>JAOEGL010000003.1:73332243-83332243 GCA_034509955.1 Urosaurus nigricauda
GCTTTGCATGCATGTTCCTTCTTGAACTGTTGTGGTTTTTCCTCCCTGGTCAACTGTTTCTTTTCATTCTTATTCAACCTCAGAGGATCTGATTACTTCCACTTGTATGTGGATGATGCTGTTTTGGCTACAAAGGCACACACTTGGAGCCCTGAGTTTTCTAGTAGCTTATAGGAAAACTAATGTGATTAAATAGGTATGCATTATTCTTTTTGAGCTACTATAATCTGCAAACCTGTGACACTGGCTGGGTTCAGATGCAATGGGAAAGCACTAGATAGAATTATTATTTCTTAATCTGACAAATATTTGGAAAACCATATTTTCATCCTGATCTTGGGGGAATGCAAAATAATAATTCACACCAAAAGTGTATTACGGAAAAAGTCAGCTTACTGATTTAAAGTCATTCTGGTGAGCCTGCTGAGAAAGCTCCTCCTAAAGTTGTTGTAGAACTACAGTCTTATGTAACAGCAATGAGAAGCAGGCTAAAATTTCCAGGAATGGGTCTACAGAGCCTGAATTAATGCTTTCCCTTTTAAACATATGCCTCCAATCCATCCATGACAGGATGAAATGTAACCTATAGCTTTCCTCAGCAAGTCATGATTGGAAAAGCTACATCTCTTGATTTTCTGCTTGCTGTGCAGCTGTCAAAGGCACACAACTTTCTAATAGAAAGGTGGTAACCTTGCTTGAAGGAACAGCATCTTAGAGTCATGACTCCCCTTCGTAAAGAGTACCTGCATAATAAAACTGTCTCCCTTGTTTAATGAAGGAAGTGTTGAGTTTAATGTTCATCAGCATAACAGAAACCTGACACTGTTTTATTGAGAGGAGATGGGGCATTCAAAAATTAAAAAAAAACACAAAAAACTAAGCTTACATTTCTGTAACTGTGGAAGGGTTAGTGATTGGGTTGAAGGAGTGTTTTAACTGTTGTTTGTTTTAAATTTTGTTGTACGCCACCCCGGCTGAGCAGAGAGGCAGGTTAGAAATAATAATAATGATGTGTCAGGTGAATGCGGTGGTCAGAAGTGCCTGTTATCAGCTTCGGCTGATCCACCAGCTGCGCCCTTTCCTGAAGATGAAGGACCTGGAGGCTGTGGTACATGCACTGGTCACCTTACGTTTGGATTACTGTAACACACTCTACATGAGGCTACCTTTGTGCCTAACCTGGAAACTTCAACTAGTTCCAAACATAGCAGCCAGGCTAGTCACTGGAACATCGAGGAGAGAGCATATAACACCAGTGCTTAAATCTCTCCACTGGCTGCCAATCAGTTTCCGGGCACAGTACAAGGTGCTGACTTTGACTTTTAAAGCCCTACATGGCTTGGGTTCAACTTATCTTAGAGACCACCTCCTCCCACATGAGCCCCCGTGTACACTTTGGTCCTCTGGGAGGAATCTGCTTCAGCCCATAAAAACTAAGTTGTCCCAGACCTCCCAGAGGGCCTTTTCTGCTATTGCTCCCAGGCTGTGGAACGACCTGCCAGATGAGATGCGTCACCTTGGAAGGCTTTAAAAATGCGACCAAGACGCATCTCTTCTGGCAGGCCTTCCCGGATAGTAACTAATTTCCCACCACCTGATGACCCCTCTCCTGCCCCCAACATGGGACGTTGAATGAATATGTTTTTTAAATCTTGATTCTTTTAATTATGATTAGTTTAATACTGTTTTAAGGGGAGGGAGGTGGGTATGTTTGGAGGATTTTAACTGTATATGTTTTTAACATGTTGTACCCCGCCCCGATTGCTTGCTCAACAACAACAACAACTTAGGGAAAGCAAGGCTTTGTTAAAGAAAACCTTAAATCCAGCATTCTCTGGATTGAAGATGCAGGCAATCCTAATATGCAGCAGTTTGATAAACTAACAACAATGGAAGAAAATGGCAAGCAAAGGGAGAGGAAAGACTCGGAAAACAACAACTGATAAATGAGTTAAAGGATATTTGTGAGCCCCAACAGTTGTGGGATATCTGTGATCAGCATGCTTGTCAGTCTATCAGTATATGAAAAGAATGAATCAATGCCAAGAAAAGGAACATAATGATGAGTGGATGAAGTCTGAGTGTATGTGTGACTGAAGTATTAAATCTTTGGGCAGCTCTAAAGGTATCTGCTGTCTCAGAGTAATGGCTGGCAAATCAATTCAAATGGTATAGAGCCCCTGTTCCATAGAGGCCAGATTGTTCTCGATTTTGTTGATTTTGTCAAAATCTGAATCCAAATTGCAGTGCTGGAAGGATATCATAGAGACCAAGATTAGCCTGTTCTAATAAAGTTGGATGAAAGTGAAAGACCAATTAAATTTAATTTTGAATTGGCTACTGTGCAGCCATTTTAATCATATAACACAAAGGCTACAATTCTAAATACATTAAGTAGTAAGCCCCCATGGAAATCTGTTGGGTTTATTTCAGAACAGGCATGTTTTCCTCCCTGGAAATATATGCAGTAGATCAAATCCATTAAAATCCAGAAGATTTAAATACTGGCGAGTATTACCATGCTTTTTATAATCTTAGATAAGATTTGCTAAATTCTGCAAGGCAGTTTCCATTTTTTGTTTATCCAGTTGGCTAGTTCTTTGTCAGCAGTTCAGCATCATTCATGGTACACTATTTGTTACTGAGGGTTAAGATGCACCCATATGGAACTTTTTGTTAGGCCAGCACTTCTTCCAGTAGTGACTACTCTAAGAGGAAAGCATTACATCTTTAAAAAGAATGCTTGAAAGTATTACCTACCTCATAGGGACAGTTCTGGTTAATCCTGTCATTGCACTTTGTCAGCTGTTTTTAAAATGTCAAAGTTTCTATTTTCTTCTCCCACTTCTATCCTTTATTCCATGGTTTTCTTCAGTTGCTGCAAACTGAGTTCAAAGTGCAAAACTATTTTAAACTCAGTTTAAATAAATGTGGGGGAGAGGTGACATTGGGGGCATCTTGCCTTCCCCAGTAGGCTCAGACAAATGCAAACTGCTGCAGTTTCTCTTAGCTTGTGCATTCTTCCTCATTATCAGCTCCTGCCATCTTGAACACACTCTGATGCTGCTTGGCCACATGTGTCCCAATTTTCATCTGTGAAATGTTGGAGGTTATGTCCTCTTAGGATTTAAGCACAATGGCTTGGCATATATTAAATCCAATAGTGTCATCACTGTAATTTAGGGTTTGGAATCATGAACCTCTTGATCCACATGTGGCCCTTGAGGCCTATATTGGCATCCCACAGCCCCTATTCTCCAATTTGTTTCCAGAAAAAAACCCATTTCCTCCCCAGAAAAAAAAAAAATCCTCAGAGATAGTTTTAAACATTATAATATGCTGGGGGTGGGTTCTCTACCCTAAAGCAGAAAGGAGGGAGGCCACAACACTCTCAGTTGGCAGAATGGTGACCATGACTGCAGAACTGTAGCCCTCAAGAGCACCAAAGGGCCCAAAAATGTCAGTGGGGTCCTTCGGGCACTGGATCATGTCCATCAATTAAGTGTTGGTTTTTCATTCAGGAGTTGCTTCCATGGCTCTATTCTAGTTGCAGGTTTTTTTTTAAAGATTCCTGTCTTTGAAGTGTAATTGAAGGCTATTCACAGTTAACAACTATTATAAAATGCAATAACAAAAGTACTGACTGGATTGGTCAGACTGGAATGGGAGGTATCTCACTGAAACAATTTCTTTGACTTTCTGTTTATTTTATTGTACACTTCAAATTTTTGGCCTTAACCCTTTAAAGCTGTATACTGCTGAGGATATCCATATGGATGTGTCCATTTGTTAAAGTTACTGCCCAGGATCTTTCTCTGGCTGCCTGTGCTGTTAGAAATTAGACAGATGGCAACCACAAAACAGGAGACATCCTTCAATAAAAGATACCAGTATCCCAAAACAAATATTGCCATGCTTAATGATGGTGACCTCATACATGCCATGCACAGAATTGTGATATATACTCCAGGTTTATTGCCTGTGTTTCTACTCAACTTGAGTATGTTTTTCTAAGGTCTTCTCAAGGAGGTTTTCAAAAGGTTTTCAAAAAGAAATGTACTCAGGGTATTGTGGTATGTAGCAGAAAGTAAAAGTAAGTGATAAAGAATGGGAGAAGACCGGTAAAGGGAATGTGATGAGGGGTAATAAGAAGGAGGTTGATAAAAAAGAAGATCTAGATTTAGTCATTTCACTTTCACTTCTTAAAGTACTATTACATTAGAAACATTTATACCTATTACATTGTAAGAGAACTTTCATAAGTAATTTTATATGTATTATGTGGTCTGTACTGTTTTGTACTGTATTGTAATGGTGAAATGTGTATGAAACATGTATTTGTCTGTCTACATCTTAATTTGTTTAATAAAAAAATAAAAAAAGAAAGAAATGTACTCGCATACCATATCATATCACAATAAAAGTAAGCAGAAAAGTAACATCAATACAACAATCCTATTAAAAACTGTACCTTAAATTAGTGAAAAGCAGAAGCAATAAAATAAATCATATAACATAACTGGGTCAACTTCCAAATTAACCAGGACTAAGCAGCTGTAAACATCCAGATATTAAAAATCAAACTGAAAGTGTGGACATTTCATGTGGGTCTTTCACAGAGAAGGATTATCACTAAAGAAGGGGACACATGCCTTATCCTTTGGTGGCAAAATGAGCCCCTAGTCCAGATTCAGGCTCCCTGTGCTGTCTCTGTTGTGTTACCCACTTAATATATTTTACCAGTGGCCTCATAAGCAGGGTATCAGATCCAATCTTAATAACCAGGCAGATATATACAGGAGCAAGATAAACCATTTAGGATTTAAATGTATCAATCAACACTTTGAATTGAGCCCAGAAGCACACTTGGAACCCACAGCAATTGGTGCAGAATTACTATTGCTATTTGCTTGGGCCTTTCAAACAGGCCCAAGCAAAACTGGGCAGCTGCATATATTATCACCTGAAGTTTTAGGATCATCTTCAATCCCATGCAGAGTATGCTAGAGTAGCCCACTTTGGATTTAAGCAGGACAATGGCAACTTTCCATTGGGGCCACCTGGTGAATCAGCTGAAGCTTTCTCCAAGGTTGCTCACTTGACATCTAGTTTCAAGGTCCAGCCTTTGCGGTTGCTCAGGCTTGTAAGTGAGCAAAATGTTTTAAAATTATTGTTTTATGTTGTATTTTTCATGCTGTTGATTTTTATATGTAAAGCTTGTATTTTGTTTTTACTTTGAATTGCATTCTGTTGAGGTCTGCCTTGAAAAAATGTTAATTTAGAGGAGGGAATAGAATTATTTATACAAATAAATTGCTTATTTAGTCTATATGTTTTGCAGCTGAAGCATTATCTCCTGGAAGTGTCTGAAATATTCGCATTGTTTTTATATATGTTCAACTACTCTGACTGCTCAGGTTTATTTAGCCATTCATATTGTATGTGTGTGTCACCCACACTGGGGAAGCCACTTCTGGCTTTAAACCTAATGATGTTCTGGCATCCAACAAAGACCTTTCTGTTTTCCCAGGCCTTCAAACGCACCACTAACCCTGTTTTAAACTGACAGTTTTGTGGATTTTACCCTACTGCAGAACTGTTTTTATAGGTTTCTGGTTTGGAAATCTATACAGGTCTTGTTATCCTTTCTGATTTCCAGAGGTTAAAGAACATTACCTCCCAGGATATATTGAGTTATAGTCCAGACATATAATTTTCAAAGCTCTGGTGATTTCTCTTTGTGGCTGCTTTCTTTTTCATTTGTGGCCAAAGAGTTTTGCAAACTGAAATGTGGAATATACATTTGGGGTGGAAGTGGTGGTAGTGGTGGTGGTGGTGGTGGGGAGAACCAAATAAAATCTTCCTAAAGAAAAGTTCCATGTTCTGGAAGCTGCAATAAAATATATTTTCAAATTGAATAGAATAGCCATCCCCAAGTGTGACTGTACAGGGTGCACTAATGTGACTTAGAATAACTGATACTGCATTCGAAGAGAGATTAATTCAATAATTTGAAAGGACCCTGGGAAGCACTGAGCATGCCTTCCTCTGATTGGTCTCCTGTGAGGACAGGTCATGCTTGCTGTCTCTTTGCACCAGGAATGATCCAATTACAGCCAATGCCTGGAAGTACCAGAATTGCCAGGGTGGTCGCTGATGTTTTTCTGGATAGTGCAGCAATCCGTGCACACAGATGCACTGGCAGGTGACCTCCACTGAGGGCAGGCAGGCAGGCAGGCAGGCAGGCATCAGAGTAACTTTCTTCTCTAATGTGAGCATTGTGGAAAGGATGAAATATACGTTCCATTTTAATTCTGAAAAAACAAAACAAAAACAACCAACAACAGTGCAATTTAGCAATCTAGTCCTTTAGAAAAAGAATACAGTAGCACATAGGTAGATCTTGGAAAAGTTACTTGGCCATGCTGTTTGAGGAATTTAGGAGTCTAAAAAGTAACATTTGCCAAACTCTGACCATACATTTATAATGCTGAAGCAGGGTAAAGAGTGAGACCACATAGAAAGCAGTGAACTCAATAACCAAAGAACCAAATTATATGTGGTAAAATTAATCATTGGGGATGAAGCCTGTTTTTAAAAAGTTTAATCGCAAGAGCAACAAGATTTTTTTCTGACCACTGTATGAGGGAGGGGAGGTTGCTGGTATGTTGTTCTTCCTAAAAGGGTTTTCTATGGCCTGGTACAAACAGGTGGGAAGTGCCATCCTGGCACCGATTCTAGAGTTCAGGACTGTGCAGTGACTGCACACTCCTGAACCCTAGTACGTGCCAGCGCCGGCATCATGTTGGCATCCCGTCCACACAAGGGCCGCCATGATGGTGCAGGCGTGGTGCAGCATCTGCACATCATGGCACCATGCTTGCATCATTGTCACATGACAGTGTGCCAATGGTGTTACTGACAGCTTTTGCTGCGGGCACCAAAAAGAACCTGCTTTTAGCAGGTTCTTTTGGGTACGGAGGGAGCCCACATGGTTTGGCTGCTGTGGCATCCCTCAGCAGCAAAAATGGGCACCTGCAGCCCACCCTTTTGTCCAGCAGCTAATTGACAGAAAACCTATTTCTTTTCAATCTGGAAATAAATAATTACAAATATTCTTTCCATACCTGTTAACAATGTGTGTGTGGAGGAGATTATTGGGAAGAAACAAACTTCTTATTTATTATGATGGGGGATCAGAAGGGTTAACATACTCTTCCCATACACGGTAGTCTTCATAAAAATCACCATGAGGTGTTTTAGGAAAGGTCTGGCTTTTTAGAACCCTGAATGGAAGTAGTCATCATCCTCTCATTGGTTTGGGAATGTTGTATCCTATATACCATGCAAAATAAAAACAAAAGTAAAATCTTCTGTTTATCTAGATTGTTTTATGTTTTCATCTATTACTTTGGCACAGGTGTTAATTCTTGTCACAGAACAGTTGTTAAGCATTTTTTTCCCATTTTGTTTTTCCATTAGATGTTGTTTGGGTTGAAGGAATTCCTAATGATGTTTTTTATAAGCCAATTTGTATACCAACTTAGTTTTGTTGAGCCAGTGATGCTTTTTCATTGATGTTGCTTCCAAGAGACTTAATTCTGATGAACAACACTTTTCAGTGCATGACTAAAAGTTCCTAAATACTTATATTTTAATGAATCATTTGTCTGAAAACTTTATAAACATTATTCCTAACATAGCTCTATCAGATTTTTCATTACTTTTAGATGCAAATGTCTATTAAATACGGAATAAAGGCATTTACTGTTTCACAAAGGTGAAGACAGATAGTAACTGAGATCAATGTTTTGAAATTAGTTACAGTTAGAACCAAAACTTCCTGAAGTGGGTAGTTTTCATTACGGTTACAATTTTAAAAGGCAACTTTTCACCTTCAGTTTTCTCAGATATAGCTACAATAGTTGCTTTTAAAAAAACTTTTCAACATTGGAGTGCTATAAGCTACTGGCCTGTGTTACAAAACACACACTCCTCCCATCCACCTTATCCATATATTAGCAGTTCCAACAGAATATGAAATGTAGCAAGAAATACAGCACAAGGCAGCTGTCAAACCATGGACTAGTCATGTACTACCATTTAGTGTAGCCGCACACTAAATGTAACTATAACAGTAAGAGAAAAAGTTACAGTTACACTGCAAAAGAAGTAATATTATTATTTTTTGCTACATTACAGTCATAATGTGACTTTAGTACCTTTGTTACTAGGGAATGTACTTTGGATGGTGTTCATGAGAAGGGGAATAGATGGATAAAGAAGTAGCAACCAACGAACAATTGAAGCTCTTTTTCCATAGCACTACTAAAAATGCACTATAAAGTTTTTCTGTTCCAGTTATTAAGTCTGTAACTCTAATTTTATGCGAAGTTTCACTTGCTAGGGGTTAAAAGAAAATAATTTCAAATGTTGCTGGATAATTGACAGTTCTCAAGACTAGCTCAAAGCTTTGCTGCCTAAGGCAAAAGGCAAGATGGTTCCCTCTTCTCGGAGTTTGGAAGTTGTAATCCAAACAAGTAATTTTTCTGAACTCTGTCTCTTCTTATTCCACATATAGAAGTTAAAAAAGATTAACAGGTGAATCTATTTTAGCACTGTTAATAAGACAATGTTTGCCACTCTTCTTGAGGGCAACATAGTGGACCTCCAAAATAGGGGGATCTCCACTTATCCTACTGCTATGTCACCAAAGTTACCACCATCCTGAACAACTGTTGCCACCACAGACACCATCTGTCTGAACTCAATCATTTTGATAGCACTAGAATAGCATACCCAGAAACACTTATTTATATCCCACCTTTCTCCCAAAACTGGGACTTGGGAAAGCTCACAACGCTAAAAAAAAAGTACAGTTAAAAGCATACAAAAATAGTATATTAAGATAGCATTAAATTATTACAATATTAAAACAAGTTGTATATTAAAAGAATAAAATACAATTAAAAAGAGAAAAATGTTAAAAATACTTTAAAACAATGCCATCCTATGCTTTAAAAACTTTCTGTTTTAGAAACCTGCCTAAACAGGAAGGGGCCATTCTGGCCTCCCTGGGAATGGAATTCCACAGTTGTGTTGCCACCATCTATGCTTGTGATGGTGGGATGGAGAGAAGGGCCTCTCTCAAGGATCACAGAGCCCAGGAGGGAGCCATTCTGCTCTCCCTGGGGACGGAGTTCCACAGTCTAGGGGCAGCCACAGAAGAGGCCCTCTCTTGTGTCCCCACCAACTGTGCTTGTGATGGCGGTGGGGCAGAGAGAAGGACCTCTCCCAAGGATCACAGAGCCTGGGAAGGTTCATACACAGATATATGGTCTGCCAAATAGCCTGGACCTGAGCCATATAGGGCTTTATTGATCATAACCAGCACTTTGAATTGTGCCTGGAAACAAACTGGTAGCCAATGGAGCCGTTTCAAGAAGGACATTGTGTGGTCTCTGTAACCTGCCCGTTAACAGCCTGTCTGCTTCCAAACACTCATCAAAGGCAGCCCCAAATAGAGTGCATTTCAGTAGTCCAAACAGGATGTAACCAAGGCATGTACCACTGAGGCCAGATCGGGCATTTCAAGGAATTGATGCAGCTGGAGCAGACGTTTTAAATGTGCAAAAGCACTCCTGGTCACTGTGGAGGCCTCGGCTTCCAGGTTCAAAGCTGAGTCTAGGAGTACTCCCAGACTGCGAACCTGTGTCCTCACGGGAAGTGTAATCCCATCTAACACAGGCTGGATCTCTATTGCCTGATCTGCCTTCTGACATATGTATCTTACAATAAAAATTTATTAAATAGAACTTTCACATACAGTTAAAGATTACTTGGATATACAGATGCTTATGGCTATAGATTTTCAAGGCTTAGTTGTTACTTCTCTGTCTCCTCTAAATCCCAATTGATTCTAATACATTTCACTAAGTCTTTCCCTATCTCTTCATAATCCTTGCTGAACCTAACCAACTGTCCACATAGGTTGCAAACACAGACTCCTTGGTTCCACTGCCTCATCTCTCATTCTTGTCTTCACTGTTTGTTTTCTACCTGACTAGCTCATATTGCTAACCGAGTCTAATTTTTACCTCTGATTGACTCATATCTAGGGATGGAAAGAACATTTGAAAATATTCAACAATGGTAAAGAATATATGTTTTTCAAGTGTTGAGAAACTCTGGTGAGAAGAATGCTGGAGTAACTAGAACTTTTGCAGCTTGGGATATATTCTGTGCAACACTTGAATGTGGTGGTTTTGTATAGAAAAGAACATTTTCTGTATAAAAAAACTGCATCAATGATGTATCTACATGGCAGAATTAAAACAATTTAATACCACTTTAACTGTCATGGCTCCATCCTGTGGAATCCTGAGATCTGTACTTTGGTGAAGTATTCAGACTGATCTGTCAGAGAGTTTTGGTACCTCACAAACTACAAATTCCAGGACACTGTTGGACAGAGTCATGACAGTTAAACTGATGTCAGTGCTTTAATTCTGCAGTGTGGATAAACCCCTAATGTACAGGGTGGGAGAATAGCCCACCCTGAGGCCTGCCATTAGCAACACAACAATACACAGATTAACATGTAAATCACTCCTCCCTACCCAGGGTCACACAGTATATATATATATATATATACACAAACACACCCCTCTTTTCCAGGCCAGCATTCTCTGAAGATGCCAGCCACAGATGCTGGCAAAATGTCAGGAATAAACTCTTCTAGAACATGGCCACATAGCCCAAAAAAACCCACAAAAACCTTTTCTGTTTTCAGGTGTAAATGTTGTGAAGAATAAATTCCAAATTGTGAATAGTCTTTTTAAAAACTGTATGTTTTTGAGGACTTTCTTGAAGTGGGAAGAAAATTACTAAAATTACTCATTGCTTCCTTAAGGGGAAAAATGGTGAAGAATTACATCCCTACCATATGGTTCTCTGAGTGTCAGACACACCAATATTTACAAAATTCCATCCAAGCACTTTGCCAAACACCATCCATACTCAGCATTCCATGTTCTTACACCTCACCAACAGATCATTTGAATATACTACACATCACATACATAACCAGGATAGCATTTACAGATCTCTTGACTTCCAGCGTCCTGTCCTTTGTCTTGATGCTGCTTCCTGCCTCCCCAACATCTACTGTCTGATGTTCTATGTAATGGTAGCGCTGGTCCTACTTTCCAATTGTAGTGAATAATTAGTGTTTGGGAAGGTTTCAGCCTCCATCTGATGAGATACAGAGAACATTCTGCAATTAAAACAAAAATAAAATCCTGGATTTGGAAATAATAAGGAAAATGGAGAGAGAGAGAGAGAGAGAGAGAGAGCACTCTAGTACACTCTTTAAGACTAACTGATATATGTCAGCATAAGCTCTGAATTTGGGAATTAAACACAAGCAGAGAAAACACATGGAGCTTTGAAGATAGAACCATTGGGTGAAAGAACTGTCTCTGTGAGTTCAGTGCAGGAAGTTCAATGCAGCAGAGATAGCAGATTTGTTCCTAGCTGTATGAGTGTCTACTTGTTTCCAATATGAACTGCTTATTTATTTTTGAAATGTGGCAAAATTTGCATAAGCTTCCAGTGCGCTTTCACATCCAGCAGAGATCAAACACCAGCATTAGATATGGACTTCTAGCACTCAGTGAAGTGGGAGAACATACAATTGGGAAGTTGGAGAACATACATCAAGGTAGTAATAATGTGGGATCTGAGAAGGTTTAACAGAGGTCAGAACAAGCTGTCTGCCCTTATATATTATAAATTCATGTTGAGAGGCAACCTTTTAGATTGATCTCATTTAGGAAAACTAGATGCAAAGTAGAAAATAAAAGATGTCTGATCTATATCTGTGTCTATAGCAATACCCATATTTATTTATCTATAAAACACACACTTGAAATCCTGAAAACATTTGCAATTTTGTACTAACTTATTTACTACTTGGACGTAAACCTGTAAAAATATAATGGTGCTGGTAATCAATACAGATAACTGAGGATAAATAAATTGAAACTTAACCCAGACAGAGATGCTTCTAGTCAGCAGAAAGAAAGGTCAGGGAACAGGGATTCACCCTTCACCCTTTTCTAGAGGGGGTTACACTTATCTGAAGATGCAGGTTCATCTTGGGTGTACTCCTGGACTCAGTTTTGAACCTGGAAGCCCATGTTTCTGTGGTATTTTTAATTAATTAATTAATTAATTATTTCTAGCCCCGCCCCTCTGAACAGGCAATTGGGGCGGGGTACAACAAGATTAAAACAACAACTAAAATAGAACAATCCCATCCCTACCTCCCACCCCTTAAAGTAAAATTAAATTAGCAATGAGTTAAAACATAATACAGAATACAAAACAATATGAATTATTATTATTATTATTATTATTATTATTACTATTATTATATTTATATTTATTTGTATCCTGCTTTCCCACCCAAAATTGGGACTCCAAGCAGCTCAAAGTTGTAGCCAAGAATGCTTTTTCACATTTGAAATTGTGCTCCAACTCCTGTCCATTACTTGAGACATTGGATTTGACCCAGTGGTTATGCCTTAGTTACGTCCTGTTTGGACTACTGTAATACATTCTGCTTAGCAGCCTTTGAAGAGTGTTTGGAAACTTCTGGGGTCCAAAGAGCTGCAGCCAGAGCGTTAACTGGGGCAGGTCATAGAGATCATACCATGCCCCTGTTAAAACAGCTGTATTGGCAATTTGTTTTTGAGCACAATTCAAAGTGGTGACTATGACCTGTAACACCTTATATGGCTCAGGTCCAAGGTATTTAGCAGATTTTATTTTCCTCCTTCTCTCCCTTTTTTTTTTGCAAAGATAATGTATAAAAACGTACACAAATACAAATCAAAAAGAAAAGAAAAGCAAAACAAATATTTTTACTCCTCCCCTGCACATAAAATGAGGATAGAAATAGAATAATGTGCATTCTGTATATATATTTGTACATGGACTTCAATCATAGTTGAATAATTATCCAAAAAGGTATCTGTATGAATTGGACATCAATATGCCATGCTTCCCAAAACTGGAAGGTCTGTAAGGTTTTCAGTCTGTTAATAAATAAGAGGATATTTATTGTTCCAGTGTTAAGACTTCAGTCTAATTGCTAGTGTCAAATAGATTATATCTATTGACTCAATGGGATTTACTTCCAGCAGTTGAATCCGTGGTTGTACTTGAATTCAGATTAGCAATTGGCTTTAAACCAGGGATGGACAAAACATAGCTCTCCAAATGTTGTGGGGTTGCAGCTTCTGGAATTCTTCATCATTAGCTATGCTGGGTAGGGCTTATGGGCATTACAGTCTAACAACTTTGGAAATTCTTCCCTTTGGCTACCCCAGTTTAAGTCTAAGGGGAGGGGCAGCCTGCAGCTTCCTCTTTTACAGCCAGACTGGGGCTTTGGCAACCGCATGCTGCAGTCCCATTCTGGCCTTTCCAGGGCACAAAAAGGAGCCACAAAAAGTGGCTCCTTTTTGTGCCCTGGAAAGGGCACAATAGCCACGGTTCTGTGGCTTTATGGGGCTTCTTCAGTGCTATGTTGTGCAGATGCAGCACCCGACAAACTTTGTGATGCTGCAATGCACCACACAGTACCACTGTGCTGAGGCAGAGCTGGGATGTGTGTCATATGGGTGCTACACCCTGACTTTGCCCCCAACCTGGCCTTTAAGGTCAGTCTGCACAGGGCCTAAGTCTCTGTGAACATGATGAGGATATAGAGATTCACTTCCATTGATCAATAGTTCTAAATAGAAAGGAAGAGAATAATTTGCCTTATACTAAGTCAGGACATTGATCCATGTAGCCTAATATTTTATCAACTCTGACTAGCAGTGGCTCTCCAGAGTTTCAGGCAGGATCCCTTCATTGCCCTAACTGGCTATTCCTAGTAGTAGTAACCCATCCTAATCTTGCTTGACTTCCAGGTATATTCAGGTGGCATGGTTTTGATTTCAATATACCATGTAGATAGTTTAAAAGCACACACACATATTTAAAATTCAACAATTATTGCAATAGAAAATTATTAAAAGCCAGAGTTTCCTATCAGCTCTATAATATATATAACCATCATAGTTACATAATTATGTATCGTCTCCCAGCCTGACCTCCCCAAACCCCATTTAACAGGCAGCAGCCGCTGCATAAGGATATATTCCTCTGTTGGGAGAATTTATTTATTTATTTATTTATTTGCTGCCTTTCTCCCCCAGAGGGACCCAAGGCAGCTCACAGATAAAGCATTTAACATCACATAAACTTTTAAACAATTAAAACATCTATATCCAATAGAAAATCACATAAAAGATACAAAAATTAAAAATGCAATCTAAAACACCCCCCCCCCCCCAAATAAAACAAGCCCTTCATGATTTTAAAAAGCTTGCTAGAATAAAAATGTTTTTGCTTGCTGTTGAAAGGTCAGCAGAGGGGCCAGTCTAGTGTCCTGTGGAAGGGAGTTCCACAGGGTGGGAGCAGCCACCGAGAAGGCTCTTTCTCATGTCCTCACCAGGTGAGCCTGTGATCTTGGTGGGAGTGAGAGAAAGCCTTCTCATGCAGATCTTAGGGCTTTCATAGGTTCATATGGGGTGATATGGTCTCTCAAATAGTCTGGACTCAATTCATGTAGGGCTTTATAGGTTGTGACCAGCACTGTGAATTGTGCCTGGATACGAACATGTAGCAGGTAAAGCTGTTTTAACAAGGGAGTTATATGTTTCCTGTAACTGGCCTTGGTCAGCGTTCTGACTGTGAAGTTTTGAACCAGATGAAATTTCTGGACAGTTTCCAAAGGCAGTCCCACAAAGAGTGTGCTACAATAGTCCAAACAGGATGTAATCAAGGCATGTGTCACCATAGCCAGATCTGACATTTCAAGGAATGGTCACAGCTGGCACACAAGTTTAAGTTGTGCAAATGCTGAGACCTGGGCATCCAGGCTCAGAGTAGAGTCCAGGAGCACACCCAAGCTACGAGCCTGAGATTTTAGGGGGAGTGTAACCCTATCCAGCACAGGCTAATTCCCTATTCCCTGTTCTGCCTTACAGCTGACCAGGAGCACCTCTGTCTTGTCTGGATTAAGCTTAAATTTGTTTGCCCTCATCCAGTCCATCACTGACAGCAGGCACAGGTTCAGTGCAGAGACAGTTTCCTTGGAGTCAGATGGAAAGGAGAGATAGTGTTGGGTGTCATCAGCATATTGGTGACACCTGACCTGAAAACTCTGGATGACCTCTCCCAGCAGTTTTATGTAGATTGAATTACATGGGGGACAGAACCGAACCGTGAGGAACCCCATAGGACAACGGCCAAGGAGTTGAACAGGAGTCTCCCCAACACCACCTTCTGGGTCCAGCCCTCCAAAAAAGACTGGAACCACTGCATAACAGTGCGCCCAAGTCCCATCCCAGAAAGGTGTCCCAGAAGGATACCATGGAGGATGGCATTGAATGCCACTGAGAGATCCAGCAGGACCAACAGCGAAACACTCCCCCTGTCCAGGTCCCTGTGGAGGTCATACAACATGATGACCAAAGCTGTCTCCGTCTCATAGCCAAGTGTGAAGCCAGATTGAAATGGATCTAGATAATCCATTTCATCCAGAAACCCCTGAAGCTGGAAGGCCACCACTTGTTCCAGAACCTTGCCCAAGAATGTAATCTTATACTGTAGACTGGCCTATAGTTATCCAAAATAGTGGGATTCAGGTCTTTTTCAGTAATTGTCTCACCATAGCCTCCTTTAGACACGATGAAAGTCTACCTTGCTTCAGTGAGGCATTTGTCACTCCCCTTACACACTCAGCCAATCCCTCTCTGGCTACATTCCGAAGCCAGGAAGGGCAAGGATCCATTATGCACATGGTGACCTTCACTTCTCCAACGATCCTGTCCACATCTTCAGGCTGCACAAATTGAAACTTATCCAACAATGCAGGACAAACGAGTGCCAAGATTACATCCACTTGACCAAAGGTTTGTTCCTCTGCTGACCATGAAGTAGCTGGCTGACATTCCAAACGTATCCTGTGAAGGATCTCTGACATAATGGGCAGAAGCAGGATCCGTATTGTAATTCCCCCTTGCACTGAAGATCACTTGTATGAGGTGATGGGTGGGAACATGTCAGCCTCTTTCTGGCCAACAGGGGAACAGACCCACATTGAGTGAGGTGGCTGCTGCCTGGTAAGTGGGGACTGGGACTTTCATCATCCTGCCTTTGTGAATTGCTGCCACAAAATAATCTTCCCAGAGCCCATAGTTGGCTTCAGGGTTTACACGTCATGAAGCTGGGTGAAGCAATTGTTTCAGCCAATGCAGCAATGGGAGTGGTAAATTTTCCACCTCCCCATACCTTATAGGGCCTCTTTCCCTGGCCTTTCCTGTCCTCCTAGAGAAATTCCAATGTTCCCTTCTTCTCTTCAGCCTCAGGAAGAGGAGGAGGAGGAGGAGGAGGAGAAGACAGCTGCAGTGCCCTCTTCCCCTAGAGAAAAAGGTGGCAGCAGAAGTATGCCACAAGTAGGAGGATATTAACACAGAGTCACTACACCACTGTTGCATCACAAGCCAACTCTATGTAAAACCAAATCTTTCCTGAAATTGTTGGCTCTGCTGTAGAGCCATCCTCTGGTATGGTGGGACAGTCCCATGGTCACATTCTCCTGCTTTTCTTTTCTTGGCTGAGTGGGGCTAGATCTTGTTGCTGCATCATCTTCTTCCGCGGAGGCCTCAGAGGACGTGGGCAATAATGCCACCTACTTCGCCCCCTCCTTCTCTTTCTGCTTTATCACACTAGAGGGCAAACAGGATTTAAACGAGTTAAACGAGAGTTAAACAGGAAATGTCCTGTGATAAACATAGGGCATTTCCTGTTTAACTCTCATTCAACTCTTGTTTAAATCATGTTTGCTCCCTAGTGTGATAAAGCAGCTGATGCTTGGAAGAAGCATTGCTGCTACCATGTCCTCTGTCTTCTAGACAGAGGCCTGCCATGCAAGAGAGGGATAATGCTTTGTATCCCACGTGAGATGGAAGGTGATCTTGGTTTGTCCCTTGGTCTCTTTACCTTTTGACCTCTTTGTTGTTTTCCTTTTTTCATTGTCAACAACACATGGCCCTTGCCAGAACTAGTTTGTCTTCCAACTGGACTGACCCACTTCCTTCACAAAAACTGCATTGTTGGCCAGCTTTCAGAACTTATCCTTCCCATCTCTCTCAACTGAAGTTATATAGCATAACCAATTTCCTGGTTTTTCAAGCATTAAGTGTGGAAGAGAAATTAATTTTAAAAAAAAAACTATAAAGAGAGGGCTGCTGCAAGATGAAACACAATCAGTAGCTAAGCCTAGACAGAGTCAGACTAGATGTTAAGGGAAATGCATAGTACCAAGGATTAACCTATTTTTCCTTTGAAAATGGATTTTCCTATTTCCTCAGAGATGTGTACCTTAGCCATCAGACTTGAAAATTAAGCCTATGTTTACCTTCCAATGACAAATAACAATATTAGCTGTGCTGAATGGAAGATATAGAGGTGAGGAAAATCATGTGATGGGATGGGTGGATAAATGGTAGTCTTTCTGCAGAAGGAATTTGAAAAATGGATTTGGAGATGGCTTATATAAGGAGCAAAAAGAGGCATGCAGTGGGGGAGTGAGGGACTACCCTGTTTCCCTGAAAATAAGACATACCCATAAAATAAGCCTTCCAGGATTTCTAAACATTTGTGCAATATAAGCCATACCCTGAAAATAAGACATAGTGATAGGCCTGGAGTGGAATGGAAGGGGGCGCGAAGGAAGCAGAATGAGGATGTTACCCATCTTATTGCATGGTGGAACACCACGAGAATGCTGCCACCGCTGCCACAAGGCCCCGTTCCATTCTTCATCCATCCCACAGAGGCTGATTTTCAAGGATTGTTCTGAACAGTTCATGAAAATCAGCCTCTGTGCGATGGATGGGGAATAGAATAGGGACTTGCGGCATTGTTGTTGGCATTCCCCCATATGGTAAGATGGGTGATATCCCTGTTCTGCTTCCTTCCTGCTGCCTTCCGTTCCGGACCGGGCCCATTCCCCAGGGCCCATGTGATAAGAGGATTTGGAGAGTTATGACAATGTTCCAGAAGAAGACAATTTTACTATATTTTAATAACTGTAGATTGTTGTTCCATAATTAATAAAAAAAATAAGACATCCTCTGAAAATAAGCCATAGTGTGTCTTCTTGAGGAAAAATAAATATTTTCGGGGAAACATAGTAGAGGTGTGGACTGTAATATTGAAAGATCATTAAACTGTACAGATTCAGTTCTCTAATGCTGATTTCTTCAGAAGAAGGCAATGGCAACCTGTCTCTCACCCGAACAAATCTTGCTGGGGAAAAAAATATGATAGGGATTAGAGGTACTATAACTTGGAAATAAGTTGAAAGCACACAACAATAATGTTTATTTTGACCATCCAAACAGATTTACACCTACCTACTTGCTACATCTGTCAACAGCTGCTGGCAATCCAGTCCCCATCCATCACTTTGCTTCTCCAGGTAGTTAATACTCTGCCCATTACTTCTGGTCTTATGATGTGTTCTTCAGTGCAACTGTTCTTGCATTCTGAACCTTGAGCAATGTTCTTAAGAGTCTCAGTCACCATGCCTCTAATGTATGTTTGTTTTGTGTCTCTTCCCTCTTTTTCTTTACCTTTTCTTCTGTGTCTGTCTCTACTGTTGGGTTGCTAACATGCAGTTATTTCCTTACCACACAAACAGTACACATTAATCACAGACACTAGAGGGCAGAAAACAACATGGTTTGGCAGGACTGAGAATTAAACTGACTGTAGATGCTTTTAAAAACCATATTTCATCTTCTGAAAAAAGGATACATCTAAAGTGGATAGCACAAAATGTGCTAGGGCTACCAACCTACAGTTTGGTAGGGACTATCTGCTTTACCTTTCATGCATGTGTGTAAATGAACAACAACAACAAAAACCTATATTCTTTTTAGTTTCCCAGTCCCAGTCCATGGGAGACTTGAAGATTTGGATTTTCAAATTCTGAACAGGATCTAAGATTTGAATCAGGATGTCTTGATTCTCTAGCAGTATGGATTGAATTGTTTTCCGATCTGGGCTGCTAAAATGGGACCCAAACTAAATTGTGCTGCTCTTGCATAGCCCTAGTTTTGACTGGAATGAAAAATAAAATGCATCCTTCAGGAACAGCCTGAGTAGTAAGAGAAATCTGAGAGGAAGGCTAGGAACTATGAACAGTGAATGGATGGATATTAATTTGTCATCCTTTGTCCTATCCATATGAAGGCTGGCAGGTCTGATATATTTCGAGGACAGAAGAATGCCTGGAAGTGTAATGACACTTGAATGGAAAAGCAAGCAAAATTTAGATGGGTCTCCCACTGAAATCAACACAGAGGTTATAGGATATGTAGCTTTTAAAGAGAGACTGTGGTATATTGTCTGAGTGTTGGACTGTGCTCAGCCATGGAAACCTACTGGGTGACCTCAGGCAAGTTATGCTTTCTCACACTCAAAGGAAGGCTATGGCAAATCTCCTTCTTGTCAAGAAAAGCCCACAATAAATTCACCTTACAGTTGATTAAAGCCTGAAACAGATGGACCAAATAGAGTGGCAGGAGACCATGTCAGCTCCATTTGTGTTGGCACCATGGCAACCACACGTGCCCAGTCCCAATCTGGGCTGTCTTCGCGGTCCTGAACTGGGCTGCCAGAAGGAGCGGATTCTATCCATTCCTTAGTGGCCCGGTTCTTTACAAACACAGGCTTGGCCCAGTTCTTTGCAAATGACTTCAGGCTATGTTTCGGGCATGTGTAATGTAAAGGGCACACTCCCAACTGTATCATTTTGCTCATGTATTTTGGGCCACAGTCAGAAACAATTTTAAAAGACACAGCCCTTTTAAAAAATACAATTGAAATATATTTGAAATTTGGTAGGTGAGATGCTCTTAAGTTGGGCTGTGGCAGCAAAATTGTATTTGAAAATGCATGGTATTTGGATGCAAAAGACCAATGTCAAAGACAGGAAAAGTGGATGTGCCTCCTAGTGATATCAGTAGGAAAGGAGCAAAAATAATGAGATACATGAACTTACCATGATTATAGAAAGCTGTGTTATACTGAAAGAATCCATTGGTCCTTGCAGTAATGTATGGCTCTCTGTGACTGGCAGCTCTACTGGTTTTCATGAAGGATTCTTTCCTAGCTTTAGCTAAAGATCTCTGGTGTTTCATGTTGGCTTGCCATTTAAATATTAATTAGTCCTGCTTAGCTTCTGAAATCAGATAAAATTAAATGTGTTCAGTGTGGTAATGGTGGTTTAAATTAGTTATAAAAATGAAAAGACAAATGAATGAATAATAGAAAAGTATAAAATTTTAATAAGGAGGTGAGTGATATATTTCAATGTTTGTTGATGGGATTGTACCCCTAGGAATTAAGCAATGGGGAACACACTGATAGGAAGAAGGACAGTGAATATGGAATTGAATGGAACTGAAAAAGTCTAAGAAAAAGGTGATGTGTTCATTGATCTTAGAGAACTCAAATTTTCTTCTTCTGTATTACAAGCTACACACGTGTATGCTTTTTCTTTGTAAAGTAGTTATTTCACTTTCTTTTACCATTGCTTCTTCCTAATGTGTCAGATTTCCAAATGGTTGTTTTGGCAATTTCTTCACAATTATGTAAGCTTCTCTTTGGATTCATACATACCTAATGATTCTTGGCAAAGATCAAACTGACAGATTTTTTTTTTAAAAAAACCCCAAACCAAAACAAAACACCATCCTAATTGCATCTCTTGCAAACTGTAAAACTTAATTAACTTGGCAGGATAACAAAACTGCAAAACTCAAAGTGAAAGAAGAGAGTGCAGCAAACAGAAACTGTTTTGTTTTAAACACAAAAACCTTTAAATGTAATTGATTAGAAGAAAACTCTGAAAATGATGCTCCTTTAGATCTGTGAAGTAAAGTAGCAATAGTTCAAAATCTGATTAATCTAATATCTTGGTTTTGGCCTATTGATGTGGAGGTTGAAGTCCAGTTCTTAGCATTTTAAAAATATAGTTCCATGATACAGGATTTTGGAACCAGTTTACTACCTGGAGATCCAGTTATTAAAGGAGGTATGATGGGAGTAGGATTCAATAGTCAGTGCAAGAAAAGCTGCCACTTCATCTTCAGAGGTACTGGCAAATAGAATGGTACTAGGGAAGTAAAAATTGCCATATTTCACTTCCCTAAATCTAAGCAGCTCAATTTGTCCATTATGCAAATGTGTGTACTATTCAAATTAAGTCTATTTTGCCAATGTTCATATTAAGCAAATTAAGCACATTAATTTTGTTTTGATTTTCTACTCCTACATTTCATCCTTGCCACCATTCATATAGTTAGCACTGACCTGAGAATAGCCAACAACAAATAGCATAATAGCCAACAACATTCTCTTCTCAGCAGATAAGAACAAAGCCAGATTCATGAGTTTTATTGAATTCACAAATCCTCTCCCAAACTACACTGATTTTAAAGCCACTGGTATTAAAATCATATCCTGGGATTAAAAGGTGGTCCTATCAGTCACTCAATCTCATGTCCTCCTCCTCTCCCCCTACCCCAAGTAATTATAGGAGAAATGAAACCTAAAAGTGTAATTTCTCTCTCAGGTAGAATCTGGGTTGAATCTTTGTTGTTCACATGCATTATGAATGCATCTGATTAAGTTGAGGTTGGGGGTGGGGGGCTGCCAAACCCATCCACTTAACTCAGGATAATTGATGTTGGGTTTCCCCACAAGTTTTTCTAAAAGATTTGGATTCTTGGCTATGTGAATAACTGATGTGAATTAACCCAGGAAAAATCAGGATAAAATTCTGCATGCCTTGAACAAGCTTTGAATACATTTGCATCATTGACTCCATCTTTATTTGAGTGTGGACGTGTGTGAGCAACTGAACTTGGAGACTTGTACACAGATGCGGTTCCATAGTGTAAACAACAAACTTAGAATGCATGAGTGAGATTATTCACATAGTTGTGCTAAGAGAAAAAAGTGTGAATGAACACCAATATACATCATGCAAATCCAGGTGTTTCTATATGTATGTGTTTGTGTGTGTATAAATATATCAGAAAATCCAAAACACATCTGGTCCCAAACATTTAGGTTAAGGGAGACTCAGCCTATACCAAGGCAGACTATAATAGAGCTAGGAAAAGTGTACTATGACTCTCCATAGCCACACTAGTTGCACAGTTCTGGGAAGCTGCTAGATTACTACCAAGACTCCATCTGACTCTAAAATATCATGAGTGTATGATGGCTCCAGAATAGGAGAAATGTACTCTCCTTTCTTTTCAATGTTAAGCTAGTAAGCTAATTACCATGCTAACTTTTCATTTTTTTAAAAAAGGTATCAGTTGGCACCTGCATTAAATAAAAGGCCCATCTTGTTCAGTATTTTGCTTCCAGCAGTAGGGCAAACCAAAGTTTCAAGGAGAAGTTCACAAGTTCTCAGCATGTGATCATCAACAAGGAGAGCCCATCTACCTGTCAGAAATAATTGACAGTGGAGAAGACAACTTACTGTTGTAGTATTCATGTGTATTTTCTTATAACTTCTGCTGGTCTGGGACAAGTACAGCATACTTGTAAATATTTGAGAATTAAGAATTTTCCAAATAAGTCTAGGGGAAGGAGATTTTTATTCATAGGTTTTTGCTGTCTAGTGAGTGGCCTGATAAAATGCTATTAATATACCACAGATATTTTGGAAGATGACAGCTGGTAGGATAGTATAATGGACAAGGTTTTAAAACTCGTTTCCAAAAACAAACTGTTCAAAATGAAAATAACACCGAATGAGTACAGAATCACACTTTCCCTGAATGCTATTGTAATTTTTTAAAATTTACATTTTCTATTTAACCCTACCTATGTTCACTAAAAATGCCATTCTTTTCAGTGGAATTAATTTTCCTATGTAAATGAAGAAAAGCTTGCAACCTTTGCCTATGAACTTCACTCAGAAATATGTCCCACTGATGTAAGGTGGTCTTACTTCTAGCTAAACATGCCTGACATTATGTACACCTACATTTTACTAAGTCTCACTAAGCCCAGTAGAACTAATTCTGAGTAAGGATACATTGGATCATACTTTTAGTCTTATTTAAATTATATAATACTTAATCTCTAAACTTATTTAAAAGATTCACACAGCTGAATATTTGTGCTACAACTCCCAAATGGCTTGTGAACAAAAAAGGTCCTCCTATAATATGGAAATCTGAAGACACTGAAGTCTGACGTGTCTGACAGGATCTGACATAATGTCACAACCAATGACCCTTCATCCAACTTTTCTTATCTTCTTTCCCTTTCCCTGACTGTTAAAAACTCTGAGTTTTGATTCAGCATTTTTGTCTTGCACTGGAAAGATTATTATTACTATTCAGAGTACATGCATGCTAGAATGCATTTGTGGATCTTCTGCACAAGTAAGGTTTTCTATTCATTCCAGTCAAAGGCACGGTTTCTTCATGTGCTAGGATATGCTTATATCCCCCCGAGGTACCAAAGAAGTCCTTCCACTCTGAGCTTGGGGTGTGGGGAGAAAGATCCCTTTTGATTATAGCTTTGTTTTACTTACCATACTGAATACATATAATCCCATCTGACATAAGAAGCTAAGGGTGTTTGGGTCAAAGAACATCATTTCAGCTTAAGGAAGACTCCTGACTTTCTCAGACCTCAGGGCCTAGATCCCTTCTCTTCTCTGGATGAGGCAGAAGAACCTCAAGCTGAGAGTGCTGCCCTGTAAAGTGTATGTGCATTTCAACATTCCTCATTATTAGACTTAGGGGTTTTTCAAATTTAAATGGCATGCCTTGTGCAACTGTGGCTGCTGTTTAATGTATCAGGCTTAATGATATCATCAGGGCTGCCCCTAGTAACATCACCAAAGGGTAATAATATCATGTTTTGGCACTGGAATTTCAAGACCTGGGATAGACCTGCTGTGGCAACCTTACTCCTGGATAAAACTAGGAAAGCCTGAAAACCTGGAGAGCTGCTCCCTGTCAGAATTGACAATATGGGGCTGAATGGACTGACTCAACATAAGATAGATTCCTATGTCGCCGACTTCTAAAATGCACATGTGGCTAGGGTGTTCTGGGAGCTGTAAGTCTGACAGAACAATCTTTTAAGCTCTGTTTCCAAGCAGGGCAGTTTAGAACCCCCCATTCCCACAAAGGATCAAGATGATGTTATAAGCAATACACTTTTCTGACATTTACAACTATAGCATACTGTCTTTACTGGGATTTCATCAGCTCTTATAAGAATTCCTTCAAAATGAAGAGATGTTTCTTTAGTCTGAGTAGTTCTTGAATTGAGAAGTTATGCATATTTAAAGGCCCTAAATCAAGTCGAGATAGTTTGGCTTAAAAGCTAGAATTAAAAGATCACTTTAACTGTCTGTTCAGTTTCATGATCCATGACAGCCTTTATCTGATGAACAATACAACTGTTAAGAATATCAGGCATATAAAGCAGAAGCTGGGAAAATGACAGCATGATAATGTTTACTTGCCTGCTAATGAACATATATTGTGTGGGTAAATGGGTAATTGATAGGTAAGAGAAGGCTGTGAAGAAGGGAACACCATTTCCTGAAAGCAAATGCCATGCAATTATGAAAACTAGGGAAGGCAACAGTAGCAGTAAAGCATGTTGAAATTTTGAAATGATAACAGACCCAAGTGCCAGCTGAGGACATATGTTCAGAGATGATTCACGTCTGCTTCTTGGGCCAATAAACTACCAGGCAGATTATGAACTTGAAAATGTGGAGGCGTTAGACTGATGACAGACATGTCCTTAAATGACATGGGTAGCTGGATCCTGCTGATGAACTTCAGTCTCTGTGGTCCAAACAGGGAAAGAGAAACAGTAGCAATGGCCATTCATGACAAATGCTGCTCATAGATATTCTGTACAAGGTAGTTTCTTGCTGTACTTTTGGCTCTTCCCACAAAACAGTTTTTGATCATGCCACAGAGCTGAGGAATTGATGGAACTTTTATTTCAGCTTGTATCTCATCTTGTGAATTTCTTTATAAAACCGTGAATTTCTTTCTTTCTTTTTTTAGGGACACGGTGGCTTAGTGGTTAAGACACTGACTCTGATTACCATAATGTTGGTAGATTGGCAGTTTGAGATCCAAGCGCCACATGAGGGAGTGAGATCCCATCATTAGTCCCAGCTTCTGCCAACCTAGCAGTTCGAAAGCATGCAAAAGTGCAAGTAGATAAAATAGGTACCACTTTGGTGGGAATGTAACAGCATTCTGTGCATCTCAGCATTTAGTCGGACAATGACAATGTTGGCTTCTTCAGCTTAATAATGAAGATGAGCACTGCCCTCTACAGTCAGATACAACTAGACAATTACATCAAAGGGGAAACATTTACCTTTTATCTTTACATTTCTTTATGATGGGAACAAAAACACTCAATTAAGAGCCTTCTTAGTGATTGTTCCCAGGCTGCAGAATTCCCTACCAAAATGAAGCTAGTTTGTCCCTCTCTCTAGTGTCCTTCTGCCTGTAGGCCACTGGGAGTTCAAATGGGTTTGGCGTAAAGTGTTTTTTTCTAAATATCTGGGTAGGTGCTTGCATTTGAATTTGTTTGTTTAATTTAATCTTTTTTTGTGTTTTGATTACATTTTCTTTATTTGTTTTATTGCTAGTGGGCTTCAATCCTCCTTTGGGGGCAATGAAATGCTGGATATTAATTAAATAAAGACAAAACAATTAATCAATATAACATGCATGTGGGACAAGCCAAACGTTAAAGATTTGCCCATTCAGCCCTCATGGCCTTGCATTACAACCCCCACTCTTAAAAGGGTGACTTTGAATCTTTTATATTTTCAACCTTGTTAGTGTTGAATCAGGATTGCCACCTCTTTTTCCCCTGAAAAACCTCTAATCTTTAACACCAGAAGGACAATAGAGAGAGGGACAATCCTAACTATGCCAGGAATAGCATGAATTTGGCTGGTGGAATTAGGAGAAAATTTTGTGTATGCTTTTGAAGAATTTACCAGAATTGACACATTTTTCAATTTTTAATGGAAGGAAACTGCACATTGCTTTGGGTTCTATTTTGCAAAATTTTAGACCCAGAAATGTAAATAGTGTGTTTATAAAGCACAGAATACAAGACAGAAAGCTTTGTGTATTGTGGAATATGTGTGTGTTACAGAGGGTGCATCTCAACTGTAGAAATAATGCAGTTTTATGTGATATAGTGCCATGCTATGGAATCCTGGGATTTGTAGATTTACCAGATCTTTAGCATTATCTGCCAAAGAGTGTTGGTGCCTCACAAAACTACAACTTCCTGGATTCTGTAGGATGGCGCCATTTTAGATAAATGGTGTCAAACTACATTATTTCTATACTGTAGATACACTCTAAGAGACTGGCTAATTCGGAACGAACCCAACTATAAAACAATGATAAGAAAAAGAGAACAGTAAATTGACTTATAATGAACCAAAGGCATGTATACATTAAAGAGTAATGTGCTGATGTAATCAGATGGCTGATTTTATCTGATGAAAAACAGCCAGAGCTAAGTGTACCCATTGTTATATCGCCTCTAAGCAGGAGACTAATTGTTTGTATAAATAGAGGCCTGTAAGCATCTTTTATCTTATTGGAAAAGATATGTCAGCTGATTGGGCTAGGGAAGGTATAAAACAAGTCAAGTAGAGATAAAAGACAGACTGATTTGAGTATCAGTCTCCCATTGGAGATAAGGCTGTATGAAGTCTGTAAGCTATGCTGTTCCTTGCTGATAACTGCCCAGTCCATGCTGATGAAGATAGACCATGCTGATGAGAGAGAGAAAATCTCTCCTCTCAGTTAGGCTATGCTTATTATGTTACCCATTATATTTATAATGAATGCTGCTATGGGTATATAGCAATGCCTGGGAACTGCTGACACAGATTATTGTTATGGGAGAGCACATATGAACATGTAAGGGCAGCAGTAAATCTTGCCAAATCCCAAGGCTTTTGGCCAGTCTGGAGGAGCTCTGAAACATGCACACAGAAAGAAACAGAGAAATGTTTGTGTCCACACACATGCACACACACATACAAAAAGAGTTTTTTCTTGTGTGTACACAGCTCACAATTTACATTTTTTGTTGCATAGTAATAGCATAATAAGAAACATGGAAGTTATAGAACCAGTGGTGCTTGCAAAAGACCTTTTCCGTTGTCAGAGCAACTGGAAGGGTACAGTGTTCTCTCACTCTCTCTCTCTCTTAAATCCTTTCCCTAATTTCTGTCTTCCCTCCCCCAAAACTGGTTTCCAGTGCCTCATGTCAACTCAAGAACATATACTTAATAGCTGATCTGGACAGTTCTGATAAGAAGTGTGGGAAGATATTTCTGTTTCTTACTATTCCCCCAACCTTTTATAGCATATAATCTACATACTCAGGAAATCCCACTGTGTTCAGTGGGTCTCACTTCCAGGGAAATGTGAATAGGTTTTCAGCTTGGGTTTTCTGGAGGTAAATGCTGTCTTTACAAGTGATAAACATCTTATTGGCAAGACTGCAAAATAAAAAAGTTAAAATGCCACACAAAGTATTTCCTGATTTGCATGCTGGCATATGAATCACTGAAAATTAATCTCCTTGCTTGTAGAACATTGTAATTGTTTATATATATGCTGCTTGTCTAGAGCATCTTAGCTTTAAATGAGTACTAATAAACTAATCTATTATCTGCCTGGTAGGTGTGGATGTAAATGATATACGCTAATTACTATTCCTGTTTTAACAACAAGAGCAGCAGCTACAGCAACAGCAGCGGCAAAAGCAATAGTTTTGTTGTCCTTCAAAAACGAACACACATACTTATATATACATATAGTATAAGTTCACAAAAGCTTATGCCATTACAAATCTTTTAGCCTTGAAGGTGTCATAAGGTTCTTGTTTACACAGCAGTAGACTAACATAATTATTTCTCTGGATGCTAGAACAAAGAAAATTTGTGTGAGCAATGACAGATGTTTTAGAATAATTGTTGTATGATTATTGCAGCAGTATGGTAATGATATCCATTTTTGTATTCTTAGTGAACATTAAAGCTACAGTCCTATATTCACTTACATGGGAGCAAGTCTTTGAATGCAGTGTGAATAACTTCTCAAAAGACATTTGTAGTACTGCACTGTAAGGCATCAGAGACCCGTACAGGATTTAGATAGCTTGACGTCAAGTAATGAAAGTATGGTTGTTGCAGTGTTCTTTGGTGTACCTTTCCATTGATTTAACTTTGTAATGTTTGCTTTTATCTTTTATTTTCTTCTCCCACTTGTATCTTTCTTTAACTACAAAGCCCTTACACTCATCTTACTTTCTCCTATATTGTATTGCCAGAAAGTGGTAAGTTCATAACCAACTGCTCCAAAAAAAAATGTTACTCATAGTTTTATTTTTCCTGTTGTTTAGCTTCAGAATCTTTACTCTCTTTTGTCTTGCAAGCTGAAAGTGCTACTCTCTTCTAGTCTCCTCCCTACACAAGGAAAGAGGGGAACTACACTGAAAATGTCAGTACAGAAACTTTTTCTCTCCAATCCCTGCATTAATTCCCGGGCAAAGTGCTTGGTGAAAAACCTTTACCCACTACTTCAGCTGGGGAGCCAATGAAGTTGTGATGTCCCACATGCCACCTGGCCTATAGGTGACTGTATTGGGGGGTGGAGGGGATGCAGCTTCCCACCTCAATATGATTCCCCATGCATAGTTTACACACTCTGACCAGAAAACTAAACAATACACTGATCAAATTTTAAAAGGTAATTCTTCCAAGTTGTAAAAGACATCTATTTGCCATAGTGCATGATTTCTATCACTTACATATCTTGCATTTAGCATACTTTGTTTTGTGATTGGTCTCTGTAAGATAAATTCAACCTTAATTTGCAAGGATGAATGTTGAGATCCATATCTCTGAGGAAATCGTATTGTGGGATGGAAAATGATATCTCCAAACAAAAGTGGTTCTCTGAAATATGGGTTTCTTATTAAATAAACAATGCCTGCTCATTTGTTATGTTAAGAACAAATAGAAATGCTCTGCTTCAAACATCTGCACACAAGAGGCTGTTTAATGCCTTTTCTTTTACACATGGAGTTGGACTTAAAATGTTGAATATTACCAGACTGATTTTTTTTTGTTTTGCAAAATATGCCCTAAAACTTGTCCTCTCAGTTCTAATAAGCTTGTTAGCACATTTAATGAGCTTGATTTTGTAAATAGGATAAGACATTGCTCATTAGCTTTTGGTATTTAATTTTTCTAAATGCTTCAGAAGCCTTGGCAAAGGCACTAGTTGTAAATATTATCTTGAATCAAGATGTGGGTAGCCATAATGATAGCATCAAATGGTTTAATGGTAGTATTTATTTATTTATTTATTTGCAATACAACCTCTTTGTAAAATGGAAAATCTTATTTTTAAAATATGTACCACACATAAAGTAGCTTAGAAAGGATTATCCACATTAGATAATCCTCTCTAAGGTCAGTGCATTATATCTGACAGTACAAAGAACTGGGGCTTTATTACACTATGCAGTTACAGCACAATGATTCCACTTTACCTGCCATGGCAATAATAATAATAATAATAATAATAATAATAATAATAATAATATAATATTTATTTTTTCCCACCCCTCTACAATGCAATCAGGGCAGCTTACAAATATTTTAAAACATACATTCCCAAACCCTCAATCCCCCCTCTTAAAATACTATTAAACAATGTATTTTACATTATTAATCACTTCAAGAAAATCTGAATGCTTCAATGCATTGGTTTTTGGTACATAATACCCCCCTCTCCCTTCCAGCTCATAATTCACATAACTTATAAGAGAGACAGCAGCATGAAGCACAACACAAACCAGTGCTTAAACCATGGAATATTCCTCTTCTATCACTTATGAAAGCCACTTACTATCAATTAAAAGTTAAAAACTACACAGGAAGAGGAACGAAGTTCCCCTGTTGTACATTACCACAATTGTAAAGAAAAAAAGATCTGTTGCTCAGGAAAGGAATTACTTACAAGCAACTCATTATTTACAACAAGCTACTTCCATGCTCTGACAGATGTCAAGTGGGAAGAAGGTTAAGGACCTACTGGCCACAGCTTTCCCTCTGCAAAATGTGCCTCCTGAATTTTACAGCCCATCTCCTGAAGCCACCAAAGGTATAGTTTACTTGCAGAGAATAAATGGTTTTGAAACATGTTCATATTGTGCTCTGAGTCTACAATTCACAATACATTTGGTGAGCTCCATTGAGTGCACATAGTGGAACCTTTGATGTATACTGGCATGTATCCCATTCAAACAGGAGCTGTCCCACTCACCTATAGGAAATGGAATGTGCCTCTCTCTCCAAATAAAGCTATGGAGGGTAACTCTGCACTTGTAGAAGAGATTAGAAAATTAAGATTAGATTTGAGCAAAGAGATTCAAGAACTAAGAAATGACATGACACTTTTAAGAGCAGAAGTGAAACAGGATATGAATGCTTTTAGATCCGAAATTAAGCAGGAATTAAGGGAGGACCTATCAGGAGTTACCTTAGCTATGGATAAAATGTCAAGAGAGATGACATTAATTAAGGATAAAATAGGTGAAATTGAAGGGAAATATAAAAATATTGAAGAAAACCTGAAAGAAGTGAAACAAAAACAGAAAGACTTGGTTGATGAGAACTCTGTAAAAGAACTTAAAAATCGAGAAAGATGTTTAAAAGTTAGAGGGATTCCGGAAGAAGAAAATGAGAACTTATTAGAAAAAGTAGTCGAGATTTTAGCAAATTATTTGGGCAAGGAGAGATATCTCTGTGAAATGGAAATTGATAAATTATATAGGCTGAATTCCTATATGGCTAAACAAAAACGGGTACCGAGAGATATTCTAATATGTTTTGTAAGGAAACAACTGAGGGACACCTTGCTAACCAAACATAAAGATATGCCAATCAAATTTGAAGGACAGGATTTACAGTTGTATAAAGACATTCCCCCTGTCGTAATGAAAAGGAGAAGGGAATATAGTTTTTTAACTACTCATTTCAGAGAACTACAAATTGTTTATAGGTGGAGAGTGCCAGAAGGAGTGATATTTTGGTACAGGAAAGAAAAGATTGAGGTACGTTCTATCCAAGAAGCTAAAGATTTTCTGAAATTTCTTGAAAGGGAAAATAAGAAAAGAAATACATTCGAAAAAATTAAGCAAAAAGGTAAGAGAGATAATGGAGGAGAACCTTTGAGAAAAATGGAAAGGGAAGAACGGGATAGACAGAGAGAAAAGCTAGAAGATAAAGGGAACACTCAAGTTAAAAAAGATAAGGTTAAAAGTAAATGGACTAAATGGAAAGAGCAAGATTTAAAAGATTCACATTCCGAAAGGGAAAGTGATATTGACACAGAAGAGGAATTATTAACTGGACTGGATGAAGCTTTAGCTGGTGGTGCTATAAAAGACGGGAATAGAAAAGAGACTAGCGAAGATGAAACAACAACTTAAAGTAGCTTCCTGGAATATTAAAGGCCTTAATGGAGCTGCTAAGAGAAATAAAGTCTTTCACTACTTAAAGAAACAAAAGATAGAGATAATTTGTCTTCAGGAGATTAGGATAAGATGTACGCTTTTTGAAGAATGCTAAATTAGGCAAAGAATTTGTGTCCGCTGCAGGGAAAAAAAAGAAAGGGGTGGTTTTATATGTTGATATTAAATATGATTCCCAGGAAGTAATAAATGATGAGCAAGGACATTACGTGGGTGTTAAAATTAATCTGGAGGGAGAATCTGTGTTGGTGTTAGGGGTATATGGTCCTCTTGAAAAGAAAAGTAAGTTTTTTAATGGTCTACTAAATAAACTGCAAAATATTGATTGTGACTCGATGATACTGATGGGGGATTGGAATGGGGTCATCGACCCCACTATTGATAGAGCCTCGGAGAAAAAAGTCAAATCTACACAAGGTAAACTCCCAAAAGAATTTTTTGATATGATTGAAAGATTAGATTTGAAGGACTTATGGCGTGAGAAATACGGCCTATCAAGGGAATATAATTTCTTTTCTGAAGTCCATAAGTCATGGGCGAGATTGGACATGTTTTTTGTTTCCACCCATTTGATTCCAAAAGTAAGTGAGTCATATGTGAATCCTAGGATGCTCTCTGATCATAGTTTGATATTAATGTCATTGCAAGTTAGAAATAAGGAGTACAGCTGGAGGTTAAATAACAATCTTTTGAAAAATGAAAAAGTATGTAAAAAGATCGACCAACACTTGGGTTATTTTTTTGAAGAAAATAAAGAAGAAGATACCTCACCAGATATAAGATGGGAAGCTTCTAAGGTAGTTATTAGAGGCATTTTTATTCAATTAAGTTCTGAGATGAAGAAAGAAAGGGAATTGAAATTAGAAAATTTAAAAAGAGAATTAAAAGAAAAAGAAAAGGAACTTAAAAGATTCCCCAAAAGACAAAGTGTGTTAGGGAAAATAAAAGAACTGCAACAACAAATATCATTACTATTAACGGAAGAAATGAGCAAAAATTGAGTTATATTAAACAAAAAGCTTTTGAGGGAGCGAATAAGCCGGGTAAATGGCTGGCATACCAAATGAGAAAGGAAAAAGCATCTAGGCGGATAATAGGCTTGAAGGACAAAAATGTCACACTCTCTGGTCAAGATGATATCAAAAAAATTGTAACAGAATTTTATAGTAGTCTATATAGAGGGGAGGAAATTCAAAAAGACCAGATAAAAGAATACTTAAATGAATGTAGACTTGGACCCTTTGATGATGAACAGAGGAACATTTTGAATGGAGTAATTACTACTCAAGAAATCCTGGATGCCATTAAAAGAGGAAAGCAAGGGAAAGCCCCAGGGCCTGACGGATTACCCACTGAATATTATAAAAAATTTCAACACCATCTGGTTAAACCGCTCCTGACGGTCTCGAACGAATTATCAAAGGGAAAAATACCAGCAACTTGGCTACAGGCAAACATCACCCTTATCCCCAAAGAGGGCAAAGACCTAGATGAGATACAGAATTATAGACCGATATCACTATTGAATTGTTACTACAAAATTTTTGTTTCTATTTTAGCTGAAAGGTTAAAAAAAGTTTTGAAGGACTGGCTGGATGTAGACCAAAGTGGTTTTTTGCCCTCTAGGAAAATTAAAGATAATTTAAGATACGTTTTGAATGTAATTGAATATTATGGGAAAAGACCTGATCTGAAATTAGCATTGATTGGCATGGATTTTGAAAAAGCCTTTGACAAGGTTAATTGGCTATTTTTATTTCAGGTCTTAGAAAAGGTAGAAGCTGGTAGTAATTTTATAAGTTGGATTAAAGCTATTTATTGCAAACAAATAGCACAGGTGATAGTGAATGGGGAAAAAACTAAAGGAATAGATATTTTGAGTGGCACTAGACAAGGGTGCCCTCTTTCTCCACTGCTGTTTATTCTGGTTTTGGAAATACTGAATATTAATATTAGAACTGATAACAGGATAAATGGGGTTAAGTATAGAGGGCATGAGCTAAAACTGAAAGCATATGCAGACGACCTGTTAATTTTGGTTTCTAACCCTGAGGAATGTATACATTATGTTATGACTGTTCTGGAACAATTCACTTCAGTCTCTGGGTTTAAAATTAACAAAAAGAAAACATCAGTATTAATGATGAATATGTCAGAGACAGAAGGGAAAACTGTTTCACAGGTATCAGGTTTTCAGTTGGTTAAAAAGCTCAAATATTTAGGTATTACACTCACTGCAAAAAACATAGAATTGTTTAAAAACAACTATGAAAAGACCTGGTCCGATATAAAGAAAGATTTGAAAAACTGGGGAAAACTCCAATTATCATGGCTTGGAAGAATTGCGGCGATAAAAATGAAGGTTTTACCAAGGTTTATGTTTTTATTTCAGAACATTCCCGTAGTGGCAAATGACAAACCCTTTAAGATATGGCACAGAGAAATCTCGAAATGCATCTGGAGTGGAAAAAAACCTAGAGTAAGGTTTAAGACTATCCAAAATGCGACAGCAAGAGGGGGATTAGCAGTACCTAATCTTAAGGTGTATTTTGAGGCATGCTGCTTTGAGTGGTTGGAGGACTGGCTTCTGTTAAAAAACATGAAATTATTAAACTTAGAAGGGAATGACCTTAGATTCGGATGGCATGGTTATCTCTTTTATGGGAAGGTAAAGGTACACAGAGGTTTTTTAAATCATGCCATTCGGAAAGCTTTGATGCGGGTGTGGGAGAAACATAGAAATAGGATATGTACAGGCATACCACTATGGACTTCAATACACGAAACTTTTCATAGTAGGGAAGTAATGAGGCAAAAGGAGTGGATCACATATATGGATTTGACTCAAACACTACCTGGAACACAGAAACTGGGCTTTAAGAGTATAGAACAATTACATGAGGAAGGAATATCCTGTGGCTGGTTGCTTTATAGACAATTGAAAGAAAGATTCTCTGTTGATAGTAAGACCCTGGGAATTAAAGCAGCAAATAAAACCTTTGAAGAGATCCTAACCTCAAAAAACAACAACAAAAAGAATTGCCAAATATTATCAGTTTCTGCTGGAATGGGACACAGAAGAAGAGTATGTAACACATTATATGATTAAGTGGGCTAAGGATGTGGGTCGCAATATAATGTTAGATCAATGGGAAAAATCCTGGCAGACAAGAATTAAATATACCCTTTCGCAAGATTTAAGAGAGAACCTATATAAAATGTATTTTAGGTGGTATCTGTCCCCGGAGAGAATAGCTAAGATGTATAAAGGGCTTTCCAACAAATGTTGGAAGTGTGGACAAGAAGTGGGTACTTTTTACCATGCTTGGTGGAACTGTAAAGTGGCAAAAAAGTTTTGGCATATGGTTCATGCTCAAGTTAAGGATATTTTACACTGGGATTTTGAGATGGATCCAACTTTTTATTTATTAAACATGTGCCATGTACCTGAGTTGGAAAGAGAACATGGTAAACTGATATTTTATCTGACTACATCCGCAAGGATAGTGTATGCAAGTAAGTGGAAACTAAAGGAGATTCCATCAACTGAAGAATGGCTGTTTAAATTATCAGATATGGTGCAACTAGACAAACTAACTTGTATGGTAAGAAATCAAGAATGGGATAAAAATAAAAATGTATGGGCTCCAATACGATCATATTTGGAAAGAAGGGAAATGAAAGGTTTTGGGGAATTTAGGATATATTATTAAGGACATAGCAGAATGAGTGTGTATTGTCTTTTTGGTTGTTGTTGCTAATGTTTTATGATAGATCCCGCAAACAAATATATAACCTTAAAAAAAAAAGGATAGATTTGGCTGTTAGAAGAAAACATTTAGACTTTTTGAGACTCAGGAGGTTCCTATGTATGAGTTATTCTTCTTTTTTCTTTTTTTTTGGGGGGGGGGGAAATTGCACTACTGTATTTTTGTATCACTGGATAGTTGTCTTTCTTTTCCTTTTTCTTTTTTTCTTTTTGTCTGTATGGTTGGGTTCTGTATGGTTGGGTTATGTTATGATATGTATACTGGTTATGTATGTTTTTTAAACTATAATAAAAACTAAATAAAAAAATACTATTAAACAATGTAAGAATTAAAACATACTTTAAAAAAATTATACATCAAACAATAGACTGTGACTAAAGTGTTCAACAGTTAGATTTCTTCTAGTGGCTGGAGAAACTATTCAGGAAAGGCCTGTCGGAAGAGATCTGTCTTTATAGCTTTTTAAAAGCTGTTTAGGGTGGTAGTATGACACATCTCATCCGGCCAGCCATTCCACCATCTGGGTGTGACAGCTGAGATGATGATGATGATGATGATGATGATGATGATGATGATGATGATGATTCTATTACCTAAAATACATAAACAGGGCAAGCATGGATGGCCCATAAAATACATAAACAGGGCAAGCATGGATGGCCCATTGTCTCAAGCAGTGGAACACTCACAGTTGGTGCCTCTTGATATATGAACAATATCCTTAGACTACAAGCTACCAATGCTCAAAACATGTAAAGATTTCTGACTTCCTGCAGAAATTGCTGTACATCCGCAACCTCCCAGGCAACACCATCTTAACCACTATGGGTGTGGGATCCCTATATACCAACACCCCACAGAAGGATAGACTCTAAGTTGTTAGGAACATCACTCCAGATGGGACCATAGCAGACCTAGTCACCATGATCTCCCACTTTGTTCTCATACACAACTACTTCACTTTTGGTAATAACATACCTTCAAGTCAACAGTACTGTCATGGGCAAACACATGGCACCACAATATGTGAACATATTCATAGTTGATTTGGAAAAATGCTTCCTTAAATTCTGAACCTGGAAATCTCTCCTTTACTTGAGGTACATTGATGATATCTTCATACTCTGGAGCCATGGAGAGGACTCACACAAGATATTCCACCAGAATTTCAACAGCTTCTATGCCACTGATAAGGTATACTGGGAGAAAATTGTAAGCTAGTATGGGAAACCAGTGACAGGAACCAGTTTGGAAATATCATGCCAATATAATAAAATGGAAAAAAAGTATGTGTGTCTCCCTGCCTTTTGCTATAGTTCTTCAATATATAGCTAACAACCTTGTTATATTGCCTGACGAGAGATGCAAAGAATGGAATGCAGAGAGTAGGTGAGAGGAGCAAAACTACAAGTCCTAACTGGAAAATAAAATAGATAGCAGGCACCAAAGTTTAGATGTTGCCTGGTACAGCTTGGATGCTTTTCAGGGTTGAACCCTGGCTGTCTTCTTGACACCATAAGCCCTAAAGCAAACCTCTCTGTCAAAAGGTACCCTCCTCAATTTCTGAGTTGCTAGGCTGTGCAGGATCATTATGTGATAGGAGTATGTGACCTGCTTAGTACACATGCTCATGCAGTGTGACCTCCTGATTAGTGACACTATGGCTACGCAGAGATAGGATGCTGTGTGATTATCATATTGAAAACTATATATGAACGAATGTCTGATTCTTTTCTTTGTATCAGTCTTTGGGTCATAAAACCACTGATACCTATTTGCTACAGCAAATAAAACTACAAATTCTCCTTCCACCTGTGTGGACATTGGCTTTATTGTACCAGGGCTACAAACTCATATTGTTTGGATATCAGTCTCAGACTGGAACTATCTACAGAACAAGTCCACTTTCTGGATACCACTGTGCAGTGACACAGTGGACATCTAGGCAACACCTTATATCACAAACCTTGTGACTGCTACACTGACTGCATGCCTCTAGTTTCTACTGTAAACATTCTATCAAATAATAATTTACAACCGAGTCCTCTGATACGATTGCATCTGCTCAGACCCACAAGGGGATAAATGGACATAAATCAGATATTAGGAACGAGAATATACAAAAATCCAGCTGCAGAACACTTCAGTCCAACTGGGCATTCCATCTCACATCTCAGAACAGCAATCCTTGAACAAAAACAAAAAACAAAACAAAAATTACAAAGGAAGATTGGAAAGAGAAACAGCAGAACTGGAATATATCCACAAACTTCAGTCCGTTGACAGTGGTTTGAACAGAGACAATGGTTTCCTGGCATACTACACAAATGATAACACTAGTTAACACCCCAGCCTCATGTGGGCTTTCTTGGCCAGTTTATCACATCTTCTTTCTGGTTATTAGCCAGCATCATACTATATTCCAATAATTCCCTCCACCATTCATATGGTTATATACTCACCTAAGCCATAGCTATAAAGGTTTGTTCCTAGGCAGTTAATTCCATGCATCAAAAGAAGTAGACCTATCTACAAAAGCTTATGCCACCAACTTATTTATCTCAATCTCAAAGGTGCTACAAAATCACTTTGCATACTGATCCAGACTAGCACAGCTATGTCTTCAAATTCTAGAAAATATATGGCTGAGCTTTATGTCAGATCACATATATTTTCTGCAGTACTTATGTGCCAACATAATTGTGGTGGTACCTTCAAGAGGGAATCATGCCCTTTTTTTGTAGGATTTTCCTTGGCTGAGTATGAAAAATTGGAAAAGTTACTTTTTGGACTAAGTATTGCCTGAGGGATTTGGGAAGTAATGTTTCCAATCTCTGACTAGGTGTATGGGTTTAAAAGCTTCTGTTGCAGCCCTAGATCAGAGAATGTAGTGGACGACATAACTTCTATGACTTCCATAAATGGTTTTTAGTATGTCAGAAAGAGAAATATTATTTATACAGTAATGCATTATTGTTATTTCCCATCAAATTGACTTTAACTTATGGCAAACCTATGAATAAGAGACCATCAAGAGATTTAGTCATTCTCTATTGTTTAGGTCTTGCAAACTCAGAGCTGTGACTTCTTTATTGAATTTATTCACCTGTAATGTAGTCATTCTCTTTTTCTGCTGATTTCCACTTTGTCAAGCATTATCTTTTTTCCCCCAGACAGCCATGTCATCTCATGATATGTCAAAAGTACAACAGCCTCAGTTTAGTCATCTTTGGGGCTCGGCAGACCACCCTTTTGGAGCAGCCTACAGCCGCTCCTTTCCTTGGCAGTTCAGGGTCATGGTGACTACATGCCACGGCCCCAATCTGGCCTTTCTGTGGAAAAGGATCCCTAGCTGTAGTGGTGGTGGCTTTTGACAATTTCTTCAGCACAATGCATGTAAAGGCTGGGCCAAAGATGAAGCATGATGCCACCTGCCATCTGGTCAGGTGGCGGCGTGGGGGCGGTGAATATGGTTTTTAGTTTAGTCACTACTATACAGTCACATTATATCAGGCTTCTTCAATCTAGTTCTCTCCACATGAACTGGATTACAATTTCCCTCAACTCCAGGTAGAATTGCCATTGAATATGAATTAGGAAGACTGGGTGTTTCTTTGTTGTTGTTTTCATTTATTTTAACTAGTTTTAATTTTAGGATGTTTCAATTGCTTTTTAACATCTGTATGCTGTTAATTTTTAACTATGTTTGTTTTCACTGTGGTAACCTGCCCTGAGTCCCAAACTGGGGAAAGGACAGGATATCATCATCATCATCATCATCATCCATCATCATCATCATCATCCATCATCATCATCATGATGTCAGTTTTGATTCTGCTTTAATTTTCTAACCCTCCTTGTGTGATTTTTCTTCTTAAAGCGGTCTCTCCATTTTGTTGACATGCTCTGCTTCAAGGCCCATAACAACAACAACAACAACAACAACAATATAATAATAAATTGTATTTCTATTTTCCTGCCTCTCCCTTCGGATCGAGGCGGGATTCCAACAGATTATTAAAAACAATATCCAATTTAAACAACAATCTAAATCCACCCTAAAATCACTATATAATACAATCCATAATACAGTACAATCCAACCACTAGACATAGTCAGATGCGTGTATAGCTACTGATTCAACAATTATATGCTCTAATTCCAAGGTGAGATTATTCGATGATCCTTTATAATAGGTCGGGTGCATAGACCCGCTGGAAGAGATCCATTTTAAGTGCCTTCTTAAATGCATCTAAGGTGGTAATAAGATGGATCTCTTCTGGCAAGTTGTTCCATAATTTTGGGGCTGCAGCCAAGAATGCCCTATGGAAAGTCATCATCGGTCTAGTCTTGGTGTATTCCAACAGATTCTTCCCTGGGGTTCTGAGAGTGCAGGGCAGATTATGTAGGGAGAGGTGTTCCCTCAAGTAACTTGGGCCCTAGCCATATAGGTCTTTAAAGGTAAGAACCAACACTTTGTATTGTGCCTGGAAGCTGATCGGCAGCCAATGCAACAATCTTTATATGGGGGTAATGTGATCTGTTGTAGATGCCCCCATGACCAATCTGGCAGCTGCATTCTGGATCAACTGAAGCTTCTGGGCTGGGTACAAAGGTAGCCCCATGTAGAGCGTGTTACAGAAATCTAAGCGAGAGGTTACCAGTGCATGTACCACTGCTTCAACACAGTATATATGCTCACCCTATCAGACCACTGGTGCTTAATCAAATTTTCACTCGCCTTCAGGCAGAAGCTCTGGAGTTATTTCATGTTGCTGTTCAACGGCACTCACCTGCCTCAGTTCCGTCTATTATGCAACCCTGCTTGTGACCTACAGTAAGACCTTTGCAACTTGAAATACATGAAGGCAATGAATCCAACCTACAGGCAAGAGACATGAATCTCATCCCCTATCCCCCATTTTTTCAAGTATTTCTTTTCAAAACACTCATACATTTCATTGTGAACATGCTAATTGTATCTCCTGGTAGACAAGGTTATTATATATTTCATGTGCAATGTCTCCTACTCATTCCCACACAAACAAATTTTAGCTGTCAGCCAAGTGGTTCTGAATAGCAAGTAGGAAACGATGTAGCTAATAACAACAAAAACACTGCTCTGGAGTAATAAAAGTTTTATTGACTATCTGGAGAAATAAAACTGCAACAAGCACCACAGAAGATCTGAATGGAAAAAAATTGTCTTATTTTAAAGCTCTTTGCTAGGAGATATATTACAATTCTCTTCTCATAAGATGCCCATTGATAACACATTTCACTCTGCTTTGAAGAGTTTAGTTCAGATCAGGAAATTGTGGCTACTGTTTTCTTTAACACGAAGCAGAGAAATGAGAGCAGGGTTGGAAGCATGTATGTCTGGGACAAAATGAAGGTGTTGTCCTCCAATTAGGAATCTACTCATCCAAAATTTTCTTGGTCATCAAATTTCTAGTATCACAGTACCTTAAAAAGTAATCTGACCATTCCAAAATATAACTTGGACATCCCCCCAAAAGGGTGGGGGTGGGGAGACAAAATTGCCACAGGAATGTAAACACAGCAAATAGAAGAATTTTAGGTGTATACACTTTGCAGTGTTTCACTCTCTGTGATGCTAGAAATTTGGGGACCAAAGGAAATTTTTTTTGTGGGGAAATGCCTATTGGGGGCCATTATTCTCATTTTGCCTTCCCTGTAGTTGCATACCTGGTTGCAGAGGAGAAGCAGCAAGCTCTCTGTATGTTCACATGTATGGAGTTAACCATAAATTGAAGTGAGCAACTGTGGATGGTCTAGGATCATTTTTCCATCCCTGGGATCTCCTAGGGGCCACAGGGGCTGCTAATATTCCCCAAAATTGGAGAAAAAACTAAACAGGAGGTGGTATGGGATTCATTTCTGGTTTTGAAAGCAGATATTTAAAGAACAGAGTGTAACTCTTACCTGGAGAGACATGTCACCTGTTGTTGTTTTTTGTTTTTTGCTTGGGTTCTTTTTGCTAGAAATGGGCAATTTGGAGAAGTCTGTGGGCTGCAAAAATTGTCTCAAGGAGCTGCATGTGACCCCAGGGCCAGTGGCATCCCTACACTTGGTATCACCTGGTGCTGGTGGAGGAGGGCGATGGTGGCCAAAAGGGCAAACTTGACGCTTCTCATTCACTTGAGGAGGGAGCCACTTCCATGGTGAAGTTAGCAGGCACACACTTGCCCCTTTTCACCTTGCAGCAGGAGGTAGGCTTGACTGGGTATCACCCCTCTTTAAAGGTGTCACTTGGTGTGGACTGCACTGCTGTAGTGATGGCACTGCCCAGGGCTGAAATTTTCCCATCCCTGCCATAAACCTACTGCTTTCCCCTACACCCACCTCCCAGTTAGAGCTCCCAGTCATTTTTCTGGTCAAGCCAAGTGCAGGAAATGGTGATGAAAAGATAACAGGAGAAGAAATCAGTTATTGTAAAAGAAACCATTAGTATTAGTTCATTATTGTTATATATGCATTAAAAACCAGGGAAATCATTTTACATTATTAATCACTTCAAGAAAATCTGAATGCTTCAATGCATTGGTTTTTGGTACATAATACCCCCCTCTCCCTTCCAGCTCATAATTCACATAACTTATAAGAGAGACAGCAGCATGAAGCACAACACAAACCAGTGCTTAAACCATGGAATATTCCTCTTCTATCACTTATGAAAGCCACTTACTATCAATTAAAAGTTAAAAACTACACAGGAAGAGGAACGAAGTTCCCCTGTTGTACATTACCACAATTGTAAAGAAAAAAAGATCTGTTGCTCAGGAAAGGAATTACTTACAAGCAACTCATTATTTACAACAAGCTACTTCCATGCTCTGACAGATGTCAAGTGGGAAGAAGGTTAAGGACCTACTGGCCACAGCTTTCCCTCTGCAAAATGTGCCTCCTGAATTTTACAGCCCATCTCCTGAAGCCACCAAAGGTATAGTTTACTTGCAGAGAATAAATGGTTTTGAAACATGTTCATATTGTGCTCTGAGTCTACAATTCACAATACATTAGGTGAGCTCCATTGAGTGCACATAGTGGAACCTTTGATGTATACTGGCATGTATCCCATTCAAACAGGAGCTGTCCCACTCACCTATAGGAAATGGAATGTGCCTCTCTCTCCAAATCATGGCTACTTTTATTTCAGTCTCTTGGTCTGTATTGTGACCTGTCTCTGACATGTCCTTTTTGTATAGACATTCAACAGCAGCTGTTACTCTCTTTTTTTGCAATCATTCTGGTTTTATTTGCCATAAATGCATTATTAAAATGCTGCTGTAATCCACTGTGTTCTAGGCACAGGAATCTCAATGTACTTATTCCAGCTTTCCTCTAAACTTGAGTCATTTGCCCAAATAGTTTCCAGATGACTGTCTAGTCATCTCTTACTTCTCCCTTTCCTATCAATTGGAAAAATGATAGGAATAGCCCCAAGCGTTTGTTTATTTATTATGGCATTCTGTTCGCAGAATGACCAAGCAGAAACCATATCTCCCCCTGAATCTCTGATCGCTCACCCCCGATTTCATAATTAAGGGATGGAAAGAAAAGCTTTCTCCTTTTCTGCTTGCTCCTTTTGCCCTCTCTCTTACCTCCAGTTCATTCATATTATGTGATAACAGTATGTATATGTGTGTCCATAAATATGTGATATACATCAGTGCCTCAGGCTTGTGAGGCTGTTAATGAAACCATGTCCATGCATGATTACTCATCATTTGGAGGAAATTATGAGCATATGATCCTTTTTAAAATTTTGCTTGTGATTGCAGCTGCTGTAGTCAATGGCTGCTGGTGGCTTCCATGTCAAAGAAGTTGTGAATCTGTTCTGGGTTTTAATTTGAACTCTAAAGGAGTTATCCAAGGTGCTGAAGGTGTTGAACCTATTTGCAGGCTAATTCTTGGAGTGGATTTACCACCCCACTACAAGGACATCAGCAGTTGCTACCATAAATAGTCTTGTGCTTGTTTGGAAAATGCACACAAAAGCACTTTGGTTGATTGGAGAAATGAGTAAAAACATACCTTAGAAGAAGTATGTATCACAATATGTATGAATTTACTTGCAAAAAACGAAGGAAAAAAAGTCTTTTAACCTATAATAAAATAATGGTCAGAACAAACATCCAGATGGAATTCTATTTATGGAATAAAAAACAAATGATTAAGTTTACATATCTTTGTTTTGGAGTGATATCTGTCAAAGCTTTCGGAACCAGCTCTCATGGTTCGATGAAGAAAAGGTATAGAAACATTGGCATTTGAGGAACTCTTTAAATCTGTGCACTAAATCATCGTTGCATTCAAATATTACTATTAACAACCTTGCAGTCCTGCAATTTCTTCACATTACTGCTAAGTCTTCCTATGGTGCTATGGTTTTCTCACAGTACGGGAGTATCATACTCCATGCTGCATGCCACATTGTGTCTTATTTAATGACTGACTTGCAAAAGCCATCAAACCTGAAACAAATCCAGTTATAGACTATCCAAACAGCAGGCATACTCATTTTGCAAAGGTACATTTCCTATACATTACCCTCCTACCAGCTGGGCTGTTCCAGAACACTTAATTTATCTTCATTAGGAAAGATACTCTCAGGCAATCAGCATTGCTTGGCTCTGGAAGTGAGCTCACAGATATGTCCTGAATCTTCAAAAACAACATTCAGGGAATGTTTAAAAGGCAACATAGTGGATGCTTTTTGTGGTAGTTGGATATTTTCAGATGAACTGTTATCAAAGCTTGGGAAGGTTACTTTTTTGGAGCAGAACTCCTAGAATCTATCAACAAACATAGCCACATGGTTGAGAGTTATAGGGCTTGTCTGTGTGGATGATTTACCTTGAATTCCTTCTGGGCTGCTGTGTCCAATGTACATGACACAAGGCCAAAACCCCAAATGGGGTTTGGACTGCCTTCATGAAGCCCACACCCAATTAGGAGCTTCCTCCCACTGACTCACATTTAAATAACTCACCTTCTGCTTAAGTCAAGTAGTCCAGCCAATTGAATGGTTTCTGAGGTGCTGCAAATTGGGGCACAGGAAAAGGACAAAGTGACCCACCAAGGTCTTGCTGCAGTGTCTTGTCTCATTGCACCCAGCCTCTGGGAGAGTGCTGAAGTTGTCATTTCCAAGCAACCTTCTCTGCAGTGCCTTCGAAACCTATTGATTCAGGGTGCTGTGTGGTTTAAAGGCTAGGTATTGGGAATCATGATTGATAATAAATTTAAAGTTATGATGAAGGCCAAAAATTATGATATCATAAGGCTGGCTTATGATCTCATTAATACTGAACAGGATGCCAGGTTACCTGCTGTAACCCGCTCCGATTGTTTTGATATAAATAAAAATATCAAATATAAATACATATAAATAATATAAATAAAAACTTATTATTATTACTTATTATCTTCCTTCTGCTCAGCACAAAAGAGAGGTCCATCCTCTGTATGCAGGGGGAATTTTCTGGCCTGTATTTTCTATGGGCTGAGTTTAGAAAAGGTGTTTTTAGGACTGAAATTCACAGAATCCTTCCAGCCAGCATGATAAGATTGGCTGGGGATTCTGGAAGTTGTCATCCTTAAAAAATCAACAACACCCCCCCCTGCCGCCGCCATACACCAAGCTCTGTCCTTTTCCACATTCCCACAGCCAGCATTCTGCTATATGACACTTCACTACCATCTGCATATTAAGCCAAACAGGGGACAGACTCTATACCCCTGCTTAGAATCAGCACCTAAGGGAGCTCATTTACTGTTGAGGCTAAAACCCAGAGCTGATTCACCAAACCACTTCCATATAAGGCACCAGCTGCCACTGTAGCTTCCATTTTACAAGCTGCCTTGGAAACTGCTTCTCCCCTCCTTTTCCCTGTTTTGGGCTACAACCCAATGCTTAGCTTTTGTATGCATTGTTTCTGTTCCCTCATGGAAGCAGAAATATGTGGAAATACCATTTTGGTAACATAATTGATTGGCAGCCAAACAATTTTCAGAGTTTTTTTTTTATTCCAGGGTATAGCCTGGAGCAAATTAGTGACAATGTGTGTTGAACAGTTTGAAATAAGGCTTTATCAGGGAAAATCTGACATTTGCTTAATGAATGTATTGCAGCAAGAGAAGCTGACTCCTGCTAAAGCTGACTCCTGCTAAACAGCCAGCTTCTTTTGCCTTCATCCATTTTAGCCTCCCCCAAAGCAATTCCCTGCAGCTGTATCGGACTACAGCTCCCATAATCTCCAGCTAGTAAGGCCATTGCTGTCTGGGAATGATTCAATTTTGATTATGGGTTATTTAATCTGTACAGGAGACATATGTACCACATATTAAAAGGTGGTAAAAAAGTGTGTCTAAAGCAACAACAACATGAGGGCATTCCTTGCCTTGTCAGTTGTGTGAAAGGGCAAAACGTGCTAGGGCTGAAATAATACACTGTTTTCCTCCCTCTCCCTAATTATACTTGGTTTTTTTAAAAAAATCCTACTGTTCTAAGCACATATCCTGTTTCCTCTACATGTTCATATGAAGTCATTCATAAATGCTTTTCTCCAACTATATTGCAAAAATATTTTCCTCTTTGGCATTTGCTGCAGTCTGCTGCAGCATCTTGGCAAAGCCCGCAGCATTTTGCCTTGTCTTTTGGCAATGCACTGCACCAACTAAAGGATTTGCTTGCGCAATCTGATGTATCTTTAAGCTGTTCTCTCTGCTTTTACCATCTCCCCATAAAGATACTTAAGAAAACAGGGAAAAGACTACCAATGTACAAATTTCCTTATCTCACAATGCATATAGTTAGTAAGCTCAGAAGAATTAACTTATTGTATTTTTGCACTGTATACATGATAAAAGAAAATATGTGTTCCACTTCAACTATTGCAGAGTAAGGACATGCTAAATCTTTCATGTGCTTGCACTTTCTCAAAGTATAACATGGCTCTTGCAGCTACTGGAGCTAATGTGTTCTTTTTCTAACATGATACATTTCTAACATTCTGTTTTCTGTTTCAAGAACAATTTGGGAATATGTCTAAATCTATGCAGTGATTTTGAGTAAGAGCTCAAACGATATTCTCTTGAACTACAGCTCCTAGCATTCCTCCAACCAGCATGAGCACAGGAAGTAACTTTTCCAAGGTTTGATTCAAAATCTATCTTCTGTCTTGAATTGGCTGTAAGATTCATACCATTGTCACCCTTATGGGGAAAACTCCTATGCCTTGGAAGAGGAACAGGAAAAAATTTGACAGATTAATACTTTCCTGCATGGCATTAATGCCATTTGTATGGCATTTTAAATATTTACATTTGCAATGTCTGCCTTTCACAAAGCCTTTGTTAGGAAATTCCTATTTGTGTAATACCTGCATTATTCCACAAGGACTAATATGACAGTTTGTGTATATGAGCTGTTTGATAGAAGTAATTTGTATTAACACAGAAAAGAAGCAGCTGCACTACTTATGAAACAGCACTATAAATATGGTCACTGATTGCCAGTGTTTGGGGTGTGTGTTTATGTGTAGACATCTACCTTATGTAGTTGAACGGCACTTTTCTTTTAAATTAACGCCTCAGTTGCCTGTCAAATGCAATCCAGCAAATTAGTTCTTGTGATTGCTGTGGAAGACCACTTTGCAATGATACATGTAATTGACAAGATGATTGCCATAATAGTAACAGAAATAGCAAAAGCATTTGCACCTGATTTGCCCAATTCTGCTGTGCAAAATCATAAACAAAGGACTCCCATATTTGGATTCTGCAAGACAGTGGAGGGACAACATGTATTTTCTGTGTTGTGCGGTATATACTCTGAATGGATATGATTCACCAATTTCAGCGGCACAAAGTGAATAGAGGACACGTTTGAAAGACAGTGGATTTTTCATTAGCTATTTGCCTATCTGCCTCTTTTTCTGCCTGCCCCCTCCACTAACATTGGCCTCCATGCTTTTCTAGGCTGCAAGAGCCCACCACCATCACTAACACCCCCACCAATGGTGGCTTCTTCCTCCTGCTACCCATCTACCTGCTCTCTTGGTACAGACTCTCCATCCAGAACTCTAGTGCATCTTCTGTTGTTTAGCATGGTGATATTTTTTTCTGTCAGAGGATCTGTGCTCATGTGCAAGGATCTTCCTCTGCAGGCCTGTGTCCTCCACCTGCTCCCCACTCAATATCAGCTTGCAATTCAATTCCCTCATCCATGTGTGCATTCACTGTCTGTTCACCTAGCAGCCCTTTCACACATATAGTAAAACCCAGGATTTCCTTGGATGTTGCCTTGGTAGTTAAAGTCCAACATCATGCTATAACTGTGTAGAGTGAAAGAGCCCATTTGGCTAGCCCACCAAATACCTTTACCTTTTACCCATTCAATAGCAGGGCTCTTGCTCACCTACAATAAACAAGCAGGTTTTTTTTAAAGTACTAAATGGAATAAAGTCACTTACATTGTTCCAGTGTAAATAGTAATCATTGATAAAAGTATTTTTTTAAAAATTGTTGTGAAGAGTGCAGCATGACAGATCAGAATGGCATCTCTTTGGAGAATTTTGCACCTATTTGCTTACTTGATCATGCTTATAAGAATCAGTGTATGTGTGTGTGTGCATGTGTGTATGTGAGATGAGAAGGAGAGAAAAACAATTAAATGGAAAGCCAATAAAACAAGTAGTTCAGATTTAATTGAACAAGCCTTGATATGACAGTGAGGTCAAATCATCTATTAAAGAATATTCAACTGATTTATAAAAACAAGATAAACAATATGTGATATGCCCCTCACTTTAATTAGACTTTTTATCCTTTGCATTTTTAAATACTAACAGCTTGTGATCAAAGATTCGACTGAGAATAATCTAAAATTGACCCTGTGCCCAACTGCCACAAACTCAGAAATGGCACTTCTTTCAACCTCACTGCATGGATGTTAATACAGAGTTGCCAGACTGAAAACCAGAGACAGCTCCTGTATCTCCTTTAATGGTTGTGCAGAAGAGGGAATTTCAGCAAGTGTTGCAAGCATCTGTTGAAATTTCCTCTTTTGCACAACTTTTAAAGCTAGTTACTAGTTGCACTAGTTCTCACTCTGGCAACTCTAAACCCACAGGCTTCTGCTTGCTCCATCAAGCCATTGGGACCTCTGAATCCTCTGGCTCTTCTCAGGAATAGGGTGGCTACATACAGTGCTGGAGTCAAGCTTGGATCACCCTTTCTATAATATTCCTGCCAGCATGACCACAGGGGTCCTAGGGGATTCAGGTAATTACAATCCTAAAGGCCACATTTCCTAGCTCTATCAGTGAGTTGGAAAACTGCCAGCCAGAGTGGTATCCAGGGAGCTTCGCAGTGCTGCTATCAAAATAAAGGAACTCCTTATTAGTGAAAAAAGTGAGGGAGGGGGTTTACACAGAAATTAGAAATTAATGATTTCCTATTTTGTCACAAGCAACATTGAACTGGCTTGCCCATAAGGAGATCATGCTCTCTCTTTTTTTAGCCACAGTGTCTGGGGTAGTCCCAGGAAGGGAGCCAGCATGGTTTAGTGGTTTGAGTGTTGGACTGGAGTTCAGGGGTTGATTCTTCACTTGAGCATAAAAACCCACTGGGTTTTGGGCAAGTCACACTCTCAGCCTCAGACCAAGCCCTCTGAAGAAACTTGCCAAGAAAACTTGATCATAGGTTTGGCTTAGGATCTCCATAAGTAAAACAAAACAAAACAACATAATGACTTGGAGGCAAACAGCAATATAAAAAGCCAACAACAGGGCTGCTTCAAGAAATCTTTGTTTTCCATTATCTTCTCCCTCAATGTACAAGCATGGGAGATGAACGACCATGCCTTTTTATGTTCACAGGGTGAGGTAAAATCCATCATACCAAGAAACCTAGCTGGAAGGAGGAATAAAACTGATGAGATGGTGGAGAAGATGTTTGAGAGGCAAGGAGAGAAGAGTTAAATGCTGTATATAAAACCATATTTCTTGTGCTTCTTTGAAACACGAGGAAATCCTATTCAGGCTTCTGATTTAGGAAATAATATAATATTTGGGGAGAGTGAGAATACATGGTTTCAGTCCCCATTGAGCATGAGCATTTGATAATGGAAGTCTTTTGTGTCCATGTAAGATTCCTGTATGATTTACAATCATAATTTAGATTAGAACTACATCTGAAATGGGAAAGAGAATGATGTCAAGCCATGGCATCGTTGGGCTGCTTTGCAAGAATTACTAAGGGGAGTACTAGAGGGTGCTATGCCAGTGGCACCCTACCCCACACCAATTTGAATTGGTTGTCACAGAAAGTGTGCAAATCTCCTGAATAAGAATGATAGACAAGCTCTCTGATTCATTGTCATTGTTAATTTTCTCACTCAAGAACCCATAATCAATGTGAAAAGAACCCTCAGTTTTCTGTCTTGTGTAAATGGTATAGGTACTAGGCCCCTAGCACCACCTGGAAATGCTTAATGAAGATTTCCATAGCTTGCGCAATCACTGGTGAAACATCCCTCAAACGTCCCTCAGACAGGGAGGAAGCCCAAGTGTCTGAACGCCTGGTGTGCTTCCTCAATTGTCATGGAATCATCGCTCCCTCTAGCATCCCTGAATCATCAAGGGGACTGGATTTCCTATGAACAGAAATTTTGAGTTCAGAGGAAATCCACTCCCCTTGAGATGATCCAGGGATGCTAGAGGGAGTGATGATTCCATGACAATTGAGGAAGTGCACCAGGTGTTCAGACACATGCACTTCCTCCATGTTTGAGGGATGTTTTACTAGCAATTGTGCAAGGTATGGAAATCTAAAATGTTAAGTGTGCATGTATTAGTATTAAACTATCGAAGAAAACATACATCTGTTAACATTAAAATATTAAGAAAAACTGAAATTTTTGACTAAATTGTCAATTCATTGATTAAACAGTTGTTGACTAAATAATCAATTCACCAATTCATCAATTCATTAATGTAAAAATATAATCTAAAATAACTAGTAAATGGCCAGTAATTAACTAAAATGTTGATATGATGATGATGATTAATTACAATAATAATTTTTAAAAACCTGTTGTTGGACATTTTAATGAATCAAGGAAAATGAATTAATTTTTATGAATATTTCTGAGTGCTGGAATAAAGCAAAGAGTTTAGTTCCAGGAAGAGACTGCAGAAAAAATGTTTTTATCTCTGCATCTTGCTCAAAGTGCCCACTGTACTGTCACAACGTCTATCCCAGAATATTCACAGTAATAAACAGATAACTGATACCGTTGGTGGAAAAGGACGTGGGACACTTGATTAATGGGAAAACTCACATATAACATGAGGGTAACAACAAGAGAGATTATACAAGACTGCTTTGATGAAAAATGGCTTCCTTTCACTGATTATATCATAAATGTAATGTATCACCAATTCCCCATTCAAGATCTTGACCAAGTGGTTCCTTAAGTGGTCAGGGTATCACTAGATATGTACAATTGAGTACATTTGTTAATATATTTCAAATTTTAATAAAATAAAAATTTCAAAAATCTAACAAGCAGCTATGGATATTTTTAAACAAGCTATTCAACATTTGTAAAGTTGGCATAGTCCCTGAAAAGACATGAAGATACAAAAGTTGTGTTGGGAAAAGAAGGACATACATGGATACAGACTTTTTGAAATGCACATGTTTCTACCACTGCAAACATTTGCAAAGGGACTAGATTTTACTGATTTCAACATTTTGTTGATAGCATCAACAATAGAGATTATCAGAAGGGGGGCGGGAGCTGGAAATAAAAGGCATTCTCTTAGCAAAATCATGCAATCACACTGAAGATTTTTGGACATATCGTGCTTATCCAGGACTTAAGCCATGAAGATCCAGGAATGCTCCAGCAACAAACCAGTCACAAGGAAGTCCCAGGAATGGTTTGTTGCTGGAGTATTCCTGGATCTTCGTGGGTTAAGTCCTGGATGAGTGCAACATCGTCTGAAAATCTTCAGTGCAACTGTGTGACTTTTGGCAGGAGTATGCCTTTTTCTTCCCAAATTCCCCCCCCCCCCCATCTCCATCATTACAGAAACAGTACAGCTAGACATTTGGAAAGTGAGGAGCAAGGGAAGCCTGCTCAGTCAGGGAATACTGCCTCAAGGTATCTGGAGCAATTGGAAGCTGTGCTCCTGAAGGAGCAGCTCACTTTTTCACCAAGGTGAGGAGCACAGGCAGGACAGATGATGGGGTGCATGTCACAGATTCTTACTGCTTTCCTCCATTCTCTCCATTCATATTTTCCTTTGCCTCCCTGTGTATGGATGAGTATGTTGAAAGAAATAATATTTTTTGTTCCCCATGTCTAACACCACAGTTTCTCACTAGCAGAAGAGTTATCAGTCTACCAGACCTCAGGCACCTGGATTCTGTTAGTGGAGTCTTTCCAAAAGGCAATTATGTTAGCTTGTTATCTTTCTTCCACTCCAACACAAACAAGAAACTCTCTCTCTCTGTGTTTGTGTGCATGTGTGGAGAAGGAAGGAAGGAAACTTAAATAAATTAGAGCACTGTCCAGCATAATAATTTTTGTTTCCTTTGGGTTCCTTGTCTTCTTCTAGTTGTTATCACCACAAATACGATATACAAACCACATCTCTGTGCAATACGAGAGATTTTTTGAGGGCAACATTGGTTTGAAAGATGCCTTAAGGATATAGCAGAAGAAGCTTCTTTGCAACGGACAAGATGGTAGGCAGATTTTAAAAAGTGTGTGAGATGTAAGCATTCCATATTTCATTTGGAATATATATAGATTAGCATTAACTTTAGAAAATACAAATCTGATGTTCTACTTGTCTTTATTGTATTTATTTCCAGCTGAGATGAGATCAAAGCCCAGTCAAATCCTTCCCTTCTGTGGGTTTCTAGTCTCCACATGCCTAGGAATTTCCCATGAATCTGTTTTCCCTGTGGGCATTATTTACAACATTTTTAGATTTCCTTGGACTGAGGTGGGATGAGAACATCTTAACAGGTTATCTCATAAAGCACCTAGATTAACATAAGATATTAATATTTTATACAATGGGATTTATGAGAATCACAAATGGAAAGGAAATTCTTAGAAGGCAAATTCCATCTCTTTATTCCCACTTCAAGTACTGTTCCTTCTGGAAAATGGGAAGGGAGTCAATCAAAATCAAGCAAGGGTATTTTGCATAACTAAACTTTCACTTGTTCCCCCAAATTTTGGTCCATGATGAACCACTTATGCTGCTTAGGAAGGGGCTCTCACTCTATGTAGATTTTTCTTTTTGAGAAGATGAGATTGCAGGGGAGGGAGTGGAAAGTCTCCGTTTACCAGCCTAATGTATTTATATCCCACCCGTTATCCAAAGATTTCACAGTGACATGTAATCAAACCAGTTTAAACAATAAATAATTCAAATGTTTTAAAAGATTGCAAATATATTAAATATTTTCTCAGTAAAAATAGACAGTTTTAAGCAAGTTGAAACAAATGATATAACCATAAAACATGTGCCACTTGGATAAAATCAATTTGGTTCAAAAGTGTTAATATACTATATTCAAAATTGGCATCAATTGGTCCTTCAGGGGGAGGGAATTTCAAAATTGGGGTACTACTACAAAAAAGGCCCTCTCCCATGTCCTCCCAAAATGTATTTTCCCTACCGATGAGACAAGGAGAATCCCTTCCTATAAATGCCACAGAACTTGATATAGATCTCTCTCTTATAGAGGCTCTGTCTTAAGTACCAAAGTCTCAAGCCATTTAGGGCTTTAAACGTTATAGCCAGTATGTTGAATTCTGAACAGAAACATATTGGCAGCCAGTGCAATTCCTTCAGAACTGGTACTATATGGACAGTCTAATTGCTGCACTTTGCAGTTTCAACGGTAGCCCCACATAGAGTGCATTGCTATAATTGAATTGGATGTTCACAGTGCACAGACTACTGTTGCTAAGTTATCCCTGTCTAAAATAGGCCATAGCTGGCAGACCAGGCTCACAAGCACTCTGAGCTATCAACTCTATTTGGGCCTCCATTAACAAGGATGGATCTAGGAGTACTCAGAAGTGGTTTTGCTAATTCCTTCCTCTGAAATATAGTCTACAGAAGTTGGTATACATTGGTGGTCTTCCTTCCAAGTACTAACCAGGGCTGACCCTGCTTAGCTTCTAAGATAAAATGGAATCTGGTACTTTTAGGGTAATTAGGCTAGGCCCTTAGTGGACATAATAAGATTTTTTTTTAACCTTATCATTTTATTTCCATGATCTTTTCCAAGTTGCACACTCAGGTTCTTTTGGAATGTACTCTGCTTTTTGAAAATTTACTATATAATACTATACATTCATTTTCATTTGTCAAATTTTGCTAGGGTTTTGATTCAGTAGGATAAATCAGATAATGGATGATGATGATGATGATGAAAAAACCAAAACCCATACAAAATTCCCTTTCCAAGCCAGTTTGAGACCAGATGGTGACCATTTTCCTTTATTATCTTCACAACTTTTTCTTTTTTAAAAAAAGGATTTCACTTGAAAAGTCAAATTAATTAGTCTTTGAAACACTGATCTTGATCAAAAAGAAGAAAAATCTTTGGGTTTGGACTGGAATTTTTACTGCAGGAAAAATGGGCATGGAAATGGCCCTCGTCCCCACTATTTTCTTTTATTATTGCCTTTATAACAAAGCTTTGTGGGTGAGAAAAATGCTTGTTTTGTAAAAAACAAAAACAAAAAACAGAGAAAATATTCAGACTGCTGAATATTCCAGTTCCAGTTCCACACTTCACCAGTTTCAGAGAAACATTAAAACAGAATTTAGTTATCGCAGAAATACTTATCAGTGTTCAGTTTCTCCAAGCACACAACAACGAATTTTGCTTTGAACTCTTTATTCCAATACCCCCACAATCCATTTTCACTGGCTTAAACTCCCACTCTTGCTCCCTAGTAGCCTACCAAGTCCATTCTATTCCTTACCACTTGATCAGTCTCTCATCAGAATCTATAAGATAGGTCTGATCCAGCACAAGATTCTTCATTACGTAGGACCTTATCAGACATTGGAAATTGGAAGTATAATCTAATGGCAATCTGAACGCAATCATGGGGTTTCACGTTATTGCAAATTAAAGTATCTCATGCAACTTCGGGCAAAAGGGAAGTCATTCCGAACGCAATCATGGGTTTTACGTTATTGCAAATTAAAGTATCTCACGCAATTTCAGGCAATGGGGGTCCTCAGGTAATGGGAAGTCATTCTGAATGCATTCCGAATGCAATTGGAATTCACATAAATTTGCTAAACTAGTGAATTCATGTGAATTCAAATAGGCTCCAATTGGCTCCATTCGCAATAAAGAGAAATTCCTCCCATCTGATGAGGTCCTTAGTCTAGGCTCAGAAAGTGACCAGGCCAAAGTGAATTTGAGGAAAGTGAACCCAGATCTCCACAGTCATAGTCGAACATGGCAACCATGATACTATCACAGCTGCTCTTTGGGATATCATGGTTCAACCCGCTTGTGTGAAGTTTTGAACTGTCCTTGGGGGTGTAGAAATGAAAAGTCTTTGAATCAATCACTACCCTTCAGAGGGTCAGGGTTTTGCATTTACCATTTTCATCCTTCTTCCTTACCACTGGATTGCTCTGCCCATATTTTGTGCTATTTTAAAGGGCACACTAGTTTTCTAGGTTTGTTACGAGCGTTTTGACATGATGTTACTAAGATAATCAGCTGAATCATATTGTCAAGAAAGCCATATAATTTGATGTAAGGATAAATATTCCATTTGTCTTCTGAAGATGATAGCCTACACCTTTTAAGCAGCTAATGAACAAGTGATGTCAGTATGAGTTGAATGTGAATTATGCATCATATTTTCTGGTTAACATGAACAGATAGAGCAATGCTGGCTTTTATGTTGATAAGGGAGATAAATATTGTTGTGAAGCCATTAATCAACTACTATGTGATGTCCACGCACAGAAGAAGCAAGGTAATGAATGCATTTGACAGTTTTTTTTATTGATAAATGAAAGGGTATTGCCTTTAGGTTATGCAAACATTGCTGGAAAACCATTGAAGCAATCAGACAAGTTTTGAAGGACTTAGGTGCCATCTAGTGGATATAATACAAGAGTATGACATCAAGATCCAAAGAGAAACCACAGAATCTGCTCAGGAGTATCAAGAGGAAAATGAAATTCTATTACTTGAGCATGGGTAATAAATAATGCTACTGGCATTAATGCAAAAATTCTACTGATTTTTAAAAACCTAATAATCACTCATAAATAAGTTCCAGTTTTGCTAATAGAAAGACTGCTGCATATCTTTTTATTTTTTTTATTTCCCTTAAAAGGAACTAGCATGTTTTGCTTCAAGTGGGATGATCCTAGTGTTGAAAGGGGCCTCGTGGGTCATCAAGTCCAAGGTTTTGAGTAGTTCTGTCTTTTCATTGTGATCTTTTAGCATTTTACCATCCTTACTGAACAGCAAACACCACCCCCATCTCCTTGATCATTTTCCTGCCTCAAATGTATCTGAAATCCTCCTTTTCATTGCTCCTTGTGCACATCTGTACAAGTCCTCCTATGGACACAGTGCTGCTGGATGGCCAAAAGTAGCATCTGTCATTGCCAATATTTAAACAGGGCTATCATATCACCTCTTAACCTTCTCTTCTCCAGGTAAAACATACCCAGGTCCCTACATCTCTCTTCATAGGATATGGTTTCCGGGCCCTATGCTAATGGTAGGTAGTGGAGACAGAAGTCAAAATTGTCTTGATTAAATTCAATGGAGAGGGAGAATCTAGTGGTGGTGTACTTCTGCTGGGGGAATTTAAGTATATGTAAATAAAACAGGCTTATGGAAATAGTGGAGATCAAAGCTGGAATTCTCTTGGTGACTTGTGTTTGTGTAATCAGGGCATAAACAAATGTAAGGTTGTTTTGGATTTTTTTTTTTGGTAACATTGTGCAGTGAGTTTTTTTCAAGAAGCACTATGGCAGCTGGATAGTGACAGCAGTCTGTGCTATTACCTGGCCTGAACAGTCACTGATTACCCTTGGAAGGATTATGGCAGAACTGCTTTGCACCACCATCCATGTGGCCACTGGAACATTCCCCCAGCAGAAATACACCATCACCAAGTTCCCCATTGAGCATAATCAAGACAATCCTGGCCTCTGTCTCCTCTGTCTATATTAGCATTCAGCCCAGATGAGATGTTCCACTTAGATGTTTTGTTATCTTGTTTTCCCTATTCACAAGGAGTGGGCTGTTTGTATTTAAAGTGCAATATATCAACTAAGTTAACAAGAGACCAAAATAGAAACTCAAGAACTCAAAAAAGTACTTTCTTGTTCATGGAAACTATTTCAAAAGTTCTTCATTAATTTTCAGCTTTGACATCCTATTGCATATGTAAGGAGAATATTTATGTGAAGGGAGTGGGAGGAGTAGAAGACAAGTCACAGACATAACATAGCAGAACTGTGAAGAACCCTTGTTTGAGACCCCCAGAGAGGTGAGCAGAGATTACAGAAAATTGTAAGGTAATTGGGAGGTTGAGACTTGGGATTAAGTACTTTAATTATGTTCTTTAAAGTTAGAACAAGCACATGAATTGTGCCTAGAACCCAGCTGAGAGCCCATGAAATTATTCAAATGTAGATTCTATATGGTAGGTACCCTTTAACATCTTTCATGTATAACATGTCACAGTCTGGAAGTTTCTAAAACATTTTTATATTATATTTTATTTATGTAAAATACTGTCAATGACAGATGCTACTTTTGGCCATCCAGCAGCACTGTGCCCATAGTGAATGTTCATACTGAAGGAACCCCTTGGCAAAGGGTACAAGAAATTAGGAAAGTTAAGATTAAAGGAAGTTGTGGGAGGATTCTGCCATTAATGCTACACTGAAAGACCTTTTTCTAGGAACTTCACATGAAATCCAGGAAGAGACTGGAATGATGAGGATGATGAGTCCCTGATATTGCCTCCTTGGTAGTGGAAGAACCCAGGATGAGGATGATGCTTTATAACAGATCATATTGTTGATAAAACTACTCCCAGAATCAGACACAAATGTACAGAAAGGGAATCTGTTGTTGGAACTGCTCCAGGGCCCCCAATCACCTTAATTTGATCTTGTCCACACATGCTAAAATATATTTCTGAGATTTAAGAAAACATGGTGTAAACAGAGAGTCCATTCAAACTCTTTTTTTGTCCCGAGATGTGGATTACCATGATGATGCATATTGGGTTTGTTGTTCCCATTTTATTTTGGATTCTTGAATCTCTTTGAGTCATGGTAACCCATTTGTTATTCACACATGCCATTGTTTCAGGATAAAATGGAGTCGCCTCCATTCCCTTGAACAATACAGAGTGATCTGAATTGATTTGGAAGCTTATTCACACTGCCATAGATGCAGATCGATGCAGATTCTTCAGGAATACTGGGGGGGGGGGGGGCAGCATCAAATATCCTGGGTTAAGTGGGGTTTTTGCCTGTGCCCCCCGCCAAAAGCATTGAATGCATTCAGGATATGTGTGAATAACAAGGATTCAACCTGGATTCACCCTGGATTATTTCTGCACTATGAATGGGGCCAGAGATTGAGTTTGTGTGGAAGGACTGTGTGCTCCTTTTGGTTTTATGGTTCAAAATGATTTCCTGGCTCAGATGATTAGATCCAAACTTAACTGTGCTAACGTGGACCCACTAATATCAAAATGACAAATTAATCATGAATACTGTACATTCCATTGGATGACAAAACTGAAGTGGATTGCCTCCATCATCCATTGTTTCAATTCACAAGAAAAGTCTCTTCAGAGAGTAGGGCAGACCCAACACATTACAGACACAGGGAATGTTATGATAGAAGCACATTGCACACTTTAGGCACTCACACAACATATTTCTGAAATGTCTGAATAGGTCTATTAAGCTAAATCCAGATAAGACAACAGCTGCTTGAAGCCTACCCAGCATCCTATAACCCTGTATTGTTGTTGCTGTTGTTGTTGTTAAGTTGGTATTAGGCTCCAAACAGTGGGTCTCAGTGTTCTATGTACAAACTGAGTTCAGATATTGACTTTGAAATGTGTGTGTGTATATGCGTGTCTCACCCTTTGACTTTTCACTTTTGGGTACTTTTATAAAGTCAGATTATTTAATCCTTTTGAATTTCAGCAGTCTATTTAAAACATGATTATTATTAATTTCTTCAAGGAACATCCTATTTCCTCTGTTTTGTAGATAAAGTTGTTGGAAGGAACCTATTGGGGCAGGATTCTGCACTCCTCTTGTCTCTTGTTTATATGCTGTTTCAAGGACAATGGGGTGCTAATCTCTGTTAAGTTCTTTAGGTGCTACTGTGATATCATTGCTAATAATTAATAGGGAAAGTTGGAGCTTAGATTAAGGTGAAATGAACTGAGTGTTCTAAGGAAAAATAAACAGAAGATTTAACCTTTCTTTCACCAGCCTGTTCACTGTGAAAATTCATATGGTAACTTGCGTGAGACAATAACTTCTGAACTTAGCTAATTTTTCACACAGTAGGATCCTGCATGCTCTACTGTAGTAATAAAAGACTTATTATACTCCAAGCTTGGAAAGACAAGTACTTGCTATCTATTATCTAATGATCAGTGGACCTTATTACATGAACATGCATTTTAGACACACCAGCTTCATGCAGATGGTTTTGGATACATGATTAGCTTACTCATGTTGGCATATAAATGCAATAATAATAATGGTTAGAATCCTCTATCATATTCTACATTACACAACTTTATATTTGCATAGCTATGTAGCAATTGTGCTATGTTGCAGACAAAAAAATTCAAGGAAGATTAGAAAGCAAAACATCTGAACTGGGATCTTTTCACAAATTCCATTTCATTAGCAGAGGCATGAATAGAGACAATGGTTTGTTGAAACTCTACATACATTAATGTATATGTCCTCACAATCAAGTGTGCAACAACAACAACAACAAAAATTCTCCTCCACAAAGTTTCTGGCTTCAAGGGAACTGACTCTCAATAAACAGATTTATTGCTTTGATACCTCACAATTTTTTGACTACCAGCATGACAGACAAATATCACCACTGTTTGAAAGTTTATGGCCAGTGTCACAAATTAGACCTTTCTGTATCTTATTATGCTCTAATCCCCCTTCCACAAATACATGACCTGAGCTTTTATATCAACTCCATAAATGCACCTGAAGAATTGGGTCAAAATCCACAAAAATTCATGCTCCAAGATTCCTTCCCCACCTTTCCTCTTTTTACGATGCCACAGACTAACATGGCTATCTCTGCCAGTGGCTGTCCTTTTGCCAGGGTCATGCAGTGATAATGAAGGAAGATAGACAAAATTTGCTCGTTTGGAACATCTCATTTCTTTAATGTATCGCTTTTTTCATGACTGCAATAACTGTGGCCCTTTTCCTCCTGCTGTCACTGCCTTTGCCAGCAAAATTGCACCTGTCTAGAGCTCCAACAGGATGCCAGACAACAGTCCCCCCCCCCATAAATGGGATTGAACTTTTTAAAAAGCGAATGTAGGAAAAAAAGCAAAACAGAGCGTTTTGTCCATTGTTAATTCTGACTGCCAGTGATTATGGAATGTGCCAAATCAGGACTGGTTGGCCAGCCAGTTAACCCCCTTCTGCAACCTTTTCCTGAACCCTAGGAGACTATTCCCAAATGAAAGAGCACTTCAAACTGCCCCTCCAGCTATGCAAGGAGATTTTCCACCTCAGTACCAGCCATCTCATGGAATCCCTGTACATTGGAGAGATGCAATGAGACACATTCATTTTGTATTATGTAATTGCTCACAGGCAATGCAATAGCGTGTATGCGAAACTAGTGTGCTGCTTCAAGGGGATTTACAGGTACAGACACATATAGATATTGCTGAGGGTTCCTTTGGATGAGGCAGATGTGTCTAGAGGCTGTTGGAGGTTGTATTTCTGTAGTTCTCCTTTAATTTTGTGTGTGTAAATTGTGTGTGTGTGTGTGTGTGTGTGTGTGTATCTCCATCGAAATGAAATTTCTGTTCTACTGGACTATTTTCTGGCACTCTCCAGCACCATCTGCAACATTTTGTGTCCACCCTCCAGTGGGGTTCTTTTAAATTTTGAAACAAATTATATTATTAGAATTTGTTTTCATCTTCTTCATAATCATGCTAAAGCATCTTTTCTGAAGCTTTGGCTACATAATTCCACCGCAATAGAAAACAGCTTGTTTTCTGCAATGTATGATAGGGGTGACTTGAACATCTTTCTACCATCCCCACACATATTTTGAAGTCCATTTCAGAAAAAGTAATGACGAAGCAGATGTGTAAGTCAAATTTTGTATTACATATATAGTAAGTGAATAGTCTGAGAGTGCTCTTGGATTAATTTCTGTCATTAGAAGCCCAATTGGCTTCAGTACTACATAAGGCCCACTATTAGCTTAGGCTGTTCGGACAGTTATGACTATGGTACTCCTGGGCAGGAAGAGCCCTGAGGACATAGGTAATCTCAAGACTGGACTACTGTAACACATTGTTTGTGGAGTCTACCTTTGTGTTTGGTTTGGAGTCTTCAGCGAGTGCACAAAGTGGCAGCTAGGCTGTTTAGTGGGCCTCCTACATTAGGTGGCAGAGAACTGTGTAAGTTTCTAGATGTAGCTGCAGTTCCAAACATGCCAAGTCAGCATAGCCAAAGCTGGGACCATCCAATTTCCACCACAAGGAGTTAGTTATATTTGGGCTTATAAGACCCTATACAGTTTAAGACCAGGTTATTTTAGGGGCACCAATTCCACACTCCTGACCTACAATGCAGACTGAATTCAGTCATGTTTCAGAGCAAGTTAATTCAGTTAGTCAACTCCTGTCTAGTCCTGCACTGAACAGAGACTATGGCCTTTAAAAATGCCATTACCTCAGTCCTGTCTGTGCTTTTTTTTAAAATGATGCATATTACAGTTATTAAGACTTCCCTACGCCATTCTACCTCATAGAGCAATAAACTGGCTTGGACCAACTCACATGAGGACATTTCTAGCAGTACAATAAGGAACATACAATAATATGTTTCATAAAATAATATGGAACCAAATAATATGAAGTACTATTGCTGGTACTGAGTACTCCTTACTCTTCATTTAGGTTAATGAAATCAATTTTAAGTTTTGGAAATTTATATTGGTGCCGTGTGTGTGTGCCTTCGTGTCACCTGTGGACCTACGGTGACTCCATGAATTTCATAGGATTTCTTAGGCATGGAATACTCGGAGGTGGTTTTTGCCAGTTCCTTCCTCTGAAATATAGCCTATGGCACCTAACATTCATTGGCAGTCTCCCATCCAAATATTAACCAGGGATGACTCTGCATAACTCCCAAGATCAGTTCAGGGTATTTTGGTGCCATCCTTGTGGTTAAACGTTGAAAACTATGTTAGACATATTGATCCTGACACATTTTATAGGATTGAAAAAACTGCTGTTCAAAATGTCAGAAACTGATTTGTTGATGATTGCATGGGAGTAATGGATACATTTAGTTAGAAGCAGCCCCCATTAAGTTCTAGGACCCACTTCCAAGTAAATTGTTAAAGGGATCAATTTTCAAATTTACTGTAATGTTTCAAAAGTATTCTTCACAAGCCACTGTACCCTTAGGATATACAATATTTACTGAAGCCGATGTCAGCCATCTGTTTATTGAATTGAATTACCAATAATCTAGTTTTATTTAATGTCTTTTTAAACTACCAGTTTAAGATCAGAAAAAATGGTATCTCAGGATGGGGGCAATCTCCACAAAACTAGGAAATAGGCTCTTCCCTTTACAGACATGTTCCATGATTAATACTGATATTGTACAATGATGCAAATTGTGGTTACTTACAATTACCTTCCATTGACCTATATTTCTCTTTAGTCTTTCAGGTCTAAATTCATATGGAAAACAAGGCTGCCCACTATTTGATTTGTTCCCATAGTATCTTATGAAACATCTGATCCTTATTGTGCTGCTAGAAATATACTATTGTGAGATGATCCAAGCCAGTTTGTTGCTTTGTAATGTATAATGGAATAGTGAAGTTTTAATAACTGTCATATGCTTCATAAAAATACAAAAAAAAAAATTATCCCTCTGCAGCACAGACTTATTTTAGAAACAGCATCCCAGCTTTGGAATGAAACTGAGCATGCACAAGATACCTTTGCCAGCACTTGCTTCCATAAGCTTTAATGGGGCAGGACAATCTTAGTAACATTTGAACTACTACTCAGATCATCGCCAGACCAGGATTCAGGATTGTTGCTTTCCTTAATATTCCTGAATAAAATACATAATAAAGTTTTCACCAACATTTCATAGGAACATATCATATACTTGAGCAAGCATTGCAGTAAAAATTGCTAAATGTATCATTTCTCAACACTTTTAAGCTTTCTTTATCTGTGCCACTTTTAATCAGATCGCTCCGATGCTGGGCACAATTGTAGACCTCCGCAAGTTTATACTTGATATCCACCTTCAGTGTATTAGCTCAAAAACTGTCATTTTTGTAAGCAACTGAACTGTGAGGCTTAGTAAAGTGATTTCAGCATGACTCATCTTGAGGACCCTTAACTAACTATTTAATGACTTCATTAAAATGGTAAGAGAAAAAGATAGAAGACACAGGAGATTTATAACTGGAAGAGATTACTGTCTGAACTACTGTAAAAATCTGTTTGAGGCAGGCTGATTGCAAGACTGCTTTGTTTGGAAGCACTCAACATACTTTTTTGAGAAAATTGATAAAAATATTATTTTTACAGTGATTATTTTTTACAGTGATAAAAAGAGAACAGAAACAACTTTCCACGAAACTTTCCAAAATGTCTTGCTTGCCAGTTTGTAAAAGAGATGTCTATGATATGGAGGAAATTGTCTTCTAAAGGAAAATCCCTTTCTTTTAGAAGATAATTTAGAAGTCAAGAACACCAAGCTTCCAATTTTGCTTCATTTACCCTGAAGTTTTGGAAAATTATTTCTAAAAGGTAAACATGTAACAGTTTCAGCTTTAAGCCAGAACACTGGGTAAATACTATTATAGTTATAAATTTGAAAAGAACAGTTGGCCTTATGTATTCACAGATTCTACATCCAAGGATTCAACTATCAACGGCATGAATATCTATCTATCTATCTATCTATCTATCTATCTATCATCTATAAAGCAAATCTTGATTTTGCCATTTTAGACAAGGGACACCATTTTGCAATGTCATTGCACATTGTTCAACCTGGAAAGAAGTGACCAGTGGGGTCCCACAGGGTTCTGTCCTGGGATCAGTGCTATTCAACATCTTTATTAATGACTTGGATGACAGAATTGGAGGCATACTTATCAAATTTCAGATGACACCAAATTAGGAGGGGTAGCTAATACCCCAGAGGACAGGATCAAAATTCAAAATGCCCTGAATAGACTAGAAAGCTGGGCCAAAGCTAACAAAATGAAATTTAATGCAGAGAAATGTAAGGTTCTGCACTTAGGGTGGAAAAATGAAATGCACAGATATAGGATGGGGGACACCTGGCTGAATGAGACCACATGTGAAAGGGATCTAGGAGTCCAAGTAGACAACAAGTTGAACATGAGCCAACAGTATGATGCAGCAGCTAAAAAGGCCAATGCAATTTTAGGCTGCATCAATAGAAGTATAGTGTCTAGATCAAGGGAAGTAACAGTGCCACTCTATTCTGCTTTGGTCAGGCCCCGCCTGGAATACTGTGTCCAGTTCTGGGCACCACAATTCAAAAAAGATGTGGAGAAACTGGAGCGTGTCCAAAGGAGGGCAACTAAGATGGTGAAGGGTCTGGAAACCATGCCCTATGAGGAGTGCCTTAGGGAACTGGGGATGTTTAGTATGGAGAAAAGAAGGTTAAGAGGTGATATGATTGCTGCAGAGACTAGAATGCAGAACAGTGGATGCAAACTGCAGGAAAAGAGATTCCACCTCAACATTAGGAAGAACTTCCTGACAGTAAGGGCTGTTCGACGGTGGAACATACTCCCTCGGAGTGTGGTGGAGTCTCTGTCCTTGGAGGTCTTTAAGCAGAAGCTGGATGGCCATCTGTCGGGGATGCTTTGATTGGGAGTTCCTGCATGTCAAGGTTTGGACTGGATGGCCCTTGTGGTCTTTTCCAACTCTATGATTCTATGATTCTATAATGGGACTTGAGTGAGCATCCATGGATTTGAGTATCCACGGGGTGGTGTGGTGGTAGCCACCCTGGAACCAAACCCCAGTAGATACTCAGAGCCTTTGTAACAGTTTCCTTTCCTGATATTGAAAGGTACCTCCATGTTTCTTTTTTAAAAGCCACCACAATGCTACAAGCCATTGGGCTGTACAGTAGAACATATCTAATTGCACCAGAGTGGTATAGTGGTTTGAGCATTAGATTAGGACACAGGGAGACTAGGATTCAAATCCCAGTTCAGCCATGAAAATCTACTAGGTGACCTTGGGCAAGTCACACTCTCTCAGTCTCAGATGATGGCAATGGCAAACCTCTTCTGAACAAACTTGCCACGAAAGTCCCATAATAAAATCACCTTAGGGTTACCCTAAGTCAGAAATGACTTGAAGGCACACAATAACCAAAAATATCTAAGTAATTAGACCACAGAACCTAACCATAAAAGTAACTAAAACCATTACAGTTAAATACGCTTTACAAAATGAATGAAGTTATCCCTCATTACGTTACAGTCATAGTGTGACCTAATTATTTTTTTGCACTTGCAAAAAAATAAAAATTAAATAAATTAAAAATCACTCATGATTCTAGCAAATTCCAAGCTTTAGTTTTGCCATATGGAAAGTAAATGACCCTAAACAATTTTTGCTAACAGTGATAAATGTCTCCATGAAGTGAGTCTTCCATATTCTAATTGTAGGGAGCTTTCTGCTTCTCAGATTTCCCCAACATGTAAATTGTGAAGAGGTGGCATGATGTGATCAAAAGTATTGCTTTCCATAAATTTTTCTGTGAATATTCAAGGCAGGAACATCCTGTGACATTCATTCAGATATCACCGTCTTCTTTAAACATGGAGATTATGAATAAACAAACATTATGAAAGTCAGTGGAACAGCATGCAACATCCACAGTGGGATGGGATTTTACACTCTGTCCCTTGATACATTGCTCAGGCTAATATTTCATAAATTACATAAACCTGTGATCTCAAAACAAACAGGCACACACATACAGAGAGAATGAATACTTTTTTTAAAAAAAAATTACTATTTTTAACCTGAAAAAAATTCAGAAAAAAATCAGAAAAAAGAAATGGAAAAAATTAATATAATTATTAAACAAAAGGGCTCTGAGCCCCCAATCTTGACTGTATTGAAGAGAAAAAGAAAAAAGAAAAAAAAATCTATCATTACAAATGCAACTGAATAATCCTACTGTCATTACTAAAACCATAATCACAAATTATTACATTGTTGGATTTCTCATTGCTCAAAAAGTCCATAAATGGTTTCCAATTCTTCAAAATGTCTTCAATTGGCTTATTCTTTAGAACCCATGTTAATTTGGCCAATTGGAATGAATATGACATGCCTGCCATTTTTCAATGAAGCAGAATCAGGGAATTTGGTCAGCACATAGACTTACTTTAGACACATCTCAGGAAGTGTATGGCTACAGCTTCTTTACATGTTTGATAGAGTCTAGTACTGGATTGAAAGAGAGACCATACATTATTTCATCAAAATGTCTTTCTCTGCAGAAATAAACACAAGCTGAATCTTTCCATTCTGTCCATTTCACTGTATGTCAGGTGCAAGTTTCTTTAAGATGTTGCTAGCCTTTAGTCTGTTTCATCTGCTCCAGTGCACATCCATCTGTTGTGCAATATCAATATACATTGCTGTAAGGAAGAGTTGTGAGGAGCTCATTCCAAATTCAGTCCCTGGCATCCTCAGATAAAAAAGTTTCTCAGACAGAAGAGGGGAAAGGAGTCTTTGCTTGAAGCTGTGAAAAACTGCTTGTGGTCAAAGCAGAAGCCACTGGGCTGGATGGGCAAATATTTCCACACTATAAGACTGATGCATATAGCTTTTAAGGTTGCAGTACAAAAGTACATGGGAATACCTACTGCTTCAGTGTGTGTTCCTTCTGAGTGAACCCATAGCAGATGGGGAGAAGCTGTGGCTGAGTCAGGATCATGGTCCAGAGATGTTCCTGCCATGCTTAATTGCTGGGCTTGAGCATATGTGCAATAATGTGGGATGATGGGGTATGTTATCTAGTTTGTTATGCTGGGAAGAGAAAAGACTGTGTATCATTCACATCCTGGGATAATGAGCAGATGTGTGGGGAGGAATTTTGAGCTGCAAGTTGCTAAAGTGGTGTCTTGCAGGAAGCTGTAGGAGGGAATAGAAAGAGGGGTAAGACCTGGGAAGACAGTATCTTTTGATACGTTTGGGTGAAGGCTTTTTGTAATGGATGAATTGCATGCACTATAGTATACTGTATAAGTAGGGAAAACTCCTGACAGCATTTATGTACACTTTTCCCTCAGCATTCTTGGACATAATGTTCATGAACCTGCTGCAGCCTATGAAAACCAGGTTGTCACAGACCTCCCAGAGGGCCTTTTCAGCCACCGTCCCTAAGCTTTGGAACGGCCTGCCAGACGAGATGCATCTCATTACATCACTGGCTAGTTTCAAAAAGGCTTTAAAGACACATCTTTTCCGTCAGGCCTTTCCTTGAAGGAGAGAATAAATGGAAATCTACTCCCTGTTCTGAAAACATAATTAGAACCGGGAATTAATTTCAGCTGTCCCTCTACCTATTCTGCTGAATCTATTTAATGCGGTCTTGCACATGGTTTGTCCATGGGTTTACACATTGCTTTAACAACTGTCAACCAATTTTAACTGTGTTAATTTTAAATTGTCTTGATTTAATTCAGTTTTAAGGGGGTGGTGGTTGGGGAGGGATGCGATTGTTGTTTTTATTGTGTATCTTTTTATTCTGCTGTACCCCGCTCCGAGTATCTTATTAGAGGAGTGGGCTATAAATAAATATTGTTGTTGTTGTTGTTATTGTTGTTGTTGTTGTTGTTATTATTATTATTATTATTATTATCATCATCATGTTTTTTATTATTCGTGGGATCAAGGCCACTGTGCAGTCCTGGTGGTGCAGTGGTTAAATGCTGGTACTGCAGCCATTCACTCACAAACCATAAGGTTGGGAGTTCAATACCAGCCAGGATTCAAGCTCGACTCAGGCTTGCATCCTTCTGAGGTTGTTAAGATGAGTACCCAGCTTGTTGGGGACAATTAGCTTACAGTTGTAAACCACCTGGAATCTGCTTAGTTGGTATGAAGCAGTATATAAATGTAGCTGCTATAGCTGCTATTGTTACTGTGCACTTGAACTCCTCCCCCTCCCATTTTTCTCCTAGGACAGCGGGAAGCCAAGGAGAGAGAATCAAGCCCACCCTTTTCCTGATGGGATTGCTGCCTTGCCCAGGTACCTATCCACCCAGGAAAGGGGAGGATGGATAGATCCATTCCTCCAAAGCCCTTTCCCAGGTGGATGGCTGCTTGCCTTGCCCAAGCACCGATTCACCTGGGAAAGGGGCTGGGAAGTGGAATGGATCCACCCCCCCAGCCCTTTTCCCAGGTGGACGGGTGCCTGGGCAAGGCAGGCAGGCAGGCAGGCAGATAGCCATCCTCCCAAAAAAGGGGTGGGAAACCAGTTAAAGGGACAGGAGGGCAGGGGAAGAGGAGTGCTTGCTCCTCTTTTCTGGCCCTCCATTTAACTGGCATTTGTGTAGGGGATGGGGGGAGTTATTTCTAATTTTCATATTTGTGGGGGTCCTCTGCCCCCAACCCCCATGAATGTGGAGGGCTGAGTGTACTGTGATCAACTCTGCTTGCTGAATAAAGCATTTCTAAAACTGCTGAAGACTTGTGTTCCTAAAGTGGTGTTAGACTGTACATTACAATTATAGATGTTTCTTGACTCTCCCCCTTGATTATTGATTGAACACTTGTTGTACGGTTGATTGGAGTTTGAAGGGCCCATCATCATTATCATAATCATTATCATTAATAGTTATTCATATATAGTCAGATGTTTGGATTGGTGGGCTGGCGATCTGCCATTTGACCACCTGTGAGTGTCATGTCCCATATTATTCAATGGTGGCATCATCCATGGGGAGGGAGTGGAGACCAAACCCCCATGGACATAGCACTTTACAAGTAAAACAACAACAAAACAGACAGCCCTGCCAAAGACAAAATCTAATACACACATATACACTCACACACAAACACACACAGGAGAAGGAAAATAATGCAATTATAAATCTATACAATACAATATTATTCAGATTATAATACAAAATACAAATAATACAAAAATACAATATAAAATAAAGCAAATGGACAAATGCATATTATCAAAATATATAAGATAATAGAGCAATGTTAAACAAAAACTCCATAATTTTTGGAAAACAAGAAAATTTCAACTGAGATTTTAAAACAAGGAAGGGGCAGTCAGCAAATATTTAGGGAGGAAATTTCTGGAGTATGGAACAGTGAGTGAAAAAGGATGAAACCAAGCCAAAGAAAAGGAAACCCTTGACTGAGTGAGAAGCTTAGAGTTCCTAGAACATGGATCTCAAACAGGCTGATAAAAAGAAATGAAGGCTGAAAGACAGGAGGCAGATAGATTACGTAGGGCTTTGAAATTTAAAACATGAATTTTTATATTGAATACTAAATGGAATAGGCAGCCAATGAAGAGATATCAAAAGTGGGGTAACATGAGCAAACTAATGAGCGAAATAATAGCAGAATGTTGAATGGAAACCCTTAGACTAAGATGTTCATGAATATCATAAATTCCCCATGCCCCTGAAGTATAGATGTGCACTGTAAAGTACTAATAAATTAAACACAAATTAGAATTATGTCCCAGTTTTGTTAGTAATAGAAATGAACCTGGAACTTCATGCATGAAAACCATGTGTTCTGCCCCCTCAGAAAAGGCATAAGGTGTTGTTTATATCTTAGTTATACCCTTCTTTCCAGGAGATCTAATTATTCTACCTGTTTAATCCTCACAAAAATCTGGTGGAGTAGGTTAGGAGATTATTGCATTGTATTTAAAGCAATTTATCACTGACAGGATACAGTCATGTTTAATTTTAAAACTGGATGTTATTCCATGCAGCTGTGGCTGGGTGAGTGCAACGCATATGCGGCCTGGATCCAAGCTGCGCTTATTCAGCTGCTTTTCAAAAATAGGAGCTTGCCATTTTTGAAAAGCCTTGGGACAAGCAAAGCTGGGGTCTGTGATGCATACTGGCCTGGCCATGGCTGTGTTCAATAACACCTGGTTTTAAAATTAAATACAATTGTATCACATCAGGGATAAGTAATTTTAAATACAATGTGATAATCTCCATAGATTGGAGGTGGACTTGAAGCCACCCCTATCTGGTCCTAATCTGACACATTAGGCCCATTCATTCATAGCTTGTAAGTTGAAATGGACTGGAAGCAATGGAGTTTTGAAACAATGACTACAGTCAAAGTAAATTTAGCACAATGGGGAGAGGAAGTCATTGGATGCCATAGCACAGGATAAAATATCAGTAATCACTGTATGTTTAAACCATCCAGAAACTGAAGCACAATTTATGGCAGGCATTCGAAATATGCTTGTATGGAATAAATCTCAGATTTCTGAAAGGCACATGGTAGAGTGTTTAAACAGTGCCAGAATATTATTGATCTATTATTCATCAGTGCCAAGAAAAAACAAGCTCCTGGCATGAGATAGAGACTCTTCTCTGATTAGTGGTATTTGTCATTGTTTGTTTGTTTGTGTCCATTTCCGTGTATCACCAGCAACTTCCATCTTGGAGACAGCTGCAATTTGGTAATGATCCAGTGCAATATAATTCCTTATGGATGAAAAACACTAGTTAGGATTAAGCACAATAAATTATTTCTAAATACATGTTTATTATCTACAGCTGTCCTCATAAAAATGTCTTTTATAGCGGTGTCATATAAAATAGATTATTTGCCTTTGGTGTGATTTCCCCCTTCCCAGTTTGGAAACCCACATACCATACAGCAGGGCTGGGCCAAGACATTTGATTGCCTCCGGCACAGAACAGAAAGATGCCCACTCCTATTCCATGCATAGAAATAATCCACTGCAAGCAACTAGTTATTTGTAATGAATTCATTTCCCCAACAACTTAGTTAGTTGTAACTCATCTGCAACACACTTGTAACTTTAACAAGGGATAGCTTCATATCTTTTGTGATACCACTGTAACCTTCAAAGTTACTTTTCAGTATGTGGTCTCACTGGATAGTAGAAGAGGAATATTGCATGGTTGAAGTACAGGCTTGTGATGCTGCCCCACACTTAACACTGTCTTGTAGATATTGAAGCAACAAGATGAATGGTGAAAATAGTGCATTTTGTGCTGCAAACCAGTTTTTTTTAAAAGAGTAATTAAGGGCAACCATTTTAGTAACTTTTGGGAAATCAAAAGGTAAATATTTGCTTTAAAAACTATTTTTAAACTGTGTTTGTGTTTATTGTGTTAATTGCTATAGTTTTTATAGAGAGGGAGGGGTTGGGGTGGGGTTTTGAGAAATAATTTTAGTTTAGTTTATGGTTATAAGTGTAGATTAGAGTTATGACTTTTATTATTTTCACGATATATGTTATCTTTGTAATTGAATGTCTTTTTAATCTTGAGTTGTTTTGTTTTTTGTCTCAAAACTTAATTTAAAATGAAAAACTAAATACAAAAATATCACACTACTTTGGCGGGCTTAGAAGAATAACTGCAAATAATTCCTTTTTAAAAGTAAAATTCCAAGCTACACCACACTTTAGGAGAAGAAGCTAGCTTAGCGAATACTTGATAGACCATGTGTTGCACACAGGTCTGTTCACACAACATTTCCCACTAATCCCATAATATCTGATGCTATTGCCTGCCTCTTCCCCATCATAGGGCCAGCCTTACTGAACACCACCACCACCAAAGCTGTAAATTTTCACAACAGTCAATGAATTAATCATCATATGTTCTCAGAGATTATAAACTTTAAGCTACTCTGAATTTAGTAGATTGTAAAACTCTATTTTACAATCCCAAGTAACTTAAAATCCAGGTAAATTGTATCAGTTTGTTTCAAATTAAATGAATGTGACCAAAAAACCAAACAACTTCTTTCTATGTACATCTTCTGCAAGGAAAAGAAATCATAGATTCAGCCTCTCATGATGAAATTGCATGGTCTTTTTTATTTTTTCAGCTACCCTATTATTTCACATGTGAATGGATATTATTATGCAAAGCAGAACTTGGAAATGTTAGTTTTTTTTGAATTACAACTCCCAGAATCCATTAGCCAGAATGGGGGTGTTGATTGTGGATGCTGCATCTTAAAATCAGCATTTGCAAGCTCTCAGAAATGTAACTTCAGTTCGTAGACCTCACTATTATTTAGCTGTCCACAGATTTCCATCACAAAGTGACTGTCCATGGCTATTTGTTGCTGGGAAAACAGACAAGAAAATCCAATCTTTGAGACAAATTATGGCTTTATTCTTTCAACCAGGCCATAATGTCATTTCCCTGGTCCAATAGTATGAGAACTTGGCTGCATGATGGCAACTGATTGTTTCAAATGTTACCAGTTTCCTTTGAGGAAGTGGGTTCTAGATGATGAAGTTTCATGCTATAATAACTTGGTTGACCTTTAAAATTCCACAAGACTCTTGGTTGTTTAACTTTTTACATGAAAAGCACTTATGTAAAGGCAAAGACATACTGTACAATAATATCCACATGTGAAATGATTTGAGCATGTTGATATACAATATATCTATATGTGTAGGAAAGCCTTAACCAATCAAAACTTGAAGTTCATCTGTATGCAACTACATTGATGCCAGAGATTGCCACATGTGATGGTTTAAATAGTTTTTCTTTTTCTTTTTTGCAAACACACAAAAAAGAAAGAAATTCATAATGTTGGTATTGGTCATGAGCCAAAATAGTAGCTATAAAGCTGCAAATGCCCTCTCAAAGTTGAAATTTATGTAACCAGCTTTGTGAGCAAGATAAAGGGCATGTCCCTGCAGAGATTTTACCTTGGTTAATTAGCACAAATTAGCTAATAATTAACTTAATATTGGGTAAGCACTACACTTCTAAAGCCACAATACGGACGCTTCATAGGAATTAAAAGCAGCTTTTCAGGATTAAATCTGATTTATCTGGGAGCAGGATTAGACTCCAATAAGGCACTCTTAATCAGTAATGAAATACTTTCTTTAAGCAAACATTCAAGCTATTTCTTTTTCCTTTTTAAATTATTCATTCTGAGATTAAACAACTGAAATACAAAATGCAGATTTGGTCATTTCTGAGAATTCAGGGCTTGTTACTCAATGGTTTCTTCTGAAGTTTCTAAGATATTCAGATGTGTGTAGAGTGAAATGATGGACAACACTGGAATGAATATGGGGGATTGTTCCCCTCATTTCTCTCTGCAACATCCATCTCAGTATGTCAGTGCATTTTAACTACCCGAAAATCCTTTCAGATTAGCACTTAGCACTGTTTCCAAATAGCTTCGTTGTCTTGCATAGAGCCTCAAACTAGAGAGAGCTCTAATATCTTTAAGGTTCAAGTTGGGAAACTTTGCCCCACCAGATGTTATTGGACTACAAGCCCCATAATCCCTGGAAATTGTCATGTTTATTGGAGCTGGTGGGAGTTGGAATCAAACAACATCTGAACAGCCATGGATTGCCCACCTTTTACTTTGGGGCAACCTCAGTGCCCTTTGCCTGAGTGTAGATGAACTCTGCTTCAGTCTCAACAAATCCTCCCCATTGAAGTGAAGAGATGCAATAGAGGATAAAGGGCCTGAGTGCTACATTGGCTTGCAGAAGAAAATGGGCAGCTGATATCATGATACTTTATCCGTCAAGATATACCTCCACTTTCTGTACAAATATTAAATCTCTAGCCAGCATAGTGTTGTGGTTTGAACATGGACTGTGACACTGGGAGATGAGGGTTTGCTTTCCCACTCAGCCATGAAAACCCACTAGCTTTTGGGCAAAGGAAGGCAAAGGCAACTCTTTTCTGAAAAAAAAAATCTTGCCACAAAAAAACCCCCCATGATAGGTTTGTCCTAGGGACAGCATAAATCATAAACAACTAGAAGGCACACAACAATTGTAGCTGTTCACCTTCTCCTTTTCTCTCCATTTTCCTGTATCTGTCAATTGTGTTTGTATGTCCCTTAAAGTTATCAGTGGATTTTCTGAAGCAATAAATACTCAGAGGTGGCAAAATGTATTTAGAAATGCATGCTTTGCATAAAAATAGATTTGAAAGTGTACATTTTTTAAAAAAAAGTCACATATTTTGTGAGACATTTTGTTGGATATGCATTTTTATACATTTTTCTATGCTGACTTCTTTTAAAATTGTAGATTAGTATGTAAAGATGATGACCACCATCATCACACTATTTAAAAGGGTCATGGACTGTGTAAGCAGGCTGATTTACCCATCTCTCTTTTATACATCTTTGGCCAGAGGATTATAAAATGGGAAGAGACGTGACTGTGCTCAGAAAAATAGACTGACGTGTGACTATCTAATAAAATAAAGTCATTTCACAAACTAAAAAATGGTACATGGCTGATTCTCCCATTTGACAGATAGAGGGAACCACTTGAAATAATAGGTATGGTTAAAGTAAAGTAATCCAGTAGTGTCTGAGGCAAAAATACCCTGAGGGCTATCGTGTTTCCTATAAGCAAGCCTGTTGCCTTCAGGCACAATGGAAAATGCTGTCCCACTATCACTGTCAAAGTAAGATTCATCTTCCAGTCTGGTATATTTCTGTACATGGGAGGAGGGAGTGATGTCCTCTTGTTCTTCACCTCAGGTAGCAAAACTACAGCCCTGGACTAGTAAATACACAAGAAAAGCCCTGATGTATTAGTTCAAAGTAGGAACCATGCAGACCACATGGATCCCATGTGGCTCTTGGTTCCCCTACCAGCCCCCAAATTCAGAAATAAATATTTCTTTAGTCAAATGAGAATGAAAATTTAGCTATATTTTCAGCCAAAAAGTTACTTCATGGGGCAAAAACGCAGAATTTCAGCTCTGTATTGGCCCATACCCCTTCACAAGCAGCAGAAAATCTCAATGGCTTCCAGTTTCTGGTATGTCACTTTCTGGAGGAAAAAGTAGTCTGCTGAAATTTGAGAAGTGTTGGAAATTGACTCTTGGAGCATCCAACCTTTGCATTGGACCATTCTGTTACAAACAGTGATGACCTAGACAGCTTGGGGAGGTCTGGAAGAGGACTCATCCTGACTGACGAACGGCTTCAAGATTTGGAAAAAGGATATATGAAGATTTTATTTTCTCTTTTTCAAGATATATTTGATGCATCTTATGTTCTGGTGAATGCATTTCTGGTGAATTTCCAGGATGAGCCAAAACTTTCAAAACTGAAGGCAAATAACCAAACTTCTGGGCCCGGGGGATTCCACTACAGGCAGGGGTTAATTCTCACATCTCATTCATTTGTCTCAGTTCTTTCTTTATTTTTTGGGCAGACCCACTGATGGTGCAATGAATGGCAATGTGACCTTTGCTATGGAAGGTCTCCTATGACCTTCCTTTGCTCATTACATCTCCTCAGCTACAGCCCATTTTAAGCAAAAAAGAAAAGAAAAAAGAAAAAGAAAATGATGAGTTTGATATATTTCAGGCGTTGATGAGCCCTGTTTGGATGTGGGGCAGGAACAACCACTACAAGCTGTATGTCACAGGGACATAATAGCCCAAAATTTATCGGGACATTTGGTTCTAGTCTGGAGCACATTCTGTCTGGTGTGGAGAGCAGAGCAGAGCAGAAAAGAACCTTTCAAAACCTCAACCAGAACATTAAATTTAGCCCTGTATTCCTATTTTACATGGTTCTATATCATGTTTTGCTAGACTGCAATAGCCAGAATTGCACTTCTGAAAGATTATGAAGCAGAAATCCTGAGTATGTAAACAGCTGTAATTTCTGGTCAAGCTGCTTTGGAACCAGTTCATACTTGAGGATATATACAAGGGAATCTTCAGCAAATATATAAGACTAATTGTAAACAATGATACTTTCATCAATTACATCAAAAGACTACTCTTGACAGATCACACTTGGGCATAATATTATCCAGTACCAGAGCTTGGGAAAGTTACTGTTTTGGACCAAATCTCACAGAATCCTCCAGCCAGCATGTAACTTTTTCCAGTTGTATCCATCACAGTAGGAACCTATGTAAAATGCTCTTCAGAATGCATCAGGAAGATGAATATAAAGTGAAGAGAAAAAATAATTTTGCTGCATGATTAAAATGCAACACCTTGTTGCCAGTTTTTGCAGCAGTTCAATGTAAGTAACTGATCTCAGAAACAATATTTGCAGTAATATCTTGACACACCAAGGGTATTCAAAGGTGAAGTGTTGGATAATTAAAAACAGCCTTTTGGATGTAACTTCACCTTTCATTCTCTTCCACTCCTTCCCCCTTTAAAGGAAATGACTGCTGATATCAATGGATAAGATACACATTTTGTATTTTTTTTTAAAAAAAATCTTTATACAATAAATCCCTAACACGCTGCAGCAGGCCAGAACTGATAAATCCAGTTCATTATTTTTGGCATACCTGCCGATAATGACAAGAAATATTATTTACCGGATATTTTGCAGGAGCGCTTTTAGAAACACTGCAGTCTGTTAGGTAAACATGGATTTTGCTGCACAGCATGACAACACAGATACATTTACAGAAGCTTTTGGAAATGTTATGCAATCAAATTTCATTTGGACAAAAATACCATCTGAACCAATAATCAGAAGCAACATCCGAACTAAGCAAATGTCACAGGGAGTCATCTCTCAATTCATGTCTTTCTTCATTCATTTCTTTCACTGAGAGCCCCAAGTACTGTGATATGAGGTCCAATCTGCACTGCAGAAATAATGCAGTTTGACACTGCTTTAACTGCCATGGCTCAATGTTATGGAATTATGGGATTTGTAGTTTTGTGAGCTATTTAGCCTTCTCTGTCAGGGAGCTCTCGTGCCACAACTAACTACAAATCCCAGAATTCCATAACATTAAACGAAGACAGCTAAAGTGTGGTTAAACTGCATTATTTCTCCAGTGCACATTAGACCTGAGTAATACCAGCCAGGATTATATCCAGATACTTAACCTAGAACTATCACTTATTTGTCCCTTCCTAAAACTTTAGGAGCAACATGAGCATGTATAATTCCCAATTTTACCTCTTCCAAATGTAAGCCATGTGGAAGGTAAGCAGGTTAGCACTTGAACGGGGGACCCATTAAGAAATACAAAGGCTGTCTTGTAGACCGAGGAAGGCAATGGCAAACCACCTCTGAGTATTGCTTCCTTGGTAATTCTCTATGAAATCCATGGGTCACCATAAGCCAAATGGCAACTTGAAGGTACATACATACATATTCATACACTACTCATAGATGTTGCTGTTCTGCCTCTGAATCCTGCCACCTACTGATAGCTTGAAGTCTCAAATGGGCAATAAAGAGTGGTAATTATGGGATAAAAGTTTGGCCCATTACATGGTCTAGCTGTGCATTGGACTATGTGCTAAAGATGCTGTTCATAAAACTGAAGTTTTTTGGGGGGTGGAAGTTAATTTCAGCAGTCCAATCACACTAGTGGTACTGTATGAAGGAAATGGGCTGACTTGTGTAATTGCATTGTAGTTCAGTGCTTGTTTAGTTTCTTTAGATTGGCAACTACCAGGAACTATCATTTATATTTTTATCCACTAACTGTTAGAAACTGACTGGGGACCAGTAGCCAATAGATGATACTGGGGTGTGGGCCATCACTTTGGAAAGCACTGGTGAAGGTTTTACTTGGGTTGGAAGTTAAGCTGCAAGGTGGGTCTGTCAAAATTCCCATGTTTTGAGTTACCATGGGGGAAATTATTTGTTGTCCAAATTTCCTTGTTTGGCCAGGGTAACACTCCAATCATACCTCAAACCCAAAGATTTTAAAAACTCATTTTAGGAATAGTATAAGAGAAGAGATGAATCTCTCATAGCAATTGCAATAGAAATACATTAAACAGATTACTACTTACTATCCTTTCTTTAAATTCAAAATCAGCTAGCTGAGGTAACTGCTTTCCTCTTCCTATTATGTGGCCCAACCTTTGTACATTTTTCTGCAATAACTGATCCATATAACTAATTAACTGTATATTTTGGTACAATAACTGATCCAAATAACTGATTAACTGATTAACAGATGTTGTGCCCTCCCAAAGCTGAACAGTGCTAATGTTTCTTCAGGAGACATTTGCCTTGAATATTATAAATGCAAATCATAATTGTTGCAGTATATTTAACTTTTAGCACTCTTGTAACACCTGACCTTTATCAGGAAATATGTTTGCTGCAATGGTTGGTGGGTTTTCCTCCTTATTCTATTAGACACTGCTAGACCTTTCCTTTTCCTTTCATTTTTTATTTAAATCCTAGTTTTATAATGTTTGTATCATTCAACATGAAAAGAAATGATGAGATGATGTTGTACAAAACCATACATTTCATTGGGTATGGGTTTGGCAACTGGGAAGTTGAAGTGGAGTGTTACTATATAACTCACTCTTTCACCCATTTTCTTGTAGCTTTCTTGAGCTGTAGCACAAAGCACATTTTAATGTCACTTGAGCCTTATTCTGAGGATTTTTTTTTTGCTCTACAAAAACCCTGCAGCTCAATGTCTGTAGGTTTTTTGATTCAACCAGTGTTACCAACAGACCAGCACAAAACACTGTCATTTGCACCTAGAGTTGTGGATTTTCCCCATTTGTTTATTCTATTAGATTGTTATTTAAAAACCTCATTCGTTTCATTCTGCCTTCATTTAGAAAGAGCTCTTACATTCTAGAAATGAGAAATGTGCAAGACAGAAAAAACAGGTCTGGCAATAAGCTGAACCAGAAGCTTCTGTCTCCGAAATGTTTTTGATCAAATACTGTGTACCTTTGACTAGAGGCTGAAAACATGGAAACATGAAACTCCAAAGGTCAACATTTTCCAGTGTCTGGAAATGTGTGAAAACAGGGGGCTATAATGGAAACAATTTGGCAACACAGGTGTCCCTGGGTTTGCTTGATACCAGAATCTTTAGTAGTAATTTTGCTTCTCCTTGATCAAAAGGATATCCTTTCATTCCATCTGATTGTACTTTGATCACATTTAGGAAGTTAAAAATGAACCTGTTTTCCATAACTGATTTCTCTAGATATGTAAAATCTGGACATGATTATGTCAGATCACTGATTCATGTCATATTTGTCGTCATATGTTAAAATATTTACAAAGGCAACACCCTGCATCCTCCACTCCTCTGGTGAACACAGTGCTGGAATCTTAAGAAGGAGAGCAAGAACTGATGGATGAAGAGCCATTACTTTGTAAGAGTAGCATGAGAGTTTCTCAAAGCAGTAGTAGGTTTGCAAGAAACAGTCATGGGGCTGAGAGATATCTAGAGCTTATTAACTGCAGCATATACCAACATCCATTGAGCAAGGGGAAGATAATGGTAAACCTCCTCTGAACAAATCCTGCCAGGAAAACCCCATGATAAGTTGGCCCTAGGTTCATCTTAGGGTTGCCATAGGTTGGAAATGACTTGAAGGCACACAATATCAACAACAGTAGTATTGTTTACCATGGACTTTCAGGAGACTGCTAGCACCTCCATCTACAAAGAAGGCAGAGTAATTCAAAACAACATCCAAGATGGAGAGAAGTTAATAAGAATCCCTAAGAGCAGTTAATGTGAAGCATCAATGAGCAGAAAAAAGTATTTAATTGTTAACCCACTGGGGACATCATTTCAATAGACCCACTGGAAACAAACAGAACCTGTACATAAGCAAAAATTGCCTTAGATTTCTGTTCTTGGGCAGCTTCTTTTCAATTCAATGAAGCTGTCAGAAAATAAAGTAATCGTGGACTCTGTCCTTAGCGTACATAACCAAGCTATAGTAGCCCTCTTCTGGTGTTAGAAGAGGGATGATTTCAACATATGGGGAGAGAGAACATGTCATGATAGATATTCTGAAAAAGACAGTGTCTTTTGATAAATGACTTTAGAACATGTTGTATTGTTTTATTGAACTGTTTTTAAGTGCTTTTTAATCTTTTTTAATTGTATGTTTTAAATTGCTGTAATACTTTGAATAATTTAATTCTATTTTAATGTTGATCTTTGCAAAATTTAGTTATGTAGCACTAGTTTTAAATTCTAAGCCACCTTGAGTTTCAATTTCAGGGAAATGTTGGGATACAAAAAAGTTGGTGATGATGATGATGGATCTCTCTGCTATTGGGAATCATGGCTTTTGTTCTGTTTTGTTTTTAGAGTTAAAGACTGTAAGGATAATATGTTGTGTGGAAGCTCTCTATGCGAGGAGAGTGATTTCTTTTAATTTAGAAATTTATATACTTTGGCATACCTTGGGAGTCTCCCAGTTATGTAGTGACCACTCTCATGTTCTCTGTTTTTCTTCCAAACTACTTAGTGTTCAGTCATCTGAGTTTGCTTTTGGAAGGGCCAGTGCTCCTTACAAACACCCATAGGTCTACTTCTCCCTCCCTATTTTATATTCTAGTGAAAACAGAAGGAAGATCAGGGACTATTTTATTGGTCCATAGTAGAAACTATTTTCAGATAAGAGCATATTGTTCAGTCTGGTAATCCAAAGCAAAGGTATTTGGAGTTCTTCAACTGATAATGCCATGAAGTTTTATCTCTGTTCCTGTTGAAGTGTGTGTTCACTCAATAACTCTATAAATCTGAGAAAAATTGATGCATATATTAAAAAAAAATACCATTGGAAGATTGACAAAAGAGCTGGGAATGTAGATGTCCAGAGGATCAGTTGCACATCAACCTCCCTCCCATGTATCCTATGTCTGGCTGTTACCACACTGTTTATTTTCCTGTTCCTTCTCTAGATCATTGACAACTACTGGTGAGGGTGGTGGAGGAAGGTATGCTGTAATTGTCAAGCTGATCTCAAACAGAAGGAGGCACATGCAGAAAATGAAAACTGGAAGTGGAAAACTTTATTTCTGTTTTTTTTTAAAAAACAGGCCTCCTTTTTGCACTAAATAGTTCAGAGAGTAGGGTGTTGTTGTTGCAGTGTGCATTCAAGTCATTTCTGACTTATGGTAACCCTCAGGTGAACCAAAGTTTTCTTGGCAGAATTTGTTCAGAGCAGGTTTGCCATTATCTTCCTCTGAAGCTGAGAGCATGTGGCTTATCCCAGGTCATCCAGTGGGTTTCCATGGCCAACAAACCAAAAAAGAGTGATTTGACCACAAAACAGCCTTGGGGAACCACATGCAGCTGCAGGGAAGCACTTTGCCCATCGATTTACAAAATGGGGGGGGGGGGGAGTGATTATGAGGTTGTATTCTGCACCAGAGAGCCAGAGTGGCATAGTAATTTCAGAAGTTCAACTCTGGAGACCAGGATTTGAATTCCTGCTCAGCCATGGAAACCCACTGGGTGATCGTGGGCAAGTCACACTTTGCAAGCCTCAGAGGAAAGCAAAGGTAAAAATCCTTCTGAATAAATCTTGCCAAGAAAACTCTGTGATAGGTTCACTTTAAGGTTGCCATAAGTTGGTGGGAGGAATGATGTGCCCATTTTACCATCCCTCTGTAACAACACCCTTGGGCTCCCCTTAAGTAAATAAAGATTCTTGTGCTGCTCTGCAAAGGCATGATCCATCTCCATTTTATGGAGAATGGATGCCACAAAAAGTAATTGACCATATTCTCTTGTTTGAGCCTGCCCATGTTTTGCAATCATCACCTTCACAAATAACATCTCTTGAGAAGAAAGCAGAGGGTCTTCTTGATTATTATTTCCAGATTCTGGAACTTTCAAGAGAGGTTAGACTGGCACCATCCTTGTCATCCTCTTGTTGGAAAGTGAAACCTTTTTTGTTTCAGCAGATCTTCAATGACTGTTAACTTCGGGGGGGGGGGGGGAGGGCCTTTCATAACTGCTGTACTGTCTATATTTGTTTATTTTAATACTCAGGCTTTAGCTGCTTTATATTCTATCAAAGGTGTGGCTAGATTTTGTACAATTTGATTCTTTACCTACACCTGTATTAACTTTTTGAAGCTGACATAAGTTCTGAACTGGGAAAAAGGTGAGATATAAAGAAATAGGAGAAGAAAGAGGTTGAAGAGTGAGCAGGACCCAGAGGCATGCACTGTATTTTCTGTCTTCCTCCTACCGCTGTACAACGTGTTGTCAATGTCAAACTTTGCCCCTGGTTGTTGGTGCTGTGGAGTCAGAGGAGCTGATATTGTACCACTTCACCTGAGGCACAGTTTTAGAAGTATATAGTCTGAAATTAATTCATCTGGTCTTGGCGAAATTTTCCTTTATTTTTAATTAAAGCTACTGAGTTAAGATGGTAGAGTAAGAAAGGTATTGGAGATGGGTCAGGGAGAAGGGGCAGATCCAAACCTTGGTCAAAGGAGATTTTGGATGCTTATAAATTACACCTTGGTTTTATTATAGTGGCTATTCCCAAAAAGACAAAAAGAAGTGGTTTTAGCTCATTTTGAGGCTTACCTATTTGTACAATGCACATAGCCAAAATGGGCGGAAACCAGGATGAAGCTGCACTCCAAGGTGAAATACTGGAGCACAATAACCCATGGTTTGCAGCACACTAAACTGGAATATACAAAGTATCACACTGGTGTACAAACTGCACGGTGTGAGTGGGGGCATGCTATTGACCAGCTGGTTGTGTAGTGTCTAATAGGCTGGTGGCTGGGTGGGAGGGAGAAGTGATTAACAGTTGCAGGTGGTGCCTTTGTGAGATGGTGCATATGCGTTTGGGGAAGGGATTGCTAAGAGCCATAGGCTTTAACAAGCCCTTGAAATTTGCTTCCCAAGGCCCTGTACACACTGCCAGGATGTGATGTCCTGGCGGCATGTGCAGGGAAAAAAAGGGCTGGGCGTCCAGACACGTGACGTTGCGGTGATGTCACAGCTGCGACGGATCACCCACACAGCAGACGTCGCAGTTGCGCCACAGCACCCAGACAGCACTGCACAGAAGGGACTTCATAAGGGCTGCAGCACAGCCCTTACAACATCACAAAAAGTAGTTGCACTAGGAAGCTCCTTTTTTTGCTGCGGAGTGGTGCAGCCCCATCTGGTTGCTGCTGCACAGCAAAAAGGGACGTCTGCAGACCGCCTTTTTCAGGTGGCCTGTACAGCCCCCAAGTTTGTTTGTTTGCTGTGCCACTCTTCTCCCTGGCAGGACCCAAGGTGGCTTCCATAACAACAAATGTTTGTTAAAAAACATTTATAAAAAGTTTTAAAACAAATTTTAAAATACCACATAAGAATACTATAAAACTGATTAAAAATTATACAAAAGTTTAAAACAGGCAAAACAGATACAGAGAATGCCTCTGGGATCTATAATGGCAACTACTTCACTTTTGCTGATTTTCTCTCTCCTATGAAAGACAGATATTACATTCCTAGAAGTGTTTGCTTAGGCTACAACACTTTCCTCACTTTCCAAAAAGACTTCTTTAGCTGCATCTGCACTGCATAAATAATCCAGTTTGACACCACATTAACTGACATGGCTCAATGCAATGGAATTCTTGGAATTGTACTTGTGGCACCAAGGAAGGCTAGATGTCTCACAAAAGTACAAATCCGAGAATTCCATAGCATTGAACCATGCTGTTAGAGTGGTATCAAACTGGAATATTTCTGCAGAGCAGATGCAGCCTATGTCTCCATAAACTGATTCTATTGTTCTAATTGCCAAATTTGCCCTGAATCCTGAGATCCAGTTAGACTTTTTAACTGTAAAATAAACCAATCCTGGAACAGATCAGAAGTGAATCCTATAATTATTTGATTTCCCCAACTAATAGTGCTACTTCATTTTGAACCCCTTCTTTCTCCCCAAGTTTTACCTGCATCCAATCTATTTTTCTATTTGCCCTTAAAATTTTCTTTGTCCTAATAGTGAATATATAACATCTACAACATTCTCTTTCTGCTTCTTCATCGTCATTAGATTGATTTGTCACAGATGGTGTATTGGAATCACTAAAAAAATCCTGAAAAAGGAACTGACAAGCAGGCTTTGATGATACATCTTGATAAAGCATGGCTTACACTGTGGTCCTCTTGCAACCAGCCAGATGAGATCCTCGGAGCTGTTCAGGGCATGGATGAGGAACATGTGTGAGTAATGTCTATATTTCTGACTCTGACAAAGGGAAAAAAAGACCACAGTTTGTTTATATCCTCGTAAATATAAGGCAGCTGGTTCTTTTGGAATGGACTCCATATCTAACCATAAGAGCAGCAGCATTCCAGACTTCTGGGTTCCTATAGTTGCATATTGATGACATTATTAAGGTCTGATTGCTGATGCAGTTCTGGAAAGAAACAATGTTTTGTTGGCATGTCCTTTTTTCCTTTATGAAAATCTCTCCACCAAAGATATTAACAACACAACACAATCCTATATATGTGTACTTAGAAGAATAAGTCCCCTTGTAATCAATAGGACTGAACACCCTGTGAAGTGAATATAAGATTTCAGCTTTTCCAATTGCCCAATGCAAAGCAAGATGTAATTATTCTTATAATGCCTGGTTTGAAAGAAGGACACCCCCAGTACTTTGTTCTGAGCTTTACTTGTTTATGTACTTTGCTTGTTGACATGAAAAAGGGGGCTTTCTGTTATCAGAGTCTGCATGTATTGCAAGAAGGCATGTTGGAAGGTAGGACAAGATAGCCTGGATCCCTGTCCAAGCCAAGTCTCGATTCAAACTATAAACTGGGATTTCCCTCCAATTTCACTATTGTGAGGTATTGTGCACTTTCCAGAGATGTTGGGCAACCCTATCTGTATTTGAAAGAGGATAAATGTCTATACTTAATTGGCTTTGTCTTATGTATGAAGCTTCATTGTTCTTAACTTCCATACCATCTAAAAGTCATTATCAGTTCTCAGAGGTCATGTTCACATCTGCCATTTTGCACATGAGTTGCAAGCTTTGTACTCATCACTTTAATATGTGTTGGCCTTTTGAATCCTTCACAGAACAGCCATAACACCATGTTTTGCCTTACACAGAGGTATCCTCTTCACTTCAGATGACAAGCCCCAAGTGAGGAAAAAGATTAAATACAGGCAAAGTGGCAAACCAATAATTCACACCCAGACACACATTCACATATTCACACAGAGACATAAAGACGCAGAGACAGATTTGCAGAGAGAGAAAGAGAGAGATTCTCCAAGGTCTTAATTTTGAATCCTCCACACAGCCACCTTCATCACTGTGCTCTCCAGCCATCCAGCTTACCTAGACTCTTCTTCATGTTGGAAAGTAAGAAAATCCATGTGTGTGTTGCTGAGACCGCCAGAATAGTCTATACTCAGTGCATGCTGTTTCTCAAAGTAAACAAGGGAAAAATAGCACAGGTGCTAAAACCTTACCCCTGACCAATCTAAGTGGGCTAGAAGGGTATAACTAATCTCAAGAGACTACAGATTCTTAAACTTAGCTACACCCCTTTAAGAGGAGTACCTAATTCATCTTCCCCTTATCTCATTCTCACCTGGAGTCACCCTGGTTAATTGTCTTTTCTTAAAACCTTCAGTCAGGAAGCTCTTGCAGAGAGTTAGTGCTTTCAGGAGCTTTTCTCCAAGCACTGCTCTTAAGATTTTTGCCCGGTATTTTGCTTAGTTTTTAATTTATTTCTCCTTCCCACTTTTATGGTTCCATCAGACATTATTGTGTTTTTGGTTTCAATGCATGTTTATGTGGCTTTTATGTGAGGCTGAATGTGGTGACTTTTTAGGCCAAAAAGTATCATTCAAATACTTCTATAAAACAAATAAGGATAGAAGAAATACATGGAAAGATGTGTATCAGTGAATAATATTCCAGAGCCACAAGACAGAGACTTTCTAAGGTGAATGAATGTCTTCCCTTTCACTCTGAAATTTATAGAGTCATTTCTGGAAATCCCATCAACACCAGAGTGTGCCTAAGGCATACTGGAGGCTTTACTGATGGCAAAATATAGCTCTCTCTTTCTCTATACTCTGTGTTTTCCAGTGTTTAATTTTGATGTCTTGTAAATAACAAAGGAAATGCCACACATAAGAGCTCAGAGAGAAAAAGTGGTGCCAGCAATCAGCTGGGAACCATTGATATTCTGGGATATCAACTATGTCCATGCATGTTAAAAGAGCAACACATGAAATTAGACTCGCTGTGCATTTGTTTCAGGACCAACCTTTTGTTCTCTTAAAGGAATGAGCACTCTCTTTTGTCTTTTACAGAATAATTTAAATTAAGATTTAACCAAAATATTTTTTAAACTTTGTTTATTTGGGTAAAATAATAAATAATGTCTTGAAGGGACTTTGATCAATTTTTTTCAAAGATTAACTGACGTTCTCTCAAACTACATCAGTTTCTTTTTAAGCAGGTATTTGCTCAGCTCATAGAAGGGTGTTGAATTCTAATAGAGTTATACAGTTTCCTGGGCTTCGTCGTAGATTTCCTTAAGACATACTGCTGACATCACAAAGTCTCTCAGATTCCTTCCCCTCCCTCTGGCTACTTCATTCAGGTAATTCCAACTGAAAACTCTTAGTAACTTGTTTTTGACTGACAGTGAGGATAGGAAAATTTAGGGTGGGGTGGAAAGGAAGGAGGGCTCTCAAAAGCATACATATATACATTACCTGAAGAATACGCCTTCAGTGAAGAACCATCCGGCTTGTCATGAGAGTCATTTCAAGAAAGGAATCTGAACCTTGATCCTTTACAGGTAAGAGGAAATTATTGAGAGGAATGCATTGTTGCTTCACAATACTTGAAAAACTTTGCACAGAAATGCAGAGCTGGCAGATTAAGACATATGTTCAATAATGTTTTTTTTAAAAAATCCTTTTAAGGTTACGCAGAATACCATGGAAGGAAAGCCTATTGAGAGCTGATTTTCCCTATAGGAGAAACACAAATGTAAGTAGTTCTTAATGGGGAGGCAAAAAAGGGCTGTAATGCTTTATTTTATTGATCTGAGGTGCAGCTGATATGCTTCTTGGTGGTGGTGCTGCTGGTGAAATCTAGGTCTTCCCTATTCTTGGGGCACTGATTTTCCACCCAAATGTTTATTCTGCTCAAAAATAAAAAATAAAAAATAAAAAAAATCCTGGTGGTCTTTTTATTTTTTATTTTCTCCTTTGCTTCTTAAGAAAAATCAAATTAATGGTTGTATTTCTTAATTTGATTAGAATATTGTAAAGTTTCTATCCCAGTATAAGTAAATATTCAGCAACAGGTTTTGTACAACCTGTAATGACTTTTTTAAAAAGAAAAGAAAAGAAAACCTTAACGTGGAGAACAAGATTATTTTACTTCTAAGCTTACAAAGTGAAATCTGTTGTTACACATGCCACATTAATTCACTCCAACTTGTTCCAATATTCCTGCTGTTATTCATCTTTTTTTAGGATATATGCCTTAAAACAATGTATAGTTAAATTACTGTTTTCAGCATTTGCAAATTCCTGACTTTTTTCATGTGAAACACAAAGATGTACGCAATGCTTAATTTAAACTAATAATCTTTTTTCCTGTTTGCCCTGTTGTTAGTAATTATGGCCTTTTGTGTGCAAATATTTCAAAAAAAGTCTTTCAGAAAAAAAATTAATATCTATATTTTAAGCCATCGAACAGAGTAAACTGCGGAAAGAGTATTTGTAAAGAGTACAAATCTCAGTGTACCATCTACGTCTAGTTCTTATTCATTTCTATGGTAGAGTTGAATGTATGGGATTGAAATTGTTCTGTTTTTCTGCAATTATTACCCTGTATTTTTAATATATGTATAAAAGTGAGAAAGGCTCACTAATCTCACTGTGGAAATAATGCACTTTGACACAGCTTTAACTGCCATTGTTCAATACTATGGAATTCTGGGATTTGTAGTTTTGAGAGATTGTTGTTTAACCTTCTCTGTCAGAGAGCTGTGGTGCCACAACAAACTAAAATCCTAGGATTCTATAGCACTGAGTCATGGCAGTTAAAGTGGTATCAAATTGTATTATTTCTGCAGTTATTTAAACATTATCAAGGTCAGTTTAATAATATAAATCTTGCATCAGTTTTGTAAACTGGGGATCAAACAAGGTCTAGAACAAATCAGATGTTTTACTTTTTGTTTTTTTAAAAAACATATAACATGTTTGATCTGAGATACACATGCAAGTGGATAGGTGTAATTTTATGTCTGAGATGAGTTAAGTCCACACACTTAAGTCCACCAAGATAATACCCTTCTCAAATTCTGCAGTGAGATAATTCAGAATTCTGCCATGTTATTTGGCTGCTTCATTCTGCATACTTATTATCTATTTATTTTAAAATGTTTATGCTCTGTCTTTCAGAGGAATGATTTTCAAGGCAATTTCTAATACATTAAAACAAAACAAAATTTTAAGAAAAAAGGGTCCTTGTTCCTTGTGGAACAACTCTTCATTTGACATTGGACCATAGCTCTCATAATCAGATTTAATATGACCAATAATCAGAGGTGAAGTTTAATTCAGTGTCACCTGGGAGATGCTATTGGAATCAATCCATTGTGTGGCAAAATCGAGAATATGCTCCATTACTTTCAGAAACCTATCCAGGGGTAGCCATGTTGGCTATATAGCAGAGTACAGTAACATCCCAAACGTACAAAACAATTATATCTTTTTTGAGCCAACCAAAATGCACTTTGAAAATTTACAACATGTATATTGTGCATTTTGGTTGGTCCAATAAAGGTATTAATGTTTCCTTTACTTTGTATTGTGTAAAATAGTTCTGGTAACCAAAATTTGGGGCAGGGGGATAAATTATTCTTGAATTTCTAACTGAAAAATGCATTATTTCCAGTGAGTGTGCAAACAACCAAAGTCTGTACAAGTTCGAGGATTTGGCCTGAACATACCCAGAAATGTGCAAGGTTCGGGCTTTCCAACCAATCCTGGTTAAAACAGGTTAAGACAGCACTTTTAAACTTGATCAGTCAAGCACAGAAACAAGTTAATGTGACGGTCATGAACTCAGAGCTCACCAAACTTTTTTTTTTTGTTTGCTTTGATTTTACTGATAGTGCTGTTTCTTACATTTTATTGCCTCAGAGATATGTAGTTAACATAGACAGCCTGTAGCCTCTGGTAACTTGTAGAGAGCTAAACCTCAAAGTGCTAGACTGTGTTGAGGTCCTGAGCCAAAAACAACAGAGCTTAACTATTCTACTCACTGAACCTGTGAGTGTATTTTAAAATCAAGTTTGATTTTTAAAAAAACAACATAAAATAGAGATAAACTAGGCAGTAACTGGGATTTTGATAATATCTTTCACTGTTTTGCACAAAAGTGCAGAGTGGTTTTGTGTAAATATATACAGGAACAAACATACTCTATAAAAATAAATACATTTCTATAGGAAATAGTTAATATCAAACTTTGCTGTCTCACAGAGTCTGCTAAAATGTCAAGTGCATGAAAGCTGCTGTCCTGCTGTTCTCTTTCTAATCTACTGGAAAGCAAGAACACTCATATATGAGTTACTACAGTCTCAAGCATAACTTTGAGGTCTGAGTAGGTGACTTGCGAGAATGCACTCAGTCAGAAGGTGAAGGGAACTGTAAAGAAATTATCGTCAGATTCTCCTAGTAGCTCTGTAGCACAATGGCCTAAGAGGATTTGGGTTTAGGATAGGGCAAATATTCCATAAACCAGATTCCCCCCCCCCCCCCCGCCTTCCCACACAAAGGGTCAGGTCCTCTTGGACACTATCTGTCCAGGACTGTTTGTTGAGAATGGGTAGGACCAGAGCTAAAAGTGGGTCACCTTTTTTGCCAAATTTTTCTCTACCCCCACCTTTGAAAATAAGATTTGGAAAATTATAGACTTGAAGACAGATTGCTCACTTCTTCCGTATACTCACCACTATCATACATGTATGTAAGAAATAACTGCTTCCATCATATGTTTGGGAATGTGTGGAAGGAAATTGTTGTTGTGTGCTTATTTGTCTAAAGTAAGGTATTTAAGTTTTAAGTAGTCCTGCTGTTCCCTTTATAGTTTAAACAGACCTTGATGAAAGAAATTAATTTGCATTAGGGAACATGCCTTTTCCTTCCAGACCCAATAAACCATAACGTCCAACTTTACAAAGATAACTGGAACACACATGGTCAAGCAATATTAAAGTATCATCAAGAGTTATTAATGAGGATGGACACATATGCTAGGAATTGCTGCAGCAGTCTGCTTTTGTTCAGCTACTTTGAATCCAGTTGGCAGCAGCTGAAGTAAGCCAAGGACAAAAGGAGAAAGTAGCAGGAGAGAGAAACTGGGACATTTTAAAAGCAGCTTAAATAGTGGAACAACAAAGAATTAACCAAGATTCTTCTTGCCAAATTGGAACAGTTGGACGTATGATAAATTACCCACAAAAGGCATTTTAAATTGGGAAAGAGGCAAACTACCTAAGAGTAGGAAACTGGAGCAAGTAAACTGGGGTTTGGACATGCCAGTCCTGACCCTACTTTCCCTCATTCCATCAAATCTTAGAACTTTATCACATGGAGGGAAATCTGTCAGGGAGGGGAGTGGGAGTTTCACAGACATTAGCCTGTGAAAATCGCATAATCACAGTAAAGATTTTCACATGCATCGTGATTAAAAAAGACTTATCCCGGCAATTAATAGGTAATAATCAGCAACAAATTATTCACTGGGAAATCATGTGAATGATTTGTTACTGGTTATTATCTGTTGATTGCCAGGATATGTCCACTTTAATCGAGACATCGTGTGAAAATCTTCACCACAATTGTGTGATTGTCATGGGTTAAAGTCTGTTTAAACCCCGCTTTTCCCTGATTTCCCCCCATGTGATAAAGTCCATAGGTATACTGCTCTGGGTGAGAGTTGCAAGAGCAACAAGCTCTCCACCAAGTACTTAGCCTTAGCTATGTAGTATCATCACTACATTATTTAAGGATTGGGCTTCTTACTTAGCTCTGAACTTCAGTGATATAGCATGCAGGGGAAGATATTTTTATATCACCCTTGTAATAATTCAGAACACTGTGAGCTTTTAGGCTTTCTGCTGTCTTTCTAGTTCAAAGAGGCATTCAGAAGACTGACACCAAGGCTGGGGAACATGGGGTCTTCTAGGTGTTGGACAGCAACTTCCATCATCACACGACAGCATAGCCAAAAGCAAGAGCTCATGGGGTTAAATCCAACAATGGCCCTTTCACACCATGCAATAGCAGCGTGAATCTGCTTTAAGTGCCATGGTTTCATCTGACAGAACCCTAGGTTTTATGGTCTTGTTATTATAGAATCATAAAGTTGGAAGAGACCACAAGGGCCATCCAGTCCAACCGCCTTACATTCAGGAATATACAGTCAAAACACCCACAACAGATAACCATGCAGCCTATGTTTAAAAACCTCCAAAGAAGGAGGCTCCACCACTCTCCTAACCTGTGTGCCTTCAAGGCATTTGTAGGGGTTTTATCATATGGGGATATTCCAAAAAAAAATGCTATGGAATTGCTATGGTTTATTTCCTATCATACTTTGATAGTGCCTTATCAAACAAAAATCAGCTGGACTCCATAGCATGCAGCCGTGGCAATAATAGAAAGAATCAGAGTGATTAACTGTGTAGTGTGAAAGGCCCCAGTATGTAGAGGACCATATGCCCACTGCCATTGCTGGCTTATGTGTACTGATAGATGTACTTCCTTCCATCAGTCCCATTTATCATCACAAAGGAGAGTTGTGTTGTAAAGGTGGTAGATGCCCTAGAACAGTGGTTCTCCAACTCTGGGGTGGAACCCCAGGGGTTTCAAAAATTGGTTGGGGTGTGTGAAAACTGGAGGACCTGATCCCACCTGCTGCTCCTCTGCTTCCCAAATCTTTTCTGTCCTGGAGGAAAAGAGAAAGGCAAGAAGGGCACTTGGAGCACCTGCCTCTAAGTATGGAGTAGAGGATGTGGAGGAAGAAGAGAATAGAGAAGGTTGCTGATTCATGGCCTCTGGCAGGAACCATCCTGAGATGCTTCTTTTTCTTTCCTCATCCATCCGGTCACTGCCCTGTCTGTCAGGACAAGACACTCCCTCAGCATGAAGCAGCACACCTGCTCACTCTGGTGGCATCTAGATACACACATGCCCCCACACATATATGCACAAAATCACACCCTTAATCTCTTTTTTTGACAATTTTTTCTGAAGGGGTTTACCATTGCCTTCCTCTGAGGCTGAGAGATTGTGACTTATCAAAGGTTTCCATTGTCAAGTGGGGATTCAAACACTGGTCTTCAGAGTTGTAGTCTAATGCTCATACCATTACAATACACTGGCTCTGTTTGTAATTAGTTACTTCCAAATTCTTGATCCATGGTCCATGGGAATCCCTCTTTTTGTGTGTGTCTTCCTCCTTTATTTTTAGTTTACCTGGGTTTTCTTGATTGAACAGGACTTCCACTTGTATATGACTATCTCTGTTTTTAACACCATCTTCACTATAAGAAGGAATGATTTATCTAGAAAGACTTTTGTGACATTGTTACAAGAAGCTTTTGGGAGACCTAACATGGGACACTATTGTCAATGTAATTATTTTGCATTTCTAACTATGGGAAATACATACAAAGAAAGCTTTTAGGATCTTTGAAACTAAGGAGATTGTTGCACACCTTTTTCTCCCGAGTTGGGCTTCGGCTGGGCAAGAACATAAACCACTTAAAAACAGATGTCATTGCATGTCTCTTTACCCAGCTTGGAGGCATCATGTACCTGATCTAGACTTCTCCATGACTTCGCAAAGAATGGGAAAGTTCTGTTCTTTGCAAAGTCCAGATCGAGTACATGATGGAGGCATGCAATAACATCAGTTTTTAAGTTGGTTATGCCTGTGCCCAGCATGTGCCCAGCTCGGAAGAAAAAGATATGTGATAATCTCCTAACTGGGAGAAAGACATTTGTTGTATGAGCTTTCAGAAGCTTAGGGTGCATTTGTACTACAGCAGGAATGCATTCTGACACTGCTTTAACTGTTATGGTTCAGTGCTATGGAATCCTAGAATTTGTAGTGGCACCAGAACTCTCTGACAGAAAAGGCTAATATCGCACAAAACTCAAGTTCCAGAATTCCATAGCATTGAGCCATGGCAGTTAAAGTGGTGTCAGACAGCATTATTTCTACAGTGCAAATGCAGCCTCAGTCTGCTTCATACGATACATGGAGTGAATCCTCTGTGGATAGACATTTATAACAATGGGTGGGAACTGTGCGGAGCAGTGTGAAATATGATCATAGAATGGAAGCTGGGCCATTATCTAATCTGATTTTCCCACTTTTCCACCTTAGTTCTGTTCTTCTCATGACAAAGCCAAGGTGAGCCAAGGCATGCACAAGAGAGACTGGATACAATAGGCGTTAATGAATACCTTCATACAGTCTACTAGCCAAGCTTGTAAATGTTACCTTTTGGACTATAACTCCAAGAATCACCTAGCTATCTGTATATGTAGAAGGTTTCTTAAAATTATGCAGTACTACCAACTGCATGAAGAAAATTCTTTTTTCATAAAATAACTGTGCTTAGACATCGTCCATAAATTCAGCTAACCTCTGAATTCATACATTAAACTAACCTCTACACATGGTCACTCAGTTTGGATTTGTCATGCAAACGAGGCTAAGATAAAACTGCCCAGCTGTCCTAGGTGCTGGATGAGCTCTGTCAGATTTAATGGCATGCGTGCAAGTATAATGCCTGGACAGAATTCAGCTAAATTGTGATCCAATTGATTCCCCTAGGGGACACTTCACTTTCCTATTGAAATGAATTAGAGAGCTTCTGAGCTTTATATAGGCTGCTCCCTTTTTCCAGGGCATTGAGGTCTTCCACAGCTAGAGGCAATTCAGTGGCACAGAGCTATGTCTTAGTCAATCTTCTTTCAGAAAAAGTTGGTAGATTCAGAATGTGATAGGTTGCCATATTTGGTGAGGAATTTTCTACCAGCTGTGGAAAAGTCAAACTAGTTAATAACTTAGCTAGTGATAGTGATAATGACCATATCGATGTTGAAGTCTTTGTTTGTTTGTTTGTAGCAATCAGGAGGCTTTGCTTTTGCTTTCTTCCTTGGCACAAATGAAATGTACAAATATAGGATTGGTGACCCCTTGCTTGACAACAGTACAAGTGAAAGAGATCTAGGAGTCCTAGTTGGCCACAAGTTCATAGAATCATAGAATCATAGAGTTGGAAGAGACCACAAGGGCCATCCAGTCCAACCCCCTGCCATGCAGGAACTCCCAGTCAAAGCATCCCTGACAGATGGCCATCCAGCCTCTGCTTAAAGACCTCCAAGGACGGAGACTCCACTACACTCCGAGGGAGTGTGTTCCACTGTCGAACAGCCCTTACTGTCAGGAAGTTCCTCCTAATGTTGAGGTGGAATCTCTTTTCCTGCAGCTTGCATCCATTGTTCCGCGTTCTAGTCTCTGCAGCAGCAGAAAACAAGCTTGCTCCCTCTTCAATATGACATCCCTTCAAATATTTGAACAGGGCTATCATATCACCTCTTAACCTTCTCTTCTCCAGGCTAAACATCCCCAGTTCCCTAAGTCGTTCCTCATAGGGCAGGGTTTCCAGACCCTTCACCATCTTAGTTGCCCTCAGTGGCTAAAAAAAGCCAATGCAATTCTAGGCTGCATCAATAGACATACAGTGTCTAGATCAAGGGAAGTAACAGTACAATCAGCTCTTCCTTTCCTCTAGCTTGCCATCTGCAGATTGGAGCATCCGCAGGTGGGCCTATCTCGATCTTTTCAATGGCAGGACATGCCATGCCAACACAGTTGCATACACATTACATCACCATTGAGGAGAACAGGACTTGAGGTCCTATGGAATTTGCCATCTGTTGTGTGCATGTGTGTCTGGAACTGAACACCTGTGGATACGAAGGGCTGAATGTACTCCTCTATTCCGCTTTGGACAGGACTCACCTAGAATACTGTGTCCAGTTCTGGAAACCATGCCCTTTGAGGAACGGCTTAGGGAGCTGGGTATGTTTAGCCTGGAGAAAAGAGGATTAAGAGGTGGTGATATGATAGCCCTGCTTAAATATTTGAAGGGATGTCATATTGAGGCTGGAGCAATTTTTTTTCCTGCAGCTCCTGAGACTAGGATCCAAAATAATGGATTCAAACTACAGGAAAAGAAATTCCACCTAAACATTAGGAGGAACTTCCTGACAGTAACAGTGGTTTGACAGTGATGGGGGAATCTCCTTCTTTGGAGGTTTTAAACAGAGGCAGGATGGCCATCTGTCAAGGGTGTTTTAACTATGTATTTCTGCATGGCAGAGGGGCAAACTGGATGGCCCTTTAAGTCTCTTCCAATTCTATGGTTCTATGACTCTATGATTGGCTGACTTGATCAAATAATCTGTAGCTTTTGCTCTTTATCCACCATGGTACCCAGCACCAAGGACCCACTTTTCACTTCACTATCATGCTGCATCCTATGGAACCCTGCTTTTGGAGCACTCTGGCAAATTTAAATGACAGGATTTCATAAGATGTTGCCATGACAGTTAAAGTGGAATTGTGCACATGGGACCTGCCTGAATGCATTCTCGTGACAGGACAGGAGGAATAGGTGCAAAAAAGATTTTAGCAGGTACAACAGATGGGGAGGGAGGCACAGGGAGGAAGGTGGAGAGAGAGAAAACTGCACTTCCTAACATTCCCTCTTTTACACAAAGGTGTGGGAAAAAAATACAGTAGTTTTATGTCTCTTTGGTCTGCTCCTGCTACCGACTCTATTTTCACATATTGGGACAGTAATTTCTCCTAAGAAATGTGAGACAGAGCATGTCATTGGAAAACAAGGATCTGCTGAGAGGATTTTTCTATATTCATGCAACATCTGTGCCCACAAGTAGGGTTTATAACTACATGTGAATCTTGGAGATATTATTTTTTGGGCAGCTTCTAAAATCCACCACTTTAAGAATGCTGGCTTGGGTCTTCTGGGAGCTGTACCCCAAGAAGGTAACTTTTCCAAACTCTTCCTACATGGGTAGTACAGACTCTCTGCAAACTGGATGGATTGTATTCTGCCAGGATTGACTGTTCCAAACAAGACAGAGAGGGAAGGTTGTATGATTGTGTCCCTACTGTTCTCTTTCTTGTAATTAGAATTGCACCGGGTGGGGTGCTGGTTAATGAGGTTGTTGTTCCTTGTTATTGCTTTTGGGATATATATATATATATATATATATATATGCTCAGTCCCTTTAATATATTGTCATTGTTGAACATTTACCACAGCCAGAACTTTCACTAGATACCAAAATGACTAAACTGAGACTATCATATTTTGAATATAATATGATATGGCATGATTTAGTGGAAAAGACAATAATGATTGATGCAATGGAAGGTTAGCCTTGCCTTAAAAAAAAAAAAGGCGCCACATTTTGTCTGATCTTGGAAGCTAAGCAAGGTCAGCCCTAGGTAGGTAGTACTTGGACTGGAATGAGTACCAGGTGCTGGAGGCTAAATTTTAGAGGAAGGAACTGGCAAAACCACCCCTGAGTATTCCTTGCCTAAGTAACATTTCATGGGGTTGCCATGAGTTGAAAGGCAACTTAAAATGAGAGAGAGAGGGAGGAAGGAAGGAAAAGGAAAAGAAAAAGAAAAAGAGAATTGCCTTAATCAAGGAAGCCATAGCTGCCCCATGTTTCCAAGACCTGAACAGGGCTATTGATGATGAAGGCTCATGGAAGTCTCTCATTCAAAGTTGCACTTGTTGCTAATTGCCTTCAAGTTGCCCCAATGTATGAAACCTCCAGGTCACCCTATCTTCAACTTCAATGCTTAGCTCCTGCAAACTCATGGCCGTGGCTTCTCTGATTGCGTCTATCCACCTGGAATGCAGTCTTCCTCTATTCCTAATGACCTCTACTTTACCAAGCATTAAAGTCTTTTCTGGTGAGTCCTTTCTTCTAATGATATGGCCAATATATGACAACCTTAGTTTAGTCAACAATTGCTTCCAGAGAGAGTTCAGGCCTGATTCATAGGGTTGCTGTAATTTGATTCGCTGATTTCTCCTTTGGGTCTTGGTTCTTTGGTTCTTGGATCCCATATAAAGTGTGTGTGTGTGTGTGTGTGTGTGTATAGAGGAAATTACTGAGATAATTTTAAGTACATTTTGAAGCTGGACTTAGCAATCACTCATTCAATGAATGTTATTGCATTCTGAATATCCAGTCAACACAACTATGCTGTCACATCAGCATTAAGATTTACTTCTTTCCATTGCTGCCCAACTCTCTTCCCTCAGCTGTTCATATCTCCACATCAACCATTATAGTATTTGAAAAAGAGTAATGTTTGTTGTTCTTTTGCAACAGGTGACTTTGAATAAACCACAGTCACTATCCACCTTCCTTAGGTCTGCAACAGTGAGTGAAACCAGTCATTAATTATCATTAATTATTATTGTCATAGTACAATTCCCTGCTTCTGACTAAAGGAGAAATCTGTTGATCAAAAGTGAACAGTGCTACATTATTTAGTGCAATAATTTCAGGATTCAAAGTTTGACATTCTCAAGACTATTGAACTTCTGAGTAGAGACAGGGCAGTAAAAGAACAGTAATAAAGATAAGATAATGTGGAATGTAAATAAACAAGCACTACCATTCCACTTCACTTGGTTGGACTTGATAATGTGGAGAATTGTTGTTTTTAAAAAACAGTCTTCTGTTGAAAGGTAGCATTGCAAAACTTTCCACAAAAGATACTCATTTAGGCCTTGATACCCAAATTATGTTACCAAAACCACACTCATACTTAGATGATATGAATTCTCTGGAGGGGATTTTTACTTTGTCCAGTTCATTGTACTTCTCAGTAGCTTTTTAAGCCAAGTATTGTTTTCTTTAACTTCAGGCACTGATTATATATCTCACAATAAGCATACATTTAACTGTTTTTTTTTCAATATGCTTTTCAGTATGCAGTGTTTCAGTGGTTCACAGCTCAACGTTGGGTGAAATTTGACAATGAAAACAAGATGTTGAACTCTGAAGTTCTCAATGACAGCATTCCCCATTCCCCATGCCAACATTTCCCAAATCCAAAAAAGGAGGTTGGGCATAGGAGCCATTGCACCAATTCCTAAAGAGAGGCAAAGCAGAACAACGAAGAGGGCAATGTGGATGTACACATCAACACAAGGGGACATGGGATACATCTGGACTGGCTGCTTAATCCAGAGCATTATGCCTTGGACTGGCCCTGGGCCAACCATGATGATGATGAAGCATACCAAGCTGAACCTGGTGAAATGCCACATCGTTGTGCACACAGGCCAACTGGGCTGGCATTGTATGGCCGCTACTGGTCCATATCCTTGTTCTTGGTGTTACTGCCACTGCAGCCTTGCCATGTGATCAATGAGAATGAGGTCACTCTACCCCATCCTCATTGATCATACAGATGCCCTGTTCTGACCCCAACAGAAGTAGTGACAGCCAGACTCTTACAGGGGGCTCCTGTCCACAAGAAAGTGGCAATGACCTGTTTTTGGAGCCACTGCTTCCACTTCCTCACAGGCAGAAGCTCTATGTAAAGCCTGCCTGACACACTGCCACTTCTCCTGAGGACAGAAATGGGAAGACAGACCTTTTCGGTCTTCTTCAGAAGGAGTAGTGCATTCCTACCCACGAGGAAGTGATGGCAGCTCTGAAAACAGGACATTCCTTTTTCCTGCACTGCTCAGTGCAGGGAAGGTGAATGGTGCAGCTCTTGGTGTGTGGACAACAAATTGGATAAAGTCAAACCTGATCCAGTTGTCCACACATCAAAAATACTGGAGGTCACTCTGAGGTTTCTGTGAAACACTGCTTTTTCCTGACTTTGTTTAGTTTGAAGCAAAGTTGGGTTAAGGGTAAAAGCCTGCAGTATCCCCCAGGGCGAGTGTGACTTTTTTTTCCCAGTGTAGACAAGCTCATAGATAAGGGTTCTTTGACTGCCAGTTCCTAAACTCATGGCGCCTATCCTCCCAATCATTACAATAAAGTTGAAGGTATTGATTGCTTTAGGTTGGAGTAGGAGTGTTTTTAATCCACCGGTCTGAACAGCTTTGTCCTGTCTGTCTGTCTCTGTGTCTGCACCTGCCTGCTTGCCTAAAGCAAACTGATTCTAGGGTAAAGCGGTTTTAAGATGGGTGGGGGTCAGTTTAAATAGATTGGCCAGCCACATGGTTGTGCAGGGCAATATAGAAGATCAAACTGCTTAGTGTCTTGAGGCCTTTAAAAAAATGGAATAGTTTTGTTAGGCCTGTTTTTGCAAAGGCTGCTTAAAAGGAGAACCAACCATATAAACTAAAGGAATAATTCAGCTTTTTTCTCAAGACTTTGAAGGAGATCACCTTGGACAGATTTGTCACTATTTTATTCCATCAGCCCATGCAAAAGGAACTGGGAACAGGCTGTTAATAAGTAGGCAACAGTTTTGCCCTGAGGGGGTTGTTTTTCATTTTAACAAACTATGACTTCCCTGGCTGCCTGCTTTGAGCCCCTCTTTGTACTCTCTCCCTTTTCTTTATTTTCTCATCTTTTAAACATGTGAAAATGTACAGTAGGTGAATGGTTGCTTTAGGAGACTCCAGGACAGGCAATTTATCCCCCCCCCTTTTTTTTGGCCAGAAAAGAACTGTCCAGGGAACCTGGAGGAGTTGAGGTCCACAAAAAAACAGTCTTAGAGAGTCACAGGGCCGCACTTTGCTTCCTGTTCCTGCAGACCGGGGTGGGCAATGCAGAGGGAGTGAGGCCAATTGCTGCACTGACACACTTCAAATGACCAGAAAAAATGTTGTATGTAATTTTTTGTGGATGGTTTTTGCCTATATAAAGGGCTTTGGGGTTATTCATGGGACTTTGGGAATGTGAGTGGCAAAAACTCATTGCATTTTCCTATGAGTTTGAATTTCTGGGGGGTTTGGAGGCAAAATCGTTCCCCAATATAAAAAAAAAATAGGTGGATTGATGTGTTGAGGGACTTCAGGGTGACTTCAGAGGTTGCACTTTGAGGACTCAAGGGCTGCATGTGTCTCATGGGCCCCACTTTGTTGATCCCTGCACTAGACAATAGAGATTATCGCACCCCAGAATCCTGGCAGGAGAGATGCAGGATCTAAAAGATGAAAACTGATGTTATTGCATTTACCCATGTTCAGGCTGTAGGCAGCCCATATCCACTTAGTCAGCCAGTCTGCAACCTGGACTTCTCCTGTAGCTTTTTCAAGAACAAGATTTTCCCATTCTTGAAAAAGCCACAGGAGAAGTCAGGGTTGCAGACAGGCTGCCCAAGTGGATGCAGGCTGCCTATAAGATTTCAGTGGAAGTGGGATAAGAGATTATACACCCAGGAATCCTGGCAGGAAAGACATGAGATCTAAAAGATAAAAAAGGATGTTATCACATTTATCTGTGTCTGGGCTGTAGGCAGCCTGCATCCACTTGGGTAGCCCATCTGCAACCTTGACTTCTCCTGTGTTTTTTTCCCCCCAAGAATGGGAAAATCTTGTTCTTGAAAAAGCTGCGGGAGATGTCCAGGTTGCAGACAGGCTGCCCGAGTGGATGCAGGCTGCCTACAGTAATTCAACTGTTCCAGGCTAGCTTCTTGAGATGAAGGCAGAGCCCAGAAGCTTCAGCCACTTGACAAAGAGAAATCATATTAGTGTCTTTTCTTTCTCAATCATACGTCACCTGTGATTCACTTTCAAGAACAGAATGTATGTTGCCATGAGGAAAGACACATTGGCAGTTTTTGCAACTGGCTTGTCAGCTATGGCTGAAAAGTTTAAATCCAAGAAAATACCCCCCCCCCAACAGCATGAAACATTCTCTTACTCTTTTTTTTTTTTGCTCAAATATTTTCTTTCTCCCACTCAGCACAATACATTATTCGTTGCCTCAGTGTGGCAGTGTGATACAGTGGTTTGAGTGTTGGACTACGATTCTGGAGGCCAGGATTTGAATCCCTGTACAGCCATTGAAAACCCACCAGGTGACTTTGGATAAGTAAAACTCTCAGTCTCAGAGGAAGGAAAAGGCAAATCTCTGAACAAATATTGCCAAGAAAACCCCATGATAGGTTTTGCATAAGTCAGAAACAACTTGAAAGTGTACAATAATACAGGGATGACCCATGACATTTCCCTGAATTAAGTGAAAGGCAAAATAGTGCTTTCTGTCATTTCTGTATAGAGAAACTGAATTAGGCTATCAATGGAGTCATACTGTTCTTGGGAAACACTAGCCAGGGTACTCTGTGAGCAGCCCAGAGTATCCTGGTCTTGGAGCTACCTTGACCTCTCCCCATTACCAGGCCCTCCATTCCGATGCCAGGGGGCTTGTGTCACAAATGTCCTGCTCTGCCATCCAATGTTTCTCTGGTGGTGAGTCACTCCTGATATCAGAACGAGACATTCACCATCCGTCTAGTGGTTGAGTGTCTTATCTTACATTAGAGCGAGCAACCCACTGTTACCACAGTTGCACTAGGCAGAGTGCAAGATGAGTTTCAAACAGCCACCTAGCATTGTAACAATCTACAGATCCTTGGTTTGTCATAAGATTGCACTAACTATCCACTTTTTCTCTTGTATGCCTCCCAATTTTGTGATGGCACTGGCAATGTCTATGAGATTAGGTGACAGCTGATGTGTATTTTTGTTGGAAGGAAAGAATCTCTGCAAAAAAAATTCCTGCCTCAAGACCAATCCTTTTGAAGATGTTCTGTCAGGGGAAAAAATGAATCGCAGTATTGGAAGTTTCTCAACTATATTTGTGTTGTTCTTATCTCCATATTTACACAGCATTTATGTGCTTACCTTGTGCTTGCTTGCTACATCTTCCAGAAGTGAGAAAGCTAATTAGATAAGCTCACAAATGTCCAATTTAAGCTTCCCTTAGCACTTTACAATATCCACACAAACAGGAGAGAATGGTACTTGCCACTCATTAAAAATGCTATTCTTCACTATTCTTCTTTGGGATGCTCAAATAGTTGTTCATCTGATGGGTATCAGTGGGAAGACCAGCCAGAATATGACAGAGGGTAATGTTGCTTTTTCAAACATGTTAGCCTGAGAAGGTAGAAGATGTCTAGGAGTTTAAAAAAAGGTGTGTGGGGAAAGGTGGTGGTATGTGATGGAAAATGAGAATAGTGCAGTCATCTGAAAACCGTGGCAATGAATGTGGGCATCTTCATTTCAGGGCCCACAGCTTCATCCATTTTGTCTCTTAGGCTTCAAATCACAAGGAAAGGAGAGCAGAATGCTTTGCCTTTTGCAAAATGCAGACATCTATTAATGTGCTTTTCATTAAAGAAAGGATGTGGGGTTGCAGCTGAAAGCTATCATTTCATTATACAATGGCCAATCATTTCCACCCTGTTGAACTTTAATGTTTTCACCTTCTTGTAAAACATCAATGAACTCGAGAGTGTTATTGACATATTATTGAAATGAAATAAGGAATCACACAGTATTTGCACTTTCCCCATTTTATCATTATTTCAAGATCATAGTCGCACTCTTTCCTTTGTTTATTTCCATACCTCATACCTAATGTCAAACAGAACAAGTTTCTTGTAGAATAAACTTAAATTTGCCATTACAACCTGGACATCCATCTTAGCTAGGAAACACTTCAGCTTTCCAATTTGAAGTAACAGGTACATAACAAATTTCCTCTGGAGGCCCTTCCTTCCTTCAAGAATGTTCAGAAATGGGGAGGAAAAAAAAGACGGGGCATTTTTCCATTAATTTCATGGAGAGCAAGACAACTTGGCACACTTACCAGGCATGTACTGGAATTTGGGTGTGTCTCAGAAAAAACACAGACTTCAGTGGAAAACGTATATGGGTGTGTGTGTGAAAAAGTATTTTAAACCATAAATTGACCACATACATAGACTGGTGAGAAAAAATCATCATCATCCAGAAAAGGATCATGAAATATTGCTAGCAGACAGGACTGAAAATAAGAATGAGCTTCCTCCCAAGAAAGCACCATTGGTATTTTAATAGTTCAGCTCTGAGGGGAAAAAGTTTACTACTTCTTAAAAAGGAAAAAAGATACTATAGAGAGTTGAATATGTAAACAAAAAACAATGGCTAGAAATGGGGATGAACGAATCCATCTGTTTCCAGTCAGTGTCATTTTTACACAGTCTCTCATTCATTTTTGTTCCATCTTGTTTCTATTTTAATCTGTAATTTTTTAAAAAAAATAGAAAAAAAATTACATTTACAAATGTATTTTTAAACCCACTCTCTCATTTTTCAAAAATGTTTCTAAATGTAACATTCCTTCAAAATGGGCATTTGGGTGTTGTTGTTTTTTCCCCTTTTATGTTGCCTACTACACCAGGACATCTGAGAAGTACAAAAATGGTTGGATAACTGAATTCTGAGCTGCACAGCAATTTGGATGGTGCAGTTCAGGTTGTCCATATTAGAATTCACAAAAAGACAAAACTTCCCAGGCATTCATAATTAAAATAAAGTGTCATTCCAGTAAGTACTGGTGAAGCATACAAGATATTATATATGAAAATAAGCACAGAAGATCAGAGAAATACTACCAATGATATTTAAAATTAATATTTTAGTACTGACAGATTCCAACAATTCATTTTATACACGTACACAATTTGTCATACCTCTTCCCTGTTGCTTGTGACATGAAGCACAAGAACGAACATCTCCTTGGTTTAGGCAGTAGATGGGCTGAGGTACTGGTGTCAGGGTGCACAGGCACATTTGAGGATGCTGCTATCTGCTGGAGCATCATTCTCCATCACTGCAGGATGTTTTCTATAGGATATCCTTCTGAAATACTCGGGAGAAAACAATTGACCCCCAAAAACTGAGTCTACTTATCCATGTGTCAATGAAAGTACAGTGGTACCCTCAAATTTGTTGGGGTTAGGGGTGAAGGACCCCTGTGAATGTGGAAAAACTACAAATTAGAAAGCAACACTGTTCTTTTTACCTAAGAGAACACCTCTCTAGGAATCTCCAGATCCTCCAGTGCAAGTCTGTGGTCAACATCTGCCAGAAGTTGATCGTAGAATCATGCTGGAGGACCTACAAATGCCCAGAGAAGTGTTTTCTCTAGGAACTTCTAAGTTCTCCAGCACAACTCTATGGTCAATGTCTGGCAGAATTGTGGGGGATGAGCTAGAGATTCCTAGAAGGAATATATTAATCAAAACCACAAATAATCAAATCTGCAAAAGTCAAAGCTGAAATGTGGAGGGCCAACTGTACTAATCCCATCCCCTGGTGAAAGGCACAAGCATAATCTGTCCTGGAAGCACTGATCTTCCTCTACTCTCTTAGCCATTCAGCATTTAATCTAAGCAGAAATGGTTATGCCTGCTGGAATTTTGTAAGTTCTTTGGCATTATTTTCCTTGGCTTCATCCTTTAGCTGCTTTGTCACATGCCCCTAAGATTTACCCCTGATTTATCTATGGATCATATCAAAACCCATAATTTTGCTCACAGTGTCTGCCCTTGACTTATACATGAGATCTACTTATAGTTGAGTATATACAGTATTTTAAAAATACACACTCTAAAAATGATTTTTTTAAAAGTTAAACAATACAGTACAATTTAAAAGCAATACATTACATACAGCTTGATTCTTAAAAACCTTTGATTCTTAAAAGCCTGTCTGAATAAAATGGCTTTGCCTGTCAATGAAACAACAGCAAGGAAGGGGCCATTCTAACCTCCCTAGGGAGGGAGTTCCAAAGTATAGGGGCAGTCACTGAGATGGTCCTCTCTTGTGTTCCCACCAACTGTACCTGTGAAGATGGTCGGACTAAGAGCGGGGCCTCTCTTGTGATTCTCAGGGTTCAGGTAGGCTCATATGGGGAAATATGGTCTGTCAGGTAGCCTGAGTTTAAGCCATTTAGGGCTTTATGGGTCATAACAAGCACTTTGAATTGTACCCAGAAACAGACTGGCAGCCAGTGGAGCTTTTGCTGAGTCAGGGAACTGTATGATCCCTGTAGCCACCCCCAGTTAATACTCTAGCTGCAGCTCTTTGCACCAACTGAAATTTCCAAAAACTTTTCAAAGGCAGCACCTCACAGAGCATGTTACAGTAATCCAAATGCGATATAACCAGGGCATATGTCACTGTGAATGAAACATATCCAGAAATGGACACAATTGTTTATGTTTACCAACACAGTCATGGCACCTCTTCAGAATCCTGGGCACAGCTTGGATGTCTCTCAGTCGCAGCCAGCCCAATTCCTATAATTGTCTGTCTGTCTATCATCTCTATCTATCTATCTATCTATCTATCTATCTATCTAGGTTTCATACAAAAATGGTGTGCTTTTACATGGCAAAACATGAGTATAAAATGCACTGGGGTACATCAAATATGCATCATGTCAGTTTGCATCTTTGGCATGTTTATTCTTTAAGAACAGACATACAGTAATATGTCCCTTGCTTTGGGATATTTTAAGGATGAAGTGGGCAAAGTGTAGGATGCACACACTTAATGTTTCATCTCTTGCTTGTGTGCATATGTATGTCTAGCATAGTCATACCCAAGTATCAATATGTCTCTTAAGAAAAGGCCAGGAGTCTCTGTATGCTTGTTTGTTTTTACCTCTGCAGCTAAAGTTGTTGGTACAAATGAAGACGTTTGCATCATTTAATTAATATGGCAGAGTCAGATGAACACAGGTTGTTTCTGATAAGCAATTGGCCATTGGTATGTGCTTTGTTATTATTTGGCTTCTTATTAAATAACAAAACTGTAGTTAGGAGACAAAGAATGCCTTTGGGATGTTGCAGGAATTCACTGGGCATTTGACTGCTGGGTGGTTTTTTTAACAGTTATTTTTAAAATACCAGCCACACTTAGTCTTACATCACACATTACTCTGGAAATTCATGAGATTTTAACATGTGGCACTGGGAGCAGTTGTTTGATCAGTGTTCTGGATTGTGCCTGGGAGGACCAGTTCACCAACTGTTGATTTTCCAGTTGACAGAACACCAAATTCCTCAACTGCAAACACTTCCTGTTTATTTCACTGGAAGGTCTTGCTGCCCAGACATAGAGATATATGAATATTATTGGTTTCCTTCCATTGAAATTAATTGGACAGTCTGCATTTGTGTAGGTTCTCAGTGTGTATTTGAGCCCAGGCAAGTTTCTAGCTTTGAGGTGAGTTGTAACATGGTAGAGATGAGCATCAGAGTCCCACACAGCTGCAGCTGAAGCAAACTGTCAAGCACTTCCTACTTTCTGCTTTTCATTCTCATTCTCCTCTGATGACTTCAATTTGTGGAGCATTGGTCATTACCAGCCATGATAGCCACCTGCTCTCTCCATTTCCATGAATGTCAGTCACTGGAAGCATCAGAGAGAGTGGCCTATACCTTTGTGTGCTGCTTCCTATAGACATCAGGTTGTCCATTGGTGGAAACAAGTTGCTCAGTTTGATAGATGTTTGGTCTGTTCTGGGGGTGGTGGGCTCTTCTTATGTTTTGATGTTTTTACCTGCCCTTATTCTCCATCCCAGAGAAGGTATATGATGCTAGCAGAAAGTCACAGAAACAGCAGTGAGCCCCAAACTCACATATATTTCAAGGCCTGCTATCTGACTGTGAATGAACAAGTTAGAGGCTGAGGAAGAGGAGCAGCAGCAACACAAACTGGTTGCAAAGGCAGGATGGGGGAGGGTGGGACCTTACGGAATGAAGGGAACCAGTGAGGTCATTTTGCTGTCAGGCCAGGGTGGCCAGATGTCCTCCTTTTCCAGAACATGTCCTCAATTTCAACCTTCTGTCTAGGAGGAGAAAGAAAAGGAGGAGGTTCTAGTCCATGTGCTTGGGTGAGATCTAATCTAATTTACACTTGAGCCATTGCATTCTGGGAGCCAGTGCTGGGAGGCTACTTAAGGCTACTCAAGGCTAGCAGAAGCTTCATTTCCTTTAAGGAGGAGAAAGAAAAGGAGGAGGTTCTAGTCCATGTGCTTGGGTGAGATCTAATCTAATTTACACTTGAGCCATTGCATTCTGGGAGCCAGTGCTGGGAGGCTACTTAAGGCTACTCAAGGCTAGCAGAAGCTTCATTTCCTTTAAGGAGGAGAAAGAAAAGGAGGAGGTTCTAGTCCATGTGCTTGGGTGAGATCTAATTTAATTTACACTTGAGCCATTGCATTCTGGGAGCCAGTGCTGGGAGGCTACTTAAGGCTACTCAAGGCTAGCAGAAGCTTCATTTCCTTTAAGGAGGAGGCGCGCGAATTTTGATTTTTTTATCTAGTCAAGGAGGTGTTTAGAGAATAGAAGAGGAGCCAGCCTGAAGCATCAGAGGAAGTGAATCAGAGACTTGCCTTTGGAAGGAGCTTTTAGCCAGGAGCTCTCTACATAACTATAGGCCCCGTGACTTGAACTCAGTGACAGAGCTTGGGAATAAAGGCCAAGTCTAGCAAGGGAAGCCCACAGTCTTGTTTCAGTGCCTCCTTAAGACTTCTCAGTATGGACACTGAAGGCCCTGCAGCAGTCACCTGCAACACCTGTGGGATGTTTGTCTTCTTGCCTACAGAGGTGGGGAACTACACCTGCCACAAGTGCAAGTTGGTAGACCTCTTGGAAGAGAAAGTACAGCAGCTGGAGGAGCAGATATCTGCACTCCAGCATCATAGAGAGCAGGAGATTCTCCTGAACAGAACAGGCCAGAATGTCTTGGGTGGGAAACAGAGAGAGGAAGTTGTTGGGGTGGAGGAGGTCACTCCACATACAACAGAGGTAGATGCTTGGAGGAAGGTCACACACAGAAGTAAGGAAACCAGGGAATGTTCTGTGAGCGGCTTGCAGCTACAGAATCGCTTTGAATCTCTCTCTGTTGTCAGAGATGATGAGGAAAAGCAGCAGGGACAGACATCAGGGACAGAGCAGGAGAGCCTGAGAGTATCACGAAAAGGAACAGCCACTGCTAAGCCTCGGAGGAGGCGCGTGGTCGTGGTGGGGGACTCCTTGCTGAGGGGTACAGAAGCAGTGGTTTGTGGGCCTGACAAGATGTCTCGGGAGGTGTGTTGTCTCCCTGGGGCAAAGATCCAACATGTGACGGAGAGGCTGACAAGACTTGTCAAGCCTACTGACCGTTATCCCCTTCTTTTGGTTCATGTGGGAACCAATGATACTGCAAGGCACAGCCTTCAGAATATCAAAAGGGATTATGAGGCTCTGGGAAGGAAGCTGAAAGAGATGGATGCACAGGTTTTCATCTCATCTCTACTCCCGGTAGAAGGGCATGGTCCAGGAAGGGAGAGGAAAATAGCAGAGGTGAATAACTGGCTCCGTAGATGGTGCCGCCAAGAACAGTTTGGATTCTTGGATCATGGGCTGCGGTTCCATGAGGAGGGACTTCTGGCAAGGGATGGACTGCATCTCACGCCAGTTGGCAAAAACGTTTTTGCCAACAGTCTGAAGAATCTGATCAGGAGGGCTTTAAACTGAGTTATGTGGGGGAGGGGGACATTATTCTGGAAGGCAAAAGGGATGGAGAGAATAGTCCAAGTGGCATAGAGGGAACAAGGCAAACAGTGCAAGGACCCAACAGTAGGAGGCAAAAAAATGTGCAAAAGCAGCAAGTAAAGAGGACACATGGTCTTAAATGCCTCTCCACTAATGCACAGAGTATGGGAAATAAGCAGGATGAACTTGAACTCCTAGCACAACAAGGGAAATATGATATAATAGGCATCACTGAAACCTGGTGGGATGAGTCTCATGATTGGAATATAGAAATAGAGGGGTATAACCTTTTTAAGAGAAACAGGCCAAGCAGGAAAGGAGGAGGAATAGCATTATATGTCAGGGATATTTACATCAGTGAAGAGATGCAGGAAGTCAATACTGGAAGCCAGGTGGAGAGCATCTGGATAAAAATTAAAGGAGAGGGAAATAACAGGGATGTTACTGTGGGAGTCTACTACAGACTCCCGACTCAGGCAGAGGAATTGGATGATGCCTTTCTAGAACAGATAATCACATACTCAGAAAAGAGAGATGTAGTAGTGATGGGTGACTTCAACTATCCTGATATTTGCTGGAAGTCAAACTCAGCCAAATCCTCAAAGTCTAGCAAATTCCTCACTTGCCTGGAAGACAATTTCATTGTCCAAAAGGTGGAAGAGGCAACAAGGGGATCAGCCATTTTAGATCTGATCTTAACCAACAGGGAAGACCTAGTTGATGGGGTGCAAGTGGTTGGATCCTTAGGTTCAAGTGACCATGTTCTCCTGGAGTTTGTAATACAGTGGAAGTGAGAAGCTAGGCATAGTCAGACACGCACTCTAGACTTTAGGAGAGCTAATTTCAATAAACTTAGAGAAATACAGGGAGTGATCCCATGGTCAGGAATACTAAAAGAAAAGGGAGTTCAAGACGGATGGGAGTTTCTCAAAAGGGAGATATTGAAGGCACAATTTCAAACAGTTCCAATGAGGAAGAAAAACGGAAGATGTCTCAAGAAGCCAGGATGGATGACTAAGGAACTTTCAAATGAGCTAAGTTTTAAACGGAACATGTATAAGAAATGGAAAAATGGAGAAATCACGAAAGAGGAATTCAAACAAATAGCCAGCACATGTAGGGGTAAAGTCAGAAAAGCTAAAGCGCAGAATGAACTCAGGCTTGCTAGAGAGGTTAAGAACAATAAAAAGGGCTTTTTTGGATATGTCCGCAGCAAAAGGGAAAAAAAGGAAACAGTGGGGCCACTGCGTGCAGAAGATGGCAAAATGCTAACAGGGGACAGAGAAAAGGCAGAATTACTCAACACCTTCTTTGCTTCAGTCTTCTCAGAAAAGGCAAAGGGTGCTCAACCTAAGGATAATGGAGACAGAATAGAGGGAATTCAGCACAGAATAAGTAAAGAGGTAGTACAGGAATACCTGGGTAACCTAAATGAATATAAATCTCCAGGACCAGATGAACTACATCCTAGAGTATTAAAAGAACTGGCAAATGTAATATCAGAGCCATTGGCAATAATCTTTGAGAACTCCTGGAGAACAGGAGAAGTCCCAGCAGACTGGAGGAGGGCAAACGTTGTCCCCATCTTCAAAAAGGGAAAAAAAGAGGATCCCAACAATTATCGTCCAGTTAGTCTGACATCAATTCCAGGAAAGGTTCTAGAGCAGATCATTAAGCAGAGAGTCTGTGAACACTTAGAGGCCAATGCCATAATCACAAAAAGCCAACATGGGTTTCAGAGAAACAAGTCATGCCAAACGAACCTGATCTCTTTTTTTGATAAAATTACCAGCTTGGTAGATGAAGGGAATGCTGTGGATATAGTATACCTCGATTTCAGTAAGGCCTTTGACAAGGTTCCCCATGACATTCTTGCAAACAAGCTTGCAAAATGTGGGCTAGACAAGTTAACTGTTACATGGATTTGTAATTGGTTGACTGGCTGAACTCAAAGGGTGCTCAACAATGGCTCCTTTTCATCCTGGAGAGAAGTGACCAGTGGGGTCCCACAGGGCTCTGTCCTGGGCCCAGTGCTATTCAACATCTTTATTAACGATTTGGATGACAGAATTGGGGGCATACTTATCAAATTTGCAGATGACACTAAACTGGGAGGAGTAGCTAATACCCCAGAGGACAGGATCAAAATTCAAAATGACCTGAATAGACTAGAAAGCTGGGCCAGTGCTAACAAAATGAAATTCAATGCGGAGAAATGTAAGGTTCTGCACTTAGGGCGGAAAAATGAAATGGACAGATATAGGATGGGGGACATCTGGCTGAATGAGACCACATGTGAAAGGGATCTAGGAGTCCAAGTAGACCATAAGCTGAACATGAGTCAACAGTGTGATGCGGCAGCTAAAAAAGCCAATGCAATTTTAGGCTGCATCAATAGAAGTATAGTGTCTAGATCGAGGGAAGTGGTAGTGCCACTCTATTCTGCTTTGGTCAGGCCCCACCTGGAATACTGTGTCCAGTTCTGGGCACCACAATTCAAAAAAGATGTGGAGAAACTGGAGCATGTCCAAAGGAGGGCAACTAAGATGGTGAATGGTCTGGAAACCTTGCCCTATGAAGAACGCCTTAGGGAACTGGGGATGTTTAGCCTGGAGAAGAGAAGGTTAAGAGGTGATATGATAGCCCTGTTTAAATATTTGAAGGGATGTCATATTGAGGAGGGAGCAAGCTTGTTTTCTGCTGCTGCAGAGACTAGAACGCGGAACAATGGATGCAAACTGCAGGAAAAGAGATTCCACCTCAACATTAGGAGGAACTTCCTGACAGCAAGGGCTGTTCGACAGTGGAACACACTCCCTCGGAGTGTAGTGGAGTCTCCTTCCTTAGGGGTCTTTAAGCAGAGGCTGGATGGCCATCTGTCAGGGATGCTTTGACTTGGAGTTCCTGCATGGCAGGGGGTTGGACTGGATGGCCCTTGTGGTCTCTTCCAACTCTATGATTCTATGATTCTATGATTCTATGAGGAATTCCAAAATGTCCTTCATTTTGAACATGGCTATGAAGCATGAATTGAGAGTTATACGTGGGTTTTAAGCTTGTATTTGGTCTTGAATGTCTAACCTTTTGTGGTGCCTTGTCCTACTTTTCAGTTAGAACATCTTGTCACCCTGTGTGGACCTCAATAGGCTGTGGCTATTGGTGGCAGGAACACTATAGATTTGAGGAGGAATCTGTGGTAAATCCTTTGCACATACCATTAATTCTATCCTAATCTTTCTCTCTCTCTCCCTTTCCCTGGGCATTGCATATCAGACCTCAGAACAGCAGTCATTGAACAAAAGAACTACAAAGGTAGATTGGAAAGAGAAACAGCAAAACCGCAAACTACAGTCCCTCAGCAATGGATTGAACACAGACAATGGTTTCCTGACACACTACACACACTTCAACACTATCTGACCACATCCTCATGGGGGTGCTATACATTCATCTATTCCCATCACCACAGACTAGTCCCACTGCAAAATAGATCTGCCAGTTCATCTCCATGCCCAAAGACCAGTTTTCCATGTCTTTGTGCGCTAACTACCATAGTTAAAACTGGACCTGCAACTTCATTTCCATACAGAAAGGATTTGTAATTTGAATTGACATTCTCAATTCAACCTCAACACATCCTATGTGTGTCCCTGGTTTCCACTCCACCAAATGCATTTGAGGAAGTAGACTGAAGTCTATGAAAGCTCATGCTGCCAATTTCTTTCTTTCAAGTAGTCGCAAATGGTGCTACAAGATCTCTCTACGTACTGATTCTACAGACTAACACGGCTATATCTTTGAATTTCATACCCATGTTAACCATTTCCACTTTTGTTTATATAAACAGAATATCAATCTATTCCACAAAACCTATGGGGTACTCTGTGTCCAGTGTATGTGTTGAATACAGATTCTTTATCCATGGATTCAGCCATCCAAAGCTTGAAAATATTCTTCTTCTTCTTTTTTAAACTATGCCATTGTATTTCATGGGATTTCAGCATCAATAGATTTTGGTGTCCATAGTGGGGGGAGGGGTCCTGGAACTAAACCCCAGCAGATACCAAGGGCTAACTGTAAAAGCAAATATGTATTTCCATAATTTTTGCCTTATACCATAAAAAGAAGTTAGCACAGGTTTGTTTATAATAGTTCTCTTTTAACAAAAAGTCATGCAGTCTTGGCATTTTCATGCAGAATATGCACTTCAGATAACAATGTATTTGAGGATGGGCTAATGAAAAGGGACTCATCTTTCCATCTTCAATAGCCTTCATAAAGGCCTAGTCCGAAAATTAGTGATGAGTTACTGTATGGCATTTTTACCTTTTGTGTGAGTCTCAACCACTCTTGGTCAAAGAATAGCACAACACAATCAATACAACATGGAGCTTGGAGAAGTGAGGCAGTACAGTACTAGTACATTCAACCCAATTAAAAAGGAAATTTGAGGGAAAAGAGGAACAACACAATGGGTGCCAGTATGGTGAACTGGTGTAAGTGTTGCACTAGAATGTTAGGAGAGCAGTGTTCAAATCCCTGCTCAGTCATGGAAACCCACCTTGGGCAAATCACACACTCTCAGCTTCAGGGGAAGGCAATGGCAAACCTCCTTTGAATAAATCATGTCAAGAAAACTTTATAACAGAGTTACCATAAATCAGAGTCAACTTGCAGGTACAAACCAGGAGGCTACAAGGCTAAACATCAGGGCTAACATGGGAAGGTCACCACTCTTGGGCACTGCTGAAGCCCACAACTCTTTAAGGTACTACTTGGAAATGTAATTTTGAAAACTAATTCATTATGTAATTTGTTAGAGAGCTCCCTCCACAAAAATTTTGAGGCTTTGTTGTTGTGTGCCTCTAAACCATTTTTGATTCATGGTAACCCTAAGATAACCTTATCACAGGGTTTACTTGGCAAGTTTCTTCAGAGGGGGTTGCTATTGCCATCCTCTGAGGCTGAGAGTGTGTGACTTGCCCAATGTCACTCAGTGGCTTTTTTATGCTCATACAGGAATCAAAACCTGATCTCCAGAGTCTAACATTGATCCACTACACCACACTGGCTACAAAAAGCATTTTTGATTTTTTATGCTCCTTGATAAAATCCTTGTAACTTTTCTGTTCCCTTGTTGGCTTCATTTTCGAAAAATAAAGATAAGAAAATTGTCTAAATTTTGGGTGGCCAGGGGGATCCCCTTAAGGTTGATGACTGGTTGTGTAAAGTAATGAAAGTGACAAATCTCAGATATTCAGCAAAGTTATAAATAAAGTGGGTTAAAAAGTAATATATGTGGGTTTGGTATTAACCAGAATGGAATGTGAAGTTGTGGGAGAAAGTTGAATTGCCAGGAGGACATTATAGCAAAGCAATTAAAATTTTATAAATACTTGGCTGGGAGTAACCCCCATTTTGCATAGCAGGACTTAAGTCTGATTAAATATGGCTAGGATTGTTCTATAAGAAAATGAATTGGCTCTCTGAAGTCTCTAGTTCATTTCTCAAGTCAGTTGCAAACAGTGCTGTATTCCTCTATCTGTGACATATGGGAAGAGATACTGGATAACCCTAAGTGACTGTTGTAGCAGTTGCTGAGATAATGTATGTGATGGGATATGCACTCTTAAGAAAATGATGGTGTAATACAAAATAGTCATGGTGCTTTATCACACTAGGGGGCAAACAGGATTTAAACAAGAGTTAAATGAGAGTTAAACAGGAAATGCCCTATGTTTATCACAGGACATTTCCTGTTTAACTCTCATTTAACTCTTGTTTAAATCCTGTTTGCCTCCTAGTGTGAAAAAGAAGATGGCTTGTATTGCATCAGTACGACAAGCTGATTGAAGATCTTTTTCCGGGGACATTTCACAGGCAATAGCTCCACCCACTTGTGTGTGCAAAATGTTGCAAACTGAATGAGGGGGAGAGGATATGAGTCTGGTAAGCCTGAAGATGTTTCATGTGCCTATCCTCAAGAACTTCTGGACATTTTAGTGCCAGTTACATTGTATTGCCATAGATCACCCCTACCTCAGTCTAGTGCATTCCAAATGTATTGTACCATAACCTCTGGCAGTTCCCAACCAGCATGGACAGATTGGCTGTGGATGGATGGGAGTTGTGGTCTATCCCAATTGGAGAGCACTAAGTTTGGCAAAGCTGCCATAGGTATTGATAGATATTCTAATTCATGGCTAGAATGAGATTTGAAATGCCAGGCAATGCAGTAGGAAATACACGCCCTTTGGGATTGCCTGGAATGATGGTGTAGTAACACCAGTACAGAGAATATTAGAACAAGGATGTTCTAATGAGACATGAAATGTGAATTCTTGGGGAAATCTGCAGAAAATGCATTTAATGGATTGTGTTCCATCTTGGGTTAATACCTTTGCCTAACCACACCTGTTTTAATTAAACAAAGCACATTAGTGCTTGGCTTCTCCAAGGTACCCTTTGAATTAATCTGTTGGCATGGAAATGAATTTCCATATACCAAATATACCCCAGCTTTATAAAGACTTTTATTTGACACATGTTATAGTTCAGAAGTAATAATAAACATGTTAGCAGGGCTTATTATCGAAAGCCATCATTTTGTACGGTTCAGCCTTGAAAGAGAAGAGAAAGAAAACCCAATGAACTTTAACTATAGCATGGGAAATGGTACTGCAAAGAGGATAAAAAGGGTTCTTCTCTAAAATTTGAACATATTCTTGAGCTTCTGCTGTGTCTACCTCCTCTGTGGTAATGCTGATACAAAAAGAAGCCAGGTTTTAATAAAATCTTATAAATATGTATAGAAAATGTAGCAGCTCACCCAAAGCGTATTAGCTTCCTTCCACTACTCAGTTTTCTTCTGTCTGCACTGGGTTCCAAATGGCTTTTAAATGCCATTCAGATTACCAGTTATGATCCATAAAGCTCTAAATAGTATTGAAACAGGATATATGAAAGAGAATCTGCCAGTCCACTGTATTTCATCCTATGCATCTTGTTACTGTTAGAGGCAGGATTGTCTCAGGTCAAGAGCCATTTTGGTTCTGACATCTCCATTGTGGAACTCTTTTCTGAATAATAATAATAATAATAATAATAATAATAATAATAATAATTTATAGCCCACTCCTCTGAGCAAGCAATCGGGGTGGGGTACAACATATTTAAAACAGCAAACAGTTAAAATAGAGCAATCTCATCCCAACTTCCCACTCCTTAAAATACGATTAAATTAAAAATGAATTAAAACATAGAACATAGAATAAAAAAATTCTAGGGCTAAATGGGAAAGGCTGGAATCACAGGGAATAAAAAGCTGGAAGGATTGTAGATCTTAAGTTTGGAGCTGGGAGATGTTAAATACTGTCTGGGAAGGCCTGCCGGAAGAGATGCGTCTTTAATGCTTTCTTAAAGCCATCGATAGATACCATGAGACGCATCTCATCCGGCAGGTCATTCCACAGCTTGGGGGTGACAGCTGAAAAGGCCCTCTGGGAGGTCTCCACCAGCCTGGTCTACATAGGCTGTAGCAGGTTCCTCTCAGAGGACAGGAGTGTGCCGGGGGGGGGGGAGTTCATACAGGAAGAGGCGGTCCCTGAGATAGGATGGACCCAAGCCATGTAGGACTTTAAAGGTTAAAACCAACACCTTGTACTGTGCCTGGAAATTAATTGGCAGTCAGTGGAGAAATCTAGGCGCTGATATAATGTGCTCTCTCCTGGATGTTCCCGTCACAATCCTGGCTGCCATATTTTGGACCAGTTGCAGTTTCCGGGTTAAGCACAAGGGTAGCCCCATGTAGAGCACATTACAGTAGTCCAGACTTGAGGAGATTTGGTTGACCCTCTTGCCTTTGGCCTTTCAGTGAACTGTAAAGACTGCTGTATGATATAGCTTGAGTCCCTCTGCTATTGATTAGGTATTAATTTGTTCTTTTTTAAAGGTTCTTTTATATATATTATCCCCAGAGGGGTATTTGAAGATGAAAAGTCACATTCTGTATGAGATTTTTAATTTGATTTTAATTTAAAAAATGAATACATGTGGGTTGGTAGGTGGGTGCCTTCAAGTCATCTCGTGACATATGGTGACCTCATGAATTTTACAGGGTTTTCTTAGGCAAGGAGTTTTCAGATGTGTTTTTGCCATTTGCTTCCTCTGACATATAACCTTGTGTTCATTGGTGGTCTCCTATCCAAGTGCTAACCAGAGCACACCCTGCCTAGCTTCCAAGATCAGACAGGACCTGGTAGATCATTCTAAATAAATATACACATAGTAACTTTGTCACATAGTGGTTTGAATGTTGGATTATGACTCTTGCAATCAGGGTCCAGTTCTCAGCTTGGCCATGAAACCTATTCTGTGACCTTAGGCAAATTTCAGAGGATGGCAATGGCAAACCCCCTCTTAACAAATCTTACCAAGCAAACCCCATGATAGGTTCAGCTCAGGGTTGCCATAAAGTGGAAATTACTTGTAGGCACCCAACAGCAACAAACCTCTCTTTAAAAATGTCCTCAAAACAGTTCATTGTCATGATTTATAGTAGTGTTCTAAGATGTCTAGGGTTCAGTTTTTGTTTGTATGGTATTGAAGAGCTTTGTTTTTTCCCCATCTTCCAGTGTCAATGGCACAGCTTGGGAAAGTTACTATTTTGGACTACAACTCCATGAAGTTGGGAGTTCTTATAACTTCAGGATCAGAGGTAGCAATGCATTGAAATGAGTCCATAAGATAAGAGATTTACCCTAAAACCTAGGTTGAATGAGCAACATGCATTTTACCTTTCAGAAGCAATTTCTCAATATTTGACTTTTCATGATTGCTGTTACTGTTGTTGCTATTCACAACCTGTAGAATGTCTGTAACTCTGTACAATCTTTATACTGCTTGTCCTCAGAACAAAATAAGGAACTGACAACAAAACCCTCTAGTCTTCAGATATTCCTTTGAGTTTAGCAAAACTGACTTCTGGGTAAAATTGATGTGAACTTGCTGACTGAAGCTGAGAGAGTGTAAATGGAGATTATCACACCCTTAAATCCCAGTGGGAGAGACACGGGATCTAAAAGACAAAAATGGGTATTATTGTACTTACCTGTGCCCGGGCTGTAGGCAGCCCATCTGCAACCCAGACTTCTGCCACAGCGTTTTTTAGAATGGGAAAATCTCATTCTTGAAGGAGTTCATTGCACCAGCTGAATGTCTTTGATCTCCCAGACCCAGACCATCCTGACAGCCTCTCTCAAACTCTTGAAAAGCAAATATCATTTACTCCTGTAGCCTACCTATGACAGGGCACACTCTCCCCTGCTCCCATGCACTTTGTTTTGAAGGGGAAGTAGAAACATCATACAACTTGCACACCAATATGGGCTTTTTGTGGTGTATCCCAAGTGAGTCTGTGCATTAGTGGAGGAGGAACACTTCCACTAGTCAGAGGCTGGAACTAGGTTTAAGAGCCTTATCACATGACAAAAGGAAGCCGAGATGCAGCAAGAGAGAGACAGTTTTCTCTTTGCCGTTTTCTCTATGAGAGAGATGCGGTTTTCTCTTTGCCATTTTCTCTATGACATTGTACTTCTGTTCTCCTTCCCAAGGGTGACGGTTGCAAAAGCATGCCTTCTGTTGAACTGATTTTTCTAGCCCAGCAAAAGACATGCTTTCGTGACCATCTTCCTTGGGAAGAAAATGGAAGTACTTTGGTATCATGCACAGAAACAAGGAGAAAGCTGCTTCTCTCTCTCTGCATCTTGGCTTTCTTTTGTCATATGATAAGGCTTTTGCCCCTAAATCTTTTGCCATTAGATCATAGTCACAACTGGCCCCTACCATTAGGCAGAGTAAGGCCTCAAATGGCATATCCTGTTGGGGAGGACTAGTGACAGTGTTCATGTTATTCTTATTCATCTCTGTGACCATTCCACTCTCTTAGAGGATGAAGCTGTATGTGCTGTCCTGCACCCCTTAAAATAGCCTGTTGCTATTAGGTGTGGTGGAAGACCCTGTTCCATTGGCAGCATTGTGACAGAGTTCAAAACTAAGTGCAATTTATTTCTGTATGTGGAATGAAGGGATAAACCATCTTTGCCTAAGTAGCAAACTGTCTTTGTGATGGCCCTACTTATATGTTCTCACTCTTCGTATTCTCATATGTTCTAGTGGCAGGGGTTCTTATTAATGACAAACATCTTTTGTTTTCATCATGCAAAAATTCAACGGATGAAATATTTCTTGGCCTAGATACGCAGTGATTGGGGAGATTTTGCTGCCAGAATGATACTTTTCCAGGCCACTGTGAAAAGCACATGAAAGCATGCCAGAAATAAAGATGGCAAGTCAACTCCAGTACAACTAGCCACTTTTATATCAATGTCTCTTTTGTTCTCTCTTGTTCAGCATTACAGTAATACAGCAGTGCATCTCCTTGTGCTAACAACATAAATAGGGATATGAATAATACATCCCTCTAGATTTTTTGCATTGCAGCATCTAACATTTTCCATTGTTGGTTATACATAGGATTGCCACATCTCAGAGTCTTGTCCTAAGTCTTCAGTTTTCATGGGTCATCTCCATGTGGTACACAAGGGTGTTGAAAACCCCAGCTTTGTTTGGCTTACTTCCAAGTAAAAGGAAAAGACTGTATGTAAATCTTCAGCTCACCTCATAGAGAAGGAGAAGGAACAACCCTTCATTTCAATTTGATTTGGGAATAGATCCTTTCACTAAGATTTCTCTTTTAATTGTTCAAATAGGAAAAAAAATATGATGTGTACGTGTGTGTGTGTGAATGATAAGGTGTGAGCAAACTTGGTTGGATCTTAGGCCAAAATGCTAAATGAGATCACCAGTGGCTGTCCCCAAGTCTCAGATTTTGGCCCTGAAACCTCAGGGCCTGAGATGATCCTGATCTGCCAACCCTAATTTTGAAACTTAGGTCTGCTGAGAAGTCAAAGTCCAAGAATATCTGGTGTGTGACTTGATTTCTTCTCCTGACTGAAAGGAATTTCTTCCACCTATAGACATTGGGGCACTATAACAATACCTCTGGCAATGCATGAGACTCAATTCTTTGTGAGATAATTCCAGAGGATTACGGGCTGCTTCTGAATGATGCAGGCACATGGGTGGGGCTAGTTGTATGGATTTTCCCCAAGGAATAAGCAGCAGTCACCAGTTTTCAGTCTACATAATGTAGCTTCTTACTGATTACTAATACTGTACACTGAAATTGAAAGCCTGGAAATTTTATCTTTTTGGAATACAATTCACAGAATCTCACAGCCAGCATGGCCTCCATCCATTTTGGAGAAAGGATTCTGAGAGCTGTAGTCTCCTCAAATGATTTATCCAAGCTTAATAATCCTTTATATTCTAACACTTTTAGATTCTAGTAAGAATATGGCACAGCATTTCTTCTTCATCAACTGATTGAAATTCCTCAAAGTTTTACATTTGATTTAGGAGTGGAAAGCAAAACATTTTAGTGTCAAGAGTTTACTAATGAATGCACTGCAAGGTGCATTAAGAAATTCTGTTGCATATTCTTACTATAAGAGAGGTTTGTGTGTAACGTGCCTTCAGGTCACCTGTCAACTTATGGTGACCCCACAAATTGCACAGGGTTTTCTTAGGTGGTTTCTCAGAGGTGGTTTTGCCAGTTCTTTTCTCTGAAATATAGCCTACAGCATCTGGTATTTATTGGTGGCCTCCCATCCACGTATTAGAGGAAAAGGCTGTTTCACAGAGGTAAGAGATTTATTGTTGTGGTCTTCAATTTACTTGCTGACTTATGGTGATCCCCTGAATTTCATTGCATTTTTAAAGGCAAAGAATGCTTAGAGGTGGTTTGCCATTATCTTCATCTGAAATATAGCCTAAAGCACCTGGCATTTCTTTAAAGTTTCCCATCTAAATACTAGCCAGGCCTGACCCTACATAGCTTCTAAAATCATGCAGGATCTGGTGCCTTCAGGGTATTTAGCTACCAAACAAATGAGGTAATCACTACATGCTGTGAATTCAGATGAAGAATTGAAGTATCATGATTGTGGCAAGGCCATGAGAGTTTATACCTGCATCTTGTAAATAATACCAGTATTTACGACAGTCTTGTCCAATCTAGTGGCCTCTAGATGTGCCCAGCTGCATTAAGGAGCTGGTAAACTGAGGACTCATCCAAAGGAGACTTGGAGGGTGGTTACAAACAGATCTATGCATTGTTCAGAAAGAAGTTTTTGAAGGCTTTTTAAAATAAAGACATATTTTGAGCTGCTCTGGAGGTCACTGCATGTATCTGTGATATTACAAAAGATCAGGTCAATATGCTAAAAAAAGTGAGGAAGAGGGGAGAAAGAAAGTGACTTAACCGTGTCAGTCACCATTTGTTGGATTGTTTTTTGGTTTCTGAATTAATAATGGATGTTGTCTCTTGTAGTGTTACCTTTCATTTATGCTAGTCAAAATAGTAAAGTAGGTTATGAAGTAGGAGAGAATTAAACAAAAATTGCACTGCCTTCATGTCCTCTAAGACCTCCTTATCATCCATCCCAGGCATGTTGTGAAAAACAAGCAAACTCACAAATCTGGGATACAGAAGGTTTTCATTTAATTTGCATCTGAATGCTGTTATCTTTTAGAATCTGTACTTTTCTGTGTCTTGTGGCCCAGTTATTAGCTCAAAAACTAAGTCAAAATGTGTATTAACATGCATAATTTAGGATAGAATAGTTTAGATTTGCATATTTTGAGACAATAATAGTGCAGAATGGGGTTGGACTGGATGGCCCTTGCAACTCTATGATTCTAATCTTTCAGACATTCATATGGTCTTTGGGATGGGGTCCTGGAGGATGCATCAGTTCTCCCTCTTAGGGTAAAGAAAGAGGACCATCCACAGAGAAAAAGATCAAGTTCAGGTTCTCCAACCCAAGTTTCAAGGAACAGCCATAGTTCTCACTTTTTTGACATCCAAACGCCAACATCAGAGTGAGTAAAAGAGAGACGCTGATGAATGTCTCTGTGTGGCAAGGATGATCTAGGAGAGCCAATAGTTCCTGCACCCACAGTTCTCCTTGCCTCCAGCTATTCTACCAAACTGGCCAGTAACCTATGCTAGTTCTGGAGATAAATCACAGAGTTGGAAGGAACTGCCAGGGCCATGTAGTTCACTCCCTTGCCATGCAGAAATACATAACTACAGCACTCCTGAAAGATGGACTTCAAACAGCTGTTGAAAGATCTCCAGAAAAGAGCCCACCATGCTCTAAGGAAATCTATTCCACAGTCAAACAGCTCTTATGACCAAGAAAGTCTTAATGTTAGGTAGTATTTCTTTTTGTAGATCAATTCCCTCCCATTGATTTCAGTGGGAAAGAATGGTTTCACTCAAAGGTCTTTTGAGCCCAAATGCTGAATTCCATTTCAGAGGAGTGCTGGGGTGCATGTGAGTATGTATTCCAGGAATGGGCAGGACCAAAGGGTTAAAAAGGCAGGAACAAAAAAAATCAGCATACATTAGCTTAAAGCTCTCGTGCCAGTAGGTGCAGCTTAGGAGAGTCGTGCCATACTTATAGAATGGAGGAAACAAACTCTACAACAGCTGAAAAGTCCCAAAATGATGGTGTCACTATGAGAAGGATATGGTCATTCAAGACACCCCCAGATGACCTGGCTGGGACCCCAAGGGAGCCAGAATTATCCCCAGGGCCTAGATTCTCCTCCTCTGGCTTAAAGCACAGAAAACCCTCAGCTGGCAGGAGGGAAGAAGGGATGAAAATGCTGTTCCTCGTTCCCTTCTGCCCTGCTGGCATCAACCCAATAGGGCTTAGGATGTCTCTCTGAAATAAGGGTTAGGATTGCACTGCAAGCCCATGTGGCATAGTGGTTTGAGTGTTGGACTATGAATCTGAAACCAAGGTTTGATTCCCTGCTCCACCATGAAACCCACTGGGTGACCTTCGGCAAGTCACATGCTCTCAGCCTAAGGGGAAGGAAAGGACAAACCTCCTCTCAACAAATCTTGGTAAGAAAACCCCATGATAGGTTTGCCTTAGTGTCACCACAAGTTGGAAATGACTTGAAGGCACACGACAACAAACAACATTGCCTTGCTTAGAATAATTTTTTAGTGAAAAAAATAAGTTAAAATGTATTGGCTGCAGATTTTTTTAATCTACAGAGAAGAAGGAAAAACACCCACAAATCAAAGTAGAAACAGGATAGAATGGATTTGTGAATGAAACTATCTGAAATCTGGACTGGAAACAGACCAGATGAGTCCATTCCTTGCAGCAGATCAGGACAGCTATTCCCTCTCCTTGATAAATGATTTTAATTGAAGGGTGAAATATACTGATCTTGAACAGATCAATGGACTGGAGGGGGAGGCAGCAGGATAAGGCACTTCTCTCTGTATAGCTCTTCATTAACTAGCGGAAGACTGTGCACAGCGAGCACTGAAAAGAAAAGAGAGACCAGAGCATGGAAAAAAAACAGAGGATGCCAGGGGGCCCATCAAAAATGAAGGGGAACGGGAAGGCTGGAAACTAGAGTACGGAAAGAGGGATAAAAGGCTAGTAGTGATGCCTGCCTTTCCCTTCTTGGCTCTGCCCCTCAGTCATCATTACAGGGATCTGCATGAGACACTGATCACCCTAGGCTTGTTTCCTCCTCTGTAAGTAAAATGGGGATATTGATACTTGCCTTCTCCGCAGGTCTGTGGTCAGGATTTATTAATGTTTGCTTAGCACTTTGAAGCTGTAAAGTGATACAAAACTGGAGTGCTCAGTATTGTTTATGGAAGCACGTGTGGCTGATAAGATCTCTTTGTAACCTGCAGCTTAAAATCTGGCACGTGGACCTGATTTAATGGAATAGAAAGTTTAGCCCTTTGGGGAGCCAAGGTCTGTTGAAACTGGATTTCTTTTTTAAAAAGCAAAGCAGCAGGTAATAGTCAAACAGCATGAACTGGGGTGAGGGTGAGAGAGGGAGGTGGAAAATCACCCATCTCAGGTTTGGGTGTCTAGCTGTGCTAATGAAGATCTACTGAGAAGGTGTTTGAATTCAAGGAAGTTGGAAACCATATCCTGGCAAGAGAGAGTCATAAGTAATTTGTAACACCGGAAATGTCATTCATTAAATGGGGAAAAAATCTGGACACACAGCAGGGGATGGGGGAATTCCTCGTAGAAGCCTTTATCCCAAGAGCATTGTTGAAGTGTTAAACAGAATTGCAACAGATGTAAAAGTTTCTACAACTTTTATTTAAAATTGAATTTGATCCCACAAGCGGGGAAATACCCCAACCAAGAAGCACCAAATGTAAAAAAAGCCTGTTTGGTCAATCAATAATAAGAGCCCTGTGCAAACCTTTCAAGAGGTATGGATTATGGCAGTAATCCTAGAGGCTTTGCTTGCTTGTAAATCTCCGTCAAATCAATAGTTTTGTCTCAGAGAAGAATGGTTTATGATGACAGACTATATCCCATAAATCTATTGGCATAACTTAATACCTAAACTCCCCTTCTAGGTAAAAGACACTGCTGTATACATCATGAACCAAACAGAAGCCTTGCAAACTATAGAAACATTCTTAGATTCCCAGTCAGGACCCTATTAAATTGCTATCTTTAGGAGCTGGAAAAAGGAATTGTTAGAAGATATTTATATCAGTGTGAGGAAGCACAGCTATTTTTAATGAGAAAGGTATTCAGTGTTTCTAAATAAATGTACCCAGTCTCTTGATCAAGACCTTTTCATTCAGGCAGGCCATTGGCACTTGGGCTGAATTTATTACTGAAGGGCCTCCAAATGGCTGGTGTTGGCTTTGCTTTTTTTTTTTTTTAAATTGAGTTTTTAAAAATGTTATGAATTGAATCATGATTTTTTTTCTTTTGCAGTCTGTATTTTATTGTCATTTGCCACCTTGAGAGTCCTGTTTGGGGGGGGGGGGAGGGAAGTGATATATATATATATAAGTACCGGTAGTCTGAGCTACCTGCAATACAAACAACTGCATAATTTCATTAGTAGGCCATGGATAGCATAATTAACTGAGCTTCAGCCTACAAACTTTCAAGAAACACAAACACAGAGTCTCCAACTTTTCACAGTTGAAAATTGCAAGAAATGTGGCCAAGCAACATCAGAATGTGGTTAAGACTGCAACAATTATTAATGAGAGGAAAACATTTACAAGCTAATAGAGTCTGCAACAGTTTACTTTTGTCTGAGCTTACTGGGAAGGGCAAAATTCAACCCACTCCTCTCCCTGGTGCAAAGTATTTTTTCACTGTGAACTCAATTTTCTACTATTGAAATGAACTGAAAAGAAAGTGGGAAAGTGGGAGAGGAGAGAAACTTTGTACCAGCCTGTGGGTGGAGTCATGATGTAGCATCTGCATGCTGGAGGCCCTGACTTCACCCCCATCGTGCCATGATGCTGTACACCCTTCTACACGGGTTGTGGCATCATGGTGTGATGCACAGCACCTAAATGGTGCAGCATGAAAGGGGTGTCATGATACCGCTCTGTGGCACTTATGATGCCCCTTCCAGGGAACCGCTTGGGGCAGCTTCTTTTTGCTCCCTGCAGGGAGCAGATTGGTGCTGCTGCATGCAGTTGCTGCAGCACCAATCTGGGGCAAAAAGGGGTGACATCCAGCAGCCCATCTGTATAGCTGGGCTAAAGAAACTTTAAAAATGGGATGACAGGGGACTGATCAAGACAATCTCTGCCATATTGCGACAGTTAGATGATATGCAAACAATTCAAGATACAGTACCATGATACATCAGGCTTGAACTGGTTCATATGATAATCTTCCATCTGGATTGGTCATGTGCACAATGGTGGTATGGGTGTTATTTATAGAATCATAAGGGCTTTCTAGATTGGCAAAAAGAAGTGTGTTCATGGCTGCATGAAACTCTAGCCTTTAGATGAGAAAAAGGGAAAGTGTGCCATGAAAACACTTTTTTTGCATTTTAGGGGAGAAGAAGCGCCTTTAAAAGGGTGCTGGTTTTCCCAGCTTCTTTTTTTTAAAACTGCGGAATAGCGCAACTCCATCTAAAGGCTGTGGTGCAGCTGCTAAGCATTAAGGAAAAGGCAACTTCATGTCACACTTTCCTGCCAATCTAGAAAGCCCCATAGTATCATAGAGTTGGCCTTCCAGTCCAACTCCCTGCCATGCAACTACATAGAATCAAAGCACCTCCGATAGAGGGCCATCCAGCTTCTTTTTAAAAACCTCCAAAGAAGAAGACTCCACTGGTTCCACTGTCAAACAGCTTTTACTGTCAGGAAGTTCTTCCTAATGTTGAGGTCAAATCTCTTTTCCTGTAGTTTGAATCCATTGCTCCATGTTCTGTTCTCTGGAGCAGCAGAAAACAAGCTTGCTCCAGCCTCAATATGACATCCCTGCTATCATATCACCTGTTAACCTTCTCTTTACCAGGCTAAACATACCTAGGTCCCTAAGTTTCTCATCATAGGGCATGGTTTCCAGACCGTTCACCATTTTGGTTGCCCTTCTCTGGACATTCTCCAGCTTCTCAACATTCTTTTTGAATCGTGTTGCCCAGAACTGGACACAGTATTCCAGGTGACACCTGATCAAAGCAGAAGCAGCACTATTACATCCCTTGATCTAGACACTATATTTCTATTGATGCAGCTAGGAATTGCATTCACCTTTTTTTAGCTTCCACATCATACTGTTGACTCATGTTCAAGTTGTGGTCTACTAGGACTCCTAGATCCCTTTCATTTTTTTCTGCCTAAGTGCAGTACCTTACATTTCTCTCTGCTGAAATTCATTTTTAGTCCAGCTTTCTAATCTGTTAAGGTTTCTAATCTATTAATTTTTCTAAACTTTTAAAATTTGATCCTCTGCTCTGGAGTATTAGCTACTCCTCCTAATTTGGTGTCATCTGCAGATTTGATAAGCAGGCCCTCTATTCTTTTATCCAAGTCATTGATAAAGATGTTGAATAGCACTAGACCCAGAACAGAACCCTGTGGCACCCCACTGGTCACTTCTCTCCAAGATAAAGAGGAGTCATTAATGATTCCCCTTTGGGTTTGACCAGTTAACCATTTACAAATCCACCCAACAGTTGCATTGTCTAGCCCATATTGGGGGACTTTTTCAAGGCCTTACTGAAATCAAGATAGGCTATATCCACAGCTCTAGATAGCTCTAGCAGAGTATGCTCATAGCATTTTGTCAAACTATATTTCCCAAGCTTGCTTTATGATAGTTAAAACTGGTATAGAAGCTGGATATGTAGCAGCACACATTTATAACACCATATAGTTTTCCATTGATCCCTCTTCCAATGCTCATGCCTGCCAACCTTCAACCCATGACTTAGAAAAATCCCTTTTTGAACTATAATTCCCATTATCCCCCAGTCAGCATGGCTAGTGCCCATGCTCGTTGGGACATTCTGGCAGCTATAATACAAAAAATAATTTTTCTGATGTCTGCTCTAGTCCTTTCTTCCAGGGTTGTAGGAATCTATTCTGTTGTCTTATGCCCCAGGTCCTCAATATTCATTGAAATCCACACACACACACACACACACACACACACACACCCTAGGTCTGTTATTTATTCCTACCATGTGCATCCCTGAGGGATGAATACAGACTAGGTAGATCCATACGAGTCCTTCCTCTGTGCAGGACCAGGGGAGCACTGAGTTTCTGTGAAAGGAGAAATGTCCTTTGGCAAAAGGAAATCTTTTCCATCTCAACTCAAAATTCAGACCAGAGAACTCATTGGCCCACCACATCAGTGACATTGACTAGTCTAAGAAAACGGACTGCACATTTATAGGAGGAACTGGAATATCCAATGTTACGACGGAGAACATTGGAATAAACAGAGCAGAGGTTTGGAAAGAATGCAATCTTTCATGCTTCCAGGCACAAGTCAGTCAAGTTGGAAGAGAGGAGGTGGGGATGAGGGTTTCCTTTGAGGGCAGGTTTATTGGCTGCTTTATGGTCTTTCCCTCTGATGCAGCCTGGACTGGTTACTATAAATTATCATTCAACTGTGGATCCAATGGCCCAATGCAGCATTCTTGTCCTGGCAGTCCTCTTCCTAATTTGACAAGGATGGCAGAGAAAAGAGGGGAAATGCTTCTTCAGGCCAAAGAATCCTACACAAATTTCTGTGGGCTTTAAAGATATAAACAACAGGAATTCAGGATCACATGAGAAGAGAGATGATGAAAGAAACAGAATGCAGGAAGTCAGGGGGGGGGGGGGAGAAAGGCCAGGATCGGATGGGATCCATTCCAGGATATGAAAGGAAGTGACTAAAACGATACGTGCATGTTACCTAATAGAGAAACACAAATGGAGAGAGGAAGACACCAAGGACTGGTGAGATGCTATTCTAATACTTATTTAACAGAGCAGGACCCAGAAAAATCACAGCTTCATAGCACTGATTGTAGAGAAGGAGACACTGCCTTGAAATACAGTGAGAAAACAAAAATCACTGGAGACCAGGAAGGAGTGGAAGTGTGGCAGAGAGTGAGGGTGTTGTCCTTGTAGGTCATACAGGGATAAATTGGTGGGTTTGGTTCTTTGCTCATGTTAAGAGACAGCCTAGGGCTATACTACCTGAGAAGCAATTTAGGGAAAATGTTTTGCCTTGTCATGGAAAGTCACAAAACCTCATTAAATAGCTCAGAGAAGAATGCCCCTTAATTTGACCTGTTGAAGGCCAAAGGGGCCTGGGCCCCTTTCTGTCACAACCAGATCTTTTAAGAGTGCCTGATAAGATTTGGGATTAGAGTTCAAGCAGTGCAAGCAACACTGAGAGGAGTTCTTGGTGGTTGCTTCTCAGGACTGGAACCCCCTTCTTCTTGAGAAACATATCTTCCTATGGCAATGTAAGACTTTTAAGAAACAATTAAGCTAGGAGTTAGGTGTAATGGTTTCTTCTCTTTTGCTGTTATTTTTGTATATCTGTTTTAATATATGTGTATTGTGAGAGTCTAGTTCAAACAAATTTGGATTTAGTAGTATGCCAAACATAGGTGTGGAGGGAAATTTTGAAATCCAGGAGCTAGTCATGATATCCCTTGTAGCATACCCTCCAACTGTCCTGATTTGGCAGGAACAGTTTTGATTAATCCTCCTCATACCACTCCTTCATCTGCTTTTAAAATGTTCCAGTTATCCTCTCCTGTTGCTGCTACTTTCCCTCTTCTGCTTACTTCAATTGCTACAAACTAAGTTCAAAGTGTAAAAGTTCTTTACACTCTGTTAACTCAGCAGAGGGTGAGGACAGAGGGACTGGAATCTTACATTTCCAAGTAGGCTCAGGAAAAAACAAACTGCTGTATTCTCTTCTAGCTTGTGTGTTCTTGCTCATAAATAACTTTTACCACCTTGACCATCCTCTGATGTGGATGGCTAAGATGGTTTTCATCTCCGAAATGTTGGTGGGTATGCCATAGCTACAAGGAGTGTTCATAGCCATATCCAAGCATTTCAGCAATTTTGTCAGTCTGATCAAAATGGTGACCAAGGTGCAACTCCTTGAACAGCCAACCATGTTCCCAAAATTTTAAAGCTACAGAGCTGGGCAGGGCTCCTCTACTCCCCTTCTACACCCAAGCTTGGGATAAATGCTCTGGGCTGTGTGGCAACTGCATAACCATGGCATCTGGAGAGTCATGGGAGGCCTAAGCCAATGCAGTAAAACAAACTCCATCTCTGTTAGCAGCTCTCCTGGTCCATCTCTCATTCATTAAAAGGGACCAGGCACAGATACAGCATTGGTTATCACTGTTAGAAGTGCTTGATCCAGCATGCGGCATCTTGTGCATCAGTTGTACTACTATGGGGGAGTAGGATCCCTTTGGTTCTCTCCCCATCCACCACACTGATTAGAAGTGAAATGGACTAGGCCAGAAGTTGCTGCTTTTCAGGGAACTATCACAAATAGTCCCAATGTCAAGAGGCAAGCTGTATGTTCTCTTCTTGAGAAGGCCACTTGTGTAAACAACCCAGGCTGGTCCCTGGGCTGCTTTTCAGAAGCAGGATGGGGTGGTAGTGGGAAGAGCACTGAGAATTCTTTCTTCAGCTTTGGCCTTCATAAACCAACTCATGCTTGTGTGGGAATATAGCAGATCTTTGAAAAGTGACTTTTTGTGTACTGCACTAGCTAGCATTGGTACTGGACAATGGAGCTCCAAAGGTCACTTTTTGAAGCTATGAAATATAGCCAGTTTATTCCAAAAGTTCCTTATAGACTCAGGAGCTTTCTTAGGTTGATGAAGCTGCTTCAGCATTGCATATGCAAAAGCTTTCCTGGGCATTTACTACAGATGCGAGTGAATCTCTTGCTTTCTCACCATCAGGGACAAATTAAACTTTCAGTTTTGGTTTGTCCCATATTTCACTTTTTAATGCTCAAGTACCTTTAGTCCAATTTATGAAGAAATTGGCAGACCCTGGAAAGTTCTCTGGAAAAACAGATTGAATGATATCCTCACTCATCTTCACTAGCCAAATTCAGCACATTGAGTTCTTTTCTTTTTGGGGAGGCACTTATTGTACCTACCTGTCAAGCAGTTGTTAAAGATGAGGAGCCTGTCAGAATAAAATGATGACAATCACAGCTGCGCTTTGTATGCAACCACAACCACAACCATGGTTGGCACATGCAGTACTTTATTCAAGCCCACAGTACTCAGGCCCCTCTGCCTGAGTGGGGGTGCAACTGTCGGTTGCAATTTCTCCCACATTATTATTTTTAAATTGTACCTCACACTCTTTCTGTCCTCTTAATGAACAAAATTCCAAATCTTTTTGGACATTTTTTCCCTCAAACAAATAAGCAGTTTGGTGAAAAGAGCCACAAGAATTCCACTTACACAGAAGATACAGAGTAGTCTCTCTCAGTCTGGAGCCCTCTGAATGGGTTGGTCTGCAGCTCCTATCATCTCCAAGTGACACAGAAATGACCATACTTGCTGGTGGGGTGTGTTTGTGTGTGTGTGTGAGAGAGATAACAGCTATAGTTCAACACCTCTGGAGGGCCCCTGCAATAGAGACCCTTAGACAGAATGTCATGACCAAACTTCATAATTGTTTTCTTTTGGCTATTTTAAACATAGAAAATATATGTTCTTTATTGCAATTGGATATAAAGAAAAGAAGAGAGCCAGTATGACATAGCAGTTTGGGTGTTGGACTATTACTCTGGAGACCAGGGTTCTATTCCCTGCTTGGACATAAAATCCACTGGTGACCTTGGGCAAGTCACATGCTTTCAGCCTCAGGGGAAGAGAGTGGCAAATCCCCTCCTAACAAACCTTGCCAGGAAAACCCTATGATAGTTTCATCTTAGAGTCACTATAAGTTGGAAACTACTTGAAGGAACGCCACAATAAGAATCAAGAATAGATTGTGCTTTCCAACTACAGTATCTTGATTTGGCAGGGAGAGTCCCAATCAATTGCTTCTCATTCCACTTAGAATCATAGAATTATAGAATCATAGAGTTGGAAGAGACCACAAGGGCCATCCAGTCCAAGCCCCTGTCATGCAGGAACTCACAATCAAAGCATCCCCGACAGATGGCCATCCAGCCTTCTTCGTGTCCCAGATTCTCTCTCCTCCTCCCGCTTTTCCTCTTCTTCCTCAGTTTATTTCAGTTGCTGTTGAGTGAATCCAAAGTGCAAAAGTAGTTTGCACTTAGGAGATCACTACACACAACTTTTAAACTATCATTAGACCCAGAAAAAAGTGGTGTTGGTGATATCTATTGCATGATGTCACCTCTGACCTGTAGCTGCTGCATCCCCCAAATGCAGTTAGGGCATCCTTTTTCATCGATGGGGAAAGCCTGTCAACGAGCTTGCAATCATGCCAGTCCCCAAGTGACTGCTGAGGCAGTTGTGCTATTGAGAGTCAACATGTTGCCAGTGTTCCCTCTTCTCCCTTCCCTCACTATTTCTAAGCAAGTTGATTAACTCCCCAGCTTGCTGCCTCCTCCTCCTCTTCTAAAACTTAACTCACAGTAGCAGAGCTCCACAATTGCACAAAAAAGTGGTGTTGGTGGTGATGATGATGATGACGACGACGACGACCACCACCACCACCACCACCACCAGAAAGCATGCTGAGTAGATCTTAGGGCAGGAAGGTGGGGTTACGAGGAAGTCAGGAAGAGGGCATGATGGCTGCAGTTGTACAAAGGAGTAACATATGGTCATGTGGCAAATACAAACAGGTATAATTCCATTTTCATTGACAAGTGCAATTCTGGCAAGAATGGGGCTCATGTGGTAAAGCCCTCAGTTAAATCAGCAAGTGGGAGAGGCTAGATAGGAGCAGAATCTTTCCCTTCCCAGTAGACTCAAACAAAAGCAAAGAATGGCAGCCTCTGCTAGCTTGTGTTTTCTTTCTGATTAAGAAATTTTGCAATATTGACCACACTTTGATATTGCTTAATCATCCCTGACTTGTTTTAATTTTGTGGAATTTTGGAATGTATGCGAGGTCCCCTAGCTATACATTCCTTGTTTAATGGCTTTCCTTACAGTTGTTAGCTGCTTTACTTGCAGTTTTATGTCACACCTTAAAATGTATTTCCTTCTTCCTGTCTCTGAATTCATAGTGTGTCTGTACTGTATTTTCTCATGGACTGTCCCTACTGCTGTCTTTACTGTCCTTATTCACGTCACCAAGACTTGTATCCCCACCCCTGTTTATTAACTTGACATGTTGCTTTGAGCATGTATGTGTATGTTGATTTTATACTCACACAAATGTTTTTTTTTTTTACAAAGATGGTCGAAGTGGTCTCCTTCCTTATTTTGAGCGTTGCAGTATTTCCTAGAGGAAATAAAAACAAATATTAATTTACCTTCAGTCTGCCAGCTGTTACTCAGTTATGAGTATAAACATAAATATTCTTCTACTGACAAACAGGAAAGTTGCATTAGTGAATAATTACATTGCTATCCTGGCCTGGCACACATCTCTACTAGAAGTGCGTCTTTGGTTTCCAGAAATTCTCTTTTAAGTAGTTGCAAGGGAGAATTGTATTTTTTTCCCTGTGGTTCATAAAAATGAACCACTTATTAATGCTCTTTCTTGAAGCCAAACAATGGAACAAAACAATACCAACAGTGCAAAGTGCCAGAATACAAAGGATGTAAGTTTTGGGTGTTTTTTTTTTTTTCAAGAGCAGGAAGTTTTGTTATTGGAAACTCCTGTTAACATTGTATGGCCTTGCACTACGCAACTACTGTCTGGTCCTGGAAACAGTGTCCTTTTTTTGTCCCATCAAGCTGGCAAAGACACACTCATCCTGCTCTCTGTGTGCTTTCTTCAATCTTGAATGTAGGCACACTTAATCTTCATCCGGACTGAGTGGGGATACACAGTAAACAAACTTCAAGAAACTTGTAGTCTGGTGCCTTCTCTATTTGCAGAGGGCAGGGCCGTAGTGCTAGAGAGCTGAATTAGTGAATGACCTTATTTTCTTCACTGACTTTTTGAAGCTGGAGAGATTCATGATGTAGGCATCCTCGCAGAATTTTCAGGTGCAAAAAATTCTATCATGAACTCTTTTCCTACATAGTCATGAGCCTGCTTGCTTTCCTTTTCCCTTTAACCGAAATATTTCTCAAGAAGGTCTTCATTTGTAAAAAAAATAATTACAATTCTCGTTTTTGTTTCAAAGATAATGTCTACCAGCATTTTCAGGAGAGAAGCAACTACAGGATTGATGTAGAGGTTAAAGCTAAATTGATGTAGCATTAATGAAATGTGATACCTTTATATGTTTGGATCAGATTCAGTTTGTTGAAGACGGAGACATTCTTCCCTCACATTCTAAATATGGGAACTATTTGCATATCAGATAGGGCTGATCGGGTAAAAATATTCTTCAGACTTCTGTAATGAGTTGTCTATAGTGACATGGAAATCAAGGAAATAATTAAATTCCCTTCAGCTCATGAAATTAAATGGCATGTTCCTGCTGACAGCTTTCAACTGTACCAGCTTTTTGCCTATATAACTCAAGTGTAATTATAGTCCTGTTACCATAACTGTGTTGTTGTTTTAAAATAACCACCCCATCTCTCTCTCTGTCTGTCTCTAGGTCTGAGGCACTGGCTATGGAAGCAACACACATCAATATGTCCCAAGCCCCGCTAGTGAATGGGGGCATCAGTGCCAAGCTTAAAAAAAGCAAACCTCGTGTGATGTCCAAAAGTGGTCACAGCAATGTGCGGATTGACAAAGTAGATGGCATTTACCTACTCTATCTCCAGGATCTGTGGACTACCGTTATTGACATGAAGTGGAGATATAAACTTACCTTGTTTGCTGCAACATTCATAATGACCTGGTTCCTTTTTGGAGTCATTTATTATGCCATTGCATTTCTTCATGGAGACCTGGAAGGTAGCAAGTTCCCTTCCAAACATATCCCCTGTGTCATGAAAGTTGACTCATTAACTGGGGCATTTCTTTTCTCTTTGGAGTCCCAGACAACCATTGGTTATGGCTTCCGGTACATCACTGAGGAGTGCCCTCATGCCATTGTCCTCCTAGTAACCCAATTGGTTGTCACAACATTAATTGAAATCTTCATCACTGGGACCTTCCTGGCCAAAATCGCTAGACCCAAGAAAAGGGCAGAGACTATAAAGTTCAGCCATTGTGCTGTTGTAACCAAACACAATGATAATCTTTGCCTTGTGATTCGAGTGGCAAATATGAGAAAGAGTCTTCTGATTCAATGCCAGCTGACTGGAAAACTTCTTCAGACCTATGAAACCAAAGAAGGAGAGAGGATTCTACTTAACCAAGCCAGTGTCAAATTCCACGTTGACTCCTCCTCAGAAAGTCCTTTCTTGATTTTACCTCTGACTTTTTATCATATATTGGATGAGAACAGCCCTTTAAGAGATCTTACTCCTCAGAGTCTAAAAGAAAAAGACTTTGAGCTTGTTGTCCTCTTGAATGCCACAGTAGAGTCAACAAGTGCAGTTTGTCAGAGCCGAACATCATATATTCCAGAAGAGATCTTCTGGGGTTTTGAATTTATGCCTGTGATTTCTCTCTCTCAGAATGGGAAATATGTTGCTGATTTTAGTCAGTTTGAGCTGATCAGAAGAAGTGCAGATTTTACCTTATACAGTACAGACTCTGAAAAGCAAAAACTAGAAGAGCAATATCGAAAGGAAGACCAGCGAGAGAGAGAACGCAGAACACTGTTGTTGCAGCAAAGCAATGTTTGATCTCTTGTCCATCATAATCTGTAACAAAAGTTTGGACACTAACCTGCATGGTTTCTTCTTCCTGAAAGTGGAAAGGGAGCAAAATCATATTTAAAGAGCTGTGAGGTGGAAAGTATCCATACTTTAACATGGGGGGGGGGGGCAGCTTTTTGAGATGGGAGCCCACACTGGATCCTCCTGATCCCACTAAGAGACACATTGCAGCCTCAGTTGATGCTAAAATTTAGCAGCAATTGTAGTGGTTTTTTATATGCAGAATGCTGGAGCACTCTCATACCACAGAGTCTGCAGTCCAAAGTGTCTCCTGACTTTTAAAAAAGGTAAAAACAAACAGAGGAAGTAGAAGCACAAAAATAGTTTGAGAGCCATAGATGATCATGAGTTGCATTATCCCTCACCTCTGTTTTATCAGTATGTATAATTAATCAAGTGCAGTTCTTATTTAAATTATGGAGATAGTCAGCTCCGGATAGTACTTGGATGGGAGACTGCCAATGAATACCAGGTGCTGTAGGCTATATTCCAGAAGAAGGAGCTGGCAAAATCACCTTTGACTATTCCATGCTTAAGAAAATACTATGAAATTCATGCAGATGCCATAAGACAACAGGTGACTTGAAGACATGCATGCTGTCAGAACTGAGGTGATGTCATGTAGAAAGCATACCTAGAAAGGAGACAGAGACTAAGTGAGACTATTAGTCCACTGCTGTTGATTGACTAATGATGCTTGACTGGGAGGGCAGTGTTGGGTTTCACACAAGAGTCCTTCCCAGTTCTACAAGCATCTACCAATGATTAAACCTGGGCCACATTGCTTGTAAAACAACACTTCACCATTGACATATGGCCTTTCCCTGTCTCTTAACAGTCTTCCACTTGGCAGCTTTCACAGCAGACAGTGTTCAGTTATGGTCAATATATGGAGACTGATACATTGAACAAATTCTTCAGATATTTATTTGACATAGTTTAGATCTTTAAGTAGGATTAAAGAGCTGGTTATGAAACGTATATTTTTGTATGTAATTGTAAGGATGGGAGTGTTTCACAGAGTAGGAAGAATTCCCTATCATTGAACCATGGCAGTTAAAGCAGTCTCAAACTGGATTATTTCTGCAGTATAGATTGGACCCTAGTCTAGTTGGAATGAACAACTGGAATTAAGCCAAAGTAAAAATAAAAATAAAAATGTAGTTTTAAAGAATTCTACTAACAACACTGTTCCTTATATGAAGTGTATACAATATTAGAATAATTTGCTTTACTTTATACAATTGTTTAATATTCTCAAATAAAGGTGCCTGAAACATTTATTGTCAGATATTCATGTGTTTATTACTGTTGAGCTACCTTTTTAACAGGCCAGGATCCTCTTGGTGACATATGCTGGAATAATTTGGGGTTAGACTAAGTTAAGTACTTTCTCAGATGTTGAACAAGGAGTTATCTAATATCTTCTTGTTCAGTGCTTTCCTCCGCTGCGTACAGTGAGAGGTAGCCTTGTCCCAGACCACTAGTTGTCCTGAAAGATGCTTCAGGAGAACTCTGTCATGCTGTAGCCCTCCTTCCAGAATGATTCCCACCCAGAACCTCTTGCATAACCATGATGGTAGAACTTTACATTCTCTTGGCATTAAATAGAGTGATTATTATTCAGCTTAAGAAAATGTACCTTCATATACAAAGTGGACAAATACAGGCATTAAAGGCCAACAAATGAAACAGCCATAAAGGTGCTCTGCTAATAGGCAAATCAGTAGCTGAGGGGAAACATCGGATAAAGTCATTTAATTGTATGTTATTCAGCTTTTTGAGTAAATTAAACTTACTCATTTTCTTCTGAGGAGTTGCTTTCAAACATGTTGAGCCTGCAAATAAGACACCAGCATCCTTTTTGATGTATTTGAAGCCGAATTTAAATGTAGCAATGGATGTTAGGGTTTTTTTTAAAGCTATTTGTGTGAAGTCCTGGCCATGTGTTCAGCTGTCTTAAGCATGTATGTGGTTAGTACAGTTGGGATTTTTGATCATGACCTATTGGTCTGGCACAATAAGTCATGTCATAAAGAGAGTAATCTATAGTTGTGGTTCCAGATGTGTGGTAACCTGTATAGGTAATTTATTTAAGCAAGGCTTGGATCCCTTTCTGGGAGAAAGTTGGCATATGAATATATATATATAGCAGTGGTTTGAATATTAGACTATGACCAGGTTTCAATTCCCTCTTCTGCCATGGAAACTCACTAGGTGAAGTCACACAATCTCTGCCTCAGAGGAAAGCAAAGGCAAACCCCATATGAACAAATCTTGCCAAAATAAATCCAATAGGGTCATCATACATCAGAAATTATTTATGGACACATAACAGCAACAAAACCCTAATATTAAACTTGGTTCGAAGGAACAAAAAAATGTAGTACAATGAAGCAGTCTGGACACACTCGTCTAAAACTGGGGATGGAGAGGTGTGAGCCCTGCCAGTTTAGAAAATGAGGTTGCCATGTAATAAAATCATACGATGTAAAGCAGGAATGGAATACTCCCTGAAGAAAAACAAAAGCTAATCCTACAGACAGGAAACAAAACATGTCAGGGGAAGACTGTAGTAGAAGTCTTCTCTCTAACAGCTAGTTTTGTATAGGCAGTGAGTGTTTTAAAAAGAAAAGTAAAAAAATCCAAAGAGGACATATGATTCTCCTCACTGCCATCACCAAGTCCGAAGTGGCTATTATGATGGCCTTTCCAACCCTGCCGTTGCACTGCTTTTGTGTAGACAATGATAAAATTAAGTGATAGTAAATAAAGTACTGAAGCTTGTTATCATGTTGTTATTCATAGAAAAACAGTTAATTTAGGGCTCCCCCAGATTGACCCCAGACCTCAGGATCTCGTGAGAGTTACAGCTGTAGTTATTGGGATTTTTAAAAAAATATATAAATTAGACATTTTTTTTCTGTCCTGTCATTTTATAACTGTGTGATTTTTATTTTATTTTATTTTGTTTTGTTTTGTTTTAACAGCCACTTTTTAAATCACTACAGGGCATTTTTTTCTTTCTGTCCTAAGAGTAAATGTCACACTTTGTTTCAGTGTCTCCCACTGCAGATGATTTTGGGGATGGGGGTATGGCCTTTGCCATGGAAATTTTCAGTTATCATTTCTTCATTATATTTCCGGTTGCCAATGTCAAGATTTCATTTTTTTGTCCTCCTCTTTTTTAAAGTTACACTATCATGACTGCTACAGTTTTTTTTAAAAAAAAAATCTGTGTGAGACAAAGGACATGGGTATTACGTTAATAAGTCAGCCAATCAATCAATCAGTCAATCACATTATTTATTCCTCACCTTTACCTAAAACTGGGACTTAGGGAGTTCTTCATCATCTGAATAGACTAGAAAGCTGGGCCAAAGCTAACAAAATGAAATTTAACATAGAGAAATGTAAGGCCCTACATGTAGGGCAGAAAAATGAAATGCACAGATATAGGATGGGGGACAACTGGCTGAATGAGACATGTGAAAGGGATCTAGGAGTCCAAGTAGACCACAAGTTGAACATGAGTCAACAGTGTGATGCAGCAGCTAAAAAGGCCAATGCAATTTTAGGTTGCATCAATAGAAGTATAGTGTCTAGATCAAAGGAAGTAATAGTGCCACTCTATTCTGAATTGGTCAGGCCCCACCTGGAATACTGTGTCCAGTTCTGGGCACCACAATTCAAAAAGGATGTGGAGAAACTGGAGCGTGTCCAAAGGAGGGCGACTAAAATGGTGAAGGGTCTGGAAACCTTGCCCTATGAAGAACGCCTTAGGGAGCTGGGGATGTTTAGCCTGGAGAAGAGAAGGTTAAGAGGTGATATGATAGCCCTGTTTAAATACTTGAAGGGAATGTCACATTGAGGAGGGAGCAATCTTGTTTTCTGCAGCTCCAGAGAACAGGACTCGGAACAATGGATGCAAACTGCAGGAAAAAAGATTCCACCTCAACATTAGGAAGAACTTCCTGACAGTAAGGGCTGTTCGACTGTGGAACACACTCCCTCGGAGGGTGGTGGAGTCTTCTTCCTTAGATGTCTTTAAACAGAGGCTGGATGGCCATCTGTCAGGTATGCTTTGATTGGGAGTTCCTGCACTGCAGGGGGTTGGACTGGATGGCCCTTGTGGTCTCTTCCAACTCTAAATTTCTATGATTCTATGATCTTCCACTGGGGATTTTTGGTGGGGGGAGAAGATGAAGCAGGGCCTAACAGCCCCATTACTCACATCTTCAAGGAATTCATTGATGGTGTGGTGGGAACAGAGGGAAACCATGCCATCCCACAGCTTAGCCTCACTTCAAGTGCCATGTTGGATTTCCATTGATCACTGGTGTTTCTTTCCCCTTTTCTTGTACAATTATACTTCTAAAGTGATATAGCACTTTAGCAGTATGGCTATTAAAAATAAATAAATATGTGATACAATAAGGTAGATACTGGGGAAGGAGCATGATGGGGGGGAAGTGTTTATTTCATGGAGGGGATGATGGGGATGGAGGAAAACCATACTGGCATCACAGCTTAATGAAACCTCAAAGAGGAGAAAAGAGCAGTTAATTTTAGCTACACTATATTCAGCCAAAAATCTAGTACAGTGGTCCCCTGGGATCCGAATCCCCCAGGGAACGAAATCCCCGGGACCCGAAACCGCCGGGGCCGCAAAAAAGCCCCCGGGATCTGAAGAAAACCCCGGGTTGCGAAACGGAAAAACCGCTCGGCCCCTTTAAATTTGCCGCGCGGTCCGTCCACTAAAGCAGTCCCCCGGGAAACGAAAATTTCCGGGTTACGAAAAGTAATCCGGAACGGATTACTTTCGTAACCCGGGGGACCACTGTATAGAGCACAACAGATGTGGATACAGAAACAACCATTACAAGGCATGAAATTCTGAAACATCCCAAGTATTGGACTGGGACTATTGGGCAGTTTGGAGAAGACCTGAAGTGATTCATCCATGGTCATCTAAGCACACATTGCTAGGTTGTAGTACAACTGCATTAAAATAAACCACTATGTGTTTTTAAACAAAACCTATGGAAATTCAAGCATTCAATTACATCGTACAATGTAGAAGGGACAAATGAGTTTGCTGTTTGCTCTATGGTATCAGGTCTATTATTCTTTTTCATGGATTTTTACAACCTCCCTATAAATTTATCTTAATAGTGCCTGTAAAAACTGCATTGTTCTTCTACCTGCCACTGGTGGTGGTAATATAAATGATAAATCATGAAGAGGGGAGAGAATACAGCCCCCTTGGCTTTGCTTAAATAATATAGATTTTTATGTGTTCTCCAAAATCAAAATGACACCATAAAATCACCAAGTGGATATTCCTTTCCTGAAAAAACAAACCATTTCCAATTGCTTCCACAAAATTGCTGCTTGGAAGATATGTTTATGTTTAAATCAGCCTTGTCAGGGAGATACATACATACCTGTTGAAATTTTAGAATGAGCAATTTACAGAGAAGTCAATTGAATATATTGAAATTCCAGGGGAGAGCTCTTTGGGAGGAATCTGATTACAATTACTGATTGCACTTTGTATAAAGGTTGCAAAACAATGGAAAGGAAATCTTTTATTATCATTTAAGAACTGATATGAAAGAGTCTGGTAACCTCAGATGATTGAAAAAGTGAAACATTCATTAAGACCATTTTTAAAAGGCAAGACAGAAGAGCTCCTCTTCCTCCTCCTCCTCCTCCTCCTCCTCCTCCTCCTCCTCCTCCTCCTTATATTTATCTATTTTCCCATCTTTTCCCCAGTCTGGAATTCGAGGCAGCTTACAACAGTTAAAATAAACATAGCTAAAATTTTACTTCATAAAAAATATAAATAGTAATTAAACCATCAATAAAATTAAAACCTAGCCATTAAAAATAAATTAGACAGACAATACAACATATTATGTCAGGTCCATTCCCCTTGAATGGACACATTCTTTAGCCAAACAAAGATGTGACTGTATACATGGACATCACCAGTATGGCCAATATAGAAATCAAATAGACTACACAATTAGAAACAGGAGATGGGAGAAGATCAATCACCTCTGCAAAAACAAGACCAGGAGCAGATTGTGGCACAGGCCATGAACCACTAATATTAAAAAATCAGAGTAAAGAAGAACAATAAACCAACCATCACACTAAAATACAATCTGAAGAGCATCCCCATAGAATTTAAAGTTAATGCAAGAAAATAGATTTGCACTATTAAGCCTCATTGACCTGGAGCCAGAAGAACTCTGGAACCAAGTCTGGGACATTGTCAGGAAGGGATGTTAAAAAAAAGACACTATCTGCAGCAGAAAGAAATATAAACCTCCATGGATGACAGAGAAAACTCTTCAAGCAGTTAATGACAGACAAGAAGCAAATATAAAAGTTGATAGAATTAGGGCTAGAACCCTGAATACATCTGTTCAGCAACTTGTGCACAGGGACAAAAAGAACTACTATTGTAATCAATGCACAGAAACAAAATATGACAACAAAAAAGAAGAGCAAGAGACCTCTTCCACAAGATCCAAGAAATTAAAGAAAAATTTAGAACAAGAGGAGAACACATTACATGACCAAACAGAAGCAGGATCCCTGTTGCAATTCCCCCTTGAACAGGAGATTGCTTACACATGAGGGGATGGAAACATCCCACAGCTACGTCACAAGTAACAGAGGAACAGACCCTGTTGACTATAGTAGTTGCTGCCCAGTAAGTAAAGTCAGGGGACTTTCATGGTCCCTGTGTATCCCCTACACTAGGGGAAAATAGGGATCATGAATACCAAACAAATCCATAACTGTAAGTTACATAATTCCTCAACAGGATTCTGGCCATTACTTTTATCCCATTTGCTTGCAGTATCTGAGATGTGTGTGCTCAAGTAGTGACAAATAACATGTAGGACCTTCAACAGAATGTTACAGTTTAGAGTTTGGTTCATTTTAATACCCAGATAGCCATATTCATCCATAACAGTGGGAAACATCTTTCAGCCTAAGGGATGAATTTAAATCAGAAAAGTTCTTGAGGTCCACATTCCAATGGTGGGTATGGCAGAAGAAGCAGGAGGAATAAAAAATATTAGTGTATTTTGATCCAAAGTTCTCATTGCTAGTAACTAAACCATAGGAGAAGTATTTCAATCTTACAAAATGGAGGAAAAGAAATGTGCAGAAGCCACCAAAAGAGTGTCAATGAGAAGGGGGCATGAACATCTGAACTCCAAGAGGACTGAATTCAGCTTCAGGGCCATGATCTTCCAATCTACCCCCCCCCCCCCCAATTTCTTTTGCCTAAGCAAGAATTGTCCAGCACAGAATTTACACTTACTGAATTTACTTACTGAGTTGCCAATGACCTTTGTTTTCTTTCCCTCTTCCTCAAGATTTTTTATACTATCAAAAATCTTAGCAGTTCTTGTAAGAAATCTGCTACCTCTGTCCTGGCCACCCACTGTGCCATTTTGTCAACCTACAGGTCAGAGAGATTACTAAACATAGCTTTTAGACTGCAGTTACACCGAGAAAAAAGTGTTTTGGCAATATTTATTGCATGATGCTACTTCTGACCCATAGCTGCTGATTCCTCCAACCACTATTAGGGTGTCCCTTTTCATTGATGGAGGAAACTTGTCAATGAGCTCCCAATCGAGCAAGTCCCCAGGTACAAAACATAGCTTGTGGGATGGTTGCATTTGGCAGTCACAGGGTGTCAGTGTTCCCTCATCTCCCCCTACCTCTTGCTATTCCCAAACAGCCTGATTGCCTTTATTTATTTTTTCCTATTTTCTTTTTTAAAAACCTTTTTTTACTTATATCACTGTAGAAGAGCTCCTGAACTGCTTGAGTTAAAATAAAAATAAAAATAAAATAAAAATTCCAAAAAGCATGCTGGGTATAAGGCATAAGACAGGCAGGAAGAGGTAAAGGGGACTCAGGAAGAGAGTGCAATGCAGTAGTATGCCAGTCATGTGATTCTGAAGATGTGACATGTTGGGGTTCTAAACACGGTATGTTTCCATTTTTTTATTGACTTCTTTGCAGTGACAGTGGGACTTGTGTGATAAAGCCCCAGCTCTCAGAGAACTGAGTCTGCAATTGGTATGTACAAATTACACTAATACTGCAGCACATCAGGCTACAGAAAACAGAAACAGTGGGGAAAGATAACCCAATCAAAAGTATTTTTTGATTAGATCATATTTTCCTGTGTTTCTTTTGTTGCTGTCTGGAGTGTTATGGCTATTTTTGCTCCATGTTATGCACTGGAGGATAAAAATAAAAGTTTTAAAAAAGAAAGACAAAAAAATGAATATGGAAAATGACACATGGATCCAAAGCAAAGATTTACGCCCCCACCTTCTGGGTCTACTTCTTTCCCTTGTATCCATGTAAACATGTTTAGCAGCATACCCACACTGGATGCATTAAAAGCCCACCTATATGGCTGAGTGTTCAGCAGAGATCCTGGAAGGGAAAGAGTTATTAAAATATCTCAGATTTTTAAGCACTCCTACACACCACAGTCCATACTGTATAGCAAACAGGAATAAAAACTTGAAAGCACATGGAGGAAGGGTGGAGAAATACTTTCCTTCTCTAGGAAGTTATTAAGCATGTAAAAATGAGGCAGCCAACTGGCTCAGTTTCCCTTGCCTTTCTTCTTTCACCACATTACTTCAACGGCCCCTGGTACTCAAAGGAGCAGTACTGCAAAGTCTGACACAGATGAATGGATCTCATGCTGGCAGTGGTAAAATCCTTTGGAAGCTGGAAATATCATTGTTTGTCTCTTCCAAAAAAAAATACCTTTGAGATAAAGCCCTTGTGGAAAATACTGAGAAAGCTGTAAAATGTTTACAGGCATCTTGCTCAGCTCCTCAGAATTATAGAATCCTTGATCTGGTAATTAGATTTTTGAAATATTGGCTTTGAATGAGACTGTTACTGAGGGTACATGTTTTTCTGTCTATACTCCACCCCTCCCTTTTCTTCCACAACGAACTTGTAAACCTGGGTTTTCAGATATAACTGGGACTGCCACTACATTGCAGAATTAATACAGTTTGACACTGCTTTAACTGCCTTGGCTCCATCATTTAGAATCCTGGAATCTTTAGTTTATTGTGGCACCAGAGCTCTCTGATAGAGAAGGTTAAAAGTCTACCAAATGTACAAATCCATAGCATTGAGCCACAGCAGTTAAAGCAGTATTAAACTGTATTCTGCAACATAGATGCAGCTTGGGATGATAGAATGGGAAAAGAGGAACCAAATGTTTGCTCAGCTGGATGCTAACTATATTGTTCAGTACAGTAACTTGTCCTAGTTTACCTCCTACCCTTTATATCTAGCATAAGACTTAAAACATTAACACATAATATTGTTTCCGCTAGCTTCTCAATGGACAGTGTTTCCCAAACAGCATTAGAATGCTTTGCAATGAGATGATAACCTTTTTGACATCTTTTTTGGCTTTTAAAAAAATGAGTTTTGTGCTCAAGATTTTTATGGGGTGCCAGGCTCTTTGGAAGGTCCGTGGGAATCCAAAGGGGTTAACTGGCCCCCTCTGAAGGGCCACATGATTTCTACTCTTGCTCTAAAGGTTATTTTAGCTTCCCAAAGTGAATGCTTTTGGCTGAAATGTTCACACAGGGAGGGGGTCTGTTCAATTCTAACCTTGCTTTAGAGTAAAGAAAAACAAGAAAGAGAGCAGTATGCCATACGACACATGCAACATAAAATATAACATAAAATTGAATGTATATGAATGTATAATCCAAGAACTGTCTTCTGAAGCAAATCAATATTCCATCTAGACATCTAGAATCATAGAGTTGGAAGAGACCACTGCCATGCAGGAAGACACAATCAAAGAACTACTGACAGATGGCAATTCATCCACTGTTTAAAAACCTCCAAAGAAGCAGACCACACCACTCCCCAATGCAGTGTGTTCCACTGTTGAACAGCTCTTACTGTCAGGAAGTTCTTCCTAATATGAGATGGAACCTCTTTTCTTAAGTTTGAATACACTGCTTTGTGTCCTAGTCTCTGGAGCAGTAGAAAACAAGCTTGCTCTATCATCAGTATAAAAAGTAACCTTATCACAATCTGGCCTGATCAATGTAGATGATTTCAGCCTACTGCAGCATAATGGCCTTGCTCATGAGCACTTTTCCTTTCCTTTCTCTGCTTCTTTTCAACCAGTGGTTGAACCATGCATGGACTGAATAGTTGCCTTAAGCACCTTATGCCCCCTTGCACGTGTATATAAAGAATATTTATGGTGAACTTAAGCACACAGCTCAGTCAAGACGTGGCCACGTGAACACATAAACACAGCAACAACAGAGGGGGGAATAACAGCCTCATATCAATGATTATTGAGTCATAACAAATTTATGTACAGAGGCAAGTGAGCAGAAGGTGCTTGATTACTACCTGTTGGCATCTCTACAAGGAAATAGCAAAATGTATGAAGTTAACAGCAGTATGTTATTAGCTTTCAAAACTAGTTATCTGCAACACAATGGGAATGGAGTCCATTGTATTTTATCACTGGGAACTTTTTTTAATCATTAGCTACAGTAACTAGTATGGAGATATGGGTTTTATATGGAATTCTAACTAGCATTAAGTCAGCCAATCATTTTTTAAAAGATCATGCAAACTCACAGTAAAAAAAATCACAGCCTATCATTCCTGTTTTCCATAAAGCATAAAAAACACAGTAACATTTATTTTCCTTTGTTTATGTTCTAACCTCTCTACAATGTGTGTGTGTGTGTGTGAATATGTACTAAGATATTGATATATAAAGTTGGTAAGAAAGAAATAGGTGAGAGTGCAACTAGGCAAGAAGAAAGGATTTTCCTAGTTTGCAGATGGAGTTGCTTAGGTGGTGAGTGAGGTAAAACAATAGCACTGGAATTTAACAGTCAAAACATTGTTTACAGGATTCTAGTTCCAGTTCAGACATTGTTCAGGATATGCCACATGACGTTATGTGCAAAATTAAATATGTGAATCCAACGTTTTCAGTAGGATGACAGGTTCTAGGTGGGAATCATGTGACCCTCTGCATGTTCCTGTCAGCAAGCCACCATCATTCACCATCTAGCCAGGAACAGCCTAAAAATACTTGATTTGAAAATATTTTATAACAAACTTTCTCTAGCTGCATAGTGTGAAGCAGCTTGTCTACCTCTTTTTCTTCCACTTCAGCTATGTAGAAGCTGACTGCTGATGAAGGCAGCTGACCAGGAATGGTAGGAACTCACACATTGACAGTTGATTCCAAGATGGCTGGTGACTTTCCTTTGCAAAGGCTGGACAGAACGCACAGCTCAATCCCAAGGATATTCATGCTCCTGCCTCTTCTTTCAGCAGCTTCAGGACAGATAGATTCTGCTCTGACAGGAAAGTAGTGGGGATCATATATATAGTCAGCCCTCCATATTAATGGATTCGACCAAGCATGGTGCCAAAATATTTCCCCCCCCCCAAAAAAAAATCTAAAAAAGTAAACTTTGATTTTTCCATTTTATATAAGGAATGCCATTTTACTACATCACTGTATATAACTGTACTTCAGCATTCACAGATTTTGATATCTGTGGAGGTGTTCTGGAACCAAACCCTAGAGGCTCACTGTATATGTTTTTTAAATCATCAGCAGAATTAATTTATCACACATCTCTGCAGCAATGACTCATGGACGAAATTAATCTATCATTTAGCAACTAGTTATCCTCCAACTGCTCTGATTCAATGGGAATAGTCCTGATTAATCGTCTTGTCATCTCACTTTTTCAGCTACTTTTAAATTGTTCCAATTTCTCTTTCCTCCTTCCACTTTCTCCCTTTGTCCTCTATTTACTTCCATTGCTGCAAACTGAGTTCAAAGTGCAAAAGTAGTTTGCATTCAGCTAACTCAGTAGAGGGTTAGAAGAAAGGAGGGGACAGAATCTTCATCTTCCCTGTAGACTTAGAAAAAAGGGAAACAGTTGCAGCCTCTCCTGGTTTCTCTACTCTACTTCATTAACAGCTTTTGACATCTTGACCACACTTTGATGTTGCTTGGCCACATGTATCCCTATTTCATCTGTGAAATGTTGGAGTGTATGCATTAATCTGAATTAAAACAAAATGCTGATACTGAATATTTGCCACAGGGTAAAGTAAACATGTCCTTTTGCTTAACTGGAGGGCTTTAAAAGTTACAGGCTATGTTGACTGTTCATAATGCCTAGGCAAGGCAATTGTTTAAGCAACTTGACTGATGTAGTGACCTCATCTATGAGTGAAGATGAAATCTCAGTAAACACACTTTCATTTGACCTTTGTAAGCCCCTTGTGATGCCTAGAAACAGACATACTGCTTACTTACTACTGGACTATTGGCTCCTAGGTTCTTCCAGTAACCCCTCTGTGTTTGTTTAAATTTCATTGTCCACTCTTCTTTCTGAACTCGTAGTTCCTATGATCAAGCCCTACACTCTATAGTTATGGAACAGATCAATATCGAAGTGTTACCCAATATGTGAGAGCAGATGTGTTTAGGTATGTTGTTGTTGAATGCTTTCAAGTTGTTTCTGAATTATAGTGACCTTAAGGCAACCCTATCCTGGGGTTTTCTTGGCAAGATTAATTCAGAGGTGGTTTGCCATTGGCTTCCCCTGAGACTGAGAGCATGTGACTTGCCTAAGAGTTCATGGGTGATCTGGGAACCAAGCTAGAATATGATCCTTTTGGTATATTGATTTGGGTGTGTACAATTAAAAATACATGCAAATATGTTGTAAACAGTGATGAAAATGTACAATTTATGTACAGCTCCAAGCCAAACTGGGAGGCTGCCTGTGCCTTTTTCCTCCAAAGCAACAGCTGAGGCAAGGAATTTGGACAAGAGGCAGGACTAAGGCTCTCTGAAGCTTCTTCTGCCCTGCCTTCAATACCACCAGCCAACTCCAAGCCAAACTGGGAGGCAGCCTATGCCTTTTTCCACCAAGGCAACAGCTGAGGCTGTTTAATATTGATTTTCAGGACCGGGAAAAGGGGGGGGGGGGGTGAGAATGGGGATTAATTTCCTATTGTATCTGTTTTGCCATATTAATCGCTATGGTTTTTTACTGTTATTTTTATTGTTGTTGTGAACTGCTATGTTATTGTTTTGTTTTTGTTTTTTTGCTGTTTATTGCTAGTGTGATTTGCCATGATATTTGATTGTCATTGTTATTTGCTATGTGTTTTCTTTACTGTTGTAATCTGCCCTGATTCCTTGTGATTGGGCAGGATATTAATAATAATAATAATAATAATAATAATAATAATAGTTACAAAAATGTATACAGTAAGAATAGCATATAAGAAAATGTGTATATTATGGGAAATGTCTGAGGAAAATATGTATGTTTCCAGGAAAGGCATAAGGAAAACATGTCAGAATTTCCATGCAGGGGAAAAAAAAGTCTTGCAACCTTATATGAACAAAGAGTGGGACAGGAATGCAGATGGGATTTGGAGAAACAGAAGGAAATCAAGGCTTTTATAGGCCCTTCACATTTGACAGAACGAGTCTTTCTTTTCCACAGTGGTATTCATACCTGAATATTAAGAAACGGAGAGGTAGCTTTCAGAAACATTTGCCACATTAGTCTGAAAATTCTTTCATTCATTCTTATGAGTTGACCTTCAACCAGGATAATTTGGATCTCAGGGGTTGACTCTGACTCACCAGGCAATTAGGAGGAGGATTTGTTCTGAACTGAACTGTGCGTATATTCCTTAGCCATGTGCTGAGGAGTTCGAAGAAATGCTGAGAGCCCACACCTCCTGTTACATCAGTAGACAGCAGGCCTCCTTACGCAAAAGGTTGGAGGACCTGCCTTACCACAAACAAATCTGCTTACAATCATTTCTAAAAGTAGATTTTATTCCTGTAACTGCCGAGCACAGTGCTTTGCAAATTGTTTACAGATGAATAGATATATATTGGTGTTGCAGCTGCTGAATGATCACCCTTTTTGCTAACCTCAGGGTTGGCTAATAGTCCAGGGTGATCAGCTCATATTTCAACAGTGGAAACTAATGAGAATCCCCAGATAACTGGGGTCTCTCTCTCAAGCATTTGGACATGAAACAAGATACCCATCAGAGGTTGGAAAAATTCCTGCAAGCTCAGTGGAGGAGAGATAGTTTGAATAGCAGAAGCAAAGGCAATGAGAGGGCTCTCTTAAACTGGTCTCAAGAAGAGTGAATTCTTGCAATACAGCTCCTTGGGTTTTGCTCTTGATGTCATCTCTGTGTTTACTTAGTCCATTCTTTTAATGGGCTATTTGTAGCTCATTCTTGGCTCTGAACTTGAAGTACAACATCAAATATTGCAATCTCCTGATACATCAGAGTGTAGTGGAATCTCCTTCCTTAGAGGTCTTTAAGCAGAGGCTGGATGGCCATCTGTCAGGGATGCTTTGACTGGGAGTTCCTGCATGGCAGGGGGTTAGATTGGATGCCCCTTGTGGCCTCTTCCAACTTTATGATTCTATGATTTGCCCTATCTCCTGATACATTTGCCCTATTTGGAGAAGCTAGGATTTTCTAGATGCTGCTGGAACTGGAACAGAAGACTTGTGGTGCTCCACAAAAGGATTTTCTGTTCTCATGCCCTTATTTGTAAGTAAAGCAAAGAACATTCATCATCATCATCATCATCATCATCATCATCTGTAGTAGTGTCCCTGGGATGTCCCACCAGAAAGGAAGCAGAGTGAATGAGTAAGATTGAATCCAGTGTGAATGAGCAGTGTTCCTCCATGCATTGGACCTTTAAACAGAGGCTGGAGGGCCACCTGTCAAGAGTGCTTTGATTTTGAGCTCCTGTATAGCATGGAATTGGACTGGATGGCCCTTGTGGTCTCTTGTAAGTCAATGATTCTATGATTCTACCCCATAATCTAATGCTGGAATGGAGAACCTCCCACTTAATATCCTGATAAACCCTTCAGGGGTTCTCTGACCCCATTCAGGCCACCCAGCTTTCACCCACCTCCCCTGTTCCAGCACCCAGAAAGAGGAAAGAGCTTATCTCTGCAGGAAACTGAAGATAAGACCTTTCCCCTTCCATGGTTCTGGGACTAAGGGACGATTTATCTATGCTCTGTTGCATGTTGAAGATAAGCGCTTTTCCACAGCTAAGAGAGGCTCCCTCTCTTAGTGATGTGGTAAGAAAAGGACTTATTTTCAATTTACAACAATGGGGTGTATATGTGCATGCATCCAGTTCAATGTGAAAATGGGGTCCATGTCAAGAGTACTGTGATTAGGATTGCCAGGCCAGGAGCAGCCCAGAATCAGAGATTTTAGGGCTAGATCTTGAGACTCAAGGACAGTCCATGGTGTTGTCACAGTGGGTAGTTCTGGTTATCTTATTAAGCTTAATGCATTAGGCACCAACCATTGTTGGTCAGCACACACACACACACACACACACACACACACACACACAAACACATACATATTTCTTTGTTTAGAAATTAGGTTTTCTAAGCTTTGAACTGAAGTGATGGGTGGGTGGAGGACAAACCTTTCCTAGCTGTGTTTTAACATCCTTGAAAGCACTGTTTTTAAGGAGCTGTAGTCCAAGCAAGGAAAAAATTCCAAGCTATATTTTGAACTTCCAGGTTTTCCCAACTCTGTTTTAACACTTCTGTAAGTGTGACAACATATGTGAGTTGTAGTCTAACCAAAGAAAATTGTCCAAGACCTGTTTGGAAGAGGAAAAAAACCCCAAACTTTCCCCAGCTCTGTTTTAACACTTTCCCAGGCACAACATTTAACAATATGTGGGAGGTGCCATCCAACCAAAAAAGCCATTTCAAGAAAAGAATGTTAAAGAATGCTTAATAGGCAGCTTGCTTGCTGGCCACATTTTCTTTTTCTTTTTTCTCCCCCCCCTCCAGATTATAGAATCCTCCCCATCCCTGAAATAATAATCAGCACAATCATAATAATGCTGGTAATAAGCACAAAGAAGAGATATGGCAAAACCAGTCAAAGGATGCAATGCAAAATCAGACTGAATCATCTCAATAAGGCTTCATGGAAAAGCTATGCATATCACCATAATTCAAATATATCCACCAACTACAGAGGCAGAACAAGAAGAAATGGACAGATTCTATGAGGGTGTACAGGAAGAAATAGACAACACACCAGCAAGCTGAAAATTGGAGATTGGAATGCAAAAGTTGGAAGCAAAGAATAAAAAACAGTATGTAGATTTGGTTTAGGCAAAAGAAATGAAGCAGGTGAGCATCTAATAGATTTTTGTGATGCCAACAACTAATTCATTGCAAACACATTTTTCATACAACCAGAAAAAAGGCTATAAACATGGACATCACCAGATGGTCAACACAAAAACCAAATACATTGTTTAAATGGAAATAAAAAAAGATGTTGGACACAATACACAGAAGAGTTATATAAAAAAGATAATAAAGCAAATGACATGTGGAACAAAGAATCATATGAAGATGGGCCCCAAATTCTAAAAAGTGAGGTGGGAGTTGCAATAAGGAAAATGGCGAAAACAAATCACCAGGAACAGATGATATCCTAACCGAACTGCTGCAATCCATGCTGACTGAATCAACTACAGTGCTAATTAACATATGTCAACAGAGATTGAAAACAAAATGATGGGCAACATTTTGGAAACGATCAATATACATCCCCACCCACAAAAAAGGAGACATAAAAGACTGCAGCAACTATAGGACCATAGCACTGATCTCCCACACAAGCAAAATTCTGCAACATAGGGCTGATACAGATGGCCCAAAAGGGCTGTTTGTGCAGCGCAAATAGGGTTAGGGAGGGTGCAGCATCTACACCCTCCCTAAACCTAGTGCGTATGGACACCACCATTTTAAAATGGCAGCATCTATACGGACGTTCCATGATGGTGTCATGGTGTGTGCAGTGTTTAGATAATGCTGCGTGCACCTGACATCATCACGCCATGGGAGGGCGCCAATGGCGCCCTTTCTGTGGCGTTAAAAGGAGCTCGGAAGCTAAGCTCCTTTTTTGGCGCAGGTCCTTGGCACGACCTTTAGATGGCCACACCAAGGATCCTGAGGGGAAAGGGGCCGCGGCGGCAGCCGCTTTTGTCCCTCGCCAGTGCTGGGGATAGCGGGGTGCAGCGGGCACCCAGGGCACCTGTTGCACTCTGCTTTCAGGCTGCAGAGAAGCGGCAGTTTGCCGCTTCTCTGCGGCCTGCAGAAGCGCCGGGATGGGGCCTCTCAGGCTGCCAGTGAGGAAGCCCTGGCCCCATCCTGGTGCTTCTTTGGGCGAGTACAGACCACCCCTTTTGGGCGGTCTGTACTGCCCTATAGACTCCAACCATACATGGAGAGAGAAAGCTGAGAGGTCCAACCGGGGTTCAGGAAAGGAAGGGGCATTAAGGACCACATTGCAAACATAAGATGGCAGATGGAGCACATCACGGAATTACAAAAGAAAATTAGCATGTGCTTTATAGACTTTAGCAAAGCCTTTGACTGCATAGATCATGAAAATCTATGTAACGCCCTTAAAGACATGGGAGTGGCAACACATCTGATAGTCCTGATGAGGAATCTGTACTCAGAACAGGATGCAACTGTTAGAACAGAACACAGAGAAACAGAATGGTGCACAATTGGCAAAGGGGTCAGACAAGGCTGCATCTCATCACCCTACCAGTTCAACTTATATGCAGAACATATTGTAAGAAAAGCAGGCCTGGACACAGAAGGAGGAGGAATGAAAATAGGAGGAAGGAATCTTAATAATCTGAGATATGCAGATAACACCATAATACTAGCAGAAATCCTCCCAGAACTGGAACAACTAATAAGAAAGATCAAGGAAGAAAGTGCAAAAGGAGGCTTACTGTTGAACATAAAGGAAAAAGAAATAATGACCACAGAGAATCTACACAAACTGAACCTAGACAATAAAGAAATAGAAATAGTAAAAGAGTTCTCATACCTGGGATCAAACATTGATAGAAATGGGGACTGCAGCCAGGAAATCAAAGGAAGATTAAGAATGGAGAGGGCGGCTATGAAAGATATATAACTGAGCGCAAAAGTTTCATATAAGCCATTGTATTTTCTATTACCATGTATGGATGTGAGAGCTGGACAGTTAAGAAACAAGACAGAAAGAAAATCAATTCATCTGAGATGTGGTGCTGGAGAAGAGTGCTGATGATACCATGGATAGCCAGAAAGTGAAGCAAATGGGTCCTAGAACAGATCAAGCCTGAAATCTCCCTGGAAGCTAAGATGACAAAACGTAGGCTCTTGTACTTCAGATACATCATGAGAAGGCACAACTCACTGGAACAAACCATAATGTTAGGAAAGACGGAAGGAAGTAGAAAGAGAGGAAGGTTGCATGCTAGATCGTGGACTCTATTAAGGAGATCAGGGATATCAGTGTATGGGAACTAAGCAGAGTAGTGGAGGACAAGGGGTCTTGGAAATGTCTTATTCACAGGGTTGCCATGGGTCGAGATCAGCTTGAGGGCAGTTAACGAAAACAAAATAAGCATAAAACCTGGGAGGAGAGATGATGATCAAGAAGAACAGGAGAATTGCAGATCAACATGGCACTCAAGAAAAACAGAACAATCCTATCCATGCATTCCTATTCAAAAGAAGCTCTATTGTGTTTAACAGGATTTAATAGCTTTAAAATGCTGATAATCTAACATATCTTTGTTACTGTCATAAGGTTTTCTGGGGGAAAGAAAATGGGGAAAAAATTGGAGACCCACTCCCTTGTCAAACATCCCAACAGATCCAAGGTCAGCATACCCATGGCCAATTCACATGGATAGACAATAATGTCCTAAAAGCTTGAAGGACTTGGGAAACACTGTGATGCTCACCTGGATTTTTGTGCCAGGCTATGAGAAATATTAAAGGCTTAAGATACGTATGTGATGAACAGATAACATTCCACTTGACTCCAGGGCACCTTCTTGGCCATTAGGAAGAAAAAGCTATATGCAGGGAGATCTTGTGGGCAGGAACTTGCAAAGACTTAAAACTCATGGAATCATTGGGAGCAGCCATAAGCAACTGTAGGATCCCTGCTGTTACCTGTGAGGAACCATGGAACTGTTGATCTCAATGCAGTTGAATCCCCGTGATCTCTTGAAAGGACAAACAATTTGCATAGCAAGGTTTCTGGGTGATTGATATGTGTACAAAAGAAACAGGAAATTTGGGAACCATCTCCCACCACCACCACAATGAAATCACATGTTTCATATGAGGCTAGTTTAGGGGGCCTTGAACAGTCTGTGTGGCTCTGTCCTCTAACCAAAAGGAAGAACCAAGAACACTCAGGAGGAGGAATGTGTGTCTGGAGTTGGAGATGAAACCACCATACTTCAAGAACTGCCACCTGAGGGATGAGGAGGTGACCACTCTCTGTTGAATGGTAGGGCAGGTCTTGCTTAACATTTCTTTTAGAATGAGGCTTCTTTGCTTCTGATGCAAACATAATGCTTGTCAGTGGAGCAGATGGTTCTTGTGCAAATGACCACATCAACTTGGACACAGCTGGGATCATGACAAAGCAATGATCCAAATAGCCTGTTTTCTCTCTTTCTCTGTCTAAAGAAGATGGATTAATGGTTTGATTGAATGTGTCACATGGAGATGAGCAGGTTCCAAACACTTAATTTCATGTGAAGCATGCATATACAGTATACCTCCCTTGAAAGCCAGATACTCTTGAAACACATCATGAATAAAGGACACAGTGAGCGATTCTAGACAGCCCAAAAGGAGTGGTCTGTGACCGCCCCAGGAAGCTGCGGGACAGGACCGAGGCTGCCAGATTGGCAGCCTCCGCAGCCCCATCCCGCCACTTCCAGAGGCCACGGGGAAGCGGCAAACTGCTGGTTTCAGGAGGCGGGGCGGAAGGGAGAAGGGCCGCCACCGCGGCCCCTCCCTCCCTGGGTCTTTGCCACAGCTATCGAAAAGCTGCTGCAAAGACCCGTGCCAAAAAAAGGAGCTCCGTTTGGAGCTCCTTTTTTGCGCAGTGGAATGGGTGCGATTTGAGCCTTCCTGTGGTGCAAAGGCGTCATGGCATGTGCAGCACGTCTAAAAGCTGTACACACCATGACACCATCATGGCGCACATGTGTGGATGCCGCCATTTAATAATGGCGGTGTCCATACGTGCTAGGGTTAGGGAGGGTGTAGAAGCTGCGCCCTCCCTAACCCTAGTCGCGCCTTTTTTGGCCCCTAGTGTGCCTCTTTTGGCAGGTCTAGATCAGGTCAGTGTGTTCTCTTAGAGCTGTCTTCAGAGTAGCTATAGTAGGAAATGAGGACCTTGCCCATCAAATAAAATTTTGTGCTTCAACAAAATTTTGCTTCCCAAATTTCTAGCACTGCAGAGAGTGAGACACTGGGGAAAAAAATCAAATTTATTTGAACTCTTGTATTTGCTGTATTCTTAATCCCTTGGTAATTTTACTGCTCATTTTCTTTGGCTGTGTAAAACTTTATTTCTAAATCTTCAGGTGCTGTTTTAAACTACTGCAATGCTGGAAATTTGGAGACTTAATGGCATTTTCATACAGAGGCAGAATTCTAATTTTGGGAAGGGCTGTCAATGCCATAATCTCTCCCATCACCCCCTGTACTTATACTTCTGTCTGTTTTATGTTTTTCATGGCTAGATTTTACAACTTTTGCCTCTTCTATTTGTCTAACGCTCCTTGGAATACAGTGGCTTGAATCCTATTGGTTCTTCTCAAGCAAAGGAGATGCCTTTCATTAACTTTTGAATGGTGGGTCAGCCCGTAGGTGAATCCCAGTGATTCAGTGAGTCAGTTCTAGTTGAGACTAACAATAGAATTGAAGCCAATGTGTGCTGCTCTGGCAAGGAAAAAAGATGGGAGCAAAATGTTGCAAATTATTTAATTCATGTTGTTCCAGTTAGAGTAGAATACATAGCCCCTTCCATTTCGTTCTCATAAGATTGTTGTGGGGCAGCTTAGGCTGAGAGACAGTGACTGGGCTCATGGTGACTCAGTGAGATTCATGGATGAATCAGGAACTGAACCTGCAGTTTAGAAAACCACTGTATTGAACTGAGAAGGTCATCTATACATTTTTGCTTGTTTGTTTTGTTTTGCAATGCAACTGTGCTAATAATCTCACACATTCTCAATGTGTTGTTCCCACTATTTATTTATCGGAACAGTATCTATGCACATGTCTGTTAATTCTGTTACCCACATGTGTCAGAACTGTGAATAAAGATGGAGTCGATGATGCAGATTCGAAACACTTTCAAGACCCTGCAGAGTTTTATTCCAGTTTATCCTGAGTCTATCCACCTCAGTTATTTATACAGTTGAACATGCAAATGTTTCAGGAAAACTAAAAAACTAAAACAACAACCCGAGATCGATTATCCCAGGTTTTGTGGATTTTTTGGCAGCCTACCAAAAAACTTAAATCAGATGTAATTTGAAATGCATCCGATTTAAGTTTTTTTGGTGGGCTACCAATAAATCCACAAAACCTGGGCTAATCAATCTTGGGGTGTTGTTTTAGTTTTTTTTTTTTTTAGTTTTTCTGAAACATTTGCATTGTCAACTGTGTGAATAACTGATGCAGAAATTCATGTGAATGGGGTAGATTCAACCCATGTTCTACTGCGATTATGTCCACCATCTGACTAACCCTTGAGTCACATGTGAGCATGGAAGTTGTTGAACTTAACCTCCATCCTCCCTCACCACTGGCTATGCTGCCTACAGCTGATGGTGGTTGCAGTCCAATGACATTGGGAGGGCCATAAGTGACCAATCCTGCATTCTGCCTCCCTGGTTCTCCATAGTCAAATTGGAAATAGCACACATTTTGAATGGTTAGGATGCTGAAGTTCAGCAAAGTGGGTTTTTAAAAGGGGGGGGGGGGGTGATAGGAAACAGGATGGGACTTTAGGACATGATTTACTAATGAACATTGTTAGAACTATTCCTGTCCCATATCAGCATGTGGCCACAAGTTCCTGTGTAGTAAAAAAGAACAGAATGAAAGCCACACAGACCTAATCTCCACACAAGTCGTGCTGCTTCTGATGCTAAAGTGCCAGCAGCTCTGTTTCCTTCAATGAATCAAGATCTTCCTTTGGATTGTCAAAAGCCAATATTTGGCTGTCACAGCCACACTCCACAACTTCCTGGTTAGGGATATGTAATTCATGTATTTCCCTATTGCATCTTTCTCCCCACTCCCTGGACCTTTCAGAACTACCAGCTTTAAAGAGATTGTTTCTTCTTTGCTATTTAAACATCAGTTTCAGATTAATGGAGGTCCACAACACAGCCATGTCACCAGAAATGAAACGTTATCAGTACAAGCTGCAAAGGAAATACACCATAATGCACAAACTACAAGTCTCACGAAATGATTTGTAATAAATTTATAAAGCAATATTTAAAATATTTTGGTTTTCACCACCCATACTGTATGGGGCTTCTAGGAGTTGAAGTCTAAAGCATCTCAAGAACCAAAGGTGAGAACCAGTGCTCCAGTGCCTTTCACTGAACTAAAGTTATCCACCTGGTAGGGTTGCCAGGTTTTCAAAATAACAATAAAAGATAGTCAAAATTCACAACTGTCATTAAAATAGTATATTTTATTTAAATATAAAATGAAAGTTAACTCATCTCCCTGTTTCTCTTTAAAATTAACATATTGTCCATATTCTCATCAACACAAGCTGCATAATAAACAAAAGTATGTCTTTATGAAAATACAGTTTGAATATAGATTAAATCTGAAACAGTTTTACTCTTATCAAAAATGTCTGACAACTAGGATTAAAATTCAAAACAACCTGAATCTTACATTTGCTTAGATTTACAGAAAATCTGTTTTTCTCATCATTCTATTTGTAGAGTATAGAAGGTGATCCTGGAATGCTTCAAAACAACAGTTACTAAGTTCCAACAACAGTTACACTCATATCCACACACAGAGTAATAATCCAACATGATGACCCCTTTAAGGGTCTTACTTAATCCTCAAACACTTTAGCTTTTCCTTGTAAACAATATATTTCAGTTATTGGATTATTATTATTTTTTTGGTCGATCTTTTCTGCAACTTTCCATGCTTTACAATATTCTGTTTGAGCTGGAGTGACAAAATGCAACACAAAATGAGCCACCTGATGACACACCAAGGCACTAAGGATGCCTTGGGAATTGTAATTCAGGGAGTCAGTGTGGTGTAGTGGTTTGAACATTGGACTACGACTTTGGAAACCATTCGAATTCTGACTCAAAACCACTCGGTGGCCCTGGATATATCACACTCTTTCAGCCTCAGGGGATGGCAATGGCAAACCCCCTCTGAAGAAACTTACTGAGTAAACCCAGTTATACCTTTGCCTTAGTGTCGACACAAGTCAGGCAAACAACTTCAAGGCCCACAGACAAAACAAAAACAAACAAACAAAAAACTGCACTTCTGAAGCAGGGCAGGGACAACAGATGAATCCATTGCTGTGGAAACAGCAAATCCACGCAAGATTTTATGGCAGCTGCAGAGGAGCAGTGGGACTGAAAATGGATTATTTCCCTCTGCAATAATGTATCCACTGGCCATCTCTGTTGCAGAAAATTCTAAGTCGGATGAAGGACTACACATGGCCATTAAAGTGCTATCAAGCAGCTATAAATGTGTAGTGTAGGTATAGTGGAACAAAGTCAGCAGAAGCACATGCTCACAACCTTAAAAAGTGCTCCTAAGAGCAAATAGAGAAATGACCTGAGATAGCCTATTGCATAGCATTCGTGTGAACTCTTCAGAGTGGATCCAGAATTGGCTCTGTAAAGACCCTTATTAGAGGATGGTTTTTAATTTTTCTTCCTTCCCTCTGCAACATCCTGGTCTGATTCATACTACACAGTTACAGTGCTATGATTCTACTAACTGCCATATTTGTTTCCCATGGAATCATGGGATTTGCAGTTTAGGGAGAGGCATTTAGAATTTTCTTCGCCAGAGAATTCTCATGTCTCACCAAAAAATAACCCCTAGGATTCCATGGGATGCAGCTGTGGCAATTAAATTGAAATAATAGCACTATAATTCTGTAGGACGAATGGTCTCTCTTGCAACTTCTCAAAGTTCCCCCAAACCTGAGAAGCTTTCAAGGGGCTCCAAGCTCTGCTGAGGAAAAATAAATGGGCAAAAAATCATTTCCCTTCAACTTCCTCTAGCAGAGCATTACATGAGCAGAATTTGGCCAAGTGCATGCCTGGATCTTTTGAAGGTACACAATTACACCAGAAGAAGGCATATAGTTCATTATTTTATATGCAAAAAGACCCATGTCTCTCTGCTACCTCCAGGGAAGGCTAGGAAAATCTCTGGGGAGTCTCCACAAGTTACTATAAACCAGAGGTGGGGAAACGGGTGCCCTCCATATATTCTTGGACTGAAACTATCATTAGCCTGAGCTAACATGTCTAATGGCTAATGGCAACACAGGGATGACCATATATTCCCCAGGCCTTTCACAGGCAATAGTGAGTCAGGTGAACCAATGATCTGTTAGTTTCCAGTGGCTAAATAAGATGCAGATATTACTCAAATTCTTCTGATCATGCTTGCTGGGGGCTTCTGAGAGTTTCAGGCCAAGTGCTTAATTTTCCATGCTCTGACTTAGCTTTCAGTTGTTGTTTGTTAACTGTCCTCAGTTCAAATTTGACTCATGACAACCATGTGGATTAGACATCTCCAGGACCCCTATTCTCCACTGCTCTCCTTATGCCCTGCAAATCCAGGCCTGTAGCCTCACTGATTGAGTCTATCCACCTGGCATTCAGTCTTCCTCTATTTCTAATACCTTCTAGGTCCAGGGTCTAAAATCAGGAGTAGATCAAGTACTGCATATTCCATGCTTCACACATGTACTACAAGATGTTTGGTGGCCCACAAGGGTGTTCATGCCTTTCCTCATGGCTTCCCACACCCTACCACAACTGGTGGGTAGGATTACTGAAAAGAAGCATTTCCATCTCCAAATGGTCCACAGCACCCCTAAAGCAAGCAAGGAATGCTTTCAGCATGGGATGTTTTCAGTTTCCCCACCACCTTTTTAAAGTCCAGAGATGAAAGTACCCAGAAAAAGGCCTAGGGACTTGGGCAGGGGTGTTATTAGCTATTTGGGGTGGGGGTAAAATAGCAAATAGCTGGTAACACTGAGATGTGTTAAATGGGAGTGGTTTCCAGGGTCTTGCAAAAGGATGATGCAGCTCTCAGATGCTCACAGCTATGCATCTGTGTCCCAGATTCTCTACTGCCCCTAGTTTTTATGTGCTAAGTTGACTCATATTGGGCTTTGTGCCCCCTGTCCTCATCACTTGGGGTCAAAGGGAAAGTAGTACAATTTAGCAGCAAAACACATATTTCATTGCAAAAAGTCTTCCTGGCATTTCCAGGCAGAGCTGAAAAATATCTGACTTGAAACCCTGGACAGCTGCAGACTGTCAGTAGTCTCTGAGCCAGATGCACTGATGATTAGAATCTATCCAAGGCAGCTTTCCATGGCAGGAAGAAGGAATCTTGCTCTGTTTACAGATTGATAGTTTCTGCCAGCAGAGGGACCTTTTAGCATGAACTTATTGGCTTCATTGTCAGCACAAAGATAATACAATTGGCCCATTGACTCTCCAGCAGATAACTCTGCTGGTTGTTCATTTTGCCCATTTTGACTGCACAAATATTTAATATGTGGAACTTTGCCCTATCTGTCGATAGCTGAGGAAAGAGATATTGTCAATTTGCTCTTCAAAGCAACAGATTTAAGTGAACTGATATCCTGATTCTTAATTTCAGCATTTGTTCCAGACTCAGTTTCTCTCTCTTTCTCTTTCTCTCTCTCTCTCTCTCTCTCTCTCTCTCTCCCTGCAGTGCCAATACAATAAATTTATTGATGGTGCTATATTGCTCTATGAGCGCCAGCATGGTGTCATCATTTGAGCATAGGACTATGACTCTGAAGTTTGGGATTTGCTCAGTCATAGAATGTGACTTGAGTAAATTACACACTCTCAATCTTAGAAAACCCCATGATAGAGTCACCATAACTTGGAAATGACTTGAAAGCACACAACAAGCAAAATTGCTGTATAGAAGATTTGTCCCAGTGGTTTGCAAGCTTTTCTATCTTGAAGAAACTCTTGGTAGTAGTTTATGAATATGTTCTAGAGCAGTGGTTTGCAAGCTTTATCATTTCAGATGTTTTGGATTTTAGTTCCTAGAATCTCTGAAGATTTGCTATGTTAGCTTTTGGAAGCTGAAATCTAAAAGATGTGGGTGGCCCATGGGTTGAGAACCACTGTTGTAGAACAACTTTGCCTGGCTGGGCACTTTCCCACCATCTCACTCTCATCATCAGACAGCTAGACTCGATAATTCCTCAGAGAAATTTGAAAACCATCAGGACATCTCCTTCTTGTACTTAATGGCCAGTACAACATATTTTAGGAGTGAGCCATTCGTGATAAGATAGATGTGTGTGAGAGAGAGAGAGACAAAGAGAAAGAGAGAGAGAGAATTTTAAAAATCTGCAACACTGATCAGATTTGCCTAATTTTGCTTAACTATGAAGAAAAGAGAGAAATTTCATGAAACAGTTCTTCTCTTATGAAACCACAGAGAAGCCTTTAGGGAACGTTCGGTTTTGACATTTTGTTTTAAACAAGAAGCAACCAAGGATGAAGAAACAAGAAGTGAAATGACTAGAGAAGATTCTTTACTGGGTTTTTTCCCCTTTTAAAAATACAGTGCAAAGATAAATGCCCAAAATATGAAGAACTTAGAATGCTGCCGTCTATTAAGTCAGACCACTGGTCCATCTATTTCAGTATGTCAAATAGAAACAGGTCTTTGGGTTCCAGTCTCTTTAAGCCAGGTACTGAATGCAAAGAATGTACATGGAATTTGTGCACTGGACAATGGGTTGGCATGAATGGCCTGTCCCATTACCATAAACAGGTTTGCTGGAACCCTGGAGGACAGTCCCTATGTACAGATGTTTGAGCTGTGGTAGGCATTCTTGATTATGGGAGGGCCTTGGGCAACATGACCTCAGAGGATCCCTCCCTTAGAAGGACTGCTATCTCTTCATCTTTCTCCCTCCTGCTCACATGCTCTTTCCCTCTCACCCCATTGTGTTTGAGTGTCCAAAGAGAGACTGTCTGTTCTTCCTCATTAATAACTTTTACTATCTTGACCACACTGATATTGCCTGGTCCCTCCTTTCCCAGTTTTCATCTGTGAAGTACAGTTACTGCTTGCATGTGCCAGGCTGTTAAAAAACAGTGATAGCAATGTGGAGGTAGAATCACAAGAGTGCCAACAATGATCACTTTGTACAGGGGCGGGACTTATCAGGTTGATACTGATTCTGACTTAATGAATGTTTGGAGATGCAGGCTGAGTGCCTAAGCTCCATGTATTTATTCTGCAAGGATGAGCTCCCTTAGAATAGGGAAGAGCAGTTGTGTGATGTTCTGGATGTTTGGGGCCTACCACTCCCATTAGTCCCAATCAGTATGAACAGTGGTGGAGGTTCATTGGAGTTGCAGTAAAGACATCTGGAAGGCTACAGATATTCCCTCCTGCCTTAGAAAGGCTATAAAAGTAGAACAAATCAGATAATTATTGTGTAGTAAAGTGTATTCGGTGTGGTGTAGTGGTTTGAGTCTATGGTTGGACTATGATTCTGGAGACAAGTGTTCGATTCCCAGATTGGCTGTGAAACCAGCTGGGTGACCTTGGGCAAGTCACACTTTCTCAGCCTCAAGAAAAGGCAAGGGGCAAGCCTCCTCTGAACAAATCTTGCCAAGAAAACCCCATGATAGTTTTGCTTTAGGGCCATCATAAGCACACAACACACACACACACACAAACACACACACACGCACAGAAGGATTAAGCTAGAGGTGGAGATCACATGAGTCACAGGATGTATACTCTGGAGGTTATTGCACAAGGCTCAAAAAGTGAAATAAAAGCAGGGTAGTGGCATCTATGACTGAACTTTATCAGACAACTTTGTAACTGATCTGTTGCTGCTCTGTATTCCACCCATGACTGTGGTGCATCTTTTCCTTGATGGACAAAGCCTGTCAGTAGCTCGCATTATACGGTACTGCTGTAGCTTTAGCCCTCCTGTGCAATAAACTTCTAGCTGCATTTCCGGGACTTGGCAGTCACATAGGCCTGGTACCGGGGCTTGAGTAGGGCTGGGGAGGGTGCAGCATTTGCACCCTCCCCAGCCCTAGCACGTATGTACGGCGCCATCTTTTTAGCGCGCCATCCATACATGCGCGCCATGATGACATCATGGCGCCACTGGAGCACCAAAAGGAGCTCCAAAAAGAGCTCCTTTTTTTGCGCTTGTCCTTGGCACGGCCTTTACACAGCCACGCCAAGGATCCCGAGGGGAAAGGGGCTGTGGTGGCGGCCCCTTTCTCCCCTCAGGACCGCTGAGGATGGCGGGGTGCAACGGGCGCCCAGGGCACCTGCTGCACCCCGCTTCAGGCCACAAAGAAGCATCAGTTTGCCACTTCTCCATGGTCTGGAGAAGCGGCAGATTGGGGCCTCTGGGGCAGCCAGTGAGTCTACCCTGCTGCCAATCCGCTGCTAAAAGGGGCGGTGACAGACTGCCCCTTTTGGGAAGCCTGTACAGCCCCATAGCCTCAGTCTTCTCTTCTCTTCTCCTCACTCCTCACTAGTCTTGAGCAGGATGTGTTTTTTTTTCCTTTTTACACTTTCTTCCTCATTCCCATCAAATCTCATTGCCATAGTCGCTAGATTGTGTTGTAAAGAGAAATGACTAAATATGAAAAACTGAAAGGCATGCTTGGTAGAGCAATAGAGAAGGAGGCAGGGCTAAGGAGCAGTCTCGGAAAGAAAGTCTGGGACCATCCCTGGTGTATTCAATCAGTTTCACCATTGAATACACGTACAATAAGTCTGTTCCCAAACTGGTAGTTATCTAGTTCCTTTCATTAATGCAATCACAGTGAGAATGGCACTCATGTGATAATTGCATTTATTTCTGTGGCTACTGGACTGTTCCAGGTACTGGAAAAAAATCTCAGAAAAAGGAAAAAGAAGGAAAAATGGAAGGAAAGGAGAATCAGCATTCCCAGAAGCATTTTAGAATCACAAATCATAGAACTGAAAGGGATCACAAGGGCCATCTTGACAAACACCCTGCCTTACAGGAATACACAGCTAAAGCAGTACCCTGCAGTGTTTTGTTTTGTTATCCATCCCCCAGAGCAATGGCTTTTTATAAAACCAGGTCATCTGGTCATTTCTCTTTTCAATTTCTGAGGATGGTGTGGCTTCTGAAAGATTGCTGCTGTTGGTATGTGCTTTCAAGTTGATTCCAATTTATGAAGATCCTATCATAGAGTTTTCTTGACAAGATATATTCAGAGGAGGTTTGCCGTTGCCTTCCTAAGGCTGAGAGTTCTGAGTTTCCCCAGGTCACTCAGTGGCTTTCCATAGATTTGAACACTGGTCTCCCATAGTCCTAATCCAACAAGGCACTACAACAGCTGACTATCTGAGGCAGGTTGAGGGGGCCAAAAATTGGCTCCCCAAATCCTGGGGCTTCACTACCTCCAGAGTAAAAACAGGCTGTCCATTGAAGATTATTGGCTATATGTACTGTATAAAAGTATAAGAGATCTTGCTACTGCAGAGTGTTGAAGTATGCAGATCATTTTCATGGATTTCATTAGCACCCAAATAGATGCTGCTGCACTGCAATTTAATCTTTTAATCCTTTTTTAAGGGGGGGGGGGGAGTTGGGAATGGAATTGGATATTTTAATTGTGATTTTTAAAAACTTCTCTTGTACCCCGCCCTGATTGCCCATTCAGAGGGGCGGGCTAGAAATAAAATTTATTATTATAATTATTATTATTAATGTCTGTCTGTGCTACAAGACAGTGTGTACACACTGAGCTGCTATGTCTGGAGACGGAAGAAAAAAAATATCACGATTCTATTCTATGAAGCTGAGACATTTCAGAATCAATGATTATATTTTGAAACCAGGGACTGGTGATACAACTCTTGATACAGTTTTGAAATGGCCCTTGATGGAGAAATTAAAAAAAGAGAGAAGTAACATTCCGATCAGCTGCACCCCCTAGTGGCCAGATATGTTAAAAGTATATGCAGTATTAACCTCACAATCACTCATCTATTCAGAAGTAAGTCCCAATGATTTCAGTAGGACTTACACCCAGGTAAAAGGGTTTAGGATTGATGCTTAAAATGCTGCAAAATATTGGCTGCAGTTCCAGTGGCACATGTATCCCAATTAACGCAACCAAGCACAGATGAGAAAATGTGATCCTTTATTTATTAATCAAAATATTTCTGTTACCCTACATATCACAAGATCTCACAGCAGTGTACAAATAAAAGTCATTTTAAGAGACTTTAATTTAATACTTAAATACTAGACAACTCAATAATTTAATGGTTTTAAATGATTACTAGAGTTTAAAATGAGGAACGTGTACAGAAGGGCAAAATCATTAGGCCTCAGTTAATTTTTTTAAAATTAAATAGCCATGTATTAACATAGCACCAGAGTGAAGACAGCATCAGCATCAATTCAAGGGGAAGCATACTCTGTATTTAGGGTGTGAAAACAGAGAAATCTTTGTCCCACTTCTTCATGTTGTGGACTGTTAGCACTGGTAAGGCACAGAGACAGCCTCTCTAGAAGACTTCAGTCCTTGGACAAGGGGTATATATAGAGAAATGTTGCATAAGGTGTGGCAGTCCCAGGCTTTTTAGGGTAGCTCATGGGACCATTATGCACTGCAGTTTCCTAAAGACATCTACATTCAAACCAATGATTTCATCACTATACCAAAGACTTGTGTTTCTGCTTGACCTGTCCCTGAATGATATTGGGGTGATGGCTTCTCCATCCCAAGAATTCTACATCCCCCCAAATACCTCTGTTTTCATCAGAGGTGCTCTCAAAATAACTACATTATCCTCAAATACCTCTGTTTTCATCAGAGCTGCTCTCAAAATGACTACATTTCCCCAAATACCTCTGTTTTCATCAGAGCTGCTCTCAAAACGACTACATTTCCCCAAATACCTCTGTTTTCATCAGAATTGCTCTCCAACTTACAACAGAAAGTGACAAGATGGTGGGGCATTCTGGGAGATGTGCAGGCTGTATGGAGGGTCCAAGGAAATTTGGCCCCTGATCCCTGCATAGTTGCTGATCCCATGTTCTAAAGGTCTCAAGGGACCATTCCATTAAAAAAAGGTGCAGGGAGGGAGAGATTCAGGACTCTGAGATATGGCAGAGGTGTACTCACTCCTGGTCTGAAGGTAAGAATTCATATCATTATGGCAGAAATCTAGCATTTCCTCTTGTCAACAGGAACATTTCCTCTTTAGACTCAGAATGCTAAGTCATGTTGGGTTGTAGTTGGGAAGAAAAGTGAGTTCATGTACTCTCTTCCTGTAGCCCACAACACCATCTTCCATGTTGTCTCCACAACAGAGTTTCAGGATGGGGCATGCAGGAGAAGTGAAGTTGACAAAGATCATCTTTTCCTCCAATCTGCCAGCAGAAGCACTTTGCTGGTTTCAAAGCTTTCAGTCTGCAGAAGGCAGCTCCTGGATCGAACCTCCTGATTCAAGCTGTGGCCCTACACATGCTTGCTTGGTTTAAGTCCCATTATGAAAGACAATGGGTCCTGCTTCTAAATAATCCATTATAGGACTGGGCAAGTGAAATAATGTATGTGTGAATGCATGAACATATTTGGAAAATGGAACAGAAAATGTATAATTTCATTGCAGGAACTATTACAAATATCTCATATTCTCAGGTTAACCTTCACAGATCAATCTTGAAAGCTAATAAAATTCCACATGCTTCCTTTTAGCAGTGCTGGGGTAGTATGAACATCAGAGATAGCCTAGGCTTGCCCAAATTAGCTGATTCTTTTATATCATATGTATTATCTATGTTAATTATATCTGCCCTTTCTTATGTGTTCTGTCTTTTTCTCAGTTTAATGTGAGCCATGAGGCATCTTTCAAGAACCAGGGTGTTAGATGTTCATTTCTCAAACAAGTTATAGAGAGGATCAGATTCTTTGCTACAGTCTTACCCATGGCAAGCAATGCTTTGAAACTACTTATGGGTTTTCAGTAACTGAAATGAACCATTCAGTGGTCTGTTAACGTATAAGGCAGATGCAAGCAGAAGAAAAAGGCTGAAGATTAATTTCTTCCATACAGAATATTTTTAGATACTACCTATTCAGTGTTCTTTTTCTGGTAAGTTCTAGTGCCATCTGTTGTCAGAAAGCAATGTAACAACAGATAGAACAAATTTAGTTTCTTCATTGATTGGATTGCATATTATTGTGTAATGGTTTGAGTGTTGGACTATGACTCTGGAGACCAGTGGGTTTGATCCCCAGCTTGGCCATGAAAGCCACTGGGTGACCTTGGGCACACTGTACTTTCTCAGCCTCAGGTGAAGGCAATGGCAAGCCTCCTCCAAACAAATCTTGCCAGGAAAAGCCCAGGGCAATTTGGATCACCACAAGTTAGAAACAACTTAAAGGCACACAATAACAACAACAGCAACAACAGCAACAGCAATATATATATATATATATATATATATATATATGAAGTTATATATAAGTTATAGCACTTTAAAATCACTTTGATTGCCCTCACTTCATCCTATGAACCCCTGGGGTTTGTAGTTTAGTGAGGTATTTAAAATCTCTGCCAGAGTGCTCTTGTGCAGAGGTTCTTAACTTTGATCCTCTAGATAGTTTGGACTTCTCCTGCCAGAATTTGTAATCATTGGCCATGCTGGCTGAGGTTTCTGAGAGTTGAAGTACAAAATAGCTAGAGAATCAAAGGTTGAGAACTCCTGCTCTAGTGCCTAAATAAATTACTAATCCCAAAATTATGGAAAATGTAGTCTGACATTTAAAGTGGTATGAAACTACAATAACTGTATGGTGTGAATGATGACTTAGTGAACTGGGAGGGAGTATAGGTTCTGTCTTCTCCCAACAACACAAACCTTTCACAGAATTCTTCCTTCAAAGAACAACCAAATACTGACAGATTTATGTGGCTTATGGATATGTTGAAGGCATTCCCTAATTCTGGGTTCAGCTGTGTTATGATAAATACTTTAAATAAAATTTTGGGGACATGTGGACTGTACTATGACCCCTGACCGATTTCTCCAAGGACCCGCCATCAGCCCCAAGCGAGGAGGTCACGTAGTCAAGCCCACTTGGAAGAGCAGAGTCCCTAGTAAGCAACACTCTATAGGAAGTTTGGGTGTCGCCAAACCAGATTTGCCACTGCCCTCTGGAGTAAGTCAATAGACTTGGTCTCAAACTTAATGGATTGATAATCCTCTTAATGACTCAGCCATTAAGTCAGATGCCCCTCTGAATTGTGTCCAATTGGCTTAACAAAGCCCAGGCAATCAGCACCTTTGTCTAAGCCTTTCTAGTAGCCCCCGGATATGTTCAGCCCTATAAAAGATCCCAAGTTTAAATCTCCTGTTGACACTATCCTCAGAGTGCAGGCTGGTCCACGCCAGTTTGACCTTTGCTCATAGCTCCCGCAGCCCATTGCCCTCATCCCGGCGGTCATGTCCATCATCCTCATCCACATCTATCAGGCTTCCCGGAGAAGACTTCTATGGTAGTATTCCAGCGGTGTCTCTCTCTCTCAAACCTAACTCCCAATCTTACCCCTCCCTTTTTGTTAGCATTGAACGTGAGTGTGTGTGTGTGTGTTCCCTTTTGCTGTGTGTGATCTTTATGCCCCAATAATTAATAATAATAATAATAATAATAATAATAATATTTAGTTCTAACCCGCCCCTCTGAGTGAGCAATCGGGGCCAGGTATAACAATTAAAAACATATACATTAAAAAAATTACAATCTATACAATCCATACCCATCTCCCACCCCTTAAAACAGGATTAAACTAAGTCATAATTAAAACAGTATCAAATCTAAAAAACACTCAATCTCAAGGTCCAATGTGGCAGCCACATGTCAATGGGAGATAGGAGCAACTAGACATCATTCAGGCGGCGGGAGGATTAGCTACTATCCAGGAAGGCCTACCAGAAGAGATGCATCTTGGTCGCTTTCTTAAAGCCATCCAAAGTTGTAATAAGACGCATCTGATCCAGCAGGTCATTCCATAGCCTGGGAGCAATAGCAGAAAAGGCCCTCTGGGAGGTCTGTGAAGGTCTAGTTTTGATAGGCTGTAGCAGGTTCCTCCCAGAGGACCATAGTGTACGAGGGGGCTCATATGGGAGGAGGTGGTCCCTAAGATAGGTTGGTCCCAAGCCATGTAGGGCTTTAAAGGTCAAATCCAACACCTTGTACTGTGCCTGGAAACTGATCGGCAGCCAGTGGAGAGATTTAAGCACAGGTGTTATATGCAATAAACTGTGTATTTTCATTGGACTCACTTGAACTAGTGTCATCTCTCTTGGGGTTTGTCGGTGGACCTCTGGTAGACATACTGGGACCACAATTCTGGCGTAAGACTTTGTTAGGATCTTCCTCTCTGCATATTTTAAGCTAATTATAATTCCCCTAAGTGAGAGACTTCCTAACAGCAGCCAGTGGAGAGATTTAAGCACAGGTGTTATATGCAATAAACTGTGTATTTTCATTGGACTCACTTGGACTAGTGTCATCTTTCTTGGGGTTTGTCGGTGGACCTCTGGTAGACATACTGGGACCGCAATTCTGGCGTAAGACTTTGTTAGGATCTTCCTCTCTGCATATTTTAAGCTAATTATAATTCCCCTAAGTGAGAGACTTCCTAACAGCTGACCAGCAATAAATCTCTGGGAAATTTGTTTGCAATGTGGATGAGCTAGTGCCAGCAAACTCTTGATACCAAGTGACATCATAAAGACCTATTACTTGTCATCAACTTGGAAACTATGGACTAAGCAGCAGTTACAAGAAGGTTACTTGTCCTGTGCTTTTACAAGGGAAATCGATTGAAGTTTAAAATAATATGACAGTCTCTTTTCTCATATCTTTTCCTTAGAATGAGTCAGTTTTTTCAATAGATCTCAATTTCCTTGGCTGAAAAACTTATGGCTGAAGAACAAGGTAGGTATGATATTGCAGGTTCAATATAATCAGGCTCCATCTAGAAATACATTATGATTATAATTATCATGCTTTATTTATATAGTGCTGTAAACACAGCACTGTACATACAAACAATAAAATAAATAAAAGTAAACCTGTCCATGGCATACATTCTAAGAAATAATAGCAAAATACATATAAATAAAAGATAACAATACAGGAAAGGGTTCAATAAAATAAGGCAGGCAACAAATTAAAAATGTCAGGTAACAACTAATAGTCGTGCAATGCCTGGGAATGCTTCCCTGAACAGGATGGACTTCAACTCAGTTTTGAAACTGGTCAAAGAAGTGATGAACTGTGCTTGTGGGGGAAGAAGGTTCCAGGAGTGAAGGGCAGCAAGTGAAAACAGACGACTCCAGGATGGGACAGTGAAAATCCTAGGCTGAGACTGCAGATCTTGACTACCAGAATGGAGGGCATGAATAGGAAGGTGAGGAGGAGAAAGAAGGTTTGATAAATGAGGGGCCAGCCCATGCAGAGCTTTAAAAGTCAACAACTTTTACTGAATATGGAAAAGGAGAGGGAGCCAGTGAAAGGATAACAATAAAGGAGAGATATGGTCGGAGTGTTGGGCAGATGTAATAATGCGTGCAGCTGAATATTGGACAGAAATTAAAAGACAGAGGTGAGAAAGAGGAAGTCCTGCCAGAAGGACGTTACTAAAATCAAGTTGTGAGACCACTAAGGCATGGACCAGAATCTTGGCACTAGAGGCAGATAGAAATGGTCGGATTTTGGCACTATTGTATAAAAAGAATCTACATGCCTTAGCTGTGGTCTGGATTTGGGGAATACACAACAGAGAAGAATTAAAAATAAAACAAAGATTATGGGCATCCTGGACTGGTCGAATAAAAATGTCATCAACAGAAACAAAAAAGGAGTATTTAAGAGTGGACTTAGGTGGAAAAATGAGAAGCTCCGCTTTGGACATATTGAGCTTCAGGTGTCGATGCTGCATCCACTGAGAGACAGCTGAAAGACAAAATGAAACTTACTGTTCAAGATTTGAAGAAAGTTCAGGGGTGTAAATATACAACTGAGTGTCATCATACAAATGATAGGAAAAGCCATAAGAACTAATGAGTTTTTGTAGGGACAATGTGTAGAGAGAAAACAATAGGGGACCCAAAACAGAGCCTTGGGGAACTCCAACAGATAATAGAACAGAAGATGAAGCCTGAATGCCCATGACCACTGCAAAAGATCTATCTGACAAATAAGATCTAAACCAGTCAAGAACAGGGTCCAAGAACCCAAGGTCAGAAAGTGTATCAACTAAAAGACAGTGATCAATGGTGTCAAAGGCCACAGATAAATCAAGAAGAACGAACACAGAGTAAAGGCCATTAGCCTTGGCCCATAAAAGATCATCCAAGATCTTAGTGAGAGCTGTCTCTGTAGAATACCGTGGGCAGAAACTTGACTGAAAGGGATCGAGAATGAAGAAACTCAAGACAGTAAGAATAAACAACCTGTTCCAAAACCTTAGTAAGAAACGGAAGAAGAGAAATTGGATGACAGAAGAGGGGTCAAGAGAAGGATTTTTTTTCAGAACAGGGGAAACTAAAGCATGTTTATAGACCAAAAGGAAAGAACCCAGAGAGAGAGAGAGAGAGAGAGAGAGAGATTAAAGATATGGAGAAGTGAAGAGAGATCAAATCAACAAGTTCCTTCTCCAGTCGAACCCTCCTGGAAGGTGGGTCCCTCTATGTGTCTAATAATGCCAACCAATAATCCAGAGACTTCATTTCCCCAGAAACTGAAGTTAGATTCTAATTAGATGGTGATTTCACTCTTATTTACTAGATAGTTTCAAAACTGTCTACAGTAGCAAAGTTGTGAGTTGTTTTATGAAAATAAATGATACAGAGTGTACAGTAATCAAAATAAATCAGATAGTTAGCATAGCCTATATTACACTATGTAATACTTTATAGTATAGTACCAGTCAAACAGCTACAAAAAATAGCTCAAAAACCTGTGGGTTTCACATAGAAATATCTTTATAATTATTTCTCTGTAGCTGCATCTCCTAATCCTATCCCAACCCACTTTGTAAGCAACACAATTCTCCCCATTACAATTTCTGGGTTATCAGAGAACAGGGAATCAGTGAGGATGTGTCCAGCTATTTTCCTTCAGATGAAAATTCATCCAGACAGAACTCCAAAGCTCCTCAGGATGTCCTGTGGATGACATCCTTGCAGCACACCCAGCCACAGGAAAATAGTTGAATTGATCCCCTTGCTGTCTAACAACATGGACATGGTTGTGTTGAGGTGGATCTGTGATGCTAAAGTAACTTAGGGGAAATTTTAGTAGTTGCATGATAGGAGCAGAATTTTGATCTCTGAGATGACCCGAAAAGTGAATTGGGATATCATAAGTCTGAATGCTAGCCATACATTTGGAGGACATTCATTATCTAACACTTGTTACAAAAAGCATGTGGACCAGTTTTGTGATAAACAATTTTTGCTGCAGTGGCTAAGGAAAATCTTGGCTCAAAGTTGAGCAACAGAGATCCTTCATAAGTTTTTGGACTGCAACTCCAACAACCTCTCACCATTGCCTATGCTTCCAAAGCCATATTCTGGCTGTCATGGCAGAGTTGCAAAACTTTTACTCAGATTTTTGCTCTTTCTGTCTTTCTTTCTTTCTCTACCAAAGATGCGGGTTTAAGTGCAAAACTCCCTGAATTTGAGGGAGGCATATTTTTCTGTTTTGCCTCATTGAGCAAAATGTCATGGGTAGGCCTGGTTGCCACAACTCAGGATTCATGTTTGATACTTTAACATTTACTCAGCAATTTCTGTTCTTCATCAGCATTCACCTTGATGCATCTATTATTATTATCATTATTATTATTATTATTATTATTATTATTAATTTCTAGCCCGCCTCTCTGAGCAAGAAATCAGGGTAGGTTACAATAGAGGGGATTATGCACACAATAACAATATACATGAATTAAAAAACAAATAGCAATGTATTAAGCAATAACAATAAAATCAGATAGCAATTAACAATAACAATAACTAGCAAAATACATAACAATTATAGCAACAAAAATACATAGTAATTTAAGTAACAGTAAAATTATGAAAGCAAAATACATAACAATTAACAAAGCAAAAATACATAACAGTAATAGCAACAACAACAAAATACATAGTAATTATAACAAAAATTAACCAAAAAAATAATACAATTAACAAAGCAAAATACATAACAATTAACATACCAAAACAAATAAAAAGAAAATAATCCCCATTCTCAACCCCCCATTCCAATCCTAGAAACAATGTGAACTATACACAATCTAAAAAAAAAAAAAAAGCAGGGGGGAGACAAGACTCCTCCTTAAATTCAGGAGCTGAGGTATGGGAGTAGCCCAGGTAGAAGGAGGGCAAACAAACACTGTTTCAGCCAGGTCTTCACTGGCAGATGTTGGAATGGAGGGAAAGAGGGCTATTCCTCCTCCTTAAGTCCAGGAGCCAAAGTATGGGAGGAGCCCAGGTAGAAGGAGAGCAAACAAACACTCTCTCAGCTGGTCTTCACTGGCAGATGTTGGAAAGGAGGGAAAGAGGGCCATTCCTCCTCCTTAAGTCCAAGAGCCATGGCTTCAAATGTCTTCTGCACATTTTACAAGATGTAGTAGAAGATGTTCAGGGGTCAACGCTGTGGCAGGCTGCATGTCTGGGCGTGACAGTAATATAGCAAGACTAGAACCCTTAGAGCAGGGGTAGGAAACATGTAACCTTCCAAATGTTTTTGTACTGCAAGTCCCATAAGGCTTAGCCAACATAGCCTATATTGAGGAATATTGAGAATCACAGTTCCACAGCATCTAAAGGGCTGATTGATTCTCTCCACCATCATAAAGTTCAGAATGAAAAGGGCCTCTGGCCATATACTATGGGGAGTGAGGACTGAGAAATGTAATTGAAAAGTATGTTATAATATTCCAACAAGGGACAATATGATAAATCAGATGGAAAGCAGTAAAAGCAATAGAACGCTTGCGGTTTATTTCCAAAAATAGAGGTCCTGTTCTCCCACCTAAATCATTCTGAAGTATAAAATTAAAACAGTTGAAACTTATGTCAAAATGTATTCTGAAGTACAACAGAAAAACAACTAAAATTCAAATATTATTGACATTTAGGTTATAGGTTTCATAAAATGCAGTTGACAAATAAAGTACATCAGGATTTTTTTTCTGGTAAATTATCACTTTGGAATATTGTGAAATTTCAGCACAGTTCTAATTCATTTGGCGGGGAGGGGGGGCAATCTATACCAAAACATGTGCAAATCAAACAAATAGGAAAAATTAGCCTGCAGAGAGTGGATAGAACATGTTAATAAATAGGAATGTCTAGGCAAATTCTCTTTTGTGTTCATTTTAATAGGTTAGATACAATACAAATAGGCTTCTCTCTGAAACAGAGGATCTATAGGTCCAGGAAAGGATGGGTACAAAAGAAGGTGTAAAGCAGAAATATGCATGTATGCTTTCAAATTAGGTTTATACAGCTGAATGTTGTCTGAAAATTAAGAGGAAATTGTATTACTATATATATGGTTACCAAATTAAACCTATGATAGTGTAAGACTTTTTCAATTTCTGTAGAACTAATTTGGTACCTGCAGTACCTGCTGAAGTTTCCTTTTCTACACAGATGCTGGAAGGTACAGGAAATGTGATGTCTACTTAGGGGCTAAGCAAACCACCCTGATAGAGCTGCTTGCTGCTGTCCCTTTCAGCACCAGATTGGGGCTTTGGCAACTGTATGCTGCAGCCATGATCTGGTGCTTTCCTGGAAGATGAAGTAATAAGATGCAGTGTTATCATATTAAGTTTTTTTTTTTAAAAAAAAAAAACAACCTTTCCTCTTACTGAAAATTCAGTAGAAGAAATTATCATCATTCTACTATGATTTGCTTCAATAGCAATACTTTTAAAGAAAAAAGCCTGATGAATATAAAAAAAAATCAGACTTAAAGTTCAAAGGATTATTTTTTGTTGATATCAAAGTACAGATAAGAATACTATCATTAATGTATACCATGGACTGCTAAAAAGAGCAATGGATGGGTCCTAGAGCATATCAGGCCTCCACTATTCCTGGAGGCAAAGCTGACTAAAGTGAGGTTGTCGTATTTTGTCCGTATCATGAAAGAACTCCCTAGCAAATACTGTAATGTTTGGTAAAGTAGATGGCAATAGAAAAAGAGGAAAACCACATTCCAGATGAATAGACTCAGTCAGAGAAGCCATGACTATGAATCTGCAGGAGCTGAGCAGGGTGATTGAGGATAGGGTGACTTGGAGGTCTTTCATTCATAGCATCACCATGAGCTGAAGTCAACACAAAGGCAGTTAACAACAACAACAATTTAAATAACTAACTGGAGAGGTCAGAGGCACACCAACCAGCATATGTTGCATGTATGCACCTTAGTGTAGGAATTAAAACATTAAAGGCTTTTAATATTCAGCTTTTAGTTTCTTGTTATGGAACTGTATCTGGGATTAGCAGGGTATAAACTGAGGGACACTGGGCATGTCTACATGAGCAAGATGAACCTGTTTCCCCTTGCCTTCACAACAACTTGTCTTCAGGGTACAGGGCCAAAGCCCAGATTTGACTGCAGGCTGTCTTCACAATGTAAGGCCAATTCGATATCAAATCACAAGCATCCCTCCCTTAAAAAGACTTCCCTTTTTGCTCCAGTCTGAAGCACTCTGGAGTGATGCTGGGTGGCTGTCTACATACATGTTTCGCTGTGCTGCCTGGTGCCAGCACAACTTGCACACTCCTTCTGAGGTCACAATGAGGAGCCCACTTCTGAAGTCACAATGAAGAGCAACCCCTTGCCAGTGGTGTCAATACCAAGTGGCACATATAGATACATGTGTAGACAGGTGCCTGGAATTGTTCCAGAATGTGGAGGTAACATGGGGAATTCAGAGCACCTGTGGGGTCAGAATACTCCAGGAGCAGTCTGGAGTATTCTGGCCAGTGTAGAGTCAACTCTTTAGCCTCTTTGACTATATTCTGCTATACCAAAAATTAGAAGGCATTATGCTAGTTAGATCTGCCAGATGTTTGAGCCAGGTAATTTCCTTCATGAAATCTTATGAGTCAGAGAGGTTAACAGATCTGGCCACATCTGACAAGGCACAGACCTGTTAAATCGGAGTATTTGGTTTTAAACTCATGTTCCATCACAGTGACATGTTAACTCTTCCTTCTTACATAGGAAATATATGATTTTAAAGATAAATGGCGCCGCCCGAATTAACGGGCCGGCGCTGTTGCCGCGTGAAGGAAGGCCTCTCCCCTTCCCGCGCACCAGGCTTGGGCGCCCCAGCGGCCGGTGTGAGCGCGGGCTCGATGCTGATTGGCCACTGGGAGGAGCAGGAAAGGAACCTGTCTGATTGGCCACAGCAGGGTATGGCGTGCCCTCCTATTGGTGGAGAGCTCGGAGAGGGTGGTGCCTCCATAGTTCCTGAGCCCTCATTGGCTGTTGGGCCTATTTAAGGCCGTGTAAGGTGAGCGTCGGCACCATTGCCAGTTCTGCGCAACAGGGCGGAGCTTGGCACCTACGTCATCCCGATGTTTGCCCCTGCTACCAAGGGTACATCAACCAACCAGGGTGTTGCTGATGGCCAGATCCAGACCTTATGCTTTGGGCCAACCCTATGGTTTTGTGTTGTTCTGCATGTGTGGAACAGTTAATAAAGTTGTGGCCTTTTTTCCTCCAACCAGGTTTCTGTATTTATTGGGGGGGGGGCCTGACCTGCGCGGCAAATGGCGCCGCCCGAATTAATGGGCCGGCGCTGTTGCCGCGTGAAGTAAGGCCTCTCCCCTTCCTGCGCGCCAGGCTTGGGTGCCCCAGCGGCCGGTGTGAGCGCGGGCTCGATGCTGATTGGCCACTGGGAGGAGCAGGAAAGGAACCTGTCTGATTGGCCACAGCAGGGTATGGCGTGCCCTCCTATTGGTGGAGAGCTCGGAGAGGGTGGTGCCTCCATCGTTCCTGAGCCCTCATTGGCTGTTGGGCCTATTTAAGGCCGTGTAAGGTGAGCGTCGGCACCATTGCCAGTTCTGCTCTCCCACCCTCCCTCCCTGTTTAGGGAGTTGATTGTCACAACTTCTGTTCTGGGTGGCAGCATAGGCCTGGATCTGGGGTAGGGGTTTCCAGGGCCCGCTGGCACTGGATCGGGAGTCCTCATGACCCGGGTAAGGAGCGGTTCGCTGTGGCCATTGCGGGGGCCACAGTCGATTAATACCCGGTGACTAGGATGTCTCGCAATTCGATGTGAAGCAGCGCAGTTGCCTAACTGCGCAACAGGGCGGAGCTTGGCACCTACGTCATCCCGATGTTTGCCCCTGCTACCAAGGGTACATCAACCAACCAGGGTGTTGCTGATGGCCAGATCCAGACCTTATGCTTTGGGCCAACCCTATGGTTTTGTGTTGTTCTGCATGTGTGGAACAGTTAATAAAGTTGTGGCCTTTTTTCCTCCAACCAGGTTTCTGTATTTTTTTGGGGGGGGGGGCTGACCTGCGCGGCAATTCTTTCTCCTGCTATCTGTTGTAATCTTCTGATTAGTCTTCGCCTTCACTGTTTTACTTTAGCCATTCGTCAAAGTATTCAAGTTATATATTCAAGAAAAACACAGCTCAAAGTTAGTAACCTGCTTCACTTATCATCCAGAGGGAGAAGTTTGGCTTTGCATCCACAGCAAAATATCTTGGGCCAACAGGCATTTAGGATGGCTTGGTTCCATAGAAGCAATGCATGTTCTGAATCTTTCTTGCATGGTAGCAATTAAATAGTAATTAAGATGGGATTAAATTTTGGCTGCAATCTTTTTGTTTAGTCCCAAGTATAGTAGTCCCATTGAATTAATTAGTGAACACATTGAAAAATCCAATTGATTCACTGACTTAACTCTAGTTGGTATGATCAATGGGATGTAGCCCTTTAACTATTAAGTGGCTTGATGTAGCAAATTTTCTCTTTTCGGCAAAAAAACTAAAAGCAGAATGGATGAACAGTTCAATCTATACATTATCATAAAAACTCTGCAACATGAAATACCTGTTTTGGTTTTGGTTTTTGTTTTGTTTTGTTTTGTTTGTTTTTTTGCTAATAGCAAGCATATACTTTGAACAAATATGCTCTGCATGGTTGTATGAGAGTCAGTTCTTTTAATTCTATAGAACTGATCACACATTACATCTATCAGATATCATCTGGGGTGGGAGGAGGCATGAGAAACAAAAAAAGCCAAGAAAGAAACAATGTTCTCTATATGCCTATATTTATTAAAAATCCCAACATGTTTCATAACAGTTTGTAATTATTTCATTGGGGCAAATATAAAGATAAAACACATTTAAAATAGGCATCTGTTAGAAAATTATTGTTTGCAAGTTGATTTGTTTTTCAAATATAACAGCAACAGCCCATATTCTACACTGTCTACTTAGTTATGTACATGTAACTGGTAATTTTTCATGGCCTGATCCTCCACAAACCTACTTTGCCAGGTAGCAGCTTCATTGAGAGAGGGAGCTCTGTTCAGCTGGTGTCCTGGGCATAAGAAGATGACATTTCCGCACACCATCAGCAAGCAAGGTGATGACAAGGAATCATGACAAGGGTCTTGCTTCTGATTGTTGCAGCACCAATCAGCAGAGAACAATCTCTATCTCTTGGTGTGATGGCTGCCTGTTAAAGTAGGTTTGGAAAGGCATTTATGATCATGGCAATAGTGCCATGATCTTGAATACATATTGCTAGTGAATATGGAGCAGTTACAAATCCATAACTCTAACTTACAAATCTGCAAATGCAATGCAGAATATCAGCCCATATGTGTTGGGCCCTTGTTTTCTTGCCTATATTCTCAATAGGATTCCTTATACTAATAGAAGTTGCATGTCTATTTATTTTTAAAGCAATTAAGATACGAGTGGTTGAACACTACTTGTGAAAAGTATGGAAGAGAATCCAGTGAAACAAGTACTGAGGAGATGGATGTGACTCCAGTTGTACAAAGAGAGTAATGTTTTAGATCAAAATTATTTCAGGACCAAAGTGGATGTGACATTGGTCATGCTTTTTGAGAGGGTGCTCCCCAAAGTGGTGAGGATGAAAGAGGACCAATTCTAAAAGCATTTAACTTCCTGAAAAGGAACATTCCTAATTTCTTATGCTTTATTTCGCATGCAGTGCCAAATCTCAGCTTTTTACCATAGAGTTAAATAACAGAGAATCCAGTGTACTTCCATTTTCATCTCATCCCACTTTTTCTTAAGGTGAGTTGCAACTGTTTTTGAAATACACAATGAAAGAGAATTTCACTTTGGGCATTCCTGCACAATGTCTTTAACACCTTTTTTTGTTCTTTGCAAAAGAAAACCTTTGTTCCCAGATGTAACAATTTGATTTGCCCAATATGTTGGGAGGACTATATTCCAAGGGTTATAGGATTTCGGGAAGAGAAATTAACACTTCACCCTGTCCCCAAACTGAAATGCTTTGGATAATAAACAATCAGCATCACCATATTAAAATCATTTCCTATTAGTAACGGGAATAGGCATTCTATCTAGAGACATCTTTTAATTTATGGCATGCAGTTTATGGTGTGCATTTCCAACCCAAACATTGGTTTTACCCCTGCTCGCAAAATCAGGTGGCTAAATAATTCTGTATAGGGCTGGATCTTGGATTCTGAACCAGCTTGCAGGGTTATGATCTTCACACATATCCTCCATGAGTTAACTAAAACAAAACAAAACAAAACACTCCATCTGTATACTACTCTGTGGTGGAGTGGGGTGTGTAAATGAACATCTGCAGATGTATGATTTTCTGTCTTCTGGTATAATTGTTTCTTTGTGCAGACAATGTCAACATAAATTATATATATATCCCTTCATATCAGAGTTTGCTGTAGAAATATGTGACTGGGACAGAAATCCTGATTCTCTCTCCCCTCTTTCTTATATTTCATCTTCCAATATGCATCATAAAATAGGTTAATCCCAGGGGATAAACATTCCCCTATATGTCTAGTTTTCTTCAAAAAAGAGGAAACCATGGGTAATACAATCCTGTAGCCCCTTCTTTTACATTATCTGACAGAGGGTATTACCACACAAGTCCCATTGTTTGTGAAATTGTGTCAGTTAAAAACAACAACCCCAAAGCCAGTTTCAGAGTGTTATCACACATCTTTGCAATTGTGTTACTGGGGCTGCTGCTGATACCATTGCACTGTCTTCCTGACTCAACCTTAACTTTGATTCCATGCCCTACCCAGCATACCTTTTGGTTTATTTTGTTTTTATTTTTATTTTAACACTAGTCTGAAGCTCAACTACTACAATTTAATTTTTTTTTAAAAAAGAAAAGAAAGAAAGACAATAAATAAATAGAAAATAAATAAATAAAAGGAATCAGGTTGCTTGGGAATAGTGAGGGGGAGGGGACAGGAGGCGACACTGAGACCACATGACTGTCAATATTACAACTGCCCCTGCAGTGATGCTTCACATCTGGGAGCTAGTGCAATTGGGAGGTCATTGATGGGTTTCTCTTGTCAAAGAAAATGGATGCCTTACCCAAGCATTGGGGACACAGCGTGTATGGGTTGAAGGCACTATTGTATGATAAGTAGCAGAAAAAAGCCACTTTTTTTCCAGTTTTAATCATGGTTTAAAAGCTGGGCGTAGATATCTCCAGATTCTTCCATTTACTGTGTAAAGCACAGGACAAATCCATCTTCTCCATTTATATTCTCCCTTGTAGTCTAAGTAACTCTGGAGAAAAACAGATTAGAGAAAGACATCCCTTACTATTGAAGGGCTAATCTCTTAAAAGGATTTATGGTGAAACACCTTTATTTCTCCCTTCTCTTCTAAGAGGGACATAAAGAACACACAAAAATATATACACACTTTTCAAGTGAGAACAAATTGATTGTTTGTGGAGAAGAGTCCCATTGGCCCAATCTAGACGGGCATGAAAGAGCGCGATAAGGGCTCTTTGTGGCGCGAATAGGGTTAGGAAGGGCGCAGCTTCTACACCTTCCCTAACCCTAGCACGTATGGGCACCGCCATAATTAAATGGCGGTGTCCACACAGGCACGCCATGATGGCGTCATGGTTTGTGCAGCTTTTACACACGTTGCACATGCCATGACGCCTTTGTGCCGTAGGAGGGCACAAATCGCGCCCTTTCCACGGTGCAAAAAAGGAGTTCCAAATGGAGTTCCTTTTTGGAGGCGGGTCTTTACCACGGCTTTTAGATAGCTGTGGCAAAGACCCTTGGAAGAAAGGGGCTGCGGCGGTGGCCCCTTCCTCCCTTCAGGCCCGCCTCCTGAAGTGGGGTGCAGTGGGCGCCCAGGGTGCCCACTACACCCCACTTAGAGGCCATGGGGAAGCAGCAGTTTTCTGCTTACCCATGGGCTCTGGAAGTGGCGGGATGGGGCCGCGGAGGCTGGCAGCCTGGCAGCCTTGGCCCCATCCCGCTGCTTCCTGGGGCAGTCATGGACCGCCCTTTTTGGGCGGTCTAGATCGCCCCATAGAGACTAAAGATGACAATAGACTTATGGAATATTGAAGGACATCAGCAGAAATGTGATAATTTACTGGATATTAAACATAGGCTTCATTTGCATGTCTGATCACTCAGACACATATTTCTAAAACAGTTCCATTACTGATTAGAAAATATACTAAAGGGCTGTGCAGATTGCCTCTGAAGGGGCGGATTGCAGCCACCTCTATCTTCCCCAGATTGGGGCCGCAGCAACTGCATGCCAGAGCCCTGATCTGGCCTTTCCAGGGCATAAAATGGAGCTGCAAAAAGCGGCTCCTTTTTGTGCCCTGGAAAAGATGTGATTGCTACAGTGGTGCAGCTTTAAGGCACTCCTTTGGTGCTGCATTGTGTAAATGCAGTGCCAGAGAATGCCACGATGCCACACACTGTGTGTGCACATGCAGTGGGCAGCATCATGCCGCTGTGGGGGCGGAGTCAGGGCATGTGTCATATGGACACCATGCCCCGACTCCACCCCCAAGCCAGCCTTAATGGCCGGTCTGCACAGCCCCTAACAGCTTTTATTTGTGCACTCAGCATTCCAGCAGTTTTGACCCTTAGTTGTAGTTCCTTATGGTTGAAATGAGACATATGGAGAAGTCCTGGCTTCTGCTTCTGATACTGGTTCTTCACTCACTCAATGGCTAACAATGAGGGGCAGAGGTGGACACTTCACATCATTTACAATGTAGATGCTCCAGCAAGTCAAAACCAATGAAACTGAATGGGAAATTTAAGAAAACAAGGACATCACACACCAAGTTGGGGTTGCCAGAACAAAAAACTGGAGAGAGTTCCTATACCTTTCATAGTTGTGTAGAAGGGGGTATTTCAGCAGGCATTCCTTCTTGATTGCATCACAAGCAACATTTGAAAATCTCTCTTCTACACATCCATTAAAGTTACAGGAAACTTTCTCAGTATGGCAACCTTACACACCAGTGTGTTTTAAAAGAGACCAATACTAGGAGGGGGAAGGGAAGAGTGTGCTGTTTTTGTTGACAGCCACACACTTTTAAAACTAAATTCTCCCTTAATGGCACCAACATTTGTTAAAGTGAAATTAATTAGCACTGTGCCTGTTCTTACAGTTTATAGTTTATTCAGTCTGCCACAGTTCCTTACTGAAATAGCTTATCCTGATTTTCCTTTATCTCACCAGCAGAAATTTTTCTGCACATTGAAAGCAAATCTTCCAGAACTAGGTGCACTTCCCAGTCTAAATCAGCAGTTAACAGCAGAATACCAATAACATTATGTTCTTTTATCACATTTGTCAATTAGCTTCTGGGCTGGCAGTCACTCTTACCTGGCCTGCTGAATTGTATTGATGACCGATATTGAACTGTGTGGGAAATGAATCAACAATTAATATGTCTTTTTGCTTTAATCTCTAGTATGTGCCAGATGTCCACCTTTTGTAAGACCAACCACATTTATAAAAGGATAAAACCTTTTGAAGTCAACAAAGAAAGAAATTACACATCTGGAACAAAACATGGCTGGCATCAATGTCACAAGATGAAAATGCAGACTACAGTGCCAATCTGAATTGCCGTGCTAGGCCAAGCTTATTTTATTACATACATTCTGCTTTCTAAGTACTAGTTAAGTTCATAATGTAAACAGGAAGCATACAGAGTTAAAATTCAAGGCCACAATATTTCTGATTGTCCCTTTCTGTATCTTTGGTTGGCCGAGATCAACTCGTAGTGTATAAATGCATAAGTTATATAATTATTATATAAAAAGGAAAAAAATAAGGTTGGCTTGTATATTTCATTCTGACAAACGCACAGCGTTCGCGAATCAGAAAAGAAAAACTGGCGCTGCCTAACAAAAATATCTATATGAGTTCAGGCTTTGGCAAGTAGGGATTGTCTCTTACTTTCAACCAGTAGAAAACAATTTCCCTTAAGAAGAATGAGGTCCTGTGTTACTTTTAAATATTAGACAATTCCAGTTTTACATTTTTATAAAGAGATGCATACTCTGATATGATTACTTTCCCATTTTGGCCTTTAAAAAGTCAAGTCTTTTCTTTGATAATACTGGAAATGGCATAATACTCAAAACAATATTTCTCAAGTCCAAACAAGTAATTCTTCATAGTTCAAATACTGTCCAGTTTCAGTTTCACACTTCTCTAGAAGAAAGGTCTTCTCCTTTACTCATGATTGCCTTTCTTTTCCTCAGTCTGACCCCTTTCCACTTCTTGTATCAGACACAGGCTCCCATTAGTGCTCTTGTGCAGCACCCATTCATTTCAACAGGGCTTGCACAGGAGAACTTCCTGATGGATTGTGCCTTAATCTAGAATCATACTCTTGCCCTTTAGCACATTCTCAGTCCCAATATTTGGCTCAGAGCTCTATAACACTGTCAAGAAATCTTAGCTTGCATTGTCTTCACATTATGAAATAGCTGATTCCTCCCTCTTAATAATGGAATGCATTGAAGTTCATCCCAACTAAAACCATTGTGCTCAAAATCAGATCTTGCTCTAGACACGTATTTATGACACTGTTCTCTATGTTTGTTTAAAAAATGCAGGTAGTATTTTTATGCATTCATATATTCATGCACTGTATCCTAGTTTGTAATAGAATTATCCTTATATTGCTGTTGTAGAGGCCCAATTTTCACTAGCATACCAACATGAACCATACCTTATAAACCATTTCTGACTCCTGTTGCTGTAGTTTATCATTACCTCTTTTTTTTCTAATCTGGAAAAAGTATTTCATTGTTTGGTCTGTAGATTTGAAGTCAGCTTAGTTTATATAGTAGCATCATTACACTTCTTTAACATTTTCCTGTAATTTTTTTTAAAAAGTATTTTTTATGACATCTTTTGGTCCTGGTCAACCATGGCATGTCTTTTAGGCACTTTTGCACATTTTCAAATAAAATTTAATTATAATTGATTGTACTCCATGAAGAAAGGTCCTTTAAAAAGAATCTTCTTGTTTTAGTAGTACGTGCCAAGGTGAGAAGGCATATGGGTGGCTGGAAGCCTAGTGTTAGGGTAGATAGTTCCAGTTGGTGAATTCCAGTATGGAGTAGGTCCGCCAAAAAAGTTGGAGGAAGTGACTGGCAAAGCAGGTGCATGTGGAGCCACAAAGTTCATTTTCTGGGGATGTGCATGGTAGGAACTCATGTAGGGCAGGTCTGATGGATATTTGTACATGGATGATTCTGGAGGATGAGGCTGCAGGGCCTGAGCAATTCCATGGAAGTCAAACTTGTAAGCATAACGCTTACCGTGGACTTTAGTCATTATATTTTTGTCATAGTAGTAACGGAGAGCACGACTGAGCTTGTCATAGTTCATGTTGGGTTTGCTCTTCCTTTCTCCCCAACGTCGGGCTACTTCATCAGGGTCAGTCATCTTGAACTCTCCATTGGTGCCTTCCCAGGTGATGCAGTTAGAATTGGTGCTATCTGACAGAAGTTCTAACAAGAACTGCCATAGTTGTATCTGGCCACTCCCTGCAGGTACACACACACACACAAAAGGGGAGGGGATGGGAAAAGAATAGTTAGAAACATTTTGGTATGCATTTTCAACACATACATGTTAGGAAATATTTGAGGGATGGTTTGTCTCATCTACATATTGACAATGTACAGCCTGATAGGCATTTGCAGCCCTCAGACAACTTCCATGAATCCCCTTGTCTGCTCCCATTTTTGCCTCACTGCTGCCCATCTCATTAGTACTGGAAACAGTTGATTGGATCAGGAAAGAAAGGGAGTTCATAATGGGATGGCAGAATCCCTATCACATGCTTTTCCCTGATGCCTTTGGTGTGTGAGAATATGTGTATTCATGTATTTGCTTTTGTGTGTATTAAGGAGATCATGGGTATGAATCTGCAAGAACTAAGAAGAGCAGTGACATGTCTCATCCAAAGGGTCACCATGAGTTGAGATCGACTTCGAATTAACAAAAAAAATATCTGGCTTATAACAAGACTTGGGGAAAAATGTCTGTGTAGTTCAATAGGACCTATGTCTTGACAAGAATTCTTACCACAAACACTAGAGTTATTTAGGCTGCAATCCCACATACCTTTAACAGGAAGCAAATCCTACTGAACTCAATAGGGCTTACTTCTATGACAACACTTTTAAGTAAGCAAGCTATTTAATGTAGGTTTCAAGGAACCATATTAGTCCCATGAGGCTGTTCTTGCTTCTTGCAAGCAGCAGCCCTCAGACCATGTGGCAAATTACTTTTGAAAGTGATTGGAAGTGTAAAAACATGTATGTGATATAGTAGGATTTTTATTTGTTTGTTTGTTTACTTATTGAAACATTTATATTCTTCTCCACATCATATGATAGCAAGATGAGCCCTCCCTTCAACCACCATCTTGAGGGGAGTTAATTGTCTAATTAACAAATTGTAAGCCGCTCTGATAGCTTTGGCTGAAGAGCGGGATATAAATAAAATGTATTATTATTATTATTATTATTATTATTATATGATGTCAGGGCAGTAAACAATAAAATCATTTTAACCAATTTAAAATATGAATATTAAAAAATCATTTAAACAGACTGAACGTAATAATAATAATAATAATAATAATAATAATAAATTATTTATATCCCGCCCCTCTGGGTAAGCAATCGGGGCAGGGTACAACACTTTAAAAAACAGGTACAATTAAAATGTAGCAACCCAATCCCCCCTCCCACCCTTTAAGATTAAATTAAATTAAATTGAGATAATATTAAATGCAGTAGAATAAAACCGTAAAACATTAAAATGGCTCTAGTTAAAAATACATGAATGGGCCACCTCAAAAATATCTGATGTCTCAGTGGGTGAGGCTGGATGGACAGTTAGCGGTCACAGAGTTTAATCCTTATCTGGGAAGGCCTGCCGGAAGAGATGCGTCTTGGTGGCTCTCTTGAAGCCGTCCAAGGTTGTGATAAGGTGCATCTCGTCTGGCAGGCTATTCGATAGCCTGGAAGCAACAGCCGAAAAGGCTCTCTCGGAGGTCTGCGCCAGCCTAGTTTTCTTAGGTTGTAGCAGGTTCCTCCCAGAGGACCAAAGTGTGCGAGGGGGCTTGTATGGGGAGAGGCGGTCCCTAAGATAGGATAGACCTGAGCCATGTAGGGCTTTGAACATACTGTATATTAACAAATAAAATATTAAAACAGAGCAATTTAAATCTGCAGATTTAACCTAGTTGCAGATTTGGATAAAATCAGATGCTTTAACTAGGTTAAAAAACTAGGTTAAAAAACAACAACACAACAACCCATTTTTAATGTGTTGGTACCAACTGGGACTCCAAGGAGAGAGTATTCTTTAACGGAGGTGCTACACAACAGAAGGCCCTCTCCTATGTCTTCCCACAGTATATTGTCCCCATGGGTGGGACACAGAAGAGGGTCTCTTCTGCAGACCTTTGTCATCAGGCAGGTTTATATAGGGAGAGGAACTCTTTCAACTATTGAGAACCCAAACCATTTAAGGCTTTAATCACCTGAACCTTGAATTAAAACCAGAAGTATACTGACTGCCAGAGCAGTTCTTTTATGATCAGTGTTATATGGTTTCTGTGTGATGTTCTGGTCAACAATATTATATTTTGCACTAACTGCAGCTTCTGATTTGTCTTTAAGGGCAGTCTCATACATTACAGTAGTCAAATTTGAAAGTTGCTGATTGTGGTCATCACTTATTTTTATGTCTCTGCTTTCATTTTTGTTCCAGTTTGTTTTGGGTTAACTAAGTATGGTCAAATATGACTGAATAACAATGTCAGGCTTCAGTGGAAAACAAAGGCAAATATTTGGCTTCTACAAACCTATAGTAAATTTTTAGTTTTTCCCCTTTAGCCACTGGTTTCTTTACACATTAATCAGCATTGCTAGCTAAGGCAAACACATACTCTTTACCACAGACAACATGACCTAAAGAATTTAGTTCCCTATCCCTTTCCTATTTTTGAGACATCTTGCTTGACATCTCTGTGATATCTTGCCTAGAGTTATTGAAAGCCTAAATTCAACATAGTGTCCTTTGAGTTGGCCTAATAAAGATATCACCTAAGCCGATCAGATGGCTACCTTATGATCAGCATAGCTGCCTCTGCTTTTTGTAGAATACAAGAATATCAGCTACACTAAAGTGTTAAATTGGCAGTACATATTTCTTTTGTAGATAAAAATCCTAAATAGTATTATCTCTTAATACCTGGATTAGCAAGACGGCTGCTGGTTGGGCCCAGAATTTGGTAGGGATCTAGATAAAGGGGGGAAAAAGAACAAGGCATAAATTACTGTTTATGACATTAATGATTTTCATCAGAAATTAGTTTTAACATGACATATATTATTTGCAGTAATAAGTTATTATAAAAGAAGTAAGTATAATGCAAGATTTTTGTTTTAAAGGATAGTTATACTGCAATACTAACCTTCAGTTATGCTGGCTGGATGTAGATAGAAATAACACTAAATTCTTGGTGCCAGCGCAAACCCAGGTTACAATGGCATACTGAAGTTTTGATGGTGCAGTAATATAACCTCACCTCATTGTTACTGCTATTATAAGATAATTATGAAGGCTTGGGTAGAAAGAGAAACAAGCAGAGTTGGTACATGATGGCGAAGGTAGAATGGAGTAGCCAGTTTTAAGTGGATTATCTACTTATTGGGGATCGTGGGTAGAAAAATGCAAGCTGACACCACTTTAACTGCCATGGCCACATCAGATTTGTAGTTTTATGGCACACCAGAACTCTTTGGCAGAAAAGACTAAAGACCTTGTAAAATTACAAATCCAGGATACTATACAGTGGAGCTACAGCACTTAGATTGGTGTCAAACTGCATTATTTTTTACAGTGTAGATACACCCCATGTCCTACCTTCTGCAATGACATAGAGTTATAATGTTATAATAAAATGCAGTCCTTTTAAAATCAATGGAGAGTCCTATATATGATTGTTGCCTCTGTGTTTCAGCTATTAAGCTTTGGTAATATTCAGCTATTACGCTCTGGTAAAGATAAATGACAGACAACAATAGGTTTCTTTGATTTAATGAGGATAACAGCTTTATGGAGAAGCTCCTGAATTCCAACTAGTTGTCTTAGCTGTAGCCAGCAATGAATGTACCAATGCTGAAAGCTTGCACTTCATCCAATGCCCCCACTGAAGCAAAATCATAGATAACTATCCTACTGATGAGGAATGGGAGATATTTTGGAAATTTTTACTACATAAACTGACAGTTTCATTGTAGAGCAGACATTCAGGAGATTATCACATGTTTTTTTTCCCCCAATCTGGGCATGGGCTGGGCATGGGCTTGAACGGGTGTTATCACACAGGAAAATGCCACCAATGCTGCCAGAAGACTACAGTAAGGCATCCCCCAGCCATGCATTGTCTGCTGATTTTGAAGGATGGAAGCTTTCTGTCCTTAAAAATCAGTGAGCACAGCATAGCTGGAGGATGGCTTGTAGTCTCCTGCTGGCATCAGTGGCATTTTCCTGTGCATACAAGCCCGTTCCCAGCCCCTGCCCACATCGGGAGAAAAATGACGTGCAATATTATCCTCCATTTCATTATAGGTCCTTGTCAATAATGGATAACTGCCCAAATCTGCTCAAACTTTTATAAGATTCATGTGCAATTTCTATTACCCGTCATATACAAAACATAATTCATAGAATTATCGAATATTAGTGTTGGGAGGCACCACAAGGGTAATCGAGTCCAAACCCTTGACATTTAGGAATACACAACTAAAGCAACTAAACAACTGAATCACTTCTGAAATAAGCCCATCCAGCCTCTGTTTAAGGAACCTCAAAGATGGAGAGTACAGCACTCTTAACTGTATGAGCTCTAGGCTTACCTAACTGAGGACGCTGGTCTTCTGTTTTCGGTACTGTTGAAGATGATGCTTGAGCAGCTGGAAAAGAAACATGTACATGTCTTTCCAACTTGAAGCCTACTTTGACTATCCACACACACATGATAAAAAAGTCCAAAATGATTAATTTGACTGTATTTCATTATGATGGACTTTGTGGTGAAAAGTTTAAATATTTGTTAATTTGATAATTTGCTCAAGGAAGAACAAATATTTACCACTGGATGGATGTAGCTGTTGATTACAGTTACAGAGTATACTATGGACCCCAAAGGGCAGGGGCGAAAGGAAGAGGATGGAAGAAAAGGAAGTATTGTTATTTTTATTTCTTGCCTTTTTATAAAGAAAACTCTAAACACCTTACAGTAAAATATAGAAAATTACCTAAAAACAATATATAAAGAGTACCTCCCACGCCAGAAGAAATTACAGAACAGAGCTAATTAATTGTCTTAAGGTTGGTATTTTAAAAGTAACCAATCACTTTCCATCACATGTCTGTGAGTAAAGAAATGCCTTAACCTGACACTGAAGATATAATAATGTTCAGGAAAAGCAAGCCCCTTTTGGGGGAATATTGCCTAGGCTCTCTCTGTCTCTCTCACTTATCACCACCTTTCAAACCTCTATTGGAAAACATACAAAATAACTGATAAGGATCTAGTCTGGACAATTTCAAAATGACATGCATGTGAGTTATGAAGTAAAACCTTTTATTCAAGAGCTTAAGTCAGTTGTTTTGAGTCTAAATTTAATTTACAGGGCCAAATTTGTCAAACATTTCATATTATTTTCAGTATGTTTTCAGTTTTGGGACAGAAAACAACAACCCTTACGTGTACCTTTTGATTGTGGAGTTTGGTGACTGTGGCTTGTCCAGGCTGACCTCCTGGCTGGTTCATAAGGAATATCTGTGTAAAAAAGAAATTATATCAAATATGTACAGCCAAAAGTAGAAAAAATAATTAGATGTGAAAACTCTCCACACAGTATTATTCCTAGAGCAAACACTGCTCATTATTGTAAAATATTAACCATATTTGAAAGTTGAATTCTACACAATCTAAATTCTAATTTATACAACAGTCCACCACACTACTATTCTGTATAAATAATCTCTTCCTACAGTTATAACCGCATTTGTTGTCTAGCTTCTAATCTGCATCTATCTAAAGTGAATTCTTAGCTTCATTCTTAAAATTTTAAGACCCTGTTAATGGGCACACAGTAACTTGCACATAGTTGTGAATGGAAACATGAAATTGCTAGAGATGAGCAAATTGTAGCCCGTGAGCCCCAAGCAGACTCCCAATGCACAGCCACCAGTTTTCCAGAGGCCTCCCTGCATTTGCTTTCTACAGAAAAAGAAAGCTGTTTGTTGCTATCAGAGAGGTTTTCAGATTGTCAAAATCAGCAGACTCAAATCACTGCTCACAACACCCTACAATGCAAAACACAGAGGGCCTATTCACACTACAAAACAGGGTGGAAACCGGGTTCTTTCAGGGTTGTTCACACTGGCCCTGAGTAAACTGTGCAGTTTGTGCATCGGGGGGGGGGGGGGGGCAGGGCTGGCAAAAAACCCCTATTTAATCCAGTTCTTTTGGAACCAGGGATTTTAACGTGTCTTTTCAAAACCAGTCTTTTTTTACAAGCCAGAAATGGAAACTTGCTGGAGCACTGGAAGGGAAGGGTTAATGTGCAGGGAGTAGATTATGACCACCCCTTTGCTCTCTCCCTGCCAGCCAAGCACCATTGTTTTTCCCTCTCTGCACTTGGTTGCATGAGTGAAAAAAGCAGCTCCAGAAATGATGAAGATTCCAACTTCCCACGTTTGGAAAGTGATCTCTTTAAAGCGCAGCCTGACTTTTTGTCTCTTCTGCCAGTGTCCCCCGATCTGCATCGATGGTTGATTCCCAGAGCTCATTAAAGTCAGGGAGGGGATTCTTCTGGGAACATCATTAGATGGTGTACTTTTTAAAAATAAAAATTGACAGCTTGTGCACATTTTTGCTATTGCATGACCAAAGTCGACAGTAGTTTAAACACTGGCGCGATCAGTATGACAAATGTGCATATGATTTGTTTGACTTTTTTTAAAAAAAAAAATAAAACTATCAGTGGAGGTGGGGTTTAGGCATCATTTTTTCCTCTTTCCTATGAAATAAAACCACAATAGACTCCACTCCCAAACTGGTGCAAACAAAGCTCTTGCACACATATTATATTGCATTTATACCCTCATTTAAGCCCATAGACTTTTCTTGGCTGAGAGAGTGGGACTTCCCTCAAAGTGAACCTATCCTGGGGGTTTACTTGACAAGGGTTGTTCAGAGGGGCTTCCTATCACCATACTCCAAGGCTGATGGGGGGGGGGAGATTTCCCCCAAACAGTGTGATGTAGATCATTTGACTGGCAGTTTAAAAAAACAACAAACACAATGATAATTTGACGGATCCTCATAAGTATACATGGCTGCCGGCTGCGAACTGCGCAATTGCACAGTTCCCAGCCAGCAATGATAATTTGACTGTATGGTGTAACTGCGTTTGCGCAGTTCGCAAACCTGCGCAGTTGCGCAGCACAAATGTATACTTATGAGGATCCGTCAAATTATCATTGCGGCTCCTCTGCCTTTTTAAACTGTGCCGTTGCACTGGTGCATCATGAATGAACCCCTTTATTTTGTGAATGAATCGACATGTTATCCACAGTAGAATAACAGTAACGGCATCCCAGAGTCCCTACTGTGCATGTCTAGGGTTCGGATTAGGGGTGGAGCTAGGGTTTGGGAGCTTTAAAAAACTTCGCGGATAAACCCCAGCTTTTACACCTGCAGGGCATTGAGGAATTGTGTAGTTCGCAGCCGGCAAGAGAAAAAAAATTTAAAGGTTCACCGCGGCTAAAAGCCGCATTCATTGCCGCCCATGTAGCTGCTCCGCCTGTGTTTGTAGTGTTCTGACAGCTTCCCATGTAGCTGCTGAGCCACAGAAAAGACCTCAGATAAGTCGTTCCCACACTCCTCAGTCTAGCTGCCCTGTACTTTTTAAATGCACACCTGGGGCTTGCAGTTTAGCTGCTAAGCATTAAAGAAAGTGCAACTTCATGTCACACTTTCCTGCCAATCCAAAAGCCCCATTATATATCTGCCATGGTATTTATTATAAAGTTCCCTGCAGCATAAAATTCATACTATATTTCAATACCATATATATTATTTTTATTATTTCTCTTGTTATTAAACATATTTTACTATAAGCCTGAAAAGAAGAAGGCAAAATGTGTCTATAACCTCAAAGACAAGATACTGTTATTGTTCTTAATGAAAGCTGGATTTCTTCAAAAGCACACAAGCAACATAATAAATAATAGGGGTATGTGTGACAAGAAAGTTTCAAAAGTTCTATCAGAAGGCATCTGTCATCTTTAAAAAAAATTCTTAAAAATAATTTACAGTAAGAAAATACTTAACTGGGCATGTCTCGGCAGTATTTCTAACATATGCTTATATATTTTCTATATTCAGGACTCTTTTTTTAGATTAAAATCTAAGAGATACATTAAAAATTTAGAAAACCAGATTGCAGGACTATTTAAAGTCCCAAACATGCATCCTGCATACCTGGCCTGGTAGTAATTCTTTGTGTTGATTCAGGATATACTGAAGTATTTGGGAAAATAAAAGCTGCACCTCCTGGAGACAAGAAGAAGACAACAGAAATCAGAATAACTTTGCATTTACTACATCTCTTGGAATGAAATTTATGAACAAGCTTATTGGTGTTGAACAATGACAGAGCATCTGATCACACATCAGGTGTTCACTAGAAACCATTTCTATTCCAGGATAATACACTGCCAGAAAATCAAGTGAGAAGGAAAATATCTCCATGTATTTTCCCAGGTAGGAAAAGGTGTGCTAACATGGGAACATACTTTATCTTTGTGAAAGTCACTTGTCTAAAAGAGACATAAGCAACATGTCTGGGAGGCATATCTTATATCAGGTATATCTACTGCTCTTTCCACAAAACTGAGATTCAGGATGGCTATCATGGGGTTTTCTGGCAAGATTCCCCTGAGGTTGACTTGCCCAAGGTTATCCAGTGGGTTTTATGGACAAGCTGGGACTCAGACCCTGGTCTCCAGAGTTGTAGTCCAACACTCAAACTTCTACACCATGCTGGCTTTATGTAACACATTAAATAGTAACAAATGCTATTTAGCATGTTTCTGTGGACATTTGCCAGATGCTGATGAGGGGATTGCAGTTCACAAACTCTTACGTCAAATAAAATTTCCTAGCCTTTAAGGGGTCACAAGACTCTTTCTTGATTTTTGTTACTTCACAGGATTCTTGTGAAGCTAAAATTATTGTGGAGGCATGCACAGTCACCTTATGTCTGTGATGCACAAATGTGTTTATGAATACTTACAAAGAAGAAGAGAGCAAAAATTATTTCCTTAAAGCAGAGGGCTAAAGTTATAAAAGCACAGGTGCTTTGGATTTAGGTTAGGGGCCATTTCTCATGCTACTTTGAAAAAGTACTTATAGATGTACATGAATTGTAATGATATAGTATTTTTTTTCTCTTTGTATGCTTCTGAACACATGAGAAACATGAGAATTGTGAACGTGCCCGGTTTTACTCCAGAGGGATGCTGCAGCAGCTAAACCACACGGCGTCCCTCCAGAGTAAAAAGAACCTGGAAAAATTGGGTTCTTTTTAAGTTGCCTGGTGCATATCATGAGTGCACCATTGGTGCACTCATGATGTAATGGATGCTCAGCGATGTCTGTACACTGCGTGTCCATTATGTCAAGATAGTGGTGCCCATGTGGATGGGATGCTGCCATGATGCCGCCACTGTGACGTGTTAGGGGTAGGGAGAGTGTGGTTGGTGCACACTCCCTAATCTTAGTATCGGCCCCATGATGGCACTTCCTGACCATCTGTCTCAGGCCAGTCTTGCCCCTATATTAAACATTCAGTAACTACTTGGGAATGCTATGTAAACTGCATCACATTGCAAACATACAATGGTTAATGAAGCGCACCAGGGAATTCCAAAAGAAAATCAGCATATGCTCTTATAGACAATAGCAAAGCCTTTGACTGCATAGATCATGAAAGACTATGGAATGCCCTGAAAGACATGTGAATGCCATTACATCTGATAGTCTTTATGAGGAATCTGTATTCAGGACAAGAGGCTACTGTTAGAACAGAACACAGAGAAACAGAATGGATCCCCCTTGGCAAAGAGAGCATACAAGGCTGCATCCTTTCTGTTCAAATTGTATGCAGAACATATTACAGAAAAATAGGCTTGGACACAGAAAAAGGAGGAATGAAAAATCTAAAATATGCAGATGACAGCATAGTACCAGCAGAAAATCTCTAAGACCTGGAACACCTACTAAGGAAGACCAAAGAAGAAAGTGCAAAGGCAGGCTTAATGTTGAACATAAAGAAACAAAAATAATGACCACCAAGGACTTTCAGAAGTTCAACCTAGACAATGAAGAAATAGAAATAGTAAAAGAATTTCCATGCCTGGAATGAAACATTGATAGAAATGGGGACTGCAGTCAAAAAATCAGAAGATTATGAATGGGGAGGGTGACTATGAAAGAAGTAGAAAAGATTCTAAAATGCAAAGATATACAACTTAGCACAAAAGTTACAATCATACAATCCATTATATTCCCTGTTACCAAGTATGGATGTGAGAGCTGAACAGTTAAGAAAGATGATTGGAAGAAAATTAATTCATTTGAGATGTGGTGCTGGAGGAGAGTGCTGAGGATCCTATGGGCAGCCAAAAGAACAAACAAATGGATCCTAGAGCAGATCAAGCTGGAAACCTCCCTGGAAGCCAAAATGACCAAACTGAGGCTGTTGTATTTTGGACACATTATGAGATGGGAAGACTCATTAGAAAAGATAATAATGCTGGGAAAAGTGGAGGGAAGTAGGAAGGAAGGAAGACCCCATGCCAAATGGATGGACTCTGTTAAGGAGGTGACAGATATGGAGTTGTAGGAATTAAGCAGAGCACTGGAGGACAGAGGGTCTTGGAGATGTCTCATCCAGAAAGTCACCATGAGTTGAAATCGACTTGAAGGCAGTTAACAATACAATTTTTGTGCAGAAAGCAGAATTTTTTTCACAGGAAACACCATTTTTGGTGCCATTTTCTGATTTTTTAAAAATATATTTTTTCTATCCCCTCTAAGTTGCATGTTTCTTTGCATGGCTATAACGTGTATCCTGTCGAGTGTGATATAGCTTTCTCCCATCTTTCCTATAAGACAGAAGAGCATGGGCTGAGGATAAGGAGGTGAACAGCTCTTAGTCTTGAGTTCTCTGCATTTCTATAAATCCTATCAGCATCCTCATTCTACCCTTGGTTTGCACCAGACTATAAGATTTGGTTTTAATTAATGCACAAAAATCTCTATTCATTTTCCATACACATTTTCCATTTCATTTCTACTCTTTTCATAATTGTCCCTTCTGTACACATTTCCTTGAATGAAGGAATTTTTTAGGGATTTCCATGTTTAAAATATATGTACAATTTCATGCATATGAAATATACAACTTTCACATATGTGCACATTTCAGAGGCATGATACTCTTTGTCTTACAAGGAACAATTTTGGTAAGACTCTGAAAACTACTGAAATTCTTTTCTATTTCTAGTTGAAATGGCAATAATCACTCATGCCAATTTTCTCCTGGTTCTTTTGTTACTCAAGTGAATGTACCCATAGCAGCAATTCATTGGGGTTACTTGTGCAATGTTTGTTTCCTGCACCCTACCACAACTTATTAACAATTTTGCAACAGTACAAACATGGTACTGGAGAAAGGGTGGAGGTAGAAGAGTATGTAGGATCCATTAGAGCCTCCTTCCATTGTATCCTCTGGGAAGTAAGGTTTGCCTGGCTCTGAGGTCAAGTTTAGTTATTTCACATTTCTTGCCAAGTTTATTTATTTTTACATTGATATTTTACAGTGGTACTGCTGGGGTGGCTAACAATAACTATGCCCGTACAGACAGGCCAAAAAAAAAAAAAAAAAAAAAGCTGCTTCAGGACACTTTGGAGGTATGCTGTTTAAATGAAATACACATCTTAAGAGGCCAGAAGCTGTGTCAAAGCTTCGCTGCAGTTCTTAGGACTGGAGTATGGCTTTGGCGTGGCTTCCGACCTCTTAGGATGCATGCATCATTTAAACAGCATACCTCCAAAGTGACCCAAAGCAGCTTTATTTTGGCCTATCTGTTCAGGCCCTAAATAACTAAAATAATTAATACATAAAAATCAATTAAAATAGAGAGAGCAGCAGTGAAGCATAGTTAATAAACACCAAGAGGGAAAGAGAGTGGAAGAAAAAGAAATAAAAATACAGTTTGGCATAAAATGTCTCAAAATATCTTGATTTTTTTTTAAAAAAAATTATTTGACTGCCATGAAAATGATAGAAATCAAAGTCTCTGTTGAGGGCTTGCATAGGTTGGGTACTATATGTAAAAGCACATCTCTGCTGGGAGTTCCAGACATGATTGCATTTATGATGTGGATTTGTTACGGGCATTTGCTATGTACGAATATAATTCCTTATTCATATTCTTAAAGAGAGCAAAAATAATTTTAGCATTTTTCTTCTCACTGCAAGGAAGTTTAAAAAACTGTGCAGTTTTTAAAGACTATTTGCAGTTCCATTTGTGGATGGGAAATCCATAAAACTGTATGCATCAACCAAAGACATTTAAATAGATACATACACTTGTATGTTCTGCTTGGACAAAAACTAAGGACCAAAACACACTTGCAAATTAAGCCAGTTTCAGACCATTTTAACCGCCCTAGCTGAATGCTAGGTAATTCTGGGAATGGTAGTTTTGTAAGACATTTAGCCTCCTCTGTCAGACAGCTCTGGTGCCACAATAAACTACGCTTCCAAGGATTCCCCAGGGCAGAGGGCAACCATCCCAGGGCAACTTCCCTCAGTCAGCTGATGAACTGTTTAACAGGTTTCTTAAACCTCACTGTAGATATAGAAAATCAGAAGATTAGAGGGCAGGCTAGGCTAGATCCCTCTTCTTTGTCTTATTACTTTTACATGGTCAGGGACTGTTCTCATTTCAATAATGGCAAACCCTTCTAATAAAAAATTCTCTACTGGAATTGCTACAGCCCAGAAAAAGTTGCATGCCTCTGCTTTTCTCTTTTGTTGTGATTCATTTCTACAATGCAGGAAGAATGAGAAACAATGGCTAGCGCATTCTGTGTGTCTTTGCATCCATGCTGGAGCTTGAAAAAAGTTACTTTTTGGACTACAGTTCCCACAGCCCCTCAATCAGCCTCTCTAGTAGCTGTGTTGGCTAGGAGATTCTTGAGGTTGTAGTCCAACATGTAACCTTTTCAAGCCCTGCTTCATGAACATGTAACAAAACTGGACATTTTCTCCACAAGGTGCCAATATTCATATTGAAGGACTTCACATGGAGCACTGTCCACACAGACTAAACTGCAGCATCTGCCCCTAAATACTTTACCTATTTATGTTGTGTGCATATTTGTATGTATTTGTGAGAGAAATTCACATCAGTTCTACAAAGCATGTTACACTCTTAAGCCTTGTCTTCCTTCTTAAATTTACAGTTAACATGTATGTGTTAAACAGAAATCCTGAACTTTTAAAAATATGGCCTATAGGAAGGGGGAGCAGTGGCAGCATTACCTGTATTTCTAGCATGCATTAACCGTGGAGAGTTTTGTAAGGCCTTATCAACATCATCTGAAGTCAAATGTGGAAGAGGAGCTACAAAACAAAAAGCAACACCAAAATTTTAAAAAAAGATATTCAGAAGTATCTCAATAACCACTTTCTTTTATTCTAATTGGATTGATTATTGGTGATTCTAGCATCAGTTCATTCTGCTCTTTGGGGTTTGGGTTTATGATACTCCTGGAAACTGGCAATTAATTTAATTCAGCATATGGACATAGCCTGGAGACTAGTAAGCCTATGGAAATGGCAATGTCATGTTGGTGTTGCACTGCCTGCTTTTTTTAAAAAAAATAGTTTGGTCATTCATATTTTATGATGATGATCTGCAACATGTTTCACTATGCTCCAAATAATCAATTCACTCCTTCTCCTGTCTGTGAGTACTGCCTATGAGATTTCTTTTATTTATATTTAGGGGGCTCTTTTTTTTAAAAAAAATCTTAAACCATGTAACTTCCATTTTAATGGGAGTCTGAAAAGGTGCTCTTTTGTACAGTGCAGAACACATATTTAATCATGCCTGGAATTCCTTTACAAATAAATATGCCCATGTTATTATTAAGAATTATTGATTCAATAAAAGAAAGCAGAAAAAATATGTGACCAGAAAAAAACATTACTACAAATTATGTAGATTATAATCACACTAATTTGGGAGAACTGCAATCTCTAAAATAGTTAATATTTTCTTAATCTGAAATCTAGACACAGAATACTGCAAGCATAGTATTTAAAGCTGAAAACTGTAATAAGCATTAGAGTAAAATATGCAGTGGACAAAAACTTTTACATATTCATAAAATATATGAAAAGTTCTTACTTTCTCTGAGGTAGTGTAGATGTGAGAGGAGAATGTCTGCATTATAGCTTGGTGTGAGCCTCTGGAAGTCATCTTTGGTCATCTTGCACAATTCCTTCCCATCAATATTCTGAAACAACAGGATATCTACATCTGGGAGACTATATTCTTTGACAGCCCACTCTAACCACTGGCGTACATGGTCTGTGCTCCACAGCATGGGATCTGTTTTGAAAGGTAGAAAGTTTCATAGTGTTATGTTCTGGATTACTAGTACTACTACAAAAACTGATTGGCTGGATTTTGTATTTGTGTATTGTATAGTTTGACCATCCAGTGGTAAACTTAAACCTTTAAGCAAAGCAATGGAATTTCTGAGGACCTGATGTTCATTAAATCTCCTCATCCAATTCATAGTACAATTTTCTCTCTCCCATTTTGTGGTGGGGGGGGGGAGGGAGAGAGGGAATGCATAAAAAATATAACTGGGATGAGAAAATTTAAATAAAGTCTTATCCACTGATTTTACAAGACTATTTATTCACAGCTAAACAGTGGGTATGTGAGAGGGAATGTGTGTATATGTATATGTGCATGTGTACACATATATTTGCTTTTTTTTGCCACATCATCCTGCAAACTGAAATGGCTCTGTATAAATGAAAACATCTGGGAGTCAGACAAAGAGCTTTATCCACATATTTATTGTGCAGCTCATCAGACAGCTGCTTATATGTACAGACCTCTTGCTCCTTGAAGTACATTTGCATCTACCGTACATATTCTTAAAACAGGTGTGGATGGGATGAAACTGTTTATGACCAGTTGCAATTCAAAAATTGGGATATGTATCAACATTCACAGTGGGTTTTTTTAACTGTTTATGACCAGTTGCAATCAAAAATTGGGATATGTATCAATATTCACAGTGTTGTTGTTTTTTAACCCGCAAGAACAAACTGCTTTAGGAGAGAGTATGATTTCACAGCCTGCTTCTGAAAAAAAAAATGACCCCTATGTGACTGTGTAGGAGATTATGCAAGAAGTATATAGTTTGACAAATAACTGACAGAATTACAGCTTGCAATTTTATCCACAGCTAATGTTCTTGCAGTTTCTTGTTACTGCATAACTGTAAGAATATTAAGCAAGAAGCAGAAATGTTTCGTTTAATTCATTTTTATAGTATTGTGAGTAAACCCTTTTTTTCTATTAATGTTTTGATGCATACAAGTAGCCACCTGTATATGTCACAAGGGGAAATATTCTGCATTATTTTGGGCTCATCTGAACACAGTCACCCCATCCACAAAGTATACATCCATTTAATACACAACAAAAAGGCATACCAACAATGCACAGTATCCAAGAAAGTAATTTTTGTGCTGAAAATTGAATTCCAAAAAAAGCTGGCAGATCATTAGTTCCCTCTTCTTCATTAGCCAATATGCATTCTGGATTAGCATCTACTTTTTTGTTATAATTTTTTCAGAGAAATATGTGGGTCTCGCAAATATAATCTGTGATCTGATGGGGTTTTTTTTGTTTTTTGGGGGGGGGGGGTGAGATTCTGCAGTTTCTCCTCCTCTTTTGCAGGCTTTTATGCTAAGTAACAGATTACACATCATGACAATCAGATGTTGTAGCACTCCCATTCCTTTAAGTGCAAGCCATGGATCCCTGCCTTTATTTTATACAAAGAGACTTTTCTGCAGAGAGGTATGCATGTCAACCACACCGGTTATAGCTAGTTTCTTGAACAACTAAAAGTCCTGTCACTATTGTTGTGCTCTCATACTAATGCCAGTCCTTGCTTCATGGACTGCCAAAAAATCCCACAGCCATCCTCACCAAGGCACTAAGGTGGAAGTGATCAGAAGTCTACTTCTGGCTTTGAAAAACTGATATGGTTGAGATTCTGCATTGGGACTAGTACCTGTAACAGATTCCTTCAAAAACTGACCTCTTAATCCATGCAGCCCTGACTGTAGAGTAAATACTGAGGCACTAAGGAGCAGGATGATGAGAAATGATGCATCCTGCCTTCTTCTGGTACTAAGGTGTGATGCTACAAGTGATGTCGGGGACTCTTGCATTTCAAGAAATTCTTCTTTGGGGGGCTGCATGGCTTAGAATCATAAAGTTGGAGGAGATCACAAGGGCCATCCCATCCAATCCCCTAACATGCAGGAAATCACCATCAAAGCATCCCTGACAGATGGCCTCTGCTTAAAGACCTCCAAAGAAGGAGACTCCACCACACTCTGAGGGAATGTGTTCCACTGTTGAACAGCTCTTAGTGTCAGGAAGTTCCTCCTAATGTTCAGGTGGAATCTCTTTTCCTGTAGCTTGCATCTATTGTTCTGTGTATTTTGAACAATGAAATTGTCTTCCAGACAAGAGAGGAATTTGCCACACCTTAAAGTTTTGGCTGAGTTTGACTTCCAGCAAATATCAAGATAATTGAAGTCATTCATTACTACTGCATCTCATCTTTATGAGTGTGCGGTCCTTGCATTTGCATGCTTTCGAACTGCTAGGCTGGCAGAAGCTGGGACTAGTGATGGGAGCTCACCCCATCAGGCGGCACCCCTCTACTACTACATTCTAATCATGAGACTCATCCCACCAGGATTTTAGTGATGCCTACTATATAATATTTGCTTTGTTGTGCTAGAAGTTCATTTTGCTTATTTCCCATGCTGTGTATTAGTGTAGAGACATCTAAGACCATGTGTCCCCCTCTACTTGCTGCCTGTGCAAATTTATTTATTTATTTATTTATTTATTTATTTATTTTGTTTCCCACTGTTGGGTGTTTACTCTGTTTGCCTTGTCCCTTCTATGACAGTTTGACTATTCTCTTCAACCCCTTTGCCTTCCAGAATACTGTCTCCCTTAAAAGTCCTCAAGTCAGTCCTCAAAATGGATCAATGAATGTAAAAGTGAATTCATAGAATTCAGGCTTACAACATCATAATTACTGAACAGGATGCAAGTCCCATGTTTTGATAGATAGTTAACAGCTTCACTGGCTATTAGTTCATTTTCAGACACAATTCTAAGTGCTGATCTTTACCTATAAAGCCCTATGTGGATTAGTTCCAGACCCTTTGAAAAGGTTGTATCTCTTCCTATAAACCTGCTAGAGTTTTAAGATCATCACAGGAATGCTTTCTCCCATTTCTGCCATCATCCCAGGCTCACCTGGTGAGGACACAAGAGAGAGCCTTCTCAGTGGCGACTCCCACCCTCTGGAACTCCCTTCTGCAGGAGGCTAGGCAGGACCCTTCCCTGCTTTCCTTTCACTGCCAAGCAAAAACATTCTTATTTAGGAATGCTTTTCCTGCTTAAACAGGAAAGGTATTTAATACAGATATATGTTTTATCTGTTTTAACCTTTGTATAATTGATAATCAGTTTTATAAATTATAGGCGATATTCTATTCAAGATGGTGTACATGAACATCCACTGATTCCGGTATCCACTGCAAGTTCTGGAACCAAAATCCAGCAGATACCAAAGGCCGATTGTAAGAACCAATTAGTTTGAATACCAAGTGTTTTCATAATACAGCCAAAATTAAGCTCCACTGATTTAAAAAGAGTAAAGTTAATCACATGCACAAATCTCCTGAAATCATTATGAGACTAAGAACAGGTTTAATTGGATGGATTGTGGCTCCACTGTTTGTCAATGGGACATATTCTATTCAAAATATTTATTTAAATACACTTATTTTCTCACCTGCAGGAACAATAACTCTCCGTTCATTGGTGGTCATGTTTGGTGGTGGGATGTGCTTTTCTTCCATATAGTTTCCATAATTCATAGCAACATTTTCTGTGCTGTTAGCCATCTTCCCTCCTTTTGACACACTGCAGTTATCAGGGGAATTCCTATGGAAATAGTTGGAAATTTTCATGGGTAACAGGTAATGAACTTCAGTGTTTTTATTTTATTTTCAGTCAATACAGTTCACAAGAGAAAAGTATGCTGCAAAATGTTTTTTGCATGATGCTCGCCAGAGTAACTCTCAATATCTCAGCATCTGTTAAACAGTCCTGTTTCTGGTGGCTATTCCTGGTGGATGCAGAGTCCATAAAACAGTAATGTGTTACAATATTTGACTCTGTGATTAAAAGAAAAAGAAAATGGTGGAAAAATGATAACTGAAATTAAGTATAGATAGGTTGGCTATTAGGTTAGACCAGATAAAGTTCTTTCCAGCAGCCCTGGTGGCGCAGTGGTTAAATGCTTGTACTGCAGCCACTCACTCAAAACCATAAGGTTGCGAGTTCAAGACCAGCATAAGGGCTCAAGCTCGACTCAGTATTGTATCCTTCCGAGGTCGCTAAAATAGGTACCCACACTGTTGGGGGGCAAATAGCTTACAGTTGTAAGCCGCTTAGACACTCCTTAAGGGTATATAAATGAAGCTGTTTGTTTTTTGTTTTGTTTCCAACTTTTAAAAATATGTACACTGTTTTACTACATTAGTGCAAAAATCAATAAGACACAAAATAAAATATGACAATTCAGCATATAATAACATGTAAAAAACAGCTCTAACGCCAGCAGTAGGTAAACCCATACTGCTCAACAACTGGTAGCCACATCGGCTAAAATATACAAACAGAGTTAACTTACTCAGTTCTCCCCAAAGAATTAAAGAATATTTTTATCTGAAAATTTTCACACTCTGAATGTTTTTCAACTAAATGTTTCACATAACACTAGTGAGCTCCCATCACTAGTCCCAGCTTCTGCCAACCTAGCAGTTCGAAAGCAAGGGGAAACATTTACCTTTACATACAGAAACAGAATTAGGTATTGCAACTTATTTTTAATTTGCACAGTAAATTAAATTTTAATGCACAGTAAATTCCACCACGGATGTGTCAGCTGAGTTTACCAAATGAACTTACAGCACAGTCTGAAGACGATGCACTCAGACACAGTCAAAACAATATCGTAGCACAGTACAGAAAGAAAAACTCTCATCTGTTGACATTGGCAATGCACTGACCACTTTTCACCCTTTAAAGAAGACCTCACAGACACAGTTGATTCATCCAAAGCCCTTGGGGGCTTTATCTTCAGTTGCAATATGATACAAATATATACAAACTCTCCTCTCTGACTTTTGCATCTGCTTTACACCAACTTTTTCAATGTTATCAACTTTTGTATCTGTTTTACACCAACTCCAAATCACAACAACACAACCAACCCACCAGTGACCCGACACCTGGTGCATTTATATAGTGTGCATCTGATGCCACACAGCATGATGCAACCTTTGCAGTAAGTTTGCATCATGACATGTGCTCTGACTCAGCATTCTATCTCTGTCCCATAGGATGTGTGTCACCTGTCATTCAAAACATTTTCTCAGTTAAAAAATATTTTTCCAGTTTGTTAAAGGCATATTTCTCCAACAGGATCTAGTCCTCATCCACATCTTCACCCTGAATAAGGCAGAAATGAAATAATTGTACTGGTAAGCTCAGTGGGACCTAAATTACTAAAGGGGTGTTTTTATAAATGAAATTCCTTCAAATTAACAGTATCATTTTCCCTTGAAAAGACCTTGGAATGTAACATAAAATTCTTGCTGTGACAATGAAGTACATCATCAGATGTTAGACTGCTAAACAATTGCATGTTTAAAGTACAATAAACATTTTTAAGTGCTTTCTTTAAAAGACTGTGTGATAGCAATCAGTATTTGGCAGACTTCTTAGACTTGCTAGGGTGGGTCTCTCAACTAAATATAAACAGGGAAAGAGGAGAAAAGGAGAAATTAGCATTTCTTAATGTAATCAAGAAGTGTGTGAACTAAAAATTTATCAACAATTAACTGAAAAAAAAAATGACTGACTTTAGGTGTCACATGAGCTCCACATGAGAGTAACCACACATGCACACAAACTCTATCAAAATGTCTCTGAAATGATAAATCTTGGAAACATTCTAAGTCATAAGGAAATTTGCTTTTGAAGAAGAAACAAATGAGGACACTGTATTTTTACTTGTGGAACCTCTATTGCCCACCAAGGAGAACTCATCTGGACTGCAGCCCGATTACTTACATGTATTTAACTCAAAGGATTGGTGAAGTGGCCTCCAAAGAGGCAATTAATGTTTTTCATACTCTTTAAATAATATGTTTTCCTTGAAATAAACATAGAAGAAATTATTGGAAAAATCAGCATCTTGCAGCATCTTGATTGATTCAATCAAGGAAACCATGGCCCAGAGTTTACAGGATCTGAGTACTGAAGTTGATGATGGGGCACACTTCAGTCCTCTGGGAGGAATCTGCTGCAGTCCATGAAGACCAGGCTGATGCAGACCCCCCCCCCCCCAGAGGGCCTTTTCAGCTATCACCCCCAAGCTGTGGAATGACCTGCCAGATGAGATGCGTCTCATTGCATCCATCAATGGCTTTAAAAAAGCCTTAAAGACACATCTCTTCCGGCAGGCCTTCCCAGACAATAATTAACATCTCCTGGCTCCAAACTTAAGATCTACAACCCTCCCAGATTTTTTATTCCCCATGATTCCAGCCCTTCCCATTCAGCTCTAGAATTTGTAGGTTTTGGCATTGTTTTGTTCTGTGTTTCATGTTTTAATTCATTGTTAATTTAATCGTATTTTAAGGGGTGGGAGGTTGGGATGGGACTATTCTATTTTAACTGTTTGCTGTTTTCAAATCATATCAAATTTTATTGCTTTTAACCAAAGGTCATTGCATAGTGCACCAATACAACAATACATTTAACAATGCATATAATATATATATATATATATAATATAAGCATCTCATATTTAACACAACATTTCTAAACTTGATATTTAAAATAATACTCGTTATTATGCCTAGTAAAAGTTTATCAAATATAATCATCACCTTTGCAGCTTATGGCTATCTCTGTTATATATTTGTCCTGATTTTTTTAGCTGATAGGGCAAACAAAGCTACTTTCCAGGTCACATATTTATTCAGGTCCACTAGACGGTAAGAAATCACATCCTGTGGGTTCTGACCAGGACTAGTTTCTATTATAGGTGTAATGAATCTTTCTCTTGGTTCTTTATAGAGGGGGCAAAATAGCATGTAATGAAAAAGTTCCTCTGCTTCCTGGCAACCATATATACATACATGTTCCTTTGTTGGAATACCTCTATGTCTTCCGTCTCTGTATGCTGTGTCCATCATATTTAATCTTAGTTCGGTAAAAGCTTTCCGCAATTTTACAAATGTTAGACTATTAAAATAGTCTGCATGATTACAGGACTCCTTGAGTTTATAGTATAGAGGGGCACATGAGGACAAATAAGCAGTATACAGATACTCTGGTGTAGATATTTCACTTATTGTGTTCTTGATGGATATATCTGCACCTCTAGTTGGAGTTGTTTAATTTTAGCTAAAGAAATTCCATATTTGATAACCAGTTGCGCAGCAGGATGTACCCAGTTATTATTGGGCAAGCTGTTGTTTAGCTCTATCAAATATTTCTTTGGAAGTCTGTCATTATCCATCCCCTGAACTTTAAGCCAGTAGCATAAAATTCTCTTATCTACTTGGCTCTCTATACTAAACATGTTAGTTTCCAGTCTAAGCATGGCAGTTGGTGTATCTCCAGGGAGACCCAACAATGACCTCAAGAAGTAGTTCTGAGAGGGTTCCAGTTTTATGATACTTGATTTACCTGTGGTACCCCAGACTTCAGCCCCATAGAAGGACTATGCCATTGTTTTGGCTTTGTGTACTATCATGGCAGGGTTTACTAAGTTTCCCCCTCTAGTTGCAGCAAACTTTAATGTAGCTTTTGCCGACCTATAAGATTGTACTTTTATATTTAACAGTTGTTCTTTCCAAGATGTTGTATCTGAGTATACTAGGCCTAAATATCTAAATGATTTCACTTGACTTATGATGTTTCCATCTAAATGCCAAATATGCTTTTCGGGGCGTTTTCCAAAAACCATAACCTGGATTTTATCATAATTAATTGTTAATTTGCTATTTTTGCAGTATGAAGAAAATTTTGCAAGGAGTCTCCTTAGACCCACCTCAGTTCTGGATATCAGTACTAAATCATCCGCATACATTAACAAAGAGATTTTGGCATCAAGAATTGTAACAGGGGCATATTGCAAACCCTCCAGATCTTTTAAAATGTCATTGATAAAAAAAATTAAACAGGAAAGGTGCTAATATGCATCCTTGCTTAACTCCTACAGATGCGTCAATCTTTGGGGTTAGATGACCTGCTAGGTCTACTTTAACCTATAATGATGTGTTAGTATACAGTGATTTTATAAGGAATAATAAACAGTGGTCAATATTTGTTTTTTCCAATTTCTGCCACAACAAAAATCTAGAGATCGAATCAAACGCAGATTTCACAATACAAAACACAGATCAATTGTTGACTTTCCCTTTTGGAAACCAGCTTGTACTTCTGGCAATAAATTATGGCTATCTGCCCAGTCTTCTATTTTTTCCAGGAGGTACCTAGCATAATTTAGATGCAATATCCAAAAGGCTAATTGGCCTATAGTTAGCTGGGTCTTTCTTGTCACCTTTTTTTTAATATAGGTGCAATAATACCCAGTTTCCAACCTTCTGGAATACATCCAGAGCGATTTATAAGAGTGAACAATTTTGCAAGAACCAGGGACCAATATTCCAGTTTTGCCTTATACAGTTCAATGGGTATCATATCCTCACCGGGGGATTTGTTAGTAGATTGTCTAGCAATGATTCCTTTGATTTGGTTTGGAGTGACATCGGACCATTCAGGAGTGTTTAATGGTTTGACAAGACGGGTTGGGTGTATAAGGTCATGTTGAGGCTTGTAAATATTGGAGAAGTGGTTCTCCCACTTTTCCTTGAACTACAGCCTCTAATTCATTGTTCTGGTTCCATAGGCTATTAAACATTAACTAGGCTTTTTTTAAACTCTAAGCAGTCCTGGTCGAACCACGTCCTGGGTTTGAATCTGCTGTTTTGGGGCACATAAGATAAACTCAATAAAGGTTTTATTTGTGATATTAGAGCCTGATATGCACCAGTGACATCATTTGATTCTTGAAGGACGTTTTCCCTAAGTTTCACAAACTTAGGAGAATCAAGAATCTTGCAAATCTTCTCCTGAAGCTGACCATTCCATTTTAACCTCCTATTATTCAAAATCTCATATTGGGTTTGATCTATTGCTCTTGATACTTCCGGTGATGTTTGTGGGATCGACAGTTCAAGAGGGAAATGGTCGCTCTCAGCTCTTATAATTATTTTAAATGTATTTCTATCAATTGGTGTATTATTGGAGGTTAGTATGTAATCAATAGTGCTGAAATGGCCTCTGCGGGAAGTGTATGTGAAATTACCCTCATGGTCTCCCGCTCCGTGCCCATTACACAACACTAAGTAGTGTTTCATTATAAGTGCACAGAGATGTTTTCCAGCGTGATTATGAATTTTGTCCATGGCTGCTCTCTGGTATATTTCAGGTGTATCATCAAGGGTTAATCCAAATGCTATTTTACTTGAGGAAGTAGTACCTATGCGAGCATTAAAGTCACTCCTATGATCACCCAGGAATTAGGGGTCAGGCTGTCTATTTCTTCTAGCACTTGATCAAAACTTTCCCACAAAGATCTTTTAGTGGTGCTAGGTTTTATTGGAGGAATGTAAGTACAAACTAAATATACAGTTTCGGGAAAGATGTTAGCAACTGATAAAACCAGAAAGTTGGAAGAAGATAATGATGGATGTTGAACTATGCCTGTCAGTGAGGTTGAGATTAGTATTGCAAGGTCTCCAGTTGGTCTTCCAAACTTTGTGTTTTTTAAGGCTGGAGCAGCATGTGTTGAATATCCCTGTAAGGCAATTTAACCCCCATTTTGAACTCACGTTTCTTGTAGGAAAATGATCTTGTATATCTGCAGAAATGCTAGAAAATTATCGTCTTGGACCTTATTTTGCCAACCGGCAATGTTCCATGAAATATCTGGTTGGGCTGGTATTTGGTCAGGAGGATCCTCCTTGACTCTTGCACATTTCAGATGGCAAATGGATATCATTAGTTTTTACTGCAATGTTGTTGTCCTTTCTAAAATAAATCCGAATATCGTCAGGTTTTAATTTGTTATCCGGTGATATTTTATTGTTAGTATTATTCTCTATTTGTGGCCCTTTTGTATACCCAGTTATGATCTTATTTAACTGGGTTTTGGGGAGCTCATTAGTTACATATTCTGCTTTGCAGAGTTTATTTAATTGAGCTTGGAGTGAGTTAAGCCTACCTATGATAACCAGCTTGTCAAGCAGAGGAAGTATGAACTTATTAGTCCTCCCTCTTCCGGCATCTCTGTGTCAAGACAAGTCAGAGAATTCTCTCTTTTATTTTCATTATTGTCTTGGGTGTCATCCAGACAAATCAAATCCCCAACATCTGCTGTCTGTTTTGTTTGGTTTGTTTTTTTGACAAGCTTTTCTTTTGCTTGGATTAAATGAGGGTCTAGTAAGGGATAAGGTGTAAGGTGGCCAAAGACTCTTCTAACCTCCATCTGATGATGCCTAAGTACATTTCTTAATTTTTAAATTCTTGCTATGATGACATCATTGCTGAACGTTACGAGCGCTCTTGCAGTTTGGTAGTTGTATAACAAATATTCTATATTTTCAATATCTTTTTCCCTTAAGAGGCTTATCCCAGAAGCTTCCAACTGATGAATCAAATGTTCTTTCATTTGAGATTCTGTTATTATTCCATATAGCTTTGGGTAATTAATGAAAGCCAATTGTGGGTTTTTTTCCCCAGTACTAGTGCGGGAGGAGAGCTATTGAATTCAAGGCAAGGTTTCTGCAAATCAGTTTTCTTAGTCAAATCAGTTTTTGTATTATTTATAACTCCCTTCTCTTTATTTAATATGTTCTGTTCATGCTGCCCTGTCGTGCAGCTGGAATCAATCAAACTATTTATTTGTGAGGGTTCAGTTATGCCTCTTTCATTATCTCTAGTTTTCGTTATTATTGTCTTTTTTGGTTTTCTAGTTTTGTGGGTTGTTTTAGATTCCAAAATCTTAAACAATGTTTTGAAGTTAAAATTTATAGATCTTTTCATTTTAGTAAATTATTTCTTCTGATTATCAGTATTTAAGGTCTTTATACATTTTTTCCTCTTTGTCCTCCTACGCTTCATGACACTTTTCCCAAGTTTTGATTCATATTGGTTTTTTATTTTATTTTCAACAGCAATGTCAGTTTGATTTTGCAATTCAGTGTGTTTCATCATTATTTATTATTGCTAAAATAGGGAATGAATGGAATGAGGTCCAACCAAGAGTAAATGTAGACAGCCCCACTCTAGGAATCGATAAGAACAGGGATAAACCTCCCTCTGTTAAAAACAATCCAAACATAGAGGAAGCAATAGCCTGTGATTTGCACGAAAACGGGAATGAAAAGTCATCCTCTGAAATAAATAGTAGCCACCTAAATCACGATGAGAGCCTTATGGCATTTTTTGAGGACCTTCCTCCTCTTGATGAATTGCTACGAAATGAGAAAAAAATAATAGCTGAATCTCAAGAACGCAGAGATAAAATTATGAAGCAGTTATTAGCTTTGGAGGCAGAAACTCAAAATGATCATGGAATTATAAGTGAAACAGATCCAGAGCAAACAGCAGGGAATAAGATAGTTGAGGATAACATCAGAATAGACCCATTTCAAGATATATATACGATCTTAAAAGCTCATGGTAATATAATTAGTACCATAAAGGCAAACATTGAGGTTATTTTTCATTTGATAGGCAAAGGAATCCTGAAAGCGGCCCACCTAAGGAGGCTAAAATAATGATGAAACACACTGTTTGCTGTTTTAAATATGTTGTACCTCGCCCCAATTGCCTGTTCAGAGGGGCGGGTTATAAATAAAAATTATTATTATTATTATTATTATTATTATTATTATGGTAACTGTGTGTCGCAGCAACAATCCACTCAGAAAAAGGAGCCGTGAAACACAGCTCTTTTTTCTGCTACTGCCAACCACCATTAGCGCCCTAGAGTGGCGCGGTGACATCTCTCATGTGCCGCACTGTTTGGACGCGGCGCATGAGGCATGTAATTGGCACGTGCACTGTGTGAATGTGTGTGCACCAAAATGGCACTTGGATACTGTGGTAGGGCTCAGGAGTGTGCGGACGCTCCGCTCTCCTGAGTCCTTAAATTGGCCCCAGGCAAGTGCATAGCACCAGTCTGTAGTAGGCCAAAGTCTCTCATTCATAGGGTTGCCATAGGTCAAAGCAGTGACACCTGGTGAGGCCCCCCATCACCAAGTGACACCTGGTGAGAGTCCCCTCCCACTGCAGGGGGGGGTGCTGTGTTGCTGGCACCCACCTCTTCTTCTTCACTGCTGAGGAGGAAGCAAAGGGAGTGGAAGAGGAGGCAAGGCAAACATGCCCCTCTTGGCTTCGCCTCCACCCAGCTCCCTTCTCCTGAGAAAGATGCATGGAGGTGAAGGAGGGGTAAGGCCCAGCCCTCCTGGTTTCATGTCCATATGGCTTCCTTGTGAGGAGGGGCCTCACGGAGGTGATGAAGGGATGAGCCTCCCTCCCCTCTCCTGCAACTGCCCAGCCACCCCCTCCAACAGCCCTGGGTAGGTGGGCAGCCAAGCAAGCGAGTGGGGAAAGCGGTTACCACCACCCTCAGCAGCACACTGCACTGGGTGACACCAAGCCCAGGGGCATCACTGAGTTGAAGCTGATCTGACAGCAATAATAATAACAACACTATTTTTGCCCTGAAATGTGAAGTAACTTTTAAGAAGTGTTTTTGAACTGGCACCTTCCTGATGTACTGGACTGAAAATCCCAACTGTCCCAGCCATCATGGCTAGTAGGTAGCTGTAGTTTAACACATTGGTAGGACACTAGGGGACAGTTGGCTTCACAGGACCTGAATATGTATTTGACATCTGATAGTTCATGCTCTAAGTTCTTAACTGAATCAGAACACTGACATCCACAATGTGAAGCTGCAAGGTCAATATACAGCATTCACTATTTTACATAATATCAGCCAAGAGGGTGCCTATAGAGTAAGGATTTATTTAAGAACAATTTGATTTATTGGCAAAGGACAGCTGATAATAAAAGAAAAGCACCCTAGAGAGAACTGTGTCCACTGCAAAGAGTGAAATCTGGCTGTGATTTATTTAAAACACCAGGCCTGAACTGTAACTTGAGATGTTTTCCTTTATAGTGGCCTGTTATTTTAGTACTCTGTAACTGTAAGCACACTTCATATCACCTGAAAAATAAATTACAACTGTTTTCTTCTCTTTCTTCCACCTCTTTCTCTGGGTCTCCCTCAGAGAGAGTGAGAGAAAGCAGAGATTAATCTGTCGGTTTTGCTTTCTGCCTCATTTGACTTTTTAAAAAAATTCCTGTTCTTTATGGAGAAGTCTGCAAATATAAGTAAATTTCTATCTGAAATAGTAGTAGTAGTAGTAGTAGTAGTAATAATAATAATAATAATAATAATAATAAATAACAATAATATTTTCTTTGCTTATATCCTGCCTTTCTTCCAACACAGGACTCAAAGCAGTTAACAAATTTAAGAACAATACAATTTTAAAACAATCCAAATTAAAATTGATAAATATAATTTTTTTAAAAAATAAACAACTTTAAAAGTTAAAAAAAGTTATGAATTAAAATGTAACATGTTAAAACAATACATTTCACCAGAATAAGGAAAGCTATGAACAGGTGAACTGTCTGTCTTCCTCACTATGCTGTCCAACTGCAATAGTTCAACTTCAAGATCACCCTTGCTCGCCCTTATGGTTCCTTATATTTAAACTAAACTTGGACTGGGCTCCCCTTCTATCAGAGGATGCTAATAAAAAGGGAACTGTGTCCTGCAATAAAGGACAAATGGCTTCTCTAAGAGGAATAGGTAGATGGATGAACTGTAGAACTTGAAAGTCTTCACCTTTAGGCCCAAATGGAAGGGAAAGAATTTTCTGATGCCAGCACACTGAAGTTAAATGATATGGCTGTGGATCTGGTATGTGTACTGTGCATGCTCTGAAAATGTGTCAGCCAATCACAATAGCTGCAGGTGAAACCATAATATGTGGTTTATGGCTGCAAAATGCACAAGGCTGATCAAGCATCTTAGAGTCCATTATTACTTGTATATTGATGTTTGGTCAAAAATTGTACTGATGGATAAATTTCATATATCAGAATGATAACACTACAGACAAATAACAATAACTTTAAATCAGAGAGATGTAAACTTGTCATGACTCATTTGTTTGACACTATGTGTCTTTGTTAATACAATATAACTTTTGTGAATGCAATCCTCTTATCCCCCTTTCATTGGTTCCCTAGTACATTCCAGCCGGTTTGAGCCTTAAGGCCATCGCAGCAAATTAAGATAGTCAACGTCTGGCTCACTAGAGGCCATGCGAGCTATAAATATTACTAGCACTGCTCTGGTTTTTTTTTCAGTGCAGGAAAACAGCTGGTTTAAGTTTTACTACACATGAGCCTTTCTTCATTAGAGCAGACATATCAATATTTCTTGTGCATGAGGTTAGAGTGAAGAAAAGTCCAAGAGAGTGGGAGCACTAACTGCCAGTTATGAAATGATGTTCCTTATATACTTAATTTACAGTTAGATTGGTGTTGGGAGAATTATGTAATCTGATATACTGGTACCAAGACCAAAACCACAATAGCTTCCCACTTGGCCTGAAACTTACTAAAATCATTTTCTCTTGTTTTGCTTTTATTGTTTAACAAAAATGTCATTATAATGGCAATGGATTACATTTCCCAAGTTGTATTTCATTCAGAGAACATTGTGCTTGTGGTTCCATAATATAAAGAGCGCATCAGAAGCAGCAGAACTCTGATACCTGCCTCTTTGGGTAGAAATTCAAATGCTATTTGAGGTTGTCTGAGCAGAAGATGTTGGCCATAAGCAGAAATGACTTCACTTGCAGAGATCAAAATCCCATATATTTTTAGGATTTTTTCCCTATTTATTATTCCTTAGCATTATTTCTGTTAGGCTGGTTATATGAATCAGAACAAGCATACAAGATTATCACTGAGATTTACTTTTTCCTATTTTACCTATTATAATACATACTGTTTACACGCTTACCTAAAGATTTTACCACCAGCTGCCTAAAATCTTAATTTCTATGTCCATGGCAATTCTGGTGCTGGTTTGAAAAAGCCAAGACTCCACTCAGTGTTGATAAACCTACTGGATGATACCCAATCAAACCTTTCCCACCAAGGGAAAGTATTTTGTTACCAGGCTGGGCAGGAGACAATTCCTCCTCTCCTACATCTTCTCACCCTCAAAAACCGCTTTGGAAAACTGGGATTACTCTGGTGGGTAATCTACACTGAGGTCAGAATAGGGGGAGCATGTTTCTTTTAGTTCTATTAAACTGCTAACTGCTTATATTTTAATTACACTTGTATTTATTTAAATTGTGCTATAGTTAACCATAAGTTTGAAGTCAAAGAGAAGACAAGAAATAGAAATGATACTCTGTTTAAGATATTTTGAGTCTGCAAACACCAGCATGTGTAGCACTAACTTTACATTTTAGACTCAGGGACTTATCAGTTCCTGAAATAGGACTTTAAAGAATGTCTGATTCTTTCCTACATATTTCATGACAGTTTCACTCACAGCTTGAAGCAACTAGCTAGAAATAATTGTAATTTATAATTATTTTGTTTTCCAAGTAACTAATACACAGCTACATAATGATTGTAACTTAGCAAGGGACAACTTCACTCCCTTTAAAATACAACTTTAACGTTTTTGTTCTTATCTAGTTACATGAGATGTGGAGAAGGAGAAGGAACATTACATAGTTCAAATTGTTCAAATTTGACGGTTACATGATTCAGATATTGGCTCATGCTACATTATATGCTATGAATTATGCTGCAGAATAAAAAACATTCATTTAGAAAATGTAAAAAGTAACTATTTTAGTTACTTTTGAGAAAACTATTTTAAAATGGCAACTAACTTTTTAAACTATGAAAATATAACTAATTATTTTTAGAAATAATTTACCAAGCTCTGTTTCGCTTGCACAGTGCATACCTCTAAGCTTCATGGGAAACTGAAGACTACTCAAGGTAGCTTTGACAGTTTGATACCAGTAGTGTTGATAATTTAATTAAAAAATATAGCCATGTTAATGTGGAAAATCAAGAGGCAATGGGATCTTGCAGCACCTTTGAGACTCTTTTGTAACAAGGTCCCTTTGACAGTTTAATTGTACTTTTACTTCCGTATACTTTGTGATGCGAACTTATCTGTATCTATTTTAATTTTTTTAAAGATTGTGTTGGGTGCCAGAGTGGGGGAAAGGCAGAATAAACAGAAATCAAATGAACAAATATTATTTAGATAAATTATGGTAATCTAGAACAAGATGCACTTATAGCCAAACCTCAAGGCATTTAGAAGAATCTAGCTTTATGCTTTTGTACCACCCCTTCCTAGTTACCAGAAAGGTCAGAAACAGGCACATCCCAATTTTAAAACCTCTAAAATGCTCCTTTTTGCCAATCCTTTTTGCAGTCACCCAGCTCCCTTTTCCTTCTCATACATTGTTACAGCTGGAAGATGTGTGTGTGTGTTTCAGCAACATCAGCATTGGGAGGATGGTGAAGGGGGGCTCAAGAATCCTAATTTTCAAAGGGCATTACTGAGGAAAGCTGTCTCTGCAGAAATATTTTGAAAAACAGATTGCATGGGAACTTATCAGCATACGGCTTTACACAAAATCTGGAAATAAACAAACAACATTCCTATTTGTTTAATTGGCTGCTCAATTGATTATCATTTGTTTTTGTTTTTACTCAGTGCACTATATATATAAAAAAACATCATATTTCTATTGCCTATTCAATTAATACCAAACAGTAGAATAGCCATGGAATCCCCCCGCCCCCCGCCTCCAGGTAGGAGAATTTCATTACATGAAACCTTTCCTCCTTACCTGGAACCATTAACTTGATTTGGATTGCATTCCATCTTTATAGTTACTCTGGCTGGAGGCTGAGATAACCAATCTTGCTGGGGGACACGTGGACTCATCTTTGATGTCTGCCCATATTCACTGGAAGAGGAGGCTGTCATCTCTGTCTTAGCAAGATGGGGGGTTCCGTAGGCACACTCAAATAAAGACTGATCTTCACTCACAACTGATAATGCTTCCTGAAATCCAGAGAAGAGAAAGTACCAAAATGAAAAGGATAAATGTAAATTACATCATGTCAATTTACAGACAGCAGACATTTTATTAAGGCTTCAATCTATTCATGCAAAAACAATGTAATATGAAGTATAAAATATTTTGAACAGAGCATGTGTCCACAGTAGTGGCAACATCAGTTTAAGCTCTCCCTGTATCTGTGGTTCTGCTTGCCTTAACCCTTACAATATCACTGAGAATGTTCTTCAATGAGTCATGAGAAGTGGGCCTTACTTTCTGCCTAAGATTTAGGTCATGTCCTTTCCTGGTCAGTACAAAAAGACAAGAGAGGAAGAGACTGAAACTTTCTTAACTCCTCCTACATGGATGCTACTGTATTCATAAATAGGAGCAAAATACAAGGAAAGCAAGCATTCATTATCACTAAAAAAAGTGTGTTGTAGTTACATATCACTTTTGAATCATGTCTTTCACTGAAGTAGTTTATGGCCAGATTATAAAACTCATAAATATAATGAAAATTCTTGCTCTTTTTGTGAACAGTTCTTCCTTCAATGCTGTGGGAAGCCTTCCCTAGGTAATGCCATAGGTAATGTGAAAACAGAAATCAAGAATAATGGCTAGCTTGATTCCAAAATCAATGAAACTGGATTTGAGTTTCTGTACAGCTTAATCATGTTTTCAGTGCATAAATGCCATGGAACAAGGAGAGCTTTATGGTTCATATAAGAGGAGTGAGCCCATTAGAATGCTAAGATCTATCCAAAACACACAGCAGAATTAATCCACTTTGAGACTGCTTTAACTGCCCTGGCTCAATGCTAGGAAATTCTGGGAACTGTAGTTTCATGAGATATTTAGCCTTCTCTGAGATAGCTCTGGGGCCACAATAAACTACAGTTCCCAGGATTCCCCAGCACTGAGCCCAGGGCAGTTGAAGCTGTATTAAATGGATTATTTCTGCAGTGTGTTTTGGACCATCATCTGAAGAGGCCCTTCTATCTGTCCCAATACCCTCTCAGGCTTACTTAGTGGGAATAAAGGAGAGGGCCTTTTTGGTGGCTGTTCCCAGGCTCTGGAATTTTCTCCATCCCTGCTCTCCTTTCTGTAGGCTTTTTCAAACTGACTGTGGTTCGGCTTTTAAATACAGTGAAATTCAGATTTTAAGATCAGAGCTAAGGAGTAAGGGATAAAGGAATAAGAGGAGTGTGTGTGTGTGTGTGTGTACATTTGTTACTCCTTATTCCTGTTATTATATGTACATGCAAACACCAAAAAAGATTTTTATTATATTGCACTGGGGAAGGGACTGGGAGACAAAGAGAGACACGGCCACCCAAACCAGCCTTGCAAAGCAACTGGGGCTTTTCCCCAGGGCTGGGGAGTAGAAGTAAGGAGTAAAGGAGTAAGAGGTTTTTAGAGGAGTAAGAAAAATATTTTTCTCTAGAGTAGAACAAGGAGTAATCCCAAAATTACCACTACTCCCCAGCCCTGATTAAAATTTGCATATAGTTTTTAATACAATTTAATATTTTAATGCATAATGTTTTAAACTTTGTAAATTGCTTGTTTTTTATATTTTCTACTTTTATATCATGTTTAATTTGTACTGTTTTAAATCTGTTTATAGCCACCTTGAGTCCCTATATTGGGAGGAAGGCAGGATATAAATAAAAATAAAAAAATACTGGGGGGGGGGGGGCAGAGAGCAAGTGGTCCTCCCTTCCAAACTCCCATCCAATCAGGAAGTTTCTCAACTGAACTAATCCAAATTCAGCTTTCTCGGCCCCTTCCAAATTCACTAAACTTGACTACAAGAATCATCTCAGATCCCTAGGTATGAAACAATAGCTTCTGGCAGCTGGTGAGAAAGATGTCATTTTGCCTTATGAAGTTTTTGAAATAAACACGCTACACATGTGAAAACCATTGGACCACAAATTCTCACCACAGTTGACTCTTGTGTCAAGAGGGTCTTCTTTACCCATTGCCTCCTATGGTTTGTACAGGTGCAGTTTCTTATATCACCTTACTCAATGTAATGCATTACTGTGGCTCTTATCAGATTGGTCAGGCTGATTTAAAGAACTGTACCCACAAAAACTTCTGAGAAAACTTTCTTTCAGAGGGCACTTTTGTTTTCAAGATTTTGTTGAAGAGGAGGGATTTCTCCTCCCCACAAAATATAGAATCATAGAGCTATCAGGTGCATCATACACTATTTAGCATGATCTCCAACTTAAGCATCTCCAGCAAGTGCATCTGTCAAGGTCTACCAGGAATTGCAAGCTCCACAGTTTCCAGTTAATAGTTTCTATTTGTATGGGCATATTTTTGCTCTATGGCACAGCACCATGCTTGGTATTCTGTAGAATGAAGCCATGGGCTGCTGGTCTGTGTTGAATTGCCAGGAAGAAAAGAAACGTAATATTAATATGGTATAAATGTGGTGCCAGTCCCTGGCACATTGTGGGGAAAGTGGCATTATGCTACATTGAATGGTTTGACAGACACTAGGCGGGACAATAATGATTTAGCTAGGGATCACTATGTGCCATGTGTAAAGATTACAGAGAGTGCACTTCATGGAACCATTACAGGAAACCCAATGAGAGAGTAGTATGTTTCTGTGTTCTAAGTACACCTGCTGAGTAAAATCCCCTAAGTATTAATTCATTCATTAATTCAATCAAAATATTGGTTATGGGACAGCATAAATAAATGTACATCATGCAAATGCATGTCCTTGAGCAAGCAGGGATCACTAGCATTGAGGCCATGCTATTGAAAACGCAGCTGTGCTGGGCAGGGCACGTTTCTAGGATGGAGAACTACCACTTCCCAAAAATAGTGGGTGCCCCAAAGATGGGATACAAGGACTCTCTGAAACAACATCTCAAGCTTGGCCAAATTGATCACCAACAATGGTTTGCCCTGGCCTCACATTGGGAGGCATGGAGACTCACTATCCACAGTGCTGCAGCCTCTTTAGAGAACTCACGCCAAATGAGTCTTGAAGAGAAACGACAACACAGAAAGAAACACAACTTGGAAACATCACCTAAGGGGACTTTCTGCTGTGCTTTCTGTAACTGGACTTGTTTATCTCAGATCGGCCTTTTTAATCATCAACGCGCTTGTAGAAAGCATGGGATGAATCCTTCCTGAATCTTCATTAGCAAAGAAAAGCCAGAGAGATAATGTGTGTACTGTAAATGCAAACACATTACTTAAAAACACAGTAAATGAACAGATAAGGGGGCTAGTCAGGAATTCTGTTCCATCTCAGATTTAAACCAAGCTCAAAGAAGATTTGGGGGTTCAACATTTGCTACTTGAGGCAACTATTACGAGTCCCATAAATTAAAATCTGAGCTCAAGTCTAATGAACTTCACTGAAATCTCTGATATGTGCATTATATGTCTGACCTATCTGCTTGACATTTTAGACTTTAGCAAAAATTTATTCCAGTGCATACCAAACCTGTGAACTACATTGCCTGTGCAAGAGTTCTAGAGGTGGGACAAAAACCTGTCCCCCCCTCCCAGTTCTAAAGGGAGATCAATTATAGATGTTATTCTGTTGCTCTAGCCTTTGTGAGATTTACAAACATTCAAATAACAGTTCTTCTCAGTGTTCATGCCTACCACATAGGCTCTAGATTATTTTGGATATGAATGCTTCTGAAATTCCCCATCCAGTCTAAAAAAACAGCAGCAGCAGCAACAAACCCTATAAAAACTTCCTCAGTAATTAAAGAGTCCCCCAAATACACAGCTGTAGAATCATAAAGCATGCAAATCAAGTACTTGAAATTATTCTACATTACACATTGTAACTGAAGAGAATGGATTCCAGACTTTCAAACATATCTAGGGAAAAAATCCTGATCTTTCTACTGAAGGAGTTAAAAGTGATAAACTAAACAGGATCAGATGTTTCTCTCCATTATGAAAAATGTATCATTTCAGTTCTTTCCTTGTGAAGCACTCCCAAAATGAATTGTTGTGGTTTATTCTTTGTGCTGTCATTCGTACACATTTTTGAAGCACAAGGCCATTTCAGAGCTTCTAAAAGCCTTTCAATTATGAGTAATGCTAAACATCAGCAAACTGAAAAATGTGATATTTCTTCATTGATGTAGGTGCCTTATGGGGAGATTTTAAAAACCTAAATTACCCAAGCTGAGTTATTTAAGAATTAATGTCTATTTACCGTATATATATATATATATATTTACAAGTCAATAAAGCAAATATTAGTTATAAATAATTGTGTTATATAACTTTTCCTTCCATGGATTGGACTTCATCAGAATCAGGCGAAATTTAATTGTATTAAATTGCCACGAGACTATCAAATATTTCATATGTTCCCCATTCCTCCACTGTTACCAAACAATAGTAATTCCAGACTAGCATAGCTATGTCTTTGAACTGAAGAATAAATCTACAATACTAGTCATCTCCACAAGTAACACAAAGAATATCTTTCAAACTACCATGTGTTATCATATCCAGGGACAGCTGTGTTGGCCATATAGCAAAGTACAAGATCACCTAAAATCCACAAAGTAATACATTTATTGAGACAACCCAAATTCAACATGTGTGAATAGTGTTTATATAGGACAGAAAGTGGAAGATAGCTTTTGAAAAATCCAATGTACAAGGGGTATCCAAAAGTTTTAACGATCACCTTTAAAAAAATTTAACAGAAAGTTTGTTTTGATTTGTAGTTGTTAACTTATCTCTATGTAGTCACTATTTAGATTTACAAGTTTTTCCCAGTGTATCTTGACCCTCCGAATACCTGATATTGTAGAAGTCTGCAGATTGCGCCTGATGAAGATTTTACACTTTAGTCACTTCTGGCAGAGCCAGTCACAAAAGTAAAGGACACAAAGAGTTGATTTTCTCAGCAACTTGCACTTAGGGACCAATGATGACACTGACAAAATTTCATCAATATGCCATAATAAATGCTGGCTGATAATTATTACTTTACAATAACCCCTCATAAGGCACAATCTGCAGATTTCTACAATATCAGGTATTTGGAGGGTCAAGATATGCTGGGAAAAATGTATAAATCTAGATAGTGACTACATAGAGATAAGTAAACAACTACAAATCAAAACAAACTTTCTGTCATTTTTTTTAAGGTGATCATTAAAACTTTTGGATACCCCCTCGAATTCTTATCCATCTAGGATTTAGATATGAACTATGTATGCATAAAATGCAAAATGCATAAACTACAATTTAAGAATCACTTGTGAAAATGGCTGGTATGTGTCCAGAGGTGAAATCTGAAAATACAAGCACCTGTGTCAAGAGTTCCCACACATCTGGAATATATTCTACTTCAATGAAACTAATTTATCACATTAGATAAAGTGCCACGTACTATATTCATGACAGAGCAGATGAACAGCAAAAACTTTTGCCATGAAAAGCAAGAAAGACAGATGTTGTCTTCACATCCCTATAATTTTTTTTGCAGGTTTGGAAAATATAACTCACTGACTTAAAATTGTCATTTAGAAATAAACAATAGGCTCAGCCAAGACACTGCTTTAATTTGGAAGCAATATATATTTATTTATTTTCTCAGTTTATAGCCTGCCCTTCCATATAATACTCCTACATATTACAATGGTCAAGGAACAAAATACCTTACAACTCAGTAATCACAGAGAACCACTGCCACAACAAATTAATAGCCAGCATGGTGTAGTGGTTTGAGCACTGGACTACGACTCTGGAGATTACGATTCCCTGCTCAGCCATGGAAACCCACTGGGTGACTTTGGGAGAGTAACACACTTTCAGCTCCAGAAAACCTTAGGGTCACCATAAGCCAGAAATGACTTGAAAGGATGCAACAACAACATCAACAACAAAGAATAATGGAACTGAAAATTAAAAGCAACTATGGACATGTCAAGACTGATGTGAAAGTCCCAGATTTTTTTTCCTGTCCCTTCCAATGTTGTATTGGGTTGAAATTGGGGAGGTGGTACAAAAAAACACCCTCTTATTGTATCAGGAACAGACAGAAAATATTTTGGGATAAACAGTACATATAACCTCCAAAATAAAATTGGTAAAAACTGAAACACAATGTGGGACTTTCTGGCCTTTTTAATCAATCTGGGTGCATACTATGAAATGTGTTAGGAAGTCCGAAAATATATATAAAAAGTATTTTTTGCCTCTCACGGAAATGTTTCAAATCAAACATAGCTCTAGAACAGGAATTTCAAATACAGGGAGTCATAACTGAGAAGGCTGTCTCCTAATCACCATATGCCCAACTCCTAACTTCAGATGATCTCAAAGGAATATTGCAAGGTTCAGGCAGTATCCTTAGTAAAGCCTGATATTTAAAAACTGATTTTCCATGAATAAACACATGAAAATACATATAAAACAGTAAATAAATATACAGAATACTTGGAATATACAGCATCCACAGATTTCTGTGCTCCAGGAATTTTCCAAGATTATTGCCAGTGATTCTGATATTACTTCTACGAGTTCTTTTAATACCTTTGGATGAAGTTCATCTGGCCCTGCAGACTTGGGGGGAAAACAGACTGGCATGAAAGGGCAACTTGAAGATGCCCCCACCCAGGATGCCTTAAGACCATGGCAACCATACACAGCAGTCCAGAGGGCACCCTCCACCACAGGTCCAAATTGGAGTGGGAAAAAAATGCTCCTTTTTGAGCTGGGTTTGCATGGCCTGGGCACAACTTTGGCCCATCTTCTGTGAACTACAGCTATAAAACTATAACTTTTACATCATGAATCACAAATGTCTAACTTAATATGCAATACAATCAACATGTATCAATATGAGTAGTTGGTATAATCTAATGTGGACTTCAAGACACACAACAACAATAACAACAACAACAACAACATTTATTCATTACAAGCTAGAACCTCAAGCTTTTCTTTGTCTGGAATGTTAGGTATCTGTGACACATACCACAAACTCTAGCAACATATGCACATGTGTATATGCATGTGTGGACAAATATGTGTGTGTGCGTGTGTGTGTGTCATATGTATATCATATACCACATGTGCATCCATGTACATGTGTGTGTAGATGAACATTCATGAATTAAAATAGTTTCATAGTTAGGTGAATCAGCATAATCTTTCCTTCTTTCCTTACATTCATCACTTTTTCAAGATGATAATTCTATATTGTGTAGATAATTTATGTATAGATAATTAAACACAGACATTTTTTAATATAAATATAACTTAAAGCATTATGTTTTTAGAACTGATACAGTAGCTTCTCCGAAAATTATGAGGTCTTTGAAGTACAGCCAATACACAAGCTGCAAGAATGACTATCCATCATCTGGGGAGGCACTGACTTAGCTTCTCTTAGGAGATTATTGCATTTACTTTTTTTGCCTGATCTGAGCAAGGGACAAGATCAGGCCAGAATAGGATAAAATGGGTGTTATCACAGACAAAACTGCTGTTGTTCTGCTGGCCGACTATCACCTGTCTCTGAGCTAGCCAATTTTGAAGGATGGAAAGCTTCCATACTCCCAAAATTGGCAGGATAAGAGCAGCTGAGGGATGGGTGGTGGTCGGCCGGCAGTGCAGCAGCAATTTCGTGTGCAATACCTGCCCCCTGCCCCCCATTGCAGACTGATCCCATCCCATGCCCAGATCAGCCAAAAAATGCACGTGAGATAGGATATTCTCTCATAACTGCACTTCCTATTTGAATAATAATAATAATAATAATACTTTTTTTTCTAGCCCGCCCCTCTGAATGGGCAATCGGGGCAGGTTACAAGAGAAGTTAAAAAACATCACAATTAAAATATCCAATCCCATTCCCAACTCCCCTCCCCCTTAAAAAAGGATTTAACCAAAGGCAAGTTAAAAACAATTACAAATAAACAAAATCCACAATGTCACACCAAAAGACTTCCTGAGCTGTTTAACCAAATAGAAACTAAGAAGTAGCAAGAGATAGAGCCGGGAAATGTTAGACTGGCCATTAAGGCTGGCCTGGGGGCAGAGTCGGGGCATCAGGTCCAGATGACACACGCTCTGACTCTGCCCCATAGGGCACCATGACACCATGTGCTACTCCACATGGTGCACAGCATCATGACATTCCTCCAGAGCTGTGTCCATACAACGCAGCACCAAAGGAGCGCCACCAAGCTGTGGCATTGCAGCTATGTCACCCTTTCCAGGGTGCAAAAAGGAACCACTTTTTGAGGCCCCTTTTCATGCCCTGGAATGGCTGGATCGGGGTCGCGGCATGTAGTTGCCGCTGCCCTGATCCGGCTGAAGAAGGGGCAGCTCCCTGCCACACCTTCAGGGTTGTTTGAACAGCCCATAGTATTCTTATAATTTCTTGACTGCAGTCCCCACTCTGATCAATATTTGATCCTAGGTATGAAAATCCTTTTACTATTTCTATTTCCTCATTGTATAGGTTGAATCTGTGTAAATTTTCTGTGGTCATTATTTTTGTTTTCTTTATGTTCAACAATAAGCCTGCCTTTGCACTTTCCTCTTTGATCTTCCTTAGTACTTGTTTTGTATCTCCTTTTTTGTGGATGGGGATGTATTTTGATTGTTTCCAATCTGTTGGCCATCGTTTTGTTTTCCATATCTGTTGACGTATGTTGGTCAGCACTGGTCTTGATTCTTTCGGCGTGGATTGAAGCAATTTGATTGGAATATCATCTGTTTCTGGTGATTTTATTTTTTCCCATTTCTCAAATTACAGCTTCCACCTCTGTTTTTAGAATTTAGGGTTTATCTTCATATGACTCTTCGATCCATGTCCTTTATTTTGTTATCCAGTTCTGTGTACTGCATCCAGCATCTTTCTATTCCTTTCTGATCTTGAAAAAGCATGTTTAGAATATAGTATATCATGAGCCCTGGTGGTGCAATGGGGTTAAATGTCTGTACTGCAGCCACAATGTTGTGAGTTCAGTTTTGCAGGGCTCTAGATTGACTCCGCATTCCATCCTTTTGCAGGTCAGTAAGATGGCCCAGCTTGTTTAGAAGAATTGGCTAACACACTGTAAACCACTTAGAGAGTGCTTAGTTCCCTATGATGCCAATATAGACATGTAACATGCTGCTAAATTGTTTATATAATCAGAGAAGGCATGCTGCATGCCTCTTCACTATACAGGTGGCTCTCCATATCCATAGATTTTTTTATCCACAGATTCAAGCATCCACGGAATGAAAATGTTCCCCAAAATAAATAAATTCCAATAGGCAATCCTGGATTTTGCCATTTTATATAAAAGGTACCAACGTATATAATAAGACTTGAGCACCCACAGATTGGGGGTCCATGGAGGATTCTGGGATCAAACCCAGCAGATACCAAAGGCTCACTGTACTACTTAATGTAGTTTGGAGTGAGAGTGAGGTAAAGCTCACTTTAAAAAAAAGAAAAAGAAAATGCTTTTAAAAATATTGTTCCCACACTTCCAGAAAAACTCCAAACTTGGCATATTAGCATTCCATACAGAAGAAGGGTTTTTATATTGGGGAGTTTTTCAGGTACTGTATATGATTTGGGTTGTAGGAGCTGTGTCGCAGCTAAGAGTATGGACACCAACACAACAAGAATGCAAGATGAATAACTATTGTGTTATTTTTAAAAAGCTGCTGCAGCTGCTGTTACTGCTTATCCCCCTCCTCCTTTTTTATAAATATCACCAGATAAATTGGGTGGGCACTGCAAGATGTTGAGGACCTGTAGGACCTTGCACTCCTTGACTGTCACTCTCTCAATTTCCTCCAAATTGGAGCATCCCTGAAATTATTTTTGACCCCAAATAGCCAATAGCACACTAAAGCCTTGGGCAGGAGGGTTCAACTAGCCATTATGCCTGTTTCAGATGTTCCTTCGTTGTCTATTTAAAAAGCCTGTGAAGACCTTTTTAAAAAAAATAAATAAAGAAAGTGAACACACTTCCCATTCTGGCTATATTCCGTTCTCAACAAAGGCCTCTATTGCCCAGAAGAAAGACTCCATGAACCTTAAAAAATAAGGCAGGTGGTACTCCCAAAACCCCCAAACAAGGTAAAATAAATAAGAATGTCTCGTAGCTGAAGTCATCATTGACCATTTGAGGGCACCTTCAATTTGGAAAGACACTGGGATACTTGGAGCATAAAATTTCTTTTGACTGCATGTGGGCCATAGGCCACAATTTGATCACCTCCAAGTCCAATTGTTAGTTCCCATTAGGTCACTGGAACTTAAATAGATCTTGACTTACAATGTCCCCTTTGATTCAATAATTCTAGTCTAGGTGAGACTAATTGGATTTCTGCCACTATACACATTTTTAAAGATATGTTTAAAGACATATATCCTTACACATCCTTATTGTGTTTATTTTCTATTCTTAAAAATCAGAGAAGAAAAATTAGAAAACAAAGTCAAAAAATAATAATAAAATAAAATTATTCAAGGAATAATTTTCTTCACACTTCTTACAATGAACACTGTTGTGCATTAACACCTACATTTAGAAGGTCTGCAAGCAGTTGCTCTTTTATTGCTTCCCTAAACAAACCCATTTCCTACAAATTATTCCCATATCTTTTGCACCACAGCCAACTTCCCAGAAAAACAGCAGGAAAACGAAGTGTGAACTCCAAGCAACCCGCTTCCACAGAACAATGCAATGTACCAAGAAGAAAGAACCTGCTGTTTTGGTTTTGCCGAGAGACTTGAAGTAAGGGGGAGGAGGAAAGAGGAACTTTAAAAGTAAAATGGGAAGAGCTGTGTAACTGTAGCTATACAGCAGGCATGTTGTGAATGATTTCAAAGCCTTTGAGGTTTTAAAATCACCCAGAAGCCCAACTGAAGCACACTAAGGGTTTTCAAGCTTCCAGGAACTACACTGGGCCAGAAACCAGTAAATCTCTCTAGATGATAAACAGCTTGGTTTAGTTTAGTGTAATGAATACAGTTTGTATATTAACAGTCCAAAGAGGAAAAAACTGATAAAATGTAGCAGTGTATGTTACACAGGATGACCAGATGCCCTCCTTTCCCAGGACATGTCCTACATTTCAACCTTCTATCCAGGAGTAATTGCAGAATGTCTTCCATTTTGAGCATAACCAAGAAGCATGAATTTATATATTTATTAGTGTTTTAGTTTTTCTTGCGTATGTTCTACATGTTTCTTGAATGCCCTACATTTGCCGTTCCTTGTCCTCCTTTGTGGTTAGGCCATCTGGTCACTCAGGTTATACATACCACATCATATCTTGTAAACAAAATTATATAAAATTAATTTTATTTGGATCAGACCTATTGTAAATTTTGATGTCAAAATCATGGCATTAGATTCATACTTAGAGCACACTGATTGAAACTAGTGGGACTTAAGTTAGTAATGGTTAGTCATGAGTCCCACTCATGCTCTTTTGCTTAAGGCCCTCTGATGACAGTACATGCGAAAATCTGGATGCAAGCCAGTTCAGTTGCAAAGTTACTTAGGAAGTAAATATCTCAGTTGTCTTCTCTGTCCAAACCTACATCCTATTTAAAGTTGAAAATCTCATTCATTTCCACAGGACTGAAGGGATCCTTTACTTTCTCCCGATTGTGCTGAAAGGGTTTGCTTGTTTGTTTATGGTTTATACCTCATCCCACCTCAACGAAGAGCCCAGAGTGGCTTTATAGAACACAGCACAGAGCTATCTTTAAATTAATAATTACAAAATTGTAGAAATGAAATAAAATACAATAAAATCATACTCAAGAATCAACACCTAAAGAAACTATCTATCATCTGAAAGGTTAAGCAAATACATATATTTTCAGCTGGCGCTTGTCTCAGGCAAAAGGCAATAGGATGGAGGACAGGTGGATCTCCACCATGGAAGAGTTACATAGCCAGAATGAAAACAGTGAAGGCCATGCCAGTTATAGATGCCAATGAGTCGTTCTCAAGGAAGAACACCACAAGCAGTGCCTTAAAACCTAGCTCAGTAGTTCCCAAACCTTGATACTCCTTCAGCTCTCAGAAATCCTGATTGTAGGCCAAGTTGGCTGGGGCACCTGGGAGTTAGCAATAGTAACAGCAATAACAAGTAGACAAGCCCTCACACAGTTGCATGCCCTTGTTTCTCTCTGCAATAGCAATAGTAATAGCAAGCACATTTCTATACCACTTATCTGTGCATTTAAGCACTTCCTAAGTAGATTACAATGTGTAACTAATTGCCCCCAACAAGCTCAGTATTCATTTTAGTGACCTATGGAAGGATGCAAGGCTGAGTGGACCCTGGAGCCCTTCCTGGGATCAAACTCACAACAATGTGGCTGTGAGTGGCTGAAGTACAGGCATTTAAGCATTGCACCACCAGGGCTCCTATTGAAGCCCAAAACACCTGGAGGGCCAAAGTCTGGGCACCACTGTCATAGATCATTCATTAATGCAGAAGGTGATCCATCAAAATGTTGTTATTGTTGTTGTTGTTGTTGTTGTTGTTATTATTACTACTACTACTATTATTGCTTCTTAGCCATTTAAGGGTGTTATACCATTGCACTAATATGAACTGGACCCAGTAGATCACTGGCCACCACAGCAGAGATTTCAGAATAAACAATGGCACAAATCTGAGATCAAATGCATAGAAGCCTTTGATTTTGACACCTAGATTATCATTGTAGATTGTGTACAGCACTGTGTAAATTTACAGCGCTATATAAATAAAAGTTAATAATAATTAATAATAAAGTATATAGATCTCATTTGTTGGAATTATTCATGCATATTGTATCCTTGTACCCCGCTCCGAGTGTATATACAGAGGAGCGGGCTATAAATAAACTATTATTATTATTATTATTATTATCCTTGTAAAATAAAAATTAAAAAGTTTAAATAACAAAAAAGAAAATGCTGTCTCTTTTTAGATGTACTTATTGAGTATGAAACTATGAGTTTTAGATGTACTCACTGAGTATGAAACTAGGAGTCATAGAGTAAAATTCACTATAGGAAATGATGAGTCCTCACATTAGATAAAGAAAAGGAAGAAAATCTGAGTTCCTCATCTTGTGAAATGATTTAAAACAAACCTTACGTCCTACTACCTTTGAATTCCATCTACATTAAAAAAAACCTGGTGGACTGCTAAAGTTTAATTATACTGTTACTGGAAGAAAGCATAATTGAAAATGCAAGAGAACCTAAAAGGAGATACAAGATGTCAAAAGAAAAAAAAAAAAGGGGGGGGGGTAATAAAGGAACATGGCATGTATTAACACTGTTTATTGTAGCATAACAGCATCATAGGATTGTTGTTAATTTCCTTCGAGTTGGCCCTTGTGGTCTCTTCCAACTCTATGATTCTATGACCTTGATTCATGACTACCCTATAGATGAGACATCAACTTGTGAAGGTCCTTGGTGGTAATTATTTTTGTTTTCATTATGTTTAATATTAAGCCTGCCTTTGCACTTTCTTCCTTGATCTTTCTTAGTAGGTGTTCCACGTCTAGTATTATGGTGTTATCTGAATATCTTAGATTGTTGATATTCCTTCCTCCTATTTTCACTTCTTCTTCTGTGTCCAAGCCTGATTTTCTTATAATATGTTCTGCATACAAGTTGAACAGATAGGGTGAAAGGATGCAGCCTTGTCTGACCCTTTTGCCAATTGGGAACCATTCTGTTTCTCTGTGTTCTGTTTTGACAGTAGCCTCTTGTCCTGAGTAAAGATTCCTCATCAGGATTTTTAGATGTGTTGGCACTCAGATGTCTTTAAGGGCATTCCATAGCCTTTCATGATCAATGCAGTCAAAGGCTTTGCTATAGTCTATAAAACACATGCTGATTTCCTTTTGAAATTCCCTGGTGTGCTCCATTAGCCACTGTATGTTTGCAATGTGGTCTCTAGTGCCTCTTCACTGAAGATTATCACACCAGCGCTTACTATGGGGTAAGCACTGGTAAATAGCGTCTAAAACATTGAGGAAGCATGTGTGTGTGAAAGCCTCAACATCAGGGAATTATCGGGCTCCCCTCAAGCATCCCTGAATTGTTCAGGGAAAGGCAATTGGCTCTGAACAGAAACTTTGCATTAGAGCTGACTCTGTCAATGTGGAGTGCAGCAGTTCAATTGCATCATAGGATTTTGTTGTTGATATTGTTGTTGTCTGCTTTCATTTCATTGCTGAGATATGACGACCCTAAGGTAAATGTATACCACAATGGTATAATGGTTTGAGCGCTGTACTATGACTCTGGAGATCAGGGTTTGAATCCCTGCTCAGCTATGGAAACCCATTGGGTGATTTTTGGCAAGTCACACTCTGTCTGCCTCAGAAGATGGCAATAGCAAACCCCCTCTGAAGAAACTTGTCAATAAAAACCAATTATAGGTTCACCTCAGGGTTGCCTTAAGTTGGAAACTACTTGAAAGCATGCAGCAGCAGCAACAACAACAACAACAACAACAAGGTGAAGAAACAAGGGGGTTCTTGACAAGTTTTGTTCAGAGAGGGTTTTGACTTTGCCTTCATCCCAGGATGAGTGAGTGTGACTTTTTAAAGATCATCCAAAGGGTTCCCATGGGCCAGTGAGGATTCAAACCCTCGTCTCCTCAGTCATAGTCCGATGCTCAAACCATTGCACCATGCTAGCTCTCATTATCAGAACAGTGTCTCTAAAAGGATGATAAGAGGCAGAAATCAAGAAAAGGTAAAGACTCACAGATTACATCAAGTTCCTATTCACATGGAACTTTTTCCTTCTTAAACAACACAAAGAGGAATTGGTGAGAAGCAGAAAAATGCAAATCCATAATTGCATTTAGGCCAGAACAGAAGGGGAAACTTTGCTCACGTTACTTAGCTTTATGCTTACACTGCTAAGAGGGCTAAAAGGTGGTGAAGAACAAGGCAATGGATGAAAATGGGAGCAATATCATTCAGTGTGAATATGTGTGGGAGTGGTTGTAACCACACTTTGGCTAAAGTGCCAAAATGAAGATGAATATCGATATAGAAGTTGAATATGAATACAGTGTGTGAAGGGATCCTGCAGGACCTTAGAGAAAGAAGTTGTCACATAAGCTTTTGTAGACTAGATCTACTTCCTGAGATGCATGGATGTAGATGCGCACATCTGAGAAAGCAAGCCAAGTCTATAAAAGCTTATGCTACAACATCTTTCACACAGTTAGTCTTTAAGGTACTACAACATCACTTTGCATACTGATATTCCAGACTAACATGGCTATGGACTTTACTGCATGAGAAACAAACATTGGCCTACCTTGTGATATGTTGGTTTTCACTGATGAAGGCGGAGGAATCCTTTGAGCGGGTTGGTTCCCTTCTTTAGCTCCAATAGGCAGGTAATAAAGCTGCAGAGGGACGTCCTAGAAGGGAACCGCTCCCTGATCTTCCAGTTGTTGTTATAGCCTAAGGTCTAGCTATTAGTAATATATTTAATTTAGAAAGAACAAGTAGAGGAACAACTAATCTAATCAATTTTGGTAGCGAAAAACAGAACATAACCACACCCCAACCTACAGGCTCAGTTCAGGGTGGGTAGGATCCCTCCGCCTTCATCACTGAAAACCAACATATCACAAGGTAGGCCAATGTTCGTTTTTCCAGTGATGAAGGGGGGGGGATCCTTTGATCGGGATATGCCAAAGCTCTCTGTTTTTGGGAGGAAGAACTGAGGTGAGTTTATTGAACAATAGCTTGGAGTACGCGTCTACCGAATGAAGCTTCCGCAGATTGGAATGCGTCAAGGCGGTAGTGAGGTACAAAGGTAGAGGGTGAAGACCATGTGGCAGCTCTACAGCACTACAGGTGGAATGTGTGGTGATAGCCCGAGGAACTGATGAAGTTTTTGACTTGTAACACTTCGTGATACAGTCCTGGATCCATCTGGACAGTGTGGAAGTGGAGACCTTCTTTCCTTTGGTAAATGAGCCAAAAGAGATGAACAGGCAGTCTGAGAGTCGGAAGTTGTGGGTCCATTTGAGGTATATTTTGAGTGCCCTCCTGACATCTAATGTGTGCCATGTCTTTTCCGATTCCTTCTTGGGGATGGGGTGGAACAAAGGAAGGATGATTTCTTGTGATCTGTGGAAGGCAGAGTTGACCTTGGAGACGAAAGTCAGATCTAGACTTAATAATACTGAGTCCTCTCTGAAGATGCAGAGCTCTTCTCTGATGGATAAGGCTCCCAGCTCTGAAACTCTTCTGGCTGATGTGATGGCTACCAAAAAGAGAACCTTGTAGGTCAGAAGCTTAATGTCAACCTGGGCCAAAGGTTCGAATGGGGCCTGGGTGAGTGCTGCAAGAACAAGGTGTAAGTCCCAGCTGGAATATTGGTGTATTGGTGGGGGCCTTATTAAGGTAGCTGCCCTGAGGAACTTTTTGATATATGGATGAGAGGACATATGATTGGCGGTCTTAATAGGGAGAGCTGATGGGATGGCTGAGATCTGTCTTTTGAGGGTGTTGGGCTTAAGGCCCTTGTCTAGCCCCTCTTGAAGGTAAAGTAGCAGGTCACCTATGGCAAATCGAGCTGGAGAAATAGCTTTGGTTTTGCACCATGAAGAAAAGCCATGAAAGGAATATTCGTAAATCCGTCTCGTGGATGGTCTCCGGGACTAGATAATGGTCTCGGCTACTTGAGGGTGAAGGCCATCTTCTAGCAGTAGGCGGCACTCAATTTCCAGGCGTGAAGATTGAGCCACTTTAGGTTTGGGTGGGCCATCTGTCCTTCGGTTAACAGGTCTGGACTTACTGGCAGTCTGATCTGATCTAGTGCTAGATTTAGGATTTCCGGAAACCACGGTCTTTGAGGCCAATGAGGAGCGATTAGAATCAGGGTGGCCCTTTCGTTTCTTAGTTTTTGTAGACACCTCGATATCATTGCCATGGGAGGGAAGGCATAGAAGAGACCTGGTGGCCATGTGGCATGGACAGCATCTGTGTTTTTTGCTCCTTCAGTTGAGAACTGAGAGAAGAACCTCGGAAGTTGATTGTTGACTGGTGACGCAAACAAATATACCTGCGGCGTCCCCAGAAGTCGGGTTATGTGTAGAAAGACCTCTGGGTGGAGATGCTACTCAGAATGATCTATGTCTCTTCTGCTGAGCCAATCTGCTCGGGTGTTCAGAACACCCTTTATGTGTTCTGCTCTGAGAGAGTGCAGGTTGTTTTCTGCTCAGTTTAATAGGAGTGTGGCTTCTTGCATCAGAGTTCGGGACCTCATCCTGCCCTCTCTGTTCACATGGGCCTTTGTTGTCACATTGTCCGTATGGATCAGAACATCTGCGTTTTGGATCATGTGAGAAAATGATAGGAGGGCTAGGTGGACCACTCTTAGCTCCAGCCAATTGATGCTTTGTTGACGGTCCTGAGAAGTCCATCTACCCTGGGGCAGTTGAGTGTTGAAAGTCACACCCCAGCTATACATGCTACGATCTGTTGTGATCTGGATCTGTCTGGGTAGCCATATGGGTCAACCTTTTAATAGGTGATGAGACATCCACCACGGGAGCGACCTTCCGACGTTTTGGGGAATGTGGACTATCTTGTGTACCTGTCGTGAAATCAACTGTTGGAATGGTAGAAGCAACCACTGTAGGGGTCTGGCATGAAAACGCGCTCAGGGAACGCAAGGCATGGCAGCTATCATGAGCCCCTGTAGTCTTGCTAAGAGCAGAAGGTCTGATGAATGGTTTGGAAGGATGGACTGGACAACTTTTCGAATGGTGTCGATCCTCTCCAGGGGAAGACTGACTGTGGCAGATGATGTATCTATGACGGCTCCCAAGTGATGTATGGACTGTGACGGAATGAGGTGGCTCTTCCCAAGATTGACCAGAAAACCATGGCGAGAGAGGGACTTTAAAATAAACTGAACAGCAGCTGAGTCCCTTTCGGATGAAGGAGCAGCAATCAATAAGTCATCCAAGTACGGGAAAATGTGAAGACCTTGGGTCCTCCAGTGTGCCACGAGGGCTATCATGATTTTGGTAAACACTCTGGGGGTGGAGGACAGACCGAATGGCAGAGCCCTGTACTGGTAATGCTGGTTGTGATAACAGACACGGAGAAATTTGCGATGGGCCAGGTGAATCAAAATGCGAAGATAAGCTTCGGTCAAATTGAGAGAGACCATAAAATTCCGTGGTTTGAGGGAATCTAGGATCGTCTTTAGTGTTTCCATCCTGAATCACCGTTTGACCACACTTTTGTTGACTCTCTTTAAGTCGAGTACCGCCCTCCAAGACTTGTCCCTGTTTGGAACGATGAATAGGATGGAGTAACAACCTTTTTGTCTCTCTGAGGATGGGACGGGCTCGACTACCCCAATCTGGAGTAGGTGGTCGATAGCCTCGATCTTCAGTTGGTGTTTATGAGGGCGCTTGGATCGTGGAGAAATGGTGAAGTGGTTGCGTGGGTAGTGAGTAAAGTCTATCCAATAACCTGAAGATTTAGTGGAGAGGACCCAGTTGTCCAAGGTGGTGAATTGCCAAACATAATGGAATTGTTGAAGTCGGCCTCCCATCCGGTGGGTCGGCCAGTCAGGCTCGTTGGTTGGAGCCCTGTTTGGTTGTATTTGTTGATGTAAACAAGCAGATGCACAGGTAAAGCAATCTCCGATGCCTTCGGAACGACCAGCGACCTTGGAGCTGTTCGGCTTTATCAGGAATTCCTCCTGCTCGCTGCTGATGAAACAGACTGGAGCCAAATCTCTCTCCTCAGAGGTGTTTATTCTTAAAGTTGCTATATTTACAAGTATATACACGCCCGTCCAACAAAACTCTCCAACCATCTATCCACTCCGACTACCCCAACAACCCACACTGCAGTGTGCAGGCTATTTATAGATCTGTGCCATGCGGTCACAAACCCCTCCTCTTCTGGTGACTCTTTTTCCTTGTGCCACCAACAAAGTTGTCCCTTCACTCAGGAAGACTTTTGATGTTACCCAGGCTTACGTGCAATCAAGCACATATCTGACCTTGAACACTGTCTGCTGTTCCAGCCTTCAGCTGCAGACAATTATGCCCATGATTCCTGGTTTCCTTTTGTGCACATCTGTACATTTCATAGTTGAGCCTCAATGCCTAACATGCCCCTCCAAAATGTACAGATGTGTATCTTTTTGCCACATATGTGTTTGCCATCTTCCGATGTTTACATTCGTTGAACAGCCAAACTCTGTGTTTATTGTGCCATGCCTATCAAACATGATAGATGTTCATGCCTTTCAATTGGCAAAGCTTTTGTGAGAACATCAGCAATGTTGTCCCTGGTGTCAATGTACTCCAGATTTATGATTCTGTTTTGAACCATCTCTCTCACATTCTGATACCTCACACCAATGTACTTTGTCCTACACTTCAAGTTCTCAGCTTCAGACATTGCAATACATGATTGTGAATCCTCATGGACTACAGTAGGCTCTTCACACTTTTCTCCCAAATCCACAAGCAATTGCCTTATCCACTGGATCTCTCCTGCAATTTCAGACAATGCTGCAAATTCTGCTTCTGTAGTACTTAAAGCCACACAGTTTTGCTTCCTGCTGCGCCAAATTATTGGACTACCAGCAAATCTTACAAGCAAACCTGACACTGACTTTCTGTCATGCAATTCTGATGCGAATGAACTGTCCACATAACAATCCAGCTGTTGTTCACTGCCCTGTATCACCAACTTTCTTTCTTTGGTTCCTTTCAAGTATCTCAGCACATGTTTCACTCTAGTCCAGTCTTCTACTTTTGGAACACTTACTTTTCTGCTAAGTACTCCAACAGCAAACGAAATGTCTGGCCTAGTGTTGTTTGCAATGAACATCAAGCTACCTACTACACTTCTGAACAATTCTGGATTTTCAAATTCCTTTGATGATTCTGCACTAGAAGTTCCAGAAGTCATTGGACTCTTTACAACTTTTGCGTTCTGCAAGCCACATTTTTCAATCAGTCTTTCAATCTTTTTCTGTTGGCTCAACAAACACCTGCCATCCTCAGTCCACTGAACTTCAATCCCTAAGTAAGTCTTGAGATTTCCCAAATCCTTGAGCTTAAACCTCTTAGACAACTCTTTCTGAACTGATGTAATTTCCCTCTCTGACTTCGCTGCGACACACAAGTCATCAACGTAAATCACAACGGTCACATCACCTTTTGTATACACGCACGCATCCGCAATGCTGCGTTTGTATCCCAATTTTACCAACTCTTCATGAATGCAAAGGTTCCAGCAACGTGCACTCTGTTTCAAACCGTACAATGCCTTTTTCAACTTGTAAACCTTTCCATCTCTGTCCTTGTCAAAACCTAAAGGTTGTTCCATAAAAACCTCCTCATTAAGATGAGCATTCAAATATGCAGTTTCAAAATCAAAGTGTCTCACTACTTGATTCTTCCTAGTTGCTAAAGCTAATACCAGCCTTAAACTTTCTGGCTTTGCAGTAGGTGAAAAAGTTTTGTCAAAATTTTCAAACCTCTGCTGCGAAAAACCTTTTGCAACCAGTCTTGCCTTGTATCTATGGGTTCCATCCGGCATTTCCTTCCTCTTGAAAACCCATTTGCAACCTACAACCTTGTGGTTCTTAGGCCTCTCCACAATCTCAAACACTTCCTTATCTAGTAAAGACAAGTACTCCTGATCCATGGCAGAAAACCATTTCTCCTGCTCCTCCTTAGGATATGACTGCAATTCCTCAAAACTCTCTGGCTCATCTGCCATCACTGAATAAGCTCTTGCACCCTGCACTACGAATCTATCTGGAGGTCTCCTCACCCTCTGAGTTCTCCTTGGCACAATCACTTTTGTTCTGCCTTTTTCATCCTCACTGTCAGAACTAGTTTGCACCTCTGTGTCTTTCATGGACACCTTTTCAAACTTTTGTGTAGTGACTGGTGAGTGCAAAGTTGGATGTGTTTGTGTGTGATGGTGTGCAGAAGTACTGGGTTCACTTTCAGTAGATGCTTCTTGTTTTAGCACCCCTCCATTTCCAGTACCTATGTCACTCTGCCCCAGCTTGAGAAAAACCTCTTTGTTGGCATGGAGCTTTTCCCAACCTGAATGTTTTTCAAAGTTGGCACTTCTGGACAGCAAGATTTCCCCATGACCTACATAAAATCTATAGCTGTTCCCAGAATACCCCACAAACATCAACCTTCTCCATTTAGGATCCCCCTTTTTCCTGAAGTTTGCAGGCACATACACATTTGCATACTGCCCAAAAACTCTCAGGTATTTGAGATTTGGTGGTCTCCCATACAGCATGTGATATGGAGTTTTCTTTACAAAAGAATTCCAAGTGCGATTGGCAACATGGTTTGCTGTCAAAATTGCTTCCCCCCAAAGCTGCTCTGGTGCTTCTGCATCGAGCATCATACAATCTTTTATTTGCTTTAAGACTCCAATGTGTCTCTCCGCTAAGCCATTCTCCTGGGGAACGGCCGCGTTCGTCGTGTTGTGGCGGATCCCTTTCCTCCTCAACCAATTTTTCAGGTTGTTAGATAGGAATTCTCCACCTCTATCTGTAACCAAAGATCCTACTTTGTATTCAAACTCCCTTTCAATCATATTGACCCAATTTTTGATGTGTTCAGCAGCTTCACTCTTTTCCTTCATGAGCATCACATATGAAAACCGTGTGTGACGATCCACAATGACCATGAAGTACTGATTTTTGCCCATGGTTTTGGCCAAAGGACCAGCCAAATCAGCATGCACAACCTGAAAAGGCCTTTGTGTGGTGCATTTGCTGTGTTTGGCCACAGGAAAAGCCTTCAGCTTTATCCTGCTGCAAACTGAACAATCCAGGTGGTTTGAACAAGTGGACATTTTAAATTCTGGACACACTTCCCCCAGCTTCCCCAAACTTGTGAAGCTTGTATGTCCCATCACTCTATGGTAGTAATGAGCACAGTCTAAGTGCAAAGGCACATTGTTGACTACTGAACATTCTGCCTTGTCAACCATATAGTACATTTTGTCTCTTTTGATTGCTTTAGCACAAACTTGGTCATTTATGCTAATAGTACAATCATCCCCTTTGAAACTCAATGCATACCCACTGGTGGTTAATTCAGACACACTAACCAAACAGTTTTGCAACTTAGGAACACACAAAACATTTGAAAAGTCCTTTCCAAAACTTGGGATGAACACAGTTCCCATCACTTTTGCCTCCCTTGATGCACCATCAGCCAAAGCAACTGAATGTACATTAGATGGCACCTTATCTTTCAGGAGCCTATCACAATTAATCATATGCGACGATGCTCCGGAATCTAATAACCAAATGGGGTCTACAGCCTGATGGGCTTTATAGTCATTGTTCTTTACCACAGCAACAACACCTTTCCTGCTCACAGGATCTTTAGGCTGTTGTTTCCTTGCTGCTGCCAGCTTTCTACAGTCCTTCTTGAGATGGCCTGGCTTCCCACAGTGGAAACACTTTCTCTCCCTGGACACAGCTGCCTTCTCCGGTTGCAGCTCCTTGAAAGCCTTGGTTGGGTGTGTTTGTCTTGGTACTGCATGCTGCCTCTGGAGCCCTGCCTCGTACTGCCGACGTTGGCTCTCTTCCAAGACACGTGCAGCCACCAATTCCGCAGTAATCTGTGATTCATCAAAACACTGAAGACTCCACAGAATATTCTCAAAATCATCAGAAAGACTCCCAAGCAGGATGTATGCTTTCTGCTCAGATGCAAGGACGACACCTCTCATCTGCACCTGGCTGAACAAATCAGCCATGATCTCCAGATGCTTCTCTGGCGATTGTCCTTTCTGCATTTTGCAGGCATACAGTCTCCTACACCAAATCATTCTTGACAGAGCTGTTTTAGATTGGTGAATCTCCCTCAAAGCATCCCAAACTGCCTTTGAGGTTCTTTTCTCCCGGACATGGTTGATCTGCGACGGCGTGATTCTAAGCAAAATTGTAGCTCTTGCTCTCTTATCTCGGTCAAGAGTATCTGCTGTGGGTCCTCTCTCAACAACATCCCACAGTCCTTCTCTGACCAGCAAAGCCTCACAATAGGAACTCCAAGCTGCATAATTAGTTTCGTCTAGTTTGGGAAATTTAGCTGCCTCCATCATTAAGCAGTGTAAAGATAGAGTCCTGGCAGTTTTCCCAGCTTCTACTGTCAATTGTGATAAGACACAGACAACAGTCCAAAAATCTTACCATCCAGCCTTCCGGCACTGACAGCACAACACAGCAACAAAGTACCTCTCTCACACAGCCAGTTGAACTCTTCAGCACAAACGGAGATGCCTTATCAGATAATGATCTGGGCCCATAACCCTTGTTGATGTAAACAAGCAGATGCACAGGTAAAGCAATCTCCGATGCCTTCGGAACGACCAGCGACCTTGGAGCTGTTCGGCTTTATCAGGAATTCCTCCTGCTCGCTGCTGATGAAACAGACTGGAGCCAAATCTCTCTCCTCAGAGGTGTTTATTCTTAAAGTTGCTATATTTACAAGTATATACACGCCCGTCCAACAAAACTCTCCAACCATCTATCCACTCCGACTACCCCAACAACCCACACTGCAGTGTGCAGGCTATTTATAGATCTGTGCCATGCGGTCACAAACCCCTCCTCTTCTGGTGACTCTTTTTCCTTGTGCCACCAACAAAGTTGTCCCTTCACTCAGGAAGACTTTTGATGTTACCCAGGCTTACGTGCAATCAAGCACATATCTGACCTTGAACACTGTCTGCTGTTCCAGCCTTCAGCTGCAGACAATTATGCCCATGATTCCTGGTTTCCTTTTGTGCACATCTGTACATTTCATAGTTGAGCCTCAATGCCTAACAGTATTAGGCTGGCTTCCTGGGTTGGCAGGAGAGGATCTGCCAAAACCTCGGCCCTGGGTTTGTTGTCTGGACTGAAAGCAGCAGTCAGACCACTGTGGCTTTCCATATCTGTAGTCTCTATTTTAGGATGAGTTGGACGAGGGACGAAAGGAACGAAAGGACGATTGGCCATGGCGGAGAGGTTTTTTATTGTCGCGACGTGGCATAGAAGGTAATGCCTTCTTTTTGTCTTTGGTTTCAATGAGGATGGGGTCAAGGACTTCTCCGAACAGATTGGACCCCCCAAATGGGGCCATGGTGAGATTCTGCTTGGATCGGTAGTCAACCTGCCAATTTTTTAGCCAAATTTGTCTTCTAACTGGGATGGACGCTGCTTGAGCCCTGGTACTGAACTGTATGATGTCCAGAGAGGCATCTGAGGTGAAGGCAAGGACCTTTAAAAGTTTGTTGATCCCTTGTCTCAGCTTGGTGTCGCCCCTAGGGACCAGTTGGATCAGGTCTTTGGCCCAACCATGTGCAGCCCTTGACAGAATAGAGATGGCAGAAGAGGCTCGGATGGCAGTTGATGAAACTTAAAAGCTCTTCCTGAGTGCTGAGTCAGCCCTCTTGTCCTCTGGGATTTTTAACACATCATCCCCATCCTTGGCGTAAATGGCAGATGACACCAAAGAAGAGACGGGGGCATCCAGGAGGGGTATTTGTAGCTTGGCCATCACTGGTTGGGACAATGTGTAGAACTGCTTAACTGCAGAGGCATTAGGCTTTATGGCAGCAGGCTTGTTCCATTCTTCTCTAATTACTTTCATGAATTCGGCTGGGAAAGGCACCTCAGGAGAAGAAGGGCTAGGCTTGGGGAAGGAATCTCCTTTCCCTTGGGGTAAGTCAGAGTCAGTTGGCTGAGGAGGCTTGGGGAGGGTCAGACAAGTCCAAAGCCCTGATAGCTTTCTTTTTTTTTTTTTTTTAACAAAATGGGGAAGTCATCAGAGGAAAATAGCCTGGAGGATAATGGAGGTAGAGGAACATCAGGCTCATCTTCCTCAGAAAGGTCACCCTTCCCCTCTTCAGAGACAGATTGGAACTGAGATGCATTAGCACTCTCTTCATAAGAGGACTGAGAAACCACATGTAATTTAGCCCTCTTGCCATTTTCATGATGCCCAGTAGATGTTGCCCTGCGCTTATGTTTGGGCTTGAGCTTGGCTGAAATAGCAGCAGAGGAGAGTTTCCCACCCTTTTAAAGTGCTTTGGGCCTCTGGTGGTGTTTTGGCGCGAATCTGCCCCTCTCATTGGCTGGAATGGCCTCAGCAGAGGACCTGGATGCTGGTGAGGCAGAGAAGGATTCCTGGTGAGGGGATTGAGCTGTGGCCCTACTTTTGCCTCTTGCCTCTGAGGCAGGCTTGGAAGAGGGCTGGCCTGATGCAGGAAGCCTTGGGAGGGGAAGATCCAATCTATGGGCCTGGGAGGGAAGGGCCTGGCCAGCCATAGCAGCTGCCTGCGTTGCAATGATAGATGCCAGGAGGCTGGATAGCTCAGGGGGTAGAGGAAGGGCCGTGGGGGGCGCAGGGGTCTAACTCACTCTCCCCTCAGAGTCTTCAGACTGCGCAGTTTCTTCCCAATCCCGGGAAGAGAGAATGCAGCGTGGGGTGCTTTGGCTCAGAGAAAAGGGTTCTCCCTCCACTGGCTGCACCATTTTGGAGGACGTGGCTTTGCCACCAATCTGCTGTGAGGCCGAGGCCTGATCAGCCTGGGCAGAGTCGCCTGACATGCCTGGGCTGTCCTCCATCTCCCCTCTTGCTTGCATGGATCCTTTCCTAAGTCTAGCCTGGCTCAAGGGAGAGGAAGGAAAGGAAAGGGGAGGTTTTTTTTAAAAAAAATTGTTTAAGAAGAGATCACAGGAGAGAGGAGAGATAGAACCTATCTGGAGCAAGGCAGGAACTAAGACTGGAAGAGCAGGGGCGTTTTCCTTCTAGGACGTCCCTCTGCAGCTTTATTTCCTGCCTATTGGAGCAAAAGAAGGGAACCAACCCGCTCAAAGGATCCCTCCCCTTCATCACTGGAAAAAAGAAAGGTAAACCAGATTGGAAGAGGAGTGGTTTTCTCCAAACCACTGCATGCTTTTGTAGCACTTCCATTCTCTTCCATAGGGGAGATGGTCATCAAAGCAAGCATTTTGCCTAACAGATAATTCCAGTTTTCTCAGAAAGATAACAAAAGTGCTGTGACACCAGGTGGAGAGGTAAGGAGAAAGCTGCTACTCTCCTGATCTATTTTGCCTTTCCTTCTTGTGCCATGTCTCTGAATTCTGTCCCCATGATGAGTATGGTCATAAACCTTGTTTCATGTTTGCTTCCCATCTGAAATAAGACAGACGGCAACTACTGACAAGGATTTCTCTGTCATTACACACACATGCTGGAATTTTGTGCCTAGAAACCTATGGCTTTCTGGTGACAGGTTGAAAGTATTACAGTTATTCAGCAAAAAGAACAGGATGCAATGGTTCTGCCAGAATTCTCCCACCTTTGTATACGAAAAGGCTATACCGGAGGACTAGGAAATCCTCTGGAACTGACTGGGTGCCACAAAAGGATGCAGTAAGAGGAGACACATGCACACACCAGTGGAGACAGACTTACACTGTGGAAACTTTATCCCTACATTTACAATTTTAAAAAATCATAAGAATAATTTTGTAAAAAAATAATCTCAACTAGTTCAATGCTATTTGAGATGAATTTTAAATTAATGGTTAGGTAATTATGAGTTCAGAATTTTCTCCTTCTAAAATTTTCTGCCATTACTTTTTATGTTAATATAACATTCATTTTTAAATACATTTTTGGCACATAGTGGTGAAAAGGTAGGATATAAGTGTGTGAAAGGAACAAATCATTAGTTAAATGCTTTAAAAAGAAAGACCAGAGGGAATTATACAGGATGCAGAAAAGATTTGCTGCAGTGGCAGTATCTCAAGCGAGCAAGGAAATGGAGAACCTGAGGAAAGAAATTCTACAGACCACTACTAAAAACACTTCATTTATCAGAACATATGCATCCCTTTCTCTGTCTTCAAACTAAATAAACAGCAGGCTCCAGATTGATTAGAAAAAGACACACAGGTCTGAAATCAGGGCACCATCTGAGAGCAAAAAGGATCAGCCCTTCTGTCCTATATGCACAGGAACTCCTTTGTGAGGATAGGGAAAGAAATGGATGTTATGGGCTGAAAGCGAACTGTTTTGAGGAGGATGTGATGGGTTACTGCACCTACTAGGAGTGCAATCTTGATAAAATAATAGAAATATTTAATAATAATCAAGTTCCCAGGAAACCAAGATTGAATGGAAACAGGTGGAGGTGCTTTTCAAAAAATGAAGCAGACCACAATATAGTTAATAACTAAACCTTCATAGTCAACCATAGTCACAAAACCTAATCTACTAGAATTTTAATTTTTGTAGTAAAATCATAAAAATTTAAGTCATGCTCTAAACCTAAAATGTAGTTATGGGGGAAAAATTTGCCCTGTATTTCTTTAATTGCTAATGAAAATAAGAAAATGATTGCATATCTCTGAGAAATAAGTTTCACTAAGGGCATTCAAGATGTATTTTAACCTGTGCCTTATAAAACATCAGAACACAAACGTAGCCAAGGAAAACATCTAAAGCCTTTATCCCCTGTTACACAGAACATAGATTTTACACAATAAGTTGGAGTTGTGCCAGGTTTGCTTCCGTTCAGATGTTCATTGAAAAATAATATTTAGCCTTGCATGCCTGGCAGTGAGGCTTAGTATAAATCTGCAAAATAAGGACATAAAAGGAGCTCTGCTAGATCTCACCAAGAGTCCATCTATTTTAGTATCCTGTTTCCAACAGTGGACAGCCAAATGTATTTGAAAAGCACACGAACAGAACAGGAAGGTTACAGGATCCCCCTTTTTTCTCTTAGCAACTGGACTTCAAAACAAACTTAATTTTTGAACTACAACTCCCCAAAATCCACAGTCACTATACCCATTGATGGATTGCATTGCTGACTGGGACACTGAAAAAATGGAAGGTGCCCCATAGGCCATCAAGTTCAACTGCCTGCTCAATGCAAGATTGCCTTAGAACATCCCCAGAAGACAGCTATCCATCCTGTTTTGCAAGATGCTCAGAGAAGGAGAACTTGATGTTTCTCTAGGCAATTACTTCCATTGTCAAACCACTCTCATATCAAGAAGTTTCTTATAATGTTTGATCAAAATCTACCTTCCTGGAATTAAAAAAAAATTAGACCTGGTCCTACCCTCTGGGGAAGCAAAGAACAAACCTGCCCCATCCTTTCTGTGAGAGTCCTTGAATTGTTTAAAGAAGGCAATCATGTCACCTCTCAGTTGCCTTACCAAGCTGAACATGCCCACCTTCTTCAACATTTCCTCACATATTTTGTTCTCTGTGCTTCTTATAATCTTATCTGAACCTGCTCCAACATGTTGACACCCTTTTTAAAATGAGGTGCCCAGAAATGAATGCAGAAATCCAGATGAGATCTGACTTGTGGAGAATATACAGTGGTCCCCCGCCTTACGAATCCCCCGGGTTGCGAAAACCCCGGGATCCGAAAGGCAGCGGACCGGCTTCGTATCCCCCGGGATACGAAATATCCCCCGGGATACGAAGAGAAAAAAGCTGCGCGGCCCCTTTAAATGGCCACGCGGTCCGTCCACGAAAGCGGTCCCCCGGGTAACGAATACTTCCGGGTTACGAAGGTAATCCTGGAACGGATTACCTTCGTAACCCGGGGGACCAGTGTAATGGCCTGATACAGACAGCCCAAAAGGGCCTTCTGTAAGGCATAATTATGGTTAGGGAGGGAGCAGCGTTTGTACCCTCCCTAACCCTAGTGCATATAGATGCCACCATTTTAAAATAGTAGCATCCATACAGGTGTGCCGTGATGTTGTCATGGCACGCGCAGTATTTACATAATGCACCCTTTCTGCGGTGCTAAAAAGAGCTTCAAAACGGAGCTCTTTTTTTTTTTTTTTTTGGCCTGGTCCTTGGCACAGCCTTTAGATGGTAATTAAAAAATAATTACTATAATTCTTTCTCATAAGGATGATTTTGGTTGCTTGGGTTGCCTTTTTTCATCTTTACGATCACATGGGTTTTGAGCATACTAAATAATTCTGTGCTTGCCATCTGAATACTCAGCTGCTACAGTATCTACCTTGGCTCTAGACTGTTTAAGAGTAATTTACATAATATGAATCTGCAAATAAATCTCTGGGAACTATTTTATTCCCTTCCCATGGCACAAAATGTTACAATTGAAAATCTACTGGCTGTTGGTTCATATACAAGAGATCTGAGCCAACTATTGTCATAACACAGTTGACCCATGGTTCAAGAGGGTGCCTCACTCTGGCAGTAGTAACCCTCTTCCTTTTTTCCTGGGGTATCTTGGGCTGCTGCCATACTACAGTGTTGATACAATTTGATGCTGCTTTAGCTGCCATTGCTCCATCCCACTGAATCCTGGGATTTGTATTTTGTTCTGGCGCAAGAGCTCTCTGACAGAAAAGGCTAAATAGTTTACAAAATTACAAACCCCAGAATTGAATAATATTGAGATATGGCAGTTAAAGTGGTGTCAAACTGCATTATTTCTGCAGTACAGATGCAGAACAGATGGAAAATTCATGGTTTTATCATGGCAGTTTTCATAAACCAAAACCAAACCTTTTCAGAAATAACCAAAATGGTTTATATTAACCAATTTCATTTCTTGTGAAATAAAGTGATACATAAATTAACAAACAATGAGTGTGTAAAAGTCAAAGGCGATGCAAAAGTGAGTAACCCCTGGTTGCATCAGCTAACTTAAAGAGAATAATTAAAACCAGGTGTTTTAGTACTTAGGTAGACCTACAGGACTCAGAGACCCTACCATATAAAAAGGGTGAGAAACTTTGTGAGTTGGGTCTTCATCACATGATTATGTGGAAACATGTAATGTCTGAGGGTCTCAGAAAAGCCATTATTGCTGTAAATCATTTATAAAATAATTTCTAAGGACAGGAGATTTTACCATTTAACCATGTACAAGTGAAAAAAAAATTAAGATCACAGTTATCCTACCCAGGAGTTGTTGTCCTTCCAATTTTTCTCCATAAACAAATCACTACATTATCCAGAAAGTCATAACAAACCCCTGAGTAACATCCAAGGGCCTGCAGGTCACTCTTGAGTGTTCATGACTCAACAATCAGGAAAACACTAAACAAAAATGGTATTCCTGGGAGGTATAACCAGGAGGAAAACACTGCTTTCTAAAAAGAACATTGTGGTCTTTCTGACATTTGCTAAAGATGGCAAATCTGATTGCTAGGAATTCTGGAAGAATGTCCTCTGGACAGATGAGTCAAAGATAGAACTTGGTTTCAATGGAAAATTTTGTTGGTTAAAAATGCTTTCAGACAGAAGAATCTGATCCTAAAAACAAAAATGGGAATGATATGATTTAGCCCTGGTTTGTTGCTTCAGATTTTGGACTGCTTGCCATCACAGCTATGACACAACCATGAATTCTGCAATGTATCAGAATGTGCTAGAGGAAAATGTCAATCCATCTGTGCAAGAGTTGAGGGTGAAATGAAAATGGATCATATGATACAACAATTATTCTAAACCAGTGGACCCATGTAAGTCTGAGATTTCCTCACAGGAGGTCCTTGGAGACCAACTCCCCTCCCCTCCCAAGGCCTGTTGGACTCAAGCCTATGATGAAAAGTGAAGAATGAAAAAGAGAAGGAGGAGGAAGAGAGAAGATTCCATTCCTCCCATTAGCTCAAGCAGCAATAGCAACACAGCTCTGCTTCCCTGCTCTCTCTCTCTCTCTCTCTCTTTCTTTCACTTTCCTAGCCCTCCTTGCCTTGGCCGTTTCATCTTTGGCTCCTACAGGAATTCTGAAAGAAAAGGGCAAAAAGATGCCCTCATGGCAAACAGGTCCTCACAGCCCTAGCAGGTATCTCTCCTTCCTTGGAGGTCTTTAAACAGAGGCTGGATGGCCATCTGTCGAGTATGGTTTGATAGGGAGTTCCTGCATGGCAGGGGGTTGGACTGGATGGCCTTTATGGTCTCTTCCAACTCTGTGATTCTATGATTCTATGATTTGCTGGCTCTCTTCCTTCCTTCCCACCCGCCTCTTTCCAATGGAGTGAAAAAAGTGTGTTATACAGGATAAAAGTCTATGGGGCTGCTGGTGTGCACAGAACTGGAGGCAAAGGGAGCTGGCAAGAGGCAGATAGGCGGGTGAGTGGGCAGACAGGAGTAACCAGCAGGAGCAGCAGGAACAACAGCAATTCTACAGCAGAGGGAAGTGCGCTCTGGATATTTGTGAGCCAGGGAGTGTATTACATGCATGTAGGTGTATGGACTCACTTGCATGTGTGTGGCTGTGCCTTCAGGAACCTCCCCCCCCCCCCTCAAGTTCATGAAAGTAGTGTATGGGCAGAGGAATGAGAAGCAACATTAATTCTTCTGCATTCCATGCATGCACATATGTATGCCCAGCAAGCAAAATGTTATAATAGCATTTACTTATTTCTCATTTTTCTTCAAATTCCTTTGAGGAGGAGAAAGAAAAGGAGGAGGCTGTAGTCCATGTGCTTGGGTGAGATCTAATTTAATTTACACTTGAGCCATTGCATTCTGGGAGCCAGTGCTGGGAGGCTACTTAGGGCTACTCAAGGCTAGCAGAAGCTTCATTTCCTTTAAGGAGGAGAAAGAAAAGGAGGAGGTTCTAGTCCATGTGCTTGGGTGAGATCTAATTTAATTTACACTTGAGCCATTGCATTCTGGGAGCCAGTGCTGGGAGGCTACTCAAGGCTAGCAGAAGCTTCATTTCCTTTAAGGAGGAGAAAGAAAAGGAGGAGGTTCTAGTCCATGTGCTTGGGTGAGATCTAATTTAATTTACACTTGAGCCATTGCATTCTGGGAGCCAGTGCTGGGAGGCTACTTAAGGCTACTCAAGGCTAGCAGAAGCTTCATTTCCTTTAAGGAGGAGAAAGAAAAGGAGGAGGTTCTAGTCCATGTGCTTGGGTGAGATCTAATTTAATTTACACTTGAGCCATTGCATTCTGGGAGCCAGTGCTGGGAGGCTACTCAAGGCTAGCAGAAGCTTCATTTCCTTTAAGGAGGAGAAAGAAAAGGAGGAGGTTCTAGTCCATGTGCTTGGGTGAGATCTAATTTAATTTACACTTGAGCCATTGCATTCTGGGAGCCAGTGCTGGGAGGCTACTTAAGGCTACTCAAGGCTAGCAGAAGCTTCATTTCCTTTAAGGAGGAGAAAGAAAAGGAGGAGGTTCTAGTCCATGTGCTTGGGTGAGATCTAATTTAATTTACACTTGAGCCATTGCATTCTGGGAGCCAGTGCTGGGAGGCTACTTAAGGCTACTCAAGGCTAGCAGAAGCTTCATTTCCTTTAAGGAGGAGAAAGAAAAGGAGGAGGTTCTAGTCCATGTGCTTGGGTGAGATCTAATTTAATTTACACTTGAGCCATTGCATTCTGGGAGCCAGTGCTGGGAGGCTACTCAAGGCTAGCAGAAGCTTCATTTCCTTTAAGGAGGAGAAAGAAAAGGAGGAGGTTCTAGTCCATGTGCTTGGGTGAGATCTAATTTAATTTACACTTGAGCCATTGCATTCTGGGAGCCAGTGCTGGGAGGCTACTTAAGGCTACTCAAGGCTAGCAGAAGCTTCATTTCCTTTAAGGAGGAGAAAGAAAAGGAGGAGGTTCTAGTCCATGTGCTTGGGTGAGATCTAATTTAATTTACACTTGAGCCATTGCATTCTGGGAGCCAGTGCTGGGAGGCTACTCAAGGCTAGCAGAAGCTTCATTTCCTTTAAGGAGGAGAAAGAAAAGGAGGAGGTTCTAGTCCATGTGCTTGGGTGAGATCTAATTTAATTTACACTTGAGCCATTGCATTCTGGGAGCCAGTGCTGGGAGGCTACTTAAGGCTACTCAAGGCTAGCAGAAGCTTCATTTCCTTTAAGGAGGAGAAAGAAAAGGAGGAGGTTCTAGTCCATGTGCTTGGGTGAGATCTAATTTAATTTACACTTGAGCCATTGCATTCTGGGAGCCAGTGCTGGGAGGCTACTTAAGGCTACTCAAGGCTAGCAGAAGCGTGCGCCTAACGGCGCGCGAATTTTGATTTTTCTTATCTAGTCAAGGAGGTGTTTAGAGAATAGAAGAGGAGCCGGCCTGAAGCATCAGAGGAAGTGAATCAGAGACTTGCCTTTGGAAGGAGCTTTTAGCCAGGAGCTCTCTACATAACTATACGCCCCGTGACTTGAACTCAGTGACAGAGCTTGGGAATAAAGGCCAAGTCTAGCAAGGGAAGCCCACAGTCTTGTTTCAGTGCCTCCTTAAGACTTCTCAGTATGGACACTGAAGGCCCTGCAGCAGTCACCTGCAACACCTGTGGGATGTTTGTCTTCTTGCCTACAGAGGTGGCGAACTACACCTGCCACAAGTGCAAGTTGGTAGCCCTCTTGGAAGAGAAAGTACAGCAGCTAGAGGAGCAGATATCTGCACTCCAGCATCATAGAGAGCAGGAGAATCTCCTGAACAGGTCAGACCAGAATGTCTTGGGTGGGAAACAGAGAGAGGAAGTTGTTGGGGTGGAGGAGGTCACTCCACATATAACAGAGGTAGATGCTTGGAGGAAGGTCACACACAGAAGTAAGGAAACCAGGGAACGTTCTGTGAGCGGCTTGCAGCTACAGAATCGCTTTGAATCTCTCTCTGTTGTCAGAGATGATGAGGAAAAGCAGCAGGGACAGACATTGGGGACAGAGCAGGGGAGCCTGAGAGTATCACAAAAGGGAACAGACACTGCTAAGCCTCGGAGGAGGCGCGTGGTCGTGGTGGGGGACTCCTTGCTGAGGGGTACAGAAGCAGTGGTTTGTGGGCCTGACAAGATGTCTCGGGAGGTGTGTTGTCTCCCTGGGGCAAAGATCCATCATGTGACGGAGAGGCTGACAAGACTTGTCAAGCCTACTGATCAATACCCCCTTCTTTTGGTTCATGTGGGAACCAATGATACTGCAAGGCACAGCCTTCAGAATATCAAAAGGGATTATGAGGCTCTGGGAAGGAAGCTGAAAGAGATGGATGCACAGGTTGTCATCTCATCTCTACTCCCGGTAGAAGGGCATGGTCCAGGAAGGGAGGGGAAAATAGCAGAGGTGAATAACTGGCTCCGTAGATGGTGCCGCCAAGAACAGTTTGGATTCTTGGATCATGGGCTGCGGTTCCATGAGGAGGGACTTCTGGCAAGGGATGGACTGCATCTCACGCCAGTTGGCAAAAACGTTTTTGCCAACAGTCTGAAGAATCTGATCAGGAGGGCTTTAAACTGAGTTATGTGGGGGAGGGAGACAGCATTCTGGAAGGCAAAAGGGATGGAGAGAATAGTCCAAGTGGCATAGAGGGAACAAGGCAAACAGTGCAAGGACCCAACAGTAGGAGGCAAAAAAATGTGCAAAAGCAGCAAGTAAAGAGGACACATGGTCTTAAATGCCTCTCCACTAATGCACAGAGTATGGGAAATAAGCAGGATGAACTTGAACTCCTAGCACAACAAGGGAAATATGATATAATAGGCATCACTGAAACCTGGTGGGATGAGTCTCATGATTGGAATGTAGAAATAGAGGGGTATAACCTTTTTAAGAGAAACAGGCCAAGCAGGAAAGGAGGAGGAATAGCATTATATGTCAGGGATATTTACACCAGTGAAGAGATGCAGGAAGTCAATACTGGAAGCCAGGTGGAGAGTATCTGGATAAAAATTAAAGGAGAGGGAAATAACAGGGATGTTACTGTGGGAGTCTACTACAGACCCCCGACTCAGGCAGAGGAATTGGATGATGCCTTTCTAGAACAGATAATCACATACTCAGAAAAGAGAGATGTAGTAGTGATGGGTGACTTCAACTATCCTGATATTTGCTGGAAGTCAAACTCAGTCAAATCCTCAAAGTCTAGCAAATTCCTCACTTGCCTGGAAGACAATTTCATTGTCCAAAAGGTGGAAGAGGCAACAAGGGGATCAGCCATGTTAGATCTGATCTTAACCAACAGGGAAGACCTAGTTGATGGGGTGCAAGTGGTTGGATCCTTGGGTGGAAGTGACCATGTTCTCCTGGAGTTTGTAATACAGTGGAAGGGAGAAGCTAGGCATAGTCAGACACGCACTCTAGACTTTAGGAGAGCTAATTTCAATAAACTTAGAGAAATACTGGGAGTGATCCCATGGTCAGGAATACTAAAAGAAAAGGGAGTTCAAGACGGATGGGAGTTTCTCAAAAGGGAGATATTGAAGGCACAATTTCAAACAGTTCCAATGAGGAAGAAAAATGGAAGATGTCTCAAGAAGCCAGGATGGATGACTAAGGAACTTTCAAATGAGCTAAGTTTTAAACGGAACATGTATAAGAAATGGAAAAATGGAGAAATCACGAAAGAGGAATTCAAACAAATAGCCAGCACATGTAGGGGTAAAGTCAGAAAAGCTAAAGCGCAGAATGAACTCAGGCTGGCTAGAGAGGTTAAGAACAATAAAAAGGGCTTTTTTGGATATGTCCGCAGCAAAAGGAAGAAGAAGGAAACAGTGGGGCCACTGCGTGCAGAAGATGGCAAAATGCTAACAGGGGACAGAGAAAAGGCAGAATTACTCAACACCTTCTTTGCTTCAGTCTTCTCAGAAAAGGCAAAGGGTGCTCAACCTAAGGATAATGGAGACAGAATAGAGGAAATTCAGCACAGAATAAGTAAAGAGGTAGTACAGGAATACCTGGTTAACCTAAATGAATATAAATCTCCAGGACCAGATGAACTACATCCTAGAGTATTAAAAGAACTGGCAAATGTAATATCAGAGCCATTGGCAATAATCTTTGAGAACTCCTGGAGAACAGGAGAAGTCCCAGCAGACTGGAGGAGGGCAAACGTTGTCCCCATCTTCAAAAAGGGAAAAAAAGAGGATCCCAACAATTATCGTCCAGTTAGTCTGACATCAATTCCAGGAAAGGTTCTAGAGCAGATCATTAAGCAGAGAGTCTGTGAACACTTAGAGGCCAATGCCATAATCACAAAAAGCCAACACGGGTTTCAGAGAAACAAGTCATGCCAAACGAACCTGATCTCTTTTTTTGATAAAATTACCAGCTTGGTAGATGAAGGGAATGCTGTGGATATAGTATACCTCGATTTCAGTAAGGCCTTTGACAAGGTTCCCCATGACATTCTTGCAAACAAGCTTGCAAAATGTGGGATAGACAAGTTAACTGTTACATGGATTTGTAATTGGTTGACTGGCCGAACTCAAAGGGTGCTCAACAATGGCTCCTTTTCAACCTGGAGAGAAGTGACCAGTGGGGTCCCACAGGGCTCTGTCCTGGGCCCAGTGCTATTCAACATCTTTATTAACGATTTGGATGACAGAATTGGGGGCATACTTATCAAATTTGCAGATGACACTAAACTGGGAGGAGTAGCTAATACCCCAGAGGACAGGATCAAAATTCAAAATGACCTGAATTGACTAGAAAGCTGGGCCAGTGCTAACAAAATGAAATTCAATGTGGAGAAATGTAAGGTTCTGCACTTAGGGCAGAAAAATGAAATGCACAGATATAGGATGGGGGACACCTGGCTGAATGAGACCACATGTGAAAGGGATCTAGGAGTCCAAGTAGACCATAAGCTGAACATGAGTCAACAGTGTGATGCGGCAGCTAAAAAAGCCAATGCAATTTTAGGCTGCATCAATAGAAGTATAGTTTCTAGATCAAGGGAAGTTATAGTGCCACTCTATTCTGCTTTGGTCAGGCCCCACCTGGAATACTGTGTCCAGTTCTGGGCACCACAATTCAAAAAAGATGTGGAGAAACTGGAGCATGTCCAAAGGAGGGCAACTAAGATGGTGAAGGGTCTGGAAACCTTGCCCTATGAAGAACGCCTTAGGGAGCTGGGGATGTTTAGCCTGGAGAAGAGAAGGTTAAGAGGTGATATGATAGCCCTGTTTAAATATTTGAAGGGATGTCATATTGAGGAGGGAGCAAGCTTGTTTTCTGCTGCTGCAGAGACTAGAACGCGAAACAATGGATGCAAACTGCAGGAAAAGAGATTCCACCTGAACATTAGGAGGAACTTCCTGACAGTAAGGGCTGTTCGACAGTGGAACACACTCCCTCGGAGTGTAGTGGAGTCTCCTTCCTTAGGGGTCTTTAAGCAGAGGCTGGATGGCCATCTGTCAGGGATGCTTTGACTTGGAGTTCCTGCATGGCAGGGGGTTGGACTGGATGGCCCTTGTGGTCTCTTCCAACTCTATGATTCTATGATTCTATACCCTTGATGAGCAAATAAATAAATAAATGATACATTCTAAATCTTGAGTCTTGGTAGTCCATGGCAACAAAATATATGTAAAGAATGTCAGTGATACAGAAAAGATTAAGAACCCCTGTAATGGGCCCAGATACCTAAAAAAACCAATACTGGCTAAGGGTTACAAGAAACACATACCTGAAGTCTTTGCTGCTCACCAGATACTGACTGCATGGGTTTACTTACCTTTTCATACTTGGACAGACTGTCATTGCTGCTCACCAGGTACTGGTTCTAAAGGCTTACATACTTTATCATACTTGGGTAGGATTTTTAAAAAGTTTTAAAAGCAGCATATCATGTTTGTATGTCATTTGTTTATTTTGCTTAATCTGGAAATATGGGTTAGATTAAGATTTAATAACATGAAATAACCTTTTAGGCTGGAAGTATATGATAATTCTGGATTTCACAAATTTATTCTCACAACTTTAATTGGTGACAATAACAATTCTTTGGTCTCACTCAAACATTGGCCCTGCTAGTGGTGGACATGTTTACCCAAGCTATAATCTGTTTCAGTGAGTCATATCATTCATACTTAAAGTGGTGGTCTATGGACTGCTTTTGACTCCTAAACCATTCTCCTGGTAATTGGCAATTGTAAGGTAGATCCTACCATAGCTAATGAAACATTGGGGGGGGGGGGTAATTGCTGATCCTCCACTTCATATAGCCTGAGAAACACTAGGTACTGTATCCTCGTATTCTCCTTCAACCCCCTTTGTGACCACAGTAACTTCTGAACAGGTGAGCTGAAATGGACTTGGCCTGGATTACTCCTCTTCCTTCTCTTTCCCTCCTAAATTTTGTTCTTGTGATACCCAGAAACTTTCTAAACATGTGGAAAGGCCCAATTCATAGAAGTAAAGATAGTTGCTGACTAGAGGCCACAGCAGGAAGTTATGTGGAACCATAATAGCTTGCTTATTGATTGATATCAGTAATATTTTTTTCTGTTTTGGAATTTACTGAAGTTACATGGAAGGAACAGATCAGTCAGGGGCTTTGCCAAGTTGTGCTATTTTGATTATATCCAAAAATATACCTAGTTCAGTGAAGTGCTTGTTTTTAAAAAGAAGTATCTCCTGTGATCTCAGCTCCATTATAGCACACTCCTCTGCCTAAAGCTTCTCCTGCTCTATATTATCAAATGGTGATCCACTGAACATTAGCACAAATTATTTATATAACACCAGCTAGTTCAATTAAATGACAGGGCAAAATTTCCCTTAAGTATTGCTCTCACTGGATTGGGTAACTGGTATGATTAGTACAGATTAGTGTTTTTGACAGATTTAGGTCTATGTAGATAAAGAAGTTGTAGGGATTACCGTAGAGAGCCATTATGTAATGGTTTGGGCATGGAACTGTGACTCTGGAGACCATGATATGAATCCCTGCTCAATCATGGAAACCCACTTAGGCAAGTCTCACTCCCTCAGCTTCAGAGGAAGGCAAAGGCAAGGCTCTAAACAAATTTTGCCAAGAAAACCCCATGACTGGGTCCACCTTAGAGTTGCCATAAGTCACGAGTTACTTCAAGGCACCTAACAAGAAATGATTACCATAAATTCCTATATTCAAATTCTGATTTCCACATATAATAGTAAAGGATGGCACCAATGCTGACAGTTGAAGGGCTAAAATATACTGTGAAGTACACTAGGGCCATATCTGGTGACTGGAAGTGATAGTGAGAGGAAGTCACTTTGGGTTGCTTTTAGAAGCAAGGAGATAAGCGCACTGTCTTTTATTCCCATGCTAGGAGCAGGATGTAAGTGCACAGGATTCTGTTGATGGATTCTGTTGCACAGCTCCAGATTTTCCCATTCTTTAAAAGGTCTGGGAGAAGTCCAGGTTGGGGATGGGAAAAGTACTGCCTGGGCACGGAGCTGTGCGATAGAATCTGTTGCTGTGCATGTACATCCCGCACCTAGCATAGGAAAAAAAGCCAATGAACTAATCTCCCAAATTTTGCCTGTTTCAGGTTGGGTGGGGGGGAAACTGCATTTAGATGCAAAACCATATCTTCCAATCTCTTTTTGGCCACTATTTCCCCCCCAAGATCCATACACCTCCCCCCCCCCCCACACACACACACTATGGAGCACATTTAGGGCATACCTACACTGGGCACTTAATCTGGGGACAGTCCACACCATTATGCCCCAAACTGGCCCCAGACCCACCACAATAATGATCACACACCAGGCTCAATTCAGCGTGATGTGTACATGGGTCGGCTGGACTGACACAGCACTGACCTCAGTGGCCCAACCCCTTTGATGCTGCCACCATCATCACCACCTCACTGGCCAAGCTGTGCCCTATGACAGTCTGGCTGTTGCTGTAACTTCTACTGATATCAGGAGGAGGCATTGCTTTATCCCCTTTTCAATGATTGCACAGAAGTGACCAGGCAGTGTTTATACAGAAATCCTATCTGTAAAGGAGCAGTGGTGGCAGCTCTGAAAATAGGCCATCCCCTTTCCTGTGCTGCTCATCAATGGGAAGGGGCATGGTGTGGCATTTTGCATGTGGACAACTGGATGGGACGAAATCCGACCCAATCCTCCTGTCTACATGCACAACAAACTCAAGAGGACTCTGAGGTTACTGGGGAACCCCCCAGTTTTTCTTGACTTTGCTTGGTTTGCGGCAATGTCAGGACAACACCAAAAAACAAAACAAAACAAAAACTATAGATCCTCCTTGGAAGCAGCTGTACATTGTGAATACTGCCAGGATAGGCTTCAGAGTGAATGCAGCTATTTTCAATGGCGTAGAAGAATTTCCTTTCATCCTGCATTCATTAAGAGGGCTGATTCAAAACTTTACAATTGTTTCAGTTGTTTATGAATCTCGACCTTCACCATAGCGCTATAAAAATGTGCTGTCTCTTAAAGATGTCCTTTGCCGATATGACACACGTTTTGTATTGTTTCATGGCACACAAGCATTAAATATCCTAGAGGTAATCCACCCTTCTTTTTAACGGCTGATGACAGGTCCAATGTCTGAGCAAAATCAGTTGAAGGAAAGGGAAGTCTTGTCGGAAACGAGATTAGTCTTGTAATGACTGTTCGGCCCTGATAACCCATCTGTGCAGAGAACTGCTTTAACTGGAGCACAATTAACCTTCACCTGGCAAGTTCTAGCCAACTGTTACAAACAACATTAAAGACACTCAGTACAAATCATGTTGCCATATTTGAATACTATGACTTCTACTATGCACAACAGGTTTCTCATGGTTAAGTCCCAGAGAAAAATATTAAATGATACTATTCTCTGAATTGTATAACCAACTTTAATGGTAGGAGGGGTCAATGAACTAATGCAGCTTGGCATATTTTGATGATGGAAAAGCTCATTAATCATGTTTGGGTTAAACTGGGTAAAGGCTGACTTCCTAGAGTACACATTGGCTCTCAGGCATCTTGGTAAATATTATTAAGCTGCCCAGTAAATATTTCTCAGTTTACTTGTGTTGACATTTATGGATACTTTGATATGGTTTTTAAATATTATTATAGACTGCTGAGTAAATATTTGACAGTTATGGACATTGTAACACTTCTGACCTCTGTTTTTTGTACTGTTTAAATGTATCGGCACAATTGATCACAAACCAGTACTGTATGTGGTAGTTAAGGTGCTCCCCAACCCCTGGTTATTTATAACTTGATGTTTAAAAAGAATTAAAATTAAAATTTGATGTTTAAAAAGAATGAAAGAATTATCTTCTAAAATGATAACTTTCCTATGATTTATCCTCCTTAACAACATTTATGCACAAAGTAGCTGAATTTCTTGCTCAGTGGTACTCAGACATGCAGCAGAGTATTAGATCTGCTTCTAATAAAAAATCATTTACTTTAAATAAGTGAATTGTGTTTGTGCTTTCTTCCTAACCTCTGTGGCAATAATATAAATTTCAGCATCTCTAAATGCACTTATACTGAACAACAGAAGAAGAAAAAAGGGAAAAAAGCATTTTATAAGTATAGTATAACCTGCAACATATAATGAAAAGGGAGGAAAACAGGGAAGGAATCAAGCAAATCGAGCAGCATCTTTAAGACTAGTTTATGTCAGCATGAGATTCTGCTTTTTTCAATTGGACTGATGAAGTGACATTACAAGCCAAAGCTTTTCAGTAAAAGAACAGTCATTGTGCATTAGTTCTAGGAATCTAAAAATCAACAAAGGTTTTGCATTTTTGCACACCAAATCTAATGAGGTAAATTTTTAAAAACCTTTTATTGAACAGTATCAGATTTCTTCTTTTTAATGAATCAGATATTAGCGGACAGGAAGTTCCAATTGAAAGAACTTCCACTATAGTAGTTTCTGAACTGGTGAGGTATCAGAATAGGAAACAGAAACAGGAAATATCTGCCTATGGGCTTGTTATCACTAATATACTTGGTGCAACAGTGTACTTGCTGTTTACCATAATAATAAACATATTTGCTTAAAAATATTTTTTTAGTTCTGTCAAATTCTTATTAAAAACTCCACTTTAATTACTAATAGCCTTTAGAACATTGTTCAAATTCCACAACATTGTTTACTTTCAGTCCAATAATGAAAGGAAGAGATGTTTTGATTTAACATTCCAGTGACTGTATTGTTTAGAGAGAAGGGAGTGAGATGTGAGTTCACCCTCCCTCCTTCCTCTGATCAAATCAATGTATTTAGATGCTGGATTTTCATGTAACTTTTCTGTGCCACTCTAACATGCTAATCATAACCGCTGCATCCCTCTTTTAAAAGTTGCCTACATCTTATACTCACTTTAGGCCAGCAGCATCTGAATCCTTGAGATTTTAAATCCAAATCTTGAGATGAGAGGCAGACCGTATGAAGTCACAGGGGAGTGGGTTCTTGTAATATCACAGTGGTAAGGAAGGCAAAAGTTCCTAGGAAAGCCAGGACTGATCCAAGTCCTGGTAATACTCTTGTAGAGAGAAATGTAGAATGGAGGTAATTATGGAAATGGACATTTGGGAGTCCAAGTTAATGGGTCCAGATTCTGGTGAAACTCAGTTAACCCAGTAATTGTTGTGTGCCTTCAAGTCATCTTCAATTTAGGATGTCCCTAAGGCAAGCCTATCACAGGTAGGTTGCTTTTTCCTTCTTCTGAGTCTGATAAAGTGTGACTTGTCCAGATTCATCCAGTGGGATTCAAACCCTATTCTCTACAGTCGTAGTCTAACACTCAAACCACTAAACCATGCTGGCTCTAAGCTAGTAGTTCTCAACCTTTGGCTCTCCTAATGTTTTGAATTTCAACTACCAGAAGCCTCAGTCAGCTTGCCCAAATGATCAGGGATCCTGGGAGCTGAAGTCTAAAATGCCTGGAGGACCCAAGGTTGAGAACCACTGCGAGTCTAAGCAATCGAAAAGCAGAGCAAAGGAACATGATTAGGTACCCAGCAACCGCAATATTTGCCACCATTTCTGCTACAGCTCACATCTTGCACAGGTTTGATACATTATATTGGGGGGGGGGGGATAAACAGGTGCTGTGCTGCTGCAGCAGCTGATAGACATTTTTTCCATGGCCTGTGCCACTGTTGTTGGTGCCTATGTGACACTACAGTGGGTGAGACCCTGTAGCTATATCTAACCTTGAGCATTTATTTGCAGCTATACTGAGCCTTCATTAATTATCTGTTTTCATTTCCATGGTTCCTTTCAGAAGTACATGTGTTGAACTATGTTTTTATCCTCCGTGCTGGAACTGCCACTAAGCTACATAACTGTAATACTTATTTAACTAGACCCAGATTCACAGCTGGTCTGTATTACAGGAGTGGGACGCTTTGCCCTTCATTCTGCCCTGTCTATGTAATTTTTCAGAAACAAATCTGACCCTTTAAAACTATTACATTCCCTCAGGGAATAATTTTCAAATTCCATTTTTAACATGCATTTATATCCGAAACCCAGTTAAGATGCACTTTTCACAAAATTAGCCCTTTGAATCATATTTCCTTAGGTACCGTTTCTTTCATAGAGTAACTGTTTATTTTAACAGCATGTACTGATTTTAGAGAAGGGTCTATGACAGGATCTAAGGAGCCCTGGTGGTTTAGTGGTTAAATGTCAGTACTGTAGCCACTCACAAGCCACAAGGTTGTGAGTTCAATCCCAGCCAGGGGCTCCATGGTTGACTCTGTCTGGCATCCTTCTGAGGTGTCTAAAATGAATTGTTGGAGGCAATTAGTTTACACATTGTAAACCACTTAGGGAGTGCTTAAGTGCACTGATAAACGGTATAGAAATGTACTTGCTATTGCTACTGCTATTGTTATTGCAGAGAGAAAACAACTGCATGAAGGCTGCTACTAAGAAATTTCCATACACTTCAATAAGGTTATGAAAAAGTCCAATGAAAGGTATAGAGAATGGGCAGCAGCTATGCTGGGATGGATCGTTCATAGTGCCCTGCATGGCTAACAATTGCACGCAACACAGCACAATAGTTTGGAGAAAACAATCATACAACTTTGTTGACCTAGAAATAGTCCAGTCAAAGACAAACACATGTATGTTTTCCTGAAACAAAATACATTTAGCCTTAGGCAGAATGCTACAATGGAAACTGGTCGCTATACTAGTGAACTTCAGCTGATTTGTTTTCTACCTGTAATACAGACTATTGATATCATGTTTAATTATTATCTGTTTCAAGTACAGTACATGCAACATTTCTTCATTTTTTCCTACCAGGGTACTTTGGGTTTGCATTTTTCAGTAAAACCTTTCTAATTTAGAAAGGAAAAAAGAAAAGTCCACTTGGGACAGAACACAATGTTGAAACATCTTCTAATCTTTAGATTGTAATGCCTCAGAAGGAAATGTTGTTCTATGCACAGGTTTAGTGCTTCCTAGAGAGAGTGACTTATGATTCTGTCAACTTGTTATGTTGAGGATAAATGTTATATACTGTGTATAAATTCTGCTTGAAAAGTCTTATATCATTGACTGTGTGGTAAAAAGCACCAAGCACATAAAACAGCATAAGGGCTAGTATATATTCAGTAGCCATTTAAATACAGTACCTTTACTAACTGGGGATCAAATAATAATAAGGTATTACCTTTGCTACTTTGACAACTGCCATTTTCTAAAGTCAAAAATTGCAACTACATCCACAGTACTAGTAATGTTGTAAACAGAACTGATCATGCCATAATATTTTTTACCAGCATTGCAAATCTACAAGAAAGGAAAAGACAATCCAGTCGAAGGAAATGTAGGTGTTAGTCCATTTTATTCTCTTGCCCCTAAGATTCGGCAGACAATTGATCATTCTGAGCTTCCAACAGATAACTTGTGGACCACAATGAATTGCCAGTAGAACAAACAGGTTCAGATGACTCAAGAAAGCAAACTGAGCCTTGTTTCATGGTTCATAATGCCATTTATCTAAGACTTGTTTAATGAGGCCAGAATTGAAACAAAATGCTGCTCTGCTGATATAACTTGAAGTTATGCCAGCATAATGAAATTATAGTGAAAAGGAGATTCCAGGATGGCTGATCATGCCACAACAGCAAAAACAATTAAGCCTTAACAAAGGAAGACAGCTCATATGTGCTCAAATACAGCATAGGACATGGTGGAGATTATACAGCCCTCCAGATGTTTGTGGACTCCAACTCTCAGAATTCTTCACTAGTCAGATTGTTCTGGCTAGTGTTGTTCGGATGTGGTTGCAGCCCAATCACATCTAGGGAGCCTGATGATTTCCAGCATAAGACTACATCTCTTACTTCCTATGTCCAGAGAACTATTATGTATATACTTGGGAATTTCAGTGATAGAAGAGAAACCAGTATAGATAGGAAGATAAATGAATAGCACTCGTATTCTCTGTGCTCTCAGAAAATGTCTGCCTCAGGAATGTGGGCACAAACACCAGTTAGCACCATCAATTCTACTGGGGATGCAAAGAGAAAATAATGCACACAATAAGAATAAATAAGAAAATGGCAATAACCATGAAGCAAAGTAGAGACCCGCATTTCCTCCATTTTTCTCCAAAGACCACAGCACCAATTAAAGTGTTTGGCTCAGACTGGCACTTCTATGATTAAGGGAAGCTGTTAATGACTTAGCAGCCATTTTCCATCCCCTAACTGTAAACAAACAAGCAAACCTTTATTAAGAAGATTAATAAGTATGCTATTTGCACAAAGGAATCAAAAAGGGATCTTGCTGATTGTACAACACCTTCAAAAGAAACATGTAAGCAAGTCAATTGAATGGATGGCCAAGTATTACCTTGACAACAACATATTCTCCTCCAGAGGATGAACTCTCACAAGCAGCCATCCAGTGAATGCATAGCCAGTGGCAGACTGGCAGAGATGGTCTGAAAAAAAATCATATGAAGTTGTGCACTCTTTTAAGTACCCATTAACTTGTAATAAGTACACTCGTGACATAAGCCGGGCACCGCAAAAGGAACCCAGAAGAATTGGGGTTTTTTTTAGTCTGGAGGGATGTTGTGCAGTTTGGCTGCTGTAGCATCCCTTCGGAGTTAAAACAGGCACCTCCAGACCGCCATTTTTGGGCGGTCTGTCTTGGTCCTATGTTTGTTTTTTAGACTCAGCATCTTTGTTTATTTGGAAAATATAATCCTATGGCTGCTTAACAAACTTTTTTTAAAAGAGGATTAACAAAAAACAATAATTAACAGAATTTTACAATGTTGTATTGCATGAATGAACAATCCTTTGGTCCAGGGTGACCAGATGTCATAACTGCAAAGGAGGACAAGGCATTCAAGGACAGTCAAGAAAAGTGGAGGACGTTATAAAATAAAAGCCATAAATACAAATATGAATATTCACTTCTATATGTAGTGAACACTTTCTTATTCACTCACCACCTATCTCCTACTGAGGCACTGTTATTTTTAGTAGTGTGTTTCAATAGTTTAATAGAGGCCAAGCAGTACTTCAAAACATGAAGTTTATTTATAAAATAAAGAAAAATAATGAAATATACTTAAAGCTTTGTTTGTCTTATTCCTTAGTTACAAAAGTTCTTTAAAAATAATACTACTGCCACTCAGGCAACCTTCTCCAATATTAAAGCCAAAAGCTTCCTTAACCTCCAGGCTTATTCTGAGCCTCACTTTCTCAGACTCCCTCAAGCCTATCTAGTCCCTACTGGACTTCTCAGACCCTTCCCTGGTCTATAACTATCCTTCATGCTTCGAAGTCATGGAGGACATTTTAGAATTTATCTTGGTTGGAACGCTGAAATGTAGGGCATGTCCTGGAAAAGGGGGGCATCTGGTCACCCTGCTTTGGTCAACATTGTGATTTTTACAGGAGAGAGATAAACCTCTATTATAAAGAAGCATAACATAAAGAAATCAAAGCTTACCAAAGCTTGTTGAAATTCTTGCAAAAATTACTTTCAAAAACATTTCTTGCAACAATATTCTGTGTAAAGATAATTTCTTTTAAAATAAATAGTGTTAAGCATGCTAGTTTTTTGTCTCTGCTCTTTGGTTGGCCCCTTTATCTGAAGGCTAAATATCTCGATCAAATGGATGATTCTGCATTATAAGAAATAATGGATTTAGTTTCTATATGATAAAGATAATTTGTTTCTGCCACATACATCACATGCAGTTCTGATTATTTGGAATGATTTCTAAGCTGAAAATAGTTATGGACTTTACCCTTACTTTAGAAAAAAGATGAAGTAAGATGACCATAGCATATGTTTTCGTACCACCAAGCAAATGCATAATCTACTGGTAAGTGAAACAACATTACTACTACTATTACTATCATCATCATCATCTGCACAGAAACTGATTTTGAGGTGGCTAAAATTTAACTGTGGTTTATAATCTGCAGAATGTTAGGAAAATATGCCTACATTCTATTTCTTAATCGTACCATTCATTTTACTGGTACTGCCGTTTACTTGCAAACGTTAAAGCACATTTGTGTGGGAGAATGTGTGGACACTGAGACCAATCCTTAGGTTTTGTTTTCAAGAAAGTGGTTAGTAATAAATTCAGAAAAAATGAAGGAACACAAAGAAATATATAATGCTTAATTTCGCTGTGTTGTAAACACACTCAAATCCATGTTAAAAAAAAACAACAGTGCTCTAAATATAGTTTGAGAATGCTCTGAATATAGTTCCAGAAATTACAGGTTTTTAAATACTAGAAATAAAGATGCATTTTCTATCAAACAATATGCTAAATGTTAGCAACCATTTTATTTGATATCAAATTAAACTGAATTCATCAGCATGCATGCTAATTATACAAGAATCAATTATATAACTCTAGCTACCACTGAAACCTCAAATATTCCCGTTCTAAATATGCAGTCATTTTAACTCAGATAGCAGAGTATCCCAACTAACCACAAAAAAGGAAGCTAGCAATTAAACTGACTGTTCTGAGGCAGATTAGGTACTATAGTTAAGCTAACTCTGCAGAAATGTAATCAAAACATTAATTCAATGTATGTGTTTCTAAGTAAAATAGTTCTTTATTATGAAACTGAAATTGCACGGCAGTGAAGGGAAAGAAGCAGCAGAATCTGCTACAATATAAAATATAACATTAAACATTAATCTAAAATTTCAAATGGAAAGTGAACATGTTGTGTGTTTTGTTCTCCTTCCCCTACTCTAATTTTTGGATGGCAAGAGTCATACAATTACTCTTATTATAACTACATAGGATAATTAAATTTTTATGCTATTGGAAAGAAAAATCTGATATCTATTGGAAGGGTTTTGCACAGATCACAGCAAGCCTGTAGCTTATAAATTTGTACATACAGTCTATCTATAAATATCTTCTACTTGTGAAAGGACCATTGACATTTCTAAATGATATTTAGACAAAACTTCCTTTGTTGTTACAACATTTTACATTAGGATGCAAAAAAAAAAAAAGAAAAAAGAAAAAAATCACATACTTTGCAATGAGAATATCCAACATATGTAGGTAAAGCAACAATTAGCTGTGGATATGCAGCAAGGTACAGTCACTGAAGTGATGGCAAAAATGTTATTTTTTTATGGAACTAAAGCTTTTAAAAAGAATTTCCTTCTATGTTTTTACCCTTTCTTGCCTTTAGTATTTCTCAGAGGCAAAAAGAATCTATGACCCTTTCCTTCCCACTCCAAGCTATTTGGCTGTATTGCCAAGGGTCCTGCTTGCAAACTGTATTACCTGTAATGAGGTTCAATAGAAACTGATGAAGCTATTTTAGGATTAACAAATAGAGAATAATTTATTTTACCACCAATCAACAAAATCCGACCTTATATATTCACAGCAAAATGTTAATATGTTCTATACAGAAAGTGTTATAGCTACTACGGGGTTTTAACTTGGTGGCTTTTGATGCAAATTCTTCAAGTTATTGGCACTTGCTTATGAAGTTTCATCTGTTTTCATCTTTTCTGTAAATCAGATTGTTAAAACAAGCTATTCTGGAAGATGGATTAGAAATCCATTTAATGAAATGGAATTGAAACAAACAATGATACATAGTCTTGTGTGTGCATGTATAAACACACACAGACAAAGAAATGTATATCAATCTCAGTATTTTGTAATAAATGTGAACATATTCCTGTCTCACATTTATGCACTATTAACCAGGGCCAGTGGGTGACTGCACTGAAATAGGCATTAATAAAACTAAGAAATCCTTAGGCAAATTCAGCTTTTGACTGATCCAATTGCCAGTCCCAACAATACCCAATACCTCTGAAGCAACTGCAAAATGATAAAACAACCAATATGTAAAACCCATTGATCCTAGAGACCTCTCCAATTGGTATTAATGATCAGAGCTCTAGTTTTACGGTAAAGGTGGGGACACCCTTTAAGTGGATATTGGGCCCAGTTCCATGCCTCTAGGGTCAGCTAGAGTCATTTTCTTTCTTTCAGTTTCAAAGGTGCTACAAGATCCCTCTGCACACTGATTTTTGAGATTAAAATGGCCATGTCTTAGAATTTCCTAGTATAGGAATGTATGATAAAGGATCATCACCAAAAGTACCCTTGGTTTCTTTTGAAGACCCATCTATTCACTTTATTGGCCACTTTGAGAATTGTGTTTTCATCCTTTGATGTAAAATGTTTTAATTGCTTACGATTTCACTGGGTATTTAATATTTTACATTATGTATTTATATTGTACTGGTTTTTGAAGTTTTTTCCCCATGCTTCCAGATATAATTGGATATGGTAAAGGATATCAAAATTGTTAAATACACACACACACACACACATATATAAAAGACATTTAAGTTCTTTATGAAATTGATGTTCAACCCACTCTTAGTTTATTCAGGTTTAAAAAAAAATAGAACCCATGAGTAGAGTAAGAGAGTTTTTGTCTATATTTTATAGTGTAATTCCCTGCATGTCTATTGAGAAGTACATTTTGCTGAGTTTCTCCTGCATAAGTAAATAGAAGAGCATAGTCTGATATACTCAAATAAATCAACGGAACTAAAGGACCCACTTGTAGCTAGTTCTAGCATTTCTTTTTCATTCCACAGAAGACATTATCAAACTCAAATACTTTTAAATCTCTTCCTAAAAATTTCATTTCCAGGTTACACAAGATACAAAACACTTTTACATTCACAGTAAAAACAACAGGCTTGGCATTTAGTGTATATGCAACACATTTAATTTTCTGCGATCAATGGAGATAAATAAGGATTTTCATCATAGCCAGAACTGTGAAACCTATTTATGAAAGGGAGAAGTAAAAATCTTTTAAATCATAAAATCAACATGACCTCCAACCAAGAATTTTTACTACATGGAAATAGAAAAGTTTTACTGAACAACATCAAGTGATTTTATAAAGTGAAATAAAGCACTCATTACTGAGAAATCAGATTCCAACATAAAGACATAGACTGAAATTCTAAACAAATTCCTAGGGAATGGTGCTCATTTCTTAGTAAACATGTCTATGATTATGCCAGTGTTCAAGTTTGGATGCAACTGTTACACATATTCCTTTAGCTTAAGAACATATGAAAGATTTTACTATCATGAATGAAATAATATGTCTGCCTGCAATATTTGATAGACAGTCCATTAATACAAATTCTATTTCATTTTGATCAATTTCGTAACATACAGTGCTTATTTTTTCAGAATTAATCTTACCATATCTTATCCATGAACTACTGAAATACACATTATATAGGCAAAAAGCATTTACACAACTACATAAAATTCCAGGCTTTAGCAACACCACTGTCTTGAAATTATTTTTAAAAGTCACCAAGAATAATACTCAGAAACCCATGACAATTTTATAACTCTCAGATTAAAAAAACTTCAAATATCAACCACATTACCACCTTAATTCAGATAGCATTCAACAAAGGTCTTGAATATTAGATAAATATCTACAAAAAACAAACCAACGATCTCCAAATAAGCATAATACTGAAATATATTTTAATTATAGCTATAAATAAGGGGAATATTCATAAGAATCCCAAAATGTGTTATTTAAATTCCGAGTAATTATTTTCCCCCTAAACGACAATCCAGAGACTATTTCAGAAATGTGTCCAAATTTGTTTTAAAATGAGGCTAACAACAAAAGTCAAGTCTTCGCTCAAAAGGTCTTTGAAAGTATAATCCACAGCACTGAACGGTGAATTTTTAAAAAGCATCCAAGTTTTTCTGAGTTTCAAGTTTTTAAACCTTGTGGACAGGGAGTAGGAAAAAGGAAATTTACTAGGCAGTACAAAGGAAATCTTGTCCTCTATTGTGGCTGTGGGGGTGTTGCCCAATTCTACCTTACTGCTCTTTAAAAAGGAAATTAAAAATATATATAATTCCCTCCCCACAAAAAAAAAATCGATAAAAAGACATTCCCTTTCTTACCTTAATAGTGCTTGCCATAATGTGATATAGCTTATTGATCACTAATAATTGTCAATAATAATTATTGCTTCACTCTGCCCAGAAAGAAGTTTTGATGAAGTTATTTAGAGCGGATGAGATTGTGCTAACTCTGGGAAATGAAGTCAGCCAGTGGCAGGAAGAGGTTTCTATTGGTCCTGGCTACTGCAGTTTGAAGAAACAGGATATTTGGGAGCTAAGAGATAAGAGGTCCTAAAACAATGTTGTTTTTCTTGACGATATGCAGCTACAAGATTTTTTTTAAAAAGTCAATTGGCTATGACAGTGTCAGCAGGTGTGATATGATGTGCAGTAAATATGGCCTGCCACACTGAAGCAGGATGCAGATGTCGCATGAACTGGGACAAATTTAATATGGGGCTCTCCAAAGACTTAAAAATGTGTGTGTGTGTGTGGGGGGCAAACATAGGTTGGAGCAAATTATTGTAACCCTTCTTTCATCAGCATACCTACAACAATGATTCCTCCCACTCATTATTATCTATTAAAGTAAGAAGCTATCATTGCTCACCAAGCCCACTACTGGCTAGTCTCACTGGCAACAGATTTTCAGAGTCTCAGAAACAGTAAGTGTTTCCATCATGTACTGATGGATCCTTTTAACTGGAAATGATAGAAGTTGAAGCTGAAACTTTTGCAGCAAATATATGTGCTCTGTCCTGAGTTGCAGTCTCTAAAGAGGGAAAAGATTATGAAATTACAAATATAACCCTCATGTGCTGTTTCCTCATTCACTTTCATTAGCATGGAGAAGTTCTATTTTGCGATTGTGCCATAATGGTGAATTAATAAGTGTCTAATGTTTGTTATACAATGTAACTATTTTAATGCACCCATTAGCAATAAAGCCTGTTGTTGTTATTGCTAATTTCTGACTTATGGTAACCCAAAAGTAAAGCTATCACTGGGTTTTCTTGTCCAAATTTATTCAGAGAGGGGTTACCTTTGCCTTCATCTGAGGCTGAGAGAGTGAGACTTGCCCAAGGTCACCCAGTAGGTTTCCATGGTTCAGCAGAACCAGAGTTGTAGTCCAGTGCTCAAATCACTATGCTATGCTGGCTCTCCAATAAAACCTGTTGCCAGCTTAGAATATCTCTGTTACAGGTTCACTTTAGAGTCACCTTACATTGGAAATGACTTGAAGGCACACAACAACAACAAACCATGTGAAACTGTACAATTCTTCAAGGTTTTTTTGTATACCGTAATAGTTGGACAGCTGATTTCTTTGTTAGGCAGAGCTGGATTAATAGAAGTTCTCTATACCAGACAGCTATAGGAGAAGTCCAGATATTTCTAGATCCCATGGATTACAACTTTTGGCCATGCAGGCTGGAGCAAACACGTGATGTAGTGTATATCACCTGGTGAGACCAAGTCTGTGAAATGCTATGTCATGATACTGAACTTGATGTAAAGCAGGTGTGTGCAAACTGCAGGCCACAGGCCACTTCTACCTATCTGGCTGTTTTTGAAGCCTCCAAGGCCTCCCCTGCCTTCCTACAATATTTGCAAACACAGTGTTGATCATCTTCCAGTTTTCTGCTGGCTTGAAAAGAGATCTTTTCTAGGCCTCAAATAGCCCTGAGCACCCCAAAACATGGAAAAATTGGTGTCATGCAAGCATGAAGTTGTGTATATATGTGCATGCATTTTTAGTAAATACTTTTCTAAATAAAAAAGTTGAAGGATTGAAGCCAGGGGGGCTGCCCACTGAGATATGGCTGGGGGGCAATGAATGCTCCAGTTCCTGGCAGTTGTCCACCCTTGTCATTATGGTGTCCTGCCATTTTTATGTCTTTACTGTATGCACTGACCCCACAAAGTCATGTACAGTATATCTAAACTATATCTTTGACTTGTATCTCAGTTAGTAATAGCTTAATGCAAAGACTTAGCAGATGGCATCCTGGGACTCTTAAGAGACACTCCTTGCTCAATGGGTGACAAAACGGCTAGAACAGCTTCAAAAATTCTAAACCCTTTGAGGACAAAGATTTAAAAGGACAATGTGTGTGTGTGCACAAAAAAGGAGATGAGTGTGTGGCTGTGGCAATCAAAGGTGTTCATCTGGATTCCAGGATTCCCCCACTATGGACACTTTGGAACAAGATCAATGTCTGCAGTATGAGCAGTAGTGGAAATGTGATAGAAAGGGCCACATTTCTGCTATTTTCCACCTGTCCAAATGTCTGGATTGAAATACTCCATGCACAGGATAACATCTTAATGTGATGTAGCTTTCTTATTTTGAATCAAATAATTCACCACAAATGTATCCTTTTTACTTTTTTAATTGTGTGGGGGCTAGCCTCTAATATTTCCCAATTGAAAGAAAAGGAGAACCTCTGTAGTAGCTGGATGTCCTTGATTTAGCCAGAAATGGAAAGGGCAAGCAGAATAATTGATTACACCTTTTCTAGCCACAAGGAAGATTATACAAGGAAGGTGAGGTGGTTCAAAGAAGGGGGGATAAGAATCCCCTTGAAATGGAAGTCTTCCTCTTATACTTAAAGGTCTAAGGTATGGAACAACCCTTAACAGCCCCTGAAGAATAGAATAAAGCCCAATGTTAGTTCCTCTTTATTTCACATATTTATCTACCCTGCCCTGGTTCAGTGATACTATTTCAAGTTCATATTTCCCATGCCAGAGCTCCTCTTACAACACCCTTGTAAACTTAATATGTATGATTATGTTTTGCAGACAGGGACCTCCTGTGAGAATGCTCTAGTGAGAGTATCTGGTGAAGTTGTCCATAGAGTCTAAGAACTAGATTTCACACGATGGAAGAAATTTTGCTTCGTGAGGCCAACCAAACTGTGACTGGCAACTCTGACCCCAACCAAGGTAAACAAGGAGAAAGTATTCACAAACTGCTAATAAAACAGTCTTGAGTGAACACAACAGATTTGAATTCTATTGGAAACTCTCAAGAGCAACCTCACCAGAAAACTAAATCAATCTCACTGTGGTGGCTTCATAGTCCTGGTTGTGGCTTGCCCTCAGTTCAGTCTCACTGTCACCTTTGTCTCATTATTTGGCACATGCTAATTTCCCTTGCCTTCTATTACAGTCAGCCCTACATATCCATGTATCCTTTATCCATAGATTTAACCATCCATAACTTGATTTTTAATATCCTTTATATAAATGGTATCCTTTATATAAAGGATATCATTTCACTATGGGACTTGAGCATCCATGGATTTTGGTATCCAGGGGGAATCTTGGTATTAAACCCCAGCAGATACCAAGGGCCCATGGTAGCTGAGTTTGTTAGAAATGCATGTACTATGGGAAGGTTATACTAATAAAGACATCTTTTCTTTTACAATAATCAGATGTATGTTTTGGAGAATTAAAATCTGTTAAAAGAAGTGTGTTTCTGGATTTTCACTAAATATGCTCAAGCAAGTTACTCCCTGATGCACAAATAAATAATATTTATTTATTTTAATGTAATGTAATGTAAATAATATAAAATACTGGTAATAGTCTCAAATTTTCTCAGCCTTATTTTAAAAAAAAGTCAACCCCTGTGATATTTTTCATCTGTGTTTCAGAGTTAAGAACATCATCACTTTTTGCCAGCAGCAACAACAGGAGCAAAAACCTGTATTTCATACTTTAAAAATATATTGTGAAATACAAATCAATAAGGGGCTGTACAGACTGGCCATTCAGGCTGGCCTAGGGGCGGAGCCAGGGTGTGGCACACCCCAACTGTCCCCTGACCAGAATGATGCCATGTGCCAAACAACATGGTGCATGGTGTCATGGCACTCCTCTGGCACTGTGTCTACATGACGCAGCACCAAAGGAGCACAGATAAACTGTGTGCTGGCAGTTATGGTGCCCTTTCTGGGGTGCAAAAAGAACCTGCTTTTTGTAGCTCCTTTTTGCTCTGCAGAAAAGCGAGATCGGGGCCACGGCATGTAGTTGCCGCAGCTTCAATCTGGTACTAAAAGGGGCAGCTACAAGCCCCTATGTTATTGAAATATAACTTTCATAAGCTCAACAGGGGAGAAAACTTTTGAAATCTTTCATTCTTTTATGCAAGATTTATATCTCTATTTCAAAGCTGTTGTTTCCAATTTGAAGATGACCTTAATGCAAAAAACCACTTGTGCATTCTAGACCTCTGGTTAAATTCTCCCATACACCCACATGGTTGGTTATGCTTGTGGACAAGGAAGGTGTGTGTGTGTCTGTGTGTATGAACAAACATGCCAGACAACAGTCCACCTTCCTTTTTTATTTAATATATTTAATATATTTCTGGAATGAAGTGAATGTTTTTCATTAGAAAATCTATATAAACATTATAGATGAAGCTTTAAATATTAAACAAATCCAAAGTTGGTCATACTTTTAGAAGGTACCCCAAACAAATGGATTTTAACTTAGTCAAGACTATCTTGGGTCCTGGGGAAAGAGAAGGCAGGATATATGTTAATAAAATAAATAACTCTGTATATACAGTACTGATGTATACATATAGAAATTTAGGTTAAAAAATTGACTCAAAAAAACCTGAGTTGACTTGTCCATGGGTCAGTGTAAGTACTGTACTTTAAATCATATATATATATATATATATATATAAGGCAAGAGTTTGACCCGCCCTGGAAACACTGACCCCCTCCTACTCTATCATCTATTCAGCCTTTAATATGAGCACAAATAGTTATGAATGCTGGAATTTTGTAAATTCACTGGCATTGTTTTCCTTTGCTTTGTCTTTAGATTCTGCATTACATGCCCCTAAGTTTTACCCTTGACTTAACCACAAGTTATATTAAAATCAATAATTTTGGCCCAAATACCTGCCTTTGACTTATACATGAGGTCAACATATAGTCGAGTATATTCGATAAGTTTTACTGATTTAATGAGGTCTACTCTGACTAGTGCTGGATTTTACTCAGTCACCAGAATAGATTCATTGATGGAACTGCCTCTGTCCCTGAAATGGGGTAAAGAGAATCCCACTTTCTCCCACTCTGCAATTTTCCATATATGCCGAAAACCTGTTCTAAAATCTGAGAAACCCTTAAGTTGGTTTCTAACCCTGCTGAAAGCTCCATGGAAGAGGAAAAGATACCATGATATAGCTTTCAGGCTGAAGAGTTCATTTTTAAAATTGAAATGTGTTTACATATATGATTTATGACTTCAAAGTTCTGTTTAAAACTGACTTGAAGCAATTAGAAGCAGACTGTTAAAAAGAAAAGAGATGGTGAGATCCAAGTAATTTCCAAGGAATGTGGAGACACCTAGGGACCATTTCAGTTCATAGGAACTTCCCCTTCCCTTTGTCTTTTTAGAAGTGGCGTTTGAGTGCTTTGGAAAATTTCACTGAAAGGGTATTAATTTTCTGCCAATAAAAGCACATGTTTTTAATACATTTGCAGATTACTGGCTCATTTACTTGCTTTCTATCCTCCTTCAAAAACTTCCCAAAATAAAAGCAGTGTGTAGGTTAAACATTCCACTAGGAGGTTTAGATACATCTGTCCAGCTGAATAAGTGGTGAGCTTAGGGAATAATTATATCCTTATCAAGTTTTTCCTGAACATTTCTAACATGGCTTCCTCTTTTTGATTAACTCAAAAGCATAAAATACTTATGTGGAGTCGAAGGCTTTCATGGCTGGCATCCATAGTTTTTTGTGGAGCTTTCAGGTTATGTGGCCATGTTCTAGAAAGTTCCTTTCTGACGTTTCACCTGCATCTGTGGCTGGCATCTTCAGAGAATCCACAGATGCTGGCGAAATGTCAGAAAGGAACTCTTCTAGAACATGGCCACATACCCCAAAAGCTCCACAAAAAAACAAAATGCTTAATATGCTCCTGGCATAAACCAATCTCACATAAATTGTACTTCTCACAACAGGAAACAGCATCTTTTCCCTACCATTATTTTTAGACATACTGCTCCGAGTAGCCATCCTAGTGGTCGCCACTGTAATAGAGTACTTGCTTGTGAAGTATATGTGTTTTAAGGGTACATGCTGTGAATAAAGGTAACTATGAATTGCTTCAGCATATAAAAGCCAATGATACCACTGCAGTCATATGAGAAGAAACTCAATACTTCTACAAGGCCAGTCCTCATCGAGTATTTCCACCCCAGCTTGTAGATACTTCCAGGAATTTATGACCTGATACAGATGGCCCAAAAGGGCTGTCTGTGTGGTGGGATTAGCATTAGGGAGGGCACAGCATTTACACCCTCCCTAACCCTAGCACGTATGGACAGCACCATTTTTTAAAATTGCACCATCCATACGCGCATGCCATGATAACGTCATGGCACCACTGAAGGGCCCTTTCGGCGGTGCCAAAAGGAGCTCCAAAATGGAGCTCTTTTGTTGTTGCTGGTCCTTGGCACGGCCTTTACACGGCCGCACCAAGGACCCTGAGGGGAAAGGGGCCATGGTGGTGGCCACTTTCTCCCCTCGGAACCGCCGGGGATAGCAGGGTGCAGTGGGCCCCCAGGGTGCCTGCTGCACCCCACTTTCAGGCCATAGAGAAGCGGCAATTTGGTGCTTCTCTGAGGCCTGGAGAAGTGCCAATATGGGGTCTCTGGGGCTGCTGGTGAGGTAGCCCTGGCTCCATCCTGGCGCTTCTTTGGCCACTGACGGACCACCCCTTTTGGGCAATCTGTACAGCCCCAAAGTTACTCATGTGGCAACTTATTTCGACTCACCCAGACCAAGTGGTGAATTATCTCATGTTAATACTGCATAGAGCACCCAAAATGAAGAAACATTTTTTTCCTGGTTTACATATGTCTAAATAATGGTGGCAGATAATAAAACATAATCTTAAAGCAAGGGCCAGGAACCACCTCTAGCCTGAGAAACTTAATACACATGGTTTTAAAACCATGATTGCTCCAGGGGGAAAGTTACTTTGCCAAAACCTATCACACAGAGCCACCTCTGACCTGTAGCTGCTTCATCCCTGAAACATGGTTAGCACATCCCTTTTCATTGATGGAGGAAACCTGTCAATGGCATCTCAATCATGCTAGTCCTCATCTCTGCCAAGGCTGTAGTGATACTGACAGTCATATGGTGTGAATATGTCCTTCTCTCCCCTATCCTCCCTCTCCTTTCTATTCCCTAGCAAGCTGGTTCCCTTTATTTATTTATTTATTTCTATTTTTTTAATCACAGTAGCAGAACTCGAATTGCACAGAAAAGTTAAAATAATAATAAATAAAAAACCCAAAATGCATGTTATGTCCCTACATAGGGCAGGGAGGCAGGGTTATGAAGGAGTCAGAACAAGAGTGTGATGGTGGCAGCAGAAGCTCCAGTCATGTGATTGCAAAGATGTGTAATCTGAAACTGGTATGTTTCCTTTTTTTTTTTAATGATCTGATTGCTATGAGAACATGGGTCTTGTGGTAATGTCCTGCAAGTCATGGATGCCCCTCACTGAATGTTAAATGTCTCTCAATAGATATCTCCCACAAACCCACACATTTAGGGGAATCAAAAAGTCCCCATACCTGCTTGGGAGCCATTTTAACATATCATCCTCCCACCCCCAGCTTTTTAAGACCCAGGAGAGACCCTTATCTGAACTAGGAAGTCAACCAGATGCCACAGTCAGTTCTGGGGGGTTTCTTGCCTGGGGCCGTTGTCTTCAAAACCTAAAATAACATCCCGAGGTCGTATGCAGATTTGGGTTGTGCCCTGTATTCCTTAATAACTCAGAATCAATTCTGAATAATGCTTTGGAGCCAGAGTATTCTTTCTGAAGTCGATTCCCCAGTTAGGAATTGCTACCTTCTAAATAGCTTAGTTTTACTACCTTAATACTTTTTAGACAGGCATTGGGGGGGGGGGTTCACAAGCATAAACAGATGCTGGGCTGACCAGTGAGCACTGGATCTTTACAGTCTGTCTACATTACCTCTTTAAAAACCTCTTGTTATGCAGGAAGGCTTTGGACAACTCACTGGCATCTGAGGAAAAGGCTTTTAATGGGTGATTCTATAGATTTTTACTGATGGGATTTTGCACTGTTTGTAATCCAATTGTTGTTTTAATCTGACAATCTGTTAATTGTGTTATTATAATTTATTGCAATATACATTCACCCCTCCTGATTCATAGGGGGTCAGGAATAGACGCCCCCCCCCCCTGAATCAGAGATATTACACATATTCAAGCCCCATTGGTTTTAATGGGGGACACACTCCTGCTCACACACCATTTCATCCCTTCCTGCTTGCCGTTCACAAAGGACCAAAACTGTGGAGCCCAAGTCCACAAACAGGGAGGGGTGAGTGTTTATCTAAATTTTGAATCATGCAGTGAGCTGCCTTGACTCCTGTTGTGGGAGAAAGATGTACTACGAATTATAAATAACGAGCCATTCTGTCGCAGAGTTTTCTAATTCTACCTCTTCACCTCCATAGAAATACTACAAATTACAATAGAGGTCAGTTTTGGGTAGTGATAATATTCCAATAAAGCACCTCCCCAAAATATGCAGTGGCATAGTTTATGAAGAATTAAACCAAAAGAAAGCAGGACAAACAATGGGTGACTGAGAAGGAGCCCTATCCACAACTCACAATGACATACAAATCCAGTTTAGTACCATTTAGCTGAAGTGAAAATAAGTCAGTTTTAATCTATAACTGCCTCACTGGGTTAATTTAAAGTGACAGAACCACACCAATATTATATTATAATATTTAACTAATAACATTGCAAGAAAGCTATTCTTGGAATTTTCCATTATTTCTTCTCTGTCTTTAAGAGTTTTAAAAATAATAAATTCTGAACACTTATGCTTTTTCCACAAGATTAGTGAGGAGTATCAGGTTTTTGATTAGATGTTGTGAAATTAAACAAAGAATTATTTAAAAATCTACATTAGAGTAATATTTTTATTCATGTGTTACCTTTTCATCCCAAATAGTGGCTTTCATAAATGAGTTTCAATTTTCAAACAGTTAAAAAAAAAAAAAGAAAGAAAAGAGAAAACTGTTAACAATTGAAATGTGCCTATATGGAAGCAAATGCCTCTATCTATGTTCAGTTATTAATAATGATAATTGATATCACTGACTGTATATCATTTACTTAAGTGTGTGGCAGAAACAAAGAAAAAGAAAAGAAAATTATTCCTGTTTTTAATGGACCATTTTGAATTCTGCAAACATGAATGTGAACATGTGCTTTAAACACTAGATGGTGCTCAGCATTTTCCTGAAGTGAAAGATTTCACTGAAGCAATTAGGCAAATATTTTCCCCTTCTCTCACAGCAGTTTTTGAGCTGACTCCATTCCTAGTACAAGTCTGATTTACTAAAGGGAAAATTAGCTTATACCCCACCTTATTGTTCTGAATGGAATGTTCTTCCATCATAGACTCATATCAGTGATTATTGGCCAGTATTTTGAAAACACAGGATGATGACCTATAGTAAGTGAAATAATGGATTCATCTTGCTCAGTACTACAGTGGGCCCTTGTTATCCACTGGGGTTTGGTTCCAGGACCCGCAATGGATAACAAAATCCGTGTATGCTCAAGTCCGATTAAATATAATGGCACAACAAAATGGTGTCCCATATATAAAATGCAAAATCAAGGTTTGTTATTTGAAATTTATACTTTTTGGGAATATTTTCAAGCCATGTATGCTCAAATCCATGGATAAAAAATCTGTGGATAAGGAGGGTCAACTATTGTCATTACACAGGTTCAGACAAGGGTCCTTGTCAGCCCTACCTGGAGAAGGCAGGGACTGAACCTGGCACCTCCTTTGTTCAAAACATGCTGTCCCCCACTGAGATTCAGCCTTTTCCCTGTGCTCCTGGACATCCTGGAAAGAGGTTCAAAGTCTGCAGCATTCCCCTCTTTCTTCTTGTTCAAGCATACATTTTAGTTTTATTTAGTTCTCATTTCATATATTTAGACATTTCTTTGATTTCTATTCCCAAAATTGTGCATTAATACAAACTTGTGTTACACCAGCAAATGAACTTTTAAGATTATAGCAGGCGGAATCTGATATCTGTTTCCACAACAACTTCCCCCAGCACAACTTCTGTTAAAGTTGCTGAGATGCAATCAGTACTCTGTTTCCCCGAAAATAAGACATACCCATAAAATAAGCCATAACAGGATTCCTGAGCATTTGCGCAATATAAGCCATATCCCAAAAATAAGACATAGTGATAGGTGTGGTTATGCAGTGTATCAGTGCGGAGCCATAAAGAAGATGGGCAGCCCTTCTCATCTGCCCCATTGTAAAAATAAGACATTCCCTGAAAATAAGCCATAGAAAATAAGCCAAATAAATATAAGACAGTGTCTTATTTTTGCAGAAACACGGTAGCCAGTGGTAGTGTAAAGATTCTGGGCACAATCAGCAAACAGGAGAAAGGAAGACCTATCACCCTTGGACTTCCAGTGAGCATCAAGGATCCATCACCCACACAAATCACCAATTGGCCATGAAAGCTTACCCTGCTGCTGTCAGATGGAATTGTACATGGGATAGAAGTGGAAGCCTAGCAGAAAATCACTTGCAGAGACTTGCATTCCACCAACCATCATACAGAATTTTGGCCATATTATCCTGGCTCTTGCACCCACATCACAGGCTCAAAGATTGCAGAATAATGTTTAACAGAAAGTAAACTTCTAATAAACATTCTACTTCATCAGGAAGTAAATATAATTTTATTTGTAGAAGCCTGTCTCACATTTGTGTGGTTCACAGGCCTATCTATCCTAATGAATTAAATTGATTTTGCTACAGAGTATGCAAAATTTGATCAGCAAATTTGGTGTGCAAGCTAGGTTTTTTTTTAGACACAAGCTTAATTCCTTATAGGAGCAGACAGACAATTAATATTGGGATGGTACACAGTTTTTGCTTCTTAGTGACTGCAAACATGAAACAGATGTGGAATATTTGAATATACATCTTACTGAACCAGAAAGTCTGGGACTAATCCAGATCATTCTTAATCATTCAAAGCTGTCACCCTTTGGCCATCAAGATTTTTTTTTCTCCATTACATATGCTGCAAAACTTATATAATACACATAAGGATTTAGTTCCCTTCCCCCACAAACATTCTACCTCACACTGCTCTTTTATTTGATAAGAATCTGTTCTGATTTTGAAAGCAAGTGACAACAATCAACTTCATCTTGTGCTTATTTGAATAGTAGACCCTAAATTGGCCATAAAACTACATAGTGTTTACACCTAGTAATCTTGATGGAAAATGAAGTCATAATCTTAAGAGTAGCCGTTTGAACACAAGACTATGACTCTGGAGAACAGAGTTTGAATCCCTATTAACCTATCATAGGACCACTCCAAATGGAGCAAATGTGCTGAAAGTTGCAGTATTATAGTTGTAGTTCATAGTTGTTGTCATTTTTAAAAAAAATAAAAATAAACAGATGATATTTTTGTTGTCCAAGATTATCAACTGGCAATTCCTGGCATTTGCTGTGACATTTTATTCCCATCCATAGTGTGGGTTTAAAAAAAAATCTGAGATATAATGCAATAGAAAATTCCAAGGCTCTGTTTCCACCATCACACTGCAACAGAGGCTTCATTTCATGGTTTGAGAGCTGGACTTTGGAGACCAAGGTTCGGACACCCATTCAGTCCTGGAAACCCATTGGATGACCTTGGGCAAGCCAGAAATGACTTGAAGGAACTGCTTACAATAACAACTCAATCAGTTCCTCTCCTCCCACTACAACAGAGGGCCATTCCACACACACACACACACACACACACACCGCCGCCCAACACATACACTTTCCCCAAAAAGAACATACGGGAAATGTGTAGATATGGAGGTGGCAACAACCACCAACAGCCAACAAAAACTATGGTTAGGAAAGCTCTTCTTTTTTTTACACCAGTTTGAAGGTGCCCATAATCTTGGGAGATCACTCATCCTGGTAGGGGTTTTGACCTTTAATACATTCCTCCCACAACTTGTAAGGGGCAAAAAAACAAAAACAAAAAAAAAACATGACCTGGTCCATACACCTGCGCATGGAATAATAAAAACAAACATAGGCCTGATACAGACAGCCCAAAAGGGCCATCTGTGTGGTGTGATTAGGGTTAGGGAGGGCGCAGCATTTTAAAACGGCGCCGTCCATACACGTGCGACATCATGTCATGGCATGCGCTATGTTTAGATAACATGGTGCATGCCTGATGTAACAGCACCGCTGGGGGCTCCTTTTGGGGCTCCTTTTTGCATCTGGTCCTTGGCACAGACTTTACATGACTGCGTCAAGGACCCCGAGGGGAAAGGGGCTGCAGCTGCAGCCCTTTTCTCCCCTTGACAGTGCAGGGAATTGCAGGGTGCAGCGGGTGCCCAGGGCGCCTGCTGCACCCTGCTTCCAGGCCACGGAGAAGCAGCAGTTCACTGCTTCTCCATGGCCTGGAGAAGCAAAGGGATGGGACCTCTGGGGCTGCCGGTGAGGCAGCCCTGGCCCCATCCCAGCGCTTCTTTGGGCACTGACTGACTGCCCCTGGGCGGTCTGTACAGCTCCATAGACATGCACAGTAAAAATAGCCAGCATCACATCTGTATGTAGAAGTGAGGAAAATATATACTTTCCATTTGCAGAGTAGCAATTTGTATGACATTATCTTGGCTTCTTTGTTACATAATAAATAATAAAGTTAACAATATTTTTTTCAGCTCAGCTCTTTGCCAAGACATAATGAGAGAGAAAGAGAGAAAGAAACAGAGAGACAGAGAGAGAGAGCAATCAGGCCCTCCTCCGTCATGCCACTGCTATTTTTACTATTGGTATTACTACCACTGTTCCTATCAATGTTTGATCCCAGATATGAGAACCCTTTTACTGTTTCTATTTCCTCATTGTCGAATCTGAATTTATGCAAGTTTTCCATGGTCATTATTTTTGTTTTCTTTATGTTCATGTTCTGGACTATGTCCAGCACACACAAACACACAAATTCTGTTTGCCCCCTAGTGTGATAAAGCAGTTAGTCTTCTCTTTATTACAACTTCCATTCTGATCATTGATTGATCCAATATATGGGAAGTCTTTGACTTTTTCAATTTCTTCATTGTAGATGCTCTGTGGTCATTATTTTTGTTTTCTTAATGCTCAACAGTAAGCCTACTTTAGCACTTTCTTCTTTCACTTTCCTCAAACTTTCTAAGACCTTCTTATTTTCTGCTAGGATTATGATGTCATTGCCATATATCAGGTTGTTGATATTCCTTCCTCTGATCTTCACTCCTCCTCCCTCTGGGTCTACGCCCACTCTGTATCTGATATTTTATGTGTATAAGCTAAACAAATAAGATGAAAAATGTAGTCCTATGCTGTCTTTCCATATTCTATTTCCTAGGACTGTCTGAATGGACAAGCGCAAAGGGGAAGGTAGAAAGGGGCATCCACCAATATAGCAGAACAAATGAGTGCTACTGCTGCACTGATACAGCAGGTGTTTAGTTACTGCACAAGAATCAGGAGAAAAGTATTGTTCTCCTGGTGCTGCTTCTGCCCTCTGCTGTGATGACTCAGGGTAAGGGTTGTTTTTGCAAGGAATGTTAAAGTTGGTGTTTTATTAAGCAAACATATGCCTCCCAATATTAGGAATGTAATCCAGGCCAAAGCAAAGTTTGCCTGCTCTCCAAAACTCTCCAGGAGGGCAAAACATGGAATGCAATATTTGCCTTAAGGCCACATAATTGCATTAAAATTTGTTAAATGGTTTGTAACAACCAGTTGCCAAGAGATGGGTTTTGTGGTTCCTAAATGTTCAAGAGATACAGCAAAGTGTGCTAATATCACTGAATTCCCTTTCTAGAAGTAGAGGATGATGCTTTGCTGTGCTGAAGATATACACTTTCCAGTGATCTCACTCAAATCAGTGGCTGCTGAAAGCCTCAAAATTACTTGGGTTCTGGCCCATGGAGAGTTATAGCTAGAGGCCTCAATAAGGGGGGGGGGGAGGGAGAGAAGCTTCTGCTTTATTAAAGCCAAACAAGCCTTATAAACAAGAACACTGTGTTGGAAAACATCCAGATCCAACACAAGCTTGAACAGCCTCCAACACCACATAGATCAGCACATTGTTGAAAGTTAAGGGAAATCAAGCCTTTCCAAACCTCTAACCTAGCAGCTCAAGTCATCCGAAATGCCAGCATGGAGAAAATAAAGATTTAGATAATATCAATTAAATCCATAGATTTAATGACACTTAACTTTGTCAAAGCATGTTTAAATTTGTAAAGATTACATGCTGCTAAAACATTTATTATAACAGCTGGCTCTACTGCAACAATACTGATGGAGGAACCCACTGTTATTTCTAAAGAAATGTACCAAAGATGAAATTCATTTCAAATCCTGCTTTTGCATTTTGCAAAACAGGTTGCTTCACCTCAGGCCACTTCAAGCATGACTCATTTTTATTTGGGTTCAAAGCAGAGCGTTGCTTCAGAAAGCCAAAGCTTTTTATGTCTCTCTGCGCTGCCTAACATGGCAAAATGAACAAAAGCTCTAACTTGGAAGAAAGTTGGATGAAATTACGCATCTTGGATGAAACTTAAATATCTAATGGCCCCTTTTGAGAGGCTAAATACTGCCAAATTCTGCAGTAGTTGCCTATTTATAGTTTGAGGTTTTTAAAAAGAAGGATCCACCTATAACTATTTTTTTTTTAATTTCAGAGAGATATGTACATTGTTTTTGTACGAGTGAAAACTTTGTTTGTAGGAGAAGGGATTTGCTTCCCCTGGTGGTTTGGGAGAAACTTTGTGTGAAAATGGTGTATCTCATAGAGATGTCCTTAGGTAAGCTAGCAGAAACATTTCAGAAGAATATACATAGGTGATTAAATGGAAAGAGAATTTGAAAGGTTTTTGGAGAAAGAGATGTGCTTCCCCACACCCAACTAACAATTTGTATGACCATGTCATGTTTTTATTCAGTTAACACCAACTGATAATTTCCTTCTCTATCCTACCCCAAGGCACTACTATATAAGAAGTGAAAGGGAAGAAGCCAGAACTATTAGTAAGAAAACTAAACCCATCCTTTTGCTTTCTCTCCTGAGTAGTATTTTCCTTTCATGGACAGCAGAGGAGCAGAGGGTGATTCCAGTCAAATGAGGCTTCTCTGAGATATCTTTGTCTGAATCTCTGTGGGCTCTATGAAGCTTTAGGAGCAATTTAGGTCCAAAACACACTGCAGAAATAATCCAGTTTGAAATTGCTTTAAATGCCTTGGAGCAATCCTAGGGAATTTTGGGAAGTGTAGCTTTGTGAGGCATTTAGCCTTCTCAGTCAGAGAGCTCTGGTGCCACAATAAACTACAAGGATTTGCTAGTACTATGCCAGGGCAGTTAAAGTGGTCTCAAATTGTATTATTACTGCCGTATGTTTTGGACCTGAGTCCATTTTGGGCTGCTTCAGAAAAGCCTATTTTTATCTTAGACAAAGCCCTAAACAGCTTTGAAGAAGCTTGCTTAAGTTCTTGAATTAGTGTTCATCTAAAGTCGACGCACACCTCTTATAATAATAATAATAATAATAATAATAATTATTATTATTATTATTATTATTATTATCTGAACAGGCAATTGGGGCAGGTTACAACAACTTTAAAACAGAAACAGTTAAAATAGAAACAGCCCCATCCCAACCACCCACCCCTTAAAATAAGATTAAATTAACAATGAGTAGTATCTTCCTAATATTTAGTGCAAACAAGTTCTGGTTTATTTTACACAATAAATGGACTGAAAGTAAATGAGTCCTACTATATCTCTCAAGAAGGCTCTTAACATTGAAATCACTGAATAGAAGCATCCCCAGAAGAAGTTTGACCTTAGAATAAAAATCTAGGTTCACACAACATTCAAAGAATATTATGTTAGTCTTAAACAAGACATAAAATGAAGAGAGTTAGTATTAGAGCAGTGAAAAAACTATGTTTAGAGAAACTCCATTTATTCAGCATTGTCTAATATGAATGGCAACAATCCTATGAGTGCTCAGGTCTCTCATAGCCAAGTCTAGGGATGAATGAATCTATCGGTTTCATTTTTTCCAGTCTTTGCTTTTTTAGAATCTGAAATTCTTTCCAACCTTTTGATTTTCAAAATTTGAATTTTGATAAGGTTTTATAAAAACACAATAAATTTTCAACCACCTGCAAAGGCCAAATTCAATAGGTAGAATTCTTCCTACTATGGAGGGGACCATGTTGTACGAGGGCCTGATACTCTGTGATAAGGGATAGAAGGGACAATACCTTTGTTAACTAGCACAAAATAACAGTCGAATGAAATCCTACTTTAACAATAAAAGTGCATGCATATTCCTACTGTTATAAGAATGTAAGTTGACTTCCACGTATGGTGACCCTATGTATGAGAGACCTCCAAGTCACCCTTTCTTCAACCATCCTGCTCAGGGCTTGAAAACTCATGGCTATTCCTTCCATCTTGAGTCTGTCCATCTGGGATGCAGTCTTCCTACTGTTATAAATAGTTTCCTACTATTATAAGAATTTTCTTAAATTGTTATCACTATGTGTACTAATTATTATTATTTCACTGTAACTGAACATGCACTGCAACTATACATACACATACACGCAAATCATTATTCCAGCCAAGGCTGACAATCAAATTAACAAGACAGAACTAGATAAAGAAATCAGGATTTTTACAATTATTTATATACATTGTATATTTTAAAATCTTTCAAACCTCCCCCCCCCCCATCCCTTTTATCAAAAGAGCTCAGGACAGGGGAAATCAATATTAACAGGATAAAAAAATTAAAATAATAAAAATAGCTGAAATAGACTAAATCTTATTAAACACAAGTTCTTATTAAATACAAGTTCAATAAGTAAAAAAAATTAAAAGATTAAAACAGTTTTAAAATCTTGTGTATAATATTTGAAGTGAAGTCCAAAGACTGCAATAAATAGCCATATTTTTACTGCTAAGAGTATGAGAATGGTGCAGTAGCAAGGTGGTAATAAAAATGGCAACTGTGGTGGTTTGGGTGATAATTTCCTGATGAAGAGAATCTTGTATTGCAGAATTTTGAGTAAAAATAAAACAAAACAAAAAGGCTGCATTAACACTACAGAAATAATCCAGTTTGACACCATTTTAAATGCCATGACTCCATGCTATGGAAATCTGGGAATGGTAGTTTTATGAGATATTTAGCCTTCTCTGTCAGAATGCTCTGGGGCCACAGCAAACTACAGTTCCCAGTATTCCATAGCATTGAGCCATGGCAATTAAAGTGGTGTGAGTCTGGATTACTTCTGCAGTGCAGATGCAGCCAAAGACCCCAACCCTCAGGTAGCCTAACACTCACTATATGATGATGATGATGATGATGATGATGATGATTTATATCCTGCTCCTCTGAATGATCGAAGCAGTGACTAAATATGATTAAAATATAAGATTTTCAAAATGAGACCCACTCTAGTTATTTAACTCTTTCCTTATAGTCACCTGTACATTTAATCACCCAAAAGATAAACTATTTTTGACAAGATTAGACATGACCAGGATCCCAAATATGTATGTTATCAAGAGCTGCTGCACAAAACTATCTGAAGAGAACCTTCCAAAAATTGGTTTAGAAGATGTTTGCCAGTTGGACATTGTGCCTCACAGCTATAATATCATGAAATCCATTCAATTTAAATTAATATATTTGGGCAGACAGCTATATTAGAATTCTTGTTTTTCCTCATCTAATGGTAGCTTGTGGTATGACAAGTCTGCTTTAAAAATCTGTGCAGTTATTGCCTTTTTTTGCCTGAGGCATATCATGTGTTTTTTATTTCAGTGAGCTACACTGCACTACCTCATTAAAAGAAACACTTATGCAAAGCAAAAGGATGTGTATCATGACACAAGGTTTGTTTTCCAGATTTGAAGGCTTCGGTGTTTCCAAGCAGTTAGTATCAATAAGCAGTTAGTATTTGTTCAAAATTTCTGAAACACATGAGATTTCTACAGGTTGGTAAAAATGGCATAAAAAGTTAGATTAACTATAGCTCACACAGTTTAAAGACATAGCTGTATTAGTCTGGATCAATATGCAAAAAATAAAAATAAAAATAAATTGTAACACCTTAGAAAGAATTCTGTAACATAAGCTTTCATAGAATGAGTATTCTTTATCAGAAAACAGCTGTGTTGACCATTTAACAAATACAAACAAAAATCCATCAGTGATACCTTTATTAGCCAACCAAAATGCACAATATACTTGTTCCAAGCTTTCGAAAATCTGTGGGCTTCTTCTTCAGGCAAGATGTTACAAACCAAGATGTTACAAACCAAAAACAAACAACTAGAGATGTTAGATACCTGCATGTTGTTTCAGTCCTTAGTAAAGATGTTATAATGGGGAGGATATTTTTGCAGGCAGGCTCCTCCTCCTTCTGGCCATGCAGCAATAGGGAGATTTTCAAAGTCCAGGAAATTTAAAATCAATTTGCATCTCAACAGGGACCACTCTTTTGCAATCCAATATGTCTCCATTCCAGTGAAGTCACAGGCCTCTTTGTAGGCTGAGAATAATGGATTCCTCAAGAAGTCTCCGTGTTTTTGCATCAGGAACATATTGGTGATGTAGAGGTAAAACATGCAATTTTGCTTTTTGGTTAGCCAATAAAAGTATCACTGATGGATTTTTATCCTTCATCAGATTCATGGAGTGAAGTGCCCATGAACACACATTCAAGGGCATAAATGTCTGTTTACAGACACTTCACTGCAAGCATCTGACAATACAGAATCAGTCTATGGAAGCTTATGCTACAACAGATCACATAATTATAGATTACAAAATGGCCTATACCACTAAACCAACAATAATTTCAACCTGTACAATAGAAAGTGATTATAAAAAATTGTGAATGTCAAAGAATGGTGTATGTTATGCACACTTTAGAGACACTATTTTTTTAAAAAAATGTTAATTCCATCATTTAGCAAATTTAAGATAATGATAAAGAAATGGAGAGCAGTCCATCACCTCTCTGCTCCCCCCACCATGTGACTGGAAATAGGAGCGTCATGATACATAGAGCATTTTTTGAGGAATGAAGAATTTAGGAATGAAAACAGGGTGTTCATTGTACCTCGGCTATGGCTGGTCATGTCAGCAAAGTGCTATACAGAGAAGCACTAAAACACTCTGCCTCTTGATAGTAAAGCACATATCCCCATGAAAAATACTGAAGGATCTGCACCCAAAGTCTCCAGAAATACTCCACACGTTTGTAGAGATTAAGGTTCTTGCAAAGGTGTTGGGGGTTGGGGGATTTGCAGCCCAGCTTTAACTTACAGTAAATAGAGATGTAGTATGTAATGTTCAGACTGTCCAAAGATTTTGACATGAACCCAGCATCAGAGATCCATGCTATTCCTCAAATTAAAAAGCAATGCAGCAAAATGTTGTATGCTAAGAACACACACTTTATTTTGTTTTAATTCAAGATCATTGCATTTTAGTTAACCTTTCACACTTTCTTCACTGCTGGCCATGTCCCCCCATTTTAGATATAATTCTACTTGCTTTTAACAGACTATTTCTAAAAAGGAGACTTGCCATCAGAATATCTATCCAAAATCTATGTGTGTAGTTGGAGCTTCCTCCCACAGTCTTCTGTGGGAAAGAAGGGCCATTTTTAACTTCCTTCATCCAGCAGCTGCTCCCAATGTGGTTTGCTTACAAAAGCCAAGAAGAAAAAAAAATCCATCATAATTCATTTGAGCTTTATCACTGTTGGGATTGTGGAAATGGTGAAAAATTCCATCTTCTTCCATTCACTGCCAAACTTCTGTCTCTTGCATAGAGTAGTGTTGTCCTCCATCCATCATTATCAAACAGTTCATTTCCTTCTCACCAAAAAGAATACAGTGCAACTGACTAACCATCAAGGAAGCTATTCCAAACCATTACCTCTGAATCAAACCAGCTCATTTTGTTAAGCTTTTCTGCAGGCTAAAACAACAACAACAACAACAACTTTAAAATATAAAGCTTATACTATGTAAATAAGAGATTTTTCTTCATGTACATGTTAGTAGGTGCTTGTTGATAATTGCCAGAACTAAGAGTCATATATTTCACTGGTGCTTCTCAAGCTGTTTACAGGGAGAATTATATCATTACTACCACAGACCTAATGTTTACATTAGTCCCATTTTTGAAAACCATCAAAATGTCAGAGAAACTCTATAATTTGTGGTACATCAGCCCAGTGTTGCTGAAGATTATCATTCCATGTCAAACTATATACAGTGTATGTTAGTAATGTTTTGCATGTTTTTATCTGTTCGGGTTTTTCATATTCTATAGGCTGCATTGAGCCCAAATATTGGGGGAAAGGTGGGAATTGCCAGATATACCACCAACTTAAAATATAAGTTTTTCTTGGTTATGAAATTTGATAGAAATCAAAAGGAATATTACTCATTAACAGAAATATCTTTAGTCAGCAAAAGTAGCCTTCTATTTTTTATTTTTTTAATAGCTCAGACTTCATAATAATTCAAATGGCAGTCTTCAGACAATACCACCAATGTAATATTTTATCAGATCAGTTTTCTCCAACAGAGTACCCTCCAGATGTGTTGGACTATGACTGTTACAACCTCAGAGTCAGTAGTTCATCTCTTCATTAGCAGACCAGGGATGGCTGTTTTAGATGCTTCAGTTAAACTGACAGAAGTGACTTGGCAACCTATTTTCTATTTCCTGTAAAAAAAAAATAATAACAGAAACTTTTCCTATGAGGAGTGGAATTAACTATTTCTTTTTTTAAAAAAAAATTGGGAACTCCTCTCTCAAAAATATTTATTTATTTATTTAAAAATTAATTAATTAATTGAAATATTTCTATTTCAGGGTGTCTTACAATAAAATGAATCTGAATGAATTAAAACAACTGAAAGCACTCAGAATCATTTAAAGGCTAAAACATACTAAACAACTTAACACTTCAAATTACTTTTTATCTTTCATGCTATATAGATTGGGGTGAGGATCACGCATGCCCTCCAGATGTTGCTGAACTGCCAATCCAAGCAGCCCAGGGCAGCATAACCAACGGAGAGGAATGCCGGGTTTCCAACACCATGTGACAGATCACATGGTTTTGACTCCTGCTATAGACTACATCTCAAAGATAAAATGTGAAAACACCATATTCAACGTTCCTGACCATGCAAGTCTTTTTTCTGAAAGGGTTTTGACTCTCAGCTAAACAGTGAGCTTAAACTATAACCACATGGTGTCTAAAAAAAAAAAAAAAAAGACTGAGGAAACTCTTTGCCCTGCCAAGTCAGTCACACTTTTGGCTACAGAATAACTTTCCTGTATTTGTAATGCCAAAAGCAGTAAAACCAAACAGTCCTGCTGTTATATGGCTTGATCCAGAACACAATTAAGCCAAAGTTCTTGAATTTAAGCTGATTTAATATTATTAACTAAATCAACTAAAATCCAACTATTGTGGGCAGAATGGAGTTATTGATAGACCCTTAAACCAGAAATTCCACAACAGAAGTAATGCGTGAGTGTATGTTCAAGTGTCTGCAGATTCTATACACACGTATGTGTATAGGGTTGGATCCTGGGTGAGGCATATGCAACTAAGCTGGCAGAAGTACCAGTATCAAACCCTTCCTTATCCTAAATAGGGTGTAGAATATGGCATGAAGAGGAGGGGAATATGTGTGAAACCTGGGCAGGTCACCTTCCAAAAGTGAAGCTCCACTCAAGGAAAGCATCTCTCCCTGATTTTCAGGAATCCACCCTTTCCTTCTTCCACACAAAAGACATCCCAGTTCAGCACAGTCTCCTGTTTTGGCCCTATGTTTGGCATTCAGGGCAAGGGGATAGAGCAGCTGCTGCAGGGAAGAGGGAACCAAAAAAAATCTGCTTATGATAGTCCAATTGCGCGTACCTAAATCTGGGTTCCACCCTCCGTATGTGTGTGGAAGGGAGAGAATTGTATTTGTGTGTATGCAATTGTTTAATTGTTCTTCATTCCAGATAAGACATATGCCTTTTTATTACACACCTGGAACTTGCAGTGCAGCTGCTAAGTATTAAGGAAAAGAAAACTTCATGTCGCCCTTTCCTGCCAATCTAAAAAGGCCCATAGTGATTGCAAAGGAGTTAGAATTGAACATGCCATTGCATTTCCCACTTCTATGTATTGTTGTGAAAGTCTGCAAGACTTGAGCAGGGCTGCAGAGGTCGGAGTGACTTTGAGGTCTCTCATTCATTGAGTTGCCATACGTCTAAGTCAACTTGAAGGTAGCTAACAACAACAGCAAAGCATTTTTATGAATTACATGATAGAAGCTAAATATATATTCTGGAGCAAGCAGGGATCACCAGCATTGAGGCCATGCTATTGAAAATGCAGCTGCGCTGGGCAGGGCACATTTCTAGGATGGAGGACCACCATCTTCCAAAAATAGTATTCTATGGTGAACTCACCACAGGTCAGCGTAAGAGGGGCGCCCCAAAAAAGAGATACAAGGACTCTCTGAAAAAACATCTCAAGCTCGGCCAAATTAATCACCAACAATGGTCTGCCCTGGCCTCACATCGGGGGGAATGGAGACGCACTATCCACAATGCTGCAGCCTCTTTCGAGAACTCACACCGAACGAGTCTCGAAGAGAAATGACAATGCAGAAAGAACCACAACTTGGAAACATCACCCAAGAAGACTTTCTGCTGTGCTTTCTGTAACCAGACTTGTTTATCTCGGATCGGCTTTTTAGTCATCAATGCACTTGTAGAAAGCGTGGGATGAATCCTTCCTGAATCTTCATTAGCAAAGCCAGATTAAGAGGGAGAGAGACTCAAGCAGCCTTTTAAAAGGCAGTCATTCCATAGTCCCATCCCATTTCATGATGTGTGGTTCTTTTCTCTTTGACCACCTTGTTTAGTTTCATATATGCTTCATTTGTTCTTGTTGTGTGTTTTCGAGTCATTTTTGATTTATGATGACACTAAGGCAAACCAATCATAGGATTTTCTTGGCAAGATGTGTTCAGAAGCGATTTCCTTTGCCTTCCTTTGAGGCTGAGAGAGTGTGACTTGCTCAAGGTCATCCAGTGGCTTTCTATGGCCAAGCAGGTATTCAAACCCTGGCTTCTGGAGTTGTAGTCCAACACTCAAACCACTATATCATGCTGGCTCCTATATGCTTCATATGTGGTTGAATCCATGGATAAAGAATCCATGGGTACAGAGGGCTGACTATACTTTACATTTCAGGATAGCAAGTGATGTATTGTCAAGAATTCCTCATTTCATTTTGCTTTCATTCAGTGTCTATAAAGTACTCTAATCAGGGACTTGCATGATGATTGTCATGCAAAGTCCCTTAAAAAGGGCTTTGACATTCAATCTGTATTGTAGTTACTAATTCATTGGACTCTGGAGAATTTTTTAAAAACTTTCATTTCAAATTTTCTTTCTTTTTGGCAACATTCTTACTTCACAAAGGTCTCACATCAAACCCTTATACTATATTTCGGATGGTCTCTTTACTTCTTCACTGCTGGTTTAGCTGTTGGATCTCTTCCAGCTGGTCATTCCACAGTCTTGGGAATCAGAAGGTCCTCTGCGTAATGGCTGCCAGTTGGGATCTTGCAGGTTGTAACAACTGCCCCCCAGAGGACCTCAGTGTTTGAGGCAGCGTTTGAAAAGGCAGTCCTGTAGATGACCTGGACCCAAACCATGTAGGGCTTTAAAGGTCAAAACCAACACTTTGTACTTTGCCCCGAAACTAATTGGCAGCCAATGGAGTGACTTGAATATTGGTGTAATATGTTCATTCCTGGATGTTCCTGTAACCAATCTGGCTGCCATATTTTGAATCAACTGAAGTTTCTGAACTTGGCACAAAGGTAGTCCAATGTAAAGTGTATCGCAGAAGTTCAACCTTGAGGTTACCAGAGCATGCACCACTATCTTTAGGTCCTCCAGATCTAGGAAGAGGCACAGCTGGAGTATCAGCTGAAGCTGATAGTAAGCACTCCTGACCGTCATTGCATCTACCTGGGTTGACATTTGGAGAGACGGATCCAGGAGCACTCCCAGTCTGTGAACACAGTGCTTCAGGGGGAGTGTAACCCCATCCAGAACTCGTTGGCACACCTCCATTCCCAGATTAGGACCCTTGATGGCAAGCACCTCTGTTTTGTCTGGATTCAGTTTCAATTTGTTTTTCCTCATCCAGTCCATTAACTCCTCCAGGCATTCATTTTTATATTTATTCATTTATACATTTATATAGTATTATAGATTCTTCTGATGTTAAAGCAGTGTTAAAGCAGTGTTTGTCTTAATTTTCCCTCAAGGTGCACTTAATAATGATGTCCAACAGACCCCTTTTGCTAAACATTGTTATCTACATCTGAAATCAAAATCCAATCAAAATCCTTTGATTATGACATTCTTTCTACAGGCCTCACCTGACTTTATCCTCCTATAGTAATTTAACTTGCTGATCTCCATGTATGTGAGTTAAGGCACCACAAAAGGAGGAGAACCTGTAATTTTGTTTTTTGTGGCCAGCTGTGAATCTTGTGGTGCATGCGCTGGTAACCCATCTTCCCTCTCATGATGTTTTGCCTTGTCTTCTTCCCTCCCTGTGGCAGACTTGGAACTTGGAAGAAGACAAATGAAGCATATTCTCTTAGTATGTGCATTTAGGGTGGGGAGACATGGTACCTGCCAAACCTCTACTAAGCTCTAAAGTAATCTGAATTTTGCTCTGTGCGAGTTCCCAGATGATCACTCAAAGATGATCACTCAATAAACCATGCTTATAGGTAAGAAATGTGTTCTTTCAGACCTCATGAAAAACACAACAGATGTTGTGGTCTCCTCTTCCTGAGCTGGTACCAGAGTTGCCATCCAAAATTCACTACCCAGTTAGCTTATATAGCTTTTGTTTCCATTTCTTCCATTATTTCTGCAGCAACTGTGGAGTTGGAGTTTTTTGTGGAGCTTTCGGGCTATGTGGCCATATTCTAGAAGAGTTCCTTTCTGACGTTTCGCCAGCATCTGTGGCTGGCATCTTCTGAAGATGCCAGCCACAGATGCTGGTGAAACGTCAGAAAGGAACTCTTCTAGAACATGGCCACATAGCCTGAAAGCTCCACAAAAATCTCTGCAGCAACTTTTGGCAAAAGTCCTAATACAGTCAGCCCTTCATATCAACAGATTCTTTATCTACAGATTCAATCATCTATGGCTTGAAAATATTCCATATATATATATATATATATATATATTCCAATAATCAAACCTTGAATTTGCCTTTATACAAGGAATACTATTTTATTTTGCCCTGATATTTAATAGGAGTCGAGTTTCCATGGATTTTGTTATCTATGGGTGGTCCTGGAACCAAACCTCAGCAGATACCAAGGACCCACTATATTACTCTGTACCACAAGTTAATTTAATACTTTAATACTTTTGCTATTTGCTGGCAGTTCAACTCCGACTTATAGCAACCTTCAAGAGCTTCAGTCATCAGCTACCCTGCTCAGGTCTTGTACAGTCATGCTTGTAGCTTCCTTAATTAAATCAATCCACATATAATACAGTCTTCCTCTGTTCCTACTACCTTCCATTTTGATGATCATTATCCTTTTTTCCAGTGAGTCATGTCATCTCATTATATTTTCAAATTATGATGGCCTCAATTTAGTCATCTTTGCTTCTAGTGAGAGTTTAGGTCTGATTTGCTCTAGAACCCATTTATTTGTCTTGCCAGCCCTTGGTATCCATGGAACCCTCTTGCAACAGCATCTTTCAGAGGTGTATATTTTTTTTTCCTGTCAGCCTTCCTTACCATCTACCTTTCACAACATTAAAATTAGAAATCCTATGGTGTGGATGATTCTGAATTTGGTAGCCAGTGATTTTTGTTTACACTTGAGGACCTTATCAAGTTCCTTCATAGCTGTCCTTTTAAGTCTTAGCCTGCTTCTTGTCTGTGGTCACAAATGATTACACCTAGGGCTTTAAAAGCCACACAGTTTCTGAGGTCCCCAATAACAAGAGTCCTTGTAGCTGATATTACTATTGATAAAACTGTTTTGTGCTGAGATTTTTTTCATGCTGAGTGATATTAATTTTCAGAAAGATCAAATTTCAAAATAAATCTTGCCCATTAAAAAAAGTTATATATGAAATAAACTGTTAACACAGTACAGTGTTTACTCAGATGTGTAATAACTAGATGTATTTGGTTAGTTGTAACTGAAAGCACCCATTATTATATTAGAATACAGTCAATAATTTATTTATTTGTCAGGCCTTTTGTACAGATCCCTCATCCTATCACAGTCTGGTCACATTCACAGCAAAAAACAAGAAATGTATATGAAGTCTTACAAAAAAGAAAGAGAAAGGGCACAGACAGGTAGAAATGTAGACAGAGACACAGTGTATCTCCTGGAGAACAGCAAACTAGAAGCATATTCTCTTCCACATATAAATTAATTTGTATGGATGTTGGGATGGATACTGATACTGTACTTGTGAAGCCAAAATCCTTGTAACAAAATCAGTTTCCAATACTTATGATAAAATTATCATGCTAGATTTTTACTATACTTCTCAGTGAAATAATTATGTATGCTTTTAATTTATTATTAATATTCAAATGCCTGTTTATTGTCTTATTATCAACAGCAGCCTGCATTTTGATTTCTTCCTTGAAATAAGAAACTGATTTCTTATGCTTCAGCTTTCACTTTTTTATGTTTACAGTTAAATACCCCCAACTAAACATTGACATACATTCCCACAACACAGATGTTTAAATAGTATCAGATAAATGGATGCATGAGCTTTTAAATTGATACAGTAACAACCAAAAATGGAAAGGTACAAGCGTTAGATCTGTATTGGATGTTCTATAGTAGCAATAGTAATTTTAAAAAATATATCTTGCTTAGATATTGTGGTTGTAAGTAAAAATATATGTTTGAAGTAATGATCAAAGTCAGTCAGCATCTCTGTAATATGTTGCCATTTAAAGAAGCTAGAGCTGATCCTGTGAGATGATGGATTTTTAAGGCAATTCTAATGCATCTGTTGTTTAAAAGCAATGGCCATATCATTGCCATTGAATGTGAGTGATGAATGCATGCAACTGAACACATGTTGTAATATACAGTGCTGTAGCAAACAAATGATTTGGGTTACAAGAAAAAAAAATTCTCCATCTGTCCTATCCTTAAATATATTTATCCTTGTGACACTGCTATGTTGAAGTAAAGAACTAGTTCCATAGACATTTTCATCTTCACTTTGTAAGGATCCCATAATGCAATGTAACCTCCAACTTGGGAACATAAAATAAAATTCTGTGACCACTTTTCCCTAGTGACATCATTTCACACTCCCCCATGTCTCTCTCATTCACAGGCATAGCCCAAGTTTATTATTAGACTACCTAAAGTTATGTGTGCCGCTGCTTAGTGACTAAGCTGAAGGAGTTAAAAAAATCTGAACAAATTTGAATGGGGAAATCAATGAGATAAACTCAGATCTAGTACAGTAGTATCTTCAGACAACTGGGCATAATTATTGTAGTCAAGGAAATATCTGGATATGCAGAGCAATTGTCATATAGTTATGTCAGGCTGTAGTTACTGTAGTTATTTCAGTTACTGTATGCAACCCCTGTTATGGTAAGGGCCTTTGTACTGAATTACAATTACAGTACAATGCAATTACATTACTGCACAGTGCAATTACAGTACATTTAGGGATATGGGAGAAGTAGCCAGAGTTTGCCTTATCAACATGGTGTAACAGTAGATGAGGGGAGATTTTTAACTTTCACTAGGAGTTGGTATGGTTTTTCAGCCCAAGTAAAATAAATGTGGTGATTTATTCCAAATCTTTAACTCATAGCTCAACTTAATGAAGCAAATCTTCTGTATTTGTTCATTTTTATTTACACTTCACTGCTACTTCTCTTTGGCCCAGAAAAATGCCAGATTGGGGCCACAGGTTGACTGTCCAGTTACTGTGGCCCCAATCCAGTGCTTCCAGGGGCGGCAGAGCTGTCCCTTTCCGGCTGTTTGTACAGCCCCTAAGATAGACATCAGAAAGTGTAGAATATTCTTCACACAATAACATGTTATATGGGAAGGTTTGGATGACCAATGCTGCTGTGTGTTGAATCAGAAGGTCTGGATGCTACACTAGCCAAAGGGACTGATGCCAAGAGAGCTGGAGAAATATTGCATGCCATAATAAATGCAGCCACCATAAGGGTGACGAGGATGAACGCAGCACTGGCATTTCACATTTTTGCAATGGCACAGGAAAAAAAGACTACAGGAAGAAATGCACATAGAAATGAACCTGACCAATCACAGAGAAATGCATCCCCAAGTAACCCATTTCTACTCCTTCAAGACTGCTATGCCATCAGACTAGTGATTTCAGTGTTCTGCATGCAGGTCTAGGAAAGCCTGCTCCCAATAGATACAGAGAAAACATAGAACCATTTTTTTAAAAAGTGCTGACACAGTGGTTAAATGCCTGTAATGCAGCCATTCACAGCCACAAGGTTTGGAGTTCAATCCCAGGATTGACTCAGTCTGGCATCCTTCTGTAGGTCACTAAAATGAGTACCCAGCTTGTTTGGGACAATTATCTTACATGTTGTAAACCACTTATGGAGTGCTTAAGTGCATTAATACATGATATAGAAATGTACTTGCTATTGCTTGCTATTGCTATAAAGTACACTCAAGGGAGATGGCCACATACTTGTTCAAGTCACCCACAATGACAATAGAATTTCAGTGCTTTCAAACAGCATTTTATGCCCAGGATGGTTTATAGCATGTTATGCTATACTCTTCTAGAACATGGCCACATAGCCTGAAAGCTCCACAAAAAACTATGTCTATATATAGCCCAATTATGCATATTTACTTGAAAATAAAGGATGTTTTAAAAGCAATTTATTACCTGTAAAAAATTTTTTTTGCAAAAGACTCCTCAGTATTACTCTTTACCCATTACAGCATGCTACTATTATGGCTTTAACTTGGTATCCTCAGTTTTTTTTTAATACACAATATATGAAAAGACCATAATCCCAAAGCACTATTTTAGATGTAACAAATGAGCATTCCTAGTTATATTAAAAGAGTAATGGTGTTGTTCCACTTTTATTTTAAAAGTTGTTATACTCTTGTATCATTGCCCTTGCAAATTAAAGGGTTGCAGGAAATGTTGCTACTTGTAACACTCTTCGAAACTCTTAGCCCCTTTTATTGCTACACAATAGCACTGTGATTCTACTTTAACTGCTGTGGAGAGCTGGCAGAGATGGGCCAGCCTAGTAATAATCAATAGGAAGAAAGCTGGTGCCAGCCTATCATAGTGAAGGCTGGAGAAGATAAATAGGGCTGTTGCTGAGAGGGAGAGTTAGATAGGGTCCATTATACTAGAAATCCAGAAGTAAGGGCATTTGTCAGACAGGGTCTGGTTGGTGTACAGTCCAATAGCGAGGGGCTCACTATGCATGCAGAACTTCAAAAGAGAGAGTTGCTGTGGGGTCATATCCTGAGGGATAGTTAACTTTGGTGGCTGGTGTAGGTTTAGAAAAAGAATCTAAGATAAGGACTGTGTGAAGGTCCTGGGTATAAATAACTAAGGAGTTTATCAGACGAAGGTTTTTGTAGCCCCAATGCAAAGTCACTCCGGATCCATCCAAGCAAATTCACGTTAAATCGCAGTGATGTATCACACGTGACTGCTGTCACTACGAAGCCATTCCAAAGCCGATCATAAGTTAATCCAAAGTCACTCCGGAATTCAGTGAATTCGGTAACAATTGAATTCACAGAAATTGTTTCCAACCCCACTTCAATTTCAAATCAAAATGGGCTGGTGTGGAAGACCACTTTCCTTTGGCCCTGCCATCCCTCCGTTCGGCCTTGTTATCCTCCACTGCTGCTGCCAATGGGGAAAAGAGTGCAGCCAAAAGAGAGCAGCAGACAGAGGGAGGGGTGTTGTAGGGAGAGTAAACACTGCATTTCCCTCTCCTCCTCCTCCCCCTGCTGCTGCTTCCCCTGCCAGCTGTCTTCCCTTCCCTGGGCCTCGCTCGATCCAGCTTTGGTAGAGGGGAGGGGAACACCAAGCCTCCCCAAAAAAACCCTTCCATGGGTGGATCACTCAATCCACCCATGGCAGAAGTGAGGGGGATCCCCACGCTTCCCCAAAAGACTCCTGCCATGGGTGGATGGAGTGTTGTATAGGGATACACATTACAACGTGCAGAACAGTGGATGTTTTGTGCCTCACACACACACACCATCTGCCCCCTTCTTCACTGCGGAAGGTTAAAAGTTCTTGATGGGTTTAGAGCCCCAGTGAGCATGCACAAGGGCTACAATTCAAACTGAAAATAGTTACTGATGTGATAACTTATTTTGAGGTTGCTTTGCTTTGCTTAGGAATGACCACAGCTAAGCTCTTCACGTGTGATAATTCACCACGTGAGTTGCCTTGGATTCGAGTTCAGTCTACTTTCCTTTCCTTTGAAGTGGCTTTGGATTGGGGAGGAGTTTCTGTTGTGTGATAAGGGCCTAAGAGTTGTTGGAGAATTTGTGGGAAAGTTATCTGAAACTATAGCTAAATAGAACTAAGAAAACAATACCTTAAACTAATGAGCTCATGTTCATACCATCTCAAATAAAGGTTTTTCTGGACCTTGAGTAGTTAACCACGCTACTGATATTTACAAACAAGCTTGCTCCATCCTCAATATGACATCCTTTCAAATATTTAAACAGGGCTATTATCATGTCATCTACCCCAATCCGGCATCTTGTCATCTACAAATAGGAGAACAGTTATATACCTAGTTGATGTATGAATAGAATAAAGTGACAGTCACAAAGAGGTGGCAGGGTCACAATTAAATAGGAAAAATAGTTTTGGAAAAGTAAATGTGCTCTTGACAAAATTAATGGCAGCAGTGGGATAGTAAAACCCATTGTGCTGTCACTTGGAAAAAAAAAAGAGTGGGGTGAGGGGGACTCACCATGAGAACTGCCATTAAAACATCTTATAGAATATTCTTACTGCTTTTGGAGCCCTGGCGATCTCTGGCTGAGAATTCTAAGTGCTCCTCCCTCAACTGCAAATCCCATGGTACCATGGGACATTTTTGCATGGCAGTTAATGTGGAATTATAAGTGCTATAATTATGTAGTATGAAAGGACCCCCTGGAAGTCCTAATCACAAAAAATCAACATGGGTTTCAGAGAAACAAGTCATGTCAGACAAATCTGATCTCTCTCTCTCTCTCTCTCTCTCTCTCTCTCTTGATAAAATTACCAGCTCTGGCTCCCAGGATGTCCAGGGGCATGAAGCCCCAAGGGAACCCCTTTTCCTGGCCATGGAGAAGCAGCATTTTGCTGCTTCTCCATGGCCTGGAAAAGCACCAGATTGGGGCTGCCGGGCTGCCAGTCAGGCTGTCCTGGCCCCAATCCTGCGCTAAAAGGGGCTGTACAGAGCCTAAGAAGTCCCATTCGTTTCAACATATCTAGTTGAGATTAATATTAAATTTAGCCCATTACAAATGCTTATCTAGGTTAATGTGTTAACCACTTAAAAGGCAAGAAACTGTAGGAATGCTTAAGACAAAATCTCAGCTTTAACTAATAGATATATCGGCAGTAGCAATAAAGATGCAACCTATAGTACAGTAGGTCTTCTACTGTTGTTATTAGATCAACAAAAGTGAGAGGCCAGGAGATAAGACAAAAGGGATGCTCACCATCCGTGGATATTTAATAGGAATCATTAAAATCTATAAACGGACTCATATCAAATTCAGGAGGAAGATTAAAGTAACATATTGCCCTTTGAACACATTATTAGCACTGTTCCCCATCTGGCTGCTGGCAATGATTTTTGGATTTGTTCAGAAATCCTGAGAGCTATAAAACAAAAACACTGTTCTTTCTAGTTCTTCCTTTTTAAGAAACAAAGGAGTTTGGTGCTATTTTTTTTTTCATTGAAAAGGAGAGGAGGGAAAAGCTATTCAAAAATGTCCTTTCTGAAATTTCATTTAATAATTCCATCAAACCAAAATAAATTTAAAAGATGCAAATATAGAGACTAAATGTTTTCTTTAGCTACTTTGTTCTTGATTCCATAGCTATCTTCTTCCAGGTTTATATGTAAAGTTCATTCTTCCCCATGTTTCCTATTATCATAAGTACAGTTGGCCCTCCTTATCCAAGGATTTTTTATCCATGGATTTGAGCATAGATGGCTTGAAAATATTCCCAAAAACTATAAATTCCAAATAGCAAATCTTGATTTTCCGTTTTATATATGGGACACTGTTTTCTTATGCCATTATATTTAATGGGACTTGAGCATAAACAGATTTTGTTATACATGGAGGGTCCTGGAACCAAACCCCAGCAGATAACAAGGGCCCACTGTATTCCTGATTAACAGTTTCACTAAAAGTTTGACCAATTTAATTTAATATAACTGAGGCAGATTATCACTCAGCATTTTAAACTGGCACCAGCCTCCCTGGATAGAGCCAGGACACGGGATGAAGGTGGGGATTATTGCTCACTAAATCACTGCTAAATCATCATCCACCATCAGCCTGCATCCCAGCTGCACTCCACCAGCACTTTTCAGAATTCGGAAATCTTTCTGGCTTCTAAAAGGTGCTGGAGGAGCACGGCTGCAACCCAAATGGGACCTGGGCTGATGGCAGCCGATGGTTCAGCGGCAATTTAATGAGTGATAATCCTTGCCTCCATCCCACATCGCAGCTCCAGCCCAGGAGGCTGGAGCCGGCTTAAAATGCTGAAAATAAGCTTTGAGATTTTCACCCATGTGGTATTTTTCAGCACTGCCCTATTACTGCATTACCCAATATGTATTTTTCTTTCAAAAAAATTGTGTAAGAGATGCAGAGCAGTAAATCAGAGTTTAGAAAAGATCTTGAAAAAAAGAACCCGGAAAACTCATGGGCCTTAACTTACAGTGGCCTTTGCTGTCTGTGGGATTCTGGAAGTTGTAATGTACCCTTTTTTCAAACTCTGGACAAAAGGGCCTTGACAGAAGTATCGTAGCTACCTCCTTTTGTTGTATTTCCAGTATTTCCAGGGAGGGCTTGGCTTCTTAATACATAGTTAAAAGAAGGCATCCTGGGGCAGACAGCACAATCTTGGGAATGCTTCCCTAAACAATATAGTCTTTAACTTAATTTTGAATCTGGTTAGAGGGAAGAAGGTTCCAGGAGTGAGGGGCAGCAAGTGGGAAGGGACGAATCCAAGACATGGTAGTAGAGATCCTTGGCTGGGACAGGAGACCTTGACTACCAGAACGGAGGGTACAGGTAGGAATGTAAGGAGAAAGAAGTTTAGACAAGTAAGGTGGGGCCAGTCCATGGAAGGCTTTGTGTGAGTAAGAGATGCAGAGCAGTAAAACAGATCTTAGAAAACATCTTGAAAAAAAAGACAACAACAAAAGCTTGTACTGGATGCGGAAGGGGAAGGGGAGCCAGTGAAGGGAGGATAAGAGAGGAGAAACATGGTCAAAGTGGCAAGCAGATGTGATAATACGTGCGGCTAAGTTCTGGACAGAGATTAAAGGATGGAGGTGAGAGAGAGGAAGCCCTGTCAGAAGAAGGTTACGATAATCTAGTTGTGAGACCACTAGGGCATGGACCAGAGTGTTGGCAGTGGAGGCTGAGAGGAATGGACGGATTTTAGCAATGTTGTAGAGAGAGAATCTACAGGTCTTGGCGGTGGCCTGAATTTGGGTAATAAACCACAGAGAGGAATCAAAGATGAAGCCAAGACTGCGGGCTTGCTGAACCGGTTGAATAGAAGTGCCACCAACAGAAACAGAGAAGGAGTATTGAAGGGTGGGCTTAGGTGGGAAGAGAGGACAGAGCCCTGAGGAACTCCAACAGATAAGGGAACAGAGGAATAATAATAATAATAATAATAATAATAATTTTTATTTATAGCACGCCCCTCTGAACAGGCAATCGGGGCAGGGTACAATAAGATTAAAACAACAACAGTTAAAATAGAACAATCCCATCCCCACCTCCCACCCCTTAAAATAAAATTAAATCTGTAATGAGTTGAAACAAAATACAGAATACAAAACAATATCAAATATCAATATCAAAACCTAAAAATTGAGCTATATGGGTGGGCTGAAATCATGGAGGAAAGAGGCTGGAAGGACTCTAAATCTTGGATTTGGAGCCGGGAGATGTTAAACACTGTGGCAAGGTCTGCTGGAAGAGATGCATCTTTAAGGCTTTTTTAAAGCCATTGGTGGATGAAATGAGAGGAAGTCTGACCACCTATGACCACTGCAAAAGATCTGTCTGACAAGTAAGAATTAAGCCAGTTGAAAACAGAGTCGGAGAACTCGAGGTCAGAAAGTAAGTCAAGCAAGAGACAGTGGTCCACGGTGTCAAAGGCTGCAGACAAATCAAGAAGAATGAGAATAGAGTAGAGGCCATTCGCCTTGGCCTGCATGAGATCATTTGAGATCTTGGTGAGGGCCACTTCTGTAGAGTGAGGGCCTTGTGCGGAAACCAGACTGAAAAGGGTCCAGGATGGAGTTGGCTTCGAGAAACTCAAGACAAGAATAAACAATCCTTTCCAGAACCTTTGAAAGAAAAAGAAGAAGAGAGATTGGATGGTAGACAAAGAAGAGGGGTCGAGAGAGGGTTTCTTCAGAATTGGGGAAAAGAGAGCATGTTTGAAGTCCAAAGGGAAGGAACCCAAAGAGACAGAGAGATTAAAGATATGGAGGAGTGAGGGCAGAAAAGAAGGGGTTATAGAGATTAGAAGATGGGAGGGGATAGGATCAAGAGAACAAGTTGTAGGTTTGGAAGAATTTAGCAGCATAGAGAGTTCATCCAGAGAAACAGGTGGAAACACAGAGAGTTTATTAGGAGAAGGTACCAGGAGATTAGTGGTAGGGGGCAGATCAGGAGGAACAATTTCGGATCGAATAGTAGTGAGTTTTGTGAGGAAGTAGTTGGCGAAGTCAGTGGGGGAAAATGATGAGAATACAGGGGGAGAGGAAGGTTTTAGCAGTGTATTGAAGCAGGAAAACAAACGCTGCGGGTGCTTCTCATTGGCGCAGATCAATGATTTATAGTAATTCTGTTTTGCCATAGACAAGGCGTGTGAGAAGGATAAACGAACAAATTTATAATGAATAAAATCGGCCCAGTCCCTGGGCTTTTTCCAAAGGCATTCGGCTGCTTGAGAGCAGGATCGAAGAAACCTAACTATGGGAGAGAGCCAAGGCTGAGGCCTAGACATAGACGAGGACGTGTGTACAGATACAGGGGTAAAGCTGTCAAGAGCTGAAGAAAGAGTGTAATTAAATAAAGACATTGCTGAATCAGCAGAGTCCCTAAGATTTAGAGAAGAGAGAGAAGAATCCAAGGTCTGACTGAGATGATCAGAATTAACAGACTGAAGGTTACGAAAAGTGCATTGAACAACATGACGAGGAGGTGGGACATAAGTAAGGGTAATAGAAATTAGATGATGATCTGACAGTGGATAGTCAGATGCCAAATAGTTGGAAATGACACACTTGGTGGCGAGAACTAGGCCAAGGCAGTGACCAGAAGAATGGGTAGGAGAGGTGGAATGAGGTTGAAGATCAAAAGAAGCTAAGAGGGAGTTAAAGTGAGACGTAGAAGGATTTGTAGTATCATCAAAGTGGATATTAAAGTCACCTCGAATCAGAGAACGAATAGTCTGAGAGAAAAAATGTGAGCCATGACTCAAAGTCCGAAAGGAAGTGGTTAGCATAACCAGGAGGACAATAAATGACAGCAACCCAAAGCTGCAAAGGAGAAAAGAGTCTAATAGAATGAGACTCGAATGAAGAAAAAGAATAGCTAGGGGGAAGAGAAAGGGGTTGAAACTGGCAAGAGTTAGACAAGAAGATACCAACCCCACCTCCTCGACCCTCAGGTGGCTTGTGTGGGTGAAAGAAAGACCACCAAAAGAGAGGGCAGCAGAGGTAGCAGTATCATGGGCCGGGAGCCAAGTTTCAGTTAGAGCAAGGAGACTGAGTGATTTAGAAAGAAAAAGATCATGAATTGTTGTTGCTTTCGGAGCGGCAGAGCGACAGTTCCAGAGTGAGCAGAAAAATGGAAGCTGGGAGATAGGGAGAGGCTGAATAGAGATCAGATTGGGAGAGATGCGTGGAGCCATGGGAATGGCTGGATGCAGTGCCCAATAAACAACAGGAGAAAAAGTGACAATGAGAAAAGCAGAAAAATAATATCCAACAGTGCTAGATAACATTGCCTGAATACCACAAAACAAGAAGGATCTAGTAGATAAGGAAGGGGTGGCTTTGGAAACCTTTGCCATATGTCCCAGTTGCTGAGGATGATGGAAGGAGAAGTGGCTTCTGAGAAATGTTCCACTGGAGGCAAGGAGGGTGGTGCAGAGGCAGCAGAAAGTGTGGCTGACTCTTTGTTTCTCCCCTTTTCAGGATGGAATATTCCAACCGAAGGCAGGAGGGGGATGGTGCAAAGGCAACAGAGAGTACAGCTAGCTCTTTCTTTCTTCTCTTCTCAGGATGGAACTACATACAGGCCTAACTACTAAGTCATTGTTCTATTTCTTCCTATCCCATCAGCTTTGCCTGTCACTTAAAATAATTGACTTCTAACTAATTTGTGAGCTTATTGTCTCTGAATCCTCAAATAAATCTTTGCTTCTTGGCCAGCCATACTGGAAACCTTTAGACAAAAATGAATTGTAGAAGGGGAAATTGCTTACAAGAATGCATATATTAGGAAAATTTTGTACATTATTGGGGTCAAATTCACATAACGTAAGCTTGTTTATCCTAGTCCATGAGAGTTTCAAAAAAAGGGTTCCCTCTCATACTTACTTGTTTAAAAACAATAACAAGTGAATGATAGTTACCTGTTCTCTGATATTAATGAAGAGTAGAAGAGAAATTCAAACAATAAAAATGGCAATTAGCATTGTATGTGCAATGGAATAAGTCAGGCCCTGACCTTTTGAAAAACATTTGTGTTATTTGCCATTCTGAAGAGCATCTGCTAAGGTCAAGCTTTAAAGACTGAAGAAGCTACCATAAATTTGCATAATGTGAATATATTGCAGTTCAAAGGATAGGTAGATTAATGGCAAAGCCTTTTATTTCAGAATAACAATCACATAGTTCATTCATTATGTTCATTTTGTGTTTGATACTTTATATTACAAGGCAACTTTTATCAGTGAAATCAAACTCTGTTAAAACATACATCTTGATCAGTGATAGATAATCCAGTCTTCATTCAAAGTACTGCAATAACACTAGCTCCAGGGAAGTAAACAGAACCTGGGTTGGCTCTATGTTTTTATAAACACATGGGAACACTCATTTTTAATGTCTGTTACATGAAAGCATGTAGATTTCCACTTTGATATGCCAACTCTTTTACAGAAAATGTCTTTGTACCATGCTGTTTAGGCCTGCAGAGAAAATCCACTCCTTCCAACATGGAGCAATATAATATCAAAATCATTTCTGAAGACGTGAAAAGAAATTCAAGTCATTCTACACTAATGGACTGCAATCACACACAGGGTGAATATATTATATTTTTACTCTATCCACCCCTCCCCCACTCCCAGTGTTATACTGTTTATTTTCAGTAGGAGGGGGCTATCGTGGCTGAGAATAATATTTGCATTTCTGCCAGGCCACACAGCCATATTTTCAGCTGAAAATCAGTCCAAAATGCATCTTGGAAGCAAATGGAAGTCTGTTTCCAGTTTGTATTTCTGACCTTTGTGGTCAGTTTGCAGCTGATTTGGGGGATATCGGAGGGTTAGGCCTGTATGTAGCTCATTGGCCATACTTTCCCCACTTCCACTTTCTAGACTGATACATATAGAAACTATCCTATATACAGTGGTCCCCCGGGTTACGCAGGTAATCCGTTCCGGATTACCTTTCGTAACCCGGAAGTTTTTGTTTCCCGGGGGACCGCATTAGGAGATGGACTGCGCGGCCGATTTAAAGGGGCCGCGCGGTTTTTCTCCTTCGCATCCCGGGGGATCCTTCGGATCCCGGGAGATGTTTTTTGGTCCCGCCGGTTTCGGGTCCCGGGGATTTCGTTCCTCGGGGGATTCGTAAACCGGGGGACCACTGTACTTGACTATAAGTTGACTTCATGTATAGGTTGAGGGTAGGTTTTGGGGCCAAAATTATGGATTTTGCCATGAGCCATGAATAAGTCATGGGTAAAACTTGGAGGCTCCTTCAGAGTGTATGTGTGCACACAGCAAGAGGGATTTTAATTGAGACTTTTTGCTTCAACATTTCAACTTTGGTTTCACCCTTAAACTCCCCAGATATCAGCAGACAGTGTGGTGGGAGAGGGACTCTGTTTATTTAACAGCAATCAATCACCCATGACTCTTTCTGCTTAGCTCAAGAGAAAAAGAAACTAATTGGGAAATCTGAAAGATTTCCGCATTGGGAAATCTGAAAGAGCTGCTATCATATTACCATACTGACTCATAAATAAGTCAACCTGGAATTTTGGGGTCAATTTTTAGGCATAAGTTTTTAGACTTATAGACAAGTATATATGGTATGTGCAGGAACATGAAAGAAGCAGTAGCATGATTTTTTTTCTAGGATATAAAAGTAGACCTGCTACAAAATATTGCAACATAATTCTAACATCTAAAAGGGATGTTCCTATTCATGGCTCCAGACATACTGTACCAAGAGTCTTGCATTAGTGCTATCAGGTCTTTAAAGCAACCTAAACCTAACGTCTCAGAGGAGGGTGATTTTCAGAAGTGAACAAGATATTTTTTAAAATACCCATTCTCTCTCCACTTCCCCCATATCTGCTTTGTCATATAAATGCTGGAGGGCTGGTAGAAGGACATTCTCCCAGCCCAACTCAAGATACATCCAACCCTCTGTATCCACTGAGCCTTAATCCATGGATTTAAACAACCATGGCTTGAAAATATTTTAAAACTACACTAATTTCAAAAAGCAAACCTTGATTTTGCCATTTTATATAAGAGACACCAATTTATTTTGCCACTGAATATAATGGGACTTGAGCATCCACAGAGTTTGGTCTTGACGGGGGGAGGGGGGTGCCAGGGATCCAATGTACAATAAATTGTCAGGTGCTTGAACAAATCAATATCCAATCTTCTTCTGCCCTTAGTTTCCATTTATTCCATTATTTTTCAATAGAAACAAAGATATCCCAGACTGTTCTCAGCCATAGACTTGATTGGTAGGCTCATAAAAATTTCTTTAAATCTTTAAAACCCTTAACACCACATCCTCAGCTCTCATCGATGTTTTGTAAACTCATAGTCCATAGTTTTGCATTCTTAAGGAATTCAATTTTTGCAAAATTCCAACACACATTCTGGTGCAAACCTCTCACAGATAGTGTGGATCAGAAGTCAAACATCACAGGTATCTTGATACAGTATTTAACAACAGCACAAATATATAAAATGTTTTTCAACACATATTTTTTGTAAGTAAACATCTGTTAGAAATTTGTATTTTGGATAATTTTAGATTTTATGATTACAGTATATATATATATATATATATAGGATTAAATTTAAGAATGTATCTTTAAATGCACACATTGTGAAGATATATGTGGTATTAAAATTTCACAGATTAGTACGGGAAGGAACCCAACAAATATATTTGTGAACACATCTGAAAATTATATAGAAGATGCTACTTTGTTTTGGAATGGAACTCTAGCTTAACAGCTGATAGGCACCTAACCATTTGGCTCTGTTGTAAGAAGAAATGGTGATGAATAGGTCAGAAACATTTGTGATTTTATCTGAAGTTTTGCAAACTCTCATACAGCATAATCCATGAACCAATTAAATTAGAATATCTGGAGGCAGATTTCCAAAGGCAGGTCTACATAAGAGTACTTTACAATAATTCCACCAGGATGTAATCAAGACATCTGTCACCATAACTATATCTGACATATCAAGGAATGTGTGCAGATATCACACTAGTCTTAGCTTTTCAAGTGCACTCCTAGCCACTGCTGAAACCTGGGGGTCCAGGCTCAGATATGAATCCAGGAATATGCCCCAGTTGAGAACTTGAGATTTCAAGAGTATATGCCACCATTCAGCACAGGCTGACTCCCTATAGCCTGATCTGCCTTTGGACTGACCAATAGTACCTTTTGTCTTGTCTGACTTAAGCTTCAGTTTGTTTCCTCTCATCCATTTCATGACTGGGACCAGACACTGGTTTAGCATCAAAACAGCTTTCTTGGAGTTAAATGAGAAGGAGAAAAAGAGTTGGGTATAATCAGCATGGTGGTGGCATGGAATTCCAAAACTCTAGATAGCTGTTCTTTGCAGTTTAGTGTGGAGATCAAACAGCATGGGAGACAAAACTGAGCCCACAGGAACCCCATAGGCCAACAGCAAGGGGACTGAACAAGATTCCCCTAGTAATACATTCTCAGTTCTCTCCTGGTCAATGATATTGAAAGGGGGGGGGGACTGGGAATGTCTATTTCAGAAGATTATAAAGAGGTTTTGAAATAATATACTAAAATATTTAAAGTCATCTAGACTAGTGATAAATTTCCTGGAAAAATCCTGAAGAATGAACTTATCCAATCAGTTTTTAACAATAGAGCTCTCAGCGTGATATAATTCTAGATCCAGTTCACTGTTGAATCTCATCTATCTCTTTTACTGGTTATATTGAATTTGAGCCAAGTATATTGATTATAAATAATAAAAATGCTGGTAAGTTTTTAAGTGGAAAATATTAGTAGACTTTCTTGCCTTACACAGTATTGTAGGAGCACTGTTACTCTGGAAAACAAGTACTGCAAAAGCATTTCACAAGCGTTTTTTATGGAGTAGACCTAGTATGGCAGCTAAGCAACACAGTATGCAATCTTTTAAATCCCATTAAACACAGTGGGACATTCTTCCTAGTAAATATCCATAGGATTGCACTCTTGGCTGTGAACGAAGAAGTATCCTGTTGATATTGCAGCTCAAGTCGTAGTTTATGTGGTGCTTTGCAAAACACTGTCTCCCAGTCTTCAAGCAATATTACACACTCTATGTTAATATTACATACTCTACAAAGTTGATCATGATGTCTGAAGATTACTTCCACCACTTAAAATACAGTATACAAATATTTGTTATTACACACACACACACACACACACACACACACCAATTGCCATAATATTTAGACAAAATAATATCCTGCCATTAAGAATCTTATCTAAAATTCAAACCCAATTGTTTGTGACAGAAATGTTCACTTTTTTTTTTAATGCAACCTGGTATTTACATCACAAACATGTCCAGCTTTCACTCAGTGTTAGAGAATTTTGTTAAGTTCCCCAGTGGAAAAACCTTTGTCCATCCTACATTTATTAATTTATATTTTGAACATCAAACATAAACATGAAGTAATTTTCTATGAGACTTACTGTTCAGACTTTTAAAACTGCAGCCCAGAAGTCTTAAGATTTTAAAAATGAATCGATCAAGCAAATTTGGAAAGATAAAGCAATGTCAACTCAGAGCCAACCTAATCTTTTACTACATGAAATGAAGAAAAAAATGGTGCTATTTCTATTCAGTTCCTTGTATAATAGCAAACTGGTCTCACAGTTGATTCTTTCAGCACTAGAAATCAGGGAGCATCACCCATCACATCCAACAACAGCAGAGGCCAAGATGCATGATTTGCCGTGCAACCACCTTCCAGTGTTTGCTGCCCAAAGCCATCAACACACCCTGCCTGGTGGAAGGGCCAACTCTGATATATGTTTATTTTAAAGGACAGTTCCACATTAATGTCATGGCTATATACAAGTTAGCAGGCTGGAAACCAAGGAAGAGTTTGAAAGGGAGTGGATCATGAAGCGTGGGCACAGAGCTCTCTCACCTTCCCGCCTTATTCCACATTTCACCATATGTGAACCATAACAAGGCATTGGCCTGAAAAAGTGAGACAGGACTGTGAATGACCCCAACCAATCTGGCGTTATTGGTCTCTCTGATATGCAAGATCAATGCTTTCAGTGAGAAGATACCAGCCAAACCTGATCCCTGAACCTATGAAATATAGAAGCTGCTCTGGCAGGTTAAGATTGAGAAGATGTGTTATAGTAATTTTCCACTCCCCTCCTCTGATTTCCTCTGAGCACCACTGTCTTTGGATGGATTTTGGAAGAATGTGTAATAAAAGCACCAATAAATATATAAGTAAATATGAAATTTACCTTGATATGAGCTGCTGGATCTGGGACAGTCTGAATCATGTCCTTTAACAGCCAGCGTGTATACCAGAAGTTCAGACCCACAGGTAACTACTGACAAAAGAAAACACAATTGAGTAAGTTAAGTATAAAGTTTGTTTGTTTGTTTTTTTAAAAAAGTATAGTTTGTAGGGAAAGAGGGCAAGTTATAATCCATCACTCTATGCAGAAAATCCATGCCAACTGTGACAACCACATTGGCATAACCTTTACACAATTTTGAAAAAGTTTTGTTCTCTCAATCCCACCATTGACAGTACTGAGAACCAAGCATGAATTACCTGTTGATGTTTTGATAACTAATGAGATTTGGCTTGTCTCTTTTAACATCTTTTAAAATTTTATCTTTTTACATTTTATTGCAGCTCAAGTAAAGAATGGAAGGGTTTTTGTTTTGTTTTTTACAATTATGAAAACAATATTTCTGAATACCTAAAATATTAAAATTATAGAATGAGAAATCATTTAAGCAAAATATGTTCACTGATATTAGGGTGATATTCAAGAGAAAAGGGAAGGAGAGCTGAACCCAGCTCTTAACTATTGTGAAACTTCTAGTTTCTTGACAGACACAGGAGGGTGAGAGTTATCCCATTAAAAAAAAAAGACAGGTTTGAGATACAAATAGCTCAGCTGTATGGTAACTGGATCCTAATAACAATTGAAACTTTTCCTGTGCTATGAACAAAACCAGTATCTTTCTATTTCTTCCTCAGTTTCCTTTCCTATCACTAAAGTACAAGTCTACTTTAACCCATTTCCAAATAATACTCAGATATACAGAGAATACTAACATATGTAACAAAGCATATTATTCTCAACCACTCGTTTACTTTAACAGAATTTATTTCCCAGTAGATTATGCCCCATACTGAATGGCATGAAATGAAATATATTTTGTATTTTGATAGCTGTTAGTAGGCTTTTCATTTATTGTGATGAAGTCTGTGATCTTTAATGAGCCTCCGTTATTTAGAGATCCAAACCTGATCCCAAAGAAATCAACAAAACACCTCATTTTAAAACCTAGATCAATAGTCACTATACAGTAAAAATGGGTAAGAATTTAGATTCAATTTAGGGCTGGATTATGGCTATCAACTCTTTTTTTAATAAGAGGATCTTTAACACCTGCATGACAGTCAGGCGTCAATCTCTCCAGGCTGAGAATAGCTTCACCTATTATATTTGGCTTGTACAAATGGGAGAGTATTTCAGTGTAAAATCTTTTTGACTTACTTAACCACTGCAAATTTCTTCAAATTTAGGAGGGACAGAAGAAGAATTCTAAAAAATTTAAATGAGGACAAAGGGGCTCAACAGGTGGCTTCAAAGGAACAGCTTCCCACCACCCCTTTCAGTGCCAGATTGGGGCCACAGCAACTGCATGCTGCGGCCACAATCTGGCACTTCACCAGCACTAAAAAGAATGGCAAAATGTCATCTCTTTTAGCATTGGCAAAAAGGTGTCTTTGTCACTGCAGCAGCAGTTTTTCAGTGCTCCTTTGGTGCAGTGTGTCTAAACACTGCACCAAAGGAGTGCTGTGAGGCCTCCCACTATGTGGTTGGGTGCACAATATGACACTGGCATCGGGGTAGCATATGACATGCAGCCCCAAAGTAATCCTGCAAGATTTCTCCACCTCTACTATGGAGGTAAAGTTTTCATTTATACAGCCACTGTTGCAGCATTTCCTGGGCTATGATACATTTCCTGGGCTATGGTACAAAAAGAGATCACCTTGTTTTTGTAATGTTTGGCTGTTTCACAAATTAGCTAATTTAATTTTCAATTGAACAATCACTTCTGACTTAAACGAGACCATTTCTTATGTTTTGCAGAATGATTATTTTTAGCTCCTTAAATGTCACATATTATACAGTTGAGTTTATGTATCTGGAAATGCCAAATATGACTGAAAATGCCAGAGAACTGTCTGAAAGAGGAGTAGATGTACTTTTGTGTGGCTTTGATTTCACTTTTTTGGTTTTACAGCCACTGGAAAAAATGTGAAAATGTGTCAAAATGTGCCGATTCTTGTCATAACAGAATGTGTAAATGTTGCCACATATGAATAATACATGCTATTATTAGGTGCTCATACCCTACTTTCCAAATCTCTTCAGAATGTTTAAACATATTATCATAATTAGTTCTTAGTAATGTAGCAATGACAAACATGCCCCCACAAAACTGTTTTTGCCTAATGAAAGTTGAAGAACTTCCCCATGGAGGAAGCCCTGGTGGCTCAGTGGTTAAATGCCTGTACTGCAGCCATTCACAGCCACAAAGTTGTGAGTTCGATCCCAGGGCTCCAAGGTCGACTCAGCCTATCATCCTTCCACAGGTCTCTAGAATGAGTACCCATCTTATTGGGGGCAATTAGCTTACACATTGTAAACCACCTAGGAGTGCTTAAGTCCACTGATAAGCAGTATAGAAATGTACTTGCTATTGCTTGCTGTTGCTAGGTCACCTGGATGTTAAAATATTCAACAGCCATGATAGTATGATCTAAGTTGGGTAAAAAAACAATCACACAAAATTCTTCTGATGGCCAGATCTTGTAAGTGACTGTGATAACATGTTAATGGTAACACATAGGATCAAATACTAGACACATAGGACCAAGAATCACATGACATGGCAAGTCTATGACTGGATCTCCTGACTTGAAGACAAAATGGAGATTCAGCTGTGTAGGAGTAATGATGCTCGGTGAGGAGACATACAATTGTTTCCTTCTAATCCATATTCCTCAAAGCTATTATTGGCCCCCATATGTAACTGCATGTGGGGAGGAGCCAGATGTGGCAGTCTTTTTGCAATGAGCAAAATTAACAGAAGGTTAAAGTGGGGTAGTATAGAAGGAAATAGATATCTCTCCAAGATTGCTATCTCATCCATCTGAAGAGGGCAGAAAACAAAAAAGAATGCACTTCTCGAGTAAATAGCATTGCTCAATGGTTTGAAAATATCTCTGACTCATATTTTGCCCTTCCAAAGCCCCCTGGAACTCATACATATTCTACATGTTATTGATAACATGCCAGAAAATCACTGGACTGGATTATTATTGACATTCTTAATTTGTCAGTCATTACCTCTACAAAATACACAAGCTGTGGCTGTATATAGTGGGTCCTTGGTATCCACTGGGGTTTGGTTTCAGGACTCCCTGTGGACACCAAAATCTGTGGATGCTCAAGTCCCATTGTATAAATGTCGTAATAAAATGGTGTCCCTTATTTAAAATTGCAAAATAGAGGTTTACCTTTGGAATTTTTTGGGGTGGTGGTGGTGGTGGTATTTTCAAGCTGTGGATGGTGGACTCCATGAATTCAAAATACATGGATACAGAGGACTGACTAGACAAACAAGGTTGTAATAAATTGGCATGTTATACAAATTGAGCTGGATTCTTTTAAGAACAATGTTTATTTGTGCTCTTCCCTCACAATCCTAACCTTGAAAAATACATCGGAGCAGAACATGCATAGCCCTGCCTTTCAGTGAAGTGAAGTGGTTCCCTCAAACAGATTCTGGATGATACACAGATTCTGGATGTCAGGTAAGCCACATCCCATTTCCTGAGAATTTTGAAACCAAAAACTGAAAAGGCAGGCCTACACCGTTGCCAAACTGTTGAGTAATTCCTCTATTCAGCGTAAAAAACCCGCAGTTCAAAGAAGCAAGATTGGGAAGCATTGTGAGGGGCACCACAACTGCTCTTAATCCATCTGACCATAGAAACAGACACAAGGGGAATCCTGGTAAATTAGCCCAGAATTTGGTAAAACCCAACCAACCAGATAATATCGCAACCCAAAGTTGCAGGAGAGAACACATTTTGATAGCCATGCAAGTGGGAAAGTATACCCAGTGGCTTCAGCAGTTGTTGCCATTCCCACTAGTGTTTCTATTCCACACAGCCTTAGCTATAGCACACTTGGGGCATTTTTGCAAGTCCTGTGTTGATGTACAGTTTGTGGAAAGTTCAGAACCAGCCCAGTGTAACTTTATTTTTGAGAGACCATGCCACTCCTGCCAGGACTTGTTTAATGAGAAGACTCATATTTAGACAGATCTAATAGAACCTTTGAGACTAACTGAAAGAAAGAAGTTGGCAGCATGAGCTTTCATAGACTTAAGTCTATTTCCTCAGATGCATTTGGTGGAGTGGAAACCAGGGACATATATATAATATATATATGCCATTGGTATGGGAGTATGCCAATTCAAAAATGAAAATCCTTTGTGTATGTGAACTGCCTTTTGTTCCTCTGGTGAGGTGGACAATACAGTCCTGCCAACAGTTTTGAAGTAAAATTTAAATGTCTAGCTGTTCAGTTTTTATAAATGGAACTGGTGGTTGGACATCTTGTTCTTCGCTTCAGGCAGCAAAATGGCTCTGAAGTGGAGTGTGTCTAAAAGGAGGAAAATATTCTGAAAGAAAAAAAAAACCCTCATGACTTGCCAGTACTATTGCATCAGTGTTCAACTTCAGAAATGAATGAGTATGCCCACCCTCTGAGGGGGAGGCAGCTGGCTGGGTAAGAGCAGTAACTGTGGAAACCAAGGAACACTGAGGCACAGTCCAGCTAAAAAGAAATCTACAGAGTGGATATTGGAAATGACAGTTGGCACTGAAAGCTCCTGAAACTCTCTCTGTCCCTCCCTTTCCCTCTCCTTTCTTCTTTTTCTCTCTAAGTCCAAACTCAGACCCTGTTGAGAGAAAAGGGAGAGTTATTAGGAACTTCAGCAGAGCTGTTAAAATATGTAATTTGCTACCATAAGTAATGTGATGGCCATAAACTTGGGTGGGCTTTAAATGGAATAATGTTATCAATAACTGCTAGTAATGATGGTGGTGGCTAATGACTATATATCAACTGAGCCAGTATGAGAAGGCATACTAGTTACTATGGGGAAAGGCAAGAGAGGGTTGAAGCAGCAGTGGTAAAATATGGGGTTTGGGAGCCACAAATAGAAAAGTATGTCAATGAGGCAAATGCACATTAAAAGCTCATCAGGAATCATCCCAGGTCTTTCTTGTATTCCACAGTAGGTCACTGCATTTTACTTCTCTGTATTTTGAAACATTTTTTTCCAGACATAAGAAGTCCCAGAAGTGATAGTACTAATGACAGAGCTTTTAATGCCAGACTGGGGAAGAGTTGTTCTCTGTATTTATTTGAAGAATATAGATACACCTCAGGATCTCTATAGATAAACAGTGCAACTCTTAGTAACCGCTTAATCGACCAAAACTGAAGCTCTTGAATGGATTCTCGCAACCTATATGATGACTGTTTTGTTGGGATAGAATCTTGAACTATCTTAGACATTGGCATAACAATTCATCTTTGTTGGCGGCTTCTTCTTCTTCTTCTTCTTCTTCTTCTTCTTCTTCTTCTAACAACCAGTCTGCTTGAGACATTCAGCCATAGCATACAAAAATTTTATCCTTTAGGTGAGTAAATTGGAATCAACAGCCATAACAATATTTGATAATCCAAATTCCTGTCTTGTTGAGAGTGAACAGCCATAATTATTAAGAATGAGGTGTTGATATTTGATGCAGATACTTAACAACAAAATAATCATATTTCTAAGGCTAGAAAACTACCAGTGCAATCTAATGCTTGCTTACTCAGATTTGGTGGCCTCCCATGTACATTCTGTCTATTCAGTGGTTTCCCATGTAAATTGGTACAGGACTACAGCCTAAGCAGACATGTTTTGGAAAGAAGAGCAGGAGAAAGGAACAGTCCTTGAAGAGAAGGAATCCGAGAAGACTGATTCATCCATGTGAATCCTTATCCTTACATACCAGGTACACAACAAAATCTACTCCACAGGGAGGAAATAAAAGTCTAATTCTTACAAACAGCATATGACATGGCAATCCTGTGTTTTGGCTGTACTAATTCAGACTGTAGTTGGCAATTCATAAAATTTCAGATATCAGTATACATAAAGATAACAGCAATTTATTAGCTTTGAAAGTTTTGCAGACTTCCTTATGAAAAACAAGTTATACATTTTGGCTGCCATCCCTTCAAAATGTACTTGGGCTCCAATGTAGCCACAAACGGGCAGAACTAATACCAATCACTTGATTCATTGGACAGGGGACAGGATTCTCTTGCCCCTACTTCTCCTTCAGAATAATTACCCTGTTGATAATATTGTGTCATGTTTTTTATGTATGCTGTTCATAATCAAGTGACAAGAACTGACTGGGAGCTGTTTACAAGTTCAGTAATATTGTTGCTGTGTGCCTTCAAGTTGTTTCTGACTTATGGCAACCATAAATGGGTTTGTTTGTTTTTTGCAAGATTTGTTCAGAGGGAGTTTTCCTTTCCCTTCCTCTGGGGCTTACAGAGTCTGACTTGCCCAAGGTCACCCAGTGGGTTTTTATGGCTAAACACATCATTTCCCACCTGATCTGGGCACAGGCTGAGCACAGGCTTGAATGGGTATTACTGCACACCAAAACACCACCAATGCTGCCAGGTGATTACAACCCATCTCCAAGCAGCACTTAGCTCACAGATTTTCAAGGACAGGGAGCTTCTGTCCTTGCAAAATTGGCGGGCTAAGCATGGCTCTGAGACGGATTGTAGTCACCTGGCAGCACTGGCAGCATTTTGGTGTGTAATAACACCCATTTTTACCTGTTCAATCCCATACCCGGTTTGGGTGAAAAATGACGTGTCATAATCTTCCTAGTCAAATACCTAAGTGCATAAATAAAGAACTGATTCTGACATTCCTTCTGCTAACTGGATTGTGTGTGTGATGTAGCTCAATGTGTTTAAATGTAATTTTATTTTCAGGTTTTGTAACCTATAAACCACTTTGTATACATAAATGTTGTAAAGATATAAATATGATCATTATTAGGGTATCTCTCGATGAAAATGTTGTTTCTATTTGTTTGAAAACTGAAAGCTATCTACCATATTGCTCTTGCATCTACAGAATTGTCGAAAGTCTATTTAGTTGATTTAGATTTTCATTATTCACCTTTTGTCACCCTAATTTTTGAATACACAGCAGTATCATTTAAGTAACAGCATTTGTGTTTTGATGGGCCATGTGATTAAGGCTTTTGTAAATCCCTCAGGGAAAAACTAGATGCTAAAAGAAAAGTATAACCCGTGCCATTTGACATCTTTCTATCCCAAAGTAGTTTTTCCTCAGCACACTTAAACCTGTTTTTATCTTCCAATGAGCAAACACAAAAGATACTAGATGCAAGATACAGACTGAGTCTCCTTGATCCGAAATGCTTGGAACCAGAAGTGTTTCGGATTTTGGATTTTGTAATATTTGCATATACATGACGAAATACCTCCGAGATGGGACCCAAGCCTAAACATGAAATTAATTTATGTCTTGTATACACCTTATACATATAGGTAATTTTACACCCATCACTATGTATGGGTATCAGTGCTGAATGGTGAAGAAAGGAGATAGAAAATCAACTCATTTGAGATGTGGCACTGGAAAAGGGTTCTGCAGATACCATGGATAGCTAAAAAGATAAACCAATGGATACAAGAGCAAATTAGATCTGAACTTTCCCTAGAAGCCAAAATGATTAAATTGAGGCTGTTATACTTTGGCCACATCATGAGAAGATATTAATCAGTAGAAAAGATGATATCTTTTCTAGTTATCTGCTGAGATTTGGTTCCAAGACTCCTTGTGGATACCAAAAATCTGTCGATGCTCAAATTCCATTATATACAATGGCATAGTAAAAAGGTGTCCCTTATCTAAAATAGTAAAATCAAAGTTCGCTTTTTGGAATTTATATATTTTTTGGAATCTTTCCAAAAAAATCCATAGATATGAAGGGATAACTGTAATACTTGGAAAGATAGAGGTCCATTGAAAGAAATGAAAACCATACACCAGATGGATAGACACAATCAAAGAAGACACAGCCCCATGTTTGCAGGAACTGATCAGGTCCTTTGAGGATAGGGAGTTTTGGAGATGCCTCATTCACAGGATTGCCAGAGGCTGAAGTCGACTTGAGGACAGTTAACAACAAATTTTATACATAATTTAAAAAATAGTTTTGTGCAAGAAACAAAGTTTATGTACATTGAACCATCAGAAAGCAAAGGTGTCAGTATTCCAGTTAACCATGTGGATTATTTGGATTTTGGAATATTTTGGATTTCATAATTCCAGATAAGGGAGACTCAAATGTATATAGTGGTGGGAAATCATGTGCTATTACAAGTAGAGTCCCATGCATCTTACTGATTGTGAGGAAACTGGCTTTGGTTGTCTTGACTCAATTAGGACAACTCAGAGAGAAGCCCCTTCTCCACTTGTACCAGAAGGGATAAGTGTGAGTGAACAAGGTGTACAACTATCAGTGGAGAAGTTGCAGTACTGCTTACCTGAAAATATTTCAGTGTATACACACACACACACACACTTTTTCCTTTCTCTTGAAAGACAGCATAGTATTTTTCATGCCACTTGGATGATTTGAAGATATTTAGTCCAAAAAAGTATCTTTTCCATGCTCTAATATTTTTCTGCTTTTGAGGGAAAGGTGGAATATAAATAAAGCAAAACAATGTTTGTAATACCTACACTGTCCTTTAACGCACATATCTTCCAGGGTTTGTACACTAGGCTACAAGTATTAGAGGAGGGTCAGGAGAAGATCCCAGATGTTTATAAGATAGTTAACTGAGAGTTTCACCACTATCTGCTGTGTGAGAGGTGGGCAATTCCAAGATGACAGAGGGGCATTTTCACCTTCCCTGTTCCCTTGGTGGGCCACAGTAGCACCCAGAAATAATGTTTTGGGTGACCAAAAATCACATTCTATTACCCAAAAATGCATCTGAGGAAGCAGGCTCAAGTCTACAAAAGCTCATGTTACCAACATGTTGTTGTTGTTACTGTGTGCCTTCAAATCATTTCTGACCTATGGCGACTCTAAGGTGAACCTGTCACGGGGTTTTCTTGGCAAGATTTGTTCAGAGGAGATTTACCATTGCCTTCCCCTGAGGCTGAGAGCATGCAACTTGCCCAAAGTCATCCAGTGTGTTTCATGGGCAATCTGGGAATCAAACTCTGGTTTCGAGTGTCATAGTCCATCATTCAAACCACTTGCTACACTTTCAAAGATGCTGCAACGTCCCTTTGCATATTGAGTCACCCAAATACTGCCATATGTGTGGGTGGGGAGATTATCCCCTATGTTGGGAGAAGGAAGAATGTAACTCCTGGATTCAATTTTCATCTAAAAAGCTTGTTTTAGTCAAGTTTTTTTTTCCTTAGGTTGAGACTGGGTTTCCAAGGGGAGGCATGGACTATAATGGACAGCTTTTCAGCGCTCCTTTGGTGCTGCATCATCTAAATGCAGGACCAGAGGAGCCCTGTTATGCTGTGCACTGTGTGGTGTGGCGCACAGCATCATGTCACCATGGGGGCGGAGTTGAGGCATGTGTTATGTGGATGCCAAGCCCTGACTCTACCCCCAGATTGACCTTAAAGGCCAGTCAGCACAGGCCCGTCAGCTGGCAAAATGAGCTGTAGGCAGATAGTTAACTGAAGCTGGCTACAGGAAGCATAAAGGTCCTTTGTTGTAACAGCTCCATTGGGCTAATTATCCATTTCTAGACACAATTACAGTGCTGGTGGTAACCTATAAAGTCCTACACAGCTCAGGTCTAGGCTATTTGAAAAACCATATCACCCATTATAAATCTGCTTGATTTGTAAGATCTTTAAAGGAGACCCTTGGGCAAAATCACATGGGCAAAATAAAGTGGTTTCCAGCTATTTTGAAGGCGGGGTGTATAAATGACACACACCTTAAAAGTGGATCAAAGCTGTGCTCCAGGACTAAAAACTAGAGCAAAAATAAGCCAGGATAGTCCAACTCAAGGCGGAGTCCCACCATCTCCTGAAGTACATTTGGTGGGAACACAGGAGACAGTTTTCTTGGTAGCTGTTCCCAGGGTTTGACATTCCCTTCCAAGGGAAACTGGGATGGCCCCTGCCTCTTATTCTTCCCTTGGCAAGTGAAAATTTTTCTGTTCCATCTGGCTTTTGGGAATTGACTGCAAAGGTTATACAGGTTGTGTCTCCCTTCTCTGGAATTCCAGATTCCAAAATAGTGCAAAAACTGAAACTTTTTTTCATATGTGGCTGAAATAGGGGTGACACCTTTATTTTGTAATGGTTCAGTAAATACAAACTTTGTTTCCTGCACACACACAAAAATACAGTATAAAATACCTCGGGTTATGCATATGAAACAGAAATGTATTTTGTGTTTATACTTGAGTCCCATCTGCAAGATATCTCATTCTGTACATACATGCAAATAGAAGTATTCCAAAATTCAAAATAAATAAATAAACGAACAAACCCAAAATCCAAAATACTTCTAATCCCAAGCATTTTGGATAGGGCAGACTCAACCTGTAAATTGTATTTTGTTTTGATGGTTTTTATTCTTTTTCTTTTGATGGATTTGTTTTTATGGGTTTTAATTCCCTGGTTTGTTTAGTTATATTTTGACAATAACTTTGTATATGTTTTTACTTATACTTTTTGTAAAAGCTGTGCTGAGTCCCAGTATCAGGGAAAAGGCTCTGTGTGTGTGTGTGTGTGTGTGTAAAACATAAGCAGCAGAAATATTTTTTAAAATCTGATACCATATCTAGAATAGGTGATATCTGTGCTCCTGCTTCAGAATTCCCCCATGCTCTTTTTGGTCAATTATTAAAATTGTTTATCAATATTTTATTCCACACTACATGTGTGAATGAATGCAGCTAAGCAAGAATGTTTTCCAACATTGCTTTATTCCTAGAAGTTCACTGTGCGACTACATCTGTTTACCAGATGCTCCGTAAATCCCTGTTTAGAATGTGGATGTGAGCAGGGAAGTCACATTTCCATACTACAAGTCTGATAAATCTTTTGCCTTATTTAAATGCTAACCCTCACATATTCAAGGAGGAAATGATACTAAAGTCTGCTTTAGGAACTTTAGGCAAGGACCTGCAAAAGGTTATTATTAGACTCTTTCATCTCATTTCTAAACCCCTCCCTCAAACCACATTCTTATTCAAAACTATATAATGTGGATTATGCATCCATGTGGAATGCAGTACAGCTATTCCTGGATCTCCCAGAATAGCATTAAGAAATTAGGAATTCCCCAAATGCATTTTTTTTCAGTCCTGGCAACTAACAAATCTGATTAAAATCAAACTGAAGGAAGTTAAACAGAAAGGAGAACTTTGAGTCAGTTCTGACACATTTAATTGCAATGACCACTTCCCATATTTCAGGTTTTAACTGTCTTTTCTTAATACTGTGCTGAAGTGTTTTCTAGTGATTAGTCTCTGATGCTTCTCCTGTTACAGGATACATATACTCATGACTCCTATACCAAGCAGAGGGTAAAGAGTTTTGTGCATTCCCATAGCAGGAAACCACAAAACCCATGGGTATATATGTGTATGTGTGTGCATGCATGTGCCTTCTCTGCCTCTGTCTCTTTCTCTGTCTCACTCTCTCTCACACACATATACATACACACATGGACAAAGGGCCAGTGTATTTCTTTAGGTAAATTTTACCAATTAAAATAATGATTACCTTTCCAATAACTTCTGGTCTATTAATGGTTTGCACACTGAATTCCTTTAACTTTCTAGTTTCGTATTAAACTAGTTCCCCCATTAAAAATAACAACAACAAAACACTTGGTGTAAATTAAGTTGTATTCCTGCTCCTACACTTGCACCTGTGCAGACACTTATTCAGGATGAATCTGATATAAGGATTCTGCCTGTTCAATTGTGATCTCCCTTCTATTTTCTGCACAGCAACCAGTCTTCATAGATTGTGATCTCTAGGTTAAGGCTGGGACACAGAGCAGTGTATATTCCCTGTCTGTCTGTGCACATGCCTACTGCTCTATTATTTATTAAGATGCTCCAGACTGCTGTTATTGCAGTAACAAATGCAGTTTTCTGTGAGGAAAGAAATAAAAGGATTATTTTATTGGTTGCAGCTCAAAAAAGCTAACTAATAACCTACAAGCTTCTCCTTGAGTTGCAGAAACTTTTTCAATGTCTTAAGTTTGCAAAAATGGCACACACTAAGGCAATGACTTATTGTGATCTATCTTTTAATTCATTTTAATTCATTAAAAACAATGGTATCAATATTCTTCTCTGAGGCACTGAGATATACAAATGTTTTATCAGTAAAATATTTCTTATAATAACTCAAAACATGGAGAAGAACTTGTACACTGCTTAAAACAAACTTAACTAAAGATACTGACATTCCTGAAATCCTTTTATTTATATTTCATGCTTTCTCTTCCAGTTATTCTTTGACATTAACTCCTCATTTCTATTCAGAATTTTTTCATATTCCATTTAAAACATATGAACTTTGAAAAGGCAAAAAATAACAGCTGTTCAAACATCAGGGTTTTTTTTAAGGAAAGCTATTTTCAATAAGTGCTCTTTTTTATTGAAAATGTTTCTGGGAAGGAGTTTATCACAAATATCTTTTTCCTCTTTGCCATTCAAATATTAATTAAAATGGTAATATATATTATAGAAATTTAGAAAATGGCATGCCCACACATAAACCATATTTCTTGGAAAATATGTGTCATCTCCAATAAGTAATCCTTTGAATTTTGGTCTTCTCTGTGTTGTTTTAGTTTTAGTTCAAGTACATTTTAATATCTTTAAATATCTTGCACTGATTAAATGTTCGGGCACCTCCCAAGTTCTGTTTGGCAACATTTGCAGCAAAGCTTTAGACAAGTTAATTTTTATTATTATTTTAGCTGCTATAATCTCTGAATTTCAGCCCAGAAAAGCAACCTTCCTAAACTCTGATCTGAAAATTTGTTTAATACTGTATACAAAACATGAAAGATTTGCTTTCAGTCATAAATAATCTAGGCTTTAAGTCAATTGCCTTCACAATTATATATTTAAGTTCTAAATATAAACACACACACACATTTCCAATGTACACTTTTACATCTCAGAAAATGTGTCAATATCATGGGTTGAAAAGATTTTGTGGCACAACCGATTCTTAACAACTTGGCTTGAAATTAATCATTGTTTCAATCTAGCTGTTTGTTCTCTGAAGAGGATATCTCTTATGATTTCTCTTAGATAGTATGGCTGCAGAAGGCTCCAGCCAAGACCCAATTCCAAGTAGAAGTAAATATTATTGACTAAACAATATCCTCATGCTATCTCATGTAGAGGATTGGCTGTATTTTCCAGTGTGCCAAGGACTGGCACTAAATTTGTGTCCATTGGGTACAATTGTTTGTTTGTTTCCTAGAAACTTTCCAGGGACCTGCAGCCAATGTCTCAGGGACCAAAATTCTGAGTTGCACTGAACTAGAATTGGTGGCACAACTTCTGTTTCAAATGTTCAGGATAGATTCTGTGATATTGTGACATTTTAACCATAACAAAATCTCAAGCATGCTCTGATATCCAAACATTGAAATTTAGAACTCATATCAGATTTGTTGTTGTTGTGTGCCTTTTATTTCCCCTCTTCCGATGTTTTTCCCTCCCACTTCTCCCAACTCAGGCTTCTTTGTTCAGATTCTAAGACATTTCAGCAATTAATTGCATTCAGTTTGCCAGTTATCAAAAATGCATTGAAGTCTCACACATTCAGCTTCCTTCTGCCTTTTAGTCCTAGTTTATAATTGAATTATAATATCACATTATAGAGGGCAAACTTTAGTAAATTCAATGGGTTTAATTGCACACTAAATATATTGAGAATTGTGCTATTAGAATCTTCATTTTCTGACAGGGAAAACAACAGTGAGGCAAGGCTTTTGCCTTAAAATAATATAAATGTTAAAGTGGCATGATAACAAAGCTGGTACTACTCCAGCTCTTGAATCAGAAGCAACAGTTCTGGTTTGGGATGTTCATTTGCACCAGATGCTTACATTAAATTCAGTTGTGATCCTCCAATTATTACAGTAGACATTTACCTCTGATGTCAATCTGCAATACATGTTCCACAGGACTGTCCTATTCCTAGGTGGAGTACAGTTTTACTATGCTTCATTTAACTCTCTTTCTCTGGTCTCTCACAGATGGGGCAAATGTGTCAGGAGGTTGCAGTATCTGTTGCTGCAGTTTAGGGGTGGAAGAATACTCAAATACTTGAATGGAAAAAAATGCATTCAAAAACTCTGACCAAGAGAATCCTCCTCAACCCCCTTTCTCATTTTCCCCAGTCCTCAAACAGACTCAAGAACTACTCCCACATCTACTCCAAACTAACCTATTCCTCCATGAAACCAAGAGGGAGTAGCTCAGTGACGAGGACCAATGTCATGGGCTGTGTTTCAATATTCACTGCACAATGACAATGTACATATCATCATGAACTACCTATCAGAACCCAAGTGGCACGGCTATAGCCATCTTTGCCTGGCTTCTCACCCCGCACCCTGCACCCCACAACCCACTTGTGGGAATGAAAAAGTGAAATGGCACTTCTGTATTATAATAATATCACTCTAAGAGATGGAAATAAAAAGAAAGGAGAAGATTTTTTTCTGTTCAAACCATAGGATAACCTCAGCCATCCATTTAAAGAAAACTTTGGGAAAGTCCCAGTACAAATCCAAGGAATCACTATAAAAGCCCCCAAAAGAATGGAATCCATGGTTGTGAAGGTAGCAAAACCCAAAGGACTTTATTATGAGAACTCATACTTTTTAAAACCAAACTGGAAGATAGTGCATGTATATACACTCTGAACTGACGAATTCATTTGTAATTTAAGATTCATTCTCAGACCCAGTGGTTAACATTTTCAAAAGCACAAATGACAGAGGTGGGCTGTTCAGAAGTCCACATGGCATAAAAACTATGAATTTCAGTGGGGCTTACAGTCCTGTCCTATATACAGAAGCACTCTGTTTTTGGAATTCACACAATCATGTTGGACCCAACTGCTGACAGAGGTACAGCAACACATCTGAGTAGTTACCAAAGCTTCTCGCATGCCCACTGAATTTACTAAAGTTTGCCCTATATAGCGTGATATTATAATTCAATTATAAACTAGGACTAAAAGGCAGAAGGAAACTGAATGTGTGAGACTTCAATGCGTTTTTGATAACTGACAAACTGAATGCAATTAATTATATGTGTCACTGTTGATGTAAACAAGCAGATGCACAGGTAAAGCAATCTCCGATGCCTTTGGAACTACCGGCGACCTTGGAGCTGTTCGGCTTTATCAGGAATTCCTCCTGCCCACTGCTGATGAAACAGACTGGAGCCAAATCTCTCTCCTCAGAGGTGTTTATTCTTAAAGTTGCTATATTTACAAATATATACACGCCCGTCCAACAAAACTCTCCAACCATCTATCCACTCCGACTACCCAACAACCCACACTGTGGTGTGCAGGCTATTTATAGATTTGTGCCATGCGGTCACAAACCCCTCCTCTTCTGGTGACTCTTTTTCCTTGTGCCACCAACAATGTTGTCCCTTCACTCAGGAAGACTTTTGATGTTACCCAGGCTTACGTGCAATCAAGCACATATCTGACCTTGAACACTGTCTGCTGTTCCAGCCTTCAGCTGCAGACAATTATGCCCAAGCTTCCTGGTTTCCTTTTGTGCACATCTGTACATTTCATCGACTGGCTTCAATGCCTAACAGTCACACTGTGTTGTGTTAGTGTGTCTGTCCTAGCCAAGGTCATTTAATGAAAACCCACTCTGACCCCAAATATAGCTTGACAAGTTCAAGCCTATTTTATTTTATTTTAACCCCATTCCTCTTCTGCCAAAGGACTGAAGGCAGCCCCTCCAAGCACCTGTACATAAGGGATAGATTCAACATAAGCACAGGCATAATCCATCCCTTATGACAGGGGCTGGGAAGTGCAAACATGTAGTTCATGTAGATGCAACAAAACCGATTTAACCTTGTTTCTATTATGTAGCAGTTTTACATTAGTGTAAATGCATGACATAAGATAAAAGTTTCAAAGATCCAACACAAATTTTCAGTCTTCATGTTTAATGATGCACTTCTGTACTGAAGATCCACTGGCTGAGAAGCAAAGGAGTAATCAGAAACTCCATCATGCCAGTAAAATGTAAGGTATGCTGTCAGATGTGCTGTCTGAATAGTCCTTCACTCAAGCCATTCCATTAGCAAAGACAGAACAGGGAAGATGGCAGCAGTACTTACTGATCTTATACTCTATCAGTCCATATCCATATTCCTGTCAACTGCACAAGTTTGCACCTGCCCCAGATTTGACACACACAAAAAATCTTCTATTTGGATTCAATAAGTATATCTGCACTAACAATTGTCTCACATATGAAGATGACAGGGCATAAAATATGATGTAACATGATGTAACACAGCACTCAGTTACTACCCATTACTACTAGTTTATACAACTCAGGGAGAGGAAGGCTACAACTCAAGATAACAGAATGTTTGGCATATGGCTTTATATATCTGCTTTTATGTCATACAGTTCACAAAATGAAATTCTAATTCAAGGAAACAGAGACAAAGGCCATTTTGAACAAAAAGAAAACAATTTTCACAAATCATTTTGTCTCCAGAACACTCAGAATAAACTAAACATGTTGCTAGCACCATTTGGATCCCTAAATGGTACCTCTTATCCAGGACTTGGCCTCTGTTACAAAGGGATTCCTCCACAATCAGGTATCTTAGGGGACAGGCCTCACAGTTGTACAAGCTGGAATGGGTACAGCTGCCAGATTGTAGTTCTGCCTTCATTTATTTATATAAAAGTAAATAAAGTTGGCATCCCTCAAAAATGGCTTTGCCAGAAGAAACCCACCTTTTCCAAGATAGGCCTCAAAGCTTTGGAAAACACAAACATGGCTGAGACTCAGGTTTACACTACTGCAGGTCTTTGGCAGGTTAGAACAAAGCGTAGTAGATATATGAACCTACCCAAATGTTTTTAACTACCCTTCATCCTTGCACATACCAGAGGAATATACAGAAGTTTTTTTTTTTTTTAAGACTCACACAAAATCCAAAAGAAAAACCAAAACAGTCATAATCAAGCAAAGCAGGCAGTAGATATAACAGATCAGATCAAACATGAACCAAAGAGGCAACAAATATTCCAGAAGAGATTAAATATCAACCATGTGGAACATGGAAATGCCTGAGCAAATAAAAAAGCCAGTCAAGGAAGCTCTGGCCCTGAACCTGCAAGAACTGAACAGGCTCTTGATAACAGGGTGACCTGGAGATCTCTCATTCATAGGGCTGCTATAACTTGATGGCAATTTACAACTGGAAGCTGATGGTGTCAACGTGTATCTGTGGTTGTCTCTGGGACTTGCATTAACACATCCCCATGGCCACTTGCTAAATTAGTCTTTTCTTCCTCTGTTTATGTACCTTGTTCTTGCAATGATATGTCTATCTTCTGTAGGCAACTTGCCAGGAAACTACGTGGCTGCTGTGTTGTGTGGGCTCTTATTCTTTTCTGTGTTTATAGGTGGAATCATAAACCAGTCATTCTTAGTTCACTTACTCCCTTCATGCATCCCCATAGCACTGTCCTTGAAAAGGCACTAATGCTGTTTCCAAGATTTCTATCACTTTTATAACATTTGTGTTACAGTCTAACTGAATATCTCCCCCATTTCTGGGCTAAACATGCAATCAATGCAATAGCCTCCTTGTCAGCCATGTATCTTGACCCTCCAAATACCTGATACTGTAGAAGTCTAGAGATTGCATCTTACGAAGGGGTATCGTACAGTAATAATTATCACACAGAAGTTATTATGGCATATTGATGACATTTTGTCAGTGTCATCATTGGTCCCTAAGTACACGTTGCTGAGAAAATCAACTCATTGCATCCTTTATTTTTGTGACTGGCTCTGCCAGAAGTGACTAAAGTGTAAAATCCTTGTCAGGCACAATCTGCAGACTTCTACAATAACGGTATTTGGAGGGTCTAGAAATGCTGGGGGAAATGTGTAAATCTGGATGGTGACTACATAGAGGTAATTTAACAACTACAAATTAAAACAAACTTTCTGTCAATTTTTTAAAGGTTATAATTAAAACTTTTCAATACCCCCTCATATCTCTTGCCTCTCTCACTACAAACATGAATATGAACCCTTCCAAGTATACATACTGTGTCCAGTTTCATGTAGCAATGGTGTCCCAGTCAAAATACTGGTCAGCAGACCCTTTGACATAGATTAGGGAAATAAAACTTTGCTTATTTTATATACACATGTAAGAATCATAGAATCATAGAATCATAGAATCATAGAATCGTAGAGTTGGAAGAGACCACTAGGGCCATCCAGTCCAACCCCCTGCTATGCAGGAAATCCAAATCAAAGCACCCCTGACAGATGGCCATCCAGCCTCTGTTTAAAGACCTCCAAGGAAGGAGACTCTGTCACCTTCCGAGGAAGTGCGTTCCACTGTCGAACAGCCCTTACTGTCAGGAAGTTCTTCCTAATGTTCAGGTGGAATCTCTTTTCCTGTATCTTGCATCCATTGTTCCGGGTCCTGTTCTCTGGAGCAGCAGAAAACAAGCTTGCTCCCTCCTCAATATGACATCCTTTCAAATATTTAAACAGGGCTATCATATCACCTCTTAACCTTCTTTTCTCCAGGCTAAACATCCCCAGCTCCCTAAGTCGTTCCTCATAGGGCATGGTTTCCAGACCCTTCACCATTTTTGTCGCCCTCCTTTGGACACACTCCAGTTTCTCAATGTCCTTTCTGAATTGTGGCGCCCAGAACTGGACACAATATTCTAGGTGGGGCCTGACCAAAGCAGAATACAGTGGCACTATTACTTCTCTTGATCTAGACACTATACTTCTATTAATGCAGCCCAAAACAGCATTGGCCTTTTTAGCTGCTGCATCACACTGTTCACTCATGTTCAACTTGTGGTCTACTTGGACTCCTAGATCCCTTTCACACGTAGTTTCATTCAGCCAGGTGTCACCCATCCTATATCTGTGCATTTTATTTTTCCGCCCTAAGTGCAATACCTTACATTTCTCTGTATTGAATTTCATTTTGTTAGCTTTGGCCCAGCTTTCTAGTCTATTCAGGTCATTTTGAATCTTGATCCTGTCCTCTGGGGTATTAGCTATTCCCCCTAATTTGGTGTCATCTGCAAATTTGATAAGTATGCTCCCAATTCTGTCATCCAGGTCATTGATAAAGATGTTGAATAGCACTGGGCCGAGGACAAAGCCCTGTGGGACCCCACTGGTCACTTCTCTCCAGGATGAAAAGGAGCCATTGTTGAGCACCCTTTGGGTTCAGCCAGTCAACCAATTACAGATCCATTTAACAGTTCCTTTGTCTAGCCCACATTTTACAAGCTTGTTTGCAAGAATGTCATGGGAAACCTTGTCAAAGGCCTTACTGAAATCAAGATATACTATATCCACAGCATTCCCTTCATCTACCAAGCTGGTAATTTTATCAAAGAAAGAGATTAGATTTGTCTGGCATGACTTGTTTCTCTGAAACCCATGTTGAGTTTTTGTGATTATGGCATTGCCATCTAGATGTTCACAGACTCTCTGTTTAATGATTTGCTCCAGAATCTTTCCTAGAGCTGATGTCAGACTAACTGGACGATAATTGTTGGGATCCTCTTTTTTCCCCTTTTTGAAGATGGGGACAACGTTTGCCCTTCGCCAGTCTGCTGGGATCTCTCCTGTTCTCCAGGAGTTTTCAAATATGATTGCCAATGGCTCTGATATTACTTTTGCCAGTTCTTTTAATACCCTTGGATGGAGTTCATCTGGTCCCGGAGACTTAAATTCATTTAGATTAACAAGGTGTTCCTCTACTATCTTTTTAATTATTAGAATAAAAAATGTAAATGTTTTCTGCTGGCTGGATGCGATTACAAGGGTTTCTGCACATTTTTCTGTTAGTTTTTTTTTTTTAATTTCAAGGATTTCATTTGTGAAAAAAAATACTGAGGTTTTGCAAAATACATTTTTGCATAAAACACTGGGCAGAATTCATGATGGTGATTACAAATGCATAACCACTACAGTTACATAGCTACACAGTATCTTTGTTCCCCCCAAATCCCCATTCATTGGGCAGCAGCCACTGTGAAGGATGGGGGTCTGTCCCCCTTTCAGTTGGGAAGGAACTGAGTAATGATCTCCTCCCCTCCCATGAGTGATCTCCACTGCACCGGCCTGAAGCGAAGACCTTATCACAACTCCCCTTTGCATCGGCAATTGCCTTGGAGGGGCACCTCAATCAGCTGCTTCCTAATCAACAGGGGAATAAACGTTCATTGATACAGCCCTGATGGCGCAGTGGTTAAATGCCTGTACTGCAACCACTCACTCAAAACCATAAGGTTGCGAATTCAAGACCAGCATAAGGGCTGAAGCTCGACTCAGGCTTGCATCCTTCCGAGGTCACTAAAATGAGTACCCAGATTGTTGGGGGGCAAATAGCTTACAGTTGTAAACCGCTTAGACACTCCTTAAGGGTATGAAGCTGTTTGTTTGTTTTGTTTGATATCAGTGGCTACTGGCTGGTAAAGTGGGGACTGGGGGACTTTCATGACTCCTATGTATCCCCTAAACTACCGGTAGATAATATGCAGAGGTCATGAATATGAACCAGCCATGAATGTGGAACTCTAATTTATGCATTTGTAACTGTGTTAGTGAATAGTGGCAACATATTTTTCACTGTGTGAGAATGAGAAAACTTATGAATATTTTCTACATTCCTGACTCAGAGTCAGGCAATAGCATACTAGTGAACCCTAGAAAAATCCAGTCTTTATACTTGCATCTCTCTATTTCAGTCTTCCACAGTTAATTCAGCATATTGGGGGATGTGGAGGAATCTCCTGACATTTAGAAGACCTTTAGAGTCACAGAGAAATATTCAATTACCATATTCTCCAATTTCAGAAAAAAGCAATTAGTGAAGTAAATAATGGTCCAAAACACACTGCCAAAATAATCCATTTTGAGATTGTTTTAACTTACTTGGCTCAGTGCTAGGGAATCCTGGGAATTTTAGTTTATTGTGGCACCAGAGCTTTTTGACAGAGAAGGCTAAATTTCTCACAAGACTACAGTTCCCAGAATTCCCTAGCATTGGGCCAGGGCAGTTAAAGCGGCTTCAAACTAGATTATTTCTGCAGTGTGTTTTGGACCAAAGTTAGTAATATTTGTTCTCCCTGGCATTCGGGTCATTCTACAACAGAAAATTACTACATTACAGAACCAAAAAGGAAGATCTTCAAACATGATGTGACTAAAACAGCATCATTCAACAAAACATCCCATAAATGTCCCTTTCATCCATACTCATACAAATAATAGGAGTAGCTTGTATTGGACAATAACTAGCTAGTAACAATGAGCAAGCATTTTGAGTTGCATTCAGATGAATTCAGAACATTTGTCAATAAAAATCATTCACATTAGATCACATTTTCATTGAGTGGCCATGTATTAGTCAAATTTGCCTGTACTTTCACTGAATGAGCTTGGGGAAGAAATACCCCACCACCACTACCACCAAAAAAATCTCAGTTAAGTCTAAGTCGTTCAGTTTTAAATCTTACTGAATATATGTAACTCTCATTATTTCCCACTAAAAATAAATTGAATATAAAATGCTTCTTTCTTAATCAAGAAATGAATAGCTTTATGTGTTTTAAACAAATGCCTTATGTAAGGTAATACTCTGTGATGCTACTGCTAGTTAATTTTAAGCATTCACTAGTAAGGTTTAGTTTGATTCTGAACACTCATTTGTTTTAAGTAGTGTTCACTCCCCTTTTCATCACTTTGTAAGTCTACTTTAAGTTGCAGTGAATCAAATCCTATAGGAAATTGATTTGGACCTCTGAAAATCAAGTTTATGTCTCCATATGTATTTTGTGTAGGAGGAAAAGACTAAGCATACCATTGTATAAACAGAAGAGTATGCCACAGTTACTAATATCAGCTCCTGTGACACATAAGAGACTTTCAGGGGAAATCCCACTAATCTATTAATAATAAAGAGCTAGCAACACTAAAACTTATAAGATCTTTCACATTTTAAAGTACCTTAGGGACAGGTTTTTATGCAACAATAGCAGGCTCAATTACTATATAGTACATGTGCTCTGAATCAAGCCTAAACCAATGCAGCATAGCAAGAACAGGCCTGATAAGGGCCCATTTTACATTGGCAAAAAGAGGTGTGATGAAGGCTGCATGAAAGTCTAGCCTTTAGATGAGAAAAAGGGAAAGTGTGTCATGAAAACGCTTTTTTTGCGTTTTAGGGGAGAAGAAGCGCCTTTAAAAAGGTGCTGGTTTTCCCAGCTTCTTTTTTAAAAACTGCGGAACAGTGCAACTCCATCTAAAGGTTGTGGTGCAGCTGCTAAGCATTAAGGAAAAGGCAACTTCATGTCACACTTTCCTGCCAATCTAAAAAGCCCCTATATTCCTAATCACCAGCCTTATCTGAGAGCTATATGAATGTGACAGGACACAGGTTTAAAACTGTTTATGCTGAAATTCATTACTCTGTCCCTATTGAAGACCATATGTACAGGTGTTTTGTTGTTGTTGTGTGCCTTCAAGTTGTTTCTGACTTATAGCGACCATAAGGCAAATCTATCATGGAGTTTTTTTGGCAAAATTTGTTCGGGGAGGGGTTGCCTTTGCCTCCCTCTCAGGTTGAGGTTGTGTGATTTGCCCAGGATCACCCAGTGGGTTTCGATGGCTGAGCAGCGTTTTGAACCCTGGTCTCCAGAGTTGTTGTCCAATGCTCAAACCACTACACCATGCTGGTTTTCATATGTATAGGTGCTTACATTTATACACACGTAAATAAATTTATGTATTTTAGAAGGATTACAAACATTTCAGTATCTACAAGAGTAAATATTTTTTGCTTTTATAACCAGTTTTAATAATGATACATTCACAATGAAAGCCCTTATTGTTTTTTGTGGGGCTTTCAGACTATGTGGCCATGTTCTAGAAGAGTTCCTTTCTGATGTTTCTCCAGCAACTGTGGCTGGCATCAGAGAACCATGAAAGCCTTTATTATTTATTTTCTTCTAGTCTCTAACTCAAATGGTCTGAATCCACATGTTATACCAAATTCCCTATTGTCTCCTACTGTGGGTATCTTTTTTAATACTCTCATTCTCTTAGACTATAACTCTCAACAATCCCAAGCAGTATGATCAATGGTGAGAGAATCATAGGAGAACCAGTGCAACAGCAACTACAGAAATACATACCCCTCTTCCTAATCTAAACCTACACTGACAGGTTGGATGTCTCCATTGAAATTATCAATCTTGAATAGGTATCACTAATACATTTCAAAAGCAACATGAGGAATATTAGTAAGAGTAACTTGGGGGCTTTACAGACCGGACAGGAGCCCGGGCTGCCTCACTGGCAGCCCTTGTGGCCCCAATCGCTTCTCCAGGCCACGGAGAAGCAGCAAATTGCCGATTCTCTGTGTTCTGAAGCGGGGTGGAGCGGGCACCCTGGGTGCCCACTGCACCCCACGATGCACAGCACTCCCGAGGGGAGAATGAGGCCGCCGCCGTGGCCCCTTTCCCCTTGGCCTCCTTGCTGCAGCCGTGGAAGCCAGGAAGGAGCTGCATTTTGGAGCTCCTTCTTGCACTGCAGGAAGGGTTCCATAGGCACCCTCCTGCGGTGTGGAGGCATAAGGCATGCACCAGTCCATGTGGATGCGGTGCGCATCTTACAGCCCTGACACACTGCGTGTGTGGACAGCGCCATCCAAAATGGCACCATCCATATGTGCTAGGGTTAGCCTGCAGTGCGGATGCACTGCACCGAGGCAACCCTAGCATGTCATCAGGGCGCCCTTTTGTGCCTGTATATATCAGGCCATAATGTGTTTTCTTGAACACTCAAACCACTTATTCCAATTTTATTTCTTTATTCCCATTTCAAAATAGACTACAGTTTGGTCCTCCACCCCTTTTAAATCCAAATCAGCATTGATTAGATAAAACACCTTAAAAATGATACACAAGTGGTACATGACTCCAGTGAAGCTAGCCAGAATGGGTAAAAATGTTTTCTCCAAAGGTTGGCATGGTTGTAATGATAATGGCACATTTCTACACATGTGGCTAGACTGCTCCAAAATAAACGCATTTTGGCAATTGGTACTTGAACAAATTTCACTGATTATCAAAGAAGAAATAAAAAATATGTTCAGAAATGCTTTTGTTATCAATATATGTAGACACAAACTCAAATTTGAAACATAAAAACCTCATAGATTTCTTCATTACAGCAGCATGTGTAGAAATTGCCAGATGCTGGAAAGCAAGGGAGATATATTTAGATAAGTGGTGGAAAAACGTATGGGACCTGTGTTTACTTGAAAAACTGTCTGACAGAATGACAAGTTACACAGGTCAACCAAAATCAAGACCTCTCATAGACAAATGGTTCCCACTCATTGACTTTATAAACAAAGGCAGAAACAAGAGAAGACAACCTCCATCTCATCTAAACCTTTGGTCAGGTATCCTGGATTAGATTTACACAAAGACAACACTGGACTTTAAAATGACCATTTAAATTGAACAGAATCCATGAAGGAGACCCACAACACAATTTGAAGTTGTGAGATGAATTGTTTTATCTTGCTTTATTGTTGTGAAATGTTTTGTATATAGTTGTTTACTTATAATAATTTTTTAAAAAACCATAAGGTATTCAAAGCCACTAATAATATATATATTTGCCATTTGTATCTCTTACAGCAGCTACTATATAGACCAAGCCAAAAAAAAAACCCCGTCAGCCAGGATTGCATGCTTAAGATTTCACAGCTCCCAAAATATTGATCCAAGCTGTCAGCAGTTCTTGGATCATTTCACTAGTCTGTAACAACTTGTGCCACAAGTGGTGGTAGTGATGAATGCTTCACACATGCATGGAGTAACTAAGGGTGTTTTCTGTGTGTGTGTGTGTGTGTGTGTGTGTGAAAGGCAACCACCTACCCAAATAAGGGTTAACTAGAAGAAAAGGGTTAACTACTTTCCCACTTCCCTTGATAAACAGTTTTGCATATTCATACATCAACAACATGTTAACCAAATAAAAAAGATGCTTGTAAGCCAAAAGGATCATGTTACAATTCTTATTTATTTATTTTGCAATATTTCTTGTTTAGGAACTGTCTGTTCCCCAACGCAAAACTATTCTTCAAATTTCCCCTGAGTTCAAAAAATGGTTTGGGGATCTAGCACAAGAGCAATTCAGGAAGAAAAATACTTAGTAAATGATCTCTCTTTTTAAAAATAATATAACTAAAATTGGTCTGAAGTCCCTCGTGAAATTCTGAGAATTTTGCTTTATTTTTTAAAAGAATATATTTCAATTTGTCAATTTCTTAATATTTGCTGCCATACTAGGTCAAGCTGGAAGAGAGTCAGAGCACTACCACCCCACTTGCCACAGTAACACCAGCACAAATGGAACACAGTTTAAGACTGAACACAATGAACACAATTGCCTTGTTCTCAGCGTCTCTGTTTTCATCACAGTAGGGCAAGCTAGGGCAAGGAAAAGCTAAGAAGATAGTTTCATTAATAGTGTCCAGCTCCTGTAATACCACTGCTACTATGGGTAATACATGTAGGAAGTTGTTGCTGGGAATCTTCAAGCTGACTCCTGTTTATGAAAATGTGATCATAGGGTTTTACTTACTTACTTACTTACTGTATTTATACCCCACTCTTCAGCCAGAAAGGCTGGCAATATTTATTCAGAGGAGGCATGCCATTGCTGAGTGTGATGTCACCCAGTGGATTTCCACAGCTATGCAGGGATTCAAAACTAAGCCTCCCAGCACCCTAGTCCAGTACTCAAACCACTATATCATACTGGCTCCCGCACCAAATTGGTTCCTATTGAAAATTATTTTGAAAAAAAAACACACCTTAGGATCAATTCTTCTAATTACACTAAACCATTAATGATGCCTAACATTACATACACACACTCAATGTTAAGGGTGTGTGAGTGAGTGAGTGCATGTGTGTGTTTTAGAATGCATGGGTGTGTTTGAGACCATTCATTAAGGTCCTCTGATCCTTTGTGTAGCATTTTCAAGTGGAGGCAAGGTTGGTGCTATGGAGATGAACAAGTAGGAAAGTGCACTTCTACCAACCGACTTAAATGTGCCTAAAATGCAGTACTATTAATGGCTACTGGACTCAATGACTGTGGCATTTTGAATTGTATTCTATAAATTATACTCAATGCCTTCAAATGCTACTTTGTGTAGGCAATTCTCTGCTAGTGAGAGAAAGGCCATGGGGTGGGGGAAGGCTTTGGCAAGATAAAATTGTATGTGTGGGGGCATTATATAAGAGAAAGGAGGATTTAGCAGGGCACTGGGAACCCCAGGTTGTCAACCAATATATGAGTAACAGATTTAAGTGGGCTTTTTCAATGTAGCTATTTATGAGAATTGCATAAAGGAAAATATTATTATAGTTGTGAACTTTGAGACATATTGCAGCCTAACCTTTAAAAAAATTTCCATCAAAACAAGGACTATAGATGCTATAGTTGAGGAGCTACAAAATATTTTAGCGGCTCATAGGTAACTTTTATCAGGGAAGCAGTTCCCTAGTATTAATAGGTCCCCACATGTGGGAAAGAAACAGGCAATTCTCTACAATTGTCTGCTTAACAGGTTGCACTTCTAGCCAACTGGTAGCAATCAGGCAAGACACTGCAGAGGGCAGGAAATCTAAAATTAGGTTTTACTACCTATAATGGAGGATTTATGGGATAATTTAATTGGCAGTCTTGGGACAGAAACCTAGGGTGGGGAGGGGGAACAAAAACATCTTTCTCAATGTACTCTATGAACTCTTCTTGCAGTGCACTAGGGAAAAAATGAAGGCCTTTGGAAATCAGTTTAAAGACCCAGTATGCCTCTTTTTCAACATTGGTTAATATGAAATAGGAGGAGAGGCACACAAATTTTTTATTCCCCTCCACCCTTCTGTGTCGAACCAACATTATATTAATTGTATCTCCTTTCAAACCATGTATTTAACACGTTGTATAGCAAATAGCTCTTGAGTAAACAGAAGACTGCAATTCAACCTAAAAATTTCATAACATCGTAAACCACAAAAGCACTGGCTCAATAGTTTATAAGTGACAGAAAATTTAATCCAGTCTTGTATTTGTTCACTCAGGAAGCAAATAACATTGTTTGTTACATCTGTTAAGCCCTCTTAAAAGGCTTTATAACATAATTTGGAGAGAGTTTTATTCTATTACAATGGGGGAGAAAACTCCCCTGGGTCCCAGGGACAAAAGATATGGCCCCTTTCTGCCCTTGGGACTTTCCAGAGGCTGCATGGACTGCCCAAAAACAAAACCAGAAGCGATAAGATGCAGGCCATCTCCACACACAGGAAAAGAAATGTTCCTGCCCCATTCCTATACTGACCTGTTTAAATAATGTATGGGGCCAAAACGAATGGAACAGAGCTCCAATCTGTGCTCCAGGGCAATTCTCTGGAGTAAAATTGTCCCCATTTGCTCTGAGTAGGGCTGGGGTTTTTCTCAGCAACCACAATGATGGAGACAGGTATGGGGCTGGCAGTGGTAGCAGGTCTATGCCATGGCATTGAGCATGTGTAGAAACACCTGCCCATCACCATGCCAGCCCAAGGACTAACCCAGGTCAAAACTAAGGACAGGATAGCAAGGGTTTGGCCCATGCTAGCCTGCTGTCTGATTAAGTATCCCTTACTATCTACCCAATGCTAATGCTGCTAAAAAAAAATTCATCTAGAGAGACGAGAAAACAAACAAACAAAAAAAAAACCAGCTTCATTTATATACCGCTTCATACCCTTAAGGAGTGTCTAAGCGGTTTACAATTGTAAGCTATTTGCCCCCTAACAATCTGGGTACTCATTTTAGCGACCTCGGAAGGATGCAAGCCTGAGTCGAGCTTCAGCCCTTTGCTGGTCTTGAACTCGCCACCTTATGGTTTTGAGTGAGTGGCTGCAGTACAGGCATTTAACCACTGCGCCACCAGGGCTGAGAAGGGGGAAATGATGGAGAATGCATGGACATAAAAAGACTTCGTAAAAAGGAGCTTCATTGTGAGCAGGTTTGTTAACTGAGGCATGCCTGCATTATGTGTTTTAAGAATATTAACCGTGTAAGCATTACAATGTTTGAATTTTTTTCCTTTTTTTTTTTTTTTTTTTTTTTACTATATCACAGTATTTGCAGAAAAAGAAACTTGCCATCCTCAAGCAAGTCACTCTATTTTTCTCCTGGTCATCATGAAAATTCTTCCACAGATGTGCAAGCATGTTATTAACTTCATCTGCGTAGCCATCCTTGACAGCTGACATGTCTGTCCTTTTCTGAAAGCTGCAGCAGTATCTGTTGTACTTTCTATGACGCCAGGTCCTTAAGGATATGGATGTTATTCATGGCAGCTTCTCCTGTAAATTATTTTAATTTTAAAAATCTCTACCCACCTTTTCATTTCCTGTGAAACTCAGAATGGCTAATAACCAGTGTATATAATCCAGACAATATCAAACAATCGTAGGGGGGAAAGCCCCTATGGACCTAGGATCTGCATTCCAAAGATAAAAGAATTCCACTCACAGATATTGCCCCTGGTTTTGGTTTTTTTAAAGAGATCTTCCCTTCCTCAATGCTGATGGCCCCATTCATAAGAGACTCCCTACCCTCTGTGTAGGTGTACGTGGTGATGAAACCTGCTTTAGCCAGCTCAAATGCACACACACACATCCTAATCCAACCTGACAGTAACTAAATAATGAATCAGAAGAAATATTTTTTTTCCATTTAATGTCCTGTCTTTATCCCAGTGCAGACCTACAACATTACAACACAGATTAAAATAGAACAGGACTCAACTGGAAACAATTTAAAACCCCACCTAAAAGCTCCTCCTCCTCCTCCTCCTTCATTTAAAAAAGCATGTCCACATTAACCACCTCCAAAAGTGGCCTAAATAAAAATGCCTTGCACCCCAATTGACACAAAGCAGAGAAGGGACCAACACAAACTCTTGCACGAGAAAGGTCCACAGTCTGGGAGCAGCCACCAAGAGGATCCTGTCCTGTGCTTTCAGCAAACATGTCTGTGAAAACGGTAGGAAAAGAGAAAGCCTTTTTCTGGTAACCTCAACATTCTGAGCATGCTCATATGGCAAGATATAGCTCCTCAGATACCCACTGAATCCAAACAGAATATTATACTTTGAATTGTGCTCAATAACCAGTAACCTGTTTTATCAGGAAACTCATTTCCCTGTAACCAGCTCCAGTAAATACTTTGGATGCAGCATTTTGAGCCTATTGAAATATCCAAAGACTTTCTAAAAGAAGCCCTGTTTGGAGTGGATTACAGTAATCAAATGGGATGTGGTCTATGCATATATGGCTACAGAATGTGTCACAGATGAAAACCAGGAGATGAATGACATAGTATGGTCAAAAGGATGTGGCCATGCAACAAGAGGGCAAAAGAAAAAATATCAATAGGAAAGAGCACACAAACCTATTATTTCAAGAAGAGAAACTTTGAAATTTATTTGTTGCATTTATGTTTTGAAAAAAGGGAGATTAAAATAAATAAATACAGTACTATATGTACATGTGTGCGTGTGCACCAAAGATGAATAATTATAATATTATATGATACCATTATTGTAAAATCAAAATGCATACTAATGCACTGCCCAGATTACAGCATACTCTCAGATCCAGGATCACTACATGAGTTCTATTTTCACAAACACACCCATCTCTCTGCTCAATACTTATCATATGTCGGGTCAAATCCTAGCTTGCACTCATATGGGCCTCATTCCCACTTACAAATAAATCAGTTTGTGATCTGAATTGATGGATTGATTCAACAGCAGAGCCTCATTCACACTGCATTTGCCCAAATCTCATTTTCATGTTGTAAAATAATCCACTTCTCATTCACATTAACCAGTGATTCAATTCCAAAGGGACCCTCTTCAGTGGACAATCATCTGATCATATCATTAAAAAATCAATTCCAATTCACATCCCATTCACACTTGCAATGGACTGATTTATTGCAAAACGCATGGAAAAAATGAGTGTCAAAAAGAAGTGTGTTAAATGGGTCTAGCACATGGCCCCATCTCTCCAAATTGCTTCAGCAGTTCAGCTCAAATGCAAACAAGGCTCATTTAAACCACTTCAAACCCGTTTGCAAACTGGTTTAAAACATAGTGGGAATGAGGCCATGGTCACCTTGAGCTTCTCAGGCTAACCTACTTTATAGGCTTGTTGCTAGGATAAAAATGGATGGGGGTGGAAGGATGGACAAGTGTGCGGAAATATAATAAATTTACCATGGATAGATGAATACCATGGATACTTAGGGGAGAGAAGGAGAAAAATATTTTCAAATCAGGAATGTTTCTCTGCAATATTGATCCTTTTTAATTACTGAAACAAGCTGCACAAGTTTATCCTTCTACTTGTCTAGATTCTACTGCATGGGGTGGACAACTCCACTGTGGCCAGGGACTGTATTCCAGGTATTAGAAAGACACACAACCTGCATCTTTTATGTTATTTATTTAATAAAATATGGTCTCAGGGCAATGTACAATAAAACTGGTTAATGTATTTATTATTAAATACTTCTCTGAGGGGCTAGACAGACCATCTGGAAAAGGCAGGCTAAAGCTGCCCCTCTTTGCTGCACAGCATTGCTGCAGCAACTAAATGGCGCCGTACCACTGCACAGCAAAAAAGGAGCTGCCCAGAGCATCTCCTTTTTGCGATGTCATAAGAGCTGTGTTGCAGCCCTTATGATGTTGCTGCCTCTAAAAGACTGTGTGGGTGGTGCCACTAAAAAAATGGTACCACCTGCACATACTAGGGGTCGGGAGTGTGCAGTTGGTGCGCACTCCCAAACCTAGAATCATCGCCACCATGCCAAAAAAGCACCCGTGTGTATTGGGCCTGACTTACATAATAATTCTCTTAATTATTTGTATTTTTGTGCAGGCAAACATTAAATTTCTTATATATTGTTGAAATAAAATTACTAGTCTCATTGCCTATGTAGGCTTTGAATTCTATGACCAAAGAGATGGGAGAGAGGATTTTTTCTGAAGGTTCTTTCAAAATCCTGGTAACTCAGAAAATAAGCAAAAGTGTAATAATTTCTTCTGTCTCCAATCTCAGCCAGTCACTTTCTGTCTCTCCCTCTTCTTTGCTACACTGTTTGAAAAAGGAAAAAGAAGCTGAGATTTTTTCTTGAAGCTTCTGTTTCCATACTCAGACAGGAAGAGAGGAGCAAGATTTCAATTGTGCACTCACTCTCACCTTCTCCATGTGTGTGTTCTTGAATGTGCACACTGTTCACATGCTCTCTCTCTTTCTGTCTCTCTGATACTCAGGTTGCAAAAAAGAGAGGGGGGAGAGGATGGGAGAGTTTTTCTTTTTTCCCCCCAAGACTCCAGATAAATAAAAAGAGCTAGATCTCACTCATGTCTTTTGACTGTGATCTTTTCTCTCTGTGTTGCTACTCTGGATGCAAAAGGAGATAAGGGAGAAGATTTTTTCTGTCCCTCAAATCATGAGGGTCAGGAAATGAGCTAGATCTCAGTTGCTCCATCTTTCTCTGAGCTGAGCATCTTTCTCTATCACACACTCTCTCCTTCTATTTCACTCTCTCTCTCTCACACACACACACACACACACTCACATACATACATGTGTAAGTGAGCATTCTCCACCAGCACCACTTGTTTTTAATCTGGTTTATTTGTTGGTTTATAGGATTTGTTTCCCACCTTTCTCCCAAAATGGGATTCAACACTGTCTACTTCCATGCCCTGGAACCTAAGTTGATGGAGACAGAAGGAGGATAAAAGCCAAGACTCTTGATAAACTATTGAGAATGTAGAAATGCAGAGGAACCACAGCCATGCATGTTTGCTGGATTATGACTCTGGAGACCATAGTTTGAATTACCACTTGGCCATGTAAACCCACTGGGTGACCTCAGGCAAGTTGCACTCTCTCTCAGCATCAAAGGCAAAGGCAAACCCCCTCTGAACAAATCTTACAAAGAAATCCTCATTATATGTTTAACTTGGGTCGCCATCTGCAGGAAAAGAGATTCCACCTCAACATTAGGAGGAACTTCCTGACAGTAAGGGCTGTTCGACGGTGGAACACACTCCCTCGGAGTGTAGTGGAGTCTCCGTCCTTGCAGGTCTTTAAGCAGAGGCTGGATGGCCATCTGTCGGGGATGCTTTGACTGGGAGCTCCTGCATGGCAGGGGGTTGGACTGGATGGCCCTTGTGGTCTCTTCCAACTCTATGATTCTATGATTCTATAACAACAACAACCAACAAATTGCATTCCATGTCACCATCAAACTCTGTGCACCCAAAGCATGAACCTAATATTTCAGGGGGAGTGTAATTCCCTTCAGTACCAATTGAATCCCTAGTCTCTGACCCATCTTTTCCTTAATCTATCATGTCCATATTAAGTTTCAATTTGTTCATTTTCATCCAACCCATTACTAAAACCAGATGCTGGTTTAGCAACCTCAATGAAATTAGACAGAAATAAGATATAGAATTGGCATCAAACTGCCAAATTCCAGGCAACCTCTCCAAGTATTTCCATGTATATCTCCATAGCATGGGAGACCAAACTTAACCTGAGGGACCCTGCAGCCCTATGATCAGGATGTCAAACAGAACTTCCCTTGCACCAGTTTCTGACTTCACCTCTCCAGGGATCACAGTTACCCTAAAACAGTGCCTCCAAGCCCGACATTTCAATGGTATTGAAAGCCACTGAGAGATCCAACAGAACTGATGGGAACACATTCCCCTTTGTGCGGTTCCTACCAAAGCAACCCAAGCCATCTCTGTTTCATAAGGTGAAGGAATATCTTCCTAATCACCTTCCTACAAAGGACTTGAAAGCAGGAGCTTGCAACTTTTGGTCTTCCAGATGTTTATTTCAAATTTCCGCTCCCCCAAACCCTGATCATTGGCCACGCTAGTTGCAACATCTGGGAGGTGAAGCTGAAAACATTTTAAAAAGAAACACCTCTTAAGTGAAAATTTATATGTACAGTAAGCTAACATGATCATAAGATTATAAGCAAGTTATATAAGACTACTATAAGTATTAGCATCAATCTTAGAATAAATTAAAGAGAGTCAGGTAACACAGTATAAATGAACCATAGTCAGGTATGCTAGAAGTCATTGTTTCCCTGTTTAGCTTTTCTAGTGCTTAGTGTCTAATATATTTTTCTTTGTTTTGTATTTCTGGTTTTTTGTTTGTTTCAGTAGTTGTTTTTTAGTATTTTTCTTCCATGTATGTTTTTAGACACAGAAAAAATGTTTATTTGTATGAGTGTATTATTATATTATACTGTTTAGTTTGTTTAAATAAAAAAAAATAAAAGAAACACATCTGGCATATATCAAGAATGGGATCTGCAGCCCATCTGGCCCTTCAGCTTCTCCTGCTGATATCGACAATCATTCACTGGAGATAAGAAGATATTTAAACACCCTGTACAGAACTGCACTAAGCTTTATAGGCAGGAAAGCAGTGGTATAGAACTGAGCTGGGCAAGAAATTTCTTGCACTGGAGCTTGCCTCTGCGTAAGCATGATTAGAACTGAGCTGTATGGGGAAATATCTAAGCTGGTAAACATTACATCTGGACTTGGCTTTAGCCCCATCTACTCTGCCCATGGCCCTCCAAATAGCAAGTATCTTCTCGGTTTCTATTGTGCTGGAAAATCCACATTTCCCTGTGCGGTTATAAAAGAAAAGAAATGTGAAAACAGGCATGAAGGTCACTCCCTTTCCATCTCTTTTTATGATCACAGGCAAAGCAATTATCCATATAAATATTACACATAGTCACTTGTCTAAATGCACTTGTGTGTACTAGCTCATGTGCATGTTAAGTGGGCCAACCAGCTGGAGCCTAGCTGGTCTGGCAAAACTACAGGTATATAAACTGGCTAGTGGCAGAATGCAGAAAAATTACTTTTTGTTAGTTAAAAAATTCTGATAATTCCAAAAGTAACTTTTCCACATTCTATCTTAGCAGCCTGAGAAATGCTTATTGTAGATTTTCTCCTTGCCTCAAATATGCAGAGAATACTGTGGCATTGTCAGCACTTCTCTATCTTCCTGAGATCAAAATGGTAAGGCTCAGTAAAAGTCTTCCTTTCACCTTCTTCACTTCAGTTACAGGTTTTTGAATACTTCCACTATTTATTAATTTATTAAATAATCATTGAATGTATAAAACTAGCATGTGATCAGCCTGGAAGCAGCTTCTAGCTGCTTCTTCCTGCCTGCTCCTATGTTAGTGGGAGAAAAGCCTGCTGTGGTAAAATCTTTTGTGTTGGGGTGTGTGGAGGGATTTTTAATCGATATGAAAAAATGGACTTTTGCACATTTCTATATGTGAGTGTGTGTATGTACACATGTCTTCAAGCTGCCTGTCATTTGATGGCAACTCCATGATTCCTTAGGGTTTTCTTAGCAAAGAATACTCAGAGGTGGCTTTTTCAGTTTCTTCCTTCAGATACAGCCTACAACACCTGGTTGTCCCACTCAGGTACTAACCAGAGCTGATGTTCCTTAGTGACAGGATCTGTTGCCTTGAGGGTATTAAAAACTTAAAACTGTGACAGGTTTTTCCCTTTTGCATGAACTATTAAAAAACCATAGTATGTGTGTGGTGGGGTTCATCTTTTGAAATTAGCCACAGAAAGGGAAAAAACACTAGTTTCATTGTAATACTTTTTTAATAACCTGCAGAAAGTATAGTAGAAAAAGAAGTGCATGGTGCCTCACTCTTGCACTGGCAGTGAGAAGTGAGAACTCTCACAGGGGTTGGCAAATCCTGACAGGCTATCTTGCCATGCTGAGTTGGCCTGACTTGACCAAAATCCCACCAGCTGTGATATTTTTTTCAGGTCCCTAATTGGAACATCATGGAACACATAATCTGCTTCATAATTCCAGGCTAGACACTCATCAAAAGCTTAGCCAAATCACATTTGTAACAAAAATACAGGTATTTTAGGAGACTGGGACCCTTCAAAAACTGGAGCCAGATCATTCATTTATTCATTAATTCATTCATTATATTCATTTCCCAAATTGTGTCCAATAAAATAAAGATTGTATGCAGCAGTGCTACTCAAAGTATTTGTCCCAGTGGTGCCAGTCCTTACAGGGTTGATACTAGGTCCTCTTGTTTTTGCTGGAAAAGACAAACACAACTACTCCCTTGAAAACTCTGAAAGGTGTAAGAAAAAAATATATCAAAACAAGTGCCTATCCAAACTGACGCATGTCTGTGTCCTCCCTTAAGACCATCCTTGTACTTCTCAACATAAATCTTTTCTACATTTTCACTCTAATAGATGTGGTATTGTTTCCCTAATAAAGTTTACATTGCAGAGGTAAACAGTATTCATGTCTTATGCACATCCAGCTTACTAGATCATATATGTGAGTAAACATTTCAAATGCCCATACAGTACTCCCAAGACAAAGAAATGTGAAATAAGTCCATCGAAAAATAGTTTCTTTTCTTTATCATTGTTGGGACCCCTTCCCCACAAATCTGAAGGTTCATATCAGGCATCTACTTTAATAAGCTTCTCTCTAACCTTTCCTTTTGCCTTTCCCCAGCTCCTTCTTTCCTCAAAATAGAATCATGAGGTGACCACCTTGGACGAAGGAGCAATGAATTGAACTATCCCTCCACCATGGTCTTCATGCTTCTGCCATGCCCCTTCTCTTGTTCTCTGAACTCTGCTGTTACTGCTACTACTGCTCAGAAATGCAGCAGGATATTTTCTGTTCATTATTATCCTGCCATCTACTGTGAATTAGGTAATGCAATTGTCTGCGGTATATCTGTTTATTATCTAGAATTACTTCCATCCTTTGTGAACTAGAGTGGTAAACCACTAATTGTAATAATATTTTTAACAACTGGTTTCTTAATTTAATTATTTTTACCTCTTCAAACCATTTTAGCAATGGCCACTTCCACATAGTGGATAAGAAAGTATCATGTAGGTAGTGAGGGCCTCAGTTCAGATCTGTACTCAAGAATGATGAACCCCATTTGCATCTTTGGATAAGTCATTAGTTCTTAGCTGCATCCACACTGCAGAAATAATCCAGTTTGACATGACTTTAATTACCATGGCTCAATACTATGGAATTCTGGGAGTTGTAGTTTTGTGAGACAGCTATCCTTCTCTGATAGAGATCTCTGCTTCCATAACAAACTACATTTCCCAGAATTCCATAGCATTAAGCCGTGGAACATAAAGTGGTACCATACTGGATTATACCTACGAGGGGGTATTGTAAAGTTTTAATGACTTTTAATGACTTCAATTTTTTAAAAAATTGAAATTTTTAAAAAGGTGATAATTAAAACTTTATGATACCCCCTCGTATAGTGTGGATGGCCTCTTGGATACAGCCCATCCACCTCTACATGATGATTTTGGGAAGGATTATTTTTATATATGTATATGTGTTTCATATTGTGCTTATGCACTTTGAACAAGTATGCTGTTTTGTAGACTTGGATTAAAAATCTATGTTTAATAATCAATATCCAGTCACTTTGCACATTTTCAGTTTCATATTGTAGCCATCGTATACTCTGTTTTCAACTTTAGTGATAGAATGTACAGTAGTCAGAATTCAATGGTCAATGTGAAATCAATCTGTTATTGGCTTTGGCTCCCCAAAATAGATGTAAAGGAAATATTAATTATGACCAAATGTCAAAATTACTCATATTGGAGTTCTTGTCAAAATGGTCTCAGAAGGATCCCTTCCCACAAGTTAAGACTACTTTGAAAATAAGCTCAGATCCTACAAGTTCTTTTTTCCTTTTTTTAATTCAGTTTTCCAAGAAAAGTGCCCAAGCAAATATGCTATTTTAGTAAGAGTTTAAAAGGCCATTATGGTTAGAAAAATGACTGTGTAAAAATGGCACCTTTTTTACTTCACCACTCTATTCATTGCAAGTATTCTGAGTCATGTCTGCTTATTTGAGTGCTCAAAATAGGACTTTATTACTTTTCATTCCTTTTTAGTTCTGCAGCACCAAAACAGGAGTGAGAGAGCTAGACGGATTCATTCAGTCTCATGCATCATCAAGAGACTCGTTAGCTAAGTTGCTGTTGCAAAAGCCTTACTCCTGGTGAAGCTGTAGAAGCCAAAAAGCACACAACTCAAGATTCAATTCCAAGTTTGTATATCCAAGGCAGCTAACTAAATAAATCACCCTTTTATGAGGGCAAGAGAGCTGGACAAAGATTTTATTGCAGGGAAATCACTGAAAGGCACCTACTCTATGTCTCACACCTTAGAAGTAGGATATATTCTTTGCATTTCTGCTATCTTTTAGGTTTCGCCTTATTAAACCGCTTCCTCCTCATTCCATCCATGTATGTATGTGTATGTTCATTTGTTTTGTGTGTGTTCATATTTATATATTTGTCTACATACTGCCCTAACGTTGCAAGAATTGAAAAGGTCTGTTACTAACAGTGAATCTTGGGAGTTCTTTAATTTATAGGGTCAACATAAGTCAAAGCGAGTTTGGTGGCAAATAACAATAACAAAATATATTTATATCCATCTAAAATGCTCTGAAATGTACATAAAATATTTTTAAGTGTGAAAACACAATAAATCAGTAAAATCACAATACTGGCAGTAAAACAAAGCATCTTGAACAAGAATATAGAGCTCCTAGAGAACACTCGTCTGCTATGGCACATGTCATAAAAAAATAAGTGGGGCTTATATACAAAAAATTAGTGAAGCTATCTACTGTATATTTCTAATAAAGTAGACTTCTGTCTATAAAAGTTCAAATGAAACTATCCAACACAGTCTCCTGCACATGGACTGTACTCCAAGGGACTTACTCGTAAGTCATTGTGCAAAGGATTGCAGCTTTATCTTTTGTCTTTTTTGCTGAAACAAGCTTGCTTTAATGGAATTTCTACCTAATCCAATTCACTATACTGGTGATTGCCTGGTAAAAGCATATTGTTATTCATATTCTGAAATGTTATCAAATAGATGAGATGTGGTGCTCGTATGTCTACACAGCAAGAACATGCATTAGCTGAGCAGTTAACCTAGGGGCAGGCAAAGTGTGGTCCTGATGTGATATGTATCCCTCATGGCTGTTTTTGTGGCCCCAAACCTCTCCAGACTCCATGGACTACCCCTCTTTTGGGGGGGGGAGGGGGGAAATGCCTCTCTTGAAAGACTCCTTGCAGTATTTCATTAAAAAAAATAGTTGTAGGGTCCCCTGCACTGTTTAACTTTTAAAAAATGTTTTTCAAAACCAGAAGTGGACATCTGAAATAGGAGTTTTGCTTTGTTTTTGGCATTCTTGGCAGTCCATGTCACCCCTGGAGTGTTCCTGGAGGGTCCCTATGGCAGAAAACTGACTCCCAGATCCATTTCAATTGCCTTTCTCAACTTAAACCATTATGATATTTCATAAATTGGACAAAGATCTAAGCAGTGCTGAGTACGCAGCTATATTCTTTAGTGAAACAATTTCAAGTAGTAATGCATAGGATTACATTTAGTGCATTCCTAAGTAGTAAGAAGAATTCCAAAATATAGCTGTGTTAGTCTGTATAAACTGTATGTAGAGAAATCTTGTAGCACCTTTGAGATTGACTGAAAGAAGTTGGCAGCATGAGCTTTGGTGGACTTAAGTTTATGCATTTGCATCTGAGGAAGTAGAGTTTAGTCTACAAAAACTCATGTTGCCAACTTCTTTCTTTCAATTAGTCTCAAAGGTGCTACAAGATCTCTCTACATAGTGGTGAGAAGAATGAAAATGTCAGTGAAGGGGAATTAAGAAAGAACAGTGATCTAAGAATCTTGGAACCTTCTGCATGTGATGCATGTTGAGTTTGGGTGCCATCCCTGATGTTTTGTAACAAGGAAAAGTGTTATAGCTCAGTGACAGAGCATATATTCTGCACAGAGAAGATCTCTGGTGCAATCTCCAGCATCAAGTTACAGCTCTAGAAAAGTAATGTTGGCAAACCTAGAAAGCCATTACCAATTATTGTAAATAATATTGAGAGAGTTGGACCAAATATTTAATCCAAAATAAAGCCCACCTCCTGTATTCCTATGGTATGTATGTACGAGGAGGTATGCAAAAGTTTTAATGATCACCTTTTTTAAAAAAATTGACAGAAAGTTTGTTTTGATTTGTAGTTGTACTTATCTCTTTGTAGTCACTATCTAGATTGATACATTTTTCCCAGCATATCTTGAATATCTGATATTGTAGAAGTCTGCAGATTGCGCCTTACAAGGGGGTATTGTAAAGTACTAATTATGACCTGGAAGTTATTATGGCATATTGATGAAATTTTGTCAGTGTTATCAATGGTCCCTAAATGCACGTTGCTAAGAAAATCAACTCATTGCATCCTTTATTTTTGTGACTGGTTCTGCCAGAAGTGACTAAAGTATAAAATCCTCATCAGGTGCAATCTGCAGGCTTCTACAATATCAGGTATTCGGAGGGTCAAGATACGCTGGGGAAAATGTGTAAATCTAGATAATGACTACATAGAGATAATTCAACAATTACAAATCAAAACAAACTTTCTGTCAATTTTTTTAAAAGGTGATCATTAAAACTTTTGGATACCCCCTCGTAATTTTTGTCAGAACTTGGAAAGGTTTTCTGGTGGATTCTGGGTGTTACAGCAAAAAAGTAATTTTTCCAAGCTGTTTTGGGAAGGTGTTTCAAATTAGACATTTCTATTTAAACAGTCATGCCTTTTATTTGAAAAAAATCATTGCCTGCAGACAAAATACCATTCTTAAATAGAACATGAGAGATTGTAAATTGAAACTAAAGGCAAGTGATCAAGTACATGTTACTTGGCATTTCTAGAATATTTATCCAATAGCTTCATCATTAAACATGCCATCAAAGCTTGCTGCAGTCCAGCAGAAGACCCCCAGCACAGTGGGGGAGATCATACTCCAGTGTCAGAAGTAAGGAGATATACAATAAATGGGTGTGTAAAAATTGCAACCTTCATTTTTAAAGTTTTGTTGTTTTTGAAAGTAAAATGAGAGTTCAACCCATCATATTCAACCATGAAAGGTACACTAAAGGCAAAGGCACAGAAAGCATGCCATTGTTTTAAACTGAGTTCTTTAAGATTCTGAAAACTCTCTGTACATTGTAAGAAAACATGCTTCAGTGAATGCAGTACATAGATAAAATTTGGGCATTTGACAAAATTTCCTTATAGATATCTGTTGACGAAAGACCATAATAAATAACTAAAACAAGCAAACAAAAAACCCAAAATACATTGTTTAAATAGAAAAGAAATACACCTAATATTTTTATAAACTATAAATATATACATAGCTATGGGAATTACATGAAATCATACTTTCTTAGATACAAATATCAGTAGCTCAGTGGGGTGCAGTATACCATAATGTCATGGAACATGAAATATTGGAAAAATCAAAATTAGATGTCCGATTGTTTATTAAACTGGCAAATAGAGGAGGGGTTCATAAACAGCATTCAGAATTAGGATTACAGCACTGGAGGGATGCAATTCCCCTATTTAATTTTCATAGCTGAGATTCCCTCTCCCTAAATTTCTTATGTGCTCACTAGCAACATCAGCTTGATCTGAGTCAACACTTTATTCTCCATGATTACTTTAAAAAGAAGGAAAAACACTGAGAGACCCAATGACACATCTCCCTCTATTCTGGGCATTTACACTTTCTGTCTTAAACAAACGCATGGAATTTTTGTTTTGATTGTGTACAGTATTTACGCATGGCAGAGGATTGGACTTGATGGCCCTTGAGGTCTCTTCCAACTCTATGATTCTGTGAATAAAGTAGCAACAGATGAGCATGTACACTCAAGTATTTATTTTGAGGGGACTTCTTTTCTTTATATTCTACCCTTCTCCAGGCACAGGACCCAAAATAGCCAGAAACTGTGCAATCACACACTTCTGCTCTCTCACTCTCACTCCCATACACACACTTACACAGACATATGCAGAAAAATTGTAAGAGGTACATTTTTGTTCTTTAAGACTATAGTGTTTGATGCTCCTGAATGCCTAGGTGGCTAGAGATGCTTTTTACCAGTTTAGGATGAATTGCCAGATATATTTTCCTGGACAAGTTTGATCCAGTTTAGTGGTTCATGATGTTGTCACATCCAGATTAGATAATGACTGAAACAACATTGGGATGCCTTTTAGGCATTATAGGAAACTTCAAAAGGTTCAGAAGGAAACCACAAAACTGTTGGCAAAAATGGGATGCAAAGACACTGTCTATGAACTCTGAAACAATTACACTGACATCCTATGAGTTTCTAAGCACATTTCAACAATGTTCTGGTGAGAAATGTCAAAACCTTGAATGGTCTGTGTTCAGCACTGGGTTTTAGAGAGTCCTGGGAAAGGTGCACACGGTGCCCTCTGCTGCCTTCAAGGAACTTCTTGGACTATCCTGCTAAGACCTCTCCACCACCCAGTGTTCCCTGAGTCTCCCCAGGTAGGGGGGTAGCAGTATGATCAGCAACAGGAACATGGTAAGCAGCCTGCCACTAAAAACAAGTGCACAAGACATAGCAGCCAATGCTATGGCTGAGTTACTTAGAAATGAGTTTGATGTTGAACTCTGTCCTGCACATTCAACCATATATTTTTGGCTGAACAGAGTTTTTCTGTCTAAATTGTTTGGGAATATGTTTGTATTTTTAGTTTCATGTCATGTTTGAACTAGCTGCCTCATAGGTTTTAGGACCAAAAATATATTTTTAATAATTAATATTCAGGAGACATACCATCAAGGATTGTGTGGATCAGAGCCCTGGGCTATGTCTCCCTTCTTCCAATTTAAATTAATCCCGGTTGGTTTCTGAAATGTAAGATATGTGTTTGTACATCCTATATACTCATAAAGATGGACACAGTAAGGTCCAGTCATGCCCTGAAATTGTAAGCTGCATATTTAGTGTAATATTTCCTTTCAATGTTCTTTATTTTTGAAGTGGGAATTACCTACAGCTAGGGTCTGGATCTAGATGGTGGCATGTGTACATGGGAACAGGGTGGGCAGACATCTGAAGTATTCCTACTGTCAGAGTAAAGTTGCTAAATCAGACACAGATTCTAGAAGGCCAATAGATTTCACAGAAACCTAAACCACGGCTGGGAAACTGTGAAAGATTAGAGGAACTGCATTCGTCTTCCAGGAGACCTTGGAGGGCTGCATCCCACACCACCTCTGGGGACCATGTGCAGCCCATGGCCTTACATTTTGCCTATCCAAAATTAAACCAATATGTTTTTTGCTATCATCACTGTTGGTGTCTGTGAGCTCATGCTTTTCTTCCGCTTTCTATCTCACCTAGGATGCAACATTTTTGACAAGCAAATTTTGGCAACTATTCTCCATGAGTGGAGCAACTCAGATTAAGGAACTGATTTGTCAATGTTTGTCCAAGATTTAAGAAATCCAGATTGAAATGCCCATTTCTAATGGCCTTATAATTTGAACTACAGGCTATCTAGAAAACATCTGTCATGCCTCCTAAATTCCAAAGTTCTAAATTGCTCAATTTGTCATATGTGGTATGTTTGTAATTACTGGACGCATAATAATGCTGAGTTCATTCCAGTGAACTCTAATTCTTTTATTTGCAAATCAGTGTTGATTGTGATTATATTTTTAAAGCATTCTGTATTGTTAAACATCTAAATCCTACCATCTCTACACATACACACTCAGATGTGGATTGCTGTAACTGTTGGAAATGGGATCTTTTCAAAGGAAATGAAAAGGTCTCACAGTAATTCTACTTTAACACTTTAGTCTCCTCCTTGACAGTTTTAGTACCAGCAATTCTTACTGCAATTCTAAGGTTTTTCTAATAAAATAAAGTGGTAGAAAGTGGTAGATCTACAGTTGCTACTCCAACCTTATCTCTTATTATTATTATTAACCTTTATTTATATAGCACTGTAAATTTACACTGCACTGTACATACAATCATTTAATTAGACGGTTCCCTGCCTTAATGCTTACAATCTAAAGAGACACGACACAGAAAAAGAAGGGAAAGGTGGTGGGGAAGGGGATCAAATCCAGCAGTTCTTCACTCCCACTGAGGCCTGGACCAAGGCAGATGGACTGGAGGGAGGGCTTGGCTTCTTAACACATAATTAGGGTGCAGCATCCTGGGGCAGAGAAGGGCACTCGCCTGGGAACGCTTCTCTAAACAATATAGTCTTTAATTCAGTTTTGAAACTGGTTAGAGAAGAGATGAGGCATGCATGTGGGGGAAGAAAGTTCCAGGAGTGAGGAGCAGCAAGTGAGAAGGGACGAATCTGGGACGGGGCAGTGGAAATCCTAGGCTGGGACAGGAGACTTTGACTACCAGAGCAGAGGGTATGAGTAAGAATGTAAGGAGGAAGACGTTCAGATAAGTACGGAGGGGCCAGTCCATGGAGGGCTTTGAAAGTCAACAACAAAAGCTGTATGCGGGAGGGGAAGGGGAGCCAGTGAAGGGAGGAGAAAAGAGGAGAAACATGGTCAAAGCGGCAAGTGGATGTGATAATACATGCAGCTGAGTTCTGGACAGAGATTAAAGGATGGAAGTGAGAGAGAGGAAGCCCTGTCAGAAGAAGGTTACAGTAATCTAGTTGTGAAACTACTAGGGCATGCACCAGAGTCTTGGCAGTGGAGGCTGAGAGGAATGGATGGATTTTAGCAATGTTGTAAAGAGAGAATCTATAGGCCTTGGTGGTGGCCTGGATCTGTGGAAGAAATGACAGAGAAGAATAAAAAATGAAACCAAGACTGCGGACTTGCTGAACCAGTTGAATAGAAGTTTCGTCAACAGAGACAGAGAAGGAGTATTGAAGGGTGTGTTTAGGTGGAAAGACAAGAAGCTCTGTCTTAGACATGTTGAGCTTCAAGCGCTGATGCTGCATCCACTGAGAGATAGCAGTCAGACAAGATGAAACTTGCTGTTCAAGCCCCGGTGAAAGGTCAGGGGTGGAAAGATACAGCTGAGTGTCATCGGCATACAGATGATAGGGGAAACCAAAAGAACTGATAAGTTTACCTAGGAACAATGTGTATAGAGAGAACAAAAGGGGACCCAGGACAGAGCTCTTCTACCATGTTAGACATCCATATAGTCTTTTACTGTAAAAGAGAAAAGCACATGTGCGAAAGCCTATCATAAAAGGATCTGCTGTGACTTATTATGCCATAACATGCAGCAAAGAACACTATATTATGCACACCATACTCTTGAGAGGCACTTAAGTGACATGTATGGACAAAAATTCAAAAATAATTTAAAGGTCAGCCTTGATTAATACTTGGATGGGAGACCACCAATGAATATCAAGTGCTGATGTAGGCTATGTTTCAAAGGAAAAGACTGACAAAACCACATCTGAGTATTCCTTCCCTAAGAAAACCCTATGAAATGCATGGTGTCATCACAAGTTGACAGTCAACTTGAAGGCACAAACACACACACACAATAGCAGATAACTTTAATTCAAATTGATAATCCAAGATTCATAATTTAATTATAAAGTAAAACAGGGTCACCTCTCTCATTGCTAAAAGTCCTGAATTTGTCTACTGGATGCTTATCCTGAAAAATGCAACATTGTCATGGGAATGACTGGAAATTTACTATTTGTACCAAAACACCATGGTTTGCTTTAAAGTGTAATTGTTGTGGTTTCCTTTACAATGCAATCTTAAGTATATTTTCTTTAAAAATTATTCCCTGTGTTCAACTGGGCTTATTACTAAGCTCGTTCATGATATGTTAAAAGTTCACTACGAACTGTAATTTACAGTATTGAATACTGAAATAATTTCTTTATACAAAATTTATCCAGTACAGTATCAGATGTAACTTCAGATAAACTTTTGAACAGCATAAGCAACAAGGCTGCTACCTTGGAAGCTCTTGCACTGGAGTTTGTCACTTTTCCCTTTCCAGACACCCGTTATTTTGTGTCAGATACCACTTCTAAAGTTCCCTCTGCTTTCAGGAACAGCTCCTTAGGTGGCACTGAGGTGGCACTGAGGGAAGAAGCATGCTGCCAAAAAGAAAAAATAAACCCTCAAAATCCAAATGGGGAGGCAGAATTATAGTAACAAATCTTCACTAAAAGCAAAACATTGGTGAAGATAACATGGAAGTAATAACTTGGGGAAGGATAAACCTTTTAGGAGACAATCTCAAATTAAATATTCCACTGAAATTTGTGGGAATTTTTGCCTTCATCTGAGTATGGTATGGGATCCAAAGTGTAAATCAAGTTACTCATGTTTATTCTGGATCAAGTGTCCCACTTGCTATCTAGTCAATGTAAAAATAACATCAGGGTTAAGGAGATTTTTAAACATTATTTTTCACTCTAAGTACATATTCATGACAATTTGCTTTCTGCACATACCTTTCTCCAGAGTTTAAAATAACCTTTGATTTTCATTGGTAAATTAGTTTTTTAAAATTCAGTTAAAGTTCCTAAATATCCTAAAGGCACCCGATTTCTTCTGATCTTGGAAGTTAAGCAGGATCGGCCTTAGTTAATACTTAGATGGGATTGCCAACAATACCAGGTGCTATAGGGCATATTTCAGAGGGATGACTTGGAAAAACCACCTGAATATTCCTTGCCTAAGAAAACCCTATGAAATGCAGGGGGGTTACTATAAGGTGACAAGTGACTTGAAGGCACCCACCCATCCATATACACAAAAAGTTCCCTGATGGCACATACACAAAGCCCTATAAATTTATAAATAGGTCTAAATGTAGCTTACAACAAAATAACTCAACATACTGTCTAGATTTATACCTTCAATTCCTTCCCTACTTATTCTTTAACTGACACTTATATTAAGTCAAATACCTGTAGGTCTCCCACTTTGTACTTTTAATAGTCTTATTAATGCTACTTGTAAGCACTTTTAATTTTTTATATTGGCTGACTGTTCTACCATTTTGCATTTTTGCAAAATGTCAATTTGAGTTTACAGGTAAAGCAAAACAAAAACAAAACAAAAAACCCTCAGTAAGTTCTAATATGCATCATGTAATAGTACAGAATTATGTTTACAGAAAAATAAGAGAAGAAATACAGACCTGCATCCAAATTAGTTCCTCATATAGAAACTAAAGCATCACATATAGTCATCACCAACCTATGGACAAATATATTTATGCTGTGTGATGTTTATTTTATTAATTTTAAAATTTCTTTGAATTTGTTGTTTTAAAAAAAATCCATAAACAGCATTTTACAAATGTCCTGTAGCTGTAATGCTAGCAAATTAAAATCAATGTGGGATACATCACAGGATTCAGGAAAAGCTGGACATGTCCTGTAGTGTCCCATCTTGCAAACATTCCATATATACAATCTCCATAAAAAGAGATTTTCATGGACCCTTCAGACTGTTGCTGAATTAAGGCCTCAACACTTCTTTATTTTCAAACAATCAAACAAATACAACAAATTGGAGGTGCTACTCTGGACTCTATGCTTTGAGAATACAAATATAACTGAATTAAGATTTGCTGTGTATATATTCTTAATTACTTAGGAACTGCACATGCTTACATTAAAGTGGTTCTAAAAAATATCTTCAGTGAGAGATAATTTTTGGATATCTTTGTATAAGGGTTTTGTAAATATCCTTCTAGATGTTGTTGAACTACAACTCCCACTAGCCATAGTGGCTGGGACTGATCAGATTTTGGATTCCATCAACATCTGAAGCATCCATTCTTGCTTCTAATTCAAAAACTGTCATCTAATGCTCTAGGACCACATGGTGACCACCCATCTCACATGTAAATAATATATAACAACGTAGTAAAATACTAAAAGACATTTAAAGTACTGCAGAACAAAAATTCTCAGATTCCTCTCAGTTCCGAGGGGAAGGTAACAAAAAAAGGAATGAAATCCTGCAGCTTTCGTTGCTGCTTTTTTGCTGCTGCCAATTTTATAGCAGCAAGGAGAACCCTTCAAATCACCTGCTTGCTGATGGCCACCACTTTTTTTCCAAGATGGAAGCCAGGCAACCAGTAGGTGGAAGGAATTAACTGCTCTCAGTAAATCCCCCATTTCACCCATACTTTGTCTCCTAGAAAAATAACACTAAAATTACCCATGAATATTGCAGCAAAATGGAGAGTTTATTCCTAGTTTGGTCTTGACCATGATAGACCATGTTCAAAGCTTATTAGGGCATGCCCAATTTGTCATTTCTGATTTCTTTTCACTTCTTATTGTTTTTAGCTTAAATTCAGTTTGTCAGGAAAATTTCTCTAGAGCTAGCACATGGCTCAACTGACTACTCAGATAGTGTCAATTCAACAGTCACTTCACTACTTTTTTATTTGACTATAGTTGAATATTATACAATATTACAAGTATGCTACTGTGCAGATGACATTACTTTTTAAAAAGTGCTTTAGGGTATTATCTACAAACAAGGAAAAGAATGGAAGTCAGTTTGCCTGAAAGGCCTGCAGCAGACAGGGGCAATGAAAGAACTATAATTCCAGGTATCTCTAATAGGAACACAAGAAGTCATGAATGGCAAAGAACAACATGAAATCCTTAATTGCAAAGATATATCCTTGAATACTATGTAAGAATCATTCATGCCATAGCACTTTCAATTTCCATGTATGATTTTGAAATGTGGACAATGAAGAAAGTTCACTGAAAGAAAATCAGCTCATCTGAAACACAATGCTGGTGTAGGGTTCTGCTGATATGATGGGCCATTAAAAAGACAAATGAATGGGAACCTAGATCAAATCAGACATAGATCAAATCAGACCTAAACCCTTACTAGAAGACAAAATAACTAAACAGAGGCAGTTATACTTTGGCCATATCATGAGATGACACAACACATTGAGAAAGAAGATAACTGTAAAGTGGAAGGCAGTAGGAAAAGAAGGAGACCACATTGATTCAATCAAGGCCTGGACAGGGCAGCTCATAACTAGAGTTTTTGGAAATCTCTCATTAATAGGCTTGCCATATGTTGTAGCTGACTTGATGGCAAACAACAACAACAAATACATCACCCAGCCACAAAAGCTACATAGAGTTTCAGAGGAGTGTCAGGAAAGTGCAGGCTCAAAGTCTCAATCAGCCATAAATCTCATTAGGTGACAGACAGTCAACCATTTACACACTTTTAGACTGATCTGAATCAGGTTGGTTGTATGTGTGCAGATTTTTGCCACTCTAAGTTTCCTGTAGAATAGGCAAAATAAAAAATGTCATTATTTCATAGTAGCTATGGAATTTGTTTTTTATACGTAAAATAATAATCAAACCTATTGGTGACCTTTTTTTTTTTTTTTGGTAATATGAATATTATACTGCTGTTTGACAATATCTGACCACTTTTAGATTAACTGGGCAGCCAATAAACCAAAGCATAGTTAATTAATTAAAAAAAACACCAACCCAATTTTAAATTAGTTGTTGAAAAATTATCTCTACTATTTATTTTTAAATTTCTCATTCAGTCATTTTGATTTACAAATTTAAAAAAACAAACAGGTGATATCAAAGCACCACTGCAAAATGAATGTTCTCTTCTTTTTCATTTGATGGTGGGAATATATTATATTTCTATTTTAGTACACATTCAGCTTGCCAACAGCTTGAATTAACTGTGTTATTTTTCTTAGTAAAAGTAATATTTTGAAACGAAGATGGCAGTTTCTTTTGACTAAACAACAGAGACAAATAATGTATTGTGCAGAAATAATCTGAACTATGCTGCCTAAACCAAGAGACACACTGGATTACTTTAGGACACACCATAAACTTTATCATACAAGAGCCCCCTGATTAAATCAAGCTAAATAACAAATTTTCGGCAGCAGTGCTAATTGTGAGCATTTGGCTATCTCTGTAATGCTTTTAGAAAAGATCACCGCAGTGCACTGGATTTGACTACTGAAAAGATAAAATACAATCCTTACTCAATTTGCTTCAGTGTGGAATGGGGAAAATGAAATTCTTCTAGATACATGTGAGAAAATGCATTAAGTTACAAAGTGGGTGGATAAAGATAACCAAAAAATTAAAATCAAGCATAATAAAAATAACAAATTATCAGACAAAAAGCTAATTATGTATAGAACTAACAATGACTATTTATACCAGCCTTGCAATATATAATTCTGTCCAGCACTATGGAATTTAACTTTGAGGAACACATTTGGAATCTCACCGTATCGAAGTTGGAATCTCCCAAATACATTTCGAGGGGTTCTTCATTCAAGGAGCCATTAATTCAAGATGTTTTTTTCTATACAAGAGTTTAACATTGCGCTGCTCAAAATGACCCAAACAAACCTCATGCAATAATCATTAATGACCTACTACCACAAACAAAAGGGGTAACTGCTACCTTTTAAAGTTATAATCAGTTTGTAAAGATCTTTCTACCTTTCGTCAAATATTTCCTTCTGAAATAGACAAAAATGTCCCAAACTGGACTTACATTTTTCAGTGAATTCAAGCAAAGATGGTTTTCTTTCAAAAGACTAAAATAAATGCACTTATTCTAACAGAGTTTAATAACAGTATATTGGCACATGAGGTAAAAACATCTTAATGGAATTTTGGTTAGGCCTTTTTTGAACTCAAAGCACTCTTTGTCTGCTCCATTTGCTTCAAACAGACCATAGATGTGTGCTTATAGGGTTAAAGCAAAGGAATGTGACAGTTCTCCATGTGGAGTCTATAGACTTTACTGTTCCACTTTCCCTGGTGGGGCTCCAAACTACGCAAAAACAATGCGGCACACAAATGACTATTCCGACACTGAAGGTTTTTGTTAACTCCACAGAAAGGTAGGGACTCGAATGTTTTGAAAAATAAAAACAAATAAAAATTGCAATTACTATTGCAGGGGTTCTGAGGGAGTGCAGTCATGAACAGTCCTTTGCTTATGTTGGCACATACTGAGAGTATCTGATAAAATTATTATTTACATTTACGTGACAATCACCTGATCACAGGAATTAATTTCCTGCATCTGAGTGAGCCATTTACACACCAACAACTCAAACCTGAGCCCTGGCCATTAGGTTATTTTAAACGCTTAAGTGCTAGCAGACTACACTAAGAGTCTTTGCCTTGTGTAGAAGTTGTGCAGACCCAAAAGGCACCATTTTACCAAATGATTGAATGGTGTATTGTAGCACATTTTGGATTGATAATTCATACACGCACAAACATCAATCAGGTAAAATAATAACAGTAAAGAGTGAATGAAATGTGAGCACCAGCTGCCAAACAAATAATCTGAAATGAATGAAACTATATAATAGAACAGAACGAATAAAATTAGAGTGATAAAAAATTATAACTTAATAATTCAATTCAAATCAAATTACAAAAAAATGTGAAAATTCTCCTGGGCTGGGGGGCGGGCAGGGATGGAGATCAAACAGTCAGAAGTGTGACAAGTGGATGTAAATAGCTACAAAATGATATAATGTGTTCATTGTTAGCATCATGAAATGATCTTTAAAGCGTTCATTTGAAAAGAGCATGCAGTCAAGTCAAAATGTAAGGGAAAAGAGGGTGGGAGGACTGGGGGAATTAATGAGAAAAACCAGGTAGTAACATCAAAAGTGCAGCGTGTTCTTTACCACTTCACATGTGGCAAAATGAATTGGTAAACTGTGTGTTTTTCACAGCTGTCTTGGATCTATCCCAAACATGTGTACTATGCCTTTTCTCATAACTAAGTTAAGATGAATTTTTAGGAAGAAAAGTGTGTTTGTTGCAGGTCACTTCAAGGAAACTTGTTAAGCAAGTGGTGTCACCAAGAAGAAAAGAGGATGTAGGAGATGAGATTAAAAACAGTCCCATTCCACATTCTATGAAAAGGTACAAGGCAAGTTACTGTATATCGAAGGAACTAACAAGAACTTATAGGATTCAGTACAGTAACAGCCCCCCTCCTAAAGTAATATCTTGTGCCATGTTTCTTCATCAGCAAAGCGGGAGGTATCACAATAACTTGGACATCCTGTTCTTTTGCTCTCTTGCCCAAAATTTAACCTCTTTCCCAACATGTGGTTCTGCTCTTCCAATAAACACAGATGCACAAGTATTGATGATTTGTCCAGATAGATATTGAGAAGTCAAACATCACCCTCAAGTGCACCTGGGCAAAGACCTAGAACTTCAGCTTAGCAAGAGTCCATTACTTTTGCTCAATGTTGGGATATACAGATTAAAATAGTAAAGAGTGCCTTTGAGATGCAGCAGAATGCCTTTCCCTACCTCCCCAGAAATAAAAACATCCCACCTCCAGCTCCTCAGGAAAGGTTTAGCCAAGGACCTATCCTGGCAGTGACCTCTCCTTTTTGGAAAAGGCACTGTGACAAGGGATCTTGCAACATCTTTGAGACTAACTGAAAGAAAAACATTGGTCACATGAGCTTTCCTAGACTTGAGCCTCCTTCCTCAGATGCATGTTTTAGATTCCATCCACACTGCAGAAATAACCTGGGTTGATACTGCTTTAACTGCCATAAATGCTGTGAAATTCTGGGAATGATCCTTTGTTGTGGCACCAGAGTGGAGTGTGGTGTAATGGTTTGAGACTCTGAAGACAAGGGTTTGAATCCTGACCTGGCCATGGAAATCCACTAGGTGATCATGGACAAGCTACACTCTCAAAAACAACAACAGCAACAGAAGTTGGTAGCATGAGCTTTTGTAGACTTGGAAGACCCGACTTCTCAATAAAAGTTCTGGAAGGGAGCAAACTGGTTTGAGTGCTGAATTGCAACTTTGGCAACCAGAAGGGTTCAAATCCTCACACAGCCATGGAAACCCACTAAGCAAATCACATTTTCTCAGCCTCAGGGAAAGGAAATGGCAAACCCACTCTGAACAACTCTTGCCAAGAAATCCTCATTAGAGAGTCGCCTTGTTGTTACTGTTGCCTGTCTTCAAGTCGTTTCTGACTTATGGTGACCCTATCATGGGGGTTTTCTTGGCAAGAGTTGTTCCAAGGAGGTTTGCTTTTTCCTTTCCCTGAGGCTGAGAGAGTGTGACTCACCCCAAGGTCACCCAATGGGGTTCATGGCTACGTTGAGAATCAAATAGTGGTGGCCCAACACTCAAACCACTACAACACACTGGCTCCAAGGGCTGCCCTGAGTAGGAAATGATGTGAAGGCCCTCAACCACAAACCTAGAGGAGGGCAGAATTCAAAGATATAGCCATGTTAGTCGCCGGAATCAATGTGTAGACAGATCTTGTAGCACCTTGGAGACTCACTGAAAGACAGAAGTCGACAGCAGGAGCTTTGCTAGACTAAAGTCTACAGATATGCATCGATTCTGAGGAGGTCCAGACTGAAGCCTAGGAAAGCTCATGCTTCCAACTTCTTTCTTTCAGTGAGTCTCAAAGATGCTACAAAATCTCTCTACGTACTGATTTTACAGACTAACATGGCTATATCTTTGAATTCTCTCTCTCTCTCTCTAGTTTTTTGTAGGGCTTTTGGGCTATGTGGCCATGTTCTAGAAGAGTTCCTTTCTGACATTTTGCCAGCATCTGTGGCTGGCATCTTCAGAAGATGCTGGCGAAACATCAGAAAGGAACTCTTCTAGAACATGGCCACATAGCCCAAAAGCCCTACAAAAAACTATGGATGCCGGACATGAAAGCCTTCAACTCCTCTCTCTCTCTCTCTCTCTCACACACACACACTTTCTATATGTATTATACATATATATTGAAAGATATAGCCATGTTAGGCTGCAGAATCAATAAGTAGAGAGATCTTATAGCACCTTCTAGACTCACTGAGAGAAAGAAGTTGGCAGCAGGAGCTTTCATAGGCTAAAGTCTACTTCCTCAGATGCTCAAAGCCTATGAAAGCTCCTGCTGCCAACTTCTTTCTCTCAGTGAGTCTAGAAGGTGCTACAAGATCTCTCTACTTAATGATTCTACAGGCTAACAAGGCTATGTCTTTAAATTCTCTCTCTCACTATATATATATATATATATATATATATCATCTACTATGCAAATATATTCAAAGATATAGCCATGTTAGTCTGTAGAATCAGTACGCTGAGAGATTTTGTAGCCCCTTCTAGACTCACTGAGAGAAAGAAGTTGGCAGCAGGAGCTCTCGTAGGGTAAAGTTTACTTCTGCAGATGCTCGAAGCCTAGAAAAGATCCTGCTGCCAACTTCTTTCTTTCAGTGAGTCAAAAAGGTGCCACAAGATCTCTCTATGTACTGATTCTACAGACTAACACAGCTATATCTTTAAATTCTCTCTCTCTCTCTCTCTCTCTATATATATATATATATATATCACATATACAGTACTATACATATATATTCAATGATATAGCCATGCTGGGCTGCACAATCAGTACACAGGCAGATCTTGTAGACCCTCTGAGAGATGTTACTCTCGTTCACACTGGAGAAATAAACCGGTTTAAGTGCCATGGCTCAATGCTGTGAAATTCTGGGAATTGTAGTTTGTTGTGGGGCCCAGAGCGGAGCTCCGCTCCGCTCTGGGCCCCACAACAAACTACAATTCCCAGAATTTCACAGCATTGAGCCATGGCACTTAAACCGGTTTATTTCTCCAGTGTGATCGCAGTCTCAGCCTCGTAGGGGAGGTCAATAGGGCAAGTCTCCTCCAGTCCTAACAGCACTTCTTGCCCCTTCTTGAGTGGGAAAAGGGCGCGAAGGAAGGATGGAGGCAGGCAGGCCCCCTGCCCTGTGGCTGCCTGAGGAGGGGATGCTGTCTGGCTCAAAAGCTATGGAATTCTGGGAGTTGGACTTTGTTGTGGGGCCCAGAGCGTGCGTGTGTGTGTTTTTAAACAACAACACAACCCGCCTAGAGGTATTTACTGTTTTAAAACCCCTGTAAAGGGAGTCAGGACACAATGAAATAAAATCAAAGGAAATAAAATAAAAGGTTTCAAGAGAAAGAGAAAAAAAGAGTGGGAGACCCAACTTCTCGGTAAAATAAAAGGTTTCAAGAGAAAGAAAAAAAAAAAAGAATGAAAAACCCAATTTCTCAATAAAGGAAAAGGCTTCGAGAGAAAGAGAGAGGAAAAAAAAGAATGACAGACTCAACTTCTCAATGAACTAAAAGGCTTCAGGAGAAAGAAAGAGAGAAAGAAGAGAATGAAAGGCCCAACTTTTCACTAAAAGTTTTTGGAAGGGAGCAAAACGGTTTGAGCGCTGGGTTGCGACTTTGGAGGATCCAAATCCCGACATTTACGGAAACCCACCAAGTCACACTCTCTCAGCCTCAAAAGCAGGCAAGATGGCAAGGCAAACCTCCTCGGACCCGATCTCGCCCAGGGGTCAAGCCCAGGAGAGGTTTAGGGTGGCCGTAAGTCAGGAACGCCTTGAAAAAGCCGACGAGGGCAGCTTCATCACCCCGCTCCGCCAAAATGCATCTGAGGAAGTAGGCTGAAGCCTAGGAAAGCTCAAGGGGGCTACTACTACAAGATCTCTCTCAAGAGAAAGCCTGAAGGAGAGTCTGGAGAAACAAGTGATGTCCTCTTCTTACCGTGGGGCTCCTTCTTCTCCTTCTCCTCCTCCTCCTCCTCCTCTTCCTCCCCCGATGGTTGCCATCATGGTGTGTGCGTTTCCTTTGGAGAAAGAGCTGTTCTTCTTCCACGATCCGTCCCTTTTCCTTGCTTGGGGGCAAGAAAACTCCCCTTTCTGCCCCCTTTTTGTTTCGCTCTGACAGCGAGAGGGACCAAAAATGAAGACAGCGGAGACACTGGAGGAGTCCCTTTCATTTAAAAGAAGGAAAAGCAACACGATCGGCTAAAAAAAGTGTCTTGGAGGGGGATTTCTTTCCCCTCCTCCTCCCCTTTCTTCCTCCTCCTCTTCTTCTTTTCTTCCCTCCCTTGAAATCAAGAGTTACATAATACTGTATTAATTGCTGGCTATTAACGCACCTTTCTTTTTCCCTTTCTTTCTTTCTTTCTTTCTTTCTGTTTTTTCCAAGGGAGCGGAGCGCACAGAAGTCCGATTGTGCTCAAGGCGTGTGTTTTCAATGAAAGTTGGGGGTTATTTTAGCTGCAGACGTGTTTACATTTCTGCGGTCGGGTCTCTCTCTAACTTTCTCTTTTTCTTTCCCTGCTGCAGAAGAGGCTGCTCCGTCGAGCAAAGCCCTTGCTCGCTCCCAGACATTCCGAAAAGTCTGCCAAAAGAACAAGAAGAAGAAGAAGAAAAAGAGAGAGAGAGAGGATGATTTTTTAAAAAATCCTATACACACACAGAGAGAGAGACTCCTAAGTCTGGGTCAAGGGGAGGACTATATATCCCTCCCACCCCCTTCCCACTTTCTCCACTTCACAGCTCGGTTTCCTCTTTCTAAGGGCTGGGCTGGCAAAAGGACGGGGGGGGGGGTGAGGGATAAAAATAGTGCTTTTTGGACACTTTTCACTAGTGGGATGGTAAGTGTTGTGTCAGGAGCACACCCTGTGAATAAGATCTGCTTTGTCCCAATGTATTTTTCTCGTCTGCTCTAGAGCTCACCTGAGGCACCTGCCAGGAGCTTGGGAACAGCCATATTTCTTGTGCCTCAGCAATGTCAGGAAAAGCCATTTTGTGGAGGGCTGAAATATGCTAGGGAGTTTATCAGACGATGGAAATTGGAAGTATGATCTAATGGCAATCCGAACGCAATCATCGGGTTTCACGTTATTGCGTATTAAAGTATCTCACGCAATTTCGGGCAAAAGTGAAGTCATTCCGAACGCAATCATGGTTTTTACTTTATTTCATATTAAGACATCTCACGCAATTTCGGGCAATGGGAAGTCATTTTTGGGTAATGAGAAGTCATTCTGAACGCATTCCGAACACAACTGGAATTCATGTAAATTCACTAAACTAGCAAATTCACATAAATTCGAATTGGCTCCAATTGGCTCCATTCGAAATAAAGAGAAATTTCTCCTGTCTGATAAACTCCTAGGATCACATGAAGAGCTCATTTCTCTGCATCTCACCACCCTGCTATCAAAATACTGGAGGCTGGAATCCAATACATACTCTATTATCACAGACCCAATGAGCAGAGCCTCTCCTGTCCTTGCTGCATCCTGTGCACACTACATTTCCAAATGCAAGATGTGTAATTTTTTCATACTTTTTAATTGTATACCACCGCTAGATGTGCTTAAGGTTTTATACAGCACAGAAAGTATGGCCAGGAATGAGAACTCTCACATATGTTTCCTCTGATGCCTTTGCTTTCAACTTTAAAGATTAAGCCAAACCAATTTCTCCTAAAATGCTGCCGGCTGTAGGGATACTGGATGGGCTCTTCCTTTGGGAGCACTCGAATATTAAATCTGATATATCAGTGCAGATCTCAGGAATGTTAAGAAGAACTGAGCCTACCTCCCAGCCGTAGCTGTTATGGTTAGTTGTGGTTATTTGCAGTCAAGTTGACTTATAGCAAGCCTATGAATGAGAGACATCCAAGGGCTGCAGCCATCAACTGCCCTACTCAGAGATGATCCAAATTGAAACAAGAGGCAGTGCTGGAAGATGAGCCTCCAGGGTTTGAAGATTTATATGGCTACCTTGAGTAGAACAACAGTTAATATCTGACATAAGGGTTCTAGAGCAGAGGTGGGAAACATGTGACCCCATCAGATGTTGTTGAACTGTAAGTTGGAGCAAGCAAAGCCAGCAGAGCCATTGGCGAGGCATGCTGGGAGTTTCAATTCAAACACATCTGGAGGGTTACGCTATTCAAACCCTGTTTTACAGTTTTCTTTGTACTGTATAATGCATGTCAAAATGCAGAGGGAAGCCATTGAAATCCATAAACACCTGGACAATTTCAACAGGAAAGAGGAAACCCTGAGGGTAAACAAGACTTGGCTACCAGTCCTGAAGAACAGCAAGGTCAAGACTCAACCTATGCAAATGAGAAACAAAAACAAACAGCTTCATTTATATACCGCTTCATACCGCCTAAGGAGTGTCTAAGCAGTTTACAACTGTAAGCTACTTGCCCCAAACAATCTGGGTACTCATTTTAGTGACCTCGGAAGGATGCAAGCCTGAGTCGAGCGTGAGCCCTTTTGCTGGTCTTGAACTCGTAAACTTATGGTTTTGAGTGAGTGGCTGCAGTACAGGCATTTAACCGCTGTGCCACCAGGGCTCCTAAGGTCAGGGGATTCCCAGCAGACAACTGGGGATTCCCGACATTAATGCTCTTTTGCATTTCCTCCCACCCTGAGGACTGCCATTAGCAACAGAACAATACATTTGCAAATTACTCCTTCCTTCCCAGGGTCACACAGGATATATATCTCCAATCCTTTTTCCAGGCTATCATTCTCTGAAGATGCCAGCCACAGATGCTGGCGAAATGTCAGAAAGGAACTCTTCTAGAACATGACCACATAGCCCAAAAGCTATGGATGCTGGCCATGAAAGCCTTCGACTCCGCATGGTATAAGATTTGGACAAGAATATGTCACCTGAAAAAAGAAGGTAGACCTTATATTGCACATCTGAAAAGACAACTTTCCTGGGAAATCATGGTGGTTTGACTGAAATTTTTTGGAGAATGTCTTTTGTGTAAAATAAATTATTATGTTAAATATCACCCAATCCCCCGAATTCCTTGCATTTCACTGCTGGAGCCACTTGATGCTGTTTGCCTTTGACATACAGTTTTGTGATGTTTCTGTCCTTAGATTGTGGTATCCTATTTTCTGAACTATGACTGGGGTGAGGAGTGGAATGGAGCATAGGTGCATGTTCCGGTCTCACAGACAAACTTAATTGCTTTGAGCTTAACAACAAAGATGTGTTCTGTTATAATTCTCTTCAGTCCTCATAAGATCCAAGAGTCACTGTTGACTTGTGATTTGCCTGGGCTGTTTAACTTGTTTTTGGTTTTGATTTACATGTTAAGTTTATCTGTCACTCCAGGTTCATCATCAGCTGTCCTAAGATCTCAAGATGTTGTCACCTTCAAGTGCTATCCAGAATGTCCCATCATTGTTCTTTCCATACTTTCCATACCAAATCTGAGATGAAAAATCACCTATGTTGGTTTGTCCAGGTTTCCCTTCATCAACTTGTCGCCCTCCAGGTGTGTTTAACTATAACCTCCATCATTGCTGAACCATCACTGTTGAATCCCCAACAGTAGCAGTGTCATAATTTTCAGCTGGCACAGCCAATTGATTAACGGCTAGAGATGATAAGATTTATAGTCCAGCTCATCTGAAGATCAACCAGTTTGTCAAAGCTGAATTCCTAATATCTCCCATTGATAAGCAACTCAGATAGCGGGATTGGAAAGATACTTGCCTCAGACACCGGAAAACATCTGCAATTCAGTGTAGGCAGCACTGGCTCCCTGGATGTATGAAGTGACTTGCTGCTTTGTATTGTTATACCACCACTTCACTAAATGGTGAAAAGTTCTTGGGATAGTACTACCAAATTTGAATGAGAGAACATTGGAGACATGGCAAGAGAAAGGAATATTTCAGAAATATACAAGTAGAGGCAGATAACATTAGGTATCAAGGAATAAATTAATAATGAATATACTATTTTTCATTATGAAAGCTTCCATCTTAAGATCACATTATATGGAGATTATTAATAGGAAATATTTTAGAACAGTTTGCTTTCTTGAAACGTTTCGTGCTGTTATGTACAGTTTATGCTATGCTCATTCATTTTTCCTTTTCTTTCTGTCTTTGTTTATTCTAACATGGAAAACTAAATAAAGATTAATTGAAAAAAATTAACTTCCATTGTTGACCATGGAAATACATTAACTTATCATTATGAACTGCTGTCTGAACAAAAGTCACCCAGAAACTGTAACAATGTTAATACCTGGATATAAATAATTAGTTAATACCTGGATATAAATAATAATCTCTGCTGCAGTGCTGCTTCTAGCCTTTTGGAATGCCTGGGCAGGGAGATCACAGCAGCTCTTGGTGCTTCTTTAAGGTTCTTCTGGGATAGAATAAGCTCTTGTCTTTAAACACTCTATTCATAAGTAATTTAATGTACCTTAACTCTTGTCTTTACATCCTTATAGCCATGTGTGTATTTTCTTAGCCCCACTTGAGCTTGCTTGCCTCCTCCATACATCACACAGCCACCATTTGTTATAGTTCCCTCCTCAATCATCCACCTTTAGGCTGAGGAAAAACAGTTATGCCTGGCAGATACAGTGGTCCCCCGGGTTACGAAAGTAATCCGTTCCGGATTACTTTTCGTAACCCGGAAATCGTCGTATCCCGGGGGACAGCTTTATTTGACGGACCGTGCGGCCAATTTAAAGGGGCCGCACGGTTTTTCTTATTCGGATCCCGGGGTTTTATTCACATCCCAGGGGCTTTTTTTTGCCCCCAGCTCTTTCGGCTCCCGGGGATTTCGTATCCCGGGGGACCACTGTAGTTGTAAATTCTTAGGCACTATTTTCCTTTGCTTCGTCATTTCTATCCTTCTACATGCCCCTATGTTTTACCCTCAAATTTCCCACAGATCATATCAAAATCCATAATTTTGGTCCCCAAACCTTCCCTCAACTTATACATGAGGTCGACTTATATGTGAGTTTAATGGTATGGAAATACAAACTCCAGTCCTTGATGGAGTCGCACTCTCCACGAAGGACTCTGTTCGCAGCCTGGGGGTACTTCTTGACCCGTCGCTTCACATGACCAGTTAGGTGAATGCGGCGGTCAGGAGTGCCTGTTATCATCCTTGGCTGATACGCCAGCTGCGCCCTTTCCTGGACATGAGGGATCTGGAAACTGTGATACATGCGCTTATAACCTCACGTTTGGACTACTGTAATGCACGCTACTTGGGGATACCCTTGTGCTTAACTCGGAAACTACAAATGGTTCAGAATATGGCAGCCAGACTTATTACTGGTACATCCAGAAGAGAACATACGACACCTTTAAAGTCTCTCCACTGGCTGCCGATTAGTTTCCAGGCACAGTACAAGGTGTTGGTTTTAACCTATAAAGCCCTACAGGGCTTGGGTCCATCCTATCTTAGGGACCTCCTCTTCCCGTATGAACCCCCCTGCACACTGCGTTCCTCTGGGAGGAACCTGCTACCACCTATTAAAACCAGGTTAGTGCAGACCTCCTAGAAGGCCTTTGCAGCGGTCGCCCCAAAGTTATGGAATGACCTGCCGGAAGAGATGTGTCTTATTTCATCTGGCAGGCCTTTCCGGAAAATCCCTGATACTTCTCGGCTCCAAACTCTGGTCATAGAGTGATCCAGCCTCTGCCCACCTACACAGCTCAAGGACTTTCCGTTTGACACTGTTGATATTGTTGGTTTTATGCTATGTTTTAACTTGTTGTTTGATTTAATCCTTTTGGGGGGGGAGCAGGGATGGGATCAGATATTTTAAACTGCTGTTGTTTTAACTCTCCTTTGTACCCCACCCTGATTGCTCGTTCAGAGGAGCGGGCTAGAAATAAAACATATTATTAAATAGAAAGTATATTTTAATTTTCAGGTGAAATGAAACCAACACTGATGCTAACCAGACCTCTAAGGAGAGGGGATTTCTCAAATGGGGTGGGGGTTCTCAAACAAAGAAGATCATCCCCTATGTCCTCCTGGTTTGTTGCTCTTACAGGTGGGAGACAGAGGGAGGGCATCTCCAGAATACCTCCATCCTTGCACAAATGTATATATATATATATATATATATATAGAACAGTGCTCCTTCATCTCTTGAGGTCCAACACCAGCACCTTGAATTCAGTCCAGAAGCATATGGGCATTCAATTCAATTCCTTTAAATCAAGCATGATGTGGTTTCTGTATGGTACTCTGGTCAGCAATCTCACTGCAGTGTTTTGCATTGGCTACAGTTGCCTAGCAATTTTTAAGAGCATCCCCACATTGAGCATATTGTTGTTCAACTTATGTGACCCTATAAATTAGAGTGTTCAAAGTCACCCTATCAATAGCAGCACTACTCAGGTCTTGCAAACTCAGGGTCATAGCTTCCTAGATTGGATCTATCTACTTGTAATGAACTCTTCCTCTTTTTAGTGCTGACATCTACATTATCAAGCATTATTGTATTTTCCAGTGAATCATGTCTTCTCATGATATGTCCAAAGTACAAGCAGTCTCACTTTAATCACCTTGGCTTCTAGGGAGAGTTCAGGTGTGAATTCCTTGCTGTAGTAGTCTAATCTGAACATTATCAGTGCAGGAATTACTATGGTTAGGTTATCCCTTCATGTAGCATAACCTCATGCAACAATCAAAATAATGCAGCAGTTTGATATTCAGGCACATTTTGTTGATGAAATTCCAGGAAATCTGTGATGTGTAGAAGGCAATGGTAGAACTTGATCACGAAGAATTTAAGACACTCAAGGTTAAAATTGAGAGATTCTGCTATATCTAGAATGGTCAACCTTTACTGTAGGACCTAATGGATCATCAATGCCAGACGGTATGTCAAATGGTCACAGGGGGTACGAGATGTAGTCTGGTAACTCCTACAGTGGTGCTACTCAAAGTAGTAGTCTGTGAATAAGTGCTGGTCTGTGACACATTGGATGAGTGCATGGAGAATTTCTAGGAGGGAGGGAGAGAGGGAGAATTGTCGCTTATGGGCACAATTATGACACTGGTTGTTAGGCGTATTAGCTGTTCCTCACACTTGATAGTCTGAGAAGCTATCTACAGAGTCATAGATTCCCCCAAGAGAGACCAATTAAGAAACCTTTTTTGTGGGGGCACTTTGGTAACAAAAAATCTCAGCGGGCAATATCCTATGGTGGACTCCTGCTAGCAGAATGACAGAATCCAGATACAACAGGAGACAGTGAATCCCCCATGACCAATACAACCCTGGTGAGCCTGCAAAACCAAATGGGTGTGTATGTGCTGGGAGAAAAAAAATATCCAATATCTTAGATGGCATGGAGAGTGGCAGTTGTGCGGCACATCAGTGTCCAGATCAGAAGGATTTATAAACCCTTCCACCAGCTCAGTTTAGAATACTGTTAGATTTTGTTTTATAAAAGTCTTTTGTTTTGCATATATGAAACCGTTCTCATCTGTGAGGACCAGAAACATTGAAATTCTGACCCTTCCAAAAAGTGAAGGGAAAATAAAGATATAGATATATATTTGGTCTGTTGAGTACAATGATGTGTGCATATGTTTGTCAAGACTTCATCTAAAGGATTATGATAATCAAACATTTGTTTTTGAAAAAGAGAGCGAGAAGGGAAGGAAAAAGGTCTCTGCAGAAGATGTTTTATATTAATTTAAGTATTTGTTGCTGGATAATGTCAGGCTCTCTCTCAATGAAATGTCCTGCGTGGGCTGCCACACCTGCTAAATATAACCCCCTCTTTCTTTTGAAATTCTATAAAGAGGCCTTTAAAGGTTTACATCCTCCAATCTGGAGGTTTAATTGCTTCGTTTATAGTTTTTTTAAAAGGCCTTGTAAATTTCAGAATTTTGGGATATTTCAAAGATGAAGGGGCTGCTCAGTGAGGATATAAGGATTGAAATTTGAAACAATTCACTGTGTTAAATAGAGCATTGATTCTATTATGAGGGGGTGAGGAGGGGTTTCTGCTTCTTGTTCTGCAAGTTATTTGGGTAACTATTTCTTGCATTGATTTTATGGCTTACAAGTAAGTTAAAGATGAAAATAAGCAGCATGGGTTCACTATGGTAAGTGTACGCTAGGGAGGAAGTGATAGATTTTGTTTTACATAAAGTAATGGAGAATGATTGCCCACAATAATATATTTTTATCTACAGAAGACGTAAATCTGATATGAAGAGATACCTAGCTTGAAATCAGTACAGCGATACCAAAAAATAAAATTAAATTAAAAATATATAAATAAGTTTAAGATGGCCAAATCTCTACTTACCTTTTGTCAGTAAAGGATATCAATAACTTGATTAAACCAATGTACAAAAAATATGTCATTCATAAACATCAAGCATCATCTTCCCCTTTTTGGTGAAAAGCTATATTTGAGACATTGAGACATATTTAAACATCTTGCATCACCAAAGTGTAATTTAAAAACTCAGTAGCATAAGTAGTTTAATTTACCATAAACTACATGCAGAATTCAGTTGTGATGTTCTGTTTCTAAGCTGGCAAAGCATCCATAACCTCAAGGTAGTGAACCAATATATATATATATATATATATATATATTCCATTTTTTCCTTGCAGAATCAAAGTGGATTACAGCCAATGGTAGTCTGAGATGAGCTACCACATTCCTTCTTCTAGTGCAGGCTCACTGTAATTTCAGAACAGATCAGCCAGCCATGTTCAGAGAGATGGGGTAGACAAAACATTCAGAAGTTCACAAGGATGTTGCAAAAAGTATAGAATACTTCCTAATGTAGCATAAAAATAAAATCAGTACTGAGCTTTCTTACGCCCACCAAAGTATCATGAAATCACTAGCTTTCTGGAATAAGTGTTCATTAGCAACAATGGATCAACCATAGGTAACATAAACACAGGGACCAGAACAAACCCAGGTGCCATCTTCTTCCCCACATCTACTACATAGGGTCACACAGCCTAATAATATGAGCCACCATATCAAGGGTTATTCACCGGCCCACCGTCCAACATAATATATGCTCATATTAAGTGCCAGAATTATCCATTGGTATGTTATATAAGAAAAATACATCATAGGACCTAATCAAATGGGAGGAATTTCTCTTTATTGCAAATGGAGCCAATTGGAGCCAATTCAAATTCACGGGAATTTTCTAGTTTAGCAAATTTACGTGAATTCCAATTGTGTTCGGAATGCGTTTAGAATGACTTCCCATTACCTGAAAATGATCCCCCATTGCCCGAAATTGTGTGAGATGCTTTAATACAAAATAACGTAAACCCATGATTGCATTTGGATTGCCATTAGATTATACTTCCAATTTCCAATGTCTGATAAGGTCCATACAAATGGACAAAAATCTGGCATCAGAGAGAACCAATATTCCAGTGTTTGAAATCAAGGGGATTGATTTCTTGCTGGTCTGAAAATTGTCATTCTTGAATAAAAGGATGTCAAAGACTCCAGAGTGAAACTGTTGAATTAAAACTCCTGTAATGAAGTGGGCTACTGTCCCTGAGAGCTTATCCCAGGGAAAATTAGTTCATCTTTATCTAGACGGGCACTAAGAGGTGCCTGGGTGGTGCCATTAGGGTTTGTGAACGTGCAGCATTTGCATGCTCATAGACCCTAGCATGTAATGGCACTGGCACCATTATATAATGCTGTTTAGATGGCATATGTAATGGTGTCGCCGCAACTGTGCAGCTTCTGCACGGGGCTGCGCAGTTGCGGTGGCGCAAAGGTGCCAAATGGTGCCTTTTCCAAAAATCGCTCCGCAACTGTGGCGCAAAAAAGGAGTGCAGTTTGCCCGCTCCTTTTTTGCTGCAGAGCTTCACCGCAGCGTCTAGCTGCTAAGGTGAAGCTCAGCAGCAAAAAAAAAAAAAAAAAAAAAAAAAAAAAAGTGGCACCAGACCGCCCCTTTTGGGAAGTCTGGAAAGCCCTTAATGAGTCCCAAGATGACTTGTTATTTTAATTCATCCAGATCATTTCTATTATGTTAGAACTGAACTGTAATCCTGAGGTAGGGAGAGAGATGCAATGGTATAGCCTACTGTACTGTACTAATAGATCCTAGAAAGTCTGCTATATGGATTATTAGTAGGTACTTTGCTTAGCCTGTGGAGTCTGCCTATATGCAAAGCTCTTTTGAATTCCATGAATTTTACAGCCTGGCAAATCAATATAGGTTTACAGACTTAACTGCAATGGCCTAAAGCCAATTGCTAGTCCCAGCTAGAGTAGACCTATTAAAGCAGTGGGATTTATGCAAGAGTTGACTTATCATTCAATAATTGATTTAATGAGTCTACTCTAATAAAAATGGTGCTGGGAGGGGGGGGGCTGTAGTTCATATAGTGTTGACTGTCTTATAATGGAAGGTCTACTAGTATGTAATATCAAAATAAATAAATAGGGATTTAGAAACTGATGATTAATTTTTTAAAAATAATAGTTTTCTTGTGTTAATGATGGCATCACAAAGTTTTACAATGTAACTACATGATAGTCCATTGCAACAGATGACAGGATACACACACACACACACACACACACACCTTCACTGTTTATATTTCTTATTTAATTTTAATATTTGGGCTGAATATTTGGTCTATGGCTTTGTAATAACCACCAGGGAATAAGCACACTTACCCCCATTCCTGTCTCTAGCATTCAGATATAACTTAATAAAAGCAGCAGTAGAGGTATTGACTTCCAAGGCTAATCATTTTCTTCCAAGTTCACATTCACAGCCAGTTCTCACTGCCTTGGAAGTGAGCTTACTGAGAATAAGTGGGCTGAGTCTGGGTATGTGTACATGCTCTCAAGCAAGTCTTTGTAGAGAAATCTTGTACCTTTGAGACCAACTGAAAGAAAGCAGTTGGCAACATGAGCTTTTGTAGACTAAAGTCTACTTCCTCAGATGCAAATGCATAGACTTAAGTCCACAAAAGCTCATGTTGTCAACTTCTTTCAGTTAATCTCAAATGTGCTACAAGATTTCTCTACATACTGTTTCTATAGACTAATACAACTATACAGTATCTTGGAATTCTTCTCACTACTTAGGAATGCACTAAATGTGATCCTATGCATTACTACTTGAAATTGTTCAACTAAAGAATATAGCTGTGTACTCAGATCTAAACACTGCTTAGATCTTTGTCCAATTTATGAAATATCAGCATGAAATATCATCATGAAATTTCATAGACTTAAGTCTACAAAAACTCATGCTGCCAACTTCTTTCTTTCAGTTAGTTCCAAAGATGCTACAAGATCTCTCTACATACTCATTCTACAGACTAACATGACTTATATCTTTGAAGTCTCCATTTGTTTGATTAAAATTAATCTTCTTCATCAGATTATATCAATAATAACAACCCTGTTGGTTGAATTTGCTTGCGATTAATGTGTGGAGGACTTCCCTTGAGATCACTCATATCTTCTCCCTGTTTGTGTTTAGCTTGTAAAACAAACAAATGAACAGGTTTAGGTTCATGGCAAATAGTGGTGGTGAAGTATGATTTATTTGCTACAATTAACAGCATGCCTAAAATTAGTTTTTATTTTATTTAGATACAAAGACAGGACAGGAGACGGGAGTGAAGAGGTAGGTTCCCTTGACAGCATGTAATTCATTCCTGTCTCAGACTCTAAACTTTTCAGGTGAAAAAGTAAAGTGTCCCATAGTAATTCAGCCAACACAGTATTTCCATTATCAGCAATATGAGAACATACTGCTACACTCTAAGAATTTAGACTGTTCACATTTAGACAAAAAAACAAAAAAACCCACAACTTATGACTAGAGCATGAAATGTAGATTGTGGGGAAAGACAATTTAGTACAAATTGTCATGATTTCTATGAAAGCATTTGGTGCATGAGCCTATTGCATTTTAACTGTCTTTAGTACACACAGCAGTTCTCAATAATCCATGGTGACCACAAAGTGCTCCATAAAATTGCATAATGCGTAATTCCTACCAACTCACACAGCATACACAAAGAAGATGATATGAAACATATTGTACATCTGTCACTGAACTCTGGTGACAAATTTATATAGGATGGATCAGGGTAAGAACTGTAGTTTTGTAAAAAAAAAAAAGAAAAGAAAAAAGAAAAAACTTTTTTTTTTTTAACGACAAATGTATTTACTATTTTCAGGAAGAGAGTCAGTACACCATTATATATAATAACTGGTTCTTTCTCTCTAGAAATCTGATTCCATTGATTTCAATGGGACTGTTTTGCTGTGAACAACACTCACAGAGTCATTTTTAAATGTTTAAATTACCTGCTTTTATACACTAAGTGTCTTTTATATACTGTGTCTTTTATACACTAAGACATTCTCTTTGTGTATATTCTACCTTTATATTTCCTTCCCAGCTATGATCAGGAATAACAGTCAATACAAAAAGCCTTAAAATTATTGGTAGAAATTAGTCATCTGGAAAATTGTTTCCTTAGCCCAACTTAGAATGCCAATTTATTTATTGTGCAATCAGCCCTAAAATATTATATGTGAACTTGGATACATTTATATTCTTGAAGTTAATTCAGATGACTTGGACTGGACTTTAACTACCTGATCAATGCATCTATCAGGAAGTACTGGCTTTAATCCACTGCCTAGAGACTATATCTATTAGTTCACATGAATAGTCTTATCCAGGTTAAGGGCAACAGTGTTGATCAATGGGGATAGGGGAGCAAATGATCAGCAGCCTCCACTCCAAGGAATTGATTGGTCCTATTGCCTATTTTCTGATTAAGTCTCCCTATTGAAACAGATCAAGAACTGTATGCATAGCATTGGCTAGTGTGCGCAGGTTGTCACTACATCCTATTTGGAACATAAGCATGGAAGCCTGTTTCTCCATGGCTATGTCCAAGTTCATGCATGCGTGACCTCCAGAGATCTGGGCATGGTACGTGCACACCTAGATCTCAAAGGGTTGCTTCTAGACCACAGACCAACCACTCTGTACACTTCTTGTATTCTGAATATTTTAAATTTGTTCTTAAGAAAGATCCTTCTAAAGAAGGAGTTTGGGAAAACATTTTGCAACAGTTCCCCACCAAAAAAAAATCCTTGTTTTAGGCCCAAGGGTTCTTCCCCCCCCCTCCCAAAATCTTTAAGTGAATAGAAATCTAATTTTGGAGGGCACAAAGACCTTCTGTGGCAATCAGGTCAAACATGGCCTAAATATGGTAAAATTATGCCCTCTACAGTAGGCAAGGTCCTTTTAAAGGATGTTTGGGGGCAACAGGGATGTTTTTGGGGTCCACATGTGGTAGGTGGCTCATATTATGGCCACCACTGGAGTTGCCAGATCTCAGGGCCTGGACTCTCTTCCCCAGTCCTCAGGAAGAATAGGAAGAACCTCAGGGTGAAAGCACTTCCTTGAAAGGTGTGGATATACACATGGGACTCTTTCAAACGGGGAGGAATTTCTCCCAACTCCGAATGGAGCCAATGCAGATTTATGTAAATTCGCTTGTTTAGCGAATTTACATGAACCCCTGCTCCGTTCGGAATTACTTCCCATTACCCGAAAATAACCCCCTCCTGCCCGAATTTGCATGCGAAGCTTTAATTCGCAATAACGTAAAACCCATGATTGCATTCGAATTGGCTTCCCTCTTGCCCGAATTTGCATGTGAAGAGTTAATTTGCAATAACATAAAACCCATGATTGCATTCGAATTGACCCTAAATTATACTTCCAATTTAGCCTCGTATGAAAGAGTTCATGGTCCTCATTTGTTATGTTTGGCCTTTTTTATTCAAATGGCACAATGTGTACATGTGGGAATGATGCTTTATGTATCACACTTAATGTCATCTGCAAGGGCTTCCCCTCACAACACTGCCAGGGCCATGACATCTTTCCTATGTCTCAGATTTTAGTCCTAAATTTTGGTCCCACTAGTTCTCACCTAGTGACTCTAGCTAGAGCTGAGTGGTTCAGGATGGACATAGAACTAGGAGTATTTCAAAATATTTTACTGCCTGAGGCAGAAGAGCAAATCTTCTCTGCTTTATCCAAGCAAGTCAAGGTTCATAGTATTAAAACTTTTAAAAGTTACTGCCTGGACCAAATCTCTCAGAATCTCCCATTCATCACTGGATTTACTGGCTGAGAGTATTGTAGTCTAAACAGCAACTTACACAAAGCTCTTCTAATACCAAATACATATTTTGGCACATGAGGCAGAAAATTTCCTGCATGCTTCTCCCCCAGCTAGGTAATAGAAATATAATATATATTGATTAAATAACTAGCCAGCAACTACTGTTTCATAAGCATCCAGAAATGTGCTGCCTGATGTGGCCACCCAACTCTGCCTAATGGGAGGACCAGCCCTGAATGCAGCTTTGGCACTTATAAATCTTTTTATGTCAAGAGAATGTAACACTTCTCACAGAAAGCAAATTCCATGGAGAGTGCCAACTGCCCATGGGAAACAAAGGGGTGGGAGGAGCTATTATAGATTGGGAACTTGGGGTGCCCATTTGAACTCCCATGGCTAGAAGAAATTACCTATTCAGGGTCTTTAGTAAAAGTCAAAAGTTTATCTTATCTAAAAAGAAAGCAAAGTATGCTCAGGATAGTGACACTTATTTTAGCAGAGTAGAAAGGCTTAGAAAAACATGGGAGCAGTTTTCAAATATGCTAAAGTTTGTTATTTTTTAAAAAGAAGATAATACGCATGAGCACCACCACCATTGATGTGATGTTTTCAGTCAAGTTTTAAACTTCATCCCCTTTCCATTTTTACCACTGGTTAATATGTGGCATGGGGATTCCACACATGGAGGAACTGATATGCCAAGTCTTTCTCCATTCTTGTATTTGTTGTTTACAAGGCATTAGATTCTTAAAAATGCATCTACTGTACTTTTTAGGCAGTAGAATCAAGAGTGCTGATAACATTAACAACACAATTTTCTTTATACAAGCTAAGCACTAAATATCAATTGTACAGACTGTACTTCCAAGACTAAATGAATCAGCTCTTACATCAAAATGTGAAATGATTTAGAGAAAGTAAACATGCTTTGGTGGTGGAAAAAACATTGTTTCCTTGTGAAAGGGACCATTTCAAGAGTTGCCCTTCTCATTAAAATAAAATAAATTAGCATTTCCCCTCTGAAAATGACTAGGATCCTGAAATTGTATGAAAAGCTGACAAGGCTTCTAATGTCACCTATCATACATTTGGATGGCATTCATTAAAAAGATTTCTCTAGTTTTAAAAATGACATTTGAAACCAATAGAGAACGATAGATTGGCAGACAGATCCTTTTTTTTTTCTTTCTTTCAACCTTTTACATTTGGACAGTCTCTCAAAGTTGACAGAAACAGAAGAATGAAATATTACACATTGCCTCCCCACTGCCAACACACAACAGAAAGGGAACATGGCTGGAACAATACTGATAAAGTCTACTTAAATGTAAGGCATATTGATTTCAATGGGGCTTACCCCCAGGGTAAGCATGCATTGGATTGCAGCCTTAATGGTGGAAAATGAGATAACACACTATAATTTAGGCTGCATTTCAACAGACACTAGGGAATAGAGAAGGAAGGAGCATATCCATTTCTGACAATGTCAGTGTTAAATGTGTTCACTCATTCAATTTTTTAAAAATTAAAAGTACAAAAATATGTGCTTAACACTTAGATCTGAAAGTCAAATTAGACCTGTCTAATTTAGACTCGAAATCCAGATGCTAGGCTTCAGCTAGAATAAGTCCATTGTTGACTTAACATTTGGACATTGATTTAACTGATGTACTCTAGGTAGAAACTGAATTTCGGCTTTAGTTAACTATGGGGTGGTACAGACCACCCAAAAGGGGTGGTCTGAGCCACCCCAAGAAGCAGCGAGATGAGGCCAGGGCTGCCTCACTGGAAGCCCCAGAGGCCCCATCCTGGCACTTCTGAAGGCTGCGGGGAAGTGGCGAACTGCTGCTTCCCCGTGGCCTGAAAGCGGGGTGCAGCAGGCGCCCTGGGTGCCCGCTCCACCCCGCTCTCCTCGGCAGTGCCCGCTGCCCTCTGCCATGGCCCCTTTCCCCCCTGGATCTTTGGCGCAGCCTTCTAAAGGCTGCGCCAAGGACCATGTGCAAAAAAGGAGCTCAATCATTGCCGCCCTTCCATGGTGCGATGTCATCAGGCACACACAGCTTTGTTTAAATACTGCACATGCCATGACAACATCATGGCGCGCCTGTATGGATGCTGCCATTTTAAAATGGTGTCGTCCATACGCTTTAGGGTTAGGGAAGGTGTAAATGCTGCACCCTCCCTAGCCCTAAACACACAGAAAATAATCCTAAACGCGCCTCTTCATGCCCGTCTGTATTGGGCAAACATCATTTTAAAAACATATTTTATCCTAAGCACACCTTTAACACATCATTATGTCATCATAAAACACACATTTTTTGCAAGCATTGTATTATTTTGAGGGTGAGGTATGTATCATCAGATCTGCAAAGAGGTACAATCCAAAGGGTAATGAAGTTCTAACCTGTGATTCATGCTGGCAAGTGCAAAGCAATGTCCACTTAAGGCAAAGTGAGCAAAATCCTTCACCATTCCTACCTGAGAATAAAAGGCTGTGCAGACCGCCCCTAAGGTGCGGCCTGCAGCCACCTCCAACTGTGCTGGATTGGGACCCCAGCAACCGCATGCCACAGCCCCAATCTGGCCTTTCCAGAGTACAAAAAGGAGCTGCAAAAAGTGACTCCTTTTTGTGACCTTCAAAGGGTGTGATAGCCATGGCGCTGCGGCCTTAAGGCACTCCTTTAGGTCTGTGTCATGTGGATACAGTGCCAGAGAAGTGCTGTGACACTGTGTGCCAAGTGGAATGGTGCACGGTGTCACGCCGTGCTTGGGGGCGGAGTTGGGGCATGCATGATATGGACACAACACCCTGACTCTGCCCCCAGGCTGGCCTTTATGGCTAGTGTGCAGAGCCTCAATGAACTCATTGGGATTTACATATGAGGAGAGAGGAATCAGATTGTGCTGTTAAAATTGTTGTCCCATGCAACTGGATAGTATATCCTAGCAATGAAGAGAATGACACTATATGTGTTACAACAGGGTGGCCAGTTGTGAAAAGGAATGGGCTCTAGTAATTAATGGTAAATACCTAAAATGTACTATTCTGGATTTATGCCAAAGCTTCAAGAACCCTGTCTGCTTTTGTATTTGGCAACTCACTGTAGGATGGGAGTCTAAAAACAATATATGGTAGTTGTCAATCATTTCAATGAGGCTTAGACAATCACAATCAGTAGCAAGAACAACTTTACTGGGAATTACAAGACTGAAATAGTAGTAGTAGTAGTAGTAGTAGTAGTAGTAGTTTTTATGGTCTCTGTATAGTTTTTATGCTTAATTTTAAATGATAACTAGAGCAATAAAAGATGGCTTAAAGCCATCCAGTGACTTTCCCTTCAAGATACTTTGATTCAAATTGATATCATTTGTAGATATTTGTGCTAATATAGATGACTATATTACAGGTGAAAGCACAGAAGTAAGACACTCATTTCAGAACAAAACCTAATGTTGTTTGTTTTTCTGCATGTTATAAAACAAATAACAAATATTTTAAAGAACTTTATAGGTACTGAATGGATGCATTCTTTCATAATTTACTAGAGTTTGGATCAGTCTCAAATCTATGGTGAATAAGCCTGAAAAAGTATTAGACCTCTAATACAGAGAGCAGCCTGCAAATGCTGATATTTGGGCTCAGCCAAATTCTCTTAAGTTTTTTAGTCAGTAAAACAACAATATGGATCTCATGAGAACAATTTTTTTCATGGGGTTTTTGCACTTTTTGACTCCAGGCTTGGTAAGAATTCCAAGGAGAGGAAGAATTTTAAAAGGATTATAATAATAAGGTTAGTGGTGAACATAATATATTTAATAAATGTATGTCATATTAGATTCATTATCACACTGAAGTCTTAAGAGACAGATGATATTTTAGCCACTCTCCCTGTGCTGAGTTGAATGCAAAGTTGTAGTTACTCATTTAGTGATTCAAAAACTTCTCTATAGATGATTAAAATACTTAATTTCTTGTACTTATACATTGAATGAATACTAAATTTCTTGTACTTGGAAAGAAAGAAAAAAAGAAAGAAAGAAAGAAAGACAGAAAGAAAGAAAGAATTTTAATCTAACTGCAGGATTGCAGGCTTCTTTCAAGGTATTTTTGCTGCACATTTCTCAGAGTAATAAATTTCAATTTACAAATACAAAAATAAATTCTTACATTGTTTTGGGGCAATCACTGTGGTCACAGATAGATAACCGAGGTGTTAAATTCAAGCATACAACAAGTAGATTTTCATATCTGTGTTGTTGTCCTCTGATAAACATAGGGCATTTCCTGTTTAACTCGTTTAAATCCTGTTTGCCCCCTAGTGTGATATAGCAGTTAGTCTTCTCTTGACCAATCAGATAAGTGTGGTTCAAACCTCAAATGTAGTGAGGGGCTGTGGGAGCTATGTATTATGCAGCAAGACATGAAATTCAACTCTCAATAATACTTGCATTTTTTTTTTAAAAAAAAGCAGCTTCTGGGAAGGTTTGATTAAAAGTGAAATTTGCAGAGGTAGGAGACATAATTACTTTTACGTCCCTCCCCACACCATACACACACTAAGCAGAGAAAACAATCAACTAAAATCTTTCAGTATACCAACTTGCCCATTGTAAAGAGCCAGCATGCTGCAGTGATTTGAGCATTGGACTATGACTCTGGAGACCACAGTTCAAATGCCTGCTCAGTCCTGAAAACCTACTGGATGAACTTGGGCATGTCACACACTCTCAGTCTCAAGGAAGGCAAAGATAAACCTCCTGAAATCTTGCCAAGAAAACCCTATGACAGAATCGCCTTAGGGTCAACATTAATTGGAAATTAATTGAGGGCACTCAACATCAACAACCAGAAGGACTTCTCGTGTTCTTGGGTGAAGTTCTCAAGTAGAATCCCATCAGATGAAAAGGTTATCATTCTATTACCCTTCAAGATGAAGAATGTATTGAATGGGAAAAGTGGCAGACTAGATGAATAATCCTCATTTCATGAATACAGGATGTTTTGGAAGCGGATGATGAGATGCTTTCCAAAAGTCTCTCAGAACAGAAAACAAGAGGAATCAATCTGAAAATAAATGATAAAAATCAACAAATTGAGTAGAGACAGGTAAGAAATAACACAGAGAAGATGGAAATGTTTGCATATCTGAAAACGTTTATTTCAAAGAAAGGAAGGAAGATTTTTAAAGAGAAGAACAGGGTCAGGATAAGATTGAGGAAAATAACAGTTCTACTATTATAATAAAAATAGCTGCAAAAAATTAGGACATTTAAATTGGAAGTGTCTAATGGTGTGAGTCTAGCCTCCATTTATGCCAACAGAGGAAAACTGAATTACAAATAATCCACACAACACCTTTGTAATTGAAATTTATGATGGCATACAGATAATATTCCAGCATAGCATTCTAGAGTAACTTCAAGTCACCAGAAGCCTTGATGATTATGAAGCTTTGACTACGAAGCAAAATGAGCAAAGATGTTGTTGGGTGAAGGAAGAGCAGAGGAGGCGTTTGGTTTGATTTGGAATTTTTCCTCCCAGATTGTGCAACATAAATCGCAGTGTGTGTAGAATTTTCTGGTATGGAAAATGGGGGGGGGGGGGGCTGTAGCGCAAATGTGAATCCTATATAATATTATACAACCAGGTACAAAACATGGAAAATGACAAATTTTCAGTTTAAACAAACATGCAGGTTGCAGGAAGCTAAAACTTGAAGCAGATCAACATAATCAACAGATCAACAAAATAATCCTTTTCACAAGGATTCGCCACTCAGAAGACTCTTTCAAACGGGAGGAATTTCTCCCAACTTCGAATGGAGCCAATGCGGATTCATGTAAATTCGCTTGTTTAGCGAATTTACATGAACCCCTGCTCCATTCGGAAGAACCCCTGCTCCGTTCGGAATTACTTCCCATTACCCGAAAATAACCCCCTCCTGCCCGAATTTGCATGCGAAGCTTTAATTCGCAATAACGTAAAACCCATGATTGCATTCGAATTGACCTTAAATTATACTTCCAATTTAGCCTCGTATGAAAGAGTCCAGAGAAAGAAAGAGAGAGAAAGAGCAAAAGAAAAAACAAGAGCTGTGAAAGCTGAAGTCTTCTTTTTCAAAATAAAGCAAAACAAAAACAAAACAAGCAACATCATATGACTGTGGTTTGGAAGGCATAGGCATTGCATCACTGCAAAACACAGAGAGGATTTGTGATAAATATGCAAAAAAAAAATCCCACTTTAGACAAAAAGGTGTATTTACTGGTATTGATTGTATTTTATTGTTTTTATGTCTTTATTATTTTTGAGCTGCCTTGCATCTAAGGGGAGAAGATGTGGTATAAGATTTCCTATAAATGAGCCTTTTGCTTTCATCACACATATCCTCATTTTTAGAGGAAATAAATGACACTGCTGGAATAAAAGAATGCTACAGAGGACCTGAAAGTCGGCAACAGCTATTCCATTTAAAACTGTTGTCACACTGTCAAATATTGTCCCCGAAGATCAGTGAAATTATTTTTTAAAAAATGTCTTCCTTTTTATTCCCAGAGATGAGATTTACTACTTAACTAAGTATTGGGTACATTTGGAAATACAATAATGTTGCAAGGTTCTCTGGAGAGATGCCTTTCTCGTTTAAACCTGCTGTACTTTAGCTCTGGTTATTCTCTGCTTGAGATGCACCTGGTTTTGAAATGGCATCTATTATTTCATTTCATTTCAGCCTCCAAAGAGAACGCTCAGCATTTCAACAGCCATGTAAATAATGTTGCAGTTTGGTTTCTCTCTCTCTCTCTCTCTCTCTCTTTTCATTCCCCCACCCTCTTTTCCTCTCTGAACTGAACCACACCTCTCTAAAAATACTCACTTTTTAATGAAAGCCATATTTTAAAAGCCATTGTTTGTGTGTGCATGACCTGCTGAAATGCTTGCAGGTCTTTAATGTCAGTTTCAGATGACACGTGTCTTAAAAAGTCTGGGATCCAGCTCTTGTCTAGGCCTGGGAGATCTGTCCCAAATCTTTATGAGAAAGAGGGACAAAAAAAAAACCCTTCTGGTTTTGGCATTTTGTATTGGAGCCTGTTTTAAGCTCAGAAGGCGGGCAGGCAGGCGGGAGGGGAGAGGGGACCAGCAACGTAGAGTCTAGACAGAAGAGATTGGGTTGAAATCTGGAAGCTATTCAGTGAGGCTACAGCACATGGCAGCTTGACTGCAGAAAGGGATCACATTACACTGCCTAATTACACATGAAAAATGTACACATCACTCCTCTTAAATACTTGGAAAAATAGATGTTCAGATGGCAATTGTGAGCTGCAGCTACTCAGGCATTTTGCACATAACTGGAACATTTCAGAAACTGGCATTTCAAAACCTTTCTACTCCCCCACCCCTGCCCATTTTGTCTTTTAAATGCATTTCCCCATCCCCAATATATTTATAAAATGATGTGTGTGTGCACGCGCTTAATACAGCAGATGCTACAATGAAAACAGACTATCAGAAGATTAAAATGCAATTCAAGCCTATTCACATTTACATCAGCAGCAAAACTGAAACAGGGCGGGCAAAAGATTTATGAGACAATGACAGAGAGACATGAATAAAATTAAAAACATAACATTAGAGCAAATACAACTCCATTTTCTCCTTAGCCACTGAATTTCTGGACAAATGAAAAGTCTTAGGGTCAAAGTATTTGAAAAGCTGGGAGAATGTGATCCAATTGTTTTTGTTTTATTCAAAGCAACCATGAGACATACAGGCAGAAGGGGGGGGCATCATTTCAGGGACCCAGTGCTGAAAATATTTAATTCCTATAAATGACATTTTCTTGAATTAAAACATTCCCCCAGCACTACATCTCGTCCCATGCTGGAAAACATACAAAATGAAAGTTAACATAAAATTCATACACTGAAGACGCTGGGCATCAGTTGGAGCTGACTAAGAGTGATGAATGCTTTATAGATCTCTTACACATTGAATCTTGCTTTCTGGTGACCTTTTCCTCTGATTTTCTTTGACCAACACACCTATACCATGGATTATTCAAAAGGGTGCTGTTTCTGTTTTGTTTTTGATTTATTTGGTCCATTGATTCTCTCTTCCCCACCCCCACCCACCAAACACATTTGTAGTACTTCCTATATGTATTTCTAATAAAACATAATACATAATTTTTAATGAAAGATTATTGTTTATTTCACTTTCCTCCGGCAGATCAAAGTGGTTCTTTTCCTCCATACCATTACTCTTACAACTGCCCTGTGAAGTAGGCTAGATTGGAAAATGCTGATTACTCCAAGGTGAATTTCATGGCTGAGTGGGGGACTCAAGCCTTCCTGGTGTGAAAGTCCAGCTATTACACTGCATGCTGAGTATGGCCCCTTAATAATGTCCACATGATAAAACTATGAAGAGTTCATACTTTTTTCCAGAGTTGGGAACTAACACGTTACAAATACTTGTAATTAATGCAGTCACACAATGGTCATAACTTCTTTTGTGGTATAACTTTTTATTTAATTTTTAGGCACCAAGATGTGGCTGCATTAAGTGGTGGTAGGGGAATATTACACAGGCAAGCAGTCTGTGGCAACTAGATTTTAAAAAAGAACCAAACCTAAAATGCAAATACTTTTGGTAATGAGGAATGGTAAGAACTACTTTTTAAATATATAACTCTAGTGATAACTAACTACAGGGACAGGGTGTTCCCCTCTCAGAGTATAACTGTAACATACAAAAATAAACTTTTAAGCACTGGATCTCACCAGCTATTATAATGGATCATAGAGAAATAATAATAATAATAATTAATAATAATAATTTATTTATATACCGCCTTTCCAAAAAAGATCAAAGCAGTTTTTGAAATGGTTTTCAGGTTTTATATCCCAAATCCATACAACTGTACATGTAGTTTCTGAAACACAAAGTGCCTAAAAAAATTAAAAGGAGCTGATTTCTTGAATGGAGATTTAATCCTGCTACTTGCCTACAAGTGTGATTGCTGAGATATGTGTCTCTGAGGAAATATGGCTTTAGGGGTAGAAATGAGTTCGTTGCAGGGAATATTCATTCCCCTTAATGTTTAGTTTGTCTCTAAGGATTTTATCACATGGGCCCCATTCTTGTTGCAATCTCATTAGTAAAAGTAAATGGATACCAGTTTACCAGTCTGGGAGCTTTCCTTGTCACATGTTCCTCCAGAAGTGTGACATGGGCTGTTCCTGGCACTGACAGTCCCATCTGTCCTCTTCTGCACTCCTGCTTTACCTCACACTGCCCTATGAAGTTTATTTTTATTTTTATTTGTAACACAAGTTACCCATTATGAGAATATGATTTAATTAAAAAAAGATGAAAGAAAAAGAAAAAGAAAAGAAAACAGGATGTTTGGGGGAAAGGGGAGGGGGATGGGGGACAGGAGAGAGGAGAGAGGAGGAGACTGCCACCATGTAATTGCCCAATGCCAGGATTGCTAGGAAAAAAACATGGCACCAGAGGACTAATGCCATAGCAATGCAATTGGTGGCTTACTGATGGATTTCCCCCATCAATGAAAAGGGACATCCTATCCACACTTGGGAGACACAGCAGCTAAATGTCAGAGGTGATGTGATGCAATAAGGCACTATTTTTTGTTGTTGTTGCTTTAATTACACTTTAAAAGTCATGTGTGATAGTTCCATAAGATTTAGATAATGTGCCAAGAAACAAAACTAAATGAAGCATTTTTGAGGTATGTTGAAGAAGACAAGGTGGCTGGTGAGGAGATCGCCTCTCCCACTAAATTCCACTTATCCGCGGAAAAATCCAATGATGGCGCCCTCCTCCAAAGTCCCCTTAATATGTCCAGACCTTCATCTCAGAAGAGATTTGTGGATCCTGCATTATGTTGGTACGTTCTAGAATATACTGTTCTTCAATGTATTTTTTGGTGAGCAAAGGTTACTTGAAGTCCCAAGTTCTATCCTACTTGTACTTTGGTGTATCATGAATTTTGGAATCACTTTCAGTGATAGACAGTGTGAAGTTTTTCAATCATTCCACCCACACCAAAAAAAGTTACATTTCAAGGCCTCTGCTGACAGCACTTGAGCTAGCATGTTGTAGTGGTTTTAGTGTTAGACAATGATACTGGAGACTCTGCCATGAAACCCACTGGGTGACCTTGGGTAAGTCACACACTCTCAGACTCAGGGGAAGCCAATGGCAAATCTTCTCTAAACAAATCTTGCTAAGACAACCTGTGACAGGGTTGCTATAAGTCAGAAATGACTTGAAGGCACACAACAAGAAGAAGCTGACGGCACCCTTCAATGATCTGGGGTTTATGTCATGAGGGGCTATTATTTATTTTCTTACTAACTTTGCACAGACCCATTTCCTCACTACCTTCCACTCATTTACCTTAGAAACACCATACTCTCCTTCTTGACCTGCTTTAGAGAAGAAGAAAAATGCTTAAATAGGCACTGGTAAAGGCAGATTCCAAAATCTAATATAGGACCTTGCAAACCTTTAAGGATAGGCTTGCTTCATAAACTAAAACAGATATATATATAAGCCCATCTTTTATGTAGCCTACAAATAAAAAGGGGGAGGTGATGGAACCCTTTGAATGTGACCCATATGATGAGAGGAATATTATCGTAGTGATGCAGATGAATCTTTTAATGAGTTCCTTATGATATACCTTAAATCATTTTCAGTCATTTCCTCTTCAGCCAATCCTTTCTAAAGCTAGTGGCCCAGAAGACAGAGCTACCACAGGAAATAGACCACTTCCTGTAATAATAACTCTGCCCATGGCTAAGTTATTTTTAACAAATCTTATTAATTTTACAGTCTTGTCTTCTGGGCATATGAATGACAAAACTAGAAACAAATAATGCAAAGTGAAAAATAAAACCATTGTTTGAAGCACTTCTTTGGTGCCAGGGACTTATTTTAAAAGGCAGGTCTCATGCAACAACAATGGCCTTCTGGAACCTCTTCTTGTGGTCATTTTTCCTTTGGCTGGACATCAAAGGACCTTTTGAAGACCATAGTCCTGCTTCACAATAACAGCACATTCTAGGCATCTCATTGATGGAAAAATATTTTGCTAGCATTCTGAAAGCGCAGTTTCATTGGCTGGATATTTGATTTAAGTCATACACTCAAGCAGCTCTTAAAGGTATAAGGAGCTACATGGAACAAAGAATTTCTGAGGTGCCATTTCTCCTATTCCAGCACAGAATCTAGGGTCCAATGGTGTCATTCCACCAGTGTAAATGATACTGCTCTTGTACAAAGCTAGTTCTGCATTTATGCACAAGGGGAGAGGGGAATCCAATACAACTTCCAGTTACACAACAGATTGCAGAATTGTTTGCGAAAGTGACAGAATGCTTAAGGACCACAAAGTACAAATGTTCCACTGATCATACAACTGGAAAATTTAACAATATGTACTGTTCTGCCATGTTAAGATTACATTGGATTGGATTTCTGAATTTTGCAAATAGCTATATCTAAGGTGCAAAAAGTCTTTAAAATTATTGAAGAAGCAGGCACTTTTTTCAGACTCTCAGTCTGTTAAAGGTTAAGGGTATCTACTTGTCAGTACTGAAAGTATAAAGAGGTTTGTTCATGGCTTTTAAAGACGTATATACAGTACAGTATATAGTAACAGTTGCATGTTCATATAAAAACATCCAGTCTATAATAAAATTTCAACAGTAAGGGAGGGCATAAAATGCACGTCCTAAGTTAGGGTATTCCATATTCCACAAAGAATAGGGCAACCACTACAGAGGCCCTTCTTATGTGATTTTTGGTAAGTTTTCTTAGGTTGGCTGCACAAGCAGTGGCTCCTATGCACATGTCTCCCTCACCTCTATGTTCCAGTCTGCTTTTAAATGAATGGATGCTCATTTTAGTTTACAATTTTTGCTATTGTCATTATTTTAATTATTGTACTATGGCTGTTTTAGTTAGCTGGGTTTCATGGTTTATTGTTTAAAAAAACCTATCTTGTAAACACTCAGAGGAAGGTTTGCATATATATATATATATATATATATATATACCATGTTTCCCTGAATATAAGACAGTGTCTTATATTACTTTTGCTCCCAAAGATGTGCTAGGTCTTATTTTCAGAGGATGTATTATTTTTCCATGAAGAACTCACATTCATTGTTGAACAAAAAAATTGAACATTTATTATATACTATATATATATTTATATACAAAAACTTTGCTAGGTCTTACTTTCGGGGAAGGCCTTATATTTAGCAAGTCAGCAAAACCCCTACTAGGTCTTATTTTCAGAGGATGTCTTATTTTCGGGGAAACAGGGTATATAACATTTAAATAAGATAAACAGATGCAGCAAATACACAGACAGAAACAGAGAAAAATCTGAGGTTAGGCAAAGTGGGGAAGAGATATAGAGTTGAAAGAGAAGAGCATTCCTCCCTTGAGAGTTAAACTAGAATATACTTTTGTCATGATTTTAGAAGAAGTGCTCCCTCAAGTGGTGAAAAATCTTGCAACTACGTGTGATGTTCCTCACATCTGTATCTTGCCTTAGGACTTTATGACACAAGGGGGAAAACTGGGATATTAACATAATAAAAGCATCTCTGCTTGGTACCTGTCTGGTAATGTTGTATCGATCCTGCTTCTGCCCTGTTACTGTAGTACACATTTCCAATGACAAACACAACCAAGCTCTCTATGTCACTATTATAGCACAGCTATTTTGGTGCAAAAAAACTTCCTCACTTCACTTTTGGCAGTACGGCATGTGCCAGTTTTCCTCTCTTCCCCTCCCACTTGCTATTCCAAAGAAGACTAACTTCATGTCTGTCTCTCTTTTTTAAAAATATTTCTGTGTTTGTGTACTTATGACAAAATGAAAAAAATAAAATAAAACAATTTTAAATTGTTTTAATCATTTTTTTACATGAGTACACAAACACAGCAAAATTAAAAATAAATAAATAAATAAATAAACCAACTGGCATGGAGTTCACCTGCTTTGGAATAATGAGTGGTTATGTTACTGTTTCCTTTCATAATGCAATTACCATGAGACATGAGGCCGAGGTGGGGAAAATTCAGACAAAAAGGGGGTCAAAAGAGCTGAAAAATGCAGGTGTTTGCTTCCACAGCCAGTCTTAGAGGCTGTACGGACTGGTCATTAAGGCCGGCCTGGGAGCAAAGTCAGGGAATGGCTTCCATACGACGCATGCCCCGACTTCACCCTCAGGCCAATGTGATGCTGCGTGATGCACCACATGGTGGGCAGTGTCATGGCACTCCTCTGGCACTATGTCTAGATGATACAGCACCAAAGGAGCATCGAAAAGCTGTGGTTCTTGGCAGGTATGACACTCTTTCTGCAGCACAGAAAAGAGCCATTTTTTTTTTTTTTTTTTTGGTGGCTCCTTTTTGCACTGTGGAAAGGTGAGATCACGGCTGCAGCATGCAGTTGCTGTGGCTGCAATCTGGTGCTAAAAGAGGCCACTGCAGCCTACCCCTTATGGATGGTCTGTACAGCCCCTTAGACAAGGAATACTCAGGTGTGATTTTGCCGGTACCTTCCTCTGAAATATAGTCTACAGCATCTGGTATTCCTTGGCAGTCTCTCACCCAAGTACTAATCAGAGCTGACTCTGTTTACCTTCCAAGGCTGCTTCTACACTGCAGAATTAATGCAGTTTGACACCACGTTAACTGCCATGGCTCAATGCTATGGAACTCTGGGATTTGTAGTTTTGTGAGATATTTAACCTTCTCTATTAGAGAGCTCTGGTGCTACAACAACATACAAATCCTAGGATTCTATAGAATGGAGCCATGATAGTTAAAGTGGTGTCAAACTACATTCATTCTGCAGTGTGGCCAAGATCAGATGGAAGGCAAAGATTTAAACCTTCCCTGTTCCACACCATGGTCCTTATTGAGACTTAGGCCTTCCACATTTCAATGTAAGTTTAAAAAGGAAAGAGAGGGCTCTGGGTGAAAATGTGTTGTCTAGCATAGGCTCTAGTGAGTTGCCATGTGCAAGACCAAAGGAGAAGCACATTTGAAGCCACTCAATGTGCTGTGAAAGTTTTTACTGATGTGGAAAGGGCAGACAATTTTTTCTGTTTTAAAACCTACTTAACTATTCAGCTAGGTGATCCACTTCAGTTAAAAACTTCAGGGCACCTCAAAATACACACTTACATTCCTCTTTCCTGCATGTTAAGCTTGCCCCAGACTGTACGTCTTGGACTATAGCCTCAGTGTCTGAATATTATTCTGATTTCTAGTCTCATATGTGAGACTGATCCTGACCACGTTGGCTTCAAGAGATTGATAAGCAGTCTAATTGTGTGCAGGATTTGGATTTCAGTCTAGGGCAAGAATGTGTTTGTTTTTTTCAACTTTGTGCATAATATTTGAATTCTTCCTGAGTTTAGAAATGCTTGAATTCAAATGAGCTTCAGGCTCATCTATTACTGAATGTAGAGCTTGAAAGACTCTGAATATTTAATGGATCCTTGGGGTCCCTGCAATGAGTTAATTATACACTGGAACAGGTTTTTTTTTTCTGTCACTGGAATTAATTCATAAGGGGGAAAAATCCCGATGCATTTTTTTTTTTACAAAAGGCAAAAGCAGGGTGGGGAAAGACCCATTACAGTTCTGCCCTCTGAGACAAATTAATCCAGACTCAACTCCACAAGATTTGTAACACTATGATCTGCCAGATTTGTAGTGTAGTTTAGAAGCACATTTTATAAAAGTGTGAACTGGTGTTTCATAAAACCCCTGGGATGTTTCGTTTTTATATAAGCCTTGTTTGGAGTAATACTGGATGAACTCTTTTTGCTGGCAGGCTGCTGTTGAAAGGCCTTTTCTAACTCTCATAATAGTGCCTTTATGTGAGTATATTGGCAAAATATATTTAAAAGCTACATTGTGTTTTTAAAAATCCAAAGAACTATGGTCAAAATCTTTTAAAGACTGAATAATGCACTTAGAAAACTTTATTATTATTATTTTTTGAATAATTTCTGAACAGAAGAAGCAACTTTTTTTAAAACATGAGAGAGAGAGATTTTTTTCCAAAGAGTCAATTGGGTCTAGACCCTTAAAGTTGCCATCTTTAGCTATGATAGGAAAGCTCACAACACACTTTAATGAAGAACCTCAGGTTGTGTGGCTAAACAAAATGAATAGATTCTGGAACTACTGGTAGTCACACTAAGCTGAGGTGATTAATATTATTTTGCATAAATATCTATGTGATGTTAAGAACTATTATGGATATTATGTATATTTTATGATTGCAATCTAAGGGTTGTGAGGGTGGTTGCTTGAATTACCTGATACATTAGATATGCAGTTCAGATATTGGCATGTGCAGTTTCTCATGACTTTTTATTTGGCCACAGTCATGCATAGATGTACTTATGACATTCTCCCATCCAACTTCAATTGACATTTTCACACACAACCAGCTGATATAGGTCTGTCTCTGGACTCTCCAATCCACCTCAAGCAGCTGAGGAAGTTGGCTCAAGTCTATGATAGCTCATGCTATCAGCTCCTTTCTTTTAGTTAGTCTCAAAGTTGCTACAAGATCCCTTTGCATTGAGAGCTCAGTCTCTACTTCTCACAAGTCACTGGAATATGTCAGATTTTGTGCAGCTTTCATTGATGAGCATCTGCACTGTTGTAAATTGGTAATCTATGGGGTGGAAAAGAAATGAAGACAAATTTATTTACTTTTCTGTTTGTGTCATTTATGTATTACAACTTAGACCACCAGGGTCCCCAAGCAATATACAACAGATGAAATTATTGATAATATTAAAAAAAATTTTTAAAAAATGCATTCTTTAAATAGAATTGACAATCAGACAGTTAAAACAGTCAGAATAATTTCAAAGACCAAAAGCCAAGGAGAACAGCATTGTTTTAGCTGCAAACTCAGAAGAAATGGGGCAGAAAGCTGGCTTCTCTGTATCCGGCTTTGTAGGGGGTTCTGACACACAACAGGTTTTCCACTGAGAATCTCAAATGTCAGGCAGGCTTATATGGGGGCAGGGGGCAGTGTCTTTTAGATATCCTCAAAACAACAGACTGCATCTACAAATCCCCAGATTAGTTTTAGCAATTCTAAAAGTTAAAGCAGAATATACGGCAGAGCCAACTCACCAAACCATAATGGAACTGCCTTGTGAGAGAGAATCTAGAGATGCTCTACTAGTTGTAACACACAAGAACTCATTTTCTGAAAATGACCCTGATCCAGGCCCAGAGGTAGAGTATCTTTTGTGAACAACTTTATGTGGAATCTTACAAATTGTCATAGAGATTAGTGTAACACAAAGGGTGGCAGTGGGGTGGTGAATTTGTTTTAGGTTGCACCTAAACTGTAGAAATAATGCAGTTTGATACCACTTTAAGTGCTGTAGCAGCCATTAAGAAAAACAGCTGCCATTAAGAAAAATGGGACTTGAACATGTGTCAATTTTGGTATCTGCAGGGGGTCTGGATCCCCCATGGATATGGAGGTCCAACTGTATTTCTGCAGTGTAAATGCACCCTCAGTCTAAACTTTATAGAAGCTATCCAAGGTGCTGAATTCTATCCTTCAAATGGCTTCAGTATTTTGAATAATTCCTTTAAAGTTCAGACTGAAACCTGGAATGGATTCATCACTCTACCAACATGAGAACCATCAGTCATCACTAGAAATACTGTGTAAATATGAGCTACATTTTAAGGTAGAACTAGACTCCCTTTTTAAAAGTTTAAATTTACTTCCAAATAATTGATCAGAAACATAATAAAAATTGATAATCTTTAATGAACTAGTTTTCCAGCAGCAGATTTCCCAGCTGCAGCTTGTCATACTGGCTCTCACTTTCTGATGATTATTCCTCCAGGCAGGATATGATAGTAATGATGATAGATTGACTCCAAAGGCTGATGGAACCAATAGGTCCCTAACACAGGGCCTGAGGTTTGCAACCATCTAAATTTAATTTATAGAAACCCCTACTCAGAATCTGGAATATAGAGCAGAGCTGTGCAGCTGATAAAACAGAGCACACTTCTACATGATAGAGTTTACTTATCTTTTTGATATTTCTATTATAACAACAAAACATAAGGAAGAATGGATAAATCAAGGAGCCCTTTCACACTACACATACTGCCCTGATTCCACTTTAACATCATATGGAATGATGGGATAGGAAACATGGTTTGAGGAGAATATTTCAAATTTTCAGTCAGAGAATTCTAGTGCCTCACCAAGCTACAAGCCCCAGGATTACATAGGAAACAGCCATGTCAACGTGGAACAAAGAGTTATAATTGTGTGGTACAAAAGGATCCCAGATGAACAGACACCACGGGTTCTTTCCAATGAGAAACAATGCTTGTTTTGCCTTTTTTTTTTAAACCAGTTTAAGCCAGTTTGCCATCTACAGCTTCTCCTAGAGAATGGCAGTCTGGCCACTGAGAAGCACAGCACATTGATCCACCAATTATACAGCAACATGTCTGTAGTCATCCACTACACCTTTGGTTTGTTCACTCTATCAGCCATTTATCATAGGGAATATTTCACTGATTGCTTAGCCACAGTGATCAATAACAGGTAGTTATCCATGAGACAAGACCATAGTAAGATATTAGTAGGGCTTTCTTTTGAAACCTGTCTGGAAACTTTGAGTACTGCAAATGTAGTAGTCACTACAAAATGTGGGAACTGGTTTAATTAGAGAAGGCCAACAAAAGACACTTGTTATGCTGATACTGAAACAATTATTGTCATTGATGACTTGTGATTACGTATTGGCAGTGGAGTGCATCTGTTCTGGAATGTTCATGCAGATTTTAAATGAGCTATCTGAGGTGCTGAACATGCTAAAGAGGCTTAGTACTTTAGTTGTTCAAAAGTTTGGACTAAAACCCAGAGCAGATTCACCATCCCACTGTCATGGAAACCACCAGCCATGACTGGTAATCAGCCCTAACGTATCTCTGCTTCACATGCTGGTTTTATGTTTTAAAGCCAGGTTCCAGGTCACATAAGGTAGAGAAAAGGTAGATCATGACTATTGATAGATATCTATGATGCTTTGCTGTAAATCTTCAAGGGTATTGATTCCCAATACTTATTACTGACAGCAAATTTTCAGTGTGGGGGGGAGGTCTGGCTTTATTGAAATTGCTTCTCTTTCGGCCTCTGTGTTCCTCCTTTGTTAAACAAGAGTAATAATGCTGGTTTCTATGAGCCAGATTTTGTGCACCTCTGATAGCTAATTTGAGAGCAGGGCTAAACCCTAGCAGCCACTAGCCAATGGTAAGAAATGCTGGGAGCTGTACTCTAACAACATATGGAGGGTTATGCTTTCCCTAGCTTTCTTTTAGAAGAATGTGTTAGAATCCTGATCTCTTGTATCTCACCTAGATTTGCATATTGTAGGCTGAAGACTGAATCATATATTCATATCCTGTCATTATACAGTAACTGTCAGTAAATTCCACAGCTTATACTCAGAAGATGTCTCAGTGTGGTTAAATTGTTATTACCCAGTTTCTGTTTGCAGAGCAGCTTTCAAGAAACCATTCTTGCATCAGGCCAAAGGGAAGATATAGTCAGTACACAATTTGCCCAGTAGTAAAGTAATATTCTTGCAGTTTGTATTATCCATCTACTAGATTGCACTGTTAGTTCATTTCTCAAATAGAGGAACATTGTCTGAGGCATGAGTACACTTAGATTGAAAACTAGCTCCTCCATGAAAAGCTGCCATCACTACCTGGCATAGTGAGGAACAAATTAGGATACAATGCAGCTGACACAAGTTGCGACTATTCCCTTTCTCTCCATTTTTTTTTAACACACACCTTCCATTTTGGGTCACATAACCAGTGCAGTGTAGTGGTTTGAGCATTGGACTACAACTCTGGGAATCAGGGTTTGATTCCCTTCTCAGCCATAAAAACCCACACAGTGACCTTGGCCAAGTCACCCACTCTCAGCCCTAGAAAACCTTGTGATGGGGTTGCCATAAGTCAGAAACAAGTTACAGGCACACAACAAAAACAAAAACAAGCTACGTGAGGACTAGAAATATTTGCAAATGAAGGTGCTGGTAGTTTTTGTGAGTTTGGTGTTTCTTTTTTGAACTGGATTGAGTATCACTTCCTATACCTCCTACTACTTGTAAACCTGAATGGGGGAGCATCAGGGTGGTGCTGGTGGATGATGTATGACACCTTGGCTAGGGCCTCTTCAGTCCTTCAGGCAGCTCTTATCCAGGCCAGCCAGGCTTCACTGTTGCCTCTCACTAACAAAAAGTGCAACCAAGACCCTGCTCCACACTTATCTGTGGCTGTATATTCTGAGTAAAGAGTTCTGGCAAAAGTGCCCACAGCAGGATATTGTCTACAATTATTAATCTTCTTGTAACTCAGGAGCTCCTCATTCACTCAAAGGGCCTGTAATGTTTCCCAGAACACAGTTTTAGCACAAAAGAGGGGAAAGGTGAGCCCCTGATGATAATAACTACAACAAACAGCAGAGACAGTCTGTTAGAATGGGATGTCCTGCCAAAGGAGTAAGAGAAGATTTAGACAAGAAGTGTTTTGACAAGAAAGCCACAGTGCCTACACACAGTAATCTATACAAATGCTTGCTGTGGGACAAGAACTTCAGGCCAATGTTCAGACATCATGCTGAGTATGACACTTTCTCGTCGTAATTAAATACCAGCATAGAGGGATGTGTTAACATCCAGCTTCAAGTGGATATCCATCATGGAGTGTTGTTATGTGGGCTAGCAGAGACGATACACATTGGACACATACTTGGCTGTAGGTGTGAGCCAAGAGAGGCCAATGCTTCTCCTCCTGAGTGTGTCTTGTGCTGCAGTTCTGGACCAGAACAGCTTTTAGCTGCTCAAGATACTGCTCTTTTTGGCTGTTCTGAAAAATAAAGAAGGGAAAAAGATGTGGGAATCAAATCACTGGAAAGGGTGGGTTTTAAAGAGGATTAAGATGACAGCCAAGAATATGAAGGGTGGTGGTGGAAAACCCAGGAGGCCCCACAGCTAGTGTCTAATGCATGCCTGCCAAGTCACACAGATCTGTAGTGTGACACATGTCTTCCATTTTGGATCACATGGCCACACAAATAACTCACTTGTTTCACAGTGCTTTTCACAGGTTCCGTCTCTCTTTGCTCAAAGTGCCAACACCACACACTGTGTGTACTACTGTATGGTTCCTTTCTTCTTCATCTCTTCCCTAAAATGTTTATTGATTTTAAGAATAAAAAACAACATACAGAATGTACCACAGAGGTTACACTGATGTAATTTTTGCAAGTAAATAATTCCTCTGGAGTTCTCCCATTTCAATGTCCTCTGTTTGCCTTTTTGTATATGGTTTTTCATGGAAAAGCAAAAGAGGAGGCATAACTGGAGAAGAAATGAGGAGAACAAAATACAAACTCTGCACCAAGGCCCACATTTTGTTTTAACCATGGGACTTAAATAACACCAGTCAACCTGGTCCCTTTAGAATTGTTACACTACAAATCTCATCATCCCCCAGCAGCATGGCCATGACCAACTGGGGAAAATTACAGACATTCTCCCCCCTCAGTTAGGCTGAAGACTGACTATAATTTTCTGCCAGTACTATGAAAGAAGCATTACTTCCCATAGTGTAGACATATTTATTGCATCATAACTGTTCTTGTGAGATGTCAATGACTTTTTAAAAATGGAAACTTAGAATGCACATCACACTGTGCACACCAATTTCTTTCACATCACCTGTAAAAAAGATCAGTGTGGTATAATGGTTAGCGTGCTGGACCAGAACTTCAGAGATTTAGATTTTTATCCTCACAGAGTCATGGGATTCATGGGGTAACCTTGGGCATCTTCTTTCTTAGCCTGAAAATACTTCAATGGCTGTTGGGAGGGTAAAGGGGAGGGGGGAGCAATGCATTTCACCTTGTGCTTATTGAAGGAGAAATGAGATATAAATGTAATTCATTAAATAAATAGAACTCCTTGAGAAACACAACACCACTTTGGATATTTACACTTTCAGTGCGGAAACAGGAGAACCACACTTATCTTAGTGGTCTTAGTGGTTAGAATCCCATTGTTTTGTAGTGCTGGAGGATTTCATATTGATTATTATTATTATTATTATTATTAACCTTTATTTATATAGCACTATAAATTTACACAGTGCTGTACACAAAATCTTATATTTAGGCGGTTCCCTGCCCTCAGGCTTACAGTCTAAAAGTTGATGCTGAGAATGTCCTGTCAGTAGTGCCTCAGAATTTCATGTCTGCCATGAAAGCCATGGATCTGACCTAAGTTGTATCTGGCCCTACTCATGCTAGGCACATTCTGGACCTTTTTTTCCTCTAGTAGGTGGGGAGAATGTGTTCTGGGAGTGGAGAAACTACCTGTAGTTCTGTTGTCATGTACAGATAGCCAACTGGTGGGACTCAGAACATTTGCAGGGATGGGGGATCTTTTAATATAATCTCCCTCAGGATTCTGATGAATCCAGATGGTTTCCTGATGGCTCTTGGGGAGTTTACTACTGCCTTGATAGGTGATCTTGTTGAATTCTTGGGTGACCTTTGGAATGCAGAAATGGCTTGGGTGGAGGACAAAAATGCTCCTGAGAATCTGATCTCACGGAGTTGAGCCCAACTGGCTCATGATTTTCCAGGGAACTTATGGCAGTGAACATAGGCTAAAGCTTCTCTGGGGCACAGACAGCAAAGGATGTCTATTCTCTATATCTATTGTGTCTTCAAAGAGTCTCCAGAGCTGTTTTGAGTGATCAGGAGACTTTTACACACAGGAAAAAGAGAGGAAGGAGTTCCACAGCCTGGGAGCAACTGTCCATCATAGCTGTTGTAAGAGTAAACAAAGTCATTCTAAGATGGACTAGAAAGCATTTTGGACTCTGATAGGTGGTCTACTGTTATTACAGGCCCAGCAGTTGGATTAAGGCACCTTATTCAAAAGCATTCCATACATAAGGGTTGATTGTAGCATAAGAGGGTGGAAAACTAAGGAGGAAATATTCTTCTCATTTGCTGGATCAGTCTCTGTGATAATAGGAATGTACAAACTTAGAAGCTACATTGCAATTCTTAACATGAAGACAACATGAAGAAAAAGTTCTGGCTGCTAAGTATTATTCCCTAGAGCCCCATTAAACTCAATGAGACATACATCTGAATTGTACTGTTAAATGTTAAATCCTTAGGTGGGAGTGACCATGTTCTCCTGGAGTTTGTTATACAATTGAAAGGAGAAGCCAGGCATAGTCAGACACGTATTCTAGATTTTAGGAAAGCTGATTTTAGAAAACTTAGAACAATACTAGGGGTAATCCATTTCATTCCCTATAATGGAGCTTTGAATTAATGTGATACAAAATCAGCATAACTGTGTGATGCAGATAGAGAGGACCCTTAGTATTCACAGCAGTTTGGTTCCAGGACCCGCTTGGGTACCAAAATCTGTGGATGCTCAAGTCTCATGAAATACAATGGCACAGTAAGATTGAGTTCCTTACATAAAATGGCAAAATCAAGGTTTGCTTATTGGAATTTTTTTTTAAAAAAAAAAAATTTAAATCATGGATAGTTGAATCCATGAAAAAAAAACAAACCATGGACCTTATGAATGAAGAAAGGGTAACCCCTGTAAATGGAAAGTTAGTTATTTTCCATGGTGTGGTGAAACATTGACCATTTATTATCTCACTGATTAATTAATGAATTAATAAAAGTTTCTGTGAATTGTGTTTGCTGGTAAGGACAATAAAGTCCTTCATGCTCGTGAGTAACTAAGGCAGTGTGAGTGCTACTGGAAACAATAATAAGCATGCTCATGTATTCTGCTTTGAAATTCACTTTCCATGAATGTGTGCCAGTGAAACTCAATAACACAAAATGTTCAAAAGAAAAGGAACATGAAAAGGGACACAAGTGTAGCCAAAATGAATCTATTTAGTGATGAAAATGAATATGCAGGGAAATCGGAACAATGTTCCTTCAGCTCAGAGGCTAACAAGTTGCAAAGCCAAACCTCAAAGGGCATCTATGTTTTGTTAGCTGACTCTTTCGCCTTAACACAAATGTGGCAAACAGTGCAAGAATAAAATCCTCATCCAAAAGGGGAAAAAATTACTACATCATATTTTGGATTTTAAAAAAAAACCTAAAGATGTAAGACGAAAATGATCATATGCTTTTGAAAAACAGAAAGATTTGTCATATAACAAACAAGATTCATAACTGACTCTAATTGGAAGTTTACTGAAGCTTAATGGTAGATATTGAGGCCCCGTATATATAAAACCGAAAAAAGAGAGGAAATGCCATAAAAAGAAACCAAAAGAAGATATGGATACATAAAGATGCAAGATTAGAAGTAATTTGCATAATTTACATTATTTTAAATTAAATTATGTCTTCCCACAGTGGGAAACATAGTGCTTATGTGATATGTGTGTCTGCCCAATCTTCTCATCCAAGTGCTAATTTGGTTGGACCACTTCAAGGTCCAACTACACTGTCTTCTGATAACCCTTCATACATAGCAATGTCCACTGTAAAGTAGGACCTAAGGTGGTCTTCTAAAGTAAGACTCTAAGGTAGACCGTACATGGTACAGGCTGGGTATCCCTTATCCAAAAATTCAAAATCCAAAAAACCTCCAAAATCCAAAATACTCATATGTATAAAATTATCTTCACACTATTTGTACAAAATGTACAAACATAAATTAATTTATGTTTAGACTTGGTTCTCATCCCTAAAATATCTCATTATGTATATGTAAATATTTCCAAAAACTGGGAAAAAAAAATGAAAATATGCTTGGGACCAGAAGAAAACACTTTTGGTCACAAGCATTTCAGATAAAGGAAACTCAACCTGTAGTGTGCACGCTTAAAGCTAACTATGGTACCAGGAACTTGGGATCTTTGAGGGCTTCCTCCGTGCATGGTTTGGCACATCCCTAACCCTGTTGGTATCTTCCCCAAATGTGTAGCTGACATTTTGGCTATATAAAGGTAGCACTAGGAGACTTTCATTCATTCATTAGTGCAGATGATTAAAACAAGGGATTGTGATGTAGCATGCTCAAACATATAAAAAAAAATTTCTCTGTTCAGCCATGGAAGCCCACTGGATGACCTTGGGCAAGTCACACACTCTCAGCTTCAGAGGATGGCAAAGGCAAACTGCATCTGAACAAAACCTTCCAAGAAAATCCAATGCCTTAAGATTGCCATAAATCAGTAAAGACTTGAAGGCACGCAACAAAAAAATAATAATAGCATGTAGAGAGATCTTGTAGCACCTTTGAGACTAAGTGAAGGAAAGAAATGGGCAGCATGAGCTTTTGTAGACTTAACTCCACTTCCTCAGATGCATTCTGAGGAAATAGACTTAAGTCTACTACAGCTCCTGCTGCCATCTTCTTTCTTTCAGTTAGTTTCAAAGGTGCTAAAGGATTTCTGTACATACTGAGTCTACAGACTAACACAGCTACCGTTATATCTTTGAATAATGATAATAATAATTGGTAGCTTCCACTCATTTCTCCCAGTCTTGAGTGTATTTATTTTGGGTTTTTTTAAAAAAAAATTCTTTTTGGAAATTTATGGAGTTTCTATTAGAAAACCTTTTTTGGAACAAAAGGTTCTTTTTCCTGGAAGCACACTTCTAGGCATATACAGTATTCTAGCTCTTTGTCCTAGAAATTTCAAAGAACCTGAGAAGATTAGCCTTAGGGTACTGCCATTTTAGAAAGCATTGGTCTGAAGAGAAGTTTTCTTTGTTTGCTAGCTTACTTGCCTGAATGTGATTATTGTTTCTCATTTGCTAGACAGAATTTAAAATAGCCCACGTCTTATCACTAAAAATATTAAACATGACCCTTACCTGACCATCAGAGAAAGACCAACAAAAACCATTCCTTATAGAGCTTTGGTCCAGAACTTTTAAAATCTTCACCTAATTTTGACTGCAACTCTCAGAATCTCCAGACTAGCTTAGTCGGTTGCCATGCTGGCTGGCAGATTCTGAGAGTTCTAGCCCCCAAATTTGCCAAGTGTTATTAGAGGCAGTTTTCTGGCCTCAAGAAAAATATTAATTCAGTTAAAACACACACACACACACAATGTTTAACAATGCAAAGACTTTTGCAAAATGTCCAGAAGGTCATTATATATTTTCTTCTCAACGAAAATGGCATAGGTTGTATATTTACACAAATTAATGTTTGCTCAGACAAGCGAGACCCTGGAGAAGAAATTTCCACTTTATTTGCAACAGGCCAAAGCATAACATTGTCTTTTATGTGAAGCAAATATGTCAACTGCCTGACCTCACGAGGGAGATACCTCCCCTTAAACTGTTTCTCCTCTCAGCCTATATTGCTTTCCCAGAACCAGAGGTTGACTAAAATAACTAGCTAAATGAAAGGGAAAATGGTCCATAACTCTTGCAACAGTTGAAATAGAGTTTAAACCTATTCTTCATTTCTTTCATGTGTTGTGTTGAAATATGAGTACAAAGGAAGGCCAGCAGAGTTAAATATTCTGTCATGAGGTAATTCAGCTTTGAATGAGAGAATACAATGATACCAGTGTGCTTTTCTGTTTCCATAAAACCTCATATAACAGTGAGCTCAACAGACCCCTGCACAATGCACAGCTGAAACAGGAATATGCAGCAGTTTCCCCAGTCAAAATGTTCAGATTAGACATCCACAAATGAATGTCTGAGTGTCATCCACCTGAAAGATACAGATTTTTCAGTCAGAGAGAACTTTTGGCATGCTGGTTACCACCTATTTCAATCCACTGTTGCTTGGCATGGTGGCATAATGGAAAGGCCATAAGTAATGACCAGTTCCAGAGCTGGGAAAAGTTACTTTTTTTGAATCCCTAAGCCAGTATGGTCAGTGTATATGACCAACAGGAATCCATGAATGATTCATACAGTGGTAGGATCTAAGTTTGAAATTTTCTAACATAAAGGAAAAACATAATTAAATTTATTTTGAACTGAATTGATAAACTTCAGCTAGAATTACATCATTAACCTAATTCCAAAACTAAGTTATTCGTCAAGTTATTAATTAAATGAGTAAGCATACTCAAGTATCAACAAATGTCATAGTTTCCATCTGGTTCTTTAACCAAAGCTTTAGTGGATGTTTGAAAACCAGCTCTTCTTTTTGTTAGTTTCTCCATTAGAGTGCTTTGTACAGTTGGGAAACAGTGTTACATTCACAACATTCAAAACTCTATAAATGTAAATTGTTGTTGTTGTTATTTTGTGCCTTCAAGTCATTTCCAACTAATGGTTACCCTAAGATGAACCTATCACTGGGTTTTCTTGGCAAGTTTCTTCAGAGAGGGGGTTGCTATTGTCATCCTCTGCGGCTGAGAGTATGTGACTTTCCCAAGGTCAAAGACAAAGAAGTCAGTCTGCTTGAATATTTTCCTCATGCTATTACTCTCTCTGCTTATCTGTTCTAACCAAAAGCAGAAGCTGAAAGATCATCACAACCTTGTTCCCGTCTAACCTAGGAATGGATGAATCTTCCAAGTTCAGTTCTGTTCACATTCTTATTTTTTTCCACCATTACATTCATTCTGTTCTATTTCCATATCAGTTTGCAAAAGAAAAAAAAGTCTGTACAGAAATTTACATATTTTAAATTACATGCTCCTAATATAGATTATGGAGGGATGCGGTAGCTCAAGTGGTTAAGATGCTGACTCTGTTGATTGCAAGATTGGCAGGTTGGCAATTCAAGGCCCAGGTGCCGCATGATTGGATGAGCTCCCATCACTGGTCCCAAATGATGTAAGCGGGCATCATTAAGTGCATTACAACCTAGCAGTTTGAAGGCATGTACCACTCCAGTGGGAAGGTAAACAGCATTCTGTGCAATCATACTGGCCACATGATCACAGAGTAATCTCTGACAACGCTGGCTCTTCGGCTTAGTAACGGAGATGAGCACCACCCCTTACGGTTGGACATGACTTGACAACCTTGTCACTGGGAATATCTTTACCTACTAATATAGTTTATACATTTTTGTATCCAGTTTTTTTAATGTAAACATTTTAGCCAGATGTTCCTTAATATAATTAGTTGTTTGTTCACACTTCTTCCAAAATACACATTTTATGCATGGTTTCCCTGTTCTTTGCTTTTTATATACACTTTTAAAAAATAGTCTATCATGCACGTCATTGAGAAAAATATGGTGGCCATTTAACTATCATGGGCAGCTTCAAGTAGTGCAGAATTGGTACATTTGCATTCAAATGCACTGAATGAAAATCTCATCCAGTCCTAACCCTGGTCCAGACTCTAAATGTTCTGATAGAGGAACTGCTTTTTTAAAAAGTTCTACACTTCTGTCCAAGGAAATTGATTAGTATCTACAGTCCATAATTCTTACAACCAGTTTATTCTGGCATACATTTTAGGGGGAGGGGAAATCTCTATGGGTTCAAAATGAACACTGTTCCTGTAAATTTGTTGGGTGAATCTGTCCCGTAATAATCACGTAGTCAAGAGGGGTTAGTCTTAGCAGCCTCCTAAAAGATGTTATGTGAAAATTTCCGCATAACCAATCCAAATATTAAACAGTTTCTGTATTAGCCAGCCGGTGGCAGTAAAAGCAAGTACTTGCTTTACTACAAAAGGCCATTTGTGTTTTCTGTCCTATGATTTTACATCTACTCATCATGTCCTTGTTTATGAGAGTGTTTCCTCCATTGTTTAATGTACACAAGCTGCTGAAGGTGGGATCACATATAACAACAAATGCTTGATAAAAGGTTAATTAAGTACACTAAGTACAAAGATTAATTAAGTACAAATTGGGAGGAATTCACCATTGCTTAAGCTGACATGGAGCTCTTGGTAAATTGCCAGAACTCACCATGCGGCTAAGATAAAAGCATTAGTAGCATATGTAAAGGAGCCAGAAATAGGACTGCTCTGAAGAGCCTTCTGAAATAAATAAAACAGTCAGGTAAACAAGACTTTGATTTCATACATAAAAGGGCAGACAATTGTCAGACTCTTTTCAGAAGGAAGAACAATTACCGTGGGTATTTTTTTAAAAAAAGTATTGCTCATATCTGTAATTCAAATTTTAAAAGTTTTAAAAACTAAATAAAAATAATTTAGTCATACTTCTGATTTTTCCAACTATCTCTTTGCTATGATGTCATGGCAAACTATGAAATGCAACACATTCATCATGATCGTCTCCATGGCTAAACTAAAAGAATTAGGATATATGTGTGAGTGTGTTTGTGTGCGTGCGTGCATACATGTACATATGTGCTAGAATATATAACAAATATGAATATAATAAATCTCTTAAATAATCAGTTGTCTAAATTAAGGCCACAGAGTCCAAATCTATAAGTAGCAACATGGGAGAAGATCCATGTGAAATAAATCAATTGTAAAAGGACAATAGATATCTCAAGATTTTATAAAATTCTTCACACAAAAAGAAGCCAGACATGTTTCAACTGTCAGTTTTCATCAGTGGTCAATGTAATTCTTATGTTCTCCAATATTTCCTCCAGACAAAAGGCAACAGTATAGATTGTTTACAAAATAAAAATGCCTTTTCTCTTTCACGCCCCACAGCCTCAAGGACGATCCCCCAAATATAGGCAACTATGTTGATCTACTTCATCTCAAATTCAACAAAACAGTCACAGACATTTTTTTCTACCAAAAGCAGGTCTTTTTTTGGGGGGGGGGGAGGAGGGAACTAACAAGTCTTATTAGGTCTTTATTACACAGGGTAAATCAGAGTTTTAAACAAGCATTTTCCTTGGACAGTCACGCAATTGCAGCTAAGATTCTCACATGACAACACAATTAGAAAGGACTTATCCTGGGAATAACCAGGAATGCTCCAGCAACAAATCATTCATGGGGAAATCCTATGAACAATTTATTGTTGGAGCATTCCTGTTTATTCCAGGGATAAATCCTCTCTAATTGTGGTGTGTGTGAAAATCTTAGCTGCGATCGTGCAACTGTCACTGTAAAATGCCATTTAAACCCTTGATTTCCCCCATGGGATAAAGTCATTAATTCAAAACCAACCCATCCTGAAATACTTCAGATTAAAATGGGGGGGGACCCATAATATAAGAAGAAAAAAACATTTGAACTTCCTTCCTTTTGGTCCCTTCTTTTAAAGACTTACACTCACTATACCCTAATCTTTTGGTAGGTTGATTTAGCAGTAAGTCGTGTGTCTTTATTAGATTGGTTTCACCCTTGAGCTGTTAGCTCTAATTTTAACAGCTTAAATCTGGCCATCTGGACTTGGGGATGGCATTTCATTTAGCCCCAGAAAGCCATTGACTATTTCTATTTGATATAGTTCTTCACCAGCCCTACACACACACATACACACACACACACCCCAAAAGTAGCTCAGGACTGTTACCTATAGGCCTCTGATGATCATCCTCTGCAGTTGAGATCAAGGTTAAATGCACACACACAATAGGATCAGTTCTAGGACTCCCTGTGGATACCAAAATTTATGGATGTTCAACTCCTATTAAATACAGTGGACAGTAAAATGATATCCCTTATATAAAATGGCAAAATCAAGGTTTGCTGTTTAGAATTTATATTCTTTTTAAATATTTTCAAACCATGGATGCTTTAATCCATGGATACAAAGGAGTGACTGTATGTGTGCGCGCATACACATAATTTAGTTTCTTGGATATCCCTCTCTTTCTTCATTGTTTTCACACCTTTGTCATCATATGATATTTCAAAACTTGCATGGCTGCTTTTCTGCTTCTGATGTTTTCTTTTCTTAATACTCTCAATACCATGAGTTTGAAATCTTCTTTTTTTAAAAGTTGCCTTATGTTAATTTGCATTAGTTCAATCAATAGTGCTCTTTTTATTCCCCCCCCCCATTTGTATAGACTTCTACTTTCTAAAGGAAAACATCTCAACTGTTACAGCTTTCTTTCTACTGCTTTCTCCTGAACCCAGATGCTAAAAATATGTATGCACTTAAATGCCTTTCATCCCTCAAGAGTCCCATTGCTCTTAACAGTATTATGTTGACATGCATCTGAATTTGGGTGAGTGAGCTTAATATTTAGAAAGGACAGTATTCCTCTTAGTTTCATTTTCATATTACATTCTGAAAAAATCCCACTTCTGAAGCAAGCAAATCTTTCAGTTTTTGGTTTCTCTTTGTCCTCATTTTTCCATCCCATTTCTGGATCTATTGAGAATAAAAATCTCCATTAAACATTGTATGTATTTTATAAGAAATGTTTGTGTGCCAATGTATAGCTGCATTTTGCTTTGGATATTGATTCAAGAAGTGCAAGTCTGTGAACCAAGAAAAATACTTTTCCAAGGAAGTTGCCATTTTTTTCTGCATGTGGCATAACTGAGCAAATCAGAGTACTACAAAACAGGATGACTTCTCCCTTTCACAGAATAAAAGGTTTTGAACACCAGCTGAAACATTTTGAAATACCTTGTCATATTAAATTATAATTTGCATTTTGCAATAGTGGGGGACGGAGGAGTACAAATGCCTAACTGTAAAAATTAAAACATTTTGGAGGGAAATTTAACAGATTGTGGGGGGGGGGGGAGTGCCCCATCTTGTTCCTTGAGCGATATCCAGGAGGTTTGTTTTTTAAAAACCTATTCCTTAACAACAACAAGAAGTCTTTTGGCATCTTAACCATTATTATTAACTTATAATAAAGACGTTAGTCTTTAAGTTGTCACAAGTTGCTGGGCTCTTTCTGTAACATTGTATCTATCTAATTGAATGATATGGTTAAAAAACAGCTACACCAACTCATGACAGCATTGCATGAAAGAAACCAGCCTGTGTTCACTGGCAAAGCATTATTCGCTGCAGAGCCACAAGGAGGAGGACTTCAGTGGGCTATGCTAAGCATGCCCAATGACAGCTCAGTCATCATAATTAGCAAATTCATGTGAGTATCCGTAAGCTTTGGCTTCCCAAAAGCATTCACTGAACAGAGGTGAAAGAAAAATGGTGGGGAGGAAGATGATAGCATGCATTTCTTGAATGTATTCCTTATCTTAGAGGAATGAATACAAGTCTACATATCATGGAGCATTTTAAGTTGAGAAAATAATAGCTGCATGATTCTATACATGCAGCGCCCACCTAAAGACTTTTGGAGGGAGGGCTAGCCAGTGGGGTTGCCACCCCTGGTATCACACAGTTTGGGGTTGGGGCTTCCTAGGGAGGGCTTCTGGTGCAGAGAGCAGGGCTTCCACAGGTGCCGTGTTATTCTCCTCCTGAGGAGAACAAACAACAGTACCAAGGTGGGGGAGCATGTTCAGTTCCCTCGGTGCCACCATATCGTTCTCCTTATGAGGAGATCAAAGCAAGGACATTGAGGTGGGGGAGGCAGACCAGGTGTCATCCTTCTTCCAAGTTGTCACTCGGTGCAGTCTGCAACCTCTGCACCCCCTAGTGACACCACTGCGGCCAACGCAGTGTGGGAAGAGCTGGCTTAGACAATCACCTGTGCTGGGGCACAGACTATTGTCCAAGCTTCCCCTTCCATATTGCCGTACGTTTGTGCACCAACTCCCTTCCTTGAAGAAATGGGCAGCCTTCTTCTCCTGTAACCATTTTTGGTGCTGCTTCCCTCTTTTCCCCATTGTTGCTTTTTATTCTTATGACACTGCCCATTGCCTTTATCTCCTGTGATAAAGATAAGCCACTGGCAGAGCCTAATAACATTCTGTTCTGTTTAAAAATTGATAGTTGGGAGAAATGCATCTCAAAGCTCCATCTGCCCTGCATTTTCTCTTGCCCTGGAATATTCATTGTTTGGATCTCTGTCTAGAGAAAAATGTGGTCAGTGGTTTTGTCTTTGAATGGGCTAATCTGCTCTCCAGGAAGGGGTAAAAACCTTAAAAGAATATAGCATTCTTTTGGTCTTGTGAAGAAGCCAACTAAGAGATAACTAATTCTCAAGAGGAAAAAAGAAAAGAAATAAAGGCTGCTTTCAATAATAACCACAATCACAAATCTACCTATACAGTTATTAAATTCTGTAATTCTTAATCAGTTTTTCATAATGGGACTAATTTCAGCATTGAAAAAAGATTAAAGTGCATTCAAAGCATCCCACAAATAATGCAAAAATGGCTAGTAATTGTACAAAAGATTATCACATGCAATTGCGCAAATAAAGTGATACTGGAAATGCATTGTCGCTGAAATCCCAAAAGTAAAAAGATGCGCATTAATGCTTTTATATGACCACTTTAATGGCGGGTTTTGTGTGTCTTCATGTGAAACCGTTTCATGCAATTACATGATTTTTCTGTGGTATTCATGGGATAAACTTCCGATTTCCTTCATGTGATAAATTCCTTAGAGACATTTGATGCTTCAGAAAATAGAACCCAATTTCTTTCTTACATGATAAAGACAGGATTTGCTCTTACATCCTGTAATAAATCATCCTTGCAGCTTATGTTGTTGCTGTTGTGGCCTTCAAGTCATTTCTGACTAATAACAACCCTAAGGTGAACCTATCATGGGGTTTTCTTGCCAAGATTTGTTCAGAGGTGGTTTCTCTTTGCCTCCCTCTGAGGCTGAGAAAGTGTGGCTTGCCCAGTATCACTCAGTAAGTTCCTGTAGCTGACTAGGGATTTGAACCCTGGTCTCCAGAATTGTAGTGCAATGGTTAAAGCACTCTGCCACTGCTCCTGGAAAATGAAGATTGTAGCTGCTTTTATTCAGGTACTTAGAACCATAACATTTAACCACTTCCTCCTCACCACACAATTCTGGTTCTTGCCCTTTTCAGTAGCACACAGTGCAACCTAATGTTATACACTTATTTATCATTTGGTAATTATTCATACTTGCAATACAAAAAGGGAGCGGGGGAACTACCACATAGAAGGAACTTTGCCATAAAAACTATGGAATAAAACAACTCCTTGGGATAATACAAAGGAAGAAAGGGAACAGGAAGATGTGAAGCTCCCGATTGGAAATTCAGAGGTCTCCCAATTTTTGCCAGTCTTGTTTCTAAGAGACTGAAACTACAGTCCTGGCAGTACCTGGCAGTGAGTGCTGATTAACTTAGCAGTGCCCACTTTTGTGTAGATATGTAAAGAACTGTGCTGTAAATTCTCCTTCAGCTATTCCCATATATAGGATTGATCTGCATACCAGAAAATGCATGTACATTCTAATGCATGGCAGAACCATTTTTTGTGAGGTCTTCCCTTCAGGTAGTGAGGTAAGGGATGGCAAGAGAAGATTGAGAAGTGGCATGATATCCATCTTTAAATCGCTGAGGGGATGTCATGCAGAAAGCAGAGCAAACTTGTCTTCTGCTGTTCTTAAGTTTAGTACATGAACCAACAGATTGAAAACACAAAAAAGAGTTTCCACCTAAATAGCAGGAAAACTTCCTAACAGTACAAACTCTTATACAGTGGAATGGAGTGCCTTGGAAGGTGGAAGGCTCTCCTTCATTGGAGGTTTTTACAGAGATGTTGGATGTCCGTATCTCAGGAGTGCTCTAGCTGTGTATTCCTGCATGGGAGTGGGTTGAACTGAATGACTGAATGGCCCTTGTATTCTCTTCCAATTATATGATTCTGTAATTTCTCCTTTAGGTCAGGGAAAGTTTGGCTATATGTCTTCCAACAATGGATCCACCACCAATTCATCCTCCTCTTGGGAGGGCATGGCTGCTGTTTCAACCTCTTCTTCCATGGGCCGGCCAATTTTCATGGTGGGATGTGCCATGGCTTCAGCTGGGACAAACCCTCTTCTCTTTGGGGTGAATGGGGGCAGCTGGAGCCATGCTAGTCTTGTCTCAAGTAAGCTGAAAAACAAAGCCCAACAACCTCTTTAGCAAAATCGCAATATCAAAGCAAAGAAGATAAACAAAAGCAGTAAAAGCAGGCATTTTTCAAAGAGGCAAGCTGCCAGTTAATCACAAACCATCCACAAATCATAAAATACTTTCCTGGAACTGGATGTGAGTCGTGCAAGAGATGCGAGTCACCCAAAGAGCTGCAGAAATCTGTTTGTTTTTGGGGACAGCAAAAAGGCGGATATTAAGTTGGACGTCAGTATATTTATTGCCCTATAAAATATGTTCCATTAAGCTTCGCTTTGCCCTTCCCTGTCCTCAGACAGAATACTATCATGCTTTTTATAACACAATAAAAAACAAATGTACAATATCAAGATCACTTTCTTTCACGTTGTGCTACCAAAGTGTTTGCTCATATATATTTTTTAATCACAAGTGCTGGTGTTTATCCATGTGGGTGGAAACGGTTCACTGTGTGTTCCAAACCGCTACTGTGTTAATATTTAACATCAGTGTTGAGGTAATAAATTGTAGCTAAGCTGAGCAAAAATACTTCATTCATTGGGAGGGGAATTCAATATAGTAGAGGAAGAAATGATAATTTATTGTTGTTGGATTGTTGTTTTTTAAAGGATGGAATCTTGGGAAATAATTTCAGTTTTAACAAAGAGGAAAGATTACATTTCAGTGATATCATGGTATTTCAAATTTAATTCCTTTCATAACAGCTGTTCCTGGCTGATTCACATTCTAATTTGTCATCAACTCAGTCTCATCTTCTCATCATTCCTGTGTGAATTTCTCTTTGAATGATCAGTTCTTTGAATCAAGAGTTTATGCATGTGCACTCTAAATATTTGCAAGATTTGTAGTTTGCCAAGAAATGTGGGCTTTCACCTATAGCAAATCTATATATAGGTGGTACATATTTTTGGTCAGCTGCTGGATTCATATATGAGATGAAGGAGGAAGGTCATGCAGCTGGAATACTTGCAGATATGCAGCTGGAATTATGGGATTTGAGGAGAAATTTGCTATTTGTTGTTAATTGCCATAATCCCAGCACCCCTCCAGTGGCAATGGCAGAAGTTTATAGGCCCCTTGGAATGAATGGGGCTTTCATTAAAGAATTCTTTGAGAGGTTATCTACATTTGTGTCCTTTAACCCTGTTTATATTATTTGTGGGGATCTGAATATTCATAGAGATTCTTCTTCATTTTCTCCTAATTTTTTTTCCCTCCTAGAAATTTTTAATCTGGAAATTGTGAAAAAAAACCCTCCCACTCAAGTAGCTGGAGGAATTTGGGGCTTGTTCCTGTTTAGAAACGTAGACCTTATCTACATGGGTCAAAAGGCCTGTTTTCTCTCCATTATGGCATCGTCCTGTTCAGACAATGCTCGTCTCAAACCCTGGTTCTACAGTGAGCAGTCTGGATGATGTCTGGCATGTTCAGCACCAGAACCAGGGTACAACAACCTTAACACACATTTGGAAAGATATGCCTGTTGCTCTCAATTTTCCAGGAAGATCTGGAGCTCTGTTCCTGAACCATGGAGGTTGTCTGAATGGGCATCCCACCAACCCAGCTGGTGAATCCACTGCCAACACGGATTGGTCATTCTGAGGTCAAAATGGGGTGCACAGCATGTAATCATCACTGGAAACCTTGTTTTGAATGCAGGAGCTAGTGACCTGTGGTGGCAGAGGATGCGTTGGGCAGTTTAGCAGGATGCCCATACAGATAACCATGGCAACACTGGAGTGGAAGACCAGGTAACAGGAGTAGGTCAGGGCAGCAGTGAGGCCTGGTTACTCCAGGAATTCCCCCGGAGTATCGTGGCCCATGCAGATACTGAGTGGATGAGATTATAGATGCAGCCATATCAGATAATTTCCTGGTGTCCTGGTTTGTCCTGGTGTCCTGGTTTGTAAACTGCTTTATCTTGATTTAAATCTTTTTGTTTGTTCCTTCTCTGTTTCATTGCAGGGATCTATGTCAAAAGATTTTCCTGCAACTATAGGGGTACCACAAGAATCAGTTTTGGGTCCTCCTGTTTTTTCATGATATACCCTCCTTGGTTTTTTTTTTTTTTTAAATTCAGATTTGTGTATTATGTATCACATTTATGAAGTGGACAGATAGATTTTCCAGAGTTTTAAATCAAATGATGCCCCTGTGTGGATGTCCATGATAGTCTGCTTGTTGATCATTTCTTTGTGGATGATGACCCACTGGATGTGGATGATGTCTTAATCTGAATATGGAAAAAAAAACTGAGATCTTGGTGATTCAGCCTGACCATCCAGTAGCCCCTGTTTCATGTCCTCTGCTGTGTTTTCAGGGTTACACAGTGGTTCCTATTTTAATTGCCAGGAACCTTGGAATCCTGCTAGATAATTGTTTGTCCTGCACCTTTTTTTTCTCTTTTCTTTTTTCTTTTCTTTTCTTTTTTTCTTTCTTTCTTTTCTTTTCTTTCTTTTTTTTTTGTGACAACAGCAAAGACATGTAATTTTCATCTCTTGAATATTGGTACATTGGTAGGATCTGTAAATTCTTGACCATGAGACTGCCAATCTGCTTGTCCAAGATTTGGTTATATCACATCCAGATTATTGTAACAGCCTACTGGCAGGTTTGCCTTCTTCTTGCTTTCTTCTCCTTATGGCTTTAATTCAGAACAGTTCCATCTGGTATGTTTTAAATCTCCCTAAATATACACATTTCTTCCTTCCATAGAGCCCTTCACGGGCTACCTTTTTGGGCCAGTTTCAAAGTTTTGGTTCTTGTATTTAGGGATCTGTGCTCCTAATTTCCTCCAGTACCTGGCATCTTGGCTAGTATGGTATGTACCATCTAGGAAGCTAAGATCTATAGGCAAATGATTATTGTCTGTTCCACCAGCATGCACAGCCCTGTCAAGGCTGCAAGCCTTTCAAAATTTGACTTCACATCTGTGGAACAATCTTCCTTTGGACCTCCGGCTGGAGGAGGATCTCAACCATTTTCATAAGGGGTGAAATGCTTCCTCTTTAATTCACCAGATTAAGCTGCTGAGTGGTGCCTGAGGTTTCTGGGATGGGTGGTGGTGGGTGGAATGCTGGGGGATTATGTATATTTATAGTATTATGTTTTATTATTTATCTCTGCTTATATGTGTTTGATGTTCCACCTTTTGGTGGAAAATGCATTATATATAAATGTTGTTCTTATTGTTATTTACTGTATATAGTCATGTATAAGTCTAGAAATTTTAGTCAAAAAGTGACCCAAAAAAACCTAGCTCGACTTATCCATGGGTCAATGTACAGTAAGTACTATACTTTAATTCAGATAGACAGACAGACAAACAGACAGAAGGAGCCATCCCCTTAATGAGGCAGCAGGATTCACAAACTTTGTTACTGGACTAAAATAGATCCATAAATCAATTGTCACTTTATACTCGATAAGAACTCCTCCTCCCAAGAGGAAACTGCAACTCACATGGTATAAGCAAGGAACAAAGCAGACTTTATGTTTGCTTTTTAAATGTGTGGTGAACAGTGGAGAGACTTTCTGAGGTTTAAAAACCTACAAATCCAATAGCTGTTCTATCCTGGGCTGCATCTACACTACAAAATTAATGCAGTTTGATATCACTTTAACTGCAGTGGCTCAATGCTGTAGAATTCTGGGATCTGTGGTTTTGTGACCTATTTAGCCTTCTCTGTCAGAGTGCTCTGGTGCCAACAACAAGCTACAAATCTTAAGATTCCATAGGATGGAACCATGACTGTTAAAATGATGTCAAACTGCATTAATTCTGCGGTGTGGTAGCAATCCTGCTGTCTTGTGGAAGACATTCATGGACTATCTTAATGTACAGACTGTATGCATAATTTGTCAAAGCCACAAATACACAAAAGGTATATTATTCATATTATTCATCCCACTTGTGATTCCTGCTGGGCAAGTACTCTCACAGACCATATCTTTAGCAGATACCCACACAGTGGGAAGTTCACAACATACTGACTCTTTGTGATGATGCTTGAAGTCCCAGTGGGAAGAAACCCATGTGAGCTCATGATAGACTCCACTATGGTTATCCTTTTAACTGACTACAAAAATAATATTTGAAAGCATGGGGGTAATCCTTTGAGATGCCCAATCCTCGATATGTCTGACTGTGTGATGACTTCAGTAATCTTGCATAGTATCAGCTATGAGGGGATTTAAAAACAGTTTGAATCAGTTTCAAGATCAAAACACAGGGTTAGTAGCATGTAAATCAAGGCCTTAGAGCTGTTCAAAGCCCAAATATAAGGAAACCTAACGGGCATCTTGGCATTCAGGGCCTGCACAAGCTGGATGCCCAGCTCATGGTGCAAATGCATACTCTGTTTCAAGAAATGGGAGGGTTTTTTAAAAAAAACCTGAGCATTCAGAGATTTACCAGAGTAAAGCAAGTTAAGCAACAGACCATCAGAGCTCGCTGTGGAACTGGTTTACTCATTAGAAGTTTCTTATTAATGAACACCCTTTCCTTGCAAAGAAGTCTAAATTGGGGTCCAAAACACACTACAGAAATAATCCAGTCTGAGACCACTTTAACTGCCCTGGCTCAATGCTAGAGAATTCTGGAAACTGTAGTTTTATGAGACATTGAGCCTTCTCTCTCAGAGAGCTCTGGGGCCACAATAAACTATAATTCTCAGGATTCCCTAGCACTGAATCAGGGCAGTTAAAGCAGTCTCCAACTGGATTATTTCTGCACTATGTTTTGGATGTAGGTGAGCTTCTATGATGATTTATCTTGGGTGGAAAACATGGTAATAAACAGACTCTTCTGGGCTATAACAAAGAGATCTAACACTGCAGAAGTGGGTCTTTGCCAATCTTCCCTATTCTGAAGTGGTGTAATACTTACAGATGATGCACTGCAAAAATGAGGGTAATGCTGGGAAACCTCCATGCCATCAGCTACAGGGGCAGCAAAGAGCTTTTCTTGGCAGCCAAGTAAAAAACAACTCACGGGATCTCAGGAAAGAGAGGTAGAGCAGCTGGTGTTTATGACTTCACTTTTGAATCATTTCCTATAGTTCTGATAATTCAGCTTTGGTAGAAAAATGTTTGTTTCCCAAGACAACACAGCTAATGGGTAGGCACCCTGGGACGCCCAGACCAAAACACTTGGAGGACCAAAGCTTCAGAACTACATGCCTAGATGGCCATATCTGCCAGTTTTGCTTTCTCCCATATTCAGATTTTTAAAACAGGTTCTTTCCATTTGTGAATTGTGGGAAGGTCCTATCCAATCAATCAATCAATCAATCAAATGAACCAGTCCCTACATAAATGGCATGGAATTCTGTCTTGTTTTGTGCTGGATGATTGTAGTATTAAACCACTATGGCACAGTGGTCTGAGTGTTGGACTGCAACCCAGGAAACCAAGGTTCAATTTCCCACTCGGCCATGAAACTCACTTCATGACATGCTCTCACCATCAGTCACTTGCTCTCAGCCTCAGGGCAAGTCAATGGCAAACCCCCTCTGAACAAACCTTGGCAAGAAATTACCATGGTAGCTTTGCCTTAGAGTTGTCATAAGTCAGAAACAACTTGAAGGCACACAATAACAACAAATCATATCATATGTTGTAAGCCCAGGACTGACCAGGTGGTGAGGGTGAGTGAAAGGTGGTACAAATTACCAGCAGGTGGCATGGGACCTGACTGTTGCATATGTTTTTGTCTTTTAAGGTGGCTTCATTGTCAATTGTTGTTGACATTCATTGTAAAATCTATTGAATCCAATAATAGAAGAATGAAATACAAAATTCTGTATTACAAAATCTTAAAAGATTTCTAGCCAGGCTGTCCTTGCTGCAAGAGAGAGCAGGACTGGGGCCCAGTGAGGGCAAGGAAGCTGTGAGTGAGCAAAGTGATGTAGTAGCATCAATGAGTGGGAGGAAGGGACTGAGGGATAGGTGGGCAGGCAGCATCAGAAGAAGCCACAGGTAAATCACTGGACCTCTAACCAAGGTAGTGGCAGCTGGAAACAGAGACCTAGAGGCAATCAGCCTACTGTGGCTTCAGCTATCCAGAAGAGGAATCGAAGCTGCAACACCGTGATGTCTCTGTCACCATAGGCCAGACAAGCAGCGCTCCCAATTCTTCACCAACTCCTCTGCAACCAGTTCCCCGGGCATCAGATTAGCCACCAAAGGTGGCCCAGATTATCCACCAAGGGGCACAAGGCACAGAAAGAGGGCAGCTTCTGGATGCAGGTGAAAGAGTAAAGTCAGATAGGTGGGCAGGGAAGAGGGCACTAGTTGTGGGTGGCAATGGCTGTGTGTTCCCTCCTCCTCATAAAGACTCACAATACCTTGAAGGAACTTCTGGGCCCTGAAAAAAAAAACTTCACTGGGGAATGAAGGAATGAATCCACTCTTTACAGGAAGGCATAAACCTACATGCCAGAGGGAGAAAATAAAAAATAAATCTCCCAACCAGTAAGGTCTTCTTCCTGTAAAGTGTGGATGTGGAAGAGCACCTCTGAGATAATATCAGGCCACCATATGCAGGCTGATGCAATGTACAATATCTATTATTGTTAGCCACTCCTAAAACTTCAGCTGCAGACAGGTCAATAATTAACATAGATAAGGCTTCCATAACTTGGGCCCTCCAGTTGTTTTAGACCATAAACTCCCAGATAGAATGAGCAATGGTAAAAATTGTGGAAGTTATTTCCAAAACAACCAGAGGACGCCAGCTTCAGGTAGCCAGAGGAAGAGAGAAAGAAACTGAAGGAAATGAAGGTGAAACAACTATTTTGGACAAAATTCAGCTGGTAAATGTGGTCAAGGGTGCCACATTTCAGAGCAAGGCAGGAGTCTTTCTTGTGCTGAACTTTGGTTCATTCTTATTCTATAGTGCAAGGGCAAAAGTGGTGTTTTAGTCTATAGCTTTCATCAGCCCACCCAGTAAAGGATTCTAGGAAAATATCTGGTATAAAGATTCTTTATCACTCCTATAATGCACTCTGTCTCAAATTGGTATTGAATGCCCTTGATACAGACAATCTTTCCACCAAGATACTGCACATCTATCCCAGATATAGTTGCTATGGTCAGTTTGTCACTTGATGGCCATTCTACTAGTGTGACAAACCTCTCTGTACTTATCTACACTAACCTTCGCAGACAACAGATACATAAAGCCTACAGACTTTATCACACAGGGAAAATCAGGGGAAAGTGGGGGTTTAAGTGGACATTATCCCATGAAAATTGCATGACAGCGGTGAAGATTTTCACATGACGATGTGATTAAAGAGGACTTATCCTGGCAATAACCAGGTAATAACCAGCAACAAATCATTCATGGGAAATTCCTGTGAATTATTATTATTGTTTCTGGTTATTACCTGGTTATTGCTGGGATAAGTCCTTTTTAATCATGATGTGTGTGAAAATCTTCAACGCAATCACATGATTTTCATGGGATAATGTTAGTTTAAACCCCTACTTTTCCTCCAGTTTCCCCCTGTGTGGTCCTATCTCTAGGACCTTGCTCAGAGCCTGACAGGCTTACATTCCATTGACCTTCTAGAACTCGGAGATCAGCTCCTTGTCACAATAAGGGAGCAGACTACAGTAGGACATTCTGTAGGAGAATAACTATGCAGTTTAAAATAAAATAAAATAAAATAAACGCTGATATCCTGGACTGGGAGACATATTGGCCAATCCCCTGCATCAGAGGTGTAGCTAGATGTAGCTATGCTTCATTTCCTGATCTGATGCTGAAACTCCCTTTAATTTTTTTAAAAATAATCTTTATCAAACAGCTGGTGATGCACAAAATATAATTTAAAAACAATGATTAAATATAAATTTATATTTAAACTACAACTTTGTGACATTATCTTTCTTTGAGTAAGAACCTGGGTAAAACCAAACATACATTTATTCACTTACTTACTTACTTACTGTATTTATACCCCACTCTTCAGCCAGAAGGCTCTTGGAGAGACTTACAGATAGTCAATTAGACATTTCCCTGCCCTCAGATTTGCAATCTAAAATGCTGTGACCAGTTTCCTCCAGCCAACAAATGAGGATGCAAGGAGCAGTCCTGTCATAACTCTTTGGCTAACTTTTCCTCACTGGGGGAGAAGGGTGGTCATATTATCCTGCAGTGCACCACAAAACTCTGTCACTTGGGATGGCTGATTGGCTTTTGAGGTAGATTTTACAGGATTTATGATTGTGGCAATGGTATCATGATCATAGATGTGAAAAGGAAACATAATTTATCACAGTCATAATTCTAGACAGTCATAAATCTAATCTAATTTATGACATCATAACTAACAGGATGACATTACGTTCTGTACTGGTGAAACTACCCCAACTCTCTTTTAGCTGCTGCACCACCACACACAAACAATTTACTGGCTACTAGAGAAGTATTGTTTATCTATGTTCAGTAAGCTGGATGTACAATAATAAGGCATCCTTTGGGACTGCTGAAGGTTCCCCAGAGACCCAGGAGATGGTATCAGTGCTGTGTGTCCAGCACTGTGTGTCCAGCATGGTCCTCCACATGCTTTGGAATTCAGCTTCTATAGTTCCTGACTGTTGGGCAAGTTAGCTGGGGCTTCTGGGATCTGAAGCCCAAAACAAATGGAGTACCAAAGGCTAGGAACCACTGATCTATAGGAACATACCTAGATGGTTCTTTGCTGTCCCTCTGCCCTCTGTCAGACAGGAAATACCAACTTGTGGGGCCTAAAGCAGCTAAAAGGGGATTTCAGGCAGCAGAGTTTGATCAGTACATTAGGCTGGAAGAAGATTCCATCCTCAACAACAAAAACAAAAATTACACTGTAAGTCACTATTAGGATACCAGCCAAAAATGAAAGTTTGGGCTACAAAATGGGTGTGAAGATGAGAGAATATTATAATAAGGAAATAATTTATTTTCTATTTTGAGAATAAATATACTAATATAGGAAATCTGGATAAATGAGTTGTTGTGTTATTTGCAAGCAGCCCTAATGAGTGCAGTTCCTCATTATAAGAAGACTACAAGTATGTAATTAAGCACTATGCTTGTGAAGACAAGTACAATTAGAACCACAGGGTGAAGAGGCTTGAAAGATGAATCCCTCTAAATCAGGGCTTTTCTAATTTCATGAACAGGAAATACAATTAAGGGAAATAACATATTAAAACACCTACACAAATATCAAAACATCTCCTGAGTGCATTAAAATGTGTGTGCTTGTAAGGAAGGAGAAGACTTCATTTCCTTCATAAAATCAAATTAGTAAAACTGAACTCATTCATACCCCAGAGAAAAATTGACACCTCAAAACCTATCAAGCAGAATGGAGTCGGAAGCTGAAAGGAAATCGGCACATTATTTACACACTTTATAATGCCCTGAGCTGATGATTTTAGAAAGCAAGCTATTTCATTTACTAGAAAAGAAAAAGAATTTGGGAAGAAAAAAAGATTGTATTGCATTATAATTATGGGCTTGCATTGGGGAAAAATGAATTGACAACATTTTGTGTCTACAAAGCAGTTGCAAAAATATTGGTATTCCAAATCAGCATAGGCAGGAGCAATACTTGAATCTCCCTCTGTGACTGGGTGGTTCATACAACTGGTAGCTCTTATGCAATCACCTCCAAAAGCATCCAAGACTACTAGCATGTTTCATTGCCTGGTTATAAGCAGAACATGAAAAAAGTTACTGTGAAATTACATCTCTGAGTCAGTGGCCATGCTCTCTGGAGGATTCTGGGAGTTGTTGTGGGGGTTATGAACCAGCAACTTGTGGGGGTTATGAACCAGCAACTCAGAGTATGAGTGACTGTCTTGATTTGTATAGTGAGGATAGTCCTCTTCTGAGCTGCTATGGGTGTGAAGCTCCAAGGTTGATAGATATGTAGGTCTGGAAGAAATCTCGAATTCTGCACTGAGTAGATCTGTCCAGTCTTCAAAATAGCAATAAGGAACAGTTGAAACTGAGCAGAACATAAGTGGGATACCTATACATGTCCATCTTCCAGTCTTACAAATGTAGGATTTCTTGCAAGAATTCTAGGTTCCTGAAAGATCTCAGATCTGATGGGATAACCCCCCAAAGTCCTGGAAATATCATGATGGCAGACTAGTGGCCATAAAAAAGCAGAATTTTACTATTGACAAGCACATGGCTCAGCCTCAAACAAGAAGAGCAGGCATCATCTGCACTCACAACAGACTCCCAGGATTTTATGCGTAATTTGGGGGCAATTGGTTTGACCTAGACTCCAAAATACACATTTTGGCATCTTGATTAATGCATTCCTGAAAAGCTTTTCAACCTTCAAATAAGGGACAGTACAAGATGCACAGCAACTGAGAAACTTTCTTGTGTATTTCTATCATGCATTTTAACATTTAATTAAAAAAATAACAACTACAATTTCCAAATTAACTAATTAAAATAGCAACATTGCACAGATTTGTTGTTTCTTGTTGTTGTGCCTTCAAATCATCTCTGACTTATGGCAACCTTAGGTGAACCTATCATGTGGTTTTCTTGGCAAGTTTCTTCAGAGGGAGGTTGCCGTTCCCTTCCTCCGAGGCTGAGACAACATGACCTGCCCAATGTTACCCGGAGGAGTTGCATTGGCTGAGCAGAGGTTCAAAACCTGGCCTCCAGAGTCCTAGCCCAACTCTCAAACCACAACATGCTATCTCTCAACACATTTACATTTACGTATTTATGTATTTATGTATTTATTTATTTATCTTTATTGCTTTATTTAATTTATATATTGTCTTTCTCCTAATATGGGACCCATGGTGGCTTACATGTCATTTTAAAACAGAATGCATTTGAAACAAGACACAGGTTTTACAAATAACAAAATGAACAATTATATTAAAAAGGATGACTTACACCAATTTTTAAAAAGTAGTTAAAACCTAATAATGACAATAAAGAATATAGCACACTTCCATTTTAAAGACATGCTGCAATGACCAATTAACAGTCAAAAGCTCTGGTAAACAAAAGGCCTTTGTTGGAATAAAGGGGGAGCCATCCAAGCTTCACAAGGTAGAAAATTCCATGGCCTGGAAACAGTCGCCAAGAAGGCTCTCTCCTGTGTGATGCTAGTGGGACCAAGAGAAAGCCCTCCTTTGTGGATCTTAAAACTTGGGCACATTTATACCCTATTAAAAAAAAAAACTAATCAAAGCTGGAAAGGTGGGTTGGGGAGGTTGCATTTCACTTGTTTTTTCCCATTAGAAATGGGAAGATTTATTAGCCTGAGACACTGATGGCACAAGACATTTTGCTGCCTGAGGTGAGAGACAAGAGAATGCCCCTCGCCTACTCTTTGCATAGAAGCTGACTGGGCAGGTAGTTGAATCTTACCTCAAGTACACTGAAAATGGGATAGGGTTCTTTCCACCACATCTGAAAAACAGACTGGTCTAGTGGGTGCACGACAAGCTTTATGGAACATCCAACTTTATTCTCCAATAGAGAGGAATGGTTAGTGGAGTCAGGAGCAATGGCAACAAGTACCAGCACATGACATTTGAGGTGATTGCCCCCTCTGGCCTAATCGCCTGAGATTCCGAAAAGCCATGGCTTTCCAAAGAAGACAGGGCCAGGTAAGAAGGATCAATAGTCTGACTCAGTGCAAGGTGGCTTCATTTCTTCATATCTGGTATCAATTTGCAACACAATAAAGAGTTCCACATAGTTTCTGAGAGACTTGGATAATGCCCTGTAAAAGCTGCAACTGCAATCTTTCCAGCTCCACCCATGATGACAACCAACAGCATGGTATGTGCATGTCACAGTTCTTTTTAAAGTAAATATATGCCCAAGAGCAGCCTTCCAGAACACCTCAAGATGTGTTGGAGTACAACTTCTAACACTCCCAACTATGCTGCCTTGGCAATGCTGGGATTTGTAGCCCAACATGTCTTGTGTGGATCTGTTTGCAAAGAGATTATCTAAAGGAACATTTCATTTCCTAGAAATGTTTGCTGAAGGCTGGCTTGAACTGATACTGAACTAAATGACATAACCCACAAGGACATTTACCTGCTGCCAAGATGATTCATTTATTTCTACTCACGTGCTGCAGCACTTTAACCCGCGGAAGAGAGTCAAACCTAATGCTGGTTAATTAAAACCTCCTGATTATCTACATTCACTTACAAAAGAACAGTGTCAATCAACGTGAATTGTGACCATTGTGATCTGAACATGGGGACTATTTGGTCTGAACTTTGAGAGTTTAGTTCTTGGATCTTGGAAATTTGGTTTTAGTTCTTCTGTTTGCTTATTCTTTGCATTTTTTGCAAAATCTCTGACATGAAATAGGTATAACAGGAACTGCCTGAGGAGTTTATCACATGAAGGAGATTAGGAGTTTATCCCGTAAATATCCTGGAAAAATTGCGTAATTACACATAGTGGTTTCACACAACATCACACATAAGCCACCGTTAAAGCGGTCACAAAGAAGCATTAATGTGCATCTTTTTACTTTCAGTATTTCAGTGACAATACATTCCCGATACGACTTTATTTGTGCAATTGTGTGTGATAATCATTTGCGCAATTACTCACCATTTCCACTTCATTTGCAGAATGCTTTAAATGTGTTTTAATCTCTCTTTAATATCAAATCAGCCCCAGTGTGATAAACTCCTAAGAGTGTGGCCAGTCACCTTTTCTTGGACACAGTCTCTGAAATAAGCAGAGACCTGCTGAAGAAGAACTCACTATAGACTTAGGGTGCATCTGCACTGTAGAAATAATGTAGTTTGGCATCACTTTAAATATTGTAGTTTCATTGTATGGAATCTTGGGATTTGTAGTTTTACAAGGTCTTTAGTGTTTTCTGCCAAAAAGTGCTGGGGGCTCACAAAACTACAAATCCCAGGCTTCTGTACAATGGAGCCATGACAGTTAAAATGGTGTCAAACTGCATTATTTCTACAGTGTGGAGGCACACTTAGATGCATCTATCGCCTTTCCACCTAGAGACTTTGGACAATGCTTTATTATGAAGAATGAAAATATCAAAACATAAAAGAGGTAACTTAAGCCCATTTCATTCTAAAATCAAAAGACTGACTGGGGGATACTGGGAACTGTAACTTCTCCAAGCTCTGACAATAAACAGCAGCAGATCTTGTTTGAGCCACTGTAGTACACAGCAGTCACATATCCTCTACTTCATTTTCCCAGAAGAAATTTGTATGAGTAGCAGGACAGCTTTGAGGAAAAAGGCTGTTGAAGCATCTACCCTCAACTCCCTTTTTCTCTGTTTTTGAAGGAATATGAAACACATGGTTCTATACAGTGGGAAAGGAAGAAGGAACAACATGAAGTAGGTTTGCACATGTTTTCATTTTGGCAGAAGACTGAGGCAAAGATATTGAGCAGTCCCACCTTCTCTCTGATCTCTGTTAGCATTTCACCCACTTCTCCACATTTCACCCACTTCTCCACATTGTAGCCCTACCATTTCCTTATACTTTCCCTTGCTCCAAACACAGCCAACCTCCCACCTCCTTTTTAAAATATCTTTAACATCATAACATGTCTGAGCTCATTTTGAGCTGTAGCTATTCTGACTTTCTCCCTACTGGCTAAGCATTTGTATTATTCTTTGGTGGTTTCCCCTTTTTCCACATCGTGTTAATGTCTAAAGATACAAATATATGTATACAAACATATACATATACACATGTGTGTGTGTGTTTCAGCTTATCTGAACACTTTTTTACATCTAAGCTGGATGCATGTATTTCTTTAGATACCTCCCATTTTTATTCCTCATTCAAATTGTTTACAATCCTACCATCACATTGTTATGTGCCTTCAAGTCATTTCTGATTTATGGCAACCCTAAGGTGAACCTGTTTTTTAAGGCTGAGAGTGTGTGCATTGTCCAAGGTCATCCAGTGGGTTTTCATGGCCAAGCAGGGAATCAAAGCCTGGTCTCCAGGGTCATAGTCAATGCTCATACCACTATAATAATAATAATAATAATAATAAGAAGAAGAAGAAGAAGAAGAAGAGGAAGTTTATTTTTATACCGCCCTTCCCAAGATCAGGGCGGTGAACAGTTAAACAATTAAAATGCATATAAAAGTTAAAAACATCAGATATCACACTAATACACAATAATACACTAATACACAATAATACATCCAGGGAAGCACAGTAAAAATAACAGCAATGCGATTATGGTAGGGATATAGAATAGCAGCAGGGGAGTAAGTCAAGGGTACGCAAGTTCAAAGAGAAAGGTTTTCAGTCCTTTTTTGAACACATTGAGGGAGGCAGCTGAGCGGAGCTCCGCGGGCAGAGAGTTCCAGAGGCTAGGGGCCGAGGCAGAAAATGCCCTCTTCGCCGTTATTGACAATCTAGCCTCTGAAACTCTTAGATGTTGTTGCCCTGTGGATCTAAGTGTGCGGGGCGGATTGTATGAGGAGAGACGGTCCTTTAGTTACTCTGGGCCCAAGCCATATAGGGCTTTATAGGTAATAACCAGCACTTTGTACTGAGCCCGGAAGCGAATAGGCAGCCAATGTAGATCTTTCAGAATTGGTGTTATGTGGGCGGTCCTGGGAGCGCCAGTGACCACCCGAGCTGCCATGTTCTGGATCAATTGTAGCTTCCGAGTGTGATACAAAGGCTGCCCCATGTAGAGCGCACTGCAGAAGTCCAACCGAGAGGTTACCAGAGCATGTACTACTGTTTCAAGGTCCCTCCGGTCCAGGTAGGGACGCAGCTGGCATATCAGCCGAAGCTGATAGCAGGTGCTCCTGACCGTCGCATCCACCTGAGAAGTAAGATGGAGCGACGAGTCAAGGAGCACCCCCAGGCTGCGTACAGTGTCCTTCACAGGGAGCGTGACCCCGTTCAGGACTGGTGGAACCACCTCCAGACCTGGACCGGGGGAACCTATCACGAGCACTTCCGTTTTCTCTGGATTCAGGCTGAGTCTGTTTTCCCTCATCCAGTCCATTACCGATTCCAGACAGGCCACGAGAGGAGCGACGCCATCCCTGGTCACTGCATCAGTCGGAGACATAGAGAAGATTATTTGGGTATCATCAGCGTACTGATAACCCCGCGCCCCATATCTCCGGATGATCTCTCCCAGCGGTTTCATGTAAATGTTAAATAGCATGCCATGCTGGCCTTTCTACCATCACTATCTCACCTTTAAGAAACTCCAATCAATCATGAACTCACTTCTCTGACATTTTATAACCTTGACACTTCGACCAGTATTTATTTATTCATGTATTTATTGAAATAAATAAGCTACACTTGCTGAAATCAGTTTTCTCAAAGTCCAGAATGTGTGTCTAATTAGGTCTGGTTCCCCCATTCCTGTGTATAACAAATCCCAGGATGACTAGATGGTCCTTGTGGTGCTTTCCAGTTCTATGACTGTGTTTGAATTTGAACATCTCAAACCCAGCCTGAGATGTTTTGGCATGTGGGGAAGAAAATCCTCATTGAACAACCAGCACAGAAATAGAGTAGTGTGTTAAACAATTCCCTCTATTTCTGGTGTTCAGATTGTGAGTGATGCTGCTTACTAGATATCCTTTTCAAATACCCCACCCTCAGCATGTAGGGATTGTGGCATGTGCTCAATGCTAGACCCACTGGTTACTTGTGGCTGTCATGTCAGAAGGGTGGTGAATATAGTCTGGATTTTAGTTTGAACTCTCCAAAATACTGAACTCTAGCCTCAACATTGATTTGGCATCTTGGGTAGCTCCTCTGGAGTTCAGATTAAAGGGAGAATGCATCCACTACCTCCCTGACACAGAAGCCACCACCAGCCTACACTGACTGTAGCTGTTATATCACTGTAAAGGTGTCCAAAGGGGTAGCTGGTACCAGAAATATCCCAAACAACTTGAAGACATATGCGGGAAACACGACTGCATAATTTGTGGTAGTTGGAAGATAAGAAGGATCACTACTGGCAAGCACTTGAATAAGGAACAACCAAGGGATACTGGGCATTGTAGGATATATTACAGTGGGTGTCAATGTGTATTCCTTGCCCAACTAAACCCTATGAAATTCATGGGGCCATAATAAGTCCACAGGTGACTTGGAAGCACAGAAAGAGAAGGGGGAAAGAGAGAGAGAGAGAGAGAGAGAGCTTCTGTCAAAGTGTGTCACAACCTCATGCTAACTTGGTGATAACACAAACATCCTGACTTTCAGTAAGCCCAACACATACTGAAAGTCAAACCACATGTGTTAATTGGCTTACTAAATGCCAAGCTGTTTGTGTTGTTTTCATCAACAAGACTGTGACTGGCCAGTGCTAATTGCCATTGTCAGTATTTTCTGCATTTCATTTACACTTCATCATCTACAACCCTCTCATCAACCACAGGTACTGTATATAAATGACATTCTAGAGAACACTCAATGCCTCCAGTAAAGTGGATTACAGTCCATGAAAGCCAAGGGTCTAACAGATGTGCTATTCAATAAGGTGCTATAGGTGCAGAACACTTGCAAAATTACTTTTAAGGCAAATAATGATAGACGAAACCCACATTCATGTAAACAGTTAATTTGTGTGTTTTCACAAAAGATCCTGTCTTTTCCTTTCTTCATCAAAGTGCTGTTTGCTTTGAGGTGATGGTCTCACTGGAGTTTGATAATATCAGTAATCAACATGATAAGCATTAGCACCTACAACAGGTTGGAAAAGTCATCCCCCGCCTTTTAAAAAAAAAATAAAATACAATTTTCAGAATCTCCCACACTAGCATGGGAGATTCTGGGAGCTGTGGACCAAAAAAGGAAGTTTTTCAAGCTTTGGGTTTGTTCAGTTTGTTTTAATTTAGTTTAGTATAAGAGAATAAAATGAAATTACTTTAAGCACCTCCTCCTGGAGAACATGTTTACCTATAGTCTACATCCAGGAAGAAATTCCTATGCAAATGTAGAATGTATAGCATACATTGGTCATTAAGACAGCAGCACAAACTTCTCCTTAACTTGGTGGTAAATGGATCATAGCAAATCCCATGGGACAACCATAGTTTTGTGTGATTCCTTCATTAGGCCTCAAGTTCTCTCTTTTTTCCAAGTAAAGGTTCCCCTGACCTGGGCATTTTAATCAAACCATTTTGTAAAGGAAGGGAAATGCCATACAATGAATGCTTTGATCATCTTTTGAGAGGAAATTGACATTATTGTAAGAAGTGCTCCTCTTCTGTTTCTTTGTTGGCTTGCTTTTTGTGTGGGGAGGAAAAAGGATTCTCAGCTCTCAACAATGCCATGTTAAGATCTGTGATCAGTTTGCTAATAGTTCTGCTGTCAGATGATAAATTATGGACCTCTGTGAGGTCTTGAAATATACCACTTGGTGTACATGCTTGCATACTTGCATCCATATTTCCTTGGGCCACCATAGTTTGCAAGCCTCTTTCCTTATCTATCTGATACACTTCATGGGCCACATATCATGCGGAAAATAATAGTTCCTAGTAAGCCAATGGTTAATGAGACCACTTTTTCAAGTGTACTGGAATGGTTTCACTTATACAGATGTACACATGGAAAGAAATAAGTACATTATGTAACCTGTGTGAAATGTTTGGTTAAGAAGTCCTGAATAATGACAAGAACAATGCACGCAAGTTTTTAGTTTCCACAGCAAGAAATGCACCACAGTTTCTGTTGCTGTTGCAAAGGACTAACTCTTCTTTAATCACAGGCGCAGTACACAGGTTTGCCTTAGGGTCACCATAAGTCAGAAATGACTTGAAGGCTAAAAATAGTACCCTGACAGATCAGGCTGTTTATGTTAAGGATTTCCATTGCTTATGGAGTGAGGAAATTACCTTAGTGGGTATACAACATTTCGAGATTGTTACATACTAGATAGTCTTGCCTGAAGAAAACACTCATCTTTAATCATGTTTTTATAAAATCCAGATTTGTTTAATTTTATGGTACTTTTCTCAGTTTAGTTACTATTCTAATATCTCGAGTTAATATTTCTAAGTTTTACATCACATTAGCAAATACCAGAAGAAAAGGTTCTTGATATGAAGACTTTTTTTAAATGGAGAAGAAAGAAGAAATTGTTGCACTGTTTCCATTCTGTTTTGCTGACAAAACAAATCAACCAATATGGCCATTGTATATAGTTGATGGGAGCTGTAGTCCAAATAATCTAGAATGTGTCAGACTGAAAAAGGCAACAAATAAGGCCACTGATTTAAATGGAATTGTGCTCCCAGCTTGGTATCCTGTGATGTGGCCAGAGTTTAGGACCTCCTGGGCTTTTCACTCAGTGGGTTTAGAGCACAATACATTCACTTGTCTGTTCTGTAGGATCAGACTGGAGCTTGGAAAAAATTACTTTTATGGGCTACAGCTGCTAGAATGCCCTCAAACTGCATGGACAATGACTATGCTGGTTTAGAGATTTTGGGAAGAGCAATCCAAAAGTAACTTTTTCAGGCTCTGGATTAGATATCGTCTTGTAACATAAGGATTCTTTTTTAGAAATATCACATTTTTTCCAGCTGCTTAACTACAATGTAATGCTAAGAAAATGTTGATCTCTTCTGCCTCACCCCCCAACACATGAATACTGTTGCATGTTGAAGTGGATATGAAATGTGAGTATGAGTATCACTAGTACCTATCAGACAGTGCATGGAATGTCACTGGCAATGAAAAAGTAGACTGTAACAACACCACCTCATTTTAGCGCTCAATTACTATAATTTGAGTAGGTTATCGGAAGAACCTCCACTCATAGCAGGCAGTCTATGCTTAGAGATTAGCCCCAGAAGCTCTTCTCACTTGCCTTCCAGTTAGATCAGTTGGACAGGGTGTGTGGGAAGTAAGAACCAAAGCAGATGGCCTGAAAGGAGTGATGTCTGGTCACTCCAGCCACAATTGTTCTGGGATCATGGCGACTAAACAGCCTGCTCCCAAAGTGGGCTACGGCTGCAGTCCAAAATCGGCCAGCAGCAGGAGCACGTTAAATCTGCCAGTGGCTTCAGGCCGCCTTAGGCAGCATCAGAGTGGTTTCCAGATGCATAACTGGTGGGGTGCAGGGAATGCAAGCTGCACTGGGTGACAACCCAGAAGAGGGGTGACACGGAGTTGGGACTCCACTCCCACGGGTGCTGCACAGGCCTGCGTGAGTGCTCCTCAGATGATGGATGCATGGGTGCTTTTCTGGTCTGCATAGGTGCCCTTTGGGCCTGCGTTTGTGACTGGCCATGCGGGTGCTGTTTTGGCTCACACGGGTACCTCTCTGGCTGTGCAGGCACCGTTTTCAGCCATGCAGGTGCTTCTCTGGTTGTAGGGGCTCTCTTTTGGCCTGCTCAGGCACCATTTCCAGCCACACGGGTGTCATTTCTGGCTGCGCAGGCACCCCTCTTGCCACGCAGGTGCCGTTTCTGGCTGCACAGGTGCCCCTCCAGCTACATTGGTATTCTCGGTCTGCACAGATGCCCTTTCCAGGTGCTTTTTCTGCCTATGAGGTCGCTCCCATGTGCCCCGTACTTGGATGTCCCACCAGTAGTCCCACCCTCAGATGTCCAACTCCCCCAGAAGTCCTGCCCCCCCCCCACACACACACTGGGTGATACCTGGTACGGGATTGCCACTGGCATTGTCTAAATGTCATGCCCCTGAAACAGCCAGAAGCTGCTCTATTTGGCCTGTTTTGGGCCTAAGGCATTTTCACCACAGACTCTCTTGAGGATATACTGTATGATACTTTCTTTAAAACCTATTCATTTCAGGTTTTCATCTAGATCAGTTAAATGATACTATTGAGTTTATTGATTTTTAAATAGTCTTGTTGCACTTTGATTATTTTACAGCTTATTTGCAGTCCTGCAGTTCCATAGTATATATTAGAACTCCTTTCTAATCCTTCTTGCTGTTGGAAACTAATATTGGAGAAAGGAAAGAAGTGATGTACCGCAGCTTTGTTGCCAGACATCTCCCCAAATCGCCTTCCAGTCTATGCCAGCCTAGGAGGTTTCAAAATGAAAAAAAGGGCACCAAGGAAAGCAGAAAACTTTGGAAAATCAAGGTTCCTCCTTGATTTCTACGCTACTGGCATTAGCATTGTTTGAGGGGAAAGGGGATAATTATTTTAAATAATATCAACATATTGGTTCTATATGTATCAGAAGTTCTGTTTATACCAGTTTCATGCCAATCCCTGTCAATTCAGACCACACAACATCAGAGAATCAGTTTGGGCTATTCAACCTACTACAGGGGTGGGAAAATCTAGATGTTTTTTCAGTCTGCAGATGCCATCAGCTATAGCCAACATTGTGAAATCTCCATTTTCTTTTTTAACAGTGAGCCCAAGAAAGAATTGGGAAAGTAAGTTTACTATTTTGTGATTTTCAGTTGATCTCAAAAAATATATTATTGAACTATTCCTTTTGGGACTTTTTCCTCTAATGGGAAAAAAGACACCAAGCTGTCTCCACTATCATACTATGGCAAGCAGGTTAGCAAAAAATACTTCCCTTCAACAAAGAAAGAAAGATTGCCAGGGTTATGCTAGGTCCATGCTTCTTAGCACAATTAGTACTTCAGGTTTATGTTCTAGTGTCACAACCAGGACCTTAAATAGGCAGCTTACCAGTAATGGCTATCTTAGCAAGCAATAAAATGACCACATAGGAAGGAAGTTAGACAATTTGTTCCTTTTAAAGTACAAGTTGGTAACATAAAAAAGTTAGTAACTTGAGATACAGTAATGTTTTTACTTCCTATCCTCAAGATCTCATTTCCTCTTTTTCAAACAGTTCAGCTTGGGCTCTGTAAAATAATTTGGGTCTAAACTTTAATGTTATTTCCCAGCTGGTTATAAATAGCTGCTAATGAATGCTTCTTTGTATGAAAATGAGTTGGTTAGAAATCAGTAGGACGTGATTGTTGTCAAATGAGGTGCTCTATAGCCTAGCAAAGAAAGTTGTATTATCAATATGATTTTTTGGTATCAGGAGGTTTGCTGTTTTGTAGCACACAGTACTCAGAAGAACTTGTTCAGTTTGTCTTCCTGAAAATGCAAATTTATTACCTGCTTCTCCTCTAATGGATGGAAGGCTGTTTACGTGGCTTTCTTTCTCCTCTTCTTCATTTTATCCTTACAACTGATGAGGTGGCCAAGCTGAGGGAGTGACTGGCCATGGCCATTCATCCAGTGAATAGAAACTAGAACCTGGATCTCCCATGGCACAACACTATCCAAATTGAAATACCACAATGTATCTTTCAATATGCTATTTAACTCCCCCAAGTGTACTGTTATTAAGGCATTTATCTATAAAAGGAAATACTCGTTGATTTTTTTTACAACACTGTAACAAAGAAGAAGATGAAGCTAAACCACACAATAATTAATAAAGCACTTTAGCACTGAAACTAATGTTTTCTTTCAGTGGGATATAAAGAAGTACAGATTAAAGCAAACTATTCCACTTGTGCTATTAAACTCCTTTTGAGTCCCTCTCCTGTCCAGAGCTTGGAAAAATAATTTTATATGGTTATAAATTCCCAGAAACCAAAGCATCATAGCCAGCCCATCAAATCAGTTCTTTATAGCTCTGTTCTCCTGTTGGTTGACCTTTGTAAAACACAACACAGTTTTCAATATCTGTGCTTGTACTGTACCAAGTTTTTATATCACATTAAATGTGATATAACAACTTTGTACCAAGTTTTTAGATTACTGTAAAATACCTCACATGATCCCATTTTAAGTGCCATGGTTACATCCTATGATATCAGGAGGTTAGCTGTTTTGTAACACACATGAGCTCTCTGGCTCTAATCTATGAGAATGCCCCTCCCAAAACTTCAAATCCCAGGATTCCATAACTATATGTGGCAGGGCCATCAGGTGGCATCATCCCAGTTGAATACCTCCCTCTGAGAGAAGTTTGGGTTATCTCCCTCCATGTTGCTATGTCCATTGATTCAATTGATTCAATCATCTTTGACTACAATTAAAAAAGAAATCCAGCAAGCAAACCTTGATTTTGCTGTTTTTTATAAGGGACACCATTTTATTATTCCTTTGTATATACAGTAATAGGACTTAAGCATCCATGGATTCTGGTATCCTGGATTCTGGTCCTGGAACTAAACCCCAGCAGATACCAAGAGCCTACTGTATTTGCCAATTGAAAGTAAAGTGTGTGTGGAAACAACAAAACAAAACAAAACAAAAACAAAAAATCATACATAAAACTGATTGTACCATTATATCCAAATATCATTTGTATCCCAATATAACATAACAAAAACACATAGATTAATAATAGCCAGAGTTCCATATTATAAATATATATACATTCAAATTATTACCATTTTTTTGAACTGCTGTTTGAAACATCCTATGAGCTTTTTTTTCTCTTTGTTATTTTTATTTTTTTTCTTCTTTGACAACCACGATGTTATAATGTACTATTTTTGAAAACTCAATAAAATTTTTTTAAAAAAGAAAGTAAAGTGTGTGGGGGGAGTTTATCACATGGGAGGAATTTCTCTCAATTGTGAATGGAGACAATTTGCAATTACGTGAATTCGCTAGTTTAAGAATTTACATGAAATTTGATTGCGTTCGGAATGTGTTCAGAAGGACTTCCCATTTCCTGAAAATGTTCCTTTCAAAGAAGCGTCACAATGCTATCACACTTTTTTAAAAAAACTGAAGAACTGATAAAATTTAGAGAATTATCTATGACCATGCCATTTTCAACAGAGATTGGAAGGGGAGGACAATGTAAACAAAAGTAATTTAAAATGGGAGAAGGGAAGTAATTACACAGACTGTTCACCATCCTCAATGGATGGGGATATGTGATAAAACATAATTGTGGTAGAAGCCAGCATCCAGGATAGACAGATGGAAAAATGGAGACAGTGAGATCACATTTATGGCAGGAAATGCAGCACTTTCAATTAATGGCAAAATGCATTAACTGAAGAAGGAGACTATACCAAACTGCTTCTTACCTCTCTTGAAAATGATTATCCAAGGTTGGCTTTAGGGCTGATTCACCAATGCAAAATATTTTTTTTCTCCCCACACCCCTGTTCCTCATGCCTATCCTGTGATACCAGATTGTGTAAAGGAATGTTATTTATAAACTTCCAGTACAGTGACAACTCTACTAGGTTTTGTGATTGTGGTGATACAATTTGCTGGCTTGTACATGTATTCTCCTCCTTCATCTTGCACTTTTTAAATGACTTTCTAGATGAATACTCAAAATAATAATAAGAGGGAATACTCCCCAAGGTGCAAAATGCATTGATCCATCAAGCAGTTTCTAATACATTCTTGAGAAGCAGCTTGTTTCTATGTCTGAATGGAGAATGCCAACCAGAAATATCCACAGCTCCTGGGGTTATTGACAAATGCAAAATTCAGATCAATGACTCAGTCAGTGAATCCATGGTCCTACAGTGTTTTTGCTTTTGGACTATAGCGGGAAGATTAGTATTTTATCATTTTCATTACTTCATGCTGCAATAGAGGTTTATTTTATATTGCTTTAAATGCCATGTTGAAGAAAATAAGAGTTTACAATTGCCTTGAATGATAATGTTTCTAAAAGTTTTGACCAGTGAGAGGCAATTTTAAGGAGCAAAGTTAATACTAAAGGGAAATATTTTTCATTGTTCCGTTTTTAGACTAAACAGCCAAAAAGCAGGTGATTGATTGACTCTTGACTTACTTTATTAATTTGCCCAGCCTTCACTAGTCTAATGCCTTAGATGACAGATCCCATCATCTCCAGCATGAGAAATAGTAATGCTGGGATTTATGGGAGTTGTAATCCAGCACATCCGTAGGACACTGGATTGGAGAGGAGTGGGTCTTTAAAATAATGTTATTTATTATGCATTTTACTTATCACAGTGTGTACAGTTATTAGTCTTTAAAATAATAATTGTTGGCTTATTTCCATTGGCTACCTGTATGACATTTGAGATAATAATTGGAATTACATTTTCCAGGTTTGTTTTTTTTTAGTTTTCTTCTTGTCAAAATGGATATTTTAAAAGATAAACACACAAATGCACATCTCAGTATATAAAAGATAGTATTCTTATCTATTCTCTGACCCTGAGTGATCAGATTTTTCATGTGGTTGTAGTGGCGGAAGGATCAAGAGGAACAATAGAATTTTAAGATGCATCATCAATAATTGATGTTAAAAGGCCATATTTGAATATTCTGGTATAGTAAATTGCTTACACCACATTCCTATTTTCCTTTACAACTCTGTTTAATTGCTGTCAACATGGATGACTGAGGGGTGAGTTTCCAGAGAGTGGGAGTTAAATTCCCTCAGATCTCGCTTGCAAGTTTTATTATCTGTGATAAACAGCGAGTGAGTTAAGCCTACAGGGAGGAATAAAGAACGTGAGCAAGCTTGCCACGTTGTATCATGTTCATAATCTGACAAATTAAAGCCAAGAGCCAGCAGACATGATAGCTGGGGATGGAGAACAGTTATATCTTTAGATTGTAAGCATGAAGGCAGGGAACCGTCTAATTAAATGATTGTATGTTCAGTGCTGTGTAAATTTACAGCGCTATATAAATAAAGGTTAATAATAATAATAATAGTAATAATAATAATAATAATAATAATAAATATCTTCAGCTCTCAAGGAGGGGGGAGGAGGAGGAGGATTAGCTGTGGAGACATTTAAATTTAAAATGTGGAGGAAATTTATAAGAAGTATTTTGCTAAATTGAGAAAGCCATTCACATTGGTACATGAAGTTCTCTTTCACAATTATTATGAATATTGCCTTGTAAGTGGAAACATACACTCTTTCTCTAAATGCTCTTTACTGGTGCTTCTAAGACCTAAAAAAGAAAAGCGGAAGGAAAAAAAGAAGATGTAGTCACAGGTAGAGATGGTTGATACTTCCCTCTCCCAGATCAAATTACTGTTCGATTACTGCTTGAGAGTGTTATTTCAGAACATGATTTTTTTTTTAAAGTACAGTAAAGGGTTTTTATGTCTTCTACATCAACCTTGTTTTTCATTTCTTTTTCTTTTCTTTTCTTAATTAGTAGGTACATTTTCATATTGCAATTTGAAACTGTCCATGGGAGTGTGCACACTGAATATTGCACACAGATTGGGCAACTCTGCAGAGGTCCTTTTCTTTCAACACATGTTGTGTTCCCCAGTGGCTCATCCCACACATCGACTGCTGGCATCACCTGTCCATATTTACAAACATGGAGCTGGAATGATGACTGGCAGCTACTCTGTTAAGCACCAGAGGCAATGTTGTTGACAGAAGTGCTGCCTTCATTACAAGGGGATGCCATGTTTCCAAATATATGTGGCAGAATTACCTGTTAGACAAGTGGCAGCAGCTGCTATAGAAGCCATTTGTAGCTACAAAGCCTCCTCCCTAGTTCTTCTTGGATGCTGGCAGGACCCAAATCTTTTACTATAAAGTCAGTTTGAGATGGTGGGTTCAATTCCCCCACCCCTGAACCCTGGAACTGATTCTTCAGTCAAAGCACTGCTTAAAGTCCATGGCTAGGCAAGAACTGAAGAGGTGGACAGTCTGAAAAATTCAGATCATACAGACATAAACATAGGAGTGTGGATTCAATATATGACAATTGCTATGACAATCAACTAGGACAAAATACATTTAGAAATTTGAATTTTGAGAAAAAATGTTTTAAGAAATAAATACTTTATAAGAAAATACATTCAATAATACATACATACAAATTTAATAGATTTTTTAAATAACAGAATAAAGAAACTAAGTGGACAAGAACAGGAGTATGTGTAATACTGACTCAAATCTGAAAAACAGTCACCTGTCTATCCCTGATGAAATAAAATCAGCATATTGTGAGCTGTATAAATTTAACAATGCAGCAAAATAATATCAGACTTGGATGCCATTCAATACTGACCTCTTCAATTATATTTTTATGAATTTCACTTAAAAAAAAGAAAATGTTTGATGTAGATTTCTTTTTACATCACATTTTTTCAAGAAATCATTGCAATAGCCAGTTTGAGGTAATTGATTTAATTATTTGACACCTCTTTTAACTGCAAGTACTTCAGCATACTGTAGGTGGCTTTAATGGATCTTAATTATGCACACATCACATTGAAATGTATAATCTGTGTGTGAATGATAGCTGGAACCTGTATGAGTAAGGACAAGAATTTAGATCACATTAGACAAATTCAGATTGAAATCTCAATTAAATAAAGTGTGCATCTCAATTTTAAGGAGAGCCTAGCAATCATTTCTATAAATAATAACACAGTGAAGAGGAGGATCGGATGACTAGTAGTTAAATCTCAGTAATTAGGGGTGACTCTAACTTTGTTTACTATACCTTGGACTGCTGCATGGTATTGACACCTTGGATGACCTATTCATCAAGATGCTTTTGTCAGCAATGCCAAACATCTGGGGCAAAAACAGCTGGAAGGCTTTCCACTACAATAGAAACTGAAATGAGAATTGAAGCTGGGGACAGGATTATTTTCCCCTGGATTGTGTCCTTTGTTTACTTTTAGAGGAACACTAATTTCAGGAGCTATTTCTAGCACCAACATTATTAAATTAGCAAACAATGAGATGAGCAAACAATTAAATTAGCAAACAATGATTAAAAATGTGAGCTCCCCTTCCCCACAATCAGAGGTGAACCTCTCTTGCTTTCAGAGGGTTTTTTCCCTGGTTTGGGGCATTTTGGCCATCCATGTGACCCCTACACCTGACATCGCTGCTCATCCCATGACATCCCTGAGGTCTGTAAGTAGGATGGCCAAGTGAAATGGAATACAAAGTTCCTGTGGCTTTTATGAGTGACATGCAAGCTTCACCTGTTGAAATTCCCTTTTTAGACAGTTATTAAGGGTGTATGAAGCTTGTTCTTTTTACATGTTCAGCCACTGTGGTGTATCCCCAATGGGACACGAATAAGAAGTAGAGCCAGCTAGGCAGCCATCTCATAAATGGTAATTCTTGCAGTGTTAACTTTGTATAAATAATATCCATAATTCACATAGGTACTGTAGAGAAATGTTGACCTGTTATGGCTGGCATCCTGTTGATTAGTCCCAACTACAGTAGACCCATTTCATCAATTGTTCACTGGTGAGTCAACACATAGATAAATCTAATGGATTCAGTAAGACTATTCTAGTTAAAACTAAAGGAGAATTTAGGCCTATGTTTGTAAATCCAAGCCGCATAGCAAGGTATGTTGAAAATTCCCTGTGGCCATGTGTATCAGCTACTTTGCCCTAAACTAGAACTACTATTAAATTCAATGGGTTTGTTCTAGATTCAACAGTTGGCCTACTTAGATTTATTCATAAACAGCTGTCAGTAGTAGGGCACATTTCTACCCTAGTACACACCCTAGTATTAATTTCTGCACAACATGTACCTTCTGAATGCCATCTCATGACTTTTACAAACTGCAGATTTTCTAGCCTTCCTGAATACTATGACATATCTCACAGAGAGAATGTGGGCTAATGGCTTGAGTGTTTCAAGAACACCAGGGTTGAAATCCTTGCTCAGCCACTGAAACCCATTGGGTGACCTTGGTCAAGTTATTCTTTCAGCCTCAAAAAATGACAAAGGTAAAACCCCTCTGAACAAAAGTCACCAGGAAAAACATGGGATAAGGTTGCCCTAGAGTCTCCATCTCTCAGAAATGACTTGAAGATACACAACAATGAAATATCTCCCCATGCATACATTTTTTAAAAAATCTAACACAAAGAATTATAGATTTTTTTTAAAAAAAAGATTCTGATTATTTGCTAATTTTTTGTTGTTGTTGTTAGCTGCCCTCAAATCAACCTGAACACATGGCGACCCTTTCTATGAGACATCTTCAAGCTCCTCATCCTTAACTGATCCTAACAAAAGTAATGACACTGCTGTATCTTTGTGCCTTCTCTTTCAGTATGAGATGTCATGGGCGGGGGGGGGGGGAGAGAGAGAATGAGAGAGAGAGAGACTAATCCAGTTTCTGTGATCCTGAAAATATAAATCTAGCATGAAAGTATCTCAGTTACTGGGTTATTGATGTGAAGTCCTTGGGAAAGCATACAGTCACGCTGTCATAAGGACAAACCAGTTCTCTTGTGTAGAAGAAACATGGGCATTTTCAGAATATCCACAGCTCAACATGTACTCTTAAACAAATTCCATCTTTGTCTGCCCCATAGCTATAGACAATCTTTCACACACTCTTTCCATGTAAAGAGTTCTTAAAACCAGGGTGTGTTTTTAAAGTACTTGAAAAGCTTTTGTGCAGCTTTAATATATGCACTGCTTCCAAGCCAATCATATAAAACACATTTACTGCTCCTTTTGCTCTTTATGCGCAGGCATAATTTTGCCCTGAAAGCTAGTGACTCACCTTAGCCATTGTTTTGTCTTACCAAAGTCCAAGTCATATTGACTAAGATAATATATCACACCTAGATAATGTAATTAACCCAGAGCGTATTGTGATCTCTTAGAAGGTCATTGTTGATACACCTGCCCTTTTCAAAAGTACAACTGATTTAATGTGTTAGTATGCTTGAAAAACATATTAGGGTGTGCTAGTTAAGGTTTCCTTGTTCGTTCAATTCATGGTATACACATTAAAGCATTCTGTCCCTCTCTGGTATCTTCCAGATGTATGGAACTGCAACTCTAATTATTACCAGCCAGTCAAGTGTTTGCACAAAGCACCTGATGTTCATCAGATTGGGAAAAAACTGCTTGAAACTACACAGAAATAACAGAAAGGATATACTAAATAAAACAGGTGTAGTAAAAAGCTGTCAGTACAATTCAATGCAGTGTAGTGCAGTAAAATAAAATAATGACTTCCATGCCCTTTTAAAAAAAATATTCAGTCCCCTAAAGGGATTTTCCATCTATGTGTAGAGGATCTCTCAACTGGAAAAAAATGTGATTTTTGTGTGTACCATCATAGTCCATGCTATCACATCTAAGAATTTAACCATTTTTAAAACGGGGCATGCCACTTCATTCCCATACACAAAGGATTTTAAGGCTGTGTTCACACTGGAGAAATAAACCTGTTTAAGTTCCATGGCTCAATGCTGTGAAATTCTGGGAACTGTAGTTTGTTGTGGGCCCAGAGCTCCGCTCCGCTCTGGGCCCACAACAAACTACAGTTCCCAGAATTTCACAGCATTGAGCCATGGCACTTAAACAGGTTTATTTCTCCAGTGTGAACACAGCCTGAATTTGAATTGACATTTCTTATATACTAATAGCATATATAGGTCTGTCCCTGGCTTTCCACTCCACCAAATGCATCTGAGGAAGTAGACTTCAGTCTATGAAAGCTCATGCTGTCAACTTCTTTCTTTCAGTTGATCTCAAAGGTGCTACAAGAACTCTCACATTAGCCATTTGTTCAGGGAGCAAAAATGGAAAGCAATATTTCCAAACTAGCTGTTTTGTGTGTGAGTATAGGGGGTGAGGTGGGTGATGGCCAACACACAGAAGTATAATCCAAAGATATACCATGTTAGTCTGTAGAATCAGTATGTAGAGAGATGATGATGATGATGATGATGATGATGATGATGATGATCTTGTAGCACATTTCAGACTAACTGAAAGGAAGAAGTTGGCAACATGAGCTTTTGTAGATTTCAGTCTACTTCCTCAGATGCTTTTAGTGGAGTGGAAACCAAGGACAGAAACAGAAATACGCTTCCTTCACAGACCTCTGAATGATGTAAGCACTACATTTACAACCCTATGGCTTGTTTGCATTATTCCCTCCCTACATCAGAGAGAGGCACAAAAACACATGAAGCAAAAACAAAACACCCCACATTTATGAATCACATCTTTCTGGATGAAAGCAAAAGAATTACTTTTCATAATACGTCACAGATGTACTGTCTATTGAAGGTGTGCAGAAACATTTGCCCCACTTTTTGGTGTCGGCTGTGGGAGAACGACACATGCCTTTATACAGAGAGAGATTAAGAGAGATGTGGGGAGGGAGTGAAATGCCCCATTTTTAAAACGGGGCATGCCACTTCATTCCCATACACAAAGGATTTTAAGGCTGTGTTCACACTGCATTTTCTGCATGTGTGTGCATGTGGCAGACAAGTATTATTAAATATCTGGACAACCCCAGCCTGAGGGAAGAATAATCTGAATTTAGGGAGCAGTCTCTTAAATGACAGCTGTAACAATAATGTAACTAAGAATCCATGTTACTAGAGAGAGCACAGCTTTGCAGATTCTATATCATGTCATAATAGCATCATATCCCCCCTTCTTTCCCTAGTCAAGTCCCTTTTAAAGGAAATCATTGCAAAACTCATGAATTGGAGTAAACCCCTTTTAAAAATCTTTTAAAAGTCAGCTCTCCTGTTAACTACTGCCCATTTTACACAACACAGTCAGAGTACATGGTGATCTTTATTTCAACTTCCCCAAAGGATTTCAACATGTGCCTGTCCCAATCCTCCAATGGGTGTTCTACGTTTAGATATAGAGTTCCAAAAGTAAAGTTCTCCATGAATCCCTCCTCATTGAGTCAGAGCAGTTCCATGTGCAATGTTCAGCCCCCACCCCCCGCCCCTATTACTGCTTTTGATTTGGACCAGAGAGAGAGAGATGGAGAATAATATTTTTGCAGACATTTTCTGCATTTCTCAGATGTAACTTACCCCTGCCCCAGTTATTAGCTACTGAGGAGAAAGGCTGGTACACCTCACTCCCCCTTCCACCCCAGATTCCCCCTTGAAAATCAGCCTCCTGTGGGGCAATTCTCCTTAGAATAAATCACAGAATCATAGAGTTGGAAGAGACCACAAGGGCCATTCCCCCTGCCATGCAGGAATACACAATCAAAGCACCCCCGACAGATGGCCATCCAACCTCTGTTTAAAAACCTCCAAAAAGGAGATTCTGCCACACTCTGAGGCAGCATATTCCACTGTCAAACAGTTCTTACTTTCAGGAGGTTCTTTCTAATGTTTAGGTGGAATCTCTTTTCCTGTAGTTTGAATCCAATGTTCTGTGTCCTAGCCTCTGGAGCAGGAGAAAACAAGAATGTTCCATCTTCAATATGGCATCCTTTTAAATATTGCTATCAAGACACTTCTTAGCCTTCTTTTCCCCAAGCTAAACACACTCAGCTCCCTAAGCCATTCCTCATAGTGTCTTGTTTCGAGACCTATCACAATTTTGATCACCTTCCTCTGGACACATTCCAGCTTGTCAATATTTATTTATTTGTTGGATTTTTGTCTTGCTTTTCTCCCAAACTGGGACGTCCCTCTTGAATTGTGGTGCCCAGAACTATACACAGCATTCCAAGTGAGGTCTGACCAAAGCAGAATGAGTTGTACTGTTACTTCCCTCACTCTAGATACTACATTTCAATTGATGCAGACTATGAGGCTTTTTAGCTGCTGCATCTCTAGTTTACTTATTGTGGTCTACTAAGTCTACTAAGACTTCTACATCCCTTTCTCATGTACTGTTGTATTCATGTACTGTTGCTAGGCCAGGTGTCACCCTTTCTATATCTGCATGTTATTTTTTTTCTGCCTAAGTGTAGAACCTTGCATTTATTCCTGTTGAAATTCATTTTGTTAGTTTTGGTCCAGCTGTCTAAACCCTCAAGGACATCTTGAATTTTAAATCTATCCTCTGGTGTATTAGTTATCCCTCCTAATTTGATGTTATCTGAAAATATAACAAGCATCCCCCCATTCTATCATCCAAATCATTGATAAAGATGTTGAATAGCATTGAGCCTAGGGCAGATTCCTGTAGCACCCTTCTATTCTCTGCTCTCCAGGAGGAGCCTTCGGTGAACACCTTTTGGGTTTGGTCAGTCAACCAACTACAAATTCACCTGATAGCTGCATTGTCTAGCCCACATTTTACTAGCTTTTCTCCCACAATGATACCATGGGATATCTACAGGGTTTTTTAAATGTTGTCAGCCATCCTGAGTCCTGGTTTTGGGAAAAGAGTGGGATATAACAATAACATCATCATCAGCAGCAACAACAACAACAACAGATTTTTGTCAAAGGATTTACTGAAATCAAGATACACTAAATCTGCAGCATTCTCCTCATCTACCAAGCTTGTGACTTTATACATAAAAAAAGAAATAAGATAAATCAGGCATGACTTGTTTTTGAGAAATCCATGCTGAACTTTAATAATCATGGCATTCCTGTTTCATGATCTGCTCTAGAATGTCTCATTTGTGTGTGGAGGGAAGAAACCAAGGATTGAGGACAATAAACTTGGTCTGCAGGCTTAAGGTTCTGTTGCCTTGCAACTTATATTGCTCTTTATAATGTTCTAAGCCTTCACCTACATTTACTCTATAACTACTCTGTCATCTCACTTTTTCAGCTGTTTTTAAAATGTTCCAGTTTCTCTTTCCTTCTCCCACTTTCACCTTTTCTCCTTTGTTTCCTTCAGTTTGCACTCAACTCAGCAGAGGAGAGAGGAGAAAAGGGGACAGAATCTTACCCTTCCCAATAGGTTTAAATAAAAGCAAACTGCTGTGGCCTCTCCTTGCTTGTGTGTTCTTCCACATTAATAAACTTGCCATCTGGACTAGACTCATATATGACTTGGTCACATGTGTCCCTGTTTTAATAATAATAATAATAATAATAATAATAATAATGTTTATTTATAACCTGCTCCTCTAGCAAAGTAATCGGAGCAGGGTACAGCAAAATTAACAAGTACAGAGTAAAACAACATACCATCTGTGAAACATTAGAGGGTATGCTATAAGTGAGCCCTGGCTTCGCTTATATAGATGTACATTCAGAAAGCCTGCTTCCCATGATCTATAAAAATATACTTTTTGAAAACAAACCACAAGAAATCAACAGAAATGTGTTCTTTGAATGTCGATATGTATACACAGTACTGTGAGCCATGTTTACCCAAAGCCACAACAACCAGATGTTGGAGATTAATTATCACATGGGGAAAAGAAATGGGAAGAAAGGGAATGCTCCCAACATAGGAGATTATCAGACAACGGAAATTGGAAGTATAATCCAATGGCAATCCGAAGGCAATCATCGGGTTTCACGTTATTGCGTATTAAAGTATCTCACTCAATTTCAGGGAAAAGGTCATTCCAAATGCAATCATGGGTTTTATGTTATTGCATATTAAAGCATGTCACACAATTTCAAGCAATGGGGGTTCATTTTCAGGTAATGAGAAGTCATTCTGAATGTATTCCAAATGCAATTGGAATTGGAATTCACGTAAATTCGCTAAACTAGCGAATTCACGTGAATTTGAATTGGCTCCAATTGGCTCCATTCGAAATAAAGAGAAATTCCTCCCATCTGATAAACTCCATAATCACATGATCGTGCCAAAGATGTTCAGACAATGTTGCACTCATCCAGTACTTCTCCCATGCACACACTGGAATGCTCCTGCAACTTCTCATTCATGGGGAACTGCTGTAAATAGCTTGCCAATAGTGCAAATGAAGCATGATCACGAAGGTGAGGAAGTTTATAACATTCTATTCCTGCTATCAGGGAAGCAATCCAGCACAGCATTTCAGCACAGGCAATACGTTCTCACTGCTAGGATTGGTTTTGTAGTGGATTTCAGTCTTGCTTTGAGGTGTAGGACACAATTGTGTTTCTCCTGAATAAAAAACAATGTTCTGAACTAAATAAAATTTATTCTGTTTAGCATGGAAAAATGATTTTCAGACATGCACAGTAGCGCCGAAATGGCACACGTGTGAAACATTCAATCGCAATGTAATAACAACACACTAATAGAGGTATGCAGAATTCAACCGTGTTTCTCTTTTCTTTTTATGTCATTGTTACAGTGCGATTTCGCAGCTGTGAAAATATCAATTGCTATAGCACTATTATTCCATTATCGTCCAATAGTGCAATTGTTGTGCAATTGACCCCGGTGTGATAATCTCCATGGTATATTTCATGCTAAGGATGGCATTTTCAAATTATACTGTCATAAAAACAATGCTAATGTGAAAATGAAGAGGCAGTTTTTGAGGGTTTGGGAGTGTCTGGGGGATTGTGGGTTGCAAAAATGATGGCCGTACCAGTAAGTGCTGCAGCACTGGAATTCCCTCTCAAGAGTGGGAAGGGATAGAATAATTGTAATTCTAAGGGTAGAGAATTCTCACTCTACTGCTTGTTAAACTAAACTAAAGCAATAACAGTTTTCACTTCTCTTCTAGTGGCACTCACATATTTAGGCATTTAGCAACATTGTAAAAATGATTCTGTAACAAAGATTCTGTAAATCTCCTCCCTAAATATTACACAATAGAACAATTCCCAATATTTCACAACACTATCTCTGGTTTTACCAATATGCGGTGGCATATACATCATTTTTCACGTGTGTGGCAGTGTATACTAATGTCATAATAAAAATTAAAGCACACAGATACATACATACAAATTAAATAGCATTTTTATCAAAGAATTAACCAATGTCCTGGCCATGACACACAACCAAGATGTTCTTCCTTTAAAAAAAGAAGTGAATGGTTCTCAAAAATCATAATGGAAGAAGCATTGAGGGATATGGCTCTGAAGTACTTTAATTCTGACAATCAATATCTTAACATCAAAACACACTGCAGAAATAATCCAGTTTGAGACTGCTTTAACTGCTCAAGGCTAAAGAATCCTGGGAACTGTAGTTTTGTGAGACGTTTAGCCTTCCAAGTCAGAGAGCTCTGGTGCCACAATAAACTACATTTCCCAGGTTTCCCTAGCACTGAGCCAGGGCAGTTAAAGCGGTCTCAAACTGGATTATTTCTGCAGTGTGTTTTGCATCAATGTCATTGGTCCAACTTAAAATTGCATTAGTATTTCCTAGACAGTTCCAGAACTAAACTATACTGTTCATTTATAGACAGTCATTTCAGAAAGAAGGAGGATGTTTAAACTTTTTTTTCCACATAAGAATGAGAGAAAAATAATTGACAAAGAACAAAGAACTCTCATTCTGCCATCGTATCCGCCCTCTTTCTCTCGCTCTCTCTCCTTTCTTTTGGACAGCTGCTTCCTCAATATAAGGGTGGTATAATTGTTCTCATCAGTCTTATAATTAAAATCACTATCCAGCTGATGTACGATTTGCCAAGGCTTCCCTTATGAGTTTAACAGATGTTGCCTTATTAGATCAGGACTCTGCTGCTTTAAGAAGTGCTGTCATCACAATCAGGACTTTTGTGTGCTTCTGTTAATGTTTGTTGTCATAATCTTCTTGATTGTATACATCTGAGAACAAGAATCAGATCTCAGGTCTCAATGGGCTCTATCCACATTATCAGTTCAAAGAATATCTTTACCATTGTAGCATAGCTTTGGCCTGTGAGGTACTCCACCAAGTTCTCATTCAAAAGCAATGTCATAATATTCGGTCTACATGAAAAGGGTGGGTGGGAGGCTAGGATTAGAGTAATATTCCAGCAGGGGAAATAGTCTCACAGATGTAGGAAAACCCATTGTTCTCCCTGCCTGCTCCTGTGTTTTTTCAGTACTGATTTTTAAAATATGATGTGTGCAGTAGCCCAAGAAATAGTGACTTTTACAGCAGTTGAAAACCAACTGGGGGCCATTTCACACCACTGAGGTCCAAAACACACTGCAGAAATAATCCAGTCTGAGATCGCTTTAACTGTCCTGGCTCAGTGCTAAGGGAATTATAGGGACTGAAGATTCATGAGACATTTAATCTTCTCTAATAGAGAGTTCTAGTGCCACAATAAACTACAATTTCCAGGATTCCCTAGCACTGAGCCAGGGCAGTTAAAGAGTTCTCAAACTGGATGATTTGTGCAGTGTGTTTTGGACCACAGTTACACTGCTATGATTCCACTTTCACCGCCATGGTTTATCCTTTTTAGAATTCTCAGCCAGAGAGCTCTAGTGCCTCACCAAATTACAAATACCAGGATTCCAATAGGGTCTTCCATGTCAGTGTGGCACTAAATCAATTTAGTCCAAAACTGAAAAGAGCTACCCAAGGTGGTAGACATTATCCTGAAAATATATTTAACACCTTGGATAGTTTGTTTAAAAATTCAAATAAAAACTCAAGGTGGAACTGCAAGAACAGCATGTATAGATGGGAAGATGGCGTGTATAGATGGCATGTTACCATCCCATTGCCATTCAATTATTTTTTAGAGTGAAGCAATATGTCAGAAAACATAATCAACATTTTAAACAATTCCCTACAAAGACCATTGTTAAAGTAATAGGAATGAACTCAAAGATTATTTTAAAAATAGTTTTTTGTGGGGCTTTTGGGCTTTTTAAAAATGATTTTTAAAATGTTTGTAATGGGCTGGAATCCGTAAGTAAGATGCATACATAAAAAACAAAGGCATTAGACCCCCCCGCCCCTCTTCTCAGAGTAGGAACAGTCAGTGAGGGTTCCGATTTTTAATTTACAGCAGAACTGTGGAAGCTAGTTTCAGTCTGTGTCAGCCCATTTTTGCAGGCTAAGCATTGGTGCTGAAGACATTGTGGGTGGGTGGGGGTTCTGTGTATTTTATCATTTTTGATGCCACAATGACAGTCTAATAGGGGCTTCTCATACTCCCCAACCAACTTGTAGGCACCACTCCAGATTACAACAATTGACTTCTCTAGTGGCAGATGCAATTTATTTATTTATTTATTTATTTATTTTGCATCAAAATTGTTGCTGAGGTGCCTATAAGGTTTCTGTGACTAGACTACCAGTGTGGGTCATCTGAGCCAATCTTTGGGTTTGACAGAAGAATAGTTAGATTTATAATATCCAAGTGAGAACTAAGCTCAATGATGCTAAGGCCTGAAGGAAAGGAATTGTTCTGAAGGAAAGGTGGAAGGAAAGGGCTTGGGTGGGTTTAATGATAGATTGCTTTCTGTGTGCTGGGGAAATGCAGTACTGTGAAACCACTGTGCTTCCTTGCATGAAGGAAGATGTCTTTATTTCATACCAAAAATAAGCTTTGCAGCAACTAAGCATTTATTGCACTTGTAGACTGATGGTGTACAGAGCCATTGTATTGTCCATTCTCTTCTATGAGTCTGAAACATGGATCACCTATCGCCAACATCTATGACTCCTCGAACGCTTTCATCAGCGCTATCTACGCACAATCCTAAACATACACTGGACTGATTATATGACCAATGTTGCTGTCCTGGAGCAAGCAGAGATCACCAGCATTGAGGCCATGCTATTGAAAACACAGCTGCGCTGGGCAGGGCACATTTCTAGGATGGAGGACCACTGCCTCCCCAAAATAGTACTCTACAGTGAACTCGCCATGGCCATCGAAAGAGGGGCACCCCAAAGAAGAGATACAAGGACTCCCTGAAACAACATCTCAAGCTTGGCCAAACTGATCACCAAAAATGGTCTGCCCTGGCCTCACATCGGGAGGCATGGAGACGCACTATCCACAATGCTGCAGCCTCATTCGAGAACTCACGCTGAACGAGTCTCAAAGAGAATCGACAACGCAGAAAGAACCACAACTTTGTAGCATCACCCAAAGAGACTTTCTGCTCTGCTTTCTGTAACCAGACTTGTTTATCCCGGATCGGCCTTTTTAGTCATCAACGCACTTGCAGAAAGCGTGGGATGAGTCCTTCCTGAATCTTCATTAGCGAAGAAAAGCCAGAGAGAGAGAGAGAGAGAGAGAGAGAGAGACTGATGGTTTGGAAAGGCCAAGGCTAACAGGGAGGGTCCAATATTTTGAATGACACTGTGGTATCTTAATCAAAGTTTGTACATGCATACTCAATTTAAAATATAACCCCCTTGACAATATTCAGCTTACTTAAGTGCACAGGATGTTATAGGAAGAATGTGTCCAGGAAGATGTGAAATGTTTGTTTTAACCAGAGCATGAAAACACCAAAATGATATAACTATTTAGGCATATCTATCTTATTTTCCTTTCCACTCTGGTTCACTCTATAGTTTTTTGTCTCACACACTGAGAAATTAATTTTAGACATAGAGCATTTCACAGTTATCAGTTCCACAAATTTTATCTAGCATGCAAAGAGGTAGCTAGGTTAGGGGCTGTATAAACAGCCCCAAAGGGGTGGCCTCCAGCCACCCTTTGTTCAGCCAGATCAGGGCCGCAACTGCATGCTGCAGCCTGGGTCTGGCCTTTCCAGGGCACACAAAGGAGCCACAAAAAGGGGTTCCTTTTGCACCCTGGAAAGGGTGTGATAGCCGCAGTGCCGCAGGTATATGGTGCTCCTTCAGCGTTGTGTTGTCTGGACGCAGCACCGGAGGAGCGCCGTGATGCCGCACACCATGTGGAGTGGCACGTGGCATCACAGTGTCCTGGGGATGGAGTCAGGGCATGTGTCATGTGGATGCAATGCCCTGACTCCACCCCCAGTCCAGCCTTAATGGCCAGTCTGAAGAGCCCCTTAGTTTGTATTAGCATAACAAGTCATAAACGAATCAAACAGTAGCTTTGAAACTAACTGAATTATTGGTAGGAGGGTTTATGCCACACCAGGTGAAACCACTGCTTCCCAAACATCTGTCTTTTGGCAGAAATAGGCTATGGCATTTGCTTGCATCCCTTTAAAATGCTCAGTAAGAGGAGAAAGGAGAAGCCCTAGGGTGTTTTTTTTTAAGTTTAAAAATTTTAAATAAAGTAAAAAGACTATATATCTATTTTTCAGTTTTCTTAAGAAACATCACATCTTACCAAATGTTCACTTTAACCACATTAAACTATGTACCTGTAAATACATTTAAACTGTGCATATGATATTGTAATTGAAAGGTGTAATTTTAATTTTGCTAGTTGTTTATGTCACAACTATTGCCATTACATTCAGTGATATATGGGAATTACAATGTATGAGTAACATTAGTACCAAAAACATTACTACGGATTCTGTATGGTTTAGTAGTGGAGGAGGTTAAAGAGGGGGGTGACACCATAAGTTACCATACCAGATAATGCCAACCCTAGTGCTACCTAGATTCCTTTATGCCTTTTAATTTTTTTTTATCCAGCTTTACCATTTCAAATGTCATGCCAATATGTAGAAGCCATGACAATGTGGTTTCCATCTGAACACATGCTGACTGCTGAACATTCTACGAATGAAGTATATGAATAAGACATATTTATGGATAAAATATTTATCTTTATATACTGTAGATGGAAATGAATACCAAGACATTTCACAGTTCTCTTAAAGCTCTCCTCCCTTCTTCTTTGTTTTCCCTTTCTTTCCTTTATTTTTATCTGAACAGTATAATTCTCTTCTCCACCATTTAGTGACCTCCACTTAGGCCTATCCCAAATGTTGTAAACCTGAGACATTTAACTTAAAATTGTTAGGTGTTTAAAATTACTCCCTCCCCCACTAGCTGTAGTGTGTGCTCTTTACAGTCATATTATAAGATCCTATGCTGTCATAAAGAGCAATGCTTAATTTTTAAAAACAGCCATGGAATGTTTTATGTTGTCAGCAGCTGTGCGGCTATAACATAATGCCTATAAAAATAAGGCTTGAGATAGAGTAATGGGAGCTGGTATCCACCCGGGAAGCATTTAGTATATGAAGGAGGAAGTAAAGTTAAAATAAACCCTTTGGCTCTTGAGAAGGAACTGGTGGGTTTTTATTGCAACAGGATAGCTGCAATACTCCTACCCATTAATTGTATCATCATATTTATAACTGTTTTAAATATATATCTTATCTTAGCTTACTGTGAGGAGTTTAAAATCATATGAAATGCACCACAGGAATAATTTATTCTGAATCACATTTAGGAGTAATTTCCCTGCCCACAAGAACTTGTACAACATGAAAGTCAGAAACAATTTCACATTAAATTAAAATACCTAATAAAAATTGGAAACACCACCAGCAAAGAGCATAGATATATAGTAAAAACAAGAAAATCTTAATAAAAAGTCCAGGAGTGGGCATGTATATTCAGAAGCAGTGTGCTAAAGATAAATTAGGGCAAATAATGAGTTATTCCTTTAGATAATGAGACTGGGTCCATAAGGCACATGCTTGATGCATTATGTAATTTTGTTTTACACAAATTATTTTTAGGTAACGGAACAGAACAACAAATCACAGCGGCAAATATTAATCATGTTCTAGGCCTTACTGATAGCATATTTTTTGACTGTCCCAACTGGGAAGGGACAGTCCTGATTAATCTCTGTTGTCCGGCCTTTTAGCTACTTTTAAAGTATACTAGTTTCTCTCTCCTCTTCCCACTTCCCCGCTTTGTCTTCAGCTTACCTCAGTTGGGGCAAACTGTGTTCAAAGTACAAAAGTAATTTGCATTCACTTAATACAGCAGAGGAGAAAGGAGAGGAATCTTTCTTCCTAGTAGACTCAGGCAAAAGCAAACTGCTGCATCCTCTCCCACTTTGTGTGTTCTCTCCCATTAATAATTTTTGCCATCTTGGCAACTCATGTTGCTTGGCCACATATCCCAGTTTTCATCTGTGAAATGTTGGATGGTATGTGGCAAGCTGAGCCAGTTCTTACTATGGAGATATATAAACAAGGCTAGATTAAAGCGGCTGAGGCTTTGGAGAACTTCCAAAATCCCTCATATGTGCCAACGTGTGAGCTACCCTACTGAAGGCAGCAATTTCTGCTAAAGTGAATTTAGCTTCAATGTGGTTTATCAATGGTGTTGAGCCTTGAGAATCCAGTTCTCTTGGGGGCTTTACAGATGGCCCCTAAATCATGGCTTTTTGGCACTCCTTTGGTGCAGGGCATGTATTTGCGCCACCAAGGGAGCGCTGTGATGCCTCCCACCATGCAGTCGGGTATGCAACATCATGACAGCATGGGGGCAGAATTGGGGCATGTGGCATGTGGTCATCATGGCCCCACTCTGCCTCAAGGGTGCCATTTATTGCTGGTCTGTTTAGGGCCCCAGTCAGGAGAGGTTAGGGCAGAGGTGCAGCTTTGGGTGGAGGTCAGGGCAGAGGTGAGGAATAGGTGGATGGAAAAATAAGAGCATCCTTCCCCGCCCCTCATTCCACTTCTCAATTAAATTTTCCTGAAGTCCCCAGGTTCTATCACTGTAATAACTTAAAACTTCAGTAGAACATTTAGACACCATACTATTAGCAGAAAACAACAAAGACTTGGAACCATAACTGAAGAAATTCAGAGGAAAGTGCTAAGGCAGGGTTAATGTTGAACATTAAGAAAACAAAAAATAGTGACCATGGAAGATTTACATGCACTCACGCTAGATGACAAGGAACTTGAAATAGTTAAACGTATTCCATACCTTGGTTCAATCATTGATCAAAATTGCAATTACAATTAAGAAATCAGCAGAAGACAAGGACTGGGAAAGGCAGTTATGAGACAACTAGACAAGATCCTAAAGTGCAGGTATAAAACTGAACATTAGGAAAGGTGGAAGTCAGTAGAAGGAGAAGAGGACCACATACCAGATGGACGGACTCAATCAAGGAATCCAGGTCCCTGGGCCTGCAGGATCTGAGCTGAGCAGATGAGGCCAGGAGGCCAGGGCGGGCTGAAAATGCTACCAATGCTGGGGGAATGTTACCAATCTTTTAACATTTTCTTTAAAAACATCACATTTTACTAAACTTTCACTTTAAAGCCATGAAACTATGTAGACATAAATACATTTAGAGTGTATGTATGATACCACAATTTAAAAGCATAATTTTTATGGTTGCTAGTTGTTTATGTCAACTATTGTCATTACCTTCAGTGATATATGGGAATTATGATTTATGAGTAATATTAATATCAAAAACATTATCAAGGATTCTGTATATTGTGGTGGAGGGAAGTTAAGAGATCCATAGAGTGGGAGTGGGGGGTGACACAATGAGGTGGTGACCCCATGAATTCTCACACCAGGTGACACCAACTCTAGTGATGCCACTGTCAGAGCCCCCCCCCCCAAGACTGAGAGTGTGTAACTTGCCCAAGATCCCCCAGTGGGCATGCATGGCTGAGCAGGGAGATGAAGCCTGGTCTCCAGAGTCATAGCCCAATGTTGCTCAAATCATTACCACTTTGGAGTGTTTTGTGCGAAGTGTACACTCAGGTCTTCTGACGGACATTTACTCCAGTCAGCCAGGACTAGATTGGCAACTGTTACCCAGAGGACTTTTTCTTCAGTCTCTCTTAGACTGTGGAATGACCTGCTGAAAGAGAGTCAATAGCTGAATACACCGTCTTAATTTAAAATAGCAGTAAAGACCAATTTCTTCCTGAAAGACTAACCAGGCAATTAAATTGTGAATTTTAATATGTGTCTTATTTGTCCTTTTACACTGATGTGTGTCTTAACTGATACTGCGTTTCCAACATGATGTTCACGTGAATTCGCATTGGCTGCATTCGAAGTTGGGAGAAATTCTTCCCGTGTGAAAGAGTCCTCTGTGTCAGGAGGCTTTGGATAGGGTGACCAGACATCCTCCTTTCCCAGGACATGTCTACCATTTCAGCTTTCTGACCAGGAGGAATTCAAAAATATCCTTCCTTTTGAGAAGCATGAATTTATACTTCTATGAGTATTTTTAAGCTTTTCTTTGGTCATGTCCTCCATCTTGCAGTGCCTTGTCCACCTTGGATGTTAAGAAATCTGGTCACCCAGGTGTGGTGTAGAACAGATCAGTCTAAGTTGTCAGTCACTCTCCTTTTCCAGGACACTTCCTACAATTCAACCTTCAGGCAGGCCAGTAGGATTTCCAAAAAGCCCTCCATTTCAAGCCTAAGAGGCATGAGTGTACATTTCTAGGAGTGTTGTGAGCTTTCCTTTGGTCTCTTGTCCTCCATTTTTTCTGTTATGCCCTCCATTTTGGCATGCCTTGTCTTCCTTGATGGTAAGGACATCTGGTCACCCTAACTTTGGGGAGCTTGGGGAGCAAGGGGGGGGGGGTTCTGACCCAGTGGTGTCACTAGGGTTGGCATCACCCCATTGAACTCCTCCTATACCAAACCATACAGAACCTTAGTCAATGTTTTTGTTTTTGTACTCATGTTACTCATAAATCGTAATTCCCATATATCCCTAAATGTAATGGTAATAGTTGTGACATAAAACAACTAGCAAAATTAAAATTGTACCTTTAAAATGCTATATCATACATACAGCCTAAATGTATTTACATAAACATAGTTTCATGGTGGTTTTTATGAAGCAGGTTGGTTCATGGCTACTGAGGTGTTATCAAAAAGGAACAATTTTAACAAAAAATGATAACTCGAGGAGCTATAGAGATGCAGTGGAGGTGCATAAAAGGTTTATCATGCTATACTATTTGGTAATAACCAAAGCGATATAGAAAACTAGGTAGAACATTAGAATTAATTCATACAACAAATAAAGAGTGTGTGACTATGGTATGAAAAGGGGGAACACATGATAACGGGGAAGGAAATCTGTATAGTAGATCGTAGCATATGGAAGGAGTTGAAGAATATTTCATTACTGTTACTATAACAAGAATGTATACATGTACTACATCTGAATCTTATTTTTACTGTAGTAATAATACACTTGTCTCTCCACATTTGTGGCTTTGATTATTCATGGATTTTATTACTATGTTTTCTCTAGGAATAGCTAGGTCCTCCAGTGCAACTCTATGGTCAACTTCAACCAAAAGTCACATAGAAGGACCTAGAGATTCCTAGAGAAAACACTCCACCAGACATTTGTAGCTCCTCCAATGCAATTCTATGGTCCATGTCTGGCAGATGTTGACCACAGATTTTCATCGGAGGACCTAGGTCCTAGAGATTCCTAAAGGGCTGTTCTCTCAGATAAAAACATAGTGTTTTTGTAATTTGTGGGGGGGGGGGGGCTTCACATTCATGGGGGTCTTGTGCCCCTCACCCTGGTGGTGCAGTGGTTAAATGCCTGTACTGCAGCCACTCACTCAAAACCATAAGGTGGCGAGTTCAATTCCCACAAAAGGGCCCAAGCTCGACTCAGGCTTGCATCCTTCCGAGGTCGCTAAAATGAGTACCCAGATTGTTGGGGGCAAATTAGCTTACATTTGTAAACCGCTTAGACACTGCTTAGGCGGTATGAAGCGGTATATATAAATGAAGCTGTTTGAGTGTAATTGTAATAAAGTAAATATTACTATATATCATTAAAAAATAAAAATAAAATAACCTGGGGATTCTCTTTTCTCCTACACCCACCCCACCTCTTCAGCATTTTAAGGGGACCAAAATAAATGCCACAACCCATTTCTGGGGAGATGTTTGAGGTGTGTCACCCCCCTCTTTGGGGGGGGTCACCCGGTGCAGGATGAACTAAAGCAAATGGCAGCACTTGCCCATGGGGAAACCATACTTGCCCGCAGAGAATCATTGGAGAATACCTGCCCATGGGGAAACATTGGGGAATACTTGCCCATAGGGGGGACCGTACTTGCCCATAGGGACACATAGGAGAATACTTGCCTGTAGGGAAACATAGGGGAATACTTGCCCATAGGGAAACATTGCCTAGTTGCCCAATGTTTCCCTATAGGCAAGTATTCCCAATGTTTCCCTATGAGCAAGTGCTGTCCTTTGTTTTAGTAGGTTAGGCCTGCTGCCCCCCCCCCCAGTGACGTCACTGGTGGACCTAGCCCAGAGAGGAGGAGGCCAGCTGAGGAGGAGGAGGAGGAGGAGGAGGAAGGGCAGGCTGGGCTGGGCCTGGAGGAGAGGGAAGCTCCGCCTGCAGTGCCAGAGCCAGCCCTCACTGAGCCAGAGGGAGGCATTCGCGTTGAGGCCGCTTGGAACAAGGAGGAGGCTGTGGCTGCTGCTGCTCTCTGTTCCTGTGCTTCTCCTTCTTCTTCTTCTTCTTCTTCTCCAACCCTGCTGCTCTCCTCCTCCTCCTCTTACTCCCTGCCTTCCTGGGCTTGGAATAACAGCAGGCTTGGTCCCTGGTTGAAGCAGAAGAAGGATAGTTATTTTTCTGGGGAGGGAGCCCTGAAGGAAAGACGCTGGAGCCCTTTGGGGGGACTTCAGCCCAGGTGAGAGAGAGAGAGCCCTCTGTTCTGGGGAGCCTCTGGCTGGGAAGGGGGGGCTTCTTATGGGGAGCCTTTGAGAGGGTTGGGTGGCATCCTTTCTGAGTGTCTGTGCTCTTTGGAAAACGTTGTTATTATTATGATTATTATTATTATTAATGTGACAAGAGGCTGGGTCCAGGGGGGAATGGGGGCCCCCCTAACCCCCCCCCCCAGGGTCCTCCTTTTAAGTCCATGCCCCCCAATTCTTTTCTTTCCATTTTGGGTGTGATCCAGATGGAAAAGGAGGAGGAGGAGGCTGGCATGGTTTGTTTGTTTGTTTGTTTGTTTGTTAGGGGTTTAGTTTTGGAGGATGTAGCCAACATCTAGGCTGCCTCCACACTGGAGAAATAAGCCGGCTTGGCAGTGCTTTAACTCTTTTTCTGGCTCAAGGCTATGGATTTCTGGGAGTTGGAGTTTGTTGCGGTGAAAGCGCTGCCAAACCGGGTTGTTTCTCCAGTGTGGAGGCAGCCCTGGTCAGCCCAAGGGTGACCAGATGTCCTCCTTTTTTTTCCCCGGACCTGCCCTACATTCCAGCCTTCAGTCCAGGAGGAATATTGGGTATCAATTTGGCATTATATTCCATTTTCTAGAATGTAAGCCACTGGCAGGTCCATTTTATTTTATTTTGCCTTATGTACGTCTATCTTGTTATGTTCTACCTTATGTATTTATTTTATTTTATTTTGTCTTGTCTTATTTTATTTTATTCTATCTCAGGTATTTTTTATTTTATTTTATTTTATTAAATTTTATCCTATCTTATCCTATCTCCTGCACTTTCTACATAAAGTTTCATAACAAATCATCATCATCTCAAAATGTCCTCCCTTACTGAGCATGGCTAAGAAGCATGGGTTGACATTTCTGTAGGTGTGTCTCCTCTTGTTTTTGGAGTGTCCTCTGTTGTTGTTTTTCCCCTTGTGCGTCCTACCTTTTGCAGGGCCTTGTCCTCCTTTGCAGTGAGGGCATCTGGTCGCTTTGGGCCACCCCAGAAGGTTCACAGGTGGTGAGGGTGGTGGTGGTGATCCCATCTCTGTGTTGTTGTTAATGTTGTGCGAGTCACATATAGGTGTTTCAGCATCCCTGCCAAGTGAGAAATGCCTCATTGCCTGCACACCCACACTGCAGAAATAATCCAGTTTGATACCACTCCAGCTGCCCTGGCTCAGTGCTATCAAATTCTGAGAATGGTAGCTTTGTTCTGGTGCCACAACAAACTGTCATTAAAGTGGCACCAAACTGGATTATTTCTGCAGTGTGGATGAAGTCTTGGAGTTGCGGCCGATCTGGGCCCTTGAGAGCCCTTTCAGCCAGAGATGCTGCCTTGAGGACTCTGGAAAAACTGCCTGGAAAGCAAGGGCCCCTGATGGCGGCGGTTGGGCTCTAGTCCTTTTTCTGCCTTTGTGTACCCTTTAGTAGAAAGCGAGTCCTAAAAATGGTTCGGTGATTTATTTTTCTTCAGGTTTTTTTAATAAGAGTTGGCAAAGGAAAATGTCTGCTGTTCCTGTTTCTCTCTGTCATTTTGATTCTCTGTGTGAGTGAAAGAAGGATGAGAGGTGCGTAGGAGGTGGGTGATACAGACACCTCCCAGGGTTTCTTTATTAATTTTTTCTTTTCACGGTCAACCTAATAAACATTTTCAGTCCTTCTCCAGACTTGAAGGCCTCTTGGATAGTCACTTGTTGCAGTATCTTTGTCATTTGGTCTCAGTTTGCTCCTCTTTCCTACAAGCCTTGTATGGGGAAGCCTTTTGTTGTGCTAAGCCTTCATGAAATAAAGTCTTCCCTTTAGAAATGTAACTTAAGATGCTTCTTATCCAAGTGGCAGTAGTACTTGTACACGTTTCTTTGGATGTGATCGGACGGAAAGGATGGTTGAGTTAACTGAGATATTTTTTGGATCAAAAGGTACGGCTTCTTACGTAGCATCTAGCCCTTTTGTGTGGGCAAACAGCTGGTTTGCTTGGCAAGTGCTGTGTTGCACATCCACATTTGCATCACACATTCACACCAGTGTTGCATCATTGACTGGGCTTTTGAGCTTGCGTGTCAGAAAGTAACTTGGGTAGTTCTGCCTTGGAAAAACAATATTGGACCATGATATTTCTAGTGATTCAGGATGTTCAAGATGTCGCCAGCTTTCAGTCTCCCTAATTCTGAATTAGAATGAGAAAGTCATGTCTGCTTGTAAATAAATGCTGGGCACAAATGCTTTTCTTGTGCCAGCAAGCAACGGTAGCAAATGTTATTTTGTAAATAAATACTAAACCCTGCTTGGGATTGCCAGCACACAGCCTTTAGGGATCTGCCTTTCTACATTGATCACTTCCACAAAAACAGGTGACGCTGTGATAGTTGAGGGTTGAGGCCCAGCCTTTAACCATGAAACCTTATGCCACAATACGCTTGTTAATCATTAAAGTGCCATAAGATTCTTTCTTTTTAGACCAGTCTTGTACTGTTTCACAATTCAAATTGCCTCTGCTTTTATTTCCATGGAGAGGTCTTACCTCTTCCAACAGAGAATGATTCTGTTTAAACTCGCCGTCTTGTGTTGCCCTTCCTAAAAGAGAGGTAACTCTTATATTAAAGCCTCATTTTCATCCGCTTCTTTCCATTGGGCATTGCCAATATATAAGAAATGAAAAGATGCTGAGCACTCAAAACCCTAAAGTTTGTTTTTACATGATCAGCATTCTAATACGTAAAGGATTTTCAATCACTTCTGTAAAAATTCTACTGTAGCACCATAGATTCGAGATGGCCACAACACTGTCTTGGTCTGTGTATTGGAACCATATCTATGCAATCAACAAATTAACTTGGAATGGAGGTGGAGGGATGATTGTTTAAGGCGTTAGTTGTTAATTGTTACTTAAATCTTATTGGGGGGGGGGGTAGTTAATTGTTTGACCCAGGAGTCTCTATGTTTTGCATTGTTATACCCCAGAGGAATCTGTGTTTTGCATTGTTAGATGGAAGTTAATCTTCAGATTATCTGATTTTGAGGAACCCATTGAACCTGAAGATATATGTTGCTAAACTTCAGTTTCCAGAACATTGCAATTGTGTCTAGCTGCTGAACCTCAAAGCTAGAGCCTGATTTACCCTTCAGAGGCCAAACAAGACTGTTCAGAAAAACTGCATTTTTGAGATTTAAGAGTATATATTATCTTTTTTTTAAAAAAAGTGTGGCATCATTACACTTGGTTGAAAAATTCATAACAATTATGTTTTAGTAGAGAGAGTTCCTGATAGATGTTCCCACTCAGTATAATAAAATATTCCACATTTAATTTTCAGTTTCTTTCATATTTCAGAAGTGCAGTATATAAATAAGACTTTGTTTTAATGCTGTTTTGTTTAGTTTGTTTTCAGTCATTTGAATACTATAGGTAGTTTTACAATGATAAAGTTAAGATGGCTTGTTAACAGGATTTTACAAAATCAACTGTAAAAAGGCATATGAAAAAATACATTAAAATAACAATTATGGTATGTAGCCAGAGTGGTATAGTGACCTGAGGATTGGACTATGACTCTGGAGACCAGGGTTCGATTCCTGCTCAGCCATGAAATCCACTGGGTGGCATTGGGCAAGTCACACTGTCTCAGCCTCAGGGGATGGCAATGGCAAACTTCCTCTTAACAAACCTTGCCAAGAAAACTCCATGACAGGTTCCCCTTAGGGTCACCATAAGTCAGAAAGGTGAAGATACACAACACACATACATACACACACACACATTCTTGTTAACTTAGGCTTTCTTAAGGGAAATACCATCAAGTTAATACACACTTCTTATGTGTTCAGCAAACTGATATCAAAGATAAGGGTTAATCCAGTTTAGTGGTAACTCATTTATTTGTACAGTACTCATTGTAACAAATCAGCTATACCCTATTCCTCTGCTTTTGTAGCCATTGTTTTGAGCCTTGCATATTGAGTACACATATTCAAGACTTACCACAATTCTATTAACTGTTGGTTTAAGAGAATTAGTCAAGAAACCTTACATTATACTCTTCCCAGAATATTCAGAATCATTTCCCCCTACTGGAGTTGTCTGTGAGCTCTTTAAACACTATCCTTTAAAGGGCTTGTAAAAGTGATGCTGGTATGTCCAGGCTGAAAAGTTGCATGCACTGATGGTGAGTTAGCTAGCAGCTCATAGAAATATGCTGGACTCATACTTTCTGACCCCGACAGAAAGGAAACAACTTCGCTCACTAAGACTGGGCCTACAACATTTAGTTCTGTCTGTAGGCTAACCATGAAGACAGATGAAGATATCCCCTCCGCTTGAGTAGGCTAATATATTTAACTAGGCCTCCATCTCTGGAATTCATTTGGTCCTTTCACTCTAGCCTTCTAGCTTTCATAGGTTTGGTGGCTATTGGAGTAAATGGGAATGGAGTTAGAGTTGGCCAAACTGGATAAACCACAGATCATATCATACTGGAACCTCAGAAAGTTTGGAGCCAAGTTTGGTAAAACAACAACAACCCAAAAACATTACTACCCTAAAGCAGATGTCATTCAACAATGAGTAGTGATACATAGATATCATGTATAGACATTAATTTCACCAAGGAGAAAGATTTTGTTGTAAGTAAAATGCTGCTTAAATGAACTTCATTATAATTAGTACAAAAGGGGCAAAGGTTAAATAGGATCCAGAGTTAGTAAAGCCAATAATTAAAATATTATTTCCAATTTACTGTAAATGTAGACTACTGGGAGTTTACAACTGGTCTTAAAAGATTGCTTTAAGAAGTTGTTCCAGTAAACTACTGTTAAAAACATTCTGTAAGACAATCTGCATGGTGAATAGTCTTGACTTTAGCTAGCATTATCATTTTCAGTTATTTTAAACTTACCTTAAAATTATTTTAGCCAGTCTACTTCAGTGACAAAAAGTAAAGGGGGGTTACTCTGCATGAACATAAAGTCTTGGGTAGTAGTTTATTTATTTATTTATTTATTTAACAAAAATAACTTTACACTGCAAATGAAATAGGCCTTATACATTGGCTTGAAGGCCCAATTGTACACGATTATACAAATTCTTGGCCAGGACCCAAACCCCTGTGGAGTTTATCACACAGAGGATAACTGGAATGTAAATGGTAATAAACCCACAATTGTGCTAATGTTTTTCACATGATGTCATGTTCAAAGTGCTATTATCCCATGAATAACCGATGATATCCCCACAGTTGCCCTAAAAGTTTTCACGCAACGTCGAGATGAAATGTGATTAAAGTGCCATTATCTTGTGAATAACCAGGCAAGAAACTGTAGCAAATCATTCACGGGATTTTCCTGTGAATGACTTTTTGCTGTTTATTGCCTGGTTATTCCCTGGTTATTCACAGAATAATACCTCTTATGTAAAACTCATTTTAATCACATTTTAATGTCAGTTGCACGATTTTTATTACTGTTTAAACTCCTAATTTCCTCCCGTGTGATAAACTCCTAGGTAGATGTATGCAAGTCTTCAGGCAGGCTGGGCAAAATTTTAAACATTGGCAGACAATCCTCTCCAAAACCAGATCACAAATACTTGTGAAATTCCATGTAATTCAAAGGGAGTTACATGAGGTGGAATACTGATCGAAGAACTAGTGGCCTTAAAAGTTGATCCTTAAAGTATAAATGCACTGTGGCTATAAGTTTGTGTAACAGGGAGGTCTACATTTGTCTCATTTGAAGTTATCTCCTATAAATGAAGGAACACTGGGAAACTCATGAATCCTGTAAAAGACTAAATGTTTAGGTATAAACTGAGACTGTGTTTCTTACTGTTTCTGTCAATAAACAGTTCTTATGAATTCTGTTTCATGTTTAGATGAGTGACTTTGGAATCAAGAACATGGATCAGGTAGCACCTGTATGCAGTTTGTATAGAGGACTGCTCAAGGTAAGATATCAATAATGTTGTTCTCAGTAACAGACAGTTTAATCTTTGCACAAGGCATATCTTTTGGGCGTATTTATATGGAATAGCATTTGCATGTAATAGAGAAAGTATGCACTGTGGAAAAACCATTCCATCCGCAACTGTTCTTTTTAGTCACAGTGAAAAACAGGCTGTTGCTCTAATGTATTCAGTGAACCTAGAGCTACATATAAATTTTAATATAAGAGGAGGGAAAATAACAGAGCTACAAGAAATGGCTTTTCCAATTTGTTCTGTAAATTAAAAACTGAATTCTAGATGAGAATCCTAATTAAAGAGTTATAAAGATTTATATAAAGGCACTATTGGAATAGTCAGTTTTAATGTGATTTGTGTGTGCAGTTGGTCTTATTTACCCCATGGTGTAGGATTAGTGGCCTTCCAGAGGATGTTAGATTTTATTTTCCATCAGCCCTAGCCAGCTGATTTGTCATAAACAATGAAAGGTGTGTTAAGGTCACAGGTTCCCCATCCATATATATGCAAAATACTAACATACAAAAACTCAGCATTGTCCACATTTGGCACATATTGACATCTTAACATTCTCTTTTTAAAATGCCACTAATATGTATATGAACCACAACTGTTGATTCATATCAATACTGCCTAAAATTCAACATTTTCAGGAAATTGTTGACAGACTCTGTAGCAGAAATTATCTTAACTTAGTAACAACCTGTGAAGAGGTTGTATTTCCACTTAAGCAAGCCACATAATAATATAAGTGTAGACCTTGTAATAGATGCTTATTAACCTGGGCTGTGTACTCTGGTAGGCTTGGCCATGTGACAAAGCATATTAGAGGCATAATGGTTGACTCATATCAGCCTTCAGGGTACAGTTCCATCATTGTACGGCTGTTCCCAGTACTTCAGGATTTCTCAATGAGTACTATTTTCCACTATTCTTTAGTAACTTTGGCATAGAAAATGAAATTTGTTGCTCATGTGCCTGGTAAGCTTTAGTCTGTGTAGTCTTTAAACATGCTCACTCTACTGTTTAGTTTCATGTTTTAAAAATGCAACATAATGTTTAAAGTACAGCGTCCCTTTTACTCATTCATATAAAACCACATTTTTTCCAATGACTCAGTGTAAGGGTCACTTATTTACACAAAACACAGGAGTTTCCAGATTATGTTGAAAGAGCTTGGCCTTTCCCCTAGGTATTGGTGATGACTCACATCTTTTATCTAATAACGCTGAAAAAAATCTGTGTTGTGAAAAGGCTAGACAGCTGGCTTATTATTAATCTTATACAACATATTCATCAAGTAAATTTTGGATGCTGAATGTTCTAATACCAAATGTCTGTATATGAATAGTTTCTTTGTTCTGGACTAAATCATTTTGACTGCATTACATTTAGATCTTCTAGTGCTAAAATTAACCATTAAAGATACTTATCTGAGAAATATGTTAATTCACGTTAGCGTCTCCACATTTAGTTTTCTCAAAGAACGGGGCAGTCAGTAGAAAACATGTCCTGAATTGACAAAATGTTTTTAAATGCTCACAGTTTAAAACACATAAAGTGAAAAACAATGCAGTGTCAGACACAGACTGCAATCCTGTACAAACATACCTGGTGATAGTAAGCCATTTTGAACTCGGTGAAGCTTACTGAGTAGGCGTGTATAGAGTTACACTGTAAAAACTCTAAAGAAGGGAAAACAGCACAGTATCAGTTGAAAGTCAAACACATTTTTCTTAGAAGGGCCTCTTAACAGACTAATAAACCATTAATATCCATTAGTTTGAGTGAGGACATGTCAGTTAATGCTTTTGTTTGTTTAAAGAAGAAACCAACAGAAGTAGAAAGTAACTTCTTTAATCCTTTCTTTCAATTATCCTAAGACTGCCACAAAGATTATAGTTTTGTCTTATTCTTCCATGCTTGTCTACTTTCTATTTAACACATTTTTACATGTGTCTCACCTATATTAGACATGTTTCTGAGGCTGCATCTGCACTGCAGATGTAATCCAGTTTAGTACCACTTTTAACTGCCATGGCTCAATGCTGTGGAATTCTGGGAATTGTAGTTTGTTGTAGTACCAGAGTTCTCTGAAAGAGAAGGCTAAATGTCTCACAAAACTATAGCACTTAGAATTCTGTAGCATTGAGCGAGGGCAGTTAAAGCAATGTCAGACTGGATTATTTCTGCAGTGCAGATGCAGCCTGTGCAGTCGAGTCTTTCTGTGTTCTAATAAAATTATTGTAGTGAATATCTCTGCTTGATATAAAAAGGAAATCAGATTCTTTGTAAGTTAAGGTTTTAGTTAATCATCAGATGCCATTAATTGCTCAAAATGGCTATGGTCTCCTAGATCAAACCTACCCACACCCTCCCCATCAACTATATCCAATTCTAGGAAGATCAAATGAAAATGCACAGCAGACATTGTTGTCTTGCAATAAATCTGTTGTAAACTAATTCACTAGGGACTGAATGCAGTGCTGTACTTAGAGAACACTGGGAATTACTTCTCTCTTCCCAGTTTTTTGTTGCGTTTTATCTTGTATCTTTTCAATTATATATTAAATGTATTTTAAGTATGGCGTAGTGGTTACAACTCTGAAGACCAGGGTTCAGTTCCCTGTTCAGCCATGAAACCCACTGGGTGACCCTGAAGAAATCTTTCTTAGCATCAGAGGAAGGCAATGGCAAATCTCAGAACAAATCTTGCCAAGAAAACCTAATGATAGGTTTGCCTTTGGGTTGCCATAAGTCAGAAACAACTTGAAAGAACACAACAACAACAACCTGTTCTAAACATGATCTTTTTAGAATTGTGCATTTTAATGTTTGTAATGTTTGTAAAATAAGATTTTAGCTAAACTTTTATTTTAGATTATTGTAAAACAGTTTAAATCCCATACTAGGAGAAAAACAGGGTACAGATTGAATGAATAAATAATAAATACTCCAGGACTTGCTGATTTGGACAAAAAAAAGTCTGTTTACTAGATTGATGTGTGAGCAGCTAGTCAAGTAAACTTGGGAGTCTTAAAAGAAACATCTGCTCTTTGTAAGTTGTTTCATGCAAGAGAAACTATTATGTAGAGATGACTCCTTAAAACAGAATGTCAGTGTTAAGATTCCTTAACGGTGACCTATATGAATGTATTGTACTTGGTTTTTCAAAATATGTTGGAAAGGCACCCTCTATGCTAACTAGGAATGGTGGTTTAATTCAGAGTATCATGTTTCACTCTCTCACAAGATACTAAAGTTGCTATTGATGTCCTGAAATGTTTACATTCAACTGCCTTATTTCTTCATTTTCAGCGACAACCTGCATTTGATAGCTTTGAAAGTGCAAACTCTTTGTTTATGGGATACTTTCCTTCCTTAAATGAAGATCAGACACTTCAGGAAGTGCCTACAGGCCTTGACTCTATTTCTTATGGTAAATACTAGTTTGATAAATATAACAGTTTGATTATACTGGTGAATAAAAAAGTGGGGTTTGTGGAATACATTGGAATCTCAAGTCAACTGCATGAGGAACAGAAGCTCCAGTATGCAGGAAAATCACCCTCACCAAAGATTCTAGCTGTGTGCCATATCTGGTCAAAAGTGTAAGCAGGAAACATCTTGGTAGAACATGTGCAGTAATAACATTATATAATCATTAAATTTGCATCCCTTATCAAAACTGGGATCAGATCAAAGTGGGTTTGTGGCTCCCTAGTATTTCCTATATGTAGCAAAATGTATTCTTTCATAGACTCCTACAGTTTAAATTCAAAGGAGAGCCATTATAAACAAAGGAACAGCATGACTACACTGTATCATCTATCCTGAGAATAGTTACTTTTTGAATTTGGAGCAGTTACTTTTTTGGACTGAGATTCTGATAATTTCTGATCAGGGCCTAAGATCTACTAAGATCTTCTAGTTTCCTAAAGCCAACTATATCATACCAGAAGGATTCATTGATTGATACACTTCATTACAATTGAACTAATTAACAGTCAATGAATACTTTTGGCCACATTGTCTAGCAATTTATTAGTACCTTGCTTTCAACTTGAAAATAGTGGATGAAAACATTAACAAAGGAAAATAGAGTGATTTCGAAATGGTTGGAATTTTTTATAGGAAAGGCAACCACTTTTTCACAGAAAATGTCTTGAGTTAATAGTATCAGGAGTAAAGGCAACAGTCAAGGCAGCAGTCTTTTCCTGAAGAAATGCAAAGTTAGAGAACAATTAGGGAGTAACTTGGTTTATATAAACCAACGTGTCCATTTTTTCTTTCCAGTGTTTTTTCTAGTGCTGAAGTGTTACCTGTCATTTTCAAAGCAAAACAACATTTCAAAAACATGCAATTTTGCTTTATTCATTCATTTCGCCCAAAATATAGAATAAGCTTATAGGCCATCTTCACAAAGAGAAGCATAATCATTTCAACTCCTTTTGATTTTGGTACAGATAGGAAAGGTTGTGTTTGGATTTATACACATGCTAAGTAAGTTACAGTTTAGGGCCTCAGATTATAAGGGGTCTCTAAATATCTGCTCTGCATCAAACACACAAACAGAAAATCTCTTAAAATTATGGACACTTTGATGGTATTGCTGTGGGTAATATTCTGAAATAATTTAGCCTCTCAACATGTCTTAATTGACCCTGTTTAGAATATTTCAATGTTTCCTTTCAGAATCAAATACCTGTGAGTTGCCTCTCTTAACTCCAAGCAGTAAAGCTGTCATGAGTCAAGCTTTAAAAGCAACTTTCAGTGGCTTCACAAAGGAACAGCGCAGATTGGGCATACCAAGCAGTAAGTGTGTTTTCTTTCCATTGTACAAGATTACGCAGTTTGGATAGGAGAAAAAATGAGTCTTTCTGTCCTATGGTACTCTTATCCTTAACACATAGGCCTCAGCACATTATGACCAGGCCTACAGAATCAATGGGACTTGCATAAATGTTGATTTCCAGGTTCCCATTGATTCATTGGTCCTATTCTGGTTGGGACTAATAATTGCCTTTAGTCTGTTACTCATAAATAAGCTTCATTGATTTCGGTGGGATAAAAACTATTATATTTAGGTGTGTAGTCTAAGTTGTTTTATAGAAGCTGCTCAGAAGTGAGCATGGAATCATGGGACAATAAAAAGGAAAGCAGTATGTGTTCCATCTGTAAGAGAATGATGTAGGAGATTTTCCTTGTAAGGATATTAATTGGTTCGTCTTACTCCTTTACAGATCCATGGTTATGGACACAGCATCAGGTGTATCAGTGGCTTCTCTGGGCTGCCAATGAATTTAGTTTGACAAATGTAAACTTTGAGAGGTTTTCCATGAATGGTCAAGAGTTGTGCAACCTGGGAAAGGAACATTTCTTGGAACTGGCACCTGATTATGTGGGCGATATTCTGTGGGAACACTTGGAGCAGATGATAAAAGGTAAATTACAAAAACAAAGTGATTTAATATTTGTGATGAATAAGTCTTTAAAATTGTTCAGAGTGTTGAAGACTTCTTGTAAAATATTAGAAAGTAATGCTGACCTTTATTAGGTTTTGATTGAAAGGTCCAGAACTGTGGGTGCCCCTCTTTTTGATATATGTCTAATAATCTTTTATGCCAAATTAGAAAACTAGAATGTAGAAAAGTGCTATGTGCTTTCATTTGAAGAAATCATGGGTTGGATTGGAACTTGGTCATATTTATGTTTAGATATAAATTGTTGCTAATTTCAATCTCACTGAAATTTAAAGAGCCTACCCATAAGGATGACCTAATTGAGATTCCAGTTTACATGTATGCAAAAGATGTTTTTTAAATCCTGTTAAAATATTTTTAATTCCTGTTAGTATAAATGGAAAAGCTAAGAAAATGGTTACCACAAGTGTTTATTTAGGTTCCAGACCATTTAAAAATATATGGACCTGACAACATTAGACAAGAGAGACTTCAGTGGCAATGTATAATTATGAGAAATATGTGACATATTGTATTCAACATGTCAAAGCAAATTCTCCCTTCCAACTGCATATTCAGAAAATGCTTGTTTTTTTGCAGACAATGAAGAAAAGCCACAGGAACAGTATATGGATTCCCATCTCACTTCATCTCCACAGTGGGCCAACAACAACACATTAGGTAATTTTTAAAATAAAACAGATTGTCTTTAAGCAAAAATTACACTAGTTGGTAAAGACAGAGATAGTGAATTTCCTTTTGATATACAGTAGAGTCTCAATTATCCGACATAAATGGGACCGATTGATACAGTGGTCCCCCGGGTTACGAAAGTAATCTGTTCCGGATTACCTTTCGTAACCCAGAAATCTTCGTTTCCCGGGGGACCGCTTTAGTGGACGGACCACGCGGCAAATTTAAAGGGGCCGCGTGGTTTTTCTTCTTTACATCCCGGGGTTTTCTTCGCATCCCGGGGGCTTTTTTGCGGCCCCGGCGGTTTCGGGTCCCGGGGATTTCATTCCCCGGGGTGTTCGTATCCCGGGGGACCACTGTAGTAGGATAACCAAAAATGTCGGATAATCCAGACTCCATTTGTTCCCAATGACAGTGTGCGCACACCCGCACCCGTGCCACTATTGGGGACAAATGTCCCTCCCCACCCCTCCCCTCCTCTCTTCTTCCTTCCCTCCCCTCCCTCACTGCCTCATTCTTTCCCCGTTTCCTTCCCTCCCTGCTTCCCTGCTTACCTCCTGCATCTCCGAGGCCTGGGCTGCCTCCTCCTCTGCTGCAACTGCCAGGGCCTCTGAGGCTGGGCCTCCGCCTCCGCCAGGGCTTCTGAGCCCTGGGCCTCTTTCTCCTCCTCCTCCTCCGCTGCCTGGGCCTCCTCTGCTGCGATTGGGGTGGAGGAGGCCCGAGGCCTTGGAGGCCCCAACCACAACAGTGGAGGCCCAGGCCCCAGCGGCAGCAGAGAAGGGGGACGGGGAGAAGAGGCCTAGGCCCTAACTGCAGAAGCCCTGGTGGTGGCAGTGGCAGAGGAGGAGGAGGAGGCCTGGCCGAGCCAGGGCCTCCTCCTCTGGGCCTTTGCTGGCAGGCCTGTGGTGCCCAGAGCAGCTTGAAGCTGCTGGAGGAGGCCTGGTGAGGCCTTCTTCTCCAGGGCTCCTCCAGCAGTGGAGGTCCCCCCCCATCTGTCCGTCGGATAATCCGGAATGTCAGATGACGGAAGGACAGATAATCAGGACTCTACTGTAAATGGATCCCCACCCCATATCTTTGTTGTACAAAAAAATATATGCAGAGGTGGGTGTGTTTGTTTACCAATTTTGCAACCTCCAGAAAATATTTTGTATTTTATTTTCAGTTCAAGTGTGTGTTTGTTTTTAATGTCACGTTTCCTATTAGGTTCTTTCAGGTGGCTGAGTAGTATGAGGTTTAGATTTTTGTGCTGTTTCATTTTGAGTAGTAGTAAATTAATGGAAATAATAACATGGATCAGGCTGAAAACTTTTCTTAAGATCCATGAAAGCCAGAAACCTCAGAAGAAAGGAAAACTAAGATTTAAAACTAGCTTCCCTTTTAGCTGAACTAATTTTGATTCACGATTTTGATAGGCTGCAAAAAATAAATAGCTGTGTGTGAGTTTTCAATCCATTTTCATCAAAGTTGCATTTGAATGCATCCGATATTCAATACTGCAGTTGAACATTTGGTTTTGGTATTGTAACTCATTGGCAAAAGACACAAACTTCACCAGCTCAAATAAATGCTTTGAAAGTTGTGGGAATTAATTAAAGCAAGGCATTGAAACCTTTGACCCTCTAGATGTTTTAGACTACAAACCAGAGACTCTCAGCATTGGCTGTTGTGAGTGGAATTGATGGGGATTGTATGTTAAACTATGTATGCAAAAATTTCCCAGATTTAATGTATTTGCTTACATATGCAGGAAGCTTCTGTTACATCAGTATTTCATCTGATCTGCAGTTTCAAAGATGTATAGAGATTATCAGACATCGTAGTTCTTGTAACTAGACATTTTAATAAACACCAGTTTCTTTGTGTGGGAAAGATTTATACACTCACTACTTAAAAATTAAAAATTAATGACAAAGCTGTGCTAAAATAATTTTAGACCCATGTATGTATTCCTCTACTTGGAAAGGAGCTACTGTTCTAGAGTCTGTATTAAGGTCTGTTAACTGAAATTCAATGTGTATTTCTTTTTGTTTTTCAGGTATTGACATTGATCAAGCACAGTATTGTGCTCAGGTACCCAGCTATCCAAAATCTCTAACCTATCCAAAAACCGGCCTTCTGGGTGACTTATGCCAGCCATCAATAGGACCAAATCTTGTTAATTTAAAACAAGAATATCAGATGTTTCCTAAAGCACAGCTAGAAACAGTCAATGTGAATTATTGCACCATGAATCAGGACTTCACAAGAAATAATCTGAACATGCTGTTGGATAACTCTGGTAAGTATATGTACTCTAACCATAATGTTGTTTAAAGTATGATTCTGTTAGGCATTTACAGATAGATGTCCCTAATATAACAAAGCAAATATCATATGCTCAAATAATTTCAGTATTCAGGTTCTCAGTCTTGTAGATTCTGAGTTCAGTAGCTCACCTCACATCTTGTCACTGAGCCACAAGCCATTAGTTTTAATCTGTGGAGAATTGCTATGTCTTTAATAGGTTCCAGTAAAATCTAGTTCAGTCTGCAAAAAGAACAGAATGAAAGGCAACACTCACTAGACTATTTGTTTCATATATTGGGGCTTTCTAGATTGGCAGGAAAGTGTGACATGAAGTTGCCTTTTCCTTAATGCTTAGCAGATGCACCACAGCCTTTAGATGGAGCTGCGCTGTTCCGCAGTTTTTAAAAAAGAAGCTGGGAAAACCAGCACCTTTTTAAAGGCGCTTCTTCTCCCCTAAAACGCAAAAAAAGTGTTTTCATGGCACACTTTCCCTTTTTCTCATCTAAAGGCTAGAGTTTCATGCAGCCATGAACACACTTCTTTTTGCCAATCTAGAAAGCCCCATTGTTGCTATATTAAGAAGAAAGTAATACTGGATTTTAGCTAGATAAAGTTGGTTTCAATAGAATTGTATAAAGTTGGTTTTGGTTGAATAACTTAAACCTTTCAAAATTATGATACATTTCAACCCCAGTAAAGTATATTCTTATTAATTGGAGGAGGATCAACATAATTTAAAATAAATTAATATGATCTGATGCAAAGGTGTAATCATATGTTTCTCTAACACTTTATTGGATTGTACCTCAGCATTCCTCATCACTGGTTGGGCTTTGTAGGTTGTTGGGAGTTATAATCCAACAATTTAAGATCCTGTGATTCCTATCCATCCTCCAGTCTATTTCACTTGTGAAACTGAAGCAAGGTGAAATTTTCAGACAGTAGTCTCAGCATTATCAATTCAAGCCTCTGTGTTTGTTACATTAAAAAAATTATAAAAATTATTTCATTTGTAGAAGTAGTATACTTCTTGCCACCCCCAGAAAAACCTCCAAAATAAGTGAACTTGTATTTATTGTGCTTTTCCAATCTTCTATTCAGGTAAACCTAGGGAGCTTGATTCTAGTGACAGTGGCACAGAAAGTTATGAGAGCTCAGATTCTTTGCTACAGTCTTGGAACAGCCAGTCCTCCTTAGCAGATGTTCAGCGTGTGCCATCCTATGACAGTTTTGAAGATGACTGCAGCCAGTCGCTGTGTCTAAACAAACCCACAATGTCCTTTAAAGACTACATTCAAGAAAGAAGCGACCCTGTGGAGCAAGGGAAACCAGTTATACCAGCAGCAATTCTAGCAGGATTTACAGGTAAATCCTTTCTGCCTTTAATGCAGGGGAAGAAAAAGCCCCAGTATCCACAGCCTGGGAATGTGTGTGTGTGTGTGTGTGTGTGGATTCCTATGTCTCAGAAAAAATATTTTTCCACCCTCTGCTAATACCTCGTGAGGAGGGTCCAAATTGGTTTGGGTAAATGATATAACAGAGGTAAGCTACCACTAGCATGTCTGCCTAATTTGAGTCCAAATGTTAACATAAGAATAAAGTTTAATTAAAGTCTAGATTGTTGCAGGAAAGCCAGTGTGGTATCACAATTTTAGTGTTGGACTAGGACCCAGGAAACCAGGGTGCGAATCCCTGCTTGGCCATGGAAAAACTCACTGTGTGACATTGGCCAAGTCACACTCCCTCAGCCTCAAAGGAAGATAAAGACAAACCTCCTCTGAATAAATCTTGCCAAGGAAACACCTTCTGAACGTAAGTTCATAAAGAACTTGAAGGCACACAAAAACAACAAGATTGTTGCAGACAGTTGTCTGTATATGAAAGCCAAGTTTAAAAAAATCACGATTTGGCAATTGTCCAGTTTCTTTCTGAAATCTAGTTTCAAATAAAATTCCTTTCAACTGGGATGAGCTTCAAAACAACTGCAGCTGCTGGGAGTGAAAGAGAGGGAATCTTCCTTTAAATCATTGTGCTGTGGTTTAAACTCAGAAATTCTGACTTTTTGAAAGACGTTTGTATCATATATAGACTTCTTTTTTTAATTAAAATTCTGGTGTAGCTATTGACCTTTTAGCCAAGAGGTTTTTAAAATTAATATGCATTTTATGCTACTATCTTTAGAGTTATGTTTTTCTTGCATGTGCTGTGTGTTGTGTGAGAGAGAGAGAGACAGAGAAATAGAAAGAGGAAATGAGTTATGATTTAACAACTTTATCTTGATCTTAACAGGCAGTGGACCTATACAACTATGGCAATTCCTTCTAGAACTTTTAACTGACAAATCATGTCAGTCATTCATTAGCTGGACTGGGGATGGATGGGAGTTCAAACTTGCTGACCCAGATGAGGTGAGTAGTTCAGTTGTTATGGATGAAAATGAGTTGTTACTTAGAGTTTGAGAAAGCAACTTTACCAAGCTCTGCCCATTCTTATAGGTGACTACCAAGAAGGACAGGAAGGCTACAAATTGTCATGTTAATGTACCGTGCCCCTAGATAGAAATATGTGTAATATTAGACTCAATAACAGAATTCAGTGAGTTTCCATAGTCAGTGTCTACCATTTGCATTTAATTAGATGTATAAAAATTGTTCCATGGGCATTGTATGTGCTTTGGTGGTTTCAGCTTATGCAGTTGTGATACTTCGCAGATGATTTTGAGCAGGATTCACTCTGAAGGCATTCATATCTGGTTTGTTGCTCTTGAAAGCATTGAAGACCTGGTTCTTCAGCTCAATATCAACTGGCTTCTTTACATTTAAAATCTCATTTCTTATTTAAAAAATCTGGAAAAGTAACCTTTTGGTAATTTGACTTGGATACAAATTTCAGGTTTAGCATTGTATTGTATCAGTTACCTTTAAAAAATGGCAACCCTCTTGACTCTTCAGTTGACAAGAATTTTTCACTCTTGCCTTGCTTTTGTGTGCCTTCAAGTAATTTCTGACTTCTGGCAACTCTAAGACAAATCTATCATAGAGTTTCCCTGGCAGAATTTTGCTCAGAGTGGGTTTGTCTTCATGTGTGGGTAATTGCCATGCAGTGAATTTCCATGGCCAAGCAGAGATTTGAGTGTCCTGGTCCATCATTCAACCACTAGACAATGCTGGCCTAACAGTTCAGTAATCTTGCTAGGACTAGGCATTACATTCCAGGGTGGAGTTCTGTTGAGGATTTGCTGACCCTAGTTGCCCCCAATAAACTATAGTCATATGATGCTGGTGGTTCAATCTAATGACACTTGGAATCAGCTAAACGATTCTATTGAAAAATACTTTTAAATGCATATGTTTTTAACAGCAATTTACTGAACTAAATTTTTTCCCCCACTTCTCTGGCTTAAGGTTGCAAGGCGATGGGGCAGAAGGAAAAACAAGCCCAAAATGAACTATGAGAAGCTTAGCCGTGGCCTGCGCTATTACTACGATAAGAATATTATTCACAAGACTTCAGGGAAGCGTTACGTATACCGTTTTGTGTGTGACCTACAGAACCTGTTGGGGTATACAGCAGAAGAGCTGCATGCAATGCTAGGAGTACAGCCAGATACAGAGGACTGAGACTTTTCAATCTTTTGGCACTGATGCAAAATGCAAGAATGCATGAACTGTGATTGGGACCTTCTGCATCAGTCACTGGTTTTATCCTCTGGCTGTTTAGAAGGGTGTACTGTTAGCGACCTTAAAAGAAGTGTTTCTGTTGCTGTGGAAGGAAAGAGAAGGCCTTATTCTTGGGCTCTTTGGCTTCAAATCTTGCTACATCTGTCCTCTTGAACAGCATTGAGGTCAGCACAGTTCCCAGCTATGACCTGAACATAATGAAAATGTTTGAGGGTTCATTCTCTGAGTTATGTACACTGTTGTACAATTAAGGGTGTTTGTCCCTACCAAAAGCTGATAGCCATTGGAATTTCTAGTGCAAAAAGAAACTCTCCTCAAATAGCAACTTTGCAGATGTCAACATGTCGTGGTATGTGTGCTTATAACAGAAAAGACAAGCTATCTTATATTTAATACAGGTGCTGAAATGAATTTGCAGTGGGCATTCTTTCAAAGTATGTGGTTTCACTACTCAGTGCCCACAAACAGGTTGCCTAGCCTTAGAAGCAGGTGGAGCAATGACAGAAATCCCACAGAGGGATGGAGAAATTCATACCATTTCGGACATCTATATATGTCTCTGTGTACAATATGCATATGTGTGTTTGTAAGCATGTTTGTATGATTCTATGGCAATTTATGCTCTTATTTAATAGTGTATACCGTAATTTAAGCTCATGAAAGCATCTGAATGAGAATGAAAGTAACTGTTTCATTTTGGAACATCAGCATCTGGAAGAATTTACTCTGTGAAGGGAGTTAATAAGATGTATAGAATAGGCACATGCCAAGTGCTGTTGTGCAAGGTGGTGTGGTCACAGCTACCAAACTCTTGAAGCATTTTTCCACAAGAGACTAATAGTGCAGTCTGTAGGATAAAAACTCAGTTTGACCTTTCCTCCCACATGAAATTGAAAATGTTAATATTGTTTAAAACATATTTATTGATGGGTATCTCCTGTGCATGTCATTTAAAAATGTATATATATACCGTAATCTTTATTTTTCTTTCATTTGAATATTTTCCATCCTCTTTCCCTAATTTCAGAACTACCCTAATTAAAATATGGATTCTATTTTTGGTAATATTTCTGACTCCTTTTCAGCAATTAGGAGAAAGATGTGTAGCAGCTATTTTTACTGCAAAAAAAGTTCACTGGAAAATGTAATTTGTAAGAAGATTATTTTTTATCTGAGATTGATGTAAATTAAAATGTACAGTATGAGGTTTAAAGATATCAAATTTTATTAAAACCTCTTGAACAAAGATCAGTAGCTGTGAACATTTGTTTAAAATTTCCCAGCTGTCTTCAAAATTCTTAATTTGTAGAAGGTTCTGATAAGTCACATGGGGTGATATTATCTTCCTACAAATGCCAAAAATCATAAGGTGAATTCAACAATATTTTGTGGACAGAGGAGTTGTTGCACCCAAGAAAGTCTACTATCTGCACTTTTTCAATGCTGGCATAAGGTACCCCACACATTTGTAGCTTACTTGACGAGATGTAATGTTTCCACTTAATTGGATGGGCTAGGTAGTTAGTACATCAGCTAGACATGGTTTGTTAACTGCTGTCAAACTGACTTCAACTTATGGTGACCCCATGAATGAGAAACCTCCAAGTCTTCCTATCATCAACAGCCCTGCTCAGGCCTTGCAGACTCAGGACCATGACTTCCTAGATTGGATCTATACATCTGGAATGCAGCTTTCCACTTTTTCTGCTGATTTCTACCTTGCACAAGCATTATTATCTTTTTAGTGAGTTATGCTTTCTCATGATGTGTCCAAAGTATAACAGCCTCAGTTTAGTCATCCTATCTTCTAGAGAGAATTAAGGCTTGACTTGCCCTTTGTTGTTGTTAATTGCCCTCAAGTTGATTTTGACCTGTGGCAACCCTGCTGATGAAACATCTCCAAGACTCCCCGCCCTCCACCAACTCCTGCAAACTCATGATCTTTAATACAGTCCATCCATCTTGCATGCAGCCTTCCTCCCTTTCTCCTTCCCTCTCTTTCCTAGCATTACTGTTTTTTCCAGTGATTCATATCTTCTCATGATGTGTCCAAAGTACAACAACCTGAGTTTTGTCATCATGGCTTCTAGGGAGATTTCTGGCTTGATCTGCTCTAGGACCCATTTGTTTGGGTTTTTTTTTTTGTTTTTTTTGTTTTTGTTTGTTTTACTGTCCATGGAATCCTTAGCACTCTTCTCCAGCACCACATTCCAAATGAGTTGATTTTTCTCCTATCCTCCTCCTTAACTGTCCATCTCTCACATCCATACATTGTAATAGGGAATACAATGGCTTGTATGATTCTAACTTTTGTGCTTAGTTGTATATCCTTGCATTTTAGGATTTTCTCTAGTTCTTTCATAGCTGCCATTCCCATTCTTAATCTTCTTCTGATTTTCTGGCTGCAGTCTCCATTTCTATCAATGTTTGATCCCAGGTATGAGAATTATTTTACTATTTCTATTTCTTCATTGTCTAATTCAAATTTGTGTAGGTACTCTGTGGTCATTATTTTTGTTTTATGTTCAAGAATAGGCCTGCCTTTGCAGTCTCTTCCCTGATCTTTCCTAGTAGTTCCAGGTATTTGAGGTTTTCTGCTAATATTACGGGGTCATCTGCGTATTTCAGATTGGATACTAGAGCCCATTTATTTGTCTTTTTGGCAGTCAGTGGTATTGGTATAACTCTTCTCCAGCACCACATTTCAAAAGTATTCATTTTCTTTCTGTTAGTTTTCTTCACTGCCCAGCTTTCACAACCATACATAAAATAGGACATCCAATGTCATTGACAAATCCATACTAAAGGAAATAACTAGAGACACCGACAAAGACTGAATATAATCTACAGTACTTGTCATTCAATCTTCTTACTAGTTGGAGCCCTTGTATAAGCCTTCCCTCCAGAATAGTTTTGACTGACTTTCAAAGCACAGCACTTCTTGGAGTGTATTAATTACAGTATGAATATTGCAGAATAATTCAAAATCCATTGACAATTTTGCTGTGGAACATATTAAAAGGAACCCAAAGAAAGAGAATTTGCTATAGCTGATATGCCTGGACATGCAGTTTAGGAATGTTGGAGAACTTCTGTTTGCATAAATAAAGTTCTGAGAGCTGATGCATCTTACATTTCAGCTTTTCACAACGGGAGCTTCCTAGCACTTGCTCTTATGGGATCTTTAAGAAAAGATATTTAGAAACAGTGCTATTTTTGTCAGTGTTTTCAATAGGTTTTTAGACAAGACTGTGTCCCTCTTCAGATACCCCGAAGGCATCTCTTTTTCTCTGCAGGAGGCTTTCATCTGTCCATGAAAACATAGTTCTATTTCTTAGAAGCTACCATTTTTGTAATTCATATCCCAGACATGTGACTGGTAAAACACTGGGGGTGATAGATATCTATCCTTATATATGGAAGGAATTCAAATCGTAATTCAGCACATGTGTTCCTTTTTATGAAGGAGTCTTGTATTTTATTGGTACATGAGCATGTGAAATGTGATGCAAAGCCTGCAACCTCAAAGCTTATGACTAAATATAATTTGCCTCCTGTAAAATCAGATTTGTCAAAGTGCAAATCTTCGTGAATAACATTTTCTGTAATGGCAGTGTAGGGGTGGGGAGCATAAATACTTGCTTTATTTTAAAGCATCTGCTTTCCTTCATTTTGTGTTTTTTTACTCTGGAAATAATACCATGAAACTTGAAGCAATGCGTGCAAACTGAGAAAGTCTCTTGTATGTCAGTAGTCAATGAAAAAATATACTCCTTTCTGGCCTCCAAATCTATGGTACAACAATGCATGTGCATCTCTGTCCACATCCTCACCCAATACCTACATGTCTGATGTCAGTATTGCTAAGGATTGCTTACAAACAGAAAGTTGTTTTTGAGAAAAACACTCCTTTCTAACAAATTGGCAATTTACAATGCCATTCTGATAATAATACCAATGCAAAGTTTATTGTAACCTACCAGTTACATAAATGTATATAAAAGAATAAGTTATGGAATCAGAATCAGTCATGGAATTCAGATAATATACACAAAACAGCATTAGTATATAGTAATACAAAAACACGTAAGTGTATTTGCCTGGATAACTTGGAGTCTAATTTTAATTGCAAAGTATAAAGCCATTGCCCCAGTTTTTATGGTAGAGAAGATTTTATCTTACAAATACAATGAACAGGTCTTGGCCACTGAGTTGATCCAGGAGAAGGAAGATCATGACTTAAAGCTATCATAAGCCTGACAAAACAACAAAATGTGAGAAATGGTTTCAATTTATTTGGTGCCAAAAGGGCCTCTATTATGTGGGGTTTTCTCATATCAGCCTTCAAGACTAGTGGGATCAAGCATCATACTGTTGTGACAAGAAGGCTTGCCTGCATTTCTGGACTGTTAAAGTATATATATATATATATATATATATATATTAAAATGACTGGAAAATGCAATTTGCAATGAGGAAAAGGACAAACTAGTGCCCATTTCTGAACATCCACGTCAAAAATTTATGTAACAATTGTATGAACATTCTCCAAATACAAAGGACAGAAGGAAGTTGGTTCCTAAAAGGGAAAAATACAAGGCTAGGGAAACTGGTGCAAGGCTAGGGAAACTGGCTTTGTGTGATCTCAAGGGGTCTTAATGTGAGGAAAACAGGAAGCAGAAGTGTTAAAAAAAAAGGAATATAATCAATTCAGTAAAAAAATAATTTAAAACATAATCAGGCTATTGATATATTATGGTATAGAAAACATTGCCTTGCTTCTCCCTGCCTTTTCCCTTTAGAAAGGTTCGTTATGTATGGTGGCTGTCATGGCAACCCTAGAATCATAGATTCATAGAGTTGGAAGAGACCACAAGGGCCATCCAGTCCAACCCCTTGCCATGCAGGAATTCTCCATCAAAGCATCCCTGTCAGAAGGCCATCCAGCCTCTGTTTAAAGACCTCTCAGATACCTTATTTGGCATCACTGGAAGTATGCTGGATGTGGGCACATACCCTTTATTAAGAATTCCTTGTCCCTAGTGATGTCATAGGAGGTATTTTGTAAAGTTGCCATGTCAGTGAAGCATGCATCTTTAGTAACCAGAGAAGTGGGACAAATACGTTGTCCAACACAGAAGAAACAAAACTTTCCACTGGGCCAAGCCAGTTATAAATAAATCTAGGAACTTGAAACTAAATCATCAGTTAAGTCATAGGCGATTACTGTGGGTATGTCTGAGCCCATAAAGTTATGAAAGATCTTCTGAGTTGCAAGGTGAATGTGCTAACACTGTGGTAAGCTTGATGTCCTCAACATTACTGCATTTCTATTGAAAGATAAGCAATGAGTGCAAAAGCCTGTAATCATTTACAGTAAAGCAGAAGAGAAGTTGCATCATAGTACTAAAATTGACCAGACTACTGTATTAGTCTTGTAATGCATGACAAACTGTGTGTGTGTGTTTTTTTTAAAACCACTTACTCAGCAGTCAAATCCTGATGTGGCATAAACAGCTGGTCGTCTTCATTTTTCTGCATCAACTATTCACATGAATCTGCATAGCAGAAGACAGCCTTTTCCCAACCTGGGGGCTTCCAGATATATACAACCAATAGTCATTTCAGCTTGTGGAGAGGGATAATAGAAGTGTTAGTAGTAGTTAAAAATCTCTGGAGCATACCAGGTTAGGGAAGGTGGACATAAGATTTTATACCATCTCTTAATCAGTGACTCACATAGGACCTTATCAAACATTGGAAATTGGTAGTATAATCCAATGGCAATCCGAACGCAATCATGGGGTTTCACGTTATTGCGAATTAAAGTATCTCACGTAATTTCGGGCAAAAGTGAAGTCATTCCAAATGCAATCATGGGTTTTACCTTATTGTGAATTAAAGCATCTCAGGTAATTTCGAGCAGTGGGAGTCATTTTCGGGTAATGGGAAGTCATTCTGAACGCATTCCAAATGCAATTGAAATTCATGTAAATTCGCTAAACTAGCGAATTCACATGAATTCGAATTGACTCCATTCGCAATAAACAGGAATTCCTCCCATCTGATAAGGTCCATACTTTTAAAGAAGACACAACATCAATGTCAATTGAAGCTCACAATTTGGCTTAAGCAATGGATTTAATGGAAGTATTCAGCATAGGGATATCTGAAGAACAGTTGTTCTGTGATCATCTGTGGAGTGCCACAACCTCTCCACTGAATAACCACAACCAGCTCTCATATGTCCAGAGGAAGTAGTGGGAATTCAAAGTAGAATTAAGACCCATCACATTTCATTTCTGAAAGAGAGTGCTGCATAATATGTGGAGAGTTCCCCTGCCTCATAGTCATGTCCAAACCATGCAATCCACATGCACTGATGACCTCAGTCATTATTGAGCCATATCCTGTCCCCAACACATACAATGGCTGACCACAAGATTTGCTCAAGTTACTGCCTCTATGTTCACCAGAAAAATGACCAATTTTGTATTTCTTCTTTAGGTCTTGATCCAAAGAAGGACAGCAACTGCCATTGTGACATCCCACTACTAGAGGAAGGGGGATGATATTAGCTTTTTAGATCATGGTCAAGTCTTAATTGATTGAGTCTATATAAATTGATTTTTTTAAAAAAACATACTATTTACAAACTGTATTGGGTTGGATCTAGGATCTGCCCACCCAGTTTGGAAAAAATCTGTTCACAAAAGAGGCCTCCATCCATTTTTTTTCAGACCCCCCCTCCCCCCCCAACACACACACAAACACATACACAGGCACCTGCAGTCACTGTAGCTCTCCCCTGCCTGTGTGTAACATTTTTAGTAGGCCTAGATTGCTGACAAGGTCAAAAAAGTCTGTTTCATCAAGCTGCATTACATGTGTCCAAATCTGACCCTATACATAAGCCAAGATCCTGTTATGCAATTTGTACATATGTTAGCTTAAGTCCATTTTATGCCCAAGTATGTCTTACTTTTTTGGTCATTGTGAAGGTTTGTATTGTGTTCCATCCTCCATAACAAACACAGCCATCCCAAGACTCATGGTTCTGCTGCATTAGCCCCTCTGAACAGCCATTCCATACATAGCTGATGGGGAGTGGTGGAGTTGAAGAAGCATCTGGCTATCCCCCCATGGCCAGGTGCAGAATGATTATGGTACATCTGAAGGATCTTGGTGGATCTTGGCAGAAGATGGCATAGTCAAGCATCCCTAACCCTACCAGCCATGGAATGACTGTTCAGAGGGATTATTGCAAAAATACTGTCAGTGATGCAGATGGTAAGCAGGGAGCCATAGCAGAGCTCCACCCGAATAACTCTTGTGCTTTGCAAGCCAATGTAAGGTCTTGGTCATAAGATTATGAACTACATCCATGATAATCCTTCACTGTTGGCTATAGTACCATGGTCTGATGAAAGCTATAGGCCAAAAAACATCAGAAAGGTCACACTTGTCTACACCGGGGCAAATAATCTAATATATGCACTCATTACATAGAATCTGAACACCTTGGCCAAGATGTTGCATTCTCAGACATATTTACAACAATGGACCGCCATTGTTGTAGGAACTTCTACCAATGCCACCCCCTCCCCATAAACTAACCTTCTAAGCAAAGAACACCCCATCAAAAGGTTTCCAAGGCACTGCAGATCAGGGTACTGAGAAATGACAATGGCAATGCTCTCCCACTCATGGGGCAATTGAGGAAGGCCACTGGAGAGACCCTTCGGGTTGTGTCATAACTATTCTCAGTATGCTCCATGACTGCAAGAGCACCGCAGTTGTCATTCCTAGCACCTTGATCTTCAACTGCTAGGTTTTCAGGGTCACGTTTGCTCATTAGCACCCATAAATATGAGTCCTCAAAGCTACGTTCACTTAAATATTTAGCAGGTTGTCAGCACTTATTTGTCAAAAGGATATTTGATCTAAGGGTATCGCATTTCCAAGAGACTCTAGAGTTCCAATATATTGTGATTTGGAAGCCACTGTTCTTTGGTTACTTGGCCAACATTGTCTGAAAGACAATTCTATAAGAGGCACAAAGTAACCTGTGTCTTTGACTGCCTCCAAGACCAACACTTAGCCTGCTGAATAAGGACAGATGAAAGTTGGGGATGCTGAGATTTCGGTTAAGACAGACTGTTGAGGATCCTTAAAGTCCATAGAATTTCTTGCCTCAAGTGTAACAGTGAGGCAATTATTTTATTTTATTTTATTTTATTTTTGCTCTTGTAGTCTCTGCATTTTGTGCAAGACTGAAATTGCACAAAAATAGTGCTGAAGCTAAGCACACAGACAGGCAAGCATAACAGCACAGGCTAATTGATCACAAAGATGTAACCTATCTAATGCTTCTACTCTTAAGATTTTATGTGATAGGTCAATAGTTACCTTTCCCCCTCCGTATTGCACATTTGACAAAAATGTGAAAAAAACTGCACAAAATCTTTCCCTGATTTTTTTTTTGGGGGGGGGGGGTGCACATTCTTGCATTTCAGTTTGAAATGATTTGAATTCCATTGTCCTGTTTACCACATGAGGACAAACAAAACCTGGATCTGCATCCTCAGTCTGAAAATCTGTATCAAAAGTCCCATGGCCAGTTTCTGTGTCTCCTCCCTTCCACTTCTGTGAGTTTGGAAGCTCTTTCTTTCTTTCTTTCTTTCTTTCTTTCTTTTGGCTTGAGATGATAGTTTTACTTCTGTTGAGGTGAAGAATGAAGCCTAAAAGAGTTGGCAATGACATGTCATTTATCATAGGACAAATCAGGAACAGCCATTCTGAATTTCACCCTCGGGTTAGAAATGTACTTTTGAATGTCTAACTGAAACTAGTGCACTCAAAGTCCAACTGAATGAAATACCTGTTGAAAATCATAGTGGGAAATATTGTAGGCTGTTCACCCTTGTAGGGAACCAGGAATGTGTGTGTGAGGGAGAGAGAGACAAAAGGGGGATTGTCCAAAACATATTGCTGCCTGGGGGAAAAGACTAGAGAGTGCCACTATTCCGCCTAGAGAAGCCAACTTGGCTGGCAGTTACTCCAATAGAAATGGGGCAGTGCCCTCTCCCTACCCTGAAGGCAGCAGGCTAGCATATAGCATTTAGGATGAACAATCTGGAAGGCACTGCTCTTTCCTTCAACAATGGGGGACATCTGGGGGCATCGGCAGCTGCCGCCACCACTGTTACTGCTTCTTCACAATTACTCTCTTTGGTCACTCCAGGTATGTGTATAAGTGAATTATCATCTAATCCAATGAAATATAATACTCTGTCCCCAGTACAGATAGGTGACACATGCAGAATGTTAGCAACAATCTTCTGTGTATATAAACAATGGGGATGGGAACAGATAGGTGTATTTTTCTGTCAGTGCTATGATGTTATCTGCAGCCCCATTGAATGGGTTGATATCCCCACCACCACCACAGTTTGGCATGTTCATCTGCACCCAGGGCTGTACCTATAGAGAACTGAGGCCTGACATTTTGAAATTTATTTAACATCAAAAGACAATGTCTACAGCATAATAAAGAGAGAAAGTCTAGTTCAGATTGCTTCATGCACTATAGTAAAAGGCACCCTTTGATTATGGCAAAACACAGTTTCTATGTTGAGCAGGTTTTTCTTTTTTCATAAGAGGTCATGGCATCTCAAGCTTGGAATGTGCTTCTGGGAGAGAAATAACTGTTACTGAACTTATTTTGTGTTCAGTGCAAGATCATAATGTTGATTTTTGCCCAGGTTTTGTCTTGTATTTTTACTAGTTTAACAGTATTCATGGTTCTTTTGTAGGCTACACACTGGCTGGGATGTAATCTAAAAAAATAACTTTTCTGAGCTCTACTCCCAGATTACAGAGCATTAATTCTGCCACATAAAACTCAGGGAAGTCACAGGGAGCTAAGCTAAATACTATTATATAGTCCTCTCCAGGTAATTCCATGGTGACACCAAAAGATGGTCCTGGCTTTTATGACAGGCATGCTCCCTGAAGGTATTGTATGACCTTTGAATTTCACTGTTAAGTAACAGTCCAAAAATGTTTGGAGTTCATTCTGTCAGGATACACAGAAGGCAAAGATTTAGCTCTAGACTGTAGCTGTATATTGCCTTATACCAGTATCTCAGATACTGGTCTTCTGCATCATATTTACATGGAGAGGGAGATAGTTTATAAAGGCATCATTGATGCTCAAACACTTTGGTGAAAACTTGACATTCAAGAGCTATCAGTAATCTAAGGAATCTGTCACTAAGCTTTCAGGCTGTGTAGAGTTCACTTTAAGCCATCTCTGTTCCTCCAAAACCACAAGACTTAGTTAAAATTGAAAGGGCATAACGTGATACTGAAGCATTAGCTTGCATGGAAATTTCCACTTCTTGAGTTCTAAACAATGCCAGCAGAATATGATTTAGAAGGTCAGAGTGGCACAAAATCCCATTTGCTATCTTGCAAGCTTTGCATGCCCAGTTTTCCTGGCTCCTCTGTTTTTAAGGGGTAGATGATAATGCTACTTCTTTCCAGTTGTGTTTTTTTTAATCTGTAAATAATTATACCCAAGCTTCTGATAAAGTGCTTTTTTGTACAGTTTCATATTATAAGTGATTCAAAACAATAGCTGACAACTGCACTTAGAACTCATATATGAACTTGGGAAAATTACTCCTTTGGACTCTAACACCAGGAATTCTCTCTCACCTACCACCCACCCCTACTGGCCATGCTTGGGAAAGCAATCTGGGACTTACAGTCCGAAAATGTAATTTTTCCAAATATTGGCAGTGCTGCTCACAAGCTGATCTGTGCATTGCTACTCATAACAAAGAGCAGAAGGGATAATGATTAAATTAGTGCATAGTAGAGAAAAGCAGTGTTACTCACTTACACCAGAATGAACAACTGCATGGGAATAGAGTCTAATTTCCACCTCACCTTACCCCACTCCTCCACAGAGCTACACCCTACCTCCCAGATGCACCAGAAGTGATATGACTAGCTACCATTTACTTCCATTGTTGGCAGTTTGGGGCCATTATTCTTTCATCATGGGAGTGTTGTGGGGTTCTTGGGATGCAGGATCCAAATGAAACTGCTGTGTTGGTGCATGGGTTTGAGACTGTTTTGAGCTGTTGGGGCAGGGTGTGAAAAATTACCTACAAATTGGCCTGATTTTTTTAAAGGGGGGGATCAGGGACTTTGCTACCTCTAAAGTAGATCTCAGAGGCTGAATGTGGTCCCTGAAGGTAGGATCACTTTGTTTTTTCAAAGCAAAATATTCTTGAATAATGGCTATGTTCCTCAGACCAGCTGTGATGACATTTTAAGTAGTCTGTGTGAGACCTTGACAGAAAGACAATTAAAATGTAGTTCTTTCTACATTCCCACGTAGCTTTGCTGCATGAGCAGCATGAAGGGAAAAAGAATGCTTAATAGCAGATGGGCAAAGTCTGGAATCTACTTATGTGTGCATTATGTTTGGTTTTAGATTCTTTGCAAGGAGCTACTCACTGTCTCCTTGCCCAACTCCTTGCCCCCGGGCTCCAATGGTACAGCTGGCTATTTACTGGCCAAGGGGAAAGTGACCAGACTACATCTGTCCCAGCTGCAATTCTGCAGCCAGGGAAAAATAAATTATGTTGCTGCTATGGATCATAAGGGATTGATGCTGCCTAGATGCTTTCTGTCTTAACGCCTCTGCACTTGCCCACTCATCCACCCACCCACTCAAATGATCCTGGGGCTGGCCTGCAGCCTTAGGGGAGGAAAGGTACAGAACTTTGCATACTTTCACATGAGCTGAGATTTAAAATGGGCATGCACAAGAAAGGTAAGAAGGGAAGAAATCATTAAAGAAAAATAAAAAGAAATAGCTAGTACTTCTAAGGAGCAAGTGAGAAGAGGTAAAATTATCAAAATGTGGAGTTTGAGCTATGTTCAAAGCAAGAGCAAGCACAAGCAAATTTTAAGGCCACACTGTGTGAAGAAGATAGTGAAATGCTAAAGGGAACAGAGAGAAGGAGGAACTGCTCAACAACCTTTTTACCACTGTATTCTATCAAAAGGAAAAAAAGTATTATCTCTGGTAAAAAAAAAATTAGAACAAATGATGCAGTAAGGGGACTGCAGTACAGAAGAGGTGAAGAGGTATACCATAAAGGAATACCTAGCTAATCTAAATGAATTCAAGTCTCTAGTACCAGATGAACTGCACCCAAGGGTACTATAGGCACTAGCTGATGTCAGTATTTTTTAAAATAATTCTTGAGGAATGGGAGAGGTCCCAGCAGACTCGAGGTAGGTGAATGTTGTCCTCAACTTCAATAGTCTGGGGGACAATCCGAGCAACTACCATCCAGTCAGCCTGACATCAATATCAGAAAAGGTTCTAGAACAGATCATTATTCAGTTTGTGCACACTTAGAAAGGAATCCGTTGATTACTAAGAGCCAGCATGGGTTTGTCAAAAACACATGCCATCCCAGACCTCTTTTTCAAATAAAGTTACAAGTAAGGTAGATCTGAGGAATGCTGTGGATGTAGTATATCTTGATTTCAGTAAGGTTTTTGACAAGGTCTCTCATGATACCTCTGCAGACAAGCTAGTGAACAACTGTTGTTGTTGTTGTTGTTGTTGTGTGCCTTCAAATCATTTCTGACTTCTGGTGATCCTAATGTGAACCTATCATGGGGTTTTCTTAGCAAGGTTTGTTTAGAGGGGATTTGCCCTTGCCTTCCCCGACACCAAATTAGGAGAGGAAAATGATACCCCATTATATGGCCTTTCGGGACATTATAAGAATTCAAACTGACCTTGACAGACTAGACAGCGGGGGGGGGGGGGGGAGAACCTAGCAAAATGAATTTTAATGGGGATAAATATAGACATTTAGGCAGGAAAAATGAAAGGATGTTAGATGTGTAAGGTCATAGCAAGATATGTAAAAATGATCTAGGATTCTTAGTAGACCACAAGGTAAACAAGAATCATAAATTGTCAAGTTTTAATCTAGAAGTGCTCAAGTAGTTCTGGGTAGCAGGTTTTCAAAAGAAAATCTATGGTGCTTTGCAAAAAAGTAAGCAAAGCAGTGGATCTACAGCAAAGCTGAAGTAATTTTGATCTAAGCTTTTAAAATATGAACAAGTCCTAGTCAGGAATGGCTATATTTATATGCTGATCTGGAACACTGATGCAAAGCACTAGCAGGACTCATAACAGAAACTACTTACTTACATAATTAGGCTAAAGGTAAAGTAGACACAACATTTTGACATCTGTAACATGACTTCTGTAAATCCTCATTTGTGCACATGAAGTCTTGTTTGAAAACATTTGATGGGCCAATCATAGCCATCATATTAAGTAATACCTCCTATCTACTTTGTGCTTAGTTAATCACTGGCATGTAGAATTATTACTCACTGTGACAAGATGCTTGTTCAGTGGGGTTTTGATGGATGCCGCTGAATACACCTACCATATATATTTGGCTATAAGTCAGCCTCATATCTAAGTCGAGGGCAGATTTTAGGGCCAAAATTATGGATTTTGATATGACCTGTGGATAAGCTGAGGATAATGCTTAGGACCATTTAATGAAGGATGTAAAGGACAAAGCAAGGAAAACAATGCCAAAGAACTTACAAAATTCCAGTAGGCAAAACTATTTGTGCTCATATTAAAGGCTGGATGGATGCAAGAGTAGAAGGGGGTCAGTGCTTCCAGGACAGATTAAACTCTTGCCTTTCACTACACACACACACACACACACACGTGAGTTGAAATACAGTACTTACATTGACCTGTGGATAAGTCAACTCAGGTTTTTTTGGTCAATTTTTAACCTAAATTTCTGGACTTAGATATGAGCATATACAGTAAATAATTGCCCCTGAAATTCCATAACAATCAAATAAGAGAAGTAGGGAAGTTATATGTTTGACTGCTACAAAGGAATGTCATTGTTTAGAGAATCTAATAATTCAGATATAAAATTGCTAATCTGAAACATCACTGATTGCTAGAGGAAGAGGCAATAGTGGTACAGTGGTCCCCCGGGTTACGAAAGTAATCCGTTCCGGATTACCTTTCGTAACCCGAAAATTTTCGTAACCCGGGGGAAAGAGAAAAAAAAAAGGTGTACTTACTGTAAGCACTGTAGTTAGGCAGGAGGGACCGGGAGGGCTCCGGGGAGGAAGCCGGCCCCGTGGAAGCCACGTCCGGCCTCCTTTCAGGCAAGGCCGGCGCGTTCCGAAAGGCCTCCTCCGCTGCTTAGGCCTCGAGCCTTCGGGAGGAGGCCTGCGCCGGGCGGGACGAGCCTGGCGGAGGGAAAGGGACGAGCCTGGCGGAGGGGAAGGGAAGGCCCCGCACGGACCCGCCGGAAGCCGGATCGAGGTCTGGCCGCTGGCGGAGAGGAAGGGACGGCTCGATCCGGCTTCCGGTGGGTCCGTGCGGGGCCTTCCCTTCCCCTCCGCCAGCGGCCAGACCTCGATCCGGCTTCTGGCAGGGCCTTCCCTTCCCCTCCGAGGTCTGGCCGCCGGCGGAGAGGAAGGGAAGGCCCAGCACGGACCCGCCGGAAGCCGGATCAAGCCGTCCCTTCCCCTCCGCCGGCGGCCAGACCTCGGAGGGGAAGGGAAGGCCCTGCGCGGACCCGCCAGAAGCTGGATCGAGGTCTGGCTGCAGGCGGAGGGGAAGGGACGGTTCGATCCGGCTTCCGGCGGGGCCTTCCCTTCCCCTCCGAGGTCTGGCCGCCGGCGGAGGGGAAGGGACGGCTTGATCCGGCTTCCGGCTCTTTCGTATCCCGGGATTTTCGTTCCCCGGGGGATTCGTAACCCGGGGGACCACTGTGAGGATAAAAGCAGGAGTGGAGTGGGGGTACTCCTTGACCCATCGCTTCACATGACTAATCAGGTGAATGCGGTGGTCAGGAGCGCCTGTTATCACCTTTGGCTGATATGCCAGCTGCGCCCTTTCCTGGACACGAAAGACCTGGAATCTGTGGTACACACTCTAGTAACCTCACATCTGGATTTCTGTAACGCTCTCTACCTGGGGCTACCTTGTGCTTAACCTGGAAACTTCAACTAGTTCAGAACATGGCAGCCAGGCTTATTACTGGAACATCTAGGAGAGAGCACATAACACCAGTGCTTAAAGCTCTCCACTGGCTGCCCATTAGTTTCCGGGCACAGTACAAGGTGTTGGTTTTAACCTTTAAAGCCCTTCATGACCCAGGGCCATCTAACCTCAGGGACCGCCTCTTCCCGTATGAACGCCCCCCCCCACACACACACACTTTGGTCCTCTGGGAGGAACCTGTTACGGCCTATGAAAACTAGGCTGTTGCAGACCTCCCAGAGGACTTTCTCAGCTACCGCTCCCAAGCTTTGGAATGGCCTGCCGGACAAGATGTGTCTTATTACATCATTGACTAGTTTCAAAAAGGCTTTAAAGATGCATCTCTTCCGGCAGGCCTTTCCTTGAAAAGGAATAAATAAAATATCAGTTCCTGGCTCTGAAACTGAAACTAGGTAGATAACCTTAGTTATCCTCTTTGTTTAATTCTGTGATTTCATCTATTGCGTATTTGCACAAGAACTGTTCATGAGATTGCACTTTGTTTTAATTGCTACTGATTTTAATTTTAACTGTCATTGATTTTAATACTTGCTGGTTTAATTTAATTTTAGGGGGGGGCGGTTGGGAATGGGTATGATTGTTGTTTTACTCTGTACTTTTTAACTTTGCTGTACCCCGCTCTGATTACTTTGCTAGAGGAGCGGGTTATAAATAAAGTTTGTGGAAGATGAAGTCACCTTCCCTATTAATAATAACATCCTGACAATGCTGGGATACCTGTCTCCACAATGTCATTAATATATAAATACAGTATGCTCTTGGTATTCTCTGGGATTTGGTTCCAGAACACCCTGTGAATGCCAAAATCTGTGGATGCTCAAGACCCATTAAATACAGTGGGATAGTAAAATGGTATCTCTTATATAAAATGGTAAAATCAAGGATTGCTCTTTGGAATTTATATAATTTTTGAATATTTTAAAGTCATGGATGGTTGAATCCATGGACAAGGAATCTGTGGATATAGAGGGCCGACTGTATTAGCTAACATTCTCAACAGGTTTTATCAGAAAGACCTCTCTCAAGAAAAATAAAAACTGTAGATATAAGTGTTGTGTTGATCAATTCTGTGTTCTGCCGGCCTCATTCACTCTTCAGTTGTATTGACATGACTTCAGCTCCTCTGTAATGGAGCCATGACTCAGGTTCTTGGTCCTCATTTACTTTTAAAACACTTTGTACCAATTTGTAAGTTTAAGGGGGGGTGATTATTAGTTCTTCAGAGAGGGGAACTTGCTCAAGGGATGCATGCTGGCAGAGCAAAAAATGAAACCAGTGACATCCTCTGTGTTTCCTATTTAGAATTAGTCAGAGAGTGCATGGTGAGAATCAGAGGAGCAGAGCGATCAAGTCTACAATAACAGTGACACAAGACCAGAGGATCTGAATTGGGACAATGGTAATGAAGTCTATCCAGACTGGCAGTTATCTGAGTAAATATGAAGCTAATAATATGAGGAAGGAAAGAATGTGCTCCACACCACATTCTGGGAATATTGTGTTCAGTTCTGGGCACCACAATTTAAGAAGGATATTTCCATGCTGGAGCATGTCCTGAGAAGGGCAATCAAAATGGTAAAAGGTCTGGAAACCGTGTCCTGTGAGAAGCAGCTTAGGGAACTGAGTATGTTTAGCCTGAAGAAGAGATGGTTGATGGTGACATGATAGCTATCTTTACATATTTGAAAGGATGTCATATGGAAGAAGGAGCAAGCTTGTTTTCTGTTGCTCCAGAGACTAAGATATGAAGCAATGGATTCAAACTATAGGAAAAGAAATTCCACCTAGATATTAGGAAGAACTTCCTGATAATAAGAGCTGTTTGACAGTGAAACACACTGCCTCAGAGAATGGTAGAGTCTCGTTCCTTGGAAGTTTTTAAACAGAGGCTGGATGACCATCTGTCATGAATGTTTTGATAGTGTGTTCCTGTTTGGAAGGAGGTTGGACTTGATGACCCTTGTGGTCTCTTCCATCTCTAGAATTCCATGATTCTAGGTATGCTCAAGAATTTCTACAATAGACAGGCTTTTTATTCATAGCAGTTCCCCAGCCAATAATACAATGTAGAATTGTGGAAACTAGATTACTGGAAAATCACTGTCACCTGTCCCAAAGTTAACCAATGGAAAATTATGCATGAAACTATAGATCCTTCCAAATGAGCATTTCTCTGTGTAGTCACCTACCCTGCTTCATTTATGACATTTTACAGGAGATCCATATAACATCATCATCATTGTCAGTTTTTACTATTGGTCAGTTTTGCTTTTACTTCTCTCTTTTGTCTTATCTGGAAAAGAAAATCCACTAAGGAGAGAAAGAGGGAATAGTCCTACAATGCCTTTGGCTGGAAGTAAAAGGATTGTCTTTCTCCCAATTGGGAACAGCCTTTGTGGGGCTGGAGCTTCCACCATCTGAGTACTGGACTGAGGTATTACCATCTTCATCCCAGCTCAGATTGTGCCTCTGATTATTTATTTCTTGTTTAGCTAATTACATTATGTGTATCTGGCCTTTCCTTCAATGAACTCAAGGTGATATCTGTGGCACTCCTCCTCCCTCCTTTAGCTTCACTATAATCCTGTAACACAGGTCAGTCTTTGGGCAACCTCACCCAAGAGATTTTATGGCTAGGGGTGGGGGGCTTAAACATAGAACTTGCAAGGCGCAAACCATTGACCAGTACACTACACTTTGTTATTTTTGTTATTTGCTGTCAAGTCAATTTGAACTTATTGTGGCCCTATGAATGAGAGACCTCTATGAACCCAGTCATCAACTGCTTTGTTCAGGTATTCCAAACTCAGGGCCATAACTTTATTGATTTAATCCATCCATCTGTAGTGCAGTCTCTGTCTTTTCCTACTGCCTTCCACTTTACCAAAAATTATCATCTTTTCCAACGAATCACATCCTTTCATTCTATGTCCAAAGTATGACAGCCTCAGTTTTAGTCATTAACCTTGTGAAAGAAGTTTAAGCTTTCGTAGACTTGGTTTAGTTCCTCAGATTGGAAAGCTTATGCTACAACTTCTTGAATACACTTAGTCTCAAAGCTGCTACAAGATCCCTTTGCATACTGCTATTCCAGATTCACATGACTATGTTTCTGAATTCAGTTTAGTCATCTTCACTTCTAATGACAGTTCAAGTCTGATTTGATTGAAGACTCATTTGTCTTTGTAGCAGTCCAGAACTAGGGGCAAGCAGGATTTAAACAAGAGTTAAACGAGAGTTAAACAGGAAATGTCCTGTGATAAACATAGGGCATTTTCTGTTTAACTCTTGCTTAACTCTCATTTAAATCCTGTTTGCCCCCTGGTGTTATAAAGCAGCATGGTATCCCTAGAACCCTGCACAGCACCCTATTTCATGTGACCTCACTACACCAAGTTGCCTCTTCCTTAATGAATAGTGGTAATAACCAGCATTTTGTATCTCCATCCAACAGTGCCAAGAGACTGGAGACAATGAGAAATTCAAGCTGCTTCCAACAACTTTTATCTGAACTTAACAATCTGTAGAACCTTAACTGAACTAATGTACTGGGATGGATGAAGGCAACATGTTATTCTTTAGACTCATGTTATAATTCAGCTTTTACTTGATTTTATTTTATTTTATTTTATTTTGTCTCTAGGATACACTTGATAGTACAGTATTATTTCAATTATTGCGGAGGAGTGAGGCAGAGATTCATATATAATTCAAGAATAGGTCTAGCTTGTAACAGCTTGTCTCCGTTTTCTGTGCTTTTGCGATTTCCAGCAAGTTATAAACAGGTTGAATGTTCAAGGCTATGTGAATGTTCAGACAAGACTAAGCTTGCTTCTGCTACATGATGACCCTGCTCATGAAAAATACAAACAAAGAAAAAAACCCCACTGTTTAATTAAAATTAAAGCATAATTTATTATAAACTGCTCATGGAATATTTATGTATTAATGTTCCCCAGAGGAGTCAGCAGCTGTACTGCTCTGCTTGGATGGGAAGTTCAAAGCTCTTTGTGTACTGCCAGGTGTGTTGTTGCATGTGACGGGTCAGGATAAAGGGAGGATTGTGTCTGCTGCCCTGAAAGACATTGACTGGTTTCTCATATAGGAGTGTGGTGTATTCCATTACTAAAAGTGCCATTCTGAGGCTCCGAGTTAAATAAACATGATACCACAACATGTGTAACAAAGCTCCAAATGGCTTGTGTTGCAGAAAAGAAGAGCTGAGAGGAGATGGTTTTGAGTAGAACCAATTCAAAGTGCTGCTTCTGACCTATAAAGCCCTATAAACCTCATGTCCAGGTCCTATGAGGACTATATGCCCCTATATGAGATTGTCTGTATCAAAGATGGCAGTGTACACGCTGGTATCCTCAAGGCTGGACTTTTGCAATGCACTCTAAATTTGGCTATGTTTGTATCACATTTGGACACTTCAAAACACAGCAGCCCAATTGATTGCTAGTGCATATAGGAGTGAGCATATCATGCCAAAATGAAAATCACTCCACTGGCTGCCAGTTAGTTTCTGGGCAAAGTGCAAATTACTTTTAAAGCCCTACATGATTTGGGCCCAAGTTATTTATGGGATTGCCTCCTCTGATATAATCTGTCCTATACAGTCAGATCTTCTGGGGAACATTTACTCCAACTGTTTTGTTTTATATCATGAGAAACTTTTCTCCGTCCCACTACCTTCAGAAGTACATGTGGTGGGAACCTTCTCATGGACTGCTCCTGGGCTCTCTAGAGCTCCCTTTCTAGACAGGCTAAATTGATATCCTCCACGATATCATTCTGGTGCCAGGCAAAAACATTTTTGTTTTGACAGGCCTTTGGGAACTAACCGCTCACAAAGAAACATTTTTTAAATGTGCAGCACTGTCTGGATAATTATTTTATGGATATATTTTTATTGGCTTTTAATTCTACTTATGGTTTTAGCTTTTGGATCTGTTAATGACTTAGACTTTTCTCATGCCTGGTTTAAATTTCTAAGTCTCCTTGAGTCACTGGGCTGGAGAAAAGGTGGAGGAATGGTAGAGATGTTGACAGTGATGGTGTGTGTGCATGTGTGTATGCACTCATGCACATGTGCCCGCATGCATGTGTATATCTGTGTTTGATCCTTTGCCATCAATCAATTATCCACTGGAATTTCTTCTCTCCATTGTTTTGCCCTTTCCCAGTGATCCAGTGGAAAAACAGTGTAAATACTCATCCACCCTATGAGAGCCAGCATGGCGTAGGCGTTTGTTGGACTATTACTTTGGAGACAAGGGTTCAATTCCCAGCTCAGCCATGGAAACCCACTGGGTGAACCTGGGCAAATCACATGCTCTCATCCTCAGAAGAAGGCAATGGCAAACCTCCTCTGAACAAATTGTGCCAGGAAAACCCCATGATAGGCTCAACTTAGGGTTACCATAAGTCAGAAATGACTTGAAGGCACAAAACAACAACAACAACAACTCTTCCATCCTATCCTCCCTCTGCTTTGCCAGTGCACATTGTCTCCTCCTAAAATAACTGTCCTGTAACCAAAACCATGACCAACGGCTTGTCAGGCATGTGATGCTACTACTACTACTACTACTAATAATAATAATAATAATAATACATATCCCTGTAAAGTGTTCGTTTTCAGTTGTTTGTTCAGACTGGCTTTCTCTCAGTTCTTAGCCCTGAAGCATCATAAAGTTTTAGGAGCTCTAATTCTTTTCTAGTCTTTTTCTAGGGAGAAATGATATTAAAAATCATAAATTTTGCCTGTTTTTGTATTGTTCTCCATTTTTGAGACAGATCTGTGAGCATACCACCCAAAGTCCACATGGGACTTGCTGTATCATAGAACCATTTCTAAATAATTTTCTCCTTGGCCGTAGTTTGAACATTTCATGGGCATGTCTTCATTCATTTTGCATTTTCTGAGGAAAAACTATTGCCTAGTTCCACCAATCCTACTTTTATTAAACTGAGGAAGGGATTTTGTGTAATCCTCTTTAGGAATTTCTCACAATTCCATTGTTGGTTTTTTCAGAGGTTTAACAGAAACACCTGAGGGGCTTCACCTGCCACAAAAGAAGTGAAACCTCTTGGGATTTAGCACTTTCATTTCTCTTGCTTTCCTAGTTTCTCCCAATGGTTTTGCTCAGTGTGCCTTTATTTTAAATACTTTTGATTTTCTGTGTCAAATACATTTGGTTGTGTTCTGTCCTGAAATTCAAACCCATGTTGGGTTTATCTTCAATTTTAAATCTTTTCTGCCTATATTTTATTCTATCCCCTCAGTATATCTAAATACATAGGGTCACCTCAGAGGCTTTTATTGTATCCATTGTACTAAAAATGTTCTAGTTTTGCTGGATTCTCTCAACAAGAGGAAAAGGCTGGGTGAAATCCTCCAGCTCAAATACGAGACCATTTGCTTGTTAAAATTTGCAAGGATTCATTGATTCCTGAAACCTGTAAAGATTCTCCAAGCAGAGAATGTCTAGAATAATAGAATCATAGAATCACAGAGCTGGAAGACCATAAGGGTCATCCCAATCCAACCCCTTTCCATGCAGGAACTCACAATTAAAGCACACCCAACAGTTAGCTATCCAGCCTCTATTTAAAACCTCCAGAGAAGACTCCACTACTCTCTTAGGGAGTGTTTTCTACTGTTGAACAGCTCTTACTGTCAGGATGTTCCTCCGAATGTTGAGGTGGAATCTCTTTTCTTCTACTTTGATTCCATTGCTCCGTGCCCTGTTCTGTGGAGCAGCAGAAAACAAGCCATCCTCAATATGGCATCCCTCCAGATATTTAAACATGTCTGTCATATCATCTCTTAACCTCCTCTTCTCCAAGCGAAATATACTCATCTCCCTAAATTCCAGCAGTCCTACCATAGCCAATCATAGGGAATGCTGAGAGCTGGAGTTTGGTAGCATTTGGGGGGCTGCATGGGTCCCACATCTGGCCTAAACTGTCATGTAGAATCACAGAGTTGGAAATGACCACAAAGACCTTCCTGCCATGCAGGAATACATAGCGCTCCCAAGTGATGGCCACCCATATTTCCAGAGTCCACCACCCTCCAAAACAAATTGTTCCACTGCAAAACAGCTCTTGCCATCAAGAGCTGTTTAGGATGAAACTGTTTAGGACGAACGTTTAGAATGAAACTCATTTTTTTGTCATTTGACTCTGTTGTTGGTGTTCTTGTGTCTGGAGCAGCAGCAAACTAGCTTGCTGCATCTTACTTACCCATCTGGTCCATAGATCTCACACTGATCTATGAGGTTGGCCCTATTGTTGGATTATAAACTTCAACAATCCTATCATAGCTAATCATGGGGAATGCTGAAAGCTGAAGTTTGGTAGCATGTGGAGGGCTGCATGGTTCCCTCCACATGCTACCAAACAAGGATCAGACAAGGTAAATTCACATCCAGTCTTATTCTAGTCAGTGTAGCCAACCTTGGCTCAGTCTTGGGTGGACTCCTCCCTGCTTGCCCTACATGAGTACAGGAGAAACATTTACAAAAAAATGAGGCTGAGTCTTGTATGTGCACATCTTACCAGAACCTCATTATTATAAAAAAGATAATACGGTATGCAACATAGACTGAATAGAGTCCAGCAGCACAGCTCTGAGGAGTGCCATGATGTAAGGCAAGGATCAGACAAGATAACATCAGGAGCTAATACATTCCACAAGGTAGCAATTATCATAGCAACGATGGCTAGTGTGCATACCATCTACCTTTGGGTGTGTCAGCTTTTTACAGTTTCTACCCTCTGTTTTTATCTCATATATTTCATAAATCTTGTCCTTTGAAGAAAAAAAATGGGCTGGAACCTAATCCCATCATTCTTTGACCTGTAGACAGCATTGCTCTTTGAAAAACAGGCAGGGAATCTAAATTCATTCCTTTGGCACAGCATAGATTTTGTAAGGTTAATGAATGTTCTGTTGAATAAGGGAGGCTGCTTGTTAAACTAGTGTCAATTATCACATTCTGGCCCCACATCTCCAATCTGTTACAGAACAAAGGATGGAGGAAGCATGAAGAGCATACAGACAGCACCTAAATGGGACCACCAACACCACCATAAAACCAAAAGCAGCTTTTGCCAATTAGCCATGGATATTTTTTAGTCAGCCACAAAACACAGAAGAGGAGTGACCATAGAAGAAAGGAAAAATACCCTCAGTTACCATGAAATGGTTAGTGTATGAGTGGGATGAAGGCTGGGAGTGGGATGGGGTCCAGCACCCACTCATTTTTAAGCCCCCAGAGCTTCAGTACTATGACACCAAAATCCAGCTGTGGAGATACTTGAAAACTACATTTTGGCTTCTTTTAAAGGGGAGTCACATGAATGTGGCACATGCACACCTTGTTTCAACAACAACAACAATATTTTCTTCTAAAACCCAAAGTGGATTTCTGATTCTTTACATCACCAAATTTTAAGTCCCACACAATAGCAGCAGAGGCGCGTAGTCCACAGTGATCCTAAGGGCAGGATCTGGCTCATAAACCCATCAAAGCTGTTCACTTCTGGGTTAGAGTGTCAGATTATGACTGAAAAGACCATGGTGTTCTGGTCCAATCCTCTATCAGCCTCACAGGTTCACCGTGAGGATAAAACAGTGTGGCATAGGGAAATGCCCATGCCACCCTAAATTCCTCAGTGATAATATGGGATATAACTGAAAAAATAACTTGTGGACCCTTCGCAGGGATGACAGCCTTGAGAAGACTGGAATCAGTCTGACAATCATTCTGACAATGACAGTCCCTTCCCAGATTCCATGTGTACCACAGAAGCCCAAGACTTTGTGAGAGGAGCCCACAGTACAGCTTTTCCTCAAACCCGCATTGCCAAAATGACTGCAAGTAAACACTGTTTGTCTAGGAAACAGCTGTGATGTGTGGGTATCTTCATATGACTTCTTGTATGACTCATACTGAAAATGACTGAAGCAGTAGTGTAATAGCAATTTTTTTAAGTGTCAATGCTTATTGCAACAGTGCCCATAGCCATGCTCCAAGAAGAATCCAAAAACTTAGACAGCTGGGTTGATCCATATCAAATAGATCAATTCTAACAGGCTTCCTTTTCACTAGGTCTTTTATAAACCTAATAGAACAGGTCTTTTATAAAGCTACTATATATACTCATGTATAAGTCTAGAAATTTAGGTCAAAAATTGACCCAAAAAACCTGAGTCAACATCCACAGGTCAATGTAAGTACTGTATCTTAACTCTTATTTAAAAGAAGGAACCGTCCCTTAGTGAAAAGCAGGAATATAATCTGTCCTGGAAGCACTGGCCCCTTTACTCTCTCATCCATCCAATCTTAAGAATAAGGACAAAGAGTTATGTCTGATGGACTTTTGGAAGTTATTTGTCATTGTTTTGCTTTGCTTCATCCTTTAGATCCTTTCCTATATGCCCCTAAATTTTACCCTCGACTTATCCATAATTTTGACCCCAAAACTTGCCCTTGACTTATACATGGGGTTGACTTATAGTTGAGTATATACGGTAATAGAATGTAATTTTCTCATTTGAGTCAAGGTACCCCTGAACCCTTTGCATTACAAGAGAAGTAGGTCACAACAATATATTGTTGCTGAGAAAACCCCTGTGTCCCCCAACAAAATGCAGAGGAGAATAAGGAGAAAAAGGAACATGGGCATGTAGATTATATTTTGCCATTGTTTCTGCTACTCAAAAAACACTTTCACAAGATCGTGGACACTAGCTTAAATGTATCACATAAGTCATGATGCAAAATTGCTTTTTTAAAAAGAAAAGAAGACAACCAATATAAATAATCATTGATTTAAGTCTTTTATGTATGGATTCATAATATTTGGCCCAAATGATGCTGATATTAGTTTCATTCCTGTACTTTGCTTTGTATTAAAGTATTTGGGACCTAAAGATTTCCTCCAAAATTTTATACATACATAGTTTTAACGTGTTTTGACTTTTGAAACTATTCAGTTGTTTGACATGTTTATAGAATGTTTATTTTATTGCCTTAAATTTTAAATAGTTTACATTGGATTTTATTGTAATCCACCCAGGGATCACAGAGTCTAGGTTGGGGCATACGACATGAACCTGTTGCTGTTGTTATTGTTAAAATAATTATAGTATTATTAAAATATTTTTGAGGGAGAGGAGGGGAGGAGAAGGTTGTACTTGATAAAAGTAATTAAAATGTATTGTTTTGTAACTGAAAGTAGACTTCCTATATTGCAGGAACATAATCTCCATAGTCTATGTGGCTTTAGCACCTCAGGACAATCTGCTTGGAAATGAGTTGGGCAGTTTACATCAAACATGGCAAAAAAAGGTTGCGGTGAGGTGAGATACCTGTTTTCACAACCTACATATACTTCCTGATTGGTACCATATCTTCCTAACTTATACCTATATACACAGTCAGTTTAGCCATTTTAGAGTCTGTGAAATGTCCTTCTCTAAAAAGAAAAAAATAATGAAAATAAATTTGAGGGATAAAAGGGATAAAGCTTTGAAGGCAATGAAAGTGAACTTGCTCCTTGTAAATTCAGAATGGGGGGGGGGGGGAGGGAGGATATTCTACCATACTGGTGGAAAGTTAATTTCTTTCATCTTGGCAGGAATGAGTCCTTATGTGGGTGCAGCTGCTTTGGCAGCCAGCCCAGCAGCGTAGGTGTTGTTCTCTGAACAAAAGTTCAGGGCTGCCAGATGAGCAGTATCACCTACATAGAGAACTTTGTCCTTTAAGCCTACAAATGATTTGCTTCACTATAGAAGACAGATATGTACCACACACACACACACTTTGCCTGACAATCCCTAACACATACACACAGCTTCTATTCTATTTTATCTTCAAAGTCGGTGATGTTTATCATCACATTCAAGGCTGTTCACTGCCATTGACAACACAACACCTTGGAATATTATAACGTATGTGTGCTCCCTCCCTCTACAGTCTCCCTTCCTCTCTCTCTCGCTGTTTGGGAAACCATAACATTTATAAGACTGCTACAGTTTTACCATACAATATGTAAGCAGATGAAATAAAAATCTTCCCATGCTGATACTTCAAGTTCACTATGTGGCAGAACCAGAGCTTGGTGGAGGATCTGTTTAGGCTTATTTAGGTGACCATGCTGGTTATGGGATTTCAGAGAGTTGCAGTCCAAAAATAGTACCTTTTCCAAGCTCTGCACAGAACATACAAGAAATCTTGCATAGAAGGACTCCTGAGAAGAATTATGGAACTGTTGATAAATAGGCAGTATGAAAGATACATATCCAAACCAAAAAAAAAAAAAGGAATTTTGAAAACACCACTGCATGAAGTTACTTTATGGTAAAGGTAACTAGTTCACCTAACACAATAATGTCTACTTAGACTATTGTAGGTTTCCAGGGTTTCTATAGAAGCTTTTCCCAACCCTGTTGGGTTGAACCTGCAAGAAGGGAAGTGTGCCCACTTCCTCAAGAGAACCTCTGGTCAATAAAGCAGATTACAGATGGGCAAAAAATACAACCCTCTAAGCATTACCAGACTGTAACCTCCCATCAGCCCTTGCTAGCATAGCCAATGGTGAAGGAAGAAGAGAAAAGTATCTAGATGGCCATATCTTAAGTACACTTGAACTAAATGGATATGGATGCATATGGAGAGAAGAAATGGTGTGTCAGCATATGGAGTAGGGGAAGTATGAATTTACCCAGAAGTGACTGTTCTGCAAAGATGGTGCAAAGGATGTGCACAAACATAGGAAACTTCCTCACACTGAATCAGACCATTGGTCTGTCTGCCTCAGTATTGTCAACTCTACCTGGAAGTTCAGTATTTCAGAAAGGATTCTTTCATATTACTCCCTAATAGTCCCTTGATGAGTTTCCCTTCCAAGTACTCAGCAGGCTTGACCTTACTTAGCTTCTGAAATCTGAACCCATGTCCTGGGCTCTCAAAGCATGAAAGTATCTGAGATGAGACTGAATTTCTTGGTATGGTGGAAATAAAGAGAAAACCCTCTTTAAAAAGCATGCCAAGCAGGAGGAGGAGAGATGATCTATTAAAGATAGATAGACTGAGAGAAAGTGGGAAATTTGTCCAAGTCTCAAGAGAGACCAGAAGGCATGGAGGAAGGAAGGGGAGAAGAAAAATAGAGAGGATGGCAGATAACAGATGAGAAGAACAGACCTACTGAGAAGAGAGATAAGGGGAGATGACTTGCAGCCAGAGGTACAGTAATAAGGAGTCAGAAATAAATGTACCAGAGCTCTGATGCTTTTTACAAGATAACCAGGAAAAGCTGCAATGTTAAAGACTGTGGATGACAAATGGGATTAAATGAGCAGTGAGAAATAGAAAAATATATGTATTACCACTACCAGAGCTTCCGATATATAGGTAGACAAGTGAGCCATAAGAACCTGTTTTCTTTTCTTTTCTTTTCTTTTTTAAACTTTATTTTCTCTCCCTCATCACATTGCCATAATGTCTAAATAGTTTTAAAAAGAGATATCATCATCATCAAAAAGCATACAGGTAAAGCCATAAGGTAGGGAGGCAATGTTAAGTAGCAATGACTGGTACAGTGATTGTTCCTTAACCAGTATGTATGTGTTTCTTTTCATTAACACAATTGTGGTGAGAATAGGGCTCGTGTGATAATCCCCTGTATTACACGATGGTCAAGGGTTTCTGTAATTATGACCCAGCATAATGTAGTGGTTTGAGTGTTGGACTGTGATTCTAGAGATCAGGGTTCCTGCTCGGCATGGAGACCCACTGGATGACCTTGGGTGAGTCACACACTCTCAGCCCCAGAAAACCCCATGACAGGTTCACCTTAGGGTCACCATAAGTCAGAAGCAACTCAAAGGCACACAACAACATCAACAACATACTATATCAGCAAAGAAACAATCCAATAGGAATAAATGAATATATCAGATTTTTTTCTCACTTTTTAAAATGTCACATTTTTTCTATCCAATTTAGGAAGAAATTTCAAACTTGTGGAAATCTTCATCCGAAAATGAAAATGACATTTTCACCCAACTGTGCCATCCAAATTCAATAGGTATAGTTTTTCTCAGCACTGAGAGAACCAGGTTTCACCTGCTGCCATGTACTTGTTAAGACTGAGGAATCTTCCTCTTAACACTGAAGAATCCATAATTTAAAAAGGGGGTCAACTCAGATTCAGCAAAAATGTAGAATGTGCAAGGGGAAGAGGTAAACCCTTGATGCTCTTTGTCAACTCATATGCAAAATTGTTAGCAAATTTCATTAAGTTCTTATTCCAAAAAAGAAAAAAGAACAGAAAAAAAAGAACAGATTCAGAATGTTACCCATCCTGGACCACATTCCTCCAGGATCACATTACTGAAATCTGCTAATACAAATGGAGTTCATCTTCAAAAAGCAAAAACAAAAATATGAAACACCATATCCATTATCACTTGAGAAAGCATAAGGATTGCTTCAAATTAACTAAAACTTATAGTATGTCATTCTTGTCCAATTAATCTTTTACTAAGCTCCTGACAGGTTGGAGGCAAAATTTACTAGTTTATACCTACGTATCCCACAGTTAATCAGTGACTGTTTACCTTTGATATGCCCTGTTTGTGACTCAATCTGGCCTGTGAATTACAGTCTACTGTTGATCATTGCAAACATGCATTGATTATACAAAGTCGCTTTTTCCCTTCAAGTTTTATCTACCAGATCTCTGATAGTCCATCAAGCTAGTCCTTGAGTAAAATGCAAGCTAGATACGGATAGAAATCTATACTATTTTCCAGGACTCACCACAGTTGTTGCTATTTTTAAGAGGCCTTCCCTTTGAAGTACTGTAAGTCTATGCCACTTGAAAAGCATGGCTCTCTCTCATCTCCCTACATGGTTGTTAAACCACAGAAGAAAATATTACTGAAAGCACAGAAGATTCCATTGTTTCAGAATAGAGCTTGGAGAACTTACATTTTTGGACCGTAACTCCCATAATCAGTAGCCAGGCTGCTTAAGGGGCTCTGGGATTTGCAGTAACTTTTAGTTACTACAAAAGTAACTTTGCCAAGTTCTACTCTAGAACTATTTAGAGGTACAAAGTCAGAGATAAAGAGTTGCAGGTGTCTAACCAAATGGAGTCATTGAAAATTACTCCTCTGCTCTGTGTGGGTCTGTTTGCACACACACAGGCAAAGTAATTGCAAGGGGGGGGGGAATCAGTGAATAGAAACTTGTGTTTCCAAATCCCAGAAAAGGAACCTAGCTTGCCATTCTATACAGGCTTAGCAAGGAGCAAGTGTTAATTCACGTATGTCCAGAGATATTTTGCTGTATGAGGTGGAGGAACCCACATTACATCTTTAACATGATTACAGGACCCAAGGCTAGGTCAGGTTACCTTGGAACCAGTGGCAGACAAAATAGTAAGTGCTTGCTCTGTAACAGAAAAGGGACATTTTTTTAAAAAACTAAAAACTAATATCTGTCTGACCTTCCATAACATACCAAATCTGCTGCCCAAATCACTCTGACCACTGGTAGTTCCAGCTCTGGTACCATTTAAGTTGCTGTGTGCCTTCAAATCACTTCTAACATGCTGACCCTATCACAGGGTCTTGGCAAGATTTGTTCAGAGGGGTTTGTCTTTGCCTTCCTCTCAGTCTGAGAGAGTGTGACTTGGCCAGGGTCACCCCGTGGGTTTTGGTGACTGAACAGGGGATCCGACCCTGGTCTCCAGAATTATAGTCCAATGCACAAACCACTCCACCACACCAGTTCTCTGGCACTGAGGTTAGTGGGATTTAATTTAGAATATGTATACATAGGATTACGCTGCTAATTAATAAAATTTCTCTTCTTTTCTCTTCCATATTTTTCTAATGAATAATATTCCAGCCTCTACCAGTATAACTTTTATTTTTCAGTATTTATAGCATAGATTTATTAAATGTGAATATGTGATATTTCTACTAGTAGTCTGGTCCCTCTATGCATTTTCTATAATTACCATGACTGGAGGTATTTTCACATTCTTGCTTTTGATCTCTTTTTCTAGCTTATTTGTCCTTTAAGGCTAGCATGTGGTAATCCAAAAAAATTCATCATTCATAATAAAATTGGCTTCGGTCCTAAAAAAAAATTCTTTGATGCCTGAAGGCAGAACAATCTGCCATTTGGGTCATTTACTTCTTGGAATAGCATGCAGATCCTAAACAAACCAGGTAATTGGCTGCTTTATACTAGTTTAAAATAAAGCAACCAATTTTAAAACAGTTTTAAATGAACATTCAGTAAAGTAAAAGTCAGTACCTTGTTTTTGTTTTTATTTTAATTGTTTATATGAAGGCTCTATTCCTGCACTGCCTTATTGGAATTAATAGGCCTAGTTCACTTTTAACTAAATTGAGGAACACCACAAGGCATTTACTCCAGAATAGTCCTGTTAAAATCAGTGGCCTGCAAGTGAATATCTCACTTGTTGTGTGCTGCTTGCCATACTATGAGAAGAGGAAAAGGAAGGGGCATGTGGCTGAATTTTGAGAACCTGACAAAATTTTGCAAATTCAATTATTTGTTCATTGTGAACACATTCATCAAACAACCCAAAAACAATGGTATACATGGAAATCACCTGATGCCTAACACAGAAATCAAATAGACTACAAAATTGGAAGCCGAAAATGGAAAAGCAAAAGCAAGACCAGAAGCAGATTGTGACATTGACCATGAACTACTCATAGCAAGAATTAAAGTCCTGTAAATAAAAAAGAGTTAGAGCTAAAGAAAAACACTAAACCAACCATCATGCTGAAATAAAACATGAATAACATCCCCAAAGAATTTAAAGATAAGGTGAAAATAGATTTACAATATTAAGGCTAATTGACAGGAAACCAGATGAACTCTGGATTGGACTCAGGGATAGCATCAGGGAAGAATTTGGAAAGACACTATCTGTAGTCAGAAAGAAAGATAGGCCTGAATTTGATGACAGATGAAACACTTCAAGCAGTCAAAGACAGAAGAGAAGGTAAAAGGTGCCAGAAACAGAAATAGAAGCCTGAATACAACTTTTCAATTATTTGTGTGCAGGGAAAAAGAAAGCTACTATAATAATCAATCCATCTGAAAGACACCAACTAACTAACTATGATAGCATACACAGCATACTAACTGAATTGTGATAACAAAAAGGAAGAACAAGAGACCTTTAGCTACATTGACTAGTAGTCTAAGCATCTGGAAGGCACCAAATTAACTTACTATGATAACATGCACAACATACAAGCAATTGATATGTACAATGACAGTGACAGACACAGTAGACATCTCTCCAACTCAGTGGAACAATGAGTCAGTATTGGTATACATGTACCAGTTGTCTAGCTTAGCAGAGGAGCAACTGACAGATAAATGCACAAACAAGTCACTGCATGCTAAAATGTAAAAATGAGTCTCCATCCCAGGAAAATTATGAGAGTTTTTGTCATATTTCTTCTTCTCCCATTACAGCCACTACTGATGTGCTCATCAAATTGTTCAAGAGTCACACTTCCCAAAGCACTTTATGGAAAAGGGGACATACTTTGTAAAGGGCACAGTTAGTTTTGTTCTCTGCTTACAGACAATTCTGTTTTTAGTTGGAGTATCACTGAGGAACTCAAGTGTCTAGATCAAGGGAAGTAATAGTGCCACTCTATTCTGTGTTGGTCAGGCCCCACCTGGAATACTGTGTCCAGTTCTGGGCACCACAATTCAGAAAGGATGTGGAGAAACTGGACTGTGTCCAAAGGAGGGTGACTAAAATGGTGCAAGGTCTGGAAACCATGTCCTATGAGGATTGACTTAGGAAGCTGGAGATGTTTAGCCTGGAGAAGAGATTAAGAGGTGATATAATAGCCGTGTTTAAATATCTGAAGGGATGTCACATTGAGGAGGGAACTCTACGATTCTCTATGATTCTATGATTCTATGAAAGCAGATACATCTTCAGGGGCGACGACTGTTTTCAATAAATGTCTGCAAAATTATTGAGAGGAAAGGCATATGCTTAATGGACTCCACAGAGTGGCTTGCTATCACATTGCCATAGAATGAAAGTTGTGTTTGGAGTTTATCACATGTGGGAAAAACTGGGGTGGGGGTGTGTGGGGGTTAAACAGTAATTTTCTCAGGAAAGTTGCAGGATCGTATTGAAGATTAACACACACATCGCTATTAGAGAGGATTTATCCCAGAAATAACCAGGGAATAACCAGCAACAAATCATTCACAGGATTTCCCCGTGAATGATTTCTTGCTGGTTATTTCCTCGTTATTCCCGGAATAAGTCCTCTTTACTCATGACCTCATGTGAAAATCTTCACTGCAATGGCATGACTTTCCTGGGAAAATGGCTGTTTAAACCCCCAATTTTCCCCATGTGATATAGTCCATAGAGAGCACTATAAAATAAAATCCACAAAAGCGTGGTACTTTTATTGGCCAACCAAAACACACAAAATACAAAGCTCCACTGGCTTCTTAAACATGCAGAAGATGTTTTGAAATCATATAGGAGAAGAAAAGAAAAGTGAAGGTGTTGGAGTTACAGGCCTACATTTTGTATCAGATATTGTTTCTGTTGTAGTTCAGTTGATCTAGGAGGGATTTCAATGAAGGCAGAGGGCATTCCCCCCTCGTATTTATTTATTTATTTATTATTTTTATTTTTTATTTTTTTGCCATTTGGGGACCAAGACAAAGAACAGTAAAATTTAAACTCAATCAGCAGCAGCAGAACAACTCCTCTTGGGATCCAGGGTGTTTTTGTCACTTGAGAAGCCATGTATCTCTTTCTTAGGCAGAGAACACTGCATTTCTTGAGAAGTCTCTGTATTGTTACATCTGGAAAAACGTTTAGGTGCTGTATAGGCACAACAGGCAATTATAGTTCCCCCCCCCCCCAAAAAAAATGTTTTACCTTTGCTAGAAGCAGTAATGGTGAAAGAGGCCCTTAGGTGCCTCTTGTTTAGGATAGAAAACACTGATATTCAACATATTTCATCATATATCACACTGAGTGAAATTTAATTAGCATTGTAGGCACACCCTCTCTACGTGGCAACTAAGAAGTAAAGAATATGGTACAGAGGCCAAGCCAGAGGAACTGAATGAAGGTGGTTTACCTCTATCATGACCCAGAGAGACATCTGCCAATGACCTAGATAAGGACTCAGAACCGGAGCTGTCAACACATAAAGCACCAGCCAAGCAGCAGCGGAGAGCCTAAGGCCACTAAGTCTGGGAGAAGGCAGGACTGGGTGTGGGATGAGTACTGAATGAGAACAGGGCTGTGCGATAACATTCATTCAGGTTACAGCCATGCCCAGCCCAGTAGGAAAATGCTGTGCGATAATCTTTTAACACAGCTATGGACTTTTTCACACGGAGAAACATGTCACAATGCAGGGTTATCCAGAGCATTAGGGATAATTTCACAATTGCTTTTCAGACGACGCTGTGCACAAACCAGTCAGAATCCAGACAGAAAGTAAGGTGAATCAGGGAATAAGCATTTTCCCCAATATACCGTGTTTTCTTGTCTAGTTCATTCACGAATTCGCTGTCTTCACATAATTGCAGCAGTGTGAAAACCATGTCCCTGATTCTCCCTGTTCCCAGATTTCCCAGGGTTCCTTGCTGTGTCAAAGAGAAGAGGCAGCCTTGTTCTTAAGGGGATACACACACACACACACACACACACACACCTCCTTCCCTCATGCGGCTGCTCTCCTCTTCCTGCACCAGGGAACAGCTGGTGGGAGAGCAAAAAGAGGATGTTTTGGAATTCCTCCTGTACAGGAGGGAGAAATGGAGGATATGTCCTGGAAAAGGAGGGCATCTGGGAGTTTCAGTCCTTGCTGAAATCAGGCAGGTTTATAGACCAGCCACCTCCTCTTTCATCCTACTGTGTGTGTGTTTGTGTGTGGTTTTATGGGAGTTTGCAAAGGGAAACCTCAGCCTGCTTTCCTCTGAAACAGCTTCTGGGGCAAAGAGGATTCCTCCCCCCTCCCCTCTCTGGAGCATGTGTGTGGATGCACTTGTGGAAATGATAGTTTGGAGTATGTGCAAAAAAGTTACTTTCCAGCTGGCAACAGGATTTGTCCATTCACTTTTGCCCACTTACTTGTTAAAATTAATGTGCTTTTAACCCCTTGTTGTGCTTTGTGTGTGATAAGCATTAAAGAGTTTGCTTGCTTTTCCAGGATGCCAATACTTTAACCATTTTCGGGATGGATGCACATAGGTCTCCATGTGAAAAAAGTCCTATGACTCTGCATTCTATCCCTTAACTGTGGTTTGTAGAAAGCAATAGGAAGGTACAATTTGGCAGAAGGACCAGTGACTGTATCCTCAGGCAAAACACTATCTTTCAGTCTTTTTCCTGTGCAAAATGGTGATAAAAATACTAACACACATTCTGCAGTTCCTGCAAAGATTGCTGAAACACTAGCATGGGAAGTATTTTGATAATCTAGGAAATTTTTTAGTTTAATAGCCATTTGTGGGATTCATTGGGCACACTGTAGTCACTTCACTGGGGTGTTCACTAAGAGGAAGCTGAATGGAAACAAATGATGAATGGTGTGTAAGAATTTAGCCAAAGAACAGTCTTATGAAGCCTGCCTAAAGGAAGTGGCGTGTCTCTGGACTCTCCCAAACAGTCCTTCACCCATGTGGTGTCAACAAGTTTCATTCAACATGCATTCTGAATGTCACAGTTGGGAGGGAACTCTACTGCCTTCTCTGGTGGCACAAGAGAATGTATTCTCAACAGCTATTGGTGCTGAACCTATTCCTTTGAAACTGCACGGAGTTGATTATTTTATAGCACTGCAGACTGATGTCCAAAAGCCAGAAAGCTTTCGACTTCTAAAAAGTGCTAGGGGAGCATGGCTGGAACCTGGCTTGGACCAAGGCTGATGGCAGCGAGCAGATCGGTGGCGATTTAGTGAGCGATAATCCCCGCCTCCATCCCATGCCCCAGCTCCAGCCCAAGAGGCTGGAGCCGGTTTAAAAAGGTGAGTGATAAGCTTCCCTATTTCTGGCTGGTTGGCAATTAAGGGTTGAGGCAACACAGCCTTGATTGCTTGAACTCTCACTCCAGCTTTTGGAATATAACAAACACTTCATAAAATCACTGAGCTCTCTTGTCTAAAGAAAATGGAGGCTGAAACTCTAAAATCATTTACTGGGGAATACAGTCCCACCAGACACTATGGGCCTTTCTTCTGAGTAAAAAATGCATACAATTTCACTTAAAATTCTGCAGCTCTTATTATTTATAATGCATTGCTTCCAAACTTCTCAGTGCTTGGGTCACTGATAAACATGTACCAACATGTCCTCTAGTTTGGGTGATAAAAATAATATACTTAAAAAAAACAAAAACAATCTAAATTGTTCTCTTCCTTTTCATGGTAAATTATACCATACTTCTTCTGGGTGGAGTGCATGCTTTCTTTCCATGCAGTACATTAAGAGGCTTACTCATGCACATCCTGGACATTTGAGAGTAAACCTGTCACTGTAATTCATAGAAGCAAAGAGCAACACCCCTAAACAGCCCTCTTACCTTATCTAAAGGGCTTTGCACGTGCCTAGAATTTCTCCTGTTCTATTCATTCTATTAGTCAACACATTAAGAAGGGACAGTGAAGACGTATCATACTTCTGAAATGTTTTGTACACAAAGAAGACTCATCTATTCATCTTTAAGGTTTTGTTTCAGGAAATGGGGCAGAAAGAATAGGTTTCTTCTATCTGTCTTCTCTCTATACTTTCCCACTTTCTTGACTTGGATTTATTATACTGAGTTGATGTGATTTATTATATTTTCCCCTGTTTTTCTCTCTTCAGATATATAAAACTATTTACAAGGTTGAGTTTTTTAAAAATAAATAAATAAAGGAACATATCAAAACATCAAGATAACAGTTCATGCAAATCATCCATTCTCCATCTCTGTTACATTGTCTGATGGTTAATTTAAAGTTCAGCTAGCAAAACCCAAGGAGTTGCTACAACACAGACTACCTGATAAAAAGTGAGGCTGAGTGGACTTGGCTGAGCATCCCCTCCATAAATTATTCTTTGATTTAAGCTAGGTGTCTTAAATCAGTTTCATCAGACAACCTTTGATGCAATCTATTCCTAATGTGGCTGTACATGAAATTAGGTGCAAGATAAATGAGAATACCAGCACTGGAGGAGTCTGTTTCCTCCTGCATTGCTCCTGGATTCTGGAATGCATTTCCAGTGCAGCTATACCCCAACAGAAATAAATACTACCCAAAAACTGGACATGTAGAGATAAGTGAGGGGAAGTATTTTCTCTACTGAATATACCCATAAAATCATTAAATGGACAAGTTATGATATCAAGAAAGATAAACAGAAGATTTTTCTAGTATATTCGACAAAACTAAATGTAATTAAACAAAGACTTAATGATAACAACAACCCACTACTCACCACATATCTTTTTCTATCTGCTACTAACACAGAAGAAAGCAAAATTGGAGGAGATTAACAATATAACTTCCATCATCTACATAATCCTTCCCCATGAACACTGAGAATGGAAAGCGCTAGAAAATTCATGCACTAGATTGAATTACAGTGGACTCTTTCAAACGGGAGGAATTTCTCCCAAATCCGAATGGAGCCCATTCGGATTCACGTAAATTTGCTAGTTTAGCGAATTTACGTGAATCCCCATTGCGTTCGGAAGGCGTTCGGAATATCTTCCTATTACCCGGAAATAACCCCTCCTTGCCCGAAATTGCGTGAGAACCTTTAATGCGCAATAACGCAAAACCCATGATTGCATTTGGAGTGGCTTCCCTTTTGCCCGAAATTGCGTGAGAACCTTTAATGCGCAATAACGTGAAACCCCAGGATTGCGTTTGGATTGCCCTTGCATTATACTTCCAATTTCCCACGTCTGAAAGAGTCCAGAGCTGTCAATGATCAAAGCTCATCTTCTTTTGTCCACCTTGGCATCACATCACCCTGGCAACTTCCTTATATTTTCATGTGGAGAAATATGATCAAGTCTTTTCCTGTTCATTTTAGATATCTAAATGGTCCAAAGTACTTTTCTGCTGTGGAACCAAATGGGGCCAATATGTCCTAGAGATGATACAATTTAGTCCAGATCAGCTCAGTTTGTTTTTTGTTATTTGGCATTCAGGCAAAGCAGTCCCACAGATCTATTGCCTGCAGCCATGTCTTTTGTAACCAGATTGGGGCTGGAGCGGCCCTGATCTGGCATTTCTATGGTGCAAAAAGGAGCTGCAAAACATGGCCCCTTTTTGTGCTGTGAAAAGGGTGCCCTAGAATGTAAGCAATGCATCGATGATGAGAAGTGATATCGCCCACTGTCTGGTCAGGTGGGTAGTGTGGGGTTGGTGTAGGGGCAGTGTCTGGGTGGCCAGAGTGCCGTGCGTCACCATGCTCCCACTCTGCCCCCACACCAGCTCTTTATGCCGGTCTGTTGAGGCCCTGAATATGGATATTTAGGGTGTATCTACAGGGTAGAAATAATGCAGTTTGACTGCCACAGTTCTATCCTACAGAATCTTGTAGATGTGTAGTTTTGTGAGGCATCTTTGGCAGAGAAGACTTGACAGAGAAGATATTGTGAAACTACAAATCCCAGAGTTCCACAGGATGAAGCTATAGCTCTTAAAGTGGTGTCAAATTGCATAATTTCTACAGTGTGGATACATCTTTAGTCTGCTAGGTAATATATTTTGATCCTGCTGAATCACACTCAAAATAATCAAAACATATGTGGATTTCATAATGTAATATTTCTCCATTGTCAATTCATGAGTTCCTTGATAATACCCTAATTCATGATCCTAAGAGGGCATTCACACTATTTATTTATTTATTTATTTTGGTCTGGAGTAGATGCAGATTGTCACGCTGATGAGTATCAGGTTTGTTGTTCCCATTTTGTTTTGTGTTTGCAAATCTCTTTTAGTAATTTAACTCTAGTGTTATGAGTCATTTTAACCCTAGTGTAATTCACATGTGCCATCATTTGGGGTTAAAATAGAGCCCCCTCCCTTCAAAGAACAATACAGAGCAATTCAAATCAATTCCAAATATCCACACTGCCGACAATGGGGCTCTTTCAGGAAAGGTTGGCGGGGGGGGGGGGCAGTATTAAATATCCCGGGATAAGTGGGGGGTCTGCCAAACCCCCACCCTGAAAAAAGTACACCGAATACATTTGGGATGTGTGTGAACAACAAGAATTCAACTCGGATTCATCCTGAATTATTTTGATAGTGTGAATGGGGCCTAAGAAAAATTAGTCTACTGTGCAGCCATGGTGTGTCCAGAGCCTGTATACTTCCTTTTCCATATATACAACCTCCATAACAAAACTGACTAGTTTGGGTTTCTGTTATTATCCTAAGGTCCAAGGTCACCTTTTTAAAAAATTGATGGATAGTTTGTTTTGATTTGTAGCTGTTAACTTATCTCTATGTAGTCACTATCTAGATTTATACATTTTTCCTAGCGTATCTTGACTCTGCAAATACCTGATATTGTAGAAGCCTGCAGATTGTGCCTCATGAGAATTTTACATAGTCACTTCTGGCACAGCCAGTCACAAAAATAAAGGATGCAATGAGCTGATTTTCTCAGCAACATGCACTTAAAGACCAATGATGACACTGACAAAATGTCATCAATATGCCATAATAACTTCCCAGTGATAATTATTACTTTACTTTACCCCCTGGAAAGGTGCAATGTGCAGACTTCTACAATATCAGGTATTCGGAGGGTCAAGATACACTGGGGAAAATGTATAAATATAGATAGTGAAAACACAGAGATAGGTTAGCAGCTACAAATCAAAACAAACTTTCTGTCAATTTTTTTAAAAAGGTGATCATTAAAACTTTTGGATGCCCCCCCGTATCTTCATGTGTTCACATATAACAAGGGGGGGGGACAAACTTGTGGCCTTCCAGATTATGTTGGACTACTATTCTCATCAACACTGCCCCATAGAGATCATAGAATCATAGAGTTGGAAGAGACCACAAGGGCCATCCCGTTCAACCCCCTGCCATGCAGGAACTCTCAATCAAAGCATCCCTGACAGATGGCCATCCAGCCTCTGCTTAAAGACCTCCAAGGCAGAAGACTCCACAACACTCTGAGGGAGTGTGTTCCACTGTCAAACAGCCCTTACTGTCAGGAAGTTCCTCCTAATGTTGAGGTGAAATCTCTTTTCCTGGAGCTTGCATCGATTATTCCGGGTCCTAGTCTCTGAAGCAGCAGAAAACAAGTTTGTTCCTTTCTTGATATGACATCCCTTCAAATATTTAAACAGGGCTATCATATCACCTCTAAATATTCTCTTCTCCAGGCTAAACATCTCCAGCCCCCTAAGTCTTTCCTCATAGGGCATGGTTTCCAGACCCTTCACCATTTTAGTCGCCCTCCTTTGGACATGTTCCAGTTTCTCCACATCCTTTTTGAATTGTGGTGCCCAGAACTGGACACAGTATTCCAGGTGGGGCCTGACCAAAGCAGTATAGAGTGGCACTATTACTTCCCTTGATCTAAACACTATACTTCTATTGATGCAGCCTAAAATTGCATTGGTCTTTTTAGCTGCTGTATCGCACTGTTGACTCATGTTCAACTTGTGGTCTATTTGGACTCCTAGATCCCCTTCACATATGGTCTCATTCAGCCAAGTGTCCCCCATCCTATATCTGTGCATTTCATTTTTCCATCCTAAGTGCAGAACCTTACATTTCTCTGTGTTGAATTTCATTTTGTTAGCTTTGGCCCAGCTTTCTAGTCTATTCAGGTCATTTTGAATTTTGATCCTATCCTCTGGGGTATTAGCTACTCCACCTAATTTGGTGTCATCTGCAAATTTGATAACTATGTCCCCAATACTGTCATCCAAGTCATTAATAAAGATATTGAATAGCACTGGGCCCAGGACAGAACCCTGTGGGACCCCACTGGTCACTTCTCTCCAGGATGAAAAGGAACCATTGTTGAGCACCCTTTGGGTGTGGCCAGTCAACCAATTACAAATCCGTGTAACAGTTACCTTGTCTAGCCCATATTTGACAAGCTTGTTTACAAGAATGTCATGGGGAACCTTGTGAAAGGCCTTTCTGAAATCAAGATATACTATATCCACAGCATTCCCTTCATCTATCAAGCTGGTAATTTTATCGAAAAAAGAGATCAGATTTGTCTGGCATGACCTGTTTCTCTGAAACCCATGTTGACTTTTTGTGATGATGGAATTGCCTTCTAGATATTCACAGACTCTCTGTTTAATGATCTGCTCTAGTATCTTTCCTGGAATTGATGTCAGACTAACTGGACGATAATTGTTGGGATCCTCTTTTTTCCCTTTTTTGAAGATGGGGACAATGTTTGCCCTCCTCTAGTCTGCTGGGACTTCTCCTCTTCTCCAGGAGTTCTCAAAGATTATTGCCAATGGCTCCAATATTACATTTGCCAGTTCTTGTATACCCTTGGATGTAGTTCATCTGGTCCTGGAGATAATGTTGAAAATTGCAATTGAGCAACTTCTAGAAGGCATAACATGGAAAGCATTTTTCAAGAAAACAACACTAAAGTACTTCTTAAAGTTGTAAGACCATGAAATTGCCTTACAGTTGCCACCTTTTTATTCTGTTTTTTTTTTAATGTCATGTCATGCAGAAATCCAACAGGTGGTACTTGTTATCCTGTTCTACACAAGAAAGAGATGCATCTGTTATGATTATCCCTATTATGCACCCATTAAAAATATGGGACCACTTCCAAGTAGTGGGGGCGGTTAACCCTAAGCTGCATAAGGAACAGGGTGGCAGAGGTAGCACAACAGCTATTTCTAGCCTCCTAGGTTTGGTCCTCTCAGACTTTCCCTGTCAAACAAGTCCTTTTGCTTCATTAAGGTGAGTCTTCAGTTACTAAAACAGGTGGAGCCTGCAGTTGATAGTGTTATCTTCAAGCATATGATCTATTCTAAGAAACTATGTGTCAGCATTTAGGCAGTGTGTGTATGTTTATATGAGAATTCTTTCTTACTTCCTCCCACAGACAAAGAACCAAAAAAGATTCTGGGCATTCAAGCAAGCTTATCCTAATATCTTAAAGTGGCATCTAATGCAATGCTATAGAGAACACACTGTTCCCTGGAAAATTTAACCAATGTGCTCTTCCCTGGTTTAGGGCTGCCAATTCCTGCTTTATATTTAGGATGTGGTGTAAAGACAGCTCCAGGGCAGCAAAATGGAAAAATTATTGACCGGCTTCAAACAAAAGTTATTTACTGTATTGCCTTCCTCTGCTTCTTGCCCTGTAGCCAAATGAGATACATCTCCCCACTGAATTTTAAGGTAAGACCTTAAAATTTGAATTTGTGAGCCATTTCATTGGTTCATTGGGGAGGAGGAAAGAGAAATCTCATTTTATATAACTGCTAGGAGAGGCTTCTGGCCATACCTTCCTCAAGGTAAACCTGTGCTTCTCTGTGTGCCTTTTGATTGGGTAAGACCTTAAAATTTGAATTTGTGAGCCATTTCATTGGTTCATTGGGGAGGAGGAAAGAGAAATCTCATTTTATATAACTGCTAGGAGAGGCTTCTGGCCATACCTTCCTCAAGGTAAACCTGTGCTTCTCTGTGTGCCTTTTGATTGGGTAAGACCTTAAAATTTGAATTTGTGAGCCATTTCATTGGTTCATTGGGGAGGAGGAAAGAGAAATCTCATTTTATATAACTGCTAGGAGAGGCTTCTGGCCATACCTTCCTCAAGGTAAACCTGTGCTTCTCTGTGTGCCTTTTGATTGGGTAAGACCTTAAAATTTGAATTTGTGAGCCATTTCATTGGTTCATTGGGGAGGAGGAAAGAGAAATCTCATTTTATATAACTGCTAGGAGAGGCTTCTGGCCATACCTTCCTCAAGGTAAACCTGTGCTTCTCTGTGTGCCTTTTGATTGGGTAAGACCTTAAAATTTGAATTTGTGAGCCATTTCATTGGTTCATTGGGGAGGAGGAAAGAGAAATCTCATTTTAGGAGAGGCGCGCGCCTAACGGCGCGCGAATTTTTTCTTTTCATACTCATTTTTATATTTGATAGCCAAGGCAGGGGGGAAGTACAGAGGAGAAGGTAGCCTGAACACAGTGAGGACAAAGTCATTCAATATTTATACTTTTCTTCCCACTATTCCCTTAAGGGGCTGTGGGGATTCAGAGGAAGTGAATCAGGGACTTGCCTCTAGAAGGAGCTAGCAGCCAGGAACTTTCTAGATACCTATAGGCCCAGTTGATTGAGCTCACTAACAGAGCTTGGGGACAAAGGCCAGCCACACAGGGATTTTTTACACTGGTGTTTTACAAGAGAAGCCCACAGTCTTGTTTCATTGCCTCCTTAAGACTTCTCACTATGGACACTGAGGGACCTGCAGCAGTCACCTGCAACACCTGTGGGATGTTTGTCTTCTTGCCTATAGATGTGGGGAACTTCACCTGCACCAAGTGCAAGTTGGTAGCCCTCTTAGAAGGAAGAGTTCAGCAGTTGGAGGCCCAGGTGTCAACACTTCAGCATCACAGAGAGCAGGAGGTTCTCTTGAACAGAAAGGACCAGATGGTCCTGGACAGGAAACACACAGAGAAAGTTGCTGAGGAAGAAGAGGTCACTTCACACACAAAAGAAGGAGATGGTTGGAGGAAAGTTACACGCAGAAGTAGGGAAACCACGGTTCGTTCTGTGAGCTTGCAGCTACAGAATCACTTTGAATCTCTCTCTGTTATCAGAGATGATGAGGAAAAGCAGCAGGGACAGACATCAGGGACAGAGCAGGGGAGACTGAGAGTACCACGAAAGGGAACAGCCGCTGCTAAGCCTCGGAGGAGGCGTGTGGTGGTTGTGGGGGACTCCTTGCTGAGGGGTACAGAAGCAATGGTTTGTGGGCCTGACAAGATGTCTCGGGAGGTGTGTTGTCTCCCTGGGGCAAAGATCCATCATGTAACTGAGAGGCTGACAAGACTTGTCAAGCCTACTGATCAACACCCCTTTCTTCTGGTTCATGTGGGAACCAATGATACTGCAAGGCACAGCCTTCAGAATATCATAAGGGATTATGAGGCTCTAGGAAGGAAGCTGAAAGAGATGGATGCACAGGTTGTCATATCATCTCTTCTCCCAGTAGAAAGGCATGGTCCAGGAAGGGAGAAGAAAATAGCAGAGGTGAATAACTGGCTCCGTAGATGGTGCCGCCAAGAACAGTTTGGATTCTTGGATCATGGGCTGCGGTTCCATGAGGAGGGACTTCTGGCAAGGGATGGGCTGCATCTCACACCAGTTGGCAAAAACATTTTTGCCAAAAGTCTCAAAAATCTGATCAGGAGGGCTTTAAACTGAGTTATATGGGGGAGGGAGACATTATTTTGGAAGGCAAAAGGGCTGGAGAAAATAATCAAACTGACATAGAGGGAACAAGGCAAACAGTGCAAGGACCCAACAGTGGGAAGCAAAAAAATTTGCACAGGCAGCAAGTAAAGGGAACACATGTTCTTAGATGTCTCTACACTAATGCACAGAGTATGGGAAATAAACAGGATGAACTCGAACTCCTAGCACAACAGAGCAAATATGATATAATAGGCATCACTGAAACCTGGTGGGATGAGTCTCATGACTGGAATGTAGAAATAGAGGGATATAACCTTTTTAAGAGAAACAGGCCAAACAGGAAAGGAGGAGGAATAGCATTATATGTCAGGGATATTTACACCAGTGAAGAGATCCAGGAAGTCAATACTGGAAGCCAGGTGGAGAGCATCTGGATAAACATTAAAGGAGAGGGAAACAACAGGGATGTTACTGTGGGAGTCTACTACAGACCCCCGACTCAGGCAGAGGAATTGGATGATGCCTTTCTAGAACAGATGAGCACACACTCAGAAAGGAGAGATGTAGTAGTGATGGGGGACTTCAACTATCCGGATATTTGCTGGAAGTCAAACTCAGCCAAATCCTCAAGGTCTAGCAAATTCCTCACTTGCCTGGAAGACAATTTCATTGTCCAAAAGGTGGAAGAGACAACAAGGGGATCAACTATTTTAGATCTGATCTTAACCAACAGGGATGACCTAGTCAATGGGGTGCAAGTGGTTGGATCCTTAGGGGGAAGTGACCATGTTCTCCTGGAGTTTGTTATACAGCGGAAAGGGGAAGCCAGGCATAGTCAGACACGCATTCTAGACTTTAGGAGAGCTGATTTCAATAAACTTAGAGAAATACTGGGGGAGATCCCATGGTCAAGAAAACTAAAAGAGAAGGGAGTTCAAGACGGATGGGAGTTTCTCAAAAAGGAGATACTGAAGGCGCAATTTCAAACAGTTCCAATGAGGAAGAAAAATGGGAGGTGTCTCAAGAAGCCAGGATGGATGACTAAGGAACTTTCAACTGAGATAAGCCTTAAACAGAACATGTATAAGAAATGGAAAAATGGGGAAATCACGAAAGAGGAATTCAAACAAATAGCCAGCACATGTAGGGGTAAAGTCAGAAAAGCTAAAGCACAGAATGAACTCAGGCTGGCTAGAGAGGTTAAGAACAACAAAAAGGGCTTTTTTGGGTATGTCCGAAGCAAAAGGAAGAAGAAGGAAACAGTAGGGCCACTGCGTGCAGAAGATGGCAAAATGCTCAAAGATGACAAAGAAAAGGCAGAATTACTCAACACCTTCTTTGCTTCAGTCTTCTCAGAAAAGGCAAAGGGTGGTCAACCTAAGGATAATGGAGCAGAAGACAGAATAGGGGAATCTCAGCACAGAATAAGTAAAGAGATAGTACAGGAATACCTGGTTAACCTAAATGAATATAAATCTCCAGGACCAGATGAACTACATCCTAGAGTATTAAAAGAACTGGCGAATGTAATATCGGAACCATTGGCAATAATCTTTGAGAACTCCTGGAGAACAGGAGAAGTCCCAGCAGACTGGAGGAGGGCAAACGTTGTGCCCATCTTCAAAAAGGGGAAAAAAGAGGATCCCAACAATTATCGTCCAGTTAGTCTGACATCAATTCCAGGAAAGATTCTAGAGCAGATCATTAAGCAGAGAGTCTGTGAACATTTAGAGGCCAATGCCATAATCACAAAAAGCCAACATGGGTTTCAGAGAAACAAGTCTTGCCAGACAAATCTGATCTCTTTTTTTGATAAAATTACCAGTTTGGTAGATGAAGGGAATGCTGTGGATATAGTATATCTTGATTTCAGTAAGGCCTTTGACAAGGTTCCCCATGACATTCTTGCAAACAAGCTCGTAAAATGTGGGCTAGACAAGGTAACCATTACATGGATTTGTAACTGGTTGACTGACCGAACTCAAAGGGTGCTCAACAATGGCTCCCTTTCATCCTGGAAAGAAGTGACCAGTGGGGTCCCACAGGGTTCTGTCCTGGGCCCAGTGCTATTCAATATCTTTATTAATGACTTGGATGACAGAATTGGGGGCATACTTATCAAATTTGCAGATGACACCAAATTAGGAGGAGTAGCCAATACTCCAGAAGACAGGATTGAAATTCAGAATGACCTGAATAGACTAGAAAGCTGGGCCAACGCTAACAAAATGAAATTCAATGCGGAGAAATGTAAGGTTCTGCACTTAGGGCGGAAAAATGAAATGCACAGATATAGGATGGGGGACATCTGGCTGAATGAAACTATGTGTGAAAGGGATCTAGGAGTCCAAGTAGACCATAAGTTGAACATGAGTCAGCAGTGTGATGCAGCAGCTAAAAAGGCCAATGCTATTTTAGGTTGCATCAATAGAAGTATAGTGTCTAGATCAAAGGAAGTAATAGTGCCACTCTATTCTGCTTTGGTGAGGCCCCACCTGGAATACTGTGTCCAGTTCTGGGCACCACAATTCAAAAAGGATGTGGAGAAACTGGAGCGGGTCCAAAGGAGGGCAACTAAGATGGTGAAGGGTCTGGAAACCATGCCCTATGAGGAACAACTTAGAGAGCTGGGGATGTTTAGCCTGGAGAAGAGAAGGTTAAGAGGTGATATGATAGCCCTGTTCAAATATTTGAAGGGATGTCATATTGAGGAGGGAGCAGGCTTGTTTTCTGCTGCTCCAGAGACCAGAACGCGGAGCAATGGATGCAAGCTGCAGGAAAAGAGATTCCACCTCAACATTAGGAGGAACTTCCTGACAGTAAGGGCTGTTCGACGGTGGAACACACTCCCTCGGAGTGTGGTAGAGTCTCCATCCTTGGAGGTCTTTAAGCAGAGGCTGGATAGCCATCTGTCGGGGATGCTTTGACTGGGAGTTCCTGCATGGCAGGGGGTTGGACTGGATGGCCCTTGTGGTCTCTTCCAACTCTATGATTCTATGATTCTATGATTCTATGATTCTATGAATAGAAGAAGCCAGACTTCACCTATTACCTCTTTTCGTGTTGCAACTGCAGCACAAAAAAGGAGCCAGGTTTCCACGCTCCTTTTTTACTGATCACCTTCGCCGCTCTGTGTAGTTGCTGTGGCAAAGGTGTGAAGTAAAAAGAGGTGGTGCCAGACTGCCCTTTTTGGGCAGTCTGTAAAGCCCCACTATCTTGATAACCACATGCTCTGATTTAGAGCTGAACCAACATGAGAGATGTTCCTTATCCACCAGGATTCTTTTCCTTTTCTTGGTTTCATAATCTCTTCCAGTAGAACAACCTATGGTAAGGGTGGGTAATATATCAATCCAGTGGCAACATCCCTTTATGCAAAACCTTCTAGGGTGGGTATATGCAGGGGATAATGGCCCCGGAGCCCAAAGTGGGGTGGACAGCTATGAAACTGGAGCCAGCATGCATGTTCACACACTCACCCCTTTCTTTCATGGGGTCACATACAGATGGAGTTGCATTACTTACCTTTTCTGTCCCACCTCTCATGTATGTTTTCTCATTTTATTCTTAGAATCCTAGAATCATAGAGTTGAAAGAGACCACAAGGGCCATCCAGTCCAATCCCCTGCCATGCAGGAATTCCCAATCAAAGCATCCCTGACAGATGGTGATCCAGCCTCTGCTTAAAGACCTCCAAGGAAGGAGACTCCACTACACTCCAAGGGAGTGTGTTCCACTGTCGAACAGCCCTTACTGTCAGGAAGATCCTCCTAATGTTGAGGCGGAATCTCTTTTCCTGGAGCTTGTATCCATTGTTCCGGGTCCTGTTCTCCAGAGCACCAGACAACCAGCTTGCTTCCTCCTCAATGTGACATCTCTTGAGATTCCTTGACATCCCCTTTTTGAAGTCTGCTAGGACTTCTCCTGTTCTCCAGGAGTTCTTAAAGATTATTGCCAATGGTTCCAATATTACATTTGCCAGTTCTTTTGGTACCCTTGGATGTAGTTCATCTGGTCCTGGAGACTCATATTCATTTAGATTAACCAGGCATTCCTGTACTAGCTCTTTACTTATTCTGTGCTGAAATTCTCCTATTCTGTCCTCTGCTCCATTATCTTCAGGTTGAGTTGTTACGATACCTACATTTGATATAAAATGTTGGGAGACATGTGGACTGTATCATGACCCCTGCTTGACCTATTCAAAGGCCCTCCATAAGTCCCAAGCGAAGAGACCATGTAGGCAGGCCCCGCTTGGAGGAACTGAGTTCATAGCAAGCAGCTCTCTAGAGGAAGCAGGGAGTCACCAGACCAGCTTCACCACTGCCCTCCAGAGTAAAGACAATAGCCTTGGCTTCATACTTGATGAGCCAGTGATTAACTTAACCACTCAGCCATTAAGCCGGCTTCCCCTCCGAATTGTGTCCAAAACCTAAGTGCATTGTATGCAGATTATTTGCTTAAGAAAGCCCAGGCAATCAACACCTTTGTCTAGCATAGATACATAGCCTCTGAATATGTTCAGCACTATATAAGGTTCCCAATTTGAATTGCTCCCCAATGCTATTCTCGGAGGACAGGCTGGTCCACATCAGTTTGACTTCTGCCTATAGCTCCCATGGCCAATCTCCCCTCATCCCGGCAGTCGTGTCCATCATTATCATCCATCTCCATCCAGCTTCCAGGAGAAGACGTCTATGGTAGCTATTCCAGTGGTCACTTTCTCTCAAACCTAACTCCCAACCTTACCCCTCCCTTTTCTCTAGCATTGAACGTGTGTGTGTGTGTATGCCCCCCTTGCTGCATGATATTTATGCCCCTTAATAAACTGTTTATTTTATTGGACTTATTTGGACCAGTATCACTTCTCTTGGGGTTTGTCAGTAGACCTCTGGTAGATAATATCGGGACCTGATCTCGGCGTAAGACTGTTAGGATCTTCCTCTCTGCATATTTGAGCTAATTATAATTCCCCTAAGAAAGAGACTTCCTAACAGAGTACTCTTTGCCTTCTCTGAAAAGACTGAAGCAAAGAAGGTGTTGAGTAATTCTGCCTTTTCTCTGTTCTTTGTTAGCATTTTGCCATCTTCTCCACACAGCGTCCCTGTCATTTCCTTCTTCTTCCTTTTGCTGCGGACATACCCATAAAAGCCTTTTTTTTTAATTCTTAACCTCTCTAGCCAGCCTGAGTTCATATTGTGCTTTAGCTTTTCTGACTTTATCCCTACACATTCTGGCCATTTGTTTGAATTCTTCTTTAGTGATTATCCCATTTTTCCATCACTAAGGGAAATGTGGGGTGTGTGCCCTCCAAGACAACCTGGATCTCAAGAGGGGCATCCCTTTTTGACTTGCTAATGGAACTTAAAATTTTACTTTCTGGAATACTTACATGGCCAGAAGGAGGAGGGGAATAATTGAACTGAGAACAGTTACATTTTGACAAAATGCAGGCTTGTGACAAAAATTATCATCCCCCACCTATGTTTTTTAACACTTTTTCCTAATGAAGAAGCTTTGAACTTCTCTTCACCTGCTTACTAAGGATTGTTCATTAACTTAATTGCACTCATTTGGCAATTCATGACTATTTTATTTATTTATTTATTTATTTTACAAAAAATGCAATACTCAGAAGAGGTTCATACAACTGAATATGGAAGCCACCTTCCTGAAAGAGCACTTGAACGCAGAAATCTGAACAGATGCCACTTTTCCACATCATAGAAACTCCAGCCCCAAGAAAATTTGTCTGTCTTGCATTTCTGCTTACTGGGCTTGAGCTAAATGTGCAGAAGCCTCCAGACTAGGAAAAAACAACAACAAAGGAATTCTTGATGCTGAGGCCTTTGCCTTGGTTTTATTCAGTGGTGGATGGTGGCATAAATGTCTTGCAATAGAAAGGAGCTTATAGAAAGGGTGGTGAATCTGCTCTGTGCTTTAGTCCAAAGTTTAAAGTTGCTGAACTTATATTGCAAATAGGGTTCGGCCCTTGGATAGCTCTTTTTTGATAGCTCTGAACTAAAACCTAGAGTGAAATAACTACCCCATTGACATGGAAGCCACCACTGATTTTATCTGAATTCTTCAAGTAGTTCATTGTATTATTCAAGCTTTCCTTTCTTTAACTTGAGGAGTACATATACCCAAGTATAAGTCTAGAAATTTTTGTCAAAAAATTAACCCAAAAATCCATTCTCTTTTCTGAGTAGAGTGATGAAATGGGAAAGCTTAGTTCATCCTGGGAGAACCTAAAAGAAGCATAGACTCCTGCTCTATTCTCTCTGCTTTAGCACTGCTTCAGGCCTTTTTGAACACCTGGGTGTGAAAATGGTAGTGGTGGTGAATCTCTGGTGCTTTCCCTCTAAGGTACACCAAGAGGAATCAGGCAGTGAAGGATCCGAATAAGACATTTTGTATGTTTGGTCCAAAACATGCTGCAGAAATTATCCAGTATGAGACTGCTTTAACTGCCCTGGGTCAATGCTAGGGAATTCTGGGAAGTGTAGCTTGGTGAGACATTTATCCATCTCTGTCAGAGAGCTCTGGTGCCACAATAAACTAAAGTTCCCAAGATTACTTAGCATTGAGTCACGGCGGTTAAAGTGGTCTCAAACTGGGTTTTTTCTGAATTGTGTTTTGGACCACAGTCCACTTTTCTGAATTATCAAAGTTAGATAGAGTTAAAAGCTATAATCACTGCTAACAGAGTTGCCATTTTCTTTGCTTTGCCGTTACATCCCTTTTGACATGTCTTCATTTTCTTAGCCTTCCCTTTGCCCTACACATCACATAGCCATCATTTACCATAGTTCTCATCCATCTAGCCTTTAGGGTGAGCACATAATCACTGCTAACAGAGTTGCCATTTTCTTTGCTTTGCCGTTACATCCCTTTTGACATGTCTTCATTTTCTTAGCCTTCCCTTTGCCCTACACATCACATAGCCATCATTTACCATAGTTCTCATCCATCTAGCCTTTAGGGTGAGCACAAACAGCTATGCCTGTGGGAATTTTGTAAGTTCTTTGGTATTGATTGTCTTTGCTTCATCCTTTACATCCTTTGTTACATGCCCTAAGTTTGACCCTCGACTTGTCCACAGGTCATTTAAAAATCTATCAAACCTGCTCTTGACTTATAGATTAGGTCAACTCATATATGAGTATATAGAGGATTTGAGATCTCCAGGAGAGACCCCTTTCCTAGTTCCATGATCTTAAAAAATCCATTTGATATCTCTGTGACATCCTGATCACTCTGAGTGGATTATGCCTCAGGTGATGGCAAATGGTAAAAGCACTGTGCAACCTCTAATGCTTTGTTACCACCTACTCTTATTTCCATAATTTAACAAAAATTGTAATTTTTCAATGGGTGGTTAGTCATGGAGAAGTTCTGAAACCTGTTTAACAATTAGTCCTAAAACAGCCCTGTCATAAGAATGTAACAGTGTCATAAGAGTGTCCATTAACTTGATACAAAAGATTCTGTATCAAGTTAATGGAACTACAGTTGCAAAAATACATAGTCCTGAATTCTGCTGGTTAATTCTGCATAGACCAGTTACATCAACTGTAGCAACAGCAGCTTCATTTATATACCGCTTCATACCTGTAGAATGGTGAGTCAACATGTAGGAAAATCACATTGATTCAATGGATGTACGCTAATCTCATCCCATTAATTTTAATTCTGCAATGACAAAAGTTTGAGACTGTGGCTTTACAAAGTAAGACTTTCAGACATGTCTACAGTTTGAAGGGTTCTCCTATTATGGTTTATTTTTTTAAATGCAAATTACATCATTGCCTGGCCAGATATACAGATAGCATTTTTTCCCTTTCTGAAACCCTTCATTCTGCATATGCAGCAGAGAGGCATAAACGTCTTCCAGTTCCTTTATATTTGCATCAAAGGAAGGAGAAATTTAGTCATTACATGTTTATCTTTTTTCTTTTAACAGGAGGAACAAATTAACAAAAAAGCCATAGTTTAATGAAAAGAGGTTTATTTGGGGGGAAAATGGTAAGGAAAACAAGTTTCCATATGTTTACCATAAAAAAAAAAATAACATGGCCTCCACCTTAGGGTATATTAAAATACAGGCTGTAGTTTGTATGCTTTGGCATTCGTTTAAAATGCCTTTGTAAACATATCCTATTAAACTTTTAACTGCAGCTTTTATCATTTATTGAAGAAACATATGAAAATACTAGAATGTATTTATCACAGAGAAGTCATTTTAACACAGTTTAGTAAGAATAGTAGGTTTTCACAGCCTGGAATAGCTTCTAAGTTATAATATATTACTGAGACATTTTATTCATATGAATTGGTTAAAAAAACAAAACCCTAACTTTAAAGTAAATCCAAGATCATTAATTTCTGTTTAAAAACAATGCCGGAGGTTTTCCAGGTTTGAAAATAAGACTCGTTTTGAAATGGTTGCCCAAAAGTTTGGATTGACAGCAGATATTTGCTAAAATAGGCTTACATGAATAATATATTTGTACCCTATAACTCTTCAATAAAATGTTAAATCAAATAATCTCAGATTTGGCTGCTGACAAAGATTAATTTGGAGCAAGAATGAGTGAGTGAGTGAGTGAGTGAGTGAGCTAAAAGCCAATCCTCTCCTTGATCTCTGAGGGATCCAAAGTTAGAAACTCTGGGGCTCTGGGGTTCGATATCACTTTTACCATGACTCAATGCTATGGAATCCTGGAATTTGTAGTTTATTATGGCACTAAAGTGATCTAACATACCAGGCTGAATAACTCATGAAACTACAAATCCCAGACTTCTGCATTATTTTTGCAACCTGAAACATTTCACACCCTTATGGTATTGTGCTGGCAGAATGGAGAAGCAATGCTTTTACTGGTTTTCTCCTTCTGCAGCTGTCGGCAGTCCATACATTGTAGGACTCAAATTCTTGACAGCCCATATGCAAGGCTTTATCCACACTGTAGAAACAATCCAGTATGACACCAATTTAACTGCCAATGTTATGGAATTCTGGTGAACAAACTATAAACCCCAGGATTCCATAGCATTGAGCCATAGCAGTTAAAGCAGTTTCAGACTGCATTATTTCTGCAGTGCAGATGTAGTCTAGGTTTCCATGCAGGGAAACAAATCTCAGGATAAATGGTGCTGGAAGAGAAGAATGTTCGATTTTTGTATGTGAAAGACTTTATAGCCTGGGCATCCATGCCCACTCATTTCCAGTTGGCACCAGATCTCCTCAGCAAAGAGCAAAGTTGTTCCATGTGTGTTGTTTCTGTGAAACATCAAAACACCCAAAAGGCAGAAATAAAGAGGGGACCAGTTGAGAAAGGTGAGTGCACTCAGGCCCATCATAGAAGGTCAAAAGGACCCCATTGTAGCAAGGTAGGGAGTGGAGTGCCAGCACCATGACTGGTGGGTCAACTTCTTGTACAAACCATGGCAGCAGGACCTGGTTCAGGGCCTGGAAAAATCTTTCTGAGAACTGGCAATAACCCTTCCACAAGCCCCAGTAGTAACATTTGTTGTTGTTGTTGTTGTTGTATGCCTTCAAGTCATTTCCAACTTATGGCAACCCTAAAGCAAACCTATCATGGAGTGTTCTTGGCAAGATTTGTCCAGAGGAGGTTTGCCATTGCCTTCCCCTGAGGCTGAAAGCATGTGACTTGCTCATGATCACCTGGTGGGTTTAATGGCCAAGCTCAAAATTGAACTCAGGTCTACATAGTCATAGTCCGACATTCAAACCACTATGCCATGGGCTTGCTCTGCAATAACATAGGGCCTGAAAAATCACCCCATCTATCATGTGGGCTATAAAGTAAGGCCATGAAAAATGTGAAACCTACTAGAGGTGGTAGCAACTGCAGATACTGTGCACATTTTGCTACCTGCCAGATGCCAAAAAATCCTCTGGTTTGTACCTGAGTTATACCCAGATTCTGGGCCCATTTACCCAAAATGCCCTCATGTTCAATTCCACAATTGGGTAATCTGCCTCACCTCTCTGTCATCGCAAGGGCTCATTGTTGTAACATGACAACAACCTGACCAGGGCTAAAATTTTGGCCCTGAAATCTTAGGGAATGGGGTCCTTTTGACTTGCCAAATTTATAGTTGATTCACTCTCAACTAAACTTGTAGACTGGATGTAAGGGTAATTTGGCTGCAATGCTGAGATACTGAAAGTTTGAGGCCAGCGGCAAAGTCAGTAATGAAAGCAATTTTAAAATAATACAAAATCAACATAATCACTTTTAAGAGCCTCTTTGCAAATTATCAGAAAGATAATACCATATCACCACCAGCAAATTCCAAGAATCCTCTGCATGCATTCATTTTCTACAAAAGTTCATGTGTGAATATCAAGAACCACTAAATTATTTTAAGCATTATAAGAAAAAACCATAATGAGAAACAAGGACTGCCGTGAAGTACATAGTCAAATGGTCTGTGGGTGACCACAATTGCACTTCTGAGTTTCCTAGAAATAACTTGTCCAGTCATGTCTACAAAGCTAACAGGAAGATTTTTATGAGATGAAAATGCCAAATTATAATGAAAATACCTGAGGCAGTAACTCTGTTTTCATTCATGGGTTTATTGGTCTTGTATTAATCCTTGTTAAAATATTAGTCTAAAATACAGAAGAACTGGGTCTCTTTTAGGGTAGCTCCAGACTGGCAATTTTTCAGGTCTACACTACATTCTAAGATCTGCTACTGCTTGCACTTTAGTCTCTGGAAGAGACCCAGCAGTACTATTAAAAACCATGGTGTTGGCCAGTTGAACTGAAAGCATAACTGACTGTTCTCCCAGTTCTCTTTCTGTGTAAAATATTGTGTGTTGTGTGTGTCTGTTTTGCATGCCATCAAGTCATTTCCTTCTTATGGTGACCCTCATGAAGTTTTTCTGGCAAGATTCATTCAGAGGAGGTTTGCCACTGACTTTGTCTGAAGCTGAAAGAATGTGACTTGCCTAAGGTCACTCATTGGGTTTCATGGCTGAGCTGGGAACCAAACTCTGATCTCCAGAGTTCAACACTCAAACCACTATGCCATGATGGCTCAACAGAAATACAGAAGAGATGTACAAAGAAATCTTCTTTTGTCTGTCATCCTGAAGCCTTCCTTCTTCATTACTAGTCAGTTGAGTGTCCTGTCCTCTTGTATAGTGCATTTACACCCATTCATCTATATATCTTTTGCCTGTTACTTTCTTTTAAAAGGAGCTAAAATTGGCTAGCCCATAATTTCATGTCAAGGTTTCCCACATCTCTCTTTCATTCTTGAACAATATGAAACAAATTTATCATAGATTCATAGACACAACCAGACTATATTACAAGGCACTCAATGTAAAATAAGACTTCTTTCAGTTTGATTGTGGTTGCTCTCCTATCAGTTCCAAACTATCTGGTTCTTTACGGTTCCTGCTTCTACTAAATGCTTCCCAGCCCCATTTCTTTCTTTTTTAAAATAAAGCTTACTGTTTATTTTCCTGCCAATAAATAAATAAATCTCCACATAGTTAATTTCAGGCATTCATCAACGACTTGACACCAGATATAGATCTTTGGTAACAAAGAAGAGTAGGACCATTCATACCTCTGGATTAATCTGTGTAGAGTGATGCAGCTGAAGTCCTTAATTTTCCAATATTAGCCAAACTGTTACAGTGCACATTTGCATATACACAAAGAGACGCCACACACAACATATGTATAATTAGAAGTATATCCTACTGTATTTAGTAATTCCTATTTTCAGGTATGGGGCGCGGGTTCTTATCATAGACCAGACTGCTGTGATTCATAATAAAAACTTTATTTACAAAGGGATGCATGTTACCACTCAGCTAGGAAACAAAAGAATAGAGTAGATTTTGTAGCTTAAGAAAAGTCTCAGCCTTTGATCACAATTTTACTCTATTTTTCCTGTGATTTTACCTATTTTGAAGCAATTCAGTTTGAAATCATGATCCTTATTATGATTATTTAATTAATCAGGGAAAGCTTAAGATTTTCTCATCCTTTAAAAAAAAACAGATAAAGTGTATTTCTCAGTTAAAAACTTGTAGATTCATCCACCACTACTCAAAGAAAGAGTTCTTAAATAAACTTAAATATATACATGGATTTCTGAGTCACTGCTAAGCAGCGATGGGTTGGGCTGATAGGCAAGTGGAAGTGGAAGACTTTAAAGAAACACCCAGTTGCTTGTGAGTCATTATTAATGTGATGTTACCAAGCAAGCACCATGGTTTATTATGGCACTGAAGTGACCAAAGTTTATTTTAGTTAACAAATAAATTTACAACAAGCTGAACAGAAATATCATAGGGGTGTGTACTTCTTGGGACTATGCCTTTTCAACAGTGCAGACACCAGTTTTGAGGTCTTTGGGGCAAGGCATCCCTTTAGGTCCTTCCTTGGTTTAGTTGCTTCTTTATTATGGTTGCCACTGACAGCTGCTGTTTTTTTCCCTTCTTGCCACTACTGTCATTCACCCATTTAACAGAAAAGAGAAAGAGCCAACAAGCAAATAGGTGGCTATGGCTTCTGCCTTTCTTTACCTCCTCCGCTACCGCCACCACACAGGTATTCATCCCTTCAGGGCCAACAAACTGAACCTGAGGAAAGGACAATATGTGAAGCATCAGTACCGGTCTATCTATTGCACAGGACATAGATTTCTGCATGTGCCAAATCTTCCAACCATGCCAAGCCTTCCTACAACCCATTTATTTCAAAATATGGTGGTAGTAAGGGAGGATGATACATTTGAGTGCTTCTTGCAGACACCGAAAATTATAACGTCAAGATTGGACTAGACTCCTTCTCAGTGGAACTTTAGATTTGCAGTACAGAATTCTGTTGTGGAACCCAGTGCCTCCTTTCTGAATTACTGCACTCATATGAGGCTGCCCTCACAGGACACTTCAGTATTTGTATGTGTGGTGCAGCTTTGTATCAAACCATTCTAGCTATGGTAAAAGCCAGTGGTCCTTTCCAATCTCTAATCACTTCTAACAGTTGGTTTGCATGGTGGGTAGTTTGCTGAGTATGGGTAGGTAGGGTATTTGAGTGGAGCTTTGACTGCCAGAATGCCCATAAACTGGCAGAATTGTGAAAATAAGCCATTTTATTCCATTTTCCTTCTTCCCACACTCCCTTTCATCCCCTGTATCATACATAGAGAGAACCTGTACAATACTAGAACCCAGGGTTACCTGATAAAGTTCAGTGATGGAATATATAGGAAAAAATGAAAAGATTTACTTCTTCACGTGGTATATAATTTTCAAAGACATAACCTCATTAATCTGTTTCAGCTTTGAAAGACATAAAGGATTCAAGCAACACCTTTGCAAGTAACTGGGAAAAGAAATCTCTATCATAAACTTCTGTGGACTCCAGACTACTTCATCATATACATTATGCAGAACTGGTGAAATTCACTGCTACAGCATGTGCTGATGGTCGTCAACTTGGATGACTTTAAAGAGGGGTTAAATATAAGCATATAGGATATAACCAGCCGTGGTTACTTGTCAGGATAATTGTCCATCACCTCATAGGCAATATGCCTCTCTATATAAGTTGTTGGAAACATGACGGGGTCCAATTACATTCATGTTCTGCTCATGGGCTCCCCAGAGGCAACAGCGGCCCAGTTTGTAAAACAAAAAAGAAAAAGAAAAAAGCCTGAATTAGATAGGCTTTGGTGTGATCCAGCATGATTCTTATGTTCTCATTTATATCTTTCTAACTGTATCCCACACTTGCTTGGAGCTGTAGGCACTGACAGTGCAACACATTACTGTATGAGGCTAAATGCCATATTTTCTTCATTTTCACTATTTTAGTTGGGTTTCTACCTTTCTTCAGTTTTCTGCCTGCTTGATGTGTCTACCCGCCCCCCCCCCCCCCGCCCCAACCTGTAAGTTAAAGATTCTCTATGAGCTATACCATCTCTTGGAGTGATGTGATTACCTTCCCTGGAACCTGTTTGTCCAGAATGTGAAGTGATACTGAACACTAGCCATCAAGACAAGCCATCTGATCTTGATCTTAGGAATTATTTACTTTCTCAAAATATATACATCCTGCAAACTCAGAGCTATTCACACACACACAAAGGATACATAGCATTTTAAGCCTGCTAAGACCTGAAGGTGGTGGTGGGGAGTTCTTTGTAGACCATGTGTAACTGGGTTAACTGTAGGAGTTGTTGCTTGAAGATATGGTACCAACCATAAATGTATGTTTATTGTTTTTGGAAAGAGCTGCATATACTTATGAAGAGCAGATCTATAAATTACCTTTTTATCATGACTAGAAAGAAATCAGATACAGAGACTGGATGTGAGAGTGATCTGGCTGCAACATCTGCCACCCCATTGATCACCAGGGTTGATTTGGTTCCATGTGTGTCCCTCCCAAAGGTGCGCACTCAGTTGAAGAGAATGACCATCCCAGATAGAAGGAGTGTACTGTTCTTTGGTCAAGGGTATACGATAGCTGTGCTCCCCTGCTAGAACCTCCAAACAAGCTGAAGGTCCATTTGTAGGATACAGAGATTGCTATAAGTATCATTCATTGCTTGTGAATTTCCCCATGCTACCAGGTTGGACATTCTCAATAGGTGGAAATTAATGAAGCGCCAAGTAGCACATACACACACAAGTAAACCCTTAGTCTGGCCTAGTGTAGCAGTTCTCATGTCCCTACAGCTGATCTACATATTTTTATATCAGTCCCAGACTCTCATTCCCTCATTGCTCAAAACCCAGACCTTGTGTTGACAGCTGGGCTCAGTAAAATGGGATTTCTTGTAGAGCTTATGTATGTACAGACAACATATGATCTATATGTGAGGAGTAAAGCAGGGTTATTACATCTAGTCCTCCTTTCACCACATTCAGTGTCTAAGGTTCGCTGAACAATATATTATTTAAGGAAAATATTATTCTACTGTCCATTTTGGGGATGTCAACTTTGTGTTGTTTTTTGTTTTGTTTTGTTTTGTTTTGTTTTTTTGTCTTCACAGATAACAAATGATTACCTCTGGATGAGAACACAAAGATTTATGCACAGTTTCCAATTGCTATTTATACTTCACAAAGATAATCTACACCACACTATTATAGCAATCAATCACACTTTAACTGCCATGGCTATGTCCAGCAGAATCCTGGGACTTGTAGTTTGGGGAGGTACTTAGAATTATCTGTGAGGATTTGAATAGAAAATTATCTATTCAAAAGAATGGAACTGAAATTCTTGGGATTTGCAGTTAAGGGAGGGGTGTTTGGAATTCTGAGACAGAGAACTCTAATATCTCACCAAACTACAGATCCCGGGACTCCATAGGATGTTGTCATGACAGACAATGTGGAAACCAATGTGGTATAAATATATAGTATGAAAGAGAATGAAGTCCAGATGTATAAAGATACAAGTATGCTTCAGTTAATGAATAAATGTGTTCTTATATGTTATTTCTTTAACAGATAATTTGGTGACACAGGCAGAAATAGCATGGAAAAGATGGGGATAGGTTCCTGCACCACAAAAAAGAGCAGTTTGACATGTTTCATTAAGCTTTTCTTATAATTTTCTTATAATTTTCATTTAGGTGGCCAGAGATATAAATATATGTGTTTTTTAACATGCTAGGAGGAGTTAGTGAGGCATGTTTATCTATTTTGCCTTTTCCTCTCCTTTTCTGCTCATGCATGCTGGAAACAAATGTGCTTTAACTTGATTGTTGTAGATAGGCACACACTGCTACAGTAAGATGAGCTGAGTAGAATCCTACTCTTTCCATGATCAAGCTTTTAATGCATTGTTTACTGCAGCCATACTTTTGCAACATGACACTGGCATTTTGTGTTTCTCCAGTGCTTCTTTACTATTCACCAGTGGCACCACTGGGGAGGGGGGGTGTGGTGGTGCAGACCACTCCAGGTGACATACCAGAGGAGTAGTACACCTCAGGGAGACCACGTGGTTTCCTTCTGGGTCCTGAGCAGCCTTGACCATGTGGGACTTGGAAGGCCGGAGGGGGGGGCTGCTGAGTGGTCCCACGTGGCCATGGCCACATGGGACTCAGAAGGCTGGGTGAGGCTGCAACAAGGGCCAAGTGCACCTCCATCACTGCCACAGCACTATTCTATGTGCCATGGCAGTGAGGTGGGGGGAAGTGCCCTTTCGGCCCTGCCCCTAGAAAACCCACCCTCAGAAGCCATGCCTCCCTGCACCGGATGACAACCTGGTCAGGGACGCCACTCTAATCCACCCAGTGTCAAGCTGCTAAAAAACCACTTCCAGATAGGAAACGGGCAAGAAAGAAAAGGGATACTGCATGGCATAATAAGCCTTTGTAAAAAGGAACTTCTTTATGAGAGAATTTGTTAACTAGAGTATGCCTGTATTCAGACTGTCATCTTTTAATCACAAAAGCCCTTTGACCCAAGAGGATACCTACAAATATACTTGTCATTCATTCCAGTTTCCATTTTGTCAGGTCAGCTGGCCAGCCCAGAACATGTACCTCCTTTTAGTTTCTCTGTTTCCTTCTTCGGGTTTTAAATCATTCTGACAAATATTCACAGCATCTAATCTTGGACAAAAGTATTCTTTTATCTCTTTCAGAACTCTCATTTAAGGGCATCACCCTGCCAATACTCAGGACATAAAGCCTGTTATGCTAGACTTGCTCTTATAACACACGCCGGTGAGCAAGATCAACAATTAGCTCATTGTTATAAACACTTCATTTACAACTAAAAACCTGACTGATGGCCTATTTCCTGATGTCAGAGAGCACTCAAGGTGAAGTCATCTTATTAACTGCTATTACTGGTCATCTTTTGAAGGTGGCACCTCCTTATTCACCTGTTAAGGAGACTGGACCGAGCTAAGCACTAAGAAGGTGGATCCTTTCTGATTTGAGCTGGCAGGCTGGCTGATACATTTTGAAAGGTTTAAGAAATCAGCAGTGGTTTTCCAAACAGCAATAGTCACAACTAAAGACTGGTAGAGTCAGTTGGGTTGGGAATGAAGTCGGAAAGAAAACAGCATATAACTTTGTGTTGCATCATGGAACAATGAATTGTGTGTAAGAGAGGATGGGAGTCCTACCCAATTCACTTTTTAAAAATTAGATAGCCTTAAAATAAAATAGAGTATGGTAATTATCTACCCATCTGGTTTATATGTCTCACAGTTTACCAGCTGTTACTGACTGGAATTTAGGACCATCGGTGATTTAGAATCTATTGTAGCCAAAACTGAATGAAAGTATCCACATTATTAAAACAATTAAAATCTACACTTAAAATAATAAAATATGACTAAAAAGACAAGCAACTATTAAAAACAGATGCAGTGGCCCTTAGCCCATTCTTTTAAAACTCTCTGTTTTAAAAGCCTGTTGATAGAAATGGGGATTTGCCTGCTATCAGAAGGACAACAAGGAGAGGACTATTCTGGTTTCCCTTGGAAGGGCCTTCCAGAGTCTAGGTGCAGCCACTGAGAAGGGTCTGTCTCAAGTCCCCACCAACTGTACTTGCAACAATGGTGGAACTGAATTAATGGTTTCTCCTGAGGACCTCAGGGCCCAGACATGTTCATATAGGAAGATACAATGTGCCAGATAGCCATATAATGCTTTATAGGTTATAACCAGCATTTTGAATTGTGCCTGAAAACAAACTGAGAGTCAGTGGAGCAGCTGGAACAGAGGAGTAGTATGATCCCTGTGACCGGTCCCAATTAACACTCTGGATGCAGCCCTGTGGACCAACTGAAGTCCTTCAAAAACAGACTCATGTAAAGTGTGTTATAGTAGTCTAAACACATTGTAACTGTGGTATGTACCACCATGGCCAGGTCTGGTGTCTCAAGGAATGGGTGCAATTGGCATACAAGCTTTAAATGTACAAAACTGCTTTTGGCCAATGCAGAAATATGCTCTTCCGGGATCATAGTTAAGTCTAAGAGTACCCCCAAACTGCGAACCTGTGTTTTCAGGGAGACTAACCACATCTAATATGGGCTGAATCCCTATTCCCTGATCTGCCTTTTGACTGATTAGAAGTGCCTCTGTCCTTTCTGGATTGAATTTCAAGTTGCTCACCATCATCCAGTCCATCACTGCCAACAAGTACCAGTTTAAAACAGGGACTGAGTCCTTGGATTTAGTTAATATTATTGCATCTGTTTTCTACAGGACATGACATGATCACCAAGTAATATTTCTTTTTTAAAAAAAATTCATTCTATAGCACCATGGTGGGAATCATTTGGCCCTCCAGGTGTTGTGAGATGGCAGATCCCAGCAGGGCTGGTCACCATGGTCAATACTGAAGAATTCCGGCAGTTGCAGTTCAACAACATGTGGAGGAATGCTATACTTTGGGTCAACTGATCGGTTCAGACAAATACTTTATATGCCTAAAACAATATATAGGTTTTATCAAAGGGGTTCCAATGTCAACTAGAAATATAGCGTGAGAATTTGGGAGTCGGGATGTTCTAATGGCTGGAGGATTAGACTAGATTTAGGATTCTGGAACACCAGGATTCAAATCTCTGCTCAGCCATGGAAATCTACTGGATGACCTTGGGCAAGCTCCCTCAGCCTTAGAGGAATGTGAAGGCAAACCTCCCTGGAATAAATCTTGTCAAGAAAACCTATGATGGGGTCACCATAAGTCAGATTTGCCTTCAAATCATATAATAACTATAATATGAGATCCATAAAAATCTTTCATGGCTGCCAGACCAGGTCCAATTTATAGAGAGAGGCCAAAAATGTAAAATGCAATAATTGATGTAAGGAGCCTTGCTCTTAAATCCTCGCCCAAATTCTGCTATCTGAATACAGCTGAGAACAAAAAAAACAAAAAAAATATTAAAAAAAATATGGCTAATCAGGATGATCACATGCGTTTTTGAGAACATTAAAACACACACATGCACAAAATTAGTCACATTAGTGTAATGTTCACACCAGCCCCAAGTAAGTATCTCTTCTACACACATACTTCATTGTTGCACAGCTTCATAGAATGTGTGCCTTTGTTGTTGTTGTTTTTTAACAAATCCCTAGAAATATATGACTGTATTGGCACAGAATTCCACGAACTAAACAAAAATGAAGCTAAAGAGTAAAACCTTTACAAAATATTTTTTGAAAATTCATAAAACAGCCTGGAATAGAGTTACTGTTGGAGAAATCATTGAAACTATCTCATAGGTAGTTCACATTCCTCTTTGCCTAATATTAAAATATGCCTCCTAATAGACTCCAAACAGATTTACAACAAGAAGAGTTGATTCATTTGTCCTAGAGGAACTATTCAGTTAAATCAGTTAACTAAAACTAGTTAAGCAGTCAACTGGTTTAATTGTCATCCTTTCCTTCATAGAATTCTAACAGTGAAATCCTAGGAATCCTACTCTGAAATAAAAATGATGTGTGTATCTTGTTTGCCTTTAAGTCATTCCCAACTTACAGCACCCCTGATGTTGACCTATCACAGGTTTTCTTGGCAGAAGGGTTTTAAAATAAAACCTGAGTTTAATTGGACTACTATCTAGTATGTGTTCATATGAGTGCAACTAGCAATGGAAAATTCTAGTGTTTGAATGCAATGACCTATTACTAAACACAATAAAATATTTTGACTTTGACAAGGGATGAGAATTCTTTCATTCAGTATCCTCTTGTATCCTCTTCCAAGTGTTTCTTCATTAGAAGCAATGGCAGCCACACAAGTCTGAAACATATAAAGTTGGGAAGTGTCTTAAGTCATTTCCCTACAACACCAACATGAACTGCTTGGGTAACAGCATGTACTGATGCTTAGTTTAGAAAAGGTGGGAATTCAGAATTCCCCTCAGGGAGGGGATCAAATGGAAGGTGGTGGTTTAACTATGGATTTCAAAATTACATGGTAGCTTGACAGTCTGCTGGTAGAGAGCTTGTTCGAAAGACATATGCACTCAGAACTATCTTCTACATTTCCCACACTGGAATCCTCTATATATTTTTTTCTGTGTGAAGCTGCATTTCCTTGTGGTAGGGTTTAATGGGGTGCGAGAGGGGCAGGACCAGAGTCAAAACAGAAGAGGCACTGTTATTTTCCTTCTTTATCTGCTATCAGAACACTTGCTCCACAACCAGGGACTGCCATAGAGAAGACAGATCATTCTTGACAGAAATCTGTAGTGAACCCTTGTAGAGGAGTCCACTCAGTATGACCTGTACTAGGGGCATCACTAAGGTGTGGGGGTGGAACGCTCCAAGTTACACCTCACAGGAGGGTGTCACCCAGTGCACTGTTGGGAAGGGGTACCTTTTGGATCTGACAATTTTAGTGGCCAGCAGCTTCATCAGACCCAGAAAGGGGCACAATTCAAAGTGCTAGTCATGAACTACAAAGCCGTACATGGCTTAGATCCAGACTATCTCAAAGACCATATCTCCCCGTACAAATCTGCCAGAGTCCTAAGATCTATAAGAGAAGGCATTCTCTAGATCCTATTACCATCAGAGGCTCGCTTGGTGAGGAAACGAGAGAGAGCCTTCTCAGTGGCTGCTCCCACCTTCTGGAACTCCCTTACACAGGAGGTTAGGCTGGCCCCTCTTCCTGCTTTCCTTTTGATAACAGGCAAAGACAATTTTATTCAAGCAGGCTTTTAACATATAATCATGTCAGAGAGGCTTTTAAACAGGGTGTGTGCTTTGGATATTTTTTTAAACTTTTGTATGTTTTATGTCATTTTATACTGTTTTTAGCTAGTTGGTTTTAATTGTTTTTACATTTTTATTGTAAAAATCTTTTAAATTGTTTTATTTGTAATCTACCTTGGGTCCCTTTCTGAAAGAAAGGCAGCATAGAAATGAAATGAAATAAATGGCTGCAGAATGGCAGGAGGAGCTAATCCCCACCAGCAGCGGCTGGTGGGAGTGAGCTGTCTTCCAGGTTTGGTGGGTCATCTGGTTGAGAATTAAAGAGAATCTCTCTCTTCTACCATTTGGTCAGAAGCTATGCCAGACCTGGAAAAGGATGTTGATAAGAGGAAGGGGGTATTAAAAAAATAACCCACTACAGGTGTCAAATATGCTAGGAATGCCACTGAGCTGTGGTTAGACTGGTCAGTTGAATCTGAGAGCTGAGGTCCATAAAAAACAGCTTTTCCATATTCTTACATAAGGTAGCAAATTGCCCAGCTATGCCTCTACTCTCAGTTTACAACAAGTTTGATGAGACAGTGAGTTGCATTACTGTGTCTGCTGACGTACAGATTACATGAGAGCTCAACTATGTCTGCAGTATTTTCATGCTCCCTTTCTCTCTTTCTGTTAAACACTGTTCTCATTGAGAAGTTAAAATAAATTATTAACTATTTAGCCAGACACCTTTTATGGCATTTTCAATCAAACATGTAGAGTATTTGAGCTCACATTAGTGTAGATAGGGATATAGGCCTCTTGAGGTCAGCCAATAAAACATGCTGGTTTTAGTATTTCAGAGAATAAAATGATTGAAGCTCCCTGATTCATACACTAAGCCAATTCAAAACATATTTATTCAAAAGCAAGTCCCTTCTGGGCACAATAGCTGGCACCTTGTTAGTTCCAACTAGAGTTGATACTTTCAATGAACTGTTGAATGGTGAATCAACACATAGATAACTCCAGTGGATTCAATGCATCTACTCTAGTCAGAACTAAAATAAATTTTATGCCAATGGTTGTTTACTTCTGAATATATGTGTCATAGATCTGTAGAAATGTATGGCAGTTTACATTTTTGAAAGAGGGTATTTTTATACTGGCCTACAAAGGTGGGTGGATACAATGTTTGTTTATTGGACTTATTCTTGCAGATGTCTAATCCACAGGGTCACCATGAGTCGGAACTGACTCAAGGGCAGCTAACAACTAAGTAGATTCAGTGGGTTTATTCTAGGTTAGCAGTACCAATGAGAGTGAAGGGGAAAGGTATTTTTGTCTGCCTTGTTTTATACCACTATAGTCACATAACTGCCTTCAGATTAAATTTTTGGCTGCCATTTTTCCCACACTCTAGCCCTCTTCAAGGTATTCAGTTGACAGGATAAGATGGAAGAGCTTTAGTTGCAGCATTGTATAGCAATTAAAACAGGTTAGCACCAAACCTTTCACTGCCTAAGTCTAGGGTTAACATGGTGTTTTCCACCATTCCATGTACTGACTTGAAGGATAGTTGAAATTTCCATCAGCAGTTGCAAAACGATAGGACCTTCCATCACATCTGAGAGAATCAGACATATTTAGAAGGTGTTTCCCTTCTTCAAGAATGCAGAAAGGTCAAGGGGTTTAGAAGGAAGTTATTGGGGGAAGCCACTTCTGCCCCCCCCCCCCCACTTCCAGCATCTTCTACCTTACCCTGTTACCTTACTTTGCTTGAAGGTCATGGAGGTGTTCACCCACAGTACAAACTCATCCAAGATCTAGCCAGTAGATTCTCCCTTTTGATTAATCATGGTGCTACAGCAAGAATACTTAGTCATTACTAAGGAGTTGGCTGCCAGGAGATGACCAAGCTACCATTTACATTACAGGGGGCTCAAGCTAGTTTAAGTCTGTACCAGGCTTTTCAAATAATTGCACATATGATAAGATCATGTGGAAGCTATGGACGAGAGGGAGTTAATTTACACTATGAAAAAAACTCTATAAACTTCCAGTACCACAAATCTGCAATGAACTTCTTGAATGGCTCAATAAATAAACAGAGAAGGCTGTGAGTGATCACTGATGAGTCAGAAACACGACAGATACCCATGGAATGATATGGACAAATGTTTACTTAACACCAGTTGCAGGAACCGCTCAAAGTAGTTTATTTTTAAGTCCCCTAGGTAAAAAGACTTCACTCTTACCTCAACATCAGCATGGGCTTAATACTGCTTAACATTGACTATACCATGCCTAAATGTGCTCTGAAGGAAACAGTTCTCCATTGGTGATTTTTCAGGAAAGGGAAAATTCAGATGCCACATTTTTACCTACCTTGAAAATAGAGCACATTTGTATTGACCAGCTATAAACATGTGGAAATACTAAACATTCCCATACAGGCTATACAAATTGCATATCTTATCAACAAGATGAAAGATGGGAGATCTTGCTCTGTGTAATATGTAGTAAGAAACCTTTTCATGAATGGCCTGGCTTGTGGTGGCAGAAGCAACAGCAGTAGGCACCCTGCCAAGAAGGGAACTGTACGTATTCATCTGTATACATTGACTCTTATAAGGCATCATTCAGTTCCAGGAATTGTAGATTGTAAAAATGACATGTGCTTTGTGGTTTGGCACTTAGACAGAGCTTCAGCTCAGGCCTCACAGACGAGCTGCCAACATCTGCAAATTATTATGTGTTAAGAAAAAAAAATTGCCTCGGGCGGCAATGCTGACGTCATTAACTGGTTGCACCTACTGCTGAGTAACAGGGTGGAAATTCAGGGCTGGAGTAGAGCCAAGAGAGGTCACTGAGTTTGTGCTAAAGAAACGTCCACAATTGTAATTCTGAGCTGTACAAGAAGGTTCGGCTAAATAAAGAACACTTCACAGTATCATGCTGAGGTTTACTGCAAGACTCATCTATTTAAAAGTCAAAGTGTACTGGAAAGAATGAAAGGAGAAAGGGATGGAAAGCCTGCAATTCTATGTACACTTATTTAATCCCTATTGATCACAGTGAGAGCTACATTTGCATACACTTGCATAGAGTTAATAGCAGCTACATTAACCAGTGCAACTTTAATATTGATTTTTTCTAAAGAAGAAAATGAGTAGACTAGACTTTTCATCTCCCCTCCCCCACCCTGTTATTTTGGAAGCTCTCTCTTTCTTCAACTGGCTGGCAGTAATGTGAATTCAGCCGCCCAGATAACAGCAGGGTTTACCGCACAATTGTGCAAGTGGAGCGAGTCTCATGACTGACAAGCTCAAGGCAGATGTTTGCTCAAGGAACGTTCCCTTAGCCAACACCTGTCTCATAAGCAAGTGTGAAGGCATCTTAGTCAATTAAGCCGTAGCTGCCAGGCTGCCAAGAATATTTACTGGAAAGGAATCACCTGACAATAAATCATAGGAATAATAGGTCAAAGTCCAACTATTTTGGCACTCTTTTTCCATTTTAGCTACCCTCCAAAAAGAGAAGTGTAGTAGGAAAGTGGAGAGGAGGCAATCTCATTTGTACTCTTCCTCAACTTGTTACTCTCAAGTCTGTGGGACTGTGCCTTTCATGGTGCCCAGCCAACAGGATCATTGACATGGCAGATGGGGGTAAAAGGAACTGTTGTCCCATAAATCCAGAAGGTGTCAGGTTGGGGAAGACTTAATTAAAAAAAAATGTTGTACCTTATTGTGTGGTTGCAGGTTTCTTACATTAATTAGACGCCTTAAGAAATTACTGCCAATTAAAATCTAGGGCAAAACTTGATTCCGCAGCTAGTGCAAAGGGTTGGCACTCACCCACAGCACAATGGCTGGTGGTTGCTGTTATGTTATGTGCCTTCATGTTGACTTGGACACATGGCAACTATGAAGAGAGAAGAGAGATCCCTGGCTGGGATCAGCCCACCACAACTTTGGAATACTGCAACGGGGAGCCTGTGGAGATTTTTAAAAAAGGATATACACTTGAGGCTAGTCTTTTAAAGAGTCAGACAGGGAAAAGATGAAATAGCATGTGGGCAGTCAGACACTGGGTGAAGATCTGAAAAGGATTTTGGGAGCTGGAAATGTAGAAGGAATGCGGGGATTTCATGATTCATTTGTTATACCATAAATATTTAGTATTTTTATTTTTTTTTCCAACTATGTTTGTTTATATTTAAAGAACTGACAAGGAGAACTGGTCATACCTCACCACACTGAACCTACTCATCAACACAGTCACTTGTCCAGTATAGTGGACAAGACTGTACCTTACAGGTAAAAGAGCAAGGTTAACAACAGGAACCCAGGGCTTAGAATTGTAGGGCTAAATGGGAGAGGCATTTAGTCACAGCACTAATAGGGTTTTCTTGGCAAGATTTATTCAGAGGAGGCTTTTCACTCCCTTCCTCTGAGACTGAGAGAGTGTGACTTGTTCAAAGTCACTAGTGGGTTTCTATAGCTGAGCAGAGATTCTATCCCTGATCTCTTAGGACCTTATCACACGGAGGGATTCCTCTCAATTTCAAAAGAAAAGATAGCAAGGTCAATTCAGAAATGAATGCAATGATGTGAAAGGTTATTACATGGGAGGGGTTCCGCTCAATTTCGAAAGAAAAGAAAGCCCGGGAAAAGAATAGGATTTTCGAATCCGCTACTTCACTAAATTTGCTTACATTTGGATTGCATTCTGATTGCGTTCGGACCGCATCCCCACTGCCAGCGATTGCATGTGATGAACTCTCACTCAATTACGTGAAACCCCATGATTGTGTTTGGACTGCGTCCCCACTGCGAGCAATTGTGTGAGATAATCTCTCACGAAATAACATGAAACTCCATGATTGCATTCAGAATGCCACTGGATTATAGTCCCAAAACAATTGTTTGATAAGGGTCTTAGAGTCCTAGTCCAACACTCAAACCATTCTGTCACACTGGCCCCCAACTGCATATTGGTAAGCTGCCTATTTTCACATCGGTATATTGCCCTAAAAGGATTGTAGTCAAAGCAAGTATGAGCCAATTCACAAAACCTTATGGTTTTAAAAGAAAAAAAATCTACATATTTTCTAGCCATTGTGGTTCTTCTTTTAGTTTTCATTGGGAAAGTGAAATAGATTACTGTAGTATTCTACTATCAACAACTATCATCAGCATCTCATTCCAGATATTTCAACACGATTGTACTTGCAATGTCCAGCTTAGATCTGAACTTCAATCAAAGTCTATGGCTTTGATTAGCTATAAAGAAAGGATTTTATTAATTCTTTTTGTAATGGGGGACTTCACCTTAGACAACAAAGTGAATACGATGATATCACAACACTACATAGCCAATCAGATCTAGTGACATTATTACATAATTGAGAGCAAACAAAGTGTATTGAGATTCAGGGAAATCATCACAGCTGCAGGGGGCACAAGGTAGGTAAAATTGGCTTTTATTTCTCACATATTACATTATGGAAGGGATAATAGAGCACTTAAAAAAACACTTGAGTCTTTATGAATTAATTCAGTCCAGTAGAAACTCTGCTGAACAGAATCAAGAGTGATTCCAGAAAGTGGGTTCTGGTGCTACTGATCAAAATGCATTGTCCAGCTATTTCATCCTTTTGTTTCCTAAATGGATTTTCAGTATTAAGGATGACTCTCCTTCTTTGGAAGTCTTTAAACACAAGTTAGATTGCCATCTCTCAGCCGTGCTTTTAATTGTATATTCTTGCAGGAAAGGAGGTTGCAACTGGATGTGACCCTTGCAATCCCTTTCAACTCTATGATTCAACAACTATGATTCAAACAAGAGAAGGAAAAAATGGTAAGAAAATATGTGAGCATTAAAAATGAAAGGTAATGTCACCTGGAACCTTGTAAAATTCCATGAATGAAGCAAAATAATTACATAGTAAAAGCCTTCTTTGGAAACACTCACAAGGTCAACTATTACCTAAGCTGGTAAACCTCATTTCATGAAAGACTACCACAACTCCGACAACCAGACATAGGACTACTATACCACAACCCATTTACTTTGATCTCTCCCTACACCAGGAGTCAGTGTGGTGTAGTGGTTTGAGCACTGGATTATGACTCTGGAGAACAGGGTTTGAATCCCTGCTTGGCCATGAAACCCACTGGATGATCCTGGGCAATTCTCTAGCCTCAGAGGCTGGCAAAGGCAACCTCCCTCTGAAGAAACTTGCCAAGAAGATCCTATAATAGGGTCACCTTAAGATCACCATAAGACAGAAATGACTTGAACAATTCCCTACCCTGTTCTACTATCTGCTTGCTTATTTGAGGTTAAGAATCACATTAACTGAGTACCTCTCATGATTTATGCCTTCCCTGCACAGGCCAAAAGGCTCATCTCCCCTCCCCCACCATTCTGGCGTTGCTCTATTTGGACAATGCATGGCCCAAATCCCAGTTCTGATGTGAACAGTCTAGATGACATCCAGCATATCTCACACCAGAACTGGGGCATAAAAAGATTTATACAAAGTAAAAATACCCTTATCTGCTGCTTCAGATCTTCCGGGAAGATCTGGAGCTCTCTGTTTCTGTGCCACCATGGTTGTCTGTAAAGGCATCTTGCTGATCCCAGGCACCTCATTCTGAACTTAGAAGCAGGCAACTCATGGTGATAGCTGGTGTGCTGGGCAACCCAGCAGGATGCCCGTGCAGACAACCTCTGTGGCATAGAAATGGAGGCCAAGATAACAGGGACAGAATGGGGTAAAATATTCCAGATTGCCCCAGGAGTATCCTGGCCATGCAAACAGGGCTTAGGTAACTTTTGTGAAGCCCTCACTCTGTATATGAGGTAATTCACTTGTTATATGGGAAAGAGAATATCTGGTCATCCACCAGAAGAAGAAGGGCACCATCTTGGCTAATATATCCATCTCATCCATGAATTTAATCTCAAGGAATCCTGGCTGTGTTTTTTTAGTCGATCCTCAGATGTATCTCTTTAATGTTCTCTATCTTCCTGCATGAAATTTATAATTTTGCCCTCTTGTTAATGTCCTTCACTGTTTATCCATAGCACTCTTCCCAGTGATCCCAAAGACAATTGTTGTTGTTGTTAATTGCTGTAGGTCCACTTCAACTTACAGTGCCCTTTGGATGAGTTGTTAATAGCCCTACTATGGTCTTGAAAAATCAGGACCATGGCTTCCTTGATTGAGCTCATTCATTCATTTGTAATGCAGTCTTACTTTTTTCCTCCAGCCTTCTACTTTTATTACTTTTTCTAATGAATAATATCATCTCGTAATATGTTCAAAGTACAATAGTCTCCGGTTAGTCATTTTGGCTTCCAGGGAGAATATTTACATGGGATCTTTTCCAGAATTCGGCATTCTCACATTTAGTAGGCCATTCTTTTGCATTTACTATGAAGGGATATTTCCATACATGTGCCAGCCATTTCAGGTCAACAGCTAAGCTTCAACAGCAAGGACAAGTGTTCTGTGGTGTCAAGCTGCTTAGCATTCCTGCTTTTTGTGGGTGTTACCACAGTATTGTGACATCACTCACTCAGCACCTTTAGCTTCTGAAGATCAAGAATGAGGAGACTGGTCCAACACACATAGCTGGCTGGGGCGTAAATCACAATGCTTTTGCCTCCTCTTGTGTGGAAAATACTGTATTTTTATTATCATCTAATCTGCGGGCATAGTGTAATGTTCTTTTTATAGACTATAGTAGTGAAGTAATCTAGTGCCCAACCACCCAGAAGGTACTAGATCCCATGTGATCTTGGAAGCAACTACTGGAGAATACCAGGGTACTTAGGCTATATTTCAGAGGAAAGCAATAGTACATCACTTCTGATCATTCCCTGCCTAAGAAAATCCTATGAAATTCATTGGGTCACCATAAGTTGACAGGTGGCTTGAAGATACACACACAGAGTGCAGTAATCCTTGGAGTCCTGTTTCTTTTAAAATATTCTCTAATGAAATTTAATGGCTGGAAATTTGATGGCTAAGAATGGTGAATCACAGAAGGGAAGGTGCTTATTTCAAGCATTCATCAGGAACAGAGCAGGCTTTTTTTTAAGGTATGAGGATACTTGATTTGCATGTGGTTGACTATCATATGATGACATAGCCCATTTTCCAAGGACTCTGAGATTGCCACCCTCAGGAGATCAGAATAAAATAAGCACACTGAATGCTATTTCCATAAGCACAACTAAATGTTCTCCCTGTAGCAAATCTTACTGAATGTTATATACACCTTCTCAAAAAGGCAAGGTTCTGTTTGTGTAATATGACAACAGTGGTAGTCCTAAATCGCATCTTAAAAGTCTGTGAAAAGTATGCTACATACTAAATACCTACTGCCACCACTGATGAGAATGAGGGGGGGGGGCTCTTCAGGATAAAATGAAGTACTTGTTGTCTGATCAAATTCTAAATTGTGTGAAAATTAAATATTGGTATATTTTGATTTTAATACAGTCCTTTTTGTACTAGATTGTATCTCATCCTATTTTACTCTTTTTATTATTGCCTATTAGGGTCGCCATAAGTCAAAGTGGACTTGACAGCAATTAATAACAAATTCTATTTTATACATTTTCCTTTTATGTGTATTTGGAAATTAAAGGGCTGTTAATATACATATAAAAGTAATAAAAAATACTTTTTATTAAAATACAGTGAGGTAAAGGAAATCCATACAGCCTCAATTTCTATACTGAAAAAAAACACTAAAGAGGATCTTGAAGTAGCCTATTATCAATTCTACTGGGAAACCACATGAGATTGAGTTTGTTTGTTTGTTTGTTTGTATACTGATTTCCTCCCAGAGGGGGATGCAAGGCAGCTGGCAAACAGAATCAATTAAAAAACAACAACCTAACAATAAAAATTTTAATAATTAAAATCCCTACATTAATTGTTATAAAATCATTTTAAAAAACATGTTTTTGTTAACCACCATCAAGTCAACTTTGACTTATAGTGACCCTGGGAATGAGAGATCTCTAATAGGTTATCAGCCACCCTGCTCAGATCTTGTAGAGTCATGACCATGGAATTGAGTCTATCCATCTGGAATGCAGTCTTCCTCTTTTCCTTCTGCTTTCTACCTTAATAATCATTATTGTCTTTTCTAGTAAGTCATGTCTTCTCATGATAAGGTCAAAATGGCCCGATCTACATTGGCACTAAAGACTCCCTGCTTGCACACTGAAAACCTGTTTAAATGAAAAGGTCTTTTCATGGGCCTGCCTAGCCTCACATGGAAGAGAGTTCCAGAGGGTGGGAGCAGCCACTGAGAAGGCTCTCTTTAAGCCTTCACTATGTGAGGCTGTGAACTGAGATAAAGCCTTCTCTTGTAGATTTTAACACCCTGGCAAGTTCGTAAAGAGATATATGGTCTTTCAGACAGTCTTACCCTAGGCCATATAAGGCTTTATTGATCATGACCAGCACTTTGAATTGTGCTGGGAAATGTACTGGTAGCCAGTGAAACTGTTTAAGAAAATTATATGCACCCTGCCACTGGCCTTGGTCAGCATTCTGTCCACAACATTTTCGACTGCTGACATTTCCAAACAGTTTCCAAAGGCAACCCCACATGCAGTATGCTATAGTAGTCCAAACAGGATGTAATCAAGGCATCTGTCTGCTTCCTCCCATACTTCCTCACAACTGCAAATAACCCTATTGGCCTTATGATGTGTGGAATTTGTTCCCATCAACATCCTTTACTTAACCATCTTTTTTTTTTAAATTTATTAGCCATCATTCTTGGGGCTCACTGACCTCCATTTGGCTAAATACCAACCAGTGTAATATAAAGAACTACTATGTATAGAGCTTAGGGGAAGGTAAGGAAATCTTATTCTCCAGATCCTTTGAACTAAAACCCACATAATCCTTTACAAGGGGTCATGCTGACTTGGTGTCTGGGAGATGAAGGCCAACACATCCGGAAGGCCAGGGGGTCTCCATCTTCAGTGGTGTCCCAGCCAGGGGTGTCACCCAGTGTGGAGAGGTAGGGCTTCTGGGGCAGGGCTTCTGGGGTGGGGCCAAAAGGGCACTCCCCACCTCACTTTCACAGCATATATGACCAGGCAGGACCAAAAATGCAGCTGCTCCCCCCCAGCCCTCCAAGTCTCATGTGGTCATGGCTGAGCAGCCAGGAGCACATCTGTCAACCCACCTCCCAACCTTCTGAGTCCCATGGGACTATGGCTGCATGGGACCCAGAACACAGCTGCCGGCTCCCCCCAAAAGTGTACTATCCCAACAGGTGACCCCCCCAAAAAAAAAGTGTCACCCAGTATGGGCTACACCACCACACACACCCTCGTGATGCCATTGTCCATCTCTGAGTTAAAGAATTAGACTAGATTATGAAGATCTATGTACAGATCTCACTGCAGCCATGTTGCTCACTGTGTGATTCTGACTCAGTGTATCTCTCACTCATTCAGCCTAACCTACCTTACAAGGTTGTTGCAAGGATGAGGTGTATGCTTGTACAGACTCTTTGAACAAAGGGCTGAATAAAAATGTAATTAATACTAGGCCTTACATGAGCTTTTGTTTTTGTTTTGTTTTGGCAGCCTTGCCTGCCTGCCTGCCTGCCTGACTGCCTGGTTTTAACTTCTTTCTCTACAGCAGTAGAGGCAATAAACACTGTGTGACAGGGGTCTGTTTTAATGTTCCTGAGGATTCTTCTGATGATAAAGATACATACAAAAAGTTCTCAGTCCAATATGAATGTCAGGTTTAGATAATCATATTGTGTTCTGTTTCTTTGAAACTGTACATCTCAAAATAGAAATTAAGCACCTTGGGGGTTTCCTGTATCTGGCTTTCCAGATTTAAATGCAAGGAAAGCAAGTGTAAATGCAATCATATTCTGGGTGTGGTTCCTTAGGCTTTTTGTCAATCTAGGTGTAATTTCTGAAACCTCGCAGGACTAGATCAGCCCCAGACAGGATGTTTTGACCATAAATGGTCTAGAAGGAAGGTGGAGATGTGCCAAGTCTACACTGAAAGTACCCACAGAAAGCAGTTACCAGGTGCGGACAATGAAACTGCAGTATGAAGGAGCAATGCAGAGCAACTTGGCACGTGAATTTGAGCAAAGCTTCCTACTACCAGTATGTTTTCTATCCTTAAATAATGGACTGGTTGAGACACAAGAGCAAGGTTTTAATTACCAGTACATACTCATCTGCCAGCTACAGTTATGAAACCTATATTATACTAATGTTGTTAATTCCATGCACTATGCTTATTACAGAGGACGATGCATTACATGCCACTTATTAGAAAAGACTAGCACTCTACACACACCAAAATTAATAATAATAATAATAATAATAATAATAATCTTTATTTATATATTGCCCTTCCAATGATCAGGGCGGTGTACATCAAATTCACAAGTTAAAAACACTCCAGTCCAAAACAATAAAACAATAAAACAATAACAACCTTAAACAGCTATACAATGGCAGTACTCAAGCAGGCTGATAATATGCCACTAATGGTATTCAACTCTGTTATTGCCTATGAACAGTGCTGGATGTATGTATGCACAAGTTGAGTAAGCTATAGCTTAGGGTCCCAGATTGTGATAGAGCCTCTAAATATAATTTGTTTCACTAAATTTCAGATTTTATGCAATGTAAATTTGGTAATGGTGTGCAACCTCTTCAACTTGATGGAGTCTAGGTCCTCAACATATCTTGATCCAGCCTTTCCAATGAGCTAGCATGGTATAATTAATAGATTGTCAGACTATAGTCCAGAGAGACAAAGCATGACCCTCCAGATGTTGTTGGACTACTATTCCTATCAGCCTTAGTCAGCATAGTCAATGATGCTGAAGGCTGGGAACTGTGGTCTGATACTATCTGGAGGTACAATAACATCCAAAATCCACAAATCAGTGATACCTTTGTTCAGTTAACCAAAATGTACAAAATACTTGACACAAGCTTTCGAAGTTCCATTGGTTTCTTCATCCTGCAAAAGGGTCAAAAATAATACAGGAGAAAACATTTTTGACAATGTTAGTCACAGGCCTACATTTTGTAAAGATGTTCTGAGTTAAGATGTTGTGGATATCTATATAGGCAGGCTCTTGCAAGGGTGGCAAGACCTGAAATTGACACTGCAGGAGACAGCCAGTAATCATGCCAAGCATCAATCTGTCATTTGCAGTTATAGGTGTAGTATTCAGTTTGAACACCAAGAGTTTCAAAAGATCTGGAAACCATGCCCTGTGAGCAGGGGGGGGGGGGGGGGTCACTAGATTGGAATAACTTGGTGCAGTAACTCATGGTGTCAACCCCCCATTGACCTCCTCCCATTACAACACCATGCAAAATCCTTAGTAATGTTTTTGTACTAATGTTACTCATAAATCATAATTCTCATATATCACTGAATCTAACGGTAATAGTTGTGACATAAACAACAAGCAAAATTGAAATTATACCTTCAAATTACATTATCATATGCACTGCATAAATATATTTACATATGCATAGTTTCATGTGGTTAAAGTGAAAAATTGGTAAAATGCAATATATTTAAAGACAATTTTAAAAGAATAAAAAAGATATTTTAAAAAATTAAAAATTTTCAAATTTGAAATTTTAATTTTTTAAAAAAAATCTGAGGCCTCTCCTTTCTCATCTCTCTGAGCCTAACCCCACTCATACTATCTCTTACAGCATTCTAAATGGAAACAGGTGAATGCCGCAGCCCATTTCTGCCACAATGCAGATATTTGAGAGCAGTGATGTCACCTCCCATTTGGGTGTCACCTGGTGTGATCTGTATTCCCCTCCATACACCCTGACTGATACTACTGCTTGTGAGAGGTGACTTAGGGAACTGAGTATGAACTTTATCACATTCATTTTTCCCCCCATTATGGGGACAGGAATGGGACTCTAGGAGGGATGTGCGAACAGATTTTATCACACACCAAACCATCCACAAAAAGGTCCAATTCCGGCACCCATCCCCAGGCCATCCCCATTCAGTGCTTAGGAGTGCCATTTTCGTCCAACTGAAGAATCTGTTTTTTCTCAGCCACGTATGCACCCAAGCATCCCCTTCCAGTGCCCATAACAGGAGGGGGGGGCAGAGGGTGCGATAAAGTTATTTGTTTAGCCTGGCGAAGAGAAGGTTGAGAAGTGACATGATAGCCATGCTGAAATATTTAAAAGTGTGTCATGCTGAAGACAGAGCAAGCTTGTTTTCTGCTACTCCAGAGGTTAGGACATGGAGCAATCAATTCAAACTACAGGAAAAGAAATTCCACCTAAACATCAAGAACTTCCTCATGGTGAGAACTGTTTGACAATGCAATATGCTGCATCAGAATGCATGAAGTCTCATTTTTGGGGATAGAGTCTGGGTGGCCATCTGCCTCACGATGGCTTTGGTTGTGTGTTCCTGCATGGCAGAGGGCTGGACTTGGTGGCCTTGCGGTCTCTTCCAACTCTAGGATTCTATGAAAAAGTGTGACATGATACCAAACAAGCTCTGTGATGAGCAGTCATTGTAATTCATATCCTAGGGCTTAATAAACTTGAGACAATAGTATTTGGACTTTGTTTCGCTATAGGGTCCAGAAACCAGAATTTGAAAAACTCTTACACTAAGACTTCCTTCCCCAACAGCATGTATCAGTGCTATCACAAGGTGGAAGCAGCCATTGGTACTTATGCAATATTGCTACTAGAAACACAGATAAGAACCAGGAGAAGAGCTTTATAAATGTGGGAGCTTAGCAGCCCTTTGAAAGGCTAATAAAAGAACACAAGGCTGCAAAATACATAGCTGAGAGGAAAACCCAGAATCCTCTGGAAGCTGCTAGGTTCCTCCGGTGCTCCTGCTTCCTTGACTATGGAGTTTTAGTTGCAGTCCCTGATCTGGAAAGCGCCCTTCCCCTGTTTTAAATCTTCCAGAACACCTTACAGCACACAACATAATATACGCAGGTTAGAAATATTACTATTTTTGACTAGTCATGCTGTCTGGGGGGTGCTGGAAGTTGTAGTCTAAAACAAAGGCTTTTTTTTTCTCTCTGCAATGATAGCACCACTCCAAAGCATTGTGGGGAAGTTAAAAAGCTGTTTGGCTTCCAAGCAGCTTCGACAAGCTGCTTTAAGCAGCATTCTCCTCTTTGGGCAACAGTAGATGTGTGTGTCTGATCTTGGGTTCACTTCAGCCCACTTTGCTGGAGTCCCTCTTGAATATAGGACTGGTGCTGACATTCGCTTCATAAGGCTCATTTGTGCTCCCAAGTTTAACATCTGACATGATTTTATGAACCCCACGTGGATTGTTTAATTCATTCTAGTAAGTAAGAAAGTTGCTTTTCATTTCCCTTCTCTGTGTGGTTCTCTGACCTGACTTATGCCTGTTTTATAAACACTATTAGACCTGTCTTTGTGTTTCTATTTCTAGAATTAGTGGTTATGGATAAGTCTACGGCTCTATGCCTGTGTGTATGTGTGTCAAGAATGATTTAAAGAAGAAATGTGCATGGTTAAAGGCACAATATCCCTATGGAAACAGAAGAAACATTATCCTCTTCTGCCTAGGCAATTTAAGAATCTCTCCTCAGATGTTCAGAGTGGCACGTAGCACAATCCCATCACTTACTGTAACCAGTTGTTTATCTCCATGATCCAGTTAATGATCATCACACACTCAACAGATGCCACAGATAAAAGCAAGAAAAGAGGCATCCCTGTTATCACACTGATTAAACCAATCTTGCTAATTCAAGATCTGACCCTTGAAAGGGATCATTTTTATTACAAATTATCTTAAACCTTCTGGCCACAACCCAGCACAATGTTGTGCAAACCTCAGTCCCAGTAAAAATAAAGTAGCTTGAGCACATCTAATTTTGCATCTACCCAAATAATGTCTTTTGTCTTGGAACCATAAAGGGAGTGCAAGGTGGGTCACCGACTGCGAGTGATTCTAAGACAGCGATATACACCCACTGAAAAAGAGAATATGCATCACCAAAGAAAAGGAAAAGAATAAAAGAGGAAAAAGATTTGTATAACATCTGTAGATACAAATTTGTATGTCTAGATTGGGGCGGGCAACTTTCATGACCTCCAAGGACTGCAACCACTAACCCAAACAACCTCTATGGAGTGAGGGGAGCAACTATGCCATCTTCCCCCCACCACAGCCATTCTAGGCTCAGGAGAGGCTATTTTAAAAGAAGACTGTTGGGCTACTGCCACACTGCAGAAATAGAGCAGTTTGATAACTGTCATGACTCAATGCTATGGAATTCTGGGTTTTCTAGTTTTGTGAGATATTTAGCCTTCCCTGTCAGAGAGCTCTGGTGCCCTACCAAACGGCATATCCCAGAATTCCATAGAATGGAGCCATGGAAGTTAAAGCGGTGTCAAATTGCTTTATTTCTGCAGTGTGGCAGGAGCCAAAGTGATCCAAATGGCAACTATACTCTAGATGTACATTTCAAAATAATTATTACTATAAGCAGTAGTAATAGTACATCTTGTCGTCATTGACAAGACTTTGTTCACATCTAGCCCAGGTGATCAGTGTTGATGGACAAATTCAAAGGCATCTCTTTTTCTTTCTTACTGATTTTCTTTAATTGGATTAGGCTGCCATTGTAACAGGGGATGCCTTCAGACAGGGGACTGACAGGCCATAAATAGAAGCTGATCCTTTATAAAGAAGGTCACATGCCCATCTAACAGATTCCCCTGCAGCAATAGTACTAAGACTACTGTATCACATGCTGCTTGAGATGGCTTCTGATATGGCTACAGTTTTGTCAGTCTGTGGTCAAATCCTATTTTTATTTATTTAATTTATACCCCATTTTTCTCTGGGATGGGATCTAAGGCAACTTTTTTGATGCTCATATTGTCAGCATTTAATGCTCATACTGTGCCAAACAGTTTTGATAAAAATCATGTGGTAAAGGTGTCACATGCTTGCTTGCAAAGCTTTCTCAACAATATTTTCAATTAAAGGTTAGTAACTGCTTTTCCTACTAAAAGGTAGAATTACATCATTCATAGACAATGACATGACAACTAACAATGACTAGTGAGCTCCCTCATCCTGCCTTCCACAATGTAATGTTCTTTCATGGTCATCATTCAAGGCCTGTCACATTGGTTGTTTTGTTGTAAATTTCACTTTTCTAAATTCATCACCTTGGTTTATTCTGTTGGTCTGAGGGAACTATATAAATCTTTCAACTATGTCTAGGTTGCTGCAAATGCATATTCAACTCACGCTGCAATTACTTTAGCAAAAAGGCTTTAATCCACTCCAAGACAGGGCAACATGAAGTCTACACATATTTCCTATTCATATTTCTGTGGCCTGGCACTTAAAAGATGGAAAATCACAATCCAGTATAACATTATTCTCCTTTAAACTATGGTTCTACATAAAACCTCCAGCTGCTTCCAATGAGTGGGGCTGGTGTGGCTTGCAATGTGCCGGGGGGCGGGGGAGGAATTGGCCCTGGCACCCTGCAAAGTTACTTTCCTTATTTATTCGATGACAGATTTCCTTGGAACTAGCAAAATGTCAGAAATATGGGCCTTTGAAAACTTATGTGTACCCACTGAGGCATAAATCCCAATGCTAGCCCCAGTGAGAGTTACACCCATTGAATCAGCTGCTGGATAAAAGATGTGGACATTTGTGGGAAATAATTAAAATGTTAAGTTAATAATTAATAAGTTCAAATCTAATTCAGTTGCATTGATAGCAAATCTAATTTAGTTGTGTTACAGGAACTCAAGTGGTGTCTGCACAGGCCAGAATACTTCAGGAGCAGCCTAGACTATTCTGGCCCCAAAGCTGCCCTGATGTCTCCCCAGCACCCGGGCACTCTGCAGTGATGCCTGGCAGCTGTCCGCATACACAACCCACTTTGCCATCCACTGCTCTGAGGTCAGAACAAGACACCCAGTGTCACTCACATGGCTGAGCACCTCATGTGACTTCAGAAGGCATGACTTACACCAGCAACAGTGGAATTGAACAGCACAGAGGGACATGTTGCAAGCAGCTATCCAGGATTGCTCTGGAGGGCTCCAAACCTGGGATGATTTGGAGCAAACAGTAAGTTTATGTAATCTTTTTTAAGGCTAGTATGACAGCTGGACAGTGGAGAAAGAAAATAGGAATTCATTTGAGATGTGGTGTTGGAGAAGAGTGCTAAGGATACCATGGATAGCCAAAAAGACAAACAAATGGGTCCTAGAACAAGTCAAGCTGAACTTTCCCTGGAAGCCAAGATAACTAGAAGCTATCATACTTTGGCCACATCATGATAAGGCATAAATCATTTGAAAAGACAATGATGATTGGGAAGGTGGAGGGCAGTAGATAGTGAGAAAGACCACATGCCAGTTGTATAGATTCGATTAGGGAGACCATGGGCCTGATCCTATAGGACCTAAGCAGAGAGGTAGGGGATAGGGGTGGCTTGGAGATATCTCATTCACAGAGTTGCCATGAGTTGAGGTCAACTCAAAGGCAGCTAACAACAACTGTGGGTTTACGTGCTGAGCTGGCTGTACATCTTCCAGGCAGTCTGCACCAGAAGCAGGAAATGGGTCCTGCATTGTCTGGACTGATCACTATAGGAATGGGGGAGAGATGTTATTTGGCCTTTGTGGACAAGGCCTAAGTTACAGTCAGCCCTTCTTATACACAGATTTTTTATTCACGGATTCAAGCATACACAGTTTGAAAATGTTCCAAAAAAGTATAAATTCCAAATACCAAACCTTGATTTTGCCATTTTATATATGGGACACCATTTTGCTATGCCATTATACTTAATGGGACTTGAGCATACATGGATTTTGTTATCCACAGAGGATCCTGGAACCAAACTCCAGCTTATAGCAAGGGCCCACTGTAATTTTGAATTGCTATTTCAATTAAATGTTATATTACTACACTACACTTATCAGAATAAAGGTGAAAAATTCTGTCCATTGTTTTACTGTCTTCCCTTCCCTTCTTGTTTTGGGTTTTGGAGAGAAGGAAATAGCTGCATGGATTTTTGAAAACACATTTCCCACCCACCCCATACAAAAAACAAACAAACCCAAAACATTTTTTTGCTTTCCTTTTCTTCCTCCCTTATAATCTTGGTTCCTTAACCTGCCCCCTGCTTTTTTTTTAAAGTTAATTTAATAATTTTTTATTTCTAGCCCGCCCCTCTGAACAAGCAATCGAGGCAAGTTTCAACAAGGTTAAAAAACAATACAAGTTAAAATATCCCATCCCATTCCCCAGCTCCTCCCCCCCTTAAAATAGGATTAAATCAGAGCAAAGTTAAAATAGCTAATTTAAACAATTAAAAATAAGCTAAAACAGCAACAAAAGGTTCCGACCCGGTAATCTTAGCTATATAGGGTGGAAACACTGGAGAGAAGGTGGAAACACTGGAGAGAAGGTGGAAACACACAAGACCAGCATCAGGAGGTGTTAAACATCTTCTGGGTAGGCCTGCCGGAAGAGATGCATCTTTAGGGCTTTTTTAAAGCCTTCAAGGGACGGAATAAGACATATCTATTTTAGATGCATTTATTTTAGTTTATTCCTACATGGATCACAGGAAAAAGTCCCTGGACTTCACGGCTTTGAAATGTAATTTCATGGAGGAGATGCAGATTGTATCACCACCCCACCATAAGATGCCTTTACTATTTGTGACATAAACACTGTAATTCTCCAACCATGAAGGACTAAAAAGAAAAAAAGCAAGTACTTTTTCAAAACTCCCAGTGGAATAGGCTTTGGGTAAAAAACTGACCAGGCAGGTTAAATTGGTAATCTCTTTAGTATTGTGGTTCTTTAAATTAATCATTTAATAATTCTGGAGAAACATTAATGTTGGAATACCAAGTTAACCTTCATTTTAAAAAGTTTAATTAAATTGCCCCTTTTCCTTGGCAGTTTTCCAACTGTTCATAACTTAATTAATTTTTATTCAATTGTTCATGGCAAGTTAACACTTGTGGAAATTGGACTGATTAATGGGTTAACTCTCTTTGGAAATAGCATTTGGATTTAGATTGTGGACAGCCAGAATCACCTATTAGTACAAGTGCTTCACTGGCTGACACCTGTCACTTCCCCAAAAACACTATCAATTATCTTTACTAGCAAAGGGATAAAGTTAGTATCCAGTCAACCTGCTCTTCTAGTTTAAAATTCCAGGTTAACAAGCACTTCCAGATCTAAGAGAGAATGTTATTATGACTCAGAAAAGCATTATTATTGTTTATGAGACATACCCACATATTTTCAACTGGACAAAAGCACACAGCAGCTATGATCACGTGCCAAAGATGGCACAAGGAAGAGCCAGCACACACACCTCTTTGGGATGTGAAAGTAATTAAAATTAAACTAATAACACATTTACTAGGATTTTTAAAATTTCACTGGCAAAGAATTAATCAAATGTTTTCCAGAAGAAGACAGATTAGATAATTCTCTTGGAAACAAATGGAATGCCCCGAAGCTTTCCAAAATGGAGACCTGTTTTTTTTTTTTTTAAGCTCATTGAGTATCTGCCCTCTTGATCTTCATTCTCTACCACAAGGGAGGCATCCCTCCAATAACAGAAGCTACTAAACAGTAGTTCAGTTTTTAACTACTAAGAAAATACATAATAAACAGGAGCCAGTAGTATGCCAGCAGATTGCCACATAAGGCAGCCATCTTTCTTACTTTACAGAAGACAGCCCCCTTTTTCAGAGCATTGGTCTGTTTCAAGGATGTCCGTTCCAACTCCAGTTTAATTATTACAATCCTTGAAGCTGCCCAGTAGCAATAACCAATGGGACTACAAATGAAGCAGGCATTCATGTCACCTGGGCATCATCTTTCTTCCTGCAGCAAAACATAATTGTATTTCTACAGTCTTCATTTGAAATTTGTATCTTTACATATAAACTGTCCTCTGAACATGATTTGCAAACATCTCTCCTCATCTGCCATGTTGCTTTGGGGATTCATACACCATCCCATCCCACTGCTTTTTGGATGATGCCCGTGGCCAATCTACTCCTAAAGTATTTGAATATCTAATCATATTTAGGTAACAATCCAGCTAAAGTTAAGCCACTGCAATTTCAAAGAGTACAGCTGATGCTCAGGTTTAATTATCACTTTGAAATCATAGCAGCATAAAGCTGCTTAACTTTCTTTGGCTCATGTTTGGAACTTACAATTCATGCCCTGTTTCTTTTTATTTGTTTTTTTTAATGTCCCCCCCCCACTCTCACCCCACCCTCAATATAAACAGCAGCAACACAACTGAAATGCTGCTCTCATTGAACTGCATTGCCCAACATTCCTCACACTTGGTTATGTTTATTAGGCCTGCTGAGAGTTTAAGCCATATCTCCCATCTTGTAAAAATAACTAGCAGACCAATGGGGGGGGAGGGATTGTGGGATATGGAGATGTATGTTTTAATAACTGGTTGTGATACACAGAGGGGCAGGATAATAATAATAATAATAATAATACTCATCATCATCGTCGTCGTCATCAATCCAGATACTCCTGCTTACACAATTTTGGAATTAATTTGCTTTGAATCTTCCCCCACCCCTGCTTTTCTGTTCATTTAAGGAAGGCAAGCACATTGCTTCCTGAAATTTTTGCTGCCAAGGTAGTGTGGCATATGATCTCTTTGTCAATTATATTTTCATCTATAAGGTCGTGCTAAGCTAACCCTATGGAACAATCCTAATTTGAAGATTGTGAGGCAGTCCTATGGAAGGGATCGGGTAAATGACGGATTTATATTTTGGATTAATTGATAGTTCCAGAGCTATAGTTTTCCATTTATCAGTTTATTATGAGTGTACTGCAGCAATACAGTGGAACAGTATTTGGTGTTTATATATGGACCATCCGCTCTGATTGCCTTAGCAACTCCTGCTGTGTGTGAAGTATTAATTATATCCTCAGAGAAACTGAAATTAGCAGGATCATTTTATAAATGTTTGTTGGAAAGCACTAGATTTTATTTTGATAAAGTTAGAGTTGAATAGAATAAAGAGTTTGCCCAGTGAAATTTAACCAATGAAAAACTGCCCTAGCTTTTAATATCAATGGGCCAAAAGGGACGTCTGTACGGAGCAATTAGGGTTAGGGAGGGTGTAGCATTCACACCCTCCCTAACCCTAACACATATGGATGCCGCCATTTTAAAATGTTGGCATCCATACTGGCACGCCATAAAAACATCATGGCACGCACAGCGTTTACATAATGCTGCGTTCACGTGACATAATGGTGCCGCAGCCTAGGGCGCCCTTTCTGCAGCGCCAAAAGGAAGTCTGCAAAGGAGCTCCTTTTTTGCACCTGGTCCTTGGCGTGGCCTTTAGACGGCCGCGCCAAGGACCCCAAGGGAAAAGGGGCCGCAGTGGCGGCCCCTTTCTTCCATCGGCAGCGCCGGGAGAGCGGGATGCAGCAGGCGCCCAGGGACCAGGTGCAGAGAAGTTCACCGCTTCTCCGTGGCCTGCAGAAGCACCAGGATGGGGCCTCTGAGGCTGCCAATGAGGCAGCCTTGGCTCCATCTCACTGCTTCTTTGGGCGAGTGCAAACCGCCCCTTTTGGGCGGTCTGTACAATAGCTTTAGGCCTAATTCTGCACTTGGTCCAGCAAATATTAATGTTTCAGGTGAACTGGATATAATTACATTTTTTAAGAAAGGAATTGAGCACTTCCATTAAACTTTGGTGTTGTAGTATAAATAATGCTTCCTTGTGGCATATGATGTAATTATTGCTTTTGGGTTGGATGCATTACAATGTATTAATTTTGCATTAGAAATATTTTGCCATTTGTGGATACACTCATATTCTCAGTCCAGTGGAACAGAAGCCATCAGCCACAGAGTTTTAAACTTGGACAGAGAGTTTTTGCGTTCGGACATTTGCTATTGTGACCGCACCAATGTGCAGAGCTAGCTGTGCAGCAGCTGAGAACAAACTCCCTAGAAATGTTACTTTCTAACATCCTCAGACAAATAGACATTCACATCCCATGCTCTCCACAACCCTGTATAACAATGATAGCTACAAGCTGTGCCCTCAAAAGCAAAACAAAACTGAACAACCTGGCTTTTACAACTGTCTTTTATGTCTAGCAATTAGGTATGATTTATTATTGCAGTTCATGAAATAGGTCAGGCAAAAAAAAAAGGGCTTGATTGGTTCATGCAGCACTTTGGGTATCATGAGGACAACCAGAAGAGCAGGTCAGGCCTCAGCCAGAAAAACCACTCTGCTCTTCTCGCTTGTTCAGAATATTCAAGGCCATCACCCACTGCTTAGGAAAGACCAGGCACTTGCTTCACTTCAGGCAATGCAGAAAGCTAGTTTAGTGCTGTTTTCCAGTTCAGCCTCCCACAAGTGGATTGTCCAACTCTTCTATTAAAAGCTGTGTGTACATGAAAGAGGAACTGTTGTGCATGTGTATGAGGAAGGGAGGGAAGTGTGAATCCTGGTTTCCAGAAGGCTGGAAATAAGGACCTTCCCTCCCGCCCTCCCTCCCTCCCTCCCTCCCTCCCTCAACTTTAGTTAGTTGGGAACAAAGGAGCCAGCCTGGTGTAGTTGTTTGTATTTTGGACTATGACTCTGGAAATCAAGTTTCGAATCCCAGCTCTGCCATGCAAACCCACTGGGTGACCGTGGGCATGTCACACTCTCTCAGCCTCAGAGAATGGCAATGGCAAATATCCTCTGAAGAAAACATTCAATTTGAAGGCACACAACAACAACAACAACAACAACCAGCTACATTAGCTAAAAATTAAACGCCCAAAAGAGGTAGGTACTGAACTATACACACTAATGCAAGATACACAAAAGACAACTACAGATGAATGCTAACCAGCCCATTCCAAACTATATTAATGTGCAAATAATTCCTACTGATGTACATAGAGTTTGTGTGTGTGTGTGTGCAAGCGCGTGTGTGTACATATGTGCCTTCAAGTTGTCTGTCAATTTAATTGACAGCACCATGAATTTACCCTCCTTCCATGTAATCTGCCCTGTATGTTCAGGTCCTCTGGAGGATATCTATTTCAACTGGTCAGGACTAGACTGGCAACTGGCACTCAGAGCATCTTTTTGTAAGCCACTCCTAGACTGCAGAGTGACCTACTGGTAGAGATTTCCTGCATGTGTTCCCACCCTCCAATGCTGCCCCCATGCTGCCCCACACATGCTCCCCCCATGGTATCCCAGACAGGGAGGCATGGGGGTAGAAGGGACCATGCATCGCCCCATCTGGGATGGTGGGGAGAAGCGTGTGCAGGATCATGGGGATGGTGTGGGAGGGTTTGAGAGTGCACAGGGGTGTGAGAGCATATGCAGGGATGGTATATGGGGGAGTAAGACTGGTTTACCAATCAGAGAAACAGTGACTTTGAAGAATTCACTGGAAGAGCAAAACAGCCTCAATGTCTCTTATAAATTCAAAGAATTCTGATGAATATTTGTCTAAGTTTTATTTAAAGTAAAAAGACTATCAATCCATCCATCCATCTATCTATCTAAAAATAGGTATGATTGAAGACCACTTGTATTGTGCAAATGTTTAGGATTAAAACACTCCCATTTAGAGCCAGGGGATATTATTCTTCAAGTAAATCAGGCAAGAGATTTACAGAATTATCCTTACATTATCCCATAAGATATCCACCTGTTACTGTAACTATTATAGAACTGTGAATAGAAAAGATTTTGTTTTTTCTCATTCTGTGTTCTATTTGGAAGCATGTTTCAAACATACACATTATAGTAAACCATATTGCTGACATAAAGAATCTGGAAAAACTACTTTTTTGGATTCCAGTTTCCAGAACCCACCTACCATTATGGCCCATGATGAATGATTCTGATTTTTGCATTTCAGGTATGAGTCACCTGCATGGAAAACATGATTTGAAGAAACATGGCAACACACATTTCCCCACAAGAGAGAGGCATGGACACTTTGGACTTTGCACATAGAAGCATGAAAACAGGAAGCGTTCCTTCGTTCACTTGCTTGCCAATTGTCCTAAGCTGCTTCGAATATCATACAGCAAATACCATGGTTAATAATTCCTAATCGTAACCACCTTGGAAACCTATTGAATGGCAGGATATAAATCCCTTCAAGAATGAACAAAAAATGAATGATGAGAATGATAGAAATGGATGTATTCTTCCTTCCCTTTTTCTTGCCATGCTCAGTGAAATGAATAGAACTTCTGATACACCTCTTATAAAAGTAAACAGGTTTTACAAAAGCTCCTCAAAGACTATTCAGCTTCTCAGTGTAAGAATAATTGTTGAAGTATTTCTTTAAAGATTTCCTACTTAAATGTTCTTCTTCCTCTGGGCTCTTATCTCACTGTGCAGGTTTTGGTTTATAAAAACAGGGTGGTGGTGGGGAACCCATAACAAAATTATTTTTGGGCAGCTTGGAAAATGCAGTAACGCCCAAAGCACCATTCGATTTTTTTTAAAAAAACACACACACACACACACAGACTTGCAGAGTTTCAACACTATAATAAAAGCTGCAGTTACTAGAGGAAGCCAGAAGCAGAAGAGAGATAAGAAGACTTCTGAGCTTGTGACAAATTCCCGGCCAGATGTGCCTCTGTGTGTGTTCCATCCTCTTTCTACTAGGAAATCTTCTTCCTCAAACATAGTTTCTCATCCCCCTTTCCATAAGAAAAGCACATTTAAAAGGTCAAGCTGTATCCAGTTTTAATCCCTCAACCAAAGTAATGACAAAAATTCTTCCAGAAGCATAGTCATGTTAGTCTGTCACAACAAAATCAAGAAAGAATCATTACAGCACCTTAAAGACCAATTGAATAATAATAATAATAATAATAATAATAATAAAAGTTTATTTGTATACCGCCCTTCCTGCGATCAGGGCGGTGAACAATACACAATAAAATTCACATAGAAATTAAAACATATCAATAAAACAGCATAAATATAAAATCAAATGCAACAACAGTAATATATTATAATAAAGTCCCAGTCCAGTCATAGTAGTGGGGTATTGCCTGCTTTTGTGAACTGAGCCATGCTCACAGACAGTGGTTACTGAAGGCCTCCATGTCAGTAATGTAGTGAACTCCCTCTAAGGTTTAGTCTGAACTCCAAAGGAGCCATCCAAATATATCTTCCAAATAAGTCTGGTATTTTGGATTAAAAATCAGAGCAGATTCTCTACTAACATGGGACCTACCAAAGAGCACTGGCCTCACAGCCCAAACCAATAGTCTCTGGTATATTTCAGTCACACATTGTTCCTGAATGTCAAAAGTAACTACTCAGTTTCAAAACCTAACTAGTATTTGAGATTCACACCACATTTCTAGATGGGTGTGATGTGGTATCAAAGAGAAAGTTTTATGTATTCAAATCCCATTGAGTTGTTTGCCTCTCAGAGTAGTTAACTTTATTTCTTTGGAGATCCTTAAACAGAGGTTGGATGGCCATCTTTCTAGAGTGCTGTATCCCTGTATTGAAGGGGATTGGATGAGATGGCCCTTGTATTCTGTTCCAGCTAAGCTTCTATGATTCTGTGATTGCAGTCTTTATACAGGAGGAACTTCCTGACAGTAAGGGCTGTTTGACAGTGGAACACACTCCCTCAGAGGGTGGTGGAGTCTCCTTCCTTAGAGGTCTTTAAGCAGAGGCTGGATGGCCATCTATCAGGGATGCTTTGATTTGGAGTTCCTGCATGGCAGGGGGTTGGACTGGATGGCCCTTGTGGTCTCTTCCAACTCTATGATTCTATAGATCAGCATGGGCACCTTGTATTTGGAGGGCTATACTTTGCTCACCTCTGAGACAGATGTACAACTATTTCTCTCCACTAATAGCTAGTAGGTAGAGGCTCTCACAAGCATTCAACCAGTCAGGAACTTCCTTCCTACAAAAGGTGGACTAGCATCCTCCTTGCTTTCCTTTCAGAGGCAGGTGATGACCTTTTTGTTTTGGCAGGCTCTGAAGACTGACTGCTGTGTGCTGTTCTTTATATTTTTGTTTTTAAAAACTGTTTATTTTTAACTGTTTTTAATTTTATTGATAATTTAATTATATTTTTAACTTTTGTAGAACACAATTTTAAGGGGTATTTCTTTTAATTTTTGTAGGCCACCTTGTGTCCCAGACTGGGGAAAAGTCAAGTTATAAATAAATGTAAATAGAAATATAATAATACTTGCCAGTTTGTTCAATCTTGTTTAGTTAATATAAATATTAGGAACGTTTTTTATATATGCCAAATTCAGAGTTTTTTAATTTTATGTTTCTGTTGAGTTTACCTGTTCTCACCTGCAAACAGAAATTGGCTTTGTGTTAGTTTAATTCTGATTTTACTGGGCATGTAGGGAGGCTAAATGAGACAACACACAGCCTGTTACTTGGCAGAGTCCCATGTGAACTGAAAACACACCCCAGTGTTGTATGAAAAGTTGCAGGAGACTCTGAGACATCACCTTGTTGGGGAATAGGAGGAGCCACATAGCTGAGAGTCAAGGAGTGTTGCTTTCCAAGATGGCTGAGATCATGCCAAGTAAAGCAGGCCACCCACAAGTTCACTGTTATCATTCCAGTTGTCCAGTTTAGTGTGTGTCTCCGTGTGTCTTATTTTCATCCTATGTCATCTAAAGTGCTCATCATTCATGAAAATTCTGTGTCATCTGCAAAGCCAAGACATGCACCATCCATTCTTGCTCTTGTTTTTGGCATCTTCAGGAAAAAGTTGGATGTGACACAAAAATTCCCAAACAGAAGGTAGGAGGAAATCCATCAGAGGCTGCTGCCACACTGCAGAATTAATGCATTTGTGACACCATTTTAACTGCCATACCACAATGCCTATAGAATCCTGGGGTTTGTAATTTGTTGTGGCACCCAGAGATTGCTGACAGAGAAGGCTAATTATCTCACAAAACTACAAATCCCAGGATTCCATCGCATTGAGCCATGGCAGTTAAAGCAGTGTCATACTGCATTAATTCTGCAGTGTAAATGCAACCTAAGTGACCTTCCAGTCTTAGCTAGCATGGTCCCTTTCATGCATAAATCAGCTTCTTTTTCCCTATTTGCCTTTTCAGAAAATTCATTTTGCTTCTTGGCTTTTGAGATTAGGTTTCTAAAGTTCTACAATCATGTTTTTGAAGTAAACAAAAACATCCTATACCAGCATTGAAGCAATTCCTAGCTCACCTCTGCTTCAGTACCAGAACAGTGATGCACGTTCTTTCTGCACTGCCCCACTTCCACTTCCTCCCCATTATTGTCCTACTTTGGACTGACAGATCTGGGGTGGGGAAAGTAGGTGATGGGCGGGAGTGACTGTTCAGGCAATGGTGGTGTGGTAAAATAGGCAGAGGGGGATAGGAGACAGCGATGGGAGTGATAGAGTGATAAAACAGGCAGGAGTAAGAGGAAAAGGATGAGAATTACAGATCAGGTACTGTGGGTGTTAAAACATGCAGGGGTGAGAGGAGGCAAGGGTGAGAGGGATGGGAGTGATAGATTAGGCGGTGGGGTACACAGCGGGGGGAAGGAGACAGGGGTGGGATGACAGCAAGAAAAGAGAAAAGAAAAAGGTACCAGGAGAGCAAAAGGAGGAAACTGAGACCAATCCTGGAAAGACCAATCGCACAAGAGGGACTACCAGGATAGCATTGTAAATGGCAGCTATTTACGGGCTTTCCCCATTAATTAAAAGGTGCATCATAGTCCCTGATGGAACACTGGCCACCGTGTTGTGTGAGTTTGGTCATAGATGCTACTATCCTGCTTCAGTTCCATGTCTTACCCTCATGGGATAATCTCCATAAACAATTGTGGCCTAGATTTTCCACCCACAATTATTTCTGGATGCAGTTTTTCTGGGTTAGGCAAGATTAGACTCTGTCCTAGTAGCCTTTCAAGGACATGCAGGTGCCATTAATTTCACTGCAATTACCTGACCTCATAGTATTGTGGGCACCCAGAAATGAGGCACAATGAAAAGCTGGCTGATTATTTAGCCTCAAGTGACTGGAATATGCAAGGCGCCTAAATCATAGTTTCAAACGTACACAGTGTACAAGTCTAGTTGGTATGTTCCACCCACTTACATAAGTTTTATTCCTTGGTAGCCACCCTCTGGTACAGTATGTCAGCCATAGAGGGAAACTGCTCCTACAGACATATTGACATTCAGACAAATAAACACCCATACAATTACTACCATATGCTGACCTGTTTCCCACAGAATTTATGCAGGCACATTGATGTACTTGTGTATGTAGAGAGACAACCATCAAATACATTAACACATCTGCACAAACATCCACAGTATATTAGCTGTTTTGGCTTTAAAATGGTAGGCATTTACAATGTACTATAGCCCTGCTTCTTTCTTTGAAGAGAAGATAGTTGTTTTGGATGGATTTCTCATGAATTAGTTCTGATTTTATTAATTGTTTAAATGATACTTATTGTATTATTATTTCTTATGCACCCCTCCCTATGGATCAAGGCAGCGAATAATAAATACAGGACATTGGTTAAAATCATATCAGTTAAAACACAATCAGCTTAAAAGGATGAATAAGATATATACATATTAAAACAATCCACATTTAAAATTCATCATTTAAATTCACAGTTTAAAAATCATCTGGATAAGCCTGCTGGAAGAGACTGGTCTTTAATGCTGTTTTAAATTCAGACAGTGTATTCGGCTGTGGAATCTCTTTGGCAGGTCATTCTACAGTCCAACAGTAGCTGAAGAAATGTCCTCTCTGGCTCACAGTTGCCAACCTAGTTCTGGCTGACTGAAGTAAATGTCCACCAGAGGACCTGAGCATACAGAGTGGATTATAAGAGGCAATCTCATATGTAACCCAGAACCAAACTATGTAGGGACATTTTTTAAAATGTATACCCTGCCTTTCTCACAATCTGAGTCCCAAAGCAGCCACTTCATTTCACTTGCATTCTATTGGCCCAACTCTAGAAGAACCAGAGGTTAGAAGTATTTTGCTTTTTGGATCAACAATGATATAACTGTATTAATAACTGTATTAACACCATTGTGGTTTAGTGAAATGGATATGAGCCATTTTTGTATTTGGAAGCATAGTTAAAATAATCATAATTTAAATGAAACACAGTAAGGAGCTTATCACATGGATATTTAAATCAGTTTACCTCAATCCGGTTTAACCCTTAATTTGGGTGGCATCCAGATTTATCACAAGGTTTTGGGCTTCAGTTTTGCCACCCAAACACATTCCAGACCCATTCCCACTTCCAGGAGGTGAAATTTATTATTACGGTCGATGACCAGTATAAAAGAATATAAAAGAGTACAATAATATACAATGCCCAATAGAAAAAACAATGCAAACAGGACAATAGGAATACAGCTTGGAGGTGATAAACAAGCTATAAGCCTTGGTAGAGAGTCAGCCAAAGGTAGTGAGATTTACCAGATATTGTTCATAAGACTGATGCTGTAAGACAATGATGGGGGGGGGGGCACAAAGCAACATGTTAGGATGGGAAAAATTATACTTCAGATTTATTCAGTTTTATCAATGTGTCAAAGCCTAGGTAAATTCAAGTAACTATATAAAGTGAAATCCTTTCAAATACTAGATGAGATCGATAGAATAAAAAATTAAAAATTAAGACACAATTTTTTCGTCTACAAGCTATTGCAGCAACACAAAATCTTGCCACCTTGGTTGTAACCCCTGGCTGCTGATCGGCCAGAAGGTAATCAATGTAAAATACATCAGGTTTACCTGGTATTTTTTGTAAAATGGTGCTATAAAACAACACACTTCCAGGAGGGCTCCAGCAGCCATTTTTTCAAACCAGAAAACTTCCAGATCCAAAAAGCAAAGTGGGGATGGACCCAGGATGTATTTGGGTGGCAAAATTGGGGTCAAAAACCTTGCAATAATATCAGGATGCTGCCCGAATTAAGGGTTAAACCGGATTGAGGTAAACTGATTTAAATATCCATGTGATAAGCTCCTAAGTTTGGTTGACAAGTTGCTTTTCAAAAAAGGAACAAGCAATGAGAAATGAATTCCTTTTTTTTATATAAGGTGTGAGGTTCTGGCCAAATGATGGAGTCTCCAGTCTACCAGCCTTGGCAAGGAGGAACAATCTGAGCCCATGGCTGCATAGAAGGAATTGAAATCTGCCATGGAATCACAAGCAGTTCCTGAAATTAGAACCATCTGGCCATGCTCCTCATGAAAATAAGCGGGATATGCAAACTCACCACTCTGCCTGCAAGCCTTCTATTTAAAACATTCCTAACTAATGTCAATGCATATTTTCAAAAATTCTCATTTGCTTTTAAATAAATTAGAGGGTTAAATTGTTCAAATAAACTGTACTGCTGCAGATATCTCACTTGGCTCTCGTCATCTTCCTTTTGAGTTAGTACAAAATGAAAGGAGAGGCTTTTATTTACTCTTCCTTCTTCTTGTCCTCCAGATGTTCAAATTAGGGCCTCATTTTTCCTGATTTTATTTACATTTGGAATGAAAACTCAGCACAGTGTATCAACTAATAAATGCTTCATTTATATATCATGGTGACCATCTTAGGTCTGTGGGCTGTTAACACAAATATACTGGAGGTAACTGGTTTTGCTGTTCTGCAATGCAATAAACTGGCCTCCCACATAAGTATCTTTCTGCAACCACCACCTGATCTAGGATAAACAGAGGACAAATGCTCTAGGATGAGACATCTTAGAGTGTTGTCATATGCACAGAAAAAGCATAGCTTGTCCCAAAACCTAGTATTAAGTGGATTTTCCCCTAAAACTTTGTATATAATCAACATCAGCATCTTACACAAGCTGCTCTCAATTCAACTTGTCTGCCTAAGAGAGGAAAAACATTTGAGAATGTCATTTCCCTTGGGAGGTTATGCCTCACAGCAAGGGTAGGGAACATGGAGCCCTCTAGGAGTTTGTTGGAACTCTCATCAGTCTTAATTGTGAAATAAAGTTATTTCCACTTTAAATTTGCTTTAAATTTTATGAAGACTCAAGTTTGTTTTAACACCACTTCAATGTCATTTTAACATCAAAATTGGTCCCTAATGTGATAAAAATCTTCAGTCTCTTTCCCTGATCCACACATAAGAGCTTCCCAGTGTGCCCCTTGTGTGACACTAACTGTGGGGGCAATCTAAATGCCTTCTAGTTTATAGTTACAAAGTGTATATTACTTCACTGGTTACAAATTGACTTTGTTTCAGTTCACTCAAGGACTTCAGTTACTCTTCAACTGTGTTTTAGTTCTTTCCACACACGTTCCGAGGCTTATGCAGTAAGAATATAAATCCTACGAATCTCTAGCTTTATTCATAAATTACAGTTCTACAGAATAATGTGGATCTGAGCCTTCCTTTCACTGGCTCTCCATTGCTCAAAGAACATATCAATTTAAACTGATTTCACAGGTCATCTTCTGAAATCTCTCCTCCCTATATGGGAATCTGAATCCCCCTCAAGGCTAAAACCCTTGATTCCAATTGCATTCTTGGTGGTTCTAAGACACACTCCTGCCTCAGTTGGCTTGACACACTCAGCTAACTCTTAAGAGCTCCTCTTCCTTTTTATAGCCACTCACCAGGTGGGCCTCCACCTGTTCTGATCATTCCAATCTACCAGCATCTCTCCACAATCACAATGACCTCAAAATGTCCTATACAGTATAGTGTAAAACCCAGAGCATATTCACTATTCCTCTAACATGGGGCTCACAAGCCATCCCTGGAAGGAAACCAACTCTTCCTTGATCTTATTCCATCTGCAAAAGACCCCATAGTGAATCCTGGCCATAGCGTCTAACATGGTATAAGGCAGTGTCTGATATTCCTATATAGACTGAAGTAGCATTATTTTAAATAGGACAGACAAAAGATATGTATTGAAAGATGTCTGTAAGCTTTTTAAAAGTATGTTTTGTAAAAAATGAAAGAAAGGAACATATATGGTTAATTGTCTGCCAATTTTCCTCCTGCTAATTGTTAATTCACATCCCTTGTTTTAAGTCATATGTGAGCCACCTTTGGTCCCATTTGGGAGAAAGGTAAGGACACAAACAAACAAACAAATAAATATTGAGTCTTAAGTGCTGATCTGATAGTCAACCTTTTCTGATAATAATACTTACTTCAACTCAGATTATTTTTGAGTATACACATATATAACTGCACTGCTAAAAGCACTGTTTGTTTAGAGGTATTTATACTGTATTTAGTTTTTCAAGTGAACCCCACAGATATACTAAGACAATTCCATGGAAGATAATTAGAGAGGACTCATTTATAATCTCCACTTATTCTGACTTGGCAGGGACAGTCCCAATTAATCTTCTGTTGTCCCACTTTTTCAGCTGCTTTTAAAATGTCCCAGTTTTGCTTCCTTTGTCATCAGCTTATTTCATTTTCTACAAATGGGGTTCAAAAAGCAAAAGAGCAATTAACTGAGCAGAGATAAGAAGAGAACAGGGAGCATAATATTGGCCTTTCCAATAGGCTCAAGCAAAAGCACATTGCTGCAGCCTCTCCTAACCTTTGTGTTCTTCCTCCTTAGAAACTTCTACTATCTTGAACACACTTTGATGTTACTTGGCCACATGTATCCCAGTTTAGATCTGTGAAATTTTGGAGGGTGTGAGAGTAGGGATTTTGTTATATATTCACTAATAAACAGTTTTAAATTTTGAAATGTTGGTGGATATGCTCCTTTTGAAAGCCAAAGCTATTTTTGCTTTCAGGGCATGGCAACCTCTAAGTAGCTGCAGTTGTTAGTCCCAGCTATTATATAGATCCTTTGGATCAAAGGGAACTTTGTAAGTCAACACTTAATGTAAACTCCTTTTATTCTCTCTACTTGGAGCCAACAATTGGATTTAGACCAGACGCAGGAATCATGCAGCCCTCCAGATGTTGTTGGACTGTGGTTCCCAGCATTCCTCACTATGGCTATGCTGGTTAAGGCTGCTAAAAGTTACAATCCAACAGAATCTGTAGGGAGACATTATTTCAATCCCTAATTTAGACCTAGCTATTGAACACCTCATCAGGCTCTTCTGTCTCCTCTCATTCCTCACCTCAGAGCAAGATGATTCTTACAGAGCACAGTTAATATCCATTGATGTCAGGGGACAGGGAGCATTATTGATTCCTGACATGGAAACATTGAATTGCGTTAGGAAAAGTCCAGCACTTGCATACGAGGCCAGGAAGCCACTGTACAGGCTCAATGTTTGGGCATATGGTAATGAATTCTGAAACTGTTGCTCCTTGAAACACTTTAAAAATGCACACATAACTGTTGCTCTTGGAACACTCCTTGAAACATCTAAAATTAACATGCTTAGGATTAGTCCCCATCTCTTTCTCTGTAGAATAATTTTAAAACCACACATTTAATTGCTAGGGCTAAATAAAATCAAAGTTGGCTTGTCAAAATACCAGCTGCACACTCCTGAACTAGATAATAATCCATGCAATAACCATTATCTAATTTTATGAAGACAAATAAAAGGAACATTAGAATTCCATCCAAGGACGCAAATTTCTCTGGAAGAAACCTCTGGAAGGGTTTCTAATCCTTTAATTCATTTTAATTCAATGGCAATATAATATCATCCCCTTTATTTGAGCTGCCAGTGCTGTAAGTGCCATTGGTTATATAGCCAAAATGATATCATTTGCCCACAAAAAGGATATATCAGTGGGTTTAGAGAAAACCCCGAGGTTTACTGAAGTAAAATATTTAAATTAAAGGTGAGTGAAGACTAAATGTGGGCTGAGCATGTTCAGTGGACATGGAATGCTGATTAACTATTGGGTGACAAACAATTGGAGACTGAGATGATAAGGGTGATAACTGAGTAGCTGGAGTCCTGAACAGCAGCACTCAATACTACAAAATTTTGTTGTAGCTTTCACTTTGATGTACTGGTTGTATGTGTGCACTGACATGGTTCTGTCAGTTTCTTACCAGTTTGTCATCCAAAGGAATATTGGGATTTGTAGTTTGGTGGGATATTTGGAGTTCTCTGTTAGGGACCAATAGTCCTAATTATGAACTAGAGTACTCTAGTTGCCTCTCTCTTCTCCAGAATTTAACAGATCAAATCTTCAGTCCTTCTCTTCTCAGGGTACCTTTGTTTTTTTTAAAAAACAACAACATGCCAAATGACAAATATTAAGATTCCTTAGGATGGAGCCATGACAATTAAAATGATATGTAATAGACAGAACCATGTATCTTTCATCTCAAGAGAGCATGAAAATTATGAATTTTTCACACTGTCTGCTCTTCAAAGATTATAAAGTGTCTTCATGGTTCACTCTTACAGATACTGTGTAATTTATAAAAAGCGTGACTACAGAAATGGGTTCACATGTGATATTTCTCGCTCCTCTTACAATATAATATTGATCTAGTATCACATACTAATCATATAATATAATATTGATATTATATACAGAAGCAGCTCTGCAGCGCCTAACATCCTCCTTTGCAATATCTGCAGAGCTATTTGGGCTTGGAAGTCAGCCTGAAGAAAATGGAAGTTCTCTACCAGCCTGCACCACAAGAAGAGCACTATCACCCCCATGTCACCATAGGCAAATCTGTGCTTAAGTCTGTCCAGCAGTTCACCTACCTGGGAAGTATCATCTCCTCAGATGCCAAGATTGATAAAGAGATTGATCACAAATTAGCAAAGTCATATAGTGCATTCGGAAGGCTTCACAAAAGAGTCTGGAGTAACAAACACCTGAGGCGAAGCACAAAAATCAGTGTGTACAGAGCCATTGTACTGTCCATTCTCCTCTATAGGTCTGAAACATGGGTCACCTATCGCCAACATCTACGACTCCTCAAATGCTTTCATCAGCGCTGTCTATGCACAATCCTAAAGATACACTGGACTGACTATGTGACGAATGTTGCTGTCCTGGAGCAAGCAGGGATCACCAGCATTGAGGCCATGCTATTGAAAACTCAGCCGCGCTGGTCAGGGCACGTTTCTAGGATGGAGGACCACCGCCTCCCAAAAATAGCACTCTACATTGAACTCGCCATGGGCCAACGAAAGAAGGGCGCCCCAAAGAAGAGATACAAGGACTCCCTGAAACAACATCTCAAGCTTGGCCAAATTGATCACCAACAATGGTCTGCCCTGGCCTCACATCGGGAGGCATGGAGACGCACTATCCACAATGCTGCAGCCTCTTTCGAGAACTCATACCGTACGAGTCTCGAAGAGAAACGACAACGCAGAAAGAACCACTACTTGGAAACATCACACAACTTTCTGTTGTGCTTTCTGTAACCGGACTTGTTTATCTTGGATCGGCTTTTTTAGTCATCGACGCGTTTGTAGAAAGCGTGGGATGAGTCCTTCCTGAATCTTTGTTAGCAAAGAAAAGCCAGAGAGAATCACATAAGCAACATTTTCCTGACTCTTCCCAAACTCATCCTTGGCTCTTCTAGGACATTTGAAAGAATGTTTGATGCTTTAGGCTGAACATGACTGGTCTTGACATTGTACTCTTATGTAATTCAGTTTCACTTTTTGGATTCATGTGTTAACTGATGATCTGTTCTAACAAGTTTCTCCATTCTTTCTTATGAAATGCACTCAGTCTTAAAGTCATCCTTCATTTCAACCACTATGAAAGACATTTCCAGGATGCTCTCTACAGTCAAAGGCAGAAATGCTTTATAATTGAATTACTGCTACTAATTATTAATGTATCATTTGCAGTGCAGTTTTATATATGTTTATTCAGCAGTATGACCAATTGAGACCAGTGGGAAGTGTAGACCGCATTGCAGCACCATGACTTGAGTCTAATCTACAGATGCAGAAGAATAGTAGTACAAAGTGAAAAAGGTGAAACAATGCATGATATAATTCCAGAGTGCAGGTGAGGAATGTCATTTTTGAATTATCCTGTGCTTGAATATTTTTATTTGTTTTATAACAATAATATAAATATAATATAAACATACAATACAAAAATAGTAAAAGGCCTTGAAGAGTCATATAAAAGCTGTGCAGAATAACAATCTGTGTAGGAATAGTATCAGTAACCAAGATTCTAAAATCATTACTCAAGATTTGCTGGTTGATGGGTTCAGAGTTAGAGTGACCTTCCAAGGGTAAGCTGGTGGGCAGATGTTCTGATGTCAGGGAAGTTGTTGTTAATGTGGTCAATAAGAATTGACCCATCTTCAAAAAAAGGTGTATGATTTCCTTTGTCCATTATAGAGTGTGAAGGTGTCAGAAAGCTTTTTTCCATTAACCACTTTGCCTTTTCATTAAAAAAAAAAAAAAAAACCTTCCTGGTAACCATCTAAGAAATATGTCCTAGGTGAGCTGAATTCCTACAAGCTAATTTTTAAATACAACAAGGAAAAATCTTCATAGAGTAGACTTTAATCACCCTACGAACTCCAGAACTGGTAAAAATTGTTCTAAAGCTGCATCCACGCTGCAAAAATACTCCAGGTTGACACCATTAACTCCCATGGATCAATGCTATGGAATTCTGGGAATTGCAGTTTTGTGAACTAGCCTTCTCTGTCAGAGAATTCTGGTGCTACAACAAACTACAGTTCCCAGAATTCCATAGCACTGAGCCATGACAGTTAAAGTGGTGTCAACAGGCATTAATTCTGCTGTGTGGATACAGACTAACTCTCCATGAGTCATTCCTGTCATTCTGCTGTTTGTGTAGCTAAAGCCTTAAAAAGGAAAGGGGGGAGAAAGAAATGGCAGCCTTTTGTGACTTGTTTGATTGGTTGGTTGGTTTGGTTTTTTGGCATGAGCTTTCATGGATTTGAATCTATGTCTTCAGATGCACTGATGGAGTAGAGTGCTGAATGTTGAAAAATGTACTTCAACTTGGACCTCCCGCATCCTTTTCAGCTTCCTTAAAATGCACTTTTCCAACATTGATAGTATTGTGTTTTATAACTCCATTGCAATACGTTCTTTTGTTCTGGAACTGGGTGTTGTTCCAAGCCTCCCCAAAAATCCATTTGATGTCAAACCTTGGCACACGCTACTGCTATAAAACAGGCTTTATTGGTAGTAAAATGATGCAGCAGATGATACACAACTGAGGAGCATTCCAGCCCTTTTGCTGTTTGGATTCAGCATCTCCTCACATTCAACAGTGTAGTAGAATTGGGTCCCTAAATTATTAATTCTGCCCAGACTATTCCTGACTGGTGTAACATCGGGACAGAATTCAGAGATATAGCTATGTGGAATATCAATATGCAAATAGATCTTGTGCAATAGAAGTTGTAGCATAAGCTTTCATAGACTTGAGAGATTTTCAGATGTGGGGAAAAATGGAGAGTAAAAGGCATAATCTTGGCAAAATCACATGGCCACGCCGATGATTTTCACATGATGTCATGCTCATCCAGGACTTCTCCCAAGAAGAACCCGGCATGCTCTGGCAACAAGCCATTCAAGGGGCGTTCCCATGGATGGCTTCTCAATAGCACAAATGAAGTGCGATTGCAAGAGTGCGAAAGTTAAGCATGCTTCATTCATGCTATTGGGGAAGCAACCAGAGACATTTGTCCAGACTGCATTTCAGTGGAGGCAATCCGTTCTCATTGCCAAAATGGGTTTTGCAGTGGATTTCTGTCTTTTGATATATGGGGCACGATTTTGTTTACACCGGATTGAAAGAATGTGGCGAAGTAATCAATTTTATTTTATTATATTTTATTCCCTGCGGGACAGAAACATGATTTGCAGACATGCACCATAGCACCAAAATGGTACATACACAAAATCAATTCTAATGTACTAATAATTCCTTCATGGATGTATGTGGAATGCGATCTCGATTGGCATTTATTTAGCAATTATCACACGATTGTGTGACTGTGTGAAAATATAAAACACTATAGTGCTACTGTTGCATTAGCTTTCACTATCATGATTATTGCTGAACTGGCCCTTGTATAATAATTTCCTTTGTCTGCTTCTTCAAATGGTGTTACACTGGCAATTCAGTATCCCATAGCTGGCTATATGGTGCCGCTGGGTTGGTGTGCATCCTCTCCTCAGGGAAGAGCCCATGGAAGATTGACTCCCATGTATAACGTTGAAGTAAACAAAATTAACCAAATCCTCACTCCATAGCTATGAGAACTGCAAAAGAAAAAAGAAAAAAAAAGTGAGTATCAGAGGAAAATTACTCTCCTGGTCAATTTTCTGCCTTAATTTCTGTTCCCACCCTCAAACTGCCAAGTTAATTCAAACACAGTCATTAAAACAAACTAATCCTTTCTGTACCATGTGACAGCTGTTCAAGCATGGTCATAATGGTAACAAAGATGCCAAAACCCATCTGCCTGGTGGCAGAGTCCGAACTCACTACAGATAGTCTTCTGGCATAGCACTAAGAAAATGGAGAGAATGATAAATATTTTTAAAAACTGTATTAATTAGTGCCAATCTTTTGCCCAAGAGTTGCCTTTTTAGACAATATCGAGCACTGTTCTGTTCATTTCCCATCTGCAATGTAGTCCAATAAAATGACACGAGACTCTACACTGTGAGTACACAAAGTGCAGCTTGCATGTGGCCCATACCAGGCCAATTTTGCCAGGGCCATTCCTCCCAGCACACTTCCTGGTTTGGCCCATGGGAGCCTCCTTTTTAAAAGTGGAAGCAATGGGAAGTCACTTCCAAGGCCCTTTTGCACTAAACAATTACAGCACAATGATTCCACTTTAACTGCCATGACCACATCCTATGGATTCTTGGGGTTTGCTGTTTAGGGAGTGTTACAGTAAAGTCTTGATTATCCAACCTTCGTTTATCCAACATTCTGGATTATCCAATGTTGTGGCTGCTGTGATTTCTTTAAATTTTCTATGATTTCTTTAAATTTTCAGAGGACTGAACTGTTTATACTGTACATCACAATGTTGATCAGTGATTTCTTTACATTTACTTTTACTGTTATTGCAATAAAATTTCAATACATTTGCAATTCATAGTGGTTTCAAGGCTTTTCTTGGACTTTCCAGATTATCCAACATTTTTGGTTATCCAACTATCAGCCAGTCCAGTTTATGTCAGCTAATCAAGACTCTACTGTATTTAGAATTCTCAGCCAGGCAGCTCATTCGGTGCCTTACCAAACTACAGTTCCCAAGATTCCATAGGATGTTCCTATAGCAATTGAAATTGGAATCATAGCACTATAACTGAGGCTGCTGCTACAATGCAAATTAATGCAGTTTGACACTGCTTTAACTGGCATGGCTCCATTCTATGAAATCCTGGGGTTTGCAATTTGTTGTGGCACTAGAGCTCTCTGACAGAGAAGTCTAAATATTTCACAAAACTACAAACTTCATCCCTGGATAGGTTCCTGCCAGTAACAGAGCCTTTTCCATGGCAGAACCCCATCTTTAGAATACCCTCTTCAGTTAAGCTCACCTGGTCAAAGACATTAAATTCACCAAGTGTTTCTAGCTTTTAAATACTTGTTCAGTTGTTTCATTTAGATGTTGATTCTATGTAACTGCATTTTCTAGATTTTAACTTATTGGCTATTTTATGGTGTTCTTAAATTACCCTTACTTTTCCTTTGAAGGATATGGTACAAACACAAATAAATTAATCAGGCAAATCATACGGTACAACATTTCCCCTATGAAGTGATGTTCTGTGGTAAAATTGGGAACATTTTCTTTTTACAAGAAAACATTAGAGATGATGGTAATCCAAACATTGGTTGTAGATTGCTTGCAAATGTTCCAGTACAATTTCAACATACAACATGTGACACTTACTGAAGAGTTTCCAAGACTCTAAAAAGCAGCTTAGATTGCACATATCCTCTTGTCCATTATGCAAATTTAGCATCAGGAATAAATTCTCCACAGGTGGTTTTTGGAAGCTGTCACTGCCTTTCTCCGAATATATGTTGCACAATCTTGTAAATTATTTTGCTGATCTGCTTGCCAAAGAAGAAAAATTACTGGCTTAGGAATCACATGTTGGGTCTCTGAAAAACACAGTGTTTGATTTCTTGGTTTGCTTGGTACATAATCACTAACAATAAAATAGTGGGCTCTGCGTATCCACTACCCCCCACCCCCCACCCCCCGGTGGATACCAAAATCCATAGATGCTCATCTCCCATAGATGATCAACTCCCATAAAGAATGGCATAGTAAAACAGTGTCCCTTATATGAAATGGCAAAATCAATGTTGCTTTTGGGATTTTTTAAAAGAATATTTACAAGTAGTGGTGGACGATTGAATCCATAGATGCAGAATTCATCAATAGGAGACATGACTAGATCTGCATGTTTGGCTGTCTGCCTATTTCAGCCATTTTCTCCATAGGACAACATGGTAGATCCCTCAGTATCAGAGTTTCTTTTGTTACTGTCAAAATTGCAGTGCTGAATTTCAAGCTGAAATTCCAAATGGGGGCTCATTGAAGCAAAAAGGGGCCAGCTATAACTCATCAGGAAGTCATAGTAGGTGCTTTGGTATTTAAGAGAAGGTTCTCAGGTGTAATAATAATAATAATAATAATAATAATAATAAATTTATTTATATCCCACCTCTCTGCACTCGGGCAACCAGGGCGGCTTACAACAATTAAAAATGTACATAACATATTATTAATTATTATTATTAACCTTTATTTATATAGCACTGTAAATTTACACAGTGTGCTGTACATACAATCTTATAATTAGATAGTACAGATAAAACATATCGCCTCAACCCTCCCCCCATTAAAATAGAATTAAACAATTTGCAGTCTAAAACATATTAATATAAAAAACAATTTAAAACAGTTAAAAAGTGTACAAGCAAACAACAATATATAAACAAATAGGACAGGAAACAAGATCAATGCCTAACATTCTCTGTGGTAGCCAGGTGTCTCTTCAGGAAAGGCCTGCTGGAAGAGATCCATCTTAACAGCTTTTTTGAAGCTATTTAAGGTGGTCATATGACGGATCTCATCCGGCAAGCCGTTCCACAATCTGGGAGCAACAGGCAAGAAGATCCTTTTAGTTGTAGTTGTAGTTCCCAATTTCAAATTGAAATTCCAAATTGGGGCTGGGCTTCCTACAAGCAGAAAAGAGAGACTCCAATAACTATTTGCAAAGACCCTAAACTGGTTTCTAGGGAAATACATTTGTCATCTAGCTACTGAGTGGACTGCAGCTAAACTCAGAACGGGGAAGTCTGAAAATTGTCAACACCACTAATCAAAAAATGCCTATGCATTGTCCTAGCAAGACCTGGTTCTGCTCCGACACTGAACAGAAAGCAAGGATTACAACAAGCCAGATCTATTAGAAAGTTACATTCAAGCCAGATCTATTAGGAACCTTCACAAGTATGGTATGGAAACAGCTTTTTCACTGCTAAAGTTCTCATTAGGGATGAGAGCCACAATTCCCTCCTCTTTTCTTCACTGATAAAAAGAATCCAACCATCTGGCTCAATGATTCTGATATATCTTCCCACTCTTTTGAAACACAATCTGGTACTTACTGCACAATTATTGGTATTTTATTTTATTTTTTCATTATTGTAGAATGAGAACAATCTCTCCTGCTTGAACTTCTGATAGAAATCCAAACTTCCAGTGAACAGCTCTTCGATTAACAGGATTCATCACACGTTTAGAATGAGAGTCTCTAAGCAAGACACTACCAGGGATTAAGGTAATGCAAACACAATGATCCAGCTATGTGGCACTACATTACACAATCAGTGTCGGTTAATCTGCTTCTGCAATTGGGCTTGAATTTGAACTAACAAGAAAATGTTAAAATATTCCTTCTCTCCCCAACAAATTGCTTTCATTAGAGTTAGAAGGAAGGATCAATGGATAGATCCAATCTCTGTTTGCTCCTGAAGGTGCAACTTGAGTGGTACAGTGAGACAGTGAATTTTCAGGCTACTAAACCATGTACGGAGCCTATAGCAGGCTTCCCACTGCAGAATATGGTCCTCTCATGTATTGATAGTGACAAAGTAGCAATGCAAAAACTAACTAGTGCATACCTGCATTTCTCTTTACACATGAAGTAGAACATACACATATAGGGCTGTTATTAATGGTGCAGTACATGCAAAGATGCAAACCAACCCTATGCAAATATGTCTGAAAATAAAGCTGAATATGTTTGTTTGGGCATATAGGTCAGAATAGATAGGACTGAAGCTGTAATCATTTAACTGTTTAGCATGTTATATGCACTACAATATGTACATTCATAGTATATCTTAGATACTAACAGTATCTGGAAGCTGGCTAGCAGTATCTGGAAGCTCGCAGTTTCCCTGCCCAGAGGCTGAAGTTAATCACTAATAATTCCCATTGATTTCTGGGGATTTGCTGTCTGATCTTATGCATATTTACTCATAGGTAAGTTACTTTGCTCAGAGATATTTACATATTACATTGGAAGCAGGCTTTTTTGCCAGCTCCAAAAGGAGTGGCATTTTGTGCCTCTTTTTGGGCTGGCAAAAAGCTGGATCGGGACCACAACATGCAGTTGCTATGGCCCCGATCCAGCTTTCTCCAGTGTGGCTTAAAGCTTTCAGGGCCGTGTGTTTCAGCCCTTAGACAGCAACTGCCATTAGTTTTAGGTAACATCAGTGGCTTCATTAGGGCTGGTGTCACCGGTGCAAAAATGCATGCTGTCACCCCCCATTGACCCTCTCCTATATCACACCATATAGATTCCTTAGTAATGTTTTATATACGAATGTTACTCATAAATTGTAATTCCTGCCTATCACTGAATGTAATGACAATAGTTATGGCATAAACAACTAGCAAAATTAAAAATTATACCTTTAAATTACAAGAGCAGGACAGGGAGCCCTTGCTCCACCAAATCTCTCTCTGGCACCAGTACAATGGTTCTTTTGGATCCCACCACTTGGCACCAATTTATTATGTGACAGCAATCCTTACCACTGCCACCAATGTTTATGTGGAGACTATCCTACCCAATATCTAATGTGTCTTTATTCATATTTGATCTTATTATATTTGGCAGTGATTAAATATACTTGGTAGTATGTTTGATGTTATCTGTAAAATACTTCAGGCAACTTCTTGTTGAACACAATATTTACATTCAGAACTGAATACTGTATCTTTCTTAGTGGATAGTATTCAAAGTACCAATTACTTCAGTTGTTACAAATTTACTACTTTCTCTCACTTGACTCTATGTGCTTTCCTTTCTTGTCTTCGTTCACACAGAACCTTAGCTGTTAACTCCTCAGGTTATTTGTTACACTATCAACAAACACTTCCTCAGCTTAGCTCTCATTTTATAAATCTGCTCCTTGGGCAGTTTCTAATATTTCCTAGCCTTCCTAGCTGTAAATCCCATAGGATACTAACACACACTCTAATACAGGACTTCGTCTGTCCCATCTAAAATTTCTGCCAATAGGCAGACATTTGGGGAGCAGTGGTGTCACACACCCCTTAGGGTATCACCCAGTTGGACTTGCAACCCCTGAACTCCTTCTACTGATGCCCCTGGATAACATAGTAAATGGGAAAAGATCATGGGAACTGAAAACCAACAACACCTGGTAGGCCACACGTTCCCCTTCCTTGCTGCAACCCTTTTCAGAAGGTTGGTATTTCAAGATATGGCGCCGCCCGACTTACCGGGCCAGCGCTTTTGCTGTTGTAAGGAGGCCCAGCCTCCCTGGCACTTCTGCGCAGATGCACAGTTGCGCTGCTCAGGGGCAAGCGCGGGCTTGCCCCTGATTGGTTGCGCCTTGGCGCTCTGCAGGGGGTGCCTGATTGGCCCGTTTAGCCTGTCAGGCCTCCCCCTGATTGGCTCTGGCCCTGGGAGGGGCAGGGCTTTGCCCTCCCAGGGCCCTGATTGGTCAGTTGGCCTTCTTCTAACCAGGTTTGGCGTGCTCGGGCGCCTTTTTCTGCTTGCTCCCCGCCCTCCCTCCCTCCCTGCCTGGGAGTTGATTGTCACAACTAATTGGAGGCGGCAGCATAGGCCTGGATCTGGGGTAGGGGTTTCCAGTGCCTGCTGGCACTGGGTCGGGAGTCCTCGGACCCGGGTATGGAGCGGTTTGCTGTGGCCATTGTGGGGGCCACAGTCGGTTAACACCCGGTGACTAGGATGCCTTGCAATTCGAGTTGAAGCAGCGCAGTTGCCGAACTGCGCAACAGGGCAGAGCTTGGCACCTACGTCATCCCGATGCTTGCGGCTGCAAGCAACCATACCTAATACATCAACCAACCGGGGTATTGCTGATGTCCAGCAATAAAGTTGTGGCCTCTTTTTCTTCCAATTCTGTGTATTGTCCTTATTGGGCCGGATCTACTCAGCAAATTCAATGCACACAAATGGAATGGAGTCATGTCCATTGCTTCTGCATCGATTTCCACATTTATAGCAGCTTTTGGCATACAGAGTCTATGCATGTACAGGTTGGGCTTGCATCAGCTCCACAAGTCTGCACACGTGCAGCTTGTATATTCATGCGATCTTTGTGCATAGAGAACTTGTAAAGCAATTGAGGTCTGGGTTATGACAGCATCTGTCCTTTCCCCCCATATATTTATTCACTCACCCTTTTCCTGCTTGAAATCGTATAGTTTCAGTCATGCCCTAACTTCTTGTTGGCCAGACTTCCTGTTCCATTGCGAAAGAAAAACAAAACATATGGCAACAGAAGGAACAGCTTTGGGGACACAGATCCTTTGCCTTTAGGACTGTAACTCTGAACAGGCTAGAAATCTTGAGTTTATGCCTCAGTCACTTGTTTTAAAGACGAGTTAGATTAGTTTTAAATCATTAGCCATGTTAGCCTATGGTGGTAACCACAAAAGAAGTGTGACAGAACCCTTTTATAGGCCGATCCTTGGGTTCTTCTCACTCATCTTGCCCTTTATCTTCAAGAATTACCCCTGGATCTAGTACTCAAACCTCAAAGTGATCATTAAACCGGGCAAGTGGCTGTGTTGAGCAATGGATTCAATGTGGTGAAGCATGACGAGTATCCTCCTTAACAATTACACAGGACTGCAATGCATTTTTTCCAATATTGTAGAGGTTTTTAATGTATCTTTGAGTGCATATGGACAGGTTGCTTACCTGTAACAGTATTTCTTCGAGTGGTCATCTGCGAATACATACAAATGGGTTGTACTGCGCCTGCGCAGTCGGATTCGGAACGTTCTGGAATCACTGGGCAGAAAAAGGCTTGAAACTTTTTGCAATTTTTTGGCGGTAGCCCCGCCCCTCCTCTATATAAACCCTGTTCCCGCTCTTTTCCCCAGTTCCGAAATTTTTCCGCCGCAAGCGATGGAGGAGCAGAACACTGTTGAGCAGGACACTGAGGGGAGGATGGGCGGGATTTGTATGTATTCGCAGATGACCACTCGAAGAAATACTGTTACAGATAAGCAACCTGTCCTTCTTCTTCGTGGTCTCTGCGAATCATACAAATGGGTTAGACTAGCAAGCTTAGGTAAGCGGCGGAGGGAGTGTCATGACAACAGTTGTAAGATGAACCAAAGAATGTTTATTGGTCCATAATAAAATATTCAAATGAATTCAACCTTGTACGGTTTTTGATTGAAACAACAAGAACATACAACAATAGTGCAAAAAACTGCTCACAGAGCAGGAAACTCCCAACTTTGGTAGGTAACTATGTACATGGTACATAAAACAGAACACCAACATACTCGAGCATCCAGGCCTGAATGTGAGACAAATTCAAGTAATGGATACACCAATCAGTGTGAACAACAATAAATTGTGTCATGTAAACAGCAGTGCAATGTGTAAACATGGCAAGGCAAAATAACCTCAATGTAACCCAGACCAAAGCACTGCTCTGCCAAAGGCTGTATCAGACTTTGCCCTGGTATCCAACCGGTAATGCTTTATAAAAGTCATAGGTTGGGACCAGACAGCAGCCTTGCAAACATCCTCGAGAGGAATCCCAGTCAGAAAGGCAGAGGATGCTGCTACCGCCCTAGTTGCATGTGCTCTGACCCTGGCAGGAGGAGTTCTACCCGACAGTTCGTAGCAGAGGTGGATGGTACCCACCACCCATTTAGAAAACCTCTGAGCAGTCACAGGTAGTCCCTTCTTCGGTTCTGAGTAGCATTGGAACAATCTCTCAGAACGGCTTGAACCCGAAGTCCTATCCAGATAGAAGGCTAAAGCCTTCCGAACGTCCAACAGATGCAAACGACGTTCGGTATCGGTGGTCGGGTTCGGGGCCAGGGTCGGAAGCACAATGTCTTGGCACATATAAAAGGCGGACACCACCTTTGGCAAAAAGGTGATGTCGGTACGGAGGACAACCCTGTCCTTATGGAACCGAAGGAAAGGTTGGTCCCTCCATAAGGCACAAAGCTCGCCAGCACGGCAGGCAGAGGTAATGGCTACCAAAAAGGCTGTCTTCCAGGTGACCAGCCTCAAATCAGCCGTCGCCATAGGTTCAAAAGGCTTAGACCCCAAACAAGACAAAACCCCCTGGAGGCTCCAAGTCGGTGCCGGTACCGAAGTCGGCGGGTGCTGGTTGTTGAAACCCTTCAAAAACCCCTTCACTAAGGGGTCCTTGAAGAAGGAAGGTCTGCCCTGGAACTGACACTGCGATGAAATGGCAGACAGGTAACACTTGATGGAGGTGAGGCACAGCCCCGACTCCACCAGCGTCATCAGGAACTCCAGGACGACCGGTGTCGAGACTCCGGATGGAGAGAGGCCTCTAGATGTCAGGAACCGCAGGAACCTCTGCCATTTGCCGGAGTAGGACCTCTTGGTTGCCGGCTTCTGTGCCGCCAGGATCACGCGCCACACCGCTGCCGGGAGATTCGCTAGGGCCGGAGTCTCCACGCCACCAGAGGAAGGTCTTCGATGTCCGGATGCCGAACCCGGCCGTCCTGGAGAGTGAGAAGGTCGGGCCTCAGCTCGATCCTCAGGAATCGGTTCCGAGACAGGTGAAGCAGGTACGGAAACCACGGCTGCCTGGGCCACCAGGGAGTGATCAGGGTGGCATCCGTCCGGTCTCTCGACATCATGGAGACGACCCTCGTGATGAGTGGGAACGGGGGGAAGGCGTAGAGAAGTTCCCCCGTCCAGCTGTGAAGGAAGGCATCCCCCAGGGAGCGTCGGGACCGATGCCGGGAACAAAACCGGTTTCAGTGAGCGTTGGTCTCCGACGCGAAGAGGTCTATGCGAGGAACGCCCCACCTCGCGAAGAGCTCCGACACCGTCTCGGGGTGGAGAGTCCACTCGTGGCATTGCGAGCTGGACCTGCTGAGTTGGTCCGCCAGGATGTTCTCCTCCCCGGGCAGATGGACCGCCTGGAGGATGATGCCCCTTGGGATGCACCAGTGCCAGATCCGGAGAGTTAACTCGAGGAGCGTCTGCGACTTCGTGCCCCCTTGTTTGTTGATGTAGTACATGACGGTGGTGTTGTCCGTCAACAGCTGTACTACTTTGTTGAGGAGCTCGGGTTCGAAGGCCTTCAAGGCTTTCTCCATGGCCAGCATCTCCAGCGCGTTGATGTGCAGGTCCCGGTGACACTGCTGCCACTTGTCCCTCACGGTGAGGCCCATGGTATGGGCTCCCCAACCGTCCATGGACGCGTCCGTGGTGAGTGTGACCTGCGGCTCTGGAGACATGAACGGCATGCCGATGCAGATGTTCCGGGAGTCTAGCCACCACAAGAGAGAGCAGGCGACCGGTCTTGGTACCGTGAGCCACTTGTCCGGGCTGTCGAGTACCGGGTCGAAGACCGACAGGAACCAGGACTGGAGAGGACGAAACCGGAGCCTGGACCATGGCGTCACGAACGTTGTGGAGGCCATATGACCGAGGGCCACCTGGACATCTTGGGCCCGAACACGCCTGTTGGCTCGGCAATGCCGGACGGCCCTCGAGAGGGACTGGAAGCGGTCCTCGGGGAGATAAGCGTGGCAAGCGTCTGAGTCGAGGATAGCCCCGATAAACTTGATCCTGGTGACGGGAGTCAAGTGGGACTTCTCGAGGTTGAGCACTAGCCCGAGAGACTGCATCAAGGAGACGGTGAAGGACACGTCTCAGCAAAGGCCCTCTTCGGAGTCCGCGACGAAGAGCCAGTCGTCCAGATAGGGGAAGACTCTTGAACCTCTTTGGTGAAGGTAAGCCACCACTGGAGCCATGCACTTGGTGAAGACTCTCGGCACCGTGGCGAGGCCGAAAGGCAGTACGTTGTAATGGTACATGTCGGTCCCGACGGCAAAGGAGAGGAATCTTCGGTGCCGCTCCCGGATGCTGACGTGGAAGTAAGCATCCTTTAGGTCCAGCGTGGCGAACCATAGTCCCTGGTACAGAAGGGGCAGAATAGAGGCGAGGGTTACCATCCAGAACCTCTTGTAGGTCAAGAAGGAGTTCAACTGTCGGAGGTCTAAGATAGGACGGAGGCCCCCGTCTGACTTCGGTACCGTAAAGTAACTAGAGAAAAAGGCCTGGTAGGCCAAGGACGGGTCAAACTGGGAGAACGCCCCTTTTTCCAATAAGGTGCGTACTTCGTCGAGGAGGGTGGGTGAGGGGGGTGTAGAGATAACAGCTCCTGTGGGCGGGAGCTCTTCGAACTCGAGGGCATAGCCCTTTGATACAACAGTCAAAGCCCAGGAGTTGGTGGTGATTTGGGCCCAGATGTTAAAGAAGGGCCTAAGGAGGTCTAGGAAGAGGGGAGGCGAGGGAGCGACGGAGCACGCTGAAAGGCCTCATTGCCTCTTCTTACCGGGCTCGGCGTCGGTCTTCCTGGTGAAGGGCCTCCGATACCGAGCCTGCTGGCGGCGTCCAGAGGAGGAGGAAGATTGTGATGGGAACCTCTGCCTTCCCTCCTGTTGTCGATAGGGACGCTCTTGCGGGAGGGCCCGCTGGGTTGGGGCGAAGAAGGATCGTGAGCCCACTGACCTCCGACGCGAGTAGGGCTGCTGAACGGACGACATGCCATGTTTCTTGGCTGCAGCCTTCATCTTATATTTATATTTGAGGCGTTCGTCCGTCTCTTTGTTGAACAGTCCTTCGGCATCGAAGGGCATGTCCTCGATAGCATTCTTTGCCACCGGGGTCAGGTCCGAACCTCTGAGCCAGGCATGTCTCCGGAGAGCGATGGCAGCCGCCATCGCCTTTGCAGAGCAATCGACGTTATGTCTGGCAGCAGAAATGAGGAGGCCACCGATGGCGTGAGACTCTTCCCAAAGCTGATTAGCGGCGAGCAGCTTGTCGTCGGGCAGATCGGCGAGGAGCGGCGAGAGACGCTCCATAAGGTACTGCACGTAGGCCTCCATGCAGGCATTGTAATTTGACACCTTGAGGCCTAGTGCAGACACCTCAAAGATCTTGCGTGCCATCCCGTCAATCTTCTTAGCCTCCTGGTCCGTTGGAGAGGTGGACGTCTTCGGAGTGAAGACCCGCTGGGACCCCTCGACAATGGCAGAGTTTTGCCTGGGATGCGCATGGAGCCAAGGAGCCGAAGTCGGGGAGATTCTATATAGCCCGTCGATCTTCCTGGCGGTGGAGACAACGGACGCGGGGGTCTGCCAGGACCGCTTGGCGATTTTCTCCAAGGAGGGGAGAAAGGGGATCGCTGCCAGCGTCGGCGTAGAGCCCTGGATCCTGCGCTCGATCTGGTCGACAGCCTCGTCCTCGGAACGCGTCACTTCCAGTTTGAGGGCGTTCGCCATCTTAATCACATGCTCCCCAAAAAGCTGTGCGTTGTCTGACGGAGACACCGGGCCGGGGTGGTAAAACTCTTGAGGAGAGTGACAGAACTCCTCCCGCAGATCGGAAGGGTCGTCCTCAAAGAAGACATCATCCTCACCTTCGGATTCGTGGGTGAAGCCGACAGCCCCAGCATCATCCATGGATCCCTCCGGTGAGTGAGGTTCAGCATCCACCTCCATCTGGACCGCCGTTTCCTCGACTTCCATACGCTCCTCTGGCTCTTTCGGGCGCTCGGTAACAGAGATGTCGAGGGCTACCCAGCGTCGATCCTGACGCTTATTAGTAGGGTCCTTACGCTTCTCGAGCGTGGTGGGGTCCACCGCAACGAAATACCTCCGGGAGTCGCTGTCGTAAAAGTACTCCGATTCCGAATCGGAAGAGGCGGACCTCACCATAGGTGTGGTGGAATGCCGTCTCGAAGGCGAGTGGACCCGCTCCGGAGTGAGCCTCGGTGCCGAGCGAGACTCGGAGGCCTGAGGCTGAGCTGCGTCAGCAGTTAGAGTTGGAAGCCGACCCTCGGGAGTGGACGGTACCGACGCCTCCTTCGGTACGGAGGTAGATTTCGCACGCGGTCTGGAGCTGTCGTCGGGTCCGGAGAGGGCTTTTTTGTGGGAAGACTCGGTCCCAGAAGAGTGCTTCCCTTTGGCGGAGGACTTCGAAACAGAGTCCGCATCCGCCGAGCCCTTAGAAAGTTTCACCTTCTTGCTCCGGCCATCATCCCTCCGGTCCGAGCCCGACTTGGGCTTGTCCTTCTTGTCCTTTTTTGAGGACTTGGACTTCTCCCCCAAACTCCGGGCTGGAGTGGCCTCCTTTTGGCGGGGAGATGACGAAGACGGACCGGTAGGGGAAACAGTGGCAGCAGAGGCCACAGGCATCTTGGCTCCGGGATCCGAAGACTTAGAGGCTGACCTGGGAGCAGACATCTTCAGAGTCGTCTTCAAAGTGGACGAGAGGATCCCTTGGGGCTGAAGAGCACGGTCCAGCAAGTAGGACTTGAGCCTGGACACCCGGTTCTTCCTGGCCTGGGGGGTCAGGGATCTACACAGCGAACAGCTCTGGACATCGTGGGTCTCCCCAAGACAAATCAGGCACTTCTTGTGCGGGTCGGTGTGGGGGACCTTGGCCCCGCAAACAACGCAGTTCTTGAACGGAGCCGGAGACATCAAAGCCAGTCCAAAATCCGAGACAGAGTCAACGAGCCGAAGGTCAAAACAGGAGCCAAGACGGAGAAACCAGAAAAATAGTCGAATATCAAGCCAAAAATCCAAAAAAAACGTAGACGCAAACCAGCAAGACCAGCACTGTTCCTTTCCGAGTAGCCTACGCGGCGGAAAAAAAGGAACTGGGGAAAAGAGCGGGAACAGGGCTTATATAGAGGAGGGGCGGGGCTACCGCCAAAAAGTTGCAAAAAGTTTCAAGCCTTTTTCTGCCCAGTGATTCCAGAACGTTCCGAATCCGACTGCGCAGGCGCAGTACAACCCATTTGTATGATTCGCAGAGACCACGAAGAAGAAATATATATATATATTTCATACCACAAGCAGTTCTTTCAGAAATTAAATATTATTATTAATTCAGTTGTTATTCAGCTTTGATAAAATGCAGATGCTGATATTCCAGTGTGTTTTAGTGCTTTTGAACATTTTTGTGTTTTATATCAATGAATTAAAGTGTTTTGAAAGCCTATTAGAACACTTTAACCCCTTTTGTACTCTTTGCAGGATCATTTCATTCAATCACATATTACAACACAGAAACTTCAAAGCAAGTTGTGGAGGGAAATGTACATGATTGGGCAAGTTTGAGGTCATTTTTTTTATTTAAAATGCTAAACTCCTTTAAAAACCAGCAAACATTTTTAAAAGTTTTATGAGCCTCAATTTTGCACTAGAATAAAACATTCAGACAGATGCAGAAAATAAAAAAATAAAGATTAAAGATTTATATATAACAAACAGGTTAAGCAATAATTCCTTGAACTCTTTCTTCAATCCCAGTTTCTGAAAACCTATTCAGATTTTCATACTGTCTCTGACTGCCCTAACCAAAATGTCTCCCTATCTAACTCTTTATCAGACAAGCCTTTAGGTTATATGACTACTACTAACACTACAATATTTATTTCTATCCCACTTTTTCCCAGATTGAGACTCAAAATGGATTACAACAATTTTTCAAAATGTAAAGAGTGCGCAAGATACAAAATTTACAATTAAACAATCCAGAAAAAAAAACCAGGTTAAAACATGTATTATTAAAGCACACAAACATGTACACTAGCACAATTAGCAAAATCTACCAGTAGCTCAAAGTTTGCATGTACACCAGCACAATTAGCAATATCTAGTTTAAATTTTGCAAGCAAAATTATGCTCAAAATTCTACAACATAGATTCAAACCTCTCCTACATGGAGAGAGAAATCCCAGAGGTCAGGAAAGGGAGAGGCACTAGAGACCACATTGCAAACATACAATGGATAATGGAGTGCAACAGGGAGTTCCAAAAGAAAATCAGCATGTCTTTTATATACTATAGCAAAGCCTTTGATTGCATAGATCATGAAAGGCTATGGAACACCCTTAAAGACACGGGAGTGCCAACACATCTGATAGTCTTCATGAGGAATCTGTACTCAGGGCAAGAGGCTACTGTCAGAACAGACCATGGGGTTCCCAGTTGGCAAGGGAGTCAGACAAGGCTGCATCTTATCACCATACTTGTTCAACATATATGCAGAACATATTGCAAGAAAAGCAGGTTCGGACACAGAAGAAGGAGGAGTGAAAATAGGAGGAAGAAATATCAACAATCTGAGAAATGTAGATGACACCATAATACTAGAAGAAAATCTCCCAGACCTTCGACAACTACTAAGGAAGATCAAGGAAGAAGGTGCAAAGGCAGGCCTACTGGTGAACATAAAGAAAACAAAAATAATGACAACAGAGAATCTTGACAAACTCAACCTAGACAATGAAGAAATAGAAATAGTAAAAGAGGTATCATACCTGGTATCAAACATGGATAGAACTGGGGACTGCAGCCAGAAAATCAGAAGAATATTAAGAATGAGAAGGGCAGTTATGGAAGAACTAGAGATTTTCCTAAAATGCAAGGATATACAACTGAGCACAAAAGTTAGAAACATACAAGCCATTGTGTTCCCTATTGCCATGTATGGATCTGAGAGCTCGACAGTTAAGGAGGTGGATAAGAGGAAAATCAACTCATTTGAGACGTGGTGCTGGAGAAGAGTGCTAAGGATTCCATGGATAGCCAAAAAGACCAACAAATGGGTCCTGGAGCATGAATTATTGGGGAAAACAGAAATGCTAGGAAAGGTAGAGGGAAGTAGAAAGAGAGGAAGGCTACATGTGAGATGGATGAACTCTATTAAAGAGAGCACAAGTATGAGTTTGAAGGAGTTGAGAAGAGCAGTGAGGACAGAGGGTCTTGGAGATGTCCCATCAGCAGCATCGCCATGGGTTGAGATCGGCTTGAGAGCAGTAAACAACAACAAAGCTCATTGTATAAGACGGGCCTTATAAAATCACTCATAAAGTGCCTGTTGGAATAGAAAAGTTTTTGCTTGTCTGCGAGAAGAAAGGAGGCTGCCAATCTAACTTCTCTGGGAAAGGAGTTCAAGCCTGGGGGTAGCCACTAAGAAGGCCCTCTCCTGTGTTCCTACCAGATGTACATGTGAGGGTGGTGGGACAAAGAGAAGCACTTCCCCAGCAGATCTCAGAGCCTGCATCTCTCTTCACAGTACAGTATTTGTGACTGGCTGGCTCTAACCAGGCTTGCCCAGCTTCTTTTTTCACAAGCGGATATAACAGCAATTTAATGACTAAGAGTACAGTTCTTGTGGGATAAGCTCAAATGGGTATACATGGGGAGAATGTCAAAAGTAATCCAAGAGGCCATGAAATTGAAGAGGTGGTGAAATGTATACTATCCATGCTAGCAGTAATAGTTTGGCTCTGCCAATTTAGTACCAGTAGTGTTAGTGAAACCTCTGGTCTCAGCAGAGTCATAAACAAATAGATTCTATCTTCCTGATAAATTCACAGTTAGCAATTTCACACTGCCTTTGAAGTTCTGCTGTTGAAGAAAGGTGACTTTCAGGTCAACAACACAGTGGAGAACATTTCAATGTTCTCCTGCTTGCTTGTTTGTATTTATTTTGTATAAACATTATTTTATTATTATTTTGTATAAACTGGAGAGGATGATTTGCATCCTTCTCAATGTTGTTGGATTGCAACACTCTTCAATCTTTGCCTGCATAACGAGTAGTAAAAGTTGATAGAAGCTGAAATCTAACAACATCTGGAGGGCTACCCGTTTCACACCTCAGGGATTAACAGCATTAACAGCATGCCTGCCAACTGTCCCTATTTGGCAAGAACAATCCTGATTAATTCTCTTTTGTCTCACTTTTTCAGTTGCTTCTAAAATGTCCTACGTTTTTCTCTCCTTCTCCCACTTTCCTACTTAGGGGTTGTACAGACAGCCTGTAAGGGGTGGCTGTATGCCACCCCTGAAAGCACTGGGTTGGGGACGTGGCCACTGCATGCCCGGTACAAAAAGAACCCACAAATGGCAGGTTCTTTTTCCACCCCAGATAGGGCATGATAGGTGCTGCACCATGGCATTATGATGCTCCTTTGGCGCTTCATCGTGTAGATGCAGCCCCAGAGTGGTGTCATCATGTCGTGTGCCATGTAAACGGGTGCATGCCAAAATGGTGCCATGGGGGTGGAGTCACATCATTGAGAATGAGGATGCTACACCGTGACTCCACCTACAGGCTGGCACAAAGTTCCAGTCTGTATCCTCCCTTAGTCCTCAGCTTACTTCAATTGCTGCAAACTAAGTTCAAAGCACAAATGCAGTTTGTACTCAATTAACTCAGTACAGAGAAAAAAAAGAGGTGGTGGAATCTTGATCTTCCCAGTATGTTCAGGCAAAAGCAAATTGCTATAGCCTCTCTTGGCTTGTGTGGTCTTCCTCATTAATAATTTCTGCTATCTTGATTACATTCTGATGTTCCATGGCCATGAGTGCACCAGTTTTCATCTGTGAAATGTTGGAAGGTATGTAATAGCAAAATGGTATTGTTAATGAATGACATCAATACAACACAAGTTGAAGAATATGCAAGTGAAAGTGGCCCTTCTCTTGTATATGGCCACTGTTATTAATGCACTGTCTACAGTCTGCATTCCATTTCCTTTTTTTTTTTTTTTGCAAGCCCCTGCCCCACCTGTGTGCATGCACACACACACACACACACACACACACAAACATATATACCTGCAACAGAGTAACATTTCTCTAGGTGCTGTAAGAAATGCCTTTGTTATATTTCATTTTCATTATTACATTATTATGAAAACATTTATATTCTACTTCGCATCCAAAGATCTCAGTACAATCAAGTCAGTTTGAATAGTTTAAAAACATTTAGAACAACAGAATGATTTAAAGACTACAGTCATATCATTTACAGTCCACACACTTAAAAGGAAACAGATTAAAAGCTGTTAAAACAGTTTAAAACCATTCATGTGCAAATTTGGATAAAATCAGCTACGTCCCCAAAACTGTAGTAAACAGACATGTTTTTACTCAGTGCCAGAATGAGAGCAGGGTTGATGCCAATTGGGCCTCAATGGGGTGACACAGCAGACAAGGCTTTATACTCACCTTTGCACTTGTACTGTAACCTGCTGCTACTGGTTTTAATGTGGGTTTGTATCCTAAAATGTTTTATTCCTCGCATCTGGTTTTACATTCTGTTTCTTTAGTCCTTGTTTTACTGTCTTACAGTTGTATTTTTCTATGTATAACAGGCTGCTCACAGTCTTGAGAACTTTGAGGAACAGATAGGTGGTTTAAACTGCAATCAATAGATCGATAGATCAATATAACTTCATGCATCTGAGGTTGAGGACTCTAATCCAGAAAAGAGCACGTGCCAATGAAACACTACCCACTCTTGGTATCTGCTTTGCATTCCTCTCACTGTCTCCCACAATTCATTCAAATGCATTAAATTCCAATTTACCATCAGACACTCAAAGGGAAACATTTCTCAAATGGCTAAATAAGGACTGGTTCTGTAGTCTTTTTAGTTGCACAAGATAGAGCTGGAATGAGGAAACTGTTAGTCTCTCTAAGCATCTCTTAATCGAACTGGCACCCAACCAAGTTTCCATTTCCAGTTAACTTTCTTCTACCCTTTGATTGTGCAATCTTGCCCCAGCATCATACACTGAAACAAAATGCACAAAGGCATGTCAGATATGCCCTTCAGCCACGCAATACAAATGCAAATCCTCTCTCTGAAGCCCCAGACCAGGCCTTCAAATCATACATAGGCTCCTTTGATAGGCTCCTGATGCCTTTTTATCTTTATGGGAGCTTTGACATGCTGCTGGCATTACAGACGCCACTACTATTGCCGATCTTATTTTCCAAACAATTTACATGGAATCCAGCAATCAAAAGCTATTTGGTTTTCCCCTTCTTAAACTGAGCATGTCTCCCCCCCCCCATTTCCCCCCCTCCTGTTAAGCAACGTGAAAATTAAACGAATACAATAAAAGCTCGATCTTGCCTCAAGGTCAAAGGAAAATCCCAAACAAGTTGTTTCATGTACAGTACATGGAAACACTGCACAAGCTGCAATTTCTCAACCAAAGAATGTGGATCAATCCTAGTATGGTATAAGAGTGTTTGGGGAAATAGGTTTTGTTCAGCCCATTTCTGGTAATGATGAACAGCAACTTTCATTCTGCAATGGTTTTATGGTATACATTTCTAGGGGCTGCCAAGTTGAAACATCTTACTGTAAAATTTAAATCCCTCACTGAGAAAGTTGCTAACTGGGTTGGGCTAGGTTACTCCAGGCAAAATCAAGTATTGTTGCTGCATACTATGAGGAAGCAGTGGAGTCTTGGTCAGTGCTAAAGAGGAGTCCCTTACAGAGCCACTCTCTATAACATCACCCCCATGGAGACTAAATTGGCAGGGGTGCATGTGTCTGTCTCTAATCACTTAGTAAAATATAGTAAAATACAATATACAGTTAAAATTCATATTTCTAATTAATCCCCTACCCAACCCCCCAATCATAAAAAGTAATAAACTAATAATAAAGGCAGTTGGAGGCAAGACTTCTATTGTTCGAGGGGTAGATGGGGGCCATCAATATCAGTGGAGAGGAGGCTAATCTGGAAAGGCCTACGAGATCCATTTTAACAGCCTTTTTAAAGGTTTCTAGAGTGGTAATGTGACAGCTCTCCTCTGGCAGGTCATTCCATAGCCTAGGAGCAGCAGATGAAAAGGTCCTCAGTCAATCTGGTCTTCTTAGGCTGCAGCAAGTTCTTTCCAGAGGACCTGAGTGTGTGGGGTGGATGTGGAGGAAAGCGCTCCTGCAAGTAGTCTGGATCCAGGCCATGCAGGGCTTTAAAGGTTATAACCAACATCTTGTAGCATGCCTGGAAACTAATTGGCAGCCAATGGAGTGATTTTAGGACAGGTGTTATATAGTTAGTTCCAGATGTACCTGCAATCAACCTGGCTGCCATGTTTTGCACCAACTGAAGTTTCCAAACTTGGCACAGGGGTAGCCCCATGTAGAGAGCATTGCAGATCACTGGTGAATTTTTTATGTTATTTGATTTTCTATATTGCTATATTGCCAACATGGCTACCCCTAGATGTTTTCTGGATTTCGAAGGTACCAATGGACCAATTCATTGACCCAGTTTTCATCTGTACCAGGAACTAAGGCCCTGTACACACCGATCTGAAAGACTCTGCCCCTCAGGGCGCCCTGATGCTGTGTGCCACTCCACATGGCACGCAGCATCATGGTGAGCCTCCAGTGCTGTGTTCATACAATGCAGTGCTGAAGGAGAGCCATATAGCGGTGGCAATATGGCTAAAGTGTCCTTTGGAGGGCACAAAAAGGAGCCGCTTTTTTGTGGCCTTTTTTTTTTCCACCCTTGAAAGGCCAGATCAGGGCCACGGCATGAGGTTGCTGCTGCCCCGATCCAGCTAGGAAAGGGGTGGTATCCCACAGCCCCTTAGTGAAGCTAACAGGATTTATTTTTACTTTGAAGACCAACCCACCATTAAATACTTTGTATTGTGGAAAAAGTGTGTCAATACATTGCAGTGTTGCTGGTGAAATCCTCCCTATTGACAGTTCCTTGTAAGAAAGGATATGTTTTGAATGAACAGGGGAAGTTTGAGTGGTGTGGTGGAGATGACATCATCACTTCTAATAAAAAATCCCCAGTACTTCAAAGCTGTGAGATTTGACTTCACTGTACCATGTATAAAGCCAAGTTGTTTTTTCCTGCACTAATTTTCACCCAGCTATTGAACTTTGCTTGTTCTATCCAAATGAATGGGGAAAAGGTATTATATCTTCCAATTGACCCAATTTGGCAGGGTGTGTCCTCATTAATTTCCTGTCATCCCACTTTTCAGCTGCTTTTAAAATGTCTCAGGGGTGATACAGACCACCCAAAAGGAGCAGTCTGGAGCCACCCCTTTTTGCGGAGCAACTGTGCTGCAGCAGCTGGATGCTGCAGCACAGTTGCGGTGCAAAAAAGGAGCGGGGAAACCATGCTCCTTTTTTGCATCACAGTTGTGGCGCAAGTGGGGGGAAAGGCACCATTGGGCGCCTTTCTGCAGCTGCAACTGCACAGCTGCATCTAGCAGCTGCACAGCTGCGCCGCCCCCATTACAAATGCTTCAAACTGAATTCAAAGTTCAAGGGTAGCTTGCACTCAGCTCATCAGAGAGCAGAGGAGGGAAATGGATTACGACCCATTCCATTAGGTTCCAGCAAAAGCAAAATGTTGCAGCCTCTTTTAGCTTGTGTGTTCTTTCTTATAAATAGCTTTTGCCATCCTGATCACACTCTGATGTTGCTTGGCTCACATGCCTTGGTTTTGATCTGTGAAATATTGTTGGGTATAAGGGTAGGTACTTTTGCTCTAGTCACTTATACTAAAAGGGGGACAATCAGGAAGATTGAGTGATTGAACTGAAGTATACTCCAACATCAGATTATATGTCTCCAAAATTTCCAGGTGAATATCTTGTTTCTGCACTGGAAGATGATATTGATTAGTTCCAGGTTAGTCAGTCCTCTCCCCTTGAGAGCTTCCTGTTCTGAGTTGGGGAAATTTTTCATCCCTTCAGATAGTTTGGAAGTATCTCTTAGAACAGATTGGAATTGATAAATATACATCCCCATCCATTAAAAAGGAGACATAAAAGTCTGCAGCAACTGTGGCCCGATCAAGATGGACACTAAAGAGTGCCATTAGGGCTCTTTAGTGTGCCATTAAGGCTTGTGAGCAAGCAGCATCCACACGCTCACGACTCCTAACATGTAATGGCGGTGGCGCCATTCCCGAATGCCATTTAGACTGCGTTCATAATGGAGCCGCCACAGCTGCATGGCTGCTAGATGCAGCTGCACAGTTGCAGTGTGAAAAGGCGCCGAATGGTGCCTTTTCCGGAAATCGCACCGCAACCATGGCGCAAAAAGGGAGTGTGGTTTCCCCACTCCTTTTTTGCAGTGCAACTGCACTGCAGCATCTAGCTGCTGCAGCGCAGTTGCTCCGCAAAAAAAAGTGGTGCCAGACTGCCCCTTTTGGGCGGTCTGTATCGCCCCTATAGGACCATAGCATTAATTACCCATGCAAGCATCAAAATTCTGCAGCATAGACCCCAACCATGTATGAAGAGAGAAATCCCCAAAGGTCCAAGTGCAGTTCAGTAAAGGAAGAGGCTCTAGGAACCACATTGTAAATATACAGTGGATAATGGAGCATGCCAAGGAATTTCAGAAGAAAAACAATATGTGCTTTATAGATTATAACAAAGTCTTTGACTGCATAGGTCACAAGAAGCTATGGAATACTCTTAACAAAATGGGGGTACCACTACATTTGACAGCCCTGATAAGAAATCTTAACTTAGGACAAGAGGCTACTTTTTGAACAGAATATGCAGAAACAGAATTGTTCAAAATGACAAAAGGATCATCATCATCATCATCATCATCATCATCATCTTTATTTCTAGCCCGCTCCTCTATGGACACAATTGGAGCGGGGTACAGCAAGATTAAAACATACAGGTTAAAATAATTCAACATGATAGCTGCATTCTATCATTCTATTTATTCAATGGGCATGCAGAAACTATCATATGAAGAGAAGGTTTAGACTCAGAAGGAGGAGGTGTGAAAATAAGAGGGAGAAACAGTAGAGAAAGGGAGGTCTTGGATATGTCTAATTCACAGGGTTGCCATGAATCAAGGTTGACTCAAGGGCCGTTAAAAACAACAACAACAACAACAACAACAAAATCTCTTAGAAGCTTAAATTAGCATGGTCAGTGGTAACAGACTGTGGGAGTTGTAGTTTAAACATCTGGAGAGTAAGAGATTCACTTTTACTTGTCTTATTAAGTCTGGGCATTACTAGATCTGACCTCATGGTCTTCTTTTTGCTCTAGCACTGTGACTTATTGGTCCAGGGCAGTGATGACCCCATGCCTGGTGATATCTGGTGCAGGGGGGTAACCAGGGGGTGGGGGCAGCAGTCAAAAGGGCATGCTGACCCTTCTCCTTGCCACTGCAGCAGTGTTCTTCTAAGGAGGGAGCCGCCATTGCGGAGAAGTCTAAAGGGGTGCACTGCCTCATATTCACCACCACTGCAGCTCTTTCCTCAATCCAAAGCCATTGCTGCAGTGAAGCCTGGAGGGGCATGCTCACCCCTTCTCACCCTACAGCAGAAAGAGGGCACAACTAGGTGTCACCCCTCATCTGAGGTGTCACCCAGTGAGGGCCATATCAGACAGAAGAGATGGGAGAGGGAGTTTCCTGGGAAGACTCCCTACCTTGAATGCCACTGCAACATTTGGTGCAGATTCCACTTGTGACTGTAGATATCCACTTTATGGCTGTTATGTTTTCATCAACATCATCTGTCTACGTCTTTTGCTAAACAATGGGAGCAATTCACATTTTCCAGGGGCATGCTATGGTAGCAAGAGAAGGCAAACAAAATTACCAGTTCCAAGCAGACTGTGCCTCCTAGTCTTCCTTCATTCACAGCTAGGGTACCTGTAGTTTTATATCCTGCTGCCACCATGTCTGTCAGTGTAGTTATACTGATATAGTGTAATTCCAAGATTCCAGACTATGCCTCTGCCTGCAATGTGTTTCAGAAAATGTTCAGCAATATACTGGATACATCTTTACTTGGAGGATCTGTGTAACAATCATGATGGGCTAACAATCACCAATAGATCTGTCTTCCCTGAATTTATTTAAACCTCTTGCTGGTATTGTGGCACTACCACACTCTGGCAATATTTAGCAATAACTTGTCAGTATACTGCTTATCAGCGCACTTAAGCACTCACTAAGCAGTTTACAATGTGTAAGTCAATTGTCCCCAACAAGCTGTGTACTCATTTTAGCAACCTCGGAAGGATGCCAGGCTGAGTTGACCCTGAGCCCTTGGGAAATATTGAACTCACAACCTTGTGGTTTGTGAGTTTGTGGTTGTAATGCAGACATTTAACCACTGAGCCACCAGGACTTTTCTATTTAAAGGGTGGGGGAAGGATTATCCTAAAAATACTAACCTATCATGCTAATTGCTGTAATATTTAAAGTTTGTATGTACATGTATAAAAGCTGGACATTGAAGAAAGCTGACAGGAGGAAAACCAACACATTTGAAATATAGTGTTGGAGGAGTGTTCTATGGATACCATGGATCACTAAAAAGACAAATGAATGGATCTTTGAGGAAAGTAGACCTAAACTCTTGCTGAAAGCAAAGATGACTAAACTAAGGCTGTTGTTCTATCATAAAACATAAGACACATCATAAGACAATGTGACTCACTGGAAAAGACACTAAGGGGCTCTCCAGACTGCCTCTAAGGGGCGGTGGGAGGCCACCCCTTTCCTGGCCAGATCTGATCCAGCCTCTGGAGGATGCAAAAATTAGCCGCAAAAAGCGACTACTTTTTGCTCCCTCCAAGGGGCACCATAGCCACAGCAGCACAGCTGTATGGTGCCCCTTTGGTGCTGCATCATCTGGATGCAGCTCCAGAGGCATGTTGTGATGCCACATGTCATCTGTAAATGGCTCACAGCACCATGATGCCTGGGGGCAGAGTCAGGGCATCCATCATCAGGACGCTGCACCCTGACTCCGCCCACTGGTCGGCCTTTCAGGCTGGTCTGTATAGGTCCCAGTTCTCAGCAGATTGGAAAGCAGTAAGGAAAAAGAAAAACCCTATTATAGGTAGACTGATTCAACCAAAAGCCACTTTCGTGAGTTTGCAAGACTTGAGCTGGGCAACTGAAAACTGCCAGTTCTTGGGAGATCTCTCATACACAGGGACACCATAATGGTAGAATTCAAAGTTATAGCAGTGTTAGTCTATAGAATCAGTATGTAGAGAGTTTGCGTAGTACCTTTGAGACTAACTGAAAGAAAGAGGTTGGCAGCATGAGCTTTCATAGACAAAACTTAATGCATCCGCAGAAGTAGACTTTATTGATCAATATTGATCAATTCCAATCTGTTGTTAGAGATACTTCCAAAATATTTTATATGCCATCAGCATTTGTCATCAGAAGAACAACTATAGTCCTGACTTACTTTCAAGCAGGAGAAAATAGGATATTCAGAAACCATGTTTCCAGATAGGTTACTAACAAACCAACAGTGACTGAAAAACAAATGCAGAGAAACTTTGCATGTAATATGAGACTGTTCCATGAAAGTTTCTCTCCTTTTCTGACATACAGCTGCAGCTCATCTTCAATGAGTCATTCGTTTTTGGAGAAAATTCTTCTCCCAAAGACAGCAACTCTTTCTTTACTCAGGAGGATTTTCTCTTGGCTCCAGCTTCATTTTGCTTTTGCTTATAATAATTTTTTCTTGAAAGATGCAATGACGCAAACCAAAAACTGATATAAAAATTGTATATAAAAGAAAGTAGAGAGGCTGGGTTTTTTAAACCAAAAAGACAGCCAAAGGCAGAGGGATGCTTACCTTTTCCCCATACCAGCCAATTGTAAATCCTCACAGAGTGACATCACTTTTATCTTGGAAGAAAAAAAGTTGGGTGGGGGAATAAGAAATTCTGGGTTGGGGGGTAAGAAATGTGTACCAGTCAGAAAAGAAGTAAAAGTAAAGGATGACAGAAATAGGGTCAGAATCCTGAACACAACTGTTCAATGATGTCTGCACAGGGACAAAGAGAACTACTATAATAATCATTGCAGAAGCTGATAACAAAAGGCAGAAAAGAGACCTCCTCTGCAAGATCAGAGAAATCAAAGGAAAATTTAAACCAAGAATGGGGATGCTGTATTACCAGGAGGCAATCACACTACACAATGAAGAAGAAATAAAAAGACAATAACGCACTGAAGAATTGTATAAAAGAGATGAAAGGATGACAGATTCATTAAAGGAAGAACCATCTGAAGATGACAGGAGTACTGCTCAAATATGTGCTCTTTTCAAATTGACAACTTGGTTGTGATTTACATAGGAACTGAAGATCTAAAAAGAAATGGGATGGCATTAATAGCGAGGAGAGATGTAGCAGAAGCACTCAAGTGATATAATGCAAAGTGACTAAATAATAGCACTAAGACTTCAGGGAAAAGCTATCCAAACCTTTGTTTGCACTAGAAGCTTATCACACACAGGATTTGGGTTTATCCACCCAATACCTCCTCCAAGACATTATTACTCCCCCTCTTCTTACTTTGCATACACAGAGAGACATCCCACTCCCAAAAAATATAAATGAGAACAGTCTTATGTTTAAAACCTTTTTTCTTTGGGTGTGTGGAAGCTTCCTGATCAGACTAAACTACCTGCTGGCTTTCATCTGCCAGAGATTAATCAAGTCTCAAACTCTAAGCAACAAGATCAGCCAGAACAGGGTTACAGGAACAGGGTTAATGAAATAAAGGCTTTTTTAACTGTATTTTTTTTCTTTACTAATTAGATTTCCAGGCATGTGTAAGTATGTGTGAGAGTGAGAGAGAGAGAATAATGAAAGACAGAGAGTCTCAGGAACTGGGCTTTGTTGTTGTTGCTGTTGTTGTTGTTGTGCCTTCACGTCATTTCCAACTTAGAGAGACCCTACAATGAAGCTAGCATGGGCTTTTCTCGGCAAGATTTGTTCAGAGGAGGTTTTCCATTGCTTTCCTTCGAGGCTGAGAACATGTGACTTGCGCAAGGTCAGACAGTGGATTTCATGGCCAAGCAGGAAATCAAACCCAGGTCTCCAGAGTGGTAGCCCAACACTCAAACCACTGTGTCATGCTCTCTCTAAGACCTGGGCTGCTCTGTTGAAAAAGGAGGCAGGGCAATGAGCAAAATTTTGCTTTTGCAGTTTCAGTGACAAGCCCCCCCCCCCCCCGCAAGACGGCAGTATACTACCAATTGGTTTTTTTTTTCCTATAGAGAAAAAAAGTTTTCAAATTTCTTAGTTACTATGCCAACTGAACATTAGGGCACTAGTCACCTAAACTGCACCCCAAGCATGACCACTGACCACCCTTTGACTACCCAGAATCAGCTTTAAAGCATAATAGAACTATCACATTGGAAAGCATAGCAAAACAGGAGCTAGGAAGGTGGTCATTAATGGATTTTTGCCATAATAAAAGGAAACACTTTCAAAATGGCCTTTCACTGGGAGAACAACAGAAGACATCCTGTGATAAGCCACTACCCAAGACGCTATTATCCTGATGTAACTGTAATTTACCTGAGTGTGCTAAAGCCCTATAACAATCAATGCAGAGAAATAGAAGGTGACAACAAGAGACCTCTTTCCCAAGGTCTGAGCAATCAAATGGAAATTTAAACAAACAGTGGGTAGGCTGTGACTAGCAGGGTAACACACTGCATGATCAAGATGAAATTTTTAAAAATGGAGACAATAAAATGTAGAACTATATAAAAGAGATGAAAGGGTGACAGATTCAAGGAAGAACCATCTGAAGAAAAGGAAGTGGAAGCTGCACTCAAAGCATTTGGGAGAAATAAATCACCAACAACAGATGACATACTAATAGAGCCAATGCAAGCTACAGAGACAGAATCTACTCTAATTCTAACTAAAATCTGTCAAAAGGAAAACAAAAGAATGGCCCACAGACTGGAAATGCACAATATATATTGCAGTCCCCAGGACAGGAGACACCAGGGATTGCAATAACCACCAGACCATTGCATTAATCTCTCATGCAAGCAAAGTGATGCTCAAAATTCTACAACAAACAGTTGTAATATACGTATATGGTGTGAGAAATGCCAGATATCCAAGATGTGTTCAGAAGAGAAACAAGCATGAGGGATCCTATTGCATATGTTCAATAATGGAGTGAAGAAAGTCAGCCAATGGTTTATAGAGTCATTTATTGTGTAGATCGTAAAAAAAACTATGTATCACCTTTAAAGAAATGCCATGGCACAGCATTTGATTATCCTTATGCTTAAGTTGTACTCAAGTTCTTACAAAATATAGGCAAGGTATGACAGAATGTTAAAAAACAGAATATCTCCTATCAGTAAGAGGTTCTGGGAAGGCTATGTTTTATTGCACTATTTATTTCAGTTGTATGCTGAGTATATTGCATGCAAAGCTGCATTAGCCTCTGGGGAAGTGTGAAAACCGGATGAAGGAATATCAACTATTTATGATATACAGATGACACTATACTACTAGCAGAGAATAGCAGATTTGGAATGACTGCGAAAGAAAGTAAATTAAGAAAGTACAATGGCAGGTTTATAGATGAACATTAAGAAAACAAACAAACAAAAAATGACCAGAGATGATTTACATAAGTTTAAAGTAGGGCTGACAGTAAGGGCTGTTCGACAGTGGAACACATTCCCTCGGAGTGTAGTGGAGTCTCCTTCCTTGGAGGTCTTTAAGCAGAGGCTGGATGGTTATCTGTTGGGGATGCTTTGATTGGGAGTTCCTGCATGGCAGGGGGTTGGACTGGATGGCCCTTGTGGTCTCTTCCAACTCTATGATCTATGATTCTATGATTCTAAGTAGACAAAGAAAATGTTGAGATAAAATTTCCTCTACCTTTGCTCAGTCATTAATCACAATGTAGACTGCAGTCAAGACTAGGACCTGGAAGCTATATGAAGGATCTAGATAAGATCTTCAAGTATAAAGATATTTCAAGTGTAAACTGAGACTGTCCTCATCCAGTCACACAAGATTTTAACTGTTTTGGGTTGTTGTTTTTTTGACATGCCACCAATCAGATATCCATCTTTACTAGCCACCAATATTCTGCCTGCCTGCCACCAATTCATTGCATAATGTATAAGCCAGTATGATTAAGGACTGCTGTATCAATTAATATACCTTTTGGGTTTTTTTTTGTTTTTTGTTTTTTTTTTTGTATGCCAGCTAGACACATCTGTATTTACCTTACTTTAGGCTGGAACAGATGGCCCAAATACGCCTGCTTCAAGGCATCATCAGTGTATGGCATTTAGATGCCACACATCACAATGATGTCTTGAAGCCACCCAGAAGCCAAGCACCCACCCAGATATGGGCAGCTTCAAGGTGTTCTGGTGGTGTGGCTTTTGTACACCACACACCACTGAAGCATCATTAAGCTGCCATGGGGTGGCAAAAGCCACCTTTTTGCAGGATGAAGAAGGAGCTGATCTTTTCTGCTCCTTTTTTGGCCAGGTTGAAGGTGGATTGGGGCTTTGGCATGTGGATGCCGCAGCCACGATCCATCTTTAGAAGGGGTAGCCTCAAACTGCTCCTTCAGGGCCATCTGATTTGGCCCTTGATCATGTAGATTGGTTAGTTAAATGGAGTTCCCAGAACCAAATTTTAAGGCTGTACTTTTAATACTTTGCTTTTAATACACAAATATTTGGCTTTGTATTCTATGAAGAGACCTGTCACATTTATTTTCATTTTTTTCCTTCTAATATACAGGCTTCAGAGTTTTAAACTCTACAAAGTAACACATGGTGTAGTTGTCTGAGCACTGGACTACAACTTTGGAGACCAGAGTTCAAATCCTCACTTAGCCACAATGACTCACTGAGTGACCTTGAGCAAATCACACACACTCAGCCTCAGAGGAGGGTAATAACAAACCCTCTCTGAAGAAACTTGCCAAGAAAATCATGTAACAGATTTGCTTGAAGGCACACAACACACACATGCATGCACGCACACACACACACACAGACAGACAATATAACACATAACTGAGCTGCCTTACAACCATAACCCTCTGACTGTGACCATGTCAGTTCCTCTGATAATTATAAGGGATGTGTGGGCTTCGCTCCTTAGATATGTTTGAGATTATATGGACTACAGCTCCTAGCATTTCCCACCATTGGCCATATTATTAAGAGCTGCTAGGATTTGTTGTGTGACAATATCTGGAGCACTGCATGAGCCCTACTCCTGTTCTCAGCCTCTGCCTGCAGTCAGAAGTGTGCCAGACCCACGCATATGCCTCCACTGTTCTATGTAAGAACGAGGTCACACCTTGACCTAGATGGCAACATAATACATTCAGGCTTCCTGGAGACAGCAAACTAGCCAGTCAAGAGGAACCAGCTAGGTAAGAACTTATCTAAAACTTGAATAAACATTTTTGCAGGACCATTCATATCTTAAGAAAGGGGGAAAGTATTTGTGGTCACTGAGAATTTAGAAGGTGATCTCCCACGCACATTCTCTCCATACAGCAACAGTTTCCTACTATATAGATGAGATGTCCTAATATATGTCAATTGGCCAGCTATTTCTTCCCCCAGTGCAGAACTGTGCCTGAGTGACAGAAGTGCTATATGTATGTGTTACTCCATAAAATGATAATTTGCTTATTACCGGAAGCTTCTTGTTTCATTAAAACCCATTGCTTACTCCATGTCTACTTCATTTTTTGTCTTCATTTATCAGTAAAGTCTAGTAGAAAATCATTTGTGAGATACTGTTACTATGCTAGTTATTATACAAGTTAAGGTTGTATTATGTACCATTATCCTAATATTCTAAATATATTCAACTGGCATCAAGGGAACGGAGATTACTGGTATTTACTGCAGAAAGAAAAATTGCAAACCAATATGCAGAACAAGGCACACAATTTTGTTTTTGCTTGACCAGTCCTTTTCCTCCCCTGTCTCTGAATTTTGCAAAAGACACAGTTACACAAGGTGGTTCTCTTTTCAAGTAGTTTTGCGATTTTGATTTTAGAGTACTATAAACAAAGGCTCCTAGTCAGTGGTATGGCTGAATGAGTTCCATCCATCCTAGAATTTTGTTATCTAATACTCTAAACAATCTGCTTTAACCGAAGGGTATATTTCACCATCCATGTGGTAAAATAGCCTTTCAGCTTAAATTCTCTGTTTTGCAACCTGGCTACTTTTGCTGATGTGAACTGGAGTATTCTTGGGTGATCATATACATATTTAATGTTAAGCTCAAATCAAGATAAACAATCACCCTGAAATCCTAAATGTGTTAACGTACAAACATGCATTTTTGACTTGTTTGAGATTTACAGGTCTGCTTAGCAACCAAAGATAGTAGCTTAATAGCATTGGAAAGGGAATAGGTGAAGCATAATTTTTTTCTAATTGCAATCATTTCTTCTAATCAAACACAAATCAAAGCCATGCTAAAATTGATTAGACTAGGTAGCAAGCATGTTGCAGTTGTTTGAGTGCTGAACTATGACTCAGGGTTTGATTCTCTACTTGCCATGAAACACACTGGGTGACCTTGGGCAAGTCATATGCTCTCAGCCTTAGTGGAAGGCAATGTCAAACCTCCTCTGAACAAATCCTGCCAAGAAAACCCCATGATAGGTTCATGGGTTGCCCTAAGTTGGAAGTGACTTGAAGGCACACAACAACAACAATAACAAGGCGGCAAGTCTCACTGCTCTTAGTCTCACTGTGGAAGAAAACTGCAATGGGTGGTGGTGGTGGTAATAGGTGGTGGCAGTGATAATGATGGGGAAGGAGAAAGGATGGTGGTGGTGGTGGTGGTGGTGGTGAAGAGAAGATGATGAAATTTTAAAGAAAAACTGATGGCATGTATGTGTCTGCAGCAGCTATCAATTCTGATTAAGTAGTCAATCCACCAATAGCTTAAGAAAGAAACTAAGGCTTTATTGTAAGAACTCCATTAAAGATAGGAAAGCTTTCTAATGGTGCTAAGTCAACACAGAGAGCTAAACAAGTTTCAGTTTTGGTTGAAGTGGGAGAATCAAGGGTGGGAAGAGAAAAGGTAAAAAGTATCAGTTTATATCTCAGAAGGCACATCCACACTGATCAGAAAGTTCCAGATTTTGTTCCTGTTGTTTCCAATTTTATTAATTTTATTCTGATTTTATTTTGGAATCCATTTACATTTTGTTTATCTCAGGATATTTTCTTTCAGCTCCTAGTATAATCAGAAACCTTTTATACCAGCTCCTCAGGTCAGTTTATTTTAACTCAAGATAAATTGGAAAGAACAGGAAGAAAATCTGCGGCTTTTCAATCAATCTGGATGTGCCTAGAAAGCCCCTTTTTCATGCCAGATACAATCTTTTGAGGGCACAAAAAGGATCCGCAAAAAGTGGCCCCTTTTTGCTCCCTCAAAAGGGTGCCAGAGCTGCGTTGCTGCAGCTATGTGGTGCTCTTTCAAAGCTGCATCATATGAATGCAGTGCCGGAGGAGCGCCCTGATATTGTATGTGTGAATGGCACATGGCGTCAGGGCATGCTGGGGGATGGGTTCAGGTGTGCATCGTGAGAATGCTATGCCCCGACTCTGCCCCCATGCTGGCCTTAATAGCTCATGTGTAATAATAATAATAATAAAAGTTTATTTGTATACCGCCCTTCCTGCGATCAGGGCGGTGAACATACAAAAATTATACATATACAAAAGTTAAAACAATAATTAAAACAGAATAACAATAACATAATAACAATATCACAGTGTCATCCCAGGATAGAGAGGTTCGAACCCAATCCTAAGGTGGGAAGATGGCATCAAGGGAATCAGGGGTAAGCTGAGTCAAACAGATGTGTTTTCAACCCCTTCTTAAATTGAGTTAAGGAGGCAGCCAGACGAAGCTCCATAGGTAATGCATTCCAGAGGTTCGGGGCAACAGAAGAGTATGCCCTCTTCCTAGTAGATGTCAATCTGGCCTCTGGAACATTGAGCAGTGATTGCCCAGTTGATCTAAGTGTGCGGGGCGGACTATATGAGGAGAGACGGTCCGTCAGGTGCTCTGGGCCCAAGCCATTTAGGGCTTTATAGGTGATAACCAGCACTTTTTCCGGGCCCGGAAGCGAATAGGCAGCCAGTGAAGATCTTTCAATATTGGTGTTATGTGGGCAGCCCTGGGAGCACCAGTGACCACCCGAGCTGCCATATTCTGGAGCAATTGTAGCTTCCGAGTGTGATACAAAGGCTGCCCCATGTAGAGCGCATTGCAGAAGTCCAACCGAGAGGTTACCAGAGCATGTACTACTGTTTCAAGGTCCCTCCGGTCCAGGTAGGGACGCAGCTGGCGTATCAGCCGAAGCTGAAAGCAGATGCTCCTGACCGTCGCGTCCACCTGAGGAGTCAGATGGAGCGACGAGTCAAGGAGCACCCCCAGACTGCGTACAGTGTCCTTCACAGGGAGCGTGACCTCGTTCAGGACAGGTGGAACCACCTCCAGACCTGGGCCGGGGGAACCTATCACGAGTACTTCCGTTTTCTCTGGATTCAGGCTGAGTCTGTTTTCCCTCATCCAGTCCATTACCGATTCCAGACAGGCCACGAGAGGAGCGACGCCATCCCTGGTCACTGCATCAGTCGGAGACATAGAGAAAATTATTTGGGTGTCATCAGCGTACTGATAACACCGCGCCCCATGCCTCCAGATGATCTCTCCCAGCGGTTTCATGTAGATGTTAAATAGCAAGGGGGACAGAATGGCTCCTTGAGGGACCCCAGAAGTGAGGGCCCTCTTATCGGAGCACACGTCCCCCGGCTGCACCATCTGGAACCTCCCAGAGAGGTAGGACCGGAACCACTGGAGCGCAGTGCCCCCGATTCCCACCTCCGCCAGGCGTTCCAGAAGGATACCATGGTCGATGGTATCGAAAGCCGCTGAGATGTCCAAAAGCACCAACAGGGACACGCTACCCCTGTCGATGCCCAGACGGAGATCATCGACCAGGGCGACCATGGCAGTCTCAACTCCATAGCCCGCCCGAAAACCGGTTTGAAATGGATCTAGAAAATCCGTTTCATCCAAGATCGATTGAAGTTGGAGTACAACCGCCCTCTCGATCGCCTTCCCCAAAAATGGCAGCAGCGAAACAGGCCGATAATTACTATGATCCAGGGGGTCGAGGGAGGGCTTTTTCAGAATAGGTTTTATAGTGGCCAATTTAAGATTGTTGGGGAACTGCCCTTCCCTCAGAGATGAATTAATAATCCGGTGTAACAATGAAGTTACAACTGGTCCCCCCTGTGCTACTAGCCATGAGGGACAGGGATCGAGAGAGCAGGTTGTCTTCCTGAGACTTCGAAGGATCTTGTCCACATCCTCGGTACTAACCGACTCAAACTGATCCAGTACAACAGAGTCCACGGAAGCTCTGGAGGCCTCTATTCTGGATTCTGCTTCAATTCTGGTTTCAAGACCTTCGCTTATTCGAGAGATTTTATCCGCGAAGAAGTTGTTAAATTGGTCGCAGCAGGCCTTAGTGGGTTCAAGGATCTGGTTCGGGGCAGGAGGGAGCTGAGTTAGCTCCCTCACTACCCTGAACAACTCTGCCGGACGCGACTCCACGGACGCGATACGAGCAGCAAAGAACGAATTCTTAGCTGCTTGTATCACCTCTCCATAGTCCTCCAAAAGGTGGTCTAGGAGAGCCTTGTCGGATAAGCGCTGGTGTCTCCGCCAGGCATACTCTAGCCGTCGCAGAACCCGCTTCCTTGCCCGGAGATCTTCCGTATACCAGGGCTTTTTTTTGGAAGCAGGCCTGAGAGGGCGCTTGGGAGCGATACTGTGTATAGCCCTGGAGAGATCCGTGTCCCAGGTGTTAACTAGGGCATCAACAGTATCGCCGTCATTTCCAACCATATACCCCTCTAGGGCTTCTTGGAACCTATCAGGTTCCATCAGCCTTCGAGGGTGGACCATTCGAATAGGTCCGCCACCCCCGGGGGGGATCTGGGTTGATGCCTTGATGCGCGCCTCCACCAGGAAATGATCCGTCCATGACAAGCTGAGACAGGCCCATGGCTGTCATGGTCTCCATGAATTCCCGAGCTGCACCAGATGGAACATTGTTGGCCGCGAAGGGGATGTTGAAGTCTCCCAGGACTAAAAGCCTGGGGGACTCCAACACCAGCTCCGAGACCAACTGTGTCAGCTCGTTAAGGGAGTCTGTTAGCGCACGGGGTGGCTGGTAGACCAACAGAATCCCTAGACTGTCCCTAGCCTTCAGGGTCAGGTAAATGCACTCGATATAGGTAGTCTGACAAACTTGGTTCCTACGTAGAGACAGGGTGTTTTTATGCACCAAGGCAACACCCCCCCCCCCGCCCACCTAACCTGTTCTGGTCCTTCACCGAGTACCCGGAAGGGAGGACCTGAGCCCACACAGCGTCACCTTCAGGCCCAAGCCAGGTCTCGGTTATGCACGCCAGGTCGCAGTTGTTGTCCTCAATCAGATCATGAAGTATGTGGGTTTTGTTCTTAATGGACCTGGCGTTACACAGGAGCAGAGACAGGGTTTGTGGTACGGCTGGAGTGACCCTCAGACCCCTTTGGTTAGGAGTGGGACTGGAAGGAGAGATAGATATTAAGCATCGATCCCGCCTTCCCCTGTAACGCTGGTCCCTACTCCTACCGTCATGCCTCCTCCTGCCCCACACAACCCGTATCGGGGCCTCTGTCTTATCGGGCCCAGCTGCCATATCTTCCCCAATCAGTCTGCTTCCCTCTCCCGTAACTCAAATCCCCCCCACCCCTCCCTCCGGACAAACAGCAATTGTAGCCGAAAGGCGGTTAACGGGGAAAGGTTGTTAAGGAACATGGAGTTACAGCCTAATTGTTGACCAAGGGATAACACAGAACCCAAACAAACTAGACAAATTAAAAACAGTTAAAAAACCAATCCAGTCCATAGCCTTCCCGGCTATTTCTCTACGCCATCGGAGCTCAGCATTATTAGAACCGCGGACTTGCGATCGTGCGCATTAAGATTCTGCGCTGTTCGTTCCTTGCGCTAGTACCTCCCTAGGCCACTCCCCGCTAGTGCTCCGCCTCCTCCCCCCGCCGCAGGTGTCGCTCAGCGGTGCAGGCCGGCTTTGGAGGAGAGCGCCGCTCTCACCTGGCGCTCTGCCTCCGCCCGACCGAGGTGTTCCGGCGCTGGGCAGGCTTGGGGTCCAGGGGCTGCTGGAGGGCTGGTTGAAATAGCGCGGCTCCCTGCTGGTGCTCCGCCTCCTCCCCCCGCCGCAGGTGTCACTCAGCGGTGCAGGCCGGCTCTGGAGGAGAGCGTCACTCTCACCTGGCGCTCTACCTCCGCCCGACCGAGGTGTTCCGGCGCTGGGCAGGCTTGGGGTCCAGGGGCTGCTGGAGGGCTGGTTGAAATAGTGCGGCTCCCTGCTGGTGCTCCGCCTCCTCCCCCCGCCGCAGGTGTCGCTCAGCGGTGCAGGCCGGCTCTGGAGGAGAGCGCCGCTCTCACCTGGCGCTCTGCCTCCGCCCGACCGAGGTGTTCCGGCACTGGGCAGGCTTGGGTCCAGGGGCTGCTGGAGGGCTGGTTGAAATAGCGCGGCTCCCTGCTGGTGCTCCGCCTCCTCCCCCCGCCGCAGGTGTCGCTCAGCGGTGCAGGCCGGCTCTGGAGGAGAGCGCCGCTCTCACCTGGCGCTCTGCCTCCGCCCGACCGAGGTGTTCCGGCGCTGGGCAGGCTTGGGGTGTGGCCCAGCAGCAAGCCCTCTGCTCTGCAGACTCAGTGCCCTCTCAGCTTTAAAGGCTCTGGAGATGGTAGGTGTGGCCCAGCAGCAAGCCAGTGTAGGGCCTGAGTCACTGAAAACTTTATTACCTCTGATCTCTCTAAAACTTTAAGTATTTTATTTCTAACAAAAATGTTATATACATATCATTCCATTCATTTTACCAAAAAAGATTGTATAAGAAATTTGAAACTTGAAACAAAAGATTGCTTCAGGAGGGGAGACAAAGGTTGAAAAGTTGCACCAACACGGATTTCAAGGGCCTTGTTTCAAGGATTATCTCAAAAGTACTATGGAAATATAAAAAGACTATCTAAGCCTGCAAACATGACAGGCCCTAAAATAATACCTTATTATAGAATTTGACTTTGTATATACAGTGTCTGTGGAGCTTATTGCTTGGGCAAATAAGCTGATTTGTCTCTTCCAGCTTCAATTCTGGATCTGGGATGCCCCAGATGTTATCATACCTAAATCGCCACCGATCTAGCTGGGATGCTGCCACCTGGATGCATCCCGAGTCAAAGCCTCACTCAGCTGACCAATTTTTGAAGTTGGAAATTCCCTGACTTCAAAAAAGTGCATCCAGGTGCATCCAGGCAGCTGCATTCTGGCTAGGTCAGTGGTGATTTAGGTATGATAACATCCGGGGGCATATCAGATCCAGAACTGAAGCCAGAAGAGTTAAGCTGGCTTATTTGCCCAAGCGATAAGCTCATAAATTGGGTTCAGTGGGGAGGATGCCTAGCAGCAGTATACATCTTAAGGCCACAATCTAATCTAAGGCTAAAAATGTCTTCCCCTGAGGCTGAGAGCATGTGACTTGCCCAAGTTCACGCAGTGGGTTTTATGGCTGAACTGGGAATCAAACTCTGATCTGCAGAGTAGTAATCCAATACTCAAACCACTAAGCCACACTGGCACTCAATCCTACATTTACACGGGACTAAGTCCCATAAAATTCATTTGGACTTATTTTTGAGCAGGCATGTCTAGGATGTTCTGTAAGTATTGTAAACGGAAAATCTGTTTCTAAAGTGTTGCATAGACATTTTCTCCACTTCACCTGTATGGACTTGAAAGTAGTCATGCTAACCCACTTCTGGTTATGAAGTCACAAAAGGAATGGGGAAATCCACCTGTAATTCCTAGCTGGCAATTGGTAACAAATGCTTTTAAAAATATATATATATATATTTCTTATTGCTATTATTGTAATTTGACAGTGAGAGTCTGCAAAAGTGGTTGAAGTCACACAGCTATATGTCGACTAGGTTTCACAACATGCTAAGCTGCAGCCCTCAGGCTAAATGGAAATCAGACTGGAATCTCTCCAGACCAACAGGGCAGGCTTTCCAAAAGGTCTGCAATTAATTAAGGCTGAAAGAGAGCTTTGAATAACCCCTTTCTAGAACAAAATGCAATTGAAAAAAAGCTAAGAACACAAACATAACAAACACAACTTCAGGGTTTCTTTTAAGAAAGCTATTAATGATTCAAGGAATGAAGAAATGCCTTGTTCAAATCACTTGGGTGAATGCATGAAGTTCTGATTACAAAGTAGGATTGCCCAGTTGTTATAACAAATACAATGGTGTTTTGTGCAGGGGCAACTAGCTGTCCAAAAGAGAATAAAAACATATTAGATATTTAAATATCTATTTTTAAATATAGATCTCTCTGTCTGTCTGTCTACAGTATTTATATATCTATATATATTTAAATACATTTAAATATAAATACCTAATGTAAACATATTAGGTTTAAAATATATATTACTGTATATATTGCAAGGAGGCATCCAGATACTTGAGATTTGTCCAGATCAACAGACACTTAAAGCAGGAGAAAATAGCCCTATCATCTAATCTGTCATTTTCCAGTTCTTTGCTTCTCTAATTTGGTTATGGTAATTACTTTTTCAAATACAAAATTCGAGGAATCTGTCTGATTTAATTTCAGAAGCACAGAATCCTTTGGCTCATTTGCAAAAGATGTAATTATACAGATAATTAACTGAACCAAAAACTGGTGACTTCTCTGAAATGGAACTTGGGGAGGGGGAGTTCCCAGTGTGGGCTCTCAGTGAGTTAGATATAAGAAAAAGGCCAATACCTGGAACTGTTTAAGATGAGTAATACTCTCTATTAAGGATCTGAACTTTGTAAATATTGATAATTAATTAGTAGATGAAGTAGTTAAAACAAAGATAAAAGACTCCAACAAACAAAGTAACCATCCGTCCTACTTTATAGTGAAAAGTCTTTTATTTGAAGGCATCCTATGGTTGCCTGTCTGGACCAGCTATAGGTTAAAGATAAAGAAATGAAAGGGGGAAAGGAGGAAGGGACAGAAAGGATAGTGAAGTTGCCCATCTACCATCAGCAAAATCAATAGCAAAAGTAAGCAGGCACTCAGGTTGCCTGGCCACATTCTTCCCCACTGAAACAGATCTTTATTTGAATTTCAGCAATCCTTTTCACAATTGAATCTAGTCTATATTTTAGATTGTGACAATTTTATGCAGATCTCCATCCTCATTTGTTGTGTTTGTTGATCATGTAAAAGCAGACATCCTACCAAAATATGATAACCAGTTGTCTTAGTGAAATAAATGAATGATGGTAAGAAGGTGGATCACAGCTAACGGTAGATTTAAAAATGAGAAAATTCTGTGGTAGTGCCCTCAGAACCTTCAACAAACAAACATATAAGTATTTTAGTAGACATTCAAGATAACAAAACACTCAGTTTTGTTTATAAGATGCACATCTAGTCACACATATCTAGTCATACAAACACTAATGATGCCACTTTTATACAATAATAAGTTACTAGCACAGAATGACTATTGACAAAACCTTCCAGGAGAATATAGGAAACCATAAATTGCAATTAAGACAAACTATTTTTTTTAAAAAAATGAAGTAAGTTAATTCTGTTCCATGTTTATGACTTTAGATAGTATAAAACTTGTCTTAAAGAACCCTGAATCTTTTTTTCATTGCTGGTAATCCTGAGCAAATTGAGGTTGTTGTACTTTGGCCACATAATGAGAAGGTATAGATCACTAGAAAAAAACAATAATGCTTGGAAAGATAGAGGGTAGTAGAAAGAAAGGAAAACCATACACCGGATGTATAGACTCAGTCAAGCGGATTATGGGCATGGCTCTGCAGGACCTAAGCAGAGCAGTGGAAGATAGGGGGCCTTGGAGACATCTCATCCACAGTATGCCATAAGTGGGGATTGACTTAAGGGCAGCTAAGAAAAACAAGAAATTAGAGATGAAAGTATGTTAGCGGATGTATTGGACTGGAATGTACTGGATTGGACAGGGTTACAAACTGATGGAACATCCGTATTGGTATCTAAATATGTTTGATGTGTGTTGCTATTTTTGTCTATGCATAGATGTTTAATAAAAATAATAGATAGGGGCCATTCAGACTACGATATACCCCAGTTTGTGAACCGGGTTAAAAGTGGGGAGTTCATACTGCACCGTTTTATTCACTTTTGAATCAGTGCTTTGCACACACGATGCTGTGCAAATCCCCCTCAGCCTGGGTTTTCCCAAAGCGGTGTATTTACCGTTTCTTTTTGGAAAACCCAGTACTATTGAATATGAACGTGGCTCCTATCATGATCAAGTCAAGTTCAGGGGAGGGGTAAAGGCCAAGGAGTGGAACATGCCTCCCCTCCCTGTAACAACTGGTTTTGATCCAGAGCTTCAAGTTTTTAAATTTGACAGCTTCCTTTTCCCTCCTCCTCCTCCTCCTCCTGTGTAATTAGTTTATTTGCAGCAGCAGGAATCGGACGCTTCGGAATTTTTTATTATTATTATTATTACAATTTGACAGCTTATGTGCATGCTACATGGGGCTTTTTAAATGGGAGAGGGAACCCCCAGTCCATATATGGATAGTTGGCTTCCATATATGGACTGGGGTTCCCTCTCCGTTCATTTAAAGAGCCCCATGTAGCATGTGAACAATAAAAAGGGCTTTTTTGGATATGTCTGCAGCAAAAGGAAGAAGAAGGAAACAGTGGGGCCACTGCGTGCAGAAGATGGCAAAATGCTAACAGGGGACAGAGAAAAGGCAGAATTACTCAACACCTTCTTTGCTTCAGTCTTCTCAGAAAAGGCAAAGGGTGCTCAACCTAAGGATAATGAAGACAGAATAGAGGAAATTCAGCACAGAATAAGTAAAGAGGTAGTACAGGAATACCTGGTTAACCTAAATGAATATAAATCTCCAGGACCAGATGAACTACATCCTAGAGTATTAAAAGAACTGGCAAATGTAATATCAGAGCCATTGGCAATAATCTTTGAGAACTCCTGGAGAACAGGAGAAGTCCCAGCAGACTGGAGGAGGGCAAACGTTGTCCCCATCTTCAAAAAGGGGAAAAAAGAGGATCCCAACAATTATCGTCCAGTTAGTCTGACATCAATTCCAGGAAAGGTTCTAGAGCAGATCATTAAGCAGAGAGTCTGTGAACACTTAGAGGCCAATGCCATAATCACAAAAAGCCAACATGGGTTTCAGAGAAACAAGTCATGCCAAACGAACCTGATCTCTTTTTTTGATAAAATTACCAGCTTGGTAGATGAAGGGAATGCTGTGGATATAGTATACCTCGATTTCAGTAAGGCCTTTGACAAGGTTCCCCATGACATTCTTGCAAACAAGCTTGCAAAATGTGGGATAGACAAGTTAACTGTTACATGGATTTGTAATTGGTTGACTGGCCGAACTCAAAGGGTGCTCAACAATGGCTCCTTTTCATCCTGGAAAGAAGTGACCAGTGGGGTCCCACAGGGCTCTGTCCTGGGCCCAGTGCTATTCAACATCTTTATTAACGATTTGGATGACAGAATTGGGGGCATACTTATCAAATTTGCAGATGACACTAAACTGGGAGGAGTAGCTAATACCCCAGAGGACAGGATCAAAATTCAAAATGACCTGAATAGACTAGAAAGCTGGGCCAGTGCTAACAAAATGAAATTCAATGCGGAGAAATGTAAGGTTCTGCACTTAGGGCGGAAAAATGAAATGCACAGATATAGGATGGGGGACACCTGGCTGAATGAGACCACATGTGAAAGGGATCTAGGAGTCCAAGTAGACCATAAGCTGAACATGAGTCAACAGTGTGATGCGGCAGCTAAAAAAGCCAATGCAATTTTAGGCTGCATCAATAGAAGTATAGTTTCTAGATCAAGGGAAGTTATAGTGCCACTCTATTCTGCTTTGGTCAGGCCCCACCTGGAATACTGTGTCCAGTTCTGGGCACCACAATTCAAAAAAGATGTGGAGAAACTGGAGCATGTCCAAAGGAGGGCAACTAAGATGGTGAAGGGTCTGGAAACCTTGCCCTATGAAGAACGCCTTAGGGAGCTGGGGATGTTTAGCCTGGAGAAGAGAAGGTTGATATGATAGCCCTGTTTAAATATTTGAAGGGATGTCATATTGAGGAGGGAGCAAGCTTGTTTTCTGCTGCTGCAGAGACTAGAACGTGGAACAATGGATGCAAACTGCAGGAAAAGAGATTCCACCTCAACATTAGGAGGAACTTCCTGACAGTAAGGGCTGTTCGACAGTGGAACACACTCCCTCGGAGTGTAGTGGAGTCTCCTTCCTTAGGGGTCTTTAAGCAGAGGCTGGATGGCCATCTGTCAGGGATGCTTTGACTTGGAGTTCCTGCATGGCAGGGGGTTGGACTGGATGGCCCTTGTGGTCTCTTCCAACTCTATGATTCTATGATTCTATGATTCTATGATTCTATGATTCTATGTGCATAAGCTGTCAAATTGTAAAAGTAATAATAATTTTTTTAAAAAAAAAAAGTCCCTGATGAACCACTCCTGCTGCTGAAAATAAACTAGAATCATAGAATCATAGAAATTTAGAGTTGGAAGAGACCACAAGGGCCATCCAGTCCAACCCCCCTGCCGTGCAGGATCTCCCAATCAAAGCAATTATGCGAATGTTGTGTTTAGTGTGAATGCTTGTGCTACATACCAGTATGTGTGTATAGGAAGGAAACCTTGCTTTTGGGGGGCAGGGGAGGTAAATTCCCAGGGAAGGAGATCTGGCTTTGGGGCATTTGGCTGGGAGTGAAGGGGAGGCGAGAGGCTGGATGCGGAGGAAAGGCAAGGAGAGGGGGAGAAACCCCATGCAAAGGAAGGCTGCTTTGGGGGCAGATCAGGAAAGAAACCCCATGGAAAGGAAGGCTGCTTTGGGGGCAGATTAGGGGAGAAACCACATGGAAAGGAAGGCTGCTTTGGGGGAAGATCAGAGGGAAGAAACCCCATGGAAAGGAAGGCTGCTTTGGGGGCAGATCAGGGGAAGAAACTCCATGGAAAGGAAGGTGGCCAGTGGGTAGAACATGCCTCCTCTCTGCCACTTTTTTTTTTTTTTTGACAGCTTATGTGAATACTGGTGCTTTTACGTGAATGGTTGTGCTACATATGTGTGTATAGGAAGGGAACCTTGCTGGGGGGGGGGGGTGGAGGTAAAATCCCAGGGAAGGAGATCTGGCTTTGGGGGGATTGAGCTGGGAGAGAAGGGGAGGCAAGAGGCTGGATACGGAGGAAGGGCAAAGGCATCAGGGTTGGAGCAAAGGGGAGGCTGCATCAGGAGGGAAGGCAATCCCCAGGAAAGGAGAGCGAGGTTTGTAGGGCAAAGGAAGAGGGAATCCGGAGGGAAAACAGGAGACAATTGAAAATTTGACAGAATATGTGAACCTTGCCGCTAGGTTTTTTAAAGGGGGGGTGAGGGAAGCACTCGTGCTGTTGCCGAATGGCTGCATAACATCATTTGATTGACAACAAGGAGGCTCCATCTTAAACCGTTACTTTGGTGAGTGCGAACATCTGTGGGGTAAATTACACTGATTGGGGTAAAGGTAGTGGGAACTTCTTTCTGGGGAGATTTGGTATGGAGATTACCGTATCTGCCCAGACCTACCTGGGGCAAATGCCCAAGTGAGAATGGGGCCTTAAAAAACTGATCTTGTTCCAGTTTTTCTCTCTACTTCAGTGGCCTTTGAATAAAGAGCCAAGAAAGATGCATCTTTGGAGTTCATATGTTTTAGGTATGTGAATAGGTCTCTTTAAAAATGAACCTTTCCCTAGGGCCACCCACGTTACTCAAAAAACAAAACAAAGCAGCCGAACTGATTTTACTCAGATATTTAAGTAGGGGCTATTCAATCTTTGCCTTAAGAAAAGCATGGAAAACTTTGGCTTCTAAAAGAATATCAGCAATATTATGAACAGCCATAAAGTTTGGAACATAATGGAAGTTCATAATAAACTTTTATCATTCACTACTTGCTTTGTTAGTCAGACTATTGTGTGTCTTGGAGTACTCATAACTCCTGATATTTGGGCTTCTTGAAAATAATTTATATATATATATATATATATATATATTCCATCTAATCTTGGAAGTTAAACTTAGGATAAGAGACTGCTAAGGAATACCAGATGCCATAGGCTAAATTTCAGAGGAAAGCACCTCTTAGTGCTCCTTGCCTAAGAAAACCCTAAGTCAAATGGTGACTTGAAGGCAAAACACATCTTTGCATATGCACATACACATGCATGTATGCATGCAAGTGCATGTGCATGCACACACAGAATGTTCACTCTTAGAAATTTGCACTGGTCAGTACAATGTCATTGTGGCAAATGAACCACCACCACTACTTTTCTATGATGACAGCACCCTGGGCCTATTCATCCCACTGCTGCCACCAAATTACTTCTATGGTGATCTTCTCCACCACTGTCTATTTATTCTGAGGCTTTGTTAACTTTAGTAGCGTGCCACAAAATTTCACAGAGGCCAAGTTGTTATAAAAATAATACTGAAGTTTATTAACAAAACATCAAGGTAATCAGTGTACTACTTTCAAGGCTTTTGCATTTCTTTCTTAGTTACGTTACTACAGTTGCATAGACACAACACCTTAGCCCTCAGGCAATCTGTCAAGTACTTTCAACTTAAATCAACTGGTTTATAACCTAAAGCCTAATCAGTCCCTTCTTCTGGACTCTACATAGACCCTGTCTGGCCTAAAACCTAGCCTACACCTGTCCCCAATCAGGAACCTAGAGAGCACCCCCTCAGTGGCATCCCTCTCCCCAGCCAAAACTCCAATTAAAACAGAACCCAAACAAAAACCCCTGTCTCCCTCGGCTCAGGCTCTTATATAGCCCCCTCCAGCCAGCTCCTAATTGGCTGGACACTTGGTGTTCTGTGATTGGCTGTTCCTGTCTCCGGGGTCTGCTGTCTCTGGGGTCTCCAGCCAGCTTCTAATTGGCTGGTCACCTGGTGCTTGGTGATTGGCTATCTCTGTCTCCGGGGTCTGCTGTCTCTGGGGTGTTTTCACTACAGTCATATTCTCAAAAATAATATAAAATTACAAGGTGCTCCATTTAGAAAAGAAGCTCTCAAAGGTAACAATAGGATGTTACCCTTCTAGGCAACAGTAAAAATCATGAAGTATGGAGTGAGTTTTGCAGTTCATTGAAACTCTTAAGACTACATGTTATAGGAGACAGTGTGAGAAACATATTCTTATACATGAACAAAAGGCCCCCAAAGTGGAAGTTGTATGGTCTCTTGCACACTTCTAAGATGAGACCATGTTGGATATAAAATAATTAAAAAAAACAAAATCATGTTTGAATATCAATAGCCTATATATGCTAATGCTGGACACAAAAAAGGCATAAAGATTAAAATGAAAAAATATAGCTTAGGATCCTGCAGTGTCAAACCACTTGCACAATAGTTCATACAACAGAATGTGATGGAGAAAATGTCCTTCCTAAAAGCTTGGTTTAAATCCACTTCTTAGTCCCAACTAGAGAAGGCCCACCAAATCAGTGGAATTTACACATTTGATTCATCAGATTTCCATTGATGCAATGGGCTGGTTCTTTTCAGTACTCAGAACTGCATTTTGATCTTTCTGTTTCCTTCTCTTCGCAAACTAAATCAGAGTCATGCAATAGCCAAACATGCTTGAAGGAAGATAGAATGCCTGCTTGTTTCAAAAGTATGAAATGAAATCCCTCTCAAGGTGACTGAGTATTGCAGATCTGCTGTGCACAGCAGAAGCAAAGAGGCAACAAGGATGTGACTTGTGTTTTAAATCTATATTTTAACAATTTGCACAGTGTGGAACTCATGCTATTTGTCAATACAGTAATCCCTTGGTATCCACTGGGGTTTGGTTCCAGGACACTCTGTGGATATAAAAATCCATGGGTGTACAAATCCCATTACATACAATTAGTTAGTAAAATTGTGTCCCTTATCAAGGAATTGCCTTTTGGAATTTTTAAAAATATTTTTTCAAGCCTTGGATGGTTGAATGCATGGATGCAAAATCCATGGATACAGAGGAATGAAGGTAGTGATTTAGCAGTGTAGTTCTATTGATGGAATAGAGGTGGTCCTAAATAATAAACCTGCGCACTTTCAAAACTATGAGTACAATGGTTTACGTAGAAAGAAAGTCCTTAAAGCTGGAAGAATGTGATTTCCTTCTCTTTTCCTTTCCCTGTTGCTTTTTCTGGCAAGTTGTGTGAATATAACACACATCACAGAGTTCTAAAAATCCATGCTAGAAAACTACTTTTTCAGAAAGAAAAGTGCAAGAGCTAAGGAACTGTGATGCAATTAAGGTTTTTTGAAATGGTGAGCCATGGTGGCATTAGGAACAATAAAACAACTGCCAAAATCATAGTCCTTTCCGCTTTGGTAGAGCAGTTGAAGAACCCATAGTAATTAAAATGCACCTGTCAGTTATTCAGTCCATCTCCCTCCCTTCCCTCCTGACTCCCCCTACACTTGATGTTTCCATATAAATGATGCTATTTTTCAAGACAGAGTATATGTTTTTCTGAAGTGAGTAACCTGAACAAAGATTTAAGTGGGGCCCAGTTTCAGTTCTGTTAGCTCTGAGGAAAAGTCCACTTTGGGAAGCCTTGAAGCCAGTCCCAAAAGTCCAATTCTGTTTTGACTTCAGACTTCAGCCCTAATCCTGTGCACATTCTTCACAGCCAGCTTTAATGTTTAATAGTGACTCACTGGTCCCAATTGAAAATCTAGTCATGTGTTCATTGAAGAACTTTCAGCTGAGCTCCACATGATATTTAAGGTCTTATCCAAATGATCCTTGACGGCAATGACTATCCCCCATTTTCTCTGTCATGTGGGATTGTTCTCCCACAAGCCTATACAGATCAGAGAAATGACTCTCAAAGAGGCTTATATGATTCTCATTCATCCCATTAAACTAGGGAAGTCACATTAAGGAGAGGTTTTGTTTTATGTTTTTTAACATACAGAGGAGATGTGCAATTCAGCATTGTGGAACCACACAGCCTTGAAATGATCTTTCAAAAGTAAAACAAAAAAGAAAGGAAAATTAAGAGTACTTGTGAGGGTGGAGGATATATCACATAGTTAATAGCTGCCATTTTTGCTGTCATTGAGAGTTAGATGAGCAATCCTCCCACTTGAACAGTACTTCAAAAGAGTGCTCAGTAGATAATCAGTTAATTAGAAAAATGCATAAAAGTTTTACAAGGAACACAAATGTTGAAGAAGACAGTTGTGTCCTTCCTGATTAGTAACATCACAGCTGCTAACCCAGAGGTACTGCTACTATTCATGTAACTGCAATTTGCACAGCAAGAAAATGCTATCAGGGATATGGACAGAGGTGGGGTGAAGGAAGAAGGAATCATTTCTCTCCCCTCCTCAATACATAACTTTTTCCTGCTTGACAGATGGAACAAGGCCTAGCTTTGTGATTGGCAGATACTGGAGATATGAACAGGATCTTTTCAGTGGTAACCCTCATCATAACACACCGCTGCTCGTTTATAAACAGATTTTGAAGATATTTGTTTTCCAATCAATCTGCATTGGATTAATTCAAAATTTTGTACTCCAAGAATTTTGCTTGTTGCTGAGGTAAACATTAATCCTTTTAAGTCAATAGGATGCTTAGTATGCAAAATGGCACAAGACATACTTGATAATGTTATGTAAAGTGACTTGTTAAGAAAGCTTGCCCTGAAAAGCATGGAGGTATAAGACGAAAAGCAATAAAGGAGTATGGATTCCCTGTAGTAGTGTCACATTTGTGTGCTAAAGCTAAACATTTTGAAGGCTGTTGTTTTTTCCTCTCCAAAGAACATGTAGCTTTACTGAGATAATGGGAAGTTGCCAGCAGTGTTGGATAAATACTGTTTACATGCACTAAAGTGCAGTGATTACGCTTTTGTGAAAGAATGTTTCCAGTGACGAGAAAAAGTAATGGATGCTGACTGAAGGGAATTTCCAGTGTTTATTGTATGCAGGGCATATTCATGTCACTCCTATGTGTCAGAAATCCTAGCTAAACACTATTAGTCCCCTAAGATGCAACTTTGAAGGTATGAGTGAACTGCAAAGATTTGGAGGAACTACACATTAGAGGGCCATATAAGGGAATTTTCAGATAGCAGAAAACTCAACAAAACTCCCAGAAGGGAAATATATACATATACCTATAACCACTGATGTCATTAGGGTGTTCAGGGGGTATGGAACACACCACATTACACCATCAGAAGGTGGCATTGGGTAGCAGTGAAGCATTCCAAGGGGGGACTTTCCTTGGCATACAACTCCCCTTTGGGAGTGAAGATGGAAGAGAAACCACAAACCTTTCCGCTTCCCCCTCCCAGTCTATTGGCTGCTTTTTATTAGTGTCCTTGGGAAAAGGGAGGGGGCTCCTTGCTGTGACTCTTCTTGCCTTGCAGGTGGTGTTTTTTTGTAATTAAAAAACTGTTCTTACTCAGAGGGGCATCCCATTATTACTGTCTTAGCTGGGAGGCAGGGCCACAGGATGCTGGGTTCTGGAGCGTATCCAGAGGAGGGCGACTAAAATGGTAATAATAATAATAATAATAATAATAATAATGTTTTATTTATAGCCTGCTCCTCTGTATCCAATCGGAGCGGGTGAAGGGTGAATGGTGAAGGATCTGGAAACCATGCCTTATGGAGAACAACTTAGGTAGCTGGGGATGGTTAGCCTGGAGAAGAGAAGGTTAAGAGGTGATAGGATAGCCCTGTTTAAATATTTGAAGGGATGTCATATTGAGGAGGGAGCAAGCTTGTTTTCTCCTGCTCCAGAGAATAGAACACGGAACAATGGATGCAAGTTACAGGAAAAGAGATTCCACCTCAACATTAGGAGGACCTTCCTTACAGTAAGGGCTGCTCGACAGTGGAACACACTCCCTCGGAGCGTAGTGGAGTCTCCTTCCATGGAGGTCTTTAAACAGAGGCTGGATGGCCATCTGTCAGGTATGCTTTGATTGAGAGTTCCTGCATGGCAGGGGGTTGGACTGGATGGCCCTTGTGGTCTCTTCCAACTCTATGATTCTACCCTCCTCCTCATTCATGCCCCCATCCCAGAAGACCCATGGGGATCTCCTGGGATGGGGATGGACATTACTATACTGAATGACATTAACCCAAGTAAAGCTACTGCCTGCAGCCTGATTTATCTTATTCTTGCACAGAATGCAGAGTCCTCTGTTGTTTCTCTACAGTCAATGAATGAGGAGAAGAGAGTTCTGTTCCCGTGCCCCCATCCCTTCATCATAATGTAAAATCATAAGTGAAGAAGAGAAGGGGAAAGAAATGTATGTGAGTATAGAAAACCAATCAGAGTTGATGTATGAATTAACCTTTAAAGGTGAAAAAAAAAGGTTAAGTACTGTGAGGATGTTAAGATGATTGTGGGTCCTAGGTTGTCCCAGGAGATGTCAACTACTCTGAGAGCTTTTGTGGCTGAGGATTGGGATATAAATACTCTAAATAAATGATTGAATAAAGATTGGTTTGGAGGAGGAGGGATGGAATTTGCTGTTCTTGGGGAGAAATTTGAGGATGAAAAGCACATTTTGCTCAGAGTGATGCCTTAATTTTAGGCTGTGTTTGGTACGGCATGTGATACACCAAGAGGAATGTTTATATTTGTAAGGCAGAGGGAAGAAACCAAGAGTTAAATTTATAATGAGAGAGAAGTTTAAGACATATAGTAAATGGGTTATGAATTCTGGCTATCATGTGCTGATAGATTATTAGGAAAGTTTATGGATAAGAGATTGAAATTTGGATAATGCTTTTAATGAGAATGCCTATAAAATGCATCTTTGCAAAATGATTTATAGCTGCCATAGAATGTTTTTTTAATTAAAATTTTTATTAAATTAAATTCACTCACACAAACAACAACATCATAATGTTTTGACGATTTTAAAGAAAACTTTTATATCATTATTTTTTTATATAAAATGAGGTATTGTTGTGTTAGAATATTTTTTTAAAATAGAATGTATAAAGAGGTTTTATATGTTAGGCAAGGATGTTTGTAATGATGTCTTAATATATGGGGTAGATATATGGATTTAAATATAGATATTGATATAGCCTAAAGGGGAATGTGGCAGAGGATGGAAGAGTCCAGTAAGAGGAAAGAATTCAACATTATTCAGGAAGGAGGAATGGACACTGGAGATGATAAATATAATAGAAGTGGATAAAATGTTTAATTTGATTAGAGAAAAGTTGTTGCTGACAGTTTGGAAAAACAGTTTGGATGTGGAAAAGGGGGGGAAGTGAAAAGAACTGGTGATTTTGTGTATTGATAATTATTGAGAATAGAGTATTGGAAGAAAAGGATTAATGCTTTGGTAGTGAAAGAGCTATAACTGTATGTACTTATAACTTCCATAAAATCCTATGAATGTTGACTTTACTGTCATAGCCACAAATATCAATAGGTCTGTTTTGGTATTAAACACTGCTTCAGTGCCCTCTGTACGTTTTGGTGCTGAAGTGCAAGAGGAAGGTTGAAAAGTGGAAGTAGATTTAGTGATAATACACAGTATACAGATACCATCTAGTGGCCTGAATGACATCTGTTGCACTGAATCTAAAGGGAGAGTTATGATAAGAGTTGTTTTCATTATTGGATGGAGGCAGCTTTCAGAAGTCATCTCTGAACCAACAGTATGCTGGTTCTAAACAGAGTTGGTTTGGGAATACTGAGAGTTATAGTCCAAAGGGTAATTTTCCCAAGCTATGGTTTGGCTGGAGGGACTATTACACCAATGTGGTGTAGTAATTTGAGTGTTGGACAGGGTTCAAATCTTGGCTCAGTTATGAAAACCTACTGGGTGGCCTAAGGCAAGTCAGACTCTCAGCCTCAGAGGATGGCAATGGCAAAACTCCTCTGAACAAACATGCCAAGAAAACACTATGATAGGTTTGCCTTAGGGTCACCATAGGCTGGAAATGACTTGAAGGCACACAACAACAACCATTATAGTTTAGTCTGACTGAATTTTATTTTAAAAGAAAATATTCTTACAGAAATTTTAAATCCTATTTCTGTTAATGTGCCCCTTACCTTTGGGATGGAATGGGCTATCAAATACTATTAAATAAAAAGGGCAACAATCAAATTGGCAATTTCCTTAACACTCCCAGTGAATGACCTCTGGGGTATTTTCCGCCTTCATGGAAATCCCAGTTTATTTCATTGGATAAAAATGCCCCGTGTCCACAAGTAGGTTCTGAGAGCAAAATTAAGAATATTCCAAAACAACCAAATGCCCAGAAAACCTGAGGAATAATATAAGAGCTGATGCTCCTCCTTACCTGCTATACATCTCCAATATAATTTCTGTGCCCTCAAAATACTATCTACCACTGTTAATAATAATAATAATAATAATAATAATAATAATAATAATTTATTTATTTATTTATTTATACCCCACTCTTCAGCCCTAAAGGCTATCAGAGTGGCTTACAATTATTATTTTAATTAGACGGTTCCCTGCCCTCAGGCTTACAATCTAAGAAGACACAACACAAAAGGAGAAGGGAATGGTGTTGGGGAAGGGGATCAGGTCCAAAAGTTCTTCTCTCCCTCTGACGTCTGGACCAAGGCAGATGGCATGGAGGGAGGGCCCTGCTTCATAATCTGGGACAGGCCCGATGGAGTTTGGCCTGTCCTTTCACTCCCTCATAGGCCAGACGGTGTAGTCATGGAGAGAGAGCTCTTCAACTTGCGGCCAGGTCCGATGGTGTTGCTAGGCCTCTCCTTTCACTCCCTCCTGCTCTGATCAAGATGCTGCTGCAGGCCTCCAATGGTCTCTGTGAATGCCATTTTGATGACATAAGTCTTCTCCCCATTCTCTGACTTGATCCAAAGAGTTGAGACTTGGGGTTTGAAGGTTTCCTTTTTATTGTCCCCTTCCAATCTCTTTTTCATTGTTATGGAGTGAGACTTCTTTTGTCCCAGTACAAATTGGGATAGAGCTTCTTTTTGTCTCAGTATATTACACTATGTGGAACAAAAGAAAAAGTAGTTCAATGGCAAAATGCAATAGGTCTCTACAGTTTTTGTCCCAGCTGTTTTTCTTTTGTCTGTAGAAAGAATAAATGTACTTGGCAGATGGCTGAAATTCAGGGACACCATTTAAAACTTTTAACATGATAACATTGTAAAGTGCCTACCTTTTATATCTGGTTCTGTCTGAACACTGCAAGAAAATGTGACTCAAGGGTATTAAAATGGCCCATCTGGTAGGATGAGGGTTAGGCAGCCAAAATGGCAGAAACATGATTAGATAAGGTCTGATAGCCATTCGGTGCTGACAATTAAACTCTATGCACAAATATTATTTGGATGCACCATAGAATGCTCTTGTTCCTGCCTGACTGCAGTAGCTGAAACACAGCAGAGCAGGACAGATTTGACTCACAGAACAAGCTGCTGTAATGACACAGTGACACATGCCAGATTTCATACCTACACATCTACAGGACCTTGAGCCACAACAGGCCCTTGATTTCAATGAGCTAAATTATATTGTCAACTATTGTGCACTTACTTTGAGAAACCATTATCTTGATTAGCTGTGGCAACTCTTACAGGTTGGAGTCCCTAGAATTCTCAATGACGGGGACAGTCTGCCAGAAATACTCTCCATAAAAATAATAATAATAATAATTGTCTAGAAGTCTGCTTCTAGTTTTGAAAAACAGTTTTTCTTCTTCTTCTTCCAGGAGGGACAATTCATCCTCTGTTTTTCCAGAAAAGGGACTGCCCAGGGAGTCCGGAGATGTTGAGGATCACAAAAGAGCCATGAAAACTGCATGTGGCATCAGGGTCAAACTTTCTGTGTTTGCCTTTCAGTTGCAAAGTGAATACAGTACAATTAATCATCAGTACAAATGTATGAAAATGCACATTTATTTACATAGTATACTTACATGCAGACTAGCTTCATAGGTGCCCTGAGGTGGTGAGTCCTGACAGAGATGGCTTTCTTTTTCATATCCTTTACTAACGTATATGTGTTCAGTTAGGGTGCACACATCATTGAACCGTATGAGTTCGGATCCATGGGCCAGAGCATCCCTGTCCTTGTTCATTAAAGCTATCACAACAAGATATAGACCAAAAGTGGGCAGCTAGTCATGGGTGATGGGCCAATTTTCCACCTCTAACCTCCATAAGTCACACCCTCACTAGAGAGCACCAAATTATCTTACTTTTTCTCCTTTCTTCACAATGGTGACCACAGATTATACACACAGTAACAAATACTACCTTCCAGTCAGTCAATCAGTCAAATTTTATTGCTTTTGGCCAATGGCCTTTGCATAAAACAATAACACAATAACAACAAAGTACTTACATATCATAGTTCCAACAACTACTTGACATAAAGCCTTTTCAGCACTATGCTATTTTACTGGTCAATTTTATTTGCAATAAGAAATCAAATAATTGCCAGGAAAAGAATCAAAAACCTACTTTCTAAATGTTAATATTCATGAGAAGAAAATAGCATAAATACCAGAGACATAGCAAAGCTTTTAAAAACTGCTATGCTATGAAGTCTGAATACTATTTTTAAATGTAACAGCAACAAAAGACTCTTGTGACATTTTAAAGACTAACAAGCTGTATTTGGCACAAGCTTTCATAGATTCCAGCCAACCTCATTAGGCATTGGAATTCATGAAACCTTACGCCAAATGAAATTTGTTTGTCTTCAAGGAACCACAAGACTGTGTTGTTGTTTTTAACATTGTTACCTCCTTCCCCACACACAAACATACACACTTTTAATTTTGGATATCTGTTGTGACTGTTTAGATTGTTATACTAATATTAAAGAATTCATTAGTCATAAAAATAATTGCCAGTTGCTATTACATAAATTAAAAAATTCTGCCTCTGTCACTTCTGTGATTCACACTGTTTTTATTAATGCCAATTCACAAGTCAGGTGAATTAAAACACCTTTTTTCCCTTCAGGAAGAGATTTGCTGGTGAGGGAATGGTACTGAAATGTTAATTCAATAATCCAACAAAGGGGAACTCATACAATGCATGCATACCTGAATTAACAAAACCTCTGACAAAGACACTCCTTTTTACAAAATCTTTTAATGGCCATCCAGCTCCTCTTTTCCTGCTTATCCTCTGTCCAGATAGCACCTTTCTAAACAGTGTTGACATTGAGAGAGTGGTGACAGATGGCAAGAGAAATAGATTTTCAATGTCAAATTGCTGCAGCTTGTCTGCAGCAGTGGCATAAATAAGAGGGTGCAGGGGATGTGAAGTGCAACAGGTGACACCCAAAAGTGGGGTGACACCACTTCTCAAACATTTGCCCTTTTTGTAGAAATGGACTGTGGCATTTGCCTGTTTGCCATTCAAATGCTGAAGAGATGGGGTGAGTCGGATGAGGCTCAGTGGAAGGAAAAAGGAGAGGTCACAGGAAATTTGTAAAATTAAATTTTAATTTTAAAAACAATTTAAAGATTTTTTTAAAGATTTTTATTCTTTTGAAATTTTCTTTAAAACATCACCTTTTAACAAATTTTCACTCCACCCACATGAAAGTATGTATACCTAAATGTGTTTAGGCTGTGTGGTATTGTAATTTAAAAGTATAATTTAAATTTTGCTAGTTGTTTATGTCACAATTATTACCAGGACATTCAGCAATATGCCAACAATAGCAGAATACCTTAGTGAACATGTGTAAACAGCAAAATATAGAAAAGGGGAGAGTACTGTATATAAGCCTGATTCACCAGCTGCCCCCAATATGTTTTTAAAAGCATGGATCTGTAGATTTGGCCACCTAAATGTAAATCATAAGGGAAATGGAAGCTGATGAAAGAAAATAAAATCATCCCTGTTGTTGTTGTTGTTTTAATTATCTTTATTCAATTAAAAATTAAAGAAACAATGACAACCACAAAAAGAGGGGGGGGGGGGGAACAAAACCACTCACAATAAAACCTATACTAAACAAACAGAACATTAAAAACATTTTAAAAGATTTTCAATTTCCTTTTCAACAATATTTATATTTGCTATAAATACCACATAAATATCAAATTACCCTTATATCAATTTAAAGAACAAAATATAATAACTACAGTATATGTATACGCGATACTCTCAATCAACTACCGTATCTTAATTTATTACTCCTCAAACCCTATACACACGAAATCCCATTCTGTTCTTGTCAAATATTCCCCATATGAGTTCCAATATCTCCCCCCCACACACAAAAAATTATACATTTATCCCTGAATAAATAAGTTAATTTCTCCATTTCTGCTACTTCCAATACTTTTTTAAACCAATCTTTGCTCAAAAGTCTATAGATTCCGCGCCCCCCCCCCCCCAATATTTAGCATAAACTATTTGTGTTGCTATTATTATATGCCACTGTACCCTTCCATTCTCTTATTCTGGTTGCATCTGGGAAGAAGCTTTCACATGGTCTCTAAAAGTTTCAAAATGTTTTTGTTTACTCATGCAAGTTTGTTTGTTTAATTTCATATCATCAGTTCTGAATTTTAAAAATTTGTGGAAATATGTTGAACTGCTCTTCTTTTTGTGGTTCAGGAACTTATCCTTATTCATTCCATGTTATTTCTGTCTCTGATATCAAAGTTTGTTAATGTCATGCTGAGGAATAAATCTATTTTTTTAACTGAGGTATACCACTAATGGCAACATTGTGCATCTCAAAACAACCAGATTCTAGTTGTGGAAAGATTATATGGCAAATCTGACTGCTAAAAAGATTGGGGGGGGGGGTAGCTAAAGTTAATTGTAAATTATGTTCTCATTTCGTGATTCTGTTTAAGAAAGGTTTATTATAAATTTGACAGTTTAAGCTGACTTCTTGACATTTGAGGAGCACTTAGCAATGTGATGGGTGCATCATTATGTAATTGTGTGGTCTGTGCGTGCATAATTATTGCTTTGTGTTTGCATTTGTTCCATAGATTTGTATGAAAAGTTAACATTTTGTTTTTTAAAAAGCAACCAGATTCTTATGGTACTTTAAAGAGTAACCGCTTACAATCCATCTATCAGTCTTTAAAATGTGATTTTTGATAACTTGTCTTGCAAGAGATTAATGAAGGAGTCTAGCCACACTACAGAATTAAAGCAGTTTGACACCACTAAAACTGCTATGATTCTATCCTGTGGAATCCTTGGAGTTGTAGTTTGGTGATGTATTCGCCCTGGTCTGTCTGAAAGTCCCAGTGTCTCTACTACAGATCCCAGGATTCTTTAGGACAGAGTTAGGGCAGTTAAAATAGTGTTAATCTCTTTAATTCTGCACTGTGGCTACACCCGTAGTTAACCATTTGGAAAGTGTATGTACAAAGAGTAAAGAGCAAAAGACAGACAGGATTCATATTTGGATCCTTGATGAAACCAGACATCAGGGCTCTCTTCCTGTGAAACAAAGTTCAGCTCTACAATATGCTCAGGGCCTGTGGTGGTTGGTGGCTTCCATAATAGTGGGGCAGAGTAACTACTCTGGGGTTTAATCTGGACTTTAACGGAACTCTCCAAAGTGCTGAACTCTATCCACCAAATACACTAATGATCTTGAAGAGCACATTTAAGGTTTGAACAAAAAGCCAGACCAGATTCAGTGCCCCATTGACACAAGAGCCACCAGCTGCTACTATTTTCAGTAGACTAGATCTGAAGCAGTAGATCTGGGAATATAATTTTCTATGGTTCTTAGAGTGTTAATAGCCATCATAGGGGACAAGAGATGTGGGGGGAGGTGAGGGTTGTTAAAACTTTTCCAAACAAAGTGGCAAGAAATATTAAAAGATATTCAAAAATGGGAAAATTTAAATTTATCATGGATGGGGAAAATTTCAGCGATAAAAATGATCATCCTCCCCAAAATGATATACTTATTTCAAAGCATTCCCATAATAACTAACGATGTTCCATTCAATAAATGGAATAGGGACCTAATCAAATTCTTATGGTTTGGGAAAAAACCAAGGGTTAGACTCAAGAATATGCAAGATACTACCGCCAGGGGTGGTTTAGCTTTACCAAATCTTAAGCTGTATTATTATGCATGTGTACTAGATTGGCTAATAGAATGGATAAAACTGGAAGATAAAAAATTACTGAATTTAGAGGGTTTTGATAAGCTATTTGGATGGCATGGATATCTTTTCTTTGATAAACTCAGAGTTAATAATGACTTTAAAGATCATTACATAAGAAAATCATTGATAAGAGTATGGCTTAAGGTTAAGAAGAGAATATGCAATGGTACCCCTAAATGGGCATCTGTCAATGAAGCATTATTTAACAGGACACCCTTAAACTCAACGAGGTGGGTAACATATGATGATCTACTCGAAAAAGACCCTAATAATTTGAGATTAAAATCTTTAGATACACTGAGAGAAGAAGGCTTTAATTGCACATGGTTTACCTACCATCAAATCAGACAATGCTTCTTGACAGATACCCGAGCCAATAACATCAAGGACGCTGACCCGAATTTTGTAAAAATTCTTAAAACACCCCAGAACCACTCAATTAAGAAATTTTATAACCTATTGCTGAATCTCAAAATGGAAGATGAACTGGTAAAACCACAAATGGTCAAATGGGCCCAAGATTTAAAACAAAACATCCAACTAGATCAATGGGAATTAACTTGGTCAAGACGATTGAAATATACGCTAAGCTACAACATCAGAGAAAACTATTATAAAATGTTATACCGTTGGTATATTACTCCAGTAAAACTATCAAAAATATACAAAAATCAAAGTGATCGTTGCTGGAAATGTAATGATAAACTGGGCTCATTTTACCACTTGTGGTGGGAATGTCATTTTGCGAAAGATTATTGGAAGAAAATCCACAAAATCATGGAACAGATTCTACAGTTACCCTTCAGTTTTGACCCCAAAAGATACTTGTTATGTATAAATGAGGAAAAGACTCTCGAAGAGAAGCATGGAAGGCTTATTTTTTATTTAACTACCGCTGCACGAATTACTTATGCCTCGAAATGGAAAGATAAGGGAATTCCTCAAAGGACTGGCTGAACAAAGCATACGATTTTTTACAATGTGATAGACTTACACAACTACGACAACAAAGAGAAACTTTTCTACTTTTCTGGGACTTTTCTACAAGGACTGGCAACCCTTTATTGATTATTTGGAAAACAATTGGGGGAAGAAATGGGTAATGGGCCTGACTTAGAAGGTAAAAGGTCAGCTAATAAGGGAAGGATTGACTCAATACTCGAAAGTGTATCAAAAAAGGACACTTTTAGGCTCTCAAGGTGGCTGATATAGACGACAGAACAGAAGAAGAGAAATAAGATTATTATGATTTATAAGGCTCGAAGTTGTTGATAGGAAGGATTATGTTTTATGTTTGTTTGTATGTTTATTAAGAGGTTGCTCAAGGTTATGAGTCAGAGACGTCGTATGTCTGTTTATTTCATGTCTGTAACTGTGTTGTTTCTTTTTAATCAATTAAAACTAAATTAAAAAAAAACTTTTCCCAGCAATGCTCCCTGTAACTCCAGTTTGTGGGAAATGTATAGGCACTGTATGCATAGTTTCATTTGCCCAGATGGGGAAATAATGACTATGGGGCAGGGGCAGTTTTCACTAGGGAAACAGCAAATAATTTGTGTTGCCGCGCAGGTCAGGGCCCCCCCCCCCAATAAATACAGAAACCTGGTTGGAGGAAAAAAGGCCACAACTTTATTAACTGTTCCACACATGCAGAACAACACAAAACCATAGGGTTGGCCCAAAGCATAAGGTCTGGATCTGGCCATCAGCAACACCCTGGTTGGTTGATGTACCCTTGGTAGCAGGGGCAAACATCGGGATGACGTAGGTGCCAAGCTCCGCCCTGTTGCGCAGTTAGGCAACTGCGCTGCTTCACATCGAATTGCGAGACATCCTAGTCACCGGGTATTAATCGACTGTGGCCCCCGCAATGGCCACAGCGAACCGCTCCTTACCCGGGTCATGAGGACTCCCGATCCAGTGCCAGCGGGCCCTGGAAACCCCTACCCCAGATCCAGGCCTATGCTGCCACCCAGAACAGAAGTTGTGACAATCAACTCCCTAAACAGGGAGGGAGGGTGGGAGAGCAGAACTGGCAATGGTGCCGACGCTCACCTTACACGGCCTTAAATAGGCCCAACAGCCAATGAGGGCTCAGGAACGATGGAGGCACCACCCTCTCCGAGCTCTCCACCAATAGGAGGGCACACCATACCTTGCTGTGGCCAATCAGACAGGTTCCTTTCCTGCTCCTCCCAGTGGCCAATCAGCATCGAGCCCGCGCTCGCACCGGCCGCTGGGGCGCCCAAGCCTGGCGCGCGGGAAGGGGAGAGGCCTTCCTTCACGCGGCAACAGCGCCGGCCCGTTAATTCGGGCGGCGCCATTTGCCGCGCAGGTCAGGGCCCCCCCCCCCAATAAATACAGAAACCTGGTTGGAGGAAAAAAGGCCACAACTTTATTAACTGTTCCACACATGCAGAACAACACAAAACCATAGGGTTGGCCCAAAGCATAAGGTCTGTCTCTGGCCATCAGCAACACCCTGGTTGGTTGATGTACCCTTGGTAGCAGGGGCAAACATCGGGATGACGTAGGTGCCAAGCTCCGCCCTGTTGCGCAGTTAGGCAACTGCGCTGCTTCACATCGAATTGCGAGACATCCTAGTCACCGGGTATTAATCGACTGTGGCCCCCGCAATGGCCACAGCGAACCGCTCCTTACCCGGGTCATGAGGACTCCCGATCCAGTGCCAGCGGGCCCTGGAAACCCCTACCCCAGATCCAGGCCTATGCTGCCGCCACACAGGCAGGTCTGAAAGAGCGCCTGCCACCAACCCTAAGAACCGAAAAAGAACCCTCCACAAATAACATTAATAGCATCCGCTTGAGCAAGAGTCCAAATCAGGGGTGAACAGAAATAGAGCGCGGGGAAACCCCACTATACTTTAACCACGCCATGAAGCATAAAACAGTTGTCGAATCCATAGGCCAAAGTGCCGGAATGTCTAGGGCACCCCACAAGGAGGACAATTTAGAAAAAACCTTATTATAGGCCCTGAGAGTGGAGGGGGCCACCGAAGACAAAATGCCCTGGGTCACATTGGAAGTCCAATCTTCCTGAGGAACTCTGGAAATGGCATGGGAAGGGGGTCTGCCTTTGGAGCCAGCCATTGAAACCTGTCTTCCTGGAATCGAGAAAGAGCATCAGCTAAATTATTTTGCAAACCAAGAACAAACCAAGCTGTGATAGAAATGTTAAAATTAAACAAGTGAGTACGAGCCACAGCACCAGCACGACTCTTTCTGATTTGAAAGACAGGCTATTAACAACAGCAACTATGGCTTGATTATCGCAGCAGAACAGAACATGTTTGGTGGAAAACTCATGTTTCCAAATAATGACAGCCGTCACAATGGGAAATAATTCCAAAATAAATAAATAGATAAATAAATTATTAACAACATCCTCTTAAGCCCAACCCTTTGGCCATTTTTTGAGCACACCAGTGTCCTTGAAAAAACAGCCCAAATCACAATCTTCAGATCCTCTCTAATACCCTTGGTAATGCTCACATGGTAATGAGGCCTGGAAATACCTGCAGTAGCTCTGGCCAGCCTGGCACAAAAAGGGCGACCAGGAGAAACCACACAGCACGCAAAGTTCAGGTGACCCAGGAGGGATTGCACCTGTCTCATAGTAACTTTTTGGGATGCAAGAAATTCTGAAATAAGGTTTTGTTTTTTTTTTAGAGCACTCAATTTGTCAGGAGGGAGACGAGAAACTCCTTCAACCGAGTCCAATTGGACACCCAAAAATGTGAGGGACATAGCTGGCCCCTTAAGTGTTATCAGCTGCTGAAGGGACCCCGAAATCAGATGCCAAAGCAGAAAAGGTATTTAGGAGCATCTGGCAATGGTCTGAGCCGGACCGTCCTGTGAAAAGGAAATCATCCAGTTAATGAGTCACAAGCGGGGAGCAAGCCCTGCGCTTTACCTCCCACTCCAGGAAAGTACTGAAGGCCTCAAAGGCTGCGCAGCTAATTGAACAGCCCATCGGTATAGCCTTATCGAAATACCATCGGCCTTGTACCTTAAGCCCTTACAGGTGGAAATCATCAGAGTGAACAGGCAAAAGGCAGAAAGCAGACTGAATGTCACATTTGGCCATTTGGGCTCCGCGGCCACATGCCTGCACTAGCTGGACCACATGGTCGAACGAAGCATAGCTAAGTCGGAATTCCCCCAGAGCCTTCTTGGGGACAACTCTTAAGGGAGACACCTGAATGTTTGGGAAAGGCGGAGAATCAAAAGGCCTTTCAATGCAGCCGGCATCTATTTCTTTTTGAATCTTTTTCATAAGAACCTCCGGCATATCTCAAGCTGATTTAAGATTCTTAGACTCTGAAGGAGGAGGGGAACAAGTCACCTTGGGCAGGGCCCCATGCTGAAAGGGATGGTGGCCTGATTTTGGGCAAGCTGCCTTACTATGGGGCCCCCGACAAAGTTCAAAGATGTGGTCATATCTGCAGTGAAACCTGGAGCACCTTCCTGCATTATATTCCCAGCAGACCAATTTATGTCCCTCTTACCATCCGGTCTGGTGGCCCCTTTGGACCTGGTCAGAGGGACCACCTCAAGCAACCAAATTTCATTGTGAATAAGATCCCAGTGCTCCCTAGAGCTCTGAGAAGCCTGCTGACAAAAGGCTGCATCATAGGTGATAGCAGCTGCCTCACCAGGTACATCTCTGACTCTAAGAACATGAAGCATGTGGCAATCTAAGTGTCAAGCTCTCTTGGGGAATGCCATTGAGATAACAGCCCTATGGAGAATGTATGCTCTGTTGAGGGAACCTTAGGGTGTTTTGTTTGTTTGTTTGTTTGTTTTGCCCATTTGGTGGATGTAACAGCAAGGGCATCATGCCCTTTTGGTTGCAATAGTGTGAAAATGTCAACAAAACAACCTGTTAAAATTCCATTTTTGCACATTTTTTTGAAAGGTGAGACCCAGGAGGACACTCACCAGGAGCTGAGGGAGGGATGCCCAAGGCCCAAGGCCCATACACCTTGCAGGCCAGGATGCCAGGACCTGCACTGGATAGCACAGCAGGGAAACCCAGGGACCAAAGCATGGTCCACCCAGAACCCTTCTCTACCTGTAGGCACAACCTGTGAAACACCCCTCCCCAACATGTCCCAAACGAGACACAGATGCAGTCCTGTTCCATTTACTCTTTTTTCCCTTGCATTTCTTCCTTTTGCCACCGGCCACAGAGGTTCCCGCAATAAGCTCGTCGTCCTCCGAACTCGAAGATGTAGAGCTAAAGCCGGATGAAGAACTTGAGCTGGAGACATCCACTCAAGCAACGGAGGTCCAAGCCGAAGAGCTGGGTCCCAAGCTGAGGACATCATCCGCCAATTGTTGGTGTTCGCCTTCCCGGGATTCAGATCCAGACATGCAACACCAGCAGATGTCGATACTTGGGAGGCTGCCATGGCCTTAGCAATGATTTCTGAGAAGGACCACATCAGTTTTGCAGCCATCTCTTGGCTAATGATCAAAGATGCCTGCAATGGGGGAGGATGGGCCTGGACCATTACTATTGTCGCAGGATCCACCACAACTGTCGAACTCCCCTGTCTACAGGCATATGTACGTGCTGGGCACCTCCTAGTCCCTGGGGCTAGCTCTTCCCAGGACCTACAATTTGTTTTCACAAAGAACTGGTAACTTGTGCAGCACCACTTGACTTCCTTGATTTTGGTGACATGTTGAAATTGGTTGGTCTGACAACACTAAGATTGGGACTGTAGTCAGCAAGAAAAAAGTATTGCAAAGCTGCTTATAGGTGAAGGGAAACACATGCCCAGCAGGGCCGAAGCCGCAAGCACCGTGTAAATTACAGTTCACCGTTGTCAAGTCACAAGCACTGGTTACAAATCACGTGCCCAGCTGGCCAAAGCTGCGTGCACCGTGTAAAGTCAGCAGTGCAATAATCACCAACCAAGTAGAGAGCACGTGCCCAGCAGGGCCGAAGCCGCGAGCACCGTGCTGAAGAACAGTTTGCAGTCACAAAGTCATCAAGACAATTGTTTGCACGTGCCCAGCAGGGTTGAAGCTGGGAGCACTGTGCAGTTAAAACAAAAAACAAACCAAAACAAAACAAAAAACAGTTTGAAGGCAAAATTCCGAACACCACCAGGAGCACCGTGCAGTTGAAAAAACAGTTGAAGCCAAAATTCCAAACACCGCCGGGAGCACCGTGCAGTTGAAAAAACAGTTGAAGCCAAAATTCCGAACACTGGATGTGTGATCAGCAGGGGCCAAGGCCGCAGGCACAACAATTATTAATTATTAAGACTAAAAAGTACAAAACAAAACAAAAGGCCTTCTCAAAAAACATGAACCCTGTCTGCCAGTCCCTTAGCAACAAACCTGAAGGAGCGGGTGATTGTTACCAAGAAGTGGGGAGGTGGTAAAGATGCCCTCACCAACAAAATGCCCCACCTATTAGGCAGCGAGGAAGGCTGTCTGACCCAAAGCCCCGCCCCCTACCGTGCAGCAAAATAGGCAGTGAAGCCTCTGATCTGCTGGCCCCCAGAGCAGAACTGGCAATGGTGCCGACGCTCACCTTACACGGCCTTAAATAGGCCCAACAGCCAATGAGGGCTCAGGAACGATGGAGGCACCACCCTCTCCGAGCTCTCCACCAATAGGAGGGCACACCATACCTTGCTGTGGCCAATCAGACAGGTTCCTTTCCTGCTCCTCCCAGTGGCCAATCAGCATCGAGCCCGCGCTCTCACCGGCCGCTGGGGCGCCCAAGCCTGGCGCGCGGGAAGGGGAGAGGCCTTCCTTCACGCGGCAACAGCGCCGGCCCGTTAATTCGGGCGGCGCCATTTTTCAAGAGGAAAATGCAGGGATTTAATTCTCCTCCCTCTCAGATGCCATGATCCCAATAGCACCCATCCCAGTAGCTATCTCTCCCCCGCCCCCCAAGTTTGGGAGATCCTACTAACAGATACCCTTTACAGTAAATCAGATTCCCTCTCAGGTTTCTGGTGAGATGTTCATAAAGTTTTGGTTGTTTTAAAGAGATATTTTGTCATCCTGGCAGCTTCAAAACAAAACAAAAAACTAGCAGATAGTCACAGTGGAAAAATGAAAGGAGACCAAGTCCAACATGCTATACCAAGGTTACAAACTTTTATTTTATAAAAGGCCCAATGCGTTTCATCCTTGTCACCCATTTGGTTTTCTTCAAGGGCTTTTCTTTCTAGCTTCTCTCTAATACTCAAAGGTCCACTTTTATAGAGAGTGCATACTGAAATTTAAGAAATTTCTAGGAACTGAATAGCCCCTAAAGAAGGCCAACTGGTGATAAGATGGAAACTTGTTTGGCTTTTTAAGAAATAAAAGGGTTTTCTTATACCATTGTATAGCATATGAGACTGTCTCTTTTCATTCTTCCATGCTTGCAGCTTCACCATATGATTCGGTCTATTACAGAAGATATAATAAGAGCTCTTTCTTTTCCAGGTCATGCTCTTCTGCTAAGAAAAATTGGCATGCAATTTTCTCCCCAAATGACTTTACCCAAAGACGTAGCCATGCCCAGTATGACATTTCCAAGAACACAGTCAGTGGAGAGGAACACCACAGGCTTACGGGTTTCTTTGCTTAACTTTATGATTCCATTGCTTTCTCATCTGCACAGTGCATGCAAAACCATTGGGCTACTCAAGCAGGTCAGATCAGGGGAAAAGAAACAGAGGAGAAGCTGTGAAGAAACCAAATTAATAGCTTCTTGAAATCTGAGCAACTGAGTTGTACTTCAGAAAGGTCCATACAACGTCATAGGGCTTGAAACCTATTTTTGCCCATTGCAGTGGCTTTGTAGTATCGCACCCAAAGTTTTCCAAAAATGTCAGACAAGTTTACCGTAGCAATTAAGCTGTCTCCCCTCTGCAAAAGATCCAGCCAAGAGGTTTCTTAATTCTTCCCTAGCCTCCCACCAGAACTGGTTCAATTTAAGCTTTTCAACAATTTTCCCTCCCATTGAAATCCAACAGGCATTCAATCGTAGTGCAAAGCTCTTTGAGGGGAACCTTTTCCCCTTTCCAAGAATTTGTTATGCACTGACATTATATAAAACATATGATATTACACGTGACATTATTTATCCTGCAGTGAATGTTTGCAATTTGGTAAATGCCAGCATTTATTAGTGCATTATTGAACTTGTGAGCATCTGAGACTATATAGTGAATAGTGATAATCCCATTTAGCCGATTTTCCACATGCATTTGCAGACATTTTCGTTTGTCTGGAGAATAGAACTTAGAATAGTTACTTTTGGGGGGGCTATAGTTCCCAGAATTTCCCATTCAGTATGATCACTGGAATTGTAGTCAAAAACATTTTAAATTTACACACACCAAGACTTTGGGATAATTAAAAAGCAATAGTAAGATGCACACATTCATTGTAACACACACGTATGTCCGCTCATGCTCACACACACACGCACACACACACTTTCTCTTACCTATATGATTTCTTCCCCTCTAGAAGATAGTGCCTCCAAAGAGAACCCATGGCATTTTGCTGCCTGCGTCAGAGAACAAAAGATGTCAAGTCAAGGTGCATAGTACACAATCTCTGTCAAATGGTTTTGGCACACAAGCCACAAAATGCCATAAACACCTTGGCAATAAAAACAAAGTAACTCAGTAAATAAGTAACAATTGGCTGTTCTTTTACAGCACTCAGCATATATTGCCTGAGGCAGCCTCCTTGCTCTGTCTAATGGCAGGGCTGGCCCTGATTGTCCCCATTCTTGAGGAAGACATGGCTAGGAAATACAGCCAAAGGTTGGAGATTAGCACTCCTTATTCTCCTCCCGAAAGGTATGCTATTTTCAAAAATATTAGCCCTGGTGTGAATTTAATGAGTCCACCGCACTATATTTAAAAGCTCCCTAAAAGAACATGAGGACATTCAAACAACAATAGTAGAGTATATTAAGTGTGTCTGGGGAAACATTGCCTTTTCTTGGCCAAGTTTAGAACACTATGTAGTTGAGCTAAAACTGTCATGAGTGAAGGATATTCTTTACTGTTACCGCCCATGTGGGTTGCAAGCACACTGATTGTTTCCAGTTGCCAGTCTCAACAGAGTGTTATTTTTCACCCCTCTTGATGGAAACTATTCCAAAGGCATTGAAGCTATAATTTTAACTCTGTTCTATAAACATAAATTGCAGATGACAAATAGTCAAACTGCCTACGTTCCATGCCTCTTTCCCTCTCAAGTGTTTGGGCACTACACTGTATGGCAGGATCAGGTAGTGCCTCAGGAACCTTGACGTGAGAACAAATGCTGTTTTGCAAGCAACATTATTATCACCACAGTACACGACACATGCAGTCACATCTACCTGTTAGCACATCCACCTGGCTTTTTTTGTTTTTTCTTTTATTTTACTGTGGATGATCAGAATAAACACCTCTTCCAGCAATGAAAAGACAAATGGTGTCCTAATTCCAAGAGCTTGAGAATGCTACTGTTTTGACTACAACAGTAAGCATGATGTTTGTGGGGATTCTGGGAGTTATAGTCCAAAAAAGCCCAAGCTCTACTTAATTCCCATAAAATAATGTTGCGCAATTATTTGCACTTTCTTTGATCTGTGTCTGCATCAACACTGCAGAAATAATCCAGTTTTACACCACTTTAACTGCCATAGCTCAATGCTATGGAATTCTGGGTATTATAGTTTGTTGTGGCACCAAATCAGCATTCCCAGAATTCCATAGCATTGATCCATGACAGTTACAGTGGTGTCAAACTGGATTATTTCTACAGCATGAATACAGCCTTTGTGGTCTTTCCTCCTAATGAGATTATCACACTAGGGTCAATTCCAGAACCATCCCACAATTATCCCATTATTGGCAATGGGATAATTATGGGATGGTAATGGGATAATTGTGGGATGGTTCTGAAATTGACCCTAGTGTGATAATTTTATGTCAATCCACTAGAAGTACTCCTCAGACCCATCCAACAACACCCCAGGACTATATCCATATTACAGTTGGCCCTCCATATCCACAAATTTTTCACCCACAGATTCAACTATCAACAGCTTGAAAATATTTTTTAAAAATACATTCCAAAAAGCAAACCTTGTTTTTGCCATTTTATATAAGAGACACCAAGGGGCCACTGTATTGGCTGACTCCTTGAAAAATGTAAGATTTTTGTTGCTCCTGATGGCTTCACATGAAGACAGAAATGGGCAAGCTGAAAAGTAACCTTCATGTAATATGAGAGTTGTTAAAGCACTTTTCACGCTGAAATGCTAGTGTTGTTGTTGTGTGCCTTGAAGTCATGATTTATGGTGGACCTATCATGGAGTTTTCTGAGGCTGAGAATATGTGATTTGCCCAGGGTCATCCAGTGGGTTTCCATGGCCAAGCGGGGATTCAAATCTTGGTCTCCAAAGTCATAGTCCAATGCTTAAATCATTATGCCACACTGACTTAGACTAATACACAGGCCTAAATTTAATTGCTAGTCCTAACTAGAGTAGACCCAGTGAATCCTCTGCTGAATTTGAACTCTGTAAATCTGATCAATTCAATAGGTCTACTCTAGTTGGGACTAGCAACTGGATATAGACCATAACTCTTGAAAAGGCATAACAATAGCCCATTCATTCAAGTCCTGAGCAGGCAATGGTAATTCCCAAAGTAGATGAGCTATGAAGGTGCATATTGGAGTTTTGCCAGTTGTACTTCAGAATTTTGACAATAATGTCATGACTGCTATTACTGTGGGTGTGTTCACATTTCAGTACACTGCACAGTTTATTTCAACAGTTAATTGCTTGTTTTATAGGTCCTTCGGGATCTTTAAATGAAGGATATAAAGCCAAAAATGTTATTGGTACTCTTTCAAGAAGAATAAAGATGGGAAAAAAATACTGGAATTTAGAAGTGCTAGTAAGTCTAGTCTTCAAAAGTTTACTCAAATGTTTTTTGTTAAAGTCCATGATATGGTACAGTCCTCCTGGGGCTGTTTCACTTCATCATGGAGATGATGGTTTGGCTAACTCAGTGCTAGCTAACTTAACAAATCCCCTCCAACTGGGAAATAAGTATATGGGGGAAATGCTCTAGACTGTCTCTGATATGTTAGATTTCTGTATGAGCAACATTTTTAACATTTAAGGAGCATTCAAACAGTCCCAGGAAGACTACAGAACATACACTTTCTGACTATGTGGGCTGGATCTGAAAGAGAAGCAATTCTTTAGGTCCTGAATATACACTCTAGGCTAACTAGATGAAATAACCAGATCCATAATTAGCTTTCTTTTCTCTTTAAATTTCACCCACAGTGTATGTGTGTATGCATGCATGTGTGTGGTATATACTGGGACCACAGTGCTGGAAACAGAAGACCTCTGTATGTGCACATGAGACAGAATATAAATCCGTTGCTAAACACATTCTTGAAACCATAAGTAACATCTGCTGGTTCTACATGGTCTTCTTCAGTTGTAGTTAGATATGGGAAAGTTATGCTACAGTGCTCCAGATGTTGTTTGACTAAAACTTCCATCATCTCTCACAGCTGGTAAGATCTACAATCCAACAACATTTGGAGGACCTCACACTCCCCACCCTATACTGTATTAGAGGTACTGTAATTTGTACATCAGAAGTGCTCTGTGGCAACGTCTACCAAGTATATCTGTGTGAATTTTTGCTCCATGTTTGAATATAATTTCCTATTGCCTATTGGTTTTGATACTTTTCTCCTCTTCCTCTCCAGCATAGTAACATTTTGGTTTGCCAGTCTTCCTGTTCTCCTTCTCTCTTTCTGAAGAGAATATCTGCTCTTCAGTGTCACATTGGAGAAGCATCATACACAGTAATTGTAGGAATTCTGTGTAACTCCAGAACCTGAATGTTGTAGGCCTTGGTCTCTGTGGATGTGTAGGCCTTGGTGTCTGTAGAATACATATAGCTACCATAGAAAGAGTTTTCAAATCTATGCTTTGTAGAGAGGTCTGCCATGCTGAATAGTTTGCGTGTATGAATGAACAGTATGACTTATTAAGGAACAAACTGTACTATTTGTGCTTCAGAGAGACACCACATCAGCATTTTCCTCGGCATTCAACACTGTTGAAGCCCCGCTGAGCCATTCCCCTGTCACCACACTGGAGGACTTGGCATTCATTGGGCCACATGTAGCCAGGACACATTGGCAAAGGCACCACAATCTCCTTTGCCAAGTCTATTTACTACCAATGTTAAAGCTGCCAGATTCCTGTCAACCTGATGCCATCTCTCTGGGGTTCTGTACTGGATTTACTGCTACAGACCAGACCAATGTACCATGATGTAATGTCTCTTACTCCTCAGATATACAATAGCTGATAGTATTAAACCCATATCATACTTAAATGGATACAGTTATTGCAAATGAATCTTAACAGTTCTTTCCATTAAAAGCCCAATGATATTCTGTGAGTATCAGTGCTACAGTGTTGTTTCACATCTTTTCATGCATCCCAAATCCTATGTTTGCCTTTCACACTGAATTTACATGTAGATGCTTCACTAGATTTCAGTGTAGTAGAGCTAGACCTTGAAAGATGATCATCTGCTGTAAATTAGCATCCTTTCAGCAAGACCACAAATGGTTTCTTACTTGCACATTGGCATCACTGGCTGGGTCTTCTGGGTGTATCAAAGGAGCTTTCAGTAACACACAATTACAGAATTGTGTGTATGTGCCTTCAAGTCACCTGTTGACTTATAGGGACCCATTTCATAGGATTTTCTTAGGCCAGGAATACTCAGAGGTGATTTGCCATTTCCTTCCTTTGAAATTTAACCTACAGCATCTGGCATTACTTGGCAGGCTACTATCTATGTACTAGCCAGGGATGGCCCTGCTTAGCTTCCCTTTCCTTATTTCAAAGGTAACCTTCAATAATCACATGTAACCACAATCACCCTGCTCTGAATGTTTTCATCTTGGATTTAATAGAAAAATTAGTGTCTTGGAAGAAATCATAGAATCATAGAATCACAGAGTTGGAAGAGATCACAAGGGCCCTCCAGTCCAACCCCTGCCATGCAGGAACTCCCAATCAAAGCATCCCCGACAGATGGCCATCCAGTCTCTGGTTAAAGACCTCTAAGGAAGGAGACTCCACTACTCTCTGAGGGAGTGTGTTCCACTGTCAAACAGCCCTTACTGTCAGGAAGTTCCTCCTAATGATGAGGTGGAATCTCTTTTCCTGTAACTTGCATCCATTGTTCCACGTTCTAGTCTCTGGAGCAGCAGAAAACAAGCTTGCTCCCTCCTCAATATGACACCTCTTCAAATACTTAAAGAGGGCTATCATATCACCTCTTAACCTTCTCTTCTCCAGGCTAAACATCCCCAGCTCCCTAAGTCGCTCCTCATAAGGCATGGCTTCCAGACCCTTCACCATCTTAGTTGCTCTCCTTTGGACACACTCCAGTTTCTCCACATCCTTTTTGAATTGTGGTGCCCAGAACTGGACACAGTATTCCAGGTGGGACCTGACCAAAGCAGAGTAGAGTGGCACTATTACTTCCCTGGATCTAGACCCTAAACTTCTATTGATGCAGACTAAAATTGCATTGCCTTTTTAGCTGCCACATCACACTGTTGACTCATGTTCAACTTATGGTCTATTTGGACTCCTAGATCCCTTTCACATGTAGTTTAATTCAGCCAGATGTCCCCCCATCCTATATCTGTGCATTTCATTTTTCCATCCTAAGTGCAGAACCTTACATTTGTCTGTGTTGAATTTCATTTTGTTAGCATTGGCCAAGCTTTCTAGTCTATTCAGGTCATTTTGAATTTTGAGCCTGTCCTCTGGGGTATTAGCTACTCCTCCTAGTTTAGTGTCATCTGCAAATTTGATAAGTATGCTCCCAATTCTGTTATCCAAGTCATTGATAAAGATATTGAATAGCACTGGGCCAAGGATAGATCCCTGTGGGACCCCACTTGTCACTTCTCTCCAGGATGAAAAGGAGCCATTGTTGAGCACCCTTTGGGTTCGGCCAGTCAATCAATTACAAATCCATTTAACAGTTGCCTTGTCTAGCCCACATTCTACAAGCTTGTTTGCAAGAATGTCATGGGGAACTTTGTCAAAGGCCTTACTCAGATCAAGATATACTATATCCACAGCATTCCCTTCATCCACCAAGCTGGTAATTTTATCAAAAAAAGAGATCGGGTTTGTCTGGCAATATTCTTCCCCAACTAAATCCCACCACTACATATGTTTGTCTCTTCAATTTCTATTTGCTGCCACATTACTCAATCTGCTTCTGTACCATCCCACCTTTAAACCTTTGTTCTCTTTCATGAACTGATCCTAGCCCACCAGGGATCACATGGTAATCATGGCATGATGTTACATAGCCAATCTGATTTGCCTACATGCTATCATAGCTTCTGTGTGTGCATGTGCAAAGACACATGATTTACGAGTTGTCTTGTATCCCAGAGACAAAGTTCACATGATACCCACCCATGTTAGTAAAGTAATAATCCATCTGATTACATATGTCCTTTCCCCCCCAAAAAAAGGGGGGGGGGGAGAAATTCTGCAGAAAGATTTGGTGCCCTGTGGTGTTTGTGTGTCGTGTACAGAAATTCAGATATCTTTTCTCCCACTGAACTGCAGCCACTCCATTCTTAATGCTAAACTTAAAATCATCATCTTTCAAACTATTTAATGTTTCATAGGCTGTTTTCCACACAAATTTCAAGCTAATTGAGCTATCTTGTGAGGGAAATGGTCAGAACAGTAACAGTTAACAGTGTGATCCTTTTGACTGTGGCTGATGGTGTGGCGAAACAGAGAGATGGCCCTCTCCAGAAGATCTTAGAGGCCTAATGGGTTCATAGTTCAGACAGCATTAAAATGTGTGTTTACTAGATTCACTAGATGACAGCCAGCATGAAGTCACACTCTCAGCCTCAGAGGAAAGCAAAGGCAAGCTCCCTTTGAAGTGGGTATCCATAATTCTGAAATACCTTGAGGGCAAAGATAACAACTACAACAACAAGGGCTCTAAGGTGGCATTCCTCAATGCTACAAAGCAAAGAACCTCGTTAGAAGTAGGGAGACATACATCTGAATCCAACTTGTATGTAAGATTGCTTGGGAAAGTAGGTTTACTTTGGCCTTCCTGAATGCATTGCTTGGATATTCCTCAGAAAGTTGGCAGAGAATCTTTGAGAGGGTGGGGTAGACAGTGAGAGAAAAGTAGGAAAGGGAGAAGGAGCAACAACAACAGCCAACCAGATGATTAATAATTTTATGTGTCATCATTATCATAATTATCATCATCATCACCATTGGCACTTGGATTCGAAATCAAAAGTTGCAATCTTTGGTGCTACAAGGTATTTTGGGCTAGCCCTAGATGACCCTGCATGAGTACATGTGCTACATTATAGTCTATGAAATGGTTTCCATTCATTTGGATCCCTTAACAGAGGTGGATGAGCCAAATGAGGTCAATGAAGAGTAACCATTTATTTTGTTAGATGAAGATTTTTGACACTAGCAACACTTAAGCCATTATATTGTAATGTACCAACATTTATTTAAATATTGATGCTCAGTCACCTGGGGAGCCTTGGCTCCTCTAACCATGCCTAGCAAATTGTTGCTTACATTTGATTCATTTCGTATTAGAGGAGGCTTATTTCTCATGAAAGATAACTTTGTTTGTAATATTTGGCTTACCCTTCTTTGTGCCACGAAACCTGAGATCTGCTCAATGGCTTCTATTCAAATGGAAAACATGCAAAAGGATCTGCAGCACGTCACCCTGAACGCAGCCACAGATTGAAATTTCTTTCAGCTTTCCTTGTGTAGCATAGTCTGGAAATAAAACATATGGAGTTAGCACAACGGCTGATTGGATTTTGATTGCTCTGAAACATAGCCAAGTTTAAAGTGGAGAGTGCAGCCTGAAAGGAAATACAGTAGACACTAGACAATTTATTTGTTTCTGAGAGGGGACCTGGCTGACAGACTGCTTCGAAGGTGGCTAACAAAAGCAATATGTTTCCATCTGGAAACCATATGGGGAACTCAGCCTGTATCTTGAAAAATGGCACAGTGACTGTGTATACTATGAAAACAGAATCATTGCCACCTTGTTAAACTAGAGCTGGTCAAAAGCATCGCACCTGATGAATGGTACTGATGAAGAACTGAACAGTGAACCTACAAACAGGTGCCCACTAAAACAATATAAAAGCAAGAGAAGGGGAACACTGAATAGGTAACACGATGGTGTTGGCAAAGGAGACTGGCAAAATCCTCATTTAATATAAAAAGAAATGAAATGAAATATAAATGCCATTCATTTTTATGGCAGATTTATTGGTCTGTCTAATTCAAGGCACATGTGAATTGTCATATACAGTTGGCCCTCTATCCATGGATTCAACCATCCACAGTTTTAATATTCAAAAAAGTATAAATTCAAAAAAGCAAACCTTGATTTTGCCATTTTATATAAGGGACACCATTTTCTTTTGTCACTGTATTAAATGGGACTTAAGCATGGTATCCAAGTTGTTGTTGGTGGGGTTCCTGGAGTCAAACACCAGTAGATACCAAGGGCTCATTGTACCACAAGTGCTCATGGATAGACAAATACATTCCTACTCATGCCTGTCCAAAGTATGCATTCAGCTCAATAGTGAGTAGTGAAGGGCAGATATATGTGAAAGTCTAGATGCATATTTGCAGGCTAAGCATTCCTCAGGAAGAATGATGTGGTTAGATTTCCTTTGATTCTCTAGGCTTCTCCCTCCACCTATTCTGCATTTCACTAACCCATTTATTCAACAGAGCACACACTTTGAGGGGTTTGGTAAGTCTGGGACCTACAACAAATGATACAGCTGGGTAAATCCATGCCCTACCATCCCGGCTTTTGTATTTTCTTAAAAATATCCCTGCCTTTGTATTTTCTTAAAAATATATTCCCACAAGAAAATCCCACTGGGTTAAGTAAAACAAATGTTATTGTTGCTGTGTGCCTTGAAGTCAGCTCTGACCTGTGGCAACCATATCTTAGGATGTGCTATTTTATTTTTTGCTTGGTTTACTCAGAAGATAGTAGGACAGGAGGCTACCATTAGAACAGAATAGAGATAAACAGAAAAGTTCCCTATTGGAATGGTGATCAGACAAGGTTGTATTCTATCAACATATTTGCCCAACGTGTAGCCAGAACCCATGATATGAAGAGAAGCTTTAGATGCAAAGGAAAGAGGAGTGAAGACTGGAGGAAGGAATAGCAATGACCTAAGATACACAGATGGCATCATACTACTAGCAGAAAACAACAAAGATGCAATATAGAGATAAGAGAAATTTATAGATGATAGTTATCCTAAGTGTCTGTCACAGAACAAAAGTCTAGGATGGCTTCTTGACCAACCAAGAAGCATGCAGATCTTGTGATATGGATCTGAATCTCTTATATTCATTCAGGCCTATTTTGCATGAAAGAATTTTAGACAAAAGGGTTGTTGTTTAAATTGAGAGAACCTCACAAAAGGAAATACATATTTAGTCTGCAATGTTTCTGGAATCAAGATTTGAACTGAACAATATAATCACAGTACAGAACATACAAAGCTTAAATCACTTGTGTCTACTTGACAATTAGTATATATTAAAATGCTTAATGGAAAAACAAAAGGCTAAATCCAAAGTTGGTCCCAACTAGAAGAGACTTAGGTCCAAAACACACTGCAGAAATAATTCAGTTTGAGATCGCTTTAACTGCCCTGGCTCAGTGCTAGGGAATCCTGGGAATTGCAGTTTATTGTGGCACCAGAGCTCTCTGACAGAGGCGGCTCAATGTCTCACAAAACTACAGTTCCCAGAATTTCCTAGCATTGAGCCAGGGCAGCTAAAGTGATCCTAGATTATTTTCTGCAGTGTGTTTTGGCTCTTAGGCTGCTGCCACACTCCAGAATTAATGCAATTTGACACTCCTCTAACTGCCACGGCTCCATCCTGTGGAATCCTGAGCTCTCTGCCAGAGAAAGCTAAATATCTCACAAAATTACAAATCCCAGAATTCCATAGCATTGGGCCATGCTGTTGAAGCAGTGTCAAACAGCATTAATTCTGCAGTGTAGATGCAGTGTTAGTGAAATGAATGGGACTTTTCAGACACCACTCACTTAGGGGCTAACACACATGCACGAAATGAATACATCGGAACACTGTCATAAATTAACTTAGAGCCCTTTTGTAAAACAAAACACATAATTCAGCCAGTCAAACTGTGCAGCATTATTATGGGTCATATCATTTAATTTATAAATTATTTGCAGGTGAATGGACAGATTTCATGTTTTGTTTCTACTCGGATGCAACTGTGGGGAGACAAAGATGGTGTTTGCTGGCTGCATCATATTTGTTCCTTGTCGCTCTCAGCCAGGCCTGTGCAACATATGGCCAGGGGGCTGCATGGTACTTGCCAAAGGATTTTGGGTGGCCCACAAAGATGTGCTGTGACTCCCACTGCTTGCCCTCCTCCTGAGGAGGAGAACAGGTAAATGCTCACTCTTGCAAGGCTCCTCCTATGCCCAGCTTTCTCCTGAGATGACCAGGCGGTGGAAGAGGAAGAGGGGCAAACACTAAGAACAGGCAAGGCTCTTCTGCTGCTCAGCTTCTCCTGAGGAAGGGGCTGGGCAGAGGAGGAGGAATTAACATTAATAATGTTAATTATTATTAATTAATAATTATTAATAATATTTAATTAAAACCGATTTGCGGCCTGAAGGAGTTTAGCCTATTTCAATTTTGGCCCCTACCTCCTGCCAAGTTGTACAGGTCTGGTCTAAGCATTTCAATACTGATGCACTGCAAATCCCACAATACTTACATGAAGCAATGCTGCCCTCTTGTGTTTAAACTCTAATCTCAAATTGTCACTGTTTCTAGACTTTGCCTCTTTGAAAATTAAAATTAAAATTCCACGTTTCCATGTATGTGAGGAAGCACCTTTGACAATGACTTTTAGGGGTGTGACAACATTAAGATCAGGCTCTTTTAAAAAGAAAAATAGTGAAGAATGAAATATGAATAAATCTCAATAATAATCTCTCCTTACTATAACACCCAATAGTTTATTGAAGTCTTACTATGGAAGCAACTTGCCTTACATTATTCCTGTTATGTAGAAATCATCTTCTTTTTTTGGGGGGGGGGGGGAGTACTCTGTGGCAAAGGTCAAGTTCACTTATTTAGTCGAATTCTGTACAGGTACATGGCTTTGAATTGTTTTGTTTGAAATTTTATTAAGTATGCATTTGGACTGGTTTTCTTGACATTATTCTTGACTGGTTTAAATTATTTTAATTTGTACACCATTGTGACATCTTGTGTTATTGAATCATGGTGTTAAAAAGTATTCTACCTAATCCAACCTCCTCCAAGGACAGGAATCCATTGTTAAAGCATCCCTGAGAGGTGGCCTATCTAACCTCAATTTTCATAAAAGCCATCTTTTATCGTGGCACTGGAATAAAACTAGTATTGATGCCTCCAAGAGGGGAGCACTCTACAGCTGAGGCACCACATCAGAGAAGATCCTTTCACATGTCTCCACATAGCAGGGCCCCCAGAACTGCTTTTAAGGTGTGTTATTAATTTTGCCTACTTGCAAGCATTTCCAGGGGAGGGCAGATTACTTTTCTCTCAAACATATTTAAATGTGAAGGCTCTCCCGAGCCCAATGTCCACGTAACAGTCTTCTCCACAGCTACAATGAAGCTACTTGTCGACCATTTGTATGGATCTAGTAGGGGAAGATGGTCTCAGAATTGGCTCAGGATTGTGTTTTGCGGTATGCCACCTAATCAGTTGAAACTGAGGTTACCTTATACACTCTGGAACATATCTCATCTTCAGAAGAGCACTTGGGAGTGTTTCTATTTCTTTTTGAACTCGTCCAAATGACAAGAACTAGAGGCTTCGACAGACAGAGAATGGCTTGGAGTTGGTGGGACATCACCCCTAGGCAAGGAGGGAGGAGCAGCATTGACACTTAAAACAGTATTCTTCCATTTATGCAGTTTTGAGCTACTGTAGGATTTGGCCAGACATTTCGAAGGTATGTCTGCATTGAGACAGTACTGGGAAGAATCCTTGGATTCAGGATGGCATTTAGTCTTTGGCTGGTTTGGCTGAGTGATGGGCTGACTTATTCTCAGAGGCTGATTTACAGGGTGCCGATACTGTCACCATCAGCAGCATCAATCGTTTTAAGTCCTACTCATAAAGAAGAGCTTTTAGCCTGGACTTTTACATGCTTATGGTGTAAAAGCCTTGCAATGGACACAAGTATTGATGTTGTGTCACTCTCCCAAGCAAAAGACACAATGGGAGTGGCAGCCCCAGCCGAGGAGTTTTGCTCCACAATCAGTACACCTCTTAAACGAAGCGGAAAGAGATGCCATCGTCAAAATCATCATCAGGGTAGTCCAAGTCTAAAACTGTGATCATCTATTATTTTAAGCTGTAAGTGAAAGACTAAGAGTCTAGGTTCCTTGATGCTAACACAGCAGACGAAAAGGAACTGAGGTAAATGAGCAGGAATGGGGAGAATGTAATAAGAGGTGGGCAGAGCTACCACCAAAAATCTACCTAGCAATTCTAGAAGGTTCCCAATATACTCTGCAAATGCAGGAATATTTGTGTGATTCAGAGAGACAACGAAGAACCTCATTTTTTTTTGTTGCTGTTTTTACTAGAGCTACCACACAGTGTTGTCTTTTTCATAAGCTTTCCACAAAACAAAACAAAGATAAAGGCATTCTTTAACCCACCCACTCCAGTCACGGTTACTCTTGTAACCCAACAAATCCACACACTTCTGAAAGTTGGAAGGCTTTATAATTTCTGAAGACACAACTATCCCTGAAGATTTCATTAGATTTGGACAATAGATCAAAGTAGTTATTAGAGGCTCTTTTAAAAAAAGATTGTATCAGACATCTAGATGACCCATTTGTTCATATATATCCAAAGGGTTTTTAGGTCTGCAAATATCACCCAGTTCTCTCGGGCAGGAAAATGCAACCGCTTATTGATTTCCAATGATGATCAGTGGGAAACATAATTTGGATTTGCAAATCAAGATTCAGACCTGGGACAGAGTTGAATTGTCAGTCCTCAAATCCAGGTGAACAAGATCAGGTTAAATTCTAAATTCTTAAGAAGTATGAACTGAATCTAATATGCATACTCCTTGTATGTAGTATCTCTCTGAGCCATCCACAGACCATCTGCTCCAGTGGCAAGTAACTAACCATATTACAGGAGATCATACTACAACTCTTGAAGTGAACCTTATAAATTTATTTCCCAGAGGTTACCTCCTCACAACCTCAGTAAAAGGACTCACTTACTTTCAAAAAATTCCAGTGTCAAGAAGTAGCTATGGTTGTTGTCTAGCTTTCTTTTGTGATGTCACATGAACACCATGTTGCCAAGAGATTGCAAAAAGAAAAAGCTTACAAGCTGGGTAGTTTGAGGATAATACCAAAGCTACAGACAGGAAGCTTAAACAACCACCATGGCTACTCCTTAACCCTGGAATTTCTTGAAAGTAAGTCTGCCTTTTACTGGGGTTATGAGGCAGCAATCTCTGGATCACTAGGCTGCTTTGTGATTCTATGCTGTCTGGGAAATAAATTCATATGAAAAAAATCACCTAAGGTCCAGTGCAGGAGTAGTAACAATACGGCTACTTTTATGTTTTTGTTTACAACTGAATCCTGGCATTTTGGACAGCTTAGCATAGGTGAGAAGGGAGCAAATTCTCTAAAATAATAAAGAAGTGTATGGTGCAACCTTATTGGTGATGTCAGTCCCCCCCCCTTCACAGTGAAGCATTGGTCAGAATCCTATTAGGCAGTTAAGAATGAGTTATTGAGAATTATGTATTTGTGACCGCTTCATATTCACAATCCCCACATATCCACTTGTTCACATAAGGACCATGAAAGTCCCCTAATCCTCAACTATGAGAGACAAAATGAGAAAACAAATCCAGATAATCACATTGTCCGATTTGGAAGTATTTATTTGCAAATTATGGTGGAAAATAAGTATTTGGTCACCAACAAACAAGCAAGATTTCTGGCTCTCCCAGACCTGTAACTTCTTCTTTAACAGGCTCCTCTGCCCTCCAATCATTACCTGTATTAATGGCACCTGTTTGAGCTCGTTATCAGTATAAAAGAAACCTGTCCACAACCTCATTTACACTCCACTATGGTGAAAATCAAAGCGCTGTCGAAGGGCACCAGAAACAAAATTGTAGACCTGCACCAGGCTGGGAAGACTGAATCTGCAATAGGCGAGCAGCTTGGTGTGAAGAAATCAACTGTGGGAGCAATAATTAGAAAATGGAAAACATACAAGACCACTGCTAATTGCCCTCAATCTGGGGCTCCACACAAGATCTCACCCTGTGGGGTCAAAATGATCACAAGAACAGTGAGCAAAAATTCCAGAACCACATGGGGAGACCTAGTGAATGACCTGCGGAGAGCTGGGACCAACATAACAAAGGCTACCAACAGTAACATACTATGCCGCCAGGGACTCAGATCCTGCAGTGCCAGACGATGCCCCCAGAAATATTTAAAAACTTATCTGAATGGTGGGCTCCAATATTGGCTAAGGTGTTTACCCAAATCAATAATACAGGGATAATTCCAGTAGGCTGGAAACAGAGTGCTGTTGTCCCCATATACAAGGGCGATAAGCAAGATCCCAACAATTATTGGCCTATAAGCCTTTTGTTGATTCCAAGCTATATAGTAAACAGCTGTTACATAGATTAGAGGAATGGGAATCTAGCAATCAGATCATTCATGCTGAACAAGCTGGATTCAGGGAAGGCCAGAGTACTATCGACCATTGTCTGACTCTATTTTTTACTCAACAAGGAATCGAGGGCCCCACAAAACATCTATTTGTTGCTTTTATTGATTTAGCAGCAGCTTTTGATCCAATTGATAGAAACTTGTTAGGGCATAAACTGGCCAATATTAATATGGACAATCGTTTATTGTTTCTAATCAATGAACTTTACACCAATACAACAGCAAGGATAAGTTGGTACCTCTGGCTCATTAACCGATTGTATTCTCACAAATAAAGGAGTCAAACAAGGATGCCTGCTGGCACCATCACTTTTTAATTTATATTTGAATGACATTATTCCAGCACTTTCCAGCCCAGAATTTTTCCTACCCACACTTGGGTCAAAAAAGATCTCTATTCTGTTATATGCTGATGACATGGTTTTAATTTCACTTACACCTATTTGTTTGAGAAGGCTAATTTCTAAACTCGAGGTCTTTTGTTCTAAGGAAAAGCTTGCTATCAATGATAATAAAACAAAGGTGATGGTGTTCAGGAAAGACACTACACCGCCAGGGACTCAGATCCTGCAGTGCCAGATGTGTCACCCTGCTTAAGCCAGTACATGTCCAGGCCCGTCTGAAGTTTGCTAGAGAGCATTTGGATGATCCAGAGAGGATTGGAGAATGTCATATGGTCAGATGAAGTCAAAGTAGAACTGTTTGGTAGAAACAACTCATCATGTTTGGAGGAGAATGCTGAGTTGCATCCAAATAACACCATACCTACTGTGAAGCATGGGGGTGGCAACATCATGCTTTGGGGCCGTTTCTCTGCAAAGGGACCAGGACAACTGATCCATGTACATGAAAGAATGAATGGGGCCATGTATTGCGAGATTTTGAGTGCAAACCTCCTTCCATCAGCAACGGCATTGAAGATGAAACGTAGCTGGATCTTTCAGCATGACAATGATTCCAAACACACCACTCAGGCAACGAAGGAGTGGCTTCGTAAGAAGCATTTCAAGGTCCTGGAGTGGCCTAGCCAGTCTCCAGATCTCAACCCCATAGAAAACCTTTGGAGGGAATAGAAAGTCCGTGTTGCCCAGCGACAGCCCCAAAACATCACTGCTCTAGAGGAGATGTGCATGGAGGAATGGGCCAATATACCAGCAACAGTGTGTGCCAACCCTGTGAAGACTTACAGGAAATGTTTGACCTCTGTCATTGCCAACAAAGGATATATAATAAAGTATTGAGACGAACTTTTGATATTGCCCAAATACTTATTTTCCACCATAATTTGCAAATAAATTCTTTCGAAATCAGACAATGTGATTGTCTGGATTTGTTTTCTCATTTTGCCTCTCATAGTTGAGGTCTACCTATGATGTCAGTTACAGACTTCTCTCATCTTTTTAAGTGGGAGAACTTGCACAATTGGTGGCTGACTAAATACTTCCCCCCCCCCCACTGTAACTACCATAGTTACCAAACAACATAATTCAAAGAGGATTCACATTACAACCTACATTTTTGACATTCTGTAAATGAACTTATTTCAAACGCTGTGTCTACTCACACCTATTATATTCATGATCTTGACTTATTCAGCTTTGCTTAGATCAGAATTCTAACACTGATTTCTAAAAGAAAATAATTCCTACCAAGGGGAAAGAGCTATCTTAAGCACTTTCAGAGTAAAGCATGGCAGGATATGAATTACTAATGTTAATCAAAGCAACCCGGATTGAACTAATGGTGTCCCCCTGATGACAGAAGGCTCCCTGATTCAGAAACTTCCTACTATCCCAGTCTGCTCCAGAGTTCAGGTGCCTCCAGGACAGGAGATGCCATGCAGAACTGTAGAAAACTCCAGACCGTGCCTATCCCATCACTCCAGTGATGGAAGCCACCATTAGATCAGTAGATAGAACTCAATACTTTGTGAATTGCTCTTCTGTAATCTTCAGAGATTAAGATTCATTTTACCAGCACAGAAGGTGCTGAAGGAGACATTATGTTTCCTTTTTCTTCAACTGACAGTAATTATCAATATAGAAACAAAGAATCAGAGTTGGAAGAGACCACAAGGGCCATCCAGTCCAACCCCCTGCCATGCAGGAACTCCCAATCAAAGCATCCCTGACAGATGGCGATCCAGCCTCTGCTTAAAGACCTCTAAGGAAGGAGACTCCACCACCCTCCGAGGGAGTGCATTCCACTGTCGAACAGCCCTTACTGTCAGGAAGTTCCTCCTAATGTTGAGGTAGAATCTCTTTTTTTGCAATTTATATCCATTGTTCCGCGCCCTAGTCTCTGGAGCAGCAGAAAACAAGCTTGCTCCCTCAATATGACAGCCCTTCAGATATTTAAACAGGGCTATCATATCTCCTCTTAACCTTCTCTTCTCCAGGCTAAACATCCCCAGTTCCCTAAGGCAGTCCTTATAGGGCATGGTTTCCAGACCCTTCACCATCTTAGTTGCCCTCCTTTGGACATGGTCCAGTTTCTCCACATCTTTTTTGAATTGTGGTGCCCAGAACTGGACACAGTATTCCAGGTGGGGCCTGACCAAGGCTAAAATCTTTATTTAAATATAAATCTTTAGAATCATAGAAATTAAGAGTTGGAACTCCGTGCAGGAACTCCCCACAGAAGGTGCTGAAGGAGACATTATGTTTCCTTTTTCTTCAACTGACAGTAATTATCAATATAGAAACAAAGAATCAGAGTTGGAAGAGACCACAAGGGCCATCCAGTCCAACCCCCTGCCATGCAGGAACTCCCAATCAAAGCATCCCTGACAGATGGCCATCCAGCCTCTACTTAAAAACCTCCAAGGAAGGAGACTCCATCACACTCCGAGGGAGTGTGTTCCACTGTCGAACAGCCCTTACTGTCAGGAAGTTCTTCCTAATGTTGAGGTGGAATCTTTTTTCCTGCAGTTTGCATCCATTGATCTGAGTCCTGTTCTCTGGAGCAGCAGAAAACAAGCTTGCTCCCTCCTCAATGTGACATCCCTTCAAGTATTTAAACAGGGCGATCATATCACCTCTTAACCTTCTCTTCTCCAGGCTAAACATCCCCAGCTCCCTAAGGCGTTCTTCATAGGGCAAGGTTTCCAGACCCTTCACCATTTTAGTCGTTTATTTAAATATAAAGCTTAAATCTTTATTTTAACAGAACGTTCCTTTTTTTCTTAATTTTAACATCTGTTTCCCATTCCCAATTAATAGTGTACTCATGCTTTTATTGTTGAAAAATATTCCCAAGAATGATTTTATCTTTAAGCCTGAAGTGCTGTTTGGATTACTCATGGCCAACCTTTTTAGGCTTGATATCTGTGTTTAGCTATCACCTTTTATACAGATGTTACTTGGAATTACTGTTTCGAAAAAGTGATTATTGGCCTGTGTTTAGGCTTCTCCTTTTTCTGGTCCTATTGAGCACATTTGAGCACATTAACTTTTTCACTTTCCTTCAAAATTACACTAAAGCAAGCAAAGAAGAAAGCCAGCAGTGGTAGTGCAATAGGTGAGATACGCTTTCAGGTCTGGTGATTGAAGTGCAGAAAGAGGATAATGCCTGTAGCCATGACTATAAAACTCATGTCTTTTTTCCCCCATTTTATTTGAGAACATTCAGCTGATAGTATGCCATTGGGAAAATTCAGCTTTTATTCTACTTGAAATACATTTTGTGTGGAACTTTGTTTCATGTTGTACTGGTTTACTTCAACAAACCAAACATAGACAATTAATATTCATTATTATAGAAGTCCATTTACATAGTAGTGCACTTCAGATCAATTACAGGACTTCAGGAAGCTCCTATTATCTTTTCACTACTGTTACTTCAGAACAAAAGTACACTTCCAAGGCTCCGGAACAAACAATCTACTCCAGTTCAGCTCCATTTTAAACACAGAACTGTGCAAATCCATCCATATTGAGCACATTTTCAAACTTAACATACAAAAATAAAGAACTTTGATCATTAGCACTTTTTATTAATAGACAAACCATATTATTGGGGGAATATTATATCAAGAAACCAAGCAGTGGAAGACAAAACCAACATTCTAATGAGCAGTGGTTTGCTCATTTTATTTTAAAAAATGCATACAACCCTGAATTAATAGTTCTCAAAATAAACTTCAGGAGCCCCACAGGGATAAATTAAATGTCTATTATGAAAAAACTGTACATGAGGTATGACTAGAACAAATAGGGGTACACTATAACAAAGAAACTATCTCTAGGAAAGAGAGAAGGGTTAAAAATACTCCCCAAAAGAAGGTGAACCAAGGGAGGTTATTTTAAGAAGAAAATGTATACATCTCATCATTAAACAATTATACAATATAAAGTACTGTCCATTTTTGATATGCAAAACAAAATGAAATTACATCCTCTCCAACAGTGCCAACCTGAAAACAAATAATATGAAGGTGCTTAACTTTGATAAATCAGGAGGTGGATTGGTTTAAGTGCACCAATAATCTAAGCTATAAATAATTTAAATCTTAAGGAATCAGGCATTGAATTTCAGCCAAACATGTTAATAATAGTATTCTGAGCATTAATGTTTTAATCCATTTTGAAGAAAAACCACAAAGCATAAAGTTTACTTCCATGTTTGCCTGTTTGTAACAAAATGCCTACACATACACACAAATCTTAGGCTCAAGTGATCACCTGTATTCTAATGGTCTTAAATTTACAGCATGGAAGCCACATATTAAAAGGTTATGTATAATAGCAAAATCTTTTATCAACATATTTATAACATCAGTAAATATTCTTTATTACTGATTAGTTCAAGCTATTTTTCAGAAATTTGTAGCACCGCTAATTTTTACAAGTTGTTACATTATTTGGTAACTGTTGTATTTGTTCTGTAAAATAAGTAACCGCTTTGAGTAGTTTGTAATATACAGTATTAGATGCTAGACTGTAACTGCCATATGAAATCTTCGACACATAGCTGTTAACATTAATCAATTACTAAACACCCTAATGTATATGACATAGGTAGTGTCTTTTTGCAGCACCAGAATACTATTCACTTTATTCAACCACCCACACCCACCATTTGTTATATTTAGCAAAATACCATTAAAAAGGAAAGTTTTGCCCCTATAATGAGGCACATTTTGGCATATGTGCTAAATGCTGCTATACAAGCAGGCAAGTGCAAGTTATATTATGAAAAGAAAAGTCTCTGTATTTAACTTTTTCATAGAAAAATATAAATATATTCCCTGAATTATAGGAAGAGAAGATCCCGTATTTATCATTAATTCTAGTATTACCAGTAAAAGAAAAGTGGGCTATATCACATTAAGATTTACATTTCACAATCGTCTTCATCATCCGCATATCTTACAGTTCTTCTGCCCCCATTTCTAGTTCTGATTTTAGAACGCCGATTTACTCTTTGATATTTTGTATAATCCAGTTCTTCAGAATCATTCTCTTCATTCACTTTTGGCCGTTTTCTTCTCTGAGGTGTCCTGGGTGATTCATAAAAGACATCACTTATACTTTTACCTACTGGAATGGCTTTCCTTTTCCTCTTTTTTGTTTTCCTGACTTTGCTGCTTTTTTTCAGCTCTGTTTGAGGTTCTAAATCAGAAGATAAATTAGAAAAGCATTCTGGTTCTGATTTTGAACTTCTTGAAGCTTCAGCTTTCTGGCACTTTGACAATGCACGCCTTCCTTTCCTTTGCTCATCTTCTACACTGTCTGTCGTGCTCCTTACTGCTTTAACCGTACAAGCATTTTCTGATTCAGAATCTCCTGCTGAGTTGATTTTTGTATTACGGTTATCTGGAGATAATGACTGGTTCAAACCTCTCTGCTCCTCAGATGTAACACTACTGAAGGATTCCTCTTCAGAAAATTCTACACGTTTCTTGCGTTTAGGATACATTCTACTCACAGTTCCAAAAAAACGTCGTCTCAGGCGACTGCTGCGCTTGCTCTTTTGTTTCATCCCACTCTCTTTTTTAGAATCCAAATGTTTAGTTTCTTGTTCTTTACTAGGTTTTCTACCTGTCTCAGATTGTTCTTCCTCGATCTTACATTCCTTCAATTCTGTTTCACTTTCAGAGGCTGTAGGTGAATCATTCAGTATCTTTCTAGCTGCAGCAGATGCATTCCGGTATGGCAATTTTCTGTTCTTGTTTGCACTGTATACAACTTCTGAACTTGAGAGTTCCTCCCTAGCATCACTAATTAGTTTAATTTTACTTGCAGCTACAGCAGCACTGCGCCGTGGTATTTTCTGTTCATTAAGAGTTCTAACAGCCATTGCTTCACTATTCTGCTCTGCATAATATTTGTAATTTTTCCTGTCCCTGAGTACTACTGGACTTTGGCTCATCTCTCGAGAAGTCAATTCTACAAAAGAAAAAAATCCAATTAAAATTGTATATTCCCAACAGAAATTAGTTCACTTTGATATACAACATAACATCTGCATTCAGAGGTAACAACAAGCCAGAACTGTAGAGAATTCTGTCTAAAGACTCATATTGCCTAAGTGCCCCATGCCAGCTCCTGAAAGGAGGACCAGCTAAACCAACTCCAAATCTGAAAACAGGTTGCTTCGCTGTAACTGCAGTTCTTCAAGTGGTCATCTCTGAATTTGCATATATGGGCTGCCCTGCAATTGCACTGAGCCGGTCAGAAATGTCTACAGCTTATTTATTTCATTTCTACACTGCCCTTCTGCCAGAAAGGGGCCCAAGGTGGTTCACAAATAAAACCATTTAAAAACTTCACAATACCTTTTTTTTAATTTAAAATCAACTAGCTAAAAACAATATAAAATTACATAAATGTATAAAAAATAAAAACACAACTAAAGCACAAACCTCATATAAAAGCCTCCCAGACAGTATGATCACCCAACACAAATAATTATAAACAAATAAATCTAGCATACATTTCTCAGATTCAGTTATACACTTCCAAAAATGAGGTAATTGCATTGTTTGAAAATAAGTTATTGGCCTGCTTTAGCTCCAAAATGTCAATACAGTTCTATCACATGTGCAATTTTGAAAACAAACACTTTTTTTACTCTTTACAATCTTAACATAAAAACAACTGAAAGGTGATAAAAATAGCCAACTGGCAAAACCACCTCTAAGTATTCCTTACCTAAGAAAACCCTATGAAATTTATTGGATCACTGTAAGTCTATAGGCAACCTGAAGGAACACACACACACACACACACACACACACTAAACTTGCCAGTATATATTAAGCAATTGCATTTCAATTATGATCCATTCATGAGACAACATGAGCAAGATATGCAACGGAAACAGAAGGAGGAACTGAAAAGCTGTAGTCTCTTATATACCAGCTAGTACAGGTAGTTTGCTGCCAGAAACAGTTTCTTCTCCTTATGATACTTAAGTAAACCATATCACACAAAAATGTTTCTCAGACTTTATGACTCCTATTCTTGTCACTCAAATACACAAGTACTAATCCAGGTTTAGCATACTACTAAGCTGAATGTTTTGGCAGGAGCCCCAACCCTTTGGACTGTGTATACTCCAGTGCTCTAGCTTTCTGTTCCTCATCAGTGTTGGGGAAAATGAAGAATGGAAAAAAACTCTGTGGGTCGGTGGGGGTGGGGTTCACACTTGACCTGCAGCACCTCTGAGACTAACAGAAAAAGAAGATAGTAGCTGCTTTTCAAGACTTCATCAGATGCAGATAGACTGAGACTACAAAAACTTATGCAACAAACTTCTTTCTCTCAGTTTGTCTCAAAGGTGCCACATGTGTCCTTTATAGCTTTGTATGCTGATACACACTAACACAGCTATGTTTTTGATCTAAGCAATGTTAAACACCTTAGTACTACACTATTACCTTTCTTAGTGACTTCTGTTTTTCTTTTCTTTTTCTTGTGTTCTACTGTGTCTTCGCAGTAGTTATTACTATTGGAATTTGCTTCATTTTCCAAATCGGAAGGGCAATTGGTGTCTGCTGCGCATTTCGACTTTAATCTTCTAGAAGATCCCTTACTGTGGCATACAGAGCCTATTCCACCCTCTCTATGTTCTACATCAGTTTTTGTTGTGGCTTTAATGTGATTTTGGGAGTCTGATTTTCTAGAAGTAGTTACAGTCTTCTGATAGGTGTTCCGTTTCCTAGTCTCTTCACTGTACAGCTCTAATTTAGATTCTCTTTGAGACTCAGAACCTACTACAGTATCCACTACAGAAAAGTTATCATGACTTTTATCGTCAGACATATGGCTCTTTGGGCTTCCTTCAGAAATTTGCATTCTGGGCTTTATACTAGAGGATTTATCATAAGCAGTTCTATGTTTGTGTCTCCGGGCTTTAATATGTCTGTTGTTTGTTGCAGCACTTTCAGAATTTGAACTATTTTCAGAGTTACTATCATATATTCTAGCAGGAAAATCAGATGAACCTGAAAGGGTGCACTTTCTTCGGCTGTTGTGCCTATTTTCGTTTTCATCAGACTGTTGACTTTCATCTTCTGAACTGTCTGACCTCTCCCTTGTTGTTGAAGGAACACTATGATGGTTCAGTTTTCCATTCTTGTTTGCAGTGTCTCTGGTTTTGGAATTGGAGAGGTCCTCTTCGTCAAACTTCAATTTATTAACTGCCACGTTTGCCCTTCTGCATGGTAATCTTTGGTAACCATGATTAATATTATTTTGTATTTTATTAACACCATCTTCTTTTTGAGAATCACTTTCATATGGCCTTTTTCTGGTAGAACTTCCAAGCCCATTCTCCTGGATGTCACATTCTATGAAAAAAATTTAAAACGTCCTTAGAATTCAAAGAAGTCACAAAGCATGTAGGACAGCATTAAACATTTACTAACAAAAGGTATCTGTTGGATACATATAGATTTGTCAAAGTAACAACAGTAAATAGTTAAATAAAACATGAGCAAAACATGCAGTCATCCTGAAAATTAGAGAAAAATCCACTTGTCATGAACCTTCTTCCACAGAGCACACCAAACTGACATCAGTGTATGATGGTATTTTGATTTTTCAAATTCTTATAAAGACAAAATATTTATCTGCAGTCGCATATCCCATGCTTAATATGTTTATATTGTAAAATAAAGCCAATCTTAACTAATTAATTGATTATAATTAGCTTTATTATCAAATTATATAGAATTCACTTTTTTAAAAAGCATGTTAAGGAATCTTTTGTTCAATCATATTTAAAATGCTCACAAGGTTATTAGGTCTGCAATGCTGAGCAGATTTAGTTTGCTTAAATTCCTACAGACAATGATATAGATGTATTTTGTCCAACAAGGTGAATTCTACTGCATATAGATGTTTCACCTTTGTGCTAAGAAAGATTACAAGAAAGAGTGTTTTAAAACTAAAGTATGCAAATTATTTTATTTGACCATTTTATACATTACCTTTCCCAACAGCTTCCCTTTTTTTCCTCTCTGCTGAATTATTGTTATCCAGTATATGTTCCAAATTAGATGAACAAGGGGAGCTACTGTTGGGTTGCTCTGAACTCTTAGGGAAGCCTATGTTCTCTGAAAAAACAGCACTTTTCTCTTCTCTTTCTGACTGTACTCCTTCCTCTGAATCACTCAAAACTTTTGCTTTCCTGCTGTGAATGGTTGGCCTTTTATAAGTCTGTTTTGGTAAACTACTGTACCGCTCTTGCTCAGAATCTCCCTCAGACTTGCTTCTGGCTTTACTTCTGTACACAGAAGACAAATGAGAAGAAGTTTTTTTAATGTTCCTGTCTTCTGACATGTGACTTTGGGGAATGTTTTCCGAGAAGTCTATCGTGTCCTTTAATTTGGAAGATATAGGGCAGGCAACTCTCTGTGACTGTTTATGACCATTAACATGATAACTCTCCTGTGTTTTTTGCACACCATGGTTAGAATCTGAGCTTCCACTGTCAGATTCACTAATATGCCTTTTTCGAAGTGGTGGAGAATAATCTTTACAGGCTTCTCTCATGTTAGATTGTTCTTTGTCACTTTCAGATTGAAAGGAACTTTCTTCATCAGAGTCATTTAGCAACACTTTTCTGGCTGCAGCAGAAGCACTGCGACGGGGCAATATTCTGTTTTTGTTCCCAATCACAGTACTTTCTGAGCTAGAGTGCTCCTCTTCTACATCACTCATAAGTCTTAATTTATTAGCTGCCACAGTAGCACTTCTACGTGGAATTTTTCTGTGCCTTCCATGTCTGTTGCTTGGAGTTTCATACAGCTCTCTTAAATTATCTGTTTCTTTCACATGCATTCTTTTCCTGGTAGTCCTCTGATCATTTCCATTCTCTTGAGAGGCTGGACAAAACAATATAAATGTACAAACTCTGAATATATTTGAAGATGTAGACAACTTCCTTACCCTTATTTTATGCCAGGTTTTTAATCAAACTCTACTGCTGAAATTCTATTTGCTAAGAAATCATTTTAATGTTAGTTCACATACAATTATAACGTAACAGGGAAAATATCTGAAACAACTGAGACAACTGCATTTTCTTAACCTAAAACATACGCAAGTAAAAATTCCAAAATTGAATTTTGGCTAAAATATTGGGTCTCTATTTTAATTTCCTGGTGCAATTTAAACTACTGACTTTGACCTTTAAAGCTCTAAACTGTCAAAACTTAAATTAGCACAGGTAGTCCTCCTGTTATATGACTTTTCCAAGTCACGTAACATCTGACAGAGAATTCTCATAGCCACGAAAACCATCAAAAGCTATGCTGATGGGCGGAATAAGCAAGACCCCTTCCAGGAAGACTTGATATAGTCATTCTTATATTTTAAAAGATTATTAATATTTAGTATTTCAGAAAGCTTTTAGAATGGTAGGAGTAGATTATATTATTCTTTGCTGTGGCATTTGTTTTCATCTAATGCAATCATTTGCTTGAACACAGGGAGTTGGACTGGATGGCCCTTATGGTCTCTTCCAACACTATGATTCTATCTTAGAACAGTTAAATTACCTATTCTAGCAATTTTATACGTTTGGTATTTTTTTTGGTATATTTTTGTTGACTTTGGGGACCACAACTGGACCAAAAGACATGATGCAGATTTCAAAATAAACGCATAGCTCATACCTGGAGTAACAGAACAGGCAACTCTGCTTTTGCGTTTGTAATTTTTATCCATTTGCTTTTGCTGATATGTTCTATTTCTAGTAACCCTAAAGTTGTTTCTCTTTTTCCCATGTGTTCCATTATACAATACAGGAGATGAGGCAGTTGAAGAACTTTCTTTGCTTTCCTCTGAACTACTTGAAGATGAATCAGTAGTTGATTTTTCTAGTTCACTTTCTGTAAAAGTTAGAGAAATTTACAAGTCATCAGAATTCAAGTATCCAGGTATGATAACACAGGAAATTAAAAATAACTTTTGAATTACTATTTATTCTTAAGCCATCCAAACCCTATTTCATCTGTGGACATAAGACTCTAAATAAGTAATTGTTGCTAACAATATAGCTCTAGTATTCCAAATTTGTGAGTCAGTAGATTATTCACTCGAATGAAACTATCCTTTGTGCCCCTCATGCCCTTTATAAGAACCTGTTACAAAGATGTGCAAATAATCTATGCTCTAGAATCTCTATTTTAAAAAAGACATCTAACAGAATTATTATTCATGCTTCAGCAGTGGTGGACAATCAACAGCAGATCTATTGTTGGTGCTCTTCTTCCCCTAGAGTATAAAAGATGGAAAAGAGGCAAGATTGGAGATGAACAGGTTGCTTAACTGTAACTGTGGTTCTTCCAGTAGTCATCTGTGCCTTCATGTAAGTAAGTTTGCCCCTATGCACAGACTCCATTCAGAACATTCTAGAGCTGAGTGGCTTGCTGGGAATACCCTGGCGCATGTCTTACACAACCAAGCCCTCAGGTGAAGCTTGCCTCCTCTTGCTAATTGGCCTTCTTACTAGACCTTTCCACTTATATCAAAGCTAGTACCAGTGCTTGGGCAGGGGCAGGCGTAGAGGCAGAGGCTCCATTGTCATTATCATTACGGCGGTCACTACTGAAATCTTCATTGATACCGGGGTCGATTTTTACTTTTTTGACTTGGAGACCAGGATGAAAGATGAGAAAAGTGGTTTGTTGGAGGCTGCTCAGTCAACCTCCTGGCAAAGGTTCTCCCAACAAAGGAGTTGTTGGGCCCAATTCTTGAAGGTTTGAAAAGTAAAGCTCCTGCAGATAGCAAAACACAGCACAAAGCTCCACAACGTGCCCTTCACTCCAAAAAAATAGGCACTCAGAATGAGCACTGGAAACAGAAGGTTTCTGGCTGCAAAAAGAACACAGCTTAAAGGGAAAAACTGAGGGCATAGAAACATAGCAAAAGCAAGGAAGATGGTGGGGGAGACAAAGGGGTCTGAGATAAAGTGGAAAAAATATTTAGCAGTATATGAGTAACTGGAACATAAAGAATATGAATAAAAGAGATTAAAAAAAGAATTTGAAGGAAAAAAAAATAGTGAGGGAAGCTACTAAGCAGAATGCTCAAAGACAAGCTGTTCTACCAGCAGAAATAGAAAAACTGAGGGGATGGTAGCTTGGCAGGCTAAGACATACACAGTATGTGGGAAGGGTAGGATATTCCTGCCAAGCTACTCAACTCTAGAGCATTCCATATGGAGTCTCTGAGCAGCACAAACCTATTTGTGGGGCACACAGAACACCAAGAAGCAGCAATGGTCCCACATCTTGTAAGCACACCCTTAAAATACAGCAAAAAATCACATATATCAATGGAGAGATCATTTTTAAAATGTTTCAAAAAGCAAGGAAGGAGAGAGAGAAAATGCTACTGTCCATTTGCTTTGTCAATTTGAACCTGGCAAAAGGCAGGAAAGGCAGTGCCTTCAACTCAAATTTTCTCTCTTGCACACCTAACAGTTCTGTATGAAGATGCCTGCTTTGGCTGACAGCCAAGCTGAGACACAGGGGAGTTTGCAATTACAATGAAAATTTGTTGCAACATGCTTTTCCCATAGATTACTTACCTGATGATAATGTGGAACTGTGTGCTATAGTTGTGCTTCTTGTTCGTACGTTTTGCCCAAAAGATGATCCAGAATTGGAGTCAGAAGACAGATCAGCAATACTGTGGCTAGAACTGCTAGCATATATTTTATGGCTTGCACAGCTTTTTCTACTTGAGGTATTCTGCTTAGACAAATCTTCTGGCTCAGACTGATTTTTTGCCTGAAATTTGCATTGCTTCTGTTTTGAATTTCTTGACAAGAAATAAAAATGAAGACAATATGCACTCTATGTATGTGAATTTTATCATATTCCTTTATATTACAAACATTTTCGAACTTAGTGAAATACTGCAAATTATACCAATGAAATGGTTTTTAAGACATACCACAATTTTACAAAGCATTCATAAATACAAGTGTCCCATCCACATTGCCAGTAAAATTTTAGAATTATGCTCAAATCTTTGACAATTTTTTTTCAGTTAGCTTCTTTTCAGTTAGCCAGCACCTCTTCATCTGATCAGATGCAAAAAATTATGCTTTGAAGCAGAATCTAAGGTATGTCAATCCAAAAGTGAACCTAATAGTTCACTTATACTTAATCCCAAAGAACTATGCATAGGATTGCTATTCTAACCCCTCAGCCACCACAAAATAGTAGGCAACAGTAAAGCAATTAATAAATGCACTCGTCCCTCCACATTTGCAGCTTTCACTTTTGCAGATTTGATTATTGATTATTTTTATTTTTATTAATACATTGTCTCTAGGAATATCTAGTTCCTCCAGCACAACTCTATGATCAACTTTAACCAAAAGTCGCACTGAAGGACCTACAGATTCCTAGAGAGAACACTCCATTAGGCATTTGTAGCTCCTCCGGTGCAAGTCTATGGTCAATGTCTAGCAGATGTTGACCACAGAGTTGCACTGGAGGACCTAGAGGTTCCTAGAGAGGTGTTCTCTCTGATAAAAATATTGTGTTTTTGTCATTTGTGGTTTCCCCACATTCACGGGGGGCCTGTGCCCCTAACCCCAGTGAATGCAGAGGGACAAATGTAATAATATTAATCCCATTAATGAAGAAGAGTCTACAGTCAAAGGGGTGAGTAATAATAATAATAATATAGAGTAACATCCAAAATTATCCTACTGTGCTTCTACCACAATGGGATGTTCTTACTCACAGTTCCTTCCTACAGCCTTCTGAAATGATGAAAAATCTTTTCTATGGGGGATTCCCTAGCCCTCTAATGTCCTTTGAGGAAGCATAGGTACTGGGGAAGAGCAATAATCTTCCTCTTAGTTCCACTAGCAGAATTGTTACTACTATAAGCACGACATTATTGGATGCAAGTCAAACAAGAGTGTACCTGAGTGTTTTGGTAGCATGCTCTGCAGACCGGCCCTGCAATTTCCTACTGCATCTCTGATTTCTTTGACCTCTCCGCAATCTTTCATTATATTTTTGTCCATTTCTGAAGTCAGAAAGGATTCTTCTTATTTTTTCCTCAAAAAGTGCGGATAATCTCAGTGTCATGCTGTATATCTACATTGGGAAAGAAAAAGTGAAAATTAAAATATTTCAGTCAAGTTTGGATATGAACAGGTTGCTTATCTGTAACAGTATTTCCTTGAGTGGTCATCTGCGAATACATACAAATGGGTTTTACTGTGCCTGTGCAATTCAACTTGAAACCTTCTGGAATCACTAGGCAAAGTTAACTTTGCAACTTTTTCAACTTTTTGGCAGTAGCTCTGCCCACCCTTCTTACCAGCCTCGGTGTCCTGCATTTTAGCGAAGGGCCTCTGGTACCGGGCCTGCTGGCGTCTGCCTGAAGAAGAGGAGGACAGTGATGGGAACCTCTGTCTCACATCCTGTTGCCGAAACGGACGGTCTTGAGGAAAAGAGCGCTGACCTGATCCAGAGGAGCGTTAGCCCACGAACCTCTGGCATGAAGCGGCCTGCTGTAAAGACGACATGCCATGTTTCTTTGCGGCTGCCTTCATCTTATACTTATAGTTCAGCCGCTCATCAGTGTCCTTATTGAAAAGGCCTTCGGTGTTGAAGAGCATGTCCTCAATGGTCGTTTTGGAGGCAGGAGTCAAGTCCGATGATCGAAGCCAAGCGTGTCTTCTGAGGGCGATGGAAGCTGCCATCGCCTTCGCTGAGCAGTCCACATTATACCTGGCAGAGGTGAACAACAGGCCTCCAATTGCGTGTGTCTCCTCTCGGAGTTGGTTGGCTGCCGGCAGCTTGTCGTCGGGAAAGTCAGCTAACAGGGGGGACAGCCTCTCCATTAGATATTGTACGTAGGCCCCCATGCAGGCATTATAATTGGAAATCTTTAGGTCCAGAGCTGAGACCTCAAACACCTTCCTAGCCAAGCCATCCAGCTTTTTGGCCTCCTGGTCCGTTGGGGAAGTCGAGGTCTTGGGGGTAAAGACCCACTGAGATCCCTCAACAATGGCAGAGGTCTGCATTGGGTGGGAATGCCGCCACGGTGCCGAAGTCGGGGCAATTCTGTATAATCCGTCTATCTTCCTCAAGGTGGACGGGATGGCAGCCAGCACCTGCCACAAGTGTTTTGCAATCCTCTCTAGAGACGGGAGAAAGGGGATGGCAGCCAACGTTGGAGTCGAACCCTGGATCCAACTTCCACCTGATCCACAGCCTCATCCTCAGAGCGGGTGATTTCCAATTCCAGCGCATTTGCCATCTTAATGACATGTTCCCCAAACAGATGAGCACTGTCCAAAGGGGAGACAGGCCCCGGCTGGTAAAACTCCTGAGGGGAGTGGCACATGTCACGAGGGAGATCCAAGTGGTCATGAGAAGATGCATAGCCCTCCTGATCCAAGTCTTCAGGGAAGTCCTCCTCACCGACACAGACCTCGGACGCTTCAGGGGAATGGATCTGTGTCGCTATCTCCATCCTCAGTGCGGCCTCCTCCGCATCCACCTCCATTCTCTCTATGGCTTCACCTTCTGTCGCTGAGGCACCGACAGACACGTTGAGAGCCACCCGACACTTCCCCAAGGCAGAAGGGTCTCGACGTCTCTCAAGTGTGGAAGGGTCCACTGCCACATAGTACCAGCCAGTCTCACTATCGTAATAGTAGTCTGGCTCTGGCTCAGATTTGTGTGAAGAGACAGATCTTGCCATCGGCGTCGAGGACCGGCGTCTACCGGGTGAAAAGTGACGTTCTGGCGACAGTCTCGGTGTGGAGATGGCGTCCAACGATGGGAGCTGCACCACATCGGCCTCGACTACCGAAGCAGCAGACCGGATGTCATGTGGAGGGATAGTCACAGACGGTACCGATGGCACCTTCGGTACAGAGGCAGCCTCTGAGGCCTTTCGGTAAGATCGGGAGCCCTCATCAGAGCCGGAGTGGGCCTTTTTATGGGGAACCTCGATCCCAGAGCAGTGCTTCCTCTTAGCGGTGGACTTAGATCCCGAGTCCCCACGGGGGAAGTGCCACCCGCTGAGCCCTTAGAAGGTTTCACCTTCTTCCTCCGGTCATCATCCTTCCGGTCCAAGCCCGACTTGGGCTTGTCCTTTCTGTCCTTTTTGGAGGGGCCTCCTTCTGTCAGGGAGACGAGGAAGTTGGACCGGCAGGGGAAACAGTAGCCACGGGGGCCACAGAGGTTTTGGCTGCAGATTCTTCAGAGCCAACTTGGATTCCGACGACATCTTCAGAGTAGATCTGGAAGTGGAGGGGAGAATCTCCTGAAGGGCCAAAGCCCTGTCGAGCAGGAAGGACTTTAGTCTGGAAGCCCGGTCCTTTCTGGCCTAAGGAGTTAGAGATCTACACAGGGTACAACTCTGCACATCATGGGTCTCCCCCAGGCAAATCAAGCACTTCTTGTGCGGGTCCGTGTGAGGAACCTTAGCCCCACAAACAATGCAGTTTTTAAACGGAGCCGGAGACATCAAAACCAATCCAAGATCTGGAGCGTAGTCAAGCGAGCTGAGCAGTCAATCCAGGAGCCAAGATGGAGAACCAGAAGAATTGTCGAAGAAGCAAGCCAAAGATCCAAAACCGAAAGACAAACCAGCAGCGATTCCAGCACTGTTCCTTTCGAGTAGCCTACGTGGCGGAAAAAAAGGAACTGGGGAAAAGAGCGGGAACTGGGCTTATATAGAGGAGGGGTGGAGCTACCGCCAAAAATTTGCAAGCCTTATTCTGCCCAGTCATTCCAGAGAGTTCCGAATTTGACTGTGCAGGCACATAAGAACCCATTTGTATGATCCGCAGAGACCACGAAGAAAAAGAAAATGTATATATATGATTAAGGGGGTGTTTTAGGTTTTTCATACAGTTTTTGCTTGTTTTATGGTTTTATTGTTTCATTTTTATGGTTTTATTGTTTCATTTTTAAAATTAGTGTTATGACTGCATTTTTTTTATTTGTGAGATTATTTCTATAACATTCATTAAAGTTAGTGGGATCTTTGTCATTACTGTTTGACTATATCATTTCAAACTTGTGTGTTCAATGTAATATAATGGAAAATAAAAGACCTGCAACAGTCTTGTAAGTGGGAAAACAATGATTCAACTTTGAAAAAAAGTCTCTGTCAATGTTCTTTTTGATAAAAGACTCACTTAATGACTGCTGCTAAGAGCCATTTATAAATAGGGATCATGTTGGGGAGGTTTATATAATTACCATTCCCAAATGGACAATTTGTCTTTGACAACTTCTTGCTGGATTCATGTAGTTTAAAACTACTTTTAAAGTAACTTTAATGTACTTTGACAAATATTTGTAATTTATCATTTTATATATGTATCATTTAGTCATGTACCATGTGTGATTTTAGGCATTTGTCATCTGTGATTTTAACAATGAGTCTGTGTAAGATTACCCACTGTACTGAGCTCTTACAAAGACTCATGTAGCATCAATCAACTGAATAAATAAATGGTGATTTTGTAGAGAATCATGGTTACCATGAAAGATTTTCAATTCCATATATACACTGCCCTTTCTGTGATGGAAAACATTACCAATTTTGTTTGTTTTAAAATGAACTTGAAATTTGAAATGTATATGTATTCAAAACAGTATATTTTAATATAAAACAGGATTTACAATATCACTCCATTAGTTTAGGCATTGGCTTTCTACCTCCTCTACATATTGATATCACTTCACCTCACCCTTATCTCTACCCCAGCTCTTTCCAAACTGCTCTAAATGTTGATTTGACTGTTATGGAAAACAGTATAGAAAAGTTACCTTGGACCTTTTGTTGGGAGTATATGCTTTAGCATTGCTAAATATTAATCTGACATCTTTACACAGTTCCATTGGTGTATCATAGTTTCCAGCTTCCAATGTCTCCTTCACGGTGCCCAAGTCCATTGGCGTGTCTATAATTTCTCTGTAGTCCTAAATTAAGAAACCCAAGTGACTTAATTATTTAAACATTTTGTGGGTTGGGAATAAGATGAGGCTGGGCTTCTCCTACACCCATAAGCCTCTTGAGGAAGACAAAACAGGAGAACACTCTATGTAGTATGATCCAAAGGCATTTATACATTTTTCTAGGGACTAAGAAAAGAACTAATTTGCAGTACAGTCAGCTCTCTGTATCCAAGTATTTCTTATGCATGGATTCAAGCATCCATGGCTTGAAAATATTCAACAAATATATATAAATTCTGAAAAACAAACTATATAAGGGAGACCATTTTACTATCCACTGTATTTATCACAGATTTTGGTATCCACGGGGGATCCTGGAACCCAGCGGATACCAAGGGCCAACTGTATTTATGTTTTAACATGCAACCTTACAGACCAAGTCTGAAATTAGTATTTCATATTTCACCATAGGAGTAATATGTGAAAAATGTTAGAACAGACTGACTATAAAGACAATTCTGCCAATTTGGGAATAAACTTCAAAATCTCCATGATTTTGCTATTTTTTACTCTTCTATGTATACTCTTCCAACACTTATTTTGTGAAAGCCTTTCAAGGACATGAGTATTTTAAGCTCATCTGTTTTAAGTTGCAGAACACTGTCTTGTTGAAACTGGTCGCAGTAGGTTTTGTTCTGCATTTTTAATGTTTAAGTTTTTACTGTTAGCAGTCCCCAGTTTGCCTGGAGAGAGGAAAAATGTACATGTTTTAATAAGTGAAATTAATTCCAAAAGGAGATTAGTTTGAAACCTTTAATGCTTTCTAGTATTAACAATTAATAATATAAGTGGGGTGTGAGCTGTATTTCAATGTCAATTATATGTGGGATAGTGTTAGAGAGATTTTGAAGCACCTTACAGACTAAATGAAAGAAAGTAAGAAATTGGCATCATGAGCTTTTGTAGAATTCAGTCTACTTCCTTGGATTCTTTTGATGGAGTAGAAGCCAGGGACAGACAGGAGGGCAGGAGTTTAACAGAAGAAGCTGCCAACTTCTTACTTTCTTTCAGTTAGTCTCTAAGGTGCAAGAAAATCTATCTAACACTGATTCTACAGACTAATACGGCTATAATTTTGAATTTTACCAGTATATGTGGGACAGTAATTGTCTGCATTTACTCACTGTTAATAAAGAAAATCCTCTCCATCTCGCTATCATTTCCCCTCACCTTCAAAGGCCATCCTAACTGGGATTACAGGAATCAAGAGTCCAGCACATTTAGGCTGGGAAAAAATCTTAGGTTGTCCTGGCCACTTTTCAAATTAAGAAACTCAGTGTAGAAAAAAGAACATCATTTCTGTAAAGTGATTAATATTCATGGTCTCATCAACAAACAGTAACTTACCGGGTACTGATCCAGATCAACAGGTTGCCTGAATGCTTCAGAATCCTCACACTGGAAAATTAAATTTATAAGTTCCATGCATTGTTTCTTCCAACTGTTTTCATCATAGCTGGCTTTTACAGTGGTTTTCTTCTTCATGGCCTGTCGCTTTAAAACAGAAGTATAATATGCCTAAATAAAAAAATAACACCAAGGAATAGTAAAAAAAATACCTGCTAAGATGCTAGTGTATAATATCCACACTAGTGGACTACAATATATATACTGCAAAGCAGCAACTACTATTGTCTTCCAGGCAGAGTGGAAATTATGGTTGAAACAGGCTGACTTACTTTTTTAGATCTTGTTCTTGGTGTGTAAGTCTCTCCATCATCCTACAAAACAAACAAAAAATCTATTCATTTTTAAAGTTTACAAAACAAAGTATCAGATACCATCTTGCTCAGCAAGTTCACAATACTGATCATACTGGTGTTAAGTAAGAATAAGCTGTACAACATAAGAATAAAAAAGTATTACCTGTTCAGCAGCATCAATACTATCCATATTATTTGTTGCAATGCATAACTCAAAAATATCTGTACAGTCTGGATTTCTAGAAAATAAAAACATTAAGTTTAGAAAAAACGTGTACCAAAACCTACAGCTAAGAAGACTGAAATTTGTTTTTCCAAATAACATTGAACCATGAAAAGACAAATCTAAGGAACACATTTTTAAATGTGAACAATATTTGTAGTGAACAAACAGTGAACAAACAATTGCTGTTAATGTTTCAGCGGGCTTTCTAACACCAAGGACCTTATCAGATGTTGGAAATTGGAAGTATAATCTAATGGCAATCTGAACGCAATCATGGGGTTTTACGTTATTGCGAATTAAAGTATCTCACGCAATTTCGGGCAATGGGGGGTCATTCTGAACACATTCCGAACGCAATTGGAATTCACGTAAATTCGCTAAACTAGCGAATTCATGTGAATTCGAATTGACTCCAATAGGCTCCATTCGCAATAAAGAGAAATTCCTCCCGTCTGATAAATTCCCAAGACTTAACAGCATGTAAGTAAAAATACAGCCAGCCTGATAACTTACATGGAACTGCCCTTACCATATCTAGACTACAATTGCCACTGGAAACAAAAGCTTCTCTATAGTGAACATGGACTACTTTTTAGTTATTCACTGAAAAAAAAGCCTATAAATACTACTTTTAAAGTCTGCAACCACTACTGCAACAATATTAATCATTAGTAATGGTCAGAAATAAGATTATTCTGATTTTAAGCACCAAACTTACATGCATTTCATTATCAGTTGGGAATACTTCGCTTACCTGATGAATTCTAAGAGCTGATCTGTGATTTTTTGAGCAGACCTAGCAATCGTGCTACTGGGTTTGTTGAAGGTTCGGGCATTGCTCTCAATATATCTCACGTCCCAAATCAATGCAGACAGTCTCCTGTATTTAAAAGTAAATAAACAGAATATAATTTAAAATATGAGAGTTATCATGTAATCATAAAAATTACTAATGCTGAAGATCTTTTAAATGAAAGAATCCCTGTTTTTATTCATCTGATGCTCTAACAAGACATACATAAGACTACATTTTTTAAAAGTCCATTATTTTCCACATTTTAGTAAAACTGTGATCCCCCCCCCCCCCAATATACTTTATTAGAAAATCCCATAAGAGATATTCAAAGAGGACATGACAGAGAACACAAAAAGTGGTAGAAAGGCAAGAGACAGCCAGGCAACCCTCTGTGTATTGTTTTCAATTTCTATGGTCACAATTAACTAAATATTCTTTTGTACTATTCAAAAACACTAAGATACTATGGTTAAACCAATGACTTGTACTATACCATTTATAAATGATAATTACCCACCAAGAAGAGGACTATTTGAAGAATCTAATTCTGGATTTCCTAGTTCACCATTCAGTTTAAGCTATGGACATAAAATTTCTATTGAAATTACAAAATTGCTCTGAATAACATACAGTACTTTCATCAGTTCACTGTACTTTCTAGATGAGCGCTCTACTATCATGAAGATTTCCCAAAAATTATAAAGAAGGATTTGCTCCAACTTTTAAAGACAAAAACAATACTTTCTTTTTAATGCCACATCAGACTAACCTGTAAAACCGGTTAACTAGTCTCATCCGAATGGTCCAAAGATCCGTTGGATAAGCTATTACTGTACTGTACTTTGGATATGTATTCAGATCAACTGGACCAGCAAATGCTGCGGAAATATCTGTTAAAACAGTAATTTCAATCAGTTAAAACACCTGGATGTTTAGTACACAAGTTTCTACAGAACTAATCAGTCTTAAAAAATAGGCTAAACTTTGCTTTTAAAGACCTAGGACAGATTAAAACAAATTGAAACCAGGTAAACTGTATTTACAATTACAAAACATATGCAGGAAACATCCTAATCTTGAATCCACTCCTCCCCTAACCTCAAGTCTATTTCTTAGATTTCTAGATCCTTACCAAGAGTCAGAAGTTGATCAATTGCAGAAATAATTCGCTCACATTCTTCATCCTGGGATTTTCCTTGCCATTCGCCCTTTTGAGGTTTGTATAATAGTTTTGCCATCTCTTCGGAAGTCACAGAAACACTAGCTCCCAGTTCCTCAGGTTTATCAACTACTTATTTTCAACAAATACAAAGAATATAAGGAAAAAATAAATAAAATTTCTCCAATGTAAAAATAAAAAATTTTATGATAAAACCTAAAGGTACTTAGCAACAATATAATTGCCACCTTTCTTCTCTTCAAAATGTCATGCCCAGCCTGGGGGATGACTTGGAGGACTCAGAGGATGAGCCAGAGCCTCTGGGACCTGAGCCTGCAATTGGGGTGCCTGAGGCTGGCTCTAACTCTGCTGTAGCAGGGTCTGTGGCCTCTCCAGAGGTTCAGCAGCCAATTCTGCCTGTGGCTGAGTCTGTGAACATAGAGGAGGGTCAGGGAAGTGTGCCTATCTTCAGGGAGCATCAAGTCTAAAGAGAGGGCCTTTGAAGGATGTGGAGGTTTTATCAGAAACACATTGGAAATGAGACACACCTGAACGCCTGCTGCCTATTTAGGCAGCTAGAGAATGTGTGTCTAGTTGCCAGTGATTATCTGACCTTCTTGAGGAAAGACTGTCTCTGGCTCCCAAACCCTTGCTTCTCGGACTGCTGATCCATCTTGATTATGTGGAACCCTTGACCTTTGACTGCCTTATCGACCTGCCTATCTGATATCCTGGATCTCAGACTATTTGACAACTCTTTTGGTAATCCCTCTTCCGATACTGCATTTAGACTCAAAGACCGTGTTGCTTGCACTGACTCTGTCAGCTGGTGGTTTGTTTGTTTCGGAACTAGGCTGGTCTTATCAGTCATTTGGCCGCATTTCCGGACAAAAAGGGGATAATTGTTAGATACTTATTTGATGTTGGAAAGGAACTACCTTATACATCACGCCCGTGCCATACATGGGTGTGCCATATGTGGCTTTCAGTTTATGCTAAAAGCCATGTGCCAGAAAAGGCAATGGTGCACGTGCTGCATGCACAAGCCCCATTGTTTTCAATGGGTAAGACCATTCATGGTATTTCCCTTACGTGGGGGGGGGGTGTTCTGGAACAGTTCCCCCACGTAATGGAAAGGCCCACTGTATACTGTATAAATGCATGTGTAACTCTAGAAATTTTAGTCAAAAATTTGACCCCCAAAAACCTGAGCCAACTTATCCACAGGACAATGTAAGTACAGCTTCCTTACCTGTAACTGTGTTGCTTCGAGTGGTCATCTGTGCCCTCACACAATAGGGTTTGCGCCTGTGCAGATACTCCATTCAGAACGCTGAAAAACTGAGCAGATTGGCGGGAGCCCCGCCCCTCCCACTCCCTGAGCATGTCCAATCCCGCCAATCTAGTTCCTCCTTCATTGAGTTCAAGTCCGCCGCAAAGAGCAGGGACCTGACCGAGGGGAGGTAGGGCGGGATTTGTGTGAGGGCACAGATGACCACTCGAAGAAACACAGTTACAGGTAAGCAACCTGTACTACTTCTTCGTGGTCTCTGTGCCTCACACAATAGGCTGACTAAAAAGCTTACCTGTGGAGGTCGGAAGTTCACTGCAGAATAGAAGACAGAACAGCACGACCAAAACTGGCATCACTTTGGGACCTGGAATCCAGCTGGTAATGCCGAACAAACGTGGATGGCTGTGACCACGTAGCTGCCTTACAGACCTCTGGCAGGGGAACACCTCTGAGGAAGGCAGCAGATGAAGCAGTAGCCCTGGTTGAGTGAGCACAGACACCAACCGGAAGGGGGCGTTTAGCCAGTTCGTAGGCCAAGGCGATGGTTTGAGCAATCCACTTGGAAAATCTTTGAGAAGAAACTGGGTTGCCTTTTTTGGCACCACCATAACAGATGAACAACTTATTGGACAACCTGAACTCTGCAGAACGTTGAACATAAAACGTCAAAGCATGGCGAACATTCAGGGTGTGCATAGTCTTTTCCAGAGGCGAAGAAGGATCTGGATAGAAACTCGGAAGCACAATCTCCTGGGAGAGGTGAAATGGTGAAACCACCTTAGGGAGGAAGGAAATGTCCGGTCTGAGGACCACCTTGTCCCTGTGGAAGATAAGGTAGTGCGCATCCGAGTGCAGGGCCGTTAGCTCAGAGGCACGTCTGGCTGAGGTTATGGCCACAAGAAAGAACACTTGGAGTGTCAATAGCCTCAGAGAGGCAGAGCCCAGTGGCTCAAAGGGAGGTCTCGTGAGCTGTGTGAGTACCAAAGAGAGAAACCAGGCCGGTGCCAGTGGAGGCAATGGTGGATATAAATGATGTAGGCCTTTGAAGAATCTCTTCAATGTAGGCGATGTGAACAGCCGAGCTGATGGGGAGCCAGGTGGCTGGTTGGCAACAATGACAGATAGGTAAACCTTGAGAGACGAGAAGGCTAAACCCTGATCTCTCAGATGCAGCAGGAAATGAAGTGCTGTATGAAGGCTCACAGGTTAGGAAGGCTCAGATCTGGACTCCGCAAAAGCACAGAAATGTCTCCACTTGTAGGCATAGGATTGTTTAGTGGAGTCTTTCCTGGAAGTTGACAGGACTCTAGCCAGATCAGGAGACATTATGGTTGGATCCTCCATGCTGTCATGCGTAGGTTGACAAGGTCTGCATGCAGGCCTGCCCCGTTGGAGTGGGACAGAAGGTCCGGCCATTTCGGCAGATGGAAGTACTGGCCTCTGGCCAGATGAAGCAACAGAGTGAACCATGGTTGTCTCGGCCAGAATGGAGTCAACAGTATGGCGTTGGACCCATCCCTGGCCATTTGGCCACCGTCCTGGAGATCAATGGGAAGGGCGGAAAGGAAGTCCTGGTTCCAATTGCAGAGGAAGGCATCTCCCATGGATCCTGGGCCTCTGCCCACTCTGGTGTAGAACGTCTGGCACTGAGCATTCTCCGGAGTGGCAAACAGGTCCACTGAGGGAGTTCCCCACCTGGATGTCAGAAGACTGAAAGCAGGGGCTGAAAGAGTCAATTCGTGCTGCAGCACCTTGTCCCTGCTGAGGGAGTCTGCTAGCACATTGTCCTTGCCTGCAAGGTGGATGGCCACCGGATGAATGGAGGGACGGTGACACCATATCCACAACTGCTGAGATAGATGAAGGAGAACTGGAGAGTGAGTTCCTCCTTGTTTGTTGATGTACCAAACCATGGTTGTGTTGTCTGACACCACCTGTACAACTCTGTGGAGAAGATGGTTTTCGAAGGCCCTGAAGGCCTTGATGACTGCCAGCAGTTCCAATGTGTTGATGTGTAGTTCTGCTTCCTCTGAGACCACTGTCCTTGTACACACCAGTCGTTGAGATGTGCACCCCATCCTGACATGGATGCGTCTGTGGTGACCATCCTGGACGGTTCCAGCGTCTGAAAAGGCATCCCCTTGAGGATGTTGGAGGGAGACATCCACCATTTGAGAGAGTCTCTAACGTGAGGAGGCGTCAAGAGTCTCTTGGATGGATCGTCCCTCAGGTGATCAAAGGAAGCCAGGAACCAAGCTTGGAGGGGCCTGAGTCTGAGGCGTGCCAGGTAGATCACTGCTGTTGTAGGAGCTAGGTAGCCCAACAATCTCTGAATGTCCTTCGCTGTTGGACGACGAGTATGGAGGACAAGTCGCAGTTGCTCCCAGAGGGCTTCTGCCTGTCTGGTAGGTAGATAGGCACGGCCCATAACAGAGTCCAGGGACGTTCCTATGTAGTTTATCACCCTCACCGGGTGGAAGACAGATTTGAGATAGTTGACCATGAGTCCCAAGTCGTATAGGAGATCCAGGGTGCACTGGATGTCCTGGTAGAGTCGCGCTTTGGAGGACAACATCAGAAGCCAGTCGTCGAGGTAAGGGAAGATTTTGATCCCTTGCAGACGGAGGTAGGAGATGACCACTGCCATACACTTTGTGAACACTCAAGGAGCAGTAGAAAGGCCGAAGGGAAGGACGGTATACTGATAGAGATCTCCGTCAACAGTGAAGCGAAGATACTTTCAGTGCTGTGGCCTGCTGCTGACGTGGAAGTAGGCATCCTTCAAATCGATGGACGCGAACCAGTCTCCTCGATGCAAAAAGGGAAGGATGGACTGCAGGGTCACCATTTTGAATTTGCAAGGTGTGATGAAAGAGTTGACACCTCTCAGGTCCAAGATGGGCCGAAGACCTCCTCCTCTCTTGGGAACTGTGAAGTACCTGGAGTAGAAGCCTAGGTGTTTGTAGTATGGAGGAACACGTTGTATGGCTCCTTTGTCGAGAAGGGAGGAAATCTCCTCCAGAAGAGGAGGAGAGGAGGGAGTGGAACAGAAAATGCCATTTGGTGGAATACTTGAGAACTCTATGGCGTATCCCAGGCGGATGATGGTAAGCACCCAGGAGTCTGTAGTGATCTTGCGCCAGTTCTCATAGAAATGACGAAGTCTGGGGACTGGAGAAAAGCTGACTGGCAAAAGAAAGGTAGGTGTCGCCTCCAAGGGCCCGTCAAAAGTGTGACTTGGAAGGTGGCTTCGTGGAAGATTGCTGTTGATGATGTTGTTGACCTTGCCTCTGTTGTTGCTGATGCTGCTGTTGCTCCTGAGGCTGTCTGTATGGTCTCCTCGCATAGGGCTGGGTCCTATAGGTGGAGGACGGAGCAGAACAAGAACTAGTAAAGCCGGGGTTGTAGGGCCTCTGACGCCATGAGTGACCAGATGATGGTTTACTAGGAGTCAAGCCGAGCCTTTTGCCATTGAGATGTGCCTTGGCCATGGTGTCAAGAGACTTGCTGGTTTTGGCAGCAAACAATCCTTCTCCATCGAAGGGAAGATCCTCAATTTTTGTCTTAGCTTCCTCCAAAAGAGAAGTCGACCTCAGCCAGGCGAAGCGACGGAGTCCACAACATGTCTAGCCGAATGGACCTCTTGTGCAATGAGGGAGAGGGCCTCAGCATAGAATTCATGAGCTGCTTCCTGTTGCTGTTGAGGAAGGGAGGGAATGAAGGCAGCCATCCAATCCCATAAGAACCTCTGATAACCAGCCATGCATCCCTGCATGTTGGCTACTTTAGCTGCTAGGGCTGCAGAGGAATAGAAACGATGACCAAAGATGTCCATTCTCCTGCCATCCTTATCCACTGGGGCTGAGTGAGTCTTGCACGTGGATTTACAAGTAGATTCCACAACAAGAGAGTTGGGAGCAGGATGCGTGAAGAGGAAAGGCACCGTGTTGGATTGCACTCGGTAGAGGGAATCCAGTTTCTTGGACGCAGGCGGTGTAGAGGCCGATTTGGTCCACTAGGTGACCATGATGTCAGAAAAAGACGGCAAAAACGGGATGACAGCGGGTTGTGCAGGTTTCACGACCAGGCCGTCAATAGGATCTCTGGGGGGCTTAGATGCTTGGGCAGCCTGGAGCCCAACAGCCCTGGCCATTCTGTCGACTATCCCTGAGAAGAGATGGAGATCTTCCACAGGTGAGCCGGGAGTTTGGTCTTCGACCTCATCATTGGGAGAAGAGATGGCCGGTTGTGGAGACTCTGGACGAACTTCCAGTTCTCCCCCAGAATCCTCAGTTGACTGAGAGGCCGCCAGATGTGGCTCATCATACAGTTGAGTCAGAGCCGAGACAAAAATCGATGTGGAGGCGTCCGCATAACTAATAGGGGCAGGCTGTGCTGACGTCGACATCGAAACCATCATCGACATCGAGGTGGCCGAGGTGGTTATCATCTCAGGTGGTTTCAACACCGTAGCAGTGGTGGCCGGTGGTGGCGAGGGGGCCCTGTAGTCACTCCGGACCGGAGCCGGGGAGCGTGAGCGGGACCTCATGGAAAAATCCTCGACATGGAGATCTCGGACATGATACCGATCTCTATATGACGGGGAGTAAGAGCGGTAGGACAGGTGACGTTCCCTCCAGTACGACTCCGCCCGATGTCGAGCCAGGAACGAGGCTGACGAGTGAGGCGAGTCGAAATAATGCTCCTCAAAAGGCTCAGGAGACCTCCGGGGCGGAGGAGATGGGAACCGCAGCCTGTAGATTCGCTCTGAGGAGGCTAGGATGTCCTTCGGAGGAAGAGATGTCGGAGCCGGAATAGGCGAGACTGTAGAGGTTGAAGCCAAAACCATCCCCAAAGGGACGAAGGCTGGGGTCGAGGCAGGCTGTAATGCCGGTTCCAAAGTCGCCGGCGCCGAGTCAGGTACAGAGACCGGGGCCGGGACTGAGAGGTCAGCTATTGACGTTGGCTTCAAGTAAGACATGGCAAGGTCCGCTTGCACAGCGGCTGTGGTAACCGAAGCTGGGACCTCTTTAGGCTTATGTTTCTTAGCCTTAGGTTTCTCTACTTCAAGAGGAGCGTTTCCTGTGCTCCTTAGAATGCCCTTCGGGGCGAGACATGGTCTCCGGAGTCGAAGGCGTTGGCGTTGAGGTCGAGCCCGTCGGGGTCGAAGTAGTCGTGGCTGAAGTGGGAGTTGATGTCGAGGACGACTTCTTCAATTTGGGAATCCTAGGGAACTTAGAGATGGGAAGGTGTCCCAGGGGGTCTCCGGACAACTCTGTAGATTGGGAGACCGAGAGTGCTTTCTCCCACAGGTGGGCCTTGAGCCTATCTGCTCTCTGACGAAGGGTGGCAGGGTTGAAGGCTTTACAATGCCTGCATTTCTCCGGAATGTGCGTACTGCCTAGGCAGAGAATGCACTTAAGAGTGTCCATCCACAACCGGAATTTTATTGCCACACTCAGAACATTTCTTGAAGAGGGCGGCCATAAGAGGCCGCGCCGCACGAGGGGCCCGTCCGGGACAAAACCCTAGAAAAACCGAGTGAAAAACAAAAATCCTAGGGGCAGCTCAAGGAGTAAGAAGGGAGAAATAAAACAAAAATAAAAATAAAGAACAAGAGAAAAAGAGTCTGGATCTACTCAGCCTTTCATCGAGCGAAGAGCACTCCGAAGGAGATGTTACTCTTGCGGCGGACGAAGGAGAACTGAAGGAGGAGCTAGATAGGCGGGATTTGGCATGCTCAGGGAGTGGGAGGGGCGGGGCTCCCGCCAATCTGCTCAGCTTTTCAGCGTTCCGAATGGAGTATCTGCGCAGGCGCAAACCCTATTGTGTGAGGCACAGAGACCACGAAGAAGAAGTATTGTACTTTCTCTTATTTTAAAAAGGAATCATCACCTAGTGAAAGGCAAGAGCATAATCTCTCCTAGAATCACTGATCCCCCTCTATTCCCTCATGCATCCAGAGTTTAGTATGAGCACAAACATGCCTGCTGGAATTTTGTAAGTTTTTGGCACAGTTTTCTGTTGCTTCATCCTCTAGATCCTTTGTTCATGCTATTTTTACCCTTACCTTATCCATGGGTCATGTCAAAATCCATAATTTGGGTCCCAAAACCTGCCCTCAACTTATACATGAAGTGACTTACTGTCAAGTATATATGGTACCTAATTTTCTAACATTGTATGTTTGATGTATTGTATATACTAGCATATTTTATTTTGTAAATATATCTAGTTGTTTCAAATGCACGCTTGTTTAACCATACTATCATTTGTTCTATATGCTGTATTGAACATTTGGTATTATATCAATCATGATTAATACAGTAGTTTTATTAGGTTACTCAGCAGTCAGGGCTTCAAGGATTAGGGCCTCTCTCTTTGCCACTAGACCAGAACTAGAATTCCTCCCCTCCAGATGCAGCTCTCATAATCCTTCACCACTAACTATGCTGGCTAAGGCAGATAGGATCTGTAAGCCAAAAACATGTGAACCTAGAGCTGCCCACACATGCACTATATCAGGAATAATGTCAGCCTCCAGATATTGTTGGACTACAAGTGCCATCTGACTTGCCACCCAGCCAATGATGAAGAATGCTGGGAGATACAAACAAATGTCACTCACCCTCATACTAGACAGTTATTTGCATTTTTTTTAAAAAAGTTGCTGGATATGCCCCTTTATATGGTATTTTTTAAAACACACTGATACATACTACTTCATCATTGCTTAATAATTCAATTTAAAAGCTTTATTCTTGAGTCTTCCCCTAGTGCTTACCCAAAGAACAACATAGTTGTGTAAGTTAAGAGTAAAAGATGAGTGGGGATGCTTAATCCTTTGCATTAAAAATTAGGGCTACTTTTCTTCTCACAGTGGAAAAGATATGAATACCTATGTTTTTTCTCCTGTAGAAAAGTAAGTAGAAGGAGGCATGATTCCAAACCAGAGCTAAGCAGCTCCTTGCCTCACCATACATTTATCCAAAACTCCTGAGACTGATTTTAGCTAAAGGAAAAGTCAGGGACACATGTGATTACAATTCAAAACTAAGGTGTGGCTGAGTAATTCTTCACAATGCACTGCAAAACCACCACTTTTTTTTTTAAAAAAAAAGCAGCTGTTGAACAATATCAACTGAGTTCTGTAAGTAAACACAAGGAGTTCACTTCAACTACACTGTTATTGCTGCAGTTTCACTATAACGGACAAAACAACCACATATGCATTATGTCTGTCATTTTTAAGCACACTTTTAATATATTTTGTAAATAATTTCTAAGGAAGCATAATTAATTTATATCCACTGAGCAATGTTATAGTAAGCTGTTCCTTTCAGTGCACTTAATAGCCTAAAGAATATTCCTTATATGCTTTTTTTCAGAAGATAGTTGATAAAGGAAAAGAATTAAAGGATACTGAAAATGATCCTTTGTCTAGTTAGCAAGAAAAATTCTAACCAATTACTTCTGCATACCATTCTCTGGAATTGGCTCCATGTCCCAGGGGCTAAGTCTTTCAATTTCTCCATTGTCCCATCTATTTAATAAAAAAGAAATAAAAAAGATAGCTACTGACAGAAAATATTATCTTTAATACAGACCATTGTGGAAATAGTATTTTTAAAATACAGGTTTTAGGAAACTTGGCTGATATAACAAGAATTACAATATCATTAAAGCACATTTAAACCAATATAAACAGCAGTTCCCTCTTCTGTAGAAACCACATTTTTTTTTTTGGTTCCCACACTTCCCAGTGTCCTTAAGATTACTGTGAGTCGAGTCTAGTGAAACCTACATCTTAATCAGCCCCGGTGGCGCAGCGGTTAAATGCCTGTACTGCAGCCACTCACTCAAAACCATAAGGTGGCGAGTTCAAGACCGGCAAATGGCTGAAGCTCGACTCAGGCTTGCATCCTTCCGAGGTCGCTAAAATGAGTACCCAGATTGTTGGGGGGCAAATAGCTTACAAATTGTAAACCGCTTAGACACTCCTTAAGGGTATGAAGCGGTATATAAATGAAGCTGTTTGTTGTTTGTTTTGTAGTGATCTGTTCTGGATTTTGCTTTGTACTGTTCACCAATGATTTCAATCTGTTTGACATGCAGTGGCTATTTTCTTCCTTTTCCCCTCTATTAGAACACTTTTTCCTTTGTTTGCAGGAAAAAAATCAGGTAGTTTAGATTTTTAATATTAGGGTAGTAACTTTACTTTGCTAACAATACATTTTTTCTAATGGAAAAAGTGTCCCTTGGATAAGGATCCTTTTTTCCTTTTTTGGATGTAAAAAAATAGTAGGATTATCTCCAAGTTGAATCAAGTGCCATATATTAAGGCCTAAAACAATTTGTATTACCCTGTTTCCCCAAAAATAAGACATCCTCAGAAAATAAGACCTAGTAGAGATTTTGCTGAATTGCTAAATATAAGGCCTCCCCCAAAAGTAAGACCTAGCAAAGTTTTTGTATATAAATACAAAATATAAATACAAAAATACAAAAATACAAAATATAAATACAAAAGAGAAGAGGCAGGCCCAGCTCCACCAGGGCTTGCCTGAGGCAAGAGGACTCTCCCTCCATACCAACTGCCATCCTCTGCCTAGGGAGGGAGAGAAGAGGCAGGCCCAGCTCCACCAGGGCTTGCCTGAGGCAAGAGGACTCTCCCTCCATACCAACTGCCATCCTCTGCCTAGGGAGGGAGAGAAGAAGCAGGCCCAGCTCCACCAGGGCTTGCCTGAGGCAAGAGGACTCTCCCTCCATACCAACTGCCATCCTCTGCCTAGGGAGGGAGAGAAGAGGCAGGCCCAGCTCCACCAGGGCTTGCCTGAGGCAAGAGGATTCTCCCTCCATACCAACTGCCATCCTCTGCCTAGGGAGGGAGAGAAGAGGCAGGCCCAGCTCCACCAGGGCTTGCCTGAGGCAAGAGGATTCTCCCTCCATACCAACTGCCATCCTCTGCCTAGGGAGGGAGAGAAGAGGCAGGCCCAGCTCCACCAGGGCTTGCCTGAGGCAAGAGGACTCTCCCTCCATACCAACTGCCATCCTCTGCCTAGGGAGGGAGAGAAGAGGCAGGCCCAGCTCCACCAGGGCTTGCCTGAGGCAAGAGGACTCTCCCTCCATACCAACTGCCATCCTCTGCCTAGGGAGGGAGAGAAGAGGCAGGCCCAGCTCCACCAGGGCTTGCCTGAGGCAAGAGGACTCTCCCTCCATACCAACTGCCATCCTCTGCCTAGGGAGGGAGAGAAGAGGCAGGCCCAGCTCCACCAGGGCTTGCCTGAGGCAAGAGGACTCTCCCTCCATACCAACTGCCATCCTCTGCCTAGGGAGGGAGAGAAGAGGCAGGCCCAGCTCCACCAGGGCTTGCCTGAGGCAAGAGGACTCTCCCTCCATACCAACTGCCATCCTCTGCCTAGGGAGGGAGAGAAGAGGCAAGCCCAGCTCCACCAGGGCTTGCCTGAGGCAAGAGGACTCTCCCTCCATACCAACTGCCATCCTCTGCCTAGGGAGGGAGAGAAGAGGCAGGCCCAGCTCCACCAGGGCTTGCCTGAGGCAAGAGGACTCTCCCTCCATACCAACTGCCATCCTCTGCCTAGGGAGGGAGAGAAGAGGCAGGCCCAGCTCCACCAGGGCTTGCCTGAGGCAAGAGGACTCTCCCTCCATACCAACTGCCATCCTCTGCCTAGGGAGGGAGAGAAGAGGCAGGCCCAGCTCCACCAGGGCTTGCCTGAGGCAAGAGGACTCTCCCTCCATACCAACTGCCATCCTCTGCCTAGGGAGGGAGAGAAGAGGCAGGCCCAGCTCCACCAGGGCTTGCCTGAGGCAAGAGGACTCTCCCTCCATACCAACTGCCATCCTCTGCCTAGGGAGGGAGAGAAGAGGCAAGCCCAGCTCCACCAGGGCTTGCCTGAGGCAAGAGGACTCTCCCTCCATACCAACTGCCATCCTCTGCCTAGGGAGGGAGAGAAGAGGCAAGCCCAGCTCCACCAGGGCTTGCCTGAGGCAAGAGGACTCTCCCTCCATACCAACTGCCATCCTCTGCCTAGGGAGGGAGAGAAGAGGCAAGCCCAGCTCCACCAGGGCTTGCCTGAGGCAAGAGGACTCTCCCTCCATACCAACTGCCATCCTCTGCCTAGGGAGGGAGAGAAGAGGCAGGCCCAGCTCCACCAGGGCTTGCCTGAGGCAAGAGGACTCTCCCTCCATACCAACTGCCATCCTCTGCCTAGGGAGGGAGAGAAGAGGCAAGCCCAGCTCCACCAGGGCTTGCCTGAGGCAAGAGGACTCTCCCTCCATACCAACTGCCATCCTCTGCCTAGGGAGGGAGAGAAGAGGCAGGCCCAGCTCCACCAGGGCTTGCCTGAGGCAAGAGGACTCTCCCTCCATACCAACTGCCATCCTCTGCCTAGGGAGGGAGAGAAGAGGCAAGCCCAGCTCCACCAGGGCTTGCCTGAGGCAAGAGAACCCTTGTTTATCCACTTTTGTAAACCGCTTTGATCTTTTTTGGAAAGGCGGTATATAAATAAAATAAATAAATAAAAAATAAATAAATAAATGTTAATTTTTTTTTGTTCAACAATAAATGTGAATTCTTCATGGAAAGACATCCCCTGAAAATAAGACCTAGCGAATCTTTGGTAGCAAAAAATAATATACGACACTGCCTTATTTTCGGGGAAACACAGTCAAAGGATTCTATCCAGATACAACTAACACAATCCCTTAAATTTAAAATTACACTGGGCTTTAATATAGTGTTCTAAGTGGCTCTTTGAGATTTTCTCTCTTCTGTTCCCATGCTGATGGCTTCCTCAGAATTCAGAACTACCAGTGAATTCATCCTAAGTTCTCTGGTCCTATAAAGATGAACTTATATAAGAACTAACATCTCGGCATATAAAGGACTAAAAAGGCAGTCCTACACTGCAAACCAGTGTATTCAGTGGCACTTACTTTCTAGTAAGCATGTTATGGTTGCAGGCCAAATATATATATGTATATGCTATATATATATGTATATATACACAGTTCCATCCAAAGCAGTCAGGATTTTCCACATCCCTCTTTACCTAGCTATTACAGTTTTCCTGAGCTTTCAGATTAGGTGTGTTACTCAGTGTAGTCCTGTTCATTGCAAAAACCAGAATACATAAAGGAAAAGTCAGAAAAAGTGTTTCCCACTGCCATCCAGTTCATTATAAACAGTGACACACTTTCACAAGAATACCAGCAACTGCAAATGTCTTTTTTTTTTAAATTGCCTTCAGTCAGAAGTGACATCAGTCTGAAGTTAACATGCTAAAACAAACATGCACATACTTAACGCTATAGCACTGAAAAGGACTGTCCGGATATTGTGATTGATAAGGCTCTTGGCTCAAAACAGTTCCAAACCACCAAGCATCATCAATAATTGAACGGAAGTGGTCAACTGTAAGAAAAAAGCACACAATTAAACAATTAAGATAAACAATTAATTAAACTTTTTGGCAAGAGGCCACATGGAAAATTGTGACTATTAATGTTTTAGATACTTATTTCATCTAACTAGCTGCTCTCAAAAACAAATGTCTTAAGCTCTGACTGTAGTATTTGCATTCTTCTGATTTCAAAGTAAGCAAAAAGCCTGAAGGACTCAGAACTCAATTTCTCAATAATTAGAGAAGTGATTGGTTCACTCACATCAGTTCGTTTCTGTTATGCTGCTACAAGTATAAAGGAACAATTTTCCCAAACATCAATTCCTATTTCTTTATGCAGTTAGTATGACACATTCAGTCATCCCTTCTTCTACCAATTTTTGTCTAGTGGCAACGGTTGATGACAAGAGTTCAAGCTCCTAGCTGAATTCCCATAATTCAGTATCAATACCAGAATTAATATTACTACAGTACCCATTGGGTGACCTAGGGAAAGTAACACTCTCAGACTTCCAAGAAGGCAGCAGAAACCTCCTGTGAATAAATCTTGCTAAAGAAATCACATGATAGATTTGCTTTAGGATCACTGTAAGTTGGAAACAATTTGAAGGCAAACAACAACAACAACAAACTATACTACTATTTGCTGCTACATGGTATTACCAAGACTCTTCCATCATCTGAGGACAGACTTACGAGGTTGCCAGTTTCTTTGCCGTGCTTCATCATAGAACTGCCGTAACACTAAGAAATCAATAACATCTGGCATATCATGATATCTAGAAGAAAGATTAAATTTAGTTCTCTGATGTATACAGATCATGTATATTCTGCATATATTTTCAATGTGGAAAGCATACATACTTGAGAGAAAATGACTTGTCCTGAAGATGCCCTGTAATATGATCCATAAGAGTAAGCTTAAGACAGCATAATGTAGGAGGCCCAACTTCATAACGTATCCCAACAATTTTTACCAATTCTTGTTCCTGGCAACATGATGCACACATAATGAAGAGTTCATTAATATTGGTATAGTGGCATTACTTATATTTATACATGAAAGCACTGAAACAGCAGTACACAGTTAAACGATAGAGAGAATAAAACAATCTTGGAGCTTAAAACAAGTCGCCTTACCAAAAAAATTATTAAGATTATATTTTTTAATGAAGTTTCCAGCTTATATTAGTAAAGTCTATCGGGGGGGATGTGTGTGTTTGCTTTGTGGTAGAACTCATATCTATAGCCCAAATTACCTCAGCTTTTTAAAGCAATGAGAAGAACAATTTGGAAACTGTACTCCTGCTCGCATGTCTCTGCTTGCTTCCAGAAGTGTATACACACACACTACCAAATGGGTAATTCAGAAGAAGTGACTCCTTGTAGGACAGGTACTCCATCCACAAAACTACAGTGGTCCCTCGGGTTACGAAGGTAATCCATTCCGGATTACCTTTCGTAACCCGGAAATCGTCGTATCCCGGGAGACCGCTATTTTTGCCGGACAGCGCGGCCAATTTAAAGGGGCTGCGCGGTTTTTCTTCTTCGCATCCCGGGGTTTCATTCGTATCCCAGGGGCTTTTTTTCGCCCCCGGCTCTTTCGGCTCCCAGGGATTTCGTTCCCCGGGGGCTTTGTATCCCGGGGGACCACTGTACTCAAGTATTTTCCTCTCTCAACAAGAATGATTGGGCAAATGATGGTCATTCACCTGCCCTCTCCCTCTGAATTTCTTTACCTGTTTCTACATCCTGGCCATAATCTTGCTGTTGGCGTATGCATTAAATTCTCCTATGGTAGTGCCTGGGCATTTTCATTTGATACACAACATCCATATTCAGATCAAAGATCATGGAAATGATGCATTAACAACTTCTGACCATGGCCCTCTATCACGCATAAACCATCAGTTACTTATACTACTGCAACTGTTTCCCTATGAGGCCTCACATTTATATGAGTAGAAACAAAGGTCATGCTTAGAAATTGTTAGAACGCACTAATATCAAACATTCTAATTTTAGAATTTAACCCTCGATTTATCCACAGGTCATGGCAAAATCCATAATTTTGCCCCCAAAACTTGCCCTCGACTTATACATGAGGTCGACTTATAGTAGAGTATATACAGTAATACACAAACCTACATAAGAGCTAGTAGATTATGGCCAAAGTGGAAAACATAGTGAGATCCCTCACTATTCTAGGAAATTCAGTAACCTCATCTTCCATTTTGTCATATTCTTGTCAACTTCACTATTTTAATAACAGAACTGATAAGAACTATAAATAACTTTGCAAAGGAATAAATAGTCAATGACAAATCAGTCTTACCCTAAGAACCATTTTCCGCCATGGCTCCTTGTGAGGATTCAGCCGATAAATATTGTTTTTTCTCACTGCTTCAATATAAGCTTCATGGCCTTGTCGAAAATATATCACCTAATATAAACAAATTATCAAGTCAGTGAATGAATCAAGCACAAAATTAATTTAATGGAAGTTAAAAAGATATCTGTTCCACTGCAGGTCTGGCTACATTAATTACTTCAGGGGGACTATATCACTCACTTGCCAGTTGCACTCACTATATATTCCTGACCACTACTACACAGCCACCTAGGTTGAATGAAAACAGCTACAAAAGAACTGGCCTCGCCTGTACAATCCTCCCCTCCAAAACAGGAAGGTGAGTGCAGTGACCCTTTCTGTCATGTCACTATCTCACTGTCATAATAGTACATGCAAACAATTCTTGCTACTGTTTTAAGAGATCTTCACTAGAGCCTTGATTAGCCCTTTAGATACAGTGGTCCCCCGCCTTACGAATCCCCCGGGTTACGAAAACCCCGGGATCCGAAAGGCGGCGGACCGGCAATGTATCCCCCGGGATACGAAATATCCCCCGGGATATGAAATAAAAAAAGCCGCGCGGCCCCTTTAAATGGCCGCGCGGTCCATTGAAAAAAGCGGTCCCCCGGGAAACGAAAGCTTCCGGGTTACGAAAGGTAATCCAGAACGGATTACCTTCGTAACCTGGGGGACCACTGTATTAGGTTTTAGTAGCTCTTTAATACACAAGCAGACAGCTGAATGTGTAGCCTGGCAGGCTAACAACATGTTTCAGTCTTACTGAGATGCCTGCAAAAGCAGTCTGGCTGTTCCTTTTGTAACTTAAAAAAGGTATTCAAACATTTTGGTTCCCAATTGCTGAATGTTGGATGAGGAGCTAGTGGGTTACGCACTCATGCACACACAGATAAAATACCATGTGCTCCCAATCCCAGTAATGCCCACTGAGATCACCATTTACCTGCCACAATTAAGAGCAGTTAAACAGAGATCTTATGCCAAGGAATAATATTCTCCTCCCTCATCAGTACACACTGATCAGCAGGACTGTGGGGAAAAACAGATGGAATACTACTGGCTTTAGAGGCCACTTAAAGAGCAGCCAGATAAATTCTGTTAAAGAGTAAGGAATTTTGTGTTAAAGATAAGTAGCACCACAGTATGGTTTGCCCCTAACATTTTCCCATGCAGTGCAGCAGGGTAGGGGCCCGAGTTCAGTTATGCTACTCCAAAGAGAAAGCAGATTATGTGACATAGTTTAATTGCTCTTACCTCATCACCCATTTGTGGGACAAAAGGAGATCTTCGAAGTCTGATGTCTGTTATCCAATCAGGAGGATGGAACTCACAGGAGAGTTCTAGGACTGAAGACGGTTGGGAGGCATCCACTTCGACTTCAACATCCTTATAAGAAGTTATTCAGTTTAGAATGCAATGTTATGTCGGTTTATTAGCCATAAAATTATCTGAATGTGTAAAAGGTTTATTTCACAACGTTAGTCACATTCCAATTTTTCTGTAATGCACCTTTTGGATAATTTAACTTCCACTCACCAGGACTATTATCACAGAGTATTATGCAATACAAAAATGGTCAATTATAATTTACACAAAAGCAAAAGCAACTGGTAACTTTAGGTATATGTCTTAACTGTTCTGTGCAAACATTTTGTTAATATTTGTTATAGTTTCCACAACATGAAATAACTCTAAGTAAAAGTGGCGATCATCAAAGTATTGAATTCTTTGCCCATCTAAAATTTCTTTACTTGCATAATATAATCATAGAACAAGAACTGTAGGGAGTTATGAAGGTCATGGACTGCTGCAATCAGGTAACAAGTGGCACATAAGCCAGGAAGGCTGAAGACATGGCCATGGCTCACATGGAAAGGCCTCAAAGAGGTCAGTGGGTGCAAAATCAGCATTTGAGGCCTGAAATCCTGTTGACACAGGAGTGCTTTCAGTCATAACACCGTACTTCTTTTAACTTAGGGCATGAGTGGACACAAGTGACAACTACATGAGCTTTGTGCACAACTGAGACGCTTCAAGTGTCCATCCCATCCAGGTGCTGCAAGAGAAACACTTTCTGACCAATGGCAGTGAGAAATGGGGCCTAAAGGGCAAGCATGGATTTGACCACTGAACACTAGGCCATCTGAATAGCTCAGCTAACACCAGGATTGAAGTGACCAGAGGTTGTGACTGAAAACTGAAAGTAGCTGAAGAGTGTAGTTCCTTCTATGCTGCTGTGTTGCAGATAAAAAAGGAACTGGCAATTTCATTAGGAAGTCCCTTATATAGGGTTACTGGAGATGAGTAGGACTACCATCAAAACACCTCTACAGGATTCTAGAAGATTCCAAACTATGCACTGTACAAGCAGACGATAACCCATTTGTGTGAGTCACAGAAACCATGAATAAGAATGACAGGTTGCTTACCTGTGCCTGTATTTCTTTGAGTGGTCATCTGTGAATTCACACACATGGGTTATTCTGCACCTGTGCAGTAAAGTTCAGAAACTTCTGGAATCACTGGGCAAATCTTTGTTTGCAACTTTTTGGGGGTAGCTCTTTAAACCTTTAAACTCTGAAAGGACTATTCATTTATAAGGTTCAAATAAGTCGTACAGTCAGCCCTCTGTTTTCGTGGGGGATCCGTTCCAACCCCCCCCCCCCCAAAAAAACGAAAAATCGCAAGTATTCAAGCCCCATTGGCTTGAATGGCGGCACGCTCCTGCGTGTGGCCCCATGTGTGTACATTGGGCGCATGCGCCATTTTGTTCCTTGGCACTTGCTTGTTTGCGAAGACTGAGGGACACGAACAGCAAGACTGAGAATGCCGAGGGACAACTGTATTTATTAACAATAAACTTCAAACTTAGTAAAGTGTATTTGCGGAAGTCCAATCTCAAGATCTTCGGCCCAAGCCACGGCCGCCAAATTCGGGGTAATGATAGGGGGATCCATATTGTGGATTTCCCTTTCAGACTCCAAGCCCAGATCCACCTGCACAATACGGAGGGATGGAGATTTAGCGGGAGATTGCTCTCTTGATCTGGTACCCACTGGGTCAGTACGTTCTGGACTGAGCACAGTACAGGGTTGTGTTGGGTTAAAGTTCAAACCTGCTGAGGGTGTTTTTTCCTTCTTGTCAGACTTATCGGCTTTGTCCAATTGTTGTGGTGAAGAGGAATGACGCTTCTTTGAAGATCAATGGTCCTTGAAGGAGAACTGTTGTCATCATGGTGTTTGCACTCTGAGGAGCGTTTAGTTGCAGCCTCATGGTCAGAGTCTTAATCCCGATCAGGCTTAAGAGGTTGTTTGGACGACTTCTCCTTAAAAGTTTTGTCCTTAGCCTTCGGGAAGCGATCCTTTGATTTTTTAAGACCGTTTCCCTGGGTTTAGGTTTCTGGGAGCAATCCTTTGAGGAGGAAGCATCCTCAGACTTGGACAAGTTAGAAGTCTGAAGGGCCTGCTGGTGTAAGGCAGCCTTCAGGCGAGTGTCCCAATTCTTGAAGGCTTCGGAGTTAGGGACTTATACAAGGCACAGGAAGACACATTATGTCCCGCACCAAGGCAAAGAAGACGAGTCGTGGGGGTCCTGTCCCGGGATTTTCCCCCCGCATTTAATGCAACGCTTGAAAGAAGCCCAGTGAGACACCATGTTCAACTCGCTGTGAAAATGGTTGAGCAGTTTTAGGTCTGGTAAGAAGAGTGGTAGGTCATCAACAAGCCAAGGGTCGATTGATCAGCGAACGATCCCAAACATACAATCCGAGAGAATATTAAAACAGTCCTTAAGTCAGATTTGGAGTTTGTGGTAATTGTGATTCCAACAAACAGTTCCTTCTAGCTGATAGCATGGTGGGCGAAAGGAACTGGAGAAGAGTGGGACCACTAGGGGGTTTATAAGAGGATGGGCGGAGCTACCGCCAAAAAGTTGCAAACAATGTTTTGCCCAGTGATTCCAGAAGTTTATGAACTTTACTGTGCAGGCACAGAATAACCCATTTGGGTGAATCACAGAGAATATGAAGAACCATATTTACGTAGTTATACACAGAGCAAAGTGAACTTGAAAAGAATGTAGGCTATTACATGTAAATTAATTATACAATATATTTACATACATTAAAACATTATGAACAACTAAATTCTGCATAAAGCAAGGGTCAGGAACCACCCAGTAGTGGAGAGTTGGATTCAATATAATCCAGGCCTGAGCAGCCATCCTTCGCTCTTCAATGTTTCTCATTTAGAATACTTCAATATATCACCTACATATTGCTTGCAGTGGTCCCTCTGTACAGTTCTTGGATATTTACCAAAAGCAACTCTTGGTATTAACACTGTTAACTAAATATGTACTGACAAAATCTAACTTGATTAACTGGACATGTGTACCAAAAATAGATTTAAAAACCACCAATACCTCCCCATCTCTTTTTGATTTGTATTTTTTTCGTCTTTTTTTCCTCCTTTTGGGGGTAGATTTTTTTTCCAGTGATATTTCATCTTCAGAAGAACTACAATATCTAACAGCTTTACAGCGAGATCTTCTTAAAGGAGGCTGTAGGTTGATCCCTGCATCAGCAATCCAATCAGAATACTGGCTTGAGGAGTCACTGTTCAAGGAAAACAATCAGAAAGCAAGTTAAGAGATCTAACTAATTCATTTGAACTAGTGTTTCAGAGTTTGCCTGATATTACTTACAACTGAACTGCTCAAAGCTGAGCTAGGCTACATCATGGACAAAGAGATACTCGATTGGAATAATTGTTCTGCAACTACTATTTTCTGTAGTCATACCGGTATATGCAGAATTTAAAGGGTTCAAACCATAGTGTGAAACAACCTAGCACTCTGAAGATGATAACAATCTCTTTGGGAGGGAATTTTCTCAAACTCTGTATATACTGAACATGAAAGGGAAAATGTTTTTCTTTCTTGTTTCCACCAGAGTACTACAGAAACAGCCCAGTAGAGAGCTAAGAAGGATATGTCACTATTGCTGTTGCAATTCAATAATTTAATTTTAATTACAGTGGTCCCCCGGGTTACGAAAGTAATCCGTTCCGGGATTACTTTTGTAACCCGGAAGCTTTCGTTTCCCGGGGGACCGCTAAACTCAATGGACCGCGCGGCCATTTAAAGGGGCCGCGCGGCTTTTTTTCCTTCATATCCCGGGGGATTATTCGTATCCCGAGGGATAAGAAGCCAGTCCGCCACCTTTCGGATCCCGGGGTTTTCGCAACCCGGGGGATTCGTAAGGCGGGGGACCACTGTATATGTGAGATTTCTTAAGTGTAATTTTAAAACAATTCTGGGAATGCTGAAAAACCTTAAGGCGTATCACTTTTGCAGCAAGAAGGCTTTAAAAGCTCATCTACATTCCTCTTTCAAAAGGCCAAATTTAAATGCGCTCTTCAAGGTTCAGGGACAAGAAACAAAGTGATTTTTTTTTACCTGGAATTGTTGCTGTTAGTTTTCTTGTCACTTTGCCATTCTTCTTCATGGGAAGACGTACTCAACCCATCACTTTCTTCTGCCTCCTAGATTAAAATGGAAAGGTTTCAATCATACACGATGTCACTACTTCAAAGATCTTCACGCAGTTCTTCTTTATTTTATTCCTGCTTGTTACTACTATACTAAGGCTATGCCAGAAGATTTACACACAATGAAAACAGAAAGTATGACTTATCTAATCCACTCTGCCTGAAAGCCCACCATGCTGAACCACATAATTGGACCACTGAAGACATTAATGCTTGCTATAAAACTGAAGATAGACTATTAGTTTTCCTCCTTGTAGAACCATTCCAAACTTACACGCCATACTTTATATATACATTTGTAAAGGAATCGTTATAGAAACTCTTGAATCAACTGATAGCTCCAACTGTGAAAGTGAAGTAACAGAAATATTTACCTGTTCTATAAATCCAAAACAGTCATCCACATCCTCACTAGAAGAATCAGATTGGTCAATTTTATTTCGTGCCTGATATGCTGCATATTTACGTCTATAAAGTCTCCTCTTGGACTGAATCAATGAATCTTCAGAGTCACTCTGAATTAGAGACATTAAAGAAAAAGAACTACCAAGTGAGGAATGAAAAAATACTGGAATAAATATACAAATATACAAATTTACACATCAGCAAATTTTAAATCAAATTTATCAACTGTTTAATTGTGGATATCTTTGATTTACCGTACAAAGGAAAAGGATGGCGATTACACCAAATAACTGACAAGAAGATGCAGTACCTGTGTTGCCAGCTACCTCTCCAAACCACAGTATATGGTCACTGAAGTACTACTTGAAGCTACTCATGGTTTCATGGAAATTACAAACATATAGAAACACACACATATGCATGTCTCTAAACATTTACTTTTAATTACAGATCATTTAAGCATACATAAAGGAACAATCATACACAATGATTAAACTATTTGTATTTTTCACTCCTGTCCCTCTAACGCTCAAAAACATTGTTTTTGTGCACAGATTCTTTGAATACTGTGTACTCTCCATTTACAAATAAGAGCTCTTTCCCCCACCAGACAGTACTTCCTACCTTTTCTGAAGACTGCAGTAACTGTCTTTTCTGTTCCATGGTATACAGAGATTTTTCTTCTTCTCCTTTTGCTATTCTATATTCCTCCTGGTTTCTAAAAAATATATTTTTATAATTTTTCAAAAACTGAAAAATCATAGTCCTGAACAAGAATGCATTTAAAGATTAAACATTTGTCATGAATACATTTAAAAGGGACTGAAATGTGTATACCCCATACACCACATCTACCATATGTGAACAGGAAAAGCTTCAAATTAGGCCTAATAGTTCTTCAACAGATCCTACCCTTTAGCAACAGTACTTCAGCCTGCTTTCCTGAGGAGCACAATAAAAATAAAATCCAACTATCAGTCCTAATAAAAACAGACACAATGAATTAATGGGTTTTATGTAAGTATTGTCTTAACAATTCCCATTCATCCAACATGTCTTAGTAAATAGATGTAAGTGATGCATAGCTGTGCTACTTAAAGTGGTGTTCCTGGAGCCTGAACCACTCACTGCCAGTCCCTTGAGAATTTAAGGAAACAAATAGTGACAGTCAATAGGTACAAATATGGCACCAGTTCAATATATTGAGGGGAAAAAATTACTGTTTCCCACATCACAGTTTAAGATGCACTGATTTACAGAACACTGAAGTGTTAGGGGTCCAGCTCAGAGGCCTTCAAGAAAGAATCAATAGTTTGAAAATAAAAAGTGAAAACTGGACTTCTTTCCGAGTTCAAAATAGAAGCAAATGGCAGCTTACACAAAAACTGAAAATGTACAGTTATCTGGAAATTTCTTTGGAAAAAGCTATTTCAAAGACGTAAATTATATAAATGAACTCAAGATTGTTAAAGAAATATTTTGGATATAACTAGATTTGACAAAAATTGTATTAGCTGAGTAGGCACACACCTGAATATACTGGGTTGTACTTCTGGAACAACTACTCTCCGCCTCCAAGCTTGGAGGTCTCTCTCTGTTGCAATCTGACTCCTTGGAGCATTCTGATGCATTTGGCGAACACCTTCAACTTGACCGCTGCGCCTCAGGCCAATATTAGGAGGGGACTGGATATCTGAACTTGGTCTCCGAAAATCTTTTAAAAAACAGTATTAAATACCAGTGAACAATATTGTAGAAGCAAACAGCTCAAACATGTGTCTTCTTCATGTGTCCCCTGCTTTTCAACAGTCCGCTCTTTTGACCCTTTTCAATTATAAACAGAACCTATAAATTTGACATATGGTCAGTTCTTTCGACCTATATGGTCATGTCTGCACAACACCTTTGCAATCATGCCCTGCTTTTTGTCTTGACTCAGTGCCATCTTTTTGTTTAGTCTGTGTACTTGTGAGAGTTGGAATCCTCTACCCAATGATCCACAGACAAACTTAATCTAAATAGAAAAAGTTTATTGTAAGAGCACTGGAAAGTAGTGATCACAGACACGTTTTTGTAGAGTCTGAGTCAAAGGGAAAAAAGTAACAGTTTAAAACCACCTCGCCTTCTCCACCCCTCAGCTTCCCACACCACACTCACAATAGCTTCATCACCATAGTAACCCAAATGTTCTCACAAGAACTCAACCTTGAAACCTCCCGTTATCTTACATTCCAACCTGGGTGTACCAGACCTTCCCAATTAGCAACTGCAACTATCCACTACCCCATCCCCCATCTACCTAACTTAACAGCATAATATGGATCAGGTATAAAACTACATATAGACTGGGAATATGTCAGTCCTGACAGTACTGTACACAGGTCATTCATGGTGTCATTTGCACTTATAATACAGTACAGTACAATATAATATTCATAATGGCACCTAAGTGTAGTGATAAATCTAAAAGAACTCATGATGCAATTGCACATTTAAATCTATGGTTTTGCATTTCAATGATTTCAGTTTTTGTTAGTGTTCTTGTCCCTAACCAGCTGAATAAGCGGGGGACACTAGTATCAACTAATTTATTATAACCCAACAGTTTTCTGCATGATTCAATACATATCATTCTCCCGACTATTCTGTACTCTCTAAAAGACACAAAGATGTTAACATGAATCATGTTTCACTTGGGAACAAAACTGAGCGAGACTAACACACAACCCCACACTTGCATCCAAGCAGTTAAAAAAATAACTGAATATCTGTCACGAGTTAGGAACTGAGGATGAAGTCTAATTTACTTTTTAACATCTTTCAACTCAGAATGCATTGTCACCTACTAATGAGCTTCAGTATGTGCTAGTTGTAAAGCAAAGACTTTATTGTAGTGAGAACTTAAAAAATTCAGGATTTAAAAAAATCTAAAAAGATTTTTAGGATACCCTCAGCGACATCCAGCTGTTTAAGTTGAATAATGTTGAATTACTACAAAGATCGAAATTCATTTAATAGATGTCATTTCTGAAGAGAGCTGCAGCATATATGTCAATGTGGTCTTGTATGATAATTAATATGTCAGTCCAGGGTAAACTACCCAGATAGAAATTAACAGAAGTATAAATTAGTGTTTAAAATAAAAGCCATCAAATAAACCATTACAAGGTACAGAAAAAAGAAAGATAGAAAGAAAGATAGAAAGACAAGGTAAAAGAAAAAAGAAAGACAGAGAACTGGAACAATTTTACCAGGAACTTTAATGTTGAAATGATTATTCAAAAGAACAGTCCTTCTCTGTCTTAAAGAAGAAAAACAAAAATCAGAACCCCAAAGGCATTCCCCCCAACCTAAGGATAGGTAAGAAAAGCTGTAATGAAAAAAAAAGAAAAGAGAGAGAAAACTAAATTAGCCCAGTGACAAAATACCTTCTTTCCGTACCTTAGCACTTCAGAACATTTCCTGTTTATTAATTTTATTTTCTTCTCTCTCCTCACCCACATTCTCATTCTGTATTTTTATTAACATGCTATAAAACCCCTCTAACTTCAGTTTCTCAATGTTTACAGACAGCTCTGCTTTGCTTAGAGAGGAATAATGTCATCCTAGGTACCTTATCAGGGACCATTCTTGGTCCCAGAGACACTTTAAGTATCCAACTGTATACATTCACAGAACAGACAGTGAATACCCAAGAACTTCTCTCCCACTCTACTTATCAAAATGAGGGCATGCTCAAAAAGTGTATTTGAAATTCCAAAAAATCCATTTTATCCATCACAATGTTTAAGTCATTTGAATGAAAGCAATTTACATGCTAGATTTGGTAACATGAGACCATAATTCACATAATGTTCATGAGTACCATCAAATGTCGACCTCATGTATAAGTCGAGGGTAGGTTTGGGGGCCAAAATCATGGATTTTGATATGACCCTTAGATAAGTCGAGGGTAAAACTTAGGAGCATGTATCAAAGGATCTAAAGGATGAAACAAAGGAAAACAGTGCCAGAGAACTAGCAGTGATTAATTTCTGGAACTTTATAACTTTCCATAAATTTTATATTTTACAACTCTTTTGAGTGCAGGTTTGATCATGTAGTAAAGCACCAACCTCACATTAAAAAAAAAGATTCATTGGAAAGCAACATCATAACACCCTGTTCAACATTAGAATTGTCTTTACACTGAACTGATAGTTTGATAAAGAAAGGAATGTACATACTGTATATACTCGACTATAAGTTGAAAAATGTATGCCCCCAAATGGACTTCAAAATCTGGGGGTATATTTATAGAAGGGTCAACAGGGTTTTCAATGCTGGGAACGCCAAAAGCTGGGGGGGGAGAGATGTAGGAGGGCTTGCTAAGTTACTTACACAGGAGGAGAGCGTTGCTGCTGTTTGGATGTCCATCAAGCAATGATTCTCAAACTTTGGTCCACCAGCTGTTTTGAACTTTAACTCTAAGAAGTTGTAGCCAGCTGACCAATAACCAGGTATTCTGGGAGTTGAAGTCCAAATCATCTGGAGGACCAAAGTTTGGGAACCATTGCTCTTCCTCCCTCTCCACTGCTCCAGTGGCCTGAGGGAAAAATAGATCTGCAGCAGTGTTATTGTGGGGCAAGGGATTGGAGTGGCTTGTCTGCTGCTGGGTAGATGGATGCCCCATTCCCAGAGCTTGGAAAAGTTCCCTTTTGGCTCTACAGTTCTCAGAAGTTCTCCTCCAACCATGTGTTTGTGTTGTGTGCCTTCAAGTCCTTTCTAAGGTGAACCTATCATGGGCTTTTCTTGGTAATTTTCTTCAGAGGGGTTTTGCCACTGCCCGTCACTAAAGCTGAGAGAGTGTGACTTGCCCAACTTTACATGGCCGAGCTGGGATTTGAACCTTGCTCTCCAGAGTCAGTGTGATGTAGTGGTTTGAATGTTGGACTGTGACTCTGGAGACCAGGGTTTGAAGTCTGGCTCGGTCATGTAAACCCACTGGGTGATCTTGGGCAAGTCACACTGTCTCAGCCCCAGAGGGTGGCAATGAGACTCCCCCTCCAAGAAACTTGAAAAAAAACAAACCATCGTAAGTTTGCCTTAGGGTCACTATAAGTCAGAAATGTCTTGAAGGCACAAAACAACAATAATAGATAGGAATTCTGGGAATTGTAATTTTAAAAGGAATTTTTCCATGCTCTCTGCCCATTCTGTTTGAAGTACAGAGAGATTTAGGAGGGCTTGCTAAGTTACTTACACAGGAGGTGGAGGAGGGCCTTTGTTGCCAGCTTTGTTTACCCTGGGCTTGGGCTCTTCTTGGGCAAGGCTGAGCCCTTCTGCCTATCTCCCCATGTGCTCCCTGGCATGGGTCCAGATCCCTACACCATCCAAGGTAGAGGCAGATGGCTGAGGGAGAAAGACTGGGATCCGAGGGAAGAAGGGGGGGGGGAGAGAGAGAGAGAGAGAGAGAGAGAGAACAAGCTCCCTTTTCCTTCTTCCTTTTCCTTCGGAATCGGGATCCCAGCCTTGGAAAAGGAGGCTTGGTCTGGTCTCTTTCTCTCATTTTCCCTTTTCCAAGGCTGGGAGTGGGAAGGAAAGGGAGAAAGAAAGGGGAGGGGGTTGGGCTCTCTTTCTCTCTCTCCCAGCCTTGGAAAAGGGAAAATGAGAGAAAGAGACCAGACCAAGCCCCCTTTTCCAAGGTTGGGATCCGATTCCGGAGGAAAAGAAAGAAGGAAAAGGGGGCTTGTTCTCTCTCTCTCCCCCCCCCTTTTTTTCCCTTGGATCCCAGCCTTGGAAAAGGGGGCAGCTTGGTCTCTCTCTCCCTCCCTTTTCCAAGGCTGAATGCAAAAAGGGAGAAAGAGAAAGAAACCAAACTTGGATTCTCTCTTTTTCTCCCAGCTTTTGGAGATTGCAGCCTTGGAAACTCTATTGACCCGTCCATAAGTCTACCCTGGGATTTTGAAGTCCATCTGGGGGCATAAATTTTTTGACTTATAGTCGCGTATATACAGTACTATAAATGGGCTTACTCTATTGCCTTGAAAGGGATAAGGTCTATACATAGAAAAGAAAAACAGAACAGGTTTAGACTTGAGCCTTGCTGGTTTTGCTTTAAAGGAGATTTGCAAAACTAATGTAGAATACAGATATATACATGTGGAATTAACAACAAAAAAGATGTTTTTTTAAAAAAAAATCAGTCTGAAAAAGCATGATGTTGATCTTACTTTTTCTAAGACGTTTTTAATATTATAAAAAGTTTCAGTTTGGGGAACTAACTATTATCTTTGGAACTAGCTGTTCATAGTGAACTGCCTTTAATAATATGCTGTACTGTCTATATTTTTCAAAAAATGTGTATGTTTTGAAATAGTTTTAATTCTATTTATAGTTTAATCATATTATCTTTTGATATGTTATAATGATGTGAACTTTATATATACTTGCTTTAAAAAGCTGCCTTGAGTTCCAAAGCTGGGAAAAAGCAAGACATAAATATAAATAATTATAATTTAATTTCTAAAATATTATATTCAGTGGTATGCATCATGATGTGCTTCATGCTTGTCCTCTAAAACAAAATAAAACTTTTACAATAAACTGACATTAGATTGGAGTTAGCCATGATCAATCAGACAGATCCCTTTCCCGAGAGTCACAGCAAAACTATTTTAAATGTTTGGAGTGGAAATTTGGTGCAACTTCAAGACAATGCTTTGTGCATCATGCCATATATACCTTCCTTTTCTGACTACATGCAATATACTAATTAGTTTTCTTTTCCACATATATGACATGTTTTCTGCAAGACTAAAGGGTATCCTAATTCACTTTAGAATTCTTAGTTGAGAGGTAGCTAAGTCATGAGGTAGCTTATAAGTGACAATAATGAGAAGATGTCAATATTTTCTTAAATCCATAAATGAGACACTGACCTCTTCTAGGTGTTTCTTCTCCATTCTGTGGCACAGGTGGAAGACTCTCTTGGTCTGTGCCATGCCTTTGGTCTTGCTGTTGCTGTAGCTGTCTAATCATTCCATCAAGTATGCTGGGTTCTAGACCTTGTTCATCCTGCTCAGCTGTTTGTTGACCTATAACTTGTTCCACAACCTCTCCATCACCTGCAAAATTTCAATGCAAGCATATATTTAATCATTTCAGAATTAAAGTTAGAATTTTCCATCATATTCTAAGTCTCACCAGAACTCATGTGTACATGATTACTTACAATTTTTATACTCATGACCACCATAGAGGTTAACAACATTTCACCATATAAATGAAAAAGGAGGCTGCTAATACCCATGGGCAGATGATCCAAAGAACTTCATACACCAAATCATCCCTTCAGCCTTCCTTTAATCCATGTAATTGAGAAGGTTTTCATTATCTATTAAAGTGCTCTTTGAATTCCCTAAGTTAAAAGAATCCAAGGTTTAAAGATCAGATAAGCAAATAGGTTCTGAGAAATAACTTTTAAGAAAATATTGTGAATGATATCCAATTCTGAAATTCCCTTTTACTTTTTTAGGGGGAGGAAATATTTACAAAGGTGACTGCCTGAAAACTTGTAAAAGCCATAATTATTCACTAATGTATAAATAAGGAAAATATTGGGTACCCAAGATGCTTAGGAAATCTTGCTATCTTTTCTGAGACAAATAGTTTTTTTTCAATCAAGTTAAAACAAACTCCCACTTGGACTCAGTGTAAGTGAAATATCACTAACCAGCGAAGTGCACATAACAGCAATGGGCCCAACAGGAATTTGCGTTGAACAAGGTCTAAGAGAGCTAGTGTGATACAGTGGTTTAAAGGCTAGACTAGATCTTGGTAAATCCAGATTCTAGTCCCCAGACCTATGAAATTGGTGTACTGGGCAATTATTGTAAAGATCAATTCTGGTCTGTGGAGAAGGAGATATTCAGACACATGTAATGCCTTATTGCTATACAGATTTCATGAAGGAGAAAAAAAAAACCTTCTCAATTACATGGATTCCTAGAGCACTTCTACCAATAGAGGAGAGAGAAGATAGTAGAAGTGGAAAAAGGAGAATAATGGTACAACTTTATCAGGAGAAAGAAGATCTACCCAATATGGGGCTGGGTTTGGAAATCAATTTTTCTAAAAACAACAATGGGTTTTCACAGTTAATACCAACCAGGCTTATAATTTGCCCAGGAAAAAAAGATCAATCTCTGGAACAAGCCACTTTAACGACAACAGAGCAGGCAGAATGAGCTATAATGCTGACAGGTTTCAACACTCTTAGGTCTTCACATGCCAAAAAAGTACAGGCCTACAACCACTGGGCAGGAGTTGAAGAAGAAACATTTCACCCCAAAGATAAACTCTGTCTTTAAAACAACCATAGCTTTAAAACCATGGTATACATTCAGACGATCTTTTGTATTATATCATGTTTTGATTATATTAAAGTTAGACTTAAGAACTAGAGGGTGAAAACTGCTATTCATACTTGTTGCTACATATCCGAGCTGTGGAATCAGATGCTCGTCTGCACAATTCTCTCTTCCTGGTACCAACCGCTGATATTTTGTTGGGTGAGGGTTTCCATCCACATCTACCAAGAATGGTGGGGGCATGAGGTGAGGAGCCTGTTGAGTCTGCTCATCTAGGACATAATTGTTAGAATCTCGAATCAGTGGTCGATAGTCAGTGTGGAAGAACATCTGATCAGGGATCTAGAAAGAAATGAAGCTTACATATAATCATCTTTGAAGAAAAAATACATTAGAAATTATAGAACACTAAATGCAGTTTTGTAAGAATAAAGAAGAAAGGCAGGCCTCACACTGCTGACTAAAACTTGTATTCCCTTTGAGAAATATCCAATGTGTTTTGACCACAAGTGTACCTGGGAAACAAAGGGTCTTTATATGTCTTATTCTGATCCATAAAAAATAATTCATTCAAGAATATTATCCCAACTACTGTTTTCTTGCACCTGTGATAGGAAGTTACAGGATACTGTAATTTGACACAGCAGTCTCCTCTCAAACAAGATGCAGAAGAAGATAAAGTTCTTGAAAATATACTGTCCAAAAAACAGGATTATGTCTAAACTACATGTGAAACTTGAAAGTTTACATTATACACATGAAGCAAATGACAAATTAAATACATTAATACTGTATTAGTCATCTTATTAGAAATGCTGAATGCAAAAAAGGTACTGTTAAATGGAAAGAATACCTTTTCATAAGGTTTGTTACAACCAAAGCCAAATATCAAGAGGTGTCCATGAGAATCTGTACAAGCAAAGTGTTGTCCATCTGATGAAAACTTGCAGTCAAAGACAGCACCATGTCCTTGTCCTTCAATCTGAAGCAAAATGAAAGAATTTTAAAATACAGTACTCTTTTAAAAGAAGTTATTGGAACAAAGCAAGCCACTCTATACATAGTCAGACCTTCAAAACAAGTGGCTCAGAATCTCAGTAGTAATGCAAGTCCCCCAGGGCCCTTCTGGGACATTTTAGGCCCAGGAAAGGCCATAAAAACAACAGAGGAAAACAGGGAGTAAACTGGCAAAAAAGTTTCCCACAGCCTCTACAGGGTTCTTTTGCACTGGAGAGGAGTGGGGTGTGAACACTCCAATGTCTCCTATGGGGCCAACACTCCCCCCTAAAAACGCAAAATAGTCCACCACTGTTCTAGAGTTTCAGACAGGAGGCTTTCCTAGTCTTACCTGGGAGATGTCAGGAACTGAACATGAAACTTTTTTGCATGTGAAAGATGTGCTTTTCGATTCAGCAACAGCCTTGCTGAAACTGACAGATTTTCTAACAGTGCAGCAATGGGTGATCTTTGACTAACTGATAATTTTAAACTACCCTCCATTTAATTTTCAAAAGGCTTTTGCAAGTAATTAATCCTGAGCTTTGGAGTTTCTTCTCCCAGCAGTTTACTGAGAGGAAATGTAAAGGTACACATGGAATTCAGATTGCCCACATCAATTCCTAGATTCTGTCCTTAGTCACCTCTGCTCTAACCATAACAACCAACACCATTAGGCCCCTGACAAGCAATTCCCACAGGAACACAGCTCTTCAAGGAAAAAGGAAATTGATCTTTCATGACTCAGTAATTGTGTCTTTTTTCTTAGCAGTAAAAATTTTATTCCAGTCCACAACATTCCAATCCACTATATGAAAGTCTTTATTCTATACGTAGGTATAAGTATAGAATGCGATAAGAAAATCAGTTAGTCACAAGGCTCAGTGTTAACACAGTGACATTTAATAGACTTTTAATATCAAATGTTAAATAAGTTTTAAAAGGGGCAATAAGCTGCAAGCTCTTGTATATTTACAGTTGTTCAAAACATTTGAAAGAAAAGAACATATACTGCTCAAAGAGGAAGTTTTAAGATCAGTACTTACCATATTAAAATAATGTTTCATCTGAATGCCTTTTGTTAGATCCCATATAAAGATATTGCCATCATGGCCAGCAGATAACATAATCCTAGGATCAAACGGGTGGGGCTCTAAAACAAATACTTCATCAGCATGTCCCTTTTTGAAAAGGAGAAAATAAATTAAACAAGTTTTCAAGGTATTATAACTAAATTCTGAGTTTAGTAACTGTGATGATAGAACAAAGGATTGTAACACTGCATAAAGTCATAAACACAACTGACCATATTCCACTCCCAGTTACAACTGGATTTTTTGATAAACCATATTGCAAGATTTATACCAGAAGAATAAACTAAAAATTCTGGGTTGATTTATATGGTAATACTACTTGAAAAAAAATGGCAGCAGCGGCTTCCCCTCTTTGGGGTTTCTCTGCTGCAGCAGGAAAAGCAAAAGGGATGCTAAAAGAAATGTCAATGTGCCCCCCCCCCCGGTCTCTCCCTGCTGTGACAGAGAAATCTCAAAGAAGGACCAAACTACCCCTATTCTCTTGGCAAGGAAATCCAAAATAGATTTCCTTGTTCAGGGAGAGTTTGGACAGCAGGGCTGGTGCTTCTTTTACAAGCAGCTCTCCCTGGATGGCCTATGTTTGCTGGGTTGATTTTCCATGGTCCACTCCTTTCACACACACACAAAGCAGCAGCAGGGACAATCACTCTGGATGATTTTTTAGGGAACCCCAAAGCAATCACCCCAGATCATGCTGGCAAGGAGGGTCAAGGGAATAGATTGTGAAAAAACAACCCAGCAGACTCTCCTGGCTTGAGGTTGTTTGTGCTGGGAGGAGTTTGCTGTTGTTTGTTGATGATCGGCTCCCTTGACCTTCAACCCCAAAATCGTTCCAGATCGGCCCACAGGGGAGGTCAAGCAGGAGACTGTGGAAAAGCAACCCAGCAAACTTTTCCTGGCTTGAGCAGCTAATATCCCCATTTAGACAAGATACATAGAGATAAAGTGGTTGGGAGGCTTCGGATATTCATGCAGGAAGCAGGTTATCTGGACCCATTTTGGTCTTTTCATGCCAAGGTTTGGTACCAAATTCACTGTACAGTCTTATTCAACACTTTGTGTAGTGGTGTCTCCCACTCTTCGCCTCCTAGTGTGACTTACTCCCTTAACTGCATCTTTTGCAAGTAGTGGCAGTTGAGAAACTCATGAGGCTTGGGTGTAGGGCATAATTTCTGTAGTCTGGAGCAGCATCATTTTGAGACAGTATGATGTTGCATATAACTTTGGAAGACCTTTTCATTATAAGAGGTAATATGCACCCTTTGTCTAAGATTGGTATCCACGGGCTTGCCATCTGTGGATTCAAGCATCCGTGGACGGCAAGCGTATTGTTCCTGATGGTGACACAATGCATGCGGGCACACCGCCATTAGGGACAGGCTGGACCACCAGTTCTGTTGTCCCCAATAGTGGTGTGGCCACATGCACTTGCTGTCATTAGGGATACCAGCACTGGAATGCCACTGAGTTTGAGCACCCGGTCTCTAAAAGGTTTGACATCACTGTTCACCATTCTGGTTTCTGCTAGTAGACAACCAACTAATTCTAAATATTCATTTTTATTCCAACCTTAAGATTGTCCAACAGTATAGTCAAGATTCCCTATAATTCAATTTACAGTTTCTGTAACTTTTCTCCAGAAACTACAAATTTATTTTCAAATCTACCAAGAATGAATAAAATTGGCTTTATTTCCTCACATTTCAACAGATATTACTAACACTGAGGTAAAGTTTAGCTCAGGGCTACTCAAAGAGGTGGTCCACAGACTAATGCCACTAATGCCATGTGTAAATAAAATGCACCAATGGCATAAATATAGTAACATCCCTAGTACATGGGGTGGGAATGCCAGTCTGTTACATTAGTTTGAGAAGTACTGTCTCAGCCAATGTTGCAGCATTATACAGTATATCAGCACTACAATTTTGTTTTTAAAAAAGTCTATTTTAAATTAATACATGAGAAAAGTTTTAATCATTATAGGAAATTACCATTATTGATCTTCAGATATGTATATTCCTAACATTTCCCCCTACTTTGTCTTAAAGTGGTTTCCTGTACTCTCATCCAGTGTTATTAATATACGGTACATTTTTTTTACATTCTTGAGGAGCTTTTCCCCAAACAGGTATAAGGGTTTTTCCCCATCTCCACTTACCCCCCCCCCCTTTTTAACTTCTAACTGTATGTCTAAAAGATTCTGAACCCTTTCAAAAAATATTAAACAACACTTGCTGAGTCTCAACAACAGTTGAGAAAATAACCATACATACCATGAGATCATGAAGCAGCTGCCCCGTATGAGAATTCCAGACTTTGAGCAGATGATTGTTCACAGCAGTCACAACCAATTTATCATTTTGACTCCAAGCTATCATGGTAACTTTGGGCTTCATAAATTTGTCTTCTTCTGAGCATATATCACTACTGAAAATAAATTGAAACATTTTAATACTTTAGAATTTGATTTCAAAATATATTCAGTCTAACAGGAATTAAGAATTTAAATAATCAATTTGACAAATAAAAATTAATCCTACAATTATAAGCACAGATAACTAACATACTATCACAATTTTATATTTAAACAAAAGACTGTCAAAGCAAGAACATCAGACTATGATGAGAACCTCTTCTTTTAAAAAAGTAAAAAACCCTACAAACAGCTAAGATTATAACCATTTTGAACTGAAAACAAGTTTAATATTTGCACACAACTAGGTATAAGTTCAACAAAGAAGTGTTACACTTGTTCAGAGTATTCAGAAAGTTTGTTCATATTAAAATGGCAGTGCAAATTGCATAATCACTTACTGACACACACAAACAAGACAGAAACAACATATACTGCACATACCCAGGTAATCTGTCAGCCATGTCCAACAATATGCTCTTCCACTCAGCTTGCTGGAATCGCCAGATTCGGGCTGTTCCATCCCTGCTACCACTTATGAACCTTGGTGTAAGGTTAAAAGATGCTAAGTAACATGCAAAAAGTAACCATGGTAATTCATGTAATAAATTACTGGTTAGAAACTAAGGTTAGAAAAAAGTAGTATGATTGGAACACATCCTTCAAAGGCTGTTCTCTAGTTATATGGGGCATGCAGGATAATGTAAGTTTGGACTTTTTGATATAAAATCCTAAACTTAAATACAAGTATATAAAGAATACTCCACAACATTACGGACTAGACACATGTAGTCAATGCTTTCTCAAAACTAAACACACACAATTCCTGCCTACAAACTCAAATGATTCATAGAATCACAGAGTTGGAAAAGACCACAGGGGCATTGAGTCCAACCCCCTGCCACACAGGAACACCAAAGCACCCACAAGAAATGGCCATCCAGCCTCCATTCCAAAGGTTATTCCTCAATTATGCTGTTTTCCCTTACTTCCTGTTTAATAGGTTTGGAAAGCAACAGCTCTCAAATACTATGAGCAGAAAGTGTCCTCCCAACTTAAGAAATATGCAAGCCACTTGCATATCCTATGATATCCAACCATATAAAGAACTCACATGCGAGATTTCTCCATTTTAACAGAAGAAATCTACTGAGGGGGGCTCCACGTGTGTTGTTATTGTGGAGGGACAACTTGTTCAAATATTGTAGAAAACAGAGAGCAGCAACAGTGGTTTCTGCCTTTGCCCATTCCAACACATGAACTAAGGCTTATTTTCTCAGTTTTCATCTCCTTCCCCATTCATAAACACTCTTGTGCTTGTTTGGGGCAAGATCACCAACTTAAAGGATATAAATATTTTGCAAAGCCCATTCAGATCAAATATTGAAACAATAATGTCTGGAAGCATTCCCAGACATTACTTGATTGGTATTTGATGTTTATTGTAATTTGTTGTTTGTATGTTTTGTTGGATGATATTGTGTTTCAATTCTGTATTATATTCTATTTTCTAGAATGTACACCACTGGCAGGTCCATTTTATTTTATTTTATTCTATTTTATGTACAACACTGTATAAACCTACAGTGCTTTATAAATAAAGTTAATAATAATAATAATAATAATAATAATAATAATAAATTCACTATTAAAGATAATTTGTGCTTTTATGAAAGAAGATCGTATGAACACATACATATAATCAACTGTCTTCTATGGAGGTCATTTTTCCCTGAACTAGAAGATCTCTCTGTAAAATTCTCAAAACCATTTCTAGAAATGCTCAGATTCAATTTAATATCTATTCCCTAAAGAAACCCACAAGGCAAATTCATCTTCTGTGAAAAATGAAGCTAACAGTTCTCTTACAAGGCAAAGAGTAAATAAAAATAATTACTGGATTATTAATGGGGCATTATGTTAGGATCGATGGGGGTTTCAATACACTCCTCCTTTTTTGATAGCAGCAAATATAGGCTAGGTGACCCTTCAAAGACCCTGAATGCAGAGCCATCATCACTACCTACCCCATCACATAGGCAGCAGGAAGGAGTTGCAAAGGGGTGCTGGTTTGCCAAACATTCTAAGGAGGTGGTGATACCTCCCCTGACCATAAAACAAAGGGATGCAAGGTTTGTGATAAACACAGCACCAGAAATATTTTGAAAGGAGCCTCTCCAGCTTGGAAATTGCCATCTGTTCACACCTTAGTGCCATCACCTTGGAAAACATCTCAAAGCAACTTAAAAATGTATCAGAACAACTTCATACTCATTTCAAAGAACTTCAACCAAAATATTTTGGTCTTTCCAAACCCCTTGAAATCTGCCCTCAAAGGGAATTTTGAGTATAAATATTAAGTTGTTTTGCCCAATTCTTTGGCTTAGATTGGTTGCTGGCAGAACTTGTCAGTCAGACTAGTACCTCTGCAACTTGCCAACCTCCAGTGTCATGAAACTGCCACAGTCCTACATTCTACTCAAGACCTGTTGCCATTGGGACAAGATTCATTCAGGTGCCATATTAGCCGTGAGAGATGTCTCACTTATATTTTGTTAACCCCTTGGTCCCTTTAGCCTCTGTAGGGTGTGTGAGAGAGAGAGTAAGAGAGAGAGAGAGAGGTGCACGTGTGCATGTGTCTATGTCCCCACAAAAAAGTTGTTGTTGTTGTTGTTATCATTATTATTATTATTATTATTAGTTGGAAACCCTGTCTCTGGAGTTCTGTATGAATTCTGACCCTGTAGACATTGGATAAAAGATTCTGTGGGCTGTCTACTCTGTTTCAGCTAAATATAAAATTCCCCTGAGAATACATTGGTCTTGGAGTGTCCACCGGATGCGTCCTCAAGTGGGTTACAATTAAAACCAGTCATTAAATTGCCCAGGTGGTCCAAACATCTTCTATTAAGCATCTTTTGAATTCTGTTCCATACTGGTTTAAACTATATTTTGTATGTAATATCAAAGCTAAATTTTACTCCAGCTCTCCACTGTATTATATTTTTATTCATACCTGTCATCACTATTAGAAAACTGGATGCTGTCAACTTTATCCTGTAAGACAGAAAAACATATTAGATATCAAACATCATCAGTAAAAAACTAAAGTCTCCTCCCCCAAAAGGAAAAAGTTAGAAAAAAATTTTCCCCCATTTTTAAAATGTTCTAACTTCATCAACATCAGTAAAAAGCCCTCTCAAATGTAGTCCAAATTGTCATTAACTGATGCATGTCACTAAAACTAATTTTATGCCAGAGAGAAAAAAAGAAGAAGAAGAAACAGGATTATCAAGACTGCAAAAAACCTTCACAAGAAATATTATGTCAGCAGAATAACTTCTTCTCCGTGTAATTATAACAACAGCAATGTGAACTTTGGATTCAGTACTCTTCAAAAGTCTGATTTTACAGTAGTAATAATTCCTTCTATCTATATTAATGCTTGTACTTTGCCCTACAATCTTGTAACATAGGATGGAATTGAAATATTTTAATAAAATAAATACATTCTGAATATATAATCCTACATCTGCAGAAATTGATTTAAATTTAAAATTACTTACAGCATGGCTCTCCAGCTCTGCAATTTTTTCAGGGGTTTCAGAACCAAAATAATACATTCTAATAACATGGTCAGTACTGCCAGTTGCTAAGAACATCCCACCTGGAATTTAAATAATAGTTTAGAATGTTAACATGTACCAAGCTATAAAACATGAACTTTATCTAGATTAAAGTAATTCTATTTAAGTACTACTGATTTCAAGTGGAACTGAGACATTATTATTACGTGACATCAACAGGACCTGAGACTTAATCTGAATATAACCTATTATTTCTATAACTAAAATATGCAACTCATTTTTATACTGGTTATTATTAGACTTTTTTTTAAATGCAGAAGTGCATACTGAGTCATATCTACTGCGGGCTGGATCCATGCTTAAAGCAGGCCTATTGAAATCAGTGCATCTAGTCATAACAAAGCGAAGCATCATGAATTTCAACAGACCTACTCTAAATATGACAGTCTGGACCCTACCTGATATCCCCTTTCTATAAAAAGCAGGAATACACAGGAACTGAGGCTGACATCAGGGTAGGAATTAGACCCTTGTCTTCACGGTCCACATCCTATCCTTCATCAATGGGTACACACTAGTTGTAATGAGCATAACTATATTACTTTAAAAAAAAAATAACTCCATTGCTGTTTTGGAAATTAGGCTTCTCAGTTCATCACCAAAAAAGATATTACTAATCTCAGAATGCAGAGTCCAAATTATAATATAATTCTTCTTCCGTGGTTGCTCCAAGGCTATGGAACTCTCTGCCACAGGAAATTAGGCTATCCCCCCCCCCCTTTCCGGCTCTTCTTCCACTTGCAGGGAAAGACCTTTCTGTATGAACAAGCAATCTGATGACTAAGCAGCTATTTGGAGATGTCTTTAATGGGACACATGTGCAGCATCTTAATTGTTCTTGTCATACTTTAACTTTTTTTTGTTTTCCATAAAGGCAAGGTATAATTGCTTCAAATAAAATAAATACTTTATTCATTTCCTTCATTATCTGTTAACATATTGGCACAAGTTAGACATCTAAGGAGTTGTATAGACCGGCCACTAAGGCTAGCATCGGATCGAGGTAGTATCTACACGATGCACGCCCCAACTCCACCCCCATGCCAATGTGCCGATGTGTGCCGCACCACATGACGGGTAGTGTCATGGCATTCCTCAGGTACTGTGTCCAGATGACACAGTGCCAAAGGAGTGCAAAAAAGCAGCTATGGTGCCCATTCCACAGCACAGAAAGGAGCCACTTTTTGCAGCTCCTTTTTGCGCCACAGAAAGTCCAGATCAGGGCCATGGCAACTGCATGCCACAGCCTCAATCTGGCACTAAAAGGGGCGGTTTGTACAGCCCCTTAGTTCCCTGAGTTTCATACCACAGCTTAGATATCAGGAATATGCTACAGTCTTATCTGCACCATCCTCTCAGGTCCAAACACACTGCAGAAATAATCTTGTTTCAGACTACTTTAACTGCTCAGGCTCAGTGCTAGGGAATTCTGTGAACTGTAGCTTTGTGAGACTTTTAGCTTTCACTGAGCTTTGGTGCCACACTAAACTACAATTCCCAGGATTCCCTAGCACTGAGCTAGGGCAGTTAAAGCAGTCTCAAACTGGATTATTTCTGCAGTGTGCTTTGGACCTCACATACTGCTTCCACATGCCCCAGTGATCTCCTATAATTAAAGTATACAGATAACATCTCAAACTGATCTAACTATGGTTTAGAAGTCAGCAATATTCCAGGTTTGATATGTATGTGACATCAAGCTAATGATGGAAGGGAAGGACAGATTGCTTACCTGTAACGGTATTTCTTCGAGTGGTCATCTGCAAATTCACACAAACAGGTTATTCTGCACCTGCGCAGGCAGTTTTGGAACCTTCTCAGAGATTTTAAATGCGTTTTAAATGCATTTTGGCAGTAGCCCCGCCCACTCTCCAACTGCCTATATTAGCCAGTTTCCCGCCGAAACCCTCAGTTCCATGGACACTGCAGCAGCAGCAGCCCAGGACCGAGGGAGAGGCAGGGCACGATTTTGAGGGGAGGATGGGCGGGATTTGTGTGCATTTGCAGATGACCACTCGAAGAAATACCGTTACAGGTAAGCAACCTGTCCTTCTTCTTCGTGGTCTCTGCGAATCACACAAATGGGTTAGACTAGCAAGCTTAGGTCAACGGAGGTGGGAGTGCCATGCCACACAGGAACAGCATATTGACCCCACATAGAATCACCAGTCAGGAAACCAAGCCCGAGGGCATGCATACATGGGAACGGAAGTCCCACTGATATGAGGACTCTACAGAGTTTTGTAGAAAATCCAATACTGACACGTAGTCGAACAGTCACCAATGCAGGTGGAACATGCCCATTGCTAGAAAAACAGGCTTGTCATCTAACTGTATGTCGCACAGACTGTAGGTAAACTGTCACAGTCTATAGTAAATGGCAGGTGTAAACCAAGGGCAGGGAAAAAACCCCGCCCTAAATAGCCAAGATCTGTAAGTAATGGAGCTACTGAATAGGTGAGGGACGTGGAATAAAGGAATCTCACTGATATGAGCAGCTCTTTAAAGGTATCAAACAAAGGTCTGGTATACAGACATTGTCTAATCCAAGGTGCATTGAATGCAACAGGAAGGGCAAAGGGCTCACAACAATGTGAGGCTGGCCAGGCCAGGAGACTGGTATCCAGGAAGAGGGGCGTACAGAGCCCTCAGACTTGAGATGTGTCATTCAAAGAATACTGAAATTAGGAAAAAGGGCAGTGGCCTGATAAAGCCTCCCAAAGCCATGATTTGGAGATTACGGCAGTAACAGACACAGCCTAGAATGCTGAGTAGTCTAGGGCCAAATGTCATCTTTACAGTGTATGAAGAATACAATCTGTGGTCAGCAATGAGATGGCCGGGAAGTCCATCCATAGAGAGAGAGCCTATCCAAATGTCGTGGCCCACGAGACATGCTGTATTGAAATGTAATGTTCAAGGGCTATCAGCATGAAGCACGCAAAAACAAAAGTGGTTAGCACAATGTCAATAGGACTAGTCACAGCATTGCAGAAGTGAAAGGATACCACTTTGTCAAGTTGAAAGACGTCCCTGTGGGGACGGTATCCCATGACGTAATGTCCTGTAGAAGCTGTATCAAGGATATCACAACATGTCCAGCACAGTCAGAACTGATAGGCAAACAGTATAGCAGGAGTGATCTCGTATCAGTCCATCCTGAACGTGCCCTAGGAACAAATCTGTTCAGAGCAGCGGAGCCGGAATAGACTAAGAGTCACAAAGTCCCATTTTTAACCAGGCGGTACAATGTTAGAAATCACCGTAATGTTATCTGTAATGCTTGATAGGGACAATTCAAGCTGAAGCATTACTCCACTGCCGCATGCCAGTATGAACAGAAGGGCTTAGAGACCATATAACAATGGCTCAAACCCCTTATCATATAGGTCCAGGGCACGTAATGAGCATGAAGTACACTGCGATGGGGCATAGTCCTTAGGCAGAACGCAGGGCTCCCTTAGGGCAAAGAAGCCCCAGGAATTCGAAGAATGTATGGTTAGTCTTGTCAGGGTTGCAGGTGGAGGTCTGAAGTATCACCTCATTCATTTGACATCTTGAACCAGAGGTTCAGGAGAAACAGGATGGTATGGCCCCAGACGGGCAGGAGAGACGGGACAAGTATGCCAATCTCAAGATCTTCAAATATCCGCAAATCTTACAATGGAGGCCTGAAAAGGGATGTCTCCAGAGGGCAATCCTGCCCTGAGTAGGAATTGGAAAGGAATTGTAGCAATTTGCCACCTGTTGTAAGGAAGAGAGTGGCCTCGACAAGAACCCCTCGGAAGGGGCCTGGGAAACAGACCTGCATTTCTCACCATGTCTAGTGGCCCCTGATAAGAGGCATCAACTGCCTTAGACGACACACCGGGAAGTGGTAAAACCTTTCCCTGTGAACGATGGTCTCTGAGCGAATAGGATCACACTTGAGCTAGTACTGGGAGCATAATGGAAGGCATCCCTAGGTATGGGGGTGACAACCCAATTTATGAGATTTGATTGTACAGTCTTGAAGCTGTTCATATGGTGAAGGATAACCTGTAACCAGTGAACAGGTTGTGCTCCCAAATTTTACGGAGGGCAACTCAGAAATGAGACTTGAATGTCTACCTCAAGTGACATTCAGGCGTCCTGCCTAAGAGGAAGGACATTGTTATGAATTGTAACATGAGAATGGTGATGACCTCCATCAGTATGGAAGGAGCACCACGTCCCCCGAATCGGCTCTATAGGGATAGCCAATTTGCCGGCCCTCGGTACAGCAGGAATATTTACACTGTATAGCTGTCCCATGATGCTGGCATCCCTCGATACTGAGAGAGCAACCTGAATGTGTCTCAGTTTTGAATGAAACGAGGCCAGAGGCTGTTTCAAGGTAACCATTTTTGGCTCGGAGGCAAAAAACTGACTACTGGTGGTGGTTCGAGGGACAAACTGTAGGAGGCAGAAGGCCTTGAGAAGGATGGGGACAGCATGGCCCTGAGTTTGGCAAAGCGTCCACAGATAGCGACCCTCGGTACCAAGGAAACAGTATGAACCTGAATCCAGGAGGCCATAGCCTGTGGCACCTCATGGTCCCAAATTGACTAACTGCTTGCTGATAGGTGACCTCAGTACAGAGGGAAAAACTGTGGCTTTGAACTCAAACCAGTATGCACCACATTGGCTGTTAAGAACAGCTAATCACGGCCGCCAAACGAACCCGGTGGCAGCAAGGAGCATGCGGCGATACCAAAAATGGCCCTCAGAAAGTGGAGAGCGAGCTGCATTTGAATCCTCTTGTGCAGCTGAAACGGTACCGATGTTGGGCCCTTAATAATCATCTTCTCAAGGACAGATAGGCCCAAATGAGCCATACCCTGATGGCAATCTGGCTAACAGGTAATAATAAGGGAAGGTGCCTTGTAAGATCGCCTGTAGGCCAACCAGGGACACCCCGGACAGCCCAGGGCTGACACGCATCGAAGCAGGGATGGAAGGCAACCGGCTTGATCTTGAGAAGAGTCAGGGACCAACAATGAAAGAGGTAGGCAGTGAGGATTAAAGCATGGCTATGAATCAATTGGGACCGACGAGAGTCAAAGTTGGGCCACAAGCCAATCTGTATTAGCCCTGAGTTGGGGACCGATGAAGATCGAAGCCCCGCATCCAGCCAATCACTGTGATTCAGAGAGTCAGGGCCTGACGCAGATCGATGTCGGGATATAAGTCAACCGGTATGACTCCAGAGGGTCTGGGACCAACGAGGATTGAATTAAGGCTGCCATGCAGTCGGTATGCTGCCGAAGCAGATTGAAAATGTGCTGCCAGGCAACCAATTTGACCCTGAACAGTCAGGGAGTGACGAGAGCCGAAGTCAGGCTGCATGCTGAGCAGTATGACCCTGGAGCATCAGGGACCGATGAAGATCCCTGCCCCCAAATGGTTCGGGATCGATGGAGATCCGGGTCCTGCAGCCAGCCAACAGTTTTACCTTGGAGAGTCAGGTACCGACGGTGCTCGAAGCTGGGCTATAAGCCAATCGGTATGACTCAGAGAGTTAGCCATCAATGATGATCGGTGCCGGGGTGCTGTGTAGTCAATATGACTCCGGAGGTCCCGGGACCGATCCATATCAAAGTTGGGCAGCCATCCAATCGGCCTGATACCGTGGAGTCCAGGACCAATGAGGGTCGAATTCAGGTTGCAAATCGATCGGTATGACCCCGGAAAGTCAGGGACCGATGAGGGTCGAATTCAGGCTGCAAGGCAATCGGTATGACTGACAAGTCAGGGACCGATGAGGATCTACGTTGGGCTTCCAGGCAAACGGTATGAATCCGAAGAGTCAGGGACCGATGAGGATCCAAGTCATGCAGCCAGCCAATCGGTATGACCCCTGGAGGGTCAGGGACCAATGAGGATCCACGTTGGGCTGCCAGCCAAAGGGTTTGACCCCGAAGTGCCAGGGACCGGTTCAAATCCACGCTGTGCAGCCAGGCAAATGGTTTGACCCTGGAGAGTCAGGGACTGAGCCAAACGGTTTGACCCCGGAGAGTCAGGGACCAATTCGGATCCACGTCGTGCAGCCAGCCAAGCGGTTTGACCCTAGAGAGTCAGGGACCGAGCCAAACGGTTTGACCCTGAAGAGTCAGGGACCGATCAAGATCCACGTCGTGCAGCCATCCAAATGGTTCGATACCGATGAAGATCCACGTTGGGCTGCCAGGCAAATGGTTTGACTCCAAAGAGTCAGGGACCCATGGTATGACTCCAGAGGGTCAAGGACCAATAAGGATCGACGTTGGGCTGCATATCTGGCTCCAGAGGGTCAGCAGCCGATGGTGACGACATCCAATCAGTTTGGTCCCAGGGAGCCGAGACCGACGAGGACTGAAGTCAACTCCTCTTCAGGAGAATGAAGAGACAAAGCCAGGTGAATGGCCCTGAGACAATTTGTCCGCAGCAAAAGAGCGTCCTTAGCCATAGCAAGGGAGGAAAGCTGGTGGCCATTTTATAAATTTCTCTTAGAGATAAGAGGAAAGTGCACCCACGAAGCGGGTGCCACTTTAAGAAATTTTAGTCAGGAATAATGGGGCCTTGTCAAACGCGCCAGTAAGGCGGACATTATTGAAAACTTTTCCCAAAGAAAAAAGGGGTGGGGGAATTCTGCCAAGCGCACCAACTGAGGTGAGAGCCATTATATCAAACAAATTTCCTCAGAATTTAAATTCACTTTAAAGTACGCGATTCTCTAAGATATCGCAGAAGGGGCTGTTGTTAAAACAGCTTTAGTCCAAAGTCTAAATTCACATTTTGGTAAGCGATTCTCTAAGAAATCGCAGGGCAAGTTGTTAAAACAACTTTACCGCAGAATTGAATTTTGCATCACAGTACAGTCAGCTGTTAAAACAGAATTATTTCAGAGTTTAAAATCACATTTCAGTAAGCGATTCTCTAAGAGATTGCGGGGCAAGTCGTTACTAAACAACTTTGCCTCAGATTTTAAATTTGCATTTAAGTACATGATTCCTTAAGAAATCACAGTACAGGCTGTTAAAATAGTTTTAGACAATTTGTTAAAAAAAATTACCACCAAAGTGCAGATTGATCCTGTCAATCGAGCATTAAAGTCTGACAGGAGAACAAATCTCTGAAGAGTTCCTAAAGGCTGCTAGTACGGCAGACAAAAGGAACTGAGGGTTTCGGTGGGAAACCGGCTAACATAGGCAGTTGGAGAGTGGGCGGGGCTATCACCAAAACGCATTTAAAATGCATTTAAAAGCTCTGAGAAGGTTCTGAAGCTCTCCTGAGCAGGCGCAGAATAACCCATTTGTGTGATTCGCAGAGACCACGAAGAAGAAAAATCTATTCATAAAAGGAAAACACTGAAGTCTACAGCAGATCTTCCACTTTCAATCACTGTCTGAATGTTATGAAAAACATTTGGTTTGGACATAGTGTGTCTAAACAGAAAAGCTGTACAAATTCTTTGTTCAGAAATCCCCCAAGCTGGATGACTATAACATAACTAAAAGAATCTTAAAATCATTTAATTTAAGCCAGGACACTCTATGTGCCTCAAACATTTTTGGATAAGGCTAAGGAACAGGCACAACAAGAATGGTATGCTTTATGAGAGATAATATAGAAATCTTAGAGGACTCCACAACTTACTCTGATTCAATAAGACATAGACTTACCAACACTAAATGAAGAGCAAAGCATCTGAACACCAGGTCTAGGTTTTTCTGTGAATTTCAGTGGCCGATTACTTGAGAAGCAATAAGAGTTGTTTTAATATAAGAACACAACAATCAATCCCATGAAGATAGTAATTCTAAGATTTGATCAAAAATACAATTCCTTCTTTCAATATATTTCTATAATACACACACACAGAGAGAGAAAGAGAGAGAGTCTTCCCTCCACATTCGCAGGGTTTAGAGGCACAAGACTCCCACGAAAGTGGGGAAAAACATGCATATGCATGGGACATGCTGGGGGTCCCCTGCCTTCCCCATTCACCCCTCGCTCAGCCAGCTGACTGCGTAGGGATGCTGGGTGGTGGCTGGGCAAGTAAGGTGAAGGTAGGGAAAAGGAGGAGAACACATGCACCCTTCCCAGCTGCTCTGTCCTATGAAAAAGCCCAGGATGGAGGAGGAGGAGTGTGCACACCCTTCCTAACCTGGGGGGGGGGGGGAGTTACCCTTGAGACACAGACAAATTCACGAATATTCAGATCTGTGAATGTTAAACCTGTAAATGTGGAAGGCCAACTGTACTACAAAGAAGCTGAAGTTTTAACACACACACACACACACACACACACACACCACACTGCATTCTGCAACAGTAAAAGTCTCAATATACTATTTTAAACTGGTCTGAGGATTATACATTTTTTCTTATGTTACAATGTAAAGTTGAATCTGTGAAACTAAAATATTTGTCATGAAAATAAAGATATAGCAAGATGATTACATACTTGAATGTCATAGAAACTGTATTCCACTGCCAGAAGCAAACTGTTCCATCTACACCTGTGGAAACCATGTATCTTGTGGTGTCTTTGACCAGTGGGCTGAACTAGAAATTAAACAAATCAGGAGTAAGTGGGTATCTTGAATTTCATTCATTACTGAAAAATTCTTTTGTTTTTCCATCAAGTTTACACTGCACATTCCTTCAAAAAAGTAGTGAAATAGAAAAAAATATTTTCTAGCTTTTAGTGATCATTCAGTGAGCAAACTGTGGAACCTCAATTTAAATCAACATGCTATTCAGATCTACTCAGATTTGTACGACACACATACAATTAATACACAGAGAGAAATACTTCGCAATTACATAATTGCATAATTACATACAACAGTGAGATTAAACATAAATGAACGAAACAATCTATTAGAATGTAAAATTATACCAAAAGGGAACCCATGACACAAGCGCTTGGTACTAGAGATGCCAAAGAATATTATACACCAAGAACCTACTGTATCACAAGGCCTCCCTATCTACAGGACTGATCCCAGTGGTTTTGCTTATCTGCATCTAAAAAATATTATCTCTCTAGATATCTGGAGGTTTCCAGCATGACTCTATGGTTAACCTCCATTGGAAATATATGGTTCACTATTATCTGCAATTTTCACTAGCCACAGTAAATCTAGAAATGTATCCCCCATAAGTATTAGCCTCACACTAGACATTACTGCAAGTTCTGTCTAGTAAGTTCACACTAAAGAATGCAGCTTTAAACAGTAAGTGCACTGTGTCTGGGACCCATGGCAAATCCAGGTTCACATGCTAAATAGCTGGAAAAATATATTCATATAAAGCTAGAATCTGCTCTGTTTGTTCAACAACTGTAACATATTTTCTCATACCCTTTGCAAGCAGATTAATCTTACTGGAGCAGCCTAATTAAATAGACTCTTTAAAAAGTAATAAATTTGCACAGAAGGAGCAAAACCATTCTCTCTCAAGTTTCCAAATGAATATTTGTCCAAATGCTTAGAAATATCAGTATACAAAATGACGATAGACCACACCAAGATCCTTTTCATGTTCAGAAGAATTAGGGGGGGAACTCTTTAGTTTCCAAGAAAGCACATACAATAAAAGTAAGTGTGCAAGATGGTCCTTTTACAACATGCAGTAGCAGTTTATCCAGCAGACGTCTCAATAACTTTAGAACTTACTTGCAAAGATGTAATTGAACCTGTGTGTCCTTGTAAAACAGCAATTGGAGCACATGTTCTGAGGCACCAGACACGGATAATTTTATCACAACTGCCAGCAGCAATCATTGTGTTTTCATAGTTCACAGCCATATCTGAGATCTCTGCTGAATGGCCTCTAAGTGTAGCAAGCAACCGACCATTGTGTGTGGACCAAATCTTTACCAAGCAATCATCTGATCCCTGATTTTTTTTAAAAAAAAGAATGTGTTAATTTATTTTTAAATACACAACTAGCTTCAAGTTGTCATCAACATGGATTACATGCTGGTATTATAAAATCAGCTGAGAGCTACCAAGCAACAGTATTGTTTCTGATTTATAATTTACAATGATACTATAGAATGTTCTGAGATAAAGCAAACAAAGCAAGTTTTTAAAAAACACACAAACATTTGGTGTACTGTAACACTTCTATTAGACTGATGATGTGTTCCTTCATTTCCCACTTATGGTGACTCTAAGGCAAACCTATCATGGGGTTTTCTGGAGCTGAGAGTGTGTCACTCAGTGGGTTTCTATGGCTAATACAGGGAATTAAATCCTGATCTCCAGGGATGTCATCCAGCACTGAAACCATTATACCATGCTGAGTTTCTCTATTAGATTATAGTTCATGAAATTATCACTGTCAATATGGAAATATTGACGTCTAATGGAAACACTCAACCAGGCAAAAATTTCCTGAAAATTCTTTTTTTTTTTAATTGTTGATGTTTTCTATTACAAAACACAGTACGGTAAGTCTAAGTCCAAGTTCTTTCTTGCAAAGACGTAACTTGAATCTGTAATTCTTGCAATGATGGAAAAAAAGCAGAAGAATTTTTCTCTTGTATGTAGTACAACCCAGGTATCTGTGGGACCAGTTGCCACAGCTTCACTTATCCAGGCCTGAAGAAAAGGTCCCTCTAGGCATCTGGAGGTCCTCCAGCACAACTCTATAGTTGACCTCCAGCAGAAATATAGGGTTCACTATTATCTGAAATGTTTGCTATTCGCAGTAATTTATACCCCACAGATACAATGGTCAAACTGTACACAGAAATTTAATTGATTTTATCAGCCCCAAATACAAATAATGGGGCTTTCTAGATTGGCAAAAAGAAGTGTGCTCATGGCTGCATGAAACTCTAGCCCTTAGATGAGAAAAAGGGAAAGTGTGCCATGAAAACGCTTTTTTTGCGTTTTAGGGGAGAAGAAGCGCCTTTAAAAAGGTGCTGGTTTTCCCAGCTTCTTTTTTAAAAACTGCGGAACAGTGCAGCTCCATCTAAATAATAATAATAATAATAATAATAATGTTTTATTTATACCCCGCTCTTCAGCCAAGACTATCAGAGCGGCTTACAATTTGTTAAACAAACAGCTTCATTTACAATTGTAAGCTATTTGCCCCCAACAATCTGGGTACTCATTTTAGCGACCTTGGAAGGATGCAAGCCTGAGTCAAGCTTCAGCCCTTTGCTGGTCTTGAACTCGCCACCTTCTGGTTTTGAGTGAGTGGCTGCAGTACAGGCATTTAACCACTGCGCCACCAGGGCATCTAAAGGCTGTGGTGCAGCTGCTAAGCATTAAGGAAAAGGCAACTTCATGTCACACTTTCCTGCCAATCTAGAAAGCCCCAATATCACAAAGAAATGGCATCAAAAACAACACCGTTGTACACAAAAAGGCATTAAAAAACAAATAAAGCACAAGTGTAAAAAGTAATTCTTTACAACTCATTCCAAGTAAAATGCAGGGCAATGAGTAGTTCTGTGCTAAAAATAGTTTGGCAGAGATAAGTTTCCACTCAAGGTTCCCAATCCAGAATCTGTTTTCTTTTCAATTTTATTGCTGCCCAAAGTTCTCATGTCAAACTTTTCTTAATCCAGTGTCTTCAAAATGCAGTGACACTGGATCTATCCATGCACAGCAAGTCTTAACCTTTTCAGATCTATGACAAAACCTGCCACATTTTGACAGATTACTGAACCACTCCGGTACAGAATGACAAAAATCACTGTCAAATCTCACCTGGAGAAAATCTAAATATCTCCAATGATTATGGTGAACATAAAACTGAGCTGCTAGAGTTTACTTTCTCTATCCTGGATAAGAATTCCAAAACAAATAAACTCACAGTAAATATTCTTTGTCCAGTCCTATCAAATACCACACAGTAAACCGCAGAGAGATGACCAAGAATTCGTCTATGCATCTTTATATGCTGATACATGTTTCCCGGCAATGATGAACTGGATCTTGTGCATCCGGTCAACTGTTTTGCATAATTTACTTCCACTAAAAAAGGAATATCAGTTAAGGGCAAATAGTAAGGATTGTTTTAATAGTAAATATTGTGGCCATTGTGTGCCTTCAAGTCATTTCCAATTTATGGTGATCCTAAGGTGAGCCTATCACAAGGTGTTCATGGCAAAATTTGTACAGAGGGAGCTTGTCTTGCCCAACATCACCCACTAGATTTCCATTACCAAGCAGGGACAACCCTGGTCTCCAGAATCATACTCAGACCACTACACTGGATCTCACAGCAATCTTATGTAGTAAATATGACACTAAGCATGAGAGGCGATTGTAATGGATAGTGATTACCTGGGCTCTTGATACCAGGCTTTTAAAATCAAACACTGTTTATATCAGCTTCGATTCTTAACTATCCACCATTTTTGTCCAGTGGAAGGATGCAGTCGATTGTTTTTCACTTGTTTCATTTGAAACTGAACAAACTTCCCTACAAGGTGACCCCACGTAGTATTTAAGCAGCACAAAACTCTATACTAATCCATTAAGAAAAGGATAGATCCTATTTTATAAACGAACAGAACCAGTAGTAGTGGGCTCTGCTTATGGAATGAAAAGTAATTTTCACAGCAGTACACAAAATATAGTTTGCTGAAAGAACTAGTTCCCCTTCATTTTAAGCCCTCTCAATTTAAACAAAATTCAATATATGTGGAACAATTATTACATATTTTAATATTTTGCCACTCTTATAAATATTTAGTACAGGATAGAGTCTGTTATCACTTCCCATGCTAGAAATGTCTGCTCACGTTCTCTGTTTTATAATGTCTGCTCAGTTGCAAATAATATGAATAAAGAAATCAGTGAAAATAAAGTATATTGAAGAAGTCAAAAAATAAACTTACCAAGATTTGGTAGTGTAGCACAGTTAGCAGGCATTTCAGGAGGTCTTCCTCTATGAAGGGCAGCAAGAACTGAGCCCTTCCAAACTTTATTTTTGCAATCTGAAAAATTTCAGTTGTACATAAAGTTGCTTAGTATCATGTAAGAATATTCATTTCAGTGCACCAAAATCAGGGGCATTAACTCAAACATGCTGCATAGAGGGGACGGGAGGGGGGAATCTTCCTCTAATATTTGGATTTTGAAAGAATTTTAAATATTTGAAGTTACCGTACTCTTTCTAAAAACAGTGTGGCTAAGCTACAGATATACCTACATTTATAATCTTTTTAAATTCAATAAATGGTTCTTTGTTGAAATAACAGTAAATCAGCACTGGTTAGGTTCATGGAATAAATATCTTTTCTGATGTCAGACATTTGTTATGGCACAGAACAGTGAAGGACTTTATACTGAGATTGGCACGTTTTGACAAGTGGTGGGTCCAGACTCTAATTCAAGAAGATGCCATTCTACTTTTCACTAGAAGGATCAGCCAATGTGTCTACTTCGGTGATCAATAAATTTCCAGTTTATATGGCAGAGCTCCAATCAGTTCTTAAAGGAGTATTTACTTTCTCAAAAATAAGAATGTCTTCTTCATCTTAGGAAAATAACTCAGTCTAGTAATCAGCAGCCTCTTAATTTCTGAGAAGTTCTGAATCTATAGTTATTCTCTAAAGAAACAAAAATACTTATGCAAAAAGATGCAATAAGACGTTCTTTACTGTTAACTACTTGTATTTCTTGGGTGGAAGAGGAACTGTAGTTAGATAAACTATGTAACAGAAGAGCATAAACAGAAATGAAACTAAGCAGGAAATCTGGAGAGCATACTCTTCCTAGTTGTGAACTAACATATTTTGCGTCTATGTTCACAATTACTAAATTCCTAAAGCAAAAAATTAGACATTTGCATTAATTTTGCCCTTTCCTTTGATAATTATAAATTGTAGAATTAATAAGTACACACTGATTCAAATCTTGCTTCCATTACTGCAAAAAAGTGGTTACATCTTGGATTTTAAAAAAGGTCCATGACAGATAGTTTCTGCCCATGCACTCTTTCTTCATTTAACAGCTTAATATGTGGGGAAGTGGTGACTGTTATACTGTTGATACACGTATGATAGCAGCTGGGAGATTAAAAACGGTCTTCAGGATTACATATGACCTTTCACCAGTATTTCCTTGTGTTAATGGTTTCAAATGCTAGATAAAGAAACATGGAGGTTCAGATTAGCCATGGTTACTGATGGTGGAGACCGAACTGATCTGTGAATAGGGCTACAGGAATTTCGTATGGAAAAAATTACACGAATATCAGGTTTATTCCCACCATGGTTAAAGGTTAATTACCCTCAGCTCTTCAGTAATAATCCAGAAAAGCGATACTTCTAGCCACTAGTTTCCCAAACTACCATATATAAATCTCTACCTGAACTTTCTTCTCTATTTTTTTCAAGTACTGTTACATTTATAACAAAATGCAGAACTTGTATAACTGGGAATTCTTACTTGTAAGCAATTCATTACTCATGAAATATAAAGTCTGCATAACAAATAACATCCTGACCTACTAAGGAAATCCAGCATATTTGCAGAAGAAAACAGTGGATTCAAAGTTGGATGTGTAATGACAGCACATATTATAAGGGTAAGAGGTTTCTTAATCATCATTTGTAAAGCTGAAAAATCTCATAAGCCCTTAACCAGTCTTAAGGACACGATATTATGAAAAAAGTCAGAAAATACCTTTTGCTGTCCGTAGCAAGGACTGCTTCCCTGCACCCAACAATGAATTTACTCTTGGAATGCTGGGTGGAATCTCCTTATCCAGTATAGGACCAATCCGCTTGCAAATTTGCAACAAGTGATCAGGAGCCACATGTTTGTTACACAAAACCTGGCACACAAATATTATTGAAATTTAAATTAGTACAACCAATTTAATAAGTAAGCGTGTTTACATAAATTAGATTATTAAAAACAGTAGCCTATTAATTGCTTCAACTTTGCACTTCACCAAAATAGCACCAAAAGAGCAAAAGCCCTCTAAGGCTGCATTGTATCAATACTGCAGAAATAATCCAGTTTGACACCACTGTAACTACCATGGTTCAATGCTATGGAATCCTGGGATTTGTAGTTTGTTGTGGCACCAGAGCTCTCTGACAGAAAACACTAAATATCTCACAAAACTACAATTGCCAAAATTCCACAGCATTGAGCCATGGCAGTAAAAGTAGTGTCAGACTGGATTATTTCTGCAGTGCCATGCACTCTAAGAAACCATTTTAATTCATCTAATTTTTATTTAAAGTATTTCCTAAAATCCCTGAAAACGTAGGGAGTAGTAATGTACCCTGTTATTCAATTATTACGCTTCTTGAAATATTCAGGATATACCATCATTAATGTAATATAAGAATATATATAAGAATATATAAAGGTCCGTTAACAACAAACAACAGTGATAGAAACCATAACAAATACAGCATCTACAGCTACAGTTTTGTATCATCATGGCTGCACAGATCAGGCTACTACATGATAGCCATTCAAAGGGCACTTGCTTCATCCCCAAAGTGCCTGTATCAGCTACAATGGACTACAACTTTGTTCTTTGTTCACCACTGCTGAGGCTTTTAAGGGAGGAGCTCATCCTTCACCAGCAGCAGAACAGCCTTCCTAGTGCGCTCTATTTACAGAAGGATCTCCCAGTGTATAATCACCTGTTTTGACACAACTTTAATTGCCATGGCTCAATGCTATGGAATTCTGGGAATAGTAGTTTATAGTAGTGGCACCAGAACTCTTGAGAAGGCTAAATATCACTCAAAACTACAGTCCTCAAAATTCCATAACAGAGAGCCAAGGTAGTTAAAGTGGTGTCAAACTGGATTATTTCTGCAGTACAGATGAAGCCTAAGAAAAAAGGATGGAAGGAAAGGCAACAAACTCAGATACCAGTCTTGTAAGTCACCTCCAATTCTATTATTTGGCAGTGTTTTGATACCAATTTCATGTTGTTCCTGATTTCATTATTATTTTGCTTTGGGAATATATTTAAACTTAAGAGAAAAGTTTAATTTTAAAAATACAAGCAGAACAATTTATGCTTTGTATTATGTTCCAATATAATACTATTAAGCTCACTATTAAGCTGTAAGCTACATACCCCATTCACTTTGACAAGATGAAAGGAAAAACTCCTGTTTTTTAACCACCAATAAAACACTGTTCCTTAATGCAGTGATCAGGTGTTTGCATTTCTCCTGTGAGGCTGAAATCCCAATCACACTTACAAGTAAAGTAAGCCTCATGGAATACAATAGGGCATGCAGATGGATATTTCTGCTCAATGAACATGTCTAATGCTGAACTTCAGAATCATACTTGCTAGCGAATGGCCACAAATAATACTGTGTCCAAGAAAGCTGAAAGGTTTTTTGTCAAACAATTACCAGGATTAAATTTTAAATACTGCGAATTTTGGGGTGAGTCATCAAAACTGAATTTCACCTTTTCGCAACACATACTGAAATGTTACCAATATTTCCCAACAACATTCTGGACAGAAACCAGTTTCATGAACCCACTACAACTAAACCATTTGTCACCTTCCATTTAATAACCAGATACACTACTGTAGTATCTTTACTGTAGACCACTTCTTAATTCTATTGTACTCCATCTTAACCCTGTGATAAGCAAAGTTTAACACAAAACCTTCTATAACTACCTCTGTTAGATCCATTTTTTTCCAGCCCTTTATTTTTCATGTGCTGTGAATCTTGCATTAACTAAGATACTCAACAGCAGTGGCTATAGAGCCACACTACTATTACATTACCTTAAAAGTATATTACAACTGACCAACAGCAATGGAATATTATTTCAAACTACTCTGTTTCCCCGAAAATAAGACATCCCTAGAAAATAAGACCTGGCAGAGGTTTTGCTGAATTGCTAAATATAAGGCCTCCCCTGAAAGTAAGAGTTAGCAAAGTTTTTGTATATAAATATATATACAGTATATAATAAATGTTCATAAACCAGCTCTGAATATTCCTTACCAAAGAAAACCCTATAAAATTCATGGGGTCTCCTTAAGTCAACTTCTCTCTCACACACACACACAGACAGAAGCACACACAAAATCCTCATTAGCAGGACAAATTTCTGAGAAGATATGTATAAGACTAACTATAAATGAAAAACCGTCAAAATCAATTGTATTTAAATAACCACAATACTCGAGAAAGATATTGATTCTCTAACAACTGTTAATATTCATACAGTAGAAGGCAGGAGGGAAAATTCACTGAAGAATAAAGCAGAGGTGAGAATCGACTTCTACCATGCCAAACACCAAGCACTCCTATTTTAGCAATCCTTACCATATGCTAGCTATCTAAAAGCTACCCTAAGCTGTTCAACATTACAGTTCCTAAAACAACCCAAGTTTCTAGCAGAAACAATCTCCAGAACACATTTCTGAGCAAGAAAGTACTCTCAAAGTATAACTGTTTAGAAACTTTTTCTATAGAAAACAAGAAATAAAGCCTCCTTTTCAGGCTACCTCCTCATCCCAAGTCACAACAATGAAAAGACAAGGACACTCCCTCTCTTCCTCTACTGAGATGACAACATCCTCTGTTTGCTGAATCCCATTTACGGCTTTTGTTAAGCAGCACAATAACAAATACCTTCCACCAAAAACACATTCATGCACAAAGAGGAGCTGAAGGGAAAGATAATGCGATTCTCTTAACAAACAAATGTTTATGGCAAACCAAAAAAAAATATTTTTTTACAAATTTAAGCAAGCACAGCCTTTAAAAGTCTCACCAAGTCTTCATAACTTCTGCAGTGTTCATTTCCTTCCCAATCCAACCTTTTAGGAAGTAACTAAAAATAAGATAAACAAGAGAAAATAAGAAAAAACAAAGAGAAGGAGAAATAAAGGCACAGAAATAGAAAATGACTGTTACAAAACTTTGTGGTGTAGAATTTTCTTGAATTGTATTAAAATTTCAAGGGTGAGCTAAAAAATGAGTGCGAGAGCCAGCGTGTCACAGTGGTTTGGATGCTGGACTAAGGTCCAAAATACACTGCAGTAATAATCCAGTTTGAGACCACTTTAACTGCCCTGGCTCAGTGCTAGGGAATCTTGGGAGATGTAGTTTATTGTGGCATCAGAGGTCTCTGACAGAGAAGGCTAAATGCTTCACAAAACTACAGTTCCCAGAATTCCATAGCATTGAACCAGGGCAATTCAAGTGGTCTCAAACTGGGTTATTTCTGAAGTGTTTTGGACCTAAGGCACTTGAAACCAGGGTTTAAATCCCCACTTGGCCATGGAAGTCAAGTGGCTGGGTGATCAAGTCACGCTCTCTCAGCCTCAGGGGAAAGCCGCAGCAAACCTGGTCTGACCAAATCTTGCCAAGAAAACCCCATGGTAAACGGGAAACAACTTGAAGGCATACATCAACAACAACCAAAAAACTGAGTGGCCTAAGAGGGGATCGATTCTTTTTTTAACAAAAAGGCAAGAAAGAGTCCAACAAACCTGGTGTTCTTCCAATTCTTCTACCAGCACCTGCCAAAAGGGAAAAAAAAAGTGGGAGGTTTTATTTAGTTTTTAAAAAAATAAAACAAAAAAAACGCAGCTGTTGCCTGAAATGAGGGGGGTGCTAGGAAGCCCTTCACGGTTGGAAATATTGCCAAGGGAGGTTGTGATTCAAAGGGACTCCCCTGTATTTTAAGAGGGCAATATTGGGAGAAATGTAAAAAAGATTGAGAACTGTTGAATGGGGTATGAAGAATATACTAGAAACAGTTAAAAACAGTAAATTAGAAATAGCGTGAAGAAATCACAATTCAGCTTCTCAAGTAGGAAGTGGGGGGGGGGCAGTTAATACATGTGTTAAGTTGGAAAAACCGTGATGGGCAGCAGCAGGCTTTGCCAGGGAGTCGGCTTATGTTTAAAGGTTAGACGTTTGTGTTACTGAATGCTTTGGACCGTAATGAATGTATGGCTGTAAGATTGGATCTGTCTCTGAAGTGGTTTTAGGACTGTATGAGTGTAAAAATAAAATAAAATAATACACACACATATATATGCACACACACGTTTATATACTTATATATATTATACATATATACACACAAATACATAGGTATATTATACATATTATATATGTGTATATTATATGTATGTTTTATATGTTTTATATATATAACATGTTTTACACATAAAACATATAAAACACATGTTTCACACATATATACATACATTATATATATATATTATGTATATTATATGTATATATTACTTATATGTATACATTATACATGTTTTATATATATATTATATAATATATATACACACACACACATATATATATACATACAACATATATCAATATATATATAGTATACTATATGTAAAACATATGTATTACATATAATATATATATAATATACAACATACATATAAATTTTATAAATATACAGTATAATATATATATAAAACATATATAAATGTATATATATATATATATAATATAAACATGTATATGTAAATATATATATTATGTGTATATACATATATTATATATATAATACATATATATATAAATAATATGTATATGTAAATATATATATTTATATATACATTATATATATATATATATATACAATATTTATATATATTATATTTATATATAATATTGTACGATTGCAATTTTTAGAGTGGTGGGATATAAATACATTTTATTATTATCGTTATATACATATTTTTTACACATGTGTTTTATATAGTTTTATATATATATATATATATATATACACCATACATGTTATATAGATAGATAATATAGTTTATATTTATATACATATATATATATAGCATATATATATATATATATGTATATAAACTATATTATCTATCAATATAATATGTATGGTGTGTATATACATATATATATATATATAGTATGTATGTGTGTGTGTGTATAATATTCTATTACATTCCGCATGGAGAGGAAGGACTCACCTGGGCTGCTCTCTTGCAGGGCCCGGCGCCCAGGAACCGAGCTACGAGGAAGTATAATTCTAGGAGAGAGAGAGAGAGAGGGAGAGAGAAGGGGAGAAACCAAGTGAGTCGGGTCAGAGTGGGAGGGGGGCGAGAGAGCGAGCGAGCGAGCGAGAGAGCGGGGAGGATCCCCTTCGTTGAGTGAGTGCAATCCAACATTCGATTGTGATAATAAGATGGCGGCGGGGAGGGAGCGAGGGAGCGCCAGCAGCAGGCGCTCAGCAGCAGCTCGGCCTTCAAGGACTCTACTCGGCTCCCACATTGATTATTATTATTACCTGACTCAACCAGCGGCAGAGAAGAAGGAGGAGAAGAAGAAGAAGCGGCGCCCGGCGTAGTACTAGGAGGAGGAAGGGAGGCCGCCGCGTCTGCCATCATCATCGTCACCTCCGAGGCCGCTGTACTTGTTGCCAAAACAAGGCCAGGAGGAGGAGGAGGAGGAGGACTCGGCGCTGCTGCTTCGGCCCAGGCCGGGCTCAGCATCATCACCTGTCACTCAAACCTCTCGCCTTCCCCCTCCCCCACCCACCCCTCCTCTTACGTATATAGACACAGACAGAGAGACAGATATAGATATATATATATATATATATATGGAGGAGAAGGGAAGGGAGCGCGCCCCCTCCTGTGCGCACGCGCGGTCACGCGGACGGTCGGTCACGCAACGCGCTCGCCCCCGTCGCCCTTCTAGAGACCCAACCAACGTCCGTCGCGCCGCGATTCCTCCTCGCGCTTTTGCTGCCATAAGCGCCGAGAGCTCTCACACGGCACGGCAGTTCTTCTCTAATATGACGTCACCAGCAGGGAAGGGTTAGGTTGAGCGGAAGGTTACATCATGAGGAAATAAAAATAGTCCCTCTTAAAAAAAAAAAGTCCCTCTTAAAACGGGAAAGATTAGGGATCTTGTGGTTTGTTTGTTTTTGTTTTTTTAAAGGGGCGCGCAACCAGCCTCGTATGTCGTTTTTAGCTTATTTCCCTGAAAAGGAGTGAAGTTTTGGAAGCGTCCTCCTGTGAGGAATCTGAGCGCGGAAGGAGACGCTGTGGAAATCGTTTCAATGACTCAACTCAGTCAGAGAGCTCTCTGAAGGAGAGTGTGGAGGCGGCCTTTTTTTCTTTGTTGCTTCCTTATTACATTTTTTTTCCTTTTTATTCTGATCTCTTTTTGTGAAACATAATACTGTAAAGCACATAATAAACAAACATAATAAAGCATCACCACGTACGCTTTCGAATCATGTCTCTAAAAAGACAACAACATAACAATACCAAACCCTGCTGAACAACCAAACAAAAATGAACAATCCTTTTTTTTTTATTACTATTTTACTAAAGTTTTTCCCCTCAGGGAAATTAAGTACAGTAAATAAATAAAAAGCATACATACATTTTCATCCTAAGACACGTTCACCTTTACCCTGTATTTATTTGTAATGTAACATTTCTTACATTCAACATCTTCACAAAATCCTAGCAAACTAATAATTCTGAAGAACAAGAAATATTTACTTTTGTTATTTTTTTATTTTATATTTGGATTTTATCATATTATTGTATCTTCTTTTACCATGATTGTAAGCTGCCTTGATACTACGGGAAGAGACAGGATATAAATAAAAAATTATTATTATTATTATTATTATTATTAGCCATCCACAGATGCTGGCGAAACATCAGGGATAAACTCTTTTAGAACGTGACCACATTGTCTGAAAAACCCAGAAAAAACTATAATAACATCCTATAATAACATAAAGTAATAACTAATAACATCCAATGGATAATGGATCCAATGGATGTTATTACAAAAACCAACAACACTGACACTACCCAATATTTAGCTGTAATACAGCATCACTTACATTCAACATCATCATAAAATCCTAACAAACTAAACTAATAACTTCCAGTGGATGTTATTATTACAAGGACAAACAACACTGACACTACCCAATATTTAGCTGTAATAATATCACTTACAGTCTTTTAGGATAGGGAGGGAGGTGTGGGGCTAAGGGATTGTGCTGAATTTTAAATGTATAATGCATTTTACTGTTACCTTTTTTTCTTTTTGTAACCCGCCTCAATCTGCAGGGAGAGGCGGGATATAAGTAAAAATTATTATTATTATTATTATTATTCAACATCATCATACAATCCTAACAAACTAAACTAATAACTAATAGCATCCAATGGATTTTATTACAGAAACGCAAACACTGACACTACCCAATGTTTAGCTGTAACATAACATTGCTTACATTCAATATCATTTTATAAAATCCTAACAAACTAAACTAATAACTAATAACATCCAATGGAAGTTATTTAAAAAGCAAACAACGCTGACACTACTGACTGAAGGTTATATAAATATTCTGCCTTTTGTTGTGGTGTTGGTGTGCTGTCGTATCTGATTTATGGCGACCCTAAGGCGATCCTGTCATAGGGTTTTCTTGGCAGGTTTCTTCAAATGGGGTTTCCCATATTGCCATCTTTGGGGGCTGAGAGAGTGCAGAGTAACCAGATGTCCTCCTTTTCCAGAACATTCCCTAGTCTAGACATTCCATGTTGTTCTGTTCTTACAATTGTTTATCTTGTATGTAGTGGCAGACTACAGGCAGATGGCTGCTAGACTCAATTAGGGAGGCCAGACCTAAGCAGAGCAGTGGAGGACAGGAGGTCTTGGAGATGCCTCATCCTAAAAGAATTGCATATTGTTGAGGTCGAATCAAGACCAGCTAACACCAACAACAACTTACAGAACAAAAGAGGAATGCTTTTGCTGCTGACATATACTACCTCCCTCCCCACTCCAAAAAAGTACTGCCACTTCATTCCTTTCAATGAAAGACATCTCTTTCCACTTCGCTTTCACAGGTTGAGTCTTTCTTACTCAAAAACTTGGGGCCAAAAGTGTTTGGGATTTTTTTAAGTTTTGGAATACCTGTATCTTGGAAATGGGACCCAAGTCTGAATACAAAAGTCCTTTATGGTCAAAAAACACGCTGCTGAAATAATCCAGTTTGAGACCGCTTTAACTGCCCTGGCTCAGTGCTAGGGAATCCGGGGAATTGTACTGTAGTTTATTGTGGCACTAGAACTCTCTGCCAGAGAAGGCTAAATGTCTCGCAAAACTACAGTTCCCAGAATTCCCTAGCACTGAGACAGGGCAGTTAAAGCACTCTCAAACTGGGTTATTTCTGCAGTGTGTTTTGGACCAATGTTTCAAGTACACTTTGTAGGCAAGGAACATCTTAAACACGTTGCCTGAAGATACTTTTATACTATTTTTTTTTAAAGAATGAAACAAAATTGAAATGAGAATGAAACAAAAATTTAAAAAATGGTTTGTCAACCGTTGACTATGTAAATGTATGAATTTAGGATTGTTGATGGAATTTTTGTTTGATGAATTAAATAAAACAAAACATTAAAAAACATAAAATTAAGCAAGGGTGCTTATTAAGCAAATAAAATTAATCGTTTGTTTTTTTTTAATAAAAAGAACAAGACCAAATTTGTGTACACTGAGCAATCAGAAAGCAAAAGTGTCACTATTCTCAGTCCCCCATGGGGGGGGGGGGGGAATGGTTTTTGGAGTGTTTTTGATTTCAGAATTCCGGATAAAGAAGTCTTCAGCTGTGCTAGGCAGGTTTCGTAACCTTGGGTTTAAGTCCCTCCCAGTAAACATCTGAAGGTTTGCAGCTTCAGTATGGCTGGAGAAGAATAAATGAACATGTGTGGGTGGGGGGAAAAGACCAAGAATAAACTCCTATTTTATAACAAAAAGTAGACAGCATATTAAGTGTGGTGGCTGACCCAAGTCCTTTCCTGAAGTATCATTTCTAAGGAAAATCCATGTATGTCCACAGATGAAAGGCTAACGGAACAGGAGCTTAACAAGTCTGTGGCTTTAAGCTTATGTATAAAGCACTATATTCCACCTTCCCAGATATGCTTATAATGTTTCAAACCTCTGAACTCCCTCTCCCTTCTTCCACCAAAGTGCTCAGCCAAAGAACAGGGAAAGGGACTCCAATCCACTTTATTGTACAGTTTTCTAGCAAATAAATGGGATTGGGGGAACGTGAGATTTAACTTTTCCTTCCCTGTGTGATCCTTCCCTATGTTCCAGAAAACAAAAAGCAGCTGGGAGAGAAGGAAGGAAGGTTTGGTTCCTTTTTTTTTCTGTAAGGAGCGGGAAGATAGGCAGAAGTGAAGGAATGGTCCCTCGATACCATCCTGACTTAAATAATCTTCTGTGGCTTGATTTGGGGAGTAGGGTTGAGCCTGGTTAGTACGATGAAGGCTACCAGGGAGAAGTGGAAAAGTATCCGGAGAACTTCTACTAGTCAGAACAGACTTAACTGGGTTATAGTGGTGTGACTCAATATAAGATTATGTGGAAAAGAGGTTTAAATACCCACTTTTGAAGATCTATCCTACTGAATGAGGTAGTGCATGTATGTCTGCATGAACCCTGCAACGTGGGCTGGTGCATGAGGGATAACCCATATGTTCATGGATTGCTCCGACAGACCATCCAGAGAATGGCCTGTCATTTTATGTTCCAGATATTCCACCCTCACACACACACAAACACACACACAAATAGGTCATTGCAGCTGTGACCATGGGGTTAAATTTTGCTGGGTTCAAAAAGTTCACGGAGCTGTGTCTTAAAGGTTGCTGTGATAACTTTATACAGTATCCTATTTGGCTGCATATCTTGCTAAGTGGAGGAGTCTCTAAGGTCTGTTCCACATTCATATGTGGAAAACTGACATGTTTTATACAGCCAAAAACACAGCTGTGCAGGAAAGGTAGAAATGAACAAAAGTGTATATTTATGGAGAATAATTTCATCCAGGGATAGTTTTGGATCCCACAGTACAGTACCTATGTATCATGTATGTCTCCCCCCCCCCCCCCGCCCCCCAGTCAACCAATATTACCCCATATAATTAACTTCTGACTGCCTTCCTTCTCCTGTAGAAGATAAATGCACAGAAATATAGGGTGGTATGCTTTCATCCCGATTGTGTTTCAGCAGCTCAGATTCTCACATATTTGCAAGAACTGAAGTAAGCCATAGAAAATGTCACATTAATAGGTCATATATATATATTCCCGGTACTATTGCCTCCTCTATGACTTGTTCTAATTAAATTGTTTTGCTGCTGTTTGCTTTCAGTCATCCAACTTGATTCTCAGAATGAACCCAGCTCATACAAGCTGTTATGTCTTGAGTTGGTCCCAATATTCCTGTCTCTTATTACTAGCCTTAACTCATAAACAAGCATCATGTGTAACTGGAGACTTATAGGACCATGCTTCTGCCCCTGAGTGTCTGCAAGGATGGACACTTGTCCTGTTGGAATCCTAAAGCTATGTATTGTAAAGTAATGCACACAACTATCCCCCTTACAACAATGGCATTGTTGGGGTTGGCATCTGGTGTCAGAATCTGGCAGTCTGCCATGGTATTTGTTTTGCTGTTGTATTAATTTGTGTAATGTAGTGTTATAATGGTTTATATGTGTTAAATGTTTCATATAGATTATAGTATTATAATTGGGAGCTTTGGGAGGTACTAGTGTTACGGTAAACAAAGGGTCAATTAACCCATTCACAACCAATTATGCAAATGAGGCATTTGTGAAGATTTCCAATCAGATCCATTTATTCCAAACAGTCTTAGCCTGCTAGGCTAGCAGTGCTTCAATCAAGGGTCATCCCATGACTGAATGCCCCAAACATAGCATAAACAGTTTTTATTAACCCACAAAATATTCATTGAGCATGCGTAGTTTAACATTCATCATCATATATATCTGTATTATTGTTCAGCTAGTCTAACTGGCAGCCTCTCTGCTGGCCTGACTCGCAACATCAAGGAATGTCTTTGTGCAGAGCTATCAGCTTGGCTGACTAGCAGTAACCTTGAGAGAGGCCCGTATTTCTCAGTGAAGAGAAATTCACACTTCAGCTTTTTTCCCTTTTGGTCCTTCCCTCCTCCCTCTTAAGGTGGGGGCTGAAGCCGACAAGGTTTTCCTTTAGCTCTATGGCTGAACTGCTCCCTATTGATCATTAATGGCAGACATTATTGGTTTCATTTGGTTATCAATGGCTTTATTAGTTTACCTTCACACTAGTATTATACTGTTGGTTCAAAGAAAAGATAACTGCTTGGCTGAAGAATGCACATGTGGAGAGGATTTTCCCAGGAGAATAGGAAAAGAAAGTAAGAAACAAAAAAGAAAGTGTTTAAGGGGGTTGACAAATAAGGCTGGATATAATGATGTTTTAATCTGTAAAAGAATCAAGGGACTCTTTCAAACGGGAGGAATTTCTCCCAATTCCGAATGGAGCCAATGCGGATTCATGTAAATTCGCTTGTTTAGCGAATTTACCTGAACCCCTGCTCCATTTGGAAGGCATTCGGAATTACTTACCATTACCTGAAAATAACCCCCCCTTGCCCGAAATCGCGTGAGAAGCTTAAATTCGCAATAACGTTAAACCCATGATTGCATTCGGAGTGACTTCCCTTTTGCCTGAATTTGCGTGAGAAGAATTAATTCGCAATAACGTGAAACCCCAGGATTGCGTTTGGATTGCCCTTGGATTATACTTCCAATTTCCCACATCTGAAAGAGTCCAAGGATAATAATAATAATAATAATAATAATAATAATAATAATAAATGTTATTTATACCCCGCTCTTCAGCCAAAGCTATCAGAGCGGCTTACAATTTGTTAATTAGACAATTAACTCCCCTCAAGATGGTGGTTGAAGGGAGGGCTCTTCTTGCTTCCAGCAGGAGGTGGCCTGCATCTCTCTCCCCTCAAGATGGTGGTTGAAGGGAGGGCTCTTCTTGCTTCCAGCAGGAGGTGGCCTGCCTTTCTCTCCCCTCAAGATGGTGGTTGAAGGGAGGGCTCTTCTTGCTTCCAGCAGGAGGTGGCCTGCCTTTCTCTCCCCTCAAGATGGTGGTTGAAGGGAGGGCTCTTCTTGCTTCCAGAAGGAGGTGGCCTGCCTTTCTCTCCCCTCAAGATGGTGGTTGAAGGGAGGGCTCTTCTTGCTTCCAGCAGGAGGTGGCCTGCCTTTCTCTCCCCTCAAGATGGTGGATGAAGGGAGGGCTCTTCTTGCTTCCAGCAGGAGGTGGCCTGCCTTTCTCTCCCCTCAAGATGGTGGATGAAGGGAGGGCTCTTCTTGCTTCCAGCAGGAGGTGGCCTGCATCTCTCTCCCCTCAAGATGGTGGTTGAAGGGAGGGCTCTTCTTGCTTCCAGCAGGAGGTGGCCTGCCTTTCTCTCCCCTCAAGATGGTGGTTGAAGGGAGGGCTCTTCTTGCTTCCAGCAGGAGGTGGCCTGCCTTTCTCTCCCCTCAAGATGGTGGTTGAAGGGAGGGCTCTTCTTGCTTCCAGCAGGAGGTGGCCTGCCTTTCTCTCCCCTCAAGATGGTGGTTGAAGGGAGGGCTCTTCTTGCTTCCAGCAGGAGGTGGCCTGCCTTCCTCTCCCATCAAGATAGTGGTTGAAGGGAGGGCTCTTCTTGCTTCCAGCAGGAGGTGGCCTGCCTTTCTCTCACCTCAAGATGGTGGTTGAAGGGAGGGCTCTTCTTGCTTCCAGCAGGAGGTGGCCTGCCTTTCTCTCCCATCAAGATAGTGGTTGAAGGGAGGGCTCTTCTTGCTTCCAGCAGGAGGTGGCCTGGATCTCTCTCCCCTCAAGATGGTGGTTGAAGGGAGGGCTCTTCTTGCTTCCAGCAGGAGGTGGCCTGCCTTTCTCTCCCCTCAAGATGGTGGTTGAAGGGAGGGCTCTTCTTGCTTCCAGCAGGAGGTGGCCTGCCTTTCTCTCCCCTCAAGATGGTGGTTGAAGGGAGGGCTCTTCTTGCTTCCAGCAGGAGGTGGCCTGCCTTTCTCTCCCCTCAAGATGGTGGATGAAGGGAGGGCTCTTCTTGCTTCCAGCAGGAGGTGGCCTGCCTTTCTCTCCCATCAAGATAGTGGTTGAAGGGAGGGCTCTTCTTGCTTCCAGCAGGAGGTGGCCTGCCTTTCTCTCCCCTCAAGATGGTGGTTGAAGGGAGGGCTCTTCTTGCTTCCAGCAGGAGGTGGCCTGCCTTTCTCTCCCATCAAGATGGTGGTTGAAGGGAGGGCTCTTCTTGCTTCCAGCAGGAGGTGGCCTGCCTTTCTCTCCCCTCAAGATGGTGGTTGAAGGGAGGGCTCTTCTTGCTTCCAGCAGGAGGTGGCCTGCCTTTCTCTCCCCTCAAGATGGTGGATGAAGGGAGGGCTCTTCTTGCTTCCAGCAGGAGGTGGCCTGCATCTCTCTCCCCTCAAGATGGTGGTTGAAGGGAGGGCTCTTCTTGCTTCCAGCAGGAGGTGGCCTGCCTTTCTCTCCCCTCAAGATGGTGGTTGAAGGGAGGGCTCTTCTTGCTTCCAGCAGGAGGTGGCCTGCCTTTCTCTCCCCTCAAGATGGTGGTTGAAGGGAGGGCTCTTCTTGCTTCCAGCAGGAGGTGGCCTGCCTTTCTCTCCCCTCAAGATGGTGGTTGAAGGGAGGGCTCTTCTTGCTTCCAGCAGGAGGTGGCCTGCCTTTCTCTCCCCTCAAGATGGTGGTTGAAGGGAGGGCTCTTCTTGCTTCCAGCAGGAGGTGGCCTGCCTTTCTCTCCCCTCAAGATGGTGGTTGAAGGGAGGGCTCTTCTTGCTTCCAGCAGGAGGTGGCCTGCCTTCCTCTCCCATCAAGATAGTGGTTGAAGGGAGGGCTCTTCTTGCTTCCAGCAGGAGGTGGCCTGCCTTTCTCTCCCCTCAAGATGGTGGATGAAGGGAGGGCTCTTCTTGCTTCCAGCAGGAGGTGGCCTGCCTTTCTCTCCCCTCAAGATGGTGGATGAAGGGAGGGCTCTTCTTGCTTCCAGCAGGAGGTGGCCTGCATCTCTCTCCCCTCAAGATGGTGGTTGAAGGGAGGGCTCTTCTTGCTTCCAGCAGGAGGTGGCCTGCCTTTCTCTCCCCTCAAGATGGTGGTTGAAGGGAGGGCTCTTCTTGCTTCCAGCAGGAGGTGGCCTGCCTTTCTCTCCCCTCAAGATGGTGGTTGAAGGGAGGGCTCTTCTTGCTTCCAGCAGGAGGTGGCCTGCCTTTCTCTCCCCTCAAGATGGTGGTTGAAGGGAGGGCTCTTCTTGCTTCCAGCAGGAGGTGGCCTGCCTTTCTCTCCCCTCAAGATGGTGGTTGAAGGGAGGGCTCTTCTTGCTTCCAGCAGGAGGTGGCCTGCCTTTCTCTCCCCTCAAGATGGTGGTTGAAGGGAGGGCTCTTCTTGCTTCCAGCAGGAGGTGGCCTGCCTTTCTCTCCCCTCAAGATGGTGGTTGAAGGGAGGGCTCTTCTTGCTTCCAGCAGGAGGTGGCCTGCCTTTCTCTCCCCTCAAGATGGTGGTTGAAGGGAGGGCTCTTCTTGCTTCCAGCAGGAGGTGGCCTGCCTTTCTCTCCCCTCAAGATGGTGGTTGAAGGGAGGGCTCTTCTTGCTTCCAGCAGGAGGTGGCCTGCCTTTCTCTCCCCTCAAGATGGTGGTTGAAGGGAGGGCTCTTCTTGCTTCCAGCAGGAGGTGGCCTGCCTTTCTCTCCCCTCAAGATGGTGGTTGAAGGGAGGGCTCTTCTTGCTTCCAGCAGGAGGTGGCCTGCCTTTCTCTCCCCTCAAGATGGTGGTTGAAGGGAGGGCTCTTCTTGCTTCCAGCAGGAGGTGGCCTGCCTTTCTCTCCCCTCAAGATGGTGGTTGAAGGGAGGGCTCTTCTTGCTTCCAGCAGGAGGTGGCCTGCCTTTCTCTCCCCTCAAGATGGTGGATGAAGGGAGGGCTCTTCTTGCTTCCAGCAGGAGGTGGCCTGCCTTTCTCTCCCATCAAGATAGTGGTTGAAGGGAGGGCTCTTCTTGCTTCCAGCAGGAGGTGGCCTGCCTTTCTCTCCCCTCAAGATGGTGGTTGAAGGGAGGGCTCTTCTTGCTTCCAGCAGGAGGTGGCCTGCCTTTCTCTCCCATCAAGATAGTGGTTGAAGGGAGGGCTCTTCTTGCTTCCAGCAGGAGGTGGCCTGCTTTTCTCTCCCCTCAAGATGGTGGTTGAAGGGAGGGCTCTTCTTGCTTCCAGCAGGAGGTGGCCTGCCTTTCTCTCCCCTCAAGATGGTGGTTGAAGGGAGGGCTCTTCTTGCTTCCAGCAGGAGGTGGCCTGCCTTTCTCTCCCATCAAGATAGTGGTTGAAGGGAGGGCTCTTCTTGCTTCCAGCAGGAGGTGGCCTGGATCTCTCTCCCCTCAAGATGGTGGTTGAAGGGAGGGCTCTTCTTGCTTCCAGCAGGAGGTGGCCTGCCTTTCTCTCCCCTCAAGATGGTGGTTGAAGGGAGGGCTCTTCTTGCTTCCAGCAGGAGGTGGCCTGCCTTTCTCTCCCCTCAAGATGGTGGTTGAAGGGAGGGCTCTTCTTGCTTCCAGCAGGAGGTGGCCTGCCTTTCTCTCCCCTCAAGATGGTGGTTGAAGGGAGGGCTCTTCTTGCTTCCAGCAGGAGGTGGCCTGCTTTTCTCTCCCCTCAAGATGGTGGTTGAAGGGAGGGCTCTTCTTGCTTCCAGCAGGAGGTGGCCTGCCTTTCTCTCCCCTCAAGATGGTGGTTGAAGGGAGGGCTCTTCTTGCTTCCAGCAGGAGGTGGCCTGCCTTTCTCTCCCCTCAAGATGGTGGTTGAAGGGAGGGCTCTTCTTGCTTCCAGCAGGAGGTGGCCTGCCTTTCTCTCCCCTCAAGATGGTGGTTGAAGGGAGGGCTCTTCTTGCTTCCAGCAGGTGGCCTGCCTTTCTCTCCCATCAAGATGGTGGTTGAAGGGAGGGCTCTTCTTGCTTCCAGCAGGAGGTGGCCTGCCTTTCTCTCCCCTCAAGATGGTGGTTGAAGGGAGGGCTCTTCTTGCTTCCAGCAGGAGGTGGCCTGCCTTCCTCTCCCATCAAGATAGTGGTTGAAGGGAGGGCTCTTCTTGCTTCCAGCAGGAGGTGGCCTGCCTTTCTCTCCCCTCAAGATGGTGGATGAAGGGAGGGCTCTTCTTGCTTCCAGCAGGAGGTGGCCTGCCTTTCTCTCCCCTCAAGATGGTGGATGAAGGGAGGGCTCTTCTTGCTTCCAGCAGGAGGTGGCCTGCATCTCTCTCCCCTCAAGATGGTGGTTGAAGGGAGGGCTCTTCTTGCTTCCAGCAGGAGGTGGCCTGCATCTCTCTCCCCTCAAGATGGTGGTTGAAGGGAGGGCTCTTCTTGCTTCCAGCAGGAGGTGGCCTGCCTTTCTCTCCCCTCAAGATGGTGGTTGAAGGGAGGGCTCTTCTTGCTTCCAGCAGGAGGTGGCCTGCCTTTCTCTCCCCTCAAGATGGTGGTTGAAGGGAGGGCTCTTCTTGCTTCCAGCAGGAGGTGGCCTGCCTTCCTCTCCCATCAAGATAGTGGTTGAAGGGAGGGCTCTTCTTGCTTCCAGCAGGAGGTGGCCTGCCTTTCTCTCCCCTCAAGATGGTGGTTGAAGGGAGGGCTCTTCTTGCTTCCAGCAGGAGGTGGCCTGCCTTTCTCTCCCCTCAAGATGGTGGATGAAGGGAGGGCTCTTCTTGCTTCCAGCAGGAGGTGGCATGCCTTTCTCTCCCCTCAAGATGGTGGATGAAGGGAGGGCTCTTCTTGCTTCCAGCAGGAGGTGGCCTGGATCTCTCTCCCCTCAAGATGGTGGTTGAAGGGAGGGCTCTTCTTGCTTCCAGCAGGAGGTGGCCTGCCTTTCTCTCCCCTCAAGATGGTGGTTGAAGGGAGGGCTCTTCTTGCTTCCAGCAGGAGGTGGCCTGCCTTTCTCTCCCCTCAAGATGGTGGTTGAAGGGAGGGCTCTTCTTGCTTCCAGCAGGAGGTGGCCTGCCTTTCTCTCCCCTCAAGATGGTGGATGAAGGGAGGGCTCTTCTTGCTTCCAGCAGGAGGTGGCCTGCCTTTCTCTCCCCTCAAGATGGTGGATGAAGGGAGGGCTCTTCTTGCTTCCAGCAGGAGGTGGCCTGCCTTTCTCTCCCCTCAAGATGGTGGATGAAGGGAGGGCTCTTCTTGCTTCCAGCAGGAGGTGGCCTGCCTTTCTCTCCCCTCAAGATGGTGGTTGAAGGGAGGGCTCTTCTTGCTTCCAGCAGGAGGTGGCCTGCCTTTCTCTCCCATCAAGATGGTGGTTGAAGGGAGGGCTCTTCTTGCTTCCAGCAGGAGGTGGCCTGCCTTTCTCTCCTCTCAAGATGGTGGTTGAAGGGAGGGCTCTTCTTGCTTCCAGCAGGAGGTGGCCTGCCTTTCTCTCCCCTCAAGATGGTGGTTGAAGGGAGGGCTCTTCTTGCTTCCAGCAGGAGGTGGCCTGCTTTTTTCTCCCCTCAAGATGGTGGTTGAAGGGAGGGCTCTTCTTGCTTCCAGCAGGAGGTGGCCTGCCTTTCTCTCCCCTCAAGATGGTGGTTGAAGGGAGGGCTCTTCTTGCTTGCAGCAGGAGGTGGCCTGCCTTTCTCTCCCCTCAAGATGGTGGTTGAAGGGAGGGCTCTTCTTGCTTCCAGCAGGAGGTGGCCTGCCTTTCTCTCCCCTCAAGATGGTGGTTGAAGGGAGGGCTCTTCTTGCTTCCAGCAGGAGGTGGCCTGCCTTTCTCTCCCCTCAAGATGGTGGTTGAAGGGAGGGCTCTTCTTGCTTGCAGCAGGAGGTGGCCTGCATGTCTCTCCCATCAAGATAGTGGTTGAAGGGAGGGCTCTTCTTGCTTCCAGCAGGAGGTGGCCTGCCTTTCTCTCCCCTCAAGATGGTGGTTGAAGGGAGGGCTCTTCTTGCTTCCAGCAGGAGGTGGCCTGCCTTCCTCTCCCATCAAGATAGTGGGAGAAAGGCAGTGAAAGTATAGGATGGGCCATTGCTTACTCTATGCTTGTGGGTTGTGGTAGTTTTATCTGCAGATCTCTTACTGTTAACTTCTCCAGTGGCTGAAATAAAGTTTTGATGTTTGAAGACAGGAGGCTGGTGTACTGAACTGTGGGAAGTGGGTAGTTCTGATACCTGACAGGGTAACTCATGGTGTGACCTCCTCCCATACTGTACCATACTTAATGATGCTTTTGTACTAATGTTACTGTAAAGCCGAATTCCATTATATCACTGATTGTAATGGCAATAGTTGTGACATAAAGAACTAGAAAATTTAAAATTATACCATTAAATTACAATATTTTATGTACAGCCTAAATGTATTTACATGTACATGCCAGTAGTTTCATGTGGTTAAAGTGGAAGTTTGGTAGACTGTGCTGATTTTTTTAAAGAAAATTAAAAAAAAAACCCCTAAGACCTCTCTGTTCTCCTCCCACCAAGCCTCACCTTACATACAATATCTTTTGCTAAGCTCCAGTGTTTTAAAATGACAGGTGTTAATGCCACAGCCTGCTTAAAGGAGGCTGTGGTGAGTCTGTTACTGAAGAAAGTTTCGCTGGATCCCACCATTCTGAACCACTATCAGCCAGTCTAATATTCCACTCTTGGACAGGGTTCTGGAGCAAGCGGTGGCCTCCCAGCTCCAGGGGATTCCGGATCAGAAGGATTACACTGGGCCCTTGTTATCCGCTGGGGTTTGGTTCCACCAGGACCCTCTGTGGATAACAAAATCCGTGTATTCTCAAGTCCCATTAAATATAATGGCACAACAAAATAGTGTCCCATATATAAAATGGAAAATTGAGGTTTGCTATTTGGAATTTATACTTTTTGGGAATATTTTCAAGCTGTATATGCTTGAATCCCTGTATAAAAAAATCAGTGGATAAGGAGGGCCAGCTGAATCTGGATCCATTTCAATCTGGCTTCAGACCTGGCTATGGGATGGAAACAGCTTTGGTCACCTTGCTGGGTGGTGACCTACGTAGGAAACTGGACAGAGGGAGTGTGTCCCTGTTGGTCCTGCTGGATTTCTTGGCAGCTTTCAATACCATTGACAATGTTACCCTTCTGGGCCGCTAGAAGCAAGAAGAGCCCTCCCTTCAACCACCATCTTGAGGTGGAGAGAAAGGCAGGCCTGTTCCTTCTAGAAGCAAGAAGAGCCCCTCCCTCCATCCACCATCTTGAGGGGGAGAGAAAGGCAGGCCTGCTCCTTCTAGAAGCAAGAAGAGCCCTCCCTTCAACCACCATCTTGAGGGGGAGAGAAAGGCAGGCCTGCTCCTTCTAGAAGCAAGAAGAGCCCTCCCTCCATCCACCATCTTGAGGGGGAGAGAAAGGCAGGCCTGCTCCTTCTAGAAGCAAGAAGAGCCCTCCCTCCATCCACCATCTTGAGGGGGAGAGAAAGGCAGGCCTGCTCCTTCTAGAAGCAAGAAGAGCCCTCCCTCCATCCACCATCTTGAGGGGGAGAGAAAGGCAGGCCTGCTCCTTCTAGAAGCAAGAAGAGCCCTCCCTCCATCCACCATCTTGAGGGGGAGAGAAAGGCAGGCCTGCTCCTTCTAGAAGCAAGAAGAGCCCTCCCTTCAACCACCATCTTGAGGGGGAGAGAAAGGCAGGCCTGCTCCTTCTAGAAGCAAGAAGAGCCCTCCCTCCATCCACCATCTTGAGGAGGAGAGAAAGGCAAGCCAGTTGCAACAGGCCTTGCCTGAAAAGAAGAAGAGCCCTTCCTCCATCTACTATCTTGAGGGAGAGAAAGACAGGCCACCTCCAACAGGCCTTGCCTGAAGGGAATAAGAGCCCTCCCTCCAGTCCATCTGCCTTGGTCCAGGCCTCCGAGGGAGAGAAGATCTACTGGACATTCCCCTTCCCCATCACCATTCCTTTCTCCTTTTGTGTTGTGTCTTTTTAGATTGTAAGCCTGAGGGCAGGGAAATGTCTAATTAACAAATTGTAAGCCACTCTGATAGCCTTGGCTGAAGAGCGGGGTATAAATAAAAAGTATTATTATTATTATTATTATTAGTGAGCAGGCTGAGGAAACAGCCAATCACAGAGCACCAGGAGTCCAGCCAATGAGAAGCTGGTTGGGCAGGGCTATAAAAGAGCCTTGACCGAGAGCAAAAGGGGGCTTATTTTGTGGGAGGTTTGAAGGGAAGAGACACCTTGGAGGGAGGGTGTGCTCTTAGGGTTCCTAAGGGAACATTTATAGGATAGTTATAGACCAGGGAAGGGTCTGAGAAGTCCAGTAGGGACTAGATAGGCTTGAGGGAGTCTGAGGAAGAGAGGCTCAGTATAAGCCTGTAGGTTTTAAGGAAGATTTTGGCTTTAATACTGGAGAAGGTTGCCTGAGTGGCTGTAGTAGTATTGTATTATGGAACTTTTGTAACTAAGGAATAAAACAAACAAAGCATTAATTATATTTTATAATTTATTTTATATTTTACGAATAAACTTCATTCATGTTTTGCATTACCACTTGGTCTCTGTTGAACTATTGAAACACGCTACCAAAGTTATCAGTGCCTCAGTAGGAGACAGATGGTGGGCGAACAAGAGAGGGTTATCACGTTTGGGTTTGGCGAACCACAGCCGCCTCTCTGGAATGGAACTTGGGAGCACTGTTATGCAGTGGTTCTGGTCTTTCTTGGAGGGGTGAACTCAGGTGGTGGTGTTGGGGGACTCCTGTTCCACCACCTGGCTGTTGGCCTGTGGGCTCCCTCAGGATTCTGATAGCATTTACTGAAACTGCTTGGAGAGGTCAAACTTGGAGAGTTTTGGGGGGAGTTGTCACCAATATATGGATGAAAGCCATCTGTATCTCTCTTTTCCATCTGAGTCCAAGGAATCTGTCTCTATACTGAACCAATGTCTGCTGTTAGTGATAGACTGGATATTTTGTTGCTGTTAGCCACCCTTGAGTCATTCTTGACCCATGGCGACCCTGTAGATGAGACATCTCCAAGACTTCCTATGCTCCACTGCTCTACTCAGGTCCTGTAAATTCATACCCATGACCTCCTTAATAGAGTCCATCCATCTAGCATGTGGCCTTCCTCTCTTTTTGCTTCTCTCTCCACTTTTCCTAGCATTATTGTTTTTTTTCCAGTTAGTCGTGCCTCCTCACGATGTGGCCAAGGTATGTCAGCCTCAGTCTTGTCATAAACTTAATCCAGACAAAACAGAGGTGCTCCTGGTCAGTTGTAAGGCATCCCCTGAAATCTCAGGCTCACAGCTTGGGTGTGCTCCTGGACTCAACTCTGAGCCTGGATGCTTATGTTTCAGCAGTGGCCAGGAGTCAATTTGCACAGCTAAAACTAGTGTGCCAGATGCTCCTATTCCTTGAGACATCATATCTGACTATGGTGACACATGCCATGATTACATCCCATTTGGACTACTGGAATGCACTGTATGAGGCTGCCTTTAAACTGTTTGGAAATTTCAGCTGGTCCAGAATGCTGACCAGGGCCAGTTACAGGGAATACAGCTCCCTTGGCTACCAGTTCCTTTCCAGGCCCAATTCAAAGTGCTAGTCATGACCTATTAAAACCCCATATAGTTTAGGTCTGGATTATTTGAAGAACTGTATCTCCCAATGTGAACCTGCCAGAAAACTAAGGAAAGGCTTTCTCACATTTCATCCAGCACCATCGCAGGCTCACTTGGTGAGGACAGGAGAGAGCACCTTCTCAGTGGCTGTCCCTCACCCTCTGGGATGCCATTCCACAGGTTGGTAGGCTGTCTCCCTCCCTGCTGGCTTTTTGTCAGCAAGCCAAGGTGTTTAAGCAGGAATTTTATATATAATCCTATCAGTGTAGTTTTTAAGGAGTAAGTGTGTTTTAGTCATGATTTTAACTTTTGTATATTTTTATATGATTTTAAGCTGTTCTTAAATGATTTTATTTTAATTTTGTTGTATTTTTAAAAAAATGTTTTTATATGTAAACCACCTTGGGTCCTTTCTGGGGGAAAGATGGCATACAAAAATGAAACAAACATTTTTCTTTCCACTGTTTGTAGACATCTACACTAAGATGTACTGTATGTTTTTGACCCCTCTAGGAAAAAACCTTGCAGACACCCTTGCTTGATCTTCTATTTATGAAGCCCTGTGGTTTCCTCTTAGCTCCAATACCCATTTGGATCTTTTCTGGTAAGAATATATATGTTGATTTCCCACTCATTCTGAAATGCTGCATAATCCTGAAAATGCTTTCCCCTATAGCTGCCCATACAGATACTGGGATGGAAGAATATAACACATGGGACCAGAGGGGCATTTTAATGAAGCTAAATTCATCAGAAAAATACAGTTGAGTACATAATATATAAAATATAAGATATATATAGTATATAAATATATATTTTTATATATGTAATATAACTGTAAATAAACTGTATGATTTTAAATATATATTACTGTTTTTAATTTTTATTTCATAATATTCTACATTGTCCTCCTTTGTGGTTGACATCTGGTCACACTGGGTTCTCATGAATCCTTTTATCTGATCCACTATTACTAGTTCTTTGGGTGCCAAAGTAACCTGGAGTACACGCTGCAATAGCGGCAGTGCTTGCCAGCTCTCTTCTCCTCTTACTGCTTCTCTGTCCACATGCTACCACCCATTCTGTGGCCAATGTGCATACACTGATCCTGCCTTCCTCAATAGAAACTTTCTACATATTCTTTCATATATTTTCCATCGTGAGAAAGAGGTACGTACTTACATGCTACAGCGTCTCCAGGATGCTTGGAGTTCTATTATTCTGCTGCACTGAGGCTGCTGCTTGCTTCAATGTGAGGCTATCCTCATGATTTCCTGAAGTAGAGTGGTGGTCCTTGTGATCTCATGCAGACACTGCCCACTTGGAGACTGATCATTGTGACTTCATGCTGTAGAGGTGGCAGCCATTGTGACTTCACTGTTAATTATTAACCTGTGTGTGTATGTGCTGTGTGCTTTCCAGTTGTTTCTGACTTATGGCAACCCTAAGGCAAACCCATCATAGGGCTTTCTTGGCAAGATTGGTTCAAAGGAGGTTTGCCTTTGCTTTCCCCTGAGACTGAGAGCATGTGACTTGCCAAGGTTACCCAAATGGTTTCATGGCCAAGTGGAAATTGAATCCTGGTCTCCAGAGTTGTAGCCCAATGCTCAAACCATTACACTATGCTGTCTTATCTTTAATCTAGATTTTTAAAATATTGTTATTTCAGAAATTCAATTTTTAAAATCTGATTTGGAAAAGAAAACAGATGTGGTAATGCCCACCTGAACTAAAAATTGTGATCACATTGCTGATGCTTACCTGAATGATAAACTCACCAACTCATAGAGAGGGTAAAGAAGGGAAAGTACTCTTAGAAGCTTGTACTCGGTGTCTTTTATATCTTGGTCAAGACAGATATTTCTTAAGTGTGTATATGACATGAGAGGATGACCATCTGACATGTGCTGGAGGAAGGATGGTTTGAATACTATTGTAGTTCCTGTTAGCAGAGAATTTACAGAGATTGAACAGGATAACATTTTTTGATTGAAAATTATTCTGAAAACAATTCAGAATAATTGCTTAGTGTGTACCTACATTTCTCAATATGTATTAATTACTGTATTAATATTGTATTAATACTCAATATGTATTAAGTATTGTATGTATTAAACAGTAATGTACTAGTAAAACTGTTGATTCCATAACATTTTCTTCACTAGCAATTAATTGAAATGCAGTTCTTTGGGAAAATGAATATGCAGAGAAATCTTGTAGTACCTTCGAGACTAACTGAAAGAAACTGGCAGCATGAGCTTTTGTAGACTTCAGATGCATCATCTGAGGAACGAGACTGGTCTATAAAAGCTCATGCTGCCACCTTTTTTCTTTCAGTTAGTCTCAAAGGTGCTACAAGATCTCCCTATGTATTCATTTCCCCAGAGAACTGCACTTTAATTAAATTACTAATACATATTGAGAAATGTAGGTATACACTAAGCAATGATTCTGAATTGTTTTCAGAATAATTTTCAATCAAAAAATGGAATCCTGTGCATTTATATCCATGCTCTTAGTCCCTGTTCAGATATATCCAGTCTCTGTAAATTCTCAGTTAACTTTCTTGATCTGAATACTTAGGCAAGTCCTTAAGAGAAAATGAAGTTACATTTTCTGAAGAATAGGAAAATCTGCAGAATAGGATCAGGCTATCTCCCATTATCATAAATTGACATTAGCATGTTCACAGAATATAATTAGAAGCCGTATAATATACTATTGATAATTAATAGTGACCTAGACTTTAAAAAAATGTTAATTCAAAAAAATATTTTTCAAAAATTTAATTTTTGCAATTAAAAAAAATGTTTCCAGTTTTCAGTTCTGAACAGAATTGTGGCCTAATCCAGCAAGGCTTTGTACCTTCAAGTAATGAGCTGTTGCAATTTAAATCAGCCTTCCACAACCAACATGAGACTCTCCAGGTTTAGATTTAAATAAGCCCTTCCCAACCAATACATGCCCCTCCAGACTTTTTTGGTCTGCACCTATCATTCCTGCCTGTTGACCATGCTGATGGAAGTTTAATCAAAGTATCCAAAGAGTAGTGAATTAAAAAAAAAGGCAAGTCTGGAGGAAAAGGTCCAGGACATAAGAACTTCCAGCAAAGAGATTTAATAGTTTCCCGTTATGCTGATTAACCAGCCTTTGTACTTTCTAGCTAATTTGGATAATGCCAGATATCTTTTCCAAAACATTTGGGATAGGAAAGAAATTTGCAGGAAATCAAGGAAAACCTAAAGGAAACCACCTGAAATCTCTCTGCCATATAGTCCTGGTACTTAATAGAGCACCATTGTAGATTTCTACCTGTCCTTCTGATTTTAAGGGTCCCTCTTGTTGGAAGTTTTTAACACACATTTGATGTAGCACCTCTTGACACTATCTCTTCTCTAAGCAAATGACAGAAGTCAGAATTATCACTATGGCAATGATTCTTGGTGCATGTATGTTCTTTTTTTTTAACATCTCAGATTAAAAATTACAAGGATTCATTTCCTCAACTACTGGAGTAGTGCTATCCTAATAAAAATGCTTACAAGATGAGGGAATAGAGTTGGTTCCTCCTCTTAAAGATCTATCAGTAACAGTTAAATACTTTGGCAAACTTAGGGCCGAAACAGATGGACGCATAGGAGTGGCTTGACACCATCCCTTTGAGCACCAGATCGGAGCTGCAGCAACCACACACCATGGCCCCAATCTAGTTTTTTTCCAGTGCAAAAAGAAGCAGTAAAATGCCACTCCTTTTTGTGCAGGAAAAAGGGCATGCTTTCTGCCACCACTGCAGCTTTTCGGCACTCCTGAGGCATGTGGCGTCTAAGCATGATTGCCAAAAAGCTGCCGCTGTGTAAACAGCTGTGTGGCTTCACACCAGCTTGGGGGCATGTGTCATGCATATGCCATGCCTCCAAGCAGCCAGGAAGCAGGCTTTTTTTGCTCGTCTGTTCCAGCCCTTACTCTTACTAGTGATCTTCTCACTGAGCTTGGATGTTTTCCTTTATTAGAGAGAAATTAACTTGTTACAGTCCCAAAAAATATTCTGTTGGTTATCTATAGGAAGATTTATTTTCAGTCAAGTTGAAGAGAAAGAAAAAAAGCAAGTTGTTATAATTAATATTTTATTGAATCTTGTTGGATTAACCACACAGACATTAACTATTTGCAAAGATTTTTCATCCAGTAATCGAATGTAAACCACTGTCATATGACAAATTATGACAACTCCTTAATAGACCATTAATTCAAAGTAGAAAAGTACCAGTGTCTAAAATACTGTCTTGTGAAGTCAAGTCTGCTATACCCCAAAATTTGTTTACTTAGTAAATGAACACCACACACACTACACACCCAGGTTTTCAGTCTTTCACAACACATTACAAAGCTGTTGAAAAAATAAACTACCACTACCAAAAATAACTCTGCCACAGTCAAAACAAATCTGAATGGGAGATCCAACACCAGGGAGCAGTTTTCACTGAGGAAGCATTCTGATGACAAATTAAGGAGGCAAGTGTTAAGTGTGAAAACAAATTCCTATTTGTCAGGAAGTCAAAATTTTATCTGTGCTCTGCTTCTACTAACAGCTTATAAAAGCTATCCCTCAGTGTACAGCAGGAATAAGCAACTTTGTTTACCTCTAGCAACCATACTGGCATATCTACTAAGCATGTTTTCCATCGTCTGCTCAAATTGTTTTGAAAAGGTGACAGTAGACATTTAAAGAAACCAAGCTAAATTCAGGGTAATTAAAATCCTGCATAAAGATAGCTTCGAGGCCACATGTAAATTGCAAGTTGCCCACCCTGGCCTGTGGAATGTTAATGCTGGAATCCTATGCTAAAGAGTTAAGTGCCACTAAAATCAGTGGAACTTGCCTCTTAGAAAACATGCACAGGATTGCACTGAAAGTAATCAAGATTTTGAAATTTATCCTTTATCTAACATTCCATTAAACACCGGTTGCAGAGAGTAGACAACCAGAACATGATTTTTACCTTTTAAAAGGAAGCATTTACACTCACCTATATTAAATGGGATATGGAGGACATCCCCCCATGTTTAAAAAACGTGTTCTTTAAAACCACTAAAAAACTTGCATTTACAAAATAGTTGATAAAAATATTCCTCTGAATTATACAGGATGGTGGTATAGGAACCACTGATTAAAGACTTTGTACAAAGACGTTACTCGGATTTTGCTTCTTTCTCTCCCGCAGCATCAGAAATTGGAGTCTGCAAAAAGAATTCAGTGTGACAATTTGTATACACTTGCTTCCATCATCATACATAAAGGCTGTTGTTGTTAGCTGCCCTTGAGTCAACATGGACTCATGGCAACCCTGTGGATGAGACATCTCCAAGATCTCCTGTCTTAAACATCCCTGCTCAGGCTCAGGGTTCCCTTGGTTGAGTCTATCCATGCAACATGTGAACAGCCTCTCTTTCTGCTGCCTTCCACCTTTCTTGGCATCATTGTCTTTTCTAATGATTCATTTTTCCTCATGATATGGCCAAAGTACAACAGCTTCAATGTAGACATCTTGGTTTCCAGAGAGTATTCAGATCTTAAATGAATCTGGCAAGCCAAATTAGAAATTTGGGACAAAGAGGATTTGTGCCTATAAGTCATTTTTGACTTATGGTGACTCTAAGGTAAACCTATCATGGGATTTTCTTGGCAAGATTTGGAAAGGTATGTGGGAGGGTTGCCTTTGCCCTCCTCTGCAGCTGAGAGAATGCAAATTGCCCAAGGTGGGTTTCCATGGCAGAGCAGGGATTCAAACCCTGCTCTCTAGAGTTGTAGTCCAACACTTAAACCACACTGAAGCAAAACTATACAATTAATAATAATAATAATAATAATAATAATAATAATAATTTTTATTTCTAACCCGCCCCTCTGCTTAGCAATTGGGGCAGTGTACAACACGCTTAAAAGGAACAATATTTTAAAAACAATCCTACAAAGCAATCTTCCCTCCCTCCTCTTAATACTAAATTAAACTAATGCAAACTTAAAATAACAGTTAGGACAACATAAATACAATACAGTGGTCCCCCGGGATACGAATCCCCCGGGTTAAGAAAACCCCGGGATCCGAAACCGGCGGGACCGCTTCAGTATCCCCCGGGATCCGAAAAAAGGGACGTCCCATTTCGTCCCTTTTCCTCCGAGGCCTAGCCTTGGAGAAAAAGGGACGCCGTTTCGTCCCTTTTCCTCCGAGGCCTAGCCTTGGAGAAAAAGGGACGCCGTTTTGTCCCTTTTTCTCCGAAGCCTAGCCTCGGAGAAAAAGGGACGCCGTTGTGTCCCTTTTTCTCCGAGGCCTAGCCTCGGAGAAAAAGGGACGCCGTTTTGTCCCTTTTTCTCCGAGGCCTAGCCTCAGAGAAAAAGGGACGCCTTTTCGTCCCTTTTCCTCCGAAGCCTGGCCTCGGAGGAAAAGGGACGAAACGGCGTCCCTTTTTCTCCGAGGCTAGGCCTGACGCGGAAGGAGGCCCGATCCCGCCGGGTCGGGCTTCCTTTCGTTGGGCGCGAAGGCCCAGGCCGGCTTCGGAAGCCGGCCTGGGCCTTCGCGCCCAACGAAAGGAGGCCCGACCCGGCGGGATCGGGCCTCCTTCCGCGTCAGGCGCGGAGGCCCAGGCCGGCTTCGGAAGCCGGCCTGGGCCTTCACGCCCAACGAAAGGAGGCCCGACCCGGCGGGATCGGGCCTCCATCCGCGTCAGGCGCGGAGGCCCAGGCCGGCTTCGGAAGCCGGCCTGGGCCTTCGCGCCCAACGAAAGGAGGCCCGACCTGGCGGGATCGGGCCTCCTTCCGCGTCAGGCGCGGAGGCCCAGGCCGGCTTCGGAAGCCGGCCTGGGCCTTCGCGCCCAACGAAAGGAGGCCCGACCCGGCGGGATCGGGCCTCCTTCCGCGTCAGGCGCGGAGGCCCAGGCCGGCTTCGGAAGCCGGCCTGGGCCTTCGCGCCCAACGAAAGGAGGCCCGACCCGGCGGGATCGGGCCTCCTTCCGCGTCAGGCGCGGAGGCCCAGGCCGGCTTCGGAAGCTGGCCTGGGCCTTCGCGCCCAACGAAAGGAGGCCTGATCCGGCGGGATCGGGCCTCCTTCCGCGTCAGGCGCGGAGGCCCAGCCTGGCTGGGGAAGGGAACCTTCCCTTCCCCAGCCAGGAGGCCCCCGCGGCTGACGAAAGGAAGGCCCGATCCGTAGGATCAGACCTTCCTTTCCTCAGCCAGGAGGCCCCCGCCGAAGGCCTCGGAACGGATTACCTATTTCCTATGGGAAATAGGCCCCGGGTTACGAAATTTTCGGCTTACGAAAACGTAGCCGGAACGAATTAATTTCGTAACCCGGGGGACCACTGTACAGTACAATCAACTTTAAGACAGTACAGGCAGCGGCATCAAGGGGGAGGGTAAGTGATCACCTCTATTGAGCCGAGAAGTTATTCCGGGAAGGCCTACCTGAAAAGATCCGTCTTGACTGCTTTTTTGAAGCTGTTAAGAGTGGAAATAAGACGGATCTCGTTTGAAGGTTAAAACCAACACCTTGTACTGTGCCCAGAAACTAATCAGCAGCCAGTGGAGAGATTTAAGCACAGATGTTATGTGTTCTCTCCTAGATGTTCCCGTAACTAACCTGGCTGCCATGTTTTGTACTAGTTGAAGTTAGTTTGAACTCTCCTGTTTAGGTGCTTCAGTAGAAAAACATTCACTATGGACCATTAAAAACAAATACTGAATATGCAACCTGGCACTGTCAAGATTCTTCTGTCATTAGGGATCTGCTGGTTCCAAGCATGCTGGGAAATACAGGTTGAGTATTCCTTATCAGGAATTCTGAAATCCAAATTGCCCACATGGGTGATTGAGATGTGGACTTTGCTTTTTGCTTTTTGATCTTTGCTTTTTGATGGTTTAAGTGTACACAAACTTTTTTTCATGCACAAAATTAAAAATATGTATAAAATTATTTCAGGCTCTGTGTATAAGGTACATATGGAACATAAATGAATGTCATGTTTAGAATTCCATGTTGAAGATATGTCATTATGTATATGAAAAAATCCCAAAACCTGAAGAAATCCAAAACACCAAACAAGCCATTTTGGTCTGGGAATTGTAGTTTTGAGAGGCATGTAGCTTTGTCTGCCAAGAGCGCTCTGGTGCCACAACAAACTACAATTCCCAGAATTCCAAAGCATTGCAGCATGGCAGTAGAAGTGGTTTCAATTTGGGTTATTTTTGCAGTGTGAATGGAAGCTTAGGTTGCCAACAGTTTGTCTCTTCGTAGCATACTGTGATTGTGAATACTGGTGATGTTTTCAATATACAGTGGTCCCCCGGTTTACGAATCCCCTGGGGTACGAAACCGGCGGGACCGCTAAAATTCCCCGAGGATCCGAAAGATCCCCCGGGATACGAATAAAAAAACCCGCGCGGCCCCTTTAAATCGGCCGCGCGGTCCGTCGGAAATAGCGGTCCCCCGGGAAACGAATGCTTCCGGGTTACGAAAGGTAATCCGGAACGGATTACCTTCGTAACCCGGGGGAACACTGTATTAATTTGCATTGAGTGAAACACATCATAAAATTGATTTTTTTCTCTTGCATCACAGGGCATTGCTGGGGCATGACATCATGACCCTATTATGTATACTTCTCTAGTAGTAACCTAGTACAGGAAGTGTTGATAAACAGAAGATACACCACAGATCAGATAATGCAATAGTTACCTCCTCATTCTTTGCTTCTCCATTTTCTGCAGGCAAATTATCCTTTATTTCTTCTTCATTAATCTCTTCAGTTTGTTTCCCTTTTGGTCCCCTTTTCCCTTTAGTTTGGGCTTTCTTTTCCTCAGATTTATCCTATGAAAAGTTGAAACAGACCATTAGATTCTAATCTTGAAATAATGTGTGACAACTTGAATACTGATAGTCCCTGTATTTAAAAAATGGACACTGAATACAGTAAATATGAGTACAAATCATAGCAGTTGGAGCCTGTCATAGTACTAACAGCACATTCCAGTGCCTGTCAACTCTTAGGTATGCTTTACTGGATTCAATGGCACTTACTCCCGGATAAATATGTATTGGATTATATCCTAGTGTATGATTTAAAACATTCAGAAACTGACATGGCAAGGGCATACCTGGATTTACTATGTTTCAGTAATTCCATCATTTGTCTTATGGTGAGTTTAAAACTGAAGAGTGATTTGGATGCTTCTGTAGTTCTGGTTTCTTCACGTGATGTAACATTTTAATATGGGTTCATGAAAAAAGCCAAAGTGATGTCAAAAGCTGAATCTGCACTGCAAGAATAACGCAGTTTGACATCACATTAACTGCCATGGCTCAATGCTATGGGGTACCGGAATTTGTAGTTTGTTGTAGCAATCTGTTTAGCCCCTCAGATAAACAAAAATAATCTTACTGAGATGGACAAGAGGCTTATATATTTGCAAGACTACCAGAGAAGATCAAATTTTGTTACTAAAAATACACCAGAAGCTGGGAAGGGAGATATTAAATTAGTTGCAACAAATTTCCCCAATTCTTAACTGGACCGAAGCTGATTTGAAAAGAGTTCATTGCATTGCATCAGGGAGGAACAGGATAACACCACGAGATGTGAGAGTGAGTAATCATAACAAGGAGGAATTGATGAATATGAGGAGAAATCCAGAGAAATTAAGATTTGGAGAAGCAAAGGTGGAAATATACAATGATTACTGCCCACAAACAAAAATCTGGAGAACATTGATGAAGCCATGTAGTATTTTACTGTTGAAGGCTGGGATCTACTACACATGGGGGCATCCTGTGTTTTTAAATGTTCAATGGGCAGGAAGAAGATATAGGATTGGCTCTGTGGAACAAGGATTTCAGTTGCTAAAAGATTTGGGGATATATAAGGAAGAAGCAAAAACATCTGGAGGACCTATGAAAACATCTGGAAGAGTAGGAGCTCGAGACAGCGGGAAGACATCTAGAGGAGCTAGAGAAGTTGTGGCTAGGGTGACTGAAGAAGAAATATTGGGAACAGTTGGTGGAATTACTTAGATGAAAGACAGAACTACTATAATCAAATAGAAAGCTAAGTTTATTGTTTTTATGAGCACTTGGGGAATGGTCAAGTTTGGGCCTTTGGATGTCTTCACCACCCCTCCCCACATGGGCAGCCTTGGCAGTGGAGGCTAGGGCAAATTGCCCTAGTGAAAGGAAGTGGGAGGTAAATGGGATAAGGGAAGGGAGGGGGAAGGGATATGGGTATGGGTTGCACAAATTGGAGCCATTAGAAATAGAACCAAATTATACTATGTCACATTAAAGTTGAAATTTTCAATTTCAATTTCAACACCAAAGCCCTTGGTTTGGTGGTTAAACAAAGAAGGATTGAAACACTATATAAAAAGAACTCAGAAGATATTATTTTTCTTCAGGAGATGCATCAAGAGAAGGAGGGAAATAACGAATTGAAATTGACTCAGGCAAGGAATTATGCAAAAGCATTTGAGAATTCTAAATCAAGGGGGTAGCAATAATAATTGCAACAAAATCTAACTTTGTTATACATAATGTATTAAGAGATGTTGATGGAAGATACATAATATAAGGGGAATTATACGCCCCAAATGACAAACAGGAAAAAATTTATGAGAATGTATTAAAGAAAGTGGAAAATATACAAGAACAATGTGTAGTTCTGGCAGATGATTTTAATATGCAGATGGACAAGATAAAAGATAAATCTAATCCTTCAGTAAAGGATAGATATAGTAATATAACAAATTTAAATGAAATAATGAAAAAGGGGAATTTAAAGACGTATGGAGATTAGTGAAGGGAGATAAAAGGAAATATACATACAGTACTATTTTGCAGTACATGAGACATATACAAGAATGGATTACATTTTGTACATGATAAATAAAATTTTAAACATGAAAATATCAAATATAAAAATAACAGGCCATGCCTTCATCAGTGTAGAAATTGCTGTAAAGAAGCATTACAAGCAGCTGGCTTCTGTCTGGGTCTGTACCAGATTCCCAGCTGGTGTACTTGTTTTCTATCACTAACAGTTCCAATAACAAATGGAAAGAAAACTGAAACCGAGAATGTGGTTACTGTTTGTTTCACACCTCATTTGTTCTCTGCTCCCAAAGTATTTAGTGTTTCTCTAAGATTTGTTAGCTCAAAGTTAAACATTTTTAGTATCTCCAATATTGAGTGCGAACTGTGGCATCAAAATACAGCCCTAAAGGCTATCAGAGCAACTTACAATGATTATTTTTAATTAGGCAGTTCCCTGCCCTCCAGTTTACAATCTAAAAAGACATGACATGAAAGGAGAAGGGAATAGTAGTGGGGAAGGGGATCAGGTCTAGCAGTTCTTCTTTATCTTTGACGCCTGGACCAAGGCAGATAATAATAATAATAATAATAATAATAATAATAATTTTTTATTTATACCCCGCTCTTCAGCCAAAGCTATCAGAGCGGCTTACAATTTGTTAATTAGACATTTCCCTGCCCTCAGGCTTACAATCTAAAAGACACGACACAAAAGGAGAAGGGAAAGGTGGTGGGGAAGGGGCAAAGATGGAGGGCTCGGCTTCTTAGTCTAGGACAGGCCCGATGGAGTTGGCTTGCCTTTTCATTCCCTCCTAGGCCAGATGGTGTTGTCATGGAAGGAGGGCTCTTAAATTTGAGGCCAGGCCTGATGGTGTTGCTGGGCCTCTCCTTTCACTCCCTCCTAGGCCAGATGGTGTTGTCAGGGAGGGGGGCTCTTCAACTTGAGCCAAGGCCCCAATGGTGTTGCTAGGCCTATCCTTTCACTCCCTTTAGGCCAGTTGGTGTTATCATGGAGGGATATATTATATATTATTAAATATACATTAAAGTACCTTATAAAATGACAAGACAGGGATAGAAGCAGAAATGTATTAGCATAAAGCTGTATATACAACAAATGAGGTTAACTCAGGATATGTTGATACCAAAGAAAATATTGTAGATGTGGATGTACAGCTACCTTTGACTATGGAACTAGGTATATAACGAAATAATGGGGCAACTATTATAAGAAATAAGGAGTATCTTGTTTTGATTGCAACAATGTCAACTAGTTGAGATCCATATATATGTAAGTCTTTATTATTATTTTTATTATTATATCTATTTCAAAGAAACAGATTGATGTAACTGTAAAATATATTTCAATAAAGATTCAAGTAATGGGTCAAAAAGAAAAAAGAAAATTCACACTGGAAAGAACATTACAAAGTAATTTGGCTATCATAAATTATACTTACATTATCAGTTTTTACCTTCTTAGGTAAAGATTATGACAGAGTTTAAACAATGCTCGTTCTAAGGATTTGTCAAACCAAACCATTGCTGCAGCTTGATGGACTGACATACAAGGAAATTCTTTACTGATCAATATATTTATTATGCTTGAACTAATATTCCCAAAAGGAAAACTTTTACCAAATCTTCTTGCCATACAAATCAATATGTAATTGGTACATTGATGAAGAGAAGGAATCTAAATGTTCCACCATAAGCAGCTTGTTGTGAATGGATCAGGAAGGCTTTCAGTTCAGTGTCAAAAAAGAGTAACATATAGATTAACAACTGAACACACTGCTAAGCTTGTTTTTATTTTGCAAAATGTTTCCTCATTCATTCACATGTCATCAAAATAAAATGTGGAACATTGCCTGCACACACAGTAACACCCATCTTTTAGTAAAACAAAATGTTCAACTAGTTTTACTGAATCCGAGTTTTCTCTGCTTGAAATAGAAGTAATAACTGATGTTTAGGGCGAATAAGGGTGCTAGCACTACAGTATGGGTACACTGTAGAAATAATACAGTTTGAAACCACTTTCAAGTGTTGTAGCTTCTTCTTACGGAATCCTAGGATTTGTAGTTTTACAAGGTCTTTAGCATTCTCTGCCCAAGTACAGGTGTCTCAAAACTCTACACATCCCAGGACTCCTTTTAATTTTTTTATTAGAAATAGTTACTAGGTCCTGAACTGTAAGTAACCTCTTTAGTCCTAGCAATATATTAAGAGCAAGCAAAAAGCAATAAAAACAGAAGAAACAACATGAACAATACACAGAAAGTTATATTGTCTCCTTCAGTTCTCCACAGTATCAGGCAGGCCAAGTGCTCAGTCCCATAAAAAACCTTCAACTTATTGAGTTCATAGTTGAGGGTCAATTCATAAAATTCTCAATCGCATTTGCTACACCAAAACAAACAATAATGATGCATGCAGATAGGTTAACAAGGATGGTAAGATGAAAAACTATCTGTCCCTTTTAATCCTAGTGATTTTGCCCACTGTCAAAATTTAGATTGCAAGCTCTTGGAGCGGGATGAGATTTGTTCATGTGTTGCTTTATAGTTGGCACCCACAGACTCAACCATCCTGCACTTCAAAAATATCCCGCTCCCCTTGATTTTGAAATTTTATATAAGGGACACCATTTTACTAAAGGAGTGAATATAACAGAACTTGAGCATTTACCGGGGGGGGGGGGCTAGATGGAAAGGGGCAACTTGTTTAGTACACTTTTATGTTGTTTAGTACACTTTTAGCACTATAGAAAAATGTCTATAGCACACAAAAATTGAATTCTGAGATAGGTTATGCGCTTCAACACCACAAGCATATTCCATTATTTTGAATATATCAGTTTGCATGTTTTCTTGTTAAGACACTTTCAGTTTTGTAGAATTTCAAATATTGGTATGAGTAATTTTATATCAATTTTTCATTTTTTCCCCACAAAAACAGTTCTTTCTCCAAGATCATGTTAAATCAATATTTCTTTTGTTTGCACATTTTAAACACCTTGCACTTAGGAGATATTAAACCTATTTTAAATTTTATTTTAGGTGACAGGCAATGTACTTGCAACACAGTGAGTTGTGAATTACCTGCTTCCACTGATTTATTATTAACAGCTTAGGAAAGAATTTTATATTGTTTCTAAATATAAAATGTGATATGAGGTTAGCATAAAACATTCATACTACCTTGATAAATTTCATAGATTGCTTGAATACCTGTGTCACAAGCCTACTGAGAGATCAGCAACTGTTAGCAGTATCAGCAGATGTAGTTTCCAGATTCTGAATAAATCTACATAATCCAGGGCATCACTAAAGGGCTATGGACCACACCTGGTGACACCCAAATGGGGGAACGTGACACCACTGCTCCCCAAAACTCTGCCAGGTGGCATAAATGGCCCATGTTCACTTGTGCCCCTTTAAAATGCTGAAGCAATGGTGTGAGTGGGAGAGGCTCAGTGGGAGATATCTGGAAAAATGATGTAAAATTTTTATTCTTTTTAAATTTTCTACAAGAACACACATTTTACCAAAGTGTTCCTGTAACCACATGAACGCATAATACATTTCAGCTGTGCATATGATATTGTAACTCACACCTTTAAAAAAGGTAAAGGTAGTTCCTTGAAATGAATGTCTAATCGTAACCAATTGTAGAGGACATTGTCCACCTCCGTTACTAAGCTGAAGAGCCAGTGTTGTCCAAGGACTGCTCTGGTGGTCATTTGGCCAGCATGACTGCAGCAAATGCTGTTACCTTCCCACTGACGTGGTACCTATTTTTATCTGTGTGCATCTGAATGCTTTCAAACTTCTAGGCTGGCAGAAGCTGGGACTAGTGACAGGAGCTCACCCCATCATGCACCGCTCAGGCCTTGAACTGCCAACCTTCTGATCTTATATGTTGTGCACCGCCCTGATCGTAGGAAGGGCGGTATATAAATAAAGTTTTATTATTATTATCAGAACAGGCATCTTAACCACTGAGCCACTGCATCCCTTTAAGCTGTAATAATTTTAATGATGCTTCCTCTTTATGTCACGACTATATTGCCATTACACTCAGTGATATACAGGAATTGTGGTTTATGGAGTAACACCAGGGCCAAAAAACATGATTAAGGATTCAGTATGGTGTGGTATAGTAGAGGAAGCCAATCGTGTGAGTGTGTGTGTGTGTGTGGGGGGGGTGACACCATGTGATGACAACCCTAATGACACCATTGATATAATGTATCTCTTCAAGTCTGTCAGAGCATTAAAAAATTCCCAAAGCAGTCCACTGAGCACATTTGGCAATGACGCACTTATGAAACGAAAGGCTTTATTCCCAGCCGGCTCCCAATAAAGGTACTGCCGAGCTGAATATGCTTTTCCTTTGACATGCAGCAACAGCAAGCGGAGGAAAAAACAACTCACCTTTGAAGCTGGCTTTTTGGGCTTTGCTTCTACTTTGGCAGCAGCAGGAGGTTTCTGAAAGAGAACGCCACACTTTTAGTAAAGGTTCCTCTTACGCTATCCCCGCAAAAACAAAACAACAACCCACCCAAAGACTTGGGGAAAAGGTGGGATATAAGAAAGTAAAATAATAACATTACTTACAACTGACAGCCGTGCTGATCGCCTCTTTGGCTAGAAAGAGAAGAAACCACAAATAAATAAAAATCAATAATAAAAAACAAACAAAAATAATAAAAACAAACAAATAAAAACAAACAAATAATATATTAATAATCAATATTAACGGCTATTAATACCTTCCCCACTAATAATGTCTTACCTCTTCTTCAGTCACGTTCACCTGCAAGAGAAGGAATTATATATATATATGAGACAGTGCTCTGTATTCGAGCGAGGGTGTTGTTATTGTTGTTGGAATCTACGCATGCGCGCTACGCCGTCTTTCCAGGAGCCGTGTGTGACGCCACCGCAGACACGCCCCTCTCCCGCAGGCGACGACGTCACTCACGCGAGTCGAAAAAATTTTTTTTGAACCCCAACGTTCTCTTCTTATTCTCCTTAACCGTCGTCCGTTCCGTTCGTTGGGATATGCGCGAGCAACGCCTCAACGGAACCATTCCCCGTTTTAAAAGGCGGTGGGGGTGCATTTTTAAAGGGCGGCCATTTATAACCGCCACGCCTCCTCCTCCTTCCCTTCCGTCCCTCATTAATGGCTGCAATCGTCCATACTGTGGAGATAACCCGGTTTGGTACCGCTTTAATTCTTTGTTTGGCTCATTTGCTATGGAATTCTGGGAGTTGGAGTATATTGTGGGGCCCAGAGCGGAGCTCTGGGCCCCACAATATACTCCAACTCCCAGAATTCCATAGCAAATGAGCCAAACAAAGAATTAAAGCGGTACCAAACCGGGTTATTTCCCCAATGTGGACGCAGCCATGGTAATATGAGATCGAAAAACTCGGGCCGAAAAGCCAACCTTTCTCTTCGGCATGGCGGAGCGAGCTGGGATGCCGGATTCGGAGAAGCCCCCGGTTTTTCCTTGTGTTTTATTATTATTATTACTATTATTATTGTTATTCCCTAATATCGGAGCGCTGGGCCTGGCGCGGCTGCGTGCTGCCACTTCTTCTTCTTCTTCTTCCCTCAACCCAGCTCCGGCGCTCTCACTCTCACTCCTGAGTCCTGCGCACAGAGGCTAGTGCCCGCCTGACCCCCCTCTTTGCTGCCCTCCTCCTCCTCCTCCCGGCAACCATCCATTCCCAGCGGCGCCGCGCAACAGGATCCAGCCGGATTGAAAGGAGAGCGATGGGCGCGCGCGCTCCCTCCCTCTCAAGCGGGCGCGCTTTAATCCTGGCGCTCCTATTGGCCGGTCCGGCTCGCGGGACCCATTTCAAATCTCAACCGTCCTTCTTCATCATCATCATCCCCCTCCCCCTGCGAAAGGGAGACCCGTCCACTCCAATTGGCGACTTCTCCTCCTCCGCCGAAGATTTGATTGCTTGATGGAGGCGTGTCGTCATCGTCCACCACCCCCTCTTAGCCCCCGCCCTTCTTTTTTATTTACGTCACGAAAGGGGCGTGACGGCTCCCTGTTTTGTTGTGATGTTTCCGTAGTCCACAGTGTCCGATTTGTTGATTGATTGATGGGGGCGTGTCGTAATTCTCCTCTAACCACGCCCCCTTTTTAGTCACAAAAGGGGCGTGACAGTATGCAGAGAAATCATGATCACACACACAATAGCCGAGTGCGGCGGCGCTCGCGCGCCTGCGCAACGGGCGCGAGCTGCAGAAGATCATCGCGCAGCAGCTGCCCTTTTCTCTGACTGAGAGGGAGAGGGAGGTGAGAAGAACAAGAGATGGACGAGGTGACGGCGGTGCCTCCGAATCCGGAGGAGCCCGGCGGTCACGTGACGGACGGCGGTGCCTGGTTCCTGGTGCTGGGCTCCGTCTTCCTCTGCAGCCTCCTCAAAATCCTCCTGCCTTCCTGCTCCTCCGTCGTAAGTGACGTCACACAAACACGCGCGGCGCACACACCCCCTCCCTCTCCGCGCGCCCGTTGCCATGACGACGACGGCGGTTTAACCGCCTTGTTTAGTTGCTTCGATTCTAGAGAACTCTGGGAAATGTAGTTTTGCGTGACATTTAGCCTTTTTCTGTCAGAGAGCGAGCTCTGGTGTCACAATAGATTACAGTTCCTTGGACTCCCTAGCATTGAGCCAGGGCAGTTAAAGTGGCATTTTCCAAGGCTGAGTCCACACTGGGGAAATAACCCGGTTTGGAACCGCTTTAACTCTTTTTTTTGGCTCAATTGCTATGGAATTCTGGGAGTTGGAGTTTGTTGTGGGCGCGGAGCAGAGCTCCGCTCTGGGCCCCACAACATACTCCAACTCCCAGAATTCCATAGCAATTGAGCCAAAAAAAAGAGTTAAAGCCCTGCTCTGGGCCCCACAACATACTCCAACTCCCAGAATTCCATAGCAATTGAGCCAAACAAAGAGTTAAAGCCCTGCTCTGGGCCCCACAACATAACTCCAACTCCCAGAATTCCATAGCAATTGAGCCAGACAAAGAGTTAAGGCCCTGCTCTGGGCCCCACAACATACTCAAACTCCCAGAATTCCATAGCCAAGAGCCACATAAAGAGTGTGTGACACAATTCTTTCAAATTTTAAAAAAAAATATCAAATATTTTGAGAGCAAAAGCACACTAGCACATCAATACGCTGCTTATTTTAACGTGGCTTTTAAAAATATAGATCGATATAGAAACAGAACTGTCGGCAGAAACACCCAAAAGTGACACAATAATCACTAGGCTCATATTGGAAGAACTGCTTTAAAAAATAGGTTCCTTCCTTGATGGTAGACAGGATTGTGCTTCAGTTTTGCGTTATTTATGTTTGCAATGGGCAGAGTCGCGTCCAAGTAATCTAGTCCACTCATGGTTTGCATGGATGGACTTGGAACAAAGTTAGTTAGTCCTGGAAACAAACCTCTTTCTAGCTAAGTCTACTGTGTGTCAAATGCACTAATTTGATGTAAAAAGAGGAAAAAATTGCATTGCTAATATTCAGGTATCTTCATCCCTTTCTCAGATATCAAGGTTACTGCAAAAGGATGCTGAGCAAGAATCTCAGATGAGATCTGAAATTCAGAACATGAAGCAAGAACTTTCTACCATCAGTATGATGGATGAATTTGCCAGATACGCCCGACTAGAAAGGAAGATTAACAAAATGACTGACAAGCTTAAGACTCATGGTAAAGGCTTGATGTTTATATTTACATATTAGTAATGTTTCAGCCTTGATCTCACTGCATTTATATATTTTTTCCCTCACCTCTGTTGTTATCAGTTGTTGGTTTTTTAAAGACAAAAATATAAAATGTGACTATCAAAATTTGCATGCCTGCGGATCCGAAAATTGCCAGAGAAGGCTATGTTTTTGTTTGTTGGTTTGTTTGTAATGATAGAGCCTTGTAAACCAGCATACCTAGGACGGGGGTAAAATCACATGACCTTCCAGATGATGTTAGATTACAAGTCCCAGCAACCCTAGCAAGCATTGTAATGGTGAGGAATGATGGGAGTTGCAGCCAAACATCATCTAGAGCAGTGCTAGTCAAAGTGATGTTCCATTGACTAGGACAAGTCCGCAAGCCATTGGCTGCTTTCTCTAAGGATAGGATCCAAAGCAAGCTTATCCATACTGTACTTCCTGGAATGCAAGAAACGGTTGTAGCTAATGGGCACCAATATTGTACTACTCCCTGGCACATTATGGGGGAAAGTTGCTAGTTCCCCACTGTATATAGCTTGAGAAACATTGATCTAGAGAACTCTATAATTACCACCCTTGAGTTTCAAAGAAGCCAGGGCAAATCAACCACTCAATTCCGGGAAAGTGTATCCATAAACATACAAGGACAAAAGTCAGAAATGTACAAGCAATTGTATTCCCTATTACCATGTATAGATGCGAGGGCTGAATAATTAAGAAAATGGACAAAAAGAAAATAAATTCATTTGAGATGTGGTGCTGAAGAAGAGTGCTGAAGATACCATGGACAGCAAAAAGAACAAATAGGTGGCTCCTAGAGCAGATCAAGCCAGAAATTTCCCTGGAGTCAAAGATGACTAAACTGAGGCTGTCGTACTTTGGTCATATCATGAGATGACATGACACATTAGAGAAGAAGTTGGGAAAACTGGAAGGAATTAGGAAGAGAGGAAGATCACTTGTTAGATGGATGGACTAAATTAAGGAGGTCACGGGTATAAATCTGCAGAAACTGGGAAGAGTAGTGGAGGATATGGATCTTGGACCTATCACAAGGTTGCCATGACTTGAGGATGGTTATCAACAACAAAACACACAAGTTTCTCTTTTCCTCATTTCATAAACTGAGGTCCCTGCACAAGACTTCTTGGGGGAGGGGGATCCATGAACTGGGTGCAAAAATGATCTTCTCATTTGGTTTTCTTTGAATTTTTCTTGTCATGGTAAATTTTAAGCTAAAAATAAATCTTTTCAAATTTTATTTCTAATTTATCCACTTCAGACTAGTCAGTGTAAAGCATGAGTGGGCAAAGTATGGCTTGCAGGTCACACACAGCCCACACGGCCTTCAAGGGCTCACCAAAAGGCTCCCAAATGCCATCTGGGGGTATGGGGATGTATTCGCCTCATTTTGGACACCCCACGGCTATTTTAGGCCAGAAAAATGCTTCTTTAAAAACTGGTAGTATGCTGGGGACCTAAAAGTGTGGTGAAAATGCCATCTGCAGCCACTAGAGGGTATTGGGAAGCCAAAAATGGTGCTTGTGTGTGATCTCTTTTATTCTGGAGGTGTAGCCCCTCCATGATCCCCTAGCCTCCCACAGTTGCTTGTCCCTGATGCAAAGGAAACCAGTTTCTAATACATTTTTTCTTTTAACAGTGAAAACACGAACTGCTCAGCTGGCCAAAATAAAATGGGTAATAAATATTGTGTTCTACATCTTGCAAGTAAGTAAAATCAAATTATTACATATTTTCAAACAGTACATTAGTACTAAACTGAATATGTCCCTAATGTGTATTAATAGCCAATGGCTGTATTCAGAAGCACATATTGGATAGAGAAAATTAAGTATTTGAGAGAACAGGTATTGCTTGCCCTTCTCCATAGTGTTAGTCTCCTGTGTGATGGTTTGTATTTTGTATGCATAAAGTATTCAGTTACACGACTTGTTCTTCCCACATAAAGGCACTCTTTCCACCCATCTGTAGTCTGAAGTTGTATAATTCAGGGCCAGGTGCAGATTTCCATCCCGTTAAGAACTAGCCCCAGAAACATCCCCTTGTGTCTTCTTTTTTTGTCCAGCAGCAAGTCATGCAGGGCTGTGGCCAATGCTATGCACTCTGAGGAGATTAATACAAAGGTTACAAACACTCCTCCTGAAGTACAGACTAAGAACAATAGCAAATCAAGAGCAGAGTGTGTGCCATGGATATTTTATGATAGAGAATTTATCTTTTCTGGTTCAAGGGATTCTTATCTTCTTTTAATGACTTTGAAATCCTATTCATTTTTGGCATTGGGTTAATATTAATGACAATGCAGTTTTAGAACTTAGTAGACATCAGAAATGCTGAATGTGTAGCTGAATGCAAAAATACTTTATTTTGCATTCTTCACGCAAAGTCTTATAACAACTTTGTATTCCAGGCTGCCTTAATGATCTCGCTAATTTGGAAGTATTACTCTGAACCAGTAACTGTGCTCCCAAGCAAATGGTTAGCTCCATTAGAACGCTTAGTGGCTTTTCCAACAGGAGTGGCAGGTAAGATTGACAAAATGCTTCTCCACCTTTGAATTGCATCTGTTTACTGTTTTAATATTTTATGTGACCCATGTTCAATACATTGGCATGTTCATATTTCCCCCAGATTCACAAGCAGTTGTGGAACACAGCTATGTAGAAAGGGGTGGGCAAACTGCAGTCCTCTCAGCTGTTGTCTGAACCATTGTCTCCTCCTTGAAGTCATGGAGATTTGTTGGACTACCCCTTTTTTTTTTTTTGGTCCAAAGAATCAGGGGTGAATAGCTTCTCCTGGAAACCCAGGAGTTAAAATTCATCTTCTAAATAGATTGCAACACTCCATGCCTGCTCTATTTTACATACAAAAATACAGCTTGTAAAAACCAAAAGTGGATGTCTACCTACTTTTTGTTTGTTTTTTAAACTATTTTTGGCAGACCATGCAGCCTCCACAGAGTCACAAGGCAGAAAATTGATCTCCAGGCCCTTTGCAATGCTGGTTAAGCCCTCATGTAGAGTATGACGACTTTGTCACCAGAGCTTCCCATGTGATAACAGCTAGCATGGATACTGGCTTCCCATGTGATAGCAGCTAGCATGGAACAAATATCTAAGTGGAGACATAGGGGGCCAAACAGACGGCCTGGAAAAGCCAGCTTCCCAGCAGCTTGGGGACATGGAGTTTTGACGGCACACACTCCCAAGACATCCGGAGGTCGTGCTGGGCAATTACATGGGGGAGGGGCAGCTTCCAGCTGCTCCAGGGATGTGTTGTTTTTACGATGCATGCCCCCAGAGTGCCCAGAAGCTACCTTGGGGTTGCGCCACGGCCACCTAAGGTAGCCCAAAACCACCTCAAAAAGGAGTGGGTCTTTTCTGGTCTTATTTGGGCCAGCAGCAGGGTGGATTTGGGCCACAGCTTGTGCTTGCTGTGGCTCAGGGACAAGTGGCTCCAGGGTGGCCTCGATCCATTCTTTGGGGGCACTCTAGTGTTCCATTATTAGCCACTTTAAAGTAGAACTAAATGGCATGTGTAAAATTGCAGCATCTGTGATAGTCTTCAAATCCATTCCCAAAATGAAGAATGGGAATTTGTTCACACATTGCATCATAGACCAGGTTTCCCATTAAGTGTGTATCAGAATACTTCACATAAGAGCATGAATCATGCTGAAAATGAATATCATGCTTTTTCTTTCACGTGGTTGTCTTTGGCTAATTTGGGATGCAGTTTACCTGGAGCTTCACCTACACTGTTCGCTTTGAAATAAATAGGAAATACACGATTTGTTGAGCAAATCTCATTTGTTTCATTACTAGTTACACCAAGGAAGATCCTGATGGATCGTGACCACAGTCAATGCAGCTGAATCATCGTGTTAATCTCCTTAGATCTGCACATTACTTGGTGGTGGTCTTTGATCCATAGCGTTCCTCCCAATTTATTAGTTCTGTCTTCACAGGCATATGTTTTTCTTTAATTGATCCAGTGACATTCTGGATATTATCAGGGAAGGCTAAAAAGTGGAATTAAAGCAGAACATATCCATCTGTGGCCAAACATTATCAGATGATACCTTGACTGAGGTGTAGCTGGTCTGTCGTCCATTCATGATTATCACACAACTTTTCACTGATGGGCTTTTCCCATCCATTTCTGCCAACATTGCTGTTGTAGCATTAGATTTATGTGTGAAAATGTCTGGGTTTCAGTCTTGGCAGTGCACACTCACATGGTGCCAGTTTCTTCCTTTTCCTCACTCCCCCTCCCCTCACCTGGTATTCCCAAGCAGCCTGTTGTAGTTGTTGTTAACTTACCTTCTACCCCCATCACATTGCCATAATGCCTAAACTGTTTTAAAGAGAGAAATAAAAATAAACTGGAAGGCATGCTGGTTAACCAATAGGGCAAGAAGGTGGGTTTGAGCAGCATGCTGGGAGAGAGAGTCCCAGACCAGCAATGACTGCTACCGTGATTTCAGTTATGGGCAATAGGGACTGCTCCTAACCTAGTATGTACTGTATATACTAATGTATAAGTCTAGAAATTTTAGTTAAAAATTGACTCCAAAAACCTTAGTTGACTTATCCACAGGTCAATACTGTACTTTAACTCTTATAAAAAAGAAAACATCTCCTGGTAAAAGCCAAGAGCATAATCTGCCCCCTCTGCTCTCTCATCCATCCTGCCTTTAGTGTTACCATAAACAGTTATACCTGCTGAACTTTTGTAAGTTCTTTGGCATTATTTTTTTTCCTCCTGGAAAGCTCGCTTTGTTACATGCCCCAAAGTTTTAACCTCGACTTATCCATGGGTCATATAAAAATCCTTAATTTTGTTCCTCGACTTATACATGAGGTTGACTTATAGTTGAGTATATACGGTATTTCTTTTCATAATACACTTGGGGCAAGAATGGGAGCATGTGTGATCATCTCTGTCTTACTTAGTACCACAATCATTTTCTTGTTATGTATTGCACTTTCATGTTTATGACAGTACTAATGACTTACAGAATCCCTCTCTCATTTCTTAGGTGGTGTTGGCATTACATCTTGGTTAGTGGTTTGCAACAAAGTTGTGGCTATTATGCTTCACCCTTTCAGCTGAGAGAATCCATTTTCAGCAGCTCTCCTCTCATCACCATGTTTTCAAAAGTGTTCTGTTTGTTAATGAAAGGCAACATATATATGCCTTTCAGCATCTGGAATTTGATAAACCTATGAAAGGGGGAAGGGTTTAGGATCAAATAATAAAGCATGCATAATTTATCTTTTTGTGAGATGTTATTAATATTTATGTAACGTATTTGTGCTGTCCTCTACATGCAGACCTCAAGTTCCAGTTATGTTTGTAGGTTTCTTTACAGATTAAATATGCTTAGATTCTATTGAAATCAGTAGTTTGTGTAATGGTATAGTTTTCTTAATACTATTCAAAATGCATTGTTTTTTTGCAATGAGCATCAAAAGAGGAGACATATTGAACATAAGGCTTTCACATGTCCTTGATGGATATATTCCATATTTAAGAAAAGAAAGATTTTTTTATAATAAAAAAATTGAAACAAAAGATGAATGGTTCACAAAACTGAATAAAGTTTGACTTAAATAGATAATGGTTTGTCTGACCAAAACCACATCTTCATATTACTCAACAATATGATTTAAACTTCACACAGAGTGGTGCTCCAGAGCTGATGTGGAAGAACAAAAGCCACACACTTGATTTATTTAGCCAGAAGCATGGTGCTTTAGGCTATATTTTAGTGGAAGAAACTGGCAAAATCACCTCCAAGTATTTCTCGCCTAAGAAAACCCCATGAGTGTCACTTTAAGTCAAACTCAGTGGGGTTACTGTAAGTTGACAGGTGAGTTGAAGACACACAGATGATATCTGAACTCAGTTGTTATTTCTTTTGAACTGTCAACTCTTCTGTCCTCCTTGAGCACTGATTCTTCTTTAAGAAAGTTTTGATCAGTCCCAAAATGCAGATTATAATTGAAAATCGTTTATCATAGCTCTTCCTTAACCCCTTTTCTACTCTTGGTATTATGCTCTGTTCTTATTGAGACAATGTAGCATGATTTAATAGCCTTAAGGAAAGGGCGCTGTTGGAAATTATGTGAATTGTGCATCATCCGATTATCTTCCCAAATGGCCACTGTTTACAGGACCACAGCACTACACACAAAATGGCATGTGGCAGCAGTACATTAAAATACTTTAAACTATTTTTTAGCACACAAAACTTCTGACCTGTTTTTGTGTGTGTGTGTGGAAAATCTTTGTTGAAATCACTCTAAATTTCCCCCATCAAGCAAATACGTTGTAGCATCTGGAGAACAGTACTTTCTCCAGGTTTCATGGAATCAGATAGCAAATATTTGTGACTACAGTGGTTTGTGACTCTTAGAAACCCTGTTAATCCAGGATATTAGAAAGTCTGATTGGGGTAGGAAGGTTTCTCCAAAAGAAAAGTCATTTAGAGATAGAAACTTATGATTATAAAACTATTATTTAAGACAGGCATTCACTTCCACTGTTTGCCACCTTTCAGCTTTTACTTCTGATTCTTGCCTCTGCTTATTCCTCATGCCTTAAAGCCAGGTAGGATAAGCTGCCAGCAACCAGCCACAGGGGTTTGTGTGCAGTTTCCTCTGGCTTAAAAAGAACAGGAAAAGCAGTACATGCAGTATTGAAATTGTTATCCTATTCAGATTATTCATTACTAACTAAACTGAGATGCTGGTTGCCCTTTGACCAGAGTACGTAATAGCTGCAGCGTAGTGGCATAATAAGTCTTCTTTTTTTCATGGCTCATCTAGAAAAATCAGTCATGACTGTCCTAGTTTTAAAGGATTCATGCAGACAACCAGGATAGTTCTATAATAATATATCACTGGATTTTTGCAGGGCAACAAAGGAGCAGATTTTGTTTGCCTCCTGTCTACTTGGCTGTCCCAAGCAAGTCCTTTGTTCTTTGGTAGCTTAACTCTTCAGGGAACATTGTTTCACATTTTACATTTACAGGCTTGAAGCGAGAGTAATTTACTTTGGAGATCAACAGCTCTGAAGTTGAAAAACATTACGCATCTTCTTTTTAAAAAAGCTGTCTTTAAAAAATGTTGAAAGAAAGACTTTCTATCCAGTGCAGTTTAAAAGAGACAAGTTTGAAGTCTTATTGATTCCTAAAGAACTTGTATTACACACACAAGTGCTGCGTATGAATCTGTTCATATCTGTATCATCCACATCTGTCTGTGGCAACTGAATGGGTTTCATATGATGGCTTTGACAAGATGGCTTGTCAAATCAAGCCCTCCACTCCCACTTGTTCTCCATGTGCTACCATCAGCTGTGCTGGCTCTCTAGTAGAGCAGTTGCACTTTTGTGGCTGACAGCCTGTGTTTGCTTTCTGACATAATATTGCAGCTGTCCAATTCTAGGTAAAAGAATGGTAACAGGATAAATTCATTATTTATTAGGAACAAAATAGTGCTCAATTTTGTCATTTGTTACATGCTGACAAATATGTACTCACTTGTACTTTACATTGTTCTATGTTGGACAATAAAGAAAACAAAGCTGTAGGTAGTACAATAGTTAAATCTTATAAAGAATGTTCGATTAGAAGAAAAAAAATATACTATTCAGCGCTATTCTTCTCCCCAATCTAGGATGCAAGTACAGGTGAAACTGCCAGTGTTAATAAAAGAGATTTCTGGCTTTCTGGCAGTCATCCTTTTGCATGCATAGTTTCTTCTATAGGACTGAGGCAAATAGTCATTTTGGCAGTCTTTTAATATGTCCATACTAGATTACATAAATCTTACATGGATTTGTTATCATCAAAATACTGTATCAAAATCCTATTCCCAGTCATTATGAATTACTTTCCTGATCTTAGCTAGATATGAATTTTAACTGCATTCACGTGAGAGTGGATTCTAGAATGGAGTCAGCATAAGTTAGGTAGAACCTACCACTGGAAATAGTCATTTACTGCTACTATTTCAAAATAAATATTTGCACCAATCTCTATTCAGTTTAATTCTTTCAGTGCTTTTCTTAACTGGTCAATTTTTATATCTTCACAAATATCACTGATCTTCGTTTTAGATTCTTAAAAATGCATTATGTTTAAGTATGTTTCATTGTCGAGTATAAAAACTAGCATATCTTGCTTTTTTTTGGTGAAGAAATCAATTTCTGTTATATGTGCAGAAGACTACATGGAAGTAATTTAAATTACATTCAACAGGAAAAAACAAGCTCCGAAGCTATTAAATTACATTGCTTTTCAATAGTTTTAAAATACTATGAGAAATACTATGACAGATTCATAATTTCATTATCATGAGCTCATTATTTAAAGTTTTCCAAGAAGGCAGCTGTATCAAAAATCTTTGTGGATGATTGTTTGGAATCACCACACTGAAAGCTATCATGCATGTTTGAAATGTCCTCACAAAATTTTTCATTCTGTAAAACTTTCCCCCCCTTACCCACGTTTTCAAAATTAGGTTTCAGATTACTGTCTTGCAAGACGGAGCTTGTCCCAAAGAGTTCTTCCATAAGAGTTTTTTTCTTCTCTGCTGATACTGTAGGAATCCGGTCTTCACTGTGTGCCGAAGTGTCCTGCTTTGTTGTGGTACTCTTTGCAAATGATGGCTCATAGGCACTGGTAGAGTCACTTCCCTTAATCTCAGCTATATCACTTGGGTGTCTATTCACCTGCCTATTACCTGTAGTACTTGCACTGGACAACCGTCCTGTTGAAGGGAATCCCTGATGCAAATTTTCAACAGCTTCTGTAAATATGTACTGTTTCTTCAATTTAGATGGTTTTCTGTGTCTTTGTATTACTGTTGCCAATTTACCACTTTCTACTTCTTTTGGCTGTCCTCTCTTGTTTTCATTTTTTCGATTTTCAGCTGCCGCTTCTCCCAGATTGTTCTCTTTTTGCTCATTATAATGTGTAGACTGGAGTGATTTTTCTGTACATAATTTCTCAAACTCTTCTTTCAATAAATCTAATCCTTGCCTTTCTCTTAGGTTCTTCTGTCTTTCTATGTTTTCACATTTAAAAGATTTTTCTTTGCTTAGAGATATATCTTCCTCTAGTAACTCTGCAAATAAATATTATTACAACAATAAATATTCCAGGAATTCAAGTAACAAGATTATATAATTTTGATAGAAAAAGGGACAAACATACACTAGAGACAATACATTGAATACCTAGAGATTCCCTTAAAAAAAGAATTTACATCCTCACCTTAAATCAGCTGCCAATAGGTTTAGGAAATATTCCTATGTAGAAAAAAAGTGTGGGCAGTTGTGGAATCTAAAGAATTTGGGACTACTCCCAAACTCTTGCTTTCCTGCATAGAAATGGGCAATATTTTTATTGACCTTTGGGAGAAGATAGTCCTGTCCATTGTTCTGGTAGCCAATGCAAGCAGTTGACTGGCTCAATTCCATCATTTAATCATTAAAATAGTTCTCCATATACTGCAACACCTATGAGTTTGCAGAGAGCCCGGGTGGTATAGTAATTTGAGTGCCGGACACTGGAAGACTAGGGTTCTAATCCCCATGTGGGCATGGAAACCTCCTTATGACTCTGGACAAGTCACACACACTCAGCCTCAGAGAAAGGCAAGGGCAACCCCCCTCTGGACAAATTCTAACAAGAAAATTCCACTATACCTCTGCCTTAGGGTAGCCATAAGTCAGAAATTACTTGAAAGCACACAACAACAGTGAATTTACAAAACCTGAGCAGTCAAAGCCAACTTAACGAAAACAACAGTATGCATTTCATTTTATGCACAACTTCAACGGTTTATTCTAAAACAACCTCTCTAGACCCCACATTACCATATGAAGGACCAGAATGGTTGAATGGTCAAGGAAATTTGTTCATTATAAATACAGAATCAGCAAAATGTATAAAGTCGTATCAGATCAAAAATGTTCTAAAGCTACCTGAGGATGCTCTATTTGAAACTTCCTGCACTGGTAATTTTTCTGTTTGATGAGGCTCTGCTTTTGGCTCCATCTCTTCATTTACATCATTCAACTTATCTTTTGCACATACATCCTTTTTTGTTAGTGCCTTAAAAAAGTCACAGGAAGTAAGAAAAATACCCATATAAGTTTGTGCATGCTTTAACCTTTGAACATCTATGAACAGCAATAAAATAATAGAACAGATTTTCATTTTACAGTCCCATTCTCAAACCTTGACCATGTCACCTGTAATAAATTCAGAAAATTTAAACTTTCCTCAAGATTAATGTAGGTTTCAGAATGGCATTTCATCTAGATTTGTAGGGAGTCTAAAATGAATGGAATCACTTGAATTCTGGCACACTTTAAAGTCCAAAGGTATTGGTGGGGGTCAATTTACCAAAAGCCCCCATCTAAAAATAAGGGACTCGCCCACCTACTCACCCCCCAACTACTAACCATAAATTACAGACTCAAACTCAGAATTATAAAGGTTTGAGTCTCTGGTTGGAACATGAAGCTCACAGAGGCACAGAAAGAGTTAGTCAAGAAGAAGCTTTCTCATAAACTAAAAGGGTACAACTCAGATATGTCCTCTGGGGCTATTGCTCCACGGACTTCAGCAACAACTGGATAAAGGCATTACTCTAAAGGTGAGAAACCTACAGTTTCTGTTTCATATCCTCAGGAATAAAGAGATTGTCTCACAACTGAATAGTATCTAGCTTTCCAGGGTTTCAAATAGCTTTTCCTGTGGTACCTGGAGATACCAAGGACTGATCTGCATGCAAAGCAATTGAGCGAATTACAGCAGGAGTGATAGGAAGAAAAACTGCAGCAAAATTAGATAACTTTTTCTTTTCCATTTTACATCATGTTGCTGCAAAGTAACTAACATCTTGAAGCCCATTCTGTAGCAGAGGTGCATATAGTAACCTTTGGCAGCTGTATTGGGCAACCGCTCCCATTATCCCACCTGCAAACAAACAAAAACAAACAGCTTCATTTATATACCGCTTCATACCCTTAAGGAGTGTCTAAGCGGTTTACAATTGTAAGCTATTTGCCCCCCAACAATCTGGGTACTCATTTTAGCGACCTCGGAAGGATGCAAGCCTGAGTCGAGCTTCAGCCCTTTGCTGGTCTTGAACTTGCCACCTTATGGTTTTGAGTGAGTGGCTGCAGTACAGGCATTTAACCACTGCGCCACCAGGGCTGCTCAGCCCAGCATATTTTCACACTCTTGCTACAAAATGACATTTGTCAGGATAATATGCTAGTAACAGGAAGAAACAAAACAATATAGGTTGAATTAAGAGTTATAAACAAGCAGTGGTTGGTTTTTAACAAATATTCAGGTTTTCCATACCTCTTTTGAAAGAACTGCACTTTGCTTTCTCTCATGCTTTTGGAAAGGGAAACTTACTTGACTCTCATCTACTTGTACTGATATGCTGACATTAACTTCTATGAAAAAACAGAAAGTTAAACCTGAGAATGCATTTATTTGATATATTGAACATGAAATCCTTTTCTGGGGTCTCTGTGATTCACAATTTGCCCATCCCTTCGCTAGAGCTAAGCAGTCTTTTTGTCTCTTCCATTATGCTTTCTTGAGTCTAACCCATTCCCACTCAAGTCTCCTCAAGTCTCTTTTGTCTGGCACAGCATAGTTACTTAGGGCCTGATCTAGATTGGCAAAAAGAAGTGTGTTCATGGCTGCATGAAAGTCTAGCCTTTAGATGAGAAAAAGGGAAAGTGTGCCATGAAAATGCTTTTTTTTTTTTTTTTTTTTTTTTTTTTTGCGTTTTAGGGGAGAAGAAGCGCCTTTAAAAAGGTGCTGGTTTTCCCAGCTTCTTCTTCGTGGTCTCTGTGCCTCACACAATAGGGTTTGCGCCTGCGCAGAAGCTCCATTCGGAATGCTGAAAAGCTGAGCAGATTGGCGGGAGCCCCGCCCCTCCCATTCCCTGAGCATGCCCAATCCCACCAATCTAGCTCCTCCTTCAGTTCTCTTTCATCCGCCGCAAGAGTAACATCTCCTTCGGAGTGCTCTTCATCACGACGAAAGCTGAGTAGCTAGACTCTATTTTCTTTTATTTCTTTATTTTACTTTATTTTTGTTCTTTTTTCCGTTTTTCTCCCGTTTTTTCCTTGAGCTGCCCCTTTTTGTCGGAACTCGAGGATTTTGGCCTGGACGGGCCCCTCGCGACCAGACCGGCCTCTTATGGCCGCCCTGTTCAAGAAATGTTCCGACTGTGGCGGTAAAATCCCGGTTGTGGATGGACACTCGAAGTGCATTTTCTGCTTAGGCAGTTCCCACATCCCGGAGAAATGCAAGCATTGCAAGGCTTTTAATCCCGCCACGCTCCGCCAACGAGCAGACCGGCTCAAGGCCCACTTGTGGGAGAAGGCCCTCTCAGTCTCCCACTCCTCAGATCCGTCCACGGACCCCTTAGGACGTCTTCCAATCTCTAAGTTCCCGAGGATCCCGAAAATCAAGAGATCGACCTCGACGTCGACCTCGACACCGACGGAAACCTCCTTGGCGTCGGCCTCGGCCACGACTACTATGTCTCGCCCTGAAGGGCAACACAGGGAGCACAAGAAGCGGCCTTCATCCACCGAGCTGGAGAAGCCGAAAGCAAAAAAGCATAAGCATAAGGAGGTCCTCACTTCGGTTGCCTCGGCGGCTGCCCAGGCAGACCTGGCCATGTCTTTTCTTAGACAGCCTTCGGCCATTGACCTCTCAGTCCCGGCCCCGGTCACTGTACTAGACTCGGCGCCGGAGACTCTGGAACCCGCATTTCAGCCTGCATCTAACCAGGTCCTCGCCCCTACGGGGACAGTCTCGACCTCGGTCTCTACTGTTTTGCCTATTTCGGCTCCGACCTCTGTTCCACCGAAGGAAATCCTAGCCTCTTCGGAGCGCATTTACAGGCTGCGGTTCCCATCTCCTCCACCCCGGAAGTCTCCGGAACCTTTCGAGGAGCACTACTTCGACTCGCCCCACTCGTCGGCCTCCTTTCTGGCGCGACATCGGGCTGAATCATATTGGAGAGAGCGTCATCCATCCTACCGCTCTTACTCTCCTTCGTACCGGGATCGGTACCATGTCCGTGACCTCCATGTCGGAGACTTCTCACGATCTCGATCTCGCTCTCCCTTTCGGTCCCGGACCGAATACAGGGCCATATCACCTCCGCTGGCCTCGACAGCTACGGTGTCGAAACCTCCGGAATTGAGCGCCATTATGACCGTCTCGGCCTCAGCTACCGCTACTACTTCGATGTCGATAGTCTCCGCTCCGATCAGCTACGCGGACGCCTCGACGTCGACCTTCCGTACGGCGCCGACACAGCTATGTGGATCCGCAGTTGCCAGCCTCCCAGTCTACGGAGGAGTCTACGGGAGAAACGGACAACCGTCCTGACTCCCCACAGCCTGCCATTTCCTCTCCCAATGAGGAAGTTGAGGACCAAACACCGGGCTCGCCTGTCGAAGACCTCCATCTCTTTACTGGAATTGTCGACAGGATGGCTAGGGCAGTAGGCCTCCAGACGGCGCAGACGGCCCAGCCCCCTAGGGACCCCATCGATGGCCTCGTGGTACGTCCCCAGCAACCAGCGGTCATTCCATTCTTGCCTTCTTTCTCGGACATTATGGTGGCCTCTTGGACCAAGCCGGCCTCGACACCACCCGCTTCTAAGAAGCTTGACTCGTTGTATCGGGTGCAGTCGGATACGGCGCCATTCTTGTTCACTCACCCAGCTCCCAACTCTCTGGTAGTGGAATCTACTTGTAAGTCTACAGGCAAGTCCCATTCTGCCCCCGTGGACAAAGACGGCAGAAGGATGGACATCTTTGGCCGACGTTTCTACTCTTCTGCAGTGCTGGCAGCAAAGGTCACCAATATGCAAGGTTGCATGGCCGGCTATCAGAAGTTTTTGTGGGACCGTGTGGCTGCTTTCATTCCTTATCTGCCTCAGGCACAACAAGAGGCAGCTCAGGAATTCTACGCCAAGGCACTCTCCCTCATTGCTCAGGAAGTGCACTCAGCTAGACATGTCGTGGACTGTTCTGCGAAAGTGATGGCCGGTGCAGTGGCACTCCGCCGTTTCGCCTGGTTGAGGTCTACTTCTCTGTCCGAGGAAGCTAAGTCCAAAATTGAAGATCTTCCTTTTGATGGTGAAGGTCTATTCGCCGCTAAGACCGACGAATCCCTTGACACCATGGCCAAGGCTCGTCTGAACGGAAAGAGACTTGGGCTGACACCTAACAAGCCCTCATCCAGTCGTGTCTGGCGCCAAAGGCCCTAGGACCCTGGCTTCACCCGTTCTCACTCGGCTCCATCCTCCACTTATAGGACCCAGCCTTACAATAGGAGGCCTTACAGACAACCTCAACAACAGCAGCAACAGCAGCAACAACAAAGGCAAGGCCAGCAACGTCAGCAGCAACAGCCTTCCAGAAAACCTTCCTCCAAGTCGTACCTTTGACGGGCTCTTGGAGGCGACACCCCATTTTTGTTTGCCAGTCTCCCTTTCCTCAGTCCCCAGACTTCGCCATTTTTACGAGAACTGGTCCAAGATCACCCCGGACTCCTGGGTGCTTACCATCATCCGCCTGGGCTACGCCATAGAGTTCTCAAATATTCCACCAAATGGCGTTTTCTGCTCCACTCCCTCCTCTCCTCCTCTTCTGGAGGAGATTTCCTCCCTTCTCGACAAAGGAGCCATTCAACGGGTTCCACCGTGCTTCAAACACCAAGGCTTCTACTCCAGGTACTTCACAGTTCCGAAGAGAGGAGGAGGCCTACGCCCCATCTTGGACCTGAGAGGCGTCAACTCATACATCACGATCCGCAAGTTCAAGATGGTGACTCTCCAATCCATCTTGCCGTTCTTGCACCAAGGGGACTGGTTTGCATCCATAGACCTAAAGGATGCTTACTTCCACATCAGTATCAGGCCTCAACATTGGAAGTATCTCCGTTTCGCCATAGATGGAGATCTCTATCAATATACCGTTCTTCCTTTTGGCCTCTCTACCGCTCCTCGAGTGTTCACAAAGTGCATGGCGGTGGTCATCTCTCACCTTCGTCTTCAAGGAATAAAGATATTCCCTTACCTCGACGACTGGCTTCTGGTGTCGTCCTCCAAGACACAACTGTACAAAGATGTCCAGTACACTCTGGATCTGCCAAAATCCATTCTCCACCCTGTGAGGGTGATAGACTATATAGGCACGTCCCTGGACTCTGTGATGGGTCGAGCCTACCTTCCCACCAGACGGGCGGAGGCCCTCTGGGAACAGCTGCGGTCTGTCCTTCACTCTCACCGTCCGTCGGCAAAGGACATTCAGAGACTGCTAGGCCACCTGGCCTCAACTACAGCGGTGACCTACCTGGCTCGTCTCAGGCTCAGGCCTCTCCAAACTTGGTTCCTGGCTGCCTTCGATCACTTGAGGGACAATCCGTCCAAGAGACTCTTGTTGCCACCTCATGTCAGAGACTCTCTCAGGTGGTGGATGTCTCCCTCCAATATCCTCAAGGGGATGCCCTTCCAAACGCCGGAACCGTCCAGGATGGTCACTACAGACGCGTCCATGTCAGGATGGGGCGCACATCTCAACGGCTTGTGTGTGCAGGGACAGTGGTCTGCACAGGAGGCAGAACTGCACATAAATGCCTTGGAACTGTTGGCAGTCATCAAAGCCTTCAGGGCATTCGAAAATCATCTCCTCCACAGAGTTGTGCAGGTAGTATCAGACAACACAACCACTGTCTGGTACATCAACAAGCAAGGAGGAACTCACTCTCCAGTCCTCTTGCGTCTCTCCCAGCAGCTGTGGACGTGGTGCCACCACCGTTCCATTCATCCAGTGGCCATTCACCTGGCAGGAAAGGACAATGTGCTGGCAGACTCCCTCAGCAGGGACAAGGTGCTGCAGCACGAATGGACTCTGTCGAGTTCGGCCTTCAATCTCCTGACGTCTCGTTGGGGAATTCCCTCAGTGGACCTGTTTGCCACTCCAGAGAACGCCCAATGCCAGGCATTCTACACCAGAGCGGGCAAAGGACGAGGATCCATGGGGGACGCCTTCCTTTGCAGTTGGGGTCGAGATCTCCTGTATGCGTTTCCCCCCTTTCCTCTGATCTCCAGGACGGTGGCCAAGATGGCCAGGGACCGGTCCAACGCTATACTGTTGACTCCGTTCTGGCCCAGACAACCCTGGTTCACTCCTCTTCTTCATTTGGCCAGGGGCCAATACTTCCACCTGCCGAAGTGGCCAGACCTGTTGTCCCACTCCAATGGAGCGGTCCTGCACCTGGACTTGGTCAATCTACGGATGACAGCGTGGAGGATCCAGCCATAGAGTCTCCTGACTTGCTCAGGGTCCTGTCTGCCTCGAGAAAGGACTCCACCAAGAGATCCTATGCATATAAGTGGAAGCGCTTCTGTGCCTTCGCGGAGGCTAGGTCTGAACCTTCCTCACCTGTGAGCCTTAGTACTGTTTTGCATTTTCTGCTGCACCTCAGGGATCAAGGCCTGGCCTTCTCTTCCCTCAAGGTCTATTTGTCGGCTATTGTAGCCAATCAGCCACCCGGCTCACGGTCAGCTCGCCTCTTCACGTCACCCACGTTAAAGAGGTTCTTCAAGGGACTACATCACCTTTATCCACCATTGCCACCCCTGGCTCCGGCCTGGTCTCTCTCTCTGGTACTTACACAACTTACGAGACCTCCATTTGAGCCCTTGGGCTCTGCTTCCTTGAGACTGCTGACACTCAAAGTGTCCTTTCTTGTGGCCATAACTTCAGCCAGACGTGCTTCTGAACTGACGGCCCTACGCTCAGATGAGCCTTACTTGACCTTTCATAGGGATAAGGTGGTCCTTAGACCGGACATTTCCTTCCTCCCTAAAGTGGTTTCTCAGTTTCACCTCTCCCAGGAGATTGTGCTTCCTAACTTTTATCCAGATCCTTCTTCGCCTCTGGAAAAGACTATGCACACCCTGGATGTTCGCCGTGCTTTGGCCTTTTATGTTCAGCGTTCTCAAGAGTTCAGATTATCCAATAAATTGTTTATTTGTTATGGTGGTGCCAGGAAAGGCAACCCAGTTTCATCGCAACGGTTTGCAAAGTGGATTGCTCAAACCATTTCTTTGGCTTACGAACTGGCTAAACGCCCTCTCCCGGTTGGTGTTCGTGCCCATTCCACCAGGGCTACGGCTTCATCTGCTGCCTTCCTCAGAGGTGTTCCCCTGCCAGAAGTTTGCAAGGCGGCCACGTGGTCTCAACCATCCACGTTTGTAAAGCATTACCGGCTGGACTGCAGGTCCCGGAGGGATGCCAGTTTTGGTCGTGCTGTTCTTTCTTCGATCTTGCAGTGACCTTCCCACCTCCATAGGTAAGCTTTTCAGTCACCCTATTGTGTGAGGCACAGAGACCACGAAGAAGAAGTACAGGTTGCTTACCTGTAACTGTGTTTCTTCGAGTGGTCATCTGTGCCCTCACACAAATCCCGCCCTACCTCCCCTCGGTCAGGTCCCTGCCTTTTTGCGGCGGACTTGAACTGAAGGAGGAGCTAGATTGGCAGGATTGGGCATGCTCAGGGAATGGGAGGGGCGGGGCTCCCGCCAATCTGCTCAGCTTTTCAGCATTCCGAATGGAGCTTCTGCGCAGGCGCAAACCCTATTGTGTGAGGGCACAGATGACCACTCGAAGAAACACAGTTACAGGTAAGCAACCTGTACTTCTTTTTTAAAAACTGCGGAACAGCGCAGCTCCATCTAAAGACTGTGGTGCAGCTGCTAAGCATTAAGGAAAAGGCAAATTCATGTCACACTTTCCTGCCAATCTAGAAAGCCCCAAAGAGAGCTTTTTGAGACTGCATGAGCTAATCTTAAAATCTACCTTTTTCTCTTTCTTTTGGTGGTTACTTTCTTTCTCCCCCCCCCCCCCCAAATTCCTTTTTCTTTCTTCTTTTCTCTTCTTTCATCATCCAGTATATTTTGTTTTCCTTTAATAAAAGGTATTTTACCTTTTGTTTGGGAATTTTTCTCTCTTTTTTCTTGTGGGCTTATTTATGGAATCAACAGACTTCTTTGCAAAATGCCTTCAGAGCAGAAAGAGAATGCTGCAGATGGACAGCCATTCCAGGGGTCTATTGTGCCTCAGAAAGATCCTATTGTCAGCAAGCTGTCTTTTCCTTAACAAGCCTGACAAAAACCAAACTTGTGGCTTGAGGCTCTTCTTAAGGAGGCTACCATGAAGACCCCTGAGCTTGCCAAATAGTTTATCATACGACAGAATTTGGGGGTATAATGCAATGGCAATCCGAAAGCAATCATGGGGTTTCACGCTATCGTGAATGAGTGTATCTCACGCATTTTTGGGCAATGGGAAGTCATTCCGAATGCAATCATGGGGTTTCACGTAATTGCATATTAGAGTTTCTCACAAAATTTCGGGCAATGGGAAGTCATTCTGAACACAGTCTGAATGCAACTGGAATTCACGTAAATTTGCTAAACTAGTGAATTCATGTAATTGCGAATTGGCTCCATTCACAATTGAAAGAAATTTCTCCCATGTGATAAACTCTACAAAATGAGTCAATCTAAATCATTAGCAGCAGAATACACAACTTCCCAAAAGTAATGGTTACCTGTTACAGCATAGCAAATACTATCTGTTGCAAGCATTGTGTGGCAAAAGTTTGGATCATGAAAGAAAGTTTGCAGCATGAGCTTTTGTAGAGTTCAGTCTACTTGCTCAAAGGAACCTTCATCCAACACTTTGGATGAATAAATAAATAAATAAATAAAACACTGCCCAATGTACGACTACCCCACAGCCATGGAGTTATTTATACAAAGTACGGTGTAGTGGTTTGAGTCAGTGTTGCACTATGACTCTGGAGAACAGAGTTGGAATCTCAGCTCAGGCATGGAAACCCACGGTCTGACCTTGGTCAAGTCACACTCTCTCAGCCTCAGAAGATGCTCGCAAGGGCAAAAAAAATCTCTGAAGAAACTTGCCAAGAAAACACTGGAGTTTATCATATGACAGAATTTGAGGGTATAATGCAATGGCAATCCGAATGCAATCATGAGGTTTCACGTTATTGCGTATGAGTGTATCTCACGTAATTTCAGGCAAAAGGGAAGTCATTCTGAATGCAATCATGGGGTTTCATGTAATTGCGTATTAGAGTATCACATGCAATTTCGGGCAATGGGGGGTCATTTTCGGGAAATGGGAATGCATTCTGAAAGCAATCAGATTTCATGTAAATTTGCTAAACTAGTGAATTCACGTAATTGCGAATTGGCTCCATTTGCAATTGAGAGAAATTCCTCCCATGTGATAAACTCCACTGGGATAGGTTCACACTGTTGTTGTTGTTGTTGTGTGGCTTCAGATATAAACCCACTGGGTGACCCTGGGCAAGTCACACTCTCTCAGCCTCAGAGGATGCTTGCAATGGCCAAAAAAAAAAAAAAAAACCCTCTGAAGAAAACTTGCCAAGAAGAAAACCCCATGAGAGGCTCACTGCCTTAGGGCTGCCATAACTCAGAAATGACCTGAAGGCACACAACAACAACAACAACAAAACATTGGCAGTGCTACCAGCTTTCCTGCTCAGGGAGGAGACCTCAGAAATGGGCAAGAGAGCCCTGCAAAAGCGAGAAGGAGCCAAGGAGAGCCCAGTTCCTTGCTCAGAAGGGTCCTGCTGCTGCTGGTGGTGGTGCTGCTTTTCCTCTGCCCTCTAGGTGCAGCCTTCCTCTCTTGCTGCTGAACTACTGTCTCTCTTACCCACTTAGAAGCAGCAGCAAGCAGCACACCAGCCTTTCTTCCTTCAGTTCCAGGGTTGCCTTGGACCTCAATGGGCATTGTTTCCATACCCTAGTTGCTATGGCAACTGGAGGGTTCCTTCGCAGAGCCTCCTGGGAGTTGTAGGACAATGGAAAATGGAACACTGCAGAGAGGAGACAGAACTTGGGCTCCATCCACCACACTGGAGAAAAAACAACCCAGTTTAACCTGCTGGCTCAGTGCTAGGGGAATCCTGGAGATTGTAGTTTATCTTGGCACCAGAGCTCTCTGCTAGAGAGGGTCCACATGTCTCCCAAAACTACAGCCCCCAGAATTCACTGGGGCAGTTAAAGCAGTCTCAAAGTGGATTATTATAAAGTTTAATTGCAATGCCTAATAAAGGTTGGATGATGATGATATAAAGTTTAATAATAATATCATTTTAGGTCCAAGGCACACTGCAAGTATAAATTATACCTGCAGTATGCCTTGGACCCAGTATTATTATTAATAAACTTTATTTATAAAACGCTGTAGGTTTACACAGCACTGAACATAAAATAGAATAAAATAAAATAAAAGCAGTAAATGAAACACATAGAGTGGATTTAGGAGTGGGGTTTTTTTTAGCTTTTCTTTTAGTCATGTCCTCCATTTTGCAGTGCCTGGTCCTCCTTTGCAGTGAGGACCCTCAGCCTCTAGCAAGGACACCTCTCTCTCTCTCTCTTCTGTCTGTCTTTCTTTCTTTCTCCTCCTCTCCTCTTCTCTGATTGGTGTGCCACACTCTCTGGCCTTTTAAGGACTGTCAACCAGTCAATCTAAAGTGATGATGATGATGATGTGCCAGGAAGGTGGGGGGGGGGCAGGGGCTTTGCAATGGATGCTTCCCCCAGCCAATCCTCTCTTGGGCTGGCTCTTGCCCAAAGGCTGGCCAGCCAATGGAGTGGGCACATGGGAAAGGAGGGGGATTGTGGAAAGGGGGCATTGGCTGAACTGGGGAGAAGTGGAGAAGAAGGGACCCCTTCATTGAGGAGTTGCTGCTGGTGCTGGTGGTGCTGCTGCTCTTGCTGCATGCCCTGCTCCTTTGGGCAACTTGGGCAAAGAGACTTGGCTTGGGCTCAAAATGGTGATCAAAGTCTTTGTAGCGACGTCCTCGGGGTCGACAGCGGTAGGTGGCTTGCCCAGGATAAGGGGGGGCTTCCCTGGGAAAAGGGCCTGGGACACTCCCCCATTGGGGTCCTTTGCCAAAGGGATCTGTAGCACCCCTTGGGGAGGCCAAGTTTTGAAAGTGTTGAGACTCTCTTTCACTCAGGTCCCATTGAACACACTGCAGACAGCATTGGAGAGGGCTTGGCTCACTGCTAGGGAATCCTGGGAGTTGGAGTTTATTTGGGGCACCTCCAGAAGTCCAACTGTCTCCCAAAACTAGAGTTATAGCATTGAGCCAGGGCAGGGCAGGATGATTCTGATCCTGCAGAGCGTTTTAGACCCCTGACTCAAACTTTATACCAACTTTTCTCCTCCTCTTTCAGAAAACATGCAGGGGGAGCTGGGTTGGCCATTTCACAGACACAAGCAAGCAAACAAACAAAAATCTACCAGGGATGCCTTTTACTGGCTAACCAAAATGCACGATGTACTTGTTGCAAGCTTGCAACAAGTATGTTGTGTGTTTCGGTTGGCCAATAAAAAGTATCGCTGATGGATTTTTCTCTTTCGGCTAGTCTATAGATCCCTTTGCCTATGCTTTGAATTTCACCACTATAGTGCCATGGCACTGATGAGCAAAATAAATACATAAAAAGACACCATTATTACAATACTACTACCCATCCTGGTAGGGTAGCAGCGTGAGCTCTCCCCCATCTTGCCATCAAGGTTTATTCTTAATAAACTAAAGTTGTGGGCTTTAATTCACAGGCTCAAGTCTACGAAAGCTCACGTTAATAACTTTTCTCTTTCACAGTTAGTCTCAAAGGAGTTACAGATCCCTTTGTGCACTGTTTTCCCACTTCAAATTCCACTTTAGTGCCATGGCACTGATGACAAAAAAGCATTATTATGGTACTACTATGATTCATCCTGGAAGAGTAGCTGTGTGAGCCCTCACCTATAGTTGCCATCAAGGTCTATCCTTAATAAACCAAAGGTTTGGGCTTTAATTCAGAAGCCTACATGGTACTACATGCTCATTTCTCTTGAACAAAAATGCTCCTTTCTCTTCTCTACCTGCACCTTTCTCTTTAAGGTGCCACAGGGCTTTCCTCTAAATTTGCAGAGGAATACACTAAATGCAAACAAAGGGGACAGATAATTAGAATCATAGAATCATAGAAATTTAGAGTTGGAAGAGACCACAAGGGCCATCCAGTCCAACCCCCTGCCGTGCAGGAACTCCCAATCAAAGCATACCTGACAGATGGCCATCCAGCCTCTGCTTAAAAACCTCCAAGGAAGGAGACTCCACCACCCTCCGAGGGAGTGTATTCCACTGTCGAACAGCTCTTACTGTCAGGAAGTTCCTCCTAATGTTGAGGTGGAATCTTTTTTCCTGCAGTTTGCATCCGTTGTTCCGAGTCCTGTTCTCTGGAGCAGCAGAAAACAAGCTTGCTCCCTCCTCAATGTGACATCCTTTCAAATATTTAAACAGAGCTATCATATCACCTCTTAACCTTCTCTTCTCCAGGCTAAACATCCCCAGCTCCCTAAGGCGTTCTTCATAGGGCATGGTTTCCAGACCCTTCACCATTTTAGTGCACCTTTTTTTGGATTTAAATATGCTGAACTGTGCAAATTTGGGGTGAAATCAGATGGGGGCTGTTCGACATCAGAGCAATATTTCAGAGCAGTCTGTAGTTTAATGTTATTGTTATTGTAACAACATAAAAGATATTTGATGGCCAAATAAGGTTTCAGTGCCCCTGGAGGGGGAATGACACGAGAAGAAAGTACACATCCCTGTAAAATTCTTAGATGTGAGTTCTAGTCCTTATCCTAATATAATACTTCCTGGTGTGTTTTGTGCAAAAAACGTGATTTCAAAATTCAGAACTGTTATGTGGGCAAAGTGAGAAGTTGGGAAGGTGGGAACTGGGAATGAACTGTTTCCTTTTATATCCAGTTCCCACATGAGCTCAAATTGCAGCCTTGGCTAAGCAATGCTGTCTGTCACAGGGAGGCTTCTCAGCAGACTGGCTGCTGCTTGCACATAACTTGGGAAATGCATCGCTGACACAACCTCAAGAAGCTTCCAGAGCAGGGGGAGAACTCTGGAAAGGAAAAGATTTACATGCTCTTCTATCTGTTGCAGATTTTCTCTCTGGGTCCTTTCATACTACACAGTTATAGCACTATGATTCTGCACTGCAATTGTCCTTTAACTACCATAGCTCCATCCAATGGAATAGAGAAGACTGTAGTTTAGGAAGAGGTATTTATCATTCTCAACCAAAAAGCTCCTCTAGAGTCTCACCAACAGCAAACCCCAGGATTTTTTAGCTTATTGCCATGACAATTAAAGTTGACTCATAGTACTATAATTGGGCAGTGTGGATGGCCTCTGTAACCCCATGTGTATCAAATGCACTTGACTGTGTATTACAGATTATGACATTTCCTCCTCACCAATCACAGCATACTTTCTCTAATATGTACTACATTTAATGGACCCTACTTCTTAGTAAACATGTTTTGGATTGTAGCCTTGATGTACTAGAGTATTTGTTGCAATTATATACAGTTCCCCTCTCCACATTTGTGGCTTTGACATTTGGAGCTTTCGTTATTCACAGATTTGATTAATATGTTCTCTCTAGGAATTTCTAGGTCTTTCAGCATGACTCTGTTGTCAACTTCTGCCAAAAGTCACACTGGAGGACCTAGAGATTTCCAGAGAGAACACTCCTCTAGGTATTTGACGGTCCTCCAGTGCAATTTCATGGCCAGTCCCTAGCAGATCTTGAGCACAGAATTGCCCCGGAAGACCTACAGATTTCTAGAGAGGTGTTGCTCAGGGTTTTTTTTTATTTGTAGTTTTTCTATTTTCACAAGGTTCTGTGGCCCTAACCCCAGCTAATGTGGAGGGTCCACTGTACATACTTACTTGGCAGAAATACAGTGAGACTGACTCTTGAGTAAATAATCATAAGGTTATAAAGCTTCAGATTAAAAAAGTGTCATCCCCTGAGGGGTGGTCTGTGGTTTTGGCAAGTGGAATTCCTCATCCAGAAATAGATAATTCACCTCACGACTCAGACCACAAACTTGTCAGTTCCACAAGAAAAAAATGGCAGGGCATTGGACTTGATGGCCCTTGGCGTCTCTTGCAGGTCTCTTCCAGCTATGATTCATTCTCCATTCTCTTACACATTCCTCCTAAGATGAGATAAAACAGGTATGGACAGTGTAAAAACAAAGCCTTTCTTCTTCTTTAGAAATATTGGTTTAACTGACATATGGATTTGTGCGAATTTAATAAACAGATTAAATTGGTGGATTTTATATTACCAAAACTAATATGTTTACGTAATTACAATTCGCTTAAGTGGATTATGCTCCTGATTGTAGCAGCGTTTAGAACAACTGTAGTAACCGGTCATGTATACAATTATGACAGAAGTTTATGTCATCAGTACTATGTGAACATCATGGAGTACAGTCAGAAAAGGTAATAGACATGAAATTTAAGAAGCTCAGCAGACCCCTAGCTGCTTATTGTACTCTCTTTCAGGGAGGAGTGGTGGCAATAAGATTTGAGTAGGCCATCTTTAATGAGGAAGACTCCCTCGAACTGACATCTTGATGAGCAAAATATTCTCTTGAGATTTTTCTCTTGTTTATCTTTTTTCTATTACAGGTATTTCCAGAATAGTACACACAGAGTGAGACACACATGATGCAAGCAATGATAGCTATGGAATGCAAGAACTGGTAACCTAACCTAGCAAACATTGTACCCCAATAGTTTACAGATATATCACTTTCACATTCAGCAGCAGCTTGGACTGACAGTTGACTCTTCCTTGAATTTTTAGAAAGGAGGCAAGTTTAGGAGTATAGAGCAGGCTGGCTGACACAAATAACTGTGTCCTTGAATAACTTGCCTTGCTACTGTGAATTTATTAGTCCTGCATAAATCAACAGGATCATTTATTTTATTTTGTTTTTCCAGACAAAGACATCCTGACAGCTCCCCACACCTCTGACCCATCTCTTGTCTGTGGGCTTGTGGTGGCAGGCACTGAAAACAGCAGATGTAGAAACTGTATCTTGGAAAGCTGAAACTGTATACAAGGTTTATTTATAAAAATTCCAGCAGGTTTCAAATTGTACTATATTCTCAGATCTTCCTTGTGCCTGTTAACATAATTACAAAGCAACCACTTAAATAAACATTGTATCTAGTTTTCAGCATCTTGAGTCATGGACTGTCATTCTGCTATTTGTAAACAGATGATTTTCAGGTCTCTTTCTTCCATAAGTAACTTTCATTGAATTTCCAATTTGATTAATGAAGATGTCCTCTGGAGCCCCTGATGGAGAATTACTCAAATATTGAAGAAATAACTATATTATTATTATTATTATTAGTCAGGCTGCATTCCAGTGCTGCAGTGCAGACAGGCCAAGACTTCTTGATTAAGAAGGACTGTTAAATCACTTGCCACCCTTCAGCCTTTTGATTACTAGTACAATAACCATCATAGCAGAGGGGGAAAAATGGTTTTCCCAGTAATAATATATTTAATGAACCATCCCTGTTTCGATACCAAATATTTTGGGGTGGCTTGGTCTTGAACTTCATAAAAGACATGTTCTTTATAAAGTTAAGTTAGCTTTTTAAAAGACATGTTCTTGGAGCAGATGAAAATAATTAGAACTGGTTTCTTGGTGTGGATTAACCCAACTACCTGCATTTTTAGAGACTTCTTTGGGGCATGGCTTTGAGGATCTATCTGTATTGCTACTTTTCATTTTTGTGCTTTTGCTGCTTCCCCCAGCCATACATTTTCAGCTCATTTTATAGCACTACAAGCTGTGGTCAGGCAGATGCAACACTGTATTTTTTATAATTTTGTCTTTGCCTTCAATAAAGCAATGAGGTCTCTTTTTAGAGGACATTTGCCTCCTAGAATAATTTACTGTGTATAGAATATGTAGTTTCAGTTTAAGGTCTTGGTATTCCAACTGTGTACCAACACCAGAGCTTCAAAAAGGTCCTTTTTTTGGACTGATGACCATGCTAGCCTGGGGAATTCCAAGAGTTATAATCTAAGAAGTAACATATCTAAGCTTTGTAATTAGCTTTGAAATATTCCCATAATGATCACATATTCAAGCCTGCAAATGTGGTATCATATTAGAGTGTTAAACCACTGCATAATCAAAGCTGAGAATGAATAATAGGATCATTTATAAATTATTATTTTACATTCTCTGCTTGTTTATTTTGTACTAAACCTGTGGACAACATATACATGTAAATGGCTGGTAATATGATTGCCAAATGTGGTTCTGGTGAGTGAAAACTTTTCAGCAAGGGTTTTTCTGAACAGGCTACTAATCTGAATCATGCCAACTGAGCCCCGACTGTTAGAAAGCTTTCGCACTAAAGGGAAGGTTGTGGTTCAGTGTTTGTGGCTCAGTGGTAGATGTAGACTACATGCATATGGAAGGTCCCAGATTCACTAGTCAGCATTTCCAGGTATTGCTGGGAAAAACTCTTGTCTGAAACTTTGGAGCATTGCTATCAGTTGTTACAGACTGAGGGTAAGTAAAATGAAGCCCATAGGCCCCATGAAGCCCCAAGATCCACTTCTGAAGCCCCTGTCATTTAAAGCCCCCATATTTAAAAAGAAATCACACTAAAATTGCACCAAGCCCCCCAAAACATATGAGAACACACAAAAAACTACTCTACAACTCAAATGCCTTCCCGCCACCTTTTCCCTTCAAAATGGCAACCAGAAATAAGATCATGTCATTTCTGCTCACCATTTTGGAGTGGAAAATGAAAGTAAAACAGCAAGGGGAATTTGGCTTGTGGCCCCCAAGCATCTGTGGCATGGACAGTGCGGAGCAGAATAGACTAACTGTTTGAATTGATCTGAGTCCTTTTCTTATGTTTCTTTATGAGACAAAACAATATTTCCAGCAGATTAATGTGTGTGTGTGTATGTAGTTGGGAGGTACTATATCACTCAGACATAGAGATATGAAGGCCTGTGGAAAAAGTAGGGAAAAAATTATCTGTGTTTTTCCAGAATTATGTTAAAATAAAATATTCCATAATTGTTTTTCTCCTTTTTCCCCCAATTTTTCTCTGTGTTTTTAGTTTCTCCCCTTTTCCCCTAGTTTTTTTCTGGGGGGAAATGGGGATAAAACGTTTAAAAAACAAGGAAAAATTGAAAAAAGGAAGAAAATCAATTATGGAATATCTTATTTTAGCATGATTCAGGAAAAAACATGAAGCCCCCCCCCCTCATTTTTCCACAGGCCTTCTCTTCTCTACTCAGAAGCATTATTTTTTTTTAAATGTTGCACTTTGATCACCTTCTCATGTATTTATTTTTTGATTAATTTATGGCCTTTCCTTCCTCATAAGAACTCAGGACAGCTCATAATCTTACATGAAAACACATAAGTAAAACCACAAATTACAACAATCTAAAACCACAAGTTGAAAATCACACATGCTTAGTATCATAAATTACAAAGGTGTGTTAAAAACAATGATAGCACTTGATGAGAACCTCAAGGGCGGTCCTTCACCTCTGCTTTTGTGCAAACTGTCTGTTTAGTCAGTCTTTTGCCATTCTTAGGCTGCATCCCCACTGGAGAAATAACCTGGTTTGGCACTGCTTTAATTGCCTTGGCTCAAGGCTATGGAATTCTGGGAGTTGGAGTTTGTTGTGGGCCCAGAGCGGAGCAGAGCTCCGCTTTGGACCCCACAACAAACTCCAACTCCCAGAATCCCCTAGCCTTGAGCCAAGGCAATTAAAGCGGTGCCAAACTGGGTTATTTCTCCAGTGGGGATGCAGCCTTTGTTTGCTGAACTAGGGCTCTGGGAGACCAGGGTCTGAGTCCCCACTTAGCCCTGGAAACTGATGGGATGTCTTTGGACAAGTCACATATTCTCAGTCTTTAAACCAAGACCATGGCAGACCCCCTCTGAATAAAACTTATCAATACGACCTTATGATAGGGTTACCTTAAGTCAGAGACAACCTGAAGGCACATAACAAGTTGCCATTTGTACAAGACTAGTGAGAACACCTCTGCTCGGCCTGAATATTGTAAATCATAATAGGACAGGAAAGACAGCAGATGCTGTCTCCTTTCCTGCACTCTGCTCATCCTGCTCAGCTCTTAATTCAGTCAAAATGCCCCACCAGGTCCCTCCAACATTACCAGAGATCAACAGTTCATGTCCATTTTGTCCCCACACTTTTGTCATCTCTCAGCCTCCTGGGAAGCCAGGAATGAGTTTGTCTACATGACAAATTGTCACCTTCTGCTTTTATGGACATGAAAGATTCCACTCTTTTGCCTCAGACTAATGAGCTCTAGGATGTGTGGAATCAAAAGTACTCAATATCTTAATGCAATGAACTGAAAATCCTACCGTTGATCAACACCTGACTACTTGTTGGAATCCCTGAGTGACTGTGTGACCTCCAACATACCCATTTTCTTGGAATTCCTTTCAAATAGTCCAGCACATTCTCGGGATGGTAGTATCTCCTTATCACTGTTTTGTCCAGTAACTGATCTGTAGTCCATCCATTGCTGGAGCGTTTCTTCTGATGGGCAAAACCCAACAATACCTCCCAGTTATGCTGCTTTTGCATTGGTTATTCAAGTGTGATAAATTCATCTCAAAGCAGTTTCAATATACAGGCAGTCATGTGGTATGACTGATTATACTACTCTTCTCCACCTCTTCTCCCTCACTATTCCCAAGGAGGTTGTTCCCCCCCCCCCCATTGCATTATTATTATTTACATGGATTGCCATGATGGTGCAATTGCATTTAAAATTAAAATAAATAGAGACTGAAAGGCATGCTGGGAAGGGGATAAGGCAGAGAGCAGGGCTATGAAGGCCAATGTGAGGAAGGTAGAGTATTTTTTCCTAGGTTTTTTTCCTATTAGCATGGGGAAGTATTCAGAACTTCCTCTTTTTGCTGCCTTTAAACAGACCTCAGACTTATAAAATAATACAATGAAAACAAAACAACAACAACAACAACAACATGATTACTTATAGGATGAGATTTACAGGTCTCTGTGTTGAAGTAAGAAGATGGCATACATAGCAAAAGATTGCAAAAGATAGTAATGAGAAAGAACACAAGAGCTGGGAGAGGTTGCAGCGGTTTAGTTTTGCCTGAGCCAGCTGGGAAAGCCAAGATTCCATACCTCCTGTCCTTCTCCCCCTCCTGCTGAGTTATTTGAATGTGAACTCCTTTTGCAATTTGCATTCAGCTTGCAACAACAGATGTGAGCTTAGGACAAAGGGGGAAAGTGGGAGGAGAGGAAAATGTTGTTTCATTTATTAATTGTATATTAGAGTACAGTATAAAATAAGGTGCTGTTGGGAGGGGGAGAAATTGAAATGGTGGAGTGAATGCTGATTGATGGCATGTTTGAGAAGATTTGCATAATGCTGATGAATGTCAGCTGGGAGTTCAGTTAAACAAGGGATTTGGAGTTAGACTAGGGTTCAAGTGGAGTTTGGTATGGTTAGACGGAGAGCTTGAGAGGAGTATGAGAGAGGGTGTGTGGTGCTTTAAATTTAATACATAACTAACTTGTGTTACGTTTAACTTCTATAAATTAAAAAAAAAAGTTCTTACATACTTTTGGCCTCCATAAATGCTTGAGACTTGGATTCAGACAAACTGTGTGTGGGGGCAATATTAAATACAGAGGGAGTACTATCTATTGAAAACAGAAAGTACATAAATCCTCATAGGTACCTTAGATGGTCTCCATAGTTAGTATGTTCACTCAGATGGGACGGACAGGAGGAAGCACTTACATTTTGGCAGAGGTGAGGATCAGGTGAAGTTCTCATTCTTGATTATCGAAGTGAACAACATGGGAATCTTCAATTTCATGGGTTGAACGGGCGAAACCCCATATTTGGCCACAGTGGTGGGATTGCCTGTGTGGAAATCCCTTACAGTTCGTGCAAAGTTGGATAAGGGTTCGAGAACCCACACAGAATGTATGGACATATCTCCACACAATACACGGGGTTCATAGATGCAATCTAGGCCAAGTACTGGGATGGTGCTTTTATTGCACAGTTGTATCCCATGAGAAGCCCTTGCTCCAAAGGCAAGGCAGGCAATATCTTGTGGGCCCATTAATCAACTGTGCCACAGGAAACAGTGTCACCGGCTAAAAATGATCCATCAGATCTTGAAAACAGTTAATTAAACCTAATATATTGCCCCTAATTCATTAAAACTTTGAACAACCATGTCAGCATGTCTTGTTTTGTTTTTTTAATGTCAACAATGTAATTGATCAATGACACTGAGTGGTACATGTTACAATATATGGCACTGTTAAATAGGTTTCTAACATGCTTGAACAAATCCTTCTTCATGCTTTAAGTGCAGTAAATTAATTTTTCTTTAATTACTTAACATTTCCAAGTTCCATAATCCATAACATTTGACTGCATAGTGCAACTGTGACCTGAGAGTGGCCCCAGCTATTGATTTCTAGGGTATATAACTAAAACACCAGCCCTCTGAAACTGACTGCATTCTACAATACAAAGATTGATGCTGTTTTCCTTTTGGCTGAATCCACAGTATAGTTAAACTTCTGGGATACAGTCCAATTTGTTTGTGCCCAGAGGGTGAACTGACTTGAGACCAGGTCTTTCCATTTAAATGAATGGTGGATTGTATTGTTATTAATTTTGATTATCCAGCAGTTCACAGTATAAGAAACGGGAGTACTATCTAATTATTTTTTAGAGGTAAGCAGAAGATAAAGTGCCAGTTGAATGCTCCTGATCCTGGCAAGAACTATTCTTACATTATTTTATATTCTCTTGTTAAATTGAATCTTTTCAATGATACTGTTTGTCTGTCTACTAAAGATTGCTCTATAATTATAAAAGACAGTGAGCAGATACAGCTAGGAGCCCTGCGGGTGCAACCTGTCCCCACCCCATATTTTATGAAGTGCAGATGATGACCTACAAAATGCAAGAATAATGCATAACAACCTAGAAAAGGATTGTTAGTCTGATGGAGAAAGGAAACAGCATTAGCATATGCATCAGGATACAGTATGTGAAATTGAACAAGGAAAGCTGTTTCTACCCTGGGAAAAAAAATTCTTCTTTAGTATTGAGTGTTTTGTTTTTAACCTTCAAAACAACCATAATTTTCATTATTTTAAGTTTATTATTATTCTAGGCATTTATACCTTTTATAGTTTGGGATTCTGAAATCTTTCTGTTTACAAAATCTCAATCCAAAATAGCCTTTCCCATAAACCCTTTAACTTAACCTCTATTCTCCCGCTCAGATTTTCAACTGAAATGAAACTTAATCACATATAACTGCATCTTGTCATGTTAATATCCCTTTAGTGAAAGGCTGCTGTAAAGTATTTGAAAAAGGAGCTGTTTATTTTTTTTTAATGCTATGATATAGAATGCAATATACACTTACATATAACAATAGCAAATAATAATGTTCTGTCTTTGAATGTTTACAGCCCAATTTATTTCAAAAGAAGACCTTGACAACCTGGGGCTTCAGTGCTCATCAGCATATAATAGACATTTATTTTTGAAAAGTAGTTTCCAAACACTCAAAAGAAGGGTGTGGGAAAAGCCAGGTACACTGTAAGCATCTTTCTGTATAGGACCTCATCTCTATCGGAAACACAATGAAATCTAGATTATGTTGTTTGATGCTCTGTGCATTTGGTAAAATGTTGAACTATATGACATTTGGGTCCAAAACACACAGCCAAAATAATCCAGTTTGAGACTGTTTTAACTGCCCTGGCTCAATGCTAGGGAATTCTGAGAACTGTAGTTTTGTGATACATTTGGCCTTCTATGTCAGAGAGCTCTGGTGCCTCAATAAACTACAATTTCCAGGATTCCCTAGCAGTGAGCCAGGACATTTAAAGTAGTCTGAAACTGGATTATTTCTGTAGTGTGTTTGGGACCTAATTGGGAAGAGAAGGTTAAGAGGTGATATGATAGCCCTGTTTAAATATTTGAAGGGATGTCATATTGAGGAGGGAGCAAGCTTGTTTTCTGCTGCTGCAGAGACTAGAACGCGGAACAATGGATGCAAACTGCAGGAAAAGAGATTCCACCTCAACATTAGGAGGAACTTCCTGACAGTAAGGGCTGTTCGACAGTGGAACACACTCCCTCGGAGTGTGGTGGAGTCTCCTTCCTTAGGGGTCTTTAAGCAGAGGCTGGATGGCCATCTGTCAGGGATGCTTTGACTTGGAGTTCCTGCATGGCAGGGGGTTGGACTGGATGGCCCTTGTGGTCTCTTCCAACTCTATGATTCTATGATTCTATGATTCTATGATTGTTTGGTTTTCTTCTAGCTCTGTGATCCTACTTCTCTTAAATCTCTGATCCCAGAAGACTAGACTTCTTGATTATTCTTTTCTGATCTCAGAGCCTTTACTTTGATTTTTACTCAGGAGATGTTTGATGAAGTAGCAATGTATTGGGTTCCTCTTTTGTTTTATTTTGTTGTTAAACCTAGGAAAACATTGGCATCTAAAGGTTAAAAAAAAAGAGTCTGGTCATGTCTGAAACTAAACTAGCAAGTCAAGAAAAGTATAATTTCTCACAAGGAGCTTAAACCATGGCTGTAATATAATAAGCAGAAATAAGTGTATGTATCAGCAGACAGTTAAGAACAGATTGTGGTGATGTTTTAAGTAGTGACAGATCAAAGAGCCACATTAATTTCGCATGCCAATTCTAATGCTCCTCCTGCTGCAAAATTGGATTCTGGACATTCATTAGCCTATGCCAAATATGCAGGAACAATTAGTTTGAGGACAAACTTGGCATCCTACAAAAAATAGATGGAGAGTCTCAGTGCAAAAGATTCAACAATTTTCTTATGTAAAATACCCCACTTCTACCTAACACCAGGCATCCAAGGTGGTTGTCACTGTACTGAAGTTTATACCAAATAAAAAGAAGTTTTTTTTTTAAAGCAGTGATTGTTCATAAAGACTCAGCTGGGGGCAGAGGGAGTGAGGGACAGAATATTTTTACTCCTAAGAATTTAGGGCTAAACAATTTGGGTTACCCCATCCATGAACAGAATAAAAATTGCTTTTCTCCCCATGTAGCTAGAAGACATATAGAAAAGGCTTCCCTACATAAGAAGACTCAGTTTAGATCAGACCAAACGCCTGTCTAGTCCAGCATTCTGTACACATAGTAGCCATTCAATTACTTATAGGCAACCTTTCGGCAAGGACATGAGTCCCACTCCTCCCTTCATCTAACTCTCCCTGGCCACTGATATATGGAGATATATTGCCTCTGATTCTAGAGGTGATATATAGCCATTCTGGCTAGCAGCCACGGATGGATCCATTCTCCGTTAATTTGTCTAACCATGTTTTAAAGCATCCAAGTTGGCAGCCATAACTAGATTTTATGGTAGTGAATTGCATTGTTTATGCTGAATGGAGAAGTACAGTAGTTCTTTTTTATCTGGGCACTTCCTTTTAAGAATTGCACACAGGCACACACACACACTCTTCCAAGATTTTTTTTAATAAAAATGAAGACATAGCTGGCATACTCAGCATAAAGTGTAGTTTTGGCCTTAGCTTGGAGTGGACAAATAGCTCAGCTCTCTCAGGTCTATGGAGTTAATTTGTAGACAATTACAACTATGAGGTGTTTCTTTTTTTAAGTAGTGGCAACAAAATGATCCTTGCCGTTTAAATTAGGCTGCTGAAATGAACAAGCTTGGGATAACAGGAATGAAAGGGCTGTAAATTTAATTTTGTTCTGGAAACATCCTAGGCTCTAAATCCTAGGCTCAAAATGTTCCCTTGAGTTCCTCCTTTCTTTCTACGAGTGTGACATTTCCATCTTGCTCTGATTAATGGACTTGAGATTCCAGTGAAATTCAAACTACACCCAACAAGCCTGATGACTGACCAATTTGTTTTATAGGCTGCATCTGCACTGCAGAAATAATCTGATGTGTCAAACTGGATTGGTTATGCAGTGCAGATGCAGCCACACTAACTGATAATTGTGTTACGACCATTCATGATCCCATGTTCACCAAAGGAGAAAATGAACCAGCTGTTTTAACTGGCTCTTCAAAATCTAGAGTAGATACCCCACCTCTCAAAACCCCCAAGAACCCAGAAAAATAGTATCTGAATTAAAGAGCTTAATTGTCTCTGTAGTACTTATGTTCTAGTGCCCAAAAATTCTTCTCTTATGAATCTCACTCATTTTGCCAAATTTTAACTTTTGTCTGTGGAGAGATAATTGTTTTAGGAAAATGACCTTATTGTTGCTGAATCATTGCTTGAGTCCCCAAATGAACTTAGAAGTGGGTTTTGTTCATTATTTTTTCCTCTTGGTTGATATTTTCTGCTTGTTGTTGTATTCTGTTACCATTTCTGGCTGTTGGGAAAATCCAGCAAATCCCTTGATAACGGTTCCTGAGCTAGCTGAGAAGATACGAAGACAACATTAGATGAATTAACTTCAATGAAAACTGGGGGAGGGTTGGGATTTGAGTACTGTTTTACGATTAAGAACACATATTTCTTCCAGGCTCCAATTCTAAATATCCACAAAGAAGTTCTATTGCACTAAGCAGGGCTTGCATTTGAGCAGATGGGCATAGGTTCATGCTGTGAATGTAATGCCGTAGCTATGCTGAAATTGTTCCCTCTGGAGCTTGTTCATGGGACAATGCTGCTGTTTTACCTTTTAGCTGGTATTTGATTGGTGATAAAATACCTCATTTATTAGATGTAGGATTGTTGTGCAAGATGCCCCAGTGGGGACATCAGCAATTGCGGAAAGGTGATAAAATAAGAAAAGTGGTTGTGTGCAATCTCATTCTCCATTATACTGTTTATATGAGCTTAATTGGTTTTGTCACTCACAGATCTTGTTTAGAAGAGGTTGCGTTTTAAATCACACAATTGGCATCGCAAGCAACAATGGTCTTTGTGAGCTGATTCAAAATGACATTTCATCATGGCATTAAGTTACTATGAAGTTGGCAGGAAGATCACTGCAATTCTGGAGTAAAGTGCCTTTTTTGCTGGCCATAATCTTGGTGCATATAGTTTTGACAGAACCGTGTCATAGAGTTTGCATACTGTAATGGCCGAATGTGTTGAATATGTATCCAAAATGTGCCATTATTATAACCTCTTTTCAGGTCATATTCATATTGGACTAATTGGGAAACTGACTGCACAAGTGCTTCTGAATGCCATGGTGCTTTTGTACAGATGATGTCCAAAGGGCTGACAAGGGACAGTCAGAGCCTGAAAAATAAAAGGGGTGGGAGAAGGAGAGAATGAGAAAATAAATTTCTTTTCATTTCACAAAATCTGATTTCCTGAGCAGATTTATTTTAATTTCTGCATGACAAGAACCTAGACATTTCTGTCAGGCTATGCATAATCTGTAATTACTATGGCAGTTTGAAAAATGCAGAAATGAATGGCACAATCTTCAACTCAAATCAGCGGCTAAAACAATAATTGGTGTGAAGAACTTGGTAAAATTAATATATATGAATATTAGAGATTAAAACATACTGGTAATGATAATGGAAATCAGCCAAATGGTGCTTCCCTCCCAAAATTTCTAATTCATTCTAATAACTGGCTACTGTGTTTAAAAAGTGGTAGTCTCCTTGTAATCATGAAAGCAACTAATGTATTGCATTGCTTGTGACATTGTTAACTCTTCTCCACTACTTTCTGTTGTGCTTTTTGAGGGGGAAAAAGGGTTTCATACACTCCAAAGTAACTAGTAACAAGTTACTATTACTTATAACTTGTTACTTCCAAGCACTGCTCCTTCCTCATTCACTCATTCAAAGCAGGATGCACAATGTCCAAAACCAGCCATATTTCATCATTTTATGCGATAAGTAGATAAAATAGTCTTCCCAGAGCTGACCACATGAATGGGTCAGTGCCAGCTGGATGGAAATAGAAGTGGAAGATGTCATGGAAGCTGAGGCAGCTGGGATAAGAAAACCCCAGTTTCCGGCTGAATGCTTTTGCTTTCTCCCAAAGTGGTTACACATGTATAGGAATGCCTTCCATAAACAATGATCACTTTTGCTACCTCAGTTCAGCCTTGACCCAATACATTCTTTCTCTTGATTTCATAGGCCCCATATGAAACTGCACCTATCATATATACACAATCATATATTTCTCCATTAAGTTTAAAAATTAAATGACAGATTCATTTCCTCTCCTTTCCACTCAGATAAAGAAGAAACAGCAAGAAGTAGTAGGCTTCTTAGAGGCCAACAAGATTGATTTTAAAGAAATGGACATAGCCTGTGATGAAGACAATCGGAAATGGATGAGAGAGAATGTTCCAGGTGAAAAGAAGCCACAAAATGGAATCCCTCTTCCTCCACAAATATTCAATGAGGAACAATACTGTGGGGTAAGAAAAGTAAAACTAGAACTTGATTACAGGATGTTTGTAGACTTGCTTCATAAAGTTAGCAAAACATTATTTTGGGTCTACTGTTCATATTAATTTTACCCCCTGTTTTCTAAGCTGCTGCCACTGCCACCACCACCACTGTTGTTGTTGTTGTTGTTATTTCTTCTTCTTCTTCTTCTTCTTCTTCTTCTTCTTCTTCTTTTCTTTGTCATCGTCATATCCTGTCTCCCCCCCCCCCCCCCCCATGGGACTCAGAGACGTTTACAGTTTAAAGAACAGTATAACTTTTGCAAGATAATTCTGAAGACTGAAAGAAAAAAGCACAGAATGAAGTGATTTTACTGTGATGTTCCACACAAAGAGCTGGAACACACATAATGTGCTTAGACTGCTTACTATTATTATGACCACTCTTCCACTATTTTGTTCCCTGGGCTAACTCACATCTGTAAAAAAAAAACAACCTCGGATAAATTGTTGTAGACTGCATGCCTTCAATTTGGATATAACATAGCTTGATTTCAGTAACACGTTTGACAAGGTCCCCCATGAGATTCTTGTAAACAAGCTAGTAAAATGTGGGCTACTGTTAATATACTGTAGCAGTTCTGAGTCATAATTACGGCCTCAATTGTGGGTTAACAAATCAAGACATAATGCATACAAGTGTTGATTTTCAGGAGGCAAGGCAATCTAGGATTTGGTGTCTGACTTATCCCAGAAAGATTTTCCATTCCCCCAAATGATCAGATTGAAGATATTCCCTAGTGTTATCCTGATGCTGAGTATGGACGGGAAATTGCAAGGGCTTTGGCTTTTCTCCCTTCTTGTGGTTCTTTAGCTTAAATGATCTTTATTGTGGATTTATAGCAGAAAATGTTTCACATAGAGGACATCTCTGAAAAAAGAACCGGCCTTCAAACTGCCTCTCTCTGTAAAATAGGACACATTACCACCTTAGTTATCTGTACTCAAAGATGTGTTATATGATTTGATGATGGTTTTGTTGCTGTCTCATAAAAACTTTTGATGATATATGTCTTAGATCCATAGCATTAGAAGCCATACCTCTAATGGTTGTCCTTTCATCTTGATACCCTTGTTCACTTTCACATAATTCTATAAGTGGAACTTCTCTGATTTATAGTTTGAGTTTTAACTAGACTTTGAAACCAGCTTCAAACCTTAGTTATGAAGCACCAGCCATAATTAAATTATGGTTAGCAACAGTTGGGTTTAAAGCTGTGAAAGGTGATGCTATACATCGTAAATACTATTAAAGCTTCCAAGGAAAGTATGCAACAAATTCACATGTAGACATCTTTGGCATAGCATATGTCTTCAGAACCAAGCTCTGGTTGTTGTGTATTGTGCTCTAGATTCTGAGTGAATCTGTTGGTGAATCTTTTGTGAGTAAACTTTTAAATTGTAATTCCTTTGGCCAGATAATTTAATTCAGTTGTTCCCTTCCTGAAATGGGGTGGGTTGGGGGGGGGGGGGAAGAGAATATAGCATTGACAACATTATGCATAGCATTATCAGTGTTAAAAACTAAAAGTGAAATATGTGCCTTCAAATTTCCTGTTGACTCATAGCATCTGGTACTCCCTGGCAGCCTCCATTCCAAGTCCTAATCAGGCCTGATCCTGCTTTGCTTCTAAGATTAGAAGGAATTTGGTGCCTTCATGGTATTTAGGCAATGAGTGAAAAATTCATGGCCAAAATATTGTGGTAGAAGACCACCATATTTTAGGCCATCAGAGAAAGGTGGTCTAAATGAGAAACCTTAATTATTATTTTTTAAAAAATAGGAGCTACCTGCTTGTTCATTCTTTGCCTTCATCTGTCAGAATATTGGAAGGGGGTGGTGATGATGGGGATTTGCTTCCTTGTCATTATACATTTGGTTAGAATACTCCTTGTATTGTGTCAAGATGTAAGAAGAGTTCAGTTGGCTAGATCTCTTGGAAAAATTATGCTTTAGGTCCACCAGCCATGAAGCCCACTGGCCAAGCAGGCTGGAGGGGTCTGGACCTATCTAGTTCAGCATCCAGTTTCCTACAGTGCCTCTGGAAATCTAATATGGACATTATGAATGTGAGAGCTTCCTCACGCTGTTTCTACAGCAACTAGTATTCAGAAGTGCACTGTCTCTGAACTTAGAAATGTCATATAACCACAATGGAGAACAGTGACTGCTGGACTAATTTTGTTGTTGCTATTATTATTATCCTTTATTTATATCCTGCCTTTTCCACATGATTAGGAGTCAAGGCATATAATATGTTAAAACGATTACAGTATAATTAAAAACATACAAAAAATCAACATTAAAATAGAATTAAACTATTAACAATATTAAAATAATTTAAAATATACACTTAAAATGATTAAAATCAGTTAAGAAAGAGTACAATTTAAACCAATACACTACTCTCTTAAAAGCTCTTTCCTTAAAAATCTTCAGTCTTAAAAACTGTTTGGAATTTAAAATATATATATATATGCCCGTCAACAGAAGGGCAGAAAGGGAGGGAGTCTTTCTAAACTCTTTAGGGAGGGAGTTCCAGAATCTAGGTGTAGCCAATGAGAAGGTACTATCTTGTGTACCCACCATCCATATCTGTGAAAAGGATGGGATCAAAATAATGGCCTCTTCTCTAAATTTTAGGGTCCAGGGAGGTTCATGTGGCTCTAAGCTATATAGGGCTTTGTAAGTCATAACCAGCATTTTGAATTATGCCTAAAAACAGACTGGAAGTCAGTGGAGCAGAGGATCTGTATGATCCCTATAACCAAAATGAATTGATCTAATTGTCCTTCAAAAATAATCTAAGGACCATTCTAGACTTCCACATGGTGTAGCATCCAGCTACATATCCCCACCCCCTTCTTAGCGAAATTACATGTACAAGGATATGCCATTGGAATCCCCCCCCCCCCTCTTAGGGGGGTTCTGGGTATGTGAAATACAGTGTTTATTCTGATTGTTTTAGGGAGAAAGCTATTATATCTTCCCTCCCTACCCATTTCATTTCCAATAAGGTTCCCCCTCTCCCCACAACATGCCTATAATTTGGTAAGGAAATACAAGACAACTTTCTGCATGTTTTGTTAACTAGTAAACATCTAGCATGGTCAAAAAGACACGTGTGTTCTTGCAACTTTGAACTCTGTTGTGGTATTACTTTTCTACAGTATAGTGGAACTGAAATGAAAATGGAGGTTCTTCATAGTATTCTGTATTTTGATGTTGTCGTTAACTGCCCTTGAGTTGATCTTGACCCATGCCAACCCTGTGGATGAGATATTTCCAAGACTCCCTGTCCTCCACTACTCTGCTTAGTCCCTGTACATTAATTCCCATGACCTCCTTAGTAGAGTTTATGTTGCAGTATTTTGAGCATAATTTGGCTTGTGTGGGAGATTAGTTCTGTGATTTGTGGATGGGGAGGTATACTGATCATTTCTAATCTGTTGGCCATAGTTTTGTTTTCCTTATCTGTTGACTTATGTTGTTGCTTAGCACTAGCATGCACCTCTTCCTTCTCCTCCCTCTGCTGCATGCTGGGGGAAACGGTGTAGCGTGCCAACTCTAGCACATGTGCCATAGCTTTGCCATCAAGGTCATAGAGTGTCCTGGTCCTTGGTTTGAACTTTCCTTTGATTTCCTGGATCTTGTGGAATAGGTCTCTCATTCTTCCCTTTTTGTTGTTGTCTTCTATTTCTCTGTATTGATTGTTGCATTGTGTATTATTCAGCAATACCCTTCTGTGTGGCAAAGTCTTTCCAGAACAACAAGAAGTCTGGGGGTAAAATTCAGTAACTCCTACCAGAGCCCTCTAGGGGCAACCCACTGTCATCAAAATTTGATGTGTATAAGAGCTGTATAAAATGTACTTCTGCTTTAAGTCAAGGTGCTAGAAGAGATGTAAATCCTTGATTATTTTGTTATTACATACAAGGATGAATAATTACCTATATTGTAGTTTTTCCCCTACTGTAGAAGAATACGAATATGTGTAGCATTCTCCTCATATTCAGCATCCTGAAGTGCTTTGGAGGATTTTTTTTACTTAGGAAAACTCATGGGGTTTTATTTGTCCCCAAAAAATTGTTTCCTGCACACACACATACACACAGTGTTTCTACTGTGCAGAAAACCCTAAACATTTTGAGATGTTCAAATAGTGGGAGAAAACTGTGAAAAAATCTTTCTGTTCTATTATTCTTTCCAACAGGGGTTTCTGACTATTGGAAAGCCCATTTCACAACTGGGAAATGAATAAGACAATATTCTTTACACCCCTAGGTACACATTCCCTATACACCTTGTTTTAGAGCAAAACTGATGGTGGTTTGTTTTCCTTATGCTTTTTGTGTTGTTGTTCCTTCTGTCAAACCTTATTTGGTGGAGGTGGCAAGGGCATGAAAATGGGTGGCATTGTTCACCACTGTTCTAACCAGTCTACTTTCACATGAAAGTATAATTCAGGAAAGGACCTTTCTAATGCAAATTGACCCATTGAAAGCTCTTATGAAAGCAGCTTTAAATTACCTTACATGGTTGTTGCTATAACACCAGCCCAAATTCTGAAGGAATTTGCTTTGTTGGCTCTACCCAGAAAAGGGTGTGGGGTAGCAAGCCTTGCAATGGTATGAATAAAATTATCCCATCCACGTTCTGAGCTCATATTTTTCATCAATGAGTGAAGTTAGCCAACATTGTACTGTAGTGGAAATGCGTTATAGAGGAGATACTGGGGAACAGGAATGGGATGGAGTAGACTGCCATCTTATAAAGTTTAATTGAGCTCAGTTATACAGTACATAGAGATGTGATGGCTTAGTGGTTAAGACACCAATTCTGATGATCTCAAGATCGAAAGGTTGGCACTTAAGAGGCCTAAGTGCTGCATAATGGGGTGAGCTCCTGTCACTAGTCCCAGGTTCTTCCAACATAGCTGTTCAAAAGAATGAAAATGTAAGTAGATAGATAAGTACCAGTTTGGTAGGAAGGTAACAGCATTGAGTGCAGTTGTGCTGGTCACATGAACATCGGAGTAGTCCTTGGACAGCGCTGGCCCTTTGGCTTAGTAACAGAGATGAGCAACACCCCTACAGTTGGTTATGAGTAGACATTCATGTCCAGGGACTACCTTTATCTTTTTATTTAGTACTGTACATATTATTTGAGAAGCCATGCATAAGACTGTACTATTAAAGCTAGCTGTTTGCAATCACTGTTTAATCAAGAAAAAAAATTGTTGAGCCACCTGAATAACTTTCTCAGACTGTTATTATAAGTATGTGTATTTAAGATGTGTAGCATCTTAAGAAACCCACATATTTTAACTTCTAAAGTTAAAAAAGTTGCAAAATCCTTTGAAATGCTCCCACTTTCTACAAAATTAATATTTTTTATATTTAGTGGGTATATTCACACCACACAATTATAGCAATTTGATACTCTTTTAACTACCATGGCTCCACCTTATATAGCTCTGGGATTTGTAGTTATGCAAGCTACTTAGAATTCTTTGCCAGAGAGCTGTAGTTCATTAGTCAGAGCAGACTTGATGTTTTGTAGTACCTCCCTAAACTACAAACCCCAGAATTCTCAAGAATGGATCAGTGCAGTTAAAGAGGCATCAAACTGCTGTAAGTATGCTGTGTGGGTACAAAAAGCAATATAACAGAGAGAATGAAGCAGTAGAAGGTATATTGCCAAATAGCACCTGCTATAGAATATCTGCATCCACTCCAAATTAGAAATATACAGTCTCTCTGACTCTGTATGATGCTATTTTGGGCACCAGGCAATTGACATACCAAAGATACATGTCTAAGGACCTTTCCAGATGATTTAAAAAGGCAGCTTTATATTCTTAGTCTGATATTTGCACTACTTTCAATCCAGCACGAATAGCATGACAAGATATCCTACCACCAGTCAAAAGAGGGGGAAGATCTCAGTGTGGGTAATAGGGGTTGTTTTTTGTTTGTTTGTTTGTTTGCATATTCTTTTAAAAATATATGGTAGAGATTTCTGCTGGAGAAGCCAATGAGATTGAAGATAAGACAGACTATCTTTCTTGGTGTCTGTAACTTAAGCTGCTTTCCTCTTGATTTAAAAAGATGTATGAAAGTCTTAATACTTGAAGGGTTCAGTTTGTTAAGTCAGCAAATAAGGGGGGAAAAGAAAGAAAATAGGATAGGCATTGGCATGGCATGTGTCTTGCAGAGTTTAGAAAGTTACTTTGATGAGGAATTAATTTAATAACATGCTGAAATTATCTATAATTTAGCAGTGATATGGTAATGCTCTGAGACCCAGACTGTTATTCTATTGCTCAGTTATGGATGATCTTCAGCATGGTATTATATTCTTTCTGCTTAAAAAAATAACATTACAAACTGGTCTCTTACAGACCCATTTCCTAGATTTCAAACATGGTGGCATGAATACTAGAACGATGTAATTCCCACCATTAATGGGGCAACCATTCCAGGAGGCAAATATGGGACATTATGAAACAGCAGTTATTTATTTAAATTGTGATTATTATATTTTACTGTCAGGATTAAGGATAAATTTGGAATTTTCTGAGATGCCAGAACAACTTGTCTGACTTTGGTACTATGGAACATTACTTAGATGATTCTGTGGCCCAATCTAGATGGGCATTTAGAGGTGCGATTAGGGCTCTAAAGGCCGCTTTTAGTGTAAGTGAGGGTGCAGCGTCCGCAACCTCCCTAACCCTTAAAGCGTATGGGCACCGCCATTTAAAAATGGCGGCGTCCATACGAGCACACCATGATGTTGTCATGGTGCGTGCAGCAGTTAGAAATGCTGCGTGTGCCATGACCACTTTGGGCCGTGGGAGGGCGCCAAGCACGCCCTTCCCATGGCACAAAAAAGGAGTTCAAATACTGAGCTCCTTTTTTGCGCTGGGTGTTTAATGTGGCCTTCAAACGGCCGAGCCAAACACGCAGGGAGGAAGGGGACATGGCAGCAGCCCCTTTCTCCCCTCAGCACTGCCAAGGGAAGTGGGCGCCCGCTGCACCCTGCTTTGAGGCCGTGGGGAAGCGGCAGTTTGCTGCTTCCCCATGGTCTCCGGAAGCGGCGGGATGGGGCCTTCGAGGCTGCTGGTGCGGCAGCCTTGGCCCCATCTCGCTGCTTCCTGGGGCAGATACAGATCACCCCTTTTGGGTGGCCGGTACCACCCCGTGTGTTTGTGTGGGATCCCATTTACTGTTCTGCTCTACACAGAAAAATATCTTGGGCTGAATCCTATTGTTGGTACAAACAAAAATAAACCCATTGAATCAATGGAATTTACCTACACATTGACATATCATGCAACAATTTAGTCAAGTGGTCTATTCTACTTGTGACTATTATCCATTAGATTATCCATTGAATCCACTAGAATTTACTGTTCTGCTGTACACACAGACTATAGTATGTACATATTGAAAATATTAAGGTCCCAATTCTCAGCTGTGGAGTGTTTCTTCTTTAACTGAAATACTACAGCTGTCTTTATTCTGTGTAGCTACATAGTTACTTACAGCTGTACACCAAACATTTCCTGAAAAAGTGGTAAGGTACAATCATTGCACTGCATTGATTAGAAATTGCAAAATGCCATCATCTCAAAGTAACAGAAAAATTAAAATCCAGGTTAGATTTCTTTTTAAAAAAATGATCTTCCAACCAAGAAGATCAAGCTGAAACATATGTCTATATGCTCCATGATGCTTGAGTCCTTGGTTTCAGAGGGTCATTAGTTGCAGATAAAACAAAGGGCCACAGAAGAAACAAAGTCATATTGATTTGTACTCCAGAAGCATCAGACAGTGAACAGAAACCTGTAAATCTCAGAAGAAGGAAGTTTTGATTGGTCACCATTTTACAACAGCCATTTTGTCCTTTGCCTCAGGCAACAAAACATGTTGGCTTTTGTATCCGGGATAAATAAGAGGCACAGATTTGAATTGATGCTGTGGTTACCCAGCACAGATAAATTATGAAAACCTCCCTCAGGAGTCTACATTCTCGATCCAGTTCCCACATTGAAGCTGTTGGCTGGTAAACAAACACACAGAGACAAGTGGCATGTTGTGCCTTGTTAGGTCTTTCTTATGCTTTGCTGATAGTTCAGCAACATTTTGTTTATTGCTGGCATAGAAACCAGAAAATCTAATTCTCTGGGTTAGGGTTTTGAGGGAGGGGTGGGACCCTCTTTGGCTTCTGTGCAGAGAGAAAGATGGGCTATGAAGTAAATAAATAATCTGTTTTTGCTTGAAGGAGGCGCAATTTCAGATGCCTCTTTGTGGGGAGAATGAAGCTGGAAATATTTGGGCAGTGATGAAATTTAGAGCTGTTGTGTGGATTTATGTGTGTTCTTTGTGGGATGTCTAACTTGTGTATGCAGCTTGAGTTGTGTGTGTGTGAGACTCTCCTGCCCTCATTGAAACAAACACATGTACACTGCAGGGCTGTGGCCTTCATTTGGCTCCCTGAAGCAGTGCAATAGATGGTTTTCACCCTCACTAGCCAATTTTATGTCAGTAACTAAAATCAATCAAGTAATTTTGGCATCTGAGACAGAAACTTCCACAGGAATCACTGTTCCTCTTCGACAGTAAAATATGGTAATAATAAATTAATTAATCTTTTCCTGCCTTTTCATTAAGTCCATGATCTGTTTCCTGAAGTTGCTGCCTCACTTGACCTCATGTTAGGGATTGATCTGATGGACTGGGAGAGTTTTGTTGGTATTAAGATAAAGGTTGCCATCATACCTAGTTTTACCAGAAACATAGGGCATGCCACTTAGTGTTAATTAGCATAATTGGCTGGCCTTGGCTTTTTTCTTTTCTGCCTCCCCACCTCCTTTTTTTTTTTTTTTTAACAAAAGGTCTCTAACCATTGTGGTTTTTTGTGGGTTTTGGGGGCTATGTGGCCATGTTCTGTCATCTAGTTGACTTTGGCACATGACAACTCTATGAATGAGAGACTTCATCAACAGCTCAGATCTTGCAAACTCAGGACCATGGCTTCCTTGATTGAGTCTATCCTGTAGTGTGGCCCCCCTCTTTTCCTGCTTCCTTCTACCTTGCCAAGCATTATTGTCTTTCTAGCAAGTCATGTTTTCTCATGATATGTCCAAAGTATGTCTCAGCTTAGGAGCTTATCCCATTAACAAATAAGCCGTTTTACCTCTTCTGGCTTGAATTCAGAATCTGGGATGCCCCCAGATGTTATCATATCTAAATTGCCACCTATCTAGCTGGGATGCTGCCTACTGGATGCATCTCTGATTGAAGCCTTGCTCAGCTGGTCAATTTTTGAAGTCAGAAGCTTCCTGACTTCGAAAAAGTGCTGGGTGTGTGAGGCCTTGACCCGGGATGCATCTGAATGATGGCATCCAGATAGATAGGTGACAATTTAGGTATGATAACATCTGGGGGGCATCCCGGATCCTGAATTCACGTTGGAAGAGGTAAGATGGCTTATTTATTGAGATAAGCTCCTTAATCAATTTGGTATCCAGGGAGAGTTCAGGCTGGATTTGCTCTAAAGCACAATTATTTGTCTTTTTGGTAGGTCATCTTATCTCCAGAATTCTTCTCCAGCACTTCATTTCAAAGGAGATCATTCTTACCTTATCATTTTATTTTACTGTCCAGCTTTTACAACCACACATAGAAATCAGAAATACAATGACATGGACATATAAGTACACTTCAGGATCTTTAGAATCTTGTCTAGTTCCTTCACAGCTGCCCTTCCAAGTTCGTCTTCTAATTTTTTTGACTGCACTCTCCATTTTGACTGATGACTGAGCCAAGGTACAGGAACTCTTTGACTATCTCAATGTTTTTGTTGTGTATTTTAAAGTTATGTAAACCATCTATGGTCAGTTTTTTCCCTTAATATTCAATTGAACACTTGCCTTCATAGGAGCTGAGATATGGAACAAAATGTGCAATTACTAGTTTGTCCATTGTTTTACTGTGCCGGCCAGCCACTGCCTTTCAATTTGTTTGAGGAATGAGTCAAGTCTCAAAACTATGGTGAAAAAGTATAGATTTATAATTGTATAGTTGACCCTTCTTCCCTCATATAAAATGTTATAATTTTGGTGAAATATTACAATTATGGTATACAAATCTAATTTTTTTGATGGGGAGGATGCTTAGCTGAAGTCTGCTTTGCAGAATTCACTGCAAAAACTACAGAGAAGACATTGAAGCAATAGGAATTAATAGGTGGGGATAAAGCTGTGTAAAAACTAATGGTACCACAATTCACAGAACCTAAACAAAGCAATGGAGGATATGGAGTCTTGGAGATAATCTCATCCACAAGGTCACCATGATTCGAGATTGCCTCAAAGGCAGTTAATAATGATAGCAAACTGTTCTAGGAAAAACAAGATTAAAAAGATAATTGCTCTTATATCTCAACACCATAAAGTATTTAAATTTCAAAATTCTGTTTTCTTTTTAACAATAAAAAGTTGAAAAAATAATGATAGCAAACCACAATACATGTACTCATATTTACAGTGACAGGGAGTCTGTTGTTACTGAATGGCTTGTCGTGCCATTATCATGCATTTTAATTGATCTCCATAAATATATATATCAAATTCTGCTTGTTAGGAACAGGTAGGCCTCTTCTCATGGCTGATGGGGTTAGGAAAAGAGCACCTGTTATTACTAGTGCCTTCTCACCACCTTTATTCTTCTTCTCCCACACTGTTTTCTCTGAGACCAACTCCTCATGTCACCTTCCCTCTTTCTTCTTCTTGTCTTGCAGCAGTGACAGCAGTACCACCAGTGCCTGTAGGGCTGCTTGCTTGCTATCTTGAGAAATGGCAAAAGTAAAAGACAGATAAAAGGTTATTGAGGCATATGCTTGAGGGATATGCTTAGATTTTAAAGCAGTGGTAAGTAAAGGCACCAAATCCTGTCTGATCTTGGAAGCTAAGCAGGGCCAGCTTTTATTAGTACTTGGGTGGGGGACTGGCAATGAATACTATAGGCTATATTTCAGTATTCCTTGCCTAAGAAAACCCTATGAAATTAATGGGGTTGCCATAAGTTGACAGGCAAATTGAAGCCACATATACACATGCATACAAGGAAAAAGTCAACCAGTTTTTTAAGAACTAACTCACTTTTTTGTTTGTTTGTTTGTTTATTTTGGGAGTATAATATGAGTATTTGAGCTGATTATTCACACCTACCAAGTTAAATGGGTCATACCTCTAAGTAAACATGCATAGGAATTGTATATATTTATTAGGAATACCTTTTCCTTCTGCAGCTTAAAATATAACAGGACAACAGAACAGCAGCAACAAAGATGAGACATGTAGAAATAATTTCTATTGAGGAAAAGTGGAAATAAAATTTGGGTTGGTTTGTGTGTGTGTGTGTGGGGGGGGGACAGGTCTGAAATACTGGATTGGCACTTGCTTGCATGTGCAAATACATGCTTTTTTCCTTCCACAAAGGAATATCTTTTCTTGGGTAACCATGTTACTCTGTTGTAGCAAAAACAACAAGGTCTAATAGCAACTTAAAGACTAGCAAATTTTTATGTGACATAAGCTTTCATGGACTGATCCGCACTCTGATGACTAGAGTGTTGTCTCATATTTTATACATAACTGTATGGTTGAATGGGAGGGTACAATGAACCAGGTGAGAAGGAAAGAAAGTGTAAAATGTATACAATTTTTTACAGCAGTTTAAGAAACAGTAGTTGAGTAAGCAGCACAGACATCCTAATATATGTGAGCTGATTAGCATGTGTATTCTGATGAAAATTTGAGCTGGGCAAAAAAGATTAAGATAGTGTGGAAACAGACATGCCTCCAAGCCAGCTAGAAGCTGGCTTTTCATGCTGGTCTGTTTTGCCCCATAGATTATGTTTTAGTTAGAACAGAAGTGTTCTGAAGATGGATTGGGGCTGCAGCAAACAAATGCCACAGCTCCAATCTGCCTTGCAGCCAGCTGAAAAAGGAGCGGCAAAGAGCCAGCAAAAAGGCAGCTTTTCTCACTCGCAGCTCATGGGCAGCTTCAAACTGCTCCAGTGGTGTGCAGTGTGTAAAAGCCACACCACCGGAGCTCATATCTGAGCACTGGCATGACTTCTGGGCACGTTGGGGGCATGCAGCATCTGTATGCCATGTCCACAAGCCAGCTAGAAGCTGTCTTTTCATGCTGGTCTGTTTTGCCCCATAGATTATTTTTTAGTTAGAACAAAAGTATAATCTATGCTTCAGAAGGAAATTATACCTTGCCTTCTCCTTGTAGTCTGTTCCCCATACTTTCCACTATATTTTCACTTGTGAATCAGATGGAAAGGTTACTCTCAGTAAAAAGAAAAAAAACCCCAACAAACTGATTGCAAAAAAGAAAAAAAAAGTAAAGTACTGTAAAAAGAAAAACCCTATAGTGGTCTAAGAAGAATATATCTGAAGGTTCTTGCAAGTGACAAAATGGTGTTGCCATAATTATTGTTATGCTATTTGTACTATATCAAAAATACACACTTCTACTTTATATGGGTTTTCTCTCCCTGTTGATCTTTACAACAACCATGTAAGGTAGATATGCTGAGATAAAATGATGGCCTGTGTCACCATGTTAAGTTTCATGACCAAGCTGAGATTTGAATGTAAGTCTCCCTGTTCCAAGTCCAGCACCTTAACCATTAATCTAGTTACTCAGATTAGTTGTTATCATTTTTTAAATGGTAGCATTTCTGTTTGTGTTTTGTGTATATGCTACATAAATTATATTGTTTTAATGTATATGTAGTTTGTGTTATAATTTATGTTTTAACAAGTGATTTAATGAAAAGAATGAGAAAAAAAGAAGTAAAAATTGGTAGCAAAGCTGAAATATAGTGCAAGCTTGCAAATTAGATGCCCAGATTTGAGGAAATGCAATATGGTATTGAAAGGGCTGCTAACAGTGTGGCAGCCTGGAATCCTGTTCACAGTTAAGATGAAAATCATAGGGTTAGAGCCTTAGGTATATAGAAAAGTTTGAAGCCTTAAGAAATCAAGTTCCTTTTGAATATGCTACCTACTGATATCTTGTTTGTATTTTTTATTCCCTTTTAGGATTTTGACTCCTTTTTCTCTGCAAAAGAAGAAAACATTATTTATTCATTCCTAGGCCTTGCTCCTCCACTAGGTTCAACGGTATGAATTTTTGCCCTTTGGGACCTATTTATCAATTAGATGCTGAATTGCTAAACGATCAATTAGATGCTGAATTGCTGTATAAAACAAATAAAAATATCGCACATACGGATTCATAAATCATAAATTACAGGTCATTATAAACTGCTCTATATTTACTAAATCTGGATGAGATGCATTATTTCTGGATCAGACAGATTATCTAGGTCCATTTCAATCTGAGTTCAGGCCTGGTTATGAGATGGAGGCTACTTTGGTTGCCTACACTGGAACTGGACCAGGAGAGTGTGTCCTTGTTGGTTCTGCTGGACCTCTCAGCAGCTTTTGATACCATCAGCCTTCTGGGCTGCCTCTCTGAGATAGTGCTCATGCAGTGGTGAGAGGGGCGAGCTCAGAAGGTGGTGTTAGGGAACTACTGTTTGACTCCCTGGCTGCTGTCCTGTGGGGTCCCATAGGCTTGTGTCTTGATCTCTGTGCTGTTTAACACCTATAAATGCTAGGAGGGATCATCAGGAGTTTTGGGGTGTGGTGTCACTAGTATGCTGAGACTTCCTTTCCTTTCTACTTAGAAGTAAATGTGTAGTACCAGAATCCAGATTATGACCACTATATGCAAATAATGGAGGCCTAACCCCCCCCCCCCCACAGCTGTTTTCCCACTGAATTTATTCCCCCATCAAAAGTGCTAAACAAATGTCACCATTTTTTTTAACCTTTTTAGCCTCTGGGTACCAGGGGATAAATTAAGGGAGGGAAACCTATGTATAGTGGTCCCAGTCTGAAGCGGGGGGGGGGGGGAGGAGCATATGTTTGTTTGTAAATGGAAAAGATCAACTGCATGTTGTGTCTTCAGGTTAGCATGGAGTATAGTTTCAGTGTGATCTACAGATCTCTCAAAGAAAAGGACTCACTTGTTTAGAGATTATGATAAAGCTAGACTTTAGTATTAGTATTGATTAGTTCTGTCTTATAAATTATATGTTGATGATGTGTCTTGGGTTATGACCAACTGTAGCACTACTCACCTTCCCCTTTACTGAAACTTTCCCCTAGTAATAATAATAATAATAATAAAATTTTATTTGTATACCGCCCTTCCTGCGATCAGGGCGGTGTACAGCGTAGAAACAAACAATATACAACAATACATTATCAACAATAAAAGGTTATTTAAAGATTAAAACAGTCTTAAAACAATGCAACAATTGCAGTAGCAGTGTATCGAAATATAGAGCCAATGTGGGAAGGGAATCACATGTGGGAAGACATCAGGGGTATGCATAATCGAATAGATATGTTTTTAAACCCCTTTTAAATTCAATGAGGGAGGCGGCCGAGCGAAGCTCGGTAGGGATGGAGTTCCAGAGGCCAGGAGCCGAGATGGAAAAGGCTCTCTTTGAAGTTGTTGATAATTTAGCCTCTGGAACTCTAAGTAGGTGCTGCCCCGTGGATCTGAGAGTGCGGGGCGGATTGTGTGGGGAGAGGCGGTCCATTAGATACCCTGGGCCCAAGCCATATAGGGCTTTATAGGTAACGACCAGCACTTTGTACTGAGCCCGGAAGCGAATAGGCAGCCAATGGAGATCTTTCAATATAGGTGTTATGTGGGCGGTCCTGGGAGCGCCAGTGACCACCCGAGCTACCATATTTTGCACTAATTGTAGCTTCCGAGTGTGATACAAAGGCTGCCCCATGTAGAGCGCATTACAGAAATCCAACCGAGAGGTTACGAGAGCATGTACTACTGTTTCAAGGTCCCTCCGGTCCAGGTAGGGACGCAGCTGGCGTATCAGCCGAAGCTGAAAACAGGTGATCCTGACCGTCGCATCCACCTGGGAAGTAAGATGGAGCGACGAATCAAGGAGCACCCCCAGACTGCGTACAGTGTCCTTCACGGGGAGCGTGACCCCGTTCAGGACTGGTGGAACCACCTCCGATCCTGGGCCAGGGGAACCTACAACGAGTACTTCCGTTTTCTCTGGATTCAGGCTGAGTCTGTTTTCCCTCATCCAGTCCATTACCGATTCCAAACAGGCCACGAGAGGAGCGACGCCATCCCTGGTCACTGCATCAGTCGGAGACATAGAGAAGACTATTTGGGTGTCATCAGCGTACTGATAACCCCGCGCCCCATGCCTCCGGATGATCTCTCCCAGCGGTTTCATGTAGATGTTAAAGAGCATGGGAGACAGAATGGCTCCTTGAGGGACCCCAGAAGTGAGGGCCCTCTTATCGGAGCACACGTCCCCCAGCTGCACCATCTGGAACCTCCCGGAGAGGTAGGACCGGAACCACTGGAGCGCAGTGCCCCCGATTCCCACCTCAGCCAGGCGCTCCAGAAGGATACCATGGTCGATGGTATCGAAAGCCGCTGAGATGTCCAAAAGCACCAACAGGGACACGCTACCCCTGTCGATGCCCAGACGGAGATCATCGACCAGGGCGACCATGGCAGTCACTGTTCCTCATGTTTATGCCTAAATTTAGGCATATGTTAAAACTTATGTTTCAAAATGAACTTACATGTAGGCCAACGTTATGGTGGGGGCTGAATTAGGTCCAGGAACCTAATTTCAATACAGCGGAGCATCCATATCCACAGACTAGCCATTTCTGGATTTCAGCATCTGCATATGGCAAACCTATGTTGTTCCCAATGGTGGCATGTTCATGTGGATATGCTAGTGGGTGCGTGCATTGTGCTACCATTAAGGAAAACAGGACTTCAGGCCCCACAATTTTTGATATTTGTGGGGTGTGTTTGTCCAGTACTGATTCCTCATGGATACTAAGGTCTGACTGTATATAATATATTCTATATAAATAAGATTTTAAAAAGTAAGCCATGACCCCTGTAGGCTCCTTAAAAGGTGTGTACAGGAGGAGAATAATTATGGTGGCACATATTGGAGTATTTACTGGAAAAAAAATGGAGATTAGAAAAAAGAAGGAAGAAAAGCAGGTTAGCATATGGAATATCTTTCAGTAGCTGCCTGAGATGAAATCTGACATGTCTCCAAGCTGCTGTGCTAAGTTAAGTTAATGAAAATTTGTAATTTGAAACACAGTTGTTATGTGGGACAGCTGACTGTGCTGAAAGGACAGAGTGACATCTCTGTTGTCCAGATTCTTTATTGCCATGCATTAATGTGTGGCAGTTTGCACTTATTCTTTGCCATATTTTATTTATTTACTTATTTTATTTCTGTTCTGCCTTTTCCTCAAAGTGGGACCCACAGTAGCTAGCAATGTAGATTAAAACAAAATACAGATAAAACAATAATTATAATTTTAAAAAATAAAATAAAAACAGGTTGTCCTGTTGAAAAAAAAACTAATTTGAATGGTTTAAAAAACATTTAAAATGTAAATAGGAGAAGGAAACTACTGCACTTCCCTCCTTCATTACAAAACCCTTTGGCAGCAACCAGTTAATATTATATGCCTATCTAAACAGAGAGGTCTTTGCCTGCTGGCAGGAGAGCAGAGAGGCTGCAAGCTTACCCTCTTGTGGTAGGGAGTCCCACAGTTCAGGAGCAGCCAGCCACTGAGAAGGCCCTCTCACTAGTCTTCACCAAGAATGTCTGTGATGATGGCAGAACTGAGAGGAAGCTCATGTCGGGAGATACGTTTTTTCAGAGACTCTGGACATAAGGATTAAGTAATAGAATTATCTGATTAAAGAAAAGAAAAAAAATCAGGAAAGAATAAAAAGGTCAGAAGCTGTGTAAGTAACAGCATTTGTACATGCAATGAAAAGCAGGGGGCATTTTGCCTCAACCAGCAAAATGCCTTGGAGAAACCCTGCGGAAGAAACGGTCATATCCTTGCTCCTGCTACATATGGGAATTTAAAGTACATGAACATTCTGTAGGTCTCATTGTAGAATTTGGGGGTGGCATGGATATACTTAACCTGTCTGGACCCATTGCTTTAATAGAGTTCTGTTAAGTTTTTTGAATACTGTTTTTGTCTTCCTACACACAGGAGGGGAGGATTATAGAGGAGGTACCAAGTGTGCCAAATGGTGACGTTTCAGAAGAGAACAAAACTGCAGAAGTAATATCCATATCTTATAATTCTGTGTAATACTCATTTTTCGTGTTTTCAAAAAAAAAAAATCTCTCTTTTTGTACGTGTTGTTTTGTCTAATAAAAGGAGAAATAACAGCTTTCATAGGGCTTTCCTAAACACAGGAAAGTAGCTTCTGTCTTGCGTGTACATGCCATTCTGCTTGCAATGAAAATGATCTGCTGAACATCAAGCAAGCTGTAACCACTGCCACACATCTCCATCCATCAATGAATGAAAGACAATGTGTTTGAGAAAATTCATAATAGACTATGGTTAGCCATTGATGTATGGGTATGAAAAACCATAGTGGGATCCCACAGAAACTGTATAACTATGAACAGCTCCCCCTTTTCAGGCTGCATGTGTGGAGTTTAATGTCCTTCCATCCTGTACAGCAGCATTCCTCCATGCATGTTTTGGATGCTGTTGGACCCATTTGATGTAGAATGCCACCCATAGGATCACAGAATGTGTGCCCTGGGATGTGCCCATTCATAAAAATGGTTGCCATGGTGAGCATGGTTAGTCACAAAACAACTGTTTTTCAGAAGAGAAACTGGTGTTCTTGGAAAGCAAGAAACCTCCCCAAGAATGCAAGAGCAAGGCATTGGTGCGGATTCATTCCCCAAACACATACCCATTCCTTTCTTTTAACAGTCCTCTCTCCCTGCCAACTACTTACAAAGCTTTGTTCCTCACACCCCACATTGCTAACTCACAAGACCAGCTCACTTTGCAATGTAAACACACAAGATTGCCACACATGCTCTTTCAGGATCCTCCCCCTCAATATCTATTATAATCACCTCTAAGCTCTTTCTCTCTTGCAAACATTGTTCCCAGACATAGAACAATGTATCCTATTCACCCATCACACAAGTACACACACACTATCCTCCCTTCCCTGCCATTCTGGCCATCCTGTAGCTCTTCCTGTTTTACCCCAGATTGTGCAGCAGGTTGTTTGCCCCAGAGCCCCCCCAGCATCTTCTTAGCCCACTCCTGAGCCCACTTTAGGTAGCTGTACAATTCTCCCTGCCAGCTCCTTGACCATTTTGCATCTTTCCAAACTGAATGGGAGGGCTGGCAGGAGTTGAGCCTCTTTTACTATTTCCTCTTTGTTGGGGCTGCTGTTGGTGATTGTGGATAGAGAATTGAAGTACCTAGCCTGCAGCTGCCTATCAGCTTTGTTCTGTAGATACACTCTGTGGCCATGTTCTGGCCTGATGGAGAAAGGAGTTAAGATGGTGGGCAGCTGCAAGCCTGGCACTTAGTTTTACAGCTGTCCAATATTTTTTCCCCCAAAAAGCAAAACAAAAACAAGGAAAGGGGATCTTAGTGAATGTGTAGGCCACACTGTGAGCCAAGTCATAAAGAGAAAACTGTAACTTCACAGAACCAAATATTTTAAATTATCTGTAAACATACCTGACAAGTGACTAATGTATTCTGTTGAACAGTCAATCCAGAGATTGCAATTACTCAAAACTTGCTAGATGCTTTTAAGAATGATTTGTATTTGCTTTGATTCTGATTGCCATTTTCCCCTGCCTTTTTCTGGCTAATGTCACCCATGCAGTTCTTTAATTTGTTGCCAGGAAACTGAAAAGTCTGAAGTTACTGAAGAGAATGAAGAACACACAGAAGAAAATGCAGAGGAAGAGGCAGAAGCTGCTGAAGTGGTGACAGAAGAACAGGTAATTTTCTTTATTCCTTCACGTTTTTTGGTCATTCCCTTGTTCATGTATGTCCTTTTAAACTTTACATATTGAAGTAATCTGAAGGTGACTAAGAAAACAGGATATTAACAAGCAATACCTGCACCACAATGTTGCAGTGTGGGGTGCTACTATTCAGGATTTCAGCCACTTTATCCCATTCCTCCTGCCCTATAGTACCACCAGCTTATCTCCATAGCCTATCATCCTGTGCCTGTTAAGGATGTTCAGTCCTCATTGGGCTATTTTTGAGGAAAAAGCTTACCTCTGCCTTTCAGGATTTTTTTGTATGTTTGTTTGTTTGTTTTTGCTTAAAGAATATTATACTTATATATAAAACTGGGAGTTCCTCCTTCTTTCTCCTCCTGGACCACTGGTAGTGCCATTTTGGCTGCAAGGGAAGGGACACTCACACTTAAAATGACTTAAATGACACCCACATCCTGAATATTGGAAATGGATTTGATGCCAAACTTCACATAGAGTAATTTGCTGAAATCAATGAAACTCTAGGCATGTTGCTTTTAATGGGTTTCCTCTAAGTGGAACTATGTCTGAAGTTTTCTTGGAGGGAAGAGCTGTGTGTGCTATGCAGTGGCTGAGATCTGGTGAGGCACATCATAGTGCAATAGTTCCTCATGTGAAATTACACTAAAGCAGGACATTCAACACCCACACACTTGCTATTGCAGCCCTCCCTCCAGCTATTCAGGAGCTGCTGGAGAGCATGCAGGGAAGATAGGAGAAGCCTCTGACTGTCCCAAGAGCCCAATGCAGAATATTTACATCACCTGCTGAGACCTTTGCATGATTCTGTGTCTGGCTGTGAGGACATAGCTAGGTGTGTCTCAGGTCTCCCCCTCACTCCACCAGCCACAGAATGACCATGAGGGAGCTGTAGCAGCTCGATGGTAAGTCAAGGGAAGAGGAGTTTGTTTTTGTGGTTGAGAATACTTCCCTCCACAATGATCCAAAAAAGATGTAGAAGAGTGTATGGTGGGCTTAAGCTTGTATATGCCACTGACAGGAGACTAGCCAGTGTGTCTTTCAGCCCCTAAACTGGTCTGCTGTTGCCTTATGTACATCATTAAAGTGCTTAAAAATGTTCATACTACATGTCAGTTCAAGTTAGAACTGGGTTGGCCTAAGACATTTTGTTAGTACAAAACATGGAGCACCAGAAAAAGAAAAGAAAAGTTAGGCTGACCTTGTCCTCATCTGATAACCATGACTAAGACAATAGAAGCATGTTTTGGTAATGAATGTTTAGTACTGAATGTTTTGGTAATATTAGAAAATATATTTTGAAATTGACTATGGATAAATATCAGTATTGTATTAATCTGAATATGTGAATAAAAATTAAGAAAAAAATCATTAAATTTTGATTGGCTCCTATAGTTAACCACTCATTTTCTCTCTCATTATATGTGTGTGAGTGTATATGGGACAGAAAGAATTATACTGTGATTTTTTAAGGCATTTACCAAAGTGCTTCAATTTTTTTTTGGCTTTTTCCTCTGTTACAACATTTATTTGATTCCAATCTATTTTTTTCTATAGACATCCTTATTTCTTAATAATAGCAACCTTAAGTGATACCTAGCAGATCTGAAACAGATCTCACAGAGACAGAGCATAAACCATTATAATCCTCGCCTAATATTTGTCTGTGGAGGCAGCTAAGTCTGCTTCTTTTGAGAAGGGTATACATCATAATATTTGAGTAACTGAGTGAAGAGTGGGGTACGCACCTGTTGGGATCTGTCTGAGGTCAGCATAGAAATTTATAGCAGACAGCATCATCATGTTCATGTAAGAGATGCTTATACAGTACTAGGTTTCCCACCTACCCCTGTTGGGATTTATATGTGCCAACTACTTTGGTTTGAATGTACATGTAGCATTCATAAATGACTCCCTCCACTCTGGATTTTGTATCAACATTCACACCTAACACCTTCCAGATCTTCTCAAAGTTGTTTTTAAAAACACCTTTTGAAACTCGTCTGAAAGATGGAATCCAGTGAGCAATTTGGGCATTATCTTACTTATTAATGACCCATAGTCATTCCTCTGCTGAGAAAGAAAGAGTTTTTCCTTGGCATATTATATAATAGTCTAGTACCAGCTGCTGACACTGACAAGTCGCTATCTCTGTTTCTGCTGGCATGCTGAGAGGAAAATGAAAACTATGAGCTGCAGCTGCTCTTTCATTATAGAAATAAGACAACATGGAGGTGGCTCTGAACTCCACTGTAGAAAGAAAAGCAACAAACATGTAATTTCTGTAAGATGCTACCGCTGAATAAAATGAGTTTGCAATATAAACAGATGTGTGCTAGGAACTTTTCTTAGTGGTTTGACCCTTCAGGGGCGTAGAATGAATGCAGAGCCAGAATGATTATTATGAACATGTTTTCAGAGGTAATTTTTGGGGGTATGAATTGTGCTCAGTCACACAAGTTATTTTTAACTGACTTGCACATATGAACTAGTTCATCTAGAAATCTAGACAGATGCTCTTTAGAGGACATGACTCTACCTATTATGATTTCTTAAACTTCAACCCTGGGCAGGGAGAACAGAATGTTTCTGCAAGCACTTGGACAATTTACTGTTTTACAGAGACCATAGAGACAAGCTACTTTGTTACTATTTCTGTGATATTTCTATTCCAACTTCATCAGCAACATCTTGGGTCAAGAGAAAGAGAATACTGTGTCTCTAGGACAGTGATGGCGAACTTTTCAGGGCCTAGTGCTCAACTAAAATTTTTCTGGCACTGGGTGTTATTTGGTTCCTGGGGCAGGATTTATGTCCTCCGGGGGGGGGGGATTTTGTCCTCTGGGGGGGTGGAACTTCCTCCCTCTGGGGATGAGACTTCTCCCTCCATGCCTTTCCTGGCCTCCAGCTATCTCGGGAGAGGCATCTAGGGGCCAGGAAAAGTCTGGGGGAAGGAGGAATTGCCATAGATTTGCCATCACAGCTGTAGGTGCTTTGTACAAGTCACAATCTCTTGTGGGAAAATGTCTGGAAAACTCTTTGAGCTCCCATGTGGCTCCTGTCCGGTGTGCATTTACCTAAAAATGAACACAGTAAGACTTTGAATAATAAGATTCCCCTATTAAATAGTGTCTAGTCTCATCTCATCAATACCTTTGTCATCCATTGTAACCCAGTTTTCTTTTTCTTTTAGTCTCTTTTTATGAATGATTTAATTTTTTTCTTATGCAGGACGAAGGCGAAGAACAGCCTGTGACAGAAGTATAGTAACATGCTTGAACACTCTTTTAGCATGCTCTTTTCTTTCCATTATACTGCTTGTTTGTGAATTAATTCAAACCATCCTCTTCACCATTCTCTTTCTCCAAGCTAAAAATGGAAACTTAATTAGGAATGAAAACTTGCAAAGAATACTCATGCTTATCCTTTGAGTCCAAGGAATTCATCATGCTACTCATTTTGTCCTAACAAAATTGTTTGCACTTCAACTGACATCCCCAGACAGTAACTCATATAAATGTGTGTGTGCACACCTGCACTAATATAATACTGTCCTGCATTTGGGAGTAGAAATCTACAAGATGCAAGAGTCACTTGTGAGTGGCTGAATTAGCCAGAGTGGCAGGTAGCATGGAAATGAAAGTGCAGCACCTTGGACAGCGACATGCATACAACATGTTCCAGCAAATTTTGGACCTCACCTGAGGTCTATCTTTAACAGCAAAAAGCCTTTTGCTCTGGAGGTCTGGCACTTTGTCACCTGTCACTTAGATTGTTCTTGTATACAGACTGCAGTAGTGAGCATTCTCTGGGGAGTATGAGGCTCGTAGTATGAAAAGGGGCCAATTTATCAGGGGATTCTGTATAGCAGTTTCTGGAACCAACGAGGAGGAGGGAGGGGACTGTGTCAGAAGAGGCTTTGGTTGACAGACTCAGAGTTGGTGTCAGATCCTAGATCAAGTTATTCAATGAATTAACCTGCTAGTTTGTCATGAGTCTGCTGATTTCTCCTCTTCCAAGTTAATACCTCTCTCTCTCTTAATCTCTCAGTCTCTCTGTGTTTAGACAACACATCTTGAAAAAGTTACTTTTTTGTTTACAAATCCCCAAATTCCAGCCTCTGTTAATGTCTGTGGCTTCCTAAAGAAACTTCTTGTTCATAGCCTAGTATCTTAAAATGATATTTTAGTAGAAAGTACTTTGTTTCAATAGTTGTTTCTTTCAGTTCCAGTGTCTCAATATTCTTTTGTTCTCCTATAAATAAGGAAGCAGAAGAAGCACAGGAGGAAAAAGAGGAAGGGGAAGGGGAAGAAGAAGAGGAAGCAGGGGAGGAGGAGGAAGAAGAGGAAGAGGAAGAAGAGGAAGAGGAATCTTAGTATATTTTTATGACCTTTCCTTCAAAAAGATTGTTCAGGTAATTATGCCAGTTGTTCTCTGTTCTCAGCTTTCACCTGCAAATCGTAATTGTCTCAGGTTTTTTTCAGCTAAAAATGAATATTTTTCCTGTTCTTTTAAGCAGACAGTAGAAACATCTAAATTACTCTCATCACTTCTTTCCCCCATAGTAGGGATTATATACCACTATAGCAGAAGAAAACCCAAACATGAGCCAACCACTTTAAGCAATTTTGCCCCATTGTTTTACATAGGAAGAAGTAAAACATGTGGATAATTCTCCCATTGAAAACAATGGGGATTAGATGTGATTGTCATTATCTAGAGATTGAAGCCATAGATAGATAGATAGATAGATAGATGGCAGTCTTTGTACAAAAGTAGAGGTCAACTGGAAGTTCTATGCAATTTTTTAATTCATTAAATTAGACATTTAGGTTGCACCAAATCTGTCATATCACTGGCCCTTGGAAAACCCTTGGAAAAAACATCATAATTTCATTGGGTACATACTTAATTGACACTTAACTTTTCACAATTAAAACATGTATACAAGTCTTTAATTGTTCACACACAGAAGTAAAAGAAGAGAGTTGTATATGAAATTACTCCGTGTGTCTAAAACGCAGTGGGATACATGGGGATGTGATCAGAGCTTCCATGCATACCCGTGTCCCCTTCCCTATTTTAACAGAATGTGTGAATGAGTGAATATCCACACAGATTTACAGTGTTTGGGACTGCGGGCTCCCAGACTGTGTTTTCAGTAGTTCAGAACAATCATTTGGCAGACTGATGCCAGCTACTGTTTTAAACTGCCACTGCAAATATTGACAGGTGGTCTTCTAGCCACAAAGCAGCTCTTTGTCACCTTTCCTGTATGTCTGGAACACCTTCATGCCTTGTATAAATATTGATCAGCCTTCTTCAGAGTGCCTAGTCACTGACAGAAGAACACTCCTACCTATAATGGAAACATAATATAGTGATCATTGTCCACTACACTTCCTCCCCAGAGGTAATTTAAAAAAAAATCATTTCAAACATTCCTACACAATCTTGCATGGCCTTGTGGCCCTTTGGTGCCACTTAAACTGCCATGGCTGCATCCTACAGTGTTCTGTGATTTGGACTTGAGGGAGGAACAAAAGCAAAAACAAAAATCTGGCAGAGATTTTTAAATACCTCATGTAACTATAAATCTCAATATTCCTCAGGATGGAGCCATGTCAATTAAAGTAGTGTCAAAATGCTATAATTGTGCGACATGAAAGAGAGGTATCTTTGCAAAGATGGCTGTTAGGATTCAGTTCAGGGGATCATAAGCTTTTGCTTTGCTGTCTCTCCTGCTTTTTCTTGCCCAATCTTCCCTTCTCCTAGCCACAAAGCAGCCATTTGAAAGGAGAACTTGGGCATTAAAGGCTAGATCTGTGCCAGTGCTGGCAGTTGGCTCCTGAACTGGTGCAAAGAGGTGACTTTTTCTTCTTCTTTACATAGTAAAGGATGATTTACAATTGTAATATTCCTAAATAGTTTATAGTCTAGTTTCTTTTTCTGGCCTTTTCTTTTATTGGTTTTTAAATGAGAGTGAATCCAATTAAATGAAGGCAGGCTATTTCTCATGAAGAACAAACTCCTGTAAGAGGGGAAAACAGCTTCTGGCTTACTGCCTCTAGCTGCATACCACAGCAACAGTTGAAACCCTAAATATTGGCAATCATAAAAATTTATACTCTTGGGCCCAACTGGTGGCCTTCATGTAGTAAGCATACACTAAAACAGTTTAGAGGAGTTACTTTCTTGAGCTACACCTCCCAGATCCCCTGTCAGTATGGTTACTGGTGGGAGGCCACAATGGCTGGGAGATTCTGTGTGTAAGTAACTTTTTGAAGCCCTGTACTGAACAGACTTCTTGTGTATCTAAGAGTGAAATGGTTTCTTTGCTACTGGTGCTAAAGAGGATACATGTACTCGATCATTCTTCCCTTTGGTCCATATACAATATTCTTCATTGTAGGGGAGGAACTGCTGAATTCTGGATTCCTTCCATTTCTGTCCATGTAACATCTGGCTAGTATGGGGGCCCTTTCACACTCTGCAGTTATAGCATTATTGATTCCACTGGAACAGTCATGGATGTCTCCTAGGGTATGTAGTTTGGTTATACTTCTGGCAGAGAATTCTAGATACCTCTCCCTAAACTGCAAATCCTAGGAATCCATAGGATAGAGTCATGACAGTTAAAGTGGAATCAGTGTTATATGTATGTAGTGTGAAAAGGACCAGTATAAAACCTCAGTGCTATTTCTTTTCTGACAGTGTGGGATCATTCACACATTGCTGTTTTTAGCATGACTATATGAATAATCTCATTCATGCATTTTGGGTTTGTTGTTCACTCTATGGAACTGTATCTATGCACATCTCTGTGAGTTTGGTTGCTCAAACATGTCAGCATCCAAATAAAGGTGGAGTCAATGATGCAAATGTATTTGAAGCACATTCAAGGTATGCAGAGTTTTACCCCTGGTTTATCCCGGGTCTATTCATATCAGTTATTCACTTACCCAAGAATCCAAAGCTTTTAGAAAAACTCAGAAACACACTCATTATCCTGAGTTAAGTGGGGTTTTTTTGCAACCCCCAACTTAATCGAGTGCATTCAAAATGCATGTGATCAACTAAGATTCAACCTAGATTCTACCTGGATTATTTTCACTGTCTGAGTAACCCCTGAGGTAAATGCAGGAGAAGACTTCAAAGTATTCACTCATTCCTCCTTTATTCATCACTAGCTCTCAGCAAATAAGTGGAAAAGTGGGAAAACAGTGCACCCTCCTCCACTATAGTCCAAGTTGGAGGTGGCTGTATCACTGTGTCAAGGAGACTGAACTCTTCAAGCTCAAGGAATGGGCAGATAGAGACAAACTCAATGCAGTTGCCTATAGATCAAATTGTCTCTAAAGCAGAGATAGAAAATCTCAGCCTGGAGGCTCCCCATCAGGCCTGAAGCCTCTTTTGCTGTTATTGGTGATCTGTAAATGTGATAAAGGGCTATTTACAGGCTGGGAACTGAGGTCTGAGGGAGCTCAGCTTGGTTTGCAGCACAGGAAGATGCTGCACTGGGGTTTATTTATGAGAAAAGAGGCATAGAACTGAATTCTGGTGTATAGTCTGGGAAGGAGTGCACTGCTGCTTATTCTAGAGTAGAAATCACTAGATGTAAATTCTGGTTCTAATCTGTAATTGATGATAAATGTCTATTTACAGTCTGAGAATGGAGCTCTTGAGAGAACTGAGCTCTGGTTTGCAGCCAGAATTATTGCACTATTGTCTACAATAGAACTGATTTCTTCTTTGTATGGTTTGTGTAAAAATGTAAAAATGGATAAGTATATGTATGATTTCATCCACTGTTGGAATGTAGCTCCGCAGGTCCTTTCCCAGATTGAACATAAGGGGAAAAAAGGCCTGCTGTTTAGGGTCTTTGTTAACAGTCTGCATTCCAAGAATCAGAAGCCATCTTGAGTCATGGCACTAAGGGAGCTCTACACTGTAGACATAAAGCAGTTTGACATCACTTTAACTGTCATAGCTCTAGCCTACAGAATCATGGAATTTATACCCAGTATGCTTTGACATAAAAGGCTCAAGACATTGTAAAACTACAAATTCCAGGATTCCATATGATGGAGATAAAGTACTTAAAGTGGTGTCAGACTGCATTATTTCTACAGTGCAGATGCACCCTTGGGCTCTTTGCTAAGCACTGGTTTGCGAAGAAACCCAAGGATATACCATTTTGTCTTTCCTTCTTTTGCTTTTCTTGTAGCTTTTATATTATACATTGCTTGAGGCTGAGTTGGCCATCTTATACATAAAGCTGATATCACATATTAAATGTTTCGTTGACAGGAACATGAAGCCCATGGCAGTCACCACAGAGTGAAGATAAAAACAGCCAATTTCCCTCCATAAAAACATTGTTGCCTTTCCTCTCTACAGCTCAAGATATCAGCATAGATGTTACTTGAGACAACAAGCAGCTCCACGTGCAGTCTTTATATATGTGTGTTGTGTGTATGATACTCTGGTGTTGAGTCACATGGATCTTCAGATCTTCAGAACCTGATGACCAACCGACATTGTGGGTCTGATTTTTAGGATGTAGATTCCTATGGGTAGGGATTAGTTCACTCTCCATGTTTGTGTCTCACCCAGGAACACAATGGCAATTCTTGGAAGAGATGGCATTCAAAACTGGAAACTCCAAAGAAGCTCCTCATACATTTGTGCCTTCTTATCTCTGAACTAGCCTTTGAAGTGGGTATTATTTTAATGTACAGCCATAATTGAAATAAACACATTTCATGCCAACTATCTGCTTGTTCCCTCCAGGTATTAATTTACTATAGCGAATGATCAAAAGAGAAAACTAAAATTATGTATGATACCTCTCCTTATGAAATGTTATTTGAGAGGGCTCCACACTCCCCACCCTCCCTTGTCCTATATTTTTCTGCTAGCAGTGTACAACATTAATCACAAAGTCCATTGTTCATGATGGCAGAGGTTTTCAAGAGGTATTACAGCCTCTGAGATACTTGCTTGCAAGCCAACTTATCAGTTTTCTTCCTCCTGCCACTGAAAAGTTATTTTCAGCTCCCCCAATGTTATATGTCTGGAGAAGAACTGTTGCTCAGAGATGGCTGGAGGGCAATATCTCTTCTATTCTCCTCCAGTTCTTGTTGTGACTGTCAAAGAATGTAGGAGATTGTAGGGAAACTGCAACCCAGGTGGAAATTCACCTGTGTTTGCCCTTATGGAATAAAAGGAGTTGTCAAAATATGTATCATATTATTACACTAGGTGTGCGTATAGAACAAATGTGCAAGTGCTTAGGGCCAAAGGTGGAAAGATTAATGGTCTCTGAATCTTCCCACTCTCCCACTGCCTACACCCAGCATGGCCCCTCATGGTTTCAAAAACAAACACTTCTGAGCTCTGATCCTAGAGTATATTTTGTAGTTTGAATGTGTTGGTAGTAGCAGCTATGAGAAAATTGAATGTCAAAATAAAAATTATGTTGGAGAGCTATAAACAGCATCTTTTACTTTTTTTGAAAAAAATCTCTTTACATCAATTGCTATGCGGAGGTAGGATAGACTGGAACCATAGCTGCTGAGGGATTCAATCCTTTTCTTGTACACCAGTTGCTGGATTACCACACCTCTAAAGCTTCTACTTTAGGATAAAATACACAAATACTTCTGTATGTAACCTATATTTTTTTTTGAAAAATGGAATAATAATTATAATAATAATTATTTTCTTACTTGCCTTATGGACTGATGTGGGGAACAACAAATCTGCAATAAACAACATGTATTAAAACACATTAATTAAACATTCAACAGTTTAAAAATACAAATCAGACTTACATATTTTAAAACAGTCCACATTTAAAATTCAGCATCTAATTCAGAATTAATAATAATAACTTCTTTTTCTACTATGAATAAGCCATTATTATTATTATTCAGAGTTGTGAGAAATGTTGCACAGAGGAGGGTTACACATATCCCTTTGCCAATGTAATGCTCCTAGCCTAAATTTGGCCCTTCAGTGTGTTATTAATATTTTAAAAACCATATTTAAAAATCTGGATCTCTTGTATAGCATTTAGTTTACTCTTGAGCCTGCATCCCCACTGGTACCATGAGACTCCAGCACTGGCAATTGTTTCTAGCTCTTGGATTTGTGCCCCATAAATCTGCTGCACGACAACTGCCATCACACCAAGCTTCTATGTCCAAGGGCAAATTTGACTTGGGATGACATGAGCTGTAGCCCAAGACATTGGAGTGTGCCAGGTTTCATTATGATATCTGGACAAAAGGCTTAGATTTGAGAATTAGGGTCAAAACCTGACAGTCACCTAGTACAGCAGCTTTCACATAAAGTTATAACAATGGCATAATAAGAATAAATAAGAAAATGTTCAATCCTTGATTAAGAACTCCTATACTTTATAAAGCCTGGAGTACAAAGCTGACCAATATCTCCACCATGCATTTATTTCAGAATAATCTTAATACAACAAATGAGGCATTTCAAGAATACCTGAGTCATGTCCAAAGGAAAACTTCAACTCAAAGTACCTAAGCACTTTCACCAAATAGTGTACAAACAGGATTATAACATTTGCTGAAACATTTAGATTTGCTTTGTTCCATCTCACAAACTTAACATGTGTTTCTCCTTCATTTAGATGACTTGTTCTTGATTTGCACTGCTGAATGAGATTCCAGGTTCATGTCAAGTTACCTCTGATCTAGCCTTTGAAGTTCACTTTCACTGTCTGGAAGTGTATAGCCACACTGCAGAATTAAAACAGTTTGACACCACTTTAACTGCCATAACTCTATCCGATAGTATCCTGGGATTTGTAGTTTAGTAAGGTTTTCAGCCTGGTCTGTCCAAGAGCTCTGGTGCCTCACCAAATGACAGATTCCAGCATTCTGTAGGATAGGGTCTCATGGCAGTTAAAGTGGTGTCCAACTATTTTAATTCTACAGTAGTGGCTAAACCCAATGAGAATTTTACTTAAACAGAGTAGTGATTGTTACTGCCTGTAACAGGTGTCAGATAGGCACAGCTACTACTGATTGTATATTGCCTATAACAAGCTCAGTGGAAAACTGAATGGCAGATAAAGCCTTAAATTTGAGGCAATACTGAGATTTATGAACATGTTTTTGCCACATATTTTTAAAACCAAGACATTAGCTGTTTAATCTGTAGCCCAAGTGAGACCACTTTCTAGTATTTTCTTTTTGTTGTTATGTGCATTAGCCTACAGTTGAGATGAATTACTAGTCACACTTAACAGTAAATGAGATGTAATGTCGCACCATGTGTTGTTTGCTTATTCCTCCCACTGCTTTTGTATGGTGTAAGAGTTGCTGGTAACCTAAGTGTACTTAAAACAACTTTTCTATCCATCTGTCTGTGTTTCTTTTTATTTTCATAAGAACAATAAGGAAATAATTTAAATAAAGGAAATGATTACGTTAAAAAGTTTTAAAAAAATCTCTGCTGAAGAGACCTGCTTGTTTGTTTTGAGGAAGTTTCAAATCATGAAGATTTTTTTAGCATGTAGATGCTGGAACAAAATCACTGAAATTAAGGACTCTCAAGGACAGTTACAGAGATGCAAGAACTCTGAAGACTCATTCACCCACCTTAAGGCTAATTTGTAGAAGGAAGGTAGGATATAAATCAACACATTTCAAAACCATGTATTTTATTTAGAACTTTATAGAAATGGTGTATCCCTCAAAAGAGGGCTACAATCAGTGAACTTTTGCATATCTTCAAAACGTCAGGACTTAAGTGGTTCACCGAGCTCACTCTCAGCTCATGCAAGGCTTACATTCCACCCCCATCCCTTTAGTTTTATTATATTTTATTGTTGTTAACTGCTATCAAGTTGACTTTGACTTATGGTGACCTCATGAATGAGAGTCCTCCTTGTCATAACCAGCCCTGTTCAGCTCTTGTAAACTCAGGGCTGTGGCTTTCTCAGTTGAGTTTATGCATCTGGAATGCAGTCTTCCTCTTTTCCTGCTGCCTTCTACTTTGCCAAACATACTTTCTACTGAGTGATGTCTCCTCATGACATGCCCAAAGTATGACAATCTCAGCTTGGTCATCCTAGCTTCTAGGAAGAGTTCAGGCTTCATTTGCTTCATTTGCTTCATTTCTTAGTTTTTTTAGAAGCCCACAGTATCTGTAGAATTCTTCTCTAGCACCACATTTCAAAGGAATTGATTTTCTTCCTATGGCTTTCTTCACTGTCCAACTTTCACAACCATATGTAGAGTTGGGGAATACAATGGCATGAACAATCCTAACTTTAGTATTAAATGATATATCTTTACACTTCAGGATCTTGACTAGCTCCTTTATAGCTGCCCTTCCAAGTCTTCTGATTTCTTGATTGCAAGTCTCTTCCAACTCTATGATTCTAAGAGCCTTATCACACTAGACGAATCCTGCTCAAAAACGAGATTTTAGAAGTAGAAGTAGAAATAACCCACAAATGCTTTTCCCAAACAGAAATAACACAAAGTGAATGGAAAGTGGACAAAACCAACACCTGTTTACTTTTGGAAAGTTCCCAAAAGTAAAAATATGTTGTTTTTGTGCACTTTCCATTCACTTTATTTTTGCGTCTCCATTGTCTACTTTAAAGTTATGTAAATCATCTGTGGGCATTATTTTTGGGTTTTTTTTGTAAACAATGTATTTTTTTAACCTAATGCAAATTTTCTAATACAATTATTTTTCTGGGAAGGAGGGAGAGGAGGGGAGAAAAAACAGGAAGGGGGGGGGGGAAGAGGAAAAAAAAGTCAAACACAGAAGAATGAAATGAGTCTGTGCTTGACTAGTTTGCTCCATCTTTTGATAATCACAGGTCTTCATTTCATGCAGAATTCAAGAAAGCAGTGCCAAATTGTTCAAAATCAGCTCCCTTTATGTAATTTACTATGAAGTATCCTTTCATGAACAAACAATACTATAAGAACTTGAATCCAACTATTGATACTAGGCATGTTCCTGGATTTCCAGTTTGGCAAGTTGGTGACTTTGGCCATTAATATACTTCCAGTAAACCATCCCATCATCAGTTTTATACCTATACTGCTGAATATATCATTATCATATAATTTCACTGCTATTCATAGAAATCAGATAATTTCACTGCTATTACTGAAAGTGGGTGAATGTTAGGGGGACAGGACATGGTCATAAATGAACAGGTTTCAGGAAAAAACAGGAAACAGACACATCTATGGAGACTATGTTCTATGGCCTATGTTCTATGGACACTATGGGGCTTTTTAGACCGCCCCAAAAGGGGCGGTCCATTGTCGCCCCTTCTGGCAGCGGGATGATGCTGAGGCTGCCGCACGGGCAGCCTCTAGGCCTCCTCCCGGCGCTTTTGGAGGCCGCGGGGAACCGGCAAACTGCCGTTTCCCCGCGGCCTCCAAGCGGGGTGCAGCAGGTGCTCTGGGCACCCGCTGCACCCCGCTTCCCTCGGCGGGGCTGAAGGGGGAAAGGGGCCGCCGCCGCGGCCCCTTTCTCCCTGGGTCTTTGCCGCGGCCATTTAAAGGCCGCGGCAAAGACCCGCCGCAAGAAAAGAGCTCCAAGGAGGGCCCGTTTTAGACGGGCAAAAAAAGGTGCTTGTAGGGCTAAAAAGCCCGCTTTTAGGGTTAGGGAGGGCGTAGCGTTTACACCTTCCCTAGGCCTAAGCCGCATGGAAGTCGCCATTTAAAGATGGCGGCTTCTACACGGAGGCGCCGTACAAGTGTCATCACGTGCGGAGCTCTTTTCTTGCGGCGGGTCTTTGCCGCGGCCTTTAAATAGCTGCGGCATAGACCCAGGGAGAAAGGGGCCGCGGCGGCGGCCCCTTTCCCCCTTCAGCCCCACTGAGGGAAGCAGGGTGCAGCGGGTGCCCAGAGCACCAGCTGCACCCCGCTTGGAGGCCGCAGGGAACCGGCAGTTTGCTGGTTCCCCGCGGCCTCCAAAAGCGGCGGGAGGAGGCCTAGAGGCTGCCCGTGCGGCAGCCTTGGCGTCATCCCGCCACCAGAAGGGGCGACAATGGACCGCCCCTTTTGGGGCGGTCTAAAAAGCCCCAAGGAGCTCTTTTTTTGCGCCACGGGAAGGGCACGATTGGTGCCCTCCCGCGGTGCAAAAGTGTCATAACGTGCGCAGCGCGTCAAAACGCTGCGCACGTGATGACGCTTGTACGGCGCCTCCGTGTAGAAGCCGCCATCTTTAAATGGCGGCTTCCATGCGGTTTAGGCCTAGGGAGGGTGTAAACGCTACGCCCTCCCTAACCCTAAAAGCGGGCTTTTTAGCCCTACAAGCGCCTTTTTTTGCCCGTCTAAAACGGGCCTATGTAGCATCAGGGACTGGATAGATAGATATATGCATCTGATTTCTTCTTCTTCTTCTTCTTCTTCTTATTATTATTATTATTATTATTTTATTAATCTTTATTTATGTAGTGCCATAAATTTGTATGGCACTTTACAGCCATCATCAAAACAGAATATAACATGCCAATGGCATACAATCTAAAAATCATAAAATATAAACTATAAAAAATTAAGCAAGTTATGCAGTTAAAATGCAAACCGTAAAAACATCTAATATATATATATATATATATATTTAAACATAAAATTATAAAACAATATTAAAATACAGCTCCAAATGCTTTAGAGAACAAAGTTTTATATTCAGATTTAAAACTAGCAAGAGAAGAGACAGTCCACAGATGTACAGGGAGGCAGTTCCAGGAATACAGTGCAGCAAGTGAAAAAGGATGAAGCTGACCCAAGGAAGAAGAAACCCTTGGCTGGGTAAGAAGCCATGAACTCCTGGACTGCAAATCTCACACAGGATGGTGAGATGAAATAAGGATAGACAAATAAGGGGTAGCTAGGTTGTGTAAAGCTTTAAACATTAAGAGAAGAAGCTTGTACTGAATCCTAAAAGGAATAGGTAGCCAGTAAAGAGATGCCAGAAGTGGGGTTACATGATCAAAGGAATGAGCTAAAAAGATAATCTTAGCAGCAGAATTTTGAATAAAAAAACAATGCACTAACTGTATGGAAGCCATATTATAATTTGGCAACTGAAAAGTAAGATGTAGTCTAGAGTGAATGTCTCACACAGTCTAACTGTCACCAGCATGTTTACCAGCATCTGATAGAACAATCTTCCTATGTTTTATACTGGAATATTGACTTTCAGCTAGGAAAGAACACATAAAAGGACTTTGTTTGAATGGAGTGTTTCCACTTCCTGCAGCTTTTATGTTTCAAGCAGGGCATGCCTGGCTAGTGGAAGCACTGCTTTTCAGAGAGAAAAAAATACCCTTTTTATCACAAGCCGACTTATCTTTTGTCTTGTCCTTTCTTGGCACGTTTTTCTCAGAAGACATGCAGATTGTGATTCTGTAACAGAGACTTTCAAAGAGATGGTGATCTCTTCTTAAACAGTGTCCTGAAAAGAATCTCATATCATTTATTGTAGCCTTGCCCAACCTGCTATCCTTCAATATGTAGTGTGGTGGCTTTCCAACTCCAGGGGTTTCTGGATGAAATGGATTATCTAGATCCATTTCAGTCTGGTTTCAGGCCTGGCTGTGGAACAGAGACAGCCTTGATTGCCTTGGTGGATGACCTACGGAGGGAACTGGACAGAGGGAGTGTGTCCCTCTTGGTTCTCCTGGACCTCACAGTGGTTTTGATACCATCGATCATGGTATCCTTCTGGATCGCCTATCTGGGATGGGGCTTGAAGGCACCGTTCTACAGTGGCACTGTTCCTTCCTGGAGGGGTGAACCCAGAAGGTGGTACTGGGGGACTCCTGTTCGACCCTCTGGGCATTGACCTGTGGGGTCCCTCAGGGTTCTGTGTTGTCCTCTATGCTGTTTAACATATACATGAAACCACTGGGGGAGGTTGTCCAGAGTTTTGGGATGCGGTGTCATCAAATTGCAGATGACACTCAACTCTATTACTCCTTCCCACCTAAATCCAAGGAGGCTATCCTGGTCCTAAACCAGTGTCTGTCTTCAGTAATGGACTGGATGCGGGCAAACAAGTTGAAACATAATCCAGAAAAGACAGAGGGGCTCCTGGTCAGTCAGAAGGCAGATCAGGGAATAGGGATCCAGCCTTTGTTAGATAGGGTCACACTCCCCCTGAAGACACAGATTCGCAGTTTGGGAGTACTCTTGGAATCAGCTTTGAACTTGGAGGCCCAGGTCTCTGCTGTGACCAGGAGTGCTTTCACACATTTAAAACTTGTGTGCCAGCTGTGCCCATTCCTTGAGAAGCCAGATCTGGCCATGGTGGTACATGCCTTGGTTACATCCCATTTGGACTACTGTAATGGGCTGTACATGAGGCTGCCTATGAAAAGTGTTCGGAAAATTCAGATGGTTCAAAGAGCTGCTGCCAGGCTGTTAACAGGGGCAGATTATAGAGACCAAACAACGCCCCTGTTGAAACAGCTTCATTGGCTGCCGGATACAATTCAAGGTGCTAATTGTCACCTATTAAGCCCTAAATGGCTCAGGTCCACACTATTTGACAGACTGTTTCTCCTGGTATGAACCAACCTGGAGTCTGAGATCCTCTGGAGAAGCCCTTCTCTCCGTCCCAACATCATCACAAACACGGTTGGTGGGAATACGAGAGAGAGCCTTCTCAGTGGCTACCCTTGAATTCTGGAACTCCCTGCCCAGGGAGATCAGAATGGCTCGCTCCTTGATGGCCTTCAGTCGGCAGGTTAAGACCTACCTGTTCACACAGACATTTAAGGAACTGTTATGAGGATAGGCAGGGATGTTGAATCATTTTTTAATGTTTTTATTGTACTGTTTTTAATGTTGTGAAGCTGCTCTGACTCCCACTCCTGGGAAAAGAGCGGGATACAGATAAATATAATAAATAAATAAATGAATAAATGTAGGACTACATCTTCCTATAATTCTCAGTAAGCATGGCCACTTATTGTGGTGGCTGGGGACAGGGTGAGTGGTTGTCCAACACAGCTGGACAGCATTCAGTTGGGGAAAATATTAGGAAAGGGTGTCCTAAACAACACTGAGATTTTAATGCTGCAGGTACAAGTAGAACCTATACTGTTACTTTAGAATACTGGATGGGAGTGTCATAAGCTGTCTATAATAATTTTTCTTTCTTTTTTTAATATCCAGTGGTGCAGAGAAAATCTGCAAAATAGATACTTTTGTACCCACTTTCCCATTACTCCCAACTTGCCCTGGCAGAGAAAGAGGAGGGAGAGGGGTATACTAGCTCTGATATCAAAGCAACAGTTGTATTCAGCACTTGGCCATAAGTGTGAAACTTCCAGGTTTTCATAATAGTTTCCTTTTGTAAATAGTTTTTTAGATCTAGAATTTTAGAACTAAAAGGTGAGTTATATAAATGAAACCCCCCCCCCCCCCCCCGATTACCAAGGAAGCTAGGAAGGCACTTATTAGCATCAGCGCCAATCCTTGTATAAGCCAAAGAATATGATTCAGATTTCATTCAGATTTCTTCAGCTGCCTGTGAGAAGGAATTCCTGTTTCAGTGACAGTTAACCTTGGTGAGACTGCATTTACGCAAACATTTCTAATTTGGATTTTGTGTTCTTCTCTTGAAATTTCCCAAGTGTAATTTTTTCAGAGTTACAGACCAATGTATAAAATGTATTTCATAATTTTTTCCTAATGTTGATATAAAATCAGAGCATCTGTTAGATGCATGTTATGGTAGAATGTCAGCAGAGGAAAGTGACAGCTTGAGGTGTGGGGGTGGTGCGGATATAGTACTGCTCTTGGCCAGAGCTAGTGCCACTGTAGCATTTAATCATTGCTTTCTGGCTACTTCCTGCTCAATCTGTATATCTAGGAATAAACCAATATGATAAAACCCAACCCTTCTATTAAAAAAACTTCTATAGAGAAACATTACTAAGTGGTAGAGCATAGGTTTTGCATGTTAAAAGAATCAGTAGGTGATCTCTGCTGAGGCCAGGGGAGGTCTTGGCAAGTAAATGTAAGGTGCACTGAACTGTGTGGAGATACAGCTGCTCCTCAAATATTTGACACCTGGGAAAGTGTGTGTGTGTGTGTGTGTGTGTGTGTGAAGAATGAAACAAAATAGATATTACCCACAAATTTACTGAAACAGAAATATGGACTAGGAGAAGAATGTTATTTATTTTTGTATTGTATGTCCCTTCAGGTCAGTGGCATCACTAGGATTAGTGTCACCTGAAGTGGTAATTTTGAGAGGGGTTGGGAGCAGAAATTTCCCCCATGAAATGTCTCCTGAAGCCCTGGCACTGCTTCCCAAGGGTGGACAGCTCACGCAGGGCCTGGGAGGGGCAGAGGTGAGCCCCGCCATGAAAGAGGGGGAACTTTGGGGAGAGGCTTCCTCCTTCTCCAGTTCTTTGGCAACAGTGGCTCAACTGAGCAGCCTGCAAAGGAGGTGGACAAGCAGATTCTTCTTGCTGCACACCTGACTCTGCACTGCCTGTCTGTTCCACCACGCTGCTGCCACCACTGAAGAGAGCCTGGTGGCTCAACTGACAGTGTGCAGGCAGGTGGGTAGGGAGACTCCTCTCGCTGCCCACATGCCTCTACACTGCTAGGACATCATGTTGCCATCTCCATCAAAGAGCTGGAGGAGGAAGAGGTGCTGGCTGGGCAAAAGAGGGAGGAGACTCTTTCTCACCCTGTCAGCAAAGCTGCCAGACCCAGAACTTCAGCAGCCCTTCCCATCAGCACACGGGATGACACCCCACTCTGAGGTGTCACCCAGTGTGGTCCACACCTCCTGCATTACCCAGTGATGTCCCTGGTTCAAGTCACCTGTTGACTTATAGTGGCCCTATGAATTTCATGGGAGTTTCTTAGGGAAGGAATACTCAGAGGTGGTTTTGTCAGTTCCTTCTTCTGAAATATAGCTGACACCATCTGGTCTTTATTGGTCCCATTTAATTTCTAACCAGAGCTGACCCTGATTACCTTCCAAGATCAGATGAATCTGATGACTTTGGGGTATTTAGGCCTTCCACTTTTGTACTAAGATATATAATATAGCTGCAGCAACTCAAAGACTATTAGCTGGATGTACCAAGTTTTTTTAGCATTCTAAATTTAAAAGCATGGTAATATGAACAATTTACCCAAATTTTGTAGATCACCTTTTCTTGACAGATCTTTGTATTTATGACAAAAAAAGTAGAGAGAATGTATCTATTCCATAGTTCCAAAAGTGTAAAACCTAGACATATGAAACTTATCATGGAAATTTATTTTAAATGGATTAATTAATTATACTGAATTAAATGCATGCAATACCTCTGTTAGTTACTAAAGGGTGGACATCTCTAAGCTTCCCTAGAAAATACAGGTGTAGGGTATTTATTTTATTTCTATTTATTTACTTCGTTCATATGCTACTTTTCTCCCATAACACATTAAAAATATTTAGAAAAAAATTAAGACCATTTTAAATACCACATTAAGATACTATAAAACTGAGTAAAAATTACACAAAAGTTTAAAAAGAGATACAGTAGCCCCTCCCAATTCTGAGGGGACCTGTTCCGGGACCACTACCTGCACGAAAATGGCAACTCGCAAATATTTGAGTCCCACTGAAAATAATGGTGTGTGCGGGGCTGCGCACAGGCATGCGTCGCCATTTTACCCCTCCCCTGCTTGTCCCTCCGTGAATAGGGAGACGGCAGACTCAAAGTCCACAAAAAGAGAGGGGCAACTGTATATTAAAAACTTCCCTGCTTAAGCATTAAAAAACTTGCTTAAATAAGAATGTTTTTGCTTGCTGGTGAAAGGAAAGCAGGGAGGCAACCACCTTAGCCTCCCACATGGAAAGGAGTCCCAGAGAATGTGAACAGCCACCAAGAAGGTTCTCTCTCATGTCTTCACCAGGCAAGACTGTGATGGTGGCAGGATGGAAAGAGAGCATTACCCCCGATGATCTTAAAACTCTGGCAGGCTTCTATGGGGAGAGAAGGCCGTTCACTTTTGTTGTTGTTGTTGAAAGAACAAATTTTTTGTGGACAAATATTTATTTTACATGGCCTCTAAGGACATTCATATGATTCTTACCTCTGCAGAGCCCCTTAGAGAGAGAGAGAGAGAGAGAAAAATCTTGGTGCTTGGTAAGGATGAAGAAAGAGAATAAGCAGAGGGAAAGGCTAAAAAAAGAGCAAGGGAGAATAAACAGCAGAAACAGAGTCTGAGGCTGGCCTGGTATAGTCATTTCTCCAGAAGGTTTATACATAGCTATACCTAGTGAGAAGCCGCCAATGGAAAGTTTAAATAAGAACAGGATTGGAAAGAAAAGAAAGACTGTGAGAAGGAAATGAGGGAGAAAGCACAGTGCTTTGGGTGCATAACCTATAAAAACAGAGAAGAATCTCTAGGACAGGGGGGTAGACAAAATGTGGCCTTCCAGCTGCATGTGGCCCCCTAGGGGTCAATTGTTTTTGAATTAAAAATACACACCTTTTTTTGCCACCAATGCTCTTTTGCAGCGGTGGGGGAAACATTAACATTAACATTAAACATTTCATCCCCTGGTCCATGTTAGCCATAGGAGAACCCAGAAAAAGGGTGTGCTAAAAGGCCTCTCTTGGGTCTAAAAGGGTCTGGGGATGCTCAATCCATGTGTGCTTAAGTCTCATTAAATGCAATGGCATAGTGAAATGGTGTTCTTTATATAAAATGGAAAAATCAAGGTTTTAAAAAATATTTTCAAGCTGTGGATGATTGAATCCATGGAAACAGAATCTATGAATATGGATGACTGACTGTATGTTGAACCAGCTCTTTTTCTGAAAGGCTCCTTGGTATGTTGGCAATATACACCTATATAACTTGGAGGGTGCAGAAAGGCAAGACAAAAGTTTCAGCACCTAGAATTTACCAAAATTTGCAAATGTCTTCTTATTTGCAATGGAAAAAACTTGCTTCTGATATATCAAGGAGATACATCACCACACACCATTTCATCCACGTATCCCCAAAGATCCATTTGTCCAAACACAACTCTTTGCACAAACCTTTCTCCTTGTTTTTGTGATCATATTTGGATGTAACAAGTACATTTCTAGCTTCTCAATACTTTTTTAAAAATTCTTACATATTTTTCTGTTCTCAACTAGTTCTAATCACATAGCTCTTGGACCACTTCTTTCATTAATTCACTTTTTAATGGGACATTACAGAGGAACCTAGTTTTGGTTCTTGCACCTCCTCCTGCTTTCCCACTGTTCTCAGTTATGCCTTTGCAGGAGCCAAGTATGCTTGAGTAGCTTGGTTACTATGGATACTACTTTGTCACAAGTGAAGTAGTTTTCACAATCCAGGAGGTTTCAGTCCTGGGAGTTTTAATCTTTGCAACAAAGGCTTTTCTGTACTAAAGCAGGCATGGAAAGGAGGCTGATTACAATATTAGCACTGGTACATCTTGAGCCTGAGGACTAAAGGAAATTGTGAGCCTTTGCATACCTAATTATTCTGTCAGAGTGCTGGCAACAAAATACACCCCAGAATTTCTTGAACAAACTGATATTTCTTTTAAAATTTATATATGAGTATTCAATTTGTGCATCATTCTGTCCCCAGGAAACCCAAGATGTGTTATCCTCTCAGCTTAGCAATGCACGTGGTTTCATTGTACCTTCAGAAAGCATAACAGCTTGTTCCCTCTTTTTAAGATTGGCACTGCTTAATTCTTTTTAAAATTATTTTTAGGAAATGTCTCATAATATTTTATTGCTCTTCATCTTATCTTCGGTTTGAACACGGATCTGAACCCGGGATTCCTCTATCCATGCTAGTCTCTTTCAAGCATTCAGGAAAGGCTCCATGCATTCAAGGAACAGCATAGGGTGGGATACTGTCAAGTGTCAGCATGCTCCACGTCACCAGACATTTTGTCCTGTAGCTGCATTGTGGCTATGCACATATACACATTGCAGATTTTCAGTGAAATGCAAAGCAGCATACAGAAAAGCTACTTTTTTGGAATGCAACCCCCAAAATCCCTGTTAGGAAACTTAGGACGTTATAACGCGGGAGGAATTTCTCTTGATTTCGAATGAAATAAAAGTAGGGCCAGTTCAGAATTGAGTGAATTTGCTAGTTCAGCGAATTTACGTGATTGCATATTGACAACTCATCGCGTTCGGAACTGCCTGAAATTGCCTCCCAGTGCCCAAAATTGTGTGTGACAGTTTCTTATGCAATAACGTGAAACCCCACGATTGCGTTCGGAAGGACTTCCCATTGCCCAAAAATTTGTGTGATCAGTTTTCACGCAATAACATGAAACCCCATGATTGCGTTTGGACTGCCATTTGGACTGCCAAAACATTTGGAAGACCAAAGGCTGAGAACCATATAATGTTATCATCCATAAAGAATGCTAATAACAAGTGTTCTAAGCAGGCACCTTTTATGCAGCTCAGTTTCATCTTGAACTACTGAAGAAAGTTGTGTTTTGCTCTTAATATATATTTTAAGTTCTGTTTGCTAATTGCTTTAATGTATGTACACATACACACACTTACACTTATATAGCTATAATTACAGTAAGGCAAAATGTTGTTATTATTATAATAAAAAATTTAAAACTTTGATCTCCTGTTTCTCGAAAGTAACCAAAATATAAGTTCAATATTTTTTTTTAAATGAAAATGAAAAATGAACTGGACGTGGCTCCTACTTTGGAAGAGACCATTTAGGCCATACAGCAGATGAAATATGGCAAGGCAGCCGGGATTGATAGAATCCCATCTGAAGCTTGGAAAAATGGAGGTCATGTACTCCATGCTAAATTCTACGAGCTCCTTGTGAGTTGCTGGGAAAAAGGTGAACTGCCATCAGATCTCAGATCTCCGAGATGCAGTTATCATCACCCTGTATAAGAAAAAAGGAGCAAAATCTGATTGCTCAAACTGTCAAGGTATAACACTGCTTTCCATTGCTGGAAAAATCCTTGCAAGGATACTCCTGAACAGATTAGTTCCTGCTATTGCAGAAGAAATTCTCCCTGAAAGCCAATGCTGCTTCAGAGCTAATAGGAGCAATACAGCTATGGTATGTGCTCTTAGACAACTGCAAGAGAAATGTAGAGAGCAAAACAAAGACTCTATGTAACATTTGTCGACCTTACCAAAGCCTTCGACACTGTGAGTAGAAAAGGTCTGTGGCAGATCCTGGAATGACTAGGATGTCCCCCCAAATTCCTCAAAATGATTATCTTGCTACAGGAGGGCCAGCACGGTCAAGTAAGATATGGCAATGCTCTCTCAGAGCCCTTTCTAATAACTAATGGTGTGAAACAAGGTTGTGTTCTCACTCCAACTCTATTTACAATCTTCAGCATGATGCTCCAAAGGGCTACGGCAGATCTCGAAGAAGAAGATGGCATCTATATACGTTACCGTACTGATGGTAGCTTATTTAACTTAAGCCATCTGAGGGCCTGCACAAAGACTCTAAACTATCTGGTCCGTGAGCTGCTTTTTGCTGACGATGCTGCAGTTGCTGCCCATACAGAAGCAGCTCTGCAGCACCTAAAATTCTGCTTTGCAATGGCTGCAGAGCTGTTTGGGCTGGAAGTCAACCTGAAGAAAATGGAAGTTCTATACCAGCCTGCACCACAGGAAGAACACTATCATCCCCACGTCACCATAGGCAAATTTGTGCTTAAGTCCGTTCAGCAGTTCACCTACCTGGGAAGCATCATCTCTACAGATGCCAAGATTGATAAAGAGATTGATCACAGATTAGCAAAGGCATATAGTGCATTGGAAGGCTTCACAAAAGAGTCTGGAGTAACAAACACGAGACGAAGCACAAAAATCAGTGTGTACAGAGACATTGCACTGTCCATTCTCCTCTATGGGTCTGAAACATGGGTCATCTATTGCCAAGATCTACGACTCCTTGAATGCTTTCATCAGCGCTTGTAGAAAGGGTGGGATGAATCCTTCTTGCATCTTCTTTAGCAAAGAAAAGCCAGAGAGATATTTTTTTTTTTAAAAAAAATCTGAATGTTACAACTGCTGGCTTGTAGTACAAAGCATACTTTCCCACCCATCTTCTTCCATCATCATTGCCTCACCATCCTCAAGGAACACCATAAAGCAACACTTGAACTTATCTGTAACCCTTTACAGGTAAAAGTAATAAAAAGTTACAGTTACATAACAAAAACAAATGACATCAACTCTTCTTATGTTAGAATAATAACTTATAGTTGTTACACATTCTTTATCGGAAAAAAGAATTAATTATGAGTAATTAGGTTTTTGTAACTAGTTATTTCCAAGAGTCAACCCTGAGACAATCTCTCTCTATAGGGCAAACAACAGTTGGAAGAAGTACTGCAGGAAACCATAGTTTTTTTTTAAAACTATTTTCCCTAATAGTAAAATAAAACAAAACAAAACTTTTTTTTTACTATTTTCCTCAATATATTATCATTTATGTAAGTGGGGTTGCACCTTTTTCATTACCAATTAATCCAGATATCTGGTAAATTTTGAAAAATACTTGCAATACTTAAAAGCAGAATTATAAGAATTTACTAGATAAGTAATACTTTGAAAAACAAACACACTAGAAAATAACCGTTGCTAATCAAATGTACTGTAATGCATGAAGTCTAGTTGTATCAGAAGACAATGATAAATCCACTGCACAATTAAACAGGAACATACAGAAATTATTTTATTACAAGAAACCCATGCTGTGGCAGGGCAGGGAAAGATGACAGTTATGCTAATTTAGTACTAAGAGTAATTTATTTGGCTCTGAGCAGCTCTGTTGAAGGATAGGGTAATCATTTTGATTACAGGAGGAGACCTACATTTGATTAGTGATTACAAATTAAATAAAACCAAATCTCAGAAATGTACAAATAAAAGGGCAAACACAGTTTATAAAGAAAAAGACTAACAGAAACATGGAGATTAGTTATTCAAAGAAATAATAATTTCATATTATCCAAAGAGATGGTAAAGTTATGCTACGAAATGATTACACTTTATTTTCTCACAACAGGCAACAGGCAATTAAAACACTCCAAATAAGCTTTATCAAGGACAGAAAGAACATTTGCTGTTATTCATTTTCTGGCTAAAAATCTGGAAACTTGGTGGAGGGGGAGGGGGGTGGAAATACAGTGGCAAGAATTTTGCACAGTTTTCACCCAGTGCTGTGCTGGAAGAATTTGGGAAATTACTCTGTAGAGAAGTACATTTGTTCTTTTATGTGACAGTTGTGCATCTTTACACAAACACACAGAGTTCTAAAGAGTCAAGTGTGTTTTTTGTGCAAGACTAGTGTTTTCTATGCAAAAGGCACCAATATTGTACAACAAAAATTTTATACGAAAGAACTTGCAAGCAATCTTGCAAAAAAAGAAAAGAAAAGAAGAAAGATTTTGCTGTGCAAGATTTCACAATTCCTATATGGAAAATCACATGTATTTCTGCACAGAATGCTTTCCCAAAACACAATTTGTCCCCAGAAAACCCAAGATGTGTAATTTTCTCAGCTCAGCAGTGTATGAGGGGACATAAATGCATGGGATATTATGACAGTACATATGTTTGTTGTTTGTTGTTGTGTGCCTTCAAGTAACTTCTGAATTATGGCCACTTTAAGGCAAACTAACGATAGGGTTTTGTTGCCAAATTTTGTTCAGAGGGGGTTTGTCTTTGCCTTCCTCTCAGCATCTGAGGAATTCAAACCTTGGTCTCCAGAGTCCAAGTCCAATGTTAAAACCACTACACTGTGCTGGCATGCATTACAAAAAGGAGCTAAAGCAGAATTGGATCAGAACCCCTTCATGTAAATAATATTAACATGCCTATGAAGTGCATGAAGTATAAACAAAAGAAATATCAAGGTCCAGTGCTTTCAGATGAAGATATATTATTACGATAGCTGTTGTGTTTCTTCAGTCTTTTGGAACAGGACATTTAGTATGGTGGCACCCTCTATGTAGAATATGTTTCCTTTTGATATTTTTGCAAGTCTTCCCAGTACAGACCAATCTGCCATCTAATTTATGGAGAACAAACTATTGCATCTTCATTTTATGCATTGTTTCTATCTTGTATGTTTTATGTTTTACATACACTACCTTGAAATCTCCAGGGGTAAGCAGTTTATAAATATTCATAAATAAAACAAAAAAATGCAACATTTATAACTTACTGAAGGCAACTCAGTCCCAGAATTTTGGTAAATCACACATGTAACAGTACTTTTTAAATGGAAGAGAGATACAGATAGAGATTTATAATGGGAGTGAACAAAATGACTGCAGTCACTTTAAAAAAAAAACACTTTTAAATTTGAAAAAATCTTTCACTCTCTCTTACCAGGCCCAGACTGGTTTTTCCATATTTCCATTATAAGAGAAACCTTCCCCTTTTAAGGGTCATGAATGGAAGCATTAGAGAAATGAATACAGTTTATTTAACAACATACCAATCCAGGCATCCATAATCCAATTGAACAATCGGGCACCAAAGCAAACATAAACTTAACAATGTATAGCAGTTTTGCAAAATCTATCCATAGGGGGATATTGGATGTATATTAGCCAATCATTAAACAGCAGTTAAGTGATAATGGAACATTATAAAGCAAGCACCAAGTTAAAATGATGGATGTTGAATGTTTATATTTCAAATTTTTGTTGTTATTAGTAGAAAGTTCCAGTTAATTAATGATAGTATCAGAATACTCTGGTAATGTTCAATCTGTTTTGCCTTGAGATTCCTAAAAGCTTAGTAATTCTAAAATCACTATTGGCTGAGGATACCTTCCCTTCAGCTTGGCAGTATATTTCTTTACCTTATGGCCATACTCTGGTTTCCCCATGTCCTAGTCCAGTACTCAAACCACTATGCCACCCCAGCTTTCTTTTAAACATTTTAATATCACTTTTCATTTAAAAATTTCAAAGCAGTTTACAATGCAATGAAATATCACAATTATTGTAAGACAGCAATAAATCCTGTTACAAAAAATGGTAAAATGATAATAAAAACAATAACAATGGGGGAAAGCCCATTAAAATATAATTAAAATATAGGGGTAATTGAGAGTCTTAACAATCAAGAAAATAATCAAGATAGTGCCTAGGCAACAAGCCTTAGTTGTAGGTGGAAATACCCAACATGTGGAACTCACCTAATTTCTCTGGGGAAAACATTCCACATGGTGAGCACCACAGCAGAAAAGACCCCACAAAACTATCGTAAATGATGAATGTTACATCTCAAAAATGAAGTGCAGGAGTATAGGAGAATCACATGCTGCCTTGTACTGAGCACTGAACATTGGTCAATCTACCTCATTATTGCCTACACTTGCAGCAACCTTCCAGGGTTTCAGATAAATAGTTTTTCCTAGTCCAACATGAAGATACCAATACTTAAAACTCAGGTTCTTTTGCATTCCAAGCATGCATTTGTACTATTGAGCTATGGCCCTTACCTTATTTGTTATGGAGCTATGGCCCTCTCATGTCCATATGTTAACCTTGTAATGAAGGGCTTTTCCATTATATTTCTTTGATGCCTATAAAGTCCCCAGGGGACCCACCTCCACAAGATTATTTGTTCTAATGTCCACTGTCATTTCTGCAAATTCCCAGTTTTTGTTTTGCAGAGATTGTTCCATTATTCTTGGACTTTTAATAGCTAGAAGGATTGCTAGCAGACCAGCTTTAACCAGTTTTATGACTGTTTATTTTCCCCACACATCCTTGTGGATATTCCATCTGTTCTCTCCAGGATTTAGGCAGTATCACTTTCTAGAAATGTATTGATAGTATCTGCTTGAGATGAGTTTCTTTCTTTTAAGTGGGAGAGAAATGTAAGTTTTAGCCTAAAAGTATGAAGCTTCAGATTGTCAGCACATTTGGATATGTGCAGGAATCAAATTTTGTACATGATATGATATGTGTCTTTTATCATAAATTGTATTTCTGAACTTCAGTTTTTAATATGCAAAATGGAAAAAGTTCACTATGCATCATTTCACCTTTCCTATACAAACAGACAAACCATATAAGGTTATTACAGGGAAAAAAGTCTGCTAGAAATTATAGGTGTTGTTCCCACATAATGATCTGTCTATATAAAAGCTAGTCATATGTTTATTATTTTATATGTATATGTCTTTTTTGTATGTAGCATATTCATATTGGCAAACCATCTTAACAAATTACATTCTAAAATAAATAAAAACATCATATGTAGCATCTCCAAAACAAACAACAGCAGCAGCAGCAGCCAACCACAAACAAATAAATTATGCAGTATCTGGCAGAACATAAAAGTGGTCTGAAACAAGTAGATGTTATTTCTCCATTTGAAGCAAACAAGCAGGCATCACCAGAGTTCAAGAATTTGGTACCATGTTTCCCTGAAAATAAGACAGTATCTTATATTAATTTTTGATCCCAAAGCTGTGCTAGGTCTTATTTTCAGGGGGTGTCTTATTTTTCCATAAAGAAGAATTCACATTTATTGTTGAACAAAAAAAAAAATTGAACATTTGTTATATACTGTATATATATTTACATGCAAAAATTTTGCTAGGTCTTACTTTTGGGGGAGGCCTTATATTTAGTAATTCAGCAAAACCTCTACTAAGTCTTATTTTCTGGGGATGTCTTATTTTCAGGGAAACAGGGTACAAAAAAAAAGAAAAAAGAAAAAAGATTTTTCAAGCTCTGCTGCAAAGAAGAACTGGTCACTTTACCCACCTACCATGCTTCCAGGATACAAGGGAGTGAAACATATGGGCTGGAAAAAGTGGCTTGAAGCTGCCTTTTCTGAAGCCACATTGAAACCCACCAACTGCACCAATGGCTCCCAAGGCAGCTGGAGTGTCCGTGTTATGACCACATGGCACATCTTCAAGCAGAAATAAAGCAGCTTCTTTTTGAAGTGACATTTCTCACCTAAAGCAGCTAGAGGGTGCTTTGCATCTAGCTTCAAAGCAAGTGTCATCTAAACGCTCTGCCTTGAAGCCGGTCTGAAACCGATCTCTGAAGCTGAGTTTAATACTGGTTCAGATGGAAAAGGTGGTTTAAGACATCCTAATCGTGGGCCATTAAGGGCTTTAATCATCATCAGCACTCAGCCCAGATAAAGAGAGAAGAAACCAATGGAGATGATGTAAAACTGGAGCTCTTTGAGCACAAGTTAAACTCAAAGCTCCCCTGAATAAATCTTGCCAAGAAAACCCAGGATAGGTTTGTCTTAGGGTGGCCATAAATCAGAGTTGACTTGTAGGCATGGAACAACAGGAAACTATGGAAAAGGAGGGGAAATAGCCAGAAACATTGCATAACTGGCAAAATATCATTTGGATCGTTAAAAAATGCAGAGGACATAACATGCTGTCAATTAGTGACACATTTGCTCCAACTGGAAGAGCCCTTAGGCAAGAATGCCTGAGGCTAGATCTGATTCATCCAACCAAGGCCACAACTGTTAAAGCATCTGAAATTTGATATTCAGGAGCTGTGTTGGAAACGGGAATAATGCCTCAAACTGTGAACCTGACCTTCCATAAGATGTGATATGCATTATGAACTCTTCCAGCATCCCATCACTGTAACACAACCCCAGGAACATAACCCAGGAATGCCAAGCCCTGCCATTGGGTACAGTAAGGCAGAGGTCAGTAAGAACTGGAAACTACTCGAAGGCACACAAGAACAAACTGGCATGCTTGTAATATACCAGCTGTTCCTTTGCACACACCTAAGTCATCATAAAGACAGACAAGCCTATGATGAAAAGGCAGAAAATGATTAATACATCTAAAAAAACACACACACTATGCCAAAGGGAAGTAGGAATATCTCTAGGAGATAACTAGTATGAATAACAAAAAGGAATTCTGTTTCTATTCTATCAGATTTGTATCACATAGTATAAGATCTCAATCCAAGAAGCTTGTATTTTGAGAACCCTCCCTCCCTTCCTTTTCTCTATCTCTTTTTTAGTATTTTTGTCTGCTTCATTTAGCAACATACAGAAAAGAACACTTTCAGACACAAGAAATAACACCCACAGTATACTGAAGGGATATGCTTTATTGATACCCCTCTAGATTGGCTTAACAACAGAAGTAAGAGCTGAAAGAAAATGTAACCCTAACATAATCACTTTCCTTCTCTTGTATGATTTTTAACATCTTTGGCTGACAAAGAAGCAGGTGAAGCTTTGAAAGCTTGCATGATGTATTTTGTGCTTCTTGGTTGGCTCAATAAAGGTATTATCTGCACCTCTGCACCATTGACATTACCTAATCCCCCCTCTACCCAATGTAACTGTACAGTGGCTCCTTGAGAATCTCAATGTTCTCTACCTATGAAAGCATCAGTCAGCTCCCCACAGGACAGAGATGGCTGGATCTCAAGAGAAGTTACTTTTCTGTTGCTAACGAAGTTCAGTAGCATCATTGGGATTGGTGTCACCCTGTGTGGTCACTTATGGTGTCACTCCCAGGCAGGCAGGCAGGCAGGCAGGCAGGCAAGCTGTCAGGCAAGCAGGCACCTGTATTATTGTTATGCAATAGCTTTTCTAAACAATGGTTAAGCCAACCCTTTCATTGAAAGAGTAGTTTCAACTCATCACTCCTTTTCTTTCTTCTATTCATTAAGCCAAAAGCAAAGACACACAAAGGAAAGGAATGTCAAACACTCAGTTTCAAGATGGATTAATATAGACATCTTTAATGTTTTGGTATGCCTTCTTTCCCAGTGCAAGCAGTAGGCATGTGGAAGGACTAGAGCTAGGAGAAGTTACTTTTTTGGATCACATGTCCTCCCAGCAGCATGGTTAGTGAGCCATGGCCAAACTCTGGGAAGATTGCCTGGAAAATGTACTAGGTTCAAATGGCTGTGAAACAAGGCTGTATTCCTGATTTGCTTTTTAAAAAGAGAAAAAGTGAGATCTCACTAAATGTACAATCCAAAGCTGAAGAAAGAGCTCACCACTCAAAAAACATTGAACAAAAATCTAGCAAAAGGGCACATGAGAATGGTGGCTTAGAGAGGCAAAAATGTTTTCTTACTTGTATGGAAAAGAATTTGCCTGGATTCAACAGTCAAAAGGAAAATAGCCCTTTTGTACTTCCCAAAACTTGCTGAGGAGAGAAGCACATCTTGTCTTGAGAATATGCACACTGGAAAGGCTTTCAGGACATTTTGGAGAAATAAATGATGTGCGAAACATGTTATATATTTTTAAAATGCAAGTGGATAAAACATATAAAATTGTAAAAACTCACACAAATGAGCCTTAGTCAATGGAGAAAATGCATAGATTAGGAAAAATGTGTGAAAATATATACAAATTTCAATGCAGGATGTGAGAACAAAGTTTCACAACCCAAACTGAAAGAAGGACAGGAAGAAAATGCAGGTTAAATATGGAGAAGCACAATGAAACCAAGGCTGAGAGACATTTAAGTCCTTTTTTTCAGCTCCTTACCTGGAAGAGCAGATAGTTTCCAATCCATTCAACATGTTGGTATAAAATAAATGCTACACAATCACAAAATCCTTCCAGACACTGTGAATCTCCCCCATCCTATAGCAATCATAGCTATGAATGAATTTTCTTGAAGAAGGATTGCAAGTAGAAAAGTGTTGCAGTTCAAAGGCTTGGAAAACACGTCATTTCCCAGCATCCCCTGAAACAGAAGCGTAACCTTGAGGAAAAATGTATGCTGTACACAGCCCATGACTTTTTAGATTTCAGCCCTGCATACTTCTGCAGGGCTGATATTCCATTCAAGTCTCTGGGCTCAAAGCTGGCTTTGAAAACAATTGGAGCCTTACTGCACAAGCAAAACAAATTCCTGATTGTGCATTTAGATTTAAATCTAAATCTAAAATCCTGATTGTGCATTTAATGTCTGCAGCATGCTGTCTACAAGTTTCAAGAAATGATATTATCCATATCCAGAATTTTACCTAAACTTTGGGCTGGGCTAAAGAAGAAGTCTTTGCCAAACGTATATAGAAAATGGTAAACTAGTTTTAAAAATAACAAGTTAATGAATTTTACAAGTGTGCAACAATCATATAGGACAATTGACACTCAAAAACGAATCTGCTATTTGTATCTAAAATGCTCTACAGTGGTAGTACTGTCTCATGGCTTGGAGACAATAATGTGACAGAAGACTTTTTAAAAAAATTCTTTAGATCCAACAGTACAAACAACACAGCTTGTTCTAGTTTGCCTTCTACAACAAGCTGCTGGTGTGGAAGGAGGGAGGGGCTCTGCTATTCTGACATCTCATAAAGAAATAAGGAAAAAATACTTTAAAATGGAATACCCCAAACTGTGAAGGGAAGAAAGATGTTCACATTTCATGTGCATTTTGGCAACATCTGGCTTGCCAGTGCTGGTGAATGCAAGATGGCAAGGAGGTTTAGGCTGTAATTCTTTATATATTTCCATGACAGTAAATCCTACTGAATTGAAGGATGCTCACTTTTGAATAGGCATGTCTAGGATTAAGCTAAAAACCTAAAGCACACAGTAAGAAGTAAACACAATGGAACACAATGGGACATGCTTAAAACATAGGATTTCATAGTCTGATCTTGCCAAGCAGTTTATTCTTCTGGTTTTCCCCCAATTTATTTAAAGCTGTATTAGGCATTACAAAGTCTCCTCAATCATGAGGAAGAAGAGTGTAGTTATTTTTGAATTTTCATGTGGTCTTTTGTCCTTCATGTTGACATTGAAGCTAAGTCATGTTAGTTTTTCTCTATAGTATTGGCAGGATCAAAACTTTTCTCTGCTTCCTTTGAAATATTTTAGGTCCTCTCCCATCTTGATTATTGTATTGCTCTTTTTGTTTGGTCTTCCATTAACCCATCTTAGTCTTTTGGTTTCCATTCAAGTTTTGGGAGCTAAGGGCAAGACCAGACTGGCCGCAAGTGCCGGGTTGAGGACGGTGTGGGGGTGTGGTGTTCAGATACTGCACACCACAGGACAGTAGAAGAACTTTCACCGTGTCGGATAGGGCAGCTTTTTTCCACCCCCAAAAGGAGTGGCATTTTGCCTCTTTTATTTGGGCTGGAAAAATGCCAGATTGGGGCTGTAGTGTGCGGTTGCGACAGCCCTGATCCAGTGGTCAAAGGGGCAGCGCTAAGCTGTCCTTTTAGGGCTGTCTGTACCAGCTCTAAGATTATCCTGTTGGCCCTTTATTTTGATAATGTCACTGCCCATCTGGTGTTCATTGGCTGACTATTTTGAAGCCAGTACAAGCTTCTTTTATCCTTCATTTTTTAAACTGCCTAAACAGGACCTTCATTCTAGAAACTCTGTGTTTTCTTCCTGACCAAGGGTTTTTGTCCCCCCCCCCTTTTTTTTGGCTAAACTTTGTTCTTTTTCTCTTGCCACCTTCCATTACTATTTTTAAACCTCCATTAAAATGTTTCCCCTCCAATGGCTTTCATGATCTCATCTTAATTTTATTTTTATAATGTTGTACATTTAGATTATATGTATTTGGATAGCTTGTACTTGTTGTTAGATTTATTTGCTGTACATGCCACCTTTTTCCCAGTCCAAGGTTCAGGACAGCTTATCAAGTTTTAACCATATAAGGGCTAAACTGTTCATGTCAATGAAAAGTTAAAAGTATAATTAAAGTAACCACAGAATTAAAAGCAGTTAAAATATGATCATTAAAAAGAAAACAGCAGAGAACAGCACATTCTGAAAAACCCATTGCCCTGAGCAATCACCCCTTATATGCTTGCTGAAATGAAAAGGTCTGCACCTGCTTATGGATAGATACAAGAGAGCGGCAGTCTAACCTCTCTAGAAAGTGAATTCTAGGATGGATCTGCACTGCAGAAATAACGCAGTTTGACACCTCTTTAAGTGTCATGGCTCAGTGCTATGTAATCTTGGGATTTGGCACAGAACTCTCTGACAGAGAAGACTAAATATCCCACAAAACAACAAATCCCCAAATTCCACAGTATTGAACCATGACAGTTAAAGTGGTGTCAAACTGCATTATTTCTGCAGCGCAGAGGCAGCCCTAGATGCTGGGAGCAGCCACCAAGAAGATTCTTTCATGTTTCTACAAGGTGTACTTTTGAAGATGGTGAGACAGAGAGATGGGCCTACCCAGAAAAGCTCAAAACACAAGCAGGAACATACAGGAGAATACAACCTTTCAGATAACTTGGACCTCAACTATACAGGGCTTTACAGCTCACATCCAGCACTTTAAATTGTGTCTAGAAATGGACCAGCAGCCAGTGGAACTATTGTGACAAAGAATCATGTGCTCCCTGTGGTCAGCCCTGGTTAAAAGCTACTTGGTGAGATCATTCGGAGGCATGGAGCTCAGTGTCTTCAGTATGCTGATGACACTCAGATATACCTCTCCATGACAAGATCGTCTGCTCAGACTTCAGATGGCGTCTATCCTCTCAATCACTGCCTTGCAGCGGTAATGGACTGGATGAGGGAAAACAAATTGAAGCTTAATCCAGACAAAATGGAGGTACTCACAGTTACTAGCCTGAAACCCGGTTTGGGAATACAATCTCTAGCCCTCGATGGAGTCACACTCTCCTCGAAGGACTCTGTTCACAGCCTGGGGGTGCTTCTTGACTTGTTGATTCACATGACTAGTCAGGTGAATGCGACAGTCGGGAGTACCTGTTATCAGCTTCAGCTGATACGCCAGCTGCGCCCATTCCTGGATGTGAGGGATCTAGAAAGTGTGGTACACGTGGTTGTAACCTCACGTCTGGACTATTGTAATGTGCTCTACATGGGGCTACCCTTGTGCCTAACCCAGAAACTACAATTGGTTCAGAATATGGCAGCCAGACTTGTTACAAGAACATCGAGGGGAGAGCACATAACACCCATGCTCAAGTCTCTCCACTGGCTGTCGATCAGTTTCCGGGTGCAGTACAAGGTGTTGGTTTTAACCTTTAAAGCCCTACATGGTTTGGGTCCATCCTATCTTAGAGACCGCCTCTTCTTGTATGAACCCCCCCCCTGCCCCCGCACACTTCAGTCCTCTGGGAGGAACCTGCTACAGCCTATGAAGACCAGGCTATCGCAGACCTCTCAGAGGGCCTTCTCAGCTATTGCTCCCAGGCTGTGGAATGACCTGCTGGATGAGATGTGTCTCTTTTCATCCACTGATGGCTTCAAAAAAGCCTTAAAGACGCATCTCTTCCGGCAGGCCTTCCCAGATAATGTTTAGTCATCTTCCGGCTCCAAGTCCAAGCCTTAGAGTTTTTCCAGTTTTTCTCCTCTATGTCCTTGGCCTGTCCCACACAGTTCAAGAACTCTTAGGCCTGTTGCTGATATACGATATTGTTTGTATTTTACTATGTTTTAACTACAGTTGATTTAATCCTTTTTAAGGGGTGGGAGGTGGGGATGGGATTGGTTTATTTTAACTGTTGTGTTTTAACCTCTTGTAACCCGCCCTGATTGCTTGCTCAGAGGGGTGGGCTAGAAATAAATAAATTATTATTATTATTATTATTATTATTATAATCTATATCTGTAGCTTTTTGGACTAGCTTCAGTTTCTCAACACTCTTCAAAGGCAGCCCCACATAGAGCACATTACAGTAATCCAAACAGGATGTAGCTAAACCATATATCACCATGGGCATATTCAATGTATCTAGGAAAGTACACAGCTGGCACACAAACCTTAAATGTACAAATATACTCTGGTCACTATGAACTTTCAAGCTCAGAGTTCAGAGTATAGTCAAGCTGTGGACCTACATCTTTAGGAGGAGTGCAACTTCTTTAGAGGGAGTCCCACTTTTGTCTTCTCTTGCTCTGTAATTGCTATTCATAATCATAACACATTATCCTACCAGTCCATTTCTAAGGGCAGAGAACTAACCAGGTCTTTCGAATCTGTCAAGACTTGTGATTAAAAAAAAAAAAAAGTTTTCTTTACATCAAAGCCATGCCAGTGTTTTTAAGCAAATTTCCTCACATTGTCTAATTGTGTACAAGCTACCATGTACTTGACATACCTCTACTTAAGATTCTGGTATTGCTGCCTCTGTAATTGGAAAAGGTGATTAATCATATTGACTCATTGGAAAAGATGGTAACACTTAGTAATTGGAAAGACAGAAGGAAAAGAGGAAGACCCTTTTATGATGGATTGACTCAATCAAGCGAAAGACAGCCCAGAGTTTCAAAGATCTGAGCATCAATAAAGACCTGTTGATAACCTGGTCACATAGAAAGCTATCATGTATAGAACTGCCATGTTAAAACTGGCTTGATGGCCAATAACAACAGACTCTGATTTATTTGAGCACATGTTTATAGATGCATTCTTCTGTACAGATTAGATTCAGAGATGCCAGTAGCAGAGACAGTAAGCACACACAAATGTTTGTGCAGGGCGGAAAGCAGAAGAACACTATTTTAATATGTTTGTGCATTCCTGCCAAGTACATGTGTTGTGGTCTGTGTAAAGGAGAAGGGCGTATATGAGGAAACACAAAAATTTGCTTTACACTGCAATGTTATTCCTGTCTACTGTGCATTTCTTCAATGGGATTCAGTGGGATTGCCAGCAAGTGAATATATGACAATGATACATGCTTTAAACAGAGGAAATGTTCATGTTTCATAATGTTTTGGCACTACATCTGTTTTCTAACAATGGCTGATGCTTTTCCTATAAGAAGAGAATGATCATTTAGGAAAGCCTTTCTATTCATTCAGAGAAAATTTCTACATTCTCTAGCAACAACTGAAGGCATGTGGAGTTTTTTTTTTCCTTGAATACAAAGTAAGAACATTTGTAGACAGTTCCTAACATCCCTTTTGCTGCCGCTCACACTGCAGTGGTGGTACTGTCTGCTACCTGGGGGAGGGAAGAAGGAAGAGATTTACAACAGAGCTTTTCCTTTACAGATGCTATTTAGCCCTCCCAGTTGAGAAAGCTTGTGGAGACTGTCACTGATCAAATTGGTCCCTTTGATGGCAGAGGGAGTATCTACAAATGAACACAAGAGACTAGAATCTTTTTCTCAAGATCTGAAACAACTCACTGAAGCTTTCATGCAACATGGCTAGAAAATCCAAGGAGTGCCTCCAGAAGAGGAAGGTAAGGAAAGTTGGGTATTTGATATATGTCTCTGTATATCTGGGGCAGTGGTAGTTAAATATTTTAATTATAAGTCCTATAAGCTTTATTAGTTTTCATTCATTAGGCAAGAACCTTCATGCGGCAACATGGAACTCTTTCTGTCACCTAGGGGGGAGAAAAATCCCTGAAAGGCATAATTCTGTTCATTCAAAGGAAATTGTGAAAATTGTCTAATTGGGAGTTAGACTAAGGTATTTGAGCCAGAGTCCTTGTGCCTTGTGGAGCAACACAGAAGCGGGGATTTTGGACAGGAGCGCAGTTTATAGACTATTGCAGATAAGAAAAGCTGCACCTGAAGAAAATTCTCTCTTCTATACAGCTATCCAAGAATCTGAAGCCTTTATTTCCTTTCCATCTAGTGTATCCTAATTAAGAGACATACATCTGCATACATTTCTGCTCATGCAAACAGATCCTTTCATGTAAAAATTATAGCAACATACAGACTAATCCAAATAAATCCCACTTTGATCAATGTGGCTAGATATGAACTTGTTTTTTTAGAAATGTTTAAAAGGTTGAGGCCATGGGGCTGATGAGAGCTTTTAAGAATCCTTCCTACACAGAATTTTCATGATTTCAACCATCTAGCAAGGTGCTATTTGCTCAGAGGAGTTAAAGATACAGGTATGGATGTTCATGGAATTTCATCCTGATTGCACAAGGCAAGTGACCTAGATAAAAATATCTAGGATATTTCTAGATCTTACAGTTTTGAGTATTTCATAATAATATCTGTAACACATATCTTTAACATGTATTTGTAGACATAGTAAGTATATGGGGTGTCTGAAAATATCTTTACAATTTCAGTTCTATATAAAACAGAAATTGTAAAGACGATTTTTGGACAACTGCTATTGCTTTTACAAAGTGCAGTCAAGAATGGAACATGCTTTGTAGTGCATGAGTGTATGTGTATGCAAACAATTTAGTGGAGTTTTGTTTCTAGAGAAAGACTGGCATGGTCTCAGAACAGACATGATACAAGCTTGCAGCAGCAAAGTAAGCTTTGTCCAAGTGCAGCTGGCTTTTGATCGATTTCCATCTCACTATACAGAGATGTAGTATTTGGTTTAACAAGCGTCTTACAGATTAATTCTGTTGAAATCAATAGTGCTGTATTTACTACTCAGTGAATAATGGGTGACCAGAATGTAGATATGATTTACTGATAGATTTTTGCTTGCTTTCCGGTAGGTCTCAAAACATTCCTGACCTCCAGTTATTTAACATAAGCATCAACAAAATGAACCCCCTCCCAAGATATGCTGCTGAACTGAAGAAATCTTGGAAAAATGATCATTTGGTTTTCATGTGAAAGGGCAGGGAAGTCCTTAAAAATAAAATTTCTGGGCTCAAAATACTTTAATTCTAAGCATAGATCTTTTTGTACAAAGCCCTGGCTGGTGGATCTTGAGTCTGAAATAAAAACAAAGTAAATCTCTCAGGCCCAAAGTATATCCCCACACCTATCCCTATTTGTATTGTCCTAACAGGTGCTGCAGTTTTAAGCAAAGAAAGATATCTTCATTCCACTCTTTCTCTCTCTCCTACTCTCTCACACACTCTCAGACATATACAGAGACAAGAACTTAATGGAAGTTCTCTGAATTTTATGCACAATTTCTGAGAAAGCACAAGTTACCTTTCTTTCTCCCACATATACTTATTATCATGATAAAGTAATGCAAGAATGGTAGACTGTGAATGAATAGTCCCCGGAGAACTAAATTATTCATGTAATCAAAACCTCTGATAAACAAAGATTTCAATTTACATACATTTACAGCAGTATAAGGATGCCCATATTTCAGAGTAAAAGAACTCAGGACCTGAGTTCCCGATTTTTTTAAAAAGCATTTGCTTGATGAAAGAACGCACCAAGTTAGTCTTTTTCCTTTGATACAGCTGTTACACTGAAATCTGCAAACTGACAGTACGATTCCTTAGGGATTTTTCTTTCTTTTTAGCATTATTGCTCATCAATTCAGCCCAATCTGCATGGGACAACTGCAAAACTTAAGAAGCTCCAAAAGTAACAATGGGAGGAGGGAGTGATGAGGCCAGAGATATGGAAAGTGGGAAAAACAAAAAACTGACTGACCAAGGCTATAAGCAGTGTTAAAAACAGTTAGTAAGAAGAAGTGGTGGCTGGAGCAGGTGGGACAGAGGGCTGGGTCTCCAGAGGAAAAGTGAAGGAGTTAACCAAAGCACAGCTAAGTCTTTCCAGTATGGCACAGATAAACAAGTTAATGCCTTGTATATATTTTAGACTGCAGCCACTTAATGCACAGTCAGCATGGTCACTGATCAGGGACTATGGGCACTATAGTCCAAAACATCTGAAAACCACTAGCTTGCCTTCTTGAATGAGGTGGCTAGGATGCAATGAAAAACACCCTCTTGTGCTCCCTTATTTCTATGGCAGCATTTTTTAAAATACAACCCCCCCAGCTATTTTAGGGATTACCTGTATGCCCATGTTAGGCTAGGGTGCAGCTTGACTATGCCCCCTGCCTTTGATGATTAGGAAACCAATTCTACTCCCATTTCCAAACCACTATTTTTGAATGCATCCTTGTTTTAGGTTGGCCTTTCTCTAGATGTTCTTACCAGATTAATATTCCCCATGTGGCCATGTTATATGAAATACTGTCCCTGTTCCAGACCACACACTTGAAGACTTTACCAACAGACTAGCTCCCACTTTGAAGGAGCTTCCACATATAGCAAAACTCTAACTGGAAACTAATTTTTGTGAACATTGTGAGAACCCCCCTATGTAAAAGTGAACCACACAGAACACTATATCATGACCTCTCTCTGACTTTTTTTCACTGCAGAAGGCTGTTCATATACATTAATATAAAGTGTGTGAGCCTGTGCCTGTTTAACGTGGAGAGTGCAAGTATGCTGGATCTACAAGAGACATTTTAATGAGGCTTCCAATTAGAGTTCTGCTTTGCTTGGAAGTTCATTTCAAGAACAGTTCCAACCTGCCCAGACTCTTTATTTTACAGTTTAGAATACAGATATAACTCAGTTATTGAAGTAGATGTGTTTCTGGACATTACTTCTTTAACAGAAAATTTGCTGCCAGTGGCTAAAATAACATAGAAAGAATAGGGTAGGATCATACACCACAAAAAAGAAATGTTTCAGCAGACTTTTTATTCAAAACTAGCAACATGCACATGTGACATGAAACAACCAGGTCCTGAAAGCATAAGCAAACAACAAATTTTGAATCTTCTACAGATCACTTAAAAGCTTCTTCCAAAATCCAGGGATTTTTTTTCTTTCACCAGCCTCCTCTTTACTTGCTATTTCAAATTTGGGGGCCGAACCTATAGATCTTTGCTTTTTAAACATACAAAGGTAGCTTTCCATTTTTGTCTGGGTTTTACTATTTATACCTGTTCAGTAACAAATCCTGGAGGTAGCTGCTATTTACCTTGCCTGTTTAAAGGTGGCACACAGAACTACCATAGGATTGGCTAGAGTAGAATCCCACTATTTCCCCACACCAAGCTTTATTAAATTGTTTATTATAGACATACTGGTGCAAATCAATATCAAAACTGTGTTTCCCTTGCCCTCCTTCAGTGCTAGTACTGCTAAAAAAATCTTCAAGATTTCAGGGTTATGGTTTGATCTATTCAAAGATTCATTTGTTTATCTTTTTGGCTGTCCATGCTATCCTTAACACTCTTCTCCAGCACCACATCTGAAATGAGTTGATTTTCTTCTTATCTGCTTTCTTCACTATCCAGCTCTTGCATCCATACATGGTGATAGGGAATACTATGGCTTGGGCAATTTTGACTTTCGTGTTTAGTTGTATGTCTTTACTCTTTAGGATCTTATTTAGTTCATTCATAGATTCATAAAATCATAGGTTTGGAAGAGACCACAAGGGCCATCCAGTCCAAATCTCTGCCATGCAGGAACTCCAAATCAAAGCATCCCCGACAGATGGCCATCCAGCCTCTGTTTAAAGACCTCTAAGGAAGGAGACTCCACTACACTCCGAGGGAGTGTGTTCCACTGTCAAACAGCCCTTACTGCCAGGAAGTTCCTCCTAATGTTGAGGAGGAATCTCTTTCCTGCAGTTTGCATCCATTGTTCCATGTTCTAGTCTCTGGAGCAGCAGAAAACAAGCTTGCTCCCTCCTCAATATGACATCCCTTCAAATATTTAAACAGGGCTATCATATCACCTCTTAACCTTCTCTTCTCCAGGCTAAACACCCCCCAGCTCCTTAAATCGCTCCTCATAGGGCATGGTTTCCAGACCCTTCACCATTTTAGTCACCCTCCTTTGGACCCGCTCCAGTTTCTCCACATCCTTTTTGAATTGTGGTGCCCAGAACTGGTCATAGTATTCCAGTTGGCGCCTGACCAAAGCAGAATAGAGTGGCACTATTACTTCCCTTGATCTAGACACTATACTTCTATTGATGCAGCCGAAAATTGCATCGGCCTTTGTAGCTGCCGCATCACACTGTTGACTCAATTTTAACTTATGATCTCTTTCACACACATTTTCATTCAGCCAGGTGTCTCCCATCCCATATCTGTGCATTTCATTTTTCTGCCCTAAGTATAGATAGTACCTTACATTTCTCTGTGTTGAATTTCATTTTGTTAGCTTTGGCCCAGCTTTCTAGTCTATTCAGGTCATTTTGAATTTTGATCTTTTCCTCTGGGGTATTAGCTACTCCTCCTAATTTAGTGTTATCTGCAAATTTGATTCCCAATTCTGTTATCCAAGTCATTATTGAATAGCACTAGGCCCAGGACAGAACCCTGTGGGACCCCACTTGTCTGTTCTCTCCAGGATGAAAAGGAACAATTGTTGAGCACCTGTTGGGTTTGGCCGGTCAACCAATTACCAATCCATGTAACAGTTGCCTTGTCTAGTTCACATTCTACAAGCTTGTTTGTAAGAATGTCATGGCGAACTTGGTCAAAGGCCTTACTGAAATCAAGATATACTATATCCACAGCATTCCCTTCATCTACAAAGCTGATAATTTTATCAAAAAAAGAGATCAGGTTTGTCTGGCATGACTTGTTTCTCTGAAACCCATGTTGACTTTTTGTGATTATGGCATTGCCTTCTAGATGTTCACAGACTCCCTGTTTAATGATCTGCTTCAGAATCTTTCCTGGAATTGACGTCAGACTAACTGGACAATAATTGTTGGGATCCTCTTTTTTCCCCCTTTTTGAAGATGGGGACAATGTTTGCCCTCTTCCAGTCTGCTGGGATTTCTCCAGTTCTCTAGGAGTTCTCAAAGATTATTACCAATGGTTCTGATATTACATTTGCCAGCTCTTTTAATACCCTTGGATGTAGTTCATCTGATCCTGGAGACTTGTATTAATTTAGATTAACCAGGTATTCCCTTTATTTATTCTGTGCTGAAATTCTCCTATTCTGTCTTCTGCTCCATTGTCTTCAGGTTGAACAGCCGTTGCCTTTTCTGAGAAGACTAAAGCAAAGAAGGTGTCAAGTAATTTTGCCTTTTCTCTGTCCCCTGTTTGCATTTTGCCATCTTCTGCACACGGTAGCCCTACCATTTCCTTCTTCTTCCTTTTGCTGTGGACATACCCCAAAAAGCCCTTTTTATTGTTCTTAACCTCTCTAGCAAGCCTGAGTTCATTCTGTGCTTTAGCTTTTCTGATTTTACCTTTACAAGTGCTTGCTATTTGTTTGAATTCCTCTTTGGTGATTTCCCCATTTTTCCATTTCTTATATATGTCCCGTTTAAAACTTAGCTCAGTTGAAAGTTCCTTAGTCATCCATCCTGGCTTCTTCAGACATCTTCCATTTTTCTTCCTCATTGGAACTGTTTGAAAGTGCATCTTCAGTATCTCCTTTTTGAGAAACTCCCATCTGTCTTGAACTCCATTCTCTTTAAGTATTCCTGACCATGGGATCACCCCCAGTATTTCTCTAAGTTTACTAAAATCAGCCCTCCTAAAGTCTAGAATGTGTGTCTGACTATGCCTGCCTTCTCTTTTCCACTGTACAGCAAACTCCTGGAGAACATGATCCCTCCCACTTAAGGATCCAATCACTTGCACTCCATTAACTAGGTCTTCCCTGTTGGTTAATATCAGATCTAAAATAGTTGATCCCCTTGTTGCCTCTTCCACCTTTTGGACAATGAAATTGTCTTCGAGGCAAGTGAGGAATTTGCTAGAACTTTAGGATTTGGCTGAGTTTGACTTCCAGCATAGCTGCCCTTCCCATCCCTAGTCTTCTTATCTCTTGGCTATAACCTCCATTCTGATCTATGCTTGATCCTAAGTACAGGAGCTCTGTAATTATTTCAATTTCTTCCTTGTCTTGGTTGAACTTACGCATTTCTTACAAGGTCATTATTTTTGTTTTCTTTATGTTAAATATTAGGTCTACTTTTGCACTTACATCTTTAACCTTCTATTGTAATTGTTTGTGATGTTTTCCTGTTTTCCACTAGTAATATCATGTCATCGACATATCTTAGATTGTTGATGTTCTTTCCTCCTGACTTCACTTCTCCTTCTTCTGAGTATAATCCTGCTGTTCTTATGATGTTTCTACATACAAGTTCAATAAGTATGGTTAGACTATACATCCTTGCCTGACCTGTTTGCCATTTGGGAACCAATCTGTTTCTTCAAATTATGTTCAGATGGTAGCCTCTTGTCCTGAGTAAAGATCAGGACTTTCAGAAGTAGTGGCCCATCTATATCCTTTAGAGCCATCCATAGCTTTTCATGACCTATACAATCAAATGCTTTGCTATAGTCTATAAAGCACACTGTGATTTTTTCCCCCTGGAATTCTTTTTTGCACATAATCATACAGAAAGCAAAATTAGAGGAAGGAGGCATGGAAAAAGGGGGAAGGAATGTCAACAAGCCACTATGTTAAGGTGATATTTTGGGGCTCAGGACGGGATGAGAAAAACTTAACCCCCCCTCCCCAAACCCCAGTTATATAGTTCCTCAAATTCTAAGTATTCTGGTTCTGCTGTTTGCATAACTAAAGAATGCAAAATGTATTTATGCAATTAACATAATCTCTTGTTTAGTTCTGAACTGTGCACCAAACTACCATTTAAACACAGCTTCCAGTTTTTGTTGTTGTTAGTACTGCATCATTTCCCCATAGAATGCTGATATTGGAGACACTTCCTATAATTACTGGAAGGGGAAAAAAGAGATCGCAAAAAAAGAAAAATCTAGTAAGCATGTTTTATCCAGCTTTGCTTTTAAAAAGTATGTTTCAAGAAGGAAGAATGAAAAGGGAGAGTGCCAATTTCCATCATGCCTATTTGTCATAAGAACTATATACAGTACCAATGCATGCCCATTTATGAATTTGTTTATGGGAATGGAATTGTATTTGGATACACTAAAAGTGTTTCTTACTCTGGCTTTCATCAGATGCTGCCTTGAAGGTGAAGTTTTTTCCTCATCATTAAACTGAACAGCTCTTAAAGGTAAGAAGAAACCCTTATTGAAGGCACACACTTTCTATAATAATATGTAGTTATTGCTGTGCACCTTCAAGTTGGTTCTGACTTACTATAACCCTAAGGTGACCCTTTCACAGGTTTTCTGGGGCTGAGAGTATGTGACTTGCCCAAGGTCACCCAGTGGGTTTCCATGGCCAAGCAGGGAATTGAACCACAGAAGAAACCACAGAAGAAAGCTTTTACAAATATTTAAGGTGAGGGAAACATTTCCATTCAGTATGAAAAACATGATCATGCCTTTTTCATGTAGCCTTAGTCTCATGTGGGACTTATGTCACAAAGTATATATAATCATAGAATCATAGAGTTGGAAGAGACCACAAGGGCCATCCAGTCCAACCCCCTCCCATGCAGGAACTCCCAGTCAAAGCATCCCCGACAGATGGCCATCCAGCCTCTGCTTAAAGACCTCCAAGGAAAGAGACTCCACTACACTCCGAGGGAGAGTGTTCCACTGTCGAACAGCCCTTACTGTCAGGAAGTTCCTCCTAATGTTGAGGTGGAATCTTTTTTCCTGCAGCTTGCATGAATGTACAGTCCTATACACACTTACACAGAAATAAGTGCTACAGAAGACAATGGGATTTTCTTCTGAGTAAACATGCATAGGATTAAACTGATAGTATACGGTTTCTATTAAATACACGTTTTAGGTGGCTGTGTTCTCAGACAAAGTCCACCAACTACTCTTATTTTAACTTCACAAATGAACTCAAAACTGAACTATCAAATTATAATACTCCTTTTGGGTATTCATATGAAGAACCATATCTTGGGTCAAACATTGATCAGAATAGAGACTGCAGTCAAAAAAATAAAAAGACGTCTAGGGAAGGGAAGGTCAGTGATGAAAGAACTAGACAAGAATCTAAAGGGTGAAGATATACAACTGAGCAGTAAAGTTAGAATAGTCCAATCAATTGTATTTCCCATCACTTAGTAGAGATGTGAGAGTTGGACAGTGAGGAAAAATGGGGATAAAATGAAAATCAACTCATTTGAAATGTGGTGCTGGAGAAGAGTGCTGAGAATACCTTGGGGAGCCAAAAAGACAAACAAATGCATCCGTGACCAGATTGAACCTGAATTCTCCCTGGAAGCCAACATGATTAAATTGATGCTGTCATACTTTGGCCACATCATGAGAAGGCATGAATCATTAGAAAAGACAATAATGCTAGGCAAGGTAGAAGGCAGTAGAAAAAGAGGAACACCAGATGCCTAGCATCCGTTAAGAAAGTCACAAGCCTGATTTTACAAGACCTAAGCAGAGAAGTGATGGACAGGGGCTCTTGGAGATGTCTCATACACAGGGTTGCCATAAGTCAAGATTGACTCGAGGGCAATTAACAACAATAATCACAATAAAAGATGTTGCTATCCTATCAATGAGCTGCTGGGAGTGAGTATGGGGTGTGTCTGCAGCCTTCAAAAGCCCTCTGGGGCCACCTGTCCCTCCAGGAGCTGCTGGGGGTGAGTTTGGGGCAGGCCTGCAGCAACCAACTTCCCTCCAGGAGCAGCCAGAAGTGAGCTTTGGCATCTGGAACTCTCAAAAAGCCCTCAGCCATCACCCTCTACTCCAGGAACAGCTAGGAGTCAACCCCAGCTAAAGCTGCTGCAGCAGCAGTGCCACCTGAGACAGATGAGCTCCTGAGTGCCAGGGAGGCAGTGACAACTGCATCAAAAGCTGCCTGCCCCCAAGCCACACTGTCAACTCAAGCTGCAGCTGTTTGGTGTTGCTCCATCTTGCACTTAAGCTTTGGTGTTTTATGTAAGGAAATGAGAGCTTTCTTTATAGTTGTTCAAAATCATTATTGATTTGACATAGTAGCCTCTGTTTATTGGTTGTTTTAACTACACAATATGAAGTTATTGATATATTTTTTCCTATTTTTATATATAATTATATATTTTACATGATTGCTATCCTATCTAACCCTGCTTCTTCAGTGGCCAATGTGACATCTATAGAAGAGGATCTGAGAGCAATAGCCCTCTCCTGTGGTTGTTCCTTAGCAATTAGTATTTAAAATCATGTTGTCTTGTTATGAAGATTGGAATTTTATAAAAACAGTCCTAAATTCCCCTTATCAAAAATACATTGGCAGAGGTAATTGGATGGTTCCCCTTTTGCATTGCTTGGACATAGAAGCCTCTATGTGAGCCTAAATGTCCTTGGAGTGCAGACACTTTTCCTGATGACCCTGATGGAGGCCATGATGGGATATGTCCCCAGTCTTCCATAGGCCTGAGATGAGGACATCACATACAAAGTGAAGCCTAGTTGGGAATTGCAAGCAGGAAAGATGCTTATCACCTTTGTGACAGGTTTATGACTTAGTGACACTTTGTAGATACAAGCCATTCTGGTATCAAGTGTCCTTTCTCATCAATGAGGCTTCCCATAGATTAAGTGATAGGTAAATTTGGTTTTGTTTTGATGTAGGACAATAACCTCTGCTGAGGGCGTGACTAGAAGTCTATTTAAACCCTTGCCGTTTCTTTGTTCTCTGTTCTTCCTTGAAATCTCAGATGGACCTCTGGTTGTTTGGGGCTCTATGCAGTTCCATCCCCCCCCTTACCCCCATTTCCCTCTCCTATCCTAAATTCCACATGGGCAGCAGGCAGGCACTCTCTTAGCCTGATTCTCCTGGCACCCTTTTCCTACCTCCCTTCATTGTGTTGCTGCATCTACCTTAATTCCAAAGAACCATCTCAGATTGAACATCCTTGGGAACTGACCTCTATGTCCGGTGAGCATCTCCTTAATGATGCCTACTGCTATCCACTCTAACAAGTTATTTCTTGAGCCTTGTATGAGTGCGTGTACGCGTGCCTTGTGTGCTTGAACTCCTGTATCAATAAAAGAGACATTGAGAGCACTTAAAGCCTCTGTCCCATTTTTGGATTCCTAGTTCCTGGTCTCAGAGCCCTTTCTACTCTACACTATTACAGCAGCTAGAAACTGGTTTAATAACCAAAGTTCCAGCCAATGGAACTCTAGGATACTTTCAATTATCTGTTAGAGAGCTAAATGCTGTAGTCCAGGGGAGGGAACTAGGGTATTCTATGTGCCTTTAACCAAAGTACAAATCCCAGAAATGTGTTGGTTAAAAGTGTTATCAAACTGCTATAATTTTATGGTATAATTTTCCACATGCTTTCAATAGTAAATAATTTTCTCTGAAATCTTTTTCCCCCCACTTTTTCAGATACAGATTACAGGAATTCACAAATTCAGTCTCTCATTTGAGAATTGCATGGCAGCTTTTCCAAGTGGGGAGCTTGCTGTTTTGGAAAAGTGGCCACCGAAGTGTGCCTGAGACCCAGGATGCAGCCAGGTTGCAATCACCCAGTTGCAGTGGCAGTGAATTATGTCTGATAATACCCATCAGCAACCTACAACCCGACTGTATCCCATTAGGAAGCAGTTGGATTATTAGTCAATGTGATAATCTCCTTAGATTCAGAGACAGGAGAAGTGAAGATCAGAGAAAGGAACATTAACAACCTAAGATATGCAAATGACACAAAACTACTAGTAGAAACCAACAAACACTTCGAGCAATTACATACCAGTGCTCATTTGACACTATGATAGTGTGCCCATCTCTGCCATCCCCATCCCATTTGCTTCTTTGTAAATTCAATGCTTTACTATTTCCAGAGTAAACTATAATTTGCCTCATTCATATGTTTGTATGAATCAATCCTCATTTTGCTATACATTCATTCAGGGTCCTGTTTTTTTCCGCTGTGTACCATTTACTTTCCCTCTCTTTCAGATGGCTCCCAAGACACTCAAGAAGATATTCTTTTTCACAATGGCTTTGGCTTCTGCTATTTTCTGTTTGCTTATCAAATGGAGTTCTGATGGCGTTTGCATATTCTGCCAGAGAAAGGATGAGGTTTCCTTTGTTTCCTTTAAGAGAGACAGTAGAAATTTTCTTCAGCTGCCTCATACAGATTGCAGTAGGAATCCCCCATTCCTGGTGATTCTTGTAACATCATCTCATATGCAATCCAAGGCCCGGATGGCCATTCGTGAGACATGGGGCAAAAAAACCCTGATCGCTAACAAAGGCATTGTGACTTATTTTCTGCTGGGAACTACCTTGAATCTTGATGACCAGATTTCTGTTACATCTGAGAGCCTGAAATATGGAGACATTATCCAGAAGGATTTTATAGATACTTATTACAACTTAACACTAAAAACCATGATGGGCATTGAATGGATTCATAAATTTTGTCCACAGTCCAGCTTTGTGATGAAAACAGACTCTGATGTGTTTGTGAATACTTACTATCTGACAGAACTCCTGCTAAAGAAGAACAGGAGCACCAGATTCTTTACTGGCTTTTTAAAACTGAACGAGCGTCCAATACGGAAAATAAACAGCAAGTGGTATGTGAGTAAAGAAGAATATCCAGGGAACACATACCCTCCCTTTTGTTCAGGGACAGGTTATGTTTTCTCAACAGATGTTGCCAGTAGCGTGTATAACATTTCTGAAAATGTCCCCTTTGTTAAACTGGAGGATGTTTTCATAGGACTGTGCCTTGCTGAACTCAATATCAAGCTGGAAGAACTTGACTCAAAGCAAACGTTCTTTCCAGAAAGGCTCACATTTTCACCCTGCTACTTTAAGAAAATTGTGACAAGCCATTTTGTCAAACCTCATGAGTTGCTGATCTACTGGAATGCACTAGAGAGGTCCATGGATGAAAAGTGTCCTAGTAGTAGTTTTCTATCATTCCATTTATAAAACACCACCACCACACCAGTCCAGACACAGTACTCAGGAAGTGCAGAAAAATACAAAGGTTTGAATCTGGAAATCTTTGCTTAGAGACTGATTTCAAGAGACATTTTATTAAGAGGTGTGGGAGAGAAAGTAACAGTCTGGTCATTTGCATTTTTAAAAGAAGTAAATCCCACCATATTCAGTGGGACATACTCCTGGGTAACACTGCATAGCATTGCAATACAGGTTGAGTTTCCCTTATCCGGAATTCCAAAATCCAAAATATTGCTAAAACCAAAACTTTTTTCATAGGTAGCTGAGATAGCAACACCTTTGCTTTCTGGTGGTTCAGTATACGTAAACTTTATTTCATACAGAAAATTATTAAAAATAACCTTCAGGCTATGTGTATAAAGTATATATGAAACATAAATTAATTTTGTGTTTAGACATGGGTTCCATCTTCAAGATATCTATGTACATATAGGCAAATAAAGGTATTCCAAAACAATTTTAAAAAATTCTAAACACCTCTGGTCTCAAGCATTTCAGATAAGGAAAACTCAACCATCATTAAATATTTGTTTCATTACAATAACTGTTTCAGGTTTGGAAACTGAAAAAATTTCATTTACTGTTTTTTATATTGCCTTATTTATTTACCTTTTTTTATGGAACGCTAGGCAAAAAGCTTTTCTTCACCATTGTCCATAGTAATGCCATCACAAAACCCAGGATGATGTAGTGTTATTATAACATTTCTTTAATTGCAGGAGCAAATGTATTTTAAATCATCTATAACTATAGAGTCGGATGCCGTTTCAGCTCCTCTGAATCAAGACTCTGTATGGTTAAGGTGTTTCAAGTGCTTTCTTTAAAATCTGAATTAAATGTGAAGCAGAAACGTTGATATAATGGTCTAAATCCAATTGTTCATCAAAGCAGATAAGGCACATTGAATCAATGGGAACTTTGTAAGTCTACAGTTATGTTCTATTGATTAAATAATTTTGTTTTAGTTAGGGCTAACAATTGGATTTATGACACAAACTCTGTCCAGTGGAAAGAATGTGAAACTGGTTTTGCTTTGAATCAGTCAAGATAAAGTTCTGTGTATTAGTCCTATTTTGAGAGCCTAGGTTCAGAAGAGATTTTGAAAGGGAATAGAAACTCATTCGAGTACCAATCCAATCTTACTAACTATGCATTTCCTCAGCTTCATTCTGTGATGAATTTACAGGCATTAGGAATTGGCTCCCACACCAGCCTATCCAGTCTTCCCACACCCTCTTTAATCAGTCTCAATGCAATACACAAATGCTATACCTAAAGCTGCCTCCCAAATACATCCTTTGTTGCTGCAGTCCAGGCACATAATTCAAAGGTGTATGTAGAAAATTGTGGAGTTTAAGACAGTCTTGTCTGAAAACATATTTCAGTGATTTCCTACAAGCTACCACTGGAAGTCAGAGGAATTTTGCAGCAGGGAAAAGAAAGGGTAATGCTTATGACAAAGGTGCTTTTTTCATCCTGGGACGAAGCAAATGATGTACAGTATAAATGGCTATGGGCAGGGAATGTACAGCAAATAGGCTGTCATCAAGACCATAAAGGCATTTCTCTGAATGCATAGAGAACTAAATAAGAATGTAAATGGGTGGCAAAACCCCACACCTCCAGAGGCGCTAGAGACTTTTGCACCTGGAATATGAAGGTCTGCAGGAGGCCTTGTAACTACAATTAACCAAATATGGTTCCAGACCTCTTACGGCTGGAAATCTTTATAAGGACAGGTTCCTAAAAATGGGAGTAACCACATTCAGGCAAATGCTCTTATAAAACACTTCTTGTAGCCATGTGGGGACATTTGGGGAGCAGGGCTTACCTGAAGGTCCACATCCTTGTCATTCACTCAGCCCTCCTCATGTTCTGAAAAAATCTTTAAATATGCTACCAAGTAGCCCCGATCTGTCTAAATATTTTTGAAGCCTGGAAATTTCCAGGTTGTTTCTGGAAGTTAAGTTGCTTTTGATAGCACTGGGAGAGAGACAGTCAAACTAAGCATATGCATGCCCTGGTAACTGTAAAATAGTTTAACAGGGATAGGAATCGTGTGACCCTCCAGAAAGTTCCCTTCAGTCCTTGCCAGCAGGCAAAAGTAAAGGGGACTTGCACTGCCACAACATCTGGAGAGCCACACAATTCTCACCCTGGCCTAATGGCACATTTCTCTGTAGATCCTATTAAGTTTATAGGGACTTACTCCCAGATACATAGGTGTAAGAATGCTCCCCAGAAATGTGTCTTTACCTCTTCTGTTGAAGCCAAGGTGTTAGTTTATGCTCATTATATTTATCATAGATGCTACTCAGTAACAGGAATAATCCACTAATAGGAACAGTATTTCAGTGACAAAATTGAATTTGCTAAGAAAATATCAGATACATCAAATATCTGTCTAAATGAGGAAATTATGAAGGATAACTGCTGAAAGAATTAGGTGAGCATTTTTCACAAAAATAAGTTTCCATTTAGAATATTGTACCATTTAAAATAGTTCATATGAAGAAGGAGGAATATCACAGAAATGTCACTTAAATGTCAGTTAACCTAAAATATTTTTAGCTTTTAATTACAAAAGACACACACAAAAAAAGAGCTCACACTTTTCAAAAGGAGTCGTTTTTATTGTTTTTTTTAAAAGACAGGGAACAAGGCAACAAAAAAGAAAGTCATATTATCATAGTTCATTACCAGTATAGTCCACAACTTGGTTCCCTTCCAATTTCCAAATAAAGCCCCCACCTTCCATCCCCCTGATATTTGTGTTCCCTGAAAAGTTGGCATCTTCTTACAATAGAGCTATTAATGAAATATATAGTCTTCTCTTAAATTGTGTAATATTTCATGTACATTCCACTCCTCACATCAAACCATTTAACTACAAATTCATATATAGATTGTGCTTTCTGTAAAGTACATAACTCATTATTATTATAGGTGCTTTCTAGATTGGCAAAAAGAAGTGTGTTCATGGCTGCATGAAACTCTAGCCTTTAGATGAGAAAAAGGGAAAGTGTGCCATGAAAACGCTTTTTTTGCGTTTTAGGGGAGAAGAAGCGCCTTTAAAAAGGTGCTGGTTTTCCCAGCTTCTTTTTTAAAAAGTGCGGAACAGCGCAGCTCCATCTAAAGGCTGTGGTGCAGCTGCTAAGCATTAAGGAAAAGGCAACTTCATGTCACACTTTCCTGCCAATCTAGAAAGCCCCTGTTATTTCCCCTTATAATTGCTATCCATCTCATGAACATAATTATTCAATTTATCCCATTATTACATCTATGTATCATCTATTTTTAAACCAGATGACTTAAAAACCTTTCCAATAGCCCTGCATATCATCTTATACAGAAAAAAAAAAACTTTTCAGTTACTACTGCTGACTTGCAGGAGATTCGTAGTTCTTTTGTGTATATCAATAAGTTACTAATGCTTACAAAATAAAGCTCCTGAACAAGGAATCTTCCCTGTTCACTTCAATGGAGGAAAAAACTCCCGTGCACTCATTTCTTTGATGTATGCAGTTGTGTTCTCTGTTGAAGTGAATTGGGGTTTTTTTGTGACTATTTTTAAAAACTGGATTTTAAAAAGTATGATTACAAAGAAAGAAAAGGAAGAGAAAGGAAAGGGGGGAATGGAGAGGAGTGGCTATCTTATGTGGGCTAGGCATATAAATTAATACACACTGACCACATTTCTTTTCTTTTCTTTTTTTCCTTTTTCCTTTTATTTTATTGTAGAAAATTACAAACAAACAGCTTCATTTATATACCGCTTCATACCACCTAAGGAGTGTCTAAGTGGTTTACAACTGTAAGCTACTTGCCCCCAACAATCTGGGTACTCATTTTAGCGACCTCGGATGCAAGCCTGAGTCGAGCTTGAGCCCTTTTGCTGGTCTTGAACTTGCAAAGTTAGGGTTTTGAGTGAGTGGCTGCAGTGCAGGCATTTAACCACTGCGCCACCAGGGCTTTGACAAAAATAGAAACAACCAATAACAAGCAGACAGACAACAGAATAACCTCATACAACTAATGACACACAAATAACAAACTGTCAACATGTAACATGTGGCATGGAAATAATAATAAAAAAACCCCAAAGGAACCTTGTTTTAGATCTCCTTTGCTAGGCATAGTTTCTATGTCTATATAATAGAACTTCCATGAATTATCATCATTATACTATTTGATTTTGCTATCAGTCATTCTCAACCCCTTATTATCTTACTTGCCTTGAAGTCTCAAACTTTCCCTTTTTTACTGGAATTTAATTTCTCAAAAGTATTCAAATATCCAATAAAGACATAATAACAAAAAAATAAAAATAAAATATTTATATATTCCATCTATTCTCGCAATACTAATTAACAGTTGCCAATCCTCCTTGGTCTGGTTAATAGCTTCTCCATTGAATTTACTCTGCGTTTTATCTATTTCCATCATTTCAATCATTTCGCATAACCAATCATCAATGCTAGGTATCTCTGTATTTTTCCATTTGCTGGCCATTAAGATTCTTGCATTCGTAACCATGTAAAGAGTGATTTTCCACAACCTTTTTTGTCTTATTATTTGTATATCCTGAATCATAGTCAAAAGACATACCTCCGGGGAACAGTCAAAGGAGATTCTCAGGATTTCACATATTTTGGCATGCAGCTCCTCCCAAAATTTTGTTACAACTGGGCATGTCCACCACATATGAAACTATGAGCCATAACAATTGTTGCATTTCCAACAGATTGGATTAATATCACTGTAGATTTTTGCTAACCTGGTGGGAGTCAGGTGCCATCTGGTCTCCAACTTAAATAAATTTTCCCTCATTGTTTGGTTTTTTTATAAACTTATATGTTATTTTTCTGGCTTTTTCCATTTTTTAAAGGGTATTTCTTTGTCCATATTTTTCGACCATGCCATCATATGATCTTTCACAATCCCCCTTTCTAGTTTCCTTCCTAGTAAGGCTTATATAACAGTGCTGCTTGCTTGGGTTTGGCCATTAACAACACGTTATTAATTTTGTTTTTAGCCAAATTCAACCCGTACATTTTCAGATATGGTTTAAATATATCCTGTGGTTGGTAGTACTGAAACCAATTAATGTTAATGTTATACAGTGAATGGATCGTATATCTTTTAGCTCAAAATTCCCCAGACATTGAGCTTGTATTATAACCATCTCATATCTTAGATGTTTAATATTTGAGCTGAATCTGCTTAATAATGCTTCCTGCGGGGACATCCATCCAGGTATCCCTCAATAAAAGGATTCTTTTGTTTTCAGCCATGTTTTCAAGAAGGCTTTCCTTACAGTGTGGTGGCTAAAGCCATGGTGAACTTTGATTTTTTTGTACCATAGTTAAGCATGCCACCCATACCTTAAATCAAATCCCTCTAAATCTAACAGCCTTTTATTCTCAAGGGTAATCCAATCTTTTATCCACGTTAAGGCACAGACCTGAAAATAAAGTTCAAGGTCAGCGAATCCATGGCCCCCATTTCCTTTTCTGTCTATCAGTATCTTTCTTCTTGTGCGTGGTTTTTTCCCCTCCCAAATGAATCTTTTAAGTTCTTTGTTCCAAATCAAGAATAGCTTGTTGTTGCAGGTAACTGGCAGATTGGAGAATAAGAAAATTAGTTTGGGCAAAATAGTCATTTTTTATCAAAGAGAGTCTACCAAATAAGGAGAGTTTTAACCTAGACCAATTAAGTAGATTTTTTTGATTTGTTTCCATACCTTTTCATAGTTATCTTCATATAAACTGATGTTATCATTAGAGATGTTGATACCTAAATATTTGGTTTTTTTCACAACCCTACACTGAGTTTTTTCTTGCAGAATGAGCTCTTCTTTAGATGTTAAGTTCTTTGTAATAATTACAGACTTGTTTTTATTTAATTTAAAGCCAGTGAGTTCTCCGAACTCATGCAATACAGAAATTGTGTTCTCTATACATTCTGTAGGCTCATCTAGGAAAATTATCAGGTCTTCTGCATATGCTCTGATTTTAAATTCTGAGCTTCTTATTTTAGGGCCTTTTATCTGATGGTCTTGTCTTATCTTATTATTAAGTAGCTCAACAATTACAATGAGTAGGAGTGATGACAAGGGACATCCTTGTCTAACTCTGCATTGAATAACAAGTTCTTTTGATTTTCCTCCATTTATTATTATGTTAGCATTTTGTTCCATATATATGCTTTTGATCTGTCTTAAAAATTTATCTCCAAAACTTAATTTTTCCAAGATCAATAACATAGTTTTCCAATTCACCGAGTCGAATGCCTTCTCTGAGTCTATTAGTAACATTGCCAATTTTTTGTCTCAGTTATGTTCGTAGTACTCAATTACATCTAGAACCACTCTTATATTATGTCTAATTTGCCTGTGCGGCAAAAAGCCGGTCTGGTCTTCATGTACAGTGGTCCCCCGGGTTACAAAAGTAATCTGTTCCGGATTACTTTTCGTAACCCGGAAATCTTCGTTTCCCGGGGAACCGCTTTGTTTGACGGACCGCACGGCCAATTTAAAGGGGCCGCGCGGTTTTCCCCTTTCGTACCCCGGGGTTTTCTTCGGATCCCGGGGGCTTTTTTGCGGCCCCGGCGGTTTCAGGTCCCGGGGATTTCGCTCCCCGGGGGATTCGCATCCCAGGGGACCACTGTATCTTGATCTTTAGTAATTCTTTTAGTCTGTTAGCTAAAATAGATGTAAAGATTTTGTAGTTGATATTCATTATAAAAATAGGCCGGTAGTTATCTATCAGTTTTTTATCTTTTCCTTCCTTTGGAATTAAAATTATGTCCACCTGTCTCCAGGATTCAGGGATACCCTCCTTTGCTATAGCATTAAACAGTGCTTAAAGCAGCTCTAATAATTCAGAATTCAGTTTTTTGTAATATTCTGAGCTGACTCCATCAGGACCTGCAGGCCTGCAGGCCCAGGTGGTCCAACCCTCTCCTCCTCTGCCACTCCCGCCGCACCACCACAGAGAAGGACACTGGGGCCTTTGTAGGCCCAGAGGTGACCCTACTTCTCCTCCTCACTACCTGCGCCGCACCGCCGCTGGGGGATAGGTGGCTTTGGGGCATCTGCAGGCCCAGGTGGTCCAGCCTCTCCTCCTCCACCACTCCCACCATGACACTCCCACTGCGCCGCCCCCACATTTCCATAAATTATATTTTTAAACTTTGCATCTAAAAATAAGCATTCATAAGTAGCCTTTTAGAAAGTCTGGGTGGGAAAATAGTGGTGGCCAGGATTCTGGGTTCAGTTAAAGGCTATAACCACTGCTTACATTTTCCTTGGTTCGCCTTCACATCCTTTTTGACATGTACTGTACACATCTTAGTAGCCCTGCCTGTGCCTGGTCACCTCCCCCCACATCACTCAGCCTCCATTTGTCATAGTTCCCTCCTCATCTGTACATCTGTTAGGATGAGCACAAACAGTTATGCCTGCTGGAATTTTGTAATTTCTTTGGCACTGTTTTTCTTTGCTTCACCATTTACATCCATTTTACATGCCTCTAATTTTTATCCTCGACTTATCCATGGGTTAGATCAACATCCACAGTCTGGGCCCCCAAATGTGCCTTTGACTTATACATAAGACTGATTTATACATGAGTAGGTATAGAAGTTAGTTTAGCATGTCTATATGCCTCAAACTGCAGTTGACAAGAAACTGCATGGTGAAGCACCATCCCTTTCTTTCTTAAATGAACATAACCTAAGATAATCCATCCAAGAGAGGCCCCAAGGAGTATCTTAAGTAGGCTGTACTTGCCAATTTCCTTGTGGTGTAGTTGGTGAATACCAGAACTGCAGCCACTCACTTGCAGCCACAAGGTTGTGAGTTTGATTCCAGTCACGGGCTCCAAGGTTGACTCAGCCTAGCATCCTTCCAAGATTGCTATAATGAGTACTCAGCTTGTTGGGGGCAATTAGCTTACACATTGTAAAATGCTTAGAGACTGCTGAGTTCAGTATGAAGCGGTATAGAAATGTAGCTGCTATTGCTATAGCCGTATGAGCCAGGAGATATAATTTATGATGCCAACTCAAACCTGGAAAATTAAATCCATCTTTTGAAAATGATAATTGCCACCATTTGAATGAGCAATAAAGAGGCCCATACAAATTTCCTAGATGAAGTTATTGAAATTAAACCTGAGGAATATGCAGTGAGATACTTCAAAGAACATGCAGTAACTATGGCAGAAAATTCATCTTAAGTATATTAGCCTTAGTCTAAATACATACAATTATCCAAATGAAGAGATATTTCAGCAACTAATGCAGACAAATTTAATATGATTAAATAGTGCTACCTGTTAGATAGTATGTACTACTACTAATAAATATTTATTAATAGGTCACTGACCAGCATTGCCAACAACAATATATACAATTGTGAAATACACTGAACAGGCCTTTTCAGAATATTAGAGCCCTAATGGGTCACTGATAGAGTCTTTCTATCCCAGCAGCCTCTTTAACACAGTAGCCAATCAGATCTTTATGGGAATCCTTAAGAAAGTCATGAGATGACCTAACAACTGGTGTTCAGAGACAGGCTGACTTTGATCCTGAAGGTTATATATTTTGCCATCATACTTCTTGCCACTGATAGTTTATTTATGAATTTGTCTAACCCTGTTATAAAGCCATCTAAATGAGTATCCCTCTCTAAAACTTGTGGCAATGCATTTCATGGTTAAACTGTGTGTGGTTTGAAAAAAAAAAAAGTTCTTCTTTTGCCTGTTCTCAATCTCCTTTCAGTCAGTTTTTTTTGGTCTGCTATTGCTACCGCCACATAGATTTTGTAAACTTTGATCATGTTGCATTGATACAAATATCTATTCTTGTTCCAAAAATCAATTACCATTCCAAGAAATGAAATCAACTGTAGTTTTCACTGTGATTCTCTTTAGAAAAATATTTTGTGATTTTGGTCACAATAATCTTGTTTCAGTGGGACCTTGTAAAACTGCATGTTACACAGGAATAGTTCAAATGACTGATGCCAAGTACTGGTTTTTGTGCCATTGTATGTAAAGGACCAAGATATTTGTTACCAGTCAATGTGCTGCTGCTGATGTTTATGATGAATGAAAACTACAATCATAGAAATAATGTTGCACTTTACTTTTTTTTTCTTGTTAGCTAACAGATTACTCTGGGGCCTCAGATCAGGTACACTAAGCATGATAAATAAATGTCTTTGTAACTGGATTTGTAAAACTCTGCTGAGTGCAACAATAAGTATTGATGTTATGGCTGCATTTGTCAAGTTATTGTGTTGTGTGTCTGCTGGTGGAAGGCTTTGGTTCTCTACTAGTACTATGAAGTTTTTAGCTTTTATATTTATGCTCTGAAAGCAGTATTTGTGCACTAGTGAAAGGCCAGAAGAATACTATATATACCTAGTGTGGTGGTATCTTTTTCTCATTTACAGGAGAAGAATTACATTTCCCTTTTGTTTTGCACTAATCAATCTATACTTTAAGAATATATGAAGAACTATGATGAAGAACTTGGGACAGGAACTAAGGGAAGTAGGCTGTACCAGATTTATTTTAAAAAATCTAATTGTAAAACAGTTCTATCATGGTCCTATCACATAAATCCTTATGGAGAAACTTTAGTAGCACTAATGGCCACAGAACAGCATAAACCTGCTGTATATTGTGTTTATATACCATAGTATATTTTCACCCTGCAGCAAAGTCATGTTGATGTTACCACCGGCTAATGATGACACAGATTTTGAGATGAGGTGGCAGGAAGGTCTGAAAGACTGGAAGTGATTAGCATGGCCACCTAAGGGGCTTTCTAGATTGGCAAAAAGAAGTGTGTTCATGGCTGCATGAAACTCTAGCCTTTAGATGAGAAAAAGGGAAAGTGTGCCATGAAAACACTTTTTTTGCATTTTAGGGGAGAAGAAGCACCTTTAAAAGGTGCTGATTTTCCCAGCTTCTTTTTTAAAAACTGCGGAACAGTGCAGCTCCATCTAAAGGCTGTGGTGCAGCTGCTAAGCATTAAGGAAAAGGCAACTTCATGTCACACTTTCCTGCTAATCTAGAAAGCCCCTAAGATGTCCATGAATATTGCATTTCCATTGGTCCATGCCAAACTACAGGCATTAGAGATCAGATTTCTCAGGATTAAAAATGGACGATACATTAATTGTTAACAGTTATTTGTGCTCAGAAATGGACAAGGCTTCCCCAGCCATAAACATTTTGAATGTTACCCTAAACAACCAAGCCAAACTGAACAGAAGGGCTATATAATATATGTAATTTCTGTATATGTAGAAACTTGACTTGCACACATAGATGCTGAATTCTAAACTGCAATGTTGAATGAAAAAGTTTATTTGAAATGTAAGTAATGATACGTCAATATAACTAATATATTACCACGCTAAATAAAAAGCTTTTATATTGTACTAACCTTCAGTATGTTACTGATTTATTTTTCTGTTGTGCTTGCAAATAATGTTTTGGATTATCTGCTGCTTCTAGTGTCTCTTCTTACAATATGCCACTGATGTGGATGGAAGCTGCTCTGAAACAAAAACAATAATTATTATAGGAAAGGTGGAGAGAAGTAGAGGGGAAGGCCACATGCTAAATGGATGGGCTCTATTAAGGAGGTCACTGGCATGAGTTTACAGGAATGAGGCAGAACAGTGGAGGACTGGGGTTCTTGAAGATGTCTCTACAGAGTTGCTATGGGTCAAAATTGATTTGAGGGCAGTTAACAACAGCAGCAGCACAACAATGTCTTTGTTTTACATTAATGTTTTAATTCCGTTGGTTGTTTGCACTTCTAAAACCTTTGCATTATACATTGCTTTTACTGTTTGTTCTAATGTATTGTAAGGTGCACTATGTTCCACAATCAATCAGTCAATCAATATAAAATAAATATTAGTAAAGCAACAGCACTTATATTTTAAGCACTAAAGCTTGTGTCTTAAGTCTGTCTGAATAAAGATGTCTTAATTAGACATCTAAAAGGACAAAAGGAAAAAAGTTGTCAGCATTCTTTAATTGTGACCTAGTACTTAGTGCCTAGCAATCGTATTTTCAAAAGTAGTGAGCCAGAAGATCGAACATTAATTGTACAGGATTTCAGTTCTGGCAGAATAGCAATGGAGCTTTCCCAGATTATTTGGGGCTGTACAAACCTGACTTCACATTTGCTGACGAAGATGTTGTGCTATGTTATTGGAGAATACAGTAATAGTTCATTTGACATGGGAAGCATTTCCTGGTGCGCTTTAGTCTTAAGGCTAGGATCATTTATTTCTTAAGGCTGGGATCATTTTTTTAAAAAGCTATTTACAGTACATTTTTATAACAATGATGATGATGGCAAAATGATGATGAAATATAAAACATAATAACCTAAATAACTTTCACAACACATCATACACTTACAATTGCCAACAAAGCCAATTACTTGTGACTGGTACTGATATTTGAGACTAATGATTTGTGATCAATGCAGTTCAGAAGAGATATTCTCAGAGACTTGTCTAGGTAAAAGATGGATTTGAAAGAGAATTGAGAATTTGGGTTGGTGAGATAATAAATGAGCTCAAATTTATTATTATGAAGTCATTTTCAATTACTCTTCTTTTAAAAAATGTTTTAAAAGTAAGAGCTATTCCAGTGTCTGAAAGAGGATGTAGACTGTCCCTGGATGTGTTTCATGATGGCATGACTTCATTCCAAGGAACATAATATAGAATGCTACCTCTGTTGCTACAAGGGAGCCTCCCCTCTCCAGCGTCTCTAGGGATTACTGTATGCCAATATGTAAGATTCCTAGGAACATTCTTATCCCTGTGTCGAGGCCAGAAGGCAGAAACAAGCTTTCTTAGCCACATGGAGAAACCATTAACAAAGAGAAAAAGAAAATATACAATTTTGGACAACTGCACTACTTGATAAATAATTATCGCCCATTGCTCTTTCTTCTGTGGTTACTTGTAGGTCACAGAAGGTAACATCAAATGGCAATCAGGTTAAGTTAAAGTCTCAGATAAACAGGGTTACCTTACAGTACGCAAGATTTAGCTTCCTCCACTTTCTTACCTAATTCTTCCTCTCCCACTGACAGGAGTACACAAAATTAATTTTCAATTATGTTACACGCTCATAATACTAAGTAAAAGATGTCAAAAGTGTTTCCTTACAGATTCAGCTAAAAGACTTGAATCGTGGCCAGTATGGCCAGTTTTCTATGCTCTACACTCACAAAACCTTTTTTTAGATTTTTTTGTAATTTATTTTTTACATAAAAATATATATTGCTGTTATAGTTTTGCTATTATATATTGCTGTTGCCATTCTGACCTGTTTACTTTTCAAAGTCACTGTTCAGACACCTTTACAGCATGAGGGTGTTTTTTCTTTTGCTTTCCTGTGGTATTTCAAACCAGTCTTGCAACTATTTCATTAATTTCAGAAAACAAAGGTGACAATATCTCAGCCACTCATGTAGATAATTTTAGATTTTGGAATATTTCAGATTTTGGAATTTTGGATGAGGGAGACTCAATCCATATCGAAGAACTTATAGTAAGGACAAAAAAAATAATAAAGCCTTTGTGAAGAAAGCACAAATGGGATGAAAGGTGCAGTCCACAGCATCAGCATTCAGCTGTCTTCACACGTATGTGTGAAGCAGTTTTCAAATGGGACAACATGAAACAACTGACTTGTGTGATAAACACAGATAAGATAATGCAATCATAATGTTCAAGTCCATTAATATCCTTGCTGACATACTCTGTGATAACTGAAATTTCCAGACTTATTGCTCATAGCCTAGTTAGTAAAATTAGTCTCATAATCTAATTTACCAAATTACATCTACCAAATTACTCCTGATGCAAAAACATGGAGGCTTCTTGAAAAATCCATTGTCTTCTGCCTACAAAAGGCCTGTGGCCTCACAGGAATGGAGACAGATTGGATTGCAAGAGAAAAGTCCTATTGATATGCAAATAGACTTTAAATTTCCTGGACTGTGAAAAACTCCCAATTCCCACATGGCCAGAAGAAGGAGGAGCCAGCCTCCAAAATTTACCCTCCTCATACCATCTTAACTAAGCACAGGAAAAAAAAGGCAGGCACCTTCCTAATATCGCCAATATTTTTTCTCCTGTTTGATTTGTAACATCTTGCCTGATGAAGAAGCCAGTGGAGCTTTTGGAAAGTTGGAAAGCTTTTCGGCTTCTAAAAGGTGCTGGCAGAGCATGGCTTGGTCCCAGCTGTATCTGGGGTTGATGGCAGTTCATGATTCGGTGGCGATTTAGTGTGTAATAATCCTTGCCTCCATCCCACATCCCGGCTGCATCTCGAGAGGCTGGAGCCGATTTAAACAACCAAGTGATAAGCTCCAATATGTTACTCATTAAGTGTGTGGATTATTCATACTCAGTTGGAGCACTGAATAAAGACAGTTAGATAGACTCAGAATTAATCTTATAGAAGAAAAAAATTCAGACAGATTATAGGAAGGTAAACCAATACACACTTTGAAAAAAACAAGCTCTGGATGACTAGGTTAGACAGGCAGTATTTGGAGAAGTATATCCATTCTCCTGGATTCCTCAATAAACTGAAATCACCGAAACACTGTTCTATGGAAAAGGCAGGAACATGCTAAAAGCATACTGGAGGAAATAGTACACATTCTCAGAAACACTTTTCTGGAAAACAGCATATTTTTTTGGGTGAGGACATTCATAAATGTTGGTGCTCTTGACGGAAGTCAAATGGGAATCAACGTTTTACAACTCCCATGTACAGGGTTAAACAAATAAATGAAAAAGCAGCAACGATGTATGTATAACTGCTAGAAATCATTCATTTGGTAGATGTGTGTGTGTTTGTTTAAGTTACCATGAGACTACAGTGAAACAAGTAGCTGCTCATTTGTTCTCTTATGTACAGGCTACTAGATCACCTATCAATCTGTTTTCTTATACTATAAACCACATATCTATCTGGACTTTTTAAAAAAAGTTCCTTTGACTGTATTTGCTGGATGTGATCAATTGTAATTGTGGTTGTGGATGGTCCTGTCTCTGCCTATTGACAGTAATCTGTCCTCAAAGGTAAGATATATTTATTATTATTATTAACCTTTATTTATATAGAACTGCAAATTTACACAGCGCTGTACATAAAATCTGTTAATTAGACAGTTCCCTGCCCTCAGGGTTACAATCTAAAAAGACACGACAGAAAAGGAGAAGGGAATGGTGGTGGGGAAGGGGATCAGGTCCAGCAGATCTTCTCTCCCTCTGAGGCCTGGACCAAGGCAGATGGACTGGAGGGAGGGCTCAGCTTCTTAATACATAATTAAAACTTAATACATAATTACATTATTTACTTATTGTAAATATTACAATATTGTAATATTTACATCTATTATTTATTATTTACTTCTACATGTATAATAGCAACATCTAATTATTCAGCCATAAATTTTCAATGTCCATACTAGGACATGAAAAATAATAATACTCATATTCATATTTAAGTCATCTAACAGAACAATGCTTGTAAAAACCCTTTTAAAAATGACTTGGATATCATTTCAGCATTGCTTTCTTGTGCATTTCCCATCTCCTTTAAATGGAACCTTATAGGAGGAATCTCCTAGGAGCTAGTACTGTATATGTACAATGCTATAATACTTACTGCTATATCAAATATTATCATTTGTGAAGCAATTCCAAATTTAGAAGAGCTCACTTTTAACTAGAAGAAAATATTTAAAATATCACAAAGTCCTAGACTAGCCATCCTCAACACAAATTCTCCAGTAATTTTCCATAGAGAAAATTAATAGGTTGAGAAATACAGAAAGAAATTATACAGTCAGCTACGGGGCTCATCCGAGGAACATGGCTGATGATCATTTGTATTTTTCTGTACAAGGAAACAAACTTGCTAGTTTTCCTAGGATTAGACAATAAACTTTGGGACCCATTTATACAAATGCAAATGTTTATTTGGAACTAAAATCTATAGCTTCCATGGGGCTTATTTTTACATAGGCTTAGGACTCAATCTTGTGGAATTAATATGATGGATACTTCTCAGGACATTTTCTTTGAGGTAATGTCAGTTCAGGAACTAGCTATTGCTTTCTAGAGCCTTCACAGGTTTCAGTTCACAAAGAAAAACTCCTTGATTTCTTGGAACTTTATCTTTGAAAGATAAAGAAAAGGAAAGTTCGTATCCTATAATCAAGAATGTATCCCTTCAGATAAAAGGGGACATCCCCCATGATGTATTTGAACTATTGACTATTCACTGGAGAAATATGCCAGCGTTGTGTTAGTGACACAGAGCGTTAGGATAGTTTAGGAAGGGAGAAGCTGTGTTGGCTCTGGTGTTCATCAGCCATCTTCTCTCAGTTTGTAATGTTACACTTGCTGCTTTTTCGCACTTTTTCACACCTTTATCATAGGACATTTGCTGTTTAACTCTTGTTTAACTCTTGTTTAAATCCTGTTTGCCCCCTAGAGTGAAAAAGCAGTTGGAATTGCAGCACAAAACTCAGATTGTGACATGAAGCCATCAGTTTGGAAGAGGACACCAGACTGAATGTTACTTCTTGTAGAGTGCTTCTAAATTTGAATTTGCTGCACTAATTATAATATTTGATATAGCAGTAGAAGTTATAGCATTAAACATATGCCAGCTCTTAAGGGGTTCCTCTTGTATAGATCCATTTAAAGGAGATGGGGAATAATAATAATAATAATAATAATAATAATAATAAATATTTATTTGTGTTTCCCGCCTCTTCCTGCGGATTGAGGTGGGATTACAGCATAAAAACCATACATCACAATTACCGAACAATTATAAAATCATCATCATCATCATCATTATTATTAAACTTTATTTCTAAAGTGCTGTAATTATACTCATTATACAATAAAATTATCAAGATTAATCATCTAATAATATCAAATCTACAATCAGTTAATTATTCAAACAGTTGCAATAGTGTGGAGTCAGTGTTCTTAATGACCTTTATATAAGGTCTGGTGGATATGCCCTCTGGAAGAAATCCATCTTAAGCACCTTTTTAAAGGCCTCTAAGGTTACACACAGAAGCATACTCTAATTTGACCCAAATCATTTTAAAAGAGTTTGCAGAGGTTTCATATTTTAAATTCCTTATTACAGAAAATAAGAAACAAAGGCACAAAAGAAAATACAAGTGAATGATAAGAGCTGAAGAAATCAAGCTCAATTACATTATTAAAACAACAGTGAAGTTACAGGGTATATAAAACAAAATAATACCCTTGACATTGACCTTGGTTTAGAAGGAAAACACCTTTACCTTTTCTTATGCAAAGCTAACAGTAGCCAAGCTCCTAAATTGGGTTAATGTTCCACAATGAAACAATCTTTGCCTTTAAAGAAAGTTAAACAACTTGTAGCTCTCATCATCTCTAGCCATGTTCAACAGCCAAAGATGATGGGAATTGTAGTCCAAAACATGTAAAGGACCGCTGACTTTGCCAGCTGTATAGATTCCGGTATACAGTACTGCAACCTGGAACTAGCCATGTTGTTAAACCAAATCACCTTGAATACTAAAGAACTAAATAAATTACCAACTATTTGATCAAGCTTTCACTAAGCTACAGTTCCCAAGATTCTGCAGTTGTTATTATTTTCCAAAATTCCAAGTTTACACCAATTGGTCACACTTTAGCTGGAAGTAGTGGCAGCAGTTCCTTTAAATTCCTAGATTGTTCCAAAGTATTTACGAAAGACTTCTATCAGTTTATTGGAAGACTTGTAAAATGCTTGCAAATGAAACATTTCATAGTCTTTACTATGTATTTTTGAGAAAGAATGGTGCAATAGTTTGAGTGTTAGACTAGGACTCCTGGAGACTAGATCTTAATTCTCACTTGGCTATGGAAACCCACTGGGTGACCTTAGTCAAGTCACATGCTCTCAGCCTGAGAGGAAGGCAATGACAACCTCCTCTGAATAAATGTTGCCAAGAAAATCCTAGGACAGTGTCACCATAATCGGGAGTCACATTACAACAATAAACGATAGTGGGGTTTTTGTTTTGTTTTGTTTTGCTTTTTTGCTTTTAAACATCCAGCTTAGAAGTGATGCAAGCTAAAAATTGTTTTTCAGTTTGATAGGAACTAATTAAAATCAATTAAGTTAGAAATTACTTCACGAATTTCTTATCAAAAAGGAGGACCATAATTAAATTATTTTTTAACTAAAATAACTTACTGGTACTGTAAGTTGTAATTTCAGTATAAACTTAATTCTCAGTTCATAGTGATATAATTAAATAATTACTCAATTAAGAGCCAATGGTTTTTATATTTTCCAGCCAATTCTTTTCTCAAAGGTTAGTTCTTGGATTTTTTTTTAAAAAAAATGTTGTTTTTTTATAGTCCTTTATTGTTGGGGAAATCGAGTGTTTAGGTTACAAGATTCACAGAACTTTTCAGTTCTGTTCTGGAAAGACATTTAATGTAGGCATTTGATTTAATTTTAAAATAATAATATTTAATTTAAAAATGATAGCCTTGCCTGAAGAGCGGGGTATAAATAAAAATTATTATTATTATTATTATTAGGAAAACATTTAATAGTTACCATTTGTAGGGTAATTCGAGTTTCCTAAGGCTTCAGCCTTTGGATAGGAAACAAAAAATGCGGAGCCTGTCAGGATCTAGATTTAAATCAGCAGAGTAGCATAAAACACATCCTTATCTAAGAAGTGAGACTGACTCAAAAACAACACAAATAACTTTTAGTTCAAAACAAAAGTTTACTAATGGCTTTAATCTATATCTACATAGAAGCTATATCCTAATCTAGCTAGTGAATAGTTCAGGTAAAGAAAACTTTATTTCATCCTCTTTCCAAAGAAAGGTGAGAGAGGAGGAAGACTGAGGACCAACAGTTCAGTTGAAAATCCTGGAGAGAGAATGTCAGTCTGATAGTCCCAAAGGAGGAGTGACCTAAATCACATGGTTAGTTTGAATGAGAGAGATCTATAACTAGAGAGGGGGAGGGGAGTTTACATGCAGTGCTACAACATCTTGGGGACATGATGTTTAGCCTCCACACACCCTGGAGCTGTGGTGGGGCACCTTAAACCCAGCCTAAATAGGAGTGGATCTTTTCCACTCCTATTTGGGCTGGATTCCTAGTGGATTGGGGCCATGGTGTGTGGGCAGGGCGGCTTCAAGCTGCTCCTTCATTCCCATGTGTTCCACCTCTTTGAGAGAGTTTTCATAGGCAGAGAGGTGGTTTTGCCAGTTTCTTCCTCCAAAATATCCACGAATATTTTCAAGCCCTGAGGGCCTTTTCATACAATATAGTTATTCAGCTATATTCTACTTTAAGTTGGCATGGCTACATCCTATGAAATCCTGAGAGGCCTACGAAATCCTGTACTCTGAAGAGGCCTTCAAGAAGTCTGGTTGAGAAGTCTAAATATCCCTCCCTAAATGGCAAGTCCTAGGATTACGTAAACTGAAACTGTGTCAGATAAAGTGAAATCATACCGCTATAACTGTGTAGGTTAAAAACAAGTCTCTGATATTGTTATGAAGCGGAAATAGATTGGGGCCACGGCAACCTCATGCTGTGGCTCCAATCTGCCTTTTTGTGCTGGCAAAAGATTAATTGATATCTAAAAACTCACATACATAGTTATCAAGGTGTGCAGAATGGCCTCCACTGAAAAGTTTGAACTGGTATTACATGGCAATTTTGGGGCTTTCTAGATTGGCAGGAAAGTGTGACATGAAGTTGCCTTTTCCTTAATGCTTAGCAGCTGCACCACAGCTTTTAGATGGAGCTGCGCTGTTCCGCAGTTTTTAAAAAAGAAGCTGGGAAAACCAGCACCTTTTTAAAGGCGCTTCTTCTCCCCTAAAATGAAAAAAAAAAAAAAAAGCGATTTCATGGCACACTTTCCCTTTTTCTCATCTAAAGGCTAGAGTTTCATGCAGCCATGAACACACTTCTTTTTGCCAATCTAGATCAGGCCATTATTGTATTACACTACCTCACAAGTGAAACTGAAACAACTTGTTAAAATGACAGCTGGAACAGACCGGCATGAATTCCAGCTTCCTGGTTGCTTGGGAAAATGGTGTTTAGATGCCACATGCCCCTAAGAAACCAGGAAACTGCCTGGCTGCTGAGGTGTGGCCCGGCTCCAGGGTGCTCCAGTAGTGCAGCATTTACATGCCACATGCCACCAGAGCGCTGTAAAGCCAGCTTCCATCTGTGGCAGGGCAGGAAAAGCTGGCATTTTGCCAGCACAAAAAGGCAGATTGGAGCCGCAGCATGAGGTTGGTGTGGCCCCAATCTATTTTCGGTTGACATCGCTTCTTTGGGGAGGCCTGTTTCGCCTCTTAGTTTATTATACATCATTGAAATGTTAGAACTGTTCAGGTAAAACTTATTTTTTTCTTTGTTTCAGATGAATTGCAAGAGAATAATCTTCACCTGTATTTTTGCATTGGCCCTTGCTTCTTTGATGCTATTAGTTCAGTTCAATTCTAGTAGTATCTGCCTACCATATCCAAAGGTCCTGTCACTTTTCAAGAGAAACCATGAGGCCTTTTTGAAACTGCCTGATGTAGATTGCAGTAGGAATGCACCATTCCTGGTTATACTGGTGACATCTCGACTTGGTGAAACTGAAGCACGGATGGCTATCCGTAATACATGGGGCAAGGAAAGGGTAATAGCTGATAAACGTGTTGTCACATATTTTCTCTTGGGAAATAATTCACGACCCTTTGATCAGATTGGTATCACTACTGAAAACGTACTATATAAAGACATCATTCAGAAGGATTTTATGGACACATACCATAATTTAACTTTAAAGACTTTGATGGGGCTTGAATGGATCCACAAATTCTGTCCACAGTCTACCTTTGTGATGAAAACTGATTCTGACATGTTTGTTAATCCTTATTACTTGACTGAACTTCTTTTGAAAAGAAATAGCACCACCGGACTGTTTACAGGTCTGTTAATGAAGCAGAGCCTTCCAGTAAGGAATCCAAAGAGTAAGTGGTATGTGAGTAAAGAGGAATATCCAGGGAACATTTACCCTACATTTGCTTCAGGAACTGGTTATGTTCTCTCCACTGATGTTGCAAGGCTAGTATATTTAGTTTCAGACAAGGTCCCTTTCCTTAAAATGGAGGATGTCTTTGTAGGTATTTGCCTTGCTGAACTCAAAATTCAACCAGAAAAACTTCATTCAGAATCAACATTTTTTGGAGGCCATGTTCCATTTTCTCCTTGCCGTTATAAGAAAATCATCACAAGTCATTTCATCACTCCCACTCAGAACTTGATGTATTGGGACAGTATGGAGAAGACCAAGGATGGAGAATGTCCAGGTGATCAAAGAAATTCAGTGATCTAAGAACGTTTGACAATCTTAAAATGCAATGTTCCTAGTGCCAAAATATTATTCAGGCAGTGAAACTGTAATACATTCAACCCTCTGTATTCACAGATTCTTTATCCATAGATTCAACCATCAACAGTTTCTACAATATTCCAAAAAGATTATAAATTCCAAAAAGCAAACCTTTATTTTGCCATTTTATATAAGGAATGCCATTTTTCTATGCCACTCTATTTCATGATACTTAAGCATCCATGGATTTTGATATCCTTGAGGGGTCCTGGAAACAAACTCCAGTGGATACCAAGGACCCTCTGTAAATACAAGAACTGCAATTGATTTTTTCTGGAATCTACACAGGACATATTTAAAGTAAAGTAAAATGACTATCTTTTTTTAAAGGGCTGAAATAAACTGTGCAGCACAAAGTATAGCATTATTTTACTAATATCATGGATGGCCAGAATCAAATCTACAAATTACTTTGAGATAAAATTGCTCACACTAGTAATGATTGATTATGACAATTGAACAAGATCAACATATAGAAGTGTCCAGAGTTCTGCTTGATCCTGAGTTTTTTTAGATGGCTTTGAGTTTTTTAGGCCTGACAGACAAGGTGCTTGGATATATGCAGACCACAATGTATATAGACAATCTTTTAGCTCATTAAAAGTCTGACTATCTAGGACTAGGATGTGATAAATGCCTCCTTGACAAAGGACGTGACCCTGTCTCCTTTTAAAGAAGTGGTATGATTTCTCCTGAAGATCATGTTATTGGCTCTGACATTTTTTAATCACTGTCAGCAACCTGTTAAAATTTCCTTCCCAGGCAAATTTCTCAAACTGTTAGTTAGTATACAGCTCAAAACACCCATAGAAGAAACTGAGTTCTAGATCCATTTTACTCTACATCCAGGCTGCTTGGGGTTCAAAACTGCTTTTTACCCTCATGGGTGTCTGGTTCTAAGGGATTGTCTGTTTTAAACAAAGATCAGAAGGCCATCTGTCAGGGATATTTCAGATATGAATCACCATACTGGCAATAAATTGGACTAGAATTGAATGTTTCCATGAGTGTGTGGATTGGGACCCCTGTTGATTCTTCTAGAAGTCACTTGAGCTGTTAATATCATCAACCATGGTATACTTCTGAAGTGAATCAGAAACAGGGAGTACTCGAGTAACGTCTGAGTAGACTTTTGTTAATGCAGTGCTCTGAATAAGAGTGTCCCTGATTGTTAGCTGAGTTTCACAAAAAATAACTTCCATTAACTGCCTTCTTATTCATGATCTTTGTCACTGGACTCATCTGCACTGCAGAAATAATGCAGTTTGACACTGTTTTAACTTCCATGGCTCAGTGCTATGAAGCACTGGGATTCGTAGTTTGTTGTGGTACCATAGCTCTCTGATATATATAAATATTTCACAAAACTACAAATCTCAGAATTCCATAGCACTGAGCCATGATTGCTGAAGAGGTGTCACATTGCATTATTTCTATAGTATAGATTAGGCCACTGTGGACTGTAAGTGTGGCTGTGATGTGTATGTAAAGAGTTTATACTTATCTTTTTAAAGGTAAGTTTATCACATGGGAGGAATTTCTCTCAATTGTGAATGGAGCCAATTCAAAATTACGCGAAATTGCTAGTTTAGCAACTTTACGTGAAATCTGATTGCATTCGGAATACGTTCAGAATGACTTCCCATTTCCCGAAAATGACCCACAATTGCCCAAAATTGCATGAGATATTCTAATACGCGATTACGTGAAACCCCATGATTGTGTTCGGAATGACTTCCCATTGCCCGAAATTTCGTGAGATACACTTATTCGCAATAATGTGAAACCCCATGATTGCGTTCAGATTGCCGTTGCATCTGAACCCCCAAATACCCCAAAATTCCGTCGTATGATAAACTCCATTGAAAGTTTATCGAGCCTGAATAAACACAAATGCCTCTTGGTAAATCTACATTGTAGCTCCTCAAAAACTTTCTGAGTTGGAGTGTTAACAATGAACTCCAACTGTCATGAATTTTCAGGGACAGTTCCATTTAATGCCGATTGTTTCATTTTTACAACTGCTTTTAAAATGTCCCAGTTTCTCTCGCCTCCTCCAACTTCCTCTTTGCCCTCATCTTACTTCATTTGCTGCAAACTGGGTTTAAAATGCAAAAGTAATTTGCACTCAGTTAACTCAGAAGAGAAGGAAAGGAGAGGAAGGGGACATGTCTTGCTCTTTCCAGTAGGTACAGACAAAAACAAACTTGCAACTTCTCCTAGCTTTTCTGTTCTTTCTTCTCTTCTTTTCTTCTTCTTCTACACCAGCTGCAACCCTTCCTGGAGCCAGGCGACCTAGAAACAGTGGCAATTGCACTGGTAACCTCTCAACTTGACTTCTGCAATGTGCCCTACATGGGGCTACCCTCGTGCCAAGTTCAGAAACCTCAGTTGGTGCAGAATATGGCAGCCAGATTGGTCACAGGTACACCTAGAGCTGACCATATAATACCTGCTCTAAAATCCCTTCATTGGCTGCCAATTAGTTTCTGGGCACAGTACAAGGTGTTGGTTATTACCTTTAAAGCCCTACATGGCTTAGGTCCTAACTACCAACATAAGCACCTTCTTCAAAACAGTCCACCCCACACATTAAGGTCCTCTGGGAAGAATCTGCTTCAACCCAAAAAATCCAGACTGACCATGGAAACCCAGAGGGCCTTTTCAACTGCCACTCCAAGGCTATGGAACAACCTGCTGGAGGAGATCCACCACATTACCACTCTAACAGCCTTCAAGAAGGCTATTAAGATGGATGTCTTCCAGCAGGCCTTTCCAGACTAGCCTCCTCTCCCATGAGTATGGACACCCCTGTCTTCCTTGCAATCATAATTTTCACCTTTACTGGTTTTTACCTCTATTTTAGCTGTTTTCTTTTTTCCCCCCTGTTCATAATTTTTTAAACTTTACCTTTGAATATATTTTATACTGTTTCCCATCCCCTTGGATGGGAAGGGGATTATTTTAAAATTGTCATTGACCTTGATGTACTGTTTTTTGATGTTGTAATATGCCTTGATTCCTTGTGAAAAGGTAGGCTATAAATAAATCCTCCTCCTCCTCCTCCTCCTCCTCCTCCTCCTCCTCCTCCTCCTCCTCCTTTCCTCATTAATAACTTTTGCCATCTTGACCATATTCTGATATTGCTTGGCCACATGAATCCCAGTTTTTATCTGGGGAATGTTGGAGAGTATGGTTTAATACCTGGAGCATTTTGGTGGAAGGAACAAATAGTCTAAGAAGGTTTTTCACCCTGTTTTTGTCTTGCAACCATCATGATGATGGGCATGGGGGACGGGGGAGGGAAAGTGCATGAACAGACAACAGCAACATATTGAGGTTAAAAAATGTAACAAACAGACAAGTGGGTCTCAAAAGAAACAAAACACCTAACAATGTAAAGAAACATGGGTAAAGGCGAAAACTCCAAGCAATCCACCTATGAAAATAAATGAAATTGTAAAAAAATTGTACAGAACACAGGATAACAAAAGTCTCAACACAGTTCAACCAAAGTCTGTAGGGAATGAAATATTGCTTAATCACATACAATATAACAAGGACAAATGCATAGTAAACGTTGGCTTAATTCATACAGTATTGAGGGCAGCTAGATAATTACAGGAGTTTCAACCTAAATATAAAAGTCTATGATTGCACACAGAAATCACAAATCCATTACAATCTATTTCATGTTTGTAACCGGAAAAGCCAACTATATACAGTCCACAAGCCAGATGTCATTGGCAAACTGTGCTAAGGAGTTATACCGCCTGTAATAAAGAAATGTAATATGCATTCTTTGGCTACATCATGAGAAGACATGACACATTAGAAAAGACAATAATGCTGGGAAAGGTTGAGGGTAGTAGAAAGAGAGAAAGATTGAATGCCAGATGGTAGACTCAATTAGGGAGGTCATGGGCATGAGCCTGCAATATGTAAGCAGAGCAGGGGAGGACAGGGAGTCTTGGAGATATCTCATCTACAGGCTTGCCATGAGTCGAGGTTGACTCAAAGTCAGTTAGCAACAATAATATATGACTGCTTTCAGAAATTTGAAGCAATTTCAAAAGTTCTTCTCCAGTTTTATTTTTAAAAAGCCCTCTTTGACTGTATTTCCTATTTTGATCGACACTTGTTTGGAACTCTGCACAAACACTATTTTAAGCATAAATGATTTTTCCTTTTTTTTGTAATTAAGTCCAACTGAATTCACTGGTGATCACTCCTTAGGAAGTGAGCAAAGAATCTGGCATTGTTCTGTCAGTTTTTTTCTCTCTGTGTGTGCTCCATAGGTCCTGAAATAATGGGTGGCCATCCTGGTATTCTCTATCTTCATTTTCGGCAGGTCAGGATGTAGGAGATTTTCACACAGGCAACATTGTGATGGGAGCACAGCAGGATGCTCCCATCACTGTCATGCAATTGCACAAAGTTTATCAGGCATCCCACAATGTCACAATAATCACGTCATTATCAAGCAAATAAAGAGGAATTCCGGAGGTGTTTTTTTATTCATGGGACTTTCCTTTGTTTATGCAAAGTATGGGTGTGGGGAGTTCATTTTTAAAAGTAAAGATAAAGTGTAGACACTTTGTAGGTGTCCAAAGAGAGAGTTATGGACAGAGGATGTTTGCAAATAATGTATTTTTCAAAACATCCTTTATAGTTCCAGTAAGGCAAATCACCATGGCTCTGGAAAGGAGTTGGCTTGGCTCAGTTTGGTAAAAGGAGATGTTTGGGTTGGACTATTTGAAAGGCAATTTTTTAAAAGAAAATTTAGGATTCTGCACAAGGCTGGACCGATGAGAAAAATAGATTAAATCATCACCCACTAGGGCCATTATTGATATTCAGTACAACATGACTGAATTCTATGGGGGGAGGGGCGGGATCAGAGTACCTTAATGAAGTAGACTTCTGAAAAGTACATTTGGTACAAGAAATCTTAAACTACTGACTATGTTAAATGACAAAATGTTTTTGTGGGGGGGGGGGGGTTTGTCAAAAAATCTACCCAATCCAGCTTCATATACTTTTGTCCCAGTTTTCTGGTAGAGAATCATGGGAACTCTATATCAAGGGGTCATAAATTAAGTCTAGTTATGTACTAGAAATGTATGCATTTTCACAGTCCATGAAGAATAGAGATGTTACTTTCAGGTCTCCATGGTGAGGCGCCAACATTAAGCCGCTAAAATATGACAAAATAGTCATAGGATCATAGAATCATAGAATCATAGAGTTGGAAGAGACCACACGGGCCATCCCACTGTCGAACAGCCCTTCCCATCAGGAAGTTCCTCCTAATGTCTATGTGGAATCTCTTTTCATGGAGCTTGCATCCATTGTTCCAGGTCCTTTTCTCTGGAGAGCAGAAAACAAGCTTGCTCCCGCCTCAATATGATATCCTTTCAAAAACTTAAACAGGGCTATCATATCACCTCTTAACCTTCTCTTCTCCAAGCTAAACATCCCCAGCTCCCTAAGTCATTCCTGATAGGGCATGGTTTCCAGATCCTTCTGGGCACCACAATTCAAAAAGGATATTGAGAAATTGGATCATGTCCAAAGAAGGGCGACTAAAATGGTGAAGGGTCTTGAAACCATGCCCCATGAGTAATGTTTTAGGGAGCTCGGGATATTTAGCCTGGAGAAGAGAAAGTTAAGGGGGATATGATAGCCCTAGTTAAATATTTGAAGGGATGTCATACTGAGCAGGGATCAAGCTTGTTTTCTGCTGCTCCAGAGAAAAGGACCTGGAACAATGGATGCAAGCTGGAGGAAAAGAGATTCCACCTCTTTGGCTTAGTAACAGAGATGAGCACAGTTGGACATAACCTGACAACCTTGTCAAGGGGGAAGCCATTACCCTTACCTTTTAGAGGCCATATGAAAGCTTCTTCCAAAAACCATGCAGGGATGACTTTTTCTTTCATCAATCCCCTCTTTCATTATGATTTTGGTGACCAAATTTATAGATCTATGTATTTAACATGGAAAGGATAGCTAGAGAGTACAATCCTACTCTTTTGCAGATCAAGCTTTATTTTCTTATTTTCTACAGAAACTGCTGCAACCTGACACAGAAAATCTATGTTATACCAATCTTCCTTTACCACCTTTACAGTGTCAGTCCTGGTGATCTCCAGACAACCCAAAAAAGGTTCCCTGTCACAATTTCTTCTTGCACTGGAGATTACTGGTAGTGGTGTTCAGTGGCATCCCACACCAGGATGTCACCTGGTGCAGGAGGTGGGGCTTGGGGGCAGGGCTGAAAGGACCTGCTTTCAACTCACTGCCCCACACGGCTTTACTTGTGTGTGGCTATACTTTGAAATAAAGTGTGCAGAACAGGGACTGGGGAGGTGCTGGGCCCTCTCCCTCCTTGCTGTGCACCGTGGCATGCAGCAGGGCGGTGGGGGTGCTCAGCAGGTATCACCCCATTCTGTGCTGTCAGCCCACTTCGGTGGGTGCAGCCCAGACTGGTGCAGCCTGGACCCCCCACATTCCCCTAGTGATGCTACGTCAGTGTTGCTGGTGGTGGAAACATTGATCTGATATGCCTTAATTGATAGGAGAGCAGACCTTGGCTTGATGCTTCTTTCCCAGGAATTCACAGTGGAATACCAGACTGGTTGATTTAGTGTGACAAAAACAGTGATTGGATCAGGATATCCCAAAGATGGATGGACAAGGAATTTGGCTGGAACATGACAGGGAGTAAGCAGAAACAGTTGGCTGACTTCTTTGGAACAAGGAGATTAATAATAATAATAATAATAATAATAATAATTTCTAGTCCGCCCCTCTGAACAAGCAATCGGGGCGGATTACAACAAGGATTAAAACAATATCAAGTAAAATATCCCATCCTTTCCCTTACCACCCCCCCTTAAAAAGAGATTAAATCACAATTGAATTAAAACAGTAACTAGCTAAAATAGTAATAAAAACAAGATTAGAGAAGAACGGACCCAGCCAAGGTTATGTAAAAGTAGAAACAGAGAAGGAAGGCTGGAAGAAAAGGCCACTCTAAAGCCTAGATTTGGAGCTGGGGGATGTTTACATTCTCTGGGAAGGCCTGCCGGAAGAGGCTTTTTTAACCCATCCCCGACAGATGGCCCATCCCCGACAGATGGCCATCCAGCCTCTGCTTAAAAACCTCCAAGGAAGGAGACTCCACCACACTCTGAGGGAGTGTGTTCCACTGTCGAACAGCTCTTACTGTCAGGAAGTTCCTCCTAATGTTGAGGTGGAATCTTTTTTCCTGCAGTTTGCATCCATTGTTCCGAGTCCTGTTCTCTGGAGCAGCAGAAAACAAGCTTGCTCCCTCCTCAATGTGACATCCCTTCAAGTATTTAAACAGGGCGATCATATCACCTCTTAACCTTCTCTTCTCCAGGCTAAACATCCCCAGCTCCCTAAGGCGTTCTTCATAGGGCAAGGTTTCCAGACCCTTCACCATTTTAGTTGCCCTCCTTTGGACCCGCTCCAGTTTCTCAACATCCTTTTTGAATTGTGGTGCCCAGACTGGACACAGTATTCCAGGTGGGGCCTGACCAATGCAGAATAGAGTGGCACTATTACTTCCCTTGATCTAGACACTATACTTCTATTGATGCAACCTAAAATTGCATTAGCCTTTTTAGCTGCTGCATCACACTGTTAACTCATGTTCAACTTGTGGTCTACTTGGACTCCTAGATCCCTTTCACATGTTGTCTCATTCAGCCAGGTGTCCCCCATCCTATATCTGTGCATTTCATTTTTCCGCCCTACGTGTAGGACCTTACATTTCTCTGTGTTAAATTTCATTTTGTTAGCTTTGGCCCAGCTTTCTAGTCTATTCAGGTCATTTTGAATTTTGATCCTGTCCTTTGGGGTATTAGCTACTCCTCCCAATTTGGTGTCATCTGCAAATTTGATAACTAGGCTCTCAATACTGTCATTCAAGTCATTAATAAAGATGTTGAATAGCACTGGGCCCAGGACAGAACCCTGTGGCACCCCACTTGTCACTTCTTTCCAGGATCAAAAGGAACCATTGTTGAGCACCCTTTGGGTTCGGCCAGTCAACCAGTTACAAATCCATGTAACGGTTACCTTGTCTAGTCCACATTTTACAAGCTTGTTTGCAAGGATGTCATGGGGAACCTTGTCAAATGCCTTACTGAAGTCAAGATATACTATATCCACAGCATTCCCTTCATCTACCAAGCTGGTAATTTTATCAAAAAAAGAGATCAGATTTGTCTGGCATGACTTGTTTCTCTGAAACCCATGTTGGCTTTTTGTGATTATGGAATTATCTTCCAGATATTCACAGACTCTCTGCTTAATGATCTGCTCCAGAATCTTTCCTGGTATTGATGTCAGACTAACCGGACGATAATTGTTGGGATCCTCTTTTTTCCCCTTTTTGAAGATTGGGACAACATTTGCCCTCCTCCAGTCTGCAGGGACCTCTCCTGTTCTCCAGGAGTTCTCAAAGATTATTGCCAATGGCTCTGATATTACATTTGCCAGTTCTTTTAATACCCTAGGATGTAGTTCATCTGGTCCTGGAGACTTATATTCATTTAGATTAACCAGGTATTCCTGTACTGTTTCTTTACTTATTCCCTGCTGAAATTCCCCTATTCTGTCCTCTGCCCCATCATCCTTAGGTTGGGCACCCTTTGCCTTTCCTGAAAAGACTGAAGCAAAGAAGGTGTTGAGCAATTCTGCCTTTTCTCTGTCTCTTGTGAGTATTTTGCCATCTTCTGCACGCAGTGGCCCTACTGTTTCCGTCTTCTTCCTTTTGCTGCGGACATACCCAAAAAAGCCCTTTTTATTGTTCTTAACGTCTCTAGCAAGCCTGAGTTCATTTTGTGCTTTAGCTTTTCTGACTTTGTTCCTACATATGCTGGCTATTTGTTTGAATTCCTCTTTGGTGATTTCCCCATTTTTCCATTTTTTATACATGTTCCGTTTAAAACTTAGCTCAGTTGTAAGTTCCTTAGTCATCCATATTGGTTTCTTGAGACATCTCCCATTTTTCTTCCTCATTGGAACTGTCTGAAATTGTCCCTTTAGTATCTCCCTTTTGAGGAACTCCCATCCATCTTGAACTCCCTTCTCTTTTAGTATTCTTGACCATGGGATCACCCGGGTATTTCTCTAAGTTTATTGAAATCAGCTTTCCTAAAGTCTAGAATGCGTGTCTGACTATGCTTAGCTTCACCTTTCCACTGTATAACAAACTCCAGGAGGACATGGTCACTCCCACCTAAGGATCCCACCACTTGCACCCCATCAACTAGGTCTTCCCTGTTGGTTAAGATCAGATCCAAAATAGCTGATCCCCTTGTTGCCTCTTCCACCTTTTGGACTATGAAATTGTCTTCGAGGCAAGTGAGGAATTTTCTAGATCTTGAGGATAGCGCTGAGTTTGACTTCCAGCAAATATCCGGGTAGTTGAAGTCCCCCATCACTACTACATCTCTCCTTCCTGATTGTGTGGTCATTTGTTCTAGAAAGGCATCATCCATTTCCTCTGTCTGACTTGGGGGTCTGTAGTAGACTCCCACAGTAACATCCCTGTTGTTTCCCTCTCCTTTAATTTTTATCCAGATACTCTCCACCTGGCTTCCAGTAGTGATGTCCTGGATCTCTTCACTGGTGTAAATATCCTTGACATATAATGCTATTCCTCCTCCTTTCTTGTTTGTCCTGTTTCTCTTAAAAAGGTTATACCCCTCTATTTCTATATTCCAATCGTGAGACTCATCCCACCAGGTTTCAGTGATGCCTATTATATCATATTTCCCTTGTTGTGCTAGGAGTGCAAGTTCATCTTGCTTATTTCCCATGCTCTGTGCATTAGTGTAGAGACATCTAAGACCATGTGTCCCCTTTACTTGATGCCTGTGCATGTTTTTTTGGCTCCTATTGTTGGGTCCTTGCACTGTTTGTCTTCTTCCCTCTATGTCAGTTTGACTATTTTTTCTAGCCGTTTTGCCTTCCAGACTGCTGTCTCCCTTCCCCAGATCACTTAGTTTAAAGCCCTCCTGATCAGATTCTTCAGACTTTTGGCAAAAACGTTTCTTCCAACTGGCATGAGATGTAGCCCATCCCTTGCTAGAAGTCCCTCCTCATGGAACCGCAGCCCATGATCCAAGAATCCAAATTGTTCTCGGCGACACCATCTGCGGAGCCAGTTGTTATCTGCTATTTTCCTCTCTCTTCCTGGACCGTGCCCTTCTACTGGTAGAAGAGACGAGATGACAATCTGTGCGTCCATTTCCTTCAGCTTCTTCCCCAGAGCCTCGTAATCCCTTCTGATATTCTGAAGGCTGTGTCTTGCTGTGTCATTCGTTCCCACGTGGACCAAAAGGAAGGGGTATTTGTCAGTAGATTTGACCAGTCTTGTCAGCCTCTCCGTCACATCACGGATCTTTGCCCCAGGGAGACAACACACCTCACGAGACATCTTGTCGGGCCCACAAATCACTGCTTCTGTACCCCTCAGCAAGGAGTCCCCCACCACAACCACGCACCTCCTCTGAGGCTTAGCAGCAACTCTTCCCTGCGATGGAACTCCCAGGCTCCTCTGCTGTGTCCCTGAAGTCTGTCCATGCTGCTCTTCCTGATCCTCCTTGATCAGTGAAAGGGCTTCGAAACGATTCTGTAGCTGCAAGCTCCTACAGCTATCCCTGATTTCTCTGCTTCTCTGTGTGACATTCCTCCAGCTGTCTGCCTCCTGTGTACATGAAGTGACCTTCTCACCCCCAGCGACTTTCTCTGTGTAGTCCCCTTCCAAGATCGTTCCCTCTGTTGTGTCGAGGAAAACCTTTTGCTCCCTGACATGCTGAAGTGTCGCTACCCTTGATTCCAGCTGCTGTACTTTCTCCTCCAAGAGGGCTACCAACTTGCACTTGGGGCATGTGAAGTTTTCCACATCTGTAGGCAAGAAGACCAACATCCCACAAGTGTTGCAAGTGACTGCAGCCGCTCCCTCGGTGCCCATACCGAGAACTATTAAGGAATCACTAAAAGAGGACTGTGGGCTTCCTCCTCGAAGAATATTCACTGGTAAACACTAATGTTAAAGCCCCTGATGACCTGTCCTATTCCACCAATCTCTATCAGTGATTTCAACCTACTGTTACTTTATACAGATGCCCTGGTTTCTAACTTGTATTCACTTCTTCTGAGGTGGAGGGGAACCCCTGAAAAGCACTTTTAAAAAGGGGGAGATCTAAAGGAGAACCTCTAAAACAAAGTTTACAGCTCCTCTGCTCCTAATGTTGTGCTTTACCCTGTTTGGGGGGGGGGGGAAATTCACGCGCCGTCAGGCGCGCGGCTCTCTGAGCAGTTCTGTATAGCTAGTCCCCTAGCTCCTCCCACTTGTGACTCACAGATGTGACTCACAGAAGCTCCTCCTCCTCTGCAACAGACACACTCCCCCAAGAGATTTTAAAAATCCACACACTTACCACTTAAAATGGCTGCCAAAAAGTTGCTCTTCCTTCTTCTTTCTCTCTCTCCAAGTGGTCTGCAGCTGGCTCTCTGAGCAGTTCTGTATAGCTAGTCCCCTAGCTCCTCCCACTTGTGACTCACAGATGTGACTCACAGAAGCTCCTCCTCCTCTGCAACAGACACACTCCCCCAAGAGATTTTAAAAATCCACACACTTACCACTTAAAATGGCTGCCAAAAAGTTGCTCTTCCTTCTTCTTTCTCTCTCTCCAAGTGGTCTGCAGCTGGCTCTCTGAGCAGTTCTGTATAGCTAGTCTCCTAGCTCCTCCCACTTGTGACTCACAGATGTGACTCACAGAAGCTCCTCCTCCTCTGCAACAGACACACTCCCCCAAGAGATTTTAAAAATCTACACACTTACCACTTAAAATGGCTGCCAAAAAGTTGCTCTTCCTTCTTCTTTCTCTCTCTCCAAGTGGTCTGCAGCTGGCTCTCTGACCAGTTCTGTATAGCTAGTCTCCTAGCTCCTCCCACTTGTGACTCACAGATGTGACTCACAGAAGCTCCTCCTCCTCTGCAACAGACACCCTCCCCCAAGAGATTTTAAAAATCCACACACTTACCACTTAAAATGGCTGCCAAAAAGTTGCTCTTCCTTCTTCTTTCTCTCTCTCCAAGATCTGTTGTCTCAAGTTGCAAGAGAAAATTCAGATGACTTGGGGGAAGAAAGGAGCACTTATTACATCTATTTAAATTTGATTTTATTATTCCCTGAATTGTCCACATGCCTTGGTCTTAGTTTTTTTTTTTCCTCTTGGGAACCTGACCTAGTGTTTCTAAAGGCCACTGTGACCTCTCAAGAAAATGCTGGGTCCAGATGTGAAATATGAAATATGGTGTCAGTGTGAGGTATTCAGGGTGTTCTAACAGTAGTAGCAGTTATAAAGCACAGAATAGTAGGGCATGAGTGGAGAGAATAAAATTTTAACTGTTGGTTTCAATAACTTCAACAGCAATGGCCTTTTAAAGCTGGAATTAGAATCATGAAATCCTCTAAAATGTTGTTGGACTGCAACTCCTGGCATTCTTCACCACGTTGGTGAACCACTGCAGTTCAACAGTGTCTGGGGGACTGCAAAATTCCCTCCTCTGCTCTAAAGAAAGCATTAGAGAATGCTTCCCTCATCCAAAGAGAACATTAACCAATAATCTAAACTTTCCTATGTGAAGCATTATTTCTACACAGAGATGCATTAAAATGAAAAACTGCCCCTGCTTAATGTCTCTATGTTAGAGCAACTATGAAAATACTATCGAGAAGTTCATTTTGCTTCAAGTTTATTTTTTCTGTTAATGTGTGCTGACCATTGCTTTATGAAAATAATCATCATTGTTTCTTTAATTCATCTGGGTGTTTGTCTGACGTTAGTTTTGTACCTGCTTTTTACTTCCTGCTTTGGCAGCTCTTGTTAATTATTACAAATTGAGAGAATGTACACTGGTTCCAAATGCAAGCCTTGTCTTATTATGAGATAAATATTATGGCAAATAGACTCACAGAGCTCACCAACAAAATCTTTTAGGACCTTCCAGCTGATTTATAAAGGAAAACCCATGGACAATTATGCAGAATATGTGGATATGTGCCAACACGAGGAGTTATTTGCATGGAAGAAACAGAACAGAGTCTACCGGGATTTGCCTCAAGGTTTTTAAACAATCTTCTTTGATTTAAAAAGGTAGGGTAACTCTACTTCTTGAATTAGTAAATTTAGTATGGAGGAATGACCGGGATTTCTGAGCAAGGGGAATCCATAATCAGAATGATATTAGCAAAACAATGTCACAGTTCTGAAATTAAAACGTTATAGATTATCAAATAAGGAATTTGCAGTGTAAACAGAAAGCAGGAAGTCTAGTAGTTTCTAGGCCTCTTCTTTTGCATGTCATATGTAGAGCACAACTATACTGCTGTGTAGTATGTGGCTTTCTCACTAGTAAATGTTTAGGATTTTAAACAGAATTTAATATCACATGCATGCGTATATGTGCCTTCAGTTTGCCTGTTGATTTATGGTGACTCCATGAATTTCATAGGGTTTCCTTAGGCAAGAAATACTCAGAGGTAGTTTTGCCAGCTTCTTCCTCTGAAGTATAGCCTGCAGGACCTGGTACTTATTGGCAGTTTTCCTTCCAAGTACAGTACTTACTAACTAGAGATGACCCTGCTTATCCTCCAAGATCAGATAGGATCTGGTGCTTTTAGGGCAGTAGTTTTCAAATTTTTACCCTTGTGACCCTTCCCCCTTTACATCTACATGAGGACATTCATAGAATCATAGGCCCGATCTAGACCGGCACAAAGAGGCGTGAATAGGGCTTAAAAAGCCGCTTTTAGGGCTAGGGAGGGAGCAGCGTTTAGTCCCTCCCTAGCCCTAAAGTATATGGGCACCACCATTTTAAAATGGCGGCACCCATACAGACGCGCCATGATGTCGTCACGGCACACGCAGCATTTAGAAAGGCTGTGTGCGTCATGACATGGCACCGTGGGAGGACACCAAGTGCACCCTTTCCGCAGCGAAAAAAGGAGCTCCAAAACGGAGCTCCTTTTTGCTTTTGGGTCCTAGATGGCCACGCCAAGGACCCAGGGGAGAAAGGGGCCACAGCGGTGGCCTCTTTTTCCCCTCAGCTCTGCCGAGGGAAGTGGGGTGCGGCAGGCACCCAGGGTGCCAGCTGCACCCCACTTTGAGGCCTTGGGGAAGTGTGTGGCAGCTTTGGCCCCATCTCGCCACTTTTTGGGGCAAGTACGGACCCCCCTTTTGGGCAGTCTGGAAAGGCCCATAGAATCATAGAGTTGGAAGAGACCACAAGGACCATCCAATCCATCACAACAGTGCTCAAACAAATATTTTATTTGTTTATTGTATTTTCAGTTACACGTTCATGTGTATTGATATTTTGGAATTTTACTGTATAAGGAAATAACATCATTCAACAGTTTTATTTAAGTAAATTCAACATTTAACTGAACGCTTGTGTAAATTTTAAACATAAAAAAGTTTGGATAGAAGAGGAGGTGGAGGAATCAGGGCCTCCATGTCTTGCATCCCCTTGAGCAACTCTCAGGGGTTCTCACCATTTGAGAACCACTGCTTTAGGGTATTTAGGAAGGTGGATAGCAACTATTATGTATAAATAGGTTCCTGTGCTCACCAGACATTTCTAAAACTATGTGCATATAATTGTATCTTCTCCCTTAACAATGAAAACCCTGGAAACTTACTTACATACTTATTTCTTACCTTTGTGCCCCAAACTGGAGCCCTTGGTGAATCAGCCTCTCTCTGGCACTCACATATGCCAGGTAAGTTGGCATCCACTCTTGTACCAAAAAGTGCCAAGCACAGAAATGCTATTCTGTGTTGCTCTCTTATATACCAGCCTCAGAGACTTCTAGCTGAATTCCTGAAAAACATTTCCCCAGTTTAATAGGTCTGGTAGAAGGTAGAACACAACAATATTTCTGTGTTTGGAGTAGAAATGCAGGCTTTTTTATTTTTTTTAAAATCAGCCAACTTGTTTCTATGCTGGGCACAATTGCAAGGGAACAGAATGTTTCATCCTTCCTCTGCTTCTGTGCTATATTGCAGAGGTGTCAGTAGGGAATGTGTTGGGCGCAGATCACACCAGGTGATACTTCAAGGAGTGCGTGACACCATTAAATCTCCAATTATCAGGTGTTTGGGGAGTGTCAAAAAATGGGCTGTGGCATTCTCCTGACCCTATAAATAACTAAGATGGTATGAGTGGGCCAAGACACAGTGGGAGGAAAAAGGAGAGGTCCCATGTTTTCTTTAATAAATATTAAATTTAATTTTTCTTCTTTTAAAATATTCTTAAAAAGCATCACATCTTACAATTTTTTTTACTTTAACCGTACATTTAAATACATTTAGGCTGTGAATATAATATTGGAATTTAAAGATATAATTTTAATGTTGCTAGTTGTTTATGCCACAACTACTGCCATTACATTTAGTGATATACAGGAATTATGACCTATGAGTAACATTAGTACACAAAAGATTACTAAGAGATCTGTATAGTGTGGTTTAGAAGGAGGTCATTGGGAGTAGTGACAGCATGAGTAACTTCACCAGGTGATACCAACCTTAGTCTTGCTCTGCTGAATGCAGTTTCTTCTTGTCTGTGGCTGGCAGGCTTAGACTTAAATGCAAAACTGCCTTTGGATGTTTGATTACCTTTTTCCAGGGCTTTGCTTCACTCTTCACAAATGAACATGTTGTCAGAAATTTAGGCCACCCATTTACAATTTTCAGCCACAAATCTTAAAACATATTTCTTGGGAGTAACCTTTCCCTGTACACAATACTAGTGGGAACTGCTTTCATACATAGGATTATATTAGCAGTCTCTTCCATTGGTGATACATCTGCCTTTTTCTATATTTTATTGGAGGGATGGGAATCATGAAACCCTCTAATTGCTATTGGATTGCAGCTCCCAGTATCCCTCCCTATTGGCTCTGCTGGTTTGGTCTGATAGGAGTTGCAGTCCAATAAGCTTTGGAGGGTGACACAATACTCGCCCCAGTTTTATCTGATGTAGATAATTTTGTAAAGGCAGTTGGCTATGATCTGAGATCTGACCTGTGCTGAGCACTTCCAAGCATTTCTCTTATGAAGACTGTTATTCTTAGGAAGCCTCCCCTAATTACCATCTCAGTATTGACTGGAAAGCTCTAAGCGCTGGAAAAGTACAAAACTGTAATCTTTTTCTTTATTGTATGAAATAATATAAAAAATTACATGGCTGGCTTACTGTTACTTGACTTTCTTGGACATGCACAATAATTTTGTGCAGTCTGTGGCATAAGACAGAACAATATTTATTTTGAGGGTGGTTTCTGTTCATATTTTAAGCAAACAGTAAGCCAGTCATGTAACTTTTGCTCATTCTCTCACCATATTCTGGAATCCTGTGATCTCTTTATAATATTCAAAAACATCTATCATCTAATTCCTGTAATATACTGGTATGTATGATGCTTCTGATATTTATTTCTAATTAAGTGTACCATGTTATGTTTGTGCAGTCTCTTTAGGCATTGCTTTTTTTCTTTGAAAAAATATGGATATGCTGATTAAAAGTATAGTATACAATATATACTGAGCCACTGTGATGTAGTGCTTTGAGCAGTAGACTATAATTCTAAAGACCGGGGTTCAAGTCCCAGCTTGGCCATGGAAAGCCACTGGGCGACCTTGGGCAAATCACACACTCTCAGCCCCAGAAAATCTGTGATTGGTTCACCTTAGGGTTACCATACATATAAAATGACTTAAAGGCACACAACAACAATATACAATATTCATTTTATAGTAATGTCTGTGTGTTTTCCAGATTCAAAGAAAAAGCTTGCTCGATGGATAGATGTCACAAATGGTTTAGGCTGACTTTGTGTCTTCTAGCTGTCCTGTCAGGTAGGACCCATTTCTGATTGTCTGAATAGAGGGAGGCCTTTTGTATGGCTCATCAGTTTGGTGTTTTTCAGGCTATTTGTAATAAGTCCAGAGATGTTTCAAATAGCAGAGTGAGATGTGATAGATAGCTCGTCTCTTCCTTCTGCAGTGCTGAAAGCAATGCTCAATGTTCAAAGCAAGAAATATAATGCAAAATATGTTTCATTCTTTTAATAACAATGTATTTTAATACCTTAATTCCTTTTTAATGTACTTTAAAAATGTTTTTAATTGCACTGTTTTTAATGTTGTGAAGCTGCTCTGCGTCCCAGTCCTGGGAGAAGAATGGGAAACAAATAAATACAATAAATTAATAAATAAATACAAAAAAATAACTCAATGTAATCATGGATGGCCAATTTTATTTGCAGGAGGTAACACACAAGGCAGCACTCAAGACTTAGGGGTGGTACAGATTGGCAGAAAGGGGCGGCCAGAGGCTGCCCTTTCTGCCCTGGATGGAGGCCACAGCAGACAAATGCTGCAGCCTCCGCAAGGCCTAAAAAACAACCCACTCCTGGCAGGTTCTTTCTATGCTGTTCAGGGCTCGTGTGCAATGATGACATCTGTGTGGCGCGGCACTGTTTGGGCGCTGCGCCGCATGGACATCATCATCGTGGGTCCCTTCATAAAAAGTAGAAAAAGATCAATGATTTAAAATATAAATTATTTTTAATGGTGCAGAAGGTATACTTTAAAGCTGACAGCTTCCACAGTTTTAGGTGAGTGTAACAACCCCTGAGATCCCAAAGATCTGCTAAGAGGTTTATTCCCTGTTCCACTTTGAGAAGCTACTGTCCTTTCTTAATAAATACATGTTTTTCAGGATCCCTGAACATTAAAAAGCAATTTGGTTGCACAGAGCTTAATTTTAGAATAAAGGGGACAATTCTTTTAAGACTCTTGGATAATAGAAACAATAAGTTGTACGAAAAGAATTTAATGACCTTGATTTAGAATGTTGTCATAACTAGAAACTAAAATATTATCATCAGCAATGGATTACAAAGGAATTGGAGGTGTTTTGGAATCAGATTCGAATATGTTATTCAAATGAATTCTGCAGCTATTATTTAACCCCAGGCTCCAGAAAAATCACAGACATATTTCTGATGATTACGTACTTCTTTTTAAGACAGTTTTGCCAGCATGAGAAATTATGATTAGAGTCATTGCCAATTAGTTAGCTTTCCTGGGTACAAATCTTTAAAAAGTTTATTCTTACATTTCCATGTGCCAAAATCTTGAGCTGCCTTGGCTCTATTTCTGGAAGAAAGGTGGCATATAAATGAAATGAAAGCAAATAAAATCTTATAGAACGAATTTGGAAAATGCAAAGTGAGAGGGAGAGATCACAAGAGATTATGATGAAACATATAGCTTCACACAGCTTTCAGTTTGCATGGCATAAAAGAGAAAAGGTACTTAGAGCTCTAGCTCCTGGAATTTTGGCCGTTGTAATCCAATAACACAAACAAAATGGTTTCCAAATGGTGACACAGAGACAGCCCTTCCTGAGCAACAACAATTATTCCTCTGACTAAAGCCAATACACCTACTAATACAGTACATACAATAGATCTACCAATGCCCTATGAGGAACGACTTAGGAAGCTTGGGATGTTTAGCCTGGAGAAGAGAAGGCTAAGAGGTGATATGATAGCTTTGTTTAAATATTTGAAAGGATGTCATATTGAGGAGGGAGCAAACTTGTTTTCTGCTGCTCCAGAGATCCGGAACAATGGATGCAAGCTCCAGGAAAAGAGATTCCACCTCAACATTAGGAGAGACTTCCTGACAGTAAGGGCTGTTCAACAATGGAACACACTCCCTCGGAGTGTAGTGGATTCTCCCTCCTTGGAGTTCTTTAAGCAGATGCTGGATTGCCATCTGTTGGGGATGCTTTGATTGGGAGTTCCTGCATGGCAGGGGGTTGGACTGGATAGCCCTTGTGGTCTCTTCCAACTCTATGATTCCATGATTCTATGATTCTATATCAATACATCCTAATTTACCTTTTATTATCAAAGTGTCCCAGTCTGAATGTAACGCTAAACAATTCTTTAGTGTTATATACACAAGCTGAAGCAACCTTGACTTTGCATTCTCCTCCCTTATCTCTCCTTCTCTGGTGCGTGACTTTGAAGAGGAAATCAGAAACAAAGTTAAATAATAACTAGGTTAGGAATTTAGATATGACTTGTTAGTGCAAAAATTAGCCTCTAACTAAAGCCTATAAAGGAGCCCTGGTGGCACAGTGGTTAAATGTTGGTACTGCAGCCTCTCACAGCTACAAGGTTGTGAGGTCCATCCTGCAGGGCTCCATGGTTGACTCAGGTTTGCATCCTTCCATAGGTCGCTAAAAATGGGTACCCAGTTTCTTGGGGCAATTTGCTTACACATAGTAAACTGCTTAGAGAGTGCTTAAGTGCACTGATAAGTGGTATAGAAATGTACATTCTATTGTTATAAAATGACTCAATATTTATATCTCTAGGTACTGTATATACTCAACTATAGGTCGACCTCATGTATAAGTTTGGGGCCAAAATGATGGATTTTGATATGACCTGTAGATAAGTTGAGGGTAAAACTGGGAGACATGTAATAAAGGATGTAAAGATTGAAGCAAAGGAAAGCAATGCCAAAGAATAAAATTCCAGGAGGAATAACTGTTTGTGCTCATACTAAAGGCTGGATGGATGAGAGAGTAGAGCAGGGTCAGTGCTTCAAGCACAGATTACATGCTTACCTTTCACCAGGTGATGGTTCCTTTTTTAAAAAAGTAAGAGTTAAAGTACAGCACTTACATTGCCAATGGATAAGTTGATTCAGGTTTTTGGGGTCAATTTTTTTGACCTAAATTTGTAGACTTATACACGAGTATATACAGTACATGGAATCAAGGGTGGCTTTTCTATATAAATTAAAAATACATATAAATTAAAAAAAAGTTTGGTGCTTAGTAGATCATACTTAGATCATTAGTAGTAGATTTCCCCCAGTAGATTGTATTGTCTCCAGACTCCTCTTTGTACTTTATTGTGGTACCAGGGCACTCTGACAGAGAAGGCTAAATGTGTCACAAAACTACAGTTCCCAGAATTCCCTAGTACTGAGCCAGGGCAATTAAAGCGGTCTCAAACTGGATTATTTCTGCAATGTGTTTTGGATCCATGTTAAATATGTGGTTTTTGTTTGTCTGTTTGTTGACAAGAAAATTTAAATGTACTTCAGGTATCAGAAACATTTTCAAGAAGGGTGATTCAAACCAATCGACACTGATTTTATAACTGTTATCACAATGAGCCTGCAGGATAATCTAACAATGCCTTTATTGACATTGGTGCTGGTTTAGTTTAAATTCTTGTTTGTTCTCCTTTTCAGATCCAGGGTTTGGCTCCTCAATTATAGAAGGCCCCAGAAACTTGACAGTTCTAGTTGGCTCTGAGGCCCGATTTAACTGTACAGTGTCAGAGGGTTGGGGAGTCTTGATATGGCTTTTTGATGGAAACCCTCGGTTGACTCTGCTAAATGATGGAAATTTTTTTGCCTCACCACGATACAGTCAGCAAAGTTATAGAAATGGTAACCTATTTACGTCAGAGTTGATGATCACTGATGTCCAACGGAATGATACTGGACAAATAAAATGCAGCATTCAGAATGAGGAGGACAATATGTATGCATATCTTTTTGTACAAGGTGTGTATACATTTTCATGACCATTCACTTTTGTGCATGTGTGGTTTCAGTTCTCTGGGCTGATGGCAAGATTGATTCATAGTCACTCTGTCTATTGTTTCTTATTCAATGCATAATCATTTCAAAACTCTCAGAAATCCTGTAAAACTTTAAAAGCCAAATTAATTTTTTGTGGTCATAAGCTCTGGTGGACTGGAGATCACTTTGGTAGAGACATGATATCATCTTCAGCTGACATATATAACACACATGCTTAGGGAACTGAATGGAAAATAGGGGGGGGGGGAACCCAAAACAAAACAAGAGGAAGCAGTAGATCTGTGACCTCTCTCAAGCTCTCTTGATGCTGACACATGTTAACTTGTTCAAGACAGTAGTATTTCACTATCTGTGCTTTACAGTTAGCTTGCCCATAGTGGTGCAGCTAGGATATTAAGGGTCTTTTGGTCCCTCCTTGATTTAGATGGCCATGTGCTTCAGTTGTGAAACATATTACTAACATTTCTTTCTACTTGTCAATATTCTGTGCTTTACTATTGCTAAAACATCTTTCCTGATATGATAGAATGGGGTAAGAATAATGGCTCCTCGTTGGCTCCTTTTGACCCTTGTCCCACAGAACCCCCTACCAACCCTTCCACTTTTCTCACCCCAAATTGAACCCAGGACCCCCACCCCAAAACAGAAGAAAGAAAAAATGCAGGTAGGGGAGAGCTTCTTCTTGTCCAGAAGTGACTTCTTGTAACATAAAATGTCACTTCCAGGTGCTGTTGAATGTGCTATTGTGGCCCACCAACCATCAAGGTGCTAGAACTCCCCGGTCCCTGACATCTGTCCAACCTTATGTTAGTGAAAAAAGCATTTTGTGAACCTTCATTAAAAATATATTTTGAGTATGTGCATTTCAGATTTTAAGCACACTTAACTGAAAATCATAGCAACACCATGACTACAGAAATACAATGGAGTCTTCTTCTGATGCCCTAAAGCTAAATGGATGTATTCGGGACAAGGGTTGCCATGCTGTAAAAAAAAAGAATAAGATATTTTAGAGTAAAACTAATGTACACACCCAGATGGTCTCCTCTGGCTATGACATGTTTTGTGCAATAAGAAGAAAGATCCAGCAAGCAGATCCAGATGCAGGTACCAGACTTGTTTGTCACTGCCTCGGTCATCTGTGTGATGTCTATTTAATAGATTAAAGGGATATAAATAGCCATCACAGTAACAACATTCAGAAGCTGGTGGGAGAGCATTTATGTTAAACACCGAGACTGGCCACAAAAAGTAATGTGACTTCAGCTAAGGCTTGAAAGGTCAACTCCAGCCTAGAAAGGGTTTCCAGTCTTTGAGACTTTGTATGAATAAAAGAAAATGAGTTGTCAACTTATGGTTTTGATTATTAGAAGGAATAGGCTATCAAGATAAAGGAATTTGTTGTATTATTAGAGAGTGAGTCATGAATAACTATATGTATATATAACTGCTGTGAGGAAGATGGGAAGTCACCTTTTTTCCTTTCACTTCTTTTTATTATTTTCTTTTTCTTCATAACTCTGTACCATAATTTAACATACATTCTTAATGTATTTTAAAATTTTGAATAAAAATATCTTTCTTTCAAAAGAAAAAAAAAACTAACTTCAGTATTGAATAAAAAGTTATCAGACTTTTGATTCTGCTCCATTTTTTAATTTATGTTCAACTTAATTAAATTTCTTATTATTTCTCAATAATAAATACTTTATGGTAACATTCTGATAAATAAAAAAAATTATTAGATGATTTCTCAATTTCTTGTTCTATTTCTTATTCTTTAACTTTGTTAGTCACCTCTGAACATGTGGTCTCTAAGCAAAGCATAATTAGTATTTTTTTTAAAAAATAAAACAATAGTAATGCAATCAATTTAGCAAAAGCACACAACTAAAAAACATCAGTCACAAGCAATAACTGATCACAATGATGCACACTTAGTGTAGTTGCTAACTGAAGATGCTACACCTCATCCATCTGATGAAGTAGGATCTTGTCCACAACACATCTCTTGCCACAATATGTTTTGTAACACTCATACCAAAGTAAACTACCCTGAGTTAAATGGAACTTATTGCTAGTTGGATTTGTATCAAGTTACAACCAGAGGCCTAAATACAATTACTATGCATAACTAGAATAGAGCTGTTGAATAAATGGAATGTACATAAGTGTAGACTTGCCAAATTCTCATTGATTCAGTGGGTGTAGTCATGCTAGGTCTACCAACAGGACTCACTTAAATGTCAGTCTTTAAGCTGTCTCAAGACTAATTGTTTGGCTGCAAGAGACTAACACAGCCAAACTTCTGTAAAATGGCCATACTGCTACTACTTTTGTTTGCCTATTGAAGCATTCAGTTTTTTTCACCATATTTTATATAATTCCACTAATGCTGCAGCAAACTGCCAGCTCTAATTTAAAGTTATTAGATAATTTGTTTTGGCCCTTAGTGCTTAGTCTCCTTATTATCCAGTAAGCCTCAGAAATCTTGTGTTGTCTAGTTTACCGTTAATTGAAGAAAAGCTGGCATTAATTGAATACACAGCAAGCCTTTAGCCAATAATAATGCCGAGGGAGGATCTGCAGTTGAAAACATGTTGTGTAATACATTCACACTATGTTTTCAAAGAGATGGATGACATGCATTTTAGACTAATGTTGATTCATACATGCATAGGCAGATCTGGGGCTGACGGGCCCGTGCTCCTCCCAGAGCTGATGGGCCTTGCAGCAGCAGCAGCCCTGCTGGAATGGAAGGCCCATCCTCTCCAGCCAGGAGCAGCATGGGGCTGGTGGCGGCAGCTGTGACGGTCTTTTTTGCTGCACCGCTGCTGCCGCCACTGCCCTTAGAACGGACGGGCCTTCCCTTTCCTGATGGAAGGCCCCTGAGTCCCGGGAGCAGTGGCAGTGAGCAGCGTGGCATAATTGTCGCCAGCCCCGGGTTGCCTGGCACTTCCAGCAGCCCTCCGGAGCAGTGGCACCAGCGGCAGGCCGGCGAGAACTGGAAGGAGGGAGGGACGGAGGGAAGGAAGGGGGGAAGGAAGGAAGGAAGGAAGGAAAAAGGGAAGGAAATAATGAAGGGGGGAAGGAAGGAAGGCAGGCAGGCTGGTCCCCCAAGGACACCCAGGGACAAATTTGTGTGTGTGTGTGTGTTTGTTTCCATACAATTGATCGCAAATGCAATCTTTTGCAATAGCAAACAATTGGTTTTGCAAAAGATGGCTTTTGCGATCAATTACCCCCCCCCCAAAAAAAAACACGATTCTGACCAGCGTTCCCACTTACTGGAAACACTTCAGAATCATGTTTTCCTAAAAAGACCACTTTTAAACTAGTGTCAGGAAAGCCCGGGCTATTTGCTTTTAACCCGGTCCTTTCCTTCACTAATCAATCTGATGAGGATAGGAAGTCGATTCAAGTGTGAACGAGGGTCATATAGCTCGTGTCACACTTCGAATCAGAATGTAGTGGGAATGAGGCCTAGGAGACTCATCTACTACTCATCTCAGACCCCTTATGAAAAGAGCTGCAATAAGATCCATTAGCTGCCCTTGTCCAGATCACTCCCTCCAAGAGGCTTGGGAGGAGAGCAACTAGGTGGATCGACCACCTTACCTGCACCTTTGCTAACTCCTGTCAGTGAAGGTTAAAGGTGATGGTACCAGAGGAACAGATTTTTAGACATTTTCCTTCTCATAGAGATAGAGGAAATTTTCTCATCTTCATTCTAGTCTGGCATAAGTCCAGGTTCCTATCCAGAAACAGAACAGTTTTTATCCAACAGATTCAAATGTTTTTCTGCCCTGCCTATAGGGTGCCCCCTTTTGGCGATTTCTGCCAGTGATGGATTCACAACTATGTGCCCACAGAGGTATCTTCACCATGATGATGTACCTTCCTCACTGGTATGTCTGCTGTGTGCCATTAGCATTTGGGTTGGGTTGGTGGTTCAGGTAGCTGTGCTAAACTGTTGAAGGAGAACCAGCAATTTATCGTGGCACCTTAAAAACAAATGTTTTATTTGGTACAAGTTTTTGTGAACTCCAGCCCACTTTAGCAAATGATCAGATAGTCATTATGCTCTTTCCATAACATTTATGTGACCACTCTTGGGAATCACCACAATGTATCTCCTCTGTAAAATATATTCTCCATGTGACAATACAGCCAATCACAATTGTTTAGAAACTGCACATAGAAATAAGAATTCTGCCAGCCATTTTCACCTATTTGCCAAATTAGAGGACATGCTACAGTATTATAACTAAAATTCTTAATAAATTCAATGAGATTATTTAAAACTGCTAACAAAGCAAAATTAGATTATATGCCATAGTTTTGTAGTCCCCAAAGATGTAACAGCATGGGTACAGAACATCAGTACGTATCATCTGATTCTACTCATAATGCAACCAAATAAAATAAAATAAACATGGTCCATTGAGAATTGTAAAAAATTAAAAATAGTAAGAAAACTGTAAATTGTTTTTTTTAAAGGAAAGGAAAACATATTTTTGATCGAAAGAAACCATCTTTTCCTCTCTAAACAGTTAATGGATCCTTGACTATCAAAGATAGCGACTTCACAGTAAGAGAGAACCAAACAATTAAAGTCATTTGTGAAGCTCTTGGATGGGTTCCTGCCCCATACATTTTCTGGATGGAAAATAATATTTCATTAAATAGTTCAATGTACATTACCAACCAGAGTCCAGCATCAAATGGCTTGTACAATGAAGAGAGCATCTTAACACTGACACCCATGATCAGTGTCAATGTGACTTGCTTAGCTGTCATAGCCACACTCTCTAGACCTCAGAATGCTACTGTGACTGTCACTGTGTATCAACCTACTCAAAGTAAGTGAATATCTTATCAGGGCTCTTCTTGTTTCATTTTCAAATAATTTAATATCTTTTACTGCAATCTGATATGCATGCAAGAAAACCAAAGAATGGTGCTTTAGAACATTCTGAAAATATTTATGGGACTTAATGAGCATGATGGGGGATCTACATGTGGCCATGAAATGGACACTGCAACACCCTAGATTAAAAGATGCTGCCCTAATATGGCAACACAGAGCTGTCGACACATGCAGCTTTGCCTTAAAAAGAAAAAAAAAAGCTCTTAGAACTTTGTAGGTTTTTCAGGCTATGTGGCCATGTTCTAGAAGAGTTTCTTCCTGACTCGGTCCCCAACTTGGTTCAGATAAGCATTCTCTGAAAATGCCAGCCACAGATGCTAGTGAAATGTCAGGAAGAAACTCTTCCAGAACATGGCCACATAGCCCCAAAAGCCCAGAAAGAACTATGGATGCCGGCCATGAAAGCCTTTGACTCCACAGCCCTTAGAACATTTATTTATTTGTTTATTTAACATTGCACTTTCTCCTGGTGTAGGACCAAAGATAGCATTTACAAAATGCTAAAAATAAACAACAATAATAAAAAGTTAAAATACAGTTAAACAAGGTATCCCATTAAAATGCCATTAAATTTTTAAAAATGTAAATTAATTTAGATACATAACATGGCACATGTTGTTTTAACTAAAGTAATATTTATTTTATTTGTATTTATATTTATGCATACCTATGTACCTATATAGCACATATTGTTTTACAGTATACACTCATGCAGAAGTAGACCACATGTGTAAGTCAAGGAGGGTCAAAATCATTACTTGGGGATAAGTCGAGGGGAAAACTTAGAGGCATGTAACAAAGGCTCTAAAGGGAAAGACACCACTTCCTTCCCTCCTTCTCCTTCTCTGGACCTTTCCTGATCACCTAACACCACTTACCTGGTGAGGAAGGAGAAGGCTTTAACATTAGATTGAGAAGGGAAGGGAGTTAAATGGGGTGTTTGTTTGATGAGGAATCATAGAATCATAGAATCATAGAATCGTAGAGTTGGAAGAGACCACTAGGGCCATCCAGTCCAACCCCCTGCTATGCAGGAAATCCAAATCAAAGCACCCCTGACAGATGGCCATCCAGCCTCTGTTTAAAGACCTCCAAGGAAGGAGACTCTATCACCTTCCGAGGAAGTGCGTTCCACTGTCGAACAGCCCTTACTGTCAGGAAGTTCTTCCTAATGTTCAGGTGGAATCTCTTTTCCTGTATCTTGCAACCATTGTTCCGGGTCCTGTTCTCTGGAGCAGCAGAAAACAAGCTTGCTCCCTCCTCAATATGACATCCTTTCAAATATTTAAACAGGGCTATCATATCACCTCTTAACCTTCTTTTCTCCAGGCTAAACATCCCCAGCTCCCTAAGTCGTTCCTCATAGGGCATGGTTTCCAGACCCTTCACCATTTTTGTCGCCCTCCTTTGGACACACTCCAGTTTCTCAATGTCCTTTCTGAATTGTGGCGCCCAGAACTGGACACAATATTCTAGGTGGGGCCTGACCAAAGCAGAATACAGTGGCACTATTACTTCTCTTGATCTAGACACTATACTTCTATTAATGCAGCCCAAAATAGCATTGGCCTTTTTAGCTGCCGCATCACACTGTTGACTCATGTTCAACTTGTGGTCTACTTGGACTCCTAGATCCCTTTCACACGTAGTTTCATTCAGCCAGGTGTCACCCATCCTATATCTGTGCATTTTATTTTTCCGCCCTAAGTGCAATACCTTACATTTCTCTGTATTGAATTTCATTTTGTTAGCTTTGGCCCAGCTTTCTAGTCTATTCAGGTCATTTTGAATCTTGATCCTGTCCTCTGGGGTATTAGCTATTCCCCCTAATTTGGTGTCATCTGCAAATTTGATAAGTATGCTCCCAATTCTGTCATCCAGGTCATTGATAAAGATGTTGAATAGCACTGGGCCGAGGACAGAGCCCTGTGGGACCCCACTGGTCACTTCTCTCCAGGATGAAAAGGAGCCATTGTTGAGCACCCTTTGAGTTCGGCCAGTCAACCAATTACAGATCCATTTAACAGTTCCTTTGTCTAGCCCACATTTTACAAGCTTGTTTGCAAGAATGTCATGGGAAACCTTGTCAAAGGCCTTACTGAAATCAAGATATACTATATCCACAGCATTCCCTTCATCTACCAAGCTGGTAATTTTATCAAAGAAAGAGATTAGATTTGTCTGGCATGACTTGTTTCTCTGAAACCCATGTTGAGTTTTTGTGATTATGGCGTTGCCATCTAGATGTTCACAGACTCTCTGTTTAATGATCTGCTCCAGAATCTTTCCTAGAACTGATGTCAGACTAACTGGACGATAATTGTTGGGATCCTCTTTTTTCCCCTTTTTGAAGATGGGGACAACGTTTGCCCTTCGCCAGTCTGCTGGGACTTCTCCTGTTCTCCAGGAGTTTTCAAATATGATTGCCAATGGCTCTGATATTACTTTTGCCAGTTCTTTTAATACCCTTGGATGGAGTTCATCTGGTCCCGGAGACTTAAATTCATTTAGATTAACAAGGTGTTCCTCTACTATCTCTTTACTTATTCTGTGCTGAAATTCCCCTATTCTGTTCTCTGCTCCATTATCCTCAGGTTGAGCACCCTTTGCCTTTTCTGAGAAGACTGAGGCAAAGAAGGTGTTGAGTAATTCTGCCTTTTCTCTATCTCCTGTTAGCATTTTGCCATCTTCTCCACGCAGTGGCCCTACCGTTTCCTTCTTCTTCCTCTTGCTGCGGACATATCCAAAAAAGCCCTTTTTATTGTTCTTAACCTCTCTAGCAAGCCTGAGTTCATTCTGCGCTTTAGCTTTTCTGACTTTACCCCTACACATGCCTGCTATTTCTTTGAATTCCTTTTTCGTGATTTCCCCCTTTTTCCATTTCTTATACATGTTCCGTTTCAAACTTAGCTCGGTTGAAAGTTCCTTAGTCATCCATCCTGGTTTCTTGAGACACCTCCCGTTTTTCTTTCTCACTGGAACTGTTTGAAATTGTGCCTTCAGTATCTCCCTTTTGAGAAAGTCCCATCCGTCCTGAACTCCTTTATCTTTTAGTATTTCTGACCATGGAATCGCCCTCAATACTTCTCTAAGTTTACTGAAATCCGCTCTCCTAAAGTCTAGGATGCGTGTCTGACTCTGCCTGGCTTCTCCTTTCCACTGTATTACAAACTCCAGGAGAACATGGTCACTTCCACCTAATGATCCCACCACTTGCACCCCATTAAGCAAGTCCTCCTTGTTGGTTAGGATCAGATCTAAAATAGCTGACCCCCTTGTTGCCTCTTCCACCTTTTGGACCATGAAATTGTCTTCCAGGCAAGTGAGGAATTTGCTAGACCTTAAGGATTTTGCTGAGTTTGACTTCCAGCAAATATCAGGATAGTTGAAGTCGCCTATCACTACTACATCTCTCTTTTCTGACTGTGTGGTCATCTGTTCTAGAAAGATATCATCCAATTCCTCAGTCTGACTTGGGGGTCTGTAGTAGACTCCCACCGTAACACCCTTGTTCTTTCCCTCCCCTTTAATTCTTATCCAGATGCTCTCCACCTGGCTTCCATGATTGATGTCCAGGATCTCTTCACTGGTGTAAATATCTCTGACATATAGTGCTATTCCTCCTCCTTTCCTGTTTGGCCTATTTCTCTTAATAAGGTTATACCCCTCTATTTCCACATTCCAATCATGAGACTCATCCCACCAGGTTTCAGTGATGCCTATTATATCATATTTGCCTTGTTGTACTAGGAGTTCGAGTTCATCTTGCTTATTTCCCATGCTCTGTGCATTAGTGTAGAGACATCGCAGACCATGGTTCCCTTTTACTTGCTGCCTGTGCAAGTTTTTTTGCCTCCCACTGTTGGGTCCTTGCACTGTTTGCCTTGTTTCCTCTATGTCAGTTTGACTATTTTCGCCATCCCTTTTGCGTTCCTTAATATTGTCTCCCTTCCCCTCGGAACTCAGTTTAAAGCTCTCCTGATCAAGTTCTTGAGACTGTTGGCAAAAACATTTCTTCCAACTGGCGTGAGATGCAACCCGTCTGTTGCAAGAAGTCCCTCCTCAGGAGAAAGCTTTAACGTGGATTGGGAAGGGAGGGAAGTGGAGTTAAATGGGGTGTTTGGTGGGGAGAGAGATCAATAGGAGGAGGAGGTTGGAAAGAGAAGGTTTTAACATTGGGTTGAGGAGGGAGTCACCCCACCCCACACCCTCCCTCTCTCTCACACACACTCCCTGCCTCGGCAGCTCTTTCACTGCCAGACAAGGAAAATGGGCATGGGACAAAGCTTCTATCTATCTTTCTAAGCAGATTTTTCAATTTTTGGGCATAAATGTTTTGACTTATACTTGAGTATATACAGTATGGTTACTAAAATTCAGAAAACCACACTTTAGGAAGTGTAAAAGAAGGTGCAAAAAAGTTTGGGACCAAAAGTTTCTAAAATGGAGCATTTTGCAACCATCACTTCCAGTTTCAGTAGCCCAGTCCAAGGAAATCAAGTATGGCAAATGGGTAGGGGATGTGTCAAAGCTAGTATGCATTTGGGCACAGGGAGTCATGATGCATAAATGTGTAAAGGAGGTCAGGGTGCCTGTGCGCATGGGCCAAATGCTCATATTCCCCCTGCCCTGGCATTGTACTGTCTAGACAATGCAGGCCATTATTCCTGGGCTGGGATTGGCCAGTCCAAATGCCGATCCAATTGACCCTTGCCCAAAGTAGCCTTAATCTGGTCCAAAAGGACAAGTTGTTTGTCATAGTGTCTAGATCAAGGGAAGTAATAGTGCCCCTCTATTCTGCTTTGATCAGGTGTCACCTAGAATACTGTGTCCAGTTCTGGACACCACAATTTGAAAGAGATGTTGACAAGCTGGAGTGTGTCCAAAGGAGGGTGACTAATATGGTGAAGGTCTGGAAACCATGCCCTATGAGGAGCAACTTAGGGAGCTGGGTATGTTTAGCCTGGAGAAGGTTAAGAGATGATATGATAGCCCTGTTTAAATATTTGAAGGGATGTCCTATTGAGGAGGGAGCAAGCTTGTTTTCTGCTGCTCCAGAGAACAGGAACCAGAACAATGAGTGCAAGCTGCAGGAAAAGCGATTCCACCTAAACATTAGATGGAACTTCCTGACAGTAAGAGCTGTCCGGCAGTGGAACACACTCCTTTGGAGTGTGGTGGAGTCTCCTTCTTTGGAGCTCAGATTGTCATCTGTTGAGGATGTTTTGATTGTGAGTTGCTACACTGTAGGGGTTGGACTGAATGGCCCCGTGGTCTCTTCTAACTCTGTTATTCTGATTCTATGGAATTCCCAGGAAATTCCACAGCAACAGCCAGCAGACTGGACAGCATCATGCACGCCTTACCTGACACCACTGCATCCATCACAATGGTCCACACTGTGGCTTCTGATGTCAGAAAGGGGTGCCTGGCCACATGGGTTAGTTAGCCACCCAGTTTCTGTTCTCACAGGCTGTAGTAGTGGCCTTTACATGCAATGGTGGTGTCTGATAAAGGATGTGCAGTGGCAACAGGTCCATGATACATATAGCAGTGGCCAGGTGTGTAATCACCTGCCTGCCATTGAGCCAGCTTGGGGACTGACCTGGATTGGAACCAGGGGCAGGATACCCAGGCTTGGCTCATGGTATCCTGCCCATCTGGCCAGGCCCAAAGAGGTCTGTCCACAGGCAGTCTGAATTCAGTCAGATTCAGGAATAACCAAGGAGCTCTGGGAGAAGAATCCAGGATGGAGAAACCAAGGAAGTTCACCAGTCAGAAACAAGACACCATACCTGGGAAAAATGACTGTCAAAATCTCTAGCATCAATGCTTTATATTCAGCCATCTGATGCCTTGTCAACATGGGGTGTTTTACCCTGAATTCAAAGCCAAAACCCCCAGATCTGGTCTGGACTGTCTCCATGACATCCACAAGTGATTTGCGGCTTCCTCCCTCCAACCTGCATTTAAAAAACAAACAAACAAACAAAAACTCATTTTGCTGCAGGTTTTCAGCTCTCTTTGCAGCAGCAGCAGTGTCTGCTTTTTCACATGCAGTCCCTGCAAGCAGCCTGCCACTGCCTCTGTGGGCACGAATTCTGACCTCAGCAGTGGTGCCAGGCAATTAACAAGGCCATGTGGGGAAGCAGCCGCCACTCCGCTATGAAGGCTGAAAAATTGCAGCAGGAAGATAGCAGGTAAGGGGTGAATTGAGGGCAGACTATACCGGGGCAGCTTGGAGTCTTCTGGCAAGTGTAGACCCAGAATCTCAGCTGATGTATTATATGAAGAGGGAGGATTTTATTTAGTACTTTAATAAATTAAAAAGCCAAAAATTGAAGTTTCTAGAACTCCACTTCTGGTTTTAAAAATTGGTATTTTAATTGTTAAACTGTACAAGGAGGGTTCTGCAACCTTTTTAAAAGCTGAATTACTTCTCCTGAAGGCTTTCAGAGATGCAATTCGCCTTTTTAAAAGGTTGCAGAACATTTTAAGGTTGCAGATTGCTTTGTTTATATCTTATATTTTCTCTATAGATGTGGTGATTTTTGTTACCAAGTTGTCAAGTCACATGTGTGTGTGTGTGTGTGTGTGTGTGTGTGTGTAGCCAGATTTTTGTTGATTTTTAGTTTCCATATTGTGTTTCTATTATTACTAACTAAGCAAAACAGATCAGTTGAAAGGGCTTGGGTGAATATTAATAAGTCCACTTGTCTACCTGTCACTATCAAGAAATATTCTTCTTCAGTTGCCATAGTAATGTGACACTACTCAGAATGGAAGGAAAGCAGGTGTCCCAAAGCATAATTACTGTGTACCTATGTTTACCAAGGAACATAGTTCATTTTGCCTTGGGAAGATGGGTGTATAGCTGCAGATACACATAGATTGTACAGTCTTTTTAATGATTAAGCCAAAATGGAGCTATGCCAGTAATAATGGAGAAAAGTTATCCATCCTGAATGCACACATATGTACACCTTGGGATGGATCTGAAGTCTTCACTTATTTGGACTGAAGGAAGTTTCTAGTAGGAGGAGGAGCAAGCAGCCTATTTGAAAAGTGGAACTGGGGAACATTAGCTCCTCTCCCTTTTTACCAGTAGGATCCTTCACTGTATTTGAAATACTTTCACAAACAAAATATATCCTTTCATTTATAGAAGGGAATGCAGGATCCAAGAACCTGCTTTTGGTTTAGAATATAAGGTTATGAATCTTTGCTTATTTCATTCCTGCACATAAGAATAGAAATCTTCAAAAATGTACTTCCCAGTGGGGGAATATTATGAAAAAAAAATTGTACATCTGGGACTTTGAGGGTAAAAATTCCATTTTGAATGCGATATATTTTTGTCCAGCATATATTTTGCAAAGTGTAATTTTCTTTGGACAAATGAATTTTTCACAAAACGTCCCAGAATACTCCCCCCAACCCTCCCCCCCAAAAAAACACTCCGGTAACATGTCAAGACATCCTTTAAATTATAAATTTTGACTGGTGTGTGTATTAGGCTGGACATATGGAACTGGAATTCATGTTTACAGTCATTCACCATGTGATGACTAAGAGTGCCCCCCAATTAACCTTAGAAGTCAGCCATTACAACAGAGGGATTTACAAGATACTGGGGAGCAGAGTGGTAATTGAAGAAATATCTGGCCTTCTCCCAGAAGTGAGCCGCTTTGTGGCAAGCCACTGTGGCTGCTGGTTAGAAAGCTCCTCATTGCTGGGAGATGGTTTGACAGTTCATCATTTACCACCCTGATCCTCAGTGCCCTGGAAATCCAATGTTGGTGTGTTGCCTAGCTTTCCATGTGAGTTTTGGGGGATTGCATTGGAAGATATAGACTGCATCTCTGTTGCAGAATTAATGCACCAGGTTACCTGCCATGGCTTCATGCTGTGGAATCCCGGGTTTTGCAGTTTGTTGTGGCACAAGAGCTGACAGAGGGCCCATTCCCACTTACTAGAAAAATCATTGTCTGAACTGATTCCTGAAACTGGTTGTGAAAAAAACATGGCTCCCCCTATGTTTGCACCAGTTTCAAGAATCGGTTCAGTGGCTGGGGGTGGGGGGGTAGGGGGGGCAGCTTGATGGCTAAGCCCATCTTTGGCTTCTCCTGGCCCCAAAATCCTTGGCCCAGCCTCCTTAGCAGCTTCTTTGGCTACTGGCCAGCTTCCCTGTGGCCTTTTTAAAAATTTCCCATGGCTGAGGAGGCCGGAAGGAGGTCATAGAGAAGGCTTCCAGGTTCTCTGTGACCTACTTCCGGCCTCCCTGGTCACAGCAATTAAAAAAAAAAAGCTCAGGGAAGCTGGTCAGTGGCCAAAGAAGCTGGTAAGGAGGCTAGGACGGGAATTTTGGGGCCAGGAAAGGCTGAGCCATGCCAGCTTCCCCCCAGGCCAGGCTGCCATTGGGAACCAGGACAGCTTCTATTCTGATTTGAATCTGCCTGGTTCCCACTTGGGCTGAATCAATTTATTTCTAAATAAATTGATTCAGCCCCCAAAACACCCCATTTTCCCAGCATCTTTTTGACATGGGTTAAATGGGCAAAAGTGGGCAAATAGCATGGCCCCTCTTTCTGAATCGAATTCTGAAATTGGATTCAGTGGGAAACGTGCCCGTTTAACCCAGATCACAATCCGGATTTAAACGTAGTGGGAACAAGGCTAGAGAAAGCTAAATATCTCACAAATGTTTCCCAGAATTCCACAGCATTGAGCCATGGCAGTTAAAGCAATGTCAAATTGCACTGATGACCAACCATATAATAACAAGACCAAACACAATACTTTGGGTTAAACAAGAGCCACTTTATTTGGCTTAAAACAAACTTAAATGAATGAAACCTGGGAGAGAACAAGAAGGGGGAGCAAGCTGATGTGGATCCAGATGAAACCAGGTGACCACCTCTTCTCTTGTGTCAAACCCCAACCCCAAGGTCAGTCCAACACCATGGATAGCTCCTAGGCTGACCATTTGGAAGGCAAACCAAGGGTACTCACCCCCAAAGTCCCACAACTTTGTAAGAGAGAGCAAACACCCCGGTCAGTTACAATGATGTAGTTCTATCATTGTAACTCTATCTCCTGATGCAGGAGCTGAGTCATTTTTTTTATAACTCTAATTCCAGGACAGGCCTTTGAACTTTGCTATGAGTCTTGATCCTTCCATTTCCAATGAAATCTCATTGTTTCTGTCTACTAGGACCTGAGGCAGCATCTCTCCACAATCTACCAATTTTTCCTGTCATCATCATCATCATCATCATCATCATCATCATCATTATTATCATCCTTTATTTATATAGCTCTATAAATTTGCCCCAAACACAGTTCATTGTATGAAAAGTGCTCAAAAATCTTTCTGATACATTGTATATTAAGAATTAAAAGCACAGCCTGTAACCCCCAAATCCAACATAAGCAGAAGTTTCTTTTGTTCAGTGAAAATGAAATAACTTGGATAGGCCCAACAGTGGGATGTTTGAGGCTGGATACCATAATGCTTTTAAATGTCAATGCAAATTGAATTGACTGCCACATAGCTCATATCTCCCCCTTCCCAAAGTGGTGGGGGAAATCTTTGAAAAATTAAGGCTTTGATGTTCTAACAGCTCCAGTGCATTTTGCCCTGTAATGCCAATGTGATGAGAATCTTTTAAAATGAAACTCCTGTTCTCCTCTGAAGTGTTCTACAGCTATAAAACTGTTTGAGGACACATTCAACAAAAAAATATTAAAGAGAACTCATAGGTTCAAACACATTGGCTGAATCAATTTAGAATTTGCACTTTTATTTGCTGCAGCTGCTGTTATTGTTGTGTGCCTTCAACTTATGTTGACCCTAAGGTGAACCTCTCATGGGGCTTTCATGGCAAGATTTGCTCAAAGGGGATTTTGGATGAGGGAATTTGACTTGCCCAAAGTCACCCATTGAGTTTCTCTGGCAAAGCAGGGATTTGAACCCTGGTCTCCAGAGTTGTAGTCCAACACTGAAACCACTACACCATGCTGGTGTTGCAATTAGAATCATAGAATCATAGAATCATAGAGTTGGAAGAGACCACAAGGGCCATCCAGTCCAACCCCCTGCCATGCAGGAACTCCAAGTCAAAGCATCCCTGACAGATGGCCATCCAGCCTCTGCTTAAAGACCCCTAAGGAAGGAGACTCCACTACACTCCGAGGGAGTGCGTTCCACTGTCGCACAGCCCTTACTGTCAGGAAGTTCCTCCTAATGTTGAGGTGGAATCTCTTTTCCTGCAGTTTGCATCCATTGTTCCGCGTTCTAGTCTCTGCAGCAGCAGAAAACAAGCTTGCTCCCTCCTCAATATGACATCCCTTCAAATATTTAAACAGGGCTATCATATCACCTCTTAACCTTCTCTTCTCCAGGCTAAACATCCCCAGCTCCCTAAGGCGTTCTTCATAGGGCAAGGTTTCCAGACCCTTCACCATCTTAGTTGCCCTCCTTTGGACCTGCTCCAGTTTCTCCACGTCCTTTTTGAATTGTGGTGCCCAGAACTGGACACAGTATTCCAGGTGGGGCCTGACCAAAGCAGAATAGAGTGGCACTATAACTTCCCTTGATCTAGAAACTATACTTCTTAGTTTTATACAATATGAATAGACTTATGTTAAAGAACCACATATTGTTCACAACCACTAGGAGTAAGCCACAAGATACCAGTATCAATTACTTCTCAGTAGACATGCATTACCAGACTAATAGGTCCTAATAAACTACATGAAGTCTAGACGAAGATATAATGTGGTACCTGTTTGCTCCTGTCTTTCTTCTGTCCTCTTGCATACCAGTTTACCACTATTTCCAAACCATGCATTGTGGATTTATAATCTCTCAGCTATGAACCAGGACATGAAACTAAGAGAAATTAAGATAAATGTGTTTGGTAAATAAATGAATAAAGAAAAAATAAGAGAAATTTGGTAAATAATCTTGGAGAGCCTTATTGATTCCATATTGTGTCCATAAAATTACTATGAGTAACTCACTAAAACTCATAGGATGCAATGCATGTTAATTTACTGCTCTGTTTAACATTTATTAATTTTTATCTAGATGACTCTGGTAATAAGCAAGACGGGCGAGTCCGAACTATAATTTTAGCAGTTGTGTTGTCAATTGTTGGTTTACTCCTTGTGATCTTCATTATTCTGCTTATCATATGCTGCAAAAAAAGAAGAGGTATGTGGCCCCGCTATAGGTTTTTTGAGCCAAAAAATGTTACTGTTGTGCCAGATGCAGGTTCCTACTTGTAATAGTGAAAATTGCTTCTTATAATTGGCTATTACATTTCATACAAGGTAAAATATGAGCAATAAGGAGCAACAATTGCTATTTGGAGTTATAAAACATTTTACCTTATCTGTTTAAAATGAATTGACATTGCATACATGTCAAACCTTTGTAATTTGGCATAACAACATTTTGGAATTTGTTTTAGTTTTCATTTCCTTTTCATTACTAATAAACACAATACTGGGCTATGAATCAGAAGAAGAACATTTGGATTGTTGCCACTCTGCAGAATTAATGCAGTTTGACACCGCTTTATCTGTCAGGGCTCCATCTGATGGAATCTTGGGATTTACAGTTTGTTGTGGCACCAGAGCTCTCTGACACAGAAAGCTAAATATCTCACAAAACTACAAGTCCCAGAATTCCACAGCATTGAGCCATGGCAGTTAAAGTGGTGTCAAACTGCATTAATTCTGCAGTGCAGATGCAGGTCAAGGCACACTGCATTTGCTGTACTAGGTGTGCCACAGTTTGGTCACGCTATTCACTTCAGGCAGCTCTCCTACGCTTTAGGGTTTGCAGTAGAGTGCTCTTACATAGACTCCTCATTTCTTCTGTTCCTTTTCCTTCTGTTAAGAATAACATGGACAATGGGCTCTTGTGGAAGGAGTTGTGAACAGCTAGATATTCCATCTAGCATTGTTGTTTGTTGCTGTGTGCCTTCAAGTTGTTTCTGATCTACCATGGGCTTTTCTTCATAGCTTATGAGACTTTACCCCTCTCATTTCAGTGATGTCAACAGATCTCCACTAGAAGAGTGCTTCTTTCTTTTGGAAAATTGAGGGTCAGACAAACTAGACATTGTGTATACAGAAAAGGTGCTCCCTCAAGTGGTGCAAGATGTATTTGTATCGTAGCATATGATTATCCTCACCTATACAGTTTTCATTTAGTGTGCCTTGTTTTGTGATTGATCATTGGAATGTCAACACAGAATTTGTAAATCTTATGCTGAGGCATATACCTCTGAGGAAATCCCATAGTGCATGGAAGATTTGGTTTATTATGTTTATTTCAAGAAAGACACAGTCAACTCAGTCCATTCCATTCTACTCAAATTCTTTTTGAATAAGAGATTCTCAAAATGTTTCTCTCCCAACGTTATTAGAGTGCAACTCTCATGAGATCTAGCCAAAATAGCAAATGCTGAAGAATGTTGGAATCTATATTCCAACAACACCTGCAGGGCCAATCTCCTTTGGTTTGTACTGGCCATCAGGATGCTTGGGTATGCAGAATCTCCATCTGAGCACTGAGGTGATTTTCAATATTAAAGCAAGGTGGACATTATGAAATATTAGGGTATTATTTTCTACTGAGTTGTAAAATTCTGTGCTATAGTCTAAAGTACATCTTTTCTTTTTTCCAGAGCCAAATTATCAAAAGGAGATGAAGAGGTAAGTTGATTATCATGTACAGGGTACAAATTTATATTTATTTTTTTTGATGGTGAAATACATTTTTCCCCTCAAAAGTATGTCTTTCATTTTCAAAAGCTCAAAACTGAAGAAGTGAGTTTGTATTGTTTTATGGTTAATGTTTAGAATTAATAACTGTCATGTTTTCATACTCCTGGGACCCATCCACACTACAGAAATATAGTGCTATATTCCAGTTTAACTGCCATAGCAACATCCAGTGGATTCCAAGACTGCTCTCTGGCTGAGAATTCTAAATGCCCCAAATCTGGTTGGGGGATTCTGGATGTTGTACTCCAAAAAGTAAGTTTTCTAAGAAGTGGGTATGCAATAGATTTGCTCACTGGCTCTTGCAAGGGATCTAATAAGAGGCATGGAAGGAGACCTGGACTCTTCCAATCAGAGTATCCTTTAGATGGCAAAACAGTTAAGAGGGAGAGCATGAATTAGAAAATAATAAGTGACTAGAAAACAGTACAAACCTGGACAATTCTGCTTTATTTTAAGCACAAAAGATGATACAGTAGCGGATGCAGTGGAAGCAAATATTTCTTTCCAGAGTTGCAGCATCTAGAGGTAGGAGTGGGTTGTGCACTGGAATGTTGAGCACTTTATTCAGTACTATATAAATTGAAACTTCACATTCTAGAAAGAACACTAAGGGCTTGAAACCCATCTCTCATACAGCAACTTAATAATGTCTTCCACTTGAGTTTCTTGCATACTTATAGGGCTAGTTCACACCAAGTGCCAAACTATGATTTAACGTTATATGCTCAAGCTTCAGCAGACTTGAATGAAGCCTTGATCTCAAGTGCTTTCCATCCTATCTCTGCCTTCCACACAGTAAGAAGGAAGAACAACCTATGATCCAGTATTGCTTTCCCTGGCTTACTGTTATGTGCAGGAACCAAGAATTCTGGTTTAAAATAAGCTCTCCTGTGTTAAAGAGAGATGAGTTTCAGTACATAAACCCATCACTACAACTTGCCCTTTTAAGCAATTGCTTAGAGTTTATTTTCAAACCATGTTTTCTTGTTTATATATGCAAAACAAGCCAGGAATCAGTGTATAACTGAGACTGAATCATGGTTTATTCACCATCGCAACAGTGCTCATAAAAGAAAGGGGAGAGAGAATGGAATGACCTGAGGCAGGGGTTCAAAGAACTTCATACAGATAATGTTAAATCATGGTTCAGCATTTTGCCAGAGTGTAATTAATATATAAACCCAATTCCAAACTGAAATTTCAGAGTGCGACTTCAGTAGAGGTCTGGTTTTGTAGCAGGCCTGTCTTATAGCAGCCTTCACATCCAGTACTTGCAAGATATTCCACAGGAGGTCACTATAAACCAGAGTACGTAGCTTACTTCTTTGAGTATTAGCAATGATTACAGTAAATGTGACAAAGATCTTGATATATAGAATTTTGGTGGCAACAAAAACGGAACTGGAACACACACGTTAATTGATACTTACTGGCAGGCAAATGAGATTCTGTTGTCTGATTTTCTAATAATAACTCAAGAACAACCTTTTGAAAGATGATGCTTGGCAGGGAATTGGTCTCTACTTTGCAAAATTATTTTTTAACCACTTTCCAAAGTGCAAGCCAGTTGTCTTCCTGTTAAAAGGCATGAGGCTGTAAAGCTTTAAAAATGTAAGAGATGTTCAACAGTATTAATTAGATGCCTTTAAATCAATAGAGATATTTAAAATGATGTCATTATGGACAGAATATAATGTTTTATTTTTGTTTGCATTCACCTTTAAAGAGCATGGATTGAAAAATAACTGTTGCTATCAAAGGAAGAAAAGAAATTTAGCCCAGATTTATAGCTAATCCTTGCAAATGCTTATGCTACTGATACTATTTTGATTAACCTTACTCAGGCAGTGACATTCTGAACAATGAGTTCTAGACAGAGGGATCCAGTTTGGATTCATGATCTATTTTTATTAGTATTTCAGCTGTGATATTTTTTGCCCAAGTGTTCATTGTTATTATAACTTCTCTTCAGGTATACAGTTAAGATTGAGCAAGTTATTTTATTTATTTAAATTGATTTTATTTCTTCATACTGCCATTCCTTAATTTCCTAGTGAATGAAATTCAACAAAGTTGATGAATTGGCTTATAATTTAAAAATACATACAATGAATTTAAAACCAGCTGAAGTGATTTTTTGAAAGTGGTAATTTTGAAAACAAGAAGAAACATCTCAGTTTATCCACTTTCATTCAGAGGCCTGACAAAATTATAATAGTTTTAGGTTTACTGCTATTCTCTTAGCATTGTGATTTTACAGCTTTCTGGCTTTGGGGATATGTTTCCAATGAATGAAGATGTTGAAGACACATTGGCATTTTGTAGTATTCCCATTTTTTCTTTTTTCTTTTATCAAATGTACAACTTGAGAGCATAAGGCAGAAGTCAGCAGTGTTATTTCCAACACATACCTCAGAATTCATTGAATCATCATATTTCTAAAGGGATACAGCAACTGAACGTAGCTGTGTCTTTCTACAAAAATTGGGCAGCTTTTTCATAGGCATATGCCTTAATAACTTTTTCTTGGTACAGGGGAGATAAGGTGTAGGAAGAAAGATGTATTCCCATCTAGAAGGAATTTCAGAACATTTCCTTAGCCTTTGTTAAAGTTTATTTTTTTTATCTTCTAGAAAAGGCATCTTGCTACCACTTTATCTAGCAAAGCCAGACCTATTGGGCAGTGTTGACCATTAAAACTACTGTATACTTTTCTTATTGAGACTGCAACTGCATAACCATGGAATTATTCTTCTGTAAACTAAGCAAGAAATTAGAAGAAGGTTTGATAGATTTGCTGTAGGGTCTTTATAAGCTGGAAATGACTTGAAACCATACAACAATTATTTGCTTGCACAGGTGGGTGCTTGCACATGTGGATTTTAAATATATAACATTTTTATTTTCTAGGAATATTTCAGAAAATAAAACCACTAATGGAAATTTGGAGACAATGTCACATAATGGAAATGAAAATTATGGCTACAATCCAGAGGAAACAATGTATGATACTGTGCAAATGACAGGTATGTTGTGTGGAAAGATTGGCTGAGATCCTGCATTGGTTTGTCAGAGTAAAAAGATCCAAAGGGTACAGAGGAGGACAGTGTTTTTTAATCTGCTTCTGGCTGCCATTCCTACTGCCCTGCAAATGGCTTTGGGAGCATGCTCCAGCAGCTTGATAGGTAAAATGTGCATCTATGAGTGTGTGGTGGTAAGGGTTGGGTCATGAGATACTGGATATCTTCTTCTGCAATGACCCTAAAATGACAACCAGGCATAATGGTTTATGTCTGTGTATGTTGCCAACAGGATTATGGCCACTGTATATGCCTTTGTTACTTCATATGTTCATTTTAAACCTTTTTGATAGTTAGAAAACAGTGTGGGTAATACTAGTTTTCCTCAAAACAGTGTGGTACTTGGTTTGAAAAGACAGAATCAGGTGATTCTATCTGAAAAAGTCAGAAATCAAGTGAGTGAAGAGATGAGACTTAATTTACTAGTATATGAGAACAAACAACAAAATGTCTGAAATTTCTCATCTGTTTTCTCCAGAATCTTCATCTGCATGCAATTTTAGACATGCATTTATCATACAAAATACAACATTCTTCATATGTGCCTTATTCTTAGGTATTCTTCTGGTCACTTCCAGTAACGTGTTTTAGAGTGATGCACTCCTGATATATTTTAGAGTGGTATATACATGTCTAAAGCCTTATTCTTAATCTGGCTTTGTTCCGAAGAATTGGTACATTGTTAGCACTGTTTGATTTATCATTAAGCAAAATGTAATTGCCATAGCAATCTTGCTTAATGTTGCAATATGTAGAATACATTAGTTAATTAGGTAGGTAGGTAGGTAGGTAGGTAAATATCCCATTTTTCTTCTAGTGCAGAACCCAAAGTACTGTAGCTTAATTTTTAATCTTTGGCACAGATTAAAATCGAATACAGCTAAAGATCTATCATAATCTTAAGGAACAATTTAAAATAATTAAATAAACTATCATATGGGAAACAGCACCAAATTCAAAGCATATTTAAAGCATGACAAATGAAGAAAAAAACTGCAGTACACCCATTAAAAAACTCTTCTGAGCAATCAGTTAATGGCCAACAGCTGTTCATATAAAAAGAGCAAAGGAGAGTCTAAATGTAGCCTATTCATATAAAAAGAGCAAAGGAAAGTCCAAATGTAGCCTACTATTGGAGGGAGTTCCACTGCCTGGATGCAACCTTTGAGAAGACTCTCTTTTGTGACTTCTCCAAGTGTCCCAGTGAGACCATTGGGATCATGAAAAAGGCAAAGTAGCACTCTGTGGCCATAATAGTCTTACACTGCCTCCTTTACCAGCAAAGTCTCCTTAGTACCACGTCATGTTGAAAATAACTCAGTTGTAGGCACCATGATTATTAACTGGTAGGCACTGTAAGCCTTGACTGTAGGGCAACCGAAGGAGGAATGGAAGACCTTTCTGCACCATAAGTGAGAAGCAGCTAAATAACCCTCCATGAGCTGCATGGAGACCCAGGCCATTATTGTCTTCAGTAAATCCCCCAAATTTGTCAAAACTTGGAAAAACATGTCCCTGAAGCTTCATTCATATCTGATGCCCACTCTCACTTGCTATGCAATGTACTGATGACAAGGCTGCACATATTGTAGTGTACTGAAAAAGAAAGCCAGGGTGGGCTGGAGAAGCAAACAAACAACTTTCTCCTGCAGTCGTCAGTGTCCAGAGGCTCTCCCAATCTTTTGGCATGGATTTTGGGAAGTGATGGGAGGACTGTGGTGGTGGTGGTGGTGGTGGTGGTGGTGGTGGAGTAAATCAGCAAATATGGGTTCTGGAAGACAGAGTAAACTCCAGGAAATAGAATTTAAAGTCCATTAGCAATGCATAAAGAAACCTCCATTGAGATCCACCTTGTCTCTGTATAGTGCTACTCACCCCCTTCTTTGGCAGAGAACATTGAATTTCTTAAGAAGTTTCTGTGCTGTTGTATTTGGTGATATTTTAGATGATGTTTGGGTAAAACGCCAAATATAGTCCCAATTAAAATAAAAAACAAACAAAAAACCCAACAATTTTATTTGGATGTTATTGTATTTTGCTATATGATCAATACAGCTTGCCCTGGATATGTTTTCTTAGTTAAGGAGATTATTCTGTTTTGTGAAGAGTTATCTGTTCTTTTTATACAAAAAGGACTTCTACAAATACCTGCTGTTTTGTATTCTGACATGATTTACAGTTCCTGCCATTTAAAACAATAATTTACAACAATCTTGTGTATATTGTGTTCTTTCTTGTAGGAAATGCCACTGGTAGGCCTCGTTTTTATGGCTCAAATCAAGATGCAAATGTGAGCCCTGTGTCAGAGGTAATTTAGACAAGTTTTTGGGGATGGTAACATGTTCCATAAACATGTAATAGACCTAAATCATGCTTTCCCAAAGAACTAGAAAATCATTTTAGCTCTAATCTTGAAATGGAGTGTTCTTTTCATAGCCTGGGCACAAGAAAACAGTAGATTTTGTAGCATTTTTGATACTAACTGAAAGGAAAAATAAAAAGCAAAAAAACTAGTATGAACTTTTGAGAACACAGTCTACTTCATCAACTGCTTCATCAGTTGTATCTAATGCAGTGGACTGAGTCCACAAAAAGTTATGCTAACTTTTTCACAGTTAGTCTCAAATGTGTTATTGGGGAGTTTATCACATGGGAGGAAAAGCGCCAAACTGAAATCCCGTGCATAAACGGGTGTTAAATCCTGAGAAAATCCCACAAAAAGTGGGATTGTTTTTTGATGTATCGTATGAATTAAGCATTAACATGACATTAACCCATACAAAAAGTGGCAAAAACATGCTGCTTTTTAACTTTGGGATTTTCCTGGTTAAAAAGTGGTGTGATTTTGCAGCTTTTTGCACAGGTTAACGTTGTGTTAATACTTCATTCGAGTGACGCCATCTGAAAACAATCCTGCTCTTGCAAGATTTTCCCGGATTTAAACCCTGTTTATGCATGGCATTTGGGAGCTTCCCTCCCATATGATAAACACCTGGGTTTCTTTATGGTTTTTTTTTCTATAACAGTCTTAAATAGTTACTTCTTTGAATACTACTACAGTGGAAACTATTTTTAAAACATGTAATTTGTATACAGTATTTGGAGACAAAGGTTTATGACAGCAGAATGAAATGACATCTTGTCTGTTTTATTAAAAATTTCACACAAACTCTGGGATTTATCTGCATATCATTTTCAGCACTGAAATAGAAAAGTAGAAGAGAGAAGACAACTGTGGCTAGATAAACAACTTTAGTGGCTTTCCATCGCTTTAAAAGTGCAGGTGATAGTTTCATCCCGCCCCCCCCCCCCATGTAATGCTAAAAATAAGCAACAATGTTGGCCTTATTGAGAAGAGTCTTTCCCTTCTCTTGCACTTCTGCACTTCTCTCTCTCTCTCTTTCTCTTTATTATTTTTAAAAGTTTCCACATGACTTTAAACATAACACATTGACTTCTGTAAACAAGTCCGGTTTGTTCCATTTTAAATGCATTACAAATAACCTCCTTCCCATATTACAAACACATGCAGATAACAATCACCTAGTTTATCAGCTGCACTTTACATTGTTTTTTTCTATTTCATTAAATAAATCATTAAATCAATTCACTCCTTTAAAAGTAAATTACCTCTTCCCCCTTTTTTTAAATGAATTCTGTTCTTTCACCCTATTTATATATTAAACAATCATATATTAATTTTGCTTACATTTGTATTTCTTACTCATTTAACACATCATCTATTTGTTCTTTGTCTTATCCATATGCATTTAAATAGACCATTTCTTCTTACAATATTTAAATACTGCTTCCCAATCCTTTCCCCATTCCTCAATTGGTTTTCCTCTAGTTAACATTGTTAATCTATGTAATTGTCACATAACTAATGTTTTCATAAGCCATACATCAGTTGTTGGGAGTTCAGAATCTTTCAATTTTTTGTGCAATAGCCATTCTTTCAGCTGTTATTAATCATTAGATGCTTTCTTTCCTCTTTACCATCCACTATACCAAGAAGAAAGAGTTCAAGTTATAGCTTAATTTTAATTTCAAAATTTGTCTGTAATATCTTATTAATCTCTATCCAAAACTTTTTTGTTTTTACACATGACCACCAAATATGGTAAAAAGTAACTTCTCATTGACCACATTTCCAATATATTCTGTTTCCATTTTTATACATTTTTGCTAAATTATTTGGGTTTTGCTGTGTATCTTAGAAGGTGAAATGTCTCACAAAACTGCAGTTCCCAGAATTCCCTAGCATTGAAACAGGGCAGTTCAAGTGGTCTCAAAGTGGATTATTTCTGCAGTATGTCTTGGACCATAGGTATCATTGCATACATTATGGCACTAGCAATCCCTCCCTTTTTCCTGAGATAAAACTTTGCAGTCTCTTATAGAGGTCCTTTTGCTTACTTTCTCAATTCTTACAGAGAAGATCCATAATGTGTGAGTATTTTCTCATCATGAATCACAGCAAGCCTAGGGACAAATCATTTGAGCCACCATATCTCTGAAATGTGAACCCATATATTCTACTTTTATTTGATCTCTGAGAATATCAGTCTTTTGATGTTATTCTGCATCACAGTGTAACACAGAGGTCAGTTTCCTTTTTCATCTTTGTTCTCAAAATGTATATTTTTTAATCTGTTTGATTTAGAGCAGAGAACAATTGGTATTGAAAGAACAGATCAAAGTCACCTTAACTGTGGGCTATCACTTGCTTGAAAGAGTGTTTGGCAGTTTCTAGGAAAATAAGGCATCCTAGAGAGCGAGATAGACCTGCTTCATAATGACCTAGAGCAGTGGTTCTGAAATGGTGAGGCAAGACCCTCAGGAGGAGGCACAAGACTTGAAGGCTTTGATCCCTCCTCCTTCTCATCTTCCCAAACTTTTTATGTATAAAATTTATACATGCGTTGAATTAAATATTGAACTAACTTAAATAAAACTTATTTTAAGTTGAATGATGTTATTTCCTTATAAAATGTTAAAATATGAATATGCATGAATATGCAACTTAAAATACACACACTAAATAAACAAAATATTATTATTCATATACTGCGTAGAGTGGAGGCACATGACATCTGCATGTAGATGTAAAGGGAGGTCCCAAGAATAAAAAGTTTGAATGCTACTGACCTAAGGTGTAGCCACACTGCAGAATTTGATACCACATTAACTGCTATGTCTCAAGGTTATAGTTTTGTTTGGTTTTTTTTTTAGTTTTGTTAGATATTTAGCCTTTTCTGTCAGAGCACCCTGGTTCTACAACAAAATACAAATCCCAGGATTCAATAGGATGGAACCATGACAGTTAAAGCAGTATCAAACTGCATTAATTCTGCAGTGTGGCAGCAGCCAAAAATCTATGAGTTCAGGTGTTTTTACAGGAGGCTACAGCACAGTATCAAGGAGTGATATTTTGGCAATGTTATAATTCATCGACAGGGAGAAGGAGTTGTAAAAACTTTGTTTTTCATTCTTGATTTACATTTAATCTGATTCCAACTTCTGACTCTTCCATCAATGTTGTAAGATGATCCACAGGTGGCATAAAGTATCATAAAAAGGAAACAATTCAAGCTACAATCACTGAGCCTCCTATCTGCTGAGATCATTTCAGGGGAAGGATTCCAATACTGGGTCACAATATTGGGGGAAAGGTGGAATATAAATGAAATAAGGAGATGGTCATTGGCCCATCTCATCTTCAGCAGGGCTGGTGGAGCTAACAAGATGAGTAACTCAAAGAGACCACATGCTATCAATATTTTGGAAGTACAGTAAACAATAATGATTTAGAATCAAAACAGTTTCCTTGTTTTTACATCAGTGGTAAGGGAACACTTCATTTTTTATATCAGATGTGTAGGGTCAGGGGAATAACTGAACTTTCTATAGAAAGAGAAGACTATTCTGTTTTTTTTTGGGGGGGGGGAGAGGGAAAAGACTGACCCAGGGAATGAAAAAAAACAGCTGCATGTCACCTGCAGGGCATATGATTGCCACCCACCATGGCAGCTCAGTTCCATGTAGAGAAACAGATTTTTCTTACTGCAGGCAAAACCAGATTAAATGGTCAGTGCTGTGAAAAACTTTCATTTCTTTTAAGAAGTTATAAATCTGGCTCCTTAGACTCTTAAACATATATCGTTGATCAGCAGCAGGTTTGGCTGTGAAGAAAGATAAGAAACACAAACAACAAGCATGTGACACCAGCTTTCTTCCCTTGCTGTTTTCCTAGCTTACTGTACACCACTAGACAAGATCTCTGGTTTGTTTTGCAATGTTGATGAATTCCTCTCTGAATGGATACCGCTGGGCAAATTGAAAGCTCAGGATTCTGTAACTAAGAATGGATGTGGAGGCATCATATATCTTGCTGATGTCATAAAAGGAATGATAGAATATTCACAATAGGTGCAATCCTTGTCTCATTGTGGGAAGATCAGTGTCAAAACCTCAGTTATGGGCATCAATGCTAGCTTTAAGATGAGTGGATGCGCACACCTAATTTCATTAACAGCTTCTGCAGTTGGCAAAAAAAAAAAAAAAAAATGTTTGAGTGTCCATGATTTTGTCCGTGATTCCAAACACTTTTATTTAGGCTACCAGAAGCGAGGCAGTGGTTTCTCAGATATTTCAAGAGACTGCTGTGGCTTTACTGAGGTGTTGGCAACAGTGTAACAAAACAGTATTGGAGACATGTTTTATACAATAGCCCTTTATGGTTTATTAAATAATTTAGATCTTACATACAGTTGGTCCTCTGTATCCATGGATCCTGCCACCATGGAATTTGCATCCATGGTTTCAACTATTCACAGCTTGAAAATAAAATAAAAACCCAAAATGCAAACCTTGATTTTCCATTGTATATAGGTAACACCATTTCACTATGCCATTGTATATAATTGGACTTGATCATCCATGGATTTTGATATCCCCAAGGGGTTTCTGGAACCAAACCCCAGCTGATACCAAGGGCCCACTGTATATTATCAAGATACCAAGAGTCTACAACAGGGGTGGGCAATGGGGAGACTGGGGAGTCACAATTACCTGATCTAAACTCGCCTCAAGAGGTGTGTTTAAGGCTCTTTGGGACATTTTTAGGGTTAGGGAGGGCATAGCGTTTAGTCCCTCCCTAACCCTAAGCCTCATGGATGCCGCCATTTTAAAATGGCGGCATCCATACAGGCGCTCCATCATAGCATCATGGTGCATGCAGCATTAAGATATACTGTGTACGTTCCTTTTTGCTTCTGGGTGCAAACGGCCGCGCCAAAGACCTGGGGAGAAAGGGGCTGTGGTAGCGGCCCCTTTCTCCCCTCAGCACTGCTGAGGGAAGCAGGTGCAGCGGGTGCCCAGGGCGCCCTCTGCACCCTGCTTTGAGGCTACGGGGAAGCAGCAGTTTGCTGATTCCCCATGGCCTCTGGAAGCGACAAGATGGGTCTTCTGAGGCTGCCGGTGCAGCAGCCTTGGCCCCATCTTGCCGCTTCTTGGGGCAAGAACAGACAGCCCCTTTTGGGCGGTCTAGAAAGCCCCATTAATCTTCTAGCAGAGTACAGAAGGACACCACCACTATGCTGAGAGAAAGAGAGAGAGAGAGAGAAAAGAAATCAGAATTCCCTCCCCACTCAAATTGTCCAAATAAATCAGACCTCCACCTCCTACCCAAATGCCCCAAATACCTTCTAGGCCCAGCATGTGACTTCCAAAAGTCAGTTCCTGTTTTTTTTTAAAAAAATGCCTTTCCTGAACCCAAAATGACCCAGGGAGGCAAAATGTGTTTTAAAAAAGTTCCCTACCCGATAGATGACAGTTCTGATACTTTTGTGTCCCTGGGGTCATGAAATCAGCCCTTTCAGGCTGCATGCAGCATCAGCACAACACTTTGTTCACCCTTGGTCTCTTTGGAGACCATAAATGCACATAGTAGATGCACTGAATGATTCTTATGTGTTTAAAATCATAGATAAACTTTTACTAAGTTGTGATTTAAGTATACATAATATCCACTGAAAGCTGATGAATATAATTCACACAAAGAAAATACAGCAATGTAGAAAAACATTCAAATTAGAAAGGCAAGAAGTTATGGTTGAATTTATGGTTGAAGTTATGGTCAAAAAGGATGTGGAGAAACTGGAGCGGGTCCAAAGGAGGGCGACTAAAATGGTGAAGGGTCTGGAGACCTTGCCCTATGAAGAACGCCTTAGGGAGCTGGGAATGTTTAGCCTGGAGAAGAGAAGGTTAAGAGGTGATATGATCGCCCTGTTTAAATACTTGAAGGGATGTCACATTGAGGAGGGAGCAAGCTTGTTTTCTGCTGCTCCAGAGAACAGAACTCGGAACAATGGATGCAAACTGCAGGAAAAAAGATTCCACCTCAACATTAGGAGGAACTTCCTGACAGTAAGGGCTGTTCGACAGTGGAACACACTCCCTCGGAGGGTGGTGGAGTCTCCTTCCTTGGAGGTTTTTAAGCAGAGGCTGGATGGCCATCTGTCGGGTATGCTTTGATTGGGAGTTCCTGCACGGCAGGGGGTTGGACTGGATGGCCCTTGTGGTCTCTTCCAACTCTAAATTTCTATGATTCTATGATTCTATGAATTTGCCACTGTAATATATGGTTATTTTTCAAAGTATTTGTTTTAATTTACATTGAAACAAAACTGAAATATATTGTTAATGTTGTTTTTTTTTCAGCAACAGTGGCATGAGTCCTAAGTTTCTGCATGTGATTGCAGAACCGAATTGGGCTGCTTATTATTAAATCATGAAATAATTGATTAATTCCTATAAAAAAAGGCTACCTTATGAATACATGGCAGGACCAGGCAGACTGGATACTGATCTGGAAATCCTGCTCCAATCCCATCTGAAAGGGGCCTTAGCATGGGTCAGAAAGACCCACTGTTTGTCTCAGAGTTTCTAGGAAATTCAGCAGCAAAACTCAGCAGACTAGATTGTCAGGATGTCTCATGTGGAAAGGGAATGCCTGGCCATGGGGGTGTAGCCAGGCAACCCAGTTCCATGTCAGATGGTGCAACAGGGTCTTCTTAGTAGAGGCGATGGTGGAGGAAGGTAAGGGGTGCACAGTGATGGTGGGTCTACATTGTGGCAGCAAGCAGAGATGTAAACACCTGACCCATGGATAGCCTGTGTTATCCTGGCCCATCTTCTCAGCCCTTCAAGAATAACTCTCTGTGTTTTGTGGGACTTACTGCATCGTTACTGTGTTTAAAACTGAAGTGTTCATTATAGTCCAAAACCCAATGCAAAAATAATCCAGCTTGAAACCACTTTAACTGCCCTGGGAATGGTAGTTTTGTGAGACATTTATCCTTCTCTGCCAGTGAGCTCTGGTGTCACAAGAAACTAGAATTCCCAGGACTCCCTAGTACTGTGCCAGGGCAATTAAAGCGGTCTCAAACTGGATTGTTTCTACATTGTGTTTTTGGCCTATGATCCACTTTAGCTGGATCAGGACTTTGTATTTTTAACAGAGCCACTTATAAGGAATATAGTTTAGAAACACTGTATTTAACTCTTATTTATATCATTTATAGGTCCATTATAATAGACAGCATGATGAAGCACTTCCATCAAGAACTACTGCTTACCCAGTTCATCCAAGGAAAACCAGGAATGTGACACTTGTATAAGAAACTACTGTCTATAGAGGTAGTTGGGTATCACATCGTCCAGACAAATCATCAACCTGAAAATTCAGCACAATAGATTCATTTTTCAGCAGTGTATCTGAGAACCAGCAACTTGTTGAAGAACTATACGAATTCAGAAAAGCTGTTTTCTTTTCTTTTTAAAAAACTGCTATTTAAAACAAACAAACAAACAAACAAACCCTGGCACTTTCTCCCTTTTAAGACATTTATTTTGCATGATGAAAAATTCTGTGAAATATAAATGCTTATGCACTGCGCATTTAAGTTGTTAGTTGGTCCAAGAGAAGATTTAATTTCATTTTTCATATTCATCCCCTAACCATTCATTTCACTTGATTCATTTATACTGGAATGTAAGACCAAATATTAATTTTAGTATATATATTATATATTTGCTTATAATATAAGCAATATAATGAGTAAATAATATTTATTATATCATTTTTCTGGTGTGCATAGAGCGGATAGTACTGACACTGTAAATAGATCAAATCAGGCACATCCAGAGATAATCATAGCAGAAAAATAACTGGAGTGGTGAACAGCTATTAAAGCATTATGAAATCATGATTTTTTACTAAAGCTAAAGTGAAGGCATGAGGATTTTAAAAAATATCTTTCTCATTTTTAACCTGCATTGTACAAATGTATAACACTTGTTAGCTCAAATGCTTACTATTAATACCTCAGATCTACCAGATAATTTTTCAGCAATTCAACTGTACGATGATATCACAAACAATTGCTCTGAATGATGTGTGTTTGATTCTATGGTTTGTGTATGCTCCTCTTGCTCAACAGCTCCATTACAAAAAAGTTCAAAGGCAGACTCACTAAAATCAATAAATCCCAGTTTTAGATGGGGAGTTTATGGTCATTGCAAAAGAATGGATTTTGACAAACAATTTATTTCTCTATTGCACATTGACTTCAAAGTCTTTGTATAAAACATCAGTGATGGTCCACCTTATCATAATACAAAATAACACATATGTACGCGTGCACACACACACACCACATATAATTTTGATCTGTGTGTATTTCTTCAGATTTGCGAAAGAGGAAAACAGTCTAAGCCAGTGCTACTCAAACCAGTCATTCCTGGATTGGTTCCAGGTCCTGAGCCATTAGCTGCCAGTCCCTGGTGAGTTTCCAAGGAAAAAACATACAGTGGTAGCCAGTGGGCACAGATATCACATGAGTCCCTAGACCATGGGTTCTCAGCCTGTGCTTTGAGGAGCCCTTTGAGGAGCCCACAGCTGCTCCAGGTAAATGAAAGAAATGAATGAAATTAAAGAATAAGAATATATTCTTATATATATTCCTAAACACCATTAATTTGTGAGACATAGGGTAGGCCTCTTAGGGGTTACGCCATAGAAATAAGGGCTCCATGAGTCAAAAAGGTTGGGAATCCTTGTTCCAGGCCATTGCAAAAACAATAATGGCTGGTCCTCCAAACCAGATAGCAGCTTAAAGTTTCACACTGTACAATGCATAGTTAGGGTTTCACCATTAAATATTTCCCCAAAATGCTTTTAAGTAAAATAAATGAAAATTAAAATAGTTTTTTAAACTTAAAAAAGTTTTTAAATATAATAGTGAAATTATGGCATAAACATGCAGTTTTTCAGGTGTGTTTAGAAATGTTAGCTATGGTGCCACTGCTTTTGCTTCTGAGAGATCCTCCATCAGTGTCTCTCCATTCATTAATGCTGTTGCCCTGTAGTTGTATACTCCAGTAAAACTGTTGCTTGTCAATAGCTCCCACTTCCCCATGTGTATACACACACATGTATGTATGTATGTATGTATATGCTCAAACTTATACTCAAGCCTAAATAACTTGAAGATTCTAGATCTCTGATCATAGAATACAGTATATGTAGCCTAGTTGGAAGAGAGCCCACTAGGTAATGCAGGGTGTTGTGGGTTATATTCAGATAGAGGTAGTGGCAAACCATTCCTGAATAAATCTACCCAAGAAAACTCTCTGATAGAGTTGCCAAAAATCAGGGTTGACTTGAAGGCACATAACAGTAATGACTAGAGATACAGAACATGCAGCTCTCTTGCATAGCCAACGATCAGGAATGATGAGAGTTGCAGTCCAGCCACATCCAGAGGACTACATGTTGCCCCAAACACTAAACACTTTATAATCACCACCACCCCTATTGTAGGTTCAGGGGAGGACCTCATGAGCGTATACTGAGTGTATACTGATCAGGTTCAATAAGATTGGGGATTCATGAATAGTGCATGCATCTCTCTGTCATGCCATTTTTCTTGCTCATGAAGAGCATTGCTAGGAAACATAGCACAAAATAAGAGGTGTTGTAAGTTTACCTCAAAACAAATATTCCATAACCACACAGGATTTCGAACCAATTTAAACTTTCTTCAAATTCTCTTCATTTGGATTTCACATGGAATAAATTACCTGAATTCATTGACTCATATCAATTTAAAAATAGTTCTAACTTTCCACAACAGTTTTTATGTGACAACAGAAAGAAAAATTTTGGATTTGTGTGGGCTACTAATCTTAACTGACATTCCATTTCAGCACTGCCAGTAATTGCTAATCACAATATTGACAGTAAATATTTAATTGCTCATTTCACAGGACAGCACCACAAGCTATATATTAATTTCAAATATATAAAGTGACTGTACAAAACTCCCTGTGCTGTTAGCAACAAAGTTTCTAGCTTAAGCAGAATTCTAGTAGCAAGACATTTTGTAAAAATACATTTATTTCTATATTAGTTGCACAGGATTCCCTATCTGAAGGTTTTCAGAATATTGTGAATATTGCTGAAGTAATTCTACCGAGTTAAATAGTTAATCTCATTGCTTACTGTGGAGCAAATGAGTTGCCAAGGCAGAAAATTCATAATATTGGTGTGAAAGCCATAAGGGAGAATAATACATTTTGTACTGAGTACCATATCAGTTTAAGCAGAGTGTGTTTATTGATTTCACCTCTTTTTAGGAACCTAGGGAATTTGTAACACTATGGCATTTATGTGTGTGTGTGTATTATGTACAGTTGTCTGAAGAACAATGTATAAAACTTCCTGTTAGTTTCCAGATGCAGCTAAGGGCTGTACACTTTTCCTGTTAGTAACTGACACGAGTGTTGTGGAAGATGACAGACAAAACACACTTGCACAAACAGCAAAGTTGCAAGGCATGCAGCAGGTGGGAATGCTGTTCTTACTGGTATTTGTGCTGCATGTTTTCTTTAATGGTAGACTTTGGGGTCTGATGTGAGGGAGAGACTGGAACAGAGGGATTTTAAAAGCTGGTGATGGGATGACAACAGACATATACTAAATAATATCAACAGTTTTTAACAAGATACCTCCTCTGTTTTTAATAGCCCCTAAAGGTCATGGAAATATTTTTTCCCCAGATGAAATCTGTTTGCTATTTCTTGTTATAAATTTCAGTCTCTCTTCCACCCCAAGACTCTCATCTCTTTCATATTACTTTGTTTCCACTTATTTCTGTATGAAATGTTTTCACTTTCACTTTGTAGGCTCTCAGATGCCATTATCCAAATGAATATCACATTGAACATCTGATTATTTAAGAAAAAAACAACTGGCTGTGATCAGAAAATGCATACAGAAGTACTACTAACCCACTAGCAAGGAACTATGTACATTGCTTCAGATATGAAGCAATTTTACCATGAAGTCCTTAAAATGTTTTACAGCCAGTTCAGAATCTTGGATTAGCATTGAATTTGTTGATGGTATGGTCAAAAAATGGGAAATGTTTCTGTGATCCAAGCACCTTAAAACCGAAGCTTGGCTCATAAATATGTTGAGCTTCTTCCCAGTCACAGCCTGCACTTTCTTCAGAACCAGGGACGGATTATTAATGGTTCAATTGGTGCCTTTGCTACACATCTTTTATTGGCTAGGGGCCCAGTACTGAAAAAGAAAAAGAAAAAAAGAAATGATGTAGTTTGTTCCTTCTTCACACTACCTGATGATTCTGTTGTTTCTGTTATCATTTACTCAAGTAACACACAAAACAAAGATAGCAAAAGCAACAGAACCATCAGGCATCACATAGAGGAAGGAAGAAGTGACATTTTGCAGTAATTGTACCAAATGAACCACTGATAATCCATTGATAAGTGAAAATGCATGGAACCAGATTGTTAGTATCATCAAAGTTGCAAAGCTAAAAACAGGTTCACATAGTCAAGATTTTTGTGTTGTGGTCCATTGTACAGTTTAATTTCTAGGCCATCATGCTCAGAACAGCTGACACATCTGCACAAGAGGCTGCTACATGACACCAACCACCTTAACCGAACCTTGCCCAAAACCTACTTTCCAGAATGAAGTCTTGGGGAAGACAGTGTGAAAATATGCTCTCCAACTGTCTCCATTTGACATCCTAATTAATGCTTTGTCATCCCATTTTTTCCCCAGCTGCTTTTAAAATTAATTCAGTGGGGGAGAGAGGAGAGGAGGAAACCTTTCCTAAAAGGCTCAGGCAAAAGCAGACTCCTGCAGCCCCTCCTAACATGTGTGCTCTTTCTCAGGAAAAACATTTGCTATCTTGACCACCCTCTAATATTGCTTGGATACATGTGTCCTGGTTTTCATCTGTGAAAATTTAGAAGGTCTGGCATAATACAGGATCGTTTCCTATATTTTCCTGTCAAATTGGGATGAAACCTGTGTTTGTGTGTGGTATGCCTTCAAGTCATTTCCAACTTATGACACTCCTAATACATACCTGTCATGGGGTTTTCTTGGCAAGAATTGTTCAGAGAAGATTTGCCATTGCCTTCCTCTGAGGGTGAGAGCATGTGACTTGCCCAAGGTCACTCACTGGGTTTCATGGCCAAGTGGGGAATTGAATCCTGGTCTCCAGAGTCATAGTCCAACACTCAAACCACTATACCACACTGGCACCAAAACTGAAGCCACTACACCAGAGTGATTGTCCAACACTCAAAGCATCACACCACAGTGAAAACTGAAATTTATTTATGAGCAGTAGTTCAAATACTGATAAACTTTTCCCCATCACATTAAACTCTACAGCAGCAACTGCTGAATCCCATTGTGGAAGAAGAGTGGGATATAAATCATGGAAATAAATAAATAAAATAAACAAAGCTATTTCATACATGTTTAGTTTCACTCTGAGGCTAGATAGTACTTCAGTCTTTTCAGAGTATTTTAGTGGTCTTCAAGTCTTATGGCAATCCTAAGGTGAACCTATCACAGAGTTTTCATGGGCTAAGAATGTATGACTTGTCCAGCTGAGCAGGGAATTAAATTCTGATCTCCAGAACACTGAAACCAATATATGATGCTGGCTTTAAGCACCATTATTACTACTATAGTATTATTATCATCTTCCCAGTTCCCAATATGGGGTCTAATATAGTTTACTAGGGCCCTAAACAGACAGGCGCTATAGGGCGACCTCATCACATGCTAGGGTTGCCTCTGGGTGGAGCTTCCACACGCCCTGCAACCCTAGCACGTGATGGGGGCATCATCGCTGCAGAGCACCATTTACATGGTACATGCAGTGATGACGTCACAGCTGCGCAGTGTCTGTATGGCGCTGCACAGCTGTGACATCACAAAGGTGCCCTATGGTGCCTTTTACCTTTTTTGCATCGCAAGTGCGACAGAAAAAAGGAGCTGGGTTTCCACACTCCTTTTTTACTGCTCACCTTCACCGCTCTGTCTACTTGCTGTGGCGATGGTACACAGAAAAAAAAAGGTGGCACCAGACTGCCCTTTTTGGGTGGTCTGTAAAGCCCCAATGAAAGTTACAATAAATAAATAAATAAATAAATAGTTAAATCAACATATAATACAATTTTTAAAAAATTAAAGAAAAAATCTAATTAAAATTGTTTAAATAAACTATAGAGTTTTTTCAGAAGATATATCACATATAATGATGTGATAGGGCTGGATTTCAGCCCATTCCTTACAAAAGAAATATTGCCAAAGTGAATGCAAATACATTTTTAAATGTGCCAACATGAAAATAGTATCAAAAAGAATGTCTAGGATTTTTTCCATTTACAAATATTATTACAAAATGTAACAAGATGTTCAAATTTTATTAAGCAACACTGAAGGAATTGACCCAAAGGTAAAATATTTGGCCTTGAAAGCCTTTTGAAATAACTGGAATTCTTTCCATTTACTTCAATGGGCTTTGGGCCAGGGTTTTTATTAGTAATAACATCAGTCTGCACTCCAAGCAGCATTTTGTGATGAACTGCTGCAAAAATTCTTAGAGGCACAAGAAAATTAATTTAAAAACTCTTCTTGGGAATGCCTCAAATATCATGTTTTCAGCAACTTAAAAACAATCAGTTAGTCAATTACATCTTTATTTGTCTTCCATGTGATTTCTTATATTCAAAATAATTCTTATCAGCTCTGGAAATTTTAAATTATTTTGAACTTGAAGTTGATACTTAAACAAGTGCATTATTCAAAAACACTTGTCCTTAAGGCCTTCAGGTAAACCTCTGGTAAAGATGGTTAGCATCCCAGTATTTCTACTGCACAAACCTAAACTGCAGTACAAGCATATTATGCCTGAGAGTTTTGAAATGTTAATTTGCTGGACGAGTTCCCAGCCCGCTTGGTAACTGGCCATTCTGACTGTAAGATTCTGTGAAATATAGTCCCAAAATGTAACTTTCCCAAGTTCGCACCACACACATCAGCCATCTTTGGACTGCACAGAAAAAGAAAGTGAACTGAATGGTACAGCCACACTGGAAACAAATGGCATCTTATGTTAAAAAAAAAATGTTCACTTGATCTCTCTTTCTTACTAAAGGTATATACATATCCTCCCCTTGTAAATCCAGCTTGGGAAGACTCTATGCAGGGAAGAGAGATTTAAAATTTCTATCCCTTCCAGCCAATTGGTTTCCAAAGCCTCCCCCCCCCCACACACACACCCTCTGTGCATGGGAGTTAAAAGAGAAAAACCTTCATTGACAAAAATGGAGATTATCATACAGGGGACGGAACGACCTTGTACCATTCTTTTCCTGTTCTAATAGCACAATTACGAGTCAATTCCACAGGTTGACTGCATGTATTATGAAGAAAAACAGCAGGACAACAGAAACACACCAATTCTCTCTCTCACCACTTTCATCCATTCCCCTTCTCCCTCAATCTGCTCTAAAATACAGCCTAAATGAACAAGACTCACACAGTCTGCTTGACTCAGTTTTTTTTATTTCTTTCCATGAAGCTCAATGGCTATCAAGATTTCAGTCATTTCTGAAATCTCAGACGTGCTTGTCAAGCCACAGCGGAGGATATGGCTGAGAGGGTTAGCTGCATACTGTGGAATCTATCACAATACCTGTGTTCTCACCACAATTGTGTTAATGAAGGGAGGTGCATACATACCAGTTTAAGCACTCCTGATCACATGTCCCTCCATCACCATGACCAGGTGCTTCAAGGACAAGGCAGTGACAAGAGACAGAGATGGCAGAGTGCAATCAGTATGCTCAAAGGTGCTACAATGCCATCTCTGTCTCTTGTCACTGCCTTGTTCTTGAAGCACCTGGTCATGGTCATGGAGGGAGTGCTTACACTGGTATGTATGCACCACCCTTCATTAACACAATTGCAGTGAGAACACAGGTACTGTGATAGACTTCACAGTATGCAGCTAACCCTCTCAGCCATATCCTCCGTTGTGGCTTGACAAGCACGTCTGAGATTTCAGAAATGACTGAAATCTTGATAGCCATTGAGCTTCATGGAAAGAAATAAAAAAAACTGAGTCAAGCAGACTGTGTGAGTCTTGTTCATTTAGGCTGTATTTTAGAGCAGATTGAGGGAGAAGGGGAATGGATGAAAGTGGTGAGAGAGAGAATTGGTGTGTTTCTGTTCTCCTGCTGTTTTTCTTCATAATACATGCAGTCAACCTGAGGAATTGACTGTCCGAATATATACTGGTGGCTCCCAACTTGGGCATTAAAAGGGAATTTGCTTACTAATGATGATGGCTATAGATGAGATGGTATGCCTCCATATATTGAGCTGAGGAACACAAGTGCGACAATGCTATTGTATTCATGTTGTGCCTGTGTACTTCCAAGATTATTTGGTTGAATACCGTGTAAGCAGAATGCTGGAATGACTATGCCTTTGGTCTGATCCAGCATAGCTGTTCTTATGTTTTGTGGGCACTTTGGAATGCATGTTTAGGGTGGAGGGGGAATCATATGAAGATAGCAAACTGTCTTCTCCATACTATATGGGGAAGAAAAACAAAAAGAATACTATGGGGCAATCTAGACTGCCCAAAAGGGGCGGTCCATGACCTTCCCTTTAAGTGGCGAGATGGGGCCAAGGCTGCCTCACCAGCAGCCTCCGCGGCCCCATCTCGCCGCTTATGCAGGCTGCGGGGAAGCGGCAAAGTGCCGCTTCCCCACAGCCTCCAAGCAGGGTTCAGCAGGTGCCCTGGGTGCCCGCTGCACCCCGCTTCCCTCTAGGGGCTGAAGGGTGGAAGGGGCCGCTGCTGCAGCCCCTTTCTCCCAGGCTTTTTGCCACGGCTGTGGAAAAGCCGCGGCAAAGACCCGCCCACAAAAAGGAGCTCCGTTTGGAGCTCCTTTTTTGCACCGTGGAAAGGGCATGATTTGCGCCCTCCCATGGTGCAAAAGCATTATCATGTGCACAGCCTATCTAAAAGATGCACACGTGATGACTCTTTGACAACGTGTCTGTATGGACGCTGCCATTTTAAAATGGCGGCGTCCATACACTTTAGGGTTAGGGAGGGTCTAAAAGCTGTGCCCTCCCTAACCCTAAAGGTGGGCTTTCCAGCCCTTAAAGCACCGCAAAGTGCACATCTAGAATGGGCCTATGGGGCTTTCTAGATTGGCAGGAAAGTGTGACATGAAGTTGCCTTTTCCTTAATGCTTAGCAGCTGCACCGCAGCCTTTAGATGGAGCTGCGCTGTTCTGCAGTTTTTAAAAAAGAAGCTGGGAAAACCAGCACCTTTTTAAAGGCGCTTCTTCTCCCCTAAAACACAAAAAAAGCATTTTCATGGCACACTTTCCCTTTTTCTCATCTAAAGGCTAGAGTTTCATGCAGCCATGAACACACTTCTTTTTGCCAATCTAGAGAGCCCCTATGATTCTTTCCTACTGTCTAAAGCCTTCATATGAGTAGCTTTAGACAGCATTCAGTTTTCAAACTGGAAACCCTCTAGTGACTTTCCAATGTCCTCATTTCAATACTGGATCAAAGGGACTCATGGAAATTACTAGGAATTATGTGGAAAGCTAGCCAAGGTGACAACAAATACTAACATGTAGGCTGTCATCCTGTATATATTTTTCTTGGGAGTAATTTCATTGAACTAAGTGGGCCTTACTTCTGACCAGGCTTGCATAGAACTGTGCTATTAAGCATTCTTTGTAGAGAATTTTTGAAGAGTAGTGGGCCATGGAAAGTACATTAGTTTCTAAAATTTGCCATGCACAATTGCTTGAAAATTATAGAAATTTAAATGTAAGTAATGATATCTGAGCCACTCAACCTCTTTATTAGCTTGCTCACGATTTTTGCCCTGTGTAGCAGATGCTCTTCAATTACTCACCGCAATTAACTGAATCAGAAATAATTAATGAAGACTTTTCAAAGAACCCTTACAGGGCATACATGAAGCTTGCCATATTATGGGGTCAGCAAATTCATAGTTCATAAAATTTCATATCCCTTAAAAATGTACCCAGAGTACATCTCTTTACTGAAAGAGGGAACAATGGCTGATAGTAAAAAAATCCAATTTTGTTTCTGATGTTACTTGATTCTGCAAAAGAAACAGTGAGAAACTCCAATGAACTATTCCTATAAATGTTGCATTACAATCGTGTCTGTCTGCTTATGTTGGGTAGTTTGACAAATATGAGATTAATTACAACCCTAGTAGATTTTTATTTCTGGTTTTATACCACAGTTTTTTATTACAGTGTAGATAAGAACACCCACAACTAGACGACGCATGTATTAGATCACCTATCATCTTTAGAAATATTCTCTGCTCCAGTAGCTTTCCTTTAATCCTTGGATGAGTCTTAAAAGTTCCAGCAGAAAAAGCAACTAATAGTACAACTGTTTTTATGAGAGATTAGCAAATGTGGCCCTCTAAATGTTACTGGACTGTAATTCTCAGCATTTCTCATAATTGGTTATGTTGGACAGGGCTCATGGGAAATGTGGTACAGCATCTGGAGGGTTGCCTTTTGCCCACTTCTCATTTACAGTTATATGTAAGGAACTAAAACATGGATATGGAACGTTTAGCAGTCAAAATCTTTTTGAACTACAACTCCTCTGCCATTAGTCATATTGGTTCTTCTGGAAGTTCAAAATATTGCGAAGATGAAAAGTTTCAGTCTCTGGCCAAGAAAGTATTTCATTATTAGGAACAATGTGTAAGAAGTATCATACAATCATAGAATCACAGAGTTGGAAGAGACCACAAGGGCCATCCAGTCCAACCCCCTGCCATGCAGGAACTCTCCATCAAAGCATCCCCGACAGATTGCCATCCAGCCTCTGCTTAAAGACCTCTAAGGAAGGAGACTCCACCACACTCCGAGGGAGCGTGTTCCACTGTTGAACAGCCCTTACTGTCAGGAAGTTCCTCCTAATGTTGAGGTGGAATCTCTTTTTCTGCACTTGCACCCATTGTTCTGCATTCTAGTCTTTGGAGCAGCAGAAAACAAACTTGCTCCCTCCTCAATATGACGTCTCTTCAAATATTTAAACAGGGCTATCATATCACCTCTTAACCTTCTCTTCTCCAGGCTAAACATACTCAGCTCCCTAAGGCATTCCTCATATTTTCTATATTTCCAGACCCTTCGCCATCTTAGTTGCTCTCCTTTGGACACGCTCCAATTTCTCCCCATCCTATTTGAATTGTGGTGCCTAGAACTGGACACAGTATTCCAGGTGGGGCCTGACCAAAGCAGAATAGAGTGGCACTATTACTTCCCTTGATCTAGATGCTATTACTTCTCTTGATGCAGCCTAAAATTGCACTGGCATTTTTAGCTGCCGCATCGTACTGTTGACTCATGTTCAACCTATGGTCTACTTGGACTCCTAGATCCCTTTCACACGTGGTCTCATTTAGCCAGGTGTTCCCCATCCTATATCTATGCATTTAATATTTCTGCTCTAAATGCAGTACCTTACATTTCGCCATGTTGAATTTCACTTTGTTAGCTTTGGTCCAGCTTTCTAGTATATTCAGGTCATTTTGAATTTTGAACCTGTCCTTTGATCACATCAATTAAACTTTGGCTGAACCAGCAGAGCTATAATTTACAGTTCTAAAGCATATCTATATGTGCTCTGAAATGCAGAAGGGGAATCCATCCCAAAGTATGGCACCAAGATGTAGTTTTTCCCATTCCATTCCCATGTTGTTTGTTGTGTGCCTTCAATTCATTTCTGACTTTTGGTGACCCTAAGGCCAACTTATCATGGTTATTTCTTGGCACATTTCTTTAAAGGGTTTTTTCCCTTACCACCCTCTGAGGCTGAGAGAGTGTGACTTGCCCAAGCTCACCCATGGCTTACATGGCCAGGATGGGATTTGCAACATGATCTCCAGAGTCCTAGGCTAACACTCAAATTGTATGCTGTGCTGGCTCTTCTCATCCCCATCCATGTGCTTAATTTCAGTGTCTCATATGGTGACTCCTAGTGCTCTAACTCTACCTGCCATTTGTCCCTAGCATCATAAGAGGGCAAAGAGAGACAGTTGGCCTTCCACAAGTTTGGGGCACTGGCATGGCCAGTGGCAGACACTGTGATATAAACAGTCTTCTGATATAAACAGTGCCACTCAAAGTGATAGTCCATGGATGGTCTGCAGCAAGTTTCCAGGAAAGAAGTAATTGTATTCTATGGGCACAAATATGTTGCCCATCCTTGGCACACTGGGGGTGGGGGGGAATCACTTGGTGGTCCTCAACATCAGATAACTGAAAAAGCACTGGTCTAAAACATCTTAAGGGCCAAGTAAGGGCCAAGTTCCCCACACTGCTGTTATAAAGAAATACTGTGATGGGAACTGGAGCACCAGCACTTTTGCAGGCAGCTGCTATTTGTGTGAAAGCTTCTTTGAATCAGAACATGCTGTCCTCTCCATACACATAATCTGAATGACAGTGACCTGGAATGATTCTTCCTCTTTGCTAATAAACCAGTCTTGGGCTGTGCAGGAATCTTTGATTCTACTGTTGGCCAAACCATAAAATGTGTCTATCTCAGAAGGAACAATGGGCATAAAAGGACCACCCAGTAGTGATGCACTATCAGTCTCCCATTGACACTGTGGAGATCTTATTGGTTTATTTAAAAACTTGATCTCCCAGCTTTCTCTTAAGAAGGTCCAGAAGAGTTTATAATGTATAAGGAAAACAAAACAATCCACCCAAACAAAAATAATTGAAACCATTACAAAAAGAGGAACAGACCATAAGACAAATAACATTTCAATCAGAGTAATAGGCCTGGATGACCAAAAAGGTCTCTGCTTGGCAGTACAAAGGTATGTCCAGGTGAATCACTTTGGGGAGAAATTTCCATAAGTAGGATGCCATCACCACAGAGAAGGCCCTCCCTCTGGCTGCTTCATATTTGAGGACAAGAATACCTAGGGAAAGGGCTCTGCCAATGAATAGGATCTCAACATTGGAACAAATTCAGGGAGAAGCAACTGTATTGGACTTTAAATGTAAAAGCTACTCTTCAAACTATACTAAAAAATAGACCAGCAGCAAGTGAAGCTGCCTAAGAACTAATACATGGTTTATTTGACCAGTCCTGATCAAAGATGACATGCATGCAGATATATATGTGTGTTATTGTTCCAGTTCAAAATTAGTCACATTGCCTCAGCTGTAGAGGAAGGCAATGGCAAACCTCTTCTGAAGAAACCATGCTGAGAAAACCCTAAAAGAGAGCCACAATAAGTTGGAGCTGACTTGAAGGCACATAACAACAAAACAACAAAATATTTATGCTCACCAATTAGTGGGCACAAAGGAAGATCAGCCTCTGGATGAATATTGCAACAAAGATAGGGATGGATATCTGCAGGTGCATTGACTTAGTATGTAGGAGTGCACTACTGTAGTCTGGAAATCAATTTTCATATTTGTTGCAGAAAATGTGTAGACCTAAAGCATAGTGTTAAGGTCCCAAATTGGGAGAACAGTGGGGTATACAATAAACAGAGAGACAAAGAGTGCCATGTAGATCACATGAATGCATTATGCTTCTGATGCACATATTATATAAAGAATTTTACTTTGGCTGGACTGCAACTCCATGAATCCCCTAGAAGCCATGGGGGTAACACTTCTGCAACAAAGTGGTAACTTTCCTACAAAGACCAATGTTCCTTGAATTCATTCTTTTTCTATTGCCTTGCCCACTGCCATAACACATTTCTCAGTTGCAGGAGCTGGTACATTTGTTCCCCCTGCCCCAGGCTATCAAGAAGAAGGCAAATTTTACCCTGGTTCAAAAAGCTGACAGAAAAGTCAATTGGTATAATCAACATTTTGAGTCATAATTTTGTTATCATTCTTTCAGTTTCATGACCTTATCCATCAAGGCCTTTCCCCTAGGGTTACAATTGGCATTTTGGTGAAGTTACACAAGGACAAGTCCCCTTTTCAGTATCATGCTTCTTTTAACAATGATAATATAAAAACTAATATGTCTAGAGGCAGGATAGTTATCTGTGTGCTTTATTTATTTAATGCATATTCTTTATAACAAAGTACAGAACAATTTTACAAGTAAGAGTAAAAGTGGAAGACATAGGCATTAATAAAAGAATTCTATTCAAACATCAACAATAAAAAAAAATCCAACTAGCTGTGAAAAAATAATTATATTTTAATTAGGTCACTCCATCCATCAGTCAGATACATCATGAAATTGAGAAGCACAAATTATGTAGCAGGAATTAAAGATACTTTAACAAAACTTAATAAATGAGGTACATTTCTGCATATGCACATACCTGGTAGGCCCAATATTTTCCACTGGACTTCTTCTTCGATACACAAAAAGGACTTTTTAGCAGCTGACTAAAAATTTTGTCTAGAGACAGCTGAAGTCTTACTGTTTTTATGCCTGCTGCCTGATATGTTCTTGACTGGCCCATTTCAGAGACTTTTTTTGTTTCATAACCACCTTCTTTATCCCTCCTACTAGTGATATAATCACAGATAATCTGATCTAATCTGTGCTGATGAACCATTTCAGATGAGACATTGTTTATATCATGTTTTTGTCCCACCTCATTCAGTGAAACTTACAGAGGCTTTGCAATGAAGTTGCAATGTCCCTTCTAACTGCTAGTAATAGGAGCCTTCCCCTTGGCTATAGTCCATATCGTTGAGGACTAATAAACAGAACACATAAAAAGCATTTTTTGGACTACAAGTCCTAAAATTTTCCAGTTCACATGGCCAAGGTATGTGAAATCTGGAAGCTGTAGTCCAACTTCCCCAACTGCTGAAGAAGCCAATTCAGAATGAAAATATTGTTTATTTAGGAAACATCACTTGAATTCTTGGCCTGCATCCACACTGGAAAAAAAATTAATCTTGACACCACTTTAGTTGCCATGGCTCGATGCTATGGAATTCTGGGAACTGTATTTTTATGAGATATTGGAGATTATCACACTAACTTATTCCCAACAGGATAAAGTCAAATTCAAATTTAAAAATTGGTGTTATTGCACTCAGCAGCAGCTGGGCGAGTGCAACCCATCTGCAGCATGGATCCCAGCTGCACTTATCCAGCTGCTTTTCAAAAATGGGAGCTTGCCATTTTTGAAAAGCTGCTGGATAAGTGTGGCTTGGGCCCAGGCTGCAGATGAGTTGCACGCACTCAGCCGTGACTGAGTGCGATAACACACACTTTTAAATTTAAAGTTGACTTTATCTCATAGGGGATAAGTCGGTTTAAATAGAGTGCGATAATTATTTGACCTTTTTTGTGAGAGACGTCTGGTGGCACAACAAATGATAGTTCCCAGGATTACATAGTATTCAGTCATGGCAGTTAAAGTGGCATCTAACTGTATTATTTCTGCAGAGTGGATGCAGCATAAATTAGCTTCATTCACACTCAATGACATAATTACATCATTAAATATGATTTGCCATGTGACAACATCACTGTTATTAAGTGGAATGGTAAACTAAAGATGAAGAAAAACAATACTGAAGCTGCAGTTGGTTTAGGCTATAAAACAAAGTCTTTGCATGAATGCCAGGTATAATATGAACAGTGGCATCACTAGAGGGGTGCGAGGGGTGTAGTCTGCACCAGGGGACACCTTAAGGTGGGGTGACACCACTGCTTCTTAAACACTACCTTTTGGCAGAAATGGGCTGTGGCATTCACCTGATTCCCTTTAAAATGCTTCAAGCAAAAGTGGGAGTGGGGTGGGAGGAGAAAGGATAGCGCTCAAAAAATTTTAAAATTAAAATTTGAAATTTCAAAATTTTTAATTTTTTGATTTTTTTAGATTTAATTTTTTAAAAATTCTTTTAAAATTTTCTTTAAAACTATCAAATTTATCCCATCTTCACTATGCATATGTAAATACATTTAGGTTGTGTGAATGGTATTGTAATTTGAAGGTATAATTTTAATTTTGGTAGTTGTTTATGTCACAACTATTAGCATAACATTCAGTGACATACAGAAATTATGATTTATGAGTAACATTAATGCAAGAAAGCACTATTAAGGATTCTCTATGGTTTGAAGTGGGAGGAGATCAATGGGGGGGAGACACCATGATTTACAGCACCAACCCTATAGACGCCACTGCATATGAAGAGCAGGCTGCTTGAATACAGGGGTAGCACTATCGTTCTGATGTTTCTCCTGTAAAAAGAAATATGTCCCCATGAAAACTTTCCAGGTTGCTTACTTCTAAAGCCTTCCCTGCTGCCAGAGAAGTAAGCAAGCTCCTTGTCGTCTGTGGTTGACAATATGTTACTCAATACTCTCCTTGATTATAAGGTGATGACTCTTGCCTGCAATTACATAACACCATTAAATATTTAACTTCTGAAACTTTAAATATAAAGGGACAAAGAAGAACCCTTGAGATTAATTTCCACTGAGCTTTGGATATGGGGAAACATATGTTAGTTTGTTAAAATATTGCCTCCCGATTAAATCAATTATATAGATCACTTTTCTATGCAGATAACACATTTCTACACAGAAAACTATGTGTACATCTGTGCAAATACTTCCTGAAGTAAACGGAACTTCGCAGCTTCTTGTATGCTTCCTTGTATTATTTCAATACAAATCAGCAGCACTATCATAACCATACAAAAATATGGTACAACAGGCCCAGATGCATATTTGGGTTAAAGGTGGCCCCTGAGTCTGACAAAGACTGTATTGTTATTTGGTTCTCATCCCCACCTGGAGTGGTCAGAGTACTGTGGGATGGGGGAAGAATTTAAAATGAGAACCTGAGTTTGATATGAATGCCCATTCTTTCCTTCACTTACTCTGTCTTTCTAGTGGTTGCCAAGGATGCATCTTTTCTCATTTATGAAATATTCTGGGCCACAGATGAGTTGTTGGATTTCTGTGTTTTTCTTCATACATGCCACTAATCTGCGGCAAGCAGAGATTCAGATACAGAAGGTTTCTGCACAAACTGATCTGATGATAGAAAGGAATTCGGAACGGTGAACTTGTACCCAAATCCTGTCTCTGACCACTCAAACTTTTATAGTTCAGAAATTGGGGTAAATCCAAGTCCTTTGATTTAAACATCACCCCAAACATTAACTTCGTAATTTGTATAATATTTCATTCACACACTAAAACCTTGTCCTCCCCAGTTGGCTCAAGAGAAAGCAAACTGTTGCAGTCTCTCCTAATTTGTCTTGGTTTTCATCTGTGAAATGTTAAGAGGGTATTTGATTCAGTCAAGGAAGAAGTGATTCTTAATGCTTGGTTTTTAAATGTATGTATATATGTATAGCTTTTATTCCCTCCCCTTTAACCAAAACTGCTCATGGACTTCCTCTCTCTCACCTCCATCCTTTAATCTCTGTCCAGAATTATCACATCCGCTCGCAGCTTTGACCATGTCTCTCCTCTTTTCTCCTCCTTTCATTGGCTCCCCTTCCCCTTGAGCATCCAGTATAAATTTTTGTTGTTGACTTTCAAAGCCCTTCACGGATTGGCCCCTCCTTACTTGTCTGAATTTCTTTCTCCTCACACTCCTTCTCGTACCCTCCGTTCTGGTAGTCAAGGTCTCCTGTCCCAGCCGAGGATTTCTACTACTCTGCCCCAGATTCTTCCCTTCTCACTTGCTGTCCTTCACTCCTGGAATCTTCTTCCCCCACATGTGCACCTCATCACTTTTCTAACCAGATTCAAAATTAAGTTAAAGACTATATTGTTTAGGGAAGCGTTCCCAGAATTGTGCCATCTGCCCCAGGATGCCTCCTTTTAACTATGTATTAAGAACCCAAGCCCTCCCTCCAGTCCATCTGCCTTGGTCCTGGTCCCAGAGGGAGAGAGGAACCACTGGACTTCATCCTCTTCCCCACCACCTTTCCCTTCTCCTTTTGTGTTGTCTCTTTTAGACTGTAAGCCTGAGGGCAGGGAACCGTCTAAATATAAGATTGTACGTACAGCACTGTGTAAATTTACAGCACTATATAAATAAAGGATAATAATAATAATATAATGGAATAGCTTGCAAATAGTGAATTTGACAGTGCCTGCCCTCAGACTTGCTACCTAAATAAGACACAGCAGACAAGTGTTAGGATAGGAGGAGGAAAGAGGAGGAAAAGTTCAAGCAGAAGATTTTTTGTTAAATACAATTGTTCTTTTCTCTGAACCATAGAGACTGATCGAAGGATTATTTGGAGACATAACGTAAATCCAGCCATTGTTGTGGGGCATATAGAAATTTTATATGAGCAATCCAGATTAAATGTTGGCCTTGTATTCTTTTTGGGGCAACCCAAAGTTTCAAGCCCTAACTATCAATAGAGGATTCCTATTTTCCTCAGGGCCCCAACAAATTATGTATGCTACTGGCAATATGGATAAGATATCCCTATATATGTTTATAGAAGGTTTTGCTTTATATATCTAGAATGATGAGGAAGAGAGAAATATGCTGAATGAAAAGACTCTCTTCTATGTCGTGACTTTTCCCAATGTCAGTTGTAGATAGCTGGGTAAAGGGTATACTTTTAACTTCAGCCTTTCAAAATTTAAAGAAATAATGGCAGAGAATTTTCCTGAACATGTTAATTCCCCTGTCGGCACAGAGATTGAAAATAGTTAACTGATAATTAGTATGTCTCATTGCCTTTTAATTAAAAAGTTAACTGCCATGGATTTGTAAGTGCTGAGAAATCACTTTTTGAAAGTTAGTTTTCTGCAAGGCGCACAGAACCAAAAAGGGTTAGCAAAGCTGTGGGCAGAATCCAGAGAACCATTAAATTTGTTTGATCAGTTTCTCTCCCCACAAACAGCAACTCCCAAAAACATATGAGAGAGCTTGGAATTTCATTTTAAAAGGTAATTAGCTAACAATGTGGTTCAAAGGCCTTAAAATGTGTAGTTTCTTATTGTTACAGCTGGATTTTTTTAAAGTAGTGACTCCCTGTTTCTCAATGTATATAAAATAGTTGGCCAAGATCCCATGTTGAGAGACTAACTATGCCTCCTGAAACTATCCCCTCCAAACCTACCCCCAAATGTGGCCATTAGATACCTTTGATTCTTGTATGTGCAAAGGCTGTAAAAATGAATTGCAATGTCATAAGGCACACTTATGATATAATTGCTAAACAGCATGACAGCAAGTTTTTAGTTACAGTACTTTTAGAAAAACAATCTCATTGCAACAAGCCGAGCGGTACAAGACATATTCTTCTTGTTGTTGTTTCAGCACTCATAACACAGCAAGAAGCAGCATGATGAGGCCAGCATTTAAATATAAAATTACATTTCTCTGTCCTAATTTAGTGAGGTCTAACCCCAGAACTATTGAAATAATTCAAAAATGTATAGTTCCACTACTAAAGCAGAAAGATTATTCCTAGTTATGTTATAATTATAATGTCCTACAATTGCAATGTTACATTCATTGTTGTAAAAAGGAATTGCCTTCAGGTAGCACATAGTTTGTAATGCTGCAAATGATGCACATGACAACAATATTAGAAATGGGAAAGGGCCTCCTAAGAATAAACAGATTTTGCATATTGATGTCTGACCACCTAGAAGCAGGCTTAATTGAACCTCGTTTGGTTCACTTAGATCAGAGGTGGCAAGCTTCATTACTGGGGTGAAATGGCTGCTGAGATTACACAGACAGCCAAAAATGCCACAAACAAACAAGTAAAGGATGGAAGCTTCCTGGGTTTCACTGGATTTTTGACATAAGTAGACACTCCTGTGTCTACTTATTGTTAGATTGTAAGCCTGAGAGCAGGGGACTTTCAAATTAATAACTGTAAATTGCTTATGCAATGTGCCATGTACACAGATAAAAGTTAAAGGTAAAGGCTTCCCCTTTGACAAGTTTGTCACAGCACTATATAAATAAATCCTCTCCATTGATGCCTCTTGAAATGGGGGAGAGGCCTAATGAAGCTGTGAGCTATGCTGGCGATGGCATAAACAGCCGCCGGTAGGGCCTCCCATGCCAGACAGGTCACAACCGAAGGGTCTGACCAAGAGTAACAAAGGGCAGGATGGCAACCATCCTAAGAGAAGGAAAAAAGTCCTGTACTGATAGTTGAGGGATGAAATGGCAGGTGAATGATGCACTGGAAGCCGCAGACCCAACCCTGCATGCAGGCAGTTCAGGACTTTGGCCGTCTGAAGGTTCGCACGAAGACTCTAAACTATCTAGTCCGTGAACTGTTTTTCGCTGACGATCCTGCCCTTGTTGCCCATACAGAAGCAGCTCTGTAGTGCCTAACATCCTGCTTTGCAACAGCTGCAGAGCTGTTTGGGCTGGAAGTCAGCTTGAAGAAAATGGAAGTTCTCTACCAGCCTGCACCACAGGAAGAGCATTATCATCCCCATGTCACCATAGGCAAATCTGTGCTTAAGTCCGTCCAGCAGTTCATCTACCTGGGAAGTATCATCTCTACAGATGCCAAGATTGATAAAGAGATCGATCACAGATTAGTAAAGGCATATAGTGGATTCGGAAGGCTTCACAAAAGAGTCTGGAGTAACGAACACCTGAGGTGAAGCACACAAATCAGTGTGTACAGAGCCATTGTACTGTCCATTCTCCTCTATGGGTCTGAAACATGGGTCACCTATCGCCAACATCTACGACTCCTCGAACGTTTCATCAGTACTGTATATGCACAATCCTAAATATACACTGGACTGACTGTCCTGGAGCTAACAGGGATCACCAGCACTGAGGCCATGCTATTGAAAATGCAGTTGCGCTGGGCAGGTCACGTTTCTAGGATGGAGGACCACCACCTCCTAGAGTACTCTACAGTGAAATCGCCACAGGTCAGCGTAAGAGGGGCGCCCAAAAGAAGACTTACAAGGACTCTCTGAAACAACCTCTCAAGTTTGGCCATATTGATCACCAACAATGGTCTACCCTGGCCTCACATTGGGAGGCATGGAGATGCACTATCCACAATGCTGCAGCCTCTTTTGAGAACTCACGCCAAACGAGTCTCAAAGAGAAATGACAACGCAGAAAGAACCACAACTTGGAAACATCACCCAAGGAGACTTTCTGTTGTGCTTTCTGTAACTTGTTTATCTCGGATTGGCCTTTTTAGTCATCAAAATGCTTGTAGAAAGCGTGGGATGAGTCCTTCCTGAATCTTCATTAGTGAAAAAAAGCCAGAGATATATATAAATTATAACACTGATAATTCTGTCTCAATGTATCCCTTTCCATCCTTTCCCATGCTTGTTTTGTTGCTGGAATTATTGGACCTTTGCTTGGACCTTTTCGAGGGTGTTTTTACAAAGGGGTTATGGTTTGCTAAGGTTGAGATATAGTTCTATGGTTTGAAAGATGAATTTTCTCCTCTTCTGTTTTTAATTTGTTTTTCTGAGAATTGTACTGTAATGGTGTTGTAGTGCAAAAGTGCCATTTTTACTAATGCACTGATGCATTGTGATGGACTATGACTCTTTAACTCTTCAAATAAATAAATAAAGAGAGAAAGGAGGAAAAAGAGAAGGAGATGAGAATTAAAGAAGAATCCCTTTACCTTTATTTCCTCATTATTCATCTTGAAACAGTAATAGCAGTTAATAGAAGCAGAAGCTCAGCTGGTACAATGTACATGTCATTACATACTAGTTGCACCTCATGCTGGAAATTATCAGGAAATAGACTGGAACAAAAAAAAAAAGTCATTTGAATATTAGGGGGGAAAAACTGCCCCATAACTGACAGCAACAAATACCACAACTTCTAGCAACCTTCCAGTACATTTGCCTCATTTAGAAGAGGAGACAGAGGTAGCGTCCTACCCTTTGGTGTTTGAAAATGCTGTAAACAGTCTGCCATGACCTTTCCCCCCAGAAATTTGGTGTAGGGTGATGAATATTGACTCTTAGATTATTAAGCTATGGCTGTACCATCCATGTTTAATCATGTTGAATCAATGGAAACTGGTACATATATGTAAACAGTTTCTATTGAATCAGGAATCTATTCTAGAGATATGAAGGCCCAGAAAAATAAACCCTAAATCTAGGGGAAACACTTTTTTGGAGTCTTTCTCTCCCCTGGAAAAATGGGGTTAAAAAGGTTTATGAAATATTTTCTTTTAGAATAACACAGAAAACGTTGAGACTAGGTGCTTGCATTTACTTCCCCCAAATTGTTTCTAAAAACTTCATCAGAGAGACTTTTATGTAAGATTATATACAGTAACAGAATATTAAAATTCTAAGGGGTTAATCAGACTGGAAAAGTATGCCCCTGTCCCTTCCTTTTCCTGTCCTTGTCCTATCCTTCCTGTGCGATCATGGGAAAGACTTTCACACAACATCATGCTTATCTAGACATTGTCCTGTATGGGAAGTGTGAATGACAGTGATCACATGAAAGCCTTTCATATGATGTCTCACTTATCCTGTCTTTGTCCCATCATTGAAGCAGAATTATTCTAGCATTTTGTATTAATAGAAGTTCACATTAATACAATTCCACTTCAATGACAGGATAATGACAGGATCAGCACTTTTAAGGCTTTTGCGTGATCACTGTCATGGATGGACTGGACAGTGATCTGGACCTTGTCCTGTGCCCATCTGATAATCTCCCAAGTATTGGTCTCCTTTTCTCAGTACTTTTTATCGTAACGAGAGTCTTATGTCTCCTTGACACTATGGAGAACAAATGGAAACAAAATAAGTTTGGTGGTTTACTAAAGATGATGGTCTCTTCTGATTTTATCAGGATATTACTACCTGCTCCTCAAAGTGGCAAATCCAAAGAGAAGCCCAATAGTTCAGGTGTTCCTTACAGCTCAGGATCCTGTACCTCCCTTTGTAAGAATTTTTTGTTGTTAAAAAAGTAAGTTGAGTTTATAATTCCATTCTGAATAAGCTGTACTTTTAATTCATTAAATTTCATAATTTTATGTCAAACTGAGAACACTTCAGCACTGTAGCTGGAATGCTCTTTCCATTTTGAACCATGGGGGCACTGGTGGAACTGTCTTCCATTTTACCTCTGGCTGGAGGAAGATCTCACCCATTTTCATAAAGGGTTGAAGATCTTCCTCTTTGATTCATTGGATTATGTTGCTGAGTGTACATAAGGTTAATGAGATGAGTAGTGATTGGTGGGATGGTTGGGCTTTATTTTACTATATGTGTTATTTGTTATTGTTTAGTGTTGTGTTTGATCATTTAATCCTTGATTATATACATCTGATGTTCCACACTGTAGTGAAAAGTGTGTTTATTTATATACCGGCACTCTAGCAGAGATGGCTAAAGACTTTGTAAAACTACAAATCTCAGGATTCCATAGGATAACAACAATTATTTGTAATAATATTTATTTATATTATTAGAAATAAAACATTATTATCCTATGGAATCCTGGGATTTGTAGTTTTACAAAGTATTTAGCCTTCTCTGCCAAAGAGTGCTGGTGCCTCACAAAACTACAAATCCCACAATTCTGTAAGGCGGGGCAACAACAGTTCAAGTGGTGTCAAACTGAATTATTTTTACAGTGCAGATGCACACCAAATTATATATACCGTATACACTAGTGTATAAGTTGACCTTATGTATAAGTCGAGGGCAGGTTTTTGGGGATTTTGATTTTGATACGACCTGAGGATGAGTCAAGGGTCAAACTCAAGGGCATGTAACAAAGGATCTAAATGGAGGGGGAAAAACACCACTTCACTCCCTCCTTCTGTAGTGAGCAGGCCGTGGAAACAGCCAATCACAGAGCTCCAGGAGTCCAGCCAATGAGAAGCTGGCTGCACAGGGCTATAAAAGAGCCTTGACAGGGAGCTAAAGGGGTTTTATTTTGTTGAAGTTTTGAGGGAAGAGACATCTTCCGAGGGAGGGTATGCTCTTGGGTTTCCTGTGGGAACATTTATAGGATAGTTATAGGGCAGGGAAGGGTCTGAGAAGTCCAGTAGGGACTAGAGAGGCTTGAGGGAGTCTGAGAAAGAGAGGCTCAGAATAAGCCTGGAGGTTAAGGAAGCTTTTGGCTTTAATATTGGAGAAGGTTGCCTGAGTGGCTGTAGTATTATTTTTAACGAACTTTTGTAATTAAGGAATAAGACAAACAAAGCTTTAAGCATATTTTAATATTTGTTTCTTTATTTTATAAATAAACTTCATTCATGTTTTGAAGTACTGCTTGGCCTCTGTTAAACTACTGAAACACGCTACCAAAGAGAACAGTGCCTCAGTAGGAGATAGGTGGTGAGTGAACAAGAAAGTGTTCACTACACCTGCTCCCTCTCTGGACATCTCCCAAGGGTCACAGCCTGGGCATGCAAAATGTGGACACAAACCTCCAGTTTCCCTCCCTTCCCCACAACCTTCCCCAAGTCTGATGACTTGCATGAAAAAGGGAACACAGACCTCCGACTTTCCTCCCTTCCCCGCAACTCTTCCCAAGGCTGATGGTTTTCAAAAAAAAAAAAAAAAAAAAAAAAAAAAAAAAAAAAAGGGGGGGGGGACACAGACTTCTGATTTCCCTCCCTTCCCCACAACTTTCCCCAAGGCTGATGGCTTGCAAAAAAGGGGGACACAGATCTCTGATTTCTCTCATCTCTCTCCTCCTCCTCCTCCCTCCCTTCTCCACAGTTTCCCCAAGGCCCACAGAGAAATATTACCATATTGACCCGTATATATGTCTACCTAGGATTTTGGAGCCCAGTTTTGGGCTTAAATTGTTTGACTTATGGACAAGTATATATGGTAATGCATTTTATCTTACTAAACTTTCTGTTCAAATACTGCATTTTATTGGATAGAGGAATTTGCTTGGGGAAAATACTTGGAAAAAGCTCCCCCTCCCATGCTTCAAATTGGAAATTCACTGGTAATTTCTGGAAATTTTATACTTCTGGCTGGGATGAATCACAATAAACCTTCATTACCTATTTCTAAAAGAAATCAGATGCTTCCCTTCTTGCCTTCACTAAAATAGAAATTTCTTGGGTAATTTTTGCATCCCTAGAACTTCTTAGTGCCTGGAGAAATGAGATTTATATTGGGGTTATAATGTACAGTTTTTAGCACCCATTTACTCTCAAAACTGGTTTTTTATTTCTGAATTATTCACATTTTACTCAAGCAAATTAACACATAAATGTGTCTGTGTAATTACTTACCACACAATGTTTGTGAAATCCTTCCCTACCAAGGAACAAATTAAAGTTTGTAATTACAACATGCACAGTATAATTAAGTCTGGGTTTTAAAAATTTCCCTTCTATCCTCCATCCTCCCTCCCTCCTTTCCTTAGAAATTGATTTTCTCCAACAAAACTTCATTTCACTTGCTATGAAATTCTTTCACCCTTTTAGAATTATGAACACATGATTTCATGCAATATGATGGCCACCAGTCTTTATACCTTTCCAAGGACATTAATTGATTTTTCTCAAGACTATCAATAGCTACTGCTGCTGCCACACTGCAGAATTAATGCAGTTTGACAGCATGTTAATTGTCTGGCTCCATTGTATGAAGTTCTGGGATTTGTAGTTTATTGTCACATCAGAGTTCTCTGCAAGAGAAGGCAAAATATCCTACAAAACTACAAATTCCAGAATTCCATAGTTTTGAGCTATGGCAGTTAAAATGGTGTCAAACTGCATTCTACAGTATAGATGCAGTCAGTGTCAAAACAGTATGTTTCTCAATGCCAGTTTCTGAAGAACATGAGCAGAATGTGCCATAGATATCTTGTCAGCCATTGTGTGAACAGATCCACAAACTAGACAAGTCTTTGGTTGAAACCTCAATGGGTTTTCTCTTAGGTTCTCAAATTCTCTAATACAAATGTTTTGAGGTAATGGAAATATATTTTAGGAAAAATTAGATTATATTCTGTTCAAGGCTATGTGAATATGATTGCTTCACCAAAAACACAATAGAATCCACCTTTAGAATCTGATAGAAATATTTTAACTGCTGTTGTAGTCAATATGATTAGGGCTGTTAACCATTCCATCCATACAAAGAGCTTAGCAGATGGTTTGTCATTCTGAAATGGTCAAGAAAAGTGTTTTCACCCAAACAAGATAATATTCTACTCAAAGTTTTGGAATTTTTACCTTTTGTGCATTGAATGTTCCAGAATCCCCCAGCCACCATGATTAATGACAATGCTGCCTAGAGATTCTGGAAGTTGTAGTAGAAATAAATAACTTTCCCAATGCGACTTAGTTTTTATCAATTTATTATCAATTCAGTTAGAAAGCTTCTCCAGTTCTACTAATAACTTAATTTATACTCTTGTCAGCTCCATAGTTTTTCAATTATAGACTAGTGACTTGTGTACAGTATAATTGCTTTTACATATTCTGTAGAACTGGAATTAATATTTAAATTATCAGTTCAGCATTGCCACTCAGAAGAATTAATCTGTCTGTACCTAGTAAAACCTCCAGTCTTTAGAAATATATGTGTTTATTCATCACAGTCTTACATAAAATTTAAATGGCAGCTATTTGTAGGCCTCTAAAAATAGTGTTATTCTGCTCAAATTAATGTTTTGCTACTCTGAGTTAATTTGTAGAATTATACCTATCAATCTGCTGCTAGTACCCCGGATAGCACTGTATGGAGTAGGAAACAGAAAGACAGGACTAGTCCTAAAGAGATTACAGTATAAAACCTGACAAAAGGATTAAAAAGATGGCACGTAAAAATTAAAGGAGTTTCATTGAGCCCATGGGCTAAAATACATGCTGTGTAGAATGTGCAGCATCCAGTTTAAGATCACTTTTTCTTTCATCTTCAAATAAGTCACCATGGCCCTGATCTGGAACAGTGAAAATGGAGTTTATCACATGGGAGGAATTTCTCTCAATTTCGAATGGAGCCAATTCAAATTCACGTAAATTTGCTAGTTTAGCAAATTTACGTGAAATCTAATTGCATTCGGAATGCATTCAGAATGACTTTCCGTTTCCCGAAAATGATCCCCCATTGCCCAAAATTGCGAGATACTCTAATACGCAATAATGTGAAACCCCATGATTGTGTTTGGAATGACTTCCCATTGCCCGAAATTGTGTGAGATACACTCATACGAAATAACGTGAAACCCCATGATTGCGTTCGGATTGCCATTGCATTATACCCCCAAATTCTGTCGTATGATAAACTCCAATGGCAAACTTTTGGTTTAAACTTTCCCACTCCCAGATGATTTATATTTAATAGTCATCCCAAAGGAGCTTTTCAAAAAATGTGTGTGAGAGAAATCTATTGGTAGAAAGTTAGTATTAATCTGTGGTCATGGCCACATGGGCCGGATACCACATCCACCCTCCCATACTTGGGGTGAGTAGTCCTGCTGATGCAGGGTCCAGTCCCCGGTTCTGGTGCAAACTATCCAGATGCTGTCTAAACATTTCAGCACTAAACATCTTGTATACCCCCCAACTGATTTTTAAACTCAACCACGAGGGATCAGTGTGGCTTAGTGGTCATTATTGCACCAGAGCTTCTGTCCTAGCCTCTGTCTTCTGCATGCTGGTGCCCATAGCCCTGTCACCTTGCCCTATGGATTTCCAGCATACCTTTTTATTTATCTATTTATTTTCATGTGTTTTAGAGCAATTACATGATCATGGCCATCCAATAAATAAAAAACAATCAATAAAGAAAAGATTTTTTTTAAAAAAGAGAGAATCAGCTTGCTTAGGAATAGTGAGGGAGTGAGGGGGAGAGGAGCAGAATCATGTCAACTTGCACCACATGACTGCATACATATTAGAACTGCTCCACCATCATAGCTACATCTGACAATGTAAGATCTTGGCCTATAGGTTTTTAGAGATTAACAGTGAACTACAAAACTCAGAAATGTAACTGTTGTAGACTACAAGTCTCTAGGCCACCATAGCTACTGTTGCATTTTTCTGAGCTCTGTCTGTTACCCAGAGATGTGTCCCACAGAGTTTAGTGGGACTCTTTAACAACTGTGTTTAGGATTTCAGCTTTAACTCATCACAGCTTTGTATAAGGAGTTTTTGTACCTGTTGAATGTCAACTCATAAATCTCATTTTTTTCCACTGTTTGGGAATTGACCTCAGTGTATTATTAAAAACAGAAAAACTAAGAGTGGCCAGTATTTTCTTCAAGCCCTGACAGGCCCTGAATCATTATCCTTCAAATCAGTAACACACTAATGCCCTGCAAAGCTACCATGAGCTCCTTTCAGAAGTTTCTTTGGCTTCTGTCTGGTAACTAGGGCAACTGGATTTACAGATAGAAGAATGCAAAGCATAATCTCTGAATAATAATAAAAAACAGAATTCCTAGAAAAATACCCCATCCCGTCCACCCCCATCCTGTAAAATGCTGGTTAATAGAGGGTTGCATAAGCATTGAAAGTCTCCCTTGATTCTGGGTGACAAATACACAGCTATCTCAAACACACACATGAGCCCTGAGCCTCAGCTGGTGAGCTCTGATTTCTAAGGACATTTGCTGTGTTGTATCAATGAAACACCTGTCCTGCCTACTAGTACAGATATATTGACCATGGCACAATATTATCCCTTTGTAGCAGAGGCAATGGGCAATAGGGAACTTTGAACGCTATATCCTTTTTTGGGGGGGGGGGGGTTAATTCCAGAAGTACACATGTTGCTGAAAAGCACAAATCATATGTCACAAACTAGAAAACTGGGCCAGCAGTGGAGACATAGAAGAAGAAGACAATCTTGTGTGACAGGAAGACAATTCTTATACAACAGCTGGCATCCTGTTAATAACTTATGCATGTGCAAGTGTAGCTTATGTGTGCATAAGTCCCTTTTTTGGAGCTGTACAGAAGGCAATTCTTTTGGTGCTCTGTCTAAGAATCTCCCACCACCTAGAAAATGTGAAGACTCCCAACTACTGTGGGGAAGGTGGTGTGTATGTGTGTGGTTCAAACCATGAAAATATGACTGCTTTGGGCTCCCAGGGGAAGGAAAATGTGGGTGCACTCCATTTGAAAGTGCCTCCTCATTTCTTACCCCTGTTTGAGCTGAATTGAGCATACTATTCTCCATGGTATGAACTGCCTCCTCTACTTCGCTTTCCTGTGGATACGTGAGAGCAACAAGGGCCCCTCCTGGGATACAGAACTATGCATATGAAGCTATGCACAGATGTATGCTCTTGGCCATTCCCCAAGCACCCCATCATTCTTAATATATCATGCCAAGACTCACAAATTGGTGTAGTTTTAAAGAGCATTTGGAATGTCTGGGAGGAGAAAACACACACACACCTCTCTAGTGATTAAACCATTTTTGTTTTCACTCAAGTCAATACGGCCATGTCCAGTTATGTCCACACTACCAAAGTTACAAATTGCATTATCAGCTAAAATGACGGTTTCTCCTTATAGGACCTTGCCAAGAAGAAAGCAAAGTTCTAAGGAAAGGGTATCGTGTCTGTGTCTGTGACATCTGATAGCAGTGATGTGTGGCAGTGTTATATATGTTATGATAATTAGAGAAGATAGAATCTTTTAGGTTTTGTTTGTCTGCAAATGCCCATGGATGAGGAATGGATAAACGGGAGAATGGAACTGAGAGACTGACAGATTATTTTTTCTAAACTTATCACTTTCTTATCACTGTGCTTTGAGAAAGGGGTTGGGACTTCAAAAAAGGATGAGACCAGTGATACCTTCCTACCCTTTAGGGCAAAGGCATTGGAATAGAAGTGGGGTGAAAGATTATACAGCATTTGAGGGAGGTTTACGGAAGTTAGAAAGTCATGTTTTCTCTTTGTGTATGTCTGTGTGCAAGTATACTTTATTTAAGATTGGATGGGAGTCAGTATGGGACTCTGAGGCAGCTATTTTTACAATGTTACCATTTTTCTCTTTTTAAAAATTCTTAAACTAGTTGTCGAGTATGATAACACTTTTTAAAAGGTAAAGGTAGTTCCTTTATATGAATGTCTAGTTGTAACTGATTGTAGATGGTGGTGCTCATCTCCGTTACTAAGCAAAAGAGGACTGCTCTGGTGGTCATGTGGCCAGGATGACTGCATCAAACTCTGTTACCTTCCCAACAAAGCGGTACCTATTTATCTACTTGCATTTGCATGCTTTTGAATTGCTAGGCTAGCAGAAGGCGGGACTAGTGATGGGAGCTCACCCCACCATGCAGCACTCGGGCTTTGAACTGCCAACCTTCTGATCTTCCAGTCATCAGAACTAGTGTCTTAACCACTAAGCCACCACATCCACATAACACTTTAGGCTCTCCATTTATCATTCTAAAACCCAAACACTGTTTTTGCCTGGGGCTACCCCTGTGATCTGTGCCATGTTCATACAAATTGTTCCAAATATGTTTAGAGGAAAGGGGGATTGAATCATTCCAGCCCATAAATTAGGACTCCCCTTCCACATAATTCACTGTACTCATGTCTGTGAAACTTTTCAGGTCTCATTCTTAGGCTCATTTTTTTATGCTGCATTTTTTCAGCATTATGGTTCATAACGAAACATTTTTCCTGTTTTGTTATGAAATAACAAAGGTATGGATATTCTTATTTTTTTTTTAAAAAAAAATCAAAATTTAAACTCCTTCAGCACAAGACACCACTACCACGGGATCTATTTATCTGCTATTCGTGTCCATACTCCCCTCTTTAGGGGCTACTATATATACAGACATTACACAATTTCAACAAAGAGTAAAAACAGATAGCAAAATCTTCTCACTTCTAAATCTTGACTGGAGACAGAAAAGGCTAGCTCTAAATTGATCCATGCAGAAATGGGCTCTTTTAGGAAAATGTTGAATCAGGGTTTAGGCTTAGGAGTTTATCACACCACTAAAAAAAACCTGGTTTACCTCTCCCAAGTTGAATTCTAATTCAGGAGGCAGCCAGGTTCTATTGCACACAATTTGGTGCTGAATCCACTGGACAAATACAGCCCAGATGTGGCCTGGGTCCCAAGAGCACTCAGCAGGCCCCTTTTCAAAGTCAGGAGCTTTCCAATGTTGAAAAGCAGCTTGCTGAGTACTCCTGGGACCTGCTGGGCTACATCAGGACTGTATTCAGCTGGCAGATTTGGCAGCGAATGACATGCGATAGAATCCAGCTGCCTCCTGAATTAGAATTCAACTTGGGAGAGGTAAGCCAGGTTTCTAGCAGTGAGATAAGCTTCTAAATCTTACAATATGGGCAAATTGACAGTTATCAAAAACCTGGGCATGGATGGTAACCATGGCAGTGGTGTTACTAAGTTCCTGACAGTTGTCCAAAACGCCATATGATGATGCTGGGTCATTCTCTGGAACTTGTAAAAGAATGAGGACTACAATACCCAGAATTTTCCAGCCTACACAAGTAATGACACTAGGATCTGCAGTCTAAAAAAGTAATTTTTCAAGCTTTTAAAAAGCACAGTTTCTGTATTTTTTCATGGCAAGTAGATATTCAGATGGAGCAAACTTTCATAGTGGAGGAGAAATGCTTCGCTTCTTAGATTTTATCCCCAGTTGTTGAAGGCAGGTATAAAGTTTTGTTGCTGTTGTGTGCCTTCAAATAATTTCTAACTTATGCCGACCCTAAAGCAAACCTATCACTGGTTTGTCAGGGGCTGAGACTGACTCATCCAAGGTCATCTGTGGCTAAGTGCAAAATTGAATCCTGATCTCTAGAATCATAGTTCTATGTTCAAACCACTACACCACACTGGCTCTCATAGACTTCTACAGGTACCAATACTTGCTTTCTGACTTGTTTACTGATATGCAGGATACCGGTTTGGTTTCATGATCCTCATGTGCCCTGTTTTCATTTTTCAGGAATAGGAAGGAAATCTACATCTTACCATTTGTCTCTCCCTTTCTACTTTCACAGTGTTCTTTGAACATTTCTTGTAAGTGAAGCTTTGAAAAAAGATCTAATCTGGTTTTTAGAAACTTAATTCCCAGCTGTTGCCACCAGGTGGTGCTTTTGTGCTCTGTGATGCCTGCTGAGGGGTTCCTGCAGGTGAATGCTTTTTATTGGTTTACTAGAGGCATGATGCCACTGGGCAGCCCTTTTAAAGAGAAAAGCTAGAAATACTGCAAAGAAATACTGGGTACAGGAGCCTTGAACTGAGGAAGTGGAGATCTCTGCACTGTCATTTCAAACAATCATGAGTGAGGTGAGTAGACAAATGCTTTTAATATGGACAGGGGAAGCAGGTAGGTGGAGGAAATAGGAGTTTGAATAAAAGAGAAAGATGCAGCTTTTTAAAATCAGAAAGGAGACTAAAGGTTTTTTTCAACTGTGGAATTACTCAAATTTCAGAAATGCAGCCATAGGAGATTTTCCTTATTAAAACAATAGCTAAATTTAGATGTTCTAGGGAGATGTAAAATATCATGTATAAATATTGAATCAAACAGGCATCGTTTTTCAGAATGAAGAGGTAATCCTGATGTAGGCTGCATCCTTATATCTAGTCAGCTGGGTATTACTCAGTGTAGCCAAAGTTCTGAGCAAACACATTTAGGATAGCACTGTGAGAGACTTAATTAAATGGCTGCAAGAGGGTATATTTACTTAGGGTTTCCTAGTATCCCAGGATTCACTCCAGTATTCTCAAAAATGCCAAATGAATAATCTACTTTCCCATCATCATCAGGAAGTAAAATCCACAGTGACAGCTCTGTTGACATGCATGGCACACTGAGGGTATAAAGAAAATAATTTCAGTTTGCATTTAAAAAGCAAGTTGCCTGTTATGTTTTTTAAAAAGATATAGCCATGTGTCTTGTTACCACTGTTCACTAGCTGATATCGCTCAAAGCCTGTATACATAAGGTGAAATAAAGCTAGCCTGAAGCATCAAAGGATCATGACTGTTGTTTTTGCTTTTAAAGTTAAACCAGTGTACATATATCTGTTTCAGTGATACGTTTTTCCAGTAGCAAAGTAGTAATAAATGTTTCTACATTTAAAATGTATGCTTTCAAATGCCTTGGCAGCTTTGCTAACAGAACTACAGTTTCATCCTTTCCCCATGACTTATTTTGGGATGTTCTTTCCAATTATAAAGTAAAACTCTATTTTTGGTAGAGGACTATCCTTTTCTTACCATGCTGGGTAAAGAGACACTTGCGATTAGTTACGGAACTCTTCCATAAAATCGTCTGCATTGTATTTTCTGTGGTATATTTCTAAAAGATAAAAAGGATGAAAAGAGATGGAACAATGGAAAGAAAGAAAGAAAGACCAATGCTGGTTTCCTTGGTGTGATTATCTTTTACTGTTAGGGAAGGGATGCTTTACAGTTCTTTGGAAAGAAGGCATTGCAGGAAGATTTCCATTCTGGGGGACAGTGCTACCCTAGAATAGTGTGTGTGTGTCTCCTCTTCATGTATTTTTAAACCATACTTATAGAATACATAGCCAAGGCATTCATTCTTCCTGAGCTTATTCACTTTCCAACAATGACCACAGCTGAATAAATAAACTGGAAAAGGTCAATGTTTTATCAAGCAAATTACATTACACTTCCCTTTGTCACATATGATAAAATGAACTAACTTACCTGAAGTGGTTTCCATTCTTCTACTTTTTTTATACTGTAGGATTTGTCCAACGTTTTCCTGATATATACACACAAACACACACACATACACACACACACATATTTAAAAACAAAGCCCCATTGTCATTGCACATAGCTTTATCATACCAAATCAAATTTCTTTTCTAGTGTCATTTGCGGTTTGTAAAGTTGTCATTCACACTGCTGCAGTTTACATTTGGCTCCTCTCAAAGGAAATCTCCTTTCTCTTCAAGTAATAAGTTAGAACTTCCCATGCACCAAAAATAGGGAAATGTCAAAAATAAGAACAGTTACACTCCTGGTAACTATTCTTGAAACTAATGAGCTCCTAAACAAAGTCATATCAGAGGCTGAGTTAAAGCCCACTGATCTCTGCCAGAGTCATTCAGCATAATTTAAAGATTAGATTATTAATTTATATTTCTTCAGTAAGTAATAGATATATATCACTTTATGGATACATTAAAAGATGATTTTTGTGTGGTCAAAAATGCTAACAGACAGTAAACTTTATCAGAGGGTAAAACTAAGTCTGTAAACAACTATTTTTCTCTCAAGAAGATGAAATGAAGAAAGAGTCTATAGCACAAACTGAAGGATTTTAAAAATGCATACAACAGTGTGATGCTAAACACTAACAGTAATGAAATCATTTTAGTTTTCTGCATCCACAGTTATTAGAAAGGACTTATGATAGCATAAAGTGAAAAGTCAGTGAACTGTCCTCTACTTCCCCCATCTCCCTTGTTAACTTATTATCTCAATGAAATCTGACATAGTGTAATGGAAAAGAGCAAGTCAAATATGGGTATGAAAATGTTGTCCCAAAATAGACTTGGCTATGTAGCTAGGGAAGGATGGCCCAAAGGATGTGATTGTTTTTGTGCTGATTGCTTAAACTCCCATTTAAGCTAAACATTTGGATTTAGAAAAGCTCTGAACCATTCACAAATGCCAGAGTTCCAACTCTCTTAACATCATTGCATCTGATGATTTTCTCATTTTACTGTGTGCTGTTATCCTTCTTTGGCTGTGGAAAAATAAACATCATAATATATTCTTTGGTATGTTCTTGTTTTATATTTCTTTCTTCCCTGACAGTCAGTTTCTGGGGCTTTTCTTTTGTTTAGAACTTTCTCTTGAAACTTTATTATCTGAGACTAAAAGACTAAACAGGAGAAGTGCCATGGATATAAGCTTGAGATGGATTTTGAGTGTGTGGGAAACCTCACAGACTTTGGGGTTATTCAGATGGTGAAAATAATCCAGGCAGAATCTGGGTGGAATCCTTGTTGTTCACAAGCATTTCAAAACCATCTGATTATGTTTGGGGAGGGGGGCTGCCAAAAACTCCACTTAGCCCAGAGTAATCAATGTCAAAGTTTTTCCCCAAGTTTTTCTAAAAGATACAGATTCTTGGCTGACGTGAACAGATTCAGGATAAACCAGGATAAAACTCAGCATGCCTTGAACATGCTTTGAATACATTCACATAATTGACTCCCTCTTTATTCAAGTGCTGACGTGTGTGAGTAACTGAACTTGCAAAGATACACGTAGATGCAGTACTATAGTGTGAACAACAAACCCAAAATGCATGAGTGAGATTATTCACATAGGGGCTTTACAGACTGCCCTTTTGGGGCAGTCTGCAACCACCCCTTTAAGCAGCGGGATGGGGTCAGGGTTCCCTCACTGGCAGCCCCAGAGCCCTATCCCACCGCTTCCCCAGGCCACGAAGTGCCTGAAATCTAGGTGGAGCACCCCACAACCCCCAGCTTTACCAAGGGGAGAAAGGGGCCGCCGCCGCCGCCCCTTTCCCCTTAGGGTCCTTGGCACAGCCATCTAAAGGCCTTGTCAAGGACCAGGCGCCAAAAAGGAGCTTGATTTCCAAACTCCTTTTGGCATTGTGGAAAGCGTGCCCTTGATGCCCTCCCGTGGCGCCATTATGTTAGGTGCGCACAGCATTGTTTAAACACTGCACACACCACGACAACATCATGGCTCGTCCGTATGGATGCCGCCATTTTAAAATGGCGGCATCCGTATGCTTTAGGGTTAGGGAGGGTGCAAATGCTGCACCCTCCCTAACCCTATTCGCGCCGCCCAAGCGCCCTTTAGTGTGCATATATATTGGGCCATAGTCAGGCTAAAAACAATTTTGTGTGAATGACCCCTTTGGATAATGCCTGAGTGTAGTTCTGCATTCATGTGCATATGGATATGCATAGATACATTGGATAAGATCCTACATAAAGGAAATGGAGCATTAACAGACTCACAAAGTTACATGGTCATTCTGCAAGGCTACTTCAGTCATGAATTGGCATGTTGTGCAACTGATTGCCCAACCAAATGCATATACAGATACTCATGAGCAACTTGTAAGGTTGCTTAATGTGGAGTGATGTGCAATGCATATGTGCATTAGCACACATATGCAGTTCCATTTCCACAACCCTGAATGGAATGTAATTGTTTTACCTTAGACAGAATGGCCAATTGGTATGGTAGGGGAAATCCTGTAAAACAGGATTCCAGCCAGATTTTTTTTTAAACTTTATTTTTAAACAAGATGAATTACATAAAACAAAGTGGCTTCTCACATAATTTACAGAAGTTACATTTTTCCAGATAAGATGCTAGTACATACGTATATTACATTGCATGCTATATTATGTACCTATCATTAAATCTTGATTCTTCTTTTTCTTTCTTTTCTTTTTTCCCTTTCTCCCCACTCCCTTTCCCCCTACATTTTTCTTCATTTTTGTTTCGTTTGTTTCTTTAGATGAGCCATTTTTCTGAACCTATCTTGCTAAATTTATATCAACATGAAATTATCTGTATTTGATCTATATATTTTTTGCTTACATTCAGATTATCTATAGCATTTCGCCCTCTATATTCCTTATTTTTAGTTATACATTTCATCCTTACCTTGATTCTATTAATTTATAAAAAGTCAATTTCAAACAGTATTGATCACATACAAATACAGTTGCTTGCTTTAACCATTACAATGTACAGTATTCTATAGCTATGTTCTTTGTGACCAACATTCTTTACAAAACTTAATTAATAATTCCCAGTCTTTTTCCCAATTTTCAGACCATTTCCTTTTATTAGTAGAGTTAATTTATCAAGCTCAATCATTTCTAAGCATTTTTTCAGCCCTTCATCAGCCAGAATTTATATTATCTCTCAATTGTCTGTCTGTCTGTCTGTCTTCCCAAATCCAGCTATGCATATATAGAGATATATTACATATATACTGTATAATACACATGTTATTGTTGTGTGTATTCAAGTTGTTTCTGATGGATGGTGATCCCATAGCAAACCTCTCATGAGATTTTCTTGGCAAGATATGTTCAGAGGATGTTTGCCATAGTCTTCCCCCAAGGCTGAGAGCATGTGAATTGCCCAAGGTCACCCAAGGGTTTCTGTGGCTGAGTGGGGGAATTGAACCCTGGTGTCCAGAATTGTAGTCCAACACTCAAACTATTATGTCATGCTGGTTTACACATAGAGATATGTTTATATGTATGCACAACCTCAATGTATATACATTCTTTAACACCACAGGAACTCATCCTAGAAGATAACACCAAATATTACTCGTCTGTTGCAAATATTACACTTGCAGTATTCCATCTACTATGTGTTGGAACTCCACCTTAATGGTAGATAGTCAGATGACAGCATGACTTGGATCTTTCATTTTCCATACTTCACACATCAACTTGAGACAGTTGAAGAATACAGAAGTTGAAACTGCACTTGTTATAATAATTTAATATCTCTGTTTTGTCAGCCGTGCTAATGGCTGTATACCTACATATGGTACTTTTCAAAAATCTAAAAACTGAAATCACATGTAGTATCTTCTTTATTTCTCCTTTTTACTACAATATGGGGCTCAGTATGGTGTAATGGCAACCATGTTGGATTGATGCTGGGAAGACTGAGTTCAAATTCCTGCTCACACTGCAGCTCAGTAGGTAGCCAGACAGGAAGGCTTTTAAAAATCTGCACAGTAAATACACGGAGAGGAAGGGAACAGACCATGTCTACCAGTTTCCTGAATTTTGCTGTTTCTCAGTTTCTCTGCATCTGGACACTCAAAGTTGTAGATCATGATCACCACCCTGGTTTTGACTGCATGGGATACATAGTTGCTATAATTTTAACAAATAAAATATTTATGCATCTAGATGAGGAGAGAAATCCTTGACATATGGTGGGTATGGGGGAAGGAAGGGGAAAAAAGATCACTTAATAATTTGAACTGACATCCCTTTATTAGGTGGGTGGTGACCTGTCAGTCGAAAGAGGCAGGCAGAGGATGTCTTAAACTTGTCACTTTGCCCACGCTTCCCTTCAGGACAGTCTAAAGATTTGTTACCCTTCAAAGCTAAGTTGGTGAGACAGTGATGTTTTTAAAGATAATTCACAGATATGGATTATCAAGCTGAGTGAGTGACTACATCAAATACCAACTCATTTATTGAATATCACGGCAACGGAGAGGCTTCCAATATTGCATAATAATGCATTATTGCATTTTCCATACTCATCTTAGAAAGAGGTCTAGGGACTAAGCTGATTTAAAATATTTAAAATGGAGAATTATGTTGTGAACATATGTAGGGAATTTCCTTTAGATATCACTCACATAGTCAGATCACACCAGCATGTTTTGGATCTTTCTTGCTCCCCTTGAAAACAGGAAAGGAAATTGAGTAGATATAATGATGACCATCTCTCCTTCTGCTCATGCACCCACCCAATAATATTCTCTGGGAACAATGATGATATGCAGGTCCTGAGGACATTCTGTCTCATGATCAGAAGCATATCAGCCAATAGGGACAGAAAGGATATTCAGACAATGGTTGAAAAAAGTGTTTTTTTGAATTTGAGAAACCAAGATGAGAAGAATCCTGGACTGGGGTGAATCTTTACAGTTCAATTTACTCTGCATAAAACTTGCATGCAATTTTTCTGTACAGAAAACAGCAGTTTCTGCATGGAACATAACACACAGACTTATTCTTTCCTTAAGAGAAAATGGTGTTTTCTTTGCAGAATATGCTCTAATTGGGGATTTATTCTGTGTAAAATTCTCATATTTGCATAGAAAACAGCAAATCTCTTCTGTGTGCAAATTTTGCACAGAATAAGTTCCAAATTGCAAATAGCTTTCAAAAACAGTGATTTTTCAAAGACTTTCTTAGTGGGAAGAAATTACTATCACTGAAGGGATACCATACAGCTGTGCTGCTGTGGCTATGGTGCCCTTTGGAGGGTACAAAAAGGAGACACTTTTTGTGGCCTCCAAAGGCTGGATTGGGGCCACAGTGTGAGGTTGCCATGGCCCCGATCTGGCCAGGAAAGGTGCAGACTGTATAGCCCCTTAGTGAAGAATTAAATCCCTAGTAGTCAACCTGCTGCTTGAAGCAGTTCAAAGGTTTTCTGTTTGGGTATTAATGGGAAGGATCTGCAGCTTAACGGTAAAATATATGCTTTGCATGCAGAATGTTTCAGCTTCAATTGCTAGCACCTCTTCGTAAGGCAGAAAAACTGTTGTCTAAAGCCACAAAGAGATATTGCTGCCAATCATTGTTGAGAATATTAGTTGGATCAATAATCTGGCTCATTATAGCACAGTTCCCTATGTTTGTGTGTGTGTGTGTGTGTGCGAATTTCACACACTTCATATTTGAGAAGCTGGAGGATGTTGACATTATTCTGTGATTCTATGTATGATATTGAAGATAAGGCATATTAAGAGGCCTTGTAGCACTTTTGAGCCTAACTGTGTGAAAGCAGTTGTAGCATGAGCTTTCCTAGACTTGGTCTACTTCCTCAGTTGCATGGGATGAACTACGTAGACCAAGTCTACAGAAGCTTATGCTACAAATTTACCACATTTCCTTGAGATATTTGAATTTTTAATCCAGTTTTTTTCTTTACAAAAAAAGAAAATGGAATGCCAAAGAAGAGGGCTAATCCAAATAATGCTCAAGCTCTCCATGAGTCAAGTTACATTATGTGAGGAAAAGCAAATGGCATACGCTTGAGATAAAAGAAATTGGGGCCCAAGGTATGATTACAATCATTTAAAAAAGATACCACTAAAACAATCATTGCAAAAGTTTTAAAAAGAAATAATGCTAGTATTAAAATATAATAGTTAAAAACATAATATAGTTAAAACCATTTCAAAAATAATTAAAAACATAAAAGCATTAAAAACAGCACGCCAATCACACACATGCTACATAAGTGAGATTCACACTTCAGAAAGCTCTCATTCAGACTGGCTTGTATATACATCTGCATACTTGCTTCTGTATCACTAAAAGTAAATGATGTCCTATCACTCCAGACATAGTCAACAGTTGTGCCACCATGGAAGAACATAGACAGGAGGTATCATTTTTGCTGAACTTATGAAGAGCTGGTGCAAAACATCGTTCTACCTGGAACAAGATGGTGCCTCTGCCATATACAAAAGCTGACCATACTGGTGGCCAAATTTCATTTTAGCTCCAGGGACAGGACACATCATCCACCAAGGTGAAGAGCAAAAAAGGCAGCAAATTGTGTGGCCATTCTCCACCCCTCATCATTTGTGGTTGTCTCACTCTATCTAATGAGGGGTATGCCCCTGAACATGTTAGGGGATGAGTTATATGAACACCCTGTACAGTATGTCCATTAATTTTTATACTATAAAAATTTGCATTTGGTATAGATGCCAGACACAAAGCTGATTGCCTGGGTGAAAATATCCAGTGGTTCACTTGTGCTGATAACAGTGTTATACGTGTTGGGATCTGCCTGATAAATGTTTGTAAATCATGTTTCTTTTTTGGAAAATGTTATCTCGAGAGTATCCATTAATTCTGGATCTTGTTGCTCCACTGAAATCACTTTGCTTCACATCTGCTAAAATGCAACATGGTATGGTATTTCTTTTGCCTATGGCCAGTCATGTGAAACTGTTTTTATAAGCAGGACTGTGGTTTTTGTACTTGTTTGGCAAATTCCAAGCAAGAAAGTACTTATGTGTGTTAATGGGCAAAAATCACCTATCCTGAAATATCAATTTTTATGTTTAAATAGCTTCCCTTCTCCAATAGTTTCACAAACTTAACAGTGAGGGCCGAATGGCAAAATTTCAGCTAAGTTCCAGACTTTCTGTGAGGGAACCGTTTGAATAGGCTTAGGGCTTGTGTTGGATTTCTGGCAGACACAGCAGCAGAAGTAACAGCCTATACTCCCCAGAGTGTAGCAATGCGGGCTTTGAGCAGTCTTAGAAGTTTTCACTGTAGAAAGCATTTTTTAAAAGCCAATATTCCAATTGTACAATTTCCTCCATGAAAATGCTTTGTTCCTTGCTTACACTCAGGAATCAGTAGCACATCTCAACCGTATAACAATTCATTTATGAGGGTACCTTAGTTCATTAACTAACATGATCTTGTAATGATTCCTGCACTAATGTGGGTCCAAACTTTTATTGGTGACACACCAATCTGAGAGCCATTCCTGCTGCCCCATTATATTTGTACTACCAACAGTGGTATTTCTCCCACATTGCATGTTGTCTTGTTTTTACCAAGATTGCCCGATAAATATTGTCATTTCCCAGTTGCACATTTGTGTTCAGCTACACACTAAGAGAAAAAAACAAAACAAAACAAAACAAAAACAAACACAAATCCTAAGTACAGAGAAAGAGGAGCCCTACATTTTTGGTCTCCTTGAATGTCATTTTTCCTTCTCCACGGAAGTCAGTTTGGGGAAGGGAAGCAAGAAAAGTGACAAAAAGCAATGATTGGTGCTGTGAGACATTTCAAGCTGTTGGGGTTTGCATCCAAAAGAATGGAGATGAATCCATTGTCCACACTCCTTTCAGTGATTTGCCCACATTCTTTTTACCATCGTATAGGCAAGCAGATGATTTTTAAAATGGAGGTAATAAAATAATGATTGTTCATTAGACATACTCTGAATGCATGGAATTTGCTCAGAATTCGTCATTAGACATACTTCAAATGCATGGTATTTGCCCAGAATTCAGAGCTTGGCTGACTGGAATATTCTTGAAGATGCAGTCCAAAAAAGTATTTTTTCCCAAGCTGTTTCAGAACCCCTCCTTATGCGCCTTTCCATTTTGACTTTTATATTAATTCCCATCTTCACCATCTCAAGTCTGTAGGGCACAATGGGTTCTCTGTATATTATAAACCCACTGCTCATCTGAAGAACACACTTTATTTCTGACATGCTCTTATTCCTGGAACCCTACCTAGGAATGTAATGTTACTTGCAAACTGTGAGCTAGGGAATACTGACCTAAAAATAAATATAAGCCCATTTAATTCTCTTATGCTTCCTCATATTCGTTTCCTGGAACTGTAGACATTAACAGTAGGGGGAAAAAAGTAAGACAAAATAATGAATTATAGAAATTCCTATTACTGAAGGAGATCTCTGTTATGATTAAATACTTTCTAAAAACTAGTCTTGCCATCTCATGGATGTAACTAATTTTGTACAGTGGTAATAGTCCCCTAGAGACTGAAAGCAAAATTATACTGTTGTATTTAAGGAACCTTTTGCACATTTTATCCCCCCATTTTAATGGAGAAAATTTGGCAGCTTACAAAGTGGGCAGTAGGATCAGGTTAGGTGGAACCAGGGAGAATTCTGCATTTGATGGGGCAAAGTATGGCACAAGCTCTTGTGCACCTGCTAGTTTTTCAGCAAAGGATGGCAATTTGGGACACCTGTCAAGGGCCACATTGCACTAAATATAGCACTGTAGTTTGAATTGTTAGGTCCTGTTCGAGTTCCTCAGTGGCTTACCTTCCGCTTAGAGCATGTGAGGCTTCCCATTTTGCTTCTCCCTCTGGTAGTGGAGACTGGGTTTGCAGAGATAAACAGATATATGAGCAGTTCCCTAAGAGCTTCTCACCCAACATTCACCCCCTAAATTTGTTTGACATTGGCTTCCATGATAATGAAATGGTAAATCTGCTTTGGTTTTTACTCTGAACTTCAAAGGAGCTTTTCTAGGTACAGAACACTAACTCTCAAATAGTTTCAGTACTGTTTAAAGTCTGAACTAAAACTACACAGATTTGCTACTCTACTGACATGGAAATTACCAGCAACCATTGGCTGATGGTCATCTTCGTCCCCTTCATCCCCTCGAAGTATCTGAGGTTGTCTGTGTTAAATTTAAAAGATAAATACACAAGAAAAACAGGCACACATTAACAGTTTTTGCATGGGTTACTTTGTTATAATACACGAACGTAAGTTGCTTTTGAGGAATGATCTCTATGCTCTGCTTCTCTTTTCCTCTAAACCAGGGGTGGGTTCTAAACTGTGCTCCTTTAGATGTTTTTGACTTACATCTTCCAACAGCTCTAGGAAGCATACCAATGCTGAAAGATCATGGAGGATGCAGACCAGAAACATCTGGGGATCACAGTAACCCTAAATGGTCCTCTTGAGCAGGATCAGCTGGCTGAAGATATGATACTTCTGGAGCACCTGTTTCCTGAAGGCCAGAAAACAGGTGCTATACTGACAAAGTTGAGCCTTTTAATCAGTTTCTTGCATACCTCTCCTGTATTTCTTTTTGTCCACTTCAAATAATAATTTGAGTAAGCTATGTTGTATTGAGAGGGGACAAATAATTTCACATGGTATCCAGATTAGTCATTTCCTGAGGATGTCCTGGAAATTAGCCACATACTAAGATTGGATAGACCCTAGATTAATAATGTAAATATGTCTAAATTTATATTTGCAAATATTCTTAAATTAAATTGACCCAATCTGAGAAGAGTGCTGTACTTTATAATGCCAAAGAGCATTGTACCATAGCTGCTTAGCATCTTTAACCATGGTCCTGGTATGTGTAGCATCATAGTGCTATGATGATGATGATTCATATAGTTTAAACCAGGAATTTTGAAAATGTAGACCTTCAGCTATTGTTGGATTGCAACTTGCAGTGTCCCTGACCATTGGCCTTCCTGGCTGAGACAGATGGGATGGGCAGTCCAAACACATCTAGAGAGCTACACATTCACAATGTACTGGATAACTTCTGCAATATACATGGGGCTTACCAAGTGAAATTAAATGATGATGGTGAAGGAGAATAGAAGAAGCAAGGCTAACAAAAGTTGAATGCGATTTTTTTTTAAAAAGTGAAAAATTCTAGTACTATTCTTGCTGTATTGACAGAACCCACCAGCAAAATTAAGTATTTGACCACTTCCTTTATAATCTGTTATCTTCTTTTATACAAAAGGTCTGATCCATATTCTATTATAATCAATGGCTAACAAAAACAAGTTAGAAAACTCAATTGAATTCAATGGAATTGGACTGCACTCAACATCCCAAGAAGAGCAGATATTCGCAAGTGCCTGACCACTGCCCACAGTGCTCACAACCAAGTTATTTCGTGTGTACTGGCCAATTTGATGAAAAACAGAGAAAGAGAGACTGGAAGCTTCAACTAATAAAAGACAAGCTTGAAAAGGAAAGGCATTTACTAAGAGTAAATTGAAAGGGAAGGGAGGCATATGAGGGAGAGAGCGAAAGAGTGAGGTCAATAAAGGCAAAATGAAGTTGTGTTTCAAAACCTATTAATCAAAGCAAGGAACTGAAACAGCATGGATTGCACACGGATGCCCTGGCTAGGTGAACTATTACAAACATAGGTTCGGCTCCTCATGCCTGCAAAAGGTACAGTTTGTTCCCTTATGCCATTGTTGTGGACCATCATGAACCTATACAACAGTGTGAGTGTACCAGACAAAGGACTTTAGATATTTAGATTAGTGACAAAAGATTGCTGATATCCCAATACTCTATAGATCAAGCTAAGAATATTAGTACAGCCATTCATCATGTTGTCCAGGCAGCACTTCTCCAGTGGTCATGCTGACTGGATATTTGGGGCATTGCAACCCAAAGGAATAACATCTCTAAGCATGATTCTCTGGAGAAGGAGTCCTACTATACGTGGGCCACTGAAGATAGCTTTGCCAACAGGGCTCAGACGTCACTCAGAAGAAATGCATATGCTATCCATGCAGAAGGTCACTGGTCCAGTCCTTGGTATATTTTGTTCAACGGGATCAGACAGCATGTACGGGGCAATAGCCATCTGCCTGGAATTCTGTACAGCCACTGCCAATCAGAAGTGCTGGGAAAGCTGGACAAACAGTTTGACCAGGACTTTATCACACAGGGAAAATCAGGGGTTTAAATGGGCATTATCCAGATTTTCACACATGGTCATGATTAAACATGACTTATTCCAGGAATAACCAAGGAATAGCCAGCAACAAATCATTCACAGGATTTCTCTGTGAATGATTTGTTGTTGGTTATTCCCTGGTTATTGCCAGGATAAGTCATCTTTAATTGTGATGGTGTGTGAAAATCTTTACTGTGAGCACACGAATATTGTTGGATAATGCCAATTTAAACCCCTGATTTCCCCTGTGTGATAAACTCCCAGTTCAAACTGAATTTTAAAGGAACTATCCAAGGTGCTGAATCTTATCCCCAAAATAGGTTCAGCACCTATGGTGCTTCCTTTAACAGACAGACTAAAATGCAGTGTGAGTTCATTACACCACAGACATGGAAGCCACTAGCCCCCTGGGTGTAAGGCACTTTCCTATTAACTGTTTGCCATATTACAATTACAATTATTCAAAAAACTTTAAATAAAATGTGCAAGTCGTTAATTGTGTTCCTTTGAGAATGAAGCTCACTGAATCTATTATAATGCAATGCTGGCCATCATTAGTACTTTCTTATTAAGTTTCCCACTCTCCCTATAACTGATTCATGTCAGTTACATTTACCACAACTTCTCATGCCTAAAGACTCAGCATTGGTCTTGTGCGTTTCCACCTTCTTTTCAGTGTTTTCACCCTATATAGCTAAGACCACCGTTGCTGTTTTATCTTATTTTTAATTGTTTAATTTAGCTATTTTAACTTTGCTCTGATTTAATCCTATTTTAAGGGGGGGGGGAGCTGGGGAATGGGATGGGATATTTTAACTTGTACTGTTTTTAACTTTGTTGTAACCCGCCCCGATTGCTTGTTCAGAGGGGAGGGCTAGAAATAAAAATGATGATGATGATGATGATGATGATGATGATGGTGATTATGAAAGTGCCCAGAACTATTTGACAGTGGAATATGAGTATGATGAAGTCTACATGACTAGTCAGGTGAATGCGGTGGTCAGGAGTGCCTGTTATCAGCTTCGGCTGATCTGCCAGCTGCGCCCTTTCCTGGAGCCAAAGGACCTGGAGTCAGTGGTACATGCTTTGGTAACCTCACGATTGGACTTCTGTAATGCGCTCTACATGGGGCTACCCTTGTGCCTAACTCGGAAACTTCAATTAGTTCAGAATATGGCAGCCAGGCTTGTCACGGGAACATCAAGGAGAGAGCACATAACACCAGTGCTCAAATCTCTCCACTGGCTGCCGATTAGTTTCCGAGCGCAGTACAAGGTGTTGGTTTTAACCTTTAAAGCCCTACATGGCTTGGGTCCATCTTATCTGAGGGACCGCCTCCTCCCATACGAACCCCTCCGCACACTCCGGTCTTCTGGGAGGAACTTATTGCAGCCTATGAAGACTAGACTGACGCAGACCTCCCAGAGGGCCTTCTCGGCTGTCGCTCCCAGGCTATGGAATGGCCTGCCAGACGAGATGTGTCTTATTACATCTTCTGATTGCTTTGAAAAAGCCTTGAAGACGCATCTCTTCCAGCAGGCCTTCCCAGAAAGTTCTTAACCTCCCGGCTCTGTTTGGGTTAAGCTCTCCCATTAGCATTTTAACATCTTGACCCTGATCTCTATGCAATGGGTTGCCGTTTTAAATTGAAATTTTTATTATGTTATTTTAATTGATGTTAGTTTAATTTAATTTTAAGGGGCGGGTGGTTGGGTATGAGTCATGTATATTTTATCTTGCATTTTTTAATTGATGTAACCCGCTCCGATTGGATACAGAGGCGCGGGCTATAAATAAAACTATATTATTATTTATTATTACTTCTTTGGAGGTTTTCAAACAGAGGCTGGATGGCCATCTGTTGGGAATGCTTTAATTTTATATTCCTGCATGGTAGGGGGTGAGACTGGATGGCCCTTGTGGTCTCTTCCAGCTCTATTATTCTATTATTCTATATGGATTCCAAACACAAAAGAATTAATCTGCTTGTATAAATGTCACCTAAAATGTAAAAACAGGATAGCTTTCATAGCCAAATTCCAATTTAGGAAGGGCATTGGAGATCATATTTCAGCAGTGGGATGAGTTGAGGGCCCAGGGTTTAATTAACCATGGGGGACAGGCCCAGTTACTGTATATTCTGGACATTTCTCAAAAAATATATAAAATTCAGCTCAGGGGTAAGTGCCAGTAAACAGATTTCCCCTCTGCAAAGTTCAGTCTAGCTATATGCAGCAGCTTTTCTGACTCGAAAGTTTGGCTCAGGTCCAGAGTATTTAAACTTGCAACGTCCTCCTATCTCCAATCACTGATTAGAGATAACTGCACAAAAAGCCTACAGACCAGATTGTGGAACTCCCTTGGGCCACAAGATTTTGGCAGTCCAGAGATTCTCTGTCCCTACAAGAGGGCAATGAAAGTAATGAAAGTAAACTTATATGCAGGAAATCAAGATTACTGTGGAGCAGGAAAGATTGCCTGGCCTTATTTGGTATTTCTATAAGCTTCATGCAAGACAAAAAGTTGAGCAATTCAAAATAGTAGTCAGCAGAAGACCTTGAAAATCATAACACCCTTGCAGTGTTTATTTCCTTTCTGTTGATGTATGTTCAGCTTCAGTGGGTTGGCTGGAGCTGGAACAGTGTACCAAGCTAAATAACAGTCTCTCATTCTGACCTGGGTATACACACAGTTTCCAGCTTTTCTGAGAACTTGTCCCTACATGCTGTGGAACAATAGAAGGCACATTGTCTAGGCAATTACTGCCTTTTTAGATATTTGCAGAAGCACACAGCAGAGTTAGAGCCTACTGCAAGGATTTCCCTTGCAGAAGGGTTTTGCTGGTGCCTTAAGGATTGTGCTGCCTTCTCTAGCAGCCTTCAGCAGATGAAGGGGTGCGAAAGGAAAAGGGAGCATGGCTGACATGCACTCATTCCTCTGCAAACAGCTGATGGATGGCAATACTTCATTTGAGTTCACTGCAGCTCTTTCAAGTTTGGAGCCAAATAAGATGTTTCTTTGGTTGCGCTACCAATCAAGTAGTAACAAATGTGGCATGAGACCAGTTCTTCAGCTTCCCCTTAGAGTTCCAGTGACTTCCAAACTGCAGATCCCAAGGATTGATAGGAGGGACATTTTGCACCAGAATCCCATTGTTATGGCTGGCTGCTTATTGCTTGCAAAAATAACCTTCCAAAAACAATTTCTTTCAACCCCCCCCCCCCCTTGAGAGCTGAGTGGAGATAAGAAGGCCAGGTTCTTGGTGAACATGCACACACACACATACAAATAATATTCTTTATGGAAGGAACTCAGTGTAAGGGAATCTTATTTTGGTCTTGGGACTATTTTTAATAATGGTGGAATCAATATATTCCGATACGTTCAGGGCAAGCTTTTGCCATAAATAATTGTGAGGTGCATTGAAGGCAGCCTTTAACTCAATTACAGCTGGATGGTGCTTCCAAGAAAATTAAATCTTGCTTTATTGTCTCTCCCAGCCCCACCCCTTGTTTTCAGGCTAGCACAAATCACCCCTGTTTTTAAAAGATCTATGTGGAATGCTAATTCCCTTCCAAATAACTTACCAAGTTCTCCCTTTCCTCTGCAGATTCCTCAGGCATGTAGTGTTGTATGAGTATTTATCAACTGCTTTTTGATCATCTTAAAAGTGGCATTAGCATTCCACTTAACCACCCCCTGATCAAACCCTGTGCAGCATGTGAATCCCCCCCCCCGGATGAATATTTGTAGAAACCCATTAGCTTCCAGGGATTCTGGGATGTGCAATCCAAGGAAAGAGGGGATTTTTCCAACCTCTGGCCATGCAGACAAAAACTGTTTCACAGGTTTTCTGGAAAGACAACAGGAGAGACTACCATATTTCCCCGAAAATAAGACAGTGTCTTTTATTAATTTTTGTTCCCAAAGATGTGCTAGGTCTTATTTTAGGGGATGTCTTTTTTCCATGGAGAAGAAATCACATTTATTGTTGAACAACAACAACAACAACAGAACATTTATTATATCCTATATTTATATTTATATACAAAAACTTTGCTAGGTCTTACTTTCAGGGGAGGCCTTATATTTAGCAATTCAGCAAAACATCTACTAGGTCTTATTTTATGGGGATGTGTTCTTTTCAGGGAAACAGGATATGAAGCATATCTGGACAGCATGTGGTCCACCAGAAATAGGACTGTAATTCCCAGAGACCCTAGACAGTAAAGCCAAATGTAAGGGTCAATGGGAGCTGCAGCTGAACAATATCTGGAAGGACAGAAATTGTCCACGCGTCTTGTAATAATCTTACTAGTTATGATAGTCACTAGTTACTTGATTATTAGTTATGGTTACTTGATAGTTACTAGTTACTTAGTTACTTGTTATGAATTCAGCATTTCCTGTCCAAGTGTATGCATTCCCCTCAGCAAATACATGATTTTTATTGATAAATATTTTCCTTCAACATTGCCAGCTATTCTATCTCCTTTAACTCTCTTCTGTACAGAAGAGGAATTGGGATTATGCCCACTGTTGTGGGTCCCAGGATCCACATATTCATCTAAAAGTCTGAAGAGACATCCCTCTAAACACAACTGGCTGAATGGGATCAGTTGAGCTGAGGTAGCCACAGCCTTGAGTTCTTCTGAGCAGCTGCTTGGTTGGGGCTGCTTCAAATGAAGATCTCATAATGGCTGCAGCAAGCAGCCATAATGATATCTGCTCTTCCTATGAGACTTCCTAGTCTTACAAGATTTTAGAAGTCTCATGAGGGCCATACTCTTGGAAGACTTCAGGAAGCCATGTATAGACTCCTCCTGGTATCAGACTCTTTTCTTGGCCAGATGAGAAACCTACCCACCTGCCATTCCTTTTGGATTCCTGATACAATTGCTGGTCACATTCAGGGGCTGGGAAGGAATTCCTGGAGATGTTTCATTGGTTAGCTTGTTAGTTTCATATTATTCTGCTATCGAACAGATTAGTTACCTCTCAAAACTACATGTTGTTCTGGATGTCTTATTCAGTTCTGCAAACATTGTTTACATGCATGCCTCAGACCAAGACTGATGTTTCACTTACAACTGGTGATAACCGAAGTGAGTGAGGTGAACTTCATATACAAAGAAGGGGTGGGGAGAAGGGCATGTGTTGTAGAAAGGGAAGCCCTAGACAGGACCACCTTGCAGACTGGATAACTGCATGAGTTGGTGCTTTATTCACCAGCCCGTTCTATGAGGCTATAATCAGTTATGTTATTGCTCAGGCATGAGAAAACAGGCTGGTCCAGAGATTATATATAAGGTAATGCATGTCTGAGGATAGACCAGGCACCCAAGAGTTTCACCTCACCACCTTCAGATGTTTTTGATTATATTAGTATGCTGTTGCTATGCAAATAAATGTTGTGGCCAATATAACCCCCAATCTGGGCATCTGATTCTTCTCTGTGGAACTGATTCCCATAGATGTTGATGATTTCAGCTTCCAATCTTAGGATCAGAGATACTGTCTTTGGCATGATTTCCAAACACACAGTTCTGCTGACATCTGTACATTTCTTGTGTGCAAGGGTAACTATTCTGAATTTCAGCTGAGCAGTTGTGATTTGAATCCACTTCATTTGTTCAAAAATGAAAAAAAAAAAAAAAGATTCACACTGCTCTTTTCTGACACTGTTATTCCTGCCTTTGTCCTCCCTCCTCCTTTCATCCACCTCATAATCCTATATGTGCTTTGTTCTGTGAGCGTCCAGGTGTTTGGTCTCCTTTGTGGCTGATCCATAGTCTGAAGCTGCAGTTCTATAAGTGTAAATAGCTCCATTGAAGCTCCCTGGCATTTTAATTTGTAACTTCACTATATTACTCTTCTACTGGTGCTAGTTTGTTTATTTTAGTGCTATTTTATGTTTATATTTTACAGTTTTGAACTCTTTCTGTTAATTGACCAGAGAACATTAGTTAACGGGCATATACAAATGCTTTAAATCAGATTTATTTCCAAGTAATTCCAAGAATTTATACTGTATATTCCACGGTAATATGTGAATTATTTACAAACCTCCCCCTATTCCTCCATGCTTCATGTTTCAGTGTTTCCTTGTTCATTTATTTTTCTCATACTCTGCCCTCATCACGGATGCTTGGCCACTATTAGGGAATATGATCCTCATTTTATAAACAAGCTTTTGCCGTCTCGTTTCTGATGGCAACTCAGATAGTTTTGTTTTATTTGCGTTCAAGATGACTTTGACATATGGTGCCCCTATGAATGAGAGACCTCCAAGAACCTTGGTCATTAACTGTCCTGCTCAGGGCTTTCAAATACAGATCTGTGGCTTCCTTGATTGTATTCTACTATTACCCCTATGCAGAGGAAAAGTTCTATTTATTTGGACTATAACTCCCAGAATGACAGCTGCTGGCAGGAAAATTCTAGGAGCTGTGGTCTATAAAGCAGCCTTTTCAAGCTCTACTTCTGTGGTTTAAGAAGACAATGAAATTGGAAATAAAGGACCAGGAATTCAGTCCTAAATCAGCACATGACTTAAGAGTTAGCATGGAGCAGCTGTTTTCTGCACAAAAAATTGGGTGGTTGCTTGTCTTGACTCTTCTGGTTTTTTTCTGGGCCTGGCAGCCCTTCTGATGTCTGCACTGGAGTAACCATTGGCCTGTAGAGCCCGGTCCAGGTGTTTCATCTTCCGAGAAGTGGGGTTCACAGATCCATTTTGCCCAGAAGATTCAAGACAAGCAACCACCCAAAGGGAAGATATTTTTACCATACATCAAAGGAGTCACAGACAGAATAGGGAAAGTGAATAGGTGAAAAATAGGTGAAAAAAACACAACTTTCAAATGGTTTACAAACTGAAGAAGAAAATCCAGCAAATGCTTCGCTCAGCCAAGGACAAGAGAGACCCTCTCACAGCTGCAGGAGTCTACCGCATTCCATGCAGCTGCGGACAGGTCTACATAGGGACCACCAAACACAGTGTGCAAACAAGAATCAAGGAACATGAGAGACACTGCCGACTGGGTCAACCAGAAAAATCAGCAGTAGTAGAACATGCTATAAACCATCCTGGGGATAAAATGCTGTTTGAAAGCACTGAAATTCATGACTATGCCAACAATTACCATGTCAGAATGCATAGGGAAATCATTGAAATCCATAAACACCTGGACAATTTCAATGGGAAAGAGGAAACCCTGAGGGTAAACAGGGCTTGGCTACCAGTCCTAAAGAACAGCAAGGTCAAGACTCAACCTATGCAAATGAGCAACAGCCTAAGGCCAGGGAATTCCCAGCAGACAATGAGCACCAATTAGCAGACACTAATCCTTGTTTGCATATCCTCCCACCCTGAGGACTGCCATTAGCACAGAACAATACATTTGCAAATTACTCCTTCCTTCTCAGGGTCACACAGGATATATATATCCAATCCTTTTCCAAGCTATCATTCTCTGAAGATGCCAGCCACAGATGCTGGCGAAACGTCAGAAAGGAACTCTTCTAGAACATGGCCAAATAGCCCAAAAGCCCTATACAAAAAACTATGGATTCCGGCCATGAAAGCCTTCAACTCCACAACATTTTCTGGTTTTTTTTTAAAGTATATTTTTAAAGGACATTTTATGAAGATTTTTTGCACAAACTTTTCAAGTTCTGCAGTAATTTCTTAAGGGTTTCTAAAAAGCAGTCAGTGCAATGAGAAATATAACATGTTACCTTTTAATACATTGTAACAAGTTAGGACAATGAATTACTTCCTAAACACTGTAAAAAGAATAATGAAAATTATTATTATTATCAAAGTGTAGTGGCCCAAGGTTTCTGTGTTCCTTGTAAGAGAGTACCCTATATATAAGTAATGCATAAATCCATTTCAAGGTAAAAGTGATTTTATGTACATAGAAAGCAGGAGGCTAATTGGGAATAGCTTTAAAAGGCTGGCCATTTCTTATTTAGATCAAACAATGTTTTATAACCAAGAACATTTTTCTTGCATACAAATTGCTCTTTTCAGTTTTAATTAGGATAGAGACTGTGCCTTCCCCATTAAAAATGGGTAAACTTAATTGGCACTTGGTTCTTTGGGGAAGGAAAGGAGAGGCTAGCCATGTACTTTGTACCTGTCCTTTGATAAAATCAAGGTCCTGACCATGCAAGCATTATTAATACAGTTTATTTTGTTCAAGCATATGGAATTACTTGTTTTCACTAAAAGTAACTCATGTAGATAAATGTTTAAATTTGAAAACCATATTACTTTGGTAGCAGGGAGGAGGAGAATCAGAGTATTACTAAAAGTAACTCATGTAGATAAATGTTTAAATATGAAAACCATATTACTTTGGTAGCAGGGAGGAGGAGAATCAGAGTATTACTGTTCTGAAGACTCCAAAATAACAGAATGTTACATTCTTGAAGCTCAATAGCAGTTTCAAACATTCTATCGATTCTCTCATCTGGAATATTTCTAATTACAACATGGTTGTTTGACATCTGTCAAACAATATTCAAGATCCTATTGGCAGGCATTACTGTGCCATCATAGAATGAGGCAGATACAGAGAGACAGTTGCAGAGGTATATACCTAGAGATGCTGCACCCAGAGGATGGCAGCAGAAGACACTTTCTGTCAGCAAATAAAGCAAATAAAGCTGCCTTGGAGCGACTTAGGAGTCCAGGACACCTATACAAACTGGCAGAGTTGGCTTTCACAGCTATCTCCTGCCACTGCTACACTCTGTTAGAAAAAGTAATTTATTCTTGCATAACAGACCTTTACATCTGTATAAGTCAACAAAAGGATTCCAGTCAATAGATTCAGTTCAAAATGTATTTAGTTCACCATGGCTGCATCTGCACTGCAGAAATAATCCAGGTTTTCCCCACTTTAACTGCAATGGCTCAATGGCTTAACCTATGGTTCAGCTGTGGACCAGTGCAAGAAATCTTATCCTTAGGAGTTAACCATCTGAAATGATTGTCTACTGCAGCTGCATCTACATTGACACTGCTCTAACTGCCATGGTTCAGTGCTATAGAATTTTGAGATTTGTGTGACATTTAGCCTTTTCTGTCAGATTGCTCTGGTGCCACAACAAACTACAAATCACAGGATTCCATAGCATTGAGCCGTGGCAGTTAAAGTGATGTCAACCTGGATTGTTTCTGAATTTGTTAATACAACAAACATTAAACTAGTTAGTTTGTACAATCATGGGTTATCCACAAAGTGGAATAGGTACAATATACCTTTCATTGTGAAGTGTGCAGAGAAGCAAATTAAAAATCTTCTTATGTGGCCAACAGATTACTGATTTACTGCCCAGTGGTTATGTAGCTCAGGCTCTGACCCAGGCTGCTCCCACACTGCAGAATTAATGCAGATTCACACAACTTTAATGGTCATGGTTCCATTCTATGGATTTGTAGTTTCTTGTGATACTGCCACTCTCTGACAGAGAAGGCTAAATATCTCACAAAACTACAGTTCCCAGAATTCCATGGCATTGAGCCATGCCAGTTAAAGCACTGTCAAACTGCATTAATTCTGCAATGTAGATGCAGCCACAGAAGACAGTCATTCAGATAGCTTCTGAGGCTAAGACTTCTCTCACTGGTCCACAGCTAAGCCATAGGTAAGAAGCCTGGAACATGGTGTTAGCATTGCCCTCACTGGCTCTCACTTAACTTCCCTAAATTTAGCATGTATTCTCTTGTTATCCTAACATGCTGAGAAGGAACTTTAACAGAATCTACAGTTGACTTCAGAAATACAGAGGATTGCGTTCATCAATGCAATATTGTTTGTGTCAACTGAACTGCTATATTACACTTGCTAGTTTTCATTTCAGGCTGTGGAGGCAGTGAGTTGGACCCATAGCAGAGTAAACAGTTCCCATAAAGGATCATGTGGTCGCACTTCAAGTCAGTGAGGGCTGCTAAACCTTGCCAAATACCCAAATTGTAGGATTGATTTAGATTATCTGGCTGCTCTGATGGGCTCAAGACTCCAACTGCTCCCATCACTTGTCATTGAATATTGACTGGGATGGTGATGTTAGACAGAACTCAGGCATAATCTTTACCAAACCTCAGACAAACTAAACCCCAGCCAGTAAAACATTGGTGACTTGAAAACCACTTAAGTGGCCATACTGACTGGGAGATTCTGGCCCCTGTAGTCCAAACAACTAACACTTATTTGTAGTTATTCTATGCTCTACCGTTCCCAGTCTATTCTGCTGGAACAATTCATATGATTTACATTTGTTTAGGCATAAATATCCACCTTGGAGAGGGAAAAACTGGATTTTGAAGCTAACAAGAGAGTTTTGCAGGACTGCACAGGAATAAAATAGCCTCACACGAGAGACCAAAAAACCCACGTCGAGTATATTTGCTTTTCTCTTATTCTTTTGAAAGATACCATTTATGGAAGTCTACCTTGAAGCATTGCAAATGTAAATAGTTCTGCCTGGTTATCAGAGGTTTCCAAAAATAGATATAATTGAATTAATGTAAAAATAAATTAAAGATGACATACTTGGATTGTCCAATCCAGCCTGTGCAATCTAACCACATCATTTTCAAAACAATATATGTGGCTTAAGTAGGGGGGAAAAAACGAAAACACAGCATTGCATTAGAGAAAATAAGAAACATGTGCAAAGAAACATGAATTTTGAGTACTGCCTAGGAAACGGGGGCTTACCTATATGGTACTGCTAGGTGTGGAGAGCCCAAGCCATGATTCAATGGAGGATGACTGATGCCTCCAGTCCTACCCCACTGTTTGCCCAGTTGTATCTCAAGCTGAAGAAGCAGAGGCAGTCGCAGAAGGAACAGCTGGTGGTGATGGGAAGGAGCTTCCACCATCTTGTTGGGCTAGCAGCAGTAATGTCTTTAGCATGCATACGTGGCTTCAGTGGTGGCTTCCCCAGTGCCTGTCTTACCTCTGGCTTTTGCAGTTGAAGATAGATATTGGTGGAACATTGGCACACCATTACCTGCCACACACCCTTGCAAGCATTCTGGCCAGCCAACAGTGAGGTCCTTTCCTTCCTTCAGAGCCTTTAAGTAAAGGGAGCAAGACTCAGTGTCCCATGAAAATCCAAGCTGCTCACACCAGGTCTAGGGCTGGAGTAAAGTTCCGCTGTTGAAAGGGCAGAGCTGCATTGGATCCCTTTTTGGGAGAAAGGTGGAAAAAAATAAAAATAAAATAAAAACAATATGGCTAGGGACTTAAATGGGTGTGGGATATGAACTGAGATCTCAGTTGCTAGGGTGATAGAGTAGTCCTACTGAATGAATTTTGTAAGTCAACACTTATGTAAATTTCAGTCTGAACTTTAGTTCAGACTACCAATTGCATCAAGTAGTTAGTGTGTTCTGCCAACTTGCTGCCCACAACTACTAGCCCCTTTTAGACATTTTGCCAATATATTTTGAGGGATGGAATGCATCCCTTCCAACATTTCATAGATATAAACTGTGTGACATATGGTCAAGATGGCAAAAAGTATTAGTGAGGAAAAACACATAAGCTATGTATGATAGGCTGCTTTAGGTTGCTTTTGCCTGAGCCTACCGGGAAGGGTAGGATTCCACCACCTCCTCTCCTCTCCCCACACTGAGTTAATTGAGGACAAACTACTTTTTCATTTTGAACTCGGTTTGCAGTACTCGAAATAACCTGTGGACAAAGAGGGAAAATGGGAGGAGAGAGAGAGACTGGGGTATTCTTAAAGTAGGTGAAACATATGCTGAGAGACGATTAATTGGGAATGTCCTGCCAAACGAGGACAGTTGGAGAATATGGGGATGGCTCTGTCAGCAAAATAGTCCTCCAGCATCTTTGAAGTGTTTCACCAGCACATTTTACTTGCATTCTACAGTGTATTAACATAGTGGAGCTTCTGCTGAATCTTATAGTCACATCGTAGGCAATATGCACCGTGGGGTGGGGGACTGCATTGTTCCAAAATGGAGAAATAATTCAGGTTTTCCCCTTTTGGTGCTGGGTTCCTCTTGGGCAGGACAAGTTACTAAAAATGCCACCAAAAGATTGGAAAAAATACTTGGAAATGGACAAAGCTTGCTTTTTAAAAATGTTAAACTGTGGTGGGGTAAGAGTGACTATAAACTATTTAAAAGATGAATTTCTGATCCTATGAGGGAAGGTGCATAGAGTGTGGCTGGCAAGATACATGGAGTGCCTAAATTCCATTTTGGAGTTCTGGAAGCCCTGCAGTAGCCCTCCCAGCCCTCTAACTCTTCTATTTAAAAAAACACACACCACAATTTGCATAATTTGGGGGGCATTTTTGCTTGAAAACCTTGTAGAAAACCTACCAAATGCATGGAAAAATTAGAACACCCTCGCTTCAAACATGTCCAGAACCCTCACTATCTCCAAATCCTCAATTTTCTCCTGTGGTCCCTCTCAAAAAGGAGAGGGAAGTGATGTGATGTCCCTTCCAGCTGCCATTTTGAGAAGGACTGCAGAGGAAAATTGATCTGTTTGGGCTTGCTATGCTTGAGGCATCTGGAGGAAAATTGGCCCATGCTTCCCAACATACCTGTCCACCCCATCCTAGGACATTCATGAAGAGGTCATCTGCACCTCTTTATGGCTAGAAAAGGTGTCCAAGGAGTTTAGAGTGGTGAAGGGCTTTGAAAATAAACTTTACCCATCCCTGATGTAGTCATGCCATTGGGTTACATACTGCTGCTGTTGCAGGTTTTCTACCGCTCCTGTATAGGTGCATGTCCTATGACTGAAAGGCATAGCCATGTTAATCTGTATCAGTATACAACAGCAGCTTGTAGCATCTTTTGAGACTAGCACCTTTGTATTGAATCTCAGAGATGATACAAGAACCCATCCTAACATTTAATTTGCAATCACTTTTCTTGGTAACATTTGCTCTAAAGGGATAAAAGGCAAAGGAGAACTCTCCATCCCTTTGTAGAAAGCATAATATCTGCATGCTTTCTGTGCTCTCTTTCTATTGGAAGAAAAATGTTGCATCTGTATGTGGAAACTCATTATGTATGGACAACTGTTAGCAGTGATGAAACAGAATGAAAATCAATACCAAAGAAGAGCTGTGTCTTTTGAAATACAAGAATCTGGTCCAGGCCATCCTTCTTGGCATGCAACTAATTTCTTTTTCTAAAGGGACAAGAGCTTTCACAAAAAATTAAGTTAACTGTGAACCATCCGTATATTACATCAATTGCCTTGCTTTTTGCAAATTGCCCCTGGTGTCCTTATACCTCTGAGCTAAATTTTGTCTCTATTAACAGCTCCTAAATGGGAAGGACCTGTGGCTCAGTGGTAGTACACAAGGTCTCAGATTTTACTCTTGGCAATTTCAGCAGGGTCTGAAAAAGATCTTTCTCTGAAAACCTAAACAGCCATTGACAAACCCTAACTTGATATAAAGCACTTTCTACATTCTGTTCTGGTTGCCTCAAAATGTTTTGATGGAGATCTGGAAATTGTACTCAGTTGGGTCTTTGTTTTGAATTAAGAAGAGCTGAGGGACACCATAAGTCAGAAATGACTTGAAAGCACACAACAACAACATACATATGTGTGTGCGTGTGTGTGTGCACACACACATGCACATGCCATCTTGAATGCAGCTCTGAAGAAGGCAGAAGCTGAAATGTGTTACTTATTTAATTCCATTTGTTAATCACACTAATAAACACAAATGCATCTGAGGAAGTAGGCTCAAATCAAGTCATGCTACCAACTTCTGTTTTTCAGTTAGTCTCAAAGGTGCTGCAAATTTCCTTTGCATTCTAAGAAACACACACACACCTGTAGTTTAAAAAAAAAGCTGACATATTTGTATGTCTTTGTTTTTCCCTTCTATTATAAATCTTCATGAAAAATGTTCCCTTCAGCCTAATAACTAAAGACATATCTTACATCTCTTATACTTGTTTATTGTATGACCACATTCTGGGACCCATCCACTGTACTTGTCTCACTGAAATGAAAGCCTCAGGGAAGTTTGTGGCTGGTCATGCTCAGCAGCAACTGCTGTCTTCTTATTTGTGACCTGCATAATACCTTTTGGCTGAGGTCCTGAATACCAAAATGATACACACTGCAGATTCATGCTGAGGGGCAAAAGTGTGGCATTTTGAGAAAGGCTCAATTTACATGCATATGAGCATACTGCTCATACTTTATAGCAGAGGAAGAAACCATCTTGCTTTCTTTTACCTTTTCATGCCTTTCCAATATTTGTTTACAACCATGATTTGCCACAGTTCTCAATCATATGGCAGGGGGAGATGGAGTTTGGAGGGACTGTAACAGCGGGAGACCAAAGGACTCATCCCTCCCCCCTTCCTGATATGAGTATGACAAACTGGGTGGGTGGGAATGATGATCGAACAGGTCTTTTGTCTACTGAAAAATACATAACCTGGAGTCAGTGCCACAACTCTGGTCTTCCTCTATGTACTCTATACACCTGATGTGGAAAGAGCTAGAGGCACAGCATTTTTACTCGTTCACAGAAACCCATCAAGCATCTTCACCTACTCCCCCCCCCTTTTTTTTAAAGAACAAGAGAATATTAAAATATTGTGTCTTCCTTGCTAGCCTGCCTGGAAAGCTTTTTCAAAATTAGGAACAAAAACCTTTCAAAACTTATTTCAGAATGGATATTTATGATGTTTTAATAAAACCTTCCCAAAGGGCTTTTATTGACAAATAAAAAAAAGAGATTCCACCTAAAAATTAGGAAGAACTTCTTGATGATATTCCCCATCACTATGTAGGGGGAACTGGACAGTCAAAAAAGCAGATAAAAAGAAAATCATCTCTTTTGAGATGTGTTGCAGGAGAAGAGTGCTGAGGATACAATGGACAGCTAAAAAGATCAACAAATGGGTCCTTGAACAGATCAAGCCTGAAATACCCTTAGAAGCCAAGATGATCAAATTGAGACCGTCATACTTTAGCCACATCATGAGAAGGCATGACTCATTAGAAAAGACAATAATGCTGGGAAAGGTTGAGGGTAGAAGAAAAACAGGAAGACCTAAGCAGAGCAGTGGAAGGCAGGGAGTCAGGAGGTGTCTCATCCACAAGGTCATCATGAGTCAAGAGTGACTCTAGGTCAGTCAACAACAACAACAACAATCCTGATGGTTAGAGCTGTCGAACAGTGGAATGACCTGCCTCAGAGTGTGGTGGAGTCTCTTTCTTTGGAGATTTTTAAACAGAGGCTGGATGACCATCTATTGGGAGAACCTAGACTGTATCTTCCTGCATAGCAGGAGGCTGGACTGGGTGGCCTTTGGATATCTTCCTGTTCTGTGATTCTATACTTCTAAGAACTGACTACAGTCACAACGGGAGGATTAGACTAGAACTGAAGTGGGCAACTCCTGGAGAATTCTGGGTAATATTGTGGATCCACTGGAGACCGCTGTGGGCTCTACACCAACTGCTGCTGGTGAATTTCAGTGGCAGTTACCAGTTTTGCTGCTGTGAACCTCCCAATATTCAGCTTCAATTCACTGCAGCATCCCCCTGCAGTGAAGGAGAGATTCAGAGTGTCTTTTATAGAGCCCTGCCACTGTCCAGGCAAAAGCATTCCGAGAGGGAATGAATGTGGTAGTGAGTCCCTTTTCAGTAATGCTGCCCACCATCAAGTTTTGGCTGACTGAATGGTGGGAAATGGGAGACAATGAAGCCCACAAAGCAATCTGAGGTCCATGTCCCCTTCCAGGTGATATATTATCTCTATCTGATATAGATGCCAGAAAGTGTTAAAGAAATCAAAGCCATGAACACAGTTTTAAAAAGAGGGGGGAAACACCAGTCAGGAAAAATAGCAAAAGAGGAGCAGTGTAGGAATCATACAGTGAGAGAGAAAACAGGGTTAAAGAGCAAATGTAGACATTTTAACCCCCCCCCCCCCCCGGATTTTAGACTATCAGACCCTTATGTCTAGAAATCGACTGTTAGATCTCCATGCCTTAAGATAATACCACACTGGACATTGTGAATATAGGAATATTATGCAATCTCTTGAAAATTATTGGAAAAATATGGCTTCAGAACTTTTCATCATCATGCACTTTGGCACATATTGTAGTGTTCACTCTTTCTTCAGTGTGTTTTTGATTTTCCCTGGTACTTTTAATGATATGCCTTTGATGTTCTAGAAAACCACTCACTTAAAAATAGATACAAATTCCCAAGTGTTCATAAATGGTTTCCCTGTACTTTCCATAGTGACAAATTAATTTATCTTCTTTAATATATAATCACTAGAATTTGCACTTAACGTTCCTTTCAGCTCTGGTATTACATCCAGTTCACATAGCAGAACAATTTTTGACACTGACCTCTGATGGCTGCTGGTAGTACTTTCTGTAAAAGTTCTTAGGAATGTTAGAAGATGACACTGTGGGCCTATGGTACCCAGTCTCTTTGTCAAGAATCCCAACAGTCAGATACTTGAAAAACAGTGTTACTATGGCACATTTACATTACAGTAAATTAGTTAGATTATGTTAATAACTACAAGAAAGGTATGCAAGGGTTAGAAACACCTTAGTCCACACCCTGGTGTTCTTTCTCTTTCCCTTGGTCTTTCTCTTCTCTCATCAGTGAGAAAGTTCAAGCATCTTACTGGTCAGTTCCTCTCTTCATTCTCCTACCCAGTCTTTACTAGGAATCAAAGCCTTGTCTTGCCATCTTTCATTCTTTTAAGCATTTGAAGAATTTGTTGGGCTTGCAGTGGAAATCGTCAAATGAACTTAACAAGAGGCCCTGTGGGATTAGAGCAGGTTAGAATAGTTTTCCACATAGTGGTTGCTAGTGGTTTCCAACTAGCGGTTGCTGGTGATACTGCTAATGTTAAGCTAACATTACTGTTCAGGTTTAGAAGCAACAAACCTTGAAATAGATTTTAAAAACAAACTAATCTTTACATGCCCACAGTCCCTTTAGTATCTGAAACAAATTCCAGGTGTCTAGGTGTCATGGTCTTGGACCTATAGTCGCACTTTCATTATTACCAATGTGAGATATATTATTATATATCTCATTTTTCCATTTTTTAATTCCATATATCAATAAATATAGAAGTGAAGTTTAGGAGGAAAAGATGGGTGAGCTCTCATTCACACACACCAGCTTAATTCAGAAATGAACTGGGACTATTTCTCCCTAGTCAGCAAGTGCCAAACCAATTTGAATTTATTGAACATTACTCTAAACATTATGCTTCATGAGTTACTCTTTTCTCCTTTTCTTCCTTGTGGAGGGTGAATCTTTGACTCCCAGCATGAGCTTTTTCTGGAATAGATCCTCAATGGAGGGGCAAGCTGGGAATTGTTGTCCAGATTTCATTAGTGGGCCTGAGCATAACAGACTTTGACAGTATGAGCTGTGACCCAGTGTCATCACTAGGGTGGTGTTACCTCGTCTGGGTGCCTGGAAATGGATGCTGGGGGCAATGGTGCCTTGACTTTTCTCCCTCCCACTGCCTCACTTGCTTGGCTGCCCATCAGCCTGCCAGACCCCCTGCCCTCAGGCTTAGGGTAAACAAGGGAAAAGAAGTGTGGACTTGAGGGAAAACACAAAGTAAGGATATCAGTTAGAGAATGAAGAAAGAAAATGATGAGCTGCAAGAAACCATTTGCATTCATGTTGAAGTAAATTCCCAGTCACTTGCTATCATTCCAGTTTGGACAGAAGTTGCAAAAGCCAGGTTGTTGTCCTCTCACTTCTGCAGTCAATCTCAGGGCAAGTGAAGTTTGAAGCACAGTTCTTTCCAAGATCCCAAGATCCCAGAATTCCCCAGACCATGCTAGATTGGGGATTTTGTAAATTTAGTCAAAAATTAACTTTATTAAGCTCCTGTACTTTCTGGCAGAAAGGTTGCAACGGATTCCCTGCAACCACTCTTTAGCTGGCTGACAGCCATGATGTGTTACATAGCTCCCTTCTGCCTTGTAGCAGTTTTTGTCTCTTCTCATGAAACAAGGAGCATAGTTTAGAGGAGCATGCATAATCCAAGTTTATGGCATATTCAAGCCAAAGGGTCTTTCTGGCTCCTCTTTAGCTGTACCACAGCCTCACACCAGTTATACCATAGGATGTTTTGCACAGAGACAGAAAAATCATACTTGCTAAATGATAGAGATTTAAGAAGATATTTTATACAGTCTTTTAAAAACACTTCCTCCTTTTGAGGTTGCAGTCTTATGGGAGGGCACCCCTAGGACCATGGGATGACTAGAAATCCTCCTGTTAGACTCCTTCATGCTACACCAATCTCAGATCCTTCATCTAATCCCTGACAAATCACTGAAGAGCTTTCTAGGTCGGTTTCTTCTGTGGTGATAATGCCTGAACTCAGAAAGGCACAAAAGGGATGTGTTTTGGTTGCTGTAGTATGTGTGTGTGGGGCAAAAGCAGGGAGGATGGGGGACATTTTGCTTTCCAATGCCTGGCAGGTTGCATCGAGTTTCAGCACACTTGAAGTGATGGAGTTTTAGTTCATTTTGGTTAAATTTTGGCTGATTATTCTCTGTTTTCTGTGCTTTGGAGGGGTTTGGGAAACTTTGCAGGGTTAGGGGAATTTGGGGACAGATTTGGCCCATTTGGAGACAAAAACATGCCTAAAAATTATCCCCTAAATTATTATTTTTGTTGGGCTGGGGATTAAAGAGGTCTTTGCACAGACATGGTGTACTGGGTAAGAAGGGAGAGGATGTGAATCTGGGCAATCCACAACTCTCTCAGACTCTGATCATGCAAAGAAATTAAGACATGCCTCAGAATACCTCTTTTGCTTGCAGTGGAAGAGATATGGGGCTAAAAGAAAAAAAAAAAGATGTCCCACAGAGAGGGTTGCCAGGTCAGGGCTCTTACAGGAGACTGACAGATGACACTTTGTACTGGTAGGTGAGCCTTAGTGTTATCAAGGGTAGTGCCTGTTGATGTCAAGAAGCATGATAAATTAAGCATCAACTATAGTTATAATATGTGCCAAAAAAATTAAATAATACTTAAAATACTTCCTCTAAGTAATGAGGAAGAAACACAAACACACAGAAACAGACATGCACATATGCCCTTGTAAAGACAATACTCTCATCCTGAGTTTTCTTCCATGAAGCATGGTAATGTTGTCTACAAAGAAAAAATGACTAACATTTGTCCCTGCCAAATACTTCTGCCTTGTCAGTAAGAGTCTGGGAGAACAGTGGAGGGAAAGGCACCTCTAAGATTGGGGCAGCCCATTCATTAGGCTTTTCAGTCTTAGGGTTCAGTAGATCAATTAAAAAAAATCAGAGTCATCATACTTAATGCTATTTCTGCAAATTTTTGAATATTCATCTTTAAATCTTAGCAACCCCACCATAAGTTGCCACCTAAGGAAGTAAAGTCACTTAATATGATTTAATAAAATACCTGTGTTTGATTTTTGAAGACAGTTAAAAAATGCAACAGTAATATTCTCTCAATCATCATCTTTTTATTTCATCCACCCAGTCATTATTCTTGGTTTGCAGGCTTCACTACTGGAAATCTCTTTTGAGATATTTTCGGTGTCAAAATGTAGTCTTTGAATATTTGTAAGATCAATAGAAGAGTACATCTGAGCATGACTGCTTTGTGTAGTCTATAGCCACATATAACTATATGGAGATCATGTATAATAACTGTAGGATTACATGACATCTTCAGACTTTTGACCTAAATACATAGAGCTACTGTTACTCAACAGAGGCACCTCCTGAAGTGTCCCACCATCTGAGGTATGGTGGGTTACTACAGGAGGCACATGTCACAGACACTCCAAATATGGGATCACCTCCCCAGGGGGCTTGCCTGGTGATTTTGCCATCAGGAAAATACCTTTTTGTTTCTCCAAGTATTTTAAAATGCAATTTGCTTTCATTTATTCTTGTTGCCATTGTTGTGTGTCTTCAGATTGTTTTCGATTGATGCTGAACCTAAGGCGAACTTATCATAGGGTTTTCTTGGCAAGATTTGTTCAGAGGAGGTTTGCCATTACTTTTCCCTGAGACCGGGAGCATGTGACTTGCCCAAGGTCACCTAGTGGGTTTCATGGATGAGCTGGGAATTGAACCCAGAGTCATAGCTTTTATAATATATTTTCTATATAAGCTGTTTTAATTGATTGTATTCTTTTAAAGTGATTTATCACATTAAACTTGTTATTAGCTGTTCTAGGAAGCTGCTGAAGGACAGGGTATAAATCCTTTAAAGGAAATAGCTAATGAAATGGGTTCATGGGTAGCCTACATTATTTATCTGCTTATGTCATTCCTTAGGAATATATATATATATATATATACAGTATATATATATATATATATATATATATATATCACATCATGTTAGGCATTCTGCTAGTTTTTGACTTAGCAGAATATGATGACATCACGTTAACACATGTCTTTTATTAGAGTAGACATTACCAGGCAGACAGCGGCAGTTCTCTAAAACATCTGAATCCTTTAATAATGCATCTCTTGCTTCAAATTCTTCCCAATGAGAATTTAATTGCTAGATTAGCCAGAGGAATGCTAATTTGTATTACAGTACCTCTCTACCACTTTCTCTTATCCATTAATCACTATCCAGTGATCCAGTACATAAGGGGCTCAAAGGCAATTTATGATAATAGACATGATAATTAGATTTTATATATACATAGACTTAAGTGAGAAGCAAGTAATCTCTGAGGTAGAGGATTTGCCAAATACAAGAAAAGATTCAAGTCTTTGCCAGGATGCAACTATTAACTATTAATGACATGTTTGTTTTGCCCTTCCTCCAAGCTATTCAGGGCAGCACACTCTGTCCTCTGGTTTGCCCTCTTTTCCTTTGCAACAGCACCAACCGAAGTCCTCGTGGCTGAGGCAGGTTATAAAGCCCCATCTCCTAGTTTTAGTCTACTGTGCCTTGGTTGGCCAGCTTGTGATGCTTCAGCTACTTTTGGATTGTAGCTGCCATCATTTTTCACAACTGACTGTGTTGCCTGGGATGGCTGGGAACTGTATTCCAAAAATATCCAGTGGGCCATATATTGATAACCCCTACACTAAACTTTACTGGTTCTTTTAGAACCTAAGATGCTATCTAATTTAAGCTTAGGAGGTTATGCTAATAAGAACACAGATAAACTTCAGAGTTAGATGATAACATTTTTTTCTGCTGTGCAAACCCACTCTACAGTATGCATTCCTGCCTCCATAATGTTTTGATTGGCAACATCCTATATACTCTCTGTAAATGCAATCCTTACATTTTTCTCTGATTGACAACTCTTAAATATGAAGAATTTCCTACTGTTTTATGTCATGTTGACTCATAGACAAAAACATTTGTTCAAATGCAATGATCATGACCATGCCAATAAGGCAGTGGATGGCTGGGGTGACATTGTCTAAGGTCCATGTGGAGTGGACAAATTGGAAAAGTTATCCAGAGAAATGCCTGAAAGAACACTACCTGCTCTCACAGAACAGTCTGCACAACTTATATTATAAAGTACCAAAGTAAGTAGAAAGATGCTGATGCAGGAAATTGCTTGGGATGATTTTCACAGTGAGCAAAAGCACATGCTGCAGAGGCAGGGGAAAAAAACCCTCCAACTCACTTCCAGGGATCGAACCTGACTTCACTATAGTAATCAGTAAGTGCTGAAGGAGAATAAAATAGAGCTGAAACTAAATTCTGCGTTATTACAGCGTGCACTCACACACACCAAAAATGCAAAACAGAAAACAGTTTTGCTTAGGACACCAAATCAATTTTGATTAAAAATGTTAGGAATTCAACTTGGAACATTTCAAAGTTGGACAAACAAGGTACAGAAACAAACAACAGCGTGGAGCATTGGCTCCACTTTGGAAAAGAAACAGAGGACTCTTTCAAACGGGGAGGAATTTCTCCCAACTCCGAATGGAGCCAATGCGGATTTATGTAAATAACATAAAACCCATGATTGCATTCGAATTGACCTTAAATTATACTTCCAATTTAGCCTTGTATGAAAGAGTCCCAAGTATTGTATTATTGTTATTCTTCTTCTTCTATTTATTTACATCCTGCCTTCTTCTCAGTATAGGAACCCAAGGCATTCTAAGTTAAAACAGTATGAAATATTAAAAATACAAAGTTTAAAAAGTAATTAAACAATTTCAAAAGATTAAAAACATTACATTATTAAAAATTTAAATTTAAAACTTTTTTTTTTTAAAAAATACCTCTTATATAACCTTATACAGCACCCATGTCCATATGCAAATGCCTGGTGGCATACAGATGTTTTTATCTCTTACTAAAAAGAAAGTAGGGATGGAGCCAACCTGGACTCTCCAGGGCGGAAGTTCAAGTACTTGGGAGTAGCCACTGAGAAGACCCTCTCTCTTGTTCCCACTAAATGAGCCTGAGAAGGTGGTGGGACAGAGAGGAGAATCTCAGTTATCTATTGGGTTCATAAAAGAACATACCATCATTCAGATTGCCTGGACACAAGCTGTATAGGGCTTTATAGGTCAGAACTAGCACCTTGAATTGTGCCCAGAAATGGACCAGCAGCTAATGGAGCTGTTGTACCAACAGAGTTGTGTGGTCTCTGTAGCCAGCTCTAGTTAACAACCTGGCTGCAGCTCTTTGGGCTAACTGAAGTTTCTGAGCACTTTTCAAAAGCAGTTCCATGAAGACCACATTACAGTAATCCAAATGGGGTGTAACCAAGGCATGTACCACCATGGCTAGATCTGACTTCTCCAGGAACAGGCGTAATTGCCACAAGAGTTTTAATTTTGCAAATGAACTCCTGGTCACCGCTAATACCTGGGCCTCTAAGCTCAACGCTAAATCCAGGAGTACTTCCAGACTATGAACCTGTGTTTTAAGGGGGAGTGTAATCCCATCCCTGGATCTATCTTTTAATTGGCCAGGAGCACCTCTGTCTTGTCTGGATTAAGCTGCAATTCGTTTGCCCTCAACCAGTCCATTACAGTGGCCAGACACCGGTATAGGACAGAAACAGCTTCCTTGGAATTAGGTGGAAAGGAGTAATAGAGCTGAGTATCATCAGCATACTGATGACAACTTACTCCATAACTCTGGGCAACCTTTCTCAGAGGTTTCATGTATATATTAAATAGCATAGGGAACAACATTGAGCCCTGAGAGACTCCACAGGCCAATGGCCAAGGAGTCGAACAGGAATCCCCCAGCACCACCTTTTGAGAACACCCCTCCAGGAAAGAACAGAGCCACTGAAGAACAGTGTCTCCAAGCCCCATCCCAGAGAGGCGACTCAGAAGGATACCATGGTCGATGGTATCAAAAGCTGCTGAGAGGTCCAGCAAAACATACAGGGACACAGTCCCCATCTAGTTCCCTGCGTAGGTCATCCACAAATATGACCAAAGCTGTCTTTTGTCCCATAACCAGGCCTAAAACCAGACTGACATGGATCTAGATAATCCATCTAATCCAGGAATGTCTGGAGTTGAGAAGCCACCACACTCTCCCTTTAATTGTCTAGTACAGTAAGATCCAGGGAAGTTTTTTTTTTCTTCCAAAGAAAGGTCTTACCACAGGCATGTTACCAGGCATATTGTAAAGAGGCATTAATGATTTCCCTTACCCATTCCCCACTCCTCCTCTGGCCTGTTTAATAAACCAGGAAGGGTAAGGGTCTAGTATACAAGTAGTGGCTCTCACCTCTCCAAGGATTGTGTCCACATCCTCAGGCTGCACAAATTAATCTTAAATCCTAGTAGGTCAGATAAGGAGACCCTAACATTGGTATTGGGTACAAATGAGGATGAACATCGGCCTCTCAACAACGGATTGACTGAACGAGATTACATATTTGAGGACTATCCATAATCCTCCACTTCTTGTCTTTCTTTTCCAGAGACAAAGTACTGGAGCAACAAATGGAAAAGATAAGACTTCTGGTGAGAATGGTGAGTTTTTGTTGGATTTTATTTCCCGGTGGTGACTCATGCAACTTATTCTGATTCAGGGAAATACCTTTCTGTAGAGACAGATGGGACTCACACTTTAGTAAGTGCAAAGTGGGCTGTGGGTTCAGTCAGACATCCCCTTCACCCATCCGGCAGTAAGAGATTCTGTGTCTTATCTTGGTTTTAGGACTTACCTTGGTTTTAGGACTTACCTTGGTTTTAGGACTTACCTGACCAATTCATTCCAAAATTCTGACAATCTTTTAAAAAGTGATACCACACATTTTAACCCTTTGGCAGCAAATCTTTCCTGGCATTTAGGAGTGTTTGGCTTTCAGAATCATGAAATTATATGATATGTGTGGAATGCTCCTGATCAACATTCCAGTCAATCAGTGGTGATTTCTTCCTCCATGATGCTCCATTCCTATCACCCTTCCAGCCACATGTGGGCAGCATGTGATTTGTGTGGCAAGTGCAGCCTTCAGAAACCTTTATTGCAAATCACTGTGGCTATCCATATACCCCAATGCATAACTCAGCTACATCTATCACTCAGATGGGAACATGATTGGATTGGGAGGAAGTGCATTTCTAAATAAATTTGTTGAGCCAGAAGAGTGTCTGATGGGGAAGACAGAACATGACTGTGAATAGATCTCCTTTGCTTCTCTAGTCCTGTTCAGAATCACCACCCTTATGCTGCGGAAAAGGAGTGACACCTTAGGGAGTAAACCTAACTTTTAAAAATACCACTGCTACAACTGTGCTAGTTGAGCCCCCAAAAGTCAAAGATCCTAGACTTTAAATTAGCAGGGAATATGACATCATCTGCCACTCCCCCAGACTTCTATGTTTTTTTTTTCTTAGCTGCAGTCTCTACAGTAACTGGGGTGGGAGGAAATAGATTTTCTCAACAATGACATAATACTGGCTGAGAAGTCACACTGGAACCGCATTACAATAAATCTCTCCATGTAGAGTCACATGTTAATTGTGCTGGCCAACTCTAGTATTGAATGGCATCATGATGCAATTGAACCAGGAGAGCAAACACTCATCCAACTGCACAATCAAATGTGTATGCATATCAATGCACAATACACATCCATGCACATGGACATCCAGAAAAAAAGAAAAGAAAAGAAAAAAGAAAAAAAGAAAGCCACCCACTTCTATAGGGGAACTTACACCTGAGTAAGGCACCAACAGGATTCTGGCCACTAGGAACTTTCCCTGTTGTGATGCAAAGCACAGCGGGCCCTTTGTATCTGCTGGGGTTTGGCTCCAGGATGCCACATGGATATCAATATCTGTGGATGCTCAAGCCCCATTAAATACAATGGCATAGTAAAATGGTGTCTCTTATATAAAATGATAAAATAAAGGATTCCTTTTTGGAATGTATATATTTTATAAATGTTTTCAAGCCAGGGATAGTCGAATCCATGGATAAAGAATCCATGGATATGGAGGGTCGACTGCATTTTTGGGAGGCTTTACAAAATATGAAAACTTCTAGAAATTGTTTTAAATCAATGCAACCATCTGCATTTTGGAGTCTCTATGGGGGTGTTGTTAAAGAGACTATTCAGAGAATTTAAATTTTACCACTCCACCACTGAGTTTTATAGCTCTGCTAGTGGCTAACCCACTGCAGGGCTGCTGCCATACTACAGTATTAATGCAGTTTGGCACTGCTTTAAGTGCCATGGCTCAGTGTTATGAAATTCTGAGATCTGTAGTTGTGGCACCAGTGATCTCAAGCAGAGAAATTTAAGGTAGAGAACCCTGGATTTCATAGGATGGAACCATGGCAGATAAAAGTAGTATCAAACTGCTTTAATTTTGAAGATACACACATAAATACTTCCTTTCTCTTTGTTTGTCCTCTTTTTTTCTTTATTTCTTTTTGAGCATGGGGCAAGTGTGTACCAGTGAGACAGAAGAAAGATGGAAGGATAGAAAGAAGGAAAGAAGGGTCTCTCTCTGTGTGTGTGTGTGTGTGTGTGGTGGAGAGCCAGAGGAGGAGATTCCATATAACCACATACACAGCCAGCCTAGGCTCCATCCACTGCTGCCCTTAGTCATTCTTAACAACAGCATGTTCCCCTGAGTACAAAATGAGGGCATCACAACCTCCAAATAAAAATTCTCCAAATTATTTTTTCCTTCAATCCCCAAATTTCTAGCAAATTTCTAGCATTGCAGACAGTGAGCCACTGAAAATCATTCACAGCTAGAACTCTCACATTTTCTGCACATGCATTCCTAAATTGTATTTTTAAATGTTCAACTGAAATTTTATGTTACTACTATGCTAGAAATTTGAGAAGGAAGGAAAATTGAATTGGGGGCTGAATTCTCATTTGGGTAGATCATTCTCATTTGTTCCACTGTAGCTATGCCCCTGCCCTTGCCCCATTTATCACCACAAGGTCCCCCAAGGGGGAACTGTATATGCCCCAATCTTTTACTCATAAAATTGATTTTGTATTCTGTGTTCTGTTAACTAGCTCAATCCTCATTGGCTGTGTGTGTCTTTGGATTTTCCCCCACAATTTTTTTCCTCTCAAGAGATTTTTTTACTTTTACAAATCATGGGATTTTCCTGAGTCTACTAATACCATCCTCTTGAACACAGATGGTGCCATTTTAGCTATATAAGCCACAACACATACACACCTCTGAACACTGCAAGTAGAAGGAATGGTCTTTGAACATCTCATTCAAATTGCATAGTGTTCTCAGATTATCCACAGGTCTTTCAGAGGGCTCGAAGCCATTGCAGTGTGGTTTTGTCTTTCTAGAGGATTGAAAGGACATGATGCTTTAAAAGCACATAATAATGAGAAGCTTTGGAAAAGCAGAGATAAATTCTGTCCCAGTCAGACACCTTTGCCAAGTCGTCTCTGGTTCCACATCTTCTGCAACTGTATCAGCATTTCACTTGCTGACTCAAGGGAAAAGTGAACATAGCCAAGCTGATTTGTCCATCTCAGGTGAATCTATGAATGAGTAAACTAGCTTTTGAAACATGCACATTTTGATAGCAAATTCCTTTTGGTAATTTAATTATCTGCTGTTGTTTAAAGACAAAGGATATTCGAATTCTTCTCAGTGCAAAACATACTGGTAGAACAAGTGTGAAGTATGGTGGCTTCTCTTTGTACAAGTAGTTGTAGCTATTCAAACAGAGAACAACAATAAAAAGGCAGATACAACAGCAGTGTGTGTGTGCGTGTGTGCTTTCAAGTTGCCCATTGATTTATGGTGTGCCATAAACTTCATGGGTTTTCTTAGGCAAGTAATACCCAGAGGTGATTTTGCCAGTTCCTTCCTTTGAAATATAGTTTACAACACCTGGTACTTGTTGGCAGTCTCCCATCCAAGTACTAATGAAAGTTGAAACAGCTTAGTTTCCATGGTCAGATGAACTCTGATGTGCCTTTAGTATTTAGCCCCTGGAAACACAAAACAGGAAAGCCAAGATTAGTTCCTATGGGGATCATCATCGTCTTCACCACCAGCAGCATCACTGTCTTCTTTTTCATTTATATCCTACCCCCCCCCCCCCGCAACTGCAAATGAGTTTGAAGGATGTCTAATTGCTTTAGGATAGCCATCCCTAACCCAGCATATTCCAAATGTTGGACTACAGATGTCATCAACCCCAGCCAGTATCTGAGTAATAGGGCTTGCAATTCAAGACATGTGGAAACTGCCAGGTTGGAAAAGGTAACTTATACAGATGACCCTTTGGATGCATGGGTGTTCGATCTGGGACACTGTACAGATGTGAAAAAACATGAATAATCCATATTATTAAATGGTGGTTTATTGAATGTGTATACTTCTGTGTGTCCATGTTTATGTCACTCCTATTCAGTAATAAGAGATGTGATGAAATCCACAGATCTGAAGGGACAACTATAATTTCCAAATACCAGAGTATGCTGCCACAGTCATTTTGTGACTGGGAAGCAAGCGAGAGACACCTGGTAGTAAGAATCTGGCTACAGTTCTGCAGGTGGAAGGAGAGAACAAACATTGCCCTCCTTCATTAATAACTATGCATATTTGCTGGCGATATGGGTAGCTAATGCCAATGCTCTTCTCCCATCCTCCCTTGGCCATGAAATGGTCATGGCATTTTCCCTCAGCACTTGGAAGCTGACTTCTGGAGGGAGGGACACAGAACTGCTCCTTGTGAAGTGTTAAGCCCCACAAGAGCCATGTAGGATCCTGCCCAAGCTCATATGTATTCATGGTGGTATAATCACAGAATCATAGAATCATAGAGTTGGAAGAGACTACAAGGGCCATCCAGTCCAACCCCCTGCCATGTTCAATGCTTGGCTGTTATATATATAATGTTCAATGCTTTGCTGTTATGACACATCAAAACAGCTACTGTATATACTCAACTATAAGTTGGCCTCATGTATAAGTCGAAGGCAGCTAAAATTATGGATTTTGATAAGACTCATGGATAAGTTGAGGATAAAACTTAGGGGCATGCAACAAAGGATGTAAATGATGGAATTTACTGTCTTCATACAGAAATGTCTTATTCAGATGTTCTAAGCCAAATTCTTCTTGGCATTCTTTTGAGGGGAAGCACAAAACAGGTGCCACCACTGCCATTTTCCCACCCAGGGATTCAAAAAGGCCAAAAGCAGCATCATGGTGGAAAGAGTAGAGGGGGTTGGTGCATCTCTTGCATGATCCCATGATGAACTAAGCTCTTACCTTTTGTCACTCTACTCAGAGAAGGAGGAGAGCTAAAATACACTACTTACATTGACCTGTGGATAAGTCGATCCAGTCGTTTGGGGTCAATTATTTGACAAAAATTTCTAGACTTATACATGAGTATATACAATATAATAAATCTTGGATCTATGAGTGTGAGTGTGTTTGTTTCTTTTATCTGGATTGTTCCACATTTTGAGATTGACTCATTAGAAGGTGCACAGAATCCTCTTTTGGCCTTGCTTCCCTAATAAAGCTGTATGCCTTTCTCCTTGGTAATGTTTATATCATTGTGAAACACAATGTTCCTAATAAAATTCAATTATGAACTGAAGGCAACTGAGAGAAGCAGGAGAAAGGCACAATTTGAAAACACACCTTTTCCTTCAGATTTTGGGAACTGAGTTGATCTTGCCTCTGTTCCCTAGCACAAATCCTTGTTTATTATGCTTCTCATAATAATACCATGAGTATCATATTATTTTCATACGTTTATCCAAAGATAGCTTTGATGGCCAGAGAAACAAAGACATCCCTACCTTAAGTTACACTAAACAGAGAAGAACCTTACAGCTCAGGACAGTAATATGCGTGTTTCAGGAGAGATGTGACTTTGGATGCCAGCCTCCATTGGCACAGATTTACTTTTCCACTTCCAAAATGTGCTAGACTATTTGTATGGCAACAGCTTATACATTATGCACAAGGCACGTAGGCTGCTGTGAAGAGAGATGAGTGGCAGCAAGTGCTGAACTATGAAAAATCTAGTGTTTGTGACCATAGTGGGAAAGTGAGCAGAAAATGGGTATGCATGAGGACCAAGAAGGGGACAACATGTACTACTTTTTTGGTCAGAGTTATTTCCAAGGAAAGAAGCAGACACTTAAAACATGTTCTGCTTGATTTGTCAAAGATGGTAAAGACTGATTGTTTTTGTCATCCCTAGAGAAAGGAAAGACTTTGAGGGAGAAGCAAACAACCACAAGTATTGGCTCAAGAGAAATCTATACTGCAAAAATTGAAAAACCATTGGTTGTATGTTATGGGAACAGAAGTGTCTCCTAATCTACAAGGAGACCTCTGGCCTGTAGATCTGATGTAGTCTGCAGGAGGTCCCCATCTGGTTGTTCAGCTCCCTGGTGGGCTTAGCACTGAGAAGTGAGTGAAGATAAAGGATTCCTCTTCCTTTCTCTTACACAGCAGTGGGGCTTCTATGAAGACTTGGCTGGGGACACCAGAGGCTTTTTAAAAACAGTAAGGTCCTTCATTTATTATAGAGGCTCAAGGATCATGACCCTCATCTGCACCTGCCTGGAGCTGTAGTATTTTTTTTTCCTGCAGAAACTATTGGGAATAAAATAGAATAAAATTAGCACTAACAGAGAATCAGAGCTGTAGGGACCACAAGGGCATTGTGCAAACCCCTCTGTTGTGCTGAGGATTCTTGCTTAAATCAGCAGTGGGAACCATACAGATAGAAGGCTGCATGTGCCCTGCAAGGGCTCTGAGCCATCTGTTGGGTCCCCATTCTCCCCTCTCCCCACTCAGTAAGGGTACTAGTTTTGTTAGTTCCTTGCACTTCTTCAATCTTTATTGCCTTTAACCAATGGCCATTGCAAAACCAAAACAAAACAATACATATAAAATACATATGTAGTGATACATATTAGTTCCTTGCAGTAATTTCAGATCTGGACCATTTCTGTTTATTAATCTATTACATTATTTATAACTTGCCTTTCCCCCCAAGCTGTTGGGTTAGAAACATTTCATTGTATAAACAAGCCAGGTCTAAAAACAGACAAATTGTCATGGGTTGACTCAGAATTTAACTAAAAGGCATTAAACTCTTTATTCAAGAAACAGTGGACAACTCATAAAAAGGTACAAAACTAGATAGTCATCTTGGTAGTCTATCTAATTAGATAGTCAGCTTTACATGAATATTATTAACCTAGATGCCTGCCATAAATACATTTGCAGCACTAAAATCAGGTCTAACACAAATTATTATTATTATTATTATTATTAATTTATATAGTGCTGTAAATTTGCACAGTGCTGTACATACAATCTTAAAATTAGACGGTTCCCTACCCTCAGACTTACAATCTAAAAGACACAACACAAAAAGGAGAAGGGAAAGGTGGTGAGAAAGGGGATGAGGTCCAGTGGTTCTTCTCTCCCTCTGGGGCCTGAACCAAGGCAGATGGGCTAAAGGGAGGGCTCGGCTTCTTAATACATAGTTAAAACATTAACTGGACACAGTGACTTCCTGGAACCAAGAATCTCCAGCCCACCAGAAGTGTCCTCTTTCCTTTCTAGTCTGTGGGCCAAGGGCAAAAAATAATCTATTAGTTTCAGGGAAGGTAGCAAGATATTATTCAGCTTTTATGAAAAGTGTATATCTGTAGACTGTGTTCTCATGTGACAACCTGTTCTGATGAATTGTGTTAAGTCTCATGTGAACTCATTGATATGACAACAGCTACATTTTCCTTTTTTTCTGATGTAAGATATACAAACAGTTTTAAAATTAAAAACTGTAGTACTGTATGTAAAAAGTAAGTAAGGGGCAGTACAGACTGGCACTTTGTGCCAGCCTGACTGCTTGCTAATACTGAACTAGGGCTGAGCGTTTACATGCCCCCAGCCCTAGTTTTGCTGCTCAGCCACCATCATGGTGCATGCCCATCCATATGTTGTGTGTCATGATGGTGTCCATGGTGTGCAGCGCCCAAGTGGCGCTGGTTGGAAGGAGCATCATCATGTTGTGTGAGTGCACCAATGACACTCCTTCCAGGAAGCTGCTCAGAGCAGCTTCTTTTGGGGTGTGGACTGGTGCCACAGTGTGTGGCTGGTGTAGCACCAACCTGGGGCATACACGGGCGGCGTTTAAACACCTGTCTGTATAACCCCTAAGTAACTTTAATGTTAAAAGCTAGAAGCTGTTGCAATTTGATGCTGGTCCAGCTAATGAATACAAAAGTAATATAAAAAGACCAAGGCACAGAATTTCAAAAATAAATAAGATACAATAATAATGGTAACAACATACTGTATAACAAATGACAAATGAGACTTCTAAACATCACTCCCATCTTGAAAACTAAGCCTAATCTTACTAGCAGCTAAACCAAATTTTGCCACCATAGAGGTAATGTATACATCATTACAAGCCAAAAGAATACAGATCTGCTGGGAACAAGATCTGTCAGAAAGAGTATATAAAATATGATCAAGGAACTTTTGTCGAAGAGCTGTATAAAGAGGGCAATGTAAAAGATAATGTTCCATATTCTCCACTACCCCAGTTTTACAAATACACAATCTTAGATGGAAGGGGGTGTTATTATATCTGCCCTAGGACTGGAGTGCAGCTTTAGTGCAGCTTCCAGCCTCTTAAGATGCGTGTGTCATTTAAACAGCATACCTCCAAAGTGACCTGAAGCAGCTTTATTTTGGCCTGTCTATTCATGCCCAATGTTTTTATATACCAAAAGGAGAATGAAGAGTTAGAGAGTGAATGTAAGTCAGCCCATTTAGAAACAAGATGATTTCCCCCCTTTTAATCAGTTGTTTAACTCTGCTGGCAGCATAATTTGGTAGTGAGTCAACATTAATCCCATAGCTCTGAGGAATCATAGTGACTAAATATACCTAGAAACTTGAGGAGTTAGAAGATAATTGCTCTAAAAAGCATTTTTGTGGAGCCTGGAATCACTCATGGTCATCAACTTCAACCAGTAAAAAGCAAGAGCAATATGTAAACCAGCTTGAAAGGCAATTTAACCTGTTTCTGCTCTCAAAAAGGAGACAGGGTCAATTTTAGGAAAAGCCAACAGGAATCTCAGGAATGTATTCTGAACAGTTTCCAGATGAGAGACAATGTTACACCCCCAGATTTCTGCACCATATAACAATTGAGGAACAATTTTTCTTTGATAAACCTCAACAGTAGGGGCTACCAAATGCCCTCCTTGAAGTCTATGGAATTTTAAAAGAGAGTTTATAGACTGAGTTGATTTTAACTTGATTCCAATGAAATGTCATCTTCATACCACTTGGAGGACATGCCCAGGATCACTCAACAAGGAACAATTTAAGGCACCTGTATGGGGAAATCATGCCACAGACAGGGGGTATAAACATGGGCATGATGTATGGACAGATTTGGTTATCGTTGAGTAGTGGATGGTTGGTTGGAGAGTCATTGTTATGTATATAGTGCTGTACATAGTAGTAAAATTCTGTAAATTGTGCAGTTGTAGGTGCTGGCAGCACTGCAGAGCCCAGCAGAGAAGGATCATGAGTAATACCCAGCTTTGAAGCCCACTGACAATGGAGCTGCCAAGAACTGCAGATAACCTGCATAAATAAATTTTAATATGTAAATGTGGGACACATTTGAACACATTCCCATTTTGAATGGATATTCTTATTTCATGAAACCTTGTTCTTCTGTGGACAACAGTGGTCAATGTAGATGGAGAAATTCTGAAGAGAGTCATATAATAATAGAATAATAAAATCATAGAGCTGAATGAGACCCCAAGGGCCATCCATCCAACCCCCTACCATGCAGGAACTAACAATCAAATCACTCATGACAGATGGTCATCCACCCTCTGTTTAAAAACTTCCAAAGAAGGAAACTCCACCACTCTCCAGGGGAGTGTGCTTCACTGTTGAAGAGTTCTTAATGTTCTTCCTAATAACATGATTAGTCAGGTGAATGCGATGGTCAGGAGTACCTGTTATCAGCTTTGGTTGATACGCCAGCTGCGCCCTTTCCTGGACATGAAGGACCTGGAATCTGTGGTACATGCCCTGATAACCTCACGCCTGGACTTCTGTAACGCCATCTACATGGGGCTACCCTTGTGCTTAACCCGGAAATTTCAACTGGTCCAAAATAGGGCAGCCAGTCTTGCTACTGGAACACCTAGAAGAGAGCACATAACACCTGTGGTCAAGGCTCTCTACTGGCTGCCAGTTAGTTTCTGGGCGCAGTACAAGGTGTTGGTTTTAACCTTTAAAGCCCTACATGGCTTGGGTCCATCTTATCTCAGGGACTGCCTCTCCCCATATGAACCCACCCCCACCCCCCGCACACTTCAATCCTCTGGGAGGAATCTGCTGCAGCCTGTGAAAGCTCCCAAGTTTTGGAATGGCCTGCCGGATGAGATGTGTCTTATAACATTTCTAGATTGCTTTAAAAAAGCTCTAAAGATGCATCTCTTCTGGCAGGCCTTTCCTGAAACCTCCTAGATTCTGGCTCCAAAACTGGATCAGATAATTGGATTTGATCCCTTGCTCTGGTGCCATCTCCTACTTTGTTTAAGAACAATGTTGAGGATGTATTATGTTTTTAATTTTTTGATGATTTTAAATTATTGTTAATTTATTTTTAAGGGACGGGTGTTTGGGAATGGGTTGTTGAAATTGAATGTTTTAATCCTGTTGTACCCCACTCTGATTGTTTTCTACAGAGGAGCTGGCTAGAAATAAAATTTTTATTATTATTATTATTATTAATTTTAACATCCAAACGATGTTACCTTTATTGGTCTAACCAAAATGCACAATTACATGTTGCAAGCTTTCAAAGTCACATTGGCTTTTCATCAAAGGCAAACAGAAGAAAAAAAATTGAATATGTTAGTCATAGGCCTGCATTTTCTGTTTCTGGTCTTGGTTCAGAAATTCATTGTTCTCTATCTACATAGGAACCTGTGGCTTCACAAAAGAAGGAGACATGCTGGATTCCAAGGAAACATCTTCTTTGAATTGCAAATGGACATCAGATTTCTTTGACTTTGAAAATCTACCAGCGACCGCATGGCCAAAGGGAGAGGTGCCAGCCTGCAGATAGCCCTCTCCACCATCTAAACAAGCTGCTTTATCACACTAGGGGGCAAACAGGATTTAAACGAGAGTTAAACGAGAAATGCCCTATGTTTATCACAGGACATTTCCTGTCTAACTCCCGTTTAACTCTTGTTTAAATCCTGTTTGCCCCCTAGTGTGATAAAGCAGTTTAAGACCAGAAACAGAAAATGCAGGCCTATGACTAACATCTTCAATTTTTTTCTCCTGTTTGCCTGAAGTGAGACTTTGAAAGCTTGCAGCGTGAAATTGTGCATTTTTGTTGATCCAATAAAGGTATCATTGTTTGAATGTTATTGGATTTGCTATATGGGAAGCATGGCTACCCCACCTAGATGTTTTTTGTTCTTCCTAATGTTTAAGTGGCATCTCTTTTCCAGTAGTTTAAATCCACTGCTTCATGTTCTAGTCTCTGGAGCAGTGGAAAACAAGTTTGCTCCATCCTCAATATGATATCGCTTCAAATGATTAAACAGGGCTATAATATCACCGCTTAACCTTGTCTCTTCCATGCTAAACATAAGCTGTTCTTCATAAGAGATGATTTCCAGAACTTCCTTCCTAAAAGTTTATCTCCAATATTCTACACTGGCTACTTAGTTACATATCTGTAACTAAAAAAGATATCCTGTCATGCCCTCACCCTCAGACCACCTTAACAGTGAGCACTCATATCAAGACAAATGAGACTTGTTCAGCTGTTGATCCGAGCACAAGGAAGATGACATTTCCAGCCCTCTTCCACAAGTGAGCAAGGCTGCCACAAGGAACTGCAACAGAGATCATGCTTCTGATTCTCACAGCTTCACTCACTGGTGGGAAGATATCTGGAAATGTTATCCTTCTTGTGCCTCAGTTGGCTAATGAACAGACTGCTTTCCCCCAATGTGGCCGCTGACTATTAAGGTTAGCTGGGCAGGGCGTTTCTTTATTCTTACAGTAAAACTACATAGTCTTGCTGAATATAGAGCAGATTCAGATCTGTAACTCTAGGTTATGAATCCAGAATTGCAATCTAGAATGCCAACTTAGATAAATATGTGGGGAAGGGCTGTAACATGGTGGTCAAGACACATATTGTATGTGCATTGCATGAGACACTGCAGATTCATTCCCTGGCAGCTCCTTATATAACTGGGGAAGACTCTTGTCTGGCACCCTGGAGAGCAGCTGCCACTCATTGTAGATGCTACAGAGCTAGATGGACTAATGATCTGACTTGTTATAAGGCAGCTTCCTATGATCTTAAAATAGAATTAGGATGAGGAGATTCCCGCCCCCTGCTGCATTTTACCCATACCCTGTGATCTATACTAGGGCTTATTTTACTTCCTTGGCTGACCTATAGCTGAATATTTCATCAAATAAGTGCATCTTTTCAATCCCATGGGTTTGCTTTGCCAGTACCTCATTAAAAAATGTATCCGTAAAGACGTCATCATGGCAATGGCTGCATAGCCTGCCACATTCTGTCTCTGAACTTGACAGGAAGTTTTTGTTTCATGTATGATTTAAGATGTTCAATTTCCATTCCACCAAAATGTATCTCCGGTGTTAAGCAAAGAATATGAGAGACCAAGCTCTGCTTGTCTCAGCCCATGGGAATACCCTGACTTTTTCAATATGAACTGCCCCTAATAAAGGGACTTTACATAAAAGAGTGGAGGGAAAGAAGCATAGATGATCAGGTCCAAAAGTTCTCAAAGGAGGAGCTACTAAACAGCAGTTTAAGTTAATTGTTAATTGTGGCTGAGAGTGTGTGAGTCAACCAAGGTCACCCAGTGGGTTTCCCTGGCAGAGTGGGAAACTGAACACTGATTTCCAGATTCATAGACCAACACTCAAACCACTACACAAAGCTGGCTCTCTCTGTGTATGTTCCACAGTGAAAACCAAATGGAAATGAAAGAAAATGACCAATGTATTGTTGCCTGTCTGAGATATGTGTTATATTTTATATTTTATATAAAAGAGTCAAAATGGCCGGATGTGGATGCACCTTTCTAAGACCAAGTCAGGGCTGAATTCACAAGTACATAAGTTACGAAGTTGTTTTTTTTTTTTTTTTTAAGCAACAAGAAGTGTCAATTCATAGCTATTAGTTGTCCACAGAAGGAAGAAACACTTTGTATATCTTTTTCTCTCCCACATGCCTCCTCCAGATCACTGTGCAAGATATCTATGGCAAGGGTGGGCAGGGCCAAAGGCCCCACTTTCTGGCTTACCCAAACCACTTGAAGGCCACATTTTTAGATTTTTGTAACATTTGTTTCAATTTTGTTAAGTGCATACGGACTACTGAAGGTTAGAGTAATTACATCTCAATTAATTATAAAATATACAATTATAAAAATGATAAAACAAAACAAAACATTAAAACAACTGTTCAAACAGATTTGCAATTTGGGATACTATTGACATTTTGAATTAATGAGACTGCATTCTGAATAGGCTGAATAGGATAAATATGTCTTATCTTAATTTTCCCTCCAGATATTTCTATACTGCTTTTGGGGCCAAAGATTTAAAATAAAATCAATAAAATAAAAAACTTTTCGTTACTAAAACCATCCTCTAGAACGCTTAGAAAACCACCGGGTCTTAGAAAACTTTCAGACCAAAAACTTAATTAAAATGTTTACTACAGGAGAGAGAAATGCTACAAGGGAGACTTTTCAAAACCTAATGACCCAGTTTATATCTGCTCAACATCCAGAACTGTAGAATTCAGGGACATAGCCATGTTAGTCAGGAATATCAGTATGCAAAGGGATCTTGTAGCAGCATAGTGATAAATCAACAGTAATGAAATACACACAAATTAATTCTCTTGTATCACCTTTGAGACCAAGGGCCTATACAGATTGGGGGAAAGGGGTGGACAGAGGCCACCCCTTTCTCCCCCACATTGTGGCCATGCCAACCAAACAGCACAGCAATTATCCGCTCCAAAAAGGAGCTGCAAAACATGTCTCCTTTCTCCACCGCTGCAAAGGCACCATAAGTACCCTGGAGCAGCACTGTGACGTCCTTCATGCACCACGTTGTTTGGATGCAGCGCACGAGGCATGTCATCATCGTGCATGCCATGTAAATGGTGGAGTGCCAAGATGGCGCTGCAGCATGCAGTAGGGCTCGGGAGTGTGCAGATGCTCCACTCTCCCGAGCCCTACTTTCAGCTCCAGGCCGGCGCAAAACGGTCTGTTCCAGGCCTAAGTGACAGAGATTGCAGCATAAACATTCATAGACTTGCTCTACTTCCTCAGATGCATGGAGTGAGATGGTGCCCATGCAGCTCAGGAGGTAGACCAAGACTACAAAAGATCCCTTTGTATATTGATATTCCAGACTAATGCAGCTATGTCTCTAAATTAATTTTCTGTTTACCTGGAACAGAAATAAACTTGAAGTATGGAATAAACTTGAGTATTTTAAATTTGATTTAACTTGTTAAATCCTTGAGACACTACACAAATCATTGCAGTTACACAACAAGAAGCTGAAAGATCCCTCAAGCTGTTGGAACTCCATGGTTCTTGGTGGACTGATAGTTCCTATACCATGAATAACTGGGGTTTTCTAGCTAGGAATTGCTGCAAAATGGCTTCCATGTTTTGGCAAAAAACATTATTGAGAAAGCCTATGTAAGCTGGACTCATATTAATCAATGCTCAATGAATTAAGCTGTTTCCCTCTCTGCAATTCATTGTTTCCATTTTGGGATTAACCACATCTCCTGCTTACATATTCTCTCACTTTTCATTTGTTGTCATTGTTCTGCCTCTTCAGATAATTTCTGATTTATGGCAACCCTAGGGCAAACCTGTCACTGGGTTTCCTGGCAATATTTGTTCAGAGGGAATTTGCCTTTGATTTTCTCTGAAGCTGAGATATTGTGACTTGCATGGCTGAGCAGGGATTCAAACCTTGATCTCCAAAATCCTATTTCAACATTCAAACCACTACACTCTCCACTTTTGATTTATTAAAGACAATTAATTAAATATAATTATTTGTCTTTAATCACTTTCCATTAATTATAAGATAAATAATTGCCACATTTAGTTATTGCATTTTTATGAAACCAGATTGCACTGCAGCCACTGCAACTGATTTACAACTTTTGGGGGTAGTTTTGCTTTTTTTCCCCCCCCAAGGTGAAGGAGTTGAAAGTGAAGTTTCTTCTGTGCTACTAATTTGTGGTGGGAAGTTGTCTTTGGCTAAAGCCCCAAATCGTGATTCTCTGATGAATTATGGCAGCAAAACACAGGGATTGTGCTGCTGAATTTCAGAAGTGGGTATTTTGTTCATAGGGGTTCAGGAAAGATGGAGGGACTTGGGGAGGCATTGTAAAAAGCAGCTGGAAACTGCATGTAGGCTGCAGGCAATAACTTCCCCACCTTTGCTTTATGGTCTAGATATACTCACTATCCAGGTATTCTGAAGACACAGTCTTTCAGGAATAATTTTCAGCTTGCAAAACTGGGACTCACCTTGATACCTTTCCTGTCCTCCATTTTATGATGCTAAATGCTATATTTAAAACCATCCTGGGACTTCATACTTTCCAACTGTTCTGATTTGGCAGGGACAAGCCTAATTAATCCTCTGTCATCCTACTTTTTTATTGGCTTTAAAAATGTCCCAGTCTCTCTCCTTCATGATCTTCTGCAATTACTACAAAGTTCACAATGCAAAAGTAGTGTGTACTCCAATAACTGAGCAAGAGCAGAGCAAAGGAGTGGTCTGACTCTTGCCCTTCCCAGTAGGCTCAGGAAAATCAAAGTGCTGCAACCTCTTGTAGTCTGTCTAGTCTTCATCATTAATAACATTTGCCATCTTGACCCCACTCTGATGTTGCTTGGCCACATGTGATCCATTCTTCATCTGTGAACTATTGGAGGGTATGAGACTCAAAACTGTGACTCTGTAATGGATCCTGATCTCCCAGCTGAAGATAAAAGATGTGTAAATTTTGAACCTGATCTCAAGTGAACTAAAGACTTAATCCAAACTCAGTCTATTAGTTGTCTGTTTTGTGGTAAATTTTCTGTACAAAAATGGATATAGAATTGATACCATTGTAGCGCAGGTAAACCTCTTAAAATGAGCTTGGTGTGAATCCTTATTAGTGTGGTGTGAATGCAGCTAGAAGGCCATCCAAAAATAACTGTAAAGAAACATGTACAGGGTGCAGCCTATAAATAAATGGTTCAAGTAGGCCTTATAACCTTAAAATGTAGCATCAGGTTATCCAACTACTTCTGCGTCATAGTAGCATCATAAATAGCCAGCTTCTGGAGATGGCAAAATTAGGAGAAGGGGTGAGGGAAAGCAGTCGGTACTCATCTTTATCACTTTATCAAATAGCAACACATTCTTAAAAGAGTCACTGCAGTACCTATTCCTTTTAGTTTTCCAATGTGTTTTTCTTTGTTAAAATGACTTGGTTTGAGAGATGCTAAAAGCCTTGGAAAGTGATGTAGTTTCACCTGTTGATAATATGATAAAATGTTAATCATCATCATTGTCATCATCTCTGGAAGCCTTTTTTGTCTGTTTCTAATGTGTGCTACTAGCATAACACATTTTGCTTGATGCTCCAAAATTGCCATGTAATTTGACATAATTGGAAGAGTCTGCTTGAAAGACTGACAGAATTTAGAATAGCTTGAGAGTCATAAATTATGAGTAAAGATGTGTCTATGGTTACTTACATTGTCTGGAAGGGATCCTGAAGAGACTGTTGGAACAAACTACATTGATCTGACTGAGGAGAAGGTATTTTGTGCACCCTGCTTGCCGAGTTTAGTCCATTCTATTGCTCTGAATACAAGTAACAATGTACCATTCAGAAAGTGGATTCTTTCATATGTAATCTATTTATCTGAGACATTCATATTTTATTCATTCTTCCTCAAAGATACTCATATAATGTAACTGCTCCCATATCTGTGCTACAAAGAGCTATGGCCAGTCAGGGTGTTTTGGAGGAGGAATGAAGGATCAATACACATGGAAGAAGTTCCCTAAGGCTATGTTTCAGCTGGGCCCATATGAGCAAAATGAGTAGTGTACATGTGAATATATTATAGTGATGAGATTGATTTTTACAATAATCATATCTATATTAAACAACCATTGACATTTTGAATTAATGACACTGCCTTCTGAATATGTTCAGTCTTATCTTTATTTTTGGCAGAATTTCCATAATGTTTTTTGCGATAAAGAAAATAAATTCAATAAAATAAAAACCATTTCATTATTAAAACATTCTTTATAACATAGCACATCAAAACCACCAAGGCTTAGAAAATCTTCGGACCAAAAACTTAATTAAAATGTTTACTTTGGAAATGATACAAGTGAGAGTTTTCAAAATCTAATGAACCAGTTCATATCTCCTCAACATCCAGAACTGCAGAATTCAGGGACATAGATCCAAAACACACTGCAGACCACTCTAACTGTCCTGGTTCTATGCTAGGGAATTTTGGGAACTGTAGTTTTGTGAGATATTTAGCCTTCTATGTCAGAGAGCTCTGGTGCAACAATGAACTACAATTCCCAGGATTCCCTAGCACTGAGCCAGGGCAGATAAAACAGTCTCAAATTATTTCAGCAGTGTGTTTTGAACCATAGCCATATTACTCAGGAATATCAATATGCAAAGGGTCTTGTAGCATTGTTATAAATCAACAGTAACGAAATACACACAAATTAATTCTTCTGTAGCATCTCTGAAACTAAGTGAAAGAAGCTGTAGCATAAACTTTCATAGACTTGGGGGTGAAACAGATGGCCCCTTTGAGGCAGCTTCCTGGCAGCTTGGGGTCATGTTGCTTAGATGAAACATGTCCCAAGTCAGCAGGAAGCCGTCCTGAAGCTGCCCACCCCCCACATGACAGGCAACTTGGCAGCACTCCAGTGGCACAGCATTTATATGCTGCACACCACAAGTGCGCCACACAGCCGTGGGGGCGGAAAAGCTGTCTTTTTGCCAGCTCAAAAAGGACCGGCTTTGTGCCACTTCTTTTTGTGCTGTCAAGCAGCCAGATTGGGGCTACAGCATGTGGTTGCTGCAGCCAGGATCCAATGATCAAAGGGGCAGTATCAAGCCACCCTTCAGGGTTGTCTGTTTCAGCCCTTGGCTCCTGAACATCCAGAACTGCAGAATTCTGGGACGTAGTAATGTTAGTAGCTTATCCCATTAACATATAAGCCAGTTTACCTCTTCCAGCTTGAATTCAGGACCTGGGATGCCCACAGATGTTATCATACCTAAACAGCCACCAATCTAGCTGTGATGCCACTGCCCGGATGCATCTCGGGTTGAAGCCTCACTCAGCTGGCTAATTTTTGAAGTTGGAAGCTTCCCGACTTCAAAAAAAGTGCTGACTTCAACCCAGGATGCATCCGGGAAATTGCATCCTGGCTAGATAGGCAGTAATTTAGGTATGATAACATCCAGGGGCATCCGGGATCCTGAATTCAAGCCAGAAGAGGTAAACTGGCTTATTTGTTAATAGGATAAGCTCTTTAGTCAGGAATATCATAGAATCATAGAATCATAGAGTTGGAAGAGACCACAAGGGCCATCCAGTCCAACCCCCTGCCATGCAGGAACTCCCAGTCAAAGCATCCCCGACAGATGGCTATCCAGCCTCTGCTTAAAGACCTCCAAGGATGGAGACTCTACCACACTCCGAGGGAGTGTGTTCCACCGTCGAACAGCCCTTACTGTCAGGAAGTTCCTCCTAATGTTGAGGTGGAATCTCTTTTCCTGCAGCTTGCATCCATTGCTCCGCGTTCTGGTCTCTGGAGCAGCAGAAAACAAGCCTGCTCCCTCCTCAATATGACATCCCTTCAAATATTTGAACAGGGCTATCATATCACCTCTTAACCTTCTCTTCTCCAGGCTAAACATCCCCAGCTCTCTAAGTCGTTCCTCATAGGGCATGGTTTCCAGACCCTTCACCATCTTAGTTGCCCTCCTTTGGACCCGCTCCAGTTTCTCCACATCCTTTTTGAATTGTGGTGCCCAGAACTGGACACAGTATTCCAGGTGGGGCCTCACCAAAGCAGAATAGAGAGGCACTATTACTTCCTTTGATCTAGACACTATACTTCTATTGATGCAACCTAAAATAGCATTGGCCTTTTTAGCTGCTGCATCACACTGCTGACTCATGTTCAACTTATGGTCTACTTGGACTCCTAGATCCCTTTCACACATAGTTTCATTCAGCCAGATGTCCCCCATCCTATATCTGTGCATTTCATTTTTCCTCCCTAGGTGCAGAACCTTACATTTCTCCGCATTGAATTTCATTTTGTTAGCGTTGGCCCAGCTTTCTAGTCTATTCAGGTCATTCTGAATTTCAATCCTGTCTTCTGGAGTATTGGCTACTCCTCCTAATTTGGTGTCATCTGCAAATTTGATAAGTATGCCCCCAATTCTGTCATCCAAGTCATTAATAAAGATATTGAATAGCACTGGGCCCAGGACAGAACCCTGTGGGACCCCACTGGTCACTTCTTTCCAGGATGAAAGGGAGCCATTGTTGAGCACCCTTTGAGTTCGGTCAGTCAACCAGTTACAAATCCATGTAATGGTTACCTTGTCTAGCCCACATTTTACGAGCTTGTTTGCAAGAATGTCATGGGGAACCTTGTCAAAGGCCTTACTGAAATCAAGATATACTATATCCACAGCATTCCCTTCATCTACCAAACTGGTAATTTTATCAAAAAAAGAGATCAGATTTGTCTGGCAAGACTTGTTTCTCTGAAACCCATGTTGGCTTTTTGTGATTATGGCATTGGCCTCTAAATGTTCACAGACTCTCTGCTTAATGATCTGCTCTAGAACCTTTCCTGGAATTGATGTCAGACTAACTGGACGATAATTGTTGGGATCCTCTTTTTTCCCCTTTTTGAAGATGGGCACAACGTTTGCCCTCCTCCAGTCTGCTGGGACTTCTCCTGTTCTCCAGGAGTTCTCAAAGATTATTGCCAATGGTTCCGATATTACATTCGCCAGTTCTTTTAATACTCTAGGATGTAGTTCATCTGGTCCTGGAGATTTATATTCATTTAGGTTAACCAGGTATTCCTGTACTATCTCTTTACTTATTCTGTGCTGAGATTCCCCTATTCTGTCTTCTGCTCCATTATCCTTAGGTTGACCACCCTTTGCCTTTTCTGAGAAGACTGAAGCAAAGAAGGTGTTGAGTAATTCTGCCTTTTCTTTGTCATCTTTGAGCATTTTGCCATCTTCTGCACGCAGTGGCCCTACTGTTTCCTTCTTCTTCCTTTTGCTTCGGACATACCCAAAAAAGCCCTTTTTGTTGTTCTTAACCTCTCTAGCCAGCCTGAGTTCATTCTGTGCTTTAGCTTTTCTGACTTTTCCCCTACATGTGCTGGCTATTTGTTTGAATTCCTCTTTCGTGATTTCCCCATTTTTCCATTTCTTATACATGTTCTGTTTAAGGCTTATCTCAGTTGAAAGTTCCTTAGTCATCCATCCTGGCTTCTTGAGACACCTCCCATTTTTCTTCCTCATTGGAACTGTTTGAAATTGCGCCTTCAGTATCTCCTTTTTGAGAAACTCCCATCCATCTTGAACTCCCTTCTCTTTTAGTTTTCTTGACCATGGGATCTCCCCCAGTATTTCTCTAAGTTTATTGAAATCAGCTCTCCTAAAGTCTAGAATGCGTGTCTGACTATGCCTGGCTTCCCCTTTCCGCTGTATAACAAACTCCAGGAGAACATGGTCGCTTCCCCCTAAGGATCCAACCACTTGCACCCCATTGACTAGGTCATCCCTGTTGGTTAAGATCAGATCTAAAATAGTTGATCCCCTTGTTGTCTCTTCCACCTTTTGGACAATGAAATTGTCTTCCAGGCAAGTGAGGAATTTGCTAGACCTTGAGGATTTGGCTGAGTTTGACTTCCAGCAAATATCCGGATAGTTGAAGTCCCCCATCACTACTACATCTCTCCTTTCTGAGTGTGTACTCATCTGTTCTAGAAAGGCATCATCCAATTCCTCTGCCTGAGTAGGGGGTCTGTAGTAGACTCCCACAGTAACATCCCTGTTGTTTCCCTCTCCTTTAATGTTTATCCAGATGCTCTCCACCTGGCTTCCAGTATTGACTTCCTGGATCTCTTCACTGGTGTAAATATCCCTGACATATAATGCTATTCCTCCTCCTTTCCTGTTTGGCCTGTTTCTCTTAAAAAGGTTATATCCCTCTATTTCTACATTCCAGTCATGAGACTCATCCCACCAGGTTTCAGTGATGCCTATTATATCATATTTGCTCTGTTGTGCTAGGAGTTCGAGTTCATCCTGTTTATTTCCCATACTCTGTGCATTAGTGTAGAGACATCTAAGAACATGTGTTCCCTTTACTTGCTGCCTGTGCAAATTTTTTTGCTTCCCACTGTTGGGTCCTTGCACTGTTTGCCTTGTTCCCTCTATGTCAGTTTGATTATTTTCTCCAGCCCTTTTGCCTTCCAAAATAATGTCTCCCTCCCCCATATAACTCAGTTTAAAGCCCTCCTGATCAGATTTTTGAGACTTTTGGCAAAAATGTTTTTGCCAACTGGTGTGAGATGCAGCCCATCCCTTGCCAGAAGTCCCTCCTCATGGAACCGCAGCCCATGATCCAAGAATCCAAACTGTTCTTGGCGGCACCATCTACGGAGCCAGTTATTCACCTCTGCTATTTTCTTCTCCCTTCCTGGACCATGCCTTTCTACTGGACCCTTCCTGGACCATGCCTTTCTATCAGTATGCAAAGAGATTTTATAGCACTATTGAGACTAAACTGTGCTAAAAGAATTGCAGCATGAGCTCTGAGGACTTGGCCTACTTCCTCAAATGCATGGAAGGCTCATGCTACAACTTCTTTCACACAGTTAGAGCCTTATTACATGAGAAAAGACAGGCCAAACATAACAAGAGAGTAGCAGCTTTCTCTGTGCCTCTCTGCATGCCCCCATAGCACTTCCATTCTTTTCCTGAGGTTGTAAAAGCATGCCTTTTCTTATGCTGGAAAAATCAATTTGACAAAATGTACACTCTTATGACTGTGTCTCCCTCAGAAAGAGAATATAAGTGCTATGACGGCATCAGGAGAGGCATAGAGAAAGCTGTTACTCTCCCACTTCATTTCAGCTTTCCTTTCTCACATGATAAGGCTCTTAGGACCTTATCAGACGTTGGAAATTGGAAGTATAATCCAATAGCAATCCGAATATAATCATGGGGTTTCACGTTATTACAAATTAAAGCCTCTCATGCAATTTTGGGCAAAAGGGAAGTCATTCTGAACGCAATCATGGGTTTTACGTTATTGCGAATTAAAGCATCTCATGCAATTTCGGGCAATGGGGGGTCATTTTCGGGTAATGGGAAGTCATTCTGAACACATTCCAAACGCAATAGGAATTCACATGAATTCGCTAAACTAGAGAATTCACATGAATTCGCAATAAACAGAAATTCCTCCCATCTGATAAAGTCCTTAGTCTCAATGCTGTTACAAGATCCCTTTGCATCCAGAACTGTGTGCATGAAGAGTGAAAGGATTCTTACATTTTGCCTCCTCCCAGAATGCCCTGCTTGCATTAGTGATTGAAAGGAATACTTGTTCCACAACCTTCCACCATCTGAATGGTGGCAGATGTGGGCATGGAGCAGGGCACACTTTGTTGTTGCATCTAGGCTGAGCAATCCATTGCCCTAGGAAATCCAATTGATACTCTACCAATTGCACCACAACTTTCAATTTCAGGTTTTTAAAATGTGTTTTTGAGATAGGCTTGTGCATAGTGATAAAAATGACATCAATATCTCCTTGGGAATTCTGTCATTGCTGATCTTTTAAGGCATGTGAATATCCATGAACTCAATTGCACTTCCTTTAACTACTTTTCCCATTTCCACATGTGAGCCTTTGTCTAGACATATGCATAATGCTGCTTGCACTGCAACACATCTGCCCTCACCATACATCTGTAGTGTGAACCAGTAACCTCTGGTAAAATGTTGAAAGCAGAAATAAAAAATAGAAACAAATGAAAAAGTAATTCAGAAGTCTTCTGATTAGAATAATTTTTTTTAAAATGCAGGAAGGGGGATTTTTCACTTTTCAATTGTCTTACTTTTCAGTCAACAGACCATAAAATCCTCAGATTTTTTTAAAAAAACATATTTGATAGAAAAGCATACAGTACACAATAAATCTCTAAATATGAAAACAGCTAAAGATCAGTTGTACATTAAATATAGTTAACATTGTTCTATCACAGATGATCTAGTAAGAATTGACAAATAACTCCCTGCTTTGGAAGCATATTGGTGGAAGCTTTGAGCAAAATATTTAAAAGAGACTCAGGGCAGTGGTCTGGGAAAAGCTAACTATTAATTATTTCCTCATGATAGGTTGACTTTAGGGTTGCCATTGATTGAAAATATGACTTGAAGGCACACAACAACAACAAAACAACAACAACAACAACAACAAATAGTTATTTCCTAGCCCCTTGATAATAATAACAACGAAATAATGCATGTAAGATAGATTCAATTTCAGTATTGTTACGGGGGCAGTATTGTTTGTTCAATGGGGTTTTATTGTATCTTCCAACTAATAAATTAGAAATAAGAACATTGAACCTTGCCAAGGAGAAAGCCTTTCTCTATTTGGGGATAGTTATCTAACCTGAACAGGACATTTCTTCTTTATAAGGAAGGAATGGTTGAGCCAAGGAGTGAAGGGAACCGGGTTCATGGGCTGTTCCTTGAAGCTCTTAAATTTCTTTCTCAAAAAGACTATGTTTGATGATAGATCTGACACCATATAAGTCCACAGATAACAGGAAGATAACCCTACAGAAGTAATTTAATGTGCCACAGTCTTTATCCAGGATGATTCAAAGCAATCTAGCATTCGGTTGGACAACAGAATTGGAAGTGAGCACTAAACAGCAACAAATTAAAAAAGAAAAGGTAAGGAAAATAAAATGGAATAAATCCAGGCCAAACATTTTAATCTACCTCCAGATTGAGATCATCTCCAGCCAAACACTAAGGGACATTAAATATTAACCTTAAACAGAAAAAGTGAGTTCCTTTGAGAAAGTTTTAAAGAAGGGAGAATAAATTTGGGTCCAAAGAGAATCCAAGAGACAAGTTCAGATTATTTAAAAAAAAAAGCTGGAAGAAATTTACTACCCTTACTTAAAAAAAGAAAAATTGGATTATAAATAATTGTACTACATTAAGCTTTGAAAAGAAAAGAATGAGAGATGATATGCTAGTCAGCTTTAAATATTCCAGGCTATGTCATGCAGAAGATGAAGTAAGTTTGTTTTCTGCTGCAGAGACTAGGGTATGGACCGTTGCATTTAAATTAAAAGAAAAAAAATTACACCTGCAAATTAGGAAGAACTTTCTGACAGTTAAGAGCTGTTCAGCAGTGGAACAAGCTGCCCCACATAGTGGTGGACTATCCTTGGAAGGTGTTTAAACAGCTTGGAAGGTGTTTAAACAGACAAGATGACAACGTATCAAGAGTGCTTAAGATTTGGATTCCTGCACTGGCAGAGGGTTGGACTATATTGCTTTCGAGGTTCCGTCCGTCTCTATGATTCTATTAAAATGCTCTTCTACACTGTTCTGCAAAAAACCTCATATGGCTGTGTAATGTTTGAAATCTGTACAAGTTAGCTTAGGCATTTCTTTGTAAAATTGCAGATGTAAAGCAAATGAATCCATCTCTCCATCTGTTGGTTTCTGTGATTGCAGGCACAAGACTGGCTGCCTTGCTGTCTTCCTTCAGTTGCACATTCCCATCACAGATTAACATTTCACTCCAAGAGCAGAATTAATGGCAGTGATACTTCAATACTGTCAAACTCCTGCTCTAGTGTTTTTGTTATCCTAAGCAATCCTGTCTGGCCATCGTGAGATGATTTACAATTGACCAAGTTTGCCAAAAGCAGAACTTAACTTTAAAAGGTTCCAGTGAAGATTCTTAAGACGAGCTGTAAATAACAAATATGATAAAAGAGATAAGAATGTAAAGGGAACATCTAGCTATAAAGATACAGATGAGACAATATGAAGCTAGGATATAAAGATTCTCATGAAGAGGAGGAAGTTAATTTGTACTTTTTCTTTTTCTTCTTCTTCTTCTTCTTTTTTCTGGTCTCTTTATTCTCTCTTTTTTTTTCTCTTCTCTTTTTCTTTTCTTTGCACATGTACAAGGTGTATGAGGTATGATATAAGTATTTGAAGATCCTCTGTTGATACTATATTGTATATGGTATGTTTTGAATACATGTTATAAAAACAAAATAAAAATTTAAAAAAAAAAAAGGTTCCAGTGAAGCAGGGGAAGCAGATCTGCCCTTTATGGTTTTACAAGATATGACCAACTGTATCTATCTATCTCTAAATTGCCACATTCTATTTTGAAAATTAGATCATTTTACTTTGCATTGCTATGATTTAGTCAGCTTTCACTGACATTTGGAAATTGGAAGACAATTGAATCCAAGTATGCAAGATTGGAATCCAATTCTAAGTCACTGTCTTACAAAATTATACTACCCTATTTATTTTATTTTCATGGGTAGTTTATAGGTTGTGGAATTGCTGGATTTATCTGAGATTTTTAAATATAAATCCTAAAAAGACATGCATGATTTGGATACAATTTGTTAGGAAGAGAATGCTGAATTTCTTAGGGAGCCTACATGTATCAGGAAAACTTTTAGTGTTTTCAAGATAAAATGTGCCAGTGCAGTCCCAATTTAAAAGAAAAAAATGTTTTAGCTTTGTTGGCATGTTTTATCTTAACAACACCTAAAAGTTTTCCTGCTGCAAAAGCATGGAGGCTTTCCAAGAAATTCAATGTTCTCTTCCGAACGATGGGGCTTTTAGTCCCATAAAGGATTTGAGACAACTTGAATCTCAAAAGGCAGTAACATTTTGTCTTGTTAATAAAATTTAAAGTTTATTTCCTGGACTTTAAGAATCTCCCAATACACACATGGTCAGAAGGAAGAGGAGTCTGCCTGCATGAATACACTTCCATATAATCTCTACTGAGGACAACAATCACAACATATTGAAAAAATGAAGGCCTATGACTAACATTTTCATTCCCCCCTTCTCTTGTATGATTTTTAACAGCTTTGCCTGATGAAGAAACCAGTGGAGCTTTGAAAGCATGCAACATGTATAATGTGCATTTTAGCTGTTCCAATAGGTGTCACCTTTTTGTGGCTTTTGGATGATATTGTACTTCTAGTGTGGTTTATCTATTTAATCTTTATTCTACAGAAACTACAATGGCACTTTGGTTTGAAATATATTATTCATTTTCAAATTAATTTCCCCAATAGATCAGATTTTCTAGTTATCTTTTCATATGAGTTCATTGGTTTTTAGTGCTGTTCAGTTCTATTCTTCTTTTTTATTCTTCAGTTCTGCAAAATCTCATCTTTCTCCTTTTCAAAGACATTTCTTGTGTCATATAGCCCTTCCAAAAGATTTTCTCCCCCCCACCCCAAATTTTCTTCATAAACCTACTTCAATTTTTTTCAGGAACTAGGTTTCCCATTCCTCTCATCCCATCAAATTTCAGATTTTCCCATCTGCTTCCTTTGAACAATTTTCAAATCGCTAGTGAATTACTCAGCCTAATAAATGGATTTTTCAGGAACACTAACAGCATTTTTATGCCCAGGAGCATTTCTACATGGGGAAGCAAATTAGTATCAAGTAGAGGGGTATATTTAATACAGACTGATGAATGCAAATGAATGTACTTTGTGAATGCTCTCTTTGATGTGTATTAGACAGACTTTCTGAGTTAAACCACTTTGTGTCTCAGGAATAAATTTTTATAAAGCAAAATCTTCTAGAGAGAAGTAGAGAGTGGTGTAGTAGATCATACCTTCTCAACCAAGCATTTATTTAATTTATATCTCACTTTCCTACCATCACAAGATTGAAGGCACAAGATAACAGAAGCTTAGAGTTGTAAACGGGGTAATATTCACCGGTCCTGCAGATGAAACCACAGAAAGTGGGGTGTGGCTCAGATGGCATCTGAAGGTAACACAGTGAAAGGAAAAGGTATTTTTTGAACACGTGAGGCTAGAGCTGGGGCTGACATATATGTCTGATATCCTGGCCTAGGGAATCAACAATGGGATTCTGGAATGACTGATGGCTTCAACTTCACCAGAACAAAAACATTGATTGGATCAAGAACAATCCCAAAATAGATGGATAGTGAACTTGGCTGGAAACACAGCAGGGATAGGTAGAAATGATGGTCTTTCTTGCCTTTGTCTTTGCCTCCAGTGTGAGAGGATATGGGGAAAGCCTAGGGGAAGGACAGAGCAATCAGCAAACCCATTTAGCTTTTATCTTGGCACTACTTGGTCCTTCATGTGTCTTCAGGTCAATGTGCCCTTCTCATGGGAAAGCTTCCTGGTGTGCCAAAGGTCATTGCGTGCTCTTAAGAACATGCCAGGATCCAGAAAAACTCCATATATAGTGCAGGGAGTGTTGTTTATACTAACACTAACATCAGAATGAAACTAAACATACCAAAAATTACTTTGTTATCAGCTGCTGCTTTAGGGTTTACTGGGCTAGGAAAACATATTAATATTTTCATAACTTCACCAAAATGTAGTAGTAGTTTTCATCCCAGTTTGACCAAAAGATATAGGACAAGATGCTGGTGTGTACCATATACACCAAATTGTCATGGATTAAAACAAAGACACGTGTCCAAACAACCCTACTTACCAAAGAGGAAGGAAATACATACCTGAGCATACCCAGGTGTGGGCCTCTGCTAGTAGCACTCATATGTTACACTTTATACAGGGGACTCTTGATATCCCCTGAGGTTTGGTTCCTGAACCCCGCCCCCACCCCTGTGGATACCAAAATCCATAGATGCTTAAGTCACATTAAATAGAATTGATAGTAACATAATGTCTCATATAAAATTGCAAAATCAAGGTTTCCTTTTCAGAATTTATGTTTTTTAAAAATATTTTTAAGCCATGGATATTTGAATGTGAGGACACAGAGGCACCCTTGTAAGTGTATGAATCAGTACAATATTTCTATGAATGGCAGAGTTCCATGACAGTTTTTAAGCAGGAAGACAGAGGAAGATGGACAGGTTGCTTAAATGTCAGCTTTCCACAATTAAAGATATTCCCCTGTAGTCTTAAGTAACAAGAAAGGGTTGTTTGTTTGGTTCTGGAATGTTCTATATCTACAAAGAGGGAAAGCTAGAAACAGCACATTGTTCTCTCAGTGGTTGGTAGGGAGCTCCCATGTGGGCAAAGCAGTAAATCTGCTCTGGATTTTGCTCTGAAAGATACTGAATCCTGCCCCCCCCCCCCCAGGACCTTAGCACTTTGAACATTCCTCTAATGTTTGGAGAGAGCAGATTCACCACAGTATTGATGTCAGAGCCATAGCTGCCATTGTGGTCTCTAGAATATGCTGCAGAATGAGCTGCAAAGTGTAGGGCATTTGCATTTGGAGCACAATTCCCTTAATCTTCTACCCAGCATGAGGATTCTGGGAGTTCTAATCCATTCCGCCTCCCCCATGTTCTTGTCTGCTCATAAATTCCTCAGCAGACAAATTGGTGTGGAAATAGTCCCCCGAAGGTAGGAAGTCTGGAATTCACTGGATTAGAGAAACATAGTCTGCCTGCCCTAAGAAATAGGTTTACCAACAGGCTGTCAACTGAGAGAGCCTGACCGATCAGTTTTAGAGACAAATTTGGCACACTCATAAATCTAGGCTGAATTCAAAATGTCTTGTCAGAGTTTAAATCCACATGAGGGAAAAAACAAAACATTCCAGACAAGGTTTTTAGGCATGATGCCTATGAAATGAACAATAATAAGAAATCCTGGAAACCAGTTTGATTAAGAAGTGATTTCCAATTTATTGAAATGCCAGCAAAATACCCATTATTATAAAGGGTGATATATAACTGCATGAAGGATTTATTTGCAGCATATCTCTGAACATCCTCATAAACATTGATATTAGGGGGTCAGCTAAAGCTGTGCTGAATCCTTTGGCTTTTATTTTGCTGACATTTTTTCTAGATTCGAATAGTTTATACCAGGGGTGGGCAAAGTGAGGCCTGTGACTGGAATGCAGCTTTTTAACCCCACTTTTGTAAAGTCCTTCCCAGTCCCCAAAAGACTCCCAGCCTTCCTCATTTAAAAGAGATTAGCATGATTTTTGTTCAAAACCCATGCAAAGAACACCCAAAACACCCCAAACCCCACACAGAAAGGACCCCGTCCACAAGTATCACTAATTCCACTGGATTCTTTCTCAAAATGGGACAGGAAGGACAATTTTCGGAAGGACTCCAATGAAGATACAGATTTTTGGAGCACTCTTGGGGTAGGATACTTGGGAGTGCGTGGGAGGTCAGTGGGGGAAAAATTGGTCCCTGGCTCCCATGCAGTTTCCCACCTGGTTTGCTCTCAGCAACTCTTGGATACCAGCACCATCATAGATAGGCTCAGAAATGGCTTCTACAAGGAATATTTTGTTGGCTGTTCATTCATTCATTCATTATTACATTCAACATTACATATTACAATTTTTATCTCCTCTTTCCCCTAAAATGCTGTCATCTACTACTGTTAAAACCATCATGCTAAAAATGGTTTTAAAGGAATAGATGGAAAATTAACATCTTTCCTAAATACAGCAATAGTTTGGAACTGATTGAAATTCCAAAGATCAGCATGTGGACAAGTTGAAAAGAAGACCTGTGTTCTCTTTGACAGAATAGCTCTGAACCATTTATGGTTTCAAAAGATGAAATCAACACCTTCAACTAGACCCAGAAAACAATTGTCAATCAGTGTGAATCATTTGGTGTTCCAGCCATCATCCCAGCTGTCCCATTGTCCTAAAGTTTCTGCTGTACCAGCATCTAGTCAGTTTGAGATGCTGTGCATGAGAGGTCATGTCCACTACCTGGGTTGCTTCTGCATTTCAGAAGCCATTTTGGGCAGTGGGGCTGACTTCCATGTTAGTGGGGCTATGAATCCAGAGTTTAAACTGAATTTCAAACACTCATTCAGGCTACTGAGTCTATTTTATCTTGTATCACTCTTTTAAGGCTTGGACTAAGACCTGAGGAATTGGCTGTTCCACTGACACAGAAGCCATCAGTCACCACAGGAACTAGGGCTTCAATGGGAATGCCAGCCATCTCAGCAGAGAGTTTTCCAGGGACCAGGTTAAGTTCAAACAGTTTCCAGAGATGGACCAGATAAAATTTAGCTTACATGGAGGCAAAACATCAGTGTAAGTTCAACACCACCAGGTAGTGACATGTCCAGTACCCACAACCACTGATACCTCTTGATATCAAAATGGCCGGACAGAAGTCTTCCGACCAGGACATTTAACGCTCCTCGGCACTGAATGTAGATGCCTTGGGTACGGATGCTGGAACAGAACCTTTTTGTGGATGCTTGGGTGTGTGATAAAATCTGTTTGTGCGTGCCCCCAGGAGTCCCATCCCCATCCCCATAACGGGGAAAAATGAATGTGATAAGGTCCTATAGTTCAGTTTAGATAGTAAGACTAAAGTTCAGTGAGAGTTCAGGCTTGATTTGCTCTTGGCTTTGATTTGCTCTTTGACCCATGTATGTGGTCCTATGTGGCAATCCATGATATCTGTAGATATCTCTTTCAAAACAATTGGTTCTCTTCCTGTCAGTTTTCTTCACTATCCAGCTTTCACCTCTACCATATTAGGCTTCAAAACTGGGTAGGAGTGGATACAAGTAGCACATGGGCACTAATTCTGGTAGTATTGTCCACCTGTAATGTGTTGAATGTAGAATGCATATATTAATAGAGGGAGGAAACAAAATTGTCTCTTAAAAGTATCTTACAGTGATGAATGTCCAGTTCAGAACAAGAAAAATAGACTTCATTGAGGAACCCACTTGAGAGTATCTCACAACCCATCTGTGAATCACAACCTAGTTTGGGAAGTGCTATGGGATTTCCCTACAGTCTTTATTTTCCCTACATACCATTTTATGAGCTTCAGCTTCTCTTAATATTTTTGTGTTAACTACAGTGTTCATTTCTTGAGTTGATACTGTTCAAGCAAGAGAGAAATCTTTACTCCCCAAACTCAATTAGGTTTTAATATCAAGCTGACACTAGGCTTTATGCATTTTAATTGTAATTGGCAAACTTCCTGTTAAATCCATATCTTCAAATTCCTGACAGCTTCATTTTAAAGGAAGCTTCAAGGAGATACCAACTTATAGAAGGTCTGTGACTGTATTCAGCACAAAATACAGAGATCTCAAGCTTCTAGCATCTTGCTGAGCTTTGATAGAATGAAAGTCATTTTGCTTTCCCAGCTTTCTAATGGAGAGTATTCAGAATTCCTTCTACAATTTACTGTACTCAAGATGTCTGGTAGAATAAGAGGCTGATATAGCATGGTGCCTTCACTAGATTGGGACTCCAGATGGCCTATTTCAAGTCAAGTGGGTATAATAGACTCCAAAGGTTTCTATGAAGAGAAGAGGAGATATAAACACTTTCTATACCAAACCAAAAACCAAAAGTCCCTGGGTCTATGTTGAAAGTGCTTCTGATCTTGACAGGAAACCATTGCTTCAGGTTAGATATGAAATTGATTAAAGTTTTTAAATACACTTACCTCAATGTAATGTAGTGTATAAAGGAATGTAATATATACTGTAATAAATAAAGGAAGCATTTCTCTCACCATCTATGCACTCCACTTGTCTTTACTGACAATGGAGATTAGTGCACTGGCTTTTATTCCCACACTAGGAATGGCATGTAAACTCACAGAGTGTATAGCACAGCTCCGTCCCTGAGCTCATTCTGTACCCATCCTGGGCTTTTCCCAGACCTTTTCAAGAATGGGATTTTCCCATTCTTTAAAAGGTCTGGGAGAAGCCTGGGTCAGGTATGGGATGAATACTGCCCAGGGACAAAACTGTGCAATACAATCCATCCTTGTGAGTTTACATCCCATGCCTTGCACGGGATGTTTTTATTCTTTTTCCCCTTATTTTATTTGACCATTACTGTGTTATGCACTGTGCAAACTTTTAGGCACTCTATACATAAATGTTAACAACAACAACAAGAACAGTAGTGCAGAAATGAAAGCCAGTGCACTAATCTCTATCAACAAACCAATGATGTAGGGATATTACACCATAGTTTTGAACATGATGCTGTCAATGTTCAACATGAGTAAGGCTAAAAGAAAGGAAAATAACTGAAGCAATGGCATAAAGAAAATATCTTGGCCCTTTCACATTACCAATTACAGCTCTGTGATTTCAGTTTAATTTCCCTGACAACATTTTGTAGAAGCCTCTTGATGGTATTTTGATAAGGGCCAAAATTCTGAATACCTCTCCCTAAAGTGAAAATCCCAGCATTCCATAGGATATTTCTATGGCAGTTGAAGTGGAATCAAAGCACTACAGTTGCTTAATGTGAAAAGACTTCTGGCTGTGAACAGTAGCAAATAGCCTCAGGAAAAAACAGAATAAAGAGCCGAGGCTTGTCCAGCCTTCCAAATCATTACGTTAGAGCTTAAAAAGTGAACCTGTTGGCTCAGAACTAATATACAGTATTTTAAATTTCAGCAGAAGAAAATGCTGTGTGGAGCCTTTGGTATGGTGCGTGACCTTGCACATGAATCTCAGCTGCTTAAGAAGGCTTGGAAAATTACATTATCCTATACTATCAGCACTCACTCAATAAATATAGATAAAAAAGGCAGGCAAGAGAAATCCCACAGAGCTAGAGTATTGACTTCTAGCTTTGGCTAAGCAGTGTAACAACTCTCTATAACTAATGAGCAAGCAGCAAGAAGGACACAGTGCCCCTTTTGATTCATGCTTTAGTCTTTGAAGAGAACCTATTAGTTGTCGTTGCTGTCCCTTTTTGTGCTTCACAATAAATATTTTTGTGTGCCGGTATGGGAGGGTTAGTATTGTCCTTTGGGAGAAGTAAATTAAATTTTCTTTTCCCCCTTTATTGGGATCTTTATTACAATTACCATGGCAAATCCCAGATGAACATGAAAGAAATACAGAAGAGGGTAAAAGAAAAGCATATTAACTTTGTGTAATCAATCCATATGCTGTTTGACAACTAATACCCAGACAATACGAACAAACCTTGTTGTGCAACCCTTTGGGGAGTTGTAAAAAGAGTCTGAGTCTTTTCAAATATAGAACATCATCTCATTTGTAAAACTGTGGGTCCATATAAAAGTAAATACTTTCCTTGAAGGGTGAATCTTCATTACTTGTTGTAAAGGTGGGTTCAGCTTAGAAGCAAATGGTTGAATGGTTGTGCTGGAATATGATGAAATGAATGAAAGGGAAATACAAGATTTGGACAACCTTGCTACAATAAGCTGCACATTTGCACACATAAAACACACACCATCAGTATATTGACATGTACCTCTCTAACGTGTGCACCCATAGTTCTCTGCCCTTCATTATGGACTGGGTATGGCATATAGTACAGGACCTATGTTGTCTATAGACTACAGTCATGAGAATAGCTTACTCTCTTGAGGGCATTTGTTAGTCTCTCAAAAAGGTGGGTGTCCACAAGTCTGCTTTAGGTGAAATTCTGTCAGAATCAATAGCTGAAAAGAGTTCTCAGGGGGGATTTTGGCCACTTAGACCTTTGTTGCTAGTTCTCAGTTATGTAAACAATTGTGCATTTCAAATCAAAGTCGGAAGCCCCGTGTTTAAAGTCTCCTTGAAATGACCTGTTTCAGCTATTACTGTAGTGTGTAGCATCATGCCATTCTTATTCCTGGACAAAATAAATAAATAAATAAATAAATAAATAAATAAATAAATGTCTCCATAAGAGGAGTCTTATGCTCACATGTAAAAAGGCTCTGTGTTTGGTGCTAAGATGACACAATGACCAGTGTAGTTCTTTATGGCCATGGTGGAAGTAAATCATTCCTCAGTGGCTGATCCAGTGATCTCTGTCAAGGTATCTTCCAGCTTTTTCAGTGCTGCTCCTGAAATAGCATAGTTTTATAGTGGGCCACTCTGTTTCCTTTAATGGGCTTTGGATTTGATCCATCATTAGAAGCACTTTTTAAAATGCTAGCCAGTGTTGATTTATGGCAAGCTAAAAAGGTTTTGTAGATTAAATAAAACATTTTATAAATGCAGTTTTATGTATATTAATCTCTATGGAATGCATTTAAATGACCCTTCTGTTTACAGCTTCTTTTTCACCATCTCTCACTGTGATATAGACAGGGCAAAACATTATATATATTCCAAACTTTGGTCTAAATTTCAAGTGCCAGTCCCAAATAGAGTAAGCCCATTAAATCAATAGCATTTACCAAAGTTTTTACTTACCATTCAGTAAATGGTCCCATGGTTCTACTTCATTTGGGATAAGACTTTTGTAAATTTAGTGTTTGGTTTCTTTTTCTTTTCTTTTTTTCTTTTTCTTCTTTCTTTCTTTCTTTCTTTTTGGTAATGAAGGAAAGATTTATTTGATTTGGCTTTTAAATGGCAAAATTTGGTTTCATGATATGCTAAATAGTAAGGTGCAAATAAAGTGTGTAATGTGGGATTTGATACTAAACACAAGGACGCCATATCAGCAAAATAGGTTAAGAAAAGATTTAAATAATGGGCAAGTCTAGAAGAGGTGGCTATTGTCTACCTGTGGCTTTGCCTCACAGAAAATATCAACCATTTTAGGAGCCAACCTCATGCCTTCTTGACCCACTGACACTGTTTATGACCTTTCAGTATTAAGCAGAAACATCTGAAGAGATCATATGAGTACATGCTAGTGAGGGCCCAAAATTCCAACTTTCATTGGTGTGACCTCTGTGGGAAAGAAGAGGAGCTAGCATCTACTGGACTTAATCCCCTCCCCTACTTTCAGTTCTGTGCAGAAGGATATTGATAAGCTGGAGTGTGTCCAGAGGAGGATGACCAAAATGGGGAATGGTCTGCAAACCATGCCCTATGAGGAGCAGGTTATGAAACTGTTAGGCATTGAGGCCAGACTATGAAATGTACAGATGTGCACAAAAGGAAACCAGGAATCATGGGCATAATTGTCTGCAGCTGAAGGCTGGAACAGCAGACAGTGTTCAAGGTCAGATATGTGCTTGATTGCACGTAAGCCTGGGTAACATCAAAAGTCTTCCTGACTGAGGGGACAACATTGTTGGTGGCACAAGGAAAGAGTCACCAGAAGAGGATGGGTTTGTGACCGCATGGCACAGATCTATAAATAGCCTGCACACCGCAGTGTGGGTTGTTGGGTAGTCGGAGTGGATAGATGGTTGGAGAGTTTTGTTGGACGGGCGTGTATATACTTGTAAATATAGCAACTTTAAGAATAAACACCTCTGAGGAGAGAGATTTGGCTCCAGTCTGTTTCATCAGCAGTGGGCAGGAGGAATTCCTGATAAAGCCGAACAGCTCCAAGGTCGCCGGTAGTTCCAAAGGCATCGGAGATTGCTTTACCTGTGCATCTGCTTGTTTACATCAACAGAAACTGGGTATGTTCCCTGGGGAAGAGAAGTTAAGAGATGATATGATAGCCATGTTTAAATATTTGAAAGGAAGTCATATTGAGGATGGAGCGAATTTGTTTTCTGGTGCTCTAGAGCAGAGGTTCCCAGTCTTTGGTCCTCCAGGTATTTTGGACTTTAGCTCCCCAAATTCCTTACGGTTAGCCAAACCGGCTGGGGCTTCTGGTCACCAAAGTCCAAAACATCTGGGAAGCACTGATCCAGGGACATGGAGGACATGGATTCAAACTACAGGAAAAAGAAATTCCACCTAAATGTTAGAAAGAACTTCTTGATGGTAAGAGCTGTTTGTCAGTGGAATATGCTGCCTTGGAGTGTGGTGAAGTCTCCTTTGTTTGGAGGTTTTTAAATAGAGACTGGATGACTATGGTTTAGGAGTGACTTGTTTGTGTATTCCTGTATGGAAGGGGGCTAGACCGGGTGGTTCTTGAGGTGTCTTCCAACTTTACGATTGTATGACTCAATGCCATCTCCTTTTTCTTGTGTTTGTTTCCTTAGATTATAAATCTGAGGGCAAGGAACTGTCAAATTCATAATTTCTAAGCCACTTTAGGAATCTTTTTGGTTGAAGGGCAAGGTATAATAAATAATCTAAATAAATAAATAGGTATCTCTCAGCATGATCAAGAGCCCAACACTTTACCCACAGGAGAAAGCTGGGAGAAGCATCCAAGGGTGTGATCCCTGGTTGCACGATTAGCCAAGTTTAAGGACAGGAGAAGGATGGGAGAAAGACACTGTCCCTCCCGTGTAATATTCTCCAATGTGGCAAATTTGAGGGTCAATCTGACAGTGACATTGGGGAAGGGGTCAGCATCTGCTACCCAGTTCCCCCTACATGATTTGAATTTCCTATTCAGTCATAATGCCTGAACTGGGTTACAATGGAATCAGAATGGAAAAAGTGAAGTAAAAACCAGGTAGGCATGTGTGAGAAATTGATATAATCAGTGAATTATTCCAAACTGTGCTTACCAAGCTGGAAGGAGAAATTGAGATATTTTAAGGTTGGAACTTAAAAGTACTTTTCAGGTCATGCAATGCATTTGGTGAGATAAACCAAAAGAAAGCCTCCTCCCTCTACTGCATACTTTTTTTTTTGAAATGCATGCACACAAAATGTAAAGCCCCACCCCATTAAAAAATCTCACATCAAACCACACAAAATGAATGTGGTGGTTGGAAAAGGAGGAAGTTTGAAGAAAAAGACTTGACAGATAGTTAAATGGAACATCTATGTTCAGAGGCTTTTCTGGAAACAGAAACTCAGGAGGGCGCTTATTCAGCAGGATGCTTCTTTTCTATAAACATATCTTCCGTAGAATCCACAGAATATCAGTTTCTGCAGAGATTAAAGCAATTGATGATTGGCACTGTTAATTTACTGACTCCCTTTCTTTCTCAATAGGACATAAGTTAACTTAATTAAAAAGGCGATAGTTAAAGATTCATATCAAAGCAGCACTTCATTATTACTTGAAATTAGATGGAAGTAGTTGGCATGTCTCTGGAGTTTTGCCCAAATTAGGAGCAAATCACACCTGGGCAATTCCAGTTTGTTTCCATTTGCTTTAGCACACTGAAAATTCTCTTAGTGGCACTCTCTTGGTTAATATTTTTTTGCCCAACAAATATTTGGGGGAAGTGGAAAGATATCACAACGGCTGTACTTGCCTTTTTCATGTATTATTCACTGTTTGTTCACAGCAGATTCTTTCCTTGATTGTCAGGTCCAACATATATATATATATTTTTGAAAATGGGTTTTCCTAAAACAGTCCCAGCCAATCACAGATCACATAGTCAATATGATGATTCATTGTGATTATGCAGCAAATTATGTCGGATTATTTGAGACAGCCAATCAGAGTGGGCTACCTAATGATGTCACAAAGTCAAATCAGAGTGAGGGCAAAGCATCCTTTCATCAGTCTGCACCAACAAACATTTTCTTTTTAACCAGCTTTACACAATCTGGAGTATATTGTAGGAATAGGCAAACTTTTTACCAGCTGCAGCTTTGGGAGTGGGGGGTGGGGAGATCCAGGCACCTTCTGTTGCCTTAATGCAGTTATCCAGCAGCAATTATCATCATGTTGCTATAGTTCATTATTGTATAATGCCATTTCTGAAAGCATAAACTGCTAATGGCATTGGAAAAGTGCCAAAACTTCTACCCACTCTTTTCTCTACTATTGATTATTATAAGTTTGTGCTAAGACTTAGTGAACAGATGTTAATTCCCTATCTGTAGATTTATTCCTATACTCATACCTCAGGCATAATGGTTTTGGTTCTGATTTTGGGGGGACTTTGTGATATCTACTGACCACTCTATAACCTCATCTACTAATGGGCCTTCCACATTCTCTCAGGTTAGGGCACAGGACCTCTGAGAAAGTGGAAAAACTATGGGGCGGGGGCTCACTTCACCTATGAGAATGTCTCTCTTTTAATCTCTAGGTCCTCCAGTGCAACTCTGTGGTCAACATCCACTAGAAGTTGACTATAGAATCACACTGAAGGATCTATAAATGCCTGGAGAAGTATTTTCTCTAGGAATATCTAGGTCCTCCAGTGCAACTCTGTGGTCAACCTCTGGTAGAATTGTGCCTAAAGATCTAGAAATGGGATCTAATGCATTAGGGAGAATGCATTAATCAAATCCATGAATAATCAAATCTACAAAAGCCAAAGCCACAAAAGTGGAGAGGCAGCTGTAAGGCAATGATGGGAATCCTCTTTGAGCCCAAGGTCCACATTCAGTGTGAGAGGAGGTTTTGAGGGCAGCATTCCAGTGATAGGAAGGACCAAACTCAAAAGTACAGAACCAGAAATATTAGTATGTTTTGGTCTGAAGCTCCTACTGCCAGCAACTCAGTTTTAGGAGAAGCATTTTGACTTTTATAAAAAGAAAGGGGACTGTGCAAAAGCTAGAAAACCAGTCAAGGTGTCATGGAGCATTGCTACCTTATATCCCAGGTATCTACAGGTATCTACAATCAGTATGCTGTATTGTTGCAACCATCTAAGTGGAGATCATTTTCTATGACATGTGGAAACAAAGCTCAGAATTGGAGCTGTGAAGATCAGAGAGATCACTAATCTACCATTTGTGGAACCTTTTGCCAGTCTCCAGTAAGAGAAACTTTTTCATTGTTAGGGCCTGTAGAAATATGAGGACTTAGTATGGGAAACACTGCTCTCTATAGCACTTTGGATGTGTATTTATTGCTTTTCAGAATTACTACAATGTGGTTATTGTATATAAACAATTTATTATTATTTATAGTTTAGAGTGGTGGTTTTATTCCTTGGGCATATTTATTCCTTTCACATATCACAGTTCAGTGCACTGTCAGTTTCTCCCTTCTATGTTTTCTTGCATTGCTACCTTAGCCAGGAGGGTCAGATTTAGCCTCAGGGCTTGAGGTTCCTCCCCCCTGGCATTGAAGATTATCATCCATCATGGCAAAATTAAACATCATTAATGGAAACTCAGCAATATTTGGTGTTGGTTTTCTCACACGTTTAAAATATAAATGCCTTCTAGGATTGAAGCTAACTGAATATTTTACTATACTACATCCATCCTCTTCAAAAAGGGCTTTAGCAGAATCAGGTTCTGGATAAACTGCCTCCTTATGTTGAGGAGACAGCAAGATTTAAAGATCTGCAAAATGACAAATCAAACAAATCTGCCATCTCACATTCTCTGATGGTTATTATCTATTTAATAGATAATTACACATGTAATTACCCTTGGTTAAAAGATCTTATGGATGGTAAACTTATATCACAGTGGGTAGTGCCACCCATAGGGTATCACAGTGAAATAAGATATAAAGATCTTACTGTAAACCAGTGTGTTATTATTACCAGCTAATTGAATTATCTGGATACACCATAGTCCTCTGAAACTGTCATTATCATCAGTCTTACTGCTGGAGATAGAGGCCAAACATCACACATCTCTCTAGTCATGCAGATCATTTGTGTACAAATTGCTTTCCTGTTCCCATCTCTTCTTTCAGTTCACTGACTGATCTGTTTGCTTTCCTTTCCTTGAATGTAGGGCATCTTGTCTTACTGAAATACCAGTCTGCCTAGTGTTCCATATGTGATACATCGTCATGCAGATGCCAGTCTTTTCAATCTGTGTGTGCTTCTTATTTTAATTCTCATGCTTCATGTTTAATGTAGTTTTTTGGTATGCTCTGAACACATGGCAAATTCCAATCTATGTTGTTATTGTTGTTGTTGTGTGCCTTTAACCATATCACTAGGTTTTCTTGGCATGATTTGTTCAAATGGGGTTTGCCATTGCCTTTCTCTAAGGCTGAGAGAGAGTGAATTGCCCAAAGTTACCCAATAGGTTTCCATGGCTAAGGGGGCATTTGAACCCTGGCCTCCCAGTGTCCTAGACCTCGTGCAACACTCAAGCTACTACACCACACTTGTTCTCTCCCACCTGATTTAATGTAAATTACTTGTACATCCCACTGTAAATCCCAATCTCTCTCCCCACCCCCACCCCCACCCTATCCAAAGTAGACACTAACACTTACTCATTAGCATCATAAGTCACTAAAAATAGCTGACATCTTGCTGGGAATTTATGACATCTTAAACCAAGTTATGATTGTGCAGTTTAGAACTGCAGAATTGCACAACAGTTGCATTTCCAGAAGGGAATAGATATGCCATTATGCCCATTGTACAAGTAGAATGAGAAGTGCAGCCATTATGCAACAGTTAAAATATAGAAAAGTACAGCACATTGTGGGACAGACAGCCCTTGTGCAATGAAAGAGCAAGGAGACAGGGCCATGGGGCACTTGTAATCCAGAACTGAGGGCAACAGAAAGTCATGGGTACCCTGCACAGCTGGAAAATGTCCTCCTTTTTTGCTTATGGCCAGCAGTTGGAACTTGGGTTTTACAGCTGTTCAGTTATTAATGTCAGAATGACTACATTATAGGTTTAGTTTTATATGAATTCTGCATCAAACCATGGCTCTCAAGGACCAAAATGTCACATACTGTTGCATGAACCTTAAGGAAAGGACACTAGTACAGTACTAGCTGAGGGTGAGATCCAAGCCTATAATTCTGACCACATTACAGTTTGTGAAGTCACTGCAGAAAAGCAATAAATTGCTGATTAAACAGCTCTGCATTAGCATTTAAAGAGCCAAACATTTGTCACCATATCAATTGTTCAAAATCAATATGTCCTTAGTGGGCTGGGGATCACTTTAATATCTCATGTTATACATTGCTTTCATGAATATTTTTCTTTCTCATATCTATGCTGATGTATTCATTTGTGTGTGTGTGTGTGTGTGTGTATTCTCATATCTCTCTTTGTGCAAGTATTCATGTTCTTTTATTATTGCATCTGGGAAGAAAAGATTAATCAAACATTTCAAAGATGCGAACTGGAATAACAATGAATAGCTTGTAAGAGGGTAACCATCATGCTGCACATCAAAACAGAATTCTACAGAACATCAGAGAAGAATACTCTAATGCCCAAGTAAGGTCAAGAAAAAGGAAACTAGCACTAGTCATCTCTTTTGGATCAAAGAGTAATTATGGTTTAACAGGAAAAGCTTAATTAATCCCCCTTTTCTCAAGTACATTAAAATAGCTCTGCATGGTGCTAATGGGAAATAGTTACACATTTATTTTTGGGCACCCATGCTCTTCATTAATGAGCATTGTCTGTAAAGCTCCTTTGTTGCAAGAGCTCCATTATCAGTCCATTTCCAGGCACTACTCAAAGTTTTGGTTATGACCTATAAAACCCTGTATAGCTCAGGTGTAGTTATCTGAAGGATCATATTCCCTCATATGAGACTGCCTCTGTCTTGAAATATTCTGGGGAGGCCTTTCAATTTCCTCCCTCACCCTTACAGGAACATCTAGTGAGAACATGGGAGGGGGCATTCATAGTGGGTGCTCGAAGGCTCTGGAATGCCCTTCCGAAAGAGGTGTGACTGATGCCATTCCTGCTATCGTTCTGCAGTCAGATGAAGACCTTTTTTTGTTTGTTTCAGCATGCCTTTAAAGAATGATTTCTGAAGGAGAACAGACTTTGCATAATGAGCTATAATGTCTAATAGATTTTTAAAAAATCATTATTTTTAAACTGGTTTTAATTTTATTGATAGTTTTGTATGAGGTGACCTTTTAGCTATGCTTGTTTTAACTGTTGTAAGCCACTTTGAGTCCTGCAAAAAAGCAGGATATATAAGCCAACGGGAGTGAAGCCAGGGAAAGGTAAGGACTGCTCCCAGGAGTGGATATATAAGAGGGAGGAGCAGGTTTGAAAGGGGATGTCTAGTGTGTGCCCTGAGGGGTGAAGAACCACTGGGACTAGGTTAGGCTGCTGTGAGGGGAAGTTAGGGTTTTAGATACCCAAGAAAGGGATGAAGAGTGTCCTTAATTATATTGTTGTAGTGTCCTGCAGGAGTCACAGGTAACCAGAAGGATTATAAGATACAAAGGTTGAAGAAAGGTTCTGTGAGAACTTAATCTGTAAGAGAACACATGTATAAAAAGCTGTAGAGAAACAATGACAAAAACAAGCTAAAGAAACTGTTAAACTGGGTAACTGATAAAGTGTTTATACACTGTATCTATTGTGAACACCTTCCCACTAAAAGAAATACTGTTTTCAGCCTAACTTGTAAATAAATTTCTTACTTTGTTTCAACAAGCAGCTACCAACACTGAGTAGAGTCTCTTAGGTTTGCGACATATTAGAAAGTGGGTGTGTGGCTGTCAAAGAATAGTTGGTGTCAAGCTGGGGAAAAATACTGAATCCCAGAGCGTTAGCATCTAAAGAGAGCTATAGTGCAGGAGACACTTAAGAGAGTCCGGAGTTCAAGTCTTGCAGTGAAGAACTGGTGGGATAGTGACTATCATATAATTGGTACCAGTGGTGGGATAAAAGATCCATCAGAAAAAAGTAGTTCGGTGGGGGAGTCTCTCATCTTCACAGGAGCCATCAGGAGCATTTCTTGAAATGCTCTGCAAAAGTTGTAATCAGCTGATGAAATTCTGGTGGGAGGAGTAGCCATTTTAGATTTTAGTTGTTTCTTCTGGGTGAGCTAGATGTTACAACACTAAAGATACCAACTATAGGCTGAGTTTCTCTTATCTGGAATTCCAAAATCTGAAATATTCAAAAATCTAAAATTGTTCACATGCATTCCTGACACTTTTGCTTTCTGATGGTTCAGTGTAAACTTTGTTTCATGCACAAATTTATTCAAAATGCTGTGTGTAAAATTACCTTCAGGCTATTTGTATAAGGTGTATATGAAATGTAAATAAATGCCATGTTTAGACCTGGGTTCCATCTCCAAGAGATCTCATTATGTATATGCAAATATTCTTTAAAAATCTGCATCCAAAACACTTCTGGTCCAAAACATTTTGGATACAGGATTTGAAGGATGGAACTCAGAGAAAAATAACAAATGCCAAATTAAAAACGTACATTCTGTTGGAAGTCTTTCCTAGAGATTATGAGATGTTGCCTAAATGTCTGTGTGATTAATATCATCACTTTAGTAGTGTAAAGAGTACATTTCATATTATGTTTCCAGAATGCTTTTGTGAATACTGTATCACTGTTCCAGTAATGGGAGATGTGATTGACTAAGGTGTTGAAAATTTCCCTCTTTAAAACAGTAGGCCTAGATCTAGATCCAGCACAGTTAAGTACTGTAATATTGCATTGATTTCAGTGAGTATTGTGCAATGTGCACATGCAGACATTTTAAATAGGAATTTGAGCTAGATTATGTCTGGGCAGGGGCATAATTTCACTGGCTTATGTACAGAAAATGGCTCAGCTGAAATTTAGCATTGTAGGAGTGATCTGTTTCAGGATGGTCCTTGCTGATTTTGAGGTAAGTAAATGATGAGAAGATGAGAAGACTTTTTAAAATAGGAGTTCAAAGTTTAATGAATGACTTCCAGCAGTCTGATGAGTATTCCTTTTTTTAAAATAAAAACTTTGCTAGCATTGATCTTTATAGGCCAATTTCTCCATTATACTGCATTATTTAACAAACGGTAAATAGATGCAAATAGCTAACTTTGACCTTGTAGTACTAGAAGATACTTACAGTTTTTATGAAAATCCAATTTCCATTGTTTAGTATAGGAACTCATAACATAAACCAGGGCTTGCAAATTTGGGTTCCACAAAGTGGATTGAGAAGTTCTGTGAAGCCAGTGTAAAAAATTATTTTCCCCTTGGTTTCCTTCCTGTTGATTTAAATTTTCCATCATTGTGAATTTTAGAGTAAAATGTTAGTCTTTCTCCAGTCTCCCTGCCATTCTAGATGAATTTGAGCAAAGGAAACTAATCTCCAATGCAATAAAATAAACTGCATGTACAGATAAAACAGATGACCCTTTAAAGCCTGCTTACAAGTGTCTTTGGAATGTGGTGTTTATACACTGCAAGCTCCGAAGCCATCTGCAAGCCAGGTAGCCACCCAGACATGGCATTTACATGCTGCACACCACCGGAGCATTTTGCAGCTGCCCTGGGGCTGTGGCAGGGCCAAATAGGAGTGGATCTTACCAAGTTTACCAAGATTAGCGCATCATAGGTTCACCTTAGGGTCACCATAAGTGAGAAACAACTTGAAGGCACACAGCAACAAACATCATAAAATATGAAATCATTCATATGTACACTGAAATGTAGTCTGTACATACGTATAGTGTTTTTACACTCTACATCTAGGGTTACTAATCTCGTGGCCCTTCAGATGTCATTGCACTGCAATTCCCAGTGTCCCCCATCACTGGCTATGCTAGTTAGGACATTTGGAGAGCTGTACAGTTCCAAACTCTACTACATAAAATAGATATTTGTTGCTATTACGTTCATTCAAAACAACTCTGATGTGGCACTATCATAGCGTTTTCTTGGTAAGATTTGTTTAGAGGAGGATTGCCATTTCTTTCCTCTGAGGCTGAGAAGGTGTAATTCATCCAAGATCAACCAGTGGAGTTTCATGAAGCCTGGTTTTCCAGAAACCTAAGCCAACACTCAGGTCACCATAATGCACTGGCTGCATTGTACATATGCACTTATGCATTTAATCTTTCTTAAATGGTCTGGAGAAATTTCTGACCTGTGTTGGTTTTATAGACTGTATGGACTTTATCATATGAGGGTTGAAAAGTGGAATTAGAGCAAGACAGCAGTTTCCGTGGCCTTATCTTGTCACTTGTATATCCAGTAGCTGGTCTGTAGTCCATCCATTTCTGGTGCTCTTTCTCAGTGACAGCCAAAACTCATCAATGCCTCCCAATTGTGTTGCTTTTCCATTTTGATTCATGTGTGATAACCTCCTCCCACTGCAGTTCTTACATGCAGAAAGTCACTTGGTGTGAGTGGGTGTGATTATGATCCTCTCCCCCTTCCCCTTTGCTATTCCCAAACATACTTTTTTCTTTATCTTTTTAAAAAAAATGTTTTCTTTTCTTTTTTTAATTTAATTGATTACCATGATGATACAATCAATACAATAAAAAATATACACAGACTTTAAGGTATGGTGGGAAGGGGTTAGGACAGGGAGGCAAGGCTATGGGAGACGGAGGCCAAGACAGAGGCAACATGATTGCACTTTTGAATAGCAGTGTGATGATGAGTATCCCTAACCTGATATGTTTTGTGTTTCCTACACAAATGCAATTTGAGCACTTTATAAGCCTGGTGTGATAAAGTTCTATGTGTCTACTCCAACTAACAGAAAAATCTGTTAATTGGGTAAACCACTCTGCCACTGACAGCCATTCAGGTGTGCAAAGCTAGAACAAATGGAACTATAACAAGTCACAGCATACAATGTTATACTATATATGTATTGCCTAAAGAACATCAAGGTATGGTCTTTAACAGCTGACTTTCCATGAAATGTTGAAGCACAATGTGTTAAATGTGAAGAGGCTGTTACAGTTGTTTGATGAATGTGTATCATCAATAGTTTTGGATTATAATTACCAGTATCCATGACTTCTGGTCATACTGGCAGGGGCTGATGGTGGTGATGGTGTGGGAGAGTGTAGAGGAATTTGGTGCACTTCAGAAAAAAAGACCCTGGAAGAGAAGTTGGGTGAAGAATGTAAAAAACTGAAGAAATTATGTGACTGGTTTCAGTCACAGCATACAACTGTATGATGCATTTCATATGATGCATTTCACATAGTTCTGGTGTAAAAGACAGACAGCTCACCAAGGAGTTCAGTCTTTGATTACACGTGCTGTATATACCTACACACTTTCAGCCATCCAGGTGATAAAATATATGGGACACAGAAAAAGCCAAAGAACCCTTTCCCCCATCAATTGCTGAAAATACTATTTCTGCCTTGTTTCACTTATGTTAGACCATTGCAAATAAGTTAATTTTATTTGTCAGATATAGTAAGATGAAATCTATGGATGACAAATGATTTAGTATGTAATTCTATCCCTCCAATTATTGTTTGTGAAACAAACCTTTAGAGTTCTTGTTTGCATGCGCACACAAGCACAGGATGATTTGGCATTCATGACTCTAGAGGAATGGTGAATGCTTTTCAGTTACCAGTATTGCCATCATTCATTTCAGTTCTAACTTTAAAAGTAAATCAAGAAATTAGCTGAAGGCTTGGTCAATGAGTAATTACGCTTGCACTGCACATCTTGGGAATTTGCTCACCATTCATCCATCCCGTTTTTATTGATTGTGCTGCACAGAAACACATTATAAAGTTAACAACATATTTGCTCTGCAACTGGACTGAATAGCTCATTTACTTTCACAGTTATATCATTTCAAATAAGTACTGACACAGAGAGAACTAGTAAAGTTGGCAAATTTAGCTACTGTCTACATTTTTATTTGCGTCTCTAAATAAGTTATCACTACATGAAATTATCTATCATCTATCTATCTATCTATCTATCTATCATCTATCATCACTTCTCGATAGTATGCTTCCTAAGCATAGCTCATTAGCATTGGCAAAATATCTCTCCTATTTAAGCCTGCAATAATTACACTTTTATTTTAACAGTCATCTGGTGCAGGCATAGAATTCTAGTGTCAGAATTTGTTTAGCAATATCAGGTTTTTATTGGTCCTGAGAAGACAGGTTTGTTTGTTTTTTCCCATTTAAATAATCTCTTTAGCACTACAGTGTGGCAGTAGAGTATCTAGAAGACTCTAGATCCGAAAGTTATGAAAGTGTAGATGTTTTTAGCACTTGCTACAGTTGGGGTCTCTAAAGCAGGTATGAATTCTATTCCTGAACACAACAAGATTAAAAGAGTTTTTATGCATTTTTCAAATGAATGGATAGCTACCTTGACTTGAAAACCATTCTTTGATTTAAAAAAAAGAGGGGTCCTTTTTGTAAAATAATAAAAAATAAACAATATTGGAAAGTCTAACATAAAAAAACACTGAAAGGGAAAAGTTCATTTAATTGGTTTACCTCCACTATCCATAAGATTGTGGATGAAATTATTTACATTGAAAACGTTAGATTTGCCAGAGCTTGGCATTTTGTAAGAAATGGGTTCTAGTCACCAAACTGCCAGAGATTGTCTTATCAGCCTTCATTAGACCTGATTAAATGTGTCTCTTTGGTATGTCTACTCCAGACAGGTGTGGAGAAAAATGCACCTTAATCTCTCTGTGTGTTCCAGGCAGTGACCGTTTTTCAGGGCAATGACACCAGTAGCAGCACAGAAACATTGATTTCTTCTTTCCTTCCTTCAATTCATTTACAATTGGGGTTGTATGTTGGGAGTTGTTTACTATCCTGAGAGTTATCCTATGGAACAATTTACACATACCCTCAAACATTTCACAGATGAAAAGAGGACACATGTGTTCAAGCAAAATCAGGGTGTGATCAAGATGGCAAAAATTATTAATGAGAAAGGACACACAAGCTAGGAAAGTCTGCAGCAGTCTTCAATATCCATTGAACTCAGTGGGGCATAACATACCTATGAGTGATTATGTGCAAGACTGTGCTACATATGTCAGCCATAAGCACAGCAAACCTTAGGATCTATATTGAATCGTCTTCCAGAGGACACTGAACCTTCACTCCAGTAGCTTGATTCTTATCCCCTGATTACATCTCTTATTCTTGGAACAAGATACAAACCAGGTGGCATGCATCACGATCTGCTTCTGATCAATACTGGCAAAGCACACCTGATGATGTGATATGTCATAGGTGGCAGAAGGATTCTAGGAGGAAATAAAATCATAATTTTTTGAATAAATGAAGAATGTTTAATGTTTTAGACAATTATAGATGAATCCTATATATGTTGGATAAGAGCTTGGAAGAGTTATTTTCTGGGGGGGGGGGGGGGGGACTACATCTCCCCAAATCTCCAAGCTATCATGGTCAGTTTTCCAAGTTCTGCCAACAATGCCCTCAGCATAGCATTCCCTTGGTGCATTATGGGAAATGAAAATAGTAGCTAGATTCAATACTGTTGGAGTACTCCCACTTCAGCCAGGCAAGCCATCATGGCTCACTGATGAATCAGAGACGTATAAGAAAATACACTTGATATAGAGCCACCCCTGAAATGTGCATTTTATTCTCAAAAATACATTAATATGTTGTGGCTTTTTCTTTTGTTTGTGTCTTTTGTTGCAGATGGACAAAAGAAAGTTCAGGAGGACTTTGACATAGACATGGATGCACCAGAAACAGAGAAAGCTGCAGTGGCGATACAGTCTCAGTTCAGAAAATTCCAGAAGAAAAAGTCTGGGACCCAATCTTAGCCTCTACCTCACGGTTTCCACCCTCACTGCTCTCTGGTCTGCCAGGAACTGAAGAAATTTGAAAATATATATAGATGCATGTACAGAAATTAACACTATTTAAAATTCCATTGGCAGGTATTAAAACAATTATGCTTGTTGTGTGGCTTGTCTCTGTGTTTCTCTCCAGTTTCATTTCTTCTGTAATTCACCATTCCTTGATGTTCAAATAAAGAGTTAGGACAAAGTCCAGCTGTCAGCCTTGATTTGTCTTGTTACATTAATCCACCAAGCCCAGTGCTCAAATTAAAGCAGCCCAGATGCCTATTTTCCTCTTCACTTAAAGCTTGGAGACATAAGCACACCACCTTATGTTAACAACTTATTTTTGCTGAGGAATGGGAGCATAAACTCTCAGCTCAGCTTGCCTCATTTGGTGAATCCAGATGCTAGCCATATGCAGCAATAGACAATATTTTCCCCTAATGAGGTGAATGTGCAGAATGCCAAAGAATACTAACAGTACTAGGAGCTGGTGGTGGTGGGTATAAGTGTGTGTGTGTGTGTGTGTAAATATATATACTTGAAAAGTATCTGTATCCCACTTCCAGGTTTGCAGACTCAGAGCAAGAATGGATAAAATGTGGCCCTCCAGATGCTGATGAGATCCTACTTCCAGGCATTTCTTATCATTAACTAAACTAGCTTGGACTGCTAGAAGCAGCAATCTAATACTTTGCCCACTCCTACCCCAGATAAAAATGTGGCCAAAAGACTGTTCCAAGATGCCAGCCAATCTATGGGTTTGTCCCAAGTGGAGTAGATTCAATAAATTATTGAATGGTGAGCAAATTGAGTGGGTCTACTCTAATCAGGACTAAAAATAGTATTTAGTCCATAGTAAGACAGTGATGTAACTCTGTCCAATTTGTGAAGGGACAGAGACATCTGGACTGGAAAGAGGAGTTGTCTGGAAGTGCCACAGATAGTTGCACAACCTGGGGTACACTTGCATAAGAAGGTCTCAGTGACAACCTTATGCAAGTTGGTAAGAACTCTGTCTGCTTGTGTAATTGGCCGGCTGTGCAAGCAGAGGTAATTCATAGGATTTCAGCCCATAGTAGTTGTACCAATATAATCTGAGATAATTTAAGAACTAATATTTCCCTCCAAAATAATATAACCCCCAATGATATCCTTTGATAAATTTCTTGCTTGCTTGGAAGGAACCCAACTTCACCAATGGACCTTCACTATTAAAGATCAAGGGAGAATGTTATGCTCAGAACATATAGTTTGCAGGGGGTTCTCTACCTTTCCAGTCTGTTAAGGTGAACATGGGTTTGTGTGTGCAGTGTTCAGGCACAAATCAGTACAATGGGCCCTGGACTGGGGTGCATGACATCATGATTGGAATACTACAATGATGATAATTATTGAAATAATACTCGTTTATTCACACTGGTGAATTATGATAGTGTAAATCACACTTATGTATTTGCAACTTTTTTTGGTCATTGCAAAGATTGGAGTTCTTAACTAATTGCAAAATGACTCAAATCCCCTTCCTAGAACCTATCTTTTAAATAAAACAGCCTCCACAGTACTGGCATCTCTGTTCCACTGGAGAGATTGAGAGAATCAAAGGAAATGTATACAGCTATTTTCCTCTAGCTGGACATGATGCAACAGGAATTTTCAAGGAACCTTTGGTGTCTTCAGGATATCCCTACAGATGATTACTGATATCCTACATTGCCTACTTAGTTCTAAATGTTTAACTAAGTCACAACTCCTGGCCCAATCCCTTAAACCAACATTAACAGGCAGCAGCTGTACCGAGTGGTGGATAAGCTGGCAATTGGGATAGAGGAGGATAATGTCACCAACCCCCTCCTGCCAGTGGGCAAAGTTGTAATGAGGAATTGTGACAGGGATACTGCTTCTGATTCTCACAGCCTCACTCACTAGTGCAAGGGGGCTGGAAATGTAATCTTTCTGAATTACAACCACCAGCTGGACAGACCTTCACTGAGTGTGGCTGTCAATTCTTAAGGCAGGGCCATTTGCAATAACCTTTGTGGAGGGCCATTTGCAATAACCTCAATAGGACCACAACTGTGAATGGGTAATATTACTGAATATGGAGCAATATGCAGAGAGATCTTGTAGCACCTTTGAGAATAACTGAAAGTGGAAGTTGGCAACATAAGTTTTCATAGACTTAAGTGTACTTAAGTAGACATAAGTCTATGAAAGTTCATGCTGCCAACTTCATTCTTTCAGTTAGTCTACTCTCTACACACTGATTCTAACACAACTATATCTTTGAATTCTGAATATGGAGCAGTTATGAAGCCCTAACTCTAGGTTCTCGATTCATTATTGTAATGCAAGATGTCAATTGATGACTTCTGATTCATCCACTCTCCAACAATATAAAAATGCCCATGTTGGGGAAGGGATCTGTGTAGGTTCAGAAGACATAGCTGTGGAGAGATCGCTATGTGCCACACCTACATATCCTGAAGCAAGATTACAGCTCACATCCTTCTTATCACCTGCTTCTACTGCCCCTCCTCGAAGAAACAAATCCCCTTTTCTGTATCATATCCACTCAAATCTCTAGAGAGATGACATTATTTCTGAAAAAAACCAACAATATAATAGATATGCAAAATCAATGGTGGTCAGCTTTAATAGGAGCACAAAGGCTGCTATAAGGGGCAGTGAACAGGAATGCTGTGTATTTCTGCATGGAAGGTGGTTGGACTGGATGGCCCTTTTGGTATCTTCCACTTCTATGGTTCTATGATTCTAAGAGGGGTACCATGAAATTATTTTGAATGCTGTTATATCTTCATCCACCCCACTCTGCAATTCGAAAACATGTGAACTTTCACTAGAAAACTTCTCTTAACAAGGTTTGCCAGATCAGCAAGCATCTAATTTCTAGAGATTTCAGGGGAAACTCTGAGGCCAGGGCAGACAAACAATTTTTTAGAAGAGGGAGTAGAAATGACCATAAAGGCAATCAGATTAAAATCCAGCTAATCAGATAATATGGCAACACAAAGTAATGATGTTGTTATTACATTCCCTGCTTTGCTCCAAATGGCAAAGCTCTCCTCCTAGTCCTCTCTCTCACTCTTGATATTTTGGTAAACTGATGTTGTGCAAGTGCTTGTCCTTCAGCACCATTCCTGTTGGTATTTGTCTCTCTGTCTGGAGACCCACAGAAACATAGCAGTTTCATGACTGTTTCACTAATGCCTGGCAACCCTACTATCAACATACTGCTATAATAAAATCTCCAATCATATGCTAATTCTTCCTCATATATACTTTTGCGATGGATTTATGACTAGAAGACATACCCTAAATGCCCTAAAGGCAGCAGATCCTGTCTGATCTTGGAAGTGAAGAGTGTCATGCCTGATCAGAACTTGGAAAAGAAGCTGCCAATCAATATCAGGTGCTGTAGGGTATATTTCAGAAGAAGGAACTAAGTATGCCTAAGAAGACCACGTGACAGGCACTGTGAATGAACATAGACACAGACACACATACACACTATGGCTGGAAGCCCTCTGGTGCACTATACTAGTTTTTGCACTTTTCTCAGTATCCCAAAATGCAAATTATGCAAAATCTGTCTGTTTTCTCAACCTGTTTTGCCAACACCTGACTTCCTTCATTACTGGTGTACTCACTGTCATTTTCCCTCTAAAACTACTAGTTTTGATAGTATAATTAAACCAGATTAGCGCACCAACAGAATTCAATTCTATAACACATTAAAGACTTAAAATCAATTTAACTCTACTTCTCTTTTCTAAGGGAACCCTCAAAACTCTAGTTTGGTCTAGCAGGAGCTTGGGGAAAGTTTAAGAACAGAGTATGGTGGGCTAAAGAAACCCACACCTTTGCTCAGACCCTAGGCTGCCAGTGGATCAGAGAGACAAAGGTTGAATGATTAGGCATTTCTAAAGATGGATCCAGCCCAAGACCTGGTTCTCATTCTAAGAGAAAAGGTCTAATTTAAGTCAGGCTGATTTTATGAACTCATTTCAAAATCATCCACACAAATGGATATAAGAAAAGAAATTATATTCAATATATTATGTACACAACAGATCAATAAAGAGAAATGGGAAATACCATGCTAAAAACAGAGCCATGGGAAATGTTTATTGTACATTTTATATTTAATATTATTGACGCTGACAGTTATATTGCCACAACAGCAGTCAAAAGCCATTCAATGTTAAAAGTGAACCATACAAAATTAATAGAAAGCTGCCGTCTAGTGCTTCCATTTACTAAATGTCTGGTGCATTTGTCTTAGTGATGAACTGGCAAGTATCAAAGTTGATCCAGCCAATAAAACAACTGCATCAACACAATACTACAGGTTATTTAGAAGTAACCCCTTCCCCTCACTTCTCACTTGTCAGTTGTAGATAATACAGATCACCAGGTTTCTCAGCAAAACACATGGTAGGGCAGCTGCCTCTCTTATGTATTTTGATGAGTTCACTAGCAATGTACTGTCATTCTGAACTGGTACATATATTTAGCACTATCCAAACCCAAGTACAAATATAAAGCAAGAAGCAAAATGTAAAATCAGAACAGTTATTTGGTCCACATTATACCATACATATATTTTAAACTCAGGATAATGAACTTTTTAAAAATAGTCAGACTCAGGTTTTGTAGAGGATGAAGTGGACTAACATATGAATAATCTAAATGTAGACAAAATTTGTGGGTAGGGAGGGAATTATCTATTAGGCAGGTGGATGTGACTGGCAAGTTCAGTATAAACTCTGGTCAATGCTGTTGCATCAGTGTTTCAGTTTTTTTAAAAAAATCTAATCTAAGTTGAACTGGAAAGCATAGAGTCTGAGCCTACAGTCAATACCTTGGTTACTACTGTGTTTTAAGAGTGTGACATTGATTATAACATCAAACAGACTTTGTGTTTTCCACACCAAGCTTATTTTTTCTGAACTAGTCCCACAAACAAAGCACAGGTCAGACTAACAGTAGATCTATAAATTATAAGGAATCATCACCCCACCTTCTTCGGGTTTCCCTGTGCAGCAGTGAAACCCTTCATTAGATGCATTGACAGCCAAAGAATCTGAGTCCACTTGATTGACTAGCCACTGTTACCAGCTTATAGAAATTCCCTTGCCACTTGTAAAGTTTTATTATCAACAACAAACAGGAAAACAGATGAATTAAGCAGTCTTTGAAGGTCAAAAGAGTCAGGCACTTAAAGTCAGTTATGGAAATGATCCCTCCCAGAATTGTTTAGCTTACCCCAAACTGTTTATCCAGCATCACTCGGATCATCTCTTAACTATGGATGGAATATTTTGCTACTGTTTTAGGTATCAGTCTGTGTGTGAGGTCAGCAATTGGATTTTTCTTTCTATTTCTTTTTCTTCTTTCTTCTTATTTTTTGCTGACTGAAGAATTCTTAAGAATGGTCCCCTTGCATTTGTAAAATATACGATACAGCCATTTAAAAATGCTGGGCTCATGTATAACCCTTCTGGCAGCTTCCCTCCCCAGATGCCTTGTTTATTTTGTCAGTTCCTTTATAAAAATAAAACATCAATAAAATATTGGCAACCGTAGTTCAGTTTCTTACACTAACAGATGTGTTTCATATCCCTGAGAGGAGAATGTGATCTTAAAACCTTTCCATGTAATTAAATTAATTTTAGAAATTTAAAAATTATAAAAGAAAGATAGATAACTGAATTATATAATAATGCTCTCCTGGCATTTCCATTTCATCTAATTTCTTTTGAAAATATAAAAGGGAAGGAGAGAGAGAGCAAAAACACCAACAAAGGGAGGGAGGAGAAGAGGAAGAGAAAAGGAAGGAAGGTGTGATATGGAAGGAAGAAAAGATGTGTGGGGTGGGGGTGGGGTGGGGTGGGGTGGGGTGGGGTGGGGTGGGGTGGGGACCCAGACCCAAATCCAAACCCAAACCCAGCAACAACCAAAATCAAAAGAAAACAAAAAGTAACATTTTCAAGTGGAAGCATCCATAAGAAAACGTCAGGATCTGCTTCTCCTTCCTCTTTTTAAAAATGAAAACTCATATCAACTTACTCATCCACTTTTATCTTCTACAAAAAATCTTTAAATAAAACTTTATTACTTCAAGTCCTCACCACAAACATAGTCATGTATTTATATGCAGAATGATTCAGCAAATTTACATGTATCTCCAAAGAACTGACTGGTTCATTTTTTTCTATAGCTTTATCACACAACCCTCTTCTCCCACTAAAATACTGTAGTGTTGTTTTCAAAAGCCCTATGCAGTCAGAACTGTTCTTTTCCCTATTGTTGTTGTAGCTGTGTGCCTCCAAGATATTTTTTATTTATGGCAACCCTAAGGCAATCCTACCATAGGATTTTCTTTACAAGTTTCTTTAGAGGGGTTTTCCCATTACCATTCTCCAGGGCTGAGAGTGTGATGTGCCCAGGGTCATCTAGTGGGTTTTTATGCTTGAGCAGGGATTCAAACCCTGATCTCCAGAGTCATTGTCCAATGCTGAAAACAATACACCACTCTGGCTCTCCTTTTCCCTATTGCACTTTTGAAATTTTCCCAGCATTGCAGCCTTCATTCACACTAACATCTTCCCACACACAACATTTGACACTGTCTATCCAGTACCATTCCTTTTTCTAGTTTGACACACATGTGGACACACAGAGACACCCCCCCCCCCCATATAAAATAAATCAGTCTTACATTTTAAAAGTCCTTTTGTTCCTTGAGTGGGGAGGAACTTCTTGATTTGGGATAGATGTGATTAATCACTGGCAGATGAAAGGCTAAAGCAGTGATAAATCTGCCAAAAATTAATCAAGTCTGTTGATGAGGAATAGGTAGAATAATGTTGTTTTAACTGTAAGAGTTTTTTTCTGCTTACATTTCCAGGCATGTGTGTGTTAGTGAGAGAGAGAGAGAGAGAGAGAGAGAGAGAGAGAGAAACAGAGACAGAGACAGACAGAGACAGACAAGAAGAGACAAAGAAGTTTATCACACTGTCATTTTCCAGCCTTCCCTCCTGACCTAGACTAAGGATGAAAACTTTTAAGCATGATTTTATTACACACCTCCATGCCCAAACTGGAGGCATCCTGCACCCAATCATGGCATCCTGTACCCGATCTGGACTTCTCCTGTACTTTGCAAAGAAAGGCAAAATCCCGTTCTTTCAAAAAGTGTGGGAGAAGTCCAGATTGGGTACTGGATGTCATGATCAGGTAAGGGATGCCTCCAACTTGGTCATGGAGGTGTGCGATAAAATCTGTGCTTAAAAGTTTTCATCCTACACCTAGGTCAGTGTGATAAACTCTAGAGACACAGGAACTAGGCTACTTTGCTGGAAAAGCAGGGGGGCAGTGGACAAATATTTACTTTCTTGGCTTCTCTGACAAGCACCAGTGGGGGATGTGTGGTCATTTGCCAATGGATTTTTCACCAGGGAGATTAAAAAAAAAGCTTCTCACTTACTTTGCCAACTGAAAGAAAATCAAATGGAAATATCCACCTTTTCTCCTTCCCTGATCACTGATAAGGAAAAGGCACCTAAGCTACACCTAAAGTCTGGCTGCTGACCACCCAAAACCGGATTTTAGCAGAATTGAATTATTGCACTGCAAATGGTAGCACAATAGTAGAGGGAAAGGAGGTCAGTAACAGAATTTTTGCATTAATGAAAAGCAACTTTACAAAACCAGGATAACAGAGGGCTGACATCATGTGATATGCTTCAACCAAAGATGTGATTATCCTGCTTCAATTGCAGTTTACTGCCATGTCTGATAAAGAGGCTGTACAGATAACCCCTAAGGAAAGGGGCAGCCTGCAGCCACCTCCAGCTGCACCGGATCAGGGTTGGGGCAACTGCAACTTTCCAGGGTGCAAAAAGAAGATGCACAATAGCTGTGGCACTGTGGTTTTAAGGCACTCCTTTGGTGATGTGTCATGCAAATGCAGCACCAGAGGATTGCCGTGATGCCACACACTGTGTGGAATGGCACACAGCATCACGCCACCATGGAGGTGGAGTCGGGGCATGTGTTGTATGGATTCCATGCCCTGACTTCACCCCAGGCCAGCCTTAATGGTTGGTCTGCACAGCCCCAAAGTCCCTACAGTTACACTTTTCTGACTAGTTTATATTCAAGATCTCTATATATTCTCTAGTTTTGTGATGTTGCTATCTACCCTTAAGTCATTTCTGACTTACTGTGAACCTAAGATGAACCTGCCATGAGGCTGGTTGTTGCAGTGGAGATTGCTCATGAGTAGGAGTAGAAATGTCAGTCAGCTGCTACCTGAACAATAGGGGCGCAGATCCTATTGATCACTGTGTCTGCTGCCTGGTCAGTAAGGTTGGAGAGTTTGGGCTGAGAGACACTGAGTAGCTATGGAACTATGGTGGTTATACATTTATAACTGCCTTAGTGAATTGTAGCTAATAATAATAATAATAATAATAATAATAATAATACCACCACCACCACCACCACCACCTAAAACAGTTAACCATATAACTTCCACAAAGACAAATAAAAAATAATAAATATATCATTATAAGATATTTTAAAAATAAAGTTCAAGGACAGTGGAAAATATAGAAGATCCTATTAAGTGAATGCAAAGATGGCTATAAACCAGAACACTCCACTGCACAGGAGTCTTGGTGATCCTGCTGCCTGCTGCCTTATCAGTCCCCCTAGACTAGCCTTGGGTGAGGCTCAAGCCCTGTCTGCGAAATTGTACTCACACAGATTGGGTTTATGTTGCTGGGAGAACAACTGTCCATAAAAGAGACACTTTCTATACTGGCAAATACTACATGTTCCTCCAGACTCACAGGGCAGAAGTAACCTCATTCCCTATTGCTTTCAGTGGATTTTCATGGAGACATGTCTAGCTGTTGCCAGTGGCATCACTTGGGTTGGCATCACCCAATGTAGCAACTCATGGTGTCACACCCCCATTGACCTTGTCACATACCACCCCATACAGAATCCTTAGTAAGGTTTTCCATTCTAAGGTTACTCATAAATTGTAATTTCCATATATCATTGAATGTAGTGGTAATAGTTGTGACGTAACCATCTATCAAACATCTATCAAAGTTACAATGATACCCTTAAATTAAAATATTATACACACACCCTAAATGTATTTACATGCACATAGTTTCATGTAGTTAAAGTTTCTAAAGTCTTGCCCCACTCATATCATCTTTCCCATGTTTTAAGAGGACACAGGTGAACACCATGGCCTATTTCTGCTAAAAGGAAGAAGGTTTAGAATCATAGAATCATAGAGTTGGAAGAGACCACAAGGGCCATCCAGTCCACCCCCCTGCCATGTAGGAACTCCCAATCAAGGTTTGGGAAGCAGTGGGGTCACCTCAATTTAGGGTGTTGGTTGGTGCAACCCCTGCACCTTCCTGATGATGCCCCTGGCTGTTACATACCTACCTTAGGTACCCAAAGGGATCTTGAAACACCTTTGAAACTAACTGTGCTCAAGAACTTGTATCACATGCTTTCAAAGACTTGGTCTACTTGGTCAGATAAGAAACCCTATGCTACATACAATTAGTCTCAAAGGTGATACAAGATTGTTTTGCATACTGATATTCCAGACTAACATGGCTGTTTTTCTGAATTCTACTCTAGGTACAAAATTATTTTTGAATTAAAACTAGTTGGATACTTCTGAACTGAAACACTTCATTATTTTTAAATGATTTTAAAATCATTTTAAAATGCATATACTGGTGGCTTTTGTTACCAGTTGGATGCTGAGAACCAGTATGGTATAGCAGTTAAAATACACAACTAGGACTCAGGGAACCTATGTTTAAATCTGCACTTGAACTCGTACAAAAAAAAAGACAATAACAAATAATAGAACAGCCTCAAACAAGTAATAGAAACAATATATATCATTACAAACAACCGTAAAACATTTAAAGACCAACAGCTTCTGCAAATAACAAGTGAACAAGGATAATTAACCAGAGAAATGAAATGAAGGTCTGAATAAAATTCCAACCATTCATATCACTGATTACAAACAACTACATTTAGTCATATCATTGAAAGAAACATAGAAAGAAGTCAGGTTCATGTACGCAAATAACAGCAAATGGCAAGCAACCACTACTGGGAACATGTGAAATAATTTTGCTGGTCTTCCTCAGTGGAAATGATTTTCAGTACTCAGTATGTTTATTCCAGTGATGCATAAGATCACCATATAGTTGTACCATTCCAATACGTTAGCAAGATATGACCTCATTTGACCATCAAGCCAAGATCTAGACTCTTTATCTGTCAGAACAACCTACTTTACAAGGTTGTTGTGAGGATTAAAATATTAAGATAGATATGTACACTGCTCTGAGAAAAGTGGAGGAAAGGAAGGATATAAATTAAACAAATGAGTAAGTAATACATTATGAACAAATAAATACAAATTGGCTAAACAGTAGAAGTACAACCCGTCCCATTAAATGGAAAGGAAACACCCCTTGAAGTTGGACTTCCCTCTTGATTTTTAAGTGTAACTGCAATCTGTATGCTCTCTGTATTGTTTCACTCAAATCCCATGAGGCTGCTATGGGGTTTGAACCATTAACTTTGCTATTAGTCACCACAAGCCTAGCAAATGAACTCTACAGGCAATAAAGGGTCTCTCTCTCAGGAACTTTCTAGAGATTATCATGACCATCTTCACCTCAAATGTAATGGGTGAACAAGTACTAAATCTATTTTATTTGCACTCAGAGCTTCCCTCTCCATCCCCTCCCCAATTCATAACTCCTGCTAATATCTTCACTGACACATTTACACAGCTGTATACAGGCAGCCAAGATATTCTGGAACAAATTCAAAGGAGTCGGCAAACTGATGTATTGCCTCCCAAAGCAGATTATACAGTAGCTGCTTGGAAATCTATTTCAGTAAACAAACCTGATGGAAAGCCTGCTGTGCAAGCAACCTATATATTCTGTGTATTTCCAATCTATCCACTTACTTAGTCTTTTAATAGGGACTTTCTGTATCCACTGGCCTTGCTTACAGTTGGATCTTGTAGCTTCCAGGAACGTGAATGGCAGAAGTTGTATTTTTTGAAGCAAGGAAAGAGACAAGTATTTCTGCAGTCACCAAGGTAGAATCTGTGCATATGCATCATCATCAGATGTATCCTGAGGCCCGTTCAAACTACAGGCTTATAGCACTATTATTCTACTTTAACTGTTGTAGTTCTGTCCTACCAGTATGAAATCCTGGGATGGGCAGTTTAGGAAGGAGTATTTAGAGTGCTCAGCTGTAGAGCCCCATTGGCTCTCCAAACTACAAACCCTACAGTTCCATAGGATGGAGCCATGGCAGTTACAGTAGAATTATAATTGTATATTTCACATGGGCCCTTGGTCAAACAACACAGGTAAAACCACTGCTGAAGTGGTCTTAACTCTCAGTCTTCCCTGGAACAACTTTTTTGCTTGGTAATCACATTATAAAGGTCTCTGAGTTCACATGGGTGTATGGATACTGTTATGTGCATGTGCCCCTATCTGAGTGGAGAAAAAAATTATGGGGTTCCACATTACCCATCATTCAGTTTCTATTGAGTAATTTCACTAGACACTCACTCCAAGACCCCGTTTTAACACTAGCATACTTACATAGAGGGAGGTGACAGCAGTGGCAGTGCCATGTATTGTGGTCTCAGCATTTCTGGAGGCCACTCCAGCGATGATGATGATGATCCTTTTTGGTGGTCATTTTAGTCATTAAGTTTATGGGCACACAATAGTATTGGCCACCTCCTTTTGACAGTCTCAAAATAATAAAACTGCTAGCATAATTGAGAATTATGCCAATGTAATGCCCCAAGAGAGTTCCACCTCTAGTGTTCCTTTGATATAAGTTTGATGGGTATAATTCTCTGTCAAAGTCTATGCTATATAAGACTTTATTGCACAGTTTTAAAAAATATGAGTTACCACTGCTGAATTCAAGTCAAATTCGGGATACATCTGGATTTTATTGCATGCATTTTTACCACCACCGCCACCAGGTGGGTGCATCCAGGGTAACATCTGGCTAGAATCCAAGGTCAGCCAGCCTCTTTTCAAAGCTGGGAGCTTCCTGACTTTTCAGATGAGCTGGCTGAACTCGGATTCTAGCCAGATGTTACCTGGGATGCACCTGCCCGGTCGTATCAGCAACAAAAACGTGTGCAATAAAAATCAGATGTATCCCAAATTTGAATTGAATTCAGCAGCGGTAATTCAGATGTTTAAACTGTGTGATACAGTCCTAAGGCAAACATACTTAGCTACATAACAGAAACACTGGAGATTATCACACAGGGATGGGATAGGGATAGGATCACTCCCCTATCTTTATCCCATCCATGACCCAAGGGAAAATGATCACTCTAAGTCCATTTGTGAAGATGTAGCTCCTCAAGTGAATTCTGGACATTATTCATATGGGATGAAATATACGATATTAGAATGGTCATTTTTGATCAAATCAAATCAAAGAGGAGAGTTGAAAGGGAGGAAACACAGTAAGATGCAGAAAAAAGAGAGGTATAGTCCAATGTTTTGTTGGACTAAAATGTTGTCAAGCAATGCTTTTGTTAAAAAGGTTTTTATTCATCCTCCTGATGTGTATCGGGGAAAATCCTTCTTCATGAGCTATAAAATCACATAATTACATATCTATTTTAAAAATTTTAAAAGGTTTTACATGCAAAATGCTTAACAAATCTTCCACCTTCTACTTAAGTAGAAAGTGAGTATTGAAGGTTTGTTAAGCATTTTGCATGTAAAACTTTTGCATTTTTTTAAAAAAAACAAATATGTATAACATTTGTTACCAAATGTATAAACTTTGTAATGTTGTAATTTTATAGCTCATGAAGAAAGGTTTTTTCTAAAATGCATCAGAGGATAAAGAGAAGCCTTTTTAAACAACAGCACGGCTTAATAACATTTTGTACCACCTAAACATCAGAGTAATTCTCTCTTTTTCCTGATCAGAACAAAGACTTATGTAGTCCAGCATTTTGGACTACCAGAGGAGGAAGAGAGGGCATAGGAGGAAGAGCAGCCCTGTCCAGCTTCAGCAGGTGGTTGACCACTTCCTCTCCTGTGTACATTCACATGCAGCAGTCAGCTTGGGAAGGTGTTGGCAGTTAGGATTACTTGCCACCAACAGTTCCTCCCAGACCATGGAGCTGGTGTGTGAATGTATTTGGGGGAAAAGGGATCACAGAAGCCACTCATTCCCAAAGCACAGGCAGTGAGTGGGGGCTGCTGGCCTGGAGTCACCCTTGTTGGCTGCTTATGTTTCTGCCACATCCAATTCTCTCACCACCCCAAAGAAAGAAAGGGCCTGAGCCTGTCTGCCTGCCACCAGATATACCCACATGGAGCTGCCAACCTGCCACTGATGCCAACTTCAGCTGCCTAGGCCCACCTGTTGTAGCTTTTCTCCTCCTCCTCATCTGGTGTTCCCTTTCTGCCCCCACCCCAGTCAGACACTGAATACAAGGCACCCCAGAAGTGCTCCCCCCACCCCAGGTTTGGCAGCATAGAAAACAAATCACATGACCTTGGAATGTTATTGTGGGGTAAGTGTGATAAGTAATGGTGCCAAACTGATCTGCTTCCATTCTTAAACTAGTGGAATTGTGACAGGGCAACAGGCTGGTGTGATAATGTTTTACATCTGGCATAGAAACCCTGATTCCCACCAGGCCTGACACTGAATTATGCAGTATTTTCTGTTAGAAACCTTTCCATGCTTATACTCACTAATTACTTGTTTGCATGTTTGCTGAATCTGTTTGCTCACTTTTCCACACCTACTTTCTTCTAGCATCATGCTAACCTGCAGTCATTTTACTTTTTTCTAGTAGACCATATATTTGATTGTGTACATGTAAGAAAAGCTAATTTACAAAAAAGAAAAAGAAAAAAAAAGACCTAGGCTGTAAACTATACTGCAGAATTAATGCAGTTTGACATCCCTTTAACTGCCATGGATCGATGCCATCGAAATCTGGGATCTGTAGTTCAGTGGGATATTTAGCCTTCTCTGTCAGAGAGATCTGGTGTGACAACAAACTACAAATCCTAGGATCCCATAGGATGGAGCCATGACATCCAGTCATAGGATGGAGCCATATGTCAAATTGTATAGATCTTGTAGTGTGGCAGCAGCTTAAGCTTGTTTCTTTCTCAGCTAGAATCTTTGTGGGTGGATGTGGGACTTATTGTGTCCACCTTTTGCCTGGTCATTTTGACTACTCTTTTTATGAGATGCAGTGATATTTCTCACATTTTCCAACATTTTCTTCACTGACCTTAGAGGGAACTTGTTGAGCTTTACAGCCTCAAAAAACTAGAGATGCTTAAGCACCTACAAGGAAGTTTTTTTTATTGATTACAACAAGTATTCACTGCATAAGAGGGGCTTTGTCTGATGTGAAATGCTTCTTCATCTTTTGTGAAGCTTTCCTTTCATCAAAACGTATGAGAGGCATTGTATATCTGAAGACATCTATGGCATAATTATGGACAAGAATGCAATATTCAAATCAATGGACAATTTAATGTACTCTGTTTAGGATCAAGGTGCTGGACTCATAGAAATCAATGGGGTTTTTGTATTATGTGAAGTCCTAATGATTTCAAGCATAGTCTTTGACATATCAATCACAGAAAACAAGATAAAATAAACCAATACAGCAGGACCCAAGATACCATTTTGTATTCAATACTAATGTTTGAAATGTGGGCAGTGTGAACCTTTTAGATTTTGCAGTATGCTTAAGATTCTACTGCTAAAAACATTTCTTTCTTTTTTCTAAAAAGAAAGAAAAAATATTAAACAACTAGTCTGATGTTAAAATGAGGATGAACTGAGTGTATTTTAAACAATAAACTATGGGAATTAGATTACAAATCCAATTATTGACCTTGTTGTGGAGATTGGCCACTTTAGAAATGAGGTAGGAAACAAAAAGAATTTAGGAGATACAGGAAATAAAATATTCAAGTCAAGAAGTGAAAAGATGCTAGGTTTCAAAGGGCATTTTACCCCACCCCTAGTAATTCTAGGGTATCATAGGACTTTATCCTGGTAGAAAAACTTTAATTCAAAACATCCTGGCTGTTATATTAACACTGTCACAGCATTCTCTGTGAATAAGTGTGGAGAGACAATTTGTTGTGTGCCTTCACGTTGTTTCTGACATTTGGTGATCCTAAAGTGAACCTATCATGAGATTTTCTTGGCAAGGTTTGTTCAGAGGGGGCTTGCCTTTACCATCCTCTGAGGCTGAATGCGACTTGCCCAAGGTCACCCAGAAGATTTTCAGGGCCAAGCAGAGATTCAAACCCTGATCTCCAGAGATGTAGTTCAGTACTCAGACCACTACATCACATTTAGGCACATAAAAATCCTTCCTCATCTAGTTCGATGCAACAGAAGAGTCAAACAAATTTGTACATCAATTGGAGTATTTCTGTTCAAATCAACTGATGTATTCCTGGACCCACCTGGGAGTCAGGCTCATAATTGAAGATAGTTGTATTATATTGCTTCATTTTGTTTTCCATCCCCCAGAAATGTCCCTGCCTTTCCAGTCCAAAAAAAAAACCTAGTGACCATTTTGGATGGAATGATTTCTCATGTGATTTCTTGGACAGGAAGATCAATTATATAGTGCATTGAATCACATACATCAAGGGTTGTCTTCCAGACCATCTAGTTGAACCCCCAGTTTAATGCTGGAGATCCAGAACTAGACCATCTTCAATCAGTGGCTATCCATCCTCTGCTTGAAGACTCTCAATAAGGAAAAGGTCATCATCTCCCTAGTGAAAGCAAGTCACACACAGGCCTTGGGCCGCATGCAACTCCCACCCATTTTCACAAGATGTAAACCATTCCTGGTGAAGATGAGAATTGTCACCCCTGGAAGCCTCTAGAAATGGCAATTCTCTTTTTAATTAAGGTGCACTGCCCCACTGCCCCTCTTTTGTATGAGTCAGAAATAGGCATGGGCACTTCTGGTTTCATGGTGGGTGGAGGATCCTGGGGGTGGAAAATTGGCCTCTGAAAACCTGGGCCTTGCCTAGGCAGTTGGTTTCATTGGGAAACAGATTTTATCATCATTGCTTCTGATAATATTCCATGAGAATGTTTATGACTCATCTACTTTGTGATATATCAGCACAATGCTGAACTAAAAATTACATTTACTAGATTTTATGTAGAATTCAAAGATACAGCAGTGTTAGTCTGTAGAATCAGATCATATGGACCTAAAGGAGCCTCGCGGTTTCTTCAAATCCCCCCCCCCCACACGCACACTGCACAAGAAGGCAGAGGGCCAGTACCAAGCAAATGTCTTTCCCTGTGTTATTTTGCAAGACCATGCAGTGTATCCTAGAAAGTGATAGAGACAAGCCTCATTGAGACATTGGTTGAAAATATTTATTACACTGAGGTGTGATGGCACGTAAAGTAATTGATACAAATAGAATGCTATTAATATAAGGTTATGAAGACTGAATTGTTAATTTTTTCCCGTTTTTAACTTTTGCTTTTCTGTTTGTTTTAAGAAATGCCCTTGTTTCTAATTAAAGCCCATACTGCCAACTGCCTAGAAATCTATTTCCTACTGTGCATTTTATTTTCCTACAGCACATCAGAATAATGCCCAGGGAGTCTTGAAAGCCACCTAAGTCAGGTTTGATTGTGTCTTCCATAGATGTCCAGCCTCTCCTTGAAGATCTCCAGTGAGAGAAAATGGTCGCACCCTGCAAGCTGACTCTGCTTTAACTGTAAAAAGGCTTCTTCTTGTGCTCATTCATAATGCTCTCTCATTTAACTTAGCACCATTTGAACTAGTTCCATGATCTGGAGCAGACAAGAATAAATCTTTGCTCTCTTTAGTGTAGCAATCCTTCAGGTATCTGAGGAGTGCTATCATGTTATTGGACAAGTGATAATGATTTCCATTAAAGCAAATACACCATCAGATATAGCTAATGTGCTGAGCAAACAGGTGTGCAGATATTAAGGAGCTCTCTATTCTTCTCAGACCTGCTACTGTGCCGCAGACCCCAGCTGCAGGGAAGGGGAATTTTGATGGCCTTAATGGTAACATCCTAATGATCAGTGCTAACAGCCAAGATGAGTAGGCAGGACAGATGCTTTGTAGCCTGCTCTACCCCTTGGCCCACCCATCCATCCTACAGGCAGTGCACACAATTGCTGATTGCCTTTAGGGGCTGAATAGGAATTTTCGCCTCCCTTCCCAGTATTTTTTTTCTTTTCATTTTGCCTACCCAGCACTGCTGTGTATGAAGGATATTTGGGTTTGGATGTAGGAGTTAAATATCTGGCCACTGGCATATAGGTGGGGAAGGGATTTGAAGGAGCAGCAATGATGAGTGCCCCAGGCATCAATCTGGTGAAGAGGGTGTCTTCAGTCTTGACCCTGTGGATCATGTGGCCTAGAGGATAAGAAAGGAGATTATGTTTGAGGCCTTCAGGGCATATTTTCCCTTTATGTTGTGGGATGTGAGGGAGGAAGAGGTTGTCTAGTTAGGTCCCCTCTGATAATGATTGGCTGGCACTGAGAGATTTATTGTGTTGCCAGTAGTGTCTGGGGAGGAGATTGGGTTGGGACCCTCTGCCAAAGCTGGGACCCTCTTTAGGCTTCCCCCCACTGCAGATCACACATATTTTAAATTCAATATTCAAAAAGTTAGTAAAATGACCCTTTAGTTACCCAACTGTGTTGTCTGGTTTTGGTATTTCCTATGCAGTAAAAACTACCTTCCTTCCTTCCTTCCTTCCTTCCTTCCTTCCTGTATTGAAAACCATTGTAATTAATGCTGGTGGTGGTGGGTACTCCTTTCCTGGTTTAAATAAACAGTTTTTCATGCTTACTAGGGGAAAAAAAGGAAATTTCTATGAGTAACAGGTTTGTTTGAAAGGCCTGGTGAAGCTATCAAAGATACACTGTTGTTGTTGTTGTGCACCTTCTACTAGTGGCAGGTTTGTTTGAAAGGCCTAGTGAAGCAATCAAAGATGCACTGTTAGCATACTCAAAACACAGCACTATAGTTAAGTCATTAAACAATAGTACTAAATATATACCAACTAGTTACATAAATTGAAACAGTACTGTAATCACATAGAAGACTGGAATAAAAAGAATTTCATACCAAAGACGCCTCTCACCTAAATGTAACACAGAATGAGAATGTGGTGGCCTAGCATGTGATTCTAAGTATGCTTCCTTGGAGGCAAGTCCCACTGCAATCAATGGCTCTCAAATAGTACTGAAGCCTATTCACTGGATTCATTCTGAGGCTTTAGGTTTCAAATTGCACTGTGTATCTGACTCACATTGGCAAAGTGCCTTGGGCTAGGAGTGCTGTAATTCCTTCCAGTTAATCCCCCACAGCACTAAAATTGTTGAAATGAAGAATTCTCAAAGAAATGTATAGTCTTCCACATGTTGTTAGATTGCATCTCCCACCATCTCTCACCATTGGCTGTTCCAGATAGAAATGACTGGGGTTGTAGTCAAACAGCTGGGGACAGGGTGCTTTCCTGTCCCTGTCTGTAAGTAAGCAGGGATGGATTTTGGTTTTGAAGGACTATGAGCTCTGTTCCATTCTGGCACTTAAAAGAAAGGTCTGGATTCAGAATTCTTCAATGTTAGGCACCTATCTTTTGTGCCAGGCTCCACATCACCATGTACAGATATGATAGCTGGACAATGGAAAAAAGTAGATAGGAAGAAAATCAACGCATTTGAGATGTGTTGGAGAAGAGTGCTGAGGATACTGTTGACAGCTGAAAAGACAAACAAATGGGTCCTAGAACAGATCAAGCCTGACAAAACTGAGGCTGTCCTACTTTGCTCATATCATGAGAAGGCATGACTCATTAGAAAAGACAACAATGACAGGAAAGGTGAAGAGTAGTAGAAAGAGAGGGAGACTACATGCCAGATGGTAGACTCAATGAAGAGGTCGTGGGCCTGAGTATGGAGGACAGGGAGTCTTGGAGATGTCTCATTCACAGCGTCACCATAAGTCAGGGTCAAACTGAAGCCAGTTAACAACAACAAATGACTGGCAGAATATGAGGTTCCTCTAAAAACAAAGCAGATGTTTCTACTTGAAATGTTTAGTATACAATATACTGTATAATGCTTTGGTAACAAGGAAACACTAAAACAATCTTTCAGCATCCATCTATTTCTCCCTGGGTGACTGGAGGAGAAATGAGAGAGGAGATGTAACCCAGTACATTAGAAATCTAATAGAATGGAAAACTGCCAGTTAGGACTTTTCATAGCATTGCGAAAGATTGATGTTCCATCTGGCTATTTCTGCTCATTTCCAGTACGTCTGTGCCGATGTGTGTATGGCAAAGGCATGCATTATACATTCCCATTCATTGCCCTCCCATGAAGGAGATGAGGTAAGTGGTCTTTTCAGTACTCAAGGAAAAGCAATTCCCCATTACTGTATATTTTCCTCAGCGTTAGCAATCTATCTAAAAGTGCTCAGTTCATGCATATATAAATGAGCCAAGACCCATAACCTGAATTAAAAGCCAGTGCCCCTGCCTCTAAGCAGTACTCTGAGACTATAATCATTCTAAGTAAATAAAGATGGTTTAAACAAGTGAAAAAGAGTGTTTGCCTATTTACACTGTTAGTGGGGAGGAGGCTGAAGGAAAAGAGAGGAAGGAAAGAAGGAGGGAGGGAGAGATGGTGAGTCTCCAGTTTTTGGGCAACAGAGAAGTTCTTTTGGGGACATTTCCTAGCTGGAACATTTCCATGATGAAACAAGCAATAAATGTCAAAAAAAAAATAAAATCAAATTTTTTTTCACTGACACTGTGTACCCATACCGGTACACAATCAGTGGGACTTTGTGGAAGCTGTGAGTGTGCATTTGGAGCAAACAGACACAAGAGAATTCAGCAGTCCTTCTGGATACAATGGTGTGATGCATATTTTGTAGATATTCTTGACAATTCACTCTTTTGCATGCTGACTAGTTATTCTGCAAATGTAACCCCTGTGAACTGAAAAGAAAGGACAGGATTGTAATGGAGATCAATGGCAAGACATTTTGACACTTTTCAGATGGGAAAGGTGACATCTAGGTTGAATTACACAGCTGAAGGAAGCAGATGCTTCATTTTATTGGGGATTTTTTATTGTTTGTTTTCTCAAACTTGTTTTTACTGGATTGGCTTTTATTTCAGTTTTACTGTTAGCTGCCTTGTCTACCATTTTTGACAGAAAGGTGTACTATAAGTGTTATAAACACTTAAGAACTAAGTTATGTCCTGGCCAAAATAACATAGGAGCACTGATCCCCTCTTATGAAAGCTATGCAGGGTCAGCCCTGATTGTAATACTTGAATAGAAGGCCACCAAAGAATTCCAGGTGCTGTAGGCTATATTTCAGAGGAAATCAATGGAAAACCACCTTTGAGTACTCCTTGCCTAAGAAAATGCTATGAAATTCATGGGGTCACTATAAGTTGATAGGCAACTTGAAGGTATATAAGACACACAAGCTATGCCACATTTCCAATAAAAGTTAAAAACGAACAACTATTTGCTGTCCTTTTGCTGCCTGAATCTTAGATGCCTTTCAAGAGTTGGTTGAGCTCCTTCCAATTTGATTTAACTTTGAACCAGCAATTAGAAGCTGTAGATTGCCCAGAAAAATGGTCCCTTCCCCCCAATTCTAAATTTGCTTTTAAATGCCACTCTCAAGCCCTCTTATGGGATGGTTGCTGTTGTCCTGGTATTGGTAGAGGAACTACTATTTTAATCTCTTCCTACCATCTCCACTTTGTTTCTCTGTGCCTTTCTTCACCTCTCTATGAGGTTTATCAGATGGGAGGAATTTCTCTTTATTTCGAATGGAGCCAATTGGAGCCAATTCGAATTCACGTGAATTCGCTAGTTTAGCAAATTTACATGAATTCCAATTGTGTTCAGAATGACTGCCCATTGCTCGAAATTGTGTGAGATATTCTAATGTGCAATAACATAAAACCCATGATTGCGTTCGGAATGACTTCCCTTTTGCCCAAAATTGTGTGAGATACTTTAATACGCAATAATGTGAAACCCCATGATTGCATTAGGATTGCCATTAGATTATACTTCCAGTTTCTGTCATCTGATAAACTCCTATGTCATCTGGAATGCAGAGAAAAATAAAATTCTCTACTTCCTCTTTTTGAGTCTTTTCATATTACAAAATTAAATTGCTGGCATTCCATTTTAATTGCCAGGGTTTTATCCAATGGAATCTTGGGATTTTCAGTTTAGGGAATTCTCAGCCCAAGAGTTCAAACCAACTGCAAACCTGAGAATTCCATTGGATGCAGCCATAGAAATTCAAAGTATCATCATGTTTTAAATATGTTGTGTGTTCTCTACTGTCGAACCTAGAATGCAAGGGGAACTACACGTACTAGCATTCCTGGAATTAGAGATAGGGAAATGAGACAGAAAGAGAGCGAAAGGGAGGAAGAAAATAGAAACAGGGAGATAATATAGCCAGAATCCTGTATGGGATTTACATATGCTTAAGCACTATAGTTATGGTGCTAAGCAGTGAATCCTAGCTTGGCACATGCATTCATGGTACATATGTCATGAATACATAACAGTCATAAATGCATAGCTCTAGGTTACACATTCATAAATGCCATAGATGATTCTGGAATTAGAACTAGGGAAAAGAGATAGGGAAAAACATCCCTGCTGCTATCATTGCTACCAATGAAGCCTGTGTGGCGGAGCTGCAGTTAGTTGAGTGGGTGGGTTGTTGGTGAGAGGGAATTCTTTTTGGGTTAGAAAGAGCTTCATGCTTGCCTCATTTTTATGGCTTAAAACAAGTTTATAAAGTAACTGAAATGAACATTATATCTCAGTGTAATAGTCCAAGCTCAGGAATTATGGCACTTGGTGGTGTCTCCATTTATTTGTTTACATTGCAAAATGTATGCCCCAACTTTCTTCAAAATACATCCAAGGCAGTTAAGAACAATGAAATCTAGTTGAAATAAACAACAGAACAAATAACATTATCTAAAGTTCAAAACTGGAGTATATGAACATGTACAGATAGCAGCCTCTGCTAAATTAATTAAAACACAGGTACAAACAAAGAGCAGAAGAGAAGCCAACTTAGCTGACTAAGCCAAATTGGCTGGCAGTAGTTCTCCATGATTCAATCAAGGATGGTTCTCAGCCCTATTTTGAGATGACAACAATTGAACTGGGGACATTTTGTGCAGAAGGCATGTCTTTGACATTGAACCATAATGGCTCCAGCAGAAAAGAGGGTATGTCCTTTCTTTTTTCTGTTCTGTGCTGTATCCAAAAATCTATGTAGGGGAATTTTACTTTAGCTCAGAGTGGTTTAGGCTACAAATAGCCCTTGAGATTGTCTCCCTTTTGTATACCAAGAGAAAATTGGGTTCAAAGGAATTGTGCAGAGATGGAATTCATATAAGTAAAAGTTTTTTTGGGGGGGGGAATCACAGAGCAAGTCACTAACACACACACATTCATACAAGGCTCAGAAAATTGGGCATTAGCTTGGAAAAGACTGGAGGCTGAACTAATGGTGAAACTTACACAAGCACAAGGCTTCCTTCCAGGTCCAATTGAGTGGTGTGGTGTGAGACATGGCCGTTCTGATGAGCAAAGGTGAAAGAGCGTGCTGGAGCTAGTACAGGAGTGTCCCCCTGAAATCCAACCTAACACACTAAGCAAGGATTTCAGGGACCTTACATAGACCAAATCTAGCCTCTGGGCAAATGTGATTCTACATCTATGGGTGAAGTCATAGTCTGGCTGTATTCAGGGTGGGAATGGGTGCTTGATCAAGCCCATAAGGCTCATCTGATGAGATATCCTTCTGATTATGGAGGTGTTAATGTCCCATCTGCAACTCCCAAACTGTCTGCTGGGCTTGTCCAAGGGGTGTTGTTCCCAAAAGGTCCCCTTAGGCTGACCTCAGCTGGATGTGGTGTGTACGTGTCCAGTCACTTTGGGATTATGGCGGGCTGCCTGGCAGGGCCCATCTAGGGTCATGTGGAAAATTACACACACCAAAATTTCAGAATATTTCAGTGTCGGTAACAGTGCCTTTAGGTTGACGTATGACTTCATGAGACTTTCTTGGCAATAATTGTTCAGAGAGGATTTGGCTTTGCCTTCTTCTAAAGTTCAGACAGCATGACTTGCCCCAGTGAGCTTCCATGGCTGAATGGCAATTTGAACCCTGGCCTCCGGGAGTCCTGGTCCAACACTCAAACCATTACATCATGCTGGCTCTCTGTCCTTTCTGTCCTTTGAGAAAACCCTCAGTGGCACAGAGATCCCTTCATCATGTCAGTTCACAATCCGATAGCCTTTAAGGCTGAAGGGAGAGGTATAAATACTCTAACAACAACAACAACAACAACAACAACAACAATAATAATATTGGACTACGTGTGGCTAGCTTGGTGGTGAGTCATGGTGGTTGGATTTTGAGATCTGTAGTCTAGTTTGTGCAGAATAATATACTGATAGAGAATGGCACAGATCAGAGCACTGTAAAATTAGTTTTTCAGACTACAAGTGCCAAAATCTTTTCACTAGTGCAGCATAAATATTGTAAGAAAAAGTTTACCTTCCTCCCCATATGCACATTTTTATCAGCTGAGCATCCATATCAAAAGGATGTCTAGACATTCATCTTGTTTACAAAATGGCAGGATTATCATGTGATACAGCGGTGGCTAGTGATATTCCATGTCAATGAGGCCAGGAATCCTCTATAAGTTTTCATTCTAACTTTAAAGGTGCTATTGAAGATGCTCCATTCAGGTTTTCCAAAAACCCAGAACACATTTCGCTGCCTCAATGATGTGGAAGCTACCAGTTTCCACTGAGGCACAGCAGTAACTTGCATTTGAAAAAGCTAACTCAGTTCACATGTATAAATCAGAGGCAGACATTGTGGAAGTGGGGGCATTAGGCGGTTGCATTGGCCAACCAGGAGCTCTTAAATGGCTGCATACTAACACTCCCACAATATATATATATATATATATATATATATAGGTCCCAAATTCCCACTAGGGGTTCAAGGGGAGATGTTTGCCCCCATCTCCCTCTAGTTGTTTTAGGCCCAGGAAAAGCCTTCTTTTTTTTCTTTTTTTTTTTTTACACAAGAGAGTAAGTTGAAAATTTCTGGTTTTCTTCTGTTTTTAAAAAGAGGATTCTTTTGGGTCTAGAATAGCCTGGGGGTAGTGGTGGTGGACAAAAACATGGAGAAATTTTCCTGCACCCCATGGAAGTGTTCAAGGCTGTGAGGGCCTTTTTTATTATTTTGTAAAAATTCTGGGAAGTCCTGTGGGGCTATATGTTGCTCATGAGTCATGAGCACACATTCCTACCCCTGTCTTGGGTACCATTTCATATCATTGCACATGCAGTTCTTGTTATGGAGTCATTTCACATATTTACCTGTGAATCAGCATGTGATGTGCACAAAGTCCTTATGGTTTATGGCTTTGAAAATCCTTGTTTGAAAAAAGCTCTTACTTATGGAATAAGGGGGAAAACAACCATCATCACCAGATATGCTAGGAGATTAATGGTAAATGCTCCCAGGGAAATATCTCAAGGAAGTCCCTTAGCTGCTACAACACTAATGGCCTTACACAGTTCCTCCCCCTCACATACCAATCTCACTTTGTTTCCTTTTGGTTGTTTCTTTTCCTGACGTGCCTGATTAATACATCATCAGACCAAAGACTCTGTGGATCCTCTAAGGTGTAATTAAAGTTTGCTGCTCTGGGTTTCATTGTCTTTATTTTTAGACAGGAAGGATCCTTTGAATGCCAGTTCTAAAGTTTACCTTTGTTTACATCACATACTTTCCTGGGGAATCATTATTATGTACTGCAGCTAATGTGGGATAAGAATTGCCCTTTAGAAGTGAGATGCAGTCCTAGTCCTTTCATCTTGCTTTTTGTTCTCTAAGATATCCTATGATGATTTTGATAGTGTAATATGCACCATTAATGGGAAAGTAACTTTATCTAAATATTACAAGAAAGGAAAGGGCAAATATAGTGCTAAAAGAAACCTGCTGTATCTTCCTATGTTTGTGTGGGAGGAAAATTTTGCTTCAGGATGCCCAAACCGAGAGCTTAGAAATGTTATTTCTTTTTTTAGACTATTTATTTATTATCTATATTGCACACTATAAGATTTCAAGGTGTAGTTCAAATGACTTTAAATACCTTAAAGAACTTTAAAACAGTTCAGAAAAAATTAAAACCTAGTTCTGCAGATACCATGGACTACCAGAAAGACTAATAAATGGATCCAAGAGCTAATGAAACTGGACTCTGACTAGGAGCTAAAATAATTACAATGAGGCCAAAATATTTTGAACATATAATGAGATGGCATGTCTCTTTGCAAAAGAGAATAATGCTCAGTAAAGTGGAAGGCTTTGTAAGTGGATTAATTCAATCATGGAAGTCATGGCCCTCCCTGAGTTTGGAAGGTCTGATCAGTATTGTTGAATACTGGGGCTCATACAGGTCACACACTCATAAGCATTAATCAAAGCCAACATGACAGCAGATAACAAAAAAGTATTATTAGTTAAATAACTGAAACCATGCTATTCCAACCGAGTAACAATCAAAATCCCTTCCCAAAACTTACACTGTAAACTGTGCAACACCCCTGCACACACCATTTCTATGTTGTCAGAGAGTGAGAGTAGGAATAGGAATGTCTCCAGCTATTTTCCTGTATCTGGACACACTGCAAGGTTATCATCCACAGAGAACTCATAAATACTCCAGAAAGTCTCTGTAGATGACTTGTGCAGTGTATCCAGCTACAGGAAAATAACTTGGCATATTCCCACTCAGCCACTTGCTTTCCAACAAAATAAAAATGGATGTGTTGTGGTGGTCACGCTACTAACAAGGTAAGTAGCATCAGGAGATGTAGCTACATGATACGTGCATATTTCCTGATGCAGGATCTCAACCAGAAGGCATTTTCTTAGTTTGTAGCAAACTGGGAAGCAATTACTCTGGTGTTAAAATGAGATGATAATCTGTACTCATTTGTTCTTCAGAGATGAACTTTGTCCAAAATTGTTTTAGCACACTACCTTCCATAAATGCAAATAGTACTGGAATATTTGAAGTGATAACCTATAAAGATTTAGAAATGGTTCACAAATTTACAACAAAATGTTCAAGGCAAAACAAGGTAGGATGTTAAATGTATCATTTTTAATTACATGACTATATTGACGGTGTCAAATAGCAGTAGCCAAGGAATCTAAACATCATTACATATATGGAAGATAAGATAAGAATGTGTGAGAATTTTGTTTCAGTTTATTTTTTATTAGAATTGAACCAAATGCACACATTTCTAAAATGGAGAAAGTGAAACTTGCCCATCCCTCAGGGAGGGCAACCAACTCTCTCCTACCACATGTCATCATGATGTTCACCCTAACTACAAATAATAGATTGAGGAAATTTTTTATTATGACATGTCAGTGGGCCTTCCTGAACAACATGGTAATTGTGGCCACATGGTCACCATTTCAAACTTTTAGAAGTTGTCCTTTTCATCACCTTTTCCAGTTCCAGTAAAGGCACCAGTTTCTATATGGTCAATGCAATTCCCTGAGGGGACCAACATTTTGTCTCGGCTTGTGATGATTATATTATTTTCAGCTAGTTTTCTATTAATTTCTGATGTTGGCTCACCGCCCCCATGCCCCCCGCCGCTACTGCAACACGTGTCTTGAAGATCATTCAAGGCCTCTGGATGCTGGATGACAATACTGCCAGGGGTATATCTGCATGTATAATTGGCTTCTTCACACAAACAGGCAATGTTTGTAACAGGGAATATTTCCACATTGTCACTTTAGACTAGGAAAGAATGGCATTACTTGTAAGACTCAGTCCAGAAAGTAGCAGGATAGGGTCTGTGTGCCTTACATGTCCCTTAAAAAATGGGCTGGCCCAAGACGTTTTGCTGCCTGAGGCAGGATAGCAAATTGCCCACCCCTATGGTGCTCGCACAGTTCCAAACTCAGACTGCATAGTAGCCAAGGTAGCTAAATCCTTTAGCCATAGTAGCTAAATCCTTTGAGCAAATGAGCCACAAAATGTGCCAAACACCTCTTCCTATCACTAGCAGTGTGATGTTACATTTCTAACAATTCACTGTCCATAGTGGAGTTGAAGGCTTTCATGGCCAGCATCCATAAAGGGTTTTTGGGCTATGTGGCCATGTTCTAGAAGAGTTCCTTTCTGACGTTTCAGATGCTGGCAAAATGTCAGAAAGCAACTCTTCTAGAACATGGCCACATAGCTTGAAAATCCCACAAAAAACTATCACTGTCCATTGTTTTTTGTGGGGTTTTCGGGCTATGTGGCCATGTACAAGAAGAGTTTCTTCCTGATGTTTTGCCAGCATCTGTGTCTGGCATCTTCATAGCTTGAAAACCCCACAAAATATAAAAATAAAATATGGACGCTGGCCATGAAAGCATTCGACTCCACAATTCACTGTCCTTTTGTGATAGCAAAAATCTACTGCTTGAGGTGGCCACCTCATTTTCCCAATTGGTAGGGCCATCCTGGCTTCACAGGGCATAAGGGAATGATCAGATTTTCTGCTTCAGTTGCATGAGCTCATATTGTTTGTTTCTGAACATGGGCTGGTTTATGTTATAAGAAAATAAGCAACCCCTATTGAAATCACTGAGGTCATTGATCTGTTTCAACCTCCATAGCCATCTGCTACAAACTCTCTGTATAGCTTCTTATAAAGCCAACTGCAATAACCTTTCATTTTATCCATTTACTGCTTCTTTGTGAATTTAGCTGATGCCTTAATGTTCTTTCAACAATTAGCAAGTGCAGTCTTTCAACAACATGCATATGATTATGCAGATCCAAATGGATGATGCAAAACCATCTGGAATATGTATATATTTAATAATGACCTAATTGAATGACTTCCATCAAATGCTTATTTTAGCAGCACATATGACTTCTGATAAAAGCAACCCAACCATCCTTCCCATATAATAACATCCATTTACGTTTACTACACTTATGCTTTAGGATAGTGAGATATGTAACGATTTCTTCTATATGAGCTTTTTATAGGGAATACTTAATTACAAATTGGTAGCTATTTGTACTTATCTCCTTCTTATAATAACTAAGGTATAAGCTACACTGCAATTATAATTTGACAAGGGTAACAGAACCCCTTTTGCAGTATGACTTTTAAGGTTTTGCTTGGGACTTGGCCCCAGTAAATGGTAGAGGAGGAATACCACCTGGTTCACCTGCTGTTTTGTATGGTGCTTTTTGCTCCACCATGGATATTGAGGTCATAATGACATTTCCCTTTCACAGGAGGTTAGACTGGCCCCCTCCCTACTGGCCTTTTATTGGCAGTTAAAAACATTCCTATGAAGGCAGGTTTTCTAAATCATGCAAGACTGGATTTATTTGGGGGGCGGGTGGGGGTTGTTTTAGATTTTTAGATCATGTTTTTAACTTTTGTACATCTTAAATTTTAACTTTGTTGTGTTTTAATTAGATTATTTTAATTGTTTTTATTATTTTAATGTGCTTTAAATTGTGAGCCACATTGGGTCCCTTTTTTGGTAGAAAGGTGGCATTAAAATAAAATAAAATAAATATTGGAAGAGAATGTTTTGTGCACTTGTAGCAGATTTTTTAGGTAACTAAAAGTAACAATTTTGTTACCTTCCATAAATAGAAATTTATTTGAAAATGTAACTTTAATTGTAATAGCTACAATTGGTATATGACAATGATAAATATTGGCCATTATTTTACAGCTGCTATTTAATATAATTAAATAAGTAACATTTCATGGCTTGTCCACGCACCCCAAATCTGACAGGTATATTTACTCATGCTCCAAACACTGGCAGAATGGACCTCTTTCTCCACATGCAGCTGAGGCCTTTCAAAGTAGGTTGGGACAAGGGAATTATGGACATGGCAATGGTATTATAAATGTAGCAAACTAGTAATCATGAATAGAAAACAGTTATAGAGGTCTAAATCTAGGTAAGTGTTCCATATTAATGATCACTACTTAATTAAACAGAACACTAGCTGTAATTAATTATATTGTAGAACTGACTTCACAAGCTTTTGGTGGAACTGTGAGCCAGTGTGGTGCGATGGTTTGAGCATTGGACTAAAACTCTGGAGGCTAGGGTCTGAATCCCTACTTGCCCATTGAACCCCACTGGATGACCTTGGACAAGTCACACTCTCTCAGACTCAGAGGATGGCAATGTGAAACCCCCTCTGAAGATACTTGCCAAGAAAACTCATCATAGTTTTGCCTTAGGGTTGCCATAAGTCAGAAATGACTTCAGAGCAAAATAACAACAACAACAATAACAAGGTAGAAGCCCCTCCCACACTTTTGATCTGAGAGCAATATCCTTCATACATGGCCCTTATTTCACAGTTTCTAATGCACATGCATTAAAATAATATAGAGAGTTTACCTACATACTGATGTAAACATCTGGAAAATACCTCTCTATTAGTTGATATTTGCATATATATTTTTTGAAAATGTGAATAAGTACCAAAAGGTAGTTTCTTCCTGTCAGTTTTCATCAAGGATAGAACTCTATGAATGTAATGCAATACCTTATTAGCTTGCATCCAACTCAGAGCAGCATACTAGCCCCCTGTGTTATGCTACCATGTTAGCTACACAGCCGGTAAATTTTTGCCTGAATGGACCTGGAGAATTGCTTATCGATCTTGCTGGTTAAAAGCCCATGAAATGTGAACGTTACTGTCTCTTTAAATTATTTCAGCAAGCTTTTGCTAGTGGCATTTTGGTAACACAAAGTGCCAGACAAAGTGAAATGTCTTCTGTTGTTTGCTTTTGTTACTTGTAAAAAAATAATAATCATGCTGTAAGTAGAAGTTCTTTCCTCAGAGGCATCTAATTAGGAGAGTGCAATAGTGAGTCAATGCAAATGTTGCCCACAGAGCTGCCTCTGAACACCATTCATCAACTGCATACAAAAAATGTACCATCTATTTCCCAAGACATTGCTGATTTAAAGTAGAAAGGGAATTGCTGTACTTTAATAAAACAACGTCTGTTTTAAAATGAACCCTCCTATGTGAGGAAGGCTTAATGCACAATTCTCAAGATCTTTGTACATTACCCCCCTCCCGAGGAAATTAACTGAAGTGTAAACTTTACAGTCGTATCAAATCACAGAAATTTGAGATCAAAGGTGGAGTGAATTTCAGAAGCCCCCTGAGAAACTGTTACAGGGAAAAGAAAGAAACACCTTTGCAAATATGTTACTGAGTAGCGCTTGTGTGAATGTGTATTAAGAAACACTTGGGAATAGCTGGAGGGATGCAATCCCATCACAAAGAACTCTGCAATGTAAGGGAAGGGGGTGGGGAGAAGAATCCGTAAAAAAATCAGTTGAGTCAGTCGAGAGAATTGGTGAGAGAGAATCAGTTAAGGAATTGGGAGTTGACATAGACAGGGTTTTGAGCTAATAGTGACAGAATTTTGGATTTGAACAAGAAAGGAGAACTGCCAATGATATTGGGAAGCCTGAAGAACCAGCATGGTGTAGTGGTTTGGGCATTGGACTAGGACTTAGGAGACTAGGGTTTGAATCCTGAGCTTCAGGGAAGGCCATGGCAAACCCCCTTTGAAGAAATCTTGCCAAGAAAACCCCATGACAGGGTCATTTTAGGGTGGTCATAAATTTTAAAAAAATGACTTAAAGTATACAATAGCAGAAGCAGCAAAGAATAGAATATTAGAGTTTATTATATCATCATATTGTATTTAATAAATTCATTTTACTGTTGTTTTAAACCTGTCTCTGGCCGTCTGTCAGAGACAGAATTGGAGTCAGAGTGAGCATGCTGTAGTGGTCTGGGCACTGAACTAGGACTCTGGAGACCAAGGTTCAGATCCACACTCAGCCATGGAAACTCACTGGGTGACAGTGGCCAAGTCACACACCCTCAGCCTCAGAAAAAGACCATGATGGGTTCACCTTAGGGTTGCCATAAACTGGAAATGACTTGAAAGCATCCAACAAAAACAACAGCAACATGCATACCAAACTAAAGAACTCACAAAGCAACACAAACCCATGTCCATATTTATAGGGGCCACCAGAGGTCCAATAACACAATCCAGAAATGAGAGATTGGGAGAAGCAGGAAAAGTGGGTAAGTGACAGGATTACCTGGGGCCTGGGGCTGGAATAAAGGATCTGTCACACACACACACGCACACACACACACACCCCAAGTGATGAGTTCAGATACCTGACAAGATCTGTTCATTTGGAGTAACCAGTACACTGTTTGATTTTCATTCTCTCTGTACACTGCTGCTTGTTGTTTCTGTGCTGTCTAAAGGTGGGAAAACACTGTAAATAAAGTACTGTAACATCAGAAAGTTAACTTCTTTAGCAGAATAAGGGTGAAATGAAAAAGAAATATGTGTCATATGCTTTGTTGCTTTTTTGTACAAAGAAAAGCTCTCTTCAGAGTAAGGATGGATGGAAATTTAGCTGTATTTGCATTTTGATGCAAACCTAACAAACTTCCTGGATCAATATGCAAAACAATGTACTTGTACTTTTCATAATTTTATTGGTTTAGACCCAAGACTTTTTAAATATCAAAATATTGTGACTCTGAAAGAATGCTCATATCATAATCCCATTTTCTCTTCATCCCTTTTCATTTTAAACAATATTAAAGCCATAAAAGCCACAATCGTCAATTTCCCAGCTCTCCTAAACTATAACTCAAACTATCTCTCTCTTTCTCTCTCTGACTTCCAGTCAATAGTGATGGTGGTTCCCATTGTCTAGGAGTGGAGATGGTGAATCTTCTTTGGAGCTATCCAGGGTGCTGAACTTGTTTTGGGCCAATGGTTCAGAAACTTGGATTTCTTTTTGTTGTTGTATGCTTCCAAGTCATTTTTTACTTATGGTGATTCTAAGGTGAACCTATCATAGGGTTTCTTAGGCAGGTTTCTTCAGATGAGGTTTATTATTGTCATTGTCTGGGGCTGAGAGTGTGTGACTTGCCCAAGACCACCCAGGGGTTTTTTATGCTTGAGCAGGGAATTGAACCCTGATCTCCAGTTGTGGTCCAAAACTCAAAGCACTACACCATGCTGGCTCTCTCAGAAACTTGGCAGTGGTTCTGCTCCAGATTTTAGTCCAGATTTTGAAAGAAACACTTGGGTAGCTCTTTCAAAATCTGGAATAAAACCTGAATTACTGCCCCACTGATATGGAAGCTATGAGACATCACTGGCTCCCATGTGTTTCTATATAACAGAAAGGAAGGAAATTATGAGCTTTATCCATATCAGGATCCATTTCCAAAGCACAACCTCCTTGGAAAATTTGCCCTAGGTGAGAATTGTCTGGCCTATACAGGCCACATTTCTGCACCCCACCCACCAAAAAACAAAACAAAACAAAAACATCCCAAATGAAAAGCTGTACTTCAAGAGGCCTCAGAGGGGAACAATTCTCCATTTATCTGCTACCCTTCCCTGACATACCTCAAAATGGCCCTCAAAATGCTAAAGTAGGTATGGAAATGCCAACACATAGCTCAAGTGGGCATAGAGAGAGTTACGACCTCTCCTCAGCAGATGTATGGACACACTGACTAGTAGTTAGCTAGAAAGCATTGAGATTTCATATAAATAGCTATAGGCAAACACCCTTGCAGCCCCATGCACAGATTACTTGCCCCTACCATCATATCCACATTTCACATTAGAAATTTGCTAGAAATCCATACCCTACAACATTTCACAGATGACACATGTGGCCAAGCAATATCAAAGTGTGATGAAGGTGAAAAAAGGTTATTAATGAAGAACACATACACTAGGAGTAGTTGCAGCACTTTGCTTTTACGTGAATCTATTGAGATGGGCAAGATTCTATCCCCTGGTCTCATCTCCCTCTGCTGAGTTAACGGACTTCATTTTTCAGCAATTGTAGTTAGCTGAGAACCAAATGGGAAAGTGGAAGGAGGGAGAGAAGGGAGAAACTGGGACATTTTAAACACAGCTGAAAAAGTGGACTGATAGAGGATTAATTGTCTATCCCTGCCAAATTTGGACAACTGGAGGAATATTAAAAGTTTAAACTCTGTGTGACTCAAGAGGAAACAGCATGCCTCTCTCCCACTGTGCACATTTTCAAGTTGAGCCAAGTAGGTATAATAAACATAGCATCTGAGCAGATTCTTTGTTCTTTACCCTAGGGAGCCCTTAAGGCTGTATTTGTTGGCCTTGATCCCTACAGATTTGCCTTGTCCTTCCAGATCTCCTTTTCCCCCCTGTCTCCCCCTCTCCCCAGGAGAGGTAAATTGTTTTTCCTGGAAGCCACTATGAACATCAATACACTCATTAATATAGGGTGCACAAGCTCCTGCACTGATTAATACATTTTTAAAAATCTTTTTTCTCCCCAAACCAGAAGTTGATGTCATATCATTTCTTATTTGGTTTGGCATTGCTTGAAATTTTTGGTAGTCGGTGCAGCCTCCAGAGAGTGGCCACAGCTGCCCACCTCTGCCCTATGGGGAAAGTTGAGGCTGGTGCCGGTGCAGGTAAACAGGAGGGACCCATTGCTTCACTCAGCTGTGGTGAAGACGAAATTCTATCAGTAGAAGGTACTATATGCTTTTCTCTGCTGTAAATAGCTGATGCAGTCATAGGCCATTGAACATTGATTATATTTGACTCTGTTTTAGTATAGTGATCTTTACTCAGAACTCATTTCAAACTGGTGTGGCTTCAGGATCCCTCTTCTTCTGCGATGACCACTTGTGTCCTAAGATGAGAAGATGAACCTGTCAAGTCATTCAAACTCACCACTTTCCCCATCTCCCCCACCCTTGGTTTTTCCACAGAAAGAAAACATACAATCTTTACATGTTTTTCCTTCTTTTTCTGAAGTCCAAAGCCCAAATGAAGTTTTGGGGAGCAGGTTTCATTTTTTAGTAACATTTTGTTTCAAAAAGCAACTAAACCATGCTCAAGAGCTCTGAAGATGTGTGTAATGACAGCTGTATATTACAGATGCTCAGTTACAGATGAGGGAGAACACACATTATTTGAAGCAAATCAGTTTGCAATTACTCAGTTAATTGAACAAATGTCTGTCAAAAATTGCATGATGAAAGGAAACAATTCATTAGCCTTTCCTTTGATTAAATTTAAATTAAGAAAAACAATCCAATTTACTTATATTTGACTTTCAGATGTGCTGTTCTAATTCAAGTGTGCTTTTCTGCTAAATAGGATTGCGCTACTGCTTACAGTGTTATGTCTATCAGGTAGCTGACCTAGAAGGCCATCTTTTCAATATTGTTCCTAGTCTTCCACCTCCTTATATCCCACCCCCCTTTCAGCCTACTCAGTGGCCAGAATAGGTTGTAAGTAGAGAGCCCTCGTGATGTAGTGGTTAAATGCTGCTACTGTAGCCACAATGTTGTGAGTTTGATCCCAGGGCTCCAGGTTGACTCAGCCTTCTGTCCTTTCGTAGGTCAGTGAAATGACCCAGCTGGTTGGGGAAATTGGCTTATCTGTTGTAAACCACTTAGAGAGTGATTAGTTCACTATGAAGCAGTACAGAAATGTAAATGCCATTGCTACCCAAATTATTTTAAACTAAGTCATTGATAATAATAATAATAATAATAATAATAATAATAATGTTTTATTTATACCCCGCTCTTCAGCCAAGACTATCAGAGCGGCTTACAATTTGTTAAACAAACAGCTTCATTTACAATTGTAAGCTATTTGCCCCCAACAATCTGGGTACTCATTTTAGCGACCTCGGAAGGATGCAAGCCTGAGTCAAGCTTCAGCCCTTTGCTGGTCTTGAACTCGCCACCTTCTGGTTTTGAGTGAGTGGCTGCAGTACAGGCATTTAACCACTGCGCCACCAGGGCTGTTACAAATAAAATTGATTTTCAGAGCTAGCATGGTACAATGGCTTAAACATTGGGCTATGAGTCTAGAGACCAGGGTTGAAACCCCATTTGGCCATGAAAATACAAGGGGTGGTCTGGGGCAAATCGCACCCTCTCAGCAGCCTTAGAGGAAGGCCGAGGCAAACCCCCTCTGAGCAAATCTTGCCAAGAAAACCCTGTGATAGGTTTTCCTTAGGGTCACCATAAACTGGAAGTGATGTGAGAATAAACAAGGAGGAGAAGGAGGAGGAGGAGGAGGTCATTGCTTTAGAGCACAGGGAGGGCAACTGTGAAGTGGCATTTTTGCCCCATACTTTTAACTGACATGGTGCACCAACATGAGATGCAGTTATATCATATTATTCCCAGTTTCATTTTGGCTGATGTTCAGTCATATTTTTTGCTGTTTGGAGGTACGTAGGGGTCTTGTAGGGCAAAACTGTTGCATTTTGCAGTAGTTCTGTCCCATTTGGAGAATTTCTTTCGCAAAAAAAAAAATCCTCTGCATTTTTGAAAAATCTTTTGAAGATCTCAGAAGTGATCAGGAGGGCTTCATGGGCTGTATTTTGGGGCTGAGAAAATACCCACTCTTATTTTTGGGAATAGGCTATAACTTAGAATGCAGCACATGCTATCCCACTATCAGTCTTAACCCTTTCATGGGTTCCACCCATCACCAATGACTTATTCACAATAGGTTTCTTTGAAGAAGCCCAGTGTATAAGTATATGCAGGTGCCCCACATGATTGAGTCCCAGTTCCACAGAACATGCACAACTCATGTTACCTACTCAGTGCTGGCTGTACAATTAGGCTGAGTAAAGCAACACCATCAGGCAAGACATACTGGAAGACAGCAGCAATATCACTTTCAGAATATTCCTCTTCAGGCCCCAATCACTCCCCCCAGCCAGAAGACAGGGCTGTTTGTGCCATATGGCCTGTCCTTCATTGCTTAAAGCAGACTTTTGCCCAGGGGCAGGTGGTGGTTTCCATGTCAGTGGGGTGGTGGGTGTATTCTGGATTTTAGCCTGAATGTCAAAAGTGCTATCCAGAATAGGCTTAACTTCCTGGGTTGCTCTTTAAACATTCAGACTCAAATCCCTAGAGCAGATTTATATCCCACTAAGATGGGAACCAGAGCCAGCATTATGTAGTGGTTTGACCGTTGGACTCTGGAGACAAGGGTTTGAATACTGGCTCAACCATGTAAATCCACTGGTTGACCTTGGGAAAGTTATACTCAGCCTCAGAGGATGGCAATGGCAAACCCCTTCTGAATAGCCTCTGAATAGTCTGATGATAGCTTTGCCTTAGGGTCACCATAAGTCAGAAATGACTTGAAGGTACACAATAACAACAAGATGGGAACCACCAGCCAGCAATTCTGCTTCCTATCGTCAGGTTTGAGTGGGGACAGTGCAGTCAGGAAATCAGAAGAAGATTAAAAATGGGGAGGATGGCTATGAAAGAACTAGAAAAGATCCTAAAATGCAAAGATATACAACTAAGCACAAAAATTAGAATCATACAACCCACTGTATTTCCTATTAATATGTACAGATCTGACAGCTGGACAATTAAGAAACAAGATAGGAAGAAAATCAATTCATTTGAGATGTGGTGCCGGAGAATAGTGCTGAGGGTACCATGGATCCTTGAATAGATCAAACCTGAAATCTCCCTGGTAGACAAGATGATTTGACAAATCGAGGCTGTCATACTTTGGTCAAATCATGAGAAAGAAAGACTCATTAGAAAAGATAATGATATTAGCAAAGGTAGAAGATACTAGAAAGAGAGGAAGACTGCATGCCAGATAGATGAACTCAATCAGGGAGGTCAGAGCATTGGAAGACTGGTTACAAGACGGAGATGTCTCATCCACAGGGTTGCCATGATTTGACCCCAACTTTGGGGCAGTTAACAACAGATAACAAAGTGTCTTGTAACCAGTACTGAACCACAATTCTACAGCCAGTCCAGTTTCCTTCAGTATAGAATGAATGGGAAGATGGGGGAAGGGATGTCACCATCTTTGTCCTTTCCCTTTGTTTGTCCTTTGTTTGGGCCAGTGTTGTACCTACCTCTGCATTGGTTTGCCTTTTTAGATGTTCACTCTCAATATCTACGTATAAAATGGCCAGGCCAACAAAAGGCTGTACTTCTTGTTCATTTGGGTAATTTGCAAAGAAGAGGGCTGGTATAAAACAGCTTTATGTATTTGTCATCTGTGATTTCTCATCTGTGGACTTTTGCTGCTTTGACTCAGCAAGTTCCAACCCAAAGAGTACAGCCAAAACATACACAAGATCGTAATCATTTGCTTCCAGGACAATACATTTACTTCCAGTACTTCAAAATATTTAATAGTAGCGGTTAGCTAAGTTAACTAGGTAACTTTTATTTTCTAGGCAACTTTTTTGTCCTCTGAAAAGGAACTCTTAGAGGAGTCAATTTGGGAAACCACTCTGGAGTTAGTGTATTTGAAATGTCAGATCCAAGTGATGCTAAATGGCTTCTTTTCTGTGATTCATAGCAGGAACACCAGGCTGACATTCCCTCAGCCTTAGAAAGAAAAACACTCAGGGGGTTCACTATTTAAGGCTAACCAGCTGCTCACCAGGTTCCTATTCAGATGTTCTTTTGTCCACAGCAAAAAAATGAAATGTAAAATGCCTCCTAGAGAAAAAAGTAGCACGGGTCAAGCTTTTAGGTTAATATTTTGGGTTTGCAAAATGCAATGCTTTAATTTATACCTGCTGCCTTTTTCCCCAGCAGCTCCTCTCCCATATACCTCAGATCTCAGTCTCTGCTCTGAGATTTTGAATTAGAATACAAAAGACATGCTGCTAACCAGAGCTTGGAAAATTTACTTTTCTGGACTACATTGCCCATGACTCCCCAGACAGCAGCATGGCTATGACCTTTAAAGCCTTGTACAGCTTGGGTCCAGACTATTTAAAAAACTGTCATCTCCCTATATGATCCTGCCTGTGCTATAAGATCTGCAGGGAGAGGCTTTCTCTTGGTCCCATCACCATCCCAGGCATGTTTGGTGAGAACTTAAAAGACAGTCTTCTTAGTGGCTGCTCCCAAAGATCTCCCTTCCCCAGGAGGCAAAGACTAAAAAAAAATTAAAAGGGCATGCGGTCTTAGTATGTTGCAGCAGATAGAGCTTTTAACAAGGAGTATAGTTTTTTTATTATTATTATGTGTTCATTAATCTTTTTAACTGAGAGGCCTTTCTCTCAGTTCTCCCACCATTGCAAGCATGGCTGGTGGGGATGTGAGAGAGTGCCTTCTTTGTAGCTGCCCTTACACTCTAGAATTAATATCTCAGGGATGTTAGAATGGTCCCCTCTTTGTTGTTGTTCCTCTGATAGGCTAAAGCAAGCTTTTTTTCTTTTTTTTAAATTCAGATGGGCTTTTTAAAAAGTGATTTTTTTATTTTAAAAAACAGGCTAGTGGATGCTTTATTGTTTTATCTGAATTGTTTGTAAGAGCTTTTTAATTGTATTCTATTCTTTTTACTTGAGGCCTATATGTTTTAATATTATAAATACTTTAATTCTATTTTAATGTTAACTTTTTGTATGCTTCAAATTGTAGTTTTTTAAAAAATTGTAAGCCACTTTGAATCCCAATTTTCGGAAGAAACCACATTATAAATAAATACAACAACAATAACATTAATAAAATGCTGTTTTTAACTTGTGGAATTTGCTGTTTTCTAGGTGATTTTTTGACCTCTAAAAAGAAACTCATAGAGGAGTTAATAAAATCTGGGGAAACACTCTGGAGCTTTGTGTTTTTAAGTTTAGTTTGTGTGTTAACTTTTGTATTCAGTAGACTGAAGTCTACAAAAGCTCATGCTGCCAACTTTTTCTTTCAGTTAGTCTCAAAGGTGCTGCAAGATTTCTCTACATACTGATTCCACAGACTAAACATGGCTATATCCTTGAGGGTTTTTTTTATTGTATTCACCTTTGAAAACTTTGTGTGCTGCCTTGAATCCCATTCTGGGAGAAAGGCAAGGTATAAATAAAAAATGAATAAAAGGTCATTAGGAGGTTCTGGGATTTGTAGTATACAAAGTAACTTCCCCAAACTCTTTACAAGCCTCAATAGCTGCAAATTAATAATATAAAATGACAACAGAGTAACAAAAATATCAAAGCAGAGATGGACAACAACATTGGTGTGGGGGCCAGTTTGTGCATCAGTGCTTCTCCTTTGCAGTTCCACCCATGTGTTACAGTGTACCAGAAGTGATATCACATCATTTTTGTCATCATTTTCAGGTGGAAAAAAAGTATCTTGGAATGGAAAAGCAAAATAGCTACATTTGAAAGTCATTTTCTCATATTCTGAGCTCTTTTTGAATGGAGAAACTCATCTGGAAATCTGCTTGGAAAAAAAATTAATTGAGGGTTTGAAAAGATTGAAGGGATCAACCACAAGACTGCAAAAGTAGACCCACAGCTCACACACTCCCAATTCCTGATTTAAAGTGCTGGCTTGGGATCCCAGTGGCCAGCCTCTCCCTAATGTCCTGCTTCCTCGTTAAGTTTGATTTAGCAGTATGCCAGTAGTGGTCAAACTGGATCTCCTTCTCCCAAGAAAAAGGTTGTACTGGCCAGTAAAGGCTGTAGCCCTGAGCACATCATTTTAAAGGCAATATTTTGCTAAATTTGAGTGGTATCGGGCTAAAATGTTCTTTTGTGGGGGTATGGCAAATGGGGAAGCAGGGTGGGAAAGAGACAGCTTTCTTGTCACCCGGATGCCCTCATTTGTCTGTATGCCCAAAGGAGCAGCTCATTAATTCAGCTCACTGCTACTGATTCTTTGCAAAGGAAATTCTTTTAAATGATGGGAACTGGGGGAGCTGAGACACTGAAGCTACTACTCTTCCAGTTTTGTTCGAGGATGCGATTTTTGTGGTCCTCTCAGACTGTGAGGCTCTGTAATTGAGGCAGTAACTCCCTTTGTAGCACACCTTCTAGGGGACTGTGCTGTGATTGCAGTCCTGCCTATGGATTTGAGTCCACATCTAACCTTTCCTTTTGACATTGACTTAAGTGCAGCCATATTGGATCAAGCCTAATGACTATCTGGTCCTACATTTTGTTCACAGGCACCACTAAGATGCCTATGAAAAGTGCACACAAGGTTAGAATGTGACTATATCACCACTTTCCTGCATATATTCTCTAGCATCTAATATTCATTAGATTTTTTTATATATAAGAGGCATCTTTATATCCATCCATCTGCAAAACAACATATTGAACTCAATTGACTTACTTCTGAGTAAACATATATAGGAATTAAATGATTCATGAACCTTTACCTAACAGACAATTTTCTAATACTCTCAAAACTTTAAGGCCTAGGTCTAATTATTAACTCCAACTATAGTAAACCTATTGAATCAATGGATATCTAGCACTTCAATACTTATCTAAGTATCATTTATTCAGAGGATCTATTCTAGTTGGGACTAACAAATAGATTTAGCAAACAGGTCTCTTTCCCATTCCTTGTGCTTCATTTCAGGTAACTGCTGTTATATTTATCATGGGGAAGTCAGACAGAAAGTGTCAGACACAAGACAAATGCAGACTAGGTTGATTGGGGTCACACACAGCCTTCAACAGCAGTTTTAAGCAGACATATGAATCCCACCAAGGTCTCAAAGGTACCAAAGGAGAGATAAAGCAAAGGAGAAAAAGTGAACAGCTAATTGGATTGCATCTTACCTTTGATTTAAAAGCTTAAACTAACAAATCTGGGACTGCAAGTGCCTGCAAAGTTTATGTGTGACCTCCAAAATTTGTGCAGGGTCATGGTCATTTTAAAAATAATCTTCCACTTGGGTATGGTTCAAGAGTTTAAGAAGGAATATTCCAAATTATCTGTTGCTTCAAGATGGAAATTAATTGGTGCTTCCAAATTAACTGCTGTTTCAAGATGGATATCTCCTGTTGCTACCAATCAAAAGATCCTGAGATCCTGCACCAGGCAAAATGTCCCTTACACACACTTCTGTGTCTTTCCCTGGAAGTTGTAAAGCCCACTGGGTTGATGGTCTGACCATTTAATGGCTGTGGGAATGAGGGAGGGAGTGCATCCTGTCATTGCTGCAGTTGTCCAGCTGGAGATTGGTCTCATTTTCTTTCTCTCAGGTGGAGGACTGTAAACAAGATGAGGTGCAGTCTCTGCTGCTTCGTTGCATCTCTCCCCACCATTTAAAAACCACAGCAGTGCCCCACAGTCTTAATAACTGCTGGGGAGGGGATGGGGGGAGAACAATGGGGATAGTGAATAGCCTTTTGTACTCCATTTCTAAAAAGACATGTATACCTAGCCAATGTGTAACCAACAGGAATCCAGCCACTGTGGAATTATTCTAGTTTTTTCAATTACCCAATTTTCTCCTGGCACGAAAAAGAATGGTGGAATAAATAGGAAAACAAGCAAAAGGATTCAAGCTATGGAACGCTCTCCGTGAATAGAGCAAGGCAAATATTACACAACAAAAGCCTCATCTCATCAAATTTAGAGATAAGAAAACTAAAGAACATGGGACATATGTTTGAAAACAGTTTATCTGTATTTTTACTTGCTGTACATTGGATAAGCTGCCTGTCTGTTATGCAACTCCTTATCCCTGACCCAACAGACTTACTGGTTTCACAACCTCCTAGTGTTACCCTAAAAGGTGAGGGACATTGGGAGTCCCCACCCACAATGCCAGCATCTCCATGAAATTTGGAGAATTTAGTTCAAAGGAGGGCTGTGAGAGGAGGGTAATTGTGGGGATCTTTTCACCACTTTTCACTGCAGAGAGTACTACAGTTTCAGTAAATAAAGTGATTTATTTAGAAATGTGCGAGCATGCACACAGACATATAAGAACCAAGGCAGCATTAAGAGTTATATAAGAGTATTTGAAAGGAAGGTGTGGATAGAAAGAAATCTGGGGTTAAAGAGGGAATAATTACTAGTCTTGAAGAGAGGTCCATGGAAAATGCAGGGTGTTTCAGACCACATCTGAGGGTTACACAGAGAAAGCTGGTCTGTGAACAATGTGGATAGAGCTGGGGCAGATATTTATGATACCCTTTTTCACACCCTAAAGGTGTATGATATTTGGTGTGACAAAATCCTTGATGGCTTTTCCAGGGGACTGACAAAAGGTTCCAGAATGGCTGATGGGTTTAGCTCCAGAATGACAATACATTGATTAGATATAAGACAATCCCTTAATGGTGAGGCAGAAAGAGTGTTTAGGGGCACTGTCATAAGGTGAGGTAAAAGGATATGGTCATTGATTGCTCCTCTTGCTTCCATTGTAAGTGGAAATCGATGGAGGGGGGGGGGCAAGGTGATCAGCAAACTAATTTCCTTAGTTTTGTCTAGGTATCTGTATGACCCGTGGTCAGCATTACTCCTACATGTGTGTAACTTCTTGTTTCCACAGGACATTGTGACCCTGAAACATGCCCAACTCTAGATATTAATTATGAAACGGTATATCCACCGTGAGGAGTGTAGGGTATGCTAACACTAATGAACTGTTCTGCATGGTTTGTAAGTCTTGGTAGATCATAAGTTGTTCAGCCTGGCTAAAAGTTGTGCAGCATTTGTGTCACTGAAAGAAACATTATCTCTGTGGTGTCACTGACTTGTGGATCACAGATGAAAGAGGATGCTTCTCACGTAATGAATTTTTGACACTACAAACAACAAGCTAAAAATAAAATTTACAATTCAGGCATCTGAAGCTGAAGTTTGAACTCAAAATTCAGTCCCTGATAGATTTTTTTAGATACTGACTACTGTGTCAGTACTGTCAAATGCTCACTGTTGCTGGATGCTGTTCATAAAATTCTTCTAGATTACTGTCAAATTTCAAAAAGAGCAACCGTAGTATAGTAGTGCCAGGGAGACACAGGTTCAAATCCCCACTCAGCTTGAAACCTCACTTATGATTTTGGGCCTACCACCCAGTCTAACTTATCTCACAAGATCTTCATGAAGATAAACATGGGAGAGTTTATATGTAAGTTGGCTGAAACATTTCTACAGAAAGATGGGGATAGAAGCATGTAATAACAAAATGTGCTTCAAAAATGATTCAGTTTCTCATTTCATTATGAAATACATTATGAGCTAAATCTAGTGTTAGCCCTACCTAGGCTGCATCACAATTGTAGAAATAACCCAGTTTGACACCACTTTAACTGTCTTGGCTCAATGCTATGGAATTCTGGGAACTGTAGTTTTGTGTGATATTTAGCCTTCCCTAGTTCCCAGCTCTGGTGCCACAACAAACTATAGTTCCCAGAATTCCAGAGCATTGAGTTATGTCAGTTAAAGTGAAGTCAAACCAGATTATTTCTGCAGTGCAGATGCAGCCCTAGGGATGAAAGCACTGGAACTTAAACCAACTGTGATTAACAAAACCCACTTACACATTGTAAACCACTTAGGAAGTACTAGTTCACTGATAAGTGGTATAGAAATGTACAGTTGGCCCTTCCCTTACCTGGGGGATCCGTTCCGCCCCTCCCCCCCACCTGGCATAAGAGAAAAATGCATACACTCGAGTCCCATTAGAAGTAATGGGGCTCATATCTATGGGTCGTGTGCCATGGGTGCACGCCCTATTACTACTTCTGAGGAGCATCAGGGTGGTTTCTGGCATGACTGTGTATAATGCGGGCACACTGTACTTGCTATGGCTAATTTGGGAATAGATTCTAAAATGAAAGTACTCTTGCAAACTTTCTCCCACATAAAAAAAGGCCACATTCATTGAAGATTATCACACAGAGGAGGAAAGTGTCCTCCTCCCATCATTAAATCGCCATCAAATCCTGTTAATAGCATGAACAGGGGGAAATTATCACACTTTTGTGTGTTTATCCTGTTCTTGTTTCATGTGTCAACAGTAATGGAGCTGTCATTTGGTATTAACGGGAATTTCTATTAATACCAAATAGCATCTTCATTACTGTTTACACACGGGACAAAAACAGGAAAAGCACATGAGGGTGTGATAGTCTTCCCCGCCCCCCATCATGCTATTAATAGAATTTAATTGTGATTTAATGACAGGAGGAAGACACTTGCTATCACTCCCAGACTATGAAATGGCCTGCCAGATGAGGTCCATCATATAACCACCTTAGAGAGCTTTTAAAAACCTGTTAAGACGGATCTCTTCCGACAGGCCTTTCCTAAATAGATGCCCAGCCACCAAAGAGAGAAAATAACGGGCTGATTCCATTGCTGTTTCCCTGTCTATTGTTGTTTGTTTTGTTTTTATTTATTGTTTAAATTGTTATTGATCTTTTTAACATGTTTTAATTGTAAAATGTTTAATTGTATTTTAAGGGAGGGAGCATTGAGGAATATGATATGTATAATTTGTAATGCTGTAAGCTGCCCTGATCGCCTGAGTGCAGATGGGGTGGGATATAGATGATGATGATGATGATGATGATGACGATGATGATTTGCATCTGAAGATGGTGGCAAAACGTCAGGAATAAATTCTTCTAGAACATGCCCACATAGCCTAAAAATCCACAAAAAACTATGGATGCCGGCCATGAAAGCCTTCGACTTCTCCATTGACTTTGCTCTCTCTCTCTTTAAAAGACACCCAAGAATTGTCTAGAAAAGGTTATATAGTTTATCTCCTTCCTTGGAGGTCTTTAAGCAGAGGCTGGATGGCCATCTGTCAGGGTGCTTTGATGGAGTGTTCCTGCATGGCATGGGGTTGGACTAGATGGCCCTTGTGGTTTCTTCCAACTCTATGATTCTATGATTTTATCGCAAAGCACTTTTAGTCCTGAAATGGTACAAAAGGGGCCGGAAAGGGAACGGAATGAGTGATGGATGCATTTTACCGCACACAGGAAGTCCCTTTTCTGTTCCATTCCGTTCCCCATCCTTCCCAGAGAATGGGATGGATGGGGAACGGATGAGGAATGGAACAGGGACTTCCAGCTGCGGTGTTGGCCTTCTCGGTGTGGTAAAATGCATCCCTCACTTGTCCCTCACTCGTCCCTCTCTCATTCTGTTCCCTTCCCAGCCCCTTTTGTACCGTTCCAGCCAGCCCTGTGTGATAAACTTATATAGAATCATAGAATCATAGAGTTGGAAGAGACTACAAGGGCCATTCAGTCTAACCCCCTGCCATGCAGGAACTCCCAATCAAAGCATTCCCGACAGATGGCCATCCAGCCTCTGTTTAAAGACCTCAAATATTATTATATTAAACTTTTCTCTCAGCCTCCAAAGTCTTGTCACATTTCACAGGATAGATCAGCTCACTTTGCATACAGTCTTGGTTTCCAGCCCTCTTGTATTATTCCACCTATCAATACCAGACAGACTATGCCCTCAAGACTGATTTACTTGGAGTTGTTTACCAGCAAATGAGTGCTTAATGAACAAGCCATTCTAGACGATTTGGAACAGTCCATAAAAGCACCTGATGTTTATCTGTTCTCTAAACTGGGAATGAAAGTACAGATGGCTTTTTAAAAAGATGCTACTAACACCAGATTATATCAGCAGAGAAGCAGTGGGGTGCAGCAGTTCTTCATCATCCAGTACTATGAATTCTAACTGCTTAGCCTCAATAAATTATCCAGGATGCACAAAGAGACTTTGGGACACAAGGATAGGAGCATATGTCTGATGTGTCTCAGTGGCATCACTAACTATGGTGCAGGAAGGGTATCAGAGTAGCCTGCAAGGGTGAGTGTGCAGTCCTCCTGTTCATCTGTGTCTGGGCTTTTTCTCTGGATGAAGTCAAGGGATTAGCCCCCTCCAGGGAAGTCCAGGGATTAGCCCCCTCCTGCCCCAGAGGGGGAGAAGGGCCTACTCGGGTGTCATCACTCTCCTGGGTGTCACTCAGTGCAGTCTGAACCCCTTGCACCCTCCCCAGTGACACCACTGCAGTGTCTGAAGAGGTGTAGAACTGGCCTTGTATGGAAAGGTCCAGTTGCATAGAATCTTGATAGGCAGCTGTGAGGATGGCCAGATGTCCTATTTTACAAAAGGGTTCCCTCTACCTAAAAGGCTGCCAGAGGATACTTGACTATTTCAACGACTCTCATCTTAGAAGGGCAGCCCAGTCCAGTTCCAGATTAAAAAAATAAAGAGCCATAAAAATGGAGGGAGTCGGGGGTCAACATGGACTGCAGGTCACCTCATCACTGTTTTTCTTGCTCTAACATAGTGAGATCCATTGTATTGCTATCTAGAGTATCAAGGTGTTTTCTAAACATACAGAAATGCATACAAATTATCTCATCCAGATACCCACATGTTTGCAAGTCTCTGCTCTCTTTTGTCCTCTGCTCTCTTTTGTCCAGGCAATGGGCAAATTGCATCCTGTATGGATTACTGTAATACACAGTACATGGGGATTTCTTTGAAGAAATCTCAGCTGGTCTGAAGAGCTGCAGCCAAACTGTCAGCTGGGACTGATTAGAGGTAGAATTCATTCTTTGTTACAACAACAACACTGTCTATTAGTCTGTTTTCAGGCACAATTCAAAGTGCTACCTATGAACTATAAAGTCCTATACAGCTTGGATCCAGACTAGTTTAAGGCCTGTATTCTCTCACATGAGACTGCCCGGGCTTTAAGATGATGAGATCTTGGAAGAAGTCCTTTTTGTTCATACATTTGGTGGGAATACTGAAGAAGCAGCTGGTGTCCATTCATTATAAAAAGAGAAGAAGAAGAAGAAGAAGAAGAAGAAGAAGAAGAAGAAGAAGAAGAAGAAGACTCCTCTAATTTTAAAAAGAGGCAGAATGGATTTTAAAATGAAAATCTTTGGTTCCTGGAGGACAAAATGAAGAACTTGATTTCCTCCCACTTCTGTAAAGTCACTCAGAACTTTTTCTAGCTATGTCCTTGAAGCCTATCTCACCCCCTTTTCTCTCCTTTCCCCCCTTTTCCTAACCATCTGTTAAAATGAAATAAAAACCCTTGAGTCTGGTTCACTTATTTTTGGTCCAACAAACAGAATAAGATTATAAGCTTCAGAAATTTCTGCTGTTAGATTTGACAGTAGTGTGTATAGGCTTGAAGCAGTATACAAAAATTGAAATGTATTCTGATGTTTCAGATAGGTATTATTCTATAAATAAATTTGATTTTTAATTTTACATTTACGTTTGTATTTGTTTTTATGCTTTGATGTAACCCCTGTAATCAATGAAATATATACATAGGCCAAAATGCATTGGGCTTTTTTTCCAAGATAAAAAATAAACTTAACTATTCACAAAGCACCTGGAGATGTTGCACTGCAGAAATAATGCAGTTGGATGCATGCTGTGGAATTCTGGGAATTGTAGTTTTGTGAGATATTTAACCTTCTCTATGGAAGATCTCTGGTGCCACAACATACTACAAATCGAGGATTCCATAGCGTTGAGCCATGGCAGTTAGAGCAGTGTCAAATTGCATTTTTTTCTGCAGTGCAGATTAGACTCTTTCTCCTTCCCCTCCCTGTGGATTTCACCAGAAGCAGCAGCCACTGCTGTCACTGTAGCAGCTGGCTGGGAAAGTTTTGCCTTCCCTTCCAAAGTGAAAAGGAGCAGGGATGAAGAACTGAGTGCTAGAAAGAGATAAGGGCCATGCTCTAGCAGAGGAGCAAGCAAATTTCACAGGTGCAAGGAGTAATACCCTAGGCCTAAATACTCTAAGGGCCTAAGATGTTGTCTGAATCTGAAAGTTAAGCAGGGTCCACCCTCATTAGTACTTAGATGAGAGACTGCTAGCAAATACCAGCTGTGTAGTCAAAGGCTTTCATGGCTGGCATCCATAGTTTTTTGGGTTTTTTGGGGGGGATATGTGGCCATGTTCTAGAAGAGTTTATTCCTGATGTTTCACCTGCATCTGTGGCTGGCATCTTCAGAGAAGATGCCATCTCTGAAGATGCCAGCCACATATGTAGGAGAAACATCAGGAATAAACTCTTCTAGAACATGGCCACATAGCCTTAAACCCCCCCCAAAAAACTATGAATAAACCAGCCGTTTTAGGCTATATTTCAGAGGAAGGAAGAGACAAAATTGCCTCTGAAAACCCTATGAAATTCATGGGGTCACCATAAGTTGATAGTCAATTTACACAGTGCCCTAGATATTGCCAATTTCTCTGCAGTTGTGTGTGTGTGTGTTTTAATGATCTATATCTTAACCTGTTTTTAATTGTTTGTGTTTTAACTTTTGTATTTTGTGGATTTTGACAGTGTTTTTAAACTGTTATAAACTGCTTTGAATTACTTGGAATTACTCCAAACGGCATAATAGCTGAAAACAAGCCTAGGTGAAACCAGTCCTGACCTTTTCTGGATACAATACAGTCTCGTACAGTTGAAGAAAACTTGATAGTAAGGACTTATCAGTGAACCTACTGTAGGAAGGTACTTTCCAGGTACTTGCTATGATTGCCAGCCTACAGGGGGAGTGTGGGTGGCAATGCAAAAGCCTGACAAAAGCCCTGCATGGCTGAAGATGGAGGAGAGAAGCACCGATGTGCAAGAGGGCCTGTTTGACAGCATGTGGTTGGTGTTCCAAGGGTAACACTTGTGTCTCATCAATTCCAATTTTGATGGGAAAACCTTGATAAATCACAGTAAAGGCATAGCTTGTGTGCAGAGAACACAAGATGTGCCTTGGTATATCTTGGTATAATGGTTGGGTACAAGGATTCTTCAAAAAGGGAGAATAAGGCCTGAATCCTGTGCTTCGGATAGACTCATTGGACTAAAGGAAATTAGTTATCCATTTAGTCATCCTTTAATAATTGATTCAGATGTTTAGTGCAGATAGGATGAAGTAAAAGAATTCAAAGCTAGGGCTAAGGGTACATAACACTGGTAGCTATGCCAGGTTAAGCACAATTCTAGCAGCAAATGTGAGCTGCTGGAATTTTGTGAGGTTTTTACCCTGGCTTGCTACATTGCAGGCATAATAGGCCAATGATTCACAAAGGCAACAAACTGGCCTTGATAATCCATTTGCAATGAAGCCTACTTGGGACACCTCTGTAACTACCATGGCTCAATACAATAGAGTGCCATGATTTGTAGTTTGTTGCAGCACCAGTGCTCTCTGACAGGAAAGGCTAAGCATCTCACAAAACTACAGATTCCAGAATTCCATAGCATTACCCTATGACAGTTAAAGGCATGTCAAACTGCATTATTTCTGTAGTGTATATTAGACCCTAGAGTTATGCACTTGTGACTGTTAAGGTACTCATGACCCCTACATAGCCTCTAGGTTTGAAGCAACTTGAAGGTACGCAACAACAACAATAACAACAAAGAAAAAAAAAGAAAAGAAAAGAAAAAGAAAAAGGTAACATTGGAAAAGATCACCAGGATCATTCTTGACAGCATTCTGAAGTTGTTTTTGGTCCAAACAGTGTAGCAACTGAAGCAACTATACTGCAATGAAAAAAAAAAAGTAAAGTATTTTGCAGCTCCTTCATGGTTAGCAAACTGAGACCAATAATAGCAGCAGCAGCCGTAGGAACAACAACAATTTCAAGAATATCCTTTTGTGCCATAAATGATATCACACTCAACCTTTGTTTTTGCATGGCCAAATTTATCCCTGGAGTAAGCTGCTGTAAACCATGTAGCAAAGATAGAACAATGCAAAGAAGAGAGAACAGGTACTTCACAATACAATATCACCACTGTGATCTCCGTCACCATCACTACTATTGTTACCATCATTGCTTTGCTACACATTTCAACATGTAAGTAGCTTATTCTTTTTCTCAATGTCTTGCACTTGACCCTAACTACACAGTTTTTATCATGATTGAAGGCTTATATCATTGTCACATAAAACTTGTGAGAAATAAATTTATCTTTCTGAGATTGTCTTAATACATCAACCATTTCAAAACCATGAATTTGTTTTCTTTCAGGGACATCACTACCCAGTAATGATATGGAGTGTAGTATCTTTCAAGCTTGAACCAGATTTGATGAGACAGCCATGTTCTACCCTGTTCCTGTATACAGAGGCTGGATCCATACTGCAGAAACCACAACAAACTACAGTTCCCAGAATTCCATAGTATTGAGACATGGCAGTTAAAGTGGTGTGAAACTGTATTATTTCTGCAGTGTGGATGCAGCCAGAGTGTGCCTTCATAAAGTCTCTTCCCTGCCCCCCTCTGTATGAGAGAGTATATAAGGACAGGAATCTAGCCTTTATATGAAAAGGTATATATGGGATGAGTAGTTCAACTGCACTGCACTGCACCACTTTAAGCAGTTCTAGACCAATACTGCAAATGCGTTGACCAAGGAAAAAACTGATTAAACCAGGAGAAATTACCAAAGGGTTTCACACAGTCAACCCTTTGCAGCCAGCACATTTCTTTTCCTAGAGTAGACAACCATTTTATATGCAAACAGGACAAGCTGTGTTTTGATGGCTGCCCTGCCACCTCTAGTAATGGCCCCTAGGAGCCTGTTTTTCTCTACATAAACAGGGCACACCTCTGTATGTCTACCTGGAAGTGAGTTCAGGCAAGACTTTTGCCCTTGCCCTCATATTTCTTCAGTCCTCAAATTTCTACCATTGCAGTAAATTAAAATTTCAGCTGAGCATTCGAAACACAGTTAAACCTCCAAAGAGAAGGGAACGATAGAATTCTCCAAGACTAGCACATCATCAAGAGTGCACCTGCATTGTAGAAATAAGGCAGTTTTACACTACTTTTAACTGCCACAGCTCCATCCTACAGAATCCTGGGGTTTGTAGTTTTGGGGCAGTACAGACCGCCCAAAAGGGGCAGTCTGTAGGCTCCCAAAGAAGCGCCAGGATGGGGCCAAGGCTGCCTCAATGGCAGCCTCAGAGGCCCCATCCTGGTGCTTCTGCAGGCCACAGAGAAGTGGCAAACTGCTGCTTCTCCACGGCCTGAAAGCGGGGTGCAGCAGGCGCCCTGGGTGCCCGCTGCACCCTGCTCTCCCCAGTGCTGGTGAGGGGAGAAAGGGGCCACTGCTGCAGCCCTTTTCCCTTTGTGGTCCTTGGCACGGCCGTCTAAAGGCCGCACCAAGGACCCGCACCAAAAAAGGACCTGCAACATTGGTGCCCTCTCACAGTATGATAACATCAGGTGTGCGCCACTTTATCTAAACATGGTGCATGCCATGACGCCATCATGGCGTGCCCATATGGACACCACCATTTTAAAATGGCAGCATCCATGTGCGCTAGGGTTAGGGAGGGTGTAAATGCTGCGCCCTCCCTAACCCTATTCGCAATGTACAGATGGCCCTTTTGGGCCGTCTGTATTAGCCCTTTGTGAGACGCCAGCACTCTGGCAGAGGAGGCTAAAGACCATGTAAAACCACAGATCCAATGATTGCATAGGATGATGCTACAGCACCTAAAATGGTGTCAAACTGCAATATTTCTACAACAGAGATGCAACCCAACTTATTAAACAGTGTACATATACTATGAAGCCTTTCCAGAAAAGGGCCACTTTTGTATGCTACAGGACTTACCTTTGCTGCATCTACAGCTATGTGTGGAAGTTCATCCTCAGCTTTGACACTTGTGCCAATACCGTATAGGCGTTTGATGCTTCATTAGCAAAAATCAGTTTAGTAACCTTGAAGGAAGTTCAATTGGAGAGTTTCTCCATAACTTTGCAGAGAAATATATCTCATTTAGACTTCATTAAACAGTAGGATGACTTGCACAATATGTATTTAGTTCCTTCTTACTGTTTTTTAGTTTACATGCTTATTTTGCATGAGGAAAAGACTATATTTTAAATCATTTTGCCTCTTTGGGAAGCTTCACAACATACTTTCTAATTAAAATGCATTAAGTGGGTATTGCTTTAATCATCACCTAGGAAAACATTTTTCCACAGATTTTTTTTTCAGTGATAGATGCTCAAACACTTTTGTTCCTCCGTTTTTGTCTCTTAATCCCACACCATGAAAATTGTTTCATTACGCTCCTGAATAAGTCCTGTTGGACACTAGTAACACATAGTCCTAGGGATGTATGTAGAAAATTTCACACAGAATATCGGAAAGGAAAACATTAAAAAATACAGATCTGTCTGTCCAATTATATCAGTGCTTCCAAAGATTTTGAATACACCCATGGAAACCAGCATACATTACTATGAAACATTTGTATTCCATTTTTTCTTTTTCACAAGAACATCTTTTTTGACTCTCTGATCATAACCAACTGATAACAGGCCATTATTTGTCTTCCTGGTTTTCAAAAAAATAATACAATACATGGGGGAAAATATTCAACCTAGTATAAAACTGCATTTATAGGAGATAAGATTGCTATCATTGTAAGCTGTGTTGACCACTGGACTGAAAAGTGGGATATAATTATTACAAATAAATAAACAAACCCATTACTTCAAAGATAAAGTGCTCCAATTGAGCAAAACTAGAAACAAGATAAATTTTCAGGAACAAACAAACACACATGTGACTTTCTTGAATCAGTACCATTTTAGAATACAGATAAGAACTGCATTAATGAAAGTAAAAATGAACATGGAACATGTTCAGAAACAAACAAGCAAACAAATGCTTGGTGTTCTTGAATCAGTACCATTTTAGAATACAGGTAAGAACTGCATTGATGAAAATAAACACCATGAACATAAAACATATTCAGAAACAAACAAGCAAATAAACACTTGGCTTTCTTGAATCAATGTCATTTTAGAATGCAGGTGATAAATGCATTTATGAAAGCAAACATGAACATGGAGGAGTGAAGACCAGGAGTGTAGCATCGGAGGGGGTACAAAATGAGGAAATTATTTACAAAATATGAATTCTTCCTTGAATTTTCCTTTCATTCTCCAGCTTACTAGCATTAGAGTAACTTAAAGTTCCAGTTGAGCATTTATAAATACTTGCTGGAATTGTACAGGACCGTTGCAAGCTACATAGCACCATAATGACATTGCTACATAGTGAATTCTGGTGTGACCTCTTCAAATCCTACTTACTGGGAAGCCATCACTGGGATCAACGGGGCTCCATTCCCTTGTCAATTTAGAAGCATCTGCCTGACATTTCCAAAACCTCCCATGAGCAATCTCCAACATAATAGGCAGAACCATGACCTCTATTACAAATTCCCCTTGCATTGGAGACTGTTCACATGTAGGAGGTGGGTGGGAATGCCAGTCAGCTGCTTTCCAATTATAGGGGAACAGACCACCATGATCCCAGTGGCTGCTCACCCATGAGTGAGGTTTAGAGGACTTTCGTAGTCCTTACATAGCCCATAAACTAGGGGCTGTGTAAGGATCATGACTACATAGCAATTGCAAATACTTAACTGTAGGCTGCATATTCACAATTGCTCAACAGGATTCTGTTTAAATTATCCAAAGAAAGGGAGCAGGCAAAGTTACCAAGGAAATGTAAACATACCAAATGCAAGAGTTATAGGTGTAAATTGTTTTCAGTAACTCACTGTCAACAATTCCCCTGGAGGAGATCCAGGTAGAAAAGTAGGACATTACAGAGAAGTGCATACTGTCCTTCTCTAGGGCATGCTAGCTTTCCAGAAGGCTAGGAATAGTTGATAAAGGAAGACATTTCTACACTTATCTGCCTAAATTATGAAGCTGCCTTGTACTTCTGTTTTCCCCTATACATTGTCAATCTCTTTTTCAAAAATAAAGCTCAAATCCTTTTCTTTGTTGTGCATATGTAACATTAGCAGCTGTTTGAATGAGCCAGACAGCTACAGAATGTTCTTTTTGCTATTATGGGGGATATCCCCCAAATCCAACCATCTTAAATAAATATATGCAATCCAGATCACCACATGCCACAAACAAGAATCAATCAATGAAACATACTTAGGAGAAACGATGATGATGATGATGATGATGATGATGATGATGATGATGTTGTTTATTTATAACCCACTCCTCTAATAAAATACTCGGAGCGGGGTACAACAACTCAGGAGTCTGTCACTGGGGCAATGAATCCTCTCCACATTTTAGGATAAACTTTCAAGGAGCTATCAAAGGTGTAGACCCTACTTTGTGGATAGGGTTCACAACATACAGTATGATACCTCCTTTTAAGTTCAGACTAAAAGCTAGAGAGGGATTCATTGCTCCAATGACATGGATTCCAGCAAACCACCACTGGCTCTAGTTATTACTGCTAATTTTAGAGGAATAGCTTCTGCCATCTTCTAGCCATGATATGAATATCTGATCATTGTAATGTGGAAGAAAAGGGAGAATAGAAGCATTTGTCATCCAAATGATCATTTTTGACAAATGCGAAGTTTTATGTTGATGTGACCTTCACATCTTTCTTAAAACTTTAATCACACAGTCTGGGAGCTATTAAGTGCCACAATGGTACTTACCGAGTGACCAAGAGGTCAGCAGCAAATAATAATAACAACAATTACAAAATCATAATCATGAGCACAACAGCTAAAACAGCAAGGTCTGGTTGATCTTTTTCCTCTCTTTTTCTGAAGAGAATAGGGCCTTGGATGCAAATCACCTCAATTTATCCAAGTGTGAAGCTTAGTTAAACTATTTTAATGTATGTATATGTACCTTCCAGTCAAATGTTGACTTATGGTAACTCTATGCATTTCATTGGGTTTTCTAAGGCAAAGAAAACTTAAAGATTTGCCATTGCCTTCCTCTGAAATACAGCCTACAGCTCCTGGCATTCCATGGCAGTATTCCATCCAAGTATTAACCTGGTCTGACCCTATTTAGCTTCCAAGATCAGATGGGATTTGGTGCCTTCCAAGTATTAGTCAATCAAAATAGTTAATATGAAATGGTGTCCCTTATATAAAATAGCAAAATCAAAGTTTGCTTTTTAATTTTTTTTGTGTATGAATATTTTTAAGCCGTGGATGATTGAATCCATGGATGAAACATCCATGGACATGGACGGCTGACTGTATTATGAAATACATTTGAGCAAGATTTTGAACGAAAAGGTAGGCTAACATGGCAAAGTGATTTTGGCTGTTCTGATTGATCCTACAAGAAACCTGAACATATATATGAACAAGTATCTGAATTTACACCATTTTGAAGAAAATGATGCTGAGAAGAATCTCTGTATATGGTAAATGAATCAAGACAATTAAATTGATTTTTATATAATTTAAATTGCTGGGTATTCTTACACAAAGAATTTTCATATATGGTGGGGCTCTAATGTGGAGTTTAGGAATGGAGTGATATCTCTGGCTATCATTTGGAATAGGTAAATCTGTCAAGTTAAATTTCTATTGGTTTCTATTCTTTTTTTAAGGCAAATGTGGACATGCTGGCTGTAAGAAAAATAATAATCAAACTCCATTTTAGCGTAATAATTTTATTTCCCAAATTTAAAATAATAGAAGTGTGCAGCTTTTGAAACTTCTATATGTCTTCATCATACAGCATGTCTGTTATGAAGCAAATGAGTGGGGAGGAGAAAGGCTGATAATTTAAGTTGTCCTTGGTTTTGCACATTTTCTACCATTTTGCATATAAACTCATTTGCATTTTTGTGCACTGTCTTTTTAAATGCATTTTTGCCTAATACACACATTTTGCAAGCACCTCCCAACTCCAGTTTTGAGGAATTTTCCCTAATACACATCTCTGTTTGTCCTCATCTAATGGACACATTTTTGCAAACTTATTGATTGCAGAATAACAACATTCAGAAAAGTGTGTATATGGAAGGATAGCTGCTTATGAGTTTTCACAACTTATCAGAGAAGTTTGCATTAACATGTCAATTCTACAGACCTCTTTCCCATATCTATGATTTTCCATGAGAACCTTTGATAACCCAATAGTGTTCTATAAAGTTTATTTTTGCATACAAAATCAGCAGTTAGTAACAATTCTCTTTGTTGCTGCCTGATCATCATCTAATGGAAATCAGGGACCCTTTTGCATTACACAGTGATAACGCTATGATTCCACTTTATTTCCCCATGGTGACATCCTGTGGAATAATGGGGTTTGTCGTTTGATGAAGCACTAGAAGTCTCTGGCTGAGAATTCTCAATAGAATTAAAATCTGCAAATCCCAGGATGCCGTAGGATGAAACCATAACAGGAATCATAGTGTGATAATTGTGTAGTGTAAAAGAGCCCCAGATGATTTGTCAATTAAAAACTGGATTAAAAAAAAAATAATATCTTGCTGTAAGCAAAACAGGAACACACTGAAAATATCAGGCTCTGGGACCACCAGAAGGCCATGAGAAGTTCTGGAAGAATGTCTTTGCTGCTCTACATCTTATTATAAAGATATAGCCAAATGCTTCTCTGATGCCTCACCTATGGGGGTGGGGGTGGTGGGAGGGCTGAAGGAAAAACCTGTGTCTTGCAGGGTGTGTTTGTTAAAGCATGAAAAAAGTACTAAATTCTTCTGTCTGCAATGACCCTGAAAGGTCAATGCACAGGAATAACTTTCAGTTACTGCTCTGTATATCACTGACAGAATACTAGCCAAAGAGGAAATAGAGATCACAACTCTTGTGGTTTGTTCAATGCTTTCTGCACAATGCTGCACTTTAAAGTGCATTTTATCAATAATGTAGCATAGCACAGAAAAATGTGCATAAAACGGGCATAAAAGTACAATAATTTTACATTTCTGTATATTTTCCCCCAAATATTTTATATGAAATTGTTCTTAGTGAATTTGTATTTATCATTTTTTCCCTTTTGCTGAGAAAGTAAGACACTAGGGGGCTTTCCAGACCGCCCAAAATGGGCGGTCCATACTCGCCCCAGGAAACAGCGGGATGGGGCTGAGGCTGCCAGACCGGCAGCCTCCGCAGCCCCATCCCGCCGCTTCCAGAGATAGCGGGGAAGCGGCAAACTGCCGGTTTCCCGCAGCCTCCAAACGTGGTGCAGCAGGCGCCCTGCACCCTGCTTGAGGAGGCAGGGTGGAAGGGAGGAAGGGGCTGTTGGCATGGCCCCTTCCTCCCTGGGTCTTTGCTGCAGCTGTCTAAAAACCACGGCAAAGACCCGTGCCAAAACGCCGCAGAAAGGGCATGATTTGCACCCTCCCATGGCGCAAAGGCATCATGGCGTGCGCAGCACATCTAAAAGCTGCGCACACCATGACGGCATCATGGTGCGCATGTGTGGACACTGCCATTTAATTATGGCGGCGCCCATACGTGCTAGGGTTTGTGAGTGTGTAGAAGCTGCATGATCACAAAGCCTAGTCGCGCCTCAAAGAGCCCAAAAGGCTCTCTTTTATGCCCGTCTAGATCGGGCCTATGTTTCTATTTAGATCAGCTTGGAGGGGGGGATTACCTTTAAGGACAATAGTTTTCATAATCCCCCGAAGCCAGTTTTGCCCCTAACTGGAGGAGCCTGGAATTTGTCTGAAAAATTAATTTTTCCAAGCTTTAGTTCAGCTATAATATTAAACAAGATTTTAGTCCTGTATGAATAAGCCTGAAATAATTTCAGACTTATACACACCCCATTCTACAATTCTTTTCTGGCATGGCACCAACAGAGGAAAGCTTTGACTTGTTTTCAAGGACCACAACAATTCATTTCATCTGAATTAAGGACTTTGGTTAGTGTTAAGAGTGATTTAGGGAAATAAGACAAAACCATAAGACACGTAAGATTGGTGCATGTACATTCAAAACCCTGCCCATCAAAACCTAACCATATTTAGTAAATGATTATTAGGCTTTGATGGGCAGGGTTTTGAATATTCCTTGCAAACCAGGCCAATAAAACCCAAAGGTCATTTTAATGTCCCATACAATTCAACAACTAAGGGGCTTGACAGACAGTAGACTAAATTCCACACCTTTTAGCCCCAGATAGTTGCTGCGGCAACCACACATCTCGGCAATGATCCACTCCCTCTCGGGAGGAAAAAGAAGCTGCTGTGAGCAGTTTCCTGGAAGGGGTGCCATATTGGCACTCGTGCAACATGATGACACCCCTTCTGGCCAGCACCATTTGGGCACTGTGCTGCCTGTGCATCATATAAACGGGCGTACACCATGATGGCACCCGGGGAGTAGCCTTGGGTTCTAGGCCATGTGGACACTGAACCCTAGTCCGTGTATGGCCTGACGTAAACTGCCAGTCTGTACGGGCCCTTAATAATTTAGGGGTTTAAGCAAACTTGCTACATTACAATCAAATATCATGTAAACATAGTTGGAATATCCACACAAGGTTCTAAAGCTAAAATAGACTGTGCTTGTGCTCCCCCCCCCCCTTATTTTATATTTATTATGTTGATACCCCACCTTTCTCACAGGATGGGATCCAAGGCAACTGTGTCAATCCTTTGAAAATTGTGGGTGCCATGGTGTCAACAAAGGGACATAGAGGAAATGAAAAGGGAGGGGGGACCCGGCCTCCACATTTAAAAAAGGCTCCTTGGTAGTTCATAAATGCTTGGTTTGCATTCATATATGATGAGAACTGGTCTGAGTGTATGAGTAGAAAAATATAGCCACAAAATATTAATGAGACAGAAATCATACTCAATGACATTGCAGGATTGATTGGGATATTACCATATTTAACAGGGAAGCTAATCAGCACTAAAATTATACTGGAAAAGAAAAGGGATTATGTTACTTTTGTTGTCAGTTAAGATGGTCTGAAGAGCCCACTTCCCTTCTTGGCCATATGAGAACCACTGAAAAAGGGCAATAAAAGACACAAAATAAAATTTCAGATAATAACAACTTGATGGCTGATGAAGCAGCCAGTGGAGCTTTGAAAGCTTGCATGATGTATTTTGTGTATTTTGGTTGACCAATAAAGGTATTGCTGTTTTGTGGATTTTGTTGTATTTTGCTGCATGTTCAACATGACTACCCCTCAGTATGAGCTCTAGGCACACGTGAGACTAAATTCAGTTGTTAGCTTCAACTAGAGTAGATTCATTGGAATTGTATTTTTGTTGTGTGCCTTCCAGTCATTTTCAACTTATGGAGACTAGTAAATTGGTGATAACAAATATCACTGAAAGGACAAACTCACTGTAGTTGAGACTAGCATTTGGAGTCAGGCAACAGCATGGCTTAGTAGATCCTAGAATCATAATTGGCCTGAGGATACCACTGAAATCTTTGAAAAATGTCACTAGAATTGCAAAGTATTCAAAACCAGAAGACAAATTAAAACACTCATGAAATTGTCCAAAGAAGGATTCTTTCTTTATCTTAATTGAGTTGTCATTAGTGGTTGGGGTTTACATCCCAAAATTTAGGGGGGAAATCTGATAGTGCATAGGTAACAGCTAATGCTAAAGTGAGCAAGCTGTTTCTGCAGTTAGACATCCATATCCACAGATTATTTATCTATGGATTCAAGCATTCACAGCTTGAGAATATTGAAATATATATATAAATTTTCAAAAGCAAACATTGATTTTGCTATTTTATATAAGGGACACCATTTTGCTATGCATTATATTTAATGAGACTTGAGTATCCCTGGATTTTGGAATCCATGCAAGGTCCTGGAACCAGACCCCCATGGATATCAAGAGCCCACTGTACAAATCTGTTTTCACCATTGTGGCACAAGTCATGCATTATAGAATCTTGTGCATGGGACAAGTTAAACAAGACCTCAGAACTAATGTAAACTGCCTGCTTAAAGTGCAGAAATGAAAAGTAAACACTGCCCGTTTTCAGCCCCCCTAGCCAATCTGACCTAGAGAAAATGTTTGAAATTTCCATTAAAACAGCTCCCTTTCCTCAGAAAGACTATTGTTTTTATCACTTCAGTTAAGTGAGTGTAAGTTAAAATTGTACAAAGTTGACATGATCCAGCTTAAGTGAAAATACAGCTTAAGTAAAACAAGGCAAGGCAAGGCAGACCAATAGATAAAGGCAGAAGACCGTTTTATTTCGCAAAGACAAAATGCAAAGAGTGTCTCATTAAATTAATATATAAAAAAAGAAAACAAATGCAAAACCCAAACTGATTTCCCCCTCCCTTCCCCATTCCACTGACTCACAGCGTTCTTCCTAAGTAACAGTGAAAGAAAGAAAGAAAGAAAGAAAGAAAACTGATCAGGGAAGGACCCATTTTCTAGTTTTAAAAAAATTGTGCAAAACATGACAAAAGACTTTTTTGCCTTCTCAAATAAATATCCCTGTTAAAACCACAAATAGGGTGATTTCCCCCCCGAAAAAATTGTTTTCCTCCTCCTTACTTGTGTGTGATGGAACTCCCAGTTTAAAATATTTTATTTAGTCCCCATGCACTTTGTAGAAAATCAGTAGAAACACAAAAGCTTGTGAATATCAGAAAAACTGGGCTCCCTTTTCCCAAAAAATTCAGGAGGCCCAGTTAGATGAAGCTCACACTCAGACAGAAAAAAAGCCAGAGAGTCTTTGCACTGTTTGTAGGTTGCATTTTGTCCCAAATATTTTGGCAATCTTCTTCTTTAATTATAAATATTGGAATTCAATAAAAAAGGTAGCTTTGATTGGATTTTTAAATAATTGTTAAGTATTTACAGCAGCTGTCCACCTATGCTCTTTTGTTATACCAGGGTGTAAGATTTTGCGTAGGGATTGTTTCCTTTCAAGTGGCTCCGGGAGTCCAGAAGAGATTCTTGGGAGCTGCTCATTTTAGCTGCCTGTCCTAGCTCAGCTCCTTCTCGCTGAGGTAATGTTGCTACGGCACCAGCTTGCCATGACTGTCCTTCTCTTGTGGATGGAGTTTCCATAGGTATGGGCTCCAAAACTGTTGGGCGCTTCAAGGTTCGGCTTTTCTGAGGTTCCAGACAGGTCTGTCCTAAACCCAGGTCTCTACTTGTGCCTGCAGCACCTCGATTTAACAAAAAGTCCATTCTAAGATACGGCGGCAAATGCATGATGTCACCTGTTCAGGGAAGAGGAGAAGCAACAAAGAAATGAAAAGTGATTAGTTACTCTTGCAATATGCTAAGAAGGGAAGGAGAACAAGAGAGAGACTGTGTCCAGAAAGAGCACTTCCATCTAGTCATGCAAAAACATCCCCTTCCTAGTACATCACAATATTTTTTAAAAAATATCAATCCTTGAACATGATTGATCTGAAATCCACAGGCCACATGAGGTTTATTTTACTCTAGAATTAATATTCTCTCAGGAAAATAAAGACTATTTAATGGACAGATAATTTTTAAAGACAACTAAAACCAGCGTGGTGTGAGTGATTTGAGAGTTGGACTAGAGACAAGGGTTTGAAACTCCCCTGACCATGGAAACCCACTAGGTTACCTTTAGCAAGTCACACTCTCTGAGCCTCAAAGGAAGGAAAAGGATAACCTGCTCAGAAGAAATCTTGCCAAGAAAATCCTGTAATAGGTTCACCTTAAAGTCATTATAAGTTAGAAACAAATTGAAAACAAAAAACAACAACAAAACCAGAACTCGACATTCTCAAAAGTTATACTCGACAGCAACAGCAGCAACAACAACTGAACTGAAATACTAAGTGCATAATCTACAATCCTAAAAGACTGGATTGCAATCCTTAATATATCACTATCAAAATTACAACACCCACATTTCAGTGCTTCTTGCTAGGCACCAACATCTAGATTGTAAAAATGGTTTAAAAGCAATGTGAAAAGCTGTAACCAATCTCAGGAAAAATAGATCCATTTATTATGGGAAAATTGTCAAAAATTAACATTGCACACAACTTACATACACCTAAGTAAATGATTGCGTGTTTGAATATAAGGTTACATCTGGTACATTATCACAGAATATAAATTGTATATGGGCTTTCCAGCAATAAATTTCAGCACAATAAATGTACAGCTCTTCATCATTTTTGTGTAGTTATAAAAAATATTTCACTATGTCCTTTAGCATTGCCATTTTGGAACAGTAATTTAGTCTTGAACTGAAAAGGACCATTAATCTTGAACACTACCTTAAGTTTTCTCCCTCTCCCATTATGATGCCTTGTACAATAACATCCAAAACTGACAAAACAATGACACCTTTATTTGAACAACCAAAATGCACAAAATACATGATGCAAGCTTCCTGATCTCCACTGGCTTCATCATCAGGCAAAGGTGTGAAAAATAAAGGTCATAGACAGTATACGGCTAGTGGATGAGTTACTATGATTATAGGACTGAGTACAGATGGTGTTCGGGCGTTTGATATTCCACGTAGAAATGTAGCCTTTCATGAAACCTTTTTAAAGATACCTTTTAAAAGACACATTAATTCCTGCAGTTCCTTCAATTATGCTTTTAAATTAACAATATGTTTGGATTTTGATTGTAACTGCCAAAACTGTATTCTTATAAAACTGTAATGCAAAGAAAGTTTTAAAGCACAAGTCCTCTCCAATAATGGTTCAGTTCCACCAGCTATTTTAAAAAGACAGACATAGAGGGTGCTTTGTGCCATAAACGGAAATCTTTAGATAGCAGGTTGAACTAAACACATCACCCAAAGTTTCTCCTCACTGTTCAAACTAACAAAAGAAAAAGTTGCCCAGTCCTTTTAAGATAAAGCAGATTCCTTAGTTGGGCTTTGTAAGAAATAGCTGTGCTGTTGTTACCTAAAAGACAAACAATTCTTACTCTAGTTCTTATTTAAAGTTATAGAGAGAGAAAATCATTCAGAGGCTTGGACAAAATCTCTGTTTATTCCTGCAGGCTTTGTTTGGCACCATATGCTTTATTGTAGCAAAGTTTCCAACACAGATGCATGGTGCACTATTTTTAGCATGGTGTTTGCTTTTTGTCAAGGGAATAGACTAGCACACTGTAGCATTTACATAAGGCTACCAATTGGAAATAGAACTGTAAGTGCCTGAGGGTCTCACAATTGCCAATTCATATTTTATAAATTCTTTTCACCCTGAACAGTTTGGATGTATAAAATTCATTTCAACTGAAACAAAAACAGAGGCATTGTGAGGACAATCATGGAACAATGGTACTAAGGAAGAAGGGCCAGAGGTGGGACCAACATACTGAAAAAAGAAAAAAATATTGTCAGTTTTTAATTTCCATGAAATGCCTCTATTTTTCTTTCAGGAAAACAGGGAAGTGTAAGAGTAGAATACTTAGGAAAAGTTGATATATCTACACTATAACTGTAGGTTTAATATACTGTGTAGTCTCTGGGGAACTTTGGGAGCAATAGCTCTTTGAGAAGAGCTAGGAGTCTTTTATAGCACCCTTTCCATAAATTACAGTTTACAGGAAATATTACTGTGAAACTGAAAGAGATATAAATCTGATACAAATGTGTGATTGGGTCTTAGACTGTGTCCATATAGCATCTTCTCTGACAACTGATTTAACGTTGTAACTACATGCCAAAGGAAGACATATGAACTAGGGGAGAGAACACCATGCTACACCTTTTTTCCTGATTATAATTTTGTTTCACTTCTAGCAGTCCCACTTATGTCATTTTCCAGTTGTTGTCTCCTACATTCCATTTTTCACAGAGTGATTCTTGAAATATATAGCATGTATGTGCAATTCACTTTCCTTTAAAAAAAAAACTTAAAAATAATCATGTGTAATACTCAGCTGAATCAGGACTGCTATACGGGATTAGGGAAGATTATACTTCCCCTTCCCACTTGTTTTGCTAAACACAGACTAAAAAAGCCTTCACTAGAGGGGTCCAGATTTCAGGACATGGATTTACTTCTCTGAATCTGAGGGCAAGGGAATTTCAGGGCAAATTGTTACAGTTTTATACTTACACACAAACAATATAATAAACATAGTAGTTAATCATAATATCTGGGGCCAGAGCGGCGTTGTGGTTTTAGTGCTGGACTAAGAATTTGTTTCAAGTCCCCACTCAATCATGGAAATTCACTAGGTAACATTGGCAACTCACTCTGTCTCAGCCTCAAAGGAAGGCAATGGCAAAAACCCACCCCTCAACTAACTTTGCCAAGAACCCAAGATAGGTTCACTCTAGGATTTCCATAAACTGGAACTACTTGAAGAAGCTATGCACACATTCCTTAATTGTTAGACACATCTGCAATTCCTCATTTGTTATTTAAATAGCATACTTTCTGTAGTGGTGGTCAATATTTAATTACATTACCAGGAACTGCCTCCTGTGACATCACCCTTCTAGTTTTCAGGGTCTGGCACTGAAATCTCAGGGTCTGGAACAGTCCTGATCTGGCAGCCCCACTCCACTGTCCTGTAATCTGTGTTCTCCTTTAGCCCTTGTGCAGTGAGGTCTTCAGGAAAACAAATAGCTGGGGATGGAATTTAAACTTCTCCTATCTATGTAAGATGACCCCTTTCCAGCACTCTTACCTATAAATATTTCTGCATATCTTGTCTGTCTTCTGATGTCTACAGTTTTGGCCTCCTTCATTCATGTGGCACCATATTTTAAGCACTCCTGCTATCACAACTCCCTCAAAAGTACAAAGCCTGCTATACTTCAGACAGTTTGAACAAAGGCCTCCCATTTCATGTTGTATTAAAAATAAGATTTACATCCTCAATGCTTCCTACTTCTCTATGTGGCAACTGGACTGTTTTCATAGTCCTCTTCAGATGTGAAGGAGCAAAGCATGCTAAAAATGTTCAAGATTTCAAAGCCCAGGGAACTCCCTTATGTGTAAAAGTGTACAGGCAGATGCTTCTATGCTTTATATCCTTGCTTTCATCTCAGAGTTTATGGATGATACATCAGATCTGAGTGAAAAGATTATTTAGAGATGACATTTCCCTAACTCTCCCCTTCCTATCTTGGCTGACCTTAGTGTGAGGATTAGAGCTATCTAGTAGGATGAAATGGAATTTTAAACATGGTGGTAGGAGTGACCCCATGACCCTTCCTTCCATACCACTATAGTAGTCTACCTGGCATTTTTAATCAAGGTTTTAAAGACAGAGATTATAGTCATAACTTTGGGATAAATATGGTGAAATTTCAATTCTCATAATTGAAAAGTTAACCAATTTCTCTATAAGGAAAATTTTCTCAAGTTACAGGACAGTGCAGCAAAATGATAACATTTCTAGGCAAAGTTTTAAGTAACAAGATGCTTCACTGCCTTTGATGCTCTAATTACCTTCCTTTCAGTTCTGTGTGTGCTTTATTAGCAATGAAAGGAAACCTTTCAAATCAAGAGCAGAGAAAATGGGTGTGCTTAATATTTCATGAACTGAGGCTTAATTACTACAAAAGCTATTCAATAATGATACTTTTCTAATATAGCTTAAAACAACAGAGTTTTATGTTTGGATATAAAAATCATGGGCAGTAATAACAATCCATTCAGGAATATATATTTTTATTAGATTTGAGGGTTAACCTTCATTCTCTGTTTAATAATTGATTCCACTAGGAGTAAGCTGAATAGAATTAATGAATTACTACTTCCTAGTCTCCAGATTTTAGCTTCTCTTTGATTAAAAAAAGAGAGCATGCAAAATGAGAAAGTAAACGAAGGAGAAAGAATAAATCCAGGGTTATATGCCATGGAAACCATCTGTGCACTTCTTCTTAAATGAGTGCTATTGATAAACTTTTTCCTGACTCGGTACTGGGGTTGTATCTCCATTGTCCTGCTTTAATACCTGTGCTAACATCAACCAGGTATTGGAAGTTAGCATCTGGGTAGGATAATTCCGCTTGTGGAACCGTCTTGACACATCAAGAAAATAGCCTACCATTGCAAAATCTTCCGTCATTCAGGACTTTCTCATGAATAAACAAACAAACCACAATGTGCAAAAACTCTCAAAATATTCTCCAGCAGAGAGAAGTTTTGAAATTATTTGTGCTTCCCTTCAGTGGTGAAATAAGCAAAGATTTATAAACTCTAGGCAGTATCACCAATCAATGATTATTTCAGAGCTAACTGGTAGCTAGGAGGGTGGATATGAACTGACTTTCAGGACAGAGTATATTCACCCTACTGAATTTTTAACCCAAACTAAGCCCAAGAACATACTAACAAGGTTTCTTCTGTTCTCAAATTAACTCTAGTCGTAAATAAGCTTCCTTTGACATTTTGCATTATTAAAGAATTTCCATTCAGTATAAGCAGCCATCATCAAGCTAGTAAGGTCTAGGGTCCATGAGTGATAAGTTTAATATGTTTTCTTTCCTTTATCAAATGACTGGAAGATCAGTTTCAGCATGTCCTCTTAAAAATATATGAACCAGCTTGCGTGACAAATGAAGAATGGGAACTGAGCTTGTCGTATATTGTGCCTCTTCTATCATTCTTTCATGATTTATTTAGAATGTTCCAAGATTCAGGTCTGAAGTTTATATTGATTTTACACAGTAAAGTTCATTTCACAGGTTTCTGCAACTTTGCCACTGCACTGATACCGAAGTATAAAAGATTCTCTGAAGCTGTTGGAACAGATAGAAATGGGTAACCAGATTCACATAATCTTGAATGCTCATGTGGAAACAATACTATTTTTAGAGTGGGAGAATAACTAATGTTGTAACCACAGCCGCTTTTTAAGGGCTCTTGAAGGTTTGGCTAGAGATAGTAAAATAAAATACTTTAAATATTTTTTTTAATCCTCTGATACATGCTTATTGTGGGATGATACACTTTTTTAAGTAAATAAAACTTGTCTAGTGATAGAACTAGGAGCGTCACTTGAATATTTTTATGGACTGAAAGAATGTGTGAGGAAAGTTGCAAAGATATATCTCAACTTCTCACTGTGAAGCGAGGCACTGACCACACCTCTGCTAGCTATCCTTTTTGTGGCTACATGAACAGGCCATGGCCTCCAGGACCCATTCAGACTGTTACCAAGTGTCCAGCCAACCTGGGATTTGACTGGGTTATTGTTGGGGGAAGAAGCATTAAGATCAGGTTTCCCATTCTCACTTGCAAAGAAAAGATGTAGGCTGGCATTCTGTTAGTGACATAGGCAGAAGTAACTGAAAGTTCAGCCTGAGTACTGAACTTTTTAAATCATGGCAGATGGAGATTTAGATCACCACCTCCATGAGCCACTTATGTATTTCCTGATTAGCTGTCCCTCCCCACTGTCCTTCAGTGGTCAGGGGAATAAAGAGATAAGGAGAAAGACAGCCAACCAGCCAGGTGGCTCTTTTCCTGCATCCCTTTGCAGGAAGAAAAAGACATCCTATTGGACCTCCCAGTTGGTCTCCAGAGGTCCAGAAGGATGACATTGTCTTCCTGAAAGATGCTGCCCTCAACTTCTTATCTGACAAACTCTTTTTTAAAGGGGGAAAAATCATAAAACTATTTACTGTTTAGGGCATAATCAGAAAAGCATTCCAAATTATGAAATATATTTCAGTAGATAGCCATTTTCGCTATGGGGTATGTCTCAGTCTGAAAGACATTCTTTCTTATAAAAGGATGAGAGATTTTGTGAGGGTTTTTTTTTTTTGCCCCCAGACTCCTGCCACATCCTTGTCACAAAGCTGCAAAAGGGCAATAACCTTATTCTTGAAAGGACAAAGGTCCTTTCAGCACCGTACAGTGTACAGCGAACACTGTATGCAATATTTTAGTTCTCTTCTTGGCTGTAAAAGCCTTACAGCAATTCTTATTTCAAACCAAGACTTAGGACTCTGTCACATCAGATTCAGAAGGGGCCACAATTGTGCTAGTCTAGGAGGTACAAACATACCGGGTTATAGGTAGTCATTATCACACAGCTCTTCTAAATTGCCATGGAGCCCTCCCTCCATCCACCATCTTCAGGAAGAGAAAGGCAAGCCAGCTCCAAAAGGCCTTGCCCACCCTCCATCCACCATCTTCAGGGAGAGAAAGGCAATCCAGCTTCAAAAGACCTTGCCTGAAAGGGAGAAGAGCCCTCCCTTCGTCCACCATCTTCATGGAGAGAAAGGCAAGCCAGCTCCAAAAGGCCTTGCCTAAAATGAAGAGCCCTCCCTCTAGTCCATCTGCTTTGGTCCAGGCCTCTGAGGGAGAGACCTCTGCTGGACTTTCCCCCTTCCCCACCACCTTTCCCTTCTCCTTTTGTGTCGTGTCTTTTTAGATTGTAAGCCCGAGGGCAAGGGAAATGTCTTATTAACAAATTGTAATCCATTCTGATAGCCTTGGCTGAAGAGCGGGATATAAATAAAATATTATTATTATTATTATTATTATTATTATTATTATTTGTCTTCATCATGCCAGTCTCCATAACCTTGCCTTCCTGCCCTATCCCCTTCCCAGCATGCCTTTCAGTCTGTATTTATTTTTATTTATTTTTATTTTTAGCTCAATTGTACAATCATGGCAAAGGTGAAGGAAAAGAAAAGAAATTGGTAAACAAACAAACAAACAAACAAATGAGAGCCCGCTTGCGAATAGCAAGAAAAGGAGAGGGAGACAGGAGCAGACTCATGCCCGCTCACATCACATGACTGCCTCCCTATCGGAACTGCTTTTGCAGGAACACATCACACTTGAATCAATGCAGCAAAAATAGCATGATTGGGATGCTTCAATGGGTTTTGACAGTCAATAAGAAGGAGCATTTCTGTCCAGACCAGCTTCTGGACAGATACAGCATCATGTGATAAGGAACAGACACAGATGCTACTATTATGCTCTAATTCCACTTTTAAAGCCTCGTGTAATAAGGTCCCAAGAGCTTTCTAGGCAACTGGGGTTGAATAACAATTCTATTTTCCAGGTGCTGGGTCATCTTTCAGCCACAAAAATAGAGTGCACACCTTGACTATTTCACTTAAGCCAAGAATGGGCACCATATGGTTCTTCAAATGTTGCTGGACTGCAACTCTGCTAGGGCTGGTGGGAGTTGCAGTTCAACAACTTCTGGAGGGCCATCCTTGGGCTAGACACTAGTTTAACTTTTGATTTTAAAACTGCTTTTTTGGTTCTTTGTTAGTACTGTAATTTTTTCTCTCTGAGGGTTGGTTCATTAAAAAAATAATTTATTTCTGAACTAAGCAAACAATCACATGCACCGGCTCAACCTTTGACCTTTTATACACAGAAGCAGCCAGAAGCAGCCCTTTTCTCAACTGCAATTTGCAGCAATGTTTGCTATAATCATGTTTGGTCACATCATATATTATATTATTCACACAGAGTCACAGCCAAAAGCAGTCATAAGGAATGTCTCACTAGTAGATAAAAATGTTCAGTATCATATTGCTTTTTAAACAGTACAAGCATCTGCAGGATTGCTGGCACCTCTGTGGTTGTTCTCATAATATTCTATAGAATGTTCCATATTCCATCAATGCTGAGTAGTTATAGATGGCCATCTACCAAATGGTAGCCTACCACAGTAGTCATCTAGGTAACGGTAAAGATATTCCCCATTAACAAGGTTGTCAAGTTGTGTCCAACCATAGGGGGCAGTGGTCATCTCCATTACTAAGTCAAAGAGCCAGCATTGTCAGAGAATACTCTGTGATCATGTGGCCAGCATGATTGCACAGAATGCAATTTACCTTCCCACCAAAGTGGTATCTATTTATCTACTTGCATTTGCATGCTTTTGAACTGCTTGGTTGGCAGAAGCTGGGATTAGTAATGGGAGCTCACCCCATCATGTGGCACCTGGTCCTTGAACTGCCAACCTGCTCATCTTGCAATCAACAGAGTCAGCGTCTTAACCACTTGAGCCAATTATGCAGTTGTGGTAAACTGTATGGAGGCAAACCACACGACCAATACTTGTTCTTGGAACAGTTAGTACCAGCTCATAACTAATGAATTCAATCTGCCTTAAACACGTGGCAAAAGATCTAAATTCTACCTACAGTGGCACTGGAAGGAAGCAACCATACTCTTTCTACTAACCTGTTCTAAACAAGTAACCATTGTGAGAATGTTCTAAGCTGGAAAATATACAGAATCCAAAATTCAGCAGGGCTTGTCATGTCTTTCATGATAATGTGTGTCTAATATAATAACCACATGTGACCTTGGGCAAGTTGGAAACTCTCAGCTCCAGGTTTGCCTTAGGGTCACTATAACATGGAAACAACTTGAAGGCACACAACAACAACAGCAACAACCCAATTTGATCCAATTTTATTGGCGCTGACATTTAGTGTTGCATTAGATTTGCTAATTACTCCACGAGGGTGAAAAGGCCAGAAATTCTAACTGCAGGGACCAAGGAACAGCGATCAGGAGAAAATGCATGGTTAAGCAATTCTAGACTCGCCCCAGGGCTTTCAGAAGGCTGTCAGGCCCCACAGGCATTATCATTACTTGAGCTCACTTTCACCTCTAGTTCCACCTGACAGTCCTTTTGTATGGTATCTGACAATCTCCTTTCATCTTAGCTTTTAGCCCAATTGCACAGTAGCTCCATTTGGCAAGTTCCAGAGAATGCAAATAATGAAATGCCATATAGTTTCTGGCCATGAGCAGATCCACAGATGGTAACTGTGGCTGGCTTTTTGCCTTTCATCACACAGATGCAACATGTAGGACAAAATTCCAATTTGCTCACTCTGTGGAGTAGCCCCAAGGAATTTTGGTTTACGTTTTTTCAGAGTTTTGTACAAAAGTTGTGCTTGTTAGCTTGCATATTATATTATCTAGATTACTCATGCAGGCTGATACCTATTCCACTTCCTGTCATTAGGGAGTTTTATGTTGCAATAGAGCTAAATTTCTAACAAAAACTAACAGAGTAATGAGAGGCAGTGAACATGGAAGGCTAGTTATAGGGAAAAGACCTGTAACTGACCCAAGGATCATACAAAGAGGAAGCATCATCAGTTACCATTTCCATGGAAACAATTGGTTCTGGTTACATATCACCTAACAGCTTTCCAAAGTATGTCACAAATCATGTCTCATTAAGAAGAACCATATGCTTCAGTCCCTACAACAGATGAACAAAGGGACTCGGCAGGAACAGGTTAGATCAAGTACACATTCAGGCTTGTGTAGAAGTTAAAGATGTGTTTGGATTTCAACTGTAATTATGGTGCTGAAACTACCTTTGTACAACACTTTCACTGTGTTTGGGCAATTAAAGGGCAGAATAGCCAGATGACTGTTGTATCCATTTTAGATTTAGAAACTCAAACTGATTTGTCATCAGTTTGGTATTGGAGCTGATGTAGAAGCAATATGTGTTATATTTTGTACTGTACATAAAACCAAAGAAATAAAACTGATTAGATTTTTAAAGCACACATTAAATTGTTAAACAATGGGCCTTGAAAGGGATCCTACAAGGTAACGGCCTATCACAGTACTTCAGTAAACCTGAAGGAAAGGTTTTAAGAAATGCTGCTACATAAATTACAAACAAACAAACAGCCTCATTTATATACCGCTTCATACCCTTAAGGAGTGTCTAAGCGGTTTACAACTGTAAGCTATTTGCCCCCCAACAATCTGGGTACTCATTTTAGCGACCTCGGAAGGATGCAAGCCTGAGTCGAGCTTCAGCCCTTTTGCTGGTCTTGAACTCGCCACCTTATGGTTTGAGTGAGTGGCTGCAGTACAGGCATTTAACCACTGCACTACCAGGGCTGATTGGTGGCGCAGTGGTTAAATGGCATACAATTGGCATACCTTTAAATTATATTAAATATTGCATAAAGATGAAAAGAAATTACCATTGCAAGAAAACAGAAAATATTTCTGGCACCTGGTAAAACATTTAGTGTTTGTGAATAATAGCAAAGTATTTTCTTCTGCCAAAGTAATATCTAACATATGTGTGTGTGTGTGTGTGTTCTTTTACTTATTAACTTATTCAGAAATAACATCTACAATGTTGTTTGTAATTGCAGAATTGAATCAGTAGATATCTTGTGTCACTGATTTAATTGGGCATTTATATTCATGCAACACCGAGTATTAGATAATACATCAAAAACACTGCACAGCAAAGTCAGCAAAACATTGGGAAATATTTTTTATGTTGGTACCTTTAGAGTATGACCCCTGTATCAGCCAGGGAAACATTAGCACAGATAGTGAAAATTGCAGATAATAGCAAATTCTATATTTCTGGTGGAGGTTGACCACAGAATTGCCCTGGAGGATCTCTAGATGCCCAGAGAGACCATTTTTTTTTCCAGGCACGGGTAAGTGAAAGCATAGGTACACATGTCGCAGATGTGGAGATCATACTTAGATTTAAGATCTAATGGTATTAATGAAGTATGAAGTTCTAAAATCCCCCCTCCCCCCATTTAAACAGATCAGAGACAACAGTCAATAATATAAAATAGGGTGACCTAAGATGTTTTAAAAATGTACAGACAGCAGAATGTTTAGACTGGCAGGGGTAAAAGGTAGAAAGACTGAACATCATTATATTAGGAGTCACAGGGAACTGTTTGGAATTGTATTCAAGGGTCCCAAAATGTACCTTTAAATTGCACATCACAGAGAAGCAAATAATGTTCTCTTTTACTTAATCCTCCTGTCTGTGAAGCATGTGGCACACTACATCTAGTCTACAAAGTCAGACATGAGAAAATACAGCCCATGGGCTGCATGTGGCCCCAATGCTAGGATTTTACACTGCATTGTCTCTGACCTATTCCACAAAAAATACACCTTTTGGAGAAGTTTTCACTTAAAACAGGGCAAACTGCTCAAATTTTTTAAAATGGAAATTAGCATTGGATTACTGGATTATTTATTTAGAATAATTGCAGTGGTGAGACCACTATGGATCCTAGGAATCAACAGTTAGTTTTGGTACTGTTTATTGTTGCCTGTCTCTGCAGTACAGCATTGCTCTTCAGGTATGACAGGTTCAATAAGTGTTATCCTAAGTCTGATCACTGCAGTAGCATCACCAGCACACAAATACATGGTGAATTAAGAAGTAGGCCGTCCCTTAAATTCTCATTTGTACTAAATTTCTACCTGGAAAAGACTTAATGTATGTTGTTGTTGTGTACCTTCAAGTCATTTCTGACATATGCAGTCCCTAGGTGAAGCCATTACAATATTTTATTGGCAAGATTTGTTCAGAGGGTGCTTGCCTTCCTCTGAGGTTGAGTGTGTGGCTTGCCCCATAGGTTTCCATGCCCAAGGAGGGACTTGAAATCTGTTCTCCAGAGTTGTAGTCCAACACTCAAACCACTAGAATACAGTGGTCCCCCGGTTTACGAATCCCCTGGGGAACGAAATCCCCGGGATCCGAAACCGGCGGGACCAAAAAATATCCCCCGGGATACGAACAAGAAAAACCGCGCGGCCAATTTAAAGGGGCAGAATTAGCGGTCCCCTGGGAAACGAATACTTCCAGTTTACGAAAGGTAATCCGGAATGGATAACCTTCGTAACCTGGGGGACCACTGTACTATGGCTCTCAATGGAGGGATACTGCAGTAAAAAGATTACTTTCCCCTTCTAAGAACATCCCTGTGTGCCATTAAGTATATGACCATTTGTTCTCTGACAATGATTATTTTATCTTCCACTTTCTGAACTCAGAAGAATTTTAAATCCTGTTATGGTGAGCAGGGTAAGCATGTTTCCTAGTATTATTTTTCTTTCCTGACTCAGGATAGACTATCCTGGACTATCTTGGAGCCCTGGTGGCACAGTGGTTAAATGCAGTCACAAGGTTGTGAGTTCAGTCCCAGAGGTTCCAAGGCTGACTCAGCCTTCCCCCCTTTTGTAGATCAGCAAAATGAGTACCCAACTTGTCATGGGCAATTGGCTAACATGTTGTAAGCTGCTTAGAGAGTGCTTAGCACTATCAAGTGATATAGAAATGTCAGTCCTATTGCTATTGCTATCTTGACTCTGTGTTTTGCCTTGCAGGAGGCAAAAGTTGCAGGTGGCCTGAGTTGTAGCTGGCCTTTATATCTTTAGAAATGGGGATCAGACATTGGTGTTTTGTTTTTGTTTTTGGTCCCAACATGCATTGGCACCCCTGATACCTGCATACCTACTTGTAAAAATTCATTCAGTTTGTACATTTCCCTCTTGAGACTGGTTCTAAACTGCATGTTATCTGGCCTAATTTCTGGATTTCCTTTCTCTGTATTGACATATTCACAGCTTTTTGTGCCACCTAGACTGATTAAGAGTTGAAAAGTTGAAAAGCTACATGTTTCTAAAGCAAGGGTGGTCCTAATAAAGGCATTGATCAACTATGTTTGTGTTTTTTTCACAGACAAGCATGACCATTTTCCCCCTCACTCCTAAACTGGGAAGCCTAGGTAATTAGACCCTTTATACCACATAGAATACTGAGCATAACGTTTAACTCAGCCTCAATTGACAATGATTATTACAAAATTCACTGAATTTTTATACAGCAGGTCTCATTATCACTAAGATTCTGCAAGTCATCAGACATGCATTTTATATTGTTATGCGTGAAACTGCAATATATTTTAGGGCCAAGAGAAAACACAGAATCAGGACACCTTCAAAGTGAGTTTTCCTTCTAAGTCAGATACATGGAGATCTCCAGTTGTTGTTTTTAAAATAATCATTCATTCTTGATCATCTCTCCCCATTCTCTCTGCCACCTACTCTATTGTTGTTCCACTTGCCTGCTTGTATCATTTTCCCATCATTGCCCCACTGCTTCACAACTCCTTTATGAAGCAAGGCTGACAACCTGCATCAATCTCAAAATTGCTTCAAGCAAATCAAGACTTGATTAAAAAAATGTCTACTGCATTTTTAAAGCACACAGTGGAACTACTCAAATGAAGAAGCAAATTTGTCCATTTCACAGTTTTTGGTTAGAACCTTGGGAGAGCTTTTCCATGTTCTCCTGCAAATGTTGAGTGGGTGGAAAGCAATGAAATAAGCACCTAGGAGGGCACACAAAGATATATATCAGTAGTGCCACAATAAGCACGTTTCTCCTCCCCTAGCATGACTCTGTTCTTCCTAAATGTTACTGGCAATTGGAAAAGGAATCAGGATCTCTTTCGCCACATAAATGGATGTCTAGGGGTTGATATTTCACTTGCAGCCAATATGCCCTGAGGTAACATTTTATTAATACTTTTCAGACTAGAGGAGTATTCCCAACCAATGAAAAATGTAGGGTAAAGTTGATACTTAGGTGGGAAATGGACAGAAATGACAAATCAGGCTGCTTATAGTAATGTCCGATTCAAATATGTATATGAGATTTTGATCCCAATGTTGAAAGTTGGAATTATGTCTCCCCCCCCCCCCCAAGAGTGTATTTATGAAATAAAATAAGGGAGAAGAATCCAGAAAGGTTAATCAAACTAGCTATGAACCTAAGTCAATGTGATCTTATTGTATTTAAAAAAATAAGAATAGCCTTCAACAACCTTATGTGTTCCTGTCACAAGCTGAAATACAAAACATCTAAACAACATGTTGGGGAATACTGTTTTAGAACCAGTGTGCAGTGCAGTGAAGTACTAGATTGTGAGAACTGGCTCAGGGAGATTAGGGTTTCAATCAGCCATAAAGCCTACTCAATTGCTACTTTTTAGGTCAAGATGGGAAACCTATCCACCTTTGGTTTGGATTTCATCTCCCAGATGCTCCAGCTACCATGGCCAATGATGAAAGATTATAGGGGTGATAGTCTGAAATATGCAGAGGGAGAAAGGTTCTGCATATTTTCAGATTTTAGTGTACCTCATGGGGTTGTTTTTAGGATAATGTACAAGGTAAGGGGGGGGGGGAATCATGTTTGCAAACCTGAGCTCTCTTAAAGGAAGGGCGTATAAAAATATCACCGGCAGTATGGGACTGAATCATATTGTTAGTACCAATGAGAGTAGAGCCATTGAGTCAGTTGGATTTAATTACATGTTGACTTTCCATTCAACAAGTGATTGACCGGTATACTCTAGTTGGGGACTAAACAACAGGACTCCAGTCAACACTCTTATTTAGATTCATTAAGGGCCCAAACAGTCAGGCCAAATGAAGTGGCTTTCGGCCACTTTGGAAGTGTGCTGTTTAAATTACAAACATGTCCTAAGAAGTTGGAAGCCATGTCAAAGCCACATTCCAGTCCTAAGGACTGGAGCATGGCTTCAGTGCAGTTTCCGGTCTCTTAGGATTCGTGTGTCATTTCAACAGCACACCTCCAAAGTAGCCTGAAGCTGCTTCATTTGGCCTGTCTGTTCTAAGTAAATTTGCAAGGGTTCATCAAGGTCAGCAGCTGATACAACTGCTTTCAATTTCACATGGCTTCTAATAAAAAAACAACACAAAACTAGATGGATAAACACCATTGCTTTTCACTCTCTCACTGAATTGTTAAAGTTGCCTTCTAATACAAATACAAAAGGGAACCTGACTGGATAAACAAATTTTTCATCATGCATTTTGTTCTGTTCTTCTGTCCATGCCAAATAAAACACACATTTTCATTTTCTGGCTCTGTAATATTAGACTGTCAGGAATCCTTCCAGAAAAGAGAAGACAAAAATTCAAGCTGTGAATAGACCTGTGATTGCACTCTGAGCCTCTGAAATAGATTTCTGCCTCATGTTACTGTTTTGCTCACTGTCACGCAAAAGTAAAAAGCAAAAGCAAAAGTCACCCTCAGGTTCTGCATGTTTAAATTCATGTATCAGTAAAACAAAGCAATAAATAATGAAAACAGTCTCCCATTTATTTTACCTGGCTTGCAGTATTAACTTTAGGAACACATTGCTGTTCTTATTTTGTGCCTTCAAGTTATTCATGACTTATGGCGACCCTAAGGTGAACCTATTACAGGGTTTTCTTGGCAGAATTTATTGAGAGGGGGACTGCCTTTGCATTCTTCTGAGGATGAGAGGATGTGGCTTGCCCAAGGTCATTTAGAAGATTTCCATGGCCATGTGGGATTTGAAACCTAGCGTCCCAGTGTCCTAGTCCATCACTCAAACCACTACACCATGTTGGCTGAGAACACATTATCTTTAAATTAATGTAATGTTGTATTTTTTTCTACGATTGTGCTGAGCATATTCTTTATAGTACTAATCATGCAGTACTATAAAATAAGATTTCTGGCCTCCTTGCCCTCCACTGTTTGCCTCAAGCCTCAGGATCAGAGAAAGAAATAGCTATAATAAGAGTCTGTTTTATAGGTATTTACAAAGGCAGCAACTAACCATAGCACTTCAGAGCTTTGAAAAGTTACTTTTTTAGAGCCTAGATCCCAGAATCCTCCAGCCAACATGTCCACTGTCTGGTCTGGCTGGGAGATTCTGGGAATTGTACTCAAATAGTAGGTTTTCTTAGCTCTGAAGACTGAGCACACACATTTTTTTCTAAGTCACATCTTATAAAAATAATTACTGTAAAATATAAGGTAATAGAACACATAGAAGTTTTAAAGTGGTTTATTGATAGAAGTTGGATATTTAAAATCCCAGAGATGCCTTTGGGATCAGGCTAAAATCATAATCCTATTCAATTTTACTTTGGAGTAAGTAAGCCTTATTGAACCCATTTAGAGAAACATCTGAGTAAAAATGAATAGAATCAGCCTATGATAACCATTCTAACTTGTGCTGTGTGAAAACATGTTTTGTTTATTTTCTGGTGTACCTGATGCATCAGGCTAATGGTTCCTGGATGTTTTTGAATCATACTGGAGTCAAGGTAAAAACCTAATGGGGAACAATGGCTGTGGGAATTATGATATTCATGCATGTTAGTATGTAGAAACCTGGCAATGAATTAGACACTGGGGGGGGGGGGGCTATACAGATGGTCATGGTGTTGAGCGTGTAGATACTTGTAGTCGAGTGTGCAGACACTTTTCACTGGTCTGTACAGGGCCTGGGAGTCCCAAATTGGACCACTCCAATCCAGTCCAAAAAATGAAGTTTACTGTTTGAACATGAGAGTAAATAAATAAATACTACCTGCCTACTGGGGGAACCAATGTTGTATAGTGGTGGAGTGTTGGACTAGGACACTGGGAGGTCAGGGTTTGCATCCCTGCTCAGCCATGGAAAGCCATCAGGTGACCTTGGGCAAGTCACACTGAACCTCAGAGAGAGAGAGGAAAGGGCAATCCCCTTTTGAACAAATTCTCCCAGGAAACCTCATGGCAGCTTCACCTTAGGACTGCCATAAGTCAGAAATGACTTGAAGAAATGCAGCAACCACCACCACCAACAACTAGAAATGGAATGGCTGGGGTTGTGATTGTTGTTATGAATGATGAATTCAGCTTTGATTTATGGCACCACTATGAATGAGAGACCTCCAAGAGGCCTCTTATTATCAGCCCTGTGCAGGTCTTGTAAACTCAGGGCCATGGCTTCCTGTTTAAAAATCAATCCATACCTAATGTAGTCTTCCTCTTTTTCCATTGTTTCCACTTTAAATATTATTGTCTTTTGCAATGAATTTTGTTGACTCATGATTTGTCAGTACAGGCTCAGTTTTCTCATTTTGGCTTCTAGTGAGAGTTCAGGGTTGATTTACCCCTGGGTCCACTTATCTGTCTTTTTGACAGTCCATGGTATTGAAAGAATGGCAAGACATAAAATTCCTATCCCTGGCTTAATGGGCTGTTCCTAGAACAGGAAAAAACTCTGCCTATTAACGTTTGGCTTATTACATACTATTTTTGTACACTAATCTTCTGTGCACAATACTCTCCTGGCAAAATCAGTTTGGTGTAAGGGCCAGAGTGCTGGACTAGAATTTGGAAGGCATGAATTCTAGTCTTCAATGAGAGACAAGGCTCACTGGGTATTCTTAGTTCCCCCTGTCTCTATTTCACCCTAAGCTACCTCATTAATTGGTTGTGAGGATATAGTTGGGGGAGCCATCTATACCACCTTCAGTTCATTGGTGAAAAAGGCAGGATATAAATAAAATAACAAAAAATAACAGAAAACACATATAATACTGGAAGGGGGTGGGGATAACTATGAACTGAATACATGTACATTGGTGCTGAGAACTTCAGAAACAACTCTTCTGGACATTATAGACTTTGACAATTTTACAATGACTTTGAGGTAGCAAAAACAAGGACAGCTCATTTCTAAAGAAGGAACTCCACTACAGATTTTCTTTAAGTAGCAACAGAAATGTCTGAATGTCAAAACCTATTCGTCTTTTCCACATGCAGACATAGAATATTTACGCGTGGGGGGATTTTTCTGGGAAGGTAATAAGATTTTTGTACTTTGCATTTTAGTCCATTACCCAATTATTTATTATATATTTAATATGCCACTATTGCTCCAATAGCTCACATATAAGTACATAAGGGGTCACCAGATTTCAAACTGCTCCAGACCCCAACCACCTTAATTTGGCCTTGCCTAGAAGCAAGGTACAATGGAGGGGTGGTTTTAGAAATGGTCTATCGAAATCTTAAAAGAGAGGGAGACAATATGATGGGGGGGGGGAATTACGTGCGGGTTAGGAAATATGTATGCAAATTTTATTACAAATCCATTTCATCTGTGATGCAGAAATAAGGCTCAGTAAGGGTTGTACCTTGAGCCATCAAGACCAGAAAGTTTTGTAATGTGATATATATTTGCAATTTTGCAAATTCTGAAGGTGTTCTGGTTCAATGATTAATAATGACACAATCCTATTAACCTCAGTCTTAGCCCCAGGCAGGATGAGCAGTTCAGAAAATGAGCCTCTTTTTTCAAATCCTATGGCTAGGCAACCATGTACAGCAACTTTGTTCTAATGTTCTAATGAACCTAATGGGGCTTTTTAGATTGGCAGGAAAGTGTGACAGGAAGTTGCCTTTTCCTTAATGCTTAGCAGCTAGACTGCAAGCCCCAGGTGTGCATTTAAAAGGTACAGGGCTGCTAGACTGAGGGGTTTGGGAACGACTTATCTGAGGTCTTTTCTGTGGCTCAGCAGCTACATGGGAAGCTGTCAGGATGCTACAAACACAGGCGGAGCAGCTACATGGGCGGCAATGAACGCGGCTTTTAGCCGCGCTTTAAAAATTTTTTTCCTTGCCGGCTGCGAATTGCACAATTGCGCAATTGCACAGGTACACAATACAGCACATTATCATTGCCTGCTGAGAACTGTGCAATTGCGCAATTGTGCAATTGCGCACTTCGCAGCCAGCAAGAAAATTTTTTTTAAAAGTTCAGCAGTTTATCACTGTGGTTCCTCTGCCTTTTTAAACTGTGCCATTGCACTGGTGCAGCATGAATGAACCCCCTTATTTTGTGAATGAATTGACATGTTATCCACAGTAGAATAACAGTAACGGCATCCCAGAGTCCCTACTGTGCATGTCTAGGGTTCTGATTAGGGGTGGAGCTAGGGTTTGGGAGCTTTAAAAAACTTCGCGGTTAAACCCCAGCTTTTACACCTGCAGGACATTGAGCGTTTTAATTAGAAGTGAACTCCACACCATGCATGCTCCCAACCCACGATCCATTATCCTCCGCACCTCTATCGCTGCCTTTAAATGGGCGATTTAAAGAGACAGAGCCCCATTTAACTGCGCAACTACACCTTAGCCTTTAGATGCACTAGCGCTATAGCGCACTTTTTAAAAAAAGAGTAGGGAAATCAAGCACCTTTTTAAAGGCGCTTCTTCTCCCTTAAAGTGCCAAAATGGCGTTTTCATGGCACACTTTCCCTTTTTCTCATCTAAAGGCTGGGCTTTCATGCAGCCTTCATCACACCTCTTTCTGCCAATCTAAAATGGGCCAATAATTCTTGCAAAATTAAATAACATAATAATAATGATTATGTACAAAAATAAAATAGTTATTAATATTTCTATGTGCTTCATTGCATTTTGAAAGACTGAAGATTTGTATTTTTAAAAAATAAATAAACAAGCAGCATTAAATTTTTAGAGTAGGTTGTCTTACACACCTGACCAGTTAGTGATACACAAGCACAGGGCAAGAAACCCCTGGCAAGAAATAATGGTGGGAAATCCCAGGTATGAATTTAGACCTTAAAAATCCCATGAGATGTAAAATAATGTTTTGCAAGTTGTGAGCTGTGCAGGGCTTTCTACAGCCTTGCCCCATATGGACTCAGCCTCACTTGGATATGCTATAAGAAATTTAATCTGGTTCTTGAAGCTATAGCAAGTGGAAAAGTAATCTCTATGACAAAGTGCTGGGGTTATACACCTGTTCTTCAAACAATATGACTTAAACAACCTGAGCAAAAACATTGTGGATGTCATATATTACATGTGAGTTCAGAAGGGTAGCTGAGTAAGCAAAGTTGGCTCTTTCATGTGGCTGTAAAGCAACAGAAGGGGTGAGGGGAAAATCAAGAACCATATTTAATAAGAATTCTGCAAAGGGAGCATCCATCAGATCTGGAAAAGCTTTGGCCGTGCTGAACCTAGAAATGCTTCGCAATTATAGTGTGTAGCATGGGGGTGCATAAGTGTGAGCCTAATGTCCAGTGGGCAAATATGTGGTGCTGATAAATAGTCCAGCCCACAAATGTCTCCTCCTATGAGGGGGGTACTGATGAAGGATCATTTCACCCTTCCAATCTGTTTCCTACATTTACAATAAAATTTTGCCCCCAAATTAACCTGAAACTGATGTTTAGCCTCCCCTTTCTTGGAAGCAACTGACTATACTGTTTCCCATTTGCCAAGGATGAGTTTTGCCTCTGAATATGGAAAATTCTATTGAGACAAGATATAATGCTCAGCAGGATAGCACACATTCATGCTTCCTGCTGTTTGACTGATTGCACAATGGAACTATCCAGTACTACAAAAAATTTATACTACATAATTAGTAAACAGGATCTCAGCTCATTTCTTTCTTTTACCCTGGCATCTTCTTTGTGACATGTTATACTTTCGCAAAATTAAAAACACAAAACAAAACCAAAAAAAGCAAGTACTGGCCACTAATGCATTGTTTGCTTGCTGCCATTATGACCTGAATACCACAAAATACATGCCAACAGTTGTGCAAAAGTTCTCCTAAAATCTCACAAAAAACTCTTTACTTCCCATTCTCTCTATCTCTCTTGCATATCTGCATCTCATTTTGAGCCAAAAGACAAGACAAAGGACAACTGATTGAGCTCTATATGCAAAAGAAATAATTTAAAATGGGGGTGCTGAGAAATGAACCTTGGACATCTCATATGAAATGCATGTACAAGTGGAACTGATGAAGAAACATAGGTGTTCTGACTTGCATGAGAAGAAACATTTAGGCAAAGTCACCATTATTTATAACCTAAATCTATGGAATCCCTCTGCGACTCCACACTTGCAGGGAGGTGAATATATAGATATTAAATTAAACAACCTAAAGATTTTGCCAAGAGGGTATTTTCTTTATTTACATACAGGATTCATGGCAGTTCAAGGGCATTTCTGTGGGTTCTGGAAATTTCTTTTCAGTTGTATTATTTGTTTCAAGTAGACTAAAGCAACTGTGGCTGAAACTTACTGAATAATTAATTATTTCATTTTTACAGGCTTCACTGCAGTTTAAAGAACTAAATGCTAATTTCACGGTCTTGTGGTTTCAACTGTCCTAGACATTTTCACGTTAACTAATTTTCTTGTACGTGGAAAACTAAACTTGGTATTATAAAGAATGTGTCAGGCAAGAGGCTGCATGGAAATGCCAGGTGAGTTAGAAATCACTTCTAACAAAGCACCAATGCTACAAGAAATATTGCAGCTGGCACAGATGTTGCTGGGAAAGAAGAAACGGTTACGCTCTTTTGATCAGACTCTGAAAGGGAAATGGTCTGAAATGGATTGGTGGACCCAGGACAATATATTGCTAATTAAACAATTAGGAATACTTTTAAGAAGTGGAAATTGCAATCAGGGCTTCAGAGAGATAGTGCTATGGACGCACCTTTTACATATCTCTCTGCCTTTCAAATTGGTCAAATTAAATCTAGTGAAAAATTCTAACTAGTTGTGCTCATGTTGCAGCCATGCACAATACATCTGTGTATGTGGGCAGAGGGACTGAGGACTCCAGCAATCTGATGTAGTTGAATGAATCTACAATCAGGATGGGAACAATGATGGTGAAAGCATGCAAGCTGTATTCATGTTTAAATTTCTGAATAAAATTATTGATTTAAAAGTCACCTGTATTGCTGTAACCAATGGGGCTCTGGGGCTCAGTGGTGTTTAAGATGCTGCTAAAAAGCTGGGGTGGACATGACAGAAAGTTAAAGGGAAAGTTTGTCCACTGAAGGTGAATGGTGGTGAACTGAGGACAAATTAACAACAATATTTATTTATAATGCCCTTTTCACTTAAAGGACCCACTCCTTCATGTAGTGCATTAGCTACTGATCACACTAACGAAAAACATAACGCAAATCATCATATATGGCAGCTTTAAAAGGGGATAGAATAAATTCATGGAGAATAAACTACCAATCATGATACATATACGTTCCCTTCAGTCCCAAAGGTGCCAAGCCTATATACAGTATATGCTCAAGATTGTGAATGGGATACTGCTGTTGTATTCATGTCCTGCTTGTGGGCTTTAAATGGGCAACTAGTTCACCACTGTGAGAACTGAATGCTGAACCTCTGGTATGGTCTTTGGTATGAACTGGATCCCATGTCAAGAGTGCAACAATGAAGTATCTATCTGTCCAGCTACCTATCATTTGCTGAACATTTTTTGTTAGAAAAGTTTAGGATGGAAAATTTCACTGACCTTGGAACATACCATCTTTTTTTTAAAGAGTTAAGGTAATGTAGGCACAAGAGGCACCGTGGTGTAGTAGCCTGAATGTTGGACTTGGACTCCAGGAGACCAGAATTCGAATCCTTCCTCTACTCAGCCACAGCAATTCACTGGGTGACCTTAGACAAGGCATTCTATGTCAGCCTTAGAGGAAGGCAATGAATGGCTAATCTCATTAAGCATTATCATTATCATTATTCTATTTATTTATATCCCACTCAAGACAGCTGTTGCTAAGAATACCCTAGGACTGGGTCATCATAACAAAAATGTTGGAATAACGATGTGACATTTCAAAAGTAATGTAAGATAACGGGCATATTCTGGTTATTACTGTACCTAGGAATATTATATTAATATGTATATTAGATTAAACTTCTGTTCTGGATACAAAAAAAAATGCTTTTAAAAGACATTTTGAGTGGAATTTTCTGTTTTAATCTGCTATATTTTTATTTGATTTTATGATGTTCTGCAGCAGTAGACTCCTGAGCATTAGTTACAAGACATCATAAACTGAGTCTGTGTTTGCAGAATTGTCTGGATTCAATGCACTGATTCTAGTTAATATCATCATTCAATGAATTTATTTCCCCTAATGCAAAATATGCTTAAAAGCTATATAAAAAAACAGAACTGAATACAAATGATGTCCTTAAATGCTTTGGGCCTGACTATAAATCTATGAATCCCCTGAGTGGTTTTGCTGATCTTCCAGATTATGGAGATTTCAGCAGGGAAAACAGAGGCTGGAAATTTAGTGCTAGATTCTTTACTAGGCAACTGCATCATTTAGAAGTAATTAAAATATTTAAAAAAATAAAAAAAATTGAATTATTTGCTTGGCATTCAACAGGAACCAAACTAATGATCTGTCTTTGGTGTTAGAGAGATTATTCTTGCATTGACTAGAGGGAAGAAATTTTTCACCTCTACTAATATAAGAATGTCAGAGAAAAAGAAAGAGAAGAAAAGAACTTAATTCTTCCTTCTTTATTTATTGGAACTTTATCGACTGTTGAAAAAATATTCATTAAACATAATGAATATGGCCAGTTAATACACTGCAGTGCAATGTGGTTAACTGTTATAGATACCCCTATGAAGTTTAACACAGTGGAGGAAAACAGATACCACTGTCTATAAACTGTTAAAAGACAATGTCTGGATATTGGGACTTTCTATGGCTGCAACTGTAGACATATAACTGTTCTATGATATGATTTTTATTACTGGAATACTGTTAGAAAGTACATAGTGCCATAACACCAATCTAGGGTTGGCAAAGTGCCATTGGAATAGAGCCATCGTTGCTATACTGACTAGGTCTTCTGTGAGTTGCAGTCCAACAACCTCATACTTTGCCCATTTCATCTCAAAGAAGATCATATAACCAGAATATCAATACCCACTAAGAGAACAATGGTTTTGCCATAGCAAAGAAGTTCTAGTTCATTAAGTGGAGCACATGGAATATGAAACTTCCTTTTCTCACTGAAAAAAGTCTTTACATATGATAACCTCCTAAAGGAAGACCTATTAGAAAGTATATGGTAAGAGTAGGAAGATACTGACATTTAAAAGGCACCAAGCAGGCAGCATTCCTCTGTTAAAGAAAATGTCAATTTGGAATGAGAATAGGAGTTTACCTATGGGAGGGGATGAAAAATAAGAGAACTACCCTCCCCATAAGAATTATGCCCTTCCAAATGAAGTTTTCATCCAGTCCCTAAATTTCTAGCATTGCAATAACACAAAGGTTTAGTTGAACATTTTAGAATTTAGAAATTAGCAATTAGAAATTCAGTTTAGGACTTTATCACATGTGGCTTTTAAACTGCCATAAAAGTCAGATAATAGTGCCTTTAGCGACACCTATTGTATAGTGCCATCCCCCTCTTGTGGCTGCCTTGTTTTCCAATCGTGGTTAGTCCATACCTTGCAATTGATAGGAAAAATACATCCATAAGCTCCCCCATTGTGCTGGTATAGTACTAGTCTAAAGGTGACAAAATTATCTGGGATTGCAGTCTCATGTTGTCAGTGTTTCCCCCCCACCCAAACACACACACACACACACACACACACACACTGCTATTCTAGAACAGACTTTTTTTTGTTTAACTTTATTTTATTTTTTCATTTTTTTTTTGGTTAACCACATTAGCAGAATTATGTTTAAAACAAAACACGCATACATAAACAAAAAGGCATGTTGGGTAGGGCATAGGAAAGGGAGGCAGGTTTAAGGATGAGGGTGGATGAGAATACATGGGTCCAGCAACAGCCTAATGAAGGGACATTCAGTAGGGAGTGCTCCCAATCCGGTATGAATGCACTTCCCAACATTAATGTGAATGGGCAAGAACAGGGTTTATATGATAAAGTCCTTAGGCACCAAAAAAAAAAAAAAAAAAAAAAAAAAAAAAAAAAAAAAGGGGGGGGGGGAGAAGCAAAGTTACAAAGGAAATAGCAAATAGAAGTGTTCTATGTGTGAACAATTTTCAATGGCTCACTGTGTGCATTGCTAGAAATTTGGGCTCTGAAATAAAATGTCATTGGTGGCCATAATAGTTATTGGGTGGGCAATGCTTCATTTTGTGTCTTGCCCACATAGCTACCTCATGAATCAGGGCATGTTGTGGGATGTATATTAGAATGCAATCTGTATTTAACAAATCAGATGAGGTGACCCAGGACTAGATGAAGCTATGTTGAATATAAACACCTCTCTTCCTAGTGCGGGATCACTTAGGAATACATCAGTGATGGTCCTGACCTTTATGCCAGGGTAGTGGCTGTGTCCTTAGCCTAGGGGGAGGCTTAATTTTGCCACATTCCTGTTTCTCCCTTGACCTGCCCCCTGTCCTCCTCTAGTTCTTCTGGTTCTTCTTCTGGTTCTTCTGCCAGCTGCAGTTTTACTGGCAAATTCCTTTGCAGCTGATCTCTGAGATAATTCAACAGAAGGGGACTAGGAAGGCATAAAGGCAATTTAGCTGGCAGAAGGCTCCTTTCTATTCCCAGCTTCCTACAGCTGGCACATCTTGAATTAGGATTGCACTGTTAGGAGAATGGGAAAAAAAACCCATTTCATACATTTCCAGGGTAGGGGGATTATTTGGCAAGGTCCTGAAATCTCAAGGCTTGCAGTACTTCTATCCTGGCAACTCTATATGTACCTGCTTTGTAAAGAATTGATAGAAACACTGAAATACTTTTTTCTTCAGGGAAAATATTCAAACATTTTGAAAATTCTATGTAGGAGGGTATTCAGTTCTGCTGGAATTAGCAAGGCCGCCCTAGGACCTACCTGGCCGATGTGCCTTTGGAACAGCCATGTTGGCCACGCGTCCTCCGTCCTGAGGTTTGGGAGGTGATGCAGTGAATCTGCAGATCCCCGATTCGGACGGGGTGCTTGAGGTCAGGCTGTCTGTGTACTCATTAGTCCCTGCCGTAAGCTGCTCTGATGAAGTGTCTGATATGAAGCATTCCGTGATGGTAAACTTGGCATGTCGCAGCTGTTCTTCCATCTTGGCATGTTCATACGCTCGTGCTAGCTCTTCGTATGTGGAGGAGGCACTTTCTGTGGAGACCATGCTGCTTCTTGCTCGATCTAAACAACAAATGGGAAAGTGGTCATGTCAAATGGGAACTCTCTTGATGGCTTGAAAATAAGCAAACTCTACTAAAGGTTATGGGGACATTTTAATGTTTCATCATTCATATGGCCACTATTCAGAACATCATTATGATAGAGCAAGGTAAATATGATATAGTGGTTTGGGCATTGGACTACAAATCTGGACTCCTGTGTATCTAAACAGATTAGATTAGTAGTTGCCTAGTGTCCAATTTGAATGTGTAATAGGAGTGTGTGTGCTTGTGTGTGTCAGATGCATCCATCACTAACATAAATAGGACATTATGAAGGAGTTCTTTGCACTAGCACTTCTTAACATTTCTTAAATATGCCTTTTAGCTCCTTTCCTTCATGAAGAAAACTGTATTTGTGTATTTTAAAAATGTTAATGTTCAACTATTTTGCCATAGCAAAGGAATATTAATTATTTCTTACTGCTGTGGAAAAAACAAATATTCTGCAAAAATGCACATTGTTTTCTGTGGGAGAATGGGTGTATGTGTGTGTGAGAGAGTAGAAAACAGTTTTCAAACTGCCATGTGTTGTTGGTTTTTTGTCCTAGATTCCTGTTGTCTAAGCAAAACATATCAATTTTGCACAACAAAAATCGTTCACAAAAATATTGCACAGAAAAAGCAATATTGCACAACAAACTCATGTGCTTTTTGTGTGTAAGATTTTTGTTGTCCATGATAGTTGCTTGCTCATGAAAGTAGTGCTCTTGAAGAAAAGGCACACATGGCTATCTAGAAACAGAGGAGTTGCAAAAGCCTCCACAATTCTTGTACAAAATGTGTATATTTCTGCATATAATAATTTCCAGATACATTTTAGGATGCATGAAGACAATACTATATTACACTATTATAACACTATTATCCCACTTTAACTGCTATGCCTGCCTCCTGTGTAATTCTGGGATTTGTACTTTAGTGAGGCCTGAGAGTTCTCTGGCCGAAAATTCTAAATGCTTTTTCCTAAACTGCAAATCCCAGGACCCCATAAGAGGCAGCCATAGTGGTTAAAGTGAAATAATACTGCCTTAACAGTGTCATATGAAATTGTCCAATGTGAAATCTGTATGAAATTGTTCCATTGCATTATTCTTCCAGCCAAGTTTCCCAAGTGTCAGAACCCCTGTTTATTTATTCTTTTTGTCAGGAAACAAATAATGGTGAACATTTTCCTCCATCTGTTGTTATTTACCATCTTGCTATGAATGGACTATTCATTGACTTTTGGAGATAGGAAACTAGGAGTCATATAAGAGGGGAAGAGGGGGAAAATGGGCCCTTCACCTCATTCCCCCCTAATTTATTTTGGTAGGATTGCGACTTAACTATCACCCTGAATAAATAGGGCAACTGTGGAAATATCTCCAATAACATTGAATGAGAGATGGATGAAACTACCTTGTTCTGTTTTATGGAATTTTGGTATACAGCAGAATGAAATCATGATTCTGCATCTTTGTGAAATGTGAAAAGCAACCCAGAATTCAGAGTAGCTTCTGTTATTCATCCCCAAATTCTTCTTTGTGGACTATAGATCCATACAAAGTGTGGCATCCTATCCCCCAAATAATAAGTTAAAAATCCTGAGTAGCTCCTTTCCACGACAATGAGATCTTTGGTGCCTCACTGACATGGAAACCATAAACCAATCTGGTGCCTCACTGACATGGGAACCTTAAACCACCACCACTGCCATTAATGAGAACTGTCAAGTGTAGAAGACTAACATTGCCAGAAATAAATTTGTGTATGTGTTATGTATGTACACATTAAGATTTCAAAGCTGCCAATAACCAAAGTCTTCTGGGAGTTTTTCAGATTAAAAAAGATACAATACAACTAAGACTCTGTGGGGTGTGGGTGACACCACTGAAAAGACTCCCTTCTCTTGCAGCCTCCTACTTTTCATCATTTGATGGGGCAGCCCAAGGATTCTCTTAGATGAAGAGAATTTTTAGCATGATGATAAATGAACATAGATAACTTAAGCTTCAATCCTTTACGCACTTACATGTAAGTAACTACAATTTAATGGAACTTAATACTGAGAAATGCAATCTAGGATCATAGTTTTTTTGTGAGTTATTAGAGCTATCTAGGATCACTTGGTTATACGTGCTCTGAATGCCATAATAAGAGTAAAATCCAGTCATATGGCTTTAAAAAAAATTACTTCAGGAGGGAAAGAAATTTTAGAATTTACATTTCTCTGTAGAATTAGTATCACTGCAAGTACTGAGGCAATAATCTACTAAAAATCACACAAAAAATGTTATGTGCTGAAACCAGCTATCAGGCTGTTATCATTATAGTTCAGTAAGGATGAAATGTTTCACTATGTTCCTCATTTTGTTCCCAGGTGATATTGCCTGCCTTGACCATACCTATAGTCTAGCAAATAAATAATAAGGCTTGCTGGTGAAATGTTTTGAAGGCATACCTGTGGACCTTTATTTGGTTCCAGCTATTGAAATAAGGACAGAACTTTTTAATTGGCTCCGGATAGCTGTTTTGACTGACAGTTGATATTGTCATTTCAAGGCAAGGCTCATTATTGCTTACATTCCCAGTTCACCTGTTTTCCAGGTGGTCCAGGAAGACTGAGTCTGAGTTGCTGTACAATAGACTAACTCTTTTCTCACTTCACGTTCAGTAATGTCCAGAAACTATTTTTGGTCTACATGAAATCCAATTTCTCGTGGAACAAAAATAAAAATAAAAATGGATGAATCTTTTTTCATCAAAAAGTTATTGCAAAGTATGTAAGAATAACAAAATACATCTATAATGAAAAAAGAGGATGTGCGATGAAACCTAGGTATCAGAATTTTGGCATGAATATTGTTGGGTTACTTGGTTTTTAAAACATATTAATTATCTTAATCAATTTACATGTGTCTATTTGTTTAAAGCATGAATACCAACTTCAGTCAGCAGGTGACAGACCTCTCAAACTACAGTGGGCCCTTGTTATCCACTGGGATTTGGTTCCAGGACACTCCGTGGATAATAAAATCTGTGGATGCTCAAGTCCCATTAAATATAATGGCACAACAAAATGGTGTCCCATATATAAAATAGAAAATCAAGGTTTGCTATTTGGAATTTATACTTTTGGGGAATATTTTCAAGCTATGTATGCTCAAATCCATGGATAAAAAAAATCTGTGTATAAGAAGGACCAACTGTAGTCCACAACTCTGCAGTCAATATAGAGAGAAGTAGTCCAATGGGCATGAGTTATTAAGCTGCTCCTCTGGAATAGGGCATCTATCACTTTCTCGTGGGCATGCAGTAGGCAGACCTCTCTCTTGTCAGGCTATAAGTATTTACCATGTCAACGTAAGTGTAAGCAGCAGTATGTATTCTCAAACAAGGTATGCACAATGTCTCCAACTCTGACAGCTGCATAACTTTGCTTAAAGGCTTCCAGTCTGTGTGAAACTGGTACGTCTGCTAAATCTAAAAATAACAACATCTGACCTCTACAAATATAATTTTTTCTGCTCCACATATGAAGACACTGGAATTCTGGGCATATAATTTCAGTGTTTGCTTCCAAATAAAACATTAGGTTTTGAGCAAATATCTGTTAATAAACAATAGGTACAGGGCTATATCAATAATTATAGAATATAGACAAAAGTCAAGCTCCAGCCAAATCAGAATTGGTGTTGTTGTATCATTATCCATGGTTGGACTTAACAATGGGGGGGGGGGGAAGGGAGGGAATCATGTTTCCACCCATCTTTGGCTTCTTCAATATTTTTAACAATTCAGCATCAATAGGCATTTATTTTGCCACAAGTTTATTTTTTGTTTGCAACTGTTGTTTTCCTGATGGGTTTATGACCAGAATAAGTGTTACCCGTACCTACCTGCTTCACTAAATGAGAACAGAATCATTATTGTTGTGGTAGAAGAATATGTATAAATATTGGTACCTTTTGCAATTTAAGAAACAGAAAATAATCCATATGACAGCAGGCTATATGAACAAAGCTGCATAGTTTGGATTGCACTTAGTTTATGTTACCAGTATTTACAAACCAAGGAGGAGAAGCCTTCTGGAGGTCCCTCACAGTAGGTTGTTTCCAATTGTATCTGCCTGTCAGTAGAACATACGTAACTGGTAGAACTGATTGCCTCTCTATTATTCAACACTTAATATCAGCTCTGGAGGGAAGAGAAGCCTTTCAGAATACATTTAGAGCGAAATTTAGAAAGATTACTTCTTTTGCCTACAACTCCCAGGATATAGTAAATTCATCAGTTCTTTTGGTTTCTCCTATCATCTGTATGCCGATAACACTCAGCTGTATCTTTCCACCCTGACCTTTTGCTGGGGCTTGAACAGCAAGTTTCATCTTCTCTAGCTGCCATCTCTCAGTGGATGCAGCATCGGCACTTGAAGCTCAACATGTCTAAGACAGAGCTTCTTGTCTTCCCACCTAAGCCTACCCTTCGATACTCCTTTTCTGTTTCTGTTGATGGCACTTCTATTCATCCGTTCAGCAAGCCCACAGTCTTGGTTTCATTTTTGATTCCTCTCTGTCGTTTATTCCCCAGATTCAAGCCACCACCAAGACCTGTAGATTCTCTCTCTACAACATTGCTAAAATCCATCCATTCCTCTCAGCCTCCACTGCCAAGACTCTGGTCCATGCCCTAGTGGTCTCACAACTAGATTATTGTAACCTTCTTCTGACAGGGCTTCCTCTCTCTCACCTCCATCCTTTAATCTCTGTCCAGAACTCAGCTGCAAGTATTATCACATCTGCTCACCACTTTGACCATGTTTCTACTCTCTTATCCTCCCTTCACTGGCTCTCCTTCCCCTTCCGTATCCAATACTTTTTTTGTTGACTTTCAAAGCCCTCTATGGACTGACCCCTCCTTACTTGTCTGAACTTCTTTCTCCTCACACTCCTTCTCATACCCTCCGCTCTGGTAGTCAAGGTCTCCTGTCCCAGCCGAGTATTTCCACTGTACTGTCCCAGGTTCGTCCCTTCTCACTTGCTGCCCTTCACTCCTGGAACCTTCTTCCCCTACATGTGAGCCTCATCACTTCTCTAGCCAGTTACAAAATTAAGTTAAAGACTATATTATTTAGGGAAGTGTTCACAGAATTGTGCCGTCTGCCCCAGGATGCCTTTTGTGTCGTGTCTTTTAGATTGTAAGCCTGAGGGCAGAGAACCATCTAATTATAAGATTGTATGTACAGCACTGTGTAAATTTACAGCACTATATAAATAAGGGATGATGATGATGATGCAATATTAAATACACCCTTGCAGGATTGAAAGTAATAATTATTGAAAACAGGGACATATGTGTCTATAAGTGCCTTTAAGTCATCTGTTGACATATGGAGACCCATCAATTTCATAGGGCTTTTTTGGGTAAGGAATACTCAGAGGTGTTTTTGTCAGTTCTTTCCTCTGTAATATAGGTCCTATACAGATGGTGCTTTTGGGCACCCTGGCAACGTGCTAGGGTTGCCTGGGAGTAGAGCAAATAGACGCTCCGCAACCCTAGCATGTGGCCAAGGTGTCTTTGCTCCGCAGCACCATACAAACGGTGCGTGGAGCGAGGATATTGCAGGTGTGCAGCTGTTGACATTGTGCTGCGCACCTGCGACAACATAGATGCATCCTTTGATGCTTGTTGCATTGCATCTGCAACGCAAAAAGGAGCCGGGTTTTCAACTCCTTTTTTCCTGCACACCTGAGCCGCTCTGGCTGGTTGCCAAGGCGAAGGTGCGCAGGAAAATGAAGTGGCTTCAGACAACCCTTTTTGAGCAGTCTCTCGAGCCCCATAGTCTACAGCACCTGGTATTCATTAGTGGTCTCCCATCCAAGATGACCCTGCTTGTCTTCCAAGATCATACAGCATTTGGTGCCTTTACAGTATTTAGGTCCAAAGCAGAGACATAGGGCGGTGAAAATTAACTCTTTCTTTATGTACCTGGGCATGATCTGAGCATGACTCTTTCAATCAATCTGCCAATACTCATGAGTTTTAATGGAGGATTTCCTTCCAAAGCAGTTTCAGAAAATGAATTTTCCTCATCTGCAATATGGATAGAAAAAATTCAATTCCTCATGCTTGACAGTTCTGAAATTTTTCAGATTTCATCCTTGCTGGCACTCTTTGCATTTTAAAAAGCTGTGTGCATAAAGACAGATCTACCATCATGTCTATTTGGGGTCACAGATACAATGATTTAGAACACTAAGCATGGAAAGAATGTTTTAAAATATTCATCTTTAGGGCCATATCCACATGGAGCAGCCTGTAATATTCTGGCCTCAAAGCTGCCCTGAATTCCCAGTGTTACTGGATAATCTGGAATGAGGACAGGTAGCTGTTCACACATGCGTCCCACTGTGTTGCCCAGCTTCAGTCACATGGCTGGGGCCTCATTCTGACCTCAGAGAGAGTGCTTTGAGCCATCAGTGTCACAGCATGTGTGAGAAGTAACCCAGCATCATTCCAGAGAGCTCTGGATTTTCTGGGAAGATCCAGATCAATAGGTGAGTTTTTAAAATTCATTTTAAGGGTGGTATAAATGTGAGTTCAGTCCTGAATTAAATGTATGTCATTAGGACAGTTTGTACCAGAACTGGGGATTGGACCCTGTGTAATGTGGACAAGGGAAGGACATGTTTTGGCCTGTGCAGCCTAGGCTGAAAAACAGATTTCGTGACAATGAGAAAAGCCCATCAAGAAGAAGAACAGCACAGTTTTCTGGACAGTCTTCTCTGGGTATTTGAACATCTTAAGTGTTGTATGAGAATTATTGTGCAGGGGGAAAAACATTTTTTGTGCACAAAAATGTTTTCTATGTGGAAAACAGGTTTCCTGCACAAAAAATATTATGTCCCATGCAAAAACAACATGTTTTTCTCCACACAATATTTTTTTCCATAAACAAACAAACAGCTTCATTTATATACCGCTTCATACCCTGAAGGAGTGTCTAAGCGGTTTACAATTGTAAGCTATTTGCCCCCCAACAATCTGGGTACTCATTTTAGCGACCTCGGAAGGATGCAAGCCTGAGTCAAGCTTCAGCCCTTTGCTGGTCTTGAACTCGCCACCTTATGGTTTTGAGTGAGTGGCTGCAGTACAGGCATTTAACCACTACGCCACCATTTAACCACTGCGCCACACTTGGGGACATCCAAATACAAGAGGAATGCTCCATAGAAATAGTTGTTTTCTTTTGCAGTGAGGAGGAATCTAGGTAATTGATCCTCTTTGCATGTGAGGATGAAATAACCAACGATTTACTCCTCATTCATTTCCTTTAAGGAGGAGAAAGAAAAGGAGGAGGTTCTAGTCCATGTGCTTGGGTGAGATCTAATTTAATTTACACTTCAGCCATTGCATTCTGGGAGCCAGTGCTGGGAGGCTACTTAAGGCTACTCAAGGCTAGCAGAAGCTTCATTTCCTTTAAGGAGGAGAAAGAAAAGGAGGAGGTTCTAGTCCATGTGCTTGGGTGAGATCTAATTTAATTTACACTTCAGCCATTGCATTCTGGGAGCCAGTGCTGGGAGGCTACTTAAGGCTACTCAAGGCTAGCAGAAGCTTCATTTCCTTTAAGGAGGAGAAAGAAAAGGAGGAGGTTCTAGTCCATGTGCTTGGGTGAGATCTAATTTAATTTACACTTCAGCCATTGCATTCTGGGAGCCAGTGCTGGGAGGCTACTTAAGGCTACTCAAGGCTAGCAGAAGCGCGCGCCTAACGGCGCGTGAATTTTGATTTTTTTATCTAGTCAAGGAGGTGTTTAGAGAATAGAAGAGGAGCCGGCCTGAAGCATCAGAGGAAGTGAATCAGAGACTTGCCTTTGGAAGGAGCTTTTAGCCAGGAGCTCTCTACATAACTATAGGCCCCGTGACTTGAACTCAGTGACAGAGCTTGGGAATAAAGGCCAAATCTAGCAAGGGAAGCCCACAGTCTTGTTTCAGTGCCTCCTTAAGACTTCTCAGAATGGACACTGAAGGCCCTGCAGCAGTCACCTGCAACACCTGTGGGATGTTTGTTTTCTTGCCTACAGAGGTGGCGAACTACACCTGCCACAAGTGCAAGTTGGTAGCCCTCTTGGAAGAGAAAGTACAGCAGCTAGAGGAGCAGATATCTGCACTCCAGCATCATAGAGAGCAGGAGAATCTCCTGAACAGATCAGACCAGAATGTCTTGGGTGGGAAACAGAGAGAGGAAGTTGTTGGGGTGGAGGAGGTCACTCCACATACAACAGAGGTAGATGCTTGGAGGAAGGTCACACACAGAAGTAAGGAAACCAGGGAAGGTTCTGTGAGCGGCTTGCAGCTACAGAATCGCTTTGAATCTCTCTCTGTTGTCAGAGATGATGAGGAAAAGCAGCAGGGACAGACATCAGGGACAGAGCAGGAGAGCCTGAGAGTATCACGAAAAGGAACAGCCACTGCTAAGCCTCGGAGGAGGCGCATGGTTGTGGTGGGGGACTCCTTGCTGAGGGGTACAGAAGCAGTGGTTTGTGGGCCTGACAGGATGTCTCGGGAGGTGTGTTGTCTCCCTGGGGCAAAGATCCATCATGTGACGGAGAGGCTGACAAGACTTGTCAAGCCTACTGACCGTTATCCCCTTCTTTTGGTTCATGTGGGAACCAATGATACTGCAAGGCACAGCCTTCAGAATATCAAAAGGGATTATGAGGCTCTGGGAAGGAAGCTGAAAGAGATGGATGCACAGGTTGTCATCTCATCTCTACTCCCGGTAGAAGGGCATGGTCCAGGAAGGGAGAGGAAAATAGCAGAGGTGAATAACTGGCTCCGTAGATGGTGCCGCCAAGAACAGTTTGGATTCTTGGATCATGGGCTGCGGTTCCATGAGGAGGGACTTCTGGCAAGGGATGGACTGCATCTCACGCCAGTTGGCAAAAACGTTTTTGCCAACAGTCTGAAGAATCTGATCAGGAGGGCTTTAAACTGAGTTATGTGGGGGAGGGAGACATTATACTGGAAGGCAAAAGGGATGGAGAGAATAGTCCAAGTGGCATAGAGGGAACAAGGCAAACAGTGCAAGGACCCAAGAGTAGGAGGCAAAAAACCATGCAAAAGCAGCAAGTAAAGAGGACACATGGTCTTAAATGCCTCTCCACTAATGCACAGAGTATGGGAAATAAGCAGGATGAACTTGAACTCCTAGCACAACAAGGGAAATATGATATAATAGGCATCACTGAAACCTGGTGGGATGAGTCTCATGATTGGAATGTAGAAATAGAGGGGTATAACCTTTTTAAGAGAAACAGGCCAAGCAGGAAAGGAGGAGGAATAGCATTATATGTCAGGGATATTTACACCAGTGAAGAGATGCAGGAAGTCAATACTGGAAGCCAGGTGGAGAGCATCTGGATAAAAATTAAAGGAGAGGGAAATAACAGGGATGTTACTGTGGGAGTCTACTACAGACCCCCAACTCAGGCAGAGGAATTGGATGATGCCTTTCTAGAACAGATAATCACATACTCAGAAAAGAGAGATGTAGTAGTGATGGGTGACTTCAACTATCCTGATATTTGCTGGAAGTCAAACTCAGCCAAATCCTCAAAGTCTAGCAAATTCCTCACTTGCCTGGAAGACAATTTCATTGTCCAAAAGGTGGAAGAGGCAACAAGGGGATCAGCCATTTTAGATCTGATCTTAACCAACAGGGAAGACCTAGTTGATGGGGTGCAAGTGGTTGGATCCTTAGGTGGAAGTGACCATGTTCTCCTGGAGTTTGTAATACAGTGGAAGGGAGAAGCTAGGCATAGTCAGACACGCACTCTAGACTTTAGGAGAGCTAATTTCAATAAACTTAGAGAAATACTGGGAGTGATCCCATGGTCAGGAATACTAAAAGAAAAGGGAGTTCAAGACGGATGGGAGTTTCTCAAAAGGGAGATATTGAAGGCACAATTTCAAACAGTTCCAATGAGGAAGAAAAGTGGAAGATGTCTCAAGAAGCCAGGATGGATGACTAAGGAACTTTCAAATGAGCTAAGTTTTAAACGGAACATGTATAAGAAATAGAAAAATGGAGAAATCACGAAAGAGGAATTCAAACAAATAGCCAGCACATGTAGGGGTAAAGTCAGAAAAGCTAAAGCGCAGAATGAACTCAGGCTTGCTAGAGAGGTTAAGAACAATAAAAAGGGCTTTTTTGGATATGTCCGCAGCAAAAGGAAGAAGAAGGAAACAGTGGGGCCACTGCGTGCAGAAGATGGCAAAATGCTAACAGGGGACAGAGAAAAGGCAGAATTACTCAACACCTTCTTTGCTTCAGTCTTCTCAGAAAAGGCAAAGGGTGCTCAACCTAAGGATAATGGAGACAGAATAGAGGAAATTCAGCACAGAATAAGTAAAGAGGTAGTACAGGAATACCTGGTTAACCTAAATGAATATAAATCTCCAGGACCAGATGAACTACATCCTAGAGTATTAAAAGAACTGGCAAATGTAATATCAGAGCCATTGGCAATAATCTTTGAGAACTCTTGGAGAACAGGAGAAGTCCCAGCAGACTGGAGGAGGGCAAACGTTGTCCCCATCTTCAAAAAGGGAAAAAAAGAGGATCCCAACAATTATCGTCCAGTTAGTCTGACATCAATTCCAGGAAAGGTTCTAGAGCAGATCATTAAGCAGAGAGTCTGTGAACACTTAGAGGCCAATGCCATAATCACAAAAAGCCAACATGGGTTTCAGAGAAACAAGTCATGCCAAACGAACCTGATCTCTTTTTTTGATAAAATTACCAGCTTGGTAGATGAAGGGAATGCTGTGGATATAGTATACCTCGATTTCAGTAAGGCCTTTGACAAGGTTCCCCATGACATTCTTGCAAACAAGCTTGCAAAATGTGGGATAGACAAGTTAACTGTTACATGGATTTGTAATTGGTTGACTGGCCGAACTCAAAGGGTGCTCAACAATGGCTCCTTTTCATCCTGGAAAGAAGTGACCAGTGGGGTCCCACAGGGCTCTGTCCTGGGCCCAGTGCTATTCAACATCTTTATTAACGATTTGGATGACAGAATTGGGGGCATACTTATCAAATTTGCAGATGACACTAAACTGGGAGGAGTAGCTAATACCCCAGAGGACAGGATCAAAATTCAAAATGACCTGAATAGACTAGAAAGCTGGGCCAGTGCTAACAAAATGAAATTCAATGCGGAGAAATGTAAGGTTCTGCACTTAGGGCGGAAAAATGAAATGCACAGATATAGGATGGGGGACACCTGGCTGAATGAGACCACATGTGAAAGGGATCTAGGAGTCCAAGTAGACCATAAGCTGAACATGAGTCAACAGTGTGATGCGGCAGCTAAAAAAGCCAATGCAATTTTAGGCTGCATCAATAGAAGTATAGTTTCTAGATCAAGGGAAGTTATAGTGCCACTCTATTCTGCTTTGGTCAGGCCCCACCTGGAATACTGTGTCCAGTTCTGGGCACCACAATTCAAAAAAGATGTGGAGAAACTGGAGCATGTCCAAAGGAGGGCAACTAAGATGGTGAAGGGTCTGGAAACCTTGCCCTATGAAGAACGCCTTAGGGAGCTGGGGATGTTTAGCCTGGAGAAGAGAAGGTTAAGAGGTGATATGATAGCCCTGTTTAAATATTTGAAGGGATGTCATATTGAGGAGGGAGCAAGCTTGTTTTCTGCTGCTGCAGAGACTAGAACGCGGAACAATGGATGCAAACTGCAGGAAAAGAGATTCCACCTCAACATTAGGAGGAACTTCCTGACAGTAAGGGCTGTTCGACAGTGGAACACACTCCCTCGGAGTGTAGTGGAGTCTCCTTCCTTAGGGGTCTTTAAGCAGAGGCTGGATGGCCATCTGTCAGGGATGCTTTGACTTGGAGTTCCTGCATGGTAGGGGGTTGGACTGGATGGCCCTTGTGGTCTCTTCCAACTCTATGATTCTATGATTCTATGATTCTATGATTCTCTTTAAGAAAAAGAACCTGAACTTAAATGTGCCAAATCAAATTGAGAAAAGTAGGTATTCTATTGACATTTTTGCCTAGGTTTTGAGGTCTATAATGAGAAATGATACCTGTATCTTGTGACGGACTGACACTGTAGCTGTCACTTTCTTTATCTACAGACCCTGTGGCTCTGGGGGTTGGTAGCCTCCAGTCTGTTGTTAAGGTATGTGCTGATATAGTTGGATGAGGTCTGTTGAGAGTCCATTGGCTGGCATATCTGTTCCGAGCAGTAGGCCCGGCCTTTGCATTCCTTCTTGTTGTAGGATCTGCAGTTAAAAGAGAGAGATTGCTGAGTACTTGATTAATCGAGAAAAGACAACAGAAAAATGGCTGAAAGGAACTGGGGAAAAATTATTCTTCAGTGACTGAGTATTAGTATGAGATCTGATAGTAGACAGGCTAATCCTTCCATTCTCTAATAATATCTATCAGAAATAAATTTGTAAGAAATGCTGCATCTTTATTCACTTTCCTTTTATATGTCTTGATTGCTAAGCTGGTGATCCTTTTTGTGTCACATAAATAAAATACTATTTAGAGTTGTTAAAAAAAACCACACACACCATTATCTAGAAATCAATCATTAAGGGATCATGCTAGAGTCTCAGTTGCTGCAATCCTCATTTACTGATTTTTCAAAGGAATGGGTGGGAGTGAATTTGGTGAAAATAGAATGGCACATTATAGCAGCACTGAAAGAATTTATTTTAATGCATCTAAGAGGGCATTACTAACAATAGGGAATAATAGTATTAAAAATATAAATTCAAACTTGTGAAAAAGTTATTTGATATTCTTCAAAATAGCATGGTTGTTCTTTTACATTTTAAATACAGTGATTTTTAATGGAATGAGTTAATGGTAAATTGCCATAGATATAAAAATTATTCATGAATCATCCTTTCACATAGACAGATTGACAGACTTTTTTATTTACAAAGCCTTTTTAAATGCAAACTGTCCATATGTTGTTCACTCTGAGATCAGGGTAATAACCAGTACCTTAAAAAAACAACAACAAAGGCATTCAGCAATAAACATGGTGCATCATCTTTTCTGTTGAATAAACACAATAGTTAGATAAGTAGCGGAGCAAAACAAAATTGACTCCCTAATTTAACAGCATGCTGCAGTGTTATATATTGATTGTACAGTGTCTTTTCTAAACCTCTTATAATCAGTGCCAAAGTATTAGGAAATATTCCAAACAATAACAAAATTAAGGGAAAAAAACCAACTCCACCAGAATGGTATATTAAACTGTATGTAACCAGAGCCAAAAATTGGAGAAATTGTTCATTTACCCAAGAAACTTATAAAACCACAAAATAACATTTGAACTATATTAGAAACCTATCTCCCATCCCAAGAATATTGGTGGGGGCTGAAGATGGAAGACTAATTTGTACTGAGTGGAAAGGGAATCAGCAGGAATACAAAAAACTAGTCACTTTATTTCATGCAAAACGCAAGATTTCCAGGTGATCCCCTTATAAAAATTCAACACAGTAAATAAGTGCTAGTTCTTATCTAGTATCAGTGCAGCTATATTCTATACCCATGTTATCCATGTGGGAAAATTGCTGAGCATGGTGAAGGGCTTATTCCAGTGAGGTGAATTCAGATTTGATTGAATTCAGATAATTATTATTATTATTATTATTAAACTTTATTTCTAAAGCGCTGTAAATATACTCAGTGCTGTACAAAATTGGTAAAACTTAAGAAATATATAAAAGCCTGCCAAAGGCGTACACTCTAAAATAATAGCAGATAGATAAAATTACAAAGGGGAAAGACAAGTTAAAACATCGAACATAAAAGCAAGTGAGTGAGTTATGGATAACTTCTCATTATCAGAATCGCTTTCACATTTGTCACACAGATTCCTCGACAGACATTTTTACCTTGGAGTTCATTTTCTTCAAAGACTGACATGTTCTTTATTTGGCTTTGAAACACACAACAAATTGTCCTTCACACTTACTTGTTCCTGGCCGGGCATCAGAAACATCCACCAGTGGTCCAGTGGCCTGTGAGACAGACTGGTAATGTACTGTATGGGTAACAGTCAATGATTTCTGTTTTGACGTCTCTCCAAAATCAGCATCAGTTAGCAAGACTGTAGATCTGTCATCTGTGAGGGAAGGAAACACAGAGAAAAATGTCTGTCTATTCCTCATTTTTACTGATATTTGATGACGAATTAAAAATATTAATTCCTTATTGTTTTATCTTGGATTACAGCATATGATTTAGTAATCTAAGAACCCTGAATAATGTATTTCCTCTTGATCAGCACTTATTGATCTTTCTCAGATATGTGAATAATAATAATAATAATAATAATTACTATTATTATTTTAAAAATCTGGTTGTTAATAGGGACTTAATCTTGCACTTGTGAATTAAAAATTTCAAATTTCAAAATACAAGAGTGAAAGAAAGAGAAGAGTCAAAGAAAGAAAGAACAGCACTCTCCCTCTTTTTTGGTTTTTAAATACTGTATGTACAATTACATTAAGCTATGAAGACTTCAAACACTCTTCAAGAACAGGTCATTTACATTAAAGGATGAGTTGGCTCCACTTTGTGAGAGGGGATCTCTGGAAGTGATCCTGTCCTCTGGCCTTTTCCCCATTCCAGGGGTCCACCAAAACTTTGAAGATTTTCATACCAGAGATTACTGTGGGGCACTGGAAAAACATCAGTAAAACATTTAGGAAGTGTGTGTGTATGTGAAAGCCTGACAGAGTTCCTAAACGTCAGGGAATTGTCCCCTTGGCCTCCAGTGCCCCTAAATCATTTGGGGAGCAATCATTTCCCATGGTAAGTGCTGGTATGTAAATCTTCTTTGACAGAATAAACTGCCAAGGCAATAGGAAACTAGTCTCCAAGAGCCACCAGGAATCCATTTGGATCCATATATTTCCTGGGGCAGACCATCTTAATAGCTCCCCCACTCCTGTGAAGGTTCTGAATCCCAGCCTCAGTCTAAACTCTAGCAGGTGATGATCTGTCCATGACAATGGAACTACAGATAGTTCTTCTATTCCCCCCTCACCCATCAGAGTGTGATCAGCATGAGCAGGGTCAAATAATACCTGGGACAGATCCAAGGTTGTTATGGCAAACATGAAGCCCTGAACTAGTCTCAGAATAGATGTTGAAGTCCCCCAGCACTATAAATTAGAGAAACTCCAACCTCAATCATAAAACCACCATGGCTTGCTCATGAAGACAGTGGGGTATATGTCACACCAACAGAATTCCTAATCCATCTCAGCCACCCAGGTTCATGTACACACACTTGAACCCAGAGAGCTGTAGGATAGGCACTTGCTCAGGGGGCTGGAATTGTGAAAGACCACTGCAACTCTCCTTCTCCAAGGTCTCACTCGCTGTTGCACTGAGAACCCTGACAAACAAAGCTGAGAGACTACCTCCCCACCCCGTCTCAGGTAAATAACTAAGGATTGGATCTCATTGTCATTTTAATTTATCTTTGATCCACATAGAATACTCAAGGTATACAGCTTCACAGAGACACTCCGAACCAGGAATACACTGAGCAGTGATTTCTGTGAGCATAAAGATTCCCTCACCACTGTTGTCACTATTGGAGTTATACTCTTTACTTGTCTCCTAGAAAGAAGTTGGGGAGCATAATAGTGAAATGAGTAATCTACACCTTCATAACAAGACGACCAGAACAAGGAAAAGGAATGCTTTCAGTTTGGTGCTATTACTTAGAGATGCTCTATCTTTCAGCACTGGTACCTGAGAGACACACATCATTGCTCTCTTGTAAGTAAAAGTACGACAGAGCCTGTGTCTTGTTTGGTGCCCCCCAGGCTTCCCCAGTGGAGCAGTGGCCATGAGAATAGCTGGGTGTGCTCCTGGATTCAGATATGAGTCAGGATGCCCAGGTTTCAGCTGGGGCCAGGAGTGCATTTGCACAGTTTAAACTAGTGTGCTAGCTGCACCTGTTCCTTGATATGTCAGATCTGGTTATGGTGACACATGCCTTGACTACATCCTGTTTGGACTATTGTAATGCACTCTACATGGGGCTGACCTTGGAAACTGTTCAGAAACTGCAGTGTGTCCAAAATACTGCAGCCAGGCTCCCTTGAAACAGCTGCACTGGCTCCTATTCTGTTTCCAGGCAGAATTCAAGATGCTAGTTTTGACCTTGAAAGCTCTAAATGGCTTGGGTCCAGACTGCATCTCCTTGTACAAGCCAGCCTGAGTGCTAAGATTGTCAGGGGAGGGCTTTCTCTCAGTCCCACCACCTTTGCAGGTGTGGTTGGTGAGGACTTGGGAAAGAGCCTTCTCCATGGCTGCTCCCAGACTGTGGAACTCTGTTCCATGGGAGGTTAGGTTGGCCCCCTCCTTGCTCTCTTTTCGCTGGCAGCTGAAGCTTTTTTAATCATGCAGGCATTTGATGAGTTAATTTTACTTGTGCTGGTTTTAACTGTGTTTTAACTTATGTTTTAACATTAATAATGTTTAGTAATTTTTAAACTTTTGTAAATTAACACTTTTATCTCTGTCTTTTAAAATTATTTTGTCTTTTTAAATTATTGTTACCCGCTTTGAATCCCACTGTGGAAAACAGGCAGGATATAAATCCTTGAATAAATAAAGCAGCCAGTCAGTTAAATCACTCACTTACTCAATCAATCATGTTGTGTGGCTGCAATGATTCCCTCCCAACCCTGTGAAATCAATGTCCCTTAATACAACGGTTTCCTCACTCCTGCTTTATGGTCTTCATTCATATGTGTGCCAGTGGACATGTACATAGAAAAGATTGCCAAACTAGCCCCTTCACACTACGGGAATTAGAGAATTATGGTTCCACTTTAACTGCCATTATTTAATCTTACAGAATCTTGGGATTTGCAGTTGGGGGTATTTAAAATACTAAATGCTTTAGAAGACTACACCCTCCCCCCCAAAAAAAATTCTATAGGATGTTGCCATGAAGTAGAATCATACTGCTATAATTCTGTAGTGTGAGTGGACCTACAAACATGTCATAAGATTACAGTTTGACTCTTCTCCACATAGCCCTCCATTTTCCTACTTTAGCACTATCAGTATCAACTCATTCACCCACTATCAAGTATGATATACCCCAAGAACAGAAAAACACAACAAAAATGTCTGGGCTCAGAGGCAAATCTCTTTTCCATCTGACTGTAGATTTCCCACCATTAAGCTGTAATTAAATAGAGAAGAAACACAAAGTAGCTAAGCAGGAGGCAGAAAATAGGTCTCTCCCAAACCTACAGAGGTTAGCAGTGAGCTACCCACTGATACAGAGCTTCTATGAACAAACTATTTCTATGCATGGTACAATCAGGGTTTACACAATAAAATTTCCCTGAAAGTGCTGTAATTATCTGTGGATAGTCACAATTGCATAGAAAACTACGAGGAACTCCTGCAATGGAATACTATATGGCTATTAAATAAAGTTCCAGATAAACTACTATCAGAGGAATGGTCAAACAATCCATATTTTGTTTTTCCCCTTTGATAAGTAGCCATTAATAGGAATATACATAATATTAACAGAGATACTTCTTTATCCCATAAGTGCAATGAACAAGCATGGGCAAAAACTGAGGAAAAAGCAGTTCCAGCCCAGCTGGGAATAAAGCCTCTCTGGGAGGTGAGCCATGTGGAAACTTATCAAAGGACAAATTTAATGCTTGTTAGCTTGTGCTAGCTTGTTAGGGAAATACTTAGCAAGGGGCCCTTCACACTACACAACTATAGCTCTATAACTCCACTTTAATGGCCATGGTTTTATCCTGTGGAATCCTGGGGTTTGTAGTGTGTGTGTGTGTGTGGGGGGGGGGGGGGGGACAAGTGTTCTCTGATTGTGAATTCTAAATGCCTTCCCCTAAACTGCCAATCCCAGGATTCCATTAAAGTAGAATAACAGTGCCATAATTATGCAAATTGCAGCAGTTAAAAAGCACTGTTTGCATGACAAACTCTCATAGCTTAAGGTTGAGAAGTCAAGGGGGAACCATTTCTCCACCTACATTATCAGGGATAAAATTTGGCAGTTGAGAAACACATTTCAGAAAAATAGATGTCCACCAAAATGCAGAAATATATTTTGTTATGCACAAAAAATGTTGTTCCTTGCCCAACATCCTTTTTTCTATGCATAAACGTCACATGCAAATTTTGCACAGAATAAGCAATCTTCAACAGCAGTTTTTCCACAGAAAACAACATTTTCTGCACAGAAAATAATATTTTTTCAGAGAATCATATTTTTTATGCAAATAAAACATTATTTTTGATACACAAAATGTTTTTTGTGCAAAATTACTATGTATGAATTTTGCTCAGAAAAATTCTGAACTCTGAACAGCTTTTGAAAACTGTAGATTTTAAACACTTTTTCTGCAGTGGAAACAAAATTACCCAAACTACTCATTGTTTCCTTTAAGACTGAATGAGGAATTGCATCCATAGCTATTTTTTTAAAGGTGCCCTTACCTTATGTTTACCATCCTAAAAACCAAGCATTAGGTTCTGCCTCCTTACTAAGTGTATTGATGCAACCCTTCTGAAAGTTCTGGCTTAAGAAGACTTGCCACTTCTTAGCGTTTTTGAAATTCTGATCCCATGGGAAAGACAGTTATATTCAAACAGCAAGGTCAGTGTTGTATATATATTAATAGGGTCAATAAGTGAAAGGAAGGAAATAATGGTTTTAGGATTAAGATTCAGTCAGTAATGCAAGGTGCTACTGGTTTCCAGCAAGGCAACCTGCTGGCTTAGGTTTGCTCCACACCATATAGTTGCATTCATTCTTTGTTACTTGTGCAGTACAGGATACGGCCAAGATGAAGCAGGAAATATGCAATTTGAGCAATGTGTTAACTGGGCCTAAACTAGGTTTAGTCCACAAGAGAGTGGTGGCATAGCCTGACTGTTGGATGAAATATACTGCCCCAAAGGGGCAGCTTCAAACTGCTCCTAACAAAACCAGATTGGGGTTGCAGCAACTGCACACTGCTGCCCTAATCCACCTTTCTGTCCACTGAAAAAGGAGTGGCAAACAGCCGGCTGTTCTACCCTGCCATGGCAGGAAGCTGGTTTTAAAGAGCTCCGGCAGCATGCAGCGCATAAATGCCGCGCCACCAGAGTGCCCAGAAGCCAGCCCTCATGTAAACGAGCAGGTGGCTTGAAACAAGGAATCTGGACATCTTGGGGCTGTTGGTTGTCTACACACCATGTCCCCAAGCTGTCTGGAAGCTGGCTTTTTATGCCAATCTGTTCCAGCCCTGGGCCTCTCAGTGGGAGAGTGCAGTTCATTGTTATCACAGCATTTCTATTTCTTACACACTGATAGGAAACCTATGGCCCTCCAGATGTTGTTGAACTCCAGCTATCATAAGCCCAAGCCAGCATGGCCAACAGTCATTAATGGAAGGAATTATAGTCGAACATCATGTAGAGGGCCACAGCTTCCAACCTGACCTCTTATAGATTCTATGAGGGCCTACCAACCTGACCTCTTATAGATTCTATGATAAAATGCTCTTGATCTGTCTTTGGCCGATTAGATGATGTTTTAGTTAAATTATAGTATTTTTGATATTGTTAGGTCTATTATTGTATTTTATACCCGTATTTTATTGTTTTATTGATGTAATCCTGCCTCAATCCGAAGGGAGAGGTGGGAAATAATAATAATAATAATAATAATAATAATAATAATGTCAATGACTCTGACAACTTTCTTTACAACTTTCTTTCTGATAACCTTTCATTACTTCTCCCCCAAAGAAATAAGAAAGAGAGAAATCCCAAATGGTATCATAGTTATCATTTAAATTAGATGATACCAAATATTTTTTTGAATTATATTGCCACAGTCCTCTGCATATTTACTTCAGAATAACAGACTTATTGCATGAGAAAAGAAAGCCGAAATGGAGTGGGAGAGTAGGGGATTCCTCCATGGCTCTCTGCATGCCTTCACTTCTCTTCCCCTGAGAGATGGTCATAACAGCATGACTTTTGTCTAACTGATTTTTCCATTGTGAGAAAAGGCATGGTTTTACAACTATCTCCCTTGAAAAGAGAGCAGAAGTGCTACAAAGGGATGAGGAGAGACACAGAAAAAACTGCTCCTCTCCCACTCCATTTTGGTTTTCTTTTCTCAGATTGACAACATGCCTATAAAAATAGGTGCCAACATCATGTTGTTAATAGTTTCCAAAACTTCCTTACTAGTCACATGCAAAAGAAAAAATATAAAATAGTTGTGACCCGCACTCACAGCTGCATCAAAGCATGCCAGAACAACAACAAAACCATCCAGCTGTTGTACAAAGCAACCTAATGAATCTATTGATGACTTACCAATGGTTTCCATTGTGTCCCTCTCTTCAATCAGAAGCTGAGCTCTGGGAATATCTATATGCATTCTCAGTGTCTGCTGTTGCTTGTTGAGTGTGTCCGATGTCCTTGTATTCTTGCTAGGAATAAAAAGACCAAAAAGAAAAGAAAAGAAAAGAAAAAAGGAAGAAACATATTAAACCCTAATAATGAAATTACCTAAATGTCACATTATTTTGAAAGAATTTACTTTAGCCTCTTATCACTTTTGATGAAGATGCTCAAATAAATTCTTTTCATGGGTCCTTTCAAGTATATAAGCAGTATTAATTTCAAGCAGGACGTAAAAAGCATCCTCTGACATTATTTTTGAAGAACACAATCTTATGTAAGCAGTTTATACAAATGCTCTTTCTTCCCATCTTCCATTTATAGAACTAATGATCCCCTTCATCCAACTAGCGGGAAGTAGATATTAGAGCATTATATTCTTACTTAACTTTGGCACTGATGAGTAGAGAAATGCTAATTCCAGGATTCAATGTGCTGTAGATGGTTATGGGTTAATGTACAGTGTTAAGAATAGTGGTCCTTTCACATTACAAAGTTAAAATACTATTATTCCACTTTAGTTATTATGGTTCCATCTTATGGAATCCAGGAATCTGAAATTTACAGAGTATTTATAATTTCCATCTACTGAGGCTAGTGCCTCACTAACTACAAATCCCAGAATTACACAACATGAAACCCCATTCAAGTAGAATCAGGTGCCATAAATGTGTTACATAAAAGAGACAATTGTCTTAAGGCTATGATATGGGTTTTTAATAGTATTAGCATTAACCCATTCACCTACTATGGGGTTTAATATTTGTTTACCATAGAATAATGTTTGTTGTTATCTGTTCTTTTCTTATGGCAAAATGATATAATAACCCAAAGGTGGTGAATGAATTGAAACTGATACTGTTAAAATAGGAGAAATCAGGACTAGAGGGAGAGGACACATACACTAGCCTTGGGACAAGTTTGGGGTCCTTGACCATGACACAACTATAATATTAGGATATCACTCTAACCTTTGGGGAAACATCTGACAGAATTCTAGCATTTATAGTACAATGAGGCACTAGGATGTTCTGGAAGATAATTCAAAATGTCCCTCCCTTGGCTGCAAATCCCAGGATTCTATAGGATGTTACCATGGCAGTTAAAGTGGAATTTTGTCCTATGATTGTGAATAAAGTGAATAAGGTAATAAACAGGCCCTCGGTGGACTGCAACCACTTTCAGTGAGGCAAAAGGTGTGTCACAGGAGGAGATTTCAGAGGTGGACCAAAACAGCTTAATTTCCCTCAAATAGACAAAATTCAGTACCATTAACTAATAGCCTTTATTATTTTCAGTGGATTTAAAATAAAAAGCTCAATCAATTCGGGCAACCTACTTCCCATTAGTGAGATGAGATGGTGACTGTACCAATTTGCTCCTCTCTAATTCCATTTAAGATCACACGGTTAAATGTAAATCAGCACAGAACATGGCATTTAAAAGAGGGCTTGATTATTTAAGCTTTGCTACTCTCCTCCTCACCTCCTGGTGATTGTTCTGCTGTCACTTCAGTTAAACACATGCACAAGCATATGCACACACATGTGTTCATGCATGCACGCACACACACACAAACTCAGATCACCACTCCTGTGTTAACTCTAAGTGACTGATAAAGCATTTTGGAACAAGAAACAATTAGTGCATTATCACTGAAGCTATTATATTCTCATTTTAAAATTTATGCAGTACAGGATTACCTTTGGAATTAGCTATCACACCAAGAATGAATACCCCTTTAAAAGCTGGCCATAAAATTATAGCAAATCCATACCAGGTATACAGCATGTGATAAATATACTCAAAATTTTAATGTTTATTTAGATAAGAAATCAGCATGAACACAAGCCAGTGGCATACGTAGTATATTTGAAACCTGGGGCGGATCATTTTTTAATACTCCTCTACTCTCTTCAACAGCCATTTCTAGGCCCAGCAGAGCTGCTGCCCATGTGGGAAAGGGAAAAGACTCTCTTTACCACCCTCAACTGTCAATCAACCCATCAATCAACCGTACCAGCCTAAGAGAGGGGGTCAGTCCCATTTTTCCCAGTGCCATCTTGCCTCAGGTTGGATCAGGATAGCATTTTAAGCACTCCAGCTAAAGTTTGAGATTGGGTCGGGATCACTGGCTGAGCCTTTACCAGCCTAATTGGAATGGTCAGTCTCAGCTCCAGGTTTTACTTTCATTGGTTGTAAAACCATTATTTGTTCTTGTTGTGTGCCTACACATTGTTTCCAACTTATGGTGACTATATGTCAGGATTTTCTTGGCAAGATTTGTTCAGAGAAGGTTTGCCATTGCCTTCCCCTGAGGCTGAGAGCATGTGACTTTCTCAAGGTCAGCCAGTGGGTTTTATGGTTGAGCAGGAATCGGACCCTGATCTCCAGAGTAGTAGTCCAACACTCAAACCACTATGCCACAGTGGCTATTTACCTCATCCTTTACCACTTTAATGGGCATGGTCAGGCCAGATGTCATGGCAAGTGCACACAGTTCAGATCTCTCCTTGGACTTGGATGAGGATTCCATACTTGATTGTATCTGGATAAGTGTCAAGCATGAAGTAAGGTTCAGACAAGCCGGTTCTTTCTGAGGCTCCCTCTTTGCCATCTGACATCATCCGGCCTCAGGGGGAAAGAAAGGCCAACCAGCTTCATCAGGCCTGGCCTAAAGTGAGAAGAGGAGGCCTCCCTCCAGTCCTTGGTCCAGGTCTCAGAGGGAGAGAAGAACTGCTGAACTTATTCCCCTTCACATTGCCATTCCCTTCTCCTTTTGTGTCATGTCTTTTTTAGATTGTAAGCCTGAGGGCAACAAAATGTCCATTTAACTATCTGTAATATGCTTTGCGAGCCTTTCTGGCTGAAGAGCAGGGTATAAATACAGTAAATAAATAAATATTGGGTCTTGTGGGTGCTACTGAGGTGGCAGTAGAGGGCAGTGTGCTGTTGCATGCTGGTGCAGGCTGTGTGAAGAAACTGACTGGTGTGACTTTGACTGCATATGTATGTGTGACAGATGCTCCCTTCCTCCCCTGGTTATTAATGGTCAGGAGATTCCCTGCAAACTGTGTGACTGGATCTCCTTCATAGCCAGACAGGCTGTGGGGTCTAGTGGTTTGAGGGGTGGGGATGAAGTGGCAGTCACTCCGTTAGTCCAAAATGGCAGATGTCATCAAATGCCCTCCCCTTTCTAATGTTTTTCCCCTGAAACCTATGTCTTTCATGAGGTCTTTGATGAAATCCTTTAATCCTCATTCCCAATTTTATCAAGCTCAAAAGTATTTATCATCATGAGATCATTCTTTGGATGGGACAGCATAACTCTAAAATATTGAAATACTGGTCGAGCACAATGTTGTCAGCAGAAAAAATATACACAAGTGTAGCAACGCACTTGCACCGACAAGAGCCTATGTCCAAGATCCTGAGAGGACTCTGCTACCTCAAGGAGAATAACTGGCTGGAGCTGAGTACATGTGGGAAGAAAATGAAGACATAAATGTGGTAATAGGGCAATTTGTACCAGAAAGAGGGTATTTTACCAAAGAAATATTCAATCGCAATAAGACAAAAAGGAAATCAAGGACAGGGCAGATGTTTGGAGGGAATGCATGACAGCAATGTTGTTATGTCTAACATTTTATGGGGGGGGCGGGATATGTAATGAGGAACAAAGGGGCAATGATGGTTCTGTTGAAATGATGGCCCTTAAGATAATGACCAGTTACAGTAGTTTTTCCCCTACTTCACATATTTATTACTTATTTATTACTTACTTTCACATATTACATTTATGAGGCAAAAGTATTTTGGGAACAATTTGAGGGGATTTTTATTCACATTAGAATAAATGTGAATGAGTTTCTTAATGTGTTTTATAGTTCCCTTTTTTAACAAAAAGGAACTAAAGCTCAAAAGTGCAGAGCAACATAAGAACGAAGGGGCTGTACAGACAGCCCCAAAAAAGGCGGTCTACAGCTGCCCCTTTCTGCTAGTGATGGTATCTACAGCAACCAAACAGCGTGGCCTCCAGGGGCCATAAAAAGAACCTGCTCCCAGCGGATTCTTTTTAGGGTGCGCATGTGGCGCCATTGGTGCCGTCGTGCGCACTGATAATGTACATGTGGCGTGGTGCCATTTCAAGGCTGCACCATGCGTAATCATCATGGTGGACCCCATGTGGATGGGGGTGAGCCATGATGGCTTAGGAACGTGCGGCCGCTCTGCATTCCTGAGCCCTAAAATCGGCCCCAGGACAGCAGTTTTTGCCCATCTTTATCGGGCCTGTGTGTAGTGAGTAGAGCCTAAATAACCTAAATGTACCAGATCCCATCTCACCTTAGAGAATAAGCAGAGTCAGCCCTGGTTAGTACTTGGATGGGAGACCACTAACAAATGTCAGGTGCTGGAGGCTATATTTCAGAGGAAGGAAATGGCCCAACCAACACTGAGTATTCATTTCCTAAGAAACCCTACAAAATTTATGGCATCCCTATAAGTCAACAGACAACTTGAAAATACATAAAACACACATGCATGCACACAAGTGCCCCCCCCCCCGCACTGAGTAATGCCAACATTACTTTCTAAAACTGAATGTAATGGCAACAAATTCTTTTTAAAATATATATTTACAGGGTCTAGGCAAGATTAATGACATTTGTCTTCTTGGAAAGCCTTGCTGATTTTTGATTTTGAAAGATGGATAATCTGGCTTTTGATGGAAAAGCTAGAAGGAAGAAGTTTTGGCTTAAATGTGATTCTCTAGGATGTTGCTCTGTCTCAGGATGCAATACCAGAAAGTGAGTGTTGGCCTGATTCACTTTGAGGTTTGGATGAATTGGTGCCTAGACCTACTGTATATATTATGTTTGCACAACTAGATACATCAATAAATTGCAAAGTAAATTCATGGCTAAGGCCCAGACTAAGGCTTCTTCCTCTTACCTCATAAGCATTTCAGCCAAACTCTTTGCATCTGGGAAAAAAAGTTTGAAAATATTAAAATGTCAGCATTACGTGAGCAGCTCATTAGTACTGTATGTTTCTCTAAGTTAAACCAAGTTGTTTAACACAGTTGTCTATAGAAGAATATTCTTCCGGATAGTGAAAGACTGAACATGAGAGAACAAACTGAAACTTAATCTCAGTACAACTAAATTAATTTTGCCACGATGTTGGTCAAGCTAGGGTTATGTATATACTGTACAGTGAATGGGAATTGTACTCATTCTTAAGGAAGGGGTTTGTAACTTGGGAGAATGGAGGTTTGGCCACTTGGTCCCTTGTTATTTATCTCGATGACCATGTGGCTTCAGTGATTATGAGTGATATTTACCATTTTATCTGGCATAATGGACCCTTTCCTGGGAGAGTGTAGCTAAGACATATTATTTCATGGTTTATTATATCTGAAGGGATGTCATGTTGAGGACAGAAGTCAGATTTAAAGAGAAAGAACCATAAAAACAAAGAGTGCAGGTGCCTTCAAGTTGCCTATCAACAGGCAAGCAAGATAACAGTCTCCTAGTCACAGTCTTCCCCACTATGGTGAGATGCATTGCATTCCTTTTTAATTATCCTAGCAATTTCTAAATGTGCAGCTATACATACAAATTAGAATATGCAAATCCCCCCCCCACAGCATCATCATGAAGGTCATATTAATCATGGCTTGTTGCCTAGTTTCCAACCATCAAACAAAGTATTTGCACATCAGTAAACCATTTATGCCCCCAATAGCCATCACCAGGTGGTTGTGGGCTCTTGTGAAGAAGGTGGACCAGAGAAAGCACTTAACTTAATTAACTTTTAAAATTCTGAGCCAGGCCTCTATCACTCCTCCATAAGTTTGTCTCAAAGCAGTGCTTCTCGGGGTATATGATATGGGAGACTAGAAGTTTTTATTTTCAAATGTGCCAGGTACAAGCACCATATTTTGTCAATTGGATAATGGCTGTTTCTTTTGGTTTTCCCCTGGAAAGTCACTGTGGACAGGAAACTGATGGCTTTCAGGCCAGCAAAGTTCACAAACCACAACTTTGAATAGCACTATCCTGAGGAAGTGAAAATTTTCAGGAAGACAAGCTAGACTGTATCACTCTCCCATTTCAGCAGAGTAAGTTTTTCATCTATCTCCTGTACTATGCACTAGTCTTTGTAGTAATGTGAATCACAGTTTGGGAAAGTTTACATTCTGGCCATACTGTCTGAGGAGAATGCAGGCATTTATAGTTCCAAAAAAGTAACTTGCATAGTTTGCAATTGCTGGGTGAGGGGGATCCTGGGGAGATAGCTTGTTTGCCCTGCCGTTTGCCTTCCCAAGAAGGGAAGAAATGTTTGGTTCATATGCAAGAGATTTTCCCCATGGCCAAAAGAGCCCAGATACTTCATGGGAGGGGGCAGGATCTGGTTTCTCAAGTTGGGTATGTCTATCATCTAGAGTAGGGTAGAAAAAGTATGGTTTATGGACTGCATGCAGCACAAAGTCTTTTTTTCTTGGCTCTCTCTCTCTTTTTAAAAAAATATTTCTCCCCTTGAGCAATTTTGGGATATCTCCCCCCCCCCCCCGCCCAGCCATTTTAGGTCCAGGAGTCACCTTTCTATAAAAAAGGAGGTGACTTCCATATCATTTCCTTTTTTTAAAAAAGGGCCTGTCTCAGGGCTAGTATAGCTTATGGGAGGAAACACATGGCACAATTGCCTCCAAACCCCTGCATTTGGAAGCATCTGGCAGCCTTTTAATATACTGGTACAGTGGGAATGCAGCCCACCAAAGTCTCCTGGGGAGCCCAACCCTTGATTTTTGCCTAATCCTGATCTAGAACATTTTTATAACTCTGGAAGGAGAAGAAGGTAAGTTTCTAAATTTATTTTATGTTTTTAAAGATGCTATTTCACTTATGGCTTACTAGATAGAACCAATTCCAGGAGTTCCCTGGCTGGGCTGCCTGAGGATGGTTGGAATGTGTGGGTCATGCTGATATGGCCATTTTGACAGGCCTATTTTGTCCATCAACTAAGCTATTTTCAACACTGCTTTTGGGATGTGAGGAACTAAACACTATAACATGCCACAGTTAGTTCATACCTTTGGCAATGGAAATGCACACTTAAAATTCCTAATCCTTTGTTTTGGGAATGCAAAACTGCAAATGGCTACTTTTATGACATTGACTCTTGTCTGTAGCTAACACTAAGAGTTTTCTCTGTTTAAGCAGATATAATATTATAGCCAAATAATACATGAAGACCAGTTGTGGCAGCTATTTTTTTGCACATAATTTATTTTCTCCTGCCATCAGGAAGATAAATGCAATGAAAAATTATTAGACATGACATATTTAGACCAGGGAAGAAAAGACTATTGCCAAATCTAATAAGAGCATGTTCAAAACATTAGCACAACCAAGAGTTTGGACTTGCGGGGATATTAAATTTGACTATAAAATAAACATCTCACACAACAGATGACTAAACATCAGTACAGTTGGTAAGTGAAAAAAGGGAATCCCAGCCATTCTGCTCACTTTTGCTTGTTAGGGTTCTGCCAGATATAATTCTGAATCTTGTTCAGATATGCCTCCTTGGGAAATCAGCAGAAACCCAGAGGCTTTCAACTGAGGTTTGCTACAGTCAAAAACATAATTTGCTTGGTTGAACTGCATTTGGGAGCAAAGAAAGTATAGTTGCTGCAGTAGGACTAAGTCACCCTTCCACACATAAATACAGAAAGGCCCTGATTGTCACAACAGTCTGTCTTCTGGCAGTCAGCCGCTTTGTGCTGCTCCTCAGAAAGTACTGCTACAAAGACCTAGCAGGAGGCAAGAGGAAGGTAAAACGAATATAACACTCACCATACTAAGTTCTTCAGGATAAAATAATAAAATAATAAACAAAACAAAACAAGGAACTCCAAACAATATAGCACTAAGTATAGGAAGAAAACAAAGTTCCCCAGTCTCTAAAATTCTCAGACAGTATCTGCGTGAAATCTTCTCTTTGAAAACACAAAGAGGATATTGCTGTATGTACATCAGCTTTTTTACATAACATGTCAAATGGGCAGATGGACTCTGGGGAGTTGGGCCTTTGACAGGGATAGAAAGAATATTCACTGTTATTTCCTGGCTGAATATTGGGAAACCTAGCTAGAAAAAGTAACATAGAGATATGCACAGATTTCACATGGAATTTGGATATCACAAACTGTTTCAGGAAATCATTCTGCACAGAAACAGAATGCAAAATTTGAGTTCTTTGGGGCAAAACCCCATGATTTATGTATACAACCCTATGTGTCTTGCTTAAGGTTGGTTTTTTGCATGAAAATCGTGAGTTTATTGTGAAAAACACACAGGGCAGCTCTTGTAACAGAAAAGACTCTGATTGCTGCTCAGCATGGATTTTTGGTACAGAATACATCTTTGGCAGCTCTTGATGTTCATGTGGTTAAGTCTAAAGTAAGATGAAAAAAATCATTCATTTTATTTTATTTTTAACAAGAATTTTCTGAAAGTTCTTCATTTCTTAAAAGAAACCAATGAAATATTTTGATTAATAACAACAATAATAACAACAATAGGGAGATGGCAAAACAGACAGATTTTCCCACCCAGACAGTGAGCTTAACTTTTTGAAGTCTGGATGTGAATCCTTGTCTACTCAACCAAGTAAGCAGTAGTGAATTAGGTTTGCCACCACTTTTTTGCCCAATATCCTCCTAATCTTTAACAGGTATATGGAAGAGTGGTACAACATGCTCCTCTCTATTCTATGAATAGCCGCACCAGTTTAACAAATGAAGATGGTTAAGAATCTTTTTGTTGGTTTGTTTATGGTAAGAACTTAATATTTGCAAATTTATTCAAAATTTTGTTGAAACATTCAGATGTGGGGATGACATATTCATGCCTCCATAGTAGGGGCTGACATTTCTCACAACCTCATGTGATGCCATGGTTATTTGCTGCAGCAACATCAGACTCTTTAAAATGTGACCATCCTCTCAAATAATATTAGGGAGGTGTCAACTGTGGAGAAGTGGCAAGTCTAGTGTCCCAGAACATTTTTAAAAATGGCTCCACCATCTATTTCTTACAGCTTCTCTATAGAAAATTCCACTTTTTTCATGAGGGGAGGTGACTACAATGTATTAAAGCAAACATTTTGGTATCCATACTTACCTCTGAGTCTCTTTAGTCTCTGTTCCCTCCTCCTCCTTCTCACAACCAGCAGAAGCACAAAAAGCAGCAAGACCCCAACCAAGATACAGGAAATGGTCACCAGCATCTTTAGCCCTTCATTGGTTGCCAGACCTTCCTCACTTTGGACAACTGATTTAATGAGTGGAGGGATTGTACCTGGAAACAGTGTCATGACATTAGATGCCTATCAATGAAGAGAAAAGGTTGGGTTTTTTAAGTGACTATGGTGTATGGAAGCTTACCTGTATGTTCCTAAGGAGTTTAATTAATTAGGAAAGCTTCAACACAATAATTTTGGATGGGGCATTTTGAGGGAGACATGCAATGTTACTAGTATGAGTAAAAAGGTAAGCTATAAAACCTTTTCCCCCTTTGTATGAAATATTGTTATTTGAATTTTTCTGGGCTCCTTGTATGAATGGAATGAGGAGGGGAAGGAGGGGAGTAGGAGTAAACAGTTCCCAGCATCCTTGCTTACAATGTAGATTTTTGATTGAGCATTCTCAGATGTTGCTATTATTGGGATCCAGAGGCTTAAGGAGTTTCTTCAAACTACCCCAAGCCCCTGGCAAATGCTGGTTTCCCTTTTCCTCCCCTTAGAAAATATAGAGAATAGGATGGCTATCAGATTAGAAGGATGCTTGACAACAGGCCATTATGTGGACCCAAATTTGAAATGTATTGTGTTCTTTTGTACTGCCATTTCAGAAATCTTCCTCTGTATCGCCTTCCTTTCCCAAATCTTGCTACTGTCATTGAGCTTATAAGTGGTGAAAATTCTGAACTGCTACAACCAAAGAAGAGGTTTTTCAATTTTTCCCCACATGGTCTTATTCTTATTTATCTTATTTATAATGCCTTGCACTGTCTTCTCTATAAAATATTCAAAGCTACATACAATAAAGCTTTGGAGCTCAACAATGTTAATTATTAAAGGGTATGACCTGCTTTTCAATGAGTGCTGTTATGCCTGCTGTGAAGAGAAATTTGTCCTCTCCATTGTCAGTTATGTGCATGAGCACATACACAGAGTGTATTGGCATGATAAGACTGCTGCTTACCAGCTGATATGTAGAAAAGTGATGCCTATAATGGTTCATGTTCTACCTCACTGTAGGGCTCTAGTTATCAATTTATTTTTGCTCTGGAATTCCCAGAATGGGAACGGGATCATTTCAGGTAACATAAAAGTACTGTACCATTTAGAAAACAGCCACTGGAGTCAATAGTACAAGGATAGAAAGCATTGTCTGAAACCATAGCCTTTATGAGTACAAAACATTTATGGCTAATGCTCAATTCAGTTAACTGAGAATTTATTCAATATCCTGCCAAGAGATTTCAATTGTTTGCTAGAAAATTCTGAAAGGATCAATTTGGCCACATCATACTTTAATGCATAATGACTTTTTCCAAGAGGTGTGTTGTTGTAGCATTTAATCCTAAATCACTAAGAAGCTACCATGTTTAGATTAAAATAGACCACCCAACAATAATTGATTATAACAAATGACAAGCCTTTGTCCCCAGGCATTAAGTATAAAGCATGTGTGTTGTGGACAGTTACCAAATTAGCAATTGTTGTTGTTACTGTTTTTGTTATCATTATTATTTAATTCATATATGCCTTGCTTTCCCTCCAATACTGATCACATGAGAAAAGAAAGCCAAAACAGAATGGGAGAGTCGTGGCTTTCTTCTGTGCTCTTTGCATGCTGTCAGTTCTCTCTCAGCCTCAGAGGAAGGCAAGGGCAAACTCTCTGAACATATTTTGCCAAGAAAACCCCATCATAGGTTTGCCTTAGGGTTATCATAAGTCGGAAATGACTTGAAGGCAAACAACAGCAAGCATAACTACAACAACAACAATTACAGCTAATAGTTGGATGGAAAGGAATCCTTCTGATGCAATGGAGTATCCCTCTACACCAAATAGAGCTATAGGCTCTATTGCAAAGTATGGCCATCAGAGAAGCTTGACATAAATTTGTACAGCTCCATCTGAAATGCTCCATGTGACAAGAGGCAGATGGAATTTCAGATTGTAAACATCTATATTCTTTTTATCATCTAGTTGCTACAGATACCATACTGCAGCAGACAAAATTAAATGGCACTTAGACTGTATTATGTGAAATTAAATTAGTTATGATTGTTCTTCATTAAACAGCAGTGAAATGAAAGCACTTACTCCCATCATAGTTGAGTGTTGCAAATTTGGCCTGCTTCTCGGCACACCCAGCACTATTACAGACCCTCATTTGCAATTCGTACCAGGTTGCTTCCTGAAGATCATACACAATATATGATTTTGTAAGAGATGTTCTCTGAGCCGTTGTCCATACTGTGGTCCCAAATGGCCTGTATTCCAGAGTAAATGAAGTGATTGGACAACCACCATCATTCCAACCAATGAGGTTCAATCGTACCCGAGTGGTGTTAATACTGGCAAAGAGTTCTTGTTCTTTTGAAAACTGTGGTTCTACAAGAAAATATATTTAAAGAGTTTTAATAAAAAGATATCAGAACATAGTGCCTTTCCCGTATCTTTAACTTATATGCACTTGTTTAAATTTTTAATCCTTACATATGTTTTTTAAAGTCATCCATCTTTATTTTTTTCTATTCTTCTTTTTCTGTTCATTTTATTTATTTCATTTTTTCCCCCAGGTTATTTCAGATTTTCTGGACAGAGAATGTAATGGGACAGTACTATTAGTGTATGACAAGGTAGTTTTTAGAGATTCCTTTATACTAACACCAAGTGGCTGCTGGGAAAAATCCAAGAGGTTTGTGGTTCCCTTGCAGTTTCAAGTAACTACTACAGTACTACCTTCAGAGGTGCACCACAATATCATTGTGACAGGGAGGAAGGTGGCAGTTCTCTCAGACTGTAGAGTACTTCCAGAATCAGGTGCAATACCTGATATCAGAGATGAGCTCTAGCACCTCTTGTAATTCAGAGGATGATTTCCTTAAAAAACAAAACCAAGAAAATGGTTGCAGTTCTGTCTATGCAATTTACTATTGGCTGGAATGTGAATCTTAGAATACTATTGTCTGAACACTAACAGGATGTCCAGAGATTTTGCTTGGTATGATTTTTAAATTAACAACCATGCTTCCACACTACTACACAAATCACAATGCAAATATCCCTCCATTTCAGTTTTTTTCAAAAGTTGTCAGATAGCTCCTGGCTAATAATAATGATAATAATAATAATATAATGTGATCTAATGACTCCTGTGTCAATCACTGCTCATGGTACAGATGACATGCTGGCTCTTGCTTGCACTGTAGCTTTTTATTACAAAGCAATCAGTTATTATTTACATCTCCAATGTCTCTACACACCCAAGTGTGCTGCTTCTGAAAGGGTTGCAACTGGTTGTAATCCACTGAGCATCCCAAACAGCATTGTTAACTTCTTTTGTTTTCTCATAGTCTTCCAGAGTGCTAACATAAAATATAGCAAATGGCAGAGTCCTAATAACCTTAGCATCCCAATTTTTAAAAACTCTGACAGGCATCATGTTAGGTTATGACATCATGGGGCTTTTTAGATTGGCAGGAAAGTGTGACATGAAGTTGCCTTTTCCTTAATGCTCAGTGTAGTGAAAAGACCCCAGAAGCGACGAACCCCACCCAGCCAGCTTCTAATTGGCTGGTCACCTGGTGCTTGTTGATTGGCTATCTCTGTCTCCGGGGTTCGCCGCTTCTGGGGTCTTTTCACTACACTGAGCATTAAGGAAAAGGCAACTTCATGTCACACTTTCCTGCCAATCTAAAAAGCCCCCATATACCTTTTTATGATTCACAAAGCTGAATATTCTTAGTAAAATGTATAAATATTATAAACTTTGTATTATAAACATTTATATTTATAATATATAAATTATAAATAATACATATTATAAACTTTATATTATAAATATTATAAGCTTTATAATATAAATATAAATATTCATGTTCTTAGGAGAGGAGGTCCTCCATATGTTTTGGACATCAACACCCAGAATTCATGAGCATTGGCAAAGCTGGTTAGGGGCAAGGAGTTGATGTTTAGAATAGTTGGATGACTAAAGGCTACGAATAACTGATCTAAATTTTGAGTTGTTCATTTTGTGTGTGTGTTTGTGTGCAAATTCCTAGAGAGCACTCAGGACTTACTAGGAGGGGATTTTAACATTTTCTAGGTTTTAATTAAATTGGTTTACTTAATGCTATTTTGTTTTTGTATTGGGATATCAGGGGAAGGCAATGGCAAAATATCCTCTGGAAAAAATCATGCTAAGAAAACCATATGATAGGTTCGCCTTAGGCTGACTTAGGCTCACCATAAGTCAGAAATGATTTGAAGGCACACATAACAACAATCTGCTTTCTAAATTGGCTGCCCTTAGTAAACCAGTTTGGCATTTCTATGAGATGACAATGTACAGTTAATTTAAAAAAAAGATAATTAATATTCAAGTATTCCAATAGTCCTTCTCTATCATGCATATAACCAACAAAAATGATCAAATAAATACAAAGTCACTGCATATTATCTTTTTTTTTTTCACTGTAACATGTTGATGTATTGGTTGCTCCCCATTTTCATGTTTACATTCTGCAAATATACAACAAAACATGTCTAAGTGCAAGAAGTATTGTCTACTTCTAGGGATTGTTTTACACTAAATTAAACAGAGTTTGATTTTCAGTATAGGGGTTATCCATTCTTATTATTTCAGCTCTATTTCAGCTCAGTAATAGTTGGTGCATATCAAAGGCTCACCAGACTGAAGGCACAGTCTATCAACCCTAAATGTAGAGACATGAATATACCCTTCCTAAATTTTACTAAACATAGCAGGCTTTGCAGATATAATTAATTCCTAATTATTACAAAAAATAATTCTTAGTATTTGCATAGTCATTTTGGTGTTCAACACATTTTACATACTGTATATACTCGACTATAAGTCGACCTCATGTGTAAATTGAGGGCAGATTTTGGGGCCAAAATTATGGATTTTTATACAGCCCTTGGATAAGTCGAGGGTAAAACTTAGGGGCATCTAGTAATGAAGGATGTAAAGGATGAAGGAAAGGAAAACAATGCCAAAGAACTTACAAAATTCCAGCAGGCATAACTATTTGTGCTCATACTAAAGGCTGGATGGATGAGAGAGTAGAAGGGAGTCCGTGTTTCCAGAGCAGATTAAACTCTTGTCTTTCACCAGGTGATGGTTTCATATTATGATTTATAGCACAGTTTTTACATTGACCCATGGATAAGTCAAATCCATTGGTCAAAGGTTTTGACATTTAGTGATTTTTTTAGTCCTTTCTCTTGCGTTCTTCCAACTATCCATCTCTTAAGTATTTTGAAGATCTGAAGCCCATTTTATCATTGTATCCAAAACAGGTTCCTTTTCTTGTACAAGTTCTCTGAGAAATTTATGTAATATAGCAGTCTTTTTGTCATTTGTATTTAATAAAATTTTTGACAAACCCGAGGTTTCTTTTTCAAAGTCTTGTAGTTTCTGGTCTATTTTAAATCTTTCTTTAATCTACATATAAGGAAACCAATGTACTTCAGGGTCAAGTTGTTTTAAGTTTTCAATTGGTTTCATTTCATATGTATTACTTGATTTGATTAAAATGTCTTTATAAGTCAGCCATATGTCGAGATCCTTCCACCTTCCAAAGAATGCTTCTTGAGAAAAATACCCACAAAGGGATTTCTCAAAGTGTTTTCTTCTTAATTTTTTCCCATGTTTTAAGTAAGGATCTCCTAATCAAGTGGTGTGAAAAATCTTTGTGTATAACCGCTTTATCATACCATAAGTATGCGTGCCAACCAAACTGTTATCAAATCCTTCTAAGTTAAGGAGTTTTTCATTTTTCAGCCTGATCCATTCAGTAATCCAATTTAATACATTTGCCTTAAAGCTTTAGGCCTCGAATTCCTCCTCCACCAATTTTCTCTTATTTTAGAATCACAATGAAAGATGAGTTCACATACCTTTTCCAAGCGTTTTGGCTTCTATGATCTCACTGATGCGTCCTGGTCCCACTCCATTCTGGGCAGTCAGCGTGAACTTATACCATGTACCACACTTCAGCGTCTCTAAACGGTAGGAACGTTCACTAGGGCTAATAGGAAAACTACCCCACTGTTCACTGTTGTCCTCTGAATACTGAAGTATATAACCTGCCATGGATACCAAGACATCAGTGTTACCACATACTATGTTAACTAGATATACAAATCAATGGATGTTTCCATACTGACAGGTGAGTAGTAAGAGCCTTGAAATCTGTTGAAATTCTGGATTAAGAATCCAGTCTGGAGAGGTATTCCTGAACACTAAACGGAACACCAAACAATAAGTGCTCCCACTCTGCACTGCAAAGTAGAACCAACTTTTCAGAGACCTGAAGAAGTTCTGTGAGAATACCTGAGAATTCTTCTCAGATTGAGTTTCATCACTCCATTGAACTGTATGGAGCAAGAAAGAAAGAATGTATCCTGACAGCCACTCAAAATCTGTGTAAGCAGAGCACAATTTTTATTTGGTTTCTTTGGATGTTCTTTTATACATTCTTTACAAAACATCTTGAAAAGAATCTCATCCATCTTGCCCCCCCTCCCCCTTCTATTGTAAGAGGTCTAACTCTAGATTCAGAATTCACATTACATCATCAGGGATGTAGCGAGGATTTTGGGAAGGGGAGGTCCAGACCAAGTGCTGTCATTATAATGGGGATTGGACACTGCGGCACACATCATTCATTGTATTTAATGGAAGGGAGGGTCCAGACCCCCCAGATCCCCCCCCCCCCGGCTACGTCACTGGCATCATTTTACATTGTTTCACATGAACAAAATCTGTATGTTGCCTTCTCTGAATCAGATTCAGCTTTTTCTTCCATGAGGGAGCAAACTATTTTTGTGTCTGGTTTTCACTGTGTTTTCGGTAGGCTCCCCTCCCCACAGCATCTGGATTTTTTTTTAATTTAAAAAACACACATAAAAATTGAAGCACTCTAGTGCAAAGGAGATGCTTTTTAAAAGCCAGTTTACTCTAGCACTAGATTAAAAGTATAGAAAATAAGGGAAAGGGGAAAGGGGGAGGGAATAGGCTTCAGCAGGAAGAAAACTAGAAACTTCATTTTTACATAAAAGTATAAAAACTTTTAACATCTAAACCTTTGCACCTGGAAAGCACTGATCCACAAGCAAAAATAAAATGAACTTTAACAATACGAGTGCCCATCAGTTTCGAATTAAAAATGTATCAAAATTTGCTGTGACAGGTGTTAGCACATCCCTCATTCTCCACAATGTATATGAGGTTTCATAATTTCATATCTAGAGCCAGACATGTTCTTAAGATATCACTGTGACCATTGGAACATTAGAAAGTTTGCTATGGGAAAGGCACATTAACCCAAAACCATGTGGTGGACCTGGATAATACTAAAATAAAGGCTAAATGAGTTTGCTGATCACTCTGTCCTCTCCCAGGCTTTCTGCATATCCTCCTGCACTGGAAACAAAGATGATCCCATTTCTTATATCTACCCCCACCATGTTTTCAGCCAACTTCACTATCCATCTGCTTTGGGGCTGTCCTACATCCACTCACTGTTTTGTTAATCTGAAGTTAAGTCCATCTACTAAAATTGCCCTTTGTCAATTCAGTGACAGAGCACCCAATCCCTTTGTACTTCATGTGGGAATGTTAAGCACCCCTCAAGGCTAGGATATCAGATATACATATCAGCTTCTTCTCCAACCTTGTGGGTGCACAGAAATCCTCTCATACTTACTGTGTACTTACAGACGCCATCTGAGGCACACCCCTCTTTCCTTGAATCCCACTTCAGGACTGGTAAATATTATCCCCTCTACACTCCTAACTCTTTGCTATCCAGTTTCTGCACTTCCATTTTGGCTAGCTCTGTATGGTGTTTCTGCTTGAATTGCTGCTCTGTGTTTGGCTGCACACCAGCACATTTCCAAATAAAATTCTTCTTTATTCATTAAACCTGGAGTGATCCCACAGTTATTACTGGTATACACAGGTGAGCATAATCCTCAGGTTACCCAGCCTCTTAGTGATTCCTAAACTTTGGTTCTCCAGATGTTTTGGATTTTAACTCCCCCAAAGCCCAGCCAGCTTGGCCAACAGTCAGGAATTCTGAAAGCTGAAGTCCAAAACATCTGGAGGATCAAAGTTTTGGGATCACTGATTTAGGAAGATGATGACACAGTTGGTGGAGCCCCCCCTCCCCATATTTTGGCACAGGGGGCAAAAGATGCTTTCAGCTGAGATGTAAAAACTGTGGTAATTGACCAGCATCACCAAGAAACAGACAAGATCAAGAGAACCATTGTTTGGTCCTTGTATATAAAAGCACCATGCCCTGACACATTTGGCCATTCTGAATGAAGCTTTTGTTAATCACACTTAATCCACCCAAATTAATGGTAGTAATGTTGAATTTTCTCTCTGGCTTTTCTTCGCTAACAAAGATTCAGGCAAGACTCATCCCATGCTTTCTACAAGTGCGTTGATGACTAAAAAGGCCGATCCGATATCAGGATGCTGCCAAACAAGACTGCATGGTGATCTCCAGTCAGTCTCAAGCGACCAAGTTTCTGAACCGCCTGCATGCAGGGTTGGGTCTGTGGCTTCCGGTGCATCTTTCCCCTGTCATTTCATCCCTCACCTATCGCTACAGGACTTTTTTTTGGGGGGGGGGGGAGATCGGACGTATCCTTTGAGCCTTTGCAGTGGATTTTTCTGGTGGAGTGCAGCATGCACAGAACTGGCCTCACCCTTTAAACCAGAGGTTTGTCTGCCCGGGCCAAGCAAGCAAGGACGGTGGCAGCGAGATCCTTGGGTCATAGGTTTGATTAGAGTTTCCTTCTCTTAGATGGTTTACCTTACAGGGTTAGACGAGCACCATCTGCCCGGGTTTGGGATTGGAGTTTTCCTTCTCCTAGGATGGTTGCCATAAAGCTAAAGAGCCCATCCTGCTCTTTGACGCTCTTGGTCAGACCCTTTGGTTGTGACCTGTCTGGCATGGGAGGCTCTGCCAGTGGATGTTTATGCCACCGCCAGCATAGCTCAAAGCTTTTGGATTGTCCAAGCTGGAAGTATTTGGGATCCCCAATATCAAGACAACACTGCTACATGTGAACTGGAAAAAATACTAGCATTCCTGACCCATGAAACAGCAGTGTCCCAAATTTCAGGATGCCTATGTAAAATATCTCTTTTTTCCCTTACCCAAAGCTAACATGACCCAATATTAGGTCTGAGACTGCAATATGTGAATAATTTTTAGCTGAACCTGACTCTGTTACCTCGAATAGAGCTGCCTCCATTGTCTCCAGGTATCCAGGACAGAGTGATTGAAGAAGATGTAGTTTTGGACACAGTAAGTCTCGGTTGGTCTGGTGGAACTAGTTAAGAATAGTTAAAAATAGGGAAAAAATTAAATGATTATGCATAATTTAAAACTGTTCTTACTGACATGTATTAAATAATTGTTTGGGACTGGGAATAAAAGCAAATCATATCTGTCAACGTGTCTGCTTTGACATCTTTAGATAAGACATAGTGGAAAAGTTCTCTTTTTCTTAGGCATTTGAGTACTATATAATTTTATCTGGCATTTTGTGACCTTAATTTTTCCTTTGACTTTCCCATCACTAAAATCTTGGCACAGTAGTTGAGAAAACATTTTCTCAACAGTTACTTTAGATCAGAGTTGGTAATCATGCAGTTCACCTAAATGGTGTTTGACTATTATTTGACTGAAAGTCCCAGCACAGCCAATGGTGAGGAATTGTGGAAAATGCAGTCTAACAATATCTGAAAGGCTGCATGGATAAAAGTGCACAGCTGCCACAAATCCCTGGCATACTTTGTTATTGCAACAACATTAACATCTGTGAAATCACCACAGAATTGATTGATCAGTGCTAGTAAGATGGAACAGCCATTCTCATTATCTGTGATTGGTCAATATGCTTTGAAATATAGCACAGAGATAGAAGGAATCTATTTCAGCCTCCTGCTTTATGCAGGATCCACAAGGTAGGGCACAACTACAGCATATCACAGTTGATGGTCATCCAACCCCTGAATACATCTATTAAATGAGAATTCACAAGCTCCCAAAGCAGTCAATTCCACTGTATCAAACACATCCTACTATTATGAGGTTTCTTGTAATTTTTAGGAGAAATCTGCTTCTTTGAAGTTCCCAACCATAGACTGTAGTCCTGAACAAGATTAACCAATCTCCTGCATGATCACCCTTCAGATATCTGATGGCTGCTCTTATGTCTCATTTTTCATATCCCTCATCACCCTGGTCATCTTACTATGGATAAGAACCAGTTTGTCAATTTTCAAAGTCTGATTTTTAAAATTTCACATTTTTGTCTGTGGAATATTCTTATTTGCTATGAGAAGAATTACTGAAATGATCATTCAAGTGCTTTAAGTGCACAACCAGTCACAATGAAAGAAGACTTTGATTAGCTTACCTTGGACCTGCATATTCAAAATGATTTCATCTGATCCCCAGTTGTTTGTGGCCACACAGCTGTAATATCCTGAATCCTCTGCTTTCACAGTACGGATGACAAAGCTGCCATTACTAAAGATGCTTCTTCGCCCATCAATCATCACTAGACTGGGTGTCCCGTTACTACCTCACAGGAAACAAAATTCATACATTAAAGAAGTTACAACCAACATTACTCAGGACTGTGGTTATTTTTAAAAGGGGGGCTGAAAATGGAAACCAAAAAAATCTCCTTGTTCAGGAGGTTGAATTGATTCATTAATATAGGGATGTGCAATTTGTTGCCCTCCAGATGTTGATGAACCAATTCTCATTAGCATAGGAGATCTGAGAGGAGGGATGATGGGAATTGCAGTTCATCAACCTGCATCTTAACTAGATCAGGACTGCAGCAACTGCACACTGTGGCCCTGATCTGGCCTTTCCAGGCTCCTTTTTGAGCCCTGAAAGGGTGCTATAGCCATGGCACCATGGCTTTACAGCACTCCTTTGGCACTGCATCATCTAAACACAGCACCAGAGTGATGTTGCACGCTGTGTGGTGCAGTGTGCAGCGTCATGCCACCATGGGGGCAGAGTCAGGCTGTACGTCATGTGGACACCATGCCCTGACTCCGCCCCCAGGCTGTTCTTAATGGCTGGTCTGCACAGGTCCTCTGTCAACTTTCCATTTATCATCAATTTCGCCTTTTACTCTGTGTATATTGCTTCCACCCATTTTTCATATTGTTTCCAATGCACATCATTTTTAGAGCCGATAACATCAATTTCATTATCATTATCAAATGCCTTTTCTGCATCAATAAATATTAAGGCCACTTTTTATCTATTTTTTAAAAATGATATTCAGTCAAATCAATCATTATGCTAACATTTTTTAAATTGTTCTGTTTAACAAAAAATCTGCTTGATCTTTGTGGATCCAGGAAGAATGATCTATAGTTTTGTCTATGCTCTTAAAACTCTTGTTTGTTCAAATCTCAGGTTGGTGAATGTGAGTGGACAGACTGCTATTCAATCTGGCCTCCAGATTTTTCTGAATGGAGGCTTAAACCAGAACTTAATATAACAGAACTTAAAATAACAGAAGAATGATAACCACTGGATGTTAAACTAGGTCTTGGGTCCAACTTGGTGAGACTACAGACACTGCACCATCTTCCACTGACTACTTGTTCTATAGTTCTGGAGCAGAGGACTATTACAGATAAATGTTGCAAAACAAAGAAAACTTATAACTTTCTCTGACTGTTTCTTTTGTTATAATAATCTATACATGTGCCACAGACATGTTATTCTTAGTGAGGATGTGGGTTATATATTAAAGACCTTACACATACAGGACAGAATGTGCTCTGTATATATGATAACCTGTTTACACAATTGGGAAACTGCTGTACATTCAATAAAAATTGAAAAGGGAAAGAGAAAAAAAGAGGGGGAGTGGAAAAGAAAAAGACTGCAGAGATAGTCTGTAACTACTCCTAGGCCCCATCCAGACTAGCCCATTTGCCCTGGTTTGATCCAGATGAGATCGATCGTGGCAAACCGATTCTATCCAGAGAGGAGTTCATACTATCTTTTGCCCCCATTGAGGCTTCCCGGTGCATTTTACCCCAACGAAGTTCATACATGCAAAAGTACCGATTAAAGATGGAGCCTCTTGGTTGTCAATCAAATGATGTCATGGTGACGTCTGATGCGGCCATTGGCCGCGCGAGATGCTTGTGTTTTTTTTTTTTATATTTTTAAATATTTGACAGCTTATGCGCATGAAGCATTTGGCTGGGAGCGGTGCGGATTGAGGCTATCCTTTCCTCTCCTCCTCCTCCTCCTCCTCCCAGTACTTTTTAAATTATTATTTACTATATGTTTCAATATTTTTTTTATTTTTAAATTTAATATATATTTTATAAAATAAAATATTTTATTAAATATTTTATTATATTATATTTATAATATAATATAATATTTATATATTATATTATATTATATTTATATATTATATTATATTATATTGTATTATTTTATTTTATTAAATAAAATATTTTATTAAATATTTTATTATATTATATTTATAATATAATATAATATTTATATATTATATTATATTTATATATTATATTATAATATATTTATATATTATATTATATTATATTTCATTGTATTATTTTATTTTATAGTTATTTCATTTATTATTTATTTCATTGTATTTTATTGTATTTCAGTGTATTTTATTGCATTTCATTTCTTAGTAATTTATTGGATTTTTTTGTATTTTTTTTGGTATTTTTTAAAATATATTTTTTTCTTTTTTCCCCCCATTGACAGCTGTAATTCGCTTTGGCTGTTCTGTTTTTATGAATGGGGCAGAGGGGGAACCCCTGTCCATATATGGACTGGGGTTCCCTTTAAAAGGGCCCCATTCATTCCCTTCCAGTTTAAAGAATGAATGGGGCCCTGAAAGGGAACCCCTGTCCATATATGGACAGGGGTTTCCCCTCTGCCCCATTCATAAAAACGGAACAGCCAAAGCGAATTACAGCTGTCAATGGGGGAAAAAAAGAAAAAAATATATTTTAAAAAATACCAAAAAAATACAAAAAAATCCAATAAATTACTAAGAAATGAAATGCAATAAAATACACTGAAATACAATAAAATACAATGAAATAAATAATAAATGAAATAACTATAAAATAAAATAATACAATATAATATAATATAATATATAAATATATTATAATATAATATAATAATTAAAAATACATTAAAAATATTTAAAAAAATCAGGAGTGCCCAATTTTGCCAGGAGAGGAGGCATGTTCCCCCCCCCCCCGGCTTTTTCCCCTCCCCTGAACTTGACCTGAGTTATTGTATTTTATTTTAGTATTTTTTTAAATATTTTTTTAAAATTTCTTATATATTTTTTAATTTTTTTTTTTTAGTTTGACAGCTTATGCGCATACTACGAGGCTCCGTTCCCATCGAATTTTATGAATGGGGAAAAAGGGAAACTCCTGTCCATATATGGATTGGGGCTCCCTTTCAATTTTTAAAGGGCCCCATGAAAGGGAACCACAATCCATATATGGACAGGAGTTTCCCTTTTTCCCCATTCATAAACTTCGATGGGAACAGAGCCTCGTAGAATGCGCATAAGCTGTCAAACTGAAAAAAATAATAAAAAAATAAGAAATTAAAAAATATTTAAAAAATACTAAAATATAATACAATTGAATGCAATTAAATTACTAATAAATAAAATACAATAAAATACAATAAATAAATAAAAAATAAAATAACTCTAAAATAAATAAAATAATAAAATAAATAATTACTTAAAAATACAGTTAAAAAAATATTTTAAAAATGCTGGAGTGCCCGATTTTGCCTGGAGAGGAGGGATGTTCCTCCCCCTGGCCTTTTCCCCTCCCCTGAACTTGACCCGATCGTGATCGGAGCCAAGTTCACATTCCCCGCAAACCGGGTTTTCCCAAAAGAAACGGTAAAAAACCCGCTTTGGGAAAACCTGGGTTATGGGGGATTTACCCCGCTACGGGTGTGCAAAATCCGGATTCAGTAGTGTTAAATCCAGTTTCAGTGTGAACTTCTTGATTTTAAACCGGTTTGCTAACCGGTTTATAACGTAGTCTGAATGGGCCCCTACTTTACATATATGACATATGTCAAAGCAGCCTGACAGATCAATCCTACAGAGTGCCCCAAAGCTGTTGTATATGATCTGTAGCCTTTCCTGTTAAATATGGGTTTAGTGAAACTGTGGGGCTTTACAGACCACCCAAAAAGGGTGGTCTGTAGCCTCCTCTTTTTACTGCGTACCTTTGCCACAGCAACTACATGGAGCAGCGAAGGTGTGCAGTAAAAAAGGAGTGCCGAAACCCAGCTCCTTTTTGCATCACAGTTGCACCACAAAAAGTGCTGCTGGCGCTTTTGTGATGTTGCAACTGCACAGCATCGTATAGACACTGCGCAGTTGTAATGTCATCACTGTGTGTGCCATGTAAATGGCACTCCACAGCGACGACGCTCCCGTCATGTGTTAGGGTTGCAGGCCGTGTGTAAGCTCTGCCCTGAGGCAACCCTAGCGGGTCAATGGCACTTAAAAAGGGGTGGTGGTGGTTTGTAAATACCTCTGTGTACATGAAGGAAATCCCTAAGTCTGAAGAAATATCAAGTTTGTCAGTGTAAAGACAGCCTAAAAATTACACGGGAGTTTACAGAATATTGGTCCAATACCCATGGAAAGATGAGAAGTCAGACTGTGTTAGTCTGTCAGTTAAGTCTATGGTTGGTAGTAACTGAGACACTGAATACATCATGTCAATAAGGACAATGAGAACAACAATCCCATGGAAAACCCAGAAATATGAGGGCAGTGAAAGATCTGTATAAGCATAAGTGTATTGGGGAAATAGTTAGAGAGAGAGAGAGGAGGCATTTAGTTAACTTTAGTGAACAGTTTGAAGAGGAAGTAAAGAAAAGGAGCACCTTTCTCCTTTTGTATTCTTCAGAAATGCATGTTTCCTATATCACTCATGTGCTAAAGAGCTAGAAAATGCTCAGATTCATTCCTACTGCCAGCTCCCTGTTGCTGTATAACATACCAGAGGAAGGCTAGATTTTAGGGAAGGAAGTGGTTTCCTTTATCATTTTTGAAATTGTGCCGAAACTCCTAGTGCCATCAGTCCACACACACATACCCACACTTCAAGATGCCTGAACAGCAGTACAAAAGTTCACTGGAGATTAGAGCCTTAAGGGGAAACAGACCCTCCCCATTCTAAAGTGGGATTCCCACCTGTATCAACAAATGGATAACAATCCTTACTCAAGATACACACATCGTTGCTGGTTACCTTTCTTTCATCCATTTGACTGTAGGTACAGGATCCCCAACAGCTTTACATGGGAGACTAATATCCTTCATCCATGGGGTTGTCACTGTGCCACTGAATGTCAGAATTCGGGCTGGAGCTGAGTAATAAAACAGAGAAGTGTTAAAACTGAGAATGATATGGCACTGCATTCATCAAGGGGCATGTGGAAACCCAGAAGGAATTAAATATTTAAAACAAAAGTGAAGATGCTTCTGGCTATGTTTATATGAGACTAATTAATTTCAACCTACATTACCCAGGTTTTTAATGGAACACAAACAATATAATTTTCATATCTGTCAAAAGGATGGTAAAGAAGAAAAGGGATCCACAAGATAGTTGCGAAAACAAACAAATATATCTTTTAACCACCAGTGCTTCTCTCTTGTTCTGGAAGGAATCATCAAAAACATCATGTATATTCAAGGTGATAAGTGGCCTTAGTATACTTCCAGATGAGTTTCTTTGAACTTCAAAATCTCACTGCCTCATTCACATACCATATTACTGGGGGTATGTGGAGGTTCAGACTTTGTCATCCTCCATTTGTAAGCTTCCCTGTTTTGTTTTTTCCTTACCAGAAAAGTTAGAACAATAGAGCAGATGTACATAACATATGGTATTGTGTTAAAGTATAGATAAAGAATGTGTTCTTAAGGTCTTTCCTATGATACCTTGCATTTATTTATTTCAATCATTTTCACTCTGTTCTTCAGTCAGAAGGGTTTCTAGTGGGGCTTAGATAAGATTAATAACTAGCAATAACTATTAATAACTGTTTTATTCTGCTCAGCTTTCCACTCTCAAGGGGACAACTTGGGACTTTCAGATTGTAATACTGCTCCATTTGCACTTAGTTTGCAATATTTGCAAGAAGAGATCATCTTAGAATCATAGAATCATAGAGTTGGAAGAGACCACAAGGGCCATCCAGTCCAACTCCCTGCCATGGCTTTGATTTGGAGTTCCTGCATGGCAGGGGGTTGGACTGGATGGCCCTTGTGGTCTCTTCCAACTCTAAGATGATCTCTTCTTGCAAATATTGCAAACTAAGTGCAAACGGAGCAGTATTACAATCTGAAAGTCCCAAGTTGTCCTCTTGAGAGTGGAAAGCTGAGTAGAATAAAACAGTAGAAGCAAGTGTCAAAGAGAAATGTTATATTTCAGACACAAAAAACTTGCACAAACCTGTCCCAAATTCAAAGAAATCTCTCAAACTCCTCTGTAAGGGAAAAAAAAGACAGAATAACTTCACATCTGGAAAAAAATCCTGTAAGAGAAATATGAGATAAAATGACTACAAGAGTGCCTCCATAAACAAGACCTCTGACAAAGAAGCTCCTTTTAAAATGGGAGCCTAGCCCAGCTCCACCTTTCTGATCTTTTGTCTAGTTGGACGTTTTTTGTTTGGCTGGGTTTTTTGGCAGCCTTTTTATGAGGATAGTGAAGGGCCTGATGCTCAGTGCTGGGTTTCAGCAGTGTGACTTCAATAAACAATGCAATAAAGCTCAACTTGAGAAAGAATGGGATTCTGGGAAAGAATGAGAAAAAAAAGTACAGAGGCTGGAAGGATGGGGAACACTAGCAGTATTACTCACATCCAGTAGGCATGAAGACAGCATGCATGTCACTATCACATTGGGAATTTATTAGAGGAATCTGAACAATTTATTTGAGATTGGGACAGATCTGTGAAAATTTTTGTGCCTGAAATATAACATTTTCTCTTTGACCCTTTGTTCTACTGGTATCTTCTACTCAGCTTTCCATTCTCAGGGGAACAACTTGGGACTTCCAATCTATTTGCGCTTAATTTGCAATATTTGTTAGAAGATATCCTCTTGCTGGTTATTGATCTTATCTAAGCCCCACTGGAAACCTTTCTGACTGAAGAACAGGTTAAAAATGATTGAAATAAATAAATGCAAGTTATTACAGGAAAGGCCTCAAGAACACACTTTTTATTTATGTTTTAACATTATTCCATATGTTGTTATGTACGTCTGCTCTATTGTTGCATCTTTCCCTTCACCTCTAGTAAATCTGTATAAACAAACACATTATTTTAATGCATGACAGTTAGCAAAACCACCCAAGTTTATCACTTTGAACATAATTTGTTTCTTAGATCTCTATTTCCTCTACTTTGACAGAGGATGGGCCGATGGAGGAAAATGTCAATGTCTCCTTTTCTATAGTGATGGAAGAAACTCCAAAGACAAGACAGATTTGACAGTTAAATTAGCCCACAGTTCAATTCCTTTAATGATATGTGAACATTAAATTAAAAATAATGCAGACTTCTGAACTGCCAGGAACTTTAGATTATAAGAAGTGAAGGAATGACATCTGACAAAAGATGAAGCAACCTTATGGGGTGCTGGTGGTGAAACTGAGGCATCCATGAGGAGGACTTGGAAGCTTTATGCTCCTTGGCTCTTTTCCAAGCATGGCAAGTCTTCAATACAGATGGGCGAGAATCTCATTTCAGCCAGTTTTGCATCAATTTGCCACCATTTACATTTTACAAAATTCAAATGTGGGAGAAAATAAAATATAGCTTCTTCTGTGTCTTGTTTTAAGGAGGTGTTTGTGTGAATGGGACTATTTTCATTAGCTGAATGCAGTTTGTGGCTCTTCAAGCAACTATGGATAAGTAAGACAGTTATAGGGGCTTTACAGACTGCCCAAAAAGGGCGGTCTGTAGCCTTCTCTTTTTACTGCATACATTGCCACAGCAACTACATGAAGCGGCAAAGGTGCACAGTAAAAAAGGAGCTCTGTGCGATGCAAAAAGGGCTGCCAGCGCTTTTCGGATGTAGCTACTGTACAGCACCTTATAGACACTGCACAGCTGCAACGTCATCGCTGCATGCTCCATTTAAATGGTGCTCCACAGCGACAACGCCACCATCACATGCTAGGGTTGCAGGGCATTTGTAAGCTCCGCCCTGAGGCAACCCTAGGACGTGACAGGGGTGCCTCTTAGTGCCTGTATTGGGCCATAGACAATTGAAAAATCCCACCCAAGGACATTAAGAGAATCTGCTTTTAAATCAGGGAACCTATGGGTGCATTTATCATCCCCCAAAAGGATAAATATTGTGATATGTTCTTTAGTATATTTCTGGGAAATTAAACTCTTATCTGTAAAGATAGAATTAGAATAGTATGCTTCCTGACTCTGCCACAAAATCATAAAAAACTCATAAAATGTCAAACATTGTTCTAGGTCAGTAGCATAGAACCCCAACATGTTGCTCATGAAGCCCCAAGGCTCAATTTTTTGGATGTCCCTCCCCCAACCTACCAAATTAACCCCAAAATTGGCTACAGATGTGTTGGGCTTCTTCTCCCCTTTCCTAAACCCTCTAAAAACAATAATAAAGGAGTATGAAAATAGCCCCAAATGTCAGCTGGTAGTGATGCAATGTTCCCTCCAGTGTGCTGAAAAGTGACAGTGTGGCCTGCCAGGGAGAGGTCCAAAGAAAAATGTCCCATTTCTACTTCCTGTACAGTTGGCCACTATGTTCTCAGTTCTAGCACTGAATCAGTTTGGAGTTATATGCGATAGACTATTAATTTTTTTTAAAGAAATCTGTCTGAAGTACTATGACACTCCAGGCCAAGGGAAAGAATTGATAAGTGGGGTTTTTTTTTTTTTAATATTAGCATATTGTTTTAGTATTTTAGTTTTTTAGCATTTTATAGTCTTGTGTTTTATTGTTAGTTCTGATTATACTGTATTGATGGAAAGGACATTATTATTATTATTAGGCTTTATTTATATAGCGCTGTAAATTTATACATCGCTGTACATACAGTCAATTGAAATAGACAGTTCCCTGCCTTCAGGCTTACAATCTAAAAAGACAAGTGACAGAAGGAAAAGGGGAAAGGTGGTGGGGAAAGGGACCAAGTCCAGTGGGTCCCCTCTCCCTCTGAGGGCTGGACCATGGCAGATGGCATGGACAGAGGGCCCTGTTGCTTACACTGGCTCGGCCTGATGGCACTGGGCCTGCCTTTTCACTCCCTCCGAGGCCAGACAATGGCAGATGGCATGGAGGGAGGGCCTTCTTCTTTAGGCTAGGTATTTTTAATGTTGTGAAGCCGCTCTGAGTTCCAGGTCTGGGAATGCTTCCCTGAACAAAGTGGTCTTTAACTCAGTTTTAAAACTGACTACAGATGTAGTGAGCCATGCTTGTAGGGGAAGGAGATTCCAGGAATAAGGGCCAGCAAGTGAGAAGGGACGAATCTGGGACGGGGCAGTAGAGATCCTAGGCTGCGACAGGAGACCGCAAATAAATGTCATTATAAGATATATGGTAGTAAGAGCTATAAGAAGAATTTACTGTATTGTATTCAAGTTATCAATTTTTTAACAATGTAATTGTGAACAATGCAATCTTTTTGTATTCCTAAATAAACTTTATTTATATTAAAACATCTATTATATGATTTACTAAGATATAACAATATGAAACTATGGAATTCGAAATAATGCAGTCTTTAACAATGTGTGTTTATAATGTATAGAGATTTTGTAGCACCTTCGAGACTAACTGAAAAAAAGAAAAAAAGAAAGAAGTTTGTAATATGAGCTTTTGTAGACTTTAGTCTACTTCTTCAGATGCTTATGGTGGAGTGGAAGCCAGGTACAAACAAGAGTGAAGGAGCTTAACTGAAGAAAACTGAAAAGGAAAGTTGGCTACTGCAGACCCAATCAACATTAGTAGAACCGATGAGCTCTACGTGATAGGTTATTTGCAAATGTGTTTTTATGTTTGTCTTACGTGTGTTTTTATGTATTTTTATATGTCTATTTCCTAAACGTATGTCATATGTGAAATCTGTTTGTGTACTTGTATGAAATTTAAATATTAAAAAATTGTTGTTGTTGTTGATGATGATTTCTAGCTAAAAGGTTACTAAACATGATTAATATACTTACAATAATACAGTTAAGGTAAGCCTTTATGAAAAGTTATTATTGTCACAAAATTACAAGACAGCTTGTACTGAGTGCAATGACTTTTAAAACATCAGAAAGTTTTTCTAAGGCTTCACTCAGTTTTACCATGGAATGCTTTTTCCAATATGATGGAAGCCAAACCCCCATTCAAAATTTATGTTGTAAAATTGGCTCTTCTCACTTAGTAAGAGGTACAAATTTTAAAAGGCAATTTTATTCCTGATATTAAATCTAACTTGTGCTTGCTTTTTCCTGATATGTCTATTGTCTCTAGTATTCCCACAGAATGTGTAAGACTCTTCCCTGGGAGGCAGGGTGTCATCTCACTTCCTTTCATGTCACCTGGGATTGTACAAAATTTCATTGTAAATCATTCCCAAATCTATGATGAAACTTTAGACCCTTCAGCTGTTATACTGAACACATTAATTTTGTAGCAAAAGGAGGTCAGTCCATATAAGCTAATTGATCTCATGCTGTGGCTAGAGGTACTGGTTATGGCCCAGTCCTTATCTGGCTATGGATTTTCCCATACAGTCCTGAACCATTGTCCTCTTTCAGTCTCAAAGTGTCTCACAAGACTGCTGTGATACTAAAATGTTGCTGAAGGGTGGAATCCCATTATAGCTAATAAGAAGTAAGTGGGCAATTACTAATGAAACCCACTGCAAAGAGTCTACAGCAAAAAGTAAATGTGCCCTAATCTGCATGACAAGAGCTATAAAAATAGATCTTTCATATTTAATGGAACTTTTTTTAAAAGACTCAAAGTTCAAGGCTGTCAAGTTCATTTTATATGGAACAACTTCTACACAATTGGTAAAGCAGTTAAGATCTTTTGAATATCACACAAGCCATAAACCATGAAGAATTCCAGAACCATAAGATTTATAGTACACTGTGATGAGTGTATTGCATCCAGGAGTCAGTGCATTGCATCCAGGAAAAAGACTCCCTTTCCCACCCACTCTACTTCAGTAATATATCTTGTGCTATAAAGGGTGGATTCTGGGATTCAGCAAGATTAAATGCACAGCAATGCTTTTAAAATACCCAGTCGCTTCTATATTATTACAGTGGCTCAGTCTGTGATTTTTTTAAAAAAGAAATCCACCCAAATATTGTATGCATGTTCCTAATATTCATATTTTAGTACCCAACTCTGCCTAACATACACATTGTCTTCCAGCAGCTGAAAATGGTTGTCCTCATTTATTTAAGTAAAGACTTGATTCTCAAATAGTGGGGTAGGACCCCCGGGTGGGCACAATACTTGCTCCAGGATGGTGTGAGACTTGGAGGCCCTGATCCCTTCTCTTGCATTTAGTTAAATATTGAATTTACTTAAATAAAACTGTTCTACTTTTGAACAATGTTATTTCCTTATAAAATGTTGAAATATGATTACGTGTGAATGTGTGAATAAAAATACACCCACTAAATAAAAGTTCAGTGCTGAATTGTCCATATGTTGTACAGATTAGAACCAGGGATTGGGCCCTGCATCATCCAGACTGATTGCCATGAAGATGGAAAAAGGGGGAAGGACATGTTATTTGGCCAGCACGAACATGGCTAAGGTTTTGACTGGCCCCTGAGAAAGAATTCTTTTTTCAAATGTGTTGGGATGAGGAAATGCCACATTTCCACCCCCCTCCTCCTTCCTTCCTCCCTTCCTCCCCTGTATTATGCATTTTTATGTGCATTTTACCCTTTTTACCGTGTATTCTATTTTATAGTGTAAACTTTTTCTGTTCTCAGCCAGTTTCCATCATGGAAGAAAGAATCCATCTGAATCCAAAGGAAACTAATTCATAGTTAAGAATTGTGATGTTCTTTTTGCATACATAACTTTTTTTGCTGGTCACACTGATATGTCATTAATTTGGAGCTCTTCTACTCGGCACGGTAATTTTCAGTCTTAGAAGTCTTTAGAATCATTCATCCTGAATTGCATTCAAGCTGTTCTGTCTACATAGAAGGTAAGAATGGGTGAGGATTTCATTTCTATTCATTTCACAGGAACGTGCTGACATAGCAAATAAAGGGATTTAACCTTACATGTTTTTTCCCATATGTGAGGGCAGGGGGTCCGGAACATATAGGAAGGGACCTCTCTCTCTCTCTCTCTCTCTCTCTCTCTCTCTGTGTGTGTGTGTGTGTGTGTGTGTGTGTAATATTCAAGACAAAAGAAGCTTGAGGATTCAAAAAATTGAAGGTGGAAAATTTCAAAAAAAAAAATTTAAAAGGAGAGTACATCTTCTCACAATATTCTATGCAATTCTGACTCCATTTCATTTCACCTCTGGTATAGTGGAATGTGTGTGCAACCATTTCTGATAATTGTAGGCCAAACTGGACTTCACAAATGGATATTCAGTACCATGGAGTGTAGAAGCATACACACACACACACACACATGTACACTCACACACACAATATTGCAGTGTCCAACAAAGACAATATGCCTGGCTGAGGTGCAGAACAGAAGCCAGGAGCTCAATAAAATAATAGAACAGATTTTGTCTAACACAACTTTGTGTGTGCAGGAGGGGATGGATTGCACATATGTTCTATCCTTTTATTCTGCTCAATAATAACATCATAACTTTGATATGCATTAATAAGCATTACACTAAATTTAGAACACAACGCTACTCAGGATCAAATTGACAGTTGTGACATACTTCAGTCAAGTATGCAGATTAGAAACAACAGCTAACAAGAAAGAACAGACTAGAGGGTGAGAATTCATCTTATACCAATTAGACAAACATGAGAAAGAGGCATTAGCATCAAACATAACTGGAATGTTTAATCTCAGTCAGTTTTTATCCCATCCAAATAATATTCAAAAGGAGTTGTACAAAGCAGCCTGTGAAGAGCAAATGAAAAATTGCTCTACAGGGCTGCTGCTGGATTGTTGGGATCTATAAAAGAAGGAAAAGGGGGAAAATATATTGTACATGCAATATGATTCTCCTGAAATCATGCTGCTCGGGGAGTCTTCAAGAGAAGCCTCAGATTCTCAAGGGGATTGTTCTAGTAAAAAAATTAATTAAAGTCACAAAAATCAGTTCTGTTGATCAAAAGGAAGAGAAGTAAATGAAGCCTAGCTAATGAAATTATATTATATTGATAGCAGATACTAATGAGGAACCCAAAGCACAAGGCACATGACAGTTCCAAAGTGCCTTCAAAAGGAACCTGCTTGTTTCTGTCTCAGGGTGAAGCAACAGTTCTGCACCAATAAAGGTAGCCAATTTAGATTCAGACAATCCTCTGCAACAATGAAACTGGATGTCTTTTCCATTATTACAAAGAACAACACTTGGGATGCTGTCTAAACCTCAGGGCTTAGGGAATTCAGTAGCATTCCACCAGAAGTCTATAATTGGTACACAATTATATTAGTTTGATACAATTTTTAACTATCATGGCTCCCACCTATGGAACCCTGGGATATGTAGTTTGACATTGTACACACAATTCTCTTTCACAGTTCGTGGTGGAGTGCACTAGAACTCGCCAGCAGATAATGCTAAGGGTCTCACTAAACTGCATATACTAGGATTCCATAGGATGGGACAATGATAATTAAAATGATATTAAACTATATAATGGTTTGTCACTAGAATCCTGTTGGTGACATACACAGGCATTGCACTTGCATATGTGTCATCTTCTTTGCACATCCAATAGCAAAAATGGCTGGGACACAGCAGCTATGAGATAGACTGTGCACATGAGGGTAGGAAAAGAAAAGGCAGGAACATACTTGGGGGGCTTGCCCACTGGACTGAAAACCCTAGGTTTTTTTGCAATGAATCCACTCTGCTGTTATGACTTGAATTGAACTTGAATCCTGTGTGTCATTTCCATTTAGAATTATGCTACATTGATCTGTTGTAAATTACCTCGGTTTACATTTCCATTTGTTTTGCTCCAAAGTAATATGAACCGGTTCTTTTTGCTCCTCATTCCCATTGAGCCTGCGGAACCATTTTTTTCAAGTTTTTTTTCCCCCCTTTGGGGCTGTTGATCAAGAGCTTGAACGATTAAACATCATTGTGACATCTGTTTTTGTGGAACAATTTGAGATGGTTTATTTTTGTTTCTGGTTCCCACTACAGCAGTCAACCAATCGCTCAAGCGACTGAACAATGAACTAAGGGGGGGGGGTGCTGTTTTACTCCCACAAGTTTCCGGTATCTCTGCTGTTGCTCTTTCTGGTCATTGTTTTTTCCTCGTGGCCCCATTGCTCATTGTGACAGAGAAGGGTAAATGTCTCACAAAACTAAAGTTCCCAGAATTCCTTAGCACTTTAAGCCAAGGCACTTAAAGCAGTCTCAAACTGGATTATATGTGTATATGTATCAATTGCCTGTGTGTGTATACATATACACACAGGTACATATACCTATATGCAAGGTACACTCTCTCAGCCTCACAAGATGACCATGTCACCCCCCCTCGAAGAAACATGCCATGAAAGGGGCCCCATTAGAGCCAGTGTGGCGTAGTCGTTTGAGCCTGGAGCCCAGGGTTTGAATCCCAACAGAGCCATGGAAGCCAAGTCACTCTCTCAGCCTTAGTCAGAAAAAAAAACCCCACCCTCCCTCTGCCCGATACTATGTCTCTTTATCCCCCCCCCTTTCCAGAATGATGCTATGTCACTTCTCCTGCTCCTTTTTGCCTCCGAATAGATGCCATAGCTCTGTCTGGGTCTTTTGTCCCCCCCCCCCCCGCTTTCCAGAATTATGCTATGTCTCTTCTCTTGTTCTTTTGTCCCTCCAAATAGATGCCATGTCCCCCTCCTGGGTCCTTTGCCCCCCCCCCTTTTTCCAGCCCAATGCTATCTCTCCCTCCCTGCTCCTTTTTGCCTCTGAATATGTCCCTCTCATGGTTTTTTTGTGCATTTCAATCCAAATACCACCTATTACAACCCAACAAGCCTGGCTCCAAGAACAGCAATGGAAATGAATGAGAAGCTGATCTGTCGTTTTGGTAGCTTTGAGCTCTATCACAAAATAATATATATATATATATATATATATATATAAAAACACAAGCGATTGCCTCAGCTGATGCTGCTTCCCACTCCACCAAGAAAAGGTTACATGAACCGGGGGGGGGGGGGGGGAATGCACTGGGAATACAAGGAAAAAGAACAAAGTGAGTGACACCCCCCCCCAACCAGCCCCTTTGACGTTGTCCCTCCCACCCGAATTGGACACCCTCTTGTTCCCATTCATTTACCCCGATTCTGATCCACTGCCAGGAAAAAGAACCACTTGAAATGTGGCTTTTTTTAACCTGGTTTTTCCTTACCTGATTCAGGCTATCACATGATACATGATTTGGATTCAAAGCCAAATCCCAATGGGAACAATGTCCCTGTCATGGAGATCAAAATCGCACTCAAATGAAAACGACAAGAGAAAGCCTGATTCAAAATCTCTGATAAACTGGCGTAAAAGCCAGTAGGCATGACCCTTTGGTAGAGCTTTATGCTCAACCAAGCTGATGTAGGATCTCAGGCTATGTTTCTGCCTGTAATATAATGCCAAAGAATTTCCAGATCAGAAGATAACCCTGAGGACCCTACATAATTTCTTCTAATATTTCAGTTTTTCATCAGGCAGATGTACTGTGACTATTGTGTCACCTACAAATTATTTTCTTGATCCTTTCTCCCACTCATCTGCGACAATGGTAAAATCCTGCTCAGAAGTGTAATGCACAATTTACAGCTGTACCATTACTATTTGCCCTCCAACATTTCACAGATAAAAATCATGACACATGTGGCCCAACAACATCAGACTATTATCAAGATGGCAAAGGGAAGAATGAGGAAGAATCGACAAGCAATGAGAAGGTGTCAGAGTTTGCTTTTGCCTAAGTTTATGGGGGGAAACCAAGATTCTGTCTCTTGCTGAGCTGATAGAGTGCAAACTACTTTGCAGCAATTGAAATAAGCTGAGGAGAAAGGAAGAAAGTGGCAGGAGGATACAGAAACTGGGACATTTAAAAAGCAGCTGACAAAGTGGAATGATTAATTGGGATTGTCCCTCCCAAATTGGAATGGCTGCAAGATATGTTACTAGCAAGTTCAATCCAGTGAGTTGCAACCAAGAATGATTTACAAATAGTTACTTCTGCCTAGCAATGAGCACCTTGATGGCTTTTTGATTTCTGCGAACCCAATTAATTCCCTTAAAGTTGTATGCTACTCATTTCACCAGCTTGCTTACCTTTAGCTAAAGGTTCCACGGTGATAATTTCACTGCTATTGCCCCTTCCTGCAGCTGTCACAGCCACCACCCAGACACTGTATTGTCGATTCCGACTCAAGTTGGGGATTCTGTAGGAAAATGAGTCAGGAGAAGCTTCAAACTCGCTGATTACCTGTGACAGGAGAGACAAATATTCCCAAACTAAAGTGAACAATATACATATAAAAAGAGAGAAAGAGAAGAAGCAGGAGAAAGAGTGATGAGTATTTCTTGGACATCAGTCACTTCACTTCAGACAGATTGATAACTACAGTGATAGCACTTAAAGTTGAAAACCAGTTGCAATCTGTTGATGAAAAGGAATTAGTTCCACCTTCTGTATGCAAAATGTTAAACATAGCCACACTCACACCCATACTCTAACCATTAAAAAAACCACACACCTAGAATTGATAAATTAAATCTGTGATGACTTTGAAGAACCCACCATACTGGCAGCTTGGTCCATTTTTTTGACCACTTGCTCATAATTTGCCAAAAATAGTGGTGAGTCAAGGGATGTCCTGAGGACTTTTGCAGGTCTCCAAGGATGTCTGCTGTAGTGCATTCAGCTGGAAGAAAATAACTGGATGCATCACTGCTGCTCACTCTGCTCTGAACTAAGGATGGAAATAATATAAAATTCAAAAAATGGTGGGAAAAATATCTCACAGGTTTCAGTATACCCTGATGTGTAGAATCCTGAGCTGATTAGAATCTTGGCAATTCAGAATTTATTCTGCCCAAAATTTGCATGTGTTTTTGTGTGTGTGTGTGTGCACAGAAAACAGTATTTCCTGCACAAGAAGGAGAATTTCCTATGCTTAAAATGATGTTTTCTGTACACCAAAAATGCTGCTTTCTGCTCAAAAATAGCATATGTGAATTTTGTACAGAATTAAGTCCTGAACTTGAAAAGTCTTTGAAAACTGGGGTTTTTGAAGTACTCCTCACAGTGAGAAGCAAACTATTAAATTTCATTTGTGTGTGTGTGTGTGTCTTTGAAAACAAAATTAACAAAGAATCACATCCTTATTCTTCACTAACACAGAAATATCTAACTTGGGAAGGAGCTACTACACTGAAAAGGTGAGGTTTCAGGAGGGTTGCACCAAGAAACATAGTATAAATACATGCCAGGGACATGTCTCCCAATGCAGGATCTTGGCCAATATTTTAGCTATGGATAGGTCACTCAAGAAGTTCCATAATGCAAAGTTATATTATGTTCCAACCATTTGCAAGGACATAGCCATGAGTCTGCTGCAGCAAAAACAAGAAGGAGCTGTGTTTTGTTTGATATAAAATTTTATGGACAGCAGACCATGTCCATCAGATAAGTAAAATGCATATTTCAAGAGCCGTCATTTAAGTCATTTATTATCCAAAATCAGATTGCCTTATCTGATTAAGATAAAAGGAACTGTCGGGATAGAAAATGGAAAAGTCTAGAAATGCTATTTTACTTCCCAGTGGTTAAAAACAGCTCTTATGTCGCTCAATAGCTGTATAGACAAAGTCACTGTTAGCTTCATCATTATCTCTATCTTACTTTTTACTGCTTTTCATGTACATATAACATTAGTCTATTCCATTACCACCTCCCCCCTCCACACAAACACACACACACACACACACACACACCCCACTCTTGTCACTTATCCTTCACCATACACACACAGCTGCCTATGAGAACACCGACCTTATTGGTAGTTATTTTTATACACGATTTTAGTGTGTAATTTCCAATGCATCCTTACCTTCAGTTTATGATTTGGCCTAATGGGATACTTTATTTTCAACATCTAACTATTTTTTTTTATTTAAAAAAACCATGGTAATATACTGAGACAGAGAATCCCACCCCATCCTGAGTGGGAGAGGGAAGAGAGCAGCATGGATCCATGGGTAAGGTAACATGGGATTCCTACACTTATAATAGTTATTTACAGTACAAGAGAAGATTTCAAAGATCTCCCAATATAAGCAAAATGCACCATGCTGTTAATTCTTTGTATATCAAAATCTGATAGATTATGAAAGAGAGTAAGAAGAAGCTCCTTTTTAAAAGTTCAGTATATTCAATGCCTATGTCCATCCCTCCCCCTCTCTCTCATACACAGTGTAGTCACTACAAAAGGTGAGCATGTACTTAAATAAGAACAAATTTGGAGAGGGGTTGCCTGGTAAAATATACTCTTTTTTAAAAAAAAAAATTATAATTTCATATGGTATCATTTTAAAATAAGTGTAGAGACCAGCAAAAGAAAACAGTATTCTGTTATAGTAATCGCTGCAAAGTAATTCATTTGACAGTGTTATAACGAAACTTTTCCATTCCATGGTGACCCAATTAAGATGTTTTGAAGAGTATTACATACAGAAACAGAGGCAGAGACGTGGGTTATTTCTTGGCTTTTCAGTTTAGTGTCAGAGCAGTCCCTAGTGGCTTGATGATAAAGTTATGCTTCCCTTAATGGTAGTAATGATTAGACAAAGACGCTGAACAAAACAAAACAAAACAACAACAACAACAAATAATTAGGCAAATGATGACAAAAGAGCAAAATGCCATGTGATCTCTGTCAAAGATATATAAATTTTTAGATTGAAATATGACAGTGGGTTAGTCCTATTGTTTAAATGATACTCAGCCAAACTGAATTGTATATCTCTCTGTGTGTGCATGTGTGGGGGAGGATCAGACTGGCATGCTATTGAAAGCAACACAGAACACGGTTGTTGCTAAAATGTGTAAGCCATGAAAACGAGCTTAACACCACAGGGAGGGAAATATAGCAAGAAAATGAGTTTGGAAACAAAATCCAGTTACTGAATGTACCCTACAGTGGTTAATCTCCCTGTAATGTATGCCAACTGTTTCAATAAAGAAACAAGAGAAAAGTTTGCCTCATGGGACTGGTTGAGAGAGAGGCATTAGTGCCATCTGGTGGTTGCATTAAAGCAGGCAAAATGAAGATCTTCCCCAACATTTTCAGTTTCCAAAATACAGCACAGAGCATTAAAATACTACTAAAACCACATCCTTGGACATTAATAAATCAGCTAAAAGTCTGTGCTATAAAACTAGCAGGCAGTTCAATTATATTTAAAAGGCATCAAATCATCCAGGTTGCCATTGTTGTTGTTACAAAATGGATCTTATTAATTTCCTTCAAGGAAAGGAGCTCATACTGTGGTACTCTGAGGTCCCACAGTAATAAATAAAGCTACTAGAAGTGTTGACCAAAGGAAGTGTGATAAGTAGCTTAATAATATTCAAACCCTATCTGGCTAAGAAAATAATAAAATATCTTTAAATGATTTTGATATATCTTAATATCCTGGAATGCTGCAATGTTTTTTCATGTTGCTCTTTAAAGACCATATATCAATAGAATTCTATATTTGATTATATTTCAATTGCTATTATAATATTGTATTTTATCTCTATAACTTTGTTTATTATTACTGTATAGTTTATAATTTTTTTATCCTTAGATTCTATTTCTTTGTCAGGATGCAATGTTTGGAACTCTTCTTGTTTCTGTAAAAGACAATGCAAATTTATGGCCCTATACAAATAAACAACAACAACAATGAGATGTGATCACCAATCACCAAAATTTATATTTCTATTCTAAACGTACCATATCAATGGGCTAGCCATCCACAGATTGGTGCTCCTGCAGATTGCCCCACCCTATATTAGCCAATGGCACTGCACACCCATAGACACATTGTTGCACACATTGTTTCCCATTGACTAATATGGTTAGAACACCTACATTTTTTCCCATCCACAGGAGCAGCCTAGACCCAAACCCCCCACAGAAGGGCCCACTGTATATAAAGAATCTTAAGTGTTCCTTTTGACCATACATTATTATCTTTATTATTCTTTATCACCAGTCCTGAGAATTCTAGATGCCACTACCATCTGAACAGCATAATGCAAAATATAAAATACCCAGAAAGCGAAGACATTTTGTACTTTTGATCTATTATGCTGCCTCAGTTTCCACTGTGCACCTATTTGCCTTCATTTAACCCATTTTTGAAAATGCCTTGTCTCTGTAACAGGGGTAGCCAACACTGTGTGGAGAAACCTCCTCCCATAGTCTATATGGTTGCTCTCAGAACAGGCAAGGGAGGTACAAAATGCCACATATTTTTTGTAGTTTAAATTTAAATGTAAACATTTTTGCAGGCCTTGAGGCATCTAACATGCAGAAACCAGCTAGAAAGACAATTGGCAACAGAACAGGGTGTCCCACAACACATAAACCCAGCAAACTAGTTTAGGAGATGCAGAACATGCTTTGTGGCATACCAAGACAGGGTAATGGCTGGAAAACTCTTGTGTTATGCTTCTCTGAACAACAATTTATCCTAAGAAGGCAACAATGACTATAATTAATCTGATTTCTATGGCTGTCCTATCAATCTACAAATGTCTTATCAATCTACAAATTAGAAAGATGTGGATCAGTTCAGTCCATTTCAGCATCCACAAAGACCAAATTCCTGAAGCATCACCACTCTTCTGCTCATGCCTTGCAGTGCACAGAATAAAAGTTACCTGATTTTCATATTCACATTTTCATTAAAATAGCCAATTAAATGTGCAGTGAAGTGCCATCTGACACTGCAAGCATTTCCAGGCAATATTAATTATTGTTACTCCATCAGTTTTTTCTTTAATATTCATTAAAAACACCTAACTTCAGTATGCAGTTTGGGTATAGCAAGTCATAAAAATCTGCACATTTTTTCAAGGCTGAGTTTGAAAAAACAATCAGGATAATGGCTTAATTTCATTACATTCTTCTCAAACAGACAACCCAAGTAAATATTATTCAGAAGCACCTAAACTTGTGTGAACATTATTGTGTTGTGGCATGTGCAATTAACCCCACAATGGGCCCTCCACAAACAAAGGATATGGTAGCCTTCATCCTGATATGGCCAAATTTATCTCAGTGGTGTCTTTGTGCTTGCAAGTAAATGAGATAATATTTAAGCTTTTCAAGTTTTGATGTTATTTGAGAAAGATTAGCATAGTAGTCAAACTGAGGAAAATAATGAAGTACAGTGGTATTCTCCTTCCCTTCCCTTTTCATATTCTGCCCGAAGTTATAAACGTATTACCCATTTGTAAGATTGTTTGCATCTCCAATGAACATTCAGAGCTAGCTGTACAATTAGTAGTAGTAGTAGTAGTAGTAGTAGTAGTAGTAGTTTAGCCCCTGCCTTTTCACCAAAATTGGGTTTCAAGGTGGCTTACAAATTAAAAATGATTACAATACAATTAAGAGATCTTTTGCTACAGTTTCTTAGAAGTTGAACCCATGCAGCCAGAAGTAAGGATCTTGAACCCAAGTAACTCAGTATAAAATTAAAGTCAAGTTGATCTATGTGCACATGTACATATAGTCACCATGAATACCTTAGTTTGAAAATTACCAGTTCATCACTGGCTTAAACCCACCTGCTGTCCAACTTTTTTCTTTTTTTTGAAAGAATTACTCCTATAGTTGGAGTTACTTTGTTGACTTCCCAACAGAACCTGGCAAGAACATTCAGTGCCTTGCATTTACAGAAATCTAAGTGATCCAAATGTAGGCAGTTGTAACCAAAGGACTGGTCCAAGACTTTTTGCTGCCCATGGCACATGATAAGATGGTGTCCCCACTCTATTCCATGTGGAAAAAAAGCAGATTGGAATAGCAATTGATATTATAAGGGTTATGGATGGGAGATTCTGGAGGAATAGTAGGAGCTCTCCTAACATCTGTCACCTTAAGTTGCCATCTCATACTGCCACACAGTAGAGCCAATCCTCTAGTCTTTCATACTCAAAGCCACAACATTCCCTTGGGTGACCATTACATGGGGAGGAATGTTAAAAGAAACTGTGCTGGATTCTCTGGCTTTTTTCACATAGCTTGTTGCACTGAGCACTGAGGATAAGGAATTACTGTAGCACAGGGTCTAGTTTTAGAGTAAACCCTCAGCATTTCAGCACTCTGCTCTTTGTACCACTGCAGTTTCCACCACCCACCCTCAGTTTTAAGAACAGTCATGGTGGAAACAAAGAGATAGAACCCCCCCCCCCCCAGTGAAATATACCCTGATGATTTGTATGAGTCCTGATTTTTAATTTTAGTCAGTTATAATTAACTTACTGTGGGATATGGATGAGAGCAGAATACAGTGTACTTTCGGATGACACCATTCAGTTTTATAGGAGGGAGCCAGGACACAAACACAGTGGAAGCTGATGCTGCAGCTGCTTTAACTCCAGCAGGAGGACCTGGGACTGTGAAAGAAAAACACATATGATTATTGAGGTAGGCAAAAATCAATGCATATTGACATGCATGACATGGTAAACCATAAGACAACAGCTATGGTCTGCTTAGCCATACAACTGCACTTCTCTGAAACCCACCACATTACTGTACTACATGCTTATAGTGCTGATCTTCCAATTTTACTACTGTGACACTTTACAACACAGAAATATCAAAGCAAGTTGTGAAAAAACTGTGCATGTTTGAGCAAATCTGAAGTCACTTTTCGATTTAGTTTGCCATATTCATATAAATCCAGTATACATTTTAAAACTGTTTTTATGACCTTCAGTTTTGCAGACATGTATTGTTAGATTAAGACTGAAGCGACAGAAAACACTTCTGAGCGATGTGGCTTCTGGTTATCAAATCCCTTTGGTTTAGTTTGGTCTTCTTTGTCTTTGTTTACTATGGTGTTTCCCCGAAAATAAGACAGTGTCTTATATTAATTTTTGCTCCCAAAGATGCACTAGGTCTTATTTTAGGGGATGTCTTATTTTTCATTGAAGAAGAATTCGCATTTATTGTTGAACAAATATATATATATATATATATATATACACACACATTTATTATATACTGTATATATATTTATATATAAAAACTTTGCTAGGTCTTACTTTCAGGGGAGGCCTTATATTTAGCAATTCAGCAAAACCTCTTCTAGGTCTTATTTTATGGGGATGTCTTATTTTCAGGGAAACAGGGTAGTTACTATATTCGTTTTACTGGGGCATGGGGAATGTAGCGTCTCAGGAACTCAATCTCACTGTCTTTAGTTTTCTGTGGGACAACGAGGTTCCCTACCTGAATAGAATATCAGATATTCAACATAATGGTGGCCATTTTTAAAAGTTTTAATAATGTAAAATATTCTACCTCTAAAATATTCTAAAATGATAAACTTTCCCCCAGGCAAACATTTCAGTGTTTAAACTCAGGATTAATTCCCTGTGGTAATCTGTTCATACCAGAAAGATAATTCCTACACAGTTTGCAGATCAGAGACTGAATTTTCCTCCACTTAAGAAATTTCTGAGTTCTGAGTGAAAAGCAGCAGCAACACACCATCAGTCCTACTGAAAGGCCAGCTACATTACCTCCCCTGTTCCCTGAATATATAATTAATGTGTATAATTAAATATTATTCCCACTAGTGGGAATAATACTTCATGTATGGAATATAGAGAGGACCTTCTCTGTGCTCACACTCCATTTCTTGAATGTCTTCTCCTTGCTGAACTGGTTGGCTTATTCACATTCCAAGTTAAGTGTGCATGGGATTTCAACTTTGAGGGGGGGGGGGACTAGTACCAGTACATAATTATCCATATTTATTCTATATGGGATAGCCACTGAATAGTATATCTGTAACACAGTAGCTCCCCTGGTGTATTTAGCAAATAACACTGATATACTAACATTCAGCAAATAATGAATATTTATAGTGATGACATATTGTTATGCAAAGTTTGGAATCAATTCCTTTTTAGGATCACAGCTTTCAGAATCCACATTCAGCAGGACCATCAGCTGCACTGGCTGGGAGATTTTGGTGTGTGCGTGCGGGGGCTTCAGTTCAAAAAAGTAAATTTTCCAAGCTATATAATTACTCAAAATTTTATTGGCTGGGAAATAAGAAAACTTACACCAATGTGCATATATACCATATAACCTGGCTTTGAATTTGATGAAACTGAAATGAATTTTTTCCAAGCAAGTTTTGGCACGCAGTTTTCACTTATCACCCCTGTCTTCTCCAGCTCTCTTACAATACATAGTCCATTCTGTTCTGCACGTTCCCAGAGATCTCAAACTCAGCTTTCCAAGGCAAAGGTGATGGGACTCGAGTGAAAGGGAGGATGGATGAAAATCATATGACCCAATCCATGTAAGCAGAAAGTATAGCATCATACTGGTGTACCTCTCAGGTAGACCATGGTGGTACAATAGTATACCAATGCAGAGTAGCTAGGTACAGCAGAGAGATAACCTACACTAAACCAAGCATCATCAAGCAAGAAGAAAAACTTGAATGAATTCATTAGCTAGATTTCAACAAGTGCAAATTAGTGCCATTTACTAGATCATAATGGTTTGCACCACCTATGGATCTGGCTCAATGAGTCTCTCTATTAGGGACCCCAGATTCATTGTTTTAATTAAGATTTTATAATGCATCATTTCTAATGAATGCCATCATTCAACTCCCATGCCACCATATACAATAACCTCTGAAAATGCAATTTAAGCCTAGAGTGTGGAGAGAAAGTGACTGTGTCTATTTAAATTTTTAATAATCAGTGAAATAAATCCTCAGGTGGAAAGACACTTGGTTAATCAGTAAGTCCATTTATAGTTTCGAGCAAATGCCAAGCAAAAGTGATAAATGGAACACTGTGGTTTTTTAAAAATTACAATGAAACTTCTGTTGCTGTTTTCACTGTGCCATGAACATCTTGGATTGAAACATTTTTTTAACAGCGAGATTCATGGAAGAAAGAACTAAATAATGCATCCCTTAAAAAGAGCCCATGCTTTGTATTTCTTTTACATAAATTCAAATTGCCTGAATATCCTGAAGGTGCCACACTCATATGAATTCAGAAGCTAAGCAGAATCAGGCCTGGTTAGTATTGAGACAGACATCACCAGGAATATCAAAAGGAAGGCAATGGTAAACCACCTCTGACTATTCCCTGCCTTGAAGGCACATACTTTACTACACAATTTCAGCCAGAGCTGTGCTTTACCTCTGGTGTTTAATATCAAGTTCTAAGCAAGATAAGAAATGCAAATGAAAAACTGACCCTTTGCCACACCTCTGAGTATATTATTTTCTTATGAGTTAGGGAAGACATCACTTCTTTTGCTTCTTATTTATCTGCTCTACTTCCATAAAACATGTGCACTAAGCTGGTTTTACATATGTTCCCAAAGCAGAAGCACTGCTTGGGTGCACAGTGCCACTCATTTGCTATGGAAAATACTCTGCTGATGCCAAAGACTAACAGTGAACTTAAGTAAAATAGGTTGCTCACAGATGATCATTGTTATTATTAACATTTATTTATATAGCACTGTAGATTTACACAGCACTGTACATACAATCATTTAATTAGATGATTCCCTGCCTTCATGCTTACAATGCACATTAAATATGGAACTCTGGAAAACATCCAAAGTGCATCGTAAGCCCAAATCTACAAACACCAAGGCAAGATCTTCCATTTCCAAGCCACCATAAGAAATTAACTAGTGATAGTTTGTGTGTGTGTGTGTGTGTTGTTTGTTTGTTTGTTTTTTTGGAGGAGCTATGTGGCCATGTTCTAGAAGAGTTTATTCCTGACATTTCGCCTGCATGTGTAGCTGGCATGTTCAGAGAATGAAGATGCCAGCCACAGATGCAGGTGAAACATCAGGAATAAACTCTTCTAGAACATGGCCACATAGCCTAAAACACCCACAAAAAGCTATCACTAGTTAATGCTGGCCATGAAAGCCTTCAACTTAATTAGTGATAATCCAGAACAGGAGATGCCACAAGCAAATGAGACAAGGTAGCAGGGTAAAGTATGCTAATAGTACTTCTGATGGGTAGATTTAATAAAACCAACCCAGATAGATCAAAAAGGAATCTGTGCTGGATTGCCAGTAGAAGAAAAATAGAATTCGTCAGCATTATCAAAACAGGACATAGGAATACCATACATCAGGAGGCAGATGGTGAGGGGGCAGAATCTTTATATCAAACTGTTATGACCATGTAAAATAGAAATTGTGTGAACTGTCCAAAGATATCTCCAGATTAATTGAGGCAGGGGAGAAATCTGATTTATCCTGGAGAAAGAGATTCAAGTAACTTATCAAAATTAACCCAAGAGATTCCAATATGTCCTTGCTATCCTTCCCTCACAATTAATTTACCCTCCTTGCTTCCCCTGATGTGCTCTTTGGAAGAGGCAGAAAACACATTCAGGGTGTAGAGGGCTTCTCCATCATCTCTGCACAAACCCAGGGACAATGGGAAACATATTATTGTTGTTGTTGTTGTTGCTATTGTTATTACTATCATGCCTTTTTTTCCCATCTGGAACTCAAGGTGATTTACAAAGATTAAAACAGATACAGCCAAAAATTCACATGATAACAAATATTAAAAATTTAATTAGAGTATTGCTGATTGTAGCAGAGAAATAAAACAGAGCTCTGGTGTCAAAACAATACACCATTCCCAGAATTCCCTAGTACAGAGCAATGGCAGGTAAAGCAGTGTCAATCTGGATTATTTCTGCAGTGAGGAGCCAGCCTAAAATGCAGTTCTTTTGATATCTCTTTTGAGATTTGAGGTTACCTTTCTTTCCTTTTGTACAGCTTCCACCTCCTGATTACAGCCTATGTCTGTACAATAAATCACATCCCATGTAGCTTAGAAACTTCAGCTGATCCATAGAGCTGCAGCCAGGCTGTTAACTGGAGCTGGTTACAGGGAGCATACAACTCACTTGTTGCAATAGCTCCATGGGCTGCCAGAACATTTCCAGGCACAATTCAAAGTGCTGGTTTTAACCTATAAAGCCCTATACGGCTTGGGTCCAGGTTATTTGAAGGACTGTATCTTCCTGGACAAACCCCCCGGAATATTGAGGTCATTGGGAGAGGCCCTTCTCGTTCTCTCTGTCTCACCACCCTTTCAGGCATGTTTTGTGGCAACAAGAGAAAGGGCCTTTTCAGTGGCTGCTCCCAAGCTCTGGAACTCCCTCCCTAAGGAGGCCAGGATGGCTCCATTCCTGCTAACCTTCTGGCAGCAGATAAAGACTTTTTTTTTATGCCACCAGGCTTTCACATGACATGGATCAGTTTTGTTTTGTTTTAAAGAATTTTTTAACTTTAAATTTTAATAATACACTGTATAATGTTTTTAATTGTTTGAATTGTATGTTTTTTAAACTTGTATTTTGCATGTTTTATAGTGTTTTAATTTGGACTGTTTTAGATTTGTTAGCTGTCTTAAGTCTCTGTACTGGGAGGAAGGTGGGATATAACAACAACAACAACAACAACAACAACAACAACAGATCTTGCCCATGGTCTAAGCAGAGAGGGTGCCTCACTACAAAATGGTTAGACTATATGCTGCTAGCAACATTAATGGTCTCCAGCTTTGTTCCTTGGTTCTGCTTAAGTTCATATTGTTCCTCTGTCTTGCCAAGCTCATTATATCTACTGGAAGCCTTGGTTTGTCTGGGCTCCTTTTGTAGAAATGACATTGTCTTGCCTATCTCACTAGGAACTCATCTAGGCCCTAAGCTGGACATGGTGAGCTTGTTCTGTAGCATCTTGAGCTATCCATGAAGATATTTTGTTCTTGATGATGATGGTAGGCCTGGCCTGTTTAATCAGCCTTTTCCAATTGGGGGCTTTCTAGGTATTTTTTTATTATTATTTTATTATTATTACAGATTCCATGATTCCTGACTGCTGCCCATGTTGCCTGACTGAGGTAAGTTGTAGTACAAAATATCAGTTGTAGCAAAGCAACAACAACAACCAAACCAGTTGCCATTGAGGTCCAAGAATGCGTAGTACACTAGATTCCGAATAAAAATGACAGATACAGGCAGGCAGGCAGGCAGGCAAGGAGGAAAGGAAAACAAAATCCAACAGCTCTGATTTCATTTCAACATGGCTATCAAGAATGTTGCAGTTCTTACCATCCTCTTTTGTACGTGTGAAAATCTGCTCACTTCTGACTCCGTCTCCAGCTCGTGTGAACGCCAGCACCTGAATGCTATAGTTGGTATACTTTTCCAGACCATCAAGCTCTAATGAGGGCTGTGTAGTGGTAACATTTTTAATTTCTCCCAGCTCTGCAGAGCAGAAAATTAAATTGAGTTAGTAGCAGTGGCATTCTTCGCCCATTGAGTGGTAATTATGTTGCTGTGAGAATAAACAAGAAATTGTTGGATTAAAATATCTAAGTATGGCAGGGATAAAGTTTATGATGATGATTAAATGAACATGGTAAATGTCCATACTGTGCATTTAATCACAAAAATTGCAACTGTCATATGGAGAGTCATAAACATGCAAAGCCCTTTGAAACTACTGATGTACCATTTTAGACTCATGGTAATTTTTTAAAGTAGGCAGTTAAATGATCTGGATTAAAAATGCTATGAAACTACATTTACTGTACTTATTTTTTATTATTGTTTCAGCCTGACAGCACAGGATACTGAAAAAAATGAAGGGTCTTTGAACAGGGCCTACAAAAAATCTTAACTGGGTTGAAACAATAAGTGAGCAACCAGGGGCAGGATAGAAGTGAAGTGTTCTATGCCATTTCCCAAGTCCTGCTGGTTCATGCTGACTAGGTCAGAAAGTGGTAAAAGTGGGGATTGACAGCTTCAACTAGACGTTTTAGCCTGGTAGTACTTAGCTATGTCAACTATATGCTACACAGTTGCCTAATCATAGGCAACCTTCTAGGAATGGAAAAAACTCTTGATTAAATTGACCCCAATCTACCTCATTCCATTTTCAAAATATTCTGTTTCAGGGCCTATATTTGGAGCCTTTAGTCACAACACAATTAAGCACTACAATCCCATGGTAACATCCTATGGAATCCTGGCATTCAAAATTTAGGGAAGGATGTTTCTCAGCCAGGGAGTAACAGAGTCTACAAATTACAAATCCCAAGATTTCATGGGATACAGCCATGGTGGTTAAAGTGAAATCATAGTGTTGTAACTGTGTAGTGTACTAAGGCTGCTCGTGATTACATTATGTCCCTTGAACTCTTCTCAAGTCTAACAGTAATTAGGACCTCCTCATCCCTCTGCTTGCAAAGCTCTCTTCACTAACAAACAATTCTGTCAAGACATCTGGCAACCTGAATTGCTCTTTGATTTCTCTAACCAAGTATTCAATTTGTGACAACTTATCAAAAGAAAAAAAAAAGATATGCCAACAGCATCATAAGCTGCTGAAGGGGACTTCGGTAAGCAACTGTTTAATGCACTGACAAATTATTTCTTAGCTATGCTATAATAGGGTTGCATCAGACAAACTTAAGCATGCTTTCAGTATTCTCTTGGTTTTCATTTCTCCTCATATTCCAGAGTTCTTAGTTATATGCCCACATTTCAGAACTGGAACTGTCATGTTATGAAACTTCCAATGTTCTGCTTCTTACTTCTCCATTACAGATACACTGACTATATGATGAAAACCTATTTACACCACATTCATACTGTCTGCATTTGTTTGCAGTGGTTTACTACTACATGCATGTATGCAGAGGAAGCTCATGGCTCATGCCAGTAAGAAAGTAAATGTGATCCAGGATTTAGTCTGGATTTTAAAAGACATTTCTAAAGTGCCCAACATATCTCCAAAAGAGATTCAGAGCTTGGACAATGGCTTTAAAGTTTAGTCTCAGAGAGTGAATTTATAGGCCTGGTGATATCAGAAAACAAGACCTTGGATATGATTGGTGGAGTGTAAATCTCCACCAAGAGTAAGCAAGTGCCCTCTTACTTTTTCTGTGGTGGAACAACCTCCACGGCCCCTTGGTGGCCAGGGGTCAACAAGGAGGGTCAGTCAATGGCTGACTGTGTGCTTTAGCAATTGTTGCAAGAAGATGACATCTTCCTCCCGGACTGCCCAGACTACATCTAAAAGGGTGTCTTTGTCATCCTGTGGCTAGCTACTCTCCATCATCACCTAGCCACTAAAAGACCATGGTGGAGGTATCCCAGCACAACAGAGTAACGTAAGAGTTCAGTAGTCAGTATGGCGGGGGGGGTGGTGGTGGTGGTGAATTCCACCATCCACAGACCATAAAAATAAAAATCTTGCCAGCAACAGTTTGCTGACCATTATCACCAATTTCCACTGTACACCAGCAACTGACATCTTCAACAAGCTGTTAACACTTCAATTGCAGAATTATTTCTTAGAAACATTCCTAGGTAAATCAGAATGAATATGAATGAACATGATATTATGAAAAATAGCAGAAATCCTTCAACTCTAGAAAAGAGAGAACCTTACAAAATCTTATACTGCTGCAAAGGTGTTACTCTTGGGATGAAAACCTCCTTACCTCCATCCAAAAGATTAGCCCAGTATATAACCCTAAATCCCTGTAGAATTCCATTGAGAGCATCTTTGGCAAGTGTAGACCAGGTAATAGAGATGGTTTCAGGTGAAGTTGCGATGGCTTGGACATTCTCAGGTGGGGAACTGGGAACTGAAATCAGATAGCCACAACACTTAGTTTAGAGAAAAAGAATAAAGCACAAAATATTGTTTTACATTTCTTCAATAAGTCCTTTGAGGAGAATGACAATGCTAAGAGTGTTTCCAAAAACAGCCTTATAGAACAATGCAGATATGGTTCTTCAGCCTTCACATAGTTGCAAATGGATAGTAAACTACTGTAATTATCATACGGATTACAGCAGGATGCTGAATCACCTGCCATTATTTTGACAAAGATACGCCATGCACTTTCTGTGGGTTGAAAAGTTAAGAAATTGCCACTTCTGGTACCCATTTTCATATGCTCTTACCTAGATGATACCAGCAAGAAGTTATGCTTCACATCAAACTGGCAAAGCAAATTTATTATGCATATACAGTCTATTTGCAACCACATGTGCATCTTAATTCATATGAGTATACATGGGGGATAGTAAATCTTGATCTTTCCAAGTCCTGGCATATGCCAATAACATATGTCAAGAACAATTAAAAAGTCTGTTTTCCCTTTAGCTTTGAGAAACTCAGGGATCACCCCACCCTACAATGGCAGGAAACTGTGCAGCTTTCCCTAAAAAAGCTATACTGCTTGCTCAGAAAACTGCACAGTCATACAGAAGCTATGGTATGGAATGGATTGCTTTTCAGGCAGCCACATGTATGTTTTCTTCAGTACTTTTATTTTATTTTTTATCACAAACAGCAAAATTGCACAAAAAAGACGTTGCAGTAAAACCATGTGCCTATTTTTGTGCTACATGGCTGGATTTTTCATAAGATTTTTCTAGTGCAACATTTTTGTTTTCTATGTAATGTTGCACAAAAAATATTCAAAAACCAGCAATGTCACACAATGAAGCCATGTTGGCATCATCCTTTTTTCATGCTGCATAATATTTGGGTTGTGAAACTTTCAACTGATGTGAACTAACAGTAATATTTTATTTAATAATAACAAAGCTGAAATTCTACAGACAAGAAGTCTCTCATAACTTTTCAGAAAATTTGCTTTTATGATCTTTTGAACCTTCAGCCTTTGTAGACTCCCACAGCCTTTGTAGACAATATTCACTGAATTGTCAGTGCAATCCTTTTTGCTGCTTGTCAATAGGGTGGACAATTTCAGGAGGCTATTTTTACTCAGTCTTCTCCACACAGTGCTAACATACAAACCAGAAATCAACAACTTCAGTAAGTCCTAGGGCCAATTCCTCTCCAGTACCCACTGTAGTCGGCTAAAATTCAGTGGCAGAAGCAAAATATGTGACTTGTATGTACGTGACTTGTATGCTTTGCTTCACATTAATCTTTTTAAAAATAAATTCTGCATGATGGAAGCTTTAAAAAGCCATAAAATGAGTGTGGAAGATACTTTCAGCCTGTGAGTGTGTGATTTAAACAAACAGTTGTCATTTTACAAACTAACCAAAGCCAACACCAAACATCATCATTACCTGAACTATGATTGTTAAAATTAATAGGTTTAATTATAGGGTTTAATTTTCTATTAAGCCAGAAGGGGCTAAAAATATTTTAAATGCAATTCCTGCAGTCTTTGCCTACATGAGGACTTCCATTATCAGTGATGGAAGAATAAAACCCATGAAAATGTGGTGTTTTTCTCTCTTCTCAGCGTCAACAATAGAAACTCTCTTTTGCCCAGGCGAGTCATCTTAGCTTCAACAATATCTGTAAACAACAATATCACAACCTAAAGTAAGCTCTTCATTCTTACAAAACACTGAGACCTGAAATATGTTGCCAACAATGTCTCAGCAGTATATATTTTATCTGAAAAACAAATACACATCAGCCAAGAATATCATGATTGTATAAAGTCCAGTTTAAAGACCTCTGACTTCAAAGCCTTCTATTATTAAATCAGCATATACAGGGCCTTATTTCACCTGATATTACTTGGCAATTAAATTAAGAGGTCTCTGACTACTTTTTAAAAAATTAAGAAACTCTCCATAACATGCTTTCCTAGATAGACCTTTAGCTTTCCTGGTCCATTGGCTTTCCTTGGCTCTGTTAGCTGATGGAATAATCCCTCTTTCCCACAAGAGGGCTCTCTATCATTGTTTTAAAACAGCAGTTCTATAACTCGATCCCAATTGCCTAGAAAGAGATCAGATAGAATTTAATGTTGCCATTCTTAGGAAGCTACCACACTCTAAGCTACCACATGCAAAGTGCCTAGTCTGTATTAGGATCCATACAGCATGATGGTCAGAGGTCTATGAGAGTCTGAGTAGGGAGAAGGACATGCAGGTGCATATAAGGCTGAAGAGAGGGACATTTGGCCTGTTCTGGATATGTTCACCTTTCTTCCACTCACCACCCTTCTGAAGCGATGGCCCCTTCTAGCAAAGAACAATGGAATCCTATCACCAGATCTCAAATAGCACTTTCAGAAGCTATTCCCATTCCAAAACTTAACCAGCTCCCAGAAGCACATTTGAATCTGGATTTCTTCTCTTTCCCCACAAGGAAAGAGTTACTTCTTAGTAAGAAGCACTGGCTGAGAGAGCCTGGCTTCATTTTGTGCTCCTTTCCCTCATGCTAGAAAGATGAACAGGGAGAGAAGCCACTCAGCTGGTGCTTTGAGGGCCAATACAGATCGGCACTTTATGCTGGCCTGGGCCTGAATTAGGATTCAAATAGTGCTGAGCGTTCACATGCTCAAAGTCCTTCTGCTGGCATCCGGGCATCATCTTGGTGCATGCCCATCCATATGGGGAACACCATGATGATGCATGTGCGGTGCAGTGCCCAAATGGCACTGGCCTGAAGGGGTGTCATCATGGCATGTGAACACACCTGTGACACCCCTTCAAAGAAGCTGTTCAGAGCTGCAGCACTGACCCAAGGCATATAGGGGTAGTGTTTAGCTGCTCATCTGTACTGCCTCTGAGTCCCTAGGTCAAGACTCATCCCATGCATCAATACAGAGGCCCTGCTTTCATGCTGGGAAAGATGTGTAGGGACACTCCCACTCATCCAATACATTTGGAGCCAGTTGAGATCAGTCTTGGGATGTAAAGGGCTCTGTAAACACTAGCTTCCCCCCTCATCATATTTTCCACACACATTCCTCCAACTTTCCCTGTGTAATCTCTCATCTTACTCCATGCACCCTCTACATGTGAAGCAAGTGTCTCTAAAAGCTCCTGAATTGTCATAAAGTCATGTCAGGGAGCCAGCCAGAGGCAACATGAAAGTAGGGTGTGTGGGGTACATGTCTCTTGATCTAGCCAGATTAGAAGTAGTACCCTAGTGACACATGCTGCTTGGATAGGGTGGTTATCATGTACAGACTCAAAATATTACCAGAATCCTTTGAATTTCCATTGGGGAGAATCAGGTGAACAGGTCTTTGACCTCTGGGATCATGGCCACACTAGCAGAAGTGTGAAATCTCAGGTGCCTCCTGTGTCTGCATGTGAACAGTCAAGGCAAAGATCTTCATCTAAATTCAGGAACACAGCTGTCTAGTTCAGGTCTCCAAAATCTGATACTATTTACAGTAAAGCAGAATGGTTAATGACTGATTTATAGAAGTCAGCTGAGCTAATAGTAATATAGGAATATTTAGAGATCAATTTTGGAAGATGAACGTGGTGCCTTTGGGTTAGTGGGCAGAGGTCTATTTTTTTTTTTGCATTTTATAGGACATCTATATTTTGGTTAAAACAGCACCTATTACCCACAATGCTCTTGTGTCCATAGAGGACTCCAAGCCAATGTTCACTCCAGGAAATTTGTGCTTAGTTCAAAAGGAGAGATAGAGAAGGACCAGGGTAACTTGGTCTTAGAGATCATATCTTAGGGGTGAATAGGAGACCTGTGGGGTAGTAACACACCTTTTGCTGTGAAAATGTCCTTTAAAGAAATGTACCAACCTTTCAGGTAATATAACTGCTACTTTAATTATAATATATCTATATTGCTAGTGATGAGTGGGAATTTCATTTTTTAAAAAATATTGACAAAATTCACAAATCAACACCAGAGAAAGACATTGACATGTAAAAGACCTAAATGGAATGAAAAATAAATAAATTTCCCACATCATCCATCTCTCCCTACAGCAAAGTCAGGCTACCATACATATGCTGAAAAGGAAACATAAGCACATGTTGCAGAAATATAAAATATCAATATATGACCTCAGTCAATCCCAACCTGCTTTAAAACACAGCACATGAACCTACCATCCTCAAGAGTAGTAGTGATAATTTCCTGAGATGATGGCCCTATGCCTGCTCGATTACATGCCTGTACCACCATGCCATATTGCGTAAATTTTTTCAGGTTATCTAAAGTGTAAACTTCACTGTCCCCGGTGGTATCAATGCTGATGATGTTGAACTGGAAATTGCCCCCTGCACTGTATTCCCGATAACCAATCTGGTATCCACGAATAATTCCATTTTGCAAGTGTTTCTTTGGAGCCTAAAGAAGATAAAAGTTGTACACAAATAACATTACAATTATAAATTAGAAGCTTAAAACAAGTTTCCACTCCTAAAGCCCATGTTCTTAAAGCTCAGTGTTGGAATACTAGTTAGCTCTAAGTTAATGGCCCAGATGATAAAAGAATAGATTTCAAAGTGCAATTGTAATTAAAAACATAAACTGATGCTTATAGGCCTTCTATCACCAAATGCTGTCTCACTTCCCAAATAACAACAAAAGAAGCCAGATTCTTCAGTACTGATGATATCTGATAAAGAACCTGCTGGTATTTGTAAATTTGGCTCTCTCTGACACTTTGCTAGCCAGGATTCTTTAAAAAGCTTGTTGGGAAGTGATGTCTCTTTTTGGTTTGACTATTAAATACTGCCCTCCCCAAATTCCATCACTTCTTGTGAAGCTATAAATGATGTTTCCTAGTTCAAATTTCAATTTCCATGGAAATATTGGGTAAGAGAGAACCAGTGTATTGCAGTGGGCTGGAATGTTGTCTAAGATTTTGGGAAACCAGTTTTCAAATCCCCATGTGCTCACAGAAACCCACTGGGTGACCTGAAGAAAGTCACACTCTTTCAATGTGAGAGGAAGCCAATGGTATACCTCCTCCGAAGGTTTCACTTCCTCTTTCAGATACTTATGGAGGATGCACTCTTCGAGAAAAGAAAATGAGAGGTACAGTTCTGATTTGTAGAAAAACAGTTGTGCTGAACCCTTTCCCATCCTGCCCTATCAGAAAGGAGGCTCTAGAAAGGAGGCAGGTGGATGTAGAAAAGATGGAGTAACCATTGCTGTGACATGTTTCCTCAGGTGGAGGACACATGGGCAGGGTCTGCCTCATTAAGGTCTCATGTAGAACAGGCAACTGTGACAGTTATGCGAATGGGATGATGCATCTGGTATGGATTCTAGTCTAAACTTTAAAGGATCTGTCCAAGGTGCTGCACCTTAACCCAGAATCCAGTTTAGCAGCTTGGGACTCTTTGCCAAAATATATGCTTCAGATTATAACTAGAATCCAAGGGCTAGTCTACAAGTAACGGTATTGTGCACATTGCTGTAAATAAGGGATGTGGAGAAACTGGAGCGAGTCCAAAGGAGGGCGACTAAAATGGTGAAGGGTCTGGAAACCATGCCCTATGGCGTGGCCTGAGGATGTTTAGCCTGGAGAATAGAAGGTTAAGAGGTGATATGATAGCCCTGTTTAAATACTTGAAGGGATGTCATATTGAGGAGGGAGCAAGCTTGTTTTCTGCTGCTCCAGAGAACAGGACCCGGAACAATGGATGCAAGCTCCAGGAAAAGAGATTCCATCTCAACATTAGGAAGAACTTCCTGACTGTAAGGGCTGTTCGACAGTGGAACATACTCCCTCGGAGTGTGGTGGAGTCTCCTTCCTTGGAGGTCTTTAAACAGAGGCTGGATGGCCATCTGTCGGGTATGCTTTGATTGGGAGTTCCTGGCAGGTGGTTGGACTGGATGGCCCTTGTGGTCTCTTCCAACTCTATGATTCTATGATTCACATATTTGCATTGATGGTTAATTGTATTTACCTTCTTGCACCAATTCACATCTATTCACTTCTATTCATCCTCCCTCTGCTGAAAATGAGCAGCCATCCCAATCCATGCAAAGCAAATTGACAGCTGCACATTCAATAATGCACATTTTTGTGGATTTCCATGGGTTCTCTGCAAAGTCCTTTTCTGCAAAGGTTTTTTTGTTTGTTTTTTTTTTTTTGGCAAGGAGGGCTGCAAAAAGCCCAAACTCCTGCGATTCACACATGGTTGGATTACATTATATTTGACTAGAATGAGGAGTATTTTAATCATGTGTATTAGTCTCAGCATACATTCCTTGCTTTGACTTTTAAAGGCTTGTGTGATTTAGCTGCCCTCTGTCTTTGTTGCTACTCTATATCTTTGGAATTGTCTCCACCAACATCTGAGGTTTTCTCTTTTGATTACTGCTTTTAAATATTAGTGAAAACCTTTTCTCTCTTCTAAAAACTTTGGAATTTCAGTTTCAGTTTTCAATTTTGTATATTCAGAGTATATGTATATCATCAACTTTTTTATTTGTATTATATATTTTTTAAAATATTTATATTAATTCCTTTCTTCCCCATATATATTTCCTTTTTTAAAAAAAATGAATTAGATTCTATGATTTTGGCAAAATTGTCAGTTAAATTGTTGTATCATCATGTATTATAACTGGCACTATATAAATGAACAAAACGACACCAAGAATAATTAATAACTTGTTCTAAAATTAACTAGAATATTTAACTTTTAGCTTGGTTTTCAGTTGATCAAAAGTGCCCAAGAACTGGATTTAAAGTGCTTTATAATTCAAAGTATAGTATGCCAACCCAAAGAGGTCACTGAATGCAACTTGCTGCAGTAGCAAGTAAAAGTGTTTGACTGTCCCTGGTCTAGAACACATTGCAGAAATAATCCAGTCTGAGACAGTTTTAACTGCCTTGGCTCAGTGCTAAGGAATCTTGGGAATGATAGTTTATTGTGGCACCAGAGCTCTCTGACAAAGAATGCTAAATGTCTCACAGAACTACAGTTCCCTAGCACTGAGCCAGGGCAGTTGAAACTGTCTCAAACTGGATTATTTCTGCAGTGTGTTTTGGACCACTGTTCTTATTTTGTGCCCTGATTTAACCAATTTTGTGCACATATTCACTTTATGGATATGGTTTATTTTATAGGTATTGATATATTATACATACATACACATAAACAAACTGTAGAATTAGTAAATTTAAGAAGCATGGTTGTAACTATGATAACAGAATAAAGAAAAGTAGAATTTTTGTGAGCCTATTGCCCATTTCCCACCAATAGGAACCACAGCATGCCAAAAACTGAAGTAATCCTTCATCCACTGATTCATACCATCGCTAAAAATCAGTAGTCCTGATTCTATAGAACTCAATGGCAAAACCAGTATTTCAGATGTTGAGTGAGTTAAGTCAGTCCCAGATGTCATTCTATTCATAAACTGTAGGCTGGATGTTATTAATGAATAATGAAATGCTCTCTGCCATTTGTAATAGACCTTTCATGACCATTGTTTTGTTCTGCCAGGGCCCTCCATTTTTTTAGCTACATTTGGTAGAAAACATCTATTTAGGAGCAGTGTTTTATTAATAGGTTACTATCTTGTCAGATCTCTACACAAATTGAAGCCAATGTTAACACTAATGTTAACAACTTGCATTACCAGTTTGATAATATTTGCAAGATCTTACTTAGGAGATTATCACACTGCCTCTGGTGCCCAACTAATTTGGAAGTTAGGCTATTTTATCACACTGACTTTCCCCTCAAAACGGCTTCCCTTTGCCTCCAGTGTTGAATTTGGGCCTTGTAAGTAGCTTTGGTGGCCATTTTTTCCAAATCAGAAGCTTCTGAATGGGAAAAATGGCTGCCGAAGCAACTTATGGGGCCTGAATTCAACACTGGAAGCAACAGGAAGCCATTTTGAGGGAAAAGTCTGTGTGATAAAATCAGTCTAACTTCTGAATTTGCCCCAAATTCAGAAGAGGTAAGTTGGGCACTGCAGGCAGTGATATAAAGTCCTTCCTTTACATATAGACAATGTTATAGACTCTAGGAGCTAGATGTAATTTTAAACCAAGAAAAATAGAAATATCAAAGGGTCTTGTACCACCATAAAGAATAATATGTACAGGTATTTATTATTGCATCACTTTTCAAGGACTCCCATCCACTTCATCACATTAAGTGTCATCCTGAATTTAATCTAACATGGAAACAGCTAGCTATAGAAGACAGTAAAAAAGCTGAACCCCTGCTACTTACAATTCAAACATGTGTTGTAGTCTATAGTATTAGAGAGGGTATTAGTTGAAAATGCAAGCCTGAGTAAATGATCTATATTTAAATGTTTCATACTTACATAGTTTTCTAAACATTAATTTACTTTTGGTTCACACAGATGTGCATCATAATGCTGAAGCTCTACTGTCATTTTCCTAAAAATGTTGTCTTCTCATGAGACAAATTGAATTGTGCCATGGTTTTACAAGAGGTAACCTAAAATTCAGTTATTCATTTATTTCTACACTGCAGCTGCATTTCTGGTAATAAAATGTTCAAAAGGGCACAATCACAGGCACATATAATTGCATGCAAATTTAATTTAGCACGCAATTACATTCACTTCCAAAGTAATTTTTGAAAATTCAGCCACAAGCGTTGTGAGTATAAATTCATCAAATTAAGCTTCTCTTATTTGTTTGGCCTTGTGGGCTTCTTCCTCAATAACACTGTGATATACATCCCAATAAAGTATAAGGGATGTTTCCAACTCAGAGAGCATATCTTATTTACCTTCCAGGTTACCCGAATGCTTTGTGAAGAAATGGGCTCAAGCTGAACATCTTGAGGTGGTCCATCAGGAGCTGGTAAGAAACAAACAGATAAAAAAAAAGAGAAGACCTTAGCATACTGATTTAATACAACCCCCTATATGTTACTCAGGATTCAAAAATGCTAAAAAGAACTGGTATATAGAAAAATGCTGTTGCCAGGATAAAGGTACACAAAGTAACAAAAAGAGGCACCAAACACAGAAACCATTGATCTTATTTGGGCATTGTTCCACCATGATCATCATAACATGACTAGGGAAGTAGGGACAAGTTCATAGGACTACTCTTCCTGCATGTTCCTATTGACATGTTTGCAGTTGGTGGTGAACTACTCCAGTGAGAAGCCTTTTCTGTTGAGTATGCTCTCAACAGACTCTCTTTTGAGTCTGACGTATAGGGTACAGGTTTTTGTTCTTGCTCTTCAAGGTTTCTAAATCATACAAACAGCTTACATCCATAGAAAAGGCTTCTCGCAGCATTCCCCCTACCAACAGAAAGCTGCCCTTAGAGTTAGTGTAACCCCTTTGATTTACTGTAAGGACCTGTAAACATTAGTTCAGAAAGAAAGGAAGAGCTGGAAAGGAGCACCACTTGCCAGGGATTAGGATTAAAGTCAAATTTCTAGCATTTCAATAACCTAAAACTTCAACTGAGCTTTCAGAAATACAGTTTAAACCTCAAAAGAAAGGAGGTAGGCAAAGTGACTAAGGCAATGCAAACATAACAAATAGAAGTTTTCTAGGTGCAAGTGATTTCCAATGTTTTGCTCTGTGAAATGCTAGAAAATAGAGGACTGAAGAAAAATTACACTGGGGGAAAATTATTTTTCCTGGGGGACAATGCCCTTGTTTCCTATATCCCTAAAGTTAACTGCCTATCGGTTTACAACCAGTATGCAATCAGATCCGATGTTCTATTACTTTATTTTATAGGAATGTCACAAGAAAGTGTCTGATTTCACCATAGCTATATGGATAGGCAAAATCTATGTCCATGAAACTGCAGGAAAAAAGATTCCACCTCAACATTAGGAAGAACTTCCTGACAGGGCTGTTCGACAGTGGAACACACTCCCTCGGAGGGTGGTGGAGTCTCCTTCCTTGGAGGTTTTTAAGCAGAGGCTGGATGGCCATCTGTCGGGTATGCTTTGATTGGGAGTTCCTGCACGGCAGGGGGTTGGACTGGATGGCCCTTGTGGTCTCTTCCAACTCTACATTTCTATGATTCTATGAACACACTATGCAAATTGTGAAATATTGTACAACTGTTATATTTCCTTTCTTCATGAAGCTCAGCAATCTAATTTGGACCTTTTCCATTAAACCAAAAACCAAAATTTTACAGAAATTGCTCATACATCTGAATTCAGTGTGCTTAGTCTGAAGTATAGGGTATAGGATTTCAAACAGGGTGGATAAAAGCAGAATGGTCAATACTACAATGTACTTGTCCCATCCACAGATGTTTGGATCTGCTCCCCCTTCCACCATAGAGGGCAAAAAATGCAGACTGCCGTGTCCCATATTATTCAGTGGCAGCAACATGTGCACAGATGCATCAATACATAATAAAGGGTGTGGAAATCCATGGGTTGTCAAGTCCATGGATTGCCAGCCCACTAATGTGATGCGTCTGCTGTAGTAAGAAATGGAAAAAAACAACAAAATATAGAGAAACAGAAGTCTGGAAACCAAGATACAGAATTCATGGAAATAAAGTTTTGCATCATTTTTCCTCATCTTAAAAACCCACTTTGGAGTGTCAGTCTTCTCTTTTGGTAATGTGGGTGGGGCTGCTGGCCTAATGAAATTGCCCTAAATCAGGATTGTAAAATATCTTAATTTACAGGAAGTCTCAGAAGGAAAATTTGCCATACCCTATCTCCTGATGGTGAGAACCTAGTTGAGAGGGTTTGGGGATGGGCTCAGGTAGCTGCATAAGCTCAGAGTAAATTAAAATTCCTTCCTTTAATAAATGACCCAAAACTAACCTATTTTAGGCTTCCAAGATAAAGTGTCCACTTCAGCCATAAATGTAATCAAACAAGGGAAATTACAGGTATTAACAGTTCTCAGACAATGAATAGCCTTACCGGTGTGTGTGTGTGTGTGTAAACATTTAATGCCAATAAAAATATAAATATTCATTTTCCCTTACTGCAGTTTATACTTCTAACATTACATTTAAAAGAAACATTTACTCTGCTTTCTGAAACACTGAAGTTTCCATGGCTTGCTATGAAGAGCTTTTGCTATTAAACATCCTGAAGGAAAAGAGGTAAAAAATGCTAAGAAAAGCTAATGAAAGGGCAGTCTACAAATCGTAATTCTCCTCTTCCTGCAGGAACCCAGGAAAAAAAAAAGATGCTGACAGCCTGAAGCACAATAGTTTATGACACGCAATGCACATCTTCAGCAATGTGGCTTCTCCCCCACCTTTCTGTTTAATATTTAATGTTGTTGTTTTTGTAAAGCCTTCATTATATTCTCTACCCTCAGGCTTCTCTCAGATGTTTGGGAATCCATACTCATTTAATATGCCTGAGGTAAAAGCAATGAACTAAAATAAACAGTGACAAATGGTAGCACTTCCATGCTTCTTGCATGTGTTCACAGCTGATATCAAGGCATGTGCACGCGCGCACGCACACACACACACACACACACACACAGAGGCTGTGTTGAAGCCTTGGCCTTCTCTTCTCTGGTTTCACCCCAAATAAATCTGCAGCTTTTGATAGTGGCTCCATATAATTGACCTTTCTCTCAGAATGGACAGCTTTGTAATGAGAGCAAAAGAAAGGGTCATTTGTCTGAAAACTAGGGCACATAGCAGAGAATATAACGTGACGTTCAGGTTGCACATTATTAATGGGGAAGCTAATCTGCAAATTAAGGTCAGTTGATTATGCTGGCATGTTAATTTTCAGTTAAACAAAAACCTGCCAGTGAGAAATACTACTGGTCGATGAATAAAAATAATTTTTAGAGCACTCAGTATGTCTGTGTGATCATGAGTGATAGCAGGACCATTCTATGCATTAATGTGTCTCCTCTGAATGAATGCTTGGAAGAGGTAATGGGATGGATGAAGAAAAACAAATTGAAGCTGAATCTAGACAAGACTGAGGTTCTTATTATCAATGATCCTAATCTGGGGCTGGAGGTGTGTCAACCAGTTCTTGATGGAGTTTCACTGCCCCTGAAAGACTGTGTTCACAGGTTGGGAATGCTCCTGGATCCTTCCCTCCAATGTCAGCACAGAAAGATGTGACAGTCAGAGTTCCTGTTATCAGCTTTGGTTGATATGCCAACTGCTCCCCTTCCTAGAACTGGAAAACCTAAAGATGGTAGTTCTTAAACTGGTAACCATTAGGCTGGACTTCTGCAATGCACTCTATACTGGGCTAAATTTGTAACAAAACTGGAAACTTCAAGTGGTTCAGAATATGGCAGCCAGACTGATTACAGATACATCTAGGAGTGATCACATCACACCGATCTTAAAAGTACTCCACTCACTGCCAGTTAGTTTCTGGGCAAAGTACTTTAATTTATTGGTATTGAATATTATGATGTTTTGATATCTATTTGGCTCCTATTCTGGGTGATATAGCAATGCACAAAATAAGCAAATACTAGTGCAGACTGTCTCTTTGGGTACCCACCACATAGTCCTTTTACATATCTGCTCTATGTTGTGTGGTTCCACCCAGAAAATACTTGTTCTACTGTTCCACTCAATTTCACTTTCTGTCTAAATCAAAATGCAAGTCTTGGCACTGTATTTAGAAGAACACATACATCTAGGCAATTTGTGGCTTAATTTTCTGACTGGATAAATATTCCACACCAATGAGTATACATATCAGGAGCAAACAAATGACTGCAGTTTCACTTAGCATATAGGTAGGATTGAAAGAGGGAGGAAATAGAATGCATGCAAACTACATGTTAGTCAAGTTGTTACTGACAGGAACTGTTCCTGGAATAAACAGGACAGTAAGGATGCAAACAAAAAGTTGTGCAGGACACAAAATACATCACAAGACAGTGATACATCAAGTGTTTACATGATTTTTTAAAATTTATCTTTTTGGATTAAATAACTTTTTAAAACAAAGCATTTTATGACCTTTGATATACTAATAGCACTAATTGCAGTGATGTGTAATGTAAAGCTTCTTTGAAATCAGATAATATAGTACCATTTTGTTCAAAAATGCCAAAGGTGCAGAAAACCAACAGTGAATAAAATTTAACATTAGGCTGGGCTGTAGGTAATTAGAACATACCTGCTTCATCTGTGGTAATGGTGAGTTCGTTGCTGGCCTCACTCTTGCCAATGCGATTTTTTGCATACATACGGATGTTGTAGGTGGAGGAAGCATGAAGGTCAATAATAGTAGCCTGGTTCAGTTGTGGAGAAACATCTTTGGTTCTTTGGACAGAATCCCAGGAGTCTATTAAAGGTGTGGAAAAGATAAGCAATTTCCTCCTCTCTCTCTCTCTCTCTCTCTCTCTCTCTCTGTTTCTTTTAAATTTGTTTTTTTAAAAGCAATACAACAAATACCACATTTCCAAGACTGTCATCACTGATTTAAAAAATGCAGGCATCATTTTTCCTTACCCGTATCACTTTACTTAAATACAACATGGAAGGCAGATTCTCACAGGAAAAAGACAGACTTCAGTGACAACAAAATCCAGCATGCTATTTTGTGTAATGATACACAGAGACTATACAGAGGCCTCAGGAAAATTCACAAATGGAAATTCATGGGTGAGTGGGAAGAGATCCTTGACCTATAAGATGGATCTGGCCTGGCACTCCAATTCATCCGGAATGTTATTGCATTTCTGAAAATATTTATGGAAGGGCTATTCATAGCCTTGCTCAGAAAGTTTCCTTTCTGAAGCAGCTTGTGAAGGCTGCTTCTGGAACAGAGACTACCTGAAGATAATTGAGGTGTGGCAAGAAACTGACACTGAGTTATGATAGAATCATACCATTGTAGAACTGGAAGATACCCCCTAGGGTTACCTAGTCTGATCCCTAGCCCATGCATGAATCCAATGCTAAGACATCCCTGATGAATGGGGGCCCTGGTGGCACAGTGATTAAATGCCGGTATTGCAGCCACAAAGTTGTGAATTCGATCCCAGGGCCTTCAAGGTTGACTTAGCCTTTCATCCTTTCGTAGGTCAGTAAAATCAGTATCCAGCTTGTTGGGGGTAATTAGCGCAAGATGATGCTCACTATATGCTCACATGAAAGCCTGGAAAAAGAGATGTAGAGATGTACAGAAGGGAGAAAGAAAGAAAGATGCAGGAAGAAATAAAGATGCGGTGTTTACTGCTGATGTTAGTGCTCCTTTGAAGCCTGTCAAAGGCTATCTCTCCTAATATGTCTCACATCTTTACTTCCAGTTGGTGACCGATAGGTGTTGGTTTTAATCTTTTGTTGGGTTTGTGTCCCACAATGGTTGGATTTTATAGCACAATGTCTACATAATTCATCTGCCTTCTAGCAAAGTAACCCTAAATTCATTTCAGCCACTTTCTCAAGAACGAGTACAAGGGATCCTTTACTATCCCTCCTTCCCACACCCACACCAAAGTCAACCAAGCTTCACTTTTTACAGAGAACCCAAGATGGAGGCAACCATTATCTTGGTAAGGGGGGTGAGCTGGAGCTATAGGATCTGATATCATATGAAAGAGATATTTTGGATCACGTAGTCCAGATCAATGCAAGCTCTGTGATGTGGGATGATATTACACTATCCCTGAACAGACAAATATCCAATCAGTGCTTATATAGCTGCGATGAAAGAAAGGCAGTATGTTCCAGTGGCAAACTGCATTAGGAGAGTCCTACTGTTCCAAAAAATCTACATCTCTGAATGTTCTACCCTTTAGATGTAATGAAGTGTTATCTACTCTATTTTCTGTATAACAGCTTTTTAGATATTAGAAAAATGCTGTAATGTCTCTCCTTAATTTTATCTTCTTCAGACTAAGCATACACAGTTCTTTCCACTGTTCTGATTTGGCTTCTAGAACCCTTACCTTCTTGGCTGCCCCTCCCAGGACACCCTTTAATTTGTTAGTATCATTAAAACTGAATAAGAGACTCTAAATGCAGATTGACTAATGAAGAAGAAAGTGGAACTGTTTTGAATTCTGTGGGGCTCACTGTTAGCGCTGGTCCTGCCTAGTCAGCTGAGACAAACTGATAGCTTTAGCTCTCGTTTGAGTTCAGACAGTGGGTCAGTGGCCCTTCATCATGCCTGTTTCAGCCTTTGATTGTTGTTAATCAGGATTAATTAAGACTTCAGTCACTTTGATACAGGATGTATTTATAGATGTGATAGATTCGTCCTGCATAAATATCTAGCCTACAAGTTATACAAAAGGGTGTTACTGCAAGTAGCAGCAGGATTCCGGGGTTTCTGGTTAAAAACATCCCATGAGTGTTTAATGTTCATTTCTTCTACAATATTTATTTGCATATGTTTGCATGTGTTACTGAGCATATGTATGCAGATATGTTTTTGTAAAGTTAGCAGCTGGCTACCTTGCAATTTAACAAAGAAAGATGGTAGAGAGCCAGCATGGTATAGTGGAGTGAGTGTTGGACTACAACTCTAGAGATCAGGGTTTGATTCCCAGCATGGTCATGAAACCCACTGGGTGACCTTTGGCAAGTCATATGCTCTCAGCCTCAGAGAAATGCAATGACAAACCTGTTCTGAGCAAATCTTGCCAAGAAAATGCCATGATAGGCCTTAGGGTTGCCATAAGTCAGAAATGACTCGAAGGCACACAACAACAACAGCAACAACAACAGCAAGTAGAACTCAAAAACCTACCTACAGATGTTTTTGAGAATAGAAATGACATGCACAGACCTGTGCACCAATAAATTATTTCCATAAAGTGTTCAATCAGAGCTTTTAATCATTGTTTATAGCCCAGGGGGAGAGTCAGTAGGTGCCATTCTGCTTTTTCTGGTCTTGCAATGACACATTATATAAGCAGAGGTATAGACATGTTTCCAAACTATGAGTACAATTCAGAACATGATTACAGAGTCGAGCGACTCACATTTGGAAATCCTAAAATACTAAAATTTGCGAATTTGGATCATCATGAAAATATAAGCAAAATCTCTCAAGCAAGTAGCGCTTTCTTTCAAACAAGCTAGCACATTTTTTTAGATCATAAATAATAAGCGAATGGACTTCCAGGTATGGAAATGGCTAACTAACCTCTCTTTCATGCAACCCCATGAGTAAAAGAGTGGCAACAGTACTATCACCAGTCTGGAGACAAGCTGCAACTGGTGATTTATCTCTGCTAGACAACGCAGGGCTGGTGGGGGGACTGGGGCAGTCAATTGCAACCAAAGTAGGTAGAGGGGCTGTGAGACAAATTCTATCTGCTCATTCCTGGTGGCAACCATACTTTCATTAACTATCTTCCTACTATTAATGGGATTTATGGGATGAAGATCAATCTTCAATGCAGTGGTTGTCATCAATGCCTGGTTGAGTGGTTTGACTTTCATATTAATGGATGAGATCATGAGGGTTACTGCTAAGAAGTTTTAAGGCTACTGACTAAAGTTAGAAACGTTAGTAAATATGGGAATAAAATAAAAATAAAATTATTTGTGTATAAAGGACATAGTAACATGGAATTATGAAGAACCTTGGTATCCATTGGGTATCCACTTCGTATCCATATTATCATGGAATTATGAAGAGCCTTGGTATCCACTGGGTTTTGATTACAGGTCACTTCATGGACATCAATATCTGTGAATGCTCAAGTCTCATTGGGCCCAAACAGACGGGCCAAAATAAAGTTGCTTCAGGTCACTTTGGAGGTATGCTGTTTAAATGACACATCATCTTAAGAGTCCAGAAGCTGTGCCAAAGCTGTGCTCCAGTTCTAAACACTGGAGAGGAGCTTTGGCGAAGCTTCTGGACTCTTAAGACGCATGTGTCATTTAAACAGAATACCTCCAAAGTGACCCGAAGCAGCTTTATTTTGGCCTGTCTGTTTGGACCCATTATGTTAAATGGTACAGTAAACTGGTGTCCCCTATATGAAATCAAGATTTGCTTCTGGGAATTTTTTTTTTTATGTGAACATTTCCAAGCTATGGATGGTTGAATCCATGGGATGCAGAATCCACGAATACAGAAGGCCTACAAACTCCTAAAGATGGAATATTAATGGCTTTTTAAAATACTTTATAAATAAAAATGGATTTAATTCTTTGCATGCCAAAATCTGGTGTAATAGAACAAGGACAAAGATGCAACCCCTGGAAGAGGATTCTGATTCAGCAATATGGCAACAGATATTGCAGAAACTTAAACGGATAAACAATGACTTTGAGAATTATGCAATGAGATTTAGACTGAAATTAAGGTTGGAGGGGAGACTGAGGACAGGGAAATAGAATTCTCAGATGTGGAAATGGAGGAAGCAAAGAGTTTGAAGAATGGAAGGACAATGAGGAATCAGCTTGGAAACTGAGGGATTTGTGATCAGACTGACAGATTTTTTTTGGGGGGGGGGGGGAGATGATCCACAGGTTATTCTGGAGTAGACTGTTGGTGGAATTTGTAATGATGCCAAACAGAGGAGTGGCAAGGATTGTGAAGAAGATGTCAGGGATGGTTTGAGAGGGAAGAAACAGATTAATAATGTTTTCTTTGGAGAAATGTTTTCCCCACAGGTACTGTGCAATTGAAAAGATTTGGTAAAATGCTAAGGGAAAATTCATGTAGTATATAAAGAAACAAAGGTTTTGCTGGAATTAGCATGCCATTATTGGTCTCATTATATGATGTTGCTTTAAGATTTCAATAACGGTTTTGTTAATTGTTGTTGACTTAATGTAAAGGGTGGTGACTGATGAGGACTTTGTTTTACTACATTCATATATTATTTTAGTATTTTGGTATATTACACTGTTGTGTTTTACTGTTTTGCTCTTGTTTATATATGCCTGATATTCCACCCTTTGGTGAAATGGATGTTATGAATAAACATCATCATCATTAAGATGATAATGATGGTGACAATGACAATGATGATGGATAATTAAAGGAACAGGTCATTAAACAGAGTCTGTTCACTTAAGAAATTATTTATAAAGGTTACCACGACTGATCTATATGGGTTTTGAGGATCTAGATGCCTAGAAGTGGGGTCTATACAAAAGTAATTAAGGAAAGCATCAGAAAAATGGAAAATTACAATTTAAAAAGAGGTAGAGATTTATATTAAATATAAAGGATTTTAGGGTTTGTATTCTTTGTGATTGGTTGTGAGAAGAAGGAAATGGGATAAACCATGTGTGATAACACACACTTTACCCCATCGTTTTCTCAATGGGATACACACACGTTTAAATTGAAAGATGAGTCTTACCGCATTCTCTCTTATGCAGCCTGCATGTAACACAGGCTAATCCTGCAGAAGGGAGTTCAAGATGGATGGGTGTTCCTCAAAAGGGAGATACTAAAGGGCCAATTTCAGACAGTTCCAATGAGGAAGAAAAATGGGAGATGTCTCAAGAAACCAGTGTGGATGACTAAGGAACTTACAACTGAGCTAAGTTTTAAACGGAACATGTATAACAAATGGAAAAATGGGGAAATCACCAAAGAGGAATTCAAACAAATAGCCAGCACATGTAGGGATAAAGTCAGAAAAGCTAAAGCGCAAAATGAACTCAGGCTTGCTAGAGAAGTTAAGAACAATAAAAAGGGCTTTTTTGGATATGTCCGCAGCAAAAGGAAAAAGAAGGAAATGGTAGGGCCATTGTGTGGTGAAGATGGCAAAATGCTAACAGGGGACAGAGAAAAGGCAGAATTACTCAACACCTTCTTTGCTTCAGTCTTCTCAGAAAAGGCAAAGGGTGCCCAACCTAAGGATAATGGAGGAGAAGACAGAATAGGGGAATTTCAGCACAGAATAAGTAAAGAGATAGTACAAGAATACCTGGTTAAACTAAATGAATACAAGTCTCTAGGACTGGCAAATGTATTATCGGAACCACTGGCAATATTCTTTGAGAACTGGAGAACAGGAGAAGTCCCAGCAGACTGGAGGAGGGCAAATGTTGTCCCAATCTTCAAAAAGGGGAAAAAAGAGGATCCTAACAATTATTGTTCGCTTAGTCTGACATCAATACCAGGAAAGATTCTGGAGCAGATCATTAAACAGAGAGTCTGTGAATATCTGGAAGATAATTCCATAATCACAAAAAGCCAACATGGGTTTCAGAGAACCAAGTCATGCCAGACAAATCTGATCTCTTTTTTTGATAAAATTACCAGCTTGGTCGATGAAGGGAATGCTGTGGATATAGTATATCTTGACTTCAGTAAGGCCTTTGACAAGGTTCCCCATGACATTCTTGAAAGCAAGCTTGTAAAATGTGGACTAGACAAGGTAACCGTTAAATGGATTTGTAACTGGTTGACCGGCCGAACCCAAAGGGTGCTCAACAATGGTTCCTTTTCATCCTGGAAAGAAGTGACAAGTGGGGTCCCACAGGATTCTGTCCTGGGCCCAGTGCTATTCAATATCTTTATTATTATTATTATTATTATTATTAAACTTTATTTCTATTAATGACTTGGATGACAGTATTGAGAGTCTAGTTATCAAATTTGCAGATGACACCAAATTAGGAGGAGTAGCTAATACCCCAGAGGAAAGGATCAAAATTCAAAATGACCTGAATAGACTAGAAAGCTGGGCCAGTGCTAACAAAATGAAATTCAATGTGGAGAAATGTAAGGTCCTGCACGTAGGACTCAAAAATGAAATGCACAGATATATGATGGGGGATACCTGGCTTAATGAGACCACATGTGAAAGGGATCTAGGAGTCCAAGTAGACCACAAGTTGAATATGAGCCAACAGTGTGATGCGGCAGCTAAAAAGGCCAATGCAATTTTAGGTTGCATCAGTATAAGTATAGTGTCTAGATCAAGGGAAGTAATAGTGCCACTCTATTTTGCTTTGGTCAGGCCCCACCTGGAATACTGTGTCCAGTTCTGGGCACCACAATTCAAAAAGGATGTGGAGAAACTGGAGCGTGTCCAAAGGAGGGCGACTAAAATGGTGAAGGTCTGGAAACCATGCCCTATGAAGAATGCCTTAGGGAGCTGGGGATGTTTAGCCTGGAGAAGAGAAGGTTAAGAGGTGATATGATCGCCCTGTTTAAATACTTGAAGGGATGTCACATTGAGGAGGCAGCAAGCTTGTTTTATGCTGCTCCAGAGAACAGGACTTGGAACAATGGATACAAACTGCCAGAAAAAAGATTCCACCTCAACATTAGGAAGAACTTCCTGACAGTAAGGGCTGTTTGACAGTGGAACACACTCCCTCAGAGTGTGGTGGAGTCTCCTTCCTTGGAGGTTTTTAAGCAGAGGCTGGATGGCCATCTGTCTGGGATGCTTTGATTGAGAGTTCCTGCATGGCAGGGGGTTGGACTGGATGACCCTTGTGGTCTCTTCCAACTCTACGATTCTATGATTCTATGAAATATTTGCATCTGAAAGGTAAATGAAATATATGTATTTGATTTAGCTGAGAAGAAAACTAATAGCAATGGATGCAAAAGATTACTAATACTTAGTAATAAATATATATTAAGATATGATTGGCTTTCTGCTAGGGATTATATATTTGATTATAAAAGATTTAATTTGGAAACATTAATATTTACTATTTGGAAACAAGAATGGAGAAAGGGGAATGTTTAAACTTTTTTTTCTCCTTATGGACTCTTTTTATTACAGTATTAGAAAGATGGCATGTTTCCCTCTGATTTATACAGGTTCCTTATAATAACAATGAACCAAAAATCATTTACATTCTCTCAGCATAGTTCTTGAAAATTATTGTCCATACCCTAAAGGAAATGGAAATGGGAGATAAAGAGTGTTAACATAGTTAACACAGTTATGGTCATGTAGAAATGGCCATGTGTTGTCATGGCCAATGTGTAAATATGCTTGAAGATGCAGAACTAATTAACATCCTTAGTAGCCCTTAGAAATCAGGGTGGACTGTGCCATAATTAGAACTAATTAGTTTAAGCAAGTCAGGATAAAAATGTATGTAAAAAGTATCTCATGCTTTTAGCCCACTTGCAGGTGTGGTGAGCTGGAAATTAACACACGAAAACTTTAAAGAGACATTACCTCTGAAAAGTGCTTCTATGTGAGCTAATTAAGTTGGGATTAAGTCTGGAATAATTCCAGCGCTTTCCAGTATTAAATTGTATAGAGCCAATATGGTGTAGTAGTTTGAGTGTTGGTCTATGCCTCTGGAGATCATGGTTTATTTCCCCACTTGGCCATGAAACCCACTGGGTGACCTTGGCAAGTTACATGCTCTCAGTCTCAGGGGAAGACAATACAACAACAACAACAACAACAGATGTCTCTGGAAGATTCACTTTATGATGGAGGTGATATTTAGGAATTAACTGTTATAAAATGAAATAAAAATACTGCTTCAAAATTCAAGAAATGGGATAAGCTTTGGAAAGTGTGGAAGAAACTCATGGAAGTTAATTTTTCCACATTTACTAGGATAAAAAACAAAAACAAAACCTCTTCACTGTAGGATCTACCAGGTCTGATTAAAAAGAACTCATAATGAAATAGTTGCTTCACAAATTAGTAATTCTTCTCCTAAAAATAGATTTGCTGAATTCCATTAAAAATAGAATTCAGCGTAAAAAAACCCCTATATTTCTGCTATGTCAGCAAGCACATGTCAAAGCTCAGAGGTTCAGCTGTTGATAGCCTTCAAATATAATCTTGCCCTGGTAATCTGTTGTCCTCTAGAGGTTTTGGGCTGCAACTTCCATCAGCTGAGACTACTGCCTATGCTGATGATGGAAGTTCCAGTCCAAAATATCAGGAGGTCATCAGGTTGCTTACCTCTCCTACACATGCTCCAGATGTGTCCACACTGTTTCAGCACAATCATAATGGATATGCAGGTTGAATCTTCCTTATCTGAAATGCTTGAAACCAGAAGTGCTTTGGATTTTGGAACAGTTGCATATACCAATAAGATATCTTGGAGGTAGGTCTAAAGCCTAAACATGAAATTCACTTATGTTTCATATACACTTCATACACATAGACAGGAGGTAATTTTATGTATAGTATTTTTTAATAATTTTGTGCATGAAACAAAGTTTGTGTACACTGAAATGTCAAAAAGCAAAGGTGTCACTATCTCAGCCACCCATACGGACAGTTTTGGATTTTGGAGTATTTTTGATTTCAGAATTCCAAATAAAGGAAACTTAACCTGTTGTGTTGCCTGAAGAAGCAAATGTGTTTTATATTTTAATGACTATCTTGTCTCTTTGGATTTATTTTTGGAAATGTTACAAAAGAAATAGGTATCGATGTTTGGTATCTATCCCTTCTTCGGTTCACTCTGTTTCCCAGGATAATGTGGAGAGTGTTCCAACTGTTCCACAACCCCTTAATCTGCTCCTTTGCAATGTCAGGTCGGTCAAGGGCAAGACCCATATCATCCACAATCTTTTGGTGGATGAACAGGCCAACCTGGCATGCTTCACCAAGACCTGGCTGGGGGATGCCAGAGTTGCGACGTGGACGCAGGCTCTCCCAGCTGGTTACACGGTCAGTGAGCAGATAAGGGAAAGTGGGTGGGGGTGGCGGTGTGGCAATAGTCCATAGAACCAACTTGACCTTGATCAGGAAACCTTTCCGGAAAACAACCCACATCAAGTGTATATACCTCAGCCTGAAGACTAGGGATAGCTTGGGGATTCTGCTAGTATACCGGCTACACCATTGCCTAACATACTCCCTAACCGAGCTGACTCAGCTGGTCTCTGAGTTGTTGTTGGAGTCGCCCAGACTTTTGGTCTTGGGCGACTTCAACATCCCTCTTGAGTCCGGCCTATCTGATCCATCTGGAGCGGCTCGGGAGTTCATGGAATCCATGACAAGCATGAACCTATCCCAATCGGTTAACAGGCCTACCTATTATGCGGGTCATACACACGATGGGGTTTTTAGTACGGAACAGGAGTATCTGTGGCTGGAGGTAACAAAGATCTCCACATTGTCATGGACGGATCATTTTCTGATCAAGATGGAACTAAAAGCTGCATTAGAATGGTCTGCCCTCGAAGGCTTATGGAACCAATTGGTTTCCAAAATGCCTTGGAGTGTTTAATAATTGGTAACGCCAGTGATTCCGTCGAAGCCTTGGTGAACACCTGGAACACTGATCTTCCCAAGGCTATTGATGCAATCGCCCCGAGCGTCCTTTCCAGCTCGCTTCCAACCGAAAAATCTGGTTCACAGAGGAGCTCAGGAGGATGAAGCGGACTGGACAACAACTAGAGTGCAAATGGCAGAAGACTCGGCTCTTCTCTGACAGAACTCTCCATAGGCAGCATCTTCGCGCCTATCGGGAGGCTTTGCGTGCAGCACAGACATCTTTCTGTTCTGCACGCATCACGTCTGCAGAGTCCCATCCAGCAGAGCTGTTTAGGGTGGTGGGGGAATTGACGCAGGTTCCTCCTGCACCAAACCCCCTACTTGACCCATTGACGGCCTGCTGTGATGTGTTTAACACCTACTTTGCAGATAAAATCTCTCGGACTTAGAGGCCAATGCTTCTTCAGAATCCTTAGGTGAGGCGTCCAGCAACTCCGTTGTAGTCACTTTGCTGGATGAGTTTCAATTTGTGAATACCGATGATGTGGACAAGCTCCTTGGAAGCATCAGGAAGACGACTTGCCCTCTCGATCCTTGTCCCTCTTGGCTGGTCGTCCTGGGGGGAAACATTGAGGGCATTCCTTCAAGATACAATCAATGTGTCGCTCAGGGAAGGCACTGTACCATCTTGTTTGAAGGAGGCAGCTGTGAAGCCCCTCCTGAAAAAACCTTATCTTGATCCATTTCAAACCAGCTTCAGGACAGGATATAAAGGTGAGACTGCCATGGTTGCTCTGACCGATGACCTCTGCCTGAGCATCGACAGGGGGAGTGTGACCCTGCTGGTGCTCTTGGATCTCTCAGCAGCTTTTGATACCATAGATCATTCCATCCTTTTGGATTGGCTGAGCAAGTTGGGAATTGGAGGCACTGCATTGCAGTGGTTCCATTCCTTCCTCTCTGGCAGATCCCAAAGGGTGAGGCTCAGGGACAGTTGCTCTTCCAAAATCGAGCTTAGTTGTGGCGTCCCTCAGGGCGCCATTCTGCCCCTAATGCTATTTAACATTTATATGAAGCTGCTGAGTGAGATCATTCGGAGGCATGGAGCTCAATGTCTTCAGTATGTTGATGACACTCAGATATACTTCTCCACGACCAGATTATCAGCTCAGACCTCAGATGGTGTCTCTCCTCTCAATGACTGTCTTCGAGCGGTAATGGATTGGACGAGGAAAAACAAACTGAAAATAAATCCAGACAAAATGGAGGTACTGACAGTTACAGGCCCGAAACCAGGCTTGGGAATACAACTCCCAGTTCTTGATGGAGTCACACTCTCCTTGAAGGGTTCTGTTCGCTATCTGGGGGTACGTCTTGATCCGTCGCTTCACATGGCTAGTCAGGTGAGTGCGCCGGTCAGGAGTGCCTGTTATCAGCTTCGGCTGATACGCCAGCTGCACCCTTTTCTGGAAATGAAGGACCTGGAATTTGTGGTACATGCTTTGGTAACCTCACGCCTGGATTTATGTAATGTGCTCTACATGAGGCTACCCTTGTGCTAAACCTGGAAACTTCAACTGGATCAACTGGATCAAAACATGGCAGCCAGGCTTGTCTCTGGAACATCCAGGAGAGAGCACATAACACCTGTGCTCAAGGCTCTCCACTGGTTGCCGATTAGTTTCCGAGCGCAGTACAAGGTGTTGGTTTTAACCTTTAAAACCCTACATGGCTTGGGTCCATCTTATCTTAGGGACCTCCTCTTCCCGTATGATCCTTTCTGCACAATTCAGTCCTCTGGGAGGAACCTGCTGCAGCCTATGAAAACTAGGCTGTTGCAGACCTCCCAGAGGACTTTTTCTGCTACCGCTCCCAAGCTATGGAAAGGCCTGCCAGACGAGATCAATCTCATCATGTCTCTTGACTGCTTCAAAAAAGCCATAAAGACGCATCTTTTCTGGCAGGCCTTCCTGGAAACATTTTAAGCTCCCAGCTCCGAAGCTAAAGTTCTATGATCCCCCAGCTAGCTCCTGCACTATGACCCCCCGTGTTATAACCTATGCTGCTCAAAGAACTATTAGTTTTTATGTTGTTAAATTATGTTTTTATTTTGCTTGTTTGCTTTTAACTCTTGCTAGTTTAAGGAGTTTTAAGGAGTGGAAGGTTAGGGATTGGTTTGTGGGAATTATTTTTACTTGTGATTGTTTTAACTTGTTGTACCCCGCTCCAATTGCTTGGACAGAGGGGCGGGTTATAAATAAAAATTTCTATTATTATTATTATTATTATTATTACTATTATCATTATCTGGTTGCTGTATGTGTCAAGGATTGGAAATGTATGGCCTTCCAGACGTCACTGGAGTATAACTCTTATCATTCCTCTATGTGCTTGTTTATGATTGAAATAAATTGAACTAGACTGGACTGGACTGAGGACTTTATTGCATGCACTAAAACCATTTTGGGGACAGGGACGGGACTCGCAGGGGCATGTGTGAACACATTTTACCGCACATGCAAGAGTTAAATGTTCTGGTCGGATGACTTCCATCCAGACAAAATGGCGCCTGTCAGCACTGAACAGGGACAGCTTGGGTACAGGAGCCAGAACATGACCTTTTTGGGGACACTTGCATGTGCGGGAAAATGCGCTCCCGCACGCCCCCACAAGTCCCGTCCCCATCCCCAAAACGGTTTTAAAAGCACATGCGGTAAAGTCCTGAGTCATCCCTCTTCATTGGCTATTCTGTCTAGAGTTGATGGGAGTTACAGATTGGGAAGTACAGTACATATTCTTCATTCCTGGTTTTAATGATAATCACTATATATCTGTTCCAGCTAATCAAATGATAATCATGTGATAATTAGAGTACTGATGGCTAAAATCCATTTGGTTTTGGTCCATGTCATATTTCTGTGTGTTCATTAACACATCCATAAGTTTGTTTTGTTTTTGTTTTTGTGTAGGAGAGACTACATGGAAGATTCTGGAAGATACTGTTCAAAAAAGTAACTTGTTCTAGCTGTGATCAGAACAATTGTATCATTACCTTCAGAGCTGTATGAGCCTCAACTTTGACAGACTCCTGTGACAGAGCAAGCTGCAATAATTTCCCTTGTTGAAAGGACCTCAATTTGAAGTTTATAAAGTGAAAATTTTGACTAAATGAAGCAAAATATGTATGATTCAGGCCTATCAAACAAAGCCACTACCGTTTATTTTTTTTAAAAATGAAAGACAGGTTACCTTTATTCTCATTAAATAAAAAGCCTCTGTATATCACCATATTTAAATGTTTAGAAAGCTCTTGTAAGACTTTTATCATTTAAAATTTCAAATGAAAGATCACTGTGTTTAATGTTGTATCATGTCAGCAACCCTCTGCTTAAAAATGAACAAACTAGCATATAAAGGTAAAGGTTTATAGTTTACTGTCAACATTATGTGGTATATGACAGACATAAGGCTTTTGGACATATTCCAGCATTTAAGTAACACCTGTGGTATGAAGTGGTACAGTCTCATTAAGACAGTAGCATATTCCTTTTATAAGTATGTAATTTATTCTGAAGGGATGTGTGTGTGTGTGTGTGTGTGTGAATCTTGAATAAGACTTGAAACAGGTCTGAGAAAACCTGTTCCATCCAAAATAACACTCTCATTTCATTGATTTGCATCTCAAACCCTCTTATATACCATTTTGAAAGATTTGGAGGCTTGCTGTATTTACTACTTTGATGTCATAAACCTGACACATTCACTAAGAACAGATGGGAAAATCCATTCAACATGAATAAACATGGTAATTTCCCCCCTTTCATCTTTTTAATTTCATACTTCTGTGCAGGAAAAGTCTCCACAAGTATACTTTTAAACAGTCGGTGTGTCTGTGCCTTCTGAAGTAGGCTACAATTACTTATTTACTTTGTATACTGTGCCATCTGGTGGCCCTATTTCAAATCACACTTTTGAAAGTGAATTCTTTACACTGTTACCGTAACAGTGCTGCTATTCCTATTCCTGTTTCTATTCCTAATGTTACTATGTAGTTCCATTAATGTTCTGCTGCTGGTAGATGTAATTACATTTATTAGCATGGACTCTTGATTGTTCCAGAACTTCACATATTTTATCTCAGTAATGCTTATGATAAATGTTATTTATTAATTAGCAAATGCTTACTATTGTATATTCTACTGTTGAAGAGAAGAGAAAAGTTGCTTGAAGCCAGAAAGAGAGTTTATAGGTGAAACGAGTTTTTAACTTGTCCCTCTTAGTTTGCACAACACACCAGCTTTTAAGGAATGAAAGCTTTGCATCTGTTGGGTTCACAGACATTCTCTCTGGCTTTTCTTTGCTAACGAAGATTCAGGAAGGACTCATCCCACGATTTCAACAAGTGCGTTGATGACTAAAAAGGCCGATCTGAGATCCTTCGAGCCTGTGCAATTGATTTTTCTGGTGGAGCACAGCATGCACAGAACTGGCCTCACCCTTTAAATCAGAAGTTCATTTGCTGGAGCCAAGCAAGCAAAGACGGTGGCAGCAAGTTCCTCGGGTCATAGGTTTGATTAGAATTTCCTTCTCTTAGATGGTTTACCTTAGAGGGTTAGATGAGCACCATCTGCCCAGGTTTGGGATTGGAGTTTTCCTTCTAGGATGGTTGCCATAAGGCTAGAGAGCCCATCCTGCCCTTTGATGCTCTTGGTCAGAACCTTTGGTTGTGACCTGCCTGGCATGGGAGGCCCTACTGGTGGCTGTTTATGCCACCACCAGCATAGCTCACAGCTTCATTAATGTATGCAAGCCTCTCCCCCACAACAAGGGGGCATCAATGGAGAGGACATTACTCAGACATTACTCAGCAAGCAAATAAATAAGTTATTTTTAGGTATAAAAGACAAGTAAAAAAAGGTTAAATCAATGACTTAATTTGTGCTGTTCCCCTTTCAGGACAAAGCTGTGTAATGTGTGCTCAGCACATAAAATGATAATCGCTCAGTTTATAGAAAGTAGACTTGAACTGGACCTGAAGGTAGCTAGTCTTCATAAGCTCAGCACTGGAGATGGATTACTATTGATATTGGCACGAGTGAAAGGGTGGGTGGCTTATCATCAGGTCTCAGGCCCTGTCCAAAAGATGTCTGCAGCTTATTGTAATCTCAACACAAACAGCACCCCCAAGATGAAATGGCTTTGTCAGCTCAGAAACCAACTAATTTTTATACTAATACAGAATAGTCAGGTGTGAATGGAGGAAAGACAGCAGACTGTTCCCACATCCCCCTTCCTCTTCTTCTGCTCAGCTGCAGTTTGATGAGAGGCTTCAATCTCTCTGCCAGAGGTCAAAATGGATGGGGGAATTTTTGGACTGGGAGCTTCCAAACTATCTTCTTAGTGTTGTTAGCTTTGCATGAGTAAAGCCACCCTTAGGTGTCTAAACCTTGGACAAACTATAAAAACTACTTGCTACTTTTAGGGACTGAAATTCTGTTTGTGACATATGTCGGTGTAATCTCTTATTCTATCAAAATACTGTATGAACCTTTTTGGTTGTTGCAGAGGGAAGTATCCAGCATCTCTTTGTGCAATGACTCCCCTTTACCTTGAAAACCCCAGTTTTGAAGGCAGAAGGGAGCAGCCTCACAGTCAGTCACTAGCCAAGAAGTGGGAAATTGTTAGGCACCATTTGGCTTCAGTAGTATGGGAAAAGGAATAACCATTATCCTCCTAGATCTCCATTCCCTACCACATTGAAGGGTAGCTCCAGGTGGGCAACAGCTGTTCCTTTTTCATGGCTGTATCATTGCAGCCAGATGGTGCTTGGGAACCACCAGTCCTTCTGGTCACTGATCTGTCATAGGGGTGAATCTCTGCCCTGTGCCATCAACCTGCATTGCAAAGCCAATGGCAGCAGAAGCCCAGACAAACTATACTGGCACAGATTTATTCTCTGACAACAGTATTGTTGGATTTCAGCATCAGACGAGTTAGAATTAGACGCCCTTCTCAGCCAGCATAGACAATTACCATATTGAGCATAGCATAGACAATGACCATAAAGCCTCCATTGGTTTGGCGATCAAACTCTAATTGTGAAAGTAGAGTTAGAAGTGGCTAAATGATTTGTCAGAAGCTGCTAGCCAAGTGGGACTGGTCTGGTACACAGGTTCTGCTTGGACACATCAGCTTTTTGCAGGTGGCAAGCCTGGCAAGTAGAATCTGCTAGATGTGAAGGATGGATGGTGAACAGAATACAGAAGTATCTTTGCTGGTGTGGAAGGAGCCACAGATATAGGAGTAGCTCAAGTGACATGTAGCCGCTGTAGTCCCTGCCTCACTTCCTTCTGTATTCCTTCTTGTTAGTGTTCTATTGGAGTGTGTGTACTGGATCTCATTGCAGGGGTACTATCTTGAGCTCTGCTATACCCAGAACCTAAAGGTGTGTATTAGCATGCTCTTCTGCTTTCACTTCTGGTGTCACTGAAGCCTAGAGCAGGAGTGAACAACTATGGCAATCAAAGGGGGCATATTAGCACTCCAGGAGTCCTTGGAGGACTACAGATCCCCAACTCACCAACACACACACACACACAACCAAACTTTTTTTGCCTTCACTTTTCCCAAATGTCCTCTGGGGGCATGCATGGGGTATTTTCACTATGTCCACCCTCCCTCCCTTGAGTAATTTTAGGTACAGGAGAGGAAGCAGCAGAAAGTCACTTCAGTCACTATAGAAAAAAGCATCTTTTGGGCTTAAAATGGTTTGGGGGAGAATGTGGCAAAAATGCCCCCTAGAGAGCATTTGAAGAGATTTGAGGGCAAAAACATGTTTTAAAAAATCATTTGAAAAAATTCTAAAGGGCACCACAAAAATCAAACTTTTGAGGGAAAAGTTCAGTATCAGGGAAGGCCATCTCTGCTTTTATGAGTGTACTATGTCCCTTCATGCTCTGTTGAAAGAAACCCCTACCATGGCCAAGGACAATCAGTGCAAATGCTCTTGGACAAAAGAGTATCACTCCCAGAAGAAGGTGTATTTGGATTTCTGTTCACTTGCAAGCACAAGGTCTATCAACCATCATCACTCTTATTGGTGAAGGGATTATGCAGATTGTGATTTTGATCAATTTATGCTTGGTTACATGGTTTTGAGCTACCCCCCATACTGAGCCTCCTGAAACTCTTTATATGATAAGCCTCTTTCCCTGCACTGAGGCACCCTCACAGCTACATGCTCTAAACATCCTATTTAATATCACCTTGATATCAAAAAGAGAGGGGTGTGGTGAGGCTAGACCTTGGGGTAACACTAATTAGAATGACTGATATTGAACTATTGACTTCACTGAACACCATTACCTTACCACTGAGAAGTGGTACCTATTTATCTACTTGCATTTGCATGCTTTCAAACTGCTAGGTTGGCAGAAGCTGGGACTAGTGACAGGAACTCACCCCATCATGTAGCACCCAATAAATTTCCTAAAAACATCTTGATTAAAAGGGTCTGGGTTTATTATATATTATTCTCATATATATCTGGTCAACCAGATAATTTAGCTAAGCATTGTCCAGCTTGAAAATAGAAGGGTATATGGTAAGTATAAGGAAATACTGTATATACTCCTGTATAAGTCTAGAAATTTTAGTCAAAAAGTTAACTCAAAAAATCTAAGTTGATTTCTCCATGGGTCAATGTAAGTGTGGTACTTTATACACTTATAAAAGAAGGCAACCATCCCCAGGTGAAAGCCAAGAGTGCAATCTGTTTTGGCAGCACTGAACTCCTTCTATTCTCTCATCCATCAAGCTTTTGGTGTGAGCACAAACAGTTTTGCCATTGTTTTCCTTCGTTTCATCCTTTAGATCATTTGTTGTGTTTTACCCTTGACATATCCATGGGTCATAGCAAAATCCATAATTTGGGCTCCAAAACCTGCCCTCAACTTATACATGAGATCCACATATACTTGAGTATATACAGTAAACAACATGTGCCACCAGTCTTACAAAATGCCTGTAATAATAAATTTGGATGGAAATAGCCTGCTAGTAGTTAAAACAAAGGGGGGAGCAAATTACTTGGCATAAAGTTTTAACAGAATACTCATAGCTATGCTCTAAAATAAGCAAAAGTAAGACCCTCCCCACTTTTAAACAAACAAAACAACCTATCTATTCATGAAAATAGAAATCAGAAAACCAACAAATATTTCAGTTGTAAGTCAGGTATACCAGCTTTATCTTACCAGACTTGTTCTTGCATTCTATATCATAGCCTGTGATTGGACTGTTTCCATCAAATCCCATAGTCCATCTGAGGGCAATGCTGCGTGCTCTCACTTCTCGGATTTCAATTTCTGGAGGATCTGGGGGTTCTGGGCAAACAGAAAAACTTTGCTTTAGTCCAGAGAAGGGAACAGCAGGTTAGCATCAGCAAGTGGAACAGTATTGAAAAAATAGCTCATCCACAATAAAATCACTGGCCACTTCTTTTACTGACTAAATATTAGACCCACTCACCCCTCCTGCTACCATTCTGGACATGAGGAAAAGCTTATATTTAAAATAAGAGATGTATTTTGTCACAACATAATGTTATTTTAGATTCTTTGTGCCCCCAATTGTAGCAGTACTCCACGTTATTATTTCAAAAGATTACTTGCTCTTCCCAGAGTAGAATTAGGTTTCAATATTCACATTTCAAGGGAAATTGCATATTGTAAACATGAATGACTCAAAAACATAATGCTTTTAAAACTGTTTTTTTCTCTCTCCCTATCTCCTCCCACTCTCCTGCTCTTTGTGAGAAAAGTGGAAATCCCAGCCCTTTTAAATATAAATTTTTAAAAAGGCCTACAATGCAATTAATGTTGCTAATTTCCTCCAAACCACCATTTTACACATGCACAATCTTTGCAGTTAAAACGGTAGAAATGTGTGTGTGTGTAGGTGTAGAGAGAGGGAATGAGAAGAGATTCTGATCTGTACTGAGTATAGTGCACTGGATGTAGAATCAGTAGTAGTCTCTAATGAGTAGCCATTCCAGTTTAATGACCAACCAGAATAAAATACTACAAACCTGCACACAAGTACTAACACAACTCCATGCTTCTGGGACAACAGTTACTGTTAAAACCTTTGTTATGGACTACAGCTCTACTGTAAATCTGCCCAGTTTGTTGAGCCATTGGATGCACCTTTCTGGTAAGTAGCAACTGGGGAAAACCTACAGCTACAGAAAACTGGGGGTTGGGAGGAAGGTTGTTTGTGAGTCCTGATTGGAGCTGGCATCTTATATGTAAGCTCCAAGGCATACAAGCATGTGAGCAAGTGTGTAGTGTGCTGAGCCAGCAGAGCCTGGTGGCTGATTTCTGCTGTAGCTTGGCATTTGACAGGGCATCACCTCAGCCTTTCTGAACCTGCTGCTCCCCTGCCTGACTATGGTTCCCCTCCTCACCACAGAAATTTGGTAGAGGGCTCCTGGCCTGAGGGCATACTGGCTGCTGGAATTCAGAATGAAAAAATATAAACTGCATTTGTTAGCAGGTGCATTTGATGGATTACACATGAAATATTTTGTTTCTAAATATAATGTTGGTGCACTGTTTCTTCTGCAGCAAGAAAATCAAATCAAATGCTCTTGTATTACTTCACCTTGTTTACACTGGTGCAAGCCTGAGGCTATTGATCTGAGGTTAACAGCACACTCTTATACACGTTTATTCAGAGGCAAGTCCTATTGTGTTCAACGGTGCTCACTTTCAAGCAATTGTGCCTAAGGCACACTGACATGAACCATGTTTATTCTCAAATATCCCAAACTGCATTCTTATTAATGAAGAGGAAAAGCTGATTTAATCTAATCTGGGGAATTGCCATATGGATGTTGCCAGAAAGCACTTGCTCAAAATCACATCAATAGGGCTTTGAATCTATATACTGAACAACACACAAACCAACCACACTGATGGTGATGCATGTCTAGAATGGTTACTGTGGTGGTGGGCAAACACTGAATTTATAAGGGATGACATGTTCATTAAATGTGAAAGTAGGCATGTAGACTCCCAAAGAAGTCCGTGCTCTTTTGGCTTTCTTTCTGTGTGACCTAACATAGAAACAGAGACTAAATTTCCCCACACTAACAATTATTTATGCATTGCATTTGTTTTTAGTCTAATGCAGATTTAAACTAACTTAAGTCTATATGTGACTTATTCCTTACTTATCTAAGTATTTCTGTTTTATTAGATCCCACAAAAATAGGATAGGTGAGTTTGAAACTCAGAAAGAGTTCTAATTTCTGTTAGTTATAGCTATGTTTTTTTAAAGGGACTAGGAACCCCCACCCCAACAGATTTCTGAGCATGCCATACACTTACTGTACTACAATAGCTGTGTTTTTTTCCTTATGTTGTCCTCTTCCTACCTTGCACAGTGAGCTGAATTATTCCACGGTCCTCTCCATATGAATTGATGGCATGGCAGGAGAAAAAACCAGAGTCTTCTCGCACAGTTGGTAAAATCTACATTGCAGATTGAAAAAGAAAATATATTCAATAGGAAACATGGAAGTGAAATCCTCTTTTCAAACAGAATGAATTTCAGTATTCAATCCAATATACATACAATAAGCCACTTTGCAATCACTTCAGGTATAGGTGTAATTGGAACTCATAATAAACACACAGCAAGGCTGAAAATATATGGCCCCAAACCAAGGCAGTGGGACTGGAAAGAGTATTGCACTACAACTGGGGAACTCAGATTCAAATCTTCTCTCAGTCATAAATCTCTCCAGGGAAGCTCAGTCCAGCCATCAATGATGCTGTTATACTAAGTTGTAGAATTATGAGTCCGCTTTAAATGCCATGGCTATATTCTATGAGCAGTGAGGAGGCCAGCCTAGTCTCCCATGGAAGGGAGTTGCACAGGGTGGGAGAAGCCACTGAGAAGGCTCTATCTCGTGTCCTCACCAAATAAGCCTGGGATCTTCTCCTGAGGATCCTAGGGCTCTAGGTGGTTCATATGAGGAGATACAATCTCTCAAATATTCTGGACCTAAGCTATGTAGGGCTTTATAGGTCATTTGAACTTTGAATTGTGCTTGAAAATGAACTGGTAGTCAGTGAAGCTGTTTCAATACAGGAGTTTTATGCTCCCTATAACTGGCTCTGAGTTATATTAGTGTTGCAATGCCTCTGAATTATATATTAGAGCTCTAATGCCTCACCAAATAATATTTCCTAGGATGCCACAGGATGCAGCCATGACAGTTAAAGTGGAATCGTAGTGTTTTAAATGTATTGTGTGAAAGGGTTGCAACACTCATCTTAAGATAACTTCACAGGATTGTTGAGGGGATAGAGGTGGATGGAGGATATATGAAACAACTAAGTCAAATCTAGGAGAAACTGGTGTGGAAATGCTCTTATTTTATTTATCTCACACTACTCTCTATCAGAAAGGCATCCCTTGTATTGGTTTGAGTATTGGACTAGAACTCTGGGAAATTAGGGTTCAAATCCCCACTTGACCAAGAAAACCCATTTGGTGATCTTAGGCAAGTCACATTCTGTCAGCCTCATAGGACAGCAATGACAAACTCCTCTGAACAAATCGTGCCAAGAAAACCCATGATAGGATTATCTTAGTGTCACATAAATCAGAAACAATTGGAAGGCATGCAATAATAATAACAACACTTTATTTCATTTCCATGACAGTATTTCACTCATTGGACTATACAGTTCAGAACAGCTTATATAGGACTTCCAGGCAGACTCCTAAGCAGGCAACAAGCAGACTCTCTTTCTTGCAGAAAGAGATCTATATCATAGTGCATGTCTCCAAGTCATTTTCTTGGCCAACTCTGTGAATACATTTGCTCTTCTCTTGCTAGCCAGAAAAGCCAATTCTGCTCTCCCAGTACTAATACAATTGACTGAAATGTCTTAGGACCTTATCACATCAATAAAAAAATTCAACTGCTCTCCAACAGGATACAGTTGCCTTTCGGGTTGCTACTGGGAATTATCGCATATAATTTGCTGCCAATGCCACCAGGCGATTGTAACCGAGCTGCATCCTGGATCCCAGGCATGCTTCGGAGGCTGCTTTTCCAAGCCAGGAGCTTAGTTCTAGATGTCCTGTTTAGTAGTATTTGACCAAATGTAATATGCCTGAATGATAAATACAACCCCCTAATGCTGTCTGTTCTTTTTAACATATATACCACATGGATTTCATTTCATTTACTATCTGATTTATAAGCTGTTGTATTAACAGTATTTGTTGTTGGCCATTTCCGCAGTGTAAGTAGGGCCGGGGAGCATGCAGCATCTGCACACTCCCCAGCCCTAGTGCATATTGGCGGCGAAATTTTTAAATCACGCCATCCATACGTGTGTGCGTCAATGATGTCACAGTGTGTGCTGTGTCCAGATGGACTGGCGCACTCCTCACGTCACTGCACCACTAGAGGGCATCTAGGGTGCCCTTTCAGCGGTGCAGAAAGGAGCTCCAAAACAGAGCTCCTTTCCAGCCCTTGAAGGCTTATGGAACCAATTGGCTTCCAGAAAGCCCTAGAGGATTTGCTAGTTGGGAACGCTGGCGACTCTGTTGAGGCCTTGGTATACATGTGGAATACTGACATCACCAGGGCTACCAACACAATTGCTCCCGAGCATCCTTTCCAGCCCGCTCCAAATCATAAACCCTGGTACATGGAAGATATCAGGGAGATGAAACTGACTGGAAAACGACTAGAGTGCAAATGGCGAAAGACTCAGCTCCCATCCGACAGAACTAGCTATAGACTGTATCTTCGCGGCTTTGCGTGCAGCGTGAGATTTCTCTGTTCTGCACGCATTGTGTCCGCAGAGTCTCACCCGGCAGAGCTGTCTAGGATTGTGGAGGAGCTGACATGGGTTCCTCCCAAGCAAAACCCCTACTAGAGCCTATAGCAGCCTGCTGTGAAGCGTTTAACATCTACTTTGCGGATAAAATCTCTCGGATTAGAGCCGACTTGGACGCCAATATTTATCCAGTGGCCACGGATGAAGTGTCCAGCCACTCCGTTGCTGTCAGTTTACTGGATGAGTTTCAATCGGTAAGTACCGATGACATGGACAAGCTCCTTGGAGCTGTGAAAAAGATGACTTGCTCTCTCGATCCAGGTCCATCTTGGCTGGTCGTCCAGGGAGGGGACGCACCGAGGACATTCCTTCAGGATGTGATCAATGTGTCCCTCAAGGAAGGCATTGTTCCATCTTGTCTTCCTTCCTGCCGTTAAGCCCCTCTTGAAGAAGCTTTCTCTTGATCCCCTACACAGGAACAATTACAGACCAGTCTCCTTGCTACCCTTTCTTAGCAAGGTGATCGAGAGAGTGGTCACCTCCCAACTCCAAGCCATCTTGGATGAAAACAATTATTTCGATCCATTTCAAACCGGCTTCAAGGCAGGTTCTGGAGTGGAGACCGCCATGGTTGCTAACTGACGACCTCCGCCTGAGCATCGACAGGGGCAGTGTGACCATGCTGGCGTTCTTGGATCTCTCGGCAGCATTTGACACCATAGACCATTCCATCCTTTTGGATCGGCTGAGAGAACTGGGGATTGGTGGCACCGCTCTTACGTGGTTCTGATCCTTTCGCTCTGGCAGATCCCAAAGGGTGAGACTCAGGGACAGCTGCTCTTCTGAAATTGAGCTTAGTTGTGGCATTCCTCAGGGTGCCATTCTGTCCCTGATGTTATTTAATATCTATATGAAGCCGCTTGGAGAGATCCTTCGGAGTCATGGAGCTCAGTGTTACCAGTACGCTGATGACACTCAGATATATTTCTCCATGACCAGATCGTCTGGTCAGAATTCAGATGGCGTCTCCCCTCTCAATGACTATCTTGCAGCGGTAATGGTTTGGATGAGGGAAAACCGATTGAAACTCAATCCAGACAAAACGGAGGTACTTACAGTTACAGGCACTAAACCACTTTTGGGAATACAACTTCCAGTCCTAGAAGGAGTCACACTCTCCTCACAGGACTCTGTTTGCAGCCTAGGGGATACTCATCTATCCGTCACTTCACATGACCAGTCAGGTGAATGCAATGTTCAGGAGTGCCTGTTATCAGCTCCGGCTGATACACCAGCTGCGCCCTTTTCTGGAGATGAGGGACTTGGAAACTGTGGTACATGTGCTGGTAACCTCACATCTGGACTTCTGTAATGCACTCTACATGGGGCTACCCCTGTGCTTAACTCGGAAACTGCAACTGGTTCAAAACATGGCAGCCAGGCTTTTCACCCTTGTACAGCTAAGGTCCCCAGGTTGGAACTTTTGTTGCTGTTTTTACTTTATTTTTATTTGCTTATTTTATTGATTTTAATTTTGCTGTGATTTAATCCTGTTTTAAGGGGAGGGAGTTGGGTGATGGGATGGGATATTTTAATTTGTACTGGTTTTTAACTCTTTTGTAACTCTTTTTCCCTTGGCTCCACCAGCCAGGCTGTCCTTGGGGCATGAAGCCCCACGGACAGCCCTTTCCACACCACGGAGAAGGGGTTTTTTGCCACTTTTCTGCAGCCTGGAAAAGCAGTGGATTGGGGCCTCTGGGGCTGCCAGTGAGGTTGCCCTGGCCCCAATCCGAGCATTAAAGGGGCGCCCACGGACCACCTTTTTGGGCATTCTGTAAAGCCCCGTTCTGTACCTTTATGTCACTTCCAACTTCTGGTGACCATAAGACCTATCACAGGGTTTTCTTGGCAAGATTGTTCAAAGGGGCTTTTAGATTACTTTTCTTTTGACCTGAGAAAAGTGTGACTTGCTCAAAGTCGCCCAGTGAATTTCTGTGGCTAAGTGGGGATTCAAAACCTGGTTTCCCAGAACCCCCCTCTAACACTTAAACAACTACAGCGCACAGGATCTCTATTTCCATACGTTAACACAATTACATCAACAGTTATCAAACATTTGCACATATTCTCCTGCAGTTTTTGAAGGGGTATATATCATTTATGCAAGACTGCTTATTGACTTTTCTTCCTATAGTGATAGAATACTTGATTTCTGCTTTGACAACTGAAGCCCAGATATATTGTAATGTTTTACATTCTAAATCCTAACCACTATTTACTTTTAATTTTCTTATATACATCAAGAAGAATTTTGTAAAATGTTGACAACATACATTTGGTGTAGTTGTGGGAATCAAGCGGCCTTCCAAATGTTATTGGACTGCAAAGCCCTTCATTCCTTACTACTGACTGTGCTAGTGAAGGCTAAGGATCTTTCAGTCCAACAACAACTGGAGCAGCACTTAGGAAAAGCCTTCAAGAAAATGTGAAGCAATTAGTTCAGCTGAATCATTCCCTTAGGCTAAAAATGAAAATGTTTGTGATTGTCCAAATGGACATGTGGTGGAAGTGGATCATGAATGTGCAGTGAAACATGAACAGCCAATTAAAGAGGTCTAAAGGTCTAAATGGGAAATGGTTGTGCCAGCAATGTCTGAAGACAGACATTACATATAGACACTTATCTGCTAATGTTAAAAGCCTTTGAACCCAAACGGGGAAATTACAGAGTTTTAAGAAAAAACATAGATATAATGAACATAACAAAAACCTGGTAGAACAGAGAGAACTAGTGGGATACAATCATCTTTGAACACAAACTGTATAGGGACAATAGGAAACGGCATACTAGAGGCTGTGCTATGGATATTAGTTAGTGTACAGTATTGAATAAGTTAGGCCCAGTACAGATGGGTGGGAAGCGCTGACATGGGGCCAAAACTAGGGCTAGGGAGTGCAGAGTATCTCTACTATGCATCATCGGCATCATCATGGCTTAGCCCCATCCACATGGGCCAGATGCGATGGCCAGGATTGCTTGGCATCAACTTTGGTTGATACACCAACTGTGTCCCTACCTGGACAAAAAGGACCTTGAAGCAGTGGTACATGCATTGATGATCTCTCAATTAGATTTCTGCAGTGTGCTTTACATGGGGCTACCTTTGTATCAAGTTTGGAAGCTTCAATTGGTTCAAAATGTGGCAGCCAGGTGGGACCATATAACACCAATATTGAAATCACTTCACTGGCTGCCGATTAGCTTCTGGGTGCAATACAAAGTGTTGGTTATTACCTTTAAAGCCCTAAATGCCTTGGGACCGAGTTACTTGATGGAACACCTCTCTCTGCACAATCCGCCCCGCATCCTCAGAACAACAGGGAAGAATTTATTAGAACACCACAGATCCAGGCTAACAACAACTTCTCTCATACCATTTACTGCTGCAGCCCCTACATTATGGAACAGCCTACCAGAAGAGATCTGTCTTATTACCACCTTAGATGCCTTCAAGAAGGCTCTTAAGACGGATCTCTTCCAGCGGGCCTATCCACCAGACCTCTTATAAATTTGATGACAAAACGCTTTTGATCTGCCTTTGGCTGACTAGATGATGTTTTAGTTAAATTAGGGTATTATGGATATTGCTACTGTTTAATATTGTATTTTTATATATGTATTTTATTGTTTTACTGATGTAATCTCACCTCAATCCGAAGGGAGAGGCAGGAAATATAAATAAATATATTATTATTATTATTATATATTATTATTGCTATTACTATGATGATGATGATGATGATGCAAGTATGGCACAGCGTTGGCATGTTGCACCCTTGCATTTACATCATTGATGCATGATAGTGCACCAATGGCACATGGAGCACATCACAAAAAGAACCTGCTTTTAGCAAGTTCTTTTTACTGCGGATGGACGCCGCATGGTTTCACTGTAGCGGCATCCCTCAGGAGCAGAAAGGGGCGGCTGCAGACCACCCTTTCAGGGTTGTCTGTACAGCCCCTTAGATTCTTTTCATGAATCACAGTAGTGACAAGATAGGGTTGTCACAGTAAAAACTGGAGAGGGCTCTTGTACCTTTAATGGTTATGCAGGAGAGGGAATTACAGTAGTTGTTGCTTGTCATGCAACAGAAAACAAGCCACATGAAGTGAAATTCTCTTTTCTACACAACCAGAAGCCCTCTCCAGTTTTCATTCTGACAACCCTGACAGTACCAGGTATCAAGGGGGCCAAGTTTGCTGATGATATTAATTATTTAGGGTAGTGAGAACAAAAACTGATTGTGAAGAGCTCAAACACAATCCCTCCAAACTGGGAGAATGGGTTGTAAAATGAGGGGAAAGAGGAGTCACTGTAAACACACATAGAGTGATGCAAAAATTGCAACTTCACATATCTAATGATGGAAACCCAGTTGACAACAGTTGACAGAGAAAGGGATACTGCGGTTATTGTGGATAGCTCAATAAAAATGTTGACCTGTTCTGTAGGCACAATAGAAACTAGAATATTTGGATACTGCCCTTATTTAAATCCAGGGTGAAACCCCTATCTGCAATAATGTGTACAGTTCTGATCATCATGTCTAAAAAAGGGGTATTGTGGAGGTAAGCCAAGGTTGCATACAATCACCCTATTTATTCAACCTGTATGCAGAAAATATTGTTTGCTCAGCAGGCTTAGAATCAGAGGTAAGAGGAGTGAAAATCAGAGAAAGGAACATTAACAACCTAAGATAAGCAGACAATACAATACTACTAGCAGAAACCAACATTACTGAAGAAAGAAAAGGAGAAGCTCCAAAGTAGGCTTAATGCTAAACATTAAGAAAACAGAAATAATGACCATGGAAAGGCTACAAGAATTCATCCTAGATAATGAGACAATAAAAACAGTCAGAGTTCCCATTTCTTGAATCAAATATACACCAGAACAGAGACTGCTATCAAGAAATCAGAACAAGACTAGGAATGGAAAGGGCAGCTATGAAAGAACTAGACAAGATCCTGAAGTGCGAAGATATAATTATGAAAACTAAAGTGAAGATAGCCTAAGCCATTGCATTGCCCATCACAATGTATGGATGCGAGAGTTTAGTGATGAAAGCCAATAGAAGGTAAATCAGCTCATTCAAGATGTGGTGCTAGAAAAGAGTTCTGAAGATACTGTGGACTGCCAAGAAGACAAACAAATGGGTCCCAGAACAGGATAAGCAAGAATTCTCCCTGGAAGTCAGGATGACTAAATTGAGACTGTTGAACTTTGGCTACTTCATGAGAAGGCATGAATTGTTAGAAAATACAATGATGCTGAGAAAGGTAGAGGGCAGTAAAAGGAGAAGAAGACCACATGCCAAACAGTTTGACGTGATCAGGGCAGAGCAGCAGAGAATAGGTGTGTTTTTATTTGGAGATGTCTCATCCACAGGGTCACCATGAGTTAAAGTCAACTCAAGGACAGTTAACAACAGCATAAGTTGCAGAAAAGGCAACCATAATGATCAACATAAAATGTTATAACTTTTGGAGCTGTTAAATTGGGAAAAGACATGTAAAGTGAGACACAATAACTTGCTTAGCACAAAGGGTTTTCAATATAATACATGTATTTAATCTAAGGAAGGGTTTTGTGATACCACCCAACTACCGTGTGTTAATCTCCTATCAAAATAATGTCATGCGTATACCTTTTGTGTTTTAATCCCTCCACACCTCCCACCCAACAAAGCCAGTGAAGAAATATCTGCCAGTTGAAGTCACACTCACCTAAGGCTTATCTAGCCCAACATTCTGCTAACACACTGGCCAACCATATTCCTAGGGGAAACCTACAAGCAGGATATGAGCACAACTATACCTCTCCATCTCATACTTCCTGACAACTGATATATAAAGACAGACACCCCCCCCCCCCCACGTCTGATAGTGCAGATGTTATATAACCTTCCTGACTGGTAGTCATTAATGGTCCCATCTTCCATGAATCTGTTTAATTCCATTTTAAAGCTACACTGTTTTGAAGTTTCATTAACCGTAATTGCCAGCAGTGAATTCCAGTTTATGTGCTGTATGGAGGGGTACTTCCATTTATGTGTGCTGAATCTCCCATTGTTTAGAGTGAATGGATAAATAGTATTATGGAGATTATCACATGGAGGCTTACCATCGATAAAATGTGTCTAAATCATCTGAAAACCATGATGGTGTGATCACCAGTCATGCTTGTGTCCTGTGATTAAATCACCAGGGAGGCATCCTGCTCCTCTCCCATCATCAAAGTGTTCATGCAGCAGCCATTTATCCAATAACGGGAACTCCCATTATTGGAGAAATGGCTGCAGGGATGCTTTGATGATGGGAGAGGAGCGGGACACCTCCTTGACGATTTAATCACAGGAAACAAGTGTGACTGGAGATCACACCATCATGTTTTTCAGATGATTTAGACACGTTTTAGTAATGGTAAGCCTCTGTGTGATAATCTTCTATGAGAGAGGAAGAAAAGCTTCTTCTTTATTGTCATCACACCATGAATTTTATACATATCTAATTTCATTGGTAAATGATGTCTTTCAGGTGTTGTGGACAGAACTCTACACAATTTTCCAAGTGGGATCACACCATAGCGTAATTTTAAGTCCAGTATGATTTATTTTATGTTCATTTTCTAATTATCCTCATGACAGAATTTGTATACACCACAACAGCACCCTCTAAAGAAGGCTGATAATGTACTTATTCCTTGACAATTTTGTGATTATTACTAGACCATGTCATGTTGTGTCCCGTTATAGAAGAGGTAAGGAATATGCAGGTAAGGAACCTTTATACAAGAGGTAATAGACCACTGGAAAGGAGCATTTTTTCTACTCCTTTTGCAGCCAGGCTTGGGCCGCCTTATCCGGCCATGGCATGGCTTCAGTCCAATGCAGAGGCATGTGTCACCTGTACACCATGCCCCTAGATCAGCCCGAAGGCAGCACTTTGGGCCCATTTGTTTCGGGGCCCCTAATTCCCATCAGCTTCATTCAGCATGGTCAATGACTATGGAGAATGGGGACTTTAATTCCAAAACATCTGAAAAGTCCCAAGTCCCAACACTGTTTTACACAATCCCTGTGCCTTGTGCAAGGGATTTTTACACAATCCCTGTACCCTGTGCAAGGGACCCCTGGTGGCGCAGTGATTAAATGCCTGTACTGCAGCCACTCACTCAAAACCATAAGGTTGCGAGTTCAAGACCAGCAAAAGGGCTCAAGCTTGACTCAGGATTATATCCTTCCAAGGTCACTAAAATGAGTACCCAGATTGTTGGGGGCAAGTAGCTTACAGTTGTAAACTGCTTAGACACTCCTTAGGCGGTATGAAGTGGTATATAAATGATGCTGTTTGTTTTGTTTTTGCCTTATTAAGAGAGAGAGAGAGAGAGAGGGAGGAGCTTTTCTTTTGATGGAATATAGCTGAAATATCTTCAGCTGATCTCAATAAACACCACCTTCTGAGGTCAGGTGTGGGAAAATTTGACATGTATAGCTGTTAGTAAAGGGTACAAAATCAGAAATGCATAACTATTTGAGTTAGTCCCTGATGGCGCAGTGGTTAAATGCCTATACTGCTGCCACTCGGTTGCGAGTTCAATACTAGCCAGAGCTCAGGCTTGACTCAGAGGCTTGCATGCTTCTGAGGTCGCTAAAATGAGTACCCAACCTGTTGGGGGCAATTAGCTTACAGTTGTAAACTGCTTAGACACTGCTAGTTCAGTATGAAATGGTATATAAATGAAGCTGTTTGTTTGTTTTGTTTTGTATCAGCTTTTGTTCTTAAAAAGAACCATTGCTCAAGATTAACAAGCATATACCAGGTATCTCATATCACCTGTAGAGTTGAGATCACTTCATCACCCACTTCCTTTGTAGAAACAAGATAGCGGGACATTTCGGGATTGATTATTCTGTCTTCTTTCTCCCAGCGGACTATGATGGGTTTTTCTCCATGAGCTGTGCAACTCATCTCTTTCTTTTGACCCTGTGTTGCCAAAGTTGTGTTCGGATAGGAGGTTATCATAGCAGGAACTAAAAATAAAAATAAGAAATTGAGATTAATAACTCAGTACAGATGTGAAAGGGGGATGCAATAATCTCATACAGGAGATCTCACTAAGCAGCTGCACATACACCTACCAATTTTTTTAAAAAATTTTTTATTTTGGCTAGAACTAATTTCATTCTCACTTTTACACATATCCAACAGACAACAGAACTACACTGTATAGTAAAGCACTACACTTTTTTCCTTCAAGGAAAACAAGCATTTATAAGGCATGTGGATTTTTAAAATGAATTACATTAATTGCTGTTTTGAAATGCTAATGTTTGGTGGCATGACCTTTTCAGATGTCAGAGCTATTGATGCTTGCATATGACAATATGTCACCATACAGTTCTTCTCTGTAGAAAGGTTTCTGAACCATAGCAAACTGATTTTCCAGCTAGCATGATTGTATAGTCAGGCTTTCACTTGAAGAAGTGGTTCTCATCTGGAGAGCATAAAAAAAGAACCTTGGGAAGGATAAACTAATGTAGCAATTGCTAGGAACAATTCTGAATATCCACATTCTCTCTACAATCAAGACTCCTAACTCTGTGAACAACTGTACTCACATTCAGATGAACATGGCTAAATATCTTCACCAAACCATCATCAAATGGAGAGATGGATATTAGAGGGGATAGGCTAGCATGCATTTCTCCACACTTACAATTTTTGAACAGCTAAAGATGCCTTAAGGCTTCCTTGGATGAAGATGTTTCAAAAAACAACAGTCATAGAAACAAAGAATCATACAGTTGGGAAAAGCCCCATAAGCCATTGACCCCAACACACAGCTTAATGCAGGAACTCCAGTTAGATCATCCCCAGAAGGTAGCTGTACAGCTTCTTTTTAGAAGCTATCCACCACCTCTGCAAGTAATTGGTTCCATTGCAAACCTTCTTTTACTGTCAAGACTTTCCTGCTAATGTCCAATCAAAATCTACCTCATGATTACACCCCCACCATCATCCAAGGTGCTAAGTGGGCTTTATTGTCCAGCACTTCAGCCAGGTAGGGAAAACAAAGCAACCAGAGGTGATCACATGGTTTGGTGCCTTGTTGTGACTTCAGAAGGAGTCTGAATGGGAGTGCCAGGCAACACAATGGGGACATGCATGTAGACATCCATTTGGCATCACAACAGAGTGCTCAAGATTTTCCTGCAAAAACAAGTTTGAGGGAGGGACAGGCTGGATTCAGTGTGGAACTGTTCTTATGTCTTGAACACACTTAAACTGGGGATTTGGCCCTGCATCATGAAAATAAGTCATCATGAGGGAGGTGGGAAACTGCTTCATTTGGTCTGTGAAGACATGCCCACAGATGGTCTCATTTAATTGACAGCATCATTGTAACTTCAGTTACTCAGTCTGGGCTAAACTACACACTAAATTGAGGACATAGCTTCTATGGCAGCAATAGAAAAATAGAAGCAGCAGGGAAAAGGTTTAAATCTGCCACATGGTTCTGAATCACAAGAAAGCCATTATAAGCAAATGCAAAGGTCTCTTCATTGCAGGACAAACCATAAGGAAAATTGGACTCTTGGTCCTTCTTTCTTGAGGCTCCTCCAGATGGGGTAAACATGTTGGAAAATTATGGCATTTTTTGCCATACTCCTCTGGGATTTTTAAAATATCCAAATGACATTTCTGTTGCCCTGGACCATTTTCTGATAACTCCTGACACCAGTTTCAGCATTTGATTCTCACCCTGATGTGCATTTCTTATTAATTCTGAGGCTTACTTGAACAATCTGTTCTTCTTAGTATTTATTTATTTAAAGTTATAGTGATATAGTGAAGAAATGACACATTTGTACCCATCTTTTTTTATTTTTTAAGAATTTTGAAATGAGAAAATTTGCCATTCAAACTGTGAGACCACCACTGCAAGCTATGTGTGGGTTCAAAATAAACCTATGTAAGAGATATAGGGGAGATCCATAACATCTCTATGAACAATTTCTCCCCAAAAACAGAATGAAGAGACAGAAAGCTGGCAATAGCTGGTAAAAAAACAAACAAACTATATTGCAAGAACTCAGTCTTCTTTAGGTCAATCTGGAAAAGTCCTTGGTTATTTAAGAAGGTTGGAAATTGCAACCATTTTGCATGCCACATAATCATAAATAATTTTTTTAAGTGTGCTTTTAAAATAATTAAAAAATATGGGGGTGGAGGGCTACATTGTGAATTTTGAGTGGTACAAGGAACATTTGCAATGTCAGAGTGAGAACAAGTTTTTAACACAGGGTGTGTAGGCACTCTTATGCTTCCCATGTGATTTATAATTCCCATCAGGTCCAGTCAGCATGGCTAGTAATCAGGGATTATGGAAGCTGTAGTCCAACATCTGGAGGGCATTAGGTTGCTTAACCCTTATTCATTGGAATACTGGAGCCTGCAAAGTAGATAATCTTGAACATTACAAAGCAGAATGGAATTAATAAAGCCTAGCATTACCCCCACCACCACACCCCCCTCCAAAAAAAATCATTTCTGCTGGCTTCTTACAGTTATATAATAAATTTCCTTTGATTATATGTATCACCCAAACATGTGTTTCCAAGCTAGAACTGGTCTTATGTGCTGCTTAGCTTTAATAAGAATGACAACATTTCAAAAGCTTGGCAGCTCTGCTGGCTCCTTGTGATATGATTGAATGTGTCAGGGTAAAGACTGTGAACATTTAGAGTTCATATCTTATTCACTTAGAAGCAGTTTCAGGTCACATTATAGGAAAAGGAGGTGATTTATTTTATGTGACAACTATGAATTTTAATCAAAAGGCATATTCAAAATAAAGTCTAGATGATTTTTTCCTCCCTGAATTCTCTATAGGCAAGTCTTTTCCTTTGCCGCGGTTTTCTTTCTCATGAGAACTCTTTTCATGTTTGTACATTACAAGCTGCTCTCTTCAAACACACACGCACACACCAGACCTGCAGCTGCTTAGATTTCTCATTCCCTCTCTAGTCTGATGGAGTTCTGAAGTAAATGGGATTTGATTCCCTATGCTCATGTGTACACAATTTTCCATTTTGTCTAAGCGAGCCTCCAAATAATCAACAGAAAGAAAACGGAACAGCGGAAGGTAAATCACAATGTCCTCAGCAGTGATTTTACTGTAGATCTTCAAGAGATTCTTGAGAAATGGGGCCAGTTTGGAAAACTGCTTAGCAAGCTGTGAACTAGACCAGCAATCAAAAACAACTAATCATGAACAATTCTTTTATTACTATTATCACAGAGAGAAGATCTTTCCCATTCATTTACTGGGAAGGAGGATTGCTGAGGACAATTTGGCTGAGGATTAAATTAAATTTTAAAATGTGAGAATTATTCTGTTGCAACAGAAAGGAGAGCAAGATAGCCAACTAATGAGAATCCAAGGAATGCAGTGGAATATGTCCTGACAAGGGGACAATACTGGATCTGAACAATTTAGCATGCAGTGTAAACAAAATTTTTATTTTACTATCTATGGATCATGAGGGATAGAATAAGTTAGGGACCAACGAGAAGTTATTAGCATGATTTGTAGTGTGGGTTATTCTTACCTGATGTAGAAACAAATGCATGAAGTTAGCAACTTGTAGCATTCAAGGTTTTCTTTTTTTAAAGTGTGTTCTGAAGAGTAATTAAGTTCTTTAATCTTTATTTTCCCCCAAGAGAGTTCACTCACTACTTACATAATGCATGGTATCTATGTTTCACCTGTTTTGTATTACGTTTATTTGGTATAACTGCAGCAACACACCAAGAAGTCAAAAGTAACTAGTAACTGGTTGTAATTAGTTCCTTTGCCTATTAGCAAAGGTATAACTATAGTACATTATAGCTGGCATTCTGTATTGTGGTTATGCATTCATAGTAGAAGAGTAAAAGGAAACAAGGTACTCCATGCTGCTGATGGTCCAAAAACTTTATTATTTTAAAAAACCCAACATGTTTCGGTCTTGTCAACAATTGGTCTTCTTCAGGGGCTATTACTAGAAATTTCTGGAGTTGTAGTCTGCAGTCTCAACAAAGTGCACACTGAATATTAGAAGAAAGAGCCATGAAGAAGGCCAATTGGTGACAAGGAAGAAATGCATTAAGTTTTTAAAGATAATAAAGTTTTTGGACCATGAACAGCACAGGGGACATTCTTTCCCTTTACTCTTTTACTGTGAATACATACTTTCCAGTTTTTTTTAATCCTGGATTCATAACACAGAGTTACAGATCCATAACTGATCTGTATTCACTACACAGTCACAATAATGGCATTATTGGCATTATTGTAAATGCCCCCAACCTATTTTACCAAGCATCAGTGACACCGAAAGATGGAAGGCTGCTCCAATGGTGATTGAGGCAGAGGAGGAAGATGTTCCTACCCACTCCACCAGTGAATGGGGCTGTAACAATCAGACGTAGGACCCCATGTTATGATGCTTCTATGCCCCCCCCCTTCCTGTTTCTAGCTGAGTAGGACTGAGATCCCTGGAGACCATCTATCTGAGCTGCATCACCCATTGATTTGAATTCTCTTTCTACACCAATGCAATGGGACATTGCTGGGGTTGCACTTGCACTATCTGTCTCTGATTCTGCAGAGACTTCCTTTCATTCCATTGGTGAAATTACAAATAAAAGGCACATGAAAGGAGTGTAGAAGAGGTGAAGGTTTTATTTTAAAGCTTCCTGTAAAAGGTGTTATTTTAAGCAAGAAATCTGCATTAGCAAATGTTATCTCTCTTCATGAAGGGCACCTTCCCCCACAGGCACACTTATAAAAGTTACACGTTATAGAACAGTCTCAACCAATTCAGCTAAGATCAAAATAAAAGTAAACCCTTATGTGACTAGCTAAATATTCTATATCTGCTCACAGTGGCAAAAGGTTATCAGATAATTCATGTGCTGGCTCATGCTCTACCTTAAACTACTTTAGTCATGGTCTATAGTTTCCTGTTATTGTTTTTTTAAATTTATTTTAGTTTTTCAAGAATGTTTTAATTCTTACATCATTTAATTGTATTTTAAGGGAAGGGATTGAGGGTTTTGAATGTATGTTTTTTAATCTTTGTAAGCCGCCCCGATTGCATATTGTAGAGGGGTGGGATATAAATAATAATAATAATAATAATAATAACTGCCTTCTGCTCATATGTAAATGCTAAGGTGAAGAGGTAGATGAGAAGAGATTGTGTTTTGCAACCCAGGCTGATGAATTTTCAAAGGTTTTTTTTAAAGTGTATTTTGCACCACAAACCCACAACGCATTCAATGCTTTTTTTAAAAAATAAAAGTAATTTAAAGTATTAAATTGAGAAAAATTATGCTCAAAAGTCTGCAACATAAGCTCCAACCATACATCAAGAGAGAAATCCTGGAGGCCCAAGTGGTGTTCAGGAAAGGAAGAGACACTCAGGACCATATTGCAAATATACAATGGCTAAAGGAGAGCACCAGGGAATTTGAAAAGAAAATCAGCATGTGCTTTATAGACTATAGCAAAGTCTTTGATTTCCTTTGCATAGATCATGAAAGGCTATGGAAGCCCCTTAAAGATATGGGAGTACCAAGACACCTGATACTCCTGATGTAATCTGTTATCAGGACAAGAGGCTACTATCAGAACAGTATTTTCCAGGAAAATACAAACAAAAACAGAGTATGTTGATTTGAGAATATGGAAAGTGTTTAAAAACCCTTACTATTTTTTAAAATTAAAATCTTCTGAAATTATCTGTTGCTTCCATTGCGTGAGACAGGGAAGAAAAAGCACAAACAAGCAAAATGCTATTCAAAAATATAAGCTTCTAAATCAGGAAATATTTTATGAACATGAGGCTGTCATGGGATTTAGGTTTTAGAGTTCTTTGAAGGAACATGTGTAAAAGGTCTTCCCAGGGGAAGAGAAACAGATGCTAATTGAGGTATTGATGGTTTTAAATGAAGCAGAAAGGCACTAAGAAAGCACAATTGCGACCAAAATGAATGCTACTGAGTAAAGCATGCTGGGGCATTAATGTTTTTCATTCATTGCCCATTCATGCAAGTAAGTGTCCTTTTAAGCACAGCAATCTAGACCAAAGCAAGCTACTCTTTTCCTAAAAATAATGGAATATGCTCTCTGGTATATAAATAATGGAGATCTCACTGAATAAGTAGTACAGTATTGTTGTGCTTTGGGGATGCATTTTGATAATCACAAATAACAGATGTTTCAGCATTAGACTTTCAGGGTTGCTTTCTTGAATCAAGAATCCCTCTTTATATATACCACATCTATGTCCATGATAATATAATTCATATATAATGCTAATCTAATCCAGAATGCCTATCATTCCCTGATTCTATATTCACAGTTGATAAAATAGCTTAAAAACCACATCCGCCTGCTTTGACAGGAAACATGAAACATGCATTCATCACTCTAATTAGGAATGTAGTAAGATAAATAATATGTGGGAGCAGTTAGTCACAGTGGCCTAAACTCAATAACTAAACCCAGCTAGCATAGATGCATTGACCCAATTGCTGAATAGCAACATAACACCTTTTTAAATGTCATTGGTTCATTGGGACTACTCTGCTTGGGACACACAATTGGATTTATGTTATTAAAACATAAAACATAGAAAATATTAGAGGTCAACTTGGACAGCTTTCTCATGGTCTGTGATGGTTTTTCCTACCTGAAAAGGTACTATTTCTCTTTCCATTGCCAGTGATACATTGATCTTTGAATGGATGGATATACATGTATATGAAAGATGTGTCCTTTGAATCTTAGAGGCATCTGAAGAGCCCCAGTGGCGCAGAAGAACCCTGGTGGCTCAGTGGTTAAATGCCTGTACTGCAGCCACTCACTCACAAACCACAAGGTGGTGAGTTCAATACTAGCCAGGACTCAGGCTTGACTCTGGCTTGCATCCTTCTGAGTTTGCTAAAGTGAGTACCGAGCTTGTTGGGGGCAATTATCTTACAGTTGTAAACTGCTTAAAGACTGCTTAGGTGGTATGAAGCTGCTATTACCATCTGGGCTGCAGAGTATCCCCAAATTGCTGTTTTGGGTACAAATATACTCTCCTTTCTCTTCCAAAACAATGGAAATGTGACCTTAATATGTTTCCTTCTGCTTTTATTATAAAGTACTTGACTAAAACAAGTACTCATTTGTTCAGAAATACAATCTGATGATGATGATGATGATGATGATGATGATGATGATGTTTCATTGGGATAGAACATAGATCAAAACACATAAAACCCCATAAACATATTAAGTTAAAACACACAAATATAGCACATGTTAAAATAATCCAGCATAAAATATCCACATTTAAAATTTTATAGTTTAAAACTGACTGAGCAGGCCGGCTAGAAGACATAAGTCTTTAATACTGTTTTAAACTTAGACAGCATGTTTAGCTGTCAAATCTCTCCTGGCAGGTCATTCCACAGTCTAGGAACAACCAATGAAAACTCTCTCTGTGTGATAGTTGCCAGTCTAGTTCTGGCTGGTTGAAGTAAATATCCTTCAGAGGATCTGAATGTATGGAGTGGATTACATGGGAAGAGATGACCAGCACTTTGTACTTTGCTCAGAAACTAATTGGCAGCCAGTTGAGTGATTTTAATATTGGTAAGATGTGCTTTCTTCCTAGATGTAGTAGTGAATCAGTTAGTTCAAACCATGTTTTGAACTTATTGAAGTTTCTGATACAAAAGTGGCCCGGTGTAGAGTGCATTGCAAAAGTCCAGCTTACAGTATAGTCCAAGTTACAGTATATGCTCTAACATCTTTAGGTCTTCGAGTTCTAGGAAGAGGTGCAGGTGGTCTATCAGTGGAAGCTGATAATAAGTGTTGTGGGGGCCCATGGCTTACAAGGTGGGGCTTGGTGGGGGGAAGGTTTGGGTTATTGAGTGATTGGGAAATTATACTGACCTACACAATGACCAAGGAAGTGAGGCAGGTTTACAACATCATGACTTGCTAACAAGATGCCAGCCTGAGACTTGTAACCCCTTAATGGTTTTTTTTAAAAAAGTAATAATCTACAAACCATGTTATTACAGGCTCCATTAATAAGTGAAATAAGTGTTTGGTTTTTTTTGAGAAATGGTTGAGGACTGAGGAAGTGAAAACTGAAAATGGAATGTAAACTATCTTTTTTAAAAAAACAAGTAGCTTCTGTATTACTTTTCTTGCAGAGTCTAAGATGATGGGAAAAAATATTAAACAAAGACATAGAGCAGTCAGTAAAAACAAAAGTAATGATATATGCAAAGTATGTATGAATCATCACAATCATTAAAAAAAACATACAGTGACTATAGCTACACCAACTGAAAAATAGTGTCAGGTAATACCAATATTTAAAACTAATTTAAAAAAAAAACAGCCTAAATTCTGTGAGTAATCTATATGTCTTCCTTTTCTTTTGCATGCAGAAAACATTACCCCATGGCAGCTAACTTGGCTTCCTACATTTGCAGAGCTGAGCCAAGCCTTTAAAAACAACAACACACACATTTCTGTTAGAGGTTATGATAAACAAAGAGAGAAAGGGAGAGGGAGGGAGGGAGGGAGGGAGGAAGAGAAGGAAGGGAGAGCGCAAGAGTATTCACCAAACAGTTGCCAGATGGTCCCTTTACCATTAGCTTCTCCAAACGAATGGCTTAGTGTTAAAGATGCTCTATATTCCATTATGCCTATAAAACATCCAATTCCCCTTGGTAGTACATTTAATATTTAGACACATGGTAAGTGACTTAGCCTATTAAATTACAACTATTTATAATGAGCAGAACTCTCTCATATAGGGTAATTATTAGCCCAATCCAGCTGTTTATTGGAAAAGGATTGCACCATAAGAACAGAAGATTGTAATTTCTTTTAAATTCAACATGTGTTCTCCAAGCCTTGCCCACAGTGGCAGCTGGTGGGAAATCCACTCTGGGTTTTAGCCTGAACTGAAACTATCCGAGGTGCTGGATCTAGTTTGAAAAGGCTTTGGCACCATGGTAATCTCCTCCAACATTCAAACTAAAACCTGGAGAACATTCACTATCCCACAGATGTAGAAGCCACCAGGCACCACTAATTAATTAATACACAACTAGGTTTTTTAAAAAAGACTGCAAGCAGGGTTACAAAATTAAGAAACCACTTAGAGAAGTGAAATGGAGCTGGAAAAAAAAATCACACAATGCTTTAATTTGTACTGCAGAAATACAGTTGGCCCTCCATTTTCATGGGGAAATGTTCCGCCCCCCGCGAAAATGGAGGCTCAAACATATTCAAGCCTCATAGGTTTGAATGGGGCACTCCCCCATGTGTGTGGTCTGGGTGCACACGCCATTGGAAATACTCCACGGATATTCAAGGGCATGGATCCCAGATTCGCAAGTTAAAAGGGGTAACTGTAATGCCATGTGGCATTGCTTTAACTGCCATGGCCAAATGCTATAGAAATTCTGGAATTTGTAGTTTTGTGAGATATTTTGCCATCTCTGTCAGAGCACTCTGGATCAATGACAAACTAATAATCCCAGGGTTCCATTGCATTGTGCCATGACATTAATTCCTCAGTGCAGATTAGACCAATGCGATTCACAGAAGAGCAATCTGCATTCACATTGTTCAAAACTTGAATTCATTTTTATTACCGTATATGCTTGAGTATGAGTCGACCTCATATATAAGTCGAGGTCAGGTTTTGGGGCCAAAATGATGGACTCTGCCATGACCCATGCATAAGTCAAGTGTAAAACTTAGAAGACAGATGGACTGCAAAAGATGCTTGAACGGTGCATGCATGCCCTTTGTTCTCCTCCTTAGCTCAGCTGTCCCAAAGGAGGACAGACGGGCTGAGGGGAAGGTTTGAGGGGTGAAATTCCACCCTTCTTCTTCTTCTTCAGCCTGGGTGTCCCCATGCGACAGCCAAACTGAAGAGGAGGTTTGAGGGGCAAAATTCCACCCTTCTTCCTCCTCCTCAGCCCAGCTATCGCCATCAAAGACAGCCAGGCTGAAGAGGAAGTTTTAGGGGTGAAATTCCCCTCCTCCTCCTCCTCCGCCGCCGCCGCCCAGCTATCCCCATGAAAGACATCTGGGCTGAAGGAGAGGTTTGAGGGGTGAAATTCCACCCTTCCTCCTCCTCCTCAGCTTGGCTGTCTCCTATTGACCTATCCATAAGTCTACCCTGTGTTTTTTGGGTCACGTTTTGTACACATATTTCTCGACTTATAACCAAGTATATATGGGAAGTTCCTTTCATTTAGTCTGCCATTCCACTTAAACAGAATAAAGAGCATCCAAGGGGGATATATTTCTTAACTAGTGGGAGAAGCTGAGCTTATTGTGGAAGCAGCATTAAGCACTTTGGATAGTTTTGGAAGAGTTCACAGAGGAGGAGAGTCATCACGGCACTGAAATGGAAGTCATTGGGCAGCTCTTCAAAAGATGTTTCAGATATCATGACAGGGTTAAGGTAAGAAAGATAAGGAAAAAATTTAAAAAATACATTGTTTGTATTAATGAACCTGATTGCTGAAGCTGTAATGACAAAAATGTAATCTTTTGAATGTTGCTATGGTGCTTACATTGTTGGGTACATTGCCCACCTGTTTCCAAGCTGTCACATATATTTTATATTCTTTTTCAGTGCTGTTTTCTTGCTGTGTGCAAGGATAGAAGGTATAAGAACTTTAGTAATGTTTACCAGTGATGTTAGTCTTCTGATGCTTGGAACATGAGGTTGGAGGGAGGGGGTGCAGGAAAGAAGACCAAGGGAGAGAAGGTTCTAATATTCTACCGAGTACAAATTGTTCAGATAACAGATGGGATGGAGTGTGGCTCCTTCCCACTCAATCCATATGTGGCAACAGATTTCAAGTAGATAATTATCTTCTATAGCATTGCACATACATTGTGTGTTTAATTGTTTGCCTAAAGATTTTAACACACACACACACACACACACACACACTTCTCCTATAGCCAAGAAGATCTTCCTATAAGTTTGAAAAAAGGCTCCAGCATCTTCATCAAAATCAGAAATAACCAACTATCACTTGTCAGCATCTGTCACAATGAATTTGTTATTTCAACATTTTTTTCCCTTTCCCTTTCCTGGTGGTTGTTTATGTTGTTGTTTTCTAAACAGGTTAAACAGGTTACAATAATTATCAAACCCACCTAATTTATCTCTGGCTTTGTAATTATGCAATAAAAAGTTTTTTAAAAAGTTCCAAGAAAAGCTGACATACACTACAGCCTGTGTGCATACATACAATCATAAAACCATAGAAGCATAGAGTTGGAAGAGACCACAAGGGCCATCCAGTCCAACCCCCTGCCATGCAGGAACTCTCCATCAAAGCATGCCCAACAGATGGCATCCAGCCTCTATTTAAAGATCTCAAAGGAAGAAGACTCCACCACTCTCCAAGGGAGTGTGTTCCACTGTCGAACAGCCCTTACTGTCAGGAAGTTCCTCCTAATGTTAATAATAACAATAACAATAATAATAATAATAAATTTATACCCCACCCCTTTGAGATCAATCGAGGCAGCTTACATGATAAAATACCATTACATCAATAAACAAACTGCATGCCTCCCCCCCTTAAAAAGATACTAAGTCAGTTACAATTTAAAACCAGCAATTAAAACTACATCAATACAACACAACAATACAACAACAGTAAGCCGAAATGGATAGCTGTGTATTCCTGGAAAACCACGGGGAATCCTTAACAAGGGTTCCTGAGGTCAGGATTATTTATCCTTGGAAGGCCTGCTGGAAAAGATCCATCTTGACAGCCTTTTTCAAGCTGTCCAAAGATGTCAATTGACAGATCTCATCTGGCAGGCCATTCCACAATTTGGGGGCGACAACAGAAAAAGCCCTCTCAGATGTAGCTGAAAGCCTAGATCTTTGAGGCTGTAGCAAATTTCTCCCAGAGGACGGGAGAGTGCGGGGAGGATTATAGTGGAGAAGGCGGTCCCTGAGATAGCTTGGACCCAAGCCATTTAGGGCTTTAAAGGTGATGCCGCTGGCCAAGAGAGCAAACCGAAAACCATAATACAGTGCATACTGGTGAAATATCGAGTCAGTGGGTCTTATTGGTGAGGATACGTACATAGGACTGTGGAATATGTCTGCTATTTTGTCATGTACAATGTGAACATATGTTGAGCCATAGTGACAGGGCCTTCTTCAAATATTTTAAGAAAATAATAATAATGAAAAGTTGCTGAACTATTGTCATGGCTTTGTCACTGTATGATGAATACCATTGTTTACTCCGATATAACAAAGAGGAAAAGCTTTAGTATAAAGCTATCCAGAGCTACACCAAATAACTTTCTAGTTGAATTCTAGTAAATGGATGGATGGATGAAAATCGCCCCCTCTCTTTCTCTCATTCTATCTCTGAGAAGATATGGAAGAATATCACTACACTCTCAGTGGGAAAGAAAGAAATAGATTGCTCAGAACAGGATTAATAATAAAAGCATAAAAGACCACCTTTGTTTCTCTGTTTATACTCATACAAAGTAAAGGAAAGCTTGTGTCATCTCTGCTTCCAGGTCTACTACCTGTTGTCCCCTTTGTATTTTAGCAATTTATACAATTCATGTTGTTATATCTATACAACCAAGCTCCAGCTTTACTTTTTTCCAGAACAAAAGATGGCAATGTCTCCCCCTGCATGCGCACATTCTAGTTGTATTCCTTCATATTCTGGCTGTATTTTCTAATTAGTAGAGAATCTCTACAGCATTAAGAGTAAAAGAGATCAATATAAATCAGTGTTTAAAATGAGTTCCTATGTATGTTCTATTGATCCCAATAAAAATTCAGAACAAATGACTTAATCTTGATCCAACTCACTGCAGAATGCGTCTTTAGTCACACTCATACTTTGGTCATTTGTATAGCCCAGAAGTGGGGTTGCCAGTTCTCACTAGGCATCTGAAGTTTCCTGAGACTGACACGCAGTGGCCCTCAGGTGTGTATTAACTACCCCTGGTAGAATTAGCCAGGTTCAGTTTTTGTTTTAATGGGTAGTGAACTTTGGGCTTCTATAAAATTCTCCCGAGAAATCTCAGCTCCTGAAAAGAAACTGAGAACCCTAGTAACCTGAAGTAGTCAAAGGTTTAGGTTACTATCTGACCTTTAATATATTTTATAATATTTGAGCCAAGATAAATGATTATTTTCTAATCATCAGTTGCTTCTAAGAAACAACCAGAAAATAGAAATGCTTTTTAAAAATACATATACATAACTCTTTTCAGACAGTCATAGCCCTCCAACTTGGGGGTACCATGCTAAACAAAGCTCAAAGAGCACTTTAAATGTTCAGAGATGAAATAACTGCTTTAGAACCAAAATATTTCAATGTGGTGCACACTGATTTCTAAACACTGACAGGCAGTGATAAAGCTCTTCTGATAGTAGAAGCAGACATGCTTCCCACTAACCCTAACATTACTGCCCTTTCAAAGTCTTGCTGGAGATGAATGCAAGCCAGTCTGCCTTTCTCAGTCCATAGGGATAACATATTGAAATGGTCATGATTTTTGATGTGTATGCTTCCTTCTCCCATGGCCCTAAAATGGAATTGTAGAATTCGCCATAGGTGCAGAGCGAGAACATCATGTAGGCACAGGGTTTGAGATATCAAAACAACACCAATTTTTTCCCTCCTGTTTGGTTTGTAACATCTTGCCTGATGAAGATGAAAGTGGAGCTTCAAAAGCTTGCAACAAAAACATTGTGCACTTCAGTTGGCCAATAAAGGTATCACTTTGGAGTAAGTATGGAGTAAGTGTCACTACATAAAACACACAGGCTCACATACAGTAAAAATATTTATGATTCAGATTGCACATTAAAGATGTCAGTGAGCACCCCCCCCACCTTGCTTCATACCAGTTTTCTTCATGTTAGAAGCACACTGGCTCCCCCCCCCCCCCCCCCAGGTTTGCTTTCGAGGTTACATCTTCAAATTGATCTGAATCATTCTGGATCATGCAATTCTGCTCTGGGAATAAATTAGGCCAATCTGATCTGATCTGACTATGGTACAAATCAGCCTAATTCAGTTTAGGATTCAGAATTTGGCAAAGTTAGTGGCATAGTCTTAGGACATTACCACATGAGCCCTGTTCTCATTGCAATCACATTAATTAATAAAAATGGAAACATGTGAGTTTGACAACAGCCATTATCACATCTCTCCACAATAGCTCTCCCTTAATCACCCGCCCTATGCCATACCCAGGATGCCTTTCAGGGTTTTTTTTAACTGTTTATTTTTAATATGGTTTTAGAGTTATACTAATGTGGTTTAATTTTTTTAAAAAAATAGAAAGAACAGAAGTAGGAAAAATTAAAGGAAACCAGCTTCCTTGGGAATAGTAGCGGGGGGGGGGGCAGGGTGAGAGAAAGTAACACTGAATCCACATGACTGCCAACGTTGTATCTGCCACAGCAGTGATGTTTCCCATCCAAGGACTAATGGAACTGCAGCACAATGGAAAACGTATAGATGGGTTCTTCCCATCAGTGAAATGTGACACTCTCACAACACCTGATAGCAAAGCAGTGACAAGATGAGATGACATTTTGCTAAAGGTGCTGTTCGGTTTAACAGTGGTTGAAAAGCCTTGTATGATATTCTCTCTAGTGTTAACCCACAGCATGTCAGTGAAAAACCAGTTTCAATCTAGAATTTGCAATTACTGTATACTGATATATCAGTATATGCACATCTTCCCCCTTCAAAGTATCCTTTTGTTCAACCATAGTAAAATGTCTTTAAAATGCCATGTATTTTCTTTTAACATTTGAAGACAGGCTGCTTTATCACACACAATTATTTTCACGGAAAATGAGTTTAGCATGTGACTCTTGGGAGACTGCTATATCCTCATAATGTTACAAATAACACATGTATACTGTAATTAAAGCCTGCAAGAGCAATTCATCTGGGTACAGCCCATGCATCCATTTTATCTTAAAACAGCTGGATATAGCTATAGTCTCACTTTATATATATATATATATATATATATGTATAGAGAGAGAGAGAGGGTAAAATGCTTTTACAGTCTGCCTCTGTACAGGTGCATGACCAACAATTGTTTGAGGGCCATTAACCAAGAAATGCTGTTCTTCCCACTTATACTGCAATACCTTGGCTGGGTTAATTAAGTAACTCTTCTTCTCACACAAATCAATAATAATAATAATAATAAAGATTACTGACAACAGTTGCATAGCAACAGTGTTAGCACTGTGCTTGGTTAAGGGTACAACTCTATGAATACCTTTTGGTAACTAATCAATTAGTAGGAATGAAATATATGTATATAGAGGATTGTATTGCACCTAAATGACAATGAAGTCATAGCACAGTTTACTCTTCACCCCCATGAAAGAGTTAAAATATAGAACAGCAGACACAGACATTTACACTTACACTTACAGAGAAGAGGAAGGAGCAGAATCTTCCCCTTTTCTGTGGAGTCAGACAAAAGCAAAGTGCTGCAGTCTCTCCTAATATGTGTACTTCCTCATTAATAACTTTTGCCATCCTGACCACATTCTGATGTTGCTTGGCCTCACATGCTCCAGTTTCCCTTTGTGAAATGTTGGAGGGCATGAAATCCCACATGTTTGTATCACTCCAACATGAATATTTATTTTTGCAAATATTGGGGCATATATGGGTAGTTGGATCCCTCCAATTGAATCTCTCTTTTTCTTTACCAGTATTTTTTGCTACATATTTAACTGCCTAGAAATACAAATTCATGAGAAAGGAAGCAATTCTCTCCCAATAAATTGTTGTTGTTGTTTATGTTGTGTGCTTTCAAGTCGTTTCTGACTTATGGTGACCTAGGGTGAAACTCTCGTAGGTTTTCTTGGAAGATTTGTATAGAAGGGGTTTGCCATTGCCTTCCTCTGAGGCTGAGCAAATGTTACTAGCCCAGGGTCATCCAGTGGATTTCCATGGCCAAGGATTTGATTGCTGGTCTCCAGAGTTGTAGTCTAATGACTAAACTGCCACACCATACTGGGTCTTTCTCCCAATAAATACTAAACATGGATATTATTATTATTAGTGGCCTGGAATTGAGAAAAACCTGCAACATACAGAGGCTCAAACATTCCAATTTGAATGTTTACAAACTTTCCTCCATCATTTCATCTTTAGCACTCAAGTCTTATGATTTCAACTTGTTGCTTCCCCCTGCTATCCCCCTGCCTAGATTTTTGCAAAATCTTGCCTAATAAAGAGATCTCAAGCGCTTGTACTTTTTTGTGACCTTTGAGTTAGCCTTATAAAGACATTATACAAATACTCTTAATTATTTGGATTATATGGGTAACAGTTTTGAATTTCTCTTTCTTAGAAGTCTTGTAGGTTAATGGTGTAAACATCTGGCTATAATTTATTAGGTTGACTTAAATTAGGGGGAAATACTCCTTGGAGAACCTGTGAATACATTTAAAAGCCATCTTTAAATATCTTTAAAAATAATTGAGAAGCATGTAACAATAGCAGGACAGGATGATGTACTCAGCAGTGGCACTTCCCACAAACTCTTTGGCTTGCCAGCCAATCCAGATAAGTGGAAAAATCTCTACATTGGGACAGATGTTACCATTGGGAAAAGATAAAAATGTTCTTTGGCATGCCACAGCTTCATAGAGCTTCTTGCACTTCCATTTTTCCTCTTATGTTTCATGCTTATGACATTCATTTTGTTTCTTTCGTGTTTCTTAGTCTATATTGGTTCTCAGGTAGTTTAACATATGCACAACTTTGCTAATAGTTAAAGCATTGAACAGAAACCATTTCGGGAGGGAAATAAAGCATAGGAGCTGGTATCCAAAAGTTTTAATTATCATCTTTAAAAAATTTTGACAGAAAGTTTGTTTTGATGTGTAGTTGTTAACTTATCTCTATGTAGTCACTATCTAGATTTATACATTTTTCCCAGCGTATCTTGACCCCTGAATACCTGATATGGTAGAAGCCTGCAGATTGCACCTGATGAGGATTTTACACTTTAGTCACTTCTGGCACAGCCAGTCACAAAAATAAAGGATGCAATGAGCTGATTTTCTCAGCAACATGCACTTAGGGACCAATGACGACACTGACAAAATTTCATCAATATGCCATAATAACTTCCTGGTGATAATTATTACTTTATGATACCCCTTTGTAAGGTGCAATCTGCAGACTTCTACAATATCAGTTATTTGGAGGGTCAAGATACGCTGGGGAAAATGTGTAACTCTAGATAGTGCAACTACAAATCAAAACAAACTTCCTATCAATTTTTTTAAAAGGTAATCATTACTTAGAGCTTATTAGAGATAAGGATTGTCACAGAAAAAGGCATAGAAATAATTGATATACAGAAGTAAGTAATAGATATTGGTTTATATGATATATGTGATATGATGTAGAAAATGAAAATATTGGTAAAGATATGTAGTACTGTAAATGAAAACATTCTCTTAAATCAAAAGAAAGATGTATTGGGAACTTGATATGGATGATATATAATGTAGGAAGGAGGAACAAATAGAAAGCTGTAAAAGATTATTTAACTTATATGTAGATATAAGTTGTTGTAAGTTGTAATAATTAGCATATGAGGCACAGGGGGTGGGGAAACAAGAAACAGGATTATCATATACAATCTATAGACAATAAGTAATACATTAAAAAAAACTTTTGGATACCCCCTCATATGTGCCCATCTTCTCAAAACTGTGAGAAGAATTAATAATAATAATAATAATAATAATAATAATGTTTTTATTTATATCCCACTCTTCAGCTAAGGTTATCAATTTGTTACAATTTGTTAAACAAACAAGCTTCATTTATATGCCACTTCACACTGCCTAAGCAGTGTCTAAGCGGTTTACAACTGCAAGCTAATTTGCCCCCATCAAGCTCTGTACTCATTTTAGCGACCTCGGAAGGATGCAAGCCTGAGTCAAGCTTGAGCCCTTTTTTTGGTCTTGAACTCGCAACTTTATGGTTTTGAGTGAGTGGCTGCAGTACAGGCATTTAACCACTTCGCCACCAGGGCTCCTCGCCTTAGAGAATCACCTTAGGGAATCCTGGGGGTGGGTAGAACACCTTAGGATCATAACCAGTTCAGGAACTGATAGTCCTATTTCAGCCCCAGGTGGTACAGAACACACATAGTGGCTTGTGCCCCTTTGGAATCCCATGACATGACACTTTAGATGGGAGGTGGCTTATTAGATGGCAGATATATTGGCTGATGGCTGGATCAATTCCCTGCCCAGTACAGTACTAAGATTCTTCGCTGCTGCAACCAGCAAAAGGTTTATCTCCAAACAAATGCATTGTGTGTGAACTTCACTCCCCATCTTTCTAAGGATTCAAGCTCAAATGTTCTGATGAAGTGTATCTACATGTCAGGTAATCACAGGCATCACTATCAGAATCAGATTCAGGTGGGACTTCTCACTTCACAATGAAGTATTTTAAATGCAATTATATCAAAAGCTACATTGGGGTGGATCCTTTGCAGAGTTTGGGAGTTTGAGAGACTAAGGCCGTATCCACATTGCAGAAGTAATCCATTTAGATTTTAATGACCTGATGACTCAGTGCTATAGTATTCTGGGAATTGTAGTTTTGTAAGACAGCCTTCTCTGTCAGACAGCTCTGATGCCAAAACAAACTACAGTTCCCAGAATTCCATAGCATTGAGTCATAGTTGTTAAAGTGGTGTTAAACTGCATTATTTCTGCATTGAAGATGCAGCATAAGTACAGTACATGAGATCTTTCTGTTTGGCAACATGGCATGCCTCACTAATTCAATAATTTGAATCCATATGCAACAAAAAATTATTTGGAAGACACTCAGTCAGGAACAGTCTTGGATAGGAATCAAACTGACACTCTTCAGTCTGTTGTTTAGAGCACTGGAGATTAAATGAGTCACCAGTATTTACACATGGTAGCTTAATAGTTGAGGTCACTGAAATTTGAGGTTAAGCTGAGGAAAGAAAGCATTATCAATTAAAAAACACCTTACAGGGTTAAAAAATAAGGAAAGGTTAAAAACTGTGAGAATAGGTTTTGAAAGAATATACATTATGCACACAGAAAAAAGTCTTAAAAAATACTAGCTGCATAGCCAAAGACTACTAATGTAAGAGAACAGAATTGTGCTAATACTGTATCATCTGACTTTAAAGGCATTATACATTTATATGCATGTAATTCCTTTCCCTTTGCCCTCCAGTCTCATTCCTTCCTCTGTCCCTCTCTTTTGTTTTGGTCTCCCACCCCCCACCCCAGCTATATCTTCTCTATTTTCCAGTATTCACTATTGTTCACTTCCTTCACCATCTTAAACTCTTCTTCTCCCATCCTACCATCAGAAACAGATCTCAGCCACGGCATGGTCTTTCTCTGTTTCTTAATTCAGATTTATGTATTCCTCAGTATGTACACTACAAGACTGCATTCATCACTTCACTGAATTATGACTACTTTCTTATTTCTTCATTATTGCCCATGTAGTATACTACAATATCTTCCCTGTCTTTCAAATGGTGAGAACCTGACTTACTTTAGAAGGGACCCTTGAAATTCATGCTGTAATTGCATACCCTCCAACATTTAAAAATGAAAATTAGGAGCTGAGGCCAAGGAGCATCAAAGTGTGGTCAAGATATCAAAAGTTATTAATGAAAATTAATAATAAACACACTAAGAGATGCTGCAGTAGTTTGCTTTTGACTGGGGATGTGGTGGCTTAGTTGTTAAGATGCCAATTCTAATGATCTTAAGGTCGGAAGGTTGGCAGGCCCAAGTGATGCATGATGGAGTGAGTTCCCATCACTAGTCCCAGCTTCTGCCAACCTAACAGTTTGAAAGAATGCAAATGCAAGTAGATACAAGGGGGTATCCAAAGGTTTTAATGATCACCTTTTAAAAAAATTGACAGAAAGTTTGTTTTGATTTGTAGTTGTTAACTTATCTCTATGTAGTCTCTATCTAGATTGATACATTTTTCCCAGCATATCCTGACCCTCTAAATACCTGATATTGTAGAAGTCTGCAGATTGTGCCTTATGAGGGGGTATCATAAAATAATAATTATCACCCATAAGTTATTATGGCATATTGATGAAATTTTGTCAGCATGATCATTGGTCCCTAAGTGCATGTTGCTGAGAAAATCAGTCCACTGCATCCTTTACTTTTGTGACTGGCTGTGCCAGAAGTGACTAAAGTGTAAAATCCTCATCAGGCACAATATCAGGTATTTGGAGGGTCAAGATAAGCTTGGAAAAATGTATCTATCTAGATAGTGACTACATAGAGATAAGTTAACAACTACAAAGCAAAACAAACTTTCAGTCAATTTTTTTAAAAGGTGATCATTAACACTTTTGGATACGCCCTTGTAAATAGGTATCACTTCAGTGGGAAGGTAACAGTGTGCCATTCAATCATGCTGGCCTCATGACCACAGAACTGTCTTCAGACAAGCTGGGTCTTCAGCTTAGTAATGGAGATGAGCAATAGCCCCTACTATCGGTTATGACTAGACATTCATGTCAGGGGGAAACCTTTACCTTTACCTTTTACAGGGAAGGGCAAATTGGAGTAAGCTGTGGACAACAGGGGGAAGTGGGAGCAGGAGAGAAAAACTAGAACATTCTATCTGATCTTGGAAATTAAGCAGGATCCCTCTGATTAATACATGAATAGGAAACTACCAATAAAAACAAGGTGTTGTGAGCTATATTTCAAAGGAAGGAACTAGCTAAACAATCTTTGATTATTCCTTGTCTAAGAAAATCCTATGAAATTCACAGGATCATCATAAGTGAACAGGTGACTTGAAAGCACATCCACACCCACACATAGCAAATGAATTGGTATTAAGAGAAAGGGCAAGAAGAGCAGACAGTATTGTTTCCAGAGAAAAACTGGGTCAGAACCTCCAGAGCTCTTCCCAGAATTCTTAACAGAAGTGGCAAAAGAGGTGACTGATGGTGGCAGTGAATCTGTTATTGATTTCATGATTGTTCTTCACACAGCTGTCTGGGAGCCATGCTGGTGCCTAACCTCTGAAGGGATAGGATCCAGCAATGGCAGAACTCTTGTATGACTTAGAAAGATAAGTGGTAAAATCAAGACTGGATTCACTAATGCCATGGGTGCAGTTCATTTAACCACTCCAATCCCTCCTGTCTCTCAGAGTGCAGTCTGGTACATACTTGTTTGTTTTTGTGTGCCTTCAAATCATTTCTAACTTTTGGCATCCACAATGCAAACGTACCATGGGGTTTTCTTGGCAAGATTTGTTCAGAGGTTTGCCTTTGTCTTCCTCTGAGGCTGTGAGACTGTGATTTGCCTAAGGTCACCTGGTGAGTTTCCATGGCTGAGTAAGGATTCAAACCCTCATCTCCAGAATCACAGTCCACCACAGGGGCATCACAGGTGTGTGCGGTTTGTGTGGACTACACCAAGTGACAGCTGAGAGAGGGGTGAACATATAGGGAGGCTTACCATCCATCCCAAGACCCCCTGGCCATTTCCTTCCACCAGCCAGGGCAGCCTTGTCCTCTGCCCACTGCAATTACTGGAGGGGGTGTTGCCACTGTCTGATAGCCCCTTCAGGGTTTGGCAGGATTGCTCACTGGTTCAAGAAAGGAAGGTGCCACCAGCTGCGGAACCAGAGGTGTCCTGGCTGGTGGAGGGGTTAGCTGGGGTGTGTGCCAGGCGGCTTGGCTGGAATGGGGAAGGTGGCAAGGAGATCAGGGGAAGGGTGGGTGGGGAGCACTCCTTTCTGCCTAATTTATCCCTCTACTTCCTCTTCCTCCCAGTCTCTCCCCATACAGGTATGTCATCCCTGGGGTGGCTGCCTACCTGGGCGTCACAATATGTGCTATTGCACTGGGATGACAGCAACCCTAATAACACCAATGGTCCAACACTTCAACCACGATATCATTGGCTCTCATACTTGTACGTGCTTACTTGGGAATCAGTCCCATTGAATTTACTTGGCTACTTCATAGTAAACTTCAAGTGGGAGAGAAGAGAAACTGGCTTATATTTAAGAATAAAACCTAAGCTGGTATCACTGATTATATTCAAATATATTCCAGGCTGGTAAAATGTATACAAAATGAGATGTGGGTCATTAGAGGATCAAGACAGACAAAATGTAAAGCTTTCTTCACTGATCTTTCATAATAATACAGTAAGTAAAGTAATACTGAAATGCTGTCAAAATACTTGGCATATATTTACTTAAAAGCCCCATATAATGCTCCTAAAATCTGCTCTCAGCCTTCCTATAGACCAAACATTTTAGGTTTATGCCACCTCTTTAAACATGCAAGGATGATTTCAAATACGTTCCATTTTAAAATGGAAGGTTTCCAAGATTTAAGTGCACATCTTAACCGGCTTGCTTTACATTCCTTTACAGTTTTGCATATGATGCAATGAGTAGCAAATGAATTAAAACAGAGGATCAAAAAGAAGCAGAGGGAAAGAGTGAGTGAAAGCTCAATATGTCAAGCCATCACCCATTTTACACACTTTTAAAAAATCCCTACAGTCACAAACATTGCATTACTGTTCTACAATAGCCTACATTTTAAATGTGATTTTGTTCACATCAGTGCAAGAGGCTTACTTGCCTCATGAAATGAATCACAAAATAAACTGGAGATAATCAATATCTCTCTTTAAGATGAAGTTTAGAAAATTAAGAATCAGAGGTTACAGATCCAGAAGACAAGAACCAAGATTGTGTATGATCACCAGCATTCTTCCACCGGGCTTCCCTCCACCCCCTTTAACAATCTGGGTTGATTGTGATCAGTTGTTACCACCAGGGCAATAAGTGAGTGGTGGGATGGGGTGAGAGGAACTCTCTGGCCTTATCCAGCTACAGTTTTGCAGGAAGGCCCTTTTTGATTACTTTTCCTCATATAACTCCTCAGTGTACCCTAAAAATCTACTCCAGATGTCTGGGAAACCTTCTGGATGTGGGGTGCTAAGTAGAACTACAGCAGGAGAGGGGATATAAGGGCTGGTGGAAGTCTGAACTCTGTTGGCATTGGATAAGAAAGTATAGTACACAAGAATCAAACACTGGAAAGGGAAGTATATCACTGGACTGAGAATTACAGCATTAGAAATAGATAAAGGTTTTCCCTTGACATGAATGTTAAGTAGTAACCGACTGTGGGTGTTCATCTCCATTATTAAGCCGAAGAGCGAACATTGTCCAAAAATGACTCCAGTGGTCATGTAGCTAACATGACTGTGTGGAATGTTGTTACCTTCCCACCAAAGTGGTACCTATTGTTAGTGTTTGAGTAGCACAGTCCGTGATGAGGTACCACAGCTACGTTTAGCGCCAGGATCACCTTCGTGTAGTGTAGGGAGCGGCTTGTGAGTTGGAGAACTACCACTCCTCTTCCAGAATAACTGAAGATACACTGTAGACAAAGGTCTCTCAGATGAGGATTTTATTCTTAGAAGAAGTTACAATATGTACAGAGCTATCTACAAACATCTATACAGTTCACCATCTATCTGCAGAAGCAGCCACAGAGTCAACTGACTCTAACTTTCAAAACTAACTGCAAAGACCACCTGTCAACAGAATGTTCAAATTCCCCCAGCCAGCACCTGATTGGTCGACATTCCTGCCTAGTGTTTGGCCATCACACATTGTATATTTTCCTTGGGACTCTTTATCCCAACACCTATTTATCTATTTGCATTTGCATGCTTTTGAACTGCTAGGTTGGCAGAAGCTGGGACTAATAATGGGAGCTCACCTCATAATGCAGCACAGAAGTGGCCAACAAATATGAATGTACACTATTTAGAATAGTGCATACCACAGTATATGTATGTATATATCCATATACCACTGGATGAGGATGTACACCCTAGATAAGTATGTAGTCCACTGGATCATGCATGTTGCATTTTACTTTGCCTGCGTTATAAATTCTGTCTAAAATCAAACTGATATAATTAGCTTACACGGACTGAGACAGAGGGAAATTTACATAAGAGTAGAGATAGTGAGCCAGAGAGTGTGATGAAAAGGTAACAATTTCCTTGACAGGCCAGCAAGCCACAACTAAGATCCTTTATCTAGGATTTAAAACAACCACTACCTTGTGCTATCCTTCATATTCCTGTCTGGATAAGGAAGCCTAGAAATAAACATCCCCTATTTTCATGTTTAATTTCACTGAGGCATTCCACATCTTGAAGGTATGCCCTTCATAAGAAAAAAAATTGTCTTAGACACAGCATTTGAAAGGAAGTTGAATCAATACTTCTTGCCGCCTTTTATTTGCTCCCCTCCTGCCCCACTTTTAAGCTTATTGCATTTCCCCCAGGGATGTGATGGGGGTGGAATGAAAGGGAGCAGGATGGGAACAGAAGGGGGCAAAGGACATATTGTACCACAAACTGGAACGCCGCCGCCAGAAGTTCCCATTCCATTCCTGGTCCGTTCCAGAAGAGGCGATTTTCAGAAACTGTTCAGAAGTGTTCCTGAAAATTGCCTCTTCTGGGACGGATCAGGAATGGAATGGGAACTTCGGGCGTCGTCATTCTGGTGTACTGTAAAATGCATCCTTTGACTCCTTCCGTTCCCATCCCACTCCCTTTTGTTCTGCCCCCATCACATCCCTTGGGGCAATGCGATAAGCTTATTTAATTTGCTTTCAGCTGGGGAACCACAGCCAACTGCATTTCATCATTTCTTTCCTAGGAAAGTTGCCTTTCTGAAGTTAAATACACATTGCTTATATTTGTATACATTTGTTTCCCTATTATGAACAGAGGATTTTTCCCATCCTGAGGGAGGTAGGTTGATTCTGCCCTGCCCCATGGATGGAGAAAATGCCAGAGTTTATGCCCATATTAGTCAATGACAATGACATCATTGTGGGGATATGAGGTATTCAGATCACACTGAATGGCACTACAGAGGAGGGGTGATATCTGGTTGGGCCCTCCTCCCCCTTTGGCGCACGAGGGGAGAATGTGTGCCCTTCCCAGCTGCTCCATCATTGGGCTTGTCCTAATCCCTTTCAGACTTTTTAGTCTGACTGCACTACACAGAAATCAGTCTTCCTGCAATGGCCCTTTGCTTGCACAAGGAAAATTTGAATCTTTTTCCAGATCCTGATGATGATGATGATACTTATATTAATATGATCAGTGGTGGCTTGTGCTTCTCATGTCAGTGAGATGGTTAATCTGCTCCAGATGGCAGTCTGACTGTTAAAGGAGTTGTCAAGGTCCTAAACCATATTTCCCCAAATAGGTTCAGCATCTTTGATGGCTAATTTAAAGTTCAAATAAAACTCAGAATTGATTTACTGGTTCTACTGACATGAGAGCCACCAGCCACCAGTGCATATGGTATGCTTACTGACACATCCAGGAATCTTCACTACAGCTGCAATTCCGGGATCAATGGCATGGCCACTAATGTGAACATTAATCTGTATCTAACTTTTGTCAGGCACCTTGAGTCCAAGGACTAGGGAATAGGTGGGATATAAATTCATAAAACAGAAGTGATAGTAGAGGAGGAGAAGGAGGAGGAGGAACACCACCAGTAGTAGTAATTTATAATATAGATTAAAAGTCACTGTAGTGTCTTGTGCATTTATCCATGCATATATTTTCTGCAGGTGAAGTGAGAAATGTTACACTTCACCTTGTGTCTTGAGATGTTTTTGTTCTATATCCTCTAACACAGTTATACCTCAGTTAATGAAGCAGTTGTGCTCCTAGGCATTACCTCTTCTCCAGACAATTTGGTAACAGGGGCAGAAATTACATGGAAAGAATAGGGCTATATTCCTGCATCACAAAAAGCTCTACATGTTTCAGCAAACTTTTTATACCAAACTAACAACCTTCACAGATGAAAGAAAACAACCAGGTCATGCAAGCCCTGTATAAGTAAGAAAAACATTTTGAACTTACTAAAGACCATTTGGACTCTTAAAATGACTCCAGAAATGTTTGTTTGTCTCCCCCCCCCTTCACCAGCCTTTATTTTTTATGAATTCTATTTTGGTGGTTAGACTTATACATCTATGCTTTTTAAAAACAAAACAAAACATGCTGGGGGTAGCTGGTCAGGCAGGCTAATCTCCTCCCCTTCTTTTTCTCTATTTGGTGTTCAGGTGTGCTAACTCAAGCTGCATTCACATTGCAAAAATAATCCAGGTTGACACCAGTTGAACTGCTCTGGTTCAATGCTATAGAAACATGGGGTTTGTCATTTGTTGTTGCACTTGTTGTTGATACTTAGCATCATACAAAGCTATAACTTCCAGAATTTCAATAGCATCAAGCCATGGAAGTTAAATTGATGTCAACCTGGATTATTTCTGCATTGCAGATGCAGCCTAAGGGATTCTGGAGGCAGCTCTTCTTTACCTTATCTGCTGTAGACAGAAATTCACTGCTGGTTTAGGTTTTACTACAATAGAATCCCATTCTTTCCCAGCACAGTATAGCACTGTTTACTGCAGAAACACTGCTGCAACCTGCCATCGTAAGTCTGTGTATCTCCAGTCCTCCTTTCCCATCCTCCCAGTGCTGAAAAGCACAGGGGCTTAGGAAGGCTTTAAAAAGACTTTGTTAAATGTTTTGTTAACAAAGGTATGGTTGTATTTGGGAGGGGAGAAGATTAGGAGGACAGTGAAGGATGGGGTTCAAATCAAGAGTTGTTACCAGATACAAAATAGGTTAAAATACCAGACAATGTTTAAAAATCCAGCATCCTCTTTTAAAGAAAAAATATTGATAAGTAAAATACTTATTTGCACATAAAAGCGCTTTTTCATATTTCTATGATGATAATCTGGCAATAATTCTACACAGATGCAGTGTTCATTTCAGCCCATTGCCATGGGCTCAGCATTACTGAGAGTAAAAAAAGAAGCAGCAGCAGCATTAGAATCAACAGGGGGGAAAAGGATATTCCGCTTTTTTCTACCCGCTACCTTGAACATACTTCACGTTTAATTTCACCCTATTGCCACGGGCACTGTGTTGTTATGACAGCTGATCTGCCATTGAATAGCTGTAAAAGAAAATCAACAAAGGATCGCTTCAGTGACTTTCGATGCAATTTATTGGAGCTTGTATCTTGCGGCTGCTGCCGCCTGTCGGGGTAATGACACATGATGGGTGATTAAAGTGCAAGTCCTTAAATCAAAGCTGTGCTGATGGTCTGAAGAGGCAGCAAACAGCACTTGGAGCTTGTTCATCTCTCATGGTGGGAGGACCTCATTAGAACCAAAAAGAACAGGGAAAAAAGGCCTGTTATACTAACAAGAGCAAATGCTTGTGTCTAGGGAAACTTTTTCATGTTTTCAAGGTTTAGCATAAATTTCCCTCTATCTCCCCTCAGACTGTGCATTAATATTTTTTTACTGATTTATTATTATGAGCCAGCATGTGTCTGGTGAAGACAGTTGTGATTCCAGCTGGTTCTTTTCTTCCATTCATTCTTATACATCAATAGCTTTCAGTTTTCATTGGACAGAAATGGAGCCTTTTCCCCAGATCATCTTAAATTATATGGGGACTTAAGACAGTGTTTACTCACAAACTTCCATTAGTGGACAGAAGAAACCAGCAGAATTGGAAGGAAGCAATCCTCTTCCCACTGTAGCAACCTTCACCACCACAGAAAAACCCAGTTGTGGAGGGCTAAGGGGTTCCCCCAGTGTCAGTTTTCAGGAGTTGAAGCAGACACAAAATAAGAAAGGTCTCTCACATTGGTGCTGCAGTGGCAATGCAACACAGATCTCAGCTACATGAGCCTATCTATATTTATACAAACAGTTATTTTTCATAAATTTATTATTAAATTATCTATACCCCTCCCCATATCCAAAGGATTCAGAGCAGTGTATAATATAGTCCATTAAGAATAGTTTAAAATGATAAAAATAATTTTAAATGACTAAAAACATAAAAGGCATTTGCCACTTAAAACAAGACAATGTACAATTTAAGTGTTCAACCATACAACCCTCCAAATGGTGATCAAATACAGTACTTCAGTACTTTCACCATTCTTCAAAATAGCTAGGAATGACAGCAGTTGGATTCTGAACACCTGGAGCACAACAGATTATGTAGTCCTGGTATAAGGGGAAATGGGGCTAAACAGTTACTCAAAAAGTTGAAAAGTTAAAGCAATAAAGGAATTACAGACAGATTATGTATGCAATGCATGCATTACAAACACATCACTACAAAGTTGTAATGCTATGAAATGATGGGAACCTGGATTTGGGGGTGTGGTGAGGCACTAAGCTTTGCTGGCTAAGAATTCTGAATACCTCTCTTAAACTGTAAATCCCAGGTTTCCATAGGATGTTGCATGGGCAGTTAAAGAGGAATCATAGAGCTATCACAGTGTTATACATTTAGGAATGTTGCTCTTTCTTAGCAGAACAATACAGTCATGTTGTCATATTTTATACAGTCCACTCCTGTCTTCTGGAGTTTTGCTGAACATCTGCTATAAGGAAAGATTGCTCAATATGTGTTTCAAAGGGGGCAAAGAAAGAGCAAGAAGAAACTATGTTGGGAGACCATTCTATCATCAGGGTGTTACAAACAAAAATTCCCACTCTGCTTGTCTTTCATTTTTCTCTGTGTGTCATCTGTAACCACTTTCATATTTGAAGGATATTGGCAGTGGCAGCCATTTCACTTGTTTTTCAGAAGAATAGCTGCTTTGACATGTTGCTTAGGCTTGCCACTGTAGTTGTTTTTATGTTGCAATGCTTAAAATCAGGACCAAATCAGATGTTTCTTTGAAATGTGGCATACCTCTATTTATCCTGTTTTTCCCCAATAAATTACACACAAGTGGGATGGAGGGCTCCTTACATTGCTGAGAACAGGAAGGGGATCTCTTCCCTGCCCAGTAGTATTATATCCCAGTCTGTGTGACTAAAATGCCTAGCAGGATTCTTACTGGCACCAAAATAACCAGGTGAGTTCTCTTGCCTGACACAGAAAAGCAAGTTATCTGGAAGGATGCCTGAAATCTGGCTTGAAGAGAGGTGAGGTGAAGCCACTGAAGCAGCCTTTGGTGACAGGGAATGGCCAGTATTTGAATGACATAGGATACTAATAAGGAAAGTGAGCAGTGCTTAAAAAACAAAATGGATTACAATGTTTTCAGGCCTGCATAGCAGCAGTATCCTGAAACCTATCCATCCCCTTATAATTCGATGCATGTGAGGACAGTATGCAGCCACTCAGTGGGGCCATGGGAGGACCACTTTGAGCATATTCACAAAGGATGCATGCATGTCAGGATCCTGCAATGAGTGGTACTGTGTTTTTAGAAAGGGTTTTTATTAAAGAAGCTGGCTCTCTCAAGCATCAAGAAACCACATCTTGTCAGAAAAAAATTATAAAAATGCATATTCTTTCTATTTCTATTATAACCCAAGACCATTCTTTCCCCACTAGAATGTTTTCTATATGTACCATTGCTTAATACACTACAAAGGTGTATAACTGCTCTTTTGTCTTAGCCCATTACCTGTCCTGCACTAGTTCCTGCTTGTGGAACAGTTATAGAAAAAAATATTGGCCATGAAAGTAGCAGGCCTACTACTGTTTGCCATTTATAAGCCCCCACAATTACGTGAATTCACTAGTTTAGTGAATTTACGTGAAATCTGATTGAATTTGGAATGCGTCCAGAATGATTTCCCATTTCCCAGAAATGACACCCATTGCCCGAAATTGCATGAGATACACTCATTCACAATAACGTGAAACCCCATGATTGCGTTCGGATTACCACTGCATTATACCCCCAAATTCTGTTGTATGATAAACTCCATAGAATCTCAAGCAATGGAAACACAAAGTTCAGAATACATTATAATATTTAAGGTACATCTGTCCCACATTCCAAACGTTCCTTATCAGGGGAAGATGGTACCCTGAGGCCCCTTTGTACAGAGTCCTGCTCACTATCTGTGATTTATTTTGACTGCCATGCACCCTCTGGAGCTTAATGTAGGTCCTTGGAAAGGGCAGGCTGAATCTAAACATTCCTGTTGTAAAAGACTTGTCAGCATTTCATCCCTTCTCAGGCCTCAACTCCCAGAAACCAGCTCTGGTGGTGCAGTGGTTAAATGCCTCTACTGCAGCCACTCACTCAAAACCATAAGGTGGCGAGTTCGACTCAGGCTTGCATCCTTCCGAGGTCGCTAAAATGAGTACTCAGATTGTTGGGGGGCAAATAGCTTACAATTGTAAACCGCTTAGGCACTCTTTAAGGGTATGAAGCGGTATATAAATGTAGCTGGGGGTTTTTTTGTTTGTTTGTTTTTCCTGTGGCCAGTTAACATCTATTTTCTACATTTATAATATGGATAGTTAAACTACATATTGATTATTGAAATCACTCCATCACAGTTGTAAGAAAAGGAAACTCTAAGTGCACACATAGTCCCCCAAAAGCACATTGGTGCCAACTAGTCAAACAAAATATGAGCAATAAGGAATTGGGGGAAATACTTCTTGCAAAGAGTATCCTGAGTACAGTGGGGCTTTGCTATTCATGGTCTTGCCATCCACAGATTTAAGCATTTGCAGATGGCAAGCCCTGTTTTCCCCAATGAAGGTGCATGCATATGGCCATACTATCAGCCGTGTGCATGTCACACCACCATTTGGGACAATGGGACTTAAGGTCCCACGTTTTTTCATATCCTGTGAGAGGAGTCTGGAACACATCCTCCATGGATATGAAGGTCTGACTGTATAACTCAAACAGACCAAGAAGAAGAAACAGGAATTCATTTCATGGATGTCTTACTTCTTTACTACAATCGGACAAGATAACAAAACTTCAATAATTACGTTAAATTGTAACTCAACCTCAGCAAAAATTTAGCTATAAGGATTCAGTTGTTTTACATTAAAAACATTTGATTTATTTCTGTGCAGTCCTTCATTGACACAAGCTAAAAAAAAATAAAAAATAAAACAGTGATTTGGAAAGTTGCATCAAACAGATGTCTAGAACTATGTGAGAAATAAAAATAAAAATACTCCCTTTTATAAAACAGAAGTTTTATCAAAGTTTTATCAAACTTGAGAAATGTCTTTTGCATCTGTAGTAATTTTTTTAAATTAAATCTTATTCAGCTTGGCAATTTGTCAACAGAAGTTGCTGGTGGTTTGTGAGCAGAGAAGTGTTGATGTTTACATGCCTCTTTTTGAGAGTAGTAAATTACCTTCTGGACTCTTGTGACCTAAATTATACTGCTTAATCCAGTTCTTCTGTCATAGTAAAGTTTGCCCTGAAAGCCCCCTAATTATTAAGGAAAGCCAGGGTGGGGTAGAGAGGTGGGAGCTTCCAAGTAAGTTGGGAAATATCTGTCAGTCATTTTGCATACTTGAGAACTATATTTCTTTCTAACCTTGTCACCCAGAAAATGCTGCCTGTAGTACAGTTCCTCCCTCATCTCATTCTACGTAGAGGGAGAGGCAGTTAGAGAGTGACCTTGCAGAGCCAGGCAATCACATTATGTGGGATCAATTAATGGCTAGCAAAGTGAGACTGTGAGGGAGCTTGAGGCTTGCATCTAGTAGTACAGCTGTCCCTCAGGACTGGAGCATAAAAGCCAATATATGAGGGCAGGGGACAAAGCAAGCAAGGAAAATGTCGGAGGAAAGAGGAAAGGAATAAACAAAAGAATCAAGGCACAAACATGAACAGTTGGTTTGGGGGGGGGGGGATGTCACACAGGTGCTTATTTTATCATCATCCCTGATTATTCACCAACCTTGTAATTTTAGATATTGAACTTCAGACTGAATTGAAGGCATGTAAGGCTAAAGACACCCTGCCACACAAAAGCTGCCAGCTATAACCACTTTACATACACCAAATTGGAAAGTGGGCACATTTGTAGAAAGAGGAGAGAAGAGGAAGGGGGAGCATGCACACATATGTTTGTTATCTCAGAACCAGAGGAGCTTTCATTAGATTCAAACAATAACTGACTGCAGAGAGGCCCCTGCTTTTATTTGATAAGGGATGCTCTTTTATCAAACATGAAACTGCATGGCATGATCAGACAAAGACAGGATTGCAGCTGTCAGCTAAGGAAAAGCCAGGATGTTGTTGTTTTTAAAACCCTGATTGTTAAATTACATGACATTATTGCATGTCTATAACTGGCCTGCTAATACTAGCCTTGGAAAACTAGGCTCATCTTCTTTCAAGAAATACAATTAGAAATTCCTAATATTCTTGCCCTACAAACTGCATTTGATCAGTTAAAGCTTAATCAAGATAAAAAAAGCCTCTTATCACAGCAGGGAGGTCCATCAGTGGATCCATCAGTGGGGTGGTGGAAGCATATAAACTCTGGATTTATGCCATTCTGCTCCCTCCATCTTCTGCACTGAATGGGAGCTCTGCTGGTGCTGGAACCCTCTTAAATGATCAAAGTGCTCTGTGTTATAGACCAGGCTTATTTTGAAGCCTGGGAAGATACCTATGGAGTACATGTGGTATACCATATAGGTTTTAAGATATAATGCTGGAATCTGGGTGTGCGTGTGTGTGTGTGTGTGTGTGTGTGTGTGTTACTAGGAACAAAGAGGCTAATGCTGGTCAGAACATGTACCGAAAGGTGAAGAAAAAAACGTCTATCAAAAACCGTCCTGAGAAAGGAGCAGATTTGACCACTAAAAAGTGTTCTAGCTGCTGCAATGGCTGATATAATCTGAAGGAAGGTAGCCAAAATCCAGCTATATGCACTGTTTACTTATATTATCTCCAACAAGACTCAGAGTGGCATCATGCCAGGACTGGGTTGATTCTGTTTTGTATTCTATGTTTGATCCAATTGTGATATATGATATCATACATGTATGGTTTCTACTGGGGCTAATGACTAGGAGGTTTGCTGTATATAAGCATGTTGTGGGATGATGACAACAATGGAAGAAGGGAGGGTTCACCTCAGGCGTGTTAACTGAGATAATGAAGTATGTTATTCCTACTAGTTAGTAGGGTATATAGAACTAGGTTGTGATACTTTGAAGATTATATATAAGTGTTCATATGGGTTCAACAGATATGTAGAGTGTTGATTAGAATGATAGTTATAGAGAGCAAAATACGTGATATTTTATATGTTTAAAAATATGTTAACTGCTTAGGTTAAGACAGCTTCACAGAACTTGTATTAAGTGGGCCAGCTGAATGTCTGGTAAAGGAGTGTGGGGGAGTGTTTTTCCTTTTGGGGCTTTCTAGATTGGCAAAAAGAAGTGTGTTCATGGCTGCATGAAACTCTAGCCTTTAGATGAGAAAAAGGGAAAGTGTGCCATGAAAACGCTTTTTTTGTGTTTTAGGGGAGAAGAAGCGCCTTTAAAAAGGTGCTGGTTTTCCCAGCTTCTTTTTTAAAAACTGTGGAACAGTGCAGCTCCATCTAAAGGTTGTGGTGCAGCTGCTAAGCATTAAGGAAAAGACAACTTCATGTCACACTTTCCTGCCAATCTAGAAAGCCCCTTTGAAGCTTCTAAAGGATTGAAAGGCTCTTACTGCCGCTAATGATGGCTGTTAGCACAACTAACCTAAGCTTTTCTGGGAAAGAAGAAAATTCAACCAAAGAAGCAATTTTTTTGAGAATGATGTAACATTTAGCCTGCCAATTTTGTGGGGTGGAGTTAATGCCTTTCAAATGTTTTTATTAGATGTGTGTGTCCCTTTGTTTCTTCAGTTCTGTCCAAAGAAGCCTTACTGGTAACTTCTAATCCTTTATGACTCCAGCAATAAACAGCTTTCTGATCATCCAAAGAAGCCTGATTGACTGTTTGTGTGTGTGTGTGTGTGTGTGTGTGTGTGTGTGGAGGGGGGAGAATTCAACAATTTAATATCTCTGTTTTGACTGGATAATATGAAATGAGGCACTGCCTGCTCCTTTGTTTTGACAGGCTAGCAGGATAGCTGGGCAGAGGCTAGGGAGAGAATAAAGGAAACAAAGAGGAGATAGCAATCAGAGGACTCTTTCAAACGGGGAGGAATTTCTCCCAACTCCGAATGGAGCCAATGCGGATTCATGTAAATTCGCTTGTTTAGCGAATTTACATGAACCCCTGCTCCGTTCGGAATTACTTCTCATTACCCGAAATTAACCCCCTCCTGCCCGAATTTGCATGCGAAGCTTTAATTCGCAATAATGTAAAACCCATGATTGCATTCGAATTGGCTTCCCTCCTGCCCGAATTTGCATGTGAAGAGTTAATTTGCAATAACATAAAACCCATGATTGCATTCGAATTGACCTTAAATTATACTTCCAATTTAGCCTTGTATGAAAGAGTCCAGAGTGTTTTGCTGCTCTCTAGTCTATAAAGAGAGGGCTACAATGTAGCTTGCCAGCTATGCTGTTCCTCATAACTGATAAACTGACCAAGTATGTTGATGCTGGTAAGACAAACAACTTGTTGTGTGCCTTCAAGTTCTTTCCAGGCAAGAACTTCCTGGCCATCTGACCTCAGTTACTCACTGCTAACTCCCCTCACCTCCCCTTTCTCTCCGTTCGGGTCACCCGCACCGCCAAGGGGGCCCCGCTGAGGGAGAGACTGCACGGGAGGACCCTGCGGGAGCGGGCGTAGGTGGGCTCCCATCCTCCTCATGCATTGGATCGGGGCTGGAGCTTGCATTGCCTCTCCTGGGGCTCCTCGCCCAATATGTCCCGCAGGAGACATCCTCTGAGCTGCCTCCTCCTCCAGCTGAGGGACCCCTGAGCCCCATGCATGAGGCACTGCCCGCCTCCCTGCCCATCTCCCGTAATCTGCCTCCTCTTCCTCCTCCTGCCGCCTCCTCTCCATCCTCCTGCTCCATGGACCCTGAGGCGTGCCTTCCCTGAGCCCCAAAGATGAGGAGGGTTGTAGCCTTTGCAAGATTTGTTCAGAGAAGCAAAAGTTAAGGAGGGTGATCCTGGAAGGAAGAAGGTAAAGAAGGAGCCAAGGGAGGGATAGATGGGGGAGAACCTCACCAAGCCCTGCCGGTCCTTTGATACAGCCTCAGTTGCCCCAGAGCAACACAGGGCACCGACCCACCGCTGCCCATGTTGCCTGGCTCCTGTTTTCCCAGCACAGCTGCCTGCCACCACACAGTCACACTTTTTCAGCCCTGTGGAAATGACAGCTGGACCATGTGCATGCACATAAAAGATATTTGGCAAGGTGGCAATGGTGATTTGTCCTCCCCCATTTGATACCATAATGCAAATTGGGCCCTTTCTACTGTTTGTTTAAATTCTTGTTGTGCTTGTGTGTGATGACCATCCCCATTCTGTTTTTTTTTTTTTTTTTTTTTTAATGCCAGCACTTTGACCATTTTCGAGATGGGAGCATATAGGCCTTCATGTGATAATGTCCATAGATACTTCAGGAATGCACGTTTTTGTGCAAATTATAATACTGATATTGTGGGAGCCACCCTTTTCTTTGTCTCATTTTGAATGATAACCTCCAGAAATTTGGCTAGCCAAGTTAAAGCACAATTAAAAATAGGTGTTAATAGTTTAAAAACCATCAGTTTCCACAGTGATTGAAACATTATCATGTCCTTCCTTTTCACTATGAAGAAATGGAAAAATCAATTAAAAGATATAAGCAATCCTTTTGAAAGTACCACAATGCATTGATTCCACTCTAGGTTCAATCTGAGTCAAGCACATATCAGCAATGTAAAGATTTTCACTACACTCTAAGATAACTCTAAATGTATAAACTGGTCCAAAAGATCACCCACACTACAAAAATATTTGACAGACAATTTTAACTGTTTCTCTTATTGGTCTCTTCAATCTTCCTCCAATAAACTGCCTCCAATTGATTCTCCTGGCACAAGAATGTGTAACAATCCCTCAGTATGGACGCAAAATATTATTTCAATACATGAGATGACAGATATGCCTTTGCAACTTAATACTTATTACTTGGATCAGGAAGAAATTCTTACTTTTAACAGTGAGGTACATGGACTTGCTGACGTCAGCCCCCACATCATTGCTGACCTTGCAGAGGTAGTATCCACTATCCTCCTCCAGTACATGCTTGATCAACAAGGAGCCATTTGTGAGAAGCTGGATACGCCCGTTCAAGGCAATTGGTTGGAACTGGGGAACTCCAGCACCTATTGGAAGAATAAATGATGAATCAGAAGGTAAGAGGTCTGAAAGAAAACAGCAAGTACAGTAATTGGTTTTCACTATGGATGGAATAGAAATAAAGTGATCCAGTATCTTCAGGTTTCAAAAACATAAATCAGTCAAGGTAACAAAGGTTATTTCTTTAACTCCTGCAACAATTATGGTTGAATAGGCCGAGGGATGTAGGGAGAGACAAGTGAAAAAGATAGCACTTAAAATAAAGCCACACTTGCTGTAAAGTGATTTTGTATGTGTATGTGCCTTCATGTCTGTTGCCTTATGGCAACCCCATTAATTTCATAGGGTTTTCATAGGCAAGGAATATTCAGAGGTGTTTTTGCCAGTTTTTTCCTCTCTAATATAGCCTATAGCCCTGGAATTCATTGGTGTTCTTCTATTCAAATACTAACTGGGGTGATCCTGCTTGGCTTTCAAGATAATAATAATAATAATAATAATAATGATAAAGTTTTATTTATAGCCCGCTCCTCTGTATCCAATCGGAGCGGGTTACATACAAGATAAGTCAGGATTTGGGCTGCTGCCACAGTGCAGAATTAATGCAGTTTGACACTGCTTTTAACTGCATGGCTCCATCCAAAGGAATCCTGGGATATATAGTTTGTTGTTGCATTAGATGTCAAAAGTATTATGTTAAGAATTTCACAGCCACTAAAATGCCCTGAAGATTCCAAGGCTGCATCTACACTACACAGGGTCTGATAAAGGAAGAGAGGATCTCTCTCTGTGTGTGTGTGAGTGTGTGTGTGTGTGTGAAAGAGAGAGAGAGAGAGAAATAAAGGAACAGCACTCTTTTCAGGTAGAACCTGGGATCCCAGAAGGATACCATAACACTGAAATACATTTAATAAAATGATTGAAAGCAAGTATTTGTATAAATAAAGCATCAGAAGTTTCAGCTACTGCCTTTATCAGTGATGTCAGTTGAAATGAGAAAGGTCTGATGCTTTATTCATACAAATACCTTTTTTCAATCATTTATTATACCTATTTCAATTTTATGACATCCTTCTGGGATCCAAGTTCTACCTGAAAACAGCACTCTTCATTTGCTTTGTTTAACTAATAAACACAGAAAGATACAGAGATACACACAATACAAAGAGTTGTAAAAATACGGTACACAATTTTTTTATCCTTGGACTCTTTCATACAAGGCTAAATTGGAAGTATAATTTAAGGTCAATTCGAATGCAATCATGGGTTTTATGTTATTGCAAATTAACTCTTCACATGCAAATTCGGGCAAGAGGGAAGCCAATTCGAATGCAATCATGGGTTTTACCTTATTGCGAATTAAAGCTTCGCATGCAAATTCGGGCAGGAGGGGGTTATTTTCGGGTAATGGGAAGTAATTCCGAACGGAGCAGGGGTTCATGTAAATTCGCTAAACAAGCGAATTTACATAAATCTGCATTGGCTCCATTCGGAGTTGGGAGAAATTCCTCCCCGTTTGAAAGAGTCCCTTGTCAAGAAGCTGTGTATATAAACATTACCCTAACAATAATAACTGTTGAGAGATTTTTCACACTTCAGGGGGAAAAGTTTGCAAACAACAATAACAAACAAACAGCAAATTACATTGCTAACCCTCCCCCAATGGTCTTTGTGCAGAAACTTTTATTTGCAAACAGTTTTTTTTTTCCTGCAGGAAACACTGCTCATTGGGAGGGGGTGAATAAATACATGCATTATATATGAAAAAGTACTGAAATAGGGGGAAAAAACCAAAACAAAATGTGCAAATATATATAATCTTGCCCAGTGCAGAGAAAACTTTTGAAATTCTTCATTTTAACTTGGAAGAGTGAAATAAATGAAAATTTATATTCCTATTATGTATACAGGAACCAGAGTGGTGTGGTGGTTTGCGCATTGGAATACAACTCTGGAGATCAGGGTTTGATTCCCTACTAAGCTGTGGAAACCTATTGGGTGATTCTGGGCAAACTGCACACTCTCAGAGTCCCACTATACTGTCTTGTTTCCAAGAATATTTCCTCCATCATGCACATGTTGAAGTGAGATGGCATGAAGCCAATGGCCTTTATCTTTCATCAACCTGTCCCTGTGAGATTGTAAAGACATTTAAACCACTATCAGACAGACTATTATGTTAGTGCAGCACCCAACAGTATCTTCATGAAAGGAACTGGGAAGAAAGAAACAGAACTGAGTGGGCTCCTCACTACTTTGTGTGGTGAAAATATGCTTTGTGTGGATTAAAAAAAGCTGCTCCAGTTATTTTTCAGGAGCAGCAATTCCCCTTCTAAATAGGTTTTATGAGAGCAAGTGTAATGTAGGAAGCTAGCATGGTGCAGCAGTCTGAGCACTGGATTACAAACTCTGGGAGAACAGGGTTCAAATCCCTACTTGGCCATGGAAATTTGGGCAACTCCCACTCTCTCAGCCTCAGAGAAAGACAAGGGCACATCACCTCTGAATAAATCTTGCCATGCAAACTATTTTCAGTATTAATGCAAACAATAATGGGTTGTTTTGTGGAGTTAATTCATGATTAAAGATGTGAAGTCACCTAACATATTATTCCAAGCTCTGGAATAACCCTATGAAATGCAGTGGCACCATTCCCAAGAAATAGACAGCCTGAGGCCTTGACATTCAACAACAGACCAACACAGAGATTAACATGTTCCTCTCAACCAAGGGTCACACCATATATATAGCCCACTCACTTCCATGCCAACATTCTCTGAAGATGTTGACCACAAATCCTGGTGAAACATCAGGAAAAAACTCTTCTAGAACTTGGCTACATAGCCCCAAACCCCCACAAAACACTGTGGATTCCATTCCATGAAAGACTTCAACTTCACAACAACTTTTAATTTTCCAAAACCCACCTATTTCATATGGTTAGATAGAGCCAAGTGGGATGAGAATTAATATTCTACATGAACAGAAAATATTGTTGCACTAATCTACTTGACCTTTCAATACACCAAAGTATATGACGGGCTGTGCTACTCGTGGATTTATTTTAATTTTTTAAAAATAAAACACCAGCTAGCTGGTACCAAAAAAGAATAATGAAAACTGGCATAACAGCATTCAACTTCATTTATTCTTCATGTCAAGAATTTATGACCACTAGAGATCAGGGGTAGGAGTCATGTGGCCTTCCAGATGTTATTGGACTACAACTCCCAGCATCCCTCAGCATTGACTATGATAGTTAGGGGTGCTGTGAATTGTTGTCCAACATCATCTGGAGGGACTTTGTTCCCATCTCTGCTATAGATGGTCACTCTATAAACACCAATAATGTAAAATGGAAAATTCATAAGCCAACACAACCACAATACAGGCACAGCCTAGGAACAGGGAAGCCTCTGATAAGAAATCCCAGGTGCAGTGAAATAAATGTTCTCATGATTATAGGAGAAGGAAATCGATGCATTGCTGAACTCAGTGTAATAATGGGCTTTTAAAGGATTGTATCATATCTTCCATAAGATTATTATTAGTAATTTGTAGAGCAGAAGAAATACCTTTGGAGTACTTCCAGACAATTGTAGGGACAGGATAGCCTTCTGCAGAGCAGTTGAGAATCACAGCTTTTCCATAAATCCCATCTTGATCGCTTGGCTGAACCACAAATCTGGGGGGAACTGAAAGTACATAACAAAAAAGAAAAAGAAACAAGAATTAGATTGCAGAGTTAGGAAGAGAATGTTATGAATTAAAAGAGTTTTTATTCAAATGGAAAGGGGACAAATTTTGAAGGAACTTTAAGGACTGCCAGAGTGGTGATTTAATGGAGAAAATGTTCAGTGGACTGGCATACCACTACTGAAACCCCTTCTCAGTAATAAAGCTCACTGAGTAACTCTTGGTCAGTCATGGTACGCTTCAGCTTCATAATCCAAACATGATTTGCACCAAGCTTCTTGGAGGAAACAGTAAGCAATTATATTTAACCGAATGTGTTGTTTTGTAAACAACAGCAGAAGCAAACACATTTGAGATTCACAAAAAAACCAACAACAATCTGATGGTAAACACTGCCAAACCTGATGGGATTCACCATTCTCCAGGTTAGTGCAACATCAAAAATGCCCTGAAGTCTATGGTGTGATGGGACAGAAGTCAGTGGGAAATGCCCTTAGACTTGTCCTCCTCTCTCAGCCTGACCTACCTCAGAGTTGTGAGAATGAAGTGGGTAGAAGTAGAGCCTTGTATGCTATTGTGAGTGGATTTGCTGCCCCAAGGCAACAGGTTCCATTAAAAAACAACAATTATTTCTAAGGAACCACCATAAAAATATATGAAAATTCCCTATACTGATGAAGTTAAGAAAATCTAAAGAGCAGGTACAAAAGTGATGGCAACCAACTTTGGCTCTACCACTCCTCACCTTCCATGTGCAGCTACCATAGAGATATCTTGGAAAACACACACACATTTTATGTTTTATTTCAACATGTCCATTGGGTTCCTTGATTGATTAAATGAAGTGGAGTCAAGCATCTCTCTATAGATACTGTTTTAAAATAACCCTGAGTACTGAGACGAGTGTCTCAGTAGCACTGAAATCCCATGTCCAAATTTTAACTGGTTGAATTCATGGGGTCCTCAAAATCAATAAGATAACTACGAGTTTTCAGGTTTTAGGTAAGATATACAGATTCAGGCAAGTAGTCCCAAAATATATTGTCATGGGATTTCTGAGATCTTCTTTTTAAATTTTATAAGGCTATGTTCACCTAACCATTAAAAAATGACACAATGTTTACAGTGACAACAACAACAGCCATGAAAGGTACCTTAAATATCTAGGGTCATCTTTATTCTGTAAATAATACATAAAAATAGGAATCACAAATAGGACTAATAATTCTCAAATGTGAAGCGCTATATTTTATTTTGATATGGTCCACAAAACTGTTGCACATGCTTTCTCTCTCATTAATTTCAATGGAAAGAGCAAACTCATAACCTGAGTGTGCTTGCTGATTTACTGCCTCCATCAAAATTAATAGGACAAATGTTGGAAAAATCTTGGGGGGGGGGGGGAATCTACTTTCTGCAGAACTTATGTAGATGTAAAAAACAACAACAACACCATCAGCAGCAGATCAACGTTGCCTTCTTTAAAAAGTCAACATTAGTGCTCTTGTTTGTGCATCTTTCCCTAATATGGAATAATTATCAGAAGGGTCAAGCAGACTGGCAGCTTGGAGCAGCCACAGGCTGCTCCAGCTCTGGTCACTCCTTGTTTGGCATGAGACCATGGCGACCAGACCAGACTCATGTCACCATGGTCCTGAACAGGCCACCAGAAAAAAGCACTTTTTTGTGCTCCTTTTGCTGGTGGCCCTGGGCTGCCTTAGGCAGCTGTGGTGTAGCTTCGGCCTCATATGGAGCATGCATCTTCTGAACGCCCCACCTCCAGATTGGCCTGAAGCTTTTGGCCCATGTATTTCAGGCCATTGTTCTTTGGTCAACCATTATAATGATTAAAATACAGATTAAGTGACTGGATCCTAAATCTCATTTTGGTCCTTTTCTCCCTGAAATATTTGTACTTTGTATTTAGTTACTGCAGTTTAAAATGATGGAGGAAATTTAATTACTCAAAGTAATGGCTGATGTATTAATGAACAGGACCATTTAGTCCTACACTTTACCCACTTGTGCCCACAGTGGTGTGCAGCAATGCGTTCACCATTACTCTTTCCGGCGCATGGCACCGCTTCTTCTGGCATGGCTTCCAGTGTATGCTGGAAGCCATGTAAAGAGTGCCTGCTTATCACACAGGAGCACTGTATTTATTTTCATATTACTTTTAAAATAAAATCTCTTTATGGAAAGCCCAAAAAGGATTCCCTAATTAGGCAGTTTTTTATATTACTTGTGAAAAGAAATAAATCTCTACTAAATTTTGTAGGCTGTTTTAAAATCCTGTGGAAATTAGTTCCTTTTATCTAAAATGAGAGGGGTCAGGATCCTTTGGGGCCATAAGATCAGACACCAGCTGTTGGGGTGGTACCAAAATGCAGCAGAGGACAGGCCAATATCTCTTTCATCTGTTATATTGCTATACTGGCATAGAGAATAAATCACTTGGGTATGGTTGTTTAGTCACTAATTCAAGACTTCTGGCTCTTCACAATGTGTTTCATACAACACTGAGTGTCTACCATGCCCCAGCCTGCTTTTTACAATGTAATTATATAGATGCATTCACAAAAGTAAACCCAATGGAACTTCCTCCCAGAGAAATGTATATAGGAATGCAAACTTTCTGTGGAAGTTATTTCTCTTCTATTCTGCTCTTAATGACCACTGGTGCTTAAAATTCATGCAGATGTATGTGTGCACATAAATCAATATATTATGTGTTTTCAGTCATAAGAAATCAGCAGGAAATGTGTTACAATGGAAATCCAGCAGGGCTGGCCCTGCTATTTGGCTGAATGAAGCATCTCAGGCAGCAAATTATTGGGAGTATTGAATGGATGGTGCCAGCAGCCCTGTTGAATACAAGAGGCTGTTTGGGCCTGCTGTACTCAAATGATGTAAAATAGAATTCCATCTCATCAACAATTGTGAATTGAGATTCAGCCATCAGTCAGTTAGCATTTGTAATTGGAAGGGGAGGGGTGCCATAACTTATTCACCTCAGGTGGCAAAATTGGGCCAGTCCTAGAGCACATGCCTTTAGGAGCAGCAAAGAAAAATGAAATAGATACTTGGCATAGCACTGACACAGGCTTAGTGAACCTGATTTGACTTATGTGCTGTTAGCTGAAGAACACCACCATAGCATCAAACTACAATCAGTAAAAAACACAAGCTGAGCATTTGAACAACTGAATATGTTTCCCAAATTCAAGACAAGGCAGAAATATTCCCCTGTTAGCATAGAGGTACAGCTTGCTTACTTATTAGCATATTTTTTCTATCCATCTAAATTAAACTAAAGCGCCATGGAAAATGATCTAACCAGAAATGCTTTGAACCCAAAGAACAGTTTTTAAAAATATTTTCCATATATTAAATCACGTGATTTCCAGCTGTACATGAAAATGTTTCTTGATTGTTGATTAGGTCACCCTTGTGATTTTATTATTTAAAAATCATGCTGTGTGTGCTCTGACAAGAAAAGAGGAATTATCACATATTCCCAGTGGTTTATATTGCCTCTCAAACAGTTGTCATTTCAAAATACTGTTGACTTCTGTCTAATTGCCTGATTAATCATATTCACTTACCTCTCACAATTAATTGGCTTTGGTGCTCTACTGCTGCGGCATCATTTCGAGCTATACAGGTATAATTTCCATTGTGCATGAGAGAAAGATTAGAAATCCTTAAGGAGCTGGTGAAGTCAATGTTGTCAATGGTCACTCCAAGACTGGCTGGGATTGGCCTGCCATCCTTCTGCCAGGTGATTGTGATTGGCAAATCCCCTGAGACCACAACACATGGAATGAAGACTCTCTGTCCAATGGAAAACCTTGGAAATTCAAAGGGCTGAATAAAAGGGGGCACTGAAATGGAAAAAATAAGTGGGCAAGAGAGAACACTATTAAGCAAAGAGCTGTGGAGGTATACAAAGTTTTGAAAGTTATCGGAAGTAAAGATTCCATCCATATAGACAGATAATAATAATAATAATAACTATTATTATTTTATATTTTTGCTCCTCTCCCTACAGATTGAGGTGGGGTTACAACCCAGTTAAAACATATAGATACAATCGATAAAATAAAATAATTCCAATACATTACATCAATAGTAATAATATCAAGTAAAAACTAACTTATCATGATATGGCAGTTATGTAACAGTAGGAGTGCAAAAGATCATCTTCAAGAATTAATGGGGAATGTCCTAAACAGGGTCGGATGGACAGGTCAGCCGGAAGAGCTCCGTCTTGACTGCTTTCTTAAAAGCGTCCAGGGTGGTAATAAGACAGATCTCTTCAGGCACGCTGTTCCACAATTTAGGAGCAGCAGCAATAAAGGTTCTTTGGGAAGTCACACACAATCTCGTCATTTGTGGTTCTAATAGATTCTTCCCCAATGTTCTAAGAGCGAGGGGTGGATTATGTAGGGAGAGGCATTCCCTCAAGTAACTCGAGTCTAGGCCATATAGGGCTTTAAAGATAATAACCAACACCTTGTACTGTGCCCGAAGACATGGGTTGGGACACATTTATCCATAGCACATCCTTTCTATAAGTTTTATGTAATATATGGTGCTAGGTGTGACATATTAAAGTCACCTGCAGCAGGCTTTAATTCTTCTGGTTTTCCTTGAAGGAAGTGAGAAAGAAAGATACTCTGAGGGGAAAAGGTTCATATCCAACAAACTGGTTGGCCTGTTAATACTGATCAATTGAAGGGCAATCCCAATTAATTGCAATGGCCCAGGGCACAGTAGGTCAATTGAAGCTCCATCCATTCCCCAAGTGTTTGCAACTGCTAAGGATGATCCTCACCTTGGATAAACTTTTTGCTGACATTGTGGCTGCGTTCTGGAACTGGCCTAATTTATCTCTCTTTAGTTCTTCTGACATCAGCTGTTTACCAGTAGAACAGTTCTGCTGGCAGACTGCTCTGCAGGCAAACCTCTGAAAACAGCTAGCAGTTAAATATTTCTGCCAGCAGAAGAGGCTTATGCTTAATTGTAAACCCCTTCAACTGTCACATGCTTGAATTAAGACTGCATTACCTCTCTGGAACAATATATGAAATAATAATATAATAATAATAATAATGTTTTATTTATACCCCGCTCTTCAGCCAAGACTATCAGAGCGGCTTACAATTTGTTAAACAAACAGCTTCATTTACAATTGTAAGCTATTTGCCCCCAACAATCTGGGTACTCATTTTAGCGACCTCGGAAGGATGCAAGCCTGAGTCAAGCTTCAGCCCTTTGCTGGTCTTGAACTCGCCACCTTCTGGTTTTGAGTGAGTGGCTGCAGTACAGGCATTTAACCACTGCGCCACCAGGGCTGATCCAATGACTCTTCTAACAGCTTCTGTATCAGCATGTAAAGCTTTCACAATTATTCTTAGACTTGGAGTATTTAGGGCCAGCTGACAAAGCCCAAAAAACTCCCATGCAATATGGCTAGACCTATTCTTGGGAGATTATTATATTTACAAATAATGTGACTGCTCTCCAAAGAGATACAGTCATGTTTCTTGTTGCTACCAGGAATTATCGCACATAATTAGCTGCTGCTGCCACCAAGTAGCTGCATCCCCGCCTCATCCCAGGACCCAGTCATGCTTTGGAGGCCATTTTTCCAAGACGGATGCTTGCCATTTTGGAAAAGCAGTCCCCGAAGCGCAGCTGGGCCCCGGGATGCAGCTGGGATGCAGCTGCCCAGTAGCAGTGGTGAGAATTACATGTGATAATTCCTGGTAGCAACCCAAAAGGTGGCTGTATCCCATTGGGGAGCAGTCGCATTATTTATAAATGCAATAATCTCCTTACTGTCTCCATGCCTGACAGAATATGTAACCTTACATACTCCCAGATATAGAACAACTTCTGAGCTTCAGCAATTAGTGGTTTGTTAAAGCATGTTATAAGTTCATTATTGCTGGGGAAACTACAACTATATGGGGACAGACCAATCTATACGTACATCATGCCCCATATGCTTTTGTGTTTGCAGGGACAACTGTGGGGTACTTTACAGTTGGTGTAAAGTATGCCACAGTCTACAAAATGTGACTGTAACTCTCTGATGTCCAGTTCTGCAAACTCTACTCTCATTTTTATCCTGATTGACCCAAGTCATTCTGCTGCCTGAAATAACAGCAGTTATCTGTCTGTTAGCTTTGCTGTCTTCTCACATTATGAATTTGGCTAAAAAAAAAGGGGGGGGGGGAGAATTGTGAACAAACAAACAAAATCATCATTCAGTTTCTAGTTATTTAAATGTATGTGTTACCTTTTACAGTCACATGTACACTCTGACTGGTGGAAAGCTGTGGCTGAACCAGAACGTTGCATGTGTATTCACCCTCATCCACCTCCTTCTGCACATCTGAGAGTTTCAATGTTCCATTGTTTTCAAAAGCTACTTGGCGATGGTTAAAAGGAAGCAAGTTAGAATTCTTGTACCACTTGATTGAGTAGTAGGGGTAGCCAATGACACGACAGTGAATGAAGGTATCCCGCCCTGCTATTGCTGTGATATTTTTCATGGGTCGAATGCTTGCCGGTCCTGTGAAAGTAAAAGTAAAATAATTCAAGAGTGTATTCAGTGGAGGAATTTTTAAATTAAATATACAATTCTTTTAGATATTGAAATCACAGTTTATGACAGTTTAAAAAAAAAACTTCAAAGAGCCACTTACAGGGTCTTCCTAATCGTTTTGCGCTTTTTAGTTTCTCTAGCCCTACAGCAGGCACACTAATTAACTGTTCTGCTATGTGCTTGCCTCCCTGGAACACTCGTGTGATAAATATCTGTGCTGAATTACAAATTAAAAACTGGTGAAGATTTAATTAATGCCAGATATGCAAAGGAGGGAGGGGCTCGATTGAATCAACACTCTAGTATTTAATGAGATCACCGAAAAAGTGAGTGTTTGCTTTGATTTATGTATATATCACACAGATTGGTATTATGCTATGTAAAACTATAAAGAAAAGCCACATTATTTTTCCATGATTATCTGCTATGACTGTAGGCTCTCCAAAGGAAGAAAAACACATGCAAGTGAAAGAAAAACAAAACAAATCCTACATTCTGAGGGGTGGGAAGTGGAATTGATTAGCATAGGTCATGGAGTAATAAGGGTAATGTGGTATATAATAGATCTACAGTGCAATCCTATGACAGTTTATCCTGAGGTAAATGACATCAGTCGTGATTACCCTCAGAAAAGGTTACTTAGGATTGCAACCCGTGTAATGTTTTACAGTTCCTTTATAAGACTGCACAGAAAAAATGAAGACAGCATTTTTTAAAAAAACAACAATTTTTAGCATTCCATGACAAGGCTCACAGCATGCAGTAATCTTTGCCTTTACTACAATGAGGTTTTGTTTGTTTGTTTGTTTTGAGGAGCTGATTTGACAAGCACCTCTTACGTTTATTCGAGCCTGGTAGAGGACGACTCCAGCAGAATTGTTGGCAGTACAACGGTAGACCCCTCCATCTCGGACCTGAGTGCTGGAGATATTCAGGTAGCTGACCACATTGCCTTCAGAGGTGATGATCTGGCTGATCCGATGGTTGCCATCTTTGATTATGGGATCTTCATCCAATGTCCAGGTGATTGTAGGAAGAGGAGTTCCTTTCACATTGCACATCAGAGAAACACCCTCCCCTGGACTTACCACTTTCTCACTGAAGGCTGAAATTATTTTGGGAGTTCCATCTGTAGAAGAGAAGAAATTTAAGTGTGCGTGCAAACAAAGGCAATGCACGAGATAAACCTGTCTGTCTATCTATCTATCTATCTATCTAATATCCTATCTTTCTCTCAATGTGGTCCCTATATTTTGGTACAAGTGTTTTGGGAGAGAGGTGGGAACTGCTTAACCATCTGTCTGTCTATCTATCCATTCATCCATCAGTTTTCTCCTTTTGTGTCATGTCTTTTTAGACTGTAAGCCTGAGGGCAAGGGGCTCTCAAATTAACAATTTGTAAGCAGCTCTTAAAGCCTTTGATTCTGAAAAGTGGAGTATAAATATAAATAAATAAATAAATAAATAAAATTTACATCCCACCATTCTCCCAGACAGCAATTAAGTAGCTTACAAAAAGGCATACCTCCCCTTCCCATATTTCAGGAAAAGAACAAAACTAATTAATGAAAGTTAAAAAGGGCAATTTAACTGTAGGACAAATTTCAGGCATTGACAATATCTTTTTAATTAAATGTGCAGGGGAGGGGGAGGTAATAAACAATAGAAAAGGGACCTAGCACAGACATGACTTAAAATCTTTTCAGAAACCTGAATATGCAAAGTTACAAAGGATTAGATTTTGAGAATATATAATTCCAGTCATTATTTCTTCCAAGGTGTTCTGAGTCAAACTGAGACTAGAGAATGCAAAAATCTCATTTCATATGTAGTTCACAACCTGCAGAACAGATTCACACTCTGATTCTGTATGCACCAAGGCACTGCAAGGATCGATAGGAACCAACCCATAGCAGCTTCATGCATAACACTTGCTGTTAGGATTGAAGGATTTTTTTTTCATTTAAATTTCCCTACAATATGTATAATATACTGTATTTTACACTTCTCAAGTTCATCAAAGGAACACAGTGCATTTGATCTCAGGAAAGTGTATATTTTTAATCTTGGAAAGAAAAATATGCAACAGAATTGTGCAATTTTTTTAAAGGTGCCTGACAAACAATGCACTATAAAAATACAATGGGCTTCAGTTGATACATATAAAAATGTGAATGTTTTGAAAAAGCAGAAAAATCCAAAAGTACAAAGAAAAAAAAAAATTCCAGTCTCACAATCCAATATGGAATTGAAATGAGCATGCCAGTAAGATTTTGAAAAATACATCAAAGAATGAAAAAAATTTTCATGGTCCTACATGGGAAACACTAGTACTTGTATTGTCTTAGATTTTTTTTCCCTGCTTCCATACACACATGCACACACACACACACACACACGGGGGGATAAAACAATATGAAAATCCCATCCTCCTAATATAGCAATCCAGGTCTTCTGGGAATCACACATTCTAATTTGACCAAAGTCCTAATGTATAAGGACAGCAGTGACATATATCAAGAGCTAAAAGTGCTCTCTGAATACATAAGCACACTCTGTGAAAACTGAGGCCTACAACTAACTAATGGACCTTTAGAACCGCTTGAATGCTCTCTCTCTCTCTCCCTCCGTTTCTCCCTCTTGTAGAGTGAAAACATTGATCTTCCTCCATTAGCGTGGCATTCCCACTGCAAGTACCCTGCATCATCAGCAGAATCCTAGTGTGGCTGGGTGGAAAGAGTGATAGTGCCCCATCTGCCCTGCACCATGATTCATGAAGCATTTTAGTATTTTCTGCACAATGAAACATGTAAATAATATGCCAGCAGGGGCATGTAGTTGACTATACCAATCCACTCATTCTCTTTCTTTCCCAGTGACACTTGGTTCTGATCCTGGTCTTTCCATGCTTCCAACAGGGAGAGAAAAGATATTTGCACTGAACAAGATTTTAAATGACTACAGTATATCCAGTTTGTGGCCTGCAGGACTGATAGTGAAAGTGGCTGTGTGTCTTTCACTTTCCTGAGGTTGGGAGGAAACTGTGAGGATTAGATTCCTTTTCTTTCTTTTTCAAATTATATACAAATTAATGCACACGATTAAGAATGCCTATGCTTGGAAAATGCACATAAACATGCTTGAATCAATGGGCAAAAATGCATAAAAATATATACATGGAGAAAAAGACATACAAAATGCACTTATTAAGAAAAGTATGTACTGAAACAAGCACTGATATCAGGTGGAAAAGAGGGGATAATCTTTTAACAGGAGAGGCAGCAAAAGAATGCTAGTACAAAGCTGAGAAATGCAGCAAAAATGAAAGTGAAAAGATTTCCATGTCCTCATCTCCAGATCTGAGGAACAATAATTCCCATTGTTATTACTAAAGTTTATTTATATGGTACCGTAAGTTTTGCATGGTGCTTTACATAATCGCCAAAACAAGAATACAGATAAAACCAACCTGCAGCATACAATCTACAATCAAAAGCAAGAAAGAAGATTTTCATACCTGCCTGCATTGCTGCTAAAACATCCCTGAAACGTCGCTCAAAGGTGGAGGAAGCACGTGTGTCTGGAAGCCAGGTGCGCTTCCTCAATCGTCAGGGAATCATCACTCCCTCCTTTGGTCTCTGAATCGTTGCAAGGGGAGCAATTTTCCTATGAACGCAAACTTTGCATTAATAGGAAATCCACTCTCCAGGAACAATTTAGGGACACAAAGGAGGAAGTGATGATTCCCTGATAATTGAGGAAGCGTGCCTGGCTTCCAGACACATGCGCTTCCTCCACATTTGAGCGACGTTTCAGGGATGTTTTAGCAGTGATGCAGGCAGGTATGAAAATCTTCAAAGATTATAAAATAACAGCATCATTAAATAACTCTAAAACAGTAAACTATAAAAACAATACACACTTACACTTATCTAACTATCAAAATTAGGCTGTAAGCTGGAAGGCTTCCCAAAACAAAATCGTCTTTAATTCAGGCTTAAAGTTCAATAGATAAATAATTGTCTGCAAATTTCTGGGCAGCACAATTCAAAACTGGAGCGTGCCCAAAGGAGGGCAACTAAGATGGTGAAGGGTCTGGAAACCATGCCCTATGAGGAACGCCTTAGGCAGCTGGGGTTGTTTAGCCTGGAGAAGAGAAGGTTAAGAGGGGATATGATAGCCCTGTTTAAATATTTGAAGGGATGTCACATTGATGAGGGAGCAAGCTTGTTTTCTGCTGCTCCAGAGTCTAGAATGCGGAACATTGGATGCAAGCTCCAGGAAAAGAGATTCCACCTCAACATTAGGAGGAATTTCGTAACAGTAAGGGCTGTTCGACAGTGGACCACACTCCCTCGGAGTGTAGTGGAGTCTCCTTCCTTGGAGGACTTTAAGCAGAGGCTGGATGGCCATCTGTCGGGGATGCTTTGATTGGGAGTTCCTGCATGGCAGGGGATTGGACTGGATGGCCCTTGTGGTCTCTTCCAACTCTGTGATTCTATGATTCTATGAATGTTTGGGAAGAAGATTCCAGCAGTGGGGAGCAGTAAGGGACAAAGGACAAATCTGAGCCAGGGATGAAGAAATCCTTGGCTGGGTCAGAAGCCCGGAACCCATGAACATAGATCACCAAAAGGATGGTAGGAGGAGACAAGAACAAACAAATTGGGTGGGGGGGGGGACCATGCAGGGCTTTAAAGGTAAAAAGAAGGAGCTTATAACAAATCCTTAAGGGAACAGGGAGCCAATGAAGAGATGACAACAAAGGGGTGATGTGATCTTAGTGATGTGCTGAAAAGATAATCCTGGCAGCAGAATGTTGAATAAAAATCAAGGGGCTGAGGTAGGACAGAGGGAGCCCCGTCAATAGAAGATTACAGTAGTCGAGGCAAGAAATAGCAACAGCATGAACCAAAGTCTTGGCAGCAGATACTGAAAGAAAAGGTCTGATTTTAGCTAAATTATAAAGAAAAAATTGACATGAATTGGCTATGGCCTGGATCTGAACAGTAAATGATAAAGAGGAATCAAAAACAATGCCAAGACTACTACATGCTTCCTTCACAGGGTGGATACAATTGTTGTTAACTGTAATTGAAAATGAATATTGCAAAGACAGTTTAGGTGGAAAAATAAGTAATCCAGTTTTGGCCATGTTTCAGATGTTGATGAAGCATCCAGGTGGAAACAGCTGAGAGACATGAATCTCATCAGCCACCTTGGTGCTGAGGATAGGAGCTGCAGTCAAATGCACCTAAAGGCCACCAGGCTGGGGAAAGCTGTTTCAATCCTGTTTGAATAATTAAGGCAGTGGTACACCAAAAAGGTTTGCCTGCCTGATTTTTCTGTCCCCTCCTCTACTGCAACCACTTTGCACCATTCCCTGTGTATTAGCCCTGTCATCTCTCCAAAGACAAAAAAGCTACAGGCTTTTCATCCTGAATGGAAACTGACACACAACGAAGAAATCAGGAAGCATGCTCAGCTTCCACCTCTGCCCTTCCCCCTTCATAAAAAAATCAAGTGACAGGCTTTTTGGAGATGAAAGCAAACATTATTTTCCCAGTGAGACCCAGGCATCTTTGAAATCTTTCCTGCTGTCATTCTCTGATAACCTGCACACTCTCGACATCATTATAGATTATCAATATGCGCTTTAGGCATTCTTAGTCACAGGAGATGGTTGCCGAGTGAACTAGGTCGAAGCAGGCACTGACTTTTTCTTTCTCCCTGCCCCTGCCATGACTACTCTAAAAATATTGGCCAATCTAGGTCTGCACTCTACCCTTGTTAGCTCTAGATAAATTGATTACTTTCCTTGCTTCTTTACCATAGGGAAGAAGGTATCAGTTATTCATCATGACTACCAGAACTTCAACTGATATCTGATACCTGGGAAGAAATGTACACAACAATTTGAACTTCTTTGTAGACATATGTGTGCATAGGACTGCTGTGTTGTTGGTTTCATTACAAATAAAATTGAAGTCATAGAAGTCTTTTGTTTTTGGATGATAGATATCAGATAATTCTCACAGTTCACTGTTACCTAGACTATATGATATCAAGGTTGTGTAGTCCACTGAACACCTCCAAAGGGCAATTCCAGGAGGCCATCCAAAGTTGAACCTAAAGGCAATCATGCTGTTGAAAACCAGGTTGCTTACAGGGATCCTTTCTTCTCAACATTGAAGTGAAGATGAAAAGATTAAGAAGGCAAAAAAGGAGCACAATAAAATCACCGGTAGATCAGGCAAAAGGGACCTGTGAACTCCACTTCTTGGAAGATGAACACCTGGGCCAGGCTCTACAGGCTAATGGTTACTCCAGTGCAGACATCAGAAGGGCTGCCAGGCCCAGAAAAACCCAGAAGACTCAAGATAAGCAACTACCTAAAGGCAAGGTATTTTTACCATACATCAAAGGAGTCACAGACAGAATAGGGAAACAGGTGAGGAAACACAACTTTCAAATGGTTTACAAACCGACAAAGAAAATCCAGCAAACGCTTTGCTCAGCCAAGGAGAAGAGAGACCTTCTCACAGCCGCAAGAGTTTACCACATGCCATGCAGCTGTGGACAAGTCTACATAGGGACCACTAAACACAGTGTACAAACAAGAATCAAGAAACATGAAAGAAAATGTAGAATGGGTCAGCTGGAAAAATCAGCAGTAGCAGAACATGTTATAAACCATCCTGGGCATAAAATGCTGTTTGAAAACACTGAAATTCTAGACCATGCCAACAACCATCATGTCAGAATGCACAGGGAAGCCATTGAAATCCACAAACACCTGGACAATTTCAACAGGAAAGAGGAAACCCTGAGGGTAAACAAGGCTTGGCTACCAGTTGTGAAGAACAGCAAGGTTAAGACTCAACCAATGCAAATGAGAAATCTCCCGGGGTCAGGGGTTTCCCGGCAGACAATGAGCACTAATCAAGCAGACACTAATCTTCTTTTGCACATCCTCCCACCCTGAGGCCTTCCATTAGCAACAGAACAATATACATGCAAATCACTCCTCCCTTCCCAGGGTCATACAGTATGTGTATGTGCGTGTGTGTATATGTATGTGTGTGTGTGTATATCCTATATCCAACCCTTTTCCAGACAAGCATTTTCTGAAGATGCCAGCCACAGATGCTGGTGAAACATCAGGAAGAAACTCTTCTAGAACATGGCCACATAGCCCGAAAACCCCACAAAAAAAACTATTAAGAAGGCAATCGCAGCAACTGGCAAAGAGGAGATGGGAGATTCTGAAGTCATGACTGGCTGAACTTACTGGCACCATTCCCTTGCAGCATGCTGTCAAATTATCACCTGGTACCACATTGTTATCTTTGGTACCTCTGCTGAACAAAATGAATGGACTAGACGAGGGAGTAGGAGAATGCCCTTCTAAGTGTTCATCCATGCCACTAAAAGGTTGGACTTGTATGAGGTGTATTTTGTAGCTTCACATGCTGCCATTGGTTATTTCTATGCATGGGCATGTTCCCAATAATTAATCCACTCATAGTCAGGCCCAGGAATGACCTATATTACTGAAAGACCTTTTTTTCCTTCTTCAATGTAATGGGCAACAGGATAATAGGTAAAGTTAAAAAATGTCAAAGAGGCATGAATGCACAACTTAAGCCTGTCTAGAACACAAATATGAGCCACAAAAATAAATGTATTAATAGGCCAATTCTGTACATTTCTGGATTCAAAACAGAAAGGAAAATATGACACAATTTAAATATAGTTTCAGTAACGGTGACTATATAACCTTATTTTGGAGTAGGGATGGAAAAATATTAGAAAATATTTTTTAAAAAATAATCTAAAATATGGTTTTCAAGTGTCAGGAAACCCTGATGAGAAGAATCCTGGACTGATGAGAATCTCTGCAGTTTGGAATTTATTCTCCACAAAATTTGCACATGCTTATTTTGCACAGAAAACAAGATAGAAAATAATATTCTGATGTAGAAATATCCAATCCTGCACAAAAAATGTTGTTTTCTGCATAGAAAAAAAGCTGTAATTGGGAATTTGTTCTTAAAATTCACACCTTGTTGATTTGCATAGAAACCAGAATTTTCTGCACAGAAATTAATATTTTAGCATTGGAATATTTTCCATCCAGGAAATGTTGCCTTTTGTACAGAACATTCTGGTATGGGTACAAAACAACATGTGAATTTTTATCAAAATAATTCTTGAATTGCAAATAGCCATTGAAAACTCTGTAGTTTTCAAACCCTTTATCTGAACAGGAAAAAGATTGCTGCAATTACTTGTTGCTACCTTTGAGAAGAAAATTATTGTTTAGGAGACTAATTTCACACAGATCAGACTCCATCTGTGACATGTGTCCCCTTCCAGCCCATCTAGTATAGCTAGTGCTTCCTTCCACAACATGATCAGAAAATATATATAATGCATATTTTATAGAGAATGCTTCAAAAATGCACAGAATATCCTAAAACAGACTATGACTAACCTTCTAGAACCACCTGAACATAGTCTTGTGCAGACATCTTGTCCTTGCGTACAAAACACTGGTATGCCCCACCATCGCTTTTGGCCATGCCATCCATAATAAGGGTCTCATGATTGACCCCAATGATTCTCACATTATTCCCAGTGTTGATGATTTCACCATTTCGATACCAGAAAAGTTCAGGGTCCTCTGTTCCAGTCACACTGCAGGACAAGGACACTTGACTACCGACACTGCTCTTAACTTTCCTTGGACTGATGGTGGCTTTGAGAGGCTCTAAAGATTCAAGCAAAAAGGGAGGAACTAATTAGAAATTGATGTTTAGAATAAGAAGCAGTAGTAACAAGTGAGCCCGTATTAGAAAGATGGTGTGGCAAACATGTTAGTAGATAAGTCAGATACATGGGAAGGCCCCCCAGAACAGGGTCTAAGTTTTTGTGGCCCTTGAATAAAAAGGCCATAAGTAGATCTTCTTCATCTCATATGGCTTTTAGACAAGAGGTGTTGAAAACAAAATGAAAAACCCTTATCCCACCCATATATATGAAATTAAATAAAGGGGCTTTGAAAGGTAAAATTGTTACTTATAGGCAGCAGAATAAATTATTTTGGTCAATAAATATATGTTTGAGATTTCACCCAAAATGGCCTGCCGGAGGAGATCTGTCAAATCACCAGCTTAGACAGCTTCCAAAAAGCTATAAAGAAGGTTATCTTCTGGCAGGCCTTTCCTGAACAGAATGACTCAGCTACAAATGAATCCTCCCCACTCTATGTATGTATATATTATGCTACCACTTGGCCCATTACATCATTGTTGTTAATAGTTTTTAACAGACTAATTTTAAAATGTAATATGTTTAATTCTTTTTTAGGGGGGGAGGGTAAGACAGTTTTGTATATGTAGTATATATTGTATATTGGTTCTGTTTTAAATATGTAATCCACTTTGATCGCCTTTGTAGCAGAAAAACAGGGTATAAATAAAACTTTTATTTTTTTATTTATTATTTTATTAAAATTTCTGATGTTCATGCCAATGAGAAATTCTCATGAAAGTAGAAACCAAAGTCTTCTGTGGGTAAAGAAAAGAACCATTCTTTTGATAAACAGAGAACTATTTGTGCATTCTGCTCACACAAAGAGTGAGCTCTTTGTGCCCTCTCCATTGCTATCCATCCTCCTATGTTGGAACAAGAGCATTTCCTTCACAAAATAGATTAAAGTCAACATCAAACTCAGGAAAGACTAGCACTATAGCAGGACTTCTTTCTTGTCCCTGCCCTGCTGTAGCGCTTACCATTTTGTCCAGTTTAAACATCCTGATGCCAAAGGTCAGGATCCAGCAGACTGGACAGGGCAATCAGGAAAGGACAATTTGTCATTCCTTACAGCCCTCCCTCCCTTACCCAAGGCCTGTAAAAACACTGTACAGCACTGTGTGGAAGCTACAGCAAGGCAGGGACAAGAAATAAGTCCTGCTATAGTGCTAGTCTTTCCTGAGTTTGATGTTGACTTTAATCCATTTTGTGAATGAAAAGCTCTTTTACACTTGCAAATTATGGAACAAGTATGCAATCCTATGCCTACTGTTATGAGGGAAAATCTCACTGAGCTCAGGATTGAGATGGTGCATAAGAGGACTGAGCTGCAAGCCAGGTCTATAACCTTCTGGAGAACTTCTTACACAATGGGTTGTACAAATTCTTGAGTGATTGCTCTGTGTGGATGCTTGTGCAAAGGTGTAACCCAGCACAACTGCCTCAGGGGATGTCTATTCTACTAGCATTCAACTTGAATAAGGCTCATGATACCAGTTATTTCCATGTTATTCCTAGTTTAAAAAAAAAATCAACCAGAATTGTGCATGGAAGGCACCTGTGTTTTGACATAACAGTATCCATTCTCATTTCCTATATATAACAGGACCCAGTTTTCTGATCTACTTACGTTTTACGTGTAAGCGGCCTATCACTTCAGCAGTACCATAATTGTTCCATACTTCACACACATAGTTGCCTGAGTCTGATGGGCGTATGTTCTCTATCAGTAGACCAGTCACTGTTTGCCGGAATCTGCTGTCAAGCTCCCAGGGAACATTGTTCTTGAGCCAGCGGTACTTTGGTGCTGGGTGTCCAGATGCTTTGCAAGGCAGCTCCACTCGCTGTCCTGCCATGGCTTTACGGTGTTCAAAACCATCCAGAATAGATGGAGCCGAGTTTGCTGGGTCTGGAAATGAATATAGTTATGTCTTACGGATTGAACATTTAATTCACTAATCAATTAAAGAGCCAGTTGTACAAACATAATATAAACAGGTTCCAATGTTAATGTTATAAACAGGAGGGAAACAAATATTCTTCTCATACCTATATTCATAGCTAATGAACAACTGGTTTTTTTGTGTTTTTTTAAAATAAGTCTCTAGCTCCCTGGTTTCCAATGGTTCATTTGGGGACTTCAAAAATCAAAACAATTTTTATACACTTAAAAATATTTTATCATTTCTTAAAGCAACAATTCATTAACAAAGTCATCCTCTTTATTATCTAACATTTACTAAAGGATTTGTTCAAGTATAGCATTTCAGGCTTGAGATTAAGATGTTATGCAATCTCTAGTAGACTGGCCTCCCACTCATACATTGCAGCTGGTTCAGTATACTACTCTTTGTTAACTGTATTCCCCTTTTTTTGACTTTGTTCTTTTTTCTGACTTTTACACTTTACATTGCTGTAAAGTGCTGTTTTTATTAATTTGTAGATATTAGCCTTATAAATTGTGTGATATGTTGGGTTAGATCCAAAGGGATTCTACAACAAACAAAACTTGAACATAGGAGGAGTCTTCCTTTATATATGGTGCTCCATATACTGCCCCACATCAGTTCACTAAACATCCCTTAATTCTAAAGGTCAGCTTTGTGAAGCAGGGGTGGGGAAGGGTTGCAAGGAACTGTACCAGGCAGATGACAGGAAAAGACCATTCCACAAGGAGAATTTTACATGTGCTTTACTGGATCTACTGTATTTAAGGTCAGATTTGTATTGTACTTATTAATGTATCATATCTTATACAACATAAATATGGAAATGTGTTTCTGCTTTTACATTTAGAAAATATTCCTGATGCTTTCAATTATGAGAATTTGTTAACATTTATTATCCTTTATTTACTTCTTTGGTAGGTCCCAAGAAGAAAAGGGCCAACCTATTTTGAAAACTGATGTAGCAATCTTAGGCAGCAAATTTTGGATGTCATGAAGCAGATGCAAATAGCCATTTACTTGGTATTATTATTATTATTATTATTATTATTACAGATACTGTATTTTTGTTAGCAGCAGAGATATGTTGTAGTGTTTTATGCCTCGTGTGCTAAAATAGCATGGGACAGTCTGGGTAATGTGCCAGGAATGGTTTGGGTGAGAGGCAGAAGCACCTTTGCTGCCCTACATCATGCAGCAAAATATCTAGGGCCAGCCCCAAAAATCAATCAAAAGCTATAGAATCCTAGGGATGGCTCTTATAAAATCATGCCAACTTTCTTGACAAAGATGCATCTTCTGATGCAAAGATATTAACAAAAAACAAGGACAAGATATTAACTAAAAACATGGTATTAACTAAAAACAAGATCCTTGCATTTGAACCAGTTATTTTATTCACTAGCTAATTTATTTTATGTAAATTTATTCAATGAATTAAAAATGCACTAAGATTCCCCCTATTGAAGTGTTTTTCAGCCTTTGGCCCTTCAGATACTTTGGACTTCAATTTCCACAAAGGGCTGCCAACACAGACAATGGTCAGGACTTCTGGGAGCTGAAATCTGAAACTCCAAGGATTCTCAAAAATAGCTGTAAAACATTGTTATGTTTGGTAGGCAAATGTACAGAGACATGCATACTAAGCAGAGGTGAATCAACCTAATCATAAGGCCCTTTACAATTTCACAATTGCAACACTAAGAGCTCTCTGGCTGAGAATTCTAAACACCCTTTCCTGAAGTGCAAATCCCAGGATTGAACAGGAGGAAGCCATATCAATTAAAGTGGAAATCAGTTATAACAATGCAGTGTGATAACACAACAATTAAAGTGGTGCCAAACTGCATTTATTCTTCAGTGTGGCAACAGCCTCTCTTTTCTGTTTCTTCCTTTGGGGGGCAGGGAAGGCAGGGAAAAGGCAAGAAGTGATTAGCAGCAGGGGCAAACTTTATTAACTGCCAAGCAAGGAGGGAATCTAAAAGCCCCAGAAAGTCAGAGACTTGGAAAGCATGGAGGAATAAGCCTTTCCCATTTAAAGAAAGTCAAGCGAGAGAACAAGCAGAGGGACAGGAAGAGTGCAAGCATGGCAAACACAGAAGTGAAATAACTCTATTTTTTGCTCCACTTCCAGGTATCCTCTAGTGGCTACTGATGGGCTATTGCAGTAATTCAAACCCTCCTATAACCAAGAAGATTTATAATAATTTTTGCTTTGTTCTAAATTCCACAGCCATTGCCTCTTATTTCTCCCAAAAGGAGAATACATCTCACTCTCTTCATTATTATTTCATTTTTGTCCTGCTACATTATTAAAAGATTGAAACCAGAAGTTTAGGGAGAAATGGAGAAGTCATGTAAAATTGTCCACCCTCATAAAAATGGTCAAGCTCGTATTTAGGCTCTTTCCATGATAACCTGGACTGAGAGGAATATTCCAAGCTGCACATGGAGTATGTTAAAGCTTACACAGTGGATATGGAGCAAATAAAAATCCCTTATTATTTTCCCCTCCAGAGAAGCCAACAAAACTTAGAAAATATTCTGTTAACAAAACATATCTGGTTTCAAAACCAGTGGTTTTTTTTGGGGGGAGGGTATTTGAGTGATGCAAAGTAACGTAGCCTTCAACAGCAATTATAGTTCTTCATCTAATTGATGCCATACGGTATTTTATCCTGGGGCTGATTCCATTTGTCTTTAATAAGGTGTTCTACAATCCTGAGAGGGAAGATACAATCCCATTGGTTCTTCTGGATGTCAGAAGTTCTTCTGTCTTCAGATCTTTTCAAAACCAGAAGTGACTGCAAGTTACTTTCAATACTGAAAAAAGATGTAATCCAGAACATGTCTGTGACACATGATGTCGGTGTGTCTGGTTGTGCTTCCTCTCTTGCTGGATATATTGTTGGACATTAACTTTCTATGACAAAAAATCTTTTGCTATTTTTAGAGTTTCTTTACTTTTTACACTATGGGTCTGTGACTTGTAGGAACACAACAGTAGTTGCAGCAATTGGATACTCTGAACCATTACTGTAACAGAAAGAGTTATGCCACAAGGTTGAAAATATCACTCATAATTTAGTGTTCAGGGGATCTTACTGTTTTATCTGTGCATGGATATGTATCCTACACATAAGAACTTCAAACAGTATTTTTTCTGGATCTATGATACTCACATCTTAACGTATATGTCCAGCCAATTATTATACCCTATGTATTTCCCTCTCTTATTTTATTTTATTTTACTTTATTTATTTCATTTGTATGCCAACTTTCTCTCAGAAGGGACCCAAGGTAATTTTTTCTCTCTCTTTTTTCTCTCTCCTTCTTCTTCCCCCTTTTCTTCTTCTTTTTCGTCCCTTCAATTTAAGCTGGTATCATGTTCAGTAATTATGAACTTCTAAGTCTGCCTTATATGTATATGTGTCTTCAAAATGCCTGTTGACGTATGGCAATCACAAGAACTTCACAGGGTTGCCTTAGGCAAAGAATACTCAATGTCTTGCGGCGGTAATGGATTGGATGAGGGAAAACAAATTGAAACTCAATCCAGACAAAACGGAGGTACTCACAGTTACAGGCCCGAAACCCGGATTGGGAATACAATCCCCAGTCCTCGATGGAGTCACACTCTCCTCGAAGGACTCTGTTCACAGTCTGAGGGTACTTCTTGACTCGTCGCTTCACATGACTAGTCAGGTGAATACGACGGTCAGGAGTGCCTGCTACCAGCTTCGGCTAATATGCCAGCTGAGCCCTTTCCTGGACATGAGGGTTCTAGAAACTGTGGTGCATGCGCTGGTAACCTCACGTCTGGAATTCTGTAACGCGTTCTACATGGGGCTACCCTTGTCCTTGACCCGGAAACTGAAACTGGTCCAAAACATGGCACCAGGCTTATCACTGGCACATCTAAGAGAGAGCACATTATACCAGTGCTTAAATCCCTCCACTGGCTGCCAATTAGTTTCCGGGCACAGTACAAGGTGTTGGTTTTAACCTTGAAAGCCCTACATGGCTTGGGTCCATCCTATCTTCGGGACTCCCCCGCACATTTCGATCCTCTGGGAGGAACCTGCTACAGCCTATGAAGACCAGGCGGGCGCAGACCTCCCAGAGAGCTTTTTCAGCTGTCACCTTCTGGCTGTGGAATGACCTGCCGGATGAGATGCATCTCATGGTATCTGTTGATGGCTTTAAGAAAGCATTAAAGACGACTCTCTTCTGGCAGGCCTTCCCGGACAGTACTTAATATCTCCCTGCTCCAATTATTTGGGATTTACCAACTTAAGATCATAACTCTCTTTGGTTTTATTCCCAGTGAGCCCAGCTTTCCCTTCTAATGTTAGAATTTTTAGGTTTTTAGTATTGTTTTGTTACATGTTCTTGGTTTTAATTCATGTTAATTTAATTACATTTTAAGGGGGGGAGGTTGGGATGGGATTGGTTTATTTTAACTGTCTGCTGTTTTAAACATGTTGTACTCCACCCCGACTGCTTGCTCAGAGGGGTGGGCTATAAATAAAAATGATTATAAATTGCAAGTTCTTTTCTCTGTAATACAGCCTGTAGCATTTGATATAGCACACTGTCACAATTCACTTTTATGGATGCTAAGAATGAAATGACCAAAGGTCCTTCCAAAATCTACCTTTTCAGCAGCTCTGCTCCTCCACAGCAATTTCTCTGTCTCTGGAGAGCAGGGGAGTAAATGGGGATGAGTCCAGCTCTCTTCCTGTTGCTGCATGTTCTGCAAAAGACATCTGCAGGAACCTTGCAGGGGGCAGGGGAGTTGCACTACTGAAAAGGTAGCATTTAAGGGGTAGCACTGGAAGACATAGCTACAGAGATATAGCTATGTCTCCATAACTATCTCCCCTAATGGGAAATCTCAGCCATCATTTTACAGTGGGCCTTTTGTATCTACAGAGGTTTGGAAACAGGACCTCCATGGATACCAAAATCTGTGGCATAGTAAAATGGAGTCCCTTATATAAAATGGTAAAATCAAGGTTGGTTTCCTATATTATTATTTTTTAATTTGTATTATGTATTGTGTATTAACATTTTCAAGCTATTAATGGTTGAATTGGTGGATACAGAATTCATGGATAGGGATGGCCAACTGTAATTAACAAAAAAAAAAAAGGATTTATATCTATGAGATGTCTTACCTATAAGATGAATCACTATATAATAACTTCTCAAGTTTGAAATACATGTTTTAGATCCCCCCCCCCCCCACAAAGCTTATGCCTATTTGGACATAAACTTCAATTGTGTACCATTGCATACCTGATACAAAAAGTCTAGCGCTGTTGCTCTGTCGTGTTTCTCCAGTGTATCTGTGCCGTGTGATACATCGGTAATTATACAATCCATCTTCATTCTGTACATCTGTAATATACAAGGCTCCCGTGGATGTGATGAGAAATCTAGATCCTGAAAGAGATAAGAATACATAAAGTTTTATGAATCTGAAAAAGCATGTAACTCTCTTGTTCTGAAGAATTGCAAATTTTCCTGTCAAACACCAAAGATGCACATTGTTGCCAATGATTATACTTTTTAACTGATTGGTGTGTCACTAACTGTATTAAGCTCAACTGTGTTTCCTGAAGAAGTATAAAATCTTTTAAAACCATACACAGTATATTGTGAGCCACTCAAGAAGCATATAATTAATTCTGTATTCATCATTGCTGCAGCACAGATAACATAAAGATTTTTTTAAATAAAATGGAAGCAAAGAATGAAATTACTTATTAGATGTGAGTCAGCTACAAAAAAATACAAAAGCATATTATTTTCTCTTAGCATTGAACGTGAGTATGACATATATTGTAATTACAAGGGTGGATATACATAATTACGTATGATGATATGAATACCACCATGGTATCAGACCACATCAGAGTTATTGTACCAAAAAAGTGGAATCAATGTGAATGCAAATGGAGGAGGAGGACAATGATACTAAAAATACATTTTTGTTTCCCATCATTTCTCGAAACAGTGCATAACAGCATGCATGAGAGTTGTTCTGTTTTATTTATTTATTTATTTATTTATTTATTTTACAAAACTATGAGATAGGCTTTGTTAGAAGATAATAAGTGGCTCAAAGTCACAAAAAATGAGTTTTGTGCCTGGTACTGTAGGGATTTGAACTCAGATTTCTTAGGCCTAGGTCTGACATTCAAATCCATTAAACAGCTCCAGAAACAGTCAAGAAGAAAGCAAATTGGAGGCTCTACCTAGAGGTTTACAAATTAATCCTCCCCCCCCCCCCAGCTACAACCAGAATCCTTTCAGTCACATACGAGCCCATATGTGTGACTTCAATGTGTATCTTTCTTTTTGGATGGAACACAGGGTAATATTCTGTAGTCCTTTGTGCAACATACCAAACTTCCCCTTCCTCCCTGTTAAGGCCCAGGATATGCGTATGCTGCTGCTTACCAGTGGACAGGGAAATGGGGGCAGACAGTTCAGATAAGGTACCTCCAAGGGCAGGAGATAAGAAGATGCACTCCATCAGTGAGTACACTTCCATTTCCCACTCCCTCTTTGCTGAGATGAGCTGATTCTTCATTATCTGACTTACCTGACCATTCCTGCCCTTCTCCACCAAAAGCAGCGGTGGCCTCTCCCAGAGTTTGGCAACTACAGAGGGTCAAATTCTAGATGGGGCACAAAGGGATAGATGACAGCCCTTGTACCCCCTCAAAAAAGGGGAATAAAAGAGGAGTTGACATAGAACTGTGCAGATGGAGCATTATGCTCCACCTGCTTGATGGACAATCTCAGCCAGTGTTTCTGCATAACTGTACGATTTCTATACAGTTATTACTATACAGAGGGGTGGGCTGTATTTTATTGTATTTCATGTATTTTAATCTGTTGTAACCTACCCAGATTCCTAGTGATTGGGCGGGCTATAAATAATAACAATAATATAAATAGATGTACAACAGAAGAGATATTGTGAGATCATGCCCTCTATCCCTGCTCTCTCCTACACACATTCCAAGTCCTGTACAAGAGACTGCATGCATGTTTGATGCAATGCTTCATTACTATGTTTGTTAACACCATCTCTAGCCTTCAAAAAGGAGAATGAAGATCAGGATCCATGTATAATCCCCTAGGAAGAAAGGATCATAAAGGTATGGAGGTGGGTTGGGGGTCAGGGAGGTAGTATGGTTCCCTTTGCCCCCTTTTATGGAATCATTTGCAAAGATAGTAAAAATCTTCTGAAAAGAATAATGAAGAGAGACATAGCATGTCCCTATTTTTTACTAGTTAAAAACATTTTTTTTATGCTAGCACCGAGCAAACTTTGTACCACAGTTTAATTAACTTTTTGAGGGCCATCAGGGATTAGAACAAATTGCTGTAGGGACCTGTGAACTACCAATTTGGTATCCCTGCTTAACAGGGGGAGCAGAAGTCATCTGAGTTTCAGACAAGAAACTTAACAGAAGTAGTATCATCAAGAGCTTCAAAAATGAGTCTTGTATTCTTATCTTCAGCTCAGTTGGTATCCAGAGTTTCCTACAGCATACTTTGTAGGGCTTAGGGGACAGGGTGAAAGGGGGTGAAGTAGAAAGAAGATGAACAGAATATGAGAGCCTTTAAATATATAATTGCATAAGCAAGGAGAAGTATAAGTTGAACAAAAGGAAAATAAGATTAAAAAGAGAACATGGAGACAAATACTTCCACAAGGAAGTATAAGTTGAATAAAGAGAGGATGGAGATGAATGGAATGAAGAAATATGTAGGCACATGGTCTTCCAGAGGGGAACAAGGTACTCTAGTTGTAGTATCCTAGTAGTAATATGAGTCTAGGTGAAACATGACAAGAGCCAGCATACAATTTTTTATTCCCTAACATAGTATCAAAGACAGGATGACAATCACACTGAAATGCGGGGATCATACTGATCTGGGAGTTATGAAATAGAAGAATGAAGGTGACCTCCAGAAGAAATTACAATTCTGTTAATAAAGTTATGATTAATAGCTTTTGTCCATCAGATTAGTTACTCAGTAAATATTGTAGCAGGCAGGAAGTGTGAAACTAGATTTAGGATACAAAACAGAGAGAGAAACAGTTAACTGAACGATAAATAGATTCTAGGTAACCCAATAGAAAAAAATTAGCAGAATAGTTTTGGACTGGGCATCACACATTCCAAGTGATTGTTACACAGATACACACACAAATCCCACAAAGCTCTTTCTCTCCTTTTCTGCCTTCTTTTCTTTCCCTTCTCCCCACTTATAGTGCTACAGTTTACTCCTATTTCATTCTCACTTCTCATACAAAAATGGGTTTTCAAAAGTTTCTTGTTAGGCAAGATTGCAACAGCTTTTGCACAATTTAAGTGATTTTTCACACTGTGGGATTCATTTGTGCATAACTCGTTTTTTGTTTTTTGTGGGGGGAAGGTGCACAATATGTTGGCTGGGGGAGGGGTTTGCACAAAACCCAAGTTGTTTGATGGTTTGTTTGTTTGTTACACAACCAAATTTTTCACCAAAAAGGACTCTGAATGAGGGGGAAAATATTTTCTTGATGGGCTCTCTACACCCTTTCTCCTCAAGGCTGAGAACATTTGTGAGCATTCTATAGAGTACTATGTTCCACACACTTTTCCTGGTATAATCTCTCTGACTAGCTGATCACAGCACCTTTCTTCATCATTTCAGGTCATTTCTGACTTTTCGTATTTTTGTTTTGTTATGTTTTTATATGTTTATTTGGAATCCAGAACTGCATCTCACATAGGTTGGAAATAAGGTGGGTGTAGCCCCCACAATATATTTTATGAAGAAATTAAAAACACTTTGCCTTGTTCAAATAATATCAACAACAGATAATAAGATTTGCCACATACCACAGATAATCTCAATGTATCAATTTCACACTGAGAGATGCTGTTTATGGCTGCAGTTTTAAAAGCATGTATCTTTATTTTTCCTAATAGATATAATATACTTACATAATGCTTGAACAACCAGTTCCTCTAAAAATATAAAATACTAGCCAAAAAAGATGACAGAAAAAAACAGAAGGGGAAAATCTACATAAATTCCTGATGGAAAGAATTTTTGTTAAAACCGACAGCTTGTCAAGTGTGACAAAACCCAAGTATTGAGGAATCTGAGTGCTGTACTTCAGAAAATGTTCAGAAAACAACATGGATGGAAGAAATATTTATTATCCTGTTGATCTTGTGAAGTGTTTTATTCTCTAAGTACATTTATTTAATCACTCTTGATTTGATATAACAAAATCCATTTCTTAACCCATCTGAATCACACAATAAACAAGGATTTTTAAAAGCAAAACTACATTTTTGCCCCTAGATAAATCTAAGCTTATTTGCCTCTTTGCTGTTTGTAACAATGAAGAGAAGATAATAAAATCATCCAACAGTGAGCTGTCTAATATAATATATTCCAAATGTCACAGTTTGGACCTGTCTTGTTTTTATAACAAGCATTGTAGTTCTGGTTTGATCTCTAGAGAGAATTAAATTTCCAAACTGTGTGGAGCCATCCTTTCACCCAGGGCTAGCCCTATCATTTGGCAGAATAAGCCAACAACCCCAGGTGACACATGCTGTAGAAGCCCTTCAGATGTACCATTCTGGGACTTTTGACTGTCAAGAGTCTGAGAGTGCTGCCAGACTGAAGAAATAAAGCAGTTTGGCACCACTTTAACTTCCATGGCTCAGTGCTATGGAATTCTGGAATCAAAGCCACTTTGAGATATGTTGTTACCTGTGTTGAAGAACGAGATGACTCCTGCCTGGCACACATTCCATATACAAAAACCAACTAGACTAGCACATGAATCTTTTGGCCATGCTGCTAATGGGAGAGCTTAGTTTTCTGCACCTAAAGTCTAGCTTTTTGAGCACAAGACTGACTATGTGGCAAAAGTCCTCTTTTCTAACACCTTGCTGTCACCTCACACTAGGTTTGCCAGGTCAGAACTATCCCAGACCTTGAGATTCAGGGATAAAACTGGAGAACAAGGGATGACTCCTTGTAATGATGCCATTATTATGTTGATGTTAACAGGGGCAGCCCTTGGTGATGTCATTTAGCATGATAAATTAAGAATCAACCACGGTGACACAGAACGTACCATTCGGACAATAAAAAAGACCCCTACCAACTCTAAATAATCAGAAAACACAGACATACACACTCACATATTTTTCAACACAGCATGCTTGCCTGAGATTCCTCCCCTAAACCCTGAGAACTGGAGAAGAAGGTCCAGGACCAGAGAACCCTACCTTCCTGCATCTACCCCCTAAGCCATCTGCCACAGACAGCCTAATTGTAGAGCCAGGTATCCCTGGAAAGGGTTTTGAAAACCATTTTAAATACCATTTAAGTTCAGCTCCAGCACTGGCAAGCATTTGACTACATGGTAGCCAGAGACTACATGCAAAGATTTATTTTTTTAATGCTATCTATCAGCCAGTGTAGTACAAAAAATTAAAATCAAACTTTGCTGTGTGCAATCAATAAAGTTAGAAAATCTCTGGTCAGGTATTCTCTTATCCAATTGTTCACAGGCTTTATTAATAAATTTGCATGTGAATATTTCACGCGAAATAAGGAAAACAGAGAATATTTTAAAGATGTTACATTTAAGAGTTGTTTTATCTGACTGTGAGGGTTTTTTGACTTGGCAGTCATGCTATTAAGTCTTTGAATACAGATGAGGTTATTCTCCAGAAGCCTTAGAGTATCATATGTGATTTTCACTTAGCTCATGGTTTTATGTTATTACAATCTAAATTAGGTTGATGGAAATAAGGAGAACAGATGGTTCCTTTAACCAGATGCCAAATCATTAACACTAACAGAAAACTTTTATCAGCTGTACCTGTCACTTCCAGCTTTCAAGATGGTCTTAGCTAGCAAGGTTTGTGGAATTTTTCTTCTGCACAAAGTATTCTGAACACCCAGTTAACTTTGATGTAGGCCTGTCTAAAACAAAGCCAGCCTGACAGGACTTTGCAAGAAAAAAACAGCACTGTAGTCTATTTAGGGTAGAGGGGGATTTTTCTTCTTCTGTTAAGACTGCAGTCCTCAAGGGTAATCTGTTAAAAGGTACACATCGGTGGTGGGAAAGACCAGATTGTAGAATGGGTTTGTGGATTCCCACATTTCTCTCTCTTTTTGTTTGAAAGTCTCTTTCTGTCTTCAGTTACATCTACACTGCAGAATTAATGCAGTTTGACACCAGTTTAACTGTCATGGCTCAATGCTATGGAATTATGGGATTTGTCGTTTTGGAAGATATATAATATTCTCTGTCTGAGAACTCTGTTGCCACAACAAACTACAAATCCCAGGTCACCATAGCATTGAGCTATGGCAGTTAAAGCAGTGTCAAATTGCATCATTTTTGAAGTATGGCAGCAGCCTTATATATGAATGCTTCAAGGCCTTTCTCAGTTCCCAGACAATGGTGGCTGGTAAATCTCCATCTGTGGATTGGTGAATCTACTCCACATTTTATTCCAAACTTTAAAGAAGCTATTTGAGTGTGTCGAACCAAACTTCCAAAGCTGAGCACCAATTTGAATAGCTTGTTTAACGTTCACAAAATAGGTTCTTAAAGTTGGCCACAGAACAAATTAAGTTTTCTATTGAAATGGGAGCTTGCAACTGCCACTGCTAACCTTGTTCCCACTTGTAAACATCTCCATCCCACAAGTGTAGATGCAAGAAAATTACAGCAACACAGGCTGGATAGCACGGCTCCATTGTGCAACAGGGTAACTGTTATGCCATTGAGACCTGGATCAGCCACATTAATCTGGCTATTTATATTATCACTGCACCCACCCTAAACATTATGACACACTTGCTAACATCTGCCAGCTCTTTTCCAGACAGGGAGCCTTGTGAGTTGAATGGGAGTATAGCTGGATGAAATGGATTGTACTTTCCTCATACTGAAGAGAGGGTCTAGAGTTAGGAGGAGCTTAGCAAGGTTTCCAAACAGTGGGATCCTCCTCCTACCATCTGGGTTCATCTTCTTCTGACTTCTGTTTCCATCCACAACTGCTGCTGTTGCTCCACCCATTCTTGCTTGCCAACAAAACAGCTTGCCAGGGACTGAGCATTAAGGGCCTTTTCACTTTACTACATAATTAGAGTGCTGTGATTCCACTTTAACTGGCATGGCTGCATCCTATGGAGTCCTGGGGAGGCACTAGAGCTCCTTGGCTTCAAATTCTAAACACTGTCCTAAATAACAAATCCAAGGATTCAATAGGATGCAGCCATGGCAGTTAAAAGTACAACATAATGTACAACATAAATCCCACTCAGCCTCCCTTTTTATATTTGGGGTGACTTTTCTCTATGCTTCTTTGGAGCTTATAGGTATGAGTAGATACCTGCCCAGCAGTATAAAAAACATATTGCAGCCAAAGATATGTCTGTCTGTCTGTCCCTGGTCTCAACTCCACTAAATGCACCCGAGGAAGTAGACTGAAGTCTACGAAAGCTCATGCTGCCAACTTCTTTCTTTCAGTTAATCTCAAAAGTGCTTGAAGATCTCTCTACATACTGATTCTGAAGCCAGTTATGGCAAATAGTAGATACATAATTGATGTGCCTTAGCTGCTTCAGTTTCTTCTGTATCTTTGATGGATGTGCTTTCTTCAGGCTGCATTCTCTCCCCCCCCCCCCCCAATATCTACTTCAAGTTGCCAGTTTTGCAGCTTGTTAACTATAACTGGCTCAAATTTCATACATAATTTCACACCCAAAATGTAGATTATCCAGACCTCTTCACATCAATCTTGCAGATGCTTTTCTTCTTTCCACTACAAAGAAAGCTTTAGAATGTTATCACCAGTTTTAAGAAGGCCTCTCATTTAACAGGGTTCACTATGGAAGCTTCCTCTTTCAAGGTCCCCCTCCAATGATTTCTTTTATAAATAGATGACCCAATGGTGACCGCTGGTACATTGCAGATAAACCTGTAGGGTGCACCCCCCTTCTTCCATAGACTGATTTCAGGGACACTCATTCATCTCTTCTTCCCAGAAGCATGTGCATGTGCAGGAGATATTAGTTATGATGCTTCTTGTTATACAGGAAAGGAAAAGAATTTCTGAAATGCAACATTTCAATTCAATTCTCCACAATTCAAAAAGGATGTGGAGAAACTGGAGATAGTTTAGGGATATGGGGATGTTTAGCCTAGAGAAGAGAAGGTTAAGAGGTGATATAATAGCCCTGTTTAAATATTTGAAGGGATGTCATATTGAAGAGGGAGCAAGCTTGTTTTCTGCTGCTCCAGAGACTAGAACGCGGAACAATGGATGCAAACTACAGGAAAAGAGATTCCACCTCAACATTGGGAGGAACTTCCTGACAGTAAGGGCTGTTCGACAGTGGAACACACTCCCTCAGAGTGTAGTGGAGTCTCCTACCTTGGAAGTCTTTAAGCAGAGGCTGGATGGCCATCTGTCAGGGATTCTTTGATTGGAAGTTCCTGCATGGCAGGGGGGGTTGGACTGGATTGCCCTTGTGGTCTCTTCCAACTCTGTGATTCTATGATTCTATGATTTTCAATCAAGCATTAGCTTAGATGGGTCAGGGAATCAACATCACTTCATAGGCAAGTTACTGTAGACATTACTACATATGATTGTGATAAATCATAGTCTAATGTACACATTGTTATCAGCCAGTAGCAGTCACTTACTACAGATAATCAATATCACATTTTACAATTAGAATCACCATGTCTTCAGAGTCTCATGTGTTTTATATAAACTTATTTCTTTGTGCCTTGGATCACTTCACTGTTAACAACTGAGGCAATGAAACAAGTGACATTAGAATACCAACTGATGGGGAGAAGGGAAGGCTATTGTTGTTTTTTCCTCATTTCAAGTGGCTTACACCTCATCAAAAAGCTCTTTGGTACTATGCATGGCAGATAATGAATTTATATTTGAAGCCCATAGGGAAGTGGTAAATTTTGAAATGTAGGAGCTCATGACAATGTACATACACACTCCAAAGAACAGCAGAACCACAGAAAACACCACACTTTTTAAGATCAGCATGGTTGCAATCATATGAAGTTGCCTGAGAATAAGTTCCATAAAACTCAAGGGTGCTTATTCTTGACTGTGAGTTGAACATTTAAAAAGACTGAACCTTGACAAAATATCATGAATCGGAAGATGTACAATTCTTAGCTTTCAATTAGACATGCTAACAGTCTTGTGAAGAGGGAGCATTGAAAGTTTTAGCATAAAGCAATTGTTTTTTGAAAGAAAAAGAAAGGCATATATAGCCTTTGCTAGTATTTTCATCCTTTTCTGTCAACCTCTAGGCTATTCTGATGCAATCCCCCCAATAAAACCAAATTTTTTTGATATCAACATACTCACTACAGCAAGTACTCTGAAAAAACAGGACCTGAAATCGGCTCTCCTGTGCGTCATCACACATAGAAGTGTACTATAACTCACCAAAGCCAAACACCATATCATGTGTTCACTGACACCTTCCACACATTCTACCACCCAATGTGGTCACTCACTGTAATTTGCCATCAGCAAAAGCACATGGACAGACTGACTTGTGAGCCCGAGTTGACACAATTGGACAATGGCTGAGTTCCATGACTTAGTAGGGGGACTACTGTACCCATCTCAAGCACTGTTTTAAGATATGGAACTCTCAATATTGCAAGGCAGTTATTGCCCCAAAGTGAGGGTAAATTATTTTTCCCATTTGTTATCATTCAAGCATCCTTATATGTGAAGACTCTTGCAAACATAATATATACCTAGAAATCCCCTCCTTGTGTCCAGATTTATTTGTTTGTTTATTGAATTTATACCCCACCTTTCTCTTGGCATGGGACCCAAGGTGGCTTTCAATGATTTAAACAAGATTCAGTTAAAATCATATTTTACAAAAGATAAAACAGAATTAAAAATAGTATTTTAAGAAACCATTGTTAATGACAGTTAAAAAATATTCACATATTCTTTTTTGTTGTGTATCTTCACCCTAAGGTAAACTTATCATGTGGTTTTTCTGGCGGTGATATATGACTCACTCAAGTATGATTCACACAATTCACTCAGTGGCTTTCCATGGGGATTGAACCTTGGTCTCCATGTTGCAATCCAGCACTCAGACCACTACACCACACTGGCTCTTCCTCACAGAGATTACACAATTTAAACCTCAAGTGGTTTGAATCTCAAAAGTCTGCCCAAATAAAAAGGCCTTCAACTGCCAGTGGAAAGGGGAACAGAGAGGAAGGCAACTGGACCTCCTTTGGAAGGGGATCCCAAAGCCTGGGAGCAGGCACAGAGAAGGCTTTCTCTCCCACTTGTCACCAGATATGTCTGTAAGGGTGGTGGGGCTGAGATGAAGTATAGCTTATGTCTAAATTAGTATGCATAGGCTAGATAGCATCCAGCCATTATTCTTGGCAAGGTTCAACAACTCTCTCATAGTGCTTGATCATTTAGTATACTTCTGATTGATAATTCCTGAGCAGGCTCAATTATATTGTAACCTCAGTAACTCAATTTTGCCTGATCTGGGGGGGGGGGGGGGAGGGGAGAGATATTCAGCTCTCTCTAGCTCAAACTCCCCTGCTTCTATTTCAGGGTCCATGTACCCTGCTGCTCCTCTATATTGGTCCAGACTGATTATCTGTCATCTCTTCCAGCCCTTTCACACTACACTTTATTAAACCCTATGAATCCACTCTGTTCTTGGCCTCTGGGGATGAAAATTGGCTCCCAAAAGAAAGGTAAGTAAATAAGAAGTGAGAACTGTTGAGGAGTATATATCTGCAGAGGTGGAATCTAAACCATCTTGACTCTATAGTTCCACTAGCTAGCTCTGGTATTCACATGCAGTTTGAGAACACATAGTTTGGGATCAGGATTTCCACAACAAGACTAGCCTATTCTGACTAGCCAATGTACATTCAGTAAACAGCATGCATACCTTCCAACTATCCTGATTTCACAGGAATAGCCTCAGATAATCCTCTGCCATCCCACTTTTGCAGTTGTTTTTAACATGTGCTAGTTTCTCTGTTCTCATCCCATTTTCCCCTTTGTTCTCATCTTACTTCACTTTCTGCAAAATAACTTCCTCAAATAAGCAGGGGTGAAAGAAAGGAAGGGGCAAGAGCTTGTCCTTCCAAGGAAGCTCAGCCAAAAGCAAACTGCTGCAGCCTCTCCTAGTTTGTTCTTCCTTGTTAATAGTTTTTGCCATCTTTGTCCACACTGATGTTATTTGATCACACATGCCCCAGTTTTCATTTGTGAAATTTTGGAGGATCTGAAAATGGCTATATGGTGCACAACCTTGGCCACATATTTTTATGTACACACACACACACCCCCCATAGGGATGCTTTAGTTTTACATTTAATTTAATCCAATTAATTATTAATTTTACAATTTAATTATTACCTACAGCTTAGAATTTATTTCTGATAAATATATCTGAAGATGCCAGCCACAGATGCTGGTGAAACATCAAGAATTTTAAGGGAGGGAGGGTTGGGGTCTACATTATGTATACATTTTAATGTTGTAAGCTGCCTCGATTGCCTGAGTGCAGATGGGGAGGGATATAGATCAAGATGATGATGATGATGATGATGATGATGATGATTAGAATAAACTCTTCTAGAACACGGCCACATAGCCTGAAAAACCCACAAAAAAACTTTAGAATTTATTTCCTTTAATATGGTTTACAACAATAAGCAATCAATTAAGTAATATATTACCAGCTTCCAGAGTGCTTCCTATATGACCCTCTGGCCTCCAGACATTCTTTGAGAATGTCCCCCCCAGCAGGAAAAGTAGTAATGCTCATTGCTAGGGAATGGCACTGGACAATGGTGGGTAAGTAGCTGTGGCCATGGTGGCAGTAGTAGCCATTATGGCAGTGTGGTGGTGATTGGCAAGACCAATGATACTGTATATCCACATGGGCAGGGGAAGAAGTAGCCGTGGAGAAACTGGCTGTAGTGAGCAGGCCGTGGAAACAGCCAACCACAGAGCTCCAGGAGTCCAGCCAATGAGAAGCTGGCTGGACAGGGCTGTAAAAGAGCCTTGACAGAGAGTCCTAAATGTAACAAATGGATAGGAGGTGGGTTGCAACCCCCCCCCTTATCCCGGGATATTCAAAACTGGGTTTTTTCCCCCGACTTTTCTTGAAAGATCTGCATCAAGCTGCATCATTGGCAGTGTGAATAAGCTTTCAAATGGATTCTGATTGCTCTGTATCATTCAAAGGAAGAGAGGTCACTCAATTTTATCCCAAAACGATGGAATGTGTGAATAACACAGGGGTTAAAATGACTTGGAAGAAATTCGCAAACACAAAACAAAATGAAAACAACAAGCCCGATATTCATCAGAATAGCAATCCGCATCTCATTGGGATAAAAAAAATGAATGTGAATGCCCCCTGTGTTTTATTGTATTCTCTGCCTTTTTGTAAGCCACCTCAAGCCCCAGAATTGTAGAAAGATGGGATATAAATAAAGGGATGGATGGACAGATGGATGGCTAGATGGATGGATGGATGTCCTAACTTCCAGCTTTGGGAATGTGATTAAAATTCAGTGACAGATGCAGTTTAAAAAAACACAAAACACAAAACAAAAACCTTCGGTGTAAGAGGGAATTAGACTTGTATGTGAAGACAAAAAGAGTGATGTTAACAATGCCAATATTTTACATGCCCAAGAAGGGCATTTATGTAAGGAAGCATTCTCTGTATGTATGTCTGCATCCTTAATGTTTCTGTGCACATGATAAATAATGCAAAGTCCCTATGTGTGATAAAATATGTATGTAATATATTATACATGAATTGAGCTTTAACTATGGGCAAAACTGTTAACACAAAGACAATTGGGGAAGTAAAGTTCAGCTATCTGAAATGCTATAATGAAAACAGAGACTGCTAGAAAATACACAGTATGATCTAAAGGTCTGTGAATTAAGCATTGATAACACAAAACAACTGGCCATTTTGTGGGGTTTTTGTGAAGCTTAAATAAAGGACCTGATAGAAACTGATTAGTTAGGAGATGAAAAAGGTTGGGAAACTAAAACCACAATAACTATTAGGAGCACAAGTGTACACTTGGACTTTGTGTTTAAGTATGTAATCAAAAAATGAAAAATTTATAAGAGTTGCATAGTATTTTATGGTTGAAAAGACAGTTATCAAAAGGATAGAAGAAATACTCAACTGAGATAGACTATAGACAGACAAAGTGGGCAGAGCAATACATTTTCCTGCCTGGTGCAGTATAGCAAATCCCCCCCCCCATACCATGGTACAGCCAACAAGTTATTTGGCCACATTGGGCAATAAATCGATCAGTTCCACAAGCAGCTCCCCTATTTCCTAGAAGTGCAAAAATAACAATTAATAACAAACAAGTTGCTTTTCATAACACCCAAAACCTGCTGCCTAATAGACAGACAGCCCGGGCATGGACTCAGTGTTCCCAATTCAGCTACATATTTTGCAAATTGCAACAGTGGAAAAACACTGGAATATAATTTGGTATGTTCCCTTTTTCAAGATCCAATCCTGTTCCTCCCAAGTATTCTTAACAGTTTCACACATGTAATATGAAAGCTAATGTCAAATCCACTGTATTATACAATGAATAAAACAAACCAACAAGGATCAAAGAATTAACATAGGCATTGTTGTTGTTACTGCTAATGAATCTTCAATTGATTCCAGTTTACAGAGGCCCTATCATAGCCAAATGTCTTCACTGTTTTCCTTGAAGGCTGAGAGAGTGTGATTTGTTCAAGGTCATGTGGTTAGGTTTCTATGATTCAGTGGGGATTTTAATTCTGTCTCTTGGAATTCTAGTGAAATGTAGAAATCACTATACCACACTGTCTTTAACTAGGTTGCTATCCTCACTGAATTTAGGACTGAATGACCTGATCATTTATTTCTCCATTTCATTGTTCTTTTAAATCACAGAGACAAGGCTCGGAAAGGCTCCCAGAATTTGGGCCTCAGGTGCCAGCTCAACAAAGAAGAATGAAACAAGGTGAAATCTCAGCCCCCCCCCCCCAATACACACACCTACTCATTCACACATATATTCTGGACTTAATTTCTGTACAAGGACTCCAATGTACACCAACTCTCAATTCTTAGAGACTCCTTGGCAAGGTTTATTCCAAAGGGGTTTGTCATTGCCTTCCTCTCAGGCTGAGAGAATGTGACTTGCCCAAGGTCACTCAGTGGATTTCTATGACTGCAAGGGATCTGAACCTTTGCCTCCTTTGTCGAACATAAACCACGACATCACACTGGATACTGGACATTATATTCTAGGGGAGAATATAAATGTAGGCATTATATTCAAGAAAGCATCAGACCTTTTAGAAGCATCCAGGCCTAGCACTGAGTCCTGTGACTACTTCATAACCTCAAAACCTAATTGATTGTACAAACAATTTGTCCAACAAGCCCTATTAAATAACAAGAACAAGGACAACAATGTTTTATTACATCTACTAGTTCTGATTGTTTCTTACCCTAACCTCCAGTGCTTTTTGGTAGACTATTTTTCAAAGGCAAATACAGAGTGAATGTTATTACTGGAAATCATACACAGTTCATGAAAGACATCACACTATTCAAAAGGACAGAATATGGACAGAGGCATTAAAAGGGCATCACAAAAAACAACAACAACAACATTCTTTTTGATCAGGTTGAAAATTCATCTTGGTATTAAGTGCAGCATGCTGCAGTCTTCCCCTCCCCCCCCCGTGTGTGTGTGTGTCTGTCTGTCTGTCTCTTTGTGTGTGTTTGGTAGCATACACCTTTGCCTCTGTAGGAAAAAAGGGTAGGGAGCATATCCGTACCTATGTGGCGATTGACTGTGAAGCCTGATCATTTGCCAAGCGTTATTAAAAGCACCCTGGTATCACTCCAGTGCATTGCCCTTTACAAGCCATCAGCCATCAATTCAAGCCGTCAAATGTGATTACCAGCACTCTTTCTGATGCCACTTCTAAACCATTAAAATGATCGAAAAACTGTGCCTTTGTTCCCAAGTGTACGTAAATCTACCATACTACCCCTGCTTCCAAGTTACATAGAAACTCATTATATGCCAGAATAGCATTTATAGCGTTAATGTTCCCAATGTTGATATTTCTCATGGTGAGGTTATATTAAGTTGTGGTGGGGTGATAACTGAGGAACACTCACAATATTACTTAACACTAATTTGCTGCAATTGAACTCAACCTGGGCTCAAATGTAATTTCATGTGGGTAGCTTGACATCTGTCACCTCTTATCCGAGGTCAGATGAAGGTAATTGAAAACCTACACCACATGCATCCCTGTTGGAGGGCTGGTTTTGACCATTGAGGCAGAGCCAGACTCTGTCAGGCCCAAGAGTGGAAGCAGGTCTGGGCAGTTCCTGCACCTTTTTCTCAGCCAGTGTGATCAAAATCTTAGAAGCAGCAACCTCAACATGATGCTGCCCTGTTCACTAACACCAAATCTGGGAGAGGAGACTGGTGTAGATAATAAATGCTACCAACTCTTTGGGGAGGGGACAGGAAGAGAAATTAACAGTCCTCCCTCTTTCAGCAGCATTTCTCTCTTCATGGCATTACAGTACTAGAATGGTGTGTTTGTATGTGTACAAGACCAGTATTTTGCTCCAGATGCACTGTTGATAATCTTCCCCCTCCACTCTTAGTTCATGCACAGGACAGGTGTAAAACTGGAAAAGAGAGGGATACAACTCTTGGAGCTCATAGCATAACATATGGAGAAAGGATTCCTATGGGAGCCCCAAATAAGTGAGAAAACAGTATTGTATGAGCTTGTGCCTTTGGTGCATGCTCTGAACAGGAGTGTGTGGACCTGGAAAAGAGCTGGATTGACTATCTTCAGCCCTGGCATTAGATGTCTAGACGCTCCTGACCTGGCACACAGGCTTCACTAGTACTAGTACAGGCTACTTTTTAATGTGACAAAGTAACACTTGGCATTAAGCTAAGCAGCTTTACAGCCTCTCTCTCTCTCTCTCTCCCTCTGTGTGTGTGTGTATAAATTAGATTGTGGCAGTGGCAGGAATTTCCATCTCCCCTTGGAAAGAAGGATCCACATTGTTCTTGGAGTCTGTCAGCCCTGAGATAGCATGTACATTTCTATAGCAATAGCATGTACATTTCTATACTGCTTTTCAGTGAACTCAGCACTCTGTAAGTGGTTTACAATCTATAAACCAATTGTTCCCAACAAGCTGGATACTCATTTTATCAACCTATAAAATGATGGAAGGCTGAGTCAACCTCTGAATCCCTGGGATTGAACACACAACCTTGTAGACTACAGTACCACCATTTAATCACTGTGCTACCAGGGATGCTATCTGTTTTGCCTGAACTGACAGAATATGGTTTCACAATCTGAAATGGTCTGTCATTTTTTTTTATTTTCCTTCATTTTCCTGATTAATGTAATGTATTCTGCAAAATCTTTTGTGTGTAGCTGAAGACGTCACTTCAAAATCCTAAAATCCCTCAAGAATTTAAATACACAAAGTTCAGAATCCATACAGATCTGCTATCCTTCTAGAAGCGTGTCCTTCTAGTGTAGTGGATCCTGAGGAATAATATCTGTTAACAAATCCCAGGGAACGTATAAATTGAAATCTACCCATAATTTTGAGAACACTGTCAATGGATAGATTCATGTTCCTCACTGATATTATTGGCTATAACTGTATGTATACAACTTCTCATTTATTTTCATATATATATATACCTTCCTATACACTTTTTTCCAAAACAAGTAAAAGTCAACACAGGTTCTAAGTGTTTCTTACCATTATTCACTTCCAGAACTTCACAGTGACACAATCCTACACTATTTTTCTTATTCCACTGGGTATGCCAAGGTATTGTGCAACTCCCAAATGCCCCACAACACAATGGGATCTGTAGTATTAGATATTTAGCATTCTGTTCTAGAGAGTTCTAGTCCATTCTGCTCTGAACGAAGGTACTAGACATGATAACTGAGAATTCTACCTCACTAAATTTCAAATTCCAAGGTTCTATAGGATGGAGCCATGGCAGATAATGTGGAATTATTTTGTTAGCATAGACACACTCACTATGTGAGGAGAACAACATTGAGAATACTCCCACATCCGCATATCTTTGACACCATCTCCATTAAGGTTGCCAGAGTGAAAACTGGAGAGGATCCCTATACCTTTAATGGTAGTGCAGCAGAAGGAATGGCAGCAGATGTTGCTTGACACTTGACACCTGAAAAAAATCCTTCAATTGAACAACCATTAAAGGTACAAGAACATCTCCAGTTTTCAGTCTGGCAACCCTAATCTCCATATTGCCAGAGGTACCATCCTTGAAAAGGTGTCCAAGTTGTTTTACCATCTCAGACTACGACAGGGTAGTTGAGGCAGACAAAGATGACTCTTGGTCTGAAACGGCACTGAAATTTCATCTTGGAGCAGTGGCGGTGGTGGTGGGGAGGCATCCTGGAGAACTGTGTCCCAAAAAGATGGAGACCTCACAATGTGCTCCCTCAACTCTGCATTGAGTCCTTGGAGGAACTGCTCTTTGTTCATGGCCAAGAAGGGATGTGGCCAATAAGAGGAGTATACCTCAATAACATCTTAGCTGGCAACATCTTAGGCAAAATGTAAATCCTGGTGGTAGAAATCAAAGATATAACCATGTTAGCCCAGAAAATCAGTATGCAAAAGGATCTTGTAGCATCTTTGATAACAATTAAAAGGAAAAAGCTGGTAGCAAGAGGTTGTGTAGACTTCAGCCTACTTCTTCAGTTCTTGCTACCAATGTCTTTCAGTTAGGTCCAAAACACACTGCAGAAATAATCCCGTCTGAGACGGCTTTAACTGCCCTGGTTCAGTGCTAGGGAATTCTGGGAACAGTAGTTTTGTGAGATATTAAGCATTTTTAGTAGGTTTTTAAAAAACATTTTTAGCATTTTTAGTACTTTTAGTAGTTTTAGTAGTTTTGTGAGATATTTAGCATTTAGCCTGCTGTGACACATTTAACAACCACTTTGCAGATAAAATCTCTCAGATAAGGGCCGACTTGGACGCTGAGATAACAGCAGAATCGACTGATGAGCTGTCCAGTAAACCTGTTTTTGAGATTAAACTGGATCGGTTTGAGTCGGTGAGTACCGATAACATGGACAAGATCCTTGGGAAAGTGAAAAAGACGACATGCCCCCTCGATCCCTGCCCATCATGTCCCATCATGGCTGGTTGTCCAGGGGGGTGATGCCTTGATGGCATTTCTTAAAAGTGTCAGCAATGTATCCCTTAGGGAAGGCCATGTTCCAACTTGTCTAAAGGAAGCGGTGGTTAGACTGCTCCTGAAGAAGCCTTCCCTGGACCACCTGGATCTGAAAAATTACAGGCTGGTATCACATATGCCATTTTTGATCAGGGTGATTAAACGGGCCTTTCAACTCAGAGTGATCTTGGAGGAAACCATTTATCTAGATCCATTTCAAACCAGACGGGATATGAGGTGGAGACTGCCATGGTTGCTCTGGCTAATGACCTTTGTCTAGGCATCGACAGGGGTAGCGTGACCCAGTTGGTGCTTCTAAACCTCTCAGCGGCTTTTGATACAATTGATCATGACATCCTCTTGGAACGTCTGAGAGGGTTAGGAATTGGAGGCACTGCTTTGCAGTGGTTCCTTTCCTTTTTCTTGGGTAGAAAGCAGGTTGATCACTGGTAAATCCAGGTTTGATCATATTACACTGATTTTGAAATCTCTTCACTGGCTGCCTATTGGTTTCCAGGCAAAGTATAAGGTTACCTTTAAAGCCCTACATGGCTTGGGCCCAACATATCTAAGGGATCACCTCCTCCCATATAATCAGCCCCGCACCCTCAGGTCCTCTGGGAGGAATTTACTGCAGCCTATGAAAACCAGACTAACAGCAACCTCCCAGAGGGCATTTTCCGCTGCTGCTCTCAGGCTATGGTATGCCTTGCGGATGAGATCCGTCAAATAACAAGCCTAGACAGCCTTTAAAAAGCTGTCAAGATGGATCTCTTCCTGCAGGCCCTCCCCGAATAGAGCATTCCAATGCACTTTGAGCTCTCCCCACTCCATCCAGTACTGTCCCGAGAAAGTCGCTGTTTTAGTTTTAACATTGTGTTGTTGTTTTAATGCTTTTCTTCTCTTTTAAATTATAATGTATTTAATTCTCTTTTAAGGGGGAGGGGTGTCTCTTTTTTATCCAGATAATGTTTTATTTCAACTTATTTTATTTGATGTAAGCTGCCTTGATTGCCCAGGCAGAAAGGCGGGATACAAAAATGAAGTTGTTGTTGTTGTTGTTGTTTCTCTCAGAAAGTTCTGGTGTCACAATAAACTACAGAGATTATCACACAGGTGCGGGATAAGCATGGGATTGCTCCCTCATCCTTATCCCATCTTTGACTGCAATCCTGTGAAAGGCTTTCAGATTGTCCCATAACTGAAGCGGCATTGCATTAATACAAACTCCCGTTAATGCAAAATGATGGGCAATATTGCTTCAATGAGGGGATCTGCACAATGTTGTATGAAAATTTTCTCGTGATCATGCTATGAGAATGGGAAAAGGATGGAACAAGGATGTTTTGTCCCCCATCTAATAATCTCCTACAGTTTCCAGGATTTCCTAGCTCTAAGCCAAAGCAGTTGAAGCAGTCTCAAACTGGATTATTTTTGCAGTGTATTTTGGACCTTAGTCTCAAAGGTCCTACAAGATCCTTTTGCAAAATGTAAGCCTGTAACTCTAGCATCCTCACAATTTTTCTCCTGTGTGATTTTCAACATTTTCGCCTGACGAAGAAGCCAGGGAAGCTTCAAAACATTGTATAATGTATTTTATGCTTTGGAAGTGGCCCAATAAAGGCATTGCTGCTTGTGAATCTTGGAGGAAGTGGGTTATGACACAGCCTTGGTCTGTTTGCTACCTTCAAATGCAGAAACCATATTGTTTCCTTACCCTTTTTCTCTGTCTGCTGTTTCCCCAGATTTATGAAGGCTTACTTAGTGTGACTTCAAGAATTTGACAGTGAAGGAATAAGATCAAATTCTCAATGTATTAGGCAATTTTGTTGAAAAAGAAACTTTCTGAAGATAACGGGTTAGGCATTTTGCATATCCCATTATTTAAACAGAAAGGTGTCGAGAGGGGTGGGGAACATTTGCAAACCCACCCTACAAGTAGTCAAAAAAGTAGGTTGGATTTGAGCTGAGGCAATGGCTAAAGAGTGCTGCCTGTCATCTAATAAGGTCTGTTCTCAGTAATTACAGTGACACAATCTGATCAGCGAGGACTAAGTATCTTCATCTGAAAGGGATCGGATGAAATTAGTGCTGATGTAATAAGTACCATTTGTCACCATTAGAGAGAGAAGTGTTGACAGGCCCCTGTTGTTGCCATAGCAACCCTTGCAGTTCAGCATCTCTTTGTGTGGGTTTAAACTATAACAAGTCATAATAGTCTAGAAGCTAAAGAAGATATTGTCAAGGTAACTTCATTACAATCTTTCTCTGTTGGGTCATTTAAGGCTACCTGATGCCACCAGAGCTGCGTCATTGATCTCCAAAAGTAGCAAATATTGGACTTTACAGTGGTCTTTTAAAAATTCTGACTAGGCTTATCTTTTAAAAAAAAATCTAGGGGAAAAACCCAGACAATGAAGTTACTGTATTGTTAACATTCACAATACAGGAACATTCCAAGCAGCTGGTTATGTTTTGATAATGACCATAACATGTTGTCTAGCATATGTGATGCTACAGATGCTAGAAAATAAATAGAAATCACAACAGATAGCTTTTGAGAAAGCAATGATGGGGAACCAAAAAAAAACAAAAACCCACCAGATTGGTTAGTGTTTTTCAAACAAGCCAGCCACCTTCAAATGGCTCTGCTCTTGTCTTAAAATGAAATGGATACAGCATTGTTAAAAGATGTACTTGCACATCTCAAACTGTTACCTTTCTATTTATCATATGCACAAGTAACCACTCAGCTGACTTGATAACCCATGTTCTACAGTCAATACTTTATGGCTTAAATAGCTGATTACCCAGGTCCATTCCTAATAGTCCAAAGGAATATACTTCATGTCCTTTCCCATTTTCTCTGTCCCATTTCTTTTTATCTTGGCAAACTTACTACCAGCAGATACATCAGATAACCCTCTTCAGGTTTTTTAATAGTGAGGAATCTTAGCAAAAATGCCCTGACATTCCTGGTTTCCTGCATCTTTCTTCTGAATCTTACCAGCAATGTCTTAGAGAGAGATGTCATGGTTTCTAGCTCTTTAAAACACATTTCCCAATAGGTTATAGCAGAACTCTTACTTTGCTCAACCAGAAAGCCCCCATCTGAATTTTCCCAACATGTCTTAATCTCTACTTTTAGGTTGTTCCTACCACTTATGGTTAGTTCCTTTTCCTGATAATAAGGGTATAACTAATTTACAATATAATTCTAACTTAAGAAGAGGTAACTTCACTCCTTTTACAGTGCAATTCTGACTTTTAAAGTTAAACTTAACGTTAAGGAGGTGTGATCTTTTAAAATGGAAAAAGAATATTACATGGTTCAAGTGCTGGCCTGTGCTGGGCTTCACACAGCTGCATTAGGATTGTTTAACTAAAAAGTAAATATGCTTGTTATGTTTGCCAAATGATCAAGTATTGAGTAAAGAAAAAATTGTAACTTCATATGTGTCTAATTGGAACTGTAATTGTAACTAAGGTCCTGTACACACTGGCCATTAAGGCCAGCATGGGGGAAGAGCCGGTTCATAGCATCCTCATGATGCATGCCTAACTCTGCCCCCCAGGGAGCCGTAAAGCCGCATGCTGCTCCACACAGCATGCAGCATTATGGCACTCCTCCAGCGCTGCGTCCATACAACACAGCACCTAAAAAGCGCCAAATAAATGTGACAACATGGCTATGGCGCCCTTTCAAGGGTGCAAAAAGGAGCAGCTTTTTGCGACTCCTTTTTGTGCCCTTGAAAGGCCAGACTGGTGAGTTTGCCATGCCCCCAATGGCATGTATGACAGCCCCTAAGTATGTGTTAAAAGTATCTTTCAAAATCAAGTTCAATCATCTTCAATATGGGGTTAGTGAACCCACTGTGCAATCTTGGGCAAGTTGCATATTCTCAGCCTCAGAGGAAGGTAATGGTAAGCCTCCTCTGAACAAATTTTACCAAGGAAACCCCATGATTGGTTCACCTTAGGGTTGTCATAAGCTGGAAATGACTTGAAGTCACACAAAAACAATGTGGGTACCATCCCCCAAAGCACCAGTGGCTTGGTTGCAAGCCTGCTGATCCTCCAAATGACCAGATAGCCTTTGCCGAACCCTAACGACATATACCCCTGGCACAAAGGACCTATCTCTGCAAAGACTGAAGAGATTAGAATTCAAATCTCTGGAATCCCACTGGGTAACCTTGAGCAAGTCACACTTTTTCAGCCCCAAAGTAAAATAGTGAAGAAATCTTTTTAAAAAAAAACCCTCTTTGATAGTTTACTATAAGCAAGCCTTGACCTGAAAGCATATCATACAATGGTTCAACATTACTTCTGAATCAGAACTTGAAAATGCCCTTTTGGCCTATAACTCCCACTATCCACTTATCACACAAGCCAGGGATCCTGTTAGCTGTAACAGACATGATACATTTCTAGGTTCTGTCTGAATTAGTGCATTGCAAACGAAAAATATTTTAGATGCTGATATATTGACATTTTGCATTAGAAGAATAAGAAAGCTGAATAATTGTAACACAGCTATGACGTGATTTTCTGAACATTCTGTGATTCCTATTGTACATTTTGCTCTGCTTTATGCAGCTTCCAAAGCAGAAACACAGTTCTATGTTCCACTGGGTCCTCTCTGCAGTGAGCATTAGAAAAGTTGTATTCAACTGAGAATGGAATGTGATAAATGCCAACATAAAATACATCTTTTTTATCTAGTATTCACAGTCAATAAAGTTTGCCAAAGCATAATCCATAAATAACCATCAGGGGGTGGGAACATCTTGGAAGTCAAAGTACCTGCAGTAATTGTTTATTCCTTCCTGAATTTTAAGCAAGTAATCTGGCAAAGTGTCACGTTTTCTTCCATTGAAACATAATGTCCCAAAAGAGCAATTTAAAAAATGAAACTGTCAAGGCTATCATTATTTATTCTTCTATTATCATTATTAAATAATTATTCCTCTAATGTAGGATGGCCAGCAAGGCAGAGCTCTCTTACTAAAAACAAAACAAAACAAAAAACCCACAACTCTCTATTGTATGCCTGAGATCTATTTTCTCACAGGCTCAGCCATAGTGATGGCATGGGATGTTCAAAAATATTCTAATAGTTGAGGCAATAGCTCTGTTAACTGAATTGTTTGCAAAAAGTGGGAAAAGGGCCTCTTGCGTTAAATCTCCTGTGCTAAAGAATGTCATGCTTTGACAGCAGCTCATACCTGTTTGACCTTTCTGGCTCTGAAGACATATTTAGAACTAAAAGGCAATGCTTGCTGAAAATTCTAAAGATGGGAAACTTAGGAGAGAAGGATTAACTTAACTGTTTGGGAGTCCTTAACAGTTAAATGGTTAATTCTTTTCTATTGACTTTCTCACTTCTAGAAAATTTGAAAGTCTGATGGCAACTTGTTCAGTAGTCAGCATTAGGATAAGTTCCACTGTTTTGTTCTTATACATGGAAAAAATTCAAAACTTGTATCCTTCCTGGGTGATATTACAAGAGTTTTTGTTATTTTTTGTGATTTTCCAGACTCCAGGATGCTTCTGTGAAAGTTTCAGGTCAAGTGTGTGTATGTGTGTATGTGTGTATCTATTTAAAATTGCATTTTGTCAAAAATGCCACAGTTTTGCAGAAAAATATATACTTTTTGATGTACGAAAGCAATAAAAATGAAAAAAATGTAGTTGGTAAGTTTTGGGGTTTTGCTGTAGCATCTCTATTGAGATACTCTTTCTCAGTGAAACCAGAAAAATCTGAGAATATTCTTTCACTCCTAGCCATCAGCATATTATCTAGCACTGTGCTCTTTCAGATGAATAAAAGAGACCAAGTTTGCAAAAGTATACTAACGTACATGCAAACTGGATTGCTTTGCATAGTTTACACAGGCAGTTTGGCTTACCAACGCACAGAATATAATCAATGGCTACTGCTTATGATGGCTTTTTACCACCTCTCATTACAGAGGCATTATGTCTCTGAATACCATTAGCTTGAAAGAGCACTGGGATATGGATATTCTGCTCACATTCTGTTTGTGGACTACTCAAATGTATGTGGTGGCCATTATGGGAAATAGGAGGCCAGATTACATAGCTCTTTGGTCTGATCCAGCAGGGCTTCTCCTATGTTCATATATAATGGTTATGCATACAACATATATGATTTCAAATATGAACTCATATTTACCTGTAAACACTTTTGGAAGCAAGGTTTTGTTTAACAAAAACTGACAGCGTAGCGTACTCCAATAGGCAAACATTCACTGATACATTTACATGTGAGGTAAATCATAAAACACATAGTCCGTTCAATTTACAGACAGCAAAAGAGTACATTATCACCTCAATTCACTATCTGCAAGCTGCTAATAACACAGGCAGGTTTGTTGTTTGAGTTATTCACAGTTTTAGGTGTTTTACACTTCAAGTGACACAAAAACTGCCGCTGAAACTTGTCTCACAAACCAAAAGTTTCTGTTCATTTATAATAGATCACCTAAATAGCATGTAAGTATTCAGATGTTGTGGTGGTTGTTTCTGACTTATGGCAACCCTAAGGGAAACTAACCATGGGAAGATTTGTTCAAAGAAGGCTAAGAGTGTGTAGCTAACCCAGTGGGTGATGGAGAAGGGATTTGAACCCTGGTCTCCACTTGTAGTCAAGTGCTCAAACCACTGGCTAAGATCTTTTCCAGAGAGAAGCTAGTTGCGAGAATTTTAGAAACAGTTGCTTTTGGTGGAACAGAGGATTCCCACAGCACCTGAGAGCTCGGGTACAATCCTCCCCACCCCCAAATACACACACCAGAACAGGAATTCTCTGGAGTTCTGAATGTTTTGAACTCTTAAAACCTGCTACAGAAACATGACTTTTGATTGCAATCATCACAAATTTTCTTTTTCTTGACATGACAAGACACCCTCTTCAAAAAAAAAAAAACAAAAAAAAACCCCTTTCAACCACCATGAGGTTTTCCCCCATGTGAAACCAAAAGATGAAAGCTTTTTTTTTTAATTATCAGCAGCAATACCAAAAAATGTATTTTGTGCAAATATGGATTTTTTTAAATTGTTTATTGTTTGCAGGAAAAGTCCCTCAAATAAAAACATAAAGTAAAATCAAAGATCAAAAATGTGCCAAAGTTCTTGGAATTTCAGATGGGAAGAAAACTTTTGGAACATTTCATTCTTGCTTGTGAGAGTGAGCTAATAAAAGATTGGTACGCTTATGAAAGTTGTAATTTCTAAAACGAAAACACAGGTGGAATCATATTGCTAGTTTGCACAATGGAAAATTATATTACAAAATTAATTACTTCCTGGAACACCATTTCAAGTTACATTACAATAAAAAGTACATCTGCATACACAGGGAGTCCACCAACACTACTTTTGTCTAGTTACACATCCTAACCTGTTATGTGCCTTCAAGTCAACTCTAAATTGTGGTGACCCTATCCTATTATTATTATTTTTTTGCAAGTTTTATTCAGAGGTGGTCTGCCATTGCCTTCATCAATGGCTGAGCGAGTGTAACTTATACCTATGTATTTACTTATACCCATGTTGATTTCTGCCATCATTCTACTTTGTAAACTGGGATGGTACCAGACTATACATGGTAGAAACAACCTCCTAGCAGCCAACCACACAAAAAGAAGTTCTTCCTAATATACCCCATCTTCCTGTAATATTCAAAAACACTGCAATCTTACCAACTCAAAAGCTGTTTCTAAGCATTCTTTGGGTTCATTCCCTCTCTAGGACCTCATTGCACCACTTAAATAACCTGGTTAAACTCTTCTGAATTGAATTGTAATTCGGAATGCAACTGAGTCCTATCACAAAGATTTTGCCATTGAAGCCACCAAGCAAGTCCAGCCTGGGTCCCAGGTGAGCTTCGGGAACCTCATTTTGAAACCGGGAGCTTTCCAACTTAAAAAAAAAATGGCTGCCAAAGCATGCCAGGGACCCGGGCTAAAGCCGGGCTGGACTCGCCTGGTGGCTTCGACAGCAAAATCCTTGTGATAGGACCCAGCTGCAGTCCAAAATACACTTCAGTTCAGAAGAGGTAAGCCAGGATATTTAAGTGGTGCAATAAGGTTCTAGGAGTCATCTCTATAGCTTCCATCCCTTCCTGGTATTAAGAAAAGACTTCCCCTTACTGGCTGTTTGATAGTATCTAAATGATGTATCTTTCACTATTCCAGCATAAGACACAATGCAGTTGTGGAACATGTCCTTGACATCTACTAGGTATCTAGGCCCTGGTGTGGGAATTAAAAAACAACAACTCAACTGCAAAGAATAGTTTGAATATCTCTAACTTAGACACTGGTAAGTGGTACAAGTATGGGGTGTATCAAGCAATCAAAGAAAGCAGCTTGGCCATGAGGCAATTAAATCTGTCAGCACTGTGCCCCATAAAGGGTGGAAGGAGTCAAGAATGATATGTATTGAGAATGATGTAAACCAGTGATGAAGCCTTACACTACCCTTCAGGAGAAAAGTTCAGAAAACAGTCTCATATGCTCAAACACCCATTGCAGAGATCTAAAGAAGAGTGGTACTGTTTAATTACCTGCATGCTGTGACTGCTGATCCCTACAATTGTGCTGCTGACAATTTATCAGGTGCAGCATCCCACTTCCATGTGAAGCAGGTATAAATCACAGGAAGCATGCCCAGGCTATGTCATCTACCTCTCCAGCTCAATTAGCAAACAACTGTCTTTTCCTCTCAGCTTGCTCCTTTTATCATGTCTTCTCATGTTTCTCTGCCAGTTTGCTTCTCCTTTGTGCATTAGTAGTTGTACAGAATGCTAATGATGCACAGAATAGGGGAACTGCAGGAAGTTCTTTTAGCAATTTCTTTGGCCTGTACAAAGGCCTAATCAGGAAATGCTCAGGAATCACGTCAGCTTAGCTAGTGTTAACAAAACCAAACTTGTTGCAAGAGAAAGCTCCCCTTTCACCCCAAAACCTGTTTGAAACAACAGGAAGAACCATTCAGTCTCTATATAAAGGAAATAGCACTGCTGCCAAATAAAAAAGCCATGAAAAGGGGAGCATGTGGGAATACAAAAAGTGGCCTGATACCACATCAGACCATTGGTCTATTCAGCTCAGTACCATCTGTAACAGACTTTCTGATGGGAGTTGTAATCTTAAAGCTCAGTAGTCACTTATAAATGTACAATTGTGTTACTTCACATCTGGTGCTGAAAGCTCCAATTTGAGTTCATTTACAGAAGACAATATGTTGCTCTGCCAGAAGAACAAAATAAAACAAAGATACTGGCATCATGATGCCTCCCAAGGAAGGACTGAGACTAAAAGAAAAGGGAAAAGGAAGTCAACAGTGATATTTGCAAATAAATTAACAATAATAAATCTCATGTACACAGAGTGTCCACACAAGCACCAAGAGGTCATGCAGGATAGCTTAGTTCTATTATTTTTATTCTCTTGCCTTATGTATCTATAGGGTGGATAAGATGATGCTTCCTGATAGATCACTGATGCCACAGTCTAGAGTGGTTCAGTTTGGAAAAATTACTTTTTAGGAGTACAACTTTTGGAGTCCCCTGGGCAGCTTGACCATGAGTTGGAGAATTCTGATCATTCTGGCTGGGGGTTCTGGGTGTATAATCCCAAAAGAAACTTTCCAAGCTTTGAATCAGACACACATGGAAACTATTATTTCCTACTATGAAAATAAGGCACAATAAATATGTTCTTTCCCTCCCTCTTCCCTTCATGGGGAGTCCCTTACAGTTTAAAATTAATAACCGCTCCTTATGATATGCACACTTTAAAAAATATTCATCAATGATAGAAAGATATGTACAAGACTAACAAAGAACAAACAGCCAAATAAACCTGTATAGCATATTGTATCACTTTTAGTTTACAGAGAGCAAATTAACTTCATCATAACACATGCATATATATACACACAGTATGGGAACAAACAAAAGCACATCTCAAATCAGTTTCATCCTAACTTGTTTCTCATTAAATAAACCACAGTTCCCAGAGTGTGTAGTTCACAGTTCAAATTGCACAAAAGTGGTTAGCTGAAATTCCAAAGGGAATATTCTCAATTTTTTGATGTGTAAGAAATGAAAGAGAAGAGATCATGGTTCAGGGGAAGGATTAATATTTCTATTGGAGCAATTGACTGATCCAGCACAAAAATTAAGAAATCTCACTCTAAGGATAGAGAGGTTTCTGGAGTCTGGAGCTGCATTAACCTCTAAGGAGTGGAAGTGACCAGGCAATTACACCTGATTAAAAATGTAAGAAACTACTTCAAGTTTCAAAAGTCAGATTCTCTGCTTAGATCACAATGCAGGGGGGGCACAATTTTGTTTTAGGGGAGAACAATGTCCCCTGGCGATGTGATGCTCATTGTTTTGGGGAAAATGTTAGTAAAACTTTTGGGGAGTTCAGGGAGCCGCAGATGTCATTGAGGATTGCATGATTGTCTCAGATAAAATGGAGAATAGCTATTTTAAGAAAAGAAAAAGGAGGAATTTACACAGTGTAGAATTATTGAGACATGAGTCAAATGGGCCATCTAGTGGCTTCAGTAGATGAAAAGACAGGTAGTGGGATTTCATGTGGCTTAACTAGGAAATAAACATCAAAAGGCTCATGCAGTCTGGTGGTGTTAGGAAGTGCCTTTGAAGTTCTAGACAGGATGATATATATGGGTGTATCAGGTCAAGGAACTCTTAGCCCAGCTGACCACAGACCCAATCATTACCGGTATATTAAAACCAAAAATTATTATTATGTTAACATGATTTTAAAAACCATTTTTCAGGAGAATGGGTTATTTTGTTATGCAACAATATAAATTACATTAACATTAAACATAACTAAAATGAGGATGGGGAGACAGAAAAATTAATTTAAAAACCCAAAATAAATCAACCAGTTATTTAATAAATAATATGTTTTGTCATATTATTTAAAATATATTTTTAAAAGCCAATTAGAATTTGTGTGTTCTTGCAATACACAGTTAGTGATGAATATATATACACGTGCATGTGTGTGTATTAGGTACAATTTTATGATGCCTATCCAAATACAGCCTGCAAGAATAAGCGTTATATGCATATAAATTGAACTCTAAGAGATGTCCAAAAAAGGGCCTAATCTAACAAAAATGAGAGATGGTTAGAACTTCATTTGTTTTGTTGTTTTTTAAATCACACATTTCTTCATTAATATATATTCAACTATACATTTTCATTGCAAGAAATTTTTACACTTTACACAAAATATTATATAATTTTATTATAATAACCACTTTCGCAATGCAGTTCTATATACAAAGTCCAGTGAGGCATATCTTCCTTCCAGCTAAGTGTGTACAGGCTGCCGACCTAATGGTGCCAAGCTAAACAGGACCATTCAAAATCGTTCTACTGAATTTAGGACTGCAACTAGCCAGAGAAATTAGAAATAGTGTATGCATATGTGTGATAGAGAAATCACATTAGAGAAAGTGTCAATTCTTAAGTGATGCCACTTCACCTCAACCAAGCCACACATTGTATATGAGGATGAATTTTCCTTTTTAAAACAAAAGTTCCTGACTGATTCTTTTTTAAAGGTCTCCTCCCACTGAGAGTAACAGTCTATGCCAACTCTAACACCTAGGAAATATTTTCAGGAATAGCTTTTTAGGCCATGCAACAAAATGTGACAAAATCCAAAATTCACAGAGTGCTAGACTTATTAGCCAATCAAAATGCAGAAATTACATATTGTAGGCTTTCAAAGCCTCACTGGTTTCTTCAGTAGGCAACATCAGATATTAAAAATCATACAGGGGAAATAAAATAGCAATGCTAAAGTCCCAGGCCTACATTTTGTCTCAGATTTTAGTTCTGTTGTCCATTAAGATGGTCTGGAGGGATCTCAATGCAGGCAGACAGCACACCCCTTCTTGCCCATCCAGGGACAAAGAACAATCAAAGACAGATAATAAAATTTCAACTTTATTAACAACAGAAAACTTATCCTGATATCTAGATCTTGTATGATGTTCATTTTGGGTTGGCCAATAAAGATATTGGTCTTTTGTAAATTTTGGATTTTCTTGTATTTTTCTCAAGAACATATGTTCTTCTTCTTGGGATATGTTGGGGAATAAGGGTGGGTCTGAATCTGGTAGATCCCAGATTGACTCCAATCCATATGAGCACTTTCCCCTGACCTCACCCCACCTGTGACAGAGCAGCATTTAAGAACTACTTTCTGTCAGAGGCCTGGTGACAAGCTAGAGAACTACAGATTTAATGACAAAAAATGTGCTTTTTCTGCCATCAAAACAAAAACAAACAGCTTCATTTATATACCCACTTCATACCACCTAAGCAGTCATTGAGCAGTTTACAACTGTAAACTGCTTAGATGCTTCTTGTATTTGATTTAAACATGTTTTATTTTTATTTTTTTAATTTAAATACTTCTTGTATTTGATGGCAGGCAAATTAGTTCCCACTACATTCAATGCAAAGCATAAAAAATTTGCCTGACATTGTAAACTCATCCTGCCATTTCAGATTTTGTCTTGGGAGTTAACCATAGGACTGTCCATCTTTTAATTGTACAACAAATTTTCATAGGATGCTATTGACAAATACTTCTAATTAAGAATCAGGCAACTTTTGAAGCATGACATTTTCAGTGTTCATTGAAATGGCCAAGTGAAAGAGATGGTCTCCTTCTCGTTAAAGACACAAAGACATCTGAAAATGGGAAGGGGGAAGGGGAGCATTAGAAAAGCTGGGCTCTGTCCTGTCATGTTGTCTTAGTGTTACATGAAATCCTGTGATGTGTGACATTAAAAAAGGTCACAATGACAATCTGACTGCTGCAATGCTGGCATATTTTTCAGCACCAGCAATAAATGAATAGAAATGAATTCCCTTCCATGCATTTTAAATAAGAACCCATTTTGACAATGTAAATATCTCTGCTCAGTATTTTTTAATCTTTATTTTATTTTATGTTCCGGACTAGAGGTATCAAAATGATCTCACTAGAGAAAGTGAAATTAACAGACCATATTATTAATTTCACTTTCTTTTGTGATTTTATAAATGAGATCATTTAGACACCTCTAGTCCTGAACATAAAATAATATAAAGATTAACAAATACTGAGTAGAGATATTTAAATCATCAAAGTGGGTTTTTATTTAAAATTCATGAAAACTGACAGCAGCAACACTGCTGGTAGGGTCGCTCAGGTCAGGCAGGCTTTTGCTGAGGATCCAGACTAAATGTGCCAAACAGCTACTGGGCAGCAGCAGAAGTGGGGAGTGACACAGGTGGAAATCTCTCAGAGACAACGGCAGTGGCACCATAGCTAACACTTGTTGGTACTGCTCAGAAGGAATAACCAACCGGTAAACCTCTTCTGAATGTCTTTTACCATGAAACCCTTATGATGAGACAATCCAAAATGAAACAAGAGGCTGTGCCAGAAGATGAGACTCCCAGGTCAGATAACACTCAATGAGTTACTGGGGTAAAGCAGAGGATAACTATGGTTAGTGTTGTGGCTAATGACACAACTGAATTCAAGCCAAAGGGACATTCAGATGCTGATGTACTCAGGAATGAAAGGGAAAGTCAAAAACTGTACAACATATATTATAGGGACATGGAATGTGAGAATCATGAATCAGGAAGCTAGACAAAGGGGTCATGCAGACCAGCAGCTTGGAGTGGCCTGAAGCTGTTCCAGTGCCAGTCGACCCCCCAATGGGTGTGGGACCACAGCAACCGCATGGTGTCGTTCTGATATGGGCTTCCGCAGTGGTCCTGAATGGGACACCAGCAAAGAGGAGGCTTTCGCTGTTCTTTGTCTGGCAGGCTTTTCCTTGCCAGGCATGCTCTCCGTGTGGCTTTTGGCTAATCTAGGGGCATGTATCGACTGCATGCACTGCCCTCAGAGTGGCCAAAGGCCACTCTTTCTTGCCCATTTGTTTTGGGCCACGGTAAAACAAGAAATGAAACATATAAACATTGCAATACTTGGGGTGAGTGAGCTAAAGTGGACAGGAATTGGAAGTTTTGAGTCAGATAATTACACCATGATTTACTCAAGAAATGGAAATCTAAGAAGAAATGTGGTTGCTTTTATAGTGAGGAGAGATATAGCAAAAGCAGTCAAGGATATAATGCAAGGTCTGACTGAGATATGTCAATAAGACTTCAGGGAAAATCCATCAATGTAAACTTATTCTGAGGCAGATGAAGAAGAAATTGAAAGATTCTATGCTGGAGCCCAGAAATTAAGAAGAAATTAATCTTACACAAAAACAGGTCTTTTTGTTCATCATAGGTCACTGGAATGCAAAAATAGGAAAGAGAGTAGAATCAAATACTTTAGGAAAATTTGGCCTAAGATCAAGCAATGAAGTGGGGGAGTGATTGACTGAATTTTGTAAGGCCAGCAGTTTGTTCATCACAAATACATTCTTCAAGCAACCCAAGAATCATCTGTATGATCACATTATATGATCAGGTTGAAGAAGAAAGATGATTTAAACAACATATGGAAATACTATATAAAAGGGATGAAAGATGACAGATTCATTCAAGGAAGAACCGTATGAAGATGAACCTCTAATATTAGAAAGTGATGTGGAAGCTGCATTCAGAGCACTTTGGAAAATAAAATCACCAGGAAAAGATGGCATACTAATAGAGTTGCTCCAAGCTACAGAGACAGAATCTACTCTAGTTCTAACTAAAGTCTGTCAACAAATATGGAAAACAAAACAATGGCTCACAAATTGGAAAGGCTCGATATAGGGGCTAAACCACAGCCCTGTGTCTGCAAACCTGAGCAGGGTTTTTGACAATAGGGTATTTGGAAATGGGGTTGACACAAGTCAAAGTCAACTTGATGGCAGTTAGGAACAACAACAATATGGCAAATTGGGAGACAGCTGCTTTGTTGTTGTTATTGTTGTTGTTTTTATATCTCACTCTTTTCTTGCTCAAGGTGAGTTATCAAAACTAAAAGTTAACAAATAATTAATCCATCAATAGAAGTAAAAGCAGTTAAAAGAGTGCCCATTTTTTTAAAAAATAAAAAGAACAAATAAAGACCATAAAGCACATCAGTTGGATCGAGGCATGTAACAGCAAGTAGGGAACAGTTAAATAAATAAATAAATAAAAACAATGTGCTACAGCATTAAAAACATAATAATCTAAAATAGTAATTTTAAAAACATTAAATTAAAATCCACAATAAAATTGGGGGGAAAATTGATGAGGGCAGTAAGACAGATGGACTGTTAAAAAGTCTGAGGAGGTCAGTTAGGGAAGGCCTGCTGGAAGAGATCCATCTTTATTGCCTTCTTGAAGGCCTCCAACTGTTATGTGGCGGATCTCCTCTGGCAGGTCATTCCATATTTTTGGAGTGGCAGCTGAAAAGGTCCTCTGGGAGGTCACCACCAGCCTGGTTTTCTTTGGTTGCAGTAGGTTCCTCCCAAAGGACCTGAGTGTGCGGGAAGGATTGTATGGGAGGAGGCATTCCCTCAAGTATGCTAGACCCAAGCCATGTAGGATAGGCAGGAGGGGGTCATTATAGCCTCCCAAGGGAAGGAGATCCAAAGTCTAGGGTCAGTCACCAAGAAGGTCATACCTGTGAAGGTGGTGGAATTGGAAGAAGCGTCTCTTCTATGGATGTCTGGATCCAGGCAGGCTCATGTAAAGACATATGCTTTGTCAGATAGCCAAGACATAAACCGTGCCTGGGAACAAGCCAGCAACAAATGGAGTTGAGGGAGCAGGGGAGTTGGATGATCCCTGTAACCAGCCCAAGTAAACACTCTTATTGCCATTCTTCTGGCCAACTGAAGTTTCAGAACACTCTTCCAAGGCAGCCCCATGTAGAGCACATTATGGTAATCCAAACTGCATGTAACCAAGGCATGTGTCACTGTGGCCAGATCAGGAATCTCCAGAAACAAATCAGCATACTAGATTTAATTACACAAAGAAACTCTGGTCTACTCAGAAACTTGGGCCTCCTGAACTCAAGTCTGAGTCCAGGAGTGCATCCAAACTGTGAACCTGCACCTTCAATGGAAGTGAAACCCCATCCAGCACAGGCAGTATCCCTGTTTTCTGATCTGCTTTTCAGCTGTACAGAAGCAGCCGAAGCTTTTGAATTCCAGCATTCTTCTTCAGGTTATATGCTCATTTGAAAATTCTTTCAAAGGGTAAAATGAATTTCTGGAAAATGTAGCAGTGTTAAGCCCACTCAGCAGTTTGTTTCAGTTTAAAAATAGAAGTAGAAAGAGGAAAATAAGGTTTAAAGTATTTTATGCAATTTTTGCCCAAAATAACTATTCACTACAGTGCATCACAAGTGACAAAAACTCTTGCAATATATCATCTCATCTGCTCAAGGGTTTTGCTGCCCTATATCTCCACTATGCACCATTCAGCCAACAGTATTCCACTTCGATGAAATACTCCCAGAGGGATCTTGTACAAGCAGAGCAGTTAGTGTGTGTGCATAAAATTCAATGGAGGGAAGAAATCCCTGCATCTACTCACAGCTCTCAATTACCTCTTCAGGGCTCAGAGTCATTTGGGATCTTTGCCATGTGGCTAGCCAGTGGCAAAACCCCAGTCTTAATTTCCTGTGAAATTGATGGATCCTCCAAACCTTGGCAAATGCTATATACTGCTTAATTGGGCTATGTTAGATTCAACTCATTAAACAACTGTTCCCTATAATGAAGTGATCTTTTACCCCCTTTGCAACACAAGTGCCCTGCTCCACCCCATGGTGCAACATTATGAATAGTCTGAAGCATTACTAAGCACAGATTTTTCACCTAGTTTGTTTGCAGATAAATGACATATTAAACCTAGATATATGGAGAACTGCATTTGCTTAACAGAGAGGGGCTTTTCCCGTGAGTCTCTGAAAGAAGAACGTATGCATACATAATGCAAATAAAATAATGTATTCAATGTAGCACAATCACTAAGAGGCTGTAGAGACTGGCAATAAACACCAGCATCGAGGTGGAGTAGGGTGTGGCGACCACATACTGTGCACCCTGACTCCACTCTCATGCCAGCATGGCGCTGCATGCCCCACCACATGGCAGAAGGCATCACTGCACTCTCTTGGTGCAACATGTACACATGCTGCACAACGGAGTGCCAAAAAGCTGTGGCGCCAGCAGCTATGGCACCCTTTCCACAGTGCAAAAAGGAGCTGCCTTTTGCAGCTCCTTTTTGCACTATGGAAAGGCCAGATCTGGGCTGCTATTCCAATCCGGCTAGGAAAGAGGCTGTCTCCACAGACCCTTAGTGACCAAGATAGACCATTAGTGTGATTCAGTGTACGATTGATTCCTATGTTGCTGTTGTTGAGTATCTTACTGCTTACCTTCCTTCCAAGCCACTAACCTAAGAAATGCAACCTGATGTTCTTTTAGTAGTGCTGAAGTTATAATGTACTTTCACTAACCTTTTTACTCTCTTGAATTTGGTTGTTATAATTTACACAATAATATATTCCCATCACTAGGACATGTAGGAAACCTGTGCAGAGATGTTACATTCCCCTCATCACTTATGGAAAATTGGTTGTTTCTCAAATTCCCACTAGATACATTCATCTGTGAAAATGTTGTACAGTATAAATTCTATCAGGGTAAAGTAAGTGACAATAATATAAATTAATCACAATTCCTTAACCCTAAAATCCTGCTGTCAAGTAAGTGGGAAGACATTGAATGGATTTAGTAGGATTTGGGAAAAATCTGGTTCCTCTGACAATAATATAAATGAATTGCAATTCCTTAACCCTAACATTCTGCTGTCGCCATTAAAACGCAAAGCTGAGAAGGGTGCACATTCAACCCTTCTTCTCCTCCTAATTTTATTATGGCAACTAGCAGTTGTTCTAGATTTTTAAAAACTATATTCTTATAAATGCTCCTCTTTCCAACACAATGGGTTTATGACTATTTTTAATTCAGGATTTCCCAAGAGTGTACTGCTTTAGAGTGTACACAAGGCTAAAAACACACATCATCAAAAGCAATTTGATGGTATGAGTGTTGGTATTATTTAAGGAGTAGATTCAGAAGCCAAGCAATGTCTTCCCACTTACTTGACCCTGATAGAATTCATACTGTATGACATTTTCACAGATGAGGGAAGTTAGAGTGCTGTTGCCCCTTGATAACTACATCTATTCTCTCCTCATTCTGGGAAGTGAATTATATAAGGCTGTTGTTGAACTGAATGATAAGTTTAAAATAGCTCTAAGGAATATCAGTTGGCAGACTTCTCAAAATATATACAATCCTACATAGTAAATTCACTTTAACCCATCCCACAATCTAATATTTGTCCATTTTTATACACATCTATTTTCATTTTTAGCTAAAATTTTCTTGAGGCTTACAGCAGTATATATAATTTAATACTATCTTGACATTTTCATTTAATTCTAATAAAAAAATTGTAAATAGTTTCCTTTGCAAGAGATGACTATCACCAAGCAGAAGGAAAACAAAAGGAAAAGATGTGTGATATAGCTACTCATAATGACAATAAACGAATTGAATTATGAGAGTCTGGGTTAAGTCACAGTGATGGTCTCCTTTACCAAATATTCAAGAATGGCAAAATTTAGTATTATGATAAAGCTAATATCTACTAAAAGCTTGGCCAGGCAATGGAACCATGCAGTTCTGTCTCACTAACTGCATAGTTACAGAAATGCTGCATCCATTCTTCTATACTTTACTAAGTCCAAAACAGCTACCATCACCAAATAAACAGTAAATGGTCATTGCTTCACATAATTCATTTATTTTTGTTTATATGTTGTCCTATAGCCAAGAACACAGTGAACAAAGAAAAAGAAGCAGAAAGTTCCCAGGAATTAACTGGCACTTTCCAGGCTTCTGGGGCTTCAAATGAGGTGAGCAGTGTCAATAAAGCAACATGTTATAGCCAGGCTGCTACATTTTTGCATGCTTATCCTCAACATGGTGTGTTACCCATCCTGTGATGAGTGGGGTGAACCTTCCTTGTATTCTTAGTATCACTGAGGTGGACAGGAATTGTACAGACAGATGTAGAGAGAACCCTGCTCCCTTCACATTTCCAGGTCTGGGAGAAAAGCATTGTTGGGGCAGCTGGAGTGCCTTGACCAACAGTGCCAAATAGGTAAACCCACTTCCTAGCTACTGAGAGAGGATAGCCTCATAGCCTCAGTGGGGGGGGGGTAGATGCCCTTTCTCTCCCCTTCTCCCAGCTGCCAGGTTTTTCAATGACCAACATGAGATATCGATTGCCAAGACTGGCTGGTGGACATGAAGCAGGCCTATACAATAGCCTCCAATATTTCACAGATTAAAAACAAACAGAAAGCGTATGGCCAAGCAAAATTAGAGTGCAGTCAAGATGGCAATTGATATTAATGAGGTAGAATACACAAACTAGGAGAAACTGCAGCAGTTTGGTTTTGCCTGATTCTACTGAGAAAGGCATGATTCTGCCCACCAGGTGTCTAAAGATCAGGTGACAATCAGCTGCTGTGAGTTTTTGTTGTTCACCACTGTTCTCCCTGGCTTTCATGTAATTATTCACTGGCTTTTATGCCTCTTTGTCTTTCTCTTGTACTTTTGGTTATCATGACTACTGGCTTCTTTTGATGGATTTTGAGTCCATCCTCACTAATTCACCTCTCTTCAACTTTGATGAACTCACTTGATTATCTGTGTATGACCTGTACTGGCCCAATTGATTTGTAACTGCTTCTTCTTAGTAAAGGCTGCATCTCCTGGCACTTATACCCTATAGACACAGAACAATGGTGGCTACACAAGAGTCATACCAGCAGCCCCCCCCCCCATCTTTCTAGTAGGAAATGTAGCAATAAGCTTCATCAGCCAAGCATCAGCCCAAAACAAAACAAAACAAAACCCTCTTGAATTGCTCTTTGTCTATCTTGTAAATAGCCTACCCATTCTTGTATGTATTACTCTTGAGACACACCAATAAAGGACATATTTTCTGGGCTTGTATCCTCTAAAAGGTATGTGTCTCTCTACAATCTCCTGAATCTTTCCACCATCCCCACGACTAATAAGCCCTGGATCCTGCCATGGCTCCACCCTTCATGAAAACAAACTAAATTGGTATAATTATGCAAATATCTAAGTAGCTGGTCCTGCCAAAAGCACACAGGGAAAGAAGTTCAGCAGGTCTTTCCTGTGTGTGCATCTATCTGCCACACACACACACACAAATGATCTTATGGTTTTGACAGTTTTCTGCCTTCTGAGGAATATGCGTAGATAGATTGGGAATTTCTTCACCAAAAATGAGTAAGGAAATCATGGTGACCAAGAAGATCATAGTCTACATGCAAACAGTCACAGGTAGTGTGGGGCTGGAGATTTAATAGCATATGATGACAGCCACATTCAAGCTCCTACCAAAGGTTTGACTCAAAGGTGTCACATAGGAACATTTAAAATTCACAAATGAAAATTCTGAGCCTCCAAATGTTTTAGCCGACAGCTCTCACAGTTTCTTACTATTGGCCATGCTATTTAGAGCTTTTAGGTGTTACAGTAAAGGTCTGGCTTATTCAAAGGATGCATTTAAAGACCTTCACACCTTTGGCTTACCTCATCTTTTTGTCCTTATTGCCAATTTACAATACAACTTCAGTCTTCACACTTCTAATTCTCTAGCTCTAATTGCCCTAAAAATGCCACACTCTTGTTAACAGCTCCATCATTTTTGCTTGCTGTCCCTAATGCTTGTTTCTTTTTCCTGGAACATCAACATCATTCTACTTCTTTCTTTCTTTTTTCAATAGTGTCCCCAGAAACTGCCCTCCTCTTTGAAGCCTAATGCCTCTAGACTGCAATCCTACAGGTGCTTGCCTAGATGTAAGCTCCCTTGTGTTCAGTGTGCCTCCTTCCATGTGGTGGACTGGGTTGCAAATTTAGTCATTATTTATTATTCTGGTTACTCTTCAGATATAAATCTTTTGCCTTATTGCCCTTCCTTCTCCATTTGTTTTCTTCTCCCTTCCCTCTCCACTATCAAAATTCAGATTTCACAAGCAATTCAGGCCATATTTGGTTATGTTATACTGTAAAAAGTAATGCACACTGATGGCATGATTGATAATCATAACAGAAGCTGGCACTCAGATGATAGTAAATAATCTCTACAACATGGGCATTTGCATTGACTAAAGATAAGTGCAAGTTATCTGATTTTCTTACTCTAGAGTGATGTACTCATTAAAGTAATATAAATAAGGCATGGGGGAAAACAATCTTAGAAGTGTCTAGTATTACTTGAGGGAATTCCCCACCACACATGACATAAAGTATTGATTAAACTGCTGCTGAAGTGATTTGTAATGGTCTTTGTTTATAATACTTCATGTAATGTATTTTTTTTTAAAAAAAAGATGCTTTCCTTTCTCTTTCCACTTATGTACCATTACATGAGTAGCTACTTATGATTGTGAAAAAATTAATTTCTTAATAATGTGGCTCAGTGCTAAATCTGTTACAGCAGGAAGCTTAGTCACAAGGAATGAACGTGTCACTGTTTGTGACATGGGACCAAGTGAAAGGGGGAATACATAAAACATTTCTATATCTCTGAGCTAAAGAGATACATAGTTTGAATACGGAAAGCCACAAACATAATCCAGGTAAAGGGAACAAAAAAAGAGAAGGTGTTTACCTAGGGCAGCTGCTTTGTCAATTCACTCTGTGTTGGACAGAGTCAAGAAAGTATTCTGTGTCACAATATAAGCCAAGGACTTTACATGGAGGAGGACCATGCATGGCCTTCAGAGGGTTCATAGACTTCTTACAAAAATATTTCCCCCCCTTTAATTTCCTTTTAGTTATTATGAATTTTCCTGTCACTCTGAATTACAATGAAAAAACTGCTTTTCAAGTGTTCTTTCCACATTAGTCTATGTGAAAGAAATCAATTTCCAATTAAATTTTTAAAAAATCAAAATTTTGTGTACATATCTGTATAAGTAAATTTCTGGGGAGGGGATGCATAACTTTAATCAGATTCTCAAATGATTCCACTACTCAAAGGAGGTTAAAGGCTACTGGCATAAGGCTAGGTATTTTATTCATATTAGGGAGCCATGAAAGTGGGCTTTACAAATCTTGCTCTAATACATTCTCCAAAAGAAAGCAGCAGCTTTGCAAATATAAAAATAGTTCCACATAACTGCTAGACTGTATGGAAGCAAACATTTCCCTATACCAGGGAAGACAACCTGGTATCCTACAAGAGGATTCTATTAGAACTCCCATTACCCCTCCTGGCACCATGACAAATGGTTAAAGATATGGGAGATGTAAGCTCAAAGTATCTGGAGACCTCCCTCTCATGGAAGGCCATGTATCTGAACCTACAGGATCTGAGCAGAGCAGTGGAGGACAGGGAGTCTTGGAAATATCTTATACAGAGGGTCGCTATAAGCTGGAATTGACTCAAGAGCAGTTAATGACAAACAGCAACATATCACCAACATGCTAAAGTTCTCATGAACATCAGGAAGAAATGGCTCAGCAATAACAAAAACGAAACAAAACAAAAACAAAAAACAAAGAGGTTTCCCTTCCCTTTCTACAGATTTACATGTGTTGTTCTTTTATAAATTTTGCATTGCATTCTAGAATTGTTGTCAGCACAAGCACTGTCACTGAGATCTTTGCTTGTGTGTGTATGTGGGTGTGTCTATGTGTGGCCCTCATGACTACTTCAAAGGAATTAAAAGAGAATAAAAAGAGAAAGAAATATTGGCAATATTTTCATCTCTAACAGCAAAGGGTAGAAAGAATAAAATATCCAAAACATCTTACCATGCTGTAACAGAGCTGATACCATTTACATGTGAAAGGAGCCTTTGGTTAATGGATTGTGTAACATAGCCTATTGTTATATTATTACAGGATCATCAAAAGAGAATCTGAGACTCAGAACAAACCATTTCTAGATGGCTCTGGCAAAAAGTTACTGCAAGTTTAGCACATACAAGATAATGTGATGTAAAAAAACCCTAGTCTCACTGAAACAACAATTGCCTTGGAACAATTTTAATGTACTCTGTTTTCTTTAGAAAAATAAAATTGTGCATTGAAGTGAGAGTAATGCCATAAAGGTGGAAGTTTACTCTTCTATGCACCATCTGTCTCCATAGTTATACAAAATTCCTGAGAGGGTTTTTTTTTTTTTTTAAAGTGGGTAGAGCCACTCCATGTTAAGATCTCTTTGGACCACTCCAGAAGCATATAAAAGCTTTCAGGAACTGACTATTTTATGAGTGAAGGTCTTTTAATGGTACTGTACTACTTTTATTCTTTGAAATATTATTTTAAATAGTTTTAACTTTATTGTTAAGTGGATTTTTTTGAATGTCTCAAACTATTTTTATTGCAATTTTCTCTTTTGTAAGCTATCTTGAATTCTAGTTTGGGGGAAAGGAAGGGTGTTAAAAAAGGATAGATAGATGGATGAGTGGATGTATGGAGAGATAGATGGGTGTAAGCATACTGCAGATTTCTATATATGAACATACATATTGTGAAATTTGTTGGTAATGGGTTGCATTCGATTGTAGTGTTGCACCAGTGGAGACATTTTCTGTTCATAAAGTGTGGTTCACCCAAATCCCTCAGGGACACAATGCAACCATCCGCCCTCTGTCAAGCAACTCATGTGGGCTATGGAAAGTTTCACAACAGTATGGAACACCGAATGGGGGAAGCAGTAGTAGGTGGAGGGGATCAACGAAAACTGGATGTTCCTCCACATATTTGTATATGTGATCTTCATTAGAGTAAACCCATCAGTGAATGCAATGTATTAAAAACATAAAATTCCAGCATAAGTGGCTAACCAACAGTGTTGAAATAATTAGCAGTCTGGCAGAATGCTTGCTACTGAGAAGAATAAGTTCCAACAGATGTGTTGCTGTTTAAGACACAACAGCTGTTAACAGCTGTTAAGATCTGTAGCATCTAGGTGAAGATCAGCATTTAGGTATAACTCATCTGGGGCCAAGCAGGAATCGAGTTCCTACAGATGAAACAATGGAGAGTAAAATGTTGCAGAAATCCAAACTGATCTATCGGAAATATTACATGGTCAACCCCAGTCTGTGTGACAGATAAATTTTATAAACACATAAAGCCATAAGGTAGGGTAATATCCATCTTTCAAATTCTGAAGCCCTCGCCAAGACTGATGGAACATCCATTCCAAGTTTACTGGGGTGCTAGGTTTCCCTTTAGGATCCAAAATACTAGAAGCACTCCAGGGATTTCAATAGATATAGGGCTCTTTCATGCAACACAATTATAGCACTATCATTCCACTTGAATTGCCATAGCTGCATCCTATGGAAACCTGGGATCTGTTGGTTGGTGAGGTACTAGAGCTCTCTGGTTGAGAAGCGTCCTTCTCTAAACCTCAAATCCCAGCATCCCATAAAATGGACCTACAGATAACAGTGCTATAACTTTGTAGTTTCAAATAAGAATTCTGTGTCCCCTCCCATGAAATTTTCCTTTGGCTCCCAAATTTCTGCAGAGAGTGAGAAATTGAAGATGAATAATACCTAAGAGTCTTATAATTATTGTGTTTGCATATCTTTGGTAAGTTTGTCTGGTCCTCTTGTTTAAATACATAAACTGTACTTCTAAACTTTCCACTGAAATATTAAGCCACTGTAATGCTAGAAATCTGGAGCTGGGAGGAAAATTTAATGGAGAAAAGGGCAGAACTTTTATTTTGCAGGGTCAGAGTCCTCAGTTTGCTCCTCTGCAGTCATATCCATTGCCTTGTGCTCTCACATAACATCTCTACTCATACCACCAGTTAAAAAGAAGGAAAAAGGAATATATTTTGAAGGGGAGAGTGGAGAAAGTGGCAGAAAATGCAAACACAGAGCCTTTCTCTTTAGCTAGTATTTTCATTTGAGCTTAAGAAGACTGTTGGGCTTTTAAAGCTCACCTCTAGTCTGAAAGTGGATTTTGTGAACCCCCAGGAGGTTCTAGGATGTGCCCAGTAGAATTTCACAAGTGCTTTAGTGATTAGGGGGTTTTAAGGGAATTTTAAAAGGCAGAAAGGGTGTTGTTATTGGGCCTGCCTAATTTGGATGGAAGTGACCTTCTTTACACATTGCACAATTTGTGAAGATTTGGCTGTGATACACTTGGCCCGTTTTAGACGGGCAAAAAAATGCGCGATTAGGGCTAAAAAGCCCGTCTTTAGGGTTAGGGAGGACGTAGCGTTTACACCCTCCCTAACCCTAAAGCGTATGGACGCCGCCATTTAAAGATGGCGGCGTCCATACGGTGGCGCCACAAAGGCATCATCATGTGTGCAGCGTTTTGACACGCTGCGCACGTTATGATGTTTTTGCGGCACAGGAGGGCGCCAATCGCGCCCTTCCCGCACTGCAAAAAAAGAGCTCCATCGCGGAGCTCTTTTTTTGTGGCAGGTCTTTGCCGCGGCCTTTAAATGGCCACGGCAAAAACCCAGGGAGAAAGGGGCCGCGGCGGCGGCCCCTTCCTCCCTTCAGCCCCGCCGAGGGAAGCGGGGTGCAGCGGGCGCCCAGAGCGCCTGCTGCACCCCGCTTGGAGGCTGCGGGGAACCGGCAAAAGCGGCGGGATGAGGCCTTTGGGGCTGCCCGTGCGGCAGCCTAGGCCTCATCTCGCCACCAGAAGGGGCGAATATGGACCGCCCCTTTTGGGCGGTCTAAAAAGCCCCACTTATAACTTTACTCAAATACAACTTACACAAGTTACAACTGAGAATATTAATATATATTTTTACTTTTTTAAAAAAAAAACTAAGAAAACCAACATGGAAAGGAGGAGAGACTAGCCCTCACTTCTGGGAGCAGGGTTAGTAGGAAAATAAAAAGCAGAAAAGAAAGAAATCTGCACTTAGAAAGCTTGGTGGATGGAGGGGGAGGGGGACTAGGGATTTGGAGTTTGCTCTAATTGCCTGCTTATTCCTTCATTATGGTTGAAGGGCTCTGGTAATTCACCAGTATTAAATATTCAAGACCTGGTCTGAAGGAAATGTTCTTTGGGGATTGCTCCCCTCATTGCACTACCAGCTGAGAATTCAGCTCCATGCCTCTTCATGTGTGCCTATAAAGTAACATTTTCCTGTCTTTTTTCTTTTTTCTTAGAGGGCTTCAAGCATTATCATAATGTGAGATTATCTGGCAAATTAATGGTTGTGAATCTTTCATGGAACAGTTTGTCTTTTGGATAAAAATTCAGATAGAGGAAGTAAGAGTTCTGTTTTAGAGAGAGCTTTCTGGCTCCCTAGACATGCTGGTTCTTATGTTCTATCCCCTTTTACCATCCCAATATATGCTTTGGCAGGAGCAGTTAACACTGCTTTAACTGCCATGGCTCCATCCTATGGAATCATCTGTGGCACCAGAACTCTTTGACAGAGAAAGCTAAATATCTAACAGAAGTACTAATCCTATTATTCTATAGCATTCTATAGCATTGATCCATGGCAGTTAAAGCAGGGCAGTTAAACTGCATTAATTCTGCAGTTTAGATGCAGCCCCAGCTAATCCTCTGTCATTCTCCTTTTTCAGGTGTTTTTTAAATGTTCCAGTTCCTCTCCGCTTCTCCCACTTCCTCCACTTCTTCTCAATTCAATTTTTTCAAACAGAGCATTCAGCCACACAGCAGAAATAAAGCAGCTTAACGTCACTTTAACTGTCATGACTCTATCCTGGGGAATCCTAGGATCTGTAGTTTGGTGAGGTATTCAGCCTGGTCTGTCAGAGAGATCTGGTGCCTCACCACACTACAGATCCCAGGATTCCACAGGACAGAGTCATGACAGTTAAAGTTGTATCAAACTGTTTTATTTCTACAGTGTGGAGACCAAAGTGCAAAAGTAGTTTGTCCTCAGTTAACTCGGGCAGGGGGAGATGAGAGGACAGGGTAGAATCTTGTCTTTCCCAATATACTCAGGCAGAAGCAAACTGCTACATCCTCACCTAGCTTGTGTGTTATTTTCCTCATAAAAACTTCTGCGATCTTGACTATACTCTGATAATGCCTCGTTATGTGTGTGTCCTAATTTTCATTTATGAAATGTTGGTGAATATATTTCAGTCTTACTAAAACACATGGAGCACATATTTGTTGTGGTATGTGTGTCATATATTATGGCAGCACACCAAACTTAACATCCAGCAAAGATTGAATTGCCTTTAAAAACAAACCATCAATTTTCTGACACTGCTGTCCTACATATGTCCATTCAGAAGCAAAGTCCACTGTGTTCATTAAAGCAGCTTGACACCACTGTCATGGTTCCATCCCCTGGAATCCTGGGATTGGTAATTTGGGGAGACAGCCTGGTCTGTCAGAGAGCTCTGGTGCCTTACCAAACTATAAATCTCAGAAATCTGTGGAATACAGTCATAGTCATTAAGGTGGTGTCAAACTGCTTTAGTTCTGCAGTGTGGCTGAACCCTTTAACAACAGTGGATTCTGGGCCTCTCCCTCTTCCTTTCTCTTTGGAGATTATCGTACCCAAGAATCCTGGTGGGAGAGACCCCAGATCTAAAATAATGACAAAAACTGATGTTATCGTATTTACCTGTGTCTAGGCTGTAGGCAGCCCATATCCACTTGGGCAGCCCATTTGCAACCCAGACATCTCCCATGGCTTTTTCAAGAATGGGGAAAACTCATTCTTGAAAAAGCCACGGGAGAAGTCCGGGTTGCAGATGGGCTGCTCGAATGGATACGCAATGCCTACTGCTCAGACAATAACATCTGTTTTCGTCTTTTCGATCCCACATCTCTTTTGCTGGGATTCCTGGGTGCAATAATCTCCTATCCCTCTTCCTTCCAACAAAGGAGGCTAATAGGAAGGGAGAGCGCAGTTTTGCAGAAATTTAGCCTCACACCTATTGCAGCCACTTAATAATTTAATCCATATCTTTAATACCTATTGTGTATATATTTCATGTGCAGAATAATGTTGAGTACATGGTTTGGTTGAAGCCTGAATTCTGGAGCAAAGTAGTCTTTTGGGGGGGGGGGCGGTTAACTGAACTTGATCCAGATTGGATTGCAATGCCCCAAAGCGATCCAGAGATCACTCCAGATGAATGAACATTACTATCCTACAGTAGAGAAGAAGTGAGCCAATGTGGCATAATGGTTCAAATGTTGAGAACAGGGTTTGATTCCCCACTTGGCCATGAAATTCACTGGGTGGACGTTAGTCAAGTAACACTCTCTCAGCCTCATAGAGAAGCAACAGCAAACCTCTTCTGAACAAATCTTGCCCCCCCTCCCCCCAAAAAACATGGTAAGTTCGCCTTAGGGTCACCATAGGTTAGAAACAACAACAAACAATAGAGATAGGGAACCATTTGGCAAATTCAGCTTCTCCTATCAGGGTAGAAATGCTTGGAGGAGGGACACCTCAGAACACATCTATAGTGCTGTAATCTGTGCTTTGTAGCTGACGTCAGAAGTAGGGGTGTAAATCTTCATAAATTTCATTTCTAAAGGCAAGAATTAATGTGGAGTCGAAGGCTTTCATGGCCGGCATCCATAGTACAATAAAGCAAGAATTAATAATTTTACCATTTTTGCCTCTGCTGCAAGAAAGCCCATGAAAGCTCTGAATTTTTCAAGGACTATGAAGCTTGGGATTTATTTTGTCAAGAAAGAAAGAAAGAAAGAAAGAAAGAAAGAAAGAAAGAAAGCCAGCTAGCCTACACACTTGCAGGTTGACTTTTTTTTCTCAAAAGAAAATGAAATTTCCTATACGGAAAACTTGATTTTTCTTTGAGAAGTGTAATTTTTGTTGCATAAATGTAATGATATTCACTAAAAAAAAAAAAAAAAAAAAAATCCTGTGCAATAGGCCAGGAGTTAGCAGAAGAGATATTCAAAATCTTCTCATCTACTGCAGATGGTTTCATGTTTTCCAGCTTATTTATCACATGTGTTTACATTCCAGGTACTACATAATGGCAAGGGACCAAATGGTTGCTAAGGTGTGGGTGGTAGTTAGAGAGAAGCCTCCCTCTTATACTACTGCAATTAAACCAGTCTTTTGTGATTCCAGTTCATAACATAGAGGTCACTTGGGACCTATTCAATGAGACTGATATGCAATGGTTCTAATTAAAAATCCCAGAACTATTTCCTGTTTACAGCCCCACTATTGACCATGATAAAAGTATTCTTGACATTTAACGTTTTACAAAACAGGTCTCACAATTAAAACTGCTGTTCTGTTAAAAAATGAGCAAGCACAGATACACAGTTTTTACCGCTGCATAAACTGTTTGTGATTGCATAAAATAACCCTTATGGAAGGGCACACAGAGTGCTGTGGCCACAATAAATTGCAGCAGTGTTGCTAAGGTGACTGTTGCTGCTACTAGGCATCTTTACAGCATACTAAAAAAACCCTACAGTGCACCACATTCCTGTTTCATTAATACATCATCAATGTATAAAACTGCTTAGTTAATCTTAAAAAGTAATGGCTGCTATCTGAGTTTTGTTGAAAACTGATTTCAGTCTACACCAATGATGCACTGGGACAATAATAATGCACATTGTATCTGAAACAAGGTTGTTGTTGTTTTTAAAGAATATTCCAATAAATTAAATTATTTAAGGGAGATGACTTGTCCTATTTTCCTGGGATATGTTTCACCAATAAGTTAAAGCCATGGCAAATATTTAACTTCATCTAAAAAGAAAGTCATAAATGTAAAATATATTACTCTAATAAAGGGTAATAAAGGGCCGAACTAGATGTGCCAAAAGAGGCGCATCTAGGGGTCAAGAGGACATGAATAGGGTTCGGGAGGGCGCAGCTTTTACACCCTCCCAAACCCTAGCGCGTATGGACGCTGCCATTATTAAATGGCAGTGTCCATATGGATGTGCCATGATGGCGTCATCATGTGTGCAGCTTTTAGATGCGCTAAGCACATGACACCTTTGCACCGTGGGAGGGCGCAAATCACGCCCTTTCCACGGCACAAAAAAGGAGCTTCAAACAGAGCTCCTTTTTGTGGGCGGGTCTTTGCTGTGGCTTTTACACAGCCGCAGCAAAGACCCTGGGAGAAAGGGGCCACGGCGGCGTCCCCTTTCTCCCTTCAGCTCCACCTCTGCAAGCGGGGTGCAGCGGGCGGCCAAGGTACCTGCCATATCCCGCTTGGAGGCCACGGGGAACCGGCAGTTTGCCGCTTCCCCGTGGCCTCTGGAAGTGGCGGGATGGGGCCGCGGAGGCTGCCAGTGTGGCAGCCTTGGCCCCATCCCACTGCTTCCTGGGGCGGATAGAGACCGCCCCTTTTGGGTGGTCTATATTGCCCAAAGAGGATTAGTCAGAAATTCTGGATTGTGATTTTCATCTACTCCTTCAGTAATGCCTGTTATCTTACAGAGAAGTTTTGCATGAAAGCTATTTGACCACATGAGCACTTATTTGGCATATAGTAAGTCCCAGATCCAGTCTTCTCAAGGTAGGGCTAAGGAAGACTCCTGATTGAAGTCCTGGGAAATCCATCTCAGCCAGCATAAACAATACTAAGCTAGATGGACCTATGACATGTTGACATAAAGTTGATTCTTAGAGTCCATCTATATTGCAAAAGGCATGCTGGAATCAGCAGAAAGGCACTCTCCAGCTTTTTTCCTAGCAAAGGTCTTCCAATAGGGTGAGCAAGACCATTTCCTTGCTAAATCCAGGCCTGAATCTAGATTTAAATGGACCACGATAAATCAAGTGACCCTACAGCATCTCAGCTATAACTTCTTAAGAATGTTGCCCCCAAGGTCTCTGGTAAGGACTATTTTTAAAGGAATAAGTATATCATATCCTTTTTCAAGACCTTTTCTGACTCCATCCCAGAAAAAATGTGACAAGCTTTGAGGGGACTTGGATAGCCAGACCTTTCCAAGGACCTTGTCCAAATCTTCTGTCTGCAAAAATTGAAACTAATTACATGCAACTTAACTTGGCAGTGCTCTGGACACATCTAGCAGCAGCATCAAGTTTCATATGAACCCACATGATTTTGTCAAGGTACCTCTCAGATCTGTCACAGCAGGTTTCTGAGGGCTCCCATATTCTAGCCACAAAACCTTGCTCAAATAGCCTTTTCATTACTCCAAATAGTTCTGATGGCCCTATGACATGATGAATGACAGCAATGTTAATTATTGCTGTTGTCATCACTGTCACCAGGAACATTCAGCCTATGTGCATTTGTGAATTGTTTACTTGATTCCTGATTTCTCCTCAAGTTGTGATACAGTATTATGCGGGATTGCAACTAATCTTTAAAAATCAATTGTAATGTATCACTTTCATTTGAATTTTCATTTTTCCAAAATTCAAGTCTAGATGATTTTTGAATTAATAAAGCAAAGGTAAGATAACATACAATTTTGTAAGTGCACCTCCATGAATTGTTAGAAGGCGGTTGTTAATATGTTCTTTATTTATTGCCTAATTTGGTAACACAAGAAAGCATTAAAAAAACCCCATCAAATGTACCCATAACTCTCAGCCCACTAATTAAAATTTCCCTGCAGTCTTATTGATTAAAATTGGCTTTCACTGATTAACCAACTAAACCTTTAGTAGATTAATCTACTGATTACAGCTTGCAGTTTCTCTAATCGAATGAAACAGTTAATCAGTTGAAAGATGTCAGATGGGGAGAATCCCACTACTAAGGAGGGAACTGACCGGAGCAAATCTAAAGCCCCTGGTAGATAGCATACATAAGAGAAGAATAAAGCATGATTTTACTAGAATTTGTACATCATCATCATCATCATCATCAATAAAACTTTTATTTTTATCCCAATTTTCTGTGATGAGAATCAAAGCGGCTCACAACACATTAAAATATCCACATTCAACATTACATCTATGATTCCCAACCCCCTTAAAACAGGATTAAACATGATACAATTAAAATATCTAGATAGATAGATAGATAGATAGATGACAATAAAAGTATAATGAGGGCAGAGTGGTGGGCTAATAATGATGTGAGGGGCAGTTATTCTGTGGCCGGGCACTTTTATTCAGGAAAGGCCTGCTGGAAGAGATCTGTCTTGACAGCTTTTTTAAAGCTGTCTAAGATGGTAATTTGACAGATCCCATCTAGCAGGCAGTTCCATAGTCTGGGAGCAATTGCAGAGAAGGCCCTCTGGGAGGTAGCAGTTAATCTGGTTTTTAAGACTGCAATAGATTTCTCCCAGAGGACCTGAGTGTGCAGGGTGGATTATATGGTAGTAGGCGAGCCTTCAAATAGGCTGGACCCAAGCCATGTAGGGCTTTAAAGGTTATAACCAACACCTTGTACTGTGCCAAGAAACTAATAGGCAGCCAGTGAAGAGATTTTAGGACAGGTGTTATTCGGTCACATTCACTTGGTTCGTCGTGTGAAGCGAAGGATCTAGGAGGACCCCCAGATTGAGAACGCAGTCCTTCGTGGAGAGCGTGACCCCATCCCAGGCTGAAGGTTGCAACCCGATACCTGGTTTGGGGGCCATTACTGGTTTGCAGTTAGAAGCGGGTTGGAAAGGACGCTTGGGAGCAATTGTGTCGATAGCCTTGGTGAGATCAGTGTTCCAGGTATTGACCAAAGCTTCAACAGAATCATCAGCATTACCAACCAAAGAACCCTGTAAGGCTTTCTGGAACCAGTTGGTTCCATCAACCTTTGAGGGCGGATCTTTCTAATGACGGGGTGGACTGTGGCTCTTAGTTCAGCCTTGACCAGGAAATGATCCATCCACAACAGTGTAGTGGGATTACCTCTACCCATGAATATTCCTGCTTTATACTGAAAATCACATCGAGGGTATGACCTATGCAATGTGTTGGCTGAGAAACCAATTGAGATAGGGCTATGTCTGTCATCGAATCCATGAACCCCTGAGCCACACCTGTTAAACTGGTCTCGAATGGGATGTTGAAGTTGCCCAGAATTAGAAGTCTGGGCAACTCCAGCAGCAATTCCGAGACCAGCTGTGTCAGCTCGGATAGGAAGACTGTTAAGCAAGGAGTGGACGGTATACCAACAGAATCTCTATACTACTATTCCACAGGATTTCCACAGAAAACATGCCTGAAATTTTGCCAACTCATATGTATGCACATATGATATCTGCTGGGGTTTGATTTCAGGACACACACACACATCACTGTGGATACCAAAATCCATGAATGCTCTAAACCCATTAGACAGAACGGCCTAGTCCCTTCTATAAAATGCTAAAAATCAAGTTTTGCCTTTTGGTTTTCTTTTTTGGAGGGGGAGTATATTTTCAAGCTGTGGATGGTTGAGCCCATGGGTGCAGAAGCTATGGATATGGAAGGCCAAGTGTATGTATATATTGCATTTTTATGCCACTTTTCTCCCAGTGAAATACAAAGGCGGGTCCCAAACCATAAAATAAATTGGGCTGGACACATAGTAATAATATTAATGACATTAAAATCAATATTTTGAAAATTATAAACTGAGCAACATAAAAAGATTAAAAACATTTTTAAATGTTTTACACACACACACACTCATATAAGAAGACTTGCTGCAAACACTTATTAAAACCCTGCTTAAGGAATAACAGTTTTACTTGCTATTGAAAGGAGACCAGGGAGGGGGCCAGCTTAGCCTCCTTTAGAAGAGAATTCCACAGGATTGGAGTAGCCACTGAGAAGGCTCTTTGCCATGTCCTCAACCAAATAGATCTCTGATGGTGATGGGACAGAGAGAAACCCTTTCCCTAAGGCGCTTAAGATTCTGGCAGGTTTCAATAAGAGAAACCGTCTTTAAAATAGTCTCTTCTTCTCATCCTTCAGGTCCACTTCCAGTCCCTCCTCTTTCCTTCTTTGCTCAAGCTGTTGTCCTCCTCTCTGCTAAGCTTTAAAACCAACCAGCCAACCCTAGGGGCCTTTCTGGTACCCACATGAGCTTTGTACATATTTGCTTGGGAAGTCAACAGAAAGTTCAGCTATTACCAGGGTGAACCATCCTGTGATAAGGAGGGCAGAGAAAATTCTTGGGAAATCCTCAGGTGTTTCAGGAACTTCAGGAAAGGTAAAATTCTCAGCCTGATTTGAAATAAACAGCCACATTTTTGACATTGGACCTATAATGTTAACAAATATATATACAAACTCTGCAAATGGAAGTCCATATGCATAATTATTTTAAATTTTAAGCTTAAAATAACATCAGTGGCTTTCAAAAGAAAAAAGTTAACAGAAGCATTTTTACTATTGTAACAAGACTGCTTGGACACAAATTTGGTAGTGAATAACCAAAAATGAAATGGCAATTAGAACCCAGAGGAGAGCATAGTCAACTGCTAATTAAGTATGCAATGTTTGCATATTAACAAGACTGACTAAAATGCTCTTGGACAGCATGACATCCGCTGTTTTTGCTTCTTTCTTTATTCTTGGTGTCCATCTATGAAATGTGACACAGTGCATTTTCCACTGTGTTATGCTTACTTAGAATAATCAATTATATTAATCCAATGTTTTAATGCTTTCTAGATTGATTCATTTACCCATTGCTTAATTTTCACCATTAACATTGATAATCAAGATTTGAGCTGTTCTGGAACTGTCATGAGAACTGACTACTTCAAGAGATTACAAATATGAAAGGGTATCTATCAGCTGTAGATTGCAGTTTTGAATCTGGTCAAAAAGACATGTGTCATAAAATCTGTGGGGAAAAAAAGACGAAGTTTGGGATAAGGAGCATGGAAGATTTAGGGCTTGGCTGCACTGACAAAAACAGAAACAAGCTTCTCAGCCTTTTGGCCAAGATCAAGTGCTCCCTCTTCATTTCCCATCATCGAATATCCTGGACTGTCTCCTGGTTGATATACTCTCTGACCTCGGTTTCTCAGACTCTATTCTTGACTGGTTTAAATCTTAACTGTCAGGCAGATCTTTTGCAGTGGTCACAGGTGGTCAGAATTCTTCTGTGGTGCTGAGGAGCATTTTTTTTGTTTTTCTTTCTCCATCTTGTGTGAATGTATATGTATGTGTGTGCTGGGAGATATGTAAAGTTCTCTCCCTTACTGATTCTGCTTTACTAACTGGGCTAAGATTCATATATCAGATGTAGTGTCACAAGCCAATTCTTCAGTAATTGAATATTAAGTAAGTTCATGGGGTAAGGTAGCCCATTGTTTAAAATATGTTGTCAAGATTTGTATTCTATATACCTCTTCATTAAGCATAAAGTGGCAAGAATTTTCTGGATGTAGTTTTGGGGCCATTCTGTAAGGAGGTATCCTACAGCTTCTTGTGCAAAGCTTCCCATCCCAACGCCATTCCTACCCCCTCTCAGAGAATACTGGCCTAGATGAACCAATTGTTTGACCCAGTAGAAGGCAACTTTCTTTGCTCCTGTGATGGCTCAATAGAACCTTCATATTCAGAAGCACTGAATATCAGTTGCCATGGAGAAACAGTGAGAGAAAGCCAATGGTTTCATAGGTTGTGAGCATCCCAAAAGCATTTGACTGGGCATCCTGGATGCTGGAATATATGGACCTTTTTATCTTTCTTTGCTATAGGTGAATGGAACAAGAATGTTTTTCACCTTTGCTCAGTGCCTGTCTCCTTTGAGACATTTGTTGACTGCCACCTTAAAAGATCTGCAAAGAATTTTCTACCAATAAAATCTGTGTAGTGATGATTTGATATTTATCGATGTGAGATAAGCAGACATTTTCCTCAAATCAGATAAATTTGTAATAGTGCAACATTTGGCATTCTCTCTCTCTCTCTAGCAGCTCTTGAAAAGATTACCTATTTGCACTACACCTCCCAGAATCTTTCAGCTAGCTAGAAAACTATAAGAAATGTAGTTGTGATCTTGAGAGGTTTGCTTTGCAAGCACCTTTTTAAATAGGCAGTTGTTAAGGCCTGACTCATGGACTGTGTCATTTAATTGAAGGGATGTGAGCCAGGTCTATTGAGTGGATGGTCCTGCCTAGCTGGAGAAGAATCAGGAGACTTTGTTCTTTTCTTATTAAATGAGAATTAATGTATCAAAACATGACAGAGATTATGGTAAATTGATCCTTTAGTATCCATTGGGGTGTCCAGGATTCCTCATGGATCCATGGATGCTCAAGTCGCATTATATACAATGATGTAGTAAAATGGCTTCCTTTATATAAAATAGCAAAATCAAAGTTTGCTTTTTGGATTTTAATACACACATGTTCAAGCCACTGATGCAGAATCCATAGATAAGGAGGGTCAACTGTGCTGACAAAATAGAAGCATTGATACTTCAGCATGAAGTCCCTTATGTTCACTATAAAGGTGACAGAAGCCAGACAGTGCAACTCTATACATGTCTACTCCAAAGTAAAGGCATTTATTTCAATTGGGGTTATTTCCAGGAAAATAAGAATTGGATTATATTCTGAGTAAAAGATGCTTGAATAATTTAGTCATGATCAAAATCCTGATAGAAAGTAACCCAATTTGCACTTCTGGAACTAATGTGCAGCTTGGAATGTAATTATTCACCAGCCTTCACACTTCTCCAATGATCAAATGCATTTCTTAAATTGTGTGTTTTGAGAGCAAGTGCTTTTAGAACTATATATTTGGACTTACATATTTGTACTTAATACAAATTTTGTGTAGATTTTTTTAAAAATAATTTGCATACATTGAACAAAATGAGCTTACTGGATAGTGCCACTGAAAATAAGTCTGACTAACTCTGGAGTTAAACTGAAGCATCCCTCTAAATATTAATGAACTCTCACTCTCAGAAGAAGGCAAAGGTGAATCCTTTCCATCCAAATCTTGCCACAACCCCCCCCCCCCCACACACACACACATGCAATTGGGTTGCCATAAATTGAAAATGATTTGAAGGCACACAACAGCCACCAGAGCACTACACTCATGATCTTGAAAGCAGTACAGAACAGGAATGTAATCACAATTTTCTTCTTTCTGCAAGGAATCTCTGAAAACTGCCCAGTTTTCGATGACTATGTGAACTTCAGGACTTATTCTGTGAAAAATTCACACATGGTTGTTTTATATAGGTAACATTTTCAACATGGAAAATAATATTTCTACATAGAAATATTTGCTTACTGTCCAGAAAATGCTTATATCTATACCAAAAAACCACATGCCAAATTTATGTAGAATAATTTTCCAACTATAGCATTTTCTGCACAGAAATTTTAATTTTTTGTTCAGAAAATATTTCCTGTACAGAAAATATTGTTTTCTGTACAAAACAGCCATGTACAAATTTTGCATAGAACAAGTCCCAAATTCTGAAGATTCTCATCAGTCTAGAATTCTTCTTGTCAGGGTTTTGTGAGACTCAAGAAACATGTTTTTTCAACCATTTCCCCAATATTTTCAAATAGCATCCACATCTCTACCATAGAGGGACTACTAATTATGTAAACAGAAACCATGATTTAGTATTATCTAGCAATCATGTTAGTCCTATTTGACCCTTACCATTTTCCAATATGGTTAAGGATTAATAAATGTTGGACATATTTACTGCTTATAGCTTTTTAGATTTTCCTAGCACCTGTGGTTAAGCAACAGTAACCTGAGAAAGGATATGTAGGCGAGTGTCCAGGAAAGCAGCTAAATGGCTGATAGATCAGCCTAGTTCCCAACAAACAAAACCCCAAATAGGCAAATCAGTGCAAACAACACAATCTTGGAGACTAAAGGTAGTATCATCTGAAGGGTTATCAAAAGAGTTGTCAGACAGTCTGAGATTCAAGGTATCAGATAGGTAGGTTGATCAGGCAGTCCAAGGTCAAGGGTTCCAGTTAATCAAGATAGCTAGCAGTCTAAGAAGCAAAGATTTGGTCCAAGAAGCCACAGGAGCCAGAGACAAAGTTTTTCCTCCAGGAAGGTCAGATAATCACTGACAAGGAGACACACATGCTCCAGCTGCCTAAATAGGAAGGCAGCAGGCCTTCAGGTGTGCCTGATTATGAAGGCTTTTTTGATAAAGCCTCAGGGATGTTGGAAGACCCTCTTTTTCAGCTCGACGCTCCTTGCAGGTAGGCACACTTCCCAGATCCTCCTCTATGTCCACAGCCTCAGCCACTGCAAACTTGGCTGCTGAACCTCTGGAGGGGCCACAGACTCTGCTCCAGCAGAGCTAGGGCCAGCCTCAGGCTTCCCAATTGCAGGCTCAGGTCCCAGAGGCTCTGGCTCATCCTCTGAGCATGACAGTGAGCATTTTCCCCCTTTATCATTTTAATTCACATTTCATGTTTCTATCAAACCTATATATTTGTCTACCTTTTGCAATCTGATTAATCTTTTCAAGTGGCTTGAGGCAAAGAAGCATCTTGTTCTCTCATTATTTATCAAGACAACAATATCATGATTCTTGCACAGTTATGCCATGACTACTATCTTATTACTATAATAATCTTCCTGTTTCTGATTCCCTGTAGGAACCCATTCTCTTCTTCTCATCCACCAAAGGATGACACTTCACACAGCCGAACTGAAGGTGGAATATCCACAAAGTAAGTCTCAATCCTACCCCAGTTACTAAATTTCAAAGTAGTTGTGTGTGCTAGGTAGCTTTGGCATGTAATTGTCTAGAACAGCCTTTCTCAAACTTTTTGCCTTGAGGGAATAATAATTCACCCTGAGGGAATAACCTTGGAATAATTTTCAGATGGTAGGGAACCCATCCATACAAATTATTATATTGCAGAACTCCTAGCAACCTTTTGTGGACCCATAGGATTATAGGGAATTCTTTTTGAGAAACCCAGGTCTAGAAGAAATACATACAGAGAAGATATTTTTATTGAAAACTCATCAGAAGATTAAGATCAAACATAATTGTACAGAGAAGAGAAAAATAAAACCACTTTTTATTGAATCAACAAAGGCTACTACTGTATACTGAACTAATATTAAGATTATGAAATGAAGAAAGATACATATATGACTTCCACTGACAGAAATGCCATAGTGAAGGAAACCACTGACATTTCATTGACAAATGGTTCATGATGATAATACTTTAAAATTAGAATTTAAGATAATGCAAGTTGCCATAAAACCTAGATTCTTTTTTTTAAGAATAAAGACTCTACAACTTACTACTTCAGAAGTATGGAGGAATAACCAAGATAAAAGAATGGTAAACATTTTGCAGTTCACAGATATTAGAAACATGTCATTTCTTGAACTAAGGAAAAATCAATTATTGGTTTTAAATCATTATTTCCTAGAATTGTAATTGAGTAGGAAACATTTATATAATGAATACATGCATGTTGCTGTCTTATTTTCAGAGGACACCAAGGGATACAGATTAAATTCATCCTGTGGTAATACTGCACTTAGCAGTGTGCAAATAATGAAATACCTTATGCCACCATAAGCAGCACCAATGGACTCACATTGCAAGCCAAGGATTCTTATAATATTGTCAACTGAAATCATTCAAAGGAGGTTTTTTTTCTGGTTTAGTTTTTAAAAAACCATTCTGTTTTCTATGTGTAAGCCTGACCATATCCATTCACTCTGCTAATGTGAAAAAAGACTTCAAAAAGCAGGGGGGAAAGTCTTCCTTGACTGCCCACTAGATGTCATACTTGAAGGCCTTTGTTTAAGATGTAGACTGTTCAACATCACAGCCATTTAAGAATAAAACTCTGCCAAAATAAATCACACACACACACACACATATATTTTACAAAAGCCACAGAGCCAGAAGATACCTTGGAGCTAATCTAGTCCAACACATTGCTCACAATATTTCTTTTTTCCAGATAATTTTCTTGAAGGTATTTTGCAACCATAGGTCTTAAAGCAAAAGATTTTCAGACCATGTCTTATTTTATTTCAAATTGCAAATCCTACAAATACTTATGTGAATCTTAAACATGTTTGCACAATACTTCAATAAGGCACATTGTTTTCCTGAGAAACTATATATATATATATATATATATATAAAATAACAGAATTTTCCTACATGTAAATATCAAATCCAAAATTTCTGTAAGTTGCATGAAAGCAAATATTTGAATTGAAAGAGATATTTTATATGTATAATATATCAAGATTTCTCTAGAGCAATATGAAAATTGCAATTCCTGGTAGATTTCTGAAGGAGTCAGATGGTGTGATTGTGATGTGTGCCTTCAAGTTGTTCCCAACTATGATGATCCTAAGGAGAACTTATTGCTGGGTTTTCTTGGCAAGAAGGTTTGCCTTTGCCTTCCTATGAGGCTGAAAATATGTGACTTGCCCAAGGTCATCCAGTGGGTTTCATGGCTGAGATGGGAATCAAACCCTGGTCTCCAGAGTCATAGTCTAGCATTCAAAACTACTATGCCACATGTCAAATGGTACCCATTACCAAAATGAAAGATGAGAATGTAGCAATGAGTGTCTCTAGGAGAATTTTAATTAGCTCAATTAATTGATTACAGGAAAGTTTCCCACCTGTATACTGAGAGAAAAGAGATCAAAGGAATATTGCAGAGGCAGAATTCTCTGAATGAAGTGTTTATTTTATCAAGAGGGAAAATCGCACAACAGTCCACATTCACATACATGCCAGAACTAAGGAAAACAGGAGTTCGTTTGGAATAGCTGGAGGCTGAACTAATGTCGATGCTTACACAAGATGAGGCTTGACTCCAGATCCAATTGTGAGAGGGATGGTGTGGGATATGGTCATTAAGGTGAGCAGAGGGGGGAATGGATGTACTGGGGCTGGTCAGAGTTCACAGTGACAGTGCCCTCATGCCTTCCAACTAGCCCACTGACAAAGGATTGGGGGGATCTTTTATAGGCAAAAACTAGCCTGAAGGCAAAGATGTTTGTCCTACATTAAAGGAAATCAAATCTGGGTTGCTAAAGATTGCTTTGTCTGGCAACGTCTGGTTTGAGAATGAAGTTGTAAATCAGCCTTATCAGGCTTGTCCGGCAATAAATCCTGCCTCAATTGCCTGACTTCGGCGATATTAAAGTTTCTCATTTGCAACTCCCAAACTATTCTGTTTGGTAGTGTGGATGTGACCACTAGCCTCAGAGATTATGGTTGCCCAGAATACAGCATCCATTTGGGGCCATAAGGAAAACACACACACACCAAAATTAAGAAGATTTTGGCTTAGTGTAACAGGTATCACATTCAGCCCTTGGGGGGGGGGGGATCCAATGTATACCTTGGGACTGCCATCAACCCCTCTTTAAGTTTCCAACACAAGGAATTGGTTGGAAAAGGCTATGTTTTTAGTGGCTGAGGAATTCATCTACAGTTGAGGAGAAAGCCCTTGGTAACATGATTTAATGCTGTCTTGCAGCATTAAACAGCAAACCAAACACACTACAAGCCCAAGAGACAACTGGAAGTGAAATGCATAACTTCTGGTCACCCAAAATGGCAGTCATCATGGTATGGCTGTGGTCCTTTGGAGCTCTGAATAAACCAGTGATAGCATGTCCACCTCTGGAGCATGTCCACCTCTGTTTTATCCTATCAAATCATATAGCTCCAATAAACATGATGTTTCTCATTGTTTATGAAATGATGCTCCCTTGTGCCACATCCCCTCCAAATAAATTTTTAGGCATTCCTGCAAATCAGACCCTGCAACTTGCTGACCCATCATTTCCATCAAACTACTTTCCACCCACCTCTGCCTTTTTCTGTTTGTCTCTAGCCTAAACGATTAGCCATGAAGCAGTTGTGGAAGGTATTCTGTTCTGATGTTGAACAGGAGCTCATGAGTGCACTGTGGCACCTAAGGGTAGTGTAACTGAGCAACAACTGCAGCCAGAATTGTAGGACCTCAGAACTCCAAGCAGCTTTTTTCAAAAATATCAACAGACTAAATAAAGCCAGTGTGACCTAGACCCTGGGGAAAACTATTTTTAAAAAAGTCTAGAAAACCTCTAGAAAGTCCTAGTAGCCCTGAAGAACTAATTAAGCAGTCTGAAATACCTTGGCTGGGGCCCCTAATGAATCCCTACACCACAATATAGCAAGAGCATTTACATTTCTATAATGTTTCATAGTGAACTCAGCTCTTTCTAAGTGGTTTACAATGTGTGCGCCAATTGCTCCCAAAAAGGTGGGTACTCATTTTACCAACCTATGAAAGTATGGAAGGCTGAGTCAACCTGGGAGCCCTCTAGGGTTGAACTCACAATGTTGTGACTTCAGTCCTGGTAGTTAACTACTGCGCCTGAGACTCATCTATTCCTCACCTCCAGGAATGAGTTATGGATGGAGTGGGATATACAGGCCTAACACCAACAGTTGCACTGACCAGAGGAGTGAAACTGTGCCTGGGAGCTTCTGGCTGTCTTTGTGCTCCCAGGAAAGTAAGGGAAAAAAATCCTCAATTCCCTGGACTGCTAATGATTAGAAGTGGTTGTGTACCTGCTGTCAAATACCCTTGTACTCTCAGAGGAAAAGATTTAGCCCCACTCCCCACCCCCAAACAAAAGGTGAAGAAACCTCTTTTGGCCTGTGTGTACAAGGATAGCTAGATGGTTTCCAGTCACTGATCCATGTGGGAAAAAGCTGCAGAAGCTGGGAAGAAGACTCATTCTAAGTCTTTGCTGTATTCTGCTAGTATATTTGCTAAGGAAAAACAGATTGAAGCTAAATCCAGACACAACAGAAGTACTGGCAGTTACAGGCCCGAAACCAGGTTTGGGAATACATTTTCCAGACCTAGATGGAGTCAAACTCTCCTCTAAGGACTCTGTTCACAGGTTGGGGGTGCTTCTAGATTCGCCACTTCACATAACTAGTCAGGTGAATGTGACGGTCAGGAGTGCCTGTTATCAGCTTCAGCTGATATGCCAGTTGTGCCCTTTCCTGGATATAAGGGACCTAGAAACTGTGGTACATGCTTTGGTAACCTCACGCTTGGATTACTGTAACACGATGTACATGGGGCTACCCTTGTGCTTAACTCAGAAGCTTCAATTGGTCCAAAATAAGGCAGCCAGGCTTGTCACTGGAACATCTAGGAGAGACCATATAACTCTAGTGCTCAAGTCTCTCCACTGGCTTCCGGGCACAGTACAAGATGTTGGTTTTAACCTTTAAAGCCCTACATGGCTTGTGTCCATCCTATCTTAGGGACCGCCTCTTCCCGTATGAGCCCCCCCCCCCCGCACACTCTGGTCCTCTGGGAGGAATTTGCTACAGCCCATGAAGACCATGCTGTTGCAGACCTCTCAGAGGGCCATCTCCACTACAGCTCCCAAGCTGTGGAATGGCCTGCCAGACAAAATACATCTTATTACGACTCTTGACTGCTTTTAAAAAGCTGTAAAGACGTATATTTTCTGGCAAGCCTTCCTGGACAGCGCTTAATTCTCCCCGGGTCCAAAACTATGCCTACAGTTTTCCAGCTTCTTCCCAGCCTACAATCCTAGACACCATCACCTATGTTGCCCAAAGAAAAATTGGGTTTTATGATATTATAGTGTAAGTATTTGCTGCCTTGTTTTAATTCCTTCCTAATTTAATTTTATTATAAGGGGTGGGAGGTTGGGAATGGGTTGTGATAATTTTAACTGTAACTGTTTTAAACTTGTTGTACTCTGCCCCGATTGCTTGGTCAGAGAGGTGAGTTAGAAATAAAATGTATTATTATTGTTGTAGTAGTAGTAGTAGTAGTTGCAGTAGTATGGTGTCATCTGCACATCTTAAATTGTCGGTGTATTTTTCTCCAGTTTTCAAACTTTGGCTGACATTACATACCAGGGAATCAAAACACTGCATGAGGAGATACAGGAAACCTCCTTCCACAAAGCCCTTCAAAGTACTTGTGCTTGATATAGACTGGTTCTGTCTCCATGAGGGGTTTACTTTTGTGACAATAACTGACAGTTTCAGCTTTTGAACTACATAGAGACTGCAGAGACTCAACAGAAGAAACTGACTTGAACATCTCCAACGACCCTAACACTTTGCCTTCTACATTATTTTTCTTCTTAGCTTGTTTCCTGTGATTATAATCTGGGAGAAAAGGAATGTTGAGCACTAGATAGGACATGGCTTACTCCTTAGGCTCAATTAGGCATAGGTTATTTCTGGGATTTGAGTAATCAATCCCCAAGGATATCTAGCCTATCCTACAGAGAGAGGGGGATTAAATCAAGAAGCCTATAGTGATACTACTCAAAATGGTAGTCCATTGAATGGTGGTCCACAAGCCATAGGCTGCTGATCTGCAGCAAGTTTCCATGAAAGAAAGAAACAGCTATAGGCAATGGGGGAAAATATGCTACTGCTGGTCTTCCACACTAGCAATTCTGACCAATAGCACACCTCTGACAAAAGACAAAAAGGCAGGCCCAATCCAGGCCTGAATCCCAACTGCAGTGGATCTAAATGATCAGTTTCATCCAAGGACTGTAAGCATTTCTTTGACAACATTGCTTAAGAAGAGCTTTCACAACATCATCCAAGAATTATCTTCTGATTCTAAGGGGCTCTACAAACAGCCCTACAGGGGCAGCTCTATACCACCCCTGGAAGCACTGGGTTGGGGACACAGCAACTGCACGCCATGCCCCCAATCTAGTGGAAAAAGGAGCCGTAGAACACAGCTCCTATTTCCGCCACTACAGGGGCTCCATAAGCGCCCTGGTGCAGCGCTATGATACTCCTCGTGCACAGTGGTATTTGGATGCTGCACCAGAGGGATGTCATCATGGCACACCTCGTACATACATGACAAGATGGTGCCCAGATGCCGGCAGAAGGGTTTTGAGTATGTGCACGCTCAGGCCTATTTGAATCCTAGTTCAGGCCCAGGCTGGCATAAGGTGCCAATTCTCTGGCATTGGTTGTAACATAAGAGTCCTTTAGAAATGACCACCTATTTTTAAAAAAAGCCTATATTGTCTTCTCAACTCAGCGGAACACTACTTCCTGCTGTAACAATTGACAAAGTACAAACACTTTGTCTCCAACCTCAGGACTTGTAAACAAAAATTCATCCAGAAATAAGATAAGATGGTACCATGGATATTTCTATGGAGGAACTTGTATTAATTGTGATATTTGAACCAAGGTGAATAAGAAATTTCTAAGACCTCTTGACAGACACTCACTGACTGAGGCCCAAACCTGTTCTAGGTTTGGGTCTAGGTCTTTTGAGGTTGTGGCTGCTCCCTCTGATCTGGCTGCCCACTCCTTCTCATTTAAGATGGAATTTGAGTTCTAGACAGTATGGTAGCTATGACAAAATGACTCATAGGCTGAGATCTCTACATGGGGAGTCATACACTACTTATGCCAAACAACCCTTTTACTGAATGGCCATGTAGTGTAACTGAATCCACAGCTGAACTGCTACACTGCTGTAAGTCTTTCACACTCTCAGAACTGGGTGCATTTGCCATTTCATTAACAATTATACTGGGCCCTCCACATTTGCTAGGTTAAGGGAACAGAACCCTCATGAAAGTGAAAAAACTGCAGACCCCCCCCCTTTTTTTTTTTAACCTGAGACAACACCTCTCTACGAATCTCTAAGTTCTCCAGTGCAACTTGGCCATAGAATTGAATTGGAGGACCAACTAAAGCATAGACAAGTTTTTTCTCTAGGAATCTCTAGGTCTTCCCATGTGACACAATGGTCAACTTCTGTCAAGTTGGAGAACCTAGAGATTCTTAAGAGAGAATATATTAATCAAATCCATGAATAATAACATCCGCAAAAGTCAAACCTGCAAATGTGGAGGGCCTACTGTAAATAGAGAATAAACCATATCCATGTCATGTTTTTGCTATAAGTATGTAGGATTCTCTTGCCTCTTACTTACAACACTTGTTTGGTGCCTACATTGTAATCATTTTAGGATCAGATTATAATCTTGTTATCCAGGCTTTTAATAACACTTTAAAAAATTCTTTGCATTATCACTGTATTGCTGGTTTTATTTCTGTTCTTTTTTAATGGTTTCAATATTTTAATGTCTATATTTTTTTTACAGCTTTAACTTTAGTGAATCATGCAGAGAGATTTTTTTTCTTTATAATATAGTAAGTAAGTATAATATAGTAAGTAAATAAATATTTACATGTGTTCTTAACTGTAAAGTTTGGTTTTTGTGTGCAACTACAGAAAATATTTTAGTCTTTCCCTAAATCAGTTATCCATTAAAAAAAAAAACTAATGTCTTCAAAATACTTTGAATACTGCCCTTGAGGTCATACTAAATCCATTCAAACAGCACCACAATGACACTTGCTGTTAAGATGTGATAAGGTAGCAGAGACCAAAATTTAAAAACTAAGTTCCTATTCTGTAATGATTTTGATTCCAAAGCTCCTCCTCATTTCCAAAAACTTACTAACCCTCCAAGCAGAATAAGAGGAATCTGGCTATTTTCCATTAAAATTAATTTTAAGTAGGAGGCTGGTTTTTATCTTTGTCGCTTGGAAAACGTGATTGTTAATTCCAAAGCTGTATGCATCCAATCGTAATAGTTCTGTGAGAGAACAAATTAAGTTTCATGTCCTTGGGGTAAAGATGAGGGAACGTATTTTAAGATTATTTTCAAGGGCGTAAATATTTTACCGTTTAGCCTACGCAAATAAAATGCCAACCAGAACCACCACCACCCCCCATCGCACATGTTTACAGTGACTGTTTACTTCATCTCAGCTTGAAAATGCTAAATGGGTTGACAGTCTGCTTGCCAGTCAGTTTAATCCCCCTCTCTCTGTGGGTTTGTGGGAAACTGTGGCAGGCCAAGTTATTTTTGGCCAGGCACTGCAGTACAAAGCGCCTTCAGGAGCCTTCATTTAGTCAGTGGCCTAACTGGCAGCTGCTGTACCTGCAGAATGTGAATTGATGTTGCCATGGAGACAGAATAATTCTTTTTTGTTCTGTCATAGAATTACTGGAACTGCTCTTGTGCAGGGGTCACTTCAGGGGGAAGAAAATAATAGCCGAGGGAGAAATAAACAAAAAGGGAGAGTCTTGTGTGTTGCTTGGGTTTCCTATGTGTTCTGAATTGATCAATACACTGCAAAATATCTACATTCTCCAGTACATAACTAATCCCCAAAGAGAGAGAGAGAGAGAGAGAGAGCATGCAACTGTCAGGCAGGAAAATTTTGCAGGTTATTTTTATTATCATTGCAAGGAATGGCCTTCATACATGGCTGGGCCAAGACACTTTGCAGCACTCCTTCTCCCCCGCCCTTGCACAGAATCCAAGCACAGTCAAATTATTTTGCCACCTGAGGCACAAACTCCCACACCAGCTCTCCTCCTGTCTGACAGGCAAACACTATCATAATAAATTAATAAACAATAATAAATGATTGATTCACCAGCCTTTCATGACACTCCAAATCAACTGTTTCAGGTGGTTGCCTCAGCCTGCCTAAAGGTAAGCCCAGCTCTGCCTAGGAATGCAATTATTCCCATTAAAGGAAAATTAAATCAGAGGAGCTTTATGTGCCTTTTGTGCAATTTTTTTTTTGGGGGGGGGGTGTTACTGAAAAAGCAATACCATCACAAAGCTCAATGAAATGAATCATCTTATGGGAAAAGAGAGGTTTGTCACAGGCGTATTTTTGTAGTAATGGGAACTTGAAGCAAGCATAGCTTTGTTTTTTGGATTTTCTAGCCTGACCTAGACTATGGTCATAAATTTATGAAAGCATCATTTCTATCTTTCTTGTCTTTCCTGAGATGTCAGATGTATATTCTCACATAGTAGCAAACCTATCATCATTTTATCAGAGTATGTGATAACCTTGACCCTCTTACAATCAATTAAGTATGAAGTCACTAGAAATGTCTCAAACCGTATTCTCAGAGGAAGGACTTTTAAAAGAGAAAGTACTATCAACACAGTTAATTAAAGCTACTTTCAGTATTCAAGTATCAGTCCAAACATTACTAAAGTTGCCGCAAATAATCTTTTAGCCAGTTCTCTTCTATGAATACCCTACTAGTTTGCCCATATTAATGTAACATATGGCAACAAAAGGCCATTTGTTGCCATATACTGCATTAATATGTGCAAACAAGTAGGGTATTCATATAAGAGAACCAGCTAACAGATTATTTGCAGCAACTTTGGTAATGTTTGGACTGATACTGTACTTTGATTGCCAATTTGATCGCCAGACTGGGGCTGCAGCAACTACACACTGTGCCCCCAATCTGCCATTTTTCCAGCCCAAAAAGAAGTGGCAAAATGCCACTCCGTTTTGGGCTGCAAAAAAGCTGCCTTTTTCACCACCACCATGGCTTTTCAGCACTCCTGTGGCATGCGGCATCTAAACACTATTCCGCCGGAGCACTGTAAAGCTGTCGCCATGTAAACAGCCAGGCATAACATAGAAGCTGTATTTCAAAACATTTCAAAACATTGGGAGAGTGTTCTTGCCTTTAAAATATCAATGATTAACTTGTTTCTGAATCTAACACCTATGTATCTATTAAAAAAATTATACAGATGTCTTGTTATGTAGAAGTTTTCTTAGTCATACAGTATCTCACACAAACTGTGAAATAAATACAGAAATTACTTGTTTTGTAAGGGGGAAATGTTAGACACCTGAGCAGGACAGCTCCATAAAACGGAAAGGCCAGGCAAACATTGGCTAGTAGGGGTTAGAGCTTACATACACTTTTCTGTTAAGGTGTTCAAGCTAGTTTATAATATACAGTGTACCCACACCATAAGTGGGTGCACTATACGTGGCTTTCCACTTACACTGAAGCTGCATGGCAAAAGAATGAATGGCGGGCGGGCATGCTCTGCCGCACCACGAGCACAAGCTCCATTTTTTCACAAGGTAAAGGAAACAACACCTAACACATTATCTTCTTCTTTCTTTATCTTCCATTTTCCACTAAAGAATACAATGGCAACAACATACACCAGCTCTCACCTTCTGGAAGGGATGATGAATAACAGTTGTTAAAACTCAGCTCCCTCAGAAAGTACTACCAGCTGCCTTGTGCCATTTTTTTTTCTAGAAGGTGAAACAGTACACACCGATTCTCTTTCTTTTTCTCTCTTTTAGCACTCTCCAGACACTGCTACCTGCCATACGTCTTCCTGCAAAGGTGTTGGCATTAGGGGTAGATGAGCCAAATGGCCATTGGAGCTAGCCAGGCTGATGCAGGGCTCCATAATTTCAATTCTTTCTCTGATGCAACTCTCTGAATTGTCCCCCAAGACAAGCCCAGTGATATGTTTAACTGACTGTGAAAACTGCCAGACACTGACAAAAATGAATTGCCAGGGAAATGGCATCTTTCCCATATTTTGATCTCTGGGGAGAGGAACAAGCACTAGAGAGGACAATGTGGAGCAAAAGATTGGTGAAGAGGAAGGGGTTAATTCTTCTCTATCACTCCTTCTTCACTGCAAATGACTGTCTGCTTACCAGCATGAGCAATGGGCAAAGAGGACTAACTGAAAGACTCTCAAATCTTCAGGAAGGGGGTAAAACTCATGAGAGTTTGCCTTACTCAAGAGGGATATAGCTCAGCTCTAGAAAATCTAGTCACCATGGAGCTGTCCATGGTATACATCCCAGCCTGACACTGCAAGCTTCTTTTTTACTTGTTTAAATCAGTGTTTCTCTACTCTTTATCCTCCACATATTTTGGACTTCAACTTTCAAGACTCCCTCCTCATTATCTATACTGATTTTAGGAGTTATGATCCAAAGTGTCTGGGGGACCGAAGGGTGAGAACCACTGGATTAAGCCACCATCAGGCCTCATGAGATATGAGCAAGACAGAGGTGGACCTTATCACAGCCAATAGGAGCTGACAGTGTATCAAATGTTTATCCAGAACTGAACCTTGAAGAGGATGGTCACTACTATCATTTATTTTCAGAGAGAAAGACCCATAAAGAAAAACATGAAAAATAATGGTATATTAAATTTTACAGCTAGCAACCATTATATTTGTTTTGCTGACATGTAGTCTGAATTTTACTGTGAAATTCATCATTGACGATATCAGAAAACTAATCATATTGTAAGTACTTGTGAACATGTATTTCCGTTCTAAATTATGCCCTCCTCCAAGGGTTGCCTTTGAAAGACTTTTGCAAGTTATTCAGAGGAACTTTGCCATTGCTTTCCTCTGTGGCTGGGAGAATGTAACTTGCCATGAATTTTCATGGCCAAGCAGATATTTGAAGCACGATCTTCCAGAATCCTGTTCTAACACTCAAACCACTACATCACACTAGCTGTCATTAGGTTATTTAAATATATTTAACATATCAGAATAACAGTTAAAATAGGATATATGATGTGGTTTAAACAGCACCATCTGATTTATATAAAGTTGGTTTGAATATTCTGTTCAGTGGTTCCATCAGGACCAGACTTGAGGCAAGAGTCCTAAACCCACTCATCAGAAGGCACCTAAAAGCTCCCAAATGGATCCAGACTGGCTTACATCCTCTTTAAGTACCGGTAAGTGGATTCACACCAGATTAGATTCACTGAATGACTAACTGACATAAAAGCTCCAATGATATCTACATTCACTCCAGACAACTTTAATTCTTCATACTATCAGTCAAGAAGGCAAATAATAAGAGAACAAAAGACAGTCTCTTTTTATTTGTTATAAACATTTGGAATATCTTGGGAGCCTCTTCCTTATGCTGTGAGTGGAATCTTAAAAAACCAAAAATTTAAGAAGATATAAAATTGTGAAAACTGCTGAGCCTCATCATTTGGTGAATAGTGAAATGATGAATAATTGATCACTTGGAAGTACTTAGTTCTGAGTGCTTTTCATATACTGAAACATCACACTATTTTATAGTTGTCAGTACAGTTCTGTTGGAAAGGCAGTTGCTTTCAACAACAGATCGCTACAGGTGCCCCCTGCTTTTTGACGGTCTGCTCTTTCAACAGAAACCAGAACAATTTCTCTCTCTATCTCACCACTCTCAAAATCTCACCCAATCAGAAATGTTCTTATGGAAAAAGGTGTGGGTCATTATTGTAAACTTCATGCAAGCATACTTCATTGATAAGCTCCCCACCCCCCTCACCCCTCTTCTCTCATCCCATGTGGTCTAACCACAGATACTAGTTTCTCATAGCTTCCCCAACCATCTTAAAGACTGGGTTCTGCATTTCAATAATTGCTGGGTTTTGTCAGTGCTCTTGTCCCTAACCTGCTGAATAAGGGAAGAATATATAAGAGTGATCAATGTCAAGTACTGCTTGGTTGGCAAGCCGAGTCAATGGTCATTTATACATTTCTTGGGAATCTGAATTAATAATAATAAGTTTTATTTATATCTCATCTCTCCTTTCCACTTAACATTTCTTCTCCACATTATCCTAATTTTCCTCAAAGGCCTTCACTTGAAGGGTTATATTTTCATAGAGATCAGATTCATAATTTGATGGTACTCTTTTATCCTAATACATTAAAGAGGAAAAGATTTATCCTTCTTGAACACAATCACAAGGATTTTACTAGCTATAATCCAATACTTAGACATTGCCACCTGATGAAGTGACTACTCCATCAATAACAGATTCACTTAGAGTTCACCCAGGAAATTTTCCAACAAGGATCTCACCTGCACACTGAAAAACATATAAACCCATGGGTCTATAATGTCATAACTTTTAATATGGCCATCGTTAATATAGCCAAAATGCCTTATGCCTTTTGCCTTTTCTGTTACAGCACTGCTTTTTTAAAATCACATTTGTTTCTTAAAGTGTTTCTCAATAATGATAGGCCAGGCCATTGAAATCTCCCATTATCTGTGGATTTTAATAATGGAAGGCAATTGCATATGTATCTATTCAGAAGGAAGTCTCACTGAGTTATCTGAGATATAATGCAAACAAACACATTTAGGATTGCACCATACATTGCCAAATGGGAACTGAGCATAAATAATGGTAGACTAAGGGAATTAATTAGGGAGTAAATAATGAATAAATTAATTGAACCTAACATTTACAAATCACAGTGACCAGGAGAGAACTATACATACATGGAAATGTCTTGAATGCTAATTCATTTTTTCCTACTGCATTTGGTCTTGCTTGGTAATAGAAATATTAAAACTTTTAGAATATATGCAATGTTTGAATTATTACTTACTGCACAGGAATTTTGATCTTAATGCAGATCTGATATGTTTGGCATTTTATCTGTCAGTTCCTCTCAAGAGAATTAGGGGCTCAGGGTTTTATTTCTTGCAAATCATATTTGTACTTCATATCCACTGAAACATATTGACTTAACAGTGGTTTAAAAAATGGTATCAGAATAACAGTTTACCCCAAATCTTCCAGGTCACAGAGACTGATTTAGTCTTTCTGAAGTTAAAATATTGAGAATGGAAACCAGCTAAATTAAATGGAAGAGGAACCCATTTGGCAATCTCTGAAATATTACACTTTGAATGTTCAGGTGTAAACCCTGGCAATAAGAAAATTAATTGTCAAAACTTATGTTGCTCATTTCCAGTTATGAATAATTTTGACTCCCCCACAGCTTTCTGCATCTTCCTCCACTGCCGCCGGTCTGGTTTGCCTACAATTTGACATCTTTATTTAATATGACTGGATGAGCCAAAATGATACAGTTACTTTGACAACCAAGAAAATTAAAGAGTAGTGTGATATCAATGACAAGAGCAGAGTGCATGAGCAAGTAGAGAGGGATAAATGTTCAAACAGATTTTTTTTTCCCCTCCTTCCCTCTTGCATGCCCACCAGACACCTCTTCCTCCTCTCCATGACTATGTAGGAATGCAGGAAAGTAATGAGGATCAGCTGTAATGCATGGGAGCCAGACACACAGGAAACATATGAAATATGGTTGTGTGATATAGCGACATAATAGTTTTGTTCTATAAATCCCCTTAAAACGTTGATCTAGCACAGGCAGCCTTTGAAGACACTGAGACTGATTTTCTATCCTTAGGACCTTCCAGGCTGTGTGGACAACCAAGAAGAGGAAGGGAGGGAGGGAGACCAGAAACAGCCAGATATTTACTTCTAATTTTGAAAAACAGCTATTTTTGAAGTGAAATGGTCTTGCGGGTAGGGTTCCCAGCCCAGATCCCAAGGCCTGGACCTTCTTCTTTGCCTCACAAGGGGAAGGAGTGGGAACTGAGGACAAAGGCACTGCCTTGGAAAGTGTGTGTATACGGGCTGCAAACCCCTAACGTGGAAATCCAAAAACCTTTTGCCACCAGCCATCCATTGCTGAGGCAGCAACAGCATTGCTCCTGCTCATTCATCTTTTATATCCTCAGTCTCTCTCCAGCTTTGCAGCTCATACACAACATAAGTAGAAAATGAAGGAGACATGAGTTGAACTAGGCAGAGTACTGCAGCTGCCACATTGAAGGTGGAAGGATGTGGCTGGCAGCAAAAAGACTTGAGGGTGGAGTGAAGATCTGTGAAATGGTGGGAATCCAAAAATAGTACCCAATACAAATCTATGTCTCCTGCCATTTCACAGCTCCTTGTGTCTCTCTCCAGCAGTGCAAATAAAGTACAGGTTTGTAACTTTGTATTCCAAAATCTGGAAAAAAAAAATCACAGTTCCAAAACCCTTTCAGGTCCCAAACATTTCAGATAAGGGATACTCAATTTGTATTTATTTTTATAACTTGTTAGACTTGATGTTTCACATTTGAATAGGATACTCTGTGCATCTGAGATTGATTTCAACAGATCATTCTTGATGATGTACCCAGGGGCTACCCCTTGTAACATCCCAAGGTGTATCCCCTTTTTCTCAAATATTGCTTTGAAATATCAAGGCCTTGGATAGTCCTAACCTAGTAGCCCTGGGAGGAGAGGATTTGTGGCTTTTTTAAAAGCAGGGGAATCATTGATCCAGGAGACTTCTAGAGGCTCATTCCCTCTCTTTCCTAGAAAATGGATGGTCCATGGGGAATGAGTATGTGTCAGGGACCAGACAAAGGAGCTTATCACATGGGAGGAATTTCTCTCAATTTCGAATGGAGCCAATTTGAATTCACATAAATTCGCTAGTTTAGTGAATTTATGTGAAATCTAATTGCATTCGGAATGAGTTCAGAATGATTTCCCATTTACCGAAAATTGCATGAGATACTCTAATATGCAATTACGTGAAACCCCATGATTGCGTTTGGATTGCCATTGGAGTACACCCCCAAATTCCGTCGTATGATAAACTCCACAGTTTTTGGGGTGGCACATGCAGCATCAGAGGCATATTTTGCTTGTTCCCAGTCCACCATATGTTTAAAAGTACTTCTTTACATCTTTTAAGATACAAAAGAGAAAATGTGCTAGACATCTCTGAAGGTCAAGTGGGCAGAATGTGGACTCCTAGAATCCCCTGGCAAGTATGGCCTCTTGCTATGCTGGCTGGGAGGATTCTGAAAGCTGTAGTCCAAACCATCTTCATTCTAAGAGTCCATCTTTGTAGTAGCTCCTTATGATAAAATTCTAAAATGGACTGCCAAGGCCAGCTTTCTTCCTTCTTGAAACCAATGTTTTAAAAGGTTTTCACTGTGAGTGTGTATGCATTGAGGTATGTGGTCAAAGTAAATGAAAAGTGATTGTTTTAAATCTTTAATTACTATCAGAGAACTCAATGTGCTAAAAAAATGTATTGTAGAACAGGGGAGGGAATTATGGAGTCATTGACGTGTTGTCGTGACGTGCCCTCTCGATCCCTGCCCATCCTGGCTGACTGTTCAAGGAGGGGATGCCATGAAGACCCTGCTTCAACTTATCGTTAACACATCCCTCAGGAAGGGCAAATTTCCATCTGAATTGAAGCAGGCAGTGGTTAAACCACTTTTGAAAAAGCCCTCCCTGGACCCCTTGATCAGAAATAATTATAGACCAGTTTCATTGTTACCATTCTTGGGCAAGGTGATCGAGCGGGCAGTCACCCTCCAACTCCAAGCAGTCTTGGATGAAGCCGATTATCTAGACCCATTTCAAACCGGCTTCAGAAGGGGGTACGGAGTTGACACAGCCATGGTCATCTTGGTCGATGATCTCCGTCTGGGCATTGATAGGGGAAGTGTGACCCTATTGGTGCTCTTGGACATCTCAGCGGCATTCGATACCATAGACCACGGTATCCTTCTGGAACGGCTGAGAGAGATGGGAATTGGGGGCACTGCGCTCCAGTGGTTCCATTCCTACCTCTCAGGCAGGTTCCAGATGGTGAAGCTGGGAGACAGCTGCTCTCGCAAAAGAGAGCTGACATCTGGCGTCCCACAAGGTGCCATTCTGTCTCCCATGCTGTTCAACATTTACACGAAGCCGCTGGGAGAGATTATCCGGAGGCATGGGGCGCAGTATTATCAATATGCTGATGACACACAAATATACTTCTCCATGTCTCCGACTGCTGCAGTGACCAAGGATGGCATCTCTCCTCTAAACGCCTGCCTGGAGTCGGAAATGGGCTGGATGAGGGAAAATAAACTCAAACTGAATCCAGAGAAAACGGAGGTAGTTGTGATAGGTTCCCCTGCCCCTGGGATGGAGATTTGTCAACCTGTCCTGGACGGGGTCACATTTCCCCTAAAGGACAAAGTTCGCAGCCTGGGCGTACTCCTGGATTCGTCGCTCCAGCTGACACACCAGCTGGAAGCGACAGCCAGGAGTGCGTGGTATCAGCTTCGGCTGATATGCCAGCTGCGTCCCTACCTGGGTAAAGAGGAACTTGAAAAATTGGTACATGCATTGGTAACCTCTCGTTTAGATTTCTGTAATGCGCTTTACATGGGGCTACCTTTGTATCAACTCCGGAAGCTTCAGCTAATTCAGAATGCAGCAGCCAGACTATTAACAGGGGCAACAAGATCAGAACATATTACCCCTATATTAAAATTATTACACTGGCTGCCAATTAGCTTCCGGGCACAATACAAAGTGTTGGTGGTTACCTTTAAAGCCCTATGTGGTTCGGGCCCGAGTTACTTGAAGGAGCGCCTCTCCCTGCATAATCCGCCTCGCACTCTCAGAATATCAGGGAAGAATCTATTAAATCCTATTAATACAAGATTGGTATCAACTTCCCACAAGGCATTCTCTGCGGCAGCCCCAAAGCTGTGGAATAACTTACCGGAAGAGATCCGTCTCATTACCTCATTGGATGCCTTTAAAAAGGCTATTAAGACGGATCTCTTCCAGCGGGCCTATCCACCCGATCTAGTCTAATCGATCGGGAATGGATGAATAGAATTAGATCAAACATAGACATACTGAGATCGACAAGAATAAGAATATATGCTGCAAGTTTTGTTGATTATGGAGTTTTAATGTCTTAATATTTTAATTGTACTGAACTATGTTAGTATTTTAACTGTTGGAATCCCGCCTCGATCTGAAGGGAGAGGCGGGAAATACAAATAAATATTGTTGTTCTTGTTGTTGTTGTTGTTGTTGTTGTTGGAGTCCTAGCATGGCCAATGGTGAGGAAAAACTGGAAGCTGCAGTAGCACAACATCTGAAGGGCTCATTCCTATTCCTTTTACAGGAGCTCTTTGGGACCTCTTCAGTACAGTGAGACATTTGATATTTGTCCATCGGGGGGCAATGCAGACACTTTTAGTCCAGTGAAATTAACTGGAGTAAAAGTGGATCTTCATCCCATCAGTGAGCTTCACCATTGATACTGAGGCAGGAAGAATACATATGAAACAAAATAAATAGGGCCTTTTACTTGCAGTGTGGTCCAATTACCACTTCCATTATATTTCTCCAGTTATGGATTATTTATTTCTATTAACATTTTAGATTATATTTCCACCAAAAAATTTCTTTAATTACTACATAAAATAGAGACATCAATATAAAAGAATCCATCAAAACTATGTCAATTCATACCACAGCCAAAAACAAAGCAGAAAAACACATGTAAACTCTAATAACAGAACTTTCAAACAACACAACATCAATGCAACCTTCCCTAACCATTGGATTGACTGGCTGGGGATGATAGGTATAGTTCACCATAACTGGAGGCCAATGGGTTGAGGTCTTTAATCAGAGGCTGGATGGCCATCTGTCTGGGATGCTTTGATGGAGAGTTCCTGCATGGCAGGGGGTTGGACTGGATGGCCCTTGTGGTCTCTTCCAACTCTATGATTCTATGACAACCTAATTAACCCAATCTAAAGGCTTAACAAAACAATTTGGTTTTCAATGAAGTTTAGGATATCTGTAAAGGGCAGGGGGAGTCAAATGTAACCCCAGAGTCATTAATTCCAAAGCTATTGATAACCATCCACTGCAGCTGTGATGAGACACAGACTAGAGTGTCTCCTGACAATATGAATGGGGAAGCCAGCAGGTTCATTTGGCAGAAGGTAATCCCCAGTTATTTAGGGCTTTAATGGAAATAACTAGCACAATAAAATGTGTTGTGTTCAGAAATAAGAGCTACTGTAAATTAAACAGCAAGGGGCTTAAAATTATTTGTGCCATGGACAGCAGATGGAGCACACCAGTAATATATGTACAAGCATTCTGAACTTTTTTACAAGACAGTCCCATACAAAGCATTTTAACAAGGTTCCAGCCAAGATTTAGCCAAGGCATGTGTGGCAGGGCTACTATCTCATAACAATATGATTTCCCAATAACACATTTATTAGTGGTCAGTATTGTATATGAAAAGAACATTCACTTTATAGCTACTTTGGGGTTATGTATTAACACTGTTACTAGTCATACACACAAAGATAGACAGGCAGATGCTATAATTCTTAAGATTATACCATTGAGTACAGATGGGAAATATGTGCTCCTAGATTTTGGGGCTAAACAGACAGGCAAAAAGAAGTGCTTTCAGACTGGCTTGAAGGCATAGCATTTAGATTACACATGCCTTGAAGCCAGCAGGAAAGTGCCCTCTAGGTATTTATGAAGAGAAAAGCCATTTCAAAAAGAAGCAGCTTTTTACCATGGGGTCATGACATGAGCACTCCAGCTGCCTTGGGAGCTGGCAGTGCGATTGGTGGGATTTCAATGTTGCTTTAGAAAAGGCAGATTCAAGCCACTTTTCCTGCCCATCTGTCTTGCACCATTGTTGAACAACAACTCCCATCAGCCCTATCCAGCATTGTTGATAGTGCGGGGTCATAAGAATAGCATCAAGCAGCAAATGACAGGGAAGATGTTTCCCATTCCTGCTGGTAATAATCCAGCGTTTGAGATAAACCAAAGACCAACACAAATCACTGTTATCAGGTGGCATTATTACTTGGCAATCTACAAAGAATACCACAGCGTGAACTATAGATTATCTTAAAGAAATCTGAATGAAGCCCTTCACATCAACATAGATCTATGTGCGGAATACAATGGAGTAGGTATTCAAAACAGAATTTGTTCTGATGCAAATCACAGCGGGCTAGACCTGCCCCTGATGTCTTATACAGGATACTGTGCGGTAAACACAAGGACACAATTGTCTGTGCCCTTTTCCCATGTATTGTTAGAATACCTATACACAATTTATACAGATATATCTGTAATAAAACTAAGCACACCTCAGCAATATGTGTTCATTAAAGTGAATACAAATAATTTTACAAAAATCCAGGAGGCTAGTCACCTTGCATGCCATTTTGATAGAAAAGCAGGGTACAAAATTAAATAATCAAGAAAAAGTAAATCACATTCTCCATCTGCCTCTGTTTTGCAGGGATGGCCCCAGTTAATCCCTTGCTTTCCCATTTTACAAAAAAATATTTTAAATGTCACATTTTCTCTCTCCTCCTCCTAATTTCTCCCTTGTCTTCATCTTACTTCAGTTGATGCAAACTGAGTTCAAAGTGCAAATGTAGTTTGCATCCAATTAATTCAGCAGAAAGGAGGGAAGAGAAAGGGTGGATTTTTGCCCTTCCCAGTAGATTCATTTGCGCTCCCTCTCTTTTTCCAGACTTTCATAAACCATCACATAAATCCTGGGATTTGTCTGCTTAAAATGTGCTCTTCTTCATTAATAATGTCAGCTCTTTTGTTACATGGTCACTTTCAAACCTTGCCAAGGCCCAGTTTTCATCTGTCCAATAGTGAACAGTATTGATAAATAGTTCATCCTGATATAGGCTTGATAATTTCTCTGTGGTCATGACACAGAGCCAAAGTAAGCAATGCTATATTCATATTAGCATCTGTGTGAGTGGCTTTTTAAAGTAGCAAATAGGCAGACGTGTGAGACTAATGAAGACTAGGACCCTTATAGAGAGCCTTTAACCCTTTGATCCTGTTCTGGTCCACGTTCAGACAAGCTCCCTTTCACCTGCTATTTCCTTCTGCAGGGGGGAGTTTACACTGCAGCAGAGGGCAAAAGATTATAGACCTTTATCCCCAGCAGATTGTTAGTAGAGTAACTTGCATGAGCTAGTCCTTTGAAAAAACCATCTACCTCATTGATATCTGCATGAGTGGCATCTCATCTCGTTTGGCCCTTAGGTACAGAAATTTCACTTGAAAAGGAATAGCTGTAGCAGCACGAACGTGCCTGGCAAAGCAACAGGAGCCTTTTCTTTCCAGCATATTTCCTTTGCCTGCAAAAATTCCTCTTGACAGCACCTCATGCGCCGAAGAGGAATTCTTCAATGAGCAATCAGCAAGGGGGTCTCTCTGTAGATGCAGGTTGGCATATGGTGTCTCAAATTTCTCAGTGACAAGTGGCATGTTAGCAAAGCAGCCGAGTAGCAGGGAAAAAGACATTTTGCTAATCACTCCCTGTTGTCCGCACCCTCAGGCAGAATCATATTGCTTTATGTAGATGAGCTTATAACAGTTTCTTCAATTTAGCTTTATATAGAAAAAAGTGCCAGTTCCTAACGCTGTGTCAACAGGCACCGGAGGGCCTACCACTTTACATTGCAAGTGTATTACTATTTAAAGACAAGCTTTTAGCTTAACATCAGTGCTTGCCTTCAGAGTTTAATTACCACCCTCCCCATGGGGCCCAATAAGTTATCTACTCTTCCTGAGGGAGTTCTGCTTGGTGATGATCTTTAACTAAATAAGTAAATGCCAAATAAGCACTTCTTAAAGATGCAGTATCATGTTTTTTGTCAGGCTTTGAAGCCTGGGGAAGCTAAACAGCAATCCACCCCTAAACTGGCAATGCGCCATCTTGAATTTAGTAATCTCCAGTGCTAAGGTTATATTTAGAATACACTGCTCTCAATTATTCTTCTTTAAAAGAGAAATAAGGCAGATCTCTCTCCCTTAATAACTTCTCTGCTAAGTTTCCATATTCCATTGGTTGGGAAGAGGGGGAATATATCTAAATTATGTAAAACAGCAAGCCTCTTTTTCCTTTTTTTACGATTGATTTTTTAGTTTTGATTATTTTAGTTACTGGAATAAGGAAGAAGGTTCTTGGGTAGCTTCTTTCCATCTCCTCTTTACAACTGGGGCAGATACCCTGTTTCCCTGAAAATAAGAGAGCCCCTGAAAATAAGGCCTAGTAGAGATTTTTCTGAATTGCTAAATATAAGGCTTCCCCCAAAAGTAAGACCTAGCAAAGTTTGTGTGTGTGTGTATGTGTGTATAATCTTTTCTTTTCTTTTTTTCTCTTTTTCTTTTTTTGGTTCAACAGTAAGTGTGAATTATTCTTCATGGAAAAATGAGACATCCCCTCAAAATAAGACCTAGGGCATCTTTGGGAGCAAAAATTAATATAAGACACTGTCTTATTTTCGGTAAAACATGGTAGCTGACATTCTGACACTAATTACTCTCCTGTTAGAAATATAGCAAAAAGATGTATGAACATTTGAGAGAGAGTGCATTAGCCCTAGGCATTTCAATAGTGTTTGGCTGGACATTTAATATCTACTTGCCAAATTCAACATATTTATACATTATTTCAGATTTCTACATCTTCTATCTAAGTGTGTCTACAGTGGAAAAGGCTGAATAACATCTAAATGATGAAAATAAATATTTGAAATTTTACAGAGTCAGCAAGGTACAGTGGTTAGGCTAGATATCAGATAAGCCTAGGTTCAGGTCTCCACTTAGCCATGAAACTCACTGTATGATGCATGTCTCAGTTTCACTTAACTCGGAAAGTTGTGAGGGCATAATTGTTTCTGGACATGTTATTCCCAATACTCAGACAAGTTACTTTTTAGGACCACAATTCACAGAGTCTATCTATCCAGAATGGTGAAACCTGAGAGTTGTATTGTTGTTGTTCTCCCCCACCCCCCAGCTGTGGTGTATGTAACTTTGTGCTTCTGAAAGGAAAGGCAGAATATAAATTTAACAAATAAACACAAAAATAAAAATTTGCATGGAAATTTTCAAGATAATGTCTCCCCACTACTTAGATTCATTTTGGCTGCAATAAAAATCTTAGTCTGGATTCTGAATGCTCTATGTGGAATAGAATACGGAATGCATAAAGAAGTTAGCTTCTAGTTGAGGTCTTCAATGGGGCTAGTTATAATATGCATTTTTCCATATGTAGCCTAGAAATGGCTTTGTCTTTAGTATATATTTATTTCACTGCTAAAATGGTGATGCTGAGAGCAATATGTTTTGCCATATCTAGGCAAGTTTACGCTCACTGAACAAGCTTCCCTTTCCAAGTCACATCCTTCAGATTTATTCAGATGACTTTGTATTTGCTTGCTGCATCAAGCAAATTGGTTGTGCCATATCCAGGCATAACACTTGCAAAGGTAAACTCTTTTTGCTACTGGTAATGTGTCCTCTTTCTCCTTGGCAAGCCTACACATATTGTGTCAATTATGGAAACAAATTTCCTAGTGCTCCAAAGTGAATGGTTTCTAATTCAAAAATGTGTACACAGCTCCAAACAGTATGACTTACATTGGCTATTATAAAGAAAAAATGAGAACTTAATCTATATATGACTGTATATGACCCCAGAATGCACAATCTTAGATTTGTAAAAAACTTGTTGAGCTCGATCCTATCAATATAAGTTGTGTAAAACAAATCCATCTAATTTTTTTTCCTTGCTGTCTGCAATTTATTTTTTTATGTGCACACATTGCAACAGTAAACCTGTACCCCTGAAGAGCAAAATTACCACAAAATCACAAAAGTTTAGCTACATTTTTAAAGAGTGTTCAGAGTACTTCAAATATACTATTCCAGAAACCATTAATACAACATTGTAAGGTAGGCCAGTGTTGTTATCTTCATAGTACAAACAGGTAGGTGCTGAAGCTGAGACAAGTAAAGGAAACATTGTGCACTAGAAATGTACATTGGATATATACAATTATCAGTGTCCTCCCCGCCCCCCGGAGAATCCAGAATACTCCAGCTAATGAAATGCTATGAACTGAAGGAAGGATCAACTCATGTGCTTGGTACCACTCAGTTTGTGATTTTTGAATAAGAGAATACTTAATTCATGTGTTTGACCCCAACATCTCACAACAGAGGGTATCATGTTCACAGATCTTCCCTTGCAATTTTCTGGCATCACACATTTTCCCATTGTGAAATAGAAATGGGAAAAATTAGTCACTGAATTCCAAACAAAAAAGACATCCTAGATGGAGGAGAATCTTCACAGTTTGGGATTATCCTATTTGAAAAATGCACATGGTTTCTTTGTGAAGAAAACATTTTCTGCAGCAGAAATGTTATTGTCTGCACAGAAAGCCATGTTTCTTGTGCAGAAAACATGATTGATTGATATGACAGTTTTTGAGGACGTTCTCACAATGGTGAGAAAAAGTGATATTTGCTTTTGTCCATGAGAATTAAAATTTATGAAGATTTAGATCCCTGCTGAGAAGTGACTTTCAGTTACACTATTAGACTCCTCATGGCTATGGTGGAAACTGATACAGCAGCTTTATCCCAACATACTGGACCAGTTTACTAAACTGATGCAGTGCCATAAGTCATGTCATATGTTTTGTCAATACAGTAGTTAACAAAATCTGCTACCTAACAAACAGAAACTATCTCCCAACAGCATACTAACCTTTTCCTCCTCCTCCTCCTTTTTTAAGATCAAGGAGATCTTGAAAATATTTGATTTGTATCATCCATTTTAATGCAGAAGAATAACAGACAAGTGTTTGCTAAATATGGGGGAATAATGTGAATATAAATTTTCACCAATGAGCTGTCATTGAGTATCTTCTTTTTAACATTAAATTCTTATTGTTTTTGTTGCATTAGCTCTGTTTATATAGAACTCAAGGTGTTTGAATTGCCAACCAAAAAGCTTTATGTCATTCTAAATTTTCAACATTCTTATGAGATTTATTTCTCTCCTAAACATTATAATAAGTATTATTTTGCATAAAGTCAACATATTTCAGTGATTACAGAAAAAGAGCATTAAAGATAAGATAACAACAGATTTCTTATGTTTTAGACCTGGATTATAGTTGAAATCCAACCCGGAAATTGAAACAGGCCTAAGCATTCTTGTTTATCTGCATTACAGCTCCAAGCCATCTGCACTTAATTGTAAGACAACAAATTGTCTAACAATCATGATGGATTAAAGTAAAAAGCCTCTTATGAACATTTTATATTAGTGAAAGGTAAAGAAAGCAGAAAACATGGTGCTCCTTTGGGAACTTTTTACTTTTCAATCCATCCTTTACCGTATTGATATTCTCAAAGAATAATTTTTTAAAAACCCTATTGGTGAACAATTTACCAATTTTTCTTGTGAGAATAAGCATTTTCGTTAAATCCTGGACATCTGACAAGGATCTTCAGAGTTCATCTTCAGAGAATGAACTTCTTGACCTTGACTCTTAAATTTCCCATGAGTCAAAGAGACTTACTACTAACACCAAGCCTTCTGTTCAATCTACCCCAGCAGAAAGTAGGCCAAAAGACAGGAAGCTATAATAGGATACCTGCCTACCACACAATTCCCCATTAAGTGTGAAGTGGGGTGGAATTGTCTTCAGAAGCAATGTCCCCTTCCTGCCACCAATTAACTTTAATGTAAATATATTTACAATAGTCCTTTGATATCTGCTGGGTTTTGTTTCCAGAACCCATTATAGATACCAAAATCCATGGATGCTCAAGACCCATTATACACAGTGGCTTAGCAAAATAGTGTGTCTTATATTAAATGTCAAAATCAAGCTTTGCTTTTTAGAACTTTTAAAAAAAAAAAAATTTCAAGCCATGGATGGTTGATATGGAGGGTTGATTGTAATTATTTTTTCTGATGTATAAAGATATATAATTGTTAGGATTGTAAAGTTAGGATTGTCCATGCCATCATGTTCCCCATTTCTATGTATGTCTGATCACATTGAACTCTCTACACTTTATGAATCCAAAAACTATCCATAGCTTATAAGAATGCTATGATAGTAGAAAAGAACCCCAGTGTCAACTTGAAGTAATGCCTGGTACAAAAGTCTTCAAACAGAGTGGCCATAGTTTACTTTCACTAACTGTCAAGTCAAAGATCCTCAGGACAATGCTTCTACTACATCCTCAACTGTAGGATTGGCAAAGGGGAGGCAAAAGGAGGAGGAGGAAAAGGGAAAAAAATAAAGACAAGGAATTCAACTTTTAAAAAAGCAGTCAGAGACAGTAGTCATGCCAGTATGTAATGGATGATGATGACTACAATTTTCTATCACCTACTTAGCTACATAACAATCTTAGTTAACTATATACACTTACTGGACAACAAGGGTTGGTTACTGGGTGACAGCTGCTATGACCAACAGAGGTTTGTTTTCCTGTTGTGAAAGCTGGACAGTGAAGAAAGCTCATAGGAAGTAAATCAACTAATTTGAAATGTGGTGCTGGAGGAGAGGTTAAAAAGCAAACAAGTGGGTTCTAGGATAAAATCTTAATTTTCTCTAGAAGCCTAGATGACTAAACTGAGACGATTGTACTTTGTCCATATCATGAGTATACATGACTCACTTGAAAGGACAATAATGCTTGGCAAATTAGAAGGCAGTAGGAAAAGAGGAAGATTGCATTCTAGATGGATAGACTCAATCAAGGAAGCCTCAGCTCTGAATCTGCAAGACCTGAGCAGGCCTGTTGATGACAGGATGACTTAGAGTTCTCTTGTCACCAAAATTCAAAGTTCACTTGACTGCAGTTAACAACAACAACAACTTACAGTGGGCCCTTGTTATCTGCTGGGGTTTGGTTCCAGGACCCTCTGCGGAAAACAAAATCCGTAGATGCTCGAGTCCCATTAAATATAATGGTACAACAAAATGGTGTCCCATATAAAAAATGAAAAATCAATGTTTGCTATTTGGAATTATACTTTTTGGGAATATTTTCAAGCTGTGTATGCTTAAATCTGTGGATAAAAAAATCAATGGATAAGGACGGCCAATTGTACTTATTTTAAGTCACATTGACATTACACTGTTTTTGGACCAGCTCAGCAGTTCTGAAGCAGTTCAGAAACCCAAGCAAGGTAAGAAAGCAATCCTACCCAATGTTAAAGCAGCAGGTTGAAGCTAAACTTGAAATTACACAACAGTCCTGCATACCCTCCAACATTTCACACATTAAAACCAGTACACATGGGGCCAAGCAACATGTGTGTGGTCAACATGGCAAAAGTTCTTAATGAGGATGTCAAGCTAGGAGAGGCTGCAGAAGTTTCCTTTGGCCTGAGACTCAAGGGAAAGACAAGATTTTGCCCCCTCTTTTCCCCCATGCTGAGTCAACTGAGTGCAAACTACTTTTTCTTTTTCTTTTTTTCTTTTTTATTTTACTTTGAAGTCAGTTTGCACCAATGGAAGAAACACAAAGGGGAAAGTTGGATGAGGAGGAGGAGACTGGGGCATTTTGAAAGCAGCTGAAAAAGTGAGACAACAGAGGCTTAATCAGTACAGTGTACCCTCCATATCTGTGGTAGAGGAGGAGGAGGAAGAGTAGAAGGAGGCATCAGCAGTGGCAGCAGGAAGAGGAGGAAGAAGAGGAATAGGAGGAGGGAAGAAGGCAGTGGTGGGTGGTGACGGTGGGGAAGAGGAGGAGGAAGGCAGTGGTGGGTGGTGACAGTGGGGAAAAGGAGGACGAAGAGGAGGCAGCCCCCTGCCATGGTGAGAGCAGCAAGGCTGGCCTTGGGGGAGGGGATGGTGGACAGCAAAGTCCCATCATCCCCATGTGGCACACCACCATTAAAGACAATGACACTTGAGCACCCATGGATTTTGGTATCCATGGGGGGGGGATCCAGAACGGATCTCCCACAGATACTGAGGCTTGACTGTATTGTCCCTGCCAAATTAAGAGTTGGGAGGGTATGGGCCTGTGAGAATATAAAGCTTGCATCTTTCCACTTCTGGAGACTACACAGTGATCCAGATGTAGGTCCAAAATTCTTTGATTTTATTTTCCAGGAAGAATAGCTTTATTGGGCAGATAATAACCTGTTTTATGGTCATGGATACTAAGGATGATGACAGAATAGTTTGTGAGCAAGTGCAAGAATTTTTGCATTCCATGCTGGCTATGAAATTCTGGGAGGTATAATCCCCCAAAATATTTTTTTTCAATTCTAAGGAGAAACTGTATGCCAGTAGGTGTTGTCTGGTTAAAAAATACACCTCTATTGCTACTACAGACTAGCAAGATATTCCTTTAGAATATATCCAACAGTGAAAAGTCTTCAGAATAGGAGCATAGCAAGAGGCACGCCACTATATCATCATGATTTGTGGTGTTGTAATATTGTCTAGAATCTATGTGAGGCACCACCTCACATAGTGCCCTGGCACTTTACTGGTTTAAGTTTGAAAATTTTGCAATCTCAGATGTGGTACAGCAACATCATTCAAAGATGTTATCCAGCACATAATTGGCCTGAAAAGAATATGGAAGGATAAAGCTTAACTGTATGTGTTTTGACCTGTTAGGATGCAACTAAGGAGATTATTGCATGGGAAAACAGGCACAAGTTACATGTGATTTGTATCTGTCTCCAAAGAATCTTATAACACTGCCCTGTACCTGGGCGGTAGGCAGCCCATATGCAACCTGAGTTTCTCTGGCATCTTTTCAAGAACAGGAAAATCCAAGCCCGGGCAGCTGCCTACTGCCTGGGCACAGGACAGTGCAATAAGTTCCGTCAGAGATGGATACAAACCACATGTAATAATCTCTTCCATTTAAGCAATCCAATACATCAAATACTCATTGGGAGCTTGCTTTCTCTCTCTCTCTCTCTCTCTCTCTCTCTCTCTCTCTCTCAATGGAAATGCAATCAACAGATTACTTTGTCTGATATGCCAGCTCTGGAGAATCTAAAGAACTGAAGGATTTAAAGATGATAGTGCACACACACTGGTAACCTCAAGGCTGGAGTTCTGTAATGCACTGTACATTGGGTTATCTCTGTACCAATTTCAGAAACTTCAGTTAGTTCAAAACATGGCAGCCAGACTGGTCACTGGTACATCTAGGAGTGACCATATCAGACCTATTATTAAAATCACTCCGCTGGCTGTGGAGTGTATTCAAGCAAGATACAAAGTGCTGGTTGTTACCTTTAAAGCCCTTTAAATTTGAAGATGCCATGCTTTGGCCACAGCATGAGAAGGCATGACTCACTAGAAAAGACAATAATGCTAAGGTAGAGAGCAGCAGAAAGGAAGGAAGACTGCACATCAGATGGCTAGACTCTATCAAGTACATGACAGACCTGAATTTACAGGACCTAAGCAGAGCAATGAAGGACAGGGGTCTTGGAGATATCTCATCCACAGGGTCACCATGAATCAGGGCTGATTTGAGAGCAGTCAACACACACATATAACAATGAGATCGCCTTCTCACATATAATCCACCCCATCTACTCAGGTTTTCTAGGGGACATTTAATTCAGTCAGCCAGGACCAGGCTGGCAACTATTAACCAGATGACACATCAGCTGCCCTCAAATTGTGGAATGACCTGCAGGAAGAAATTTGACGACTGGATACAATGTCTGCATTTAAAACAATATATTCCAGCAGTACTGTCCACATTGTTTTTAAATTATGATTTTTTTAAATTATCAATTTAAATATTATTTTAATATTTATGCTTTTTAGCCAATGTTATGCCCTTTTAACTGATTATGTATTCTTAATTAGCTTTTATCTTTTTAACTGTGTTGTGTTTCTATTTGTTGCTTTATTTTAATCCCTGCCTTGATTCATAGGAAGAGGCAGGTAAGAAATACATGTTGTTGTTGTTGTTGTTGTTTCATAACTATATGGATTTGCTCACTTGCCAGGTATAGTATGCTGCTACTGTTTTGATGGATGGGCATATTGTAAAAAAAAAGAAAAAGAAAAAAAAAGTTAGCCTTCACATATGAAGTTCACCAAGTAGTGTTGAGTACAACACCAAAAGAAGGGAAGCTCAAAATATATGTTCAGAGACATCTGCAAAATTAAGCCATCCAGAAAGCACCAGAAGACTTGGTAGTAATGAGATCTAAAACTGTGCAGAAATAACTCTCGTATGAAGTACAAATAGGCCAGAACTAAAGCAAAGGAAAGCAAAGATTTAACACTGACCAAAAGGTAATGTTTTATAAGTTGTTGCCATGTGATTTTATAACATCTAGGCCCATATATTACTTAGAATACCAATTTAAAGTTGGTCACAAGTAAATAGTCCAGAAAAAAAATGGTTCCCTTGGACCAATAAACTTGGCTTATCAAGTAATCATCTGCAGAAAGATTATCATGAGACACCATCACCTGGCCCACCTCCTCCACACTAATGGATGACAGGCAAACTAAATTGCTGAAACAATTTTATTTGCAATTGTAATAATAATAAAACTTCATAAGCATTACATTTCCAGTTTAATTAGTAAGGCAAAGTTTATGGGAGAAGATTAATTTTTCACATAGGCTTGGCTCTCCCTGCTTTTTCATAGAATCATAGAGTTGGAAGAGAACAAAAGGGCCATCCAATCCAACCCCCTACCATGCAGGAACTCAAAGCATCCCTGAGTGATAGCTATCCAGCCTCTGTTTAAAGACCTCCAAGGAAGGAGACTCCACCACACTCCGAGGGAATGTGCTCCACTGTGAAACAGCTCTCACTGTCAGGAGGTTCCTTCTAGTGTTGAGGTGGAATCTCTTTTCCTGGAGCTTGCATCCATTGTTCCGGGTCCTGTTCTCTGGAGAAGCAGAAAAAGAGCTTGCTCCAGCCTCAATATGACATCCCTTCAAATATTTAAACAAGGCTATCATACCACCTCTTAACCGTCTCTTCTCCAGGCTACACATCCCCAGCTCCCTAAGTCATTTCTGGTAGGGCATGGTTTCCAGACCCTTCACCATTTTAGTCGCCCTCCTTTGCTCCAGTTTCTCAACATCCTTTTTGAATTGTGGTGCCCAGAACTGGGCACAGTATTCCAGGTGGGGCCTGACCAAAGCAAAATAGAGTGGCACCATTACTTCCCTTGATCTAGACACTATACTTCTATTGATGCAGCCGAAAATCGCATTGGCCTTTTTAGCTGCCACATCTCACTGTTGACTCATGTCCAACTTGTGGTCTATTTGGACTCCTAGATCCCGTTCACACATAGTCTTGTTAAGTCAGGTGTCCCCCATCCTATATCTGTGCATTTCTTTTTTTCCACCCTAAGTGTAGTACCTTACATTGCTCCATGTTGAATTTCATTTTGTTAGCTTTGGCTAAGCTTTCTGTTCAGGTCATTTTGAATTTTGATCCTGTCCTCTGGGGTATTAGCTACTCCTCCTAATTTTGTGTCTTCTGCAAATTGATAAATAAGCCCCCAATTTTGTCATCAAAGTCATTGATAAAGATGTTGAATAGCTGAAGACAGAACCTTGTGGCATGATAGAGGATAAAATTCTGTTTCTTGAAAATGATGTCAATGAAAGTACTGCTGTTGGATATTTTTGATTCAGAAAGCTGATCAAGCTTCAGTATTAAAACAATGCCTGAAAATGTTTAAAGTTAATGTGCTCTTAAGAGATATTGTGGTAGTGATGACATTTGTAGTTTCTACTGCTGCTGTTCTTTGTCTATTTTTCTGTTGAGATGTCTCTCTGGCTTTTCTTCGCTAACGAAGATTCAGGAAGGACTTATCCCACGCTTACTACAAGCGCGTTGATGACTAAAAAGGCCGATCTGAGATAAGCAAGTCTGGTTACAGAAAGCACAGCAGGAAGTCTCCTTGGGTGATGTTGAGATGTAAGATGTCAAGAAAGAATGCTGGACATGCTGCCCTCACTTAGATTTATATTTATGTTGACATAGCAGAGCCAGTAAGGTTTGACTGTGTGATGCCTGAAGACTAGTAGGAGTGATATTTACTGCCTTCACTCTGGCAACAGGTCCTCAGATGTTGTCAAACTACAACTCCCAGAAACCTTGAACATTAGCCATGCTGGCTAGGGCTTACAGGAGCTGATGTCTTGAAATTCCCATTTGGGAATAACTGGTCTAATGTCTTATAACTAGAGAAGACATGGTACCCTCAATGGTGTGTACTGCTGCAGTTACCCCCTGAAAAAAAAACAAGCAAAAGGGGATGGCAGTGGGGAAAGAGATTAAGTCCAATAGATGTTGGCTAGTCTACTTTTGCTATACTAGCCTTCCTGTCCTCTAGACAAAATAAATATGTCTTGCCAGGAAAACTGCACAGTGAAAATAAAGAACAACGTTCCTTTCCCAAACTGTCTGTTCCCCTGGGTTGTAGTGATAGCAATAACATAAATATTCCCTATATGCATTTGTCCATGTTTACTAACAGCATTTTAAAAAAAAAATTGAAAAGATAAACAGGGGATAGGCTATAGTTAGCATTAGAGAAAAAGATTTCAAATGCAGAAGACCCCATGTTGTTATTCACCATTTACTTTGCATTTCTATGTATTTCAGAATTTTTTTAAGGGTGAGAAAAACAACATTGCCATATTTTATGGTGAAAATACATTTCACAATTTCTACAAAATAAGGGCTGAAGTGTGGGGCGATGCCTTGAGAGGTCACAAAGCTATAGAAACAGGTTTGGGAGAACCACATTTTCCCTGCCCCTGGTGTAAACAGTGCTGCTGGTGAAACAGAATCTGAGCAGTATACAACAGAGGAGATTATCACACAGGATTATAAAATCAGAGAAAAATAGAATTCTCCCATCATTATAGTGAGATTGTGCAAGGATTTTCACACAACATTGTGATCATCCAGTACTTCTCTTGTTAATAACCTGGAATTGTCCTGTAACTACTCATTAATGGGGAAACCCTGTTAATGGTTTCCGAATAGCAGTTCATTTGCTCTATTATGAAGGTGCAGAAGCTAATAACAATGCATTCGTGCTATCAGTGAGTGCTATCGGAGAGATTTTCCCAGACTGCACTTCAGCAAGCAGTTCACTCTCATTGCTAGGATCATTTTTGGAGTAGATTTCTGTCTTATTTTGAGGTATATGTCCTAGGGCACTATTTTATTTGAACTGGATATATATCATGTTCTTAAATATAGAAATGTTATTTTGTTATTTTTGGGATGGAACCACTTTTTCAGATATGTGCAGTAGTGCAATAAGGACACATGCATGAAATGTCCAATCATGACTGTATGCGGAATGTGACTGCATTTTTGTTTCATTTTTATTTCGTTATTATAGCACAATTGTGCAACTGCAGAACTATAGATTGCTATAGCACTATGCTTCCATTACCTTCCAGTAGCAAAATTGTTGTGGAATTAGCCCTACTGTGATAATCTCCAGAGACTCTCACATCCTGGGCTGGAAGAAATCTATTAATTTTACTTCTATTGATTGTTTTCATTTCTTTAATTCATTTGAACTATATTCATGTTAGCTTGCAGATGTGGTAAAATTCATGTCCATATCAATATTTATATGCATTTTGTGCAAATGTTCCTAATATAGACATATTTATGCACTTTCCCTGGTTTGTGCACCTTTTCAAGCATTTTTCCTTAAAATAATCAGCTTTTCTTCATACATTTCCATTATTCTGTGTATGAGACCTTAATACATACACATTTGAGTTCTGCTTTTTACACATTTTGTGTTCAAAAAAATATACAAAATCTCAAAATTCTGAAGAGTATGGACTTCAATGTGCAAATGTCTTACTGTTTCCTTCTAGGTTAAGCAGGCAAATTCGACAAATGTGTACAATTTTGTTCAAATTTGCAAAAAAAGGCCAAATAAATTTCTGCTATAGCCCTTGCTGTGATGAACTCTGATATACCATTTAGAAAGTCTGGGATTTCACACCCCTTCAGAGAAATTTAAATAAGCATAGTTCCTCTGCACACACATTGTGAAATCAACCTCCTACACACAGAGCAAGTGGCCAAATGTGGCTACTTCTTTTACAGTGTACATGCAGAGTCATTAAGCAGATAGGAACTGCATCTAATGGTATTTTGATTATCCACATAAATACTCTGGTCCCTCAGTATGTGCAGAATTGCCGCCCACAGATTCAAGCATCTGAAGACAGCAAGCCTGTGTTGTCCCCAATGGTGGCACATGCATGTAGCCATGCCACCATTAGGGACACCTCCATTGTCTTGTGGCGGTGTGTGTATGTGGCCATGCCACCATTAAATCCTATTGTCTCAAAAGTGGCCACCTCACCACTGGGAAGAACAGAAGCTGTCCCTAATGGCAGCGCAGCCAAGTGCCATTGAAGTTCCATTGTCCCTAATGGTAGTGCAGCTGCATGCATGCACCACTATTGGGGACAATGGAACTTGAGTATCCACAGATTTTGGTAAATGTGGCGGGTGGTGATGGTGGTGGTCCAGAATGGATTTCCCATGGATACTGAGGGTTCACTGTACCTGGTATAACAGATGGCACTTATCTCACTTGTTTTCAAAGTAACTGCCCATTTCCTCTATGGAACCATATTTTCCAGATTTAATTTCCCATACATGATAAAGCTTCCTCTTCCTGGAAACAACTAATTAGGAGTTCCAGAATGTTATATCTCAGATCTCATTCTCTAAAGTGAACTCTGCACATGTTCTAAAAGTCAAGACTCTGATCAAACAGTTAAAATGTATCAGGTTAAATTGACTTTGGGATTTTATGAGTTGATGTGTGTGGTTGTAGCCTTCCCTTGTTCTCTTCCACCACTTTCTCTGCCCCCAATGAATCTTTCTTTCTTCTTTTTCTTCTTTTTTCATAACATTTGGCTACATTGCTTTAAAAGGGAATTTCTCACCCAAACCCTCCCAACATGTAGGACTATATTATTGCTAATCTGTTCTTTTGGAAATTAAACCCAACACCTTACTTGATAGCAGAGTTTAGAACTCCCCAATGATGGGATAGCTAGATCATTCACAAAAGGATCCATTTGTTGTGATGGCATATCACAATGCTTTGGAGGGAAGTTAACCTACCAAAAAAAGGGAACCTATCAATTGAGTATATCTTCTCTCTACTCAAATCCATAACCTGCTATTAGGTTGCAATTTGAAAACCTGAATATATAAATCCCTATACATTAAATACAGTTGAATCAAATGAGCTGACAGGAAGAGGGAATCATACTCAACTTCATTCCATCCTCTGATCAACCCTTACTCCTTTATTGATGGTAGATACTATCTTCTCACAATGTGAGAAGCAAGACTATAGTCAGCATGTACAAATTTGCTGCTTTGACAACAAAGCAACATCTCCCTCCAATGGAAAACACACACACACACACAGAAAGGTGAGCTCTTTGTGTGGCATCTGTAGCATTTGCTGTTAGCTATATTCTTTCATGCTGAGCCAGGCTCAGAGCTCACTAATCACAGCATTTTTCATCGAAGTATAGCACTTTTATCAGCCCTATGCAGGCTCTGGCTCCCCCATATACTATCTATTGTGAACCAGGTCAGCAGTGTTGGGGCTGACAAGAAGAATAATAGATTGCCCTGATCTATCTTTGAAAATGGAAGTCGCCTGTATGATGGCACAAGCTATCTGAATTGGAATGAGGAAAAGCAAAGTTGGGAGGGGGGCCAAGAATAAGAATACAAGGCCTTGCACCTAGATGAGTCATTGGCAGGACTATATGGTTGGAACGAATTTGATCTAAATAAAAAATATCTGTCTTCATAAAAAACAATACAAGTAGCTGAATGAGAAAGATGCTACATATTGTAGCAGAAGATAGATGAAGATAGATGAAGGCAGTAAAAACAAGAGCAAAAAAAAACTGAATGAAGCAAGTTTAATATTTGTGTCTATGAGTGTGTTTACCCTGTGTTTCTTTTATTTAAAACTTGCTTTAAAAGGGCGAAATTTCAAACAACTATGGCATTAAAAATATTTAAATATTTGTTTTCCTCATCCAAACACATGTATTGTTACATTAAGAAGAAATACTAGAATAACATGGACTGTTGGGCCTGCCACTGTCTCAGTATAAGCTACCACAAAAGGTTGTTGTGACAGTACACGGAAAAAGAGATCCATGCTGCTACTTTGTGCTAACTAAAAAAAGGCAGAAAACAAGCAAACAAATGTTGAGCATTGTATACTGCATCTTTTAATGCAATTTGGAATGGGAGGCAGGTTGAACTAGAAAGAAATTTCATAGAATTTTTCATTAAGGTTTGAAAGACAGCATCAGAAGGGAAAATTCAGGGTAATTCATCCATGTAGACAAGCCCTGAGAAACAGAATCTTTTCACTGAATTCCAAACTGAACCTAAACTGCTTTTGAGTTGCCTTGAGATTTTCCCAAAACCTATGGAAGGCAAGGAGGAACTTTAGAAAGAAAAAATTGCTTCTCAAGCTGTGCAATAATATGTATAACCAGCTACACATACAAGATGTGAAATGCAATTCCCATGCTTAATGGTTCACTTGGATACAATCCAATGGATTCATTGGGTTGTAGTAGCACCCAAATCACAAATGGAAATCAAAGCTCTTGAAAGTTATCCCCACTGGGCATTCTTGCTTCTGGCAAATTTGGGGAATGGGTGGTGGCACAGAAGACTCAGTGGAAAGCAGTTCTAAGCCTTCCTCCACCTGCATCCTCCAGATGATTGGAGGTGCAACTCCCATCATGCCCAGCTAACAAGAACCAATGTTATGAGATCATAGGTGTTGGAAATCCAAAACATCTAGGAGGGCCCCAGGTTCTTCTAGGCCCTATCATACTCAATGATATCAACATCAGAAAAGCTACCAGGGTGTGAGACCCTGAAGCTTCAGAATAGTATCAGTGCTAAATCACATTAGTCCAGGACATCCCGTAGATATCCTCCAAATTATTCCGAATTAAGTGGTTCCATTCCAAACCAAATGTATGGGAGTCTGCCCATCCATCATGTGTAGCACATTTTTCATTTCACCAAAATATTATTATTACCATTGGAGCTTATTTCTCTCACAACGCAAATGCTAAGCTGTAATTTGTTACAAGCTTGTATTATATATTAGCACTTCAGTGAAATGCTGTCAACAGTGTACTGAACTCCAGCTGTGTCTGCATGAAAGGATTTGCTGTTCTCTCTATCAATGGCAATTGTACAAACACACACACAAACACACACAGAGAGAACATTGTATCTCAATGTATTTACATGAGTTCATTTTTAAAAAGAAGGCTGTGAACAAAATTTCTAGGTCAATCCCACAACATCAACACTATTTTGGAAAAGATGAAAAATATGTATTTATCTGTTTATTTGATTAAGAGGCTCACTTATCTTGCTACCCACTGCTACCTGCTATCTATTTTCTGTTGCAGATTGAAATTTAGATTTTTTTTCCAGCAACTACAGAGAACCCATGTACAAATACAGAAAACACTTTTAAATTGAGTCATAAAATGGTCATAAAATGTCTGACCGACAGTGGATCTCCATGGGGTTCATGTTTTTGCTGGCCTATGGAGATTCCTGATATTTCTTTGTGATTCCACATAGTCCATGTAGGTACTAAACAGCCTGATCCTGCTGAACTCCCAAAACCAGATTACATTGAGTAGCTTGTTCAGAGTGGCATAGTGGCATGTACTTGGGATGTTTTCTGATAGGAGCCATCATCTTCCAACCTTAAAAGTGGGTGGTGGGATGAATTATAGCATGCAAAAGGGGGACAATGGGTGAGATGGTCAGGCTAAGATGAAACATGGCATTGAACAGTATCAAATATAAAACTTATAAAATTTGTTCTTAATAATTTTTATAAAAATGACAGCAGGCACCTGGGGGTATAGAATCTGAACAACCACTCAAGCCCCCAAGAAGAAAATGAACACAGTTTAAACTGGTGAGTGTGATAAATTTAGAGGGTAAAGGTCAGTATGAGGAAAGCTTTGGATACAGGCTATCTGGAGGAAAAGAACAGAATAGATAGTGACTGATGGAGGGGCCTTGATGAAGGAACAGAGGAAGAGTTGAGGGGGCTGAGGGAAAAGGAAGTTTCCTTTCCTCTCTGTTTCAGCCATTTATTTTGGAGGGTCACATGAAGAGGAACAAGATTTTTTTAAAAAATCCTCACCCACTCCCATCAGTGTTTTTCCAAATGAACATGAAGGCATGAGACTCACGATAGAACACTGCATTAAAATGGTACGTTGCAAGGACTTTGCTACCTTAAGGGAAGATGCACTCTGTGGCAAAAAACAAAACAAAACAAAAAACAAACACCTGCACATTTCTTAAGGTGAAAGTGAAACAGTTGTAGATCATTTCCTTTAAAATAACAGTGTTTTCAAAGTTCCAGTTTAAAGGAGGCAATGTTCAGCACCCTCTTTCCCCATTGCTCCTTAGTTTGTGAATGCTTAGACCCGAGAGGCAATGCTTGCCTAATGGCATAGGGTCCCCCATTTGAGCAGACTAGAAAACATTTTGTAATTCAAAATCATCTGCATCTGCCCTAGGTGATATTATGAGACTTACTAAATGGCCCCTGATTGACTCGAAATGCTCCAAGAAGTGAAAAATGAAGGAAGAAAATACACTGATGCTACCAGAGACAATGATGGCTGTGAACATTTACAAAGAGCATTAAAAGCAAAAATATGTGGAAAATGTTATCTTCCTCCTCCTCCTCCTCCCTCTCTCTCTTTTTCTTCATGCACAAATATATATGTGTCTATGCTGGAATTAAGTTGGCTCTGTGAAAATTGCAATATTTGCCTGAAACTGTTCACAGGGAAGAAGACAGCACAGCTTTGGAATGAGATGTCAGGATGGATAGGGGAAAACCTTTCAAACCACCTAAGGACAAAAAGGACTGTACAAGAAGTCAGGCAGGGAAGCAGTGAGACTTGGAAAGCAGAAGAGTTGGAGGCTTGAGAGGCGAAGGAGTCAGGAGGTCTAAGAGATAGCTCCAGCTATTGGATATGAATGAGTTCCCTATATTCAAAATTATCACCCAAATCTTGGCTGTGTAGACATATAGGGAGCACAGACTGAAATTTTAGCCCTGTTCAAACACAATCAAGTCAGATTTTTTTTATTTGTTTGTTTCAAGATATATCCCATCTTTTCCCCAGAACTGAAATTGAAGGTACAAATTGATCACAACAACTATACAACACAGGCACAAATAAAAAGACAGTGAGATATAATATCAAAACACAATGAAATGAAATATAACTGTGTCTAGTTCTGGGCACCACAATTCAAGAAGGATGTTCAATGGCTAGGGGGTGTCCAGAGGAGGGTGACCAAAATGGTGAAAGGTCTGTAAACCATGCCCTAAGAAGAGAAACATAGGGAAATGAGTATGCTTAGCTTGGGAAGAGAAAGATAAGAGGTGACATGATAGCCATGTTTAAATATTTGAAGAAATGTCATATTAAGGATGGAACAAGCTTGTTTTCTGCTGCTCCTGAGACTAGGACATGGAAAAATAGATGCAAACTACAAGAAAAGAAATTAAAATTTAAAATTAAAAAAGGAAATGCTGAAAGAAAAAAAAGAAACTGAAAAGAAATTCCACCTCAACATTAGGAAGAATTTCCTGACAATAAGAGCCTTATCTCAGTGCAAACAAACCTGGCAAGCAGTAAAAGAAAAGCATGTTTCTCTTTCTGTCTCTGCATGACTTCAAAGCACCTTTGTTCTCTTCTGGTTGTAAAAGCATGAAAGGGGATCATAAAAGTATCCCCTTTGCCAAGCTGGAAAATTCCATTTGGCAAAAGGGATGCTTTTGGCAAAAGGGATGCTTTTATAAACCAATCCCATACTTTAAGATCAGATCAGAATGAACATGCTTTGGCATTGTGTGTAGACAGAAACAGAAAAAAAATTCCTCTTTTGCCTGGTTTGTTTTCAAAGTGATAAGGCTCTAAGAGCTGTTTGGCAGTGGAATGCATTGCCTCAGAGTGTGGTGGAGTCTCTTTCTTTGGAAGTTTTTAAACAGAGACTGGATGGCCATCTCTCATGAGTGCTTTGATTGTATATTTCTTCATGGCAGGGGGTTGGACTGGTTGGCCCTTATGGTCTCTTCTAATTCTGATTCTATGATTCCATTATTTTAAAAACATACCTGAATGGAAAGCAATTCTTAAAGCATTGTATAAAAAATAAAGCACATGCCCAGTCCCCATTAAAACCCATTCCTCAGCAGCCAGCTAATTTGGTATATTTCATCTTTGCCTGCTAGTGGTAAAACAGACACATTTAGAATGCACACACCCCTCTTCTTGGTGCACCCTACATCTGAGTGGCAAATTGCTACATGGGGCACATGAGCTTCATAGGGAGCTACATAGAGAGCCTATTGTGAATGTACATATATCCCAGAACATGAATTAGATTCTTATAACATAAAGCATATTGTTAGAAATTCTGCTTGAAAGCAGGGACAATTCTGTGTTAGCTTCTATTGTTTTTTATGTCATTGATTCAAGCAAGTTCAATTGAACCAACCTCAAAGTAAGAAAACTTCCCTTATCTACCAGGTAGACCTTTTTTCTGCAAACTGAATACAAAATAGGTATGGAGCAGACACAAAAGATTATTTTATTCAGGTCATCTTCACTTGCTGCTATATGGGTTCCTGACTAACATTTGTCTTTCAAGCTGTTTTTAGGAAGGAACTATATCAAATTCAGCTCAATAAAGTAAAACAATTACTAATCATTTCAGTGTTCACAACAATCTTGTCTGAGAGCAGCTAACAACCTACATAAAATCACCACTGTCTGATCAAAACTACCTAAAATCACAAACTTCGAGCAAATATTATAAAAAATTACAAGTACCTCAGATCACAATCTGCAAAAATTACAAAATATGGTAAAAGCAATACAAACAAGAAGTAGTAAAAGACCAATCAAACAATTGCTTACTTCTGGAAACTTAGGAATGTATCACACTAACATGCTATCTTGCCACAATCACACTAGTTTAAGAATGGAAGCACATCAGTTTGGGATAATTTCTTATCACTATTTTCCCCCATGATAGCACTTTGGCAATCCGTGGTTGCGAGATCTGTTTCCAACACTGCCAAACATTGCCTTCAGGGAGGAAGAGGGGCAATGAATGATCTCAGCTGCCAGCCACCTCCCAAAACCGGTTGTTGTGTGAATGTGCATACAGCAGCCTGTCTCTCACAAAGCTGTTGGCAGCTGTGTTCACTGCAAGAGACAGAAAGACAGGGGGAGAGGAGAAGAATCACACCCAACCATACCAAATGACTGCCTGAGAAATGGAACTGCAGAAGTGACCTATTGCATGGAGGTAGTAATGGAATAGCAATGAGATTGAGAGCCTATTGTTAGGTTTTACCCATTGATTAAAAGATATACTAGATTAAGCAGTGGAATGCAAGGCAGCAGCAGGATGGACATGACATCATGCAATAAATACTGGCCAAACATGCTTTTAATCTGTTAAAATTCAGCCTTGTGTGATAACGTCCCTGTACAAATTTCGATCTTTTAACTGGCATCTCAGGATGAATGTGTTGGATCAAATACTGGGGGTCCACCACCAAGAAAACCATGTCATTTTATGGTGATGCTATGATCCACACTACTCTGGACCTCAAGGAGATATTTCTTGAATGATCTTAAATCTCAGGGAGTTTATTAATAGGGAATTTCTTTCAGTAGCTCAGTCCAGAGCTGTCTAGGGTTAAAGACAATAGCCATGCTGACTGAGAAATTCTTGGAGTTGTAGTTCAGCAAATAACTTTTAGGTTCTAGTAAGAGGATGACGAGCCACTGTATCTAAACAGATATGCCTTTTGAAGCTGTAGACCACTGAACACATGGTGAAAGGGTTACATGCTTTTACACTTTGGTTTGTAAGCCTTCCTGAAGCACCCAACTCCCACAAATGGGAAGGTTAAAAGAAAGGGGGGGGAGCCAGGTTTGACAGACCTTTGTTGCTATCCAGCTGGATTCTTCTTTTGTTCTCCAAATGATTAAATAAAATATGGCTTTTCAGAATGTTGTGAGGTGGATTTAGGCAGCACTCAATGTCTATCGGCATATACTGTAATAACGGGGAAGGGTTGAGGTTCCTATTTCCCTTGACAAAATATAACCCAACACTGGGGAGTATGGGGCCGTATAGACTGCCCCTAAAGGGCAGTCTGCAGCTGCCCCTTTTAGCGCCAGATCAGGGCCACACCAACTACATGCTGCAACCCCAATCTAGCCTTTCCACAGCACAAAAAGGAGCCACAAAAAGAGGCTCCTTTCTGGGCTGCAAAAAGGGCACCATAGCTGACAGTGCCATGGCTTTTCGGTGCTCCTTTGGTGCTGTGTCATCTGGATGATGATGCAGCACGTGGTGTCACACTGGCTTGGGGGTGGAGTTGGGGCATGCATCATGTAGATGCCACACCCTGACTTTGCCCCCAGGCCAGCCAAAGATGCTGGTCTGTAAACCCTATATGTCACTCAACATTCAAGAAATTTTTAGAAAAGTACATATTATTCACATCAGGACAGAGCTCTGTCAACAAGTGCCTTTTACGAATGAAATAATCAATGAAGAAACAGCACTCTTCCCTGAAGCCCTGTGTGCTCTGTAGCATCTACAATAAGATTTCTTCACTTGGCACTCAATACAGTTCAATTAATGTTTAATTCATGTTTTCTTCTTGAAGCTAGATGAAAAGACAGAACATTCATCAATAGCAGAGTTGCCGCAAAACAAACATTTTTCGGTTCCAGTGCTACCATCTTTTTGAGATGCAAGGCACTGGGGGTGAGAAAAAAGGCAAAATGTCATCAGCCTTTTGTACTGCAGCGACAGATTAAGCTCTACAGATGATCAAATAAAATGGTGGGTGGGAGAACTTTTTAAGTAGAAAATACAGTGACGTAGAAACTTGAGCTAAATCTTTGCCAGTATATATCTTATTTCATCCTTTTTGATAAAAAAGCCTGGGAGAGCTAAGGTGGGGGGAGAGCTAAGACATCAAAAAATAGCTTCCCTCCTTTCCTCCTTAAAAACACACTATAAAATGAGGAAACATATTTCCATTTTTGCCTCTTTTTTGATGATCAAAAGGCCACCCTTCATGCATGCATACGCACACTTACACATAGTGGATGCTGTTGGGAGACATAAAATGCCCTCCAGGGTTGCTATGGATGCCTCTCTATGATCAAGCATGAGTCTCACTGTCGATGTAAGGCTATTTCATTTGCCTGACAAGTTTTGCCTTTCATATCCAACAGTCTTGATATAACAGGTTATAATCTAATTTGCCTTTATAGTCCACAGCTTTTTCCACCAAGTTTTAGTCTTTTCCCACCACCCCATTTTCTTTTTAATTTCACCAAAAAAATATTATAATAGTATGTCAAATATAGTAATGCACAATTAAACACCTATATATCTCTGTATCTATACATCCATCTATGTGAAATCTATTATTAGTTGCTCTGTTTCTATAATATATTTGTTGACCAACCATGGAATAACAAGACCAGACATAGAAAAATGGGTTAAACAAATGCCACTTTCTTTTATATGAAATTTATTTAAGCTGTGTTGAATCTGGAAAAGAGCAAGAGCAGGGAGCAACTTCACACATGATCAGCTGAGGCCAGGTGTCACCTCTGACAACCTCCAGCCTTCTCTTGGATGAAACACCTTAGTCCCAAAGGCAATCTAGTAAGTGGACTACTCCCCAGATGCCCATCTACTGGAAGGTAGACCTGAGGCATCACCCTGCACAAGTCACAGGACTTAAAGTGAGAGCAAAACTTCCAGGTCCACCTCAAGAGTGCCAAGCATAAACCAAAACTTACTTTCCCTTCCCCACCCCCTCTGCCTGTCATAGACAAGAGAAAAGCTTTATTTGTTTTTTAATTTGCTTTTACGGTTGTGCAATGTTAATATCATTTACAATTTATATTATGTGCCTCTTTTATAGTTGTACCAATAGGTTAATCAGATTCATTTTGCTGTCTCCAAGACAGTTGCTCAAAAATAGTATAAGTGGTTACTGAGCTGTATTTTTACACTTTCCATTTGCAAGACAGTTTCAAAACGTTTTAAAGAAGTAATTTGTTTCTATTCTGGAAAGGGGTGGATACCATCACAGCTATCAATATCCTTATAGCTGTATTTTTAAAGTATTTTTTTCATTTTTTTAGAGTAACCAAAAGTCGAAAACAAAAAACCATCAATAACTGTTACTTTGTTAAAAAGAATCTGACTACTGTATTACAAACCACAATGCTGTTGTACAGAATACATTCTTTCCATCCACCTTATTGTTCCCTCCACACACACAACAGAGCACAAGACAAAAACAAAAGATAGTACAAGCCAGCCCTGGAACTATCTGATATTTCTCCTCTTCCAGTTAGGAAAGCCACGTCCCCATAACCTCCAAAATTTTCCAAAATTGGCTACAGTAGCAGCAGGCATATAGATCAACCCTTCCTTTCTCTGTGTACTTGGTCACTGCATCAGGAACCACAGGAAATGTCGCTTTACCAGTGTATCTGATTATTCTCAATCTTGAGCGAATTACATTTCCTGCATGTGCCAAGAAAAGAGGATGTGGATGGCAAGGAAATTACTGTTGCAGCTGCAGCTGAGAAAGGGAGAGAGAAGTATTTGGGTGGCTGTTTAAAACTATCTTTTTTTTTCTTTAAAAGACGCTGGAAAATATGAAGATGAGACATTTTCTCATCTTCTGCAAAAAAAAAAAAAAAAAAAGTGTCACCTTTTGAAATCCTGATGACAAAATGGGCAGTGGCTATAACGGTCCCCTCTAAACCCCTCTGGCACTTTGGACAGCTCCTTTGAAGTTTGGACTAAAATCATCTCTAGATGATTCAGCACCCTAACAACATAGGAGCTGCAAGTCACAACAGACATTAACAGACCTTTCTGCTCATGCCAGAAGATCTTTCAAAGGAATAGATGTAACTTAAGAGTGGGTCTTTGTGTTCCTGCCCACAAAGCCTTCACCTGTGCAAGCAAAATACTATATAAAAAACATTTTTATTTATTTAAAAATGAATAATCTGGTCTCCACTTTTCACTCAGTCCAAGCATGGCTGCTGAAACTGTACAGTTCTAGTATTCACATGTAATTCTGAGTGTCAGAAATGCTTTAGACAATGGTTAGGTGAAAAGCCTCATTTCCCATGGGAGAGAAAAAAGATGAGGATTTAGAATTTTGTTCATCAATCCCACTAATGTTTAATTCATTGTACTATCTGGTGGGAAGATTAAAAGAGTGAGCATTCATCTTGTGGAGAACAGCAGCAAAAATCCAACCTCGTGCATTGGTCCGAATTTACAAGTAGCCCCCTGTTCCATCTCTCTGATACAGGACATTTTAAGAAGAAGCCTTAAATCAGGATGAGAGACAGAGAAATGTCTGAAACACAAATGTCATTGATCATAAATCCTTTATCATATAAGGATATTCTATATAAGATGGAATAATTTCTCAAATCATACTGGCTATGGCACCAAGATATTGAAAGAAATGCATTTATCATTTTAAAACAAACAAACAAACAAACAAACAAACCTCTGATTGTTTGCTTTTTAAAATTTTTGTGAAGGTCATGGTTTTGGTCTGTTGATGAGATGTGTCTTCAAGTCAATCCCAATTTATAGCAACCCTATCCTAGGGTTTTCTTGGCAGAATTGTTTAGAAGAGGTTTGCCACTGCTTTCCACTTAGGCTGAGAGAGTATAAATTACCTAAGGTCAAGCAGTGCATTTCTGCCGCTGAACAGATATTCAAACCTTGGCCTCCTGGAATCCTAGTCCAACCCTCATTCACTTCATCACACCATCGCCTCATGTTTTGTTACTATAAATAAAAGCATGAATACAACATACAGTTTCCACATAAAAGTCAGTGGCCAGATTGAATGTGCAAAGCTCTTTGTCCAATAGGAAATGCAGGAAGGAGGAGGAATCAGGAATATGAAGGAAAATGGACAATTTTTAAAAATCAGAGTGAAGACATCTATGCAAATTTTGGACATGTGTTTGGAAAAAACTGCCTATCCCAAATTCCTAACAGCAAGAAAGAAATAGTTAATGGTAGAGTGCCATTGTTATTTATTCATTTGAATTTCAAGCAACTTACCTCTTATATTCCTTTTTTTATTAACAAAACTCTGTGATGTCTTCCTTCCAATTGCTTTATTACAAAGCCTCAACCAAGCTCCAAGAATGAATCTAGAATGCTAAACATGCATAGAATACTTGATTCTATACAGTGGTACCAAAACCTTTTAACCCTGGGACCCTCTTTTACATCTACACACAGATGTCACACCTCTACCCACTCTACCTAGTGCATTAATAATTTTAAAAGAATAGTTTGTGTATTTAGTGTGCATATTTTCATTCACACATTCATGAATATTCATAATTTAGCATTTTATAAGAAAATAACATCTTTCAAATTTTATTTATGTACATTCAATATTTTAACTCAAAGCATGTGTAAATTTTACACATTAAAAAGTTTGGTAAGAGGAGGGGGGAATCAGGGCCTCCAAGTTTTGCAGCCCACCTCGATGTGAGAACCACTGCTCTAAATTCAGGCCCATTTTAGTCCCACATGTTACAACCTAAATAGATGTGCACTAACTAGTCAGATGAGAGACATCGCACAAAGAGACTTGAAGAAAAAAAACCACATTAAAATTGTGGGTTTACTATCTAAAATAGTAAAAGTTAATAATGAGTGATTTTATTCAAATCTTCCAAACATAAGTCAGAAGCAGATGGAGGACCCTTGCAGGGAAAGAAGGATCAGCAGTATCTGCTAGACTTGATTCCCTTCCCCACTGCCATTCCCTTATCTTTTTGTGTCATGTCTTTTTAGATTGTAAGCCTGAGGGCAGGGAACTGTCAAATTAGTAACCTGAAAATGCTCTGAGAGCCTTTGTGGCTGAAGAGTAGGGTATAAATTAAACAAACAAACAAACATCAGGGTTTTATGGTTGGTCATGATTCTAAAAAGTGTTAACATTTTAAAAAGTGATTCTCTTGTTCTTCAGACAGTGGCATATCTGCATGGGAGAAGCTTTCCATGGCAATTGGCTGGTTATAGGATGGTTGTGGCTTTTGATGGACAATCTGTGGGCAGAATGGGACGGGGAGTATGTCCCTCTTGGTTCTGCTGGACCTTTTGGCAGCTTTTGATACCACTGACTTGATACTATTGACTTTGATACAATTGATACCTTCTGGGCTAGATCTCTTGAATGGGACTTCAAGGCACTGTTTGCCCGTCTTGCCTGTATCCTGGAGAAAGAGGTTCATAAAGTGGTGCTAAGGAATTTCTGTTTGATACTCTGTTTGATGGCCTGTGTCATCCTGTGTTATTTAATATATCCATGAGGGGGGCATCTGGACATTTAAGGTTCAGGTATGCTATTTTTTCCCCTTTCACTCTCAATCTGAGGAAATTATTCTAGTTCTAAGCTAGTGTCTGGCATCAGTACAGTAATTGACTGGCAGAGAACAAACAATTTTCAGCTTAATCCAGACAAGACAAAGGTGCTCGTGGTCAATCAAAAGACAAGTCAGGAAACAGGTACTCTATCTGTGCTGAATGAGATTTTACTCCCTCTGAAGAAGCAGGTTCATAGTTTTGATGTACTTCTAGATTCAACCCTGAACCTGGATTCCCATGCTTCAGTGTGAAGGACAGTGTATTTACACAATTAAAGCTAGTGAACCAGCTATGCTTGTCCCGGGAGATGTTTGATATAGGTGTGCCGATGGATGTTTCAATTTCATCCCACTTGGATTGCTCTAAAGTGTTCTACATAGGGCTGCCTTAGAACATCAGGTTCAGGTCTGGAGCTGGTTACAGAGAGCATTCTTTGTAACAACAGCTATGCTGCCTATCAGTCCATTTCTGATCACAATTCAAAAAGGTGGTTATGATGTATAAAGCCCTGGCTATCTGAATGATAGCCCAGCCCCCAAATATAAATCTACCCAGGTTTGAAATCTACAGAAGATCCTTCTCCCAGTCCCATCACATTCATGGCTGTGTGGCACTGACTGTCCTTTTACACATTGCGGATCCTCTCTCAACTCACAATAGCCATTTCTCAGCCAAAGGAGAAGAGAGTGAGAAAGCTACCTAAGAGGGGATGATTCTCTCCATATTCCTACATCTCTTGTCCATCTCCCCACCTCTTGATGACTTGATCAGTGGAAACAGGGAGGCAGTGTGGTATTGTGGGCTGAGTGTTGGACTAAGAATCTAGAAGACCAAGGTTCAAATCTCCACTCAACCATGGAAACCCACTAGGTGACCTTGAGCCAGTCACACTCTCTCAGCCTCAAATGAAAGCAATGACAAACCTCCTCTGAACATATCTCACTAACAGAACTCGACAATAGGTTTTGCCTGAGGACTGCAATAATTCAAAAACAACTTGAAGGCACACAACAATGACAAAGCTGGTGGCCTCAATGTCAATGGAGGGCTAAATCCATTCTAGGTTTTAGATGAAACTCTGAAGGTGCTATTGACAGTGCTGAATCCAAATCCCAAAATAAGGTCGGCACCTTGGACAGGTTTTTTTAAAAGAAATAAAATAAAAAAAACAAATAAAGGTCTAGGCTAAAACACAGAACGGATCCAATGTTCTAGTGATCAGGAAACCAGCAGCAACCTCTGTGTCTAAACTTAGATTTTCTAAACTGAATCTGTGAACTGAATACACTGATAAAGCATTGACAGAAAGGTATTATGATGAAATATTAAGTATTACCTCTGTGGTGCATTATGTGTGAAAAAGTCATTTGCACACAGAGCTCCTGGTGGCTTGATGCTGTCATCACCAAGTCATGAACATGTATCTGCTTTCTCTCATTTTCTATGACAAAAACAGTTTTTTGAGATAGGTGATGGTGCTCTTTGTAGGGCAGGGACCCACTTTTGTTACTATGACAATTCTGAGATGTGTTTTCATACAATGTAACCACAGTTTAATGGGTGGTGGTGGAAGGGAGAGGCACAAAGTAAGAAAGATGTTTGAAATTCCTTTAAAAAACTAGACTACTCAGCAATGCTTTCTGTGGAATGTTCAAAGGCTGAGGAGGATTTTCAAAACGGATTCAAAACAGAGACAGTAGCACTTTGAACACCCCTTGAAAATGTATACCTATTGCCTTCTCTTGGCACCTTTAAGTGTTATTGAGGCCTAAGACTAATATATTATGAATGGATATATTTCTTCAGAAAACTTTCATTGTTGCAAGCAAAGAGTAAAGCAAATGGAGCTGAGATTAACATTAGTGACTGGTCAACCTGTTCTGTAGCTTCTGAAGTGTGACGTGTAAAACTATACTTGTATTCCTTCTAAAAACTCATGTCTACAGTGACACCAACAATGTGATACCAACAATGGGTTGGTGTCATCCAGTGCAGTCACTCATGGTGTCACACCCCCCCCCCATTGACCTCCTTCTTCTCCCATTTCACACCATATAGAATCCTTAGTAAATAGTAATGCTTTTTTGCACTAATATTACTCGTAAATCTTAATTCTCACATACCACTGAATGTAATGCTAATAGGTGTGACATAAACAATTAGCAACATTCAAATTATACCTTCATATTACAATATCATATGCATAACCTAAATGTATTTACATGTACATAGTGATGATTTGGTTAAAATGTAATGTTTTTAAAGAAAAAATTAAAAGAATATTTTTTTAAAAAATTCAAAAAATAATAAAAAATAAAAATTTTAACTTTAATTTTTAAAAATTCTGGGGCTTCTCCTTTCTTCTCCCAAATGATTCTGCCAAAATACAGGTGTTTGAGCAGAAGTGTTGTCATGCCCCTTTTGGTGTCACTTGGTGCATCCTGCACCCCCTGACCCACTTAGTGATGCAACCGATGGCCCCCATATTAGTAGGTCAGGGGATCAATTCCAGGTTTTGGATTGCTTCCAAGGAGGGTTCTGAGATACTGAACCTATGTGAAGCACTATGGATAATTTTTAAAGGCTGTGCTCTGAAACCTGGAGTGAATTCTGATATGGGAGCCATCAGCTGCCACTGAAGCCAGTATAGACAAATAGTGGGGTGGTTTCAACCATCCTAGCTTATCATTCTGTTTGGTTTCCAATGTGGCCTTACAGCATAGGGATGTAAAGCTTTGCAAATTTTGTTTTTGTAATCAAGAATTCTGCAAGAGAGGCCTTGAAAACTTCAATTTTTGAAAGTTATTCAGAGCTTGTGGTTTATTGTGTTCAATGAACACATTTTCTGTACAGAAATGTTACTGCCTGCACAGAAAATCAAGGGGTTTTGTACTAAAAAAAACCCCTCACTTCTTTAAACATAGTAAGTTTCTCATCCATCAAGGATTATAATTGACAAGATTTTGCATTGTTCTCCCTTATTATTGAAATATGTTTGAATACTCTTTCCATCCCTACTAAAGCTTGCACCGGGTCTAGCAACGTTATTGAAAACTGATTTGAGCAGCCAGTGACCATATTATGCAGATCCTGCATTTTTCACATTGACTGTCAGCAGAGCCAAAAGTTAAAAGTTTTACAACAAATATAGTCAGCTTCATTGAGTCCAAGAGTTTGTTTTACTCCCTTGGGACTTCCCGGGACCACATATCTCTACTGTTACTGCCAGTGAAATCTGATATTACAGAAGTGGCAACAAAATACCATTTCTCCTTTAAAACAATGTTCATACTCAACATGCACCTTGCTTTAAAGTAGCATTACCAGGCTTACCACACACACACACACACACACACACACACACACAAACCCACCTCTGTCATGGCAGCAGCAAAGGGTACAAAAGCAGGTAGGAGCACATATAGATCCCACTGTTTTAGAATGACTTTTTTGCTGCATGCTAAATCTGAACTACAGGTTTCTGTTTAGAAAACAGTTTAATGACTAGAAGAAATAAACAGGATTTTCTGTTCATGGTAAGCGGGAAGTAATTTCCAATAACACCAGAAGACATACATGAGGTTGCCTAAGTCAGGCTTGTTCTGTAGTGGGGCAATAAATGATTTATTTTAAATTACTGGCCTTCCTCTACACTTTTTGATGTTAAATATGCTAGAGCCTACCACCAGCTTAACTATTGCTAAGATACTGATTTACTGCTGATTAGTCATTTTAATCCTCAGATATGGAGAGAAAAACATTAATAATTCCTGTGGCACACACACAAAAAGGCAACATGCAGTTACTCTGATCATGGTGGAAAAATAAAACCTGCCTTATAGAATCAGTGTATCTCATTATAATACAGGTCTATAGTTTTGTTAAATAACAACTCTTCATACATTTACTCCTTCCTTCATAATACACAAACACTGCATTTCAGCAATAGAGGCAGGAGGCCACATTGGGAACCTAACAGAATGGTGAGCTGGTGGTTCCCATGTCAGAATCTACTCCAAGTTTTAGATCACAGCCTTTAAAAATTATCCATAGGGCTGAACCCTACACCCTACATAGGTTCAGTATCTCAGATACCTTCTTGGCAGCGATTCAAAACCTGGAATTGATTCCCTGACCTACTGACATGGGAGCCACCAGCTGCCACTAACTGGGCTTGGCTGCTACAGTCTTCCTTACTGTACCAGAATATAATTTACTGGACCACAGCCTGTAGCATACAGAAGCATTTCCATTCAGTGCTGTGGAGGAAGCAAGTGTGCACATACAAAAGGAATGTGCATTCATTTACCAATTTCATTCACATGAGAGTGGGAGTCCTAGCCATTTGGAGAGCTCTGAGGGCAAGGCATCACTGCAAGACAAGTAAATAGACTGGAATGAGTGCTGTACAGTTCAGTCTTCTACATCAGTGATTCCCGAACTCTGGTCCTCTAAGTGTCTTGGACTTCAGCTTCCAGAACCAGGACCCTCAGTGATTTTGGCCAATGGTCTGGAACTCTCAGAGGAAGGCAATGGCAAATCCCCTCTGAGCAACTCTTGTGAAGAACCCCATGATATGTTTGCCTTAATGTCACCATAAGTCAGAAATGACTTGAAGGCACATAACAACAACATATTTCATGCTCCTTCTGATAATGCTTTTAGTGAAGGCATTAAAGTTAAATTTAAATGCAACCATACAGGTTGAGTCCCTTATCTGGAATTCGAACATCTGATATACTTCAAGATCCAAAATTATCCACACAGGACACTGAAATAGTGACGCTTTGTTTTCTGATGATTCAGTGAACACAAAGATTGTTTCATGCACAAAAATATTAAAAATATTGTATAAAATTATCTTCTGGCTATGTGTATAAGGTATACATGAAACAGAAATCACTTTTGTGCTTAGACTTGAGTCCTATCTCCAAGATATTGCATCACATCATATATGCAAATGTTGATATTCTAAAATCCAAAAAATCCAAAATCCAAAACACATCTGGTTCCAAGCATGTTGGTTAAGGGAAAACTCAACCTGTAGTTATCTTTCCACATTTTTAAGAAAAAATGCAATTGAATTAGTTTCTTTTAGTTTACTAATATTTAACTAAACTCCCCCCCCTTTTTTTTAAAAAAATAACTTTCTGATTATATTGCATTAGCTACTTTGAGCCTCAGTCTCAGGAAAATGGTAGGATATAAATTAGTAAATAAATAAGGGGGTATCCAAAAGTTTTAATGATCACCTTTTTAAAAAATTGACAGAAAGTTTGTTTTGATTTGTAGTTGTTAACTTATCAGCGTATCTTGACCCTCCAAATACCTGATATTGTAGAAGTCTGCAGATTGCACCTGACAAGGATTTTACACTTTAGTCACTTCTGGCAGAGCCAGTCACAAAAATAAAGGACACAATGTGCACTTAGGGACCAATGATGACACTGACAATATGCCATAATAACTTCCGGGTGATAATTATTACTTTATGATATCCCCTCATAAGGCGGAATCTTCAGGCTTCTAGAATATCAGGTATTCGGAGGGTCAAGATACACTGGAAAAAATGTATAAATCTAGATAGTGACTACATAGAGATAAGTTAACAACTACATATCAAAACAAACTTTATGTCAATTTTTTTTAAAGGTGATCATTAAAACTTTTGGATACCCCTTCGTATTACACGCACATCTTGTACCCACAACTACAGCAGTTGTTATAGTCATGGTAGCATTCAAACTATGGCCATCACCACTCAGATCCTGTACACATAATATTTATCACTATTAGCTCCAAAAATTAAAGGAAGGTGAGTTCTACATTAAGGGATAACAGAAGGGGAAGCTTGGTGAAAATCCAAGGGACTCACCCTATCCCTAATCATGATTAAGCAACTAAATATCACTGTATCTGCACTGAGCTTTTAAACTTGGTATGCATTCTGGTTTTTAAAAAAATTGTCCCTTATATTCAAAGGTCATGCTCTAACATTGATGGCATTGATATTAAATTAGAACACATGAGCCCACATTTTGGGCAAAAAAATGAAGTACAGCTTACTGATATGTGTTTACAGTGTGTTACTGCTATAAGCTGTGAATTCAACTATATGAAACCTTGTTAGCTATTTACCCTAGGGAACTAAAGACTCGGAGATTATGGTTTTACACAAAGGAAGAAATTATTCATACACAGTCAAGTGAAACACCTGAGCATCCATCTGCTCATCTCATTTGGCAGAGCTATTTTAACAGGTGGGTTATGGAAGAGAAAATGAGATAAACAATGAGATAAAGAATGTGTGTGTGTGTGTGTTGTGTGAGAGAGATTCACAAGGTCAGGGGACCCATACAGTTGCCCTCAGAAGAAATCAATGCAATAACATTTTCTGCAGGCAAAAAATTGACACTGGAAAAAGCAGCTATATTTATAAATGCTTAATGGTCATGTAACTGACTGTAAGCCTCTGGCCAAATGAGCCATTAATGCTACCTCTTATTGGCAGGGAAGAGCACATGGCTATGCATTTGCCTGTGTGTGTACCATGCATGACCATTTAATGACTGCATATTATATTTTAAATATTATAGCATCTAAACAGTTAATTTGCACTAGCTATACAGGGTCAAAATCTGTAGTTTAATACACCATTTAGCTTACAACAGGTGGGCGCTCCTTTATAACCAGTGGATTATCCCATCTGTTATCATTGCAAATAGTGAATATATTTGAACTCAAATAAAATGGAATTTAAAAGGCAATTAAACATGCTTTGAAACTGTAGCATATGCTGTGAACAGATTATTAAGAACAACCCAATTGCTGCTTTATAAATCCACTTAGCAGCAATTTACTCTACATCACAGAAAATACTTATCTAGCTTATTCTTTTGATAAACATCATATTTTGTGTTAATATTGTGTGAGCAATTTAGCTCACCTTATATATACAATTGTATTAAGCATGATAGTTAAGACGTATAGTGCATATTTAGAAAAATTAACTATCAGTCAGCAGTTGTTAGTACCCAATTTATGCAAGTCAAATAGAACATTAGTAATTGTTTCAAAATGTCAACAAAATTAGTGGAACTTTTAGCATGGATTGTTTTTAAATTCCAACAATTTCCTCACCTGTTCTGATTCTTTGTGTGGCTCCTCTCAGTATCATAATGTATGTGTTGCATATATATGTACTTTTTGACTTGGATCTTAGCAACCGTTAGCAGGAAAACTGACAAGCAGAATGTGGTGCTCATTTTTGTGAACAGAAGCGCAGGCCATTATTAGGACTATACCATAGCAAACTGCAGGAACATGATATACGGTAAAATTCACATTTGAGTTAAATCAATGGAAAATTCCAGCGCTATGCAGATTTTTCCCCTCATGTATTTCATTAGCAAGGCTACAAGGCCCATATCACATGACCAAACACTTCCACCATTTGGCACCCATGATTTTCAGGGAGAGGGCCTACATGTACAGTGCCATGGCCACTCTCTGCATATAATACACACTTACATACACATACCACACACACACAAACACACACACACAAACACACATCTTTCTGTCTATCTATAATCGTAACCACAAAGCTAGTTAACCAGTCAGTTGACAGAACACATGAGAGGAATGTTTGTATACAAATTTCCATTTAGCCCAAGCTGTATAGTAGTCACTAATAAATAACTTCCCTTCCTTACTGAAGAATACTGTAATGCTGTGTTCTCTCAAATGATCCTCTTCAGATGTTCCAGGCATTAAGTTCCATCAGCCTCAGCCATCATGACAAATTATCATGAATGCTAGGAACTGTCGTCTAAATCATCTGGCAGACACCAGGTTTGAAAGTGCCAATGTAAAGCCTGATGTAGGGAATGTAAGATCCAACCCAAGGTTGACTTTCATCTGCCCATATCTGGCACCATGCAATAGACCATCACGCTGGATCCTGAAATATTTTCCCACCCTTAGAATTAAAGGCTGGCTGGGAGGGGAAAAGTAGTGGTTCCTGCTACCTTGAAGTACTCACAGTGCCCAACCTTACCTAGAGTTGTAGTTTCCAAAATCTCCTCAGGAGGGAAGACTTTGAATGATGAGAGGAGCAACTCACAAGAATGGAAGGTGAGCTCTAAAATGCTTGTCAGAACCCTTTTCAACTTGTTGGAGTGATGAAAAAGCCATTGAAGACTGAGGGGTGGGCCAGAAGGCAGAAGCCCAAACCAATGCCACATGTTCATTCTATGTGGATATGTTATCTGAACAGTTCTGTGAACCCAACTTCTTGGAAGATGAATTGAAGCACCAGGTTAATGGTTACTCCAGCTCAGACATCAGAAGGGCTGCCAGACCCAGAAAAATGAATAGAAGTGAAGACAACCACCCAAAGGGAAGGTATTTTTACCATCCATCAAAGCAGTCACAGGCAGAATAGAGACACTGGTGAAGAAACACAACCTCTAAATGGTTTATAAACCAACTAAGAAAACCCAGCCAATGCTGCACTCAGCGAAGGACAGGAGAGACCCTCTCACAGCCTCAGAAGTCTACATAGGGATCACCAAATGCAGTTCAAACATGAATCAAGGAACATGAGAGACATTGCAGATTGGGTCAGCCAGAAAAATCAGCAGTAGCAGAAGATGTTATAAACCATCCTAGGCATAAAATGCTATTGGAAATTCTGGACTATGCTGGCAGCTATCAGATCAGAATGCACAGGGAAACCACTGAAATCCACAAACACCAAGACAATTTCATCAGGAAAGAAGAAACCCTTAAAGTTAGCAAAATTTGGCTACTAATCCTGAAAATCACTAAAATCAAGATCCAGCAAAATGCAAAGGAAAAATCCACCCAGTGTCAGGGGTTTTCCCAGCAGACAATGGATCTCTAATTAAACAGACATGAATCCTTTTTGCATATCCTCCCTCCCTGAGGCCTTGCCATTCAACAGCAGAACAATACACAGATTAACATGGAAATTACTCCTCCCTACACAGGGTCACTCTATATATATATATATATATATATATGTATATATATCCCACTCTCTTCCATGCCAACATTTTCTGAAGATGCCAGCAACAGATGCTGGTGAAACCTCAGGAATAAACTCTTCTAGAACATGGCTGCATAGCCTAAAAAACCCCACAAAAAAACTAAAGATCTATTATTTGCAAATAACTGGTTATGCTAAAGGAGACAGCCTTGAAACAAGAAGACTGGGAGAAGACAAACAGAGATGGATTCCAATATTGGAATCATTAGAATAATTTCTTTTTTCTTTTTTAAAGAGGGAACACATATGATGGGGCAATTGTTTTGAAGGGTGGGTTGGGAACAAATAAGAGAGCAAGAAAAAACAGAGTGTTTTACCTAATGTTAGAAAGATTCAAATATATGCTAAATCTGTTGGCATATGTTAGAATGATTCCAATATATGCTAAATCTGAGTAACTGTTTGATTCAGCAGTGGTAAAACCTGCTTTGATGTTTTGTCATAGATCATTCAGATAGGAAAGCTGTATCTTTAGTGAGATTTAGAAGGAAGATATTCCTAGCAAATGAATTGAATGCATGCATGCTCCTGTAAAAAATGTTTTTATGTGAAGTATCAATTGGTTATGATATGGTAAATTCTGAAGAGCAGCTACCCATACCCCACAGGAGAATCCAAAAATTTGGGCAGCTGTGCTGATCTATATCGAGAGAGCTTAGAAAATTACATTTGCAAACTATTTCTGTTACCACTTCCAAAAAAGCAAGTTATCATTAAAGCATTTTTTTTATTAAAAAAGTATTTTCTTTCTCTCTACCATGACTATAACAACTGCTGTAGTTGTGGGTACAAGGGGGGGAAAGGTTAGTCTAGGCATCTGAAGATGCTCCTCCATCGCTCTATGGTCAACTTCTTACTCAAATATAGGATTCACCATTATCTGCAATTTTTGCTATCAATGGTAAGTCTGAGAACATATGCTCCTACCCCCACTCCATCCAGATACACACACTCAGGACCACCAGAGATTTCTTTATCAGTGATATGGTTAATCTGCTCTGGGATTTATTTTAGACTTTATAAGAGCTAAGGGCTGAATCTGTTTGGGAGATAGGGTTCAGCACCATGGATAGCAGATTGGAATTAAACCTGTACTGTAATAGATTCATTGTAACCCTACCCTACCCAAACACACACACCAGCTAGCCTGATTTCAGTTGCCTCATAAGACAATATCCCACTGTCACTGTTAAAATAAGATCTAACTTCAAGTCCATTTGGCATTTCTAAATGGGATCAGGAAGGGTGCCACTCAGCCTTCACTTTAGGCATGGTATTTGGTCTAGCCACAAAAACAAGCATCACTCTGATATTCATGCAAACAAAAATGAAAGGTGGCATAGAGTTTCACCTTCTGCCTTTTCTTTTTCTTTTCTTTTCTTTTTTAACCACAAGTAAATTGTTCTTTGTATCTTCTTTAGGTTTAAACTGCAATAGGCATCTATTGTTGAAGACAATGAGCGAATGGCTTATATTGTTTTACTTATTGGTGACTCTATCATGTTGTAGGTTTTAAAAAAAATATTAGCCTCTCTAAGAATGTATTGCATCCTAAAAGATGGATCAGGAAACTAATAAGCAAATTAATGAGTATTTTAGACCCCTATTTCTTGATAAATTTTTATTTCAGGATGTTACTGAACCCTCTTATGTTCCTAGCTGGAGTTTCAGATGCTCATTTGCCTCTCCCACAAGAAAAGCATACTTTTGGAATAAAATAAAACCACTGAAGTACTGGATTCCCCCCCCCCCCCCAGACTTCTGTATCAAAATTGCCCTTGCTAAAGGAGCCTGATCATAGAGCATTGTTTTTTAAAAAAATATTTATTAGTCTTAGCTAGTAACACATTATATATTCCTCTAGTAGTAATATATCAGTGGGAGCCAGTGTTGGTATAGTGGTTTGAGTGTTGGACTATGAGTCTGGAGACAAGGGTTCAAATCCCAGCTCAGCCAAGTAAACCTCCTGGGTGACTTTGGGCAAGTCACACATTCTCAGCCTCAGAGGATGGAAGTGGCAAACCCCTTCTGAAGAACCTTGCCATGATAGGGTCACTGTAAGTTTAAAATGACTTCAAAGCACGCAACAACATTAGGGGCGAAACAGATGGGCAGGAAAAAGTGGCTTGAAGCTGACTTTTCTGAAGCCACATTGAAACCCCACCAACCACACCACCGGCTCCCAAGGTGGCTGGAGTGCTCATGTTATGACCACATGACATAGTTTCAAGCCAGGAAGAAGCGGAAAAAAACTGCTTCTTTTTGAAATGGCTTTTCTCTGCATAAGTGCACTTTTCTGCTGGCTTCAAGGCATGTGTCATCTAAATGCCATGCCTTCAAGCCAACCTGAAAGCACCTCTTTTTGCCTGTCTGTTTAGCCCCATTAGTTACTTTTAATTTTGAACTTAAAAAATCAATGATAAAAATGGCCAATAATAGACAACACTCCACAAATGACCCTCAGAAGCCCAAGCATTTTAGAAGCAATGAGTAAGCATTACTTATTACACTGAAAAGATAATGGCTTTTGGCTCAGACATTACATTTCATGGTTGCCATTATGTTCTCATTACTCACCCACCCCAGTAATGAGCTACTGGTGTTGGTGTTACTAGTAATGTGTTCCTTCCAATTTCTGGATGAAAAGAAATGAAATGAAGAGGTGGGCCTGAAATTGCCATTCTCCTGAAAGTCAGTCAGAGTGCTGAGTACAGCTGGTTGCCCAAGGCATACAGAACAGACAAGGCTGTAACTCTCAGGAATTCATGCCATTAATTGCACTGGGATGACAGCTCCTAAGAATGATATATGAATGCCTGCAGGAATGGGGAGCTCAGGGAAAGTGGACTGATATAACAAATGTATTTAACAGCAGTAAAAAAATTATACATGATGTAAACTAACCAACAATCTGTCCAAGACAATGGTGAGCACATAGCTTTTTACCATTGCTACATTCACTTATCAGGCTCAATAAATGCTTAATATTCTGCTGTCTTTAAAATGCTGTGCTTGGAAGTTTTGTAAAACTGGAACTCTTTCTCCATTTACCTGGCAATTCTCTAGCAACCTCACCAATATGAAAATGGTGTGGGAGAGGGAGCTCAATGTAATTGTCTTATTTACAAATATTACAGAATTCCCAAAGTTGCCTCAGAAGGTGCTTTAACCCTTATCACCCAGGTGCAATATCATGGGTGGAACTATTTTGTGGAATTACCCAATGACAAAAGGAGATGCAGAACTTATGTACCTTTCTCTAAAAGTGTTGGATTGTTCCAGTACCTTCACAAATCTTTTGAAAAGGGCAAATATTATAAATGTGTGTGAGAAACTAAGGGATACTAAAACACATTAAAGAAATCCACTCTTGATTCATACCAGAATTACATAATTACCAAAATCAGAGAAATTTCAGAAAGAATTATTAACTCCCCCTACCCCCACTCCGCCAACCATACACACATTTTAAAATTGTGAATATGCTGATGACTCCTGCCTAGGGATGTAAACTTTTTGCATGTTTTGTCCTTGCATGTGAGAATGAATAATCACAGTAGTTTCCCCTCTGCTGTGGGAGAAAATGAATATTCTTCACAGTATTCTGCTCATATTCAAATGTCCCACAGTGTTATGGAGGAATTATTCTACAGAGAAAAATGTGTGTCTCCCTACATATTACATTTTTAAAAACTGTTACTCTAAAAAAACCCAGCATAAAACACAGTATGTATGTGCAGGAAACCCATTTTCTGTGCAGAAAACAGCAGATTTTGCACAAAGTCATGTATTATCTCTGCAGAATGATTCCAACAATACTTTATAATGTTTGAATACCAGGAGTAAATTGCACAAAATTCTTTTAAGTCTATTATTCTTCTTCACAGGATTTCCTGACTGTTGGAAAACCATTTTTTGAACTGATAACAAATAATCATAAATATTCTTTACATCTGTACTCATGGCTTATGTGAATCTATGAATCTCCTCATTTGGTGACTGCTATTGGTATAGTAGTGCAAGAGTGAATACTCTCTATATGTATCCTCGCCAAAGACATAGCTGTGTTAGGGGGGGATATAGATGAGCGGTTCAATGCAACCCGTCTTTGCCCCTCGTCAGTGCTGTGCCAGCCCTCCGTATGGATGCCCAGCCCGCCGGAGCCCTGCCTTAGTCTGGAAAATCAGCGTGCAAAGGGATTTTGTAACAACTTTGAGGTTAACTGAAAAAAGAAGCTGTTAGCATGAGTTTTCATAGACTTGAGCCTACTTCCTCAGATACATGCATCTATGGAAGTAAGCTCAACTCTACAAAAGCTTTTGCTACCAGCTACTTTCTTTAAGTTAGTCTCAAAGGGGCTGCAAGATCCTTTTGCATATTATGTCCCCTACAGTGCTTGCCAGGGCCAAGGCACTATCTTCTTCTTTGTCTTTCCTTTCCTCTTTCTATTTCTTTTACCATCCATGATTTCAATCTGAGGTAATTTAGGGTAAAGGGTCACTTGCCACGAGACCAAAAACAGGAAAGTAATATTCTTGACAAGAGCAAGAAATTAAATTTGGAGATCATGGTCATACTGAATGAAGAGACTCAAGCTCAAGCATCCATCCTCATTCATACAGACCTTGGAAACATGCACAATCTTTTGTCCATCAGGGTCCAAATTCAGCAGCATCTTTCAGAAAGGAAACTTGCAAGAGTTCTATTATACATCTATTAGACTTATTCTACATAACCATCAGTTATATTATCATCTTCCAAATTAAGCTACAGTAGACAGAAATTAGAGTCCAACACTGATTTTGAATGAACTAGTATGTGATTAAGTTTTAATAATCCCAAGGTGTTTGCAAAGGTTGACACATAGTTAAAAAAATTTTCCTGAGATTTTCTTTCAAGGAGATAGCATTGAAGTGTACCTCTTTCAACCTATTATTTTTTCTTGTTTTTATCACCTTAACTATTATTACCTTATTTTCCATCTTCAAAAAGGGGAAAAAAGAGGATCCCAACAATTATCGTCCAGTTAGTCTGACATCAGTTCCAGGAAAGATTCTAGAGCAGATCATTAAGCAGAGAGTCTGTGAACATTTAGAGGCTAATGCCATAATCACAAAAAGCCAACAAGGGTTTCAGAGAAACAAGTCATGCCAAACGAACCTGATCTCTTTTTTTGATAAAATTACGAGTTTGGTAGATGAAGGGAATGCTGTGGATATAGTATACCTCGATTTCAGTAAGGCCTTTGACAAGGTTCCCCATGACATTCTTGCAAACAAGCTTGCAAAATGTGGGATAGACAAGTTAACTGTTATATGGATTTGTAACTGGTTGACTGGCCGAACTCAAAGGGTGCTCAACAATGGTTCCTTTTCGTCCTGGAGAGAAGGGACCAGTGGGGTGCCACAGGGTTCTGTCCTGGGCCCAGTGCTGTTCAACATCTTTATTAACGATTTGGATGACAGAATTGGGGGCATACTTATTAAATTTGCTGATGACACTAAACTAGGAGGAGTAGCTAACACCCCAGAGGACAGGATCAAAATTCAAAATGACCTGAATAGACTAGAAAGTTGGGCCAATGCTAACAAAATGAAATTCAATGCGGAGAAATGTAAGGTTCTGCACTTAGGGAGGAAAAATGAAATGCACAAATATAAAATGGGGAACACCTGGCTGAATGAGACCACGTGTGAAAGGGATCTAGGAGTCCAAGTAGACCATAAGCTGAACATGAGTCAACAGTGCGATGCGGCAGCTAAAAAGGCCAATGCAATTTTAGGCTGCATCAATAGAAGTATAGCGTCCAGATCAAGGGAAGTAATAGTGCCACTCTATTCTGCTTTGGTCAGGCCCCACCTGGAATACTGTGTCCAGTTCTGGGAACCACAATTCAAAAAGGATGTGGAGAAACTGGAGCATGTACAAAGGAGGGCAACTAAGATGGTGAAGGGTCTGGAAACCATGCCCTATGAGGAACGCCTTAGGGAACTGGGGATGTTTAGCCTGGAGAAGAGAAGGTTAAGAGGTGATATGATAGCCCTGTTTAAATATTTGAAGGGATGTCATATTGAGGAGGGAGCAAGTTTCTTTTCTGCTGCTTCAGAGACTAGGACGCGGAACAATGGATACAAGCTGCAGGAAAAGAGATTCCACCTCAACATTAGGAGGAACTTCCTGACAGTAAGGGCTGTTCGACAGTGGAACACACTCCCTCGGAGTGTGGTGGAGTCTCCGTCCTTGGAGGTCTTTAAGCAGAGGCTGGATGGCCATCTGTCGGGGATGCTTTGATTTGGAGTTCCTGCATGGCAGGGGGTTGGACTGGATGGCCCTTGTGGTCTCTTCCAACTCTATGATTCTATGATTCTATGATTCTAACTACACACTAAATTGTATGTGCCATTTTTTGATGTTTAGGCCCTTTGTTGCTATTCAGGTAATTTTGATTGTCATTATCCCTCTGACATCCACAGCTGTATGGTGACAGCAAATTTCACAGTCTCATTGGCAATCCTTTTTTCTGAGTCATTGATGCATGGTGACAGATTCATCAGAAGAACAAGAGGAAATATTTTATACTTTACCATGTTAACTAGCAAACAGTAGCCTTCATTATTATATTCAAAGGGGAGTATAAATGCATTGGTTATTGACAGTTTCTTGGACTGAGAAGACATTAAGCATTAGATTCACACTTGAAGACTATTCTCACATCAAGCTGTCAAATGTTTATAGCATCTCACTAAAAACAACAACAGATAATGTCCAGGTTATCTTGAAGACTATATTCTCTCATATGAGCATGATTACATCTTGAGATCTTCACAAAAGGCTGTTCTCTCCAATTCAACACTCTCACAAGCATGTCTGACAAAATATGGAAGAGGGCCTTTTCAGTGGCTACTCACAAGCTTTAAAACTTCCTTTCTATAAAGGCTATATTTGCAACCTATGGTGTCCTTTTGGAAGCAAGCCAAAATTCTTCTTTTTGGTTTCAAACAACCCTTGGAGAATTAGCTGTTGGTGTGGAAAAAGTTTTTAATAAGGTGTGGTATTATCTGTGTTTCTTATCGCGGCTGTTTTTAGTGGGTATGTTTTCAAATTGTTTTTAATTACTGAAACAGGTCATGCTCCTTAAAATATGTGGCACACCTGTGGGCATTAAAATGAAGTTCTGCCCAAAGTCTATGTCTTCTGCAAACTGCCTCCACATTTCATGATCTACACTCATTGTAAATGGATTATGACAACATAGATTTATTTCTGAACTGGGAGACTTCATAGTCTCCAGGTGGGCATTTGATAGTTGATCTAGGGCTCATTCCCACTTACATTTAAACCAGTGTGTGATTCACCTTCATTCCATATTGGTAAATCAATTCTAAAAGGCCTGTTGTTCTGACTGTGAAAGCAGTTCTTTTCATTATCTCCTTGTCATCAATTCTTTTTTTGGCATGATTGTTGTCCCCACTAGTTTGCACCACTTCAAAATGCATGTCAATCATCTGTGCATCATCAGTGATGTAAGAGGCCGCCCAGGCAGCCTCGTTTGGATATAGCTATAGATATCTATATCTATGTCTATATATAACTGATAGAAGATTTGATTGATTGATTTTGCAACTACTTGCAATCAGTGAGGCAAGTAGCTGCAAAACCAATGAATTGAATCTTCTATCAATTTTTCTTTAAAAAGCTTTGCATTTGTCACTGGTAAGAAAACAGAAACTGGCTGAAGTTCAAGACAGGAAGGAACTTAACTGAGGCACTGGATAGGTCCATGGTAAAATAGCATATTCTAGTGTGATGGCAGCTGAAGAAATGTGACTTTGTTATCTCAACCTTGTCTGTCACTTAGAAAATTGTTGTTTGAAGCAGGGTCCAGGCTTTATCCACACTGCAGAAATAATCCAGTTTGACACCACCTTAACTGTCATGGCTCAATACTATGGAATTCTAGTTTTTTGTAGTTTTTTTGTAGTTTTTGGAAACATTTAGCCTTCTCTGTCAGAGAGCTCTGGCACTACAGCATACTACAATTCCTAGAATTTCATAGCATGCAACCTTGGCAGTTAAAGTGGTGTCAAACTGGATCATTTCTGCAGTATGAACACAGCCCAGGAGATGAAAAATTCAATAACTACATTCTGGTCAAAAGGTCAGCTTTCAAAGAAAGTCTTAAACAGCTGGGAGGGCCCACATGCTTAAATTTTAATTCTAAAACTTTTCTTAAAGTGAAGTAACATGTATCACTAGACATGGACTCTGACATTTAAGACAAATCTCACTTTCTTAACAGTGGATGTGAGACAGAGAAAACTCTTGGGCTAGAGTGAGGTAGATCACTTCTTAGGTTAGGATCAAGTTCAATATAGGATAGTAAGAGCAAACAAACAAACAGCTTTATTTATATACCGCTTCATACCCTTAAGGAGTGTCTAAGTGGTTTACAACTGTAAGCTATTTGCCCCCCAACAACCTGGGTACTCATTTTAGCGACCTCGGAAGGATACAAGCCTTAGTCAAGCTTCAGCCCTTATGCTGGTCTTGAACGTGCAACCTTATGGTTTTGAGTGAGTGGCTGCAGTACAGGCATTTAACCACTGTGCCACCGGAGCTGTGGTAGTATGCTAATCTGTTGCACAACAAGTAAAAGAGTTGCAACTTAAAGTCAAACCAGTTTCAAGTGATCATATGCTTCTGTGGACTTCAGCCTGCTTCATAAAATGCTACAACCAAAGCAGGCTAGAGTCCATGAAAACTTATGCCAAATAAACCTCAAGTCAGGTACTACAAAACCCTTTGTTGGTTTGGAGAACTAAATTCAGTAAAGGAGGAAAATTCAAGGGAGATGCTTCAATCCAATCAGTGAGAAAGATGCCATCAGAAGGCAAAGAGATATATTCTGTGTCAGAGGTGTGGTGCATTCATGCTATTCTAAGCCTCCAGAGTTTGTGGGTGAACTGCCTTCCCTGCTCCTTGCCAACAGACCTATTAAGTAAGTCCAAATGCAATGGGAGTGTGCTTGTTTAACCTTATCCCCATCCCTGTTTTACCCCTGTACTCATCTCTGCCTTTATCAGTGGGAAGTCAGCTTTGCTTATGAAACCCACACCTTCCAGGATTCTGAATCACACAGTATCCTAAAGCAAAGAAGCTCCTTACAGATGTTTATTGGACAGAAGTTCATTTTCCCATGAAGGTATCACTAATGATGGTGACAGGGATGCAGGGGAGAAGGTTGGGAAAATGGGATAAAACCTATTCCACCTTGCTATCATGGACTTCTCCTGTACTATACAAAATGATTGTCCAACTACTAGACAATCCATTTATTATGCAGGTTTTTTTTTTAACAAATGTACACCCCAAGCGGTGAAAGATATCTGTTTGGCATAGCATGTGATTTTCTTCACCTGTATGTCTTGCATTCAGCATGCTTTGTCACACAATGGAAGATAAAAACAAGTTTAATTTACAAATCTGATTACTGAGGAATTGTCTCTGAGGAAATCCCATTGTGGGAAGGAAAACACGTTAACCATAGGAAATACTCATTTCTTTTAATGTCTGGTTTGACCATAAGACGTTCATACTTAATGGAGGGGCAGTGGGAGAACAGGTTCTGTCATATATATTTCTTTTCTGTTTATTTTTTTCTTCTTCTTCAACTCACTCTCTTGTGGTTGATACCACAGAATTTTTTATTTGTACCTGACCTGTTATACGCCTAGCAATTATGATGTAAATGTGCATTTATAGCCACTGGGCAATTCACTTTTTTCCCCTTTTCACAACAAATTACTCTTATTAAATTACAAATAAGAGCCTAAGGCTACACATTATGTACCCAGAGGCTTTTAAAATTTCCATCCAAGTGCCCAACAACTCGGGAATTAAACAAAATGTTACATTTTAATGTTATACAGTACTTAAAATAAACAGAAGTGATGCCACATTTTATTGTAAAGGCTGCCACCCTGCCTATAAATGATGTTTCAGTAAAATTTTATGTGGTCACAAAGCCAAATTTTATAGCTCTTATTCCTTTCTGATACTCTATATAGTCTACAATGCTATCTTATGATCCTGGATGCATTGGATTTCTTATGTTATTTTCCCAAGCCCCTACTGTGCCACATATGGATTTATAACACAGAAAACCATCACATATCAGGTCAGACCACTGTGGTTTATGTCTCTATCTCTCCCAGTATAGTTGACACTACCATGCAGTGCTTTTCCAGAATTTCAGACAGTTTCTTTCCTTCAACCCTACCTGGAAATACCAAGGTCTGAACCTCTGACAATGGGCACAGAAAGCAGATGTTCTACTACTGAGCAATGGTCACTCTTTTTCCATCACATCTTAGAATACATGAGTGGGCTTTCTCTCCCCCTCTCCAAAGAAGGAAGGGGATATTTGCCAGGATGAAAAGTAACCCTATGGTAATGCCATATAAGTTAATTAAATAGGATACCATCATAATAAACAGTATTCATACACCAACTTTGTCCTAAGTATGCCATAAACATCTAAATCGGGATGGGCAAAGTGCAGCCTGTGGGCTGCATGAAGAGTTTAAAAAAGTAACTCTTAACGTTTTCAAACGTTTTGTTCCAACATGCCCAAAAATTATCTCTAGGAGGTGTGGTGGGCATTTCTATGCCATCTAGAGCCACTCTGGACCTTCCAGGCATCAAAACAAAATTTTGCAGTTTTTTCTCCAAAAAAGAAGGGTGGACTTAACATGCTTTAATATGTTTTAAAATGCTCTTTAGGGGCCCAGGAAGCATTGGGTTTGTTTGTTTGTTTTTTCCAGGACCAGGTAGAGGGGGTATGGCTCTTCAAGGTCTCAGGGAGGACTAATGCATAGTCTCCCACAGTTGCCTATCCTTCATCTGAATGGATATTCAGAAAGCTGGAGTGATGTAATGACTAGAGTCACTGCATAGGAAACCAAATTTCTGGTTTTCCAGGATTTGCCTCGAAGAAGTTGCTTCTTTGTTGGTCTTAGCAGGAAGCTAAACTGGAGCTCTAAACTGCTTGGAGAAAGAGCAAAAAACAAATATAGGCAACCTTTGGAAGGCGTTGAGATTTCTTAAAGTCTGTTTTTAAAAGCTTTAATTGTGTATTTAATGTTTTAAGTATTTCTTTACATGGGAATTTTAAATGTTTAAATGGTTTGTATCCATTGTACATAGCCTTGGGACCCCTGGTAGGCCAAGAGAAAATAGACAGATACTTTTAATTAATTAATTAATATGTGTTCTTACATACTTTTCTTTCTTTTTCTTTTTAAAAAAATAAAGTATAGAGGTAGGAAAACACAATCCATAGAGACAGAATAGCAAGTTTAAGCTTCCTTTTTTCACCACCACCCCTCGGCCCCCCACTAAAAACTCAGTCAGCATATAAATGTTTCAGAAACACATTTCTTCCTCGGGAATGTGTGCTTAATAAGGCAACATTTATTCTTGCATTGCCAGCAATAATATTGTTGGGTTTTTTTAAAATCAGTTATAGTTGTTATTTGGGGCTGATCCCACTCTACTCCTGAGAAAGCAAATGCTGGGATATCTCACTGAGATGACAATAACTAGGGGGAGGGAATTCATTATTACTAGTGATATCAGTAAAAATATTAAAATGGATTCAAAAGAAAGGATGTATTCAAAGATGCCCTCCAACTCACAGAAGACAATATCCTTGAGAAATAATATAGTTTTAAAATACTTCTATGATGAATGTAATGGAGGCATAAAACTATGGGATGGCAATCTTATGCTCATGTAATTTAGAAAGTTCCCTGCTACATCTGGCCAAGCAGTACCTGGCAAATCACCCATTTTTAACAATAAAGAACTATTTGTGATCTGTGACATTATAAAAAATATTCGAAAAACTTTGCAATGGGCTTTGCCCTCAATGCACTCATTTTTTAAAAAGGAACATCCCCACTGAAATGAGAGCTTTGAGCTTTGAGAGGTCTTCTGGAGAGCTGAGAGAGCAGGGGGGAAATTTTTTTTGTTTCTTTTTTCATCTTTGTCCAACAGCAAACATTCTTAGAATGAATAAACCCTGCAGGAATTGGCCACAGGAAATCATAATGCATTTTCATATGATCATGAGAAGAGGAGAGGAAAAAGGCTGCTCCCCTACCATTTTCTAAAATAGATTATTCCAAATATGTTAAGCTGCTTTCAAGAAATCCAGGTAACTCTAGAAAGATTATGCAAATAATTATTTCTCTTCCACTGCTTTTTAGTGGAGGATTCTCACCATTTTTAAAGCTCCAAGCCCCATCCTCCACTATCTCTACCAGACAGCTGGCAACTGTATCTAAAGGATTATGCATAATATGCATGTGAGCCCATGAAGCAAATATATTCAGAGCTGAAAAGAAGAAATGCTGTAGTTCTCCGGGGATAGAGCAGAGACATTTAAATACATTTTCATCATTCTTTTCCTCCCATCTCCATGAAGAGGTTAAGTGTCACCAGAAAGCCAATTAAAAATACATATATAAAAAATTAAAATTAAAACCTCCTGCTGCTCTTTCTTTTAAAAAATGTAGGCTAAGCTACAGACTCTAACATGGCTTCAGTCTCTTCATAAAGTTGCCTTTTATGTTAATAACAGTCATGCAAGCAGCACACCATCAACCCAAATTACCACATAGTATTTAAAGCTGCAAGCATAAACATACTTATATGGAAGTAGAGATATAAAGAATATTCTGATTTGTCCCATCTTCAGGGGGAAAAATCAACTTCTTTGGGATTTTTCACACTTTGAGTATTTTTGGCAAAAAAAAATAATTAATGAATGGGAGATTGTACAGTAAATATCATATTTTGCACAGATAACAATGTTTTTTGCATTTCCAACTGATAATTGTCACTCATAGGCCTCTCTGTGTGTGCCCATGGCTTTAGTTCCTTTTATGCATGAATAAACATGGCACATCTGTGCACAAATCTTTAGCACTCATCACCATTATTATATGGAATAATAGAAGAATAAAATTTCAGAGGTGGTGGTAACCCCAAGAAGCATCTAGTCAAACCCTTGTATATGCTCCTGCTAAAGCATCACTGACAGATATCCATCCAACCTCTGTTTAAAAACCTTCAACAAAGCAAAGTCCAACCCCTTCCAAAGCAATTCTTTCTGCTGTCACATAGCTCTTTCCATCAGGATAGTTTTCCTGATGTTGATGTGTAATCTTCTTTCTTGAATTCTTTGGTTCAAGGCCTACTCTCTGAAGCAGGAAAAAAAACTTGTTCTGCTTCCCATGTGAGAGCCCTTCAGATATCTGGAAATAGCTAGAGTATCAACTTCTCTAGGCTCTACTCCTCCAAACTTTACCATCTGGGTTGTCTTGACATGTTCTGTCTTGTCAACCTCCTTTGTGAAATGCAGTGCCCAAAACGTATTACAGAACTCCAGGTGAAGTCTGACTGAAGCAAAACAGAGTGGTACTATTACTTCTGTTAACTGTGGGGTGAAGCAGACTGACAGCTTGGAGTGGCCTCTGCCTGCTCCAGCCTCAGTCAGCTCATGATCATCCCAGGGCTGTGGTGACCAGATGCTGTGGTCCCAAAGCCGGCCAATGCTGCAGTCAACAAGCCACTGGCAAGGAACAGCTTTTCACTGCTCCTTTACTGGCTGGCTTCAGGCCACCTTAGGCAGCCACGGAGTGGCTTCCAGCCAATTAGGGGTGTGCATTTTGTACACACGATGCCCCCGAATCAGCTAGAAGCCACACTTTTTGGCTCGTGTGTTTCAGGCTTGTGACAGTAGTCTTTTGTTAAGGTATCTTAAAAGTGCATTAATTGTTTCCTTTCTATGATCATACCTTCTTTTTTTCATTTTTGGCATGTGGAGGGTTAGATCAATAGAGAGAACTATGATACCAAGATCCTTTCTAAACATACTGCTTTCAAGTCACCTATTCTATATTTATGCATTTGATTTTTCCTGACTAAATGACCTTCATATTTATCTCTACTGAAAATCATTTTGTTAATTTTGGATCAGTTCTCCAATCTTTTGGGTACATCTTGAATCCTATCTTCTGAGGTATTAGATATCTCATCCAGTTTTGTGTTATGAGCAAATTGGATGGGTGCCCCTTTTGCTCCTTCATGAGTCATTTAGAAATATTTCAAGCATCAGACTTAGGACAGAACCCGTACAAATTACTTTCCTATACAATGACAATACACTGGTGGCTATGTTTGTATTGAGTCTATTAACTAAATTCATCTACGGTAACAGCAGCATTGTTCCTCAACAATTTTTTTCCCAAGAAGCCAAGGACCGGCACTAATTTAATGCCGTTTGGGTATAATGGTTTCTTCTTCCCTAGAAACTCCACAGGATTGAGCTACAGCACTTAAAGTGGTATCAAACTGTGTTATTTCTACAGTGTAGATGAACCCTACAAGTTGACTTCCAGTTTACCTAAAGGAGGCTTTTCTTGGACCTTAAGCAGCACATGAATGGGAAACTGCCACCTATGTTCCTTACAAAGTGGGGGAGACATTTTGATTTTAAAAATCTTTAAATTGGTGTTATGGCATGGTGGAATGTGCAACTCTCTGTGGTCCTGGGAAGGTAGCCTCAAAACACCATCTAAACATCATCCTTACCCCAAACATATCTCAGTATAGGTAACTATGTCACATGCAATTTGTTACTTTCACACTCTGCAAGGCAAAGGTCATTTTGTACAGAATGATGTGGAAGCACATCCCATCTTACAGAGACTGCTTTCATTCCCATATGATTGGGAGAATTCAACGCAGAAATTTATTTCTGCAACAACATTAGCTATGACCTCCCAGTACTAGAATTCTTAGGTTTCCATGGTAGAGAAATGTAAAATCCATTTAACTGTTGGGTTTAATTGTTTAATTAATTAATATTAAGGTTTAATTAATCTATAGCTCAGGAGTTAGAAACAAGCTAGCTGTGTATATTCAAAGAGAACTCATTTTTCCATCATGAATTAATTCAAGCCTCCAACACTTATTTGTATCACTAAGCAGAGCTTGGGAAAATAGCAGTAGTAGTAGCAGATGATGATGATGATGATGATGATGATGATGATGATTTGGACTACAATTCTCAAGCAGTATAAGGGCCATGCTGATTGGGCAGAATTAGGATGACTGGAGTGGGACAATCTCATTGTATGGTTCTAAAATCTTGTTTTAAAAAATAAATCCCCCCCCCCAAAAAAAACCTTCCATTAGGATAGCATCCATATCAGATTAATAAATTCTGGTCAGTCAAGGCAGATTTAAAGACTATGGAGGTTCAGGGACAAAGAAACAGATTCCAGATCATTTCATTTAGCATGCCAAAAAAGTAAAACTCCACACTGTTCCTCAGTTGCTACAAAGGTATCTTTTCCCAGAGAGCACTTCTGTTGCAGGAATATCGCATATTCCAAGCCCTCAAACTGCAAAGCCACATTCCTCTTCGCTCCTGCAAGAAAATGCCATTACTTTATGACAGAGAGAGATCATACTGCATTTGTGAGAGATTTTGAGAATATGAATGTGAGAGTGTTGTAGTTCATTTTATATGGTGCCTTTAGCATCACATACAGTCTTCTCATCTTTTAGCCTGGGAGACTCTTATGTTTCATTTTAAAAGACAACAACAACACTTGAGGACATTTCGTTTATGTCCGTGGTAGCTGTTTGCTCCCCACTGTGTGACTGTAGTTGATGAGTTGTTATCCAGCAGCTTCTTCTTCAGAAGGTCAAAAATAACAAGGCTCCTTCTCCCCTCCCTCACCCACTTGGTTTGCCATTTTAGCAATGTTGACTATATTTTTGTTTCCTTGCCTGCTGTGCATTCCCCCACAGTGCAAAGCTGGGACAGTATGTCTCTTGTCCCATTTATACAAAGAGCAAAAGAGAAAGGGAGAGAGAAAGGGAGAGGGAGGGAGGGAGGGAGTTAGTTAGTTGTGAATGCTAAACTAGCATGATTGGTTCCCTGCAGGAAAGGAGAGGGTCACAAACTAGAGTGACTAGAATGGTACAATCTCATTATATAGATCATTTGGAGAATGGAAAAGTTACTTTTTGGACTATAATTCCCAGCATCCTTCAACCAGTATGGCATTTTGGGAGCTGCAGTGCAAAAACATAAATATTCCACCAGGAAGATGCAAAGAGAACAGGAGGCAAATCAGGGCCCACCGGAGAAATGGTGGATCAGTGGAAATTGGAAGGGATGAAGGAGGTCAGCCAAAGGAGTAAGAGTGTACGTGCAAGCTGTATACAGCCTCCAAGGCTAGTTTGTAGCTCTTGATCCTTTTCAAAATCCCCAGGCTGCACCTTTTCTGACAAAAAATAAAAACACAAAAAACAAGGCAATTGCCTTTCCTCTGATCCTATAAGAGTGGCAATTCACTTCTAAAATAGGCTGCACCATGGAGTTGTCAAGTATAATTCAAATAATCAGCCCTCCCCCAGAGATATATAATTCTGATAGCTAAGGGCAAGGCAAACAGATGACTCTAAAGGCCATGCACATGTGCACATCCAGCCATGGGCACTTTAGTAACCCTTAGCCATACAACTGCGTATGCAGTCCTCAAAAGGAAATCCTGTTAAGTATAGTACTTTGGGAGAAAGCAAGTATAGGATTGCAGACACTTGCACATGTTCATCAGCATGCTGAATTATTCACTGAACTCTAGACTGTGCCTTTGGGGAAAGTAATTGGTATTCAGTCACTTACTTGCATTCTGCCATTTTCCTCAAAGCTTAAAAAAAAAATGTCAATAAAGGTTGCTAAAACACCTGAGTTGACAGAAAGACATTTCCTTGCAAGGATAAAATTACTGAGAAAATGGATTCTTTTATTTCTTCTCATTAATTTAATCATCTTCTGAAAAGAGATTCCTTTGAGTACACATAGGAATATTTCGGGATTTCATTTATACGTAATATTAAAATCATCACAATCCAGCAACTGTTAGACTAGGGAATTTATTTCATGCATTTCTGCCTGATTTGGGCACAGGACAGGATCAGGCTGGAATGGGGGCAAACAAATTTTATTACACCTGAAATTGCTGCTGCACTGCCACCTGACCATCACCCATCCCTCAGCTGTGCTTCTCCCAGTGATCTTGGTGCCACGGAAACTTTCCATAGTACCCAAATGGGACGGTAGAGTGTGGCTGAGGGATGGGTGATGGTTGGGCAGCAGCGCAGCAGCAATTTCATGTGCAATAAAATCCATTTCTCCCCGTTCCAGCCCAATCCCGTTCAGTGCCCAGATCGGGCTGAAAAGTGCATGCAATCAACTCCTAGGAGTTAGCAGTGTCCAAAGTCTATAACCCACTCCATTCTCCTCCTATCTCTCCAAATGATGAAACTAGAAGTGACCGCAATGGTTCCAAGATGGCAGTACAAGGGGACTAGTTGGCTCCTTGGCCATTAAAATGTGGAATTCTACTTGGCTCAGTATGTACCCTATGCTTTTTAACAGCTACATGAGGGATTAGCATCTGTGGGAAGCTAAGGGGCCACATTAGGAGAAGGCTGAGGAGATCTTGTGGTGCTACACCCTACACACATCCCACTGCAAAATGATGATGATGATGATGATGATGATGATGATTATTATTATTATTTTGTCTCCAGTGCCTTCCAGTGGCTGTTGAGCATGTTGGTTTTAACCTCCAAAACTCAGTTTGAAACTGAGACATCTGAAAGACCATCTCCAACTTTCATAGTCTGTTCCAAATTTGAGAGCCTCAGCAGAGTTATGTTGCATCTCTAAACACCCTGAAGGGCTAGATGGTATATTCACATGATAGGGATGCCTTTGTAGCAACTGTTTTGGCTTTCTGATTATGCTTACCAGATGGCCTTTGGTCATTGAAATTTCTATGGTTGTTTTAACATTTTGAGTTTAAATTATTTTAAAGGACTGTTTTGTATCATTTTTATCTATGCATTTAAAGTTTCAAATGTTTTTATCTGTACATTATACATTAAGTTAGTTAAATATACATTATCTATATGTTATACATTATACTGGTGGACAGAGAGGCATTATATAAAAGCCATAAATAAACAAGCAAGAAAACAAGCAAATAAATAAATGAACAAACAAACATCCAAGAATCACAGGGCAGCATAAAAAAAGTGTTAAACTGTTTAAATTGACTTTATAGAACACTACCCTGATATCCTTGGGTATAGGGTGGTGTATAAATAATTTAATAATAAAAAATAAAAAAATCTAGATGAGACAGGATTCTGTATGATACCTGAGATAATTTTCTAGGAAAACTCAAAACTTATATTCAGAAAAGGCATTCTGAAAGGTCTCTGCATTCCTTCTACTCCTTTTCTTCTGCTTGATGGATGTATTTGGGTCCAAAAGAACCAACTTTGCCCCTTTTTTCCATGAAAGAAAAGGGACAACATGATTTAGAGGTAACAACTCTGTCATAGACACATATCAAATCCTGGAGAGAAATTCAGTGCATACAGAATTTAGTATATCAAACAAAACCTTAAGAACAATGAAAGCCAAGTCACAGGGCCTGTAGTCCAGACACAAGCAATATCCATCACCATTATCACACATTAGCATATCTCCTTTAATATCTGTTTTCTATGTGAATAAAATTTTAAAAAGTAATAAAGCCTCTAAACAAAAATCTACAAAAATGTGTTTATGTGGCATAAATCCAGATCTTAAACTATTCTGCCAAGCTACCATTCATCAGAATTATACCCTGGGGATTCATATCTTTCAATAAAAATGCTTTCTGTTTGGTAAAGATAGGCACTAATTGACAAATAAGAAGCAACAAATATATTACAGAGCACCAATAAAATATTTAAGCAACATTCTAAATCTAGGAAGAAGGCAAACATACACTAAAAAAATGGAATTTTGCTAAATATATATATACATATTCACACTTTTCCACAATTTATTTCCCTCTAATTCTCACCTGAGAATATATTTTTAAAAGGACAATATCAAAACTGTTATGTTGAGTGTTTCATACTACCAACACTAAGTTCAATTTATCTCTCTATTTCCTTCCAAATTTTTGTATAGCCATGCATATCTTTTTCTTGACATTTCTATTTCATTGACATACCACTGGTGCTTCTTTTCCCCTGGGAATCCTAATGGCACCAGACTCTTCTTGGTGTCCAGCTAATTTGGGAGAATAGTCTACTGCATGCCGGACAAAAGGCATTCATCACTGAACTCCATTAGTCCACAGGCTATCAAGCTGGTTACATGTGCATCATTTTAATACTTTTTCTGGCAGATATGATTGAATTAAATTACATTATTATGTACTTTACTGCGAAAAGATGGTCCATCTCTCCTTTTTTACAGAACTCCTTTATCCCATAGTCACTGGGGTTTTTTTTTCTTGGAGAAAAGGAGCATTTTTTTAAAAAAATGAAAAAATCCTTGCACTATCCCTGGTATCACCATCACAAAACCATGACATCCTCAGCCTCCAGGCAGCTAATTTGGATGTTAAATACAGTATTTCTGACTCCTTGTCCTAAGGGGTTAGGAAATTCAAGAATGACATGTTCAATTACAATTAAGCCTGACACACGCACACAGCATGACCTTCGCTACACTCTTTGATATTATTTTAAAACAACCTAGGTCGAGGAGGATGAGATGTTTAAAAGGCAAAGCAAAATACAGTGTAAATTAGATTTAGCATAAGATGGCCCTCAGTATCATACCTTGTGCCAACAGCATTGCTGCAGGCCTTAAGAATCAGTAAGTTATTGAAACTGAGACTCTGCACAGATGTTAAGCTCTTTTAAGAACAAAGGCATAATGGTTGCTAGCACCGAGGAGTGAGCTTTCTGGAATAAATGCCTCTGAAACAGTTTGCTGAAACACAGCTACAAGGAAATCTACAGTGGTGTGCATTGTCAAAAAGAGTACAGCAATTTATCAGCAGCCACAGTTCCTCCTATCACAATATATTTACACAGACAGCTTGTTGCTAGGGCAATAGGAGGTAGCACCCTGCTATTTCCTTCTGCATTCTCATCTTGACCATCATCAGTACCCAGCATTTACCTATATGGCTGGGCTGGCTTGCTGTTTCAATGCTTTCTGCACTGAGTGTTTCAACAGTGTTTACCAAAAAAATGTTCTGAGCATTTGTAATGGGCATGCATGCTAGGAAAAACATTTGCTAACTCTAAATTTAGTCTAAAGACTGTGAAATAGACTGTGAAATAGAAGCTCTCTCACCCACTCTGCATGCTCAGTCTTGATTTGGCTCAATGGACCTGGATGGCTGACCAACAGAAAAAAAGGTGTGGCTTGTATTTCTTTTTTAGAAAATGGCCTGTATCTGATGAGATTATTTTATTGCCCTCAAGCAATTACTAGAAAGGCCTCTATTCTCTTCAAACATGTTTTAACTTCCTTTAATGTAGGGACTCCCAGCAGGACCCACCCAGAAAATCTTAACAGCTAAGGTGGAGGAGTTTATGCAGGGAAAAATGCTTTCTGTAATATGTTGGTCCTTCAGCTACATCAGCTTTAAAGGTCAGCATCATCCTGGGCTACCACTGCCATGCTACATGATAAAGCAATCTTCATAATGTATGGGGGTGATGAAAAATAAAGGACATTTGGGATAGCAAAATAACTGGTTACCAGCACTTGAATTATTCCTGCAACTGATAGTTGATGTTGCTACCATCCTGCAATGTGAATATATTCTCTCTTCTGCTGCATCATCCATGTGAAGGCTATCACATTCTCCAGCAATTGCAACATCCAAATCATCTTCAAGTACAACTCCATGTTGAGGACATTGCCACAGATACCATGTGGACACAGATGACAGTTGCTAATTCCTGACCTTTCTAGAAATTATTTGGCTTGCAATGCAGATGTACTGAGATTTGGTTATCTCTTGTAATCTAATAGCAAAAGTGCATTTGTAAACATCTGGGCTGTGTACTTTGAGATAACCAAGATCTCTCACTGAAAACATGGCCTCTTGCAAATCTTTCCTTACAGTTACAGATCCTTAACCACCTCTGATTTTTTATTGATGTCATTTAAAGAAGCAATTAATCAATTTATTTATTTATTTATAAAGAAACATATCAAAGGATTCCTTCTCAATTTCATTAACAGTTGCAATAACATTCATTGATCAATCCTGTAGAGTGAGTTTCACAATCAATTTCAAACTATAAATCTTTTCATTCATTATTTAAAGCAGCTTGTTTCATGTTCTTTATCAGCTATTCCAGTCAATTTTATTATTAGTCTACAGTCTAGTGCATTTTTCCCGACTCAGTTTTCATCAAACAGTTCATCCACTTAAACAACAAAGAAAGGCCTTTTCAGATCTCTGTATTGTTCAAACAATCCTTCCTAGTAGGATTCATCAAATCCTTCTAAAGATTTATACAAACCGTCAGCTCATCACTTCTTTTCTTAATGATTTGTCACTCTTTCAGGAGGTCCTTATGTTAGTTTGTCACATTCTCAATTAAGTTATCCAAATCTAGTTCCTCCAATCTATTTATAAAAAGTTATCTAAATAGAAGCCCATTATTGCACCACATGCTTTAAGGATTATGAAAAGAAATCAAATAATAATTATACAATGCTTGCAACAACAAAAAATGCCTCCATGGACTTTTCAGAGGTGGTAAAGTTCCTCTGACTAACTACCTTTAACAATGTTGTGCTGTGACCATCCAAGGTGCACTGGTTGTCTATTAACAGTGGCGCAAATTTGTACTTTGGCCAGATCATAAGAAGGCATGACTCACTAGAAAATACAATAATGGGGCTAAACAGACAGACAAAAAGAGGTGCTTTCAGGCTGACTTGAAAGTGTGGTGTTTAGATGACACATGCCTTGAAGCCAGCAAGAAAGTGCCCGCTAGGCGCCTTATGCAGAAAAAAGCTGTTTCAAAAAGAAGCAGCTTTTTCCACTTCTTCCTGGCTCGAAGCCATATCATGCGGTCATGACATGAGCACTCCAGCTGCCTTGGGAGCCAGTGGTGCAGTTGGTGAGGTTTCAATGTGGCTTCAGAAAAGGAAGCTTCAAGCCACTTTTTCCTGCCCATCTGTTTCACCCCAATGCTAGGAAAGGGAAACAACAGTAGAAAGAAAGGTAGATAATATGCCAGATGGACATACTGAATCAGGGAGGTCATGGGCCTGAATTTACAGGACCTAAGCAGAGCAGTGGAGGATAGGGGGTCTTGAAGATGCATCATCACAGGGTCCAACTTGAGGGCAGTTAACAACAAGAAGAAGCAAAGTGAAACACTGCAGCTTCATATGGTTTATACTTCCAGTTTCAAAAACACAAAGTAATGATGCTAAAAATACTTGCAAATTTTCTCATCCTTGATAAGTGAAGGAGTCATGACATACCAAGAAAACAACCAAGCGGCACTAGAGTTTTTATAATTCAAGACTTTTTTGCAAAACACAACAACACACATTTGCACAAAAGTGACATTCTATACAGAAAAATAAAAAATAAAAATGAGAAAGAACTTTGAGCAAGAAAAGAGAATGCAATTCTTCACTAATTATCTTCTCAAAGGAATCAGCAAGTAATTTTAACCATTTTCTTCTGCCTGCAAGAATATCTTTGAAAACTGCATCATTTTTTATTACTATTTATTCAAAGTTTGGATTAATTCTGCACAAAATTTACACAGGAAACATCCTGTACAGAAAATGAAACTTTGACAAAACAATCACATGCAAATTTTGCATAAAATACCGTAAGTCCTTATCTATGGATATGGATAGTTCAGAATTCTTTTTGTCAGGGTTTCTCAGCACTCAATATACTTTTCTTTTCTTTTTTCTTTTTAAAAATATCCTTCCCATGCCTAATGATGAACTTTCATTACATGAAAAATGAGAGAAAGAGGATTTTCAGAAAGCAGAAGGTGGTGCCCATGCTGTCTGCCAGCAGCTGCTTCTCCCTCCCCAGGGCAGAAGGTGGGTACCACCCAATCTAGAGCACTAGTTTGCTCAACTACCCATCTGCCTGTTTTAGCACCCTACCAAAATACTTATGATGCATGGATTATCCATCCCCCCACTCACACCAAAGGAGATTGCTGTATGTTATTGCTATTCATATTTCTTACTGAATGAACGTAAAAAAAATGTAACCATTAACCAAGGCACGTGGAATTCATTGTCTATTGAATTAGACTTTTTGAGGAACCTGCATCAAGACATTTATCAGTCTTTCCTTTTTTCTTTTTTCTTTTTTTTTACACGAAGCCTTTAAGGCATTCACTGTGAATAGCTAAAAGCTTCTGGATTTTTTTATTTAAGTTGAGTTATTTCTCATCTTTTATGGACAGGCCTGTTATAGCCAGTTCTGTTATTAAGGGGAAAAACCCATCTTCTACTATAATTTGTTTTAGTTTTCACCTGGAAATGTGTCAGTCCCATCCTCTAGGAATGCTTGAGATGATAATTCTGCATTCCCCTCAGCCAATCAAACATGCTGGTCTTTGAAGAACAAGATGATTGTGACAGCAGCCAAACCAGTTTGTTACATTCATGTTTGTCATGCAGACTTTGAATCAGTAGTGGCATATAGACCTACCTTAATACAAAAGAATCTCTCTGTCCAGGGTTCAAGCAGTTATAAACTGTGCTTTCATATCAAACTCTAGGCTACAGCAGCTGTATCTGTGAATCTAACTGATCTTACCCTGGTTAAAAACTTCCTTGTGCACAAGTACCTTTCAGAGTCAATCTGGCAAGGATTAAAAATTAACAAATATGCAGTTTGTAGTTCCTGAGAATCAACATCATGTAGCTGCTGAGCAAAAGTGACACCCTAATAGGTCACAAATGAGAAGAGACAGAATTTTACTGCTAAATCTAACCACAGGGCATTGTGGGAATTCCACAGGAACATTCATATTCATGAAGCTTAATTATACTGAAATTGCCAATCTGTAAAGTATAGCTACATCCAAATACTAAATTCAAGACTAAAACATGAACAAAGAGAATATGGTTCCCAGGAGATACTTTACAAAGATGTGTAGAGAGAAGCATAAAAGAAACGTCTGGGCTTCAGGGGGAAAAGAGAAAACAAATCTACAGATGCTATATTCATCCCAATGAAACACGATCATGGATGTATGAAGAATTTCCACTTTGGGAGGAGGAGCATGGTAGGTGCCTCTTAGGAAAGGGGCTACTTGGCCCTGCAGGAGACCTTCAGTTTTTAATACTGTAGGAAGGAATATTTATAAAACAGCAGCATTGCATAATGCCTGGAAATGAAGATGTACAATTTAATGTTAGGCACAGACAAGGGGTACTAGGCACTTCCTTTAAGAAACTCATCAGGCATAGTGCAGCATGTCATTCTTGCACATCATTAGTTCCATTTACAGCTCCAGACTTTTTAACGTTAGCCACAGGAAATACATGCATGGTGGACAGGAAACATGCAAGTCTTGACTCCAAGGAAATGGCAATGAAAGTCCTTCTGCTTATCCAGGAGTGCACATATATCCTGTGAAACAGCAAGGACAGTGGGGTTTGGCTCAGTGCATCATCTTTCCCAGCCTTGAGCCTAAGGATATTCCCACAATGGATGACCAGAAGCTAATGATTACATGCCATGAAGCACTATTGTCATATGTCATTACAGTTCCTTTGAGCCACAGGCTACAGAGAGGACAATCTGTCAACATTCCTTAAGCACAAATCTCCAGTTTCCTCACTGCACTAGCCTGGTCTGTCACACACACACACCTTGTTCTTGTTAGTGAGAAGCTATGGCATTTGTACAATTTATTCCCCTTTTTTGCAAAAGGACCTTTAATGGGCGAAGGGGTGGCATGCTACATTTTTATTTTTATGTCTTTTAAAAGTTTTTTTAAAACTGTTTTAAATTATGGGAATTCTTATGTGGTAACTGATTTAACTGTTTGTTGTCTTTTGTATCATTAGATTTTTTTTGTTCTGTCTTGTTTTAATCTTAAGCTGCCTTGGGTCTTTTGTTGGAGAAACACAGGATATAACTAAATAACTACATTTAGTACTTTTATTAGCCTTCATTTTTAGTTTTTTGTGGAGCTTTTGGGCTATGTGGCCATGTTCTGGAAGAGTTCCTTTCTGACATTTCACCAGCATCTGTGGCTGGCATCTTCAGAGAATGATAGCCTGGAAAAGGATGGAGATATATATCGCCTATGTGACCCTGGGAAAGGAGTAATTTGTAAATGTATTGTTCTGTTGCTAATGGCAGTCCTCAGGGTGGGAGGATATGCAAACAAGGATTAATGTCTCCTAACTGGTGCTCATTGTCTGCTGGGAATCCCCTGGCCTTAGGCTGTTTCTCATTTGCATAGGTTGAGCCTTGACCTTGCTTTCCTTCAAGACTGGGAGCCAAGCCTTGTTTACTCGCAGGGTTTCCTCTTTCCTGTTGAAATTGTCCAGGTATTTATGGATTTCAATGGCCTCCCTATGCATTCTGATATGGTAGTTGTTGGCATGGTCCAGAATTTCAGTGCTTTCAAACAGCATTTTATGCCCAGGATGGTTTATAGCATGTTCTGCTACTGCTTATTTTTCCAGTTGACCCAGTCTGCAGTGTCTCTCATGTTCTTTGATTCTTGTCTGCCCACTGCATTTGGTGGTCCCTATGTAGACCTGTCCACAGCTGCATGGAATGCGGTAGACTCCCGCAGCTGTGAGAGGGTCTCTCTTGTCCTTGGCTGAGCGAAACATTTGCTGGATCTTCTTCATCGGTTTGTAAACCATTTGAAGGTTGTGTTTCTTCACCACTTTCCCTATTCTGTCTGTGACTCTTTGATGTATGGTAAAAATATCTTCCCTTTGGGTGGTTGCTTGTCTTGAGTCTTCTGGGTTTTTCTGGGCCTGGCAGCCCTTCTGATGTCTGCGCTGGGGTAACCATTTGCCTGTAGAGCCCGGTCCAAGTGTTTCAGTTCATCTTCCAAGAAGTGGGGTTCACAGATACGTTTTGCCCGGTCTACTAGTGTTTTTATAGTGCTTCTTTTTTGTCCTGGGTGATGGTTGGAGGTATCTGTCCATATGCGTAGGTTTTCTGTACACTGTATGGCCCAAACATTGGTTTGGTTTCAGCCCCACCCTGAGGACTGCCATTAGCAACAGAACAATACATTTACAAATTACTCCTTCCTTCCCAGGGTCTCACAGGATATATATCTCCATCCTTTTCCAGGCTATCATTCTCTGAAGATGCCAGCCACAGATGCTGGCGAAACGTCAGAAAGGAACTCTTCCAGAACATGGCCACATAGCCTGAAAGCTCCACAAAAAACTATGGATGCTGGCCATGAAAGCCTTCGACTCCAGCCTTCATTTTTGTTTTTATGTTGGCAACATCCTAGCACTTTCTTTCTTTCATATGTCATGTGTTCTAGGAAAGTCTATATGGCCAACAAGCTCTATATTCTATTAGAAACAAGAGGAGCCTACAGTAGTATCTGAGGATGACTCTACCAAGTCCTTCCATGGGGAGAAGCACATCATAGCTATCCAGCTTCAGCTACTAAGGACATACAACATAGAATCCCACTGTAGCAGCTTCCCGACTCCAAAACTTTACATATCCAAAAGGCCATATTCTATAATTTCACAAGGCTAGGAGAGTGAGAAGCTTTCTAAGCTATTCCCCTGGCCTAGGGCTTTGGGTTAGATCAGCAGTGTTTAAGTCGCACCTAGATCATGCAATTGAAAGCTAAGTCTATGCAGGATCAGACTCTCCAGTTTCAGGTCTCCTTCAGCTGGGTTGGTGGAGAAGGGCAAGTTCAGGCAGTTTCAGACCCTCAAAATCAATCACCACCACCAAGGCAGCAGACCAGTCAAGCAGGCTCTTTGGAGTACAGAAGGGCTCTTCCCCAAGCTCTTTGGAGCTCTTTGGAATTTGAGGGCTGTTCTGCAGGATGGAAAGTTGAACTACCATAATTGTAGCTTCTGAGGTTGGGAGCCAAACCTCTGGTAGGATCATAATGTCAATCTCCACCTTGGATTCCATGGCTCCTCCCCGGGCAACCCTTGGGCAAGTTTTTATTCTTCTGCATCTGCTTCTATCTGTGGGAATGTTTCTAGACAGAGATAAACAAGAACCCCTTTTATGCTCTGTCTTCTTGTTTCTATTTCTATTCCTTCCTCATGGCTACAATGCTGGCTTTCCTAGCTGGCCTGCCCCCCTCCACATCAGCTTAGTTTTTAATGTTTCTATGCCACTAGGTGACTAATCATCTGGGCAGCTGCCTATCTTCTCCTCATTTCTGGTCAATCTAGTTCTTGGCAGCTCTCTCACTCTGTGAAAAGCAGGAGAGGAAGATAGCATGGCAGGCCCCATCATCCTCTCACATTGAGGCTTCCTACTTGTATTGTACTAGAAACCAGTGGTCTGTCAACCCTTTACAAAGTAGGTAGTGACAGAATATTTTATCTTTGGCTTAGCTTAGCCCTCTTGAGAGTTTAGGATTTCCACCGCAGATAGGAAAAGAAGTCCAAGATAGTAATAATTTTTTTTTAACCAAGCAAGCGGGAACATACTTATGGAAGCAAATAGTGTACTCCAACAAGATCCTTAATTTAATAAAATATATAATTAAATTCCAAAAAAGAGGCAGCCAGAGCTCAAACAAACAAAACAACAAAATGTATTTGTAAAAGGCTTTAAAGTACTTGCCCCTTGCACCAGCCCATTTAAAATCCAGTCTATTGACACTCACATAAAGTTCAAATATCTGCTTCTCATGCACTTTAATATCCTTTGAAAAGATAAAAGTTCAGTGAAAAACTTGGAAAACTAAACAACTTGGAAAGCTAGAGGGCAGCAGAAAGCAAAGAACATTATACACCAGATGAATAGACTCCCATCAAAAAGAACACAGCCCTAAGTGAGCAAGTCCACTGCAGTTTGGGAGTCGGAGATGCCTCATTCACTGGGTCACCAGAAGTTGACTTGAGGGGAGTTAACAACAGCAATAAACAACGACCAACCAAAGGTAATATCTTATTTACCAGATCATTTGCTCTGTTATCCTATACTTTTATTTGTCTCCACTATCCACTATAATCATGCCTCTACCCATAGATCTCAAAACACTCAGTCACTGCAGTATAATGTGAGAGGTGAAGGTCAAAACTCACTGCAATTACACCTTTTACTGGAATAAAACCCTGTCCTGAACAACATATTAAAAAGTTGTGATGAGCTGGAGATAAGCAATCTTTCTCCTGTGGATTTCTTATGTTAACTTATTGAAGGGTCCAGAATGCAAATGGGATGCTTCATCTCACCCCAAAAAGCACCCTATCTCCCAATCGCTTCAGTCTGGGAGGCCTCCCTGACCCTCCAAAGCACAACTTTGCATTGATTTGAAGTCACAGTGGGGAGGAATGTCCTTAAAATGTCCTTCCTTGAACTTCTTGAAGTTCATTTATCTTAGGAGCATCATCGCCAAGATTTTGAATAATGGGTATCATCACAATTTGATCAGGGAATCTTGACCATGTAACTGCCTTAGCTGGAATTCTTCCAACCAAAATCAAGGGTGCCCAACTTGGTTTTACTCATATGTTCCACACGTTGCCATTGAGTTCAGCAAGGGGCAATGAACTCAATCAAAATCTAGCCTTTCCCAGTAAACTTAGGCAAAAGCAATTGCTGCAGCATCTCCTGCCTTGCGTGTAACTTTTGCCAGCCTGACCACAATCTGATGTTGCTTGGTCACTTCTGTCCCAGTTTTCATCTATGAAATGTTAAACATTATGATGGAAGTACTTTCTATGCAGGCAATGGTGGGCAAAAAATTTAGCAACATCTTCCAGATGTTTCTGAACTACATCTTTTGTGATCCCTGACTGTTGGCCAAACAGGCTGGTAATGATGGGAATTGCAGTGCAATATATCTTCCTATCCAAGGAGTGGCCCCATCCATGTCCCACCAGTGGAAGCAATATATTGTGTTAGGAGACAGCCTTCTCTTCCTGTTGTGGAATGCTCCTTTGGCATAAGACTCAGTTGGCCCTGGCCCTGGCCCTGACTTCTTTCTAGTGCCAGATTAAAACACAGCTTTTTATCAAAGCCTTTTGGGTTTAATGATTCCCCCTCCCCATTATTTTAATGTTTAGATTGTTTAATATGTTTTAAGACCATTTACACTCTTCCTAATTTGTTTAAATTTGAAGTTTTCTCCATTGTTTAAAATTTATTTGCTCTATATATTGCTCGGAGATCTTTTGTTACAGGGGAGGATATAAATAGTTTAATAAAACAAATTTTAAAAAGAAATTCTGAAAAGCCACATGCCTCACATACATCACTAAGTCAGTTACTGAATCCTTGGGGATTCAGTATTACTACTTTTTAATGACTTGGATGTTGTAGATTATTAAACTACTACTCCTTACACTAATAGTAATGGGTTTAGGAACTTTTACTACTTAGGCTTTGCCAGGAAATCTCTTAAATTCCATTTCATGTACATGCAAGGTTAAAAGTTCCTGTTCTCTTATTATTTAAATTTTAATACTGTGTTTCCCCGAAAATAAGACAGTGTCTTATATTAATTTTTGCTCCCAAAAATACACTAGGTCTTATTTTCAGAGGATGTCTTATTTGTCCATGAAGAAGAATTCACATTTATTGTTGAACAAAAAATGAGCATTTATTATATACTGTATATATATTTATATACAAAAACTTTGCTAGGTCTTACTTTCAGGGGAGGCCTTATATTTAGCAATTCAGCAAAACCTTTACTAGGTTTTATTTTTGGGGGATGTCTTATTTTCGGGGAAACAGGGTATATATATGGAATTTATCACATGGGAGGAATTTCTCTCAATTGCAAATGGAACCCATTCGCAATTACGTGAATTCGCTAGTTTAGCGAATTTACGTGAAATCTGATTGCATTCAGAATGCATTCAGAATGACTTCCCATTTCCCGAAAATGACCCACATTGCCCAAAATTGCGTGAGATACTCTAATACGCAATAACGTGAGGCCCCATGATTGCTTTCAGAATGACTTCCCATTGCCCGAAATTGCGTGAGATACACTCATACGCAATAACGTGAAACCCCATGATTGCATTTGGATTGCCATTGCATTATACCCCCAAATTCCATCGTATGATAAACTCCTATGTTGGGGTTGCTTTGAGTTCCTGCATGGCAGGGGGTTGGACTGGATAGCCCTTGTGGTTTCTTCTAACTCAATGTTTCTATGTAATACCTTAAATGCAGATATTTGCATTTAAACAATCAAGATATAATGATGGATCACAGGTAAGGAAAACAAGGTTCACTGTAAAAATAAATAAATCCCTTTTCTGTATTTTTGTAGTAGAAGGAGGGTATATTTACACAAGTTTTGCCACAATAAATTATAAATAAATTCACTTGATGTTCATCTGACTTGTAAGTAGAGTTGCCAGGTGTCCATTATTATAAAGTATGTCCCTTATTTGAGGACCAAAAAAAAAAAAAAACTAGTCCCTACAGGACTGGCAGACCTCCCTTTTTATAAGGGTCCCTATTTGAGGGTTGACACACTCTTCCTTTTACATAGACTGAATAAGATAGCCCCCAAATCTTGTATTTTGGGGTGTGGGCCAGTCATAACTGCAGAATTGTGTGCATCATGTAGTGTATAAAGGTGGACATTGTATAGATTTTAAAAAGAAACGCATGATGACATTCACTACAATTCTGCTTTGATTTGGTGTTTATACAGAACAGAAATACTTGTTAATAGTTGTCTCCTGATTGTCATCCATGTGCATTATGAATTTTGACTGTCCCTTATTGCTATTTTGAAAACTTAGTAATGCTGTTTGCCAGTGGAATGGGTGTTCTTTCTGTGCTAAACCAGGCAGGGAGTCTGCCTACAAAGTATGTTACATGTAAGGTACAAACAAAATAAGAAAACTGTGTTGAGTGCACATATTAAGATCTAGTTTAATTTTGCAGTGATAAAAATAAAGTAGAAATGGTGACTCTTGTTCCTTGTTCCTTGTCTTGTTTCTTAATCAGTAATACAAAGTGGATATGTCAGATACTGTGATATAATTAGAATTATTCAAATAATGTTGGACAACTCATCTAACTAGCCAGGACTTACCCTACCCCACACATTACTTTATGGCTTCCTGTAAACTATTTCTGTCACATCTCCTTCCCTTAATCCTGGTGTGACTTCACTGTCCATCATACTGTAAAGCAGATTAGGTGTCCTCACTATCGCCCATTCCCATCCCTATCCTCAGCAGCTGAGAAATACAACAAAATTTAGCAAGAAGCAAGACAGAAAGAAAAATATGCAAAAAAAAAAAAACCTGTAAGAAATTATATGTCAACATTCCTTTCAAAATATATAGCAGTAAAGCTTATTTTATCACTGCTAATGCCAGATGGTAGAAAATCATTAAATGCTCAGTTCAGCATTACCTTCTGCACCTACATATCTTTAATAAGAATTTGAAGAAGCTTACAAGTGTAAAAGTGCCTTACACATGCCAAATTGCTATGAGCAATATTCTGCAAGAGACAAAGACAACCACCACCGTTGTTTCTTTATTTGTTTTTTGGAATGACAAACAAACATAAGCTTCCAGGAAAAGATAAAAGGTAAATGTCAGCTAACTATTCTCCATGTCCTTAAAACTAATCTTTTTTGCATATATTTTAAACCAGTTGCAGGAATAATCTAAAGCCCACCTCAAGCACCGGCATGGTGCAGTTGCTGAGCACTGGACTGTGACTTCGAAGACCAGGATTTAAATTCCTGCTCAGCTATTGAAACTCACTGGGTGACACTGGGTGAGTCATACGCTCTCAGCCTCAGAGGAAGGCAAAGACAATCCCCCTCTGAAGAAAATTTGGAAAGAAAACCCCATTTACGGTTGTTTTAGGGTTGTCATAAGTTGGAAACAACTTGAAGGCATACAAGAACAACCACCCCGAGAAAAGTCTTATTCTTTTTGTGCATATGAGCAGTCTTTCAGGGCCTTATGAGCAAAGCAGCCTTTCTGTGCAAGATAGATGGGAGAGCAGGCAAGAGACAGGCCCAGTTCAGATGACCATAAACAATCTGCATCGTTTGATACCAGGTTGTTTTGACTAATTATGGCTAGAACAAACTATAATTCCCCAAGTTTGCATGCAACAGAAAATTTAGGAGATTATCGCATTGTCTTTTGTTTCCGCGCTAGGTGTGGGATGTAAACGAACAGTGATGGATTCTGTCACACAGCTCCATCCCTAGGCATCCCCTATCTGATCTGGGTTTCTCTTGCACCTTTTAAAGAATGGGATTTTCTAATTCTTTAAAAGGTCTGGGCAAAGCACAGATCTGGTACAGGATGAATCCTGCCTGGGGACAGAGCTGTGCGATAAAATCTGTCCCTGTGCATTTATATCCAATGCCTAGAGCAGGAGTAAAAGCTGATGGGATAATCTCCTATATTTTCTGTTGCATGCACTGTCAGGGAATTATAGTTTGTTCTAGCCATAGTTAGTTAAAACAACTAACTAGTGAGGGAACAAAAACTGGTGCAATAATCTTCTTAGTTTGTTCTAAAGCAAAGATAAAGATATGAGAATCTGCACAGATACCTTACAGGCATGACCACTACCCAGATTTGCTGACATGACACCAAAATTCAGCAAGACTGTGGTGGGATATAAGAAAGCCATATATTTTTGTTTGTTGGTTGGTTGGTTGGTTTGTTTTCAAGCAAAATGCAGAAGTGTGCACACCTTGGTTTGATGCAGGAATATAGTTTAGCTTTAAACAATCTGTGCATTCCCTGCACAACTTGTTTTCAAGGTAAAAGAGTGTTTTCCTCTCCACTAACACACTGCCAATTTTCAATGGGTAGTACATGTTGGTAGAAAAAATAATGAATGGAAGAGCCACACTTGAAAAGGATGTAGATCATCAAAGGGAAGGTGGGGGCTCCTCAGGGATACTGAAGAGGAAAAGAGGGGAAGGAAGGAAGGAAGGAAGGAAGGAAGGAAGGAAGGACGGACAGACAGACAGACAGACAGACAGACAGCAGGCACAGCACCATAGTGCCTTGATTCCACAGGTTGATGTAAAGCCTACTTTGACAGTGAATTGTCAAATTAATCATTTGCAAGTTGCTCTGGAAGCCTTTTTTGGCTGAAGGGCAGAATATAAATGCTATCAATAAATAAGAAACACAAAACCCAAGGTTCATGCACAATTGTTCACAAATGTCTAACCTGACAGTTTCAGACTTGCTGTTCTCTATACGTTTTTGGACTAAACCTCTTGAGACTCTTAACCATTCATTATGCCATTTGGGGCAGATGAAAATAGGAATAAGCCCAAGACCATATCTTCCAATTATCTGGATTTACCAATGACAGTCCTGATTAATTCTCTGTCATCCCACTTTTTCAGCTGCTTTTAAAATGCCCCAGTTTCCATCTCTCAGTTCCTTCTTGGTCCGCATCTGACTTTAATTGCTTCAAACTAAGTCTGATGTAGGAAAATAGTTTGCACTCGCTTAACTCAGGGGAGGAGAAGGGGAGAGGAAGGGCCAAAATCCTGCCCTTTCCAATAATTCCAGTAACCTGCTGCAGCTTCTCCTAACTTGTGATCTTCTCATTAACCTTTGCCATCCTGACCACACTCTGATGTTTCTTGGTCACAGATGTCCTGGTTTTCATCTGAAATGTTGGAGGGTACAGAAGACTAGCAATTTTTTGGGAAGGCTAACAAACCAATGGCATATCCCATTGAAGAAAAGAAAAATTGCCACACACAAAAATGTGCTGGTGGAAAATGTTTTGTCTTGTTAAAATTCTGTTTGTGCAAAGAGCCCAGTAGAATATTGTGCAAAACCAGTGGTTTGGGTATAAATAAATTTTTCACACACACACACACACACACACACACAACAAAAAACTGAAAATGAAAAAAAAAAAACAGTCCACCAAAAATGTGCAATTAAAGTTCATGTTGTTCTCACATGACAGTCTGAAATGTGTGAAAACCTCATCCTGTTTTTGGAAAGGTTACAGGTAAATATAACATTTTATCATAATTGTAAAGGTTTTTGTAATGTTTAAATAAAGAATTAAGTTGCATGTGGGAGTGAAACTCCAGGCTCAAATATCTACATATAGACAAAAATCATATTTACAGACTTGTCACCCAGCCACCACAGATTATTGTAAACAGATTTAAACCTGGCACAAACTCAAAAATGGTTGTTGCAAGGCAAAAACCAATCTGGCACTTAAAATTCTTGGGGTCAGGAATAGATCGTTGTTTTTAGATGAAACCTCTTTAATTTTGATTGTTGAAATCAATTAAGAAGTTAAGCCACTATCAGTAGATTTCATGCCAGGTTTCTGAAAGCATTTTCCCTATTCATGTGCTTTGGTGGGTTTCCAAGGAAAATATTCACAGAAACCCAAACATTTTAAAGATGAATATGGAGATGTTTTCAGAGCCCAGATTCCATATCTTCCCTGTGTTCAGCCTTGGATCCTTGCACGGTGATGCTGTCATCATCTACAGTGAGCCACAGAGGACTGATCTAGATTAATTTCATTTCTAGATTTTCTAAATCTGTTGACTCCATCTGGAATCCATTCCAAAATGGATGTGTGATGGCAAGAGCCCTTAAATCCAATGCTGGAACCATCTACTTCAGATACCAGCTCAAACTAAGGTCCTGTCTGCACTGATCAGATTAGTCAGGGCAGCCCATAATGTCCTGGTCCTGGAGCTGTCATGAGTTCCCCCTGTTACCTTAGCCTTCTCTTCTGATACAGGGCAGCTGTTCACATGGATGTCCCACTGCGCTACCTGTCATAGCTGCTACAGCGGTGAATTGCAGCACAAGGTATCTGGCCTCAATCACATGGCTGGGAGCCTCCTTCTCACCTCAGAGCAGAGTGACCCACAGCTGGTTGGCATTAGAAAAGAGGGCTCTGGAGCTTCCAGGATGATCCAGAGCAATTGGGTACTTTTAAAAATCTGCTGGGTTTAGTGCTGAATGGCCCAGACATCATCTTTTTGTACAAGACTAGGAGATTGGGCCTTCCTTCATCTAGTCTCCCAGCTGAGAGAACAGAAGGAGGCCAGTTTACCTGGCCTGTGTAGACAGGCTTAAGTCTACCTTTTACATGGGGGGGGGGGACTTGTGTAATTCCACAGCAGCATCTTTCTGAAAAAGGGAGTGTAATATCCTATTTTGACATGCTTTATCTTGCCCAGCAACAAATGTATAAATTCCCTTTCCACTGTATATAATGGAAACAAAAAAGGGACCAATTCTATTTTTATTCAGTCTCTCAAACCACTCCTTATATGATGCTATATTCTTGCTACTTATTTAACAAAGTACTTTTCTCACTTCAGTAAGGAAGTGGCAAAAACTTAAAAGGAAAGGAAGGCATTTATCAGCACATGCAAATTCACCTGCATTGCAGACACCCTAGTGCCCATGGTTACATTAATTTCTATAATCAGTTTTGTGGAGTCATGTCCTTTACAAATGACATGTGGCTGACTTTCAAGCTCTCTCTTAATCTCCCAAGCTAATGTCTTATCTGAAGCATCAATGCAAACTAACAAACTAAGTGGCTTAAACTGGATTCTTTCATAGATGATTTTGCTCCCCCCCCCCACGACTGGTGAGTTAGGATGGGGTTGGGAGACTGCTACAGGTTCATTTATATAATCATCCCAATTGTTTTGTATCTGTTAACATCTACAGTATTGCATAATGTCTTATTTCCTCTGAAACAAAACTATTGAAGCTTAAATGATTTGCATGTAGCAGTTTAGCTGCACCATTTGTTCAAGCTTTTCATCTTAAATAAACTCAGTGCTATTTACATCTTTAATAGGAACCTATTTAGTAAAATACATTGTTCAGTTTGAGCATGCAGGAGTAGCAAAAGGTAGCCCAAGTGTTGATGGGTGCATGGGTACTAGCTTCAAGCCATAACACTTATGAGAAATCCTTAAGTATTAAACATAGTTTTGGGTTGCATGGAATGTCTTAGATGTCTTCTCCATTTAGGAGCCCTGGTGGCTCAGTGCTTAAATGCCTGTACTGCAGCCACTCACTCAAAACCATAAGGTTGCAAGTTCAATACCAGCAAAAGGGCTCAAGCTTGACTCAGGCTTGCATTCTTCTGAGGTCGCTAAAATGAATACCCAGATTGTTGGGGGCAAGTAGCTTACAGTTGTAAACCACTTAGACACTGCTTAGGAGGTATGAAGCAGTATATAAATGAAGCTGTTTGTTTCTCCATTTAATATTGGTGCAGTTCTGTTTTGCAAATTCCTCAAACTATTTGTCTTATTGTAAAAGCACTTTCCTTTTTTTCACAGCACTATGCTGCCTATCTTCTATTTATGTTATCTGTGCTTTTTAGCATAGAGAACCAGTGTGGTGTAGTGTTTTGAGTGTTGGACTATGACTATGGAAACCAGGGTTCGTTGGTTCAAATCCCCACTCAGCCATGAAAACCCACTGAATAACTGTGGGCAAGTCACTCACTTTTAGTCCTCAGAAAACCCCATGCCTTAGGGTTACCATAAGTTTTTTAAACTGTGTCCCTGACATTATCAGAAGTCATCATTTTTATACAAATAGAATGAAAGGGGAAGTAATGTCAACAACAACATCCCATCTGCAATAAATCTTCTGTATTTGATGAAACAGGCTTTCCTTTGTGGCTGGGCCCTCAAAGCAGTGTAATTATACTATCCTGAACTCCAAATTGAAATTACAGTTATGCACCTGGTAACCTCTAACCACCAGGTACTTGATTTATTTATTTAGCAGCACCAACAGTTGCACTAAATGCTGGATGAGACATTTCCAAATAGTACATGGCTTCAGAGAGTACAGTTTACAGTGATGTAAAAGGAATTACGTGTAGCCAAGGTGAAATAGAGAAAGTATAGGAGTTATTAGCACAGACTTTGTAAAAATGGGTTTGAAAGAATGAGCATTGCTTTAAAAAAATCATATTGTATCCTAGAACCTGGAATAATAGCCCAAGCTGTCAAGAGATTTTAAGACTTGTAAAATACGGTGTAAGGGCTTGACCATTAAACTATGACTCTGAAGACTACGGTTGGGCTAGTCATACTTTCTCAGATTCAGAGGATGGCAATAGCAATCCCTCTCTGAAGAAATTTGCTAAGAAAACTGCATGATCTTAGGGAATTCAGGAATGACTTGAAGGTACAGAACAACAATCCACATAGTTAGCTTTTCCTAGCTCTAAGGGAACTGTATCACAAACTAGTGACATTATCACTCTGTACTGCATCCAAGCAGGTGGGTTTATAATCATGAAAGCTCATGCAAAAAAAAAAAATCTTAAAGATGCTGTAAATTCCTTTTTCCTCCTTCTCTTATTCCTTTTTATGGGGACATAAAGATATTTAAAAACACTGCCTGAGATCCAGCTCACTGCATGTAGAATGTAAGCTCCACATTCACAGCTCTGTGTTTTTTTTCCCCAACCAGGTGGTTCTCAGGCCCAAGGGGCCATGAACCCAGGCATTTTTTGTTGGAGAAGGGAAAAGAGGTGACCGACGATGTTGAGCTCTACTTTGGCTGCAGCTGCAAGCAACAGGAAGAGAAACAAGGGAGGAAAGTGACTTCATTTTCAAGGGGAAGCAAAACAAGAGAGGAAAGCAATTGCTGTTCTCCTCCTGTCAGCTGACAAGGCTGCTTCTTCATTTCATACATTCCAACATTTCACAGAAGAAATTTAGGACATATGTGGCCAAGTAACATCAGAGTGTGGTCAAGCTGGCAAAAGTTAATGAGGAAAAACACATAAGCTAGGAGAGGTTGCAGCAGTTGTTTTTGCCTGAGCCGACCTGAAAGGAAAAGATGCCTCCGTTCTTTTCTCCCCAATACTGAGTTAACTGTGTGAACTATTTTTGCACTTTGAACTTAGTTTGCAAAGGACAAGGACAAAGGGGGAAAGTGTAAGGAGGAGAGAGAACCTGGGACATTTTAAAAGTAGATGAAAAAGTGGGACAACAAAGGACAGTTGGGAGGTATGCATTTTATTGACTGCAGTATAGCAGTGGCTACAAATCACTTATTTTCAGGTTTTCCCATAAAAAACATACTCTAGCATTCACTGGGATTTTTATAAGTGAAGTTTTCCATTTCCCACTTGGTATGGACAAAGAAAGATCTCATGGAGTTACACAATAGCTTTTCAGAAGTCACTCACTGCATACCGGATTAAGCACGAATTGATTTTAGGTTTTAATCTCACTCTGTTTTGATGCTTGAGGACAAAATACAGCACCATAAATAAAAGCATGAGAATCTTGAAACTGAAGGATAGTTTTAAAAAGCAAGCTTTCCTCAGTTGCAGTTTTGACAAGCTAGCACACACCTGCAAAAGTATCTCACTACCCATTAATTGGCCCATATGGCATTGTATCCTTTCAACATCATGACTTTCAGGGGGGGAAAGAGGTTGTTAATAGTCAAAGAACACCAGTTCATCCTGATTTGGTCCAGTTATTATTCTAAGGAGAGCTGCATCAGTGTGGCTAAAGCATGTTAATTCTGATTTGCTTTCCCTGCTTTTAATGGCCTTCATTAAACTATAATCAAACATACATCAGAAATTGTCATTAGGGTTTGAAAGAAAGGTGTTTAATGTCATTATATATCTAAAATGTCTCTAAAGAATTACATGGAACTCCAGATATTGATCACCACAAGCCAACAACCAGCATGTGGGCAGCAAAACAGACCTCAATTATCTTCATTTTCTTTTTGTCAGAGGTCTAAATCTCTTTAGAGGGAATAATTACACTCTCTCTTGAAAAGGAACTTTGACTTTGTGGGTATTACTCCACACAGTTGCCTTTACCATTGCCTTTACTTTTAACCAGAGCATGCAGTTAACATATTATTATTGTTGCTACTGTTTTGTTATTATTATGTTTATTTGTAGCCCGCTCTTTTCCCAGAACTGGGACCCAGAGCAGCTCATAACGTTAAAAGAGCAATACAATTAAAAACGTTGAAAACTGGTGCATTAAAACAGAATTAAATTGTTACAATATTAAAACACATTGCTTATTAAAAGAATAAAATACAGTTAAAAAGTTAAAAATTTTAAAAACATTTAAAATGATACAACGCCTCAAGATGGTCCTTTAAAAACATTTTATTTTGAAAACCTGCCTGCACAAGAAGGTTTTAACCTGCCAGAAGGAGAACAAGGGCCTGAAGTAGACGGGCAAAAAGGGCCACCTTTGAGCCACATTGGGGCAGGGCATGCAGATGACACACACCCCAAAAATGGCTGCAAGCAGTGTGGAGAGTACAACAGGCCAGCACCAACCCAGAAAAGCCAGCAAAAAAAGGAGCTGCCACTTTTGCCAGCAGCTGGATTCAGGACCACAGGGGCAGCCTTCTTTCAGAGCAGGCCATTTGGTTGCTTCAGTCCTGTGCCAACTGGGGCCAACCGGGGCAGGAGCTGCCAAAGACCACTCCAAGCTGCTGGTCTGCTTTACCCCATGGAAGGGGCCAGTCTGGTCTCCCTGAGAAAAGAGTTCTACAGTCCAAGGGGAGCCACCAAGAAGGCCCTCTCTTGCATCCCCACCAACATACTTGTGATGGGGATGGGACTGAGAGAAGAGCCTCTCCTGAGGATCTCAGGGCCCAGGCCAGCTCATACAGAGAGATACAGTCTGCCAAATAGTCTGGACCGGAGCCATATGCAAAGCTCTTAACTTTTTGGATTAAAGCTCCCATAGCCTCCTAGCATTCGAGGATTCTGGCAGTTATGGTCTGAAGATGTAATGGTGCCAAATTCTGCCTGCGTACACATCTGAGTAGGTTGTCCCACAGAGATCACCATGTACAGCAGCATTCCCAAACCTGATTCCTTCCCCCAGCTTTGGGAATATTTGTCAACCTCTTTGTTATTTATAACTCAATATGTAGATGTATTTCCTAAATCCAAATGTATTTTCTAAAGCTTGTCAGCAATGTTACAAGCACATTTGGGAAGAAAAAATAGATTAAGATAGTAAACACAGAAACACATACATCATTTACTGTATTATCCAGGGAAAAAAAATGATTCAAGTCTTCTCTGTTTTCTCTACTGAATCACACAATCCCTGAACTGGGTAGCCCTGACCTTCCAGAAGTAGCACATCACTATCTATTTGTTCTAAAAAGCCCACAGATAAAAGAGGAAAATAAATTTGAATTCACAGTGAAAGCAGACATCAAGAATAGGCCATTCCCCAAATGGAACACAGTCAGATTTTATCCCAAGGTGAAGAGCTAAAAGTGACCTTCTTTTAGTTGTACATGACAATTTTCGACATCTGAAAAATATACAATGTGCACTTGTTTAGGGGGAAGTGAGAATGCAATTTAATCTCTCGCACACACACCAGTAGGCAGCCACTAGGATGCACAGAAAGGAGCATTAATCTTCTAAATTGTCCATGTTACACAAAAGCAGTTGCAAAGGTTTTGATTTTGCAACAGTATTATCAGTTTTCTCTTTCCAAAAGCTGTGGCTATTTAGAAAGAGTGAAAAAGCAAGAACCTTGAAGCTACTTTTTAGGGTGGCATCTGGAGACCAGCTTTTCATGCTAGCTTTCCAGTTTTGCAGCAACAGAGAATGTGGACTTACCTTCTATAGCATATCAGTGTTCACATAATAGTTTTGAAGGGGAAGGAATGGTGCATAAAGGAGAAAACAACACAAAGCATCCCTGGAGCTATGATTTTAAGCAGTCATTCACAACAAGGAGGAATCTCCACCCCCACCCCCCCCCATCCAAGAAGACATTTCAGGATTTGGGAGAAGCATGTGTGTATGTTGGGGGGGTGTATGTTGAGGGGAGAAATCTATATTCTATTTTTTATTTTAAAAAGCAGCAATTACTCTCTTAGTACATAGCTTACTGCATCATTCTACAACACCTAACAGTCTTCGTTTTCTCTCTGTCTTTGAATTGTACAATAATTAATGTCAATATTTTGTAACTTTTCCTCTAAATCTACAAAAGCTTTGTAATGTTTTTGTATATTTATGCTTCACCTTTATCTTGGGCTTTCCCTGCAAGATTTCAGATTTTAAATAAAATATTGGGGGAGGCAGGCTGGAAGAGAAATGTGAGGTTTGCATGTCTATGAGGGGGTGAAGTTCAAAAGGTTTAGTAACACACACACAGTTATTAAATCCATTTTTTTCTTTGAAGAGTGTGTAACTGTCAGCACAAATTCCCTTGTCTTGAACTTCCCTTAAAAGAGCAAAATAATACTTCACACACAAATACACATACACACATATACCCTTCCTGCCAACCCACTGCCAGAAACAACACTCATTCCCTTACCTTCTTTATGTATGTACATTTTAAAGTCTCTTGATTCAGAACAGGTATAGTGTCAGTATATAATTGTCTGAAAGGATAGACTGTGCTTCCATTGCCTGAGAAACATTTTTGTCTGTTTTAGTCCTCAGAAAACTAACTGGAAAAATGCACCAGAAAATGTTATTTCTTGCCAAAGAATTGTTTGTTTCAGATTTCCTTTTAAATCTTCAATTGCTTGCCATTTCTGACTGCCATGAATGTTTATGGGACAACCTTTATTTTAATTCTCCACACTAAACAATAAGATAATGGCACACAGCTACCCGTGAGGTACAGCTCATGGAAGAGCAGTCAGATAAAAAAGGTAGGTCAACACAAATACACAGGTGTTGATTCCCCCCTCATGTCTTCTCAGAAGGGGTCAAAGCTCATACCCCACTGCACTTCTGCAGAAGTGCTCAATTAGATGCCAGGGCAGGAGCTCACCTGAGACATCAACGGCTAAGCCATGAATTTTTAACTCTTGTGCAATGAAGCATCCTTTCTTTCAGCACAATTCACTGCACAGAATATGCCATTATCTATTGAGGTTAAAACAAGATAAGACCAGACCTCTTCTATTAATCCATAACCATCATCCAAAAATTCAAATATACACACAAAAAGAACTCCAAAAGGCAATCGATTTCCCACTCCTGGGAAGCATTTGGCCATTTGCTGAATTTTAGGTAGACACCTAGGCCAAAGTAGATTCTACTAAAATATGGGGGAATAAAGCAAGATTAAGCACATTGGACAAACGTGAACAGAGACAGAGAAAGGAAAAGCAATAGGTGCCCTTGCTGAATATACCTACAATACTTCATTTCATGAACCCCTAATTCTCTCTGGCAGTCACATGATTAATTCAAAGAACTATTGATTTTTCCCTTCATTCCTCAATCCTCTTGACCTGCTTTTGTTGACAGGTCTGTGTGGATCACACTCCTCTGTCAGCTGAAATGCTGGCATCATGTTGGTCACTCCAGCCTGCAGTAAACATTTCTACTGATTCAACATTAATAGCATTTGAGTGCCTTAAAAAAGCATACACTTTGGTTTCAAAGAAGGCAGAAATGAAGCAGAGAACAGGTATCCCAAAATTCAGAATTACTGAATTACTCTCTCTGTATGTACATATGTACATGTATGGAGGGAGAAGAGTTCAGATAAAAAAGCACTGCCACACACATTATCATTGTAATTGAGTGGATTCTCAAAGTGATGTTTTAAAATTATATAATGTTATAACATTATAACAATAAATTTAAATTATTGTAAGCCACTTTGGGTTATAAATTGCACTAAATATATAAATAAAATAAATTTTTATTTATTTGTCATGAGTTACTTTAAATCCCAGTTTTGCATAAAAGACAAAATATAAAGAAGCATTGGATAGGGAAGTTTAAGGTGAAGCTTTAATTGCCTGGTTACATGTCAGGTCAACATTTATACAAATTTCAATCCTTTAATGAAGCTACTCCTATCGGGAATAGCAACTAGACAGAGGCCTCAGTTTTTAGCTATGTTCATCTCTAAAACTCTCACTGAATAATAATTAAAAAGATCAGGAATTCAGCCTAGGTTTTTCTATCTAAATCATTTCTCATATAACCTGAAAATCGGTTATGGACATATTTAGGCTGCAGTCTAACATTCACTTACTTGGGAGTCCATACTCTCCAACATTACACATATGAAAATTGGGACACATGTGGCCAACCAACAGCACACTATGTTCAAGGTGGCAAAAGCTATTACAGAGGAAAAGAACATATGATAGCAGAGGTTGCAGCCATTGGCTTTTACCTGATTCTATGGGAAAAGGCAACATTGTACCCCCACCTGTCCTTTTTTTCCCATCCTGCTGAGTTGAGTACAAACTATATTTGCCCTTTGAACTCAACTGAAGTACGCCAACAATAAGAGGAGGAGATTGAAACTAGGGCATTTTAAAAGCAGTTGAGAAAATGGGGCAACAGAGGATAAACTGGGACTGTCCCTGCCAAATTGGGACAGTTGGAGGGTAGTGGAGTAGGTCCCATTGTACTCAGTGGTACATACATTAGATATCTAAACAGATGAAAAATCAAAGAAATTGGCAGAACACAAAGCTACTTGGATTAATTTAGATTTGACAAGCCTTTCTGAAATTAACCAACTGGAGTGCAGTTTGTTCTGTGACAATTCAGAAATGTGTTCTTTTTAGTCACTATATCCACATAGACAATTCATTCTTCCTAAAAGTTTTTTGATGTATTTATTTTTTAAATAATTACACCTTGTCAAATATATTTCATTAGGCTTTTTACATTTCTTATATAAATTGGTTATGTAGTTTCTGGTTATGTGGAAAACAAAATAAAATTATTACTAGAACCCTCCTCACATAATATCAGAATCAATGTAAAAATATGCCTCTATGATCCAAGATGGATGCCATGAGATGTAGATTGAGACATTACATAGCTAGCTTAGGAATTGCCAAGAGGATGTTTGTGCTGGACATACCTAAAGGAGGTGAGAACAGGATTGGCCATAAAAATTGGTGTGGCTCTGACCATAGTAAACACCATGGTCTGGCACCTCCTGCAAGCCCTTGGATGCAGGAATTCATTCATTTACATCCCTGGTTCACGCCTCGGAAGATCCTATGTCAAAGTCTCACTTATTTATATCAAAGACCCAAACCATTTGACCACTGAGTCTCTCAACTTTGCACCTGGACACAAATCTCTATTCAAGCCACAAGCTTCTTTTGTTCATTGGACTAACTTAGTTTGCAGGCAGAAACTTTGCTAGACCCCTCTTTCGCTATCCAACCAGCATGTCCTTGGGAGTGACTGAGTCCCATATCCTATCTCTGGAGTACCTTCAAGAGAAACAACAGCCTTTTCAGTACAGTATTTCCATTAAAAAGCCTGATTCTGTTTCATGCTAATGCCTTTATTTCTCAGTTCTTGTGTGTGTGTCAGAATATGTCTGTTCAGAGTGCTTGTTATTCCCTTTTAATAAAATACAATTCCTGGAGAGTTCGCCTCTGTGATTCTTTTGTCTCTTACCTCTGTAAACATAGAGACTGGTCCCAAGGCTGAGTAACCAAGCCATTGTTAATCTGTTTAATTCCCCTAGATATTTAGGTTACAGTGTGTTGTCTTTTTTTTTTTTTTTAACTTCACTGATAATATGAAAAAAGTCAAAAGTACAGTGATTCCCCAGTTTACGAAAGTAATCCGTTCCAGATTACCTTTCGTAACCCGGCAGTCTTCGTAACCTGGGGGAGCGCTTTGTTTGTTGCGCCGCGCGCCAAATTTAAAGGGCTGGCGCTTTTTTTTCTATCGTAACCCGGGGTTTTTTTCGCAAGCCGGGGCCGTTTTTCCGGCCCCGGCTCTTTTGTACCCCGGGGTTTTTGTACCCCGGGGTATTCGTAACCTGGGGGATCACTGTATGCTCTTTCATAACTTGTTTTGATACCTGATTGCATTTTAAATAAATGAGAATCATGTCAATAACTAGTTGACTTTGGAAGGCTTATGCAACCTCTGTAATATTTCATTTATGCCAATATAGTACTAGTCTCCAGTAATGTTCTTCTGTTCCAACTTGTTAGACTTTTCAATCAGTTTCATAGGGCTCACAGGAATAATTTCAATGCTAATTCGTAATGTCAACTTCTCCTCATATCAAAATAAAAACACAGGTTAGACATTATTCCCAGTGAACATTTCTACTCTGAGCCACTTCAAAATCCAGGGCTAAACTACATGCATGGACTAAAGCTTTATCACATAATGGCTTTTGAGCAGTAAAGCATACTTTCATTAAAATGAATGAGCTACTACATCATTTTTATTTCTTATACCAAGTCTGTCAGCACTTTTCAGGCATCTTCCTGGCCAGACTGAGACTCTGAGGCATCATCAAGAATACAGAATACCATATTTTGTAACTCTCCAGTCATACAGGCAGGTCCAAGACTGTGATGAACCCTACACCTACAGGATTTAGTGAGCCTTTTTTCCCACACCTGCCTCTTAAACTTGTGCACACAGGATCATGAAAACAACATTATGGGATATGGAGAGAATGACTGTTTCCTAGTATCTTGTATTCCTGGGATAATGAGGGGGACAAAGATGTTACAATGAATTTCTGGGATAATGAGGGGGACAAAGATGTTACAATGAATTTCAGCAGGAATAAGTACTATATACAGGCAGAGAAAATTACATGAACAAATATGGGATGGGTGACTCCTTGCCTGAAAGCAGTACATTAAAGCTAAACATGAACCAGCAGTGTAATGTGGTGACCAAAAAAAAAAAGATAACACAATTCTAGGCTATTTATCAACAGGAATACAAGTCCAGATCTAGGGTGGTGTCACCGTATTATGCTTTGGTCAGAACTCAACTGAAATACTGTATCACACTCCAGGCACCACAGCTAAAGAAGGAGATAGACTCTGGAGAAATATTAGGATTTGTCTGGTATTTTAATGCATTTTTCTTCAAAAGGCCATTATAAAAGTAAAATGTAAAAACACATTGCTAATGGGTAACATTACTCACTACTTGTTCACAATGAGGAACAATTTAGAGGTTTAGAAAAGCGACACAGACATTACTTTTTGCAATAAGATTTCTATGTTTTGCTTTAAAGTCCCTTTTATTCATTAAGGCCTTAAATGCAGGGGCCAAAAAGAGAGGCTTCTGGCTGCTTTGGGGCAGGGTGTGCAGACAATGCATGCCCCAGATCAGCTGGAAGCAACTTCAGGGCCACCTAAGATGGCCCAAAGCTGTCAGAAATGAATGTGCATTTGTTTATGTATTGTTAAGTTTGTTATATGCAAGATACAGATGGTAATATGGATTATTATACTTCTCAACCTAAATGCTGTATTTTAAACTGACAATTTAAAAGAAAAAGAAAAAGGAGCACGGAAAAAGGGCTCCTTGCCTGCAGCCCATATGGGACCATGGCAGCAGCTCCAAGCTACCAGCCTGCTTTGGACCTCAGAGATCTTATGAGATGCACTCCAGAATTGTACTTGGGGAGCAGAAGACTGTCCCCACACACACACTTTTTGAGGGACTAACTTATTTTCCTCACTTTTGTCCTATATTAAACTTATGTGTAATGAAAAGTAACGTATCCCAATGAAGGCATGCAATCATTCCTGTGCCCCACTGAACAATTCTCAATATATTTGAATTTGGGTATAAATCCTTAACTATTTCATCCTCACATACAATGAAAAATAATTATTGCAATCCCCCCTTGCTGTGGGAGAAAACCATTATTTCTGTACAGTAGTCTCTCCATATTTGAATGTCCCAAAGTGTTCTGGTGGGGAGACATTGAACAGAATGTTGGCAGAAAATGTAAACCTCTGTGTAGAATGTTTCTCAGAACACTTCAGGACATTCAGATATGGGAAAACCACACAAAGGTCTCCATGCTTTACTCTTCTCCCCCTAAGGTTTCCAAATTGTAAGGAGATCTTTTTTTTTTTCCAACCAGGTAGGAAATTGGAAGGCAATAAAAGAAGGAAGTGAACGAATGGTACGGCTACAATGTGAAACTGCTATGGTCTACAGCAGGGAAAAGAAACCTTTACTCTGCTATAGATATAGATGTCAGAGGATGTTTAACTGCAACCCGCATCAGCTCCAGCTAGTATGACAAGTATTGGGGGGGGGGGGGGACACAGGTTAAAGCCTAACAATGTCTGGAAGGCTATATGTTCCCCAGCTGTAATTTACTGTTTTCAAAATACAATCCACCCTCCTCATACATGGGTGATCCGTTCCAGACCACCCCCCACGTATGGGGAAAAGAGTGTATGCTCAAGCCCCATAGAAAATAATGGGGCGTGTGCTCACAATGGTGTGTGGTGCACCAGTTCGGGTATGCCCCCCCCCCATTATTTCTGCTGGGGCTTCCCTCCCGTGTAAGCTCAAAGCTGTGGAAGGCAAGCTCACCTGTGGGAAGGCTGACAGTAGAAATGTCAGGCTGCAAAATAGAAGTGTCACCACAGATGCATCTCATTATTTTATTTTTTTAAACATCCCATCACATTTAGAGGGTGGGTGGGATCTACATATGCATTTCAGCTTAATTCAGGTGGGATTTTAACAGCAAAATGTACAGTTGTATAATAAGATGTAGGAATTTAAAAATATTCCAAAATATCTGAGAAATTGTTGAAAAACATGCTTTTCCTGGGTTGAGAAACCCTGACCAGAAGATTTCTGGAATGATAATAATTCCTGCAGTTCAGGATTTATTTTGTGCAAAATTCATACCTGAATGTTTTTTCACAGGAAAGGGCACCTTCTGCACACACAAAAATATTTCTGCACATAAAATACTGTTTCCATGTGTAGAAAATGCTGCAATTGGGAACAGTCAATTTGTGTGTAGCTGATTTGCATAGAAAACGTTTTTTGGACAAAAATCAGCATTTTCTTTGCAAAATGACTTTGTGTGAATTTTGTGCATAATCGGTCCTGAATTGCAAAATTTGACAAAGCTATTTGGGACAAATTTGAAACCTCCATTTCCAGTGGCAGATGCACAACAAAACTATCTCCTTGATTCTTTAACTGCCTCACTTGGGCTGTTCTTCATTTCTCTGCCTACTATTTTCTTATATCCTGCTTTTCTCCCAATACAGGGACTCAAGGCCCTTTCCCATCCATCCACCATTTCTCCCTTCCTTTCTCCATTCATCCTCTACAGTTATTGTTTCCACATTCCACAACACACCCTAGGGAGTGATAGCCACTTAAAGGAATGTGAGTTGTTTGTTAATTATTCATTCCATAACGAAGCAGAAATCAATGAACACTTTGTTTTTTCTCTTATTTTTTGACCCCCTATCTGTGCATTACCAGCAGTCTTGCTAAGACAAACAATAATGAAATACCAAATGATGTATCAGCAACCTAAGGCTGTGGCTGACAGTGGAGGTGAAACAACATCACTGAACAGAAAGGGACTTTAGTCAGTAGTTGTGCAGACTATGAGAGCCTGTCATGTATTGTGATTTTGTCCCATCCACCTGAAATATTTTAAATGGCCTGAACAAATTATTACCCTGCATCTTTCTGGTGTTTGTCATATGTTCATAGATTGGCTGGTATAGCAATTTTAAATGCAGAGTCATGGGTTAACGTGCATACTTTAATTTATTTCACACTTTATTTTGGCCCCATGACATATGAGAAAGGAAATAATTAAAGAAACCAAACATATGACACTATAAAGCTTGGTTCTTTAAATGCAATTGGTATGTTTAATATCAACCATACTGGAATAGTTTTTAATGAACAGTTTGGATTCCTGCAGTCTAGACCACAGCTTTAGATTCTATCATGATGACGACATATCTCTGAATATTACTCAGTGGCAAAACAAGTGCTCAAGACAACCACCTCTGTGGCTTGCCACTGGGTCAATACATTGTGGAGGAAAGTACTTTTCTGCTGTGGTATCCCTGTTGTGGAATATCCTTCCCTTAGAAGCCCAATTGGCACCAACACTAGTATAATGCTGGTGCTAAATCTAAATATGGCTTTTTATTATTATCATTAAACCCTTTGGGTTCTAATTGGTTTTATCTAAATATGCACATACCTCAGGGTTTTACATTGTTTTAACTGGTTTTAATTGTCCTGTTTTAATTTTTCAGACAATGCTTTTAGTCTATTTATATAATTTCCAACTCTTTTGTATTATTGTTTAAACAGATTTTATTGAATGTCTGTATGATCTGAGTAGGATGTCAATATTTCAATAATATAAACAAACAAACCACTGTGAGAGACAGTTATTGCCCGCACATTCTGTGTGTGGGCTTCCCATAGGACTGCCCACTTTGATAAACAGGATGCTGGATTAGATCTTTGGTCTGATCCATGAAGGCTCTCTTTGTGACCTTAATCCATTATTGTGGTGCCACTCCAGTGGCAGCATAGAAGAACTTTCCTCCCTTCCCTCCATTCTGAAGCCCTCTGTGTCACCCATAAATTTGGTACAAAGGATTTCCCAGTCCACTACAGATGATTTTACTATGCAGAGTTGTGTGTGGCTGCAATGAAGGTGCAGTTCACAGTTTCATCAGCAGAAATCTCTCTTAAATTCTGCCTTATGTGCTTTGAAGGACATTGGTTGAGTTTGAGGTTTGGAGGATAACGTTCAGCTCTTGGTCCTTTTCAAGTTAAGACACAAATACACCACACCACACAGGAGTCTCAGCCATCACAGTATATAATCAGTTTAATTTCTATCCATTTATTGCCTTACCAATTAGAAGAAAAGATTGCAAGGGGATATAATTCAAAGTAAGGGCCAGTGTGGTGTAGTGTTTGAGAGTTAGACAACGGCGACCACTTAGCCATGGAGACCCACTGAGTGATCTTGGGTGAGTCACACTCTCTCAGCTTCAGAAGAAGGCAAAGGCAAACCCCCTCTGAACAAATCTTTCCAAGAAAACCCTGTGATAGTTTTGTCTTAGGGTCACCAGAAGCTGGAAACAATTGGAAGGCAACAGAACAATAATTCAGAGTATAACATTCGGCATTTTGATTTTGCTGCATTATTCAACCACTGTTTGTCCACATACAAACAGCAATTATACCTTCTCTGTGTTTAAAATCTCTCACAAAACAATACAATTTATATAAAAACATTCTGTTCTTTTCTTTTATACCATTGTAGGAAATTGCATGTTCTTAATGTTGACTCTTTCTTAGAAGGAGTATTTTATATACTTTAGTCAATACATAATATAGTAAATATATTATGAAATGTAATTTTACTATACAAATGGTACACATTTCAGCTATTTTTAGACAAAAAAGTAAGGTAAGTTCTTTTATGATATGACAGTAGCATGAATAAATACATTTGTATACAGAACAGATTTTATTTCAAACATATTTTCTTGAAGAGCCTTAAATATCATGCTTGTGAAGCATTCTAAATATTTTTGTTAACACAACCAACATCAATACTAAAGACTGAAAAATTGTACCAGGCTCTGTTTTAAAAAAAATCACTTATAAGAATTCAAAATAAACTTTACTCCAGGATTTTTCAGATGAGAGCAAGGAATTAAAATATGAAACAACCATCAGAAGCCAATGGAGAACATTAAGAACCTCACATCTCAGACCTAGTGAACATTAAGTGAAATAGAGATATACTGAATCATTTCACAACAACCTCTTCCATGCAACTCCATCTGATTCATTCTTCCTAACCACTTTGCAGAATGATGTGCTACTCTGCTTCATGCATACACTAACAAACAGCTTTTCTATATGCTAGATATCACTGAGCAGTGTGTGTTTTATCTCAATATTCCAACAACACAGGCATGGTTTACCACATAGATCTTAGTCATCCAATATGTCCCAAGCTGGGAGGAAGATGCCAGATGAAAAGGAAAGAAGTGCAAATATATAGGCAAGATCATTCACATCTTTCCATTGTTGTGGTATCACACAGAAGCCATTCCCATGCTGCTAAGCACATGCGCCAAGTGGGTTAGACAACAAGTTTCTCAAGTGATTAAATATGCATTGTGATAAATCATCACTTCGTGGTGGTTGTCGATATTCATCACATTAAGCAGCCCAAGCTCAGATTTCAGAGCCAGGGAAGCACCTTAATTTAACTGAGCTAAATGAAGAAATAATTTTAAGTGGATTATATATAAAAATTCTTTTAAAAAGAACTCTAAGGAGTATTATCACATGGATTAAACTGTGGGTTAAACACTGGCAAAATGCTCCTGAAATGCAAAGGTGTGATAGCCAGTTGCAGTTCTGATTTGTCATTGAAGCATCCCCCCACCTCTCCTGTCCTCAAAGCATTCGCAGATCAGCCATTTCTTCATAATGGAAGTTCCCATTATTGAAGAAATGGCTGCTCTGCAAACACGTTGAGGACAGTGGAGGCGAGGGACGCTTCAATGACAAATCAGAAGCATGACCAGCTATCACACCTTTGTGCTTCAGGAGTATTTTACTGGTGTTTAATCCGTGGTAAACCTTCTGTATGATAATCTCCTGAGGCAAAACAAAATTAATGAAACTTCTGGTAGAAATTAGCTTCTGGACAAGCATAAAAGAAAACAGAATTCATAAAAACAACCAATAGAATCCAATTCTGAAAAGAATACATTTAATCCCTCTGAATAGTTCATGTCACCACACCCATATAGATCTTTCAATAGAACAGTTCAACCACAGTGGAAAAGATAGAACATCTATTTTCAGTTCAAAAGAAGCATCAGATATAGAGGGGAAAGTACTTGCTGGAGCACTCTAGTGACCAATGTAGACCTACCTGAGACGAGTGAAACTGTGTCTTTCTCCCATGAGACAACAGTGATGTATGCCTCCACAGAGGAGGGGATAATGCACTTGAAGACCGCTACATTGCCTCTCATGGCTTTCTGGTCCTCCACACGGACTGTATATGGTTCTCGTAAAACTTTTAAGAAAAAAAGGAAAATGTGCAGTCACACAAAAAGAACCATCAGGGAATAGTCAGTGAAAGAACACATTAAATGCTATGCCCAGTGGAAACACAAAGACTTTAATTCTGTTCACATGAAGTGAGGAAGAAGGTAAAAAGAAACAATTAAACCTATTAGTTCTTTCACTTTCAGGAGCCTCCAGTAAAATTTGTCCAAGCCAAAAGAAACCCAAGAGAATCAAACTGTTACAGTTCTCTTGGAATGGAGCTTGCAAAAGTGTGTCCATTCAGGATTGGGGGAGGGGGGGTTGACAGTCAAGTACAAATGCTATGACAACAATGCAAAGTGCTTTAAATATTTGCCAGTCTCATTTATCTTCTCTCTGTCCTTTAGACCTCCAGATCTCCTGAAGAGTAGTTCCAGAGGGTTTTTCGGGCCCTCACAACCTTTTTTATAGATGCAGAGGGTTTTTCGGGCCCTCGCAACCTTTTTTATAGATGCAGAGGAGATTGATCCCATCTCAGGTTCAGCTGAATCCCACCATTCCACCAGTAAAAAGTCACTATTAAGTCACTGTCCAATTCACCCATAGGAGCCCTGTAGACCAAACCTATGTCATCCTAATTTATGCCCAGTTTAAGACCACATTTTCTGGGGTAAATGTCCTGTGGTCTACTCAGAGGCCATGATCTGGCAGGGATCAGCCAGTTGGGGCTCCTGTGGCATGCTATGGGGGGCACTGCTCCTGTGGATCATAGAACTTACAGCCAGCAAATTCCCACCTGATATTATTCTCATTCACCTGGGTCAGTATGACCTGCTTAAGATACCTACACTACAAATCATGGGCACAATGATGATGGACCTCTATGACGGTATGCCTGCTCCCTGCCATCCTCATCCTGTGAACAAAGTTGCTCCCAAGACGTGTTTGGTGGAGGGTTTGTAGTGATGCACCAATCAATGCTACACACTGCCACATTAACCAGAACATCATACGTAATCTCACTTGGACTGGTGGTGAACCAGTCTGCCACCTGGGGATTTGTGAGGATTTGGCTCACTTGTCCAAAGGCAATTTGGTAAACCTTTTCCTGGAGAGAAGGTGCCAATTTAGGCTGGTCCCCTCCTATGGTGGGTATGGGAGGAAGAAACATCAGGTATGAGTGAAAGTGAGATAGAGATCACTATTAAAGGTAGGGAGGGAAAAGGGTGAGAGCATCTGCAGTTGGGGCAAATACAGGTGAACATACTCCTGACCTAAATTTTGGCATGAAGCAGTGAATGGTTAATTTGGAATACCCTGCATTGAGGTTTACTGACTGATGCAGGTTACCACCCCCATGTAGTGAATTACCAGGTTTTGAACCATTAGGTGTCACGTTTTCTTCCTCCTCACTGGTGCATATACATTGTATGATGATCTATTTTGTGACTGTGGTATTTCCATAAAATTGTGGCCAATTTACAACGTCCATTTTTTGGTCTCACTTCAACAAAGGGCACCTTGTTGGTAAGGTAATATGCCCTGTCTCCTATTGTAAGGCATGGTTTGTTGGGGTGGAAGAGACTCTGAAGAAAACCCTTAGGGCTACTGACAAGCTAATTAACCATTGCTCATATTCCAGGATTCCAGAAAGTTATTGAGAACAGTTCTGATAACATCAGTGACACTGATTCATGACAATTTTGATTGAAACAGAGGATAACTCCCTCTTCCCCCTCCTCTTTGTCTCTCCTTTAAGTCAACTTCCACAAAACAGATAAATGAACTTCAGAGAATAAGTTATAGTTTAACATGGATTAAAATATATTGTAAACTCAGCATTAGTCCATGATAAAACAATCCAAAACCTATCAGAATAATGTCTTGGATAATGTCTATTTTAATTGCACAATATAAAAGCATTCCATCAGGTTCTATTGGTGACAGAGAAATCTGTGTCTTCAAGAAAATGAAGACATTCAGACACTGAGATGATTTACCCAGCAGAGAACTTTAAAAGGCAAGAAGAAAACATTAAGAGAGAATGACATCCAAGTCCATGTTGCTGGACTGGGAGTGTAGGCACAAACAATGCTTTCAAATAAAGGTCCCTCCAGGCATAAGAACATTTAACATGTAGGTCTGTGATGGGAGTTTATCACACAGGAGGAATTTCTCTCCATTTTGAATGGAGCCAATTCAAATTCACATAAATTTGCTAGATTAGCAAATTTACGTGAATTCTATTTGCATTCCAAATGCATTCAGAATGACTTCACATTTCCTGAAAATGACCCCCCATTGCCCAAAATTGCATGAGATACTCTAATACGCAGTTACGTGAAACCCCATGATTGCATTTGGAATGACTTCCCACTGCCCGAAATTGTGTGAGATACACTCATTCGCAATAACGTGAAACCCCATGATTGCGTTTGGATTGCCATTGCATTATACCCCCAAATTCCGTCGTATGATAAACTCCATGGTAGGGCTAGCACAGGGATGCAGCATTGGGGAAAGCAACAAAAGCTCAGGTGCTCTCCTTCATCATCACTGAAATATCTTATATGCAAGGAATACAGGGAATTGGATCTTCTCTCACACTAGTCTTTTGATTTGCCACCGAATACACTAGTAACAGCATCCATTAAGACAATTTTCTCTCCTTTTGCAGTTCTCTGCAAAGAAGCTATATCCTATAGAATCCTGAGGTTTGAAATAAGTATAGCTGGCCCTCCTTACCCACAGATTTTTTATCCGTGGATTCAAGCATCTGCAGCTTGAAAATATTTCAAAAAAGTATAAATTCCAAATAGCAAACCTTGATTTTCCATGTTATATATGGGACACCATTTTGTTGTGCCATTATATTTAATGGGATTTGAGCATCCACAGATTTTGTTATCCACGGTGGGGGGGGGGGGGGAGAGGGCTCCTGGAACCAAACTTCAGCGGATAACAATAAAATAGATTAAATCTATTTTAATATTCTAATGATTTAATTCTGTTTTAATATATCACTTTTCTATGTTTTTAATTGTATTGTTTTTAAATGTTGTGAAGCTGATCTGAGTCCCAGTTCTGGGAAAAGAGTGGGATACAATTAAATATAATAATAATAATAATAATAATAATAATAATGAAGAAGAAGAAGAAGAAGAAGAAGAAGAAGAAGAAGAAGAAGAAGAAGAAGAAGAAGTCTGATAAGACACTAGAGGCTGAGAATTCTAAATAAACTTCCATCTTAAATTTTTAAAAACCTTGAAAATCCCAGGATCATAGCATGAAACCATGGCAGTTAAAGTGGAGTCATAGACCTTTACTTGTGTAGTGTGAAAAGACACATTGACTTGCCTCATCCATTCTTCCATTATTACACAACTTCTTCCCTTCACAATCCATAGGCCTACTAGCCAATGTTTCATCCCACCCACATTTCCATCTGATGAGTATAACGGAAAGTATACAATCTCTGGGCAGGAATCAGTCCTAAAGTGCAACCTTTCCTAGCACACAGCAAGTGGAATGTTAAATAAATATTAATAAGCTCACTATTTGACTGTACTCACCGGCCTTAATGTGAACATCCTGACTTCTGATTTTCCCTGAAGGATTTTCAGCTGTGCAATAGTAAATGTTATCATGGATTAAGTTATTAAAGCTTGAAGGAGGGAAAGGGAAAATTTGGAGAGTGCCATTAGGGTGGACGTGGCGGATCCCTGGAACATCGTAGATCTCCTCGCCCGTTGCTAGGTACCATCTGAGCGTCACAGGAGGGATCCCTGCAGCAGGACAGGGCACCAGTGTCCCTGTGGTGCTTGCAAACACTACCTCTTGCAAAGATGCATTGACAAAATATAAGCTGGCATGTAGATCTTCACCAAAAACTGCAAGACAAAAACAGAAATGCCCACAATTAGAAATGGAAGCAGGAAATACCTGTAGAAAGGAAATCTTTTCTTGCCTGTCCATTAATGATGGCAACAGCCTAGCTTATTGAGACTTTTCAGCAGCTGAACACTCTTTTATATTATACATATTATATACATCTTCTTTTGAGATTGCAAACTGGAACTAAATAAAGGTCACTGACAGAAACTGAATCCAATGTAGGAAATAACAATTTCCTTGGGTGGGTGTCTCAGTTGCATTCAATTTAATTAACTCAGAAGCCACAGATTCCAATTCAAAGAGGTAAGGAGTAGGATAACAGAAGATCATTTCTGTTTGGGATAAAGGAAATTAAATTACTTCCCACCAGTGTCAGCATTTTTAGTAAAATGAAATACAACATTATATATACTCATAACACTTTCATTTAAAGTGTTGGTAATTATGGCCTAAATCCAACATGGCTGGTAAATCTTCCAGTGATCTGCAGTTGATCAGTAGGATTTCTGTCTCCCAATTGTTTCACAGTAACAGCTCTACCAGAATGACTCTATCCCTAATTATACTGCTGAAATGAAGAAGGTTTGGGAGGCTGCAGATTTTGTGTGAGAAAACTGTAAGGCCTCATAGAGTCACAGCATTGGAAGAGAGTTTGATATACAAAGAGAAATGAAAGCAAGTGGACATAAATGCAAAGAAATGTTTCTTCATATATAGATAGATAAGATATATGAGAGAGAAGAAACATTTCCCTTCATATATTCCTGTGAGGCTGGTGAAATGCCCTAGAGCAGTGGTCCCCAAACTTTTTTAGGCTTGACCACCAACCCTACTTCTTGATACTAGGTTGCAAATTCAAAACTACTAGTCTTGTTCTCTGCTCTCTTTGCACCCAGTCACCTCAGGAGCAGCAACCAAACAGCTGGCTGAGCAGCAACTGAGATGCCTCTCACCCATGCCAGCCTTCTGGCAAAGAGGAAAGTGGCCTCTCGGTTACTATTCAACCAGCTGTTTGGTTGCTGCTCCCAAGGTGAGCAGGTGCAAAAGGAGAAGTTTCTCACCAGCAAGGAAGGACTGTCAATCCTTCTTTGTTAGGTCAGAGACAGGCACAGCCAGTCTATGTGTAGCGGGTTTATAGATGCCATATTTTCAAGACTGGAGACTGGCAGGGGTGGGGAAAGGGAGAGATTTTAACTACAAGAGGCACTCCAAGGTGAAGGACTCTCTCCAAGTATTGACCCTGAATACTCCTCTCTCCCCTTCCCCAGATACGTGCCTTGCCCTTGCAGTTTTAAGTGTCCCCTCCCCACGTTTTATTCTGCCACATCTTCTCTCAGTAAAAAAAAGCAGGAGCATCAGCACAATTCCAGCCTGTCAGCCAAGTCCCGACAAAGCTCACAAAGCTAAAGCAGGGTGCCAAATTTGAAGACAGGGTCTTTGCAAGCCTTGCAGATTTCCCAGTTGCTACCACCACTACTAGCAAAAGATGTGGCTAAGGGAGTGAGCTCGCATAAGCAGGTGAAGAGTGGGAGACACGATGAGGCTGTGCAGGTTTAAGGGACCATGAAACTAAAATTTCATGCAATTCTCATCCTCACCATGGTACTAAAGGCCACTGGTTCCCCTTGTTTTTCTTGCACTCCAATATTATGACTGAAGGACACCCTTTTCCCTCACTGCCCCCCTGGATTGTTCCTACCACCCACTTTGGGAATCACTGTTCTAGAGGAAAGCAACGAATATTAGTGACTTTTTCAAGCAAACTAATAATGTAAATAAGAGAAAATTAAATTACTGTAATTCTGTGGAATATGGTAATTTCACACTGTATGGAATTTGCCATAAACATAATTCACAAGTTCAAAGAGTTCTACACTGAGTAAAAAAGACTTTATATACTATGCAAAATTATCGTTAGGGATAGTTAATAGTATGTATGCCCTTGGAAAAAAAACAAAGAATCATCTGTCTATTTGTATCAAATGTCCAAGGTTGTTGTTGTGCCTGGTAGATTTATTTAATAATTAAATATAAAATCATTATCTTTCCCTATTCATAATTAATCAACATTCTAATTTTAAAAATTCCTTTCTCTCTTACAAATTAGAAGCAAAATATCAGCTTGGCATACATTCATCTGAAGATAGAATTTGACCCTGAATTATAACAAGCTTTTAAAAAGCAAGGGGAAAATATTTTACTCTAATTGCCTTTGATGATGCCAAATGGGCATCAATTTTTTTTTAACATAAAGAAACAAAAATCAAAGGGAAGTTCAGGGCAAGCAGAACATATGTGGGATTTTTTAATGATATTAATAAAATAGGCATCGGGAACATGAATTATTTAATTAGGTGACTCACAGGGCATTCCTAGGCCAGCCTACTCAGAAATAGATCTAAGTTCAATGAAAGTTTCGCCAAGATGTGTGTATTCTACAGGTTGCAATCTCAACCTTATTTTACTCAGTAACAATATAGAAACATCAGTGGCACTTAGAACAAATATTGGAATGAGCCTGCTATTTTATTCTCCCCACTAATTTTCTTACTCCTTCCACCAACAGTATTTCATGTCCATGTGCTTCATTTTCTCTAGCCTGTTTGAAGGAGGAAGTAACCTACTAAACATTTTTTGTACTTTTGGAAACTTTGAAGCCCCCACAAAACTGCTTGTACCTCACAATGATATTTTTTCCTAATTCCCACCTCCCAGTTTCTTATGTGACCAGAACTTCAAAACACATTTCATTCAGCTGAATAAAGGCCTGACATTTGTATGGCTCTGAACCCCAAATTCAACTTTTAACTACCCTTTGTAGCATATTGTCATGGTCAGTAAACTCTCCCCTTCAAGATAAAAACAATTTTTTTCCCCGCTGCATAGCTGATTTTAGGAAAAGCACAAAAATGTGTGAGGATCGTGGATGCCAATCCATAAAAAGAGAACCAGTCCTCTGACACCCAAATAAGTTGTCGACCATCCCAGATCATATACCTTTACATCGCTGAGAATGTTCTTTGTGAGATGTCACAAATGTTGCTCTGTCACAAAGCTTTTTCTACATGCAAGGCAATGTCAGGTGTCAAACTCAGCCAACAGAAACAAAAAATAGGTGTGTGGTTTGTTTGTTTTTTAAGGAGATGAGCCTGTATGCCCAGGAGATGAGCCTGTATACCCTTAAATAAGTTGTGGAGCATCACAAACCATATGACCTCAAATCCAGGACCATGCCCTCTGTTGTAATCTGAGGACAGTGTCTTGTTAATGTTTTCCTCTTAGGAATGAAGATGCTATTTGGCTTCATACAGGAGATTTAATTATTTAACAGAATATATCAGTATTTTAGAGGTTCCCTGTCCTGGGACATATAGTTTAAAAGGTAAAAGATACAAGGAGTAGAATTAGAAGGAAGAGGGAAATATGGAGAACTCAGTTTGACATCCGTACATCAAAATTTTTGACACAACTGTTTTATTCTCTGTCATATTCTGAAAAAATTATTTCTCCACAGTGGTGGCTTCTAGAAGTTTTGCATTATTTCTGCCAACTTCCCAGCCAGCACAGCCATCAAAAAACTCTTCACAGAGAAACTCAGTTGTGGTCCTCCATGATACCCGGGGGTGAGGAAGTGGCATGACCAGTGAGGAAAAGCCTAATCCAGTGCATCTAGAAGGCCCTAAAGGGTGGGGAAGGGTGCTCTAAACAGGGTGCTTTTGCATGAATATTTAAGATATACTCTTTCAAGGAAAGAAAGATTTTTATCCCATCTGTAAATAAATGTATGCCTTTCCCTCTCATGTTTGACCTCACAGTGCCTTTTTATTTATTTATTTAAAAAATAAAATTATAAAACTACAAAATCAACCATAAGACACCATAACATCCACTGGTAGAACCAACTAAGGGCTGGAACAGGCCAGCAAGAAGGGGCCACTGAAGACAGTATGGGGTCGCTGCAAACACATGTGGTGATCCAAATCTGCCTAGAACCCAGCCCAAATAGGAGCAGAAAAGGTTATAAATGCCACACTGTCACAGCATCTTGAAACTGCCACTTCTAGGTCGCTTCCAGGTGGCCTCCGGGTGTCATCGAAGCATGCAGCATGTAAACACCACACTCTGATGATGCCTGGTAGCAGGCTTTTTTTAGCCATCTGTTTTGACCCCAAAATATCAATAAGCTAAAGACAATGTAAATGGTTTAAAATATAGAAAGCCATTAAAAGTGTGCAAGAACAGACTGGTGTGTCTTGTCTCCTACTGAAAAATTATAGAGTGCTGGGTTTATATATATAGGGATGTATTTCCATAACTAGGGTGCAGCCTCTGAAAAGGCCCTCAAGCAGGCATGTACATAACGATGCGAGACATGTACGTAATGATGCTTGCATCATTACATTTGCTCACAACTTCTCACAATGTTTCTCCTTTACTATCATCCCTTCACTGGCTCCCTTTTCCCTTCTGTATCCAGTATAAGCTTTTGTTGTTAACCTTTGAAGCTCTGCATGGGCTGGCCCCTATATATTTGTCTGATCTTCTTTCTCCTTACATTCCCACTCGGACCTTCCATTCTAGTAATCAAGGTTTGTTGTCTCAGCCCAGGTTCTCCACTGCCCCGTCCTGGATTCATCCCTTTTCTCTTGCTGCCCCTCGCTCCTGGAACCTTCTTCCCTCATGGCCTATCACTTCATTGACGACTTTCAAATCTGAGTTGAAGACCACCCTGTTCAGGGAAGCATTCCCAGGCCCCGTGTGATTCATTCATCCATTATTTGATTTGACAGTGGATGTGGGTGATGTTTTGATTGTCTCTTGCTTACCCTTTTTAACTAACTTTTATATTATTATTTATTGTCTATTTGTATATTTTGTATCCTGCTTTTTGCATTTTATTTGTAGATTGTACGCCTTTGGCAGGTTTTGTTTCTATTTTATTGATTTGATTTTTTGTATGTAAAGTGCTGAGTACATGTACAGCACTAAATAAATAAATAATGTACCTAAAATAGGTTAACTTGGCCGATTGGGACCTGGGGGGAAAGTTTTGAAGATCTTAGCTGGAAGGGAGATTCTTCTGGAAAAGTCTCCCCTCATATAAAATGAAACTAGGAGGCCACAACTGCTCATACTATGAAGTCCAAAAAAGGGAGCTAATTCAGTGCACAAATGTGTGTGTGTGTTCTTTAGAAACTCTGTTGTTGAAAATTCAAATCTCAGCATTCAAAATAGAATCCGTAAAAATAAAGAAAATTTTATTTCCTTTCAGAGGTACTATAAAGCAAGCATTAGGGACTTTACTAACCTAGTATCACTATATCTATTTCTCCTTGAGTGCCTCTGTATAGCTCTCATTAATGTTAATATTCACATGCATGTCAGGAAGAAGGCATAAACTACATAATGAACTTTAATAAGCACTCATTTTCAGGTGACGTTCATTATATGAAAATTTTTGAGGCCAAAATATATCAATATGATTATGAAATACAGAAGAGATTTTTAAAGCCATCAGATTCATTAGTGGCAGCAACAGACACGGGTTTCTCAAAAAATGACAGGGAGAGTTATTAGCAAATAAAAAAAAACTAAAGGCTAATCACTTCAGAGATGTGCAGTTCATCTAAACCCAAATCATAGGATGATTCAACGTTTCCCATAAACACTTCCTTCAAGAATTTAAAATACAGCTTCATTCTATTGAACCAAAATGCTTATTTTTGAAAATGCCAGCATCCAGTCCTGAAATACACACAACAATAATAATAAAGCAGAGTTGGCCCCAGAACCAGTGTCGTGCAAATTGTTCTTCCTGCCATGGTGCAACTGTAACCAGCCCATTCTCTACATGTATCTGGAAAAACATGAAAGGTCTTTTTCAAAGGCAGCTTCTGCAAGGCAGACTTGAACACTGCTATTGCCTGGTTAGCCACTGTTTTTAATTACTGTTTGCTTTAACTGTTTTCATGAGCCTTCAAGGTGACTCTGGTTTACGGTGGCAGTCTCATAGATTTCTTTTGGCAAGAGTTATTTACAGGAGGTTGGCCATTGCCTTCTGCTAGAATGAGAGTATGATCTGGCCAAGGCGATCTAGTGGATCTCTGCACCTGAGTGGAAATTCAAACACTGGTCTCCTCTAGTCCAACACTCAGACCACTACGCCACACTGGTTCCCTATGATTAAACATTAATTTATTTGATTATGACCTTAAAATCCCATCTTAAATCCCTTAAAGAAGCTCGAGGTAGTACAAATAGCAAATGTTCAATTTTATTCTCAAAAAAACACAGTGAAGTAGGGTAAGATCAAAGGCAATGACTTGCCGAAGATCATCACAGATTCATAGCTAAGAGGGAATTTAAACCTGAGTCTCCCTTGACGAAGATTGATACTAGCCCATACAACACAATATTTCTCTAAAGTTTTTTTAAATTAATATCACATCTCAGATGACCCATAAAAAAATTCATAACAAGTTCCTCTCTCTCTCTCTCTCTCTCTCTCTCTCTCTCTCTCAGGGAATCGTATGTGGGAACATTAAATCTGGTCATATCAAAAACCAATTTCACATGCTGTTTCAGCCCTTCCAAGCTCTGAATTTTTAGAATCGTGGGAAACCTATCTGGACTCAGATGACAGTGGAAGAAAAGATCCCAGCATTTGCACCTTGCAGAGTACATAGTTAAGGAAGAAACTTTTCCAGTTCCTCAGCAACATGCTGTGGCTTTCCTGTGACAACAACAGCTGGTAGTATATACTCAGACCTTCTTGCACAACCACACATCAGGCCTGCAGATGTCCCAAGTACTATACAGGCACTATTTAATGAAGTCAGGGAGGAGTTTTTCTTAGGGAATTAGCCAGCTTGTGGGGTTTTCATCTCTCTTTAGCAATTTACACAAGGTTTTGTTTTTGTTTTTTTTCCATTTTACAGAACTTTACAGGTTAGGTTACTAGGCTGAGTTCAGGTTTGGCTTAAAGGATCTCTTATCCATATCTTCTCCATTTTGCCAACCCTTTTAAGGTGTCTTGGAGTGTACACTTCAGAAAATTGTCTGGCTCACATGATGCTGAACCTTCTTTACTCATGGGTGGCTTGCATGCATTTGTTTCATATCCTGTCACACATACTTCCCAGCTGGGGAGTGGTACAATTGCCCACAGGTGGGTCATTCATGCCTGAATCCACCACCCTGTTAAGAGATATAGCCATGTTAGTCTGGAATATCAGTATGCAAAGGGATCTTATTGCACCTTTGAAACTAATTGTGTGGAAAGAGTTGTAGCATAAGCTTTTGTAGACTTGGTTTATTTCCTCAGATGCATGGAGTGACCAAGGCCCATACAGACCAGCAGAAAGAGCTGGCCTCTGGCAGAGTCAGGATGCAGCATCTTGACACTGAATGCCCTAACTTCACCCAAATGGTGCCATTTTTGCATGCACCTTCCACACGGTGCACGCCATCATGACGCACATGATGCAGCACCAAAGGGGCATCATAAAGCCATGCTGCGGTAACCATGGCACCCCTTGGAGGGCGCAAAAAGGAGCTACTTTTTGTGGCTCCATTTTGCACTCTCCAGAGGCTGGATCAGGGCTGTGGTGTAAGGTTGCTAGAGCCCCGATCCAGCCTCCAAGTCTACAAAAGTTTATACTACAACATCTTTCACAGAGTTTGTCTGAATGGTGCTACAAGATTACTTTGCAAACCACCACCCTAATTTCTCCCAAGGCACTTCAGCTGTAAATAATAAAATTATGCTCACTTTTATTTCAGAAAAGTGTTATGTATTATCTTTGTTGCCCCCATTGGAATTGTCTTGATGTATATCTATATATGTGTCTATGTTCAAGCCAGGTATGACAAATGATGTATATGTTCTATATGCTGCAAGTGCAACATTTTTATTTCCAATCTTTTCCAACACTATCCCACTAAAGCTCGAATTATTCACAACCAAAAACAGTCATCAGGATGTTAAAGGCACTGAGCCATGGATTTATGGGAGTGAAATGTTCTAATCTGAGGTCAGTGTTGGTAATAATAAATCAGTTCATTTATCTGCTGCAGTATTGAGCATAATCATAACATAGTTCAAAATGAGAGCTAACATGTAACTATAAATGAGTGTTGCATAATTGTAAAGAGAAAACACCATGGAACAGATGGCATAAGATATAAAGGGGGGGGGGAATTACAGGCCTCAAAAGTAATTGCAAGTCTGCTCCAATTATTTAAACAGGGTTGCCACACAAGGAGACTCACATCATAGACGGACGGAGGGAAAAGCTGGGAGTAAAAGGCATACTCCCAGCAAAATTGCACAACCATGCTGAAGATTTTCAGACACATCGTGCTTATCCAGGATTTAATACAAGAACATCCAGGAATGCTCCACCAACAAACAATTAATAGAGAAGTCCCAGGAATGATTTGTTGCTGGAGCATTCCTGGATCTTCATTGGTTAAGTCCTGGATAAGAATGACATTCTTATACACATTTCTAATTTGCTTCCTTGTTCCAACCTTTGACTCTAAAATGCAGATTTTATATATATGTGTGTGTGTGTGTATGTGTGGATTGACTTGCTGAATTTATATATTGTCTGATAAATACACAATATGAAAGGTATAAAGGGATGAAAATAAATCTAAATAAAAAGGATAATGTCTTCATCTGGCCCAGGAAATATTCAAGTGTATCTTATCTACTTATACAAATTTATAAAGAATACCCACATTATGGTATTATCTGATGTGTAGTGAGCTCCAGAATAAGGTTAAACATTTTAAGTCTCAATGCACTGAATGGGATATATGGAGGTTTTGTAACATGTATCCTTTATTCTAAGTAATGATGGAAGAAGGAAGCCTTATATATGAGAGTTGCAAAGTTAATCTTTCTCCTCTCTCCCACCTTTCTCTTATACATACTCACATGCTAGGATTCATGGAATATTGGAAATAAACTAACAATATACTCAAATGCATTTTGAGGTTAACATATGAAAAGGACATTAGCAATTAATTTGGGTGTGCACATAAATTGCTGCCAATAAATGATACATGCAGTCTTAGGTGCTCATCAGCTATTTTATTTATTTTTAAATGTTCCTTCAGTAATGGGGGAACAATGGCTTCAAGCTTTGGCAGAAAGTTGACATTATGTCAAAATAATGCATCATGCCTGTTTTATATAAATACAAAAATATTTATTATGCACATGAAGCCCTAATTATTCAGTACTGGTGCAATTGTATTGCCAATACTCATCACAAAGACTCAGCATATAAGGAAAAAGTACAATTCCAGATGCAAAGATCTTTTTTGGGGTGCTTGGTGGGGTCATACATTATGAAATATATATAGTAGATAAATTTGTTATCACAGAAAAAGCCAGAGGGTAAGCCAGATGGCAGCTGATGTCATATTGCCACACACTGGGTAAAGATGTGCATGAACAATGATGCAATAGAAAAAGAATTCCCACTGTTATATTATTCAGAAACTATTGAATTACTATCCATGTCATGCACATTTAATGGGTGTGAGTTATTAGGATTTCAGAGCTAAACAATATGAAATTATAGCATGTCCAACATGAACAAAACCAAAATTGTACCTTTCCCAAATTGCTGTTCATAATTCAACTAGACATTCAATTTTTCATTCCACCAACACATTCCTCCAAAGCAATCTCCCAATCAAATCCTCTAATGAGCATAATTAAGCATGTAATTGTTGTTTTTTTACTAAAAATGGGGCCAGATTTTTTTTAAAAAAAAACTTGCAAAATTGTACATTTTACAATTCCATTCATTTTGGCAAACCAGAACTTACTATTAAATCAAAGGAAGCTTCCTCAATTAAAACAGAGGGTGAGACCGAGAGAAAGAGAAAGTCAAATGTTCCTAGCTCTAACTATAAAAGGAAGTGGAATGAGTAGAATTTCTGAAAGCATAATAAGCATTTTTGCCCTGTCTTTTCTTTTCAATAACACTGGGAGCGTGCACTTGCTGATAATGAATGGCAAATATCCTAGATGCAAGTCTCTAATCAGCTAGAAAGATACAATTTATTTCGGGTCTCCACGCCTCCTTTAATGTTGCAGAAGATAATGGTTAGAATGAAAGGAAAGGAAGGAAATGCGGGGCAGGTGCGCGCTGTAAATCAATATGGACTATTTTGTGGTTATCAGAGTGGGGGAGTTGGTTAAGAATTAAGTTATAATATATGCCTTTGGAATATTTATTATGAGGAAGTAATATATTGACATGCATAATAAAGACAGACGTTTCATGTTTTAAAACACAGAAGAAGAAAAAAGCAAAGACCACACATGTGTAAAATAAAAAATGAAACATCCACAGTAATGAGTTAGGAATACCACTCTGATGTGGCATTCTGTGAGTTTAGTTCATAAAATAGGGTCAATTGATACAAGGGCCCATTTTAGATTGGCAAAAAGAAGTGTGTTCATGGCTGCATGAAACTCTAGCCTTTAGATGAGAAAAAGGGAAAGTGTGCCATGAAAATGCTTTTTTTGCATTTCAGGGGAGAAGAAGCGCCTTTAAAAAGGTGCTGGTTTTCCCAGCTTCTTTTTTAAAAACAGCGGAACAGCGCAGCTCCATCTAAAGGCTGCAAGCCTTTAAGGAAAAGGCAACTTCATGTCACACTTTCCTGCCAATCTAGAAAGCCCCATAGACTATTATCTTGAGAGAATCTGGACATAATGCTAAACCATATTTAGCACAACCTGTTGCTTCAGATATGCTTTCGACTAAACTTCCCATCATACACCTGGGCTGTTGCAGGCATTTTTAGCAGTGCTACCTTTTGTAATGATCTTTTGTAACAGAGAAAAGATGGGATGCAAATGTTCTTAACTGAAGTGCTAAATGAAAGAAAAATATTTCAAACATCCAAGTTTGAAAAGGGCAGTTGGAAATCAGTGGAGTTCTACCAAAATTGGGAACTAACAGGCTTAGAATAATTATGTTACTCATGTTACTTTTCTTTCTAAAGAGGGGTTTTGTTGTTATGTACCTTCAAGTCATCCCCAATTTATGGTGACCATGACCCTATGCTAGGGTCTTCTTGGCAAGATTAATTCAGTTGTATTCGATGGCATTTAAGCATCCAAATGGCCAACTGTATATAGCCGGCCTCTATATCCAGATTTTTTTTTACTCTATGGATTTAACCATCCACAGCTTGAAAATATTCCATACACACACACACACACACACACAATAGATTATATACATACCCCAACCTTTATTTTCCTATTTTTAAAAAATAAGGGAATCATTTTACTATGCCATTGTATTTCATGGGACTTGAACATCCATGGATTTTGGCATCCATGGGTGGTCCTGGAATCAAACCCCAGTGGATACCAAGAGCCCACTGTATAAGCCTTGTTCAAGAGTTATGAAAGCATATGATTTAAACATCAAGAAAGGGGAAGCACTTTAGTTTCATTTCCTCTATCACAGTGAAGAATGACTTTATGAATAGGAGATATTCTTCCAATCCAGAAGGATCTATAATTCAGAACACTGATTTTCCAGTGTTCTGGAACATGGGGAAAATGTCCATGGATAGAGATCATGACAGAAGGAGGCAGAAGTACAAGAATTCCCTTCTCGTCAGTTTAATTTACCACCATCCTAAATGCCCAAAGAGGTATACAGTTACAGTTGACATTGTCATCCCTCCTCGGGAAAATGATTATGAAATAAGGAACAAAATAAAAATCTAAGAAGGAATACACACACACAAACACAGGCTGCATGGAAATGCTTAAGGCCATAATCCCATGCACAATTTGTTTGTGAGAAGCTCCACTGAACTCAGTGGGACATCCTTCAGTTTAAACATGCTTAGGATTGGGCTACAAAAGAAACAGAATTGGGATGAGGCAAAACATAACAGCCAAAAATACCATGGCAAAAATCATATTCATTATGTGCAGGTTACCTCAATTTCAGTGAGAGAAACATTATTTCTGTTTGAGAACCACCTAAGGTCACTATAACTCAAGGTCAATTTGATGGCAGTTAACAACAAACCTGCATTGCCTTTCAGTTTCCTGGCTCTGCAAAATGAGAAGCTGTTCCTCAGGAATTTCCAAAAGATGTCATTCTCTTATTTAATACATTCAGTCACAAGCAGCACCACTAGCTTCTGGTCAGAGTCAGCACCAGTTAGTGGTTAGGGTTCCCAGATGTCCTTTTTAAATGGGATGGTCCTATATTTGGGGACATGAAGTTCAGCTTCATATTGGGAATATGATAGGATGCCCAAATCCTTTATTTTTTCTTATTTGCTGACAGTGAATGCCAGCCAAGTTCCCAACAGATCAACCTGCTGAGGAATGATACTCAGCAAGATACTCAGTAGTCTGAGATACTCAGACTCTTTCTGCTGGGATGACAGCTGGATTGGCACTGCTCTTCTTCCTCATCCCAAACAGTGAGGCAGAGCAGCCAAATTGGGCTTCATGTGTGACTCTCTTATTTTTCTGTAGATCCAAGAATAGAAAGAGCCAGCAAAAATATTACTACAGCTCCCAGGATCTACAGGTGGCCTTAATGAATGAAATGTTTTGTATACTGAAGTCCAAATGAACAATTTTCCTAAACTCTAGGTTAGTCTCCAGTCTTTTGTAAAACTTGTTTGTAAAACAGTGCCAACTCCAGGTTTGGAGAAAATCCTTGAGCAAGGTGCCCTGAGTGGCCTTTCCTCCTTCTTGCTTCTCTCTCTGCTGCCTAGTCCCTTTAGGCTCAATCTAAACAGCTACCTGAAAGGCAAAGACAATGCAAGGACACACTCTGATTCTTCTCTCCTGTCATTGGTTTCCTGTTCTTATAGGACAAGGGAACAAGTGGTGGCAGTATGGAGTGGAAAAAGCAACAGGAAAACTGGAAAGATGTGATAATTGATAATGGGATGTGCCCAATGATATCTATCTCCTATGTCCACCCTGGTAAGATATATGTCAGCACCTTAGTCATATTCTCTAGTACCATTCTTAATTGGGATGTTGTGGGATAAAATACCAAAGGTATCCATATGACGTGCATATCTGGCAGAACCTGAATAAACATTACTGAGACTACTGTCATGAGGCTACAATCTCTGTCTGAATTCAGACCAAATACAATTGGAAGAGAGGCAGAAAACTGGTCTCGTGATAATTTCCAAATTTCAATATTTACAAGAGGAATACTGAATCTGTTACTGCCAATTCTCCCAGGGTCTTTGTAAGAATTAACATTCAAAGAAGGTTTCATTCTGATGATGTGCATTAATCACACTTGCAACTATTCATTAAACATTTTTGCATTTTAAAAGGACAAGGGAACAATTTGTATCAAAATGAGTAACCCATAATCTCTGCTTCTGGGAGCAGATCCACCACATTTATCTCTAAGCATGCTACATGTTGTGTTTGCAAAAGTAGGCACAGCTCAGGTGGGACATCAGCTTCTAAATCATAACAATAAATGGGAATATACGTCTATTTGCAGATATGATTGGCTATTCACTTCTGCATCCAGATGTTGAGCACTAAATATTTGACCAATGTGGCTCCATCCAGAGTCCATGGATAAGAAACTGCATGTAGCTAACATGGGTATATCTGGATATTCTGTCACCTGCTATAAGAATATATTTTATATTATGTTTTGCTTTATTTTGTCCTTGATATTTTTTTTCTAGTGCCACAAGAATTTTCTGCATCGTGAGAAAAAAACAACAATTTTTTTTTTTTTACACTGGATGTAAAAAACGGGGGGAACAGGTCATAGTTGGGTTTTAGTGGTCAAGAGCCCCATTATTAATGCAAGAAGTCTCTGAGCAAAATTGTGTACTCCCCTCCCCCTTTGTGAAGCCAAACACATTAGTGTCACAAAAACAGAAGGGAAGGATTACTAATCAAAAAGAGGTAAACAACTTATCCATTGCTTCTATTTTTAAAAATAATGCTACAACAATCCTAAATACTGCAAAGGCACTAGATCTCGTCTAGAGGCAGGTTCAGCCCACTACCTCGCCTAAGAAAACCCTATCAAATTAATGGGGTCACCGTAAATTGACAAGTGACACGAAGGCACATACACATACAATAATAAGTCATTTATGCAAAAAAAGTACAGCCAACCCTCCATATCCGCAAATACTATATCCACAGATTCAACCATTTGCAGCTTGAAAATAATAAAAATATATATTAATACAAAGAAGCAAACCTTGATTTTCCTACTTCATATAAGGGTCACCACTTTACTACACCATTGTATTTCATGGGACTTGAGCATTTTGAGGAGTGGGCATTCAGGAGGATCCTGGAACCAAACCCCAGGGGATATAAAGGGCCCACTGCATTTTCGCAAAAATACCTTTGCACAATTTATATAAAGATAGTCCCCACAGGATTTCCCTATGCTCAGCAACAAGCCAAGATCTGTTTTCTTCTGCAGACCCTCTCAAAATGGCAAAAAGATGTGATGTTGCATAACCTCCTATTGCCGTTTTGAGAAGTTCAGTAGAGGAAAACATGTATTTGGGGTCAGTACAGGGTTTGGAAGTGCTTGTGTGGGTGGAGTGAGTGTATTTTTGCATGTTTCCATGCATTGAGGGGGGTGGGGTGGGGTTGTTCTGAGGGCAAAAATTGTCTGAAAAATCACACCAACAGGGTATATATATATGGGGGTGGGGGAAATGGAGGGACTGGTGGGAACGTCAAGGGGGCACAAAGATGGGGCCCAGTAGCTACATACATCCCATCCTAGAGTGTATTCCCTTTTCCCTTCTACACACACAAACCTGTCCCCCCACACACATACACAAACTGAAATAGAAGCTACCAACTTCCACCTGGTAGACTGAGCCACCATAAACAGTGGAATCCATGGAAGAAGAAGCAAACTGATGATGTCAAAAGCGAGAGTTTTGTATGTTACTACCACACAGCATGCATTATTGTCATTTGGCATGTTATAAGATTCTGTACTATCTGTACAGTACTAGTGTGGAAGTGGTTGTTGATTTTTTCCCCAGTAAACCTACAAGAAATTTAAGAGAAGGGAAGGGAATTAGCTTGTCCTATCTCTTACATAGTGTCATGAGGCTGCTCCAGTCGCCAAACGTAGTGCTTGAGATTACAAAATCATAGAATCATAGAGTTGAAAGAGACCACAAGGGCCATCCAGTCCAACCCCCTGCCATGCAGGAACTCCCAATCAAAGCATCCCCCGACAGATGGCAATCTAGCCTCTGTTTAAAGACCTCTAAGAAAGGATACTCCACCACACTCCAAGGGAGTGTGTTCTACTGTCAAACAGCCCTTACTGTCAGGAGGTTCCTCCTAATGTTGAGGTGGAATCTCTTTTCCTGTAGCTTGCATCCATTATTCCTGGTCCTGTTGTCTGGAGCAGCAGAAAACAAGCTTGCTCCCTCCTCAATTTGACATCCCTTCAGATATTTAAATAGGGCTATCATATCACCTCTCAACCATTTCTTCTCCAGGCGAAACATCCTCAGTTCCCTAAGTTATTCCTCATAGGGTATGGTTTCCAGACCCTTCACCATCTTAGTTGCCCTCCTTTGGACCCACTCCAGTTTCTCCACATCCTTTTTGAATTGTGGTTCCCAGAACTGGACATAATACCCCAGGTGGGGCCTGACCAAAGCAGAATAGATTGGCACTATTACTTCCCTTGATCTAGACACTATACTTTTATTGATGCAGCCTAAAATTGCATTGGCCTTTTTAGCTGCTGCATCACACTGTTGACTCATGTTCAACTTGTGGTCTACTTGGACTCCTAGATCCCTTTCACATATAGTCTCATTCAGCCAGGTGTCTCCCATCCTATATTTGTGCATTTCATTTTTCCGCCCTAAGTGCAGAACCTTACATTTCTCTGTGTTGAATTTCATTTTGTTAGCTTTGGCTCAGCTTTCTAGTCTATTCAGGTCATTTTGAATTTTGATCCTGTCCTCTGGGGTATTAGCTACTCCTCCTAATTTGGTGTCGTCTGCAAATCTGATAACTATGCCCCCAATGGCATAACAAAACTATAAGCCCCAAAACAAAATGCAAAAGATGCACAGTATTACTGTCTGTGTCACCCCCTCCTCGATTTTTATATCAGGAATTAGGCAAAGAAATCTGTCTGGAAAAGATTAAAAACCAGATCATTTTCATTAGAAGCATTAAGAGTGCAATCTGGGGAAGAAGAAAAAAAACAACCTTCAGGGACTAGCACAGAGAAATTGTTTCTTGACCTGCATAGGACACAGCCTAGATCAGTGTTATTCAGTGCAGTGATCCCTGGATAGGTGCCAGTCCATGAGCCATTAACTGCCAGACTGCAGAGAATTTCCAGGAAATAAAGCCAACAGACACAAATTTACTACCAGCCTCTGGCACAGTAGAAGAAGGAAAAAATGGCTGGTCCCCAACACCAATAGCCTGAAGAGCACTGGCCTAGATTCCTTGGGAGGGCCAAGAGGTGAGAGCCAAAGGAAGAGAGAAGAAGCAGTAAATTAAAATGACACAATATAGTAGGGTGTAACAGAGCTACATTTCAATAGTGACCTAGTATGTATTGGGATGTCATTGCTTCCTGTGGTTTAAATCAAGAATTAAAGGCCTTTTAAGAGGCACTTTGATGGGAATATTTCAGTTTCTACACAATTCCTTCATAAGAGAATGGTGTTTGAAGCACCCTTCAAACACCATGTGTATCACTAGGGTGTATAGGGCTGGGAAGAAGAGATTAGGGGGCTGTCCACAAGGGCCAAAGGCTGGTGTTTCTTCTGGTCTTGTCTTGTCTAGATCAGACCACAACTTACAGGGGAGAACTGGACCTACCAGTAAGGACATAGATCTGGAAGAGCCAGCCTGAACCCAGAGTAAATATCCTTTTACATGGGTTAATTTACCCCTGGTTTTCTGTGAAAATTTCTAGGAAACTCCAAGGCAAAACCTGGCAGTGCTCAGACACACACCCATGACCCTTACCTTGCCAGATGTCACCATGGCTGAATCTGTGTTGCTATATCTGATGCAGAAATAGGATGCCTGGCCCTGTAGGAGATCACACCTGTCCTGGTCCTAGTTAGTGCAGCGACAGGTGAGTGAATACCCACCCATCCCTGCACTGACTCAGGGACCAACCTAGGTGAGCACTGGGGCTGAACCAATGGTACCCTGGCCCATCTGCTCAGGCCCTAGATTTGGAAGATCAGTGGCAAGAATAAAATCACACCAGTTACATGCCAGGCTTTAAAGACATTTTCCTCCAACCTGCCACTTTCCAAATATGATACAAATCACCTACAGCCAGCAATCATACTACAGGTATACTTCAGTTAATGATGTATTAAATGTGTTCCTGGGCAATACTTCTTTAACAGAAACTTTGGTATTATTGTTATCGTTATTTTCTTATATCCCACCTTTCTCCCAATATAGGGACTCAAGGCAGCGAAGTATCAGAGGCAGAAATAACATGGAAAGAACAGGTTCCTACACTGCAAAAAAGAACAGCAATTCAACATGTTTCAGCAAACATTTTATTCTAAACTAACATCACACACAGATGAAATGAAATAATCCAGCCAGGCAAGTCTTGTGTTTGTAAACAGAAATATTTCAAATCTTCTAGAGACTACAGGAAAACTTCTTCCAAAATACATCCCAGGATAACTTTTTCTTTCCTCAACCTCCACTTTTCTTATGATTTCTATTTTGGTGGGGAAACCTAGGCCATGTCTGCACAGGCCAAATAAAGTGACCTACCTCATCCTCTTGGTGGGGAGTCCAGACTCTGCACACTCCAAGTCTGGCACAAAAACAAAACAGGTGATATCAATCCCATTCAGCACCAAACTCTGGGTATAGTCTTCTTAATATGGACTTTAAAAACTCCCTTCCTTGAAGATCCAGAGCACTCTGTTCCAACACCGGGTGACTGTTTAGAATTAGTCCTGTTGTGTCTCCCAGTGTAGCCAATGTAGCAGCAGATTGCTACATTGATCAATGCTGGGCACCTTATTCTGACCTCAGGAGCAAGTGAGTCACCGCAGCCATGCTGAGCTGCATAACAGGACGCATGTGATGACAGCCACTCTACCTTGGAATGGGGAGCTTAAAATAATGAAGGAAGTTGAGTGAGTTTCAGGGCCAAGATGCTCCAGGCTTCCCCTGGAGTATGCTGGCCAGTGCAGACAAGACCTTTTGTGGAGGTAGTTGTTCACCTTGCCTGTTTTATGTTAGCACACATAGCTACAGTAAGATCACCTGGAGTAAAACCCATTCTTTCCCATGCTACTTATTGCATTAATTACCACAAATACACTGCTGCAACTCAGCACTGAAAGTCTGTCTTCACCATCCTTCCAATACCAATGCTACAAAACAAACAAACAAACCTTTTAGCTAGACAGAAGAAAAGAAAAGGGGAGGGGGTGAGTTGGGCTGAGTTGAGCTGCTGTAAAAAGACTTTGGAAACAGGAACTTCTTTCTCAGAGGCTTTGTTAACTGAGCTATGCTTATATGGAGTCTATATACATCACCAAGGTGCCAGGCTAGGGAAGGCAGCTTAAAACTCCACTGGAAGATTTTTCTTGAAGTCACAAACAAAATGTGCCACTTGTTGACAACATTTTTGACCAAATTATTATATGCCTTTTTTTTCTCAATCTTACCATTCCTAGTGTTAATCACTAACACATGGGCAGCTCCATGTGTTAAAACTACACATTTTGACAGAAGTGCCCTTCTTTTTGAAGCATTTTGCCCTCTTTTGGGCTGGCATTAGATATCTTGCATTTAACTATAGAAATAATTGATACCATTAGATGAACATAAATTATAGGGAGTTTATCAGACGGGAGGAATTTCTCTCTATTTCGAATGGAGCCAATTCGAATTCACGTAAATTCACTAGTTTAGCGAATTTATGTGGATTCTATTTGCATCCAGAATGCATTCAGAATGACTTCCCATTACCCAAAAATGACCCCCCATTGGCCAAAATTATGTGAGATGCTCTAATACACAATAACATAAAACCCATCATTGCGTTCGGAATGACTTCCCTTTTGCCCGAAATTGTGTGAGATACACTCATTCGCAATAACATGAAATCCCATGATTGCATTCGGATTGCCATTGGATTATACTTCCAATTTCCGTCGTCTGATAAACTCCTATGAAACAGATTGTTTCATTCATTTGCATGAACCGTGTACATATCATGGGCACTGTATCCATAGAGTGGCTGCAAAAGTCCCTATTCATGTGAACAGGGATGCTAGCATCAGAAAGTCTACACAATGAAAATTCTCCTGGAGGAAAGCAAGTAGAATATGATCTAGTGAAAAAGTCCTGAAACCCTGAAGGAAAAGATATCACATTTTTTACCATATTTTACTATATAATCCTGAAGGATGTGCTTATTTATTGTATTGATTCTCTTATTCAAATGCCTTCACATGGCAGAGGGTGGGTAGATGAGCAGGTAGAGGGGCAGATGGACATTACTGCTAACAGATTTTTTTATATAGGTTTGCCTAATCTCCTTGGCATTTTATAGCAGTTTTTTAAAAAAGGAAAAAAGAAATCATGCTGAAACTGGTTGTTTGAAACTGATATTCAATTTCCACCTTCACCTGAAGGTAATGGGCATTTGAATAAAGGCTCCTTGGATGAAATCTGCAAATAGACCTTCTTCCATGGCAATGGCAGGGAGGGTGCTGGAGTTGTCCCAGAGGCATATTACCCCTCTTCTCCCTACACCAAGTTATCATCTTACACCCATTCAATCTTAACACCCACTGCCCAGGAGAAGGAAGAATGAATTATATTAAAGAATGAATTGTATTAAAAGCTTGCCTGGATTTCAAGTGCGGTTGAAGGGAGGTAAATTAAGCTCCTGCTTTTAGGAAGCGGCAGCATACAGTGAGCAAAGGGATCCAAACAGGAGATGATTGGAGAAAAATATTCTGCTATACTGGAGCCATGTAGAGGGTGGGTGTGGTGTATAATGGGAGTTGTAGATCTTTGGGGACACTTTGGTCATTTTAGGTCTGGGGAGGACTTTTTCTATCAGGAACTGAAGAGGCTGGGGTTGCAAGGGATGCAGAGGGTATGTGTCCCTTTGAGGTCTCTTTTGGTGCCAATGTGTCCCTGTAGCCCCTGACAGTTGTCTTCCTGTGCTCTAAATGTGCTCCAAGGCCTTCTCATTCACCTCAATGTCACCTCAAGACCCACAAGGCAGCAGCATGACCCTGCCTTGAACCACACAACGTTCCTCATCATTTGGGACTATTAAAGGGGATAAAAGTTAAAGTTACACTGGAAAAGCAGTGATGTTATCCTCCAGTTGCAATTATAATGTAATCTAATGGTTATACTTTCATTAACTCAAATAAATAAATTAAATGAATTTGCCAGTAATTAATTGTCAGCAATTGTGAATTGCTAATTGTAAGGAATTACTTCCGACCTGTGATGTCAACCAAAAGCAGCAAATTGTTTATCAGCTTCATAGCTGAAGATTTGTTCAGATTACACTATTGTTCTGGCACTGTGTGATTTCAAGGGGTTCCCAACTTATGGAAACCCTAAGGCAAACCCATTACAGGGTTTTCTTGACACAATTTGCTCAGAGAAGATTTGCCTTTCCCTTTTTCTGAAGCTGAGTGAGTGTGACTTGTCCAAGGTCATGCAGTGTGTTTCCATGGGCAAGGGATTCAACCCTTTATTTCCAGAATTATATTCAAAACATTACACCATGCTGGTTCTCTGATTACATTATTACACTACATTATCTATTTCATTATCTATTGCACCTGTTAACTTAGTGGGAAAACAGAAAATCCCAGAGGAGAAGCTTGCCACTGCCATTTTGAGCACTGGATTGGGGCCGTGGCAAATGCATGCCATGGGCCCCAATCCAGTGCTTTGCTGGCTCTAAAAGAAATAGCAAAATGCCTCCCCTTTGAGATCCAGCAAAAAGGTGACTTTGCCATGGCATCAGCACTTTTCGGCACTCCTTTCAGCATGCAACATATAAACGCCACTCCAAAGGAGTGTCATGGTGTGGCCCACCATGCAGTTTGGGCAGGCAGTGTGATGCCGACATTGGGCCAGCATGGGGGCATGTGTCATGCAAATGCCATGCCCCCACACTGGCACTTCAAGCCAGTTTGTACAGCCCCTTAGTTTCCTGGCTTAGTTTCAAATGCCATTTTTGGCCTTACACACCTTAAGCTAGGGACAAGCAACTGTTCCAGAGAGCTGATGCCAAATTTCACTCTCAAGTCTCCTTCTAGGCCACATGGTCAACTTTTGGCTGACTCATGGTCCTTTCACATTATGCACTTACAGTACTATGATTCCACTTTGTCCACCATGGCTGAATCCTATGAAATCCTGTTGTTGTTGCTGTTGTTCCCCTTTGGTGAGCTCTAAATTTGTTGTTGTGTGCCTTCAGGTCATTTCCAATTTATGGCAATGCTGAGGTGACCCTATCACTAGGTTTTCTTTGAATTATTTGTTCAGACCAGGTTTATCTTTGCCTTCCCCTGAGGCTAAGAAAATGTGAATTGTACTAGATCAGACAGAAAGTTTCCATGGCTAAGCTAATCAAAAATTACACCAAGCTGGCTCATGGATGGCTCCTCTTGCACTGTGAATGAAATGACACTGTGCTGCTAGTCTGCCTTTTCCTCCTTCATTCATTTTGTTAACAGAACACAGTGATATCTACTCCTTATCCAGCACAATATTGTATGCAGGAGGCAGAGCAACTGAATGCTAAAAACCACAAGGAAGCACATTATCTCAGCTGTCTCCCCCTTATTGTCTTTTAAATGGGCCCTGAAGGACTTCTTCATTTTGCTTCACTTTTCACGTGTTTCTTTCATATTTAATTTTTCTTCAATTTCTTTTTATGCAAGTTTTGCATTTGTTCCCCCCCTTCTCATTTAAAAAAAAGAATTAAGGATTGTGCCTTTATTTTATTTTTATTTCTGGAAGCTGATGTTGTCCTTTACAAAACCTATGTATTTGCACCCTATCTATCAGAAATGCTTTAGCTATAGCATGACCCTCCTCAGGGCAAGGTATCCGCCTCAACACCTCCAACTCTTCAATTTTATGAAAGACCAAAAATCTTCTCCAGTCTATGTTTGCCTTGTCAGACACCATATTGGCCTCCTCTTAAATGTCATTGGCCAATTGTGGAGAAAAGTAATTAGTTGCACTCCACTTCCTGCTAATTATTGAGTGTATAATTTGCCAAATGATGTACAAGCTCTTGTTGACTGTGGCCTACTGCCTCCCTTTGCTATCACAGACATACTCAAAGGCAGGCAGCGAATGGCTTACCAGTGACAGCTGGCAAACCAGCCTCTGGGAATAAAACATTTTAGCACTTCATAAATTTCTAACAAGGTTTCAAATTGATGCAGTTTTCCTCCTCTCAGCTCTGCCAGCCTAGCAAAAGGGGTAAAAATTGCTAATTAAATCCGCAGCAAAAAGAGAAAAGAAAAGAAAAGTATACGATTGGTAAGATAGTTCATTATATTTAATAAGTAGCAATTAGATCACAACTCCAAAGAAAGTTGGGAAGCCCCACCCTCAAGAACAAGTAGGGAACTAACATAGATTATTCTACATTTTCATAATATAATGCATGAACTCATTTTTTTAAAGGCAACTTCATAATGTTTTTTAAAAGCTTAAAAGAAGCTGAAGTGTACAATTCCTAAGGTTTTAATGAAACACAAAACACAGTTAATCACTGATCTTTAAGATGTAATCTCAGGATTCAGGCTCTAGAAGATGCAAATTTCCTTTAAGACAAAAACCATTTTAATTTTGTATTTTATTCTTTTAAAGTTCTGCCAGCCACCAAGAAAAACTTACATTATTAGCCAACCATACCAATATAGCTGAATACTCCCCCCCCCCCTTTTATGCTGGATAAAATGGTAAACTGTTATATACAGAAGTGAATTGTCATAATTATTGGGGCCTTCTAGATTGGCAAAAAGAAGTGTGTTCATGGCTGCATGAAACTCTAGCCTTTAGATGAGAAAAAGGGAAAGTGTGCCATGAAAACACTTTTTTTGCATTTTAGGGGAGAAGAAGCGCCTTTAAAAAGGTGCTGGTTTTCCCAGCTTCTTTTTTAAAAACTGTGGAACAGTGCAGCTCCATCTAAAGGTTGTGGTGCAGCTGCTAAGCATTAAGGAAAAGGCAACTTCATGTCACACTTTCCTGCCAATCTAGAAAGCCATAGTGTTTCAAGGCACAACTAAATCTTGCTTTGATTATAAAATGTTCAAAATAAATATATAAATACTTCTAAGGCCTCAAAAAGTATTTAGTTGACATTATGATTACACTTTTAAAATAACTATTTACTTCCTGTCCTTCAAATGTAACTAAAATAGATACTTTTAAAAGTTACTATTTAGAAAATGCTATAAGCTGCTGGCCTATGTACAAAACATGTTCTCTGTCCATACACTTTGTTGTTGCCCCAGAGTACAAGAGGCACAGCACAAGCCTGCATTTGAACAATGTGATAATTCTCTGCCACGTTTTAGTGGGGCACATGCCCACAACTATGTTATCTCATGTTGTGTTACAATTGTAAGGAAGCTATATCTTAGTTATTGAGAAAGAAACTAAGCAACCACATGTACTTCAAAGACTGTTCAGAACCTTCACAGAATCTTAGAACTGAAAGAGACACAAGAGTCATCCAGTCCAACCTCTGTGTCAGAACAGGGGTCCAGAATCCCAGACAATCAACCAGTCAGCTTTAAGTTGAATAAACAGAACTTTATTGATGCTCCAGGATCAGCAGTACCACACCATTCAGCTTCTTAGCTGAGACTGACCAGTTCCTGCCCAGCACCCCTATACATCCCCAAAAGAGCTGCACCTCCCCTCTTCTCACAAAAGCCCACGAAATAGCCCATTCCAGTTATTTTCCATTAGTTTCATTTTCCCCCTGGCTCCCCCCTTATCTGTACAATTCCCACCAGAAACTGCTACATACCAAACCTAGAGCAGAGCAGCTCCAAGGTCAACTGATAAACCCTCCTGGCATCGTTATGCACTCCTCCCTCCTATCTAGCAACTAACTACATACCTATCATCCCCAACTACAACTACAAATCTATATCTGGAAGAATACTACAAGGATTCTGACACTCTGCCATGCAGGAAGACACTATCAAAGCACTCCTAGCAGATGGCCGTCCAGCCTCAGTTGAAAACCTCTAAAGAAGGAGACTCCTAGTCTTAGTCCAACATACAGTTGGCTCAAAATGTTACAGTTCAGTATAAAAAAACTTGTAAGCTCTACACTACTACAATATTACTGGTCGTTATTTTTGATTTATAAATGATGAAGCAGCTTAAGCACTAGTTGCCTAGAGGATGCCTACTCCTGTATGAGCATCAGCTCAAATCTGAAGAGCTTTCTTAGAGAATGACTCTTTTTACTCTTTCACTCACTCTCTTACCAATAGCCAGTGGTCATTTGGTGGAAACCATATTCAGGGGTAGATGTATTGACCACATATCAAAATAGATCAAAATCGACAAAACAGTGATACCTTTACTGGCCAAGCAAAATGCTTTATTTTAAAGAGAGAGAGAGAGAGAGAGATGCCAAAAAAGATTAAAGTTGGGTCAAAAGATCTTTGGTCAGTTTCTCCCTTCTGCTCACTGATTTGGACACACAAATTACAGAGAAAATCACTAGGTTCTGTGCTTTTGTCATTTCTACTTGTAAAATATTATGAGGATAAACATAATAAAAAAAATTGTAGATATTCTTGGTATGCTAAAGTATTAATTATGAATTATGAGTATTTTAAATGTTTTTCAGTCTTGCTTAATCAGCATGGTGTAGTGGTTTGAGTGCTGGACTACAACTCTGGAGACCTGGGTTCAAATCCTCACTTGGCCATGAAATCCACTGGGTAGCCTTGGGCAAGTCATATGCTCTCAGTTTCAAGGGAAGGCAATGGCAAACCTCTGGACAAATCTTGCCAAGAAAACTATAAGGATCGCCTTAAGGTAGCCATAAGTCACAAAACAGGCACATAACACACACACACATTTCTGAAAGCAAATACTTGTCTCTACTTGGAAATAGTTAATTCAAACAGGCACCTGAATTTCCCCATCACTGGACAAGGTCACAATGAAATCACCTTTCTTTCTCCATCTAAAAGCTTTTGCTAATCCTCCAGGAACATGAGCATTTAATGCTTTAGCATATAATATCCTAAAGAAGGCTTTAAAAACCAGTACTGTATTACATAATGAGAACCATACTGTTTTAATAACAGTAGACACATGCATTAAGGAAACATACAAATTACATTTTCAGGGAAGTGCCCAGTTACTGTCTTGACTATATGAAATGCTATTCAGAAAGATGGATTTATAGAGCTAGGATTTCCTAATCTATGGTTAGTATAAAAACTGGGGTCCATTTATAGCTGGGAACAAGCAGGGGACAGAATACCTGCTCCATAAAGGCATTTCTGAGGCTGAAGGAAACCAGTGACCTTCCCAATTACTTGGGAAGATAGTTTGCTGGGTAAGATGTATGGCCTCTATGATATGACCCCTCTGCCAGGGACTGGACATGGAAGTAAGAATTAGAGTAAGGCTTCATAGGTATAGATATCAAAGGAACCTCACCAAATACAGACTTCCTTTGCTGAGGAGTAGCATGCATACCCTCCAACTATCCCAGTTTGAAAGGGACAACCCTTGTTAATTCCTTCTCATCACATTTTGCTTTTAAAATGTTTCTGTTTCTCTCTCCATTTCTCACTTTCCCTGTTTGACTTAAGCTTACTTCCACTGGTGTAAACTCAGTTAATTCAAATCAGCAGCAGGAAATGGAGAGGGCGGGTAGAATCTTGTGCTTCCATGTTAACTCAGGCAAAAGGAAACTGCTAGCTTGTTTGTTCTTCCTTATTCTTTGTCATCTTAACCACACTCTGATGTTGCTTGGACACAGATGTTCAGGTTTTCATCTATGAAATGCTGAAGGGTATCTGGGTGGGGCTTCATGACACCAACTAAAAGGGAACCTTGTCCCCAGCACCAGCACCAAAAAAAAAAAAAAAAAACCACAAAAACAAAAACAAAACAAAAAAAAGGATTAAGGAAGAACAGCATTAATTTCATCAAAATTAGCTTCATTTTTAACAACTTTTACCTCATCCCTTCAAATGACTGCTTAAAAGCTAAGGGGCAGGCAGGATAATCACAACTGGAAATAGGTGAAGAATGTGAAATGAGCATTTCTTCAGTCTTGAAGAGAAAGAAATATGTCAAACATTTTTACTACATGTTTTCATGTGCATAGAAGACTCTATTAACAGTGTCACCATGCTAAAACAACTACAGTATCAGCTTCTTAGCTATAAAACAGGTGAAGACTTTCATGATGGGTAAAAGAGAATTAACAAAATGACAAATGGTTGCTGCATGGCGATGATGAATGTTATTTTTTAATTTACATCTTGAATTTAAATCCTGTTTCTCCTAAGCATGGTATTCTAAGTCAGCAGGAAGAGTAAGGCAATATTAAAGGGAAAGAGCTTCGAAAAATAACTTTTCTGGATCCCCTAATGGATATTGGATGGAGAAGTCTGGGAACTGTAGTGAAAAAATCCACTACAACTAGGACATCATTCATTTTTGCAGGTGCTCTACATATAATAATAATGATAATAACAAAAATAACAACCATCTCCTGACCATCTCATGTGAAACTAAAGTATGATGGCATATTCTAGCATAACCACTTGTCAGAAGGTCCTTCAATGTTCACCACAAAATAAGGAAAATTGGCTGCATTTAAAGCCACCACTTCATGGTTAATTCTTACTTAACAAGTGTCCCTTACTTGGAAGTTGCTCTTTCCTAACACACAAAAGTGTACCAGATTTCCATCATTAGAAAACAAGCTCTCCAAGACATGAATTGATGGCAAACAGTAAAGGCTGGAAACTGTACCTTTACTAAACCTTAGGTTCTTCACCTACTAGCATATATTAAGACAGCTGTGTAAGGCAGGTCAATGACCAAGGTAAAATTTAGCACTCTGCATGATTATGCACTGATGAACTATTTATGTAATCAAAATGTCATACATGATACTGTGATGTAGATTGATTTTCTGCTCTATTTCCTAAGGTTAGACATTTGTTCAGATGTTTAATTTTTTTTTTAAAGTGAGGCCAGGAAGATCTAAATAAAGTTGCCATAATGTCACAGACAGAAATTTTTTAGACTAGCTGCGTTGCACTCAAAGGCAGCAACACAAATAAAGAGGTTTCACTTCTGTGCCATTTAACACTTAAACAGAGAAATTAATGTTGTAAGTGCAAAGACAAAGTGATTTTCCATGTTGCATTACCAAGCAGAATGGGTGCACAAATGTGAAGAGCAAACTTTTGGTAACTGTTCTCTGTGTGCATTTCTGAAGCTCTGCCAGGCATAGCAAACTCAGCAAATCAAAATGTGTTTGACTTTGAAATAAGTAAATTGCACCAACAGCTGTAATAATGTCTAATTATGATGTTAGGTGAGTGACCTACAATCTGTTTCATTACAAAGGGTCTATCTGGAGATCCTACACTGGGGGGGGGGGGGGGGGTCAGACATGATGATCCATAGGACCCCTTGCAACTCTATGATTTCATGTTTTTATGAGATATGCCAATATGCAAAAGATCAACCAGGGAGCTTCAAGGATAAGAAAGGATTTGAAAATGGCATTTGACCAAAATGGGTAAAGGTTTAGAAACCATTCCCTATGGGGGGTGACTTGTGGAGCTGGATCTGTTTAACCTGGGAAAGAGAAGGATAAGAGGTGGCATGATAAATATTTGAACGGGTGTCATATGGAAGAAGGAGTAACCTTGTTTTCTGTTGTTCCCAGGACTAGGACATGGAGCAATTAATAACAACATCCACAACAAGTTTATTTAAAACACCCTTTTCTCCAAAGGACAGAACATCACATATGTAAATCAAAAACAAAACCATAAAACAATACACTATAATATACTAAAATCAAAATTCTCTCCACTTTTACCACAAATGGAATAATTATGATTTTTGGTGTGTGTAATTTTCCACATGACCACAGATGGACCCTGAAATGCAGTCCACCATAGTCTCCAGAGCGAGGGGACATGTACAAACTACACCCAGGTGACATCAGCCTAATGGAACCTTTTGGAAACAACATCCCAAGGACAGGTCAAGCAGATAGTTTGAGAGTTACAAATGGGACATTAACACCACCATTATCAGAAGGATGTCTCACCCGATGAGCCTGATGCGCTTAATCAAGCACCTATTCCCACTTTGAATAATGTCATACTATGAATTCACCCATATAGCTTTTGCCCAGAGGCTAGGTTTGGCCTATCTAAAGGTCTGAAATCCTTGCTTAGTGTGCTAGTTTGGAGTTCGTGGGGACATTTTGGCACTGTGCTCTCTGAATTAGTTCCGACCCGGTCCTACACTCAATAACCAGGTCCCATGCCACATCTTGGATCCTGAAGCAAGTCTTGGCTTGTGTAATTATCTCCATTAGTTCTGCCTCCATCTATTCAAATATTCTCCCTTAACTCCTGAGCCTTGTATGAATGTGTGCGTATGTGTTAGTGACTTGCTGTGTGATTTTCCACCAATAAAGAAACATTTAATTATAAGATTTCTGCCTCTGTACAATTTCTTTGGTTCATCTTTCTCTCCGTATACACAAGGGAAACTGTCTCGAAGGTTATTTGTAGCCCAACTTTCTCTGAGCTAAAATAAAAGTTCTCTACATAGATTTTTGGCTAGAACCCCACCAGCCACTACCCATCTCAGCCACCTTAAGAGCATACAGCAGCTTAATCCAGCAAATCACAAAGGAAGGTGTTCAGTCCTTTATGGGTAAGATTCTCCTCCAGCCAGAGGTTCAAGGGAAGACTGTTCCACCAATGCAGAGCCAGATCCTGAAAGGCTTGCAGCCTTGACAGAGCTATGATAGAGCCATATGCCTTGGTGGATCCCCCAATAAACCTGTTTCTGTAGATCTTCAATGGATCCAAACCACAGGGAAAGAAATTCCACCTAAACATTAATTAGGAAGAACTTCCTAAGAGTTGTTCAGCACTGGAATATGCTGCCTCAGAGTTTTGTGGAGTGTCCTTCTTTGGAAGTTTTTAAACACAGACTGGATGGCAATCTGTTAGGACAGCTTTGATTGTATCTTTCTGCAAGGAAAAGAGTTTAGACTGAACCCAAAATGGCAACTGGACTGGATTGCCCCTGCGGTCTTTTCCATCTTCATGATTCTAAGTCAAAATCTAGCACTCTTCTCCACAGTACTAGATCACCATCAGAGAAGAAGCAAGAAGCAGAGTCATTTTATCAGTTCTGCTGAGATTTAGCTTCTACGTTCCTTGAAGTGTTTTTCTTCCAGCTGGTCATTACTATGAAGACCTGCTCCCTGGCACTGATGGCTGGATTTGTTTTGCTTCCTATTCCTCCCACCCCACTCCTTTTTCAATCTGTGTCACATCATGTCTTTTAGTTTGTAATCTGCTGGCAGGGGCTCTCTTGTTTTTATAATTCAGTTGAAAAGATTTCTTTGCATACATCCGACAAAACACTACTTTCCTTTTAACAGAAAAGAGCTCATTGGGGCTGATCCAAGACATTTTGCTGCCTAAAACAAAGGATAGAATAACACCCCCTTCTCCTTTCTATGTATATAAACAGCCTGGATTACCATTTGAACTGTGAAGTTCAGGAGAAGCAGCTGAAAACAGCACCTGTCCCTAGAGAGAGTTGTTTCACTTGGCCTAATAAAGGGCTTGCCCCACTGCTCTTCATGCAAAGATTCATTAAGGGTATGCAGACATGCCTCAGTTTTAAAATAATTCTGACAAAGCAGCTCCCTTTTACAAAGGTCAATCACATGCAACAATTAAACCACCATTAAAGTTGGAAAATAGCACCTTTGCCAAAACTTATCACACAACATCTTCTCTGTCTTGTTCAGGTTTCCAAACCCTCTCCATCTCATTTCAGTCTGGGGGTGCTCCTTGACTCATCGCTCCATCTGACTTCTCAGGTGGATGCGACAGTCAGGAGCACCTGTTATCAGCTTCGGCTGATACGCCAGCTGCGTCCCTACCTGGACCGGGGGGACCTTGAAACCGTAGTACATGCTCTAGTAACCTCTCGGTTGGACTTCTGCAATGCGCTCTACATGGGGCAGCCTTTGTACCACACTCGGAAGCTACAACTGGTGCAAAATATGGCAGCGCGGGTGGTCACTGGTGCTCCCAGGGCCGCCCATATAACACCAATCCTGAAGGATCTTCATTGGCTGCCGATTCGCTTCCGGGCTCAGTACAAAGTGCTGGTTATTACCTATAAAGCCCTATATGGCTTGGGCCCAGAGTACCTGAAGGACCGTCTCTCCCCATATAATCCGCCCCGCACACTAAGATCTTCAGGACAGCGGTTACTGAGAGTTCCGGAGACCAGACTAGTGAGCACGACAAAGAGGGCGTTTTCCATCTCTGCCCCCTGTCTCTGGAACTCTCTACCTATTGAGCTCCGCCTGTCCCCCTCCCTTCTCCAATACAAGAAGGACTTAAAGACCTATTTATTTAAGCAGGCATATTGTTGAATTGGATTTCTACTATTATCTTGTTTTAGCCGCCTACTGCTTTCCTCCCCGACTTGTATTTGTATTGTAATTGGAACATCGATTTTATTGCTTTTATTGTTTTTATTGTTGTTATTGCGTTATTGTACTTGGCTGTTTTTAATGTTTTAATGGTTTTTATATGTTGTACACCACCCTGATCTATGGAAGGGCGGTATAGAAATAAATATTATTATTATTATTATTTATTTCTGCCTTGCCTTCAAAGCACTGTTAGAGTGCCCCTTGTTATTAACAAGGAAAACCCATCAACAAGCTCCCTAATGTGCTACTGTATTGTTAGTCCTCAGGTGCAGTAAGGGGCTCTTCAGACCGGTCATTAAGGCTTGCCTGGGGGTGAAGTCGAGGTGTCGCATCCACATGATGCATGCCCCAACTATACCCCCCAGGGCACTGTGACACTGCTCCACATGGCATGCGGTGTCATGGCAGTCCTCCAGCATTGCATCTGCATGACGCAGCACTGAAGGAGCACCATATAGCCATAGTGCTGCGGTTATTTTGCCCTTTCCAGGGCACAAAAATGAGCCACTTTTTGCAGCTCTTTTTTGCTCCCTGGAAAGACTGGATCAGGGCCACAGCATGCGGTTGCTACAACCCCGATCTGACCAGGAAAGGGTCAGAGTCACACCATCCCTTAGGGGCTGGTGTACAGCCCCTAAGTTCCTCCTGAGACACTTTCATCATTAGGCAAACACATGCTGTGTCTCCTCCTATCCCCCTTTTCCTCCTTACCCTCACTACTCCAAGATTTAAAAAAGTTTTCCTTTTTTAAAAACTTTTTTTTACCAAAAAAAAAAATTGCGTGGAATTCCTTTAATATTTTTTTAAAATCCCAAAAGGCACACCGGGTAGGGCATAGGGCAAGAAGACAGGTGAGGAAGTAGTATGGAAGGCAGCATGAGGACCCACTCATGTTTTTGAAGAGACATGTGATATGAAATGCTTCCAAACCAGTATATATCTAGTTCCTTTTACTAATGTGATTGTGACAAGAATAGGACTTGTGTGATAAACTGCAAATTCTTTTTATTTCTTCCCAGCTTTACTTATTCCTTGTTCTTTGACTAGTTGAAAGTTTTTTGTAGCATTAGCACTGGGAGACTGGTGAATGAGGGCTGGAGAAATACAGACTTCATGTTCAGTGTCAGCACTGTCTCTATAGTAAAGAGTGCAATATAAAAGCATGTGCTGGATAATAATGGGATTCTGCTCTAGCTGATCCTAATGTCGCTGTGTGTGCCTGCAAGGTAAAGATGTCATGCTCTAGCTGACCTTAGTTCAGGAATCCTAACTTCAGTACAAAAACAGAAAGCTTTATTCAAAAACAAAATTAATTCACAGCATGGTGAGATTGTTAAGACTAAAGCATTTTCACTTACACAGCATATTAAAAGAACAAAGCAACTTTATTTATATGGCCATCTGTCAGGGATGCTTTGATGGAGAGTTCCTATATGGCAGGGGATTGGACTGGATGGCCCTTGTGGTCTCTTCCAGTTCTACAATTCTATAATTTTACAATTCTATTTATTTATTTGCATTTCAAATCTCATTTATTCCCAAACCAAAACATCCCTATTCTCAGGACTGGCATACTGGTTCTCTTTCTTTCAGGCCTTCCTACAGAACCGACCTTGATAGTTCCAAATACATATTACCTCCTCTTTACATCTGCTTGTTACCCAAATCTTTAAAAGATAAACATTACTGCCCCAGCAATACCAAAGGCATGACATATCCCATTATCCAGCAATACAACGCAAAGCAAGGATAGCATGAACAACTAACAAGCATGGCAGGATCTCAGAGGGACTTAGATCCTGACATAACAGGAGCTGCCTTCAGAATCACTTGTGGACCATGTTGAACACCAAAACAGAGAGAAAAGAGGCAGACAGATAAGCCTGCCTCACCAGCTACTCCATTAAAGAAAAAGAGATCTATACCATTTGGCCAACAAAGTGGAAATCATAGGAGGGAGTGAAGGCTAATGAAAGAAAGAAAAATATCATTGCTGGATGCATTTTGGAAGAAGCTTTCAGGTGCTTCTCTTGAGGTTTCAAAATGTTTTTCTTTTCTTATGCATGGCTAACCTGACCTGGTTGTTTAATTCCACATGTGCATATTGTTAGTTTTCGATGAAAAGTTTGTTGAACCATCTTGAATTGCCTTTTCCCCCTTTTTTCTCTTTCTTTTTATTTTTTCTTCTTTTTTCCCCCTTTCCTTTTCCTTTTTCTTTTTTCTTTTTCTTGTTTAGGAACCTATCCCTATTCATTCCTGTAATGTAATATTCATGTAATGTTCAAAGACAGCATCTAAGACAACAATTGCTTTTTCTGCCTCTGGTACCAAGTTTTCTGTTAAAGAGGTAATGTCTAGAAATACATCTACCTTGTTAACTGGGGTCTACTGTACCTATATTCTTATACGCTTGACATTTGGTGTGAACATCAAAGGTCATAAATAAGTTTTCAAAGACTTCTGCATGTGAAGGAGGTAGGGTTCTTTCCTCAGTACAACTTGCAGCTTGTTAAATCATCCGTCTCTTATTTCTTCTCAGTAAAATAGAAATGTGTACTTCTCAAAAGTTACACAAAAATGTACTTTGTGTAAGATGGCATTTTCACAGTAATTGTTCATGCAGTGTTTCATGGGAAATAAAGCTTCATCATTCCCAAGAGGGAGGGACTGAATCTAGAAACCTCTTATCAAATCATTAAAGATAGAAAGGATACTAGGTCCACAATGCTATGAAATCCTTACTACACAGCAGCAGACAAACCTTGACTGAAAATAGAAGAATCTAAAAATGTTTACCAAGTCTCTAGTGCTTGAAATTGATAGGATATGTATTCAAAGACAGCATCTAAGACAACAATTGTGTGTCTTCTCAAATTACATGCCTTCACAATGTTTACTAAAGTCAGAATAGTGTTAACATAAAAAATAAATAGTTGCATTATTTCCCATTACTAATACTAGTACTATTTATTATGTGTGCCTTGTAATTTTTTTTTTGGGGGGGGGGGGTTAACACCCTGATAGTTCAGTCTATTCCCTTGGAGTTCTATAGGATTTATGTCAAGGCAGAGCATAGAATATTGCACCCTCTGAGTTAAACTAGACCATAAATTTATATTATTTTTAGCAGAGGTGTTTCGCAAAGAATTGAATATTCCTGTTTGCCATTGCCATAACATATGACTTTCCTTACCTACATATTTTGCATTTAGCATGCTTTGTTCTGCTATGAATCACTGACAAATAAACATGGACATTTTGCAATTCTTTGTGTTAACGTTTTGTAAGCCACTTGAGTGTCTATCAGGAGAAAGGAGGGGTATCAATTAAACAAACACATTCTTACTACTGGGTACATATTGCTAAAGAAAACTGGGAAAATAGTCATTCTGGGAAGGAAAATGGTTTAACTGTAAGTAATAGACATAATATAAAACACTCAGGTTCCCCAAACTTTTCTATATAGAAAATTGATTTGATCCCATGCAATTTCATGGGGTGAAATCCAATGGGGGGGGGGGGGGGATAAGGACAGGACAGAGAATGCAACAATGAAACAATAATCATATTCTGATTTCTGCCACTTCACTAACAGAAATGACAATATTCAAACACTGCATTTAAATGGCAATATTTATACTACAGTATTTATTTGTACATCTTATTCCAGAGCCAACTGATGACATTTTGCTAACAGAGACAGAAAAATACTCCCACATTCCACTTGTGCCAAGCAGCATATTATTCAGGGCCAAGTGACTGTTGAGGTGATGGTTTTAGGTTTCACCTGGAGTAACTCTTCAGGAACCTAATGCATTCTCTACTAGAGCCTCATTTGAATGCCTGCAGTCATTTTCCCCACCTGTTTCACTCCAATATTATGCAAAAATCATGATTTCAACATTGGTAGGGCTTTGTTTTGGGTTTTTAGTCCTTCCTTCCCTGTCTTTTGTTACATCTTGGTTGATAAAGAACTCAACATATCTTTATTCATTACATTTATTATCTTTCTATTGACAGCCCCTTGTTGTGGGGGAGAGGCTTGCATAGCCTAATGATGCTGTGAGTTATGCTGGCAGTGGCATAAACAGCCACCAGTAGGGGCCCCCGTTGCTGGAAAAATCCTTGCAAGGATACTCCTGAACAGACTAGTTCCTGCTATCGCAGAAGAACTTCTGAAAGCCAATGCAGCTTCAGAGCTGATAGGAGCACTACAGAGATGGTATTTGCTCTTAAACAACTGCAAGAGAAACGTAGAGAGCAGAGCAAAGGACTATATGTAACATTTGTTGACCTTACCAAAGCCTTTGACACTGTGAGTAGAAAAGGTCTGTGGCAGATTGTGGAACGACTAGGATGTCCCCCCCCAAATTCCTCAAAATGATTATCTTGCTACATGAGGGCCAGCATGGACATGTCAGATATGGCAATGCTCTCTCAGAGCCCCTTTTAATAACTATGTAAATAATAATAATAATGGTATGAAACAAGGTCGTGTTCTCACTCCAACTCTGTTTACAATCTTCTTCAGCATGATGCTCCAAAGGGCTACAGAAGATCTCGAAGAAGAGGACGGCATCTATATACGTTACCATATTGATGGTAGCTTATTTAACTTAAGCCATCTGAGGGGTCGCACAAAGACTCTAAACTATCTAGTCCGTGAGCTGATTTTCGCTGACGATGCTGCCCTTCTTGCCCATACAGAAGCAGCTCTGCAGCGCCTAACATCCTCCTTTGCAACGGCTGCAGAGCTGTTTGGGCTGGAAGTCAGCCTGAAGAAAACGGAAGTTCTCTACCAGCCTGCACCACAGGAAGAACACTATCATCCCCACGTCACCATAGGCAAATCTGTGCTTACATCCATTCAACATTTCACCTACCTGGGAAGCATCATCTCCTCAGATGCCAAGATTAATAAAGAGATCGATCACAGATTAGCAAAGGCATATAGTGCATTCGGAAGGCTTCACAAAAGAGTCTGGGGTAACAAACACCTAAGTCAAAGCACAAAAATCAGTGTGTACAGAGCCATTGTACTGTCCTCTATGGGTCTGAAACATGGGTCATGTACCGCCAACATCTATGACTACTCGAACACTTTCATCAGTGCTGTCTACGCACAATCCTAAATATACAATGGACTGACTATGTGACGAATGTTGCTGTCCTTGAGCAAGCAGAGATCACCAGCACTGAGGCCATGCTATTGAAAATGCAGCTACACTGGACAGGGCACGTCTTGGATGGCGGACCATCGCCTCCCCAAAATAATACTCTACAGTGATCTTGCCATGGGTCAGCATAAGAGGGGCGCTGTCATGACCCGCCCAGTGGAGGATGAGCATGAGGTCATGACTATTCAGGTGCAGGAGCAATCTGAGGCTATGCCAGGTCCCAGTTCATCCCTGCCAGATCCCAGCTCTTTTCCTCCGGCCCCAGTGACTGAGGATCAGAAAGACCTGAGCTCTATGGGGTCTCCTCTAGAGGCTCAGCAGCCTAGGGTTGCTCCAGAGGAAGAAGCAAGCATGCAGGTCCCTTCTTTTAGCCAAAGGAGGGCTGAAAAAGCTTGCTTAAGGAGATCTAGGAGACTGGCAGACAAGCATGCTGCAGATAAGGAACAGCTGGGATAAGGGATTGCTGGTTTAAGGCACCTGGAGAATGCTGATTCTTTGCCAGAGTTTATTGCAGTTCCATCATATTGGATGCTGTTGGCACTGGCTCCTAGAATCCTGTGCTTCCTGAACCTTTGTTGGACTTAAACCTACAACCCTGGAATTGACTTGACTACTCTAAGCCTTCTGGCTCCCCTGACCTTGACTTGTTCTGAACTTCGTGACTTCTGGTATCTTTACCCTGCCTTTCGTTTGTGGTTTGCTACTTTCAGACTCTGGAAAGGTCTGTAGACTGTTTGCTAGCTGCCTACTTGGCTTCCCTCACTGAGCCATTCCTATCAGCATTTGTTTGTGTGTGGATACCTGCAGCATTCCCAGAGAGGTGCCCCAAAGAAGAGATACAAGAACTCCCTGAAACAACATCTCAAGTTCGGCCAAATTGATCACCATCAATGGTCTGCCCTGGCCTCACATCGGAAGGCATGGAGACGCTCTACCCACAATGCTGCAGCCTTTTTCGAGAACTCACGCTGAACGAGTCTTAAAGAGAAACAATAACGCAGAAAGAACCACAACTTGGAAACATCACCCAAGGAGACTCTCTGCTGTGCTTTCTGTAACCAGACTTGTTTATCTCAGATCTGCCTTTTTAGTCATCAACGTGCTTGTAGAAAGCATGGGATGACTTCTTCCTGAATCTTCGTTAGCGAAGAAAAGCCAGAGAAAGAGAGAGACATTCATTACATTTTGCATCCTTTTAGTTTGGCTAATAAGGGCATTTCATTGGCAACTTCTTCAACAAAACCCAGGGAATGAATGATAAGTGTCACAGGACTGCAAACAGGCAAATATTTTCCCTCTCTTCATAAGGAGTTCAAGGAAACTACAGATCAGTGGGTATGACTTCTGCAGTAGGCAAAATACTAGCACAGATGATAAAGGAATCAATTTGTAAGCATCTGGATAACAATGCAGTGATTAGTAAAAGCCAGCATGGATTTGTCAAGAATAAATTCTGCCAGACTAATCTTATCTCTCTCTTCCCCTCCCTCTTTCCCTCTTTGATTCTGTTGCTAGATTGCTGGATTGTGAGGAAGCTGTGGACACGTTTTTTCTGGATTTCAGCAAGACATTTCACAAAGTTGCTCAAGATATTTTTTAGCAAACAAGTTAAATGGGGGACGATGCTACTAAGCAGTTGATTCATGTGCCCTCTCAAGGAAGGCTGATCAACCCTCATCATACAGGAGAGGCATTTCCAGTGATGTGTCAATGGATTCCATTTTGAGTCTGGTACTGCTTGTTTTCTAAGAATAAAATCCTAGAAAACTAGAAAAAACTGCTAGTCCCAGCTACAGTAGACCTTGTGAATCAATGGGATTTACTTGTTTTAGCTAGATTCAACTGATCTACTTGGAACTGCGAAATAGATTTAGGCCCAGTATTTTTATCAATGATTGGAATGAGTAAAGCTTGAACCAGCTATGTACAGTATATTTAGTCTTGAGAAACAAAGACAATGCGAGCACAATAGCACACATCACATATCTGAAGGTTTGTCAAATTATAAAGGCTTCATTTCACTTGTTCTCTGCTAGAATTGGCCCAAAGGTTAAGGCTAGACTAACTGGTTTAAGTTACATAATGACAGATTTAAGTTTAATATTAGGAAAACTTCTTTATAGCAAGAATACCTCAACAATGGTGGAACCAGCTACTTAGTGAAGTAGTGAAACCTGCCTCACTGGAAGTCTTCAGGCATAGATGGGATAGCCATCTCTTTGTTGGGCATGCTAGTGCTGGATGTCTTGCACTGAAGATGGGCTTGATACAGAGCTTCCAAAAGTTACTTTTGTAGATTGCAGCACATGGAATCCTCAAACCAGAATGGCTGTACAGGCTGGATAGTTCCAAAAAAGTAACTTTTCCAGGTTGGCCTACAAATGCCCTTCTAATTCTATGTTGGTTCTATAATTAATGTAGAAGCTGTAGCCTTGTCATGCATATAACATGAAGACACAGGAAGCCAAGGTACTTTTGACAAATTGGGCCCTCTCTGTCAAACAGTTATTAATTCATAAATTTTAAAGTAACTCCCTTGCTCTACCAAAGGAAAGATAAGTGGATGTTCTCTCCATTTCTCCTTAATACTCATTATATTTTTAATAGCATCCCTGCCATAAAAACATACTTTTTGTGCCTAAAAATAATATCAGAAAGGACTTTGCATCTCTTCCAAAGCCCCTTTGCATATCAGGCTGAGTAGCAGTTTCTAATTGAAATGATTTTTCAGGGAGTTAAACTATAAAAGGCGATATAAGTGATGCAGTTAAATTATTTATTCAACTCATTTAAAATTAATTAGATTTTACTCTGTGCACAGCCAGGCTATATTGGAGTGTTTGATTTTTAAAACTTCCTCTGTCATCAGGCAACAATGGATGATGGTTTTTCCCTTGTCACTTTTGTTTTACTTTGCTCTGGAGACTCAGACAAACCCACATAAAATCACACTTGAATTGATCACATTACCTAATATTAAGACTGGAATTAAGCTATGGAGCCTCCTCCCAATTTTTTAACACTTAACAGTACAATATTATGCATGTCTAAGCAGAAGTAACTCCCACTGGATTAATCAGGGGTTACTCCTTGGTAATCTTTTTACGACTGGAGCCAAAACACCAGTTATTATGCTCAGAAATTTCCAACATGACCAATAGAAAAAGTTATCCATTCCCTCAGTCCCAACAGAAGAAAAGCGAAAATAGAGAATTGTGTTAGTGAAAAAGCCACATTCTGTGATTTCACCACCACACATAATTAGCAAAAAATGTCAATGCAATTCTGGACTGTGTCAACAGGAGTACAGTGTCCAGGTCAAGGGAAGTAGTAGTGCCACTCTGTTCTGCTTTGGTTAAACCACATCTGAAATACTACTATATGTTCTGTTCTGGCTATAATAAAGTGCATTGGAATCATACAGGAATTTCAATCATAAAAATAAAGGTAGTAAGTAAATAAAAATTTTAAGCTGTAAAAATATTGGATGTAGAAAGCAATCAAGAAATGTATCAGGTAATCATTGTAAGGAGGCAATGGGCTGGGACATAATCCCTGAGGTTTTCCCCTCTGTATTTTCTTAGATTCATGTACTTAGGCTTTTTGCTATCTTCCAGTCTCCTCTTTCTTCAAGGAAGCTGATGTCTTTAATCCCCTCCCCTTGTCAGGTGTGTGTGTTCAGCCTATCCCCATACATGAACCCAACATTAGGGGCTCCTGTAATCTAGTATAATTATATTGTTTATTTCCTTTCCTACTCTTGGATGAATTTCCTGAGACAATAAAAGTATGTTTTTCTCTTTTTACATTACTACCGTGTTTTCCCGAAAATAAGACAGTGCCTTATATTAATTTTTGCTCCCAAAGATGCACTAGGACTTATTTTTAGGGGATGTCTTGTTTTTCCATGAAGAAGAATTCACATTTATTGTTGTAAAAAATGAACATTTATTATATACTGTATATATATTTATATACAAAACCTTTGCCAGGTCTTACTTTTGGCGGATGCTTTATATTTAGCAAATCAGCAGAACCTCTACTAGGTCTTATTTTATGGGGATGTCTTATTTTCGGGGAAACAGGGTAGAGCATCCACTGATACTCAGTTGGTCCTCTCTATCCACAGATTCTTTATCCATGGATTCAACCATCCATGGCATGAAAATAATATTTTTTTAAAATCCCCCAAAACAAACCTTGATTTTGCCATTTTATATAAGAGACAGTCTTGCCATTGTATTTAATAGGACTTGAGCATCCATGGGTTTTGGTATCCAGGGCAGAGGGGTCCTGAAACCAAACCCCAGTGGAAACCAAGGGTCCATTGTATAGCATACCTTTTTAATTCAAACTTTAAAATGAATTTTCCAAGGTGTTGAACCTATTTTAGTGATAGGTTTAAGTACTTTGGAGAGATCCTCTAAAGTAACCTTTGAGCCCTCAAGTACTTTTTAAAAAGTTAGCAGTTGGAAAAATAGACCTAATCATACCATTTCCCTTCTCACCTCCCCCCCCCCCCCCCGGGATAGGGATCATAACAAGAAGTGACCTTCTGGTCTCTTTTGGTATTGCAAAAATGGACACTCACCAGGCTAAAATGGAGGAGTGTATGCATAAATGGTAATTGTATTCCCTAGTGGGTGGGACTAGCCATTTGGGGGTAACAATTGGATAGGATAAGATATGTCAGAGGCATGAGTACAAATATGGCCCCTGGGACTTTGCATGTTGCCAACCTTTGGTATAACCCTTGAGCAAGCTGTAATCACTAAGCCCCAAAAGAATGGTTAAAAAGCTAGATTTTGGTGCAAGAGGAAGGCATTCTACAATTGTGTTGCTGCAGCTAAAGTATATAATGCATGTGCTTCAAACAAGCTTCTTGATCTATGTTAGGGAAACATGCCTGCATGAGGATTTTCCATTGCATGGGCATGAATGGAGAAACTCCTTGCCTGGATGGGGGCTGATCAGTCATGACCAAGAACATCAGTGTAAAAGAGACTTGCTAATCCAAATTATTTCTGCATACAAGAGACTAGATGCTTAATTTAGGGGCACAACATTATTAATGACATGTAACCCTGAACGAAAGAAAAAGAAAGAGAACACACAAATATTTAGCTGCAAGCTAATAAATTGTAATGCAACCCCTAACATGTGTTGCTAGGTTACTGTCAAGAATCCTTTCAGACTCAGACAATGTCACAGCTCTCTGGCAGATGGTCAGGTATATAGCAGAATTCTAAAATGAGAGATCCACAAAGTAGTGGATCACTAAATAGATGACAACCATGTCAAATCAATATAGTTAGAATAAGCAGGTTTTAGACTGAGTGCAGTTATCAGTGTGAACACAAGCTGTTTGAGGGAATTCCTCACAGAGCCACACATACTTGCTTCTAAGACACACTAGATTGCTCTTCATGCTAATATGCATCACATTTCATGAATCTTAGCAGTAGTAGTTAGCAGTCCTGCTCCTGTTTTCCCACCCTTTTTTCCCACCTCAGGAATCTTAGCAGTGGTGCCTCAGGGTAGGAATGAAAAAATATATATTTTGAAACTGTGGTGGTGGTGGAGGAGGAGGAGGAGGAGGAGGAGGAGGAGGAGCGGCGGCGGCGGCGGCAGCAGCAGCAGCAGCAGCAGCAGCATGCTGCTAACTTTTTTAAAGAGTTGGGAAACCCTGATGAGGATAATCCTAGATGGGTGAGAATCATAGCAATTCAGGACTTATGCTGCACAAAAAAGTTGAATGTTGATATTTTTGTGCATAAAACAGTATTTATGCACACTAAATACTGTTTTTGGCACAGGAAATTGGTTTGTTTGCTTGTTTTGCAGTTTTCTGTGCAAAAAGTGTCCTTTTCTACAGAGATTCCAAACTCTAAATAGTCTTCTAAAACTGTGCCATCACTGATGACTCTCTTGCAACAAAAAGAAACATGGTAAAAAATTTTGTTCTTGGATGCAAGAATGAAGTTTATATTATGCATGAAATTGTACAGTTTTTATTTTCTTGCAGCGTGAAGAAAAATTGTTTCAAAAATTGGCTGTAAGATTTATATCCCTGCCTTAGAAAGCTGACTCCTTTTTCTAAAGGAATTGCATCCAATGGTGCCTGGTCTGTACTAAATACCCACAAAAGCTGTATGGCTTTGCCATTCATTTCCTCTTCAAAAGTATCTGACACCATAATTGTCTCAATGGTAGTTTAGGCTACTTGTATGAATGAAGACTGAGTGAAAGGTATGGACTGTGTGGTAGGCAGTGGATTTGCTTGTAGATGATGATTATTCCAGAGAAAGAGAGAAGACAGATGCTCTTCGACTGATGTGGTGAAAATGTTGATAAGAGAGGATGGTTCCCCTTTTTTTTATTTTGGTATCTTCCCTTCAGTTTGAAACTCACAGAGTCACAGAGTCTGAAGGCCATCCCCTTCCTGTGCAGGAATATACAACTACTGTATATGGAATAAAAGAGTCTGTTTCTAACAATTCTAATAAAGTTGCAACTGTCATAACACATTACACCATGAACTACCAAAAATATTCTCACAAATTTTGAAGTACCTGGACTAATGTTCTGAAGAGTTATAGCTACCACAGACAGACAGATTGATAAACAGAGACACAGACTATTATTATTGTTATAGATACTATAACTCCATCTTCAAGAGGAAGAGAGTTGATATTATAATTATTTTGATATACAAATGCACTTTCAAAGCTCAAATAAGCTCAAATTTAGCTGCTCAAATAAAATCAAGTGTCTTCTCTTCTTGTAAAAGAAATCAAAGATGAGCAAGTCTAAGTTGTATTCATTCCCAGTTTTTGCATGCCACTGAAACATCATACCTTCTCAGACATAACTAAAAAGATTATAACAGCTAAGAGAAATGTTCTATCAGTATGAAGGGGGGCCTGGTAAAGTCAAGGGCAGGCAATTGCAAAATACAGATTTATTTCCAAGTGAATAAACAACAAGTGAAGGATTTCAAAAATTAAAAAGTAGGAATCAGAACTGGGAACATGAATGATGTGATAAAAGCTGTAATGCCACAATCATGAATTCAGCAATTCTTACAGCAACAGCTCTGAAGGCAGCTTAGCATTTCCCAGTGCTGCCCACTCCTGTCCACTGAGCCCTGATGCCAGCCCATAGATTGAGGATGAAGGAGAGGAGGTGGCCAGGAGGACTACTATAAGTGTGCCAAAGCAGCCTGCAGCAGTGAGAGCCAGGAGCATACAATGAAAGACTGATAGAACAAAACAAAACAAAACAAAAAACTCTTTGATTTTAGAGCAGAATTCTCACCTTCAAATTCCTCCCTCACCCTGAGACCTAGCAAAGAGGGGTTTGGCCCTAAGATATATGGCAAGGCCATATCTGTTAAGATATGGGAACCTTAAACTCAGTCCAGACAAAAAGTTGCACATCATTATAGTGGTTACAATTCTAAACTATGGAATTTCTCCCAATTTCGAATGGAGCCAATTCAAATTCACGTAAATTCACAAGTTGAGCAAATTTACATGAATTCTAATTGCATTCAGAGTGAGTTCAGAATGACTTCCCATTTCCCGAAAATGACCCCCCCCCCATTGCCCGAAATTGCGTGAGACACTCTAATACGCAATTACGTGAAACCCCATGATTGCATTTGGAATGACCGCATTGCCCGAAATTGTGTGAGATACACTCATACGCAATAATGTGAAACCCCATGATTGTGTTCAGATTGCCATTGCATTATACCCCCAAATCCCATTGTATGATAAACTCCTAAGTCTGCACCTGCACTGCAGAAATAATGCAGTTTAACACCACTTTAACTGCCATGGTTCCATCCCATGAAATCCTAGGCCTTGTAGTTTGTGGTAGCACCAAAGCTGTCTGATTTTTTAAAAAGGGCTCAATTTCTCACAAAACTACACATCCTAGAATTCCATAGCAATAAACCATGGTGCAGTGCATTATTTCTGTCATCCAAATGAAGTCTTGGGAAACTAAGGTTCAGATCCTCACCCATCTATGAATCATATTAAATTCAGCGTAAATCGCTGTCTCTGAGGCTAACCAACTTGGCAAGCTTCTAAATACAGATGGAAGAATTACACACATCATCCTCACTTCCTTGAAGGAACAGTAGGATGTCTTAAACTGTATAAAATAAATGGTCAGGAAGGATTGAAATGGACACTAAATTTAAGGCAGTTTAAATATTTATTTATCTATAAATAAAACAAACTTACAAAGTGAAACAAGCTTTTTCTTAGTAACTTGGATGTATGAAGAAACCATATACAAACAAACAAACAGACAAACAGGCTTTTCTCACTAGCTGACATACTTTTGTGTATATGTGTACTATCATTTGAAATCAGGCTACTATGCTCTTTTCAAGGCACTAGAGTCTTCACTTGCTAAGAATGGCTGCAGTGAAATTCCTTAGAAACAGAACATGACATCATAAAAGTGCTTTGCAGAAGCTTTCCTTACCTGCCTTTTTATATTAGTCTCATCATCCATAACAAGTGTTTTAAAAACTGAAAAGCAACCATGATGCATTAATATATAGTGTCGTGATGCATAACAATTAGGACCCTTCCCCCAGCTCCAAGTGTGTAGCATTTCTTCAGTAAGCATTTCATTCTAAAGGCTTTGACAAAAATGTCATTTAGGGATTTTCAAAGCTACAGTCAGGCAATTTGTCAGCATTTATATTAGCAAGAAGGATTTTTTTAAAAAAGAAAGAAAAGAATGTCACACAATGCATTTCATGAATTTCCCATTGACTAAAATGATTTGCGTCTGGCAGTCAGGAAAGTTATTAACCTACCAATTATAGATGGGACTGAATCCTTGAAAATAGTGCAAATACAGTATTAGGCTGCACCAGGTGCTGGACTATTAGTCAAGTTTGTTTGTATTTGCTGTACAGAGCAGCACAAAACCCATTTGAAAATCTTTTCACTTTTCCAAACATATTTTAAAAACATTTTCAAATATGGTTCTTTTAAAAGAGAAAGTAAAACTCAATGACCAACTTGTATAATGAAGAGCAAAGCTTTAGAAAACCAATCTGTTGGATCTACAGTAACAGCCCATTTCTTCAAAGATGTGCAAGAGACCCAGAAGAAAATCTGGTGCATGGGAGGACTTCACAAGAATTCTGAATCCAGTGATGAGATTGGGTTAAGATACTGAAAGCTTTCAGGCTTCTTCTCATTCTTTCTGATGTGCTTTTAAATTGTTTTTAAACTCATTGTTTTAATATGATAATCTGTTTGCATTTTTAAATGATAGCTTAATGGTTTTAGTTGTATCTGTTTTTAATCATGTTGCAAGCCACCTTAGGTCCCAACAGGGTAAAGCCGATGATGAGGGATGACAGGAGTTGCAACTCAATGATATCTGGAGGACATCACATTCTCCACATTTGGTTATACCCTGATTTAACAAAGAGTACACTCCCCTCTCTCCCTCATCTTTCTCTCTCTGCTTCTACTCAGCAGTTCACCAAATAATGGCTTCATGAAATTTACCAGCATGAGAGGACCTTGGATGCAAGTCCAAGTCTTGCTCATGATCACCAACTAAATTGCTTAAGTGAATATAATTTGTTTCAAGTAGTTTGCAATTCACATCAGTCTGATATTGCCTGACAAAACTGCCTGATTACCCCAGTGGTCAACAGCCTGCTGAGTTTCTGTAGGAATTGTGTGCAATTGATTGGTGCTTTTCAAACAAGAAGGTATTGCTCATTGCAGCAAAAGACTTCTGTTGTGATGGCTGCCACTCAACTTGGAGAGTGAGGTTCAGCTGTCGGTCATAAGTGTAGAAGGAAAAAACTGATAAGTTTTTTGTAATTAGTTCTTTTCCCCTAATAAACAAAGTATAACTAAATTATAACTTAATGTCACTTAATGAGGGAAAGTGTCACTCCATTTAGGCTGCAAATGTAACTTCTAGGTACTCTTATGTGAGTGTGGCTTCGCTAAGTGACAAAGGAGAACTATCACACAGGACAAAACAGGCCTGTTTTTCACCTCTTACTGCTGCCTCATGCCTACTCGCAGATATTGAGGCAACAAAAACATATACAGGAGACCAGTGGCCTGTAGCTTTGAAATTTTATTTTTAAAAACCATAATGTAAAGAGTATGCCACCCTGAGATCTTTTGATATAGGGTGGGATTAGACTATTGTAAGGAAGAAAAGTAAATATAATTTTAACCACTTTGTAAAACAGGGAAGGAAAATAGTTACAAATATGCACACAGTGGGCTTTTCTTATCCACAGGCTTGCCATCTGCAGATTTGAGCTTCTGTGAATGGCAAGCCCCATTGTTTTAAATGGACTTGTGTGCATGCGGCTGTGTTGGCGGCTATGCACACATCACATGGCCACAGGAAAGAACAGGACTTGACATCCTGTGTTTTTTGTTATCCACAGTGTGTGTGTGTGTGTCCGGAACAGATTCCAAATGTATAAGAAGAAACAACTACATGCATATTCTAACTGGGACTATCTACTTTTTGGCCTTGGAATTGCAGCTATAACTAATTACTTTGAAAATTAGCATCCCAGCTCTAAACAAACTATAAAAGAAAATAGAGCATGCTAATGGCTCTCTCCTTTGTCCATCATAAGGAGACTCCAAATGCAGGATGACACTGCTAGCCCTACGAAATCAACACCAAAGAAGACCTCTATAAGGAGACCTCTATGTACATTGCCTTTCCAAATTCCACAAGTTTAACAAACTCCAGCTTCATTTCGTACCTGGGCACAGTCTTCCCTTTTGCAGATGCCCATAGTTAAAATGAGAGGGATGGGCTAGGAAGCCACACGGCCGGAACCAACATAACAGCTTTACAGCCATTTTAATCCTATGGGATCATTGCTGACAATTAACTAATATAGAAAGGGAATGATTATTCTAAATTGCAATGAAGTCTTTCAGAATAGTTTTCCTTGGTGGGGAATGAACTCAAAAAGGCACTATTTTAACCACAGTTCAGATTTAATATTTAGTGTGAGTCAATGAAATTTAGTACTTGCATGTAGCAACAATGACCCAGACTTTTAAGATTGTGACATGGTCTACATCCTGTGCCTTTAGGCTATTCAGCCATGGATACTAAATCATTGTCTTTCTCTATCAAAGCTTTATTAAGTTAATGTTTATGATGGATCACTACACTTTCAAACAACTGAATCTTGCAAATAAAAAGATTTTAAAGTGATTTCTTAAAATCTACTTTTTGTAAATTTTCTTTTCCATTACCACTGACACCACTAACAATTGGAACTATCCCATTTTTCAGGGTACTTTTTTTTGTTTCCTCTTTATAGTTTTGATACTTGAGCCTCAGAAAATTCCAAATCTGGATTTTAAAAGGAATTTGTTTATTAAAAAGCTTGCATGAAAACCTTGTACCTTGATCATAACTGACCCTCTTCACTTGTTGTCTCTCCCCTTCCACCAAAGCTCAGTTGCTCAATTTTTTGTGTATCTTCCTATGCACATCACCCACATGCGAATTTTATGTAGAATAGATCCCCAAGTGCTGGAAACACCCTTTTCTCTGCAGGAAATAATATTTCTGTATAGAAATAATATTTTCTGCACAGAAAATTCTATTTCCTGTGCTGAAAATTTTGTTTCCTGAACAAAACAACCATATGCAAATTTGGCACAAACTATGTCCTGAATAGCAATGATTCTAAGCAGTCACAGATTCTTCTTCTTATGATTTCTTGATGCTCAAACAGCATGGTGTCTGTTTTTAAATTTTCCAATATTTCCAATATTCTTTCCATCCCTACCAAGAAGTTCCCTTCCCGGAAAAGGAATGGGAGAGAATCTGTGGAGAGGTGAGATTGCTGAAAGTCTCTTTGCAGCCAGATTAAGACTTGGAAGTCTTTCTCCTCTGTGTTCATCAATTAAAATAATAAAATAATAAATAAAACTTTTATTCATAGCTCGCTTTTTCTTAAAACAATCAAAACTGCATACAACCTTAAAATGATACAACAATATATACAATATCCTCCCCCCCTTAAAAAATGATTAAACAGTACTAAGATTAAAATTACCAGCACTAAAATAAAAAAAACAACAACAATACAATAATACAATAACGGTGGGAAGAATCATCACATATATGGCATATATGGCATATAGTGAGCAGGGTCTATTTACATGGCCAGGGTTCTATTCCAGGAAATAGAATTATCTGCTGAATAAGACCCCAAGAAAAGCAATATATGAGAAATCCCAAAACAGAGATGGACAAGCCAGTCTTCCTCCTTTTTCTCTTAACTGCCAAGGTACTCTTATATTCTTCATCTTTGGCAAGGCAAAGTTAGATCTTTCTATATAGCACAAGGTGATAAACAATGTCAAAGCCAAAGACATATTTAGGAATTGCAGAACAATTCCTGGACCAGCTCTAAGGTGTGGGTGAGCTGCATGCCAAGCTGAAGTTCAGTGACTCAGGCTGCACCTGCACTGCAGAAATAATGCAGTTTGGCATCATTTTAACTATCTTGGCTCCATGCCATGGGATTATGGGATTTGTAATTTGTTGTGGCATCAGATCTCTCTAACAGAAAAGGCTAAATGTCTTACAAAACTACAAATCCCAGAATTCCATAGCAAAGCCAGGCAGTTAAAGTAGTGTCAAACTGCATTACTTCCACTATACAGTTGCAGCCTCAGAGTTTGTGGAGTATACTATTTGCTGTAAGCTGGGTTGAAAATCAAGCTATTATCATCTTTTGCTCCTCCCGCACTCCCTAAATTTCTACAGGTCACTTGGATAATTGGTGCAGTACAAATGAACTGCCACCAATTAGCTTTAAATTCAGTTTACAGTTTAATATCATTCATTCTAGATAAAATATCCACAGAAGAGTTCTCTATTTTGAAAAAAAAATAGCAAGCTCTATAAACAGCACAACTACTACAAAAATATAAATAAATAGGAGGGAGGGGGAAAGCCATAAGCTCACAATGGATGTGATTGGTGGTTTCCATGTCAGTGAGGTGATAAAAGCATTGAGGATTTTCATCTGGACTAAAGGACCTTATCCCCTCAAAGGATCTCTCTCTTAAACTAGCTTAGGGATTTTGACACTTGCCATTTACAAAAAAAAAACACAATTTTTCCAAGTTCTGTTCTGTGTGACCACTGTAAGGGAGCATGGAAGCTGCAGTCCAACATCTGGAGAACCCCAGCTAGCCACCCTTCAGACAAAGGATAAAAAGGAGAAATAAACCTTTTACATGGTAAGCTGAAAGAGACCAGTGTTTCTTAGAAGATGTTCCAAACAAAATGTGGCTAATAAATCCGATCATCCTATCCGGTATCTCTTCCTTGAGTCAACAATTGTAACACCACATCATCTGTGAAAATGTAGAATTTCTATTTGTATGCTCTGGTTAGATTTGTAAAAACAATAAAAACAGCATATAACACAGTAGATTGTTGTATGTAATCTATCGGGAAAAACCACAGATCAGACACTATTTAGCCCAAATGACTCAACCAAGATGTGTTTTCCTGTTTTTATATAAACAGGAGCTGTGTGTAGCTGACAAAGAAAAAAATGAAAAATTCAATGGACCTCCTCACTGGGCTGAACTTCTTTTGCAGACTATGAGAGATACAAAAGGTTTTAGCACATTAAAAAGTGTTATGTAAATGATGATAATACTTTTCCCCAAAGAGAAATATGAGAAGAGCAAAACAAAATAACAACTTGCAGGGATCTGCCAGATCGACCAGCTGTTTGTTGTGATTTTTGAATAGCACAGAAGTGACAAAAGGATTTTGGCTATGATCCAGAACTCCTTTCAAAATTACAACTACCAACTCTAACACAGTTAATCTGAAAACATGTCTGAGGTCCAGCCTTAATATGCACTTCAAAAAAAAAAAGCCAACTGTATTGTATAAAAATGGACTTAATTATTTATTTAAAGTATTTGGGGGGGTTTACCCTGCTCTTCAGGGATAGGGAAAAAATGGCCTAGACACAAAAGAAATTGGGGAAAGACTTAAGAGAGATATGAGAAAGATGGTCTAGAGAAAAGAACGGATTGCAGAGACATAGGGGTAAGATGGCCTAGAAATAAGGAAAGGATTGTGGAAAGAAACCAGAGCTTGACTCTCTGCACAGCCATGAAAAACCACTGCATCACACTCTCAGCCCCAGGGAAAGACAATGGCAAACCTCCCCTGAATAAATCTTGCTAAGAAGGTCCTGTGTTTATAAAAGTAACAGTGTAGCAAGCATTGGATTGGCTTATATGTGTTAATTACCTGTGGAAGAATAAAGTCTAGGCGGTAATGGATTGGATGAGGGAAAACAGATTGAAGCTTAATCCAGACAAAACGGAGGAACTAACTGTCACAGGCCCGAAACCAGGTTTGGGAATACAACTTCCAGTCCTAGATGGAGTCACACTCTCCTCGAAGGACTCTGTTCCCAGTCTGGGGGTACTCCTAGATTCATCACTTCACATGACTAATCAGGTGAATGTGACGGTCAGGAGTGCCTGTTACCACCTTCGGTTGATACGCCAGCTCCGCCCTTTCCTGGATGAGAGGGATCTGGAAACCGTGATACACACGCTGGTAACCTCACATTTGGACTACTGTAATGCGCTCTACATCGGGCTACCCTTGTGTTTAACACGGAAACTACAAATGGTCCAAAATATGGCAGCCAGGCTTGTTACAGGAACATCTAGGAGAGAGCACATAACACCAATGCTCAAGTCTCTCCACTGGCTGCCAATTAGTTTCAGTACAAGGTGTTGGTTTTAACCTTTAAAGCCCTACATGGCTTGGGTCCATCCTATCTCAGGGACTGCCTCTTCTCCTATGCCCCCCCCCCCCGGCACACTCCGGTCCTCTGGGAGGAACCCGCTACACCCCATGAAGACCAGGCTGTCACATTATTATTATTATTATTATTATTATTATTATTAGGCTGGGCACTCTCCCATTCTTCACCTGGACTGCATCCACACTGCAGATAAAATCCAGTCTGACACCACTTTAACTGCCATGGCTCAACACAATGCAATTCTATGTATTGTAGTTTTGTCATATATTTAGCCTTCTCTGCCAGAGACCTCTAGTGCCACAACAAACTACAATTCTCAGAATTCCCTAGCACTGAGCCGTGTTAGCTAAAGTGATGTCAAACTGGATTATTTCTGCAATGCAGAGGCAGTCCTGAAGGATGAATAATTCAAATTCCCCACTTGTGATTGGGAGTTGATGCAGCAAATCATTGATTGGCTGTAATAATGGTGTAAAAAAATAGTTTTCCATCTTTTAGCCAAGAATTTGGAGGGTCTGACAGTTTTCTCAAATGCTCCAAAAGCAAGTGCCCAGAAAGCATAGCTCCTGTTCTAGAGAGTGGCATTCACCAAATGTGTTTAGGTTTGGATTCCAGCATTTTCCTTCTTAAGTTCTGAGAGAGTTTTGTTTTTGTTCCCTTAGTAGTAGAAAGAATCAGCGAGAGATGTCGTATTAGCATATATGTCAGTGTAAAAAGCTCTAAGTTGGTCTTTTACAAAAAGCTCTAAGTTGGTCTTTTACAAACATGCATAGTCCTTATCAAATCCTCTCTTGTCAATCCATTTGTATGGATGTATTTAGAGGTAACTTCCACTATGGTATTTACTCATGAATAAGTGTTCAAGGGAATGCTACTAAGTTTTTAAAAGTCTTTTTCATTATCCTGTTTTTGTCTGAAATAATAAAGGAATCATACACTTTAAAAAAAAACAGCTCCCCAGGAGCACAATTTTCAGTTCACCATTTTTAATGCTGTCCATTCAAGCATAAAAGTTCTGAATTCCCTGTAGTAATTTAGAAAGTGTAGTGTAGAACTGAAATATGGGGATTGGTAAGTGTTTGCCTTTCATTTTGCTTCATTGAAAAGAGTAGGAACATGCTTTTCAGAAACACAAATGTACTTTCCCAAGATCTGATCAAAATGTTAGATTAGCCTTCCTATCCATCTGACATGCAAATTACATCTCCTACCATCCCCAATCAGCAAGGTCATGAGGATGATGGGACTTGTAATCCCATACATCTGAAAGGTACCAGGTTGCAGGTTGACACCTGGAAACAATCCACAAAATATCTCTGTTTATCTACAGAGTCATTAGAGAAGAGGGGGAGGGAAACTGTTAGTGTTCCCATTGCCCTGCTTTACCTCAAGGCACCTGGGCTGCAAAAGAAGGAAATCAGTGTTGGCATCACTTTATTCCATATATTACATATTTTCCCCAAAGATGCTCATTATGCCTGTATGAAAGAAGGTGGAGAGAAATATAATGCAAACTTGAAGGTAGAATACAACCAGAGGTGGAACACAACTAGAGCCAGCACAGACCGGCGTTCAAATCCTGGCTTAGTCATGGAAACCCACTGTTGGGCTAGTCATACTCTCTCAGCCTCAGAAGAAGGCAATGGCAATTCTCCTGTAAATAATTCTTGCCAGGATAGTATCAGTATAAGTTGTAGTATCAGCATAAGTTGGAATTAATTTAAGGCACATAACAATAACAAGAAAGACATTGTCATCCTTATTCCCACCTCAGTACATATTACAGATATACACAATTAGGTAACTCAAAGTATGTTTTCAAGTTCTCAAGAGTTTTTTATGAGGCAAATGGTAAACAAAGCAAAGAAATGAGGCTCAAGCCAAGAAGTCTGCATTTACTTCAGTTTGCAAAATGTAATACGGGAAGGAATTGCAATGTGGACATTCAAATGAGGTTCTGCAAGATGTCATAGTGGTTTGTGTTACACCTAGGGCTCTCTTTAAGGTTGATGGGATAAAGAAAAATAAAAACAATGGTTTATCTGTATTCTTAAAAATATAAAATCTGACTGTTGCTCAGACCTCTACATCCTTATGGGCTCTCTGATTCCAGCATCAACAGTGAAATACATTTGCTTAAAACTTAAAACAACAAAAAATCATTTAAGCCAATAAAATAAAATATCTTAACACGGGTATTTACAGGGATCAGGAACCACACATACAGACTTTGGGCATCATATGAACATGTTGCCCATGTCTAAACTGTGATCTGAGATGTAGAAAGTTGCAAGCTACGTAACACATAGCTTCAGACAAAGGCTGAAAACATATCCACACTTAGAAAATTAATTTACACTGAACATCCCCTTCCAGGTAAACATAAAGATTGACCCTGCATCTAAGTAAACTCCCAGGAGAATCAAGCTGCAATATAATAGTCATAAATAAGGTAAGGATAGTTATGGGTACTTTTCTTTGCTTGCAAGAAAAGATTACTTTAAAAAATCATTATAATATTACAATGAAAGAAAAACTGGAGGTGGGGAGAAAGGGACAAATGCAAAGACTGGGCGTAATTAAACTCTTTCTTCCAAACTAAATCCAAACAGGGAAAAATAATAAAGTGCTAAGTAAGACCCATTTCAAATTTAATGGGTCTTATTTGAAAACATTTGATTCATTACCCAATTATATTTTTGCTGCAATTTTTTATATTTATATTTAATTTTTAAAGCAAATTGTACAAGAGAAATATGAAACATGACATTTGTTCTGAACACTGTGACCATTACTATCATGAAAAAGTCCATTATATAACATGTTCTCTTCCTGAAATGGTAAAACGTATAGTACAGTGATCTTCTCCTATTAAATATGCAAAGGGATCTTTCAGCACCTTTGAGACAAGATCCCTTTCCACACTGATATTCTACACTAACATGTCTGTGGCTTCATCTGCATTGCAGAATTAATACAATTTTGACACTGCTTTAACTGTCACGGCTCAATGCTACCAAATTCTGGGATTTGCAGTTTTGTGAGATATTTAATCTTCTCTCTCAGAGGGCTTTGGAACCACAACAAACTACAGATCCCAGGATTCCTTAGGATGGTGTCATGACAGTTAAAGCAGTGTCAAGCTTTATTAATTCTGCAGTATGGCAAAAGCCTATGTCTTTGAATTCTCCTGTAAAGGACTTTGTTATTTGAGGTAGACATTTGATAGTCACTTACCAAGAAACCTATGTATTTTAATATAGAAGAATTTTGCATTTTCTCTTCAGAATTAAGTTATCTTTTGGCCTGCTTTTGGTTGTGCACTTTAAAATTTTACACTTCTCTGTTCTTGTCCTCCCCCCATTCTAATTCAGAAATATGTCTCAGCAGTTTAGCAGGAATTTCTTCCTAATGTGTATGCATAGACTTAAAGCGTTACAGGGTTTTTTGTTTTTTGTTTTAGAGGCAAGTCATCAAATATGAATCAGTATAAATGCCAAGTCCAATCATACTTGCACACTTACAAACAGCTGTTTAAAGGACAATATTTACTATCTGTCATTAAATAAAGGGGTTGTTGGCAGCCACACACGTAATAAACAATACTCAAATAATGATCTCATTGGAAGTGACCCTATGGCAGTGTTTGCATGCCTTCTTCCAATGCACAAGTCCTGCAGCTAGATAGAAAGGAAAGATAATGAGAAAGTGTACACTCAGAAATTTAGGTAATTAGGTTAAGAGTGATGTTCTGGGTTTTGAGGTTGTCTGGGTCAACAGTCCTCTAACCAGCAATTTAAAGGCAGTATCCATGGTCTGAACCATTTCCCTAAAACAGATTCAGTAAATAACCTAAAAGCACCAAATTCTGTCTGATCTTTTTAAAAAATATTTTTATTGAGTAAAAAGTACAAAGAATTTTTTAAAAACCACAAATGACACAAAGAACAACTACTGCTTTATCACGCTAGGGGGCAAACAGGATTTAAATGAGAGTTAAACAAGAGTTGAACAGGAAATGTCCTATGATAAACATAGGGCATTTCCTGTTTAACTTTTGTTTAACTCTCATTTAAATCCTGTTTGCCCTCTAGTGTGATAAAACAGCTACAGACTACAAGATATATGTAAAAGAAACTACCAACAACAAAAACTACAACTAGCAAAACAATTTTTAAAAGATTATTTCTATCTCTTTTGTGAGTACAGTCCATTATAAAGTCCACTCCTGTTTATTCTCCCCCATTATTTGACATTCAGATATATATATATATATATATATATTAACTCATAAAACAATAATCAAGTCAACTTTGTTATTTTCAACAGTCAATTAGCAATGTTCACTCTTTCCAAAATCCAATTGTTTCCAATTGTTCATCTTTCCCAGCCAAAAAAGTCCAGATTCTATCTGATCTTGGGAGCTAATCAGGGTCAGCTCTAATTAATACTTGGATGTGAGACCACCAATGAATGAGCAGCCATTTTGGGAGAAAGGTGGGATAAATGTGCAATAAATAAATACCAGGTGCTGTAGCTGAAATAGCAGAGGAAGGAACTGGCAAAAACCACCTCTGAGTATCCGTTGCCTAAGAAAACCCATTGAAATTGATTGGATTGCTGTAAATTGACAATTGACTGGAAACACATAGACACACATACAAGAAAACCCTATGAAATTCATGGGCTGCCATGTCAGCCAGCAGGTTGAAGGTACATACACCCACATATTTGATTATTCCTTTAAACTCTGGCATAAAAACAAAAACAGACTTACTGCACCCTTGACATGGAAGCTACCAGGTGCCACTATACTTGTTTTTGGCTTCAGTCCTTTGTACTGGGAGCAGATCCCACCAACACCAGTGAGGCTTATTACTGAGTATAAGCCTGATTTCCAGTTCAGAGAGGATGAGAGAGGGCTATTAATTGTCCTGATATTAGAAAGCCATTCAGTAGGCTTTCTTAAACTTTAGGCCGCAAGCCAATGACTGGTTACACAGGAGGAAATTCCACTTAAGAAACATAGAGGGGGAGTGAGCAAATATGTGAAGGATTGTGCTGCAAATCTGTATTGCCGCAGCATACTGCAGACTTCCTGCCCCAGGCAACACTGTTAAAGTGAAAATCAAGAAAATACACATAAAACAAAGAAAGACATCTGACTGGGTGAGCGACAGCTATTGAGCTATTAGAAATATTTATCCATTCATAAATAGCACCTTTCCAGTCATTTAAGAAAAACCAGATGCTAAGAATCAGGTAGGGAACAGAGAAATAAAAAATAAAATATTTTAATTCTGCAGGGTGGGTCAGGCAGAGATCTCTGCAGGAGCATCATGCAGCAGCTAGGAGCTGTGAGGAGAATAGAAGCAGCAAAAGGCCTGCAGCCATGTCAAAGCAAAGCTTCAGTGTCTTTAACATAAAAAAGCAACAACCAGACAAAAGGGGAGGGAGGGCAGGGAGAAAACACTGAGCATCAAGCCAGGAACAGGAGCTCTTAAACACAAGGCACTGGAGCAACAGAAAATGCTTTCATTCGGCGCATTTAGCATACTGGATTAATCGAATTATAATTTAATCATCTGATCAAACACTAATTAGCATGATGACTTGAGGGGAAAAGCTGCAAGAGGAAAGGCAAAGGGAGACCTTGGGGTACTCAGAACATTTATGGCCATATGATTCTCCACAGTGATTATTTGCAGAGGGAGGGTGCTGGCTTTTCCCATTTAAAAGAAAGAGGGAAAGAGAATTCTGTAGCACTGGAAAATAGTCTCATGCAGTCTGTCATGAACACCACAAACTGTTCTTTTAACAGTAGCAATGCTGCCTGATTAGCTATTGCTATTTTTATATAGAACTTAAGGAACATTAACAATCTGCTTTCTGTTAAGAATGATTTAAGTAGTATGTACGCAGGCTTTAGTACGGTTATTCTCTGCACTGTGTGTTTGACTACATTTTTCTCGCTCTCTCCCACCTTCCATAACACACACACACACACCACTGGCCTCTGAGACCACATTAATTTGGATATTTTCACACTGAGACTTGAATTGCTCGAATAATCTCCCCTCCCTGCACCCTGCCTTGGGTTAGAGAATATGGTTGTAATTAAAAGACAGCAAGTTATTAGGTAAGAATTGTTTGTTTGTTTGTATTTTTACTGCTGGAAATGGAAAAGGCAACAAGCTTGTGAGATTTTGTGTGTCAACTGCCAAAATATTTTGCTTGGTTCTGGTTTTATGCAGCTTGTCATGAAGGGGGCATCATTTGTTGCTCCACCCCAGATAGCAAAGTATTTTGGGGCACCCTGTTCTCTCCTACTACTTGTGTTGATTGTCCTTAATATCTGTGGATGGCAAGTATTTCTCAGGCAAATGAATGTTGTGCCCAATATAGATTTTAGATTGCTGTTGTTACTGTTGTTGTTGTAAAAATATATATATGAATAAGCAATGTGGTGCACCCTTCTACAAAGCCTATATTTGTTCTAAAGGCCAGTACTGTCTCACCTGATCTGAAATACTTCAAGTGAAAGTATTGTTACAGATATGGCTCTCCCTACATTTTTAAAAAAAATAAAGATATGTGATTTACTTGCTATCCTCTGGGTATATCAAAAACAGCAGAAAAACTCCCAAGTAACAAAATAGGGGCTAGTAAATTATTTTGGCAGAGAGATAAATCAGAATAATTTATGTCCAGTGTTTTGTATGTGAGTGTGTATGCATGTGTGTACACACACACATATGCATGAGTACAGTGGAGGAGGGGATCTCAAAGGAAAGAAGGCAGAGTCTTTTTGGTTGTGGCACCCCACTTGTAGAATTCTTTCCTTAGGCAAGCTTCCCTGTCATCTGTACATAAAGATGTTTGTGTTGTTCTATGCTTTCATCCCTGCATGTACACATATTTCACCACACATGTAATTTCTCCTGTGATTTTCATATTAATAAAATTATGCTTACTGTTGCTATGTTATGTTTCCTGTTTTATTGTATTTTATCCGCTGCTTTGAACTGCCCTAGACTTTTTATTAGGGTGAGACAGAAATGCCTTAAGTGACAGTGCAATTTTATACATGTCTACTCAGAGTTCAGTAGAATTTACTGCCACCTAAATATGTAAAGGTTTGGAGCCAAAGTAGACAGGTAAGCAAGTAAAGATTAATATGGACAACTGGACACAATTCCAAACAGTTTCTGACAGAGAACATATTTTGCTGCCTATTTCAATTTGATAAAAATTTTTGTTAAAAGTAAATTAATTGCATTACTAGCCAATAGTTAGTATTCTGTACCCAATAACACACATGTAAATCCCACTAAAAGCAATGGTATTGAATCCTGTGTTTCAGAATACAGTATTGTGTTGTCTGCTATTGTATAATCTGCCTGATACTACTACTGTGCATCTACCAATGAAAATTATTAGAGGGAGAAAAGGATAATGGACAGTATTCATATAGGGAATGCTACATTTTATCAAATAGATATAATTAGGCACTCCTCGTGTTTAACATTTCCTGACCATCAGAGAAGATAAACAGTATAGATAAAGTCCATTTAAATTAGCTAAAGATATCAAAGGATAGTCCAGCTAGTGTCTTAAAATATCTTTACATTTAAATAAAACCAAAAGCCAGTTATTAATTCAGAAAGGCTGCTATCCTATGCATTCTTACTCCCAAGTAAACCTCGCTGAGCCATCTGCAATGTATAATGTTGGAACTGTATACAGTTTAGAGGCTAACTTGTAACTCAAGTTCTGTGGAGGAGGTACAGGAATTAAAGCAACCAAAGTATAATAAATCAATAAAACCAGAACCATACCTTTGTAAAATGCAGTGTTTGGCATTAAAGTAAGTGTTAATTGTCTTTTAAATGTGTGAAAAGAAATTTGCACAAATATTTTTCTATTTCATGTGCATCATATGCAAACAGTGTTACCTCTGAAGGGGTAGAGACGTTCTGAGAGCCAAAATTACTAGCCTAAATCAACAGAGTGCCTGGGAAAGTATGGCCAAGGATGGGGCAAAATTTAGATGTTACCTAAGAAGGGAATGTCTTATTTGTTTAAAGTATATTTTTGTAAATTGCCTAATTGCTGTTCTCAACTGGAGCAAGCCCACTGAATCAACTGTTGAATAAATCAACATAAATTTGAATCCCATTAGATCTTATTCTAGTTGGAAGTTGCAATTTGGTTTAAGCCACAAGCTTGCAATTTGTTGGTTTATCTAAACTGGAGTAGAGAATTGAAAGAATTGTTGAATAGTGAGTCAACATATTGGTAAAACAAACTGATTCAATGTGTCTACTCTAATTGGTGCTAACAACAGATTTTAAGCCATAATTTGAACTGGACAGCTCCAGATTTGCTTTGCCAAAATAAAATTAACACAATATCTGATACAAATAGAACAAAGCCCATAAATTTAAAATCACAGATCAATATGCATGTAATTTTAAAATCTTAGCAATTGTGTTCCTTAACAGATAATGTTTAAAGTGCACAATATTTTTAATTTGTATTTCTGAAATATTAGCCCTTTGAATAACACCATGTAAGCCTACTCAGAAGCCCTTTTGCAACCTTTTAGAACAATCCTATGCAGGCCTACAGAAAAATAAATTCCACTGAGCTCAGTGAGACACTCCTCCCAGGCAAGTATGCATTAAATTACTGTGTTAATCTTCCCACACAAACACATACACACACAGAGTAGGCAGAAATTAAGAAACTTATTTTAAAAACCGAATTGTACATTTTGGTAGTGATCAGCACTGAAAACAGTTTGTACTTTCTGAATGTCAAAACACTTTTCACACAATACCAACTGTGATAATAAATCACAAGACACATAAAGGCAAATGAATCTTCACTGCATACACAGAGAATACAGGCCTTTCAGCTGCAAACCACACAGACTTGCTCTCCCCACCCCCTAAAATTAATACTCAGACATGTGTGGTACAAGATCCTTCCCACAACCCATTTTCATTGTTAAATAATCACCTGCAAAGCACTCAATCACACACACACACACGTGTATGTGTGTTTATCCCTTGCAATGACTGCAAATTGTAGTCACAGGGCAAACAGGCAAACAAAATATTGTTCCTATTTTATATAACATTCACATTCTTTAGGAAAATGTCTTCCCTTACTCTGTTCCAATTTCTTCTAAGAAGGATTTCAACAGCTAGACCCTCTAAAGATTATGGTCATATGTTTTTAAGAAGCAAAAGAAAAAATAAATCTGCTGGACATAACATAAAAGTGAAATCCTACAATTTGGGACCGGTAGGCCTGCAGCCAGCTGCCTGTCAGCCAATGCAGTGTAGTAAACAATGTACAGTTGTATCACAGAAGAATTAAACTTGGACACTGGCGCCAAACTATTACATCTTCCCTTTTTAAGTAGCCTTAAAAAGATCATATACAGCATAGGTAATTCTGTTGCTCCTTCTTCAGCTGGCATCATTAGATTAGCAGCCATGTGCTCAGTCTTTATTTGAGAATGATGCAGTACATGAATCAGATGCCTGGCATACTATTTCATCAACCTATCCTGCTGTCCATTTGTTCTCATCTGAAATTTTAACCAGGTTTCACTTCCCAAAACAGATGATTGCTTGGTCTGTGCCCAAAAGTACTTTGCTGAATATCCTGATTCTTAATTCAGTCCAATCCACTGAGCTGCAGTCCCTTCTTGCCTCTCCCATTCCAAATTATAGGAAAGCACTGGGCAGCAAGCATTTGGTATTGAGGTAACTCTTCTCAAAGCCTGTGTATTTAAAAATGACTTTCTATAAATAGGGCTGCTGGCTCACTCTTCCTGACTGCTGTCTGAGTAAAAAATAGCTTAAATAAAGAGATGGACAACACTCATTAATCTCTCTGGCTGTGAGCTGAGAGCCACAAGCAAAAGTGAGGAGATCTTGCAAGTAGCTAGTTACAAATAGGGAGCTGCTTAGAATTAATTCATTTGGCAAGGGCTAAAAGCAACTATGTTACACTAAGATTGTACCATAGCAAGGAATAACTTCTCTGTTTTTGTGATACAAGTATAACTGGGGGACTGCATCTATGCTGAAGAATTCATGCAATTGGAGACCGCTTTAAATGCCATGGCTCAAAGCTATGGAATTCTGGGGTTTCTAGTTTTGTGAGATATTTAGCATTCTCTTTCAGATTGCTCTGGTAATACAACAAACCTAGAAACCCCAGGATGGAGCCATGATAGTGTTATACTACATTAGTTCTGTAGTGTGGTATTAGGTGGGGTCTTAAAGTACCTTTTTTATTTACATGGGATACTTACAGCGTAGGTATGCTTTGTGCTACAGGCCAGCAGTTTTTAATATTCATATGTTTTATTCACAGTAACCAAAGGGATAGTAGTTTGGTTGCTTTCAAGAAACAGAAATGTAAGGGTGTACTTTCTTTAAAAAATGTAATTACAACGGCTTATGACTTTTTTGCAGGTATTGATAATGATAACCAAGTTTCCAAGCCTAGTGGGAGGAAAGGACACACACAATCTCATACATGAATGCACACACCATCCTCCACACTCAATCATATGCCAATTAGTTCATGTAAAGCAGAATTCTGATTACAGAATATACTGTTTAGATGCAGAACATACTCCTCATGTTTTTCTCATACATAAACTACTGAGGCAAAAAATAAACTATTTCTTTCAAAAGCAGAACATGCTTCTGCATGCACAAGGACACCACAGATTCTTTAGAGTACCTGCTTTGTTGTTGTCACACACCTTCAAGTCATTTCCAAATTATGGTGACCCTAAGGCATGTGGTTTTCTTGGCAAGAATTGAAGGGGTTTGCCATTGCCTTTCTCTGAAGCTAAGAGTGTGACTTGCCCAAGGTTACCCAGTGGGTGCTAGCTAGCCTCAATCCAATATTCATTTCTCGTGTGTGCTGTCCTGCTTTGATAGGTCCTTGAAACATAAATTCAGTCTTGCCTCTCATACAAAAATGTGCTCTTTGGATCTGCCATCTCCCTAGACCAAACTCCTCATGACCCAGCCTCCACCATGATCACTTTTGCAGTAACCCTCACCATATCTAAATGTGCAGGGAGCTAGCCCCTTGGCATGTTGAGCGATGGTGGTTCCTTGTCAGTAGATCTGCTTGTAAGTCAATGCTTAAATCTACAATGTCAAGTGCCAACTACTGCTTAGTGCTCCCCCTCCCACACTGGAGATTTGCGAATCCAAGACTGAATACTTTCAAGTAAACTTTGTGGGAGAATTCACTCCTTTGGCTATTTTTCTCATGCCAGAGGGAAAAAGATTTGGCTGGATGAGCTTTTGAAAAGGGGATGCAGGTTTCAACAGCAAATGGTCAGTGAGTGGCTTCTATGTCAGTGGAAACACTGAATCTGTTCTGGTCATTAGTTTGAACTTTAAAGGCATTATTCAGGTTTCTCAACCTTTTTCCCAAAAGCAGTTTCAGGACCTTAGATAGCTCCATTAAAGTTCAGCCTAAAACCCAGAGCAGATTCACCACTCCCACTGACATCGGTACTTCCACCTGTCATTGACTGGCACAGATAAAGCCATGAAGCTATAAGATATATTAGTTACAAGATATTGATTCTCTAGTATGGCCTTTCATCTTAAACAGGATAACTGCTCCTTCTGTATCCATGTCAAACCTGAAGAAAAGATAAATAAAAAGCTTGTACACAGCTGCTTGGTTAGCTGACTGTTGCAAACAAGATATTCTATAAAGTGGGTATGCATGGGATAGTGACCAAAGTTTTGCTTCTTTTGTGAAACAATATCTGGAAGGAATCTGTAAGAAAACCTCATGATAGATTTGCCTTAGGGTCACCATACATCAAAAATGACTTGAAGTCACACAACAACAAAAAGGGAGCCATTTTATGGAAGGATGGGGGACTGCTGTATTTGTAATTTTACTGTTGTGTTTTAAAATTATGTTCTACTTTTAAAATTTAATAGTGTTTTAATGTGATGATTTGTTTAATTGTTTTAATTTTTTTTTAGTATGAAGTTTTTGGCTTATCTTGTTTTAGCCTTTTGTAACCTGCCTTGGGTCACATAGGCAGCATAAAAAATGGGAGAAAATGTAATAAAATAAATTAGACCAAGCATATTACAAAGGAGGCTGCAGTCATGCTCATCATCTTCATTTTCCCAGACTGCCTTTGGGTTTACATGGGACCACTGGGGGAAAGCAATGTGGAAGGCTTGCACTTGCATACCTTCCACCATTTCACCAACTGGAAACTAACTAAGACACGTGTGGCCAAGTAACAACAGGCAGTGGTCAAGATGGCAAAAATTATCAATGAAATTTATCAGTGAAAAATTATCAGTATCATAGAACAAACACATTAGAGGAGGCTTCAGCAGTTTGCCCACTGGGAAGGGAAAACTCCACTCCCTCCTCTACTCTCTGTGCTTTTGCACTTTGAACTCAGTTTGCAGTAAGTGACATAAGCTGAGGATGAAGAAGGAAAGTGGGAAAGAGAGAGAAATTGGGACATTTTAAAGCTGGGTCTCTCCCTGCCAAATCAGGACAGTTGCAGGGTATGCATTTAGTTGTCCAGACCTAGCAGCGCTGATGTGCGTGCAGCCTTTCCATTGCCAATGGTGTGGTTATCCAGAATACAGCCACTGGCACCACACACACACCCTCAGGAGTACAGTAAGCACAGTCCAGGTGTACAAGACATTTCCCTTCATGAAATACAGGTAGGAAAGAGAGCTTGGTGGAAACCCCATGCACACATGATCATTTGAATTTTCTATGCTAGGTATGTGGCACCAAAGAATTTTATTAGAGTTACATCATATTCCTCTTAAGTGTTTAATATTTAGTGTATTGATTCTTACATTTCTAATATAAGCCAGTCTTACTCTCAATAATTAACTGACAAGAAAACTGAACTGAGAACCACTAGCTAAAAGCTCATGCTCTTAACAACACACATGATAGTTAAAAAAATAATAAAAAATCAGTTTTTTAAAAATATGATAATAACTTGAAATTCTTTGCAAAATATTTACTTGTACTTTGGGAGGGTAAAAGCACTTTGTGCTTAATTCATGAACACCCATAATGTCATTGAAACTGCTACACGAAAATAAACATGAAAGATGTAATTACTATTCAGTAACTACTGTTACACTGTTTTATGTTCCTTTCTATGATACTTTAGCAAATCATACTAGATGCAACATACAAGCTTTGCTGCTTTCTGTAAAATAATAGTAATATGCCGGTGGACACAGAGACAGGCTGATTAGGACGAGTGTTTGGTATGTTACAATATCACCATGGCCTTCATAATTACTCTATTCAGCAATATTGCCCAAAATATGCCTAGTACACCTTAAACAGAGTTGTATTGAAAGCACTTCCCTTAGTTCTGATTTGCTAGTTGTTGTTTCTTTCAACAACCTTTTGATTTCTAAATCTTGCTTCAATTGCCATCTTTGGATTACCTGCCTCTTTCTCTCCCTCTCTTGCAAATGTCAACAGAGGAACATCTTACTCCGGAAACCCTGAAGGGTGCACAATGAAGGCAGGAACCATTTCTGTGCTTTCAGAGCCTTCCTGTTCACCAGTTCCTTTGTCCTTCACTTTGATTGGCCTTCACCTCCATTTACAGCAATGCACAGGTGCCTGTTTGACATAGATGCCTTTCTGTCTTGCCTTTTCCTCATTAAAAGCTACTATTCATGCATTGGTTTCATGAAGGAAAGAGAAAAGAAAATAGAACAGTATGCTCTAGAAATGACAGAGCAAATGACAAAGTAGAAGGGAGCTCTGGAAAGACAATTGTGTATTCTGTCTATTGAGTAGTTCCTCTCTATTCCTTCTCCGTCTCTCCTGAAATGCTGCCAGTCTTGTGTGGTTTGCTGCCCACTAGTGTCCTACTAAACAGACTGGAAGGCAGGCAGCATTATGGCATAGTATCTCATTATGCATCCGGTGAAGCCCGTCAAAAGGCCTCCTGGTGCCCATTAAAGTGTCACATTATTAGACCACTACTCAACACAGAGAAGAATAATTTGTTTGAAATGCATCTGGCTTCCTAATTAATGCAAATGTCATGTTTCTCCATTATCAGCAAGAAAGAATGTGTGACTTCTCTTAGAACAGGTCAATGTGGAATCAGGTCAACCAAGGCAAGGGCTACTGAATATTACTCTTAATACTCTCTAGGTAACATGAAATAGCTGCTCAAACCAGTATATTGATTCCATCCAATCCATTCAGTTTCCCTGGTGTTAAGGGTGTGGTGTGTGTGTGTGTGTGTGTGTGTGTGTTAGACAAGTTTAAATTAGATTTTGAGAATCCTGAATAAATTAAAATGCTTCCTTCTTGCTTCCAATAGCACCATAGTTACCTACAGTATGTTACCTTCCATTCAACCAAGGGAACTCCCTGCACAGAAGCCAATGTGTCTACATGGCTGGATGGCAATTAAATACACATACCGAGCACGTAACACTCTCTCCTGGACTCAGCAGTGAGGCTCCATACATGCAGCCTTTTCCAAAATGTTCAGACTATGCCCAGCAGATTTTGTAGGGAAGCAGTGAGTAGCTATATTTAATATATCACTTCCCCCCACCTACAGATTTACTATTTTTCTAGCTTACCTAACAATTGATCAATGTAGAAATCTTAGTATTTTTGACTGCATGCCCTGCTCCCACCCATCCCTAGCAGCTCCACATCCAGTCCGTGACACTTGTGTCCTCCATACATTTATTGTACAATCTGTTTTCCTGTGGTTCAGCTCTCTCACCTGCCCCTACGATTCCAGTATTCTGACATACTAATAAAATAAAAGCACTCCAGTCACTGTACAAAATCAACAAGAACATACAGAGATCCATGTATTAGAGATACCAAGTGGAGTCTTTTTAATGGAGATCTATTTTTAGCATCACCTCTCCTACGTTTGCTATTGATTTTTTAAAAAAAAAAAACCAGCAAATTGCCATAGGCACGTTGCAGAAGGACAGAAAAGAACAAGTTTACATAAATGCACACTGCCTGCAAAAATATTATCATATTTTTTACTAATAATTAAAAGAAAAAAAACCATCGTTTTTAATTTTGCAATGTCAAACAATATTGCAATGAATATGCTTCAAGGTGATTTTTAAAACTGGCATTTTTAACTCAGGTGTTTTAATGGCGATTGCAGGAACACAAATTTTCTTCCCTTGTGCAATTGCTTAATTTCTAAATGCCTTACGATAGTAGGCAAAGCCCAGGAATACTTGACTCTGCTTAGAAAGGGCTGTAAATACACAGGTCCTATTAGCATCAATTGTTTTGAAAGCATACACCCATCTCAGAAACACAAATGATTAAATACACTGTTTTATCTGCATTTTATGAAATCAGACTTGAGACCTTACCTAAAAAGAATAATTAAGAAGATTTTGTTCAAGGAGAACTGTTTATCTGTTGCAACATACCAATTTTGTTCATAAAGCATCCTCTTCGTATTAGCCAACACAGCTACTATTCATTGTCATTGGCAGTCTTCCTATTTCATACTCTGCTAGGCCTAAGCACCTACACATTCTTCTTAGGATAGGAAAATACTGCTAGGGACCAACAGTGTGCTTTAAAAATGAATAGTTTAAGCTGATGTATAAACCATATCTAACACCACAAGCAACCTTACAGACTACATTTATTTCACACTAGTTGAGTGTGTACTGAAAAAACATATACAAATATATTTGTCCCCTTTTATTCATGCCTGTGCTTTAGGTTACATTTTGTTGCTTAAAAGGAAGCTCCAAATGAACATTTTATAAAAGCCCACTTGACAATTTTGCAAGACAGAGACTATCTCCAAATAATTTTGTCCACTCCAAAAAAAATAACTAAATATGTCTTTCAGGGGCTTATATGATGTGAGCCAGAATGAACTACTTATTTGCTTTAAAAGCCTTGATAATTCTGAAATATTTATATTTATAGAAACATTTAGATTATATAGCTATCAAATCATTAATAAGCGTATAGTTTCTAAACACATCTCTAATAACATTTTCATAGCAGAATTTAATTTTTCTTGCTAGCACGTCTTCCCTTATAGAATATTGTTTCAAACATATGTATTCTCTTTAATATGAGATTAAATATATTAATTCTCTTTAACATGTGATCTGATGCAAAAAAGACCTCCACTATTTCTATGAGCATTTTAAAAAAAATTAAAATGAAAAGCCGTAGAAATTTCTAGTACTCTACAATGAAGGAACCAGCCATGTGCATCAAAGATATAACCTGCACTGGATGGACAGCTCCCATTTCAGTTATTTATATGTAGATGTGCACACAAGTAGCACCCTTTTGGTATCATTCAAGCACCTTATCCACAGGAGAATTTAAAAGAAAAATCTCTACCTCATTTGCTTCTGGATTTGCAGTGCCAAAGAATGGATTTTAAAATTGCTAATGATTACAAGGGTATATAGATTAAACTGGCAATGTGATATTCATATAGTTTTGTCCTATAACCTCTTCCATCTCAACACATTGATTTTAAAAGAAATCTTTTTCAGATTGCTATTGAACTGATTAATAAGAGCACTACATAGTCAGAACACAACACCTCCACAAAACAAGGATCTATACAGCAACAGAACAGTATGATTTTTTTCCCCCTCCTCACCTAAATTATGCAAAACAATTTAGATCCACCTAAACTGAATTCTTTTGTAACGCTAGCTCTGTTCAAAGGTAACAATATGGATTTAAAACAAGACACGCCAGTCCCTTTGGCTCTTTTTCCACCATGGCAAGCAAATCTGTATTCTGAAAGGTCTCTTTCTAGAAAGGTCACAATCAGAGGGCTATTTCTGTTTGCAAAAAAGCAAACTCACACACACACACATACACATCTTTATGATAAACTTGTTGCCATTATCTTTATGGTTAGGGCAATTGTTTTATATTGTGCCATTTGTCAAAATATTTAGGACCATCCTAGCTGTCTCTACCCATGTTTTAAGTCTCATGCCGTCTTGCTTTAATTTTATGTCCAATCTGCCTGTTCATGTATTTTTCCATCCAGAGCATGGCAAGGCAAAGCTGAAGGCACCCTCATCCGGCAGCATATTCCTTCCTCAACCTCTCCTTGAAGCTTCAATTATTTCTATCTTTCAGGAGCATCTCTTCTTCTCTCCCTCTCCCTCCCTCTCAGCGTTTCTCCCTCATTCATCCTCACTCTCCACATTATTCCCTTCTGTCTGCTTTGCCTCTTTTGGAAATTGTGTGCTTAATCTTTCCATTTTAACTGTCAGCATATTAATGCGTTTTAAGGAGAGCTACGCTCCCGGATTTGAAAAATGGGAACGCCACATAAGCAGGGACATCTAGGAGATGGGCATGACTTCCAGTGTTACCTCTTTTCGAAGCTTTAACCCACCCTCCCCATTTGCACCTGTGCCATTTCTTTCCCGAAGGAGTAATGCTGATCTATACAGTATAATAATAAAAAAAGAAACCTGTGCCTTCACTCCAGCGCTTGGCCAGGATGTAACCCAAGAGGCAGGCATGAATCCCAATCAGATCCACAGGAAGGAGGCGAGGGAGAAAGAAAAAAGGAAAACTGCCAGGGAATATCAGAGGATCCATAAAGCTCGCCTTTTACCTTCCCATCATTACTTCTCTTTAACTTTGAAAGTGACTGAAAGAGTCCCCCAGCCCTTTTTTTCTTCCTCTCTCTCTCTCTCTCTCTCTCTCTCCAAGTGACGTCATGCTCCTCAGTGGCAGATTTGTACATCGATGGGTCTGAAGAAGAAGAGGAGGCAGAGCAAGAAGGCCCAGGCCCTTCCTCTGCCATTACAGGGGACAGCTCCCAAACTACAGCTTTCCATTAAAACAAGACACAAAACAAAAGTAATATCACTTCTCAAATAATAATAATAATAATTAATAATAACAATTAAAACACACCAAGGGGAAAACATTTCCTCTGGCTCAGCCTTTCCAGGCCCTGGAGATCCCTGTCCTTCCTATTTAGAGAGAAGAGGTGCAAAGTGGAGGGAGCTGACAGGAAAGGACAGAAGGGCTCCCTCCATTTCATGAGGGAGAAGGAGGACACTGCACTGGCTGCCACCTCCCTCCCTCCCTCTCTTCCTCCCTTCCTTCCTTCTTTCTTCCCTTCCTTCCTTCCTTCCTTCTTTCCTTCCAAAGCTCTTGCTTCCACAAATGCTTGAAATACAGGGCAGATACATAGACAGACAGACGGATAGACTTGTTTGTACTTAAAGTATTTGTATATGATATATATGTGGTAACAGAGCATATAGGTGTGTGTGTGTGTAGAAAGATTTTGGTTTGCATTAAAAGCATTTCTGGCATCAGGAGTGTATATATATATATGTATGTGTGTGTGTGGACCGATTCTAGTTTGTATTTAAAGCATCTATAGTATCAGAAGCATGTCCTTAAAATCACTTGTCGTACAATATTATGTATAGATATATGGTATCAGGAGTATATGTATGTGTGTGTGTGGATAGATTCTTGTTTGTATTTAAAGCATCTGTGCTACCGGTATCAGAAGCAGATAGACAGATAGATAGATAGATAGATAGATTCTTGTTTGTATTTAAAGCATTATATATATATATAATGAAGATAGATCGATAGATAGATAGATTCTCGTTTGTATCACGAACACACACATACATACACACACACATATATACAGATATCTGGAGGTAGATAGGTTCTAGTTTGAATGTAAAGCATCTGTGCTATCAGGAGCAGATGGATGGATGGATGGATGGATTCTGAATTTAAAGCATTTGTGGTATCACGAGCATATATAGATTGAGTGATTCTAGTTTGAATGTAAAGCACCTACGATATCAGGACAGCACATGTATATATATATATATATATATATACTCAGAGATATAAATCTATAAATATCTCAAATCGTTGGAGTTCTTCTTCTCCCTGCCCCTTCCTTATTCCTCCCTCCCTTCCTTCTTGGCCCTTGGGGCCCTTGCCCGAGGAGGCGGGACCCACCGGGGAGGATGCTGGGGAGGAAGAGGGCGGCCAGCATCCACATGCCCCGCTCCTCCGTCGGCCTCGCCTCCCGCCCCGGGACGCCCCGATGCTGCCTCGATCCCGAACACCACCACCACCACGCCGGCCTTCCTCGACGCCTCGGACGCCTCGCCTCCTCGCCGGGGCCCGAGACGCCTCCTGCTCCTCCGCAGAGACAAGAAGAAGAAGAGGAAGAAGAGGAAGCAGCAGCCCAGCGCCCAGCCCCAGCGGTGCCTGAGCGGGGCTCGGCCAGGGCAGCCTCGTCGGGGACGCCTCGGGACGGAAGGGCCGCCACTGCGGTCCCCGACGGAGCCCTCCGCCTCCTCCTCCTCCTCCTCCTCCTCCTCCTCCTCCTCCTCCTCCCTCGTGGGCTGCTCCGGAGGGGAGAGGGGTTGCAGCAGCAACAGAGGCTCACAGGTAACGGCGCCCCTCTTCTGGGCAGCCCTGGGCGAAGCTGCCTTCTCCTCCTCCTTCTTGCTTGGCAGACGGCAGCAGAGGAGGGAGCATCCCGGGCCCGGCCTGGACCGACCTCCTCCTCCTCCTCCTCCTCCTCCTTCAGCCTCTTCTTCAGCCTCTTCTTCTTCCTCAGCTGCAGCACCAAAAGGAGGAGGAGGAGGAGGAGGAGGAGGAGGGTGACAAGGAGGACAGAGGCGAGGCTCCCGACGACGCAGCAGCAGCAGCAGAAGCAGCACCAGCCTCAGCCGCCCTCCTCCTCCTCCTCCTCAGCCGTCCAGCCAGAAAGGAGGCGCTTCCCTTCCTCCTCCTCCTCCTCCTCCTCCTCCTCCTCTTCTTCCTCCTCTTCTTCTTCCTCCTTTTCTTCCTCTTCCTCTCCTTCTTCCTTTTCCTCTTCCTTTTCTTCCTTCTCCTCCTCCTCTTCCTTCTCTTCCTCCTCTTCCTCCTTCTCCCCTTTTTCCTCTTCTTCCTCCCCTTCCTCTTCCCTCCCTGGTCCACTAGGGTCCCCCCCCCTCGGGTCCCCTCCCCAGGAGACCCTCCAAGCCCCCCCCCCCCAACAAGGGAGGGAGAGGAGAACTGGGGCAGGCCCTCCTTCCTTGCTCCTCTCCTTTGACAAACGGTGCCCCCTTCTCCTTCCCCAAAAGCAAGTCATTTCCTTGGCAAACAGACAGAGAACCCAGGCCTTGACCAAAGAGGGGGAGAAGAGCCCAGTCTCCCTCATTATAAGCGTCTTGGGGGCTGCATCCACACTGGAGAAATAACCCGGTTTGGCAGCGCTTTAAGTCATTGTCTGGCTCTTTGCTATGGAATTCTGGGAGTTGGAGTTTGTTGTGGGGCCCAGAGCGGACAACAAACTCCAACTCCCAGAATTCCATAGCCTTGAGCCAGGGCAGTTAAAGCGGTGCCAAACCAGGTTATTTCTCCAGTGTGGATGCAGCTACGCATCCGGAGCGCTTCTATGCCTCGGTGCCTTTTCCCTCCAATAGACATTATTTTCCCTCCAATATTCATTATTACCCATCATTTAAGGTTTGGGCGCCAAGAACTGTAGAGGAGCTGCAGAGGGGTTTCTGTCACAGCAGGTTTCTTTGCTCTGAAGAGGATGGGGGTTTCAAGGGTGCCTTTTGAACAAATTAGACCCTTCAAGCACATTCCTGAGTTTAGACTGAAATGTATTTTAAATATATATATAACACAAATGTATGGCTTAATCCCCTTGCAGGCCTTGTCAATGGGATTCTGCATGAATGAAAAGTCTACACAGGTGAAAAAACAAGAATGGGAACTCCCTCAAAATAATGGCCCAGAGTGACAGAGAGAGAGAGAGAGAGAGAGAGAAGCACAGACTCTCCCTGGTTTTCAAGATGGCTGCCATGACAACATCCAGACTGGCCTATTAAACTGAAAACTGGAGCCGAGAAGATCATCATAGAGGCCGCCCCTTCCAGCTTAAATGGAAGTTCGTTCAAATATATATATATATATATTGAAAGGCCACATTCATAAGCCTCAATATCACTGCAAGTGAAGAGTGGATGAAATCTGTGTCCCACCCCTTAGGCCTATATGTCATAGACTGATCTGCCCGCTTTTTTATTCTGCTGGCCAGTGGATGACCAATATTAAGTGCACTACAGCTTGTGCTGTACTAAACAAGGTAGTTTCTCTACCCTTCTGTAATTCTTTTTAGAAGTTCCCTAAAGGTATTAATATTTCACACATATCTGAACGCCTGCCTGGCTAGAAGAGATGCCAGCTTTTGCTTTCAGGGATCCGTCATCTTGGGCTGATTCTCTGCCCAAAGCTGTGCCCTCTCCAATGGAAAAAAAAACCTTTTGTCAGGATCTTAATTTTCTTCTAAAACGCCCGAGTTGTGTCTCGTACAAAGTGCAACAAATGAAACCGTGAAAACCAAATTTATGATTAAAAGTATAACTCAATACAGCAAAATGATCAAGCAGGAAAGGAACAAATCCCATTAGGAATTCACAGGCCCAAATCCAGTTGCCAATCCCAACTAGAGTAGATCCGTAGAAGCAACAGGATTTATACAAGTATAAATTGTATAATTGTATAAATTACCATTCAATACCTGATTCAACAGGTTGCTAGAAAATGGATTTGGACCACAAATTGTGCAGTGAGTAGGGAAAGCATGAAAAAAGCATTTCCAAATATCAGCAAAGGTACCTAAGGAAGACAATAAATAACCATCTCCCTTGACAGGGAGTTCCACAGAGATACTGTCTCTACCATTAATGGCAAAGTTCATACGATCTTACCCTTAATGCATTCCTCACCAAGAGAGCCAGCATGGTGTAGTGGTTTGACTATTGACTATGACTCTATAGAGATCATGGTTCAGTTCTCGGCTCAACCCCATACTCTCAGCCCCAGAAAACCCTATGACAGGTTCACCTTAGAGTCACCATAAGGTGGAAATGACTTAAAGGCATACCATCACAATTCCATCCAAATGTTTCTAGTTTCACACATTCCTGTTCTGACAAACTGGCCAAGGGAATGAAATTTCTACCTGTTTGTGCATATGTTCCTTCAAACTGTCAACTTGTGGCAACCCCAGTACTTTTACAGTGTTTTCCTAGTCAAGGGATACTCCAGGGTGGTTTCTTATTACCTTCTTTGAATATGGCCTACAGCAGTACTTGTCAGGCTACCAGTTGTGGGGGACCAGCCATTGCTTTCTCCAGTGTGCCAGGGATCAGCATTAAAGTTGTGCCCATTGGGTACAATTGTTTCTTTGGACTTTATCAGACTACAAAAATTGGAAGTATAAACCAATGACAATCTGAATGCAATTATGGGGTTTCACGTTATTGCGTATTAAAGTATCTCACGCAATTTCGGGGAAAAGGGAAGTCATTCCGAACGCAATCATGGGTTTTACGTTATTTCGCATTGAAGTATCTCACACAATTTCGGGCATCAGGAAGTCATTCCGAACACAATCATGGGGTTTCACCGTATTGCGTATTAGAGTATCTCACGCAATTTCGGGCAATGGGAAGTCATACTGAATGCATTCCAAATGCAAATAGAATTCACGTAAATTCGCTAAACTAGTAAATTCACGTAATTATGAACTGGCTCTGTTCGAAATTGAGAGAAATTCCTCCCATCTGATAACATCCTTTCTCTCCTGGAAAATTGTCAGGAACCAGCAGCTAATGGATCAGGGACCAGCACTGGTCCAGGGGCCACCATTTTGCATGGCACTGGCCTACTGCAACTTGTTTTTCTTGGTAGTTTCTCATCCACATACTAATCAGGCCTGTCCTTGGTTATCTTGCAAGATATGTGAGATATGGTATCCTCAGGATATTTAGACTGCTGAAATTTTGGCCTTAGCCAGTAAAATTATAGCTGGTAATAAGCAATCATAGAGAAACAGACAATAACAATGAATTTAAGAGGGAAACATGAGCTTTACGAAACCTCAGGTGCAAGAATAATTAGAAATTTATACAGTTAGTGTGGAATATTTATCAATGCCATGCACTATTACCTGGCAATGTCATGGTTCTAGGTCCCCCCCCCCCCCCGTAAATTCTCTTTTTAAAAAAGCTGAAGTAAAATTTGTTTAAATTTTGACACTTCATGGCTTTTTTTTTTTCATTGAAAGTGTTTCTGGATGAGAAAGATGGCATCCTGGATTATTAGGTGGATTTTCAATTTATGCACATATTTCTATGATTCAACAGGTTGCTGAGAAATTAAAATTCTAGGCTGGGACCTACATCTCAAAATATAGGTTTAGCAAAGTCCAGGCAAGGACATTTGCTTATTTATTTATTATAAAACACAAAGACATTCAATTACCAGATTTTAAAAAAAAAAACCTGTCCCTGAACAATTTAAGAAAAATCATTATTTGATATGGCTTATCCTCCTGCGTAGTCATCCCCCCTAGAAAACAGATGCTTCATAACCAAGCACACATGCTAAACACTTAAAATTGCAGAATTTGTACTCAGTAAATATTGAAATAATGAAATAATGCTTATGTAAAATGATACAAGGAACAAAACAAAAACAAAGTGCATCTTTTGATGAAAACTGAAGTAAAAAAAAATTAATGACCAGAGCAAAAAGGCTTGAAGTTGATGAATCTAGTGATCTAGCTGATGAAAAGTCCAAGAGATAAATGGACTGGAATGATTATCCTGTCTAAGGAGAGGAATGGGCACACATTCCTAAAACACAAGCCCACTGTGAAAACTATGTTGATAACACTCCTAATAGTGAGAACTTGAGGGGTTCACCTTCTTAGAAGGAGTGTTACAGTCACTCTGATTGTGACCTCCCGCAAAACGTCACTGAATAATATCATTGTTTAAAATATTTTTCTGTAGCTTTTTTGGTCCAGAGCAGGGCTGGACCATGAGTCATCTACATCTCAGCCATTTCACAATGGACCCTCCTCAGTCCATATCAGGGTTTCCACTTCTCAGGGCCTGCACCCTGGATCCCCAGGCTTGGAGGCAAGGGGGAGGAAATCGAATTGTTAGAGCACTGCTTTGAAAACTGCACAAATGCAAATCATACCCTCCAATGGTCCCAAAATGACAGGGACAGTCCTAGTTAATCCTCTGTTTTCCCACTTTCTTGGGTGCTTTTAAAATGCACCAGTTTCTCTCTCCTCCTGCTTTCTCCATTTGTCTTCTGCTTACTTCCATCCCTGCAAACAGAATTCAAGGGGCAAAACTAGTTTGCACTCAAGTAACACAGCAGGGAAGAGTAGAGGGAAGAATGTTGCCCTTCCCTGTATTGAGACAAAGCAAATTACTGCAGCCCCTCCTACCTTGTGTGTTCTTCCTCATTAATATTTTTTTCCCATTTTGATCATATTCTGATTTTGCTTGGCTACACATGTCCTGGTTTTTCTAGGGTGATTTGGAATGGCTACAACTGTCTTCTTTTCAAAGCAGGGCTTCGAAAATTTTGGTTAGACTACATCTCCCATTAACAGCAGCACTTACAAACGTTTTAAAAACATAGCTGACTTTGGTGTTCAATGCAGAGCTTAGAAAACTTAATTTCCCGTGAGAGAAATCTTTTTTCAATTTGTTGGACTTAGTGTTTATTATTTTAATGATATACTCTGGGCCACTGTGGTTGATGCATAGTGTACAGTGGGCCCTTGCTGTCCGCTGGGATTTGGTTCCAGGATCTTCCTTGGATAACAAAATCTGTGGCACAACAAAATGGTGTCCCATATATAAAATGGAAAATCAAGGTTTGCTATTTGGAATTTATACTTTTTTAGAAACATTTTCAAACCGTGTATGCTCAAATCTATGGATAAAAAAATCTGTTGATAAGGAGGGCCAACTATATTGTGCTTAATGACATCACCTTGGCTTCTTTCCTGCAACAGCAGCAGGAAGCATCCCTAAATTTCATGTGTTGGCCCAAGGACTGTGCTATTCTTGACCTGCCATCCCTAGTCCTTGTAGAGCAGCCAACTAGATAGGCAAATTAATCTTATTAGAAAACTGGTGTTTGCAAATAGGTAGAGTCTTGCACCACAACTGAGGTAGCTCTCTAGTTTAGAAAGAAGAATATTATGTGGCATATGCAGTTCTTTTCTCTACCAGAGGAAATTTCTGGAAAGTTTGTGACAATTGCTGGGGTAGCCATTGCTGTTGAATCTGGCCTCCAATGCTGCCCTCCAGCTCCCACTGCTTGAAGTCTTCACCTCATTCTAATGAAAGAACTGGCCCCGTTCCTGAAGACCCTGAAGGTATTGCCAATTGTTGGAGTATAGTCTGTACCTTTTGGCGAGCCAAGTGACTGAAGACAGATTATGTGCAACAGATGGAGAATTCTTGCCTGCTGGTAGGTCTCACACTCAGATATATGACAATTTTGTTAAAATGCTTCAAAGTAATGAAAGTGATGCCAACACCATTTGAATAACACCTACGCTTAGATTGTTTCTGTAGAACAAAAGTAAGCTGAGTCATCTGGTTACTTAGGCCTAAATCCAATTGCTAGGACCAATCTGAATAGATTCAGTGTTGAATGGTGAATCAACACTTCTGTAAATCCCATAACTTCAATGCAACTTCAATACAAGGGATAAGCAACTGTTCGGATGAATGTCTGCACATGGGAACCCCACTGGGAACCTATGGAGGCCATGCCTACATAACTGCAGGCTGGATTAGAACATTATGTTTTCTAGGACTCCATAAAGAGGATATCTTGTGTGTTTTAAAATGTTTTAATCCTTGTATTGCTTTAATCATTTCTTTTCATCACCTTGAGAATCTTTGTGGGCTGGGAGGCAATGCAGAAATACTTTAAATAAATAAATAAACATTTAACATACTTATTTCAGAAAAAGTGAAAAAGATAATCACCATGAGTCACCGGACACACAAGCAAGACAACTGAATCATTTGGCAGCCAGTAACAGGACTGGATATAAACCCTAAATATGCGGAAAGCACCAGAGTCTGTATGATCTTGGAAGTTAAGCAGGGTCAGACCTGGTTTGTACTTGGATTGTGTCTGCCAAGGATTACCAGGTGCTGCCAGCTATATTTCAGAGGAAAGCAATAGAAAACTGCCTCTGAGTATTCTTTGCCTATGAAAACCCTATGAAATTCATGGAGTCATCCATATGACTTGAAGATACACATGCACTCAACAGGACAAGACCAGGGTTCTTCCCTGCTTGAGGCCAAGGACAAGCTCCCCCACCCCAGACTGGTATATCCCTTATCAGTAATGCTGTGAATCTACTTTAGGGAGATTCAAAACTTTCCAAGCTTCTAAACCTATTCTGAGTACAGTACAGGGCTTAGCACCTTGGACAGCTCCATCCACATTTAGATTACAACTGAGAATGGCTCCCCTACTCCACTGAAATAGAAGTCACTGTCAGTGCTGCACTGCTGTCCAGCACTGGACTAAGATGGGGTCCTCCAGCATACTAAAAGGCAGTATCCCCGCAATTTGGGGAAGAGAAGCTGAGTGGCTGAGAAGCTGAGAACAACTTGTGGGGCAAGGTGAGCATGTGGGGAAGGGGCAGAACTGCTGCCTGGGGCCATTTTCTCTCCATGCATATTAGTCCCACAGTGTCTGTTGCAAGGCCTTTGCTGGATTTACTGTTAAGCAGAATGAGGCAGCAACATCAGGCTTCAGCAGTCAAAAATAGCTTATGGTAGCTTTAAAAATCTGAAAATGGTTATTTATTTAATCTGTTGTTGGTTCTTTTTCTTGTTTTACTGCCAGGAAAGGGGAGAGGCCCTTGTGGCATTTTCTGCCTAAGGTGCCAAAATAATTAGCCAGTCTCAGTGATTATGTACCTTGACTGGGGTGCAGGAGGTGGAGGACTAATTTGCTAACCTGCCTCAGGCAGTAAAATCCGGCCAGCTCTTAGCCTATGTAGCTTTCCCCTCTCTTTACCGTTCTTCAAGCCTTGTAAAAGGTCACAAAGAAAACTTAAACTGCAACATTTATGCAGGTCACTTCCTAACAGCACAGGAGCAAGGGCAAAAAAAGTTGGCAATCCCAGCAAAAAGGTAAATATGCAGCTACTCTAAGAAAGGGAAAAGGGCCAAGGAGCTCCATGTGACCATTACAGCTTCTCCTATATGTTTAGAAGAAATCATTCGATGCAGACATAAATATACAGAACAGAATACACAACTGGAAAGTTACAAATAAAGAAAATGGCTACTCTCTACCCCACATCCTGAGTCTGGGCAAGCTAGATGAAAAATTAACATGTTTTCAGTAGGAATACTTTAAGAAAAATAAAATATCATCATTTGCCTTTTTGTTTATTTATCATTTTGAATAAATCTGAAAAATACTAAACTCAAGAACATAGAATTGCCAGCTTAGATGTCCTTTTTGCCTTTAAAGTAAACCTAGGAATACAGAGAGCAGCTTTATTCTGAGTCAGATCATTTATCTCTACCATTATAATCCATCCATCTTGGACTGAGAGAAAAAGAGAGTTTAATAAATTCTTAGCTAAATTTGTCTTTACTCTGTCTGACTGGGAAAACCCAATGAAACAGAGTCTTCCTCTCTACAGGCAAGGCCATAACCTGAATAGAAGCATATTGATAATTTTCTAGGGCAGCCTTCATCAGCCTTATCCCCATCAAATGCTTTGGATTGCAATATACATCAATTTCAGCCAACATGAACAATGGCCAAGAATAATCTGGAGGGTGCGACGTTAAAGAAGGCAACTCTAGGGTGTGACAACACTGTTCAAATTGCTGCTGGATACCATCTTTGCTTCTGAACAGCAGCCATTTTGAACTGCCATTGCAGGGTGTGGGACTAATGAGGATCAGCAACACAGCAGACAAGGAAGGAGACTTCAACCTTGCATTCTATTCCCATCCGATTTAAAATTGCTCCTTCAAACCAATTTGCATTGAAACAAAATCCTCCACAGTATTTGTCTTGAGAACACTCCACTAGCACTAAAGGGGGAATTTCTTCTCAATGCAAATAACAGCAACAGCGAAAGGATTTTCCTCAGTACTACAACTGGGGGATAAAGACATGAAATTCCCCTATCTGTTTGCTGCGAACCTGGTCATTCTCTCTCTCTCTCTCTCTCTCTCTCTCTCTCTCTCTCATACACACACACACATACACAGAGCTATTTGTATTTCTAATAGCAGTGATACATGTAACATTATTTCCAATTGTTTGTCTTCAGTCAGGGAAGCAGCTGAGGCATGCCTGCTAAAGTCACACAACCACATCTCACCACCACTGGTAAAAGTATGCTGGGAAAAGCTCACTTGAGTAGCAATGTAGGGCTACAACACAGAGCAACACCAGAACACAATGTTCACAATATATTGTTCCTACATCAACACCACCCCTACTTTTTGTAGCACAGTAGGAAAACTCTGCAAGATGTTCTAGGTACATGATACGTACCTTCTTGTGGCAGTGTCTCCTCCCTCCCCCAAACTATTCTCACATAGTACACTGTTCCAGTTCTCCACAGTCATATATAATACTGTTTTCATTCTGCAAGCATAGATGCATTCCTTCCTGAGATGAAAACCTTTCTTCCATTAACCCAAACATAAGCAGGTATCATACCCAGTGGGAGTACCAATCACACCACCACTTTCCCTCACATATGTGGATGGACTTAGTCTTTCATGAAGTGATAACCCCTACAATGAGATAGGCTTTATGTTCTCAATTTTGGATAATGCTTATCATAAAACTTCATTTCAGACTTTTTCTTCTAAAAAGCAGCATCCCGTAGAATCTATTTATACCAGCTTTTGAGGAGGAGCCCAGCTCTCAGATTCACTCAGTGGAGGCTGGTGGCTTCTAACCCAGTGAGACAGTGAATCCACCATGGGTTTTAGTCCCAAAGGATAAAAGAGCTGTCCAATGTGCTGAATTTTTTTAAAGATAGGATGTACCACATTGAATAGTTCCTTTATAGTTAATAACTGGAATGGGTTCACCATCTCACTAATTTAGAAGCCACCAGCAGCCATTACATAGTCCCTAGCATCTCTAGCATTGTCTGAAACCTGGAAGAGCTGCTACCAGCCAATGTAGAGAGAGCTGTCAGCTAGACGGACTAGCAGCCTACCTCAATGGTACTGTTTGACTTTAAACTTCATGGTCTTACAGGGAACCTCTCTTTGGATAGTAGCATGTATTACTTTATGATGAAGTAAGCCAGGCCTAATTCATTTGGGTGACTTTCTGCTCTTTATGCTGGGCATGACCTGGACCTCCAAGCCCTCCAAATCCTACCCTAAAAGCACCAACATTGGTCTCACTTCCAAAGACAGCTTTGCACATTCCTAGGAAATAAACTAACAATTGTGGGTAGCCCAAAAGTGAGTGAAAGTCATAAGCACCTTTATCAACATATATAACATGTTCATAACTCAGTCGGTGCAAACAGTAGTGATTGTGTTTTGTTTTTAACCAAAAAAGGGGGTGGGGGCTGTTTAACAGATGGTTTATTTTCATGTGAATGGCCTTAATGAACCTGAGCAATTCTGTGCTACATTCCTTCATAGGGATTCTTCCAGGCTATTCTACATAAGGTATCTGTGGTCCCATCTGACATATTCAGTGCAGGAGAGAATTTTTTCAGATGAATTCCCCATTCCAGATGCACAAAATGAAAATATCAAGGGAGGAGGCAAATTGTCAACAAACATCCTCTGACAGACAGTGAAGTAAAGGTGGGTCACCCTGTGATATGCATTGATACACACAGAGCTACAAAGATGTGAGACAATATATTTTATTTTCAAAGAAAGAATAAACTATACTGAAGCCCTATTGGTTACCTATAAACTAACAAACCCATGATAGTTGTACAAAGAACCCACGTATATATCTGTGCAGAATAATTTCTCAAGCAACTTTGAGATGTGCAAATGTTGATTGAAAACTGTAAAATTCTTGTCACTTTGTTATTCTTTCTGCCTGGGTTTCCCAACAAATAGGAAACCTGTTTTTTGGCCAATAAACAAATAATTCAGAATATTCTTCCCATCCCTAATCTCAGAACCAAACTCCACATTTTTTTAAAATATTTCTTCAATGAGAGCCAGCATGGTGTAGTGGTTTGAGTGTTGAACCATATCTCTGGACACCAGGGCTCTAATTCCCATTCGGTTATGGAAACCCGCAGAATGACCTTGAGGAAGTCACACTCTCTCATCCTCAGAAGAAGGCAAACTTCCCCTGAACAAATTTTGCCAAGAAAACCCCAAGATAGGTTCCCCTTAGGGTTGCCATAAATTGGAAATGACTTGAAGGTACTCAAAAACAAGAACCATTTATTTTGCAGGGGCTGTACACTGTCACTATTCCCTCAGGTGGATGATTTACTGATTTTTTTTTTTAATGATGTACACCCGAAGCATCTAAAGCACACCTCCTAACTGGATGTGGCTTAGGGCAGTCTATGGACAGGATTGGCTGCTTTAAGTTTTTAATGTCCAAAAATTGCCATGGGGGAGATGCTGAGTGGAGCTGTTGCCTGGTTGGACAGGTGGTTTTTCTTCTATGCAGCTTCCATGACTGAACATGTGATGATGCCCTCCCACAACCCCCGCTGTTATTTTCTCCATGGGGCAATAATTATAGTATGTACCTATTCTCACACATATGCCCAGAGGGCTGGATTATCAATGGTTCAGCTAGAGACTCAGAAGAGAGGTGTTATTTACTTCCTCTACTTCTCCAATCCCTTCCTGATCTTCCAGTGCTTCTGATATCAGTATTTTGTGTGTCAGGATATCTAGCTTTGTCTCACTGAAGCTGTAGGGGTTAAAAGTGAGTTCCCATATGCTCCCCCTCCTGGTGCTGTCCATAGTACCTAGCACTGAATGGATTATTTATTTATTCCTTTAGTTACTTAATTTCTATCCTTCTGCTCCCATGCATGTACAAAAAGGTGGCCCTGTTTCTGGAGCTGCTCCAAGGCCCCAACTCTCTTGACCCTGCCTTGCAGACATACAACACTGCTGCTGCTTTAGTTTGGTCCTAAAGAGGACAGTTTCTGGAAATGAGCTTCCAAGACCTACTTCCATTGTATTCTTAATAGGAGAAAGATCACTGTGCTATAGGATAGCATTTACAAAGCCTTTTCTTTCCATTAGTCTTCCCATATATAGCTAGGCCACCATTTATTGTTGCTATTGTTATTCAGTATCTCTTTATTACAGAACATAGCAAAATCGGTAAGTACAGATCTGCATTGCCATACCCTTAACAACAATAATTTATCTTCCATTGCAAACCAGAAGATCCAAGAACATGTTTGAGAAGATGCTGTTCATCAAGAAAAGGGGGCATGCGCTCAGGTGTTTCCTTACATTTTGACAAAGTAGAGATGCTTATGGATTAATTAATGAGTCTCTTGGTTTGCTAAGAGATAAACTGAGAGATCAACAATCCTCCTCCCTGCCCCAGGATATTGCCTTCTTGGTCTAAGATATTTAATATCCATGTTTGATTCCTTTCCTCCCTTGCAGATTCATCTCACCTGTCCTCATCATAAAGCAATGATGTCCAAACTCTGGACCTCCAGATGTTTTGGACTTCAGCTCCCAGAATCCCAGAGCATTGGCCAAGCTGGCAGAGAGGGCATTATGAGGTAGGTAGGAAATCTGAATGTGGGCAGTGATTGGCTGAGGGGCAAAGAGGGCATTATGAGGTAGGAAGGAAATTTGCATGTGGGCAGTGATTGGCTGAGGGGCAAAGAGGAGGGAGGGGCCTTTGTGGGGCTCTGGATTAGAAGTCTATTGAGATTGTGTAGAATCCTGAGGTACAAAGGAAATTTGCATATGGGTGGTGATTGGCTGAGGCTTCTGGGAGATGAAGTCCAAAACATCTGGAGGGCCAGAGTTTGCACATCACTGTCATGAAGCCTTATTTATATCAGAAAATAACATATTTTGTTGTAACCCAACCCGATTGCTCGTTCAGAGGGGCGGGCTAGAAATAATAATAATAATAATAATAATAATTTGTTTTCTTTTTTTCTTATGTTAAATCAGTACCTTAGGTTCACGAGGCTACATGCCAACTAAACACAGTTAAAACAGCTAATATATATATATATATATATTACAGGAATTCCACTGAGTCTATGCAAAGTCTTTACAAACAGAGGATGTTATCACATGGGAGGAATTTCTCTCAGTTTCCAAAGAAATGAAAGTGGGGCCAGTTGGGAATTGTGTGCATTCTCTAGTTTACGTGATTGCGTATTGACGCCGCATCACGTTTGGAACTGCCCAAAATTGCCTCCCAGTGCCCAAAATTGCGTGTGATAGTTTCTCATGCAGTAACGTGAAACCCCACCACGATTGTGTTCGGAAAGACTTCCCATTGCCCGAAAATGCGTGTGATCGGCTTTCACACAATAATAATTGGGTAGTGTGATAAACTCCATAGCGACCCTAGAACCCCCTAGGAGTCTACACTTCTTGTGATACATTCAAGGGCAATCTGCAGGTTTTTTCTCAATGCCTAGAGTGGAATCGGTCCAGAAAACCAAGGGTCGAGGCCATATAATCCAGACTGTCGCTAAGGTGGTACAGTCCTCAGAGCTGCTTCTCAGCAGTGGACTTGGACATTTGGATTCACCCTTCAGACACATATTAAAACCATATATCCAATAGTGGTTCAGACCACATCAGCAGCTTTCTCCAAGAAAACAAAACAAAACCCTGAGGTTTTCTGTAACAGACTTGTGGGGAAAGATGAGCAAACCCAGATGAATGGTCCACCTCCATCTGAAATCCTCCTTTGTACAACAAACAACTGGCAGGTGCTGGGTGTGTATGAATAAAAGCATCACACCATGCAGAGCTGGGATGCGATTGGTGCATGCCCTTCATAGGAAAGGTAAAGGCAACAAGCCCCAAAGGGCCTTTGCTGCAACATTTGTTGGGCATTTTGATGAAGAAAGGATGCTGGTTTTGCACAGTGAGTATATCAGGCCATAGTGTGTCAATCTTGTCTTTTTTATTTGAAACAAGCCAAGGCTGCATCCACACTGGAGAACTAACTCGGTTTGGCCCCGCTTTAACTCTTCCTGTGGCTCTTTGCTATGGAATTCTGGGAGTTGGAGTATGTTGTGGGGCCCAGAGCGGAGCTCCGCTCCGCTCTGGGCCCACAACAAACTCCAACTCCCAGAATTCCATAGCAAAGAGCCACAGGAAGAGTTAAAGCGGGGCCAAACCGAGTTAGTTCTTCGAACGACTTTTTTTCTACAGAGAGAAAGAGAGAGGCTTGCATCGACACTGTAGATGATCCAAGACACACTGCAGAAATAATCCAGTTTGAGACCGCTTTCACTGTCCTGGCTCAATGCTAGGGAATTCTGGGAGCTGTAGTTTTGGGAGACATCCATCCTCCTCGGTCAGAAAGCTCTCACCTGCCGCAATAAACTCCACTCCCCAGGAATCCCTCGCACTTAAAAGTTAAAGCGGTCTCAGAGTGGGTTATTTCTGCAGTGCGTTCTGGACCTGGTTTGCCCCCAGTTTAACTGCTCTGGCTCAATATGCTACGGCATTCTGGGAACTGGTGGCAGCCTCAGGGCAGAGCCACCCCACACCTCAATTCCCAGAATGCCATAGCATTGAGGCAGGGCAGCTAAAGCGGGTTATGTCTGCAGTCTGGATGCAGAAAGAGAGAACGCCTCTAGGGACTCTCTTACCGACTGAAAGGCACAAGACACCGGTTGTTTCAATGGAGGACTGGCACTTCGAATAAATAAATAAATATAAATAAATAAATAAATAAACTAGACAAGGTCATTCCCTCCCCCCTAAAAAACTGGGGTGGGTGACCCAGCCATTCCTCCCTTTCTGTCCCAAAGCAAATAAAAATAAAAATAAAAATAAATAATCATTAAATTAAATAAAAATAAGAATAAAAATAAATAAAAATAAAGATAAATAATTAAATAAATTAAATAAAAATAAGAATAAAATAAAAATAAATAAAAATAAATAATTAAATAAATTAAATAAAAATAAGAATAAAATAAAAATAAATAAATAATAATAAATACATTAATAAATTAAATAAAAATAAAAATAAAAATAAATAATAAAAAATAAATAAGAGCAAGCTAGGATGGATAGCTCATTTCAAAAAAGAAAAAAGAATAAGAAAAAAAGGGATGCTCCAGCCACTCCTCCCCTTCTGTCCCAAAGCAACAAACTGGTCATGCAAACCAGAAATATAAAATAAAAATAAAATAAAAATAAATAATAAAATAAATAATAAAATAAATACAAAATAATAATAATAATAATAATAATAATAATAATAAATGGCAATGAAAGAGGTGACCCTCCCGGGGGAGGAGGCTGGGGGCCCTTGCTGCTGCTCACCCACCATGGAGGATGCTGTGGAGCAAGAGGGCGGCCCGCATCCACATGCCCCGCTCCTGGCCCCCCGCGACGGACCCGCTCTCCACCACCAGCCGAGCCTTCGCTGCTGCTGCTTTTGCTGCTGCTGTTGCTGCTGCTGCTCTCCCTCCTTGGCCAGAGCCCTGGGCGCCTCCTCCTCCTCCTCCTCCTCCTCTTGCCTGGCACCTGGAACTGGGGAGGAGGCAGGCAGCAGGGCAGGAGCTCAAGGGTGGCACCCCTCTACTTGCTCAGCACCAGCACCACCAGCAGGAGCCAAGCAGAGGGAGATGGCAAGGGAGAAGCCCCTCTCCCTCTTCCTCCTCTCCTTCTTCCCTCTTGGCAGGCAGCAGAGGAGGGAGCATCCCGGGTCCAGGCGAGGCAAGCCCTGGTCGCCTTCCTCCCTCCTCAGCCGCCCTCCTCAGCCGCCCAGCAGCCCAGCAGCAGCAGCATCTTCTGCCTCTGCCTCCCTTGCCTTCCTCTCAACACTCAAGGAAGGAGAGAAGGAAGGAAGGAAGGAATGCAGCAGCAGGAGGAGGAGGAGGAGAAGTGGGGGACCCCAGGCACGCCTTCCTTCTCTCTCTCTCTCTCTCTTTTAAAGACAGGTATGACAGCTCTTCAAGATGAGAGGAGGCGCTGGAAGTGTTCACTCCGGAGGGAAAAAAAAGGTCTCTTCTGCGTCCACACTGGGGAAATAACCCGGTTTGGCACCGCTTTCATTGCCTTGGCTCAAGGCTCTGGAACTCTTCATTCTTTGCCATGTGAGCCAGCTGTAACTCTGCAGGAACCGACTCTATTATAGCAAGCAGCTGGGGCAAGGTTACCAGGTCAAACCTCTCTGAGAAAGGGCTCTGGCTCCTTTAAGGAGGAGGCAGATACCTACCTATCTATCTATCTATCTCTCTATTTATTGGGGTATCCTGTGCATAATGGAAACGTCCTTGGCAGGACGAAGCCCTGAAATGCATAGAAGCTCCTGCAGGCTACGTTGCAAACTGTCTTGTCATGCCAACTGGGAACAGTGTTTTCAACGAGACGAAGAGCAGTGTTTCAGATCTCAGTCACTTTGGGCAGAAACCTTGACCTTATTTTTTTTCCCCCAAAACCAACCAAACAAAGAAAATGCAAATCAGATTCTTTCTGTTCCTGCTCACCCAAAAGGTCAGTGCCACTTCCAGACATCCGATGCTTATGAGCTTAATAAAGAATATGGACCAGCAGCCATGGCACTTAAGACGACAGTCCTGAACCCACTGATCTGAGAGTAAACCCCGCTGAGCACAAATGGGGTTTTGTTCTGAGTCCATGTCCAAAGGATTGAGGACCAGCCTTACCATTAGGAAGAGAGAGATAACCAGATTTTGGGTATCCTAAAAGGGTAGCGTATACTTATTCAATTTGTTTCTGTTCTGTCATTACTGCCAGGAATGGGGAGAAGTACTGGCAAGATTTTCTGCCTCCTGTGCCAAAATAAAATTTGCTTGGCTTTGATTATTAGGCACCTAAACTTGGAGCAACTGGCGGGGAGGCATGTGTGTTGTGCCTCAGGCAGCAAAATATCTTGAGCAGGTATCTTGAAATGGCCAATCAGCCATTAAAGGCAGCTGGACTGAGCAAGCACAAAGGAGTTTATCACACAGGAGGCAAAGCACCCAAATCCCATGGATAGATGGGGTTTAAATCCTGGGAATATCCCACAAGAGCGGGATTGTTTTCAGACACGTTGGGTGATTTTGATATTAACCTGACATTAACCCGTGCAGAAAGCCACAAAATTGCACCCCTTTTTAACTTTAGGGTTTTCCCGAAGTTAAAAAGATGAGTGATTTTGCGGATTCTGTACGAATTAATGTTGTGTTAATGCCCAAGTTGCACGATGTCATCTTAAAACAATCTTGCTCTTGTGGGATATTCCCAGGTTTAAACCCAGTTTATCCAGTGGACTCTTTTACACGAGCCAATGTGAATTCATGTGAATTCGCTAGTTTAGTGAATTCACGTGAATCCCCATTGCGTTGGAAGGCGTTCAGAATGACTTCCCATTACCCGAAAATACCCCCCCTTGCCCAAAATTGCGTGAGAAGCTTTAATTCGCAATAACATGAAAGCCATGATTGCATTTGGAGTTACTTCCCTTTTGCCCAAAATTGCGTAAGAAGCTCTAATTCGCTCTAATTTGCAATAACGTGAAACCCCATGATTGCGTTTGGATTGCCCTTGGATTATACTTCCAATTTCCCACGTCTGAAAGAGTCCACAGGATTTGGACATTACCCCTCCATGTGATAAACTCCACTGGTCAACTGTTCATATTCCTCATGATGGCAAGAGGTGCCAACTTGAAAGAGCAGAAAATGACTGAGGCTCACCAGTCATAGGCTGCAAACCAATATCCTCTCAGTGCAGCATAAATATCCACGTGTGAAGATATGCTACACCATCACTACACAGTCCTCATACAGAATAGCAACATTGGGCAACACTTATTAATCACAGGGTGCCTTTAGGCAATGCTCAATGTGAAATGCACAAGCACATGTACAACCAGAGTATGCAATGGCAATGTGAAATGTTGCTGTGCGTACAACTCCACTTCTGCCACTGTCAGAGGACTACAACTGCTGGATCATGACAAGTAATTCTCCTTGCATGTGTATGTCATTCTGTTAGTAACATATAGGAGAATTTAGAACAGCCCCTGCCCCCAGCTGTGGAATGACTGCTAGCTATGGAATTAGTCATAAAATGGCTGCCAGTGGGGACAGTGACTGATACAATTTTATATTGGCATCTAATTCCATTTTGGAAATGGCTAAATTCTATGCCTCATTGATCGTTTTGTAGGAAGGAGTTTTATAATTCAGCACTTTAAATAAAAATATTACCTCTGATGGTAGCATGACTCGATTTCTCCACCTTAGGCAGAATCTGCTGATCAAGAGGGTCTGTGCGGAAAACTTTTTATTTCATACCATTTTCTAGCTCACCTCTCCATTTTCCAGTTTTCCTAAATCCATCTGCTGTTATTTTCTTCTTTCCTTTTATTTTCACATGTAACTTCTAACCACTGACGTAGACTTGAGTCAATTGACTCAGACTCAAGTCTCTTCAATGACTTGACTTGGACTCAACTCTGCAATAAATGATACACTGATCCATTGGGACCCGCCTCGATCCATTGGGAGAGGCAGTAAATATAAATAAATATTATTATTATTGACGTATATTTTTTAGCCACCTACTTGCTGGCCTGACATCATACAGAAACAGAGTGGAAAATGGTTTTCTTCCTTTAAACAATGCTTCCATCTCACTGCTTTTAGTCTACAGGTCTCATGGCACAAGTGGTACCTTACATTTGCCATACATTTGCCTCCACCTCAAGCCCTTTACCTCATCATACTCACGATCAGCATCATTAAATAGGGCACTGAGCAACTGGGTGTTCTTTGCCCATTTTAGTACAGTGTTTGTCATGCACTCCTTATCATAACAATGACCTCCAACTACAAGAATGAACTACAGCAAACCTGTGATTCCTTCACTCTCTTCCCCTTTTTCTTCCTTTCTCCTTTCTTTTGACTGGGGGGGGGGGGGGACTGGAGGATTTCTCATCCAATTGTAAATGAACTACAGACAGCATCCATGTAAGCATGACTTACATGTGTGTGTCTGTTGTGAGATTTTCTTTTTTTATGGGATGCAAGAAGCAATTCTCTATCCCTTTGCACACTGTCCAAAATGTGCGATCCCCACAGGTATCAAGCCCTGGGAGGGGATACAATTCAGTGGGGTGGGGAGGAAGTGAGGACAGAATTTAGACAATGAAGAAAGTGCTTCTCTGGGCTCCCAAGGGAAGAAAAATGACAGTGTGCTCTATCTGCGATGCCTATATTTTATTTTTGTTGGCTAATCTCCCTTTAAATCCTTCTAAATTAGTGGACACTTATAAATCTTGTAATGTCCAGGGCCACCCCTACCATTAGATTGCCACTCCGGCCAGTAAATACTGAGGGGCAGAGAGCATGAGGAAAGGTTGGGGGACAGGGCTCTTTATGTTATCTGACACACAGCCCTGTGTGTCATGATGCACCTCCCTCTCCAGGTAGTCTCTTGCTCTCAAGTTAAGGCTGCTTTCAGTCAATATCAATTCAATATAAACCTGCAGGTACTGACCTACTAAAAGATAAGATAAGATTAGGGTCCTGCAATCCTAAAATGTCAACTCTGCACTGTGTTTGAGAAGGACACAGCTTAGCAACAGTTTCACAATGATGAGAAAGAATCTTGTGTGTCTTGCACCCATGGATCTCTAGCTCCAGTTGCATTAAACATTGATACCTTGTGTAATACAGATCTTTCTTAGCTCATGCAAATTTTATGAAGACTTGGAATCTATGTGCCTGGGTCATCAGTGTTTTAAGTGCCTAGCAACACCTTAACAGGGGAACCAGTAGCTTTGCTCAGTGCATAGCAATCATATAATTAGAGTGAATTCAAACAATTCCCCACTTAGTCAGAAACAAAAGGAAATGTGTTCTCTACCTAGTTAGTAAAAAACATTCAGTGATGCTGATATTTCCAGGGAGTCAGGTTATCAAGGTTGTTGAAAATTCCAAGCTGTTGAAACATTTTGTGCCATTTGTTCTAGTTGGGGAACTATTCCTTTACATTTACATTTATGAGGGTCATTTGAAATAGGCAGAGAATGTTTTGTAATGTGAATTTAGAAACAAACATCTATCCCAGGAATCCTGTGTAAAGTTCCCTTATTGAAACCATAGTGTTTTTTACCTAAAACACAAAATGTGACATTAACACTGTATACATTTCTTTGACTTCCCACTTCCATGGATATGAAAAATGGGGACAAGGAGGGAACCCAAGATTGTCTCTACATCTAGCTTCACTTTGTATGTCTACTTAATTTTCATTCAGAAAAATGCTTTCACTCCATGTGCTTGTTCCTTTCATCATGTGCTCTTGATTTCTGCCTTCTTTTATGCTAAGGGGGGGGGGGGGGACTCAATATCTGTCATTGGGCAGCATACACACAGAGACGTGTACCTAAGCTACATGTTCTTCAAAATGGTGTTCCCATCTGAGCTAAATTCCACAGTGTAGGAACTGTTAAAACAACTTTTAATGATTGATTAGTTACTTCGATTTGTATTTCCTTCAAGGGTCTCAATGTTCTTCTGCATAATTTCCCCTTTTCTACTTTATCCTCTCATGAGGTAGGTTACACTGAGAACTGATGACTGAATCAAGGTCACAAAATTGTAGAGAAGGGAAGAACCCCAAGGGCTATTTAGTCGAACCACCTGCCAATGGAGGAATCTGTAGCTAAAGCATCCCTATAAGACAGCAGTCCAACTCATTATGAAGGAACGTCCACAACCTTCTGAATCAAATTAAACAACTCTGACCAAGAGGAAGGCCTTCCTGACTTTCACTTTCACTTGTCTTTCTCATAATTTGTATCCATTAGTATTAGTTCTATCCACTGGGAGAAAAGAGAAGAAAAGAAGCTTGCTCCATTGTCTATCTGATAGCCTTTCATATATTTGAAGATGGCAATAACAGTGTCTCTTAATTTTTCCTTCTCTAGGCTATGCATACTCAGCTGCTTTAACTGGTCCTCATGGGGCTTGGTTTCAAAAGTCTTTATTATCTTGGTCACTTTATCTCAGACACATTCCAGTTTGATATTCTTCTCAGAATGTGATACCCAGAACCAGAGATGGCCTTGGCCTTCATGGCTAAGTGAGACTTTGAATGCAGCTGGCTGCAGCTGTGTGGACAACCTGTGGCCTGCCAGATGTTGTTGAACTGTAATTTCCACCTTGTACCACTGGCTATGCCAGCTAGACCCTGGGGAAGCACAATCCAGCACCATCAAGAAGCACAAGTTGTCAACCCCCGCTCTATCCACAAAAGCACACTGGTTCCATCCCATACACATTTACTTGGAAAAAAGTTCCATTGAACACAGTGGACTTGCTCGTCTGTAGCAATAAACTTGCTTACTTTTGAAGCAAAACCATTTAAATCAGTGGGACCATCTTCTGAACCTCTGAAGTAATACTGAGCTGTATGCCTCAGTGGTGTCAGGGAAATGTAAAAGTGCTTAGCTGAATACTGGGCTGCAGCTTTAAACTCTTACCGTAATTTTCCTCAAATATGGGACCAGGAGTGCAGCTATGGTGGGTGTGGGTGTACATGCTACAAAATGAAGACAATACTCTCATTTTTGCCCCTATGAAAATTTCCTTCAATCCCCACATATCTAGCATCACAGTATTGCTTGAGGATTTAAAAATATACAGTTTAAGCATCCAAAGAAATTCAAGGGAGTGAAAACACAGCAAACAGCAGAGCTCTACATGATTTTTTTTTAAAAAAATGTTTCACTCTCTGTAATGCTAGAAATTTGGAGACTAAAGGAAAGTTTCATGGGGGTGGGGTAGACTTAGAATCATAGAATCATAGAATCATAGAATCATAGAGTTGGAAGAGACCACAAGGGCCATCCAGTCCAACCCCCTGCCATGTAGGAACTCCAAATCAAAGCATCCCTGACAGATGGCCATCCAGCCTCTGCTTAAAGACCCCTAAGGAAGGAGACTCCACCACACTCCGAGGGAGTGTGTTCCACTGTCGAATAGCCCTTACTGTCAGGAAGTTCCTCCTAATGTTGAGGTGGAATCTCTTTTCCTGCAGCTTGCATCCATTGTTCCGCGTTCTAGTCTCTGCAGCAGCAGAAAACAAGCTTGCTCCTTCCTCAATGTGACATCCCTTCAAATATTTGAACAGGGCTATCATATCACCTCTTAACCTTCTCTTCTCCAGGCTAAACATTCCCAGTTCCCTAAGGCGTTCCTCATAGGGCATGGTTTCCAGACCCTTCACCATCTTAGTTGCCCTCCTTTGGACATGCTCCAGTTTCTCCACATCTTTTTTGAATTGTGGTGCCCAGAACTGGACACAGTATTCCAGGTGGGGCCTGACCAAAGCAGAATAGAGTGGCACTATAACTTCCCTTGATCTAGATGCTATACTTCTATTGATGCAGCCTAAAATTGCATTGGCTTTTTTAGCTGCCGCATCGCACTGTTGACTCATGTTCAGCTTATGGTCTACTTGGACTCCTAGATCCCTTTCACATGTGGTCTCATTCAGCCAGATGTCCCCCATCCTATATCTCTGCATTTCATTTTTCCGCCCTAAGTGCAGAACCTTACATTTCTCTGCATTGAATTTCATCTTGTTAGCATCAGCCCAGCCCTCATTTTGTTTGCCCTCCCATTTACACCCTTGCTAGTACCCTCCAAATATACTGGAGTAGAACTCTTACCACTCCAGCTAACATTTCCAATTGCTATCCTGGCAAGCAATGGTATGTGTTGTAATCCAGCACATCTGGAGGCTACCAGGTTAGAGAAGGCTGAGCCAATTCTTCCTTGACAAACTGTTATTTTATATCATGAGTGACTGCTAATTAAACTTTAAGGAAAAGGTATAGATCATGGGTACGATGCAAGAAAAGGTCTTATGATTACAGAACAAAGCAGGTGTGTGTGTTTAGCAAAAGACATATTGTTTGTGTTGGTGACTGGACAACGAGGTTAGAGTGCTTGTTAATGTTCCCTAATGGTCAGCAAGCTGAGTTGCCAGGTTTGGAATTCAAGGCAGCTTGCAATGGTTGTTAAAAATTAACAGGATACAGATGTTTAAAAGCAATTAAACCATCATAACATTTAAAACCAGTTAAAACCAATTAAAACATCAACCACAACAACACTTAAAAGTCCAACACATTATGCAAGGCCTGTTTTCCCTGAAAAATCAATTCTCAAAAGGCCTGCTGGAATAAAATAAATTTTTACCTGTTTGTGGAAAGATAGTAAGGAGGGTGCCAGTCTAGCTCTTCTGGGAAGTGGGTAACCACTGAGAAGACCCTCTCCTGTGTTCCCACTAAATGTTCCTGTAAGGGTGGCAGCAGGACAGCTAGCAGGGCCTCCCCAAAAGTTTGCAGAACATAGGCAAATTCATGCAGGAGAATACAGTCCCTTAAATAATCGGGACCTGAACCAATTAACTTTTCATTTCCAGGCAGAAGTAAAACAAACACAGCCGGCTTTCAACACTTGATTTTCAATGATTTCCTAGTACAATGCCACTAATTTTCTATTCTCAGATCAAGTGTCAAACTAGACTGACCAGGAAGTTTCAGCTCTTTGGGGGAGGGGGTCTATCTTCAGAGGATGTTTTGATATTCTTCTAGAGAAGAAGAAAATTCCAAATAAGCTCATAATGAGCTAAATCATAATCTATCAGAACTAACCTCCAGAGAGTACTTTCTCAAAGGAAACAAGAACTGTCCTAAATTTTGTAATGCCATGCATGGTAACCTTCACTAGTTTTCAGGAAAGGGTATGATTGTAACTGACTGGCTTTATGCTGTGACTGGAAGCCTACTATGTGAATGGAACTGCACAAGCTCATGAAATGGGTTGATAATGTTGGAAATGTGGATCATGAATGAACACCATTGCACACTATATAGTGTATTGCTGTGGTGAAATCCAATTATAAATAATTAGGAAGCATGAAATTAGGAAGGGGTAGAGTAAACCTGAGTGTCAAGACTGGAGATTTAAATCAGAACTATATGTAATGTAGGATGCGGTGGCTTAGTGGTTAAGACACCAGTTCTGACAATTGGAAGATTGGGAAGTTGGCAGTTTGGGGCCCAAGTGCTGCATGATAGCGTGAGCTCCTGTTACTAGTTCCAGCTTCTGCCAACCTAGCAGTTTGAACGCATGCAAACACAAGTAGATAACTAGATATCACTTTGGTGGGGAGGTAACTGTGTTTGGTGCAGTCATGCTAGTCACATGGCCACCAGAGCAGTCCTCGGACAACGTTGGATCTTTGTCTTAGTAACGGAGATAAGCACTGCCCCCTACAATTGATTGCAACTAGACATTCAAGAGACTACCTTTACCTTTTATATATAATGTAAGATCAAGTGGCAATTTGCCCAACAAGCTGTTGGCACTCCTCAGATGGTAGTTGCCTGAAATACCACTTTCTGGGCACCCTCTGCACAGCATCAGTGCCAACACTGTCAAAGAGATAGCAACAGCAAGTATAGTCAAGAGCTTCTTTCACACTACACAGTAGATGGTGGAATGCAATTTGGAATCTAAAGAAACTAAATTCTGTCAAATTAGTTACATTTGGTCTCTTATTTGCTGCATCTGCAACATTCAGCTTCCCCCCCCCCCCCTTTTTGCCATTATGCTACAGCCGTTTCCATTTCTTCTTCTAAGAGTTGCACTAGTCAGTGAACTATACAACCAACAGTGTAGCCTGGAACTGAGTCAAGATAATGATCTAATGGTTGTTGCTTTATGCTGGTGGTAATGGTAGGTAGGAAGAATAAATCAAATGATGTGGATTATTGTTATTTCAATTTGCATAGTTGGTGGATCTGGTAAGCTGTTTTGAGCACCTCAGTAAGGAAATAAAGTTGGATAACATTTCAAATATAACTAACTAACTACAATAAGGAGGAGAAAAAACAATTTTAGTTTCTCTGAGGAGAAAAAACAATTTTAGTTTCTTTTTAAAAGAAACAAGACTAAAAGACTATATCACTAATCAACGTGCATGAATGTAGATAACACAATTAAACAATTGTGATTTACAATGCAGGATTAAAATCTGCAAGCAGCAAAACGGGAACAATCCAGTCCTAAATGCTTTAGGTTGTACTCTATACTGTGTAAAATGTATATAAAATTCATTTTTTATGATTGTCATATAAACTGCAGAACAGTCGATTTTATTTTGCTTTTGCTACAGTTTGCTGCAGTTGAACTATCTGCTTCAATCTCAAATACACTTATTTGATTTTAATAACACATATGTATTCCAACAAAGTTTACTCTTATTCCTGAATTTAGAGATTGCAGGAGGGGAAAGGGGAGGGGGTGGAGAACACATGTGAACATCATGTGCCTGATATTATGATAACAACTCAGTACATCCCATTTTTGAGAATCCCCATCTGTCAAATGTTATCATATGGTACATGTTTCAAGCTCTCCCAAGCCATCTTGTACTTGAAAATTCCCTGTAGCAAATGATTCATGAAAAGGCTGTACTGTTTTTGTACTGTATTAATTAAAACATTTACAGCTTGAGCTGTATTTATTTTTGACTAGCAAATGCTCTGCAAACTGTTAAGCATCGCATCAGTTGTAAGATAAGCATGCATCTTCCAGCAGGAGAATGATGGGTTTTGGGCACAATCTTTGGGGAAGCGCATCAGAACGTGCTCTGCTGAACTGAGCAGGAACAGAACAAGAAGTCTCCCATGCAACTTTTATTCATTCGACAATGGAGGTTTCTACGAATGAAGCCAAAGATCTGGAGGCTAGATGTGAGTGATTTAGGAGAAACCAATAAATACGCTACCTTGCCTAGGCCCACTTGAATTCCTTAACATGAGTGAAAGAGGATAGAAATAATGTCAATGATTAGAAAGAATACACTCAGCAATGGATCCTGCAGCACATTAAAGGCCAACAATTTATTATGACATAAGTAGGCTGTTGTCCACAAAAATATGTGTCAAATGCATTATTCCATACATTACCATGCATTACATGGTGGGATGCCCAGGGAGGCTTCATTTTGAAGTGCTGGTTTGGTATATTTAAGGACTTTTTATTTTTGACTTGTTATATTAAACTGATGTCTAAATTGTCTTTTAAAATGAAACTGGGTTGTTTGTTTGTTTGTTTCTTGTTGTTTTTAAGCATATTTTGTGAGCCACCTTGGGTCCAGTTTGGGAAAAAGGTGGCATATTAAATAAATAAATAAATAAATAAATAAATGATGTGAATGTTTTGGGATGGAATTACCTAATTGGAAACTGTTGTTTGTCTTATAAATTGCATTTCATATTCATTGCCAACTAAACAGTGTTGTAGCAGAGCTGGGATTTGTAGAATCAAACTGCTGAGGCATTTTGCTCAACATTGGCAATATCATCTGCTTGAAATGGCTTTTTCCAGCAATAATAAAGCTTTGTGAATTATTCTTGTTACAATCCCAAGTATGTATAATAGACACAGACAGGCAGATGTGTACAGATAGCACTCCATATCCACGGATTCTTTATCCACTGATTCAACCATCCACAACTTGAAAATATTTTTAAAATATATAAATTCCAAAAAGCAAACCTTGATTTTGCCATTTGACATAAGGGACATCACTTTACTATGCCATTGTATTTAATGGGACTTGAGCATCCACAGATTTTTGTATCCATGGGGGATCTTGCCACCAAACCCCAGTGGATGACAAGGGCCAATGTAGCTGCAGAACTGCCACATATATTTGGACTCACATTAAGGCATAGCTGTGGGATCTGTCACAATGAGAGCTTTCAAAATTTACCACTTCAGAATTTACCAATGCTCTACTTGGCTTTTATGATGTAGGAGGATTCGGCGCTAATAGCACTGGCTTTCTCTTTTTGTAGTAGATCAGCATGCTTTATACTGCTTAATAAGCCTGACATGTGAAATCCAAACAACACTGCGGTCAACAGGAGCCCACCATGATAATTTTATTCTACCTTTCTCTGGTGAGCTCGAGGTGTAATACTTGCCTGTTATCTTTCCTCATTTTACCCTTACAGCAACCCTGTGAGTTAGCTCAGAGTAGAGGTGCCTCTGCACTGTAGAAATAATCCAGTTTGACACCACTTTAACTGCCATGTGTCAGTGCTATGGAATCATGGGTTTCTGATTGAGAAGACTAAATGTCTCACAGAACTATAGATACCAGAATTCTATAGCATTAAGTCATGGCTGTTAAAGTGATATGAGACTGGATTATTTCTGCAGAGTAACTGAAAAGATTTTCATACCTGGCTTCATTGCTGCTAAAACGTCCCCCCAAAAGTCCCTAAAAAGTGGAGGAAGTGCCAATGTCTGAATGCCAGGCACGCTTCCTGAATCGTCATGGAAATGTGACTCCCTCCTTTGCATCCCTGAATTGTTCCAAAAAAGTAGAATTCCACTGAATGCAAAGTTTGCATTCATAGGAAATTCCCGTGAGATGATTCAGCGATGCTAGAGGAAGCCACATTTCCATGGTGGTTCAGGAAGTGTGCCTGGAAGTGGCTTTCAGACACAGGTGTTTCATTCCCTATTTGGGAGACATTTTAGCAGTGATGCAGCCAGATATGAAAATCATCTGAGAGCCGGCACAGACTGGCATGAAAAGCCAGCTTCCAGCTGGTTTGGCAGTGTGGCATAAGCATGACTTATGACCCCAAGGCACCCAGAAGCCAGCTTCAAATCACCCAGCTGCCCACATGTGAGCTGCCTCCCAGGTGCTCCAGTGGCATGGTGTTTAGATGCCACACACCGCTGGAGTCCGTTAAAGCTGCAGTGGTGCATAAAAGCCAGCTTTTTGCTGACACAAAAAGGCAGACTGGGGCCACAGCATGTGATTGCTGCAGACCCAATCCAGCTTTCTCAGAGGCAGCTTAAAGCTGTCCCTTCACTGCGGTCTGTTCTGCCCCTAATTTAAGGTCATGCAGTGAGTTTCATAGCTCAATGGGAACTACAATCTGGAAGTCTTCAATCCTGGTCCAACACTTTAACTACTTAAAGCATTGCCCCACAATGGCTGTCTATGACAGTAAGTTATTGGCTCTTGAGCTCCATCTGGGCTCTGGTGTGAATATGGTACTGAAGTACTTTTTGTGTGTGCTCCTTTCTGTTAGTAAAACTCCTTTTAACATTTGGGTCTCCAGATGTTTTGTATTTCCAGAATCCTGGACTAGGGGGAATGCAGCTAAGATGAGTGTGGAAAAGAATACTAAGATGAGTGTGGAAAAGAACACTTAAAAGAAAAAAAGCCTTTGCTGAATACAATATAAAATAAGTTGAAGTAAGAAAGTGGGTTTTACCATTCAGACCCTTTCAGTGGCCTTCTCATCTAGCTTGCATTCCTATATTAAACAGCTGCAACATGGGTAAGAGATAAGAAAAGCAAGGAAACCTGTGAGCTAAGCTCTCCTATAGAGGCTGGACAATAGCCAAGGGGATGCAGCAAAACCATCAGCGGTCAGTGGTGTGACTGTCTCCTGTCCTGAAGGAACACTAGCATTAAAGTTATTAACTACAGCAGCCAGGCTGGCAGTTGGCTACACAAAGCAATTTGTACTATTGTAAATAGATTAACAAAATGTGATTCCTGGTAATGCTTCAATGTCAATTATGTCAAATAGATATTCCATTGGAAATGTTCAGGCATGGGTTTAATGCAATCTGCAAGTAACACACACACACATACACACACATTTAACTTCTTTGTGGGCACAGGTGTATGTGTACACGTGTACTAGGAATATTTTATTTATATTCTTATTTATTTACTTTAAATAAATATATGCTACCTTTTTCCCAGGTGGATATAATCCTGTCTGTTTTGTTTTGTTTTTAATTTTCAGCAATATCCTCTCTAAAAGTTACAATTTCAGGAGCGGGAGGGGCAAAAAAAGAAGAAGAAGAAGAAAGGAGGGGGATGCCTTTGAAAGATGCAGCGTATTATCCTAATCAGGAAATTGTAGATTTGAAATGTCTCAAGGAGCAGAGGAAAGCCCATGGCTGTTCTTATCCTACATGCTCAGCTGGTGTATTTTGACAAGAAAAGCCTGGAGCTGTGCAAGAGAAACCAGGAGAGCGACTTCACCATAGTCTGTGGGGAAAAACATTGTCGCTTGGAAGAGGGTGGGATAGGTGGCCATAGATTTTTTTTTCCAGGATGGTTAATTACTAGTCCACCTCATTTTCATCCCAGAAGCCATTAAACCATCTGAAAGGGATTTTTACAATCTTACCTGATTTCCTTCTTCTTTAGAAAGGATGCTGCAATTAACCAATAAGGCATGACAGAGAATATGACCATCGGCGCAGGATAATCATGTCCTTGGGGTAAAGCAGAAAATGAAGAACAGATGAGTACTTGGAATTCCCTAAGGGAGTGATTAACCCATGATAGCTGTAGCTACTGGAGAGGCCACATTGCTATTACAAATTGTTTTGCTTTCATGTAAAATATGTATTATTTAAGGGAATTACCATGTTCGTTGCTTGCTGCCATTTTACATTAGAACCAAAATGGAACAGAGCCTGCTTTCGGAAAATTAAAATTGGGCTTACATGGTGCCTATTAGAGCTAGCGCAGTTCCAGTTCCACAAGAAATCTTGCCTGTTCTGCATACAGACGTCACACTCCTCGAACATTATCTTGAAATAGGATGTGCTTAATCAACATTTCTGTACAATTATGGGGTGTAAAAATAGGACACCAAGAGAAGCCAAAGGACCACCTCAGTGGAAACAAGATAGTGCCTGTGGGCTAGAACGGCTGTCATCATGGATTCAAGGGAAGGCATATGTCAAAGATAGAAATGTCATCTGAGAACAGAACATAAGAAGTATGGGAGAACCAGTCTGACAGCAGCACAAACTAGATTACCCCATTATTGTGTTTACTTTTTTCTTCTTCTTATATCTTAGAAGCAACTTATTAAAAGTAACAAAGTTAACTGCAATGTGTTACTTTGGAGAGTAATGACATCTAATAGTTTTATGTAGAACAACATAGCAATGGGTGATATTGTAACTTTTTAGTGTAACAAATCATCATATTTGTTACTCTTAAAATATTACTTCGGGAGTTATTTTTGGAATTTGGAGTTTTTATATCTTTTTAACTGTTTTATTTAATTTAAATGTTTTAAATGTTATTAAAAATGTAAAAGTACCTGGGAGATTACTTGTTACTAATGAACAAGTACTTGGTTATAGTCCTTGTTTCCTTTAAACAATAACAAGTAATGAATCAATTATAAAATAAATAATGGCTCAAGTTCTTCTTCTAAAGTATTGATTCAAAACGTTGTCTTTCATAATTATTCCTATTTGATTTTGCTTTGCTGTCCTCCAAATCAGTTTCAGGTCATACCTACAACACCTCACCACAGAAGAGGTAAAGAGCATTTCAAACAGAGCTGTATAAAATAATTGATAATAATAATAATAATAATAATAATACCTTCTTGTTGAGTTTTTTAAAAAAGCTGTCAGTGCTTCAAATGATTAGAGATCTTCCCCCTAACTCAATAGCTAACCCATATCTTTTCAGAACTGGAGAATATCCTTTTAGTCCTCATTTCTTCATTTCAGTTTTAGCCAAAGATCTGGATCTGCTTCCCATCGTATCAGTTAACTTAATGTAATAAAATCTCTAAAACGCTAAACCAAAGGTGTGGAAAGTGTAGCCCTGGATCCCAGTTTTCTAATCTTTGAACACACTGACCTGACAGTCCCTCCCTCTGAATTTTTCAAAATGCATTTTTCACTGCTGCAATTTTTGGGGTGATTTTTGTCTGGAAAAAAGTCCTCCCCAAATGCATGCAAATACACAAATATCCATCCCAAATTCCCCAGAACCTCCCTTAAATACCTCCTTTCCCCTCTGGTACCCTTCCAAAATGGCAGCAGAAATTGATGTGATATCACTTCCAGTATCATTTTAGAAGAGAAAAGGAGAGAAACAGGTATTTGGCACATTTGTGCCTGTATGGCTCTCAAGTGTGGAAAACTGGTCCCTGTTCTCTACTATATTTCCCACTACTGGACTAAACAGTTTATATTAAATAATTGTTGTAATGTAACATAAAAGACAATATAAGACTATGGGAACTGAAATGGGATTGATAGCTATGTATCACTGGTAACTGGGTGTCAGTAAGACAGCAAATCCATTTTGTGATCTACTTTAAAGGTGCTATCAAAGTCCACTAGACAAAACATATCCAGCACCTACAATTGGAACTGAGTGTGAGAACAATTTCACTACTCTTCTAGCACGCATGTCACCAGTTGTCACTGCTGGTTATATATTTAATGGGCTGAAAGGCAACAAGGAGGGCTAAATGATTCCACTAAATCTGGGCTGAAGAAACTTTGGCCTTCCAAATGTTCTCTTTGGCAATTCTTGCAATACCATGCCTGTGCCTTGGCAATGGGGCTGATGCATGTTTTGAGTCCAGACACCTGGAGGAGCAAAGTCTCAGTGGCTTCAATGAGATGAACAAATTTAAGAAGCACCATGCCAGTCCCACTCAGTGATGATGCAGGCCTTTATTTTTTGTTTATTTTGTTTGTTTGTTTTGCTGCTATTTGTTGCTGTTACTAATGTTAGTAACCAGATTTACATTATGATTGAGCAAATGAGCAACAGAAGTAATGTAGAAGAAGGCCTCTGAAACACTGTCCCTTCACTTTTTCCTTTGCAATCCTCACAAAACACAGTGGGTTACTTGGCAGTTGGCCAGGGATGCTGAGAGTGAGTTCAGGCCCCAGTGAAAACATTTGTTCAGGGTGGGTCCCCAGCTTTTCACCAGCAGCAGATCTGGTGAGTTGATGCGTGTGGGCTGGGTGAACACCTCTGGGGTTGGTGGATTTGGACCAAGCAGGAAAGAAATTCCTGGCTGTGTGTATGTGTGTGTGTGTGGGGGGGGGGGCGGAATCTCTGTGTTGAGGGGATCTGTGGAAGATGTTCTTCTCCCCAACCCTCTGATATCCTATGGGCCTGGAAGTGACTTCATAGACCTGCTGCCATCCTGTTACTAACAGCAAAGAAGGTGGGCAGGTGGGATGGGGGACAAAAACATCATCAACCTAGTCAGGCCCCAGATCTCCTTCCAGATGGCAGTGATAATTGTACTGGATTCCCTCTTCTCTTCAACCCAATGACTGGCCATGAGGAGAAGCTGGATAGAACAGGAAGCTTGCTGTATTCCCCTCTATAATCTGTTTTGCTGTGGCTGCTCTGCACTGCCTAGTGCAGCCACTGTACTAAAGAGACTACGATAGGTGCTCATAGACAAAGCCTTTTTCCAGCATCCTCATGAGATGCAGTACTCTTGCAAACATTAGGCCACTGATTCCCAGTGGAATGTAGCAGTTGCTTTGCAACTGAGCTATCATCTCCAATGAATATAAATCTATTCATTTATTCTTCTAACCTTCAGCAAGTGGAAGACTCGGTGGGGTTGGTTTGTCTGGAGGCTGTTTATCTTTTGCTATGCCAGCACTGACAAGTCTTTTTAAAGTTGATATCTTCTTACTAAAAAAGGAGGAGGAAAAACCCTGTGTTTGAAGAAACCTGGTTAGATAAAATGTTGGTAAGAGACCAAAACAAACGAAAGCTCTCAGAGAAGCTCTGTGGATGCTTGTGCTGCTGAAAAAGCTGGCAATAGCTACTCTTGTGGTTCAGGACTGAATTTCTAAAAGATGTAGGTTGTTGTTCTGATAACCGGTGTAAATACACCAGGGCAGAATTAAAAGATATAGCTGTGTTAGTCTGTAAAATCAGTATGCAGAGAGATCTTGTAGCACCTTTGAGACTAACTGAAAGAAAGAAGTTAGCAGCATAAGCTGTCATAGGCTGAAGTCTACTTCTTCAGATGCATATGAGGAAGTGGACTTTAGTCTATGGAGTTTATCACATGAAGGGAATTGGAAGTATAATCCAATGCCAATCTGAATGCAATCATGGGGGTTTCATGTTATTGCGTGAAAGCTTATCATGCACATTTTTGGGCAATGGGAAGTCCTTTCAAATGAAATCGTGGAGTTTCACATTATTGCATGAGAAACTATCACAATTTGGGCAGTTCCAAACGTGATGCAGTGTCAATATACAATCACGTAAATTCGCTAGCAAATGCACTCAATTCCGAACTGGCCCCACTTTCATTTCTTTCGAAATTGAGAGAAATTCCTCCTGTGTGATAAACTCCTAAGAAAGCTCATACTGCCAACTTCTTAATCTCAAAGGTGTCTCAAAGGTGCTACAAGATCTCTCTACACCTGGGCAGATGGTGATGGCAGTATAGATGGTGTGGTGGCAGCTGAGGAAAATGGCTACAGAAGCTGTGATGATGGGAGAGGCTAAAGCAGCTAAAGCCAACTCTGCCAGGAGAGAAAGTCCTCTTACCCATTCCTAAACTGCTTGAGACCATCACCACTACCCCATTGCCACAAAACACCACTTTATAAAAGCGCCTTCCTTTGGCATCATGGGCCATTTCACTAAAGTAGAGCAGTTCTAGAATTCTGGCCACAATGCTGTCACTAGGGTTGGCATCATCCGGTTTGGTAACTCATGGTGTCCCGTCCCCCCATTGACCTCCTCCCATATCACACCATACAGAATCCTTAGTAATGTTTTTTGGACTGTTATTCATAAATTGTAATTCCCATATATTGCTGAATGTAATGATAATGATTGTGACATAAACAACTAGCAACATTAAAATTATACCTTTAAATTGCAATACTGCAGTTTAAATTCTATACTGCAATATACACACAACCTAAATGTATTTCTATGTACAGTACATAGTTTCATATGTTTAAAGTGAAAATTTTGCAAGATGTTTTGTTTTTAAATGAAAATTTAAATGAATTTTAAAAATAAAAAAATATTTTTAAAAAAATCTGGGACCTGACTTTAAAAACAAACCAAAATCTAGGGGCTCTCCTTCCTCCTCCCACTGAGCTTCTCACCACTCATACCATCTCTTCAGTGCTTTAAAAGGACACAGGCAAGTGCCACAGCCCATTTCTGCCAAAAGTTAGATGTTTGGGGAGCAGAGGTGTCACCTCCCCAGGTTGTCACCTGGTGTGGCCCTCATCCCAGGCACCCCTGTATGGCCATAAACTCTTTCTTCCCTGCCCCACCACCTCCATAAAATTGTATTTTACTTGTCCTGTGGATTGTTTATATTTGGAACTCCCCATTTTCTTTTATTATATTATACAGGTTTGTGATTAAAAAATTTTTTTCATTATTGTTTTTAATGTATTTTTGGGTACTGATTTAAAAAAAATCATATCATACACAGTTATTTCACAAATTTGATTTTTTTTTCTATTTAGTTGATTCTAAGCTTTGATTAAGTGCAGACATTGATGTTCAAGCATGATTTAATTTAGTGCTTTTGAATGGATTTTTGTGTTTCATATCATCAAATTAAAGTGGTTCAGAAATCTATTAGAAGACTTTGAACCCTTTCATACTCTTTGCAGGATCATTTCATTTATCTTTATCACACTAGGGGGCAATCAGGATTTAAACAAGAGTTAAACAGGAAATGTCCTGTGATAAATATAGGGCATTTCCTGTTTAACTCTTGTTTAATTCTCATTTAAATCTTGTTTGCCCCCTAGTGTGATAAAGCAGCAAAAGACCAAACTTTGAAGAAGGTATCGAATACTGAACCAAAAATAGGTTCAGCACCTTGAATTATTTCTTAAAGTGTGGATGAAACCCTGACATGGAAGTCAGCAGTTACCAGTGCTTAAAAGTTGACTTTGAATCCCTGTGCATTCATGAATTTAAGTGTTAAATTAGAATGTCCTCTAATTTTTTTAGTGCCTTCTGAATGTTTGCACCTTCTAAGGGAAGTTCAGTTATTCTGGAATAACTGTGCCCATTAAATTTAGTTGGTGCAGGTGGTGAAAAACTAATGTGGTGCAATGGTTTGAGTGCTGAACTAGGAGTATGAGAGATCATGGATTAATTCTTTGCTCAGGCATGGAAAACTAAAGGGTAGTCTGAGGCACGTCACACTCTCTCAGCTTCAAAGAAAGACAATGGCAAACTCCTCTTTGAAGAAATCTTGCCAATCCACACACCACTTCCCCCCAGCCTTCACATTGCAATGAACTGGAAAGGACCTAGAGACATACAACAGATAGTGGGGGATTTTGTTTCAGTTTGGTTTTAAATAACTTGACCAAAATTTCAGATTTCTTCATATGGAGGAGAAAAAGAAGTTTAAAATATATTTGCAGGAAAAGCAAAGCTGACAGACACCCTCAGTCCTACTCTAATTATATAAAATTGTATGCATATGGGGTTTTCCACAAGCTACTGGGAACTGATCTTTTAAAAGGCTTTTTGGTATATGGAGATTGCCTTATTCGTTGAAGTCTGACATGTTACTTCAGTGGATAATTTGTTATGTAACTCAGTGAGGCTCCCTCTACCCCATAAATACATTACCATTTCAAAGAAACATTAAATAACTAATTGCATTATTGATTGTATTTCCATTACTGGGGGGATGATCCACTTAAAAAGAAAATGGCCCAAAATTAGGAATGCAGAAAATGCCCTCAAAATGCCCCCCTAAAAGCATTTTAGCCCCCTTCCCATTAATGCAAAATAGTAAAAAGTAAGTATTGCTCATCACAGTAACTTAAAAATTAATGCTGCCGATTACATTTTTAGTTATGTCTTAGCTATCCCCCCAAATAATATATATTACAAGAAATGAACGCTGCCATTCATGTAGTTGTAAGTGTGTTAGATCTTCTAACTTTCCATTAAGATGGAAGGTGTGAGCAAGCATGGTGTGTGAGCCAATGTGCTGTAGTGGTTTCGGCATCAAACTATGACTCTGGAGACCAAGGTTTGAATCCTGGCTCAGCCATATAAACCCACTGGGTGGTCTTGTGCAAGTCACATGCTCTCGGCCTCAGGGGACAGCAATGGTGCACACCCTCGAGCAAATCTTGTCAAGAAAACCCCATTACAGGTTCTCCTGAAGTTCACCTTAAGTAAGAAACTACTTGAAGGCACACCACCACCACAACAACATCAAAGTTTATATGGATTGCTTCCTACCACAGGATCCCTAAAAAGGGCTATGATGCAGGCACATAGAAGATCATGTTGAGAACTCAGTTCAAGATCTCAATAATATAAGCATTCTTGCTTTAAGAAGGGGAAAAAAAACAGATAAAGTTTTAGGTCATATGGCTGTAAAAGCAGCTTGAAGGTATGTGACCAATGCTGTGAAACATAAGAGATTTGTTTAGGTGAAGGAGTAGCAGATGACTGCTAAGTTTTTATGTAGTGACAGACTATCAGTATCTACAGAGCTCTCTACCCTTTCTCCTGACTAGGCAAAGTAAAAGAAATTATGCAAAACAAGTAAGTGTATGCAAATTTGCTTAATGTGCAACATTTATAACATCACAGCTTTCAGCTTTTCTTGGCACAAAGCTGAAGTGACCTTATAGCTGGTTTGTTTGTTTATTTATTTATTTATACAGACAGGCCCTTTTTTTAAAAAAAAATACACTTTGATGAAATGTTAGGGCTTGTGCAAATGTCAACACAGACATTTAGAGAGAGGAGCATTTAGATTTACTTGTTTAATTTGCATGCAAAGAAAAAATTGTGAGAGCAACATAACTGTTGACTGCCCTCAAGTTGACCTCAACTTATGGTAACCCTAAGAATGAAAGAGCTCCAGATCACCTTGTCATCAAAAGCCCTGCTCAGATCTTGAACACTCAGGACCATGGCTTCCTTGATTGAGTCTATCCATATGGAGTGTGGTCTTCCTCTTTTCCTACTGCTTTCTACTCTAGTAAGCATTATTGTCTTTTCTACTATGTTGTGTCTTCTCATGATATATTCAAAGTAAAACAGTCTCAGTTTAGTCATCTTCACTTCTTGCGAACGTTAATGCTTGATTTGCTCTAGGGACCCATTTATATGTCATTTTTAGCAGCCCACAGTATCCGTAGAACGCTTCTCCAGCACTATATTTCAAATTAGTGATTTTCTTCCTATTGGCTTTCTTCTCTGCCCAGCTTTTACCACCATACACAGAAATGGAAAATATGATGGCACAGATAACTATATGGACAACTCCTAGCTGTTATATGTCTTTATACCTCAGGATCTTCCCTAGTTTGTTAATAGCAGCCCTTCCAAATCCTAGTCTTCTGATTTCTTGAGTGCAGTCTCCATTCTGATTAATTGTCTGAGCTAAGATTTTTTTTTTTAAAAAAAACTAATCCAAGGTCTTCATCGTCTATTTTAAAGTGATCTAAATCTTCTGTGATCACTATTTTTGTTGTCTTAATGTTCTGCTATGCACCTGCCTTTGCACTTTCTTCCATGACTTTCTTCAATGGTCATTCCAAGTCTTTGCTATTTTCTGCTGGTAGTATGGTGTCACTTGCATATCTTAAATTGCTGATGTTCTTTCCTCAGATTTTCATGCTTCCTTAAATTTAATCTTACTGATGTTTCTGTCTTATGGCAACCCTAAGGCAAACCTACCATAGGGGCTTCTTGGAAAGATTTGTTCAGAGGAGATTTCCAATTGCCTTCCCCTGAGACTGAGAGCATATTATTTGCCTAAGGTCACCCACTGGGTTTCATGGCTGAGCTAGGAATCAAACCCTGATCTCCAGAGTCAGTCTAATATTCAGACCACTATGCCATGCTGGATCTCATGAAACATAGCGTACAGTGCTTATTATTCCTTTGTTGTCCCCCATCCAAGTAACCAAGTAACCAAGCCTGACCTTGTTTCTTTTTCAAGATCAGATAGAATCTGGGCATTTAGACCTTTCTAAACATGTAAGTGGGCATAAATGTGGGCCAGCACCAAAACCTGGAAAAATGCTTTTTTCAACTTCATAGTGCACAGTCCTCCAGAAGCACTGCTACCAGCCATGCTAGTTGGAGAAATCTAAGAGCTGTGTTTACAGAAACATTTTGTACACACAAAGTAATATTCATACACACACATACATACAGTATACATAGATTGTTAGTACACACAGTTGAATATTTTGAGTATTTGTTGTGATTCACATTATTTGTTGGGTCCTATTAAGATGAATGGATTGGATCCATATTCATTAATACTTAGAACAGACCCATGGACATCAGTACTACTTGCAAATCATGGGTCTGCTGTGAAGCTGGGCTAAATTTGGATCCAATCTCATGAGAAAATCTTCATGACTATTTAATACAAGATCATCAGATTTGCTTTGGACTGGGCACAATGTTGCCACTCTAATTCTGGAAGATGATCAAGTAAGAACTAGATCCAGTGTTGACAGGATTCTCTTACAAGAACATTTAAAATGATCTATTGAATCATTGTATAATGAGATGATACATCAGAATTTCTTGATAACTCATTCATATTAAAATAAATCAGAGAATTACATAATTTAATATTCTACCAAAACCGTTTTTTAACAATCCTAAAAGGACTTTCACATGCAAGATTACTTCGAGATACCTAACACCATTTAAATGACAGAACATTGATAATTTAAAACTGTAAAATGTCAATGATCCAAACAAAGCACCAGCAAGTTTTTATGCAAATATACGAGAAGATGCACATTTATTGAGGGAAAAGTTATTGTATCAATTAGAAATGTTGAACAGACATAATGGAACTGATATGAGAGCATTTGAAGGGTAAAATATGAAGAGACACACTGTGACTGTAATAGCTGTTCAGCAGTAGAGCAGACTGCTTTAGAAGGGGATGGATTGTCCTTCATTAGAAGTCTTTGAATCAAGACTCAATAGCCACCTTTCCAGGATGCTGCAGTACACATTGACAGCAGGCTATATTAGTTGATCTTTTGGGTCCTGTACAAACCCTATGATTGTATGTGTCTTTTAGTATATATTTTTCGTTTCTTTTACAAATAGCATATATGCTGCAAGTCTGTGTATACCAGCAAAATAGAGAGACAATAACATTTCTAAAATGCTTAGCTAGTTGTGATTAAAGTTGCTTAGGTTTAATTCAGAATCTCTTCAGTATTTATGATGCCCCCCCCCCCCAATAAATGTAGATCACACTCAGTACACAATGACTATATGAGACATTTGTGTAAAATAAGCAAGAACATTGACTAAAAGAGAAAAGACAAGGGGGGACCCTAACATGGCTTCATATATGCTAGCCCCCACCCACCTGCCCCCACAAAAAAAACAAAAAACAAAAACTTGTACTGCTGCATCTTTGAGTATCCTGGTGCTAAGGAAATTGTTCTGAAAACAAGCTGACACTATGAAGGCTACATGCATGTTCTATTCTCTATGATGACAAGAGACTTGGAAATGGGTTATATAGCAAGCAGTGGCGAATTGTTGGTTATTTTACAGGAGGCTGTAAATGACCAACTGAAACCAAAAGTTTTGTCTTCTATGAAATTCATTAGCTTCATGAAATTTTCCCAGCACACACACTTTTCAGTAGTGATTTGGCAATCTTGGCAAACTATATTATAATGTAAGCATGTGTGGCTCAGGGCTCTCATTCTTTTTGAGACTGGTCTGTCAGGATGGGGGACAGAAATGCATTTCTTTCTCTTAAATAAATTTGAGTCCTTGATTCACCAAACAAATAGCTGTTTTATTCACTGTAATCATCACCAATAATATAATTGAAATTAAGGAATCAATTTTGCACATGTACCTTAAAAACAGCTGGACTTGAGCACCTGGTTTACTGAAGGATGTGTCCATACCAAATTCTTGTTTAAGAAATCACATCTAGAGGAAGTAATGTTCATCTTAAATATAGATAGGGGTTATCAGATGGACAAGCACATATACTGACAGTTACAACTTCACTGCCAATTAGTTATGAAATGTCATATATAAGTATCTAAAGGAAGAAATGGACAACATAAGGATAGGAAAATATTTATTCAAGACAGACATGACCATTTATCTGAGCAAATTTTTTTGTATTTTTATTATAAGAGTTCTCATTTTAACATTTGTCCATTAAGTTGTAATTTTGCAGTGTTCAAATATATACAAATTATTATTTTTTTTCTTTTGCAAGGAATAGTCAGAAGTAGTTTTGTCAGTTCCCCTTAAACAGAAGCTACAGCATACATTTCTCTTATTCCATTTTCTATTTCACTCTCTATTATAGGTGACCCTCATGCATCTAGATGATTTCTTATTTGCTGGCATTCACGTTGTCAGTAAGGTGGAAGCTGAAGTGTGCTATGCCAATTTGGCACTCCTTTACTACCTCACAGGCACACAAAATGACTGAGAAAACAAATGAATCCCTCATCCTCATCTTGTTTTGTTGGCATGCTTTTCAGGCTGTCTGCCCTCCCAAGGTGGCTAGCTGTTTGAGAGATAATTAGGTCAAAAACAAGAGGACTCAGATTGTACCTAAGGGAGGGTACTAATCCATATGAGATTCCAGGCAGAACTCCTATCTCACGTACTGACTAAATCTGCCAACTTGACCAACAGAAGGGGAACACTTTCAACTACTTTAAATAAGGTTTAGGGAAATTGTGGAAAGCAGGAATAACAGGCAACTGCTTGCTAAATGTTTAAGTTTAGATATTAATAACATGCATTGATTTTAGATGGCACTTGTAGACAGCCACGAGAGAGAAGCCACGTGGAACAACAACAACGTTAACAAGGTCAAATCCATATAGGAATCTTTAATCCCTCTGTGGATGTCTTCTATTCTTTCAACATATTTATTTCTAAATCAGGGCAAAGAAATATGCAATCTTCCAGATGCTATTGGATTGAACTTACCTTCATCTCTTGCCATTTTCTTTGCTGGTTAGAATTGATGGTAGTTGTACTTCAACAATCTCTGGAGGGCCACATATAGCCTAGCTTTGTTACACCCAATAGTATATACCCAGCATAATAAAGGGTGTCACCTAATATATCATAGCAGTAGCCTTGTGTGCTAGCAGTTATGCATGTTCCCCCTAGATATTCTAGACTACAACTCTAATAATCTTTTGTCATTGGACATTCTGGCTGAAGGTGATGGGAGCTGTATATATAGCTGCAGATACCTGTTTTACTGTGAAACTCCACCTGGGAACATAGAAAGGTTTTCCCCATTATTTTCAATGCCCAAATAAGCATAAAACATAAACTGATGAAGATTATGGCAGCTTTTCCTTATCCAAAGTTCTGTGTGTATATTTTGCCCAGGCACAGATTTGTTAGCTGAAACATCAAGAGTAAAATCTTGAATTGGTGCATATGAGTGGTAATTCTTCTTCCTCTATTAACCTGAGAGGTATGTTCTATGTAAGAGGTAATAACTTTTGTTCTCTTGGGAGTGTCATTCCTTTGGGAGGTATTCTTTCAAAGGCCACATGGCAGTTGTGCACTGAAACTTGCAGTGGACAAAGCAAGAACCTAAAGTTTGGGAACCTACCATTTTCGTTTGTTTGATTGTTTGTTTGTTACTCCCTCTTTCTGCAACCTTCTTTTCTCTTTCTTGTCATTCCACTGTCCCTTCCCTACTTTCTCTTTCCCTGCCTAGTAAGCTGTAGGGGATTTCTCTTCCAGATTGCTCTCTCAGAGGCCAAAATTAATCACAAGACTTTTGAAATTAACTGGATGCCTTCATGGACCTCACATAAGATCACACAGCCTTGGGCCACAGGTTACTCCCCCCCCCCCCCCCCAATTCTGTGTGAATAGACTGAGGCACAGAACTGAACGTTGAATACATATTCATACAATTTGACATGGTGTGTATGTCTTGGAAAAAGTCTATGTGGCTTCTGTAAGCACTACCATTTGTCAAAGAGAATGCATGAACCCAACATGGGGACAACAGATATATGAACACAGGTGTGTGATGCCTAGACGTTAGGTCACACATGACATTCTACAAATAGAAGTAAGTTGGGGAGATGTTCTTATACCCCGCTGCGTGTGATGTCTAAATGCTGAAGGAATACACATTCCAGTTTTCAGTAGATTGCCTTCTCTTGGAAGGTTGTTGTTTTAAATCTGAAAGTCTAGCACAGTAAATCCAACATATCTGAACATTTCAGATCTGTTGAAGCATGCAATACTTATTTCTCCTGAGATCAAACAAAAGGTGCTGTTTAAAATCAATATTTTGACATAAAATCATCATCATGTTTTAAAATTAAGTCGCTTTATAAAGGTCTTGAGGAAATGGAATATGTCATATTTTGATTTTTTGATTAAAAATGAATCACTCTGTTAAAAAAAAACTTTTATATGTTTTTCCCCCTCTGTTAGAAATGAATAGTATTTTCTTAAGTCATCAGATTTGTTGAAATCTTTTTTTAGGGGAGAAATCTTTGGAGAAAAGTGAATAGACTTGCAAGCAGAATACTGTATATGCATATCTCAGTTAATAAAGTCTTTTGTATGGAAGCTCATTTTAACTGGAATACTGTGTCGAGTTTTGGGCATGACAGGTCAAAAAGTATGTTGACAAGCTGGAGTATGTCCAGAGAAAAGCAACCAAAATGGTGAAGGGTCTGGAAATCATGCCTTATGAGGAGAGACCTAGGGAGCTGGGTATGTTTAGCCTGGAGAAGAGAAGGTTAAGAGGTAATAATATAGGCCTGTTTAAATTTTTGAATGGGCGCCATATTCAGGTAACTGCTTTATCACACTAGGGGGCAAACAGGATTTAAATGAGAGTTAAACAAGAGTTAAACAGGAAATGTCCTGTGATAAACATAGGGTTGGACTAGATGCCTCTTGTGGTATTTTCCATCTCTGTGATTCTATTCTACTAAGTCTCAGGCCAGTCCTCCTTTTTCTTGTTTTCTGCCTAGCTGGTAGATTTTTGCAGCATTGACACTGGGGGATGGTGAAGGAGGTCTGGCGAAAGACTGACTTTCAGTGTGGGGTTGCAGTAGCATGTCTGCAGTAAACGGTACAATCAAGCTTGTCCTAGAAAAGAATGGGGTTCTACTACAGCTGTGTGTGCAAGGTAAAGAGCTGCCTCCAGAATCACTTACTGAGCATGTGAGAAGAGCAAAACAAAAGTGGAACGCAGATTAGCCTACCTCAGTGGTGTCAGCAGGCTTGCCAACACCTGGTTCAGGGGGGCTGCTGTGGAGAGAACTGGCAGCACGCTCATCCTTCCACCATCCTCACCACTGCCTCGGCTTCCACTGAGGGATGGAGCCTGGCTGGCAACAAAGCCACAAGGGGCATGCTCTCCACTGCCTCAGAAATGATGAGGTGAACTTGGTTATAGTAGGGATGGTAGAATGGGCTGGAGGCAAAGCTGCATACAAATTAGAAGACACTCTACAAGGAGCCCTGATGGCACAGTGGTTAAATACTGGTATTGCAGCCACTCACTCACAAGGTTGTGAGTTTCATGCCAGCCAGGGGCTCCAGGTTCAATTCAGCCTGGTATCCTTCCAAGATTGCTAAAATGAGTACCCAGCTTGTTGGGGGCAAATAGTTTATACATTGTAAAGCGCTTAGGGAGTGCTTAAGTACACAGATAAGGGGTATAGAAATGTACTTGCTATTGCTATTGCTCTACCTGAATACAATATAACCAGGAAATCCAGCTGCAAAATAAGGAGTGTGTTATATTACTTGGCGTAGAAATATATATAATTACATTGTATTTCAACACCTCCCTGCTGATGGCTAGAAAATAGCAAAGATTCCCCCCGCAAATGGCAAATATGTGTAATAATTGGTAAGAGTATGCACATTTCAGAAATATCAGAAATAACTGAAATCATAAAGTTGAGAGAATGTTGACTGAGCATTTAAAAATGTTGTAATCTGAGGTCATGTGTTATTTTTGAAGAAAATCCACAATTGCATTATAAATATTTTACATTTTTCCAGTTTTAGAAAAGTGGTATTGCTACAGAAGAAGTACTGACACTAACAACTTTATTATTTAATTTAATGAAGAGATAAGGTTTTGGGGGGAAAAAACAATATACAGCTCACATTCCATGGATTGGGAAAATCAAAGGCAAAGATGAAAAAGAGAGGAAGGAATGTGCACATTTGTATCAGAGAGGTCCTTACCATTGTCTAAGAGACCACAGATCACAGGGAGGAAGAGCCTCTTGTGTAAAAAGGAAGAACAAGGTGGCAAAGAGAAGACCACCATGACCTCCTCCATCAGCTACAGAAGATGTTGAGAGCAGCTTGTTTTCACCATTCCTAGCAGAAACAATACTTGATTTCCACTGCAGAACCTAAGTAAACTATGGTGTGGCTTCATGAATCAGCCAAAGAACAAAGAGCTGCTGGGTTGTGGTTCAGATAGAATTTTTTGTGTGTGCATGGAGAAAGGTATTATATTACATGTTGGTTATAGGCCACTTTGAGAATCACTTTAATGAAAAGAGAACATTAAATCTTCCAAATGAATAAGATCATTTGATTCCTGTTAGAAGCTAAGCTTAGAAAAGATTTGTGTGGGGTGGGGGATGATTTTGTTTTGGTAAGAAGTATAACTTCCAGAAACCTCCAGCTAGGCTCAGGGTTTCTGTTGAAGAATATGATCTGAAGTTGGAATATAACCATGTTTATATGGTTGCCAATACACATATTCAGGAACCCTGTTAATGTGGTTACATTTCCCTATCAGACCTTCCCTGTAAACATGTAAGGTTTCCTGTGAAGGAAAAAGGCTACAGCACATGATTCCATATCACAGATGCAATTACTGAATGTCTGAATAACAGTTTTTTAATCACAAGGGCCTGATCTAGATTGGCAAAAAGAAGTGTGTTCATGGCTGCATGAAACTCTAGCCTTTAGATGAGAAAAAGGGAAAGTGTGCCATGAAAATGCTTTTTTTGCATTTTAGGGGAGAAGAAGCGCCTTTTAAAAGGTGCTGGTTTTCCCAGCTTCTTTATAAAAACTGCAAAACAGCGCAGCTCCATCTAAAGGCTGTGGTGCAGCGGCTAAGCATTAAGGAAAAGGCAACTTCATGTCACACTTTCCTGCCAATCTAGAAAGCCCCAAGAAAAATAAAATGAGGTGGCTTACTGCTAGCACACTGGCAGTCACCGTGAGAAGGATTCCAGTGAATGTACAGTCATCACTCCATATGCACGGATTCTTTTTCCACAGATTCAAGTATCCATGGTTTGAAAATATCCATATATATATATATATATATATATATAAATTTCAAAAAGCAAACCTTGATCTTCCCACTTTATATAAGGGAACCATTTTACTGTATTTAATGGGCCGATTTAGACTGCCCCCTTTGGGGCGGTCTCAACCCGCCTCCAGACGCAGCGGGATGGGGCAAAGGCTGCCAGACCGGCAGCCTCCGTGCACCCATCCCGCCGCTTCTGGAGGCTATGGGGAAGCGGCAAACTGCCGGTTCCCCATGGCCTCTAAGCGGGGTGCAGCAGGTGCTGTGGGTGCCCGCTGCAGCCCGCTTGCAGAGGCAGGGCAGAAGGGAGGAAGAGGCCGCCGCCGCGCCCCCTTCTTCCCTTGGTCTTTGCTGCAGCTGTCTAAAAGCCGCGGCAAAGACCTGCCACCAAAAAGGAGCTCCATTCGGAGCTCCTTTTTTGCGGAGCGGGAAGGGCACGATTTGCGCCCTCCCGTGGCACAAAGGCGTCATTATGTGCGCAGTGCGTCTAGCAGCAGCGCACATGATGACGCTCTTACGGCATGTCCGTATGGATGCTGCCATGTTAAAATGGCGGCGTCCGTATGCTTTAGGGTTAGGGAGGGTGTAGACGCTATGCCCTTCCTAACCCTAAAGGCACACTAAAGAGCCCTAAAGGCGCTCTTTAGTGCCAATCTAGATCGGGCCAATGAGACTTGAGCATCCACAGATTTTGGTATTCATGGGGAGTCCTGGAACTCAACCTCCTGTGGATACCAAGGGCCAATGTATATACATGCTTTCCCTTTGCTTTCTTTTTTTCCTTTCCTTTTTTTTTTAAAATCACACTGTGTATTTTATGCCTTTTCTCCACTTTGATTGTTGCTGTGACTTTCCAAGATCTCTTGAGATTATCACAATCCAAACCAGCATGTAACTGCATTTTAAAAAAAATAGAAAAATGGAAAGGAAAAGAAAAGAAAAGAACGGAGAAAAGAAAAAGAAAGAGCTATATTTTTAGTCCCAAGACATGCAGGAACACATAATAATTATAATAATGTGCTGTATCAGGTCATAGGAACTTATACTATTTGAACAATTACTTTATCTGGTGCATTATGAGCTCATAGATAAATATGAGCCTAAACTCTGACTAAATGGTGTAAATGGCCACCAAGGTTGTCCTTTTCTAAGAGGGAGGACATGTGTGCTCAGTCACATGTGTGTGTGTGAGAGAGAGTGTATCATTTTTAAATGCATCATCTTTAACTGAAGGATGTCAAGCAGAACCAAGGGCATCTTCATATCACACAATGACAACACTATGGTTCTACTTTAACTGCGATGACAACATCCTATACAATTCTCGATTTTGTAGTTTGGTGAGGTGCTAGAGCTCTCTGGCTGAAAAATGCAAATGTCCCTTCCTACATTGCAGATCCCAGGATTTTATAGGATGGAACCATTGCATGTAAAGTGGAATACTGTGCTATAACAGTGGTGTGTGAATGTCCCAGATTTGACTGTTCTGCAAATGTTACTAGACAGAGGTCTCCTCCACAGAGGGCAAATGTGTTGGGAGTTTGCCTTATTTATCTCACCCTCAAGTGGGTTTCTTTTTAATTTTGTTCTACTACTGTCTTTCTTATTTTAAAAAAAAAAATAGAGTGATAGTGCTATCATGCATCAGTGAAATGGTACTTTCTATAACACTTTAAAGAAAAACATTAAAAATCAGAAGGAGATAATTTGCCTTTCAAACCAGGGCACCATCTTAGCAAACCACACACTAGTTTTGAAAAATCTTTGGAGGAGCACTACTTCAGATCCAAGAAATTGCTACAAGCAGCCATCCAACAGAATGGAATGAACAGAGGTCACAACAACCAGCAAAACCCAAGGAGCCATACCATGAGAACATGTGCTTTTTCAGACCAATCTGGAAGACTATATTGCCATTCTCCTCAGTGCATGAAATAATGTAGACACATGAGTCACCATGTCATGGAACCATTATAGAAGCAAGGTACTTCCATTCTTCCATGGATTCTCATGATGTGGAGATGTAAGTTTTGTTTTGCTTAATAAAAAAAGGGCAAGAAGAATCCAATATTCAAATACTTTATTACACTGTTGTAGTGCTATTATTCCACTTTAACTACTCTCGTGGCCTCATCTGACATTCTGGGATTTGTAGTTTAGTAAGAGCTACAACACATCCACTAATCCTAATGAGAAATCTTTACTCAGGACAGGAGGCCACTGTAAGGACAGAACATGGAGAAACAGAATGGTTCCCAATTGGCAAAGGGGTCAGACAAGGGACTATTTCAGACGTGGGAAATTGGAAGTATAATCCAAGGGCAATCCAAACGCAATCCTGGGGTTTCACGTTATTGCGAATTAATTCTTCTCACGCAAATTCGGGCAAAAGGGAAGTCACTCTGAATGCAATCATGGGTTTCACGTTATTGCGAATTTAAGCTTCTCACACAATTTCGGGCAAGGGGGGGTTATTTTGGGGTAATGGGAAGTAATTCCGAATGCCTTCCGAACGGAGCAGGGGTTCAGGTAAATTCGCTAAACAAGCAAATTTACATGAATCCACATTGGCTCCATTCGGAATTGGGAGAAATTCCTCCCATTTGAAAGAGTCCAAGGCTGCATCCTCTCACCCTATCTGTTCAATTTGTATGCAGAACATCTTGTACAAAAAGCAGGATTGGACACAGAAGAATGAGGAGTGAAAATAGGAGGAAGGAATATCAACAATCTAAGATACACAAATGACACCATATTGCTAGCTGAAAAAACATCACAGACTTGGAACATCTACTAAGGAAAATCAAAGAGGAAAGTGCAAAGGCAGACTTATTGTTGAACATAAAGAAAACAAAAATAACGACCACAGAAAATTTACACAGATTCAGCCTAAACAATGAGGATATAGAAATAGTAAAAGAATTTTCATACATCGGATAAAATATTGATCAGAGTGGGGACTGCAGTCAAGAAATCATAAGAAGACTACGAATAGGGAGGGCAGCTATGAGAGAACTAGAAAATATCCTACCAGTAAAATATAAAGACATACAACTGAGCACAAAAGTTAGAATCAAACAAACTATTGCATTCCATATTAGCATGTATGGTTGTGAGAGCTGGACAATTAAGAAAGCAGATTGGAAGAGAATTAATTCAGTTGAGGTGTGGTGCTGGAGAAGAGTGCTGACGTTACCATGGCCAGCCAAGAAGTCAAACCAATGGGTCCTAGAGCAGATCAAACCAGAAATCTCCCTGGAAGCCAAGATGACTAGACTGAGGCTGTCATACTTTTGCCACATGATGAGGAGGCATGAAAGAGAGGAAGGCCACATGCAAGATGGATGGACTGTATTAAGGAGTTCATGGGTATGAATTTGCAGGACCTGAGCAGAACAGTGGAGCATAGGGAGTCTTGGCTATGTTTCACCTACAGGGTTGCCATGGGTCAAGATTGACTCAGCGGTGGATAACAACAACAAGAGCTATCTAACTGAGAATTCTAAATGCTCCTACCTAATCTACAAACCGCATAATTCCACAGGAGGCAGCGATAGCAGTAATAGTGGAATAATAGCACTACAACATTGTAGTGCAGTATTATCTATAGGAGAGCCAACATGGCTTAGTAGTTTGCATGTTGGACTATGGAGATTCCCCACTCATCCAAGAAAACCCACTGGGTGACCCTGGGCAAGTCACATGCTCTCAGCCTCAGAGGAAGGCAATGGCAAATGTCCTCTGAACAAATCTTGCCAAAAAAAAAACCCATGATAGGTTTGCGTTAGCTTCACCATCAGTAGGAAGTGACTTGAAGTCACACAATTATCTATAGTAACTGTTATTTTAAATGGCCCTTTTCCTTCCTCTTCTGAGCTACTCTAGGCAGGCTATAATATGGTGTATTATCTTCCACTGATAAGGAATGGTAATCTTAAGGCAAGGTATTATGATGTGTAAAAAATCTAGAATTTCATTTAATGGTATAATTTTTCTATAAGTATCTCTCAAAGTTCAGTTTTGAAAGTAAAATTTTAAAGGGGATCAGGATTATTTAAAAAGAAATATGACCCACTATGCTTGATTTTACCTTTTCCTAAATGAAGCAGTATTTTTTTTACATTTTAATCATTCTAGATAGGCACTTGCATCCTAAAAATTAAAGCAGCAGACCATGAAAAATCACTGTCATTTAATATGAAGAGTTGCTGAAATGTTAAGCTCATCTCCCTGTTAAGAAAGATTAAATGGATTAAACTGATTTTACTCCTTTGTGTGCAGCATGATTTTCCCAAGAAGGATATTAAATATGCATCCTGGACACAGTGTGCTTGGAACTGTGTGAAAAACAGTGAACACATTTCTTGGAAACTTAACCTTTACTGATTTAGGATTCTGGCCTTGTCAGAATTCATTTTCAAAGGGTTTTTTTGTTTGTTTGTTTGTTTTTTGCAGCATAGTCTCTAAAGTGCCTTCTCATTCGCAGTCCTGCTGACGCAATTACTGATCTTTCTCACCAAAATTGTTCAAACCTGTTCCATGAAGGTCAGTTTCTAGCTCTAGGCACACCTTCCAAAATAGTAACCAATGAACATTTTATAGATCTATTTGTGTTAATCAATAGATTTAAAAACTGCTGTACTAACTCAAAATGGTGGCCCAGAATGTAAATTCCTCAGGATGCCAATAGAATGGTCCTAATACTACAAAGCATACTTAGCATGAATATCTCATGCCCCATGGAATTTAGTCACGCTGAAATGACAGTGGCCATGCTGGCTGAGAGACATTCTGGGATCTCTAATCCAAATATTTAGTTCTGCATAAGCATTCATATGATTTGGATTTTAAATTTGCACTTGCATGCATATTTCTTGGGGTAAACTCTATAGAGGTCAACTGGATTAACTTTTGAGCAAACATGCCTAGCTCAGGTTTAAAGTTTATGGTCTTGATGAACTAAGTTTAGGTGGAATTGGATTATACTGGAATCTACTGGAGTGCTGAGGAGTACAACAGGAGGGGAGAATCACTTGCAATGGAACTCCCACAAAAATCTGGAATTATGGGCTGAGATCCTGTATCACAAGCCAGTGGTATCATCAGGGGAGTGTGGTGGTGCAGATCACACTGGGTGGCACCCCAAAGGGGGGTATCTCCTGGTGGGGTAGTACACACCAGGGGGAGTCGGTGGATACATTCTGGGACAATTAGCTTACAGTTGCAAACCGCTTAGACACTGTTACCAGTAGATCAGTATGAAGCGGTATATAAATGAAGCTGTTTTGTTTGCTTGGGACCTGGCAGCCATGGCCATGCAGGACTTAGAAGGTAGGGGGGCTGCTGTGAGGCCCAAGCACACCCCACCTTGCTGCCGCAGCACAATTCTGCCCCACCCCAGAAGCCCCACCTCCCCACACTACGTGACACCCACTGTCACAACCAATCATTACTAATGTTTAACTACATATATCCCCTGACCAAACCCTTCAAATCCACCTTGACAGCCATCAGCTACACAAAGCAATGGGGACCTGCTATAAGTCAGGATGCCACAGGATGACATTTTTAGCTTATGCCTGCCAGCACCAAGAGAAGTGGTGCAACAATCAGAAACGGGATGTCGATCATAACTCCGTATCACAGTGCAGCTCGCTGGCAGGAGGGGCTGGAAATGCCATCCTGCAGCACTCCAGTCTGCAGAACAAACTTCCATTTCTCAGTCTAGCTGCTGGCTGACAAGGCAAGTTTATCAGGGCAAGAGTGACACATACAGTCATAAGCATGAATATCAACCAATAGGATGCCAGCCATACATTATAAAGGTTTATAAATGGAACAGTGTGTGCATGTTGATTGATATTGCCAGCATTCTACCATCCTTAAAAATAATAAAACAACAAACATTCTGATGGAACTATGAAGATATAACCTGAATATGAATTGGCTGTAATTTGAAATGCAGTGGAGAGGGACTGTTACTCACAGGGCCTTCTCTGAGGTGGCTCCCCAATTTTTTATTAAAACACTTCTATCCTACCCTTTATCTCAAGATCTCAGATCTTTCAAAAGATGGGATCTTTAAAAACAATTAAACATATTAAACATAGCAGCAGTTAAAGTCACTTTAAAAGCAACAGTTAAAACCACTTTAAAACTACAATAATTTAAATCCATGTACATATGTTGCTCCTGTGTTGTGTCTCTTCAAGTCATTTCCAATTTGTGCCAGCCCTAAGTTGAACTTGTCAGGGAGATTTATTTATTTATTTATTTTTGGCAGAATTTGTTCAGGGGGATTTGCCACTGCCTTCCCCTAAGGCTGAGAGAGTGTGACTTGCCCAGGTTCACCCAATGGGTTTCTGTGGCCAGACAGAATTCACACCCTGGTCTCTCAGTGTTCTAGTCCAACACACAAACAACTACACCACGCTGGCTTTCATGTACATGTATACTTGAAAAAAAAAATTAGTCCCTGAATGCTTTATGAAAAGGCCATGCTTTAGCTTGGTACTAGAAGTAAATCAACATTGACTCCAGTTGGATCTCCAAGGAGAAAGCAGTCTACCATCAGGTGCCACAACCAAGAAGAACCTCATTGGTGTGACGCAGAGGAAGGACCTCACTTCTCAGGCGGAGAGAGAGAGCCCTTCAAGAACTGAGGTCCCAAGTCATTTAGGGCTTTCAGTCAGAAGCAGCACACTGAAGTCAGAGTGGAAGTGAATTGGCAGCCTATGGAGAAGATCAATTAGTGAAGCAGTGCTGGCAGAAGGACAGAATCCAGAAAAACTAGAAGGGGATGGTCACCACTTTTTTCTCTCTCTTCAAGTGAATATGTACTCTCCCATCCTAGCTCTGGAACTCTGAAAACTCCAGAACAAGTTTTTGACTAGGGCAGAGGGCAGGTGATAAGGGGGAAAAAACTCATTTTGTGATTGTAACCATTCAACCATGTTGAATTTAGACCGATCTTAGACCCTGAATCCCTTGTGAGGCATTGACACAGGAATCATTTCAGTGTCACATTAAAGCTTACTTCTTTCTCAGGTACTTTGAAGTTTTGTTCTGGTTCATATTTATTTCCATTGCTCTTTGTGTTATTGTTTTTATTGGAATATTTTAGGGATTTATTGCACAATATTGTTCTGTTTTGGTCTATATGGCTGGAATTCACTACTGCATGTACGGATGAGTTGGATTACAACTCTGGAGATCAGGGTTTGAGTCTCACTCAGCCATGAGACCCACTGGGTGACCTTGGGGAAGTCACATGCTCAAAGCCTCAGGGGGAGGAAATGGCAAGCCTCCTCCAAACAAATCTTGCCAAGAAAACCCCATGATAGGATCACCATACGTTGAAAATAACTTGAAGGCACACAACAGCAACAGCAACCTAGAGTTATGCATCCAAAACTGATTCATAGGGGCTTATCGCATGAATATTTAACTCAGTTTACCTCGATCCGGTTTAACCCTTAATTTAGGTGGTATCCTGATATTATTGCAAGGCTTTTGGCTCCAAAATACATCCTGGGTCCAACCCCACTTCCAGATCTGCTCATCATGGCCCTTTTCAGATCCGGAGTTTTATGGCTTGAAAAAATGGCCACCAAGGCCCTCCTGGAAGTGAGAATGTGCCCAGAATGAATTTGGGTGGCAAAATTGAAGCCAAAAACCTTGCAATGGCATCAGGATGCTGTGTGAATTAAGAATTAAACTAGATTGAGGTAAACTGATTCAAATATCCATGCAAAAAGCTCCCTTTTCACAGTTCCTATGTATTCATGGTTGTGACATTTTTGCCATGATTGTAAAAATCTTGCTTTACCAGCAGCTACAGGTCATGGAGGTCTGTTCTCCTGTTGATTGGAGCACAGCAGACTGGCATTTCCACACACCCTTTCAATGATCTCTGATAGAATTCAATGATATAGCCATGCTAGTCTGTAAAATCACTATGTAGAGAGATCTTGTAGCACCTTTGAGACTAACTGAAAGAAAGACATTGGCTGCATGAGCTTTTGTAGACTTAAGTCTACTTCCTCACATCCATTTAATCAGAACTCAGATGCAATGATCTCTGATGTGAGGAGGAATTGCAACAGGGAACCTACTTCAGATTGTCACACCAAAGATCATTGGAGGGAGGAGGTAGAAATATCAGTATGCTTCACTCCAATCAAAAGGAGAACAGATCTCTTTCACTTGCAGCAGCTGTGATCATGTAAAGCAGGACTGGATGGGGGAGGTCAGGCCAAGAGACACGACTAAATCTAACATACTTAACTAAGTAGCTGATCTAGGATCTCACCCTGTGCCTTTTATACTGTATTCACATCCTGGGATGACTGGCAGGTTAAAATGCTTTTAACAAACAAATAATAAATAAATATAAGCAAGAACTTGCAATCCTAAGTCCACAAACACATTGCCTAAACTTTCATACTTCACCACCCCTTCCCAGAATCTCAGAAGCTGTAGCTCGATGAATGTGGCAATATTTTTTGTTAGAAATCCTTGGCAAAACTACATTTCCCATGATTGTTTGGGCAAAAGGAAATGACTGTTACACTAGTGTAAATGGAGCTGGATTCTCCACCCTCTCCTTGCTGACACAATCTCAAAGTGCTTTTGCATGCACAAACATACAAAAACAATCTTTAAAAAAAAGAATTTGAAAAGAAAGGCTCTCTGACACCTGAAGTCTGTTAAGCCTGTAACCATGCTGACAGAAGCAGCCATGAACTGTGAAAGGCTGTATGGTCAAGACAACAAGTTACTATGGCAACCCAGCTTATTCAGAAGGGGAGAAGACTTTAAAGAAGGTGGTCAGTAGAATATGGCAGAAAGGCTCCAGCAAAGAAATAACAATCAGACAGTGCTGCCCAGATGCTCGAACTGAAGGGTATGATCACATAGTCTGAAAAGCCTGTCCTTGGATTTTCAGAGCAAAACTGAGACATAGCAAGGATACTTTAAACCATCCTGATCACCATGGCATAAAAATTAAAGACATCAGATTTAGTGTCCACATAAGCTTTCTTGTTTATGGTTTGCTTCATCCCCATGATTGCAGCTCCCATCACCACCATAAAAATTGGGATGAGATTACTTGGAGACTTGTATAAAAGGAACTAACCTCTGGCTAATGACTTACCCAACTGACTAAAGCTGGGAAACAAGATTATAGCATGTGTGTGGTTGGCAGTAGGAACAGAAGCCTGATATTTTTTTTCTACCATCATACCACCCTGTCTTATCCAAGGTCAGACATTAAGCAAGGTCAGGCTTGGCAAGTTTATGAATGGGAGACTGCCAGGGAATACAAGAGTTTTCTAGGTAGGCCTAGGAAAGGTTCCTGTCTTAAGACCTGCAGGTCTGCTCTCCCAGTCCAAAGTGACAGAGCTGGGCAAGAGAGACCAACATCTTGAGCTTTTTTTAATGCTTTTTTATTTCCCTGTGTTCTCTATCATCTGAGACAATAATTTCTGATTATGTGATGTTATCACAGTGCAAAGTTCATTGGCCTTGGAAGCATTAGTCAGTAAAGCTGAACAGAAATGGTGAAAGTGGCCATGTCCTATTTTGTATTTTTTTATTGTGAGTCATTATGAAAGAATCTGAAAGAAAGTTACTCAAGGCTTTTGTTTGCAATAAGTTCTAGCTGCAGTTTGCATATACAATGGTCCAGGATTCCAGTCTGTCATCTTCAGAGAACAGGCTCCTCAGTTAACAGATCGAGGAGAGGGTTTACATACAGAATGGTATCATGTGGTTTCTGCTTAGCACCTAGTGCATTAGGGAAATCTAAAAGACCAGCCCTCTCTGTAGCCAATGGATGATGCATTGCCATTCTCAGATTCTGAATATTCTGGTCATGAAAATACCATCATGGCAAAGCTATTTGCATGTCATTGCAGTCTTAGGATGCTAAAACAATGCAGGTTCTTGAAAGGAGAAATCCTCAGTCTATATGGAGGTGCGACTATCCAGCCCTCCCCCCTTTAGCAATGATAAAAATACAAAACAGTTAAAATTAATTACACAATCATAATACTAATATCTAAAAATAAGCAGGATGGCAAGGACAATAGAAGTGGGCAGGGGCAATTTCCTTTTGGTGCTTTCTTTGGGAGGTCAGTCTGGGAAAGCCTCCTGGAAGAGAACCATTTTACAGCCTTTTAAAAGGCATCTGAGGTGGTAATAAGATGGATCCTCTCTGGCAGACCATTCCACAATTTCGGAGTGGCAGATAGAAAAGCCTTTTCTCAGACACTGAAATAGTATATAAGGGAATTGTAGAGTGACACAGCCTAGCCAGCTGCCACTAGGAATGGCTGCTACAGCAACACACTCTGAATGCTTTCACAAATTGTATTTTTAAATCTGTGTGTTTGACTGGTATGGGCAAGGACTTTCTGAACCAGGATCTGCACCAGGATCAGTTACCCTTTGTATAGAATAATTCTCAATTTTTTGTCTCACAACACAATTATAATTCTTTTTCATGTTAGCCAAATATGCAGAAGGCAAGGATGTTTTCCTGCCACGAGTGGGAGAAATATGCTTTGATAAGGGTGGAGATAGCCCATCTCTCACACACATACCAAACACATATTTTTTCAGCATATGGGAGTGTACCATGAATCCTCTGAACACTGGGTAAAAAACATTCATATGTATTCATTCCCTAGTCAAATGGGTTTCCTGACAGTCATGAAGAATAATAAACTAGCAAGAATTTCCTTCTGGTAGTCAATGTCCTGAAGTATTGCAGAGGAATTATTCTGCTGAGAGAAACATTGTTTTGGTACAGAAAAAAACAGAGTTTTGGGCACACACATATACCAAAAATAATCAAGCCTATCTGTCTTTCTCCACAGAAGAATTCTTCTGTAACACTTTGGGTTTTTTATTATTCTAATTTTTAATGATACATATAAGAGTTCACAAAAAAAAAATCAAAAGTTTGATATTCCAATTACAATATGCATTTTAATAAGCAAATAAACATATATCAATACCAAAATCAATGCCATATGTTTTTTATGTATACTCCAAAGTAAAATTAATTAATTCTAAAACTGTGTTCCTTAATGAAAGTATTATGTTGTGGATAATATTATAGACTTCCTGTCATCTCTCTATTTGGTGTGGAGTGTTAATTTTTTGCTTTATCTACTTTTCTTCAATGGTATTTTATATGTGCTGCTTCAATTTTATCTCGATTTCCTGTTTTATTCTCTTGAGTAGTGATACCTTGTAATATTGTTTCTCATATCATTATTCTTTTTAGTTCAACTCTGTTCATTTTTGCAGTAATTGATGACTGAGTGCCATTCCTGTTCTGTTTATTCAGATGATTTACCATTTATTCAGCCAGTCAAGTTGTCCAGTTCTTCTGTAGCACTTTGAGAAGTTCAAATATGGGGGAATTATTGCCAAAGAACATCCATTTTCAACCACAATGGAAATAAAGCTTCAATAAACTTGCATCCTCACATGCAAAAAAACAAAAAAACAAAAACACACACACACAAAGTTTGCATCCCTGATGAACAGAAGCATCCAGTGCCTAGAGTCTAGCACAATGATTACATTACTTAGCAATCATGATCATTTGACTGTTTTAGGGCTACATTGTACACACTCTGGAAAGGGAAGGTTGATCATAAAGGAAAAAGAGATGACTCTTTTACCTTTGTGCTGTTCTCTCTGTGTTCCTCAATTCACTGCCCACTTGTACACGTAATTAATTTAAGAAACAGAAGAGCTGTAGTTATATAGGAGCTGCACTCTTTCATGGCTCGGTGTAGCATAGCAAGTCCGCATTCAGACCTATACTAGGCTGAGACATATACAACCAGCAGGCTGACTTACTGAATAGTCTCTGAAGCCCATGCATTGCCATTTTATGCTTTATGAGAAGCAGACAGGATCACAGAAGCATCTGGCTATGTTCCCTTCACCAAACATTAAATGATGACATGAGCGCTGAGATCTGATGGCATCTTTGGGAGATCTCAGCACTGCTGTAAATATTTTGCAACTTGCTACAGGGACACAGACATATCCAAATGCTTCTCCAATCCTGCCTGTCCCAATGGCTATGTGGGAGGCTTCAGAGGCTGTTCAGTAAGTCAGGAAAGAGCTTTGAGCACTACACAGAGGAAGAGAATATTTACTCCCTCAATACCCCCCAAATAAACAGGAAAGATGCAACCATGTTAGTCTGTAGAATTAATATGTATAGGGATTGTGTAGCACCTTTGAAACTAACTGGGGGGAGGGGAGTTTGTAGCATGAGCTTTCATAGACTTTAATCTGCTTCTTCAGATGCTTATGGTGTAGTGAAAGCCAGATTCAGATGGCAGTGCAGGAGTTTAAATGAAGAAATGTATGTCTGTGTTTCTCTCTAACAGGATACAAGTCACTATGTAGTAACTGCAGCATGTAGGGTTGTCCTGAGAGCTGCGATTTTCCTCAGCTTATGAGTCAGGCAGAATTGCTTATTACCCTAGCTGGTGCTGCAGTGTAAAGCTTTACAGAAATGCAATTCAGTTTATTAGAAAACAATAATTAAAATCCATCCAAAGCTATTACCTCACAGCAGAGCTTTTCAGAAGTACTCCGAGTGAACTACCTTGACTCCCTCTCTCGAAAGAAACAAGGGATGCAGATCAAATCAATGACTGAGCTCTGGCTAAAAAGGCTTTTGACCTTGAAATATCATTGATATTTTGAGCAACTGCAGGAGAAAGGTCTAGCAGGCTTCCCAGGAAAGAGAGCTCACACTGGAAGATAACACAAACAAAAATGTTCTTCTGATGGTAGACACCCCCCTAAGCCTCAGATTGCCAAGGGACCTGGATCTTAACCACAGGAGGGTTCAGGGAGATTATTATAATTATTTCATACTAGCCAGTGGCGTACATGTTAATTTGGTGGTGAATCCATTGTGGATTTTACTTCAAATTTTATAGCAGCTATCAATGATGGTGGATTCTATCTCTCAATAGCTGGAGCTCTTTGAACAGTTCAATTTAAGTTTGGACTAAAATCTGCAACGGATTCACTGCCCCACTGATGCAATATACTGCTGTTCAGAAGAAACATTTCTTATAACAAAAAACTAGACAACTAGAAATGATCTGGCACAATTGGACCACCAAAACCTCAGCTGAGCCACTCTAGAAATCATTAGTCAGAAGTGTACTAAATGATTAGACACGAAGGAATATTAAGTCAGCTATTGTCGTTGAACCCTCCCAGATATATTAAAGCCTGCCTGCAATCTATCCTATGAACCTTTACTTGAGAGTTAGCTATACCAGACATGGGGAGAGTATTTCCAATTACACATTGTGTTCATAAGAGTCTATATTTAAGAATTTTTGAATTATAATCAATGAAAAAGTAATTTTATAAAACCTTAGAAGTACCTGTAAGTAGAGAAAGTTAATATGAACCTGCTTGCTGATGCTAAGACATTCCCCTACACCTTAAAAAAGTTTCATGGGCCCTGTGTCTTTTCCAAAAGAATTGAAGGAGCAAGTGAGTGAGCACCTCTAACAAACAACAACAACAAGAAGAAAAGCTACTGCTTGAAAGTATACATTTATCCTAAACCTCAGCAACCTAGAGAAGGAACCCGATATGTAGACATCATGCAATACAGCTACAAAAAGGTAATCGCTGTCATCCTTTTAAAAACAAAAGCAGTGGCTTTCCTATGTTGTGACCTTTGCTTTTAGCAAAACTGAAATGCTGAACTGTGATGCTAGTGACATAAAAATAGGGCAGGAGGGCAAAGACAGAAATATATTTCTGTAGACTAAGCTATACAGACATAATTTTTGGTTGACCAGAAAGGTAGCTTGCCTTATTATTATTGGTTTATTTTTATCTTTCCAGTCTCTATGCTGCCTGCATTGAAGAGATAATACTTCATATTCTTATTGTCGAGCAAGGAAGAAAACACTGGTGCAACCTTTTTTTTCCAATTATTCACTGCCTGCTCTTTGTATTGTAAAGTAATATGGCTTGAAAGGGAACACTGTGCCTATGCCTAAAATCATGCCTCTTTGGCCTAAAGACAGATACAGAGACATATGGAATAGCACATGCAGAAAGAAAACTGGAAAGTCTTGCTGTGCTACTAACCACGCCAAATTCTGGCTCTGGCTCCATGGGATTTGGGATTTGTACCAAAAAACTCTGCATCTGGCCCATAAGCAAACAGATCCTGGGCAAAGTAAGCTTGAGGTGTGCTCAGTGAAAGAACCAATAAAGGTTTCCTTTGTTACTCTTTTAACAACAGACTATGACATTCCTTATGCTTTTAGGGCACAAATAGACCAAGTGTGGCCTCCCAACTCTGTTTTTCTCCCCTAAGCCCTCAAGTGTTCTGCCCCTTTCAAACACTGTTGAGTTTTCTGGCAGTATGGCCTTCCATGATCCTGTGAGGAAATGTGCCCTCAACCTTGTCAGATGCCTAGCCCTTTTTTGTGAGATATTATTTATTGTTAGATGTGACAGATGTAATTTCTGTTTATTTCCTTTTAGTAAATGTGAATCCATGCAGTTGGATTTGATACCTGCTTTCATGCAATGTCTTCTTTGGCTTCCCTGGACTGAATGAATTTTAGAGTAGTGAAACAGTTATGTGAGCATTTTCTCTGTGAGCCCAGAGGTTGATTTATCAAGTGCTTTCCTTCCCCCCTCCCAATAAATCACTTGTAGTATGGTACCAGAACAGAATCTAAATGTGTATCTAAGCACCTGGACAGAGACTTTACCTCCTCAACATTCAGTCAGCCAGCATTGTTGTACAAATGGATCTGATCTTACATTTCTCACTATAGTACCCTGTTCTATATCTCTGGAGGGTGAATTCATTCATTTGTTCATTCATTCATTCATTCATTCACGCATTACTTCTTCCTGTAAAAAGCAGTGTGAAAGCAACTTACCAACAAATAGAGAGGAAAAAAAATTCATTCACAATTTAACAATGAAACAAATGAAACAAAGGCAATATAACATCAAAAGAACCCTAAATGCAGCATAACAAAAATATCGTTTAAAAACAAAACTAAACTAAAAGTGTGCATCTACAACATACAGATTCAAGGAACAAATGTTTTGCCTCCCACCCCCAGTCCAGTATGAACACCACAAAACAGTAGGCACAACAGTTAGGCTGTGTCCAAATACCTGGGGAAATCAACATGTCTTCACTTTGTACAGAAAAGATTACAATGTCAGACTTGGAGATTACAAGTAATCATAACAGGAGGCAATTTGGACCAATATAAGCTACTCTCTTGAGCAACATGATAAAGTCGCTGGGGCAAGTCACCAACAAATAAGCATATGGCTACTCATCTTTGGTTAAAGCTGATTTTTTTTTCCTGGAAGACACCCAGTTTCATTGGGCCCTATATAAAAGATCAAGGCACCATCAATAATAATATTTTTGGCCAAGGAAATAGTCTGTTGGGGGCTGTGGTGGATGGAGCCTATACATCTTTCTTCTCTGTTTCTGCCCCCCCTTCTCTCTGCCACCCCATTATATCCTATTCTCCCCCACCTGGCCCCAACATAAAGAGACAGGATCCAAACAGTTCTTTTCCTGAGGTTTTGAAATTAAGTTGAGGCCGGGCCAAATGGACTGAGGATTGCATATGGTCCTGATGCAGAGGTGGGCCCCATGCAGCCCTGGGCCTCTATTTCATAGCTTCTGAAGCCTCCAATCCCAACAACAACAAAAATGACTTTAACATGATCAAAAGGCACCCTCAAAAAACTCTCATGCCCAAACCATCACATAATATACGCACCTTTTCCTCCGCAGCTATCCCCATTTTTAAAATAGTAAAAATCAGCCACAATTCCACAAAATTGGAAATGATGCAACATCGCTTCCACTTGTGCAAAAAAAACAACCATGTGGCCCATGGAGGAGTGGTTGCAGAGGAGAATGCCTCCAGCCCCTGTGCAGTTGTCCATTCCTGCCCTGGAATCATATATTCCCACCCCTTCCACACAGACTGTGGCTCCTATGAAAACTTACAAGAAAAATGGACTCCTGATCACTTATAGTTTTTTTTTTGGGGGGGGGGGAGTTAGTGATGTGGCATGCAGTGTTTGGGGTGGGGGACAAATTTAGCTCCCAAGCTCTCCCACGTTGCCTGCCAACCAGAGTCTGCACTGCCTCATTTGTCATTGGAATTCAGCCAACATTATTTGTTGATGTCTGATGCACGAGCAAAGAAAACCATGCTATGTGATGAAGGTGTGCCTTTTACACTGGTTTGAGCAGAACAATACTGTCATCAGGGTCTGAAGCCTGCTGGTTAAAAGAACAATTCAGCCTTTGAGGTAAATCCTGCGCAGCACCACAGGGTTCCAGTTCACTGCAGCGTCGTTTCCAGGATGTAAATACCCGCATCGTATATGGCCAAATCCACCAATTCCCAATGTTTTATATACATGCTGCCAGAGACAAAAATATAATGGCCTGGGGAAGTGTCTGTCTCTTAGCTTTTTTTCTTCCCTTTCCCCTCCTGCCTCTGTGACAAATGCTATTTCCATCAGTGGTTCATTTCATTGCAAGAAGGCTTGCTGTCCAGTTTTCATGGATTTGTCATCAGATATCAGAATTCTCTGTGGAATGCATCTCGTGCCCACTCAGCAATCCCCCCACCCCTTTCTCCCTCAGGGTAGCTTCTGCTTGGTATTCCATCATTCTGACATGTTTTAGCCAGGATAAGGAGGGAACAAGCAAGCAGGGGAGCTGACTCAGTAGAGGCATTTAGGACAGAACTGCAAGATGGATAAAGAGAGAAACAGGTTTGATTTTATTTTTATTTTTTTCAAAAATGGTAGCTTATCAGCTTTCCTCCCCACCTTTTTTCCTCTTGTATCCAACCTCTTCTCTCAACAGCTTGAAGTCAAATTGCATTAAACTGACCAGAAGATAGTGAGATGTGGTAATGCTTACTAAGCAAGAGTAGTTCTGTGCAACCCTTTTTAAATAGAGCACAGAGCTTCAGGGAACCATTGTTAGCTCCTATTATTTTCCTGCTGTCATACATTTCTAGGGTGAACAAGGACAGACATGCTCACAGTGGAGACTCCAGAGCCATCACCAGACCTATATAGTGTTTTGTGAAGAGTGATCGGAGATTATGTACATGCAGTCATTACAGAGACTGGTCTACTATACCTGCAGTTGAATAAGGGCAGCTTTCAGTTTAATAACTCAGGTAACCAGAATTGCATGCATTTGAGGAAGTGGTCTAGTGGACAAGGCTATTCCTATATAGTGACAGGAATTTGATCTTTAATTGCCATGGCTTCATCCTATGGTATCCTGGGATATTCCTATGTAGACCCTAAGCTAGGAGCTGCATATGAATTTTGAATATGAGAGCCAGCATGATTTGAGCATTGGACAACGATTCTGCAGACCAGGGTTTGAATCCCAGCTCAGTCATGTAAACCCACTGGGTGACCTTGGGCAAGTTACACTCTCTCAGCCTCACGGGAAGGCAAAGGCAAATCTCCTCTCAACAAATCTGGCAAAGAAAACCCCATGACAGGGGGTTAGTGTTGCCATAAGTTGGAAATGACTTGAAGGCACACAACAACAACAACAACAACAACAACCCTTGTAATAAGGGACTTCTGACAACTCTAAACAGCAACAGGCTTTATTCAAAGTCCCCCCCCCCCCCCCCGGTCACCTAAGAAGCCAGAAGGACAGCACCAAGAAGAAGCTTGGTCATGCAGTACAGTTGCAGAAAGCCCGAGAGACATCCTCATTGAGACACTGGCTGAAGATACAGTAGTCCCTTGGTATCCACTGGGGGTTGTTTCCAGGATACCAAAATCTGTGGATGCTCAAATCCTATTAAATACAATGGCACAGTAAAATGATGTTCTTTTATATAAATGACAAAATCAAGGTTTGCTTCTGGGGATTTTAAAATATATAGATAGATAGATGTATTAAGTCACATATGGTTGAACCCATAAATAAAGAATCCATGAATACAGAGGGCTGAGTATACAGTGGCAGTGTCCTTGAGGTGCAATGACACTGTGAACCAAACAGAGTCGACAGCATTTATTTAATGGTGAAAATCATTACAAAATGCTGTGATGAAAAGCAGTTCTTTCTAGGTGCCCACTAGTATACCTGGCAGCAAGAGTGACAAAGGAGCACTGGATGCAGTTGACCATGCCTGCAGTAACACAGCTGGAACCAAAGCAGCTAGACAGTCTTCATGCATTTATACTCCTTGGCCACAGATGAGAGCAGTCAGATATTTGGTTCCAGTAATATACATCTAATGCAAGGTTTAAAGGACTGAAAAGTGACAGTACAGAAAATTCTATTTCTTCATCTTTTTAATTTTTTTAAAAGAAATCACATTCTTCTTGATTAAAGCCCATCCCATAAATTATACCAGAAACTATTTTCTACAGCACATTTCTACTGCACAAAATGTGCCCAGCTACACATTAGAATAATGCCTAGACTGCAGATAGCATGTGATACCAATGGCAACTGCAGGCTTGTTCCTTTTGACTCTTCTGACTATTGCCTCGTTGTTCGTTGTTGTGTGCCTTCAGATCATAAAGTGAACCTATCATGGGGTTTTCCTGGCACATTTATTCAAAGGGGTTTTAAGATGTTCTCCCACTGCCAGCATTGAATTAAAGTTCACCTCTCAGTTTAGTTCTTTTCTGTATGCAGAACAAATTTGCTGCCCCTTCTCTCAGACAGCAACATAGTGCCTCAACACAGGTGATTCTCCTAGTTATCCTTTTCCTTTCTTACAGAGCCTTACCAGAGGATTCAGTCAGGAAACATCTGACTGCTTGCTGTGCCAATGATTCTGACTTTGGATGTGGCAGTAGGAATAGTGGGTGGGTAAATGAGCACTTATGCACTCCCTGTTTTCTGGAGCTGTCTTGGTCACCATTTTAGGCAACCAACAATGACATCCTCTCACTCCCAGTTATACTGGGGGGCATCCTAAACAGTATTTCAAGGTATTTTTAGAGCTGAGGGGGAACTCTTTTTCATCAGAAAAATATTTTTGGCTAAAAAATATTTTTGACTGAAAAAATTGGTAGTGGTTAGGGATTTTTGGGGTGGTTGCTATGGATTCCAGAGGCTATACTACAGCCTTCCAAAAGGCAGTATAAAAACCATGGTCCACATGACACTGACCTGTGTATTAGTATACATAATACTATTTCCAGCTGCATTGGACTAATCTAGATAAAATCCTTTGTAGATAATGGATTTATTGTAGAATGGCATCTGGAAGATTTATTCCATTGCTGATATGTTATTTATTCTATTACAGATCAAGTCTGCCAATGATCTGTTAAAAATGGATTTATTTTGTGTCAGGGTTTGTGTGTGTGTGTGTGTGTGTGTGACACAAACACAGAGAGAGAGATTTTAACATCTTTACAGTTGCAAAGTTAATTACTTGCTCATAGAGTTAGCATTTTTATTTGCTGGTTTGGTGTGTTGATTTTTGGTGCTTCTGTCTTGCTTTATAGAGAGCTGAGTTTTTAAAAAAATATATATTTTATATATTTTATTTTTCTATGAGCACCCTTGAAAAGGCAGCCTATCAATAAGAAAAACAAAACCAATATTAACTATGAATAAGAATTTTCAACACACATAGACTGATAGTCCTCCCCTTTGACTAACTGAAGGTATCTGCGTTTGTGCAGCCATAAGGACTGACATTTCTAATGCAGAATTTTGATTTCTATGAAGCAATGAGATCCAAGGGCACAAAACACATGTGAAATGCTGCTGTTTGCCCCATTAACAGATATTCAAAATGCTTATAAACATGTATAATATGTTGTCACTCTAAAACATTCTGATCCACAGATCTCAACTGAAACAGGGTGGCAAGTCTATCAATAGTGTGATCTCTAGGCCAAATTCTTCTAACCTTAATTTGTTTTTTATTAACATGTTGTGTTTATAGACTTCAATGGAATCACGATAGATGCCTTTTCTGCAGCTTCTTTGGAGATGGGTGGCTATGTAACCAGCTTATGCCCCATGCAAGTTCTACATGACACATTTGAACTGAATGCTATTCTGTGGCCTTTTACAGAATTCCAGTTGCCAGGGAAACCTTTGTCTTCAGCTGATGCTCTTATTACTTCTTCACTTGCATTAATATTGACTAGTTCTGGACTATTCCTCTTTGTCTCTGGGCTGCAAAAGGTTACAAGCATTACTTTCTGATGCCTAAAGCAAGAACATTACTATGCAGCCAAGAAACCCAATAGTATTTTTGTTGAATAGCCATTCATAGGTTTCTCCAGAAATACCAAGCAATAGGTAAAACTATTGCTTGGTATTTCTGGAGCACTTAATATAATCTCCACATATTTGGTGCAAAACATAGCATGGGGCAGGGGGCTAAAACTGTGCTTCAGTGTTTGCTCCCCCAAAAGTAGCAATTTATTTTTAACCTGGTCCTCATAACAAGACTGTTCTTGACTTTGACTCATATATTTAATGCATGTACTTATTATTTAGTTACGTAGCAAACTTTATTCCAAAGAGTAGTTACTCTCCTAAAAAATTAAGCTCTCAGTCTCTACATGTGGTAAATATCATAACCATTGGATCTGGACCTTTATTCAGAAGCATAAGTGGATTGGTGGTATTAACTACCCTTAGAAGCCAAGACAGATTCATCAGCTGCAACCCCTTATAGACAAAATAAACTGAGCATAGATATTATTACTCTTTCCCAACAGCTTGGGAAAGTAACTCCTACAATACTGCAGCCAACATGGGACATTTGAGGAGCTGTAATTTTAAAAGTAAAGTTTCCAAGTGGGTCCAGTAAAATCTGTGCCCTTGAAGACTGACCAGAAATTGTAACTGAATGCAGAATGGAGCATCAAAAACCAGGAATGTGGTTTCTGGACAGAGTTCACTGAACTGCTTGGTATCTGAGCAAAATGTCGTATACAGTCATCCAACAGAATGTTTTGAGGAGTGTTATAAAAGAAAAACACCCCTTAGTAGATTACTGTGAGACGTGTGTAAAACACTTTGCTTATAAAATTACCCTGCCTTCACTCTATCTTGGAGATGTTTGGTACAGCTTACCTACTAGGTTACGGTACTGGCCAGGTGCATTTGCTTATATTATTATTATTATTATTATTATTATTATCATCATCATCATCATTATTATTTATATATAAAGTGCTATAGGTTTACACAGTGCTGCACATACAATCAATTAAAATAAAATAAAATAAAATAAAATAAAATAAAGACCTGCTGGTGGTGTATATTCTACAAAGAACAACAGAGATTAATACATATATTAAATTGGAAGCAATAAAATAAACAACACAGGTTAAAAACAGTGTAAGCTAACAATCATGTAAGGCCTGGGAACACTTCCTTAAACAGGATTGTCTTCAATTCAGCTTTGAAACTGGTTAAAGAGGTAAAGGTGTATGCTTGTGCAGGAGGAGGTTCCACAAATAGGGGGCATCAAGTGAAAAGGGGCATATCCGAGCCAAAGAATTGGAAATCCTTGGCTGGGATAGTAGTCCTTGGTTACCAGACTGTAGGACATGGGTAGAAAGGTAAGGAGATATCAACTCTGACAGGTAGGGAGGGTCCAAGCCATGCAGAGCTTTAAAAATCACTGACAAAAGTTTGTAATGAATACAGAAAGGGAGAGGGAGCCAGTGGAGGGATGACAGTAAAGGAGAGATGTGATCAAAATGGTGAGCAGATATAGTGATACGTGCAGCTGAATGTTGAACAGAAATTAGAGGGTGTAGGTGGGAAAGAGGAAGCCCCATCAAAAGAAGATTACAATAATCCAGTCATTAAACCACTAGTGGATAGACCAGAATCTTGGTAGTGGATGCTGAAAGAAATGGTCTGATTTTTGCAATATTAAAAGGAAAGAATCTGCATGCCTTGGCTGTAGTCTTAATCTTGGGGATACACGACAGGGGTGAATCAAAGATAAAACCAAGACTACCAGGCTTCCTGCACTGGTTGAATACAGATATCATCAACTAAGATAGAAAAGGAGTATTGCACAGTTGGCTTTAGTGGAAAACAAGTAGCTCAGTCTTGGCCATATTGGATCAGTTGTCGTCTCTGCACCCTAAGAACAGGTTATGCACAAAGAGCTACAGGCCACCATTACTTTACTTGTACTTGCTGGTTAATTGCATCTTATGGAAAGAGGATGACCAGCAGGTCTGGCAAAATGATAAAGCACCTCACTGCAAAAAGGGCACTGCTCCAATTATCTTGCAGAAGAAACCACACATAGGACATGATATTGGGCCATCTATTGACCTTGCATATAAAGGCAGGCTGATCAAGAAAATGATTACTTATCAAATAAAGACACATGAATGATCCAACTGAAAGCCTACAATTGATCCTGAAACTGCCTTGGTTGATCAGATGGATGACCTGTACCAGGGGAATGACACTGGAAATGTCATTGGCTTTCCTGGACTTTTCACTGACCTTTAACAACATACACTATTTCATCCTCCTGAGATGAAGAGATAGATTTTAGCATATGATTCTGTCATCATTACTTTTGTTTTATGACATTAATTATGAAATGCTGGATGAAGCAGTTTGAGGATTCAGAATTAAGTTGTTACTGTTATGTACCTTCAAGGTAACTCTGAGCGATGGCAACTTTATCATAGGGTTTTCTTGATAAGTTTTGTTTGGGGTGGTGGTTTCACTGTTTTCTTATGAGGCTGAGAGACTGTGACTTGCTCATAATCACCCATAGGTTTCCAGAGCTGAAAAAGAGTTTGAACCTGGTCTCCCGGGGGCTAAACAGACAGGCAAAAAGAGGTGCTTTCAGGCTGGCTTGAAGGCATGGCATTTAGATGACACATGCCTTAAAGCCAGTGGGAAAGTGCCCTCTAGGCACCTTATGCTGTTTCAAAAAGAAGCAGCTTTTCCCCACTTCTTCCTGGCCTGAAGCCATGTCATGTGGTCATGACATGAACACTCCAGCTTCCTTGAGAAACTGCAGTGTGGTTGGTGGGGTTTCAATGTGGCTTCAGAAAAGGCAGCTTCAAGCCACTTTTCCCTACCCATCTGTTTCGCCCCCTCGAGTCCTAGTTAATATTAAGACAATACTGGCTTGCCAATAGATGAAGCATTATTACCATACAACATTGACTAGTAATTATTTTCTCCTCAACTGAAGTGCACTTACTCAAGTCCTCCTGAAGCACAATGTGCATTTTTGGTGTGATAAAAGCAGGTACCCTAAGTGTACAGACGCCCCCAAACATAAACTACATTTTTAAAAAAAAGTGTCTTGCAAAAATTGCTTAGGCTAACACAACTGGAACATTTTAATTCCACATAGACTACTTCAGAAAATGCAGCTTTTTGTGCAATGGAAAGGGGGGTGAGAAGGCTTAGCCCAAGGAACAGCTTAAATTAAACTTCATGAGCATTTCCTAAAGCTCCCTAACTTTAATATCATTCAAAGCTTTCCATATGAAGATAGCAATTCACATGGATGAGATGTACCAGTTTCATTGTCCTTAAGAGAGGGGAAAGACTCACTTCCCCCACATCAGTAGAAAATAGCACAAGTTCCTGGAGAAAAAAAAATTGATGTAATGTTTACCTAAAGGGACTTGGTTTTGAGCCTGAAGGAAATTTTTGCCATTTTCTTTTATGTATTTTTAATCAGTCCTAAGCTACTTACAAATATGTGCAATTACTTTCTGCACGTTGCTTTGTAATAAGATTTAATGATTGCTCTGTAATCCTCTTGGTGAGAACTGATAATCAAGCAGGACAATTTAAATTTTAGGCTGAAGCATAATTTTGCATGAATCAAGAAGCTCTCCCTTAAAAAAATTTTAAACTTATGTAAGGATGAGAATTTTATGGTTCATAGTCATAAAACAGGATTAAATAAAAAGCATGGCAGGGGGAACAGAGCATGCCCCATGGTGTGTGTGTGTGTGTGTGTGTGTGTGTTTGAAACTATACTTTCAATTTATGGATATGGATAAAATGTACAATTGCTTTTTGGCCTAATTATATATTTGTAGAACAGAATACACTGCAATAAAATAGCTTGATATATGGACATGATTTCTGTTTTGAGAACCTAGAGCAGGGATGGCCAACCCCTTGCCCTATTGTCTCATCTCATACAGTTCTTGACCTAGTTTCAAAAGCCCCTTGCAAGCAAGCAATTCATGTTTTCATAACAGTGATATGTCTCTTCCCTTGTAGCCCACTAAATGCAAAGGAACTGGGAGATGGTGAGGAAGAGCTGACATAGGAAAGAGATTGATGGGGGTGGTGGGTGGGCAGGTCAGCTCACCTATTTTGACTCTTTCCCATCCCCTGTTGGCTCAAATTGAGCCTAAAACTTTGCTTATCCTTGCCCCAGCTATAAGCACCATTTAATTTTGGGACTTTTCAAAAGCTGGCTACATCAGCAAAAGCCATTAATATCTGAGAATGTTAGAGGAACATATGGAAATAATCAGTGGAGGCTGGTGGCTTCTATGTCAGTTGGGTATTTGCATTTATTGCAACTGGTTTTGTTTTTGTTTTAATAATAATAAAATAATAATAATAATAATAATAATAATAATAATAATAATAAGGATACCTGTTCCCAAACATTTCCTATTTGTGTTGCTTTATATTGGTTACCTCTGGTTTATAAACCAAGCAGGCAGAAAGGCATCTAAATGATACTGTATAGCAACTAAAACAAGCCTGGCTAGGGTTTTGTTTTGTTTGGGGCAGAAGAGGAGAATCTTCTTCTACAATATAATCTTACCCCGTTATAATGTGGTTTTCCTCAGTTGTTCCACAGCACTGATTTGTGATGGTAGGATCTCTAAACTAATAGCTATTTCTAGCCCAGGTATAATTAGACTATATCTGGCTCAGGTTTTAATGATGTTCAGAAATATTCTCAGTACATTTCCACAATGGCTGGATGTCCCTGCAGACAATGCAGTGTGCATTTATGAATCACTTTAGGGCTAGATCACATGGTCAGATCATCTCCTGCATATTTAGTCCTAGGACTCCCTATTGAGAGATGAAGAATGTAGTGCAAGTAGCCATTTATAGATATGCTGACCATGTGTCTTGTGAAGGGAGTTGGTTGAAAAGGTGTTGTGGTTGCTAGATGCACAGCTCTATCTTTGCAGCTGTATTTCTGGAGGAGCTGGGTGACACCTTTCATGTAAGTGTGGGTATCTGTGCAACTAAAAATGGTTCAGGCTGTTATTCTGTATTGGAGATATTGACTAGCAGATCTGGCTATCAGAAATGACATGGGAAAACTTAACTGTAGAACAAGACAATTTACACAGTGCTGTACATACAATCTTATTTGATGGCAATCCCCCATCCAAGTATTAACCTGGATTGACTTCATAGTTTCCAAGATCAGATGGGATCAGGTACATTTAAGGTATTACGACTTCATAAATACTGAATAGTGTGCCAGCCGCTGTTGTTGAGGCTTTATCAATGAAGATTATATTATGGTACTGGCTCTTATAGATGTGATTTATTGTATTGCATTGTATTGATATCCCATCTTTCTCCCACCCAGGACCCAAAGCAGCTTACAACAAGTTTAAGCAAGACAGAGGCATAAACCTGATGATAAAAAGGTTGAAACACTATTTTAAAAGAGCTCATATTAGAACACAACTAATTTTAAAAGTACAAAATAGGTTTTTTTATATTCCTATTTTATTATATAGTCTGCTGTTGCTACTTCGGTTTTGGGGGGACCAAGCGGCTGTTGAGTCAGCACATATGATTCTGCTGATGGGTCATCAGCAGAATCATATCATCAGGTACAGTATAAGAAACAGCAGAAACAGCAGAATGGATTTGATGACTCAGTGCTGCCACCTTTCTGCTTCTTTAAAACCACCAGGCTGCTTTCCAATTAAAGAGGATGGGTTCTCTTCCGTATGATATTCTAAAGACATTGCAAGGGCAGATGGGGCAGAAATGATACAGCAGTTCAGCCTCTTCAATTACGGCAATCCACAAGAAGGCTCAAAGAAAGCATGCACTCAGAAGAGAGCTTTAACTAGGCAGAATGAAAGATGGGACAGTGATTCTTATTACACGAGAGACGGCAAGCTGCATCCCAATGTTTCCTCGCAGTAAATGATCAAACACACATGACAGGTTCTCCTCGTAGGGATTCTGTCTGGTGTCGGCTTTTCCCCCCTTTATATAAAGCAGTTTCAATGATCTGAAACAGAAACAGTTCACCTTCTGATAAAGATTAAAGGAGAGGAGATTTAAAACTCAAAATGTATGAGAGAAGAAGGAGGCCGAGGAGGAAGGAGAGGGGAAGGGGAAGGGGAAGAATAAGGAGGGTTCAGAATCTATTCTTTTAATTCTGACAACCTTACACTGTCATACAGAGGGATATAAATCCTTGATTATCTTGTCCTTGCATGTGGGACAAATACTTACGCTATACCTCTCCCTGCTCCCAGTGAAAATTATTGTTCCTTTGCAATATTTTTCCTATATTTGAATGACCCAAATGTTGGGTAGGAAATATTCTGTGGACGAAAATACATTGGATGTGTGTGTGCGCATGTGTGTGTGTGCAAAAAACTGTTTGTTTGTTTTTTTACACTATGGTAGAAAATACTCTTTGGGTGGGAAACACATGGGGGTTTGCACACAAAAAACTGTTTTTGTTTTGTTTTGTTTTGTTTTTGTGGAGAAAGGGGGTTTCTTGTGCAATAAATAGTGTTTTCTGTAAAGAACACTGATTTTCTACATGGAAAAAGAGGGGGTTTGCATTAAAAAAATCCATGTGTTTCATTCTGCTGAATAATTCCTTCAGAACACATTGGAAATACCAGGAAAACGTTGTGCAGAATTTTTATTAGTTTATTCCTCCCTTTTTCAAACTGGAAACGAGCGATTATGAATACCTTTTGAATGTCTAGAAAGGAAGGAATTAAGGAAGTTTAGTTTTCTCCTTTGTCAATTGCTACTTAATTTTGTTTTTCTTCGTTTTCTACCTTATAGTCTCCCTAGAGAACACTGGTGTTCTGCCATCACCTCACTTTGGATTGCCTGGTTCCCTTTGAGTTTAGGTACAATGATCATAGTAGCTGGAGGACAAATAGATTTTTCTGGTGTATTTTTCTGAGCTATCTCTTCTGTAATCCAAATTATTTTATGTTTACTTGATCTTGAGCAGACAAGAATGCTTAACAAAAACCAGTCTCACACCATCACTACTCATACACAAAGGTCTAGCAAAGAAATAAAGCAGGATGGTCGTCTTTATCAAAATTCATGGCTTTACTTAACAAATACTAAAGGTTTCATAGGATTTCATATGGTAAGAAGCCCTGTGATATGTGCTCTTCAAACAAGGAGGTAAACAGAGAACTGCACATCACAAAGAAAATCAAGACTACTTGCAAATTTGCTGATGCAGGAAGAGAGAGGATGTGGCTAAGACTGAAAAACAGGAAATGTCACAAACCTCAAAGTGTATATAGTACAGTCAGCCCTCTACATCCATGGATTCTTTATCCTATGGATTTAAGCATCCACAGCTTGAAATATTTTAAAAATATATAAATTATGAAAAGCAAACCTTAGTTTTGCCATTTTATTTAAGGAACAACACTTTACTTTCCATTGTATTTAATGGGACTTGAACACCCATGGATTTTGATATCCACGGGGTCTCCTGGAACCAAACCCCAGTAGATACCAAGGGCCCACTTGGATATATTGTGCTTAAGTACATGAAAGCTAGCAACTACTGAGTTACAGACATGCTAAGTTTGCTATCTCCAATAGTATCAACTGAGCTATCTGCATTTTTGGACATCCTTGGAGATGTTGCCATAGGGACTATTATGCAGAGGGTCTCCATTTTAAGGTTTACCACTACACACTGTCTATTTCCTTTACATTGTTCTCTTTCTCCTTTTCAGTGTTAGGGATGAATTCTGGGGTGATTTTGATGCTCAAGTCTCTCAAAGAAACAATTTTTCAACCAATTTCTTCCTCTGCCCATTTTTTAATCAAATCAATAAAACTCATGAAGTTTACAGGCAAAACATGTGTTTATATACTAAATATTGTGGAAGGAAGTAGCACTCCTACATAAGCTTTTGGCTTGGTGCCACTTCCTTCCACAATCTCACATGATAGAAATGCCAGAAAGTAGGAGTTTGTTGCAGGCAACTCTTATCCCCCGAGAACTGTGGTGGGCAACATTTGTGGGTCCAGGGTCCCCAACAGCCCTGCCCTGCATGCCAGTGAAATTTTTGACCAATTGTGCCATTGAGTTTTGGCAGAAAACCCATTAACTAAAGCAGAAAACACTTGTCCAGAAGGATATATGGATATATATATATACACACAAATGCATGGAAACATATTTTTAAAATATTTGGTTTTATGTCCAGCTGACAAAATTGTAGAGCATGAATGGCCATCATAATATAGCACCATATTTGGGGAGCTCAGGTAGCAAAAACAATCATCAGGGGCTAAAGACAGTCCATTGCTGAAAGCAGACACCTAAAGACACCAGATATCTAGAAGAGCAGCAACTGAAAAGAGGGTTGGGGAGCCTCAAAGTGTATATGGTAGTATTGAGATATACATATGGGCCTCAGTGGAGCCTGGTCGGTTTGTTTGGACAAGATCTATTGTCACTTATCATGTGTATGCTAGCTATATCAGATAACATATATATTGTTTCTAGGCCAAGATCATTTGTGGATAAAGCTTTGTTAACTATTTCATTAAATCAAATGTTATGGTCAAAATCATAGATAAATAGATAAATCATAGAATGGGCTAAACTCAGGCTATTGTATTTTAAATCAGGGGCAGGCAACTGTGGGAGTCAAGGCATAAGCCTCCTGGAAACTGTGGGGACTGCCCATACCCCCACTGCAAGAAAAGCAGTCCTTCCCAGTGTTCTCTTGGGGACATGAGGGACATTTTTTCCACTTCTAAGCCTTCCAAGGCTATTTGAGGGAACCCTTAAAAAAAAAACCAGGAAATTACGCTTCCAGTTTACTTTCTAGGTTTTTTTAAAGCCTCTTCTGCACTTAAAATAGCTGAAGGGAGTAAAATATGTGGCAAAAATGCCTCCATGACACCCAGAGGGCTTTAGGGTACATTGGGGGTGGGAGGGAATTTTTTTTTTTTTAAATGGCCCTGGAACTGCCTTAGATGTATTATGTGATGAAATGACTCATTTCAAAAGACAATGATGCGTGGTCAAGTAGAAGGCAATAGGAAAAGAGCAAAATGGCATTACAGATGGATAGGCTCAATAAAGAAAGCCATGGCCCCATGTCTGCAAGATATGAGTAAGACTGAGACAAGATGTCTTGGAGGTCTCTCATTCAAGGGACCTTATCAGACGGGAGGAATTTCTCTTTATTGTGATTGGAGCCAATTTGAATTCATATGAATTCGCTAGTTTAGTGAATTCATGTGTATTCCTATTGTGTTCGGAATGCGTTCAGAATGACTTCCCATTACCTGAAAATGACCCCCCCCCATTGCCCAAAATAGCATGAGATGCTTTAATTTGCAATAATGTAAAACCCATGATTGCATTTGGAATGACTTCCCTTTTGCCCAAAATTGCGTGAGATACTTTAATTCGCAATAACGTGAAACCTTATGATTGCGTTCAGATTGCTATTAGATTATACTTCCAATTTCCAATGTCTGATAAGGTCCATAGTGTCACTATAAGCAGAAGCTGACTTCATAGCCAATAACATCAACACACGTCAGAAGATTATAATACTATTATGAGTAAATTTAAACCACCTTGCATGTTTGATCACATTTCAACTCCGAAGGCTTATTCAGACAGTTCATTACTGTACTGATGGAGTTTTTGTTTTGCTTTGTTTTGTTTTGGATTCATGGGGGTTGTTGGTTGGCTGAGAGTTGTTTTTTAAGCCCATACAACACTCCTCTTCTCCAGGTCCTTTGGGGGTGATGATTTTTGTCGATCCAACTGTGATTTTTTGCAGCCAGGACATGGGGAGTTTCTTTTGAGACCTGCTAAGAGAACCAAAGGTAAATTCCATATTTGGCTTCCTTGTCTCCATTCCTCCCTTCCTCCCTTCCTCCTGTCCCTTGGGGGGAATGGAAAATATAGTCCAACACAGCTGGAGTCATTTTGTTAGGTTTTATAAATCATAAGGCATATTTCTAGACCTTTGGTCAAAGGCTGCTAATAGCAAAATAAGATGCTATATGAAGCCTAAAGAAATTTTCTGAGAAAGTTTTATTCTTGTACTTGTATCTGGTTATTTTTGGTTGCTCTTGTTGCTCTAAACACTACTTTAACACCAGTGACATGGTAAGCACTTAGCAGATCAGAGAAATGATAGAATTCCAAATCCCACAGGATTTGCAGTCTGCATTTGGCAAAAGAGAGGAGATGAAATGTGTCTAGGGAATGGTGTTGGGACTCAGGATGCTTTGTTAATATTGAGTGGATCCCCGCATGGTCAATGCTTGGAAGGGAAATCTGTGGGAGTTCCATATATGGTGCTTTCATAGCTCTCCAGAGGGTCAGTTTAATCAGTTTAGACATCATGGAGGGAAGAACACATAATTTGCAGTTGTAGTAGAATCCAGTTGATACCAGAGTTCAGAACTACCTCAGACATAGTACCAAATTTCTGCTTCAGATATTGGATTTGTTCAGCACATAGTCTGTGTTGATGTTTGTTTGCTTTTTACATGCAAATAATAAAGGATGGCTGTAAAACGTCCCAATAAAGCCAACAATGCTGAATCATGAGGGATTCACTTAGTGGAATCTGTGGTAAGTGAAATATGTGATCTGACATGGATCAATATGAATTTGTCATTTGGAACACTAATGCAAAGACACAAGGCCAAGTGCAAAGGCCCAGAATTTAAGAAAGAATTTAGGTTTCATTCTGCAGAGGTTTAATTGATTTCAACATGTTTCCTGGGGATTTTCTTTGAAATTAGGTATTGTGGAAAACAGTTGGCCAGATTCTGGTATCAGAATTCATTTGTTTGTCAAATAATAAATATATGACTAAGCATATTTGGGCATTGCAAAGGGAAATTCTTGTGCAAATGCATAAAAATATTGCCTTTTAGCAGAAAAAAAATTGTAAGGAAAAAAGCTTAGATGAAGTTCAGTCAACTCATGCATCACAAAGGGCACTTCTTGTACAAATGCAGAAAAGGTAACCTTTTAGTAGGGAAAAAATGAACAAAAAAGAATCCTAGATGCAACTCCCTCAACGCATGGAAACATCTGTTTACAGGTTGAGCCAGTTTGGGGAGGAATACTTGTGGAGACCGTTACACAGATTGATGCCTTTAGAAAAGTCGTCTTCTTCTTCTTCTTCTTCTTCTTCTTCTTCTTCTTTAACACAGCAATGTGTTCTGTGTTCAGTAAAGGTGCAGTATCAATTGACTCACATTGCATCTGCTGACAGAAAATGGTTGTATGTAAGAATATAGCCTAGATTTTTTTAAAAAAATATTCAGTTTAGTTCATGACCTTCAGTGTGAATGTCAAAAAGAAAAATCTGTTGTGGTATACTTAAGAAAATGTTTGTAAGAAACAAATAGTTTTCCTCTAATCTTTAGGTAAGATACAACCATGTCCCCACCATAAACCATTAAATTATGGAAAACCTTTGATCATCTTTAAGTTGTTTCATTTCTTACAATCTGCTAAATAATTCAGCCGTGCATCTGGTTTGCTGCAATTGTGCAGATAAGGAGGATTTTTATAAATCTCTGTAATTTATTATTCATTCAAATCCTAAAGCTTTAAATTCTGCAACATTTTATTTTCAGTCAAATTGCATTGCATAATGGTGGCTGCAGTTTTCAAGGCTACAGCTATTTATTTGCTGTTTCAATTTCTGTTTAATCTAGATATGCAATGTATAAAAAAATTAATAAAACCTAGGAAGAAATGATATCTATTCAGAAAACATTGTTTATGTTTATAACAGAAATGTTACACACAGGCTTGAGGACTGACTTTACCTTTGGAATATCCTTGGGTTGGACAGTTATCTCTGAGGCTAGCGATAATCACAAACTATTTTTTTTTTTCCTGAGACCCAAGCTTGAAGGTATTCAAGAGTGAGGCTGGGTGGGGTGGGTGTCTTGCTCATGGAATTTCATTGAATCCAAGGATTGATGCTGGCTTCTCTTCAAGCCCCACCACTCTATATTCCCCCTACTCAAGAAAACACTGAAAACCACAGCTACAAGTGACAGAAGCCATTTCTGATTACCATTTGGGGTGGGAATTGGAAGTCACCATAAGGTACGTATGTGTTAGGCATTGAGGCCCGACTATGAAATGTACAGATGTGCACAAAAGGAAACCAGGAATCATGGGCATAATTGTCTGCAGCTGAAGGCTGGAACAGCAGACAGTGTTCAAGGTCAGATATGTGCTTGATTGCACGTAGGCCTGGGTAACATCAAAAGTCTTCCTGACTGAGGGGACAACACTGTTGGTGGTACAAGGAAAAAGAGTCACCAGAAGAGGATGGGTTTGTGACCGCATGGCACAAATCTATAAATAGCCTGCACACCACAGTGTGGGTTGTTGGGTAGTTGGAGTGGATAGATGGTTGGAGAGTTTTGTTGGACAAGCGTGTATATATTTGTAAATACAGCAACTTTAAGAATAAAACCTCTTGTGGAGAGAGATTTGGCTCCAGTCTGTTTCATCAGCAGCGGGCAGGAGGAATTCCTGATAAAGCCGTACAGCTCCAAGGTCGCCGGTAGTTCCAAAGGCATCGGAGATTGCTTTACCTGTGCATCTGCTTGTTTACATCAACAGTATGGTGATGCTGTATCTTGTTTTCTAGGACAGCTATACTTCCTAGAATTTAATTATCTTTGCCATAGTTTAAATGGGGGGGGGGGGGAGTGTAGGAGACCTTCCTAGCCTGAAAAATTAGATCTGTCATATGGCATCCATATTGTGCCCCTCTTTACTTTAAAGTCTTAAGCTGAACTTTGATGGTCCCTGGGAAGGTGTCTTGGGGCCCACAAGTTGTTTCTGATTTCTTCCTCCATGGATGAAAAGAGAGGACTGATTTTGAGGAGAAGAGGATATTGAACTTTGCAAGAGCCCCCCCCCCCCACACATCACTCTTGAAACATTTGTGGTTTTTTGCCTTACAATGCAGGCAGTAGAAGCTAAAAGGAGACATTTTGTGACCATGGTGAGCATAAATCAGAGCATTAGGATCATAAGCAAGTCTACATGCAGCATTTGCCATCCTTCAATTCAAGAAGTACAGTGTGACTACTCCTGCTATCCAAGGTCCCATTCAGAGAGCCAATAGGCCATCTTCTGAATGGGAACCTGAGCAAGGAATCTATCATGTATATTTAGGCCCTACTCCAGTGGTGACATCCTGTGTGTGAAAGGTGATTGGACAAATTCATGTGGGAATCAATGGTTATTTGTCATAAATGACATATAATCCCTTCAATTCCAGATACGGTAAAACCTCTGTTTTATTTATTTGTTTCCCATCTATTCCCAATGTGTCTTAGAACCTCTGCATTCAACATAGATCAAAACAGAATACAACTAAAATTCAATCATAATATTAAATAACAATTTTAAAACACGTAGCTATCATATTAGTCACTAGTAATTACTAATTATTAATTAAATAAGGACAGCCAACAGGGTTGTAGTAGTTTGAGTGGTGGATTAGGATTCTGGGAGACCAGGCTCTGGGCCCTTGTTCAATCATAGAAATCCACTGGGTTGCCTTGGAAAAGGAACACTTTTCCAGCCCCAGAGGAAGTCAATAGAAAACCATCTCTGAATAAGAAACCCTATGATAAGTTCATCTTAGGATCCCCCTAAGTTGGAAACTTGAAAATACACAAGAACAACAACAAGATTAAATAACTAATCATATTAAGTATAGCCAACTCTGGTCCTATACGAAATGTTTCTCTAAATAGAAAAGTCTTCTTTGCCTTCCATCAGAAAAAGAGCAGAGAAGAAGGCAATTTAGCCTCCTGTGGGAAGGAGTCCCAGTCTGAAAACAGCCACCAAAAAGACCATCTCTTGTGTCCTCACTAAATATAAATGTGAAGGTGGAGCAATAGATCTGCACTTGAAGATCTCAAATGCTAGCTACTTTCACGTAGGAAGATACAGTTTTTCAGACAGTATGGACCCAAGTCATATGGGACTTATAGATCATGACCAGCACTTTGAATTGTATCCAGAAATGGAACAGTAGACAGTAGAGCAATTGTAATGGGGGGGGGGCGTTATATGTTCCCCTGTTATATCAATTGCTAAGAATTACGAGAGGAAGTTAACATTACATTCGTGTCTGCTCAGTGCACTTCAGCTGGTTGGCTACTGGGTGTAGAGAAGGTGAGACTAAATGCTTTTGTCTACTCCAACAGGGACCTTCTTACGTATGTAATAAGATCTTATCTGGCCCTCTAGATCAGGGCTTCTTATTGTGTTTGAACACAATACTACATCACTGAAATATGTGACATTAAAAGTCCTCTACCCACCTCATCCATCTGTGAGACAAACACATCTCATCAACACTTTGAATGTATTCTGAATGCAATTGTTTCCTATGCTAACAGTCCCAGGAAAAAGTTGTTGATTGTTTTTCATACAAAGTTTGAGATTTTATGTCAGTAAATTAAAGGAAATTTCCATGAAGAGACATCCTTGAAATATTAATTGCTAGCTGAAAAACTTTACTCCCTACATTTCTTGGAATAAAAGAAAACATTTATATTGTAATGGGGGATCTAAAAATAGCTTGGGCTATGATTTGAGCATTTCTACATAATGAAAGTATGTTCTACATAAAAGCTATTTATTCATTTATTCCCTCCATTAGAGAATGCAACAATAAGAGCCCAATTAAAAACAGACGAATGGGGAATTATGTACTGCAGTTGTTTATTGCAAGGAGACTTTATATTCACATCTGGCTGAAAGGGAATTGAAGTGAACAAGTGCACTACATTTTTAATTTTTTTTATACTAGACCTTGGTATTTAGGCATTCACATAGGAAGAAATTGTTGGATTTTACTTTTATTTCTAAAGGAATACTGTTCACTGTATTTCCCCTTTATTGTTAAAGTTATACCAGTATTAAACTTCAAGTAAAAAAGAAAATTCTACTGACCTTTGTGTGTTTTCGACAAAGCAACTGAATGTATAAGTTTTAAATTGAATGCACAGCTACTTTGTTTAACCTATACTTGTCGTTTCCAGGGAGGAGGTGGTCTATAGAAGATGTAACTGTGGCTCTTTAGATCAATTGCTCTCAACCTTTGATTTTCCAGACTTTAACACCCAGAATGCCTGACTGTTGGTCATGCTGGCTAGGGTTTCTGGGAGATGAAATATAAACATCCGGAGAACCAAAGCTTGAGAACAATTGCTCTAGATCAATGTTTCTCTATCATTTGTCCTCCAGATATTGTGGAATTTAGTTCACAAAAGCCCCAGCCAGCATGGGGAAAGTGCCAGAATTCTGGTGTCTGGAATCCCAAACAACTGGAGGGCAACGTGTTGAGAATCCACGCTCTAGATATTTTTAGCCTACATCTCCCATCAGTCTTAGAAGTGCATTCCCACTATGATTTAAAGTGAATCGCTGATCGGAGTATATGACTGTCATTCCCATTTGAAACTTGTTCTGATCCTACTTTGATCAATTTCTGTGGTAATAAAGTGAGGCAAATGCAAAAAAAACCAAAAAAACAAAAAAACAGTTTTTCCAGACACTAGTTTCCTAGCAGTTCTTTTGAAAAGAATTGATTATGAAGTGTGTTCAACAAGTGTGTTCATTCTGGAGGGGAAGGACTAATGGCAGGTTACCATCCTTCCTCGGTTTTTGGTAGATCCACCATCGCCCCACCCCCAGCAGTGTGACCTATGGGCACATGATTTTTTTAAAAAATGATAGAAGATTCGATTGAGGCAAGTAGTTGCAAAACCACTTAATTGAATCTTCTATTAATTTTTTTTTTAGAACAATTGATAGAAGATTGAATTCATTGGTTTTGCAACTACTTGCCTCACTGATTGCAAGTAGTTGCAAACTCAGTCAATCAAATCTTTTATAATATATATAGTTCTCAAGCTGGGCTGCTTGGGGCTGCTGTCTACATCACTGATGATGCACAGATGATTGATATGCATTTTGAAGTGGTGCAAACTAGTGGGTATGACAATTGTGCCAAAATAGAAGCAAATATAAGGGGATAATGAAAAGATCCACTTTCATAGTGGGTACGATGGACTTTTGGAACTGATTTACCAACACCAAGCGAAGGCAAATCGCACACCAGTTTAAATGTAAGTAGGAATGAGCCCAAAGAGTATTGTCCTCCACTTCCTCACATTTACCATATTCAGGCTCTAGAATGCATGAGTATGTCTTCTCTGCTTAAGTTGGACAAGACCACAAGGACCATCCAGTCCAACCCCCTGCCATGCAGGAAAACACAATCAAAGCATCCTGACAGATGGCCATCCAGCCTCTATTTGAAAACCCCCAAAGGAAGTTTAAATGGAGACCTCACTATTCTCCAAGGCAGCCTATTCCACCATCAAAAAGGTTTATAATTAGGATGTTCTTCCTAATATTTAGGTTGCATCTCTATTCCTGTAACTTAAATCCATTACTCTGTATCCTAGTCTCTGGAGCATCAGAAAACAAGCTTGCTCCCTCCTCAATAGGACATTTTTTCAGACATTTAAACATGGTTATCATGTCATCCCTTAACCTTCTCTTCTCCAGGCTAAATATGCTCAATTGCCTAAACCATTCCTCATGGTTTCCAGATCTTTCACCATTTTGGTTGCCCTCCTCTGGACACATTCCAGCTTGTCAACTTCCTTCTTGAATTGTGCCCAGTACCAGTGGCATCACTAAGGTTGGTCTCACTGCCTCTCCCACCCCACATGGCCAGACCACACAGAATCCCACGTAGCAGCTTGCATGCATGTGTGAGCCATTGAAGCTTCTCTCCCCGGTGTTCAGAGGCCCAAAGACCTCTGGTGCAGCGGCAACAACCATGCCAGTCTCAGAAGGCAGCATCCTCCCTAAGCATACCACTCCACCAGGTAACACCATCCCTTTGGGATGTCATGTAATGCAATCCACAGCCCTGCATGCCCTACTGATGCCATTGTCCAAAACTGGACACAATATTCCCGTTGAGGTCTGACCAAGGTGGAAAGAAAGAGTGGTACTATTACTTCACTCAGGGGTTGTGCACACTGGCAAGAAAAACTGGCCTTGGGGCGGAGTCAGGGCATGGCATCCATATGACACATGCACGACTCTGCCACCTAGGTGGCATGATGCTATCTGACACTTCACATGGCAAGTGACATCACAGTGCTCCTCTGGTGCTGAATCCACATGATGCAGTGCCATCGCTATCATGTCCTTTCCAGGGTGCAAAAAGGAGCTGGTCAGATTGGGGCCACGGTGTGCGGTTGCCACAGCCCTGATCCAGTGCTGCTCAAGGTGGCTTCAGGCTGCCCCTTAGGGTTGGTCTGCACAGCGTCACAGTCTTATTAATCTGTTAAAGTCATTTTGAATTCTGGCCCTGTCTTCTGGGTATTGGCTCCCTCTCCTAATTTGGTTTTATCTTTTATCTCCAGATTTGATAAGCATGCCCTCTGTTCCATCATCCAAGTCATTGATTAAGATGTTGAATATCATTGAGCCCAGGACAGGACCTGTGGCACCCTGCAAGTCACTTCTCTCCAGGATGAAGAGGAGCCATTGCTGAGCATTCTTTGGTTTCAGTTGGTCAACCAATCACAAATCCATTTAACAATTGCATCGCCTGGTCCATATTTTACTAGCTTTATTGCAAGGATATCATGGGGACTTTGTCTCACCATTTAACAGTAGGTTGACATATCACCAATGGCTCTCTGTTCTCTTAGTCAATCAGTGCCATATATCATCCTATCAGTATATATGTTAAAATGGGGTTTTTTTGTGACTTATTCTCACTAAGTTTTCATTTACCATTTTAATGCTCATCGTACTAGTTTTATGAGATCTTTCTGAAACTCTACAATCTGTTTTTGTTCTCCCCACCCTAAATAATTCATTGTCATCAGCAAACATGACCACCCTGCTATGCACCCCTAACTCCAGACTTTATATCAGAAAATTTGCTCCACCTCAAGTTTGGTAGATGCATTCTGAGAGGTTTTTTTTTTATCTTAATTTGTTTAGCTTTGGTCTCCACAAACCTTTGCTTTTAAAGAAGTGTATTGGATGTATTAGGAGGCTTTACAGGCATTTTATTTAATGAGATCTTATATATTTTCCCCCTCTGCTTGTCAGTTGCAATTAGCTACTCTGTTGCCTCATAAAAGTCCAATTTTACCTGGTTCAATTGGTATATTTATGATTGTTGTTGTTGTTGTTATTTATTAAAAGCAATCTAAAACTGTGATCTTAGGGCCTTGGGGTCATCATAATTGAGGAAATTACTTGAAAGCACACAGCAACAAAGGTTTGAATATAGTTTGTTTAGCCATTGGCTACAGTTTGTTTCCGATGTGCATGTTTTTAAAAAAATAAAAATCAGCTAAACAGAATTTAGACTGCCTTGGTTATGAAGGAAAAGATAGGAAGATGCTTAAGCCCAGGACCTTGTGGACATGTGCACATTTTTAGCCATGTCTGTAACCTTACATTATAGCTTACATACAAAGTTATCTCTAGAATCAGTTCAAAGTCTTGACCTATGAAGCCTTATATGGTTTATGTCCAAATTATTTGAAGAATTGCATCTCCCTATATGAACCTGCCAGAACATTAGGATCTTCAGGTAAATGCTTCCTCTCAGTCCCACCACCATTACAGGCTTGCTTGGTGAGGACATGGGAGAGAGCCTTCTTGGTGGCTGCTCCCACACTCTGGAACTCTCTTCTGCAACAGGATAGGCTGGCCACCTCCCTGCTTTCTCTGACTAGCTAAGATGTTTTTATTCAAGCAGGATTTTAATATATAATCAGGTCAGTATGGCTTTTATAAGGTGTATGTGCTTTAAGTTTTTTAAAAAAATTTGTATACTTTTATGTATTTTGATAACATTCATTGTGTGGTGTACCATATAACACGCATATTCCAATGGTGGTGGATTGAAGAGTTAGAGGAGAATCCAATTTAAAATGAAGTAGTTTCCAGAGAGTTTACTGACTGTGGAAAGCTGGAATATCATTACAGAAAATTCACAGCAGATTGTTAACATTCTGTTATGCACTATAATGTTCATCACTGTGAAAAAATAAATCAGAGCTAATCATACAAATGAAATTCATTCCCTCCAGCATTTTAAAATAGAAAGTCAAGTCATTTTGCAGATTGAACAAATGCTTTTGAGGGTCTTCCAGTTACAGCAGATGAGCAACAGGAAGGTCAGGAGCCATACTTAGGCAATTCCTTTTCTTTTCATCTTTTTTTAAATTTAATTTTCCCATACCATTTTTCTGCCAAATCAACATGGTGTTGCATCAGTAGCAAGAAATTATACAGAGCTAAAAGAAAGCCCAGAAGAGAACAAATACTGTTATTTTACCACTTGTTTTCCACACTTCTATTTCAATGAATTTCTATGTTTGTAAAATTAGAAGTATTCAAGGGCCTTGCAATCAATTGGTTAGCATTTGTTGCAGCACTCTATTGGTCCTGGATGGCTAGTTGGATCAAATGGATTCTGCCTAAGAACTGGAGCCCGGAGGCTAGCAAACTATTGAGTAAACAGCCTCTCTTGCCAGCCTATGGCACTGATTTTACTAGTCACGATGTGTATATATATATATATATATATATATGTGTATATATATGTGTGTGTGTGTGTGTATATATATATATATATATATACTGGGTTTGTAGTTTTAAGTGGAAGTATCAGTTTCTCACTTCCCAAGATATGTTATGAGACGAAGCATCCACACCTCCAAAATCTGTACATTTGGGAGACTTGTTGGGTCTTTCAGAGAGAGGGGAAAATGTACAAAACAATGCATAGAACAAACCAAGAGGTTAGAGATGTGTAGCTTGCAAAAATACTTATGAACAATTCTGACCTTTTCCCAGTCGAAAAAATGGAGTACAGATACATATAATTTAAAATATGCACAAAAGGTGATCCTTTTTTAAAAAAAGCATGCTTCTACACATGCACATAAGAAAACAAAATAAAGTGTACTACTCGCTATGAAACAAAGATGGGATGAAAATGCAGATCAGGTTTGATATCATGCAACAGAACTGAGATTGAGAAATTGTCACTGCCTAGCCCCCAAGGGCTTTCAGGCAGAGGATCATGGTAGAATCATAGATTCATAGAGCTGGAAGAGACTACAAGAGCTATCCAGTCCAACCCCCTGCCATGCGGGAACTCACAATCAAAGCTTTCCCCAACAGATGGCCATCCAGCCTCTGTTTAAAGACCTCCAAGGAAGGAGACTCCATCACTCTCCAAGGGACTGTGTTCCGCTGTTGAACAGCCCTTACTGTCCAGAAGTTCCTCCTAAAGTTGAGGTGGAATCTCTTTTCCTGGAGCTTGCATCCCTTGTTCCATGTTCTAGTCCCTGGAGCAGCAGAAAACAAGCTTGCTCTGTCCTCAATGTGACACTCCTTTAAATATTTAAACATGGCTTTCATATCCATGGCCTTAACTGTCTCTTCTCCAGGCTAAACATACTCAGCTCCCTAAGTCTTTCCCCATAAGGCATGATTTCCAGAACTTCACCATTTTGGTCACCCTCCTCTGGACATGCTCCAATTTGTCAACATCCTTTTTTAATTGTGGTGCCCAGAACTGGACACAATATTCCAGGTTAGGACTAAGTGCAGTACCTTCCATTTCTCTGCGATGAAATTCATTTTGTTAGTTTTGGCCTAGCTTGCTAATCTATTCAAATCTTCTTGAATTTTGATCCTCTTCTCTGGAGTATTAGCTACTCCTCCTAATTTGGTGTCATCTACAAATTTGATAAGCATGCCTTTTATTCCTTTATCCAAGTCATTGATAAAGATATTGACTAGCACTGGGCCCAGGACAGAACCCTATGGCAATCCACTGAACACTTCTTTCCAGGATAAAGAGGAGCCATTGTTGAGCACCCTTTGGGTTTGGTTAGCCAACCAATTACAAATCTATGTAACAGTTGCCTTGTCTAACCACAAGTAAATTATGTTTGTTGATCTTCTCAGCAATTCAAATAGCTAAGTTCACTTGTTAGTTCACTTGAAGTCTTAATTCACGTAAGCCTCATGAATATGCCAACTCAAGCCCCAACTCATGTAAATCCAGTGAATGAATAAGACTTAGGTCAACATTTACATACATACCATTAGTTCAATAGGTCTCCTTTAGATGTAATAAACCACTGAATTCAAAGCATTGATTGATTAAATCATTGATTTACAGAAATATTGGGTTTACTTCAATGAGACCCTTACAAGGCAGTCTATCATGTGTTCTCTCTGATTCTCAGCTACCTTTATCCATCTTCCAATATACTCTAACACTAAAAGGGATTGTACAGATTTTCATGTACATACAGAACTTAAGTATATTCTTCTCCAGAAATTTCACCATGTGAATTATCAGGCCTGTCATTTGAATGTGAAACCAGAAAGAAAGAAGCTGCCAGTACATGTACTCATTTAAACCCACTCTGTATTCTCATGCTTATAGCACAGAAATGATTTTGGCACCACTTTCTGTCATTCTTAAAGATTTTAACATTGCAGAAATAAATGTTCTCCTCCCTCTAAGTGATGAAATTACCCAAAATGTATCCTAGATAAATATAAGATACCTGCATTCCACAGGGTGGCAAGAGTCCACTATACACAAAGCAGGTCTGCACTAAGCATAACCATCAATTTTCCTTCTCCTGCCCCTAGCGATCATTATTATGGCTTAACAGGATACTAGTAATGAAAGGGAAATGAATTCTTGCAACAGGGAAGAAAAAGTCCCTTGTATGTGAAGCTTTTGTGAATGTGGATGCAGTTTTTGTGCAATTAAAGCTTTTTGAAAGTGTGTTGCCTGACTCTCTGTTGCTTGGTAACTAGTACACCTAATTGTTTTTCTGAGAGGTCAAAGAAATGTCAGAAAACCCATTTTGGAGAGAGGAAGAGAACACAGCCTTCTATCAAAACAGGAAGCATATATCTGTTCAAAGAACAAGTTCATTTCTTTCATGACAGGTACCAAAATAGGATACACTTTTGCACAGCCTCTTCTTATACAGAGAGTTATACAGTCTGAGAGCTGTGGCATATATTTGAATTCCAAACTCAAGTTCAGACTTCAAACCTGGAAATGGATGTTATGATGAATAAGATCAATATAGTGCCAAATATTAATTATTCTATGAATTTTGTATCAGTTTAGTTAGCAGGTGAATCAATGGGCAGTTCAAACCTAAGTACTTCAGCCATAGGGGTTCATGATTAGCCACCAGCCTTTTCTCCTGGTAGAAATACTAGTAATGGCAGAACTGCCTTCTGGCAGCTGATCCCAGAGATGTTCCAATGGAGTGATCAGCCAGCAGAACTACTTTGCTAATAAAGTCCTGAGGAGTTTCAAAAAGGTTGAAGAAGGAGCAATGTGGGAGAAAAACTGTGTGACATCAGAAGTAAGCTTCCTCCATCTTCAAAACTCAACCACAATGTTGGAACAAAATCAATAAGAGCAGTGCTAGGTAATAGCCAACATGACTAGGCTGAGAGGGTTTGGATTAAACATAACTTCTGTTGTAAATTCAGATAGATCTTGACAATCTTGGCCATTTAGGAGAACAGTGCACTTGCTTATTTTTGAAGTTATTTTTATGTGTGATTTTGTAACTCAGGACTTTATCATACAAGGATAAAAAGTGGAATCCGAGCAGGATAAAAGTGTCTTTGGCTGGTACTTATCACACAATGTTGTGTTTGTACTGCTGCTGCCTTGCACCTTTTCATTGATGGGCAAAACCTATCAATAGGCTCTCAATCTTCCTGCTGTTTCATTATTGCCTTTATGCAATATGTTCTTTCTGCTGCAGTTCCTCTTCTCAAGCAGTAACATGGTGTGAGCGGTCATGATTCTGCTTCTCTCTCCCTCTCTCACAGCCATTCTGGCTGCCAGCAGCTTCCCAAAGCTGGCTATTGTGTGCACAGTCGCACAGCAGCTGGCTTTGGGAGGTGGTTAGGCAGCCACAATCACTCAATCTCAACCTTCCTCTAGGAAGGCAGCATTTGGCAGTGTGAAAAACAGATGATGGAATCATGGTTCAGCAATGCTTATCATGAAGGAAAGTGTGATAAGAAACAATGCCACATTTGTATTCTTCCATTGATTGTGATTGTGGCAGGACAGCAGGCTGGTACGGTAAAATACAAAGAATGATAATACTGTAGAGTCAGGCCTTCATATCCATGGATTTTGTATCCATGGATTCAAGCATCCACTGTTTGAAAGTATTTTTAAAAGGTATGAATTCCAAAATGCAAACCTTTATTTTATTTCATTTTATATAAGGGACACCATTTTACTGTGCCACTGTTTTTAATGGGACTTGAGCATCTAGAGATTTTGTTATCTACAGGGGTCTTGGAACCAATCCCTAGCAAGGGCCCACTGTGTAAGAGAGAGTCTTTCATTCTAGCAGTTCTTCCAATATCTAAAAATGGCACCAACTTTGTTTGTTGTTATGTGCTGCCAAATCAGGCTTGACTGATGGAGACTTTGTGAATCTGAGACTTCCAAGACACTAACTAGATTACCGCACTACACTCTTACAGTGCTGCTATTCTACTTTGACTGCTCTGGCTGCTTCCTGTTGCATTCTGGGATTTGCAGTTTAAGGAGGGGCATTTAGAATTCTCAGCCAGACACCTCTTAGGGCTCACTGAACTACAAGCCTCAGAATGCAACAAGAGGCAGACAAAGCAGTTAAAGTGGAATAGCAGCACTATAAGAGTGTAGTGCAGTAATGTGGCTTGTCATCAACAGCCCTGCTCACAACATGCAAGCTCAGGACTGTGGCTTCTTTGATTAAATCTACCCACCTGTAATGCAATTTTCCTCTTTTTATACTTCCTCCCACTTGATCAAAATTTATTGTCTTTTCTTCTAATGAGTCATATTGTGTCATGATACAGCCAAAGTATGATAGCCTCAGTTTGGTCATTTTGGCTTCTAGGCAGCACCCAGGCTTGATTGGCTCAATGATCCATTTATTTTGTCTTTTTAGCAGTCCTTACTATTATTATTTGTAGAACTCTCCTCCAGCACCACATTTCAAATGACATATTTTCTTCAGTTATGCAGCTTTCTTCAGTATGTAGCTTTTACAACCATAGATAGAAACTAGATATACTCTGGTGTGGATGATTTTGGCTTAAGTGTTCAATGATATATCTTTACACTTGAGGAACTTCTCACAGTTCTTCCAAGCTGCCCTTCCAGGTCCTGGCCTTCTTCTGATTTCTTATCTATAGTTTCCATTATAATTTATCAGTGAGACAAGGTATAGAAAATCTTTTAACAATTTCCATGTTTTTGTCAACCACATTTAAGTTATATAAATCTTCTGTGGTCATTATTTCAATTTTCTTAGTATTCACCTAAGAATCTGATTTTGCACTTTCTTACTTAATTTTCATCAATAGCCATTCCACTTTACTTGTAGTTGTTTCTAGCAATTTGTTGTCATCTGCATATCATAAATTATTGGTGTCCTTTCCCTCCAGTTTTCACATCTCCTTCCTTCAGGTCTAATCCCGCTTCTATATCAATTATATTGATGCTTTTATTGCTGAGTTCAAGTGTAATCTATTAATAAATCAGTTCAAAATTAGATGACTGACTAAATGTTCTTTGGGGGGGGGGGGGAAAGGGAGATATTTGACTATGGGCCTCTACAGACGGGCGCTCAATGCCACCCCTTTGAGCCTCGGATGGAGGTCACAACAACCACACACTGCGGCCTCTGGAAGAAGCAAAAAGAAGCCCCCCAAAGAGGCTTTTTTTGCATTCCGGAAGGGGCCTCATAAACCCCGTGGTGCAGCATCATGATGCCCCCTCCATGCAGCACTGTTTGGGCGCTGCGCCAGTGAGTGTCATCATGGCATGCGCCACGTGGACTGATGTATGCCATGATGGCGGCTGGGTGACTTGGTAAGGGCTTTGAGCATGCAGACTCTCAGCTCTTACCGCGTTTACAGGCCGGCATGAAGTGCTGGTCTGTACCACCCCTATATATTTTTTAAAATATATGCTTTTAAACATATTAGATTAATAGGATGGCTTGGAAAAAACAAAACTCCTAAAGTTTCTCTTTAAGAATTATTGATATTATATGTATACTATGTACTCTTTATAAACCAATGGAGGGGATAGTTAACTTCTGTTCTGGTAGCTTTCACCTCTCAACAGCCTACAATGAGAGAAACAAGGATTTCTCATCCAGCACATAAATAATTGTTGTAAATTAAAATATCAATAGAGCAATATAAACCAGGATCCACTATGATGTCACACTAACCCAGTTTTTACAGTGTCTTGAAACGGGAAGTAGAATTTACCAGACTGCTCAGAACAAAACTTTGCCTGCCAGGATTCTAGAGCAAAAATAATTCGAATCAAATCTCCCAAGGCTGCCTTCCAAGTCCTGCGCAGACCTGGAAACTTGTGGGGAGAGGCTGCCCTTTTGGTTCCACATTCATAAGCCCCACCCCCTAATGCCCCACTCCCAGACCAGGTGACATCCTAGCTGGGAATGCCACTGAAACCTGGGATTCTTGGGATCCTGTGGTGCTGGAGGAGAGTTCCAAGGATACCATGGATTGCCAAAAAAGACAAATCTTAAGTAGATCAAACCTAGACTCTCCCTAAAAGTCAAAGGGGCTGAACTAAGGGGCAACCTGCAACCACCTCTTTCTGTGCCAGATTAGGGCCATGGTAACTACACACCGCAGCCCAAATCTGCCTTTCAGCAGCTCCTTTTTGCACCTCAGAAAGGGCACCATAGCCGCCATTGCCACACTCCTTTGCCACTGCGTCATCTGGACATAGCACCAGAGGAGCACCATGATGCTGCCCACTGTGAGGTCAAGCACATGGCATAACAGAACCATCAGGGTAGCATTGGAGCATGTGTTGTCTGGACACATGCCTCCACTCTGCCCTCAGGCTGACATTTATCACCAGTCTGTCGAGGCCCAAAATGACCAAACTAAGGCTATCACACTTTGCCTATATCATCAGATGGCATGACTGAACTCATTAGAAAAGACAATAATTTTTTATAATTTGGGAAGTATTCAGAATAGAAGAAGGCCACATTACAGATCAAAGAAACCACAAGTCCTGAGTTTGCAGGATGCAAGCAGAGCTATTTATGACAGGATTTCTTGAAGGTGTCTCATTCATAGGGTGTCTGTAAATCAACGCTGACTGGACAGAAATTAGAAACATGAAATTCCACCAGGCTGCAATTAGGGAAGAAAACCTTCTTCTTTTTTCTTTACTTTCCTTGTTTGACATCTGTAGCCAAAACAGACAAATGTTTGCCTGAATGTGGTTTGCTCTAAATCCCTAAAGGAGATGGGAAGATATAGGGGAGAAAGGAAAACTAAAAGAGGCCCCTATATACAGTGGGCCCTTGTTATCCACTGGGGTTTGGTTCCAGGAACCCTTGTGGATACCAAAATCTCTGGATGTTCAAGTCGTGTTAAATACAATGGATAGTAAAATGGTATCCCTTATATTAAATGGCTAAATCAAGGTTTGCTTTTTGGGAATTATATATTTTTTGAATATTTTCAAGGTATGAATGCTTGAATACATGGATAAAAAGTCTGTGGACACAGAGAGTCAACTGAATTTGAGCCAATCTGATAAATTCATCTCTCTAGGGGGAGAGTATATTTAATAGAATATTTGATATTCTGAAATACTGCCTAAAAGGCATGCATTAGAGAATAAAGTCAGGAAAAGGTGGGAGGGATCAGGCCTTTGGCTTGGTGAGATTTAGAAAGTTGCAAGCTGATGGTAACATTCCAGACTCCAATATGAGCCGTATGGATAGTTTACTGATCTCTAACTAATGAACAGAAGGGGTCAGATACACAATGTGGCTCAATGAGATTTCTCTTGTGTGTTGTTTTATTTTTAAGTGGAAGCATGTGTTGGTAGATTAAGCAGCATCCCTTTAATCTCCGATTGTCCAGCTCCCCCTGCTGTAATTACAGATTGTCAGACAGAAATGGCAACAGATGTTCAGTGTCTAAGCTAAGAATTATATACTTAGTCAATATCCCAGTGATTCAGCACACTGATTGAGAGAGGAGAAGTTTACATTTATGTTGGATGGCAAAATGAAAGAATCTGTGAGCTGGAGCTGAATATGAGCATAATCTTAATTGCTGACTGTTAATGAGCACAGAATAGCACCGTCTATATGATAATTGCACTGTGCTTAAACAAGATAATTTGCCACTTTTAAAAAAGCACTTGTTGAGATTCTGAGACTCCTTTTTCATGATCTTTCAGTTATAATTTTGGCAGATTGAATCTTTACATGCTGCTTTGCACATCCTTTAGCCAAACTAATTAGCCAAAGGCAAAAATGAACTAATAGCATCAAACCCCTCCAGCAGACAGATGATGTTTCTTGGCTTGGTCAGAAGATTGCAGTTTCTTAAGGGATTTTCTCTTCTTTACAATAGTTCTATTCCTTGTCTTGGTCTTAAAGAAAGGGATATTTTAGATTAGAGATAAAGTTCAGCCTAAAAAAGGGGGTCAGTGCCAGATCAATTAAAAAACTCACCAACATCTTCTGTATTAATCTGGGTCATCACAGCTAGAGAGAACTAAGTCCAGTAACCCTTCTGCTGCATCCAAAACATTTTTATTAGACCAAAGATCATGATGAAAAGACTGACCTACCATTTGTTACCATATGGATGCTCTAAGTTTTAAACGGAACATGTATAAGAAATGGAAAAATGGGGAAATCACGAAAGAGGAATTCAAACAAATAGCCAGTACGTGTAGGGATAAAGTCAGAAAAGCTAAAGCGCAGAATGAACTCAGGCTGGCTAGAGAGGTTAAGAACAATAAAAAGGGCTTTTTTGGATATGTCCGCAGCAAAAGGAAGAAGAATGAAACGGTAGGGCCACTGCGTGCAGAAGATGGCAAAATACTAACAGGGGACAGAGAAAAGGCAGAATTACTCAACACCTTCTTTGCTTCAGTCTTCTCAGAAAAGGCAAAGGGTGCTCAACCTAAGGATAATGGAGCAGAAGACAGAATAGAGGAATTTCAGCACAGAATAAGTAAAGAGGTAGTACAGGAATACCTGGTTAACCTAAATGAATATAAATCTCCAGGACCAGATGAACTACATCCTAGAGTATTAAAAGAACTGGCAAATGTAATATCGGAACCACTGGCAATAATCTTTGAGAACTCCTGGAGAACAGGAGAAGTCCCAGCAGACTGGAGGAGGGCAAACGTTGTCCCCATCTTCAAAAAGGGAAAAAAAGAGGATCCCAGCAATTATCGTCCAGTTAGTCTGACATCAATTCCAGGAAAGGTTCTAGAGCAGATCATTAAGCAGACAGTCTGTGAACACTTAGAGGTTAATGCCATAATCACAAAAAGTCAACATGGGTTTCAAAGAAACAAGTCATGCCAAACGAACCTGATCTCATTTTTTGATAAAATTACCAGCTTGGTAGATGAAGGGAATGCTGTGGATATAGTATACCTCGATTTCAGTAAGGCCTTTGACAAGGTTCCCCATGACATTCTTGCAAACAAGCTTGCAAAATGTGGGATAGACAAGTTAACTGTTACATGGATTTGTAATTGGTTGACTGGCCGAACTCAAAGGGTGCTCAACAATGGCTCCTTTTCATCCTGGAAAGAAGTGACCAGTGGGGTGCCACAGGGCTCTGTCCTGGGCCCAGTGCTATTCAATGTCTTTATTAATGATTTGGATGACAGAATTGGGGGCATACTTATCAAATTTGCAGATGACACTAAACTGGGAGGAGTAGCTAATACCCCAGAGGACAGGATCAAAATTCAAAATGACCTGAATAAACTAGATAGCTGGGCCGATGCTAACAAGATGAAATTCAATGCAGAGAAATGTAAGGTTCTGCACTTAGGGCGGAAAAATGAAATGCAGAGATATAGGATGGGGGACACCTGGCTGAATGAGACCACATGTGAACGGGATCTAGGAGTCCAAGTAGACCATAAGCTGAACATGAGTCAACAGTGCGATGCGGCAGCTAAAAAAGCCAATGCAATTTTAGGCTGCATCAATAGAAGTATAGTTTCTAGATCAAGGGAAGTTATAGTGCCACTCTATTCTGCTTTGGTCAGGCCCCAACTGGAATACTGTGTCCAGTTCTGGGCACCACAATTCAAAAAGGATGTGGAGAAACTGGAGCATGTCCAAAGGAGGGCAACTAAGATGGTGAAGGGTCTGGAAACCATGCCCTATGAGGAACGCCTTAGGGAACTGGGAATGTTTAGCCTGGAGAAGAGAAGGTTAAGAGGTGATATGATAGCCCTTTTTAAATATTTGAAGGGATGTCATATTGAGGAGGGAGCAAGCTTGTTTTCTGCTGCTGCAGAGACTAGAACGCGGAACAATGGATGCAAGCTGCAGGAAAAGAGATTCCACCTCAACATTAGGAGGAACTTCCTGACAGTAAGGGCTGTTCGACAGTGGAACACACTCCCTCGGAGTGTAGTGGAGTCTCCTTCCTTAGGGGTCTTTAAGCAGAGGCTGGATGGCCATCTGTCAGGGATGCTTTGATTTGGAGTTCCTGCATGGCAGGGGGTTGGACTGGATGGCCCTTGTGGTCTCTTCCAACTCTATGATTCTATGATTCTATGATTCTATGATTCTATACAAGGCAATTGGATCATTCTGATAGGACTAGATTTATGTGTGTCAGGTTGAGAGAAAGCACACAGAGAAAGCTACTAGGGTCAGAGCTTGGAATCTTACTTTAAAAATAATTAGTAACAGTTTTAGTAACAGTAGCAATTGGTTATCATTACAGTTATACAGCAGTTATATCGTCTTCTCTTTCTCCTCCCTCCCTCCCTCCCTCAGATCCTGTAGTTATGCTTGTCTTCTCCATTTTCTCCTACTCCTTCCGTCTCTTTCTCCTTCCCTCGCCTTTCCAGTTTTCTACTACGTTTGCCATTCTACTACCAGTTTTCTACTATGTTTACCATTCCCTCCTTCTTTATCCAAAGGCAATAGCAATAACCTCTGAACAAATTTCACCCCCAAAGAACAGCTATAATAGTTTTGCCTTAGTGTCACCATGAGTTTGAAATGACTTGAAGGCAACAACAACAACAATCCCTCTCTTTCTCCTTTTACCCCTGCTTCTCCTACATTCAACATTTTCCTTTTCATGTTCACAAGTAGAACATGAGTCAACAGTGTGATATGGCAGCTAAAAAGGCCAATGCGATTTTAGGCTGCATCAATAGAAATATACGGTAATGTCTAGATCAAGGGAAATAACATGCTATTATGCTTTGGTCAGGCCTCACATGGAATACTGCATCCAGTTCTGGGCATCACAATTCAAAAAAGATGTTGACAAGCTGGAGCACGTCCAGAGGGGGACAACCAGAATGGTGAAAGGTATGGAAACCATACCCTATGAAATGCAACTCAGGGAGCTGTGAATGATTAGGCTGGAGAATATATGGTTAAGAGGTGATATGATAGCCTTGTTTAAATATTTGAAGGAATGACATGTTGAGGATGGAGCAAGTTTGTTTTCTGCTTCTCCAAAGACTAAGACTTGGAACAATGGATTCAAACTCCAGGATAAGAGATTCCACCACATTAGGAAGAACTTCCTGACTGTAAGAGCTGTTCGACTGTGGAACACATGCCTTCAGAGCATGGTGGACTTTCCTTCTTTGGTGGTCTTTAAACAGAGGCTGGTTGGCCATCTGTCAGGGGTGATTTGATTGTGTATTCCTGCATGGCAGGAGTTCTACTTGATGGCCTTTGAGATATCTCCTAACTCTATGATTCTATGATTCTAAGATGTTACTAATTCTGAGTTACACTTGGTAGTGAAAGAGGTATTCATCCAGTTCCGAGACAAAAATTGCACCACGTGTGGGCTACAGAGAAAGCTGTCTTAGCTTAAAGTTGCCCATCATTTTCCTTGTGAAGGTATTTAACTGTAGACATAATGAGAGAGTCTTCAGCAAATGGAACATGGTATTGTTGAGTTTTGCATGTCAAGGGCATTAACCCAGTGCTATTTCAATATATAGGTACTTTTGCAACTAAATATTGCAGGGAGCTTCTTAAAAAAGCATTTTGCTGTGTGGTGCTTTTAACTTTTATTACACAATTACCAGCTTCAACGCAAACAAGAATTGCTTCATGCCAGATGTTATGTTAAAAGCTTTACTGAGAAAGTGTTTGGCAAGGGAACATCAATGATACATTTTGAAGTAACCACACAGTTGCAGTGGAGACAGTTTCATAGTACTATTCTTCTGTTAAGCTCTTGGTTTATTGTATTTGTTTAAATATTTGGAAAAATTAGTAAGCATAATATTGCTTTGGGACAAGAGTTGGTTTAAAATAAACCTCTATACACAGTTCATTTTTGACATTTTTCTCCATAAAACGTGTTATTGGACCACATACTCAGTCTCCATACTGTACTGGATGTTTTGATTCTTCATCACAGTAATGGCTTGCCTGACAACTGTTCCGTTGCAAAGAGTTCTGTTCCCCCCTCACACCTCCCCGTCTGAAGATGTCTGAAAAGCAATGTGATACTGAACTTTCAAATATCTGAAGGGCCATTGTATATATGATGGAGCAATCTTATCTTCTGCTGCTCTAGAAGGCAAACCTGAACCAAGGGATCCAAATTATAAGAAAGAAGATTCTGACTGAACAACCTAACAGTATGATGTTCAAGAGTAGAATACACCATAAATTTTTAAAAATCTTTATAATAAAATTCCAAGATGGACTTCTACGCAAGAAGCATTTCATAAAAAAGAAAAGGTAGGAATAGGAAAATAGCTAAGATATGAAGAAATCTTAATAAGAACAGAAGAAACAGATAAACTTAAAACAAGGGAAGAAATCATACAAGAAGATCAAGGATTTAATTGGCTAAATTATTGGCAATTAAGAGAAGATTTCAAAAAAGATATAGAGGTGCAAGAAAGAGAAAAAGGACTGATTTGATAAAATAATAAATGAAGGAAGAAGACAATTGATAAAGAAAATTTATAAATACTTACTAGAGATAGAATTATACAAAGAAATGGTTAAAACAAATATGATTATATGGGCACAAAACATTGCAAATGAAATACCCCTTATAAGTTGGGAAAACATATGGAAGAAACGTATGGTTAAAAAATTCTGGGAAGAAATATATAAAAATATTAAAGAAACATTACAAAAAATATTCCATTAAGACCAGAATTTGTTTGTTAAATATAACAGATATAATTGAAGATAATCTTATACAAGAAGAAATAAGTGTCCTACTTTATATGATAACTGCCACCCATATGATATATGCGAAATAGATGAATGGATAATAAAACTAAATGATTTAGTCATATTAGATAATTTATGAATGTATGCAAATAGAAAAACAATCCAACAATATGAAGGAAAATGGAAAGACATGTCAAAACTGTGGGAAAATAAGATAAGACTGTAAAATATTTAAAAATTGATATACAAAACTGATATTAATTAATAATTAGGTAAAAGAAAACATAAGAATACAAAATTTAAAGTTTATTTGTAATAGAATTGATAATAGATGAGTCAGTGCAGAATTTATAATGAAATACTGTATTAGTTTATTTGTCTATTTGTTTATTTTATGTTAAATTAATATCTAATATTTTTTAAAGAGTAGAATGCACCACCTCAGACTTCATGGGTCTATTCTAATTGGGAGAAGTTTTTGCAGAAATAACTCAAAACATACCAAAGTAGGATACCAAAAGGCCACTGGCCTAGAGATGTTATGGAGAACAACCATGGAGGTTTTAAAGCAGAGTTTGGATGACTACCTCTCAGGGATGCTTCTCCTGTGGATTCTTTCCTGGTGGGAAACTGGATCACATCTCCCACAGAGTCCTTTACAATGCTATGATTCTATGAGCCTGAGTCTGGAGAGAGGGAAAAACAAAAGAAAGCAAAGCATGGATTTCTTGAACCCTGCTGCACTTCAGAATCCTGAATCATCCTCCTTCTATTTACAATGCTTCCAAGCTTATTGTCCATTTTCTCCAAGGGCTTATCTACACCAGCCAGAATTCTGGATGTGGAACTACCTCAGATACCTCCCACCCACCCCCGCCCTGTTACCTCCACATTCCATGGCATGTCCTTGCTGTGGCACTTGGCACTGCTGCCTCTGGCATGAGCCACTCCCTCTGATCCATGCAGATGAGCCCCAAGCATAGCCTTAGGATCTATAGTTCCCGCTACGTGACAGCAAGTAACCATCAATCAGTTAAAAAGATGACTAATTATTAAAAACAACTGAGCTTAGATGTGAGCATTGCTAGAAAATTATGGTCTGGAGTAGCTGCAAACATTTGATTTTTGCATTCTGCTAGCATCTGGAAAGGAAGTTCAGGAGGTCTGGAAGCCACTCCCTCTGCCCCAACAGTTGCAGAGGCACTAAAATTTGTTCACAAACCAAATAAACTACATTAAAAGAAACAGAAATACATGTTTTAATGTGGATTTTACAACTTGTTGCCAGATTTCAGTGGCAAACTATGAAAACCCTTTGAAAATGAGAACTTCCCACTTTTTTAAAAAAAGATGATTTACTGATTTTCTACCCAAATTTGTGTCACATTTTATTGCTGGATTTAGGTGGCATAGTTGTTATCAGAGAACAGTTTGTCTGTGGTTCAGAAACAGCCTTCAGGCTAAATGTGGCCCACCCCTAGTTTACATAAAGAAGGAGAAACAGCCTCTTTTGCAAAATCGTTATTAAATGAAAAGTGGGAGACATCTTGGCCTTTATGCAGAGCAATTCACAGCATGTGTCTACTACAGAAAATGTATTCAGCATCACAAATTCTCCCTCTGGATCTGCATGCTGAAGTGATTATTTTGCAGTTTGGTCTGCCAAAAGATTTACTTCTCCTGGAAAAGTGTTTAGCAAATGTTGTGAGGATCAAAGGAGCAAACATTTTCATGACAAAAGGGAATTTATACTCTAGACTACACTAGACAGTGATTAGTGAGTCACACGCAAGAAGTGTCTTGTTTTCATCTTTCAGGCCTTGTAGCATTTAACTAAATGCTAATTCCTTGACTGGTAGCTTCACATCCTTTGCTGTAACTGCCTGAACTGCTCACCTTTTATCTACTAATAACCATTGTGTTATATGGGAGGATTTATTTTTTTACTGAGTTGGGGGTGGTATGCTATGAGCAACCTAAGCCACCCTGTCATATATGAAAGCAACAAGATGCGTGTGTGCATTTAGCATTAAAGATAGACTAGTAGAAGTGACAATAATAATTAAATAATAGAAAGGGTGACAGACTATTTTGTACTGAATTATGAACTACAGCATCATTTCAGTCTTAGAGGATGGTGGTTTTGCAGTATGATGGCATGCTGTCTTTATTTATTCATTCACTGGTTACATTTATTTCATGTCTTCCCTCTGTCTTCCTTCAAGGTAGTGCATGTGGCTGTCTATCTCCTCATTTTATCCTCATATCAGTGTGGTGAGGCAGGTTGGAGGGAGAAGGAGGGATCCAAGGGACACAGCAAGTTTCATGGTGGAATGGTGACTTGAACCTGGATCTCCTATTCCCTGTCCATACAGGCTGTCTCTCTTGTAGTGTTACAAACAGATGGAGAAGCAAGTCTGCTAAAATCATATGGTGTCAGAATCAGCTGCAATAGTGGGGCTTTGTTACCTAGGACATTATCAGACGGGAGGAATTTCTCCCAATTTCGAATGGAGCCAATTCGCAATTATGTGAATTTGCTAGTTTAGCAAATTTACATGAATTTTAATTGCATTTGGAATGCATTCAGAATGACTTCCCATTGCCTGAAATTGCGTGAGATACACTCATTCACAGTAACGTGAAACCTGCGTTCAGATTGCCATTGGATTATACTTCCAATTTCCGTTGTCTGATAAAGTCCATAGAAATTTATGGGTACCACTACCCACCCATACACTCCAACTATCTCAATTTGGCAGAGACAGTCCCAACAAATTCTCTATCAGTATACCTTTTTCAGCTTCTTAAAAAACAAAAAAAAACATTTTCTCTCATCTGCCCTCCCTTTCCTCTTTTGCTCTCAGCCTATCTCAGTTGATGCAAACTGAGTTCAAAGTCCAAAAGTAGTTTGCACTCAATTAACTCAGCAGTGAGGAGAGGGGGAAAGGGAGCAGAATCCTGCCCTCCACAGTAAACTTAGGCAAAAGCAAACTACTACCGCTTCTCCTAATACCTTTTGCCATTTTGAGCATGCTCTGATATTGTTTAGCCACACACATCCTAATTTTCACCTGTGAAATCTTAGAGGGTATGCCCTCCCAACATTCAGATGCCTACGATCCTTGGTCTAAATCCTACTGTTAGTATAAACTAGAAGAGATTCATTGAATCAACGACCATAAATATTGTCTTCCCACTCTAACTGGGACTAGTATTTGGATTTAGGCCCATGTCTTTTGCAGAAGCACTCAAAACATTTTCAAGGAGGGTACCAAAGGCCACTAGTCTCATAGACAGGGTGGACACCACCACCCACCATGCAAAAAAGAGTCACAGGTACAAGGATGCAATCATTAGCTTAGCTGAAGGGCATCTACTTTCCATGGCGATGGTCCCAAATGCAGTTCCAACCATCTCCAGTTAAAATGATCTGATGATATGAAGACCTCTGCATCAAGAATGAGAAAAGCTATTGCCAGTCATAGTATGCAATCAAAAGGGACCAATCAAAATGGATACAAGGAAAATTCCTTCTTGGAAAAACATTTAGAGTGCCTGCTGTTGCTTGAATTCCCACAGCCAATGGTTGGGGAGGGGGATGGGAGCTGTGGTTCACATGGTCACATCTTGCTTTGTCACATAACAAAAAGTGCAGACTCTAGTCTCAGTACATAGATATGGCTGGTGAATAATCCAAAGGTGTCACTCTGGTAGTTCCAGAAAGTTAACTGAGGCACATAGGAAGACCACTATGTCTCTGTAGACATATGAGTGTTTATATGTGCTAGAGTTTGTCTAGCTAAAAGAGGGAAGCTTTGTTGAAATTTTGTATGTGTTTGAGTTTATAGGAGTGATTGGGAGTTGTTGGGTCCCTACACGAGGGAAGGTTGCAGACAGAGCTTTTGAAATTAGCCATTGCCTGCATCAGGTTTGAGGGGAAGGGCAGCCATAAGTGAGAAATTCAAGCTCCTTTGACAATGAAAATATAATGCTCTTTAATTCTGTTTTCCACTCTTCCATCTGCCACTATGAGTAATTCAAATCCTTCCAAAGGAGGCCAAAGCCCCACCAGAGAGGTAAAGCTGCATTATCTAGAGAACCTCTGAAACAAACAAACGGAAACTTATCTGTCAAATCTTAACAACATGATGGGATTTAGGCAGTGGATCAAAATCCTGAATGTATCATACCGGTAGCATCCTGATGTTCTGTAATTGTCTACTATATAACAATAGTACTAGACAAACAAGACTGAAATTCATCTGTCCTTGTTAATAATCACCAATGTAATTTATTAAACAAACAAAAGGCCATGGTGAAACCATGCTAGAGTGGTCACATCAGCAGGACTCCAACAATATGGGATAGTCAGTGGTAGAGGGAGATACGCAGTCCTGGATGTCAACAAAAAAGTTATACTTGGTTAGTGTTTGCAGAATATAGTGACTCAATGAAAATTATTGAAGGCAGAATCATTTGTTGAGTGGAAGAGCTACAGTCACTTCAACCAGTTGAGTGACTTACTCATCAGGAATTTATTCAGCACAGTAAGCATTCACAAATATTATCCCTTACACAATTCAGCTAACTGTGTAAGGGAGTTTTTCCATAGTTGACAGGCAAGAAGACTGTGAAGTGTGGCAATACTGCAGATGCCAATACAGAGGTATACAGAGAATTTTCCAGGCATGACGGATGTGCTAGGATATTATTATTTTTTCAAGAGAACCAAGACGGAGAACAGTCCTAATAATTATGTTTACTGTATTACCTTATGATGCTCAATGACATTTTAAGCCCAAACCTGCCACTTCTCTATCCAGTTTAATCTACCTTTATATTATTAGCTCTTGCATGAGTGTATGAGTGTGTGCTTTTGTGTTAATGTTGCAAGCCCTTTGCTGTATCAATAAAACTATATTTGGACCTTGCACTCGGGAGTTCTAGTGTTTGGACTCAGTATAAAAAGGCAAAAGATCCCCTCTTTTAAAGGTTACCGAAAAGACTTCTCACTGCTCCCTTGAGCTATTTAATTAATTCCCCTTTCAGAATCAATTTTGTAGCAATTTAGGAAAGAGGAGCAAAAGTGATTGGAACTAAGCATACATGAGATTGGACCACCACAGTAGGCTTGCTATGGAAATAACCACTGGGTTGCCAGGACAACATGGCTAGCAGTAAAAAGGCTGGGCAACAAAGTTGCTGTATTAGTACAGTTTCCTTGACAATGGGGATATCTTCTTTCTCTACAGCCTACTCTATAAATTAATTGTTTGAAAGAGGTATTAAGCAACTATTGAAGGCAGGGTACCCCTGGCGTCCAACAGAAGGATAATTGCCCACATGATGGGCATAGACTGTCTGCTCTTTCCATCAGCAGCTAACCTAAAAATGGGATGTCTTGTGTTACAGCCAGTAATAACAAAGCCCTTGCTCTTGGTAATCAGGTGAGCTGATGATGCCCAACTCTATTTCATTTAATTCCAAAGCATTTAATTCCAAAAATATTTCCCCCCAGTAATAAACCAGTGTTTGCTCTGAGTAATGGAGTGGACGAGGACAGACAAACAAAAACTTAATCCGGACGAGTAAAGAGGTGCCCCTGGACAGTCTATAGGCAGATCAGGGAACAGGATTCATTTTGTCCTGGATGGAGCTACATTTCTGCAGAAATCGGAGATTAATAGCTTGGGTGTGCTGCTGGACCTAGCCCTGAGACTGGATGCCCAGGTTTCACCAGTGGCCAGGAGTTCATTCCACAGTTCAGACTAGTGTACCAGCTATGACTGGTCCTGGTGATGTCAGATTTCACTATGATGACACTTACCTTGTTTATATCCTGTTTGGATTACTGTAACAGACAATATGTAGAACTGCTTTTGGAAGCCATTTGGAAACTTCAGTGAGCCCAAAATGGTGCAAGCATATATAACTCCCTTATTGAAACAGTTTTATTGGATATCAGTACTGGATTGAATGCTGAGTATTTGTGTGCATGTATCTTCATGTCACCTGCTAACTTATAGAATCTCCATGAATGTCATATACTAGTGATCATTTAATGAAGCCCTAGGACTCTATCACACCAGACTCTACTCCTACTAAAATAGTGTTGTTTTCAAAAATTCTAGACAACCATAACTGTTATCTTTCCTCTCACACCTTCAGAACTTTTCATTCTGAGGGTGTGATAGGGTACCTTTGTTTGTGCTATCAGTTTATCACACACAGCATTTGGGACTGCCCACCAACTATCTTCTCCAATACATTATTCCTTACTATTTCTCCTGGTTTGTCATACATGACACCCAGGCACACAGATTCCCCCTCATAGAATTATAAAATGAAATGAAAACAGTTTCATAAAATGAAATTAAATCAGTTTCATGTTTTCTTCCTGGGGTAGCGGGAGGACAGCTTCCTGATTCAGGATAGACCAGCAGACCATCCACACTGCAGAAATAATCCAGTTTGACACCGCTTTAATGGCCCTTGCTCCATGCTATGGAATTCTGGGAATAGTAGTTTGTTGTGGTAACAGAGCAGAGTTCTACTATTAAAGCGGTGTCAAACTAGATTGTTTCTTTAGTGTGGAGACAGCGGCTATTAATCGCTGGCAGATGAAAGCCAGCAACTAAAGCAGTGATTAATCTTTCAGTAATTACTTAAATCTGAAATTTAGCAACAAGAATAGCAGAACAAGGGTAATAAAATAAATGCTTTTGTTTTTTTCATTTCCAGGCATGTGAGTGTGTGTGTCTGTGTGAGTGAGACTCCACAAGTGGGTTACTTGGCTGCAAAAGGAGGTGGGGGGCAGTGAACAAAATTTTCCCTTCTTGGTTTCTCTGACGAGCCCCAGTTAGGGGCAGTTGTTTGCCAATAGATTTTTTTCTATAGAGAAAAAATGTGATACACTTTGATACACTTCAGTGCATCAGGCAACTGAAGGTTTATATTGGGTTGTAGGCAGGGTTCTTCTTCCGTAAGAAGCAGTGTATTAAAGAACTCAGAGAGTGTGGAGTCGAAGGCTTTCATGGCCGGTATCCATAGTTCTTTGTGGAGCTTTCAGGCTATGTGGCCATATTCTAGAAGAGTTCCTGACGTTTCACCAGCATCTGTGGCTGGCATCTTCGGAAGATGCCAGCCACAGATGATGGCGAAATGTCAGAAAGGAACTCTTCTAGAACATGGCCACATAGCCCAAAAGCTCCACAAAAAACTAACTCAGAGAATGTAAATAAGCTTCTCTGTTACTTTATCAATTGAAGGGAAGTCAAATGAAAATGCCCACTCCTTCTCCTTCTCCCCTAAGGACACGTTAGCCACATCAATAGTCCACATTAAAATTGGCATTAAAGCAGAATTGAATTATTGCATTGCAAATGGTAACAGAACAGTAAGAGGAAAGCAGGTAATTAGCAGAGTTTTTTGCATTAATGGAAAAAAATGCATTCCAGTCTCCCACTAACAGAACAAGAGAAGAGGGCCAACATTATGTGATAAAACTCATACAATAAACCCCAACCATTTGATAAATCCCAGCCAAGGTTATCCTGCTCCAATTGCAATGTGATAAAGTCCCTAGTTTGTATTAACAATATGAGAGAAACACTATCTAGGTGTCACCCTCCCACAAACAATTGCTTAGTGTCAAGTAATCATCTCTAAGTCATTTGAAGCATTAATAGCTGGATGTTTCTTTGTTGCCTTTTGATGGCTGGTGGCTATGAGGTACCACTTAGCTGCTTGGATGGAGCCTAGAAACAAATGGTTTGGCAAGTGAAATTAATCCAATGAAAGAAAGAAAAAAGACTAGAGGGTTTTTTTGCACTGGCCAGTGAACTCTATTTGCTTTTGAAAGAATGGTTGCTGCTTCAAAGAGTTGCCTACTCTTTTATGTTCAACATATATGGTAATAAATAAGCAGCTATTACAAAACTACTATATGTCCTCTCTCTCTCATGCTTTCCCAGCTCACAAGGAAACTAACCTTGTAAAAGGCCTGTTGCCAAGGTTACTGCTTGGAAGAATGAGAAACCATTGAACAATAATATTATTACATTAGCAAAGGGGAATGGGAAGTCAATTTGAAGAGATAGCCAAACCTGCCCTAATGTAGGAAAACTCATCTAACTGTTCATTACAACTTTCCCCCCTACTTTCCCCCCACTATGTAGCACCAGGAGGAGAAATGAACAGGAGAAAGAAGATGGGAGTCCTAAAAGACATTTTCTGTCCCAGTTCCTCCAGCACTCTTAATGCTGTTTCTTTATGTTTTTAACTACAAATGTTAAGCTTTAAAGACTGATGAGCAAAGTAGCTAACATGCTTAAACATAAGCACAGCAGAAGTAGGGGGGTTGGCGGGAGGATGAAGGTGTAAGCTTCTAACATTTCTTGAACAGTAGACACATTACCATGTGATAATCAGATTTGGTGAAAACACTTATGCCATTTGATACACTTCAGTGCATTGGGCAACTGAATGTTTATATCAGGTTATAGGCAGCATTCCTCTTCCTTAAGAAGCAGTGTGTAATAAAGAACTCAGAGAATGTACATAATCTTTGCCAAAATGTAAACGCCACTTGGTTCCCATCTAAAAACACTGTCACATACAAGAGAGTATTAGCCTTTACAGGGCTGCTAGGGGTCCTGAAGTGATAGTTGTGTGGGTGCATCGTTCTACAGGCCAAACAACTAGGGCAGCACTAGGAGTGAGGGGAGGCAGCATTCAAGATCCCACTGAAATCTGCCAATGGCAGTGGTCTCAGCAACTCCACTGCACTTTCAAATAAGAATCCTTTCAGGTAGCCACTGCAATTAAACACACTTTACATTAGTTTAATTTTGAAGTCTAGATATGTATTCAAGTCTAGCTTTTAGGCTGTACTGGCCTGATCAAGATTCATTGCAATTAAGTGTCTCCAGGAAAACTTTATCACTGTACCTTTTGAAAGACATCATTAAATACTATGCTGAGCTATGAGCTTTAGCAAGACCTGCATTGCCAGGTAATGTAATATATCAGTACATATTATGTAAAACCTACTGGTAGACAAGCAGCGAGCAACATTATACTTGTCTATGAATATTTTGCTGGTCTTCATTCTAGATATCCTGTGTGGTTAGGGAATAGTTCGTTGCTATAAGAGTCTTCTGTGGAAATCTTGTCATGATTGTTCATTTCACTTGAGTGAACCCTATTTGCATCATCACAGTTTGTGAGGAGAAAATAATTCATGCCACATATACAATTACAGCCTTCGTGAACATGGCTGATAATATGGCCATCATCTCACCAAAACACTTTGCAGTGTTTTATATATATTTAACCTAATTATTTAGACACAGAGTAGGCAACATTGCAAATAGTATTCAACTATATATTATAGCATTATAACAGACTACTTCAGATATGGGGATTTTGGGTTTTTTAAAAAAATTAATGGGGTTTCTCTTCAACCTCTCAAATTTATCAATAACACTGTAAACAATTCTGCTGTGGTATGGTCATAATTCTTTCTTTTTTTATATTATTTCTTCCTTTTTCATTTATTCTTCTACAATATGTATTAGTTCTGCTACTGTTCACTAATTTAGAAATATGGTCCAGATATACTCTTGTTCTACCTTTTTTGTTGTCTTCTTTTATTTCTCTGCTTTGATTATTATAGTACTTGTCTTTGTCCTTGTACACAACTCACTGTATTGTTGCATTCAGAATTCTGACCTTATTTCTGTAATCTTTTACTTTTGTTTGCACCGTCCTTTCTTTCTTTCTTTCTTTCTTTCTTTCTTTCTTATTTCATTTGTATTTTGCCTTTCTCCCAGATGGATGAAATATCCCATCCATTATTTTACCCCCTTACTATCCCTGTTTAGAATTTTAAAAAGAGAGACCTGAATGAGAGACCTACATGTCACTCTATTATCAACAGCCCCGCTTAGGTTTTGCAGATTCAGGGCCATAGCCAGATTAAGTATATCCATCTGGGATATAGTCTACCTCTTTTCCTACTGCCTTATCAAGCATCTACTAGGCAAGCTAGACCACAGAAACCCCCTGGGTGACCTTGGGCAAGTTGTACTCTCACAACCTCAGAGTAAGGCTATGACCAACCCTCTCTGAACAACAACACAGGTTATGGGAAACTAGGCTGCCCCTCTCCCTTCTCTCCATCCACCATGTAGAAACTTTTTTATTGAACAAGCATTTAGTGAAGTGGCTATAGGGAAAGGTCTTTAATGGGATGTACATGCTGCATTGTTTTTTTAATGTATTCTTATTAAGGTTTGAAATTATTTTATATTGTTTTAAAGCATTGATCTTTTAATATGATATCTTATTTAATTACTTTAACTTTTTTACTACTAATATTTAATTAATGTACCCTGTTTTGACCCTTGCGTAAGCCGCCATGGGTCCTACTCAAGGGATATAAATTAGATAAGGAGGGAATTGGGAAAACTCAGAACCACTGCAGGATTTGTCTACCTGCTTCTCTTTCTCTCCAGTTCTCCCTCCTTTTTTGATTGAGGATCTTTGCTTCACCGTGGTGTAAAAAAACACTGCCAAAGATTGCAGGGCAAAGGGTGGTGACAACAATGCACCAAACAAAAATGCTATTTTCCCCTGCCCCACGTATTGTTCCCAGGAAAATACTATAAAAATTACATTCAATTTCATTGGAGAAAAAGTACTTTATGGATGTATCTGCAGTTCAAAAATAATCCAGACTGACACTACTGCCATGGCTCAGTGCTATGGATTTCTGGAAATTGTAGTTTTGGGATAGCTTTAGTGCCCCCACCAATCTATAACCCCCAGAATTCCATAGCACTGAGCCATGGCAGTTAACGTGTTATTAACTTGGATTGTTTCTGCAGTGCAGATGCAGCCTACATTCTGGTTTAACTTTTTTATTTAAAATTAGTTATTAAAAATTAACTAATCCATAATTAATGTAATTAATGTCAACATTTTGGTTCCAATGTCTGTATAAAAGTCTATGCAGAACTAAACCCCTTCATTATTATTATTTTTTAAACAAGGTTAGTCTTGTGGTGTGAAGCAAGCTAATTGAGGTAGAATCATGACAGGAAGTATATCTGAAAGCAGGATTGATAACTGAGCAATGCTGCACACCTTTTGAAATTTCTGACCCTTATAACAGGCAGGGAATTTCTGGCAAGTCAAGTAATATTTATTGTCAATATATACATGATTTTACATTGAGAAATATCTGATTAATTAATCTGTATTTGGGCTGGAATACCTACTGTTAAACACTGAGTTGCTTTAGCAGTTCTCTGGTTGTCATTGCAATTCTTTAAGCAGATAAAAAGCTTTCTGACTCTGTCAGCATCTGCACGTTGGTTTCTTTTAATAATAAATACATAACCTGACAGAAAAGATTGGCTGGAGAAATCGTGTCCCCTGTACCTATGGAGGGATGGAGTGGGAGGAAACAGAAGATCAGCATATTTCATTTTCCTTTTGAACTAGAAGCCTAGGCCTACTTTGTGTTTTCTGCATTCAACACCATGGAAAAGAGAAGCCACTTACAAAGCACTTTTTACTTTATGTTGTACCATACACAATAACTCTCTAGGGGACAGCATGCAGCCTGCCATTAGCCAATTTGTATTTCAGTTTCAAGATGCAAGACTGCAGCGCAGTGTGTCAAACTCAGCATGAGTGAGGTCAGAGGAATTACACCTGAGACAAATTCCATCCAGTCATTCACTAAGTTTCTTCAGATTGCTGTAAATAAAATTGGAAAAAATTGTGGGGGGGGGGGTGGAAGCATTTTCTGTTTTTGTGCCAGTGCTCTAGAATAATTAAAGTGCATTTGGAGATAAGAATATGATCTTCCAGAACACTGTATAAATAAAGACCTAAATTGGGAATGGGAGTAGTTCAGCTCATGAATTGCATATAGTTCCCCAGGCCTCTGTTTATGGATCCTGGAGTCCACAATATATCTCCCAAGGCACTTCAATTTTTCTAAAAGGGAGAGTTTTAATTTTATTTCAAGCAGAAAGTGATTAATATGGGGAGGTATTCCAATCTGCTTAAAAGATAAATTGAGATTTCCAGAGCAGCAGTGCTCCTTTCTTTGGTCCACAAAAGGTCAATCTGGGCATTCTGGAATTGTTGAGGAGCACAATATATCCCTGGGTGGAAGGAAGACGTCATGGGGCCCTAGAACTATACTTTGCTATCCCTGTTCTATATCCAAATTGCTAACCCCAACTAAAGGACACCCACTGAAACAATGGACATCTGGTAAATTTAAAGAAGTCAGGGACATAGGGCCTATACAGACCAGCAGTTTGTGCATGCTGTGGGCAGAGTCAGGGTGCAGCATCCTCATGGTGCCATTTTGGTGCATGCCAGTCCACATGGCACTCACCATCATGACACACCTTTGGTGCTGCATCCATATGATGCAGTACCAAACAGGCGTCATAAAGCCATGCTGCCACAGCTATGGTGCCCCTTGGAGCAAAAAGGAGCTGCTTTTTTTTTTACTCCTTTTTGTGGTCTCCAGAGGCTGGATCAGGGCTGCAGCATGAGGTTGCCATGGCCCCTATCAAGCCAGTAAAGGAGCAGCTGCATGCTGCCCCTTAGGGGAAGTCTGGAGAGCCCCATAGTCAAAGAGGGACATAGAAAGACAATATCTGTGGCCAAAAAGAAGGAGAAGAAATAATTGGTGACAAATGAAATGCTTCAAGCAGTTGAAGAAAGATAAGAAGCAAAAGAAAATGCAGACAGGAACATAATCAGAACCATGAATGCTACTGTCCAATGATTAGTGTGCAAGGATAGAGAGAACTACTTCACAAACAATGCAGAAAAATAGAAGGTGACAACAAAAAGGAAGAAAAAGAGATCTCTTCCACAAGAGAAATTTAAGAGAGGGAAGGAACATAATATACAAACACAAAGAAATAAAAAAGATGGAAATAATAATACACGGAAGAGCTATATAAGACATGTCAAAGGATGAACAACATATGAGGAAAAGAAACTTACAAAGATGAACCCCAGTATTTGGAAAGTGAAGTGAAAGCCACACTCAAAGCAACTGGGAATAATAAAGCACCAGGAACAGATGATGTAACAACAGAACTATCCACAGAGACAGAATCAAGTCCATAGTTTTTTGTAGGGCTTTTGGGCTATATGGCCATGTTCTAGAAGAGTTCCTTTCTGATGTTTCGCCAGCATCTGTGGCTGGCATCTTCAAAGAAATTTCTCTGAAGATGCCAGCCACAGATGCTGGCAAAACGTCAGAAAGGAACTCTTCTAGAACATGGCCACATAGTCCAAAAGCTCTACAAAAAACTATGGATTCTGGCCATGAAAGCCTTCAACTCCACATAAAAATCAAGTCCAGTTCTAACTAAAATCTGGCAATAAATATGAAAAACAAAAGAGTGTCTCACAGATTGGAAGCAATCAATATACATTCCTGTTGTCATGGTCAGCCATGAGGAGAAGGACAAGGAGGAGGACCTGGACCCTTAGGTACAGTTGCCACCTGAGGTTGAGACAGGCCCCAGCTCTGCTCTGCCAGCTCCTGTAGAGGTGGCCCAGCCAGGACCCAGCTCTGCTCTCTCAGCCCCAGTGGAGTCTGGGGCTCAGCAGCCTAGTCTGGCCCTGCCTTTACTCAGAGGAGAGTTGAAAAGCAGGGCTTGAGAAGGTCAAAGAGACTTGCAGAGAGAGCTTCATCAGGCAGGCAGCAGCTGTGATCAGGGAGTTATTTATAACAGGTGGCAAATGCCAGGACTCTTGTCAGAGACTATTAGTTCTCCTAAGAGAAGAATGTTTTTTATCTGACTCCTAGACCCCTGACTGCTTTGGATTCCTAGACCCTTTGCCGGACACCTGTACACAAAAAAGGAGACACAAAAGATTGCAGTAACTACAGGACCATTGTACTAAATTCCCATGCAAGCAAAGCCATGCTCAAAATTCTGCCACAAAGAATATATGGAGCAAAAAATCCCAGAGGTACAAACTGTATTTAGGAAAGGAAGATTCACTAGGGATCACATTACAAACATACGAGGGGGTATCGTAAAGTTTTAATGATCACCTTTTTAAAAAATTGACAGAAAGTTTGTTTTGATTTGTAGTTGTTAACTTATCTCTATATAGTCACTATCTAGGTTTATACATTTTCAAAGCATATCTTGACCCTCCGAATACAGGATATTATAGAAGTCTGCAGATTGCGCCTTATGAGGGGGTATCGTAAAGTAATAATTATCACCCAGAAGTTATTATGGCATATTGATGAAATTTTGTCAGTGACATCATTGGTCCCTAAGTGCACGTTGCTGAGAAAATCAACTCATTGCATCCTTTATTTTTGTGACTAGCTCTGCCAGAAGTGACTAAAGGGTAAAATCCTTGTCAGGAGCAATAAATGATGATGATGATGATAATTAACAATAATTAATTTTATTTCTAGTCCGCCCCTCTGAACAAAGCAATTGGGGCGGATTACAACAGAAGTTAAAAACGTAATAGATTAAAATATTCCCATCCATCCCCACCTCTCTATAGATTAAACTATGGATTAAAACATATATAATATAAACCTGTGAAATGGGTTAGGCCAAAAATGCCTAGACAATCTGCAGACTTCTGCAATAATGGCATTTAGAGAGTCAAGAAACGCTATGGTGACTATATAGAGATAAGTTAACAACTACAAATCAAAACAAACTTTCTGTAAATTTTTTTAAAAGGTGATAATTAAAACTTTATGATACTTTCTCATATGATGGATAATGGAGTGCACCAGGGAATTTAAAAAAATCTGTATATACTTTATTGACAACAGCAAAGCCTTTGTCTGCACAGATCATGAAAAGCTATAGAATGCTTCCAAAGAAATGGGAATGCCACTACACTTGATTGTCCTGATGTGTATCCTGTACTCAGAACAAAAAGCTGCCATCAGAACTGAATATGAAGAAACAGAATGGTTCTCATTTGGCAAAGGTGTCAGGCTATGAAAGAACTGGACAATATCCAAAAGGGTAAAGATATAACTCAGAACATCAAAGTGGGGATTGTCCAAACCATTGTATTCCCCATCAACACGTACAGATGTGAAAGCTGGAAAGTTAAGAAAGATGATGTAAAGAAAATCAACTTCCTTGAGATATGATGCTAAGCCAAGAAGACAAACAAAAGGGTTCTAGAACAAATCATGCCTAAACTCTCCCTGCAAGCCAGGATGACTAAATTAAGTCTGTCATATTTAGTAGACCACAAGTTGATCATGAGTCAACAGTGTGATGCGGCAGCTAAAAAGGCCAATGCAATTTTAGACTGCATCAATAGAAGTATAGTGTCTAGATCACAGGAAATAATAGTACCACTCTATTCCACTTTGGTCAGGCCTCACCTGGAATACTGTGTCCAGTTCTGGGCACCACAATTCTAAAAGGATGTTGACAGGCTGGAGTGTGTCCAGAAAAGGGTGACCAAAATGGTGAAGGGTCTGGAAACCATGCCTTATAAGGAAAGACTTAGGGAGCTGGGTATGTTTAGCCTGGAGAAGAGACGGTTAAGGGGTGATATGAAAGCCCTGTTTAAGTATTTAAAGGGGTGTCACATTGAGAATGGAGCAAGCTTGTGTTCTGCTGCTCCAGAGACTAGAACATGGAACAAGGGATGCAACCTACAGGAAAAGAGATTCCACCTCAACTTTAGGAGGAACTTCTTGACAAGTAGGTGCTGTTCGACAGTGGAACACACTTCCTTGGAGAGTGGTGGAGTCTCCTTCCTTGCAGTCTTTAAACAGAGGCTGGATGGCCATCTGTCCTTTGATTATATTCCTGCATGTATTGGACTGGATGGTCCTTGTGATCTCTTCCAGTTCTATGATCCTATCATTCTGCTTTGGCCACATCATGAGAAGAAATGAATCATTGGAAAAGGCAAGAAAGGTAGATGACAGTAGAAAGAGAGGAAGACTACATACCAGATGGCTAGACTTGGTGAATGAGGTTACAGTCCTAAACCTGCAGGAGCCGAGCTGAGCCAAGCAGTGGAGAACAAGGGGTCTTGGAGAGGACTCATCCATAGGGTCGCCATGAATTGACCTTGACTTGAGGGCAGAATTAACAAAAACAAACGTTTTGCTCACTCATTGGGTCAGTGCTATGTTTTGGCTAGCAACTGGATTTAGGACACGGGTGTTATGAAAGAATTTTCTTCTCCTTTATGGAAAATCAATTAAGTAACAGGCTTTGTATACTGGACACTAGTCCAGTTCCTTTGAGCTGCTCTGACAGCTAATAATGCAATCTGAAAACCAGGTTCAATTCCCTCTTGGCCATGAAACCCACTTAATGACCTAGGGCAAGTCACATGCTCTCTGCCTCAGGAGAAAGCAATGGCAAACTGCCTCTAAACAAGTCTTGTCAAGAAAACCCTATAATAATGTCACCATAAATCAGAAGTAAGTTAAAGGCACACAACACACAGCAAAATTTCACAACCCTCAGTAACATAACCTAGAAAAGCTAAAAGGTATAACTATATAGATTGGCACTATTTCATCAGCCATTACAGCAATGTACAGTTGCCCAGCATGGCTCTGAATTGAGTTCATAGCCACACTGTCCCTGTGTTCATGTTCTGTCCATACATTGACTAAATGTATGAAGGAGAAGAAGGACTCACCCCAGTCTATGGACTGAGGGGAAGGTGAGAACCGACATGTACAGCTATATACATAAATGGTCAGTCTGTAGAATCAGGCCTTTGGCTTCACCCCATGGAATCCTGGGGTGTGTCTTTTGGGAGGCACTACGGCTCTCTGGCTGACAATCCAAAATACCTCTCTCTACATTGCAGATCACAATATTCTATTTGATGTATCCATGACAGTTAAAATAAAATCATAATGCTACACTTGTGAAGTGTGAACAGATTTGTGAAGCCAAAGGCTTTCATGGCCAGCATACGTAGTTTTTGGTGGGTTTTTTGGGCTATGTGGCCATGTTCTAGAAGAGTTTGTTTCTGATGTTTCACCAGCACCTGTGACTGGCATCTTTGGAGAATGCTGGACTGGAAGTGAGTGGTTTGTGTGTGTGTGTGTGTGTGTGCACATACATACATGCCCAAAGTCACACTATATATATATATATATATATCCCACTCACTTTCATGCCAGCATTCTCTGAAGATGCCAGCCACAGATGCTGGTGAAAGGTGAGAAACAAACTTTTCTAGAACATGGCCACGTAGCCTGTGAAAGGGATCTTAGAAACTGGAACCTCATCAAATTTTCTGATCACACAATGCATTACTCCATTCTTGCTGTCTGCTGAATGTGTGGGTGTCAGGAATGCAGCTAGGAGATGTGCAGATCAAGGGCAGGCACAGAGCATATGATTCCCAACAAACATGTATTTATTCTATGAACAACTGGGTACTGGGTGGGTGGATGATAGGACTAAATGCATCACATTTTTAAAACTTCCTAAAGACATGTGGACCACCACAGAGCCAAATAGCCTCCAGTTAAAGTGCTCTACATAGAGGGGAAAATGGTATCATAATGAAACAGATATTACTGAGCAACTCTTGGCTAGAGTAAGGTTTTCTTCATACAGAGTCTTACTGTTATTGTAACATTCATTTCTATCACTGATTTCTTTGTTGGCTGTAGTACTCCACCCCATCAAGGGTATTCCATAAATAGTTGAAGAAACAGATTTAACCAGAATTAAAGGAAATGAGAAATGAATGCTTTTTAGGCCTCAATTACCCTGCATCAGGGGAATATGGATTCCCTTGATAAAAAGAACAAAAATTTAGATTATAAAATTTACATGTGTTTTTACAATTATAACAAAAACATTAATTTCATTAAAACTTAAGTCTACAAATCTAGAAATATTGGTTACTGTTATATCATAACATAAATTTCAATGCTGAAAAAGTATTCCATGTTTCTATATCTTACACTGAGTGCAATATTTGCAATGGCTTCAAGGAAAGAGTTTGTCATGACATCAATAACTGAGTATTCAGAGCACATCTCCTGAAGGTTTCACTTTTCTCACTCTGCAGTCACCTACACTCCTTGTCCTTTGTTAAGTTGCCTTGGCTTCCCTTTGCATCATCTGATTGCAAAATGTCTTTTAACAAACGCCAGTATTTGCTCATAAACTGTTCCCAAACATTTGAATTATTAAATGGTAGACAGCTTGCTGACCTGTTTCAGGGTTCTCTTTTGAGTTCCTCTTCCCACCTCACCCTCCCACTTACTACTTCTGTCCTCTTTCAGGATGCCTAAGTAACTTCACAGCAAAAAAAAAAAAAAATGCTTTGTGTAACTTTTCAGACTCTATTGTATAATCTCAACAATTCTCAACAATCATCTTTGATTCTCCCAAACTGGCCAAAGGGAATACTTTCTGATACATTTTGGATGTGAGCTATCACATTTGAAGAGAGTAGCGCTGTCATTATGTTTCTTACATGGTGTGGTATATCGTCCTCCTTCATCTTTCTTTAGCAAGATGTTCAAGTAGTTCAAATTAGTTCTGTCAGTCTTTGCTCACTTAAAAATAGGAGCTTCCTGTTCACGTGGATTCTTGCCTAGTTTTAGTACAGAAACTGCCTTGGTCAATGAATCATAGAATCATAGAATCATAGAATCATAGAGTTGGAAGAGACCACAAGGGCCATCCAGTCCAACCCCCTGCCATGCAGGAACTCCAAGTCAAAGCATCCCTGACAGATGGCCATCCAGCCTTTGCTTAAAGACCCCTAAGGAAGGAGACTCCACTACACTCCGAGGGAGTGTGTTCCACTGTCGAACAGCCCTTACTGTCAGGAAGTTCCTCCTAACGTTGAGGTGGAATCTCTTTTCCTGCAGTTTGCATCCATTGTTCCACGTTCTAGTCTCTGAAGCAGCAGAAAACAAGCTTGCTCCCTCCTCAATATGACATCCCTTCAAATATTTAAACAGGGCTATCATATCACCTCTTAACCTTCTCTTCTCCAGGCTAAACATCCCCAGCTCCCTAAGGCGTTCTTCATAGGGCAAGGTTTCCAGACCCTTCACTATCTTAGTTGCCCTCCTTTGGACATGCTCCAGTTTCTCCACATCTTTTTTGAAATGTGGTGCCCAGAACTGGACACAGTATTCCAGGTGGGGCCTGACCAATGCAGAATAGCGTGGCACTATAACTTCCCTTGATCTAGAAACTATACTTCTATTGATGCAGCCTAAAATTGCATTGGCTTTTTTAGCTGCCGCATCACACTGTTGACTCATGTTCAGCTTATGGTCTACTTGGACTCCTAGATCCCTTTCACATGTGGTCTCATTCAGCCAGGTGTCCCCCATCCTATATCTGTGCATTTCATTTTTCCGCCCTAAGTGCAGAACCTTACATTTCTCCGCACTGAATTTCATTTTGTTAGCACTGGCCCAGCTTTCTAGTCTATTCAGGTCATTTTGAATTTTGATCCTGTCCTCTGGGGTATTAGCTACTCCTCCCAGTTTAGTGTCATCTGCAAATTTGATAAGTATGCCCCCAATTCTGTCATCCAAATCGTTAATAAAGATGTTGAATAGCACTGGGCCCAGGACAGAACCCTGTGGGACCCCACTGGTCACTTCTCTCCAGGATGAAAAGGAGCCATTGTTGAGCACCCTTTGAGTTCGGCCAGTCAACCAATTACAAATCCATGTAACAGTTAACTTGTCTATCCCACATTTTGCAAGCTTGTTTGCAAGAATGTCATGGGGAACCTTGTCAAAGGCCTTACTGAAATCGAGGTATACTATATCCACAGCATTCCCTTCATCTACCAAGCTGGTAATTTTATCAAAAAAAGAGATCAGGTTCGTATGGCATGACTTGTTTCTCTGAAACCCTTGTTGGCTTTTTGTGATTATGGCATTGGCCTCTAAGTGTTCACAGACTCTCTGCTTAATGATCTGCTCTAGAACCTTTCCTGGAATTGATGTCAGACTAACTGGACGATAATTGTTGGGATCCTCTTTTTTTCCCTTTTTGAAGATGGGGACAACGTTTGCCCTCCTCCAGTCTGCTGGGACTTCTCCTGTTCTCCAGGAGTTCTCAAAGATTATTGCCAGTGGTTCCGATATTACATTTGCCAGTTCTTTTAATACTCTAGGATGTAGTTCATCTGGTCCTGGAGATTTATATTCATTTAGGTTAACCAGGTATTCCTGTACTACCTCTTTACTTATTCTGTGCTGAATTTCCTCTATTCTGTCTCCTGTTCCATTATCCTTAGGTTGAGCACCCTGTGCCTTTTCTGAGAAGACTGAAGCAAAGAAGGTGTTGAGTAATTCTGCCTTTTCTCTGTCCCCTGTTAGCATTTTTCCATCTTCTGCACGCAGTGGCCCCACTGTTTCCTTCTTCTTCCTTTTGCTGCGGACATATCCAAAAAAGCCCTTTTTATTGTTCTTAACCTCTCTAGCAAGCCTGAGTTCATTCTGCGCTTTAGCTTTTCTGACTTTACCCCTACATGTGCTGACTATTTGTTTGAATTCCTCTTTCGTGATTTCTCCATTTTTCCATTTCTTATACATGTTCCGTTTAAAACTTAGCTCAGTTGAAAGTTCCTTAGTCATCCATCCTGGCTTCTTGAGACATCTTCCATTTTTCTTCCTCATTGGAACTGTTTGAAATTGTGCCTTCAATATCTCCCTTTTGAGAAACTCCCATCTGTCTTGAACTCCCTTTTCTTTTAGTATTCCTGACCATGGGATCACTCCCAGTATTTCTCTAAGTTTATTGAAATTAGCTCTCCTAAAGTCTAGAGTGCGTGTCTGACTATGCCTAGCTTCTCCCTTCCACTGTATTACAAACTCCAGGAGAACATGGTCAATGATGTGACTTTCCCCCTATAGAGAGCCTATATATGGTCTTTCACATAGTCTCAAGCCTTTCTGTCCCCAGAAACATATTGGTATCCAGTGAAGCTATTTCAGCAAGTGGGTTATATGATCCCTATAACTATGGCTTATCTAGACCCATAGAGTTGGAAGAAAGATGGCCCCAAAGCCATCTAGCCTGAAAACACTGCCAGTGAAGAATACTGTACTCCTGAAAAGTGAGCATCCAAACTCTGTTTTAAAATCTCTAGCAAAGGTGTGTCATTTTAGGGCATCTACTCTCCCTACTTTTGGTCAGGAAATTTTCTCTAATGTTCACTTTAAATCTCCCTCTTCTAATTTTAATCTTTGGTTCATGTCTTAACCGCTGGATCCACAGAAAATAAGTTCATTCTGTCTTTCATTTGACAGCCCTTCAGATATTTGAAGACAGCTATAATGTCACCGGAGAGCCAGTATGGGTATAGTGGTTTGTGCTGGACTACAACTCTGGAAAACAGAGTTTGAATGCCCACTCAGCCATGGAAACCTGATGGGGGACCTTGTGCAAGTCACACTCTCTCAGCCTTAAAGGAAGGCAAAGGCAATCCCCCTCTGAACAAATTCTACCAAGATAAACCCGATAGGACACACAACAGTAATGTCATCTCTTATTCTTCTCTTTTCTAGCCCAAATATGCCTAGCTCCTTCAACCATTCCTCATTGATGTGGCTTCCAGGATTTTTACCATCTTGATCGCCCTCCATTGGATTCATTTCAGTTTGTCAATATCATAGAATCATAGAGTTGGAAGGGGCCCTATGGGCCATCTGATCCAACTCCCTGGTCAATGCAGAATTTCTGCCTTGAGCATCCCCAGCAAATAGCTGGCCAGACTCTTTTTGAAAACATCAAGAAAAGAAGACTCCACTACCTCTCTAGGTAATTAGTTCCATTGATGAGCCACTCTGTCAAGACGTTCCTTCTAATGTTCAATCAAAATCTACCCTCCTGTAGCTTAAAACCACTAGATCTAGTTCAGCCCTCTGAAACAGAAGAGAACAAGCCTGTACTCTCTTTGTGGCAGCTCTTGGAAGTATTTAAAAAGTGCAATCATACCATGTCTTGTGTTCACCAGCTCCTTCAGCCTCTCCTCCTATGCTTTGTTCTCCATAGCTCTTATCATTCTCATTTCCCTTCTCTGAACTTGTTCCAACTTGTCTATAAGCTTTTTTGAGTAAAACTACTGCAGCTGCCAGAACCGCTCAGCTGAGTTGTTTCGAATGGTCAGGAATCTGTTAAAATCTGGTCCTGAGGAGAATGTAAGCCACTCAACAGCGAGTTGTGAAGAATTTGCCCACCATTTTGCTGATAAAATTGCTTGGATTCGCTCTCACATAGAACCCAGGGTTATACAGTTTTGGTGGATACAACCTTGGCTGCTGCTTGTCTAGCACTGATGGATACTTTTCAATTTGTGCAGCCTGTGGACATAGAGAGGATCCTTGGAGAGGTGAGAGCCATTACATGTATACTAGACCCTTGCCCTCCCTGGCTTATTAAATAGGCCAGAGGAGGACTGGTGGAATGGGTGATTAATGCCTCTTTAGGGCAGGGTCCCAACACTCCTGAAAGAAGCTGTGGTAAGACCTCTTTGAAAAAACCTTCCCTGGATCCTGTACTAGAGAATTATAGACCAGTCTCCAACCTTCCATTTTTGGACAAGGTGCTAAAGAGTATGATGTCTTCCCAACTCCAGGCATACCTGGATAAGATGGATTATCTAGATCCATTCCAGTCTGGTTTCAGGCCTTGTTATGGGACAGAAACAGCTTAAGTCACTTTGGTAGACCTATGCAGGGAACTAGACAGGGGAACTGTGTCCATAATGGTTTTGGTGGACCTCTCAGCAGCTTTCAATACCATCTCAGAAGGTGGTGCTGGGGGATTCCTTTTTGACTTCTTGGCCATTGGTCTGTGGAGTCCCTCAGGGCTTAGTGTTGTCCCCTGTGCTGTTTAACATCTACATGAAATCACTGGGAGAGGTTGTATAGAGTTTTGGAGTAAGATGTCACATGTATGCTGATGATACCCAGCTCTATCACTCTTTCCCACCTAATTGCAAGGAAGCTGTTTCTGTCCTAAACCGCTGTCTGGCCACTGTAACGGACTGGATGAAGGCAAACAAATTCAGGCTTAATCCAGATAAGACAAAGGTGCTCCTAGTCAGTCAAAAGACAGATCCGGGAATAGGGATTCAACCTATGTTGGATGAGGTTACACTCCCTCTGAAAACTCAGGTTCTTAGTTTTGGAATACTTCTGGATTCAGCACTGAACCTGAAAGCTCAGATATCAGTGGTGGCCAGGAGTGCTTTTGCACAGCTAAAACTTGGGTGCCAACTGCACCCATTCCTGAAGAAGTTAGATCTGGCCATGGTCATTTGGATTACTGTAATGAGCTCTATGTGGGGCTTTGAAAAGTGCTCAGAAACTTCAGCTGGCTCAAAGAGCTGCAGCCAAGCTGTTAACTGGAACTGGCTACAGGGATCATATAACTCACTTCTTGTGACAGCTCAATTGGCTGCCAGTCCATTTCCAGACACAATTCAAAGTACTGTTCTTGACCTATCAAAAACCTATATGGTTTGGATCCAGGTTATTTCAAGGACCATATCTCCCTGTATGAGCCCACTAGAGTGTTGAAATCACCCATAGAGGCCCTTCTTTCTGGTCTTGTTTGATGGGAACAAGAGGGAGGGCCTCTTGGAAGTTCCAAAAATTTAAAATTTTAATAATGTAATGTTTTGATTGTTTTAATTGTTTAATTGTTGTTGTTTTTTTACTTTGTATTTTTAATGTTCGATACTATTTTAACTTAGACTGTTTTAAAACTTTTTAGTCGCCTAAGTCCCTGTACTGGGAGGAAGGCAGGAAATAAATAGAATAGTAGTAGTAGTAGTAGTAGTAGTAGTAATATATCCTTCTTAAAACGAGGCACCAGAACTGAACACAGTAGAGTGGATCCTTGGTATCTATCTGCTGGCGTTTGGTTCCAGGACCCCCGTGGATACCAAAATTCATGGATGCTCAGGTCCTGTTATATATAATGGTGTAGTTAAATTGCATCCCTTATATAAAATGGCAAAATCAAGGTTTGAATTTTGGATATTTTTTAAATATATATATTTTCAAACTATGGATGGTGGAATCTGTGGATATAGAATCCATGAATACCGAGGGATGAGTTTACTCCAGATGAGATCTGACCAGTGCAGAATATAGGTGAACTATTACTTCCCTTGACTTGGCAACTACGCTTCTTTCTATTCATGCAGGCTAAATGACATTTTCCTTCTTTGCTGCAACATCTGATGTACAGGCTCATGTTCAACTTATGATCAGCAGTAATCCCTTCTTACACCAACAGTTCTTTAAAATCATTCATCCATAACCACTGAAAATCAAATTGGCAATTATCACCATGTTTAAAAATAATGTTCAAATTCATGTTAGGACAATTGTTCCTAACAGCATGGACATCTTTTAAACTATACTGCATGTAGACCAGAAGTATCAGGAGGATTACTAGTAGCTTTGCAGAAAAACAGTTTTTAATAGTTACCATTGTATAAAGTTTAAAATCATGGACCAACTGTTCTTCAGAGTTAATATGTACATGATTCAGAGTTAAACTTGATTGCCACATTTTTTAATAGCTAGAACAGCAGACAACAGTAACACTTTTAAAAATGTTAAGCATATGGTGAATTACTATGCACAATCCAAAAGAAAGGACTATTTTTTTTAAAAAAAACACCTTAATGTTGTTATGTTCTAATGAATCAAAAGAAATGAATTTCAACATTAGCTAGATGCAGGATACAATCTTCTATTCCTTCATTATATAGCTATATATGTGAGACTATGAAAACTGAAAGTGAAAACGTTCATACTATAAAGCCCACCACAAATCCATCAGGCTTTAATGTGAAAATTACAAATGCATTTGTGGACATTCCTGAGATCCTTGAGGGAAGGAAGCTATATTTAGAATGTATCTATCACATCAACATTAATAATGTTATACACTCATCCCTCCACATTTGCTGGGGCTAGGGGCACAGGACCTCCATGACTGTGGAAAAACTGCAGATAATTCAAACACTATGTTTTTACCTGAAAGAACACCTCTCTGGGAATCTCTAGGTCCTCCAGTGCAACTCAGTGGTCAACTCAGTGGTCAACATCAGACATTGACCATAGAAAATGCACTGGAGGGGCAGAAATGCCTAGTGGAGTGTTCTCTCTAAGAATCTCTAGGTCCTTCAGTGCAGCTTTTGGTTAAAGCTGACCATAGAATTGCGCTGGAGGATCTAGATATTCCTAGAGAGAACATATTAATAAAATATGTGAATAATCAAATCTGCAAAAGTCAAAGCCACAAATGTGGAAGGACAAGAGTACTTCTTGCCATAAATATGAAATTCTGAGGGACAGAGGGGAGATGCTTGATATGAGTGCCAGGGGCCAAACTCCAGTCATCTTACTGTACTTACCTGTACATACTAATTCAGTGGGCCTGTTCTAATTGAGACTTGCAATTGGATTTAGGCCATGAGTTGCTTCTAATCCAATGGAAACTGAAATCTGGAAAATACTATTCTCTCCCAAGCAGGTCACTAGTCACAGTAGTCTTACTGTACTTGCCTGGGCCAAAGAGATGAGTGGCCTCTTGGTTTACAGACTAGGATTTTCAAAGGTCTCTCTCTCTCTCTCTCTCTCTCTCTCTCTCTCTCTCATTTTCTCCCTTTATCACACACACACATATAGATATAGATATATGAGGGGCCAGAAATAAAATAGAGATGTAGTGATGGTCTACAACCATTTTGGAGGAAATCATTTTGAACATTCAATGCCAGTAAAGGATATTTTTGCATACACTTGTCTTCTTGACATATTACTTGGGACTGATTTCTAGCATTAGGAATAGTGAGTAGATGATAGAGGGTAGGCAAAAGAGGCTGGCTTACTGCTTTGGGTGAAAGCAGTTCCTTTCTATCATGGTCCTAGAGGAGATACAGATGACTTGGAGGAAGGAAAAAGCATAGTACACTCATTTAGATTTGACTGCATTATTATTTGGATGTGCACATGCCTTGGAGCACACTCCTTTTCTCCTGGGAACCTGACTTAGTGTTCCTGAAAGTTCATTGATCTCTCAAAAACATGCTGTTTCCAGATATGAGATATGAAATTTGGGGACCACAAAATATAGTGTGGGGCTTGCAGAGTGTGCTAACAAAGTGTAATATCAGCAGTAAGAAGACCATATAAGTGTTTAGGTATTTGCAACTCATCTTTGCATAGACTCACAAGACTATTTGTTCCATAATAAGCCAGTTCACTTTGAGTGGTGAACTAGGACTCTGGGAGACCGAGACTGGAATCCTGGCTCAGCCATGGAAACCCACTGTGTGAGGTTGGAAAAGTCAGACTTTCTCAACCTCTAAGGAAGGCAATGACAAACCTCCTCTGAATGAATTTAAGCCTCTACCCCAAAAAAGAAAAAGCTCTATGAGGTGGAACAAATGCTTGTCCAGCCGAGTCTGGTGGGTTGAGGTGGGTCGTCGATGCAGGGGCCAACTGGCACCAACAGGAGTCAGACTATCCTGGATCCTTTTTGCTCTGGTCCTAAGGACTGCGTTGTTTAATCAGCACACCTCCAAAGCAGCCAGAAGCAGCTTCATTTGGCGCATCTGTTCAGGCCCTATGATAGGGTCACCATAACTGGGAAGTGACTTAAAGGCATGTAGCAATGACAAAGTAATGTTGTAGCTACATTGTGACAGAAGTCCCCATGTTTTCGGGCACCATGGTTTGTCTGCATAACGTTAACAGGAAAGAGAGAGAAAAATTCCAAATCAAACTATGAGGAAAACACATGTTCCATTTTTGAGATCAAATTCTTAATGTGGTTCAGCAGATTTGTCAGAGGATGTCAGAATTAAGTAAGCTAGTAATTTTCCATTGCTTGAAAAATGAAAAGTGCTTCCATTTATTTCTGTTTTGGGAACATGTCTTAGAAGACACCTTAAAGCTACTTTTGCAAGAGGGATTTTTAGAATTATGCTGACATCTAGTGGACTTAAAGGGGTTTCCACACCCTCCTCTTTCAATACGCCCCTGGATCATAACAGAATATCTCAGTCTGGTGGGTACCAAATAAGTCACAATACAGGTCCCATCAGCCCCGGTCCTCAACAGTAGTCAGATATGAGAACACCTGCAAAAGAGGTATTAATGTGGAAGCACTCATGTAGTCCATCCCATCATTCTTAGGGCCGTTTTGTATTCAGCACTGTGCATCAGAGCTGCTAGCGATTTAGCTAAGATGGCAAACTTCTATTTTATTTTATTTTATTCAGATTTTGAAATTTTGAGACACAAACTGATAAACATTTGTGGAAAATGACTTTTAGTCTTCAGTTCAATCAGACATAATTGCAAATGTATATGCAAGCCAAAGAAATGCATCCTGTGACATACAGTATATGTTAACCTGATCTTTTTGAGGTTATAAGATTCAAACTTTTTTAAGCATCTGAGGAATGAGTAGCCCAGCTTAGAGCATGGAAATGTTACTTTGGGGGAGTATAACAATTTTTTTTAGTATAACATTCAGACCATCTCCCCAGTGCCCCATGGCCAGTTATCCTGCTGGCTGGGGAATTCTGGGAATTCTATCCTGAAAAAGTTATTTTTCAGAGATCTAATGCCAAGCTACACAATGTACTGTATATACTCATATATAAGTCTAGAAATTTTAGTCAAAAAAATTGACCCAAAATACCTGAGTTGACTTATCCACAGGTCAATATAAATCCTCTATTTTAACTCTTATGAAAAATGAATTATCCCCTGGTGAAAGGCAACAGTGATATCAGTCCTGGAAGCACTGACCCTCCTGTACTCTCTCATCTATTCAGGCTTTAATGTGAACACAAACAGTTACGCCAGCTTGTATCTTGTAAATTCGTTGTCATTGTTTTCCTTGCTCCATCCCTTAGATCCTTTGTTACTTGCCCCTCAGTTTTACCCTTGACCTATCCACGGGTCATATGAAAATCCATAGTTTTGGCCCCAAAACCTGCCCTCAACTTATACATGAGATCGACTTATAGTCGAGTATATATGGTATGTGCTAAAAATATGTTGTTGCTACTTTAAAAATAGCTTCCACGAACAGTGATAGAAACAATCTAATTAAAATCAATTAAGTTAGAAATGTTATAATGTAAAGGAACAATTTAATTTGAAATGTTACACCTAACTGAGGATGTTATATTAGAATTTTAGCATCAACATAATTCCAGAATTAAAATATTAGTCAAATTCTGCAGCAGCTGCTTTATCCAAAGTCTAGGCCTCTTGGATTTTTGAAAACTGCCTCTGGGTAGGGGATTGTTTGCTTGTTTGTTTGTTTTGGTCAAGATGAGAGTGCTCACCAAGGGTTGTGGAATTAGAATGCTTAGGTCACAAGATTCAAACCACAGCAAATGCATATTTTGCTTGCTCAGAGGGGCAGGTTATAAATAAATATTTATAATATTATTATTATATTGAAATAGGATTTTGTCTTTATTTTGTTCATGATTAGGGTATGATTGATTAGTCAATTCCAGGATAGAAACATCTTAAACCAACATTTAGTAAGGGTGGTTTGGAAGGGAGAGGAGGTCTTTTTTGCATACTGGTGGCCCTTCGATTTTGTAGAACAGTTTATGGTGGAAAGAATACCCAAGCAGAGTAAAGTAAGAAAAGGGCTTTCTGGGTGTCTGAAAATCTCAGTGAAGATTATTTTCCCTGAGCATCTTTACCGCAGCCCATGAATAGACTTGAGGACTACTCTTTCACCAGGGCTGCTGTCACATTGCAGAATTAATGCAGTTTGACACCATTTTAACTGCCATGGGTCCATCCTATGGAATCCTTGGATTTGTAGCTTGTTGTGGCACCACAGCTCTCTGACTGAGAAAGGTAGATTTCTCACAAAACTAAAGATTCCAGAATTCCATAGCATTGAACCATGGCAGTTAAAGTGGTGCTACTCTGCAATAATTTTGTAGTGTAGATGAAGCCCTAGACTGGTTTATTTCCCTTCCCTTCCCAGGTTGAGGGAGAAAACTCAGCAATGAAAAATCATCATTGTGGGCCCTGTTCTAGTAAACAGCACACAATAATGACATCTGCATCCTTGTGAATCAGCTATAAGAACATAGGTGGCAAGGAGACAGCCTCCCTAACCCTCACTTCCTCCCCTTCCCCCACATTCCCAAAGTTGCACTGGGGTAATTGTTGTTGTCAGCTGTCTTTGAGTTTAACTTTGACTCATAGGAACCCCAGGAATGAGATACTCTCAAGCCTCTCTGTTCTCAACTCCTGCACTCTGATCCCGCAGGCTCAGGGCCATGGACTCCTTGACTGAGACTATCCATCTGGTGTCCAGTCTACTTTTCCTAACATGATTGTCTTTTCTAGTGAATCCTGCTTTCTCATAATTTCTGTGAAGTATGAAAGCCTCAATTTAGTCATCTTGGCTTCCAGGGAGAGTTCAGGCTTAATTTGCTCTAGAACCCATTTATTTGTCTTTTTCGCTGTCCACAGTACCATTAGCACTCTTCTGTAGCACCACATCTCAAATAAATTGACTTTCTTCTATCAATTTTCTTCACTGTCCAGTTCCCATAACCATACATGGTGACAGGAAATATGATGACTAGGATGATCCTAGCTTTGGTGTTCAGTTTTATATCTTTCCACTTCAATATCTTTTTTTTAATCTTTGCACTTCAATATCCAGTCTAGTTCTTCCATAACTGCCCTTCCCAGTCTTACTCTTCTTCAGATTTCTTGACTGCAGTCCCCATTTGATCAATGTCTGATCAACGCATTTGGAAATCCTTAACTTTTCCAATTTCTTCATTGTCTAGATAGAATTTATGTCACTCCTCTGTGGTCATTATTTTTGTTTCCTTAATGTTCAACAGTAAGCCTTTTTTTTGCACTTTCCTTTCTGACATTCTTTAGTAAACGGTTTCAAATTTTGATTTTTGTGCTAGTAGAATGGTATCATCTGCATATCTTAGATTGTTGATGTTCCTTCCTCTGATCTTCCTTCTTCCTTCTTCCATGTCTAAACCTGCTCAGCATATGATATTTTCTGCATACAGGTTGAATGCATAGGGTGCTAGAATGCAACCTTGTCTGGCCCCCTTTCCAACTGGGAATCATTCTGTTTCTCTGTATTCTGTCCTGAAGGTAGCATCCTACACTGAAGGTAGCCTCCTATCCTACTAAAAAATTTTTTCTTGATCTGTGAAGGGAACAGGGACTTTGCCTGTGCTGGATGGGGTTACATTCTCCCTAATATCTCAGGCTCACCACTTGGCTGTTCTCTCAGACTCTTGGATGCCCAGGTCTCAGCAGTGGTCACTAGCCAGGAATGCATTTGCATAGTTGAAACTAATGCACCAGCTGCACCCATTCCTTGAGACATCTGATGGGAGGCTAGGCTGGCCCATTCCCTGCTTGCTTTTTGTCAGCAAGGTAAGAAGTTTTTATTCAAGCAGGCATTCAACATATAATCATGATAGTGTGGTTTTTATGGAATATGTGCGTTTTAGATATATCTTTTAACTTTTGTATATTTTATGTTATTTTATCCTGTTTTCAGATTATTTTAACTGTTTTAAATTTTATTGTAATGTTTTTAAAAATATTATTATCTGTGAGCTGCCTTGGGTCCCTTCTGGGAAAAACATGGCATACAAATGAAATGAAATAAATATATTTTATAAGGGAGCAAACCAAAGAATTTCAGAAGAAAATCTGCTTATGCTTTGTAGATTATAGTAAAGTCTTTGATTATATAGATCCGTGTTGGTGAACCTATGGCACACATGCCCTCTCTGGCACGCAAAGCCATCCTGAGGGCACATGGTGGCCACAGCAAGGAAAGGTGGAGGCAGGGGAGCACGCTTGGCGTGGCTCCATGTTGTGGCTCAGTTTGCCTCAAAAGAACCAGGCAATGGCAAAGATGGGCAGTGAGGCGTGCTTGCCTGGCCTGACTCCTTGCTGCTAGTTTTCTCCCGCAGAAAACCAAGCCACAACAATAACAGGTGGTGTGAGGCCTTTCTGAAGGAAATCCCACCCCTTCCAGCCAGAAGCTGTGTGCCTTCTGACTGAAAGGCCCACAACTTCTGAAGGCCTACACTGCTATGCTATGGGATTCTGGGAACTGTAGTGAAATCTTGGCAAGATTTCTTCAAAGGAGGTTTGCCATTCCTTTCCTTTGAGGCTGAGAGAGTATGACTTGCCCAAAGTCTCCCAGTGGGTTTCATAGATGAGTTGGGATTTCAGTCCTGGTCTCGAGAATGACACGCTCAAACCACTGGATCTCTTTGTTCTTGTTATTGTGCTGTGCCCTCTGTGCATTCACCTTCCAGCATGCCTTTCCCACGTGAAATGTCCTAGTCTGTATATGTGACCTCTCCAAACATTCTGATGCTAAACATACCCCATATGCAGTGTGGGAAGTGTTGGGTATGTTCACAAATGGCAGCACTGATAATTAAATGAGGATGATTTCTTGATATTTGGAAATGACAGTCACGTACTAAGAAGAAGGTAAAAAAGGTAAAGGTATTCCCCATTAACAAGGTTGTCAAGTCTTGCCCAACCATAGGGGGCAGTGATCATCTCTATTAATAAACCGAAGAGCCAGCCTTTTCAGAGACTACTCTGGGATCATGTGGCCAGCATGATTGCACAGAATGCTGTTTATCTTCCCGCCGGAGTGGTACCTATTCATCTACTTGCATTTTCATGCTTTCCAACTGCTAGATTGGCAGAAGCTGGGACTAGTGATAGGAGCTCAACCCATCATGGGGCATGTGGGCTTCGAACTGCCAACCTGCTGATCTTGCAATCAACAAAATCAGCATCTAAACCACTTGAGCCACCACATCCCTGCCATATACTAGGAATACTTGACAAAAATTGCTTTGTAGCTGATAACCTGTGGCCAACTAGGTTTCTAGGTATGTTTCACATCCTAAATCAATGATTATCCATATTTGTTCCTCCAGATGTTTTCAGCTCCAGCTCCCATAATTCTTGAGCACTAACCATACTGGTTAGGACTTCTGGGAACTGAAGTTCAAAACATCTGGATGAACAAAGGTTGAGAACCACTGACTTCATTGACCATTCCCACAATTGTATATGCCTGCTTTATACTTGTAGCCGCTGAAGAACTGGGTTTATATCCATGAAAGCTCACGCAAAAATAAAAAAACAGTTAGACTTAAACATCTTTCCTGCCTCCCCTTCCTTCTTCCTTTTTATGACCTAAGTAAATATAAAGAGAGAGAAAAATATCTAGTATCTAATCCCCCCCCCCCCCCAATCTGCTTCTTGTAATTAGCAAAATGGCTATCTGTTAATAAAACTGCATTAAGTGAAGTCTTGCCAGGGCAGTCTGATGGGTAAGGATAACACTGAAGGAAACAGCAAGTATGCAGGGACAGATTTGAATGTGGAATTAGAAGAAGCTATTATCATGCTTGACCCATGTGCAAGGGAAAACAAATGGCAAATTATATGCAGGCACACAACTTTAATCATTTGCTGTAGTGGAACCAGCTTCTTCTGCCTTCTTCGTGCATTCCACTTCTTGTGAAGTAAAGCATTTTATCTTCACCAGACTGTTTAAAAGTCATGAACTTAGCTTCCTCTATGGAAGGAAAGATCTTCTCCTAGCTCTCCCTTATTTTTCGCTTCACATATTTCACTCAGAAATGGGGGTGGGGGGAGAGATAGAGTCAGCAAACAAAATAGAGCACATAAGACATTTTGATTTGGCCTATTGTTAGGGTCTTGGTCTTAGAAGAGCTGGATGTAGGCAAGGTAAATCCTAGAGAAAGGAGGACTGTCTGGAAACCCTTCTACTGAATCTCTAGAAGTGTGGTGGCGCTTCTTTTTAGCTATCTCTTCCAAGTGGGGCAAATGTGTTGTGAAGTTAGTGAAGGTGGCAGTACTGTATTTGGAGCTTATCAGTTGAACTTTAAAACCGGCTCAAGCATCCTGGGCTGGAGCCGATATGTGGGATGGAGTTGGGGATTATTGCATGCTAAATCACTAGCTAATCGCCAGCTGCCATCAGCCCAGGTCCAAGCCAGGTCCCAGCCATGCTCCGCCAGCACTTTTTTGAAGTCAGCTTTCCTGCTTCGAAAAAGGGCTGGCAGAGTATGGCTTGGACCCAGGCTGATGACAGGCAGCGATTAGGCAGCAATGTAGCATGCAATAATTTGTGCCTCCATCCCCCGTCCCAGCTCCAGCCCAGAATGCTTGAGCCAGTTTTAAAGTTCATCTGATAAGTTCCTTTTTCGTTTTTGTAATTCTTGTGGTTTAAAAAAAATCCCAAAAACATCTCTGTTGTTTCTGTTGTCCTGGTAGCTCCCAACTCCAGCTCTAACATTTTATTCCCACCTATAAGTGGATTTCTTTTTCATTCCAAGACATCTCAGAATACAAAAGGAGGGGCGTTTCCTCTTCTCCTCCTTTCTCCTTCATTTGTTATAGTGTAACAGTTAAATGACACTTTTTTGCACTACAATATAACCCTAAGAAAAACAAAAATTTAGAGGAGAATTGGCCTTCAGATCATGTTATCATTTCAGCAAACACACCCCTGTTTTGTTTTGGTTTTTTTTATTTTACAGATCCAAAAAGCTGGCACAAATACCTCCCTCCTAAAAGAATTGAATGAATGGGCAAAAACCCAAGTATGTATATTGTGCGGCTAACCCCCAAGTATGTATATCGTTAGAACTCACAATGCTTTAAAGCAACCTGTAAATGGAAAAGTCATTCAAAACCTATCACAAATTCCGGCTTGTCTGTTTTCATAAGCTTAGTCAGGTGCTTGGTCAGTATTTCCATGCGAAATCACCCGAGAATGCCAGAGATCTTTCAGGACTAGGAACAAATCCTTCCTGAAACTTTGTAGAAATGCTGCCAGAGTAGACAATACAGTGCAGGGCTAGAAGGACTCGTAGAATGTGTGGCTGGGTTGGAAGTGACTTCAGTTTTCCTGGGCAGGCTGTCTGTTGCTTATTAATATTATTATTATTATTATTATTATTATTATTAACCTTTTTTTTTACTTTTTTACTTTTAATTTTGTTGAAAGCCTCAACATATCTTAAACTTTTGTATGATCTATTGTTTTTCCAGAGAACTAGCATGGTGCCATGGTTTGAGTACTGGACTATGATTCTGGAGGCCGGGGTTCAAATCCTTGCTCAGCCATGGAAGCCCACTGGGTGAGCTGAGGCATGTTACGCTCAGCTGTAGAGGAAGGCAAAGGCATCTCCCCAAGCAAATCTTGTCAAGAAAACTAAGGATAGATTTGCCTCATCTGTGTGTGTGTGTGTCAAGTCGCTTGTTGACTTATGGTGACCCCTTGGTTTTCAAGAGGTGGTTCTGCCAGTCTCTTCCTCTGAAATATTGCACTTGCTGTTCATTGGCACTCTCCCATAAAAGTATTAACTAAGGTTGATCCTGCTTAGCTTTCAAGATCAGACAGGATCCGTTACCTTTAGAGTCACCATAAGTTGGAAATGATTTGAAGACAAGAACAAAATTGTGAAATCGAAGGCTTTCATGGCCATTATCCATAGTTTTTTGTGGGATTTTCAGGCTGTGAGGAGGTGGTTCTAGAAGGTATGCCTTAGGGATGCCATAAGTCAAAAATGACTCAGAAGCAAATAACAATGGGACAATTCTTCGTGCTGCTGTCCTCACCACCAGCAGGGTGACCAGACATCCTCCTTTTCCAGGACATGGAAATATTTCAGCCTTCTATCCAGGTGGAATTCTCAAATGTCCTCCACTTTGAGCATGGCTAAGAAGCATGGATTTATATTTATATGAGTTAGGTTATTTTAACTTTTCTTTGGGCCTCTCCTCCATTTTTCTGAAATATCCTTCATTGTGAGCAAGGCTAAGCATGGATTTATATTGATATGTTTTGAGCTTTTCTTTGCTCATGTCCTCAATTTTGAGCATGAATGAGAAGCGTGGGCTTCTATTGATATGACTGTTTCTGAGCTTTGATTTGGTCTTATCCTCCATTTTGAACCTAAGAAGCCTGTATTATTTAGTCTGCCCTCAATTTTCCATGGAATTTTCTCCATTTTGAGCCTGACTAAGAAGTCTGGATTCCTACTGAGATGTTTCTGATCTTGTCTTTGATCCTGTCCTCCATTTTGAGTCTAAGAAGCCCGAATTCCTATTAATGTGAGTGTTTCTTAACTTTGATTTAGTCCTTTCCTCCATTTTGAGCATGACTAAAAAGCATGGATTCCTATTGCTACGAGTGTTTTGATCTTGTCTTTTGTCCTTTCCTCCATTTTTTTTTCCTGGACTGTCCTCCATTTTGAGCCTAAGGAGCTTGGATTCCTAGTGAGCTGCTTCTGAGCTTCTCTTGGCTCCTGCCCTCCATTTTGAGTCAAAGGAGCAAAAATGATATGAGTGTTTTTGAACTTCCCTTTGGGCCTGCCCTCCATTTTTTTTTTCCTGGATTGTCCTCCATTTTGAGCCTAAGAAGCCTGGACACCTACTGAGATATTTCTGAGCTTGTCTTTGGTCCTGTCCTCCATTTGGAGTCCAAGGAGCCTGGATTCCTATTGATAGGACTCAGGAGTGTTTTTGAGCTTCCTGTTGTTCCTGTCCTCCATTTTCCTCCTGGACTGGCCTCCATTTTGAGCTTGACTAAGAAGCCTGGATTCCTATGGAGGTATTTCTAAGTTTGTGTTTGGTGCTGCCCTCCGTTTTTTCCAGGACTGTCCTTCACTTTGAGCCCAAGGACTTTATCACACGGGAGGAATTTCTTTCAATTTCGAAAGAAATGGAAGTGAGGCCAGTTCGGAATTGAGTAAATTCACTAGTTCAGCGAATTTATGTGATTGCGTATTGACACTGCATTGAGTTCAGAACTGCCCGAAATTGCCTCCCGGTGCCCGAAATTGCATGTGATAGTTTCTCACGCAATCATGCGAAATCCCACGATTGCGTTCGGAAGGACTTCCCTTTGCCCAAAAATGTGTGTGATCAGCTTTCACGCAATCACGCAAAACCCTATGATTGCATTCAGATAGCCATTGGATTATACTTCCAATTCCCTTTGTGTGATCAACTCCTTATATAAGCATGCATATCCCTATGGATATGAGTGTTTCTGAGCTTTCCTTTGGCCCCGTCCTCCATTTTGAGCTTGACTAAGAACCCTAGATTCCTATTGAGATACTTCTTAGCTAGTCTTCCTCCTTGCCCTGCATTTGGAGTCTAAGGAACATGCCTATTCCTATCGATACGAGCTTTTGGAGCTTTCCTTTGGCCCTGTCCTCCATTTTGAGCTACTGCGGTACGTCTAAGCTTGTCTTTGGTCCAGTCCTCCATTTTGAGTCTAAGGAACCTGGATTCCTAGGAATGTTTCTTGATCTTCTTGTTGGCCCTATACTCCATTTTTCTTTCCTTCCTGGCCTGCCCTCCACTTTGAGCCTAAGAAGCCTGGATATTCCCTAAGGAGCCATTTCTGAGCATGCCTTAATTGGTCCTCTCCTCCATTTCTGTTTTTTTTTTTTTTCCTTCCTGGCCTGTCCTCCAGAAGCCTGGATGTTCCTCCTGAGAGCTGTTTCTGGACTGGACTTTGCTCCTCCTGCCCTCCCCTTTGGGGTCGAAGGGGCATGCCTAGCATCCCTATGGAGGACAGGAGCCTTGGGAGCTTTGGCTGGCTCTTGTCCCCCACTTTGACTGAAGCCCCTGGATTCCTCTGGAGACGAGTAGAGAGTGAGTTCTCTGACTGTGGGCTTGCTAGGGCTTCTTGGGCCAGGAGGAGGAGGAGGAGGAGGCTTTGGGGGGCGTGGAGCAGGGCTTGGCTGACTGACCCAGGGGGCCCACAGCCCTCCTCCTTCTCCTATTCTAGACTGAGGCTGCTGCTGCTGCTTCTGGGCAGTCCTTTGGTGTGTCCAGGGACTGTGTTTGCCAAAGGCGGAGGAGGAAGAGGAGGCGCCCTGCTGCTGCTGCTGCTGCTTTGGCTGGAACTGGAAGAAGCAGCAGCAACTTTCGTGGGAGCAGCAGCAGCAGAGGAGCCCCAGGTGCCATGCAGGCGAGCCTCCCCCTCCTCCTCTCCCTCTAAGAAGACCATGGGCCAGGAGGCTCCCTCGGGGCTGCTCTTGCTCCTGGTGCTGCTTTTGGTGTCCCCCTCCGTCCTCTGCAGCAAGGCTCCCGCCTTCGCCTTCCCTCTAAGAGTCTCTGCCCCGCTGCCCCCCGCCGGCCCTCCTCCTCCTGCCCTCCCGACGCCCCTCTGGAGGAGGCTGAAGGACGAGGGCAGCCAGCAGGAGCCCCAGGCGCCCTCGGGCTTGGCCCTGGCCTCGGTGGAGCTGGTGGCCATGGTGGCCAACCTGGAGGGCGACGCCGGCAGAGGCTACTACCTGGAGATGCTCCTGGGCTCCCCGCCTCAGAAGGTAAAAGGGGGGGGGGGGTCAGGGAGTTACGTCCTCCTTTTCCCGGACGCACCCTCCATGGATTTCAGTAGGTGGAGACTGTGTGACCTGGAGGAATTCTCTCTTCTACCCAAGTTTTAAAGAGACAGGGAATCTTCTCCTTTTTTTTTTTTTTTTCACATGGCAGCCCTGCTCAAGGGGGGGATGGTGAGGATTGAACTTGGTGGTGGAGAGATGTCCAAAATGGGCAGAAGGCTACTGTGAGGAGCGTGTCAGGTCCAGTGGCATCACTAGGGCTGCCTGGCATCTGCCCCAACCAGGCCAGTGGCCTGTCACATCTGTGTGGAAGAAAACAGCTATTTGCCACCAATGGTGCATGGACTGGGGCACACAAATGGACTGTCCATGTCCCAAGCTGTTCCAGTCTACCCACCTTGTTTGCAACTCCTGAAGAAGTCAAGAAGTGAAGGGAATGGCTTCTAGGTTTTCCCCTTAGCATGCTGACAGCGTCCCAGCTGTCTTTCCTGCTCCTTGCAGGTGAAGAGACCAGGTCCTCCCCAGGACCATTAGTCTCTGGGAGTCCCAGTCTACCCATGAAGAAGTGTAGAACATACTGGAGGATGGTCACTCTGGGACACCTTCTTTTGAAGTGTTATCCAGTGCATTCCACACGCCCCTAGAAATGCCCCTCTTTCCTCCCATGACTGTGACCGTGTCTCCTCCTTCATCTAGAATCTAGGACTGGCCATTTACTCACCCAACCCACCTCACAAACATTGAGTCCTCTGCAGTAGCAGTCATGCAATCCAAGCAGCCTTACCTTTTATAGTGGAACTCCCAGAATCCCCCAGCCAGCACTTTAAATTAGTAATTTAAATAACGTTTTCCCAAGTGAATGCTGTGTCACAATTACATCAGGTAGAATCTAACTACTGTACACATTGCATTGTGTTGTTTAATGCATTTAGCAAACATTTTATAGCCATGGTAGGGAAGAAGGAACTGAGAGTACAGTGAATATGAAGTGAAAGTTCAATTTTCCCCTTGCTCCTATCCCCACCTATCTACCACAATGTCATTTATAATTTTTTTTAAAGCTAGTATCCAAATGATGGCTCCTTGTTATGAAATCATTGTGTGTAACTCTGCTTTCCTTCTGTCTGTTTATTAATGTTGGTGAGAGAGTGGAAATTGCATTGTTATCTCAATCACTGAATGGAAATAACACCAGGAAATTCCTGTACCATGTTTTTCTTTCTTTTTGTCAAACATTGTCCAACCTGTAGAGGACTGGGGAGAGGAGGTATGCATCACTCAACCCAAAACAGGTCCTTTTCCCTGGTCTATATAGTTCAGCATCCTGCATCGTACAGTGAGTCACCCAGATATCTCGAGTCCCAGTCAGGAGTTTGAGGGGGAAAGCCCATACCAAGTGTTTATCTGTAGCTTTTCTACTTTTTCTTCTAACAGCAATCATAATATGTAGCATTTATTTAATTTATTCTGTATGTTCAAAACTTTTCAGGATATCTCAGCACATCTTATACTGACTCTAAGAAGCAGGCCAGTATTGTTGTTGTAGATGAAGCTGACCTGAGGGTGTCTAGGCCTACTCCATAGTGAGCCAATAATTGTATGTTTTTGACCATTTTTGTCTAGCTCAGGGAATTCTACCATTTGAGAACACTTTCATGTATATTTGTTGTTGTTATGGGCCATCAAGTCAAATCCTATTTATGACAATCCTGTCACAGGATTTTCTTGGCAAGAAAGCTTCATTCAGATGTTCTCCACTGCCTTCCTCTGAAAAAGTGTGACTTGACCAAGGTCAACAAATGGCTTTGCATAACTGAGCAGGAATTTGAACCCTGATCGCATGTAGCCCTGTTAAAGTACTTGAACCACTGTACCACACTGGCTTTTAGGGGTGAAAATCTTGCAGCCCTCCTAGTGATACTGATCTGAACTACAAGCATTCCTGTCCATTGGTTGTGGTGGCTAGAGCTGATGGAAGTTACAGTCCAAAAACAATTTGAAAGCAATATGATTTCCATCATATAGAAAGCTAGCATTTGGGGGATATGGGTCCAAAACACACTGCAGAACTAATCCAGTTTGAGACCACTTTATCTGCTGTGTCTCAGTGCTAGGGAATTCTGGGACTTTCGTAAGACATTTAGCCTTCTCTGTCAGAGAACTCTGGTGCCACAAAAAGCTACCGTTGCCAACATTCCCTAGCATTGACCCAGAACAATTAAAGTGGTCTCAAACTGGATTAGTTCTGCAGTGTGTTTTGGACCATGGCTAAGTCCACTCTTTCTCCCTGGTTTTTGAGCTTTCTTTGTGTAAGAAGGGTTTCAGTTTTTTGTGTGTATTTAGAAGAATATGCTGTCATATGATCTTCCTCGCAGCCTGAAGCAATATAGTAAGAGAGAAAATGAGTCAGTGAGAATTAAATTGATCTGAGGTGAAATTTGAACCAAAGACTTTCTGGTTTTCAGATCAGACTCCTAGGCATTTGAAATGTAGTATATCAGGCCTACTTTGCTTCACAGGAACATCTTCAGCAGGGAAGAGTGAAAATGTTATTTGGGGAAATAATTCTTGTAGAATTGGTTGTTTCACTTCACATGGGTTTAAGGTACAATCCTTGACAGCAGAGATAGGGGTCTTGAGCCACAGATGAAAATCCAACTTTCCTGGAGCCCCAACATCAGGTGGGCATGGCTCTTTCTCCACTTTTAGCTGGTTTCCCAGTTTGTATATGGGTGTTTCCCAATTCTTAAAAAAATACCACTCTTAAGCCTTAGTTACTGTCATTAAGAGCTTAAAGCTGAAACAGGCTGCTATTTTTAATCCCACATTGTTTTCCTGTGGCCTTGCCTGTTCCTAGAATGTGACGTCTGAGAACTTAAATGAGATTGAATCCAGTCATCAAGATGAGAGAAGTTTCCCAACCATCCTTTGCACACTTATGTGGGAGCAAGGCCCACTGAATTCAGTTTAAATTCAGACATGTGTAAGTGCGCACTATTAATTGCACTGTCATCTTAAAAATATTGGACTAGGTATATCAAAACATCCTCTGTCCCTTTCCTTGCACATTTCAAAATATTATTTCAGCAAGGCATAAGGAACTTCCTTCCATTCTCTGATTTCTTTGTAAACTTGCTTCCTTAATCATGATTCCATATGAGGATTTTTTTGGAGGGGGGTCAAAAACCAAATATCAAGTATGGTGTAACTAACCCACTGCTTACTTGAAACTCTCCACACTTTATAAGAGTGTTTCTGTTCTTTTAATTCTTGGGAAAAGTTCTGAAGGCTTAGTTTTTTTCTACTGTGTCACAGGGTCTCATGTGAGTAAGTAGTGTATTATTGGGCTAGATGACAAGTCAGATGATCAGGATTAATTGAATAATCCTCAAAGGGCTTCAGGAACCTAAAATCCATTGGTATAAAATGGAGTTTGTGCTAAATATGCATTTTGCATTCCTAAAAGCCTTTAGGGTTTTCTCCCTTATTTTTTAAAAAATTCTAACAGAGCCACATTGAAACTGAGAGAGGCAGGAAAGATTGGAGAATCTCTAATCAGCTGTTATAATGTTTTACTGTGAACTAAAGATCAGAAGAAAACTGTTTCTCCTTACTTCAGACTTTTAACACTTCACTGTTTTTTACTAGTGTTGTTTCAATTGTCTCCATTAACTTTTTTGTTTCCATTGGAGACAGTACAAAAGCTACTTGCACCTGATTCCCCACTCCCAGTCCAAGCCCCAGCTTCCTTGCCCAGGCCGGATATAAGGACTCTTTGAATTTCAAGAAAATTTACTTTGATATATAATAGGCTGAATTGTGGAGGAAGGACAAAGCATTCCATTTGATCATACCATATTAAATATACAAATATACAAGTACTCTGAAGACAGAGTCTGATACAGAGCCTGGAAATATTATATTTAGATAACAATTCCAAGGACTCTTTCAGATGTCGGGAATTGAAAGTATAATCTAGGGTCAATCCGAATGCAATCATAGGGTTTGACGTTATTGCGAATTAAAGCTTCGCACACAATTTCGGGCAAAAGGGAAGTCAATTTGAATGCAATCATGGGTTTGACGTTATTGCGAATTAAAGCTTCGCACGCAATTTCGGGCAAGGAGGGGTCATTTTTGGGAAATGGAGCGTTACTCCGAATGCAATGGGGATTCCCGTAAATTCGCTAAACAAGTGAATTTACAGGAATTCGCATTGGCTCCATTCGAAGTTTGGGAGAAATTCCTCCCGTGTGAAAGAGTCCCAAGAAATCCACAGGAACTGTGGCCACTGGGGATTATGGGAGTCACAGTCCAAAATGTTCCTTTTACAACCCCTGGTCTGAATTTAGGGGCTTGTTGAAAGATTTTTCATTTGGTAGAGTTCAAACTATTGTAGTTAGGAATTATATATGGCATCCTAAATGAGTTCAGCTATCCATACAAGAAGTCTCTATGCCATCATCACTTTCTGTGGAAGGGATGTACGGCACTGGTTTAAAGACTTCCATGTAATCTAATGGCTTCATGTGGAAATCCATTTACAAACATCGGCAATGGATTACGCAGAAGTTTGTTTCACTAGCAAACACCCAACCCTATATCATATTGGAATTTGGTCGGGATTTGTTCACTTCCTACGCACTTTGTTTGTTTTCCTCTGGCAGTTCAAATTTTATGAATAGTTGAACAAGACAATGAAACAGGCTGGACAACAGTTAGAGTGGAAGCACCGTGAATTGGTTCTTGTGTCTGGGAATTGGGTAAACTGCCTTCCTAGAGTATGGTTGCACTCTCCCAGAGATGCAAGTGCATAGCTTAGAAATGCTTCTGAATCCATCTTCATTGTGACACCCTTCAAATACTTAAAGAGGGCTATCATATCACCCCTTAACCATTTCTTCTCCAGGCTTTTTATTTTATTTTATTTATACCCAGCTCCCTAAGTCTTTCCTCATAAGGCATGGTTTCTAGATTCTTCACCATTTTGGTTACCCTCCTCTGGACATGCTCCAATTTGTCAATATCCTTTTTGAATTGTAGTGTGCAGAACTGGACACAGTACTCCAGGTGAGGCCTGACCAAGGCATGCTAGGCATGTTACTTCCCTTGATCTAGACACTATACTTCTATTGCTGCAGCCTAAAATTGTATTGGCTATTTTAGCTGCTGCATCACACTGTTGACTCATGTTCAACGTGTGGTCTACTAATAATGGCACTGGATTGGCATGTTTTACCTCAGCACCACTTAAAGTTTTCCTGATGCAAAGCATGAAGCCTTCTTGAGAAATTCAGTGTCCTCTGCCTAAAGGATGGAGACATATTGAGTTCTAAAGGACACTTTTTTGTGTTGCAAATGGATGTTAACTTTCCTGAACTTTGAAATCTCCCAGTAACCATATGGTCAATTTGTTTTAATCTGTTTGTATTGATTTTATTTATATGTCACCTTGAGATCTTGTTATAGGGCAGGATAAAAATACATAAATAAATAATGCCTATTAGGATAACAGGTTTTCAAAGATTTATTTTGTATCATTCAGATGCTCATCAACATTGTCTCTAGTTAAGTGTAAATTGTTATATAAACCTGGGAAAAAAGAAAGGGTCTTAGCTCATATATCCAGGGTTTTCCACCCACACTGTCACATCATTTTTTTTACCTTTGTAGCTAAAATCAATTGTAGTGTCTCTTACAATTCTTGAGCTTTCTTTTCATTTGTTAGGCCTACAGCAGACTTTTATTGTTTTCTCCATTCATTCATGGACTTCACACGTGTTATGTATGTTTTAACATTTTGGGAAATAACATAAAAAGAATTAGTCTTCCTTCTAAGTCTTGGTATCTTTTCCTTTATATTTTCTGTCATCTGCTTTCTGAATTACTTTATATACTTATGTATAAGTATAGAAATTTAGGTCAAAAATTGACCCAAAAAACTAAGTCGACTTATCCATGGGTCAATGTAAGTACTTTATATTAACTCTTATTTAAAAGAAGGAACCATCCCCAGGTGAAAGGCAAGAGTAAAATCTGTCCTGGAAGCACTGATCCCCTCTGCTCTCTCATCCAGGCAGCCTTATGAGTGAGCACAAAGAGCTATGTCTGCTGGAATTTATAAGTTTTTGACATTATTTTGCTTTGCTTCATCCTTTAGCTCCTTTGCTATATGCCCCTAAGTGTTAGCCTAGACTTATCCATAGGTCATATCAAAATCCATAATTCCAACCCCAACCTCAACTTACACATGAGGTCGAGTTATAGTTGAGTATATATATAGTTGATTCCTCTGAATCCTTGCTATAATAGGGGAAAATGTTACAGTTTGATGCTTGAGTTAACTGTAAGCATATCAAGTGTATTAGGTTTTTTTTTAAAAAAATTTGGGTGGAATGGATGCTAATTACTAAGAAACTTTAAAAATGCTAGCAAATGAAATTAGTGTGAAATATAACCCTACCGTGCAAAAAAAGTTCTTTTTCATGGGGATAGTGTCTGTTATTTCTTACATTTAGTTCTTCACCCTAATGCAGATATATGTCTCCTGTTCACGGATATGATTGCATATGATAAAGTTCTGCCCAGTATTAATATAAACTACTGTCATGCTTGTTAAATCAGTGTACTGTATGTATTTTGAAATAGAAATTTCAGTTTTACAACCCCATGAAGCCACTTGAAGGTGTATGTTTATCACAGATTTCTTCTTTTTTTTCTGTTTTTTTTTTTCCTTTTCTTAAAGGGGCTTTTAAAAAACTCCCTTCCTAATTTTCATAGAAACTGTAGCTTTGAGCATGAGGTGCTATAATTTCTTTAGTATACATGCTACTGTCATGCTGAGTCATGGTTGTAGTTCCTTGTAATCAATACTAATAGCCCAATATTTGGTAGAAATATTAATTTTAACAAGGCTGGTGTGTGTCTGTGTTTATTGCCATGTGATTTTCAATAAGGTAATCATTTAAGAAATTATCCTGTCTATGTTAAATGTTCAAATGTAACTTTGCACATGCTAGAATTCAACCTATTTTTGGTGGCATTCTCAGTTTTCTAATTCAGCCTCATTCTATAATCATAAAATTTTAAAATTAGAAGGTACCTCAAGGATTATTTAGTCCATAGCCCTTCATGAATCGACATCCTGTTTATAAACCTTTCATTCTCTCTTTAAAACCTTTAAATGAGGAAGAGCCTTCCAAGCTAATCCATTCTCTTGTCATACAGGTCTTACTGTTAGGAGGTTCTTCCTAATGTTTAATCTGAATCTTCTTTCTTATAATTTGAATCTTTTGGACCATGTCCGAGCTGTTGAGCAGCAGAAGTTAAAATTATTCCATGGCAGCATCCACACTGCAGAAATAAATCAGTTTGGCACCACTTTAACTGTCTTAGCTCAATGATATGGAATTCTGGAAATTGTAATTTGTTTTGACTCTAGAGCTCTCTGATAGAGAAGGCTAAATATCTCACATAGCTACAGTTGCCAGGATTCTATAGCAGTGAGCCATGGCAGTTAAATGGTGTCAAACTGGATTATTTCTGTGTTGATTGCATGTGGATGCAACCCATGTGACAGCCCTTTAGATGTTTGACAGCCCCCCCCCCCCACAAGATACCAAAAACCACAGGACCTCAAGTCCCATGGTTTTTAATGGTGGTGCACCATGCATTTGGCTGCACTGCAGCAGCCGTGTGCACATACCACCATTAGGGACAATGCGGCAGGGCTATCCACAGATGACAAGCCCATGGTTGGGGCAGGCAGACTGTATCTTAGTTGTTCTTGTCTAGACATGTTAAAGCTTGTTGATGTCCTCTTAAACTATGGTGTCCAGAAAGGGATATACAGTGCACCCTCGCCTGACGCAGGGGATCCATTCCATTGATCATGTGTGATCAAGCCCCATTCATTTGAATGGGGTGCACCCTGTGCATGTGCCCCATTCAGCATATTAGGGCTCACCGTCTGTGTGACCTCAAGTCTGTGTATGGCCAGCTCACATACAGCACGGGTGCACTGTAGTACTCCAGCTGAGGATTGATCGAAATGGAACAGAGTTGTATTGATGCAACTCCTGATCTGGATACCACACTTTGGTTAATGCAACCTAGAACTACATTAGCTTTTCCTTCCACGGTATCATGCTGTTAACTTGGGTTTAACCAGTGGTCTCCTAAAACCCCTAGATCTTTTTCATATTGTATTGCTGTCAAACTAGGTGTTATCTGCCTTATATTTGTACACCTGATTTTTCCTGCATAAATGGAGACTCATCCATTTATTCATGTTGAATATGTTTAAGTTTTGTTCCAGTTCTCCATTCTAAAAACCTCTGTGGTGTGAGCTAATCCTTCTGGATTGATGATTTTTTTTCTTAAAGGGGCTTTTAAAAAACGCCCTTCCTAAGCATCCTCTCTTTTCTTTCACCCAGTTCTTTTATAAAGATATTGAACAAAACTAGGCCAAGGGCTGACCCTGCAGCATTTCATTTGCAACTTTTCTCCAGGATGCTGAGGTACCATTGGAGAACACTCTTTGGGTGTGATCAGTCAACCTACAATCCACATAACAGAAGCATTTCTAGCCAACATTTTACCCAGCGTGCAAGAATATCATGGAGGACCTTGTCCAAAGCCTTGCTGAAATCCAGATAGGCTATCTCTGTGGTATTCCTGAGATTTAGCAAGGCTTTAATTCTATTTAAAAGAGAGAGAACAAGAGAGATAAGATTAGTCTGGTATGACTTGGTTTTAAGAAATTAATGCTGGCTCTTATCACAGCATTCTTTTCAAAGTGTTCATTGTCTGACTGTTCAATTCTGTTTTCTAGAACATTTCCTGGTATTGATGTCTTGATGCTTATGCCTTGCTACTAATTTAAACCACCTGTGTACACAGTTTGGGATGACTTGCCGCTCTGTTTACTTATGGATAGAAAATTGATTTTTGATTTAACAGTAGAAGAATTGTTCATTCCGTCTCCAAAGGAATGAAAAGGGCAGCCCTGTCCCTTCTCTGTTTAAGTCTCCCTTTAAAAAAAATTATAATGCAATGGCAGTACAATAAACATTTCCCTTTTTTAAAAAACCCTATCTCAAAGCTTTCTTGGGTCTAGAAGCATCTTGAAAGTGCTTTTGAAAGAAATTGAATACTATTAAGTACTCTTGCTAGGGGAAAAAAAGAGGGATCAAAACTGGATTGATTCCTTTTAAAACCTGAAATTCTAGCCTGAGCAGCATTTATCTCAGAAGTTAATTTGTTAAAAATAAACTATAGATGGTCATTTTTACTCTAATGCACCCCTTGACTCAAGCGAAATCACTTGAGTTTTTGAACAAAAAGGCTACTGATGAATAAGTGACAAATAATCTCATGATACCAGCTGAATGTAAAAATTCATAGTGTAACTTGTTTAAAGAAGCTGTAGATATGGAGAATAAACTGAATGCAGTACAACTTCTCAATAGTATTGTCTTCCTGAAATGCTAAGTATGTATGTGCGCAACAGCACATGTTACCACACTCAGTTTCCTTGAAAATGTACTAAAGATAAGTATAACCTTCTACCTAGTAGCATGGTAAAAGCATGGCTATTTTTTCAATAGAGTTTCAGAGTTATCACGTTGCTGGCCTTTGTTCTGTTGTCTCTGTCTCCTCCCCCAGTTATTCTTTGTGGTGGTGGTGGTAGTGTTGCAATGAACCTTCGTAAAACACATCTCAATTTAGAAAACACATTTCAGTCTTATTTTGAAAACAAACATTCAAATCAAACTCCATTTTCCTCCATTCAGAACCAAATTTCAGGATGAAAATCCTGCATTATTCACATTCATTTCTTAAGACTGTCATCTTGAATTGATTGAAAATAACTTGTGTTTGCAACTTTTTCTTCATATGGTGACTGTCATATGTGCTGAGCTCCAGCCTAAAGTGGTGTGTGCAGAAACAGTGCTGTATCAACTGACAGTAAAATTTTAAGTCAGGCTGGGCAAATCTGGATGGCCATTTTTACTGTAATGCACTCCTTGACCTCCATACCCCATGCCAAAACCAATAACCAGTCACTTCAGCAAATCATGTAGTAAATGGCCAATCTTCTTTGAAAGGCTTTTGAGGATGTAATCAGCCATTTTTAGACCATGTTGATGGGCAAGGGCCAAGTTGTGTGCATGCTATCATCTTTAAGTGTTGCATGACACTTGGTCCTGGAACTTAACTTGCCCACCATCTGCCATGCTGCAGCAGACGATGAAAACCAGCCCTTAACTGTAGTTTCAAAAACAATTTTAAAAACAAAGTTGTCTAACCCAAAGGCCCTCTAACCCAGAGTTATTGCAGAGTTATAGCATTTGACATCACTTTAACTGTCATGGGTCCAAACTACAGAATCTGGGGGAGGTAGGCAGAATTTTCTGCAGAAGAGCTCCAGTCCCTTGAATTACAACACTAAAAGGGAATTCTAAATACTTCACCAAATTACAGATCCTAGGATGAGACCTTGGCAGTTAAAGTGGTGTCAAATGGTTACAACTGTAGTACAGATATACCCCATAATCATGTCACAGATGCTTGAGATCTGTCACTGTTTGTTGAGTGGATCAAATCTTAGATTTGACGTTTGAGTTCAAATTGCCATTTAGCTGTGTAGTCACTAAATGGGCATTCAATATCTTGGTCCTCTGTAAAGATAAATAAGAAAATAAATGTGTGTGTTTGCGCACATATTAATATTAAAAATAAGTCTACTAACCAATTGTTCTATATATATAGTAGTAAGAGTGAAAATCCATGAACAATAAATCAGTAGCTGAAGATAGGTAGATAACCAAAGTTTTCAAAAAAGCAGAAGCCAGGCACATTTCAGCCCATGGACTTCCTCACCTGAGTGATAAAGGAAATGAGGCATGTTTACCTCTACTCTTGGAGGATTTAATACTCATTTTATACTCTAGGTTTAGCCTGGAGCAAAGAAGTGGAATAATGGAAGGACTTTGTTTTGGGACACTGAGGAGGACCATTGATCAAAATAGCTCTGGCCTCTGCTTTATTGAAGATGTGTCAAAACTTTTGGCCATTTGTCTTCCTTTAGCTACAGATTTATGCCTCATGGAAGTTCATTTTTACTACTATTTATTAGTTTGGACTGTTCATATTTTATATTGGAACAAATGATTATTTGATTGTACAATTTTAATAGTGGTTCAAGATGTGTGTGTGTGTGTGCTCTCATTCATCTTCTGACTGTTTTCCGTAGTACTTGTGAATCAGATCCAATATCCTTTTCTTCACTTGTGTTTTATTCAGTTTTCCCTCTGTCACATCAAAGTGATAAGGACCAGTGCTTCTAAAAGAATGTATTGTGATCAGTAAAAATGTATGGAGAGGAACGTTCTCTTCAGCTCTTTGTGTGTGTGTTGCGCGTGTGTGTCACCTGTTGATGTATGGCAACCCCATGAATTTCGTATGGTTTTCTTAGGCGTGGAATATCAGAGATAGTTTTTCCAGAGCCTTACTCTGAAATACTGTAGAGCCTACAACACTTAGTTATTTGTGGTCTATCAGCCAAATACTAACCAGTGCCAACTCTGCTTAGCTTTCAAGATCAGATGAGATCTAGTGCCTTTAGGCTATTTACTGTGCTTTATTTTATCTTCAGTACATTCTTTGGAAATTGTTTCTAAAGGTCAAAAACTATGGGTCCTGGTTGCTGACAGAAGACTGTTTGAAGCTGAATAAAGAGAGAAATTGTGATCTGATGTATGATGCAGGAAGGCCAAGTCACCACTGTGCCATAAAACCTTTATCTCTTGTGTGGAGAGGTCAGTTTAGACTCTGTAAGAACTACAAATCCTTCAACAGGCTGAATATTAAGTTCAGCAAGTACTTCACAGAAAGTAAACTATTGCACCTCTTCCCCACACATTTGTAGTTTATTTATAATTACAATCAATCTGCCAGAGTTTACATGACAAAGAATCGGATTAATCTTCAGATATCACAGGACTCATTCACAAACTGCATTGCCTCCTGCGAATCCTGTTCTTGTTATCTTGAGTTTATCAAAGGCTATATCGAAGGCAAACCTAACATCTGTTTCTTCCACAAACAAGAAAAAGCTTCTTTGCATACATTTCCAGTTCTATATTGAGCAGGGTGTTCCCAAAAGCATCATAGTAAAGGTGCTACTGCTTCAACAATAGCTTGGTTTATTTATGTTAGAACTGAAATTTATAGCCAAAGTTATCCTCTGAAAATGCTCAGGGCAAATGTTTTCTTTATATTTAATTAATTCATTTACCAGTCAGAGCAGATATATTTTGATGTTGAATTTGATTATAGCATTCAAATGGGTTTTGATTGTGAAGTTCAACAACTTTTGTAATTAAAATCTATTTTTGCCATTTTTGTTATGTTAGTGATTCTTGACCTTTGCTTTACTTTTCTGATGCCTACAAGGAATTGATGCATCTTCAATTATTCAAGTGATCTTTGCTGGGTAACAGAAAGCATTAAAGACCCAACATTCTACAAGTAGTTGGAATGCTTTTTTCCAGCATGGGTGTCTTTGTTCTTGTCTGTCAAACATGGTGTTGGGGCTGTTCTGATCAGTTTATAAAGTATTACAAAAATTTTCCTGGTTCACTGTACTTTCCCATAGTCATTAACTAATATGTGGTTTAAAAGTACTGTACACAATGGGGCAAAACAGATGGGCAGGAAAAAGTGTCTTGAAGCTGCCTTTTCTAAAGCCACACTGAAACCCCATCAACCGCACCGCCAGCTCCCAAGGCAGCTGGAGTGCTCAAGTAATGACCACATGACATGGCTTCAAGCCAGGAAGAAGTGGGAAAAAAGCTGCTTCTTTTTGAAATGGTTTTTCTTTATGTAAGGCGCCTACAGGGCACTTTCCTGCTGGCTTCAAGGCATGTGTCATCTAAATGCCACGCTTCCAAGCCAGCCTGAAAACACCTCTTTGTGCCTGTCTGTTTAGCCCCTGTCAGTTGAGATCCAAGAGGCTCACATGAGGTCTGTTGTGGCCAACTGGAAAGGTATATTTTGCCCATCTCTCTCCAGTGCTTCATAAAACTGTTGAAACATGTACAAATATTTTCAATTTCTTGCCATAGTTAAATTATCTTTTAAAAGAGGTTTTGGAAAAATGTTCAACATTTATGTGTGGCTGATTTTTATCCAGTTGGAAACAGCTCCTGCTCTGTTGGAGTTGCCCATTATTGCATCTTGACCCTTTGGCATTCCTATTTTCTGGTTGATTTCTCTGGCTTCTGTTGTTGTTGTTTTTAAGGGGGGGGTGTTGCTGTTGTGCTCATTCACATTATTTTTATGTCACCAGAGACTGAAAGCAGCTCCTGAGAAAGGCCCTTCTCACATTGTCACCAGACGTACTTGTGAAGGTTCTGAGACTGAGAGAAGGGCCTCTCCCAAGGATTTCTCCTTTTCAAAAAATGGAGCATAGGTATAGGTGTAATTATGCTAGTTTCATTGGAAAGGAGAGCAGTGGGAGTCAAAACTACAAAATAAAAAAAAACCTGCTATAATCCTTTTTGTCAGATCATACTAGGGCCTGTGGAGTCAATATGCCAAAGCAACAACTCTGTCTCTATTTTTCTACTGTCTGACTCCTTCATAAATGGCAAATGCATATTAAATAATAATAGAAAATTTATTGTAGTAAAATGGTTTGTTGGTGACCCAAAGGCCATTATGGGTCTTATCATGGGGTTTTCTTGACAAGATCTTTTCAGAAGGGGTTTGCCATTGCCATCTTCTGAGGCTGAGAGAGTGTGAGCTGCCCAAGATTACCCAGTGGGTTTCCATGGCCAGGCAAGTATTCGAACCCTGGTCTCGAGAGTCATAATCTAGTGCTCAAACCACTACATCATGCTTGCTCACAGTAAAATGGTAGCACAAGGCATTTCCTCACCAATGTCAGGCTACTTAGATTGATAGAACATAACATATTTAAAATTTCTGAGTAAGAAAACTTTCCTGAATTCCTATGTGTATAAATAGGCAACAAACTAGGCACTTACAATAATTTTACATTTTGATGTCAGAGTCAGAACATTTCTACCGAGTCTGACTCCAACCAAAATTGCTTCCAACTCCATAGCCATGGATTATACCAGTAGGTTTGTAGTTATAGCCTGATATTCAGTCCACATATCTTTAATACTATAATTTTACACTATTAAAATGTAATGATGGCTTCAAGTTATAGCTTGTTTAATTGTGTTCTAACTTTTCTGTTCTCAGTTTTTTTTTAGCTTAAAGTACCTTGTTTTTGCATTTTATAAGCCACCTTGGATCCCATGTGGGTTGAAAGTGGCATATAAAATAAATAAAAGGTACCGTATATACTTGTGTATAAGTTGACCTCATGTTTAAATCAAGGGCAGTTTTTGGGGCCAAAATCATGGATTTTGATATGACAAGTGGATAAGTCGAGGGTCAAACACTGGGGCATGTTACAAAAGATCTAAAGGGGGAAACAAAGCACCACTTCCCTCCCTACATCTTTCCCTCTGGACCTCTCCCAAGGGTCATAGTCTCAGCATGGGAAAGAGGAAACAAACTTTGACAAGCACACACTTCCCTTTACCAAAAACATTCCCAAGACTCATGGCTTGCAAAAGGGGACAGACCTTTCTCTATCTCTCTCTCTCTCTCTGCTTTCATCCCATTCTCAGGATTCCCAACTCATGGCATGCAAAAGGGGACAGAGTTTTTTTCTCTCTTTCTGCTTCCATCCCAGGATTCCCAATTAGATTCATGGCTTGCAAAAGGGGACAGAGCTCTCTCTCTCTCTCTCTCTCTCTCTCTCTCTCTCCACCCCAAGGCTTAGCTCTCTCGCTCTCACTCTCTTCTTCACCCCAAGGCTTAGCTTGCAAAACGGGATAAAAACTTGGGGGCATACTCTCTCTGTGTGTCTTGCCTGAGCAGCAGTGGCTTGCTTTTTAGCTCTAGCTGCGAGAGAAGGCTGAAGTCACATACACACACATGCAGAGAGAGAGAGAGGAGAGTGCACCGGGGAGCGGGACTCAAACAGGGAGTCAAGATCCCTGGCTACAGCGGAAGGTGGGCACTTCTTTCAGGAAATTTAGAAGCAGCATTAACTTATTGCCCCATCTATATGTCTACCCATGATTCTGGAGTCCATTTTGGGGCATAAATTTCTCCACTTATAGTCGAGTATATATGGTAAAGTACACTGGGACTGATCTATACGTGTTTAATCAAAATCAGTAAGTACTCCTGAGATCTGAGGATGTTGCTTCCAGTTATATATGCAGAGGATCACTATCTAAAGTTGCTTTTACAAGTGATGCTTAAAGTCATTTCCCCGCACATCTGAAAGGGAAATGAAAGAAAAAATTCATATTATTTTGAAATGTCGCTACTTGCTTTCTATAAAACATTTTAACAACATTTGTATGTTAAATAACATCACTTTTGAAAACACTTTTACAGGTGGTTTGGAAGGTCTGAGAAATGTAGAAAGCACAAATGTATTTCTAACTTGAACTTCTAGTCTGACATATAAAACTGGTATTTGCAGCTTTTAGTCACTGTGAAATTTGAGAGCTTAACGAACAATATGACACGTAGTACATATTTAATGTAATATATTTCTTTAGGAATATCAATAGGGAAAAAATTAAGTTCATATTTAAACATATAGCAAGTAGAAGTTGTTAATGATAAAGAATAATTCACAACATTTAGATGGGATAAATGGAAGATCTGTGTTTTAAGCTTATAACAGGATCTGGAGGACAGAAAGCATTTATTTATTTATGGGCTGGGGGAGGGGGATTTTACGATCTTTAGAGAAGATTTCATAAAGCTCCATGTTTTGTTTTGTTTTGTTTTGTTTCTTCTCTCTCTTGAAAACTGTCATTTATCTTTTTTAATAAATAAAGATTTTTTAAAAGAACAGTACGACACATGTTTCTTACTAAATATGCATTTTCAGTTTCTGCTTCTCATGATATGGAGAGATTGGGAAAGTAGGAACAGAAACATGTTACTCTTGAAACTGGTTTTAGCGGAGCAGCAGGGTTCCCTTTGAACAGTCATCAGAACAGATGTTCAAAATGTCTGGGGACTATTTATATAATTAAAATATGTTAGTCACTCTTTAGATCAGAGTGGATAAACTTGGGGGGAAGTCATTTTTACACGGGCCATACCAGCCCTCTATGTGGCATTGGAACTGACAAGATTTTTTATCCACAGATTCAATCATCCACAGCTTGAAAATATTTAAAAAATATATACATTCCAAAAAGCAAACATTGATTTTGCCATTTTATATAAGGGACACCATGTATTTAATGGGACTTGAACATCCACAGATTTTGGTATCCATGGGGTGCTCCTGGAACCAAACCCCAGCGGATACCAAGGGCCCACTGTATTGAGTTTCTTGAATGCTGTAGAGATTATACGTCCTTGTTTCCAAAAGCAGCAACAATTCCTTCACTCTCAGCCCACAAGCAAATAATAACATAAATAAGTTATTACAGAATGTGCTATTTTTTGACTAAAAGTCTTCATAAAATTATTCTCAAAGAAGAAATTTAAGCACCATATATTGCAAGCAACACTACTATCATTGTTGCTAAAGTTTTAAAAACTCCTCCCTAGAAATCTTAAAACCAAAAGGGGATTGTAAAATATATATTCCAGCACACACTTAAAGTCCAAATCAGACCCTTTCCCACAGCTGGCAAACAATGTTACTCCTTAATGAGTCACACCATGGTGACATGGTATAGGGCCACACTGATAGGCCTCACCACTCTTTCCAACTTCAGAGCTGAAGAGGTTGTTAAACTTTCTTGCACAAGGCAAAATTGAAGTCAGAGAATCTTAGAAGAGATTTTTGACATCTGATGCAGTTTGATGTTAGGGGTTCATACATTGGGGAGCAGGATACTGATATCAACAAGTTTTGGCTTGGCTACCACAAGTCAAGCAGCAGAACTCCTATTCCCAGTGTCTCCTTTTGCCTCTACATTGAGGATGGAAAGCTTTTGGTCCTCCAGATGTTTTGAACTTCAGCTCCCAGAAGCTCTAGCCAGCATGGCCAGGTGTAAGGGGTTAAAGTAATCAAAAATATCTGGGGTTCCAAACAGCCGCCAATCCTAGCTGAAAAACAGCTACCTAAGGTGCCATGTTTAATCAAAAGAGTGACGCCAAGGGAGGGGTTATTGGCTTGAATCTTACTAATAAGCCTCAACTAGAATAGACCCATTGAATCAATTGTTGAATGGTGAGTCAACATGTAGATGTGTATGTATGTGCTCTCAAGTCACCTGTCAACCTATGGTAACCTCAATAATTTCATAGTGTTTTCTTAAACAAGGAATACTCAGAGGTGTTTTGCCCATTCCTTCTTCTGGAATATAGCCTACAGATCATGATATTTATTGGCAGTCTCCCATCTAAGTACTAACCAGGTTTAGCTTCCTGGATCAGATGAGATCTGGTGCTTTTTGAGTATTTAGGGTTTTCTTAAGAAAGGAATACTAAGAGGTGATGATTTACCATTTCCTTCCTCTAAATATAGCTTACAAATCCCAGTAACTAGCAATAGGATTCAGGCCTCATCCCTCTCCTCTGCCATTTCCCAGCTCTAAACCCCTCCCATGCTTCAAAAGCTCCATCACCAAAACCAATAGGTTTTCTGCTAATTGCAGCTTTAAAGGGGTCATTTAGAGCAAGGAACATGAAGGAACAACAGGCACCCGCATGTGCATCACTGCTGTGATCAGCTACTCAGTGCTAGGTTTTAGATATAACATGAGAAGATTCCCTCTCAGATTGTCCACATCTTATAGATGTGGACTCTGTAGCTCCAGTCCAAAGCATACTTTCATGGAAATAACTCTTATGTAATGGTGGTTGCTTTTAGGTAAACATGCTGCAAATGCCATAACAACAAGGAAATAACCTTCATTAAAGCTGTCCTCTTTTAAAATCAGATGAGTGTGTTACATACAGCTGTTAAATGAAAGTAAATATTTCTTGTAGGTAAATATGTGTAGAAATTGTCCAGGATAAGAAATCTTACCAGGACCTGAGCAAGCGTTGCTCTTCAGACAGGGTCTCATCTGGCACTCTTAAGTGGAAAAAACAATCAAGTTATTATGCTCCCTCCACACCTACCATATATTGTGGATCAGAGGAGAATATCTAATGGCTAAAAGTGCCCATGATGTCTTTGTCAAGGTTAACTGAACAATTTTTTGTACTCGGAAATATCCCTGTGTGCATTAGACAGACGGGGTAAGAAAATCAGAGATAAAATCGTAATGTGCCCTATCTTTCCCACTCAAAACATTAGCTGACCTCTTTTGTACATTCTTTACATTTTGTACTTTCTTTACTCTATTTTCTCAGAGCAGGGGGCACAAATGTATTTTTCTCTCTAAAACAGATTTTCTGAATTACAGTGAAAGAACTCTGAAGATAAGGCTAGATGTAGAGGTCATCAAATTAAAATTGATGGGGCTTGTTATTAAGGAAACATAGGTACACACTGCAAATTGTGTAAAATGAAACACCAACTAGTTTTATTAGGTATTCTGGCTGTACCACTCATTCTCATGTAGCTAGCTGTAAAAGCCCAAGCTAATTTGCTACCTTCTGTTTTGAGCAAAGAAAGTGGATATGTTTAGAAGAAAAGTTCTCAGAACTGACAGATATGGAGCAACATACGGCTTGTATTTAGCCTCAACAATAAGCCAAAAGAAAAGGAAAAAAATCATAGCTGCCCTGCATATTCCACCATTACTCTTCAGTAGTTTTAATGGGAGAGTGACAGAACAACATCTGCCTTACTTCTTTCTCCAGGTTACATTTTGTCTCGGATGTTACTACTAATAGTTTTTCAAGATGTAACAGTACAAAGACTTCTTGAGAAATTCAGTGTTTTCTGCCTGTTAGCTTTGCAAAAAACAAGGATAGCCTGGATATCAAGGGAAGTTACTTTTCTCTTGCTAATGGAGTTGAAATGTATAATCTGCCTTTTATTGACCTTTGTCCTTAGTCTACATGTGGCCAAGGAGGATTGGCTTCTGCCTGCACTGAGATGCCTCCAGAGCACCTTAACTGACAGCAGAAGTAACATCTGAGACAACATGTAGGTCTGTGACTCTACCGTTGTCACTTTTCTTCTCCTGTATGATTCTTAATGTCATTATCTGACGAAGAAGCCAGTGAAACTTCAAAAGCTTGTATGATTTATTTTGTGAGTTTTGGCTGGCCTATAAAAGGATCTCTCTCTTGTGGGTTTTGTTGTATTTCTCTAATTCTTTGTTTCCCCAAAAAACAATGTGAATACTGTGAAGTGTGGAAAGAGTCATATTTACAGACTTGATGTCAGTAATAAAATTCAGTAACTGAGGGAAAGACCACATTATAGCAGTTAGAGTGCTTTATCAGTCCTTTGTTATGGTTGCAAGCAGTTTTTTCCAGATGGGTTGATAATATAATTAGAGATTGTTGTGTTAAATGAGGCAGTATTTAAATTGGCTTCTAATTTTCTCACCTATTAACTAGCTTTTTTCCCCTTCCCTTTTTCAAAAATCACTGAATTAGAATGGCTTCTGGTGGCTGATCATTAACTACAGAATAGTTAAGAGCCCTCTGTGCCAACCACTAGAAAATAAGCATTCAGAACACCCATGGTGTGTCAGACTGACTGACATTCCTTTGTGTTATACAATGCTTAATTTATGGCTGAATGGTGGCAGTGCACTTACACCCAGAAGTTATTAGACTGCAGCTCATGTTGAATGATGGTGGGAGTTGCAACCTGGAAGGCCACAGTTGCCCAATTCTAATGACACTACCACAAAAGGGGGTGTATAATGACAACTTCACTATAGTTGTCCCAACACAGTCTGGGCAACCAGCCAAAGGCAGACTGCTACACAGCTGATGGCCAGCAGCTAATGATCAAGCCAAGTCACAGAGCAGCTTATAGTTCAGCGCTTACTTTACTTCAATAAATACAAGCCTTAAGTCCCAAACAGAGTTGAACAATGTCCAAGTCAGGTAAATGACATCCAGAGTCAACAACAACAGTCCAGATCAAGCACAGTGTTCAGGAACACAACGTGGAGCCAGGTAGGTCATATAATCTCTGACAACACCTGGAGGGCAGGGCTGGGAATTTATAGATCAGCAACTCAGTGCAGCTACTGTTTAATTAATTGCTGCTACTTATAAATCAAACTGAGATCTCCTCATTCCCTCTCTCTTTTTAATCCCTGCTCAGCAAAGGTAGGTAGGGGAAGTGGTCTTTTATATCAGAATGTGTGGGACTCTTTGCCAGACACTGGTCTGTAGAAATGTGGATCTGGACTCTCCTCCTGCTCTGGTTCAGCAGCAGATCCCAGGAGGTCCACTGCTTCAGTCTCCAAGTCAGAGTCCATGTCCATGTTCTGTAAGCAAGGCATGACATTAGTCAAATTTTTCTTGGTTGCTGCTTAGTCACACAACTACTATTAGTTAAATTAGTAAATTGATGATATACAGTATGACAGAGACAATCAACAGAGACAGAGGGACAAACATGGGTTTGTGGAGGAGATAGACAGATGCTTCAAAGGTTTAAATAGTTTTTCCCCTCTTTGAGCACACCTGGTAATCACTGGGAAGAGCCTTTGTCTCAATGTTTTTGCAGAAGTTGCTTAACATTTTGATAGAAACCAAAAGACAGTGTAAAATGATGATGATGATGTTATTTCTGTTGTTTGTTTTCAGAAGTCTGATGGATACATAAAATAGTTCAGGACAAACTGGCAGGTCTTCTAATGATTAGCATGGGAACATAGGAAATTGTATATTGTGTTAAGTGAAACATTAATCTGTGAGTGTTTTGAAATGAAATAACAATATCAGTGTTAAACAAGGGGATCTATTTTGTTCATTTATTCTTCAACTATTCTTAACTGCTGTGGCAAATTCTGCTTTTCTGGGTTTTATCTAAATGTGATTTCAGCTCAAGAGTTCTAAACCTTTTTTTATTATTAAACTTAAGTTTGTAAAAGGACATGTTCTGTAAATCAACTATGAAAAACTGAAACTCTCACATTCATGATGTTTATGTTCCAACTGGTAGGAACTTGGTTGAAAGCTCCTATGGACAATACTAAGCTAGAGTGACCAAGGAGAGCTATCATGGTATAGTGGTTTGAGCATTCAACTATGACTTAGGAGACTAGGGTTTGATTCCAAGCTCAGCCATAAAACCCACTGGGTGACATGGATAAGTCACATGCTCTCAGCCTCAGGGGAAGGCAAACCTGGGCAAACTTGATCAAGAAAATCCTGTGATAGATTTGCCTTAGGGTCCCATAAGTCAAAAACAACTTGAAAGTACTGTACACAAAAACAAGGTGGACCAATCTATGGTCTGGTGGGGTGTAAGCCAACTTTTTATGTGTTCCTTTTGTTTTAACAAAAATAAATGGAACAGGCACACACAAACTGCAAAGCAGAAGTGACTGATTTCCTTTATGAGGAGTATACTAGAATAAAGAAAATATTTAAATCTTTTTTAAAATGAGCTAGTTTTTGAGTCCTCTCCATGTATTTAACTAGTGCAATTGTGTGGATTACAATGGATCACTGTTTCCCTCAGCTGCCTATGCCGAGTGATCCAGATTCATATAGATATGGAATGTTAGTCTGAATAGCAATTAGCTATGTGAATTTGGGTCATGGTAATGTGTGTGGCAGCTTTGAGATTCTCCGTTATGGTTAATGGAGAACCTTATTGCTTTGGAGAATTTGATATGGTAAATATATAGAGACCACTAAGATGGGTAGTCAACTTCCCTTTAAAAGGCATATCTTTGTTTTCTATAGAGTATCACTCAATGAAATACTTTGTAGTTTCTTTCCTTTTAATTGGAACACTGTTGCAATTAGATGTTCTGCAGTGGTGTATTATAGAGATACCACTTTGCAGTCCCACACAACAGATGTTGGGGGGGGGTGCTAAGTTACAAACATCAGACTTTTTTTGCAGAACTATTTAGGGATGAGAAATGAGAATTACTGTAAATTTTATTTGGTCTTGAAAAAGTTCGTATCCACATAAATGAGTGAGTTTTCTCTCTATGCCTTAGAGACTCCTTATAGCTAGAAGTCTATATGCTGGCAGTGAATTATTAATCCCAACTGATCTGGTGGGACAAGATAAGCAAAGAGTGTCCACAAGCTACATGTTGCCAACTGTTTTTGTATGCTGCCAGTGCTCTCTGAACTGTTTATTTGATTATTTTTAATGAAATGCCATTGTGGTTTGATGCTGAAATTTGGTGAGTGATCTCTAAATGCATAGCCATCAGGAACTAAATAGGCTGTGGTCAATGACATAGTCAATATCATGGTCAATTAAATTGCTTTTGGTTTAATATTAATAGACAATATCGTTGTTAATTAAAATCAGCTGAAGTACCTTTAAGATTCTTTTATTTATAAATGTAATAATTAATCAAGTGTGAGTGAGGGGTATTATTGTTTAATATTGTGTGAGAAGAATTATAATGGCTCTGATGATATTAAACAGATATGTTTTAATTGGTCTGACCTAGTCTGTAACCTATTTTACATGTATGTGTCTATGCATTATTAACTAAAGAACCCTTAACCCTCACCCCTGGACAAAAAAAAAAGTGTGTTTCTCAAGTACTTGCCCAGGCTAAAACGTGGTCCCTGATCTGGTGGCAGTGTCCATTCCTCTGCTAATACATTCCCCTAAATAGTGTTTTGTCTGATTCCTTTAGCCATCAGTTCTTTACATTTCCATTTACTGTACAATGTTTGTGAAGATGATTTTAAGATGGCTCGTTCAATGGATTTCTTTCTGATATACAGTGATGTAAGTTAATAGAAAGTTAGAAGTAGATCTTTTGCTTCCTGACTTTTGGCCTAGCAATGTTTCTATAATTGAAATTTCAACAAGGAACGGCAATATGTAGTGTGTCTTTCAGACTGTGCACTTGGACTGCACAAATTTTGAAGATATTCAAGATGGCTTCTAAAATGAATTAAGATAACTTTTCATTAGTGTGACTAGATTAAAGTGGATGTGTGCAGTTGTAATGGATAAGGCAGGGCATTTTTTCCTCTAGCACCTGCTGTGGGCTATAGCACCTGAAAATTGACCAAAATACTTTTTTAGGCTTGAGGGAGGGGGGTCAAAAGTGGATTAGACTGTTAGAAATACAAATTGTTACTTCTGGAGTGGTTGAGAAATGGCAAGTGAGTGGCTGAGGGTGTCATTTCTGTTTGTTCTGGTATAATTTGAGGGCGAATTTTACCCATTTTGGTATGATTTGCTGTCTATTCCCTCCCACATTATGGAGACTTGAGGGGCTTAGGCCAAGCCCCTGAGGGCAATCTATTCCCCTTCCTAGTTTATAGAATGAGGGTTTTTGTGTTAACTGTCCTCACATCAATCTCGACCCATGGAAACTTTGCTGATGAGACATATCCAAAAAACCCTGACCTCCACTGCTCTGCCCAGCTCCTGCAAACTCATACTCAGTATCTCTTTAATAGAGTCCATCCATCTAGCATGCAGCCTTCCTCTCTTTCTACTTCCTTCCACCTTTCCTGGCATTATTGGTTTTTTACAATGATTCATGCCTTCTCATGATGTGCCCAAAGTATGCCAGCCTAAATTTTGTCATCTTGGCTTCTAAGGAGATTTCTGGCTTGATCTGCTCTGGGACCCATTTGTCCTTTTGGCTGTCCATGGAATCCTCAGCACTCTTCTCCAGCACCACATCTCAAATGCACTAATTTTCTTCCTATCTTGTTCCTTAACTGTCTAGCTGTCACATCCATACATGGTAATGGGGAATACAGTGGCTTGTATGATTCTGTCCTTTGTGCTGACTTGTATATCTTTGCATTTTAGGATTTTTTCTACTTCTTTCATAGCTGCCTAACCCATTCTTAATCTTCTGATTTCCTGTCTGCAGTCTCCATTTCTATCAATATTTGATCCCAGGTACGAGAACTCTTTTACTATTTCTATTTCCTCATTGTCTAATTTGAATTTGTGTAAGTTTTCCATGATCATTATTTTTGTTTTCTTTATGGTCAATAGTAAGCCCGCTTTTGCATTTTATTCCTTGAGTAGTAGTTGTTCCAGGTCTGGGAGATATTCTGCTAGTATTATGGTATCCTCAGCATATCTCAGATTGTTGATATTCCTTCCTCCTATTTTCACTCCTCCTTCTTTGTCCAAACCTGCTTTTCTTACAATATGATCTGCATATAAGTTGAACAGATAGCAGGATAAGATGCAGACTTGTCTGACCCTTTGCCAATTGGGAACCATTCTGTTTCACCATGTTCTGCTCTGACAGTAGCCTCTTGTCCTAAGTACAGATTCCTCCTCAAGACTATCAGATGTGTTGGCACTCCCATGTCTTTAAGGGTGTTGCATGGTCTTTCATCATCTATGCAGTCAAAGGCTTTACTACAGTCCATAAAGCACATGCTGAATACTTGAAATAGAATGAATACTTGAAAGAAAGAAAAATGACTAGAGTTCACATAGCACCAGTGCCTTGTTTAGGATTCTCATAAATGTGTATCTGAATTTTGTCAGATGTTTTGTAATCTGTAATTCCTTTTCTACTTTTCTGCTGCCTTCCATTTCTGTCCTTTGTCCATCCATCTGCTACTCCTGATATTTAATTCTACCTTAAACTTCTTACACTGGTGCTATTTCAGACTGAAGCTGAAATCTTACGCAGCAGAAGAGAGGGTCATTTGGCCCCTGTCATTTCCTCTTTGGTCTCTTCTTTTCCAATAAAGTTGGAGTCAGAGGGTGGGTAGGAGGACAGAAAAGATACCACCTGTGCAAATGAGGAGATACCCTTTTCTAAGTCTAATTGTTACATCATGGGAATGTCACTAAGAAAAGATGGGAAAGAGAACCAAGAGGATGCTGGAGGAAGAAAGAAGGAGTAGGAAGAGAGGGGGTGAGGACACATCCCATTCCTAGGGAAATAGACTTTGGTACAAAACACACTGCAGAAATAATCTAGTCAGACACCACTTTAGCTGCTCTGCCTAAGTGCTAGGGAATCCTGGGAATTGTAGTTTATTGTGGCACCAGAACTCTGACAGAGGACTCTTTCAAACGGGGAGGAATTTCTCCCAACTTTGAATGGAGCCAATGCGGATTTATGTAAATTCGCTTGTTTAGCGAATTTACATGAACCCCTGCTCCGTTCGGAATTACTTCCCATTACCCGAAAATAACCCCCTCCTGCCCGAATTTGCATGTGAAGCTTTAATTCGCAATAACGTAAAACCCATGATTGCATTCGAATTGGCTTCCCTCTTGCCCGAATTTGCATGCGAAGAGTTAATTCGCAATAACGTAAAACCCATGATTGCATTCGAATTGACCTTAAATTATACTTCCAATTTAGCCTTGTATGAAAGAGTCCAGAGAAGCTTAAACATTTCACAAACTAGTTCCCAGAATTCCTAGGATTGAGCCAGGGCCGTTAAAGCAGTGTGTTTTGGATCTTTGAAATAAATACTCTAGTCTACATGCTGACTTGAAAATAAGTGAAATTGAACTAAATGGAGATTTCTTCTGAATTACTATGGTCACATATTTTTTAACATCAGATTCTTTTTTGCAAATGGCAAAACAGTAAGGAAAAAAGAAAAAGCACTTTGTCTTCTGTTTATAACAATGAGGAAATTCATAACAATTTTTTTTTAAAAAAACTCAAATGTTTTACTTTCAGAACACTTATGTTAGGAAAAAAACTGTTGAAAAATTGATACATTTGAATTATATTCTTTGCTCAGGTGTGTGCCTAAAATAATGTCATTTCTCCCTATACATTGCTTGATAAATTTTTATTTTTTCTTACAGCTAAATATTCTGGTTGACACTGGAAGCAGCAATTTTGCAGTTGCAGGTGCCCCAAATGAAGAGCTGACTGCCTATTTTGACAGTGAAAAGTAAGACTCTGGTCCCTGCCAGTATTCATCAGTAAGGGGGCATGTATGGGAGGGGCCCATGCAAATATATTACTCAACACATAGATGCTGCAGTGCTTTGTTGTGGCAGGGTACTGCATGTGGTTGATCAAAGATGCAGTCATTCAATGGGATGGCATCTGGGCGGGACATGGGAGATACCTGGAGGTTGCAAGTGGTATGTTCAGGCAGAGGTGTGCAGGAATGGTGAGGAGGTGACCAAAAATATAAACAAAAACATCACCATACAGCTTTACGCTGTGCTATTCAGACTTCCCATTGGTATTCGGCTCACCTTTGTAGTGGCCAGTGTGGACAATGTGGTTTCGACCTGCTTTGGGAAAATGCAGCCATTTTTTCCTGCCCGTCTGCTCCAGCTCTTTGTGGAGGGTTGATTCTCCTTAGTTTGAAAGCTGTACACTTGTGAAGTTCTTCCGTGCACCTCCAGTGATGTAACCGTTTCAGAACCACATGAGTAGCCTTGTTCAGACATTTCTACAGGAATGTGAATGGGGGAACACAGCCCTGCCTCCCCCTGTTTTCAGTCTTCTCCCATGGAAAGCAGTGCATCTGAAGAAGAGAGGGTCATGTTTGCATAGAGTCATGGAAAAATCAAGCATCTTCCTTGGCACAAACAGGAATTTGTTCTCTTCAGATGTATTGCTTTTCATACGAGGAAGGTGAAAATGGAGAGGAGTCAGCACGGCATGCTCCCCAACTACCATGAATAATGTCTATCTAAACAGGGCTACTGAGTTGTGTGATTATTCTCTCTTGCTCCAAAATGAACTGTCTTCTGCTAACAAGTGCATGGGAAGGTATTAGAGCTTTGGAAGAGTTTGGAAAAGTTACCTTATTGGACTACAACTTCAAAATGCCCAACCACCATTGTGAGGGCACAGTGGCCTCTAGTCATGCCAGCTAGGTTTCTGATAGTCATAATCCATACAAATAAAATTTCCAAATTCTGTTCCTTAGCCCAGAATATGCTATTCCTGCATCTAAATATTACTAGAATAGCATGACACACCTCTGCATATAAATCATACTCCAGGATTTTGTCTTATAATTCAGTCCAAGTAGTTTTCAGCTTAAAAACAGTACTGCTTAGAGGCAGTCAGACATCCATTAAGCAAACTGCATCTATGCAGCATGATTACCAAGACCTGTGCTATATTACAAGTATTATTATATTATAATAGCTCTGTAGTCAAAGCATAACATTGAGTATCATTGTAATGAGCAAGTCAAGACATTGATAAGAGCCAGCAGGCTAAGACAATGAGGGACCAGACTTTGAATTCCCACTCAGCCATGGAAACCCACTGGGTGACTCTCAGCCTCAGAGGAAGGCAAAAGCAAACCCTCTCTGAACAAATCTTACCACAAAAAGCATGTGATATGTTTGTCTCAGAAATGACTTGAAAGGGCACAGCAACAAAGGTACTGATATAGGCAGATAATAAAATCATGAACATTTTAGTGTGCGGTTAGAGATCATGTGGCCTATGGGCCAAAGGAGCTTTATGGGGTCCCTAACTTTCCTCAGGCCCTCAAAATGGCTCTTGACCCCCCCCCCTTTTTTTAAAAAAAAAATAGGCATTTTCACCCCCAAGTTATCAGTCATCATTCCTTGAGACCTCCAGGAGCATCACATTAAATTGTATTTCCCTCATTCCCTCTTCCCCCATATCTGAAAACTGACCAAGGAATCCAGATATTGTAACTGGAAGTGAATTTCAGTTTTTATTTTTGGCTGAAAATGTTGTGGTGCAGCCTGTCATGGGGACAAAAATTTGCCAGTGTATCTATAACAACTGCCTATCTATTTCAGCACTTTACAGAAGGTTGAATGTTGACCATTTACAGTCATTTTGTCAGTGATTTTCAAAGCTCAAAGGAGACACTGGTGGTATAATTGAAACTGAAAATATTGAATTACATGAAAACAAAATGTCATTAACAAAGTACATTTACATTTGCAATGTAAAATAGGAGCAGTACCATGTTTTTTTTAATTATTAAGGAAAAATAAATTTATAGATGAAGGGTCAGGTGAAGGAGCACCCCAAAGCTGACAGGACTAGTAGTTGGCTCTTACTTTGCCACATTGGAAATAAAGTACTGTTATTTCTTTCATTACACTTAGTTCTGAGGCAGTAAAACAGTTTAGGGCATCATGGGGAGTAGACAGGAAACGGTCATTGTTACCGTACCATCATCCATTTTACATTCTAATAGAAATCACAAACTATGTAGTGGTTGTACAACTTCAATGGTGAAGCTATATCTGATTCTGAACTGTATGCAGGAAAAGTGCATCATACATGCCATTTTCCCTATGGAGGGAGATATTTTAGGAGAGAGCATTCCCAGTCCCTTCTGAAGAAGTATTTTTCCAGTTTTTGCCAAGGGGCCATGATTTAAAAGCTTGCAAATCGGGTGAGCTTTGGCAAGTCATACACTCTCAGCCTCAGCAGATGGCAACAGGAAAACCCTGTTGAAGAAACTTACCAAGGAAATCCCATGATAGGTTCACCTTAGGGACACCATGCTCGAGCAGGGATCCAGATTTATAGTGCAACAATAAAATCACTACACTATGCTAAGGAAAACCAGGCTGGTTGATAAATTGTGGTATATTGTTCATGAAGCAAAGAAGAAAATGTTTCTGAATATGCAGGTCACAGAATTCAGGTTTTCTTGCCTGAGTGTGTAAAATTAGATTGGTATCATGGAATACATGTAACCTTATGTATAAATGCTTACTGTCTTTCTCCCCTCTGTTAGATCCAGCACATATATACCACTGGGCATTGAGGTCTCTGTTAAATACACCCAAGGAAGCTGGACTGGAACTCTTGGAACTGACATTATTACTATGCCAAAAGGAATCAATGGCACTTACACTATCAACATTGCAACCATCTTTCAGTCTGAGAATTTCTTTTTAAAAGACATTAAATGGCAAGGGATCCTTGGTCTTGCTTATGATGCCTTGGCCAAGGTAATTTGATTTCTTATCTAATAACATCTATATATGAATTGGAAAAATTAAAACAGGATGATGGAAGGCAGGTGAAGACCCTGAAACCTTATTTCAATGTCCTTGGAATTCTGCCTGGGGGAAAATACTGCAGATCTAAAACTACAGTGGGCCTTACACATTTCATAGAATCATAGAGTTGGAAGAGACCACAAGGGCCATCCAGTCTAACCCCCTGCCATGCAGGAACTCCAAATCAAAGCATCCCCGACAGATGGCCATCCAGTCTCTGCTTAAAGACCTCCAAGGACAGAGACTCCACTACACTCCAAGGGAGAGTGTTCCACTGTCGAACAGCCCTTACTGTCAGGAAGTTCTTCCTAATGTTGAGGTGGAATCTTTTTTCCTGCAGCTTGCATAAATTGTTCCGCATCCATTTGTTGGGAGTAAGGGCACAGGATCCCTGTGAAAGTGAAAAAAAAAGAAAAGAAAATTTTAAAAACATGGTATTTTTTTCTAACTTGTGAGAAAACCTCTATAGGAATCTCTGGGTCTTCTGATGCAACTCTATGATCAACATCTGCCAGAAGTTGACCATAGAATCGCATTGGAAGACTTACAAATGCCTAGAGAAGTGTTTTTTCTAGGAAGCTCTAGATCCTCCAGCATGATTCTATGGTCAACATCCAGCCAGAGTTGGAGGACCTAGAGAGAACTATTTATCAAATCTGTGAATAATCAAATCTGTAACAGACAAAATCCATGAATGTAGAGGGCCAACTGTAGTCTGTTTTCTTGTGTTCAGCCTTTTGCTTTTACTTGTGCTACAGTTATATGTACTTCAGCTTTCTGTGTAATTGAGGATTGGGGTGGAAGGATAGGATTAGTCCGTGCTTACATAACATTATAGTATATTTTTTTAAAAAGAAGGTAATGTTATGTGTATTCCAAACCCATTATCATTTATAATAGTTCTCATAACAATGGAGTGATTGGTGTCAATAGAAGAATTGATAACAGATTGAAAAGACAGGTTAGCTGTTAATATGGTTTGCTGAAAGTTTAGTGTTCCCTAAACCCAAACTGTGTCCAAACCATAGGGATCTGTTAGTGACATCATTTTGTACAAAACCCAGTTTTGTTAGTATCAGCCATGTGGAGAACAGACTTTGATAACACTTCAATTAAAGTGTGAATAGGCAATTTCAACGGGTCAAGGAACAAATTATTGTTCCCCCAGACTTTCAAGTGTCCACCTATACCACAAGTAGTGCCCTGAAACTAGAAGTGGCTGGAAATCCACATAATTTTCCTTTAAAAACATATTTTTGGTGTTGCTACTAGTGCAAAGGAACTGTGGCTAGGCTAATTTGGGTGTTAAATTTGGGTGTGACCTGTACAATAATGAAACTGAGCTTTGTGGAGCATCAATTCACTTTTTCTACCCTTTTAGCAGGAGGCCTGGGGGTCATAGGAGACACAAAATGGCTTTGGTGGAAGGCTGCATTAAACCTCCAACTGCACTTTACTTGGATTTAAATTGTTTGTATGCACTTTCAAAACACGTGTTCAGTTATGGCAACCACATAAATTTCATATGGTTGTTTTTGGCAAGGAGTACTCAGACATGGTTTTTCCAGTTCCTTCTTCTGAAATACTGCCAATAGCACCCAAGTATTCATTGGTGGTCTCCCATCCAAATACTAAGCAGGGCTGACCCTGCTTAGCTCTGCCTTGTTATAATAACTCTCTTAATAATTCATTTACATGTAAATTCCTCATTTAGGTGTGTTAATGTCTTTTGTCATATAGAAAAATGATCTGTATGGCTTCACTATTGAAACAAGTAAGCAATTATAATTGTCATATACCAGTATGTTACAACTTGGTTGAGGTTGTTGTTGCTCTTTATTGCAGCCTTCAAGTTCAGTGGAGACATTTTTTGATTCCCTTGTGAAGCAAGCAAATATCCCTGACGTTTTTTCCTTGCAAATGTGTGGAGCTGGTCTGCCTGTTTCTGGAACTGGTACCAATGGAGGTAGCCTTGTGGGTATCTGTCAGCCTAAAAAACAAAATTGTAAAACTTTTTTTCTTCTTAATACCATTTGATGAATTTAAATTTTCAAGATTTCATTTTATCATATTAGGCTAACGCATTACTGTATAAATTAGGAAAAAAATGACTACAGTTGCTTACAAAAAATTCCATACAGTTTCCTTATTTTTCTCTGTTAAATCAGAAAAATGTATAAACTTTTCATACTTGTACATATTAAAGTTTCTTTTAGTGAATAGAGAATAGAGAATGAAATATCTGGTCTATTGGAGATAAGAATTCAAATATTTTATTTTATTTATTACTAAAACTAATATGGTATGAAAAGTCAAAGTATTCAAGATCTGGAATAGTTGCTATTTAATTTCAGTAACTGAATTACCAGTCTTCCAGTATCTGGCTTTAACAACCTTGCCAATTCAAAATTAGATACTCTTGAAAGCCTAAGATTGCAGTGCTATCAGTTTCAGTGTAACTTCCATATAAGTAGAAAGAAATCAAAGCATAATTGAAATACATATATTATGTGTTTCTAAGATATTCATACTTTTAGCAAATGATGAATTAAGACATTGTTTGTCTATCTTCTTTTGCTCATACCTTATCATATTTTTATAGTCATTTCACATTCAAAATTTCATGTAGAAGTTGTTTTTAATGATGGTTATATATATTGATGTGAATCCCACTGAATTCTTTATGCATGTTCTGTGGGACCTGTGCATGCTTAGGAATTCACTGCAAGAAAGCCTTACTCAGAGCCAGTAATACTGGATCAAGAAGAATTAGGACTTCTTACATATTTACTAGTAAATGATTTTCATGAACGGCATGTTAGCTGTTCATGTGTTGTCTCACCACAGAGATGATAACTTCAACAAACAATTGCAGGAATCAGTACCCCATTCTCCTTCTACTTTGAGTAATTTTTGGCACTGATTATCCAAAGGAAAATTAATGTTCACATAATGAACTAAAAATGCCTGGTATATTGATGATTGGATGTTGTTTAAGTCAGTGAGACAGACAAGGACGGGAGAGTGATCTGGTTCGCTCCCAACCCCATCTTCTCCCCGTGATAATCTCCATTGTCATAGCCACTGAGAGGAGACTTCCAAGGGGACTTTTCACTGTTCCCATAGAAACAGAGAGATAATAAGCAACAAAACTCAAAAGGGGGGGGGGCGCTGTGGTCCCTGACATCTTTCCAGGGACCATTGGTTCATCTGTAGAGTTGATTAAGAGTCTGAATGTTTACCTAATCACACAACTGCAATTATATTTTAATAGCTTTAATAAATGAATAGAGATGGCAGCTTCTCCTACTCACTGGGTAGAGGCAAAGAAACCATCTGTTGATTAGTAACATTTTCAGCCTGAGCAATACTCTGATTTCCTTGACATTTCCTGGCTTGGCTTTCCAAGGCAGCATTGTTCAGCCATAGTTTAAAACACACGAGTTTAACAAGTTAAAATGTGTGCACACATGTTGAGCATAATTGATATTGTACACCAGAGATAGGCAACTCTGGGAGACTATGGCCTATTCTAGATTGGCAAAAAGAAGTGTGTTCATGGCTGCATGAAACCCTAGCCTTTAGATGAGAAAAAGGGAAAGTGTGCCATGAAAATGCCTTTTTTGCGTTTTAGGGGAGAAGAAGCGCCTTTAAAAAGGTGCTGGTTTTCCCAGCTTCTTTTTTTAAAAACTGCGAAACAGCGCAGCTCCATCTAAAGGCTGCAAGCCTTTAAGGAAAAGGCAACTTCATGTCACACTTTCCTGCCAATCTAGAAAGCCCCTAGGGGCCCATCTTAGCACCCAGTAGATTTTGGAGAGCCACTTCCCACCACCATATTGAGTCCTGAAAAAATACACACAACCCCCCAAACACTATCTAGGAAATATGTAGACAGCTGGGGCATTCAACCATGCTTTGGGGCCTTCCTGGTTTAGTTTAGGCCCAGAAAGGTCTTTTTTTAAAAACACCAAGTGAGTAAAAGTCACTTCCTGTTTCAGAAAAGGCCTGACCTGGCATAATTTGCCCCAGGGAGGCCTTCAAATGTGGCCAGAATGCCCTCCACATACTCTAGAGGTCATTTTGGAGCCTGAGTATCACAGAAATGGCCCTGGGGATAACATGTAGCCCATGGACTGCACTTTGACCCACCCCTGTTGTACACACTGTTCAGGGTTGAAATTATGTGCTTCCATTTTCTTTTCCTGAGGTCCATTTTTCTTGCTCAGGAAATGCTTCTTTCTTGAGTTCAAAAGGAGTCCTTTCACAAGGTAGTTCTTTCTTGATTGAGTGACTTTTAAAAAATAAAAGCTGTTTGAATCAATTTCTACATGAATGCAATTGCTTCTATAAAAATATAGAGCGCCCATGCCAAGCACAGGATTGCCATCCACAGTTTGAGCTTCTGTGCATGGCGAACCCCAGCTTTCTGAATGGGCATGTGTGTGTGCAGTGGCACAAGCATGAGTGCACACTCATTGAGAAGAATGGGACTTAAGGTCCCAAGTTTCTTAATATCCGGGGGGGGGGGGTCCAGAATGGTTTTGCTTATGTCGTTTAGAAAGGGCTCATGATGTACGTCTCTTTTCAGATCCTCGGTGGAATTGAACCAAGTTTATACACGGGAGAAATCTGGTACACACCTATTCAGAGGGAATGGTATTATCAAGTTGAAATACTCAAATTGGAAGTTGGAGGCCAGAATCTTAATTTGGACTGTAAAGAGGTATGGTGATTCAAAAGCAAATATTCCAGAAATATGGTGTAAATTTTTAATCAGGAAATCAGTGACACAGAGACGTAGCCAGGATTTTGGGAAGGGGGGTCCAGATGCTCGAGCCCCATTGAATATAATGGGGCTTGGGCACAGCAGGACACACCATTTGTTTTAACATAAATTAACAGAAGGTGGGTCTGGACCCCACAGACCACCACCACCCCAGCTGCATCACTGAGTGACATACATCAAATAGCTACTGAAATTAAAGATATTCATTTCAGATTACAGACATTTGAAACAAAGGATATAAATATTACTACAGTGAACAAAGACTACTGACTTTCACTTATCCTATTCACTGTGTTCTAAATGTCCGTATTTTATCACACAAGCCAGTAACTCACAATAATGGCTGGCTTATAGCATCTTTTGCTGGGATGTATCACATGACATCACTTCTGGAACGCCTGGTAGAGGTGGGAATCGGGGGCACTGCGCTCCAGTGGTTCCGGTCCTACCTATCTGGGAGGTTCCAGATGGTGCAGCTGGGGGACGTGTGCTCCAATAAGAGGGCCCTCACCTCTGGGGTCCCTCAAGGAGCCATTCTGTCCCCCATGCTCTTTAACATTTACATGAAACCGCTGGGAGAGATCATCCGAAGACATGGGGCGCGGGGTTATCAGTACGCTGATGACACCCAAATAGTTTTCTCTATGTCTCCGACTGATGCAGTGACCAGGGATGGCGTCGCTCCTCTCGTGGCCTGTCTGGAATTGGTAATGGACTGGATGAGGGAAAACAGACTCAGCCTGAATCCAGAGAAAACGGAAGTACTGGTGATAGGTTCCCCCGGCCCAGGCATGGAAGTGGTTCCACCTGTCCTGGGCGGGCTCACGCTTCCTGTTAAGGACACTGTACACAGCTTGGGGGTGCTTCTTGACTCGTCGCTTCACCTTACTTCTCAGGTGGATGCGACGGTCAGGAGCACCTGTTTTCAGCTTCGGCTGATACGCCAGCTGCGTCCCTACCTGGACCGGAGGGACCTTGAAACGATAGTACATGCTCTGGTAACCTCTCGATTAGATTTCTGCAATGCGCTCTACATGGGGCAGCCTTTGTATCACATCGGAAGCTGCAACTAGTGCAGAATATGGCAGCACGGGTGGTCACTGGTGCTCCCAGGGCCTCCCATATAACACCCATATTGAAAGATCTTCACTGGCTGCCTATTCGCTTCCGGGCTTAGTACAAAGTGCTGGTTATTACCTATAAAGCCCTAAATGGCTTGGGCTCAGGGTACCTTAAGGACCGCCTCTCCCCACATAATCCGCCCCGCACACTTAGATCTTCTGGGCAACAGCTACTTAGGGTTCCAAAGGCTAAACTGTCAATGACCACGAAGAGGGCGTTTTCTTTCTCGGCCCCCAGCCTTTGGAACTCGTTGCCACCTGAGCTCCGTCTGGCTGCCTCCCTTACTTTGTTTAAGAAGGGGTTAAAAACATACCTATTTGAGCTTGCATACCCCTGATCTCCACCCCCCTCCCCACTGAGATCCTTCCCCCCCTCCCTCTCCATACTACAAGCTGCTCTGCTATATTTTTAATGCCATGTTTTATTTGATTTTTAATCTTGTATTGTTTTTATATAGCTTTGTTTTAGTTTTTTTAATTGGAATGTTTTAACTATGTATGTTGTTTATGTTGTTCACCGGCGGTATAGAAATAAAATTTATTATTATTATTATTATCATCTCTTTTTTGTTGTTATCTTGGTGGGAGATGTTTTTTAATTTACTTTATTTATTTTATATTTCAAGGGTTTATATCCTGCCTTTCTCCCACAATGGGATTCGAGGCAGGTTTAGACATGGTTTTTCAGAGTTTCTTCTTATTTTTGCAAAATCTTTGTGAATTACCTCCTTTCTTGCTTCTGTGGTGCTAGCATTTGCAGTGCAATAAAGCACTTCAGTGTTAACCTTGATTTTGGGTGATCAGTAGGTGAGGTTTAAGTGTTGCTTGCCTTTTGGTTGCCAGTAATCAGGGATGAAGGACTTCCTGACATGAGAAGATGAGATTAATCCATTGTAGATTAATCAAATTTATAATTCTTGGGGGATGGTGTGCCAAACTAGCCATACACTAGCCAGTACTTGGTGGGCAGTACAAAATGTTACATGTAGGGGCTTTTTACATTGGCAAGAAAGTGTGACATGAAGTTGCACTTTCCTTAATGCTTAGCAGCTAGACAGCAAGCCCCAGGTGTGCATTTAAAAAGTACAGGGCAGCTAGACTGAGGTTTTTTCTGTGGCTCAGCAACTACATGGGAAGCTGTCAAAACACTACAAACACAGGTGGAGCAGCTACATGGGCGGCAAGGAACGTGGCTTTTAGCCGCGCTTTAAACATTTTTTTCCCTTGCTGGCTGCGAATTGCGCAATTGCGCAGGTACACCATACAGTCGGAGCTTATCACATGGGGGAGTACAGGACCATTCCGAAAGAGGGAGAAAGTGAGGTCAGTTCGGAAATGCACGTGATTACGCACAAGCTCATCACACACAAAACAAGAGAGCATCTACACAAAAAGAAAATGCAGAGTCAATACGAAAGAATTCATCACATGTGAACATACTGGTCGGCTTTCTGTTGCAAATTAAGGCATCTTGGGAAATGGTAGCAAAGGCTCATGGGAGTTGTAGTCTGTGTTCTGTCAGAGCATTATATTGAGTTGTCTTGAGGTTTCAGCCCTCTGTCCAGGAGGGATTCCCATATGTCCTCCATTCTTGAGCAGAGGCACCCCTTTTCCAAGTTGACCAGGCACGTCCTCCTTTGCCAGGACACGTCCTACTTTTCCAGCCTTCTTTTTGAAGAGGAAGCAGGAGGGCCAGGCGTGCTCTGGCCAGGCTCTGGGGGTCTCTTCCTGGCTCCTTCCCTCCCTCCCTCCCCGCTGCCTTCCTCCTCCCTTTGGCTGAGAGAGTGTGACTTGCAGGGAGGAAGGGCAGCGGTGGTGCTCCAGGTCCTCCTGATGCTGGGCCAGGGCAAGCTGGAAACAGGGGGAGGAGGAGGAGGAGGAGAGGGACATGGGGCCCCTCTGCTGCCCTGCTTCCCTGCAAGTCACATTCTCTCAGCCAAAGGGAGGAGGAAGGCAGCCAGGAGAGAGCCATGGAGCCTGGCCAGAGTGTGCCTGGGCCTGCCTTCTCCTCCCCCCTTCGGCTGAGAGAGTGTGACTTGCAGGGAAGCAGGGCAGCGGAGGTGCTCCAGGTCCCTCCCCTTCTCCTCCTCCTCTTGCCAGCTTGCCCTGGTCTGGCTGAGCGCCTCCAGTGCCCTGCTGTCTCCCTAGAAGTCACACTCTCTCAACCAAAGGGAGGAGGTGAAGGAAGGTGCAGGCGCACTCTGGCCGGGCTCTGAAGGTCTCTTCTTGTCTTGGCACCTTCCCTCCCTCCACACTTGTATTGCTGCCTTTAAATGGGCGCTTTAAAGATACAGAGCCCCATTTAACCGTTCAACTACACCTTAGCCTTTAGATGCAATAGGGGTGCTTTTTACATTGGCTAAAAGGGGCGGTCCAAACTCGCCCCTTCTAGCGGCGAGATGAGGCCTAGGCTGCCACCCGGGCAACCCCAGAGGCCTCATCCCGCCGCAACGACCCGCCGCAAAAAAGAGCTCCGGGATCGAGCTCTTTTTTTGCGGCGCGGGAAGGGCGCGATTGGCGCCCTCCCGCGCCACCAGAGCGTCAAAACGTGCGCAGCGCGTCAAAACGCTGCGCACGTGATGACGCTTGTACGGCGCCACCGTGTAGACGCCGCCATCTTTAAATGGCGGCGTCCATGCGTTTTAGGCTTAGGTAGGGTGTAAAGGCTACGCCCTCCCTAACCCTAAATGCGGGCTTTTTAGCCCTAAAAGCGCCTTTTTTTGCCCGTGTAAAACGGGCCAGCAATGCTGCACCCTTTTTAAAAAAGTAGTGGGGAAATCAAACTACTTTTTAAAGGCACTTCTTCTCCCTTAAAACTCCAAAATAGTGTTTTCATGGCACACTTTCCATTTTTCTCATCTAAAGGCTGGGCTTTCATGCAGCCTTCAACACACCTCTTTTTGCCAATGTAAAATGGGCCAGCTCCTTTTTAAAGCACTTCTTCTCCCTTAAAACTCCAAAATAGTGTTTTCATGGCACACTTTCCCTTTTTCTCATCTAAAGGCTGGGCTTTCATGCAGCCTTCAACACACCTCTTTTTGCCAATGTAAAACGGACCGTGATAAGGTATTAGAGTGAATGAAGGCTGTAATGTCAGAAAGATAACAAAGCTGCAGTCAAAAAGAATGTACTGTAGTCCCACTGTCCCTCCAGTAGTCTTTGGTTGGCAGATTTTAAACTCCAATCAGATTTAGCAATATTGGACATCACATAGTGGAAACCTTATCTGCACAAGCATGAAAACTAATTGCTCAAGAGCAGATACCACTCAGCAATAGAGAGGAAATGCAACATTTATAGTAGATAAAACACATAGCTATTTTCAGTTTGTCAGTCATTGTCAGTTACAGCACGCTCCTGATTCAATGATTTCAAGTTTTCCTACTACCAGGCTTCCTCTCACTCTATGGTAGCAAACCTTAACCCAAGTGAGATTAAAATATTATAAACTGGATTTGTCTTATGTTCACAGACTGTGTTAAGTGGCACTATAATTTTCCTTTAGAGTTGGGTTCACAGCTAGAGACAGCTTGGTTCTTGCACTGATCTTGAATGATTTCTTTTTACCAGTTAGCACCAGTTAGTACAATTTATCAGTTATATTACACTTTCTTGGTTAGTAATAACTAGGACAGAGTAGACTTGTATTGAAGAATACATCACACCTTCTCTCAGTATATGCAGGGGAGGCAGAGTTGCACTGTCTAGTCCTGTACTTGATGGAGTGCCTTCAAATTGTGACATCCTAATTTGAGCCTTATCTGAGGTTGTGTAGTTTTTGAGCACTTTTCAATTTGCTTAGAATGCAGAAACTCTGTCTTGTTTGAGAAAAGACAAGCCAGAGTGCTGGGATGAGGCATAGCAATAAACACACTACAGATTCAAGACATGTGGTTTGTCCAGCTCCTCCTCCTTGCAACAGGACTAACTGCACAGTGGGCAGAGGCATGCTGCATTATACCTGAGAAGTCAGAATTCTTTAATGCGCTGCCTTACTGTTGTAGAACCACACATACCCATTAATGCCAGAAAACTAGTTACATTCAAGCTTGAGTTTGAACAGCTATGCTAGATGCAAAATCCCAATACCTCCTGAATTTAAGGTGCTTTAGAAACATCAGTAGCCCTATAACTGCGATTAGAGTAGGAAGCATCTAGCACTATATGCAGTCCACTCTGCCCCTGTATTCCCATCTCCCCTCCAACACAAGAAGGGGTGGGTGCATGGGTGGAATGACGTGCCTGTGTGGTTGGATGCTGCAGCATTTTGATGTTTCCATTCCTATTTCTCTGTTTAGTACAATTCAGATAAAGCAATCGTCGACAGCGGCACCACTCTCCTGCGCCTTCCAGAAAAAGTCTTCAGTGCTGTTGTGGAAGCAATTATACAGACCTCCTTGGTAAGCTAAAGTTCACAAAAATTGCTTTTTTTGGAAGCTTGTTCCTTAAAGGAACCATTTTTAATAGTTGCTTTAGGACAAGAATTATTCATTTCATAATCAGGAGGCTACAACTAAATGTCCCATTCCTTTTCCATTCTGGGTGGAGGCTTCTTAGCTGAGAAAAGTGTAAATAAAAGCTTAATTGGCACTACAACGCCATCATTCTCTTTTGCTTCCATGTGTTTAAAACCATAAGCCAGCTGCTCTGTCCTAACGATGGAATACTTTGTCTAAAACTTAATTGCTTTGTTGGCAGCCATTCACAAAATAAGTGCCTTTTGCTTTGGAGTACTGGTTGTTGTTCCTTCTCAGTAATATGTATAGTGTCTTTTTATAGTGTAGTCTAATTTGCTCTAACTGATGATTATGTGTGGCTCAGGGCCTAAAAAAATGAAGTGTGTTTGTGTGTGTTAGTATCAAAATAGTAGAATCCAAAAATTTGGGTTATAAAGTGAAGCTTTTGCCATGAAACTAAATTATGCCAGAGCACACACAATCACAAGCCTCCAGTATGCCACAAACAAGGAAGAGTGCAGAAAATAAATGAGTTAAGTCAACAAATTATGTCTGCAATATCTTACTAAGGAATTACATTGGAGGTTTCCAAGAAATGAGTTGGAGGAGGAACAAGAAATCATACGTGCTTATCTCCCTTTCTGGTCCACAAAACATGAAGGAAAAAAGGCTAAAGTACAGATGCCATAATGTGTGAAACCTGTCAGGCTTTTTTTAAAAAACAATTTGCCAAAACAAGGGTGACTTCATTAGTGAACATGGCTGCAGCCAGATTTCTTCCCACCTTAGAAGTTTCTGAAATGGGTGGGAATGATCTGGCCAGTTACGGGACACTCCCAGTCCTTTCTTCAGCTCCTAAATTAGGAAAAAAGTTGAGGACTTTGCTGTGGCATAGTGGTTTGACTGTTGGACTACAATTCTGGAGATCAGGGTTCAATTCCCAGCTCAGCCATGACACTCACTGGGTGACCTTGGGCAAATCACATACTCTCAGCCTTAAGAGAAAGCAACAGCAAACCTCCTCTGAACAAATCATGCCAAGATTCTGTCTTTACAACGTTGCTAAAATCCATCCATTCCTCTCAGCCTCTACTGCCAAGACTCTGGTCCATGCCCTAGCGGTATCACGACTAGATTACTGTAACCTTCTTCTGACAGGGCTTCCTCTCTCTCACCTCCATTCTTCAATCTCTGTCACATCTGCTCACCGCTTTAACCATGTTTCTCCTCTTTTATCCTTCTTTCATTGGCTCCCCTTCCCCTTCCGCATTTGGTACAAGCTTTTGTTGTTGACTTCCAAAGCCCTCCATGGACTGACTCCTCCTTATTTATCTGAACTTATTTCTCCTTTCACTCCTTCTCACACCCTCCACTCTGGTAGCCAAGGTCTCCTGTTTCAGCCTAGTATCTCCACTGCTCCGTCTCGGATTCGTCCCTTCTCACTTGCTGCCCCTCACTCCTGGGACCTCCTTCCCCTACGAGCACGGCTCATTACTTCTCTAGTCAGTTTTTAAACTGAGTTAAAGACCACTTTGTTCAGGGAAGCGTTCCCGGAATTTGGACTCAGAGTGGCTTCACAACATTAAAATACCCAGTCTAAAGAAGAAGGCCCTCCCTCCATGCCATCTGCCATTGTCTGGCCTCGGAGTTAATGTAAGGCAGGCCCAATTCCATCAGGCCTCTCCAGTGTAAGCAGCAGGGCCCTTCCTCCAGTCTCTCTGTCTTGGAATAGGCAGATTCATAGAAGATTCACTGGACTTGATTCCTTTTCCCACCACCTTTCCCTTCTCCTTCTGTCTCTTGTCTTTTTTAGATTGTAAGCCTGAGGGCAGGGAACCGTGTATTTCAATTGACTCTATGTACAGTGCTGTGTAAATTTACAGCGCTAAATAAATAAAGCCTAACGATAATAATAATAATAATAATAATAATGGGAAAACCCCATAGGTTCACCTTAGGGTCACCATAAGTCAGAAACAACTTGAAGGCACACAACAACAAAAGCAAAGAGTAACACAACATCCTGAAAATGCAGTGAGGATAATAATAATAATAATATTTATTTCTATTCCGCTTAATCTCAGGGAATCCAAGCTGATTACAACAGTAAAAATAGGATACAGATTAAAATAGAGTTACATTAAAATTCCAAAGACCCCCCAACCCTCCCCCCGATATAAAAACATAATTGAGCCTTTAAAAAGGATTAAACCGAAGAATAATTAAAACATTAGTGTGTATATAAAAAATTAAAATGCAATAAAAATTTAGGCAGAGTCCGGATAGAATTAAGAAAAGGTAAAGGATAATGAGAGAAAAGGAGGGAGGGAGGGAGGGGGCGGGGAGATAGATAAATATGGATGGTCAGTTAGTCTGGAAAGGCCTGCTGGAAGAGATCCATCTTAATAGCCTTCTTAAAGGTTTCCAGGGTGGTAATCTGATGGATCTCGTCCAGCAGGTCCTTCCAGAGGTTGGTGGAATGTGGGTTCTGTCTTTTGAGATAGTAGGGATTGTCTTTCCACTATCCTGAGCTTTTGAATGTTGTGAAATCAAAGGCTTTCAGGGCCAGAATTCATATTTTTTGTGGGGTTTTCAGGCTATGTGGCTGTGTTCTGGAAGAGTTTATTCCTAACATTCATCAGCATCTGTGGTTGGCATCTTCAGAGAATGCTGGCATGGGAGTGAGTGGGGTATATTGACCCTTGATTGAGAGGAATGTTCACTCACTCCAGTCCCAGCATTCTCTGAAGATGCCAGCCACAGATGCTGGTGAAACATCAGGAATAAACTCTTCCAGAACATGGCCAGATAGCCCAAAACCCCCACAAAAACCTTTGAAAATTATCTTGGCACAATACCTGGGCAACCTTCATTAGTCTGGGTCATTCAGGTCCTCTGCAAATGGTAGGAGCAGCATCTGCACAAAGAAGTGACTAGCTGGCTGCCTCTTCTGTTGACTTTAATCTTTGGAAGTTTGGAAAAGTTACTTTTGAGACCTGCAATTCCCAGAATCCCACAACCTGGTGTAGGGATGTTGGGAGATAGAATCCAAAAACAACAACACAGACCATAAACTTTCCAAGCCTCCTTTAGAAGAGCACATCTAAGTTTTGTTTGTTTGTTTGTTTGTTTGTTTTGGGGGGGGTATAAGACAAAGCATTTTAGTACTGTTTGTAGGTTAAACAGCTGAGTGTGAAGTAAACTGCATGATTCCAAATACAACTTGGCTGTTTTTAGTTCCCATGCAGAACTGGCTTTCTAGCCCATTGCAATCCTGTTCCATAGTTTCTGGGCCTTCAGTCTAAAATCTTAAAGTAACAAATTTCTCACCAGGCCAATATTCTGTTTATGTATTTAATAACTGAATACTGCTTGACAAATAGCGCCATTGTTTAAATGCATATAATGGTGAGAAAATAATATAATGGCCAGGAGGAATTGTTTGGCAAGTTTTAATAGTCAGTATTTAAAATGTGATTTTTATTAAACATAAACACAATGACAAACACATTTTGTAAATATAACTAAAATAGAAACAATAATAAGCAAATAAAAATTAAACAAGGACAACTAAATTATTCACTACTGAATCCACCTCCCCGCCAACTGATGGATATATATAATTATTCTACTTCCTTATATATGATAATATATTTAAGTTTCTACAATATACCAGTTCTATTTACAAAATCTCAAATGGATTCATATTCCCAAGTGACTTGCAAGTGTATAATAAATCTTATTCTTTCTTAAAATTATTCAAAGATTTTTCTTTGATCACCATTGTCAGTTAATCAATTCCAGCAAGTTTAATCCTCTTCATTAGTCAATCCTCTTGTGTTGGTATACCAATATCCTTCCATATTTTATTCTCACTCTGTGTGTGTGTGTTTTAATAATTTAGTAAGGGAGCCCTGATGGCACATTGGTTAAATGCCTGTACTGCAAGCCACAAGGTTGTGAGTTTGATCCCAGGGGTTACAAGGTCCATTCAGCCTTGCATCCTTCCGTAGGTCAGTAAAATGAATATCCAGTTTGTTGGGAGCAATTAGCTTACACATTATAAACCACTTAGGGAGTGCTTAGTTCACTGATAAGTGGTATAGAAATGTACTTGCTACTGTTATTCATTGAGCCTGAGAACTAGAAGACTGTGAGGTGCTGATTTCTTATTATTCATTCTTTGTGAATTCTCTCATTTACTGGAGGGTAGAATTCAGAGACATATCTGTGTTATTCTGAAATTTCACTATACAAGGGGTCTTGTCGCACCTTCAAGACTTAGCAAAAGAAGTTGTAGCATAAACTTTTGTAGAGTCAGTCAAGTTCCTCAGATGCATTGAGTGATTTTCTGCAGGTAATGTCTTCCTTCTCCCTTTCTTTCTTTCTTTCTTTCTTTCTTTCTGACACACACACACACACACACACTTTTCTTTTATGAATACATGCTTTCTTTCTGATCCAACATGTCAAGGGAAGTCCTGGTTTTTCTAATTTTCTTTTATCTCTGTTTTTGTTTTTGTGTTTTGTTTTGTTTTTTAGGGTATGAGTTGCTAGTGTTGACATTCTGCAGCTTTTGCTCCCTCTCTCTCTGTAGTTTCTAGAAGTAAAATGTCTTGTGTGATGGTAGTAGTAGTGGAAACATCTCATCTATAGAATCCACACATATGAACAGTGCAGCCTGCAACTCCACACACAGTAAGGGCCTTTTCCCCATTGATTCAGAGCTTGAGAAAGTTATATTTTTGATCTGCAGCTCCCAGAGGACTTCTAGAACTAGTTGTAGTCCAAAAACATTTTGAATAACAGTTTGCAGTGTATTCATTGGTGTGGGTGTGTTTGGCAAGAGATACAGAGGAAAAGGCAGCACCCTCCATTTGAAAATTGTTCAGGACATTCCTTGGTAAATACGTGCAGCACAGAGCAGATAGCAGTGCCTTCAGCAAGGGATAATTGTGTGAGGAGCAGTCTGGACAGCCATCCTTTGTAAGAGAAGGGCCATGGGGTGGTATATTTTTAGCTGTGAAATTTTTCAGGGCGTGTAAACATGATGCACTCAGAACAAATATGCATACCGAACAATAGAACCATGGAGATAACCTTTTCTTACTCACTGTTTTCTTACTTACTCTTTTCCTTTTAGGATGAACTTTCCCAATAAAAAGTTTTTAAAAGCAATGGCTGCTTCATAAAGGATATGCTTGCTACAGGGAGCTTAGGATAAGGAAACATCTTTGTTTTGTGTTCATTTGTGCTGGGTTACTGCATTCCTCAAAGTGTAGATGTCAGAGGGAAAGCTTGGCCTGGCCCAGGGAAAGCATGGGTTAGGGATTTCTTTTTAATGATGCATGGTTGGATTACAGTATGTATGATCAGCTCAGTCTTGTATGTGTGTGTGTGCGCGCGCCTTCAGGTCACCTGTTAACTAATGGTTACCCCATGAATTTCATCAGGTTTTCTTAGGCAAAGAATACTGAGAGATGGTTTTGCTAGTTCCTTCTTCTGAAAGATAGTCTACAGCACTTGGTTTTTGTTGGTGGTTTCCCATCCAAGTACTAATCACTAAGTCCCATCAAGTTCTGTAATATTTATCCTCAAATGACTTTACTGTTTGGCTTCAACCTTTGGCACATAAAGCTGGCACAAAGCCTCATTTAACTCAGTGAAACTTACATCTGAATAGACATAAGTGGCATTGTTTTGTAAGGACTCTAGGAGTAAGCAACAGTTTTCAGATCCACCTGATTATATGTCAGTAAAGTAAAATGAAAGAAGGGGACTGACCACTTCATTCCATTAAGATAAATGGGCAAATGTTTGTGTTTTTAGTAGACAAGCCTTTTTGATCTTTTAAAAGCTTGAGACATTTAATAAGCACCTGGAGGGAGCAGAGCTGGAAAGGTTACTTATTGTTCATAGGCTTGGGAAAGGGGGGACTCTTCCTCAATCTCATATTACTTGAAGACTGGCATTCTACCTATAGCATTGGTTTGCCACTGCCCTTTAAAAACTAGTGCCAGAACACACAGGAAGAGAAACAACTGCTCAAAAGCAGGGGAAGGTGCTTCTTTTTCCAGAGTCTTGCTGATTTTTCTCTTCAGTACTGAAGTGGCCAAGGCTTCTGTCAAAATAAGCTGACTCTGGAGGCCATGATAGTGTATTAATCTTGCTGAATATATGGTTTATAAGTTGCCAATGACTTGAAGACACAACAACAACAAAAATAGCATGAATAAACAAATTGTATAGCTTTAAGAATGAGTCCACATTGGAAGCTCCCTTAGGATGAGCAACCTCTGATGTGTTGGCACTGCATTCCCCCTTAAAGCTGCACTTTTCTTATGACAGCATGGCAGCTGTGGGTCAGAGAAGGCCATCTATCTCCTTTGAAACAAGGTGCATGAAGAGTGTGTGCTTTATTTTAAAACTCAGTTGCACTTCCAGGAGCATATTTTAGCTCAAAAATAATTCTATGTCCTCTTTAATTCAGTATATACATTGAATTAAAACTGAAATGTGTTATCCCTTCACTTCTAAAATACAGGTGCATCAAGGTTGTAAAACAGGAAAGGACTGCATGCAGGCTACAAGTATAACCGGCTTCCCTGAATCAAACTCAGTGGAAATTTCTTCATTTGGCTTGCAGCAAAAGCTGGATTTGAACCACACATTTAGCTAGCCATTGTAGCAGTGAGGCAAAGTTAACTGACGTGGTCTTGATTTATTAGGCCTGGGGTCAGTCACAGAGCTTTCCCTCATTCATAAAGCAAGGTAGTTGTTGTTTTTTAAGAGTGAAAATCAGGTTAGTGTTTTCTTATTTACATTCTTGATGTGCAAAGGATAGGAACAAGGCAAGCACCTTGCCTAAGACACTGTAAACAAAAAGAAGTAACCACAATTAGTTCAAGAGGCTTCAGACATGTGGTTAGGGGCCTTGAAAGCAGAGATCACATTCAATGTCCAAGAAAAAATTCTACATCCAGGGCTTCTTCCAAGATCCATCACCACATGCAGCCCTTCAGGGTAAAATGGTTGTCAGTGCCTAGTACATGCTATAAAGGGGATTTTTAATGCCATTTGTGAAAATACTTAATTAGGAATGTAAACCCTTGCGCTTGCTTGTGACTACGAGAAATGGCTAAAATTTCTCCTTGCTGGATGGTGAGATGCTTTCTGTTGGTTTTGTGAGAGCTTTTTAAGAACAATTTTTTTTCAAAAGGTGCACAGGTAAACTAGTATAGCTAATGTGGTGTTTCATGGGCGTTTGACAATTATAACCTTTGGATGTGTTGTTAATGTCTTCTTGATTGATCTGACAGTACTTTCTGCTGGCTTTGTCATTGTGCTTCGCTACACAATAGGGAAAAAGTATTAGTTTTGCAAACATTTTGTGAAAATTGGGGGAACCTCATGAAGAAAAAGCACTCGCCTCAGTCTTGCGCTGGTTGCAGGATTTTTCTTTGGGGCTAATAAACTCTGGAAAGGGCATCCAATGTATTGACAGAGCCTGTCTCATCAAGAATAAGTAATGTAGTCATATCTTCACATCCCCATAATTGTTGTTTGCTTCCAAGTCATTTTTTATTTATGGTTACCATAAGGCAAACCAATCATAGGGTTTTCTTGGCAAGTTTGTTTCAGAAGGGTTTTTATTTATCCTTAATGTAGAAGTATATCTTACCTTACAAATAATTAGTGAGATTTTTTCAGAACTAGCACACTCTTATACAGACTCAATATTGGATCCACCTTTATAAGCCAAAACAAACCATGAAGAGGAGGAAATTAATTCAGGGAGGGAATTATTAGAACTGCTGGATAGTAAATATATCTTGTTTGAAGAGATTTTGTTTTTTCCTCCCTTTTAGATCCAGCAATTCCCATCTGGCTTTTGGAGTGGTACACAGCTTGCCTGCTGGGTTAAAACTGAAAAACCGTGGACCTTCTTTCCTGAGATCTCTATTTATCTAAGAGATGAAAATGTCAGCAGATCATTTAGGATCACAATCCTTCCACAGGTCTGAGCAAGCTCTCTTCATTTGTATTGTATTAAACATACAGAGTGATAATAACTGCATTGGATCATATGGTAAAGCAAGCATTGTTTGGAAGGACCTCAGGAGTACTTTTATTGTAGTCCTCAGAGACTTTCTCTGTGGGGGTGACAGTACTGCAGCACAGCCACAAAGTTGTGAGTTGGATCCCAGAAAGCTCCAGGTTGACTCAGCCTTCCATCCTTTCATAGGCCAGTAAAATGAGTACCCATCTTGTTGCGGGCAATTAGCATACCAGTTGTAAACTGCTTAAAGAGTGCTGAATTCACTGATAAGAGGTATAGAAATGTACATGCTATTGCTATTGTCTTTTTAAAAAACAGGATCTAACTAGAAATTCATGCTGGATTTTAATGAACTGTGAATAGTTCAGTGCTTGCTTGCAAGGCTATAAAGAGCTGTTCAGCATAAATCTTATCCCCCAAGATATAATTGTTATTATGAGTTGATGAATTTGATGGGCAGAGCAGATTAAGACAGTAGGCTCCACCCTCTAAATCCAGATGCAGTCAGTTCTGGGTCCACATTGAAAGGTTCAACTGTGTATGAACATGTCAGCTGGATCCTGGGAGTCATAGTTCAAAAAATAACTTTTCCAAGTTCTGGAAAGGATTTTTCATTCACAATCACATGGTAATCCTCTTAAAGGGAAGCAGGGATGTGTACTTAGCCTCACCCCCTAAATGATAAACAGGAAGAGGTACCGTATGTAGAGAGCAGAGGAGGCACTTCTGAAGTAGGAATATTTGGAGTTTAGAGGAGGCTTTACCAAAAAGAGAGAGCAATGATCACCATCATCAACCCCCCTTTTCCCCCAAACCAAGGTGGCTTACAAATTAAAAGAAGTGAAATATAGTGAAAACATATAAAAAAGCAGCATTGTATTTTAATGTATTTTAAACTGTTTTTACTGTCCGCCTTTAATTGTAATATGATTTCAGAGGTGGCACCCTTGGAGATAAGCTTCTGGACTAGAATTCATGTCAAGGGCTTCATTGCTAGTCCTCTTTCACTGTGATTAGTATTTTCTTTTTTTCCTACAAGGCCATTACCTCCATCAAGGCCCAATATCCACTATACTAAGCATACCCCTTGTGCACGCCACAATCAGTCCCAAATAAATATTTCAAATATAGGCTGTTTACATGTTATTAGAACATTTTCTCATGCTGCCTTCTTGAAGTTTTACCTTTGTCATACATAAATCATTGAATGGAGCTTAATACAATCTGTAGCTTCACATGTGTACTTGTATGTGGCTTTAAAGTAAATTTAAAACTGTCATAGGTTATAAATTACAGTTCCTGTTACAATGATTACATAAGCATTAGTGTTATAAGATAAAAATGTTAAATCAGAAATAGAGAAATGCAATAATGGCATTTCTCTGGATAACAGTATTTCCCATGAGGATCACATCTGCACTCTTGCCAGAATTTTTGTTAGTAAACCCACCTATTCCTGGTGTGACTGCATGGGGGCTGTCATAATGTATGTACCACATGGTAGAAGGCTGGAGTGCAACCAAACTGGACACATTTATGAGAAAAGCTGCTTTTAGTCTGGATGCAGATCAATTTCTACCAGGAACGAAGGGGGGGGGGGGTTCTACCATAAGAGCAATAACAAAGTGAAGTTTTATAAAGCTATTAATGATCTTTATCATCTGACAATTTGGAGACTGTGATTTTGATTCCAGAGAGTCCCAGAATTATTTGAGTAAATCTGAGGGTCTTGAAGTATGTCTGCAATTTTGTTTACTTGCCTCTGCTTTGAAGCAGTTTAATGAAGCAAATTTTGAAATGGCCTCCTGTTATAATGTCAGGCTTACACTTTTTAATGAGCAGCCAAGTAAAATAGGGGTCTGTTCTTGCTCTGGTAGTGTTGTTCAATCTGCAGTGTAACATTATTTACTGAAGACTCTTATTGCACCTTTTTAGGGAAGGTCATATATGCTGATACTCAAGTTAATGGATCAATTTATAATTGGAGAAACTCAAAGTACCTCTTACACAAAATTGCAGTTGTTTTTTCCTTCCTGTTGTGAAGCTATAACTGATATATTTGTATAATACAAGGTACCTATAATAAAAAGAAACAACCAAAACTAGGGAATTATTATTCCTCATTTTGAACCAAGAGATGAAAGAGAGAAGGATCCAGACAATTGTTCATTTGGTGGAGGTTCCCAAGAGGTATACAGGGTATACACTTCTGTGTGAAAGATACCGTAAATGGGAATTAAGCACTTTCACTGGAAACTACTCACACTTGTAGCATTTTTATGGTCAGTAGAGTCATTTCATTGCAATTCTTATTAGTGCATTTGTAAATTCTGTATATTGCTGCTGTTTAATAGTTATCTTTTTTCTTTTTAAAAAAAAACAGCTTTATATTCAGCCTGTTCTAGAATATGGTGAGAATCTAGCCTGTTACCGGTTTGGCATCTCCTCTTCTAACAATGCCTTGGTCATTGGTGCTACAGTGATGGAAGGATTCTACGTCATCTTTGATAGAGCTCAAAAAAGAGTGGGCTTTGCCTTAAGTACCTGTGCTGGTAAGACACTGGAAGTTTCTGTTTTGTTGTTGTTTGGGGGAGGGAGAAATAGTCTTTTAATTTATTTTTTTAAGGTAGCATTTTGATTTAAATATATATCTAATAGCATTTGCAAGTTGGAAATTAATATTTTTAGCACTTTTTGCTCTTCACAGCAATCTTGCTGAGTAAGCCAGGCAAAAAGTGTACAGCTTGATAAAGTTCACAAGGGAGCTTCAGAACTGAGCAGGGCTGGAACCCATTGGATCATGTAACTACAGGCTGAGTCTTCCTTGTCTGGAATTCCAAAATCCAAAATATTCCAAAAACCAAAACTTTTTCATGGATGGCTGAGATAGTGACATCTTTCTGATAGTTCAGTGCAGACAAACTTTTTTTCATACACAAAATTATTAAAAATATTGTTTAAAATTGCCTTCAGGCTATGCATATATGGTGTATGTGAAATATAAGTGAACTTTACATTTAGACATGGGTCCCATCTCCAAGATATCTCATTATATACATATATGTTAACATGAGTATTCCAAAATCCCAAACATGTCTGGTCCTAAGAATTTCAGATATGAGAGACCCAACCTGCAGTTTCATGAGACCAAGGGAACTTTTGAGCTTGTATTTGTTCATTTGCAGCCTTCTATTTCACATGGTAAATTTACTTTTGAAATTGAGGGAAACTATCCAAAGCAGGTTTTGTTTTTTTGAAGGAAAAAAGATCAAAATAGTTCCTTGGATTCCAGCTTAGATAATTTTGTCAGTGCTAGAGCTACAGACGTAGCCTAATATACAAATTTCAAGAACATTCTAGAAAGGAATAATTTTGAGAGGGCATAAGAAACCATTTTGTTGTTACATTTCAGAAATGACTTCAAAAAAAAACAACCAAGTACGAATCCAAGAGATTACCCTTCTAAAATAAGCAAAAACTTTCTGGAAATGAAAAGCCAAAGTGAACATAGGAGTAACTTAAATGTAGTTTTATTATGGCATCAGATTATTTAATAGACTTAAACTGTCTATATAATATCTTTTCATTACTTGTAACTTACTAGGCAAGGGAGAGATTGGGTAAGGAAGAAATGAAGAGATGAAAAGACTGATTTTTTGTTTTGTTTTGAGGAACAAGGGAGCCAAGAGTCTTGAAATCATTCATTTTGCCAAAATAGAATGTTCTCTTTGCTTTTAGTTAAAATGAAGTTCATTTCTCCCCCATTCATTGTAATATGCCTTTCATGTGAGACTAGCATGACTGAATAAGAAATAAATTAAAAGGGAAAACCTGATAAAGATATAGTTTGGCTCTGTTTTTAAACATGCTTCTAAACGTTCATGTTGTCTCAGTTTTTAATTTAAGAAAGTAAGGAAATATAAAATTTAAGTATGTTCAATAATATACTCGTTTAAATCTGCTAGGAATTTAAACTTTACATATTTCTTTTCCTTTTTGTTTTCTTTGTGCTGATATTTTTAAAGAAATGGATGGTTCTCCAGTATCTGAGATCAAAGGCCCTTTCACAACTGCAGATGTAGCAAGCACCTGTGTCTCCACAATATCCCTCCATGAACCATTGTTATGGATTGTGTCATACACACTTATGAGTTTCTGTGGACTTGTTCTTCTTGTTCTCGTTATCTTATTGCTCCTACCGCCTCGGTGTCGTCATCATTATACCGACAATGACATTGTAAATGATGAATCATCGTTAGTAAGACATCGATGGAAATGAAGAATTCAATCAAAATACACAGAATCACTGTATTCTGTGTAGCAGAATTCAGGGGGGATTCTTTTCAACAAAAGCTGGAAGTCGAGGCATTGCTCCTTATTCATATTAGCACCACATTCCAGCACCAAATGGATTTCAGTTCCACTGCAATTCAATTGGAAGCTTTATTTTCTAAGACCAGTTTTTGAACCATGTATATATATAACCACTTCAAGTGCTACCTGCTATTTCTAGTTGATAATCATACAACCAAGCCAATTAGTATAACATCTATTTTTTTTAAAAAAAATGTTAAAAGTTCATTTCATGGTTGCAATAATGTTTGTTTCTCCATCCTCTTTCCAATAACAAAAACATTAAAAAGTCATGATTTTGCAAAGTCATTTGACAAATTGAATATCAAAATAGAATTATGAAGCAAAAGCTTTATTGATTTTTATTTGTATTAGTCACTACAAAAAATGTGGCTTATGAACCACATCAATGACTGGTGGAAAGGGAAGGTAGTCCTTTCTGTAGAAGAGGGAGGTAAAACAGGCAAAAATAGTAGGAATTTCTTTACTTTTCTTGTGGAAAAGATTATCTTTTACTTTCAATTGATCTTTCTTTTTGACTCTCATAAGAAAAGACTTAGAGGAAAACATTTAAACCAAAATTTATTGTGCAGCCTTAATATAAAACAAGACTACCTCTGGATTAACAAAGGTGCCATTCACAAGTATGACTCAGATAGAATGATCTTGACAAAGAGAAAGATCACTTTTTGCAGAAATATAGCAGCAGTGCTTAACTCCTTTTAGCTGTCCTTTTGAGCTCCCCCCTCCACTTAATGACATTTTACTTTACCACCATACTGGCATTCTGTTTTCTGAATGCATGCATAAGTAATATTTGGATGGATTCCTTAAAGCTTTGCAAATACAATATGTCCTTCAAAGTAGGTGAACTATAGGAACAAGCATCTCTCTTTGCACCTGTTGTATGTCCCTAATGACTAAAAATTCAAATGAAAGCAATTCAGTATAAGGGAAATCTCTCTGTTTAAAAGGTGGCCCAGTTGGCTAAGGTCCCATACCTGACAAAGTCAAAGAGTCTCTTCAACAGTGAACTGTGGAATAGGTGGGAGACCAATTAATTACATGAATACTTTTTTTTAGATTGCAGTTTCAGCAAGCACTAGTAGGACACCAAAACCTCTTTATATCAGTGTCTTGGCCTGTATCAACACCTATCCAAGTCTTTCATTGGCATATTGAAAGGTAATTTCTGCTGAATTCAGTGTAGTATAACAGAAGGATGCTCCCAACCAATTTGGAATAGATTGAAAAGTCTTTGCAATTTGTCCCATCTCCCAGACTTCGTGATCATCAAACACTTTTTTTAAAGTGTGTGTTTATTTGAATAGGATATTTGAGTCAAAAATAAAGGTGTGAAAAGCAGCACAGACTGTTACCCTGTACATTTTCCTTTTCACTGTATTTTTTTTCTTTCTTTCATACCTCTGGATTAGTTTAGTTAACATATTTCTTCAATAAGCCATTGCTCCTGGAATTTTTAAACATATATATTTTATAACACAGAATCTTTATATCATAGGGTAAGCAATAAGCTATTGCCTTACAAAGAATTGATAGCACTGAAATGTGTATACAAGCTTTACGACAAAACTGTGCCAAAAGATTAATTGTTGTTCTCAGGTTAGTTTAAATGAAATTTAAATTTACCTAAACCTTTTCCTTCCATAGTATTTTTCACCACTGTTAATTAATTCACTGCTTTATATCAAATATCATTGGTGTTAGGACACTAAAAAATACAAATAAATAAATGTAATAACAGTAATCTAGTAAATCAGAAATAGCAGTGCTAGAAGTTTTCTGTTGTTGTTTCTGCTTTGGTAGAATCACTTGCTACCAAAATATGGCTGATAAAGACAAGGCTATCTGACATTTGCGCCTTCTAAATTGAAAAGTACAGTAGCAGATAGGTTGTTTATTGCTTTTTTGCTCAGACAACAGGAGCAGCAAAGAAAGCCCTGGAAAGATTCCGTTCTTAACCTGCAAATCATGAAGAAAATGCACTGAGAAAGATGGTGCACTGTTCAGTCTTGCACTTCTGTCTATTCAGACATTTTAAATACTAAAAGTGCTTTGAAGAACTGTGTAGCTAAATTAGAAGAAGCTCTTGTATGAAGTATTTCAGTTAATGGCTGACTAGTTGGCTGACCAAAACAATCCATTAAAAATGCTGGGTGGAATTCTCTGTCAGCTACTTAGCAGTCTGTCTCCCTGTTAATCTGGAAGCAGCTGACAGGCATTTCCACTACTTCCCATGAGCAATCTCCATTGCAACAAGCAGAAGCAGGGTCCCTGTCACAATTCCTCCTTGCGCCAGAAAATTGCTTGTGGGAAGTGGGAAGAAAACATCAGCAAGCTTCTTCTTGACAACAGGAAAACAGAGCTGTTGCTAGCAGCAACTGCTGCTCAATAAGTGCAGATTGGGATACCTAAAGCAGTGATTCCCAAACTATAGCCTTCCAGTTGTTTCTTTGGCTGTCAGAACCACAGATCATTGGCCAAAATAGCTGAGATTTTAGGGAGCTGAAGTCCAAAACATCTGGCAGACCAGAGTTTGGGAATCACTGCCCTAAAGCAATGTTTGTATAAAGATTATAAATTTGAACGAGTTATGAGTGTATAACTTTACAGTTTACATTTCTAACTTCCTTATTGTATTATGAACACTATACTTAATCTTCAGTCTCCCAATTCTATTTACTGTTTGAAATTTGGTTTTGTTGCTTGCACTTTAAATAAAAATAATATAAAAATAAAATAAAAATAAATAAAAATAATATCAGTGACATTATGGGGCAGATTCAGACCAAAGTAAATCTGTTCTTAGAAACAAAAAGTATGTTCAGCTATCCCACGCGAGGTACCTGTAGTTCTACTATGCCATATCATTTTGGATTAGCAAAAATATCAAAGTCGCATGTTCATAATAGCATATCAGGGGAACTAAATCCCTCTCTCAGACATTCTAGTTTTGTATGTATGTACATGTTCATTTTCATGCAGAAAATGGTAATGTCTGTTTTTTACACTTGCAGTTTCACTGGCTGGTAACAGCTAGATCTTGTGAGACTCCTGAGAAAGTTTGTTCTTTTAACAAAAATCTTGTTGACGTTTTTGGAATCTTGTTGACGTTTTTCTGCAGTGGACATGTAACATAATGAAGGAAATGCATTCTTTTTGGGGGGGGAGTCTCAGGTTTATGGACACTAAACCACTATCTGCCAAAATATCCTTGTTCCTTTGTAATGTTTTTCCTCTATAAAATGCTTTGAACAGCAGCTGAAGTGTTAAATTTGAAGGTGGCATTTCCTATAAAGCTATATTGTTATGTGTGTGGATTGTAAAGTGATATTTGTATTGCTTATTTATTGCTTACATACTTGGTGCTGACTCCATCGTCAAGGGCTTGTCCAGGTACAATCTACACTGACAATACTAGTAACCCATTTTTATTTTGTAGAACTTTGCCCCGGCAGCCTTTAAAGTTTAGAATGGTAAATGTTGTGTTTATAAAGGTAAAAGGGATGGAAAGAATATTCAAAGACTTGGGGGAGGATGAAAAGGGGACTTCTTGAATGTCAAAATCCTGATGAAGAGAATTACCCTGAAGCCGCTTTTTCATTATTTTCTCTCAAGTAGGAGACTACTCCCACACTTTTCCTGCCCCCCTAACACAGCTGTGTAGTGGCTGGGGTACAGGTCAGGCAGCTGAAGATCATTGACAACTTGTTCCAATATGTCACGCACAACACCATCATCTTCTAGTCTAGAGGCTGCAGGCTGACGTCATTGGGGGTTGTCTATCAGAACACAGCCAACAGTCCTCAGCTGCCCTCTGTCCCCTCCCTGATACAGCCATCTAGCAGAAAGACAAAGTAATATAGACCAAGAAGTTGTATGTCTATACTCAAGCTGCAGTCCTGTGTACATTTACCTGGTAATAAGCTTCATTTAATTTAACGGGGTTTGCATCTTACTGAACTTATATGACATTGTGCAGCTAACATTGTGGCTGAGATCTTTTTGGTACCAATGTCAGTATAACCATGCTGGCATAGGAAGTGATAGCAGAAGAAAAAGGGCCACTGATGCAACATGGTAAAGTTGACATCTTTGTCATCAGGAGAAAGAAACTGGCTCCAAGCAGCCTGGTTCTCTGATGCCTGGTTTCCAGAAAGAGCCTTGGAACAAAATGCATAGGAAGGCCAGCTAGCACAGGCAGTTCTTCTGGCCAGCATTCCTAAGCATCTTGACTCCAAGGACCCTTTCAGAAATCAGATGTTAGGGATATATGTTGCTAGGAGATAGCAACTGTCTACTAATAATGACAACAATGACAACAGCTTTTTTATCTTGAAGCTGTTGTATAAGCTGCATAAAAGTCAAAATTGTTAATATAATAGGACTGTTACATAAATGTAATGCGCTAACAGGATTCTAACACATAACTGTAATCATCCTTGTCTAAAAAGGAAGTTATAAATATATAATTACATCTTTTTTAAAAAAAGGTAAAATCTAAAAGTGGTAATTCTAGATAACAGAAAACATCAATGATGTTTTGCAATGAACTGTAATGTGTCTGGATTAATTAGATGTTTCTTTATATCTAATATTACCTAAGAGGTAATCTAGAGTCTCTTACCTCTTGGGAAACCTACAAAATTAGCTAGTTATGATCCACTCTTCTGTTGTGGCTTCCACACCTCACCCCACCCCAAAAACTCCCACCTTGGAAACTGGTAATTTTTTAAAAATGCCCCAATCTTTTAGTTCTTGTGAGGGACATTTTCTCCTGGGTTTTACCCACCACCAGCATCATTTTAGTTCCAGGAGAGAGGCCATTAAAAAAACAAGATGTGATTGGAAGCCAGTTTATTTCTTTTATTTAAAAAAGGCCTCTCCTGACTCTAAAATGGCCCAGGGGCCAAAACTATGGCAAAAAAGCCCCCATTCCCTAAAGGGCATTTACAGTAAAAAACAAACGTATGTTTTATTTTAAATCTCAGCTATATATTACCCACCCCTATTTTAAGGGAAAGTTGACAGAAATAACTACACACTGCTAGCTTGCATATACTACACTATATACTTCATCTGAACTATAGTTTTGGCACAATGGCAGGGGATATTTGAAATATTTGCATTTATTATAATTCTCATTCTTGAAACCTCATTATTTAATATGAAGATGTGTTCATTTATCATAATCTATGGTTAGATTTTTATAAATAAGAATTAGCACTGTCAGATTTAAATGAAACCAAATTCTCAGGAACTAACCCCCTTCTCATACAGTTTTATAATGTAAACCTTTATAATGTAAACTACATGGAGATACATATTAAAAAAGACACTGGATATGTACATAGAATAATTTTTCCCCATCAAAATTACCATACGGCAGGGTAAAAATTCTCATATTATTCTCTAAACAGTTCAAAATGCACCTGGTACACTGTAAGATAAAATACATTACAAGTATGAGTAGGTAAAAGTGTTGATTTCTTTGGGGATTTATTAGCTCATTAATTTCTGCTATACTACAAAATACTTTTCATCAAGTATAGGTAACTTGCTTGCTTATTTCCATGACTTCTAATTCTGTCTAGGGGCATTTTTGTTTTTGTTTTTTTAAACTTTCAGAATTTTATTTAAAATTAGCTACCAAAAGATTGTTAGGTTAATCCATATACTGGCTAAATAAGAACAAATGGGGAATTAAATACTTCACAAGTGTATACATTTTTACAAATGGAGTTCAGAATGCATTCTAGAGAAGTAAATTTCTCATGTCTTTGGAAAGCAGGAAATACTTGGAAAAGTGCTACAGGAACTATCAATTAGAATAACTAGCAAAGAGGAACAATCTTTTAAGAAATCTGTAATTGTTCCCAGCCGCCTATATTTTATCCCTGTCTGTTCCATAGAAGCCTATGTACAAACCTTGTATCCTGAAGTAAGGTTATTGTGTGTTATTTGTTACCAAATAAATTGCATAGGAATGAGATGAATGAATGGGATCTCCTATACATTAAATAAAACTCTAAACACAGCAGCATAATGTCAGAATAGAACTTCTTAACATGAACTACTGCCTGATATGAGAGTTTTGACTGGACAGGAAAATTTTGCACCATTACATAAGGAAGTGTCCAACAGTTATGAGTATCATGTGTCTCATATGGAAGAATAATAATTTTGACCTCTATAGTGCCATAATCTGATTAATTATTCCATGTAACCTTTCTTCAATATAAGGTAATGCAAAGAATCACATGGACTATATTGAACTGGAACAACCTGAAGAGATTAAGTCAGGGTAAGGGGTCATCTGATTGCTCTGTAAATTTCTGTGACTGGGACCAGTGTGTCAGTTTCTGTAAGACTATCAGTGGTGTGAATTGCACCATGTTATTAATGAAGGGTTAAACCATGGGCCTTGTAAGAATTACCTTCGTTTACTATAGTGGAAGAAAAGACCATACAAAAAATAGAGGTTAAAAGCCCATACTGATACTTCCTCCTCAACGCCAAGAAACTCATTACCCTGAAAATATTGGGAGAAGTTAGCCAATAGTATGCAACATATATATATATATATATATATATACACTGTATATATTGCAATGGAATTTGAGAATTAGAAAATAAACTTTGCTATTCAAAAGGTCAAATTTTCACGAAGACTCACTGATATAATACCCTGTGTCATTACTGCCTCCCTGTGATGATGATGCCATGTGGTGTGCTAACCTGCCCATATGACCTATACAGCTTGCTTTGCCTCTGCAAAATTGTAGCCAGCAATGTCTGGGGGCAGCACAGGAGCCAGAGCAGTATCAGAGTCGTTTCCATATGACAGGTGTACTGTGTGAAATGGATATGAGTAATTGTTGAGAAGCTGGCACAGTGGTTTAGATTCATAAAGATCTTCATCTTGGCACATAACTAACATCTGCTCAGGGACTGCGGAGCTGAAGGGAAGCAGAATGTGGTCTTTGCCATTAGCCAGAAAATTATTGACACCATGTATATGCATGTATGTAAAAGTGAGGTTCCTATCTCTAGATCAGATGATTCTGCTGAAACTATGTGACTTCAATTATTGGTACTTGAATTTGATTGCTTTCCTCTCCTTCCCTTCACCCTGCTATCCTGGTTTCTTTTTTCATTGTGTACTACACTGTGAGCCTGCAGGCAGGAACTGACTTACATTCTCTACCTGTAAGTGCATAGAAAAGTTATGTAGTTTTATAACTGATAATTAATACAATATAATGAGGCCAAAATTTTAGGTTACTATGTTTTATATAATGTTAGATACTAGGAAACCTATCAATCATTACTAGATTTTTAAACTGTTGATACACTTCTTGTACTTTTAACCTCTCTTTTCAGATGTGCACTATGTAAAAATTACTTTCTTCCCACTTGTTTAAATTAATAAATAAATCTAACCTTTTCAATGTGTGTGAGCATATATGTGTCCTTAATGTTCTTGATATTATTCATACCACTGATAGAGAACTTGTAGTCCTCCAGTTGTTACTGGACTGCAAATCTTGTCTGTCCCAACCAGAATGGCCAATTATTAAGGTTGGTAGCAGTAGACAAGTATGAGGGTCACAAGTTCCCTAGCTATGACAATACATAGCAGCTTATACAATTACATAGGCAGGTGTCTGCTCCAAAAGAGCTTTGCTGTTGCTGCTGCTATGTGCCTATCATCTATAGACCCCATCACCCAAGCCTTTGTTGTTATGTGTCTTTAGATCAACTCCAACTTATGGCAACCCTGTTGTAAGGTTTTCTTGGCAAGATTTATTCACATGAGGTTTGCCACTGCCTTCCTCTAAGAGAGAGTATGATTTGCCCAAAGTCATTAAGTACGCTTCCATAGCTGAGCAGAGATCTAAGAGAGAGTATGATTTGCCCAAAGTCATTAAGTACGCTTCCATAGCTGAGCAGGGATCTGAACCTGGTCTCTCAGAGTCCTAATAGCAATAGCAAGCCAATAGCCAATAGCAAGCAAAGGACCTGCAGAAAGATCAAGGTTTGAAAACTGATTTGAAGACAAAGAAGTGAGCCTTTGTAAATAGGTTAAGAAGGTTGTTTTATACACTGGGGGCAATAAGGGACAATAGACAGTGCCCTAATTGGGAATGGAAACTCTTTAGTTGAACGAGGATGGGAAAAATTGAAGTGAGGAAGTCACAGGCCAGAATGAGAAACCAGAGACAAATGTATAGGGCTGGGCCCAGCAATAGGCAGAGAACAAATGTCATATTGAGGATGGAGCAAGCTTGTTTTCTGCTGCTGCAGAGAACAATGAATGCAAGCTATAGGAAAAGAGATTCCATCTAAACATTAAGAATAACTTCCTGATAATACCAATAAGAGCTGTTTGATAGGGGAACACATTCCCTTGAAGAGTGGTGGAATTTCCTTCTTTGGAGGTCTTTAAAGAGAGAGAATAAAATTTGAGAACAAAGACACTTGAACAATTTATTGATACGGATAAAAGAAAATTATTATAAATTGATTTGGAAATGGTATTTGACACCAGTGAGACTACACAGTATAGATAATAACAATTCAAAAACGTGTGGGAGAGGTTGTCATGAAGTAGGGGTCATATACGCATATGTGGTGGCAATGTAAATATGTACAAAAATATTGGGAAAATGTGATATTAGAAATAGAAAATATTATGAATATAAAAATAGGTCGAAAACCAAATATAGCTTTAATATCATTATATAATACTGTGGAATGGAAAAAAGAGGTGGAAAATTGGCAACAAATTTGTTCACGGCAGCAAGATTAATTATAGTAAGATGTTTGAAAACAAAAATAAATGTAGAATTGGAGGATTGGTATAAAGAAGTATGGAAACTAGTGATTAATGATAAATTAACATGTAAATTGAAAGTAAAAAAAAAGGATTATGGAAAAGAAATGATTTTGATGAGATATGGGGAAAAAATATCAAAAAAACATTCAGAAAAGAAGACGGAAAATTACCTTCAGAAGATGAATTAAAATTTTGGATGGACTATAAGGATGGAAATGGCTCCGGAGAAGGGAAGCACTGAGGTGGTATGTTAAAGATATTTAGATACCAGGTGCTAGAATGCAAAGAATATATATATTTACAAAGAAAAATGTTATATATTTTATTGTTCTGTATATTATAAGAATATTAAATAAAAATTTTAAACTTTTTTTAAAAGAGAGAGCCTGGATGGCCATCTTTTGGGGTTCCTTTGATTATGAGTTCCTGCATGGCAGGGGGTTGAACTGGTTGGCCCTTGTAGTCTCTTCCAACTCTATGATTCTATGAACTGTCTAGCTCACTGTTTATTTTATGCTATCTTTTTACTTGAAGGGACAGGAAGAAGCACTTGTACAATTTTTGCTCCAGGTGCTGAACAGACTAGCCTTGGGAGCTATGCTATGCAAAGGCATTCATCACATTACTACAGTAAAACAAAAACAAAAACAAACAGCTGGAATGAAGGTGGAAACATTCATTATGATTTTATTTATTTCTCCATTACAACACATACACCTTATCCACATTTTGAGTTTAAAAGAGAAGGAAACATTTACATAAATTTTAGGAAGCCCTGTTTCTCATCCATCCACCTACTGAAGAGGAATAAGAGGAGTGTGTGTGTGTGTGTGTGTGTGTAGAGCAGAATGCAAGTAACAAAAATCTACAAACTGTAACCCAGAATCACTCCATCTCATAAATAAATATGTCCCACAATAAAAGACTGAACTTTTAGCTAAATGGTACATATTTTTCAGAAACAATCAACAAGAGCAATATGCAGGAACAGTTCAGCCATTATACTCATTATACTGCCCAGTTATACTACCCAGAGGTGGGAGGATGACTGTTGCTCACAGCAAATCTCTGTCTCCTTCTTTCTTCAAAGAAAGTTTCCTTCTATTTCTCAGGACGTGCTTTCTGAAAGACAGAAGAGAAAAATCATGATAAAATTAGAAGGAAAAGCAATTTACATTTGGAAAATGCCTAACACATTATTATAGAAAAGCAAAAGTAAGCAAAGGTTTCTGACCACTTTACTTTAAAATGTGACTCTTACATTGGCTGAGGTATTTACCACTACATATTGTTGCTCATATTAGGTTGCAAGAAAATTCCACTAAAGCAGAACTTTCCCATCCTTGGTTATAAGGTTTACATCTGTTCACACCTGTTTCACACATATACCAGGTTAGCATGCCAAGAGTGAATGATAAGGGTTTTCCCAAACTGACAAGGGTTGGACCAGATGAACTACATCCAAGGGTATTAAAAGAATGGGCAAATCTAATATCAGATCCATTGGCAATAATCTTTGAGAACTCCTGGAGAACAGGAGAAGTCCCAGCAGACTGGAGAAGGGCAAATGTTGTCCCAATCTTCAAAAAGGGGAAAAAAAGACGATCCCAACAATTATCATCCAGTTAGTCTGACATCAATACCAGGAAAGATTCTGGAGCAGATCATTAAACAGAGAGTCTGCGGATATCTAGAAGATAATTCCATAATCGCAAAAAGCCAACATGGGTTTCAGAGAAACAAGTCATGCTAGACAAATCTGATCTCTTTTTTTGATAAAATCAGCTTGGTAGATGAAGGAAATGCTGTGGATATAGTATATCTTGATTTCAGTAAGGCCTTTGACAAGGTTCCCCATGACATTCTTGCAAACAAGCTTGCAAAATGTGGACTAGACAAGGTAACCATGCTGCTCCAGAGAACAGGACCCGGAACAATGGATGCAAGCTCCAGGAAAAGAGATTCCACCTCAACATTAGGGGGAACTTCCTGACAGTAAGGGCTGTTCGACAGTGGAACACACTGCCTCGGAGCATAGTGGAGTCTCCGTCCTTGGAGGTCTTTAAACAGAGGCTGGATAGCCATCTGTCGGGGATGCTTTGATTGAGAGTTCCTGCATGGGTTGGACTGGATGGCCCTTGTAGTCCTTTCCAACTCTATGATTCTATGATTCTATGACCTGAAATGCTGTATAATTCTGGTTTTAAGGTTTGTATAGAGTTTTTAATATATTTTATATTTTAATGTGTAATGTTTTTAAGATTTTAAATTCGTTATTTTTAAAACTTTGTATCTACATTTTAATGTTTTTGTACTGTTTTTAACTTGTACTGTTTTAAAAATTTTGTTAGTCACATCGAGTCCATATATCAGGAGGAGGATGAGATATAAATACATAAAATAATAACAACTCTTGCTTGACATCTGGAGCAGCAGCAACAGCCACCTTTTAGCCATCTCTTGGAAGATAGATAAGCCATTTAACATGTAAATTTTAATGCATCTCCATATGTGATTGGAGTCTGTTTTGCAGAATGTTATGCATAACTTTCCTTATGTGGTATATTAATGCTATGGGCCTAAAGTTTCTGCAGTCCTTTGTGGTTCCTTTTTTGTGGATAGGGATGTATATTGAGTGTTTCCAGTCTGTTGGACAGCATTTTCCTTTTATTTCTGCATGTATATATAATTTATCATATTATATTATTATAATTTATAATATTTATAGCTGCATTTATTTTTGAATAGATTATCAGTTTAAAATACAGTTTCAGATATAGAATGAAATAGGTTAAAACACTTGATGAAATCCCAGCTTCACTTGAAATCTGTGATACTTGGCAGTTTTTAAAATACATTTCTAGGGATTTATTCTAAGAGCTAAAAAAATGTATTAATTGTAATATACACAAGGTGGCAGTAATGGACAATCTTCCAGAGGAGAACATTCTTTTTGCAGCTTTACCTGTATTTCAAGTTTTACTCCCAAAACATGGTATGTTCAGAATTCTCAAAAGACATAAACACAATAGGGAAACAATACGTTGTTTTGTCCTTTACATCCTTTGTTTCATGCCCCTAAGTTTTATCATCGACTTATCCATGGGTCATATCAAAATCCATGCTTTTGGCCCAAAAACCTGCCCTCCACTTATATATGAGGTCGACTTATACACAGGTATAAACAGTAATGGATTATTTGAATATGATTGCAAACTAGAATGTATACTGTAATAATAATTGATCCATAATAAGTTCTCTCTCTGTTTTTCCTTGACTTTTATAATAACATAAAGAGACATACTGCCCAACTTTGGTAGAGTAAAACTCTACCTGGCTACAAGAATAACATACTGTACAAAGCTTTTACATATGAGCGCTAGATTTGGTCTCCCTGTGATTGGGTCTGAAAGGACCTTGTCAGAAATCTACAGAGTGAGGATGGAATAACCTCCACAGCAGCATTTAGAACAGGCCTGTGCAACATACAGCCCGGGGACTACATGTGGCCCTCCAAAGGATTTGGGGTGGCTTGTGAAAATGTAGAACGACTTCAAGGTTCCTGTGCTGTTCAGCCTCCTCGTGAGGAGAGGGACATGTGGAGATGGAGGAAGGGCAAACACTCACCTGCAAGGCTCCTCCACTGCTCTGCTTTCTCCTGAGGATGGAATTAATATTAATAATATGTATTATTAATTACTAAATATTAATTTAATCAATATTTAATTAAAACCTATCTGCAGCCCTAAGACGTTTAGCCTATTTTAATGTTGGCCCCTTCCTACTGCCAAGTTGTGTAGGTCTGATTTAGAATAACAGATAAAGACCTAAAAGTCATAGCCATGCTAGTCTGGAAAATCAGCATGTAGGGATCTTATAGGTAGCCCCTTTGAGACTAACTGAAAAAAAATAAGCTGGTAGAATGAGCATCTTTGCAAAATTAGTGTACTACATCCTTTGCTAAAATCTACTGTTGCCATCCATTTATGTTCCTTCCTATGGATAACCCACACTGTTTAATGTCCAAAAGGGGGAAGACGCTAATTTTTTCTCCCCCACCTATGTTCCTAACAATTTTCTTAGTTTTCTCATCACTGCCTATGAGAGGATGAGGCCATCCCGGCACTCTGTCTCTTCAAATGCATTGCATCCTCTGCTTCTGCATTTTTATACTCTTCACATGCTCAGAAAACTCTGCAAGTTCAGTTTATTCACAATGCACTCTGTCATTTCTGAGCTCTTCAGTCACCAAGATGAAAGGCACAGGCCAGCCTTTTCCTTTCAATCTCAGAGGTGGTACCTCTTTTCAATTCCAATTGCTTGGCACAACTCCCAGGCAATTAGCAAATGGTGCAAATATCTCCAATTTTTTGAACTCTGCGTATGCCTAGAGGTTGGAGGGACATAAAACGTTCCTCATCCTCCCTTTTACTCATCCAAATGGCCTTCTTTTACAAACAAAAGAAAGGGGGAATGCACCCCCCCACACACACACACACGCACGCACAAGGTTGTGAACCGGGACACATCTATTGTATTTGATTTGCTTGGAATCATTTAACTTCACTGTCTGATTATATTTCCAATACAGAAATACTTTTCTCCATTGCTGTGACCCTTGGTTTATCGACCTGAAGGAAAGGACACAGCAACGTCAACTCCTACAGGTCCGGTGTGGATCCCTGATCAGTGTGTGAAACCATGGAAGGATGGCGTGGCACCAAGGAATGGAAAACTCGATCCCGAATTTCTCACTCAGCCTGCAGAACCCTCAACAGGATCGGGACTGAGCACCTCGTCAGAAACATCAAGTGACCTGGGGGCAGATTAAGGCCCTCTCTACTCAATCTACAAGTTGCTACAGGAAAAAGACATGCCAAAGACACCAGAGAACCTTTTGCTAGCAGCATTCGCTTGTTGTAATGTGTATTCCTTAATGTGTACTTTTCCTCTTGGCATAGCTACAGTGACTTTACAAGATGGGATTCCAGGGCAAGACTGTGGGAACAAAATTCCTATATATGTGGGATGTGCAAAATGTCTCTCAATTGGTAAATGAGACTAATTGTTGGATCTGCATGCATGTTCCCCCACATGCCAAAGAAAACTTTTAATACATGTTATTCCTTTTAATCAAGGGGTGGAAACAACATCCCCAGATCCCTGGAACGCTACAAAAGAAAATGTTAACTATAGCATTTTAGCCATTGGTAGCAGACTTCAAGAAATTGCAGCATATTGTTGGGAGTTCACTAAGAAAGCATCTGTTGAAGTTGGAAAGTATTCCTGTTGTAACACGACATTTGTTCTTAACACCACTATTGAAAGCAGTAATACCTTTCTGAATGCCACTATAGCAGAGCACCTTCATAACTTTACTTCTTATGGCTGTACATACCAATTGACTGGGTATCCAGTGATGGTTAATGGGGGGTGCTCATTGTTATATTACACATCATTGCCGTAATTTGCGGTTGCTGCTGCATGCAATGCTTGCCTCATTTGCTCACGATATTTTGTCCAAAAATTCGGCCTTCCAAAAAACAAAACAAAAAAAAAAAGAAAAAAGGGGGAAAAAAGGAGGAGATGTTGGGACGGTTGTTTTTCTCAGTGTTGGCAAACCACATTGCAAAGGCAGATGCCCGGACATTAACTCCTGGTGGGGAATGATTGTCTTATCAGTGGCTAGCAGACCTCTTTGACAGGAGATCCTGCATGTAGGCAGAAATGGCATTGTGTGTAACAGGAACACATAAATTATCTACATGGTCATTCACTAGCCTTGCTTAAACCACGTGGTCAGCAACTCTGGAAATCAATAAAAAGAAACAGCAGCAAGCAGAGTGGTGCCTTCCCGTCAACCCATCATCCTGCCTGTGCGTCTTTCTTCATCGCCACAGAGGGCATTTTGATATTCCCCCTGGACATAGGGCTTAAATGGAGGACACGTCCTGGAAAAGGAGGACCCCTAGTGACTCTGCATATACATGTAAATCTTACTGGGTGTATGACTGTTGAATAAATCATATATATCACACACATATACATACACACACACACACATACACATATTTACATATATGTATATATTAATATAAATAATGTGTGTGTGTGTGTGTGTGTGTATACACACACACACACTCACAAACACGCACACATACATATTTACACATATTTACACACGCACACTTAAATCTATGCTTTCTTTAGTCCTGCTCAAAATGGAGGGCTTTTTGACATTCCTCCTCAGCAGAAGGCTAAAAATGGAGGACGCGTCCTGGAAAAGGAGAACCTTTGGTGACTCTGTATATACATGTACTGTAAATCTTATTGGGTCTGTGACTGCTGAATAAAATATAAACACACACACACACACATATATATTAATATCATATATATATATATATATATATACACATACATATTTACATATATATAAATTAATATAAATTACATATATACATACACACACACGTACACACGTTTACGTATATATAAAAATTAATATAAATATATATTATATATATACATACACACACATACATATTTACATATATTTACACATATATACACATATTTACATATATATTAATATAAATTATATATGTATATACAACATATACACATATTTACATATATATGAATATAAATAAATTATATATATATATACACACACACACATACATTTACATATATTTACATACACATATATATATATATATACAGTCACATACACATTTACATAAATTTACACACACATATACACACACACACATACATATATATCAATATAAATTTTATATATATATACACACACAGTCACATACACATTTACATAAATTTACACACACATATATACACGTAATGCATATATATATATATATATATAGACACAGTCACATACATATACAGTACACATATTTACACATATATATTAATATAAATAAATATTATATATATATATATACGCACACACATTCACATACACATTTACATGTTTACACACACATATACACATATTTACATATGTTTACACACACATATACACATATTTACATACATATATATATATATATATACAGTCACATACACATTTACATATATTTACACACACACACACATATCTATCTATCTATATATATATATATATATACACACACACACACACAGAATCACATACACATTTAAATATATTTACACACACACACACACATGTATGTGTAAATCCATGCTTTATTGAGTCCTGCTCAAAATGGAGGGCGTTTTGCCATTCCATTCTCCTGGGCAGAAAAGGCTCAGGAATGGAGGAGGTCCTGTTTGGGCAACAGAGGGCCTCTGGGGTGGTGGAAGGATGCAGCTGAAGGGCAATCAATGATGAAACCCCCTAGTCCTCTTCCTCCTGAGCCAGCCAAGGCCAGGGTCAAGGAGGAGGAGGGGGGATCCTGGTGGGAGCAGCAGTCAGTGTCACACTCTGAGGAGGAGGCCAGGCTGAGCCCTATACAGTAATAATTATTCCTGGACACTGTCATCATCATGGCCTGAGGAGGAGGAGGAGGAGAGGCCAGGCCCCGAGGAAGGGCGGGACAAGGAAGCCCAAGAACAGACTAGAGGCAGGTGGAGGAGGAGGAGGGACTCTCCTTCTCTAAACCGGGAAGAAGGAAGCCCTCCTGAGTCTCTTTGGCCCAAGAAGAAGTTTCTTCTTCTTCCTTGTCCAGACCAGAGACAGAGAGAGAGGGACTACACAGGGAAGGAGGTGGAGGATGAGGGCAGGCTGCAACAGTGAGTAGAGACAAGGGAGGAGGAGGGAGGTCTGTGGGGGGGGGGGGTAGTAAAAACTTTGTGGTTGTGGTTGTTGTGAGTCTGCAGGTCCTTTATATGAGTGACTTATGGTGACCGTATAATAAGGCGGTGAGGGGGGGAGGTTCTTGGCAAGTTTCTTCAAGGGAGGGTTGGTTGGTTGATTGATTGTGTGTGTGTGTGTGTGTGTGTGTATATATATATATATATAAAATTTTATAGATATATATTTATAATATATATATATATACCTATTTATAATGTAACTATCTATATATAGAGATATTGTTTTAAAGAGTTTGAAAAAGTTTTTTTTTTAAATTTTAATAATGCCATTTTTTAAAAAATTGTTTGATATTGTTTCATTTGGTTTTAGGGTGTTTTGTTTTTTTTTTAAAAAAAAAATAATAATGGCATTTTTAACGTTTTGTACTGTTTTAATTTATAGAATTTTTAAGATTCGTTAGCTGCCTTGAGTCCCTGGACTGAGAGGAACAGAATGATGACGACAACAACGTCGACGATGATGCCATCCTCTTAGGCTGAGAAAGTGTGACTTGCCCAAGGTCACCCAGTGGGTTTTTATGGCCCAGCGAGGAGTCACACCCTGGTCTCCCAGTGTCCTACTACAATGCCCAAACTGTGCTGGCCCTGAGCATAATACATAAATATACTGTATACACACACACATATGTATGTATAAAGAAGTTGGCAGCATGAGCTTTCCAAAACTTCAGTCTACTTCCTCAGATGCATATAACTGAGGAAGTAGACTTTAGTTTAAGAAAGCTCATGCTGCCAATTTCTTTCTTTATTTTGTCTCAAAGGTGCTACTAGATCTCTCTACATACTGATCCTACAGACTAATATGGCTATTTCTCTGAATATATATATATATAGTGTGTGTGTGTATACTGGAGAGAGAGAGAGAGAGAGAATTAAAATATATAGCCATGTTAGTCTGTAGAATCAGTATGTAGAGAGATGTTGTAGCCCCTTTAAGGCTAACCAAAATAAAGAGATTGGTAGCATGAGCATCTGAGGAAGGAGACTGAAAGCTCATGCTGCCAGCTTCTTTCTTTCAGTCTCAAAGAGGCTAAAAGATCACTCTACACATTGAGAGAGCCCCTTTGAGACTTAAAGAAGGGGAAAAGAGGGCAACATGAGTTTTCTTTTTTAAAAAAATTATGATTAAACATAAAAATTAGACAACTTTTTATTCATTCACATTTGCCATTAACATTACATTACATTTACACATCTCACATTTCACACTGCATTTCACATTACCTTAATCATATATATATATATATATATGCACATATGTATTTATTGACTTGAAATGGGGAATATGTGTGTGTGTTGGATTAAGACACTGAGAGACCAGGGTTTGAATCCCGGCTGGGCCACAGAAACCCACTGGGCCACCTTGGGGAAGTCACACTCGCTCAGCCTAGAGAAGGGCAATGGCAGCCTCCCTTTGAAGCAACTTACCAAGAAAATCCCATGAAAGGTTCATTGCCTTAGGGCTGCCATAAGTCAGAGTTATGATAGGGTTTTCTTGGCACCTTTGTACATATATACTTTCCTTTCTCATATATACTAAAAACTAAACAAAACAGAAGACACAAAAAGGTTGCCCCTCCCCAAGGCATCGTGAGGAGAAAGAGGAAATGCCAATATGAGAATTAGTGATAAAATATGTTAGATTTATTGTATACGGTGTATAATAATATACTTGTTTTGCCTATTTATATCATTTAGTAAATTATATTTTTAATTTGTGTATGAGTTTATCATTTTCCTCTTCTCATATATATATCTTGTGACATCTTTCTTTTTCTCCTCATGTTGTTGTGTGCCTTCAAGTCGTTTCTGATTTATGGTGACCTCAATACAGATTTTCTCATTGTTTCTTTTTCAGATTTTATAAAGTTGGGAGGGTTTATCTTTGCATCTGTCTTAGCCTGGTACCTGGGTTCTCTATTGGCATATATGATACCTGAAGATTCACTGATATCAACTTACGACAATCTTCAGAACCTTGCCAGTAAACCAAAAATTGTGGGTATGTAACCATACATCTTTTAAGGGACACACCCATTTCATTTTTGTTTTTGTCAACTGACTGCCTTCTAATGTGCTATCTAAGATTGGAATAGTCCAGTTGTTTTTATAGTTGATTTTTTTCAAGTTGTGGTGCTCAGTACTGGCCTGCCCTTTCAGTTTCTTCAAACGGTATGATTTTATAATCTGGAGCTAACACATTGTCATAAATGCAATTACTATCATGCCATGGATATTTTTAAAAGGGTACAATATAGCACTCTTTGAGAGGAACGCACCTGTTCAGAAGTGATGTGGAAATAAAACAAGCAAGAAAAGCTATAGTATAGTTTAAACATTCCGTATCTGAACCAGGTTGTCTTCGATTTTGGAATACATGTATTTGCACATACGTACACAATGTGCTATCTTGGAGATGAGACTCAAATGTAAACAAAACTCATGAACTATGTTTCATATTCACTTTATACACATAGACTGAAGGTAATTTTATGCAATATTTTTAATAATTATGTGCATGGAACAAAGTTTGTGTACACTGAACCATCAGAAAGCACAGGTGTCACTATCTCAGCCACCCATGAAAAAAATTTTGAATGGATAAGGAAGACTCAATCTGTACAACCTTACTTTAGCTGGCTGAAGGTAGCATAGACTGTTCCTTCCTTTTCCCTCAATGTATTTTTCATGGTTGTCTTCCTATAATCTTCTAAAGAGAATTGTCTTTACATTGCTATAATATTTAAGCAACTTACTATGAATCTCTCTTTTCACTATAAATGGTAAGTTTAACCTGAGATGTTCGGAACTACAGTGTACAGCATATGAGCTTTCCATCCCTTGTAGTCCTGATAATAAGGGGAATGGGAGAATATTTATTAGGAATGTGGCAGGATGGAAGTGTTTAAAACCTTCCTCCCAACAAGTACCATGAGTAGTTAAAGAAACAACATAGGAATTTATCATACGACGGAATTTGGAGGTATAATGCAATGGCAATCTGAACACAATCATGGGGTTTCAATTTATTGCGAATGAGTGTATCTCACCCAATTTCGGGCAATGGGAAGTCATTCCAAATGCAATCATGGGTTTTCACATAATTGCGTATTAGAGTATCTCACACAATTTCGGGTGCAATGGGGGGTCATTTTCGGGAAATGGGAAGTCATTCTGAACACATTTCAAACGCAATCAGATTTCATGTAAATTCACTAAACTAGCAAATTCACATAATTGCGAATTGGTTCCATTTGCAATTGAGAGAAATTCCTCCCATGTGATAAACTCCATAGAAAATATGGACCATTTTCATCTGGTCTCTGTCCTTTTTTTTTTTTTTTTTTTTTTTTTTTTTTTAGCTTCTTACTGTACCAGAGGAACAAAATTATCTTTGAATTCTACATATCCAGCTATAAATAACAGGGGTGGGGTTTGTGATTAGGATGAGAACGGTGGATTGCATGTGTAAATTTGCCCCTAATATTCCAATGAATGGAAATAGAAAAGACAGCATAGAAGCTGGTGAGGTGTGCAATCACTGACATATCTCAGTATCAGTCTATACCACCACTTGCTTATGGAAACTGAATAATAATATAAGATTGTGTGGTAAAAGGAAAGGAATAAACATAAATGAAAATAAGTGGATTTATTCCATTTTTAATATGAAATGGAATAAAATGTGTAGAATTTTTAATTACATAAAGTAGCCAGAGGCATTGCTTTTGACCTATGTTCAACCTGACACTCATTTTGTGATTTGTAGCTAACTTTTAAAATAATGAAACCTTTCAAAATACCCATCTTATTAGGAGTACTGATCATAACCTGATATAATGAATTATTTCCTAACATAAATATTATATTTTGATCATATAAAGGCTATATGGTGATCATATGATCACTAGAACATATCTTGTAAAGAATTAAGTTGTGATCTAAAAAACTACTCATTTTCTACTGTGAATGGGGATTACCATGTGTTCAAACACTTCCTTACCGTTTTTCATTGTAGTACCACCCCCTAAAAGACAGAAATGTGACCACTGGTCTCCATGTCTGCCTGGAAGCTATGCTTATCGCATACTCAGTGGTGGGGGCAAAGAGAAGTTTGCTAAAATTTGTTTTGAAGATGAACTGTAAGTATATCTACCATTCCTTTGTAAGCAGCTTTTGCTATTCAATATAATTCATCACATCAGATCTACAAACTTTGGTCCAAAACACACTGCAGAAATAATCCAGTTTGAGACCATGTTAACTGCTCTGTCTCAGTGCTAGAGAATCCTGGGAATTGTAGTTTATTGTGGCACCACAGCTTTGAATTACTCCTTTAAACGTCAAGTGTGTTATGTTTGCACAGGCCGTCTTTGATAACTTCTTCCACTTTCACTGTTTGAGTATTCTGTTGTTCTGTTCATTCTGTTATATTGAATATATTACAGTCACCCCTTTTTTTCTCATGGGGGATCCGTTCTGGACCCCCTCATGAAAACAGAGTTTTTGGCTTGAATATAGGCACAGGGTTGCACAGGTGCGCACCCTGGGAGTGGGCCCATTCATTCTCCCTCCGTTTGTCCCTTGCGCATAAGCAAGGGACATGGAGCTGAAGAACATGAGAACAGAAGCAGGGCTGTACTTTTTTCATTCTGCTCTTTTTTTGCTCTAGAGCTCCCAACCCCATACTTCTAAGACCTTTCTCCTTTTGAACCATTCATCTCAAATGCAGGTACCACAGGAGGTAACTCCATGGAAAAGGTCTATTTGATATACATTCCAAATTAATGCTTGATATTTCATTTTCAGACTCATAAGTGAAGAAAAGGGGAATGTTGGAAGAGGAATAAATATTGCAGTTGTAAACTGTGAGTAAAATGTCCTAATCAGGTGGGATGTATTTTCGTAAAATCATAGAATAATACAATCATAGAGTTGGAAGAGACCACAAGGGCCATCCAGTCCAACCCCCCTGCCACGCAGGAACTCATAATCAAAGCATCCCTGACAGATGGCTATCCAGACTCTGTTTAAAGACCTCCAAGGAAGGAGATTCCACCACCCTCTGAAGGAGTGTTTTCCACTATGAAACAGCTCTTACTGTCAGAAAGTTCCTCCTAATGTTGAGTTGGAATCTCTTTTCCTGCAGTTTGCATCCATTGTTCTGGATCCTGTTCTCTGGAGCAGCAGAAAACAAGCTTGCTCCATCCTCAATATGACATTCCTTCAAATATTTAAACAAGGTTATCATATCACCTCTTAACCGTCTCTTCTCAAGGCTAAACATCCCCAGCTCCCTAAGTGTCTCCTCATAGGGCATGGTTTCTAGGCCCTTCACCATTTGGGTCATCCTTCTTTGGACACTCAACATCCTTTTTGAATTGTGGTGTCCAGAACTGGACACAGCATTCTAGGTGAGGCCTGACCAAAGCAGAATAGAGTGGCACTATTACTTCCCTTGATCTAGATACTATACTTCTATTGATGCAGCGTAGAATCGCATTGGCTTTTTTAGCTGCCACATCACACTGTTGACTCATGTTCAACTTGCGGTCTACTAGGACTCCTACATCCCTTTCACATGTAGTCTCATTAAGCCAGGTGTCCCCCATCCTATATATATGTATTTCCTTTTTTTGCCCTAAGTGCAATACCTTATATTTTTCTGTGTTGAAATTCATTTTGTTAGCTTTGGACCAGTTTTCTAATCTGTTCAGCTAATCTTGAATTTTGATCCTGGTATTAGCTATTCCTCCTAATTTGGTGTCATCTGCAAATTAGATAAGCATCCCCTGTATTCCTTCATCTAAGTCACTGATAATTTTACAATTGGATATCTGTATGCAAAGCAAGACTTTTCTTCATCACTCTGGAGCACATTTGGTTGTGCCTGATGGGACTGAAGCAGGAGGGGTAATATGATCAGAGGGCTTTCCATAATCAAACAAATATGATTAGACACATGAAAATGGGAGCAGAATCTGAACTTTGTTACCACAGAAATTGGTTAGCATTTCCGTTAGTCTCCTTGTCAGCCTCTCATTGTGAGAAGAAATATCAGCAGATAATCTCGAAATAGTGAACCTGTGATCTGTTTCTTATTTGAAATTTCTGAAAGCAGGGCAGCAGAGTAGCATCCTTTCTATCATATCTAGTTGATTTGTATTCAAGACTTGCAATATCTGTTTTTTATATTTACAGTGGGCCCTTGGTATCTGCTGGGATTTAGTTCCAGGACACCCTGTGGGTACCAAAATATGTGGATGCACATGTCCCATTATATACAGTTGCAAAGGATTTGAATCACCACTTGAACATGGAAACCTACTGGGTGACCTTAGACAAGTTACACTCTCTCAGCCTCACATATCTTGTGTGACCCTGGGAAGGAAGGAGTAATTTGCAAATGTATTATTCTGTTGCTAATGGCAGTCCTCAGGGTGGGAGGATATGCAAACAAGGATTAATGTCTCCTAACTGGTGCTCATTGTCTGCTGGGAATCCCCTGGCCTTAGGCTGTTTCTCATTTGCATAGGTTGAGTCTTGACCTTGCTGTCCTTCAGGACTGGTAACCAGGCCTTGTTTACCCTCATGGTTTCCTCTTTCCTGTTGAAGTTGTCCAAGTGTTTATGGATTTCAGTGGCCTCCCTATGCATTCTGACATGGTAGTTGTTGGCATGGTATAGAATTTCAGTGCTTTCAAACAGCATTTTATGCCCAGGATGGTTTACAGCATGTTCTGCTACTGCTGATTTTTCCGGTTGACCCAGTCTACAGTGTCTCTCATGTTCTTTGATTCTTGTCTGCACACTGCGTTTGGTGGTGCACACTGCATGAGCTCAAACTCTGTGTGATTCTGGATGAGACCTTCCCTGTGCCTGCCAGAATGTTGCTTGTTTTGATCATATTTCTATTGGATGTTTTGCGAGATCTGGACAACCTAGAAATTCAGTGATAATATAAATCCAGTGCAATATCAAGAAATATAAATATGATATTAGTTTCAATACAGTTGTTATCATTGTGGGTTTGTCTGCAGTGTTTTCCAGCTTTTCCTGATAGTAGAATATTCCCATTTTCCCTGATCTAGACACAGCAGAAAAGAGTTTGTAGTATGCTAGCAACTTATTTATTGAACATCTAATTGCAACAGCCATAGCTGATGTCATAAGAGAGCATAGGTGCAGTCTCTCCTTTCACCTATGAACCATAATCCTCAGATCCCTGGCTTTCATTCTTTTTTTTTTTAAACCTAGTCTCTAGACCTTATAGAAGCAGAGAGATGAGACAAAATTTGTTTTGTAAGCAGATAGTCTGTTCCTGCAGGGTATTTAACCTAAGTAATAATAAACATATCTTCTCTTGACAGGAAGATATTCTCAAAGCCATTGTTTGAGTTCCTTCACCCTCAAGTATCCAGAAATTTGGGAGTTCAGCAGTGTGTTTTCCTGGTAGAAAGAAAGTTAGTGATCCTTTTAATTCAGGCCATGTTTAAAATGCTGGCTCCTCCCTCCCCCCCCCAAAAAAATTTAAACATTAAATCAGTTGTAAACCATTTAAAAAACCCGTTCAGTTCAGTTACACAAAAATTGTCAGTATTTTATTCCTTTGTTACCTTTATTGCACATAGGCTGGGGAGTCCAAGTAGACTGAGAGACAAAGAAGATACTTAAATGCATTGCTGTTGTTGCCTGCTGTCAAGTATCTTTCAGACTTATGGCAACCCTAAGGTGACCTTGTCACAGGGTTGTTTTGTGTGTTTTTGTTTGTTTGTTTGTTTTTGCAAGATTTTTTCAGGGGGGATTTGCCTTTGCCTTCCTCTGAGGCTGAGAATGTGTGATTTGGCCAAGATCACCCAGTAGGTTTCTGTGCCCAGGCGGGGATTTAAACTATCTTCTTCTGAGTCATGGTTCAATGCTTAAACCACTATACCATGCTGGTTTGCAGATTAAATATTACACATATTGTAAGCGTTTTTACCCTTCTATTAACCTAAAAGGCTTACAGATAGTTCATCTGTCAGTTAGTGCCTTCAGGCTTACAATCTAAATAAAACTCACCACAAAAGGGAAAAGGATGATGAGGGAAAATTGCATTACTATATACTTATTGCTGCTGTATCCTTATTGCAGGAAGCAGGGCTGTGGGTTAATCTAGCCCTCCAAAGAAGCCCTTGTATTACATCCATTTTGTTGTGGTGAATTAGAATTCAGACTTGTTATTCAATTTCCTAGTTTCTAGCAATTTGTAGACAAATGCAAAGGGGCTCTTGGTTGATTGTAGCAGCAGCTTAATTTAGTATGTGTATTTAGCATGAAGAAATGTATTTCACATCTTTCATATATTTTAGTGCATATATTTTATACAAGAAGAAGGGTCATAGCCAGGTCCCTTTGTTCTAATTTGTGCTTCCTTTGGATTCTAGACTAAATATTTATTTGGAAATTAGTGAAAATAATCCATTCTGTTTAATGGATGTGTTTCATTTCAAAAAGCATATTTTCTTTATTTTAGATGATACTGGAAAAGTTGTTGCTACAAAATATTTTGACATGTGGGAAGGAGGTAAGAGGCAAGCTGTTGTTTAATGTTGGCGTGCAAGAATAAGATAACTGCTATCAAGTTTTGTTCATTTGAATAACAACTAAAAATGCTGTAACAGTTGCAGAAGTGTCAGGAACTTTTCTGGTTTTGTGTTAGTGATCATTGATTTTTTTTTAATCTATAATGTTCCATCACCAAAGATATTGCCAGAACCGTATATATAAATGAATAAAACCATATAATTTAAATTAAGTTTTCTTAAGGCTCCCAACAAAAGTGATTTAAGTTTTTTTTCTATATTGTTTTTTGCGTTTTATGGAAAAGTGACTTTGGGTTGGATCTAAAGTTGCCCTTCTGTTCTTGAGGGGGGATTTTTCAGCAAAGGAAAAAGCAAGAAGCTGGTTTTTGCTTGCTTTCTCTTGTGCCTCCTCCCATGATGTTCTGGGATGTTTCCAAACCTTCTTGAGTACAGTTGGGCAAGTCCAAGAAAGAAGGGGAATAAACATTTTTCTTTGGATTTAGGGAAGTGAGGCTGCTAATTTCCATGAGGGAAACTCTGTTTACAGATTACTTGTATCCCACTTCTTGTAGGGGGGTGGGGAGAGCAAGAAACATCTTTGTTTTAATTTTTATATATATTGAAGAGCAAAGTGGTACAGTAGAAATGACATGAGATATTGGGAGCAGGGGGATGGCCAATTTATATTAGTTTAAAAAAAACACAACTTTTTTTGCCAACAGAATTCTCTGGACCAATGACTGATTTCATCAGAAAGGCCCCCCAGAGATCACTGCTCCTCATGGTAACCCATGATGATGGAAGCAACAGGTAAGCACATAAATCTGTGCTTTCACATTGTATCTACACTTCACATTTACAGCACTTTGATACTCCTCTAAATGTCCTACTTCCATCCTGTGAAATCCCTGTATTTGAAGTTTAGCACTGATAGCTTCCATTTGAGTGGAGTGATGACTCTCCTCCAAATTTTAGTCTGAATTTTCCAAGAGCTATTCAAGGTACCTCTTGAGCCCCATCCATAAAATATAACCAGTACCTTGTACAGGCCCTTTAAAGTCTGGACTATAAACTGGAATAAATTGATGACCCCACTCACAGGCAAACTAATACTGTATTTGGTGAAGTGCTTAGAATTCTCTGCTGTAGAGCAGAGTTCTGTACTTCAGAACAAATTAATACTGCATTTGGTGAAGTGCTTAGAATTCTCTGGTGTAGAGCAGAGTTCTGTACTTCAGAACAGCAGTGTAGTAGAAAATTCAAAGTACTTCCTCAAACTACAGATCCCAAGGACACAGCCATGACAATTAAAGTGGTCATGAAAGGGAAAGGGAAAGTTATCTACACTACAGGTATAACTTTCCCTTTCATAACATAGTCAGTTATTCATCTGTGCTAACTTTTGAGAATGTTGTGAAGGATATAATTACATTTAGATGCAAGCTTTCCCAAATATGCTGAGATTTGTCTGTGGATGTTAACTATCTGAAGATATGAGCTTGGTTTCATGTTCTATTTGGGAGGACCATTCTAAACATCAAACTCTTCAAAGCCATTCCTTCAAACACATGTTATTGGATGTAAAATTTCTGAGCAATTTAGACTGTCATTTTTACTTGCATTTCTACCATTTTTAGCTGGGATTGTAATCACTGGTGCCACTTGCTTGTGTGGATAAGTATAGCATTCCAGATTAATCGTTTACTTGAGCATTTTTGTTGCATTTACATTTGCAGTAAAATACATGGGTATTTTATCTTTTTTGCATCTATTATTTGAGATGGGAGCTTTTTTTATGATGGAATTTTGTGGATCCTAGTGATTCTCACACAGACAATCTTTCTAGCAACAATGAAAAGGCTGTCTGTATTTGGGTCATTGTGTGTATGTGCGCACGCACACATACAAATGTGTAAATGCACACATGTATGTAAAAGTTCATGCAGTCCTTGAATAAGCATTACATGTGGCCATTGGGACCAAAAAGATTGTACACTCTTATACTAAGGGCAAAAAAATGATTGACAAAAAAGAGTGTAATACTGTATGAGAGCACTGGAAAAAATTAACACTGATTGATGTAAACTTTTGCTTTTAGAAAACCAGGATAGCAGAAGATACAAAATTAAATTGTTTCCTTATCTCTCACACAGGTTAAAGGAGGATGGGAAGCGGGCAATTGCTGAACTAGGAAGTAAAGAAATACGAAATTTGAAATTCAGATCAAGCTGGGTCTTCATAGCAGGAAAAGGTTTTAAGCTGCCAGAAGATATAGAAAAGGAAAAGGTAAAACATATTCTAATTAGCAAATCCAAATTAGAATATAATTCCATGATAGATTCCTGGCTGTGGCTAGGTTATTTCAATTCCACTTTGCCTCCATTTTTATAATCCTTGTTTTGTTCTTTTAAGAACAAAATCCCACACATTGTATGGGAGGAAAACATCTCTGCTAAATTTCTCAGTGTTGGGCTGTAATAAAAAGACAAGAAGAAGTCTAGAATTTTTTAAAGGCAACTTAAAAAGATTAAACAAAATGTGACATTATTTGCATGTGAGCAATTAGAGTGCACACTTTTTAAAATAGTAAATGAGTACCACAGCAATTTTACACACACACAGGCACATCAAGACACTCACCCTTGAAGCTGCCGTTGTACAGTTGGCCCTCCTTATCTAAATATTTTTTATTCATGGATTCAAGCAACCATGGAATGAAAATATAAAAAAAATTATAAATTCCAAACAGCAAACCTTGATTTTCCATTTTATATAAGGGACACCATTTTGCTATGCCACTGTATTTAATTGGACTTGAGCATCCACGGATTTTGGTATCCATGGGGTGGGCCTGGAACCAAACCACAGCAGATAACAAGGACCCACTGTACTAGGGGAGCAACTTAGTGTCAGTTGAGACTTCTTTCCTGGGACTAATACCTGCTTTAGAAAGGATTTTCCTGGAACTACAACAAAAAATTGGGGAAGGTATATATTCTTGTGTGTCATACTCCTAGTGCTGTTGGCCCTACTCACTGCAGCAGCAGATAGAGTATATATACCTTGCATGGAGAGAAACCGAGAGAGTGTGTTATTTGATTAGATGAGGTTAACATTACCTTTAGTTGGGCCCATAAACTCTTTAACTTTTTTGTTCCCAAGAACTGACAGAAGACAAGAAAGTCCAGTTTGTGCAGCTGCACTGTGTATGCCCAAAGGTGTTCAACAGTCTGCACTGGTCAATGGATTGTTACCTTAAACCTACACAGTCAAAGAACATCATAGTGCCAGGACCATATGAAAGTAGTTCTTCATAAAGTACACACACTCTACTGTGTCTGGCAATCTGAAATTAAGTCATTAAAACTGGATTGTTTCTGTTGTCAGAAGATAGGATTCGTGGCCATCAAGGGAGGGAAGAGGGTATAAATGGAGAGAATTATGGAAGTTTCTGCATCTAGTTGTAGCAGAATTAAGGACCAGGTTTTTTGCCCCTGGGAGTCTCCTGTGGACTGCTAAAACTTAAATAACCTTGAACTCATCCAGACCTTCCCTTCCAGTTTTAAAAAGTGAGTAGTTGCGCTAGAATAGATCAGGGGCTGGACACCATGTTATGGGGAAAAAGATGGTCACAACTTAAATGCTTATTATAAATTAGAGGTTATAAATCAATCATCCTAGCCCCCCCCCATGCCTGCACACTGCTCCTGCCTCTCTTGCTTATGCTCCAACCTACCCCCTACCCAGCCACTCTCCCTGCCTCCTGCTGTCCCTGTTCTCTCGTGACCAGCCCTCCTGAAAGTCCTTTGCCCCACCATGCCCCACCCCCAATGGCCTGTACTTCGTGAAACCCCCCCATCCACCCACTGTTGATCCCTGGTTCCTCTGCCATTTCCCTTCCTGCCAACCTCACCAGTCCCACTAACCCCCTGTCTTCTGCAAACTCCCCCACAGGAGCCATGTGCACAGGCCTATTTAAGGCTTGTAAATCCTGGCCTAAGTCTTACGAGACTTCCTACCTTGCAAGACTTTGCCCCAGATCTCATCCCAAACCTCGCGAGGCCAGCCAGTCTCACAAGACTTTCCCAATTTTTCTGAGCAGCTGCTTGGAGTGCCAGCAGCAGCAGCCAGGTACTGGCCCCACTCCAGGCCTGGCACAAACAGAATCCTTCCATGATGGGTCAGGGTGGGTACTTTCTGGTGTTAAATCGTAGCAGGGGGTCTGGAAACTGGTTGAAAGAGGAATTGCAGCTCTTGCAGGCTTCCAAGAGAGGAAACTCATTCCCACTCCTTTTTTGGCTAGAAAAAAGCAGTCCAAGAGTCTGAAGAGGTCAAGAGTAAAAAAAAAAGTAGCTTTTGGAGCCACATGCAACCTCAAAGGTGCATTTTGCTCACCTGTGGTCTAACCTCTGGCTCCTCAGTTTGGCAAATATTGCTTGGAACAAACTGTTTTTTTTTTAAAATTACAGGACAAAAAATAGTAAATTAAGTTTACTTTAGTTTCCCCCCCCCCTCACACACTCTCTTTCTTATACATTAGCTTTCCTCCAGCCAAGAACTGCATTTTAATGTTTTTATTTTTTTTTGTCTTGTGGCATTTTAAACTGCTTTAGAATTTGTACAAACGAGAAGTGGTATAGAATACATAAATAATAATGAATAAGAATGAAGTTGATTCCATCATGTTTACTGGTCTCCTTTGTACTTCCTAATTCAAAGTTACACAGTCTTCTTTGTTATGATAAATTCCTGGTTCATTATTTTGAAACCCAAAAACAAATTGATGTTTGTTTTATGTGTTTTTAAACAGATCAACCATTCTGACAAAGATAAGAACCGATACAATGGCTGGCCAGCTGAAATCCAGATAGAAGGCTGTATTGCAAAGAACCTGACAAGCTGAATTCTCGAATAATACTTGTACATTCTGTGCCTACCACATATCTTGTAAAGAACTGTTTGCCATAGGTTGCCAATGATATAAAGACACGGATGAAATCATTTATAATTTTACATTAGACAAAACTAGTTTGATTTATTGAGTTCAGCAGCACCATTGATCATATTCTCCTCTTTGAGGCACAAATAATTAGGTCTTATTTCTATTTATCTTTTATACGGTGTCCTATGAAGAACCAATTTGTTTTACCATCCCAGATTTTTTGCAATCAGTAAAATTCCCTATGTATATGTTCATTTATATTGACAACTTGGTTTTTGTATAGCTACATAACCACATCTGGCAACCAAAGATTGGATTATCACTGTAGCTTGTAAAATAATTCCTTGCTTATGTTTCCCACCACTCTTTACTTGAAACACTTTAAAGCCTAATCTAGTTGTGAAGCAAATGTTTCATGCTGCACAGTTTATACTTGAAAGTTTTACATATTTATTTTTTTAAAATTACCCTTGAAACAATAAAAGGGTTTCATTTTTAAACTCCATTCTGTAGTATTTTATAACTAAACATGAGAATAGGAAACAAAACACAGTTTTTGAAAATCAAATTAGAACAGGACATATTCTGAGTTGAGTAAATGGTAGTGAGTACCACATAATGTGTTGCATTTCTTATAGACAATTTTTAATGAAAACTATAACGGTAAAGTGAATAAATTATGCTCCAATTTGATAACTGATTAAATGCAAAATGACATCTGGTTAAATATGGGAGGAAATTAATTAATTTACATCAGGAATCGCTCCCTTTAGTGGCAGAATTGGATGCATTTCCCTTGGAATCTTAGGACTTGTCACACAAGCCTTGTTCTCGCCTCAGTCTCACTGTAGCAGCATTAACAAACGAGAACGAAAGCATACCAGAATATAGGCCTTTCATTACTATACCCCTCCTCAGTAGCACAGCAGGACTTTCCCCAGCAGATAGGGACATAAGGGGAGGTGATGTGAGTTGATGCTCCCATCAGTTTGCCCTGACCTGTGAAGGAGCTAGAGACGATCTCCCATACGCTGGACTGCGCAGAGCCATAAAGATCTACCTGAAGAGGACTATCCGGTTTCATACCTTGGAGGCACTGTTTATCTCATTTCAGTCACAATCCATGGGGGGAAAAGTGAGTTCTTCTACTCAGCAGATGCACCAGGGTTTGTATCACCACCTGTTACCAGTCCTTGGACCTGAGCCCCCCTAGAGGGGGTGGTGACTTATTCTATGAGAAGTGTGGCAACTTTGCAGCCCTGGCCACAAGCATGCTCATGGCAGCTATGTGGAAGTCTCCATCCACCTTCAACGGACATTACAAGTGGCGGAAGCTGCTTTTACAGTATTAGAAAAGTTCTTCAGCAGGTGGTACCAGGCTCCTCCATTGGGGTGTCAGCATGGGGAACTTCGCAATCAATAGGATGTTGCGACCTTATCTGCTGACAAAAGCAATGTTGGAACTTCTCTGTGATACACTCCTTTCCAGAAAAGTTTTTGTTTTTGTTCTTTTTAATAGGACCCAGAGCACTGGATTCACAGTAGAGGAAAAGAGATTCCACCTCAACATTAGAAAGAACTTCCTGATAGTAAGAGCTGTTTGATAGTAGAACACACTTTCTAGGAGAGTGGTGGAGTCTCCTTCTTTGGAGGTCTTTAAACAAAGGCTGAGATAACCATCTGTTGGGGATGCTTTGATTGTGTATTCCTGCTTGGCAGGGGGGATTGGGATGGATGGTCTCTTCCAGCTCTGATTCTATAATTCTAATAAAATTGGAATACTATAGGTGTTGATTTGGATCTCTTTGGCTGGCTAATGACTAACTTCCAACCAGAAGGTCTTTTTTCCTGCCTATTAGGAGCAAATGGAAGGATGAACTCAATCACTGGAGATATTAGGACCTCTGCTGCAAAGGAATGTATCACAAAATCCTCTTTGTGATATTGTTGGCCCCAGAGCATTCTCTTCCTCATTCCCCCTTGACTCCTGCCTCCCTGCACTATGGTCTACTCATCATGCTTTCTCTGCCCTTCCTTCTGCCAAAGTGGAAACCACAGTCTCTCCTTGTGACTCTAGCATTCTTCCTGTGGCAGAGAGAGGGAAGGAAGAAGTGGCTGGCTTCTTCACCCTGTCCCATCTCCTAAAGGAGAAATGACAGTCTCTCCTCACAAGGAGAGTATCATTTCTCCTTAGCAGATGGGGGGGGGGAGTGGCTCTCCTGGCGAGGAGACTACATCATCTTTCTGATGGGGATGGGGTGAGAAAAGAAAGTTTAAAAACCCAGCCTGCTGTGGAATAAGGAGTGGGAGGGGAGATGGGGGAGAAGCTGTCATACCATCTAGATTATTGCACTATACTCTTACAGTGCTGCTTTTCCACTTTAACTGCTCTAGCTGGTTTCTGTTGCATTCTGGAATTTGCAGTTTAAGGATGGGCATTTAGAATTCTCAGCCAGAAAGTTCCTAGGGCTCACTGAACTACAAGCCCCGGAATGCAACAGGAGGCAGCCAGAGCAGTAAAAGTGGAATCGTAGTGTGGTCATGTGGCATGTGTCTGCTCAGTGCCAGAACTACTACCCGAGGAATTGTTGTACGTGAGGACAAGTGCTACAGGAATTTTGGGGGGACTTTATTGATAGGTGTTCCTCCGTCAATGAAAAGGGACACTCTAACAGCAAAGAAGTAATTAAATGGCCACGGTATGGTATGATATGTATTTCCAAAAGTGCTATTCTCTACTTGTAATAGATTTAATGCCTCATGTGGTAAAGTCATTACACTGGAGTGAGTATGGGTAACAGAACAGATCTTTATCCAAGATTAAATTATTTAATATGCACTTGAAAATGAAGTGAAGAAAAAGTGCTGGGCAGCCAGAGAGGTATTATTATTATTATTATTATTATTATTATTAACCTTTATTTATATAGCGCTGTAAATTTACACAGTACTGTACATACAGCCGTATAAATTAGATGGTTCCCTGCCCTCAGGCTTACATTGAAGAAGAAGAAACAGGAAAATAATTCAGCTTCATACCACCTTAAACTTTTCTGCTTTCTATTGACTTTCACAGAAAACTGTTTTTCTCATTAAATTGATTATCGGTCAGAGATACATTTCTGTTTTTCACACTTTTCTGATATCTTTTGTAAGAAAAATGTTGATCTAAACTAGGATAAGGAAACTGTGGTGAGAGGCTGCATTTAGCCCCATGCCCCATTTTGTGCCCCTCGAAACCCCTGAGTCTCCAAAACTTCCAGGCCCAGTTTTAAACAAACCCATAATCTGGCCAAAACGAGTGAGAAAGAACCCCCAAAACATCCCTATTTGAGCTGCTAGGTGGTGGGACCAGAAGTGATACAATGTCACTTCTAGTCATATGTGGAGCCCCAGTGTGGCTTGCCAGGAGTGGAAAAATTCAGGCAACTCAGAGGATAGGATTAGATGAGCTGATTCAATGGCTGCAGAAGAGAGTTCAGAAAAGCATGAAGTTCTTCTCTGTCTTCAAACAGGCATGGTGCGGCTTTCATACCTAGTTACAAGCATGCATAGGACAGGATCAAACAGCCATAAAAGGAGACAGGACAATATATACTTAATATATACTTACTATTTCCCCTAGGCTACATATGCATAGGAAAACTACAGCCAAAGCATAATGCTTACCATATATACACGACTATATGTCAGCCTCATATATAAATTGAGGGCATGTTTTGGGGCCAAAATTCTGGATTTTGATATGACCCGTTGATAAGTCGAGAATAAACCATAAGCACATGAAGGATGTAAAGGACAAAGTAAAGGAAAACAATGCCAAGAACTTACAAAATTCCAGAAGACATAACTATTTGTGCATATACTAAAGGCTGGATGGCTGAGAGAATAGAAGGGATTCAGTGCTTCCAGGACAAATTAAACTCTTGCCTTTCACCATATATATATATATATATGCGTTAAAATACAGGACTTACATTGACCCATGGATAAGTTGACTCAGGGTTTTTTGAGTCATTTTTTTAACCTAAATTTCTAGACTACACATGAGTATATACAATATTATAATTCTGGAATAAATAGAACAACCTTGTTACATAAACTAATTGTATAACTAATTTCTTTTAACAGTAAGGCTTCTTTTGATAAATGGCTACATCATAGACCACATTCTGTGTATACTAGCAGAGGCACAAATGAAGCTGTTATATGAAAACTATTTTGTCGGGTTAAAAGCTAAATGCTAAAGCTGAATATAACTCTAAAATTCATTTTTCTTCCATACCAGTATCGGTCAGAACTAGAAGGAAGCCAATGTGCTGAGTCAATTCTTTGTGAAGTATACTGCTCCCAACTACTGTCTGGGCTCATACAACTGAGCACTAAAGTCAGAATCATTCAGGCCATTTATTCCCAATGACTACGTATGGATGTGAGAGCTAGACACTGAAGTAGCAGACAGAAAGAAAATCAACTCATTTGAAATGTGGTGCTGGAGAAGAGTACTTAGGATACCATGGACAGCCAAGAAAACAAACAGAAGGGTCCTTGAATAGATCAGACCAGGGCTCTCCTTGGAAGCTAAGATGATCAAGTTGAGACTATCGTACTTTGGCCACATAATGAAAAGACACGGATCACTAGAAAAAAAAACAATAATGCTAGGAAAGGTAGAGGGTTGAAGAAAGAGAGGAAGACCACAAACCAGATGGATAGACTCAATCAGGGGGATTATGGGCAGGGGCTTGCAGGATCTGGGTAAGGCAGTAGAGGACAGGGATTGCCATAGATGTCCCTATAATCCACTCCGCACACTCAGGTCTTCTGGGAAGAATTTACTGCAGCTGAAAAAGACCCGGCTGGGTGCGGTTTCCCAGAGGACCTTTTCAGCAGCCGGTCCAAATATATGAAATGACCTGCCAGAGGAGATCTGTCAGCTTACCACCCTTGATGCCTTTAAGAAGGCAGTCAAGACAGATCTCTTCCAGTGGGCCTTCCCAGACTGTCCTCCCATAAGAAGAGAATCCCATCTGCCCACAGCTATTCTCTCCATCTCCCTATTTTTTAAAATGTTTTAATTAATTAAGCCTAGAATGTTATAATTGATGTTTGTATTCTTATGTTGGGGGAGGCTTGGGTATTGTTTAATTTATAATTATTTTGTATTATGTATTTTATCTTCTTATTGTATTATAAAATAATAATAATAATAACAACAACAACAATCATCATCATCATCATCCACAGGGTCACCATGAGTCAGAACTGACTCAAGGGCAGCTAATAACAACAACAAATGCCTAAACCAATCAAAAGTAAATAAATAAATAAATAAATATGCCAGGGAGCAGAAGTTTGGCCATTCTAGCTTGAGACGCTAGGGACATTCAGATGGGTCCAGACTCGAGAAGAGGATGCTAGAGTTTCCTATTGTGTGAGATACTACCAGTTGCATTTTTGGGCAATGGGAAATCCTTTCGAATGCAATCGTGGGGTTTCACGTTATTGCATGAGAAACTATCACGCAATTTCGGGCAATGGGAAGTCATTCCAAATGCAATGCAGTTGAATTAGGACATTATCACATGGGAGGAATTTCTCTCAATTTTGAAAGAAATGAAAGTGGGGCCAGTTCGGATTTGAGTGAATTCGCTAGTTCAGCGAATTTATGTGATTGTATATTGTTGCCGCATTGCGTTTGGAGCTGCCCAAAATTGCCTCCCAGTACCTGAAATTGCTGACAGTTTCTCACGGAATAACGTAAAACCCCACGATTGTGATCAGAAGGACTTCCCATTGCCAGAAAATGTGTGTGATCAGCTTTCACGCAATAACGTGAAAACCCATGATTGTGTTCAGATTGCCATTGAGTTATACTTCCAATTCCCATTGTGTGATTAAACCCCCTAGCAAATTCACTCATTTTGGAACTGGCCACACTTTCATTTCTTTCAAAATTGAGAGAAATCCCTCTTGTGTGATAAACTTCTCTGCTCTGTTCCAAGATCACAGAACTGGAATCGAAATTAATCTGCTGGCATCTCCAGAGTGACTTCCCTGTATTGAAACCAATAAAACCCAGACACTCCAGTGTCAGCTGGAGGAAGCCTTAGCCTTTTCTTGCTGGTCTTGACTTGCTTTCGTTTTCTGGTTAAGTTTCGATTTCATTGAAAGGAAACAAAGAGTTTCTGTTTCTCAGGCAGTGATGCAGCAGATCTATCATCATCTGAGAGGAGTGGACCAAAGGCAGCTGGAGGAGGAGGAGAGCAGGGCTGGAGTTGGTTTGAACACTGACTGAGAGAGAGCCAATACAGGTAAGCATCTGTGTAAGCTGACATATAATAATAATATAATAATAATAAAGTTTTATTTATAGCCTGCTCCTCTGTATCCAATCAGATACATATAGGAGGACTGAACCTGCAGGAGGGGATTGATGGATGGGGGAAAGAAAGAGGAGAGACGAGTGCTTGGAGGAAGGCCAAAATCAGGATGCTGCTGCCTCACTGCAGAACTAATGCAGCTTGACACCGCTTTATCTGTCATCGCTGCATGCCACAGAGTCCTAGGATTTGTTGTCTGAAAGTTAAATATCCCACACAAAACTGCAACTCCCAGAATTCCATAGCATTGAGCCAGGGCAGTTAAAGCGGTGTCAAACTGAATTATGGCAGCAGCCATAGCATCCTTAGAGATGAGCATTTGTCTTGCCTTCCTCCAACTTAGTGCCCCCCCCCCCATCCTTCCTGGAGGGAAGAGGTCAGAGAAGGAACGACATAATAATCAATGAAGAGTTTTGCAAGAAAGGAAGGGTTTTGCAATGCACATTTGCAATCAAGAAATGTATGAGAAGCTCCAAGAGAAAAGGGTCAATAAGAGATGCAGTCAGGGCAGGGAGTAAGTAGATCAGCTCCAAGTGTCCAGATTTGACAGGGACAGTCCCCATTAATTCATTGCCCCATTTTTCCCCTGCTTCATTTAAAATGCCCCAGTATCTCTCTCCTGCTCCCTCTTTCCTCCTTTATCCTCAGATGACCTTAATTGCTGCAATTGCTGTCCAAAATGCAAAAGTAGTTTGCACTGAATTAGCTTGTAATGGGGGAAGAGGAAAGGAGGGGCAGAATCTTATTCTCACCCTTTCCTGTAGAGTCAGACAGAAACAAACTACTGCAGCCTCGAATAGCTTGTTTTTTATTAATAACTTTTTTTCCATCTGGACCACACACTGATGTTGCCTGGCCACAGCTGTCCCAGTTTTCATCTGTGGAATGTTGCAATTCTTGTCCCTGGTGTGGGTTTCACTAAGCTATTTTGGTACAATTTGGGGGCAAAAACCAACACTTCCGCTTGCAAATTCCAGGACCCTTGGCTGTCTTTTAACAGGTTTGGGTATGAGGGCTCTATGAAAAAGAAATGTTACTCAGCGGCAACTCACCATTTGGGGTCTCAAAGTTCATATACAGTGGGGCCTTGGTATCTGCTGGGGTTTGGTTCCAGCACCTCATCTCCCATGAGACCAAAATCCTTGGATGCTCAAGTCCCATTAAATATATTAAATGGTGCCCCTTATATAAAATGGCAAAATCAAGTTTTCCTTTTTAGAAATGATATATTTTTTGAATATTTTCAAACTGCGGATGCTTGAATCCATGGGAAAAGAAGGCTGATGGCATGAGAAAAATAGATAGTGGAAAGGAGTCCAGGAACCTTTCAGGGGGAAAGCTTGGGCAAAGTTAGTCATGTCAAAGCTCTTCCTGACTCAAGTGGTTTCACTCCCAACAATCTGAAAAATGCGGTTCTTCCTCTAAAATATAATGTATCAGAGTATAGTTTATCTCTTCCCCACCCCCCAGTTCTGTGCTAGTGATTTTAATTTTTTAAAAAACAAACAAACTATATCTGAAGTCTCTATGCTGTTAATCCTCCAAAACTGAATTGATAATTCAGGCTTTTAGCTTGTTATCACACTAGGGGGCAAACAGAGTCCAAACGAGAGTCAATCCAGAGTAAACCAGGAAAGGTCATGTGATAAACATCAGGCACAGTCTGATTAAAAAGTGATAAAGGAATAATGCAAGCACACTTCTACTTTTCAAAGTGAAGCAACTGGTTAACTCTTGTATACTCAGAATTGTACATTGAGAGTTGTTGAATGGAATTCATACAGTGTGCAATGTGCAGTCAAGAGCTCAAAGGAACCCATAATTCTGATACGTGTGGATTGATAAACTCATAGCTGTAGAATGGAAGGCTTTTGCACAGTTGGCATTGTGTTGTCAATTTACTGTTACCCCCTTATGGAAACATGGGCTGTTTTAAAACCATTCAGATAGAAATCAATTTTTTATTCCTGATTATAAAGCAGTGCACATTCCTAATACAGTCACTGCCAATATTTATCATACTTTAAAAATGGAAAAAAACCCTTTGAAGAATAATTATGTTACATATGTTTTGTTTTGTGCACACATTGGTAGTTAATGGTGCAAAATATGAAGCTCCAACCCTGTTTTAAGAAAAGTGCCAGATCAGCCATGCCCGCTTGCTCAACTAAGACAGTAGTGATTTACTCTCAGAGAGGCTGGGCCTACACTCTCCTATAGGAAGCAGCATGCAAACCAGGACAAAAAAGAACAAGAATCCTTCCCCCCTGTCCCCATCAAGAATTTATTTCCTATGGCCTAACAAACTGATTTTCATTCCAGGAGACTACTATTTTGCTGGCTAGAGAGCAAAATATCTGTCAGCAGAAAGATGGAAGATCCCCCACCTTCATCAAAGAATGGACACAAAGAGGTGCTGGTTTATAGTTTGTTTGTTTGTTGTATCCTGCCTCTCTGCCAAATGGGATGCAAGGCGGCTCCAAAATTATATCCTGCTGCTGTTAAAATCCATACCTCTCAATGCATAATTTATATGTATTTTTAAACCAAGGGCATGCCTTTTAAAATACACCAATCTGATAAAACATGTAAGTGTCTGCAGTATTAACAATGGTGCAAATAAATAAATAAGCAGTGATGCATAAGTATTTAGCAACAATGTCAAGTATGTCATGCTCTTTAACATTTACATGAAACCGCTGGGAGAGATCATCCGGAGGCATGGGGCGTGGGGTTATCAGTACGCTGATGAAACCCAAATAGTTTTCTCTATGTCTCCGACTGATGCAGTGGCCAGGGATGGCGTCGCTCCGCTCGTGGCCTGTCTGGAATTGGTAATGGACTGGATGAGGAAAAACAGACTCAGCCTGAATCCAGAGAAAACAGAAGTGCTCGTGATAGGTTCTCCCGGTCCTGGGATGGAGGTGGTTCCACCTGTCCTGGACGGGCTCACGCTTCCCGTTAAGGACACAGTACGCAGCTTGGGGGTGCTCCTTGATTCGTCACTCCATCTCACATCTCAGGTGGATGCGACGGTCAGGAGCACCTGTTTTCAGCTTCGGCTGATACGCCAGCTGCGTCCCTACCTGAACCGGGGGGACCTTGAAACTGTAGTACATGCTCTGGTAACCTCTCGATTAGATTTCTGCAATGCGCTCTACATGGGGCAGCCTTTGTATCACACTCGGAAGCTACAACTAGTGCAGAACATGGCAGTATGGCTGGTCACTGGCGTACCCAGGGCCAGCCATATAACTCCTGTATTAAAAGATCTTCATTGGCTGCCTGTTCGCTTCCGGGCTCAGTACAAAGTGCTGGTTATTACCTATAAAGCCCTATATGGCTTGGGCCCAGAGTACCTGAAGGACCATCTCTCCCCGTACAATCCGCCCCGCACACTCAGGACCACTGGGCAACAATTATTAAAAGTTCCAGAGGCTAGATTATCTACCACCACAAAGAGGGCATATTCGATCTCGGCCCCTAGCCTCTGGAACTCACTGCCCTTTGACCTCCGCTCGGCCGCCTCCCTCATCCAATTTAAAAAGGGGTTAAAAACCTACCTATTTGAACAGGCCTACCCCTGATCTCATCGTCTCCCCCGTTGTTAATTGTATTATTAACATGAGCACCATTGTGTAGCTTTATTGGAATTGACGTAGTTTTTATTGTTGTATAAATGTTTTTAATCTGTATAGATGTTGTGAACCGCCCTGATCTTTGGAAGGGAGGTATACAAATAAAATTTTATTATTATTATTAATATGTGGCCCTTGTGTTTTCCTCAAAGCTTTAGTTACCCCTGTTAAAATATATTCTGCCTTTGTTCACATAGCCATGGTGCCTTTTAGATGTTGGCAGCAGGGTCTGGGGAGCTGCTTCTCTGTTTTTCATTCTCATGGTATAGCTGTAACCCAGAGGTGGGCAAAGTGAGGTCTGCATGCTGTGTGGGTCGTGTAGGATTAAAAATAATTGCACCCCCCATGTCTTGTCAACAGTATGCAGAAAAATCCTCTCCCCATCAACCTTTTTGCCCCAAATTGCTCCTTTGGGCAGTCACCATGGGGGGGGGGGGCTTGCTGAGCCAATTAAGGCCCAGGAGAAGCCTGTTTTGAAACCTGAAATGCACAAGAAGTGGCTACCACTCTCTTTCCATTGAGTTTATTCACTCCCCTATTAAAGACAATTTTGGAGCAATTTAAGTAACACAGGGTAACCTTTTTTTTAAAAAGGTCATGCCCCCTTTGTACCATAGGGGCATTTGGGGACAAACATACTTTTTTGGCTGTGAGGGTATAGCCTTCCAAGGTCTTACTGGGGTACTAATACAGTCTCCTAGCCTTCCACAGTTGCCCACCCCTGCTGTACCTAGATCCAGCCAGTATCCTATGAGTCCTTGTGACTAAATTGTTGCCCCTAAATCCCAATTAGGAAACATGTTTGTTTGTTTTTTGTCTATACAATGTCTTCAAAATAGTCTTTTTTAAAAAAATATGTAGGATTCCATTTTACAGTTCCTATACATTCAAAAATGTGCACTTTGCTAGAAATATTTGTTTCAATTAAATTGAAAGTGAGCACAATGATCAGCAATCACTACATTAGTATTGTAGTTTCTCTCAGCACCAGAGCTCTCAGAGAAAGACAGCTAAATATATCTATAAACCCCAGAATTCCATAGCACTGAACCATGACAGAGTGGTGTCAAACTGCATTATTTCTGCACTGCAGATGCAGCCTTACTGTCATTGACAGTGCCTCTTGTTGTAATGTAAGTGTAATACAGTATAAACTAGAAACATTGTAGTTGATATCCAGTGCTTATGTTGGCCATAGTAAAGTTTGCTTTATTCATTCTTGGCTATTTTAGTCATCATTTTTATCAGGCAGGATTCCACACAAATGAATATATCCAAAACTTAGATTATATTTCAACATTTCTTTTTTTTTTTTAATGCATGCACACTTATATTATGTTGTTAGGCTGACTGGCAAAACCTTGGAGGTGCACATTGCTTCTGTCCTTTATCACTAATATTGTGAGAAACATCTTCTTAGGCCTTGTTTCATTCATGGAGACTACAGTAACTTTGTTTTCCTTCAGGAAACAGCAAGTGCCTCTTTGTGCAGCCAATATGAGGAGAAAGTCCGTCCTTGCATTGACCTCATTGATTCCCTGAGAGCCCTTGGTGTGGAAAAGGACTTGGCATTGCCTGCAATTGCTGTGATTGGAGATCAGAGCTCTGGGAAGAGTTCTGTCCTAGAAGCGCTGTCTGGAGTTGCTCTTCCCAGGGGCAGTGGTGAGAATTCTCCTTCAGCTTTCTCTACAGGTTGATTTCACTGAACTTATACAATAAGGTCCATTGATATGATAGGAACTTGCAAATCTAGAGACTATTATTTAACTCAGGTGAGAAACCTGTAGTTCTTTAGTGTACTGGAAACACTGTCTGGAGTTATTCTACCAAGGGGCAGTGGTGAGAATTCTCTCCCAGCATTTCCTCTTTGAAATGTCCGCCGTTTTGGTGAAAGCTGTCTTCAGTGGTCCTCGTCTTTTCAGTAGTCGTCCTCCTACATCCCTATGTGTCTATGGTGAGTTGGGGGGAGACAGGAGAGAGGCTTTCTGGGTGGGGGCATTCTGCACTTCTCTCCCCAGGGAGATTTATCTGGCCTATTCAATCTTCAGGGCATGAAGGAAAATGTTTATTATTATTATTATTATTATTATTATTATTATTTTACACATTCCCCTTGCCTTTTCAGTTTCTTGAATTTCCCTTTTTTGTGAGATTGCTTTTAAGATGCTTTTAATTTTTTGTTCACCATTGGTTTTATAATTGCTGGCTTTCTGATCGTTTTAACTGGTGTTTGTCCCTTGTGTGCTGTGTGCCTTCAAGGTTGATCCAATTTATGACAACCTTAAAATAGCCTGTCATGAGGGATTTTTGACAAGACTTTTTCAGAGACAGTTTGCATTTGCCTTCCTCTGAGACGGAGAGAGTGTGACTTGCCCAAGGTCACCCAGTGGGTTTCCTTGGATGCGCAAGGATTCAAACCCTGGTTTCCAGTGTCCTAATCCAACACTCAAACCACTGGACCATGCTGGTTTGTCTTTACAGATTTTTTTTAAAGCTACCCTGGAACATCTCTTTTGTTATGGGCAGAATTAAAATCCCTTTAAAATATAACTAGTGTTCTACACTTTTTGCCTTGGCACCCAAAAGATTCCAATAGTATTACTTTGCTTTCCTCTGGTAGAAACAAACTTTTTGTTTGGACATTCTGGGCTTCAGTGGCATTCATGAGGGCACTGTGCAAGCATTTTTATCCATTTTAAAAGAATTTAACATCTTGTCTGGTTTATTAATTTATTTTTACTTTAAAGGTATTGTTACTAGATGTCCCTTAGAGCTCAAACTGAAGAAATTGCAGCACACAAAGGAATGGAAAGGGAAGATTGAGTATTCAGACACAAAACAAGACCTGAATAGTCCATCAGAGGTGGAAGCTGCAGTGATAAGAGGTAACTGTCAACGATATGGGATAATAGTGAAATCCTATGCATTGAATGCACATTCCATGTAGATAGGATCACAGTCCAAATATATTTTTTTTCTTTTTTCTGCTTGTGTTAGTTCCTCTTGCATCTTACATGAGTTTACAGTACAGATAAATAAATACTACCAATGAAGGCAGGGGATATTGTTACAGGCCAACCAAATTTCAATTAGCAGTGGCGTATAACCTAGTCATAAGTATGAGTATAAGCTCAATGACACTTTCTGCTGATTGTCTGTCTTAGAATAAAAACAAAAATAAAACATATTCAGGTTTCAAGTCATGGAAAACTCCCGGATGTTCCCTTAAAATATGGAACCATAAACCATAAAGGCTGACCAGAAGTAACACTGCAAGATGTTGCATTAGATGGCACCTGATTGGCAAGTAGCATGGAGTATTCAAAAAGTGTGACATACAAAGTTTGCTAATGTACTGGACACAAAGATCAGATGTAGGGCTTTTGATTGGATAACTGATGTACCAAGTGGGCGTGAGAAGAGAATAAAAGGAATAAGTCAGAGCCACAATTTAGGATGCTGTTCAGCATGCCTCCAACATGGGAGGAGAAGACAAGAAACTTGCTTTCCAGATATGCTTGTTCCTGGTTACCTAAACCCCATGACACGCTGCCCTAAATGCTGATACTGATAAGAATAGGCTAAATGTTTATGTGTTATTAATCCTGTTAATACTCTAATAGACACTATGAAAGTATGAATGGACTTGATGATGATAATGTTTATGATGCAGAACGGGTTAAGTATTAAGACAGAGTATCTTGATAAACATGATAACTATATGAGTTAATATCAGAATGTCTTACATGCAATGTAATGGAGTGTATACATATATCTATCTATATGAATATTTGTAATCAAAAGCCTAAAATTGTAACAAAAGAGTCTGTTCACTCGCATGTAAATATCCTGGAAATACAGAACTTGAAATTGTTTAACCTAGCCTGTCTGATTTAACCAATATCAGCAGTTGGGTGACCAGAAGATGATAAAGTAGATCCAAGACAGGACTCAGCAGTAGCTGATAAGGACCCTCCATCCCTCAGTATAAGAGATAGATGTGGAGAATCATGCCTGTTTCAATATATGTAAAACAGAGATGTAATCTTGTGGTTTAAGTGCCTCCACTTGCATCAAACCAAAATTCCAAATATCATGATTTTTGAATGTGTCAAATTACAGATCAATCTGTTTCTCTCTGAAGTTGCCATATGCCATGGGATAGGTTCACCTTAGAGTCACCATAAATCAGAAATTACTTGAGGTCACACATCAAAACATTTCACAGGCTTGTATCTATGGGATGCAACTCCATTGCAGCATACAGAACAAATTGCATGCTTTTTGGGTTGTGGGTGTTAAAGAAACATGCCTGCATGGTAGATTGTTGATTTTTTAAAAAGTCAGATTACTTTGTTCCAACAGCTTCCTATAGAAAGAGTTTCCTTTAACCTATTCTCTCTCTTTGTTGTCCCTATATAATGCAGCCCAGAATGCAATGGCTGGTGTAGGTGTGGGCATTAGCCACAAATTAATTAGCTTGGAAATTAGCTCCCACGATGTTCCAGATCTTACTCTGATTGATCTGCCAGGGATTGCAAGAGTGGCTGTAGGTAACCAGCCAGCAGACATTGGAGAACAGGTAAAATAAACACATTTATTTGAGTGGAAGGCTTCTTAATATCAGTTGAAAGGTTCATTGATGTGTGGGGAAACCTTCTGTCCTATCAACTTGTTCATTTACTAAGAAGATCAGCTGATGTCCCTCTCCAGATGCCACCTCTGTTTGAAATTAGCCTGTCATCTATTTGAGAAAGGGTTCTCCCCCTCCCACCACTCATGAAACCCTTTGGCATGGTGGTATGGCTGTACCATAGCAGCTATATTTAAGGCATCAACTAAAGTATGTTTTATATAGTAATGTATTTTAAAATGTTTACTTTCTGAAATATTTTAATTCTCCTACTGTTAATTGTGTGTTTTATCTCCTGCTTCCAGTGTGTGTATTTGCTGTTCTTGGTTGTGTGTTTTTTAATTGTCTGTCTCCACATCCCTAGCTGAGTTCACCCAGAATCTAAATATAGATGGTAAAGAGCATGTGGCTTAAAATGGAATCTTTCAGGGCTCCACAGTTTAAAGAACATGGAGTTGAGTAACAATCCCACAATGCTACTTTCTGAAATTAATCCTGCAACTATGAGTGAAACCACTGTAGACCCACAGAATCACAGAATCAGGACCACAGAATCAGATTGAAAGGATCTCATGGTTGATGGTATCAAAAGCTTAACAGGGATTTCTAAGAGGTCTTGTTCAAATGAGTCAAGACAACTTATGGCTGTTTCAAAACATACAAAATTTGAACTCAGATATTCTAAAATCTAGTCCAGCATTTTACACTATGTAAAGTGAGTTTGGAGAGATAAACATGTGGTCCTAGTAGTGAAAGATTATTGAACTCAGAAGCTTATGTTGCTTCTTAAAAGCTGTCTTAACTGTTCCAAGTTCTTTCAAACATTATCATAGGCTATACTTATGGTAACATTTGAGAAACTGTCAGGATTCAACTAGGGATACTTATCAGGTGATCTGCAGTGCGAGTGTTTTCTGGATTTTATTACAGATAATATCATTAATTAAGAAATACATTACCAAACAAGAAACCATCAATTTGGTGGTAGTGCCAGGTAATGTAGATATTGCGACAACAGAGGCACTGAAAATGGCTCAGGAAGTAGACCCTCAAGGAGAGAGAACCCTTGGTAAGTAAATAAAACACTTTCGTTTTGAATTTTAACTGCAGAAGATGGTTATTGTAGCAAAAATTGTTTGCAACCAGTCTAGTCTTCTCTGCTCAGATCAGATACATCCTAGAACTCACAGGATGAAGCCCCATGTTACCTGGGCTGCTGTCACCCCACAGAATTAATGCAGTTTGATACCACTTTAACTCTCATAGCTCCATCCTGTGGAATCTTGGAATTTGTAGTTGGTTGTGGCCCTATGACAGAGAAGACTGAATATTTCACAGAACTACAAATCCCAGAATTCCTTCATACATAGTCATGGCAGTTAAAGTATTGTCAAACTGCATTAATTCTACAGGGCAGATGCAGTTTAAGTGTATTCTCATTGCAGTTTGCACCAAATTCTGGATGAATCTCCTAGGTGGTGTTGAACATATTGAAAGGGTGAGCTTGTCATAACAGCCGAATTTGCATCCCCATGCTTTTGTATGTGATGCTTCAATTGGTATTCATGGAATCTGGATCTCTTGCCAAGGAAGGGATTCTTGCTCATGAATCTGAATAAGAATTCCTTTAAAAAAAAAATCAATGTGAGCTGCCTTAGATCTCATATTGGGCAAAAGGTGGAGTTTAAATTAAATTAATAAATACATTTCTCCTGGATAATTATTCCTGTATGGCAGCATAGCCAATGGAGTTTATCACACTTGTGAGTTTCGAATTTAAAGAAGACTTATAAATTTGGTTCAGTTTTCAGAAAGAAATAACGCAAAAGTGCAAGAAAGCAAAGTTAATCCGAGATTAAAGTGGAGGAAACCAGCAGCTTTTTAAATTCGGTTTGTTCTGAATTTTAAAAGCTGCTGGTTTCCTCCGCTTTAACTGCAGATTAACTTTGCGTTATGTCATGTTAACTGCAACATTGTGTGAAAAAATTTGGGCATTTCCGGGTTTCCTTCACATTATAACACGATTAAATCCCGTTTGCCTGCGAATCTCACTAGTGTGATAAACTTCAATGAAAGAAACATCAAGCTTTCAAAAAGCTTCATAGGACACTCTTACCTAGAATTTAAAAAACAAAGCAAACAGCAGTCAGTGCAGGTGAGTGTGGCTTGCAACCCACCATCAGCATTTTCCAAGAGCGGGGCCAACAGTGATGGATTTACTAAATGGGGAGATTGCAGTATAATACAAGTATTAATGGATTGGTAATGCATAACAATACCTGCTGGTAAACAGCACCTGGAACATTGATAGCCAGATAAACATTAAGCACAGCAGCTGAAACAATAAGGAAGACAATGTGCTCTTTTAAATAAAGATGAAGATAGCAATAGCATTTACATTTCTATTCTTCTTCATGAACTCAGCACTCTCTAAGTAAGGTACAAGGTGGGTACTCATTTTACAAAAGGATGGAAGGCTGAGTCAGCCTTGGTGCTCTTGGATCAAACTCACAATGTTTTGGCTGCAGTACTGGCATTTATCCATTGCATGACCAGAGCTCCTTATGATGACGTTCCAAGCTCTGAGTTAGCAGTGAAGACAATTTTATCTCATTTGAATGAAACCCTTCAAACTTCTCCATCTCAGATTTCCCTTTCTTATTTTTATCTCTAAAATGCTTTTAAGTGATTCTCAAACCTGTTTCTTGCAGAAGCCTTTTTAAAGCTGTTTTCAAAAGAGCAATTGTCATTCTCTCCAAAGAACATATAAAGTACAGAAGGCAAAAGTGACTGGTTAGTAAGACAAGAGTCACTTTTGATGAGTGGGCTCAGCAATCCTACCTGAGAAACCTATGTAGTTTTTCACTTGCAAACCCTGCATCCTAAGCCTAACAGGGCAGAGCCAGTGACATAATTATTCAATGGGGAAGATAAGTTGGACTTTCTTTATACCATGAATGGTTGAGCATGGATTCAGACAGATATATCCTCTCTTTTATCAGTAAAAGAGTCTTTTCTTTCTTGTACATCATTTATTTCACAGGCATTGTGACTAAGCCTGACTTGGTTGATAAGGGAACTGAGGAAGAAATAGTTGACATAGTCCGGAATCAGAGAGTTCCTCTCAGAAAAGGTTACATGATAGTAAAATGTCGTGGACAGAAGGACATTAACAAAAAAGTGGGTCTGAGAGATGCAATCCAAAATGAGAGAAGATTTTTTGAAGATCACGCCATTTTCAGGTAGCATTTTTATTGAAAATGTGAAGAGGGATATCTCAGCTTTTTTCTTCTTGTTTAAAATATGTGGAATTACTGTATAAACTGGACTATAAGTCGACCTCATGTCTAAGTCAAGGGCAGGTTTTGGGGCCAAATTCAGGGATTTTGATGTGACCCATGGATAAGTTGAGAGTAAACCTTAGGGGCATGTAACAAAGGATGTAAAGAATGAAACAAAGGAAAACAATGTTGAAGGACATACAAAATTTCAGCAGATAATGTGCTCATGCTAAAGCCTGGGTGGATAAGAGAATAGTGGTGGGGTCAGTGCTTCCAGATCAGATTATGCTCTTGCCTTTCAACAGGGGATGGTTCCTTTTTTAAAACAGGTGTTACAGTACAGTACTCACATTGACCTGTAGATAAGTTGGCACAGGTTTTTGGGGTGAATTTTTTGACTAAAATTTCTAGACTTATACATGAGTCTATACAGCAAATAAAGCATCCATGGGTAGCCAGGTTGGCCATGTAGCAAATCAATAACATCCAAACAATGATACCTTTATGGTACCAAACAATGATACCAATATTTGCAACACAAAAAAGATGCTTCCTTTAGAATCCAGTTCAATATCCTCTGCCTACAAAGTGGCCTGTGGCCTCACAATGGATGGAGACATATTGGATTCCAAAGGAAGCATCTTTTTTGTGTTGCAAATGGATGTTAAATTTCCTGGACTTTGAGAATCTCCCAGTAACTACATGGCCAGAAGAAGGAGTTTCCAGTCTGCAAGACCCTCCATACCATCCGAGACAGTCCTGTGACTAACATCTTCAATTTTTTTCTCCTGTACATTTTTAACACCTTATCTGATGAAGAAGCCAATGGAGCTTTGAAAGCTTGCAACATGTATATGGGGCAGTTTGGTTGGTCCAATAAAGTTATCATTGTTTGGATGTTATTGAATTAAATAAAATAAATGCTTTCAGACATTTCCTACTTCTCTGTGAGTTGAGGAACAATGCAGAACATGACAACGAATGGGTCTTGAAGATTTTGATGAGGGATGAAATTGGGTGTAGAGAAGATAAGGAGTGAACCCAGGACAAGTAACAATTAACAGAATTAAAATGGTCTCACAAATCATTGTTAGGTATGATTTGCACTGCAAAAGACTGCATAACAATGATAAGTTTTTCCTTTTTTCCCATTGCTTCAGTATTTCCGAAATTTGGAAAGAAAAATGCCATCAATAAATAATAAATAAATATGTCATGACTGAGTGCAAAAATCAAAGGTCACATACATGTAGCATCAACAAAACTGAAGTGTGCCAGTAGGAAGAAGATGAAATTATCCCCCCTTCCCCAAGTCCGTGCCTTAGACACTTGAATCGCCTTCAGAAGAGACAGAAAAGCCCCCCAAATGGAGGCATGGTAGTCAGGATGATGAAGTGAAAAACCCAAATAATTATTCCTGCCTCCACTTTTCCATCTCCTCTGCAAGACACCACAGGCTCCCTCTTCTTGTGCCTCCCTCCATCCTTCTCTCCTGTTTGTATTACACTTGTCCCTCCACATTCACTGTGGCTAGGGGCACAGAATCCCCATGATTGTGGAAAAACCACAAATAACAAAAACTATGTTTTTACCTGAGAGAACATCTGTCTAGGAATCTCTAGGTTCTCCAGCATAACTCTATGGTCAACATCTGCTAGATGCTGACCCTAGAATGGTGCTGGAGGAGCAACAAATACCTAGGAGTGTTCTCTCTAGGAATCTCTAGGTCCTTCAGTGCAACTTGTGGTAAAAGTTGACCATAGAGTTATGCTAGAGGACCTAGATATTCCCAGACAGTACATATTAATAAAATCCATGAATAATTAAAGCAGCAAAAGTCAAAGCCACAAATGTGGAGGGATGATCGCTTCAGTTGATCGCAGCCACTGCTGCCTCCATGAAATGAAAAAAATTCCAGTAAGGAATTGGTAAAAGGGGGAAAATAACAATGTTACAAACAAAAATATGATCTTCCATATTAATTTCATGAAAATGCCTTCAAAATGTATATTCTCGTTTAGGTTTTTTTTATGAACTCAGTGCCTTGGGTCTAATCTCTGCATAAAATTCAGGGGAAGAATGTGCTGTAGGTCTGGTTCAGTTTATACCTTCAGAATAATCCTTACCCAGAGTGAAAGCATGCTTTTCATTTCTGTTCCTGCTGGACTCATGTGGAAGCACATCTACAACTGGTGTGCAAACCAAGCCATTGAACATGTGGTTAAACTCTCTGGAACTAAACATGCCATTGAAGCCTGTCTTGCCTCTTTTTTATATTACACTCATAAATTGGCCTTGGATATGGGATCCTTTATGATATGAAAAGCTGGCACACTGGGTTTTGTTGGGCAGGGGCTGAATAATTGCCCCATTCCGTCTGCTCCATGCAATGGGCCGAATCAATCTGAAAATTTCATTCTAACCAGTCAAATATGAGAGAATATTGGGAACTGTCTATATATCTTCTATATATCTAGATGCAAGTGAAATAGTTTTTATACTTGAATCTTTATTCTGTTTTTTCCCAGATCTCTCTTGGAGGAGGGCAAAGCAACCATCCCTCTTCTGGCAGAACGGCTTACCCAAGAACTAATAGAGCACATTAATGTAAGAGAATGAAAGAGAGGAAATTTAAGTCTGATCCACCTCATCACTTACCCCTTGCTTCAGAACAGAAAAAGAAAACTAGGGCTAAAATCCCATATTATGTATGTTTTTCAGGGAACAGATTATTTCTGTTCTGGTCTGAGCTAACTGAAAGAAAAAAAGTAGCAAAAGTGACAAATATTTCAGAATCAAATGTTTGCTGTTCAGATTATGGATGTTTCCACTATTCTATGTCGCCTCATTTTAATCTGAAAAGTGCTTTTGTCGAATCCTAAGGGCTCCCACTAAGGTCTGAGGCTGAGGGAGGTCTCTTTCATGTGGGTACCATGGTACCTTTCCCCAGATGTTCATGCATCACTTTAGACTGCCTAAAGAAAGCTTACATGTGTTTATCTGCTCACTTACAGGCTTTCCTTGCACAGCCAATCCACAGCACTGCATGGCCAACAAAATGACCCACCTTGCAGTAAACCATGGAATGAGCTCATCATGACTTTACATGCACTTCACAACATCTGTTTGTTTTGTTCTGTTTAGTTTGGTTTTAGAAGACTTAAGTAAAGGGCATTAGGAAGGCTGGTTTGTTGTTACTATGTATCTTCAAGTTATTTCTGACATGATGGCCCTAAGGCAAACCTTTCATAGTGTTTTCTTGGCAAGTTTCTTCAGAGTGGCTTTGTCATTGCCATCCTCTGAGAATGAGAGTATTTGACTTACCTGAGGTCATCCAGTCGGTTTCACGGCTGGTTTACTTTTTCCCATATAGCTGTGTTTCCACTTGAAAGCTCCAGCTACTTCCTTCTTTCATATATTTCCATGAGAAGAGGGATAACCATGTGCGCGGAGAACAAATTTAGACAGGGAACGGAAAGGATTAAGTACCATTTCCCTGCTTTCCATCAGAATACCATAATTTCCATCAGAATACCATAATTTAAAAAATGAAAGGGGAAAATACATACAGTTCTGTGCCATGTGTGATTTCTGTCCAAGGATCTAACTCTATTTAAAATATGTAAACAGTGTGGATGTTTTTAGAAATAAAAATAGAAAGCAGTTTGGAAGGGGACATTCTCCTGCTGAGACAGAGATCTTTCAGGAGATAGAGTTTAAGGTTTGTGTATCGTCTTTTAAAATGTAATGTTTTAAATCTTTAATGTTTTAACTTAGAAATTGCTTAATTGTTTTTAAATAACTTTTATATTTACACTTTTATTGAATTTTTTATTGAACATCAAAAACATTTTAATCTTTTTTAAAAATTGTGCTCTATACCTTGAATCGCATTATTGAGGGAAAGGTAGGTTTTCCAGTGCCGGAGGGAAGGAATCCTCAATTGGGTTAGTTCCCTCCTCTCGCTCCAGTAGGCAGGGACTAGAGAGTTGCAGGTGACGTCATAGGAGGGAACACCCCGATCTTCCAGTCTGTTTCCTGCCTCGCTCCAGATAGGTCTTTCCTTCCTTCCTCTCCTTCCTCTTTATTTAAATAATAATAATAATGATAATAAGCAAAACCTTCCCCCCCTTTTTTCTTCTTCTTCCCTCCCTTTGTTTCCCTGAGTGCAGGGCTAGTTGGGGAGAGATAGGAGCCAGATGGAGGACACGGAGGACAGCCTCGGCATGTCTGGGAAACCTCCCAGTCGGAGGACGCCTTGCAGCGAGCCCTGGCTCAGGCAAGGGCCTCCAGAGCGGCACGGTCGGGGGAGAGAGAACCCTTATCCCCGAGCCCAGATGCTCCACACCACCATTGCACTTCCCGAGATCAGGAAAACAGGTGGTGAAAACAGCGGAGACCACTGGACACGCAAGTAACCTTTCCCTGCCTCCCCTGGCCCCTCCACCCTTCTCCCTCCCACTGGAGGTCTCCTCCTCCCTGGCCTCCCTCCTGGCCATGCAGGCATCCTCTGTGGGCCAAGCTCAGCCTGCTTTCAACTCCCTCCCCAGGGACCTACCGACGGGAAGAGAAGTCTCCCTTCCTCAGGCCCATTCCTCCTCCTCCTCCTCAGTCCCTGCCAGGTCTTCCTCTGAGGCCATTCCTGAGACTGAGAGGGGAAAATTTAGGCCTGGAATACACAAACGGAGGACTGTTAAAACTGGCGGGAAAAAGCACGCCAAATCTGCTCACTCCAAGGCTTCTCATAAGAGAAGGGCAACATCTAGTGGCAATTGTTCAAATTACAAGAAGGCTAAACTCCAGCTTGCAATTCATTCTTCTGATGAAGATATTAATTTACATTCTCAATCTCAGTCAGTTTCTGAGGGGGATCACCCTGATCTGTCTGATGAAGAAGACATGGAAGTTCCTTTGCCACCTTCTTTTCCAAGGTTGTTTTCCACAGAGGATTTTGCCATTCTTCTTAAAAAAGCCATTAAGGCACTAGAATTGTCTGATCCACCCAAACCATCTCAGGTGCTTGATACTGATTTGCCTCAAGGGAAGGGTGACTCCTTTCCACGTCCTGGACCCCCTGCCACAGAGGTTCCCTTTCCTGTTGATTTTATGAGAGTGGTAAGAGAAGAGTGGTCCAAACCTGGAGTAGTCAGACCTAGTCCAGCAGCAGTCAAACAGTTTTACACCTTATCAAATCCTGTGATGTCTAAGTTCCAGGTCCCCGTGGTTGATGCGCCAGTGTCAGCCCTCGTGTCCTCGGCCATTTACGCCAAGGATGGCGACGACGCACTAAAACTCCCAGAAGACAAGAGGGCAGACTCAGGCTTGAGGAGATGCTTTGAGGCCTCTTCTACTGCTATTAGAGCACCATCATCTGTCTCTATTCTTTCGAGGGCCACTTATGGCTGGGCAAAGGACCTTATTCAATTAGTACCAAAAGGTAATACCAAACTCCGACAGGGTATCAACAAGCTTGTCAAGGTTCTGGCATTCACGTCTGATGCCTCTCTGGACATAATTCAATTCTGTGCCAGAGCCCAGGCAGCCTCCATACCAGTCAGAAGGCAGATCTGGTTAAAAAACTGGCAAGTAGATATGCAATCTAAACAAAACTTCACTATGGCTCCATTTGGGGGTACTAAACTTTTTGACGAAGCCTTAGATCCCATTCTCATAGAGACCAAGGACAAAAAGAAGGCCCTGCCATCAGCGTATCGTCGGGATGATAGAAAGTCTTCCCACCAGGGACAGTCTTATGGCCGTTCCTTCCGCAATAACAATAACTCCTTTCGTCAGAAAGACAACAGATATGGAAGACAACAGCAGTGGTCCCAGCGACGTTTTTCCTCCAAAAAACAGTCACAATCCAGAGGCTATGGTAAGGGATCTTCTAACTTCACCAGTTCATCCGGTACTGGAAAACAACCAACCAATCAACGATATTGACTGGCGCCCCATCTGGTGGGGGGGTAGGCTACAACACTTCCATCAAAACTGGAAGACCACCACCTCAGATAAATGGGTCTTATCGACTATTTCAGAGGGCTATTTGATAGACTTTGTTTATCCCCCCAGCGACCACTTCACAGTCTCACCAAGGTCGAAGCGTCCACGCAAACATCTGCTAATGCTAGAAGCCATCGATCACCTTCTCCAGATAGGGGCAATCGAATCTGTGCCACCATTAGAGAGACACAAAAGGTGTTACTCCATCCTGTTTATTGTACCCAAGAAAAACAAATCTTGGCAGGCAGTCCTCAACCTAAGAAGAGTCAACAGGAGGGTCCGAAAATGGCACTTCAGGATGGAGACCCTAAGGACTATCCTAGAGTTGTTAAAACCACTAGACTACTTGGCATCTCTCGATTTGACGGAAGCTTATCTTCACATTTTGATTCACCCATCTCACCGCAAGTACCTTCGCTTTTGTTACAAGTTCCACTTCCAGTAAAGGCTCTTCTGTTTGGTCTTTCATCGGCACCGAGAGTATTTACAAAGATAATGATAGCTCTGGTTGCTCATTGGAGGCTGCAGGGTTTATTCGTCTTCCCGTATTTGGACGATTTGCTGATCTCCGCCCCAGACTACCAACAGGCTTCCAGTGCGGTCGAACCGGTCTTGAAATCATTATCTCTCCATGGTTTTCTGGTAAATCTCTTGAATGGAATCGGGCCCAGGGAACATTTTGGGACCGTGTGCTTGAGACCGTGTGCTCGTGGCTGAAGGGGAGGAGCTTCTGTGAGTCACATCTGTGAGTCACAAGGGGGCGGAGCTAGCAGACTAGCTTTATATACCACCTTCCAGAGCCTTCCAGAACAGTCCGGCCAGAGAGAGGAGAAGGAGAGGAGCTGCTTGGCAGCCATTTTGGGACCATGTGCTTGAGACCGTGTGCTCGTGGCTGAAGGGGAGGAGCTTCTGTGAGTCACATCTGTGAGTCACAAGGGGGCGGAGCTAGCAGACTAGCTTTATATACCACCTTCCAGAGCCTTCCAGAACAGTCCGGCCAGAGAGAGGAGAAGGAGAGGAGAATTTTAGTTTTCTTTAACTGAACAACTCTGCTCAAGTGGCATTAGACTTTGCAGTATGGACAACGAGGGATCTGCCGCAGTCACCTGCAACTCTTGTGGGATGTTTCTCTTCTTGCCTACAGAAGTGGAGAACTTCACATGCACCAAGTGCAAGTTGGTGGCACTCTTGGAGGAGAAAGTGCAGCAGCTGGAGTCCAGAGTAGCTACACTTCAGCAGATTAGGGAACAAGAGGATTTCCTGGACACAATAGAACTAACCATCTTGGATGAGTACCATGCAGAGGAAGATGCTAGGGTGGAAGAGGTCACTTGCCAAACAGAGGAGGCAGACAGCTGGAGGAAGGTCACAAAGAGAAGTAAACCAAGAAGGAATTGTTCGGGGAGCTTGCAGCTAGAGAATCGATTCGAAGCGCTTTCCCTTATCAAGGAGGATGAAGAAGAGCAGCATGGACAGACTTCAGGGATGGAGCAGGGGAGCCTGAGAGTCCCACCCGAGGAAACAGTCGCTGCTAAGCCTCGGAGGAGGCGTGTGGTCGTAGTGGGGGACTCCTTGCTGAGGGGTACAGAAGCAGTGATTTGTAGGCCTGACAAGATGTCTCGAGAGGTGTGTTGTCTTCCAGGTGCAAAGATCCGGGATGTGACAGAGAGGCTGACAAGACTGGTCAAGCCTACTGACCAATACCCCTTCCTTTTGGTCCACGTGGGAACTAATGATACTGCAAGACACAGCATTCAGAACATCAAAAGGGATTACGAGGCGCTTGGTAGGAAGCTGAAAGGAATGGATGTACAGGTTGTCATCTCGTCTCTTCTGCCAGTTGAAGGGCATGGTCCAGGAAGGGAGAGGAAAATAGCAGATGTGAACAACTGGCTTCGCAGATGGTGCCGCCGAGAGGGATTTGGATTCTTGGATCATGGGCTGCGGTTCCATGAGGAGGGACTTCTTGCAACAGACGGGTTGCATCTCACGCCAGTTGGAAGAAATGTTTTTGCCAACAGTCTCAAGAACTTGATCAGGAGAGCTTTAAACTGAGTTCCGAGGGGAAGGGAGACAATATTAAGGAAGGCAAAAGGGATGGCGAAAATAGTCAAACTGACATAGAGGAAACAAGGCAAACAGTGCAAGGACCCAATAGTGGGAGGCAAAAAAACTTGCACAGGCAGCAAGTAAAAGGGAACCATGGTCTGCGATGTCTCTACACTAATGCACAGAGCATGGGAAATAAGCAAGATGAACTCGAACTCCTAGTACAACAAGGCAAATATGATATAATAGGCATCACTGAAACCTGGTGGGATGAGTCTCATGATTGGAATGTGGAAATAGAGGGGTATAACCTTATTAAGAGAAATAGGCCAAACAGGAAAGGAGGAGGAATAGCACTATATGTCAGAGATATTTACACCAGTGAAGAGATCCTGGACATCAATCATGGAAGCCAGGTGGAGAGCATCTGGATAAGAATCAAAGGGGAGGGAAACAACAAGGGTGTTACGGTGGGAGTCTACTACAGACCCCCAAGTCAGACTGAGGAATTGGATGATATCTTTCTAGAACAGATGACCACACAGTCAGAAAAGAGAGATGTAGTAGTGATAGGCGACTTCAACTATCCTGATATTTGCTGGAAGTCAAACTCAGCAAAATCCTCAAGGTCTAGCAAATTCCTCACTTGCCTGGAAGACAATTTCATGGTCCAAAAGGTGGAAGAGGCAACAAGGGGGTCAGCTATTTTAGATCTGATCCTAACCAACAAGGATGACTTGGTTAATGGGGTGCAAGTGGTGGGATCATTAGGTGGAAGTGACCATGTTCTCCTGGAGTTTGTAATACAGTGGAAAGGAGAAGCCAGGCAGAGTCAGACACGCATCCTAGACTTTAGGAGAGCGGATTTCAGTAAACTTAGAGAAGTATTGAGGGCGATTCCATGGTCAGAAATACTAAAAGATAAAGGAGTTCAGGACGGATGGGACTTTCTCAAAAGGGAGATACTGAAGGCACAATTTCAAACAGTTCCAGTGAGAAAGAAAAACGGGAGGTGTCTCAAGAAACCAGGATGGATGACTAAGGAACTTTCAACCGAGCTAAGTTTGAAACGGAACATGTATAAGAAATGGAAAAAGGGGGAAATCATGAAAAAGGAATTCAAAGAAATAGCAGGCATGTGTAGGGGTAAAGTCAGAAAAGCTAAAGCGCAGAATGAACTCAGGCTTGCTAGAGAGGTTAAGAACAATAAAAAGGGCTTTTTTGGATATGTTCGCAGCAAGAGGAAGAAGAAGGAAACGGTAGGGCCACTGCGTGGAGAAGATGGCAAAATGCTAACAGGAGATAGAGAAAAGGCAGAATTACTCAACACCTTCTTTGCCTCAGTCTTCTCAGAAAAGGCAAAGGGTGCTCAACCTGAGGATAATGGAGCAGAGAACAGAATAGGGGAATTTCAGCACAGAATAAGTAAAGAGATAGTAGAGGAACACCTTGTTAATCTAAATGAATTTAAGTCTCCGGGACCAGATGAACTCCATCCAAGGGTATTAAAAGAACTGGCAAAAGTAATATCGGAGCCATTGGCAATCATATTTGAAAACTCCTGGAGAACAGGAGAGATCCCAGCAGACTGGCGAAGGGCAAACGTTGTCCCCATCTTCAAAAAGGGGAAAAAAGAGGATCCCAACAATTATCGTCCAGTTAGTCTGACATCGGTTCTAGGAAAGATTCTGGAGCAGATCATTAAACAAAGAGTCTGTGAACATCTAGAAGGCAATGCCATAATCACAAAAACTCAACATGGGTTTCAGAGAAACAAGTCATGCCAGACAAATCTAATCTCTTTCTTTGATAAAATTACCAGTTTGGTAGACGAAGGGAATGCTGTGGATATAGTATATCTTGATTTCAGTAAGGCCTTTGACAAGGTTTCCCATGACATTCTTGCAAACAAGCTTGTAAAATGTGGGCTAGACAAGTTAACTATTACATGGATTTGTAATTGGTTGAGTGGCCGAACTCAAAGGGTGCTCAACAATGGCTCCTTTTCATCCTGGAGAGAAGTGACCAGTGGGGTCCCACAGGGCTCTGTCCTGGGCCCAGTGCTATTCAACATCTTTATCAATGACCTGGATGACGGAATTGGGAGCATACTAATCAAATTTGCAGATGACACCAAATTAGGGGGAATAGCTAATACCCCAGAGGACAGGATCAAGATTCAAAGTGACCTGAATAGACTAGAAAGCTGGGCCAAAGCTAACAAAATGAAATTCAACACAGAGAAATGTAAGGTATTGCACTTAGGGCGGAAAAATAAAATGCACAGATACAGGATGGGTGACACCTGGCTGAATGAAACTACATGTGAAAGGGATCTAGGAGTCCAAGTAGACCACAAGTTGAACATGAGTGAACAGTGTGATGCGGCAGCTAAAAAGGCCAATGCTATTTTGGGCTGCATTAATAGAAGTATAGTGTCTAGATCAAGAGAAGTAATAGTGCCACTGTATTCTGCTTTGGTCAGGCCCCACCTAGAATATTGTGTCCAGTTCTGGGCGCCACAATTCAGAAAGGACATTGAGAAACTGGAGCGTGTCCAAAGGAGGGCGACAAAAATGGTGAAGGGTCTGGAAACCATGCCCTATGAGGAACGACTTAGGGAGCTGGGGATGTTTAGCCTGGAGAAAAGAAGGTTAAGAGGTGACATGATAGCCCTGTTTAAATATTTGAAAGGATGTCATATTGAGGAGGGAGCAAGCTTGTTTTCTGCTGCTCCAGAGAACAGGACCCGGAACAATGGATGCAAGATACAGGAAAAGAGATTCCACCTGAACATTAGGAAGAACTTCCTGACAGTAAGGGCTGTTCGACAGTGGAACGCACTTCCTCGGAAGGTGATAGAGTCTCCTTCCTTGGAGGTCTTTAAGCAGAGGCTGGATGGCCATCTGTCAGGGATGCTTTGATTTGGATTTCCTGCATGGCAGGGGGTTGGACTGGATGGCCCTAGTGGTCTCTTCCAACTCTACGATTCTATGATTCTATGATTCTATGAAATCTTGGGAAGAGCCACCTTATTCCATCCCAGTGCATTCTGCACTTAGGAACTCTGATAGACACCCAAAAGGGCTCCGTGACCCTGCCACCAGAGCGGATCAAGACCATTCGAGGTTTGATTTCGTTGATTCTTCCATCTCCCTCAACAGATCTGTTAATACTTGCAAGATTCCAGGGGCTGATGATATCAGCTATGAGCTGTGTTCCCTGGGCCCGATTCCATTCAAGAGATCTACAATGGCTTCTCCTTCCCTTTCAGCAAAAGATATCTCTAAAGCCATACAAACAAATTCATGTGCCCCTCAGTGTAAAGAGATCACTTCAATGGTGGATGTCCAAACAATTACAGAAGGGGTGTCCCATATGGCATCCTCAGCCGATACAACCACGGATGCAAGCCTGTACAGATGGGGAGCCGCCCTAGAATCTTAGGTGGCACGGGGCAGATGGACCAACCTCGAAAAGGCACACAGCATAAATTGGCTGGGACTCAGGACAATTCGCTTTGCACTTCAGTGCTTTGCTCCCCAGTTGGTAAACACCAGTGTTCTAGTTAGGACCAACAACATCACACCAAAAGAACATGTCAACAGAGAGGGCAGAACCAGATTGATGCAAGAAACAAAGAAACTCCTGAGTTGGACAGAAATCAACCTATGCTCCCTTCGTGCTGAGCACATAAAAGGAACTCTAAACACAAGGGCAGACTGGTTGAGCAGAAAGGACATAGACCAGGCCGAATGGTGTCTACACCCAGAAGTCTTTTGACTGATATCCCGAGTGCTGGGTTATCCAATAATAGATCTATTCTCTTCCCCAATAAACAATCAGTTGCCAAGATTCTTCTCCCGGTTCCCAACACAGGTCTTGGAAGGCGCAGATGCCCTACACGCTCCCTGGTCAACCGGACTACTCTACGCCTTTCCTCCAATTCCAATGATATCCAAATGTCTACTAAAATTAAGAAGAGAAAGATCAACTCTGATACTAGTTGCCCCATATTGGCCAAGAAGGTCATGGTTTCCAGAAATATTGTCCCTGGTGCAGGATGTGATAAAGCTCCTTCTTTGTCCAGACCTGTTTTCTCAGGGTCAGATATGTCATCCAGATCCTCAGTGGCTCAACCTTCACGCATGGAGACTGAGCGCAGCATCCTGCTAAAAGATGGACTGAACCCTCAGGTGGCAGATACCATCTTGCAATCTAGAAGACCCTCTACTAGAAGGATATATGAATATACTTACTGTAATTTCTCAGCCTGGTGTGTCTCTAACAAGGTATCCATGTCATCCTTTTCCATAGGCGACCTGCTTTCATACTTCCAGCTGGGTCTCGATAAGGGACCTAAGCCCAACACTCTTAAAAGACAAATATCGGTAATCACCTCAGCTTTACCATTGAAACAGTCAAACTTCATTTCTTCTCATCCATATATAAAAAAGTTTATGAGGGCTACTACACTTCTTGGCCCTCCCACAGTACACCATTATCCAACATGGGATTTACACTTAGTGTTGGCAGCTCTTACCAAGGATCCTTTTGAACCTTTACAGCAGACAGACCTAAAATTCCTTACTTGGAAGGTTTTATTTCTGGTAGCCATCACTTCTGCTAGAAGAGTGTCAGAGCTGGGAGCCCTGTCGGTCAGGTCAGAACTGTGTTCTTTAGAGACAACTCGGTAGTCTTACATTTAGATCCTACATTTATTCCAAAGGTCAATTCGACATTCCACAGGGCTCAAGACATAATTTTGCCTTCCTTTTATCCTAATCCCAAAAAAGATTTAGAAAAATCCTGGCACACGCTAGAAGTCTGCAGGGCTCTTCGGATTTACATCAAGCGTACTTGCCGATTCCACAGCTCTGATCGCCTGTTTGTCTCCTTTTCTTCATCTTCCAAGGGCAAAAAAGTTCCTCCACTACATTATCCAGATGGATAAGGGACTGCATAGCTAAATGTTATAGTTCCAACAACTCCTCTCTACCAAGATCCATCACTGCCGATTCCACTCGAAGTACCGCCACTTCGGCAGCTCTGTCCACCAACGCTCCCTTATTAGATATTTGTAGGGCTGCTACCTGGGCATCTCCCTCTACCTTTGTCCGCCACTACCACTTAGATGGCAGGCGAGTCATCCAAACGGTTGTTTAAGAGCTATTGTCAGTTCTCCCTCCCATAGTTGATAGCTTTGGCATATCCCAGTTGAGGATTCCTTTCCTCCATCGCTGGAAAAATGAACATTGGCTTACCTTGTAATATGATTGTTTTCAGCAATGGAGGCGAAGGAATTCTGCCCTCCCAGAACTGAGATAATGTTTCGGTTGTGGAGAGGGTCAAGTTCTCTTTACACGTTTGTTATTGTTTACCTAGTAGATATTGGTGTTAAATAAATCTTTAGCTTCAGCTTGTTTATAGACTGGAACGTCACCTGCAACTCTCTAGTCTCTGCCTACTGGAGCGAGAGGAGGGAACTAACCCAGTTGAGGATTCCTTCGCCTCCATCGCTGAAAACAAACATATCACAAGGTAAGCAGATGTTCAATATAAATGAATAAAATAAAAATGACATCAACAACTACAATGATAGACATAGGACTTTATTACCTGGGGGGAGGGGGAGAGCAGGGAAAAGGTGGGATTAAAAAAGGCATTTTCCCCGCAAAGTCTCAAGATCGTGGTGAAGATTTTCAGATGTCATGATTAGAGAGAGTTCATCCCGGGAATAACCAGGGAATAACTAGCAACAAATCATTCATGGGGAAATGCCATGAATGATATGTTGCTGGTTATTCCTGGCATAAATCTTTTTATGCCTTTTTAATCGCAGCTTTCCCTCCATGTGATAAAGTCCATAGACACAAAACACAGACTTGTTTCTTTGGGGCATTTTAATTTGTGCAGCACATAGGACATACCCAGTTTTTGGTGTGATTGAATGCTATTAGGTGTTGGTCTTAACTTTTAAACCCCTACATGGCTTGGGTCCATCTTATCTCAGGAACCGCCTCTCCCCGTATGAACCCCACACACACTCCGGTCCTCTGGGAGGAACCTGCTGCAGCCTGTGAAAACTAGGCTGTCGCGGACCTCCCAGAGGACTTTTTCAGCTACTGCCCCCAGGCTTTGGAATGGTCTGCCGGATGACTTGCGTCTTATAACATCCCTTGATTGCTTTAAAAAAGCTTTAAAGATGCATCTCTTCCGGCAGGCCTTCCCTGAAACCTCCTGATTCCGGCTCCAAATAATAATAATAATAATAATAATAATAATAATAATAAACTTTATTTGTATACCGCCCTTCCTGCGATCAGGGCGGTGTACATCATCTTTACAATTAAAAACATTACAGCAAACAAGAAATAAAACAGATATAACATTATCATCACAATGCAATTACAATGGTAGTGTTCCAATGGCTTATGACGAGGGTAAATAACAATGACAGGTGGAATCAAGAATAAGCCTGGGTGAATAAGAACGTTTTCAATTCCTTTTTGAATTGGGGGAGAGAGGTGGTCAGGCGGAGCTCGATGGGCAATGTATTCCAGAGGCTCGGAGCGGATATAGAGAATGCTCTCTTGGCCGTTATTGATAGTCTGGCCTCTGGAACCCTTAACAAATGTTGCCCGCTAGATCTAAGTGTGCGGGGCGGATTGTGTGGGGAGAGACGGTCCTTTAGGTACTCTGGGCCCAAGCCATTTAGGGCTTTATAGGTAACGACCAGCACTTTGTACTGAGCCCGGAAGCGAATAGGCATCTACTAATGAAATCTGACATGGCTTGCTGCTTGCTGCTATTCCTTTCCTGACCTAAGATCTGATGAGGATGTATAATGTTTTTAATCTGTTCGTGTTTTTAATTCATTGTTGATTTAATTTATTTTTAAGGGGTGGGTGGTTGGAAATGGGTTGTGATGTATTTTTAACTTCATATGTTTTAATCTTGTTGTACCCCGCTCCGATTGTGTCCTACAGAGGAGCGGGCTAGAAATAAAGATGATGATGATGATGATGATGATGATGATGATGATGATGCTTCACCAACTAATAAGCTTTATGGGAAGTTTATGTCTTGTGTATCTTACCTAGGTTGCATGTCCAGGGGCGAGTTTACTCCACCAAATAAAGACCCAAACACATAATTGGAGAAAAAATGGCCACAACTAAATAAATATTGATCACAGCTGCAATTAGTTGGCACATGCATGGGATCAGATCCAGGCATTGGGCAGCCTTCTTGCTGCCTAATGAGACTAAACTCTGGCCTCTGCTTGAGAAAAGAAGTAGAACGATGGGGACTCGCCCAGCCGGATGTCCTCCCAGGCAAGAAACCTCCGCGTCCCCTTTAGTGGGGATGATGGAAATGCATCAGCCCCTGCTTGGGCGACCCATTTCCCACTGCACCCCCTCCCCATACACCTCTGGTTCTATGCGGGAACCCCCATCTGTACTCTTTCCAGAGTACTGCCAACCATCCCAGATCTCAATCCCATGCTTTGCCAATGAGGCGGCCCAGGAAAGGTTCCTCACACAGCCACCTTCATACATCAACAGTAATCTCCATCAGATTGCTCGATAAATGATTCTACAAATTAACTTGAATAAGAGGTGCTGAAATATTATTCTGATAAGGCTTAAAATCTTTCTTTTTGATGCCTTTCTTTTTCTTTCAGAAATCACTGCCCACTTTAGAGAAGCAAATAAAGGACAAACTTGAGGCAGCAAATAAAAAGCTGCAGCAATGTGGCCAAGGCGTACCTGAAACACAGGAAGGCCAGATGCTTTTTCTTATAGAGGTAAGCACCATTATGGATGGGATAGTAAACAAACGTGGACTTTTTCTTTTAATTCTAGAATATTTTGATACTTCCTCAGGAACAGAAGAATCAATTATCTCAAAATGTATATGTAACTTTGGTGGAAGAATAAAACAAAATCCACAAAAGAGCAATATCTTTATTGGCCAGCCAAAATACACAAAGCACATAATGGAAGGTTTCAAAGTACCTGTGCCATCTTCATCAAGCAAAAAGTGTTAAAAATCATACAGGAGGAATGATGGTGTTTTAATCACAGACCTACACTGTGTATAGACGTCTGCAGTAGTTCATTTCATTTGGAGGGAATCTCAATGCAGGCTGATACCACAGCTGTTTTGGCCCTATGGGGACTAAGAAAAAGAACAGTGAAATGTAAACTCCATTAGCAACAGTAAAGTAACTCCTCTTGGGATCCAGGGTGTTTCAGTCCCTTGTGAATCCACAGGACCTTTTCTGAGGCAGAGAACATTGCATTTCTCAAGATGTGTAGCCTTGGCTTGCATTTAGATCACTTCAAACCGACTGAATTACAGTAGATACAAAATGTAGGCCTATGACTTCAACATCGTCACTATTTTTTCTTCCTGTCTGATTTTTAAACATCTTTTACCTGATGAGAAAACCAGTGGAGCTTTGAAAATTCTCATTATGTTTTTTGTGTAATTTGGCTGCCCAATAAAAGTAACACTCGTTTGTGGATTTTGGATTCTAATTTATTTTGCTCTATTGCCAGCATAGCTATCCCTCTATATGTATTTGGTTGAAGAGGTTTAGGCTTTGAACACTGCTAGATATGGCCAGGCTTTGCTACTATTAGGTGTATTACCAAGAATGCTAATAATAAAAGACCAAATGTGCATGAGCTGCTCATTAAGATATTGAAGAGTCACAGCCTTCATAAAAGACTGAATCAGGTACTCACTTGGTAGTAAGTCCCACTGAATTTAGTCATTCTAATTGGTGAACAGATGTGTTAGATAGTACTGACCTTTTCAGGAGCCTATCTAAATGACTTCATTTTTAAAAATGGTTCATAGAATCTTCCTATTATCTTTTACATTGCTAGCTATTGACAATCATCAATCTCTAGATCAGGCATAGGAATCATGCAGCCCTCTAGTTGTTGTTGGGCTAAAGCTCCCAGCATGCCCCACCATTAGATATACTGACCAGGGTTGGTGAGAGTAACATCTGAAGGTCACATATTCCTAGCCCTGCCCTAGATCCTTTCCTTTATCACCAGCCCAGGATCCAAGTTGCGGAGGGGTTCACCTTGCTACTGGGGGGGGGGGTGAGTCCCCATTTCTTGGAACATGGGCCACCATTATCTCCCACACAAAGCGGAAACACTTGTTCTTTAAAAACAGCGGGGGGGGGGGGGGAGGGAGAGGAACTCAATCTTCCCACATAGCTTATTTTGCTATCCTTTAAAATGGGAAACCCATTGTATATCTTTGGTCATTGTATTCATTTGTCTTGCACACTGTATTTATCTATCTTGCAAACTGGTTTTTAAGAATAACAATTTTCTGAATACCTTACTATGACAGTAAGGATTATATTTCTATATATGAATGAAATGTAATCTTTGAAGAAGGTAGTATTTCTAAATGAAAAGCAGACACTCTCTAGTCATGGGAGTTTATCAGACAGGAGGAATTTCTCTTTATTGCAAATGGAGCCAAGTGAAGTGAATTCGAATGCATATGAACTTGCTAGTTTAGCGAATTCATGTGAATTCCCATTGCGTTTGGAATGCATTCAGAATGACTTCCCATTACCCGAAAATGACCCCCTATTGCCCGAAATTGCGTGAGATGCTTCAATATGCAATAACGTAAAACCCATAATTGCATTCGGAATGACTTCCCTTTTGCCCGAAATTGCGTGAGATACTTTAATTCACAATAACGTGAAACCCCATGATTGCATTCGGATTGCCATTGGATTATACTTCCAATTTCGGACATCTGATAAGGCCCCCCAGTGTGATTATTTGTACACATTCCTTCCTCTTTATGGATACAACACAGCCTTCCCTAACTTGACTTTCCCTCATGTTGGGAGTATGAATGTCATAGGCCTGAACCATCTGAAGTGTGCCATTTGGAAATAGCTTAGGTTGCTCATTAGGCTAGGGTTGGAGAGAAACATTAGAGAAGAGTATAGTTTGTTGCAATGATTCTGAGAAGAATACAGTGGTCCTCCGGGTTACGAATCCCCCGGGATGCGTAATCCCTGGGATCCGAAAGAGCCGGGGCCGGAAAAACGGCCCCGGTCTGCAAAAAAATCCCCGGGTTGCGGGGAAAAAAGCAACCCGGGCCCTTTAAAACAGCGCGCTCTGCCGCGCTGTGCAACCAAAAAAGCGGTCCCCCGGGTTACGAAGACTTCCGGGTTACGAAAGTGATCCCGGAACGGATTACTTTCATAACCCGGGGGACCACTGTACTACAATCCTATGAATACTAGATATTTCATCTAGTATGTATTTTTCTCAATGTTTCTCATTTCTTTTGTGAGAAAACCTGCTAAGGATTAAACATGATGTCCAACTTACAAATATGCATAGCCTGGAGTCTCTGGACCCTTTTAGCATAATGACACTTAACTGTTTCTTTGAAAAGATGCACATTTCAGCTGGACAGGCATTTTATTTTAGAAAACCTCTCCACCCTTCCGTGTTCTCTCTTTCATTCTTGCTTCTCTTTACAGAAAATCAAGTATTTTACTCAGGCCCTCTCAAAAATAAAGGAGGGAGAAGATGTTTTAATGGCTACTAGAAAACAAAGGTTGCTCACAACATTGCGGCAGTGCTTTAACCAGTGGCAAGATGAGGTTAACAGCAGTGAACTATCTGGTAAATCCAGTTTTGAAGAGCTGAATGTTTTCCTGTTCAAGTGGACATTTATTTTAAGTCTGAGCACTCATACATAGTAAGGTTGAATTCCAGCTTAAACATGCATGCATATTTACCAGTTTTGATCTAGATTGGTGGCAATATAATTATGGCAAACAGTAGAGAGGATACAAACCTCCTTACCTTTTTCTTGTGCAATCTACTCCAGTGTGTGCATGTCTATATTAATAGAATCCTGAGGTTCAGCAACCTGAGTATAGTGCCAAAGACATATGATTAGAAGAATTCATGAGTCCAGGAAATGGTTCTGAGTGCTAAAATTTAATGAGGTTCCTGGTCCTTCCTTACACAAATCTGTTTGTTTCTGTTTGCATCTGTATAAGGGTCGCATTAAGGTGGGGTGGCCATTTTGTTACTATTACAAGGGAAGAAATCCTTTAAAAATTATTGCAAATCAGCTAGACCTACCTTGTATCCATCTGGTCCTCCACACATCGCTCACCTTAAGAGCTTCTGGCCAACCTGGATTATTTCCACATTGACTGAAAGTCATTTCTGTCTATCTGAACCATGGTAATGGTAGCTGTGCAAAGAAAACACTCAGAAGTTAAAGATGCATGATACTGATTTTTGTTTCTTCAGTGTCCTACAGTTTTCATAGGGGAAGTTTCTGCTGGATCATGGCCCTGGTACTTAATGTTGATAATTAATTCAAATCATTTTAATGTTGCAGTTAGAGAGAATATGAAAGAACAAGTTTCAAAATTTGAAAATATATATCGGGGCAAAGAACTCCCAGGATTTGTCAGCTACAAGACATTTGAAGTCATTATAAAACAGCAAATTGAGGAGCTGAAATTTCCCGCTATTGAGATGTTGAAGGAAGTAGCAGGTAGAGTTTACATAATAACTTGGGTCCTATTCCTAGCATCTTGATTATATGTCATTTAGCGTGGAGTGTACAATTTCTGGATATTGTTGATATACTGTTTATTACAATAACACTACTATTAAAACAGAAAGGTTTTAAAATATAATACAGTCATTATTGTGAATACTTCATTTTGGTAGATAAATATAGATAAATTGATAGATAAATATGCAGTTACATGTGGAAAAATACATAATTCATCTTTTTGTAAACTTAAATTTACTATTAAAATTGATACCCTTTTCAGTATATTTAAATGTTTGCTCAGAAGAAAGCCCTATTGAGTTTAAGGATACATACTCCCAGGCAAGTGTGTATAGAACAGTGGCTTTATGGTAATCCTGTGCTCTTTTGGAGGGTGTTTGAGGCTGCATCAACACTGCAGAAATAATGCAGTTTGACATCACTTTAACTGCTATGGCTCAGTGCTATGGAATTCTGGAATTTATAGTTTTGTGAGATATTTAGCCTTCCCTATCAGAGAAATCTGATGCCACAACAAACTACAGAACCCCAGAATTCTATAGCATGGAACCATGGCAGTTAAAGTGATGTCAAACTGCCCTGGTTGTAGTGAAGTCAGGAGGGCTTTGGATGCAATGCAATTTCCTCTCTGTATTCTCCCCGCACCCTTTCCCCACATAAGCGAGATGTCCCTAGCCATGGTTCTTAGCTTTGTGAAAATATGTACAACCTCATCATTTTCTTGCAAATACACGAGTCATGTAAATCTATGGACTTTGTCTAGGGTATAGAATATATTGAATACAGTATATATATTGCAAGTTTAAGAAAACGAGGCACATATCAAATACATATTGGGCACTGCTTTGATACAAGGGGAAACTCAGCACAGAATAAGTAAAGAGATAGTACATGAATACCTTGTTAATCTAAATGAATATAAGTCTCCAGGACCAGATGAACTACATCCAAGGGTATTAAAAGAGCTGGCAAATGTAATATCAGACCCATTGGCAATAATCTTTGAGAACTCCTGGAGAACAGAAGAAGTCCCAGCAGACTAGAGGAGGGCAAACGTTGTCCCCATCTTCAAAAAAAAGGAGAAAAAGAGGATTTCAACAATTATTGTCCAGTTAGTCTGACATCAATACCAGGAAAGATTCTGGAGCAGATAATTAAACCAAGAGTCTGTGAGCATCTAGAAGGCAACCATAATCACAAAAAGTCAACATGGGTTTCAGAAAAACAAGTCATGCCAGACTAATCTGATCTCTTTTTCTGATAAAATCACTAGCTTGATAGATGAAGAGAATGCTGTGGATATATTATACAGTGGTCCCCCGGGTTACAAATGCCCCGGCCTACGAAATCCCCGGGATACGAAAGACCCGGGGCCGGAAAAACGGCCCCGGTCTCCAAAAACACCCCGGATTGCGGGGGGAAAAATCCGGCCCTTTAAATCTGCTGCGCTCCTCTACAAATACAGCGGTCCCCCAGGTTACGAAAATTTAAGGGGTTACGAAACGGGTGCCGGAACGAATTTCGTAACCCGGGGGACAACTGTATCTTGATTTCAGTAAGGCCTTTGACAAGATTCCCCATGACATTCTTGAAAACAGGCTGGTAAAATGTGGGTAGACAAGATAACTGTTACATGGATTTGTAATTGTTGACCTGCTGAATACAAAGGGTGCTCAACAATGGCTCCTTTTCATCCTAGAGAAAAGTGACCGGTGAGGTGCCATAGGAGTCTGTCCTGGGCCCAGTGTTGTTCAACATCTTTATCAATGACTTGTATGACAGTATTGAGGACCTACTTATCACATTTGCAGATGACACCAAATTAGGAGGAGTAGCTAATACTCCATCGGAGAGTATCAAAATTCAAAATGACCTGAACAGACTGAAAAGCTAGGCCAAAGCTAACAAAATGAAATTCAACACAGAGAAGTGTAAAGTACTGCACTTAGGGCAGAAAAATGAAATGCACAGATATAAAATGGGGGACACCTGGCTGAACGAGACTACATGTGAAAGGGATCTAGGAGTCCAAGTAGACCACAAGTTGAACATGAGTCAACAGTGCAATGCGGCAGCTAAAAAGGCCAATGCAATTTTAGGTTGCATCAATAAAAGTATAGTGTCTAGAAAGGGAAGTCATAGTGCCACTCTATTCTGGAAACCATGCCCTATGAGGAACGCCTTAGGGAGCTGGGTATGTTTAGTCTGGAGAAGAGAAGGTTAAGAGGTGATATGATAGCCCTGTTGAAATATCTGAAGGGATGTCACATTTAGGGGGAAGCAAGCTTGTTCTCTGCTGCTCCAGAGAACAGGACCCAGAACAATGGATGCAAGTTACAGGAAAAAAGATTCCACCCCTACATTAGGAGGAATTTCCTGACAGTAAGGGCCATTGGTCAGTGGAACAAACTCCCTCACAGCATAGTGGAGTCTCCTTCCTTAGAGGTCTTTAAACAGAAGATGGATGGCTATCTGTCGGGGATGCTTTGATTGAGAGTTCCTGCATGGCAGAGGGGGTTGGATTGGATGGCCCTTGTGGTTTCTTACAACTGTATGATTCTATGATTCTATGAAATGTGGCAGCAGACTGCTTGGGTTACAATTTCAGCCAGTACTTCTTAGTAAGCAAGACCATTTGTAACTGTTTATTTGATTTTCCCATTTTCTTCTTTCTGTATCATTTTTTTTTCATGTAAACTGAAACAAATGCAAAAAGAAGAAGAATTCCTTTTTGCAACTTCCAGAATCCCCAGTACAATACAGTGAAGAGTATGCTTTTTGCCCATTTCCTGTATTCACAGCTCAGAGATTTTTGAATATAGCTCTGCATATGATGGCGTGGGGGGGGGGGGCTTGTGTACATTATTACAAACCTCAAATCCCTCCCTCCCCAGCTCACTTCATGCTGTTTAAATTAGGCAGGTCCTAAACCCCAAATTACAGGTCCTACCATTTGTCCCACATTAAAAAGACTTATCTTTTCATCTGGATTTTCCAGTAACCCTAGAGCAAAATGGGCAACAGTGGCCAAATCTCCTTCTGCCCAGTCCCTGCAAGCATCTCTGGTGCATCACTCTGTGGGTGCCTCGTTCTGGATTCACAAGGAGTTTACACTGCAGCAGCGGTGCAAGCAACCTTGCAGGGACCATGCAGCATGGCAGTGGCCCATTGTTCACTGAAAACCTGCAGCACCCTAAGGGGGAATTTGGAATCAGAATACTCCACAGACAGTCCAGAGTATTGTGACAAATGTAGATGAGCCCAGGATTGGGTTTAAAGTTCCAGTGTTCAGGAACTTTAACTTTAATGCTTGAACCTTTCAGTTATTGAACTGTGTGTGCCTAAGAATTACAGCTACAGCTCTTCTGATAATGTTTCTCCTGCTAATTGTTTTCTTCTATTTTCTAGAACATGTGCGAGAAACATTTCTTCAAACTGCCTTCCAACACTTCGAAAATTTTCACTATCTTCTCAGAGCAGCTCAGGTAAGAGGGAATATAAATAAGTACGGCATGATGAACAAGGATTCTTCTAGACAATAAAATGACTATAAGTTAGCAAAGGAGGTAAACATATGGAATAAATGGTTACTATTGGCTGCTGGATTTGTTTCTCTAGTTCTCAGTTTGGAAAAAAAAAGCACACACAAAAATAAACAGAGGACATTTCTTTTGTACCAATCAGTGGCAATTCCCAGCAACAACAGCAATATTTTATTAAGAGGGTGGGTTTTGTTTTGTTTTTTAAATCGCTATAGGTCACAACAAGAACAAGAACAGAAATCCCAAAATGTTGTATGACTTTTTAGTTGCAGTTCATAGTGTATTCCTTAGCCATTCATCTCCACTGCTGAGAATATGGGGAAACCAGTGTTCCTTTCAATTTTATAAGATTTTCAGAATATTGTCCCTTTAAAAAAGAAGGCATGCCTATACTGAGCAAAGACAGAGTTCTGCATGCTGATTGGCCAAGTTGCCTAGTGTCAGAACTGAATGTTGATGCCTGCAATGGTGCCTAGATGCTTACAGACATTTACAGGAACTACAGTCTGTTTGCATCTGGAAGTGACATAAAGAGATACCAACCAAAAGTGGACCTCTGTGTTGTGAGAGTTCTCAGGGTTCTCCCACCCCCACCACTAATCTGAAAGAACCCACTGTCACACACACACACAAAAACTTGACCACCGTCCAGTATTAGGAACACTGTATCTAGAGTTGCCACACAACTGAATGCAGTGAAGGTTTTTCCTTTTTCTTTCCAGGATACTATTTCTGGGCAAGAGAGAAAACGATGAATTTGTTCCACCAAAATTTTTACTTATTTTTGTGTTTTTAAAAAATACTGATAGGCTGTACAGACTGGCCATTAAGGCCAGCCTGGGGGCGTAGTTGGGGCATGGTGTCCACATGTCTCATGGCCTGACTCTGCCCCCAGGCTGGCATGATGCTGAGAGCTGCACAACATGGCACATGGATGTCACGGCACTCCTGGTGATGTGCGTACATTACCAAAGGAGTGCAGAAAAACCACACACCAGTGACTATGGAGCCATTTTTTACGGCTCCTTTTTGCAGCACAGAAAAATGAGATCAAGGCCATGGCATGTAGTTGCCGTGGCCCTGATCCGGCGCCAAAAGGGGCAACTGCAGGCTTGCCCCTTAGGGGCGGTCTGTCTAGCCACTGGCTTGTGAATGATTTTAAGGGAAGACTGGGACAAGAGGAAGTAAGCACAGACCTGCAACAACTAAATCAAGGGAAAAAGTGCAAAGGCAGGCTTACTGTTGAACATAAAGTGAACAAAAATAATGACCATGGAAAATCTACACAAATTCAAGCTAAATGATGAAGAAATAGAAATACACAACTAAAAGATTTCTCATACCTGGGATCAAATATTTATAGGAATGGGAACTGCAGCCAGTAAATCAGAAGAAGATTTAGGGGCAGTACAGACCTGCAGTTTATGCCAGCCTGGACGCAGACTAGGGTTCAGTGTTCACCTGTTGGAAACTCTTACTGCACTGCATCGCCACCATTATGGCAGGTGCCCATCCGCACAGTGCACGCCATGATGATGTCCATGCTGCACAGTGCCCAAATGGTGCTGGCTGGAAGGGGCGTCATCATGGTGCATGAATGTGCCTGTAACACCCTTTCCAGGAAGCTGCTCAGAGCAGCTCCTTTTAGAGACTGGGTTGGTGCTGCAACATGCGGCTGCTGCAGCACCAACCAGGGGCAGGAAGGGGTGGATTCCAGCCACTCGTCTGTACTGCCTCTAAGAATGGGGAGGGCAACTATGGAAGAACTGGAAAAGATCCTAAAAAGCAAAGATATACTGGGCTGATCTAGATTGGCAAAAAGGGGTGTGTTCATGCCTGCATGAAAGTATAGCCTTTAGATGACCCACACTGAAAGTTTGGCCTGAACACACTTCTTTTGCATTTTAGTGGGGGAAAAGCAGCTTTAAAAAGGACCTGCTTTTCCCAGCTTCTTTTTAAAAAGGGTTTAACTGCGCAGCTGTGTCTAAATGCTGCAGTGCAACTGTGCAGTTTTTTAAAGCTCCCAAACCCTAGCTCCAGCTCTAATCCGAACCCTAGACATGTGCAGTAGGGACTCTGGGATGCTGTAACTGTTATGCAACTGTGCATAAAATGTCAATTCATTCATAAAATAAAGAAGTTTATTCATAAATTTAAATTGTTATGGATTTAATATCTTTTTAAGGGGGGGAGGGATGCAGTTTGTTTTATTGATGTAATAGTATTTTAATGGTGTAAGCCGCCTCGATTGATCTCAAAGGGGTGGTGTAATAATAATAATAATAATAATAATAATAATAATGGGTGGTTAAACTTGAGGGTGGTTAAACAGCAGCAGCAACAACAACAAGTTGCCTGAGTCCAAAATTTAGAATGCTGCCCTCTGAGACAGGAAGTGGTATCATAGTGGCAAAAAAAAATAATATGGAGATAAGTGTCTGAGTGGGTGATAGTACTTATTGACTGAGACTACCAATGGACTATGATTATTTGGTGCTTTACATAATTATAGTGCAACATTCCACTTCGGTTGCTGTTGCAACATTCCACAGAATCCTGGTGTTAGAGGTTTAAGGAGGGATGTTTCAAATTGTCAACCAGACAGCTCCACTGGTAGGATTCCATAAAATGGAATCATGACAGTTAAAGTAGAACTATAATTGTGTAGTGTGAATGGACCCCAAGTTATGCATGAGTGGGCAAATGTTCAAATTGGAAAGAATTACCTTTATGTCCACTAAATTGGCTAGAGCCAGAATGGTACAGTGGCTTGAACATAGAACTCTGGAGACCTGAGTTCAAATTTTTGCTCAACTGTGGACTCCTTCTAGGTAAACTTGGGCAAGTCACACATTTAGCCTTAGGTCAGAGTCAACTTGAAGGCATAGAACCAAAAAAACCTTTGCTGTTCTCCTAACCAGTTCCCCTAATTCAGCCCAGTGCAAGAATATGATTTTCTGAGATGCCTTACAAATCAGAATTTGACTTCTGAACCAACCCCACCCCACCCCCTCAAAATTCCCCCAAACCTACAATAGGCTGCGCTGGACTATAGGAACCAATAGCAGAGCAATTTCATAAATTTATGTTGGAGGACTTGTGTTTATTCTAGGAATCAGGGCATGTTTGAGTCCTAATGGTATATTTTACTTTGCAAAAATAAAAATGCTGCTTTCTCATGCAGAACAACATTGAAGATATAAAAGAGAAGCAAGAGGAGAAAGCAGAATCTCAAATCATGACTCATTTTAAATTGGAAAGTCTTGTGTACTGCCAGGACAAAATTTATAGTGATGCTATAAAGGATACTAGAGAAAATGCTGCTTTTCCGTTTTCACCATTTAAGAATGTTTCAGATCCTGTGCAGATATGCTCATTGAAGGAAATGGCTTACCACCTACATGCCTACTTCAAAGTGAGTAGCAGCTGTTTTTCTTACAACACTTTCAAAAAATGCAATTTGGAACAACTCTAGTACTGCAAATGAAATATAGGAGAATATAGATTTAAAAAAAAAACCCCTGCTGAATATGGGATAAACAATGGCCAGAATCCAATAGGCAATTAAGCATTTGTGACCTAGAGTTATTCATTTATGACTCTTTCATATCCACACTCCCTGCATATATGCTATTGTAATGTACTCTGTGTGGGATGCTCTGTAAGGATGACTCAGAAGCTGCAGCTAATACACAGCACCTAGATTGCTGGCCATACCATATGGACAGTAACACTAAATGTAAAGTAATTGCACTGTCTGCTTATACACTTCCAGTTTGAATTCAAGGTGATTGTGATGATATTTGAGGGGCTAAATGACTTGGGGTCATGATACACGAAGGAACATTTCTCCCTCTACCCCATGCCCAAGGACTGGAGGGTCCCTATATTATCACCCACTAGTGGGAGCAATACACTGTGTGAGGATAGAAGACATAACCTCCTCAGATGTGGCACCTTGGTGTGGAATGCTGTTCCCTTAGTGGTCCAGTTGCACAAATGCTGCCTTTGTTCTACTGTCAAGTTAAAATGCAACTTTTTATTGAAGCCTTTGTGGCCTAAATGATTTCTTATAAAACATACATGCACATGATTTTAAATTGTTTTAGCCCTTTAAGTTTTCTTAATCCACTAAATTGATTAACACACAGTTTGTAGTCTGTTTTATGTTACTTAAATTGCTTAAAATTAAGACTCTAGTGTTAAAACAAAAATATGGAAACCTGACAAAATGTTCAACCTTTTGATAAGTATAGGAACTTGACAGATACTTGTAAGTTGATTTGGGAATTGGGCAAATGAAGAATAATCCAGATAAAGTTGAGAGTATAATGGCCGGGAATTCTGCCAATCTGGATAGAGGCCAATTTTAAACAGAGTTGCAGGTCATTAAAAGACTGAGGTGAAGCTCCTTCCAGACCATAGGGGAAAAAAATCAACAACCATTGTGGTTAAACCACAGCCTGTGTTACATCATACATACCACCTAATTTGTTATAGATTGCTTAACTGTATTTCAGCATCATGTGAACAAAAAAATTGTGCATTGCCTTGAGGAGTATAGTATAGTATTGAAACATGTGGAAAGAGAGTGGCAATTTTGCAAGAAACCACAGTGCCTCAGAAGCCTCCAAAACCATTTTTTAAAATGCAAATGGAAATGGGGATGAGATTTTGAAATATATTTTTTTAGAATAATGAATAAATTGCTTTTAAAAAGTTCATATTTACTTGCCCCAAAATTATTTCGGAAAACTGGAAGACTTTTATGAAAGACAGTGTACAGTATCTGATCATTTCAATTTCTGGTCTTGGTATCTTTTTCTCTTTATGATAATATTTACCTGATGCTAAGTAAAGTGACAAAAGTAAGCAGATATCTTACAATTAAGGAATCTGTCACTCTGTTTCTAACAAAAATACAGTTTTGAAAGGAATTCAGTTTCTTAAGTGTTGCCTGACTGAAAGGTACTTTTAATGTACAGGTTGGGTATTTCTTATCCAAAATGCTCTAAAATCCAAAACTTTTTTCATGGATGGTTGAGACAATGACACATTTTCTGTTTGGTGGCTCCGTGTACACAAACTTCATTTTATGCACAAAATTAATTAAAATATTGTATAAAATTATCTGCAGCTTATGTCAATAAGGTATATATGAAACATAAATGAATTTCATGTTCATATGTGAATCTCATCTCTAAGATATCTCATTACATTTATGCAAATATTACAAAATCTGAAAAATCCAAAACACTTTTGGTTCCAAGTATTTTGCATAAGGAATATTTAACCTGTACAAATTTTAATGCCAAACAAAATCTGTATTGTTTTGGGAAGTAGCTTAGAAATGGCAAAGAGGACACTGTTTCTTCAGAATGTTCCAGGAGTCTCAAAGGACCTTATCAGACAGGAGGAATTTATCTTTATTGCGAATGGATCCAATTCGAATTCACGTGAATTTGCTAGTTTAGCGAATTCACGTGAATTCCTATTGTGTTCAGAATGCTTTCAGAATGAATTCCCATTAGCCAAAAATGAACCCCATTGCCTGAAATTGCATGAGATGCTTTAATTCACAATAAGATAAAACCCATTATTGCATTCGGAATGACTTCCCTTTTGCCTGAAGTTGCATGAGATACTTTAATTCGCAATAATTAAATTCGGATTGCCATTAGATTATACTTCCAATTTCCGACGCCTGATAAGGTCCAAAGTGGTGGTTGCTAATGGAAGCAGCTTTCCCTAAACATTGCCCATGATGTGGTGTTTTGGGCAGATTGAGAGGGCATACAGAAATAGAGCAGAATGATGGAAGTTATCCACAGATGAGTTGCTTCTCATTGTTTAAAACTGGATCTTGCTGTACTTTCAGGCCTCCTCAGGACTTCATTTGTTATTGAAAAATAACATACATCACTATTAAACTGTATTGATTGTAAATGGTACATCAACTGATCTACAGCAGGATGTGTCAAACTCCTTTAGATGAAGCATCCCTTCACAGCAAGTTGCAGAACCGGACCCCAAAAAAACTAATTGTACCCAGACTATCCTGTGACTGACACTCCAGTTTCCCATGGTTGGCTAAATGGGTCCTCTGAGGTGGAGTGCCCCCCCCCCCTTCAAGCAAGGCCTGTTAGAGATGTTTGCATAGTTCAGAAACAAAGAAAGAAAATGGATGTATGCCAACATGATCTATCTCCCAGCTTTGAGAACTGTGCAAGCAGGTTGCTAATAGGCTAATTTAAATAGAAATCAAACCTCTCTGTGCTACTGGACAGCTATTAAGGCTTTGGCATAATGTTCACAATAAGGACTCTAAAACCCATCTGCCTAGTGGCAGAGGTCCTACTCACTTATGCCCCCATGCTACACAGTGGGCCTTTCCCATCTGTGATGGTTTGGGGGCTCAAAATCTGGGAGCTCAAACCCATATTAGTAAGTGAGTGGCAATAGGCAAGCCCTGCCTTTAGCTAATATGTGGTGGTACAACCAGCAAGAGCTACAGTCTGCAGGTGGCTAGCCCACCAATACAGCAGGCTCATTGTAGATTGCAATATCCTTGGTTATCTTTATCAGGCTTTATCGCTTTGTGCCTGAGATGAAGTAAGCATTGCCCACTCTGTTTCTGATGGTTGAGTTTTGTTTCATTTTGTTTTATTACTTGTTCATGTACGCTCAGCCTTTCCTTTCTTTCAACTGGATCTTGTGTCTCACTGATAGGGATCTTGTAATCATACATAGTCCAATCCATTTACAACACTGCCTAATTTGTTGTTGTTGTTTGTGGTCTTTAAGTCTTTGAGGGGGGAACCTAACACAAACAGTTCTCTCCTTCTGTTTTCAGAGTGCTGGCATCCGGCTTGGCACCCAGATTCCCATGATTATTCAGGGGTACGTTCTCCATGATTATGCTGAGGAGTTACAGAATGCAATGATGCAGCTGTTGCAGGATAAAGATCAGTATGGCATTCTCCTTCAGGAGCAAAAAGATTCTACATGTGAAAGGGCTACTCTACAGGAGAGGATCAAGCGTCTCACCAAAGCTCGACAGCGCCTAGCAAGATTCCCTGTTTAAACAAGAAGTGTATCTGTGCTAATCCCCTCCCTCTTCTCCTGTCAGGTTGCAAGAGTCTATTTTGTGTTTGAGTAAATGAGCCACTCCAGCCAAATCAATAATTAGTTACAAAAAATGAAAAATAGTTACAATATCATAAATGTCATAAATATAAGGCATAAAGAATACCTTCAGTACCACAAAAAGGGGAGATCCAAAAGAATAAAAATAACAGTCATTATAATAGTTTCAAGTGTTCAAATCACTTTATATAAATGGAGAAAATAATGGACATCTCTTATTTCTTCTTACCAGCAGCAATTTTCACTGAAAGCAACTTATATCTGGAAATTACCAAACATATCTTTCTATATATGATTCTGATCCATATATAATCAAATTTCTATACGGTAGGACCCCGTATCCATAGAGGATCATTTCTCATGGTTACTATGGATAACACATATACTAATGTGTAAGTCAACCTTGTGTATAAGTCGAAGACAGATTTTGGAGCCAAAATGATGGCTTTTGATATCACCCATGAATAAGTTGAGGGTCAAAGTCAGGGGCTTGTAACAAAGGATCTAAACAGGAGGGGGGACACCACTTTGCTCCCTCCTTCTTCCTCTCCGGACCTCTCCCAAGAGTCACAGTCTCAGCATGCAAAATGCAGACCCAAACCTCCAATTTCTCTCTCTTCCCTCCCTTCTCCACAACTTTCCCAAGATCCAGGGCTTGCAAAAAGCAGGACCCAAATCTCCAATTTCTCTCTCCTCCCTCCCCTCTGCAGTAGCCTTTCCAGGGCTTACAGAGAAGTATTATCGTATTGACCCGTACATAAATTGACCTAGGATTTTGGAACCCATTTTTGGGCTTAAATTTTTTGAATTATAGATGAGTATATATGATAAATAAAACCACAGTTAACAGCAAATGCTGTATTTCCAGCAGAAGTTGACCATAGAGTTACACTGAAGAACCTCAGGTGTGTAGATTATTATTATTAGCTTTACTTATAAAGCGCCATAAGTGTACACATAGATGTGATCATGGGTAAGTGAAACTACAGTTACAGATCCCACAGATACAGGAGTACTAGTGTATTTGGGGGAACAACATACACAGTATGACTGAGTAAATGTGAGTTTCTATGTGGGTTCTGTGGGATTTACCACTTAACCCACTGCTTTTCCACCAGGTGTGATACTGTGCCTATACCACCAAATGTGAATACTTCCACAAGTCTGTTTAACACCAAGAGCAAAGGCTTTCCCTTGCCTCCACCTTTCCCTTGTCCACAATGTAAGGACCTCCTCCTTGTCTACTGTTGTGGTGACCAACTGTAAGGACCTCTTAGATGTGCTCAAGGTGCATGTGTGAGATATTATGCAATTTATACCCCCCCTAGACACCTCCCTTTTTCTTCACTGCTGCCACCACAGGCACATTGGCTGAAACCAAGCTTCTTAGTTTATAGTGTTCCTGGAGACCAAACACATAAAAATATAAAAATACTTCATTAACAGAAGTTGATCTTAACAAAACAGGTTATTTAACACATTTAAAACACAGTTCATTCACTCCACTCATTGCTAATTCAGACTCTTAAACACCAGTCCTAAACCTGACTCTCTTAACCAAAATCCACACTTCATTGCTCTCCAACTACCCTTAATACTTTATTTTGTGAGCCACCTTGGGTCCCTTTTTTGGGGAGAAAGGTGGCATATAAACTAACTAACTAACTAACTAACTAACAGTATTAACTATCATACACCAACCTTATTGAAATCCCCTCAAGACATTCCACCTGACTGTTACCTGTAATACACAGCACAAACATTGAATTTATAATTCTTACAGTTTAGGCCTGAAAACATGCTGATGGTGGTGTTTGTGTTTTTAAGATTGTATTTATTGTTTCTGTGGCTTTGCATGCAGAGTTTGATGTGCAAAGCATATACTTGGCTTTCAGAATAAAAAATGTCACATCTGAATCTGTTGTAAATTGTTATTTTTCTCCAAATTCTTAATTTGAGATTTTAGTATTCCCCCCACCCAGTGTGTATGAGATGGCTGATTATTTGGAATGATATTACAGTCTATAAAATGTTTACTAAGGATGACATGGATGAAGATTTTCCAAGGTAAAAGAGAGAGGTCCAGCTGGACAAAGAGCATTGTGGAGAGGCTATTATATAGGCAGAGAGCCAGTGTGTGTAGCAGTTTGAGTGTTGGATTAGGACTCCTGGAGGCCTGGGTGTGAATCTCTGCTCAGCCATGGACTTTGGGTAGGTCACACATTCAGCATTAAAGGAAGGCAACAGAAAATGTCCTCCGGATAAATCTTACCAAGAAAACACTATTACAGAGTTGACTTGCAGATTGCACATTGCAACACACAGTACTGTTGTATAGGGGCACCAGCGGGGCAAATGGATGGAACACTTTATAAGAGAAGAATAGGTGGCAATGCAGAATTTATGGCTTCTGCAGGACACCAACATTATCTCTTTTTTGCCCAATGTTACCTAATTCCTATATGGATGCAGAATTCAGAGTTGAAAATTTGCTCACTGCAACTTGGAAGATGGTTTGTTTTGATTGGTTCTGGAAAAGATATTATCCAACTGAATAACTGAATATTTCTAATGGATGAATGTGGCTTCTGTTATTTGGGTTCCTCCAGGACAGAAAGGACATTTTGTGGTTCCACCCTTGCACCAAAGGCACTCCATAAGGGATCAGTTTAGAAGTATGTCAAGATCAATCTATCCCCCCCCCCCCAGCATTATGTGTGTGCATGTGTGTGTGAGCAGAAAAGGAATAGAATGACATCAAAATAATATGTCAGAAAAATAAACTGATTGTATTGACCACTTTTAGCTCTGCCTTCACCTACTGTTAGCTTTCACTCCCTCCAGCACACAGACACACACATACAGAGACACGCACATACAGAGACACACACTCAGGTTCCCTTCAGAAAGAAGTTTCCCACTTTGTCATAGGTAGTTATTTTGAGCTGTAAAAATGGCAAAATTGCAGAAGCTGTGCAAATGGTGTACAAAATAGCACACACAGTTATTACAGAGGAGACCTTCTGTTCTACAACATCCAGTGTTGCAGTCTGACAGTACCACCAAGCTTTCAGACACCCAAATGTCCTTTTAATTATATTCCTCACAAGATTCAGGTGTTTATTGAATTTTGGCTATTTCTTTGTGAGGGTACCGAGATATGGCTACATCAGTCACTTTCTAATAGGATACACCTGATACACAAATAGTAAAGGGCCAGCCTGCTGCCCCTCACAGTTACTGGGTTGCCAAGAACAAAGACTGTCACCTGAATCATATATAGCAGAGATATGAGAAACGTGGGAATCATTTTTCTCATATGAGCCAATTTCCAAATGCCAGCCACAGATGCTAGTGAAACATCAGGGGAAAAAACTCTCCTAGAACACAGCCACATAGCCTGGCATTTTCCACAGATGCTGGCAAAATGTCAAGAAAAAAAATCTTCTAGAACACAGCCACACAGCTGAAAAACCCATAAAAATCTATGGATGCTGGCTATGAAGGCCTTCGACTTCACAAACTCCAGTATGATCTCCATTTCCATCCCCAAAAGGAGACAGTGAATATGTCCGAAGATGATCAAGGAAATTACATCTGCCATTGAAAGGGTCAGAGGGTACATATGAGAGGATTAACGTAACTGCCCAGATATGGCTTTGGTAATTGCTCAGGTATATATGCAATTCAATGGGAATGCAGGTAGATGGTAAGAATGAAGGGAAAACAAGAAAGCTATTGATTTATGCAGATATGTGTATGCATAGTTGGAACAAAACCCACACAACCACTTTATAAGAGGCCACTTTATAAACTGATATGGTAAACGTGGGCAGAGTAGAAATGCCGTTTTTACTGTGAGGTAACCTCAGGATGGGGAAACTGTGTGGTTTTCAAGACTGGTTTGAGTTTGTATTAAAACAGGTGAGTAAGTTGTTAATGTGGTCAAACCAGGGTAGGATACTGTGCATTGGAATTATGATACAGCCCTCATGTAAGTAGAACCACAGTCAAAGTAACACTAGAGTGGGCTAAAAGCAGGAGTCTGACTATCTTATAGTGGACCATTCAAAACCCAGACCTCTATCAGATTTAAAATATGGGACAAGACTTAATAATTGCTGTTCACCAATGGTCTTCTTCAGCCTAAAAAAGCTGGGACAATTTTGGTAAGAAGAATGGGCAAATGTTGGGAAGATCTAGATGAGATAAGCTGATGGAAACTTGCCCAAGAAGATTTGAAAGAGCAATTGGTACCAAAGGTGCTTTTACCAAGTGTTCTTGTGAACCAGAAAGTGCCGGTTTTTCTTTACCTAATGTTTGTGCCACAGTGAAAAATATTCTGCATATTCACAGTATTTAGCATCTTGTGTACATCAGGTGGTGACACCAGTTAAATCCATTTCATTTCCAAGTTGTAAGACGTTAAAATGTGTAAAAGTCAAAGAGATTAATATCTCTGCAAGTCACCATAATTATTGGGGTTTAAAAGCACTGAGACTTTGTTATTAAGCAGAGTTTAATAGGGTGTGGCACTGAGGAAAATGAATGGTTTCTTTTTCTCAAACCAATCTTGAAAACCACACAAGGTCAACCTGTACTTTCTATGATTCACCTTGTGATAGCCTCGGTAAATCCAGGAAATGGAGTCGAACAAGACAATAATATGTTGTTCGGGGAAAAGGAGATTAACTCTGGGGGAAAAAACTGGCAACCATTAGAATGTGTTTTTAATGGTTTTGAGGAACATTTTGGAATGCCTGCACTATCATTGAGAAAAAACAGTGCTAAAATACATTTTTTTAAAAAAAGAGCAACTAAAATACAGTATTACAAAATGGACATATTAGAATAGAAATGGAAAATTTGGAAAGTTTGGAGCTTCCTATATACTTTAACTGGTCCTAATATAAAATACCCTAAAAGCACCAGATCCCATGTGATCTTGGAAGTTAAGCAGGGTCAATTCTGCTTAGTACATGGATAGGAGACTGCCAATAAATGCCAGATGCTGTAGGCTGTATTTCAGAGAAAGGAACTGGCAAAACCACTTCTGAGTATTTTTTTTCCCATTTAAAAAAACCCTATGAAATGTATATGATTGCCATCAGTTGACTGGCAACTTGTAGGCACATACATGCACACAATAAAGTAAATGTTTGTTGTTGTTTTTTCAGCTTCCCTCCCCACCAACCAATCATATAAAGCCAGCACAGATGGCTACCTGCATTGTGTGCTTGTTCACTTTGCATCAATGTTCTTGCCCAAACCTACTTGTGCTTTGTCTGTTCTACTATGGCTTGTGTGCCTTCAAGATTCAGGGACAGGAATTTCTCCAAAGCATGGGAAGTATAGGAAAAGATAAATGTAGTCCCTAGACATGAATGTCTAGTCGTAACTGACTGTAGGGGGCGGTGCTCATCTCAGTGTCTAAGCCAAAGAGCTAGTGTTGTCTGAGGACTGTTCTGATGGTCATGTGGCCAGCATGACTATACCAAGCACTGTTACCTTCCCACTGAGAAGTGGTACCTATCTATCTGCTTGCATTCGCATGCTTTCAAACTGCCAGGTTGACAGAAGATGGGATTAGTGACAGGAGCTCACCCCATCATGCAGCACTCGAACCTAGAATATAGCCAGAATTCATAGAATCATAGAGTTGGAAGAGACCACAAGGGCCATCCAGTCCAACACCCTGCCATGCCGGAACTCTCCATCAAAGCATCCCTGACAGATGGCCATCCAGCCTCTGCTTAAAGATCTCTAAGGAAAGAGACTCAATCACACTCCGAGGGAGTGTGTTCCACTGTCAAACAGCCCTTACTGCCAGGAAGTTACTCCTAATGTTGAGGTGGAATCTCTTTTCCTGGAGCATGCATCCATTGTTCCGGGTCCTGTTCTCTGGAGCAGCAGAAAACAAGCTTGCTCCCTCCTCAATGTGACATCCCTTCAAGTATTTAAACAGGGCTATCATATCACCTCTTAACCTTCTCTTCTCCAGGCTAAACATCCCCAGCTCCCTAAGTCATTCCTCATATGGTATGGTTTCCAGGCCCTTCACCATTTTAGTTGCCCTCCTTTGGACATGCTCCAGTTTATCCACATCCTTTTTGAATTGTGGTGCCCAGAACTGGACACAGTATTCCAGGTGGGGCCTGACCAAAGCAGAATAGAGTGGCACTATTACTTCCCTTGATCTAGACACTATACCTCTATTGATGCAACCTAAAATTGCTTTGGCCTTTTTAGCAGTTGTGTCGCACTGTTGACTCATGTTCAACTTGTCATCTGCTTGGACTCCTAGATCCCTTTCACATGTAGTCTTGTTCAGTCAAGTGGGATTGTTTGAAACAGCTATAGCTGTTAGTTACAGGAGTTGGTTTAAATAAACTCCCCATAGCCCTTGCTTTACTTAGCATCTGAAATGGAATACAACAGAATCTTTTTGCCCATTGTAATATATTGAAACATTTATTACAGTCAAAGAACAACAAATTGTGGAATATCTTGGTTAGAACTTTACAAACACCCCAAAAAGAAGAAATGTCAGGAAAACACAAAAGCAATTAAGTTCATAGTCTTTTGTGGGGTTTTCATGCTATGTGGCCATGTTCTAGTAGAGTTTCTTCCTGAGGTTTCATAAACATCTGTGGCTGGCATCTTCAGATAAGATGCTGGAGAAACATCAGGAGGAAACTTCTAGAACATGGCCACATAGCCTGAAAACCTTACAAAAAACTATGGATGCCAGCCATGAAAGCCTTCTACTTGAATAAAGTTCTTAATTTGGCTTCTCTTCCCAACTGGAAGGGAAACAAAGACAAAGCAATCCAATGGGGTGCTGTCATGGAGGATGGGGTTAGTCAGTGGCATGAGAGTGTAGTGATATTGTGTTTGTGGAAGAAGGGAGACACCCTGCTCGAATGGAAAATGAAACCATTTCTATAAATCAATGGATACATGATTTAGCATGCTTAATGTTGAGTGGGCCAGCTTAATTTTCCATGCTAGGAAAGAAGTATTCTGTAAAATGTCATGGATCTTGATGATGCTATAAAAATGATGATGATGAACATGATCATGATGGTCATGAATGATGATGATGATGATGATGATGATGATGATAAAAATATTTGCCCAGAAAAACAAATTCAACAAAGTCTACTTATTGCTTTATCACACTAGGGGGCAAACAGAATTTAAACAAGAGTTAAATGAGAGTTAAACAGGAAATGTCCTGTGATAAACATCCTGTTTAACTCTCGTTTAACTCTTGTTTAAATCCTGTTTGCCCCCTAGTGTGATGAAGCAGTTAGTGAGGTTTAAACGTTTAAAGTCAAGCCAATTCAACAGCACAGCCTTTAGTTCTGTCATTTAGATCCAGCTAAGATAAAATTAGAAGGCAATAAAAACTGCTGACACAATAATTTTAGCAAACCTAAGAACTGTACACATACACCTAAGGCCTTCCTGAAGGGTGCCACTTTGTGTCCATGTGTGTGTAAATTACAATCATTTTTAAACTTGACTGGTAGAGTATTCATTTCAGTTGCCCAATTTGATTTGTACTTGCATAATTCCTAATATTGCTAAACTAATGTTACCAAAAATGTATTTCTGAGAATGGAAACCTTTCCATGGGAGGGAGAAAGCAATGATTTCCCAACTTCTTCACATCACTAAAGTCTCTTTCTTATTGCACAATTATACCAATTCGAGGCAGCTTTTATTGCTATGGTTGCATCCTGTGGATTCCTAAGATTTGTAGTTTAGTAATGAGCTCTCTGAATGAGAATTCTAAATATCCCTTCATAGCTGCAAATCCCAGGATCCCATAGGATGCAGCTGTGGCAATGATAATGGAATCAAAGTGCTGTTATTGAATAAAAGAGATCTTGGAATGGAGTGTACATGGGAGTACAGAGGTGGAAATGCAGACTCCTAATCTTAGGGAAGCACTCAATGAAGAGACATTTTTATGCATTATACAGTAGAATCTATCCAGACACTGAACTGAAAATACATGACACCCCTTCAACCTGGCTATAATAATAATAATAATAATAATAAGCTTTATTTTTATACCGCCCTTCCTGTGATCAGGGCGGTGTACAAGTACAAAAGATAAAAAACAGTATACAGTTAAAACATTCAATATACAAAACAATATAAAATTCGCCAGGGCATCAGCGCAGTAACGTGACAATCAATCATAATGATAATAAGGGAGGGATAGAATAACATCAGGGGGGAGAGTCAGGATAGGCCTGTTCAAACAGGTACGTTTTCAACCCTTTTTTAAACATATTGAGGGAGGCGGTCGAGCGAAGCTCCGTGGGCAGCGAGTTCCAGAGGCTTGGGGCTGAAGCTGAAAACGCCCTCTTTGTTGTGGACGAGAGTCTGGCCTCTGGAACTCTTAGAAGTTGTTGCCCGGTGGATCTAAGTGTGCGGGGCGGATTGTGTGGGGAGAGGCGGTCCTTCAGGTAGTCTGGACCCAAGCTATGTTGTCTCTGTGGCTAGAGATATAAAGTGATCAATAAATAAGCTGTGCAGATACTAGGACTGTGTCTGCAGGTTTCAAAGGAAGGGGCTACTTCCACAAAAGACACTGCACAACTATTTTGTCTTCCCCTCCTTTCATTGATTGTATATACAGTATGAAAACAGTGGTGGGAAAACCTGGAAAGGTTACAAATCGAAGATGATACCAGTATCATCTGGATCCCCTATAAAGTTCTGTGTTTAGCAATTGCGCACTGAAACCCTCACCTGAAAGTATGCAGAGACAAAAAAAGTATGGAGAACAAATAGATGTAAACAAGAGAAGCAAAACACATCTGTAGCTATTTAAGAGTCTTGAGTATATCATTTATTGAAAACTGTTAGAATAGGATATGGACAAACAGAATAGTTTCCTGTTGGCAATAGGGTCAGACAAGGCTGCATTTTATCACCCTGTCTGTTCAACTTGTTTGCAGAAAACAATATAGAAAAAGCAGGTTTAGACACAGAAGAGGTAGGAGTGAAGATAGGAGGAAAGAACACCAACAATTCAAGATATGGAGATGACATAATATCATTAACAGAAAGCATCACAGACTTGGAACAATTACTACCGAAAATTAAAGATAAAGGCTTACCACTGAACATAAAGAAAACAAAAATAAAGACCACGGAGGATTCATGTAAAATCAACCTAAATAATGCAGTGATCAAAATAGTTAAAGATTTTCCATATATTGGATCAAACATTGATCAGAATGGAGACTGCAGTCAAGAAATTAGAAGATTGGGAATGAGAAGGACAGCTATGAAAGAACTAGACAAGATCCTAAAATGTAAAGATATACAACTGAACACTAAATTTAGAATCGTCCAAGCCATTGTGTTCCCCATTACAAAGTATGGATATGAGAGCTGGACAGTGAAGAAAGCAAATAAGAAGAAAATCAACTCATTTTAGATGTGATGCTGTAGAAGAGTGCAGAGGATACCATGGACCAAACAAATGGATCCTTGAACAGATCAAGCCTGAACTCTCCCTGGAAACCAAGATGGCCAAACTGAGGCTGTCATACTTTGGCCATATCATGAGAAGGCACGACTCATTAGAAAAAACAATTATGTTAGGAAAGGTAGAAGGCAGTAGAAAGGGAGGGAAACCACATGCTAAATGGATGGCCTCAATCAGGGAGGTCATGAGTATGAACCTGCGGGACCTGAGCAGAAGTGCTGATAATAGGGGTTCTTGGAGGTGTCTCATTCACAGCATTGACAAGAATCAAGGTTGATCCAAAGGCAGTTAACAACAAACAAATTGAGTATGTGTTATTAACTGTCACATATACAGAAGCAAAAAGTGAATACATATTCAACACATATAAAAGGAAGGGAAAATATATTTCCAGTGTGTATTGGGAATTGTATGAATACCAGCACCATTGTGTGTATCCTATATCTCCATCATTCCTCCATTGCTAATCCAGTTTTGGGCATGTTCATTTTTGCATTTGCATTACAGGTATGAGTTATGAATTGGTGGTGGTTTGAGGACTTCAACATAACGTAAAAGCCTAAAGGCTTTGTGAGGCTCTGGGCCTCATGCCCATGGCTGCTCAGTTTTATTTTAAAATTATTTGGGGTAGAAGCAGTGCTGGGAAGCAACAGATCCATGACTGTTGCAGTGCAACATCTCTGATGGTGCAACAGAGCCTATTGGGATCTATTTTTTTGCTCATGTGTCTGCCCATAATATAGTACATAGTCCATGTTATTTATAATTATGCTAACTGGTGATTTGATGGGAGTTTGGGAAGAGGACGAAAATTAGGGCACTGCCTGCCTAAACAGGAATCTCTCCCCCCCCCCTTCCCTGGTGATATTTCCCATCAGTCCCTAAATGTCTATCATTGCAACATTTCAGCTGAGCATTTAGAAGTAAGGTTTAGACACGCAAAGATCCCAAGGGAATATGAACACAGCAAATACCAGGGTCCTAAGTATTTGTGATTGTCAGTGTCTCTCTGAGGTACTAGACATTTTGTGGTTGAAATAAAATTTAATGGAGGGGATTATTTTTTGGTGGGGGAGAGACACTGCCTTCATTTTGCACCTCTTTCCATGTAGCTACACCTATTTTGGAAGGGGAGACCCATTTCAAAAAATCAGGCAAATTCAGCTGGGTTGCTAGATCCCATGCTTGTTTTCTGCCTGACATTGTCAGCCAAACGCCTTTTCTTCGATGCCAAAATTATAGAGAGTCAAGGTTTGATGGGGGAAGAAACAGAGAGAGAAGAGGAAATCCTAAGAGGAAATGAGCCTCTCCTTGCCAGACTTTCACTTCTCCAACCCCAATGTCTTCTTGCCTTCAGTTTCTTTTCCCTGACTTTGAGATGGAGGGGGGGGGGGAGTGAAGCCCCAGCAGCATCCATCCAGCACCAAGGGCAGCAGCAGCCTCCCAAACCTGGGCTGTGAGACTAGACAAGCTGCACCCTCCTTGCCTAGCTTTCGTTTTCTTGTCATTTAAAGGAGGGGGGGGGGGTCAAGCCAATCACCCAGATAAAAGTAAATCAGGAACATCCACAAGGAGTCTCTTGGCTTCAGACTCTTAGCAGGTAAGTTTCTTTCTCTCTCTCCCTCTTTCTGATGCATTTTGAAAGTTACTGGAAGACTGCATGAGACTTCAAGGCAATTTCTTTAAAATACCCACAGGATTCATCCTCACTGCAGAGATAATCTGGTTTGACACCACTTTCTCTGCCATGGCTCAAGGCTATGGGGATTGTAGTTTGTTGTGGCACCTCAGGAGTGTCAATTCTCCTCTAAAGCTAAGATGCAGGGTAGTACATTGGGGGGAGGGGGGAAGAGTTCTGATGTTTATTTTCTCAAGATGTAAGCAAACATATATATATATATGTATATATTATATATATATAAAATATCCACCTGTTATTTTAGCGGCGAGGGTCTTGGATTGCCTCCACACCTCTGGAGCTTCCCCACCTGTAGAGTTTCTTTTCCCCCAAACTCCAGCACAGCTTTCAGTCATCTGCCAGGCAGTTAAACAGGATCTTTCAAGGAAATTTATGGGACCTGCTGGGATTTCATTGTTTCTTCCATTTTTTATTCACCAAAGAAAAACCTGTTTAGGAAAAAAAGACATAATTGTTACACAGTGCCCTTTAGCTTTGACTGGGAAAAGCTTTCTTTCTCGAAACATTCATAATACCTCTTAATTCCATTGGATGGCTGACTGACCAAGAGAGTTGCTGGTCTATCAAGTTGACTGCTACTTGAATGCGGTGGGCATGGAGGAAGGCATACAAAATAAGTACTTTTGCCTGAAACGCCTGTATTTAAGCTGGCCTGCACTTTATATGGGAAGGGGTTCTGGTGAGTCTGTCCCTGCTGATGTGCTTGTAGAGACAAGGCTTTTAAGTGTGTGATCAATTTGTAAGCAGTAGCATTGTGTATGTGTGCCCACAATTTGCCCATCCCTGAGCATCGTAGTTTTGATCCAATCTACTCTCTCTATAAGCTGTATTTATTACCTGCTGTTGTTTTAAATGAAACAACTACAGTGGGCCCTTCACATTTGCTGGGATTGCTGGGGCACAGGACTCCCACGAAAGTGGGAAAACTGCAAATAAAAAAGCACTTTTTTTTCTGAGAGAACACCTCTTTAGCAATATCTAGGTCCTCCAGCACAACTTTATGGTCAACATCTGCTAGAAGTTTCCTGGAAGATTTTTGCATTCACTTTTCCCCTCCTTAGATAGATAGGGATTTCCTTCATGCAAACCCTCTTTCTCCCTTCCTTATTCAAACTAACCATATGATTTAGGTGACTTTGCGTTTTGGGACTCACACTCTTAGATTTTTCTCCTGAACTGTTGGGTCCTCCATCTTCCTCCTCTATCAACTTTCTTTGGAAAGATGGTGAGATAAATATTTCTTTTTAACCTGAACTATTGACTAATTGGATTAGGATATAGCCTCTATGTATATATAGATTAAAGCCATTGTAAACTTTTGGTTGAACTTCAAGCTACTTGTGTTGTTTTTGAACCAGTTTCAGTTCTTAAGGAATTATAGTCGAGGACATATTTCTGCTACTAGACCCTAACAGGTTTGGCTTTGATATTTTTTGATATTACAGTATTTGATATTTCAATATTTTTATTTCCTTAACAAAGGCTGAAACCTAAGGAAACTTAAATTGCCCTACAAAATTGACCATAGAATCACAATGGAAGACCTACAAATGCCTAGAGAACTATTTTCTCTAGTAAACTCTAAGTCCTCCAGTGCAATTCTATGGTCAATTTTCAGCAGAGTTGTGCTGGAGGACCTAGAAAATCCTAGAGAGAACATTAACCAAATCCACAAAAGTCAAAGCTGCAAAGGTGGAGGGCTGACTATACTTTTTGAATGATACTGCAGAATATAGAATATATCTGACTGATATCGTTGCAGGAGGGTATGTTGCAAACATCAGATACATGGATACATTTTAAAAAATAAACCTTATTTACTGTGTCGTAAAATAATAGATTGCTATGGGAGCAAGCGTGGTGTAGTGGTTTGAGTGTTGGAGACCAGAGTGTGAATCTCTGTTCTGCCATGAAACCCACTGGGTGACCTTTGGCAAGTAGTACTCTTTCACTCTTAGGGGAAGTCAAAGCAGACCTCCTTAGAATAAATCCTGACACGAAAACCCCATGATAGTTTTGTCTTTGGACTACCATAAGTTGGAAACATCTTGAAGGCACACAACAGCAACAAATTGGGACAAGGGATGTAATTTCCTGACTAGTCTTTTTTCCTACTGGAAGACTATGGCCTGATGCCTACTGTTTAGTCCCAACCAAAGTAGACTCATTGAATCAATTAATGAGTAGTTATATATGATCAGCACTTAGATTTGTGGCCAGGAAAAAACATAGCAATGGAGTTGATGGAGTTTAATGAAGAAAGACAGTTCCTAAAAGCTTCCAGGAGTGACAATTCTCCTCTAAAGATGCAGGGTAGTACATTGGTGGGCAGGAGAAGGGCAGAGATATGATGTTTGTTTTCTCAAAACTGGAGACAAACTTGGCCAGCTTTTCTTTTTAAAAAACAAAACTACACTACCATTTTAGAGGAACCACATCTCCTGGGGATGGTCTGTGGGAGGGCATGATTGACCTGACACCTTTTGAGCTTATCCAACTCTACCAGTAGTTTACAGTTTCATTTTCCCCCAAGCCCAGCATAGATTTCAGTCATATCCCAGCACAGTTAAACTTCTAGTACAGTTAAAAGATAGAATAGCTACACAGTACTCTTCAATTGTAACTGGAAAAAGCCTTCTATCCTGAAGCACCTTTAATACCTCTTATTGCTATTGCAGAAGTAGCAGCACCAAAATGTCTCTTATTGTTTTAGGGGAATTTTTTTAGAAATCCCATAGGACTAAATGTCAAAGCCCCGTGGCCGGCGTGAGACTCTCTCTGACCGACGCATTCGAAAACTTGGGAGAGCATCCTCTTCAGATGAGGAGATGGGTGACCCACAAAGACCCCAAGGTGGTTTTCTTAATCATCAGCCAAGTAACACTTTCAACCTACAACCAGTACCAGGTACTTTTGCTGCGCCAAATGTATTTGTTCCCATGAAAAATGAAGGCTTTAAATTCAATCCACCATCCACACAAAAAGAGGATTCAAATGTCCTTCGACAACCAAAACAGCAAAATAAGGTAAGCTGATGTTTCCTGTTTCATGTTGGGAAAGTAAGATTCACCCTGTTAACAGCCACAATCCTGCAATTTAGAGCCAAGGTTTTAGTGAGTTCTATAGAGGTTTGGATGAGGGAGACATGAGGGAGAATACTCATGTCTCAGTAGCCAAGTGCTAGCTGAGTGGGTGTACAGCCAGATTTGCCCCTCACCTAGAAGAACCTTGGAAGCAAAATTTGGCTGGCATGCTAGAGATCACCCATATGTATTTTTGAAAACAGTTGGCCAAAGACATTTGTCTGACATGTTATAAGCTTGAGAGGATATTCAGCTACTCAGAACTTGTGGGGAAAAGGAGCTACATGGTGTTGGAACAGAGTGTAATGGGGATTAGGAATATGGGAAACCAAGGACAAGCTAAGAAACCTAAAACAAGGAAAAATATACCTAGCCTGAGTGAAGCTGGACATTAGGGAGTGCCAGGTCAAAAGAACAAATCAATGACCAGCACACTCAAGACGGGCCTGATAATCCCCCTGGGATTTTTTTAGTGGAAAGTAGCCTTTGCTGTTTTTGTTTATATTGTTTTGTGTGGAAGGATTTTTCCCTCTCTGCTCGATTGTACATTGCTTTCTTGTTCACTTCATTGCATTTTATTCTTGTTGTAAACCATTGTGAGACCTTTGGTTAGAGAGCAGCCAATAGATATCCTAAAACAGGGATGGCAATTGTAAGGGGTCAGGAGATTAATTTTTCATCTCCAGCTTCCCTATCAGCCACACTCCATCCTGGTGTACCAAAACATAGTTCTCCTCCATTTCTCTTCCTAAATGGTGACTGGAAGTGAGATGCATCACTTCCTGTAGCCATTTTGAAGGGGAAACAGAGGAGATTTTCAGACAGGGAAAAATTGGGGAAGAAAAAGGCATACTCCTGGCAAAGTCACATTGAGGATTTTTAGATGATGTGGTATTTATCCAGGACTTAACTCATGAAGATCCAGGAATGCTCCAGCAACAAACCATTCCTGGGGCTTCCTCATGAATGGTTTGTTGCTGGCACATTTCTGGATCTTCATGGGCTAAGTCCTGGATAAGCACAAAGTGTCTGAAAATCTCTAGCACAGTGGTGCAAATTTGCTGGGAGTATACTTTTAATCCCAGCCCCCCCCCCCTGATAATCTCCATTGAGGAAAAAGGGTATCTGAGAGGGTGTAGAGGTTTGAGCAGTTTTGGCAGAGTTAGAAAAGGATTGATTGGTTGTATTTAGAGCACATTGAGGGGCTTTAGTTGTGATAGTTGGGTGACTTTTAGCCAAAAATCATTCTGAAAAGAAACTAATGAAATTTTGAGTTTCAAGGATCTTTGGAGAAAAGATTGGGGGGGGCTCTATGGACCACAAAAGTGAAGCTCAGGGGCACATGATGAATTTTACCTTTCCACAGAAGAGCTCTTAGGCTTCATCTATGGCAAGTCCAGGTAGGACTGGGAGAGACCATTCCTGGAGGATTGCTGCCAGTCAGTGCAAACATAATGGGATAGTGGCTTGATTTGATATAAAGAAACTTTATTTATTCCTTCCTTGATATAAAGCAAATTTCTGCCACCAATCCTTTTATCATCTAAGCTACAAATCCAAACCATTTATTCAAGGCTTTTAAGGGAAGAGTAGATGTTGCTGTTTTTATTTTCTGCTCCTATGGTACTGTATGATTTCACAGGGCTTTGAAACATTTATTTATGAAATTATTTTGTGTTGTTTTTATGTTGGATTACTTTGTTTTGTGTTAATATTATTATAAATTTTGAAAGCAGGTTCAGTGTTTTCTTAAAGTGGAATAGGTGTAACAAGCATATTCTAAAGTAAATACAAATAAATGGCAGAAAATGTTTTGTGAAATGCTTTAAACACTCTATGATATTGTATATATTAAAGCAGTTGGTTTGGTTATCATTTGGTTCTCTATTCTCTGGATGAAAGGGTGAAGCTTACTCAAGCCAACAGTAGTTTATTGACAATAATTTTCATATAATCTGTTGAAACGTTTAACTACAGTTAAATAATAATTAAAATTAAATGCAAATGTTGTCCCAACAGAAGCTAGAAAACACTTTGTACAACCAGTATGAAGAGAAGATCCGTCCTTGTATTGACCTCATTGATTCCCTGAGAGCCCTTGGTGTGGAAAAGGACTTGGCATTGCCAGCAATTGCTGTGATTGGAGATCAGAGCTCTGGGAAGAGTTCTGTTCTAGAAGCACTATCTGGAGTTGCTCTTCCTAGAGGCAGTGGTGAGAATTCTCTATCAGCTTTTCCTATAGGATGATTTTATTGGACTACAATGATACAATTTTTGTTGTTAACTGCTGTCGACTTTGATTGATTGATTGATTGATTGATTGATATGGCAGCCCTATGAATGGGAGACCTCCAAGTCACACTGTCATCAGCAGCTCTGCTCAGGTTTTACAGACTCAGGATTGTGACTTTCTTGAATAAGTCCGTCTATCTGTAATGCATTCTTCCTCTTTTCCTACTGCCTTCTACCTTACCAAGGATTATGACCAAAGTATGGTTGGCTCAATTTAGTCATCTTGGCTTCTAGGGAGAGTTCAGCCTTGATTTGCTCTAGGACCCATTTATTTGTCTTTTTAACAATCTTTGATATTTATAGAACCCTTCTCCACATTTCAAATGAGCTGATTTTCTTTCTCTCAGCTTTCTTCACTGTCCAGCTTTCACAACCATATTAGAAAGTGGGAATGCACTGATATTGACAGTCCTAACTGAAGCATTCAATAATATATCTTTACACTTCAGGATCTTGTCTAGTTCCTTCATAGTTGTCCTTCCAAGTCCCAGGAGCCTGAAAATCTAGAGATAATTGTTTGTCAGATGTGTAAAACCTGCAGTCCTTTAGATGTTGTTCAGCTCCAGCTCCCAATAGCTTCAACAAATATGGCCAGTGGTAAAGGATGATGGGAATTGGAGTCCAGAGGCATCTATAGGACCACAGTTTCCTACTTTCACTTTGAAAGGTCCACTGGGTTTTTTTTCTGTTTTCTAAGATTGCCTACAGTATTTATTGTCAAAGAATCTTTAAAGAGTGCTGATTTATGAGACACTACATGAGTTCAAAACAAACATCTCTTTGGGGTCTTTCCAGGAAAGAAAAATGGTATTCTTTGTTCATACCAGAACATTATATTCATTTCTGCTTTAATTGCAAATATTTGCAATATTGCTTGGTGTATTGTGAAGGGACTGATTTCACCTTCAAACTCATTCTTTTTCCATCACAGTCCATGGAACTGTACCAGTTTTTAGTCATCTTTGGGAAGGATTTCTATATGTATTGTCTTTATGAAAGTCTTGTTTTTGGACATTAAACAAGTAGTTAATCACGAGTTCCTTGCTCAGCATCCAAACACAGCTCTCCAGCCAATTTTCAAGCCCTAAGAATGCTGGTACAGTTATTTACTGGTTGTGGGGGGAAGGGGCTAGACAGTGCCTATCCTGGCTGCATGTCTCCCCTCCGGGGAAGAGAAATGAAGTCACTCTCCCAGACATTCACTGGGAGAGTACCAAGAGTGATCTCATTTCTCTTCCCTCAGCCAAAGAACTGCAGCCAAGCAGTTCCAGGTCACCTTCTTGCTCCACAGTAAATGACTATGGGAGTGAGCCTGGGACTTGACAACAGCATTCAGGGAAGCAGCCCAGAGTTGTGTGTATGAAGCATCATTCTCCATATCCTCTTGGCCAAAGTCTATGATTTCACTGCAATTGGTCTCCTTATGAATAGGCATTGTCACCAGATGTCCCTTAGCTCTCAAACTGAAGAAACTACCTGCTGGTCATATGTGGAAAGGGAAAATCAGTTACCTGGAAAAAAATATGGAACTCTCAAGTCCTTCAGAAGTGGAAAGAGAAATAAGAAAAGGTGGGTGTCATCAATTCTATTTCATAGCATTGTGACTCCATTGCTTGTGCTGGTAGCTTTTCTGTTTCATTCCAATTTGAGGTGGGGGGGGGGGAGAACCTTTAAAACTGAATTGAGGATAGTAATAAAACTTCATAAAACCGTTTCCAGATGCCTCCAAAATGCCCAAGAAATTCTCTGAACAACCATATGTATGCTTATGTGTATGAAGAAGTTTTTATTAATGATAATTATGGGCACAATCTTTAGTCCAAGTCCTTTAAACCAAAGAGTTTGTTATTTTATTGAAGACATTATAGAGGATGGCTTGAACAGGCTTGCAAGTTTCCCATATGTAAAACTGTGGTTGATCTGGATAGTGTCTGGATATGGGACAATCTGGGACTCAAAGGTACATTCCTTTGAGCACCTTAGAGGAAGGACTGGATACAAATCTAATAAATATACTGTGTGTATTTAAAGATTTCAGATGTTAAAAAGTCATTTGTCATAAGAAAATAACAGATTTTCCAAAGTGTTTTATACCATGATATCGTACCCGGCTGCTCACTAATGCCCTAATATTTGTTTATGAAATGTTGATACTGAGGATCTAAACTTGGTACTTCTTCTGGATCTCTGTTTTCCAGCTCAGAACATAATGGCTGGCGAAGGACATGGCATTAGCCATAAATTAATTAGCCTAGAAATTAATTCTCCAGAGGTTCCAGACTTGACACTGATCGATCTACCAGGGATTGCAAGAGTGCCCGTGGGTAACCAGCCAACAAATATTGGAGAGCAGGTAAAAAAAGAGAAAAAACTGGCTAAATGAGTTTGGGACTTGATTCAGCAGTGTTAATCTTGTAAGTAAAAGAAGTACACTTGTATATTTTTCTAGCAAGACATGAGTTCTTCTTGCATGCTAGAAGGGTGAAAAGTTATATATTGTGCTCTGTCATGAGTTTCCATGCCCTTTTGCCTTCTCAGTAGACATACAGTTTCACTGCCATAATTTACTCAGCTCCATCCTAGAGTTCCTTTGCCCTGGTTTCATTAGTCCAGTTTTAAAAAAAAATGTGTAGGGAAGTATGCTGTGCTGGTAGAGAGGTTTTTATTTATTGCTATTTTCTTTATTTCCAGGATTTATATCCCACCTTTCTTTCACAGTGAGTGCTGGTAGTAAGATTTAGAAAGGTTTGTGTATGATTAAATATATAGATATAGAAATAAATATCGAGATAGATAAATATATAGATATCCTTTTGGAGCATATATAGTATGGATATATAGATAGATAGTGTTTGTTAGTTGGTTCGCCTTGTATTATTGTTACATTTTTGTCTTTTTGTGTATATATAATTATTTGTTTAATTAAAAAAATTAAAAAAGAAAATGCAAAAGCTGTAGTATGTGTAAACAGAATAGATTCTCAACCATTCTCTCTACTTGGAGAAACTCAGCAAGGCTGCCCACTTTCCCCTTTCTGTTTGCATTAGCAATAGAACTGTTAGTGGTATTACTAAGAAAAAACTCACAAATACAAAGTTTAAACCTTTAAAATGTAGAATATAAGATAAATTGAGTCACAGATTATGTTTTATTATTCATATCAAATCCAACAGAGTGCACAGGATATGACCTAAAGACACTAAATAAATTAGGATAAATTAAAAATATTAAATATAAATGTGACAAAAGAGGTTCAATTAAAAATGAAAAAAATCTAATTTATTCATTAGTTTTTCTGGATTTAGATATTTAGACATTCTTGTAACTAAAAAGGATCACTTTTGGTGCATGAGAATTACTGTGCACCCTTCCCATCTATGGGGGCTTGATTTCATCTACTCACACACCCACCACACAAATGGGAAAAAATGTGGGACCTCAAACTAATATTTATCAATGGGTGGTGATATACATGTGCCTGCATCAGTGTGGCTGCCATTGACTAATATTACATCTGTGGGAGCTCCAATCTGTGAATGGTTAGCCCGGAAGTATGGTGGGTCCATTGTACAAATAAATATTTTTTTATCTGTTTGAAACAAAAATTAAAAAGTTTTTTAAACAGAAAGACCAATACAGTATAACCAATTTAGGGGGTGGAAAGGGAAATGAATTTATAGAATAAATGACTTGTATTTGAATGGCAAACCTATACAGTCAGAACAACTTAAAAATAGACTTAAACCTAGTTGCAACCAGGACAAAATTAATTCATTTCAGGTAAAATTATATAGAACAGATTCTATAGGAGAGGCAAAATGTGGTAAATCTAGACAGGTTGAACTTGTTTGGGAGTCAAATTTGGGGATAAGATAATGTGATTTGGTTTGGAAAACGCTACCCTATACTGTAAATCAATATCTTCCTGAATCAGAGAAAATAAATTAAAAGTTATTAATGAATGGCATTACTGTCCATTCAAACACCATAAGATCAATAATAACATGTCAATGCTATGTTGGATATGTCACAAAATGGATTATCAGAATCCTATATGGCTAATTTATCCAAAAATTGTAGCTTCTAGGAGGATGTATTAGGATGGAAGTCAAATATTGGGTCAAAATGTCCATTTTAGAGGGGTGATATTATATATTTCTGTATTTGAAAGTGAAAATGAAAACTTGCATAACAAACATCAAATAACACTTATTTAAATACTGCAATAGCTAAAGCATAGAAAACATTAGGAAATCTCTTGATACAAAAGTGGCTAAATAAGATATGGTCCATAGTCCTTTCAGAAAAATTAACATACAAAGTAAAAGTAGCAAGAGGAGATATAAAAGAAGATATCTGTGAGAGTACTTGTTTATATTACTTAAGGCAATACTGGACTTAAACCTCCTTTGAATCAAGAGGCGTTTGGGAGAAACAAATACTGAAGATTATGATTAAACTATAAATAACTTGTAACTATCTGGGAGACATTTCATATATGTGGTGATTGACAGGGATTTGGTTCATGGCTTCATGGTTTGGGGCGGGAAGGGCAGAAGGGAGGAATAGAGGGGGGAAATTAAATTACAATATCTGTATAAAAAGGAGGAAATATTGTATGCACAGTGGATCCTTGGTATCCACTGGGATTTGGTTCCAGGATCCTCCATGGATATCAAAATCCATGGATGCTCATGTCTCATTGAATATAATGGATAGTAAAATTGTGTTCCTTATATAAAATGGCAAAATCAAGGTTTGCTTTTCTGAATATATATATATATATATATATATATATATAATATTTGCAAACCATGGATGCTTGAATCCGTGGGTAAGGAATCCATGGATATGGAAGGCTGACTGTATCATGAATAAAATTACTGTTAAAAATTTAAATGACCCTGCCTTGATTTGTTCACTAAGTTTAACTAGAGTTCAACATCCCAGTCCCATCAGTTAATGATAGCTGCTTAACTTGTCAAATGGTGAGAGATTTTTCTTTTCTTTTATTTTACAGATCACAAAGCTGATTAAAACATTTATTGATAGGCAAGAGACAATAAACTTAGTGGTGGTCCCAAGTAATGTGGATATTGCCACAACTGAGGCACTGAAGATGGCTCAGGAAGTGGATCCAGAAGGTGAAAGAACGCTCGGTAAGGTGCTTTGAGAATTTACCCTGGGTTTGGTAATCTGAAACAGAGAAATGCACACATGAATTTTAGATTACAGCAGGTCATAACCAAAGTTTTATTTTTCAAGAATCATTGCCATTATGCCACTGTTTGGCATCATCAGGAATTCTTTATTGTTCCTTCAACCTAAATTAAGACCCCAAAGCTTTAGAATATTTTATTTGTTTACATATCTGGATTTTTAAAAACTTTTCTTGAAGGCATTATTATTTAAACCCGTGTGTGTGTGTGTGTGTGTGTGTGTGTGAAGGTCTAATCTGCACTGCAGAAGTAATGCAGTTTCATACCACTTTAACTGTCATGATTCAATCTATAGACTTCTGGGATTTGTAATTTTGTGAGATATTTAGTCTTCTCTGTGAGAGAGCCCTTGTTCCAAAACAAACTACAAATCCCATAACTCCATAGCACTGAGCCATGACAGTTAAAGTGGTGTCAAACTGTGTTATTATTTGACAGAAGTCAAATAAAAATAATATATGTACAAAAGTTAATGTAACATAAATAAAAAAGATATAGTAGACGTAAAATAAGATTAAAATATTAATGGAAGGAAAATAAAAATATTTGTCTGTATTGCTATACAGGTGTGCTTCTTTTTTATGAATAATACTACTAGAATATGTTGATATTTTAAAGTTCCCCTTCCCATTAGTCTCATGACTCTTTTGTGAACCCTGGCAAAAAAAAGAAAAGAAAAAAGAAAAAAAAAACAAGTTCATTTGTTTAATTTGACTGTTAACATCTCTGAGCTCTTGGGAGATACGGCAGGATGTGGATCAAAATGAAACTTTATCAGCTATGTTTCCTAACTCCATTAAATGTCATACAGTAAATAAGGCTACTGTTTGCAAAGGCCTTGCCTAGAAAAGAGAGAAGCAGATCTTCAGGGTCTTGTAATCAAAATCAGGACCAGAAACCTATGAAACCTGTAAAATTAACGAAAAAGTTGTTGCAACTAGAAGCATGTGTTTTCCTTTGGATCTCAATACTAATAGAGCCAGCATGGTGTAGAGGTCTGAATGTTGGACTAGGACATTGGGAGATCAGGATTCAAATCCTGGCTCGGCCATGGAGACCCATTGGGTGACCTTGGGCAAGTCACACTCTCTCAGCCTCAGAGGATGGCAATGGCAAACCCCCTCTGAACAAATCCTGCCAAGAAAACCCCATGATAGGTTCACCTTAGGGTCACCATAGATCAGAAATGGCTTGAAGGCACACAACACACACAATTGCTAATAGCTAAGTTTTATGATATTGGCAGTCACAGACTTCTTTGCTGTCCAGCCTCCTTGAAAGTCATCCTGACACCACGTAAAGCCCTATACGTGGCTTATGATTCCAGGGCATAAGAAATTACTACAAAAAATCTATTAGGTACTGGTGTTGGAAAGAAACCCTTTAATTTATATATTTGTATACATTTCTCAGATTGCCCATCTTTGTTGCTCTTCTTTTATGTTGAGATCTTTTCTAATCTTGTATTTTAATATTTCATGGTAGGGATCCTGACAAAGCCTGATCTGATGGACAAAGGAACTGAGGGAACTGTGGTGAACATAGTGAGAAACTTGGTCTTCCCCCTAAAAAAGGGGTATATGATTGTGAAATGCCGAGGGCAGCAAGATATTCAGTCCAACCTGACACTAGCCTCTGCCATCGAGAAAGAGAGATTGTTTTTTGAAAATCATCAACAGTTCAGGTAGGTGCCATCCTGACCGCAGACTAGGGTTGTCCGAGGGCTGAGCATGCACATGCTCAGCAACCCTAGTCTGCCACCCAGGCACCATCATAGCGCTCGCCAGTACAGATGGCATGCACCAAGATGACGTCGTTCATGTGCCGTGCACAAATTGTGCCGTGCATGAGGAGCATCATAAGGCCATGTTGCAGCCCTTATAGCTCTCCTTCAGTGCTGGAAATAGGGGCTGCAAGTCGAGGCTCCTTTTTCCAGTGGCTTGGGGCCGTGGTATCCGGTTGCCATGTCCCCAATCCCGAGCATCCAGGGGCGACACAGAGCCGCTCCTTTTGGGCTGTCTCTGCAGTAATTACATTTGAAAAGTAACACTAATTACTTCTGTTAAGCCCTATGAGGATCCTTCCCTTCCCAGCAAGAGAAAGATCCTATCTTGTGAGGTTAAACTGGAGTATTTCTGATTTTAGTGCATGAAGTTGTTTTCCTTTCCTTTTCTCTATAGAAAATAAATTGAAATTTTACATAATGCTTCTAAAAATCATTGTCTTTGCATTGAGGATTATACAGCAGGAGCCAACTCTTAATACACTTCATCAAGTCTGATTTTAAATTTAGGAATGAGGGAATGTAATTCCAAAATCATTTATTTTCAGTTCTACTACAAATCAGAATGAAAACCAGTGCAATTAAAGATCTCAGTTGCATGTCTTGCCTCATTCATTTCAAAGGAGGTGTATGCTTCTGTGCAAGGGAACAGGCACTAAAGTCTTCCATTCTTAGAACTTAAATGGGACAACTCTCAGTTGTACAGACCACATTCAGGACCAACTGTCCTGAATGAGACTCAGGTCTCAAGACTTAATGCAATTATTAATTTTATTTTTTCAGTGAACTTGCCACTTGTTTCCTTACAGCATGCTTCTGAAGGAAAAAAGAGCCACAATTCCCTTACTGGCTGAAAAACTTACAAGTGAACTTGTGAAACATATTAGCGTAAGTCAGCAAAGAACTTGTCATCAGCATCAGATGTCTCAAGTGTTCAACAAAAGGTATTTTTCCCCTCCTTCATGACAGTTTGCATAAATATTTTTTTCCTTTTTGTTAAAAGAGATCATTGCCCACTTTAGAAGAACAAATAAGTAACCAGCTTCAAAAAGCGAGTGATGAGATGCGCAGATATGGCAAAGGCATGCCAGAAACAGAAGGCGAGAAGCTATATTTTTTAACAGATGTAAGTAGATTTAGGTTCATATGCTAATCTCAGAGTTTAAAATGTTACTTTTAAAAAATAATGTGTTCTTCGTTTTTACCATGTTTTAACACAATATTCATAATTACTCATTCCTTTATGAACAACATATTATTAATATTGTTAACGTGTTACTCTTTAGTTGCATTTTTGAAACAAAAAGAAGCATTGAAAATACTTTTAAAATGACCACTCTCTCCAAATGACTCTTCAAACAACAAATATTTTGAAGTAGTTAGCAAAACTTACTAAATACAGCAAAAATAAAACAATTTTAACAGTTAATTATAACCCCAAATTAAAACATGCATGTAATGGGATTACATTATTTGCTGTTTTGATGACTATGTTCTCTCTAGGAATTTCTTTAAGTCACCCATTGCAATTCAGGTGGAAGTTGACCATAGACTTGTGCTGGAGAACCTAGAAGTTTCTAGAGAAAACATTTATCTGGGCATTTGTGTAGGTTTTCCAGCATGATCCTAAGGTCAACCTCTGGCAGTTGTTGACCATATAGTTGCACTGGAGGACCTGCAGATTCCTAGAGTGGTGTTCTCTTAGGTAAAAAGAATAGTGTTATCTTTATTTGCAGTTCTTCTACATTCATGGGGGTCCTTCACCCCAACCCCAGCGAATGTGGAGGGATCGCTGTATTTGTGACACATTACTTCTAAATTCTAATTAAACTGTCAAAGCCTTAATAAGTTACAGTTTTTACTTAACCAATATCTGTTGACACAAGAGTGTTTGAGACTTTGAGGTATGCAGAGCCTTTCACCTCTAGACATCTTAATTGCTATCTTAACGCAGAACATAAAATAAACAAGTAATCAATCCACAAATATATATTGCAAGCACCTTCAGTTACAAATCAAAGATAATAGCACAATAAGATTGAAGATGTGTCCAATCAAGGCTTATTGATGTGAAAAATTTGGGGGGGGGGGGGAGGAAGCATTTTTGTCCATGTTATTCTTGAATCATGCTAAAATAAAATATTCTATAATTCATTTTTTTCATTTTTTTCCTTGTTTTTTCCCCCCTGGTTTTCCAGCATTCTGTTCACAGAGTGGTCAATCAGTTGCCTATGGTTAGCTCAAAACAAGCACCACTCCAATAGTCCCAGTCATCAACTAATACCACTTTAACACCATGGCTTCTTCCTGTGCAATCCTGGGATTTATGGTTTTATGATGTATTTAGAACTCTCTCACAAGGAGCTACACATGCTACAAATGCATTTTGTGAACAAATATTTTCTACAAATAGAAAATATGTGAGCAGGACTGACTGGACATATTATGAAATGGTATGACTCACTGGAAAATATTATAATGCTTGGTCAAGTGGAAGGCAATAGGAAAGGAGGAATACCACAATACAAGTGGATTGATTCACATTTGCAAGACCTGAGTAGGGTAGTTGATGACTGGGACTATTGGAGATCTCTCATTGAAGTCAATTTGAAGGCAAATAACACAACAACTGCATGACTGTGTGGCAGATACACAAGCCCATCCCTGTTGTCCTTGTCCTATATGGAGATCTCTTCATGTTCAGTGTGAAATGAAGTTCAAAGCACATTAATTTAAGCTCATTTAAAATCTTGTTTCAGATACACCACTGACTATCTGAAATGGGGACATCTTTGGCAGTGCTTGTGGGTTCAGCCCCATGGCATGATTCATACATTCCCTATGAATGCATGAACATAGATTTTCCATTGACAGTTTTCATAACAAATGCACAGTATTTTTTTAAATGAGATGTCTGGTCTTTTGTTAGTATTCAGATGCTTGGTTGACTGAAATTTTTGTATGTGATTGGTGGAGGGAAATACTAAACAGTTTGCTTGATCATTGTGACAATGGCTATATAAACATCTTCCTTTTCTCTTTTTAAAATTGCTGCAGAAAATTCAGCTGTTTAATGCAGATATCACCAGTAAAGTACAAGGAGAAGAAAAATTGTCTGATAAGGACACCAGGCTGTTCACAAAAATCCGTAAAGAATTTCAGAAATGGGGAAAAATAATTGCTGAGAATGGCGAAAACAGTTAAGTGTAAAGCAGATCAAATTAAGAAGAGCTTGATATGGAATGAACTTGTAACAGTATACAAAAATGTATGCAAGAAACAAACAAAAATACTATTGTACTAATTTATTAGTGTTTTGTCATGCCTTCCTGATGTGCTCTGATGAAAAATACAGTGAAAATGTAAAAATAGATTTAACACACATTGTTAAAAAGAACAGTCCCCCACTTCGAAAGCAATCCTGTGATAGGGTCACCTTAGGATCACATAAATTGGAAATAACTTGAAGGTACACAACAACAACAAACCCAGAACTGGATACAGTATGTCAAATGTGGTCACATTGTTTCTTAATTATATCTCATAACAATGCTCATGAATGTTATTATGTGTTTTTATTGTGTATACCATCCTAAAACATATGGCTGAGATACTGCATTAGGAGAGATATATCTGACATGTAGCTACTATAGTCTCCCCACACACCATTTACATGTCAGTGGAAAGTGGGGAGCAACAGAGAGACAGCAGCTAGTTTCCTTTAGTTGGACACACTATGGCCTGCACCTTCCGGGATCTCCCAGGTATCCTCTGGTGTTGCTTGAAGAACCACAGTTATAGATAAGCAACTTCTACCTCCTCCTCCTCCTCCTCCTCCTCCTCCTCCTCCTCCTCCTCCTCTTCTTCTTCTTCTTCTTCTTCATGGTCTCAGTGCCTCACACAAACAGGTGACTATGAAGCTTACTATAGGATGGTGGGTCAGGTCACAGGAGAAAAGAAGAGAAACCCACCCATCCAAAACTGCTCTGGACCTGCAATTAAGTGCTGGATAAAGGTAGAGGGCTACAACCATGCAGTGTCTTTGCACAAGTCTGGTAAGGGAATGCCATAAATGAGGACAACCAAAGATACCATCATTCCAGTGGGATGTGTGCACAGGCCCTGAGGAAATGGTCATTTAGCCATTCCATAAGACAGTTTGATCATTTGGACAATCCACTTTGAAATCTCTGGGAAGACATCTGTTGTCTTTTCCATGATCCCCCCATAGCAAATGTCCAGGATATTGGAAAGGCAAAGTGAGGTAGTATGTTTAATATAGAAAGCCAATGCTCGATACGCATCAAGAACTGATGTCACTGTTGTTCATCCAGCTATAGGAAAATAGCTGGATGCAATTATGCCATTCCTTCCATTCTCCACCAACACTATCTTGGGGAGGGTTGGGTTTTTTTGCCAAATTGGGAAAAAAAAATGGGTTGAGGGGGGAGCTTTGGTTGTTGCATGGTCGGAACATAATTGTGAACCCCTCGTGATAAAAAAGGGGATTACGGTAATGTCAGACGTAGGGCATCATAACTCACTAATAGGATGCCAGTCAATTTTTTCCCCAAACAATTTGCTGCATTTACTACACTTCTCAAATCCCACCTGAGAGTATTTATTTTATCTTTCTGCAGTTGAAAAATCCCTCCATCCTGAGGAGTGGAGATTTGAACATCAGTACCGTGGACGAGAGCTACCAGGTTTTATCAATTATAGAACATTTGAAAGTATCATAAGGAGGCATGTTACGGGACTAGAAATTCCTGCTATGGAAATACTAAATAAAGTGACAGGTAAGTCAATTTCTTACCAAGTTTTTTTTTAAATCATGGAAGAAAATTGTATTTAAGTTCTGAAGCCTCTGGCTTTTCACATATTGGCAAAGAATACTTAAAAATAAAGGGCTGTGAGAGAAATGAATAGAATTAATGAAGTGGATCCTTTTTAATCAATAGATATTTGCAGGTGGGGAACCTGTCTTCTTTTACTTAGATTCTCATCCTTATTTTTCTTTTTCTCAGAAATAGTGCGTCAAGCTTTCACAGAGGTTGCAAAGGTTCATTTTGAAGGTTTTCCCCATCTTTATCTACAAGCAAAGGTATGAACATGAGAATTATTGTAAATAAAATTCTTCCCTTGGTAGTACAGGCAAAGGCTCTTGCCATTACACCGCAGCCCACTGTCCCCAAAGCCTGTTGGTGGCATATGAACTGCCAGTCACTGTAGATTTTTTTTAATAGGGGAGAAGTGTTCAAAGAGGTAGATTTTTCAAAGGAATGAAAGTTTAAATGAGGTTTCAACATGTGAAGGAAGGGGTCATGATGCAGGGATTTTCCCAATATCAAGTGTCTCTTATAATTATATATTATTGCTTTCTGTTATATTTTGACTCTTTTTTCCTATCACAGAAAAGAATTGAAAGTATTAAGGAGAAACAAGCAGAAAAAGCTGAAGCAACAGTTAGAATCCAGTTTCAAATGGAACAGACTTTATTTTCCCAGGATGACATCTACAGGCGAGAACTAAGCATTATAAAGGATGAAGGAAAAAATAATTTTATCCCTACAGTCACTGTCACTCTGAATGGAAAAAATCCTCTGGGTTCCCTGGGTACTGATGTCAGTTTGGGAACACCTGCCTCTCCAGAAGATATGTCCATCAAAGAAATAGCTTATCATTTGAAGACCTACTTCAGTGTGAGTTAGAAATTCCTCTTCCATTTCAATGATTGTTGCTTATAAAGGTAAAGGTTTTCCCTTGACATGAATGTCTAATTATAACCAACTGAACAGGGCAGTGCTCATCTCCATTATTAAGCCAAACAACTGTGCCTCGAACTGCCAACCTTCTGACCTTATGATAATCAGAATTGGCATCTTAACCACTAAATCACCATTGCAAATGTGATATTTATATATATACACACGAGGGGGTATCCTAAAGTTTTAATTATCACCTTTAAAAAAATTTGACAGAAGGTTTGTCTTGATTTGTAGTTGTTAATTTATCGCTACATAGTCACCATCCAGATTGACACATTTTTCCCAGTGTTTTTCGACCCTCCGAATACCGTTATTGTAGAAGTCTGCAGATTGCGCTTTATCAGGATTTTACACTTTAGTCATTTCTGGCAGAGCCTGTCACAAAAATAAAGGATGCAATGAGCTGATTTTCTCAATATCATGCACTTATGGACCAATTGTGACCCTGACAAAATTTCATCAATATGCCATAATAACTTCCAGGTGATAATTATTACTTTACGATACTCCCTCATAAAGCGCAATCTGCAAACTTTTACAATATTAGGTATCCCGAGGGTCAAGAAATTCTGGGGAAAATGTGCAAATCTGTATGGTGACTACACAGAAATAAGTTAAAAACTACAAATCAAAACAAACTTTCTATCAAATTTTTTAAAAGGTGATAATTAAAACTTTAGGATACCCCCTCATGTGTGTGTGTGTGTGTATTGTTCTCTCCATTGATATAAGGGATGATATAAGAGATCCATATGCTGGACTAATTTTAATGTATGTTTGTGTACTAAAAACACATTGTTAGAATCTGATGCCCAGTAGTTAGTACAATTACTAAATTTAAAATGGTGGGTAGTTTAAATATTCATCCTACTACTTTCTGGATCCTATTACATTCTTTTTTTTCTTTTTTGCTTTATAAATAACATTTACAATAATTAGTTACACATCTTGCAATTATCTACAATTATCTACGGCAGCAGAGTTTCCATCTGGAAATTAAACAGATGCTAAAGGTGGATTTTGACTTGTTACCAGAACTGTATCTTTTGAATATTATCTCATCACTTGGTCTTGAAGAAGAGAGGAAATTCTGGAAATTAATATTATATTTAATAACAGCAGCCAGAATGATTGTAGTCAAGAACTGGAAATTACCAGATATACCTTGTAGAGAAGAATGGAGAAATAAAATATGTGAAATGAAAGAGTTAGATTAACAACTAACTGGATCCTATTACATTCTATCCCATTCCCACAATGGTATAAATATGATTTATGTCTGAGGCCTTAATACTGTTCCATAAGGAAGTGGGTTTAACTCACAAAAGCTCATGCAAAAATAAAAACCAGTTAGTCTTAAAGGTGCTGCCACATTTCCCTTTTTTCTCCCCCTTCCTTTTTATCATCCTACTACAGTAATTTAATTGGGTATGGATAAAGAGATAGGAAAGTTAAAAGAGTTAGGACTTAAATGGCCTCAACTGCTAAAATACAGTGCTTAGTCTCAGTTAACCTGTGGCCTACATCCAAAGATTAGAAAAATTACTTTTAAGACTACAGTTCCCAGAATCTACCTGCAGTGTGACAAGGAGCCATAGGGAATCTGGGAGTTACAGTCTCAAGAAGTGACTTTTCCATGTTCTTAATTCAATTTTCTGTTAGTGCAGAAGTGAGCAAGTTATGATAGGATGTAGTAAAAGATCTTGGAGGTACAAGAGCCACAGTTTGCCCAGCCTTATGCTACTGGATTTCTAATAGTGTCATACAATCTGCTTTACCTCCAAGCCCTTAGCAAATTGATCTGGAGGTTTACCTAGTCTTGGAGTAGGTTTTGGGGATGCTACAGGGAGGGGGTCAGCATAAATCAATGGGTGATTAGAAAACACATAAACACACAACAGTTTTTATCTGCAATCATAGACCTAATAGCATCATCCACAATATTAGGGGGACCTTCACTTTATTCTCCAACGTGATTTATGTCATCTATGCCCATCAGCACTCTACATAGGATAAACACGCCAGTTCCTGCCCCAGAGGATAAATGGACATAAATCAGACATTAGGAATGGGAATACACAAAAACCATTGGCAGAGCATTTCAGTCTCTCTGGGCATTCCATCTCAGACCTCAGAACAGCAGTTCTTGAACAAAAGAACTGTGAGGGTAGATTGGAAAGAGAAACAGCAGAATAGGAATTCATCCATAAACTACAGTTCCTCAACAATGGATTGAACAGGGATAATAGCTTCCTGACTCACTACACACATTTCAACAAATCTGATCCCATCCTCAGAGAGGCATACTACACTCATATATTTCCAACACCAAACTGGTCTTGCCTCTTCACTTCCATACACATTGGCCAGTTCACAATGTCTTTGTTTACTAATGACTGTCGTTAAGACTGGACTTGATACTTCATTTCCATACACAAAGGATTTTGAATTTGAATCGACATTTTCACATGCTAGTTTCCACTCGCTATATGCATCTCAGGAAGTAGACTGAAGTCTGTGGAAGCTAATGCTGCCAACTTCTTTATTTTGGTTAGTCTCAAAGGTGATACAAGATCTTTCTACAGATTTAGCAAAATTACTTTTTGGACTATAATTCCAAGAATTCCCTATCTAACATGACCACCAATTGTGATAGAGTTCTGCCTTGCCAAACTTTGTCTTAGAGACCTACATCTGTGTCTGATTGTAGAGGTGTTCATTCTTCAACCACATTTGCTCAAAACAGGAACTACAAAATGCACAGACATTACTAATATGTGATGTTACCTTTATATTATTATTATTGCAGGGTGCAGGCAGGCGTCTCTCTTCTCAAATCCCTCTCATTATCCAGTTTTATGTCCTCAAGAAATATGGAGACAGTCTGCAAAATGAAATGCTGCAGCTACTTCAAGACAGAGACAAGCTGAGCATTTTCCTCCAGGAGCGCAAAGATGCTGCAGAACAAAGGCAGTTTCTTACTGATCGCATTAATCGCCTGACTGAAGCACGGAGTCACTTGGCAAGGTTTCCTGGTTAAAAGAGGATTCACCACCACATACACTGTTTCTGAGATGTTATGGGGCTAAATAGATGTCAGCTAAAATAAAGCAGTTCTTAGTTGTTTCAAAACAGGGTTGGGAATCATGCACCCTTCCAGTTCTTGTTGGATGGCAACACATATTGGCTGTGCTTTCTAGGGCTAATGGGACTTTCAATCTGGAGAGTCACTTAATTCCCACTTCTGGCTTTAAAAAAAAGAAAAAGAAGGAAATATATATATTATCCTTTGCAATTCTTTAATAAGTTGAGCTTTTCTGGGTTCTTCATAGCCTTTTCCATTTTGTCCAGGGACAAGGTTGTCCTGATAACAAAGAACTATAAGAACTATGATAACAAATCTCTGTAATTTGGTGTGCCTTATTTACCAAGTATCTCAAGCAAAACAAAAACATCCCAAACCCTCATCACTCCATTTTGATTTAGAGGTTGCTGGCTGGAAAGGTTAAGTAATGGAGGTTATAGGCAGTTCAGTGCCTTCCAGGTATTGAAACTAGTCCATTTTTTTAACTAAACGAATTTTGGAGGTGACCATCTGAGAATATGAAAAAATATGCCTGATGGGATGGATATAACTGATCATCTCTGTTCACCTCTTGTCTTTGCTTAATAACAACCAGGAGGAGGCAGTTGTCCAGTGGCCTATTAATTATGCTGCATAGAGATAGGGACTTGACAGACGGGCAGTTTATGCTGGCCTGCATCCAAACGAGGGCTGTGGTAGGGTTCACATGCTCAGAACCCTACTTTTGCCACCCGGCCACCATCTTGACACGCACCCATCCAGACAATGTGTGCCATGATGATATCCCTTGTGTGCAGCACCCAAACGGTGTTGCACACACGGGGCATCATAATTCTGCACCGTGGTGCTTATGGCGCCTCTTCTATGGCACAAATAGGAGCTGCGTTTTGCAGCTCCTTTTTACACTGAGTTGGGAGTTGTGGGGCGTGGTTGCCACATCCCCAACCCAGTGCTTCCAGGGGCAGCTTAGAGCCAACCCATACCAGGCTGTCTGTACAGCCCCATAGTCTTCATAAAGCAGGGATTAACAAAGTCCAGCTATGGGGATTGAGCAAAGGATGTCCGTTCCACTGATTCCAGCTTCTTCCTGCCAACCAGCAAGGCTGTAATAATGAAAAGCTGAATGGACCTCTTTACCAGGCATCTAATGGATTACCCAATCCAATGGGTGCCTGGTAAAGTAGGTTCAGGAGGTCATTCGTGATAATGGCAGTAGTGCCACAATTGTGACTACCTAGAGTTTGTGAATCTCTTATCTGTAATGGGTTACACATCCATACTAAATTCTAGTCTACATTTTCTGACAAATCCCTACTTCTGCATTAAAATGGAAGGAAGCACTAAAATGGGCTTCTCAACCTGAAACTCAGATGACAACCAATAAGCAGGTCCTTTTGGTTCTGGGGTTGTGGTAGTGGAATACTCTCACTAGGGAAGCTTCCTTGGTGCCCATTCCTTGTGTTAACAGGAAAAACTTTTCATGGCCTTTTAAAAATAGTAGGTGGGTCTGCTTACTTTTGGTACTGCTCTTGCATTTTTACATATTCTGGTCTTTGTTGTCCCCTTTGTAGGCACTCTATAAACTATTCTGCTAGAGCTGAATATGTATTTTTTAAAAAACAGAAATAAAAAATTGAGCTGACTTACTCTTTTATAAAGAATTGTTCTATCCTTGGAGCTGCCTACATACTCCAAAAGCACCAAAAACCACCTCCCAATCTTAGAAGCCGAATACAATCAAGCTTGGTTAATACTTGGAAGGGAGACCACCAGTGAACAACACCAGGCTACATTCAGAGGAAGGAAATGGCCAAACTTCTCTGAATAAATCATGCCAAGAAAATCCTTGGAAAGGGACACCATAAAGTCAGAATCAACTTGATGGCACATAATGTTATCTATCTTTCTCCCTTCCCCACCCTTTGGCATCCACTGGAGTTTTGTTCCAGGACCCCCTGTGGATACCAAAATCCATTGATGCCCAAGTCCCATTATATACAGTAGCATAGTAAGGTGGTGTTCCTTATATAAAATGGCAAAATCAAATTTATATAAATTTAGAATATTTTCAGTGGATGCTTGAATCCATGGATAAAAAAATCAGTACTTACAGAGGCCTGATTGAATGTATGTGAGCCAATGTGGGGTAGTGGTTGAGTGTTTGATTACAACTCGAGACAAGAGTTCAAATCCCCGTACAGCCATAGATTGCTACTCTATGACCTTGGGCAAGTCACATTCACTCAGCCTCAGAGAAAGGCAAAGACAAAACACCCCCTGAACAAATCTTGCCAAGAAAATGACTTCAAAACATACAACTGGTCCATGCTACATAGGCACTTTTATATACAAAATATGCATCCAAATCAATTATTTGAAAACCCAAGGGTGAATGCATAGGGGTGAATGTGCTGGCTGTGATCCTGCTGAACAGCAATAGTGCCAAAGTAAAACAGCTACAAGCACAGCAGCAACCAGGAATTGTTGGCAAAGGACATTTCTGTCAGGAGTGAAAAGGACTTGGTGTGAGACCTCTATCCTTGTTATTTTTTATTTATTTATTTTTATTTTATTTTTTTGCATTTGTTCTGAGGCAAGGGCTGCACTGCACACTGAAAGAGTTCATATCCCTTCCTATCTGCAAGAAAAGGGGATACCAGGGATTGCAATAACCACAGAAAACATTGCATTAATCGCCCATGCAAGCAAAGTGATGCCCAAAACTCCACCACAAAGATTTTTCTATATATGGAGTGAGAAATGTCACATGTCCAAGCTGCATTGAGGAAAGGAAGAGGCTCAAGGGATTGTATTGCATACATTAGATAATGGAGCACAACTGTGAAAATTGAAGGAAAACCACTCTGTGCTTTAGAGATTAAAGCAAAGCCTTTGATTGTGAGATTGTGTCTGTGATCCCCAAAGTGGGCAGTAGGCTCTCGAGGTGGTAGTGGAAAGATCCGGGGGTTGGGGATGGAAAGGGGGCAGGTGGGCGAGAGGAAAATGGGTATCAGGACAAAGTATTGGTGTGCAATAAAGAAAAGGGGAACCAGTAGCTTTAGGACCATAGTGGGGATAAGGGTTGCATGAAATGTCTTTTCAGGGTTCCTTAAAACCACAATACAGCCTCGCTGATTATTTTGTGTGGCGGTGTCTCCCACTCTTCCCGTGCCTGCATGAGCTCACTCCCTTAGCTGCATCTTTCACTGGTGGCAGCAGTTGGGAAAATCTTGTGAGGCTTGTGTGTAGGACATCACTTCTATGGCTCAGTGGCACCATTTTTGGACATGGCAGTGGGGAACAAGCAGCAGCAAAAAGCTTTCAAATCTGGGACCCTTCTTATGTTGGCTCTGAATTTGCAAAAAAAAACCCAAAAATCTCCAGCCCACTTCAGATGTCAGCTTACAGTACAATGTGAGGACAACACACCCAGATGCAGTTCAGTGTAGCAGAGTACGGAAGCAACAGCCCAGATAAAGATATTGACAGTGTACTGACCACACTTCACACTTAACAAATAAACTCACAGACACAGTTGATGTCTTCCAATTCCTTGGAGGTTCTTTATCTTGAGTTGCAATATGTATAGATATTTACAAATTCTCCTCACTGACTTCCATCAAGTTTGCTGTCTGTTGTAACTCAATGTACAGCTCCAAACTATGCAACTCCACAATCCAAAATCACCAACCACTCCAATCCACAATGAACTGTCTCCTGGTACACTTATATACTGTGATGGCTATGAGTCATCATCCTGTGCCGCACAACATGAAGCAACCTTTTGCAATAAATTGAATCATGCCATGTGCTCTGACTCAGCATTTTTAGGTCAGTATCACAGGATATGATGCATCCTGTCAGTCAAAATATTTTCTACAAAATTTAAAAGAATATTATTCCAACAGCTCAAGCTTTGTGAGCTTTGCTGAGACTTGGCTGGCAGGTTGAAGCTGCAAGAAGAATTAACAGAAGAAGCAATGTTTGTGTGTGTTGGTGGGGGACACTTGAAGCTGTGTGGGGAACACATGTCTCTAGTGAAGGAGAGAGAGGAGTCACTTCTTGGAAAGTCCATCACCTTGGAGCGGCTCCTGTAGTTAAAATCTCTCCCTTTCTCTGTCTGTGGCAGTCTCCAGTCAACGGCATATGGCCTCTGTAAACCCCCAATACACACTCTGGCTGTGTCCATTTCCACCCCAGCAAAAAAGTATTGAGAGTCCTTCCTCACCAGGGAGAAGCTTGACCTTTCAACCTGGTCACCTTTGGAGCAGCAATCTAACAGCAGGTTGAGCAGTGACTAAGAGGCATCTTGCCCACACCAGCATTTGCAAAGCAACTGAATTTCAGTAAAACAGTAGACCTAATATCAATAATAATAATAATAATAATAATCTTTATTTCTAGCCCGCTCCTCTGTGAGTACAATCGGAGTGGGGTACAACAAGATTAAAACATACAAATTAAAACACTTCATTGACCCATTCCCAGCCACCCACCCCTTAAAAATAAATTAAATTAGCAATAATTTAAAATCAACAACATTAAAAACATGATTCATCCTCCATAGTTCTTACATTGAGGAAAAAAATAGCACCAGACAAGGGGTCAAATTCAATTTATAGGTCTCATTTGGAGCTGGGATCTAAGAGGTGTCAGGGAAGGCCTGCCGGAAGAGATGCGTCTTCAGAGCTTTTTTAAAGCAATCAAGAGATGTTATAAGGCGCATCTCATCCGGCAGACCATTCCAAAGTTTGGGAGCGGTCGCGGAAAAAGTCCTCTGGGAGGTCTGCGACAGCCTAGTTTTCACAGGCTGTAGCAGGTTCCTCCCAGAGGATCGGAGTGTGCGGGGGGGTTCATACGGGGAGAGGCGGTCCCTGAGATAAGGTGGACCCAAGCCATGTAGGGCTTTAAAGGTTAAAACCAGCACCTTGTACTGTGCCCGGAAACTAATTGGCAGCCAGTGGAGAGCCTTGAGCACCGGTGTTATGTGCTCTCTCCTTGATGTTCCAGTTACAAGCCTGGCTGCCATATTTTGGACCAGTTGAAGTTTCCGGGTTAAGCACAAGGGTAGCCCCATGTAGAGCGCATTACAGAAATCCAGGCGTGAGGTTACCAGAGCATGTACCACCGTTTCCAGGTCCCTCATGTCCAGGAAAGGGCGCAGCTGGCGTATCAGCCGAAGCTGATAACAGGCACTCCTGACCGTCGCATTCACCTGACAGGTCATGTGGAGCGACGAATCTAGGAGTACCCCCAGACTGCGAACACAGTCCTTAGAGGAGAGTGTGACTCCGTCCAGGACTGGAGACTGTATTCCCAAGCCTGGTTTTGGGCCTGTGACTGTTAGTACCTCCGTTTTGTCTGGATTCAGTTTCAATTTGTTTTCCCTCATCCAATCCATTACCGCCGCAAGACAGTCATTAAGAGGAGAGACGCCGTCTGAAGTCTGTGCTGACGATCTGGACATGGAGAGGTATATCTGAGTGTCATCAGCGTACTGAAGATACTGAGCTCCATGCCTCCGAATGACCTCACCCAGCGGCTTCATATAAATGTTAAATAGCATCGGGGACAGGATGGCGCCCTGAGGGACGCCACAATTAAGCTCAATTTTGGAAGAGCAACTGTCCCCGAGCCTCACCCTTTGGGATCTGCCAGAGAGGAAGGACCGGAACCACTGAAGAGCGGTGCCCCCGATCCCTACCTCCCTCAGCCGATCCAAAAGGATGGAGTGATCTATAGTAAAGAAATTGGGCGGGGGGGGGGGGGCACTAGGGTCATTGCCCAAAATGAAAAGAAAGCCAAAAATATCAAAGACTTACAGATGTACATTCAGAAAACTAAAATAATAACCAGATAATTACATAACTTTAGAGATGATTATCTCCTTTAAAGTTATGTAAATAATATGTGGACATTTTTTTCCCTGAATGTTCATCTGTAAGTCTTTGCTATTTTTGGCTAGTAGTATGGGGTCCTATCTTAAATTGTTCCTTCCTCCAAGTCTTTTCCTGCTTTACATATACTCTGTGTACAAGTTAAATTGGTAGGGTGATAAAATGCAGCCTTGTCTGACACCCTTGCCATTTGAAAACCATTCAGTTTCTCTATAATTTGTCCTCATGATAGCTTCTTATCCTGAATACAGGTTATGTATCAGGACAATATGCTGTGGTACACCCATTTCTTGATATTTTCCATACCTAGGTTCCAGTCAAGGATGGAGACTTCAGTCAAAAAAATCAGAAGACTGGGATCATAGAATTGTAGAGTTGGAATACACTACAAGGGCCATCCAGTCCCCCCTACCATGCAGGAAATCACAATCAAAGCTCACCTGTCAGATGGCCAGCCATGAATCTCCAAGGAAGGACAGTCCACCACATTCCAAGAGAGAGTATTCCATTGTCAAACAGCTCTTACTGTCAGAAAGTTCCTCCTAATGTCGAGGTGAAATCTCTGTTCCTGGAGCTTGCATCCATTGTTCCGGGTCCTAGTCTCTCGAGCAGCAGAAAACAAGCTTGCTCCATCCTCAATGTGACACCTCTTCAAATACTTAAAGAGGGCTATCATATCACCCCTTAACTGTCTCTTCTCCAGGCTATACCTAGGTCCCTAAGTCTTTCCTCATAAGGTATGGTTTCCAGACCCTTCACCATTGGGATTGTCAATGTCATCATATTTTCAATTTCTATGTATTGTTGTGTATGATTGTAAAAGCTGGAGAGTGAAGGAAGCTGTTAGGAAGAAAATCAACACATTTGAAATGAGCTAGAGGAATAGTTTAACAGTTACTGTGGACTCCTAAAAAGACAAATAAATGGGTTATACAGCAAATCAAGTTTGAACTCTGTCTAGAAGCCAAGTTGACAACTGAGACTATTGTACTTCAGACATGAAGTACACAAATGACAAACATGTGAAAGCATGACTCACTGGGAAAGACAATAATGCTTGCTAAGGTAGAAGGCAGTAAGAAAAGAAGACTGTGTTGCAGATGGGTAGACTCAATCAAGAAATCCATGGTCCTGAGTGTGCAAGAGCTGAAGAGGGCTATTTATGTTAGGATGGTTTCAAGGTGGCTCATTCATAGAGTCACCATAAGTGGAAGTTGATAGAAGTTTAACAACACAGAATATGAGAATCATACAGCTTTCCAGAGAATGTTGGACTCCATGTCCCACTGTTCCTCACCACTGGCATGCTAGCTAGGGCAGCTGAGGCATGCAGACCAACAACATCTTCAGGACCATATGATTCCCACTCTGATATAGGATTTTATAAGAAAATATGAATTAGCCAGGGAAATTCAAGAAATTGTAAAAAGTTTATTCATTGTCATTTGTATAAGAGGCATTTTGTGTTTCATTTCTGAAGCTAAGAAACAACTAATGTTGACTACTTAAAAACAATGCTATAACGAGTTGCTGCATTTCCAAAACCTGAAGCAGACGTTTCTGCAACAAGCATGTTTTTGAAAGTATGTTTCTTTAGCAGCTTTTAGGTTATTTGGTCCATAGAAATCAGAGGAGAAAAAATGGTTGATCAAATTTATCTATGTTCATAACTTATTTCTTCTACCTTCATTTTATAACCATTAATATATATAAATATATTAATTTAAAAAAACAAGACAGACATTTTCAAGTTTAATACACACAGGTTCTATGAATATCTTACAAAATGAGGTAGTCAAAGGTTTAAGTGGTTATTTGTACTTTCCACAGTTGAGTTTTCCATACTTTTCATTTACTGAGCATTTAGGGCTCATAGATGCATTGATTATATTTGCATACTGGGGAAAGATGGATTCAATTCAATTCAAAATTGGTTAGCACCTGCCAGAGTGGAAAACTATGCCAGCATACCTTTGCCAGGTTTCTGCTGCTGTAAGATATGCAACTTCATCTTGAAAGTGCCAGTGCACACTTCCTCAGCCAATCAGAGTGGTTGGGGAGCTCTCAAGTACATTTGGCTGCTGCTGCACCACTCAGAAAAAGGTAGCCACTACCCCTCCAGGTCTGAGTATGTTGAAGGTCTGAGAGTGAAATGGCTAATCTTTTTCTCCAGGTCACTTGCCACCTGGTTCCCCACTCTCTAGCTACTGATTGTTTATGAGAGTGTGATCTGGCAACCTTGACACTAGGATTGCACTTGGCGGTTTATTGTGCAAGGAGGTAGTATATACCTCCTTCCAACAGACTGAAGGAAATCTTCTGGCATAATAAATGGCTACTCCAGCATATGTCACCAATTAGATTCTCACCCTCATGTTAGACTGAGATGTTCATTATGTGATTTCCTCCATCCTTGGAGAACTGGGCTAGCCAGCAGCCCAGATGTTCATATCACACATACTAAAAAATAGTTTCAAGAAAACAGCAACAGGTACACTTGCATTCCATGGACAAAGGTAGAAATAGAAATTTACAAATGTATCCCTTTTAAAAATATATATATTTTAAAAACTGGCTGAGAATTCTTAGAAAGGAAATCAGCAAGTATTTGATAAAAGGAATGTTAGCCACTTGACTGTTAGCTCCTCATTAGAGATGATAATCCACTTGATATGAAGTCAATACAGTGCAAATGGAATCAAAATGTTCATACAGATTCAGGTTATATGAAGTGTTGAGGACCCATGAAGTCATTTTTTCTTTTTTTTTAAAAGGCACTTAGTACAGGATTTAAAAATAAACACCAAGAAAGTAATTCAATCCATCACTGCAATCCAAAAAAATTATAGCAATCTTGTTCATTCCACATGGTGACAAATGGCAGAGAAGTATTATCATCGTCTGTTTGCCTGTTAATAAAAATAATGAAAGTCAGCAACTCCTGAATTCATGTGTTTTTAGAGGGGACATTACATCAAGAATGGGTAACATTAATTTGATAAATTGCTTGGGTTCTCCCCGACTCTTCTGTTTTACAATCATGATGCCATTCCTGCTCCAGAATCAGTGACAGCCACTATCAAATTCATCACAGCTTCCCCTCTTCACTTCCCACTCCTGGAAAGAAAATTAACATGTTTTGCACTCCACAGAGCATTGTGGTGAAGGATGGCACTCTACCACCTTCCTGCAACATGAAGGTACATATAGAGTGGCAGCAGCTTCCACTGAATTTCTGTAACAGCAGCACCAACAGCGAACCGGGCAGCAGTGTAGAGCCAACTGGGGTTGTTTTGGGGGGGGGGGGGAGGGAGGGGGTCCAATAATGCCCTTTGGCTCCACAAAGTTACCTATTCCTGATTTATATGATCATATAAGAAACAACATCAAGATTGGGGAAGAATCAGAGGCTGAAGCAGGTAGTATTAGTGAATCCAATCAATATCACAGGGTTTTTTTTTACTAATAATTTACTATCCTCCTGAAGGCAAAGGAAAAAAAAGACAGGGATACCCTTTTTGTGTTATGGAATGTCCCTTTTATGTTACATGTTCTTGAGATATCACAACCTGTGGCAAACAGTGTTACTGAATATACCTTTGAATTTCCTATAAAAGGAAGAATTATGGGCATAAATCCTGTTAGGGAGTTACAAATTTTTAACCTAGAGATACAGATTCATAACTGATATTCATGATCTCTGTGTATTTTCTAGCTGAGCAACATGTAGGGACCATGAAAGTCCCCCAATATCCACCTACTTGGATACTTGGAAGCAGCCACTGCCATCATTTGGGGGGGGGGGGGGTGTCTAGTCCTCTATCGTGCAGGAAGCTGCTGACTGATATTCCCACCACTCTCCTCATGTGGGTGATCACCAGTGTGGAAAGGACCCCACTTCTGCATGCCATAACAGAGATTGCTCATGGAAAATAGTTGAGAATGTCAGTTGGCAACTTCCTAAGCAACAGGGAAATGGGTATTGATGGTGGCAGCTGCTGCCTGGTAAATGGGGATTGGGGAAGTCAAGCCTGTGTAGCCATGGAACTACAGTGGTTATGCATTTCTAAATCTCCAATAGGATTCTAGCCATCATCATCAAGGCAAGAGTAGGGAGAAGATGAGAGTGGCAATCTCTGGAGTATTTGAATTCAACTAGCTTTCCTCTAGTCATTTTGGATGCAGCAGGCTAGATGGCATTTGAAATTAAGTCTGATGCTAATCTCACACCAGTCTGTAGAAGTGAAATGGGGAGGATATGTGGAGAACTAAATTTTCATTCCTCTTTCTTATGAAATGAGACAACCATTGTTTGTACCGACCAACTTTCTGGCTTACATCTTTTAGTCATGCTGCAATGTAACAAACAAAATTTGAGCCTCAAACACCTGAAGTGGAACACAGGTTGTGTGTGGCAGAACCAAAGCTTTGAAAATTTAATTTTTGGAGTATAAATCCCAATATCCCCAGCCACCATCATGCAGGCTTGGGATTCTGGTAGCTCTAGTTCAAAAGTTAACTTTTTCTAAATTCTAATCTGAGTCACCATTGTGAATCTGCAACCCCTGGGTTGTTCTTCTCTTGCCCAGTACAAAGACAACCAGTAGGTTTAGAGCAATGAATCTACACAAGATGCTAAACCCTAATCCCAAAATAGTTTGAGTACCTTAAATAGCTTCCATAAAACTCAGCATGCATTCACTTCCTTAAAGCAACAGAGACACCAGCTGCCTCTGGCCCAGCATCAGTTTAGTAGACAGAAAATGAGTCAGGAGAGGCCTTTTCCCACATCTCATGCCTCCTGACTGAATACCCTTCAAGCCTTTTCTTGTTATCACAACTTTATATTGAGATACCATAATTGACCATTAAACCTAAGTTCAGAAGACAGAATACAATGTCAAAGCATTTGATTAGAGAGAGAGTTACCTGCATATTTCTGTAAATCCACTCTGTAAACACAGTCACATTACCATAAACTCCAGGTCTATATTGAGTAGCACAACCTGTTCCCCAACTTGTGTCACCCACTAACCACCACAAACTTTTTCTGTAAGTTACCAATGGACCACCACTGTCACCCTAAAACAAAACAGAAGACATAAAATTATGGCAATCTTATCACAGTTAACTTTGAAGAAGTTTCCAATAAGCTGAGTGACTATACAAACAATCTAGATATGTATAAAACCAATATGCCAAATAATAATGAAAAGAAAATAAATTTCTCAAAGAAAGGGAGTATAGTACAGTGAAAAGTTACAATATCAGTTTAGAACAAAAGTTCAAAAAAGGAAGTTTTATTACTGATAGGCAGTAATAGCTGGCAGATCTACAGATTGGTCATGTGTTTCTAATGTCAGCTTCCACATGCACTGCACATCCAAGCCCAAGACATTTTACTGCCTGAAGCAGAGCAGCAAATGGCATCTCCAAATACTTAAAGTTAACCAAATTATTTTGACACACAAAGCAAAAAAAAAAAAAAAAAAAAAAAAAAAAAAATCTCACAAGGAACTTCCTATGTGCCTAACTGTAGAAATAAAAGCATATTAAATAACTAGCCTTTGTGTGTGTGTGTGTGTGTGTGTGTGTAGCTTTCAGGCTATGTGGCCATGTTCTGGAAGAGTTCCTCTCTGACGTTTCGCCAGCATTTGTGGCTGGCATCTTCAGAGAATGAAAGCCTGGAAAAGGATGGATATATATATCCTGTGTGACCCTGGGAAGGAAGGAGTAATTTGCAAGTGTATTGTTCTGTTGCTAATGGCAGTCCTCAGGGTGGGAGGATATGCAAACAAGGATTAACGTCTGCTAACTGGTGTTCATTGTCTGCTGGGAATCCCCTGGCCTTAGGCTGTTTCTCATTTGCATAGGTTGAGTCTTGACCTTGCTGTCCTTCAAGACTGGGAGCCAAGCTTTGTTTACTCTCAGGGTTTCCTCTTTCCTGTTGAAATTGTCCAGGTGTTTATGGATTTCAATGGCCTCCCTGTGCATTCTGACATGGTAGTTGTTGGCATGGTCCAGAATTTCAGTGCTTTCAAACAGCATTTTATGCTCAGGATAGACCCAGTGTGAACAAAATAGATTTTGTAGCATTTGAACTAGCAACCTACCATTTTCCAGCAGTTTGTTGTGACTGCAAAAGCTCTAGTAACACATGGATCCTGTGAACCAACATGGAAGGGTTCAAGCAGGAAAAGAGTTCCCCCTTTTAAATGTCACTTGTTCTGTACACTTTTACTATGCTGACTTGGTTGGGGTCAATTGTTATTTTGTTTCTCCTCTTTCAAAAGTGTCCCCTAGGTGGCCATTCAATTTTATCATATGCAATCAGAAAGTTTGAGGAACTGAATTTCTTTGTTTCCACTTTTCTCCTCATACCTTTTTTTCCCTTTGGGACTCTGCTTTTATAATGCATATCTGAGAGGAGACCCTATGTCATTCTGATCTTTGGACATTGCATAGACCATTTTAATAATGATAATAATCTGCCAAAATAGAAGAGCACCAATGTAGTTGGCAAAAGATCTACACTTCCCACCACTCCTAAACTTTTAGCAGACCTTTTTTTGAAAGCATCTATTTATAGTTTTTAGATAGTTTCAAAAGATAATGTTTGGGGGGAAAAGCCATTGTGCACTTGGATAAGAAGTTCACTACCAGTAAGATGTAAAATGACATACACTTCTAAAATAGGCAGATATCTTTACTCCAATAAACTATAATCCATTATTAATGTCAAGAATTTAAGATATAACAGGCAATTATTTCATTAAAGGTGGGAGTAGCATCTCTTACTTGCCAGAGTCCCCTATATTTTCTCCAGAAACTAATCCGAAGTCACTTCCATTGCACTCCTTTTGCTCCAAGTCCTGCTGGCTACACATACATCTTTGCTTCTGCTGGCTGTTGTGCCAATGTCAGGCACAATTCAAAGAAGTGGTGAATGGGAAGAGCCACAAAGAAGGAAAAGAGGCATGCCTGCTTTTGCCTGCAGGTCTGCATACTAATATTAGCTCTCCTTGCTATTCCTGTTTCCATTTACACTGTACTGTACTGTTGGTTGTCCTGCCCTCAAACCCACCATCCACTATGGAGGTCAGTCACCAGTGAAAGCTAGAATCAAACTATTTCACATCCACAAAGAGTAAGGAATTACCTGACAAGAATCCACTTTTCCTTTTAGATAGCCAGCACAAATCATGGTTGGTAAGATGAGTCCATTATAAATGTATTTGTCATTACATACATCAGGATCTATCAGTGGCACAACTGCTGCATTCAGTACTTTTGAAGTGTTACCTAAAGTTGGAAAATAATGAAGAATGGCACATTATGAGACATACAAATACTAATATTTTCATCCATAAAATGTAGACACCTTTACAATGGAGTTTAAAAACAAATAAAAGGAGTCCAAGGTAATACTAAGTTCCAGCTTTGCCTTTCAAAAAGAATCTGGGCATATAACTAATTTTTTTTAAAAAATGATTACATACTATAGTTTCAGGAGCAGAAAGAGGTTCCAGATAAGGACTTACCTGGGTTTAGTTTTGAAAGCAGAGATCATTGGAGACTTGAAGTCTGTATAATATTGGGGTTCATTTACAACAGGGATAAGCATACTGGAGTCCTTCAGACGTTTTGGGACTTGAGCTTCTATTCCCATCCCCCCCACCCTCCCTCACCCCACACACAGAGGAAATAATCATGAATTATGGGACTGTAATCACAGATATTTAGAAGGCATCAGATTGCCTATTCTTGGTGTGGGTCAATATGAGCAGCTACACATTTCTAAAAGCAGCAATGCCTGCTCTACACTTGATCCTAAGAGTGGCTCTTCATCACCTTTCCAGCCTTCAGCTAATTCTCTATTTCTCCTTCTGTTTCAAACCTTACTCTTTGTTCCTGCACACACACACACACACTTCGATGAGCCCCTCCCTTTAGTCAGGGCACTTTGGCAAATACATGCCACTTTCCTAAAAGTTCTTAGAATGAGCCAGAATGGTCACAAGTGTAAAAGAAACCACCTTTTAATAATCAGTTCAGAGAAAAACAAATTAAGAGCCAAACAATTTGGCAAAAGAGATGGCCAGGCAATCCCATCCCATCCATAACGTTTAAAAAAATAATACACACAGAGCCTATAAAAAAGAAACAGTTGCCCTTTGCCTCCATTATTTCAAGGTGTTCAGTGTATTATGATTTGTAAAGAAGTTTTTGGCTCTAGCATTCCATATCCTCACTTTTTACTGGTGGAAAAGAAGCCTTTAAAAGTCAGTGATCAGAAACTAGTCATGGAGGTCCAACATTGGCCCATTCACCACAGTGAAGTCAACTGTTTCAAGTATTTCCATAGCACCAATTCCAAAAATGAACAATTTATTGTTCCCTGAGAGCAGGAAACCAAAATGTAGATTTTAAAAAAATTTTGGTCATATCAGATGCATAATTAAAACAAAATCCAAGTTTTGATAGCATCAGATTTTACCTCCTTGGCGTATTGCTCCCCATCCAGATATCCAACACGGTTGGCCAGGCTGAAACATCATTCCAGGGTTGGGCAAACAAACTGGTCGAATAAATTCTATGAGGAAAGAACATACTGTTAATCAGTAACTCTACAGATACAGAGCTTGATAGGAAGTTCCCAGAATAACTGTCTAAACATGAAAGACTTTCAAGGTCAGTGTGAACCTAATGACATAACTGCTGTACGTAACTTATTCCCCATAGAACCAAGAAGCATGGAAATAGAAGATTTCAAATGAGACAGAATAATTTCATCCATCAAGATATAAAAGCTGTTGTTCTCTACACTTATCTTCCATGTCACACAAAGTGTATGAAAGGAGAAGTGGGAAAGGAGAGAGAGAGAGAGAATGAGAGAACACCAGATACTACACTGCATGTAGTGAATGGAGTGAATGTAGACAATTCCCTCACATAGCAGGGACAGGGAATTGTGATCTTCCAGATGTTGCTAACTGCAATTCTGATTATCCCTTTCATTGGATATATTAGGGTTAGGGCGAATCAGAGTTTCAGTCCACAAACATCCAGAGAGTGTCATGTTCTCCATCTCTGCTATATGTAGTACTGCCACTTTTTATTTCATTTGCATTTTGTGCAGAACGTGACTTTCTTCCATGCAGACTCAGAATGCTTACTAAATAGAGAAGCATATGGTAAACAAACCAGGTTAGATCCTGTTCTATTACTGTAGTCCAGTGATGGTGAACCTTTTGGGGGCCGCATGCCCCAACTGAAATCTATTCAATGCTAGTGGCGGGACTTCCAGCCTCTTGGTGTGAGACTTCTGGACACCAGGGGAGAGTTTTTCACCCTTCAAGAGGCAAGGCTTACACCCTCCAGGGGCAGGACCTCCACCCTCCAGGGAGTGAGACTTCCACTCTCCACTTCCTGGCCTCTAGCTGCCTCAAAGAGACAGCGGCAGGCTTGGAAGTGCAGGCACCTGTCCTCCAGAGCCTGTTTCCCAGCCTCTAGCTGTCTCAGAGAGACAGCTGGAGGCTGGGAAATGCCAGGGAAGGAGTCAGAGGCACATGTGTGCCTGTTCCTCCTGTTCCCTGTTGCTGTGCCCAGGGAAATGGCATCACATGCCACCTGTGGTACATGTGCCATAGGTTCACCATCATGGCTGTAGTCTTTGGGATTGTATTGAGCTCTCTCACAGGGAATTCTAAGTACCTCACCAAACTACAGCCTCCAAGTTTCTATAAGAAGGATCCATAGTGGCTAAAGAAGTATTAAACAGCTATTATTGTCAGTTAACATGCCCCAAGTCTCTTTTACCATATCATGCTTGTTATGAATGTCTGAATCAGAAAAAAGAACAGAATACTCCATTTTTATTATATATCTGTAAACATCCAGAGCGAGAGAAAAGCAGGCCAGCTCCATCAGTTCTAGTGTGAAAAAGAAGAAGGCCTTCCTTCCATCCATCATCATCATCCAGAGGGACAGAAGGGAAGGCCAGCTCCATCAGGCCTAACCAGAGTAAGAAGAAGCCTTGGTCCAAGCCTCAGAGGGAGAGAAGATCTGCTGGATTTTTCCCCTTCCCTCCTTATTTTGTGTCTTTTCTTTCTAGATTGTACGCCTGTAGGCAGGGAAATGTCTAATGAACAATTTGTAAGCTGCTCTGAGAGCCTTTTGGCTGAATAGCGAGGTATAAATATTGTAAATAAATAAATAAATTATGTATCACTGCATATGCAGAGGGTAAACCAATGTACGGTACACATCTATAACTAGTTAAGTAAATACATACCATCAAAAATGAGAGGAGACTGTAACTTCATAAGGGCAATGTCATTTGTTTTAGAAGATGAATCATAGTCTGGGTGTGGAATTACTTTCTGTACTCTGTGTCCCTTTGAATAAATCATTTCTGGCTGTCTCAAAATTCCAGCAAAAACTGTCCAATAGTGTGGAGTAGAATACGCTCTACAAAAGGAATAAAAGGTAGCATGTTGTGTTTCGTTTTATTTAGCATAAACCATTTTGTTGCACTCACAATACCTAATGTAAAGGCTATTATCAGGAAAATAACTTATCTGGGTTAGCACTGTAATTAGTTAGTAAAGAATTATTAGCAGAGACTCAACCTTTGTGATGGAGTGATTGCATTTCTTAAGACTCTAGAAAGAGAAGTGGAAGGCAACAAAAACACCTGAGAATATCTGACCCAAAGTGGAAATGTTACACATAGTGCATCATGGTCTAGAAACACCAGGCAAATTTGGGCCCATTAGGGACAACCCAAAACATTTTGTTGCCTGAAACAAAATATAAGATGGTACATCCTCTCACCTCCATCATATGAAACCCAGAAGCAAATTGAACTGGCAGATGAATTTTACTTCAACAGTGGTGACACGACAGTGTTTTTGTTTTGTTTTGTTTTGTTTTTTGCTGCTTTGAGGAAAGCAGTCTAGTTCAGGGGTGCAAGACAGCCTGCATGACACACAAATGTCTAAAGAGGCTGGAAAAGGTATGCTCAGGAGCAAATGCAGCTAGTCCTGCCCCCATATCTGCCATCTAAGGTAGCTGTCTCCCTCTGTCTAATGCTAAGGGCAGCCCTGCTATCTGGACATTTCAAATTAACATCCTCCACACTATTTCAATGGGACTAAAACAAGGCAATGCAAATCAACCACTCTTGCAAAATTGAACTCATTAATTGGAGTTGCTGCACAAAATTCCAAGAGATAAATTTTTGTAGTATGCTGCTAAGGAAATAATACTATAATTCTACTAATATTAGGAAAATGTTAACAAAATTATCCTGGTAGAAATTGTTGAGGACTTACCCATCTACACAGTGAGCAGCTGTTACTATCCATTCAGGAGTGATAATGGACCCTCCACACAGATGGGTACCATAGAAATGAAGGCTGACTTGCCAGGGCCAATCTCCAAGGGAGGCAGAATTTCCTCCCACAATTCTGTTTCGAGGTTTTATACGCTTAGTGGACATGCCACAGTCTTGCAAAACAGAGTTAGACAAAAGATTCACATTAAAATCACAGGATGCTTTGGGGACAGTCATAACTGTCTTCCTCTATATTTTGCAACAATTTTTATACAGTATATCCCCCCCTTTTTTTTTTGTTGGATAGGAAATCTTTGGTGTGCTAGATCCTGTGGACTACAGCTAATATCTCTTAGCATTGGTTATAATGGTAGGTGCTGAAGCTGAAGTCCAAAGCATCTGGAGGGCCACATATAATCTCAAGCTCATTTGAAACATGTATTTATTTATTTATTTATTTATTCATTCATTCCTTTTTATCCTGCCTTTCTCCCTGAAGGAACCCAAGGTGGCTCACAGATGAAACCTTTAGAATTGCAATAAAACTCAAAACAATTAAAACATCTATATCCAATCTAAAATCACATAAAATATACACAAGTTAAAATGATCTCCTCATTTTAGAAAGATTTAACAGAAAAGCTAATGGTAACTTTTATTCAGAGTAGCTGAAGCTGTAAATAGAAAGCCAAATCCCCAAACAAATTAGGGGTTGTTCCCTTGTTTCCATACTTGATTTCCTCAAACTACAACCAAGCCACCAGAATTTACAATTAAGGAAAAAAAAAGAATTATTGCACATCAGTCATCATCAAGTTAAATAAGAAAAAAAATAAAGCTAATACTTATTTAAACAACACTGCAACACCTACCTATGCATCGCAGAGATACCAGAAGTACTGATGAACACCATTTGCTGTAACACAAGGAGACAGAATGGGATTTGACTTATATTGTGCATAAAAATAACTCTCCTTCCCAGTCACACTCAGCAGAATAGGAGCCAATGGGGGGGGGGGGAATCTTAAACACAGAAACGGAACTATTTCATAGCTTATTTGTTTTCATAAAACCAAGATTTGCTCTTTAACATGACCCAACATGGAATTGGAGTGTATGCAAACTCCTTTGAGACTGTGTGAAAGACGTTGTAGTATAAACTTTTGTAGACTTGGTCTACTTTCTCAAATCTGATATTCCAGACAAACGTGGCTATATTTCTGAACAGAATTAGACAATAATACATAACACTCTGGGAAGCCAAACCCTTGAAAATAAGCAAAAGGCACAGAAAGATCACCTGTTATATAGTTTCTTATACAGGTCTATATCCCCAGCACTTAAATTCAGCTTCATAAAACCTTTAGACGCATCCATGAATGGTACTGCCGAGCTGCTGACATATGTGTTCCTGCCAAAGATAAAAACCAACAATAAAGTAAATACAATCAAATTCCAAAGAAGGGAGGAAGGGAGGGAAGAGAAGGAAAGGAAATGAAGAAGGGATTACATTTAGCCATATAACAGATTAACAATTCAGCTAGTTACTAATTTCTCTGTTTGCTACCATTTGTTACTGCAGATAACAGTAGTACCTGCATGTGAGGGACCCATGCCTTTTGTGTATCATAATGAATCTAGGAGCCATGTTACTTGAAAACAGACAGAGGAAACAGAAACTGAAATTCCCAGCACTTGAATTTGATACCATCAAATGTATTTTAAAAGATCCCGCACAGAGTCACACATAAAGATTCATTCCTTTAGCACCATTGATACTGTCTTGTGTTCAAAATAAAGTAAAAGCAATAAGATGGAGCATTAAAAATGTTCTTATAGTACTACTAAAGCCTCCAAACAAAACAATTTCACCCTATTTGATGGCCATACAGCAGTTTGGTACCATCTGTTAGTCAAACAGGACTATATTAAAGTAAGCTATTCATGCACTGCTAAAGTAAGCTTTTCATGCCTTTAGAATGTTTTGTAGAAAGCTGATACCTCATTCCCACTCTCTTCTTTTCACTTAGTTCTGTTTCATGTTAGTTTTGTACTTGGGGCTAGACATGCAATTAGGAAGAGCTTGGAAAAATAATTTTTTAAACTATTAGAGTGAACTGGTTCCTTCCAGCATTGGAAGGCTGTGTGCCATGAGGGTTGCCTTATGCTCTGAGGACCAACTGGCTGACTTTAAATACAATGACAGATATTCTCCCATTGCCAATGTTGGTACGTCTAGTTGGCTTTTGTACACAGAATGAGAGATGAATGCCACCCTTTCTTTCTTTCTTTCTTTCTTTCTTTCTTGAATTTATTACGGCTCCAGGCCCAGCTTATCTATCTATCTATTTCTTTCTTTCTTTCTTTCTTTCTTCTTAAGCAGCAAGATATCATGGGCTGTGAGTCTAACCATTCTGAGTCCCAATTTTGGAAGGAAAGTGGAATATGAAGAAATATAACAATTATATTATAATAATAGGCTAGCATTGTTTGCCCTGGATGGAAGAGCTGGTAATTGTCATAAACTAGCAGGAGACTGCTAGTCAAACTTTGGGTGTTAGCACAACACATTAATAATGCTGCAACACTGAGCAGGCCAATTGCTCCCCCCCACCCCCCGTGCTTATATGTTTATTAGCAGAGTGATGTAAAAATCAAATATTGCACATCGCATTTAAATCCTTTATTTTTACACTTTCAGTTAGTCTCAAAGGTGCTACAAGATCTCTCTATATATTGATTCTACAGAGTAACAAGGCTATATCTTTCAATTTATTGTTACAGTTCTTTTTAAAGCATCCACCCTCAATTGTGCATTAAGACCCCCAAGAGTGGCAGTTTTTAGAACATATCTTTAATATCCTGATATACAGATTTTCACATGCAGCATCAAGAAAAAATTGTGAAAGATAAAGCAAGGAAAAAAGAGGCTCAAGTTTAATAATAACATGCTTACGAATTATAACCCATATCTTCACAGGCTGTCTTCCCATGTTGATCATTCCAGTCATCATAGCATACAGGGTACCAGTCTTTCCTTTCCGATGAATAGACTTCCAAGAGAAATTCAGGTCCAAAAAGCCTAACTTTGATAAAAGAAATGTATGAATACCATTGATATATGATATCCAGGGTTGATATACACAACAGTTTACCAACAGGTATCATATGCCCAAAAGTCTGTGCGTGTATGTGTAAAAAGCCACCTATTCCAACAGCTGCTCTTTTAATAATAATAATAATAATAATAATAATAATAATAATAATAATAATTTTTATTTCTAACCCGCCTCTCTGCACAGCAACCGAGGTCGCGTACAACAGAATTAAAATAAACAGCAGTTTAAAAACACTATATCGACATAGTCTTTAACCCTCCCACCTCTTAAAACTAGATTAAACTAATGCAAAGTTAAAATAACAATAGGATAACATAAATACAATAAAACCAGCCTTAGGACAACACAGGCAGTGTTTGGGACAGCATAGACAGTGGCATCGAGGGGGGCGGGTAGTAATCGTCTCCACTGAGCCGGGAAGTTATTCTGGGAAGGCCTGCCGGAAGAGGTCCATCTTTATTGCCTTTTAAAGCTATCAAGGGTGGAAATAAGACGTATCTCGTCCGGCAGGCCATTCCATAGTCTGGGAACAGTCACAGAAAAGGCCCTCTGGGAGGTCTGCGACAGCCTAGTCTTCATGGGCTGAAGCAGATTCCTCCCAGAGGACTGGAGGGCATGGAGTGGGGGGTGGGGATCATACGGGAAGAGGGGGTCCCTGAGATAAGATGGACCCAAGCCATGAAGGGCTTTAAAGTTTAAAACCAATACCTTGTACAATTTAAAATGCCAACAAAGCCTATTCTCCTAGCAGTACAGCAATTCACCTGCCACCCTGGTGGGAAAAAGGAACAAGGAAGTTGCTTGTAGTGACCATGAGGAAATTATGGTGGCTTTCCTCAGGCTGCCAGTGCACCTGCTGCTTGCAAAGTCTCTCAGTTGGTTTGGTGCTTCCTCCACCACAGCTCACTTTGGAAGTAGCATGCACAGCTGAACCCAAGCAAACCTCCATAGGCAAGAAGAACTGACAAAAGAGTGGATTCCTCATCTTTAATTTGCAAGAATTGAAAGAGTGAGTCATCAGATAATGGGGTGTCGAAAGGTGGGGGCTTCCTGTATTCATCTGTCATGACTGACCAAGCCTTTTTTTAAAAAAAAAAAAAAATGCTATCCAGGTTTGTGGCCTTCACTACTTCTTATAACAGTAAGTGTCACAGTTTTCCTTGACACCATGTATAGAACTCATTTTAGATACAGACAAAAACTGATTGTGCATATTTACCACAACGATTTTCATCTTCACCATTAGGGCAGTGACGTATTCCATCACACCACTCAGATGGTGTCACACATATTCCTGTTGTACCACACTTTATCTTGGAGCCAGAACAATTGTCTGTCACTGCAAATAGATACACATATTTAGAAAACCAAACAGATTTTCCAAAGTAAGCTACAAATCTAACAGAAAGGAAAGATGCATGTTCAAAACAAAACCATATTTCATTATTTCATTTTCACTATCATCATATATTGGCTCAGATTCACTAAGCTTTCCAGTACTACGTTTTCCAGTACTAAGCTTTCCAGTACTTTAGGTCCATTTCTAAAGTAAAATATGCTTCTTACTCTTTGTATAAGAATGCACAGTATAACGAAAGAATAAATTTATTTTGATTTGATTTAAATGAATTAAAATAATGAACTCAATTTATTAGGTATAATAATCAATGACATTTATAATTTAAAAAGACATAATATTTTGTTAGGCTTAATACCTTGTACAATATAGCACTACTTATGAAAAATAGGCTTCAAACTTTATTCTCCTTTATACTGATGGAAAGTTCAGTTCCCCAAGTGTGAGTGCTAGGGAACATGGAGTACAAAAGTAGAAAACAAAACAAAATTTTAAGAAAAATCCTAGGACCTTCCCCAATCTCCAAAACATCATTGAAGACTTAGCATGTTTAATGGATATAGAATGCTGGCTAAATGGTAGCAGACAAAAACTGAGGATATAGTGATGGGTTGATTTGGGAGGCAGTAATGGCAATGTCCCTCTGAAGATACATGTGAAGAAAACCCCATGATAGGATCACTTTAGTCTCACCATAAGTCAGGAATGACTTGAAGGCACAAAACAAAGGCAGATAAGGAGTATCTTGGAAGAGGGCATGCCAAACTAGTGGAAATCACTTTCGCTTAGAGAGCTATCCCTGAACCATTTACTTTAGGAATCAAAGTATGTCACCAAGTAATAGGTGCTCACTGTCATCAACTGTGACTAAACTAAAAATTTATTTGTTTTTTTTTTTCCTGACATCTGAACAGATTGCAAGGTGGAAGCATGTGATGCACTTTTAGTAGTCCAACTAGTAAGTCAATTTCCTCTTTGAACAATTATCTCTGACCGATGGGTACATAGCTGGCCTGCTAAAAACAGTGCTTAGCCCTAAAATATCACCCCATTTGCATGTGACATTAGACTCTCTCTGTTGAAAGCTAGAGCCAAGAGATTCAAAGGGAACTTTTCTTTGCCTAAAAATTGATCTTAAGCTAAACTTTGCCCAAATATGTTTGCTTCATTCCTGCTTTTTCATACCTTTATTTCGAGAGTGCTGTGCTTTCCTCTCCCTCTTAACACATGAATGAAACAGGCAACCCTTTGAATTTAAGAGGAAGGAAATGGCAAAACCACCTCTCCTTGCCTAAGAAAACCCTATGAAATGGGTTATGTCAACCCTAATGTGATCCTATCACAGGCTTTCCTAGCAAGATTTGTTCAGAGGGGGTTTGCCTTTGCCTTTCTCTCAGGCTCAGAGAGTGTGATTTATCCAGGACCACACAGTAGGTTTCCATGGCTGAGCAGTGATACAAGCCCTGGTTTCCAGAGTTGTAGTCCAATGCTCAAACCACTGTACCACGCCGCTTTAGATGTCTTTTCTAGAGACTATGAAAAAATGCCTGTGACCTTATGTTTTCTATTTTCATGCCTTAAAAGATATGTATTGATTTTTCTTTTCTTTATTACTTTAATGTTATGTAAATATCAACTTCCCCAAATCAGTTCATGTATGGCTTGGGTCCAGGCTATTTGAAGGACTGTATCTCCCTGTATGAGCCAATTAGGGTTTTATGATCTTCTGGAGAGGCCCTCCTCTCTGTCTCACCACTCTCTCAGGCTCATTTGACGGAAACAAAGAAGAGGGCCTTCTCGGTGGTTCCTCAATATTAGGAGGAACTTCCTGACAGTAAGGGCTGTTCGACAGTGAAACACACTCCCTCGGAGTATGGTGGACTCTTCTTCCTTAGAGGTCTTTAAGCAGAGGCTGGATGGCCATCTGTCGGGGATGCTTTGATTGGGAGTTCCTGCATGGCAGGGGGTTGGACTGGATGGCCCTCGTGGTCTTTTCCAACTCTATGATTCTCTCAGACTTTGGAACACCCTCCCCAGAAAGACCAGGATGGCCCCATCTGTTCTGTGGCAAGTTAAAACATTTTGTGCTACTAGGCCTTTACAGATGACTGAGGTTGGGCTTTTAATGCTCTGTAGTGCTGGGTGTGAAGGTTTAATGGTCTTTATATAGTTTTATTTGTACTGTTTTACTGTTTCAGCATTTTCTAACTGTTTTGATATGTAATATGTTTAAGGCAATTTTTTAAACTGCATTTTATTCTTTTAATTAGTTTTAATACTACATTAGTTCAGTTCTGTTTTAATGCCCACTATTGTATGTTTTTAATTGGGTTTTTTTAAGCCACTCTGTGTCCAATTTTGGGAGAAAAGCTGGATATAAATAAATGTAACAACAACAGCAGGAAAAACTCATTCTAACCATTTTGAGTTCTCATAGTTTCTATGTGTCTTACCCATAGCAAGGTCACATTATCAACTAAGAATGTTTATTCTCTAGATAATGTGAAGGTATATAAGAGAACATCTGGGGCCCTTTCACACTGCACAGAAATTTATTTGGACATTTCAGCCAGATAGCTCTAGTGCTTCACTAGACTATGTACCTCAGGATTCTGGAATACATAGAACTCTGGGATACATAGTCTGGTGAGTCACTAGAGCCCTCTGGCTGAGAAGTCCAAATAAATTTCTGTGCAGTGTGAAACAGCCTCAGATGTTCTATGTATAGCACTGTAACTAACCTTTAACTACCGTGGTTGCAACCTACAGAACCCTGGTACACATAGTCTGGTGAAGCACTAGAGCTCTCGGGCTGACAAGTCTAAATAAATTTCTGCCTTAGGATTGTCTTAAGTTAGAAATAACTTGAAGGCACAACAACAACAACACAATACAATCAATGAAAAATCCCAGGATTCTGTAGGGTGGAACCATGGCAGTTAAAGTGGAATCATAGCACAATAACTGTTCAGTGTAGAAGAGCCCTTAGTGGAATATTTTAGATGCACAATAGCTTGGGTGTCCAAACTGAATTTTGTTCATAAACACCACAACCAGACATACAATAATATCAAAATATATCTCCCAAATTGCTGTTGTGCTGCCTCTAGAATCACATTTGCTGTAACCTGAGAATCCATAATTTATCTGAATACTGATAGGTGGGGAAGGAAGGAGGACAAAGGTAATAAATGCCTTGACAGTAATTTAAGCAGACCATAATTTAAGAATGCCATGATAACTAAATAGGTAAAAATGCTATTTGGTTTTGTAAAGCAAAAAAGGGGAGGGGATAATCCTTAGTCAGAGTTTCTTGATGATACAAAGGAATCCTTACCAAAATGCCAAATGAGAAAAGCACACATCCCAGCTCCTATTAGTAGTATTGAAATTGCTAGACAGAGACACACACCTCTCCTGATTTCTGTAATAATAAAGAGAAAATATGTTTATATATTGTACATATAGACTCGTTAGATTAGAAAGTTCTAACTGTATTGTCAACTCACTGAACCTCCATGGGCAATAAAACTTAAAACACCAGCCACATCTTACATTTCACATACGTATGGCTCTGACAGACCTCCTGTGATTGGGCTAGGATTTCATATTTTTGCATGCCATAGTAGTCATGCCAAGCATTGTGCTCTCCTCTGGTAAACCTAAGAAGCTAAAGCCTTCTTCTCAACCTATAGAGGTGCCTACTGGCTTTGCCAGCAGTTGTTTAAAGATCTCCAAGGTCGGGAGTAGTTATGTGAAGACCACCCAGTTGGGAGAAAGATTGTGAGCATTGTTTGCTGACGGTAAAGATATCCAGAAATATCAGGGGCCAAAGTGGTAAGTCCAAGAGTTGAACTGGGAATATCATCAGCAACTTTGTCTGCTATGGAGCAGTGAAGAATTACAGTAGCTATCTTGGCTTACAAAGCTAAAGACCTTGACTGTAAAGAAGAAAGCAGCAAGGACAGGGTAATGGTTCTGGCAACCATATTTTTTAAGCTTGGAGAGCCAAACCTTTGGACCTTTCTCTAAAGTCTTCAGTCATATGGTTAAATATCTCACATCCAAAACAGCCTTCAGCGGAGGATCCATACCATACTCTCCAACTGGCAGGGGCAGTCCTAGGTAATTCTATGTATGCCTACTTTTTCAGTTGCATTTAAAATGTCCCAGTTTGTCCTCGCTCTTCTCACTTTCCCCCCTTTGCCCTTGGCTTACTTCAATTGCTGTACATTCAAAGTGCAAAAGTGCAATTAACCAGCTGGGAGGAGATAAGAGTAAGCAGAAAAATCTAGCGCTTCCCAGTAGACTCAGACAAAAGCAAACTGCTGCAGCATCTCCCAGCATGTGCATTCTTCCTCATTAATAAATTCTGCTACCTTGGCCATGCTCAAGTGTTGACCATGCTCAAATATTGACCTAATCTGCTACCTTGACTATGCTCAAATCTCCATATGCATCCCGGTTTTCATCTGTGAAATGTTGTATGATGGGCCATGCTAAGATGTATTCTTAGAAAGCACCACTAACACAATCACCCCATCCACATACACTCTTTTTTCTTGAAGGAAAGAAATAAAACCACCAGGCAGCCAGATATCAAAAATTAATACAGATGCATCATTTCATGCTTTCTTTTCCCCATGCATGCAGTTGAAACAATAGGATCACAGCCCTACAATTGATTTTTTTTTTTAGATATCTGAACCACTGAAATATTAATTACATAACATTTAAAAATATTTACATTCTTTTAATTGTTTTCTCTATTTTCATTTTATACCTTTTTTAAAAAAAATTGGAAGCACAGCTTACTTGGTGTGCATTTTGTAGATGAAGACTTTGGCTGTACTACTGTTGGCACTGGAGTTGAGTGGTAAGTGGAAACTCTTGGCATATAATGTGGCACTGATGGAGTATAATATGGAGACATGTAAGATGGATATGTGGAACCACCACCATGCCTTGAAGGAGCCACATTTTCTGGCTGATAGGCATAGTTTTCATAATATGGTGGTGGCCTCTGAAAACAAACAAATATGATAATCATGTGAAGAGGCATTAGTACAAAAAGGCGAAACAATCTCAAGAAAAAAAATACAGGGACCAATTCAATAATGTAGCAATCCAATCATCTTTGATGTGTATTAGTATTTTTAAACAAATGTGTCCAGTACAGAAAAGATTTTTCAAATACATTAGACATTAAACGTTCACAGAATATGTGAGAATATCTTAATACACTGAACAAAACTTGGTTAGTGAGATAAATACTTGAATTCAACTCATGGCTAAGATTTGTTGCAGGCAAAGAATGAGCTAGAGACTTAGTAGGGTAAAGTTTTATTAATGTGAGCAAACATTTTGTACAGCAAATGCAACTATTTGCTAAACAGCATATCAACAAGACACCAATGCTTAATGAGAAGGATCAAATACTGACATAATTAAACAAATAAACGATTAGTTACATTGTTTATTTGTTTAATTTGCCAGGCAAAGAATGCATCTTGTTTATATCTCAGAGAAACCCATGTGCCTATCTCAAGGCCCTGTGACCTTTCCCCAAAGAGATCAGCCAGTCTCTGGGTTGACCAAATCAAAACAGAAGCTACTCCACCTGGGACTGCTCAGGAACGGCATCACTCAGGCCACTTTTTGCACTATCTTCCATATACAGCAACAATGAGCCTTACATAGGATCAAAGCAAAGTCAGAACGAATGTGATTTCTCAAGAAAGAGAAACCATACTTCGTGAGGTTTGATTGTCCAAATACATAGTTGTATGTGATTTTGTTGTCTGGCACATCTGGAAAGCAGCAGGTTAGGGAAGAATGAATTAGGTCTTTAATCTCTTCCTTGAGTTTTTGTTTATATGACTCGAAGAATGTATAAAGTACTGTACTCTTTTAATTCTAATCTTCACTTTAATGAAAAGAAGGCCACTCAATGTCAACAGAGCTTTGCACCACTATATACAATACTTGAAGAATTTCTTTTTGACTTTCTCTTTACCTTTCATGGTGGTTGCACTTTTTCTATAATCCTATATCATAGAATCATAGAATCATAGAGTTGGAAGAGACCACAAGGGCCATCCAGTCCAACCCCCTGCCATGCAGGAACTCCAAATCAAAGCATCCCCGACAGATGGCCATCCAGCCTCTGCTTAAAGACCTCCAAGGAAGGAGACTCCACTACACTCCGAGGGAGTGTGTTCCACTGTCGAACAGCCCTTACTGTCAGGAAGTTCCTCCTAATGTTGAGGTGGAATCTTTTTTCCTGCAGTTTGCATCCATTGTTCCACGTTCTAGTCTCTGCAGCAGCAGAAAACAAGCTTGCTCCCTCCTCAATATGACATCCCTTCAAATATTTGAACAGGGCTATCATATCACCTATAATTCTATAATCAAAGAATTATGTAGAACTTTCCATTTCAATGAGCATAAATTAAAACACATTTTTAAAAGATTGTTTTTTGAATGAGATTTACAAGCATACTAAGCTTTGAAAGAAGTTTACTTACTGAATCAGACTCCATCTTGATTTTCAGAAATACACCTTCTTATTTGTGGTAGACCTATGAACATACAAAATGAAATTTTAGGGCAAGGTTCATTATTCTAATCTTTCTGCATCTATTACATTATATTCCACCCTTACAACTGTATAAATATGTTTTAAGCCTGAGGCCTTAATACAACTTGGTACAGCTTCCAAAAAAGAGGGCTTACATCCACAAAAGCCAAAGAAAACAAAGCCCAGTCAGTTTTAAAGGCATTGCCATATTTCCTTTTAATTTCCCCACTTCTTCCTTTTTATGCTGCAAAAGCTTAACACAGCTACATCTTTGAAAACATACAAAATGTGTTCATATACATTACATACATAATTACAAAAAGAATTTGCAAATTTTGATTTATTATTTCAATAGGAGTATTTATCACCTTAAAACACAAAACACATTTTTTCCATCTATAAACACTAGGTGCTTTCAGGCTGGCTTGAAGGTGTGGCATTTAGATGACATGTGCCTTGAAGCCAGCAGGAAAGTGCCCTCTAGGTGCCTTATGCCGTTTCAAAAAGAAGCAGCTGTTTTCTGCTTCTTCCTGGCTTGAAGCCATATCATGTGATCATGACATGAGCACTCCAGCTGCCTTGGGAGCCCGTGGTGCAGTTGGTGGGGTTTCAATGTGGCTTTAGAAAAGGCATTTCCTGCCCATCTGTTTTGCCCCTATGAGTGGCATTTCACTCTTGCTAAGGATATTCTGACATGGGATTTTAATTTGTTTATGCTGTCTCTAGTAGTAGTAATAGGAGCAGGAGTTGTTGCTGTTGTTATCTGCTCTCATGTTGACCTTGACTAATGGCAATCCTGTGTGTGAGACATCACCAAGGCCTCCTGTTCTTCACTGATCTGCCTTGCAAATTTAGGCTTGTGACCGCCCTGATTAGGTCTATCCATCTGGCTTGTGGTCTTTCTCTCGTTCTACTACCTTCTGCCTTTCCTGGCATCTTTGTCTTTTGAAATGAATCATGCTTTCTCATGTTGTGGCCAAAGTATGACAACCTCAATTTTACTATCTTGGCTTCCAGGGACTCTTCAAGGATCCATTAGTCTTCTTGGCCATCCACTGTACCCTCAACACTCTGCTGTAGCAGCCCATCCCAAATGAACTGATTTTCTTCCTATCTTCTTTCTTCTTTGTTCAAATCTTGCATCTGTACATGGTGATGGGGGAATACAATGGCTTGGATGATTCTAACTTTAATACTCAGTTATATATTTTTATACATTAGTATCCTGTATAGTTCTTTCATTGTTCCCCTTCCCATTCCTGGTCGTCTTCTGATTTCTTGACTGCAATCTCCATTCTGAACGATGTTTGATCCAAGGTACAGGAACTCTTTTGCTATTTCAATTTCCTCATTATCTAGACTGAATGTACGGTATATACTCATCTGAAAATCTAAAAAATTATGCCCAAAAATTGACCCCAAAATCCCAAGTCGATTTATTTACAAGTCAGTATGGTAATGTAATAGCAGCTCTTTCAGATTTCCCTATGAAGTAGGGAGTTTCTTTTTCTCTTGACCCAAGCAGAAAAAGTCCTGGGCGATTACTGTTAAACAAACAGAGTCCCTTTCCTGTCGCTCTCTGGAGGATGAAGGCTGAAACCACAGTTTCAGCAAAAATCCTCATAGCCCCTCTTGCTGTGCCCTCACATACACACAATGAAGGAGTCTTCGGGTTTTACCCTCGACTTATCCACGGGTCATAGCAAAATCCATAATTTTGGCCCCAAAACGTGCCCTTGACTTATACATAAGGTCAACTTATAGTCAAGTATACACAGTATGTATTTCTTCCATGGTCATTATTTTGGGTTTTTTGTTCTGTTTTGTTTTGTTCAACATTAAGCGTGCCTTTGCACTTTCATCTTTGACTTTCCATAATAATTTTTCCAAGTCTATGATATTTTCTCCTAGTAGTATGGTATCCTCCACTTATCTTAGATTGTTGATTCTTTCCACCTATCTTCACTCCTCCTTCTGAGTCTAAACCTGCTATTCTTATTATATTTTCTGCATACTATTTGAACAAATAGGGTAATAGAATGTAGCCTCGCTTAACCCCTTTACCAATCTGGAACCATTCAATTTCTCTGTATTCTGTTCTAACAGTAACCTCTTGTCCTACATGCTGTTAGGCGCTTTGATTGTTCTCACAAAAAGCGGGATACAAATAAAAGTTTTATTTTATTTTATTTATAAGTATAGATTCCTCATCAGGACTATTACAGGCATAAATTTGTTTATTGGCACCAAAGTATATCATGACAGTAGCAGAAAGATGAACTCCCATTTTCCTTTCACAAAATATGCAACTGAATTAAGTAAACCTCTATTTTCAGCCAGATGACTTTTTACTTACTGGTGTGATTCTATAATTTTCCCATCTGGGTAAAATACAGTACTAACATCTGGGCTGGTAACAGCTCACAAAACTTGTTTTTTTTCTGTTTTGAAACTTGATTTAAGGATGTAGTTTGCCCTAAATACCAGATGCTTAGTCATGTATGTAAGTATGGTTTTCACTCTTCAAAAAACAAAAATTCTCATCTAATATATAATCTTGAAACTATTGGAAAACCTTTTGTCACCGCAGTAGCCACACAAGCATAATATAAAGGCACAAATGCCTTGAAACATCTTGATAATGCATTTAAGACTGGAATTTTACTGTAAAAGTTTCCAAAATTACTGTACTAATTATTAGCACTGAACAAAACCTGGGAACATTTCTTTGCATTTTTATTTATATTTAGCAAATGGACAAGAACTGTTGTCAACATAGTCATCCTTAATAGCCAGGCAGATAAAGATTAACCATGTAAAGCCCACAGGACATTGCAGCTGAATCAGATAATGCTACCCACACTGAAAAGACTGCACTAGAAGCTACTTTAGCCTCATAGCACACTGACTGATCCCTCTGGACAGTTATAAGAAAAAGCAGTGCACATGGGAAGAAAACCCATCAAGTTCAACATTATAAAATGTATGAATTTCCACATTTAGTAGTTAGGACAGACAACAAAAATGTTTCACTGGGGAGTGGCCCCATTAAGGGTTTCAGCCATCCATACCTTTTCCTTCCATTTATGAATGGATGTTCATTCCATCTTCCTCCCTGTTTCCAACTCATCTCTCCATCCCCAAGTGCTCTATATCTACTGAGCACGCTCAGTCCTCAGTGGACTTGTTGGGGAAATGGGGTTCTTTCTTTAAAAAGAAAAGAAAAGATATGCACTTCTATAAATCTTGAAAGCTGGGACTGTACTGACTATGCTACATAAGTCTCACAACTTGTAAAATGACATAATTATTACTATACATATTTTTAAAATTTCTTAGATATTACTCCAGAGTTTTAGCATATTTAAAAAATTCCAGTTTAGCATATTTAAAAAAATCATGTTTCAAGATCTGAAATATAAGTTTCAATCTGCCTCTGGTAACTTCATATTTCTATTTTTCCCTCATTCCACCTGATAAACAGCCATTATGCTTTTAAAAAAAAACCACTTGTACAGTCAGAGCTATGTCCATTCAACAACTTTCTCAAGATACTGTAAAAAAAAACCCCATAGAATTGGAACTTGGGTTTAAAATTCAGAACTTATTGGTGTGGTGGTTTGAGAGTTGGACTACAACTCTGGAGACCAGGGTTCAGACCTCCACTCAGCTATGGAAACTCATTGGCTGATTTTGGGCAGGTTACACAGTCTCTTCCTGAGGCCAAGGCAAACCCCCTCTGAACAAATTCTGCCAAGAACACCTGTGATAAGGTTGCCTTATAGTTGCCATAAAAAGGAAATTGCTTGAAAGCACACAACAACAAACAACAATGCTTCTAGGAACTATGCAGCTTTATACATGTTGTAAAACTACAGTTCTCAGAAGTCCCACTAGCACATTTGGGAGTTGAGGTCCAACAACATATGGAGAGTGCACTTCACCCATTCCTGTTCTAGCCTATACTGGTAATGAAAACATGCATTACACCATTTTTTTAAAAAAAAAAATGTCCAGACATAACTTCCAAGTTTACAGCAGTTTACAGCAGGAGTTTTAGTGCTCTTCATAATCTCTAACCCATTTACAATGTATGCTGTTTATTTTCTTTGAAGTGAATACATTTTTCACAATTTCCTGACATCCAGATCCTTCTAAATGCTTTCCTTTTTACTAAGCAATAGCTACTCAGGTCACTGACTCATAGTTTTAACTATATAGATTAAAATTTATGGTAGAACTTTCAAGCAAGTATGATTTCCTTCCTGATGCTTTGCTTTCCTTTTTACTAAGTAATAGGTACTTGGGTCACTGATTCACAGTTTTATCTATATAAATTAGAATTTATGGTAGAATATTCAAAGAAGTATAATTTAAATTAAAAAAACAACAACAGTGAAAATGATTAAGTAGTACAAGAGCATGCCTGAAGCAAAAATCAAAGTGGCACTAATTTAGCTCTTCTATTACCATCATTAGTCATGTCAGGCAATCCTTTTCAGATCATGTGAACATTAAATTCATGCACGGGACAGGTTTTTTGGGTCTTACTCATGTTAACACTATGCCAGGGTAATTCCAGTAGTAGTACTTTCTCATATAAGCCTTAGGCTACAACTCTCAACGTTGTCATAGAGTGTTAGCAGGACTAGTCTAAATCAGCAAGGTTGGTTTAAGGCAGCAAATTAAGTAAACCACTTTACTTAAAGCTACAGAGTATCCTAGAATAACTAAAACACCATACTTTGGATTGTGCAATGCCCTTTAACACTAACAATGGTAGTCAGGCAAGTTCCTAGAATGTTGTCTTTTTAGCTACTTTATTAGGGGTGTTCTTAGCTCAGTGGATAGAGCACATACTTTGCATGAAAAAGGTTTAAGGTTTAGTCCCCTGCATATTCAGATATACTTCAAAAAAAGTCCTCTATGAAATGCTGGCAGGTGACTGCGAGTCAGTACAGAAATTATTGACCTAGATAGACCAATAGCCTGATTCTTCACAAAGTAATTTCCTATGTTCTTTCCAATGCCATTTGATTGTTATTGGATATGCGGAATTGCTTTTCTACTCTGCATCAACCTTGCTTCACTGAACTAATCATGACAGACAGAACATGCAAAAGCTTATTTGCTTTGGAATAAATACTGTTTATATGAATAATTACATACACAAAGACATCATCCCTGTGTACCTTACAGCTATAAACAGATGTCTTGATCAGGGTGGCTCTTCCTTGTAGATCACAAGCTTTACTCCTTTCCACTCCCCCATGCAGGAGGAAAGTGAAGGTGGAGTAATGCTGATTAAGTTGGCCCTACAAGGAGCCAACAGCAAGCTGATCTAGGGAGGCAATCAGAGCTTCAGAGTTCCAAATGAGTGCCCAGCTAAACTGTGCTCTGCCTTCAACTTCAGGACAGGATATGGAATTGAGACAGCCATGGTTGCTCTGACTGACGACCTCCGCTTGAGTATTGACAGGGGTAGTGTGACCCTGCTGGTGCTCTTGGATCTCTCAGCGGCCTTTGACACTATAGATCATTCCATCCTTTTAGACTGACTGAGGGAGTTAGCGATCGGAGGCACCACTCTTCGATGGTCCCGATCCTTCCTCTCCGGCAGATCCCAAAGGGTGAGGCTCGGGGACAGTTGCTCTTCCAAAATCGAGCTTAATTGTGGCATCCCTCAGGGCTCCATCCTGTCCTCGATGCTATTCAACATTTATATGAAGCCGCTGGGTAAGATCACTCGGAGGCATGGAGCTCAGTGTCTTCAGTATGCTGATGACACTCAGATATACCTCTCCATGACCAGATCGTTGGCCCAGACCTCAGATGGCATCTCCCCTCTCAATGACTGTCTTGCGGCAATAATGGATTGGATGAGGGAAAACAAATTGAAGCTCAATCCAGATAAAATGGAGGTACTCACTGTCTCAGGACCGAAGCCAGGTTTGGGAATACAACTTCCAGTCCTCAATGGAGTCACACTCTCCTCGAAGGACTCTGTTCGCAGTCTGGGGGTACTCCTCAACTCGTCACTTCACATGACGAGTCAGGTGAATGTGACAGTCAGGAGTGCCTGTTATCAGCTTCGGCCTTTCCTGGAAACGAGGGACCTAGAAACTGTGGTACATGCTCTGGTAACCTCTCACCTGGACTACTGTAATGTACTTTACATGGGGCTACCCTTGTGCCTAACTCGGAAACTGCAGTTAGTCCAAAACATGGCAGCCAGGTTAATAACTGGAACATCCAGGAGAGAGCACATAACACCGGTGCTTAAAGCTCCCCACTGGCTGCCAATTAGTTTTCAGGCCCAATACAAGGTGTTGGTTTTAACCTTTAAAGCCCTTCATGGCTTGGGTCCATCCTATCTTCAGGACCGCCTCTCCCCATATGATTCCCCCCCGCACACTCCAGTCCTCTGGGAGGAATCGGTTACAGCCCTTGAAGACCAGACTGACACAAACCTCCCAGAGGTCCTTTTCAGCCATAGCCCTCAAGCTATGGAATGACCTGCCGGATGAGATGCGTCTTATTACATCTGTTGACAGCATTAGAAAAGCCTTAAAGACGCATCTCTTCTGGCAGGCCTTCCCAGATAACATTTAATTTCCCGGCTCCATACCCACTGTTGACTCCTTCTCCTAGTTCCTCTCCCCCTCTTCGAAATTGTTTCACACAGCTTTGGGCAGTTACTTTTATATGTTTTATTTGCACTATGTTTTTAATTCTTAGCTATTTAATTCTATTTTAAGGGGTGGGTGAGAGGAATGGGATTGTTGTATTTTAACTTGTGCTGCTTTTAACTATGTTGTACCCCACCCTGACTGCCAGTTCAGAGGGGCGGGCTATAAATAATAATAATAATTATTATTATTATTATTGGGAATAGAATAGCCATTGAGCCACAGTCTTCATTCCACAGATTAAGCTCTTTCCTGCCCCTTCATGGGTTTATCCCAGCACCCTGTAGAACAGATGGGCTGGGCTGGTAGGCCAAACTTGGTCCCTAAGCCAGAAGTTCTTGCTCTAGGGGAAGCTCAATGGATCTGAGATGTGCTACTCATGTAAGAATGTTTACAAGATTACATGGAAATCAATTGTATCCAATTACACTATACAAAAATAAATTGCAAATCAGTGCAGTAACCTTCAGACTGACTTGGTTGTTTGCAGTCACACACCCCATCAACCAGGAAAATACAACATTGTGTCACAGCCACATCACTAATCCACCTCAACAGCCCTCTGTATTCTTGTGTTCAGACTGGAGACAGTCACAGAGTATAGGTATATCTATAGTTACTCTCACTTCCCTTTACTAGTAACAACAAAAAAACATTCAGACTAGGTATAGCTCAACTCCAGCTCTCTTATTGTCTCATATAGAACATAAAGCATAGAAGGATAAATGAAAAGAACAAGCACCCTTAGCATTGCACCATGTTTCCAAGGCTTATTCTCATTAGTTACAGGTGATTCCTATGCCAATAAAGTCAATCAATCCTGGACTTTAATCTGAATTTTACAGGATCTATCCAAGGTGCTTAAATTATTTAGGAGGTTAGAGTTCAGCAGCCTGCATTGCTCCTTAAAGTTTAGGAAAAAATCCAAACAGAACCTCAAAAAAGCAGGTCAGAGTCAGTGGAAGCTACTGAGTTAGGTATGCATGACAGAATTATTAGAGGCAAAGTTCACATCTTCAGTACTTACAATATCATACAGAAAGCTTATTTTCCAATAGTGTGGAACAAGTTATTCTTTAATGCTGATGAAGTGGCCTATATGTTATCAAAATAGCATAATATCCAATTCAACACTCTCATTACCACTTGCCCTAAACAAAATATGTTATTTGTTTCTTTGTATTTTACAGTAAAAGAGTTTGGCTTTCTGACACTTTTGATTCAAATATTGAAGGATGTGTCTATAGCTTTTACAACACAAGGATATAATATTTTGGATTGAACATGATAAACTCAATAACATGTGGGGGTTTTTTATTGCATTTATATGCCATCTTTCTGCCAGTATGGGATTATTGCATTTATGCCAGTATGGGATTTACAAACAAAACAAAATTAGCTAAAAACAAAGTAATAAAGTTAAAGCACAATTAAAATATTACCATTAAAAATCATACATTAAACAAAACATGCAAAAGATAAAACTAGAGAGACCACCTCTGCTTATAAGTAGGCTTCTTGAAAGCACCTTCTCCTTCTCCTATTTGTGCCACTCTTTACAAGTTTTAGTAGTACAGCAAGTTTGTCACATCGAATTAGTTTCAGCCAGAAAAAGGGAAACCTGAAAACAGTGAGTGAAGTAGTCACTTAACTATTCTCTTTCCCTCAATATCTTTCATGGCTCCAGAGAGGTTTTTCTTCCTCTGCAAATCCAAATAAACTGTGCAATCTAACTATGTTCACTCAGCAGTAAAGCCTCAGCCTCATCAATGGGACTTACTTCCAAATAAGGGTAGGATCTTTAGACGTGGTCTTGGTATTTTCCACCTTAATTACTAATCTTTGAAACACCTGCTTACATTGGTATGATTCATTTATGAAGCACCAGATGTCATACACCTAGGGAGATAAATTAAGAGGCCTTTCCTCAAATGAAATATTTTGTTACATGTGCAGTCAGTCCGATTGGTTTTCATAATGCCTGCTTTATATGCTCCAGGTGTTGTTTCTGAGCAGTGTAGAATACCACAATTAGGTTTTAAGTTTACACCACATGTCACATCACTACAGGATGAACACGACAAAAACAAACAAAAAAAGCATGTCCTTAATATCAGCTACTGACAGCATCATAATAATCTGCATTTATGTCCGTATCAACAGGTCCAAATATAAGCTTGTACTATTCATGTAACTTCTCATTTTAAAGCAATTTTCTACCCTTATAACCATTATGCATAGAAACAGGACAAAAATGTACCTAGAAAATAATTTTAACACTGCTTAAGTGATTAAAAATGATTAAAAAGTTATTAAAAATTGGGGCTCTCTCCAAAGCCCCAATGCCACCTCCTTCACCATAAGGCAATAGTTCAGAACAAATTTAGGGGGAAGCATAAGGATCTAATGAGATGAATTTATCAAAAATTCCCTGCTTCTCCATTTTGCCCGTGGAATTCCTCAGCCCTTCTATGGAACAGAATATAGAATAATGAATATATGAATATTCAATAGAATATTCAACACAAGAAGCCCTTCTATTGGCAGGACATAAATTCTGGTTCCAACATGATTATCAGCAGTACAGTAATCATCTTCAGAGCACACTGTGATGTATTTATGCATTTGTGACCAAAGATTTCACATTTAACACCTAGTTGTCACCTAATTGTTGTCTAGTACTAAAGATCTATGTAGAAATATGGGGGAGGTAGCTGTTGAAGCAAAACACTATGACTAATAGTTAACATTGATAACTGAGAACCAACAGCAGTACCACAGACATCTTGCCATAAAAGCAAAACAAGTTTTATAACACAAAAATAAATAAAAAGGAATCCAGTAGCACCTTTGACATTGAGAAAAAGACATTTCTAGCATAAGCTTTCACAGACTCTAGTTAATTTAATTTTTATATAGTGTTGCGCGGAAAACAGACTGTATGGACAGGATTACATTAGTATCGCATATTGTGTGGACAGCAGCCCACTTTATCTGATGCATGGATTGTTTCCCCTATTGGTAGATTAACACACATATGCCTAGATGGGTTAGTTAGGGGATGTATTCAGTATGCTGAGATGGAACAGGAATGTGAGGAAGTATGAACATTAATTGTTAACAGTGATAACTGAGAACCAACAGTGGTACCACAGACATCTTGCCACAGATAAGATGATTAGGATATATATATATATAGCTATTGTCCACAGGTCTCAAGATATAGAAATAGACTTCTGTAGAAATTTTTCTGGATGGGGTTCGGTAATCAGTTTGAACTTTTTGCATTTGTTTGCAATGATTCTTTCATTTTACAGCACTTATACAGCTCATGCTCAAAGCACTTCACATAACTTATACCACTAATCGTGTCACATAACAACCCTATAAGGTAAGTCAGGATGGAGAGCCAAGGCAGACAGAATCCCTAGCTGAACTAAGGCCACTAGGTACATGTGTCCTTAAAGATAAATATTCAACTAACACAGGAACAGTTTCTTGGCCTACTGCACTACAGCAGGTCAACTATAGGGTTTTTTGGATTTATTTATTTATTTATTTTGCAAGATTAATTCTGAGGAGATTTGCCATTGCCATCCTCTGAAGCTGAGGGGGTATGACCTGATCAACACCACCCAATGGGTTTATGTGGCTGAGCTGGGATTCAAAGTTGGGTTTCCTGGAGCTCACTATACCATTTGTAGTTGTTGTGTGCCTTCAAGTTGCTTCCAGTTTATGTAGATTCTATGACAAACCAATACTGGCTCTCAAATGCAAATACAAACATATGAAAGACAGAGAGGAAGAACATTCTGCCTGCTGTAATTTTCCCCATTAAACAGTTGTTTAAAAGAAAGAACCATGTCAGAAAAAACCAATAATACTTCCTGATGAGAAAAGCAAGTGCCTGTGTATCAAGTGTTTTCCTTTGAGAAAACCCATGGTCATTTCATCCAGGAGAATGGCTTCAAAATGAACCTATATCAAATATCTTTGTCCTTGCACTTAAATAATAAGGAAAATTCCAAGTTGCCCTTTAAAACCAAATGATATGGAGGCAGTAGAGATGTGGTCTAGTTAGGTAACCCTATACACACATAAATTCTTCATTATAAAAGAATAGGGTTTCCTTATAGAACTGTATTCCTTCCTGTGAAATTAAAGGAGGTGAAAAGAAGCTTCTTCCTACATACATTCTAAAAGATGACCCAGTCCCAGGTGAATCTGTACCATTATTCACCAATAAAATCCAAGTCTGCTTTAACAGTCTCATGCCATATTGAAGCACTAAAAGGGTGATGAGGAATTTAGTAATGGATCACAGAATGATTTTTTCTATCAAACTCTCCCCACACCCTACAAACATATTTAACAGAGGATATTGCTCCTTCTCTCACTGTCTCATACAGAGGATTGCATTACCCACATTGAACCAAACATTGGAGTGCAACCTGTAAAGCCTTAGGAAACTGATTTTATGGTATAATTGAGCCCTCTAAACACTTTTTTTTTTGGCATGGACAAATGAGAAGCAGATCCTTTTTAAATAAATCAAAGGCTTTCAAATTCTTATGAATTCTTGAAAAGAGCTGATGAGACTTAAAAAGAAATTAAAATTAAGACACCAGTCTCAAAACTACTTATAGTGTTTAAAACAACTTTAGTCATACAGAAAACTGTAGTTAAATGTAAACACCACAAAAACTACATTTGCACTTTAGACGTTTAACTTCCTTTGCTGCCTGTAGACTAGCCTTTAAAACCATCAGTTTAAGCAGAGTACAGTTACCTTTGTCCCACCTACATCAATAAACTAAAGCTATTTAAATGCAAATAGGTGGCTTGGCTTGAGTAGGGTTTTCTTCCGCAACTGCAATCACTTATCAGAATCAGAGGCCTATTAAAAAATACCCAGAATGTGTAAGACCTGTTTTTCATCCATGTTCCGCCAAAATGTGAAACAATTACATTTAAGTTCTAATCTACAGGGAAGAATTTAAGATCCAGTAAAAGATTAATTCTAATAGGCTCATGTGATTTACCACCTACGGAAGAGAACCAAATACAGTATGTTCAAATTTATTTCCTGAACTCATGGGGGTTTAACTTTGCCTTCCATGGGGATTTAACTTTGCCTTCCTCTTAAGGCTGAGAGAGTGTAACTTGTCCAAGGACACCCAGTGGGTTTCTGTGGCTGAGAAGGAATTTGAACCCCAGTCACACAAACTCCTTGTCCTAGTCCAAAACTCAAACCACTATGCCACATTAGCTCCAACAGATACCACAGACTGCAAAAAGACCATTAAATGAGTCCTAGAGCAAATTAGGTCTCACTAGAAGCAAAGATTACTACACTGAGGCTGTCATACTTTGGGCATATCATGAGAAAACAAGACCAACTGGAAAAGATGATAATGCCTGGGAAAGCTGAAGGCAATAGTAAAAGAGGGAGACTGCAATATAGGTAGTAGATAGGAGCCCCGGTGGTGCAATGGTTAAATGCCAGTACTGCAGCCATTCACAGCCACAAGGTTGTGAGTTCAATCCCAGGCAGAGCTCCAGGGTCTACTCAGCCTTGCATCGTTCGTAGTCACTAAAATGAGTACACAGCTTGTTGACCGCAACTGGCTTGCACACTGTAAACCGCTTAGGGAGTGTTTAAGTGCACTGATAAGCATTATAGAATTGTATTTGCTTTTGCTATTCAACTAAGAAAGCCACTGTCTTGAGTTTTCAGAACCTGAGCAGGGCAGCTGATGACCAGGGCTCCTGGAAATCTCTCATTCATAGGGTCTCCATGATGGTGACATAACAACAACAAATTACCAATAATCAATCCTGGCTCAGGAGCTATACTGCATATAGCTGCACTGAATAAAGATCACTGTGGAAGAAGCACATTTTCAGCACAGGTCATTAAAAGTGCCTACATCTCACTCCTCTCTCTCATGTGTTAGGGGACATCTATGAAATGCATCTGAGGAATTAGACTTAAAGTCTAGGGAAGCTCACGCTGCCAACTTCTTTCTTTCAGTTAGTCTCAAAGGTGCTACAAGACCTCTCTACATATTTAGTAGATACTGTAGAATACAGACACATTGTTACATTGTTAGGCCATCTCCATTGCTGAAAAAGGTATACTACAAACAAGTCCTAATATTAAAAAAAAAATGAAAGAAAGAACAGAAGAAACAACAGATGTCCTGGCAGAAATCCTTGAATTCGTTACCAAGAGCAAGGCCAGCACAGCTTAAAAGTACAGTACTGCAGAGACAAAACAATTTAACTTCCGTGTAAGTTTAAAAGATATAAAAGGAACCGTATAGTATTTGTGAGGGTGGGGAAAAGAAATGTATAGCGTAAACTTTGATGTGGTCTCCAGACTCTTACTTGATGAAATCAGCTAGACACAAGCTTATGCTAGCCGTTTATTTTCTCCAGGTTGCATCTACACTGTTGAAATAATGCTGTTTGCCACCACTTTAAGTGCTATAGCTCCATCCTATGGAATCCTGGAATCTGTAGTTTTACAAGCACTTTTGCCTTCCGCAAAGCTCTAGCACCACAACAAAGTACTATTTCCAGACTTCCCTTGCATTGAGCCATGGCACTTAAAGTGCTGTAAAACTGGATTATTGCTGCAGTGCGGATGCAGCCTATGGCCTTCAAAAAAAGACTTTAAATTCGAGGATATGTAGCACAAAAACATACATCCAGAGCATGAAAAGAAACCGCCCTGGGACATCCATGTCCGCACTTCACCCAAACCAAATAACAACTAAATTGATAGAAATAAATAAATAAATATCAAATTTGGGAAACAGATGGGTATGTGGTATCATTTTTATTGTGGTTTTCAAATTCCTCACCCCCAAAATGCATTAAAAACTGCTACAATATTGGGGGGGGGGGATTCATCTCAGGCTTGCGAATAGCAGTTTTGCAGTAGAGCATCTATTGATTCCTCTGCCCGCATTTGAATTGACAGCCTGGTGTAGTGGTTGGAGCATTGGGTGCATCTCCACTGCAGAATTAATGCCGTTTGACACCGCTTTAACTGCCAGGGCTCCATGCTTTGGAACTCTAGTTTTGTGAGCTATTTAGCCTTCTCTGTCAGAGAGCTCTGGACCCACAACAAACTACAAATCCCAGGATTCTGCAGGATGGAACCATGATAGATAGAGGAGTATCAAAGTGTATTAATTCTGCAGGGTGGCAGCAGTCCCTGGAGACCAGGGTTCAAATCCCAGCTCGGCCATATATAAACCCACTGGGTGACCTTGGGCAAGTCACACACTCTCAACCTCAGAGGATGGCAATATACCTAACCCTTTCTGAAGAAAACCTCAGAAGGGGGTTAGCCATTGTTAAGAAAACCCGATGATGATGATGATGATGATGATGAACCAGACATGGACCGCCCAAATGCCCTGCCCAAGTGATGATCATTTTAATTTAGTTTTAACTGTTTTATATCATGTTCTTTTTGTCTGTAATATGTGGGTTAGTTTATGTCGGGTGATAAGGGGATTTATGCAGTAATAAATTAATTTAAGAATTAATTATTTGTATCCCGCCTCTCCCTGTTATGGATCGAGGCGGGTAACAACAGAAACCAACATACAAAGCCAAAAAATACAGATATTAATAACAACAGTAAATAAAAACATAACAATAGCAAATCCCATCCCCCCTCCCTCCTTCCTACCCTAAAAAAAAAGCATACAAATTAAGCCTAAACTTATGTGTTTTATTTTATGTCGTAACCCGCCTCGACCCCCTGTTTTGTTTTTGTTTTTTTTAAGAGAGGCGGAATATAAATTAAACGTCATCCTCATTATTATTGGGTTTTCTTAGTCCTTAACCCCACCACCACCACTTTAGGAACGCCAGAAGAACACAACAACAACAACACAAAAACAACATCAAGAAGAGAGGAAAGGGCTTCTTCCTCCTGCAGCCTCAATGAGCCTGGAGGCTGCCTGTCCCTCCTCTTCTTCCCCTTCAAAGGAGAGAAAAGAGAAACCTTCCCCTGGGGCTCACCTGAGGCTCCTCTGACCTGGGCAGTTTCCTCTTCCTTTCAGGCTCCCTTTCCTCCTCAAAGGGCTGCCCCCTTCTTTATAATACTGCCTTTGTTCCTTCAGGGGACTCAGAGCAAGGGCCGAGGAAGGGGCTGGAGAGGAGAAAAACCTCTCCAGGAGCCTCCACTTTTGAGCAGAGCAGTAGACGCCTCTCTCTCTCTCTCTCTCCCTCCTCCTTTTATTAGCCCTGACGCCTCTCTCATTCCCTCACCTTCAGGGAAAAGGGCGGGCAAAGGGCCAAAACTGTGAATTGCAGCCTCCAGCAGCAGCAGCAGCAGCAGCAGCACAGTAATCCTTCCTCATAGCAGAGGCTAAGGCCAAGGGCTGTTGCTTACCTGCCACAAGCTCACCTGGAGCTTCCTTGTTGGTGTTGTTGTTGGTGTTGTTAGCTGCCTCCCAGTCGACCTCCTCTGCTTCAGGCTTCCAGACTCAGGCCCATAAAATTGACCTCCCTGATTGAGTCCCAAACTTTGGGTTGGTTGGTTGGTTTCTTTGTTTTGGGGGACCTCAACTCCCAGAAGCCCAGGCCACTTTGGCCAATGGTCAGGAATTCTGAGAGCTGAAGTCCAAAACACCTGGAGGGCACCCCCACCACCACCACCTTGTCTGGCCTTCCTCTCTTTCTGCTACCCTGAACATTAGAAGGAACATTGACAGTGAGAGTGGTTTTGCAATGCAACCAATTGCCTAGAGAGGTGTGCTGGCCAACAAGCCTTGAATGTTTTACCAAAATCTCCAGAATTCCCCAATATTTACCAGAACATTCAGTCTAAATCCCCGGAAAGAAATTAATTAAATTCTCCCCAGAATGTTTTACCAAAATCTCTAGAATTCTCCAAGCTTTTCCGGAATATTTAGTCAAAATACCAATTCCCCAGAAATTGGCAACATGTGTTTTTGGACTTCAGCTCCCAGAATTCCTGAGGCCTCAACCAGCTTGGTAGACAGGCAGGAATTCTGGGAGTTAAGTCTAAAACACCTGGAGGCGTCACCTTTGGGCATCGCTGAATGTGTGGCCTTCCTCTCTTTCTGCTACCCTCCACCTTTCCTAGGAGTTTATCACAAGCGGGGCTAATTTCAGCATGAAGGTGAGATTAAAGCACATTTAAAGCATCCTGCAAATCAAGTAGAAATGGCAAGTAATTGCACGAATGGTTATCACACACAATTGTGCAAATAAAGTGATATTGGAAATATATTGCTGCTGATGTCCTGAAAGTAAAAAATATGCACCTTAATGTTTCTTTGCGATCACTTTAATGGTGGGTTTTGTGCAACGTCGTGTGAAATCATTTTGCATAATGATGCGATTTTTCCGGAATATTCATGTGATAAACTCCCGATCTCCGTTGTGTGATAAACTCCCAAGCATTATTGTCTTTTCTCATGGTTTGTGCTTTCTTGGGATGTGGCCAAACTATAACAGCCTCAATCTGACCATCTTGGCTCCCTGGGAGCATTCAGGCTTGATCTGCTCAAGAACCCATTTGTTTTCCACAGGATCCTCAACACTCTTTTTCCAGCCCCACATCACAAATAAATCGATCCTCCTCCTATCCGCTTTCTTCTCTGGGCAGCTCTCGCATCCATACACGGTGATGGAGAATACAATGGCTTGGATGATTCCAACTTTAGTGCTGAGCTATGTATCTTTACTCTTTAGGGTTTTGTCTGGTTCTCTCATGGCTAGTCTTTCCATTCCTAGTCTTCTGATTTCTTGGTGCAGTCTCTCTTCCGATCAATGTTCAATCCAAGGTATGAAAAATCTTTAACTATTTCTGCTTCTTCATTACCTAAGTTGAGTTTGTCCCTGAATAAATATACAAAGGATTGTACTGTTGTTGAGTGCCTTCACGTCATTTCTGACTTATGGAGACCCTATCCTATCATGGGGATTTCTTGGCAAGATTTGTTCAGAGGAGGTTTCCCTTTGCTTTCCCCTGAGGCTGAGAGAGTGTTGCTTGCCCAAGGTCACCAAATGGGTTTGCATGGCTGAGAAAAGAATTGAATCCTGATCTCAAGAGTCTTACCACTATGCCATACTGGTTCCCAGGCTGTGCGTTGTTATTATTATTATTATTATTATTATCCTTTATTTATATAGCACTGTAAATTTACACAGTGCTGTACATACAGTCTTATAATTAGATGGTTCCTTGCCCTCAGGCTTACAATCTAAAAGAGACAACACAAAAGGAAAAGGGAAAGGTGGTGGGGAAGGGGATGAGGTCCAGTGGTTCTTCTCTCTCTCTGGGGCCAGGACCAAGGCAGATGGACTGGAAGGAGGGCTCAGCTTCTTAATACATAGTTAAAAGGAGGCATCCTGGGGCAGATGGCACAATCCTGGGAACGCTTCCCTAAACAATATAGTCTTTAACTTAATTTTGAATCTGGTAAGAGAAGTGATGAGGCGCACATGTGGGGGGAAGAAGGTTCCAGGAGTGAAGGGCAGCAAGTGAGAAGGGACAAATTCGGGACAGGGCAGTGGAAATCCTCGGCTGGGACAGGAGACCTTGACTACCAGAATGGAGGGTACGAGAAGAAGTGTGAGGAGAAAGAAGTTCAGACAAGGAGGGGCCAGTCCGTGGAGGGCTTTGAAAGTCAACAACAAAAGCTTGTACTGGATGTGGAAGGGAAAGGGGAGCCAATGATGGGAGGATAAAAGAGCAGAAATATGGTCAAATCATAGAATCATAGAGTTAGAAGAGACCACAAGGGCCATCCAGTCCAACCCCCTGCCATGCAGGAACTCCAAGTCAAAGCATCCCTGACAGATGGCCATCCAGCCTCTGCTTAAAGACCCCTAAGGAAGGAGACTCCACTACACTCCGAGGGAGTGTGTTCCACTGTCGAACAGCCCTTACTGTCAGGAAGTTCCTCCTAATGTTGAGGTGGAATCTCTTTTCCTGCAGTTTGCATCCATTGTTCCGCGTTCTAGTCTCTGCAGCAGCAGAAAACAAGCTTGCTCCCTCCTCAATATGACATCCCTTCAAATATTTAAACAGGGCTATCATATCACCTCTTAACCTTCTCTTCTCCAGGCTAAACATCCCCAGCTCCCTAAGGCGTTCTTCATAGGGCAAGGTTTCCAGACCCTTCACCATCTTAGTTGCCCTCCTTTGGACATGCTCCAGTTTCTCCACATCTTTTTTGAATTGTGGTGCCCAGAACTGGACACAGTATTCCAGGTGGGGCCTGACCAAAGCAGAATAGAGTGGCACTATAACTTCCCTTGATCTAGAAACTATACTTCTATTGATGCAGCCTAAAATTGCATTGGCCTTTTTAGCTGCTGCATCGCACTGTTGACTCATGTTCAGCTTATGGTCTACTTGGACTCCTAGATCCCTTTCACATGTGGTCTCATTCAGCCAGGTGTCCCCCATTTTATATCTGTGCATTTCATTTTTCCTCCCTAAGTGCAGAACCTTACATTTCTCTGCATTGAATTTCATTTTGTTAGCATTGGCCCAGCATTCTAGTCTATTCAGGTCATTTTGAATTTTGATCCTGTCCTCTGGGGTATTAGCTACTCCTCCCAGTTTAGTGTCATCTGCAAATTTGATAAGTATGCCCCCAATTCTGTCATCCAAATCGTTAATAAAGATGTTGAATAGCACTGGGCCCAGGACAGAGCCCTGTGGGACCCCACTGGTCGCTTCTCTCCAGGATGAAAAGGAGCCATTGTTGAGCACCCTTTGGGTTCGGCCAGTCAACCAATTACAAATCCATGTAACAGTTAACTTGTCTATCCCACATTTTGCAAGCTTGTTTGCAAGAATGTCATGGGGAACCTTGTCAAAGGCCTTACTGAAATCGAGGTATACTATATCCACAGCATTCCCTTCATCTACCAAGCTGGTAATTTTATCAAAGCGGCGAGTGGATGTGATAATACGTGCAGCTGAGTTCTGGACAGAGATTAAAGGATGGAGGTGAGAGAGAGGAAGCCCTGTCAGAAGGATGTTACAATAATCTAGTTGTGAGACCACTAGGGCATGGACCAGAGTCTTGGCAGTGGAGGCTGAGAGGAATGGATGGATTTTAGCAATGTTGTAAAGAGAGAATCTACAGGTCTTGGCGGTGGCCTGAATCTGGTGAATAAACAACAGAGAAGAACCAAAAATTAAACCAAGACTGCGGGCTTGCTGAACAGGTTGAATAGAGGTGCCATCAACAGAAACAAAAAGGGAGTATTGAAAGGTGCATCACACAGTTATATCAGTTCAGTGTAGTAGGTATGTTCTTCAGAAGGCTGGAAGGATTTGTAGTCGGGGAAGAGATCTGTGGAAAGGCCAGTAGTGGTTAGAGCACCAGACTATAACTCTAGAGGTCAAGGTTTCATTCCCTGCTCTGTAAAAGAAAGCCGCTAGGTGAGTTGCAAACTTTCTGCTCCACAAACCCCAGTGATAGGGTTGCCATAAGTCAGAAACTACTTGAAGCACAAGAACAATAGAGATTTGGGTTGTGTCTACACTGAACAGTTACCAGGTTGATACTAGTTTAACTGTCATGGCTCCATCTTATGGTATTGTGGGATTTGTAGTTTAGAGCAATACTTAGAATTTCCTGCAAAGAGGTTCCTGTTCCACTCCCCTTACACTATAGAACTAGACTTCTGTAACAGAGAACTTTAAATGCCCCCCATAACCACAACCCCCAGGGGTTTGTAGAATGGAGCCATGGCAGTTAATCTTGCACCAAACTGGTATAATTGTGTAGTGTGGAAACACTTCTGTGTAAATAGCATAAATAGACACTATAGCACTCTAACAAAGAATTCTAAGTGTCTCACCAAACTACAGATCCCAGGATTCTGTAGAATAGAGCCATGGCAGATAGTGGCATGGATGTGGTATAACCATGCAGTACAGATACAGTCCTGGACAAATACAGTCAAGCACTGAACCCCATCAGCTTCAGACTTCTATCTGCTTGTGGCTTGATCCAGGGCTGAGAGAACTGCTGAGGTAATGCCAAAAGCTCTTGAGGCTTTAGATTAGGGTGGGCAAATTGTGGATTGTAAATTCCATCATCCCTAGGCAAAAAAGCAAAAGGTGAAGAATAATGGAAGTTGCAATCCAGCAACATGTGGAGACTATAAAATTGTACACCCTTGCTTTAGTAGTTGTGTGAGATGCAAGCATGCAATAGGCACCATCAGTCTTCATGATAGGGCTGCATCTGTTTACTTTCTGCCTGCCACGCAGTTTAAAAAAGCCCAACAATCATGAAAGTTCTGCCAAGAACAAATAGAAACTTTTGATTCATTTAGGCTGCAATGCACACTTGGAGAGTAAGTATTACTTAACACGCTGGGACTTTCCTCTGCATTAATAAGTATATATGATCATAGCTGCTAGTGCAACAAACTATCCTCTGGATATGAAGCAATAAACACACATTTGAGCATGTCCAGGGTATATTTCCACCAGATCAAATGATAAAATTTAGTGGTGGGGCAGGACCCCCATGGAGGGCATGAGAGTGGCTCAAGGGGGATGTGAGGCTTAGAGGCTCTGAGTTAAATATTAAATTTACTTAAATAAAACTGTTCTAATTTAAATGATGTTATTTTCATATAAAATGTTAAAATATGAATATACATGCATGTGCCAATGAAAATACACACACTAAATAAACAAAATATTTTTATTCATATACTACATTGAGGAGGAGGTGAGTTCACACCTAGATGTAAAGTGGGGTCCCAAGATTAAAAAGTCTGAGTTGTTGTTATGTGCCTTCTAGTCATTTCTTACTTATGGCAACCCTAAGGCAAACCTATTATGGGTTTTCTTGGCAAGATTTGTTCAGAGGAGGTTTGTCATTGCCGTCTCTTGAGGCTGAGAGCATGTGATTTTCCCAGGATCATCCAGGGAGTTTCATGGCCAAGCTGGGAATCAAATCCACTATGAGTAATTTCTAAGCAAGCTTAAAATTCTTAGCACCACTGCTTTTTAAAATAAAACAGTAATGATGTCTCAAAGCACCAATATATATGGGGCAGAGATCAACATACAAAAAGGCTGGAAGGGAACCTGGAAGTCAATCAGTTCTATCCTGTGTGAAATGCAGGATGCAACTATAGCATCGTTGGCAGATGTCTATTCAGCTTCTGCTGCTTCAATACTTTGGTGTGACTTTAGGGACTAGTCCCCATAGATTCTATGCTGCTGTGGCCTTTTTAACTCTGTTCAGTTCTGGTCGTCTCATTTTAATTAAAATACATATAGACAAGAATATGGAGTGAGTTCAGAGAAAGAATGACAAGAGGTATAGAGAACAAAACATGAGAAGAGGTTGAAGGAGTTGAGCATGTTCAGCTTGGTGAAAAGAAGTTTGAGTGGTGATATGATCACACTATAAATGCCTCAGGGCTGTCACAAAGGCAAGAGTGCTGGCTTTTGATGCTGCCTCAGAGCGTGGAACTAGTAATGTTTTTGAATTACAGGAGAGTAGATTTCAGTTAAACATTAGAAGGAACTCCTTGACAGTGAGAGTGGTTTGGTAATGGAACCAATTGCCTAGAAATGTGCTGGGATCTCCTCCTCTGGGTGTCTTCAAAAAGAGAATGTGGGCAGCTAACTGCGAGTGATGCTTTAGCTCAGGAATTCCCACACTTCCGTGGTTTTAAATGTTAATATGAAGACAATGCCATGTTCAGACATAGTGGTAAACCAGAATTCCTGGCTTACTGTGGAAAAAACAGTGTGCTGAGACATGCAACGTGCAATCCATTTGCTGCTGCTCCTCTCACAAAAAAAAAAAAAAAAAAAAATTGCTAGGAAATGGTAACTGCATACTAAATTTGAACTCAGCATCCTGATCTGTTGCTCCCAAACAAATCAGGATTTATTTGTTAATGGTGGTATGTCATCTGGTCAGGTTGGGAGGCAACAAACCAGGATCCTTCTTTCAAACATAACACACAGCTATCATTTGTTTACCTATTCGTGTGAACAAGAGAAATAAGTGGGCTATGCATATCGTCACAGAGGTAATTGGTAGCCAGGATTTAGCAGGAATCCTATTGTACTGTTACATGTGAATACAGTCAATGATCTCTATAGGGAAAAAGTGGAGAACGAATCCTTCTCCATATTCCCATAAACTGCTACTTGCATGATCCTTCAGCACTGGTGAGACTGGCTGAGCCTAATGGGAATTTGAATTCACCCCAGCCATTCTGAAAAGCAAGAAAAGTGGTTTGTTATCTCTGTAATCCCTCATCCGCATCCATGACATGTGTTGCTTATTAAGCACAAATGAATAATTCAACATAGGGAATGGGAGGGCTGGGTTATGTGGTTGCACAGAAAAGGATTTAATGGTTCGAGTAACTAGTATAATTCCTTAAAGACAAGTCTTGATGCCAGAGAGAAAGTCTGTTGACTTTATAATAAATATTAATTAATTCATTAATTAATAGAAGCGAAGTTTATTTCCAAGTAAACTCATAATAGGATTGGCCCACACAATATCTATAATAATAGATTAGGAACTAGAATTTACTGGTATAATGAGCAATGATTAAATTAAATTTAATCAAATTTAATTAAATATTTAAATGATAGCAACATTACCAAATCTCTTTAGAATTTTCTCAAGCCCCTTTGTTCAACAGTTATGAATGGGAGAGGAGAGAAGGAAGGGGTGAAGAAAGGAAGGAAGGCTGGATGATGACTTGGCAGTGGCAGGAAAGGTATAATTTACATTAGCTGTATCAAAGTAACATAGTTTCCATTAGTAACAAACTGTATTCTTCCTCACGTGCCTGGGTGTGGACAACTGTGATTCTTTTCATTATAAAGAGAAACTAGTGGAACATATGAGATCATCTTAAAAATATTAATCAGTCAAGCAAAAATGTGAGAAGGAAAAATGTACATTTAGTGTAATTCACTAAATGTACTGGTTAGGTTAAACATCACTGGTTAGGTTAAACATAGGCTCCCCATTAATTTCAGAGTGCTTCACAGTACAAACTAAGATGGCATAAATTTAATGCAGAGCTTGGGAAAGTTCCTTTAAAAAAAAGTATCTTAGAAACTTTTTTGGCCATAGAGCCTGGGAGTTTTCTGTGAATTGCACTCCAAAAGCGCTATTCCCAAAGCCTGGTACAATTACATGACCAAACTTCATTACCAGCTCCCACGTGGCTCCAGAGGCTCCTCATAATTCAAAGGAATTTCAGGAGTTCTGGGGGTGAGAAGAATAAAAAAAGGATTGTCTACTTCCCTGCTCAACCAATGGAAATTCTCCACTGGATCAAAAGCCTTCAGTAGATAGAAACCAGATCTTGGATCCAACACTGGCATTTGCAGATAGCACAGCTCAATATGTTTCATGATACAGTTACCATGGGAGTAAATCCATGTATTCAAAAATGATATTTGCAAGCACAGCTATTATATGATGGATCCACACCATCGTAATTTGCATCAGTTGTTCTTGTGGTCTTAAGTTTTGTTTTTAGTCTTTAAAAAATCAGTCTGCCTGTGCCTTTCCACTTGCCTCAGTGTTTTTTCATCCTTTCCTCTTCTCCTCCATTAAATTATACCACTCCTTCTTTTACCTTATTGATTTCCAAATGGATCCTAGCAAAAGTCCCATGGATAAAAGCACCAACATTCAGGTCACTGGGACAGATGAGAAGTATTTATGCAGTGTGAAACCTAGGTTGGACCATCTGATTGCAACTATTTGTTTGAAATCCTTTAACCTAAGAATTAACTAAACATTCATACTCTATTCATGAATAAGAATAAAGGAAGATTCAATTTCCTTTTACATTAATTAAAGGACAATTTGGGAATGCAAATTGTTTTGGCTTTCAGCACACTCTCTCATTTAATTAATAATTAATAACCTTAATTCTGGAATTAACTTAATGCTGAAGCCCCAATTTAAGTCAAAGACTTACAGTAAGTTTTAAAAAATAAATATAATTAAGTTACTTCTTTTTGTTAGAGACTTTCTAACTTAATTGATTTTAATTAGTTCTTGTCACTGGTCTATAAGAGTCATCTATGGACATAGTAGTTTATCAAGATGATCACATGTTTACTATGAAGGAATGGTCACTGTGGTAGTAGGTGAAAACAAGTGAATGACACATAGAGCAAGACAAAGTGAGGAGCTCTTAAGCATATGTGCCTGATGAGTCACTGCTTCTTAAACCATGATATGCTTATTCTGTTTGTTTGTTTTTAAAGCAGTTGCACTCAGCCTTTACTATCATGTTGTTGTTGTTATTGTTGTTGTGTGCCTTCAAGTCATTTCCAACTTATGGTTGTCCTAAAGCTGTGGTGGCGAACCTATGGCACATGTGCCATCTCTGGCATGCAAAGCCATTTTTGAGGGCACATGGAGGGCAGGGAAGAGAAGGAACAGGCATGCACCTGTTCCTCCTCTTCCCCTCCCCAATGTCCTGGGCCTTCAGCTGTCTCTGTAGAGGCAGCTGAAGGCCCAGGAGTTTGGGGGAAGAAAAGAAACAGGCACATCATCCCGGGCCTTCGGCTGTCTTCAGGAATGCATGGAAGGCTTGGGGAAGAGGAAGAACAGGTGTACTCTTGTTTCTCCTCTTCTCCCCTGCCCTCGAGTTCCTTTAGCTGTCTCTGAAGAAGTCCTGCCCTGGGATGTCCTCCCCCCCCCCCCCGAAGTCCTGCCCCCTCCCCCCAGCACCAGGTAACACTCGGTGCGGGAACACCTTTGAGTTTGGGCACTCAGTCTCTAAAAGGTTTACCATCACTGCCCAAAAGTGACCCTATCATAGGGTTTTCTTGACAAGATTTGTTCATAGAAGGTTTGTCTTGGCTTCCCATGAGGCTGAGAGCATGTGATTTACCCAAGGTCATCCAGTGGGTTTCATGGCTGAGCTGGGAATTGACATGATCTCCAGAGTCTAACATGCAATCCAACACTCAAACCACTATGTAGGGCTGGCTCCGATGCAGTCCTGAGTGATATCAAAACCTTAGGTTATAAAGCATATTTATACAGTTGTGGAAATGGGGGTAGAATGTAATACTAGCCAAAAAAATGCAGCAAATCATATCCCTTGCCCTAAATTTTCAAAGGCCTGGGTGAGATGATACCGCCCATATCACACCATGTTGATGTGTGAAAGCTATAAATCTGCTTACCAAAATTCAGTTTCATTGGGTTCAAACCTCTCTCTGAGAAGATTTATTAATCCACTATGTGGATTAGCAAGGACTGTTGTATTAATATATGTAGTACACCCTGAAGTCATTGTCTTTGTTCATAACTCAGCTAACAGATTGGAATTTGTGAATTTAACTGTTCAGCTGTTTCTCTTTCTAGTCTTCTTTTGTAATTTCCTTATTTAAGGACTGTGACCTATAAATTCTTTACTGTATTTCCATAAAGATTCTACAGCTTGCCATTTCTAGTGTCAGATTTGTGTCCATCATCCTCTTGTGTAGAGACTGTCCTAATTATTCAGTATAGTGGGGCATTGCTGGAATAGGAGGGCATATATCAGTGGCATCCGTAAAGTTGGCATCACCCAGTGTGGTAACTTGTGGTGTCACTCCAACCATTGACCTCTTCTCAGACAGAATTGTTAGTAATTTTTTTGGTACTAATGTTACTCTTAAATTATAATTCCTACATATCATTGAATAGAATGGCAACAGTTGTGACATACACAACTAGCAACATTAAAATTAAACCTTTAAATAACAATATCACAAGCAAGGCCTAAATGTATTTACAGTTATACAGTTTTATGTGATTGAAATGCAAATTTGGAAAGATATATTTTAAAAGAAAAAATTAAAATAGTAAAAAAAAAAAAATTAAAAACTGGGGCCTCTCTTTTCTCCACCCGATTGACATCTTCTTTTCTGCTGAGCTTTACATTTTTAAAGGGATAAGGCAAATGCCATTGCCCATTTCTGCCAAAAGGCAGACATCTGGGGAACAGTGGTGTCACCCTGCCCCCTCAGGATGTCAACTGGTGTGGTCCACATCCCCATGCCTCCTTAGAGATGTTCCTGCATATGTCACATTGGAGGAAGAGCAAGTACCGTGAACCTGCCATATCAGCGGGTTAGCCATCCATGGACTGGAGTTCCAGTGGATCACCTCAACCTCATACTAGCAAGTGGTGGCATGTACCCATGGGCAGGCTGACAGAGTTGGGTGCATGTCACCACCCATTGACTAATATGAGCTTGAGCTCCCATGGTTTTTCCCAGTTCACAAGAATCCCAGAACCAAATCTTCATGGATGGAAAATGCCTATTGTATGCACCTCTGATGTTGTGGATGATGTTATCGGCCTCCTGTAATATTGTTCCCAGAGTAGATGTGGGACAGAGCTGGCACCTAGCTTTGTGGCAGAGTTTTGTTCCTGTATTACCATCCATATTATGTAGCTTATGAGTACAGTTGTCTCTTCCTTTTCATGGACTTGGAATCCATGGTCTTGCTCTTCACAGGAGGGACAAGCACCCCTTAATGAAATGATGGCTCCCATGCATGCCCCATTATTTTCTATGGGACTCGAATATATGCAAGTAACCATTTTTTGCGAGAGGGTCTGCAATAGATCACTTGTAAATTGGGAGGGGCTACTGTAGTTGTTAAAGATTTGGAGGCTGTCTGTGGGGCAATAAAGGGCTGCCTCTCAGAGCTTGTGAGAGAGCTGTATTCTTCAGAATTGGTTGTTGCTTATTGGTGATCTTCATTTAAGTGGTCTCTGCTGGGGACTGTAGGTGACCACCAAGGGTGTTCTGTCATTTTGTGTTTTTGGTCTGTATTGTAGTACATGGTTCCGGTGTATTATTCTTGCTTTATTGATTTGTTTCTTCATCTTCTTAGTGGGTATTGTAGTTTGAGAAATGCTTTTTATAGATCCTAAAGATTTGTCAGAGGTCTTATATGTCCAAGCAGATGAAATTGGACTTTGCAGCAACCATCAATTCGGTAGTGTGTTCTGGGTGGAAACTGGAAGTATGTAAGTATCTGTAGCAATCTGTGCATTTTCAATAGAGTGTGACACTTAGAAGTCCATTGTGCAGTTACACAGTCAAGAAAGTGAACTTGTGTCAAGAAAATGGATTTGTTTTGTGGACTGTTCCAGGCACCGGCTGATGGTAGGATGGAAGTTGTTGAAATCCTGGTGAAACCTTTCAGGAGATTGCTTTCCATGTGGCCAAATTACAAAGATGTCATCAAGAAATCATTGGTAGAGGAGGGTGCATGTGCTCAAGAAGCATTGTTCCAAGTCAGTATGAAGTTGTTTGCATACTGTGGTGCCATGTGGGTGCAATGCCAGTGCCATTGACCTGGAGGTACATATTATTTCCAGAAGTGAAGTAGTTACATGTAAGTACAAAGTGGCACAGTTTGATGGCTATGCCTGTTGTATGATGTTATCTTTAGTGGTTTGTAGGCCATCCTGGTGTGGGATGTTGGTATATAGGGATTCCACATCCATAGTGGTTAGGATAGTGTTCTCTGGGGTTGTGGATAGACTGTATTTCCCTTAGGAAATCAGTTGTATCTTTCACATAAGTAAGATTGTTGATTGCATATGGTCTGAGAATGGAATCCATATAGCCAGACACTCAAACAGTGAGGGTTCTAATGCTTGAGACAGTAGGTCTTCCTGGATTGCGTTGCTTCTGTATTTTGGGTAGTAGATAGGAGATGCATGGTTTGGACTCCTGGGATGTGTCTGTTGAATTTGGTTCTATACATTGGTGGAAAAGTTTGTGAAAAGTTTGTGTAGTTCCTTCAGATATATTCATCAGTGAGAAACTGAGAGCAGATTCTGTAAAATGTGCTGTTGAACAGTTGTCTATCAAAGGGATTTATTGGCAAGAAAACAAATCTGTAGCACAATTCGTTGTATGCTTGCTGAGATATAAATCCCACTGAGTTCATTGAAGTTCACTACAGACTAACCATGCTGTGTATACCAGTTTACTCTGAAATCAGTTCTAATGAATTCAAAGGGATTTACTCCCAGTTAAGTGTGAACATGAACACAGCTTTGGAGCATCAACGTAACCATGTTTTACATATAAACAAGTTCCACTTAAAATTATGAAATTACTGCCAAAAGAATTGAGGACTGGGCTACTAATTCCACCATCCCTCTTTATTTCAGTTCAGGATTTGTCTTATATGTATGTATTTAATTCTGAAAGATCAGACTATTGGTTTGTATTGTAGACAAAATCCCTTTCTTTGGATATTTTGTTTCTGTCTTCAGCAGAACATTATGAAGGTTATATTTTTGATTTTTCAGACCAGAATTTAAGAGGGCTCTTCAATTCTCAGTAATGCCACCAAAGAGATACATTTGCTTTCGTAAGAGGCACAACTGTGTTATAATGATCAGAATGCTGGACTAGAACTCTGAGAAACCACAGTTTGAATCTCTGATTATACATGGAACCCACTGAGTGACTTCAGGCAAGCCACACTCTCTTAGCCTCAGAGGAAAGTAAACTTCCTCTAAATTTATCTTGCCAGAAAAAACTAGGTTCACTATAAGTCAGAGTTGACTTGAAAGCACATAAGAATAAGAATAATAAGAGGAGGAGGGGTAGAACTACTGCTGGTAGAGAACATAATTCTGGAACTCTCCATAATTTTCTGTATGAAACAACAGCAAATCATTCAAGAGGAAATGTCAAACAGACAGAAAGACAGTTGGAGAGAAGGAAATGAGTAGAAAGTCAGTAATGAAAAAGTAATGTACAGTCATTGCAAGGTATCAACATCAGTAGTGTGTGTAACTGATGAGACTGCAAGCATAAAAGGAGGGAGGACAGAACCTTGATAGATCTCAGGAGATTGTGGAAGAGGCAAAGAAGGAGCATCCAGGAAAATCAGAAAACATTTCTTGCTTTCCGTCTTACATATAGCCCATATTAGCTACTAAATAATAGCCAAACTAGAAACTATAGCAATTGTATGAATGTAATTAATTTAAAAGAAAATACAATAGTGGTGACAGGAGAGGGAGGCTGCAAGGAGGCTGTTTTTCCTCTTCTTCCTCCCACAACTCTACTCCCTGAAGCAATTTGCATGTGAAAGGATCGAAGTTGCCACTGGTCCCACTGCAGACATCCCTCTGTAAAGAAACAGGAACAGCCAGGGGAGGGCAATGGGATTTTAATGGAAAGCATCAGATTTAACAGTATGGAGTGCAAGTCCATCAGTCTGTTCATGAGACTTGTTCAGACAGAGATGGACACCATCTTTATGAATAAATACAAACAGCAAGGCATCATTCCTAAAGGACTAAAGGTCTAAAATCCACTACGGGCAACGTGTCACATAAATTACAGTGACAAGTTGTTCCACATCATCTCCAGGAAACTACTCAACCATCTTCTCTGCATCCTGTATCGTGAACAAGAGAACACCAACATGAAAATCTCAAATATGGAATGCCACATACTGTACAGTATCATCAACCCTTTCTAGATAACAGGACACTAGACAGAATTTCTCCAGAAAAAAGAAAAACACAAATCGGGCACACTTTGCTTCTCTAAAGAACAAAAGAAGGGGGGGGGGAAACTTTATCTGTTACTACAGGTCCCAACAACCCACACCAGAAAAAACACCAGCTTGAAAAATAATATTGTAAACAATTGTAGCCACACTCTAAGCCAAGCAAAGGAATCTATCCTGTCATGAGGCCTGTCCTTCTGCCTTTCAAAACTTACACACATGATTCAATTCTGTGGTGATCTGGAGGCTTTCTTCCACTATCTAAAACTCAAGGGATATTTCAGGGAAAGTAACACCAGTCAGGACAACAGCTTGCAGGCATCACCTCAGTCTGCACCACATGACAGATGAACTCTACATGGACCCCTCCAGAATGCTGGAACATGAAATTGGATTTCTTCATTGAATGTTTACCATCACGTCCAAACTGAGATAATCAACAAAAGACACAATTTACTACACAATCTCAATCATATACAGTGAGATGCCGCCCATAGTGACAGAAGCAATCCTAACATTATTATATGAAAAGCTGATGAAGAGGGAGCTGCAGTCATCATGAAAAAGTCAAATAAATCTGAATATAGGATATGTATCTGGATACATATAGATAAATTTATATATGTGGATATAGTAGGCCAGAGAGTGGACATAACTCAGACACTTGAAGACACACAACAACAAACAGTTTTGTTAACCAACTTCATTTCCTTCACACCTATTTTTTTCCCATTCACCCTACCACACTTTCCTTCCTGACAGTGGTACTATTTTTCTAACAGAAAAATTTATCTGATGCAGCTATGTATTTATCCGATTTATCAGATACAGTTTGGCTACCACCACATCTTCTAACAGCATCTATTGAATTTCAGACCAACAATATATAGAATAGGTAGATAGAATTTGAATAGGCCTCATGGACCATCAGGGCCAACAACCTGCTCAGTTCAGGATCTCGTGCTAAAGCATCTCCAGCAAGACCTGCTATGTGACTCATGAATTTTTCATAGACTTTACTTAGGCAAGCAATACTCGGAAGTGGTTTTGCCAGTTGTGTGTGTGTTGTTTGCCTACAAGTCATTTCTGACTTAAGGCAATCATAAGGCAACCGTATCATATAGTTTTCTTGGCATGTTTATTCAGAAAAGGGTTGTCATTGTCATCTTCTGAGGCTGAGAGACTGTGACTTGCCCAAGGTCACCCAGTGGGTTTTCATGGCTGAGCAAGGATTTGAACCCTGCTCTCCAGAGTCATCATCCAGTACTCAAACCATTATACCATGCTGAGTCTCTTTGCCAATACCTTACATCACATTTTATTGATTGGCATTCTCCCATATAAATACTAACCAGAACTGACCCTGTTAAGGTTCCAAGATCAGAAAGGATCTGATGCCTCTGAGTATTTTTTTTAAAATAGCCACATGGGTATGCATATGCAAACACCCTGGCTAGTGCCTGTTGTTACTACCTCTTCCTGATACTCTCAGCCTTGTATTCAGAAGCTGAAGAGAAAAATAGCAGATCACCAGCAAAAAAAAAAAATCCTTGCCTTCAAAGATGATCAGAAGACTAGATCAGCAGCAAGCCAGCTAGTGGAATGGAGGCAGACTTGAAATAGCATTAGAGAATGGCTCACACTGAGATTATATAAACTTTTATAGTGTATAGTAGTTTGTGGACTGGCTGGAGTTTGAAATGAGTGGTGGGAAGACTTTGAAAGGGTTCGTACATAGTTACAACCACTACGAAGAACAAGTGTACTGCATTTTGCTCTATGCATTTTGCTCCTCAGTTCTTTGTGTAGTGAGAACCCCAGAGACAGGGCCATTTAGTCATAATGGTTGTTTCCTTTCACAAAGCTGACACTGGAAGCTTATAGAATTTTGTCACACTTGATTTATTTATTAGTATAATAGGTCTGCTAGGCTGTATTTCAGAGAAAGGCAATGGCAAACAACTTCTGAGTATTCCCTACCTAAGAAATTCATGGGGCAGCTGTATGTTGACAAGTAATATGAAGGTATGCACATGCATATAAAGGTAAAACTCAGTTAATGAAGTAGATACATTTCTAGGCATTACTTGTTACCAAAGGGAAAAATAACACAGATAGGAGCTGTGGTGGTGCAGTGGTTAAATGTCTGTCCTGCAGCCACTCACTCACAAACAAGGTTGTGAGTTCAATACCAGCCAGGGGCTCAGGGTGGCATCCTTCCGAAGTTGCTAAAATGAATACCCAGCTTGTTGTGGACAATTTGCTCACACATCACATTGTAAACCCCTTAGGGAGTGCTTAAGTGCACTGACAAGTGGTATAGAAATGTACTTGCTATTGCTGTAATAGAGATAGGTTCCCATGCGACAAAAAAAGGAAGAGTACTTCAACATGTTCAGCACATTTATTCAAAGCTAACAATATGATTATGTGAAATGAAACAATCAAGTCAATAAAGTCTTGCATAAGTAAACAAAATAAATAAATAAAAACATTTGAACCTTCTGCAGACCACTTGTGGACTTTTTTTATAATACAATTTTCATTCACCAGGCTCCACCCTTATGATTTTCATTTTGGTAGGCACACTTATAAATCTATGCATTTTTAAAATGCTAGGGTGGCAGACTGTTTAGAGCATCATGCAGCCCTCCAGATATTGTTGGTCATCAGCTACCATCAGAGCACCATCTTTAACTATAGCACTGCTCACATTTGGCAGAAGTTGGTATTTGGGGATGCTCTTCTTGTTTTTAGGTTTAGGAGGAGTGTTGCCAGGCAAAAACACAGAGCAGAGATCCGGTTGTGTGATCCTTGAAAGCTCCATCTGCTGAACCTTCTGTTTCCACACAACCATTAAAAGTACAAAAGTCCTGTTCTGTTTTTCACCTGGCAACATTTCGAGGACTTAAGAATGATTTGCTTAATAAATCAACGCACTTAGTTCTTTCTTTGTTTGTTTTTAGAAAAAGTATCCACCTTAAGCAAATCTCTGACTCAAAAGAAAAATCTGTTTTAGATTATTGCTCTCACATAAACAAACTGAATGTGTACATTTAGTTATCCAAACACCAAAAGCAGAACAAAAACAGTGTTGGGAAACAGCATCTCTTGAAGATAGAAATTCTTATTTAACCCCTGTTTTATTGGAACATCAGACCAATGAAGACTCGAGACCAATGTCACTCATATGGTCTACCAGGAACATCCATGAGAACATAACGAACTCTAAATCCAGTTTAACAGGATGTTTAAAAAAATGTAGCCACAGCTGCTAAGGTAAATCTGTATTTTGATTGAAATAGAATATTACTTTACAGAGCAAATTACTAATTTTATAGAGACATTTCAATTTTGCTGCTTTTAAATTTTCCTGTTCCTGATACTTAAGCATGTTTGGTCAGATGTACGTTTGTTCATAAAAAAGTCTGAGTAATCCTGAGTAAATAAGGGAAAAGAATTGGATCTAAGGTAAATCCATTAACTCAATGGGAATTCCAAATCAACACTTGGAATGGAAATCAAGTTCTATTGATTTCATGGGTCTAGACTTGTTAAGACTAGCAACTGGATTTAGGCAATTTTGTCTGGGTTTATTGAGAGGTGATCTTGTTAAATGGCCCATCATTGCTGGCATATGCCTGTTTTAACTCTGTAACCAAGGTCAGGCTTTCCACCTAAGCAAGGTCTATGATGGGGAAGTGACATTGTCCAGGATCTGCTGTTTTGTGGATCACCAGAAGCTATAGCTAATAAGTGATAAATGGACCAGAGTAGTTATAGCTAGAGATTCCTTTGGAAAATGAGATCCCCATCTCCTGCCTGCCCCTTGGATATGGCACTGTACTAGATATGGGTTTGCTAGGTGACTGTGAAGTAGACAAAAGTCTGTTGAGGAACATGAAAGACAGTAGTATATCTCACAAGCAGAGTAATTCATATTTGCTAGCAGAAGGTGAACATCAACCAGTCCCACACCATGACCTCTACAAACAGGGTCTAGCAGTGAAATTAAACCAGGCTTATTCTTTCTTGTTAAACATATGAAGTAAATTTACTTACAAATACTAAAGGTAATATAACATCTCCTGGTTAGAGCTTTTCAATATACTTCAAACATGGAGGAAAGAGTGAGAGCTGCAGACTACAAAATGTTAAATAAACAAACTCAGACAAACCAGGCACACCTGAGAAAGGCTGTGGCTAAGATTAATGGACAGGAAATGACATAAATACATGTTATGCCTAAACTGTTAGGGAGACATGGAAACTGGCAAGTACTGCATAGAGCCATTCCTGCTTGCCCTAATAACATCCAATGAGAATCCAAGATACTTTCCCCTCATCATCCCTTCTGCAATGAAATCTGCATAAATTCAAAAAAACATTATTCTGTTCAAGACATTAACATATAGGTAGCTCAGTTAGACTGACTTTATTGATTTTATCTGGAATAAATTCCTTTTTTGCATTCAAACCTTCATATATTATTGTAAAAGGAACCTGTCATTTAAACACTTTTGTATAAGGAGGACTGTACTACCCCTAATATTCTTTAGATTTTTTTCAAAATTTTTTGATGAGTTCTGAGCTTTGGACATCCAAAGCACCTTTTTTGCTGTGGTTTCCTAATCAGGTGAAGCAGGAAGGAATTTTTGTAAAAGGTTCACAATGAGGGAATCAGTTCTGCAATATATGTGTGCCTGAAAGGGCCTTGCAAAAACTAAGAGCCAAAGAGCTTAATTATAGCATGTCCTTTTGTGGGCCAAAGTCCAGTTCATTAGATACAAGAAATGTTATTCAGTGTTGCAGGCCCATACCCAGAACTGCCAAGACGGGGTTTGGACCCTGGCGATTTTTTATTTCAGGCCTCAAAATTTCTCTCATTCCCTCAAAGACATGTCATGTCATGTCATTGTGGGGAGGGGAAAACACACAGTCAATGCCACCCATAAGCAATATCCTATCTCCTGGCCATCTGCCCAACTTCATTTTTGACTTGCACCCAGCATCTCCCTCCCCCCACATCACATGCTTCTTTGTGGCTAATGTAGAGCAGTCAATGGGGTGTTCAGGAGCTGGTCTCAGAGGCAAAGAGGTTGGTGAAGAATTGGGAGAGCTGTTTGCTTGGGCCATGATATTGGACATGATGATCATGATAATGATCCTGCTCTTCCTCCTCCCTTCCTGAACAGCTGAGGCCACACTGCCTCTGGATCTCTGTTTCCAGCTGCTGCCACCATCATTGGAAGTCTTGCATTTTGCCATGGCTTTTTCTGGAACTGCCTGCCTCTCATTCCCATACAGCTGCTCCCTGGAACTACTGCATCCTTTTGCTTACCCAGAACTTCCTTTCCCTCACTTGAGCCCTCCTCTCTCTTGCAACAAGACTGGAATGGTTTAAACTCTTTAGTATTTTATAATAAAGAATTTTATGTGTCATCATTATTTTCACCAGTTTGACCATGGATGTAAAAAAAAAAAAAAAAAAAGACAAATAATAAGAGAAAAATAAAAACAAATGCAACATATTGTAGTCAGGTCTAAGGGCCCCTTTTGCACTACCTGGCCCTGGCAATTTTTCCTGGCTTTGTTCCCACTCTTGTCAGCTTTATGCATACCCCACTACTTTGAACAGTAGGAGGTTTCAGGAGTCCCAAATTATACTGTGTTTTTTCTTCTTCTTAGAATATGGTTTGTGAAGACTGACCGGTATTTTGCAATATCTGGCAATGTTTTACAATAATAAATAACTCGTATATTATTTATACATAATTATTATAATGATTTATAGTAAATGTACATCTTGAGCACAGATAAGGGTACACAACAGCAGGTCTCTCTGGACTTAGTCTCAGTTCAGACATGCATCAGATAATCCATAATGATAAAAACCATACAGAGAGACCTGATGGAAATCTCAGAAATAAACACAGGGGCAGGATTGTAAATAGTGAAGTCAGAGGGAGATGAAATGCAGAAAGTACAGACATGGAAAACTGTTCTACGCTGTTTTGTGAATAATCACTGGCAACATGATTGTCATGATCTATGCTTCTGAATGTCATTGTCCTTTAATGTCACTCTTTACAGTACCACAGTAGCCTAAATCGAGTTATTACTCCCAACTAGAACAGAGCCACTGAATCAATGGAACTTATGTGTTACTTACCAAATTCCTATTCATTCATTGGGTCTACTCTTCTTAAATGTCTTCAAGTCAACTCTTACTTACTGTGACCCTATTTTAGAGTTTTATTGGCACAATTTATTCAGAGGAAGTTTTTGTTGTCTTCCTCTCAGGCTGAGTGAGTGTGACTTGCCTAAGATCACCCGGTGGGTTTCCATGGCTAAACAGGGATTAGAACTCATAGAGTCCAAGTCCAACATTCAGGCCACTACATCACACTGGCTCCTGTAGGATACAGTCGACAAAAGCTTAAGCTATAATAAAACTGTTAGTCTTCATGGTGCCACAGGGCTTTCTTGTTCTTATCCCAAGGCTGTGTTTTTTTGTAGACTTATCTTGAGCAAGTCTCAGCTCAACGTTTTCATACCTTCCAATGTTCTACAAGTGAAAATGTCTGCACACAAACCTGTACGTCACCTGAAACCTTCACGTCTGTATGTCCATACCTTCATTTCCTTTTAGTACCTTGCAGTAGCATTGTCATAAAAAGATATAAGCAGATCGTGAAATATCTGAGTGATTTGTACCAGGATGTACAAACTGTTCCAATAACTTTCACAGTCACTTGAAGAAAAGGTTTCAACCAGGAAGTGTTTTGTTTTGAGTGGCTCACATTTTTCAAGATAAACCATGTACATAAAATTCCCCTTGACAGGAGAGCCACGTACTTTTTAGGTCACACGATGAAGGTATTTGAATAATTCTCTTCCCACCCATTTATGAAGGTGCGGGGGAGGGGGAGAGATTTTCATTCAGATGAGGGAAAATGGGTTGAAATATGGAGGTTATGCAAGAAAATTGTTTTAATAGTGCTTCACTGGCTTTATTCAGCCACCCTTGAGATAAACCTTCTTTTGAAAACAGATAACAAATATTAAACATTATGAATCTTGTATGAAAATATTCACAGCACAGTGAGAGGCTGTGGATATCTAAAGTATGGATTCTAGGCTGTTGGTGAGAAACTAGTTGGGTGGTCTGCTGTCAAGAGTACAAAAGAAATAGTATATAGAGTGGTTCTTATGAACCAAATAGAAGCCTTGGGCTGACTGCAATGTTCATCTAGTAAGAACAGCAGGTTTCAGGGCCAATTTTCTGCACAGGGGCTGAATAGTCAGCCTAACAGTGCCCTGTCAAATGAAAAAAAAAAGTACAAGATATCCCCTTCTGGTTTTGGATAATGGGTTTTAAATTTTTTAAAACAATACAGGGATCTCTGCAATCTATTTAAAAGGTGAATTACCACATTTGGAGGTCCCCAGTCTGGGGAAGTAGAAGTGGTCTGGCAGCACTGAAGGCTTCAAGACAGGGGACTGCAGATGTCCCCAGATCAAGACTTTGTCCACCCTTGATCTAGAAGATGGTGTTGTGAGAAAGGATTGACTGTACATCTTCATAATCATGGATAATGTGCTTTTTTATGCTACTGGATCAGATTTCAGATTTCCCACTGTTGCATATAGTTTACCTCTCAGGTGACAGCCAAGAAGCCAGCTTTTTGACTAAGATTTTGACTAAGATTTCCTTATGCTTGGAAAAGCTTTGGTCTATAGCTCTCACAATATGGTTAGTAATCATGTCAGCTGAGGAATTCTGGGGTCTGTAGTCCGCAAAATAACTTTTGCAAGTGCTGGTGTCACCTTATGATACTTATATACTTGTAAATAAACTGTACAGGGGGCTTGGGTTGGTGTGGAGGGAGGAAGAGAGTACCAACCTCCACGTTAACCAAAAAGAAATAAGGTGGATTTACACATGTGTATGTTACTAACAGGATGCCAGACTATATCACCAGTGATAGTTCCTTTCATAGCAAACCAAACCCAAGTAAATACTGCCCCTGAAGCTTCTCACTACTTGGAGTATTCAGGAGTGTGAAAGATGAAAACTGTACAGGAGGTATGTTATTCATATTTCAAGGCTTATCTTTCAAGCTACTGTATCATTGCTTGGAACTGGTAACATGTTCCTACGTATGTTATTCACAGCATCAACAGAACAGAAATGAGTGATTTCCCCTCAGCTGAGGTCCCATTGATGTAAATCAAAGAATATATTAAAAAAGAAAGAGCTGAAAAGGTGAGACAGAGGAAGTGAAGGACAGAGGAGTGTTTCATACCCAAGGTTCTCATGGAGAGCCTGATTCATGAGTTTGCCATGGATCACCACAAGCAATTCCGGTTTTTGAGTAACCCCGCAAAACACGAGCTATAGTCAAACTTTTGGTACTTCCTGTGTTAATTTATGGCCTGCCAGAAGGTTGCTCCTCCTCCAATGTTTCATTTCAAAACAATACAGCAAGGAGAGACTTTGTTGGGTGCCTCAACTCAGTTTGAGAGTTTGGCCCATCTACATTTTCCCCTTGGGTGTCAAGAGTCCTTTTCACACAGCTGAAAAATTTGGAAGGAAAGTACAGTTGCTCAGACTGTCCCCTAGTGGAAAGAATGAAACAGTTGTACTGTATACAGTGGTCCCCCGGGTTACGAAGGTAATCCGTTCCGGATTACCTTTCGTAATCCGGAAGCTTTCGTTTCCCGGGGGACCGCTAAATTCAACGGACCGCGCGGCCATTTAAAGGGGTCGCGCGGCTTTTTTCATTTTGTATCCCAGGGGATATTTCGTATCCCGGGGGATACGAAGCCGGTCCGCCACCTTTCGGATCCCGGGGTTTTCATAACCCGGGGGATTCGTAAGGCGGGGGACCACTGTATATACTTTAGTGTTTTCACAGATGAAAACTGGTACATCTGTGTGGCCAAATAACATCAGAGTGTGGTCAAGAGGACAAAAATAAATAATGAGGAAGAAGACACAAGTGAGGAGAGGCTGCACCAGTTTGGTTTTGCCTGAGTTTATAGGGAAGGGAGGGATTCCTTTCCTTTTTCCTTTCCCTCTGCTGAATTGAGTACAAACTACTTTTGCACATTGAACTTAGGTCCAAAACACACTGCAGAAATAATCCAGTTTGAGACCATTTTAACTGCCCTGACTTAGTGCTAGAGAATCTTGGGAACTGTAGTTTTGTGAGGTACCAGAGCTCTATGACAGAGCAGGCTAAATGTCTCATAAACTACATTTTCCAGAATTTCCTAGCACTGAGCCAGGGCAATTAAAGCAGTCTCAAACAGGATTATTTTTGCAGTGTGTTTTTGACCTTAGTTTACAATTGAGGTAAGCTGAGGGCAAAAGTGCAAAGAAAGAAGAAGAGACAGAAACTGGAATATTATAAAAGCAGCTGGAAAAGTGGGTTGATGAGTATTAATTGGGGCTGTTGCTGCCAAATCAGGACATTTCAGGGTATGGTTCTATTCCATTTCCCAGAGATACAAATTTAAGTGTTTCGACTATTGATTTATTTTGGCTTATACGAACACGAGTTAACAATGTGATACAGCAACTAAAAAGGCCAATGCAATTTTAGGTTGCACCAATAGAAGTATAGTGTCTAGATCAAGGGAAGTAATACTGCCACTCTATTCTGCTTTGGTCAGGCCACAGCTGGAATTCTGTGTCCAGTTCTGGGCACCACAATTCAAAAAGGATGTGGAGAAACTGGAGTGGGTCCAAAGGAGGGCAACTAAAATGGTGAAGGGTCTGGAAACCATGCCCTATGAGGAACGATTTAGGGACCTGGGGATGTTTAGCCTGGAGAAGAGATGATTAAGAGGTGATATGGTATCCCTGATTAAGTATTTGAAGGGGTGTCATGTTGAGGATAGAGCAAGCTTGTTTTTTGCTGCTCCAGAAACTATGGAGCAATGGATGCAAGCTACAGGAAAAGAGATTCCACCTCAACATTAGGAGCAAATTCCTGACAGTAAGAGCTGTTTGACAGTGGAACACATTCCCTCAGAATGCTGGAGTCTCCTTCCTTAGAGGTCTTTAAGCAGAGGCTGGATGGCCATCTGTCAGGGATGCTTTGATTGGGAGTTCCTGCATGGCAGGGATTGGACTGGATGGCCCTTGTGGTCTCTTCCAACTCTGTGATTCTACGATTCTGTGTGGCTTTACTTAGCCAACCTCACTGAAATACTGTACACTTGGCCTGAACAACAGACCAGGTCCAGCAGTGATTTAATTACAATAGAATGTGGTCCATTGATTATTTTTCTGGAGGTCCATTCAAGGTAATAAAAGGCCTGGCAGCTAAGAAGAGGTATCAGTGCATATTGACAGGCCCAGAGGCATCACAAAGGGGTGCAGGGTTTGCAGTCCCATGGCTGACACCTGTATAGGGGTTGACATCACTGCTCTTCAAACATCTGCCTTTGGGCAGAAATCAGATATGGTGTTCACCTGCACCTCTTTAAAATGTTGAAAAGATTGTGTGAATGGGGTGAGACTTGTTTTTTTTTTTAAAAAAAAATTAAAAATATTTAAATATATATATATTTAAAAATTTTAAAAACATTACATCTTATCAATTTTTCACTTTAACCACATGAAATAATGTATATATAAATGCTGTGCATGTGATATTGTTATTTAGTGGTATAATTTTAATTTTGCTAGTTGTTGGTGACATTGCATTCAGTGATATATGGGAATTACATTATATGAGTAAAACATTACTAACAACATTAAAAACATTACTAAGGATTCTGCATGGAGTGGTATGGGAGGAGGCAAATGGGAGAGGGCGACACCAACCCTAGTGATGCCACTGGTCAGGTCTATGGTTTGTTGCATATAAACTTGGTGCTTGTGTTCTCTTTTGCCATTTCGACCCTTAAAGCATTTGAGATGTTTATTCACCATCTCATTACAGTGATTTTAATTTTTTTAAAAATGTAGATGGGACAAAAGAAAAACATTTGAAGTTTATTTTGGGACAGAGAGGAAGCAATATGTAATCCCTGGACTATACAGAGTAGTTTTCCTTCTCTTGCTATGTAAAAATGATTTTTTAAAAAATGTAATTTCAAATGACCTGTACAAATCATGGGGCCCTCTAGATGTTGCTGGGCTCCCAGCATTCTTCATTATTAGCTATGTTGGTTACAACTATTGGGACTTGCAGTTCAATGACACCTGGAGGGCCACATGATTCCCACTCCTGCACTGTGCGTATGTACCTTCAGACTGACTATCAACTTATGGTGAGCCCATACATTTCATAGAGTTTTCTTGGGCAAGAAATACTGGGGAGACATTATAATATAATGCAGGATTGTTGTCTCATAGCCTCCAACATTTTGCAAATGACAAGTGGAACATATGTGGCCAGGCAACATCAGAATGTGGGTGAGATGGCAAAAGTTATTAATGAAGAATAATATACAAATTAGTAGAGACTGTAGCAGTTTGTTTCTGCCTGAATCCACAGGGAACAGCAAGACTCTCCTCCTCTTCTCTCCCCCTTCATGAGTTATGTGAATGCAAACTACTTTTGCATTTTGAACCCATGGATCACACTTCACGGTTACAATGCTTTATCTGCTCTAGCAACATTGTATGGAATCCTGGGGTTTGCCATTTAGGGAAGGGCATTTTGAAATCTAAGTCAGAAAGCTCTTGGGCCTCGATGAACAACAAAGCTCAGAATTCCACAAAATGTTGTCATTACATCTAAAGTGGAATATAGCTGCTGGCTCAAGTGATTAAGACATTGACTCTATTGATTGCAAGATTGGCAGGTTGGCATTTCGAGGCCCAGGTGTCATGTGATGAACTGATCTCCCATCACTAGTCCCAGCTTCTGCCAGTCTATCAATTCAAAAGCATGCAAATGCAAGTAGATAAATAGGTATCACTCCAGTGAGAAGGTAAACAGCATTCTGTGCAATCATGCTGGCCACATGATCACAGGCTAATCTCTGACAACACTGGCTCTTCAGCTTAGAAAGGGAGATGAGCACTGCCCCCTATGGTCAGACACGACGTGACAACCCTGTCAATGGGAATACCTTTACCTTCACCTTATAGAACTATAACAGTTTAATGTGATAGTGCTCTGAATTTACAGCGGCTGAAGTAATCTGAGAACAAAGGGGGAAAGTGGAAGAAGGAGAGAGAACTGGAACATTTTAAAAACAGCTTAAAAAGTGGGATGGCAGAAGATTAATCGAGTCATATTGGGACAATTGGAGGGTATATTTTCTCTATCCTGCCTTCAGTATTTCTAAATATTTTTCACTGGAAAAATTAATTTTGGGTCACAGAAACTTTTCCTAGTGGTTAGCTGTAAGAGAAGGAAGGAGTTGCCCTTCATGGTTCACTGTTCTTTTAAACTTATCCACATGATTGGAGTTGTCACGCTGCAACCTAGCAACTGCACTAGACCTTTAAATTCCCCACTGAATTAAAAGAACAGAAGCAACAGCCTCCATGAGTCCTCCTGCTTGTTTTGCTGCCTGTCCTTACCTCCAGTCCCTCCCCATTGGCCATGTCACACACCTGATGTCCTGTTACTATAACATAATGAGGGTTGGGTGGAAGAAGAAACTGTGTCTGCCTCTCCTCTGGATTACATCAGTCTGAACCTCTGTCACCCACAAACTGCAATGTACACCCAACTGTACCTGGTAGCCCATATATGAATCTCAACTTGCTGTTCTTGTTGTCTGGGCAACAAAATGCCTGAAGGTTATGAAGCACCAGAGAAGTCACAAGGAAGCAAAACTTGGAAAATTTATTCCTTTGGAATGCAACATGCTGACTCAAGGATTCTGGGTGCTGCAGTAAAAAATGATCAGTTTTCTAAGCTTGGGTTGCAATATATGGTGGGTTGCCCACATGCTGCTTTTTAAAATCACAAGTTTTCAATGTTGCTTTAAAAGTATAAAACAGGTGTCTTGATTTGAGGTGTCTTGGATTGCCAGGTCAGACCTGTTCCAGGCCCTGAAATTTTAGTGCCAGAACCTGAGATCCTTTATGACATCATGGAAGCAGGCTCTCATGATATTAGGAGAATGAAATTACGGCGGACAGCCCCTGATCATATCATTAAGCAAGATATCTTAAGCATGAACTGAAGCTAGACAAATTGGTCTGATCAGATCAGATCAATGTCACTCAGAACAAAAATCACCAAATCTAAGAAATGAACATGAACATGCAAACACACACACATTTCTCATGGCAGTGCTCCAGCCTGAGATTCCTTATTCAGGCCCTCAGATGTCAGATCCCTATGAAGCTGCCATCTTCCAATGCCATCCTTAATTTCAAACCAGTGCCACCCAGTTCTTTATTGCCATCTCATGTCATCACAAGAAGTAGCAAGTTGTCTTCTCCATCATGGCCCTCTACTCAAAACACATACTTGCCTGTGTAACGTTCAGTGGACTCTTTCAAACGGGGAGGAATTTCTCCCAACTCCGAATGGAGCCAATGCGGATTTATGTAAATTCGCTTGTTTAGCGAATTTACATGAACCCCTGCTCCGTTCGGAATTACTTCCCATTACCCGAAAATAACCCCCTCCTGCCCGAATTTGCATGCGAAGCTTTAATTCGCAATAAGGTAAAACCCATGATTGCATTCGAATTGGCTTCCCTCTTGCCCGAATTTGCGTGCAAAGAGTTAATTTGCAATAACATAAAACCCATGATTGCATTCGAATTGACCTTAAATTATACTTCCAATTTAGCCTTGTATGAAAGAGTCCAGTGTTAATTGAACTATCACCTGGATATGCAAGTGTGGTTTATCAGGTTTCTAGATTCACCTTTATTATAGTTTTCAAATGCCACATTAGCTGTGCTTCCAATCACAAGTAACACAAGTAACAGATTAAAAACTACTGCCTGCTACAAATCTTAATGCAGAAAGATGCAGATATACTAGGGACTTCCTCTGTGTGACACTAATGACACTGATATCAGATTATTTGCAGCTGAAGGTATTTCACTTATATAAAGGTATAAGTTATCTTTCCTTAGCAGCAATAAATATGTGTAAAAGGACCTTGGGGTTATTGTTGACTATAAGTTGAACATGGCCCAATTGTGTGATGCTGCAAAAAAAAAAAAAAAAAAAAAAGGCCAATAATATTTGTACCTTCAACACTCCTATCCCATTTATTGTGACCCCATGAATTTCATAAGGTTTTCTTAGGCAAGGAATTTTCATAGGTGGTTTTCTAGTTCCTTCCTCTAAAAGATAGTACCTGGTAATCATTTACAGTTTCCCATCCAAATCCTAACAAAGGCTGACCCTGTTTAGCTGCCATAGTTGGACAGAATGTGGTGCTATGGTCCTATTTCCAATGGAAATAAGACCATTTCTAAGACAAGAGAAGAAATAGTCCCACTATATTCTACACTAGTTAGGCTTCACTTGAAGTACTGCTTTCAGTTCTGATCACTTCATTTTAGAAAGGATATAAAGAAGTTGGAGCAGGTTCAGAGAAATGCAACAAGGATGGTAAGAAATATGAAGGACAAAACATATGAGAAAATGTTGTGGGAACTGGGCATATTTAGGCTGAAGAAGAAAAGACTGAGGGGGTGACATGATTGTGTTCTTTAAATATCTAAAAGGATGTCACAGAAAGGAGTAGGCATGTTTGCTCTCTGTTAACCCAGAGGGTAGGACCAGGTCTAATGGTTTTAAGTTAAAGAAGAGCAGATTTTGATGGAGGATTAGAAGTAACGTCTTGACATTAAGAGCAGCTCTGCAGTGAAACAAATTACCTAGAGAGGTGATTGGTTCTCTTTCTCTGATGTCTTCAGAAAGAGGCTAGACATTCTTCATCATTGGATTATCTGTCAAGCGATGAGGGAAGCCTCAGTTTAACAACGTCTGGAGCACCACATTGTTGCCACTCCTGGTTTTAAGGTCCCATTTGGTGACACAGTTGAATTGTGGCAAAGCCTACTTTCTGCTATGATAGCACTGACTCTGTTTTCACCCAAGGTTTCTGCCATTCCAGTAATATGGAACGCAGAGCATAGAGTTGCTTGATCAAGATACATTGGATTATTATACATAAAAGATTATTTAAAGAATTAAGACTGAGAAGTCTAGCGAATGCTAACTTCCTTCTCCAACTGTCAAATAACACCTGCTTTGCTCTTTTTCTCCATCACCCCTGCTCCAACAGGATTTGAAACTAGGGCTAGATGAGAAAAACAGCCAGGTATGACAACTGGAAGATGAGACATGTTTTTAGATGACAGCTCTTGCAAACTATATTGCCAAAAGTAATTTTTCTAAGCAAGCACAGGATGGTTTACAGTAAGTACTACCTTCTGCTGCCTTTTCCCACAAAACCCTCAGTTCCACATTATCTTGACAGATATGGGTTCAAGCACACAATATGGGTTGCCAACCTGAAGACTGGAGGCGGCTCATGTACCTCTAATGCTGAATTCTTTTTCCTCTTCTACACATCCATTAAAGGTACAGGAGCCTTCTCCAGTTTTCATTTTGGTAGGAACAAGCTAATAAGGTGTTGTACCTTGTGAAATCCTTCATAATCTATTATTATTATTATTATTATTATTATTATTATTATTATTATATAAATCTTCATGCAGGTATATATAGAATCATAGAATCATAGAATCATAGAAATTTAGAGTTGGAAGAGACCACAAGGGCCATCCAGTCCAACCCCCTGCCGTGCAGGAACTCCCAATCAAAGCATACCCGACAGATGGCCATCCAGCCTCTGCTTAAAAACCTCCAAGGAAGGAGACTCCACCACCCTCCGAGGGAGTGTGTTCCACTGTTGAACAGCCCTTACTGTCAGGAAGTTCCTCCTAATGTTGAGGTGGAATCTTTTTTCCTGCAGTTTGCATCCATTGTTCCGAGTCCTGTTCTCTGGAGCAGCAGAAAACAAGCGTGCTCCCTCCTCAATATGACATCCCTTCAAATATTTAAACAGGGCGATCATATCACCTCTTAACCTTCTCTTCTCCAGGCTAAACATCCCCAGCTCCCTAAGGCGTTCTTCATAGGGCAAGGTTTCCAGACCCTTCACCATTTTAGTCGCCCTCCTTTGGACACGCTCCAGTTTCTCCACATCCTTTTTTAATTGTGGTGCCCAGAACTGGACACAGTATTCCAGGTGGGGCCTGACCAATGCAGAATAGAGTGGCACTATTACTTCCCTTGATCTAGACACTATACTTCTATTGATGCAACCTAAAATTGCATTGGCCTTTTTAGCTGCTGCATCACACTGTTGACTCATGTTCAACTTGTGGTCTACTTGGACTCCTAGATCCTTTTCTCATGTGGTCTCGTTCAGCCAGGTGTCCCCCATCCTATATCTGTGCATTTCATTTTTTCGTCCTAAGTGCAGTACCTTACATTTCTCCGCATTGAATTTCATGTTGAATTTCAAGATATACTATATCCACAGCATTCCCTTCATCTACCAAGCTGGTAATTTTATCAAAAAAAGAGATCAGATTTGTCTGGCATGATTTGTTTCTCTGAAACCCATGTTGGCTTTTTGTGATTATGGAATTATCTTCCAGATATTCACAGATTCTCTGCTTAATGATCTGCTCCAGAATCTTTCCTGGTATTGATGTCAGACTAACTGGACGATAATTGTTGGGATCCTCTTTTTTCCCCTTTTTGAAGATTGGGACAACATTTGCCCTCCTCCAGTCTGCAGGGACTTCTCCTGTTCTCCAGGAGTTCTCAAAGATGATTGCCATTGGTTCCGATATTACATTTGCCAGTTCTTTTAATACCCTAGGATGTAGTTCATCTGGTCCTGGAGATTTATATTCATTTAGATTAACCAGGTATTCCTGTACTGTTTCTTTACTTATTCTGTGCTGAAATTCCCCTATTCTGTCCTCTGCCCCATCATCCTTAGGTTGGGCACCCTTTGCCTTTCCTGAGAAGACTGAAGCAAAGAAGGTGTTGAGCAATTCTGCCTTTTCTCTGTCTCCTGTGAGCATTTTGCCATCTTCTCCATGCAGTGGCCCAACTGCTTCCTTCTTCTTCCTTTTGCTGCGGACATACCCAAAAAAGCCCTTTTTATTGTTCTTAACGTCTCTAGCAAGCCTGAGTTCATTTTGCGCTTTAGCTTTTCTCACTTTATCCCTACATGTGCTGGCTATTTGTTTGAATTCCTCTTTGATGATTTCCCCATCTTTCCATTTTTTATACATGTTCCGTTTAAAACTTAGCTCAGTTGTAAGTTCCTTAGTCATCCATACCGGTTTCTTGAGACATCTCCCATTTTTCTTCCTCATTGGAACTGTCTGAAATTGTCCCTTTAGTATCTCCCTTTTGAGGAACTCCCATCCATCTTGAACTCCCTTCTCTTTTAGTATTCTTGACCATGGGATCACCCCCAGTATTTCTCTAAGTTTATTGAAATCAGCTTTCCTAAAGTCTAGAATGCGTGTCTGACTATGCTTAGCTTCATCTTTCCACTGTATAACAAACTCCAGGAGGACATGGTCACTCCCACCTAAGGATCCCACCACTTGCACCCCATCAACTAGGTCTTCCCTGTTGGTTAAGATCAGATCCAAAATAGCTGGTCCCCTTGTTGCCTCTTCCACCTTTTGGACAATGAAATTGTCTTCGAGGCAAGTGAGGAATTTTCTATATCTTGAGGATAGCGCTGAGTTTGACTTCCAGCAAATATCCGGGTCGTTGAAGTCCCCCATCACTATTACATCTCTCCTTCCTGATTGTGTGGTCATCTATTCTAGAAAGGCATCATCCAGTTCCTCTGCCTGAGTCGGGGGTCTGTAGTAGACTCCCACAGTAACATCCCTGTTCTTTCCCTCTCCTTTAATTTTTATCCAGATGCTCTCCACCTGGCTTCCAGTATTGATGTCCTGGATCTCTTCACAGGTGTAAATATCCTTGACATATAATGCTATTCCTCCTCCTTTCTTGTTTGTCCTGTTTCTCTTAAAAAGGTTATACCCCTCTATTTCTATATTCCAATCGTGAGACTCATCCCACCAGGTTTCAGTGATGCCTATTATATCATATTTCCCTTGTTGTGCTAGGAGTGCAAGTTCATCTTGCTTATTTCCCATGCTCTGTGCATTAGTGTAGATCTAAGACCATGTGTCCCCTTTACTTGATGCCTGTGCATGTTTTTTTGGCTCCTATTGTTGGGTCCTTGCACTGTTTGTCTTCTTCCCTCTATGTCAGTTTGACTATTTTTTCTAGCCATTTTGCCTTCCAGACTGCTGTCTCCCTTCCCCAGATCACTTAGTTTAAAGCCCTCCTGATCAGATTCTTCAGACTGTTGGCAAAAACGTTTCTTCCAACTGGCGTGAGATGTAGCCCATCCCTTGCTAGAAGTCCCTCCTCATGGAACCGCAGCCCATATGTATGTACACCAAATATTAAACTTCATATGTAGTATAGTTAGAATATATTTCAGCCAGCAAATGATTTACCATTAGTTAATACCACTGCATGTAAACAAGGAAGCATATTTTTGTACTTTCAGGAGTGGTCAAAGTACAGTATAGAAATGGGTTTTGTCTCAAGTTTACACAGCTTATTTTGTTTGTTCTAATATGAAAATAGAAAGTTACCCTTATTGGTTGAACTTGAAAGGTCAGCAAACAAAAAAATCTGAGCTATGATATTTCTGTGAAGTCATGCAGCTGTTGCTAGCCTGCTTCATATGCTAACATTTAATATTCTGCAGTGACTACTCGCCTAGTAAGCAACCCTTAACAGTAAGTGACAGGTCATATACTTCTGTTAAGTAGTGAATTCACCCTGGAGGAAGAAGTAAAACTGCACAGTCATTGTATGATAAAAACAGAGGAGTGGCCAAGATCCCATGGTATGCTGCCTTTGTTTTTACCAATGGACCTGAGAATGAACCCATCTCCCTGCTGTCTTCTGTGTACCCTACAACCCTCCTCCAATGACTATGTAGCTTTAAAAAATAGCACCCCCAAACTCTGCTCTCTACCCTGTTTCCCCTAAAATAAGACATCCCCTGAAAATAAGACCTAGTTGAGGCTTTGCTGAATTGCTAAATATAAGGTCTTCCCCAAAAGTAAGACCGAGCAAAGTTTTTGTGTGGAAGCATGCCCATTTTTTTTTGTTCAGCAATAAATGTGAATTGTTCTTCATGGAAAAAAATAAGACATCCCCTGAAAATAAGACCTAGTGAATCTTTAGGAGCAAAAATAAGTATAATACACTGTCTTATTTTTGGGGAAACACAGTATCAGGTTTTTGACTCCATATGCGGTTGCAGGAGAAAGGAGGAAAGCCCTGATTCCACACTCAGAAACAGTGGAAATACAATGTTGGATTGTCATCAACAACAGGTCAATTGTCTCCAAGCTAAGCCCTGTTAAACTCTATTTTATTTCTAAGTAAATATGCGTGTAATTATATAATTGCACATAATGATACACAAACAGAAATTGGATTAATGTTTCTCTTTCAGCAAAACGTCATTTATTATTTATTATTTATGGATTAAAATATTTATACCCAAACGTATTTTAAAAGAACCCGGTGCAGGATACAGACATCAATTTAGCACCAAATTCAAAGCAATTTTAAATAGTACAGGGTGCAAAATGTGAAAACACAGTGTGTGTGTTGTATGCCTTTAAGTCATTTCTGACTTATGGTGACTCTCAAGTGAACTTATCATGGGGTTTTCTTGGCAAGATTTGTTCAGATGAGGTTTGCCATTGCCTTTGCTTGTAGCTTGGAGTATGTGACTTGCCCAAGGTCACCCAGTGGATTCAAGCCATATTTCCTAGGCTCCCAAAGCTTTGGTCAACAACCATGTTTTAAAGTGCTGCTGAAATGAGGCCAGCAGAAGCATCAGTCAGTTCTAGAAAGGCCTCTACATTTTATTAGAACAGACCTACAAAAGCCTATTTCATCCTCAAAAGGTAGGAAGACAAGCATTATAGCCCTATGTGTAACAAAAGGCAATTCTAACCAGGATTCCCAGATCTAAAGCTGTTCCATCTTCTCTGGGCCACAGCAAGAGTCATGAAATCTCAGGGTGAGAGTACTACCCTGTAAAGAAGTGTTTTCATCTTATGTTGCTATAGCTTTAGTCAGCTTTGAAGAAACTGTTCTAGACTCTACATAAACTTTCTCTCTCCCTGCTTTGTTAGACTAGGTAATTTGTTGGGTCTTTTATTAGAATCACATGTTCTCAGCAAACTGGTTGATACTTAATAAGTTTTGCTTAATGGCATCCCTATACTACACTCCTTTTGACATCACCAGGAGCTGTCCCTAGGTTTTTGTCTCAAGCCCTGGTATGCTTCTGGCCTGTCGGCCCTAATTCTTGTATTTGGATAGGTTCAGAGGTAATGCCAGACAAACTCTATGAAAGCTTATGCTACCAGTTTCTTTCTCTCAGGTAGTCTCAAACATACTACAAGTTCCCTTTGCATATTGAGCCAGACTAATGAAGAATTGGACACATTCCCACTATGATTTAAAGTGAATCTCTGATCAGGTTATATGATCCCATTTGAATCTGGTTCTGATCCTACTTTGATCAATTTCTGTTATGATAAAGTGAGGCAAACGCAAAAAAAAAAAAAAAAAAAAACAAAAAAAAAACCAAACCTGGTTTTTCCAGACACTACTTTCCTAGTGGTTCTTTTGAAAAGAATCGATTCCAAAGCATGTTCAACAAATGGGAATGATGGATCTGCATGACATCATTCTGGACAGGGGAGACTAATGGCTGAGGGATATTTACCATCCCTCTTCAGTTTCTGGTAGATGCACCATCCCCCCCCCCTTTAGTGCTGCCTTTGTGCTTGCGATGTGACCTGTGAGTGCACGATTTTTAAAAAAATAAATAAATAAAATTGATAGAAGATTCAATTAGTTGATTTTGTCCCTACTTGCAATCAGTGAGGCAAGTATTTGCAAAACCAATGAACTGAATCTTTTATCACATTATTATTATTATTATTATTATTATTATTAATTAAAAATACAGTTCCCAAGCCGGGCTGCCCCAGCTGCTTCTTACATCACTGATGATGCACAGATGATTGATATACATTTTGAAGAGTCGCAAACTAGTAGGGACAACAATCATGCCAAAAAAGAAGCGATTACAAGAGGATAATGAAAATATCCGCTTTCGTAGTGGGAATGACAGATCTTTTGGAATCGATTTACTAACATGGAGCAAAGACGAATCCCAAAGCGGTTTAAATGTAAGTGGGAATGAGCCCTTTGGATTCTACCATGCATTAAACAATAGTCAATGTTAAGTTCCCATCCAGATTCTGATTCCTACTATTCAGCAGGCATGTCATTTCATAACTCTTACCACTAGGGGACACCTGAAGCTAAGGAATCCAATGCAGCCAGGCAGGAACTGGTCCATGAGGGAAAAAAGACAAATATTCACAGATGAATACTACAGTTATTAGGACCAAGGAAGAAAACCTTGTGGTAGGGTTGCTTTAGGGTTGCCATCAGTCTAAAACAACTTGAAGGCACACAGCAACAACAAAGATACCAAAGTGCCCACCACTTGAACTCCATGTTCTGTTCTCTGTATGTTTGGAACTAGCTATCCTAGAGATACTCTTATCTGAACACTCTCACAGCATGCATGCAAAAATAATCAGTATTCAACTAAATAAAGATATTCAGAAGAGATAGCAGGGGACACTTGGCTCTCTTTTAAAGCCTTGATGTTGTTACTTTTTTACCTAAGAAAAGCATGCTGGTTTTCAAGTTATTTCCCCATGGAGCAGTTTTCTGCCTGTTTGCTGCTTTTTTCTGTCTGTTTTTGTCTCAGACATACTCACAAACCAGGGAAAGACCATACTAGGTGGGTGTACCATAGACCAATCTTATTGTTGATATCAAAATATCAAAATACTAGTTTCAATACTGGCCAATAGGCCTCAATATCTAATAACAACATTAATTCAGCATGCCCATGATGCTGTTATATTTCTTCTTTCAACCAAACTCAGAGGAATGTATAATAATGGACAATTGGACAAAATGAATTAAAGGGAGAAAAAGATCAAAACAAGTTTCAGGAAGTTATTTTATTCTTTATGTTGAAGGTTGTTTGTTTTGTACATTGAGATTGTATATAAAGTATACAGTATATAATGAGGGTTAATGTTTAAATTTTTTTTATATGATTTGGTATGGCTGAAATATTTTGTGATGTGTTTTTATATTATCAATAAAAAATAAACCAGCATCTGACATCAGTAATGGATTGGATAAGACTGAACAAAGTGAATTTTAATCCAGACAATCCAGAAGTGCTCCTGGGGATATAGTGACTCAATCCCTGGCTGGAGTTACACTCTCCTGAAGATACAAGTTTTCAGTTTGGAAAACTTAAAACTCAGTTTATTCAGTTTCAATTTCAGTTTATTCTTGGTTTCAGCCTTGAGCCTGGAGGCCAGGTTTCTTTGGTGAGCAGGAGTGCTTTTGCACAGTTAAAGGTAGTGTGCCAATTGTGCCAATTCCTGACATTAACCAAACCTTAGTTACATCCTATTTGGTTTTTTTTAACATGCTTTGCATGGGGTTGCCTTTGAAGATCCACTTTTAAAAATGTTTCTATCCTTTTAACTATGTTTTAATTGCATGTTATATGTATTTTTAAAACTAAACAATCATTTCATTGTTTTTTAATTATTGTATGAATAATTTTTAAAACTGTATCCTGTTTTTAAATTGTCTGTGAACTGCTTTGAATCCTGTTTAGGGAGAAAGTAAGCAAATGAATAAATGAATCAATGAAACTTCAGTTGGTATAAAGAGTTGCAGCCAGATTGTTTACTGGTGGAGATCCCAGGGAAGACACAACTTCCTTCCTGCTACAATTTCACTAGCTGCCAGTCTTTTTCCATGTATAATGGACGTTTCTATGGACATTATCAGACAGGAGGAATTTCTCTCAATTTCGAATGGAGCCAATTTGCAATTACGTGAATTTGCTAGTTTAGCGAATTTACGTGAATTCTAATTGTGTTTGGAATGCGTTCAGAATGACTTTTCATTGCCCGAGAATGACTTCCCATTGCCCAAAATTACAGGAGATACTCTAATACACAATAACCTAAAACCCATGATTGCATTTGGAATGACTTCCTGTTGCGTGAAATTGCATGAGATACACTCATATGCAATAACGTAAAACCCAATGATTGCGTTCAGATTGCCATTGGATTATACTTCCAATTTCCATCATCTGATAACGTCCTAAGTGCTGGGTATGACCTAGAAAACTGTATACAACTTAGATCCAGGCTATCTGACTGACCCTATCTCCCCACATGAGCCTTCCCAGGAGGACCTGAGATCCCTGTTCTTCACTATCTTAAAGGAAAACAATCTTTTTCTTCTCCTCATATTTTCCTCTCCTGCCCTTGTCAGTCCTAATTTCTTGACTTATTCTAATTTTCTTTATTATCACTCATTCTTTTCTTCTTACTGTACCCCAATTTTTACATTTAGAGAAAAACTAGGAAGAGCACACCAGAATCAAGTTCCTGTGTTACCATTTGCATCTGATTGAAGAATGCTTTTCCCACCACCACCCCAATCCAGCAATAGAATTATTTTGCATAATTTTGCCTCACATTCTTGAAGCTAGGCTTTCTTGACTGTGGCCCATGTAGGGATGACCACTGGAAACCACACACATACACTACTAACACTAGTAAGACTGATAGCCCCCCTCCCACACACTATGGCCAGAAAAGTCCCAATTTCCCCATTTTTTTTTTTTTTTGGGAGGGGCTGTGACACTGTGCAAAATAATATGTGGTGCTCAGTGAATTCAGAAAAATCATATCCTTAGTAACAGCTTGCTGGCTTTCTGACAAACATCTGGATGAAATCCTCCATTTCTCACTCCTCTTTCTTCTCCCTCTTCCTTTCCGCCTCCTTAACAAGTAATGGAATGATTACAAAAAAACAAATGCGTACTTCCCAACACTTTGTTGAACCAAGATATGAATATCTCTTAACTACTTGATCAGGCAAAAGGCTCCAGAAGATGATTAATCCCACACTCACATGCCTATTAGAAAAGACTAACAACACAATCAATCATCTAATAAAAGTAAAGTCATGATGAGAATTAAATGTGGCTTCACTTGCTGAATCATTGACCTGTTCTTACAATAGGGATGCACACAACAGCACTGATAAGGCAGTGGCAACTGTTTACCAGGGAGGAGTACTGTCTGGCAGTAACAGACTGTGATGACTCAGAAACACTCATGTTCACCCAGTTCTCAAAAGAACCGGCGGCAGTTCCTTCCTGGGCCTGCCACATACAGTGCCACATATTGGCCAGATCCCAGAAAGAGGTAAAGGCATGGCACACTAGCATATCTTAATTCAGAAAGTTGGATTTGTGTTTGGATATGTATGCGCAATATTTCAAACTGCCATCAAGTCATCTTTGACTTATGGTGACTCTATGAATGAGAGGCCTCCAAGTCAATGGAGATTATTGCACCAGCTTTTATTCCCATGCTATGCTCAGGATGTAAGTGCACAGGGATGGATTCTATTGCACAGTTCCATCCCTGGGCAGTACTCATCTTGTACCTGACTTGGGCTTCTTCCGGACCTTTTAAAGAACAGGAAAATCCCATTCTTTAAAAGGTCCAGGAGAAGCCCAGGTCAGGTACAGGATGAATACTCCCTGGGGACAGAGCTGTGTGATAGAATCCATCCCTGTGTGTTTACCTCCCACGTAAACACAGGAATAAAAGCCAGTGTACTAATTTCCTTTGTGTCATCAACAGCCCTGCTCAGGCCTTACAGACTCAGGGCTGTAGTTTCCTTGAATGAGTCTATCAATATGTTATATGGGCTTCCTCTTTTCCTACTACCCTACCAAGCATTATCATATTTTCTAATGAGTCATGTCTTCTCATTCTATGGTCAAAGTACAACAGTCTCAATTTATTCATCTTGCAGGGAGAGTTCAGGCTTGATTTGATCTAGTACCCATTTATTCTAGCAGTCCATGATATCCATAGAACTCTTTTCCAGCAACAGCTATTAGCAGTTATATTGTGGAAGTAGTTCCACTACACATTTCTATTAGTTTCATACCACTGTAATAGTCATAGCTCCATCCTAAAGAATCTTGGGATTCATGTTTCATAAAATATTTAGAATTCTATGCTAGAGCAATCTCCACTCCACTCAACTGAATTACAATTCAGGCAACCAAAATGCCTGTCTGCACCACAGAATTAAATCGTTTGAATCTTCAGTTTCCTGGCTGCTTTGGAAAGTATTGTTCAGGAAAGAGTGGACTAGAACTCTCCAGAAGAGAATTCAAAGTTCTCACCAGACTAGAACTCTCAATTTTTCTTAGGATATGGTCATGACAATTTAAGTGGCATGAAAGTGATATAAAACTGTGAAGTGCAGATATGGCCTGAGTAAATATTTTCTGCATCTGCTACCCCAGGAGTGGGAATCATGCAGCCATTTAGATATATTTTGACTTCAGCAGCTATCAAAGCTTCTAATATTCTCTCTTCTACACAATTATTAAAGGTACAAGACCTCTGTCTGATATCTCATCTGCCCGCCCCCCCCCCCCCACATTATACACACATACTATAAGTAGATTATAGTATATATAGTATTCTCTCTCTCTCTCTCTCTTTTATTTTTGTGTGTGATTTTTTCAATTTCTCTCTCATACACTCTCATACACTCACACTCCTTCTCTGCCAAATGCAATGTTACTCCAAAAGATGGGGAAGGGGATTGGAGTCTCCACTAACTGTGTCAGTGTCTCGCTAAATGTTGGGGGAATTGTTTAGTACAAAAGAGGACTGCAAGAAGTGGGTAACTGGGGGGAATCATTTCACCTATATATACTTGTACTAACTGCAGGAGGATTCCAAGTTTAGTGAATGAAGAAAGTTTTATTTAAAAGTATGCTGGAGACCACACAAACACACAGTTCCAATTCAATCTGAAACACCATACAAGACTAACCAAAGTAGCGGTTTGGAAAATTGGATAGTGGAGGCTTAGGATTCAGATGGGATGATATTTACCACTCCTGAAGGGGAATCCATGGAAATGTGGAATGTGGCTAGGATGATGTCTGAGGACAATATAGGAAGAAGAAGCTCTGAATAGTTGGATAGGGGTCTGGTAGGTGGCAGCTGTATGCATATAGTGACTATATGTGGGTTGGATATTTATTCCCTTTTTGGTACCCTCAAGGGTTACTTAACATTCCCACATGAAGCATAAAGAGTTTGATTGCTTTCCCGTGGAATTGCCAAAACAGCAATATTGGTAGATGGTCTTGTCTCTGGATTAACAAAACCATGATTGGATTTGCACAACCCCAGGACAAATGGATGGGGAAGGCTGGAAACATGGCAGGGGGTAGGTAGGAGATACGGTCTTATTCACCTTAATGCTATGGGACTGCTTTTGTCTCCAGTGCAAGAGGAAATGTGGAAAACCTGGGGGAGAGGACAAAGTGATCAACAACCCATATTTTCAGGTCAATGTGCCTATGAACCTTCCTAGTATTATATGAAAATATGAAAATATGAAAATATACTAACAGCACACACATATTACATTTAACAATGTATCCTAAACATACATTTTTCCATATTTCACAGACATTATAGTGCATGTGACCAAAGCTGAGATTCAGTTAATCTGAGATAATAGGTGTGCTTCCTAAACACACCCAATTTTACATCTCATTGCTAGGCATCTCTATGAATAAGTATGAAGCATCACATTACAATATACTCAGCTGGATTATCAAAATAATTGATCTCAAAATTTATGAGATTTTTAAATTATTCTGGGAGCTTTTTGAGGTGGGAGAGATAAAAATAAGGTAAATAAACAATACTATAGCATTCATTTTTCTATGTACTACCTTACCCCATAGTTAGACCAGACCGGTCTTCTGATCACCATTCCCACTCATCTTTTCACATGAGTGATGTCTGACACAAGCAAGAATTGCAGAAGAATTGGAGGGAAAAAACACCATAGAATGCTAGAAAATAAAAGGAATACTCCAGTGTTCTTGTGGAAAAAATGTATGTTAAGCAATGCTGTTGTGGGAAAGGCTTTTTTATTTGTTCAGCTAATGTGTTTTGAGTGTAAACTCTTCTTCACGAGCTAATTCTTCTGTTTCCAGTGTTAAATGATCTTGAAATTCTGGCTACAATTTCAGAAAGAAAGAAACAGAAGAATTAGCTCATGAAGAAGGATTTACACCCAAAATGCATCAGCTAAACAAATAAAAAAAGCCTTTTCCACAACAACATGGCTTAACATACATTTTTCCCTATGAGAACACTGGAGTATACCTCTTATTTTCTAGCATGGGGGAATTGTGACAGGGATCCTGTTTTTGGCTATTTCACTCATCACTCATGGGAGGGTGTGGAAATGCCAGCCAACTGCTTCCTGAGCGACAAGGGAATAGACCCCAATTGACCACAGCAGCTGCTGCCCAGTAAGTGGTTATGGTGTGTGTTGCACTGTAATTCAGTGAATAGCATCATAGTTACAGTGCTATGTACTAAATTACAGTGCATTGGAGTGCTGCATTTTACTATGCACATGTGAAGACAAAACAGGATCCCAGCTGATCCATTTAAATGAATAGCAGTGTAGTAAGTCAACACTTACATACATTAGTTTTTTGTGGAGGTTTTGGGCTATGTGGCCATGTTCTAGAAGAGTTCCTTTCTGACGTTTTGCCAGCATCTGTGGCTGGCATCTTCAGAGATGCCATCTTCATCTTCAGAGACGTCAGAAAGGAACTCTTCTAAAACATGGCCACATAGCCCAAAAGCTCCACAAAAAACTATGGATGCCAGCCATGAAAGCCTTCGACTCCACTTATATATATTGTTGGACCAAGTCTTTTATCCATAACCAGCACAGCCAATGGTAAGATATGCTGGGAGATGCAGTCCAAACTAGTGTGGTGGACTGTTGGACAAGGATTCTGAGAGACTGGGGCTTAAATCTCCACTCAGCCACAAAAACCCACTGGGTGATCTTGAGTAAGTTACACTTTTGCAGCTCAAAAGAACCTCCTCTGAATAAATTTTGCTAAGAAAACCCTATGAGAGGGTTGCCATGAGTTGAAGCCAGCCTGATGGCACATAACATACATGATTTCCACCCCTGTGTTAGCATTAGGTTTATTTGTTATTTCATAATTTTTAAACTGCCAGCTCTGTACTAGAGAATCGCATGGTGTAATGGTTTGGGTGTTGGACTAGGACTGTGGAGACCAGAGTTTAAATCCCTGCTTGGCCACTTGGTGACCTTGGGCAAATCACACTCTTTCAGCCTCATAGGAAAATCTCTCTGAGCAAATCTTACTAAGAAAACTCCATGAGTTGGGTTTGCTTTAGAGTTGACTTAAAGGCACACAACAACAACAACAACAGCAGCAGCAGCAGCAGCAGCTTTATACTGGATGTTAAAACAGGTATCAAGATGTATAACACTCAAGAAGATTTAAGAATGCAGTACTGTATATTAAAAGATAAAAGTAGTCCCTTGACATGAATGTCTAGTCGCAACCGACTGTAGGGGGCACTTCTCATCTCCGTTACTAAGCCAAAGAGCCATAGTCTGGACCTTTATGTCATAGAAACAGTGCACCACTAGGTGTCCTCTGTTAACCACTCAAGTCCTACACAGTTATGTAAAATTAAATATGCTGCTGCTATGTGAATGTATCTGCAAGAGACTGGAAACTGGTTTGGCTTTAGGTTGGGCCACAGTTCAATTCAATCATGGCAGTACTTCTAGATCAAGTATAATGTGACATGTTCATATTATGAAATGGAAATCTCCAGAATACAAGAAGAGGTTGAGGCAGAGTGTGGCAAGTTATTTTTAAAAGTAACCTGTTAAGTTACAGGTCCAAGGTAAGAGTTAGTTACTATTATTGTTGTAGTTTTTAAAGAAGTAAATTTCCTCTCCCACTTTGCAAAAATTATATTTACTTGTAGCTGCCTTTTTAACCAAAATTTCTTAAAATGCCAGACTGTTGGCCTATGATGCAAAATACACAGCATACAGCACAGAACAAGCCATCACTTGAACCATGTGATAATCTTCTTCCACAATTTAGTAAAGGCACAAAACACTATTGTTGAAGTACAGCCCTAATTATAAAGCAAAAAGTTACTGTTACAGTACATTAAATTACAATTGTCATGGAACTTGTAAGTTAAACATTTGAGACAAAAAAAGAATTAATTCATTCTTCACTTGTCTTGTTCTCAGGCATCAGTCCTTCTGTGCTTGCTTGCTCACTCGCTTTCTCTCTCTCTCTCTCTCTGTACGTATATATATGTCACAAAGGGGGAAAACCCCACTAAATTTTTCTTAGAGACATTTCCAGAAAAAGAAAGTGTTCTTCCTGTTCTCACATTGGAGGTGAGAAATCTTGTAGGAGTTACCAAATTTAGGATGTCTCAGTATGCTGAGATGACCTGCCTCAGTGAGAAAGAGACAACTCATGAGGTCTCTTTACAACCCCCACATAAAATAGGTTGGCTGAGAGAAAAGCACGGCCCTATCCGTCAGATCGGGCCGTGCTTTTCTCTCTGAGGAGGCCTCCTCCCGGCCGGCTGAGAGAAAAGCACGGCCCGATCCGCCGGATCGGGCCGTGCCTTTCTCTCTGAGGAGGTCCCCGCCCTCTTTCCCCCGGGTTACGAAAATTTTCGGGTTACGAAAGGTAATTTGGAATGGATTACTTTCGTAACTCGGGGGACCACTGTATAATTTTATTTTTGCTAATTGTTTAGAGAGTCAGTGTGGCATAGTGGTCTGAGTGCTGGACTGCAATTCTGGAGACCTGGCTTGGCCATGAAACCCACTGTGTGACCTTGGGCATGTCACAATCTCTCAGCCTCAGGGGAAGGCAACGGCAAACTTCCTCTGAATAAATCTTGCCAAGAAAGCACCCTTAGGGTTACCATAAGTTGGAAATGACTTGAAGACACACAACAAAAAGCAAACAAAATGTTTGATCACAACTATTTCCATTACATTCAGTAATATACAGGAATTACAATTAATGAGTAAAATTAGTACAAAAAACATTACTAAGGATTCTGTACGGTGTGGTATGGGAGAAAGTCAATGTGGGGATGATACCATGAGTTACTGCACCATGTGATGCCAAGCCTAGTAATATCACCCCAGTGTGGTAATGCATAGTATCACCTGCAGGTTGACTGGCACATATCCCAGCCACTCCCACCTCTGCCTGACAGGCTGCCTCTGCCACAGTGGGGTTGGGGTGCTGCTGCTACTTGGCAGCCACTTCTGGGTCTGGTGGGGTTTCTGACTGGGCTGTCCATGGTATCCTCAGCCCTCTTCTCCAACACTACATTTCAAATGAATTGGTTTTCTCCTTATCTGCTTTCTTCACTGTCCAGGTTTCACATTTGTACATGGTCATGAGCAATACCATGGCTGCTATGATTCTGATTTTAGTGCTCAGTTGTCTTTACTCTTTAGTAGCTGTCCTTCCCATTCCTAATTGTCTTTTGATTTCTTGACTGCAGTCTCCATTCAGATCAATGTTTGATCCAAAGTAGGAGAATTCTTTGACTGCTTCAGCTTCCTCATTGTCTAGCTTGAATTTATGTAGATTGTTATTGTTTTTGTTTTATGTTCAGCAGTAATTCTGCCTTTGCACTTTCTTCTTTGATCTTCCTTAATAACTGTTCCAAGTCAGGCATAAATGTTACAAACTGTTTTTATGGAGAAAATGTAATGTTAGAGATGTAGGGTTCCCAGATCTTCAGGCCTTACCCCAAATATCAGCGCATACACCCTCTTCTTTAGTTCTCCTGCCAAGGGGGAAGAATCTTTGAGTGAGAGCACTGTCAGGAAAGTTTGTGTATATGTATCCTTTTCATTGCTTAGCCTTGGTAAGGTTTTTTTTTTTAACTGAATGGCAAACTCAATGCCTCTATAATTGATGCACATGCCATGAGGAATGCTATCAACAAGGACTGATTTTGTAACATCAGCCTTGTAGCATCACCCAACCATCATACAAGTGTTGATCCCCAGGTCTCTGCATCTTGCTTGAAATATTAAAGGTGCTGTTTTTGGAAGAAGGACTGATGCAGGTATAGGCCACACCCTTGTTGACTATGAGGCAGATAGGAACACAGACAGTCAAAGCAAAGTAATAAAATTTCCTTCTCTATTGGTGGAAGCAATGAGACTTCCTTTGAGATCTAGATTACTACCTGTCCTTCAGAAAGGTACAAGCCACTTTGTAGACAGAATATAGTGCATCTCCCATGAAGCCTCTGTACTGATACATCTGGGGACATACTGAAGTGTTGTGAAAGGTAAAACATGCCAAATTCAAATTATTTTACCATTGTTGGAGTCCCAGTCTGTAATAATGTAAATGAATTGTCAGCACTCCTTTGCTTGTTAAAGTTGTCATATGTCAGTATTACAATGATATACAAATGTTTCCCCTCAATTTTTGCATCACAGTTACTACAGGTTTTGCACTAGGTTGAAAGCAGAAAATTCTTTGCCCTGAAATTCCATTGAAATTGAATGGAAAATGTGGAGGAAATGTTCACTGCAAATTTGTAGGGCTTTGCTTTTATTCTCTTCCTTTTGCTCTTTCTTACAGGAAGTACTGGTTTTACAGAAATATTATCTGTCCAGGATACATTTGTATGCATTCCATATAAGATGCACTTCTTGAAAGTAATCAAAACTTAATGTTATCTATGTGTTATCCAAATTATGCATAACCCTTGGGTCTGAAGGACAGATCTAGAATCCTCACAACAAAGTTTTTATTGTCAGATCTGTGGTGGATACTGCTTCTGGTGAGGATTTGTATCTCCATTCTTCCTCTTTTACCTCACGAAAATACAGAGGAGTGTAGGAACAACAATAAAATGCCAAGTTAACAAAAAAGAGACCTCAAAAAATCTCAATGTAACTTGCTTCCTAGTTTGGGGAGAAATGTTGCTCATGTTGGCACTTGTTTTTGACAAACAGGTTCATTCCTTCCATTTGGTATGGTTCATAATAATAAGATGGAGCTTCTTTATATCCCTTGCATACTCTCCCCACATTGGAAAGAGAGCCCTTTGAACTGCAGTACAGTACATTCTTTCTGAATGCAACTCTTATAGTAGCCTGAAAGTCCCAGCTATTGCCAACCAAATAAGGAGATTTTGGCCCTATCTCAAAATTATAGGATGAGACTTTGACAGGCCTATAAAAACTGTTTAAACAATATCTCCACAGAATTCATTGACAATATAAGGACTATATTTGCAGGACTAAACATAACAGACTGTGAACCAGAAGAGCTCAGGTCTGAAGCCAGGAACATAATAAAAGAGGAATGCACACAGACACTTTCAACAGACAAAAAGAAAATGAAGAAACTGTGAATAACAGAGAAAATGCTAAAACAATAAAGGAAAGAAGAGAAACAAAACAAAAAGAAGATAGGAATAAACTAAGAACCATGACTGCAACAGTACAACAGCTAATGCATAAAGATAAAGAAAAATACTACAATGAAGAATGCAGAGAAATAGAAGACAACAACAAAAAAGGAAGATCTAGAGACCTATTCCACAAGATTCAAGAAATCAAAGGGATGTTCAAACCAAGTATTGGGAAGCTCTGTGACAATAAAAATAATATAATTCAACACCAGGAAGGAATAAAAAGATGTTGGATGCAATACGAAGAAGAGTTATATAAAAGAGATGACAACATGAAGGACACATGGAACAAAGAGCCATATGAAGATGAACCTTAAATTTTAAAAAGCGAGATGGAAGCTGTAGTAAGAAATGGCCAAAAAAAAACAAACAAAAAACCTCCAGGAATAGATGATATTCCAGTCAAACTGCTGCATTCCACATTGGCAGAGTCAACTCTAGTGCTAACCAACATAAGCCAACAGATATGGAAAACAAAACAATGGCCAACAGATTGGAAAAGATCAGTATACATCCCCATACATCCCCCCTAAAACATAAAGTACAAATTGACGGTAGTACTATTTTGGCTTGGAGTATGGTAAGTAAGCATTGTTGTTGTTGTGTACCCTCAAGTCATTTCCAATTTATGGCAATCCTAAAACAAACCTATCATGGGGTTTTCTTGGCAAGATTTCTTCAAAGGAGGTTTGCCTTTACCTTTCTCTGAAGCTGAGAGAGTATGACTTGCCCAAAATCACCAGTGGATTTCCATGGCTGAGAGCAGATTCAAACCTAGGTCTCCAGGGTCATACAGTTGGCCCTCCTTATCCATGGATTTTTTTATCCATGGATTTGAGCATACACGGCTTGAAAATATTCCCCAAAAGTATAAGTTCCAAATACCAAACCTTGATTTTCCATTTTATATATGGGACACCGTTTTGTTGTGCCATTATATTTAATGGGACTTGAGTATACATGGATTTTGTTATCCACGGAGGGTCCTGGAACCAAACTCCAGTGGATAACAAGGGCCCGTTGAACTCCAATGCTCAAACAACTATACCTTGTTGGCTCTCACAAGTAAGCATCTTATATCTCTACATACAAAAGTTATTTACATTAGGACATGAGCCTTGTTCAATATAGCTGTGTGTATGGTACTTGCATATTGCTACCATTAGCTACTTTCTGATTACCAAAAGGCAGAAAGATAAGTAAATAATGAATGACACTACAGGTTGAATCCTCTGGTTATTAACAAAACGTCTCTCTACTAGCAACAGTTTTGGGGCTAGGTTTGTTTGGTTTTTTTTTTTTTTTTTTTTTTTTTTTGGTCTTACATTGGCATAAATTGCATATATGCCAGTATTATGTAGTGATTTAGGTGTTGGACTACAGCTCTGGAGATCAGGATTCAATTCCACGCTCAGGCATAAAAGCCCACTGGCTGACCTTGGGTGAATCACACTCTCTCAGGTTCAGAAGATGGCAATGGCAAAAAGAAACTTGCTAAGAAATCCCCATGATAGGTACACCTTAGGGTTACCATAAGTAAGAAATGACTTGGGAGATTATCACATGGGGAACAGGATGTCATTGTCTCGTCTCTGTCCCATCCTTCCTGCAAGATCACGAGAAGGACTTTCATATGGCATTGTGCTTATCCAGACATTGTTCTATCTGGAAAGCATGAGTGACAGTGATTGTGCAAAAGTCTTTCAAATGAAATTGTGCTGATCCTGTCATTGTCCTGTCATTGAGGTGGCATTGCCCTGGCATTTTGCATTAACTGGAGTTCATGTTAATGCAATGTTGCTATAATGACAGGATCAGCGCTACAATATGCAACACACACACACACACACACCACCAATGGATGGGATAAGGACTGAAGATCAATCCTGTCCCTATCCTATCCGAGTGTGATAATCTCCTTGGAGGCACACAACAACAATGCCATCACAGTTCACTTTTCTGGTCGGGGGGGGGGAGGGTTGTTCAGAATTCACTATGATCATGACTACTTCCACTCCATCCTTTCTCAATGGCAGCCCATTTCCTCATCAGTGGAGACTGGGGGAGTGGCAGGTAAGTGCCCAGCTATTTTCCTGTAGCAAGTCACAGAGCAATGCCATCATCCACAGGACTTCCAGCTCTTGGAAAATAGGTTGCCTGGTGCTGTCTGCATTCCCCACTGGCCCTGACCAGGCGCATCTGAAAACAGCTTGGTTTCAGGGGAAATTTGGATTGGAGACAATTGTAGCAGGCTCGTGGCCTTTATTGAGCACTAGCTGTAGTATTCACCATTGTTTGTGAAAAACATTAACCATTGCTGATGATTGTTGAGTCTCAATTGTTCTGGAAAAGGAGTGCTCATCTTTTTTGGCATGCAAACTTTCCTCACATTGTACATCAATCTCAGTTGCACTTGAGAAAGCAGATTCATTTCCCAAATGTGCTACTCCATGTGGATGAAGAAAATAATTGGGGTAACCCCTTAGCCCCTCCTAAGTGAATTTCCTGATTTTCATTTCACTGAGCCCCACCCCTGCACTGAATCTGGGATATGCTACTTATCTTTAATATTTTAAATCTAACTATAATCTTGCAAACCCACTAGAATAGGTGAGAATTCAATTTAAAAAAATATTGTGATGGCCCAAAACCACCCCACCCCCATTAACTCATGTATATTATGTAGTCTATATTTTAACACAGATCATCCCAAAAATATTCTCCAAATCTAGTGAAAATCTAGAAATCTGTTTTCACATGATGTGGTAACAAATGAAGGCCCCATTCTCACTAACCAAATGGGTAGAACTGGGTCTTATGTCACCGGGTCTCTTTGGGTAGGAGTTCACATTACTGCACGCTGTGTGATCGTCCCCGATGCAATTTAACCCAGTTTAAAGTTCGCACAACATATACACCACATAAAGATGGTGCCGCCTGTACAATCTGCTTCGATCTGCTTCATTTTTCCTCTGTCAATCAAGTGACATCATTGATGATGTCAAACAAGATGGGCGCTCCCGATCGGGTGCATTCGAACAACCTCGTTTGTTTATTTTTTAGATAAGGCAGAGGATGAGCATATGCGCACGCGCACAGTTCAATGTGTGATTTGCCTCGGCGGTAGTGGAGGATGCGCACATGTGCATGTGCGCAGTGTATTGTGTGCTGTGTTTCATCCAGTTTCCAGTCACTGTGCATCGGCCAGCTTCCAGTATCAAGATAGACAAACCTGGAGAGATTGCTGCCCACTTCCTCAAATGCATGGAGTTACCAACAGGGGCACCCTTCCATGAATCTGAAGAGTGGCTGTAGTCCACAAAACATGTATCAAATAAAACTGGTTAGTCTTTGAGATGCCAGCAAACTTTGTCATCTTGTCTACTAGATTGATATTAACATCTAAGAGAGCATTTTCTTCTGTGGCTCTGAAACTTTGGAATAACTTGCCAGAAGAGATCTGTCTTATTACCTTATTACCTTAGAGGCTTTTTAAAAAGCACTTAAGACGGATCTCTTACCCACCTGACTTGTTATGATATTTATGTATTGTCAGGAGTGCCGTGAACGATTAAGAACATCTGTAAACCAGACAGATAGCTTTGACAGCCAGAGTTAAGGATTGCTGTTTTTAATGGTTTTTAATGTAGTTTATTTAAATGTGCATTGCACATTAAAATTGTTGTATTGCACACTGTATTATATGTTTTATTGCTTTAACTTGTTGGAATCCCGCCTCGATCCATAGGGAGAGGTGGGAAATACAAATAAATTATTATTATTATTATTATTACTTGTACTAGGTTTCTGGTTAGAGAGTTTGCTTGCGCTTGAAGGCAGACAGTAAAATCATTTGCCAATCAAGTCAGATTGTAGATTAGAAGCAGGGCTTGTTGCCCTTCAAAGATCAATAATGGTTGAAACACTCTAGAAAAAAAGGATTGTCCAGTGGTGGTTGGGAGCCTCAGTATCAGTGGGCTGATGAATCCACTCTGTGTTTTATAAATTTAAACAAAATAGCCAAGGTGCTGAACCTTTTTTGGGATAAAGATCAGCACAGTAGCTAGCTCCTTTAACACCAAGAACAGATTTCCATTGAAATCACTGAAGTTCAAGTCAACAGCCTTGGGTCCATTGCTTCCTTCCAATCCCAGTTGTGTACACTAACAAAAGAAGATCATTTGTGTGGCCATTTTCACATATTATTTGCATCTGAGATCATATTTGTGAAACCGTGTTTTAAGAAAACTTCCTCAGTCCCATTCTGTTGTTCCTCCATTCATCCACCCACACCATTTTCCTAGTTTAATAAGTGTCAACACACCTACTGCTGTAAGCTACTATTTACATATCATTCCACCCCACCTCAAATAAACTTAGTTGTACTGAGACCTGGTTTTGTCTTTATACAGGCATGCCAAGACTGAATATCTGATTCAGAACCCTCTGAATGGGACCTGAGTCTGCTGGAGATAAGATAAGGCCTTTGAAATCCAGTATGATCTAGCTAGAAAATGAATCGCAAGGTGTGTTCATGTGAGTAAAAGCAATGTAATCATGTCTGTAAGGCACTTTGGGACAGAGTAAAAAGACAAGACGTCCTCATCCCACTTCCCTGCATACAGAAAGCAGGTGGATAGGCAGGTGGATCTTACTTCAACACTGATGATGCAACAATATCATCCATAAACCTGAGAGCAGCAGGCTGGTACAGGGCATACAGGGCAGCCTGCATACTACACACAGCTCTGCTCTCTTAACACTTCCTCACTGTTCACCCCTCCCAAGCATCTGCTTCCTGCGGCCACAACCATCTCATACTGCCTAATGGCCCTGAGACTGTAACGTCTAGTAGTGACACAGCAATTATAAATAAATGCATAAGGGAGAATCAGATCAATTTAACAACAAGGAAGATGTATCATTGATTGTTCAGGGGTGTGAAAGCATTAGCATTCAGAGGTCGACAAACTATGACCTGTGTCCAGGAGCTCACCTGACTGTCGTGTTGTTGTGTGCCTTCAACTCACTGCAGATTTATATTGGTCCTAAGCCAAACCTATCACAGAGTGTGTTTTAGTGCTTACAGCATCTATTAGCATCTATTCACACAATTTTTCACTACTAATCAAGGACCTGATTACTAATGCATCTGAGCAAGTAGACTTTAGCTCATGCTACCAACTTCTTTCTTTCATTAGTCTCAAAGGTGCCACAAAATCTCTCTACATACTGATTCTACACACTAACATGGCTATATCTTTGAATTCTACCTGATTACTAGTACAGTCAGCCCTTCCCTTATGGAAGGGATTTGTTCTGGACACCCCCTCCCCCATGTAAGGGGAACTGCATATGCTTGCGCCCTATTGAAAACATTAGAATGCATGCATGTGGTGTGGCGCAGTGTGTGCACCACGGGCGGTCATGACATTCATTAAATTGTATGGTTTCAGCATAAGCTGAAAGCCACATAAGAGAAGCACATGTATGCTAGTTTATTGCACAGGGCTCCTGGAACAGTGCAAAAGGGGCCAGGAAGGGAACAGAATGAGTGAGGGATGCATTTTACCGCACACAGGAAGTCCCAGTTCCATTCCGTTCTGTTCTGTTCCATTCCCCATCCATCCCAGAAGAGGAGATTTTTGAGAACTGTTCTGAACATCCTCCTCTAGGATGGATGATGCATGGATGGGGAATGGAATGGGGATTTCTGGCGGCCGCGTCCTGTTTGTGGTAAAATACATGCCTTGCTCATCCCTCACTCGTCCCTCACTCATTCTGTTCCCTTTCCAGCCCCTTTTGTACCATTCCATCCAACCCTGTGCAATTAATTTAATGGTGTGGGCTGATTGTATAGGTATACCTCAGTTAACAAAGTAGATGTGTGCCTGGACATTATTTCTTTAACAGAAACTTGGACACCAGAGGCAGAAATAACATGGAAAGAACAGGGATAGGTTCTTGCACCACACAGAGAGAGAACAGTTGAACATGTTTCAGCAAATCTTTTATCCAAAACTAACAATATGCCATGGGAAATGAAACAACCAGGTCAAGTAAACCTTGCATAAGTAAACAAAAATATTTTAAACTTTCTAGAGGCCATTGGAAAACCTGCCTGGGCTTTTTACAAATTAATAATAATAATAATAATAATAATAATAATAAAAATTATTTAATACCCACCCCTTTGAGAGCAAATTATCATCATCATCATCATCATCATCATCATCAACCTTTATTTATATAGCGCTGTAAATTTACACAGCGCTGTACATACAATCTTTTTAATTAGATGGTTCCCTGCCCTCAGGCTTACAGTCTAAAAAGACACAACACAAAAAGAGAAAGAAGAAGGAAAAAGACTTTGTAAAAAGAAGCTTCTTTGTCAGAGGTTAACTGAGGTATGCCTGTATTAATTTTTAAGGCATGACATTATACAAATGTCAGTCTGTTTTTCTGCCATGTGGACTCTGCTATTTATGCCAATATTTTGTTCCAGGGTTCCACTTGGATTTCTTAGTTAGATTATTGGCTCTTCGTCTGTGTGGGTGACTGATAGCCTGCAGGGATCAGACACATGAAGAGGCTGTGCAGACCAGCCATTAAGGCCACCCTGGGAGGGGACGTCAAGGTGTGGCGTCCATACGACACATGCTCCAACTCCACCCCCATGGTGGTGTGATGCTGTGTGCCATACCTCACAGCGTGCAGTGTCACAGCATTCCTCATGATGCAGCACCAAAAGAGTGCCATAAAGCCACAGCACAGCAGTTACAACACCCTTTCCGCTTTTTGTGGCTCCTTTTCCACCCTGAAAAGGCTAGATCAGGGCTACAGCATGCGGTTGCCATGGCCCCTATCTGGCAAAGATGGAGATGGCTGCAGGTCGCCCCTTCAGGGGTGGTCAGCACATCAAACATGAAGGAATAGAAGACAAACCACTGTCCTGAGCAAACATTTGATGCAAATCCCAAAAGTTAATTTGTCCAAAGTAGTGGAGAACATCATAGCCAAAGATATAATTTACTATTTAGCTCCCAAGATATTTTGTATGTCTGTAGTAGGTTGAAGGCCAAGGTGGTATAGAATGTTGAATTTGGATCAGAGGGATGCAAATGTTAAATCTAGATGCAATCATGAAGCTCACACTGTGTATGCTGTACTCAGTTCTTGCAGGGGGCACAAGGGGGAGGTGAGATATAATGAAATGAATACATTAGCATTATAATGAATTTGCCCAATGGCCCTTAAGATGCCATTCACCCAAACAAGACATTGTTCACAACAGGTTACATAACCACCTGATGATGATGACTACATTTACACCTACCTCCATTCCATCAGAGTGAATCGTATTATAGTCTACCAGACTCCTTATTTAGGGTGAAAGGATCATTATAATGTGGCATTCCATACAGCTATGTGCTTCCACCCATGTACATTCAGATGATTGCTAAGGTTGCTAAGGTCATCTGGTTTTCCTACAATATCTTATGATTTAGCCACCACCACCCATCCAAGGTATGCCACCTAGCTCCTGGATTATTATCATTGGTGCAGTAATCCCTGTTAGGAGTAGGGTCTGGGGGAAGGGTGCCAGGCAGTAATAGAGAGGTAAGCACAGATGTTCATCATAACAGTCTCCATAGCCACTCCCTGAAAAAAAAGAGTCTCAAAATACAGGCAGCTGTGTTGATCCATGACAAGAAACCTGTTCTGGCAGTTTTCCTCTCTACTGAGAGCAGATCTTTGGTAAAGCTAATGGAGCTTAATAGCTCATTCAGAACCAAATATTGTAACCCCAAAATACTTTACACTGCAATGCAAATGTTTGGATCTTACTGGTTAGTTCCAGCAGGAGTAAACTCCTTTAATCAATTGTTGTATAATAAGTCAACAGACAGGTAAATCCAGTTGACTGAATGGATATACTCCTGTCAGTAATAATAAAGGGATTCAGGCCATTGACAGTAATTCTAAATATTGTTACTGGAGAAAATCAATATTTCAACCCAGCCACTGAGGCTTGCAAGTCATCCTTGATAATATTCTAGTGATGAAGCTATTGATAGGGTACAGATTTTCAGCATGATTGGAGGTGCTGTGTTGAGGAACTCACCACTCATAAACTCCCCTCTGAAGAAAGTGGATATAAGTAAATGAACTGGGAAATTTTATATTTAATATTTAGTTCATACTTTAATTTTGCAGAATGAACAAAGATGGTTGCTGAACCAAAGTTTAAGATGGCTAACAATTTGGGCTAAGTGAAGGTCTTTAGGAAAATGCTGAACAAACAGGAGAAAACAAGAAATTGTTTAGGTACAAGCTGCCCTGGTACCCTAAGCAGAGGCGCCAGAGTGAAGTCAAAACATAAACACCAGATAAGTAGAGATGCAACTGTGAAATAATGTGTAAAGGTTAGCTACAAGGAAAGTAACTTTCTGTAAGGTGACATGTGACATGACGAATCATAAGTGGGTTTTAATTATTCATGTGTTCGTTTGTCTGATTGCTTGAGATTCATTTGTTTAGAGTTAAGATTGGCCAATAGAAAGCATTTTTGGAAGTCCTTTGTGTAAAAACTATAAATCCCATGATCTTGTTTTCTTCTGGATCTCAGTCTTTGGAAATCTGAATTTTCCACTGAGGACATTTTTATTCTATGCCGGCTGAATAAATCTGGAACCCTTAACCAACTCTGGGTCCTCTTGTCTTTACTCCACTCTGTCAATGCTGAGGACTGGGTAAGCAGTCCTAGCCGAACCCGTTTTTCCATTACATATTGTGTAAAGGTTTCCCCATTACATGAATGTCTAGTTGTAACTGACTGTAGGGGGAGGTGCTCATCTCTGCTACTAAGCTGTAAAGTCAACATTGTCCAAAGATTAGTCCAGTGGTCATGTGGGCAGCATGTCTGCACAAAACACTGTTACATTCTCATCAAAGTGATACCTATTTACCAATTTGCATTTTCTGCTAGGTTGGCAGAAGCTGGGACTAGTGACAGGAGCTCAATGGTAAGAGATGGACCTGGGGCAGGGTGATCTAGCACTGTGCCCCATTTCTGTAACAAAAGATATGTGGACTTTTGGTAATTGTTGATGAGCCAAGAGATTTTTCCTATTAAATCTCCAACCCATCCTTCTTTGTGACAAGGAAGAGACAACCAGGTTATTTGGCTTCAGCAGGAATGTTTTAACCTACATCTTCTTTTGCAGACCCACTGTCATCCTATTTTTGGAAACTGAGCCACAAAACAAGCATATACTCGATATACTCATGTATACGTCTAGAAATTTTAGCCAAAAAATTGACCTAAAAAACCTGGGTTGACTTATCCATGGGTCAACATGAGCACTGTACTTAAACTCATATATTATATATAGTCATTTCCTTTATCAAAATAGAGAAATAAAAGGCGAGAGCTTAGTCCATCTTGGGAGCAGCAAAAAGAAGCATGGATCCCCTCTGCTGTTTCATCCATCCTGCCTTTAGGATGAGCACAGTTATACCTGACAGAATTTTCTAAATTCTTTGGCATCATTTTCCTTTGCATCTCCTTTACATCCTTTGTTACATTCCCCTAAGTTTTACCCTCGACTTATCCACAGATCATATCAAAATCCATCATTTTGGCTCAAAATCTGCCCTTGACTTATACATGAGGTCAACTTATAGTCGAGTATATACAGTATGCATAATAATCACCAGTTCCGTCGTGTTTTCTCCTTATACTCACACTGTTTCCTACTTGTGCAGTTATTGTACTATATCTCTCTGCCAAAGTATAATACAGATAATCAAACACAATTATATGCTCATGTTGCCATTCTCAAACAAGGTTTGTTTTGGTTTCCTTTTATTTTCCTAGCCTTCTATTAATTTCTTGTTTCTCTAGTATGGAATAGTCACACACATTTGAATTATTGAGTTTTATTAAGAGGCTGGTGAAATTATCTAAAGGTGGTTGGCAATTTGGTTATCTGGAAGTTTACATTATAAGAGAACAGAAGAAACCATTCATTTAGACACAGTTCCACACCCACCTCTCTTAGCACATTTAGGGGGCTTTCTAGATTGGCAGGAAAGTCTGACATGAAGTTGCCTTTTCCTTAATGCTTAGCAGCTGCACCACAGCCTTTAGATGGAGCTGCGCTGTTCTGCAGTTTTTAAAAAAGAAGCTGGAAAAACCAGCACCTTTTAAAAGGCGCTTCTTCTCCCCTAAAACGCAAAAAATAAAAAAGCGTTTTCATGGCACACTTTCCCTTTTTCTCATCTAAAGGCTAGAGTTTCATGCAGCCATGAACACACTTCTTTTTTCCAATCTAGAAAGCCCCAATGTTTACTAGAGTTCATGGTTAACAGTGAACATTTTTGCTTCATTCACCCAAGGTTCTCAGAGGCTTACAGTAAAAACATACAAATACAAATGTAAATCTTTTGCAAAGCAATAATGTGTTAGATGGTCTCTCTCAAAAGGAAAGAATAAATATATAGTGGTAAATCCTGAAATGTAGTTGTCTATGACAGCAACCCCATGCAGCCCCTGCTCAAAGACAGATAAACTGTATTTATTCACATCAACAAACTAGTTCTAACAGTTTTCATTTCCACAAAGGAGCTTGTCTTTTGTAAAGCTAATGGGTCTTAATTATCCAGTCACACATAAAAGGTTTAGATTACAACAGCATATGATTGCTGTTGTGTGTTGTCATTTCTGACTTATCGCAACCCTACGGTGAACCTATCATGGTGTATTCTTAACAAGATTTGTTCAAAAGGGGTTTATGTTTGCTTTCCTCTTCCCCTTCCCCTGAGGCTGAGAGAGACTGTGATTTGCCCAAGGCTACCAAATGGGTTTCCATGGCTGACCCACAATTTGAACCCTAGATTTTAAAGTTGTAAGTCCAGCTCTCAAACTATTACACCACACTATCTCATAACTGGGGTTAGCTCCCAACAGTGTGTAGCTGCTGGAGAAAATCTGTTCCCTCCCTCCATTTTCTACATGAGAGGGTGTTGTGCAGATTACACCTAAACCCAAAGGTAACAGAGAAGCCTGAGAAGCAAATGATGTTACTGTCTGTCTTAAACAAAATTTTCTGGTGCTCCAGCCCTGAAAGTCCTAGCTCTACTATGCTTTAATTTCTGTCTCGCTGGAAAAGAAAGCATGCTGTATATCACAACCCTAACTCCCCCAACTGAGAGGCTGTGCAAACAATCCCACTCCTTTTTCAGCCAGATTAGGGCTGCAGCAACCGCAAGCCATGGCCCCTTTCTGGCCTTTCCAGGGTACAAAAAGGAGCCGCAAAAAGCAGATCCCTTTTGTGCCCTGGAAAGGGCACAATAGCTGCATCAGTGCGCTTTGCGGTGCTCCTTTGGCACTGTGTTGTGTGGACACAGCATTGGAAGAGCAACACGATGCTGTGCACCATGTGGTTCAGCACACAGCATTACAGTGCCCTAGGGGTGGAGCCAGGGTGTGTGTCATGTAGATGCTACACCCCGATTCTGCATCCAGGCCGGCCCAAAATGCCGGGCTGCACAGGGCCTGAATGAGTTGTGTTGGCTGAGGGTTTCTAGGAGGTGTATTTCCACCTCCATAGCCTTCCCAGGCTTTGCTATACATTCTGTCTCTATATGGCTGCCGCCCATGACACCTGCTCCAGAGAGCTAAGCTGACAGCCAATATTCTGCCTATGAAACTGTGATGAGAATTATGCCTAGAGCACGTTTCTTGCATTGCTTTATAGGTTTTGGCTTCACTTTTGCTGTTCAGTATTGTTTCACCCTTACCTCTCTGTTTAAATTGGCACTAGCACCACATTCTGTACACCCTGTTACCCTAAACCAGTACAGCACTGAAAACCACTTCTAGGTGTTGCTTCTTGGAACAGGGCCTATTTATGTCAGTATGTTTTTCTTTAAAGGCATCAATGTATATTACATACCTTGCTATTGCAATATCTATTAAATATGATACAATTACATGGAAGAAAGATCTGTGAAATAAAGAGAGTTCTTCTTCATGGTCTCTGCGAACCGCACAAATGGGTTATTCTGCACCTGCGCAGCAAATCCAGATCCTACCAGAATAGCTAGGGAAGATTTTTTGGCGGTAGCTCTGCCCACCCTCTATATAGGCTCAGTATCTTCCTGTTTTTTCTCAGTCCGCCGCGTGAACAGCACAGGAACCTTGCTCAGGAATCACTCCTTCCTTTTGCTTTCAACCACCTCTTCAACTTTAATTCTCTTCTGCCTCAAGACTACTCTTTGGGTTGTGGTTTGGACTTGTTCAGGACTCTGATCCATGGTAAAACTCGGCTTGTTTGACTACCCTTTGCAGAATGTTTACCCAGACCTTCAAACAGTGCAAGCAATGCGGCACCAACATCCTTGGGCACAACAGACATTCCCAATGCCTTTTCTGCCTGGGAGAGGGCCACCCGACTTCCACTTGCCTTCACACCACAGGCCAGGAAAAACAGGGAGCAGTGGCTCACTTCCTGGCTGTATGCCAAAATCCTGAAGCCTCCGGGCACCTCCAAGGATTTTGTCAGAGCCACTGCAGCCAAGGACAAACCTTCCTCTTCAGCCTCTGGGGTCCCTGCCAAGGCTACTGCTGCTGAGGGCATATCCTCTGCTTCTCCTTCAGGGGTCCCAACAGAGCTACTGCAGCCAAGGGCAAACTCGATATCTCTGGGTCACCAACCCCAGAAAAGCAGAAACTGTCGGACAAGGATGCAGTTGGCCACCCATCCTCCTCCAAAAGGAATAAGTCCTCAGATTCTTCTAAGGAGAAGAAGCAGCAGCACAAGTTTTCTAAGGACGGCAGCAGAAATTCTTCTCACTGGTCTGACAAGAAATTTTGATCTTCTCAAGATTCTGACACCGACTGTCAATCTTGGGTCGACCAAGTTCCCCAGCTCAACGATGCTGTACCAGAAGGAAAAGAGGAAGTCCATGTTACAGGTAGATAGACTAAATCAAAGATGCCAGGATTCTGAATTTGCAACATCTGATCAGTATAATTGATGACAGCATGACTTGGAGATCTCCATTCAAAGGGTCACCATAAGGTGAAGCCAGCTTGATGTTAATTAAAAACAACAATTAACAACAAAAACAAATGCTGAGTCCATACATAAATACAAGTAGTCTAATTTTGGAAAGTTTTCTTGGATGGATCACATGATTTATAGGCAAGTGGCTTCATGATATCTATCAAAGTATTCAGTACTGTAGGTTCTACAATAGAGCATGTGTGGTGCAATTCCCATGGAACCTGGTGTTATTTTCAGGTAAGTGTGCATAGTGTGGCAGCTTTAATGTTGTTGAAGGAAGCTTTAAAGAGCATAAAAGGGTGTTGCCAAGTCAAGGAATGTCTTGATCTTATCAAAGATGGAGAACAATCAATTGCAATAAATGAAGTCAAACAAGGTGCGTGAGGGAATACCATTTGTGACCAATAGCACCTGTGCATAAAGGTTGCTAGCTATTCAGCTGTATGGTCCATAAGACAAATCTCCAGATCTGTATTGTGGTAATATATTTATTTAGGCCAACCAAAAAGAAACAGACTTTCAAGGCCTCCATGAATCTTTATTAGGCATTAAAGCTCCAGACATGAGAGGAGCGGGATGGCAATCCTGAGTCGTGTTTCATCACCTTCAACAGACCCTATTTGGCAGGGACAGTCCCAAATAATCTTCTGTCATCTCACTTTTTAATTCTTTTTTTTCACTTTCTCTCTTTGTCATCAGCTTACTTCTATTGTTGCAAATTGAGTTCAAAGTGCAAAACTTATTTGAAATCAACTCAGCAGAAAGGAGAGGCCTTGCCTTCCCAGAAGACACAAGAAAAAGCAAATGGATGCATCCTTTCATAGCTTGTTTCCTCTTCCTTAGTAACCTTTCCCATCTTGCCCACAATTTTATATTTCTTCACCACATGTGTCCCAGTTTTTGCCTCTGAGGATATAATGTTGTCTGTATGCTGTATTAAGAATGTAATGGTGAGGTACAGCAAATTTCAGATAGGGTTCATTTGTTATTAGGTGTCATTCTGGGTGGCCCCAAGGATTATTGGGAATATGAAAAACAATATAAGGCAACAAACTTTACTGCTCCATTTTGAAAATGTGAACCACTATTCTGAAAACTCTAAGATGTATCTGTCCCATACACAGCTTACATACTCTTGTTGGGAAAGATAAGAGAATCTTTATAAAGCCAATATAGGGACTAACAGTGGATTTAGGCAGCTTTTGTTTTGTTTTGTTTTCAGAAATGGAAAACGGACACCCATTCTTCATCCCCCTAAGCATTGTTAGGGTATTAGTGAATTTTATAGTTGCCAGGTGAAATAAGGGACAGGACTCCTGTACCTTTAATAGTTTGTAGCAGATGGAATATCAGAAGATTTTGCTTGCGTGACAACCAACATCTGCTGAAATTCCTTGTCCTGTACAACCATTAACAGTACAGGAAACCTATCTCTTATTTCACCTGACAGCCCTGAAGGCAGTTGAAGTTCAGCAACATCTGAAGGGGCACACTTTGCCCACCAAGTGAACATTAAAAGATTTTAGAGATACTGGAGGAACATCCTTCTCTATTCCAGCAAAGAGATCTTTGAACTTTGCTTTGGTTAGAGACAGGGTTGAGTTTAGGTAGGAAGGATGTATTGTCAGTCAGTCAAGGTAAATATATTGCTTTTCTTTTATGCCCTTTCTCATTGTAAGGGTCTCACAAAATCATTAGGGGAGTGACATCTGATGAGGCTAACTGGGAACCTATCAGCTTTTCTTCCTATACCAGGAGTGGGCCATATGTAGCATTTGGCTATATCCCCATAGCAAGTCACAAAGCTGAGATTTGCCAGGGTCCTCTAGAAATCTCAGTGGATAATGAATGTAATAATTTCATATCTGAACAGGCACATAGCCATTCACTTCTTTCATACTCTCCCTCCTTGCTCTCTGGCAGACCCAAATTGAGATGAATGGGAGAAAGAGGCTTCAGCAATTCTACAGTAGGTCTGGGGGGGGGGGCGCTTTGCTCATTGTGGGGAGAGGAAGAGAATGCCAACCCGCAGAGTGGTTTTAAAAATTACAAAATTCTACAACAAAGACTCCTACCATATTTGAAGCAAGAATTGCCAGATGTCCAAGCAGGGTTCAAGAAAGGAACAGGCACTAGGGATCATATAGCAAACATAGTGCAAAGTGCTAAAGAGTTTCAAAAGAAGACCAGCCTGGTGCTTTATAGCCTACAGCAAAATTTGATTGTATATGGTAGGTCAAAAGAAACTATGGATGACCCTTAAAGAAATGGGTGTGCCACAACGTTTGATAGTCCTTCGTAAGGTGGAGAACAGTAGAAAAAGAGGAAGACTTCATTCTAGGTAGATAGATTCAATAAGAGAAGCTACTGCCATGAGTCGGCAGGAGTTGAGCAAGGCAGTTGAGGATAAGGGAACTTGGAGGTCTCTCATACATAGGATCACCCTGGATTGAAGATGACTGAAAGACAAAAACAACAAACTACTAACAGGAAGAGAATTTTGTCTATCAGAAAAATACTTCAGCTGCAGTTATAAACATTACTGTTGTGTACCTTCAAGTTGTTTCTGACTTATGGCAACCCTAAGGTGATCCAATTATGGGGTTTTCTTGGCAAGTTTCTTCAGAGGTGATTTGCCATTGCCATCCTCTAAGGCTGAGAGTGTGTGACTTGTTTACATGGCAAAGCCGGGATTTGAACCCTGGTCTTCAAAATCATAGTCCACCACTCAAACCACTACACCACACTGGATCTCTATCATAGATATGCTTATCTAGAACTCAGTCCATTATCCATAAGTCATAGGGCTCATTCATATGTGCATGTTATTGCTTGATCAATGCAGCAGCAAGTAGGCACTTAGATGTGTCAATACGCCATCACAAATCAATCATTACATATTAGAATTCACCAGTAATCATTGTTTCCAAATAAGCAAATTTAGTTTGATCAGATTATTTGCATGCACAGTATTTCATGTGATACAGTGCATGTGGTACATTGCCAAGCTTACCTTTCTTATCAAATACTAGTCCTTGGGTTGGCTCCAGACTTAGTCATTCTCAGAGCAGGTAAACTCATTGATTCAATGGATCTACTGCAGCTGGGACTAACAGTAAGATTTAGGCCTTATCTAGTTTTCTGAGAAGAGAGTGATTTCTCTGCTACAGAAGACCAGTGAGGTTTGCCTGATGTCCAGTGTATTTTTTCAGGTTTCTGAGCAAGGAGAGCATTGGAGGAGGAAGAAATTTGATGTGCATGTCTCTGTGTGTATTTAAGGCCTGAGCACCCACTTTAATCAATTCCCAGCTGATGCCAGGCTTAGCACAAAGGTAAACATCTGTGTTTCACTTTTGCAGTGCCAGTATGCATGACAGCCAAAAAGAGAGTCTGTTCATGCACTTGGACTCATTGTGCCACTGGGAACAAGGCCAGAAGTGGAAGGCTAGCATCATGATTCATGGGTCTTCTTGTAAGCCCTAGCAGCAGTGACACAGGAACTGGAGAAATCTCCCTTCAGGCTTGCATAGCAAAGGGTCTGGTAAAATTCCCTATGTATTATGTGGAATACAAGACCTAGTAAGAATGGTGTCAGCCACTATAGCTGTTGGGCTGCTGAGCAATAGTTTGGATCTTTGTCTGGCTTTGGCTTGCTCTGTGACCTGGGGCTCTTTCACGCTACACCATTATAGCATTGTAATTGCATGGCTTCATTCTATGGAATTCAGGTGAGACTCCAGAGTTATCTTGTGCAGAATCCTTAAGTACACGTCCCTGATTTGCAAATGCCAAGATCTCACAAAATGGCAGCTAAAGTGACATCATAGTGCTCTGTCTGTTTTAATGTGTAAGAGCTCCTGATTTGTTTGGATTTACCAGATTCTGGATCCATTTACTTAGATTATCTTCATGCAGTTCTCACAGTCAGCCTCAAAAGGAGTTTCACCATCTTCCCTTTCTTGCCCTGTCCCTGAGACATCACAAGGGTCACCCACCTGGTCTTAAGTTTTGGCCCAGGGAAAAGAACCCTGCTGACCTGACAGTTGTAAAGACCATATTTGACTTCATGATGACATACAAGTCCCTTTGGGGGCTTTGTATAATGTGGCCTTGGTTATGCTCACCTTTCCTTTCCTTTCCTTTCTTAATATGGACCCTATGAAAACAGTTGACAGTTATGTGTAAAAAAAATAATAGCTACCTACAGCTAGAGCAAGTCTGGAAACCATGCCCTATGAGGAATGGCTTAAGGAACTGGGTATGTTTATCCTGGAGAAGAGAAGGTTAAGAGGTGGTATGATAGCCCTGTTTAAATATTTGAAGAGATGTCATATTGAGGCTGGAGCAAGCTTGTTTTCTTCTGCTCCAGAGAATAGGACCTGGAACAATGGCTGCAAGTTATACAGGAAAAGAGATTCCAGCTCAACATTAGGAAGAACTTCCTCACAGTAAGAGCTGTTCAACAGTGGAACACACTCCCTTGGAGTGTAGTGGAGTCTCCTCCTTTGGAGGTTTTTAAACAGAAGCTGGATAGCTATCTGTCAGGGGTGCTTTGATGGTGCATTCCTGCATGGCAGGCGGTTGGACTGGATGCCCCTTGTGGTCTCTTCCAATTCTGTGATTCTATGAGTAAACTGAGCAGCTACTGCTTGGTTTTCAACGGCCTTATTTATTGTGTAAAGCTCTTACTTTTTAAAGTCTTTGTTATAAATGAATATGTTAGCACTTACTCCATTATTTATTTATGAATTCCTTTCCCCCACCTTTTAGGGTAATAAGAATAAGCCACAGTGAGCCTTGCTTTAGCTCCTGTGAAGCCCCAAGAAGGAATTTGGAAGAGGTCACTGCAAGCCTGTGGAGGCAGGGAGGAGGCATCTCATCCTGTCACTCAGATGTTCCTCTACTCATTCCATGAGCCAACCACTGAAGGTGTTGCTTCTGTTTTGTTTTTTGTTTTTGGGGTTTTGTTTTGTTTTGTGTGTGTGTTTTTGTTTTTGTTTTTTGTTTGTTGCTGTTGCTGTTGTTGTTTTGCATTAGCACAGCTGTCCTTTCGTTTGCACTAGGCAACTGTGGCTAATGCAGGAACAGTTGTTGGTTTCCCTGGACACTTTCCCATTATATAAAGTGTGATTTCAGTTTAGCTGCCATGATTGTATCCTGTGGAAATCTGTGTCTGGTAATTTAGTGAGGAACAAAAGGACCTCTCTGGCTCCCTCTCTAAACTGCAAATAAGAGCCAGCATGGTGTAGTGGTTTGAATATTGGACTGTGGCTCTGGAAATCAAGGTTTGATTACTCCTTGCCCATGAAACCCACTGGGCAGGTCACATGCTCTCAGCCTCAAGGGAAGGCAAAAATATCCTCTGAACAAATCTTGCCTAGAAAACCCCATGATGGGTTCACCTTAGGGTCGCCATAGTCAGAAATTATTTGAAGACACACAGCACAGCAAACTGCAAATCTCAGGATTCCATAGGCTGGAACCACTTTAGGTAATCAGAGCACTATAACTGTGCAGTGTCAGTAGGGTGGTAAATCTGCTCCAGTTTTAGCCCAACCTTTAAAGCAGCTATCAAAAGTACAGAAAACATTGCAAAAAGCAGAGTTTAACACTTTAAGACTTGGATTAAAACCCAGAATGAATTCGTTGCCCCCAACATAGCTTCTGGAAGACACTATGGAGCTAACTAATGTTAACTATTGTTGTTGCTGTGTGCCTTCAGATCGCTTCTGACATATGGAGGTGAACCTGTCATGGGGTTTTCTGGGATAAGAGGGTGTGACTCACCCAATGTCACCAAGTGGGTTTCCATGGCCAAGTTGGGAACTGTATCCTGATTCCCATAGTTGTAGTCCAATGCTCAAACTTATACAATGCACCGGCTCTCTTCATATTACAGTCGGCCCTCCATATCCACAGATTTTTTTATCCATGGATTCAGGCATCCAAGGCTTGAATATATTCAAAAATATATAAATTCTAAAAAGTAAACCTTGATTTTGCCATTTTATACAAGGAACACCATTTTACTGTCCCATTGTATTTAATGGGACTTGAGCATCCACAAATTTCAGTATCCATGGGGGCATCCTGGAACCAAACTCCAATGGATACCAAAGACCCACTGTAATTATAGTTTGTCTGAAACAAACCAGCATCAAACCATGGTTTTAAACAGACTATTATAAAAGAGAAATGTATTTGTTTTGTCAACAGGTGACAGGGGCCAATGCAAATTAAAAATCCAGAGACAACTCCCTTCAAACTGTGTAATACAGATGGGGCCAGATTTGAAAAGCCATTACTCAACTCTTATTCAGACAAAATTCCCATTGACTTTTAATGGAAACATTTCCTTGCGTAAAATCTGACTAAAGCTTTCCAAGATATGACACAATGACATTGTTTTATCAGACTTTGTGTCTGATTATTGTTTGTGACTGTAAATGTCAGACAGGCTCAGTGCTTTGCTGAGTAATGATAATATCATATGTAAACCTTTCTGACTGAGCGCCACTGTAATTACAGCAGGTGGAATAAGTTTCCAAATGTGTGCTCTTAAATATTAAAAGCTGGTGTACTGTATTGTACAAATGGCTGGATTGCAACCTAGGACCCAGGAAGGTGTGGTGCAATCTCTAGAATCCTTGGATAGCCTTGGGCAGGTCTCTGCATCTGAGTCTTAGTTCTTCATCTGGTAAAGTGAAGGAGACATCAACTACAGAGGCCTTCCCCAACTTGCTGTCTTCTCAAACTTTTTTGGATCAGTGGCCATGCTGACTGAGACATTCTCAGAGTTCTAGTCCTAGTGCCAAAAAGTAACTTTCCCAAGTTCTACTTGGACTACACCTCCTAAGACCCACTGTGGGAATTTTAGTCCAACACATCTGGGAGCTGCAAGTTGGAGAAGGCTGAGCTAAGGTGTATACTATGTACTCCTGTATTAGCACATAGGAAAACCATGTTGTGAATATGAGTTTGTGTCCCACCAGGAACACAAATGTTATGGTTAGAGAGCTGAGTTAAGATCAAAGGCATCAAGGTTCAAATTTCCGTTTGGCTCCTGGCCTCACTTGATGGCTTAGTCACTCTTTCTCAGCCTACCTATCTCACAAGGTTGTTCTGTGGTTAAGGGGGAGAAAGATTTCCTTAGAGGAATGCAAATTTATAACTGTAATAAAAAAAATCATCATCATCATCATCATCATCATCATCATTTTGTTTAGTTATATCCCACCTTTCTCCCAATATAGGGACTCAAAGCAACATGAATGCTAAGTAATAAGATTATTGCAAGAACTGTGTACTCTTTATTTTATTTTATTTTATTATAATAAACAGTGGGGTACTGTTGAGAATGGCCACACATTATTGTTCATTTTGTTGCCATATCTCATACTTTCAGATATCTTGACTTTTATATCTGCTCTCTTGTTTGACTTTCTTGAGGAGGACCATATTGTTGGTTACATTACCTGCTCACAGTCTTTTTTGCCATGTACATGCCTTTGAGTACCTCTCTTCAGTGTTGAAACTACAAGTGCCATCCTCAATGCCAGTGGATTTTTTGGGGATCGGGATTCATGTACTCTCAGTATGCTGCAGCAGGACCAAGGAAGTACTTAGCTGAAGTCTAGGAAAGCTATGCAAAGGGGAGAGTGTTCAGCCTTTAGATTCTTCAGCATGGTTCCCTTGACATATGTTAAAATATATTAGTTACTACTGTAAAAATGATTGTGAAAGGGGAACACTAGGGCCCTTAAATGTAAAAGAAGGTTAGCTCTAGTTTTGAGTGCGGGTGCCAAAGTGCCATCTGGGCCTGAATCCTCTTCGCCATGCCAATGAATCAATGGGGACCTGGTCAGTGAGTACTGAAGTAACTCCCCTTGATGCAATTGATTCTTCTGTAGCTGGGAATAACATTTACATTTACTTCCATTTCGTGATATTTCCCCATCCACCCAGTAGGCTTACTGGTGCAGATAGTGAACAGTTTTCAGAAAATGGTTGCAAGCTACCTGCCATTTTAGCTTTCTCACAGTGTCTCAATACTTCAAGCATTGTGGGAAATTATGGTTCTGGATAGCTTCCCTAGTCTAGTCACTGTCAAGCTGAACCTGCAGCTAGAGGGAACAGAATAAGACTATCAATGCCTACCAGTCATTAACACTTTATATTACTTCCAGTATCAGAGGCAGCAATATCTGTTAGCATCAGGGTGGTCAGTCTGGGGTTTATTCAGACTTTAAAGGGGCTATTAAAGGTATTGACCCATGACCTTCAAAGCTCCTAGACTAAAAGGTGACATGGATGCACCACCCCACATGAGCCACCAGTTGCCACTGATCAGAGGCAATATGCCTATTAATGCCAATTGCTGGGGATGATTATTGCATGGATGCTATTTCCCTCCTGTCCTGCTGGCATGTTCCCCATAGGCATCAAGTTGGCCTCTATGGGAAAAGAATGCTGGGCTGTGGGCCTTTGGTCAGATCAGCAAAGCTCTTCTCACATTCTTACATTGAAAGGAGTGGAGTACTGTTGGACAGCCAAGGCTCACAAGCTGGAGACATGCTGACATTACTGGGAAATGCTGCACTCAACTTTTAAATGGTTTTATTATAAATTACTTTTTAAGCCCTCATTGAGTGTAAGAGCAATTCAAAATATGTTTGGTAATAAATAAATAAGAGCTCCATCATCCTCCCTGTAATCATTTCATTGCTGTTAGTGTATGTTCCCAGGCTCCCTGGTTTGTACCCCAACAAGCAACTAGTTATTTGCTTGCGTTTTGGAATAACAAAAAGTCTCCAGTAATATTTGAATATTTATTCCAGTCTTGTGTTGGGAAATTTTAGTCTTGGAAAATCTGCCTATGAGTAGAAATGCAATTATTTTTTTTAAAAAAGTATATATGGAAGAGATTCAGTGTCTCGTCACTCCACCCAACCTGGCATCTGATATCTTTCTTAAGAATGCATCATGAGCATTAATATAATACCAAACATTACAAAATCACAATTACATCACTCTATACTAATTCAAAATTTACCATATCCAGCACATGAGCCTACTTGATCAAAGGACTACAGGAGAGCAAAGATAAACTGACTGCCATCATAATGTCTGTTGCCAAGATGCAGCGATGTGATAAAAAAATTATGATACAACAGGATTAAAAACCTACCAGGTTGTGATCTAATTAGCTATTATTTATCTTCATTTAGTTAATACACAGTTCACTAGAGATACAATGCAAAAAAAATTCTTGGTGAATATTCTCTCTCTCTCTTTCTCTCTCTCTCAAAATCTCTGGGAAGCAGAGCGGATCCAATGTTCCAATGCCTAAAACTTCCATATCAGATTCTTACCATTTTTATAAGTTCTTCCTCTGGGAATATCCTTCTGTTCTTCCTCTAATATCACAATGCTCAGGATTAACCCTACCATGAGACAGATTGAAGTAAACAGCTCAGCCAGGAGACAGTGAGAGGCAACAATAGTATTGGTCCAGTTACAGGGAGCATATAACTCCCTTGTTAAAAGAGCTCCACTGTTTGTTTCCAGGCACAATTGAAAGTGCTGTTCATGACCTATAAAGCCCTACACAGCTTGAGTCTAGAATATTTGAGAGACTGTATCTCCCCATATGCAAGAGCCCTAAGATCTGCAGAAGGCTTTCTCTCAGTCCCATCAAGATCACAGGCTTGCCTGGTGAGGACATGAGAGAGAGCCTTTTTGGTGGCTGCTCCCACCCTCTGAAATGCCCTTCCTCAGGAGGCTACGGAGTTTATCAGATGGGAGGAATTTCTCTCTATTTCGAATGGAGCCAATTCAAATTCACGTAAATTCGCTAATTTAGCGAATTTACGTGAATTCTAATTGCATTCAGAATGCATTCAGAATTACTTCCCATTGTCCGAAAATTACTTCCCATTGCCCAAAATTGTGTGAGATACTCAAATAAACAATAACGTAAAACCCATGATTGTGTTCAGAATGACTTCCCTTTTGCCCAAAATTGCGTGAGATACACTCATATGCAATAACATGAATCCCCATGTTTGCGTTCGGATTGCCATTGGATTATACTTCCAATTTCCATTGTCTGATAATGTCCTACGTTGGCCCCCTCCCTGCTGGCCTTTCACCGCCAAGTAAAAACATTTTTATGCCTGCAGGCTTTCTGTACATAATACATAGCAGGGTGGTTTTATGGACCAGATAGGTTTTTAGTCTGTTTTTAACATGAGTATATTTTATGTGATTTTATATTACATTTTATATTGTGTATTTTATGTGATTTTATATATAGACATTTTAATTGTTTGAACTTTTTAATAATTTTAAAGGTTTTATCTGTAAGCCAGCTTGGGTCCCTTTGGGGAGAAAGGCAGATTATAGATGAAATAAATAAATAAAATAAAAATATTGGTGGAGAAAGCTGTGTTTAACATATACACTGATTTGCCCAGCTAGCCTGTTAGTTGTGGCTGCAGAGTCCCATAATCACTGTTGAATAAAAGACACAGACGGAAACCAGACTACTGCAAAAACATGATAGTGCTCACAACAGAAAGTCTCATTTACTACCTGTTATGGTAGTTGTCTTTTGTACATGGAATGGAGGTGTTGGCATTTTGTTCTTCACCTAAGGAAGCCAAATGGCCAGGCCAGTCCTAACAAGATGTTTATGATCTGAGACTTATCATTCATTAGGAATCACAATCTCCCTGCCTTCAGTGTAACTTTCTAGTAAGTATGTTGATGACTAAAGCTTAATTCAGCTTTTGATCCCTTTGAGCAGGGACTGTTGTCTGAACAGCAGTTCTTCTAATTGAAGATTTAAATTAATGTATTCAGCTGTACAGATGTGGATCTACTGTACTGTACTATATATTAATGCTATATTTGGTTGGCACATAGTTAATACCTCTCTGCACTGCATCTTTAATGTCTACTGCAAAAGCAAAATATAAACAGCCTCTCTTCATTACTTTATATGGCCCCTTCTTATATGCCACAAGAGATCTTGAAATATAAATTGCAGGGCTGAAAACCAGAGAGGTCTACAGTTAAAGTATCTGTTATATACATTGTATATTGACTCTGCACCATTTTAATTATTATAGATGTTCTCCAAAGGGGTTACTTGACATGGTTTTTATCCCCCCTGCCTCATTCACAGAATTTTAATGAAACCAAACAGCTTCCATAATTACTGTTCTCCTTGTATGCTTTTTTGTTGGTTATTCTCATTTTGTTTGATTTTGAACTTAACATGGAAAATTCAGTAAAATAAGAAAGCACCAGAACAGTAGTACAAAACAGTGTGGACTTGATATGCATGTTCTGGAAGAAACAGATTGTTAAATGGACTGATTTTTTTAAAAAAAAAATCCTACCTGTCCATATTGTTGTTGTTTTGTGCCTTCATGTTGATTCCAACTTATCACAGGGCTTTCTTGGCAAGAGTTATTCAGAAGAGATTATTACCTTCCCCTAATGCTGAGGCAATGTGACTTGCTCAAAGTTGTCCAGTGGGTTTCTATAGCTAAGTGGGGGTGCAAACTGTGGTTTCCCAAAGGCCTAGTCCACCATTCACACCATGTACCATGCTGGCTCTCCCTGTCCAAGTATGCAGACATAATCCTCAGTGTTCCCTAGGAGGAAAGAATGACTACTAAACCAGCTGAAACTGTAACATAGAAGCTTATCACACACACATTTGCCCCCGATCTGGGCACAGGCAAGGGACACACATGGCTGAGTGAAATGCATTTTATTGCATGCTTCACTGTCCTCAAGGCGGCTCCATGCTATCGCCCTGCCCTAAAGTGTCCCTGATCAGGGCTCCACTACGTGATTTTGCTCCACTGGAAAGCTTCCACCTTTCAAAATTCACCTCCCTGAGCCCTGACCGGGGATGGCTTAAGGCGGGACGATGGCATGGGGCCACCTTGAGGACAGTGCAGCATGCAATAAAATGCATTTTCACTCAGCCACATGAGTCCCCTGCCTGTGCCCAAATCGGGGGCAAAAGAGTGTGTGATAAGCTCCACTGCTTTGCTAGTCTGGTATAATGGAAGACACAGCAAAAACCTTCATTCCTTTTGCACATTCTAATTAATGCACTAAGGAGATATAGCATCACAGTGCTAGACCAAACTCCGTGCGAGTTTATGTGCATTCCTTATAAAATCTGTAGAGAGACAACCATGCATGAGGCTCTCTACAGATTTTGGCCTAATGATTAGAATGAAGAACTTTGGGTACACATCAGAGAAGGGTGTACCCAGACTGAAAGACAGTCTGGCTTGATATGCAAAGTGATCTTGTAGCACCTTTGAGACTAACTGAGAGAAGAAGGTTGGTAGCGCAAGCTTTCATAGGACTTTATCACACAAGGAAAATCAGGGGAAAGTGATTGCATGATTTTCACAGGCTAATGTCCATTTAAACCCTTGCTTTTTTCCCAGTTTCCCCTTCTGATAAAGTGGCCTATTTGATCAATGTAGAGCGCTGAATGGCATTATTAAAAAAGAAGGTGAAAAAGTGAAAATACCTCTAATATTATGCATGATGTGATTAGCTCCCATGATAACATTTCTGAGTAGAGGTGTTAGTAGAATTGGCACCTGGGTTAGTGGCAACGTCTTGTGCCAATCTCCATCCATGTTGCATGTCCTCGTATAGGTAAGTAATTGAGATTGAGAGGCTATCCATAGGCAAAAAAACATCTACCTCCAACAGTCCTTGAGAGGACAACATTATTGTCCAGAATAGGTTGTAGTTCATTGATGATGCACTGAGCAGTCTATGTTGGGAGCTTTATGTGACCACTAGTGGGGGTCCACCATTAACTGTGTTAAGTCTGTTCTGTAATAGATTAGTTCTGAGTACAAGTCTCACCATGTTGATTTGTTTGTTTTTACTTCATATGTAGCTTGTTCTGTAGCTTGAGGAATGCTTTTTGCAATTCCATGAATTTGGTGTCTCTGTCTTATGGGTCTAAGTAAGAAAAAGAGGTAGGTAGAAGGAAACTCAAGCCAATATATCTGCAGTGTCTCCACAAAAATCTTGAACAGTTCCATCAGTTTTCTTCCCAAGTAATACTGTCTAGGGAACCTATAAAAGAAGATGGCACATCTTTCTACATCATTCTTCACAAATACAAGCTTTCCCCTGCACATTTGCCCCAAGCATGACTAAGTACAGACCATGCTATTTCTGAGTTATGTACAATGTCCTTCAATCACTTGGTACAAAATAAATGTTAGATAATAGTAGCTGTGGTGATTTAAAGATGCCAGTAACAACTGGGTGTACTGGGACTTGATGATCCACTGTGGCCACAGGAATGATTTTGACATCACAGCATTTTAAAAAATGGCAAAGAGCTATCTTAGCCCCAGGGTATAATGGCTCAAATTAACACCTGGATGTAGCAGCATCTCTGCCTTCTTTCAGAGCCCAGTTTAACTCACATATCTCACTGGAAGCAAATGTAAGTGCAAATGCAGGTTTGGAGAGGCACTCAGCGGCCATCTCTTCATCCTAAAATAGTCTACTTGCTCTTCCGTAGAGCTTGAAAAAGTCACTTTTTTAGACCACAGCTTCCAGAATTCTGTGAATACCATGGACAGTAGTTGTGCTGGCTGGAGGAGTCCGGGAATCCCCCCCCCCCATAAGTTTTCCCCTTAGCCCAGAAGCATGTCACAGCCTACGCCCATTTTAAATGCCATTCCATAGATGCATCCTATGGAATCCTGGGATTCATAGCTTGGAGAAGTACTTAGAATTCTCTTAAGAAATGCTCCAGATGTCTATAGCAGACAGTTTTATAAACCTCACAAGAACAACAAATCCCAGGACTCTATAAAATGGAGCAATGAGAATTACTGGATTATCAAACGCGACTTATCCCATCTTATCCCTGACAAGATAGATGCACGTTTAACTGTCACTGATGGATCTTACCGCAATCTCCTGTGGTCAGGCATATGCAGCCCTTATGCAACCCGGGTTTATTGCGTGGCTTTTCAAGGATGGGAAAATTCCATTCTTGAAAAGCCATAGGACAAGCACAGGTTACAAACAGGCTGCATATTGGCTGCATACATCCAGCCATGGGAGAATGCAGTAAGATCTGTCATTGATTGTTAAATGTGCATCTATCCCATTGGGGATAAGATGGGATAAGTTGTGTATAATAATTTCTTTAAAGTGGCATCAAACTGTTATAACTGTGTAGATACACCCCAGGTCCCTACTATTGCCCATGGAAAAAATGCAAGAAAGTAAGCAGACAGTGGCAGCCACTGTTCCTTTTTGACATTCGCTGTTTATACACATTTACTCTCTGTGTTTCTCCAGAGTAGAAAGGCACAATGGCTACTGTTCTGGGAAGGGCATGAAAAGCAGCCACCAGAGGAATGGGGGCTTTGCCATCAGTGGGCCTCAGGGTGATACAGGCTTGACTTTGCTGATCTTTCATAGCAACCCTGCAGCATTTATATATACAGTATGTATTGTTTTTGCCACATTTTTGGTGCTGTCTGTTATTTGATGTTATCTTTTGACTTCTCTCATTCTCAATGTGAGATTGCAAGTTCCTTGAGAGACACCTCCCTCTCTGTAAACTATCTTGAATATTAACAACACAGTGCAACAACATTAATATAAATACTTATTACAATGATTACAATTACAATATTGATAATATAAATAATTTTTAAATATAATTACATCTAAAGGCTAGCCCAAGACAATTCCCATTCCCTTTATTTCATGTACTGGCACCTGATTTTACTTTTAAAACTTACCAGTGGGTCACATTTCACCCAGACCTGAGGACAGCAAGCTAGTGCTAGTGGTGGGTGCAGGACAGATTAAGTAAACTAGCTTAAGGAGTTGCCTCCCACCCACTGCTACTGAAGCATCTCCTACCCGAAGCAGCTGCCTCACTCTCCCTGAAGCATGGTGAAACCTCTAAGTCACTGAAGTAGAGGACTAGTGAATGCTTGGTGGGAAGTGTGTCTGTGCAACTATGATATTCAGTAACCATGGAATTCAATGAGCTATTGTCCAAAACCCTGTAACATTTCCAAGCTCATGGTCTAAATCACAGGGACATGTGTGTTTTCTCCTATGGCACTGGAGGATCCTTTTGTGTTACACAGAAGAGACCGAGAGGTAAGCAGACAGCTGCCTATCACTGCTCATATAGCTATTTATTTCCCTGTTGTCCTGTCTAGCTCCCTCCCTCTCTCTCTCTCTTCTCTCTCTCTTTGTGTGTGTGTATGTGTTTGTGTGTGCACTTGCTGAACTGCCAGTTGAACCATCTTAGCATATATATGGCAGTCAGCCACATCCACCTACACTGGTATTCCTAATCACACAGAAGGCAATTAAATGTCTTTGCATCACAAGAGTCATTCCTTTTTCGCAGTCAGTTACTGATTATTTATTTACTTTGCTTCACCAAAGCATGACAGGAGCTGAATTGGTATTTTCAGAGAATTTACCAAGATGAAGCAAGGAGTGGAGGAGACAGACTGTCTTCCAAAAGAGTTGGCTTAATTTAGTGTGTGTGTGTGTGTGTGTGTGTGTGTATTTAAAAAATCCTTTATGTCAGCAGAAGGTAGATTTGGATCAATTCTGACAGATTAATAGTACATAGGCAAAGCTTTTAGATTCTCAGCTACTCAACTCTTCAGATACTCAGCTTTTCAGATACTCAACAATTCTCAAAAAAAAAAAAAAAAAAGCCCTACTTCATACCACTCCCCAATTATACTGCTTGAATGAAAAAGAGATAGTGGGTGGGTAGTGGTGACCAGAAGTGAACTTTTATGGGAAAGTACATTCAGTTCTGGGGCTCAAAATGTTTTGGTTAGAATCTTCTTGGAAGTGTATACTAGCTCAACCAAATGCTGTAACTGTGTAGTATGGTTGCAAGTGCTCTAAGTGTATGCATGCACTACATAAATTACTTCATACCACTTTAATGACAATGGCACCATTCTATAGAATCCTGAGATTTGTAGTTTATGGATGTACTTAGAATTCATGCCTCCAGTGTATTGAACTATAGTATTAGTGCTCTCTGGTAAATAATTCTAAATACCTCCTGACACTGCAAACCCCAGGATTCCATGTGATAGAGCCATGGATGTTAAAGTGGTATAATTATGTATTGTGAATTCATCCCAGGTGTTATATTGACAGATTTAGTTTTCTGTTCTTCTCTATAGGGGTAACCAGTACCTTCATACGCAAAGGTTTTGTTCAGCTGTAGAATTGCTGCTGGACAGTGGCCTGGCTTAATTCTACTCCCTTCAGCCCCAAAAGACACTGATTATCCCATGTTCATGGGAGTGGTAGAGACATTAAACTAGCTGGCATGTAATTTCATGGATCCTCACCTTGAATAGCCCCTTTAAAAGGTTCCACTATTTAGATTCTTGATCTGCTTTCTGATCCAGCAGGGCATTTCCACTGGCAAGACTCCCAGAGGAATTCCCTACTTCCCATGCTGTCCTTTATCTGCCTCCTAAAAGAAATTTGCTGTGGAGAGTTGTGAGATCTTCTAGAAGTGTGTAAGTTCCAGAATTAACTAAAGGGGAATCAACAAAGATAGTTTACCCAATATCTACTGCTCAGAGAAGGCTTTGGAGGAGAGTGCACTGCTAGTGGGGAAAAAAATGGACCCAAGCCAGAATTACATGAGTGTATTATTATTATTATTTCTCTGAAATGACTTGTGTGGCATAGAGCGGATGGTGAGGGGGGGCGTTGACTGCAGGATATAATCTGTGGGAAAGATCTAACACCTCTTCTCCCACCTGTGATTCTTTTCTAGAAATGCACCTCCCTGCGTTCATGTTGCCTCAACAAGCATAGGTGCGGCAACCACAAGGATCACTGTTAACTGTATATCCATGAACTGCAGTACAAAGCTTAGGATAGTTACTTTTCGAACTACAGCTCCCAAAATGCCTGCATGGTCACTGGTCATTGTGCTTGAAGATTCTGATAGTGATAGTCTGAAAGAGTAACTTTCCCAAGCTATGCATAATTGCATGCTGGAGAACTATAAGAACTGCTGCCATGTAGAAAAATAAGTACTGTGTGAACTATTCCTGAGTCGAGTGATCTCCTCAGTTCTTTAAAAAAACAAAAAACCCAAAAACCACCCAGCCCATCTTCACTAAGGTTCACAGTTCTTTGAAGAATAAACTATCATTTCGCTGAAGCATTTTGCTAACTTCACAGTATCTCAGTGTTCTTCATCACAAGGTGTTTACTTACAGAGCTTTTGTCCCTTCAGGCTGGAGAGGATAGAGCAGACAGGGAATGATCTGCCTTCACCTTTACTATCTTAATCCAATTAAACTTTATGCTGCATTTTATTTTAGAACAACACTGCATTTGCAACTATATCCATGATCTTGAAATGCACCCAGGTGAGGCCTGAGAAAGATAATACAGTATGGATGGGATCCAAAAAATTGTGCAACTGGTTCTATGCACCTAAGAGCATGTTAGGTTTCTTTGAACACCATTCCCTAGAATCAAACAACAACCTGTGTTTGAAATGGATGGACCCTTCAGATGTTTTTTTGGTCGTAACTCCCACAAATTCTCATCACAGGACTGATTGGAGTTGCAGGCCAAAAACATCTTATGGTCACAACCACCCACCCTCATTTATGGGGCATATAGCATGGTTCTCAAACATTCATCTTCCAAATGTATTAGACTTGGGTGGTCAGGGATTCTTGGCTCTGAAGATCAAAACACCTGAAGAACAAACATTTGATGAAATACATCAGCTAGCACTGCTGTATTTTTAAGAAACAAGTTCCTATTTGTTGAGAGGACAGTGAAATGTGTGTTGTTTGCATCTAGACAGGATCTGTAGGTCTGTTCATTGTAAACCTAACATTTTTTCCTCGCATCTATACAGAAATGCTTCACTTAACAAAGCCTCTACAAAGAAGCTCCTTTTCATATGCTATGTTTTAATGTTTTAATGTTTTACTGGTTTTAACTGTTGTTACCCACCTTGATCCAATATAAGGAGAGGCGGGATACTAATCATCATCATCATCATCATCATCCTTTTAAGGCCACTCAGCCCTCTGTTCCATCTGTCTAGACTGAAGGATTTTAGAGCATCAGTAATGAAGGACGGTGAAGGAAGGCTAGAGAAAAACAGATTTTCAATGACAAGTTGTAGCAGCAGTTCTGCAGTTAATAATACTGTAAAAGCCAGAGTTGAGAAAGAGCAGGATTATAATACATCTGATCCTACAGTAGGGTTGCCTACAGTAGGCAGCTCTTTCTTGAGTTCAGAGTAAGCACAGCAGCAAAACAAAGAGAAACCGGGAAAGCAGATAAGCTGACCTCAGCACTTGAAAAAAGCATGGATGTATAGGTTTGGCTACCAAAATGGAAATGGGGGATGGGATGAGGTAAAAGCAAAAGGAGTCCCTGAATGCATTTTGGACAAAGACTTCACATAACCTCTAAAAATTGCAAAATGTCTTTGTTTAGTTATTCAAGGTTTCCCTGACCTGGATTTTCATATATTTTATTTGTCAAAAAAGTATTGTTAGTTTTGAATAAAAAGTTTGTGTAAACACATTGAGCAGGACTGCCACTTCCCCCCAGTGTTCCTTAATTATGGCTGCCCAGACAGCAAGGGCCTGGTGTCTATATGTCTGCATATTTGTATGCGCACACACATGCATGAGAAAGAGAGCAAACTAGCTTGTGTTGCGTGTGCACCTGTTCTCTTTCACATACTGTTCACAAACCAGCAACAGTTTGGCAATATAACCTTGCTGCTATGGCTGGGGTGTCTGGAATGGATCATGTGCTGTCAGATGGTAAGCAAAGGGGCCATTCAGGCAGTTGCACACCCCCTTATTGCTTCACCTGAGCCAGACTGCACCCACCCAATCATATTTGGTATGCCACTGCTTATACATTTATACTGTCTGGTAAAGTCACTAGGAGATCCAGTACTATGACTCTGGAGACCAGGGTTGGAAATCCCGCTCACCCATGGAAACCTACTGGATGACCTCGAGCAAGTCACATTCTCTCAGCCTCAGAGGGTGGTGATGGCAACCCCCATTCTGAAGAAAATTGCCAAGAAAATCCTGTGATAGTGTTAAGGTGAAAACTAATAAAGCCATTGATAACCAACTGATAACCAATAATCTCTGCTATTAATGATCAATAATGAACAGTTCAGCCATAGTGAGAAATACAGCTAAAGGAAAAACTTGTCCTTTTGAATCTGGCTTGTAGCCCCCACCTTAGGAGGGAAGAGGGAAGTAAACAAAGAGACTTTGAAATTGTCCCTGATAAGAGGAGAATTGGCTGGATGCCCAGAAATCAGAATGTTACAAGGACTAAACTAAAAACAAAAGGTTCCAGTCAGTAAGGCAAATAGATAGATAGAGATATATATACAGACAGTGAAATGAGGTGGGAATATATGGATGAATGTTAAACTACGCATGCTCAATGAATATTTTGTGGGTTAATAAAAACTGTTTACGCCATGTTTGGGACATTCAGTCAATGTGATGACTTTTGGCTGAAGCATTGCATGCAGACTAAGCTGTTTGGAATAAATGAATCTGATTGGAAATTTTCACAAATGCCTCATTTGCATAATTGGTTGTGAATGGGTTAATTGACCCTTTGTTTACCGTAACAATAGGGTCACCATATGTCAGAAACAGCTTGAAGACATGCAACAACAAATGAAGATTATACTCAATCATTTGCTATACAAATATTTAGTTAAACAGCAAAGTTAGTAATGAATGAGGAAAAACTCATTAGTCAGGCAATGTGACAGTTATATCCTGTGAGGGCTGAAATAATCTTTTGTGACCCTGAATTTTATGCAACACACATACTAGCTATGGAGGTATGGAAGAACTCATCCCTCCATATTTGCAGCTTTGATATTTCCGGATTTTATAGACTCATAGAATTGGAAGAGACCACAAGGGCCATTAAGTCCAACCCCCTGCTATGCAGGAACTCCCATTCAAAGCATCCCCCAACAGATGGCCATCCAGCCTCTGCTTAAAGACCTCCAAGGAAGAAGACTCCACCACTTTCCGAGGGAGTGTGTTCCACTGTCGAACAGCCCTTACTGTCAGGAAGTTCCTCCTAATGTTGAGGTGGAATCTCATTTCCTGGAGCTTGCATCCATTATTCCGGGTCCTAGTCTCTGGAGCAGCAGAAGACAAGTTTGCTCCTTCCTCAATATGACATCCCTTCAAATATTTAAACAGGGCTATCATATCATCCCTAAACCTTCTCTTATCCAGGCTAAACATCCCCAGCCTCCTAAGTCTTTCCTCACAAGGCACAATTTCCAGACTCTTCACCATCTTAGTTGCTCTCCTTTGGACACACTCCAGTTTCTCTGCATCCTTTTTGAATTGTGGTGCCCAGAACTGGACGCAATATTCCAGGTGGTGCCTGACCAAAGCAGTATAGAGTGGCACTATTACTTCCCTTGATCGAGACACAATATACTTCTATTGATACAGCCTAAAATTGCATTGGCCTTCTTAGCTGCTGCATCACACTGTTGACTCATGTTCAACTTGTGGTCTACTTGGACTCCTAGATCCCTTTCACATGTCGTCTTGTTCAGCCAGGTGTCCCCCATCCTATATCTGTGCATTTCATTTTTCCGTCCTAAGTGCAGAATCTTACATTTCTCTGTGTTGAATTTCATTTTGTTAGCTTTGTCCCAGCTTTCTAGTCTATTCAGGTCATTTTGAATTTTGATCCTGTCCTCTGGGGTATTAGCTACTCCTCCTAATTTGGTGTTATCTGCAAATTTGATAACTAGACCCCCAATACTGTCATTCAAGTCATTAATGAAGATATTGAATAGCACTGGGCCCAGGACAGAACCCTGTGGCACCCCAATTGTCACTTCTCTCCAGCATGAAAAGGATTTGATTATTCACAGATTTGATTAATATGTTCTCTGTAGGAATATCTATGTCCTCCAGTGCTACACTGTGGTCAACTTTAACCAAAAGTTGCACTGAAAGATTCCTAGACAGAATAGTCTACTAGACATTTGTAGCCCCTGCAGTGCAGTTCTATGGTCAGTGTCTGTCAGACGCTGAACATAGAGTTGCACTAGAGGACCTAGAGATTCCTAGATAAGTATCCTCTCAGGTAAAAACATGGTGTTTTTGTTATCTGTGGTTTCTCCATATTCATGAGGCTTGTAATCCTAATGAATATGGAGGTACAAGTGTACTTTGAGATGGAAAAGAAAGGACCATTGCCTAGCAGAGATCTAGCCACTGCTTTCTGTACCTAGGAAGCTGATTTCATATCTTCATCTTTACAGGGTCATGTTGTCATTACAGTTGTGTTATGCTAGCATACAGTAGTTTCTTCATCTTCAACAAATCAAGGAAATAAATGTTAAATTATATAAACAGAACATTCAGAAACAGTGATGTTAAGATCAAAGGCATCAACCCAGCTAAAACTTTGTAAGGCTGCACTCTAAAGTACACTTACTTAGTGAGTAACTATAGTAGGACTTACTTTTGAGTGAACATCCATAGAATCAGGCTATATGTTCAGCTGAAACCTTGAAAATATTCATTGTGTTTAATTATGTTCCACGAGTTTCAATGGATTGGCTATATTTAAGAGTAAGCCAGTTTAAATTAATAGGACATTAAATTTGTTTCAAAGAGTATTCTCTGCTTTAACATGCTTGTCTTAATCCATTCCAACACATCTCCATCCTACATATGTTTTCTAAATCCTATTAATCCCATATGACATTTTTGAGCAAACATTCACAGGAGTGGGCTACATGCCATTGATAACACTAGCTGGATTGAGTCCATCATTTTTTACTTTGTATATCAGATTGCTTACTTTGCTGATTGTTCAGATTTTCTTTCTCATTCATCAGAATTACATCAGAACTTACTGTTCCAAAATATGACTGCCATAGAACAGGTGCAATAGTTATGGCTTGGCACTCATCCTGTTCATGTGCATATCAGATGAATAGATTTCATGTTGCTGAAATATAGCTGGCCTTCAGTGTTGAAGAACTCGTCACAACAGCATGGGATCTTACTTTTCAAAAACATCTTTCTCATACCAATTGCTGTTTAATTAGTTGCATGTCTAATATTTTGGGAACACACTTTGAGAAATCAGTTAATTATTTCAATCCACTTTTAGTGCAAATGATGCTTATTCCAATAATCCTCTGTGTATAAATGAATAGACAAAGGATATTTAACAATGTACTTGCTTCGTATCATAATCAGAATATCAACGGGATCATCAAGATATGGGAGGAGAAAATTGCAACACAGCGCTCTTTCCCTGAAAGATGCCAACTGGGTGATCCCAGTCAAGAAAAATTATTTTTTAAAAAAGACTACACCCCCTAGGGCCCCTAGCTAGAAAAGGACTATTTGAGCTGTTGGGGTCTTAGAGCTGTCATCCAAAAAACAACTTTTCCCAGCACAGATGAGGCTCTTATACTTTATATTATTCTGTTGTCTCGTCTGACACCAATTAATGCCACTTTTCAAAAATACATTGACTTATATTTTTCTGAACGGCTATGAAGTATTTCTTCCCTCTGTTCTGTGGTTGAACTAATCTCTTAAGAAGAAAGAGAGAAAGAGAGAGGCTGCATCTGCACTGCAGAAATAATGCAGTTATGTTTGACACCACTTTAAATGCCATGGCTCAGTGCTATGGAAGTTTTGGATTTGTAGTTTTTTGTGTCAACAAGCCTCCATGACAGAAAAGGCTAAATAGCTCACAAAACTACAAATCCCAAAATTCCATCGCATTAAGCCAGGGCAGTTAAGTGGTGCATTATTTCTGCAAGGCAGATGCAGCCAGAGAGAGAGGGTGGTGGTGGTGCTGAGCTAGCCCAATTATACATTTATTTGTATGACTGTTATGGATATATGTCTTATTGTTTTCATTGGGAGTTTTCCCACCCACAATATATCGTAGGTCCAAGTATAGTCATACAAGAGGTGGAGCTGCATATGCACATGTTCCTCATGTGGAGGTGTACAATAAAGGTGCATTCTCCAATACACAATTATCTCTAATGGGTAAGTGTTTATTTGCTTAATTTATATTCTGCCTTTCCTTTGGGGAGTTCAAGGTTAAATATGTGTTAATTCCCCTTCCATTTAATGTCACAACAACCCAATGAGGTAGAAAGGTAAAATTTGGAATTCCATCCCTAAGGAGGTTAGAATGGCTACCTCCTTTTTTACTTCAGAGCAAGTAAAAACAGACTTATGCAATTAGGGTTTTAGAAATTGACAAGGGCTTTTAATGGTGCACTGTGCTATTTCTTGATTTGTATATAGTCTTTTCATGAATTTTCAAGGTGGGAGGTCAGGATCCTGTTGGGCAGTTATGAATGTTTAACCTAGAGGTATGCACTCATCATTGTTTCATATTTGCAATATAGCCTCTAGTTTAGGAGAGACATAGGGACTGCGAAAGTCTTCAGTCTCCACTTAACCAGGCAGCAGCTGCTCCTGTGATTGATGGGGGTCTTTTTTCCCCCCCTGTCATTTGGGAGGCAGCTAGCTGATAGCCCCACTCCATCCCATCCTCTGCTCTAGTGACCTCCAGCCCAAGGGGGAATTGTGACAGGGACTCTGCTTCAGGCTGTCACATTGGAGATCACTCATGGAAGGGAGTGGGAATATCAGTCAGCTGATTCCCAATTGACCTGGGAATAGACCCACATTGATCGCTGCAGCTACTGCTCAGTAAATGGAGATTGCGGGGAGTGGGACAGGAGTCACTGCAATACACTGTAACTATGGTGTTTACATATTTGTACCTCCCCAACACAATCCCATTCTTTAGCTTTACAAATTATTTAATTTGTTTTTTAATACCTGTTCTGTTTGTTATTTTTAATGATTTTTGGTATAGTGTTTAATTTGTATTGTCTTTAATAAGTTGTAAGCCACCTTGTGGAAAAGGCAGGCTAGAAATGAATAAAATAAATACAGTGGGCCCTTGTGGATACCAAAATCTGTGGATACTCAAGTCCCAATAAATACAATGGCACAACAAAATGATTCCCTTTATATAAAATGGCAAAATCAAGGTTTGCTTTTTGGAATTTATATGTTTTTTGAATATTTTCAAGCCCTGGATGCCTTAATCTGTAATATGGAGGGCCAACTGTAAAAGATTAGAGTAAGACTGGCCCAGGGTAAGTTTCATGGGTGAGTGGGAATTTGAACCTAGATCTCCTCAGTCATATTCCAGCCTTCTAATCACTGTGCCACTGAGTCGAGACCTATACAGTTGGTCATTCAGATGTCATCCAGGCCTGCATGTACATGATAAATGTAGATCTGAATTTAAATCCAATCTAGGAATATGTAAAAGCCTGTATTATATCCAGCACTAGGGAAAATGTGTTTAGGAAAAATGGTATCTCTAGAAAGCAAGTAACAAGAACACTTTTTTGTTATGCAGATAGCCTGTGGCAGAAGCACCTGCACTGTGGTGAGCTTTGCTTCTCCACCACAGAGAAGAAAAACAACAGTTCCTCCCTTAGGGATATACAAAGGACAGGATACAGAAAGGCCAACAACTTTGTGCAAGAGATCGTTGTTCACTGGAAGGTGCAGCATGCCTTGGCTTGTTCCATAAAGCAAGCTGAGTCACATGGCCATCCCATGTTCAAAAACATCAAAGAGTACCAGTGTGCTCCTAAAAAGTCAGAAAAGCCAAACACAGTGCAGAAAAGCTCTTTCCTTCCTGCTCCTGCTCTTGTGTATTCCTTTGAATGTGTCACATTGAAGATTTTACTGCTTGAGAGGCATTCTAGATAGCCATTGTTCCTTGGCACATGCACAGGGACAAGCAAGGGCTTGCACTGTAGGCTGGCCTGGGAGTGGAGATGGCTTGTCAATGCCACTCCCCATGCCAAGACTTGCCTCAAACACCCAACACGTGGCATAAACATGAAGATACACCTAGCCCTGCCTGCAGCTGGTCTCCAGGGACTGGCAGGTGATCTTAATGCCATTGGTGAAGCTAAGTGGTTTATGATTGGTATATTACAGTTGTTGGGTGTGAATTAATACAGTATTCAAATACTAAGTCTTCCAAATAATTATTCCAATGGCACAGGCATCTTGAAAGATATAAAGAAAGATGATGTGCCTTAGAAGCCTGTCTTCCCACCTTTCAGTATACAAATGCTACTGGTGTTTTGTCTTTCCCCAGACAACCCATATCAGAAATGGTGACAGCTGTAAAACCTGCAAGTAGCCCAGACCTTTAAGCAAACAGTCTGCAGGAGCAAACTTACAATGTTGGATCAGAAAACCTCATGGGAAAATTATAAAGCCATATCCTCACCAAAAGAAAGTCCTCCAGAGTTCCAGTTTGGTGCTGATTTGTGCGAGAATAAGAGTGTAGGATCACTCATGCATAATGTTCTGAATTCTGTGGTGCTTCACTGAGATTAACAGTTCTGGAGGTCAAAGTACGATTTCTCTTCTACCAAAGTTAGTGATTTCACAGACTAGGTTTTCCCCCCACCCAGAATGCTTTGATTCACACCATTGCATAGCAACCAACTTCCATTGTGAGCCACCTTGGCTCCCACTCCAGAAGAAAGGGGGCATATAAATGAAATAAAAAATAATAATGCAACTGCTGCTAATGTAGATAAAACATTCTTCTAGTCTACCCACTATGCACTCCCACAGGACAATATGAACCAGTCAGAAAGTATTCTACATGGTTATAGCTCAGCTGAAAAGTTTACTTTTCCTGGAGCTTCTCCAGAGCCTGCTACTGAGTTGGAACATCTTCATATATTGAAAGATGTGGAGAAGTTGGAGCATGTCCAAAGGAGGGCGACTAAAATGGTGAAGAGTCTGGAAACCTTGCCCTATGAGGAATGCCTTAGGGAGCTGGGGATGTTTAGCCTGGAGAAGAGAAGGTTAAGAGGTGATATGATTGCCCTGTTTAAATACTTGAAGGGATGTCACATTGAGGAGGGAGCAAGCTTGTTTTCTGCTGCTCCAGAGAACAGGACTCGGAACAATGGATGCAAACTGCAGGAAAAAAGATTCCACCTCAACATTAGGAAGAACTTCCTGACAGTAAGGGCTGTTCGACAGTGGAACACACTCCCTCGGAGTGTAGTGGAGTCTCCTTCCTTGGAGGACTTTAAGCAGAGGCTGGATGGCCATCTGTCGGGTATGCTTTGATTGGGAGTTCCTGCATGGCAGGGGGTTGGACTGGATGGCCCTTGTGGTCTCTTCCAACTCTAAATTTCTATGATTCTATGATTCTATCTTTTAAACCAATTAGATATACTGGCTTTTGGAAGCCTAGGTTATGAAGACATGTAGACACACTTAGACACAAAATCTCTCACACATACAGAGTATGAAGATGGCCAGGCTACCTGGAATCTTACCTGAAGTTCCATGGTGGAAGAAAAGTGGGTTATAAATGTTCTAAATGGGGGGAAAATATTGTATTGAAACAAACAAAATGATACTTAACAAAACAAAGTTCAGTATTTAGCAAAAACAAACAACAATCACCCACATCCACACCCACAAAAGCATGTGTTCAGAGTGGGGGGTCTCTGCCTTAACAGAGGTTCATTTGGAAATAAGCTTGAAGTTATTGTAGGAGAGCACAAACTTAATGTCAATTGACAGCACAATATGGCTGTCAAAAGAGAGAGAGAGTGAGTAAGGGCTGTTTCCATGTTAGCATAATAAGAACCATCATTTTCCAAGTAACTGTTTCGCTTTCTTTGGCACTAATGGTTTATTGTGTCCAATTCCATATATATATGGAATTCCATATATATATGTATGCACCACACTTTAAGTAGAAGTTATACAGTAATAGATCCCTAGGAGTATGATGAATAATTTTGGGGGGCATGGAAAATAAGACCTATTAGGAAATGTTGGAGGAACAATGTATGCCTAGAGAAGGGAAGCCTGAAAGGGGGTAGGTAGGGTGTAGCTATAGAGAAGACAAACACACACCCTAAGAATTCTGCTCCTCCCATGACATTTTCCTTCATTCTCCAAATTTCTGTTGTTGTGAGCATTCAAGGCATTTCCAACTTTGGGAGACCCTGGGGAAAACATGGGGTTTTCCTGGCAAATTTCTAGCATCATGGTAATTTAGAACTTCAGCTTTGCTTTTTGAAATACAGTTTAGGAATCCAAAGAAAAGGGACAGGCAAAGTTACCAAAGGAATACAATGCAAGAACTGTAAAAGTTCTAGGTATAAAATATTTTCAGTGTCTCCCTCACTGCAATGCTAGAAATTTGGGGACTGGAAGAAAATTTTATTGGAGGCCAAAGCCCCCTGTAGTTACACAAAAGCAGCACTGCTGGCTGTTAGAATGCAAAAATGTATCCCATCTTGCTCCAGAGGGCAAGATTAAATCTAATAGGCTTAAATTTACAGGATTATGGCTGGATAGTCAGGGGCCATCTCTTGGCTGGATCGGGGCCATGGCAAGCTCATGCTGCGGCCCCAATCCAGCCTCTGGAGGGTGCAAAAAGGAGCCACCAAAAGCCCCAAAAGGTGCCATAGTCACGGCAGCATGACTGTAAGGTGCCCCTTTCAGTGCTGCATCATCTGGATGCAGCGCCGGAGTTGCGCCATGTTGCTGTGTGCCATCTAGAACAGTGTGCAGCATCATGGACACATGGTCTTCGATGTCTCTACACTAAAGCATGGGAAATAAGCAAGATGAACTTGAACTCCTAGCACAACAAGGGAAATATGATATAATAGGCATCACTAAAACCTGGTGGGATGAGTCTCATGATTGGAATGTAGAAACAGAGGGGTGTGACCTTTTTAAGAGAAACAGTCCAAACAGGAAAGGAGGAGGAATAGCATTATATGTCAGGGATATTTACACCAGTGAAGAGATCCAGGACATCAATACTGGAAGCCAGGTGGAGAGCATCTGGAAAAAAATTAAAGGAGTGGGAAACAACAGGGATGTTACTGTGGGAGTCTACTACAGACCCCCAACTCAGGCAGAGGAATTGGATGATACCTTTCTAGAACAGATGACCACACACTCAGGAGAAATATAGTAGTAATGGGAGACTTCAACTATCCTGATATTTGCTGGAATTCAAATTCTGCCAAATCCTCAAGGTCTAGCAAATTCCTCACTTGCCTTGAAGACAATTTCATTGTCCAAAAGGTGGAAGAGGCAACAAGGGAGTCAGCTATTTTGGAACTGATCATAACCAACAGGGAAGACCTAGTTGATGGGGTGCAAGTGGTGGGATCCTTAGGTGGGAATGACCAACAGTGGAAAGGTGAACCTAGGCGTAGTCAGACACACATCCTAGACTTTAGGAGAGCTGATTTCAATAAACTTAGAAAAATACTGGGGGTGATCCCATGGTCAGGAATATTAAAAGAGAAGGGAGTTCAAGACGGATGGGAGTTCCTCAAAAGGGAGATACTGAAGGCACAATTTCAAACAGTTCCAATGAGGAAGAAAAATGGGAGATGTCTCAAGAAATCAGTATGGATGACTAAGGGACTTACAACTGAGCTAAGTTTTAAATGGAACATGTATAAGAAATGGAAAACTGGGGAAATCACTAAAGAGGAATACAAACAAATAGTAAGCACCAGTAGGGATAAAGTCAGAAAAGCTAAAGAATGAATTTAGGCTGGCTAGAGAGGTTAAGAACAATAAAAAGGGCTTTTTTGGATATGTCTGCAGCAAAGGAAGAAGAAGGAAATGCTAGGGCCGCTGTGTGGAGAAGATGGCAAAATGCTAACAGGGGACAGAGAAAAGACAGAATTACTCAACACCTTCTTTGCTTCAGTCTTCTCAGAAAAGGCAAAGGGTGCTCAACCTGAGGATAATGGAACAGGAGACAGAATAGGGGAATTTCAGCACAGAATAAGTAAATAGATAGTACAGGAATACCCAGTTAACCTAAATGAATACAAGTCTCCAGGACCAGATGAACTACATCCAAGGGTATTAAAAGAACTGGCAAATGTAATATCGGAACCATTGGCAATAGTCTTTGAGAACTCCTGGAGAACAGGAGAAGTCCCAGCAGACTGGAGGAGGGCAAACGTTGTCCTCATCTTCAAAAAGGGGGGAAAAGAGGATCCCAACAATTATCGTCCAGTTAGTCTGACATCAATTCCAGGAAAGATTCTGGAACAGATCATTAAACAGAGAGTCTGTGAATATCTAGAAGATAATTCCATAATCACAAAAAGCCAACATGGGTTTCAGAGAAATAAGTCATGCCAGACAAATCTCATCTTTTTTTCTTTTTTTTTTTTCTTTTTTTGATAAAATTACCAGCTTGGTAGATGAAGGAAATGCTGTGGATATGGTATATTTTGATTTCAGTAAGGCCTTTGACAAGGTTCCCCATGACATTCTTGCAAACAAGCTTGCAAAATGTGGACTAGACAAGGTAACTGTTACATGGATTTGTAACTGGTTGGTTGACCAAACCCAAAGGGTGCTCAACAATGGCTCCTTTTCATCCTGGAGAGAAGTGACCAGTGGGGTCCCATTGGTTTCTGTCCTGGGCCCAGTGCTATTCAATATCTTCATTAATGACTTGGATGACAGTATTGAGGACCTAGTTATAAAATTTGCAGACAACACCGAATTAGGAGGAGTAGCTAATACTCCAGAGGACAGGATCAAAATTCAAAATGACCTGGATAGACTAGAAATCTAGGCCAAAGCTAACAAAATGAAATTCAACGCAGAGAAGTGTAAGGTTCTGCACTTAGGGAGGAAAAATGAAATGCACAGATATAGAATGGGAGACACCTGGCTGAATGAAACTACATGTGAAAGGGATCTAGGAGTCCAAGTAGACCACAAGTTAAACATGAGTCAACAGTGTGATGCAGCAGCTAAAAAGGCCAATGCAATTTTAGGTTGCATCAATAGAAGTATAGTGTCTCGATCAAGGGAAGTAATAGTGCCACTCTATTCTGCTTTGGTCAGGCGCCACCTGGAATAATGTGTCCAGTTCTGGGCACCACAATTCAAAAAGGATGTGGAGAAACTGGAGCATGTCCAAAGGAGGGCAACTAAAATGGTGAAGGGTCTGAAAACCATGCCCTACGAGGAACGACTTAGGGAACTGGGGATGTTTAGCCTGGAGAAGATAAGGTTAAGAGGTAATATGATAGCCCTGTTTAAATACTTGAAGGGATGTCATATTGAGGAGGGAGCAAACTTGTTTTCTGCTGCTCCAGAGAACAGGACCCGGAACAATGGATGCAAGCTCCAGGAAAAGAGATTCCACCTCAACATTAGAAAGAACTTCCTGACAGTAAGGGCTGTTCGACAGTGGAACACACTCACTTGGAAAGTAGTGGAGTCTCCTTCCTTGGAGGTCTTTAAACAGAGGCTGAATGGCCATCTGTCGGGGATGCTTTGAATGGGAGTTCCTGCATGGCAGGGGATTGGACTGGATGGCCCTTGTGGTCTCTTCCAACTCTGTGATTCTATGAATCAATGAGGTCCTGGGGATGAAGTCAGGGCATCTAGCATTAGTATGCTGCGCCCTGACTCCACCCACAAGGGCCTAAGAGATATGACTCTTGACTCTTAAGGATAGTTTTACAATAGAACCAATTTATTAAATGTCCTGGTGGGCTCTCTCTAACAGGAGTTCTTCAGACAAAGGCTGGGTAGCTATCTGTGAAGAAGCCCTAACTTGGGAAGGCCTGCATTAAGCATACCATTTGACTAAATGATCTTTAAGGCCCCTTTCAATGGCAAGCTTCTCTGAAATAAATACATTATCTAGCAAGGAAGATACATACACAGAAACAACACTGGCAATGGAGATACATATAAAGAAGCAACTGCTGTATACATATTTTTTCGCTAAACTGGAAGCCAAACATTCAGATTGAATGCTCATTTGTATTGGAGTGTGCATTTGAATGTAAGGTAGCTATTGAAAGCCTGTTTGCACACATACACACTCCCCACAGACATGTCCTTCTATATTACAGTAGGAAATAAATGCACATTTCCATCAGCACTTCCTGGCTATGAAAGTATTACTGCATAAAGCCAGTCCCACCATTAATAGAGTGAGTTGACAGCCTCATGTAGCAGTCTGAGGGTCCTGAAAGGGGAGAAAATAGTTAGTTATTTAAATTTTTATTAATCCACTTGAATTAGTAGAGATGGGGGAAAATGTTGAGAGCAGTTATGTCCCCAAACATTTAATTAATCAGTCAATTAATCAATTAATTGTTTCAAGGACTTATATCCTGCCTTTCTCCCACAGTCAGATTCAAGAGGGGTTGTGCTGCTAAGCATCTTCACCTGATGAAGGGGTAGCATTTCTAGTCCATCCTAGGCTGTACAAATGTCTTGGGTATGAAATTATGATCTGGCTCTGGACCATGTCCATCATTCTTTTCTCTAAAGCTTTGGGACATTCTTGGTGATGCATTTTTAAAAGTTAAATTCATGTATGATCTAGAGGTAAATTTTCCTATCAGCCTATTGCAACTTGGCTTGGAACCTCTAGTTAAGGATTATTATAGCTGTGTGCATGCAGCCTCTTGTTGTCCAGGAAGGCCCTGTGGATCACAATATGGGTGGTTTCAGAAAAGTGGATACCAATTAATCAGAAAACATTCCTGCACACATATTAATTATAAAACACAGGATTTCCATACAGGAACCTGTAGTTAGCTATATCTGCCTAGAGATAGCAGCAGTTACTCACCCACCCACTCTCCCACCCTGGATAAACAACACTGAGAGAGAGAAAACAAGATACTGAAGAAAAAGGAAAACTGATCAATCCTCTCCATGTTTACTCAGAAGTAAGTTCCAGTCAGATGAGTATAATTTACTTCCAAATATGTGAAGAGAAATATGTGGCCTTGCTATTACAAGGAACTCCTACTCTAGATTATATAACACGTATGAAACTGGGTGCCCATGGGGATTTGTATGTGCTATGCAATTCCATATTTTAAATTTTATAGTTTTTTTTAAAGATAGGGTATGTTCAGGCATAACTGTAAGCCAGGATCTGGCACCAACCCTCACTTATTCAGTAGGAGCAGCATGTATGCTCTACTTCATGGTTTTCTTATAATGTCATATGAACAAATTAGCAGCTGCTGCTCTGGCTTGTTATCCACCTTCTACTGACAACAAGCCAAAGAAAGAAACCATAGATTCTTTCTTTCTCTCTATTTTTAGGAGGGGAAAAAGCTTGTGAGGTAGTGGCATTTGAATGACATGGTCAACCAACCCTGGAGAATATCTGCTCAATTTGTTTAGCCGTTCCTTCTGTAGGTGAAAACTAGTGAGCAGCATGTGCCAACACATTGCTGCTACTTCATCAGCTAGAGTTCCCATGGCCACCTGGCTGATCATTGCATTTGAACACAGCCAATCCTGCAGAACCATTAATTGCCGATTAGCCTCAGACTAGCCACATAATATATGCATAAAGTGAAGAGAAACACCAAGGCAGTCACAGATTCTGGGAAGGAAGGGAGAGTCAAGAGTAAGTTTTAGAATGTGAGAATCTCTCCAGACCAAAATTTAAGGAACAGTGTAGATTTAGTGTTTCATTCCATCTACATAAAGCATATATAATTACAGCAATGGCATTACAGTTCGCTCTTGGCATCTGCTGGGTTTGGTTCCAAAACCAGCACCACTCCTGTGGATACCAAAATCCATAAATGCTTTTTGGAATTTATATATTTTTTGAATATTTTCAAGTCATGGATGGTTGAATCTTTGGATATAGAATCCATAGATACAGTGGGCCAATTGTACTTTGTGAAGGCACATACACAATTTATGAAAATGGAAGAGAGGGAGAACTAATGTTTAGCCAAAAGCAGGACTGGATTCTTCTCAGAGTGTGTAGTAGAACCTGAAGGTGGTTCAGATGCAGATATGTTCATGTGGAAGCTTGCAGTGGCATGCAAATGCCAAGTTCTGATGAACAAAGGAGGGTGAAACAACAACGATGCCTTGATAAAAGCCACAAGAAAAGGGTGCCAGGCCAGTAATGTCAGTCTGCCACCAAGATGATGTTTATCTCCACTTGAATAGAAGGTCAAGAGGCAGTCACAACAAGCAGACAATGTAAAGAAGAAACTGGCACAACCTTTCTAAGAGATATGTCTGTGCAACCTTTGGCTCATTCCTCTGGGTCCCTGTACTGTAATATTTCTTGACAAAAATGTGTAGCAATACTCTTTTCTTGGTTATCTATAGTTTCCATATCCTTCTTTCCCTGTGTCAGCTTTAGCTCCTTGATATAGGGATCTGTTCTTTGTAGAGCATCATGTATACACATCAGAGGTGGAGAAAGTATTACTTTCTAGATATTGTTGGAGTGCAATTCCCATCTTCTGTTGCCAGCGTAGTTAATGGCAAAGTATGCTGGGAGTTGCAACTGACACAGTGTAATATTTAGAATTACAAATGCATTTGCATTTAGTCATTAAAATGTTTGTGCTCCAGCAATCTTTCATCAAAAAAATCTAGATCTGCTAATAAAACCAATCTGAAAAACATAATTAAAAATATTACAGCAAAAAGTACTATGAGAACAAGAATGTCTTAGCACCAAAAAATGATAAATTAAACAATCTCTACAAATAATATTCTTTATCTTTTCAGAAAATCCTTATTTTCACTATTTGAAAGAAGACAAATAATGCCCTCTCTGAGCTGTGTATCTAGAGATCTACATCAAAGTATCATCACCACAAAGCCTCTGTCTCAGATTCTCACCTTCCAAATGTCAGATTCTGTGAGACCTTGGAGCAAAACCTCTAGTAAGCATTTGTAGGACACGATCTTTAAAATATCCTTCTCCATATTGTTTAGGGATTTATAAACAGGAATATATCATTTAAACTCAAACTAGTAACTAAAAAATTCACATAATACCAGAGTGTGGTTCCAGCCAACCAACTCTGATCAAGGATTCTGACAGCCATGTTTAGCATAATCCGAAGTTTCTCAACACTTTTCAGAGGAAACCCCACACATAGCATGAATAACATCATTGCATAATTTCTTTTGAAAGTTCATCTCTTAGCAAATCTAATTCTCACAAACCAAATGTAAATCAAAGGCAATGCCTTGCTGTTGTCAGAGACCTTAGCTTTAGTTAACCTCAACCCATGGTGACCCTATGTATGAGAGATTAGTATCTTGCTAATTGATGGTGAGGGAGCAAAGAGCAATATCAATCAATCAATAAAATAATGTGGTTTACCTGGGGCTGCTATTGAAACATTAGCTGGTTCAGAACAGGCAAATCTATTGTTGACAGGTATGAGCTGGTGTAATCATACCACAACTATTTTGAAATAATTTCCTTGTTTTCAAGTTTGTTTGCTTTTGCTTCAATTTAGGGAACTTTAAACTGTTCAATGCCCCCAAACAGTTGGGATTCAGAACTGTGAATAACAGATTGTGTCCAACTACTAGAAGATGGTTTTTGTTTTGTTCTTATGGCCTTCATGCTATAAGACGCATTTCTCAAGTCCTCTCACACCAGTTGCAACAACCAATAACAACTGTTTCATGATACAGCACCACTTCTTACTTATTAAACTCATTCATGCCACTGGACAGCTGTTAACTTTGGTCCATGATGCTAACAAGGACTCCCAAACCCACCTGCCTGGGGACAGGACCCTAGCTCACTACATACCTGAATCCAGATTTGAGTACTTGCAACTTGGCTGATGGACGCGGACTTCCTCATCCATTTCTGCAGGCCATCTTTCCAGTCCCCTGAAAATGATACAAAGAGAATTATTTACAGAAAACCTCATGAATAGAATTACCAAGAACAAGGAGCCTAGAAGGGGCCAGAGACCCAGAGGTACTGGGTAACAGATCTGCCTTGGATCCCAATAAAATAATAATAAAAGCAGAGACACTTTCAATGTGTGGAGTCTTTCTGCGCACCCCCCTCCCCCCGCCCCAAAGGCAAGGTCCATGGAAATCGGGTCGATCTCATATCCAGTCTATAGAGTCTTAGACTGAAAAGCAGACTCTAAGATAGAATCTAAGCACTTTATTACACGGGAGACAAGCATCCTCCTCCCATGAATAAAGAGGCATTTAATTCTCTCAATATCCTGCAAGAGCAGGATGGTTTTCAGACAATGTCCTCTGACGTCGACATTGTTGGGATATTATGAATCGTGCTGCTTTTTATGCACGGGAGAATCCCATGAATAAAAAGGGGTGCGATTTTGCTGCTTTATTCATGGGATAATGTCACATAATCAACTTAACATCTAATTTTCTATATGCAAGGTAAATTTATTTATTTTGATCAGCATTTATAATGTGAGCCCTCTCCCATAGTCCGAAGGGAAACAATACAACATGATGAGCACCTTATTTACTGTGTAGTGTCATTGTCAGTCTCAATGGACTTCAACACATGGGGGAAAATAGAAAGGAAAGTGAAGGTTTAAATTAATATTATCCCATGAAAATTGCACGATCGTGGTGAAGATTTTCATACAATGTTGCAACTAAAGAGAATTTATCCTGGCAATAAATAGGTGTGAAAATCTTTGTTGTAATCAGGTTATTTCCATGGGATAATGTCTGTTTGAACTCCCGCTTTTCCCCAATTTTCCCTTTGTGATAAAGTTCAATGACTATGATGCTTTTTTGAGAGGGAAAATATTTGGATCCTTTATAAGCTTTGAGTAACTGTTATACATTTCTACCCACTAAGATGCACCAGGGGATCTCTAAAAGGAACAGATATACCCCTAAAGGAGGTACATCAGGCAAAGACACTACTCTTTTTGGCATTAAAATATAAAGTCATATGCTCAAACATTTTAAACCATTCTGTTTCACCAGATTGAGCCTCCCTTATCTGATGATGATGATGATGATGATGATGATGATGATTTGGATTTTGGAATATCTGCATATATGTAATGAGATATCTTGGAAATAGGACCCAAATCCAAGCATGAAATTCATTTATGTTTCATATAAGCATAACATAACATGAAGATAATTTAATACATAAATTTGTAATAATTCTGTGCATGAAACAAAGTGTAATAATTACAAAGTATAATAATATTGTGCATGAAGGTGTCCCTATATCAGCCATGTGGACAATTTTGGATTTTGGAGTATTTTTTTAATTTGAAATTCCAGATAAGGGATACTTGACTTGTAATCACTTCGTTACAGTAATGTTAACAATACTGTACACTGTTTTCAAGTGTACTTTAAATTTTTATTCATTCCACTTTGAGATCCTTTCTTGGGGTGGGGAGGGAGGGGAGAAAGATAGGATTTAAATTTTTTAAAATAAAAATGAAAGAAAATAACCAGTTCTTAGTTCATAGTTCATGTCTATATTTTTAATTGTTTCCTTGATTTTAACTTGTTATTAGTTTAATTTAATTTTAAGGGGTGGGAGGTTGGGGGATGGGTTATTGGAATTGTTTTACTCTGTGACTTTTTATTGCTGTAACCCACTCCGATTGTTGCCAGAGGAGAGAGCTATAAATAAAATATTATTAATTAATTAATTAATTAATTATAGTTCATAGTTCTTTCATAGGATCACAGAGTTTTATGGGTCCTGCAGCCTGTCCCTGTCATGGTGGAGGATTTTTTGTGGAAAGAAAAAAGACAGAAGTGAGGGAGGAGGGAGTGATGGAGGGGTTTGGAGGTAGGAGGGAGAGGAGTTTGAAAAAGCTGTTATCTGGACCACAACTCCCACAATTGCCCAGCCAACATGGCCAGCAGAGAATATAGGCATTATGACCCAAAATAACTTTTAGAAGCTCTATACAGGAAGGTTACATACTTAAAATAATGACACTTGGGCCCTTTGTAGCAGCTCCGTTAGGCTGTGACCATAAGTACCTAGTGACAAAGAGAATTCAGAGCATGCTGGTGTCTGATTTGGAAGCAAATACCATTATGAGCCCTTCTAATATTTGGATTTTAACTCCTAGGAATGGCTGTGGGTTTACTATGATAACCTTAGCACTGCAAACAGTTGTTTTGTCCTGTCCTATAGGGCCTTTTCACACTACCCAGTGATAGCACTATGATATAATTTAATTTAATGTGACAACATCCTATGGGATCCTGGGATCTGCAGTTTAGGTAGGCATATTTAGAATTCTCAGAAGGAGAAGTCTAGGAGAAGAGGCCTCTCAGGAGAATAAAGCCAGCGTCATATAATGTTGGAGCATTGGATTAGGACTCTGGGAGACCAGCTTTCCAATCCACACTCCGCCATGTAAACTCACATTGGGCAAATCACACTCTCACCCTCAGAGGAAGGCAAAGACAAACCTTCTTGCCAAAAACAAACCTTAGTAGAAGAATGAAAAGAGACAAAGTCCCACATTCAGAGTGATGGCCCAAAAACTTTTATTTCTTAAAAAGCCCAAAAATTCTCTGCTAAATATTTGACTTTTTTTCTGCTAAAAATATGACAAGAGACAGCAAAGTATAGAAAGCAAAACCAACCTTGCAAGGTCAAGTAGTAATGTCACAAGACTGGAAGAAATCTCAAAATGCTGAGTCTGCTCTTTTGAAAGGGAGGATTGTTGTCTGTTACTCAGAACCGTGTCAGTACAGGCTGGCTGAAATACCAGCATTAGCTTGCCACCCAAGTCAGAGTTTGAGAGGTGAAGTGAGTCACTGGATTTAATTCACAAAGGGAAGAATGGCTTTGTGGTGAATGCTCAGGATGTAATATGGCTCCATTCCTACCTCAGCCACAGCTCCTTTCCTGGGTGATCTCTTGAGCCCATTGCATCCAGGTGTATTCTGTCTGCAGACGATTGGCTTCAGATTTTATGAGATTTGCTTGGTTTTTCATGACTAACTTGTCCTATTGATTTCACTAGGGGTTGTATCCACACTGCACAATTAGAACAGTTGGATACTACTTAAACTGCCATAGCTTCATCCTAGAGAATCTTGGGACCCTTTCACACTGCACAATTATAGCATTATGATTCCACTTTAGCTGCCATGGCTATATCCTATGAAATGCTGGAGTTTGCAGTTTTGTGAGGCTGAGAATTCTCATGATTTCTTTGGATATTGCTATGGCAATTAAATTAGAATCATAATGCTATATTAGTGTAATGTTAATAAGTTCTTGATGTAGTGCTTATTCTGTAACCCATGATCCTAAACTGCAAGATTTAGAACTCTCTAATCTTGTTTAAATATTTGAAGGGATGTCATATTGAGGAGGGAGCAAGCTTGTTTTCTGCTCCTGCAGAGACTAGGACGCGGAACAATGGATGCAAACTGCAGGAAAAGAGATTCCACCTCAACATTAGGAGGAACCTCCTGACAGTAAGGGCTGTTCGACAGTGGAACACATTCCCTCGGAGTGTAGTGAACTCTCCTTCCTTAGAGGTCTTTAAGCAGAAGCTGGATGACCATCTTCTGGGTATGCTTTGATTGGGAGTTCCTGCATGGCAGGGGGTTGGACTGGATGGCCCTTGTGGTCTCTTCCAACTAGTAGAGAATTCTGAATACCTCAAATAACAACAAACGACAAGTTTTCATAGCATGGAGGCATGGCAATAAAAGTAGTGTCAAAGTGCAAAAATTGTATAGTGTGGATCTACCCAGGAGCTAGATCTAAGCATTCCTAATTATGGATACAACATTGACGTAAACATGTATTTCTAAAAAATAAAAATAAAATAAATGTTCATTCTGAAAAGTGCATTTGATCCATGGGTGAGATTTAAGAAGCCCTTCTTCAGAAGTTTTTGATCTGCAGCTCCTCGCCTCCTCGCCATTGGCCATATTGGGTAAGAATGCTGGGAGTTGAAAAGCCAAATGGTTCATACCCAAGTATCTGTGATCATAAACTACACGGGGCCTTGATCTGACAGCAGTCTGCCTTGATGAACAGGTCTTGTTGTATGACCTTTGGTAAGCTACATATGGGCAATGGACCAAGCCAGCAAGAACCATGTGCATATTCCCTTGCTAGAAGATGCACTGCACATCTGAAAACTGAAAACTGAAGATGGCTCTTGCATTGTAATGGCTGTGTAGAAGATGGAATTTCACACAAGGTAACAAGCAACACCTGTTGAAATTCCTTCTTCTAGATAGCCATTAAAAGAAAAGGAGCCATATTCAGTTTTCACTCTGGCAACCCTATTAGAATAATGCATCTTCCCATTTGCACTACCCAATCATACTGCTACCTACTTTGCAGTGCAGATTAGACACTTCCTCTTCATTCACTCTTGAGTGAGATTCAGTGATGAGTAAAAACATGAGAGATTGTGGAAACGTCCATTTTCTACACCACAAAAGAACCAAAACAATTTTACCCAATATAGACAAAACCATTATTTCAAGAGCTGAAACTTCTTTCATTTGTTTCGTTCCTTGTTTGATTTATATCCCCTTATGCGTGAGTTAGTAATATCCTATGTAGTTTGAAATTGCCCAGTGCCAGCTCTAACTTTAGGCAGAGTGAAGCCAGGGGATGAGAGGGGCAGCAATGAGGGATTGAAGGATAGAGTTATCTTGCAGTCCTCAATTACAGTGGGCACGACTGACTTAATTGCCAGTTTTGAAATAAGATTCTACTTTCAGTTGGAGTGACTTTTGTATGTGCAATGTGGAAATTATCCTTCACCTCATGAAACTATATTTCCATGATAAAGTGCAGTGAAGAAATAAAGACTTAAAATGTAGGAAGAACCAGCTGCCTTCAAGAGGCATTGTGTATTGAAACAAGACGGAAGCTCCTGGGCTCTTCTTAAATGAAGTCTGTCTGACTTCCTGAGACATCGGAGTTCCTTTGTAACAATTATCTTTGCCATCCCTAACAAAGTTCTGCCTGGGTTTCCGTGGTGTTGACCTCTTTGTAAAAATTCAAAGGATGAGGCTGAACAGCTATGGTTCGTTACACTGCTCACTCCAGAAAAGGGGTAGCCCAGTTGTGACCCTCTAAGTGAGTGATTCCCAAACTTTGGTCCTCCAGATATTTTTTACTTCAATTCCCAGTATTCCTGACTGTTAATCAAGCTGGCTGGGGCTTCTGGGAACTGAAGTCTAAAACATTTGGAGGACCAAAGTTTGGGAATCTCTGCCCTAGATGTTGTTGCCTTGCAACCTCCAGCAGGCCTAGCCAGAACAAGCATCAGTGAGAGAGGCTGGGACCAACAACTTCAGAAGGACGCTGTGTTGCCCAGCATACCAAAGCGGCCATTGCAGCCAACAGGATGCAGATCTTCCTGCAAACCACAACATTTAGCTCAGAGTTTACTTTGTGCTAGCTGGGCAGCAGAAAATGAGACAGCCTAAAGTCGCACTGAAAGGTGCATGGGGCTCTTTTTTAAAATCCATAATGAGAACAATGCTTTGTGAGCTACCTGCAACACCTGAGCGCAAGTGAGCAGAATTATAGGGATATGTCAGAGCATGTAATGGCAAGACCATGACTCTAATTGACACAAGTGCCACCCCTCTGTGAGTGCAGCAATAAAATAAGTCAACGTGCCTTAGCTTCTCAACAATGTTTGGACATTTATATTGCAAGGTGTGGCCATCTAGAATAGTAAATTAACTGCTTGCTCTTAAAGAAGCTTCTTGGGTTGGTGCATGTTTGGGTGCTCCTGGACTATACCTGTTGTACACTATAATTTAGGCTATGACTACAAGGCAGTACTTCCCAATGGAAATATTTATAAAGTAAGCTCATAGACTCTGCACTGGATATTTGCCTATTTTTGAAACTGCTATTAAACAGTAAGTCGAGCCTCTGTTCATCCAGCAGTAAGTCACCAAATTCCAGAAGACAAACAAAAGAAAGAAAGTGACTAATATATGGTAATGCCCAGGTTGGGCTTAATAATGCTGCTAAATATTGATCTTATGTCAGTAGGCACTGTACAAAGGACAAATAAATGGCAGTCTATACTAGATGGACAAACTTAGGAAAAAGGTCAGTGGAGGAGTACGGCTGAAACTATCAAATGGCAAGACGATGAATCAAAGTTAAGGTGTTACAAGGGGATGCTTATTGGGATCTTGGAAAGGGAGGATGAGGAGGAAGCCTAAGGAAGGGAATGGAGAAGAAGTTGTAAGATAGGTATGGAAAGTAACAGGAAATGAGCTAAAGTAGAAGAATGCTTAGGGTATAGAAGCAGCGTTTAATATTAATACACAAGTAGCTCAGAGTGACTGTGGCTTTCTAGATATTGTTGTACTGCAGCTCCCAACAGTTTTAGTCAGCATAGCCAGTGGTAAGAGACTATGAAGCTGCAGTTTCATAACATCTGGAGGGTCACAGTTGCCCATCCCCGAACTAGTAAGATGTAATGTTTCAAATGTGCAATTTGAATGTGTTGAACAACAAATCTCAAGCCTATATTCAAGTCTATTCTCAAACCTAGAGTTGCCAGCTGACAGAAGCAAAATGGTCAGCTTGTTCCTGTGCCTTTGATGAGTAGAAGTCTGCACATGAAGCTTTGCATAGCATAAGGACAAACCCCTTCAGTTGCTGACGCCAGCAAACCAAACTACATTTAAAGGCAAACAGTTACAGAGACTAGTGAAAAAGTTGTTGTTGTTGTGATATCTTACCTTTCTCCCAAAATTGGGAATCAATGTAGCTTCTAGTTTAAATTAGTAATACAGTTAAAAACATGCAAAAATAAATACTAAAATACAGGTAAATGTTCTTCATGATTATGAAGTGCATCAAAAAATCAAGGGCTTGTGAAGAGAATAACAACCTTATCAAGGCAATAAAAGAAGGAGTAAAGCAGAGATACTGTATACTGAATGGATCAAAGAGGGACTGGGAAGATTTAAGGATCTCAAGATCTATGTTGTTGTTTCTTATATCCCGAGATCCATTCATCAGAGCTAAGAACAAAATTGTGGCTTAGGAAAAATGATAAAAAACTAAAGCTCAAGTTGTCTCTGAAAACTGAGGGAGGAGAACATACATAATTGTTAAGCCATAGGGAACCAAAACCTTTTGCTGATCTCACATCAATCACCTAAAGATCTGCCAATTGAGATCAGCATGCCCTCTGCTCAGCTGTAAACTCTACTTCCCTGAAATAGAGAAGAAATATCTGGCAGAATGGAAAGCCAGTTAAGATTGGATGGGATTGAGTCATGATCAGGTACCATGGATGCATGAAGGCATTAAAAGCTGGTACATAAAAAAGAAGTTGACTTCAGCTATGTCAGAAAAAAAAGTAAGTGAGGAGATTGTGCTGGGCTGGGCAATCCTAGGACTGTGGCAAGATAAGCAAAGGTGAAGCAAAGGTGAGGCAAATGTGACACTGAAGTTGCACGTCCTTCCCTTCAAGCAATATCAATTCAGTTCTTTCTCAATATTTTCTCTCTCTTTCCTCTATCTTTATTGTTCAGTCAGATCTGGAGCTTTCAGGCAGTACGAAGAATTTTTAAAAAGTTATTCTATGGCACTGCCAATAACTAGTGAAATATGATGGAACAGAAGACATGCTTAACAAATTTGCAGCTAACACCATATGAGCAGCAGGGAGGTAGCTACAGGATCAGAATTCAAAATGACCTAGACAGACCAGAAAGCTGGGCCAAAACTAACAAAATGTTGAACAAAACATATCCGGGGTAGCCATGTTAACCATATTGCTATGTACAGTAACATCAAAAATCCACAAAACAGTAATACCTTTATTGCCCCAACCAAAATGTACAGCTTTTGAAGCTCCATTGACTTGAAGATACTGAATTATATGTTCTCTGCCAAACAAAGGGGCTCCTGGTCTCATGAAAGGTGTAAGCAACTTGAATCACAAAGGAAGTACAGTGGGGCCTCATCATGGACTTGCTATCATTGGATTTAAACATCCACAGATGGCAAGCCCTCGTTGTCCCCAATGGTGGTGCATGCATACGGCCATGCCAGTATAGGGACAGCATCCACTGTCCCCAATGGTGGTGCAGCTGTGTGCATGTGCCACCACTGGGGACAACAGGGGCTGTCCTAATGGCAGCAAGGCTGAGTGCATGCACCACCATTGAGGACAACAGGACTTGAGGTCCTGTGGATTTGGGTATCTGTAGCAGGGATCCCTTGCAGATACCAAGGTCCCACTGTACATTTTTCTGTTGTTAATAGAATTTAAATTTTATTTCCTGTACTTTATGACTATTTATCTTCCAGAACACACATGGCCAAAAAGACAAGTGGCCTTACTGCATGGATATCACTCCACACCATATTATAACAACAGCAATAACATCATAACAAAATGTCAGCCTGTGACTAACATTGGGGCTTTCTAGACTGGCAAAAAGAAATGTGTTCATGGCTGCATGAAACTCTAGCCTTTAGATGAGAAAAAGGGAAAGTGTGCCATGAAAATGCTTTTTTTTTTCTTTTTTTCTTTTTTTTCTTTTTTTCTTTTTTTTTTTTTTTTTTTTTTTTTTTTTTTTTTTTTTTTTTTGCGTTTTAGGGGAGGAGAAGCGCCTTTAAAAAGGTGCTGGTTTTCCCAGCTTCTTTTTTAAAAACTGCGGAATAGCGCAGCTCCATCTAAAGGCTGTGGTGCAGCTGCTAAGCATTAAGGAAAAGGGAACTTCATGTCACACTTTCCTGCCAATCGAGAAATCCCCATTGTCATATTTTTCTTTCTCCTGTACAGAGGCCAGATTGAGGAAGGTGGTAGTAGTAGTGCCCCTCTATTCTACTTTGGTCAGACTCACCTGGAATACAGTAGGCCCTTGGTATCCACTGTGGTTTGGTTCCAAGATACGCCATGGATATAAACATTTATGGATGTACAAGTCCTATTATACATAATACTCTTATTGTAAGCAGCTTATTGTATTGCCATTGTATATAGCATTGGGTGATATTGTTTTTATTGTATTTGGATTGTTTTAATCTATGATGTTTTATGATGTTTTAATGTTTGCATATGTTGTACACCGCCCTGATCACCGGAAGGGCGGTATATAAATAAATTTTATTATTATTATTATTATTATTACTCAGTAAATTGGTGTCTCATATAAAATAGCAAAATCAGGTTTGCTTTTTGGAACATATACAGTGTGTGTGTGTGTGTATGACAATATTTTCAAGCCGTGGTTGATTGAATCCATGGATAAAAAAATCTGTGTGTGAATACAAAGGGCTGACTGTACTGTGTGTACTAGGACCAATACTGGATTTAACATGCATCCTCAGTGACTTGCTCCATACCTGTCAATCAGCTTCATTGCCAAGCGTTTCATGCAGTGGAATCTTCCACTGCTGTGTGAGACAAAGATGTTCAGACACAAAAGCTGCCAACCTGTCACTTCTGTCATGCACTTGGTAAATCAATAACTGGGAGTGCCACACATGGGAATAGGGCATCATTTGAAAATCAGATACAAATGGAAAGACTCTTCTCCATAACAAAAGGTTTCTTCCTTAATTGCTCAAGGAGGTTGATGGCCAGGTTATGTCAACTGCTTCTTCTTCTTTTTTTTAGTTCCCTGTCACCGTGTTCTGTCGTTTTGTAGATAAGATGAAAGTAGCTTTTAAAAGTGCAATTCAATAGAGAGGATTTAAGTCTTCTTTGAACGTGTGTCTCTGTTATTTAGATAAGACCAAATTAGGTCATTTGTCACGTTTGTACACCACTTACTACCTAATGACCAGGCTAAATATTTGTTCATTCATTCATTCAACCCATTTTATAAACTGACTTTCTCTCAAAAGCTGGAAGTCAAGACAGTGCATAAGATTTTTTCAAAAAGAAATGAAGACATAGATAAGAATACAGTAATTTATAGAATTGAAACACAATCAAACAGGTTATCATATAAAAACAACCACTGAATGAAAAGAAATTTTAAAAGAGCATCAGTGAAAACTAGAGCACTTGTTGTTAAAAGCCCCTTCCTAAAAGCAGTCTGGTGCCCAAATCCCATCTGAACAAAAAGGTATTTCCTTTTTGTTACAGTAAATAATATTACTACATTTGATATGAGCTCATTAGCCTGAATAAGCAAGCAAACTGTGAGCCAGTGTGGCATCATAATCTGAGTGTTGGACTACAACTCTAGATTCCCTGCTCAGTCATGAAACCCAGTGGGTGATCTTGGGAAAGTCACATGCTCTCAGCCTCAGAGGAAGGCAATGACAAAAGTGAATGAACAAAATCTTACCAGGAAAACCCCATGAAAGGGTTTCCATAAGTCAGAAACAACTTGAAGACACACAACAGCAACAAACATGCAAATTACATACAGCAGATGCTACACCTCTCTAACACTAGTTGAAGCACTGAAATAAGAATGTGATGTGTGTCTTCTCTGTGGAACTGTTGTATGGGATTACAGCAATCCTGTGCACACTGTCTTGGAAAAGAGTCCTAGTTTAGGTAGTGGGACAACTACTACCATCACTGCTACTTTCTTCTCCTTGTATTCCACTTTTCTCCCAAAATAGGGACTCAAAGTAGCTTACAATTTAAAAGAACAATGCAGTTAAAAGCATACAAACAGTGAACTGAAAAACAGAACTAAACTATTCATTCTTAAAACAGTGCAAACCTCCAATCAAAATGATAAAATGCAATTAAAAAGCCATTAAAACTGCTCCATTTAAAAATACAGCACCCCCCACCTAGAATATTCTTGAAAATGTATCTGTTTTGACAGCCTGGCAAAATTAAAAAACAAAACAAAAACTCTTTGCCTAAAGATGGAAAGACAGCACGGAGAGGACCGTTCTAGCTTCCTTGTGAAAGGAGTTCCAAAGTCGAAGAGTAGCCACCAAGAAGGCACTCTCTCATGTCCCCAACAGCAGAGCTTGTAAAGATGGAGACTTTGAGAGAAGTGCATTTCCTGATGACCTCTAGGCATGGGCAGATGCATATAGAGAGATGCAGTCTGCCAGAAACCCTGGCCCTTAGCCATATAGGGCTTTATAGGTCATAACCAGCACTTTGAATTATGTATTTTATGTCAAAGATTGTGCTGTATGAGTTGTTGGATCATATGGCTATGATTAAAATATGGATTCTCACTTGTAATACACATAAAATCAGACCTGGACATGGTACCATTGTATTGGTTTCATTGCTATTGGGCTGCTGGAACATGCTATACATGGGCATGTCCTTGAACACCATTTCAAAACTATAGAATGCTGATGCCAAGATTTTGATCAGGGACAAGGGCCAGGATCATATATCATCTCTTTATTGTATCAGTGGCACTGTCTCCAGTTTGCTTCTCAAGTTTTATCTCAAGTTGCTGATTATAACTTTTCAAGCAAGAACTAGAAAAGAAAATGGTCCAGTCTAATTTCATGTAGACAGGAGTGTGATCACAATGAACCAACAGTCTATACCAGGTGTGGGCAAAGTGTAGCCCACAGACTGCATGTGGCCCCCGGGACCATTGTTGTAGCCTACAGACTACACCAACATGACTGCTAGGGGTATGGAGCAGATTTCCACCACGTTTGCAGCACTCTTAGACACACACCCCCTGGGAGGTCTAAACAAATTGTTGTATCAAAATGACTCAAAATTCCCTCTAGGAGCCCAGGAAGGCTTCAAAACATGATGTGAATGCCTCCATGTCCCCAAGTGGGTGTTTGGGGGTATTTGTGGGCAAAAAAAATGTAGGGGGGTGTGCAGCCCTCCAAAGGTCTCTTTGTGGAGCTAATGTCTTACACAGTTGCCCATCTCTGGTCTATAGAGGAAACTCATTTTTGTTAAATTCTATAATATAAGCAGGTTATGCAAACTTGCATGCCTTTAATAATTCTGTGTGTATATCTGCTTTAATTTTGCGGTGGAAAGAACAAGAACTATCTATACAGATTGGTAATGTCATATTCTTTAACCTGGCTTCCAGCCTCTGACTGTTGTTAATCCTATACTTTAGAGCAAGGGGGGGGGGGGAACTCTGGCGCTCCAGATGAATCTAATCTACAAATCCCTTTATCCCTAGCCAGCATAACCAATGGTAAGGGATTATGGGAACTGCAGTAAAAAGAATCTGGAAGGCCATAGTTGGCCACTCATGCTTTAGAATTTATCTTCATAGCCCGGAGTAGTAGAAACACATACTTACAAACCTTGAGCTTCTTCTAATGACAAAATAGCTAAGCAATGGCAAATTCTACATTTAGTTCCATATACTTGCTTCTGCCATTACTGAATGGCAACCTGCCACCTTCTTCCTTCTCCAGCTCTGCCCAGCAACATACCTGTTATTCCATGCCTCCGCTTCACTTAGTCAGAGGGAACAGATTATACTGCATAGTTGAACTGCTGCCATGGAACAACAAGTTAGGATCTGTTCTATGTTCCATTATCTGCTCAAGCAGCTTTCTCTGCTATTATAGGCTTATTATTAAGTTAGTGGTTTAAAAAAAAATCTTCTTTTTCTTCTTAGTTCTGCATAGTTATATTAAAGGCTAAATCCACAAACTTAAATTGGCTGATGGTCGAAAAAGGAGGCTTTGTATACTGAAAACAAAGCAGTCACATAGGTTGCAGCAGGCTTGATCCCCTGAAAATTGGGATAAACAGACCACAGCCTTCATGTATGCTGATGACACGATCCTTATATCAAACAAGGGTATAGGATTATAATGTGTGTCTGCTTCACACATTCTCATCCTCTTTTTTTGGGGGGGGGGGGGAGTTGCTCAGCTTTAAATTAACTTCAGCCTATCTGACATTGGCTTTGATGTAGGATGGCCTGGTCATTTTCCAACATGCCCTGATTCCTGGGAAAGTTGTCTTAGAAGTGCTGCATGCAAAGGAGGATTTAAAAAGATCTTTTTGATAACAAGTAACCCTTACCCTGAAGAACATGGGTTTATTTTTCTACAGAATATATACTGTTGAGTCCAGAAAGCACAAATTCCATTTTAAAGGGTGCTTCTTCCTATACTAGCTCAAGCCTTCAGGATCTGTCACAGCAGACAAATAGATTGCCCAGTTAGCCCTCCACTGCTTGATTAATCTGCATGAAAGCTAGTGCCTGAGAATAGTAAACAAAATTGGTCAGGCTGAACAATTTTTCCTGAATTATTAGCTTTTATCCCAGCCACAAAACAAAACAAAACCTAACTCACAAATTTGTTCTATTGATTTTCAGGTTTTCTGTGGTTTGGAGGTGGGGAGAAGAACAAAGAGGTGTTTCCTAAATTGGCCCAGTCTCCTCAAGGGATGTAATTTGAAGCATCATTCTCTTCTCCTACATCAGAGATACACTGTATCTATGATAATCACATCCAAACATCTGCATGTTTTAGAAAGAAATATCATAATGCTGAGGAAAAATCCAGTATAAAAAAAGTACCCATTTCCTTTCAGGGAGAAATAACCTTCTGCTGGAAAACTTTGGGCCCATTCCCACTTGCGGAAAAACCCACATTGGAACTGGGCTGTGCTCCACTTATGAAAGCGATTCCAAAAGGCCACTCATTCACACTATGAAAGAGGACCTTGTTTGGAACTACTTTCTTAACCTGGGAATGCTTGTCCTTCCCACTGGAGCTGCCATGCAAGGTGACAAGCCCCAACCCCTTCCCGGAGGGGATTCTTTTTTATTGGTGGGGGGGGGGGTATTGATCGCAAAATCAATCTTGTGCATTTGCAATCTTGTGCATTTGTGATCAGTATAACGAAGAAAAAGAGAGAGAGAAAAAGGATGGAATGGGGGAAGGAATGAAGGAAGAAAGGAAGGAAGGACCCCCCCCCCCCAGGAGCAAGTGTGTGTGTGTGTGTGTGTGTTTTCTTCATTATACTGATTGCAAATGCACAAGATAACAAATGCACAAGATTGCAAATGCACAAGATTGATTTTGTGATCAATAACCCCCTCAAAAAAAAAAAAAAAAAACAAACCCCACGATTCTGACCAAAACACAATTTTGACCAGTGTTCCCACTTACTGGAAATGCTTCAGAATCGTGTATTCCAAAAAAGACCACTTTAAAACTAGTGTCAGGAAAGCCCAGGCTATTTGCTTTTAACCCGGTCCTTTCCTCCACTAATCAATCAGATGAGAAGTCGATTCGAGTGTGAACGAGGGCCATATAGCCTGCATCATATATTGGGAATGGGGCCTTTTTGGGCTGCATTTGCAGTGCAGAAATAATCCAGTTCAACACCTCTTTAACTGCCATGATTCATTGCTATGGAATTCTAGGAAATGTAGCTTTGTGAGACAGTTAGCCTTCTCTAATGTCACAAGAAATTACTGTTCCCAGAGTTCAAGAGTATTGAGCCATAGCAATTAAAGTGTATCAAACTGAATTATTTCTGCACTGTAGATGAAGCCTATGATCACCAATTGTTTTGGAAGTCCCACCGACCCTAATCAAACATTTATGTAAATGCATTAATTGAGTGGGATGTAAGATTGCCAATAAGGTTCAGGCTAATGGACCCATTATGTAATCTGCCCTCATGCAACTACCACCACATGAGGACAGAAATTACCTCTTTAATCCTGCCATCCTCCATATGTTGGGAGGAAGGTGTGAAGTTGGGAGCTGATTATACATGCACAAGATCCTCCCAAAATATATAAAATCCTGACTATTCAGGGTCCAATTTCACATGGAAATCATGCTCCCTGTTTCAGACTACCATTTCCTTATGGATGGAGGGGGACTGGAAGGGAATCTGATGATGTGCAGGGCCATCAAGTACAATCTTACTCTTCTCACATGAGGGCAGAACACATTTGTAAGGGCTTACATATACCCAAGGACCATGTCACCACACCTTCTGTAACTGAGACATTCATCTTTAATAAGTGGGTCCCTAGAGTACTATCAGCTTTTGTAACACTCTTCTCTACTGACAGCTGGTATAATAATAAAAAGCTGTATTAATGGGCAGCTATTACACTTTGTTCCTACAGGCCCCAGAACACGTAAACAGGCCTGCTGTTTGAACATGCTCTGGGTTCTCTGTGGCAACACTGAAGAATGTGGTTTTATTACTAACAACCCTGCAGGCAAATCTCAACCCTTTCATTCATGACTCCTCTGTTGCACAATTTTTACCAGAAAAACAAGATATACACAATCTTGATGGGAGAGGGGAGGGGGATACATTTGCAGAGTAGTATGTGGGTCTATATAAGGTTCTAGGACCAAGTTTTTCTCACATTTAATCTATGCTGAAACTGAGGAATGAAACTGATGAATGAGAGCTCTGCTTTCCTCAAGACTGTTTTCTGCCCTCCAGAGAAAAGATGAATGGAATGCTCTTTTTTCCAAAGTATCCCATCTGTTATGTGAACACCACCTTCTCTTCCAAATAAATTTGTCTTTTGAAGTTTAAAGTACCCACTAAAATGAGATGAATTTTCTTCCACAGAGCTTTGCAAAATAAGGAACACACCCATTCATTATTCCTCCATTAGTCATTCCTCTGTTGATATATGGTAGCCTTGCCAAACATGGTGCATTGTCAAGTGTTTTGGAATGCAACTCCCATATGGATAACCCTTTTTTTTATTCTGTCTTCACTGAATTCATCTGTGTAGGGGTTTTCCAGCTACGTCCATCTTCTCAATTAGCATGCTTGTACTTTCCTTTTCCTTGCTCTAAACAATGTGCATATCTCAGTTTAGAGCTATTTTTTAAAAAAATCTGAACAGTGTGCACAACTCCTTTCAACCAAACAGCAGGAAAAATGTGGAAATACTTTGAGTCTAGTCCAAGAAAGCCCCACCTGAGATCTATTATAACTGCTCTATTTTAACATCAAAGTTATGTCGGGTTTTTTGTTATTAACAATCCTTGCACAAAATTAGAGAATAACATCATATAACCTGTTTAGGGAGCTAGTGGCATAACATAGAGCAGTACCTTTAAGAATTTCACGTGTCTCAGAAATTCACTGAGATGAGAACTAGCTCTGGATCCAGTTGCCAAAGTAGTTCTTCTATAGGCCCATTCACATATGTGTATTTCCTGCAGTCGGTACTGGTGTTCAATGGAAAAGTGGGTAATTTTAAAATGCATGTTGCCGTTGCATCATTATTGCATAAAAGTGCTTAGCTTTGTGGAACACATGCATAAAGTTGTGAAAGATCTCCTGAAAAACACACACTCACAGGAAATTTAATCCTGCAAAATTGCCAAGGTGGCACCACTCCTTTAACTCAATTTAAATTTTAAAGCAAACAAAAAGGCTATAGCAAAGATAAAGGCAAGCTATAATTTGATTTTTGGAATTACCAACTCCCTTTTCATTTGCAAAGTGTGTTGAAAGTTACATTTATACATTAGTACCTCAACATAGTCTCTTGCTTTCTTCAGCCACTATTCTTGATTAGTCAGTAAAAAAATAAGAACTCTTGCCCCATCTATTTCCCTACCCAGTAACTTACAGACCTGAAATAAAGTATGTTTGTGAAAAGAGACATAGAGCTAGGTGTCTGCATGTGTGATGTTAAGACTGTAAAACTGATTTTTGCCCCTGATACACACTTGCACAACATAACGTATCTTAAGTAATTTTACATGTGAAACAGAACTGTTTTATTGATAAAACCAATCACAATTGAAAACAATGCAAATTATAAAAGGTGTATTAAAACATACCCAGATCTACACTTTCAATTTTCTGTAGTAGAAAAAGAAGATGTACAATGGACTGAAATACTATATACACAGTATATCTTTATATTAGTCTAACAAACACAGCAAATTCACCCAGAAGGCACTGCAGCACTGTACATGTGGTTCAGTAATTTACACCATTAAAAAAACAACACTCTTAAGACATTTATAGAATGATATTTTATCTACTATTGTGTTTTTTTATGAATTAACTTTTCCAGTCCAGTGCATTTGTGCACACAGGGCCCCCCTTGTGTTCTGCTCCATTCATTCACATTCACACATTTATACATACATACACACTGTATATATACACAAACTGGTATTGTGTATCAGAAATGAATTTCCATGCAATACTCCTCTCTTCAATTAACATTTGGATGCTTGCAGCTCTTATTGCAAGCAGTGGTTGATAATGATGATCATGGAAAAAAGTGACCATATGACTGGACCGAAATGTGTGGCTTTGAAATTGGTAGTTCTTATATTTTTCCCCCAAGAACTTTTTTGCATCATGAAACTGAAATTTTGCTCCTAATATACATGGTTTAAGCATAACCACCCCTATTATTTTTTGAATGATCACACTGACCATGGAAGTATGGTAGAAAAATACATTTCAGTAATATTCTAGCAATACTGAAATGATGTCTCTCCCATCATTTGTCTGAATAATTTTGATTGAAATATTAGATATTGACTCTACACTGAAAGAGGCAAGTGTCCATTTAACTTTTTCTTTTTAAAAAAATGGAGACAAAGTTCATCCTCATCTAACTGTAGAGATAATTGGGCAAGGCATCTCCCTTTCCTAAAGTACCAGGAAAGGACACTACTGTTTCTGTAAATGGCTTTCTCAACACTACCTTGCAAGCAAGACGTTTGACTATGCTCAACACATTGCAACTCTTGCTCCCATGCTTCCTTAATTTGTTAGGAATGTATTGCTGCATCAGCCAGTAGCTTCTGCTTGGATAGAACCTGGACATAGCTGCAAAGTGCAGCAGACACTGTGCCATAATAGCTGCCAAGGGAACCTCTTCTCCTTCACAGGGAAGATGAAGGATACAAAGAAGCACACTTATGTTTCATTAAGCAGCATGACAGCACCAACAGTAGCACTGCCCCCATTGTGTTCAACTAATTGTGAAGGGGTCTGAAATTCAAGGCTTGTACCAGCAAGCGCCCCGTGCTTTAGCAGAAGTTCAACTATGCATGTGTGTCCACCTCTTGCTGCCAGGTGAGAAGCCGTCAACCCTTCCTCATCAGGATCATTTATGTTTTCCAGGTTGACAAGTTCCTTTGCCACTTCATCATGTCCATTTTCAGCAGCAAGGTGCAGTGCTGTCCTGTTTGAAGGGCCCCTGGCCATAACATCTGCCCCTTCCTCAATCAACAATTTGGTGGTAGATAAGTGACCATTGCGTGCTGCCAGATGTAGTGCAGTACAGCCTTCCACTGTTGTTGCTTCTTTGTCTGCGCCACGGTTGAGAAGCAGCCTTGAAGTACTGGTGTGACCGGTTTCAGCAGCTATGTGTAGAGCTGTTTGAAGAAACACATTTCTTATGTTGACATCTGACTGCAGTTCTATGAGTATACGAGCAACTCGGTAATGGCCTCTCTGGGCTGCCAAGTGTAGTGGGGTCCTTCCATCCACTGTCTGTGCATTCACATTGACCCCTGGCTGCTTGGCCAGAAGCTTCACAATGGATAGGTGACCTTGCCAGGCAGCATAATGTAAAGGCACCCAGTCATCCTTTCCTTTGACATCGACATTGACCCCTCTTCTCAAGAAGATGCGTACTATGTTCTCTTGGCCATGCTGGCAGGCAACATGAATGGGAGCCCTTCCTTCAAAGTCTATCTCATTGGGCAAAGCATTCTTCTCAAGCAGCATTCGTGTGCTCAGCTCATCCCCATTCTGGGCAGCAAAATGGAGGGCTGTCCACTGGTCCTCATCTTTAGCATTCACATTAATTTTTCTAGCCAGTAGTAGTTCAACAATGCTTTTATTCTTTTTTTCTACAGCTATGTGGAGGGGCGTAGAACCTTTCTTGTTGGTCAGATTGGGGTTGGCATTATACAGAAGGAGCCACTTGACACATTCTTCCTGGCCAGACTCAACAGCCAAATGCAGAAGGCTGTAGTTCCCATCCAAAACAAGGTCAACATCCTGAGGCTGAAGGATCTTCATCAGTTTGCCAGTGTCTCCAGAAGTGATCGCCTCAGCCAGCTTTCTTTTCTGAATATCTGTTGAACCAATATCTGGAGAGGCAAAAATGAAACATTTACATTCCATTATAATTAAATTTCCATATGTGATTACTGTCACCGCAATCTATCTAAATAAAAAAGGTGGCAGCTCTACTCTGCATACTTTCAGTCAGGAAATTCAGAACAATGCTGAAGCATGTTTCCAAACTCCTATCCTTTTTTTTTTTTCATATTGGGCACATGCTCTTACACAAGGTGGGTGGCACCAAACATATCCTGGGTGACCAGGTTATTAGATCTGTGTTATAGTGATCATGTGGATTTCTGGAATCACAAGCACTAATATTACTACATGACGCATATGCCTGCCTGTGGATACACAGCACAAGGACTACTAGGTTTGTAAATGACAGTATTCTTAGTACCAAAGTGCCTGTTGAATTTCAAAAGAAAAAAAAAACCACAAATGAGCATCTAATTTCATAGAAGAGACTTCACAAAGAACATTCTTAAATTTGCTTAAATGCAAATGAGGATCCAATGAGTATGTACATGTGTTGTTCATGTGTTCAGTGTAGCTTATTCTGAAGTAAGTGTGCATAGGATAGAAAGAAGGCAGAATGTATTATTATTGGGAGGGCCCAATGACAATAGCTGTCTCTATATTGCTTAATGCCTAATCATTTAGTACACTTCTGACTGGAATTCCTGAGGAAAGATCAAGGAGTCTTGGTGGTCCAATATTGCCAGATCATTTCAGGGAATAATCAGTTCTCCTCCACTCACTTGGTCTTGGTGGCAGGGAGTTGATTCTCCCCGACTCCCTTGTTCTGGGGTTGATAATGTAAATAAGTGTTTAAAGCCAACTCATCATCAAGCATTTGTATTAGAAGCACAGAGTTGGAAGAGACCACAAGGGCCATCTAGTTCATTCAGGAATACACAATCAAAGTACCCCTGACAGATGGACATTCAGCCTCTGTTTGGAAATCTCCAAAGGAGGAGGCTCCACCACTCTCTGAGGCAGGGAGGGAATTATGTAGACCTCCAAACGTGCCCAACATAGCCAATGGTGAAGAATGTTCTAACCTGTAGTCCAACAACATCTAGAGGGCTGCATAATTACATCCCTTAGGTATATTATGTACCCTGAAATATGACATGATTAGACCTTTCAGTACTGGAATATAACTTTGGCTATCCATTCTGTTGCAAATATTGGTGGTTTAAATTGTGCTGATATGTATATGAAAACTGCTACCAAGAGTAAAGAGGAAACCATATTAACAGTATACCATATGTTTGATTCATACAAGGTTCCAGGCTTGATATTATACCTCTGCCCGGGACTCAAAATTATTGTCACACTAGATAATGTTCAGCTAAATGGACAAATAGTTGCACCTAATATAAGATAAGGTTTTTTGTTTCCTGTTCACTTGCATTTGTGGATGTGGTTTAGGTCAGAAAATGCATTCTCTGTACTAATGTCCTAGTGGCTCCCAAGATACACATCCTTTGGAAGAGCCTTGTAACTTTTTGTTCTTGGCAGAATTTCAGTTGGTTTGCTGTCAACTGAACAAACTAAAAGCATAAAAGCAAGAAAATGCTTTTGAGGAGGTTATCAACTTAACAAGGAAACTGTGTCAACATAAAGGGCTGTGGCTCCCTGGAAAACCTCTGAAAAAGGAGTACCAACTGACATGCAAGTCCTGAGCTCAAAAAAGATACTTTAGGAACCTACAGTTCCCAGAATCTAACATAATGATTGGATGATTGGGGAAGTTGTAGTCCAAAGAGTAACTTTTCCAAGCTTTGGACTTGTGTATCAGGTGCAACATCCCAATGCAGTGACAGACGATCTACACAGGGTTAGAACGCACATAGACCAAGAAGAAGGACCATCACTGGAATGACATCCAATATTGGCCTTAAACTTGCACGAAAAATCTATAAAGCTCTTACCACTTCCAGAATTCTCTCTCTCAAAGGACAGTGACAGGGAACCTCGTGAAGAAAAGGCAGAGTCCACAGAGGATACTCCTGAAAGCCTCTTGTCACTGGAAGCAAGCCTTGATTCAGAAGCACTACGGCTGAGCTCTTCAGGCTGTTGTGTCTGTGAAATTCCAGAATCCAATTGAGACAACAACTCAGAAAGGCTGTAATCCTTAGCTGACACAGGACCAGCCCCTTGCTTTAGCTGAGATAGCCCTGGCATCTCCTGGTAGAGAAAACATAAAAGTATTAATCAAATATTAATCAAGAGGAAAGACATCCAGAATATCAGTTCCTTCCATTTTAAATACACTGCTCACCTTGGGATAAGCTTGAGTAGTCTTCACATCCTCTTGGACCATCATTTCCTTGTTTTCATTCTCTGGTTTTTCACAGAGGTCTTCTGTTTCAGAGGTAATTTCTTCAAAACCAAAATAAATATAGAAAAAGATGTAATTCATACTAGAAGAAGTTGGACAGAAAATATTTCCCTACACAACACAGTATCCATTAGAATAAGCAAGCTAGACAGACAGACAGACAGACAGACAGATATAAAGGCTTAATAGCTTTGTCTGGGTGTAAGAAGAAGAGTGCACTTACAAATTTGGTCAACTACAGCCTCTGCACAAAGCTACATAATATGGGGTATATTTACACCTTGGCTTCTGAACCAAACTATTAAGATGGTAAAACACGGGAGGCCCAACTCCCACTGTTCCAGATAACCCCCCCCCCAAAATAGTTTTTTTACTTCATCTGTGGGGAAGGAAATCCAAATGCCATTTTATGCAACCATAAAAACAATTTAGCAGAAAGTCATATATACCAGTTGCACAACTTGACAGGATGTAGAGCAATGTTCAGATTTGTCACAAGGAACAAATCAGATATGCTGAGTAAAAGATCTGTACTTTACAGCTCACTCACACATGCATACATTTTATGCACTGAAGCGCCTTCAAGCCCCGTCAAGTGTTAATATATTTTTTGCAAAAACACAATCAGGCTTTTATCCACAAAACAAGAGAACTGTCAAAGTCTAACCACAGAAGATTCTAGCAGACGCTTAATGTGCTCAAATGCCAAATTAATCCTCCACTGAACTTTCAGGACCATGCTACCTCTTTAAACCATTTTTAATGTCAGTCAAAAGGTGACATTGTGTACACTCAAAGAGTGCTACTTTTTTCTATGATATGAAATGGAATCGAATGGTTTTGCACTGGATCAATAAATCTCTCAGTCAGATGCTATAGATTAGAGCATTCGTGCTAAAGAACAATTTGGGGAAATAAGCAGATCAGAACACAGTTCACATTTATATCCACACATGCTCATGATGAGACATGTTCTTGTGTAACACTCCTTGCTAAGGAGGAAGTTCCCCACAGCATAACTGTTACAAAACAGTGGGCTGTGTATGCTTTGCATTCATTTTTACAAGATTTTGGTGGAGTGCCACTAGGGATTAATATAGTCCTGAACATTGAAATGACTCATTCATATGCAAAGAGTCACATTAGAAGGAAAATGTACCTTGAAATGTTGGCCTTTTGCTAGGGTCATCTTGCCAGCACTTTTGCATCAGTTTGATCAAGTTATTACACGCACAAGGTCTGGATTTAGAAATAGCTGGTAGTTCTGGGCGGTGGCCATTAACAACTTTCACCATTATATGTAGAATGTTATTCTCTTCTGCAAAGAAAAAGCACCAATTAACATCACTCTGGATATGAAAAACACACTTGCTTGCTTCCCAAATGATATGTGCTGGCATTCCTTCAATTTTATTATTTTGAAAATAGAATCTTAATTCTTTTTTAATTTTTTTACTACCTCTTCATCCAATAACAGATGATCTTTTAATTTCCAAGCGTATTCATTTTTTGGCATTTTAAACTCCATACAAATTGCACAGTTATTAAGTAATTATTATGTAATTATTTGTATTACATAAAGAAGATTTGTACTTTGTATTGGGCAAAGAAGATTTGGTTAATAAAGATGTAAACTTTATTTTAAATAAAAAAGAAAGAAAAATAAACTTGCACCTATTCAACTAGTGTCTTCTTGTCTTTTAGGTTTCTCTCTCTATAAGAAAACCTACATTAAAGCTGCCTCTGGATGCTATTCCTTAACACCCAACAAGCTGGGAAACTATGGCCCCCATATGTTGCTGGACTGCAACCCCATGATCCATCTCCATTGATTATACTAGCCCGAGAGTTGCAGTCTAATATCATCTGGACAAGAGCCAAAAGTATCCATCCCTTCCTTAAATAAACATAATAACATGCTCTTTTCTAACAGGTGGGATATTCTCATTTTGTCAGCCTGTTCTAGGAAAGCAAGAACAAAGTCAAATAGAATACAATAGCACACCTTAAATATCTTTATAGGAAATAATTTTTGTTCTGAAGCATGGAAGAGGCACCCAATGATACAATTCCACCACCACCACCCTTTTTTTCCAAACAACAACAACTGCAGGTCAGTTATCATCATGCTCAGGATCTTATAGATTAAATGGTTAACTCTGAAGCTGAAGGTGATGACAGAAGACCTGTAGTTAGGCTCTTTATATAAATCACATCATGTAAGAAAGTTTCTGCAGTCCATCGATTCTTTGTGTTGTACTCTGAATTGTGTCACTATTGTGGGATTGAGGGTTGGATTCATGACTCTATCTGGCAGGCAAGGGTCAAACTGTGACTCTTTAGACCCTTCCAAGTCTCACATTATTGTAACTTTAAGGTCCAAAACACACTGCAAACATAATCCAGTTTGAGACGACTTTAACTGCTCTGGCTCAATGTTAAGGAATTCTGGGCACTGTGGTTTTGTGAGACATTTAGCCTTCTCTGCCAGAGAGCTCCAGTCCCACAATAAACTACAATTCCCAGGATTTCCTAGCACTGTGCCAGGGCAGCTAAAGCGGTCCCAAACTGAATTATTTCTGCAGTTTGTTTTGGACCTAAATATGGCTTTCAATGCAAGAAGAGTAGCTGAGCCTTTTTCAAAACTATCCTTGGACATAGGCAATAGTTTAAGCACCTGAAATAGATTTTATCTGTCAGCAATAAAAGAGGTTAGGTATACTGAAGGCTAACCACATCACAACAGGCACACTCATTTGTGGAGGAGTTGTGTTTGATGTTCTCATCTAATACATGATTCATATAAACATGCATTTACTGGCTTACCTGAAAAGGGCTTCTTCTGTGTGAGAACTCCCCAGATAACAATGGAAAAGCTGCAAAAGAATCATTCATTGATGTTAACTTTATGACAACATGACACAAATGTGGTGTTGTTTTACTGTTTTGGAGACTAGTGCCTAGGTTCTAATCATGTAAGAACATAACCTACATGATCAGAAGCAACGCCAGAACAGGGATACATTCTTAAAACATTAAAAAGGAGAACTGCCTTGCCAGAACAAACTAGAGCTATCTAGTCTAATGTTGTGCTTCCAACAAGACAAGTGGCCAATGGCCAATTACAAGCAAGGCCAGAGACTGATATTCAACTTAATTGTTCCAAATGTTACACTATCAAAACTATCTTTCTGTGAATTGATATACGTAATCCTTTAAAAACCTTCTAAGCTAAGATTCATCATCATACTGTAGCTTGTGAAACAAATAAACCATACATTGTATACATGCTTCTCCTTTGTCCTGAATTTAGAGCTAATGAAATTCACTGAGAGGCAATAAAGGGCTAGGAGTTACAGAAAGTGACATTACTCAAGCTACATCATCTTGTCTCCTACATTCCACTACTCACAAGTCACAACCTCCCACTGATGGCCCCCAGACAGTTTGGGAATGACTGGTCTTAACTGCACACTGAGATGTTTATCAAGAAAACTGAAAGCAGCCTGAACTGGTGTGCAGTCCCTTGGTATCATAGAGTGTCTGTATACTCTGCCTGGACTATCTGTGGTCAATTGTCTTTTGACTGGCCCTAAGTGAATCATGACCACTGAAACAGTGCTCTGACACAAAGTGCAAGATATGCTCTGAATGCCTCTCAGGTGGGTAGCATATCAAGTGTAACTGCTGCTAAATTTAAAAACAAGATGAACAGTTTATAGATTAGGGCAGCAGATTATGTGGGGTTTCTAATACCAAGAACTGTAGAAAATTTCAAGTTTTACATCACAGTCAGTGTAACCACATATGTAAATGCTGTGGAAGCTGTAAAATGACACAGTTTAGTGTTTAAGCGTCTCATACTCCAATCCAGGATTAATACAGGAGCACTGACAAAGTCTAGAATGTCAAAAGATCAACTGGATTCCAGCATCCCTCCCCAGTGCAAAGATGACCTTGGTAGGCAGATACAAGGAAGAATTTAAATACATGTGCCAGCTAAATCTTAACAAGTCATCATGAGACCATTATGCCCAAAAGCTAGAGGAACTTCTTTAGATCTCTTCTCTAGGATTTTATTGGGCTGGCCTAGTTCTCCACTCAACTCTAACATTTCAAGTGAAAAAATGCCTTAAATTGATACATTTCAGAATTTAGTAAAGATTTTCCCAAGCAGTTCCACCAGATTTGGTTAGCTGCTACTGGTAAGAAATAGGAACAGAGAAAAAAGGAAGATAAGGAAGGGGTACCAACCTGTAGACATCATGCTTGGTATCAAAGTATCTGTTCTTCTCTTTAATGCGTTCTGGAGGGAGATATGCAATGGTGCCACATAGTCCATCCATGCTGAGATCATGAGAATGTGAAATGCCATTGCATTTGGCTAATCCAAAGTCTGAAATCTGATAAAATAGCAGAAGGTTTTAACTAAACAGTCTCCAAAATAATTGCTACATATGCAAGGTTCTTTTCCTTAGAAGCTTAAATCTATGACCTTCTATTACAGTTTATAACTGGCACTTGGAAATGTGAAGCAAATAAAAAAAAAATCTGAGACATTCTACAACAGGGCATGTTATTTTTATCTAATAAAAGCAAAGCACCAAAAAAAGCCAAGCAGATTTTAGAAACTGTATCAGCTTATAATAGCTACTGATCGAACCAATGCTGCCCAAAGAGTCATTTTGCAGAAGCTTTTTGGATGAGCTAATAAAAATTGTGTGAACATATTTGGCTTTTGTTCAGTTAATGGTGCATATGCTTCTCCCCAATAAGGATACTTTAGAATAAATGATTCCAAGACACATTCCACACACCACCCCCCCAATTTCTCTTAATGCCTGAATAGCAGAGAGGGCATTATGAGAAGCCAGGCATTATGAGAAATTGGGGAGGACATGTCTTGGACATTAGGAGAAATTGGAGAGGCGAATCTCAAGGTGTCAGCCTCAAGGAACAACCCTAACCCAGGTACTTCACATAGACTAGAGTACATATCTGAAGAGCATCATAGTGTAGTGGTTTGAGTGCTGGACTAGAATTCTAGAGGAGACACCAGTTCAAACTCCACTTGGCCATGGAAACCTGCTGGGTAACCTTGGGCAAGTCACACACTCCCAGTCTCAGAGGAAGGCAATGGCATATCCCTTCTGAACAAATCTTGCCAAAACGAAACAAAACCCTGTGACAGGTTCACGTTAGGCTTTTCCATAAGTCAGAAATGGCTTGAAAGCACACAGCAACAAAATCACACGTATAGCTTCTAAAACCAATGCTTCTTGACTCTCAAAACAAATATGCATTTCAGAAATGCTAAAAAGATTTCAGCAGGGATGGGATGGTTTGATGAAAGAGATGTCAAAGGAGTACAACAATTCCTGCCTAAAGCATAAGAATGAGCAAGAGCAGAAGGTCCAGGCAGCTACTTTCTGCCACTGGGACACTTCTAGTGGCTGCATGGACTGCAAAAGAAGAAGGAGGAGGAGGAGGAGGAAGAGGAGGAGGAGGAAAGAAAGAAAGAAAGAAAGAAAGAAAGAACCCTGCCAAACTCCAAGACAGAGGTAGCTAATGGTTTACTTCTGGATTAGGAAAACGGGAATTTATTGATATTGATGGAGATGCAACCTATGTAAAGGTTGGCCACTGTTGCAGGTCTCCAGGAAGGGAAGTCAGGCTAACTGATTTTTTTTAAAAAAAGGAGGGGGCAGCATGGGAAGTCTGGATGGGCTAAAGGATGCAAGATCAACACATCACAGCACATATAAAGATATAAATTTTCTGGAAATATGAGGACTTTTTCTAAGGCGAATGTGTGTATGACAGACTCTTAAAAGAAAAGGAATTATAAGGCATTGAGAAAAACAAATGAATGAATTTCCCATTAACGATAATTTTACTTTGATTTGTAATTTGTCAGCTCTGAAGTTAAAGACAGGCAGCACGTTATAAGTACCCTGAACTACCACAAACCTTGGTACCTTGTTGCATCTGAGGAAGTAGACTCAAGTCTGAATGCTCATGCTACCAGCATTGTTTTTCAGTTAGTCTCAAAGATGCTGTAAGTCCTCTTTGCACACTGATTTTGCATACTAACACAGCAATGTCTTTGAATTCTTGTACATATGACTTTTAAAAGTTAGAAGTTTATCGCATTCATTTTTCTCCCCATTATGGGGACGAGAAGAGGACGCTCGTGTGCGCGCGCGACCAAGAAAGAACGGATTTTATCGCACACCAAAATGTCCTCAAAAGGGCCTCGTTCTGTTTTGTGCTGCGAAGCATCCGCATTCAGTGCTGAAGTTCCGTTGGACAAAAATGACGCGCCTCAGCACTGAATGGGGATGCTTCACAGCACAGAACAGAACGAGTCCCTTTTGAGGACGTTTTGGTGTCTGATAAAATCCATTCTTTCCTGGTTGTGCCTGCACATGAGCGTTCTCTTCCCATCCCCATAACGGGGAGAAAAATAAATGTGATAAACTTATTAGTCTCATGGGACTAGATGAACTAGAAGTAGGGGAGCTGTGACCTTCCGCATGCTGATAATTTCTGTCACATCTCACTGCAAGCCAGCCTGACAGGGACTGATGGAAACTGGAGTCCAACAACTTCCAGAGGGCCACAACTGCCTACTCCAGACCAGGGGTCAATTCAAAGTGTGAAGAACAGAATAAACCAGTGTGAGGGAGTAAATATACTCAGCTAGAAATGGCAACAAATGGTGGCACAGTGGTTAAATGCCTGTACTGCAGTCACTCACTCAAAACCATAAGGTTGCGAGTTCAAGACCAGCAAAAGGGCTCAAGCTTGACTCAGGCTTGCATCCTTCCGAGGTCGCTAAAATGAGTACCCAGATTGTTGGGGGCAAGTAGCTTACAGTTGTAAACTGCTTAGACACTGCTTAGGTGGTATGAAGCGGTATATAAATGAAGCTGTTTGTTTGTTTATTTTGTTAACAAGCAAGCAGCAAAAGTAGTTAGCCACTGAAAGTGAAAAAGGAAGTGAGTCAGGGTAGAAAAACATTCAGTGTATTTATTCCAGAATTTAAGTACACAAACTTCATATATTTTTAAAGAGAGGGATTACAGAAGCGTGAATTCAAGGCTCCATTAAATTATAGGGAAGTGGGAGTGGGGAGACAGATGAAATTAATACCGGATAAACAACCAAAACAGATATATTTTAAGATATGACTTGAGGAAGATTCCCCCCCCACCCCCGCTCTCACAGACAGAGTGACAAACTCTCTTATTGTCAACAACTCCCTCTTGTTCTCAGCTAAAGATGACCAGGCACAAACCAAGAATCAGGAAGAACTCAGTTGTGCCCTCAAATTTTGCGTAACATGCTTTTTCACTATGAATAGTTGGGCTAAGGTTTGAAACAGTTTTGGGTGTTTGTTTTTTTATGCAGTGCCTAGAATCCCCCAGTCAGCATGGCCATTCCCAAGTTACAAAAAATACCCTCCAGAAAATGGAACTGCAGCAACTCTTAACAACTAAAACACAGGAATGTACCTTGAGGGCCTTCCAGTATCCTGGCAAGAAAGGGATGCTCTGGAAGGAGATTTTTGTGGCTTTAAGGGAGTTTAGTTATACAGCCCTTGGTAACATCAGTGGGAACCATGCAGTATTTTAAATTAGGTTCCAAAAGTCACCCTCTAACATGCTTATGTAATGACTCAGTATTTGGACACTGAGGTTATTACTGAGAACATTAGAGGAATTTTTTAAAACCTAACTCTGAGAACCATCTCACCCGCTCATACTTTGCAAAAAGCTCAAAGCTTTATTAAAGTGCTACTACTATCCATATGCACATGTCTGCCTAATTAAGTATCAGGAACTACTAAACAGCCTGGTACTCTCTGTGGTACCAAAATCTGTGGGTACTGAGCACTGACTGTACTTCCCATTAGAGATATTAAAAGTCCCAAAAGATACAGGAGGAAAAACTATTTTGTGAGTGTTAAAGGGGTCAGCAGATACAAGGCCATCTGATTTTATCCAAAAACAAATTTTCAATACTGTACTTCCAGAGGAAATATTGGAAACATTGGTGAAAGAGGGAGAATACAGAATAAATGTTTTCTATTTTAAATCAGTGAAATGCTTTTTTAAAACAAGGATTTAGTCACTTAACATGCCAGGAACTGCATAGTATGTAAGATATGTAGAATCAGAGAATGATAATTAGAGAATGATAATTCCTGGGTATATATTAGACACAGAAATACAAAATGCACTTCTGCATCTACTGGGTGCTTCCATATTCATGAGGGATCATACCACAGGTTTTCATAGCTTGTGATAATACACTATTGAAGCGTTCAAAGTTTTCCATACTGAGTTACATTATATCCAAATATGCTTCTAGCCCAGTCCTCATGATTTATTCCTTACAAACTGCTGGTTTTAGAGAGAGAGAGAGAGAGAGAGAGAGAGAGAGAGAGAGTTTAATCTTGTTTTAACGTTTGTATCTTGTGAATTTTTAACAAAGTGTTTTAAACTTCTTGTAAGCAGTTTTAAGTCCTGAACTGAGAAAAAGGTCAGCATCATATGAGGTATACTTGTAAAGTCATTAAACTACTAATTGAATTTTGAATTCCCAACAGGAAAAAACCCCCAAATTATGCATCATGTTGAAATCTTCAGAATAAAACATCCTGTATGACAGGATCTGTCATTGTCTTTAAGATCACCCTGAACCTGACAGCAAAAATTGTAGATTAAAAACTGAAGGTATGCGCAACATACCTTGACATGATAATGGGCATCAAGCAGTATATTTGCTGGCTTAAGGTCCAGATGGAGCAGAGGTGGGGACATACAATGCAGGAAATTCATGCCCACAGCTGTCTCATGAATAATTCGGAAGCGTAGCTCCCAAGGCAGTGGTTCTGAGGCCAGCAGTTTTTCCAATGATCCTGTCTCCATGTATTCCATGACCAAGCCCACAGGTTCCTTACATATGCCATAAACAGGAAGAATGTATCGAAATTTTGCCATTTCCATTTTCTTGGCTTCTTCCAACAGTTCCAAACGCTCCCTAGAAAGAAAAGATCAGAAAGAAAAGATCAAATAAGGAAATCTAGTTCATTTTCAACCAAAGTAGTTTCAGCCATTTGTTAATGTTGATAGCTTGCAATGGGATTGTCTCACATTTAACTGAAGTGAAATGCGGAGGTTCATGTATATTCACTCTTGATATTACTGCCAGCTAAGGAACAGGAGAACCAGCATTTGCATATTATAGCTTCAAACAGGACTTCACAACCTTCAAAGAGGTGAATTTCTAAGCCACTTGCATTTTGACAAAAACACCCTTCTTCCCCTGATACTAGAGAAGCTGACAGACAGAAAGCTACTATTACTTAGCAATTAAAGGCCCTTTGCAGCTATTCCATCCTTTTTTTCTGATAAGGAAAAGGATGGAAAAGATAGTGGCAAAACAAAGAAGACACAAAGAAGGGAGTGCAATTACACAATCAAGACCTCACTCAGAAACAGTCTAGAAGGAAGACACAGAGTTATCAACACAACAACAACCCTGCTACCTCAATTTATTTATTTAGTCATTTTATCTATTTATATCTCATCTTTCTCCCATTAATGACACTGAAGGCAGATTAAAAAATAAAATAAAAAAATTAAAAATGATACAAATAAATATTTTTAAAAGAATGGAACAATAAAAAAATTAAATATTAAAAACACTGAAGTTAATTTGAAAACTATATAAAACCTTTAAAAACAGCAGTGCACAGCATTTAAAGCCTGTCCCAGTCAGTTTCTAAAAGCCTGAGATACAAACAATGTTTTATGCTGGCTAGAAGGAAAGCAAAGACCTCCCTAAGGAAGGTGTTCAAAAGTCTGGGAGCAGCCACCAAGAAGGTCCTCTCCAGATCTTAGAGCTCTAATGGGGTCATAAAAGGATATATGGTCCTTCAAATAACTTATTTATTTAATTAATTTGTATGCCAACTTTATTCCAGATGGGACTCAAGGTGGCTACCAAGCATTTATCAGGTTCTCTAATGAAAGGGTTGGTAATCCCACCAAAATTAATGGCACAATTGTAAATTAACTGGCAACTTAAAATGAGCATTTTAATTTTATTGGAGGGCCAACTATCATCGTGCTTCAAAAGCTGTGACTTTAACATCTTATGACAGAAATTATGAGAATTATGAAGAATTGGAAACTGTGTCCATTTTATGAAGTCAAAGCCATCCATTAAATGGGCTTTATTTAAAAACAAGGGGAAAAAGGATAATTATTACTATTACTAATCTTAAATAGTTTATAGACAGGTATAGAATATACACTGCAATTTCAGATCATAACTAATCATCCTATTGTCCAGAGAGCACAAAGAGGCACAAAGGGTAGGCAGCTAGAATATCATAAAACTATCAAATTACAGACCTTGCAGAGAACATGAAATATGCAACATGCTATTGAATTTTATCTGCACTGGCATGAAAAATTTAAAACACAGAACTCAAGTTAACTTCTTAGGTTTTAATTTTTGAATGTGGTATGTCTGAGAATGTCTAGAAATTATCACCATATTGCTATCCCATCTTGCCTCCATGAAGCTCAGGATGTCAGACATGGGGAGGAGGGGGGGTGAAACCCAACTTACCCTCACAATAGCTTTGTGGTAGGCTACCATGTCAGTGTGGTGTAGTGGTTTGAGCATGGGATTATGACTCTGGAGACCGGGGCTCAAATCCCGATGCATCCATGGAAACCCACTGGCTGATTGTGGGAAAGTCATACTCTCTGAAACTCAGAAAGGCAAAGGCAACTCCCCTCTCACCAAATCTTGTCAAGAAAAACCTGTGACAGATTTTTGCCATGCATATGTGTACACATGTACACACACCTTCAAATCACCTGTCAATTCATGAAGACCTCATCAATTTCATAGAGTTTTCTTAGGTGCCAGTCCCTTCCTCTGAAATATAGCCAAGCACTTGGTATTCATTGGTGGTGTCCGATCCAACAAGTAGCCAGAAGTGAGCCTGCTTAGCTTCCAAGATCCAACAGGTGCCTTGTATATAGGCCCTTGGTTCACTTAGAGTCACCTTAAAGGCACACGACAACAAAGGCTAGCATGAGAGGGAGTATAGATACAACTCAGGCTGAGCTCATCCAGTAAACCTCATGGCTAAGCAGAGATTGACTGGGGAATAACTCCAGCTTCAGCAGACTCCCATTCTAGCAAGCAGTCTTAAAATGCAAAAGTTGCAATGTATTATTAAAAAAAAACAACCTCCATGCGCCATCATTCTAAATTGGTTTCAAGATCCCCTGACTACAAAGGAAGAAGCAACAATGATTACAAGTCAGAGCAGTTTACAGACTCTAGCTTTCATTAGATGAACAAAAGCTGCCCCTTTTAAATACAATTTTATTCCATATTTTGAAGGCAACCCTTCAACAGATTACAAATAAAAGCCAATGGGTTTATAAACACTACACAAAAAGCAATCCAGTCATAAGCTGCTCAAACAAACAAAGCAAAGCTGCTTTAATTTGAACATAGGTGCATATAACAATACAAAAGATCAGTTGCTCAAGACACAGTTTTGACAGTAAGGTCACTAGACAAACTTTCATATGCGACCAAAAGCCAAAAGGCCTCCAGAAGAGGCTAAGAATTTCCAAGTTTCCAACCTTGTTTTCTAATGTTTAAGGTGTACAGATGAATACTCTGTAAAGGAATGCACCTTTACTTTAAGAACTCACAGACACATATAATAGCACTGTGCAAAACAAATAGGCAAATAAATTAACATGGAGTCTCGTTCTGTGCTTCACCAAAGATGTTTTTAAATGTTCACACACAGCATACTGTTGAAGTCATATGATCCAGGACATCTAGTAAATCAGACAGCATTGTACCAGCCAAAATAGGTGCACTGGGTGAGAACAATCCAGTATTGTTCCTGTGTACTGATTTTATGTACAACAGGCACTGTACCTACTTAAAACAGGAACAGTTAGAGGGGGTAGTTTTACTCTTGCCCCAGGAAAAAAGTTCCTCAAAGTTTTATGGAAATAATTGAAATCAGTGAGTCAATTAGTCATTTCATTTATAGGCACAGTAATTAACAACCAAGTGAACATCAGGTGCAGAATGTTGGCTTTCTGGAGTGAAAAGTCACATCAGGGATAATGGAACTAGGAATACAAGTTTTCCTAAGACTTTGATACTTCTGTTTAGAAGAACTCCTTTGAGTTCTTCAGCTTAGACCATGGATACTGATGGTGGGGGTCTCTCTCTAGTATCCACAGCACCTGCTATGACTGCCCAAAAATGACTATCCTTTAAGCTCTCATCTTTGTAGAAAACCAGAGTGTGTTGACATGAAATGGAGGAAAGGCCTGTCAAAAAATGAATAGAACAATTAGCTTTCTAACCCCACCACCACCACCCTCTTTTCATCTCAGTCTTCACAAGGAGAAGGAATATTGCAGATAAGCCTACTCATCTGAATTGCACTGGCTGGGGGAAGGTGGTTTATTAAATCACATATTATTTAGCTTTAACCAAAACATGTTGTGCACTGCCCTGATCACAGGAAGGGCGGTATATAAATAAAGATTATTATTATTATTATTATTATTATTATTATTATTATTATTAACCCAAATGAACGGGGAATGGCAGTATCAATGGAAGCTCCATCCCCAAATGTCATGCATCTGCTGGCCTAACAGAGATGGTACTTTAGAGAATATGCACTGATTTTAAAACTCATCTAAGCCTTGATCATCAAAAAGATGGGTTCCACATAGCTCTTGAGTTTTGTGTCACATGAACAGCTTTAAATCAGGGGAGGGAGCACACAAGGGCCATTTTTGTGCCCCCAGGGGCTATTAAGAAAACAATTCAGACCCTAAATGTTCCTAGCAATACGTGGAGATAATTTAATCACATTACCCTCCTGACTCATTTTCCCAGCACATTATAATCTGAAAGTCGACTTCCAGCAAAAATGAGCCAATATCTATTGATATAACCCACAGTGGCAGACTGTATATGCAATAAAGTTATTGATCAGAAAAACCTGAACGGATGTACTTGTCTTCATAACCATCCCTACTCTTCCATAAACTTAATTGTTTCTTTTTTATTTTTGAAGGGATCTTTGTATCTTTGCATTTTGTACATGTATCTTCTTTATAATACCCAAAGGACTGTACGCTGCCAATTGCAAGTAGGAGAACTGGCTAGGCAAGTAGTACTGCTTTAAAAGTAGTGTGTTCCTAGCATCTTCTTTCTGGAAGAAGCCAGTTAAAAATTTCATTATTACTCCAAAGAGAAAAAGAGATAATGATCCAGCATTAGTCAGTAAAAAAATATAATGTGTGTGTTTGATCTGTGAACAAACTACATTAACAGCATGTTGATAAAGGAGATCTAGAGACCTTGGCCAAGAATCTCAATTATGTAAATTTTCTGGTTGAAAGAGATTAGAATTTAATCTGTAAACCCTTAACTACCATAATAATGGAGCAAATTTTAAACTGAAAGAATGTGCATCACTATAAAATCATTACAGAGTGATATGCATTGTTTCAGGTTAACATTTGTTCCCATTTGGAGGATATCTCAGACTTCCCCTATAAGGAATTGTGCAGAGTAATTGTTATGATTACACTCTGTTGTTTTTTGCATGGTATTTATGCTTTTCACAGCTGCATGGTGCACACAAATTGAAAATGCCAATACCTCTCCAGGTTGGAATGTTTTATCCCTGTTGAATTTCTGTCTGCCATGTAGCTTGCTAAAGGTTAGAAAGCCCATACCAGATTATATTGAGCCTACTATCAAAAACAATTATACTTTTAATCTTGGTCCAAAACAGGAGCTGTTTATAGGTGATTGTTATATTATAGGTTGGAGGAAGTAATTAAGAGGCATGAAGGACTTGTACAGACTGGTCCGGGTGTGGACAATGCAGCAACTGTACACCAACACTTGTCATACAGCTAAAAACCTGTTCTTAGGAGCTACACAGTTCATATCCCAATCCCAAACTCAAGAACTGTTGGCCACATCTGAAAGAGTTTGTGCGATCCAGTATGTGGCCTTCAGCTACTAAAGACATTCCTATTGTCTAATTAAAACTGTAATGCATTTCAATTGTCACTAATATATCAACCCCCTTGCTATGCTAAAAGTTTTCAAAAATGATCTGGTCTGCACTACCCCACCCCTTTTTAAAAAGTTACATGATCATGAGCTTTCTAGAGCAGTTTTTAACATATTGAAGATATCTGACTACTGCAACATGTAGAAAGTTTTTAAGTTTCCATGTTCCAATTCAAGTCCATTGTCAACTGAAAGTTGAAATCTTACCTTGCAAGAGCATCCACTAGATTGCATCATTATAACTTAATTGATATATTTGTCCCCCTCTGAATGAAACTGCAATTGAATCAATTTTTTTAAAACCTTATTACGGTAAGAATTAACTTATCCCACTCTCAACTATTTTGTTATGTCTAGCTTAACACTACAAGCCACACAGTAAACCTCAGACTTGCTCATTCCTCCTTTGTATTGTTGAGGAAAGGCATTCAGAAGATTTGTGCCTCCATGTTATATTAGCATCAACTCGTTGTGGCATTTGAAATCAGACTAAATGAGATTCAACTTAACTACTGTTGGCCAAAAGAAGCCTACTTTCAATCATAGCTTATGAAACTACCTTATTTAAATAAACCATAGTTTAGGGCTAACCATAATGCAGGGCTCAATTACAGTGCTAATCTAAAAAAGAAACAGAAGCTTGCATGACGTTAAGCTACAGCAGATCTAAAATCTAGAACCTTAGTTTAGTTTTGCATGCAAGTGCATCTTCTAAAATTCAGAACATATCCCCCACCCCTGCCAAAGAATGGCATTTAATTTGAAGACAAGGCAACTCTGATTTTCCATTCTGTCATATACTTGACGAACAACAGGTGGACAAAGAAACTGTTAACAGGGACTGCTCGTTGGTGATAATGGGAAGTATATTCCAAAACAACTGCATGGTTTTGGGTGGCAGAGGTTCAGTGTAGAATAAATAATCCTGACTTATTTATTTGTGCCAGATGCACCCCCATCATACCCCAAGCAAAAGGCAAATATCAATGTGTCCCCCAAGCACCATTAGTGGCTCCAGAGCCCCATGTGGCCTATGTGCCCTTTGCCCACTCCTGGGAACAGGAGGGAGGACAAGCACCACTCAGTCAACACTATCCACAAATGGTTTGCACTGCCAACTGACTGAACCAGTTTCTTTACAGTGTAACAGCTGGAGAGAGATAACATTTGGATTAATGCACTGAAGCAGCTTTGGAACAGATCCCACTGCTGCTCAAGACATGCTACACCGGGCTTTACCTAATGGATTCAGGTACTATGTTTATCCACTGCCATGTTTATCTTGCTTGTGACACTTCTGCCAACTGAACAGATATATTTCAGAGACTGCAGAGGCTACCACAACTGTGTTTCATCAACAACTCACTCACACATTATTTTGCCAGAAGTGGTTCACTGAAGAAACACTTGAATTGTGGTTTTTAGGGGAAAGAAAGCAACTTGTCTCTTCAATAACATTAAATGGAATTTCTCATCAATGCCATCTTTAAAAAGGAGAGCATGTATTCCTGGAGGTACATCCAGCCTTCTAGCTCAGATGTTAAATTTCACATATCTACTGAAATGCCAGGGGAAAAAAGAAGTAGGTATTTGAAATTCATTCACAGCATACCTTTCACTATAGCCAATGTCACTGTTTGTACCCATCCAGTTATTTCTCAGATATTTCTTTTAATGGCTGCTATTAAAAAAAACAGAACCCTTTTCATAAATAAAGTCAGCCTTCAAACAGTTGCCAATTCACAGATTATTCATACTAATGCCAAAGACGCATAAACTGATTTGTGAACTGAAGAGTTTGCATTTACTCAGGCTCCCAAACAAACAAATCTCTAACAGGAGTCTTAAGCATGTCAGTTAAAAATATTTGCGCAACAATAAACTTTCCTTATATACAGCAAAGGTGCAAGAGATGATTAAACAGACACATCATCTTATATGGATTTGATGTACTTTGAAAAAACGTATAAACCCAGTTTTCTAAGTGTAGAAGATTACCGTAGCTGCTAATGGACAGTGTTATAATCTGTTAAAGCAAAAATGTAACTCATTCATGTGATGTATACAAACATAATCCATCACACTGGGAAAAGATGAAAAGCAGTTTACAGTTTGCAAACCAGTCCAAGGGATGCACATGTCCCTTGACTATGACTCAGAGATGAGCATGAGATAAATAAGAACATGTAATTCTTGAGGGTCTTTGAAGAAGCAACTTCACCAAAGACAGACAGATGGATCCACATAGTTAATCTGTACAGTTATAAAAAAAAACCTATTATTTATATTTATTTATTTCAGATATACCATTTTCCTCCCAGAGTGGGATTAAGAGCAGCTTCCAAAAAGTATCAGATTTTTAAAAAATCAAACAATAAAAATTTTAAAATTAAAAATCCCCACATTTAATAATACAAAACCATTTAAAAGATCTAAAAAAGTTTTTTTAAAATATATCTCCCTCTCTTTCTCTCTCATATATGGTATTTTAGATAGCCTGGATCTAAAATTCACAATAATAAGGCTTCCTGCTGCTAACAAAGTTTGTAGCAAGTTATGCTTTCAATACTGAACAATGTTTACAAAACAATGAACCAAACAGCATAGCATTTTGTGTATTGGTCCTCCATTTTTTGTCGGGGAATCTGTTCCAGACCACCACCACCCCGTGCAAACAGAGGCTTGCACATATTCAAGCCTAATAGGCTTGAATGGGACATGCCCCCGGGTGTGCAAGCCATTGGAGACAGCAGAGGTCATCCCTCAGCGGGTAATCGAGGGCGCAGATCCCAGATCTGCAAGTTAGGAGTGACTTTTTTTTAAAATTATAGTTGCTGCTGTTTTAGCACCCTTACTGCCAAGGAGGCATTCTAAGGGTGCATCTGCACTACAGAAATAATGCAGTTGGCCACCGTTTTAGCTGCCATGGCTCCATAGTAGAAAATCCTGAGAATTGTAGTTTTGTGAGGCACTAGTACACTTTGGAAGAGAAAGACAAAGACCTTGTAAAACTAGCCCTGGTCGCACAGTGGTTAAATGCTGCTATTGCAGCCACAAGGTTGTGAGTTTGATCCTACAGGAGAGCTCCAAGGTCTACCTAGCCTTCCATCTTTTTGTAGGTCAGTAAAATGAGTGCCCAGCTTGCTGGGGGAAATTGGTTTACACACTGTAAACTGCTCAGGGAGTGCAAATTCACAGATAAGCAGTATCGAAATGTATTTGCTATGGCTTGCTACAAATCCCAAAATTCCATAGGATGGACTTACAGGACTTAAAGTGGTGTCAAACTGCATTATTTCTACAGTGCTGATGCACCCTTAGTGGATCTGGCTAGTGTGATCCAGCTGTGTGCTTTAGTTGGACAAAGGGAGTAGGCAGTAACATTTGCTATGCGCTCTTCAATTTCAAAATGTCCCAAGCAGAATAATAGCTGCCTAGATATTATCTTGCTTCAAAAAGCAATCATGTTGTGCATGAGTTGCCCATAGCAACACCACTCATGTGACAGAAAAGTACACAGACACTTATGCTACGGTCATATTGATCCGGAAGACTCTGGATGGGAATATTCCACTTGTTATAGACTTCTGAAAGAACTGTTTTGAAGGGGATATTTCCCTATTCCAGAATAATTCCAGACAGGGGAAATTAAAACTTAGAATTCTTTGATTTCTGCATTTTCCAATCTTAATTGTAAAAGACACACAATAGATACACTCTTTTATAGAACTGAGAACTCACACTAAAAGAGCCTGGGTTACACTCAAGAAAAGCCATTGTTAGTTTTCTACTTACTCATTATCATTATAACTGTTCAACACAACCATAGCCTCTGTCATTAAAAAGTAAAGAATGGTAATAACCAGTAGCAAAGTTTCAGATTTTAACTGTTACCCAAATTGCCTGTTATTTCATCAGATTCAAGATCAACTGTACAATTACAAACTTACTTGTTGTGAACAGCTTTGAACATTTAAACAACATCAATATATGGTTAAACAACATATATAAGTATACAAGTCTCTGCTCCAAAGCATTTACAAATGAAAATCTGAGAAAATAGACAACAGGCAAAATGAGAGGGAAGAGTATGAAGCACATGCAGCTAGCTGTACTTTTGCTCCAATTTGCTGGGAACAGAGAGACAGGAATGCTTTGGAGAAAATAAATTTTATACAGATTGGATAAAGAGAAAAATGAGAGCACAAAGATGTTCTGAAAGGTGATTTGAGGTTTATAAGCCAGGAAAGGAATTTGTTAAAATGGTAGATCTCTGGCAGTTTAGCGTAATAAAAATGGAGGGAAAGTCAAATGCCAGGATTAGTAGGAACCAACTACTACCTTTTCTCCCCAAGTCCTTCCTTTCTTACATTTTGATTTCTTACTGCTTGCCACAATACCTTCAAGGTTAATACAAGTGATGGGAGAACATAGCTGAGAGGCAGGACAAGACTCACATTCTACATAAACCCCCATCCTGAAGGACTGTCATTATTTGTCACTTCTAGGATGTATTTATTTGTTCAGTAAGAAGGTTAACTCCAAGCGTGATCTATTAAGCAGATAACCAAGAAACAATGTGGAGACTGAGACCAAAGGGAGACAGCCACTGGCAAACATACCAGTTCAGAACAGCAAATATGGAGAATCCCAGTACTCTGAAATCATTGGAGCTAAAATAGGAAACCCAGTATGGACACTCCATAATCCTACCCAGTACTGCCATTTCTCCTCCCTACAGAGAAGTTCAAACTAACAGACTTATTTTGCTTGAAAACAGGTCAAAGAAAAGTTCCTTAAAGAATGATCAACTAATATTGTCTTAACAGTTTCCAAAATCATTCTAGAATATGATTCCATCTGCATTTTGCTTAACTAAACAGTCAGTTTCCAAAAAACCAGTCTACGGGAAATGTACTGTATCTAATATTTTGGAGACATTTTACATAACCTTCACTTTATAACTGGTCAGAATATCACACTGAAGAACTCAGGATGGCAACTATTGCACAAAAATTGTGTCTCTTTACTCTGTTCTTTGGAAATGATCATTTCAGGAATAAATGCAGAGACACAAAACCAAAAGTAGACCATAAAGACACTTGGATACAAACACCATCCATTGAATTCAAATCAGACTACTGTAAATAGAAATCCCTGATGTGCATACATAACAATGAGGAGCTGCAAAAAGCTATTATTTGGAAAAATTCTTTGATCCCAGCTTCATCCATTTTAGGAGTTTGTTACTACTATTACCTCACAAAAGATAGCTATTATGCAAGTTTACATACAGACCTCCAAGGCTATTTGTTGTTTATTTTGTATTGTTGTAAAAAAACAACTAAAAAGGATTATAAAAGAAAAAAGAACTTCAAAACTCACATGGATTGTATTATTAACCACATTAAACTAGTTGCAGCTACCTCAATAGGAACAATCTGATAATATGACAAAGAAAACCCATGAGTCTTGCAGCCTTACCACCCTCCCATCACCAGCCTAAGTGTTGTTTTTCAGTGTTACAATAGGTCTGTGGAGCTAAGCCTGCTTATATATCATTTCATTTGTTTGCACATAAAAAGAAGGCACCCAAAGCACTTCCTGCTTCATTGCTACCTATTTTGACCTCTGGAGCTGCAATGGGCATAGTTTTGTAGCACAAGCCAACACATGCCTTATTAAGGCAGGGCCTAATATGCTGGGAACTGCTCCCAGCCAACAGCACATGGCATTTTACAAAGAGAGCATGAAGTAAATTCTTACCAGCAGCCTGCCTGAAGTGGTAAATCTTATCACTACCATTCAACACCAATGTCAGCCTATCCCCAGCTCTACTAACCTCACGCCCTCCAGATGTGTTGGATAATAGCATCCATTATCCCCAGCCAGCATGACTATTACTCATATTGGCTAGCAGTCATGGAAGCCACAACAGCTTCCAGTTGGAGAAGACTGTTGTAGGCAACAAGCCACACAGAGGGTGCTAGAGTTGCCCTTATCTGTTTTGGCATTAGGTATGGCAAAGGGCATTTAGTTTGAAGCAACAGGTTTAACAACTACATTAGTCACCTTTATGAATGAGCCAGATGATAATACTGCTCCATATAGCTCAGGCTGTGACACATTATGGTCCATTTCCAAAATGAATTCATTTATGACCTTTCACCCACAGCTGTAGTGACATTAATGTTCCTTTCACATGACACAATTAGAGCACTATGATTCCACTGTAATTTCTGTGCCTTCATATTGTGGGATTTTGGGATCTGACGGTTTGCTGCAATGCTAGATCTCTCTGGCTGAGAATTCTAAATACGATTCCCTAAACTACAAATGCCAGGATTCCACAGGATGTTGCCCAGGTGGTTAAAGTGGAATCATAGTGCTATAATTGTGTAGTGTGAAATGGCCCTAGGACAACCCATTGTCACCCTGCTTAGCTGGTGGTGGGAAGGAAGAGAGGAGGAAGAATGTGTCCTCTAATCTTTCACACCTGATTAAAGTTTTTAAGATCACAGTTTATTCATTACTGAATCACACATTGTTCTTTCCAAACCTGAGATAACATATTTCCTGCAGCATGCCATTTTCTAGAAACAAAAATATTCATTGTGTCTCTAAACCATACCAGAAAATGTGTACAAACCCAATTACAACAACAATTATCATTCAGAAGGACACATTAGACTGACATTCCTTTGCTCCTGAGTGTTCCAACATGGAAGAGACATCAGCAGAGCACAGAAAGTTATTTTTAAGTAGTTACAATTACTGTTCCAAGCAGTGTCACCATCTACACACACTCCAGTAGTTAATGCAGATTATAATTTTGATTTTAAAAAACATAATGCTATAGATTTAGAAACTCCACTTTCGTTGCACAGTTTTGAAATATTATTCTGCTCTGGACCACAACACCCAGAATTTCTGACCATAAAGATGAGCTCTGATCATAATAGCTGGAGGTTTCTGGAAGTTGTAGTCTAATATAAAATCATTTTTCCTAGCTCTGTCTCCATGCCATTATGTAGAAAACTGTTGTTCATTGCTGTCAAGTTGACTTTGACTTATGGCAAGCCCGTGAATGAGAAACCTCCAAGCCCCCACAACCACCAGCAACCTTGATTCCTTGGGTGAGTCAATCCACTTGCTGTGCAGTCTTTCTCTTTTCCTACCACCTTCTACCTTACCAAGCATTATTGTCTTTTCTAATGAGTCATATCTTTTCATGAGATGGCCAAAGTAAATACAGAAATTTCAAGAAGGATAAAGAAATGCTGGCAAGGAGTTCAGTATAGCTCTGTACACCCTTCATACAACAAAAATGCTATCACTGTACAGCTTTAACCTGGGGCTTGCACTTTTCACTGTTATTAATTGGAGAAGAATTTTTTTAAAAAACCTCTGATCTCAGTGGATGATGCTAACTGTCACCAAGAGTAATTCATATGTTTAAGCATTATAATAGCTATTAAAGAGGATCTTATTATCTGTTTGTGGATTGTAAAACAGGATTCTTCCATAGCTACAAGACATGATTCTGTGCTGGAAAACACAACAATTTTAACTGATGTTTTGGCATTTAGAATATTTACAATATTCTGAAGTCATCTCACTCAACAGTTATAGGAGCAAAGATGTCCACTGCATGAAAAAGTTTATGAAGGATGTAGCATGTGCTTTGTATTCTAGTAACCCATCTCTGACTTAGCAGAGTCACAGAAGACACTGCTTTATTTTAATGTTTTAGTACTCATTTATTATTAATGTATCATTTTAAGCTGCTTTCATTAAACAGTAAAATTAATTTAATATTTTAATTTGTATAATTTATTATGTGTGCTGGAAATTTATACAATTATAAAGTTGTCATATATTATATATAATATATTTAAATAAATATAAAATAAATGCACTCTTTAATATCCAGAAATTATTCTTGTCTTTGTGTGGGCTAAAAGGAACAAAATACTGGGCAAAATGAAATTATACTACTTGTATATAATCTATTATATTTACAATATATATAAGAGAGTGTACATGTGTGTGTGTGTGTGTGTGTGTAGTATTACCATATGTTACTTAGTCTAAGGAGGGAACATGTTTCCCTCCAGCTGTTAATGGACTGCAATTTACATGACCTCTCATCATTGGCAATGCAGGCCAAAACTGAGGTGAGCAACTGATATCATATACTTTACCCCCAGAAGTTCTGGGTTCAATGTTCTAATTTAAATGGTGAGCAAGGAACCAGATTCCATCTGATTTTATAAGCTAAGCAGGGTCAGCTCTGTTGAGTACTTAGATGGGAGACTGCCCAAAGAATACCAGGTGATGCAGCCTATATTTCAGAGGAAGGAACTGGCACAACTACTTCTGAGAATTTCTTGCCTAAGAAAACCCTAAGAAATGTATGGGATCACTATAAATTGACAGGCAACTTGAAGGCAGGCAGGCACATACACCATGAATACTACTGGTAGTTGCTGAATTTGTGTAGAACTCATAAGCAACAAGTAGGTACTGTAATGAGATGAACCAAAATTCCAACACAGCACTTTGCAGTTCAGACAGAGCAACATTCCAATTAGTAACATTTAGTTTAGGATGGGAGAACTCATTGGAAAAAACAATAATGCTAGGAAAGGTGGAGGGAAGCAAAAGGAGAAGACCATATTTTAGATGAATGGACTCTATTAAGGAGTTCCCAGGTATGAGTTCACAGGAACTAAGCAGAGCAATGTTGGACAGGGAGTCTTGGAGATATTGTCTCATCCACAGGGTCACCATGGGCTGAGATCACCTCGAGGGTGATTAACAATAACGACAAATTTATTAATTAATATCTTCAACTGGCTATATCTTTCCTATTTCAGTGCCTGCAGACAAATTGGTTGTATAGCATACAGTTTTTAGCATTTCCCTTGTGTGAATGTTCTAGAAAGTTTAAACTTCAAGAAGTTCTAGAAGTTTGAAAACTAAAATATTAAATATTAAACCTATATGCATACTTATCTACCCAAGGCTATATTAACCTGTTATCCTAGGTGTGGCCCAAGGCTATATTAACCTATGATCCTAGGTATAGCCATGCTCGTTGGGGCATTCTGGGAGCTGCATCCCCCCAAAAGTAACTTTCCTCAGCTCTGTTGGAGAATCCTTAGGAACTGCAGAGACTCTGTAGTGCGCTTTAGGGTTCACACAACTTGATGGCAGTCCACATGCATATCACACCAAAGTTAATAGCTATGGGTTGTTAGTGCTTTGTTTTGAAGATTTTGCTGCAGAAAATAAACATGAGGTTTTGTGATCCATTTAATCTCTTTGGTGACAACAAAGTTCTCCAAAAGAACTGCTTGAGGAGCAGCATCTCAAATTAAAAAATAAAGTTTGATCGGTCCTTAGATCATAAGTCAGCATGGTGCAGTGGTTTGAATGTTGAACCAAGACACTGGGAAACCAGAGTTTGAATCCCCCCCTCAGCCATGGAAAGCTACTGGGTGTCACACACTTAAGCAAGTCACACACTCTCAGCCTCAATGGAAGGCAAGGGCACCCCCCTCTGAATAAATTCTGCCAAGAACCCCCCCCCCCCCCGTTAGGGTTGCCTTAGGGCTGCTGTATATCAGAAATGACTAGAAGGCACACAACAACAACATTAGATCGAAAGTCAAAACTGTTGTTATTGCTCAGCCAAAAGCCATTTTTAAACGGGAAGCGGGGAATGTATGGGAACTTTGTCATTTATTTCTATGAAAAATTATTTTCAGACTACAAGCCAACACACACGTAGAACAGAGGAAGCAGCCATACAAACAAAACAAAACAAAAACAAAAGGCCAGTCCTATTTGTCTATCTCATGTCACAAAGTAGCACAAATTAGCACCCTGACCTTTTTTGACCTAGTGTATCAATCCCTCATTGCTGATATAAATTGCCACATTGAAATAAACTGCCCCATAGCTCCATATCTCTGCTTTAAGCCAATTTGTTTGTTACCTTCAAAAATGGCCATGAGCAATTCTAAGGGCAGTAGCCAAGTTCAAGGATGGTGAAAAAGGAGATGGAAGGAACCCATTACTGTATCTCTACATCTCAGCAAGCTGAAAGCACATTGTTTAACCCCTCTGCTCTTTACTGAGCCTGCAGGAGCCATTTTGCAGCTGCAACACATTGGCTAAGCCACCAGGATAAGTTGGGGAAATTTTTGTTTCTTCCCCTATCCTTTAATTAAGGATTCTGGAGAGTATGAAAGCCTGTATTATTTATGAGGGGGTATCATAAAGTTTTAATGATCACATTATTTAAAAAAAAATGACAGAAAGTTTGTTTTGATTTGTAGTTGTTAATTTATCTCTATGTGATCACTATCTAGATTTTTACATTTTTCCCAGAGCATCTTGACCCTCCAAATACCTGATATTGTAGAAGTCTGCAGATTGCACCTTACAAGGGGGTATCGTAAAGTAATAATTATCACCAGGAAGTTATTATGGCATATTGATGAAATTTTGTCAATGTCATCATTGGTCCCTAAGTGCACGTTGCTGAGAAAACCAGCTCATTGTGTCCTTTATTTTTGTGACTGGCTATGCCAGAAGTTACTAAAGTGTAAAATCCTTGTCAGACGCAATCTGCAGGCTTCTACAATAAGGGTATTTGGAGGGTCAAGAAACGCTGGGGGAAATGTGTAAATCTGGATGGTGACTACATAGAGATAAGCTAACAACTACAAATCAAAACAAACTTTCTGTCAATTTTTTTAAAAGGTGATAATTAAAACTTTATGATACCCCCTTGTATGTAACATTGCAGTTTGTTTGACATCACTTCAGCTGCCACGGTTCCATCCTAGGGAAGCCTGGGATATGCAGTTTGTTGAGGTGCTTACCACTCCTTAGTAGAGAATTCTAGTCTTGTCACCCACTCACCCACCCATGTTCAATGTTATTACAGCTATTATTACCATAATCCATTTTATGGGATTTGTAGTTTTGCAAGGTCCTTAGAATTACCCACTAGAAAAATTTAGCCCATTCTCTCTTGAGCTGCCACATTATAACATTCCCTTAGCAGAGAATTCTGAGAACTTCACCAAACCCAGGATTCTATCGGATGGAACCAGCAGAGTTAAAATGATACTGTAGTCACACACTCTCAGCCTCAGGGGAAGGCAACGGCAAAGCTCCTCCGGACTAATCTTGCCAATAAAACCCCACAAAAAGTCTGCCTTAGGGTCACAGTAAATCAAAAATGACTTGAAGGCACACAGCAGCAGCAACAACAACAGAAAACTGTGGAGTGTACTGTACTCCAAAAACTAGAGTACCCTGGATTTTGGTCTTTAGTTTGCCTCCATAGCAAACTGTGAAGTGTTGCTCCTTGCAGGACCGGAATCGCCCAAGAACTGCTTTTAATTTTCGAAAGTGCCTTCCTTCTCCACTGCCCTGCCCAACCTGTGCCATCCATGCCAGCTCCCTTTGAGAGAGGAGAGAGAGAAAAAAACAGCCATGCAGGCCTCTCCCTTTTTCCCCTTCATATTTCTTTTGCATGCCGCTACTTATCCCTTTGCAGAACAACCGGTCCTTCTTTCCACAGAAATTGTGAACCACGCATCCCCAGAGGAAAAGGCAAGGCACAGGAGGGAAAGGAAGGAAGAAAGAAAGAAGGAAGGAAGGAAAAAGAAAGGAAGGAAGAGACAGCAAGGACAAGCCAGTCCCACCAAAGTGCAAAAACAGCTTCTCTTTTCATTAAGCCCAGCGCTCTACAAATGAGGCGCTAGCTGCATCTGCACTGCCGAAATAGTCCGATTTGACACCACTTTAACTGCCATGGATCAATGCAGTTCTGGGAATTGTAGCTTGTTGTGGCACCAGAGCTCTCTGACAGAGAAGGCTAAATGTCTCACAAAATGACAAATCCCAGAAGTCCATAGCATTGAGCCAAGGCAGTTAAAGTGCTGTCCGACGGGATTATTCCTGCAGTGTCAATGCCGCATAAGTAGTAACTGTGGATATGGAACAGTTACCTGGATTTATTACTTTGCTCTGGTGCCACAACCAATTTACCATTCTCAGAATTCCAGATAATTGAGCCATGCTAGTTAAGAGTGGTGTCAAACCGGATTATTTCTGCAGTGCAGATGCACCCCATGAGGGTCTCACTGGCAGGCAGATGTGCACTGGCACTGGAGAATGGAAACTAGGGTTCTCTAGATATGGAGGAAGATCCAGAGGTGGGAAGGCAGCTGCACCCAGAAAATAAGAAGCCATGGAAAAGTGGTTTTAGTTGGACTACGCCTCTGGAGGCCGGGGTTCGAGTCGCAGCTCAGCCATGGAAATCCCCAGGGTGACCTTGGGCAAGTCACACTCTCTCAGCCTTGGGGAAGGCCAAGGCCAAACCTCCTCTGAACCAATCTGAAAAAAAGTTCCACGATTAGGTTAGCCGTGCGCTCGGAAAGACTTAAAGTCACACAACAACAAGTCCAACAACGACATGAAGTGGGAAGCTGCTGGGCTTTAGTAATGTAGGTGAAGCAAGTCCTAGCAAAGAGGCAGGAGGTGGAAGGCCGACCTTTAAACAGGCGCCAAGAACCTTTATCACACTCCGGCCTTTCAATTTCCCTCTGCAAACAGAAGTCAGTCCTGCAAAGTCAACAAAGCTGAGGAAGCGGATCAGGGGGAAAGAGGCCCCTAAAGGAACCAGGACAGGATTTGAACTTGGACCAAGTTCTCCATTCAGGCCAAAATCCAAACACAGACACACACATACATAAGAGACCCGGGTAGGACCCCTAGCCAAGAGACCCTGGGCCTTTCCTTCAGGTCTACTCCAAAGGGACCCCAAAGTCAGTGGCCCATTTCAGATATCCATGAACTCAGGCAACTCTATCATGGGGTTTTCCTGGCAAGGTTTGTTCTTTGCCCTTGCCGGCCTCTGAGGCTGAGAGTGTGTGACTTCCATGGCCCAGTCGGGGTTCGAACCCTGGTCTCCAGGGTCCTGGTCCAACACAGAAGAAAGACAGAAGACAGAGACAGAAGAAAGGCCTAGCTCTCTATGGAGATAGAGATATGGAAACAGCTGATCTCTTGGGCCATTCCCAGTGGAAAGGACCCCAAAGATCAGCCACTGCCCTCTCTCTCTCTGTCTACTCATGGATTGACAGGTGTCTGTTTTCATACATTTTCACCCTCCTCCCAGGGCTGCCTTCTTCCTTTGCTCTCAGACTCCGAAATCCCTGCAGCCTTTCTACCTGATGCAGAGGGTCCACAGGGTCCTCCTTTTCCCGGACCTGTCCTCCACTTCCACCTTCTGCCTAGGAAGCATCCCCAAATACACTCTTATTTGAAGCAATGCTAAGGAGCATGGACTTCCATCTCTATGGAGGGTATCCACAGGGTCCTCCTTTCCCCGGACCCGTCCTCCATTTCCACCTTCTGCCCAGGAAGCATCCCCAAACGCCCTCCATGTCGAGCAGGACTGAGAAGCATGGATTTTTACATCTTGCATGGAGAATCATAGAATCATAGAATCATAGAATCATTGAGTTGGAAGAGACCACAAGGGCCATCCAGTCCAACCCCCTGCCATGCAGGAACTCCAAGTCAAAGCATCCCCGACAGATGGCCATCCAGCCTCTGCTTAAAGACCTCCAAGGAAGGAGACTCCACTACGCTCCGAGGGAGTGTGTTCCACTGTCGAACAGCCCTTACTGTCAGGAAGTTCCTCCTAATGTTGAGGTGGAATCTCTTTTCCTGCAGTTTGCATCCATTGTTCCGCGTTCTAGTCTCTGCAGCAGCAGAAAACAAGCTTGCTCCCTCCTCAATATGACATCCCTTCAAATATTTAAACAGGGCTATCATATCACCTCTTAACCTTCTCTTCTCCAGGCTAAACATCCCCAGTTCCCTAAGGTGTTCCTCATAGGGCATGGTTTCCAGACCCTTCACCATCTTAGTTGCCCTCCTTTGGACCCGCTCCAGTTTCTCCACATCTTTTTTGAATTGTGGTGCCCAGAACTGGACACAGTATTCCAGGTGGGGCCTGACCAAAGCAGAATAGAGTGGCACCATTACTTCCCTTGACCTAGACACTATACTTCTATTGATGCAGCCTAAAATTGCATTGGCCTTTTTAGCTGCTGCATCGCACTGTTGACTCATGTTCAGTTTATGGTCTACTTGGACTCCTAGATCCCTTTCACATGTGGTCTCTTTCAGCCAGGTGTCCCCCAGGGTGGCCAGATGTCCTCCTTTTCCCCCTTGATCCCAAAAAAGTCATCCAAATTTGAAAAGGAGTAAGAAGCATCCATTTCCATTCCCATGCAGCAGAGTGGCCAGGGGGGTGTCCTCCTTTTCCCGGACCCCTCCCTCCCCCCTTGTGCCCAGGGGGGGGGGCTGGTCTCCCTATCCCTCCCAAAGGCCCCTTCCTCCCTTCCTTCCTTCCTGCAGTGCTTACTTCTCATCGACGTGGAGGCTGGGCGAGCACTTGATGGCCAGCCAGGTCTTCCAGTGGACGTGGCGGACCTTGTAGACCTGCCCGAAGCCCCCGGAGCCGATCTTCTCCCAGCTGACAAACTCCCCGGAGTCGAAGGTCTTCAGCAGCCCCAGCCCCAGCTCCCCGCCTGCGCCTTCCATCGGGGAGACACTCCAGGGCTGCCTCCTGGCCCTCCCTAGCCCCTACCTGCCTGCCTCTTTCTGCCTGCCTGCCTCTGACTCTGGCTGCTGCTTCTGCTGCTGCTGCCGCCCAGGTGAGTGCCTGCCTCTCCAGGTGAGTCCTCCTCCTCCTCCTCCTCCTCCTCCTCCTGGTTCAAAGCCCTGCCCTCCTGACATCATCACTTCCTGGGCTTGCTGCATCAAGTTCTTCTCACCGCCCCTACAGTCCCAAAAAGGGGCTGGCTTTTGGGCAGGAGGACTTGTTGCTGCCAGCTGCACCCACACCTTGGCTTTAATCTGCTTTGACACTGGCATCACTGCTTCTGCGCACCAGGTGAACCCATTGCTCTTCAGACACCTCCCTCTGGGCAGAAAACAGGCTGTGGCATTAAATAATAATTAATAATAATAAACGTTAGCTTTATTTATAAAGCGCCGTAAAGGTACACAGCACTGTACAAAAACCAAGTACAATCAAGGATATGTAAGAGGTTAAAGCAACAAGTTAGAAACATCATAAGAAAACAAGTTAAAACGGCAGATATCAAATATTGAATCAAGCATCAAAACAACCAGATCAAATAATAATAATAATAATAATAATAATAATAATAATATTTATTTGTACCTGTGGATCAAGGCAGCTTACATACATAAAACCTATCACATACTACTCAATATTCCTAAAATAACTAAATAACTGCCCTGGTGGCGCAGTGGTTAAATGCCTGTACTGCAGCCACTCCCTCAAAAACCATAAGGTGGTGAGTTCAAGACCAGCAAAAGGGCCCAAGCTTGAATCAGGCTTGCATCCTTCCAAGGTCGCTAAAATGAGTACCCAGATTATTGGGGGCAAGTAGTTTACAGTTGTAAGCCGCTTAGACACTCCTTAGGTGGTATGAAGCGGTATATAAATGAAGTTGTTTGTTTGTTTTTAAATTAAAACCCTTTCTGTTCCCATAGCCAAACAATCCATCGACTTAAACTTCACAATAATAATCATCATAATAATAACTAACACTGTAATAATGTTAAAATCTATTAAAACTGTTTGGAACCATGTCGTCCATCCCCCTTTCAAATGCTCTGGCCCTCCAGGTGTTTTGGGCTTCATGTCCCAGATTCCCTCTCCATTGGCCATGCTGACCCCACTTTAACTGACCTGGCTCAGGGCTACTGGAATTCTGGGGGTTGTAGTTGCTTGTGGCACCAGAGCTCTCTCTCTCTCTCTCTGATAGAGAAGGCTGGCAGTCTTACAAAATGGCAGAATTTCCTAGAATTTCCTAGCATTGAGCCAGGGCAGCTGAAGTGGTGTCAACCTGGATTATTTCTGCAGCCTAAGTAGTGACTGTGAATGTGGAACAGTCACCTAGATTTATGTCTCTACTCTGGTGCTACAACAAACTAGAAATCCCAGAATTCCATAACCTTGAGCCAAGTGGGGTCAAATTAGATTGTCTTTTTCAGTGCAGATGCTGCCTAGGTTGCAATGCAGCAGCAAGTGGAGATACAAAGGAGTAGCCACATCTACATTGCAGAATGATTGCAGTTCGATACCACTTGAACAGCCATGGCTCCATGCTATGGATGTCTGGGGGGGTTTGTGGGTTTCAATGGAGGTTGAAATGTAGGATAGCTCCTGGAAAAGCAGGACATCTGGTCACCCTCTTTTGGGGGATATTTAGCCTTCCATATTAGAGAGTTCTGGGGCCACAATAACATAGAAATCCCAGGATTCCACAGCATGGAGCCACGGCAGTTAAGGCAGTGTCAAACTATATTCATTCTGCTGTGTGGCAGCAGAGAAGCTGGCAGCGTTCTTTCTGTAAGGGGACCAAATGAGGCTAGATGCAGCTGCTCTTTACCTTTTTGCTTTTCTAGATATTCTATACTTCATCTTCCAGAAGCTCCCCTGAATAGCCAATGGCCAGGGATTATGAGATCTGAAATCTAAAATATCTAGAGGACCAAAGGCTGGGAACCACCAGTCTAGAGGACCTTTAGATCAAATAGCTATCCATCATCTAACATATTTTACGAAAGAAAGGAAGATTAAGATGCCAATGAAAAGAATGTCATACTTATAGCTCATCAGCACAGAAGAGAGACACAGTACAGTGAGTCCTTGGTTTCTGCTGGGGCTTGGTTCCAGGATCTCTCGTGGATACCAAAATCTATGGACGCTCAAGTTCCTTGAGGTACAATGGCATAACAAAATGGTATCCCTCATGTAAAATGGGAAAATCAAGGTTTCTTTTTGGAATTTATATATTTTTAAAATATGTTCATGTTGTGGTTGGTTGAATGTATAGACTTTTAAGAATCCATGGGTATGGAAGGCCGACTGTATAACAAGTTTTCTGACATGCAAAGCACAGCTCACTTTCACCCAGGTCTACTTAGGTCCAAAACACAGTGCAGAAATTACCCAGTCTGAGACCGCTTTAACTGCCCTGGCTCAGTGCTAGGAAATCCTGGGACTTGTAGTTTCTTATGGCACCAGAGATGTCTGACAGAGAAGGTTCAATGTCTCATAAAACTACAGTTCCCAGAATTGAACCAGGGCAGTTAAAATGGTCTCAAACTGGATTGTTTTTGCAGTGTGTTTTGGACCTTAGAAATAAGTCCCAGGTCAATAACTTTCAAGGATACAAAAAACAACTCAGTCCTTTCCTTAGAACTGAAATGCCTTGAAATTCCTTTTATCTGCAATCACTGATTGGAGATATGAATGTCTCTCCTGGTTTATCACCAAAGGAATATTTCTCCAATCCCCATCCTATTTCCTTTTCCTGCAGCAGAGAAAGATGGGGGGGGGGGTATTGTGTTCTTTGGGGCCCTCTGATATAAGGACAGTTCTAATCAATCACTCTGCCAGCATTTCCATTTCATCCTAGAAGGATCATACAAATCCCCTACTCCAGCAGCTCCAACGATTGCCAGTCTTTTTCCAAGCACAATTCAAAGTGCTGGTTATCATCTATAAAGCCCTATATGGCTTGGGTCCAAGCTATCTCATAGGAGGTTATCATACGACGAAATTTTGAGGTATAATGCAATGGCAATCCGAACGCAATCATGGGGTTTCACGTTATTGCGAATGAGTGTATCTCACGCAATTTCGGGCAACGGGAATCATTCCGAACGCAATCATGGGGTTTCACGTAATTGAGTATTAGAGTATGTCACGCAATTTTGGGCAATGGGGGGGTCATTTTAAGGAAATGCATTATGAACGCAATCAGATTTCAAGTAAATTCACTAAACTAGTGAATTCATGTAATTGCGAATTGGCTCCATTCGCAATTGAGAGAAATTCCTCCCATGTGATAAACTCCATAGACTGAGGCACAGCAGAAATAATCTGGTTTGATCCCACATTAGTTGCCATGGCTCAATGCTATGGAATCCTGGGGTTTGTACAGTGGACCCTTGTTATCCGCTGGGATTTGGTTCCAGGATCCCCCATAGATAACAAAATCTGTGGATTCTCAAGTCCCATTAAATACAATGGCAAAATGGTATCCCTTATATAAAATGGCAAAATCAAGATTTGCTATGTGGAATTTATACTTTTAAAAAAATATTTTCAACCTATGGATGTTTGAATCCATGGATAAAAAAAAATCAGTGGATGAGGAGGGGTAACTGTAGTTTGTTGTGGCAGCAGAGCTCTCTGTCAAAGAAGGGTAAATATCTCACAAAACTACAAATCCCCATATTCCATAGCATTGAGCCATGGCAATTAAAGTGGTGTTAAATTGGATTATGTAGCCTTTATCTCCCAATATAAGCCTGCTCAGACCCCAAGATCCACTGGAAAGGCCCTCTTCTCAATTTTACCACCTTCATGGGTCCATTGGCTAGGAATGCAAAAGAGGGCCTTCTCGGTAGCTGCCCCTATCTATGCTTTGGAACTACCTCCCTAGAAAGACAGGAATGGGCTCATGCTTGATGGTTTTTCCTCACCAGGTAAATACTTTTTTTTTCAGACAGGCCTCTGGAATTGAAGGCTTTTGATAAAGGAACTGTCAGTGCTATATTGATTGTATTGCATAACTTTTGAAGTTTTTTCCATATTGTTTTGGTTTTAATGTTGACTTTTTGTACGTTTCTAATTGTAACCCTTGCAATGTGTAAACTAAGCAAAACACTGGAGGGTCATCATGGCTCTAGATTGACTCAAGGGGGATTAACAACAACAAACAATAAATGTTCTATATAAGAAAAAGAGGGTACAGGAAAACTATGTTCTCTGCATACAATTTGGCCCAGTGTCTCTAAGCTACAGGTAATTCCACCACACCTGCTGGAAAGTCAACTCCATCAGGCTTCTTACCCAACTATCACCATAGCTCTCAGTCATTCAATCCAGAAATGAGATAGAGGTGTTGGGGACTTTCCTCCAGCCAGGGCCATCCTGATCAACAAATCAAAAAGTGTCCCTCTGCTCCACAGATAGAAGTCATCTGGAGTGATAATTGATTCTTACTTCAATAAAAGCAGTGGGCCAGCAAGCTATCTTAAGGAGGTATAGGTCAGATTACACAATATCCATAACAATTCTTCAACACCTTACCAGCTGCCCATGGAGGCCACAGATTCTTGTATGTCATCTTACAAAACTCTCTCTGCAAACGCAACCCTTATAATCTGTTAATGTGGCCCAATTCCACCCCCCCCCCTTGTGTGTTCTCTTGTTGCCTTGGGGTGTTGTAAGGTCCAAGAAATAAAAACACAGCCATCCACCTCCCAAAGTATTTCAGGTTTCAACATGTTTACACAGCTCACAAGAGCTCTGAAAGCTGAAAAACATGAAAGATGAGACAAATGGCTTTTGTAGGTAAAACAAAAGCAAACAAAGATGGATTGTCCCCTCAAGGCTAGTTGGCTCTTGAAGAACTTTGATTATTGTTGTTGTAAACTGCTGCCACATTGTCTTCAAATTATGCCAACCCTATGAATGAAAGACCTCCAAGTCAATCAAGGCGTCCTTGATTGAATCTTTATCCATGTGCAATGTGGTCTTCCTCTTTTCCTACTGCCTACCACATTACCAAGCATTTTTGCCTTTTCTAGTGAGTCATATCTTCTCATAATGTGGCATAAAGTATGACAATCACAGATTAGTCATTTTAGCTTCTAGGGATAGTTCAGGCTTGATTTGCTCTAGAACCCATTTATTCGTCTTTTTCTCAGTCCACAGTGTCCGTAGAACTCTTCTCCAGCACTATATTTCAAATGAGTTCATTCTCTTCCTATCAGCTTTCTTCATTGTCCAGCTTTCACAGCCACACATAGAAATGGGAAATACAATGGCATGGGCAATTTTAACTTTCTCTGGATCTTGTCTATTTTCTTCATAGAGGCCCTTGCAAGTCCTAGTCTTCTGCTTTCTTGACTACAGTTTCCATGCTGATTAATGATTGAACCAAGCTATGGAAAATCTTTAACTGTTTCAAGGTATTCATTCTCTAAAGTTATATGAATCATCTGTGGTCATTATTTTTTGTTTTCTTCATGTTCAACTGTAAATCTAACTTTACACTTTCTTCCTTGACATTCTTCAGTAGTTGTTCCTATTCACTGCTATTTTCTGATCGTAGATGATGTCATCTACATATCTTAAATTGTTAATGTTCCTTCCTCCACTATTCATGCCTGTTTCCTCTGAGACTAATCCTGCTTTACATATGATATGATCAGCACACAAGTTAACTGATAGGGTGATAAAATGCAGCCTTGCCTGACCCTCTTGCCAATTGGAAACCATTCTGTTTCACCATATTCTATCCTCACAGTAGCCTCTTGTTCTGAGTACAAGATGATCAAAAGTTGTGTCACACCCATTTCTTTAAGAGTGATCCATATGTTTTCATAATCTATGAAACATGTCAAAGGCTTTGCTATAATTTGTAAGGCACTGTCTTATTTTCTTTTGAAATTCTTTGCTATGCTCCAGTATTTAATATGTGTTTTTAATATGAACCGTAGAGCCTCTTTCTTTCCTGAATCTACCTTGAAAATCTGAAATTTCTCATTCCATATTTGGTAAAAGTCTTTGTTGTAGAATTTTGAAAAGCATTTTGCTTGCATGAGAGATTAATGCAATGTTCATGTAATCCCTGTACTGCAATCCCTGGTGTCCCCTTTCTTGGGGACTGGAATGCATATTGAGTGTTTCCAATCTGTGGGCCATTATTTTGTTTTCACATTTTAGTTAAAGTTAGATTAGATTCTGTCTCTGTAGACTGAAGCAGCTCTATTGGTATGCAATTTGTTCCTCATGATTTGTCTCTCCTACTTCCACTCCACTTTCTAACATTATAGGTTCATCTTCAAATGGTTCTTCCTTGAATTAATATGTTATCTTTTCATCTCTTTTATATACTTCTTCAGTGTATTGTTTCCATCATCTTTTTATTTGTACTTGGTCATGTAACACTTAGTAGTGCAAATCAATTTTTTACAGGGATGTTCTTAGGTTGTATTCTCGCACAACAGTTGTTTTGGTGTTCTCCTTTAGTTTTACTCTATTTTTGATATCAGCAGTTCATGATCGACAACCTGTGCCACAACCTGTTCCTGGTTTGTTTCTGCAGAAAGAATGGAGCTTCTCTATCTTCTGTTTCCTATTATTTAGTCTATTTGATTTCCATTTTGGCTATCAGGTGACATCCATGAATACATTTGCTTCTTTGGTTGTTTGAAGAACGTTTCTGATGAACAAATTGCTGGTCTTGTAAAATTCAGTCAGTCACTCTCCTGTTTAATTTCTTAACGCTAGTCCAAATTTCTCTGTAATCTTTCATTCTGCCCCATTTCCTACAAGAGGTCCAATTTTGGTGTGGGATCAACCTCTTTCCCAGAATCTAGCACAGAATCTTTCAGTTTCTTCTTCTTCTGCCTTCTGTAGTTGGAACACAAACTTGGATTATGGTTATATTGACACGGTTTCCTGAATTTTTATTGATATGTCTCGGTCAGACTTTGCATTATATCCTTTGACTGCTTTGGCTACATTTCTGCTGAGATTTTGCTTTCCTGAGTAACATACTCATGTTCATGTAATATGTGTTGCACAGTTTCAGACTTTGCTATCACCTCTGAGTATTTCACCAGCTGAACAGCCTTTTGGCTTGAGTCCAGTAGCATCATTAACACAGTGCTACTTGTAGTTGTCTTCTGCTGTACCTCAGTAACTTGTTGAGTGTCTTTTGATGTGAGAGTAAAATCTTCTTACACTCTCTCTTGTTTCATTTTGTATTGTCTAATGATAGGGTTTTCACAGTAAAATGATAAAACACACTCAAAAGGGATTTACTGGTGCTTCCTTCTGAGCAGTGCTAACAAGCGTTAGCTGTGGTGCCCCTGCCATTGTCTCTGAGAGATGTTTGCCAGTGTCATCTCCCACTTCTGCTGCTACCCAGTAACTGTTGGGCACATTTAGTCTGGCTCCTCAGCAAAAGCCTGTATGACATGGGAGACCCTCTCAGCAGAACTGTTGCCATCAGCTTAGATAGAGTCTTGCTTCACAGTATTACACAATCCCACCACTTTGGAAAGGCAGTGCTATGCTGAGACTTTTATCATTACACGATACTAAAATACAGATACAGAAAATGGGGACAAATGGGAAAGAGGATGGGTGGAGGAAATGCTGCAACCGTTGAGACTCTGGGGATATCCTGCAGGAAGAGGTCATCAGGTCTAGGGATCCTATATAACTACAGTGGGATCCAAAATAGTGATTTAATCTCAGGTGTACCTTATTATCAGAGGGTCAAACTAGGCATGATATTAAATGTGTATTTAATATATGGGGGCCTTGTTGGCTTCATTGGGAATTCTCTCTCCCTGCATCCAGGGCAGGAGAAGTTCTAAACATTTAGCTGCCTGATGCAGAGCTGTACACCCATCCAAATCCAGGTGCATAGTACCCCAAGGTAGCCATGTAATGTTGACGCATGAAAAAAGAAATTCCCCAAGTGCCTCAACAAATATACCAATAAATTAAATGACGTACTATTCACTTCCCTTCCATGACACTCAGGATCTGCCACCTGAGGCAGCCACTTCACTCTGTTTAATAGTAGGGCCAGCCCTGGCTATGGTTGCAGAATGGATGGGAGTGGGTTACCTTTTTGTCTATGATAATGAATGGGAGAGGAATGATTAGATCTCACCTCTCCATGCACTGCATTCTAATGAAAATCTCAGTGCTCCCATAGCTGTAATTTATTTATTTTTTAACTGATAGGATTTCTAATGACATATTTAGTGTTACATCCTGATCTCTGGGCCAGGGTTCTCTTTAAGACACCAAGAGGAGTTCCAGATTTCTGGGAACTAAGGTAAAATAATTGGCACAAAGGGATTTTTATTTGCTTTTAATTGCTTTGATGCTGTAGTTTGCTTCTGTTACCTAATACTTCTACAGCAGAGTAGAAAGTAATTTTGCGGGAAATGGTTTGTCACAGTTAAGAGAAACAAATAATTATTTGAAATGTGACATAACAGGCTATGTTCATCATTAAGCAGTCTTTAAAGCAAACTGTACTATTTTGAATGCTAACATAACTAAGGATGTTTCCACACTTCACTATTCTAGCAATCTATCCAGTAGAATCCTGGGATTTATAGTGGAGTTGGGTACTTAGATTTCTGTGCTGTAACTCAGAGTGGGGTGCACAAGAGCTACCTAGCAGAGAATTCTAATTAGCTAACTTAATTATAAATCCCAGCATTCCTTTGGATTGCTTCATGGCAATTAAAAGAGTATCAAACTGCTATAATTCTGCAGTGTTGGTATATTATTTTTATTATGGTGGATTATTTTCAAAAGAGATTGTCTCAAACATCTTCTAGTATTTTCATTAGCAGGGAATGCATTTGAGTTCCAGAAAAATAAAAGTTCCTTTGGGACCATTTCAAGGATCTAAGTTGCACCCCTAACATGAGCATCGATTGAACTTCCATTGGCAGCTAATCAATCAAAATAAAAGATTTCCTGAGGATTTAAAACAGGGACTTTTGCGGCCAGAAGAAAATGTCCAAAATCTGTTTTAGGGCAATACGTTTATTATGCCAACACAAAGGTCACCAAATTAAGATCTCTAGAACTCTTCATGAGGTAAGATGTTTATCAAAGCAAATGGCAAGGGGAGGGTATGGATAGTAGGAAAAACAAGACTGATGTTCAAATCATGATGATCTATTTCATCAAAACCATGATGCTTTACACATTTAAGATGAGAAATGATAGTGGAGATTTCAAACTTTCATATCAGGCTTTACCAGGTATTAACTGAACAGAATTTAGAAAATTACTTTTTACAAAGTGATTCATTCACATTACATGTATTCACCAAGAGTAGCACTGACATTATTTGTTGCAATGGAAAAAAACCACCTCATTGTAAAACAAGTCATTGTGTTACTCATTAATTTTCATTACTTTTCAAAGAAGCCCTTAGGAGTGATAACAGAATGGCATAAATCTTGAAACATGCCTTTAAAAACTGCCTAAAATGTTATTCAAAGGTAAGTTCCGGGGGGGGGGGGTGAATGTTCTTCATTGCACAAGTAAGATAAATTTGTTGCCCCTCCCTATGTTACTGTGGAAATGCAACCTCAAATGTTACTTATAACTGGTTACACTACTTGAAAGCTGTAGTTCTGATAGGGTTTCAGATCTCTAAATGGTTGCTCAGAGAAGAAACAGAAAAGTCAATGCCCTCATTTTTGAACATCATAACTTGATTTACATTTTGCAAAACTTTATAAACAACTAGTTTTAGCAGCTAGGATCTACACCACTATAAAATGACTTTCCTAATACCCTTTCTCCTCAGCTCCCTGCAGTACAACTCACTGCATTAAGCAGGGTTCCCCCAGCTGTCAAGAGAAACTTTTCAGGGGTTGACAAGTGGAGGAGTGAAGAGCCGCCTTACAATTCCACACTGTCTAGGAGTGCATTTGCACTGCAAAAATAATTAAGCTTGACACCACTTCAACTAACATGGCCCCATCCTACAGAATCTTAGGATCTGTAGTTTTGTGAAACACCAGCACTCTTTGGCAAATAAGGCTAAAGATCCTGTAACAGTGTAAATCTTAGGACTTTATCACACGAGCAAAACAGATGGGAGCATAGCAATATTGTGCAATAACGCTATGATTATCACAAGATGTCACACAACATCACGATTATTGCACATTATCCCATGAATAAAGAAGCATTCTAGTGCTACTCTTTATTCATGAGAAAATCCCATTAATAAAAAGTGGCATTAGAATGCCTCTATATTTACAGAATAATTGTTTTGATAATTGCAACATCGCATGGCATCATGTGATAATCACAGAGTTATTGCATGATATTGATGGGAGCATCCTGTTATGCTTCTGTCTTTTTTGCTAGTGTGATGAAGTCATATAGCACTTAAAGTGGTGTCAAACTGCATTATTTCTATAGTGTAGATGCATCCTTAGTGATCCAGCTGTCTGTTTGAGTTGGACAGAGGAGTAGGTAGTAACATTTGCTAAATGCTCTTCAATTTCAAAATGTCCCAAGCAGAATAGTAACTGTCTAGGTATCACCAGTTAATAAGAATTGCCTTCTGGTGGGCTCACTTTGCCAACTCTTACTTCAGACTGTGTGGGAAGATTTCAGAGACGATATTTGCTTCTGGGACCACAACTAGTCTAAAGAAATATATTCTTAATCAATTTGGAATACCTTCAAATAATTTAGAATTGGTATAGTATACATCATTATATCAAAGCAGCGTTTTTACAAGAAAGGTGTACCAAGGTAGCAAATTAGGTGTTTAGGTGTGAGAGAAACACAGTTCATGTAAACATCAAAGGGGAGAAAATACCATAAATGCATGGTATTTATTTAATTGAACCGAACAAGGCACACTTCACCTTTTGATCAAAGTGACACCTTAAACAGTGTTGCAACAGATCATGATGTTTAATATGCAGTTATTAAGTTGTATTGGTGGTGGGATGGCTGAAAGGCATCCTGGTGGAATGTGATATTAAATCATTACCATAGGGTTTTTGTGTTGTTTTATTTTCATATTCCTACTGCTAGCCTAAGACCCTCTGTGGTGAGCTCAAGAAAAGTAGTCCATCTTCACAGTTTGCTGCCAGGGAGCAAGAGATATGAGTTCAGACTTGTCCTCATGAAGACCAGTAGGAATAAGGCTGAGACTTGCTATTTGGTAGTAGTGTCAAATGAGCTGAAACTGATGGGGGACTTGGCACTAAATCCATTTATTGTATGCACATGCCTTCAATTCACTTGTTGACTTATGGCAACCCCATGAATTTCATAGGGGTTTCTTAGGCAAGGAAAACTTAGAGATGGTTTTGCCAGATCCTTCCTCTAAAATAAAGCCTATAGCACTTGGCATTACTCCCAACTAAAACAGAACTTTTAAATCAATGGCAACTAGATAGGTCAGCCAACACCTAGCATATATTCACTAAATAAATAGGAAAAGACAAATAGAGTCATGATATTGAAGGTTCTCCCCAGGATTATTGGGGCTGTTCTTCAGAGCCTACATTTTCAAGAAAGAGCTTGGAAAGTTATTTTTAAAGTGATTAGTCACATTTGTAGTGTCAAAACTCAAAAGAAGTTCATTCCCATTATGGTTACACTGCTTAAGAAATTATTTTATGGACCTTGTGGTCTCTTCCAACTCTATGATTCTATGATTTTCTTCTTCCAGAGATAACTAAACAGTGCACACACATGCACACACAGACACCCCCCCCCCCGAAATATAAATGAAACCAGTGTTACCTTTAAAAAGGCCTTTCCTCCATTTTTTCTTCCAGTTGGGGGGGAGTCTAAACTAATCACTAGATGATGAAAGTGGGCAGCTACTGCTATTATCTGTATGATCTATCATCAATATGTCTGGAGGAAGACACAGCAAGAAAGTGACAGCGTATTAGTGCTTTATTAAACTGTAAGACTTTCCTCTTAGGTTTATGTGACTCGGGGGGGGGGGGGCAGGATTAGTTTTTGGCACAGACCATGAGCTGCTGATATCTAAATTAGATAGAGCTAAAGAAGGACACTGAATGCAACCTGAAGGTCATCCTTGTAGAATTTAAAGATAATGTAAAAAAAAAAAAAAGATTTGTACTATTAAGCCTTTCAGTTTATTTCTCAACACATCAGCAACTGGACATCTTTTCAGCTAGAGTCCAGTTGCATCATTATCGATTAATTATGTTGTTCTTAACTTTGATGTTACTTTAATCTCATTTTAAGGGGTGGGTGGTTGGGAATGGGTCATTGTAAATTTTACCTTGTATTTTTAATTGTTGTAACCCGCTCCAGTTGGGGAGCTGGCTATAAATAAATAAATTATTATTATTATTATTATTATTATTATCATTAGTGTTGGTGCTCCTCATGTATTCTCCTCTACCTCAGTAGCTCCCATCCTTCCAACCTGGAAGTGTCATCTTCTGGTACTGTCTCTTCTTCATTTTGGACTCTCCCATCATAGGGCTTTCATGGTAAAAAAAAAAAAAAAAAACATTCAAACAAACAAACAGCTTCATTTATATACTGTTTCACACTGCCTAAGGAGTGTCTAAGCGGTTTACAATTGTAAGCTATTTGCCCCCCAACAATCTGGGTACTCATTTTAGCGACCTTGGAAGGATGCAAGCCTGAGTCAAGCTTCAGCCCTTTGCTGGTCTTGAACTCGCCACCTTATGGTTTTGAGTGAGTGGCTGCAGTACATGCATTTAACTACTGCGCCACTAGGGCTGTTTATTCATAGGGGGTTTATGGTGCCTTTTTTTTTTTTTTTTTTTTTTTTTGCACAGTACCAACAGGTGTCAGCTATGCTGCCACTGCTGTTATCTCTGAGAGATCCTCTTCCAGTGTCACACATATCCCTTCTGCTTCTGTCCTGTAGCTGTTTTGCACATTTAGTCTGGCTCCTCAGCAAAAAGTCTGTCTGATATGGAAGATCCTACCAGCAGCACTGCTGGAACCAGCATAGCCTCTTGCTTCACAGGAGAATGCAATCCAATCACCACAGGTAGGTAGTGCCACGTTAGGACTGCAAATGGTACAACACAAACACCTGTTGAATTCAATTCATAAGCAAATCATCTCTCAGCTCTGGTGATGCCAAGTAAGCGTGAGGGTTTTCACCTCTTTGCAACTGCAGACAGATTCCAATGGCCACCAATTTGTTTTACTGCTCCTTGACTGTGTGTTTGTGAACTGGAATTTCATATTGTAAACTATTGTTAACTTGTTTATTCTGTTTGTTTCTTCTAGGACTCTCACATGAAAATATTGTATAAATGTATATGCTACATAAGTTTTATATTCTGAAAAAGTCTAATAAAAAGGGTGTTTTTTAAAGTTTTAATTTTCAAAGAAGCACTTGAATCAACAATGACCAAAGGTGGGAAAGATGTACAACTTCATGGCTTTTTACTCTCCCACCCCCCTATCCCCAGTCCCTCCATTTCATTTTTTCTAAACTAGTCTAGCCTGCCAACCAAGTCTGGAATAGACTATTTACCTAATAAAATTCAGAACAGAAGCTGGACTTGAAAAAACATGCATGGGAAGGCTGACAAAGGGCTACATATCAGGAGGGGGAGGATAGGGGAGTGTAACCAAAGACACATGCTCATTTAATAAGTGAAACAAATTCAAACTGTCCCAAAAACCTGATTATTCATAAAAGTTAATTATAAGTTAACCTGAAAATGAAATTACCACCCTATCAAAACCACTCCCATTAATGTTATTCTAGCATTCTCTGCAAAAGGGTTACTTGAACATCTACAGCCAAGATGACTCCCGAACCCCTATTTTAAAATGTTATGCTCTCTCATTATGATATTAATGGCTAAAATTAAGGAGCCCTTGCACAACACACTTTCTGTTGCAAAGCTTGTCAGTTTGGAAGAAAACAGTATTTCACTATTTTTCCTTTGCATAAAGACAAGCCCGAGGAGACATAAAAAAACATATGTTGTAAGGCCTTCTAATTTAAGTACAGCAAGAGACACATGGAATGGCATCTAAGGAGTCTGACAAATATTGGGAAATAGTCCCTTGGTTTTAGATCAGGATTTGATGACAGAAGAGGAATAGAATGTGTAGTTAACTAACTAGAGTACTGTACACTATACAGACATATCCTTTTAGATGGTATAGTCGGAGATATTGCATGAAATATGCAAAACCCAGAGTGTGCAAACAGCCCAAGTTACAGCTATTCAGTAATCACATGTCAGCAATAGCAATAGTATTTACATTTCTGTACCATTTAATAGTGAACTCAGCACTCTCTAAGCAGTTTACAATCTGTAAGCCAATTGCCCCAACAAGCTGGGTACTCATTTACTGACCTACGAAAGGATAGAAGATTGAGTCAACCTTGGAGCCCTGGAATTGAACTCATAACATTGTGGCTCCAGTACCACTGCACCACCAGGGCCCAGATCATTGGAAGCTACAGACTTTCTTAGTACAGCTACTCAGGACTAGTCAGGAGAATAGTCCATATTTCTTAGGCCACCTCCAGATGGATAAAAATCCCTGGAAGTCCCAAGCTCTGTTCCTGTACAAGTTTTTATTTTGGAGATTCATATGATGTTCTCTTCCTCCCCAAGTATTTCCAGCAAGCCCCTAGTATTCCCACTTCCCAAGCCTATTTAAATTAACCCAGTACTTTCTGAAATGAAAAGTATTGGTTATTTGCTGTGTGTTTCTACTGTCTTAGACTCAGTAAAGATGACCACCAAGTAAACACAGCTATTGTTTCCAAGATACAGATTCAGTAGTGATTGAGTGACGGAAAGAGGAATGTTAGTACTAAAAAACAAAATGATTCTACATGCATAAATAGTAAATTATTGCTAACTCACTTTAGCACTTTGACTATAACTCCTGAATATATATTTTTCAAAAGGCTGAGAAGAAATTGGTAAAAATCAATTTCTGAAATGTTGCATGAGAAAGCATATGACATGATCAGTGGGAGGAGGAATGGGAAGGACACAAGGCAGAGACAGAACAAGAGAATCTTGGCATATTTTAAAGCGAAAACTGGATGGAAACCTTTACATATGCAGGTTTAATTAGATGAATTTGAAACTCTCAATACTTTGAGGCAGTCTGGTTGCGCAACAAGTGGATATTTTGTTGTAGATTCCAAGGTTCCAAATATATTTCCATGTTGCTGATCATTGTGTGTTGTTGACAGCAATCACCAAGTGCACCCATGTGGCCCAATATTTTATCAACTGTATTTCCAAGCTTTCTATAATTTGTATTTTGATGTTTGTCAACTGCTTTGGAGGTGCTTGAGGCACATATGTGGAGCCCTGGTGGCGCAGTGGTTAAATGCCTGTACTGCAGCCACTCACTCAAAACCATAAGGTTGCGAGTTCAAGACCAGCAAAAGGGCTCAAGCTCGACTCAGGCTTTCATCCTTCCAAAGTCACTAAAATGAGTACCCAGATTGTTGGGGGCAAGTGGCTTATAGTTGTAAACCGCTTAGACACTCCTTAGACAGTATGAAATGGTATATAAATGAAGCTGTTTTTATATGTGACAATATCCTGCATTAAATAGCCCTGACTTGAGTAGAGTCTTTGAATTAGTGAATTTTTTTTTATTTTAACAAGTTTCCATTGATTCACTGGGCTTATTTATTCTAGTTGGGACTAACACTTATATTTGGGTCTTTATTATTAAATATTTTAATGTTTGCATACCTTCTTATATCATCTTCCTTGGAAAGCTAGAGGCTGAGCATCACAAAGATGGAAATTCACAAAGGTTGCCCCTGCTGGGTTAGAGCCAAACGTGATGCTGGTGGGTTAAATCCAATATTGTACAAATATCCAACTGCTAGTGCAATGGAACTTTATTTTCCTCCTCTTCGTCCCCACCACAGCCCTCTGAAAATCTGCTCCAGATGACTTCACAGTCTCCAAAACCAGGTTTTGAGGGTGCACAGGGAGCCACAGAAGGGAACAGCGTGTCCTTCTTCCAATTCTGCTGACAGAAGCAGTTCTCTTCTGCATGTGGTTGTACTTTATGGACATTGTGCAAGAGTCATAATCAGTTCATTGTTCTGGAAGTGGAGTTTTACAAGTTTAACTGTTGTATATTGTATTGAGTTTGGCGTGAAAGCTGTGAAAATGTTCCGTAGACTGCCAGTTGCTCATCATTTGTAGTAAGGAAACTACCACTTTCCTCTTGCTTTTAGCTATAGAACATTTGTCCTTCTTGTTTTATTTTGTTCAGAGCAATAGTGTGCTCTGAACAAAATAAAACAAGAAGGACAAATGTTCAATAGCTAAAAGCAAGAGGAAATATAAACCCCTTATATTTCTGTCAGAAGTCTATTTAAATGACAAGGTGCCTCTGGCACAAAGCTTCAAAATGTCAGGTCTCAAAAAAGAATTTGAAAGAAAAATTGGAGATTGATATTATATATGTCAACTGCAGCGAGGATACTACGAGGGGGTATCCAAAAGTTTTAATGATCACCTTTTTTAAAAAGTTTGTTTTGATTTGTAGTTAACTTATCTCCATGTAGTCACTATCTAGATTTATACATTTTTCCCAGAGTATTTTGACCCTCCGAATACCTGATATTGTAGAAGCCTGCAAATTGCGCCTGATGAGGATTTTACACTTTAGTCACTTCTGGCACAGCCAGTCACAAAAAGAAAGGATGTAATGAACTGGTTTTCTCAGCAACGTGTACTTAGGGACCAATGATGACACTGACAAAATTTCATCAATATGCCATAATAATTTCTGGGTAATAATTATTACTTTACGATACCCCCTTGTAAGGCGCAATTTGAAGACTTCTACAATATCAGGTATTTGGAGGGTCAAGATACTACAAAGAGATAAGCTAACAACTACAAATCAAAACAAACTTTCTGTCAATTTTTTTAAAAGGTGATCATTAAAACTTTTAGGTAACCCCTCGTATATGCTTCGAAATGGAAAAGTGAAGAAACACAAGATATAAAGACTATCTGTTAAGCAGACATCATGCAAATGGACATTATGAACCACTATTTGAAAAACAGGTCAGTAAAAACAAAAAAAGCTGAGGAAGAATGGACTTTAATATAAAAAGTACTAGAAATCTGTATTGCCAAGTATTCAGTCAATTGATTAATATAATACAATTTATTTACCAAGAAGATTCTATGATTCTATGATAAGAGAGAAAACAGTTGGAAAATTATTGAAAATAGAAAGCAACAAATAAAGAGCAGACAATAACAATTTAAAAAATCACAATTTATATTATAGAACTTGAATAAATTAAGAACCAAATTCAACAAAGCTAGATGAGATAAATCATTAAAACATCTTTGATGTATTACATGGTTATTGCATTGTGTTATTTTTGGTTATTTTGTTTATGTATATAGGTGTTATTTATATATTGTATGATATGGTACATATGGAACAGATGTGAAAAAGTAAGTTTTTAAAAAAATAAATGTTAGTGTGTGTTAGCATTAATGCAATAATATTAAATTGTTATATTAAAATATAATGAGAAATTATTTTTAAATGGTCAGGCACTTTAAAGGCACCAGATCCAATCTGATCTTGGAAACTAAACAGGATCAGCCCTGGTTAACACTTGGATGGGAGACACCCAATTAATACCAAGTCCTTTAGGCTATATTTCAGAGCAAGAACCCTCCTCAGAACATTCCTTGCCTAAGAAAACTCTATGACATTCATGGGGTCGCCATAAGTAAACAGGTGACTTGAAGGTGTATCCACACACACAATAAATTAAAGAATTCCTATTAAATGTCAATCACTTAGAAATAACATTGTTAACATTTCAGTATTACAATAATGAATTTCAAAAGTCATGTTGAAATTTTAATGGATATGGTGTAACAAATTAATTATTACTGAATTATTTTCAAGCTCTCCTTTCTTATATGAAATATTTCCCATGCAACCTATTTACAATCTCACTTTCTCCTTCACATTCAATGCAGTTACTGGGAAATAATAGAATCATAGAATCGTAGAGTTGGAAGAGACCGCAAGGGCCATCCAGTCCAACCCCCTGCCATGCAGGAACTCTCCATCAAAGCATCTCTGACAGATGGCCATCCAGCCTCTGCTGAAAGACCTCCAAGGAAGGAGACTCCACCACTCTCCGAGGGAGTGTGTTCCACTGTTGAACAGCCCTTACTGTCAGGAAGTTCCTCCTAATGAAGAAGTGAAATCTCTTTTCCTGTAAGCTTGCATCCTTTGTTCCGAGTCCTGTTCTCTGGAGCAGCAGAAAACAAGCTTGCTCTGCTACTCCTAATTTCTCAGAAGCTTTAGGTAAAGGAACTCTGATTAATAATGCAGTTTCTGCAAGGTATACCTAAGTTATTTTGATACCTGAGGCAGAAAAATCTATGCTGTGTTCTCTTTATACCGACTACTCTGCCAAATGGTGATGAACTATAATAATCATGGCCATTTGCTGTCTGAAAATGATGCTTCCATATCGGACTGCATTACCTTGCATCAAAGGAGGGAGAGAGAAGCAAATTCTTCAGATTTACAGATTCCATCTTGGGACCAGACTTTTGTGTTTCCTTTTGTGTTACTTTTTTGAATGACAGAATACCCCAGGCAGTATGATTATTGACCATGTTGGCTAGAGTTTTTTGGAAGCTGTTGTCTGAAAAAGCAACCTTTCTATACTCTGGTTGGTAGGACTAGCCTGGGCACTCTCCATCCTGTACAAAAACTGAGCTTTGCTGTTAATACATCATCCTGCAATGTCATTCTGTTAATTTTCACCAATTCTGTATTATATAAATTCCCTCCTCCCCCTTTTTGTAGTCCGTAGATGCCTCCCACCAGGCTTGGACACCAACATAAATGTCAATTGCTGATCTAAAATCATCTCATTTTTCAGACCATTAAAAAGCAGTGTCAGTTTGAAATTCTATCCTCTCTACAGCCAAGGTAGATGCTAACTATTCCTAGCCAAAGCTTTGCCTTGATAGGGACTGCTAATTAAATTACAAATCACCAATAACACCTTTGTTGTACAAAGTGTACAAGTGTACTTGATCTCATTAATCCTTTGTTGTTGTTGTTGTTGTTGTTGTTACCCATCCTTGAGTTGACCTTAACTCATGGTGACCCTGTGGATGAGATATCCAAAGCCCCTTATCCTATACTGTTTTGCTTAGGTTCTGCAGATTCAAGCCTATGGCCTCCCTGATTAAGTTCAGCCATCTGGCATGCAGTCTTCCTTTTTTTTCTACTACTTTCTAGTGTTCCTTGCATTATTGTCTTTTCTAATGAGTTATGCCTTCTTGTGATGTGGCCAAAGTATGACAGGCTCAATTTTGCCATCTTGGCTTCCAGAAAGAGTTCAGGCTCAATCTGTTCTAGGATCCAATTGTTTGTCTTTTTGGCTGTCCTGTCCATGGTACCTCAGCACTGTTTTCCAGCACCACATCTCAAATTAGTTTATTTTCTTGCTGTCCAGTTTCTTCACTGTCCAGCTCTCATATCCATACATGGAGATGGGGAATGCAATGGCTTGGACAATTCTAACTTTATTGCTCACTTTTATATCTTTTCACTTTAGGATCTTTTCTAGTTCTTTCATAGCTGTCCTTCCCATTCCTAATCTTTTGATTTCTTCACTGCAGTCTCCATTCTGATCAATGTTTGATCCAAGTTACAGGAAATCTTTGACTATTTTGATTTCCTTATTATCTATGTTGAATTTATGTCGCTCCTCTGTGGTCATTTTTGTTTTGTTTGCTTTATGTTCAGCAGTAAACCTGCCTTTGCACTTTCTTCTTTAACTTTCCCTAGTAATTGTTCCAGGTCTCTGATATTTTCCATTAGTAGTATGGTGCCATCTGCATATTTAGACAGTTTATGTTCCTTCCTTCTATCCTCACTGCTCCTTCAAAGTCTAAACCTTTCTACTGTTGGACTCTAATTTCAAATTTACACATCAAGAGCAAAGACAGAGAGATGGCAAGTGGCCTTAGGCAAGGTATCTGGATTGGACATCTACTTGGCTTCAAGTCCAATGCATTGCTTGAGAGTTACCACTTCAGTGTTCCTGTGCAAGGTTGACTCAAGACACTTGTTGCCTGAGGCAAACCAGAATATGTTGTCCCTGCCTAAAAAACAGACATCAGGGTAACATTGGTTGACTACTTCCATGTCAGTATGTTCAAAAAGAGAGAAAAATACAGGCCCACCATGTTTCCTATCACTCATGAATTACAGCTAGTTCCTGAATCCCAGTGATGTCCACTCTTTCTTAAAAACTGCTCTGGGTGTAATTATTCTTCATACAAGAGGAAAGCATGTTAACCTCCTTAATGAACAAAAATTATATTTGGATCTCTCCTTCATCCTCAGTGCACATAAAGAAGGGAGTGAAACAGTTCAGGAAAGCTCTTTAAAACTTTACTGGGAAATTATGGATATATATTGCTAAGCATTCCAATTAACAATTATAACAATTACCATTTCTAAATGTTAGGTGTAGCAGATTCCTCCACATGCAAAATGAACCATCCAGGCTGGAATCATGCCTGTCTTCTTCCTGGGCACATGCTATAACTTGCGTCAGCAGCAGGATAAACATTGATAATTTCAAAGGTCCCCACCCTCCCATTTCATCTCTATTAAGACAAGGAGATTAAGCTGTGATTTTGTAGTTCATAAGCTCCAAATGTTTCTATCTATCTATCTATCCATCCATCCATCTATCTTTATTTAATTTATTGTTTTTCTCCCAGAAGGAGACCTAAGGTGGCACACAGTTGGAAACCAATAAAAAAATACACAGTACATTCTTTAAAAGAATTAAAATAATCACAATTAAAACAATATAAAATTATTTTAAAGCATACAAAGTTTTTTTTTTTTTAATTAATCACAAGACAAATTTTAAAAAGGCCTCCCCCAGTGACTCTGACCCAAGGTTGAGGACAGATTTTGCTTTGTATATGACTTTTCCCCTATGCACTTGTACCTAGTTTAAAACAAATGAAAAAGAAAAGAAGAGAAAATATATGCAGGCAGGCAGGCAGGCTGGCTGGCTGAAGAAACTGCTAGGGCAAAATCCTATCACTCACTATTCAGTCATGCATGGCTTCAGTATGTTGTTATATATTCATCCTTTTTAAAAGTAACTCCCTAAACTCAGAGCCTATGGAACTCACCCAGGATGTAAAATGTGAGATTTTGCAACTCAGTGCTTTTATTTTTTTTAAAAAAATGAAGGGCCAAAGCTTTTTGCCTTTCTTGCTTGCAGGTGGCATTGCTAGGGTCTATTACCTTCATGTCCCCTGCTAGACTGCATTTGAATGGCCATTCAAATGAGGAATTCTAGGACTTGTAGTCAAAAAATATTTGTTGAACTCCAGTACCTTCCCTGCCTCCTCTGCATAACTTCTTGCCTGATGAAGTCATCTGAAAATGCCAAATTCTTGCACACGGTTTTGTACTGTTTTGGTCAGCTTAATAAACATATAACAATAATATTAATTTGGGAATTTTTCTTATAACCAACATGGTCACTTCTGCTTTCTGCAGATTAGACATTGCATGGTCTTCACACATGGCAGGTTGCAAAGGCAGGTTATAAAATATAGCTGTGTAGGGGATATACAGTTAAGAGGTGCTCAGGTACCCTCTGTTTGTTAATTCTACCCCCTTCTCCTCCCCTCTGGCCACATTCCTGTGATGTTTTGTGCATATGCTCAAAGATTCTGAAAATGCTCCTGTATCAGAATGGCTTTAAACAAGCATAAAGACTTTAAACAAGCATGAGATCAAAAGAACCCTTTGAATACCTAACATTACTCATAAGTGTTGAGTATTTGCTGTATTTGGTCATTGCTTATAAAGGTCTTTGGATTCTTCTCAGATTAAAGGTACATGAGATGGTTCAGGTAATCCTTGTTATCAGTTCTGTTAGGCTAAGATAGCAAACAGCTGAACTGCACAGAACTCTTGGGAACTCTAGATATATACAGCTAATATCTTTGGTTTTCAAAAGGTAGAGCAATTCAACTAAGTCAATCTTTGGAATCCTTTTTGCTCCTGTAGCATTTTCTTTTCTTTTCTTTTTCTTTCTTTTTTTGTTCCTGATTATCAATAAAATAACAACTGAAGAACTGCAAGTTAAACTCACCTGGTTCTACATCATCACTATTGGTCCTGAAGCAAAATATTTGCTCACAGCAGAAAGCCATATGCTCATTTCTGAGCTCAAAAATCTTAACCTTCCAAACCACTCACAACGTTTAGTTAAGAATCATAGAATTTTAGATTGGAAAGGATCCCAAGGACCATCTAATCCAAGCCCCCATCATGCAGGAATGAACAATTGAAGCACTCCTGAAAGATGCCCAGCCAACCTCTGAAAATTTCCAAAGATGGTGAGTCCACCACCCACAGAGGGAGTCTATTCCACTGTCAAACAGCTTTTATAATAAAGAAGTTCTTCTTAATGTAAACAGTGTTCTGTGTAATCATGCTGGCCACATGATCACAGAATAGTCTCTGGCAATGCTGACTCTTCGGCTTAGTAATGGAGATGAACACCACTCCCTATGGTTGGACACAACTTGACAACCTTGTTAATAGGGAATACCTTTACCTTTGCTTTTTTCTTAATGCTTAGGTAGAATCTCTTTCCTTTCCCTTTCTTATTTAGTTTTGAGAATGGTGATCATTGGTAGAGATGTGAGTGGGAAGAAGGAAGGAAGGTAGGCACAGAGCAGGTGCTGATGTATACAGAAGGTGTCTGCCATTGCATTTTGTGCTTCTGGTCTGCCAGTCCTGTCAATGGAAGCCTGTCTCCATTCATAGATTGCCTTTTGCAGGATCAAAGCAATGGCAAACCACCTTTGAATGTTTCTTGTCTATGGGGTTGCAACTTGTGATATGCCGACAGGCAACAAAGGTACATGGGCACACACACACAAAATGATTAAAAGTGGAATTTAAAGATTGGGGAAAAATTAAAATCATTTCTAATACAGTTTACCCTCCATATCCACAGATTCCTTATCCACACATTCAACCATCCATGCATGGTATCAAAATGTATTTTTTAAAAATAAATAAATTCCAAAAAGCAAACTTTGACTTTATCTTTTTATATATGCCATTTTACTATGCCATTGTATTTAATGGGACTTGAGCTTCCACAGGCTCTGATATCCACAGGGGTCCTGGAACCAAACCCCAGTGGATACCAAGAACCTATTGTACATGTGTCATGGTAGCCGTTTTTTGGTTACACTTGGAATCCCAAATATAAATCTCCCACAATCTTTAATTAGTGTCATATAAAAGGGCCATTAAATCCAGGCAGGCCCAGCACTCTTTTAGTGCCATTTTGTATTGCACAAGACTGTAACTGTAACAATTGGAATGTCCCAATGAAATTCTTATATCCCCTTTGAGCCCTCTACCCAGGAGGCATCTATAGATCCTCCATCCATCATTGCAGTTATAAAGGTCAATTAGTCTTAAGTTGCATCTGTACTGCAGAATTAACACAGTTTGACATGGCTTCAACTGCCATGGCAGCTATGGAATGCTGGGATTTTTGGGAGATATTAAGCCTTCTCTGTCGGAGCTCTGGTATCATAACAAAGTGTCCCAGGATTCCATAGTATTGTGTCATAGTAAAGCAATGTCAAACTGCACTTTTTCTGAAGTGCAGATTCAGGCTTAGTCCTGTAGATCTTTTCTGTACATGGACTTTAAATTCTACAGGGATATTTTAGATTATACTTTATCACTATGGTTGATTGAATGTTCTTTAGTCTAATTTAATTTAATTTTTTTTATATATTAACAGTTTATGGTTTGTGCTAGAATCTACTCCTGGTCTTGTTTTTGTAGTCAATGGAACTTCTCAATCTGCTTCTGCTTATTTGTATATTTATATTAGTATATTTATATTATATTTATATTAGTATATTTTATTTTGTATGCTATCTGGTGATGTCCACAGATACAGTTATCTTCTTGGTTGTCTGAAGAAAGTGTTTACAATACTTGGTAACATATTCAGGGGTAGCTATGGTAGTCATGCAGCAAAATGCAACAAATTCCAAAATCCACAAAACAGCAATTTCTTCATTGGGCCAACTAAAAAAAGTCACAAAATATGGATCATGCAAGGTTTCAAAACCCCATTAGCTTCTTCATCAGGCAAAGGTGTTACAAATCATACAGAAGAAGAAAAGATGCTGTTAGAGTCACAGGCCTACATTTTCTTGTTCTTCTCTTATCAGATAAGGTGGTCTAGAGGGATATCAATGCAGGTAGAGGCCACTTCCCTTTTTGGCCATGAGGTGACTAGGGACAAAAGGCAATTAAAGACAGGTAATAATATTTCAACTCCATTAGTAACAGAAAACTCTCCCCTTGAGAGCCGAGCTTTGCTGTTCCATAGAGGCTACCAGACCCTTTCTTAAGCAAAGAACATTGTCTTTCTCAAGAAGCTTCTATACTGCTACATCTAGAAAAACCTTTAGTGGCTGTATGGGTAAAATTTGCTAATTGTAATCCAAATAATTGATTAGTAGCTTTCCTGCTTCATTTCTTTCATTTCTTTACCTTAAGCAAAATTATCCAAAAATGTTTGGTTCTGTTTTCATTTTTGAATTAGTTTCCAATGATTATCAAATATTCCAGCCTTTGTGTGTGATCAGTTTCTTTCTGGACTCTAGCACAGAATCTTTCCATATCTTCTGTCTCTGTACCTGGAATGTAAACTTGGATTATGGTCCTATTGATATGTTTCCCATGTGGTCTTATTGACATTATTTGCTCAGACTTTGCATTATTTCCCTGGATTGCTTTTAATTCATCTTGCCACCTCATTTCTTCTTAAGTGGTCATTTCCAGAAGAAAACACTGTGGAATTGTCTGGCTGAAAAGGTCCTATTCCTGTTCACCTCAAGTATGGCAATGTTTTTACTGTATGTTTGATTTCTTGTTTTATCATTGCTAGCCATTAACCATTTCTAATTCATGCTTCTCACATTCCATGATCCTATTATATCAGTTGATTTAGCTTCAGACTCTCCTTTCCAGTCTGAGCATATCAGCAGGTGAAGGTCCTTTCATCTTAAGTCCAGTTGCTTCATTAGCTACAGTGTTTTTAATATTTGTGCTTTGCTGTTCCCCAGTAGTTGGCTGAGTGCCTTTCAGCTTGGAAGTCTCATCTTCCAGCAATATCTTCTGCTTTATTTGGTGATTTTTTTAAAAAAACACACACACACACACACACACAAACAAAATCAGAGATATGACCCATAAGCATTCCCCAAGGTTATTCTGACAGCCCCCAGCTCCCTTCCACCTCCAACGGTTGACAACAAACCATTAAAAACCTTTTAAAATGAACAGAATATACCCTCACTACTTATTTTAAGGCAAATACAGTCTCCCAGTGTCTGCAGTGTGGCCCACAGAAGAATTAGCAACTTTTTGTGCACCTTACTTTCCCTTCACCCCCACAAAATATAAAAAGGAAGGAAGGAAGGAAGGAAGGAAGGAAGGGTGATTTTTTTCAAAGATTTCTCAAAGCTACTAAACTTGTACTATTAAATTCCAAATGTTTAGCACTGTTATCAAAAAAGAGGAAGTGGACTGTGGGAGCTCATATCCCAACAAAATCTTTGTTAGCAATTTATTTGATGAGTGTTTACATGACCAGTCATCATAAGAATTAAAAGTCATGAATAATGGCTGCAGTACATTTCCATGGAAGTGATCAAATAGGCTGTAGAATAAGTAGGGATTAGTTTTTTCCACAAAGCAGAGATCCTAGAAGACAATAGGTATTCTTCCATTTATTAGCTCTTCTGCCATTTATTACCTTTTTAAAATGCCATGTCTTTACCTCCAACAGAAGCAGAACCTAACTAGCCTGGCAATCTCCTTGCACCATTTAAAAAAAAATCTCCTGAACTGTCCCTCAACCTTTGCTAGTTATACCCTTGAGTGAACAAAATGAACTTTATGAATCAGGCAGTCACATATATGGACAGCAGCAATCCATGTGATTTGTTCAGTGGCAAGTTTTGTCAGCACCATGAGACTAATTCTGATCCCTACTCTGTGGAATCTTCCTCAGGAACCTGGGTGCTACAACAAAGGCAATGGAGGGATCTCTGAGGTTTCAGTCCAATTGCTTTTCTCAGCTAGAGTAAGCCCAACAACTGAATGGTAAGCTTGCATGACAACCAACACCTACTGAAGTTGCTGCGCAGTCTTGAACCCAAGTCTCAACGATGCCATGCCGCTTTTGGGCCATCTGTCTTGACCCTTTGAGTTCAACAGGAAGCCTGCCTTTTTCGTTTTCTTCAACAACCTTCCTTAGTAAGTGTTCCAAGATCTAAAGCATGATGCAGAAATAATCCAGTTTAAGACTGCTTCAACTGCCCTGGCTCAGTGCTAGAGAATCCTGGGAACTGTGACACCAGAGCTCTCTCACAGAGGAGACTAAATGTCTCACGAGGCTACAGTTCCCAGAATTCCCTAGCATTGAGCATTGAGCATTCCCTAGCATTAAATCAGCCTTGGTGGCGCAGTGGTTAAATGCCTGTACTGCAGCCACTCACTCAAAACCATAAGGTGGCGAGTTCAAGACCAGCTAAGGGCTGAAGCTCGACTCAGGCTTGCATCCTTCCGAGGTCGCTAAAATGAGTACCCAGATTGTTGGGGGGCAAATAGCTTACAATTGTAAACCGCTTAGACACTCCTTAAGGGTATGAAGCGGTATATAAATGAAGCTGTTTGTTTTGTTTTTGAGCCAGGACAGTTAAAGCAGTGTCAAACTGGTTACTTCTGCATTGTGTTTTGGACCCAAGTCTATGATGTTTTCTGTTAGTAGTATGGTGTCATCCACATATCTTAGATGGTTGATGTTCTTTCCTCCTATCTTCACTCCTCCTTCTTCTGAGTCCAGACCTGCACTTTGTATGCTATTTTCTGCATTCAAGTTTAACAGATAGAGTGATAGAATGCAGCCTTGCCTGAACCCTTTGGTGATTGGGAACCCTTCTGTTTCTCCATATTCTGTTCTAACAGTAGTCTCTTGTTCTAAGTACAGATGAAATGTAGTGGCACTCCCATGTCTTTGCGAGTGTTCCACAGCTTTTCATGACCTATGCAGTCAAAGCAATCTATTTGGTCCCTGGTCTTCACTCCTGAGGCTGAATTTAACTGTAGACCTGGTGGCTGCAACCTCTGGCCTCATTATTAGACTTTTTCAAGTTGTTTCTTCTCATCTCTCTTGCTTTTTGCACTGCCAAGCTAGAGGAATACTTTCAGAGAAGTTTGCTTGCTTTGGAAAAAGGATCACACACAACAAAATCAGTTTTAAACTCATGGGCCAGTATGGCGACCTTGGTTGTCGTTGCTATATCTGGCTTCTTAGTTCCCATAATGTCCATGTGGATGGAGATGTTTATGGTAGAATTGCCTCCAGTTTGCGGGGTTCCAGGACAAAATGTTCTCAGACAGTCCCATGTTGGGATAATGACCTAGCTACATGGCAGTACTCCAAGCAACAATGTTGTACCTTCTCATAATGCCCCAGAACAAAAATAGTCAGCGGGGCAATGTGGAAAATTTAAGAAGTGGCTTCAAAAAAGGGGGAAAAAAGAATCCCTCCCCCCCCCCCCCCCCAAAAAAAACTGACTGATACTACTTGGACTTGTTGAGCATTTGCAGTGAATTTTCCCAGGACACAGATGTCCTGATAGCTGCCCAAGCATGACAGATGTTTACTCCAGTTTTAGTTTGATGGCAGAAAAATGTAGTGATGCCAGACTGAAATTGGAGAGGGCTCTTATACCTTTAATGGTCATGTAGGAGATGACATTTCAGCAGGTGTCACTTGTCTAGCAACCAGGTAAGAAGGAATACCTGCTGAAATTCCTTATTCTACACAACCTTTAAAGTTATAGGAGCCATCTCCAGGTTTTGCCATGGCTAGTCCTAGTACTAAGAGACACAAAATTTTATTAAGTCCCGGAGTTTAGCATTGTTTATTACAACAACAACAGCAACATACTGTAATTTTTTAACTCATCTTTATATTCAGGTATAAAGGTTAAGTCCAAATAAAGCTTTGGACAACAACTCCCCAAATCCCTCAGCTGCTGTAGTTGCTTTAAGGCAGATGTAATACTTTATGGGTTCTTGGATTTACACTGTTATTTATTAGACTCCCAGGATCCACCAACCTATAGCTGGTGCAAAAAACATATACATAGTTGATATATACCTAATGTCTGAGTTGAGACATTGTTTGAAGTATCAGAACCAGATATCAGGAAATAATTTTTTCAAAGCAATTAGTTACAATTATAATTCCAAGGGCCAAAAAGATAATTTGCTATTATTTTGTTGCAATTTTAAAAGTAACTATTTACAATTCAGTTTCTCTAAACAGGAGCTAACTTTGTTACATTTTTCTTTTTAAAAAACCTGAGTGCTGCTAGCTTCCTGCCTGTCGCACAAAACACATTTTCCTCCTGACAGCACAACAGTACAAGGCATGACACAAAGCAGTATTTGAATCATGTGATATTCCTCCTGTACGAGTCAGTGTGTCCAAACCACCAGAACTATAAAAGTAACTTTAAATTAAAAATACTTTGTGAAAGAGCTAACATCCTTAGGTTACAAATGCAATATAATCTAGTCAGGTTAGCTTGTCAAAAGGAATGAATTACAAGTTACACTAATGTAACTAGTTACAGACAAGCTCCACTTGGCAATCACAATCATTCCACACAAATATCCACTTCTGATTTTCCCAAGCTTTGTTTATTTCAGCAGGATAATCTTGGGTGTTGGTGGTAGTATTTTTGTTGTTACTGCTTTTGGTCAGGAATGTTCACCAATCTAAAGCAAATTGTCGAGAGATATTTGGGTAGATCGTCATCTACATTCTGCTAACCCAGCCCCCAAGACAATTTGTTCTCTGTGCTGCAACCAACTTGACATGGCTATGAGTGACACTTTTGTAAAGTGGGCTCCAATGAAAAGCTGGAAATAAATACAACCTGCCTATCAGTTGCCCAGAAAGATCTCTTTATTACAAAGCCAGTTAGAGCAGTTTGCCAGATACAGACTTTCATACCAGGAGCCCGTTCATGACACACATTTTTTGCTTCTGGAAATTTTCAGTCGCTTAACCCATTTTCTCTCTCAGATAACTGCAAAGGTAAGCTGTGCCTCCAGGAAAATTTTGAGCGTGTCGAGATCTGTGTGCAAAGCATGGGAAAATAGCAAAAGAGGGAGGAGAAGGAGTGAAGATAAGATATATTTGCCCCCGGGAACAAGTTTCCCATTCTTTCTTCTGGTTCTGCAGGTAGTTTTAACTTGCTTTAGTACACACAGACACAGGTTTAGCATTGCTCATTGAGCTTGTCTCCACCTTCTTCATGCAGACAAGATTTTCTTTAAAGCTTGCAGAGTTAGGGCTAAAATTAGCAGATCCTGACTTCATACATCATAAAACAACAAAGGGAAATGCTTCTTGCATGACTCACACTCTCTTGCCAATGCTGCTGTTTCTCTTCATTAGCTCCACATAGGTATGGGGAGTTTGGAGCACAAGAAGACATTTCTTGATTAGACTCCTGCATTTGACCAAATCTTTTTGGTGTATGTAAGAAGAAAAGGAGACACCTTCTTCCTGTGTTGACAGGCCAGAGGCTCACATTGGGCAACCTAGATGATATTTAGTTAAGATATGCCTGGAAGTGTGTGGCCAAAACCTGGAAACTCTCCACCAGTAAAATAAGATACACAGGGATCAAGTGATACATTTCATTGGCCTGAGGAGATCTTGGCCCTCCTTGTGACTGACAGTACAATCTTGTACATGCCTACTTAGAAGTCAGGAACATGGGCCAGCCTGATGCAAGCAGAAAGTAGTTGCTATAATGGGATTTTCCTTCTCTCTCCTTGGAGCACCCTCCTGCATTCTCCAAAATTTATGTGGTGGGCATTTGTGGATAAGGGATGATTGCTGCTCCTGGTTTGACTGGTGGAACTTGTTGCAAATGTCCGACAGTTTTACTTACTCTTAGTCTTAGTTATTAATTTTATTATTATTATTATTATTATTATTATTATTATTATATTATCTTTATAGCTCTGTAAATTTACACAGTGCTGTACATACCATCTTATAATTAGACGGATCCCTGCCGTCAGGCTTACAATCTAGAAGAGACAACACAAAAGAAGAAGGGAAAGGTGATGGGAAGGGGATGAGGTCCAGTGGTTCTTCTCTCCCTCTGGGGCCAAGACTAAGGCAGATGGACTGGAGGGAGGGCACGGCTTCTTAATACATAGTTAAAAGGAGGCTTGGGGCAGATGGCTAAATTCCCTAAATTCAATTAAATATAATGCCAAGTAGATGTATATAGCAGCTGTTCTAAGCTAGTGTCATTCAGACCATTTGGACTACAAGTTTCATTTGTTATTAACTGCCATTAAGTTGACGTCTACTTATGGTGATGCTGTGAATGAGAGACCTCCAAGTCACCCTGTCATCAACAGCTTGGCTCAGGTTTTACTGTAACTTCAGTGTATTTTATTGTTGTAACCTGCCTGGATTCTTCGTGATTGGGCGGGCTAAAAATAAATCTATTATTATTATTATTATTATTATTATTATTCCAGACTTGGGGACATCACATCCTTGACTGAGTCTATCCATCAGTCATGCAGTATTCCTGTTTTCCTACTACATTACTAAGCATTAGTGTCTTTTCTAGGGTGTCATACCTTCTCATGATATATCCAGAGTACAACAGTTTCAGTACAATCATCTTGGCTTCAAGAGAGAGTTCAGGCTTAATTTTTTATAGGACACATTTATTTGTCTTTTTAACAGTCCACAGTATCCATATAAGTCTTTTCCAGCACTACATTTCAAATAAATTGATTTTCCTACTATCAACTTTTTCACTGTTCAGCTTTCTCAGCCCTATATAGAAATGGGAAATGTGATGGCATGGCATGAATAACTTTAGTACTCAATGATACTGTACATCTTTACACTTAAGGATCTTCTGTAATGCTTTCATAGCTGCCCTCCCAAGTCTTAGTCTTCTGATTCCTTGAAGGCAGTCCCCACTTTGATAAATGACTGAACCAAGGTATCATAAATCTTGATTGAATGGATCAGCTCTAGTTGGGACAAGGAATTGGATTTGGTCCAAAAGTGGGTATCATGGGACCCTCCAGTTGTTGTTGAACTGAGCTCCCAGCAGCCCTAGCCAGCATAGCCAATTGTGAGAAATGCTGGGAGTTGCAGTACCACAACATCTGGAGGGGGTAAAATTTCCACCCTTGATTTAGGCATTAGTCAAAATTCTGCAAATAGTGCAATTCTAATCCAAAAAATGTCTCAAGTGTAGGGGAAAGGGATTAGTCCTTCTGCTGGTAGAGCTGCCCTTCAAATGTTGTTGTACTGGGATTTAGGAGATGAAGATTCAAGTTCACACTAAACCATAGAACACACTCTGTAATACTGAGCCAATCAGTCTCTCAGAAGCAGTTTAGCTTTAAACCCAGAATGTGTAGTGGTTTGAGCATTGGACTATGATTCTGGAGACCAGGGTTTGAATCCCCGCTCAGCCATGGAAATCCACGGGGTGACCTTGGGTATGTGACATACTCTTAGCCTCAAAGGCCAAACCCCTCTGAACAAATCTTGGGGGAAAAAAATCCCCCAAACTGTTTCACGTTCACCTTAGAGTCACATAAGTCAGAAGTGACTTGAAGACACACAACCACAACATATTGTTGTGGGGAGGAGGTATGCTGCTTTTAAATTGATTGGAAGAAATACAAGCTGATAGTAATGATGATACAGTACAAAATCTGTCATAGTCAAGAGATATTTTAACAAAGTTCCTTTCATCATTTGAAAATGACAACTACTCCCAGAGTCCCTGGAGGCAAGATAACAGAGGAAAAGTAAGGGGGGAATTTTGTTTGAAACAATTCATACCATGCTGTAAGATGCCTCAGGGATGGAAGGGCCCCAGGGAACTGAAAAGCTTTAAGGAATGCCATTATTTGTGACTGGGACAGTTGCCTTCATTTAATCATGGCATATATTGCCAGAGGGTCAAGGAAGGACCCACACCTCTCTATTCTTGCCCTCAGAATGACCTGGCTCAGACCTGAGCTTATCAAGAATTCCAAATTGCAATAGATAATATTGTAAAGATTTATGCTGTTTGAAACATAGGCATCAATTGCCATGTTGTGCATTTCTCTTTTTCTTTACGCTTAATTCAAATGTAAAGACTTTCTTCTCTTGATAACTGTTTCTTGGGGAAAAAAATAAAAACAATCTGCATAGACCTTTGAGCTTGAAACAATTGGACAGGTAGCCATCAAGAAGTCTGACTTGTTTTTTGGGGGGTGGGGGGTGGGCTAGGTGGCCATTTTCTGAAAGAGTTTATTCCTGAGGTTTTGCCAGCAGCTGTTGCAGGCATCTTCAGAATTCTCTGAAGATGCCAGCCACAGCTGCTGGCGAAATGTCAGGAATAAACTCTTCCAGAACACAGCCACATAGCCCAAAAAACCCCACAAAAAACTATGGATGCCAGCCTTTGTGACAGTCTTCACCTTCACATCTGACTCTGTTCCCTGTGGCTTCACAAGGAACAAAACAGAAGGCATTTTACTGGCGCAACTAAGGGGCTTTATAGACTGCACCAAAATGGCAGTCTGGCACCACCGCTTTTTCGTCTGCATCATCGCCGCAGCAACCAAACGGAGTGGCGAAGGTGCGAACGAAAAAAGGAGCCTGAAAAACTGGCTCCTTTTTGTATCGCACCTGCGACAAAAAAGCACCATAGGGCAGACCTATGTTGTCTATGTTGTATTTGGTTGCTGCACACCTGCAATGTCATTGCTCAGCACACCATCTGTACAGTGCTATGGAGCGATGATATCCTGGCCACATGCTAGGGTTGCAGAGCGTCTATTTGCTCCACTCCCGGTTAACCCTAGCACGTGCACCCAAAAGTGCCCATCTCAATCCCTTTAATAAGTTACTTTAAAGGGCTATTTTAGAAGTATTTTAATAGGAATTTTTTATTTTGTAATTTTCCCCCCTTCTCCAAAAAAGAAAAGAAAAATAAAGAAGAAAAGTAAAGACATACTGGCCAGTGGATCGGGCGTGGACTATGGCAACTGGGCAGCCCGCTCTGAAAGTAGGCTGCTGCCATGGTCACAAATGAGCTGCTGGCAAGGAGCAGATGTTCATTGCTCCTTTTGCTGGTGCTTTGGGATGCCTTAGGCAGCCTCAGAGCAGCTTCCAGCCATGTCAAGGACATGTGTCATCTGCACACCACAGCAGCCAGAAGCTGCTCCTTTTGGGCCATCTGTTTCAGGCCTTAGAGACACATACTTTCTTGTCTGGTTGTCCAATTATACCAGCAGTGAGAACGGTATAACCCATAACTCCTTCCCTCTCCCCAGCCCCCAAGCTCCTGGATCCCCTCCAAAATCTGCAGATCCTCCACCATATTTTTGAGTGCAGAAATGCCCCCAAATGTAGCTGAGAGCAGCCCAGCAGATTGGCAGCCCAACAGACCTTACACAACTATTTGAAAATGTATGGTCAATGTCACAAATCACATCTTTTTGTAACCTACTAGACTTAGTTACAACTATGTAAGTGATAACATTCCTCAGGTTTGATATAAATCCATCAGTGAATCTGAAGAAATGGATTCAAATACATGCTAAAATAAATCAGTTAGCCTTTAAAGTGCTGCTACACTTCTATATATGCTACACTGCTAAAATAAATCAGCATTAAAAGTGCTGCCAACCCCCTCCCTTTTCTTTTTATCCTGAATGTGGCCAGTTACATAACACCCTCAATACCCACCCCCTAAATATTCAAATGGCTAGAAAATTAACTTAACACTTGTTTGGGTTCTCTGGGTCATTTCCTCAACCTTCTATGCAGGTCTGACAGCATTCAATAATCCTTGATTATATTTCACTACAAACTGGCCTGTTTAAAATTCTTCATAAATATCTGGATGGCCAGATTTAGCAGTTTGCTGCAGCTCCCCAAGATTATCATCATACTTATCATGGATAATTAAGCTTGCCATATTACGGAAGACTAGAGGAATAGTTTTGTCTAAAGGTGACCTTCCTAATTATTTCCTAAGTGAAGCAGTGAGATTTTCCATAAGTCTAACTGTTGTTGTTGCTGCTGCTGCTGTTGTTGTTGTTGTTATTATTATTATTTCTGATTGTTCAACAATTGGTAGCTTACCATGGAGCATGTAACCATTTGATAAGCCAGTCACACTTGTTGTGAACCAGGTAATCATGTAACAGATAATTAGAACTGCATAGATGATTAGATTACCAAATGTTTACAAATAAGTTTATTTTCATCCAGAGTGAATAAGCTACTTTTCCTTTCCTTTCCTTTTTTTTTTTTTTTTTTTGGTGCGGGGAGTCTCTTTCATATTTCTAGTAGACTGGTGTTATACAATTGTGTTCCAACCACAGATGGTAGTTAGGAACCCGAGGTACAAGTTATGATGTTACTCAGTTTCAATCCCTGATCAGACATGTATTTCTCAGATGGCTGTAGGTCATTATCCCATGAATGACAATGATAACACTGCCCTACTTTACAAGATAGTTATAGCATTATTGAGATAATATATATGAAGCATATTGATCATGTGCAATTATACTGATTATAATTGTGTAATATGTCCCTTTTACCAACTGCTTTTTAAATAGATTATGTGATATGGTGCGTGTATGTAGATGACGTAACGAACACTTTTGAGACATACCTTGCATTGTGGGACCCAGAGCAAAAGGGCTGAGTCTGCTTCCTTCCCAGCTAGCCCTAGTTCCTACTGCTAAAGGCAGAGGAATTGCAGAAGTTAGTGGTAGAGCTTGGAAAAGCAATGTTTCCAAGTTCTAATGCTTGCACTGTATGTCCTGTTTTCTCTGTGAGGTTTCTGATTTTGCACAGCAGCAAGGCAGTGAAAGCATCTTACAATGGGATGTGACTGCCTATCTTAGAGCCTTGACAGAAACACTATGGACAGCGGTATTTTGTTGCAAGACCTTCTTAATCCATCTTAACTTTAACTTGTTCCTGTGATGCATTTTTCCCTATATAATCTGGATGTTCACGGGGTTAGGTAGTAACTGTCCAAACCAATGGTGAAGAAATCAATCAGTGTATACATAGCTGGTCAAACATTTCATTTTCTTGGTTTGGCTAAGAACTGCTGTTCAGAGATACAAAGACAAGAAAAAACATTCATTCATTTTTCTTTGTCAACTGCTGGACTACTTTCCTTTATTTTCTGAGGTACAACCATAGTCATTTCATAGAAGATAAGGACTGAGATGGCATTTAACACAAGAGATGGCAGATACAAAGTATAAAGGTGCAGAAACAAAATGCCCTTTTCAGCCTGGGCAGAAGACACAACAGTTCTACAGCTTCCTACCTTTTGTGCTCAAGTCTTTTGCATTAGTATTAGTTTAGGCTGCCTCCTTGTGGGCAACATAACCTACAATGGGTATTACCCTACTGCTTGCACCTAGACAGTATAATGCTGTGTGCTTCATGTTCCGCCCTCCCCCACCCAAGAGAATCCATGTATCAGTTATTACAAAGAGAACAATTGGAATTGTTTTTCAAAAATGTCCCTTAATTTGCAAATATCCACCAAGAACACAGAGTGAAGTACAAAGGGTATTATGGAAAAATGACTCTTCATGCCCTCCCTCTACCCCCCAAATTTATGACATGATAGAAGAAGACTACTTGGTGAATTAACAACCAGCTGGCAAAACTTGCTTTCAGTGGGAAGAACTGCTCTTCAGGTCTCTTAGTTAAACATAATGCGCAATCAATAAGCCGTTGTGCAATAATTGCATTAAAACATTAGGGGTTTAGTTCACAAGATGCTTGATTCAAAATTTAATTTCACTAGACAGAAAACCATTTCCTTGCTCTTAATATCAAACTGGCTATTTCAGGTGATACCCCAAGTCGTCTTACCGGTAGAGTGGATTACCCATCAGTATAATGGAAACTCATGAAACGAGGTACATCTCACATCACAGACTATCCCCACCCTAGTGCCACCCACTTATGTTCAATTAGATACAGGACTGATCTAAGAAATTCAAAGCAAAACTTTTTTTTGCACGCAATGTTGTTCTTGTGTCCCAGTGAAAGGCTAACACATTTTAAAGGAGTGTAGTCTTTACACTTAAACATTCTTGCACTGTTTTTTTTAAAGATTTCAGTTGTATTTACTCCCCCCCCCCCACTTCTTTGTCAAATGTATCACAATTTCTCCCCAAGAGTGAGTAATGGTTATGAACTGTTGCAATCCATACTTTGTTTCATTAGGCTTTCTGTAGAGTACAAGATCCCCAAGACCTCTTCTGTATTTCAAACTGCTGGGCCAATATTAGCATATGTTTTACTGTGTAAAATCTTTCCTCTGACTCCGGTTTCCAGCAATTGATTCTGGTTACGTGTCCTACAGGCTTCTACAAGCCTCATCACAGTTTGGTGTCAAATATGTTAGTAGCTATACATCTGTTGCTGTTGTTGCTCGGTCTGAACCTGCTGCTCCCCTGTCTGCTGTTGACTTGGCTGAGCCTGAGTCTGCAGGACATCAGTCTGAGGCACTGCCCTCCACGTTAAAGGATGCTGTTCTGATATCTGGCTCCCTAATGGAGCAATGGAGTTCACCAGAGTTGTCAGGTTTATAAAATGGGCTACTGATTGAGGGTTTGTTGCCTCAGATTGTGACTGTATTTGGATATCATTTTGGCGGTTACCGTGTAACATGGCAGAACCAGTGACCGTGTCAAAAGTCACAGTGAGAATGGAATTGTCTAGCTGTAACTGGCGTTCAGGAGTGGCAAGGTGGCCTACAGCCACAGGTTGTAGATTTGTAAACTGGGTTCCAGCAGGTGTAGTAATAGGAGTAACACTAATGTTGGTCAAACCAACAGAGCTAGAAGGGGCTGTGACATTTGGGTCTCCAAGAGTCACCACCACCTGAGGAAAAAAAGAACTCAAAATTAGTATTTATATGCAGCTGTAATTACCAAAGTAACTGTCAGCAAAGGGGTGAGCAATATGAGACCCTCCAGATGTTGTTGGACTGCAACTCTTGTCAGCTTTCATCACTGGCTACACTGGCTAGGGCTGATGCTAAGTCACAGTCCAAGAACATCCCACTCTGATGAGAGTACCAGAGGTAAGTACTGCCTGTCAGTGACAGTTAGCTTTGTTGTCTTGGGGGGGGGGGGGGTGTCAATATATCAAATGGATGTGGGGAAACTCAAAACTTTAAAAAAATGGAACAGCCATATGAACAACTGAGATCAAGAAGTCAGGACGACTGTATGGCTTTTTTTTGATTTTCATAAAACACTTTTTGTTAATCTGTAACAGGTCTGGACTTGGTCAGGATCGCAATAAGTCTGTATTTCCAGGGTGGTGTATTTCCAGTGTGATAGTACTTCTTCTCGTGGTCATATTTGTTTGGCCACCTGACTAAGGAATGGGCCTTAATTTGCAAACTCCTTACAGTCATTAAAATACTTCTGATGCTAACAGCACCCACAGTCCCTTTAAGAGACATCTTCTTACTTTATCCTTTTGTAAATAATACTCACCTGTTGAATGCTTTGCACTGCTGAATTGGTCTCATCCCCCACATTCCCTGTAAACTCCACTTCTTTTTCAGTATATTCACTGAAGGCAGAATCCTCAGGCACTTGGGTTTCCTCCTCTTCATCAGGCTTATGCTTTCGTTTATGGCCTCGTTTATGAGCCTTCAGATGCTTGCTTTCTGATAACTCGCCCTGTTCTAGGGCTAGATCTGGCTGTATGGACACAGTTTTCAATGAAACAGTATCAATGATCTCCTTCAACATTTACTTTTCTTCAACAGAAGAATTTCAAGGATAAACTCTATTTTGAAATTGCTGGATTTTAAAAAAATTAACTAAATTTGATTCTGTTTGTTTAAGATTCAGTGAAGACAATGGCTCTCTCTCATGCTACAGCTGATAAATTAGCACAGTGAAGCTAGGAAGATTGTGTGATTACTAATTATTGCCGTTGTGCATGATCGCTGTGATTATCTTGTATATATTTGGGCTTTACACAGTTATGTCACAGACTGTGGTTTCCACATGACTGAGTTCCATCTGGAACTCAAGAAGTGATTGTAAAGATCTTTGAAGTAATATTAACACATTCTACACCTCAGTCATGGATGACATACATAGTGTGTGCAACAGCTTCCTGAATTTAAAGTCATATAATTAAACATATGACTTATAATAAATCTTTATTCAATAGCTGTTTATCAGTTAAATGATGCAGCAGCAGCACACATTTTGATGAGCATAATGCCAACAGCAACTATTTTTGCAATGGTAGCTCTATGCAAGGGCTAGAAGAGTACATGTTAAGAAGAAATCTGAGATTCTAAGAGATTCTAGGTTAAGAAGATGGTCACTGCACAAAAGAACCAAGAGTGTAATTTGTCTGCCTCTTTTGTCTGGAGGCTTCTGTAAAATATAACAGGAAAACCTGAAGCAGCATAATTTCACATTAGGCTAGGATTGCAACTTTACCTGCACAATTCCTATAGAAGAAGCATCTACTGTAGTGGTCTCTGACAGTTCATCCAAGTCATCAATTCTAACTGAAAGCACCTGCAAATAAAGGTATATATTAAGAAGAAAAAACTTTCAAAGCAGCATGACCCTGTAATTATGCACAAGGGATGGTTCTCCTAAGATGTATAACATGCACAACTGATTTATACTATGTTTTATATAGCCATTCCATCTGGAGCATCAGAGGAATAAATGGGAGAGCAGGGTCCTACTCCACTGCTTCAATTTAAAAAATAGAGAACAAGCAATGATAATAAGGTTCATTCCATCAATATAGCTGAGAGAGTGGCAGCCTTCTGAGATCTTCTCTCCCTGAACTGTTCCCATTCAATCTGGCCTTTATAAAAATGCTACCTTGCAACAAAATGCTGCAGTATAACTGTACTGTGTGTTATATGGGTGTAGGATCTTGGCTTAAAAACTCAGTATCAAAGATCCAAAACACACTGGAGAAATAATCCAGTTTGAGACTGCTTTAACTGCCTGGTTCACTGCTAGGGAATCCTGGGAATTGTAGTTTATTATGGCACAAGAGCTCTCTGACAGAGAAGGCTAAGTGACTCACAAAACTACAGTTCCCCGAATTCCCTAGCATTGAGCCAGGGCAGAAAGCGGTCTCAAACTGGATTATTTCTGCAGTGTGTTTTGGACCAAAGCCAGCTCTGGCTTGGGTTTTATTTCAAGACCATTGTTTTGATAATTTAAGAAGTTCAGTCACACTGCATGCAAGGCAGAAGAGTGAAAGGTCTTAGAATGCAACTGAATGATCAGCTGGAATGTGTGTCCTGGTAGGAGTTCTGAGGGGGCAATTTGAACAGACTCATCTCTGCTGCAACCTAAGAGGAAGAAGGGCCATTTGACAGAAAACCCATTTGGCAGTCTGACTTCTAGCCTCTAATATTAATGGAGGACTATTGGTGTTGCAGACTCTACGTTAGAGGAAGCAACTGGCAAAACCACCTCTGAGTATTCCTTGCCTAAGAAAATTCTGTTAAATGCATGGGGCCACCCTAAGTTCACAGATAACTTGAAGGCACATACACACACATCCTGCAGGGCTACTGAAAGCTAAACATTTAGTATAGAATGAAGCTGAAGGCTTTCACAGCTGGCATCCATGATTTTGTGGGCTTTTCAGGCTATGTGTCTGTGTTTATTCCTGACATTTCACCAGCATCTGTGGCTGCCGTCTTCAGAGAATGACAGGAACAGATGCTGGTGAAACATCAGGAATAAACTCATCTAGAACATGGCCATATAGCCCAAAAAACCCACAAAAACTATTTAGTATAGCTTTTCAACTTGCACTAGGGATACAACAGGAACAACAGTGTAGGTTATTCTATTCTACCAGCTCAACCTAGAGAGTATAAAAGTCAATGGAAAATATTACAGGGTTCTTGTACATTTTTTGGCTTTATGCCTCTGTTTTAGGGGACTAATGCTGCTGGATAACCCTCTAAGACACAGCTGCAATACTCAGTGTGAACAACACTGCAGCAGTCTTTAAACCATGGTTCCCTCCCAACAATCTCACTAGGAAGACATCAGTCTATCTCCACACTCACCTCTGGGTGTTTTCGCCGCATGTGACGACTCATGGAAGCTCTGGTAGAAACCTTTGTCCCACAGAGCTGACAACTTTGGGCTTCCACCTTATCATGAGTCAACTGGATATGTTTCTGAAGCATGTAATCCGTGACGTATTTTTTATCACACACTGAACATGTCCACTGCTTTCCGACTATGCAGCAAGTAAAAGTAGATCTTGAGTATTCACCTTAAAGTATGACATCTTAACACTTAAAGTATTTCAATCACAATAATTTAGAGCAAGTTATATGCTGTAGTATATGGAATGAAGACAATACCAATCGTAGATACTTATTTACTGGTTAAGCTGAACTAGAATAAAGTAGAGGAAGGCCAGTGAAAAAGAAGATGAGCTCCATGGAAGAGTGTACCTTGGATGCCTGTGGACAACCATCAGAATGACCCTTGCCATGTGAGATCATGGCTGTAACATTATTTCAAATCAGTAATGCTAGAACCTAAACAGCTTACTAGAAAAGAGGACATTTTAGCTAAGCTTCCTCTCACATTTCTGACCTATATCAACTTAGCTGATATGGCAGAGATCTTGAGTTGCGATGCCAAGGTACAATAGACTTCCAAAAGCTTCCCACCTTGAGGAATCAACTAGCTCGGGGGGGGGGGGATGCACAAAATAAAAGAGTGCAACATTCATATTCAAAGGCAACTTCAAAGAGAAACTTTATGGCAAACAATTGAAATGAATTCAGAGACATAGCCATGTTAATCAAAGATACTACAAGCTCCCTTTGCAAAATGAAATCAAAAAATTCAGTAGGATCATGTGGCCTGAATCAAGATGAAGGGGTTCTAGTCTAGAAATGATTATGCCATAATAAGCATGCTAATTTTTATGCTTCATTAGAACAATATTTATATGGTCCCATACAAAGAACAGCTACTCTTTTGGAAATTACCAGAAAGATTTTACTGTGCCATATATTAAGTAATGCTGCATGTTTAATACACAATCCAAGATGAGTAGGTGTTGTAAAATATACTAAACAAACTACCCACATCACATTTCCAATTTTTAATCTTCTGTAAAACAGAGACATAAGATTCAGAACTGTGTGTTCTACATGTGACCAATAATATTCTGCAGATGCACAATCTGGAATCTCTGCTTTAATTTTCAAAAACCAGTTTTTAGGCTTAATAATAGAGGAGTTCCACCATTTACCTGTGTGAATTAGTTTATGGGTTTCCATTGTGTTCCTCTCACTAAAGGTCTTCCCACAGAGCTCACACATGAAGTCTTTGATCCCTGCTAATTAGAAAGCATGTTTAATACCAAAATTATAATCTTGCCTTATGGCAAATGTGAACTCTTGTGTTACAAAAGATAACCATTCCTTCAGATGCCAAATTATGTCAGTGTTTACAATTCAGTATAACAAATGCTAACTGGGGAGTGACTCCAGAAGGTAGTGCTGGAGGTTTGTGTGTGTGTGTAAGGTTGGAGGACAAAGATCTATGTACATGCTTGACACTTTGGCATTTAGTAATATGGACATTTGCTTTGTCCACTATGAAACCACTGGGACAAGTGATTCAGCAATTTGAGATGAACTACTCTCAGTATAAAGATACCTAGCTGGATTCACATATGTAATGACAATGGGTGTGGGGGAGTGAACTACTGTCTCTCAGCACAATTCAGAACATTGGTGCTCACTATTAAAGCCCTCCCTAGCTCAAGACACAGGTACCCAAAGGTATGCCTGCTTGCAAGCCAAGTTGCCTTTACACTGATGTCGTCTTTGGAGGCTACCCCTCTCCAAATCTAGACTAATTGTAAATTATGTCAGTGTCTTCAATCCAGCATAGCAAAAGCTAATTGGATTCTGAGTACACTTTTTAGTAGCTGCCATTTTTTTCTTCCCAAAAAGGTCCATCTGGCGCCAATATATGCATCTATTTATATAATGATATCCTCTACAAGAAACTGGGAGTTCTGTAAAGGGGCTGGAGCTGGTGATGTACAAAATTGCTAAACTTTAATAATGTAGCAATGAAAAATAGCTTTTTATCAATTATGTTCAATGCATGTTCAGGCAGGAACTGAAAAAATATTGGGCAACTTGGCCTACTCTGTGAGAGGGCCACACTGCTCATGCCAGTTGTGCTCACCTGTATGCCTTTTGTAATGCTTAAGCATGTTGACCTTCTGTGCAAACTTCCGATGGCACTCCATGCACTCATATTCCTTTATCCCTTTATGAAGCTTCATGTGGTGGCGTAGTGCATGCTTTGTTTTCATGCCTGTAAAGAGGAAAGCTTAGATGTTCTAAAGCACAATAAGGAAGCCCTATCAACTTCCATGTGGCAATGAGGAAAGAAGATTCTGAACGTTTTGAGCCAATGACCACTTCTGAGGAAAAAATGAGTAAAACGCCTCTTTGAGACAACTTGTCTGGAACCACCTTTGAACTACAATCAATTTTAGAAAACAACCCACATAAAAGCTTCAGGAGACGCATGAAGGAGGTCAAGAAAAGATCACAGAACAGTTTTTAAATGGGACATTCATATGTGAATTGGGAAGCTCAGCATGAACTTGCATATGGTTTATTGAAAGAATTTTGTTCATTCAGGTGTTTGTTTTGGAAACGCCGTTTAGGGTCAAAGAGGTAATTCATGACATTTAAGGCTGCTCAATGCAATTCAAGTGAAGCAGAAAACAATTACAGAATGGCAAAGGAGCAGGAGACTGCCTAGTGAGGCTGCAGGACTAGAAAATTCATATCCTAAGACAAGTTAGCCATCCTCTGCATTTTAAAAAGGGATGTGTAATAGAGCAAATTGCTGTAGAAAATTCAGGCAAAGAAACTCTTACATGGTTACGGCAAATAAGAGAAAAGCAGAAAGAATCAGACTCCCTCCTGCCTTTTTCTTGTACTAGCGCAACCGAGAGATTTTTGTTTTTTAAAAAATCCTGGGTTTTAAAAAACCATTTTGTGTGTAAGATAGTTCAAGATACCAATAGTTTAAATATTTTGGTTAACATTTTAGTTAAAATAGTTGGAAGCAGGATCCATGAAGAAGTAGGACTTTCTTTGAAACTAAATGTACAGTGTTAAAGATCCCTAGGCCTCGTATTTGCAAATAAGTGTGTTAATGTCCCATCCTTCTTCCAGTGGTTCTAAGGCTGTGTACAAACCTCTCCTCCCTTTTGTTTTCACAATCACACCATTAGATAAGCTAGGCTGAGTGATGATGGTTTGCTGGAGGTCTCCCATTGAGCTGCATTGTAAAGGAAGGTCTACTTCAGGTATTCCTGGTCTTAGTCTGAAACTAAGAACCATCTGAATTTTGGAGGAGGTAGCTATAACTACTGTCATAGTGAAGAAGAATATTCCTACAGCCAAAGATGCTCTCAGATCACTAGTGCTAAATGACTAGCATATTACTATAGCTTTTGTGTCATACTTATTGTTCCTGTAAAGAAAAATACTACCAATGTCAATAATTTTTATTACAGTTATACATTTATTACATTATTACATTTCAGGCACAGTTATATCACCTTATGGAATCCTTTACACAACCAATGAATAAATGAAGCTTGAAATCTTATACACTACATATTTTGATAATACATAGGGGAGAGAGCTATTGGGTCACTTTCATATAAAATTAAATGGAAGTAATCACTCCAGAATCCTGTTCACTGCTACATGAAACATAAAATGTACATTTCCAGTACAGTGGTCCCCCGGGTTACGAATTCCCCGGCCAACGAAATCCCCGGGATACGAAAGAGCTGGGACCGGAAAAACGGCCGCGGTCTCAGAAAAAACCCCGGGTTCCGGAAAAAAAAATCGCCGGCCCTTTAAATCTGCCGTGCGGCGCTACAAATAAAGCAGTCCCCCGGGTTACGAAGATTTCCGGGTTACGAAAGGGATGCCGGAACGGATTACTTTCGTAACCCGGGGGACCACTGTAATTTATAAGGAACCCTTCTGATTACCTATAAAGATTGATAACCAAAAAAATAATGTTCTTCATGGCATATCAGAGATTTTTTGAGATACAAAGGGAGATTCATACCTTTACCACATTCAGCACATAGATATTCTCGGATATTATCGTGGACTCTCATGTGTTCTTTTAACATGTCCTTCCTTGCAAATGACTTACCACACTGTTCACAGGCATGACTTTTCACACCTATAAAGCAAACAAGGAAAGAAAGGAAATTGGGGGAAATGTACATTTCATGTGCAGCTAAATCAAAAGCACATCTTTTACTATCTGTATAAAGCTGTTAACACTTCTGACACTCAAAACAAAATGTTTTAAGATGTAAAGTGAAACAGAAGCAAAGACACATGAAAACCTGTAGTTTACACAACTCTCTAAGCAGCTGTAAAAAGATCTGCTAAATGTGACAAGATAACAAACAAAAAAATGTAATAAATAAGCAAAATGAGGAGGAACGGGAAAGGGGAGAGAAGGGGCAGAGGAAACAATATTATCAAGGTAACTGAGCAAAACATTATGAGATGAAACCAGAGATGATCCAAATTGTATCCTGCATTAAGAGGGTACAAGAACTGACCATGTTTCTCATCCATCAGGACAGGACATTTCCTCAAGGGATTAGAGAAGCAAGAGCCTGTTTTTCTCAACCCAACCAGTTATAGATGAAATAGTTTTTGGTTTTTTTAATTTGACTCCTATGTACCTCTATTCCTGTCAAGCTGTCAAACTTTCTAACCACTCCTTGCCAGGACTGCAAAATTTAGAAGAAGAAAGTGGGGGAGGAAGATCCAGCCAATGCACAATGCAAGATGCAACTATCAACCAAGGCTGGTGCTAGGCTGCAGGTAATGTATTAAGAGCATCTTCCTATCTTAAGGATCCTTTCTCCCAATCACCCACACCTAGAAAAAGCATAGGTTTGGACAGAATATCCTCAACGCAGAATTAAACATTACAATTAAGAATTACAAATTACAACACAGAATTAAGCGCTACTTTCCCAGCCACTAGAATCCAATTACAGCAAGAAGCAGCAGAACAATTTTTTTGTTATTAAGAACAGTAATAAAACAAATCTACCTGTATGTATAAGTTTATGCCGTTCTAAATTTCCTATGCTGTTAAAAATCCTTCCACAGATTTCACATGGATGGATATATCTAAAATAGGAAATAAAGATCAGCTACCAACAACTTATTTTCTGATGAATTGAAATCTACAATCTTAAATGTGTACTTTTATTTGAAACAAAAAAATTGAAACAATTGTTTAACAGTGTAACATTATGCAGAAAACCAAGCTGCATTTCAATATATCTGTCCTTCAAGCAACTAGAATAACTCCTTCATAGGTTCACAGGATCAAGATTTTGTTTTTAATATTTCTGAAGATTACAAATGAGTACTGAAATTTTTCTGTAGATGACACTTTCAGTTTTTAAATTTGAATATGGATTTATAGCTTTAAAGTTTTGTTATATATGCAATTATACATGAAGAACATTGTTTTGCACTATCCATCTGAAGATAATAAGAAAACATCACATTCTTTTCAAACAAAAGCCTCTTTTATGCTAAGATTTTATGTACAGTCTCATCAGCTCTCATAAAGTAAGATTATTCCCACTGCATAGAGGGTTGATTGAGGCAAAGCCAAAAGGTAGATGGTTTGTGCCCTGGGTGATACAGCAAATACTGTTTCTCATTCTGTTTCTCCCTGCCTCTCACAAAGCCTTCATGTGAAGCATAACACTGAACTCCCATATTACTTCTACATTATTAGTGAAGGAGCATTTGCCAACTTATTTTGCTGCTACTATGATTAACTGTGTTACACTTCAAACTGGCATATTGTCTACAAGAAGAGGGAAAATGTTGCTTCTGATGCATACAAAATGTGCAAAACTACTTTAAGTTATTTTCCCTAGATAATATGCTTTAAATCAGGAGCAGGCAACTTTAAAATCCACCCCAAACCCAACAGGAACTACAAACCATCTGCAGTTAATGATTTTGGAATGGCAATCACTATGAGAAAATGTGAACTTTCATTTTAAGAACAGAAGTACCGGGAAGATACACCCTGGACCTTATTTTGAAGGTGAACTAGGTTTCCAGGGATGTGATTTGGCTTTAAAACAAAGTGACTGCTCCTCTGTGTGCTGTTTTGAAGAAAAAGTACTTATCTTTTTGCTGCTGCCCCTTTGTGAAAATTCAGTAGTGGAGTGTTAAATGCATAAGTTAAAGTCACAAAAAATGGCCCATGTGTAGTCCATCCCTGATTAAAGTAGAGTCCTAGCTGACTATTATAAATCCATTAAAAGCTTGCCCCTGACTAATCTTCTTTCCTAAAGCTTCATCATCCTTTCTAAGAAATGTGTCTTAGATTGCATTCCTGTCTCATGTTTCTCACTCAGAGGTTCCTAATGAAGTGAGATTTGCCCACAGCAAGCTGTGGAATGCAACTGTGATTTAGTTTAGACAGATGAATCTGCTTACTTCTGCACATTGGGATCAGGCAGGTTCTCCCGATGAATGACCATGTGTGCATGGTAAGTTGCCTTCAAAGCAAAGCGTCTATTGCAGATGCTACAGCCATAACCTTTCTCCTTGTGAATTTCCATGATGTGTTTCAGATATTCTTTTCCTCTGCCAAATGTCAACTAAAGAATGAAACAAGAGTAAATGTAACACACTGGGAAGATTGGGATGCACCTTTCAAAACAGCCACCACTTAGCCAATACAACTTTGGAGTATGTAAAGTATACGCTATCTGTTCTGCATTGTGATGGCAGTGAAATTTGGTGGAGTTGATGGGATGGCTTAGAATGATCAATTGCTCAGGGAAGAAAAATGAATTCAAGCATTTGTGAAAGATATGAGCACTGCTGATTTGGCCAGAGTACTTCTCACATGAGAGATAGCTAAGGCCTATCCTGAGAAATATGAAAGCTAAGGGAGAAAAATTTCACAGTCCAAACACATCTCAATATCACCTGTCTTAATATTTATTTGGTTTAACTGTACCCGCTATGCCAGGATAGAAAGCAAATAGGTTAATAAATATGCACACTGGAACAGGCATAGGGTTTCTAGATCAGAGTGTAAGGCTGAACATTTTCTCATTATTTTAGACATTTCTCATGCATCCCATCTCACACTCCATCTCACCACAAAATGACTGAAAGAAGTAAAACTACCTGGCACCTTTTGCAGCTATATTTGTGAGGCTCAGAATCTACACTTCCATCAGAATTTTCATCATTTTCCTCTGAAGAAATTCCAATTTTGCCAATAAACTCCTCTCTCTGGTGATCATCCATGATAGCTATGTCCTATGAAGAGCAGAGATGTCAATTCAAAATCTTACTGGACTCAAAAAACATTTTCAACAGCTATAACATGTCTACTAAATTTTCTAAAATAAAGAAAAAAACAGTAATTCCATCTGCTTCTCAACTAAATTTCATTGATAGCAAAACAGAGCCATCCAGAGGAGGTCTCCCTGCTCTATTCCCTATTTTCAGACAGCCAAACTTGCATGAAATTGGGAAGTTATGATATATGTATGTGTGTATATATATATATATTTGCCTATCATATGGAAAGGCTTTGCTGCTTGTTAAGTGCCAACAACAAAATTTCTTCAGTAAACATGAAAGTGTTATGTCAATTTATGCTTCGCTGTGCTTTTCCATGACTAATGTATCATTTTATTCATACTGAGAAAACAAGTACAATCCCCCCTTTTATTCTCTCCCCCATTTCTGTACTAATTTCTTATTCTAGATCTCACATCCATCATTGAAGCATAATTTTTTCAGCTATACATATGACTGTGTGGAGAGAACACAGGCAGATTAGAATGCTGGTAACAGTCAATGGGAGCTAAGCCAGGAAAAGGTGGGGGATGCTCCCAGAAGTGAGTATAAATGGAGGGGCAGAGCAGCGTTTTGGACTGGGTTATAGTTAAGAGAGTTTCATTTTACCCTGAGGGGTTTAGCAGCCGAGGAGGACGAGGAGATTATTATTATTATTATTATTATTATCATTAATAATAATAATAATAATAATAATAATAAATTTTATTTCTAACCCGCCCCTCTGTTCAGCAACCAGGGCAGCGTACAACAGGTTTAAAACAGGTACAGTTAAAAACACTCCCTCAACCCAATCTCTAATCCACCCACCCTTTAAAACTAAATTAAACTAATATAGAATTAAAATAACAATTAAGACAAGCCGAAACAATAGCACCAACTATAGGACAACACAGGCAGTGGCAGTAGATTCCTATGAGGTGCAGTTAAAAGGGGGTTTAGTACCCAAATTAGGGGGGAAATGGTCCATAGTTGAAGAGAGATGATAGACTGCTGTGAGGGGCAGTTGGCAAGGGTTTCTAGGTACCCAATATAGGAACAAGGAAAGTTCTTAACTGTTGTAATAATATCCTGTAGGAGATATAATGCTTGGTGACTAGTGGAGTCACAGATAAGCAGAAGGGTTAAAAGATACAGAAGACAGATAAAGTTTCTGTGAGAACTTAGACTGTAAAGGAACATTTATAAGGCTATAAAGAAACAATTACAAAGATAAGCAAAAGAAACTGTTAAACCACTAAAGTATTTATACACAGTATCCATCTTCAATGCCATCCACTAAGAAAGGTACTGTATTCAACCTGATTTGTAAATAAAGTCCTTTTGTTTGTTCAACAAGCAGTTGTCTGAAGTGGTTATTATATTATTATAACATATTCAAAATACTACTAACGCAGAGAAAAAACTTTTAGGTTTGGGATACATCCAATAGTGGGTGACAAGTAACTGCTGCCAAGCTTGGCCGGGGGGGGGGGGGGATTGAAGACCCTGAGGGCTGGCATCTAGAGTAGTGTAGCAGGCACTGCAGGTGAGAACTGAGTTCAAATGTCATGTTATAAATCAGGTGCCAAGCTGGTGGGATAGTTACCACCCATGTGATAAATTGGTGGCAGTGACTGCATTTAAAAGACCCATTGGGCTGCCATCTGAGAAAAGCAGATGGGTGAGTGAGTACCACCCTCACAATTTCACACAGTGAAAAGGAGTGAAAGGTTTTAAAGAAATTTTCACAGTGCCATGTTGTCACAATTACAGATTATATTATAGGTTTATGTTTCATGGCTTGTTAGATCTTCAGGCAAACTGAAACAATTGAAGTTGATAACACTGATGTGACTGGTGTGGCTCTCTTGTGACTTCAGAATTGACCTTCACCCTTTATTTCTTGTTATACCAATCCAGTCAATGGTTTTCCTATGAATTCAGGATGGTTTTTTTTTCCAGTTCTTGGCAGCTTCTTCCTACTCTTACTCAGCTTCAGGCTCGATTCAAATCACACTGCACACTCAAACATTAAACATCCTACCTTAAAATGGACATGAATATGATCTCTCAGGACATCTACTCTGAAGAATTTACGGCCACAAATCTCACAGGTGTATTTCTTGTCTCCATGTGTCAAGAGGTGCTTGTTCATATTGCTTCTACATGAAAATACCTGGAGGGGAAAAAAAGGTTAATGGATCAATTTTGTTTTCCTGTCATATGTGTGAGATACAACTTACCTCTGTTCTTACTTTAAACCAAAGTTAGGTGATACTTAAAGACACTCATGTCTTTTCTCTAGTAAAATAGCTGAGGAATGAAGCAATATTTAGATTTATAATCTAAAAGGGAACTACACTCAAGTCCATCCAATTTATAACAGTGACTTTATCTTCAGATTCCATTACTGCACTGCTCCTTCACCACTGACAGAGAATGAACTTTATTAGATCTCTCTCTTGATACATGCAGTTATTCTACATTACATTATACCTTACAGAGGTTTTCTTTCATACTATAGTTATTGTAACAACTTTATGGGATAGATACTAGCTACTAAAATCCCTTTTAAAAAATATAAACTATGACCAGAAATATATTTCTGCCCAAACTATTACTTCCTAAAATTATTTCTTGAAGACATTATCTTAGTATAATGACTCTAGTAGTATAATCCTAGGACAGTGTATGTGAAAGTAAGTTCAATTGAATGGAAGTCTCATTAAACTAAATGGGAAATATATATAAACAAAAGAACACAAGACTGCAGAGAATATATGTTAATACTGTAATACTTTATCCATATGCATAGTTCCATCCACCATGCCAAAGCATTAAGAAACATCACTTTGGTTCCATGTTTCTTAGAGTATTCTTCCAAAGTACTTCAGATAAATCTCAAGTTCTGAAAATGCATAATTGAGGATATGTGCCTTCCATGTTTTTAATATCCAGCAACTGACAAAATCACGTCAATAAATCCAAACCCTAGCATTACTAATTTTGAAAGACCAAGGGGACTCTGGATTGGTGCTTCTTATGTCAACCTAAGGGGGCTTCCCAAAGTAAACTGCCATATTTTGAACAATAACTCCCACTACACTTATTGGCCATTTTTGACTCACAGAGCTTAAGTCTGAAGCATCTAGAGGGACAAATGTTTTCCACTCCTGCTATAAAGAGAGTTGACTATAAAATCTTTGACTTTATGAGGGTCAGATTGCATTTAGGGAGTATCTAGGTGTGGAAGTTACCTCTGTTGTTGTTGTTGTTTACTTTCAAGTTATTTCTGATTTATGGCAGCCCTAAGGTGAATGTATCACAGGGTTTTTTGGGAGGGAGCAGATTTGTTCAGGGAGGTTTGTCTCTGCTTTCCTTTGAGGCTGAAAGAGCATGTCTTCCCAAGGTCATCCAGTAGGTTTCCATGACTAAGAAGACATTTGAACTCTTGTCTTCAGAGAAAATGCTCAAACCACTACACCACGCTGGCTCTCCTTCCCTGCTGTTAGCTTGGTTCTTTACCAACCAGTCATTTAAAAAAATAGCCAAGAAATACATTAATCAATTTGCTTGTGGTTTTATACATGCTTCTGCATGGACTCTGCTATTTGTGGTAAATATCAGTAATACACATGGGTAGTCGGGAGATCACAAATATGGGACTGGTGCACTGAAGCTGTGAAAATAACCCTGTGTGAGCAAATTCTCCTATTCTAAAACTAAAATTGTACCATTCAGTGAGAAATCCTACCTTTCCACATACAGGACATCCAGAAGGCTCTTTTTTGTATCTGACCATGTTCTCTGCACTGTGTTCAAATTCTTCTCTTTTCACACGCCTCACTCCTTAAGGTAACAGTTCCCACCAAAAAAAGAGAACAAATGTAAAATAAAACATGTTTTTGATTTCATATGACTATAGCAAAGCATGGAAATTACATTCTGAAAATCATGCTTAGTTTTTGTGTTCCACATTACCACACAGATGATTTGACAATTCATCCTTGATAAAATGTCATATGTTTGAGTTCCATGCTTATATCAAGTTCTGAATTTTGTTCTGTCATGTGCAGTCCTGACTCTCCAACAACTGTAGTATGGTAGCTCAACTACTATGACTCAGTTATTCCTAATGCAATGACTTTTCATCATAAAACAATCTGTGTATTTAACAATAGTATACAGTGTAAGAGCAGAGGATATGTATGAGCAGCCCTGTGGCTAATGAGGTAACTGGACTTATGCCAAAACAATGTTTAGCTGAAGACATGCTCAAAGGTGAAAGAAAAGTCTGAAGATTCATAACACATATTATAAGAACATGGAATGTGAGAAGCATGAATCAGGGAAAGCTAGACATTGTAAAACAAATGCTAGACATTGTAAAAACATATAAACATTTCGGTACTTAGGGCAAGTGAGCTAAAGTGACCAAGAATGGGACATTTTAAGTCAGATAATTACATAGCATTTTACTCAGGAAATGAAAATCTAAGATGAAATGGGGTGGCATTAATAGTAAGGACTGATGTCACAAAAAACAGTTAAAGGATATAATGTGAAGTCTGACCCAATAATATCAGTAAGCCTTCAGAGGAAGCCCATCAGTATAACCATAATCCACATGAATGCTCTAACTACAGAGGCATAAGAAAAGGAAAGATTCTACACTGGAGTCCAGGAGGAAATTGATCATGCACCAAAACAAATCATACGGGATTGGATCACAAATGCAGAAAACCGAGCAGAATCAAAGATTGTAGAAGAATCAGGCTCAGGGTCAAGAAATGAAGCAGGAGATCAAATGACTGAATTTTGTGAAATCCAGTTTGTTCATCACATACACATTCTTCTGGCAACTAAAGAGGTGACTGAATACATGGGCATCACCTGATGGGCAATATAGAAACTGGGTAAACTACATGATTGGAAGCAGAAGCTGGAGAAGTTCCATTCGCTCTGCAAAAACAAGACTGGGAGCAGATTGTGGCACAGTCCATAAACTGCTAATATCAAAAATTAGACTAAAGCTAAAGAAAAACACTTAACTCAATCACTGTGTGAAACTACAACCTGAAGAACATTTCTTTAAAAACGTAAAAAAATAATGTAAGAGATAGATTTGCACTCTATTAAGCATGACTGACTGGGAGACAGAAGAATTCTGGATTGAAGGCAGAGACATTGTGAGGGAAGAATTCAAAAAGATAATATCTGCAGCCCAAAAGAAAGAAAGTCCAATGGACAACAGATGAAACTCTTCAAGTAGTTAAGGACAGATGAGAAGCAAAAGTAAAAGGGGGCAGAAATAGAGTCAGAATCTTGAACACAGCTACTCAACTGCTTGTTTGCAGGGACAGAGAGATGTACTATAACAATCAATGCAGAGAAATAGAAGATGATAGCAGAAAAGTAGAACAAGAAATTACATTATATGACCAAGTAGAAATACAAAAATGATGGAAACAGTACACGGAAGAACTATATAGAAGAGATGAAAGCGTGACAGATTAATTTGAGAAAGCCATTTGAAGAAGAACCTACAGTTTTAGAAAGTGAAGTGAAAGTGATACTCAAAACACTTGGAACAAAATTAATCCCCAGGGATAGATGCCATTCCAATAAAGCTCCTTTCAAGCAACAGAAACAGAATCCACTCAAATTCTAATTAAAACCTGTCAACAAATATGGAACACAAAAGAATTACCCACAGATGGAAATGTTCAATATAAATTCCAATACCTAAGAAAGGAGATGCCAGGGTTGAGGTGACCACTGGACTATTGCTTGCAAATGAAGTGATATTTGAAATTCTACAACGAAGAATTTTACTGCATATGGAGCAATAAATGCTAGATGTCCAAGCTGAGTTTAAGAAGGGAAGGTGCACTAGGTATCATATTACAAACATATCCTAGATAGTGGAGCATATCAAAGAATTTCAGAAGAAAATCAACTTGTGCTTTATAGATTATAGTAAAGCCTTTGATTGTGCAGATCATGAAAAATTATGGATCACTCTTTTTAAAAAAAGGTGTGCTGTAATTTTTGATTATCCTAATGTGTACCCTGTACTCAGGACAAGAGGCCACGGTTTCCAATCAGCAACAGGGTCAGGCAAGCCTGCAATTTATCACTCTATCTTCAGCACACCTTAACGTTTATTTATTTATTTATTTATTTGTTTATTTATATATTATTTATATTTTATTTATTTATTTATGTATTTATACCCCGCTCTTCAGCCTTAATGGCTATCAGAGTGGCTTACAATTATTAATTTTCATTAGACGATTCCTTGCCCTCAGGCTTACATTCTAACATGTGCTGAACATATCATGTGCAAAACCAGATTAGACTAAGGAAGGAGTTGTGAAAAGTGGAGGAATGAACATCAGCAAAGTAAGATATGCAGATCATATCATGCTACTAGCAGAAAATAGTAAAGATCTGGGATGACCACTGAAGAAAGTTCGGGGGAAAAGTGTAAAGGCAGGATTATGGCTGAACATTAAGAAAACAAAAATAATAACCAAAGCTCTTTTAGATAATTTTAAAGTAGACAATGAAGACATTTAAATAGTGAAAGATTTACTATACCTTGGCTCAGTCATTAATCAAAATGGGGACTGCAGTCAAGAAATCAAAAGAAGACTAGGACTCTCAAGGAAAGTTATGAAGAAACTAGACAAGATCCCGGCATGCAAAGAAATATTATTGGATACCAAAGTTAGGATTATCCATGCCACAATATTTCCTGTTTTTATGTATGGTTGTAAAAGCTAGATAGTGAACAAAGCAGATAGGAAAAGAGTCAGCTCATATGAAAGGTGGTGCTGGAGGAAAGTTCTGCAGATACTATGACTGCCAAAAAGATAAATAAATGTGTGCTAGAGCAAATAAATCCTGAATTTTCCTTTGAAGCCAAGATGACTAAAGTGAGAATGTCGTACTTTGGACATATCATGAGAAGACATGACTCCCTAGAAAAGACAATAATGCTTGGGAAGGTAGTAGGTAGTCGGAAAAGAGGAAGATCTCATTACAGTTGGATAGACTCAATCAAATACACCACAGCTCTGAGTTGGCGAGACCTGAGTAGGACTGTTGATGAGAGGGTGCCTTGGAGTTGTTGCTTTCATAAGGCCACCATATATTGAAGTTAACTTCATGGCAGTTAACAACAAAATACAGCATAAAGGTCTCTTGACTGAAGGAACTCCTGAATAATTATTATTATGAAATTTGAAATAAAGCAGTTCAGAAACCATATTGAAAATATTTTCAAGATTCTTAGCTTTTTATTTATAGTTTTCAGAATATGCAGAGGCTGAGCTCTTAAATATACTGATATAAAATACTCTGCAGTAGTCCCTTCCCTTACGCAGGGGATCCGTTCCACACAGACACAGACACACCCCAGGTAAGGGAAATTCTGTGTGTGCTCGAGCCCCATTAGAATGAATGGGGCTCATGCATGTGGTGGCACATGGTGGCACGGAGCGCGTGTGCTGTTATCCCTTCTGTCACAAGCAGAGACTTCTTCCAGGGTAGCTTTCAACATATGCTGAAAGCCGCGTAAGGCACACGGGCGCATTGTACAATAAATTGTAGGGAAGCATTGCACACAATTACTGTGTTCACATCAGATATTTTTAAATTACCAGGACGTTTCCCTAGTCTTGGCTTTAGCTGAAGAGTGCTCGACTTCTGTCCTATCTTCCTAGTCATTTGGGAGTGTTGTTGTCTGTTTGTTTGTTTTGGTATTGCTGATTTGATATCCTTGCATTGAGTAAAGGTGTATGTATGTAAAAATACTCATGTCAATATTTTTGCCTAAAATAATAGAAGTAGTTGTACTCAACTGTAAAACTGTCTGCACCATTTTTCCAAGTTTTTCAGACAAACAGTAATTTAATGTCACACTTATTGATCAGATCTAAACTCTGTAGCTATAGAAGCATTTGCAGCAGTAAACTGTCAACATATATATGTTTCATATTTATTTTTTCATTATGTTAGCTACCAACGATAAGGATTAATTTTGCTTTGACATGAGCAAGAAAAGACAGAAAAGTAAGGACATGTAAGAATGTCAAAAAGGGCATGATCAGTCTTTAAATCTCATTCAATGTAAGAGAAATATTGGACACTTTATTTATTTATTTATTTATTTATTTATTGTATTTATACCCTACTCTTCGGCCACAAAAGATCTCAAAGTAGCTTATAGACTGTTGATTTCATAGTTCCCTGTCCTCAGGCTTACAATCTAAAAAACATGACATAAAAGGAGAAGGAAAAGGCAATGTGGTCGGGGATCAAGTCCAGCAGACATACAGTTTTAGACATACAGTTATACATGGGTGGTGCAAAGCTTCTTGTAATTTACACCAGTACCATTACTTATACATGGGTGGTGCAAAGCTTCTTGTAATTTACACCAGTACCATTACCATGAAGACAAAAAGAATAGTGTCTCAGTGTGTCATCTGTTCAGCTTTGGAATGATTACCATCCGTCGGACAAAACACTTGCTCAAAATCCCAATATAAATTGTCAAAACAAGTCTGAGAATAAGATCCATCACAAAGGTACTTACCTTCTAAATGCCGCCTCTGGTGATCCAACATGACATCCTTCCGATAAAACAACTTATTACAGATTTCACAGGCAAATTTCTTTTCTCCATGTTTCTTTTTGTGTTTTGAGAGGTTGCTATTTGTAGAAAAAAATCTAAAACACATCTCACATTGAAATGTCTTGTCATCTATAAGAAAAGAGGGAAACAAATAATTATGTTTATATATATAACCATTCAGTTGTTTTTAAGAATGTGCCAAGCAATCCAGCTGCACAACAGAGCAAAGGGCTGTTTCTTAAAACTAAAAAGAAACTCTGTCATATGCTGTATTATTCATATTAAATGTTAATACCCCGAGGGTAAAGCAACACACCGATGTGACAGTGCCGAGTGCAGCTTATACTAAAGTCATCTATTTTGGTTTCCTGGGTGGATCAAATGTGGAACAACCACCTGGCATGCCACTTGAAAACCTATGCAGATGTTGTTGTGTGCCTTCAAGCCATTTCTGACTTATGGCAATCCTAAGGAGAACAATTCATAGAGTTTTCTGGGGCTGAGATTGTGTGAATTGCACAAGGTCACTCACTGGGTTTCCATGGCTGAGCAGGGAATGGAACCCTGATTCCATAGCGACAGTGTACTACACCACACTGGCTCTCCTATGCAGAGATGTAATACCAAATACTAGTTGCATATCAAGACAGAGAATTCTGTGCTAATTTACCTTGGTTAGAACAGCATGCGATCAAAATGTTATCACTATAAGCCTCTTAGGTATTGCAGTGATGCACTACCTTACCCTAGGTATTCATATGGGCCTGACAGGCCAAATTGTAGTTGTGCCTCAACACATCCCAAACAATGATGGATATGTTGAGCTGGATCCAGTAACTCCATTACACTGGTGGAAGGACTACATTCAATGAAGATAGCTTTGCTCAATTTTCAGGGAACCAAAATGAGGCTATGGCTCATTTCATCTGAACTTGTTATGGTTATGAAAAACTGAGATGCACATTTTTGTCAATTTTAATAGCTTGGTTGTACAAGATGATTTGATTATTCCCATACCTGTCCGACAGTTGTGGAATTCTAATGCACTCTCTATCCGAAAAGCTTTTTCACATGTAGGACACCTATACCTGTATTCATTATCAACCTGAGGGTCAAAAAGAAGAAAACTGAAAAGAAAGCACAATAAGTATGCACATATATATGACATTTGTGTTTTAAAGAAATACTCCTTTGATTTGCTCTCCAATGAAACTGTCTCCCTCCCAAATACCAAAGACTGTCTCCTCCACTCTCACATAGAATGACAGACATTTTTTAATGTAGGGAAAGTTTGCATGGCCTTTTCTGAGGTTTGTGAATGAGTGGCTGCAGTACAGGAATTTAACCACTGCACCAGGTTCAGGAAGCCATAAAAGCCAAAACCTGTCTGTCCCAGTGACATGCCACGAAATAGAAAAGAAATTATGGCAGCTTCAGCAATGGGAGAGTAAAAATACAATGATTGGGAAAGAGCAATTATTGCTGTTGGAGGGAGGGAGGAAGACTGATTCAATGAAACAACACCACCTAGTGCCCTGCTAACATAGGAAGTGGTGGATCTTCTTCCCCATTTGCCCCTGTTGGACTGCTCGGTATGACTAGAGAGAGGGCCATCCCTTCATGCTCTACCCCAAGGGAGCACAAAAACCTCTAATCATACATGGCTTGTTAATGTAGACTAATACTGACCTCATTCCTGCTGTGTTTGTATGAAACATGCTGCTTCAAACTCTCTTTTCTACTAAAAAGTTTGGCACATTCCTCACATTTGAACAATTTGTCACCTAAAGGATCAATTGCAACAAAAGAAGATCAGGTTATATTTTTATTAAACTAAAAACTGAGGAGAAGAGTTTTTAAAATGAAAACATAATAAATGTAAACTTACTAGGCAGCTATCACATAGTCTCCACATTTCATTTCAGCTGCTGCTGTCATCAATTTGATTATGCTTTTGTGTAATCTGTCTAAAATATGCAGACTGCTACCACTGATATGACTTCTTGTTTATTAGAGAAATTAAATTCTAAAATGACAGATGTCATTGAAATGTAAAAAAGGAAAAACCAAATATACTTTGATATACTTTCAGGCATTCTCTCTCTCCACCGCAATTTTAGTATTTTAAAATAACACTTTTAAAACCAGAAGTGATTGGATAAGGGGTGGGGTGGGATGGGAGCAGTATAAAAAGACATTAGGGGACATCTACGCTGCAGAATTAAAACAGTTTGAGACCACTTTAGCTGCCATGGCTCCATCCTAAGGAATCCTGGGGATTTGTGGTTTGGTGAGGTATTCAGCCTGATCTGTCAGAGAGTTCTGGTGCCTCACCACATTACAAATTCCAGGATTCTGTAGGATAGATCCATAGCAGTTAAAGTGGTATCAAACTGTTTTATTTCTGCAGTGTGGATACATCCTTGGAATCCACAGGTAGTTCACAAGCAGCACTTTGCCTGTCCTCCCTTACTGCTGATCCAAGACTAACTTATGTTTTATATTTTGTATCAATGAACCAATTCTTGAACAAAAATATCTGTATGCACACAGGAAGCATACAGACAAATATAAATTAGGCATTTTGTGGAAAAATGCATACAAATTGGAGTTTGTTCCTTCTTTTGGCAATGATTTATTGTAACAAATGATCATTTTAATACCAATACTGCATTTTGAAGCAAGCTGCTGTTTTTCAAAGAAATTGTAAGAATATGTAGATATGTTATAAAGTAAAATGTAGTCTGGAAAATTATGCAATCACAAGGGCTACATCCGCACTGCACAAATAATTCAGTTTGACCACTTTAACTAACATGGCTCAATGCTATGGAATCCTGGGATTTGTAATTTGTTGTGCATTTGAGCTCTTTGACACTTTGTCACACAATTTCTCTCAGTAATTAAGTGACTAATCTCTTCTCTTCATCATTTCCCACCTATACTCTGGAATGGCTGCAGATGTGCAGAGTAGGGCTTTTCCTTGTTTTAAAACTAGTAGCACCAGAACACGACAACATCATGAAGGTATAGACAGAGATGTCACCAAGGACATTGAAAATATCTTTTTAACTGTCTTAAACACATTTACAAACACACAGAATGAAGAGAGGAACTGTATTAATTTTCATCAGTTATGTTACACGTACTCTTCCACAGATGTTTGTGTCATTTACATTGCATCCATGGAGTATTTCAAACTAAAATGTTCCTGCCAACTATGGAAAAACTAGGATCAAAATATGATGTCTCTGGGAAAAAAAGATTTATTTGAGGGGAAGTTAAGAAAAACAGCACTGTTGCACATCACTGAACTACTAACTGATTATCTAGGGAAAGCCCTTAGTAATTTCTTCAAAACCAATATTGATTTATCTGTTTCAAGTGACAAGATATTTTCCTGAGCAGACTATCTTACTAGTTTGTTATCTGAATGGCTAGAAAACTGCAGCTTCTCTGTTCAGATACTGCTTCAGCTTCCAATCAATGAATCTTGTTTCAGTTTCATCTTGGAGAACAGAGAGCTCTCTTTCATTACAACAGTTAGTAGCAGGAACTTGAAAACAAAAGGTTAAATTTCAACCCACCATGAGAGCGGATGTGCCTGCTGAGGTTGCTGCTGTTCTGGAACATTTTACTGCAGATGTTACACTGATATACCCGTTTGTGTTCCCCAAGTTGCTTTATTAGCTTTCGCCGGATACCATGTCTGTTCGAGAGAATTAAGTTTCTCTTGAGAGACATAGAACTCTGATGATGAGGAAACCTGCCAGATTAGAATGAAAGTAAAAGAGTTCATATTTCTGTGGAGGAAATAAATAATAAAACTTTTATTTGTACCCTGCTTTTTGCTGGAGCAATCATAGCGGCTTACAGTATTTAAAACCATACAACAATATATATAAAATAACCCCCCTTAAAAAGGAATTAAACAATTAATAATAAAACTTTTTAATAATAAAACTGCCTCTTCCTGCTTTCTTCCAGAAACTGGGACTCAATTTAAAAAGTTATTGTTAGCATATAATTAAACTGTCCATAGAATTAAACCCAAATTCACTAAAAAGACAACAGACAAAAGTCAACAAAACAGCACACCATTAAAAGCCCGTGCACTCACTTCCCATAAGCTTGTTAGAATACTAATATTTTTGTTGGCTGAACAGTGAAGGTGGGAGGAGAGAGCCATCTCAACCACCTTAGGGAGGGAGTTCCAACATCTGACTGCAGACACTGAGAAGGCCCTCATTCATGCTCCCTATGAAGAGGGTGGGACGGAGAGAACTAGATCCTTGAAGAGCTCTGTACTGTTACATTTCTTTATCAGATGCTTTCTGCACATGGAAAGTTTCTCTGTGTCATGTTAGCATGTCAACAGGGGACCCTTCCATGATGTGATCCCTGAAATGCATTCTTGGAGAAAAATAATTTGCAGGAAAATGGAGCCCTTAAATGCACATTTAGGTTCCTACACTAGACTCCTACACCGAGTAGACGACACTTGGAGTACCTTCCAACTCTAAAATTCTGATTCTTTGATTGGAAAGACAGGAACCTGGTCTCAGTAAGCCTTATGGATGAACATGAACTGAAATCAAGTTCTGCCAGGTGGTATGCTAGTGACACATTTGGATCATCGTCCTAAGTAACTAAAAACTAGGGATGAAGTTTGCTTTTTTCCTCCTCCCTCTCAGTTCTTTTTATTTTTGTCTTTCAGATTGTAAGCGTGAAGACAGGGAGAGTTTTACTCTTGATCTACATAAGTTACTTTGACAGCCTCTTTTCGGCAAAGTACAGGATAAAATGCTTTCAAATAAATAATAAAAATAATGTTGAATCTTGTATTTCATTTAGACCGAATGAAACATCATAGGAATATTGAGCCTATTATTCTTCTACAACCAGACACCATGGAAATGGACTATATCACTTTAACTATTCAGATATTTTTAACTCAACAGCTAAAGGGCTCAACCAGGGGAAGTCTTATTCAATCCCTCTGAACAAATCCTGCCAGGAAAACCCATGATAGGTTCATCTTAAGGGTTGCCATAAATTGAAAACAATTGAAGGTACAAAACAACAACATGTCCAATCTACCCATATTGGAAATTGTCATGCTTTTGATTTCTTTTTCATGTTTCATTACACTGAAGATGATAGAAGAGCTCTTGTTCTGTTTCACATTAACATCTTCCATTCCTCTTCTCCAGAGACTGGAGAAATTATTTTATGACAGCAACCTCCAAAATACCCCAGCAAGCAAGGACACAGGTCATGGTGGGTGAGGCATTATGATAATATCCATTAAAAAACATACCCCAAAACCTTTTCTATCTTTTTCATTTTGGACTGAAACAATAATGATTAATATGGAAACTGTACATTTTATCATTTGGCTCTTCTGTTTCAGTTGAGACTTACTTTGTAATAGAATTCATACTATTTGTAGTACTGGGTAGCTTCCCCAACACCAATTCCATAATCCTTTCTTCTGCAGCAGAAGGCAAGGCTACATCATCAGGTGGGATCTCTGTTATTATTTCAGCTACCTGTTCCACTGTAAATTGAATGCATTATTAACAAGAAAAAGACAGTGAGTTATGAACTTTAACTACAGTCATAAAATATAGTGAATGAGTCATCCATACCTTGATAAAGCTAAATACATTTCACAGTACTACAATCCTACATGTTTATCTGTCCACTGAAATCAACGAAATATAACTCAGTTTTTTCTTTCTTAAGGCACAGAGGAAGCTATAAATTCAGACTTAAGGGTGAAACAGACCGCCCTGAAGGGGAAGCTTGAAACCGTCCCTGAAAGAGCCGGGTTGCCATGTCTCCAATCCAGCTTTTTGCAGGCCCAAAAAGAAGCAGCAAAATGCCGCTCCTTTTTGAGCCACCAAAAGGCCAGCTTTTCCCTCCTCACGATGGTTTTATGGTGCTCCTGCAGCATGTAAACACCATGTTGCTGGAGCTGGCCAATGTGTGGATAGCCCAGCGACTTAGGGGCATCATCAGGGCATATGTTGTGTGTATGCCACATCCCAAGCCGGCGTTTCAGCTCTCAGTCTGATACAGCATATTTCTGACCTAGCTATAAATAAAAGTGGCACTTTAATTATTTGCATTTCACTTTAGATAGCAAATATAAAAGAAAGAACATGTAATGCAAAGCAGCCAATACAAGATGTCTAAACTGATTTATCTGGTATCCATTTATGTTTGTAAGAGTTTCCATAATTTATGTTCCATCACAAAGGAGGCAGTGAATCTGTATGAGAGGTGAAGTGATAAACTCCTCACTCATTCCTTTTAAATGATTGCCTTCTCCCCTCATCCCCTTTCATTTGATCATGATCCTTTTAACTGATCGCTTTCCCCAAGCTCACCCTATCATCTGATTTTCTTCAGCCACTCCAATGCCTGTGCTGAAATAGGCTGGTGATGGAAAAGTTAAAGGTTTCCCCTTTGATATGATTGTCAAGTTGTGTCCAACTGTAGGGTCGGTGCTCATCTCTGTCACTAAGCTGAGTAAGCCAACGTTGTTAAAGTTGCCAGCATGACTGCACAGAACACTGTTACTTTCCCACTGAAGTGGTACCTATTGGTCTACTTGCATTTTTACAAGCTTTTCAACTGGTAAGTTGGCAGATGCTGGGAACAGTGATGGGAGCTCACTCCATTACATGGCGTTTGGGTCTCAGACTGCCAATCTTGCAGTCATCAGATTCGGTGTCTCAACAGCTAAACCACTGCTTCCCCTTTATCTCCTTAGTGATAGAGCAGTGCCGAAAACAGATGCTTGTTTAAATTCCTGCACTGAAACAGCAGTTTTGATTTGTCCTCTCCAATCAGCACTGAAACAGTTGTACTCAGTCAGCCATGTTGAAGTGGCCACAACCAACTGGCCATTGGTTGTGGCCAGCCGCACTGAATGGACAGCACTCAAACATTCACATTGAAGTGGCCATGATGAATCAGCCACAATGAATCACCTAAAACCTCCTTCACATACCCATTATGACACATCAATGAGCTCCCAAGGGAACTTTTATCATAAAGCAGAAGATGCAGTCTCCCCACCTCCCTTGCATCAAGGCACTTGGTACTGCAAAATAATTATTTCATTAGCACAGTTTTTCCCAACTTCCAGTAACATTGGACTACAACCCCCTCTTATGCATCTTATGGGAGCTACAGAGCAATGCTTCCAGAGGCTGCCAAGTTTGGAAGGCTGCATTACGGTATCATATCACAGATAGCTACTTTTTATAACTTCCTGGTCTCACCAGAAGAGTCTTTGTCATCCACAATCACAAGAGGAGTTTCTGCTTTGGTCACTTTTGGCTTTCTGCCCCTTCGTGGTTTTTTTTTCACATCGGTAGCAGAGGTATTGGCACTTTCACAGATTATGGGCTCATCTGCAGTAGGAACCTCCACAGCCTTCTCTGGGATAGCATCATTTTGATTACTCTTTGGAGTTCCTTTGGCTTGCTCCAAGTGACTCAGCTGATGTTCTGCAAGGAAAAAGTGAAGAGTCAGTGAAATGAATGCACATGAGATGGTACTCAGACTTATAGGGACTCAGTCTGATATAGTTTCATCTCAAAAACTAAAATGAACGATATTCTCTTCTTTCAAATTTAATGTCACCAAAAGTCAACAATATTCCACTAAGCTGCAACAAAATCTTTATGTCTGGAAATGTCCAATTAATACTGTACACAGTGAATGAAGCAAGTGCTGATAATCACTTAGAAACAAATGCAAATAAATAAATAAAATTTCTTGCTTGTTTCCATATAAATTAAGTGCTATTTTTTATATAACAGTTCTCTGAAAATGAAAAAATGCATTTTTGGTTTCACACAGAGGGAGCAACTAGAAGTAAAGTTAATGGTCATTTTTCGACATAAAGCTAAAAATAGTTTTAATTCCTAGCCTTCCACCTGTGTCAAGCATTCTCCACCTCTAGCGTAGCTTCATCTTCTATTTTAGATTAAGTGTAGTTTACTATGGTCCAAAACACACTGCAGAAGTAATCCACTTTGAGACTGCTTTAACTGCCCTGTCTCAGTGCTAGGGAATCCTGGGTGGCGCAGTGGTTAAATGCCTGTACTGCAGCCACTCACTCAAAACCATAAGGTGGCGAGTTCAAGACCAACAAAGGGCTGAAGCTCGACTCAGGCCTGCATCTTTCCGAGGTCGCTAAAATGAGTACCCAGATTGTTGGGGGGCAAATAGCTTACAATTGTAAACCGCTTAGACACTCCTTAAGGGTATGAAGCGGTATATAAATGAAGCTGTTTGTTTGTTTGGGAATTGTAGTTTATTGTGTTTATTTTAGAACTCTCTGGCAGAGAAGGCTAAACATCTCACAAAACTACAATTCCCAGAACTTCATAGCATTGAGCCAGGGCAGTTAAAACAGCCTCAAACTGGATTATTTCTGTAGTGTGTTTTGAACCTACATCATTCAGGTCATAAACTGCAGGCATAGCTGTGTTTATTGACAAGCCAGCTTCATACTTCGTGGCTTGAGGTTGACTTATCTGTACTAATCATAGTTTAGATTAACCACAATTTGTCAAAGATCAGCAAGCTGCACTTGATTTTTAAAAATGGGTACAAAAGCTACCCAATTCTTTGTGGCCACATTGAACAAGAACTGAGAATAGAAAAGTCTAGGAGAGAATCTAGACCTTTTAACATCCCAGCAATAACATTTGCAGACTATTCAAAGTTGTTAAATTGTATTTAAACTAGTTTTACATTAATTATAGTATCATAGAATCATAGAGTTGGATAAGACCACAAGGGCCATCTAGTCCAACCCCCTGCCATGCAGGAAATCCCAATCAAAGCATCCCCGACAGATGGCCATCCAGCCTCTGCTTAAAGACCTCCAATGAAGGAGACTCCATTACACTCCGAGGAAGTGTGTTCCACTGTCAAACAGCTGTTACTGTCAGTAATAATGGAAGATAGCATGAATGGTAACATGGAAGCTTGCAAGTTGCATGCAAGGACTCTCATTTCAGATATTTCTAGGCCACTCTGGAAAATATTGGGGAACGAAGACTGGGGTAAAATTGATTAAATAAACAAATAAACACAATGACACAGCACACTGAAAGGGTATTAAAGCACACTGCAGAAGCTGGAGAAAAGCTTACTTTATCAAATGTTGCTTCTCACGAAGTAGGATGCAGTTCACAAATGCTTATGCCAAACAATATTGTGTAAGTCTTTAATGTACCAGACTCTTTTAAACAACAAAAACTTTTTTGATAACAAAATGAGGGATATACAAAAGCACTCAGATCAAAAAATGTGTGCATTTCAGACATTTGGACTGCAGTTTTCTCATATGCAAGAGTCAAAAAATAATGACAAGTCACAAGTTTAAAAACATTCTTCAACATCTTTGTATGTATTCCATCATATTTTAACAATTACATCACTCTATAATGTGATTTTAGACCCACCATACCAGAGATATCATACACATACAACAGAGACCAGAGTTTTCATACCTGAAGGAGAAGCTTTAGCAGACCGAGAATTCTTGGTTTTCTTGACAGAAAAGGTGCTGCTAGATTTATTTCCCTCTTGATCACTTTCCATCACAACTAAACACACATCTATTAAAGAGAATGTATGTTCGTTAATTTATTTCTCCATTTACATACTGCTGTTATACTGTCACAAAGTGCTGCATCTTATGGCAATATGGGCTATACTGATGGAAAAGTAGATGATGGAAAAGTATTTAGCCTATATCCAAATGTCTCCTATTTTACTTAGGCTGAGAACATTTATTTCTCATGCAATGCTCTGCTACAGTTAAAGAGATTTAGGATGTACATTCTTTCTATTTGAAGTCTGCATTGTGCCTTCAAGTGTTGCTGAATGAAACAGGAACAAAGATATCTATCATAATTCTCTGTCCAAAAAGGCTGCAGGATTACTGAAACTTTTATTTAAAGTCTGAAATCTTTAAATATATCAGCAATAGACTACTAGCTGAATTCTAAAGAAAAAATGCAAAATATTTTAGCAGCAAGTTGGCCATGTGGGTGGGGAATTTCTATACATAGAGTAATAATAACAACAGCAATAACAATAGTGATAATCATACACCACCAATAACAATAGTTACAATAATATAGAAGAACAATAGGCATAATAATACACCTGAATGATCTACTTTAGAGGGCTGAGAATTCTTGATTTTCTTGAGAGAAAAGGTACCAGGTTTTGAAGCAGTGTTGATCCCTTCTTGGTCACATTCCATCACAACTAAACACACATCTGTTAAGAGAACATTGAATCTATTAGCTTTTACCCTCCTATAACTTTTGTTACAATACAAAGAACCACCTCTTGGCAATGAAAATTTTAGTCTATGTCTCAGGTCATCTCATTCTGGTTACGCTGAGATCTTTTCAGTTGCATCTCAGGTTGTACAGACTGATTTCCCAGACCAGTTATATATACTGTTTAACACAGTGGAACAAGCATGTCATTGAATTTGATTGTTATGTGTGTCATACATATGGGGTATGTACTATTCTTGTGCACTAACATTTCTTAAGGTCACCTGTATGTTGTAGGAGAAGAGAACACATCTCCTCCTGTGATTGTGTCTTTTTTTCCCAGGAGTGTTCAGTCCTTCTTAACAGGAAGCAGTGTCTTTCCTGGAGGCAGATGAGTGTGTAGGTGTGTGTGTGAAACAAGCAGAAAGTTAAAATTTATATGGTAATGGGCTAAAGAAGCCTTCAGTCCTAGGCCCAGCTGGGCAGCTCAAGTAAAACCTGAGACCTTGGGGGATACATTATAGCCAAACAGAGAAAACATTAGTTAAATGAAGGTAATTGTGTGTAATGGCCAGATTTCTCTTGTGTGAGGTAGTTAGGAAAATACTTTACTGATTCATTTTCATGCATGGAAACTGTTTGCAAGACATGGTGTTGTTTTGTGCTTTCAAGTCATTTCTAACTAACCAGGAGCCCTGTTGGCGCAGTAGTTAAATGCCTGTACTGCAGCCACTCACTCAAAACCATAAGGTGGCGAGTTCAAGACCAGCAAAAGGGCTCAAGCTCAACTCAGGCTTGCATTCTTCCGAGGTCGCTAAAATGAGTACCCAGATTGGCTTAGACACTCCTTAGGCAGTATGAAGCGGTATATAAATGAAGCTTTTTGTTTTGTTTGTTTGTTTGTTTAACTTATAGTGACCCTAAGGTAAACCTATCATGAGTTATTTCTCTGCAAGATTTGTTCAGAAATGGTTGGCCTCTGCCCTCCTCTGGAACTGAGAGATTGCAACCTGCCCAAGGGCACCCAATGGCTTTCCATGGCTGAGCATGGATTTGAACCCTAGTCTTCTGGAGTCAGAATCCAATACTCAGATCACTAAACCATGCTAGTTTTCTTTCAAGACATGCTCTCCCTCGCTCTCCCAATCTTTCTTTTCTTTAAAGAAAGAAAAGACAGCCTCACTTTCCAAACGTACCATTGGCAATATTAGTAACTTGCTTTAGAACTGGCTTTTCCATTTTTTTGGCGTAGAAGGCTGCATACCAAACTCTTAACTCAGTTCCTGGTGGGATGTCACGGGAAGTAGTGAAGTAAATGTCATTCTCATGCTGGAAAGCAGTCAGGTTCTGGTGATCATATTGGTTGGCTGGTCTCACCATCATCATCCAGTTACAATCATCTTCATTAGAGGTGTCAAAATACACTGAAGGCCCATCCTTTTGAAAAACCTAATACACACACAGGCAAAAATATTAATTGATTTGTAAGTATAATTAAATAAATAACAGTCTGCACAAGAATGCATCTGTGAGAACACAGCAGGGATGGGTAACTACCAGAGGCCAGTGGCCCCTGGAGAACTGTGGAGGCCTTCATCCACTATGCATCCTGTCTTTTTTTTTTTTTTTTTAAGAAAATACTTTTTTTTAAAAAAATACTTTTTTCTGTATTTTTCCCCTTTAACTTAAACTCAGAGTAATTGTACCTTCAATGGAAATGCTGACTCCTTTTCCAGTTTTGCAACTCTCTTGGATTCAAAGGGGCCAAACTGGGTACGTTTGACCAACTGAGTTACTGCAAAAACACCCTCAGTCCCATCCTCAAGTTGCCTGATCTCCAAATTGGAAGGAAGAGATGATCTAAGAAGTAATACATAGAGAAAATCAGGGTGAAGCATAAATAGGCAGGCTCCATTCACTCTGCAATAGCTAAATTTGCTAATGCTGTGCATAAGATACAGACTTGTTCTCTACCCTATAGAATAATTAAAATTAAGGAAAGCCACACAACAATTCTTCAACACCACCATAATATATGAGCACCAGTATGCCCAGTTTGTAGTATAAACAGCCTAAAGGCACCAGATCCCATCTGATCTTGGAAGCTAAGCAGGGTCAGCCCTGGTTAGTATTTCAATGAGAGACTGCCAATGAATGCCAGGTGCACTGGCTATACTACAGAGGAAGGAACTGGCAAAACTACCTCTGTGTATTCCTTGCCTAAGAAAACCCTATGAAATCCATTGGGTTGCCAAACTCTGAAATGATCCTGACTCCAAGACATATAATTCATTAAACCCCATATAGTGACTGCGAGAGAACAAGCACAGTGTAGTTATTTGAGAGTTGGACTACAACTCTGGAGACCAGGGTTCAAATCCCAAGTGCCAGCCTCAGAGGAAGGCAAGGGCAGGCTCATCTGAACAAATTCTGCCAAGAAAACCTCATGATTTTAGGGTCATCATAAATCAGGAACATCTTGAAGGCAGACAACAACAATAGTGACTACAAATGTGGAGTGTAATGCACTGTACAGCTTGCAAATTATATACTGTAATTATAAATGAAATAAGTATAACTAAATATGGTTGCACGTCTTGGTAAATAGGTCACTATCCCAAGTTGATGTCTTTATTGTAAATTTTGTAACATCATCAATCAATGGGGGAAATGGTCTTGCTTCCTAGTTCAGCCTGCATTTGCTCAAATAAAGGCATAATGTATCCTTCTCAATGCATATTCACACTTCCAAACAGGATTGATCCATTTGCAATCTAGCTATAAACTGGGTCACAACTCCACTTGGGCTGTCCATGTGGCACAAGGCACATGCAGCATTCATTCATCTGGAATTAACCCTGGCTTTCCCTTGCTTTTGCCATGCTAGGCAGCTTCCCTTTACAGTCATGAAAAGGCAAGTATAACAGGAATGCTCTAGCTATGAATTACTCCACTGGTTGATTAGACTTACTATAGTGCATCTTCACCTACTTTGTACAACTGAAATAATCTAGAATGATGTACTGAAGCAATATTTTAGTACTGTTTTGAAAGATACTTATAGTAAGATATATGTGAGGTCTCTAGTGCCAGGGTTTCCAGTTTGAAATGCAGTGTCAAAAACATAACAATTCAATTCAATTTTTATTATTAATGCTTGAGCCAAAGGTCATTCGCATACTTAATATTTAAAACCTATTAAAACCAATTAAAAAAAACCAGTAAATATAAAATGTCCCATCAGATAATTAACATTCAATTTTATACATTGGCCATGATACAATCCCAGACAGTTAACTAAAACAACACTAGAACCAATTTCATAAATTAGATAAGATCATCCCTATGGCAATCGACTGCAATGTCCTTTATAACTCTAACCCGGAGTTTGATTGCTGCTGAGGCAAACAGTGAAACCTTGTAAGTCACCATAGTATCAATATCAGACAAAAGATAAAAAATCTTTTCAGAAATAGTATTGGAATATAAATTAGACAGAATAGATCCCAAAAATTTGGTTCTTGGATCAGAATAAAGTGAACAAAAAAGCAGGTAGTGAGGTAGGTCCTCAATTTCTGGTGCTCCACAAACACATAAACAAGAGTCCTTAGGTGTACGTGAATATCTGCCATCAATCATGGCTGAGGGCATTGTTTGAAAGCAGAGAGCTGTAAAAGCCTGCCTGAGCTTTGGGAATGTGAGCTTCCCTAGATAGGCAGCCATCTGGTGGTCCAGTTTGTATAATCTAAACCATTCAGAAAATTTTGAATTGTTAATAGCCTGTCTATCCAGATACACACCATGATGAAAAATATGTTCACAAAGCTTCTCTCTTGAATTCCAGATAGAAGGGTTTTCAATTAGAGCAGGATATCATTCAAGCAACCTATGATATCTTAATCTCCAAACTTTGCAGCTTGGTAAATGTTGGAAACATAACTTAGGAAAGACCTTAACTGGAGAATCTTTTACAGATCTCCAGTAATTAAATAAAATAAAATGAACACGAGCTCTGATGGAGGGAAAGCCAACTTCTGCCCGGACCAAAGCTGCTGGCGTGCCAGGTGGGAGTATAAGCAATTTCTTATGAAATGTATTCATAACAAAAAGAGGTAGAAATGAGAACAGAAGACACCCTTTTGCAACTCTGTCACTCTGGGTCTGCTAACTTTAAACGCAAACAAGCAGGACAGCAAAAGTTACTTACCTTGCCCTACTTAAAACAAAGGAGTCTTTCACTGTCACTACTGGGCCCAGCTCTGGGCATTCTGAATCATGATACTGATTACAATCTTCACACCCTGGAAGTAGATAAAAGAAAAAGCAAAACTCTCTATTAGTTTTTTCTCAATCAGCATCTAAGGGGAAAATTCAAAACCCTTTCAGGCTACACGCACAGTTGAATTAATAGTATGTTTGAACTCATGAACAACATTTGTATTATCAGACTATAAACACATCTAGAAAAAAACCACAGAAGGAAAGTATGTTTTGCATAAATGTTTAATAAAGATTGTTTCTGACTCTGACATTACCATATATTAATTAGTAATGTATGAAAGGGTACACATGTACACAATCTTAGATACATTTCACATTAGAGATAAAATCTATGACTCCACTGTGCAAACTAAGCCCATCTACTTGGATGTTAAACTTGTATGTTTTTCAAACATGGGGTTGTCCACACTGGCAAAATAAAGCGGCTTTCAACCCACTTGAAGCTGAGCTGTTCAGATTACATATGACATGAAACTGGGTAGAAAGAGACAAGAAGTTGTGCTCTGGAGTGATTAAACTGGAGCAAAAAGAAGCTCCAATACTCTGTCCTGGTGCCAAAAATTGGCATCCTCACACGTGCATATAAACAACATGGTGCAAGTGCGGGAAAGCAAGGCAGAGTATAGAAGCAATCTGAAGCATATGGCCAAGGATGGGTGAGCACCACTGTTCACCATATAGGATTTTCGTTTGAGCATACATGCACAGGCATGGCCAGCTGAACCACTGAGCTGTCCTCATGATGCAAAGTAAGATAAATATGACAGGCTGCCAATAATAAAGAAGATGTAATTACAACATACACAAACCAGACAGTCCAAAGAGGGGGTTATCAGATGAAGCGGAGAATAGTGGGCATGTATGTGGGGCCTCCACGATTGAGCTTTGCCAGCGTGTCACTTGGCATACCATTTTGTACATGTGGTGTATCACTTGTGCGACTGCCTGGCCGGACACACAGGCGTCCAATCGAAAGGCAGCTGGGAAGGAGGGTGGTAACTGGCGGTCACAGGTGTGGTGTGCATGCATGGTGGGCAGATGGGGAAAAAATAACTAAGCAGCGTGGTTTGATGCTGCATGATGCTTCGGAACCAGCCATGCAGACAACAGGGGTTCCACCCGCTTTCAGAAAGCCCAGGATCAATCCAGTTTTTCCTGTGTCCAAGCATTTTTAATGTGAATGGCCCTGTCTGTCTCTCTCTCTCTCTCACACACTCACTCTTCCTTCAAACTCCTTCTATACCTTTATTTTCTGTGAATACTATGCCTTAAATTCAAGGTCCCATCCTTCAAAAAAAGAAAGCCTGAGTAAATTTCTACCTTATTACCACTGTCACCGTCACTGTCTTTTGTTATCATTGCTGCTGCTAAAACTGTGTAAACCTTTTTGAGCCCATTTTGCTTATGATGAAAACCTTAATTAACAACAACAATGGCAATGAAAAAGACATAAAGAATTCCCATGTAACAAAAAATCTGAAGCTGAGCTTCTCATCTGAAGGAACTGCTAACAAACTGTTATCATCATATTGCTTTTCTTCTTTCTACACTGTAATTACAGGAAGGGGTAATTCCTCTTAAACTTGACAGAGCTGGTCTTTCACTCATGTACATGAAAAAACAAAACAAAACCCTGACACCAAAGATTTTAACTAACAGCTATCTAAAAATAAATAAAGATAAAATAAAAAATAAAATAAAAAAGTTACAGTTAAACTCCCAGTCATTAATAAAATAACAGTGTTCTCACTATAATTAAAATAGACACAAAGTCATATCTTAAGTAACTAGTATGCAAATGTAAAATAATATGTTCAGTTTTCAAATGATAATAGGCCATATAAATGATTTCTTTCTGAATACTTACATATGAACATAGTCTCTTCACTGCCATCTTCTGCCATTTTTGAAACCTGTCAAAATAGAAGCAACACAGACAACGAGCTGTCATATAATTCCTAACAAATTGCTTACCTAAAAAATTATAAGAACTTCTACACACTTGCGACAATCTTATAATAACAGAGGTCATGTACAATCAGCCTTTTAAATGTTGCATTAAAAAGAATGTCACTATAGACTTCTAAAGTATTTGTGTTGTACTTACAGTTATACAGAAAATATGACACACACAAAAATCAGTGTTATAATCCACTAATGGTTTTGCCTTACTGTGGACAATATCTAGAAAATTTAACAGCAACAATGACACACATGACAGTATTGAATTTTCAGACCAATCTGGCATGATCTATGTTTTTTGCAAATATCTGGACTATTCTGAAATGTAACACAGCAAGTTTTGTAAGCATACACCATTTCTACAAAAGAAAACATATGTTAACACATGCTGATGCTGAATATTGTTATTTTATTTCTTAATATTCCATTTTTTTTCCAGTATTGGACTCAAAGCATCTTACAGGAGTTAAAACAATACAGTTAAAACGTCACATGATGCAGACTTTAGAAAGTGATTAAACTGCAATAAAATTAAAAACAGGTAAAATTACAATCAGAAATCACAGTTTAATTCTTCTCTTGGCCATGGAAATCCACTGGAAGATCTTGGGCAAGTCACACACTCTCAGCTTCAGAAAAGCCCATAATAGGGTTATCTCAGGGTCACCATCAGTCAGAAATGACTTGAAGGCACACATCAAGGACAACAAAAAGAAACATAAACCATTAAAAACACAACAAACAATTCTCTTGGACTAAGTTGTTACCATTACATCTACTGGCACTCCTATGTTCTCTATTACAAAAAGAAAAGAAGCAACTACATGGAGCACAGCCTTTGGCTGCATAGATCACAAAAAGCTAAGGATGACTCTTAAAGACATGGGAGTGCCACCACATCAAATAGTCCTGATGAGAAATCTGCACTTAGGACAAGAGGCTATTGTTAGAACAGGACACGGAGAAACAGAATGGTTCCAGTTGGCAACGGGGCCAGACAAGACTGTATTTGAATGCATTTCATCTCCCTACTTGTTCAATTTGTATGCAGAAAATATCACATGAAGACTAAGTTTTGACACAGAAGAAGGAGGTGTGAAGACAGGGTGAAGGAACATCGACAGTCTTAAGATATGCAGATGACACCATACTACTAGGAGAACACAATTACTAAGGAAAATTAAAAGAAGAAAGTGCAAAGGAAGGGTTACTGCTGAACATAAAGAAAACAACAACAAAAAATTACCATGGAGGAAACACATAAGTTCAACTTAGACAATGAGGAAACTGAAAGTTAAAGAGCTCCTGTACCTTGGATCAAACACTCTATAAAGTTTAAAGATAAAAAAAATTGAGCACTAAAGTTAGATGTGGTGCTGTAGAAGAGTGATGAGGATACTGTGGACAGCTAGAAAAAAATGAAATGCAAAACACATGAACAATTAGTTCCTTGAAAAGTTCAAGCCTGAAATTTCCCTGGAAGTCACGATCATCAAATTTACGCTATTGTATTTTTACCACATCATGAGAAGGAATGATTCTTTAGAAAAGACAATAATGCTAGCAAAGGCAGAGGATAGCTGATAGAAAGACAGACTGCCAGGTGGATAAACTCGATCACGGAGGTCATGGGCATATGTTTACAGGACCTAAATAGAGCAGTAGATGACAGGGTCTTGGAGATGTCTCATCCACTGGGTCACCATGAGTAGGGATCAGTTCAAGGGAAGTAACAACAAAACATGGAGCCAGTCTAGACTTACCAGGTCTTACCAGATTTCCAGATAATTATAACACTGGTAGAAGACACAGATTATCACCTCTTCCCATAGACCTGTCGTGATATAGGCTTCTGAGGGGCTGCCATACAGTCCCATCTCATCACTTAGTACTCTCTGTGTTTGACTGTAACAAAGGGGATACAATCTCTCTAGAACACAGTACTGTTTTTTTAAACAACCATGTGGTCTTCCTTCAAAAATATATTGGTTCAACTTCCTAATGAAATTTTCCAAGAGGAGGGTAGGGTCCAAGAGAGGAACGGCTCGTGTTCTTGTTCAGACTGCAAACCATCAGAAGAAAGGCCCATCTAGCACTCCACTTAATCAAACTACCCACTGGATTCTTCTCCACAGCTGAAATAATGTGTATAGATGCTCCAATCTGGAAGCAAGACCATAGAGTCCCATTTAAGAAGATTCCCACACATGTCTTCCTGAATTAAAATGATGATCATGTTAAATGTGAGTAAATAAAGGTATCTTTAATTTGTTTGTACACATGTTATAGGTTCATTTGCTTTACAGTTGTGAGTCACCCTGCCTTACCCCACATACCAACGTAAATATTCAAATTTGGGGATGTCTCAAATTTGAACACACGTTTATCCAGGAGAAGGAACACCAGTCTTGGATTCAATGCCTGTCCTAACCAGAAAATCAGTTTTGCCATTGTCTTCTAAGTCAGCAGATGCACCCATGACAAAATCTTCATCTCCCCAACCTTACAAAAGTCAGAGACTAAAAAATAATGCAAGTTGCTGATGAGATCTTTCTATGACTCCAGTAGGAAGGAGTGCTGGTCAACAAAGCTCATTTAGAGCTATCCATGGTACTGCTTACAGCTGCACAGTACACAAGAGGGTCTCTCTGCCTTCACTTAATTTGATGTATTCTCCTTGACTAGAATCAACCTACCTGACACAATCTTATCTGCTGATGCCTGATCCTTTGACTGAAACTCGGTTTCCTTTCTCATATTGTGTTAATTCCCATGGGCCTCTTCTATGAACTTCAGGAAACCACAACATGGGACAGAAACCAAAGTTATATGAAAAAAGGAGGTTTACTGAAGTTCCCAAACCAACAGTAAACCTTTATCCATAAGGAAGGTTACCATCCTTTGACAAGAGTACTGATTTGTCAGCATTAGCCATACCAAGGGGTCCTTTAAAAAGAAACACTGGCACAAATTAAACATAAGAGGAGTACAGCTACCATGCAGTTCTGGAAATATACTTTTCTGATCCACTTTTAAATGACTTTTTCTTCATCCCAATGACTGAAATTTGATTTCATGAACTCCTTACTGCAGGGGTGGGCAACTTCCAGAGCTCTGCACACAACTCACAAAGGACCTCAGAAGGCTAGCCCTGTTTGTGTTTGGACTTTAAAAAGCTGCTTTCACCATGTTCCACCATATCTGTTTAGGTGTTGGAGGAAGATTTTATCAAAACCAGATGTGACCAGAAGTTTACCAACTGTACTACAATTTTCACAATGAAATGGACTACAGTGGGCCCTTATTATCCACTAGGGTTTGGTTCCAGGACCCTCCATGAATAACAAAATCCGTGTATGCTCAAGTCCCATTAAATATAATGGCACAACAAAATGGTGTCCCATATATAATATGGAAAATCAAGGTTTGCAATTTGGAATTTATACTTTTTGGGAATATTTTCAAGTTGTGTATGCTCAAATCCGTGGATAAAAAAATCCATGGATAAGGAGGGCCAATTGTACATTGATCTAACAATGTCTAAATCATTAAACTCTATTTATTTTTGTCAGTGAGGTGTGCTGCTAACTGAGGAAGATGATGGGTAGTAGAAACCTCAGAAAATCTATGGCTAGATTCTCAGCTTTATGCCAAACTGAGACAAACTGTAAATTGCACCTATAGAATCATAGAGCTGGAAGAGACCACAAGGTCTATTCAGTCCAACCCCCTGCCATGCAGGAACTCATAATCACCCCCAACAGATAACCATCCAGCCTCTGTTTAAAAACCTCCATAGAAGGACACACCACCATTCTCTGAGGGAGTGTGTTCCATTGTCGAATAACTCTTATTGTCAGGAAGACAGAGGCTGGATGGCCATCTGTCAGAGCTGCATTCCTGCATGGCAGGGGTTGGACTGGATGGCCCTTGTGGTCTCTTCCAACTCTAGGATTTTATGTCTTTGAAAAGATATAAATTAATCAAGTATGGTGATAGGATGTAGCCTTGCCTGAACCCTTTACCTACTGGGAACCGCTATGTTTCTCCAAATTCTACTGATGGTGGCCTCCTGCCCTTGGTACAGATTCCTCATCAGGACTATCAGATGTACTGACATGCACATGTCTTTGAGTGCATTCCATAGTTTTTCGTGATCTATATGATCAAATGCTTTGCTGTAGTCTATGGAATACATGCTGATTCCTTTTTGGAATTCTTTGGTGTGTTCCATTAGCCATCACATGTTTGAAGTGGTCCCTAGTGCCCCTTCCTTTTCTGAATCCTGCTTGCATCTCTGGGATATACAAGGGGGTATCAAAAAGTTTTAATGACTGACTTTTTAAAAAATTAACAGAAAGTTTTGTTTTGATTTGTAGTTGTTAACTTATCTCTATGTAGTCACTATATAGATTTATACATTTTCCCCAGCGTATCTTGACCCTTCAAATACCTGATATTGTAGAAGCTTGCAGATTGTGCCTGATGAGGATTTTACACTTTAGTCACTTCTGGCACAGCCAGTCACAAAAATAAAGGGCTCAATAAGCTGATTTTCTCAGCAACGTACACTTAGGGAGCAATGATGACACTGACAAAATTTCATCAATATGTCATAATAACTTCCGGGTAATAATTATTACTTTATGATAACCCCTCGTAAGACGCAATCTGCAGGCTTCTACATTATCGGATATTTGGAAGGTGAAGGTACGCTGGGAAAAATGTATAAATCTAGATAGTGACTACATAAGAGATAAATTAACAACTGCAAATCAAAACAAACTTTCTGTCAATTTTTGATAAGGTGATCATTAAAACTTTTGTATACCTGAATATTCACACTGTCATCAAGGCTACAAGATAGCAGAACTGACACCAGCAAAATGAAAACAGGTTATAACTTGCATGACTTTGCCAATTGGTATATTTTTCTTAAGAAGAGGAAGTGGATCTAATACAAACAAAGGCATCTTAGAAGAGCTAAATAGTGAATCATATGCACATCTGAGAAAACTTGGATATCTGACACAGATCAAATAGTTCAACACCAATCCCGAAACTGGACAAGTGGAAACAGACATGCACAAGCATTTGGACAACTTGAAACATCAACAAATTTGATTTATTTACAACAGTAACTAGAGGGAGTGACTAATCCCAAAGTATAAACAAATTAATGAGTCTGCTGGACCTCAATTTGTATAAAACCATACTAAAATAATTTATTTTGCTCACATTTAACATTGTTAATTTAATTTTAACACATCTAGATTCCAGGTATGTTTCAGAATCCTAATTACAGTACTGTACTATGTTATTAGTGTATCTTCCAGCAGAAAGCATACATAATCAAGTGTTTTTATTAAACATATAACAATAAGACAACTCTGAAAAATATATTATCTCTTTTATTGCTAACATCCAGTGGAACTGCCTGACATCTACATAAGACTATGATGGTATGGGGAAGAAGGGATTATGGCTGCAATCCTATACACACTTGCTTGGGAATAAACTCAACTGAACTCACTGAGGGCTCACTTCTGAGCAGACATAAATGTGGCTAGTGATAAAACCATACTATGGAAATTAGCTTTTCTCTTTGGAAGCCATCCCAAAAAGAGCAAAATGCATTATTGAGAACAAAATCCAACAATCTGAAATAATAAGAAAAATCATCCTGCTGAATATGCGAGAACTACCTTAAACAGTAATCAAGCCCTTATGAGTCTTACCAGGCATATGCAACAGGGCATAATTCTTCCCTCTCAGAAAACACTGAATATGATCCAGGATAAAGGAAACCAATATAAAGAACATTCCTGAATACACATGACTTTGGCAACATGTCTACTAAAAACCAGTTATATAACATAGTTTTCACATTACTTTTGCATTTATTTTCAGACATTAATACAATCCGCAAGACTGCAATCCACTATTTAGAAATAATTCCCACTGAATCCTGGTAAACATACACAGAGTTACAGTTTAAAACTCTATCCTACGGTATATGACAGGCAATTTATGTTGTCATATACATCAGACTAGCCAAAACGGCTATACCAACACCTTCTGGTTGCAGGAGAATTCCCCCACACACTATATTCAATGTGGATAAATGGATAACTAAGAAATACAAGAACTGATCTAAACATATTATGTCTTCTTTCTTTCTTTGAAAGATTTTGAAAAGATATCTGGACTTAGTATAAATGAAGGGAAAACGAATATATTAACGAAAAATATGAAAAAAAATAATGAGATAAAACTACAAGAAAAAACAGGATTTAAAATAGTAAAAAAAGCAAGATATTTAGGGATTGACATTACAACAAATAACAGCGACCTTTTTAAAAATAATTATAATAAGTTATGGAAACAAATTAAAAAAGATTTAGAAAACTGGAAATCATTGAACTTATCCTTACTAGGTAGGATAGCTAGTGTTAAAATGAACATACTACCAAAACTGTTATTCCTATTCCAGACTATTCCAATCATAGTAAAAGAAAAACCTATACATTTATGGCAAAAAGACTTGACGAAATATTTATGGATGGGGAAAAAACCCAGGGTAAAACTAAAGACTATACAAGACGCGAGGGAAAGAGGGGGCTTAGCATTCCCTAATTTAAAAATATTTTTTCAAGCTGCTTCCCTAATGTGGGTTAAAAATTGGGTAATGCTAACAGAGAAAAAACTGTTACGTTTAGAACATGTTGATGTCATTTATGGATGGCATGCATATTTATATTACAATAAAGAAATAAACAACAAAGAATTTTACAATCATTGTATCAGGAAGCCCCTCTTGTGGATCTGGAAAAAGGTAAGAAGGAAAATTGGAGACAAAATATCTTTAGAAACATCGCCCCATGAAGCTTTTTTTTGGAGGGAGAAAGGACGAAACAAAAATTGGCTTAGATACAAAAACTTAATAAGTAAAGAAGATAATAGATTTAGATTTAAAACAGAAGAAGAACTAAAAAATGAAAATATAAATTTACATTGGTACTTGAATTGGCAGTTAAAAGAAAGATTTAGAACAGATATACAGGTAAATGGTATTGCAATTGAAAAATCGGAAATAGAAGAAATATTAAAATTAGAAAATAAAGGTCTTCTATCTAAATTATACCAATTTTTGTTAAAAATAGAAATGGAAAAAGAAATAGTAAAAAATAACATGATAATTTGGTCCCAAAATATTGGCAACAACATTGATTTAGACCAATGGGAATATACATGGACAAAGAGACTAAAATATACAAGAAGTCAAGACATTAGGGAAAACTATTATAAAATGCTCTTTCGATGGTATTTATCACCAGACAAACTAGCGAAAATCTATGGAGTAAGTGACAAATGCTGTAAATGTCAAAAAGAAAGAGGAACATTTTTTCATGTCTGGTGGACTTGTAAGAAAACTAAAAAATATTGGGAAGGGGTTCATAAAACAATTTGCAACATACTAAATTTAAAACTTAATCCTAGACCGGAACTATATCTATTGAATATACTAGATTTAGACTTAGAAAAAAAATATGGTAGAATTATATTCCACTTAACTACTGCAGCAAGATTGACATTCGCTAGAAGATGGAAGGAAGAATCAGTTCCTGAAATAGATGATTGGATAATAAAAGTCTATGATACGGCGGAAATGGACAGACTATCTTGTTTATTGAATGACGGAAATATAGAAAGATTTAAAAAAGACTGGGAAAAGGTCACTATGTTTCTACAACATAAACATGGACATTTAGCAACGACTGGATTCATAGAATAAAAGAAAATGGACGATACAACACTCCGGCGACATAAAGAAAATTGCCAGCAAAAAGGAAAAACCTATGAATGTTGTTTAGAATTTGAAATTATACATTTAATTTTATCAAAGACACTTGGTAAATGTTTTGTAATACTAAATTTATCATACTTAGTTAAATACAACTTATATAGAGTTATTTAGAAGATAATTAAATATATTTGTGACACACTTCGTTGAAAAAAAAATCTTCATAGCTTTAGTTAAGCGGTAAAGGGGGACTACAAAAGACATTATAATAATCGCCTCATTCAGAAGAAAGGAAGATTCTTTGTAAATCTGTGTAAGTTCGTAAGTTTGTGAAGAGTAGTGTTTGATTCATGTTGTTGTTGTTAACTTGTATGTGAAGGAGAAAGAAGTAGGAATTAGTCGGTTTTAGTTTAAACGAAGTAAGGTTGAAGAAAGTGGATATAAGAGCAGAGAAGTTTAATTAAAGTGAAAGTAAAGACAGTAGCAAGGGTTTAAGGCAGGAAGCAAAGTAAGAATGAAATTAGGAAGAAGTAAAGTAAAGTGGAAGTATAGTTGTTTAGACAGAGAAGACAACGACATAAGAAAGATAAGGTATAAGTAAGGATAAGCGACATATTTATGTTGTAGTTTTTTATTTTTGATGTCATTGTTTTGTTTGTTTTCTTTTGATTTGTTCTGTTGTTGTTGTTGTTACTGTTATGTTTTATTTTGGTTTTTTTGGTTTTTTGTCCTTTATGCTTTGAATGATTGCAATTTTGGGTTCTTAGAAATAATCAACCTTCATATGGATACTTAAGAAAATTTTATTTACATTCATTGTTAATGTTAATGCTTTTTTGTTGTTGTTGTTCTTTGTTTTGTTTTGTCTGTTACATATTTGTCTAATAAAATTTAAAAATAAAAAAATAAAATAAAAATAAACATATTATGTCTTAAGAGCCACAGGTTGCCTAGCATCTGCTTGATATCCCACCACTTGTCTACTTCAGTATCATGACAAATGGTAAAAGAGCCAGATTTAGTTTTAAAATAATCCTTTACTCTAGACTTAGGCATGCTGTGGCAATTATAAGGCACGTTTGAAAAATTTTTGTTTTAAAAAAACTGTCAGCTATTTTGCATTATTAAGTCTGAGGGTATGGCCTTGTGTCCATGAGTGGCTTAGAAGGGCCCAAGAGCCACAGCTTCCCATGTCAAATTCGATGGCGACTTTTCACCCTTTCAGTTTGAGGGCATGAAGGGGGCAGAAATCTTTGTTCTAGATTCCCCTTTCGCCCAAATTCTTATAGGACAGAATGGGAAACTTTTCTATGTCCTCAAGAGAAGCACATGCCTTCCTTCCACATATATATATGGAAAAACAGAGAATGAGAGAGAGAGAATTCAAAGATACAGCCATGTTAGTCTGTACAATCAGTTTGTAGGGAGATCTTGTAGCACCTTTGAGACTAACTGAAAGAAAGACGTTGGCAGCAGGAGTTTTCATAGACTTTGAGCATCTGAGAAAATAGACTTATGTCTAAGAAAGCTCATGCTGCCAACTTCTTTCGTTCAGTTAGTCTCAAAGGGGCTACAAGATCTCTCTCTCTCTCTCTCTCTGCCTCCCTCTCCCTCTAGATATATATTTGATGTTGTGTGCCTTCAAGTTGTTTCAAAGTTTTAGTGCCCCTAAGATGAACTTATCATGGGAGATTCTTGACAAGATTTGTTTGGAAAAGGCTTGCCATTATTTTTATATACATACATACATACATACATACATATAAAATCTCTCTCTTTATATGCATGCTTGCCTGCCTTCTCATCTCTTCCCTGCCTCAGGAAGAGTATACATATACTGTTGTGTGTTCTGCGCCTTCAAGTCATTTAACTTATGGTGACCCTAAGGCCATGGGGTTGTCTTGGCAAGATCTGTTCAGAGATTTGCCATTCCCAAAGCTGAAGGAAGTTGAGAGCAAGTGACTTGCCCAAGGTCACCCAGTGGGCTTCATGGTTGTCTTAAGACAGCAATGCTTCACAAGGTATCTGATGTGACACACCATCAATTTTTATAATGTGCCAGGGAATGGTACCATATTTGCACAATTTTATATATATATACAGGGTGACCAGACATCCTCCTATTCCAGGGCATGTCTTACATTTCAACCTTCTGACCAGGAAGAATTCCAAAATGTCCTCCATCATGAATTGACTTCAGGTTTTATTTCGTGGCTTCAGGTTTTATTTCGTCCTGTCCTCCTTTTTATTTTGTCATGTCCTACATTTTGCCTTGTCCTCTTTTGTGGTTATGACATCTGGTGTGTGTGTGTGTGTGTGTGCACATGGGTGTATGTCTCTGGGGCAGGGATTCGATGAGAAGGCAGGTGCCCAGGGAACCTTGGGAAAGGTGGCCAAAGCCCTTGGCTATCCCTAACCCAAAACATGTTTCTTGAATGTTTTACATTTTGAGGAGCCTTGTCCTCCTTGTGATGTGATGACATCTCATCACCCTGTGTGTGTGTGTGTATATATATATATATATATATATGAGGCAAGGAGGAGGTGGGATGAGTTTGTGGCTAACACTGGCCCAGAACATTTTTTTGAATGTTCCACATTTTAAGGTGGCCTGTTCACCTTTTGGGGTGACGACATCTGGTCACCCTGTGTATATATGTGTGTATCATATACACTTGTCCCTCCATATTCGCTAAGGTTAGGAGCACAAGACCCCAGTGAATATGGAAAAACCGCAAATAACAAAAACACCATGTTTTTATCTGAGAGGACATCTCTCTAGAAATCTCTAAGTCCTCCAATGCAACTCTGTGGCCCGACAGACACTGACCATAGAACAGCACTGGAGGAGCTACAAAGGCCTAGCAGAGTATTCTCTCAAGGAATAATCTCTAGGTCTTTCAGTAAAACTTTTTAAGTTGACCATACAGTTGCACTGGAGGACCTAGATATTCCTAGAGAGAACATATTAATCAAAGCTGCGAATAATCAAAGCCGCAAATATTGAGGGATGAGTGTATACACGTATACACACACACACACACACACACACACGTGAGGCAAGGAAGAGATGCCAAAGCCCTTGGCTACCACTTGCCCAGAGCATTTCTCTTGAATGTGTCCCTCCCCACACTGTCACAATCCGATGTCAGGAACTGCATTTTGAGGTGCCTTGTTCTCCTTTGTAATTATGGCAGCTTCTCGCCCTATGTGTGTATATGTCTGTGTGTGAGTGTGTGTGTGTGTGTGTGTGTATGGCAAGGAACCCTGGGGAAGGTGCAACGAGCCCTTGGCTACCACTAGCCCAGAACATTTTTCTTGAATGTCCCACATTTTGTGGTGCCTTGTCCACCTTTATGGTTATCACATCAGGTCACCCTTTGTGTGTATGTGTGTACATATATATATATATACACACACACACGTACATGTATATATTTGTGTGTACACACACACACACACACACATATGTATGTATACACATAGGTATATGTATGTGTATATATGTGTGTCTATATATTTATGTCTATGTGTGCATGTCTATATGTGTATGTGTATGCATGTGTATATACATGTGTGTGTATGTATATGTGTGTGCATATATGTGTGTGTATATATGTGTACACATATCTGTATGCATGTATATATAAGTACATATACATGTGTGTGTGGAAATGTGTGTATATGTGTGTGTACATATATATGTGTGTACATATATGTGTGTGTATATATATAGGCGTACATATATGTGTGTGTATACATGTGTTTATATATATGTACATGTATATATATTTATATGTGTGTGTGTGTATGTATATATGTGTACATATATTTATGTGTATATATATATAGATAGATATGTATGTGTACATATATATGTGCGTGTATGCATGTATTTATATATGTGTACATGTACATGTATATATGGTGTGTGTATGTATATATGTGTGTGTGTACATATATATGTGTGAATATATAGATATGTATGTGTACATACCGTATATATGTGTGTATACATGTGTGATTATATATATGTACATGTATATATATATCTGTGTGTGTATGTATATATGTGTGTGTATAGATACGTATGTGTACATATGTGTGTATGCACGTGTGTATACACACATATGTGTGTATATATGTGTGTGTTCAAATATGTGTGTATATATGTATGCACATATACATGTGTGTGTGTATATATATATATATATATACACAGAGAGACACATATGTCTATGTGTATAATATAATATATAATATATTATATATATAATATATATATATAATATATATTTATACACACACGTATAATATATATGTCAATAATAATAATAATAATGTGTGTGTGTGTGTGTAACATGTGTGTGTGCATAATCCATGCACTCTGAGGCAGGGAGCCCTTGGTGTCCCAGCAGATGGCACAGCCAGCCTCCCTCCCTCCCTCCTTAGTCCTTTCCTCCCTCCCAGTCCCTTCCTCCGTCCGGGAGCGGCTCCTTCCTCCGGGTTTTGCCTCGGACCCTCCCTCCCTCCCTCCAGCAGTGAGACTCCTGTGTCTGTAACAAAGAACAGGCGGCGTGGAGGCGGAGAGCCGGACGGAGGGGAGGGCGGTAGCACCAGCACCAGGCCTCCTAGTATTATTAGTATTATCCCCTGCCCTTCCTTCCTGCAGAGTTGGAGAGAAGAAGCCCCCCCCCCGCGGTCGGAGAGAGGGAGAGCCCCCTCCCCCCCGTTCTTGGATCCCAGTGAGGAGCGCTTTCATAATTACCTGCCTTTGGATTGGAACGTTCTACTCCTCCTCTTCGCGCCCGGATCGAATTCCGGGCTCCAGGTTCCGATCCCAGCCGGAAGCCGCGCCGCCCCGCACCGGAAGCCGGGCCCTGAAGTGACCCCCCCGCGCGCGCAAAGCACTCTGGGAGTTGTAGTTCAGAAAGGATGCTGATGAGGGAAAGGATTAAGGGGATAAGGAAGGAAGGAAGGAGGGCTGATTATTATTTGAGGGAATAGAGGATAGGGAAGGAAAGAAGGGGCGCGTCCACACTGGACGGATAAACCGGTTAGAGAGCGCTTTAACTCTTTCTGTGGCTCTTTGCTATGGAATTCTGGGAGTTGGAGTTTGTTGTGGGCCCAGAGCGGAGCAGAGCTCCGCTCTGGGCCCCACAACATACTCCAACTCCCAGAATTCCATAGCAAAGAGCCACATAAAGAGTCCAGCCCAGCTCTGGGCCCCACAACATACTCCAACTCCCAGAATTCCATAGCAAAGAGCCACAGAAAGAGTCCAGCCCAGCTCTGGGCCCCACAACATACTCCAGCTCCCAGAATTCCATAGCAAAGAGCCACAGAAAGAGTCCAGTCCAGCTCTGGGCCCCACAACATACTCCAGCTCCCAGAATTCCATAGCAAAGAGCCACAGAAAGAGTCCAGCCCAGCTCTGGGCCCCACAACATACTCCAACTCCCAGAATTCCATAGCAAAGAGCCACATAAAGAGTCCAGCCCAGCTCTGGGCCCCACAACATACTCCAACTCCCAGAATTCCATAGCAAAGAGCCACAGAAAGAGCCCAGCCCAGCTCTGGGCCCCACAACATACTCCAACTCCCAGAATTCCATAGCAAAGAGCCACAGAAAGAGTCCAGTCCAGCTCTGGGCCCCACAACATACTCCAGCTCCCAGAATTCCATAGCAAAGAGCCACAGAAAGAGTCCAGCCCAGCTCTGGGCCCCACAACATACTCCAACTCCCAGAATTCCATAGCAAAGAGCCACATAAAGAGTCCAGTCCAGCTCTGGGCCCCACAACATACTCCAACTCCCAGAATTCCATAGCAAAGAGCCACAGAAAGAGTCCAGCCCAGCTCTGGGCCCCACAACATACTCCAGCTCCCAGAATTCCATAGCAAAGAGCCACAGAAAGAGTCCAGCCCAGCTCTGGGCCCCACAACATACTCTAGCTCCCAGAATTCCATAGCAAAGAGCCACAGAAAGAGTCCAGCCCAGCTCTGGGCCCCACAACATACTCCAGCTCCCAGAATTCCATAGCAAAGAGCCACAGAAAGAGTCCAGCCCAGCTCTGGGCCCCACAACATACTCTAGCTCCCAGAATTCCATAGCCACAGAAAGAGTTTGAGGTTGCTTTAACTGCCCTGGCTCACTGCTAGGGAATCCTGGGAATTGCAGTTTTATTGTTGCACCAGTTTTATTGTTGCTCTCTCTCTGACAGAGAAGGCCAAATGCCTCACAAAACTACAGTTCCCAGGATTCCCTGGCCTTGAGGCAAGGCAGTTGAAGTAGTCTCAAACCGGATTATGTCTGCAGTGTGTTTTATTGGACCTTTGTTTCTCTCCCCACCTTAGACTTTGAACTCCCACACTTAGGGCAAAAAAACCCCACAAAATAGTGGCTTAGTAAAAAAGAGAAGGAGCAAACATATATATATATATATATATATTTAAAAAACCTTTTAATTAACATTAAAAGGTTAAAACCATTAAGAGAGAAAAGAGAACTGCAAAACAATCAGGATACAGCCAACAAGTTAGTTCAGTCAGCATGTCGTAAATTGCACTATTTTAAAAATATTTTTATTTTATTTTATTTTGGCTAAAATACAATCTTTTCTTAATAATTGAAATTATCTTCTTTTTCTACTGCTAAATTACATACTTTCTCACTGCCTTTTAGTTGCTGAGGCATCAAGCAAGCGCCAGAAGATTAATCTGTCATCATGGAACAACAGACAGAACATCTGAGAGATTGGAGTGGTCTCTGTGATCTTGTGTTCACAAATTTAATAGACGGATACCATTTTTCTACAAAAGCATCATGAGTCATCTGTCCCTTATTTCTTCTCCTCTGTCAATTTCTCTAAGAGCCCTGTAAAGCCAGATTCCTTTCCACCGAGTAGCTAAGGATGTCTTTTCATTTCCAACATCTAGCAATCCCCATAACAAGCAGCTGTAAAAGCAGCCAGGCTTTTTTGTTTCAAGTTGTTTAATAATAATAATAATAATAATAATAATAAATTTATTTGTATCCTGCCACTCCCTGTGTTGGATCGAGGCGGGTAACAAGAAGAACAGCAAATAAATACTTGACTATAAGTCGACCTCATATGTAAATCGAAAGCAGGTTTTGGGGGGCCAAAATTATGGATTTTGATATAACCTGTGGATAAGTTGAGGGTAAAACCTAGGGGCGTGAAGATCTATAGGATGACGCAAAGGAAAATAATGCCACATAAGTTGCAAAATTCCAGCAAGTATAACTGGGCTCACACTAAAGGCTGGATGAATGAGAGAGTAGAGGATGGTCAGTGCTTTCAGGACATATTATGCCCTTGCCTTTCACAAAACAAACAAACAGCTTCATTTATATACCGCTTCATACCGCCTAAGGAGTGTCTAAGCGGTTTACAGCTGTAAGATACTTGCCCCCAACAATCTGGGTACTACTCATTTTAGCGACCTCGGAAGGATGCAAGCCTGAGTCAAGCTTGAGCCCTTTTGCTGGTCTTGAACTCGCAGGGCTCCTTGTCCAAACTATTCACATCATTTTTCAAATAATCTTAAAGAGCTTAGAGTTTTACCTCTAATCAGTTTAGATGCTCCAGCTTCTCAATATCCTTTTTGAATTGTGGTGCCCAGAACTGGATGCAGTATTTCAGGTGAAGCCTGGCTAAAGCAGAATAGAGTGGCACTATTATTTCCCTTGATCAAGGCTATTGATGCGGATTAGAATTGAGTTGTCTTTCTTAGCTGCTGCATCGCATTGCTGATGTTGACTCATGTCCAGCCTGTAGTCCACTAAAGTTGCTAGATCCTTTCCACATATACCGCCATCAAGCCAGGTATCACCCCTCTTATATCTGTGCATTTCACTGTTATTGCCCAAGTGTGGTACCCTACATTTCTTCGTGCTGAAATTTGTGTTGAACTAACATTTTGTTAGTTTCTAATTGCCAAACAACAGTGATACCTTTATTGGGACAACCAAAATGCACAATTCTATGTTGCAAGTTTTTGAAGCACCACTGGTTTCTTATTCAGGCAGGGTTTTAAAAACCACACAGGAGTGGGGAAAAAATGAACATTTTAGTCATGGCCCTGCATGTTGCTGTTTATTGTTCTCAGTTCAGATAGCTTTTTCTCTCCTGTATGGTTTTAATATCTTGCTTGATGAAAAAGCCAGTGGAGCTTCAAAAGCTTGCTGCATGTAATTGTACATTGTGCTTGGCCCAATACAGGTATTGTTTGGTGGGGTTTTGATTTGATCTATGGCCAACATGGCTACCCCCGAGTGTTTTTTGTTTGTTTTGTTTTGTTTTGTTTTAGTCGTCTGGGCTATTAGCAGTCCCTCCTAATTTAATGTCATCTGTGAATTTGATAAGCATGCCCTCTACTCCATCATTCAAATCATTGACAAAGATGTTGAATAGCACTGGGCCCTTGCTTGTCATATATCTCTAGGATGGGGCAGTGGTGTCCCTAGGAGTATGTGTGGGGTTGTCTGCAGCGGGTGACAACCCAGGAGAGGGGTGACACCCAATAGGGCCTCCTCCTACACTCCTCACTGCTGCCACAAGCAGGATGGGGCTGAGCTAGTGAGGGACAGCGATGGGCCTCCCCCTACTTGGTGCCACTGCATCATCCTACTAATGAGTAGGACAGTAGGGAACCACTGAGGGAGGGCCAGGCCACCTCCACCTCGGTGCCACTACATCGTACTACTCATTAATAGGATGATGCCGAGGCACTGATGGAGAGGGCCAGATGCCCTATCCCAGATTCCCCACTCCCTGCACCAGGTGACACCCGGGGCAGGGACACCTCTGGGATGAGGAGGAGTCATTGTTTAGTACCTTTTGGGTTCAGTCAATCAGCTACAAATCTACCTAACAGTTGCGTTATCTAGCCTGCATTTTAATTGCTTTTCTGCAAGGATAAGGGACCTTGTCAAAGGCCTTACTGAAATTAAGATATGATACATCAACAGCATTCCCTTCATCTATCAATTTGTGATTCATTAAAAAAGAGAGAGAGAGAGATCAGTCTGGCATGAATTGTTTTTTGAGAAACCCATGCTGACATTTAGTAATCACAGCATTCATTTCTAAGTGCTTACAGACTGTTTAATTACCTGCTGTAGAATCTTTCTTAGTACTGATGTCAAGCCTGACAACCATAATTTGGACCTTTGCAAACTATAGTACTAACTGCACATTGTTGGAAACAAAAATATAGCTATACCTTGGGAAGGGGCAGGAAAAGCATAGAGCACTAAACTGTATTCCTCATTTTTAAAGAAGGTGGTGAAAAAATCGGGTAGAATAGAGAAAAGCCAGCTTTTTTGTACAGATTGTCCCGTGTGTCAATAATTTGGTGTCTGAGGCAAAATCCAGTAACATTTTGAAAACCACTAGTGTCTAGACTCACTAAATTACAATAGTTGGGGAAGATATCCTATTCACTTCTGCTTGAAAAGGGCTTCCCAATGGCTGTATCTTTAGGGCTAAATAATTTTTTTAGATTAATTTTTAGTTGTCAGAAAACAATTTGTGCCTTATTTTTGCTCTGAGAATAAACATTCCTAGTCATATCATCATCCCATCCCAGTGACCTGATGCTGTGCAGTTCCATTAAAAAAGAAGAAAATCACAATTAACATAGTATACCTTTGGATTTTTTTATATCCAATAACAGAGATTTAAGACTTTCAAATAATAGTTTTTAAATATTTTCAAGTATTTGTAAGATCAGCAACTCATTTTCTTTTATACAGTTTTGCATTTCAGTTCATTTATATGGCATCAAGCTATACAATAAAAGAAAAGCCAAGACTCAATACTTTTGCAACCCAACCCTAAGTGCATTTATATCAGGGATAGAAGGAACAATTGTCCTCCAGATATTACTGGAATGCAACTAAGATTGATGGAAGTCGCAGCCCAATGAGATTTGGAGGGCCTCAAGTCTCCTTCACCTCTTTATTTATATAGGAGCAAATCCACTGATTATGTTAGGCCTTATTTTTAGAGAATCATGTAGCCTTCTGGATGCTGCCAAGACTACAAGGCCCAGTACTTCTCATCACTGGCTGCGCTGATTAAGGCTGCTAAGACCTGCAGTCCAGAAATATCTGGAGGGCCACATGATTTCTTCCCCTCCCCCTTCTTTTCCCCCTAAAGAAATGAGTCTAGGATCACAATCATAGTGTTTATTACAAAAATGTAATATTTCATGAAGAAAGTAATTTTCTAGAGATCAGACTATAATAGGATATCCTAAGAAAAGCTAGAATTTGCCCAGTGTTGTTAAAATTGTTGCTTCCTTTTCAGCAGCCTTTGCATGTCAGACATATGAAAAGCCTGGATCCAACACTACTATTATAGCTTATGTAAACCACTGATCTACACCAGGGATACCATTACTAATACAAAAGATATTTCTTTATTTCCTGGTCAAAATGCACTGATAGTATTGATACCAGGTGTTGGCTGAATAAATTAGGAGACCTTGATTCTACAGCTCACAAGGAAGCCAAGTATATCAGAGCAAATCTCCAATGAATTCTGGTAAGGTTTGCAGTTTAAATAAGAAATGCATGTATATTAAGAATATATAAATTAGACAGTGACATGTATTCTTTTCTTTACTCAGTAACAAGGAAACAGGGAGCACAATTTGCCCCTTGTTAGTATTTAAGAAGCGAACGTTTCAGAACATGAATTCACACTTCCCTTGACCTAGTTAGTTCCAAAATGGAACAAAGAAAGAAACTCCTGGAAGAGACTACACACGCTCAGTATAATGTTATCCTTCATTCCACTATGACAGAGTACATCTGTCTATTAAATTGAAAACTCTCCAAGGTGTGGTGCAGTATTGCCAGTACAGCATAATCTATTAATGGAAATAAGAACATGAACTGGCAAATAGTCTGTGAGCAGCTCAGAACGTAAAGTGGATGCTTTCAGTGGTATATGCACAGAGTACTAAAATTATATTCATAAGTAGTTGTGCATGTTACCAAGCTCTATGGTTATTATTGATGAAAAGCAAGTCTCATTCATACACGTTTAGCAATGATGTATCAGGCCTACTACATCAGCATTTTATTTCTCTGTCCTGAAATATTTTAAGGCTGCAGTCCTAAGCATTCTTACCTGAGAGTAAGTCCCACTGCACACAGTGAGATTTGCTACTGAGTAAACATGTATAGGATTGCATTGAAAATGTATTTTCTAGTTCAATCAGGATTTCTTGGTCTTCCCGCTTTTGTTTTTGCCCACAACACAACACCCTATTTTAATCTGTATTGCTACTCTTCTCATAGAACCATAGAGTTGGAAGAGACCACAAGGGCCATCCAGTCCAACTCCCTGCCATGCAGGAATTCTCCATCAAAGCATTCCCGACAGATGGCCATCCAGCCTCTGCTTAAAGACCTCTAAGGAAGGAGACTCCACCATATGATATTACTTTAAAACGCAACCATGATATGTCACTATTAACATACATTCATGCAGACAGCTGTCCACTATAATACCCTGGTCCTCAGTGCTCAGTCCCATATTAAAAACACATTTGGAACCTGTTCTGTTTTTTCTTTTAAAGACATGCTGTTTTACAGACTAAGGCCCTCCAATCTCAATGAACTGGCTTCCAAGAAGTTTGGACAGGACCGAAGCCATGTTGCAGCACATTAAAATTGCTATAAGCCTTCCTCCACCATTTCATGTCCTTGCTTTATTGTCCGTGGACCATAAAATTAATCAATCTCATTAAGCATACAAGTCTATGTTTCTGTAAATGGGCAGGTAATATAATTTGGCATGTACTAGGTGTTATGGTTCAACTGCATGTGGTTCAACTGATGTCCCATTCAGTTTGCTTTTGCTCTTGAAGATCATTTTCTTGTTCAGAATGCGTGTTAGGGTTCCTCCCTTTTTTCGGGTACCATCAGATGCGGGCTGCTGTAGATAGATCAGGTCATTATGTGACTGGCTCATTCCTGGGTCTTTTTGATGATGCCGCCGGAGGAAAAATAACTTTGCACTTTTCTTTAAAATTCCACCTGTAATAGTGAAAATGTAAACGATTTTAGATACAAACTATTTCTTTGAATCACCATTATCTGAAACTGTGTTATTCTCTAAAATAAAGTACTTGCTCACTTTCTAATTAGATTCAACCAGCATTTAGTAAAGAAAGAGGAAAAAAAGTTATACAACTTAGACTTGTAATAAATCTGTGGTAACAATCTTATGCACACTTCAGTTGGACTTGCTTCTCAACTGATACTTATAAGACTAAGCAGTAAATGGTCAGTGTGCGAGGTGTTGAAACTGTGATGGTGATTTTCCTAAGGCCAGTTTATTCAGTTAAATTTAACATGCAAGTATTTCCCTGGAATTATGTCTCTTAACTTAGTACAGAAAATGGTACACAAATGTAAAAAGTTTTAGACAGAATGTTTAAATCAATTCATGAAATTGTAAATTTCATGCAAAAAGGCTATCCATTTGTAACAAGTGATACATAAAAGTAGTTTAGACAGAGAACTGAAGAAACAGGTTGTGATAAAATTTTCACAGTTTGGGCGAAATAAGCCCTCAAGTAATAAACATTTCCCAGATGCTTATTTAGAAATGAGAGCTCAGATCTTGATGAAGTAAAAACCCAATCCAGGTGGTTTCAACAGCAGAGTTATTTTTCAAATGTTCCTTTAGAAATCAAGGGTAGTGCAGCTCTGACATTTTGCTTTCTTTTAATGTGGCCTTCAGATCAACAAAACACCAAGCAGTTGACAGTTTTACAAACTGCTATTTCTAAGGACATGCTATCGAGTAGAAATTTTTCAGTATTACTTTCTAGAAAAAAGTATCTTCCTATTGCTTTTATTTCTTCAATATATTCAATGATCTTTAATACTTCATGTACACACACTATACAACATGAGAAGTGCAGGAAGCATTGGTGCAATGCCATTGTCCCACTTGAAGGAAAGTGACACAAGGACAGTTCTTTTCATAGGGCTTTCTGGACTGAGATACAAAGAGGCTGTGAGGCAAGCAATCAAGCAAAAATGAAAATGTGGTTCTAAATGAGGAATTTCCTTAATTTATCAAGTTAATGCTAGCCTTTAAGACATGTGCTTATTAATATATACATAGATAAATAGATTGACATGCATATATGCATACATACTCAAGCTATCAAGAAATTATTCATTCATTGGGGGATACAAACTAGACTCTACCATCATGACCTACAGCCCAGTTAGTTTAGTTTAGCACTGCTACCTCAGAGGAGAGGTCTTATCCATATCTACTGCTTATTTGGGTATGTTGAAATGTATGCAATACAATGGGCCCTTGGGAGGTCTGATTCCGGCACCTGCCATGGATAACACAATCTACGGATGCTCAAGTATAATGGCATAGTAAAATGGTGTCTCTTATATAAAATGGAAAATTCAAGGTTCGCCTTTTGGAATTTATCTATTTCTGGATATTTTCAAACTGTGGATGGTTGAATCTGTGGATAAGGAATCCGTGGATATCGAGGGCCAACTGTTTATTTAGATATTACCCATGACACAAATTATCAGCGGTTGGAGTGGAGAGTCAGTAGTCAATCCAGTTCCAGACTTTGGACTGAACCATGCTTTAGATCATCAACTTGCCCCTTCTGCCATTCAGCTGATGGGTACCTGTATGGGTTCTCCTCTAACATTTATCAACAGTAAGAAGGGACTTCTAAACAATGATCTGGGAACAAAGGAACTAGCTGTTTATTTTAGAAGTTATTTCTAAGTCTTTAAAAGAAGCCATGGGACCACAACATTTCAGTTCTTTTATTCATCTATGTATCTTTAAGAAACAACTGCTGTTGATTAAGATATTTTTTTGTTCAGAAACTGTTATCTTCAATAAATCAATTTGAATAAGGGTGGAGAACTGAGCAGAGGAATACTTTGACCTCTTGGCAGACTGCCTGGATGTGTCTTGTGCAACTTAAAAGTGATGTCATGTAAACTGCAGTTCCCACTTTCAGTGGCAAACTAGCTGCCTTCACAGGTTGTCAGAAATTTGGAGGATACTGGGACAAATCACACCAAAATCCCAGTTTGGGCAATTTGGGGTGATTTTAAGTGAAGTTCTCTTCATTTTGAAGGAGTAATTTATAGGTGTGTGAATTGAGAGGGTTGCAGGAATGGCAGTGAGGGGCCACCACTCTTGTCTTTAATAATTTTGGGGGGAGGAGAGTAAAGGAAAGGGCCATTATGAAAAATTTGTTCCCTTCAGCTGGAAATTAGATGGAGTCTTATGAAATTCTTTGTACTATACTAATGTCAGCATCCTTAATTATTACCCCAAAATCCACAATTGGGGCAGGGGAAAATAAGAATTTTAAAATCAAAGACTTAGCTATGTTAAGAATGGAAAATCAAAATGCAAAGGGATCTTGTAGCACCTTTGAGACTAACTGAAAGAAAGAAGCTGGTAGCATGAACTTTCATAGATTTGAGCTTCCTTCCTCAAAGTCAGATGAAGAAGTAGGCTCAAGTCTACAAAAGCTCCTGCTACCAGTTTCTTTCTTTCATTTAGTCACAAACATGCTACATGATCCCTTGGCACAAGATTTTTGTTTTAAAAAAATGATTTATAGAAAAAAGGACCAGTCGTTTTCTGATGATGAGAGAAGAAATTAAGGAGGACAACTTTATAGCAACCTGGTACTATTTTAAAATGTATTTTCAAGAACTGAATGCTGAAGATGGATCTACAGCTAGATCAACTAGTTGTTTTTTTTTGTTTGTTTGTTTTTTTGGTGTAGCAGATATTAATCTATTATAGAAATAGAATAGCTAATAATATACATTAATCAGTGGATGAATATGTAGACAAACAGATATATTTTTTTGTACATAGAAAGATCTTATAGCATCTTTGAGACTAAATAAAAGAAAGAAATTGGCAGCATGAGATTTCATAGACTTCAGTCTGCTTCCTCAGATGCATTTGGAGGAAGCAGACTGAAGTCTATGAAAGCTCATGCTACCATTTCATTTTTTCAGTTAGATTCAAAGGAACTACAAGTTCTCTCTATGTACTGATTCTACAGACTAACATAGCTATATCTTTGAATTCTAGATATATTATTTGTAGATGATTTGATTCATAACGTATGACTATATTTGATGTATTGCTATCACTGTATACAACATAGTTATTATATAATATTGTATTATAAAAGCCAACTCAAGTTTTCAGAACTGCAGGAGAGGGCTTTCACTCAGTCCCACCATCTTCACAAGGATGTTTGGTGAGAGGACATAGGAGAAAGCCTCCCAGTGGCTGTTCCCAGGCTGTGTGACTTCCTTCCATGGGAGGTTTGGTTGGCTCCTTTTCTGCTTTCTTTCTACCGGCAAGTAAAGACCTTTTTATTCAGACAGGCCTTTGAAATTTAAATTATGTACCAGCAGCATGTGCAAAGGCAAGATGACTACACTGAAACTGCTGTACTTTGGACACATCTTGAGAAGACATGACTCACTAGAAAGGACAACGATGCTTGGCATAGTGCAATGCAGCAGGAAAAGAAAACGACTGCATTACAGGTGGATAGATTCAATCAAGGAAGCCACAGTTTTGAGTCTACAAGACCTGAGCGGGGCTGTTGATCACAGACTGACTTGCAGGTCTCTCATTCATATGGCCACCGTAAGTTGAAGTCAACTTGACAGCAGTTAACAACAACAAGCATATTAACTTGAGATGATGTTGCTGTGTTTTAGTAATATTATTTTAAATATGCTTTTAACCATATTTTAAAAATAATACTGTTGTTTAATTCTTTAACTTTTGTAAAGATTTTAATTCAATCTTGTTTTGAATTATTGGAAGCCACCTTGGATGCCAATCCAGGAGAAAGGTGGAGTAAAAATTCAAGATAATAAATAAAATGTTGATTTGAGGATTTTTTTTTTTAAAAAAGAGTTCCTCTCCTTTAAAAGTTTATTCCCATCGTTAGTATTTTAATTATCCAAAAGGTATGCTGGGAAGGCAAGTCATGCATCAAAAAATTCTGTGAACACAAGATAAGGCAGGAGGAAAGATGTGTACTTGGGACCCCAAGCAGAGCAAATCCAGCCAACAGGCCACTCTTTGCCTACTTCTGCTTTAAAGTTTATGCTGGATTATAATTCCTTTAGCTTTATGCATTCCAAAGGAGGCAGCAAACACTTTCATGAACATGCACCTTTCCTTTCTCAGGACAATACAGGATTACTTTGTTCTCTTGATCCGAGAACCAAGTGTATACAATATATTACAAGACATGGCCTTGGAGAGGCTCTGCATGCACAGGCGTCCTGAACATGATGCACTTCCACAGTAAGTGAACTGGATAATTGGACAGTGACAGTACTATCTCACCTGTAGAGAATGCAGGCAGCCAGTGCTGAATCATGCCACATACATACCCTTTTTTTCTTTCTGCAGGAGCTCGGCAGAAACTTTCTATCTATCACTGGAGTTACAGTACTTCTAGTGCAGAGGTGGACAGCCCTCAGTCAGAGGCGAACCCCACAGGGACAAAAAATATATATGTATTTTTCCCTGCAGCCTTCTCAAGTGTCCTCTAGTGGAGTGAGGGGCATTTTCGCCATATTTTAGGCCTCCCTGGGCAATTTTAGGTACAGAAAAGTCTTTTTAAAAACAATTGGAAGTTGTCAACTTCAACTGGTCAACTTCAATTTTGAAAAAAAAAAGGTTTGTTTGGGCCTAAAATGGCCTAAGGGGCCTACAATATGTGGAAAATGCTCCCAATTCCTAGAGAGAATAGGGTAAGAAATGTTTAGGGGGCTTTTTGTGCTGGGTGGGCATGCCCCCCCAAGGTCTTCTAGGGATAGTAAAATGTCCCCCTAGCCTCTGACAGTTGCCCACCCCTGCTCTACCATCAGAACTAGAAAAGACTTTGCCTGAGAAAAGCTTTGGGAGAGAAGGCAAGAACAGCAAGCCAAGCGTGGATTCCAACGTCATCTGCATGCTTTTCTGGTACTTTCCCCACATATCGCAAACCACTGCATTACATGCTACAGCAGGTGAGCTGCATCTGTAGATGTTGGATTGCCACTATGACAAGTACTCAGAGCCTCTGATTATTGTTCATTAAGAATTTACAGGCCTTCATTCTAGATGGAGAAAACTACTACTCCAGTTTTCCCATAGAAGTTTAGCTTACATAGACTAACAAGTTTACCAGCTAAGCAGTTTTAGAATTACAGCCCATTTTAACAGCTATGTCTAACAGTACAATTTGGAGGAAATATGGGCGCACAGAGAAAAAGATTTTTTTTTTAAAAAAAAATGGCTTATTTGCTACATTAAGTGTCTCACACAAGCCACAGCATAAGACAGAAATAACTTACTGTGTATTCAATTAATTCTGCTTGGCATAGTAGTCCACTTAAGTTTACAGAGAGAATGGGTAAGAAAGATGAAGTCAGAGATATAGGCAGAAGTATGAAAAATAATGATGATTCAACATGTGTAAATGGCTAACTATATTGAGTTTTGTAATTTATGGGAATGGGAGATAGGAATCGTAAGGCCTTTTTTTGTGTGTAACCTCGTCCCCCTGGACTCTCCCCCCTGAAAACTGAAGAACTGTGGAAGATTTAATTAAATGTAAAAATCTAAGAAACTGGATGAATGTGTACATGCAAATATCATTTATTAGAAGCCCTTTTATATAGGTACTTTAGCCAACAGTACTATAAAATGTGCCATCTCAACATTACACACAGCACAAGTTACTAAGGCAGAAGGATGAAAGAACTATACAAAATTGCTACAAAATCTTTAGTTGCTGAAAACATTCCCTTTTGTTATTTGTTTACAGATGAAGGCTGACATAATTTAAACTAAACCAATAACGAGGCTGAAATTTTATAGCTGTCTTGTAGTACTAAAATGTTTCAAAGTCTTTTAAAGCTCTATAAAATACTGTACCTTTGGATTTCTTCATAGTTCCAGATTCTGAGACACTTACAGAGCTCCCAGACATCTTATCACAGTCTTGGTCTAGTAGTGCATTGCTTTGCCACTGCTGACTACTGTCATCTAAGGTCCAGTCATCATGGCTGTTTTCCTGGGGTTCTTCATAGGTAGGTATCGTTTGGGATGCAGATAATGACAGTTTTTCACCAGAAAGGGACGGAACAGGTGACCCTTCAGCACTGGAAGTCACAGCTTGTTTACATGACCCATCCATGGTTGCTGCATAGTCCAACATAAGTGCAGCTTCGCTATCCTGAGATAAATTAGTCTGAAACAATATAGAACTATTTGTACATTTCCATCACATTGGTTGTGTTTTAATATTATCATTTATTTTATTGTGTTTTAAAAAATATAAAGTAATATGTTTTTACTTGAACATAGTTTTTAACGTTGTGTGCCACCCTGAGTTTTGAGAGAAATGTGATATAAATTAAATAAATACATGTCTGGGAATCAAATACATGCCCAAGCTCTCACATCAGTCCTCCTCCCTGCCATTTTTGAACCTGAGATTCCCTGTCACAAGTTACTTCTGAAAGTCTAGCTGATTTCAGAAGTAGGTTGCCATGTGGCCTCAAAGATGGTGGCAGAGGGTGGGTAGGTTTGAGAAACACAAGCCTCAAGTCACTTTGTCACTGGACTGGAACAAAAGGAGTTGTCACAACTTGCACACATCTTTCTTCTCTGAAATCTTAAGAGATTCAGGAGCTCTTCTGACATGAATCTTGACTCTCTAGTCAATGTATGTCCTTTGCCTCTTCTCTGCTTTCTTGTCTTATCAGTAGCACAGGGCACTTTTTGTCCCAAGGGCTTCATTGTCCCAGCCTTACCATCCCCTTGGCATTTTCCTTTCTTCACCTCCAGCTCACTATCATCCATTATTTACTCTAGTATCAACTTTTAAGTCTAGTCCTTACAATCTCATTCTCTTCACTACTGAAACATTTGAAGTGGTCAGTACACTAATTCAGTATTGATCTATCTGCTACTGATGCTGCTTAATGTCCTGCTCCCTTTACTACTCACTGTTCCATTCTAATAGTCATTCAGATTGCCAAGTTTTGAACCTTCAAGTTTTACCTCAGTCTCCCTTTTCTACAGTCCTTCCTTTCATCAGGGGGTTGCCCTGCATGGCAGGGGGTTGGACTGGATGGCCCTTGTGGTCTCTTCCAACTCTATGACTGCCTGTAATGGTGTACCTGCAAGTTACTTCAACTTATGTCAACACTAAGACAACCCTAACATAGGTTTTCTTGGCAAGATTTGTTCAGAAGATGTTTGCCACTGCCTTCATCTGAAGTTGAGAGAGAGTGACTTGCCCAAGATAAGCGAGGGTGCTTCCATAGCTGAGCAGTGAATCATCCAGACTATCAGAACCCTAGTCCAACATTGAAACTACTACTATCTCTTATGCCTTTTACCCCTTTAATATTTTTTTCTGTTTCTTAGTCTTCTGTGCCACCTGCTATTTATTTTTTGCTATCTTGCTTCTGGAATCTTGCACCTTTTTTAGTTTCTTAAACCTCTTAGCATGTCTTCCTGGTTATCCTTCTGAGCCATGCCTTCTCAAAAGGCTTTCTTTAGGCAAACTATCCTTTTATTTCTATTGCAGAAGCTGGTCTGTTTGAAAAACAGTTGGCATCCATGGACTTGCCACCAGCGGATTCAAGCATCAGCAGACAGCAAACCCATGTTGTCCCCAATGGTGGCGTGTGCCTATGGCTGTGCTGCCATTAGGACAGCCTCCATTGTCCCCAGTGGCAGCATGTGCACACAGCTATGCTGCCATTAGGAACAACAGGACTTCAGGTGCCCCTGTCCTCCTTATCTTGCCCGGCCCAACTGTTGCTGTGGGAGGAGGAAGAGCTGCGGGCAGGGCTGTCTCTAATGGCAGTGGATTTTGGTATCTTTGGGGAGGGGGGAGTGGAACAGATCCCCCATGGATACCAAGGGCTGACTGTAATTCTACTGCTTACAGTTTCACCTTCAACATCTATTATGTCATAACAGTACAACCAGAAAATGCCAGAAATGTCACTCCTGCCAGAAAATTCTTTAGGATGGGGTGGACAGCATATGGCCACATGCTACCTGCAAGCCCCCACCCATTCCTATAGGGCTTCCAAACCCCTATCACCGCCACTTTTTGTTAAAACATGAATCATCAAAATTCTAGGAAGCATGATTATTTTTAATACCAAATTTAATACCAAAGGCTCCCATGTGCCTTTTTTAGACAAGGAAAGTGGTCAAGGAAGTGGACCCCCACCCACCCACCCAAACACTCTGAAATCACTCTGAAGAATGTTTGGGGAAGGGGGTTCCTTTTCCTTGACCACTTTCCTTGTCTAGGATATTTCGACAAGGACTTCCAATAATGTGATTAGTCAATGTGCCAGGTACAAGCATGAAAATGAAGCTCCCAATTTTGTTTACATGGCACTTTCTCTTTTTGTTTGTTGAGAAAGCAAATCCACTGCTTATTCTGTGGTTTCTAATTTTTACTTTGACTAGAGTACAGTGAAGTACAGATGACTGCCTTCTCAGTTTTTACTGCTTTGTATGAGAAAATTCTAACAAGCAATATAACATTTCTGATGCTTCAAAAACTCATTGTTTTAAGTCCAAAAACATACAAATGAGCTGGAATAAAAGACCAGTATTTTTCTAAATAATTTTATAAACAATAAAAATAGGAAAAAAAATAAAAGGTTAAATGTATTTTGAACATGTTATATTATAGGGTCTTTTGCTTGTGGTGTTGATTAATCTTACCTTTGATACCCCTGATATTATGATCGTGCTTTTTTTCCTGGGAGACTTGAGTTTTTGCTTTGCAGATTCACTGAGCTGTCGAATAGCTACTTCAGCAACAGGATCTGTGCCGTTCAACACCAGTAACTCTGAAAATACAAGCAAGTATGACTAGATGCAGAGAATAACTGAGAACAGAGTAAAGAATTCAAGTAGGAATGTTTAAATACAAGTAAAAGCTTGTAAATGTAAACTGACATTCAAAACATTTGATGCCTTTAAAACACAAAATTTTTAAATAATAAAACCATTAATCCTTTGCCTTGTTCCAATCGGACAGGGAATATTATGATGTGTTAATGCCATGTGCCAATTAGCAAGCTGCACATTGTGTTACTTTTGAAAATGGAAAATTGTTCAATTAAAAAGGCTAACACATGCAGAAAGATGTGTCCTTCCTTGTGTTTTTCAGCACGTGAAAATCTTTCATAAGGTAATGTTTATCATGTGTAGTTCATTGTGCTGTTCCTTCTACCTCAGAATAAGTCATATGCAATATCTTCAAGAACCATCCATATCGAAAGTCTGCTTGTGAAATGTTTTTTAACAGCACAGTTGCCTGAACATGCAAATCACATGTTTAGGATGGCACAGTTGGATTTAATTCCACATTATACACTAGAAACCAAAACAAAAAATCCCTGTTTACCTGTGTCTGATGAAGATAAAGCCTTGCTTACTGAAGTATTCCGACAATGGATTGCTTGAACTGACAAATCCTTTTCAATCACCTTCACTTTAACAGGACTTCGAATTGGTGAATCTAGTACATAAAATACTTCAGTTATTTTCTCAGCTACACTTTTCAAAAGTATGTTCCTTAGTGGAGATCAACTTAGATAAGAGATTATGTTCAATAATTAAAAAAAGGAATGTAAATGTACTGACATTAAGATACATGGCTGCAGCAACGCACAGACTTTTTTTTTAAAAAAGAACTCAAAACAGGAAAAAGGGATTTTTTTAAAAAATATTCCTCCCAAACTGCTTTTCCGATCAAAATCCCCCCGCCTTCTTCAAAAAACAAACAAACAAAACAAAAAACAAAAAAAAAACCTCTGAATAGCCTTTCTGGAAGAAAACTAATACCCGTACTGGAAATGCTCATAGACCAATAGTTAACACTATTCTTTGCTTTTAATCTCAGGTGTTACTTTTGAGTTTTTACTTTAGAAGCTTGTAAAGAGGTCAAGAAATAAAAATAGGCTCAAGATCATTTTACTGTGATCTGAATCAGACGGTTACTGTTTATAGTCTGTTTTATGATATGGAACACACACCCTTACTTCTGTCCTGTAAGTATCCTGGTACTTAAAGTGTACATATGTTTTCTGTGCCACAGTAAATTTATTCTTCATTCTTGGAAGATTCTGCTATTTGTAGGCTGAAGGACAAGTTGTAGACTAATTTTTAGAAGAGACCTGTGCTAAATTAGTAACAAAAACAGTGCATCTTCTCGATGCAGTATAATTTTGCTGACTTGTTTAATCATTATTGCAGGTGCACATATAAACTTGCTTTCTTGCGAGTTCTTCAGCAGAACTAAAAATACACCCAAAGAGAGACTATATCACAAAGATGACAAGCCTGTACTTCTATGTCCCAGGCTGACATTTGTTCGGGTTACTGACACATTTCTAAACTTTCTATTTTCTTATTTCTATCACAAAATGCTTACACGGCATCTGTTTGTTTGTTGTTGTTTTTAAAAAACAATCATACTTGGTAAACAGTTTTCAGTAAATATCTTCAGTTATCTATGCACAAAAATAAAACTCTCATTTCAGTGCCTGTTTTACAATGGGAGGGATCCTGCTGTGTTCTCCCACTAATAGAAGTGCTTCCGTCAGTGCAGCCCCCTGCAGTCTCAAAATCTGTTCCATAGGATTAGAGCAGTGGTTCTCAACCTTCCTGAAGCCACGACCCTTTAATACAGTTCCTCATGTTGTGGTGACCCCCAACCATAAAATTGTGGTGTCTCAGTTCCTAAGACCATTGGAAATATGTGTTTTCCGATGGCCTTAGGTGACCCCTGTAAAAGGGTCGTTCGACCCCCAAAGGGGTCACCACCCACAGGTTGAGAACCACTGCATTAGAGGATCTTCTGAAGGAGAGTCATGAAGTGGGGTTGGGGAGGATTATGGGGGAAGAAAGAAATAAGTCCGCTTGCCCAACACTGGGCTTCACTCAATGTATGATTTTTTTGGGTATGAGATAAACGCTCCTTTGTGAATAATATCATTGAAAAAATATAATATTATTCCTCTACCTGACAAATCACACAGGATTTAACTAAAACACTTTAAAAACACTTTTCCACAACTAGGAGGACACAGTGCTAATTTTTGAAACCATGCCAAAGTCCGCCATTACCAGACTGTATTGGTACAGGTTTAAGTTATTGGAGAGTGGTCAGATTTTGGCACCACAGACTTAAATAATTTGTGTCCTGTCTTTCATGAATTTAGAGCTTCAAATGTATCAATAAAAAGAGTCAAACTTCAGAAGCAATTCTGTTTTGTCACCTGAATGCAGAACAGATGGTCTCCCTTCTATTAAAGGCTTGGCTTTTACAGCAGTAACAGTAGTGACCACAGTCCCACAGGGCATTACAGTTCGATCTTTCTCCACTTTAGTAACAGGAAGCTTGGCAGAAGATTGCAAAAATCTAGTCTCTGAAGGTTCTATATATGAGAACTGGAGAAAAAGAAAATTAAATTCAAGTAAGGATAATTCAAAAAGGAATACTGTATACCAGTCAATATTATCTATTTTGTTTTTATGAGAAAATTGAAAGGAATTACAGTGGTCTAATTTTAAACTCTTCTAAAAACTATGTGCCAACAATTTTTTTCTAAATTATTTCAGCAGATACAAGAGTGATTTTGCAGAATTGTTAAGGCTGCTTTGCAGAACTTGGAATGCAATTTTTAAAAGTTGGTGCACAGGCTAGACTTAATTTTTCAAAGTAACACGATAATGATTTTTTTAGCTACTTTGGTTTGAACTAAAATACACTTTAACAAAAATAGCTGCAAATTCCCCACAATTATCTCACAAAAACATTTTAGAAATAAAATGTTATTCATAGACTCATAGAATCATAGAGTTGGAAGAGACCACAAGGGCCATCCAGTCCAGTTCAACTTTGTTGTTGTTGTTGTTTTAAAAAAGAAGTAATAACGTTACCATTTGCTGTGTTGTTTTCTGAAAAAAATCCACTGCTATACAATCACTACCCATAAAAGAAATTGATTATACAGAATTGAATTACTTGTAATGCTTTACTTTCAAGTTATGCTACTTTTTGAGTATGCATGTATACTGTAAAAACTGTTTGGGTTAGGATTGGGAAGAGGAGAAAAAAGAAAGGAAGGAAGAAAAGAGACCAGCTATAAAATAAATTTTTTACCTCTGCAAACACAGATCCTATTGTAGAGCTACTACTACTGAGCTGACTGTTCAAGGCAAAACTTCTGTGTCCAGAAGGCTGTTTCCTAAATAAATCCAAAGGTACAGTAGCTAGAGCTGAAAAGCCACCTGCAGAAAATAGAAGCAAGCCATTAAAATATGAGTAATCAATACTCAAGGTTATTTTAAGATCAAGCTCTAATTCAAACCCTTTTGGGCATTTCCAAGGCTCTTGCACTTCACAAAAGTCAAGCCTAACTCTTAAACCACTCAGCGAAGGAATAGAAGTACTAGACTTTCAGTTTCTTTAAGTTTTTAAAATCTATTGTTTTAAAAAAATATAAATTTTAAGTGAAGATATTCAGGAAACAGAACAAAAAGTGATAGTATGATTAATAATAATGATCATCATCATCATCATCATCCAAGAAGAAATCAATCCCTATACTTACCCACCCCATTCCCAATACTAAAATAGGATTAAATAGTCATAGTATAAAAACATTAAAAACATTCAGATAACCAACTTAAGATGGAAAATGCTAGCCAGAGAGTAAATCATGAATGTGAATCAATTAATGGCAGTAGGTTCAATCCAAAACACTATGATAATGATACAGAAATAGTGACTGTACTAAAAAAATCCTTGCTGCTACAGATTGAGTCTCTCTTATCTGGAATTCTGAAATCTGAAATACTCCAAAATCCAAAACATTTTTGACTGATGGCTAAAATAGTGACATCTTTCTTTTCTGATGGTTCAATATACACAAACTTTGTTTCAAGCACAAAATTGTATAAAATATTGTATATCAAATCACCTTTAGGCTATGTGTATAAGGTATATACAAAACAAATTAATTGAACGTTTAAACTTAAAATTCAAAGTCCAAAACACTTCTAGTCCCAGGTACTTCAGATGAGGAGACAAACCACCTGTATTAGGCATAAGAGCACCAGCTGAGACCATTCATACAATTTCTCTGTGAACACAACTGAACACAGCACTGAACAGTGGAGTGATTCCCTCTCCATTAAGATCTGCATAATCCATGGAAACACTTTATCTACACAAACATTACAGTGCAGAATATGAGTCAGATGTGTCATTTCAAAGGGTTCCCTCAAAAATATGGCAGGGTAAGTAACTGCGTAATAAAATGGTGACTTTTGTGGGCTACAATTCCCAGAATTATTAGAATTGTTTTGCAAAACAATGAGTGAGATACATAAATTATCTGCATTACTTACTATCTACTTCTCCATTTTCTACAATCTTTATTTGTAGGTCTTTTGATCTGGCATTTAATTCACTGTGAACAAACAAAATTCAGTTTTAGGAAAGCATTCAGACAAGCATATAGTTCTATATTTTGTCATACAAGCTTAACATCAGCCTGTGAAACCTTGAGACATTTCATAGTTTCTAAAGGCACAAAAATCAAACCGGGGGGGGGGGGGGGGATCCTTGGCTATTTATATTTCACTTGTTACACCAAGAGGCAAGAAATCTACCAAAAGGCACAGAAAGGCTGGATAAGACCACTGTACTATATTTAGTACTACTGTAAATGTGGTCTTTTGGGATTTCTGCTTTGCATTGGTGATAGTAAAGAGAATTTAATTCTTCTCATTAGATTTCTCTTTCATTTTTTAAAATAACTCGAGGCTCTAATCCTATATCCATAGGCATAGATACTTAGAAGTAATTCCCACTGACCTGAATGGGACTTATTTCTGAGCTGACATATATAGGACTGTACTGTTAAAGAGTTACTGAGTGAGACTGTAGGCGTCTAAAAGAAAATATTATATATTCCTTCCCATTTCATACTCATTTTTATATTTGGCTACACATTCACTGTGCACACAGTTAAGATCCTAGTCTCTTCCATAGCTCAGTGGTCTTTGCAAACAAACAGAAACCCAGGCTTTTAACAGGTTAGTGCTCCCTCCCTCTTGCCAATATGAGTACAAGCCAGGGATGAGTTACAGTACCTGACACCTTTGATTTAATTTTGATAGCTCTTTGGCAAGAGGGCACACCTGCCCTCTTCCAGCAGTCTGCTGGGCAAAAACAGAGATGGGAGTGGTGGAGAAAAAAAGAGAGTGCCCTCCCCACATCATTTATCCAAAGGAAATAATGTTCTCAGGAGAGAGAAAGAAGAGGCTATCTTTCACTGGTATAGGCTATTAGGCTGCTTTGCTTTCTGAGACAACACAAAGGAAAGGGGGGGGGGGCAGCTAGATTAGTTTCTCTAGCATTGCACTGAGGTCAGAATGGAAGAAACAAACTGAACTTTTGGCTACACTATTAGCAGATTGGAACTGCTCAGCAAAATAGGGACACTTTATCTTTCTCTCTGGACAAAAACTGTTTAATTAGCACCTTGAACCCAATCTCTTTTAAATTATCACTCCCATCTGTTGCTGCTGTTGCTGTCATCTTTTTTTTTAAAAAAAAAAATAGCACAAGTGTAGTCATCTAAGAAGTTGATGTGTCAAAGTTCAATAAATGGTGCAGAGGTGATGGTGAAGGAAGAAAGGGGAACAAGTCCTGTGTCATTTGTCACACATCAGTGAGAGCCCTGGGCATAAATGACATTGCATAACTATCAGTGACAGGAGTGCTCTCTATTGGAAGAATGGTATTTTCCTAGCAACTAGCACTTCAGCCTTGAGAAAGGACTTGGCATGATACCCCAAAGAACAACTCGAGCACATTTTCTGGATCCAGCTTTGTCCGTATCTCGCCAGATTAACAATCGTACTCCTTTTAAAAGGGTAAAGGCAGTCCCTTGACATGAATGTCTACTCGTAACTGACTGCGAGCGGCAGTGCTCAGTTCCATTACTAAGCCAAAGAGACAGAGTTGTCCAAGGACTGCTCTTGTGGTGATGTGGCCAGCATGACTGCACCAAATGCTGTTATCTTCCCACCAAAGTGGTACCTATTTATCTACTTGCATTTGCATGCTCTTGAACTGCATACCACCACCTATGACACCACGCCTTATTCTGCCCACAGAATGTTAGTTTTGTCCGACATTGTGATGTTTTAACTGTTCTTGATTTTAATCTGTTACTAGTTTAATTTAATTTTAAGGGGTGGGAGGTCAGATGGAGGGTACAGTACTGTTTTTACTCTGTTTTTACTGCTGTAACCCGCTCCGATTGACTTCATAGAGGAGCAGGCTATAAATAAGTTGTTGTTGTTGTTGTTGTTATCAGGTTGGCAGAAGCTAGAACTAGTGACAGGAGCTCACTCCATCATGCAGCACTTGGGCCTTGAACTGCCAACCTTCCGATCATCAAAACTGGCATCTTAACCACTGAACTAAACTACCACATCCCTAGTACTCCTTTTACACCAAAGGAAATAATTGAAAATCCCATTGTACTGTCAGCCTCAGAACAGTTACAGTTTTACCAGTAACTGTTTTAACTCCCATAGCTCCATCCTACAGAACCTTGGGATTTGTAGTTAGGGTGCTTTAAATTCTCTACCATAGAGTCCTAGTGTTATACCTAAGGAGGTATATAGTGGACCCTTGGTATCCACTGGGGTTTGGTTCCAGAACCTCCCGTGGATACCAAAATCTGTGGAAGCTCAAGTCCCATTCAATACAATTGCATAATGAATTGGTGTCCCTTATATAAGATGCCAAAATCAAGGTTTGTGCTTTGGAATTTATATATAGATTTTCAATGAGTAGATGCTAAAATCCACAGATAAAAAATCAGTGGATATGGATGGCCAACTGTACTAGAGATCTCTAGCACAGAATGTTAAGTACTTCACCAGGCTACAAATGCTAGAATGCCATGGGACAGAGCCATGATATTTAAAGTGGCATTAAACCACTATAACTATATATAGCTGAACACTTTTTTTTAATTTAAACGTTTTCCCCATGCACTGGATCCAGAAAAATATTTAGGAAAAATCATAATCCCCATCTCTGAAACCTAAATGAATAGGACTCATGCTTTTCACCACCATAATTTCATTTGGAGGCTAACAGAAGGAATGAGATTTCCATCATACTTCTACAAGTGTTTCCAAAATTACTTACAAGATGAACTCATCTTTCCAATAGATGTCCATGGAGTCACTGGGTACAGAGCTGGAAAATTTCTGCAAAGGGTCATTGAGCTGAATTATACATATTGGTTTACTTGTGCCTACAATGAAGGTAACAGATGGCCAATCAGTTCCAAATACAAAATATATTTTTATGCATTTCACAATGTAAATGGACTACTGGCAAGAAACTTCTAATCCAATTGCAATTCCAACAAAAACAACTGTTTGAAAGTAAGCTGTTCCAAAAGTGAGTCAATGTTTGGAGAAGGGTGTGTGGTAAGGAATACAGTTAAAAACACTGTGCAATCAAAGTAGGTGGAAGTTTCAGATTTACATAATGTGCTCCAACCCTTAAAGTTTGCCTTGCCCTGAAGTTAAGGAAGTAAGCAGGCATGGGCTTGTAGAGGCTTAAAAGACCTGATGGACAGGTTTTAAACTCACCTCTTCAAACACAGACTCCACAGATTACTGCACAGTGTGATTATGTTACTTCACAGCTGCTCAGACTTATGCTTTATGACAGACCTTCCTTGTACCACAGGGAAGAGGGACTCTTGGACTTAATTTTTGGTTGCCTGTGAAGCTTAACATATGCCTTATTGTTCTGTTTAAACTCCATAAATCCTATTAGAATGCATGTACATACAAATAAAACTCAACATGTATTCATACAGATTTGTCCCAATGCAAACTTTAGAATATGACAACTATGGTCCAAAACGCATTGCACAAATAATCCAGTTTGACACCACTTTAACTGCCCTAGCTCAATGCTAGGGAATTCTGGGAACTGTAGTTTTGTGAGACATTTAGCCTTCTCTGTCAGAGAGCTCTGGTGCCACAATAAACTACAGTTCCCAGGATTCCCTAGCACTGAGCCAGGACAGTTAAAGTGGTCTTAAACTGGATTAATTCTGAATTGTTTTGGACCTAAGTTACAACTGTAACCACTTTCCCATTAGTTTTTCCTGTACTCCCTCTAGAAAGGACACCTAAGAAACAATGTCAGACAGAGAAAGAGGAGTGGAAAGATGCCACCATTACACTTGCTAAGAGAGTCTATCGGAATGAACCTGCCTAGCCCTGCCCAACTCCTGTTAATAAGAACTGGTTCACCTATGTTTAAAATGTTGTTTCCCTCTCTTTAGGACTGCCAGGATATTCTACATAATAAAGTGAGTAGAGTGCCCTGTTATTATGATTGGGGGCTATATTGGAGAGATTCTTAGGGCTGGCCTCAGTATATAAAAATTGCAGTGTCCTCAGGTACTTCTCAGCCGTTGTTTTGCCTCCTGGATTCAAGATGGGGAACAAATGGGTTTGCTCACACAAATGGAAAGTCACACAAACACACACACTGCAGTAGTAACCAGGGATTCTAATTTTTCAAGTGTGTTGGGAAACATCTCCTAAATGCTTGTGTTCCCTGGAGAGAACTACATGCTAAAAGAAAAGAAGGGAATTAATCTGTATGGTGTAGACATGCTATTGAATGTGGCTATCTATACCATTTTCCTACTCCAAATACAGATCCCTGATGCTTATGAAAGGATGCAGAACAGAAATATTGCAAGTAAACTACATGAATTACTCAGATGGAACCCAAGTTTTTTTTTCCAGGTTTATTTATTATAACCCACTGCTTCCTATTTTCCATAGATAGATAGATAGATACTGGAGGCAGTTATTTTACCTGCAGTGCTCTGATTGGTCAAAGTAGCCCTGATGTTCTTCACAAGCAGTTTTAGTTCATGTGCTCTTGGAGGCTTAGGAGGACTTGTACCGTGTGGTAAGGCTCCTGCATTTTGTATCCTCTGTTAAAAGGAAGCAAGATATTTATTTATGCTGTTGACATCAATTAATTTCCAACAATCATACTGCAGGAAGTATTGCATGTCCTTAATATGTGTAAATGAAACAGTCCCATGCACATCACTGAGGTACTAACTTCTGAAATCCTTAATACTGTAAGCATGAAGATGAAGGCACATCAATGATAAATTAAACTATTGATACAAATAAAAAGGAAAAAAAATACCTGTATTGTCTTTTCATCTGCAGATTTTACATTCAGAATCACAGAAGGAGATGCTGCATTGATGATATTCTTCAACACACCTTTAAGTGTTTCTGACAGTGAATGTTCACCAGCCTTCTGGTCCTAGGAAAATTAGAATAATTGCACTGCTTGTAATATTCAGAAGAATCACTTGTAGGAAATCTGTCATCGTCTTCCCTTCCAGCAAATGGCTTGGCTCACTCACTTAATACACCAAATCTATCTGCTCTACATGTACTATAATTGCAAGCACATGCTTCTATTCTTTTTCTTTACAAGAAAAACATTGGGTTTAGATAGGCCCAATATGTAGCAGAAGCAAAGTAGACATGAAATCTTTTTTCAGTGTTGTCATGTACAATTTAACACAAAGAGAAAGAGTAGAAGCTATTTATGTTGTAAATAACTTCTACGCAGACCTCCCAGAGAGCTTTTTCTGCCACCGCTCCCAAGCTTCATCTGCTCCACAAGGTCCCTCAACCCTCCCAGAATTGGGGTCAGGTTGGAGGAGGGAAGGGAGACTCCATTCTGATGATGTGTTCCATTCCACCAGGGGAACAGCCTAGCTTCATCTTAGAATTTATTAACCTGAAAACACTAACTATACCTACAGAGAAAAAATCCTAATATAATGGTAGGATGCAAACAGTTATAGCAATAAAACGGTTAAGAACCATGTCAGAAACTAAGTAATGGATATGAGCCAAGATCCAAATGAGAAATTTCACTGGTTGGCTTGCTTCTTGGCAGGCCATCTTGAGTCATTAATAAAATTGGTGATCCACAGTGCTCCCCAAGAAAGAGCTGCAGTCATAATGCAGCATTATGGCTATTTGATGACTAGGCACTATTTACTTTGAACAACCATGACAAAGTCTGGGAAGCCTCTGGGGACACTGATCAATATCCAATGCTTTGTCCTAACAACTTTTTAAAAGAAAGACCATAGTGCTAGAATGTATTCCTTGGCTAAAGCACTGAAAAGATAAAGGAAAATTATGCATACTGCTGCTACTCTTCAGATACATGTGCTGCTGCCGCCAAGACTTTAACCATGTATGTCTGTAACTTCTTAATTTTAACATGCATATGTCATGCTGCAGCAATATGTATTTGTTTTCCAGACTTCTTTCTCCTGTTGAAGATTCAAAGCTAGTTCAGTGGCTGGAGCAACAACTCCTCACGATAGCTGTCACTGCTCAAGAGGGCTCCTTAGCCCTGGGAGAAGCTTTCACAGGCCCTCGCCTTGACTAGGACCAATGGTAGCTGCAGATCAGATAAAATGTGGACGGCCATTTTCTCACCCCTTGAAATAAAGAGATGACACTCCTTCATTTTAATTCTTTCAAAGAGCTATACTTCTACTAGAAAACACAACAGATGGCACCTGTACCTCTTGTTTCTGAATATACTGAATATACCTATTATGTATAAAAATTACAGTGTGACTGATTTCAGCAAGGGATCCTCAAATCTTTAAGCTATTAAGATATTATGATTTACTTCAGCCTGTAGTTTTTGCTAGAAATGAAAAGTTAAAGAGGATGCTAATATACTTACTTCTTGAACTTTAATAGGCTTGGCTTCAATATTTGTTTCTGAGGTGTGGATGAAAGACCATTTGACCTGAATGTCTTCCTCTTTGGATTTCATTGAAAGTTCCAGCTGTTGATAAAATATGCGATTAAAACTGCTGCTTCAGTTTTGCAGATACAAACAAACATGCATTGAACTGCAGGCATTTTCTTTACAGTTAAACTTTACTTATGACAATTGTTAAGTGTTAACAAATCAGCTCACCCTGCTGACATTAAGATTTTGTGTTTGCTAAATCCTGGGCCATAGCCACCACTAATAATTATTTGATGCAACATTTTCTCCATATTTTGATTTACAATTCTGCTTGGAGGGCTTACTCAAGCCATTGTTTGCTGGTTCAGATGTAGGTCATGTTCAGATACAATAAAGATCACTGGTTAAGAATAGATATGAAAGTTTGAGGTACCTGTGGGCTGCAATATTCCCTTTGCACAAGAAGCAAAATAAGAGTGGAAGCAACCGTTAATTATAGCTTTCTCTTATATAACAGCTTCCCAATAATTCATAATATCATACAAGAAATTAGGAAAGCACTGAACACCTTTTCACACTTCTCAGTTTCCCAGGACCTCAAAAAAGATTCCTGGGGATGGGAAGATCACCCAAACTGTTATCCAAATGCAGCATTTTTGCTAGCTTCCCACCAACTCCCTGAAAAATGGTAAAATGTCAGCTGAAATTGAAACCTGAAGTGACATTATGTTTCACACCACTTCTATAATTTATATAATTTAAAGATCGCTTCCATATGCTAGCTTGCTTGGAAGCCATTAACTTTGGCTGTTCATAAGGAATGTGCATGTGGTTTAACTGACATTTGAATTCAGAAGCAGATCAGTTTGATGCAATCTGGAATGTGCCTGGATCAGATTCCACTGGACCAAATAGATTCCAGAGCAGTTTACACTACCCCAAATAGCTCCACCATTTTCTGGGTCACTCTGAAATAATGGACACTTCAGCGTGAGGCAAAAAACCCATGGGCAAGTGTGGTGTTAAGGGGAGGGTCTGGAGTGCAAATAGAGTGGTAGGTTCACATTCCAACAGCAAGAAAATTTGTTAGTATTTTCTGGCAATTCCAACCATGGCTTTTGTAGGTAGGGTTTCTGTGTGATTTCACTGGAATTTATATTTCACACCTTTCACCATTACTTAACTTAGCTACATAGAATTTGGCAAAGAGAGTGAAATTAGAGGGACTCATTTGAGAAAACCATGAAGAGCTCTGAGTGTTTGCATTATTTGTTTCTTGTAAGGTCAGGGAGGCTGGGGGTTTTATTTTATTTTCACTCTTCATCTGTTTGTGCATGTGTATATTTGTCATTTTTTTTTACAAGTCTTGGGGCTGAACAGATGGGGAGAAAGGGGTGGTGAGATGCCGCCCCGGATGGAGGCTGCACCAAATGGTGCGGCCTCTGGGAGGCCTAAAAAGAACTAATTCCCGGATGGTTCTTTTTAGACCATGTGCAGGGTGCCATTGGCACACTCACGCATGCCCACATGGCGCTGTTTGGGTGCTGCACCACACGGATGCCATCACGATGCACCCCATCTGTACGGGAGCACATCAAGATGGCACCTGGGATGTGCGTTAAGGCTGCTGAGTGTGCAAACACTCAGCCTCTGCACACCCCTAGTTCGGGCAGAGGCCAGTGCAAAGCACCTGTCTATCCTGGCCCTTACTATATTTTTTCTGGTTCATATGTGCATATGCATGTATCTCTAAGGGCACAGGTTTTTCCACTCATTCTTCCCAAGCTTAAATTTTCAAGTCTTTTGGTGATCAAACCCTGTTCTTAACTAGGAGAGAATGTCGTTTAGAGAATGAAGAAAAATATGTATGTTTGTTAAAGGATCCATGTCATTTTTAAAAAATTTAACCTTCACCTTCACTACTACCAGTGTACTGTATAGTTGGTTGAAGTTTAGCCATTCCCTTTTACATCTCCTCCAGCCCCAGCACTCATTATTTAGGGTTCTTGTTTACTGAGAAATGCAAACACTAAATAAAAACTATTTTGGAATTCTGGATTAACATATTGGTCAAGACAGATGGGAGACACAGCCTTGTTTACGAAAGCAGAACACACAACATATTCTGACACATTTGTTCAAAAAGGTTAATTAAGAAATAGCTTTAAAATGGAATTTTAAGGCTATCTAAACATGAAAAGGTCTAAAGTTACTTGTCTATAGTGTTAATCTTCTCTTTAGGGAGCATCATTCTTCAAAGTTTGATCCAGATATGCTGATTTACCAACAGAGGTGAATGTGAGAGTGGCAATCCAGATTCCCAAATCACCATCTGAATTGTGGATCTGAACTGATCAGGCAATATTCTAGTTCATTAGACTGTACACCAGATTGTACTAGAGGGTCTACAGATAGTTCTACTTCCTATATTATTCAAACCAGGGGAATATGATTAACTGCAGTGTTCTGTCATTTTGTTCTGTTTTGGCTCTTCTGCACAGCAAGGAAGGAATGAGGTTGCTGCATGCAGGTGCCTCAATTCTGACTGCTGAAACCAGGTCAAACTGGAAAACTATGTCTAACATGACATCAAAGTATTACCTGTATATCAAGGTTTGAATGCAGGGACAGGAGACAGTTGAGCCTGTAGCTTGTTCCTGCTCCTCCAAACAATGATTTGGAGAGCTATTTGAAAGTATGCAATATTAACCCTGAGAGGCGTTTGACTAACAGTAATACCGAGGCTAACATATAGCAATTATATACAGAACTCTAATACTTTGTTATTGAACTTAATAGAAAATCTCTCAAGGAAAGTTTGAAACATTACCTTCAAGTAAAGTGGAGACAGCGTTACATTGTAAGACTGACATTCTGTGGTAACAGGTGAAGTATGGGACACACTAACAATAAAATGAAAGGCATTTCCAACTACATTACAAGAGATCACCTGAAACAAGAATGAAACATGGCTTTATAAAGTAACACATTTATAAAGTAAACAGTTCTGTGCATTTACTTGACTGACTGACATTTCCACAGATATTTTCTCTGGTTTGTTGGAAAAGAATAAGACAGAAAATGATTTGTTTAGCTATTCCTATTGCAAGCAGGAGCAATTGGGCAGTGGACACCAGCACACTGCCTGTCCTCAATAAGCCAGGGTTACCAGGGGTATAAATGCAATAAACACATGTTGTCTCTGTGGCTGCCCACTTCTGGTTTGGAGCATGAAATCCAATTCTGTTAGAAATTTTGCAAGTAGTAAAACAGATGAGAATGGAACAATGACTAGGGAAACCATTAAGAACATATTCCTATGCAAGAAGCTACATATTCAAACTTATGTAGTTAATACAGATACAAGTAAGATATAAGAAACCTAAAAATAGATATGAGTTTATAGTTGTCAGTTCACATATCCTTACAAAGATGCTTGGCAGCCTAGCCTAAACTACCTTATAACAATCTTGGTAAGGATTAATTTAAAGTAAAACCAATGGCAATTCACAGTTGCTTTTCAAAGTAAGTTTATTCAGTTTCAAAAGCTAACGTCAGTCCTGTTATTTTGATGGGTTCACTGTGATTATTCATAAGTATGGATTCAATATACTAATGTTTCCCTTGAAATGTTTCTGTTGGGTTCTGTCCATCAGCCCTGGTGGCGCAGTGGTTAAATGCCTGTACTGCAGCCACCACTCACTCAAAAACCATAAGGTGGCAAGTTCAAGACCAGCAAAGGGCTGAAGCTCGACTCAGGCTTGCATCCTTCCGAGGTCGCTAAAATGAGTACCCAGATTGTTGGGGGGCAAATAGCTTACAATTGTAAAACCGCTTAGACACTCCTTGAAGGTATGAAGCGGTATATAAATGAAGCTGTTTTGTTTGTTTTGTCCATAGTTAGACTCTTTTTTAATTACCACATTTCAGGCTTGGTTGAACTTCTTTCTGGCTTAAACTGGCAATCTTTCTCCAGTAATCTATGATTTAGTTCATGTACATGAGTCGCTTTAAGCTGTATGCTATGCAAACGCTTTTCTCCAGGTATACAGTTGGCTGGACTGTTTACAACAACCTAAGGAGCCCTTTAATACTACAGAGTCAGGTAGTTTAAGCCTTTACCAGAGGAGATTTGCATTTGTACTGAGAAAACAATACAGAGGAAATATTACTGAGAAAACAATATAGAGCTGTTTTAGCAGCAATTCAAATCTGTCAGATTATTCAAGATTCAGTTTTAGCAGCAATTCAAATCTGTCAGATTATTCAAGATTCAGAATGCTTTACTATGTTCCTTATCCATCTACATCATTTGTTTATGGAATACTTTATATATATATATAAAACCTTACTAGCCAAATTGGTGGGGGGATCCTCCACAATCAGTACTCCATCCAGTTTTATTTGAAAAACTATATGGAACAAGAATCACCAACAAGAACCACTGGCAATTATGATCCGAAGTATAGAGGTTTATGGCATATTACAATAACAGGTTCCTGCTGAAAGCCAAGTGCTGTACCATGCAATCTAACTCCTTCGGTTTTTAGAAAAGTGTAGAAGAAGACCACTCCTTTGAATTGTACTGTGATATTAAGGAAGGCATAGCACAAAAAATCTACATATCACACTCAGACCACTTCTCTGTGTAGTAATGATTTCCTGGTATGTACTGATTATACAGGAGGTTTACAGTGTTTTGAAATATTTGCTTTAATTACAGATATACCGGCTGAGCTAAGGTGGAGACACATTACTTGAGATGTGCCAACAGCCTGCCAAAGCTGCAAGCAGCATCCTAAAATAAAGCTTGCTTCTTCTGAACACCAAGCACATTGCATGCCATTCAGATATTTGCCTCCAATTAATAGCTATCATGTTACCTAATAATATACCAGCATAGCCATATAGGAGCACAGCTACATGGCTTAGTGGTTTGAGCATGGGACTATGAATCTGGAGTTCAGGGTTTGATTCACAGCTTGTCTATTAAAAACTCACTGGATGACCTTGAGTGATGCACACACTCTCAGCCCCAGAACATTTCATCATAGAATCACCTTAGGGTCACTGTAAGTCAGAAATGACTTGAAAACACACAACAACAAATAGGACCATTAATATGCCAATTATTAAGCAGATAACAGTTGTAACAATTCTGTCATTCCACTCTTGGATGTCTATAATCACTCCTATATGTTACAATACTCTAAGTATACATGAAAGTGGATAGCAAGCCTATCCATCACTACAACAAGTTGAGCAAGGAATGAATATGTGGCATTGGAATTATTGGTATGTTAAGTTATTGCATACTAAAAATATAAGAACCTGCAGAACTTATGCACTCCATTTGGTTCGTATGATAGTCCAAAGTGGCATGATACATTTTGTAGCATTTTAAAACATTTTTACAGGGCAATAAAAAGAGGGGGCAGGAATTACCAAGCAGTTGACTGGCCTATTCTGGCTGCAGAATGGTGAATCACTAGATGATACAGTATAAACACACAGCCTTCAAAAGCATCCAATACTTAATTTCCAGTTAACACCTCGTTTAAGGCTTCTATTGTGGTATGGACCTTCACAACTTTAGAGAGCCTTTATCACAATTCTAGTAACTTTATAGCAAACTGATGGATAAAGGTATTTATCCATTTGTAAAATTAATCATCAAAAACTTACATAAATACTGGCTAAATGTCTCTACAATCCATCCATTCTTCCATTCAGTCTTTTATTCCATCAGAGAGCTCTTTATTCTGAAGATGTTCACAAAAATTATTTACACTGGAATCTTTTACATGTCTACTGAGAAGCAAGTAGGTTCTATCGAGTACAAAGGGTTTTAATCTAAGGTAAACATTTCTAGGATTTTGAGCTTAACTATATTTTTCCTCTAGTTCCTGAAATTGTAGAAATGTCTGTTTTCCCACCAGAATTGTGAAATCTTCAGAGAGGGAAGTGAGAGTTCCACCTTTTTTAAGGCTCGAAATATTTTGCCCAAAGGAATTTGTGACATGAGAAGTGGAGACACAGAGCAATGGGGAAGGATCAGTCTGCCAAACCTCTCCAGCTAGCTGTTAGCCTCTTCTTTTCCAGCCATACCATAATTTTGGGTGAATTTCCTCTAGCTTTGCTCATCTCCATGCTCCTCATTTGCCTCCCAAAAAATGTTGACCAGAGAAATGTACATATGATGAGAGGACATTTACTTCATCATCTAGCTCTCTGGAGAACATGGGCCCTGCCTTTCCTCCTACAGACTGAAGGACAAATGGAAAAGCAAGAGACAAGGCAATCAGGTTAGTGTGCAGAGGCAGTTTCTTGATGTAAGGGATGCATGTGTGTTCTTGTTGTATGCCTTCAAATCATTTCTGACCTAGATGCCTTGAGATTGACTAGGGACTTCAGTGGGTCACATCAAACATGGGGTGCCCAAGGTGTGAAAGAAAAGCAGGTGCTCCTGCATTGGTGGTCCCCAAGAGAGAAAAAGTTCTCCTTTTCCACTTCAGTGGAGAAAACAAACAAAGCTTCACAACAGCCAACTCAAGAGAGAAAGCACATGCACATGCCTACAATACACTCCACAAAGACCTCAAAGTGGCCTCTCTTCCCTGTACAGATTAAATCCACTTCTTTTGGGGTTCACCAATAATAAGTAAGTGTTTCTAAACAGTAACAATTCCAACAGTAATTGGACAATTCCAACAGTTAAGACACTGTAAACGCCTAGTTTTGCTTCTCAGTAAAGTTGGCCCTCCATATCCATGGATTTTTTTATCCACAGATTCAAGCATCCATGGCTTGAAAATATTCCCCCAATATATAAACTCCAATAAGCAGACCTGAATTTTGCCATTTTATATAAGAGGCACCATTTTACTCTTCCACTGTATATAATGGGACTTCAGAATCCATGGATTTTGTTATGCATGGGGAATACTGGAACCGAATCCCAGCAGATATTAAGGACCCACTGTATTTAGAATAAGCACCAGTTCCTCCTCAAAGGGTTCCCATTCAACTTTGGTTTGTCAAGATAAGCTAATCTTAGAAATTACAAGTAAAATACAGATATTTTGTTACTCAATTACCTCCTACAATCAATAGCCTCCCTTTTTATAAGCAAGTAATAAAAAGGCAATTCTGCTGTTAGACAAACATATATAAAATTTAGTGAAAGTGTGTAAAGCTCCACTCCCAGTTTACAATCACAGTGTTAAGTGAACTTTGTTCTGGGTGTGCCTTAAGCCAAAACAAATATAGAGATACCATTGCAATGGTCTTCACAAAAGGCCAGTTTTACAGGACCATGCTTGTCTCCTCTTGTTTACAAAGGAATAAATTGCACCCTTAATGCTTACTCTACACAGTCCCTTCAAATATTACTGTTTTTGCTCCCAGGATCGCTTCTGTAGCTTGTTCAAACAAAAATCTGGTTATCAGTACAACTTGTATACATATCTGCTTCTCAAGGAGTCACAGGTGTACTTTCCTGATTCCAGAATTCTTTGCATAAATCTATCTGATCTAAGTAAACAGTTACTCAGAACATTTTTCTACAGAAGTAATTAATAGATACATTCCAATGAGAACAGCCTTGTCAAAAGTATGTTTTTGACTGCTTCTCCAAGTAAATCCAATACCATACATGATTGTACAGAGTGAGATTCTAACAAACATGTTTACTGGCATATTACTAAGCAAGAAAGTATTTTAAAAAACAGACTTATAAAAAATTACTTCAGATTCAGTAACAGTGCTTTTGTAAACAGCCATGGAACTACAGTACTATTCTTCTACTACAAAACGCTAACCTATAATGTATGTGCTTTTTAGGAAAGAAGATGGCTCTTACATCCATACATTCCTCCTTCTCATGCTGCTACATAACAGAAACATTTGAACTAGAAGAGACTGAAATAGGTTGACTTGGAGGGTTGTGGACCGTCCACCTTTGAAGTCTTTAAACAGAGGTTGGTAGTGCCTTTTCCAAGAGTGATTTAGAAGCTGTACAGACCATTGCTAAGGGGTGGACTGCAGCCACTTCCAGCTGTGCTCTGTACGCCGCGGCTCCAATCTGGGCTTTCCAGAGCTGCTTTTTTGCACCCTTCAAAGAGTGTGATATCTGTGGTGCCATGGCTTTACGGTGTTCCTTTGGCACTTCGTGATGTGGACACAGCACCAGAGGAGCATCGTGATGCTGTGCGCCATGTGGTGTGGCGAGCACCCTCACACCAGCCTGGAGGAATGTTTCATATGAATGCCATGCCACAACACCACCCCTAGGCCAGCTTTTCCTGCTCTTAGTTGTGTATTCTTGCATGGAAGGGGGTTGGAGTACATGGCCCTTGTGGTCCTTTCCAGCTCTAAGATGCTACTGTATGAACAACTTTTACATATCTCTACAATTTAAATTTGTTACTATAAAATCTATAAGAAAAGCAGCAATTCTATTGGTTGCACATTCTGAGCACAAGTTACTTTTCTTTTTGTTAATAAACATAAGATTTTTAAAGATGCACACAAACACTCCACACACAGAAGAAAGTCCAACACAGAATAGAAGGAATTGCTACAGTTATATGTATCTTATTTTCTTAAAAACAAATTCTCCATGGTTTAGAAACACTTCCAGCATCCCCTTCACTTGTTCCATGTTCACACACAGGCAACAGGGAGCCACCAATTGAGGAACCGATGGGAAAAAACAAAGCTCACCTTTTCTTCAGCAGACTTTACGACACTTATAACTTGCTGTATCACAAGTTCTAAAGGGTGAGGAGCTGCATCTTCTTCAAATGTAAACAACCATGAGTCCTGGAGTGGAAAAGAAGAACGACATGCTTATTTGAATCAGCATAGTTCTTGAAACAAGCTCTAAAGTTCACAAAGCCATTCCAAGGAAATTGTCTTCATGGGAAGCTAAAATATAAATGCTGGAGTTGAAGCAGCAGGTAAAACTGTACTGTAAAAAAAGGGCTGTACTGTAAAATTTGTAAAAGTTGGGGTTGCATTTTGAAGTGGGATAGGATAATCTCTAAATGGCCGCATGGGCAGGGCCATTCTTTATCTTTCTCTCCCATTCCTTCTCTCTCTCCTCCATTGGGGTGGAGTACGGAAGAGGGACAGATCATCCTTGCCAGAAGTCCGAGGCTTGCAAAGGACTTCTCAAATTAGTCTTATGAGGAATTAGGTTAAAGGGCTGCTACTTGATGCAGGAGAGCCAGCATGGTGTTGTGGTTTGAGAACATCAGGCAAGAGCTGTTAATGTATACCAAGTTCTTTAAGAATGTTAACTTTCAACTCCTTTGTTCTCTCTTCCACAGATAGGCAATGCAAAACTGAAGATAATGATTATTAATTTTGCAGTAAAGTTATCTTTTACATAGCACTTGAGAATGTTCAGAACTGGCAGGCTAACAAGAGCACAACAATATATTGAGAGGGGAAGGCTCACCTAACTCAGCCCTCCCTGACTGTCATGCATCCCACTATGTGTTGCCAATCTAACCCACCATCCCCCAGGTTCAGCTAAATTCTGAAACTTTTCAACAAACTTTACACAAATTAGTTCCACCAGAATCAGTAGAAGCTACTTTCGCAGGAGGGGAAGAATCTGAAATACAAAAGAGGTAGAGCTACCACAGGAAAATACTTGGATCCCTAAACTAGCACAAGACACAGCTTTTAGGCTGCTAAACAAGTCCAGTCATATACAGCTGCTTCTGCCAAGCTGGTGGTCTTCAGATATGCTGGTCTACAATTCCCATGATCCTCTATTAACATAGCCAATTGGTGGGAGTTATTGTCCCGCAGATGCAAGGTTAAGAAAGACTGACAGCAATAGCAACAACAGGTACATTTCTATACTACTTCTCAGTGCACTTATGCACTCGCCAAGAGGTTTGCAATGTCTAAGCTAATTGCCCCCAACAAGCAGGGTACTCATTTTAGCAACATCAAAAGGATGCCAGGCTCAGTCGACCCTGGATCCCATGGCTCATATCAAATTTGCAACCTTGCGACTGTGAGTGAGTGACTGCAGCACTGGCACTTAACCACTGCATCAGCAGTTCTAAAAAGACTTCAATCGTTTTAGTGCATAATTTGCAGTGGAGTCCTATGCCTCCTATCACACTGTTTTTCAAGCCTTAGCCCTTCCATGACTGGATTTAAACACACACGGACACAGTGATACTGAGCACCCAGAACCATGGTGGAAGCAAAGGTTTATAGCTGATCACCCACCATGATTGCCAAGGTCCCAAACACAGTTCATTTTTCCATTTCTGCCATAAAACAAACAAACAAACAAAAACCAACATGAAAAACTCCTGCAAGGGTTAAGGAGAGGAATAACATCACATTATATCTAGTTAGGCTCCTGAATTCAGTGAGACTTGTTTTTACATAAATATGCAAGACACTGAAATCCTACATGAATTGGTAAGAACCCAAGTATTTAGAAAAAAGTCTACCTCTCCAGCATGAACAATTTTCAAAGTAAGCAAATGGTATTTATTTATTTATTTGGAGTATTTATACCCCACTCTTCAGCTCTCAGAGTGGCTTAGAAATTGTTAATTAACCTTTTAAAAAATTAAGATTTTTTTGCCACATTTCACAAATCCCCTGGATGTGATCCATTGACTCGCCATGGGTCAAGAACCCTTACTCAAGACCTGAACTCTGATGTTTTTCTTCCAATCGTATATGAAAGTATGAAATGGCTGGACAGACATACAGCTTTAAGGAAGGACATAGTTTTTGTTTCCTAAATCTCACCCCTTCCAAAATTACAAAATTCAGCCCTTATCTGTATTGACCAAGACATAATCACACCCCATACCAGCAAAGAAATATAATCCATATAATATACCATCAAAAGTGGTACATCACTACAAAGTGACATTTATCAACAGACTACGGCACATGTTGCAAGTGCATTGACATTCTTCCCAAGGCTGGTTTATTGTAGTGAATCAACAGAAGCCAAGCAATTTCATTGGCTTCCTGATGACAGCATTATTGTGAGTTTGGAAGAGTAAAAACACATTGCTCTTGCCAGGCAGTGAGCTTGAAAGAGGATACAGTTTCCTTCTTGGAAAGGATATACGCATGCAAGGCATTGTTACTTTCCTATCAGTTTTCCTACAGCAAGCTCGCTTCCTAGCCTTTGACCTTCCTCCCTCCCCTTAAAATTTACTATCCAATTGACGACGACGACGACGACGACGATGATGATGATGATAATGTTTTAAGTATTTTATGGAAAACCCTGATAAGACAATTGATTACAGGAACATGTAGGACAAGACATAACAGAGGAACTCTTTCACAGATTTTCAAGTACTGCACTTTTCAGTGAATAAAAGGGTGCACAGGACAATATGTGGCAGGTTTTAGATTTCATGCTTAAAAGAAAAAAAAATCTTGATTGTTCCTTAGAAGAAAACTCAGAACATAAAAGCTTATTTCAAGGGGCATTTACATTCACCAAATGCATTTCAGGCTAGAGACACTTCCACATCACCTTCCCTGAGAACATATAAGCCTACTTTCCATATAAAACTAAGGAATGGATATTAAGGTGCAAGCCTGGGGGCAAAAAGAAGCATGTCCTTCATTTATTGTTGTGTGCTTTCAAGTTGATTCTAACTTATGGTGACCCTAAGGTCAACCTATTGTGGGATTTTCTTGGCATGTTTCTTCAGAGCCTATTTGCCATTGCCATCCTCTGAGGCTGGGTGAGTTTGACTGCTTGTTGTCATTAGCTGCCCTTGAGTCGAGCTTGACTCATGGCAACCCTGTGAATAAGACATCTCCAAGACCCCCGATTCTCTTCTTGTCTGCTCAGGTCATGCAGGCTCTCTGGCCTCTTTGACTGAGCAAGCTTGTTTTCTGCTGCTCCAGATACAGTGGTCCCCCGGGTTACGAAGGTAATCCGTTCCGGGATTACCTTCGTAACCCGGAAGTCGTTCGTAACCCGGGGGGCTGCTTGAACCAATGCACAGCGCGCCGGAAGCGCACTGTTTTAAAGCATTCGGGTTGCGAATTTTTTCGCAACCCGGGTTTTTTTTCGTTGGCCGGGGCCGTTTTTCTGGGGGATTTCGGATCCCCAGGGATTCGTATCCCAGGGGACCATTGTACTAGAATGCGGAACAATGGATGCAAACTGCAAGAAAAGAGATTCCACCTCAACATTAGGAGGAACTTCTTGACAGTAAGGGCTGTTCGACAGTGGAACACACTCCCTCGGAGTGTGGTGGAGTCTCCGTCTTTGGAGGTCTTTAAGCAGAGGCTGGATGGCCATCTGTCGGGGATGCTTTGACAGGGAGTTCCTGCATGGCAGGGGGTTGGACTGGATGGCCCTTGGGGTCTCTTCCAACTCTACGATTCTATGAGTCTAGCCATCTGCCTTGTGCTCTTTCCGCTGCATTCCACTTTTCCTAGCATCACTGCCTTTTGTAATGAGTCCTTCATTCTCATTTGTGTCTTAAATACAGCGATCTTAGTTTTGTCATCCTGGTTTCCAGGGAAGAGTTCAGACTTGATCAGTTCTAGAATCCATTTGTTAGCCCTTTTGCCCATCCACGGGATCCTCAGCACTCTTCTCCAGCAACACATCTCAAATGAGTTGGTTTTTTCTTTATATTGGATTTCTTCGCTGTCCAGCTCTCATGTCCATACATACTGATGGGGCAATACAATGTCTTGGATGATCCTCACGTTAGCATTCAGTGTTATGTCTTTGCACTATAGGATCTTGATGTGGTTTGAGCCTTGAACTACACTTTGGAGGCCAAGGTTGAGGCATGTAAACCCACTGGATGGACCTGGGCAACTCAAATTCCCACAGTTTCAGATGATTTGAAGGCACACAACAACAAACAACAACTAGTTCCTTGGAGAGTGTGACTTGCTCAAGGGAAGATGCATCCATGCCTGCTGTCCTCTTGACCCAACCATCCCACTTTCATCTTCAAGGCACTTTTGGCTCCAGCGGCCCTACTGGGTACCATTCCTACTCCAGAAGTGACTATCTCCAAGCAAACGCTTCTTACTTGGAATGGGAGTGTATCTCTCAGCAAAGGCTGCATCTGCACTGCAGAAATCATCCAGCTTGACACCACTGTACAGTCAAGCCACGGGGGGGGGGGGTGCTTTGATAGTCTCTTGCTGCATGGCAGAGATTTGGACTGGATGACTCTGGGGGTCTCTTCCAACTCTTATGATTCTGGGACCCAGTCCAACACTCAAACCTTTACACCATGCAACAAACTACAACCCCCAGAATACCATAACCTTGAGTCATGGCTGTTAAAGTGGTGTCAAACTTAATTAATTCTGCAATGCAGAGGCAGCCCTAGTTGCTAAAGCCCTGGTTGCAAAGTGGAAGCCGGCTGTAGACGCAGCCAGGGAAGGCAAGGCAGGTGTGACACTTACAGATGCCCCCACCAACACACAAATACACACACACGCACACATGTATACTTATATATATACACACACACACAAGCTCATACACACACACACACACATACACACACACACATATATGTATACACATGCAGACTTGTGTGTGTGAGTGTGTATATATATATGTATATGTATATATACATATATATGGGTGTGTGTATGCATGCATGTGTATACATATGTGTATACACATGCATGCATACACACGCCCATATATATATATGTACATATACATATACATACATATATATATACACACTCACACGCACAAGTCTACATATACACACACCCATACACATGAAGACATACACACACACAAACACATATTTGCACATACATAATATACTCACATGCTCACATACACATGCATCAGCACATACGTATGCATAGAAACACACAGATACACACATACATATATATCCCTATATATATATATATCCCTACATACATAGACACACACCCCATATATACACAGACACATACATTATATATATATATATACACATACACATATATTCATAACCGCCTATATATATATATATATATATACACAGAGAGAGAGAGAGAGAGAGAGAGATGCCAAGTGGTCCCTCCCTATCCACGGATTCTTCATCCACAGACTCAACCATCCACTAGCAGCAACACCAAACGTAAAGCCCCAAACGGTGACCTCTCTCTAAGGGGCCCCATGGCTTGGAAGGGGTCTGGAGCATCCATCCATCCATCCACCCACCCATCCCTCCCTCCAGGGCTTAGAGCTGAGCCCCCCGAGCCCAGTCCCTTCTCACCTGCTGCTGCTGCTGCTGCTGGTGCTGGGGGGGTTCCCGGTGGAGGAGGAGGAGGCGGGCGCGGGCGTTGAGGGCTTGGACCCAGGCTGCCTGCCAGCGCTGCCTCCAGCTACGAAGGGCCAGGAGCCAGGCCAGGAGGGAGGAGGAGAGCCCCTCGCTGTCCCCTTCCAGCTGGGCTCCTCCGGGGGAGGACAGCAGCAGAGGCTCTTCTTCCCTTTCCTCCTCCTCCTCCTCCTCCTCTTTCTCAGGGCTTTGCCGCAGAAGGAGAGGGAGCCCATGGTGGGCCAGGACCAGCAGGAGGAGGAGGAGGAGGGCCACCCCCAGCAGCCCCAGCCAGGCTCCCAGGCCCCCGGCAGACCCTGCCTCCTCCTCCTGAGCCAGCAGCAGGAGCAGCAGCCACGCCATCCCTCCTTCTCCTCCTCACCCCATAGTGCTAGGGCTGCTGCTGCCTGCTGAAGGAAGGAAGGAGGAAGGAAGGAGGAAGGAGGGCCAGGACTGACTAGGGCCAGGGGGAGGGCCCTGCTGGCCAAGCAGCAGCACCAGACGGACACCAGCCATTGGCACCCTCCTCCTCCTCCTCCTCCTCCTCCGGACTCTGCCGCTGCTGCTGCTGGGGATATATAAGCCCCTACTCTCTCTCTGGCCTCCAGGAGGAGGAGGAGGAGGAGAAAGAAGAGGAAGGAGCCAAACAGAAAGAGAAGGAAGAGGAAGGAAGGAAGAAAAGAGAGAGAGAGAAAGAAGGAAAGGAAAAAAGAAAGAAGGAAAAGAAAGAAAGAAATTGGAAGGAGAAGAAGGAAGGAAGGAGGAAAAGAAAGAAAGAGAAGGAGAGAAAGAAAAAGAAAGAAGGAAGAAGAAGGAAGGAAGGAAGGAAGGAAAGAAAGAAAGAAAGAAAGAAAGAAGAGAAAGAAAAAGAAAGAAGGAAGGAGGGAAAGAGAGAGTGAGAACAAGAAGGAAAGAAAAAGGGAAGGAGAAGAAAGAAAGAAATTGGAAGGAAAAGAAGGAAGGAAGGAGGAAAAGAAAGAAAGAGAAGGAAAGAAAGAAATAAGGAAAGAAGAAAGAGAAAGAAAAAAAAGGAAGGAAGAAGAAGGAAGGAAGGAAGGAAGGAAAGAAAGAAAGAAAGAAAGAAGAGAAAGAAAAAGAAAGAAGGAAGGAGGGAAAGAGAGAGAGAGAAAAAGAAGGAAAGAAAAAGGGAAGGAGAAGAAAGAAAGAAATTGGAAGGAAAAGAAGGAAGGAAGGAGGAAAAGAAAGAAAGAGAAGGAAAGAAAGAAATAAGGAAAGAAGAAAGAGAAAGAAAAAAAAGGAAGGAAGAAGAAGGAAGGAAGGAAGGAAGGAAGGAAAGAAAGAAAAAGAAAGAAGAGAAAGAAGAGAAAGAAAAAGAAAGAAGGAAGGAGGGAACGAGAGAGAGAGAAAAAGAAGGAAAGAAAAAGGGAAGGAGAAGAAAGAAAGAAATTGGAAGGAAAAGAAGGAAGGAAGGAGGAAAAGAAAGAAAGAGAAGGAAAGAAAGAACGAAAGGAAAGAAGAAAGAGAAAGAAAAAGAAGGAAGGAAGGAAAAAGAGAGAGAGAAAGAAGGAAAGAAAAAGAAGGAAAAGAAAGAAAGAAAGAAATTGGAAGGAGAAGAAGGAAGGAGGAAAAGAAAGAAAGGAAGGAAGGAAGGAAGAAGAAAGAGATGGAAAGAGAAAGAGAAAGAAAGAAGGAAGGAAGGAAAAAAGAGAAAGAAAGAAAAAGGAGGAAGGAAGGAAAAAGAGAGAGAGAGAAAAAGAAGGAAAGAAAAAAGGAAAAGAAAGAAAGAAATAGGAAGGAAAAGAAGGAAGGAAGGAGGAGAAGAAAGAAAGAGAAGGAAGGAAGGAAAGAAAGAGAGAGAGAGAGAAAGATAAGAGAACTTGATCGAGATTACAAAGTCACTTGAATAGTTAGAATAATATTTTATAGTAATATTGTTTATGAAATTTGGCCATAATCATTAGACATTAGAGATGTTTGATAGTTAAACACATTGTAGCATACATCATGTTAAATTAATTTTGAAGTTCAAAGAGGGATCACAGATGAAATTATGGTTATTATCATCTTATTCGCAAGATAGGAAGGACAAACTCGTAAGTCGTATATGTGAGTTAGTTGTATATATGTAAGTAGGGAATTTTATAGTAGTTTTACTGCATCCACACTGGAGAAATAACCCGGTTTGGCACCGCTTTAAGTCCCCTGGCTCAAGGCTATGGGATTCTGGGAGTTGGAGTTGGTTGTGGGGCCCAAAGCGGCTCCTTCCTTCCATTTAGCCCTTTCCTCAAGAGCCTGCAGTGTTCCAAAGCTGTCCAGTGTGTATATGCACCATAAAATATATGAATCCAAAGACATGGGAGATTATCAGATGGGGGGAAAGCAAGGAAGAAAAAAGGCAGAATCCCGGCTAAATCATGGGATGTAAGATTTTCAGACCAGGAATGCTCCAGCAACAAACTGTTCGTAGGGAAATCCCGTGAATAGCTTCTCAATGGCATGAATGAAGAAGTGCAATTGCAAGAGTGTGAAAGTTAATTGTGCTTCTTTTGTGGTATTGCGGAAGCGACAAAGGACCACCAGAACGCATCGTGGTAAAAGCAATCTTTTCTCCTTGCCAGGATCGGTTTTGCCATGGGTTTCCGTCTCCTTTTGGGCAATGAGGCACAATTTTGTTTACACAGGATTAAAACAATGTGGCAAAGGAATACATTGTATTTGGTTGTCTTTTGTTCTATGCGGAACGGAAACACGATTTCAACACTAGCACCAAAATGGCACATGTGTGGAACAGTCAATTCCAATGTACTAATGATTCATTCATGGATGTGTAAGAAACATAATCGCGATGTTATATGGTAATGTCACAATAATCACGTAATTGCATCACTGTGCAAAAACATCAGGCCCTATAGTGATACTGTTGTGTTAGCTTTCATTATTGCTGAATTGGCCCTGGTGTAATCTCCATGGGAGTTTATCACATGGGAGGAATTGCTCTCAATTGCGAATGGAGCCAATTCACAATTATGTGAATTCGCTAGTTTAGTGAATTTACGTGAAATCTGATTGCGCTCGGAATGCGTTCAGAATGATTTCCCATTTCCTAAAAATGACATCCCATTGCCCAAAATTGCATGAGATACTCTAATACACAATTATGTGAAACCCCATGATTGCATTCGGAATAACTTCCCATTGACCGAAATTGTGTAAGATACACTCATTTGTTTGGGATTTCTCATATTCCATGGGTCTGGAATAGTAATCCTAAAGTGTACTGGCTATATACTAAAATGAGCTGTTCTTTTTTGTCCCACCTTTTTACCTTGACCACTACAAGGATGTCACCACTGCTACATTTATTTTATTTAATTCCTGCCCCCCACTCCAAAAACATGGGATCCAAACATGGTAAAATAGGGGAAAAGTTAGAAACCCGATAATAAAAAAGTTAAAACCCTTAAAATGCTTTTAGATTTTTAAAAGTACAAATCATCCAAAATATAATGCAGTAAAAACTTCAGCACCATCCCAGCCATAAAATGACTCCCTGCAACCAATGAGTCATGAAATACGTATCTGAATTTAAATATTTTTGCCTGCAGACAAATGGAGAGTGGGAGCAGTCACTGAGAAGGCTGTCTCTGGTTCAAAACACACTGCAGTAATAATCCAGTATGAGACCGCTTTAACCGCCCTGGCTCAGTGCTAGGGAATCCTGGGAATTGTAGTTTATTGTGGCACCAGAACCCTCTGACAGAGGAGGCTAAATGTCTCATAAGACTAGTTCCCAAAATTCCCTAGCATTGAGCCAGGGTGGTTAAAGCAGTCTCAAACTGGATTATTTCTGCAGTGTGTTTAGGACCTCTCTCTGTCATGCCCTCACCAGGCAGACCTGCAAAGCCTTTCCCAAAGATCTCAAGACACTGACAAGTTCATATAGGAAGATAACAGTCTTTCAGATGATCTGGATCCAAGCCAGACTTTATAGGTCATAACCAGAACTTGACACGAATTCAGCCTTTGCACTGAAATAAATTCTCCAACCCTAGTTTAAGATATAGTGACATAAAAATAGATTTAGGATATAATATGCACATTTGGTCATGCACATAATAATATGTTATTTTATGATTGTGCTAAAGTACATGAAGACAAGGGCCTAAATACACCACAGGCACCAGAGCCCCTTTGATCTTGGAAACTAACCAAGGTCAGCCTTTGTTAGTACTTGGAAGGGAGACCAACAACGAATATCTGGTGTTGTAGGCTATATTTGGTGTAATGGTTTGGGCACTAGGACACTGGGGGACAAGGATTTGAATCCTGGCTTGGCCATGGAAACCCACTGGGTGACCTTGGGCAAGTTATACTCTCTCAGCCTCAGAGGATGACAATGGCAAACTCCCTCTGAAGAAACTTGTCAAGAAAACCCTGTGATAGGCTTACCTAAGGGTCACCATTAAGTCAGAAATGACTTCAAGGCACATATTTTTCAGGGATGTTATTCAGGTTGTATTTTGGCACAACACTTGGTTTAGTTTTCTTCTTTAGCTTTACTCCAATTTTTGATATTAGCAGTTATTAGATGTTAGCAGCACATGGCCTGTGCTACAAGCTTCACCATCTTCTGCTTTCAATTATGTAGCACATTTGGTTTCTTTATTGGTCATCAAGTGATGTCCATGTATACAGTTGCCTCTTTGGTTGCTGAAAGAATGTATTTGTGAAATTTGTGTTGACTTCACCAGTGGCATCACTGGGGGGGGGGGGTGCAGGAGGTGTGGAGCACACCAGGTGACACCTTAAATTCAATCAGTCCCTCTCTTGCTTCATTTCTTGATCCTAGACCAAAATTTCCTAAAGTCTTTGGACTCTTTCAAACGAGAGGAATTTCTCCCAATTCCGAATGGAGCCAATGCGGATTCATGTAAATTCACTTGTTTAGCGAATTTACCTGAACCCCTGCTCCATTCGGAAGGCATTCGGAATTCATTCGGAATTACTTCCCATTACCCGAAAATAACCCCCCCTTGCCCAAAATCGTGTGAGAAGCTTAAATTCGCAATAACGTTAAACCCATGATTGCATTCGGAGTGACTTCCCTTTTGCCCGAATTTGCGTGAGAATTAATTCGCAATAACGTGAAACCCCAGGATTGTGTTTGGATTGCCCTTGGATTATACTTCCAATTTCCCACATCTGAAAGAGTCCTTTGATTCTGCTCTGTTTCTTAATTTTGCATTTCAATCACCTATGATTAGTATGTGATCAATTTCCACCTGGACTTAATATTTGTGTATATGCATGTATCACAGCTATAGTTTTGCAGTAAGACTGCATCTCTATACCACTGTTCTGGGATTAATCCTCAATGCAATTACTGAGGATTGCCCCTCTCTCTCTGTGTGTGTATATATATGTGTGTGTGTATATGTGTGCATATGTGTATGTGTAGTATTATATTGTATCTGGATTATGGGGAACTAATGCAGCACAGTGGCTAAGAGAGTGAGCTACGACTCCTCTTCCATCCATTTGTACTCATAATAATTGTAGGTAGCTGGCTGTAGCCTCTCCCAGCCCCCTGCATCTGCTGTATAGGAATTATACAGATCTGCCTTGCAAAGTAATTTTAATTAATACAAGAAGTAATCAATGTGTGAGATATTTGCACAGATCCATCTGGCTCTCAGCATATAACCAACACTCTGGAGAGATACCATTATTTACTGTTCTGGAAATAATCCAATGTGTTTCTCATTTGAAAATGTTTCCCATCCTAAAACTGCACATTCAGGGTTTTAGTATTTGCAATCATTACAATGCGAGTTTGCAACCCATTCTCTTTTCAACATGTTTTAGGCAGAGCACTTAAAGAAGACAGGATTATAAAGCAACTAGTTTCCACTGGCCAGCTAGTAGGATCATGGAATTGATGCAACACACCAGAAATGAGCAGCTAAGTGCAGTGGTGAAAAGGCATCACTCCAGTTCCAAAGATCTGGCAATACAGGAGAAACAGACTAACAAGCAAGTAGTCCACAGCTGCACAAAAACCAAACAAACAAAATCACATTTTTGATAAGGTACATATGTTTATGAGCAAGGATGATGTGCAGACTTTTCAGGACAAACTTCCCAAATCTGGGATTCCCTAGGAGAGGTGGGACAACCACAGGGATATGGGTGCCCATAATATGAACATTGTTTTTCCAAATAAGAATTCTGCCTCCCCTCCAAAATGCCTCCATTCTCCTCTTCCTTTCCTCATAGTTACACCCCTGGACTACCACATCAGCCTTACTAGCAAAGCTAATAGTCTAAAGCATCTAGAGAGCACCAGACTGAGAAAATCTGGTTTAGTGACCGAAGAGGCAGCAACTTGGGAACCTATGCCATCACATTCAAACGTCAGAAGTGGAGTGGATGAACATTCATTTGCATATACAAAAACATAGTCTCATTTTTATCTACTTGAAAGTAAATCTAATTACATTGAATATAACTTATTTGGATACATATGTGTAGAATTTCATTCTTATAGCTGAAATATAATGCATGCTTATTTGGGAGCAGAACTGGAAGAAGTACATCCTGCCAATTTCAAAGTAAACATTAAGATGTAAGGCTATAATAATAACTTATAATAACTTACCAGAGAGCAAGTCCAATTGAGCTGAAAAGGCTGTAGGTCACAATGAATCCAGTGGGACCTACTTCCATGTCTGCACAGGATTGAGCTGTATGTGATGTGCTTCAATGTATACTTTAAATGACCATCAGTTCCACCGAATTCACATGAGGTCTTATTTACACATTAGAACAGGAGTAATATAGCACATAGTATATTAGGAGTGCAAATGAGACAGAAACCACTCAAAAGAACAAGTTTATTTTACTCCAAATTTTCATAATAAAGCTCTAGTTAAAGAAAACATACAGTAGAAAAGTAATACAAAGCAGCAACATTACATTGAAAGAACAGTTCTGAAACCAGGAATTCAATCCTAAAAAGGTTATTTAAATTCCTACTTAAAATTCAACATATACTTATTAAACTAGTATATAATGTATACAAGACGTACATAATTATAAAAACAGAAGTTTTCAATTTGTGTTATATGCTTTTAATTTAAAATCAAAAGCAACTTAAATAGAATTTTACAAGCCTTATTGTATGCTGGTGGTGGTCACACCATATGCCTTTTAAAGCAGCTCAAATTTAAAATGGAATATAGGGTTGTTTTGTGTGTGTTTTTTTAAAAAAAGACCTTTTGTTAAATTTCTTTTGAAACATATTTGTCTATTGAGTTGACCTTTGCTCTTAGAAAGAGAACAACCAGCATTTCAGACACCTGAAAGGAAAAGGGTTATGTATAATCATCTAAGAGCAATGAAAAGAAACACACAGCAAAATAAAAGAATGATGTAATCTACGTTACTGAGATTCAAGAAGACTTATAAAACTTTGAAACTATTCACAAATAGGCTTCTGACTTATCATGCATGTACTAAAGATGTTATATGAAGCACCTTTATTCAGAGGTTTGAAATAAATGGCCCTTTTCAAAGAGATGTTACAATCATAAAATGATTATATTTTAATCCCTTCCCTCTTTGGACACTGAATAGAATCCTGTTGAGACCCACACGATACTTATCTTGATCGTGTTCCTTTATAATAGGGGTGGGCACCATATATTCTTGAACTGCAACTCTCATTCTAGCTAGTATAGCCAATAGTGAGGAACAATGGGAGTTGTAGTCCAAACACTCCAGGGGCTCTTTCACAGTTAAAGTGCTATGATTCCACTGTAACTACCATGGTAACATCCTGTGAAATTTTAGGATTTGCAATTTAGGGAGGAGTATTTTGAATTCTCAGGTTCATGTGTCTCACCAGACTACAAACACCATGATTCCATAGGATGTTTCCATGGTGGTTAAAGAAGAATCATAGTGCTATAATTATGTAGCGTGGAAATAGCTCCCTCCCTGCTCTAGAGGAAAGATACACTATGCCAGGGATCTTAAGTAGTATGGCACTGTTGCAGAAAATTTTAGCACTATAGATGATTTTAATACTGATGAACCAATTACTACTGTAGGAAAGGGTAATATCCTTTGATATTACCCTACTATTCACGCAAAAAATGTAAAGTTTCCCCAGAAACAATAGGCACATACTACACATTAAACAATGGGTGCATACCTTTTTCAGAGCACTCAAGGAAATAGTAGAGGTATAATTACTAATAACAATTTCCCCATTAATGTTGTGTGCCTTCAAGTCATTTATGACACATGGCAACTCTAAGGCAAACCTATCATGGGCGTTTTCTTATCAGAGGGAGGTTGCCTTTGCCATCCTCCGAGGTCACCCAGTGGGTTTTACGGCTGAATCGGGATTCAACCTCTGTTCTCCAGAGTCATAGTCCAACACTCAAATCACTACACTATGCTGGTTCCCTATGCCTCCAATAAATAGATGAGTCGAGTTTTATAGTTTCAGATATCTATAACCCCTGTTTATCCAGGTAAGACTATGAGACAACCAATCTGAACTCTCAAGAGCAAAAAAGGAATGTTGTTTGCATATATTCCAAGAATCAGGTGTCAAATAAAAATACGGTGCTAAACAAAAAAGTAAAAAGAGAGGGAAAGAGTTTATTCATTTTTGGTTGTATTACTTTAAAACCAGAATAACCAAAGTTACTGTATAGTTTTGAATAAAACCCAAGTTGAAATTATCAACATTTTCTTAGACTTGATAGTAGTGTTGGATTTATGGGAATTACACCAATATTTCACTGCATATATACTCAATGATTTTACAGTGCCAGATGGTGGCAAGGAATTAGTACAGAACAGTCAGAAACTGTTTCAGCACCCAGAAAGCACTGTCATGGGTTCAGGAGCAGGTAGAAGCAGTAAAAAATTCACAAGTAAAACAAAGGGAAAGTCCCCAATATGTGCTAAGTGCAGGATGACACTGTTGTAAATACTGAAACAATCAGATTTAATGACGTGGGGATAGTCTGATACAAAAGGCTCATAAACACAGCCAATGGTTGCATGTGTTTTTATATGTGGCATAATCTAAGGATGTAATTCTAAACATACTTACCTACCAGTAAACCTTCAATCAAGTTCACTGGGACTGACTTCCAAGTAGGCAGGCTGTAATTACCAATATGACTGAAAAAGCTAGTTTTCTGAATTCCCATTTCCTTTCATCAAAATACAATAGAGGCAGAAAAGTCATTCTTCAGTTTGTGTTCATACCTTAATACCACCTATATATGAAGACTTTATTTTAAAATACTACATATGTTTACCTTCAATATTTGTTGTTTTAAACATTCCCTTTGAAGTTTCCCATTTATTTCTACAGCTCACTGGAAAGATGTATTTGTATACAGCATTTAACAAAGCTCTTGGTCAAATCTAAAAACATTTTTTTCAATTGTTGATTACAAACAGAAGTATGTTCATAAAGCTTTATTAGGACAGTAATCCAATTATAACCACAAGCCCCATTAAAATACCTTCAATTTCAAGTATCACTTTTGGTCATTTTGGGGCGGTACAGACCACCCCAAAGGGGCAGTCTACAGCCGCCCCAAGAAGTGGTGAGATGGGGCCAAGACTGCCTCACCGGGAGCCTCAGAGGCCCCATCCTGCCACTTCTGCAGGCCATGGGCAAGCGGCAAACTGCTGCTTCCCTGTGGACTGAAAGTGGGGTGCAACAGGCACCCTGGGCACCCGCTGCACCCCAGCGCTGGCGAGGGAAGAAAGGGGCTGCCGCTGCGGCCCCTTTCTCCCCTGGGTCCTTGTTGCGGCCGTTTAAAGGCCACGCCAAGGACCCGAACCAAAAAAGAGCTCTTTTTAGTGCTGTGGAAAGGGTGCGATGTTGTCAGGCGTGTGCGCTTTAGGGTTTGGGAGGGACTAAATGCTGTGTCCTCCTGAACCCTAAAAGCACCACAAACAACCCTAATTAAGCCTCATAGTGCCTGTCTGTATCGGGCCATTGACATTAAATTCTCATTTAAGCAACTGGTGCATCTACACTATAAAATAATGCTTTAAGTGCTGTAGCTCCATCCTATTGAATCATGGGATCTGTAGTTTTATAGGATCTTTAGCCTTCTCTCACAGAGTGCTGGTGCATCACAAAACTAAAAATCCCAGGATTCTGTAAGATGAAGCCATGGCAGTTAAAAGGGTGTCAAAGTGCATGATTTCTACAGTGTAGATGCTCTCTTAGTGGAAGGGGAACACATTATGTCCATCTTATCAACAGCCAAGACAAAAACTACTGTAATGATGCTTTTAAGTCTGCTATTTTTGTCGCTACATATCCTAAGTCCTTCCATGTCTGAAAAATTGTGAATATTATTTGAGAAAAATATAAATTCAAGTAAAAAGTCAAAGCCCTTTTCCTTAACAATTCTGTATTCTAAAACATTGCAAAAATTAAATGGGATAATAACAGATTAAGTTTTCACCTTTTTTTTTATTACAGTCAAACTAAATATATTTCTTGAACAAGATTTAGACTATATAATAAACACATCTTCCATAATTTATAACTATTAAAACATATATTAATTTTTCAGTGGAAGTATATTTATTTGATGTTCAAAATAAAACACTCTTAGGTATTTTTTAAAAGTAGTGAATAAAAAACTTGAAGGGAAACCTCTGTTTTAACATTTACAAAAACTTTGAGGCAGGGTTTGGTTTATATATCTATATATAGATATATAATCATTAACAAGTCTGAAAACAATCACATACAACAGTCTCACCATTAGGAAAATACATTTACAGTAGATACTACATTATTATTGTTTTCTAAGGAAAAGCCCTGTTTCTTCAAGAGGTGTAGCACACTTTTAAAAAACTGGAATTTATTTTTAAGTCTCACTATAACCCCAGTGCTGTCATAGTGGTAATCCTGATGATGTTTCCAATTTTTTGCTTGAGGTTTAAGTTAATTATGCATGCTGTTAGGAAGGCATGTTTTGTTGTTTTTAACTAGGATTGTGATGAACTGATTTTGGCAAGGCTTTCAAGCAGAAATTCAACAGGCGAAATTTTCCCTACTGTGTTGGCAAAATGTTTCCCCATAGAATGTTAGCCTGCCATAGATCTGTTTAAAGGCACAGAAGCCCTACTAGAATAAAATACTACTAGAATAAAATACTGGTGGCAAGAGATGTAAACTAACTGGCCTCAGCCAATGTCAGAATGACTGCAAGTACTGTAGTTCACAGATGTTGACAGTATAACGCTTGATGTATAGCCGAGTAGAAAATACAACTGGTTCACATTCTCCTTTTCCATTGCACACAAATGGTATACATCATTTACAAGCATGCACACATGTAGGATGTGACAGCAAGGGACACAAGGCCCTATCACTCCACATAATTATGATTCCACCTTAGTTGCTGTGGCTGCACCCTTTGGACTATTGGGATTTATAATTTGGCTTAAAGCTCTAAACACCCTTCTGTAAACTGCAAATTCCAGAGTTCTGAATGATGGCACCATGGCAATTAAAGTGGACTCATAGGGCTATAACTGTATACTGTTAAAGGACCCACAGATACAAACAGCATAGATTCCTCCTACCACTGCAGCTGGAATGTACCCTATTCCTAATGCTAACTGCATATACCTGGTATTTGTTAAGTGCAAGAACCGAATACAACCGTAGTTTTATTCTATTTAAATTAATGGGGCTGTTTCTCCCTAAATATAACAAAGTCTCACTGCTTAAAGACTGTGCATGAACCTTGTTGCAAAAGCTGTTACGACCCCAATCAATTCATTTAAGTTCCTCAAATAAAGTTGAACAGGGAATAATTAAAGCTTTCTCAGGCAAGAGAGTACGACACTGCTGCAAAGTTTGTTGTTTAGAGCAGTGGTACTCAAACTTTTTTACTTCTGTGAACCTATTTACATCTTACATGCAGACATCACACTCCCCCCATTCAATATATTATATGAATAAAAACATTTTGTTTATTTAGTGTGCATATTTTCATTCGCACATTCATGTATATTAATATTTTAACATTTTATAAGGAAATAACTTTGTTCAAACTATGCTGAAAGTTTTATTTAAGTAAATTCAATATTTAACTCAACACGTGCATAAATTTGAGGAAGAGGAGGTGGTGGTGGTGGTGGTGGTTGAGGGGTCAGGACCCCCAAGTCTCTTGTCCCCCTTGAAAAACTTTTGCTTCTCCCCTGGGTTCTCAACCCACCCTTTTGAAAACTAGTGGTTTAGAGATTTATTGTAATCTGTTTGCAGTACAAAGACAAAATATTTTTCTAATACTACTAATCAAGAGACTTCATTTAAAAAAACAAACATGGCAAGCAGAGAATATGGTAAAGACTGCATTTCTAACTTATTTGGGAGAAAGACCCAAATGGGCCCTACTTCTGAATACATATGCATTTCTACAGTGGGCTACAAGAAATTAAGGTCCTAAAAGATTCCTACTGGAGTAAACATGATTTTCACATATAGCATATTCCTTTGCTTTGATTCAATGGTAGAAATGTGATCCTCAAACTTTCTCCATCACCAGCATAGGCAAATAATCCTCAACAAATACTGGGCATCTGAGAGTAAAATCACTGCAACAGTGCTACCATAAACAGTGACAGAGTTGCAGCTAATTTAAGCAGCTGCTGCAAGTGTCTACTTCGAAGCCTGTAATGTATGCAGCTTGACCAGGAGCCACTCCGTGTTTGTTGCACAGCTGCTCAGCCACTAGATGTCTTAGCTGCACAGCATGCCTGGGTTTTGCTTGGTTAAGCTAACAGTGCTGAGTCTGACAGGAGAATGCATCAGCATTTGTGGTTGGATCCAAACACTCTTGTTCAAGCCACACTTTTATTTACAGAGCTCAGTATAATATTCCACATGAAATCCAAGTAATGCCTCAATGCAAAGGTCAGCAACCTGCTCCCATCTGTTTTGGAATTCACCTCAAAGAAGCTAGTGCACGGGCATTGGCAAGAAATTATGTAACTGTAATCTAAAGCATCTGCAAGGCCCAAGGATCCCTATCGCTGCCTTGGCATGAATTGAAGTTCACAGGGAATAGAATAAGAAAGCCCAATGCTTTGTACACCTTCCATATTTCGAGAGCTGAAATGGGCAATTATCATGGACTACACTGGCTCCTACAGGATCTTGAAGGGCTACATCCACCAATGGGTTTTTTGTTTTTTTTAAGGCATCCAAATGTACTCTTCCCTCATCTGAATCTTCTTTGGGCCATTTTAGGGCAAGAAGCAATTCTTTATCCCCAAAAAGGTTACTTCCTGTTGAAAAAAGGCTTCTCCTGGAGTTGAAACAGGGGGCCCCAATACATTAAGAAATTACTTCCCACATTCCTGGGGAACATTTTGGGGACAAAAACATTAGGTATCAGGGGACACAAACAGGCTTAGCATCCATAATTTCTGCACCCCTGATCTAGAGCTTTGCCACTGGATTATGTTTGAAAGAAAACAGAATACATATCCATGACAAGTGACTTTTACCCAGATTCCTGAAAAGCATTTTCCCATGCCTAATTCAAAATCTGCATCTAAACCGTTTTAAATTTTTAGTACTGGCAAGTTTGAAAATAATCCTAGCATGGGTATAGAATTGTTTTTCAAAAATGAAAATATAAAAGCCTTAACACACACACACACAAAACCCTGTAAAAATATACTCAAAAACAAAATTACTTTCACTCCTTATAAAGCATGAATGTATCACAACTACCCAGTTAGTGCTGAGCATCAAACATTGCTGTGCTGTGCCATAATAAACCAATAACTAATCACAAACTAATTTCATGAATTTGCAGCATTCATGTCCTGTTTATTAAGATGAAAGCCCATTACAGCAAGTCTAAGATGTCTCTAACAATAAGTTGTTGTTGTGTACCTTTCAAGGTGTTTCTGACTTAGGGTAATCCTAAAGCAAACCAAACACGGGCTTTTCTTGGCAAGATTTGTTTAGAGGTTAGCCTTTGCCTTCCTCCAGAGATGAGAGTGTGACTTTGCCCAAATCCAGTGAGTTTCCAAGGCCAACCAGAGATTTGAACCCTGGTTCCAGAGTTGTACTCCAACATTCACACCACTACACCACAGTTTTAAGTCTGAATTCCTGACCAAGAAAGAGAATTGAAAGCAGCTCTTAGTAAGTATCTACGTTAATGATTTTATACTACTATTTAAGGGCAAAAGTCTGCTATTATGTGTCACCCTACTTCACTCATCTCTCTTAACTTCAATAGAATCAATATGCACACTTGAATAAATAAATGTATGGATGAATAAATGTAAACCTCTGTGCACACAGAGGGTTTTGCATACATCTGAGCGACAGAAACCTTTTGGAAATGCCTTAGTGAGTGTATGTGTGAGCACATGACTAATACGTAGTAGACTGAATGGGTTTACATGCTCTTAACAGCAAGCATGATTGTAGTCCAATGCCACAACTAAGTGGCTAGGTATGCTTAAACCCCCTGAGATTTGTTGTCTTAATCATACTTAATTCTGCACTGGATTGAGACTCAAATATTTTAATTACTCTTTTTAAAACAAATGTACAAAAATGCCCAAAGTACATTACAGGACAGACAGAAACATTCTGCTAATTTTGAGTCCTGTATTTATGAAATGCAATATTTATTGTGTTGCATTGCCCCCTTTCATGACCTAGGCTTACTTAATAGAGATTCTGCATTTTTATTTTATTTACACATATATAATTATATACATTTGAACTTTCTATTCAGAACTTTCTCATAACCCCTGTTAAGCTTCCAGCTACCATCTACTAATTATGACAACTCTTCATATTCAAAACTAGCATATTCATACATTCTATTGTAATAAAACATATCCACACCAAAGACAGGTCAGAAGAAACAACATACAATGTAATTTTTGACATTCATTCAATGCTGTTTCATCTTAAAAGTAATGTAATTTGCATTATGATATCTGCTGCTTGCTGCTCATCACATAATTCTTGTTACCAAAATATCTATAGAATATCAACCTCTGAGGATCAAATAAAGAAGTACAGTATTTTTTGTTCCTACACTCTTCCTTCAAAAACTTTTTAAAATAGCTGAAGGCAGACTGGCTGCTACTTTACATATAAAAATTCAAATATTCAGATATTGCTAACCTTAAATTGTATTGTATCTTGCACAATATCCATACACAAAATGTCAGTAACAAAAAATTCCATATAAATCAGTTTTCAGTAATGGTCAAGTTAGCTCAAAGGAGGTTTTATTTGTTATTGCTAGCACTCAAAGTCAACACAGCAAAGCACTCAAACCACATATTCCCTTATGGTCAAATGAATAACCACTATTTATATGGAGCTCATTAAAATACTCTCAGTGAAACAGTAAACTAACTGCAGGACTCCTACTACACTTAACATTGTTGTTTCTATATGAAGGCATATCTACCGGCATCATAGGATGAGGAAGATGTAATCAGATTTTGACGATTGTAATATTCTGTAACTAAACCCTAGACCACAATACTGTGAAGTGTGAACAATTTACTCTGCTGATAAATTAGTTTCCATAATCTCCACAACCAAAACAGCATCAAAACTTTGAACTTTAATTGTTATGGGTTCTTGTCCCTCTATATGTATGTGCATATGTTTCATTTCAATGATACATCTTTAGAAACATGGAAATTAAATAATTTTATAAAACTCCCTATAGGCACTCTTTGTACTCCCCCCCCCTAATTATGTGTCTGCTCATGACTCCAAAGACTAAACGCAGTTTTAAATGTCCTGTGACAGAGTTTACACATATACTGTCTTTTGAAGGTGATAGCTGAAAGTGGTGGAGCATGGTAAAAGAGAGTGTCTGACTCCTGTGGAACAAATAATTTCTTAGTAGCCAAAGGGGTTTCTGACAAGGCTGTAGGGCTATCAGGTTCCAAAGGCTGTATTTTGGGTAGGGGTGGGGGTGGAGGCAAAGGTGGGGGTGATGGAGAATTAGTTGATGTGCATATGTCAGGTTCTTTACGCACCGGCTCCTCTGTAGGCTGCGCCATATGGGACTGGAAATGACTCCACAGACGAAAATTGGTTCGGAAGGCCTTGTTGCACACATGGCAAATGAAGGGCTTTACAGAGCACAAAAGTTCCTGGTGACGCTCTAGCTGTTTGTGTATAGTAAAAATTTTCCCACACTTTTCACAAGGCCAGAGCCCAGTATCCTTATTAGCCACCATTTCTTTGTGTTCCCGACTGCCTTCAGAGACCTCTTCCTCTACATCATCTGCAGGTTCTTCTTTGATCTGAACTTTAAATTGTTTGGAAACACTAAGATCTTCAGGAAGGCAAGAGGAATCTTCTGAATCAAAATTATTATGTTCCGAGGAATCACTGAAGACGCTGTCTTCTTTGGCTGCAACAAAGTTGTTCATTCTGTTAGTCTCTGACTGGGAATGCAGCCTTGAAGTATTACTTACTTCACCATTGTGTTCCAGAACGGGTAAAGAAAAATTGTCTGTGGGAGCCATAGTATTTTGATTGTGAACTTCAACTTGATGACGCCAAATACTGAAGGAAGATTTGAAAGTGCGCATACATTCTAGGCAAGTGAGTTTCTTGTATTCACATGTGATTTCATGGTCATGCTTCAGCTCTAGAGAAGAAAATCGAAGGCTGCAGTAAGGACAAACAGTTGCATTCCGACAGAGCCGTTCATGATTTCCCTGTTCAATAAGAGAAGAAAGTTTAGCATTACAAAGACGACACTGATAAACCTTTTTGTTTTCTACTGGACTTTCAATGCGAGTATCCTCTTTTGGTTTAAGAGCCTTAATTCCTCCAACTGATTTTTCCCCTGGGTGCATTTTTATGTGCTGCTTAAACTGTGATAGGAAGCGATATGCTTTCCCACAGTAGGTGCAAATGTAGGCTCCTCTGGCTCTTGACCTTAGGTTTCTTTTAATAACTTGTGCTTGTGACCCAGCCTGTCCCTGAAAACCTTGCTTGCCACGCCTTAGTTTAACAATCAGAGCCTTTTTAATCTCTCGTTCTCTCACTATATCAATTAATTTCCTTTGGAATTTTTCATCCAAGACAGTATGTGAGCTGGAAGCAGGTGAAGGGTTCTTCACAATCCCGTGCTGTGTCTGGCAATGTGTCCAAACTTTGAAGTTTGTGTGAAATCTCTTATGACAAATATCACAGGCATATGGTTTTTCGGGGTTATGGTACATGTTGACATGACGATGAAAGCCTGCCGTTGACCTGAAAATCTTAAGGCAGTGTTTACACTTAAACTTTCTGCTAGGCTTTGTTTCTTCTAGTTCACCACATTCATCTTTGCTAATGTCAGAATCTGGGTACTCAACATAAGGAGTAGGATTTGAGTTTTCCTCAAAATTGTCCTCTGATTCAGGGGAAGCATGTTCATCAACCTTAATTTTTTTGGGTGGCAGCCTTCTGTCTGCTTGAAATCTTCTTTTAGCTGGAAGTCTACTAAGATCCCTATATTCATCTTCAGTTTTAACAGAGTTGCTTTTATTGACAGATGATGATGCATCCCCCACTGTAATTCTTATTATTTCAGAAGGATCTGAGAGTGGGCTGCTAGGTTCAGTTTTTATCCGTATTTCCCTAAGCGGAGAAGTTGCCCCTCTCTCTGTTGACTGGGAGGCACTAAAGGATCTAAGGCGATGTGGGTGCATTACCTGTGTGCTGTTATCAGGAGCTGCGTTTTCTGAAGACTCCTGTACAGATGCCTTTTGAGAGATTACATTTAAGATTCTTCCTTCTGTTTTGTTCACCACTGAAGATTCTTGGGAAAGTTTCAGATCAAAAGATGATGAATACATAGGAACCTGACTATCCATGGACAGTGATCGCCGAAGGAGACTTTTTACAAGTGGTCCACTCCTGTCAATACTTTGGTTTTCAGGACCAGATACCCTAGAAGGGACTACTAATCCTAACTTTGAATAGTACAACAAATTCCTGTCTTCTCCTGGACCAGCTCCTTTTCCTGTCTCTCTTAACAGAAATGTAGATTCTGATGAGGTGCAAAGAGAGACAACTGGTGGACAAGGCCTCTTCAAGGGCACTTCACTTATTTTTCCTTTTAGAAGTTGATCACTTCCTCCTGGTTCATCTGCCACTGAGTCCTTGTCTGGAAATGGTTTCTGTGACAAGACTGCATTCCTTTTAATTCTGTTTTGATCATCCACTGCACCTGAGGTTTCATGGGACTTTGAGTATCTTAAAGAACTGTCTTTCAACCATCTCCTTTCATTTAGTGATAAGCTATGTAAAAACTCAGGTGGCTGAGTTTGTGGTCTCATAGTTTTGACAGCAATTGAGGACAAAGGTTTAGAATTATGGCTTATGTCATATGGGATTTGACCAACATTTTCCCCTTGTATTTCATTTTTGCTCTGACAAACTATGACACTTCTTTTCTGGGAGCTGCTTTCATCTTCCTCTTGCAACAGTATTTTCTTAAGGGGACATGCAGGCAAAGGAACTTGAGGACTTCTAGAGACAATGTTCGTAAGAAAGGAAATTCCAAGACTGTAGCCCACTTCTTGCACGCCTGCAAGGCTGCTTTTCTCAACAAACAAAGATGATGAGTAAATGTAATTCAAAACATTGTCAAAAGTATCTGGTTCACAAAAGTCAAGCTGAAACACTGATTGTGATTCATTTTCTTTTTTAGTGAACAGAGTCTGAAAGTATTCACTGCTGGCAGCCAGAACATTTTTATGGGCTCGAAATTTTTGGTCTCCAACTATAAGGACAACATCACAGAGTTGCCCTTTCAGGCGTTCTTCATTTAAAGCACTTAGGAGAGAAATAGCATGTGCTGGATTTATATAATGTAAGAGTCCCTCCATGATTTAGATTTACCTGAAAAATATAAAAAGAAAAAAACATAATGTAGTTTTGGTTCAGTTTAAACAAGGAAGTTTTTCTCTTTTCCATGAACAGATCGAAGCACCTGAAACATCAAGAAACAGGCATATTGTCCACTATATATCATAGGTTCTAATTAAACATTTAATAGCAATATGCAGTTTGGAAAAAAATCAAGCTGTCTAGAAAGAAAACTATCACAGGAGTTTGCAATAGGTCCAACACATGAAGCAAATAATTTTTCTATATATAAAATGGCTAATTTACCTTCTAGCTGACACCCACTGATGGTGATTACTCTACGAAGTAGCTAAGGGGTAGCACAGACTGGCACTTTGTGCCAGCCTGATCATGGACTAGGGTTGCGTGAGGGCTGAGTGTGCACATGTTCAGCAACCCTAGTTCGCCATCCGGGCGCCATCATGACACACACCAGTACAAGACGGTGCGCACCATGATGACATCGCTCATCTGTGGTGCACAAATGGCGCCACGTACGGGGAGTGTTATAAGGCTGCGATGCGGCCCTTATGGCACTCCTGTAGTGCCGGAAATAGGAGCCACACGGTTCCTTTTTCCAGCGGGTTGGGGCATGGCATCTGGTTGCTGCGCCCCCAACCCCATGCATCCAGGTATGGCACAGAGCTGATCCTTCTGAGCTGTCTGTGCAGCCCTATAGTAAGCTTTTTTTTTTTTTTTTTTAAATTAGTTTGTGTCTTCCCTGTTCATCTATAAATCTTAACAAAAATAGAACTCCTAGCTTGAAAACAAACTACATATAAATGCTTAAGGTCAGATTTTTAAACAACATTAATTTCTCAACATAGATTAAGGCTATAATTTTAAACATACTAAGCCATAAACTCTGATCAATACAGTGTACCCAGTGGAACAGATTTCAATGAAAACCATGTGCAACTAATTTACACAAATTGACCACTTAGTATCTTTGGAGAACTGAGCCTTTTGCATGTTAAATATATATTCCCTTTTATTCACATTCTTCTGAAGCATCTTGTTGCTGAAGCTGGTCTCTTAAGAATATTTGGACCAGTAGTTCTCAAACTTTTTACCCCTTCCAGCCCCCTTCATATCTGCATGCAGACATTGCACTCCCCACACTCGACACAGTATATGAATAAAAATATTTTGTTTGTTTAGTGTGTGTATTTTTGTTCACACATTTATGTATATTCATATTTTAACATTTTATAAGGAAATAGTTCTCCTCCTCCTTCCACCCCTCAGTCAGGGGTTCCAAGCATTCTTCTTGTCTTCCTCTTCCGCTCCAGGACAGAAAGGGTTTGGGAAGTGGAGGAGAAAGAAGAGGAGAGACCAGGGCTTCCAAGGTTTGGGCTCCCCTTGAATAAGTCTCACCCCACAGGGGTACCTCCCCACAGCTTGAGAACCACTAATTTAGACTATACTACTATACAGACTTAACTGGAAGTTGTTTTGCTAAATTCATCTAGCATCTGATTCCACACAAACACAGACATCACTAAGGAGGTCCAGGTAGCACCAAGTGACATCCTAATGGAGGGGTGACACCACTGCTCCCCGAACACCTGCCTTTTGGCAGAAATGGGCTGTGGCATTCACCCGCATCCCTTTAAAACGCTGAAGAGATGGTGTGAGTGGGGAGAGGGTCAGTGGTAGAAGAAAGGAGAGGACCTAGGATTTTGTGGGGTTTTTAAAATTAAATTTGAACTTTTTTGAAAAATTTGCTTGGTAAATTTCTTATTCTGAACTTTTGTAGGTAGTAAGGGAGAGATTCCTACACTCAGAATGCCAGATTGCAATTTTGTATAACACTATTAAATTATACTGACAAAGTAGATCACTCTTAATCCAGGTGGGTATGCATTACCATTCCTGTGCACTTGGAATATTTTCCAGCCAGCCAATTTCTGAATTTACTTTTCTGTCAACTATGCATTTGTAATTTAATGCTTGCATTTATTGCCCTCCAAATTTTACCTACAATCACAGTGCTGATTTATGATGTTTATCTCACTATCCATGCGGACTGTATTTTACACTGTTCAATCGGCATAGAATATTTATCCATAACTTTATTAGATGTTTATGTCTTTTCCGATTATACGAGTCCTCCAGATCCATGAATTCAACCAACTGCAGATTGTCACGCACCATATTATTAAATAGTGGCAATGTGAACTGAAGTGTATACAGTACATTCACATCATCACCATTTAATTTAGGGTGTCGTCATCTGCATTTTTGGTATCCATGCAGGATCCTGGAATCAAAACTGGCAGATCTGAAGGGCCCACTGTAAGGCTTAACCAATCAGTATTGCACAAATATGCAGCAACAAACTGGGCTTACATGTAACATACTTCTCTCTCCTCTTCTGGCACAGCTATAAGGAAACTGAAATAATGGACTTCCTATTTAAAAATAAAGTTCTCTCCAGCTCAGATGCAACAGGGAATTCTAGTCAAATTAAAACAGGAAAAGGATGTTTCCAATCTCTTCCTGCGGCTGTGTCAGAAGGGGAGCAAAGAGACGTGAGATCACGGCTCACTGTTGCAGATTCACATAATGCTAAACAGTGCTTTAGCATTATAACTGAAATGAGCCTTGGTCTTTTGCCAAATAATATTCCTCATCAGAATGTTTCTCAAGCAGTACAATCTTAAAACAAATTAAACTTAAAATAACAGACCTACCACAAAGCTTTCTTTTCTTCTTCTCAAATACACCCCAAGCCACAGAACTCTTACATGCAGGATCACATTTTCTCCATAATTTGTGATTATCTTGAAGTCTGTACCTCAGACTGAGAGAATTGGGGGGGGGGGGGACGACTTTAACCATCATTGGTATGTACAAAGATTCCTGTCTTTGCTGTAATTTGCAGTACTGTACTCACTGTCATCTCAAAATCATTACCGCTCCTGATTTTCACTCTTCCCCACTTTTGAAATGAATATGTTTTTAATTACAGCAAAGACAGGAATTTTTAAGTCAAGCATGCTGCACTTCAGAATCTAATTTCTATAGTATTTCTGCATTACTTCTGAGTTGCCTCCTGATTATCTGCCTAGTCCACCTTCCTTTTCTGTATTTGTCTGCATTTAACCTGCAAAGTGTTATTCAGGACAGGATGCAAAAACATTTTAAATGGCTTGTCCATATCACATCAATGGCATGCATTTCTTCTGTTGACTGTTCACTTTCCTAATCAGGTTGTATGGGGGAGATGTCTCTTCTGGTTCACTTCAAGCAGCAAAATTTATTGGGCCACCCTGCCTGAATGTGTAGTTGTGGCTGCAATAAAAATAGATTATGTCTGTTGTTGCTGCAGTGCCTCCCTTCAGCAAGTGATTCTCATGTTACAATAGCTTTACTGGCTACTAGTTGTTTCCAGACACCGCTCATAGTATTGATCAGTGGTGGCTAGAGGTTTCCATGTCAACAAAGCAACGAAATCACTGTATATTAGTCTGACCTTTAAAAAAAAAAGGATGTCCGAATTACAGAACCACATCCTCAAAATAGGTTCAGCACTTTGAATAATTCCTTTAAAGTTCATAGTAGTGCCCAAAAGTAGATTCAAAGCTAACTGAAATGATAGCCAACACTGGAACCATGTTGTTAGAAAAACCACACTCCCATTTAAGTCTATCTAGGTTTTAAGAACCTCAGGCGTTCTCTTGACAAACCTTCACAGGATGCAAATTAACCAGAAATGGAAGTGAGGGGGAAGGCTTTCTTGGTGGCTGCTCCTGAGTTCTGGAACTTCCTGCCAAGCGAGGCCAAGTTAGCTTCATTTTTTATGTCCTTCTGTTGGCAGACATATATTCTCACATAGAAAGGCTTTTAACCTTTGACTTGTTAGTTTGCTAGAATAAATTTTTACTGGTATTATTTTTGTAATGTTATTGATGTGCTTTATTTTCTTCTGTGTTTTGATTACAATTTTGTCTTTTCTCTTCTTTTTCATTGCTGCTAACCACATTGGGAACCATTTAAGTGGAAAGGAAGTTATAAATTCAATAAATTAGAGCTTAACTACATTAGCACAAACTGCTAAAGAGCACTGCTTGTTTTTTCATAGATGTCATAGTAAGATGTCAATAATTAAAGAAAATCACACTTACTGCTTGCCCTGCCACTCCAAAATGGCTTTGTAAATTTCACCTTGATGTTTACTAACATTGACATCTCTGTAAAAATGTTACTAATGTTGACATTTCTGTGCTTCTGAAACAAACAGTTAATGTAAAGATATTTATGTTGTAAAAAAAACCTTGCCATATTGCCTCTTATGAATTCACTGGTCTCTGCTAAAGTCTCTCACTCAAAATCTGCTTAGAGAGTTGTGGTGCTTCCATCCTTCTGTTAGCTTCAGGACCAGAGAGAAGATCCTCCCCATCAGATCTCAAAGCATGGGCTGGATTGTAAGGGAGAATATGATCCTTCAAATAACCTAACACAATTCTGGGTACAAACACAGTTGTCACAGAATATATTAAGTAGTTTGGTGCTTTTTCCTTAAAAAACAACAACAAACTACTTAGTAGGTTGTATAGTATAAATAATAATTGTGTTTTACCCTAGTTCTTGAAAGTATTTCAACTTTAGTACTAATAATATTAATAGAAAGGTACATGCTTGCATACAATCGAAAAGGCTCTGCACCTATCCTTAAAAAGCCCTTTTCCATAAGGCATGCCAATATTGAAACTAAAGGAAGGGGGGGTATTGTTGTTGTTTTGAAGACATGAAATATGTAGTATGAAGAATATGAAAAGAGACCTAGCTGATACACTAGGAAAAGATAATAAAACACCTGTTCCCTAAAATATTTTTTCCACAACAAAGAGGATAAGACTTCAAAGTAATACTTACATTAGTACTTATCACCACACTTTTGAAACACCAGTTAAATTAATGAAACTGAAACACTAGATAATGAAGCTGAGTCTATTGTTATATGAAACAGTGAAATTCAGAATAAAAAAAACTATGGATACATCAGAGAATGAGTAGATAAAGAAGTGGTTTAATGGATTACACTTGCTGTAGTGTGCTTTGGTTTTTATACAATTATTTCATTAATTTACTCTGTTAAAATAAGGCCTTAATCAGAGGTGGTAATCATGTAATCCTCCAGGTGTTGTTTGGATTGCAAGCTCCAGCAGGCCTAGCTAGCACAGCCAACAGTGAGGAATGCTGCAATCCAATACATGGGGGGCCACAATTCCCACCAGGGCCTAAATCCAACTGGCAGCCCCGACCAGAACAGATCCACTGAGTCAATAAGAAAGTCTAAACATATGCAAGTTCCATTAATTCGATGAATCTAGTCTACCTGGGTCTAGTGATTAGATTTAGGGCAAGTAATGTCATTACATTTGATAAACATTTTACACTGCCTTTGTGTATGTGCCACCACATCAGCAGCTGACTGCATAAATTTCAGATTTTTCTTAGGCAAGGAGTACTCAAAGATGTTTTTGCCATTGCCCTCCTCTGAGATGTAGCCTACAGCCCCTGGTGTCCCTTGGGTGGTCTTCCATCCAAGTGTTAAATAGGTGTGACTTTGCTTAGCTTGCAAGATCAGATGGGAACTGATGGCTTCAGGATAATGTCGACCTCATGCTGAGGCTGGGTGCGTGCGAGGGTCAACATTAGGGATTTTGATATGACCCATGGATAAACTGAGGGTAAAACTTAGGGGCATGTAACAAAGGACGTAAATGATGAAGCAAAGGAAAACGATGCCAAAGAACCTATAAAATTCTAGCAGGCATAACTGTTTGTCCTCACCCTAAAGATTGGATGGTTGAGCAAACTACAATAAATGGTGGCTGTGAGATATGTGTGTGTGCTCTTGTCTTTTGCCACTTACTCAGAGAAGCAGATGGTTCCTTTTTTGGCTAACAGTTAAAGTCCAGTAGTTACATTGACCCGTGGATAAGTCAGCCCAGGTTTTGGAGGTCAAATGTTTTACTACAGTTTCTAGACATACACATGATTACATACAGTACTGTATTTAGCCTACTTCATTAGAAAATGTTCACACTTCATTAGAAAACTTTGGACAAATCACAAGCTCCCAATTTGATCTAGCTCACTGTATACTTAAGAAAAAATCCCTCTGAATAAATCTTGTTGAAAAAACCCTATGACAGGTTCACCTTAGCATCCTCATAAATCAGAAGCATTTTGAAGGCACCTACTTAATCCCTTGGCATGGGTATTTCACTGTGTATTAATTTCTAAATTTCTTACCTATTTTACAGGTGATTGTAATGTCACAGAAACTTTAATCTATTTCTAAATTCATATAGGGGGTCCAATCCCCATATTAGTTTATATTATGACTGATTAACATAAGGGGCTTGCATATATACATATACGTGTGTGTGTGTGTGTGTGTGTATACACAGATATATATACACAGTTGCAGGCAAGAACAGACACAACTCTAGAACACAAATATTCCTGAAATGACATCTTTTGATACTACTCAAAATGAGTGTGTAATTTTTTTCAATATTATTGAAAAATATGACACATTATACCCTATGTTCTTGTAGCAGGGTATCTCAATATACAGTACAAGGGAGAGAGATAGCAGATAATCTCTACTTGCTGTACAGACACATTCTGACAGAGAGGCTGGCATGGCTGATTATTTTATGGGTAATTATTCCTGGTAGTGGAGGTCATAATGTAGGCACTCTTTCTTAACCAGAGCTGGGAAACAGCTATGTCAGTGAGAAGAGTTACTCCTCTGCTGACGAAAGGGTTATTGACGATTAGGTGTGATTGGAAATACAGTGATCCCGCCACATTTTCTGGTGTTAGGGGTGAAGGATCTCCGTGAATGTAGAAAAACTGCAAATTAAAAAAAACAAAAACCACTAATGTTTTAATCTGAGAGAACACCTCTCTAGGAATCTACACATCCTCCAGTGCAACTCTATGGTCAACATCTGCCAGAACCTGATCATACAATTATGCTAGAGGACCTACAAATGCCTAGAGAAGTGTTTTCTCTAGGAACTTCTATGTCCTCCAGCACAACTCTATGGTCAAATTCTGGCAGAGTTGCACTGAAGGACCTAGAGATCCTACAGAGAACATATTAATCAAAACCGCAAGTACAGTCGGCCCTCCATTTTCATGGGGGATCCATTTCAGATCCCTCTGTGAAAACGGAGACTCACCAATATTCAAGCCCCATAGGCTTCAATGGAGTGCGTGCCTGCGAGCACGCACAAGGGCGTGCCCCATTGAAAATAACGGAGGTCATCCCTCCGCGAATATTCAAGAACACAGACCTCAAGTCTGCGAGAATGGAGGGGCAACTGTAAACAAATCCGCAAATGTGAAGGTGCAAATGTGAAGGCTTGGAGAGCATCCTGCCTCATATCCAAGGCCGCCTCCTTTTGACCTGTAATTTCTAACGTGGACTAACTTACCAGAAATCTAGATAGCTCTATAGCTTTTGGAAGTCATCCACATTTGAATAGCACAGCCTTAATGTCTCATCATATTTATTTTAGTTTTGGACTAAGCAAGGAATGAAGCAAAACCTGTATGATTGCCTGAAGAAGAGAAGGTTAAGAGGTGATATGGTAGCCCTGTTTAAATATTTGAAGGGATGTCATATTGAGGAGGGAGCAAGCTTGTTTTCTGTTGCTCCAGAGACTAGAACGTGGAACAATGGATGCAAACTGCAGGAAAAGAGATTCCACCTCAACATTAGGAGGAACTTCCTGACAGTAAGGGCTGTTCAACAGTGGAACACACTCCCTCGGAGGGTGGTGGAGTCTCCTTCCTTGGAGGTCTTTAAGCAGAGGCTGGATGGCCATCTGTCAAGGGTGCTTTGATGGAAAGATCCTGCATGGCAGGGGGGTTGGACTGGATGGCCCTTGTGGTCTCTTCCAACTCTAGGATTCTATGAGTGATTGCAGTTTGTAAATGAACTGAATACAGCCAGGATCAGTGGAGGGAAAAAAAGGAGAGATCATCATGCTCTGCAGTACCAAATCTAGGCAATCCAACTAACAAGAACTAACCTGGGATGTGATTAATTAATTAGCCATGGGATTTGCAGATTCAGCCACAGAACTATTTTCAGAACTAGGGGTGATAATCGACAGACAAAAATAAAGTGCTCTTGCACAGAATACTTCCCAGGCTGCATCCGCACTGGAAAAATAACCCTGCTTGGCACCGCTTTAACTTTTTGTCTGGCTCTTTGCTATGGAATTCTGGGAGTTGGAAACTCCAACTCCCAGAAATCCATAGCAAAGAGCCAGACCAAAAGTTAAAGCGGTGCCAAACAGGGTTATTATTTCTCTACTGCGGATGCAGCTTGGCACCACTTTTAACTGGTCATGCCTCAGTGCTTTGGAATTCTGGGAGCTGTAGTTTGCCATGGGTTCTGGTGCCATAACCAATTCCCCGAATCCCTCACTTTATTTCTGCAGATGCCTGCCTGTCTAAAAGAGTTTTAGATAAGGAATAAGCCATGTCTTGCCCTCCTTCCTCCAGGTGTTGTGGTGGACTACAACTCCCAGCATTCCTCACCACTGGCTGTGGCTGATGGGAGCTGCACCCCCCCCCCCCCCCACAGCACCTGCTCAGCCTCCAAAATCATTATCCCAGACTCCCTTCAATCTCTTCATTAGGATGTGAAAAGAGCATAATTATTAACAAACAAGGAAATTCAAGTTACACAGTTAGTATCTTTTCCCTTTTGGATCCCCCCTCCCCCACCTGCTTGGTCAGAATGACATCATAAGGCTCAAACAGGCCCACACCCATCTTTCTGCGCATGCTCACAAAAGCCCCTCACTCCCCCTCCCCTCCCTATGCCAGAGAGAGCACGGTTTCTTCATCTTTGGGCAAGGCGCATGCGCAGTAGGGAACAGAAGCCAGGAGAGTGGAAAAGGGCAACGGGCATGCGCAGTGGCGACCTGCCAGCATGCGCCTTCGAGGGGGCAAGACAGCTGACGGGGATCGACGCATGCGCCGTGAAGGGGGTGGGGACCCGTTTTGTAACCGGCGCATGCGCAGTGGCGAAAACACAATGCACCTCGGCTGTGTATGTGTGTCGGGTGGGGGTGGCGGAAGGATACCTCAGAGTTACGTCAAGAAAAGACGCCTTTGTGGACGGGGAATCCCGCACCTTTGTCCGGGGAGGGAGCCGTCTTAAAGGGGCCGTAGTACATAGGGTTACTCACCTGTCCCTCCGCAAGGACGGGTCCCTACTTTTTCCTTTTCACACGACTCCGCCGCGCGCGCTGCCTGCCACTGCTGCTGCCGCCGCCACCGTCGCCGTGATTCCATCCATCTTGAATTTGACGTCATCCCCACACCAAGGGATGAGGTCATCGCAGCCAACGCTCGTCACGTGCGCCTCTCGCTGATTGGTCGGCGGCGGCGGCCGGGCGGGCTGGCAGGGAAGGAGGGGGAAGGGAGAGCGCGAGCGCGACTGAGGAGATAATAATAAAAATTTAAAAAGGGGCCGTTGGGGGACAAAATGGCAGACTGAAGGAGCCGGTCGTCGTCTGAGGGGGCAAAAAGCGGGGCCTGAATGGAGTCAGAACCCGGACAAGGAGACTGAAGTGCCTCTACACTGTTGAAATAAAGCAGTTTGGCACCACTTTTTAAAGAAAATAATAATAAAAATAATTTTTAATTGGTTAAAAGAAAAAAACAACAACTACACATTATCAATATGCACTCCAATGTGGAACAACATGTTACATATTCACATAACGAGAAAAGACAAAACAACATAATAACTACAATAGCAGCTACAAATATCGCCACAGTCTATGACAAAACGAAAAAGGAGAGAAGAGAGAATTATAAATAAGAACTTTATTATTATACCCCGGCTTTCTGCTGCACCAGTCAAGGCGGCGTGACTAGAATATATTGGAATAATACGTCCTCTCAATAAATAAATTGACCCCACTTTTAAAACATGAAATAAGAAGAGAAATAAAATAGAAACGGGGGGAAAAAAGACCAATTATTACATCTAACATCAACATTTCACATTTAATTACCTTCCTAAGTGGTTTAATATTGCTACCCCATATTAAATTCATTATCATTAATTTATTATAATATTATGACTTTAATCCCTCTCTCTGGCTTTTCTTCGCTAACAAAGATTCAGGAAGGACTTATCCCATGCTTTCTACAAGCGCATTGATGTCTAAAAAGGCCGATCCGAGATACATCCGCTTTAATCCATCTTGACCCTTATTCGATCAGTTTATAAGCAGCAATCTTGCTTCGTGGATCTCCAATATTTTGTTATATGCCGAGTTTTTCCCACCTCAATTACATCCTTATTTTGTACCGCGTTTCCCCAAAAATAAGACATTGTCTTATATTAATTTTTGCTCCCAAAGATGCACTAGGTCTTATTTTCAGGGGATGTCTTATTTTTTTCCATGAAGAAGAATTCACATTTATTGTTGAACAAGAAAAAAAGAACATTTATTATATACTGCACACATATTTATATACAAAAACTTTGCTAGGTCTTACTTTTAGGGGAGGCCTTATATTTAGCAATTCCGAAAAACCTCTATTAGGTCTTATTTTCAGGAAACAGGGTAGGTTTGGCACCACTTTTAACTGCCGGCAGCTCCAAACCTACACAACCCTGGGATTTGTGGTTTTTATGAGGGCCTGAGCATAGAAATGGGAAAAGGGAAGCTCATGGAGACAGGTGTTATAATATCACAGCTGATTATAGGTCACAGCAACTTTATTTCTAAACTCAAATAAGGGATCCAATCCCTGTACAGGTAATAGTTAACGTTATATAATGACTGGTTAACATAAGGGGCTTGCATACACACACACACGCTTGTCCCTCCATATTTGCTAGGGTTAGGGGCACAAGCCCCCCCTGAATATGGAAAAGCCTCAAATAACAAAAACATCATGGCTTTACTTAAGAGGACACTTCTCTAGAAATGTCTAGGTCCTCCAGTGCAACTCTGTGGTCAACATCCGCCAGACATTGACCTTAGAAATGCTCTGGAGGAGCTACAAATGCCTAGTAGAGTATTCATCTCTCTAGGAATCTCTAGGTCTTTCAGTGCAACTTTTAGTTAAAATTGACCATAGAGTTGCACTGGAGCAACTGGAGCACCTAGATATTCCTAGAGAGAACATATTCATCAAATCCGTGAATAATCAAAGCTGCAAATATGGAGGGATGAGTGTGTATATATTGGAAGCAACAATTGGAACAGACTCAACTCTAGAACACATAAATGTTCTAGGCTAAAGTCCTTGTCAAACTGCAAATTATTATTATTATTATTATTTTCTTATATCCCGCCTTTTTCCCAATATAAGGATTCAAGGCAGTGCCAGAATCCCAGGGTTCTGTAACATGGAGCTCCAGAAATTACAGTGGTGTCAAACTGCGTTATTTCTACAGTGTAGATGCATCCAGACATTTCCATTCAAATCTGTATATTTGTAAATCTGTAACAATAAATTTCATTTGTTCTTACTAGATCCCACTCATGTGTTCAGTGATGATGGAAACAAAATGACAGTTCTTTATTACCTTGAAACCTTTACTGAAAAGCAAATAATATATGTTGGGAAAGATAGACTTGTTTGACATAATATCTTTAAGAAGGCAACGAGAATGTTCAGAGGTCTTTGTGTTCCAATAATCTCAGCTAGGATTCTCAGGTCAGGAGTATCATATGCCCTGATTTCAGAGCAAAAACCTAAGACCTAGAGATGATCCCAATGGTGCTATAGAGCATTATATATTAGGAATAAAACACAGTTTCTCAGGGCATATTAAAATACAAAATAAAACGTCTTAAGACATGAGAAAATATTTCTAAAGTTGGAATTCTTTTCTGAGCAACCTTGTTGTGTACCTTCAGGTTGTAAACAATTTATGACAACCCTAAGGGGAACATCATGGGTTTTTCTTGGCAAGATTTGTTCAAAGGGGGCTTCCTATTGCTTTCCTATGAGGCTGGCAGAGTGTGACTTGCCCAATGTCACCCGGTAGGTTTCTGTGGTCAAGTAGGGATTTGAACTCTAGTCTCCAAGATTCCTAGTCCAAAACTCAACACACTGTGCCAAGTGGCTCTCTCAGCTAGACTTAACAGAAAACTCTAACTGAAATCCTACTGCAGGAGATGTATCATGATGTAACCACATCTCAATAGCTGTCTGCCAACTGACCTTCTAAGCAGCACAGACTAGTAGTCCCCCCCAACACAACCATTTCTGTATAGACATAATTTGGGTGGGATGGATCAGCAGAGACAGAGATAGCTATCTTTTAGTACAGTATCTGATTGCACTGCAACAAGCATCTGTAGGGACCTCCAGGATCCTCAGGAGGTCCTTATAGATTATGTCCTTATAGGACACCCAGCTACAGTAAAATAGGTGGTCCTGTCCCTGCTGATCCAACAAATGAAATGTTGATTAAGTTTTGGAGTTCAAATCTGGCTGCATTTCTTCAGAAGCCAAACAAGAGAACTGCAAAGCCTTCGCTTGGGGAAAATGATTTAGTCTTCTAAATCCTGTCTAGGGCAGTTGGAGCACCAGCTCTTCCCAGCTACAAGAGGCACATGCCCCATGCTTCCCACCACACTGCCCTGTCTCTTTCTTCCAAAGTCAGGTTTCAGGAGGGGACAAAATGGGTAATCTTACTTTTGGAACACCATGTTAAACAATGCTCCTTTAATGATTTAAACCCATATATACATACAGACTTTGTGATACCTGATAGGAAGTGTGTGCCACAGTTAGATATCCTGATTAAGGAGCAAAGATACCAATGACTTGGAAAAATAAACCAAAAATTTTATTATAGGAAGTTCTAAGATAGAAATGTTACTCGGTACTGATCTAATCTAGCTTCATTCTAGGGAAGAGCAGAGAGAAAACTGGTGGGAGGAGAAGAAGTGGGGAAATGTCCCTAAAAGTATCAGTTGATATTACAGAAGCGTCAGGATAGGTAGACCAGAAGGGAGGGCATGTTGAATCACTCAAGCCATCTCATTTTATTACGATTGCTCTCTCTCTCTGGCTAAGTGCCGTTGAACTTCTAATACCATTAGTTCCCAATAGCTTTATTAAAAAGCCATGATTTAACTTTTTTATCACAGTGAAACCAGCTCAGCACCAAACAGTCTATCAAGGAAAGAGCATCCCATAACCAAGATGGTACAGCAGGAAAGCCTCTTTCTCATGTCTTCTTGCAATATCTTTCTCCCATTGGTGGGACACAAAGGATGATTCCTCTGCCAGATCTCAAATAAAATAAAATAAAATAAAAAATAAAAAATTGAAGGGAAATAAATAGTGTAGACTCAGTACAACATTCTATATGACTATCATAGAATCATAGAGTTGGAAGAGACCACAAGGGCCATCCAGTCCAACCCCTGCCATGCAGGAACTCTCCATCAAAGCATCTCCGACAGATGGCCATCCAGCCTCTGATTAAAGACCTCCAAGGAAGAAGACTCCACCACTCTCCGAGGGAGTGGGTTCCACTGTCGAACAGCCCTTACTGTCAGGAAGTTCCTCCTAATGTCTAGGTGGAATTTAACTAGTAGGTTGAACATATTATATGTAAACCTGGATTATATTAAAATGCAGGGCACATTTGTTTCAACCATCATTTGCATATTTGGAAAGAACACCAGCAGTCTGAGATATGCAGATGGCATGATATTACTAGCAGAAAATAGCAAAGACTTGGAACAACTGTTGAAGGATGCCAAGGAGGAAAGCACAAATGAGGGTTACAATTGAACTCCAGAGCAGATGACTCAAAAATTGAAAAATCTGTCATATTAACTTGGGGATTACATTTAACACATGATATCCTTAACATTTGCCATAATATTTTTTCTTTCCTTTCGGTAGCCTTTTTGTTTTTACCTGCTTAAGAAACACTAACAGATTAAAAAAAAATCACAACAAAATCCATGGCACTGAAATGTTTGGTACTGACACTGAAACAGGAGAACTGAGGATCAAATTCAAGCTTGTAAGTGCAAAACACAGCAGCTCAGCTTCTTCCCAGTCATTCAGATCTGTTGGATCTTGTTGCTGATTCATTGCTTTCATTAGCTGTATCAATGGCTGAGCTAAATCAAATCATAATTTAGAAACACAGGACTCTTTCATACAAGGCTAAATTGGAAGTATAATTTAAGGTCAATTCCAATGCAATCATGGGTTTTACGTTATTGCGAATTAACTCTTCGCTCGCAAATTCGGGCAAGAGGGAAGCCAATTCGAATGCAATCATGGGTTTTACGTCATTGCGAATTAAAGCTTCGCATGCAAATTCGGGCAGGAGGGGGTTATTTTCGGGTAATGGGAAGTAATTCCGAACGGAGCAGGGGTTCATGTAAATTCGCTAAACAAGCGAATTTACATGAATCCGCATTGGCTCCATTCGGAGTTGGGAGAAATTCCTCCCCATTTGAAAGAGTCCACATAAAGAACACAGGATATTAATAGCCTGCAGAATGAAGCACTGGCAGCTCACAAACTGCATCTATATGACAGGTCTTCAAAGGTGATTTGTTCCTTGCATACCAGCATGATGAAAATAAAACTATTCCAAATCCAGTAGTCAGTTTTTATGCTGTCAATGCCTCTAAAATAGATGCTGCTCATTTTTACTTTTTTCACCAAAGGTTATAGGAGAACATTAAAACTAGGAGTCAATGGGTTTCCATAAGTATTTATATTTGTTACAATTTAAGTATATATTACATTGTTTTTGTAATCACTGCTTATGTAATATGCTTCACCTGAACACAAAAGGCTGGAAAAAGTAAACAAGTTAATAAGACGCTATGGGACTGGTGCAGGTTAAGGCTTGTTAAATGCAGCGTCTACAGTTAAATGGACAGAAGATTTAAAGAATATGTTTATCAGGTGCAGAGTAACTACTTGCCCTATGGCATCCAAAGTAAAAGGCATTAACTGATGAGAACAAAGAGGACACCAATTTTCATTTAAAATGTATATGTGTTAATTTATGTGCATAGATACTTTGGCTGACTTGCCCTTGTTAGCACACTCACCATCCGCATGATGTATATGGGGCTCTTCATGTTTTCATATTTTTATAGCTAGAGCCAGGCATGTTTTAAGAGGTCACTATCACCTTTGAAATACAGGGAAAGTTCCCATGGGAAAGAAACATAGACCTGAAGACATGTAATAGAACTATGTAACACCAAAATAAAGGTTAAAAACATTTGCTAATCACTCCATTCTCCTGCAGGCTTTGTGCATATCCTCTCACACAGGAGACAAAGACAATCCCACTGGACTAAAGCTGGTAAGACAGCTAGTAGAGATCCAGCATGGCATAGTGGTTTGTGTATTGGACTGTGACTCTGGAGTCCAAAGTTCAATTACCCACTCAGCCATGAAACCCACTGGGTAACCTTGGGCCAGTCACACTCTCTTAGCGTCAGGGGAACAAAATGGCAAACCTCCTTTGAACAAATCTTGCAAAGAAAACCCCATGATAGGGTCACCTTAAAGGTTAAGGTAGTCCTTTGACATGAATGTCTAGTCATAACTGACTATAGGGGGCAGTGCTCATCTCTATTTCTAAGCCGAAGAGCCAGCATTGTCCAAAGGCTGATCTGGTGGTCATGAGGCCAGCACAAATTCACCAAACGCTGTTACCTTCCCACTGAAAAGTGGTACCTATCTATCTACTTGCATTTGCATGCTTTTGAACTGCTAGGAGTTCATCCCATCATGCAGCACTCAGGCCTCAAACTGCCAACCTTCCGATCTTCTGATCATCAAAATTGGCACTAAGCCACCGCATCCCTAGGGTCACCTTAGGATTGTCATAATTCAGAAATGACTTGAAGACAAACAACAACAGTAAGACAGTATCTCTTGCCTACTCTCTGCCATGTTCCCAGTCAATGCCACTATCCATCCACATTGGGATTGTCCAAAATCTAATCAATGCATTTGTTAATCTGAAGTTAAAACCATCAGTCATTCCAGAATCCCATGGTCGGTTCTATGTGAAGACCATCAAGTCTTTATTACACTACAAGTACCCCTTGAGGCTAGGAAATCAGATATAAATATCAGTCTCAGCTCTAGCTTCATGTGTGCACAGGGGGTCTCCTGCATTCACTGTGTTGCCCTCAGACATGCTCTGAGCCAAACCCCACTTTCTGTGGTAGCTTCTGCAGGACTGATAATTATCACCCCCTCTACAAACTTCAGCCTCCGCTATCCAATTTCCATATCTCTATTTTGTATGATATTTCTGATTGAATTATTACTGTGTGTATGTGTGTTCTGTTGCCTATTTCTAAAATAAAACTTTCTTTAGTCATCAAACCTGAACTTCTCCCATGGTTAGTACTGGTATTTATAAGTGAAAACAATCCTTACCCAACCTCTCACAAGCATCCTTAGAGCTAAGCAATTCCTCAAACTGATATAGTTCGTGGGGATCCCAATTCCCCCCACCTTCTTTTGGGTAACACCTTACAGTTTGGACTCTTGGATCCCTATCACTCATCTTGCCCTTTTACCCTTAAGATTCCTCTCTGGATCTGATACTTGAGTCTCAAAGTAACCATTGTACTGGACAAGTGGCTGTGCTGATCAGTAGGTTAACTCTGGTAATGCATGGCTGGTATTTCTTGTTAATTATTAAATTAAAACATCCAAAGAGAGGTAGAAGATACAAAAAGTGAAGATTTATTGAACAATAAACAAAAGAAACATCTATACTTATGCTAGTTCTGTTCACAGTACACAGTACTTCCAAACAAAGTAATACTTCTTCCTTTCTTCCTAACTAGCCACATCTCATTTTTGACTGACCATATCTCTGCCTCTGTCTCTGACTGGCTCCATCTAAATCTATTGTAGACAAGGTTCTAGTATTTATACTTGTTCCCACACAACATGTAATAAATATCTAAGATGAAATGGGATGGCATTGATAGGGAGGAATGATGTTGCAAAAGCAGTCAAAGGATACAATATAAAATCTCATCAAATGATATCAATAAGGCTTCCAGGAAAACCTATCAATAAAACTATGCTAAGTTTGTGCTCCAGCTATTTATTTATTATTTATGTATGGTATTTATACCCTGCCCTTCATCCCTATAGGCTCTCAAAGCCAGAAGAAGAAGAAATTGAAGGTGTCTGTGCTGGAGGAGGAAATTGACCACAAGATGGGAGACTGTCAAATACCAGGTTCTATTTGACAGAGGAAGGAACCGGCAGAACTGCCTTTGAGTATTCCTTGCCTTAAAAAACCCCTATGAAATTCATGAGCGTGCCATAAATTGACATGCAACTTGAAGGCAAAGAGAGAGAAAGAGAGAGAGAGACTTGCCACTTTCTTGTTTCATAGAAACACATTTAAAAATAATTATAATATTAATATGAATACAGCACATCTCATTATAGTTATTTGTGTATAACCTGATCAAATGCTAACTGTGGAAGAAAACAGGCACCTTCAAGAAGTGTATGGATTCCTTCTTCTTTTTTAAAAATTAAAATGCCTCCCTCCTGGGCACGGAGGTGTGCAATAAAATCCATTTTAAAAGGTTTCAACCTGAATGAAAAAATATAATTAAATTTTAACACTATTTGTGGCACCCTCCTCACTTTATACACGGAAGAACAGTAGAGATTGCAGACGTTCTAGGACAAGAGAGCAGGACACTGATAGCCAATCAGAACACAAGGACAGAACGGGAGGTTATTGGAATATCGCACTGGACTCACCTGGAACAGACTGATAATGTTCCTGCTGAGAACCCTTTTTTACAGTTCTCACTCTGGGACAGTCATAGGACACTTTAGGCACCATATGGGAACTGAATGGGAACCCTGCTGTGTGATATACTGCATTCCGTCCTTTCTCATTTACACCCCAGAATGTTGCCAGAACGCAGTGCGATAAACTTAATTGTCTTGACATGGCAGGAATAGTTTTGATTAATCCCCTGTCATCCCACTCTTTCCACTGTTTTAGAAATGTCCCAGATTCCCTCTTGTCCTCCCACTTTCCTCCTTATTTCTATTGCTACAAAGTGATTCCAAAAGCGCAGAAGTAGTTTGAACTCAGCTCATTGGTGGGAAGGAAGAGGAGATAAGATGGAATTTCCTATAGGTTCAGGCACTGCTACAACTTCTCCTAGCTTGTGTGTTATTCGTTATCAATAATTTTTTTGCCATATTGACCACACTCTGATGTTGCTTGGCCACAAAGGTTTTCTGTGAACTTCTGGCCACAGAGGTTTTCTTCTGTAAAGTGTTGGAAGGTTTGAAATAAAAATGAGAATGAGGGCTCATCTACACATCCAACAATAGAAGATTCATTTGAATGGTTCAGATATCTGTGGCCCTATTCACACTACAAAAATAATCCAGGATGAACCCAAGTTGTTCACACATGTCCTGAATGCACTTAATTCACTTTTTGGGGGGAGGGGGCTGGCAAAAAGGCCACTTTACTCTGGATATTTGCTACCAGATTTTTTTCCCCCAGCTTTTCCTGAAAGACCCATAATGTCAGCAGTGTGAATAAGCTTCTAAATTGATCACTCTTTGAAGGGAGGCAGCTCCATTTAATCCAAAACAATGGCATGTGTGAACAACACTAGAATTAAAATGACATGATGAGATTCATAAACACAGAACAAAATGGAAACAACAAACCAGATATGCATCAGAGTGGTGATCTGCATCTCCTTGGGACAAAAAATGGTGTGAATTCCCCCTGTGACAAGTTTTCTTTTATTTTGTAAGAAAAAATAAATAAATTATATTTTAAAAGTTACATAACGAAAAGGACCTTTTCAGAAATTTTGGTGGGGTGCAACGAATACCATTTTCTACTTCTCTTTCTAATATTTTGAAAGGTTATTTTAGAAACATTTTAAATGGAACTGCTTGATTTTTATGCAAGTTTCAAATAAATTGGTATTTTTAAATAAAAAAGAAATGGGATAGGAAACAAGTAACACAATTATGTGTTATTCAATCATGTTATTCAAAACTGTGAGGAGAAATAACCAATCATTTTCCTAACACATCAATGAATAATATGAACAAAGTGGTATTTTGAAAATGTTATATTCAAAGTTTTCATGTGAACATAGCCTAAAGAATCTTCTTTGATTAAAAGGTAGTGGAAAGTAAGTAGATACAATTGGAACAATGGAATTTAGAAGGAGTGTGTGGGGGGTAAAAAATCAACTATATCAAGGATTACGGGATGGGAAATGAGTAGAATTTAAATAATATTTAAAAATCAAAATGTGAAAGAGAGACTTCCAATCTTTTGTCAGAGGACATTGTAGTACTAAAAATGGGGAATACTGGAAAATTATGCGAATGGCTGTTGAAAATGTTTTCTGTTTTTGGAAATGGCTGGCAAATCTGAGTTCCCCACTGAAAATCTCCTTTGTCTTGTTTCCATGGCCCTTTGAATGGTTCATTACAATAACCAAACCAATTAAAAAAAATCCCCTGGGGATATGCAAACTCTTCTTAGAAGTGCTGTAGCTGATAAGATTGCCTAATACTATTAGTATAATAGCATACTAATACTATAGGCTTCTTTTATTTGAGAGCATTTTTGCAATGTAGAATTTGAATGCAAAACATAGGAGTTTATCAAACGGGAGGAATTTCTCTTTATTTCGAATGGAGCCAATTGGAGCCAATTCGAATTCACGTGAATTCGCTAGTTTAGCGAATTTACATGAATTCCAATTGCATTTGGAATGCGTTCAGAATGACTTCCCATTACCCGAAAATGACTGCCCATTGCCCAAAATTGTGTGAGATGCTTTAATACGCAATAACGTAAAACCCATGATTGCGTTTGGAATGACTTCCCTTTTGCCCAAAATTGCATGAGATACTTTAATACGCAATAACGTGAAACCCCATGATTGTGTTCGAATTGCCATTAGATTATACTTCCAATTTCTGTCGTCTGATAAACTCCATAGGAAGTAACTCTTGTTATTTATTAAAGTGACAGGTAGGAGGCTAAGATAGACTTACAAACGTGTTATCTTTGTTCATAATAGGAGTCTCATTCTGTCCTATACCAGCATTGTTCCAAGACAATCACATCCTACTCAGTGTTCTTTTAAAACTGTTATGTTGAAACTTTCAGAGGTAGCCATGTTAGTGTGAGCCACCATAGTGTAATGCTTTGAGTGCTGGACTAGAATTCTGGGAGACAAGGGTTAGAATCCCTGTTAAACCTTGGAAACTCATTGGGTGACTTTGAGCAAACTACACACCTTTAGCTTAATAGGAAGCCAGTGGCAAAACTGCTCTGAACAAATCTATCCAAGAAAACTCTTTGAGATAGTAGCCATAATTAGAGTTGATCAGAAGACACATAAGCAATGAAGTCATGGTGGCAACAAAACAACAAAAAAATCTTGTATGGAGGTAAACCACTATCATGCTCTAAAAGGCATGGGTTAGGAATCTTATTGTTTCGTTCCTTGGGCTAAATCCTCCTGGGGCCTCAATAGGATCCTATACAATTTTCCAAATTAGCATTCCCTCTTCATCATATTATCACACTGCCCTTTTCCACCCTTCCCTCCCAACCTAGACATGAGTTGATACCTTTTAAGCATGGATTTTATCACACACCTCCGTGCCCAGGTTGGAAGCATTTCCATACCTGATTTGGACTTCCCCAGTACCTTTTGAAAGAACAGGATTTCCCCTTTATTTGCAAAGTATGGGAGAAGTCCAGATTGAGTATGGGAGGCCACAATTGGATACAGGATGCCTCCGACCTGGGCACAGAGGCATGCAATAAAATCCATGCTTAAAAGTTTTCAGCCCGCGCCTAGGTCAGGAGGGAAAGATGGAAAAGAGAAGTGCAATAATCTCCCAAGACACTTTTTTTTCAAGCTTTACTACCCCTGTCCCCCAGTGTCTCCAAAATCTAGTTAGTGGGAGGAAGTACTTTAATCAAAAAGTATCCTGGCATTTTTGGTTCCACTTTTTGCCTCTGGCTCCAGTTACCACTGGAATGAACCCCCATAACTTCTCTGAAATTGAATTTCATTCTCAGGATGAAAGAAGTTCCCCGCTTTTGCTTTAAGGTTTGAATTATAACAACAGTTCAACTGCAGACTTATTACTTCTGTCCTCTCAGTTTCTCACAGCTTTATTTCTCCTGCAAAGGAATATCTCTTTCTGCTGAGCACAATCTATGCTCCCCACACCCTTTTCATCCCTTCTTTCCAAGTGGTTTACAGCAACCTCTAACCCACTCAGCATCCTTTCTTTCACTCTTCTCCCACAATACTAAGCTTATTTAATTCTTGGGTTTTTGAAAAGCCCAATTGACTTCTGTAGAACCTGGTTCCAAGTAAGTGTGCTTTAACCAGCATGTTGCTCTGTAAATGACTACATCAGGTAACTGTGGACCAGGATTAGTAATTGAGATGCTGCCATTCCATAGGGAAAAGCATTAATGAAACCGCACAGGCAAGGTACTGGCTAGATTCTCACTTTGTTCTGTGGCTACTTGTATACAAAGGAAAACGGAGAGAAATTTTGGCTTTATTTTTTAAAATTTGGATGCAATACCAACAACTGTTTTGTTCCCCCAGAACAGAATTCTTACATACATGATGGGAAGCTCTTTGAGACCAGTAACTAGAATCCTTTTTGCTTCTGTTTTCATTCTATACATTGCTTCAGGGCAGGGAATAAGCAACACCTTTACAGGTGAGTAACTATATACTTTCTCAGGCCTGTATTAATGCTGCTTCCCAACTAATTTTAATTTGGATGGGAACTGTAAGTATGTTTTTTTTGGGGGGGGGAACAGCTACTTATATCTTGGAGCCTATTTACAGAACACCTTAGAGCCTATTTATTTTCAAAACAAGAGCCCTTGTCATATGCTGTAACCAACTGGCAAATATAGATTTAGAATTCTCAAAGCTGCTGCTGATCTTTTTAAATATCCAATTGTTTATGACAATGGGAACAGCTTTATAGCAAAGCTCTGTAAAAGAGGAGTGGAATTACAATCACTGAAATCCAATCCTATACACTCTTTCTTGGGAGTGCATTGGATCAATCTGCATTGGATTCAGTGGGATCTAGGTTTGGGTGGGCATGCATACAACATTGTGTTGTGTGCTTTGTAAACTATAGGGAAGGGCTCTGTTTGGTTTTATTTATTATAAGTGCTGTGTGTCATTAACTATAGAACTCTGTACTGTTTCTAGCTCTGGAATCCTATGATCTCATTCTTAGAAGAGGGAAATAAGCTTAACCAGCATGAAGTGTTAAAGCAGCTCTAAATAAGATATTAGGGAGAGAATGTCCCAAATGGGAGAGAAAGATATGCAAACATATTTGTGTTTTTAAAAAAATGCTTTATGGGTGAGAACTATGCAAGTTTCTAGAATGTAGTGGTTCATGGGACCATCATAATATTCAGCCCAGTTATGGACAGGGCCAGTAAAAGGATACAAATCTTCTGTACCTGTGTGCTGAAAGGTTATTTTAACACTGGTTTATTTCTTCTTCATTAGAGCTGGTACATTGGTATGATATCTTCAGGCAGCAGATTTTGGATTTTATGAAAGGGCAATGAACTGTTTGTTATTTCCCCAAACCTGGAAAATGTACTGTTGGGGGTTACACCTCCTAGGATCTCCAGGACAGCATGGCCAGTAGCTACAATGTGGGAACTGTCTTTTTAAAAAGCAGTTTTTCCAAGTTCTCTTATTTACTACTACTACTACTGCTTTTGTTGTTGTTGGGTGCCTTCAAGATATTTTCAACCTATGGCAACCCTAAGGCTATTATCAGGTTTTCTTGGCATATTCCTTCAGAAGGGGGCTATTATTATTATTATTATTTTATTTCACTGCCAGGGGCCAGTAAAGGCCCCTGTAAAAATTTCTGCCATATGTAACAAAATAACTTGCCTGGCTTCAGGTATATCTTGATTCGGGTGGGTGCCAGGTTTCCATTTAAGCCAAATGACATAGGTCAGTTCTGTTATGCAGCATTAAATTCTACATTGTGTATGATTTCTAAATAATTAGAAGCATATTTATTTTAAAGTGTTTGTCTTTTTAAAAATTGAAAATTGTGGATAGCATAGAATTCATTAATTCTAACAATTAGCTCCATCCCAGACAGTGGAAATCCAGAATGTAATTGTATGTGGGTTATGTAGTAAATACAGCTGGTTGAGCATTACATGACTTATTTTTGGAGGTGGGGGTGGGGTGGGAGGAGAGGTTACATATTATGCAGTTTGTCTGTTCTTTTCCCCCAGTACACATTGTCATTGATTAAAGCTGACACATACATCTAAGGTGGTGTTTGCTGTTGAAAGAAAGCTGCCTTATTTTATTGTTCCTGATTTGTCCTAACATAAAAAGTGAAGAAAATGTCAAGAAATATGGGGAATGTTCCTCACAGAGATACCGCAGTCATATTTTAAATATCCCATTTTGTAGAAACGTTCATAAGAGAATAACTAAGAAGGAAAAAAAAAAAAACCAGACAAGAAACAGATAGGGGAAAGGAAGGATAAAATTGTGTTAAAATGTGTTAGCTTACAGACAGAAGATTAATTATCTAGTCCATTGCTGAATGTGATGGAAAGGACATTTCTTTTCAAGCCATCACCTAAAATAGTTGCAGTTTGAGGTCCACAGGTGTTGGACGAACAATCTTTCTTTCTTTCTTTCTTTCTTTTTCCCTTTCTTATATTTTCTAGTGTACAACTGCAACTGCACTACTTCAGATTTTATTTCATTTCATTTTTATCCCACCTCCCTCCCAAGACGGGACATGTTTTTAAACTAAAACATGGAGGAGGCCATGTGAATGGGTCAGAGGTTATGAAACATCAGCAGTTCTCCAAGTAGACCACAAGTTGAACAGTCAACAATGTGATGCAGCAGCTAAAAAGGCCAATGCAATTTTAGGTTGCATCAATAGAAGTATAGTGTCTAGATCAAGGGAAGTAATAGTGCCACTCTATTCTGCATTGGTCAGGCCCCACCTGGAATACTGTGTCCAGTTCTGGGCATCACAATTCAAAAAGGATGTGGAGAAACTGGAGCGGGTCCAAAGGAGGGCGACTAAAATGGCGAAGGGTCTGGAAACCTTGCCCTATGAGGAACGCCTTAGGGAGCTGGGAATGTTTAGCCTGGAGAAGAGAAGGTTAAGAGGTGATATGATCGCCCTGTTTAAATACTTGAAGGGATGTCACATTGAGGAGGGAGCAAGCTTGTTTTCTGCTGCTCCAGATACTAGAACGCGGAACAATTGATACAAATTGCAGGAAAAAAGATTCCACCTCAACATTAGGAGGAACTTCCTGACAGTAAGAGCTGTTCGACAGTGGAACACACTCCCTCGGAGGGTGGTGGAGTCTCCTTCCTTGGAGGTTTTTAAGCAGAGGCTGGATGGCCATCTGTCGGGTATGCTTTAACTGGGAGTTCCTGCATGGCAGGAGGTTGGACTGGATGGCCCTTGTGGTCTCTTCCAACTCTAAATTTCTATGATTCTATGATTCTATGATTCTACATGCATCAGATTTACATCGTCAACAATATTATGACTCTCAGGTCTTGTTTCACATGTCAAACTTGCATTTGTGGTTGGGTGCCATGGTATATACCAAATGATAGTCAACAAATTTTATATATATATATATATATATATATATAGGACCTGGTGCTTCTGGAGTATTTAGCCCTCTTTTACTATGAATGTAATATATTGATGTTTCTAAGAAATCATTATTTTGTTTCTGGAGATTGTCTCCTTTACAAATCTTTCCCTTAAAAATGCTAATATTTCTTCTAGTTTTAATTTTCAGAAATATGTTTGATTGCACAGTTGGGTAAGGTACTGAAAAAGTGATAATACTATAAGACAAGTAAATGTCTGTATTCTTATGATAATACTGTAAAATTCAGATGGCAGATAGTAATCTCTCTCTCTCTCTGCCACACACAAAATCAAACACATTTCAATTAGTTTAATGGATGTCTAATCCTTGTGACAAGGAGCTAAGGAGAAGAGAATGCAAATCTGTAAACACTATCTGAATTGCACTTAGTAACTTTACACAAGGGAATAGTTCTTTAAGAATTGGTTTCTAAGCTCTAGGGTGTCGTTTGGCTTTCAGAGAAACCACAAAACTCAATTTAGGTCTGGATTTTGATACTGCTGGTGTTAGGAGAATATTCCAACAGGGGGTTTTGAGCAAGGGTTAAACTAGTACTGTGATCACATATCCTCCAACATTTCACAAGTGAAAACTGGGACAGGTATGACCAAACAATATCCAACTGTGGTTAAGATGACAACAGTTATAATGAGGAAGAATGCACAAGCTAGGAAATGCTGCAGCAATTTGTTTTTGTCTGAGCCTATGGGGAATGGCAGATTTCCATTCTCTCCTCTCCTTTCCTCCTTGATGAATTAACTGAATATAAACTACTTTTGCAATTTGAACTCAGTCTGCAGCACATGAAGTAAGCAGGGGATCAAAGGGGGCAAGTGGGAAGAGGAGACGGGAACTGGGACATTTAAAAGCAGCTGAAAAAGTAGGGCAACAGAGGATTAATTGGGACTGTTCCTGCCGAATCAGGACAGCTGGAGGGTACAGAATCCATAGGTGTCAGGATGTAGGAAGGAAAGTAATGTTTTGCATCATGACAACTTTAAATATTTTAAAATATCTATCATGCTTTTCTATTAAGATTGCGTGTCAAGGTGGCTTACAATTAATTTCAAGCAGAAAAAAAACCATATTAAAAACAGCTTAAAACTACACAAGTTCAAATCCTAAATAAAATACGAAATAATGCTTAGTAATAATAATGCTTTTTGGGCAAGACCAAACAGAAGCAAAGATAACTGGCAGGATGGGATACAGAAGACCCTTTAGAAAGACCAACCCATTCATTCAGGAAAGAGAAACTACACTGGTTTACAAAAACCCTACTCAAACAGCCCACCCCACAGTGAATGCACATTTGATGTGTGAAAGTGTTCACGTGAATCCCATGCAATGACTGTATGTGTGGGTGGGTGGAAGTGGAACTATACCAATTCCCCATGCCCCTGAATGCAAGTGCATGCTTGTATATTCTTCAGCAATATCTATGCACACAAATTTCTGTATGTATGGATGGCTTCGCCTCTTTAGTTTAAATTTCCTGCTTGTGTGGAGGAACCAAATGTGCATATGCCTTTACAGTCAGCTCTCTGTATCTACAGATTCTTTATCCATGGATTCAAACATATACAGCTTGAGAATATTCAAAAATATGCAAATTAAAATTTCATTCTGCATTTTTTATAGTGCCACTCTATTCTGCTTTGGTCAGGCCCCACCTGGAATACTGTGTCCAGTTCTGGGCACCACAATTCAAAAAAGATGGGGAGAAACTGGAGCATGTCCAAAGGAGGGCAACTAAGATGGTGAAGGGTCTGGAAAACATGCCCTATGAGGAACACCTTAGGGAACTGGGGATGTTTAGCCTCGAGAAGAGAAGGTTAAGAGGTGATATGATAGCCCTGTTTAAATATTTGAAGGGATGTCATATTGAGGAGGGAGCAAGCTTGTTTTCTGCTGCTGCAGAGACTAGAACGCGGAACAATGGATGCAAACTGCAGGAAAAGAGATTCCACCTCAACATTAGGAGGAACTTCCTGACAGTAAGGGCTATTCGACAGTGGAACACACTCCCTCGAAGTGTAGTGGAGTCTCCATCCTTGGAGGTCTTTAAGCAGAGGCTGGATGGCCATCTGTCAGGGATGCTTTGATTTGGAGTTCCTGCATGGCAGGGAGTTGGACTGGATGATCCTTGTGGTCTCTTCCAACTCTATGATTCTATGATTCTATGAAATCTTGATTTTGCCATTTTGTATAAGGAACATCCTTTTACTCTCTGCCATTATATTTAATGGAACTTGAGCATCCACAGATTTTGATATTCACAGGAGGTCCTGAAACTAAATCTCAGAGGATATCAAGGGCCCACTGTATGTATATAGGGCCCTCCACATTTCATTTCTGTCAGACATTTCTGCAAAGGGTACAACTGGCACACTGCTAATGTTTGGGCATATGATTGGCAGGCATGATCCCAGTTCCCCCTCACAAATTCAGGAACTCATCAGAGGAAAGTTTGAACTCCTTTGTGAAATGGAGCACACACGAGTACAAATGGACATGGACATAGGGCTTGAGCATGCAAACAGGAAACTTGGCCAAACTTCACATTTATGCGGAGGAGCCCTTTGTGTAATTTTCTGTGTACTCATCAGAAACACATTTGTGGTCTAGGAAGGACTATAATCCATAGATAGTTCTTTGTTATTGAGGCAAACAAAGCTATAGACCCACACCTACACAGATGGTTGCTGAAGTTTCATAGTAAATTTCCTCTTCCTGTATTTAAATAAAAATCATTTCCCAATATTTATACAATGAAATTAAGCACACTTTTTTTTTTTTAAAAAAAAAAAAAATCACCTGATCTAATAAATCCTGTGATGTCAAAGCATGTTCATGTTGGTCCTAAGACTACTTGTGAACCCCACTCCTCACTCCCAGCTAAGGAGAAGATAGTTATTTTCTTTCCATTAAGCAGAACTGTCTTTGGAAAGCTGGAAACGTTTCAGAAGGACCCATTGTCTAATGTATCTGCAATTTCCACAGCAGCCTGACTTTTACAGTAGATGGAAGGGAATAGGAAATAAATGGACACTTGACCTTACCGTATATCCATCATTTCATATTTTGTTGGCTGGTGAGGAATGCATAATTGTTTACTCCAAAACTGAGTCCCTCTAGTGTTCAGTTTGACCTTTCCTGTAATGGCCACTTCCTGAAGGGGCATGAGAAGGGTTTCTTTCCTTTGAGTTCCCCTCTAAGATTCACTGCTAGGTTGCTTTTGAGTTCTCTAGCAAGCTCTCATAAATGCTTCTGAAGCTGGGAGAATGATACTAGAAAAGGAGCAAAATGTAACTTCCATTGAAATAATAATAATAATAATAATAAACCTAGACAGTTTCCCATCACATATGAACTTAATTATACTTGTAAACTTCAAATGAAAAGTGAAACAGAAGCAATAACAAAAATATATTTAGCTTTTTGAAATCGTTAGTGAATTCAAATAGTTTAATCTGAAGTGTGATTCTGATCTTGAGGTATTAGGGTATTTACAAACATCTAACTTTGTTGAGGTTTATAAAATATATATTTATTTGTTGAACTTATGATTTATCTTCAGTTTCTAGTGTTCAGACTGGTATACGTTTAGCTCCTGTGAGAAGCCAGGCAAATTCCTGATCCCCTTTTCTAAGACACGAGATGCAATGTAGACCATTCCAGGAGAGAAAGCTGAAAGGGAGAAAATCTGCTCTCCATTGAGAAATGAGAGACTGAGTTTTTGAATGCTTGAAATATGTTAGGTCAGTTTAAAAATAACAATAAACCAAATTTGGCAGGGCTGTTCTGCTAAATGAGGTTGAGACACTAATGGAACTTCTCACTTTTCATGTATTACCTGAGGCCATTTATTTTGACACATGCAAGTAGAAAATCCAACAAGAACCTCTTCTCTCCCTAGCAGCAAAAATTCAACCACTAATGAAAAAGCTTTTAATTTGCTTGTCTTTCATGATAATCAGCTGCCTCAGGACAACACTTTATTATACCTTATGGTAGCACCAGCCTTGGATTTTGGGTATTTAATATTGTTCTTTCATTTGTTATTTATTGGTACTGTTTTCAAAACATATTATTTTTGTTTAAATCAAATGATTCCAAGTTTGGGGAAAAATTGTCCAAACCTGGTTTACAATGTGAATGATATAAGATTAAACCCCTGTAAAGGTAATAGCAGAATATATAGAATCCAGTATGGAATATGATAATGTCTTATATTACTGTTATAGTTAAGTTTCTTTTTAGAAACCAAATCTATTTTGTAAGGATAGTAGTTCAGAATATCATGTATAAATGACAACAGATATAGCAGTTAATACTTCTTATTTTTCTTCTGTTTGTCCTTTCCCCTTTCACTTCCCCGAACCCCCCTCCCATTCAAGCCCATAATATCTAATTGCTGACACATGGGTTACTACCCCCTTCAATTTTTCTATATGAGGCAAAATGTAAATGTTTCCAAGTTGAATGGTGGGATAATAATTTTTGTGTTACTATTTCCTGTCCAAGAGATGTAACCATGACTTATTTCTTTATTTTTAGAGAAAGGTCTCTCCTTGCTGGGCTACCATTTGTGCAATTACACTGTTGCCAAACATGTGAACAAAATGGTTCCCTATCAAAAGTCATATGAGAAGCAAACACCATGTGGAGGATGGATTCCCTGGAGGGTGTGTACCAAAACTTATTACAAAGAGGAATATCATCCCATCACAATCCCAGAGACTGTGAATCTGACAGACTGTTGTACTGGGTATGAACAAGTTGGTCTCTACTGTTCCTTACGTAAGTATTAAATAAATAATAAAAATAACACAAAGTGCAAAACCACAATGTTAGACTGCTTAGACTGTTCACATATGATCTGGGCAGGAAGGCCTTCACTTGGCAGGGAGACACAGAAGTGAACCTTGGGTTTGTTTATCTTCAACCTTTTATTCACATGCAGAGGGAAGAATCATGTCAGTGGTTTCCATGTGCACAAGTTGGCTTATGCATGAGAGTATCTCTTTAATGGAGGGGCACAGAGCTGTTGAAGTCTTGTCTGCACAATTAAAATACTCCTAATTTGACTTGAATAGACTGTGATCCAACTACATGTGATATGGAAGAATCCAGGCATTTTGTGGCAGGCGGGGGGTGGGGGGTGGGATACATAAACTCCACTGAAAAAGATTCTCAGCTTTCACTGGAATATCTGCGAGTATTCCATCTGGTTTGCATGAATTCTCATGGATTTGCCTAGCTGTGCGTTTTCAGCAGAGGAAGGGCAAATAGATGAGAATTTTCACAGGAAAGTGTAGACAATGAAGCTTCAATGCAAATGTGTGAAAATCCACAGTAATATGCATAATGTATTTATGTGTAGACTAGTCTATGTGTAGACTAGTCCCAAAACTTAGGCGGGATTGCTGCTATTCCTTACCAGTGGTGGTGATGAGACAATTCAGAGGAAGAAATAGCTGGCCTTGGTACTGAGGGAAAGAAAAGGATGATGCACTCCATCTGGGAGTGCACTCTCATTTCTTCTGCCCCATGAGCTCAGACAACCTGCATCTTCCTCCTTTGAATTGTGTCCCCCTGCCCTTCCCCCTCACCTGTAATGAGCATCCACAATGGCCATTTCCAGGGCTTGAGAGCTACCCAATTAATTTTAAACTAAACTATCAGTTTTTAGGTGGTATATTTCTAATTTTATGCTTGGTGATTTTAAGGTGTAGTGGTTGCTAAATCTTGTGTTTATGTGTTTTAACCTATGTGTTTAAATGGTTTCATGTGTTTAGTTATATATTATTTTTTAATCCATGTTGTACCCTTCCTCGAGCCTTGGGGAGAGGCAGGTAAGAAATAAATTATTATTACTATTAATTGACAGCTAACAGGGTGAGGTTGGGAGGACAGAAAACTGTGTAAATGGAGCATTATGCTCTACACATATACAATTACAGCTGAGTTAGCCCACAGGAGACCTTGGAGGACTATAAACCTTCCCACTGCATTCTCTTCAATATATACACAATTTTTGTTTGTTCCCAAATGCCCTCTGGAGGGTGTGAAGATATTTTTGCCTCCTCCCTCCCCCCAGCCATTTTAAGGCCAGAGAGATCTTTTATGGCAAAAGAAAATGATCAGAAGTAACTTCTTATTCACTTCCTGCATTAGAAAAAGACCCCTCTTGGGCTCAAAGATAACCTTGGAAGCAGCATGCAGTCCACAGACCAGAGACTTTACACACTCTGTCACAGAGGAATTAGTCTCAGTGAACATGTGGCTAGTTTAAGGGGCAAGATTCAAAGGTCAAATTAATTATTAAATTGTCATACTTGTTAAACTCTCATGTTTCATTCTTTTCTAACAGAGGGGCAATAGCTGTTCTCTAGCTTCCATTATGACAGACAGAGTTCTTACCTAACCTTTTCACCATCAGCATTAAGCAAGATTCACTAATGTTTATGGCTTCCAAAAATAAACAAGCCTCTTAGGAACTAGCTGCAGTTGTTTATTTAGTACGAATACAGAATGTTAAGCAACAGTGTGCAATATGTTGTTAGAAACCTCCTTGTTGTAAAAGGGGCTGTTTTACTGTACACAATGTTTATTCAGTAGCTTATGGTTGGTTTAGAAACAACTATAAACTAAGCACATTATCACACCAGCCTCCTGTCTGCCACAATCCCACTAGTTTAAGAATGGAAGCATACCAGTCTGACATTATTTCTTATTACTTTTTCTCCCACGATAGCACTTTGGTGATCCATAGCCACGTGTTCACTGAGACTAATTTTCCACACTGCCAGACAACCACTTCTTGGAGCAGGTGGAGACAAGTGGTCATAGCGGATAACCATCTCCCAAAGCTGGCTGCTATGTGACTGCCAAAGCTTGATGTTGCTGTGTGCACATTCACACAGCAGTCCCACACATCAAGAGGCTTCTCACAGCAGCCAGCTTTGGGAAATTGTTGTCAACCATGATTGCTGCAAAGGGAAGGGAGGAGAGGAGCAGAATCCTGCTCACTCATGCCATGTGGGTGCCTGCAGAAAGGAACTATTTCGCAAAGACAGTAATGGAATAGCAGTGAGATTGAAAGCCTATTGACAGGTTTTGTCCATTAAAGAAAAGGTGCACTGTAGCAGTGAATGGAATGCAAGGCAGCAGCAGGATAGACATGATATTGTGGGATAAATACTGGCTAAAAATGCTTTTATTCTGTTAAAAGTCTGCTTTTTAGCCTCACGTGATAAGGTCCTGTGAATGTGACTTAAACCCAGGAAATACTGTTGCTGTGCATCCTGAACTTATTCTTCAGTGAAGATTAATTATTATCCTACATGGCAAAATATCCTTCTTCATTTTGTCTTGCTTTTCATGAACCGCAGGCCTTACAAACTATTCTGCCCAAATGGCTTGCATTTCTATCCTATCCAACTATTTGTCCTCCTTTCTTTTCTGTCTGATTTACTAACCTTGATAAGAATCTATAGTTGTCTTGTTCCCTCTGATATCTTGGCATTCAAGATCTCCTTGCTTCCTAATATTGTATTTTTGTTGAACAATGTGGACTATTTTGTGACCCTTGGCCTTTCCAGACCTTTTCTCCTCACCAAAACACATCCCTGCTTTAGCCCAAATGGTCAGAATGTAAACAATGACTTGGGCACTGAATACATTTTTAGCCTGGGGTTCTGTGCATGTACTGGTATCACCTGGCTTTATAATTCGTATTGTTTCACAGCAATCAAACAATTTTAGTCAGAATAAAGGTTTTATGAACAATTCTATATATCTTTACAAAGCAGTGAGCTTTGGCCACACATAATGTGAAATCTTTTCTGGCTGAAAAAATATGCTGGAAAATGTGCTTAATCTGCAATACAGCTGAGTGCTGCAAGTCTGCCACAATTGTATTTTGAGTCAGGTAATTATCAGCACCAGCACTGGTCTATTCCAAAAATAGATAGGCACCTACAGATAGGATGCCCCAGGGTTCTATACAAGCATCTCTTCTTGTATAGAGCTCAAAGAAGCTTCCCAATCCCCCCCCCCCCATGTATGCATGTTAAGGGCTGCCCTCCTTAGCCTCATCAAAAAGTGCATCATTTGTCTTTTCCATATTATTCTGTAGACCTCAGAGCCTTAGTCACAGCTTCTGTGAGTAGTAATGTACTGTCTAGACATAGTCTTAAATAAATGATGAAATGAGGAAGTCGACAACTAGTGAGATGAATTAACAGTGTGTCACCGAGCATTTGTTAATGGTTCCCCTCTGACCTTCTCTGGTCTCTCTGGTGACTGTAACTGAGTGATCTGAGGGGCTCTTCAGTGTGAGTTTTCCCTTGGTACTTGGACTTCTATCCTGAACTTAGGGATTCTATCATTTAATTGTGCCTGGATGGCTGACCAAGAACTATTCCACACTTTGTGTAGCAGATAAATTTGCTGTTTGGTCATTGTGTGCTTCCTATGATATCATACTGCCCAAAGAGGATGATATTGTTTTTACTGATATTTCTTGGGTACTTCGTGAATCCTTGTACTATTGTAATGGATGATGGGCTCAACTAAGAAATATTTTATATAAAAATCCTTAGCCTGACAGAGTGAAGTAGACAAGCGTACGCAGAAGTATGGTTGAGAAGTCAGGTTTATTCTTTGCTGGCAGAGTCCCCAGTGGAAATTCAGTTTTCCAAAGACTGAGGCCAAGAACAACACAAAAAGATGGGTTTTATAGTCTTTTATACAAAGAAGCTCCTAAAATGCATTCTGTTGGTTGGTTCAAACTCTAGACATATAGGATCTCAAGCAATCAGGCAAGGAATACATGCATACATTATAATCCACTTAACACTCGTCTGCCTACATTCCAAAAGTTTCTTATCAGGAGGAGATGGTGTCATGGGCCCCTTTGTACAGAGTTACAGAGTTGCTCTCCTATCTTGTGATTTATTTTGAAGGCAACCAGAGGTGCCAATACAAAAAGGGCAAGTTGTACTTTAAACATAATCTGTTCAGCAATTCTTAAAACCTTCAAGTTTCCCAGTTTCTCTTCATGCCCAGTTTGGGTTTTTCCATTTCTCCCAGAAGCCAGCATGCTTGTACTTTGGTTCAAAGCAGCCATTTTATATGCATATTGTTCACTAAATATTGATTATAAAAATTGTCTATCACACTATGAATAATTCTAGTGAATCCGTTAATTGATTACACTGGAATACAGGACAGAGGCTTGCTAAGCAACAATGATTGATGATAGTTTTACAATGCATAACATCCACCCTGACTTCTAGTTTTGGGGAAAATATAGGATATATATAAAGCAGCAGCAGCAGTAGCAACACAACAACATACTATCCACTGAATAGACAGTTATTTCCTTCCAGTATTTTTGGAATACAGATACTGGGCAGCCTTGTAATATTATTTTGTTTTTGGTGGCTGATATAGGAATATGGGTGTTACTGAATCCAATGCCCATTGCCTGTGGTGGTGAGTGCTTTCTATGTCAGTGGGCTGATGAATCCAACCCAGTTTTTTTCCTGAATGTTAAAAAAGTTATCCAAGGTGCTTAACTCTATCCCCCACCCCATTAGGTCCAGCAATTTGGAAAACTCCTTTATTCAGACTAAAACCTGGAATGGAGTCAGCACCCACTGACATGGAAACCACTAGCCACCACTTTCCATTTGCTACTAATAAATATGTGCATTTGTTATTCAGCAGCAGTAGTCACAGCGACAAAAACAACAATAGAAATCTGAAGACTTTGAGTGCATTTTACACATTTAAAATAGTTCGAAAAATAAATATCATTTTGCCATGAATATTTAAATATCTGAAAGCCACAGCAGAAACACTGAATGCTTTGTCGTCATGTGTTCATTATCCTTGTTACCAGGGATCTCTCAGGCGTATAAACTGTGTACATATTTGCCATCCCTCTGAGCAAATCAGGAGGACATTGGCTAACTGAAGAAGCTCATTGACTGGTTTTTATCCATTAAGGGGTTGCTTGACAGATGGCTTCACCGTGGGTGTTATGCCTGTAAGGACGATGGCTTGATAGACTTTGACAGGGACATGTTGGAGGTCAGTCTCTCTCTTTGGGCTGATGTAAAAAATGACAATCCTGGTATTACAGAGTAATGGTTTCCATGGCTCCCAGCCAGCACTGCTACACACCTCAGTTGCTAGTCCTATTTCCACCCCACATTACATCTAAGACTTGTTAAAATGTTTATGCCACCATCTCAAAAAAAGAAATTGCTGCTTTGAACACTAAATTTGGTTAAACGACTGCTTAGATTCCTGCTGTGACAGGTTCATATGCAAGACACTGGGGAGGGGGCAAAAAAGTGAAAAGGAACAGAGATTTCTCAAAGTTACACCTGTACACATTCCTAAGAACAACTAATGCTAAATTGCCCAGGTGCATGGACAACATCAAGAATATGTCATACACTGATTTTATGCATACATTTAAAACAAATCCGAATCAAAGTTTCATTCAAGGTACTATTAGCAGTTGCTCCCTGAGTCTCCCAGTCCTTTTGTTTCTTGTTCATTTCTAGGTTATATGCTATTTCTCTTGACTGTGCATTATACTCCTTAGTTTAGGGTTTTTTTGTGCTGTATGTAAATTATTATTAATTAGTACTATCATGACAATATCAACAATATATAATATAATATATTTTATTATAACAATAAATAATAATAATAATTGTAAGCTGCTCTGATAGCTTTTAGGGCTGAATAGTGGGGTATAAATACCATAAGTAATATAATATAATTTAATAATGAAATCCCCCTATAGAACAAAACAATCTCTCCTGCACTGAAGGAAAAGTCTCGGGTGCTTAGTCATCACCAGTCTTCTTAAATAAACACAGTGGGTGAGGCAAGCACTCACATCTCCTGTTTAAAAAACTGTAATGTCTTGTTTATTTATCTGTATCATTCGGATGGGAGCAGTCTGGCTCTGTCCTTCAGCTGTTCCAACTGTTGAGCTGGTATGTGAAGACTGTTTGTTGTAGAAGGTGATCTAATTTGTTTTGTTAACACTGTATCGTTGCAACAAATATGTTGTTGCACTGTACCCTTACAGCAAACAAATAGCTTCTGTGAGTGACTGATTCCATGTCAGTGTTGTGGTGGATTATTCTGTGTTTCAAGCCAACTTTTAGAGGTATTGTCTAAGGGGCTGAATCCTTTCCTTAGATTTAGCACTTTTGATAGCTCCTTAAGTTAAAAACCAAAATGGATTCACCACAAGGGAGAACAAATGCAACCTTTGTACACAAACACACATATATAGCTGGAAGAAGGGACAGAAGAGAAAGAGAGTAACCTTGACTTTACCCTTGCCTGTCTTTCACATACTGAAATGTGTACGTATGAAGACACAAAATCCCTTACCTCTCTTCTCCTCTTTCTTTCCCTAATGCCTACTTTTACTTTTACTGCCGGTATCCCTTTCCTCTTTACTTTCATAATGGGGATAAAGAGAAAGAAGGAAGAAAAGACCAGACGATATTTTAAATAATTGAAAATTACCCCTGGGGAAGATGCTGGCCTTTTGCAACTCCTGTATAACCCCCATCATGCCCAACTAGCTTGCCCTGTCCATGCTAGCTGTAGTGATAGAAGTGATCCAATACTTCTAGAGGGGAACCTTTTGGGGAAGCTTGCTTTCTAAGCAAAGGAGGGTCCCTTCCCCAAGTATTTTCCCACAAGAGTGGGAAGTGACTACTCTGAAAGGGAACACTGTTGATTCCTTCTTCTTCTACTACTACTGTCATGATGCTGGGTATTGAGCAGAACAGATTTAGTGAAAGCAGATTGTTATTGGGAGCCAGAGTCTTGAGTGTTGCATTCCTACTCTCTAGAGAATTTAAGCATATGTGTTTTCATCAGTACATTTCCCCTCCCACTTTGCAGGTGCATTTTGAAATGTGCCAAGGGAGTGGGGGAGAGTGGCTGTTCTAATTTTACAAAAGAAAGACTTTAAAAAAATTGGGCATACACAAATCCTTAGGCAGTGGATTCTATTTTGCTGTTAACTGCTTTGTTCTGTAGCCCTAAGCAGGTCCAGTGAATTTGCCTCAAGGCCTGGTGCCTGTCCAGGAAAGGAAGTGGAAGCATTGAATATGTCATGCACATTTGATTTGGATTGTCCTGGACATAAAAAATGCTGTGAGACATCTAAAGGAACTGGTTGCTCCAATCCTCTACCTGAAGGTATAATGTTTTCTCTCATTCTAGCAGTCATCAATCAGATTTTTTTGCTGGGGAGAAAGAATCAATTCAGAATAGTCTAGATATAGAGGCAATCTAATAGGAAACCCACTTGGTGACCTTGGGCAAGTCACATGCCCTCAGTCTCAGAGGAAGGCAATGGCAAATCTCCTCTGAAGAATCATGCCAAGAAAACCTCTTGACAGGTTCACCTAAGAATCACCATGAATAGGAAACGACTTGAAGGCAGACAACAGCAATAACAATATCTTTAAAGGGCCTTCCCCACCCCACCAAACAGAAGTGCTTTCAGGTCACTTGTCATTTGAGAAATAGGGCCTCTCCTGGGCCAAGCACACTTCAGTGAGCCAAGCACAAAGTGAAACTGGTCCTAATCCCCACTAGAGACTCCATTTTGGGTAAACACTTCAAAGGTCCAGTGAGGGACGTAAGCACCACAACCCCCCAGATTCAGAAAATTGTCTCCTGCTTTAGAGGACCATTTGCAGGTCCCCCCAAAGAGTCTATGGAACTTGGGGCAGATGTAATGTTCAGGGCCCTTTCACTGACCCATACATATGTAAGAGTAGGTGTTCCTGAAACTCTGTTACAGAGCTTGGGAGACCTTTTAGAGTAGAATTTCAATACCCTCTCAGCCAGCATGACTGTTGGGCATACTCACAGTGAGATTATGGGAGGCCTGCATAATACTGTTGAGTGTAGAAAGTGAGAGTTTAATTTTAAAAACTAATTTATTTTTAAAATGAATTTAAGAGCAATTTATAATTTATAATGGTTTTTTTAAAAACCCCAAACATTTTCCAAGTTGAGCTCCGCCAAGTAACGTGTCAGGATGAGGGCAGAACCCAACAGTGTATAAAGGAGATTATGTAGTCTTCTTCCTTTTTGGGTATGCATGAGTGCATGGAATGGTGGTATCTGGAGCTAATCATCCCAGTGCCACCACATCCCATACTTCCCAGTTTCTGTCCTTGATCTCTTGGTATTTCATCTGAAATGAAAAACTGGGCAAGGTTTTTATAATTTAAAGGACAATCAAGATTAGTGCAAAATTTCTGAGCACTGGAACTAATTTTGGTGAGGAGAGTTAATATAACTGAGAAGTTCACAATAATAATTGTGCAACAGTTTAACATTCAAGTTACAAATAAATTGTTTGCTCTCTTCATTTCTAGTTGAGAAAGTGACCAAACACTGGTATAATGTGTCTGTCCTGGTGAAAATGGATTTCAATGAATTAAACAGAGTGGATCGAAGACTTCTGAACCATTCTCGCCTTCTCCACTCAATGGTATGAATAAATACAGTACTATCAAGCTGCTGCAAACCTCTGTCAATGCTATTATTAGTGATATAGACAGAAGAGCCCAACCAGTCCCATGAGCACCATCTACTGTACAAAGAACTAATTACAAGCAAACTTGTTCATTTTTTCCATATTGTGCTTCCGTATAGATAGAGAATCCACAGGTTGGGGAGAGAAAAAAGTTTTGGGGACTATAATACCCAGAATGCTTTAATCAGATTCTGATTAAAATTATAGTTGAATGAGTGTTTTGTTTCACTAAGTTTTACCGAGCCATACTAACCAGAAAGCACTCTTCTTGCAGCTATTCCATCTTTTCCTTCTTAACATATTTTTTAATGGAGAAGATGGAAGAAGCTTGAGAAGGTTACAAATGGGAGATAATGTTTTCTGGTCTCCACGTCCTGATAAAATGTCATGAATGTGTCAAGACAATTACACAAGAAGCACTTCATCTGGAAATATACACACTCACTGTATAAGAATCATTTTAGTCTGTAACATCAGTAAGTAAAGAGATCTTGTAGCACCTTTGAGACTAATTGAAAGAAAGAAGTTGGCAGCATGGTCTCTCATGGACTTAAGTATACTTCTTCCTTCCTACTTCCAAATGCATTAAGTCTTTGAAAGCTCATGCTGCCAGCTTCTTTCTTCCAGTTAGTCCCAAAGTTGCTACAAGACCTCTTTACATACCCATACTCACTGTGACACAAAAAGGCCACAGGGATCTATTGACATTTGTATGGTGGTGAGCCAGCATTATGCAATGTTTGAATGTTGGACTATGACTCTGGAGACCAGGATTCAAATCTTGGCTCGGCCATGGAAACCCGCTGGGTGACCCCTTGGGCAAGTCATACTCCCTTTGCCTCAGAGGATGACAATGGCAAACACCCTCTGAAGAAACTTGCCAAGAAAACCCCCATGATATGGTCACGTCATCTTGGGGTCACCATAATTTGTGGACTTTATGGCACACAACAACAACAGCAACAATCTGTGTGATATATATCATCTTTCTTGTATGCATACACCTGGAGAGGCAGGCATCAGCATACGTATATTTGCATGTGTCCTCTTATAGGGACAGTCTTTTAAATACACTCCCCCAATTCCCTCTCACAGACATGCCCCTTCACACACCATAACATTTATACTAACCTACCTGTATGAATTTTGATCCAAAGCAAAGATAATTCTAGGAAATGGAATTTGGGTTAGGTCACTGGGAACAGTTTGTAAAGAAAGTCAAAGAAGAAAGTGCTAAGGTAATCTTAATAATTAAAAACATCAGTTCTGATGATCAGAAGATTGGAAGGAAGCAAATACTTTGTGTGCAAATTGATGAACAGAAATATGGTGCAGTTGTAGCTCTGACTGTTGAAATTTCACAGTTTCTATGGAAGGAATCGGATGAATCTCCTCACATATTTAACAAAAACTAAGATGGCCATTGATCTCACTTTCAGTAAGTCTGTGGAGTGTCCCATGAGTGAGCATGCATAAAAGAGTTGAGCTATAGCCAGATTATTAACTGGGGCTGAGTACAGGGACCATATAACTCCCTTCTACAACAGCTCCATAAACTGTTGGTCTGTTCCCAGCCAGAATTCAAAGTGCTAGTGAAGACCTATAAAGCCCTATATGGCTTGGGTCCAAGCTGTTTGACAGATTGTATCTCCTGATATGAATGCACTTGGGTCTTGAGATCCTCAGGAGAGACCTTCCCTTTAGTCCTACAACATTCACAGGTATGGCTGGTGAGAACATGATACGGTGCCTGCTCAGAGGCTGCTCCCTTCTTTAGGGAGGCTAGAAGAGCCCCTTTAATGTTCTTCCTTTATCAAGCAAATACTTTTTTAAAAATCTGATGGACTTTTTAGGAGCTTATCACATGGACAAAAAACCAGACTGTACCCCAACGAGATGCATCTGGGTATGGGATGCAGGTAGGAATTATCATATGTAATTTGCCACCGATTCTGCCGGGTGAGTGCAGCCCAGGTCCCATGTCCACTTTGGAGGCTGCTTTTCAAAGCTGGGAGCTTTCTGACTTTGAAAAGTGGCCTCTGAAGTGCGCCTGGGACCCAATTGGGGTGCAGTCAGGTTTTTTGTCCATGTGATAAGCTCCTAAGAATTGAAGGTTTTTAAGAAAGGACTTTTAAGAGGGTATTGCATTGTTTTATTGGCATCATTTTAAATTGGCGTTTATCATTTTAATTATATTTTTAAAATTCAACAATATAGCTATATTAGTCTGTAGAATCAATATGGGGAGAGATATTGTAACACCTTTGAGACTAACTCAAAGAAAGAAATTGGCAGCATGAGCTTTCGTAGACTTCAGTTTCTACAAAAGTGCATGCCGCCAATATCTTTCTTTCAGTTAGTCTCAAAGGTGCTACAAAATCTCTCCACATATTATTTGTAAAATTGTTAATGTTAAAATAATTTAGTTCTATTTTAATGTTGATTTTTATATGTATATATTATATGTATATATTATGTTTATATGTATATATTAATTATACTATATTATTGAAGCTAATAATAATAGTACTGCTGTACATATGCACTGTAATGTAACAAACCAAGAGGCATTATTTTACAGATTAGTGGGGCATTATGGCCCTTGAATGCTTCAGTGTACCATATCCAGACTACAAAGGCAGAACCCTATACAGAGACTGTGGCTTCGCAGGTCCTAGTCGGACTGCAAGAATCGATTCCATTGGTGAACGTATCTTCTTTGCTAAATGACATTGTGATGAGAGTGTCTGAAGTTATTGACATAGTTGTGCAAGGTTGTAATTTCAAATGTTCATCTCAATATTTTAGAGTTGTAAGAGAGTTAGATGAAGCCTTCAAATAAAGCAATTTAGAATTTGAATAACCTCTGTGAGATACTACATAAATTTGAAAAACCAGGAACTTTTGTCTCAGGAGGAATTCCCATTAGGGTTTCTTTGTAAAAGAGTAAACTTCCTAGATACAGGAAATCAGATGGGTCCCTATTAAAAGCTTGGCATGTGTGACAATCATGTCTCTCATAGCATATGATACTGAACAACCTATTGTTCCTTGTGGTTTCTGGTTATATCAACTTAGTGTTTTATACTGACATACTCAAAGTTGACATTTTCACTGATGGCTTGCATGTTCTTTATCTCTGGGGGAAATGAGTCAAAATGAATTTTGTGTGAAAATGAAAAGAGTTGTAAGATACCTCTTTTACAGCTGCACCTGCACTGCAGAAATCATACAGTTTGAAACTACTTTAACTGCCATGGCTTAATGCTATGGAATTCTGGGAATTGTAGTTTTGTGAGATATTTAGCCTTCTCTGTTAAGAGTGTGCTGGTGCTATAACAAACTACAAATTCCAGGGTTCCATAGCATTGAGCCATGGTAGTTAAAACAGTGTCAAACTGCATTATTTCTGCATTATGAATACAGCCTGAATCTTCAGTTAAGACAGAGACTCTTCTGTAGAATCAAGGTTCATCATGGAGCAGGATAGGAATCTGTATTAACCCAGGGAATGTTACATAAGTAAGAAAGAAATGGAAATGTTACTTCTTTGATTCCAGCACACCAAATCTGCCACCTGTTAGTTGAAGTCCAAAAAGGTACTTCTCAAGCTCTTGAAAAAACAATTCTATCCAAGTATGAAACAGTAGGAAACATTGGTTAAATAAAATGTACTTCATTTTTTATTTTGTATCCTGTTCTTCTGGCCAAAATAAACCCTTGAGGACGCTTCATAAAATATATACTACCTATAGGCCAATCATTCACTTGAAAATAAGGAAGTACTAAACAAAGCAGATAGACAAATCTGACAGTATGTATCTGATTCAAATTGGATTCTTTATAGTCAATAAATAGTTGAAAATTTGAAGAAGCAAATATAAGTAACACATAGGGCACCTTTCTTCCATTTAATCTATTTCTTCTTCTTCAATGTAACAGACTGTGATCCAGATTCACCAAATGTTCTGCTTCAGAACAGAAATTCTGATTTGGTGCAAAATTTTACATCTGCCGCACAAGAAACTGGCAAACCGCTAGAATCTAAATGCTGTGAGTAAAGTTCCTCCTACTTTTTAAATGCTTTATTAAATTTTGTATCTTTTTTGTCTAAGGAACAACTGTGCACATTCAGCTTTGTCTTATTTCTCTCAAAGACAAGAACCCCACAAATAGAAATATGGATAAGCAAAGACTTTGATAGCCAAGTGGTTGTATTATAATGTTTATAGTGACATCTAGTGGCATATAAAAAAGATCCTGTCAACGACTATAGCATTCCTTTTCAAAGGTCACTGTAGTCCTGCTTTCATTCCACCCCCTGCCCCCCCCACCCCATTTCGATTTGGCAGGGGCAATCTAGATTAAATCCCTGTTGTTCTCCTTTTCAGATCCTTTTAAAATGTTCCAGTTTCTCTCTTCTGTTACCACTATCCCACCAATGGTTTGCTTCAATTCTGGCAAACTGAGCTCAAAGTGCAAACATAGCTTGCACTAAACTCATTAGAAGGAAGAAGAGATGAAGGGGTGGAACCTCGCCCTTCCCAGTAGACTCAGGGAAAAGCAAATTGCTGCAGCCTCTCTTGGTTTGTTTCTTCTTCTTCATTAGTAACATTTGCCATATTGACCTCTCTCTGATGTTGCTTGGACACATGTGTCCCAAGTTTCATCTGTGATATTTTCGAAGGCTATGCCTTTTCACTGTGAAGAAAACTGACATGCAGCAAGCCTGAAGTTTAGCTGTTGCAAATGTACATGCGTAATAATACTTTAAACCAAAGGTGGGCATTATATGCCCTCCAGAGGTTTTGGACTCTGCACTAGCCGGCCTTGCCAGTGGTCTTGAATGCTGGGAGATGCAGTCCCTCAACATATGAGTCCCCCCTCCATGACTTCCCACTTACTTTAAATATCCTTTTCTTGAACTTAGGAATGTAGATACATTATTTTTGTCGCAGCCAATGCTAGCCCAAGATATTTCACTACTTGACATGAATGACAGATGACACTTTTTAAATCTTCTTACTAAAACCAACAAATGGCCAAAGCTTCAAAATGTTACCTGTTCTAAGAATATGAATAAGAATATAGTTAAAAATGTCTCTCTTTCTTCAAGAAAGGAGACTAAAGGGAAGGAATATTTTTAGTGTGACATTAACACTAAATTGGTGGCAGGAAATGAGGGCCAGAAGGGGTTGCAAAAACAGCCTGTGGGACTTGCATAAAGCCTATAGGATGCATTTTACTCAAAACTGCTTTTCTTCCCCAGGCACTGCAAAGATCTAAACCAGCCTTATAATGTCTGCTTGCTGGCATTAATGAGCCCTGGAAACTTATGGTGGTGTGTTGTATATCTTTAATCACAAATGGTATATTTGGACAGACAGAAAACATGTTGGCACATAGGAAAACAGTACTGCTCCCCAAACAGTGTTAGTTCCCAAAGCAAAAACATCACATTTCAAACTCCTCTTTCCACTTTCCATCACTGTACCCCTAACAATCTGTAGGGTCAGCTATTACTCTGACCATTCAACCCATGGGGCCAACAGAAAAGAGTCCCATTTGTCCCTCATATGCTTGGAAGCAATTCTGATTCATAAAGGACATGTAGGCACACTTTAATTTTCCATGGTACTTTCTTGACTCCAGTGTAGGAGTTGTTCCACCCACTTCTATTGAAGTGAATAGATGCACTCTTCATGCATAGAAAAATATTTATGAGGCAAATAAGAGTTTGAGTATAGTGATGATAATGGAATAGCCCAGTTGTCCTCTGATAATTGTCTCTGTTTCATTTGAAGAATCACGTGGAAAGAGCACTGAAAAATACTACCATAAAAGGAAAATAGATGTTCATTACTTTTTAAAAGATGAAGCCTGAAGCATGAGTACAATTTGGGTTTGGCTTGTGTCTCTTTGATCTTATTGAGAGCATTTCAGGATTGGACATGCTAAAAATGCAACTAAATGCATGGACAAATCAATGAAATAGCATAAACATTACATATGGCCAGTCTAACATCATTTAAGGTCTAAAGGCTATTGCACCATGAAAATGTTGGGGAATATGAGAAAGCTATGGAATGTAGCAAGACTTATTTACCATGTATCCATGCATAAGACTTGCACCACAAAAGTTCTTTTTTTCTCCTTCTGATGATTTCTCCTCCTTCTCATGATTTTGCAGATCCTTCTCCTATCAGAAATCACAGGATCTTCAGCGTAACTAACAGCAGTTTTGAAATATCTTGGAGTATAAATTCTATGCAGAACCATTCTTTCCAAATTGATATATACAAAGGCAAGGAACTAATTCAAAGAATGGAAACTATGAATATGAAGCTAGAGGTGTCAAACTTGGAAGCTGGTGTTATGTACATAGTGAACGTCAGCTATGAAGTTTGTAGCAAGCACATTTTCTCTTACAGGAATGTGAAGACAGGTATCTATTATCTTAGACATTGTTATTATTTTAGTTTTCACTGCTTGCTCCTGTTGACCTGTGACAAACACAAATTTTCTTGCAATTATTTTATCACCTGAGCGAACACACAGTTTTACTGGTTTTGAAATTCAATCAACACATGAAGAAGTGTTATTATGATTTTTATATTTATTTATATCCCACCTTTTCCCTTGTTTGAGACTCAAAGTGCTTACAAAAGATTAAACATCACATTTAAACTGTGCCCTAGTGTACGAATTCAGTTTCCTAATTTTAAATCCAGACTGTTCCAAATATCCTATTCCAAATGCACATTAGGTGTTCAGCTATTGTTTACCATCTCTGCTGAAATCCATATATGTACTTCTGAATCAGTGACTACTTTAATCATAACTGTTACTTGGCTCAAATGGTTAAGATGCTGACTCTGTTAATTGCAAGATTGACAAGTTGGCAGTTTGAGGCCCGTGCTGCTTCTGCCAGCCTAGCAGTTAGAAAGCATGCAAATGCAAGTAAATAAATAGTTACCACTTTGGTGGGAAGGTATTACCATCCAGTGCAGTCATGCTGGCCACATGACCACCAGAGTAGTCCTTGGACAACACTGGCTCTTCGGCTTAGTAATGGAGATGAGCACCGCCAAGGTTAGATTGTTGTTGTGTACCTTCAAGTCATTTCTGACTTATGGTGGCACTAAGGCAAACCTATCACAGGATTTTCTTGGCGAGATTTGATCAGCAAGGGTTTACTTTTGCCTTCCTCTGAGGCTGAGAGAGTGTGATTTGCCCAGGGTCACCCAGTGGATTTCCATGGCTATCTAACTCTGGCTATCTAACCTTAAATTAATGGTATTTTATTAATGTATGTTTTTATTACCCTCATTTATCTTCATGTCCTGTTTTTTAGATGGCTTGATATTTGGTTTAACACTGAGGATCTTGAACTATAACTTTATAAATCAGCTTCTCAACAGCAGCAGTATAGAATATCAGGCATTTTCTGGCAATTTGATGACTGAGGTAATACCAAACTGCATATGCTTTTGAAAACTTGGAGTGAGCTATAAATTACTGGGGTAAACGTCATATAATGCAACACTTTTTTTTGTCTCAGATCTTATAAAATATACTATTTATTAGCAAATTAATTTTAAAAAATAGCATCTACTTTATAGCTGCAAGAGGTAGGAGCTCAGCCTTTAAAACAGTTGTGCATCAGCCACACAGCTTTCATTTATATAGGTTTCCACATCAACTTTTACATATCTGCTGCTTCCATTAAATTCACAGAAAATCCTTGTGGTCAGTAGGATTGCCAGCTGGCCAGAAAACATAGCCTGCTTTTGTGTCTTTGCAGCAGCTAGATGTGCAAGTGAAACCTTTCACAAAATGGAGATGAAAAAATATTACTTGAAAACTTTACAAGTTAAGAAGCTGTTACATGCACAGGAAAAAATTACTGGCAAATTCTTGAGAATGCTACTCAGCAGGTGGTATACCTGTGCATACTCTAAGCCCCATATCATCACACAGACATATGTATAAGATCTTATGACATATACAATACAGGGCATGTCTATGTGGGCCAAATAAACTGGTTTTGCACCACTCTTGGTGCAATCTGTCATTTATCTTCACAATATGAGGCCAGTTCCTCATTGGATCCAAGCCATTCCTGTCTTACACTAGTTTAAAAATTCATGGCACATTGGAGAGTTCTTCCTTATTATGTAGGAATTAAAATGCCATCAGCTTCTAGCCATTAAAAATTGCTCTTGGATCAAGCACGATTCATGTTAACAGGCCAGAATAACAGTAATATTAGCAATATGATGATGATGGTTATTTTCATTGAGGTGGCACACACCACTCAAAAAAGGTGGTCTGGCACCACCTCTTTGGTACTGTAACTGCGCCGCAGAAGCTAGATGCTGCGGCGCAGTTGCACACCTAAAAAAAAGTGGGGAAGCCATGCTCCTTTTTAGGTGCGCAGTTGAAGTGCGATAAAATGAAAAGGCGCCATTTGGCACCTTTGCGCCTCCGTAACTGCGCAGCTCTGTGCGGAAGTTGTGCAGTTCTGCCGGCGCCATTACATACTAGGGTTTGGGAGCATGTATACGATGCGTGCTCCCGAACCCTAATGGCACTGCAATGGCGCCTCTTCAGGCCTGTTTAGATCAGGCCATTTTTGAATGGGAAGATATTAACTGAATATGACAGGGATTGATTGCTGAATTATGTCCCATTCCTCTTAAATTGCTACATCTTCTCCCATTGTGGGACAAGAGAATAGCCATAGTACAGCCCTAAATGCATTTTTTAAAAATATCAGGTAGTCTAATCATAAGACCCAATTTTTCTTGTGGATACAAGTATAAACGGTAATTAAAAAGGAGAATAAAATTCTAGATGTGTCTAATTTGGCGTTGAAACAGTAATTGTTCTTTCATCTATTTGCAGATTAGAAATTCATTTCCTTCCAGTATGTCAGCATTATACAAAATGGGGATGTTGAAAATGCACCTTGACTCTTTTAAAGCTGGTAGTATCATTGTGATATTTAAAATCATAATAGGAGACATGCAGTTTCCTAAAGACTTATCTGTGTTTGATCCAATGATTTCTTCACTATACAAAAGTCGTGTGTTCCTTCTTGATCCCAACAGCTCTGTAGTGGAAGGTAGGCTATCTGATTTAACATTAGCTTACACTTGTATGCTTGTTATTTTAAAATATAGTGTCAGTGAGTGTTGTCGATGTCAGATTCAGTCTCTCTTGGGCACCTGACTGTTGCTGCAGGGGTTTAAAGCTAGGTTTCCTAAATCCAGAGCATTAAACCATCCATTTATTGGTTTTTTGTTGTGCAACATGTACAATAGCAGATGTGAGATATTCTGTACGCCTAGATTGGGGAACATGTTGCCTTGCTGATATTTTTGGATTGAAACACCCCACCAGCATTTGTCAATATAGCCAACATTTAAAAGTGATGAAAGTTGTTGCCCCACAACACTGGGATGATCACAAGTGTCCCATCAGTGCTGTGTTAAGTGGAATTCATATAAAAAGATGTATAATATAATAAATTGTATGTTTGTAATATGTAATTTGTAACATTTGTAATACGTCAAATGAGAGTTTATCTGGAAGACTGGATAGTGGATAATAGCTTTGAGGGAAACTAGAGGAACGTTTTATTATGATAATATCTGTCTTCTCTGTTACGAAGCTCCTGTTGAAGGAGCTGGTCATGTGCAACTTGGTGAAGAGAAGGGGTGCATCTGCACTGCAGTAATAATCCAGTTTGACATCACTTTAACTGCTATGGCTCAATGCTATGGAATTCTGTGAATTATAGTTTTGCATTTAGCCTTCTCTGTCAGAGAGGTCTCATGCCACAACAAACAACAAATGCCAAAATTCCATAGCACTGAGCCATGGCAGTTAAAGCGATGTCAAACCAGATTATTTCTGCAGTGCTGATGTAGCTGGGAATGAGAGGTGACCTGACTGCACTCTTTAAATACAAGGGCTGTGACAGAAAGAAGGGGCAGGGCTGTTTTCTGCTGCCTCAGAAGTTGAACCATGTCTAATGATTTTAAGCTACAAGAGGGTAGATATTGACTAAACGCTGAAGGGAACATCTTGACAATAAGATTGATTCAGCAATGGAACCAATTGCTTAGATGGGTGGTGGGGTCTCCTTCTTTGGACATCTTCAGAATGATGCTGGCCAGCTACCTGCTGAGGATGCTTTAGCTGGAGGTTCTCCACTGAGCAGGGGGTTGAATTTGATAGTCTATGTGATGACTTCCAATTCTATGATTCTATGATCCTAAAACCTGAAGAAATTCAGCTATCAGTAGTAGGTTTTAGGTGGTGAACAATTAAAAAATATCTCTTAACCTAAGCGAATACGTCTGATGAAAAAGAATGAGGAATTCTTATTTAAAGCACCGAGATGCCCCAAGAAGATAACTCATCCAAAATGTTATACATTCTGTTTGGTCTTGGTAGCCAGCCAAAATGTGTGTTTGCTGTCAGTCTTTCCATTCCTCCAAAAGGGAGATGCAAGGTATCACATTCAGTTTGGGAGGCATTCTGAACAAGTCCAAAGTCCAGTATAGCTGCATAGAATAAAACAGAATTTAGAAATAACTAGAAGCACAACAAATGTATAACTACAGTATAAATGCAACTTCATTAGGGATATGTAAGTCCCTTTTTGATGCTTTTAACTCTTAAATTACTTTTGTAATTATGAGGGTTTGAGGATAGGAATAATTTCACATGGTTCAAGGTTGACTGTATGCTATGATATGCATGGAGATTATCAGACGGGGGATGGGGCTTCCTTTTCCCATCCTTTTCCTGACCTTTTCTCATCTTTCCCATGCAATTGTGGGAAGGACTTTCTGAATATGTTGTGCTGATCCAGTCATTATCCCATCTGAGAATGACTGCCATCCCGTGAAAGAATTTCAAATGACGTTGCGCTGATCCAGTCATTGTCTTGTCAGTGAAGTGGAATAGTCCTCACAGGGAATGCTGTGGATATAGTATACCTCGATTTCAGTAAGGCCTTTGACAAGGTTCCCCATGACATTCTTGCAAACAAGCTTGCAAAATGTGGGATAGACAAGTTAACTGTTACATGGATTTGTAATTGGTTGACTGGCCGAACTCAAAGGGTGCTCAACAATGGCTCCTTTTCATCCTGGAGAGAAGCGACCAGTGGGGTCCCACAGGGTTCTGTCCTGGGCCCAGTGCTATTCAACATCTTTATTAACGATTTGGATGACAGAATTGGGGGCATACTTATCAAATTTGCAGATGACACTAAACTGGGAGGAGTAGCTAATACCCCAGAGGACAGGATCAAAATTCAAAATGACCTGAATAGACTAGAAAGCTGGGCCAGTGCTAACAAAATGAAATTCAATGCGGAGAAATGTAAGGTTCTGCACTTAGGGCGGAAAAATGAAATGCACAGATATAGGATGGGGGACACCTGGCTGAATGAGACCACATGTGAAAGGGATCTAGGAGTCCAAGTAGACCATAAGCTGAACATGAGTCAACAGTGCGATGCGGCAGCTTAAAAAGCCAATGCAATTTTAGGCTGCATCAATAGAAGTATAGTTTCTAGATCAAGGGAAGTTATAGTGCCACTCTATTCTGCTTTGGTCAGGCCCCACCTGGAATACTGTGTCCAGTTCTGGGCACCACAATTCAAAAAAGATGTGGAGAAACTGGAGCATGTCCAAAGGAGGGCAACTAAGATGGTGAAGGGTCTGGAAACCTTGCCCTATGAAGAACGCCTTAGGGAGCTGGGGATGTTTAGCCTGGAGAAGAGAAGGTTAAGAGGTGATATGATAGCCCTGTTTAAATATTTGAAGGGATGTCATATTGAGGAGGGAGCAAGCTTGTTTTCTGCTGCTGCAGAGACTAGAACGCGAAACAATGGATGCAAACTGCAGGAAAAGAGATTCCACCTCAACATTAGGAGGAACTTCCTGACAGTAAGGGCTGTTCGACAGTGGAACACCCTCCCTCGGAGTGTAGTGGAGTCTCCTTCCTTAGGGGTCTTTAAGCAGAGGCTGGATGGCCATCTGTCAGGGATGCTTTGACTTGGAGTTCCTGCATGGCGGGGGGTTGGACTGGATGGCCCTTGTGGTCTCTTCCAACTCTATGATTCTATGATTCTATGATTCTAGTCCTGTCCTTGTCTTTCATTTTACATTAATGGAAGAACATGTTAATGCAATTCCATTTCACTAACAGCTTAACTACAGGATTAGCATGAATGTGAGAATATCTTTCACATGATCTCTGTCATGGATGGGATAAGGGCTGACTTCGCTCCTGTCCTCCATCTGATAATCTTTATGCTGTAGCACTCAGGTTTTCCTAGCAAAGTCAAAGCACTATAACTATTTTAACTACTTGTGAGGAACAGGAAAGTGAAGAGTTACTTTTAAATTGCATCAGTAATAGTAGCAAACTCCTTTGGGGGGCACGGAAGCTATAACTGTAATTAATTATTCTAAAACGCAAATATCATTCACCTTCTGATACTTTTCTGAGTTGAGGAATGAATTTGTTCCTGCTACAGTGATGCTCAGAGAGGCTGCAATAATTTGGGATCTCATTGATGTGATACTGATTTGAACAAATATTTAACCTTCTTGATGCTTTCTAAAGACAGTGTGAGGTCTTGGATATTTTGTCCCTTTTTCCAGAATTGAAAAAGGTCAGGAGATCTTGCCAAAATAAAAATGAACTTGGGAGCAGAAATGGAACAAACTGAGAAAAAGGAGTTTGCAGTCATAATCTTTCATAGACTCCATCTGCTTCATCAGATGTAAGACAATGCAAGTGGCAAGTTGGTGAATGTGGTTGTGAACCCCTGCACATACAATATGTTGTATTTTATGCAGACTCTTGTGATTAAGAAATGAACCCATTGCTGCTTCTTATAGTGTACATTATCCTAAATGAATCTGTTTTTTTAATTTAAATTTTGGGTTTTTGAATTGCAGACTGGAACGAATGTGCATCTAGAGCAGAGAATGATTGCTGTATGTTTGCAAATTGTATCAATACAATAGGCTCATACATATGCAGATGCAAGACAACAACAGATGCCAATCCACTCCGACCTGGGAGAAATTGTGAGGGTAAGAAACAGTGGGAGATTCGTTTTCACCCACACATTGAAACAGGGTCTTCAGGAATCCCCTCTCTCATTAATTACATTCTTGTGGAGAGTCTCCCATGTAAATAGCTGGGTTGCAGATCCCATGGAGGAGACTAATACCTGCTCCCTCTTTGGGCCTTCTTTCAACATATGATTGGATAACAGAGCTGAGGGAGCAAGTGCAACATTGGAACACATCTAGCAGTGTGGTCTTTCTGCCCTGTAATTCATGGATGGATAAAGTGTGACCCCCCTTGGGTTTTTTTTTCCTGATTTCCCAAACACTAACCCCCTTCAAGCCCTGACATAGCACTAGTTTTTGTTCCCAAAGGTCAGTAACCTATCCTGGAGGGCTCCAAGAACTGTGGATTTATTTATTTAAAAATCTGTTTAGAACTGCCTGAAAGTCATGGAAACTGCAGCCAGAAGTGACTTTCAATTCGGATTTGCAGCTGAAAATGTAGAATTGTGTTTTGTTATAGAGATGAAAATTGTGCCCTGCCCTTTCTGAAATTGTCCATTCTTGCTTTATCTTCATAAAGCCCCCTTCACAAGGAATAACAAATGTTTACATTTGTATTATTACTTTATACTAGTACTGTAATTATCTGCATAATGGTTTGAGAAGGATGTGTATTAATAAATTAATAAATTTATAGTATATTAATGCATTTCTCTTTGTGTCATATGCAAAAAAATGCTGCATTCCAGGTGAAATTGTGGATCCTACTACTGAAATGGTACCTACATTGGAAGCAAATGTTACAGAAGGATTGCCAGTGATAAGTGCCACTGCTCTGTCCATAACGGAGAGGAGAGCGATTCCATTCACTCCTAAATCTACTGAGGCAATGACAGTGCCCTTAAGTGGCACCCAAATGTCAAACACTCTTTCAATAGCCAAAAATATGCCAGCATCTCAGACTACAAGCACTTTAGGCTATGTCAAGGATAATAAGACACTGAGTATCTCAGCGACAACAAGTCTAACGACAACTATGTGGGGCAATATCACAACATCAAATAGAAACTTGGCAGAGGAAGGATTATCAAAACAAAAACACCAGGACTCTTCATTGTCCATGTTACCTGGAGTTTCAAATACTACAGTTTATCCTTTTGTGACAAGTGGGACTGTAGGAGAGGCACGAACACCCAGCCTCTTAATTGACAGAAATTCTCAGAAAGATCCATCCCTGAATGTAACAGAGCATCCTGCTCTAAATCATAGCCTGGATAAAGAGGTGGAGAAAGATAACAGATCATGGTCAGAGGAAAAATTATCCAAAATGTCCCTGTCTTCCTCTGAGGAGCACACCCATTCCGCCTTTGCTACAGATTGTGGTGGTGAGTTAGATTTTACCATAGGCCTTTTCTTAAAAGTAATAGGTTAGTATGAAGAAAAAGACATTGTGGGTGTGAAAAAATGCAAGATTATTTAAATATAATAAAGACAATCTAATTGCTCCATCTAAATGCAATAACAAGTGACAATGCAATAAAAACAATGTAATAAATGTATAAAACAATGAAAAACAATGAAAACCAGTAGTGAAAAAAGAACCCTATAAAACAGTCAGACTAGCTTAAAATGTCTGAGTAAATAAAAATGTTTTGACCTGCTACCAAAATGATAGCATGGTCATCACTGGTTACATCTCATTGAGAAGGAGTTTCCCAAAAAAGAGCACCAATACAGCAAAAGCTCTTTGATTTTGCTTTTAGTTCTTATATTCTCCTTTGGATTGTATATAACACAAAATAGGCATCTTAAAAGAGCCTCCCTTGCACTTATGCAGGAGAATTCAGAATTGATTCTTTATGGGAGCTTGAAATTAATGCAATAAAAATAACTATTTTACTTGGAGTGCATTACTGTTTTTGAAGTAAGGAGAGCGACAAGGACACAATGCACAGTATAATTCTGCATAAAGAGTCACATTCACTTGTTATGCAGAATGTCACTTTGGTGGGATTTGAGTTATTTTGTGGCATTTTAGTCAACTTTTTGTTTTTTAAATAATAATAATAATAATAATAATAATAATAATAGTTTATTTATAGCCCGCTCTGTTCATACACTCGGAGCGGGGTACAAGTAAAAAAAAACATAGATTAAAACAATCCCATGACCCGTTTCCAAACCTCCCACCCCTTAAAAATAGATTAAACCGGCAGTGATTAAAACAGTAATTATTTAAAAACATATAACAACATCCTAACCCTTCCTTATGCGGCCACGTCATAAATGGGGATCAGAAACATGGGAGTAGGCAGGAAATCAAAGTCTGGGACCGAAGCCGGGGATTGGGAATTTCAGGGGAAGGCCTGCCGGAAGAGATGCGTCTTTAGGGCTTTTTTGAAGCAATCTAAAGATGTCATGAGACGCATCTCATCCGGCAGACCATTCCAGAGCTTGGGAGCGGTCGCAGAAAAGGCCCTCTGGGAGGTCTGTGCCAGCCTGGTCTTGATAGGCTGTAGTAGGTTCCTCCCAGAGGATCGAAGTGTGCGGGGAGGATCGTACGGGGAGAGGAGGTCCCTGAGATAAGATGGGCCCGAGCCATGTAGGGCTTTAAAGGTTAAAACCAGCACCTTGTACTGTGCCCGGAAACTAATTGGCAGCCAGTGGAGAGATTTAAGCACTGGAGTTATATGTTCTCTCCTAGATGTCCCAGTAACTATTTTGGCTGCCATATTTTGAACCAATTGAAGTTTCCGGGTTAGGTACAAGGGCAGCCCCATGTAGAGCGCGTTGCAGTAGTCTAGTCGTGAGGTGACCAAAGCGTGTGCCACAGTTTCCAAATCCCTCATCTCCAGGAAAGGGCGCAGCTGGCGTATCAGCCGAAGCTGATAACAGGCACTCCTGACCGTCGCATTCACCTGACTAGTCATGTGAAGTGACGAGTCTAGGAGTACCCCCAGACTGCGAACAGGGTCCTTCGAGGATAGTGTGATTCCATCTAGGACCGGGAGTTGTATTCCCAGACCTGGTCTCGGGCTGGTGACTGTCAGTACCTCCGTTTTGTCTGGATTCAGTCTCAATCTGTTTTCCCTCATCCAATCCATTACCGCTGCCAGGCAGTCATTGAGAGAGGAGACGCCATCTGAGGTCTGAGCAGATGATCTGGTCATGGAGAAATATATCTGAGTGTCATCAGCGTACTGATGACACTGAGCTCCATGCCTCCGAATGATCTCACCCAGCGGCTTCATGTAAATATTAAATAGCATCGGGGACAGAATGGCACCTTGCGGGACGCCACAGCTTAGCTCAATTTTGGAGGAGCAGCTGTCCCCGAGCCTCACCCTTTGGGTCCTGCCGGAGAGAAAGGAACAGAACCACTGTAAGGCGGTGCCTCCGATCCCCATCCCTCTCAGCCGGTCCGAAAGGATGGCATGATCTATGGTGTCAAAGGCCGCTGAGAGATCCAAGAGCACCGGCAGGGTCACACTACCTTTATCAATTCTCAAGCGGAGGTCATCTGTCAGAGCAACCATGGCAGTCTCAACTCCATATCCTGCTCGGAAGCCGGTTTGAAATGGATTAAGATAATCGGTTTCATCCAAGACAGCTTGGAGTTGGGAGGCGACTGCTCTCTCGATCACCTTGCTTAAAAATGGCAGCAAGGAAACTGGTCTATAGTTGTTTCGGTCCAGGGGATCAAGGGAAGGTTTCTTCAGGAGGGGCTTTACGGCCGCCTCCTTCAGACAAGAAGGAGTTTCCAAGCTCTATTCTCTATTAGGTATGGAAAAATATCCAGGCAATGAATATTTTGCAGGAATTCTAAGGACATTTGCTTTGTTTTACTCTTTCTTGAAAAAATTAACTATTATCTCTTTTTCTTTTTAGTGCCTCTTCAAGCTGAAAGAATTATTTTTTCCAATATAACCAGTACTAGTTTTCATGTTAGCTGTCCCACAAATCTTTCACAGAATTCTGCTTTCCAGTTTTTCCTCTTTGAGGGAAAACAGCTTCTACAAGAGATTAAAATCCAGAGCAGCAACTTGACTTTTTCCAGATTAAGACCTGGGATTTTGTATACAGTTGAAATGCAGGTAGAAGTTTGTGGAAAGAAAAGTAAACCAGTACAGCATAAAGTAATGACAGGTAAGAAACAGAGTTGATTTTCTGAATCTAGTGCCCTAGAAGTCCAGAAGAGAAAGGAGGATTCTTTATGTTCATAACGAACTATTAAATATGGGTATGTCTTTAGTGCCTTTAGCACAGTTTTTGCATATATCATATCATTGTCTTTCCACACCTACTGTGCATCAATGGAATAAAAATTCCAAAACAAATCATGTCATATGTGTAACTTCTTTCTCATTCCTAAATGCAACAGGACAAACTAATAATAGACTTTGGCCTAAATACTGTTGTCAGTTCCAACTAGAGTAAACTAATTTAATCTGCTGGATTTATCTACATGTTCACTCACCATTCAACAATTATTTGAATGAATTTACTCTAGTTAAGCATAACCAACAGGATGTCAACCTCAGTCTGAAAGCAACATTGATTTGTGTTTGAAAGTAACATTGGATACTTTTCTTTCAGTTGTTTTCATTCTTTTCATTCTTTTGCCATTTGGTATGTGGCAAAAAGCTCAAACAATGATCAACATCTTTATAACTAATAATCTTGTCTTTATGATCTGTCCAGCATCATTATAACTAATAACCTTTACTATCTTCTCCAATAACCTGCAGCTGTCCAGAAATTTAATGGAACAGTCAGGATATCAAACATGAACTATAGATCAGAATTCAGCAATTCAAGTAGTGAAGAGTTCCAAAATTTTACACAGTTGTTTCTCACTGAGGTAAGTGAATATGAGGGAAAAAACCTAGGGAAATTTTGGAATGCATAATTGTGTAAGTGCTAGATGTGGTGTGCTTTTGAATGTAAGGCAATAATAATAATAAGAATAATAATAATAATAATAATAATAAAAATTTATTTATATCCTGCCCCTCTGAGACCAATCAGGGTGGCTAACAATATTAAAATACAATTTAATCCAATCCCTGTTCCCCTCTCCCCCTTAAAAACATTAAATCAATACATATTAAAACAAACAGATTAAAACAACGACAAAAATAACATATACAATTTATAAATGCCACTTTCTGCGACATTGGTTACCTTAGTTTTTGGGAGTGCAGTGGCGTTGTATCCAGCTGAGAAAACTCCAAAACTCCAAGGAGAGGTAATTCCTGAGGCTGGGACGGTTTAATCTGGAAAAGCCTGCCGGAAGAGATCCATTCTGACAGCCTTTTTGAAGCTGTCTAAAGATGTCAATTGACGGCTCTCGTCTGGCAGGCCATTACATAATCTGGGATAATCTCTAAATGAATTGATAATCTGTTGATTATACTATTGGGAAAGAGAACTGTAATCCAGAAGCAAGAACTTGATGTATATCAAGTTGTATCTTATGAATATGAATAAAAAAGTCCAGAGAGATCAGATGTATAAAAGCAGAGAGAAGAGCCTCTCCTATTCACTCAGCCTACAAGGAAAGGTGACTTTATGGGGTTTAATCCAATTAGTCTGAACAACAGTAGATTCACTAAATCAACTGGGAACTCAGTAAATCTACTAGATCTAAATCTAGGTACAGCTGGGTCTACTCCAGATGCAATTAAGCATTGGATAAGCTTTGGACTACAACTGAGAATCCCCCAGCCACTATGATCAGTAGCCATGCTGTCTGGACTATTTTGGGAGTTGTAGTCTAAAAAGTAACTTTTTAAAGTTCTGAGGCAGAGGCAGGGAGATTATACATGTTCTACCTCAACATATGTTTTTCTATATATTTACATTTCCAGATATGGCCCATAGCAAGGAATTAAAATTTGGCCAGACCTGCCTACTTTTATTCTACATGTCTAGCAAAAAGGGTGAACAGGTTGGGCTCTGTGTATGGGTATACACACATGTGGGGTTCCTGATTGTGAATTGTGATTTTCCTCTCATACAGAGGTACATACATGAAGCTTGTTCTTACTTTTTGCTGAACATCCTGCATCAGAAGTGGGGTCAGTGGTTGTATATATATAAAGGAGAGATTTGAGAATTATTCAAACTTACTGTGCCCATAGGAAACTAAATACTTCAAAGCAATTTTCTTATCTTACCCATCTTGTGATTTGGTTTATCATTCATTAAAAAACAACAACAACCTGACTTCATCCAGTCAATTTGAAGGGCAAGTGTGAAGAAATTTCTGATTACTGGCTAACCTCTCTGTCGTAGGATCATGCTAACTCCTGAATGTTCTGTTATCTGTGACTGAAACATGAAGAATTTGATGTGTTTTCTGAGAATCATGCTGCCTACAAAACATAATGTTTCAAAGCATTCTTAGTACCTATGTTCATACAGTACATGCATTCTGTTTTGATAACAGATACGCAGATTTCTGCCCATTAACATTATTCAGAAAATGGATGCTGGTATGATTCAAATGTTGATAATGAATATTACCAATGGAAGCATAGTGGTAAGCTTCAGTCTCCTGATTCCAGCAGATATGGATGCAAGCAATGTCACTAGATCTTTTCTTGATGCTTTTCAAAACAATTGCTATTTGATGGTCGATAACAGCAGTCTCTCCATACATGGTAAGTTAGTGATTTATTCTATCACAATTATCAGTGCTGTAGTTCAGATCTGGACTCTGATAGTCATCTGTAAAAACTTCTTTATTTTCACTGAGCTTGCACCTGTTATCTCACAGAATAAAAACACATGGCTCATCATCTCACAGTTAAGGCAGTAGATGTTTGACCACAAATATAGCACTGTATCTGGCATTGTTGTGACTTTGTTGCTTCTTGGAAGTCAGGGCTGGCCTTAGTTTTTGTTTTGTTTTTTTGCTGTCACAGTGATTACCCTCCAGATTACATGTAATCATTATTTCAGAGCCTCACCTTCTGATTCCTTCTTCTAAACTCTAGTCACTTTTCTTCCTCTAGTGTGAAAAGAGTATAAGCAGCTTCAAAATGGCATGTACTGTATTTATCTGTTTATTGATCGATCAAGCAATAATTTATGCAGGAGAAACCTGTGCTTGCTGACATATAAGCTAGTTTCCTTGAGTTCTATGGATCTTCCTCTTTAGTCTTTGTGTGTAGGATTATAACCCTAGAAACAGCATCCCATTTCACAAGACAGTGGTAAGCTAAGACAACAGCTATAGATGGTACATACTTGACACCATGTGGAATGTGCTGAAACCTTCTGGTATCTTTAAGTGTATGGATCTGATTAGGCTAAGGTCTAGGTTTGCCAATTTTGGGAAAAGGCAATAGAAACAGCTTTGTGGGACATTACAGATCCAAGCCCTTCCAGGGTAACTTACTAACTTAAACTGGTACCAAGTACATTTCCAGACAGAGGAAATTCTTGTAAGCACTCATGAATGGAAATGACAACATTCTGTTCAAGAAATGCTGGTACAATAAAGTAATAACCATACACTAATGCATTATTATTATTATTATTATTATTCTTTTAAAAAACAGATTATGATGAATGTATGAGAAAAGAAACTGATTGTTCTGCTGATGCATCTTGCTATAATACTTATGGATCATATGAATGCAACTGCAAAGAAGGATTCATCAATGTAAATGCTGAGAGACCTGGGAGAATCTGTGAAGGCAATGTTTCAATATTCTCTTTTCATTTTTTTTCCAGTTCAGATGTTATTAAATTGTTAGGCCACTTTCACTAAGGGCTAGCCTCCAAATGTTCAATATGTTATATATTCCAGTCAGACTTAAACTGTGTAGATTGGCTAATGAGGTATAAACCTCTAGTAGGCAAGCAATGGAATCATGCATGATAAGAAAAGGAGTATTTACATTTTATTATTTTATACTCATACTAGTTTTATCATAGCAGTATTTAAATTCTAATATCATTTCATGGTGGCAATCCACATGCATATTTTGTTTAGTCATAAGTGTGTGTATGAACTACATTTTGATGTTTTCATTTGTATAAATTGAAATATGGGATGGGAGAAACTAATAATCCAACAAATGACTTCCACCACAAGGCAACTGACAGAAAGTGTGTAACTGTGAAGGAAAAAGTAATATAATGAACAATTTGCTGCCCTTTTGTGGCACCCAAATTTGGTTTACTGTCACATTCACACAGAGCTTAGAATTAACTAGTTAAAAGAAATTATGTATTTGTTATGACTCATTCATTTCTCATATGAACAAGTATATGACTAAGTTACACTGTGACGATGACTTAACAAGAGACAGATGCACCCCTTTTACTGTCATTGCATATTGGAGGAGGAATATCAAAAGATTCTAATGCTGATTCATGCTGATGACTTACGATTCTGCTGTAGGCATTGAAGTGATAAAGAGGTGGATAGGTTGAGAGTGTGGTTTGTACTACAGGCCAGCAGTTTGTGGCATTCATATTTTTTCAATAAGTAGCCATCTAGTTACTTTTAAAAATTGTACTACTTTTAAAAAGTGTAAAAATAATGGCAATTTGGAATCATGAAACCATAACAGCCAGTGATTACTTTCTAAACTTTCTAAGCTCTGCTCTAATAGCTAAACAGATGAAAGAAGTTAGATGGTGACAGAAGAAACAATAATATACTATTCAATAAGAAACCTAACATACATTCACAAAATGATAAATAAATAGAGCAAAGGATAATTGAAATTATACTATCTGTGGAAAAATATTAAAGGTGAGAGAACTGACAAGAGTGCAGGATGGTGCAGTCTGGCTGTACCATCCCTCATTATTTTAAATTTTATAATCTTTAATATTTTTCCATATAGAGTACAATTTCAAGTATCCAAATTCCTTGGATCTCTCGATGATATTGGGAATCTTTTTTGTAAGTCTGAGGAGCTTTCTAGATTGGCAGGAAAGTGTGACATGAAGTTGCCTTTTCCTTAATGCTTAGCAGCTGCACCACAGCCTTTAGATGGAGCTGCGCTGTTCTGCAGTTTTTAAAAAAGAAGCTGGGAAAACCAGCACCTTTTTAAAGGTGCTTCTTCTCCGCTAAAACGCAAAAAAAGTGTTTTCATGGCACACTTTCCCTTTTTCTCATCTAAAGGCTAGAGTTTCATACAGCCATGAACACACTTCTTGTTGCACATCTAGAAAGCCCTACAGACACATTTTTCTAGTGTTGCTCAGTTTTCACAGCAAAAGGTGCTATTTCATGGAATGCAAAGCTTACTCTGAAGTAACAGTGATAAAAATCACAGTTTTCTGTGAAACAGGGTTCCCTCATCTTCTCTTGGAAAAGTATTTAGCAAGAGAGGGGAAAGCATGTATATTTCTGTGTGACCTGCTTATCTTCAAGCATTGTAGGTGAAGCAAACAATTTTGTCCTTTTTAATGAGGCTCTGGAAAGGATGCTGAAATAGGAATTTTGACTATCTGTTTACTTCCTAAAAAACACAGTCCCTATTTGCTCTTCCAAGATGGGGTCCTTGTTAGCTCCAGCAGAACGGGGTCTTTAAAAGTAGCATTTCATTGTGGCTCTGGAACTATTTTTCCAGAAAGAAGGAGAAGCAAAGTCTGCGAACAGGATTCCAAAGAGGTGAAGGTTCAACCAGGTTAATTGGGTTTCAGCTCTTTTGGAAATACTTCTTTTGACTTGAGAACTGAAATGTATGAACACTGAGGTGCATTTCTCATTAAAATCCAATTTCTTTAATCATTGATAAATGTATTTTACCTGATACTTGGGAAGAAGATCAATTGCAAAAAAAAAAAAAAAATGCAATTCATAATACTCTTTCCCTTCATATTCTATAGTACTATTTTCCAGCCATGCTATTTAAAAAAAATAAAAATAGAGCAGCACTGTTTTGCATTTGACTTATTCATATACATCAAGTCATGAACCATCATCACCTTCTGCCTCCACAGCCAAGGGTTTGGATAAGACAGTCGCAAGCACTACAGTTAATGAAGCATTAACAGAACCAATAGTGAATGTCCATAATTCACTTCAAGCCTCATCCTTGCCATTCACTAAGTTTTCAATTAAGAACGAAGTCCAGGTGCTTTGTGAGTTTGAAAAAATTGTCATCTCCATCCAGAAGGCTTTCCTGCAGAACCATTCAATCCCAGGATCTTCTTTGTACCTGGGAAGACGTCACTGCAATGTAAGCAAAAGCAATTCCAGCCATGTCACACTTCAAACCAGATGGAATGAATGTGGAACTGAAGTACAAAGTGTAAGTCATCTTGATTTCTGAAGGAAAAAATTATGGAATTAGAATCATAGTATTGTAGAATCACAGAGTTAGAAGATACCACAAGGGCCATCCAGTCCAACCCCCCATGCAGGAATACACAGTCAAATTCAATTGCATATAGTAAGAATGATGGGTAAACTGATATAAGTTGTTGAAACATTTGTTGCAGATTTCAGACTCATAAACCCACTACCCAAGTGTAATTTAGTTAATCAAGAGGTAGGATCCTGGAGAAGGTTCACCATTAATTGGCCTTGTTTCAGCACCAGTTAGCTGTTCACAAAAGTATCCTATTGGATAGTGGGTTTTATTTTGATTTTGATGAATTGTTTTCTGTTGTTTTGATCTAAATTAGTTTACATTGCTTTAAGTTATGTTATTGATTATACCCCACTTTGGAATCTTTAGATACAGAATGGCATATAAATATCTTAACGAAGAAGTAAAATTGTGTACATGGTATCCTTAAGTAAAACTTTTCAAATATAGGTCTGGGGTACTGAATGAGTTACGATGCTTTCTCATTAGTGGATATACCACATTAGCTCACTACACTCTTATAGTGCTGCTATTCCACTTTTACTGCTCTGGCTGCCTCCTGTTGCATTCTGGGGCTTGTAGTTCGGTGAGGCCTAAGAGCTCTCTGGCTGAGAATTCTAAATGCTTCTCCTTAAACTGCAAATCCCAGAATGCAACAGGAGGCAGCCAAAGCAATTATAGTGGAATAGCAGTGCTATAAGAGTGTAGTGCGGTAATCTAGTCTTCCCCATTTATTTCCTTAAATGAATAGCACTATGGTCTCCATAACTGAGATGTAAACCAGTTAACTGTTTATGAAAAAAGTTAGCATATGAAGTGATTTGAGTATTGGATTTCAGGAGACCAGAGTTCAAATCCTTGCTTGGCCACTGAAACCCACTAGGTGACCTTGGACAAGCCACACTCCTTCAGGAGCAGTGGAAGGCAATGGCAAATCCTCTTTGAACAATTCTTGCCAAGAAAACCTGTGATAGAGTCACCTAAGGGTTGCAAATAACAACAGCAACCATTATTAGGCAAAATGAATACTGAACGGACAGTGAAATGAAAAGAAATGAAAAATTATGTCCTGTTTGCCTTTATGTTTCAGAATACAACACACACCATAGTAAAAACAATTCTCCGAAATGATATGTCTTCCCTGGGTGTTATCCACCATTCAAGAGTTGCCAGTCCAATTCATTGTGTGTTTCCGAATGATCTCTTGGCTTCATCTGGATATACTCCAGAAGGGTAAAAAAAAATCTCAACAAATAAAGGGGAAATGAAATCATAGAAGACATAGTAGTGGTTATTCATGTTCAATAGAGTAAATTTTAAGAAGAAGAGAAATAGAAGCCTCTGAACTTGCTAATGAAGTTAAATTATAATCTTGTTCAACAACTGACCTCCCAATAGCTTTTATCAGTGACAACACACCAATACCTATGCAACTTTCTTCAGTGCTTTGTTTTCTAAACTGCAAAAGAGGAGGGTGGTTATATTGTTCTAGTCCAGAAGCTAAGAGTTGAACAGGATCTATGTTCTTTAGCAATATTTAGAAATAATGCTGCAATTTTGCACACATAAGAGAGAGGAAAACAGCACTAAATGCTCCAAGAATGTTAACCATGACTGATTCTCTTGCAGAGTTTATACAATGTTTGAGGATCTACATGGATCAGGACGTTTCTTAACAGAAATGCAGTTGTTCATTGGAAATTCTCCAGTTCCCAAAAATTTCAGCATCTCTGCTAGTGATGACATAATGATTGAGGTGGGAATTCAGACAGAAGACAACAAGCTCAAGGTGGTTGTTGGTGAATGTTGGGCAACTCCAACTAATAACTCAATGGATCTTCTATCATTTCCTTTTATACATGGCAGGTATGCCTCTTTCATACAGAACTTTTGAAGTTATATGCTAAGATACAATCAACAAAATACTGTACTATTTGTCATTTCCAGGAAATGTGGGTTCATGCATAAAAGAATCTGGTGGGAAACTTGGTCCAAGAGCAGATTGTATCAAGTACAGTGGTCCCCGGGTTACGAAGGTAATCCGTTCCGGGATTACCTTAGTAACCCGGAAGCTTTCGTTTCCCGGGGGACCGCTATATTCAATGGACCGCGCAGCCGATTTAAAGGGGCCACGCTTTTTTTTTCTTCGTATCCCGGGGGATCTTTTGGATCCCTGGGGATACATTAGCGGTCCCGCCGCTTTCGGATCCCGGGGTTTTCGCAACCCGGGGGATTCGTAAGGCGGGGGACCACTGTATGTGATGTAAGTCCCTTCAAGAATGGAAGAGTGACTAATGCAGATCAGGATATTGTATGTCCAATGGACATGTTGGCTAGGGGATCTGAAGAGCTTTAATACAATCTCCCTCCTCCCCAAAATGCAACATTTTCCAAGCGGTGCATTTCCCAAGGTAGAGAAAATAGCAGATCTCATTTCGTTTTGTGATGATGGAGTGGATGGAGCTGACTAATCTCCTTCACAGGCTGCATTCTCTGACTGTAATTTGCTAATAGCAGGAGGACTTCTCAGAGTCCAAGGATTCTTCTGTGTTTTTGTTATTTGCCAATCTTCTCTCTGATAGTGATTGTGGGGTTAGATATGTAGGCATGGTGCATAGAAGAACAAGGTTACTGCCTCACTGAAGTCATGAAAGAAAAATGGTAAGCTATGGACATACAACAAATTCAAGGTTTCAGACATATAGTGCAGCTTATAAAGAAATTAAGATAAACAAACAAACAAAGCAACTGGAAACTATAAGTTCAGGTTGATAGGCCTGTAATTTCTCAACTTTTTAAAGCCATTCCCCACGTCACACACACAGAGATGCACACCAGTAATGGTCTGGATATAGCTAAAAATGCAGTTCTCCTATGATATTCTCTGAATGGCACTGGCCTTATTTATATTTGTTCACAAACATTCATCTTTAATGGCAATGCTTTATCTTATCCCTAGTCCAACAAACTGTCCAACAAACTGTTGCATCTCAGTTCCAGCACGTCTTCTGTTAACATCGGACATCATTATACTTTTCTTTAAAAGTTGTTGTCAATATCATTTAGGCAGTGTCTTTGAAGTGGCTAAAACTCTTCAAAAAGGTATATAAATAATGAATTTTCAGTATGTTGCATAATTAAGGAGATTTTTAAAAACTTAGCATTTATATTACACTTTGGAGTTTTCATGCCACATCATATACTTTCAAACTGTAGTGATTAAGAGGCCAAGGTGGACATTCATGAAAAAGAGACTAAAAACTCATGTTGTGCTTCTAATACATGTATTTGTATACCATGTTTGTTACATGAATATAGGTAGTTGCCATAGCAGAGGATGGCCTCTCTGTCACAGTCCTTACTGTTAGGAGATGACTGTGGTAGTGAGGGGGCAAAACAAATGGGTTCCTTCTATGTCTATTTGGACAGAGAGGACCATGCAAGAAAGGGGAAAGCTCATTAACTTGTCATTACCTCCTGCTCTTTATGAAAAGAGCCTAATAGCTGGTCTTTTGATATACAATAACTGTGCTTTGTTCTTCAACAAGAAGGGGAGAAGAAGGAGACAGTGACAGAGAAGCCATCCAGTGGCTAAGCGTTTATCAGTGGCTTGGATGGGAGGATTCTGTATTGTAGTCCAAAAATGTAATTTTTCTCAAGTTTTAATTGTGATAATAATACTCAAAACATGATGCTATGATTGCGAGCCTCTTGTTGGTATACATCTGTTGAGCAGCAGAACCTTCAAATGTTTTGTTTGAATGTATCTAACATTATAAATCATTCTACAACTTCTATTCGAACTGTACTGGCTTTACTCTCAATACCTACTCTCTGAAAAACTACCACAAAATTTTAGAGGAAGCTCATAAGCACAAATACACGTTTGTGGGTGATGTTGATTGCTCAGACATCAGTTATTTTCCTGATTTTTATCTTTTCAGCTGTCCAGTTCCAAATACTCATACCATAGTGATTTCAAATGGGATGTCCAGAAAAGCCCAGTTTAAGCTGAAAATCTTTTCTTTTGTGAATGACTCAGTGGTTTACTTACATTGCAAAATCCATGTTTGCATGGAAACACCTGGAACTACTTGCAAGGCGGTAAGGAGTTTCTCTGCCAACTTTCATTATTGCTTCTCTGCAAGCCCAATTTGGAACAGAAAGTGATCATAAATGATCAGGTGCCCTTTCCCACTACACAGTTATAACACTGTGATTCCACTTTAACTGAGACAATTCTGTGGAATTCTAGAATGTGTAGTTTAAGGAAAGGTATTTAGACGTCTCAGCCAGAGAGCTGTAGTGCCTTGCCAATATGTATATCCCAGGATTCCATAGGATGCAGCCATGGCAATTAAAAGCAGAGTCGTAACACTATTGTTGTGTAGTGTGAAAGATCCTCTGAAGGAGTAATGTATATTCTGTATATTGGTAAGAAAACCATTTGCAACAAAACGAAAATTTTTGTGTAAATTACTCTGGGGAACTTCCTGAACTTTCTTCAGCAATGGTAATTTCAAAACAGGAAGTGCAGTAGGAAGCATTTCATAAAAGAGGGATTTTTATTGCATGAGAGTAGAAAGCTACCACTATTTTGCATAGTTTGGAAAGACTACTGTTTGGACTACTTCTCCCAGAATCCCCCAGTCAGCATGTTCATGGCCATACTGGCTGCAGAATTCTGGAAACTGTAGTGCTCAAAAATAACCTTCCCAAACTGTTACTTTGCTGCTAAAATTGCTCAGTTTTCCATGATAGACAGCCAGGTGGACAGTCAGGTAGACAGCCAGTGATAGATTCACACTGTCCATAAGCATGGGTCTTTCATGTGATTGGCACATTTGGCCTGAACAGACAGGACAAAATAAAACTGCTTTTGGGTCACTTTGGAATTATGCTGTTTAAATGACACATTTGATTTTAATCATTCACAAATGTCGAAATGCTTTTTGATTCTTTAATAATAAACAGCTGTGCTTTCATTTGGCACTGAAAGAAAGTCAGTGTTTATGTCAATTGGGAGAGCATTCCATAATTGAGTGCCACAACTGTGAAGATCCTCTTCCATGTCCTCCCACACCATATTGCCCCAATTGGTGAAACACAGAGAAAGTCTGCCCCTATCAGACATCAGTCTTCAGACAAGTGCATATGGCTAGAGGAGCTCTCTCAAGTATTGATAAAGAGTCTTTGAACTCTGCATTAGTTGTTGACCTCTGGGTGATGGCTTGAAAGTGAGTTGTTTGTGGCTACAGTGAATTTAACATTATCTGTAGTAACATCACAAGAGGGTGACTAAGTGATAAGAAGTAAAAAATAAATACTCATGATATGAGTATTACTGGGAAGTGAGGCTATCAGGGTATGTATTTAGGTTTTTAAGAGGTGTGTCTCAAAACATTTGAACTGTCCCTCACCATCATCTTAATGTAAGTCAGCTTCTGCTCTCTGAGCTTAGTAGATTTGTATTGACAAGGGGACCTTAAGACTCACTAATTTGAAGACCATGTTAGAGGGTCTAGAGGGTAACATGCAGGCAATATGCTAGTACATGTTTGGGTAATTGTACTTTTTAAAATTCTGAATTGATATGATGCACAAGTTGTTCTGATCATCCAGCTTTCATTTATATAAATAGTCATGTCTTTTTTCCCCATTCCAGAATAATTCAGCAAAATTAAACTAAAAAAGGGTAGTAGCATTTCTCAGTACATTTTCAAAGCCCATGTGGAATGACATATCTGGTGTCATATTCAAGATACCAGAAGTGTGAGTGTGTTCTCTTTCTCCAACTCCTTTTTGTTTTTCAAACACAATAATAGGGCATAGTCAAGGCAGCATGGCCCCTGCAAAGGCATAGCTGTTGACAACCACAGTACTTTAGCATTATTTGGTATTTGTTTGCTATGTCTTAGCTTCCATTACTTGGCAGCACAGTATAGTATATTACAGCATGGCTATTCTCTTTTACTCCACTAGCTTGGCTACACTTTCAGCACAATCCTATGACAGTTTTGTTAATTCTATGGAAGGAAAGAATATTCACATTTTTTTCACCCAGTCAGAAAAAAAGTTAACTGCCACAACAAGACTATTTGCCCCTCAGAGCAGGGACCTCTGGGCGTACTTGGAATGTCCCTGCAAATGATGCCTTTGGGGCATATGCAGCTAAAGAAAAATAGCTGGATTGTTACTGCACTTTAAGACAAGTTAGAAACAGCCAGGTTTTTTTTGGGGGGGGGGGCATTCATGGCATATAAAATGGATTTTGGAAGGGCATATTTTTGTTTGTTGCATGTTCAGAACAGAATTCTGAATTCTGGCCTACTGGTAAAAAGTGAATTTCAATTTCACCAGGCAGATCTAAAACACTGTAACTTACTAACAGGATGCCAGCGGTTGGATTCTGCACAAAACCAGATATTGCAGTTTACACAGGAACATTGTAACTTCATGAATTTTTCCCTAAAAATCTGGAAAAATGAATAATTGTAAATGCATAACAGCTGTTGGAATCATGGCAGTCAGGGAAAAATCTTTGGAAAGTTTTCATTCTCATGTGCAAGATTAAAATAAAAATGTACATTCCTCTTCATTTCTGTTTTGCCCTTTTCAGTGGGCTCTAACTTTTGTTGGCATCACTTCCCACAGGCTCAGGGAGATGTTTCTCATATTCTAGATCAGGGTTGGCAATTTTGGTTCATCCAGAAGTTAGTCCCACCTCATCCCAGAACTGACTGCAGGCCACCCCTACCAGCCCCAACTGCTACAACAACACTGAGATTGGGCAGCAATTTCCTAGTTTTAGAAGAGGTTTCCTGGTTTGACATGAAATTTCAGCAAAGTCATTTTGAAGAGACCCAGGGGCTTCAAATATAGCCTGTGGTACATATTTCTTACCTACCTCTATTCTAGAGCCATGGTTTTGGAACCAGACTCTTAGTGCTAATGATGTTTTGACATTAATTAAATTACAGGGAGGAGAAGATCAGAAATGCTTTCCATAACAAGGCAGTAGTAGGAGAGGATTGTATACACACATATTTTTACAAGGAGTTGTTGGAGAAAGCAAACTTGAGGACAGATTGTTGTATAGAAGGAACAAAGTGCATGAAAACCAGTTGCAGTTTGTTTACAAAATGTTTAATAAGTGCAGTTTCTTAGAAGGAAATATTGAAACTTTAATCTGTTGAAGAGAATATCTGTAAACTGTTCGACTGCAATCCTATCATCAAATACCCTGTTGAACATGATAGAGCTTACTTTTGAACAGACATCCCTCTTCTTCCCCTCTCTTGTCTCCTTCCCACATCTATATTCCACATAAAGGAACAACATCCTTACATATAAGAAATTAGAAAAAGAAAAAAAAATAGACAAACTAACCAATACTTCCCAAATGTTAAGAGATCAGCATTAATTATTATTTCATAACAACATCAGCCCTGGTGGTGCAGTGGTTAAATGCCTGTACTGCAGCCACTCACTCAAAACCATAAGGTGGCGAGTTCAAGACCAGCAAAGGGCTGAAGCTTGACTCAGGCTTGCATCCTTCCGAGGTCGCTAAAATGAGTACCCAGATTGTTGGGGGCAAATAGCTTACAATTGTAAATGAAGCTGTTTGTTTAACAAATTGTAAGCCGCTCTGATAGTCTTGGCTGAAGAGCGGGGTATAAATAAAACATTATATATATAATATACCTTTCTTTTAAAAATACCCATAAAGATAAGTAAACATTTTTAACTTTAATTATTCTTTTCCCTCACATCTATTTAGTAATCTCATTTGCTCATGTATGGCATTATACTTATGGTATAAAGTTACAATTTCTTTACCACTTCCATCATAGATTATTAGTATCTTTGTAAATCTTTGCTAATCTGTCTGGGGAAAGATACATCTGGACATCATTTTCCAGAAGTTTTCTTTTAAACCATAACATCTTGTATTGATATTGTTGTTTTTCTATAATTTTACCTAGTTATCCAATAAATAAATAAATAATTAAGGTCTAAAGCTAGGCTTGACAGAATGTCTTGGTAAGCAGGGATGCATATAAAAGAACACTGAGCCCAGCTGAAATATTTTGGTGCCAAAGAAATCTGTAGGGTGAGGATGAAATAATAATGATACTATTTTCATGTAAGATCCTGACACTGTCAGGAATTCCTGAGAAGCTTTGATTAGAAAACATGGGAAAAGGTTTCTCATTTGCACTTTCTACAAGACATGGACACTACATGATCCATTTGCAGTCCTTCTGCAGATTACTGAATATAAACAGCTTCATTTATATACCACTTCATACCGCCTAAATGGCTTATAACTGTAAACTAATTTGCCCCCAATAATTTGGGTACACATTTTAGCATCCTTGGAAGCATGCAAGCCTGAGTCAAGCTTGAGCCCTGTTGCTGGTATTGAACTCGCAACCTTATGTTTTTGAGTGAGTGGCTGCAGTACAGGCATTTAACCACTGCGCCACCAGGGCTCCTATATATTTTAGTGAGTTTATGTTTGTAGAATCTTACCCATGGGGTTCAGTTTTAATATGTACAACTGTACCCATAAATAATTTGCATGACAAAAATATATCATATACAGAATAGTTGTCTTCCTTGTGACTTAGGCTATAAGGCAATAATTTCAAAGAAGAGGGGCCATGGATTTCAGAATGGACTCATCAGTCAGACAGAGATTAGGAAAATGTATAATTATATAATCCAGTTATTCCACTGGACTGAATTTGCAACCTTTTGGCATGTTGTTGTTGTATGCCTTCAAGTCATTTCCAATTTATGGCAATCCTAAGGTGACCCTATCATTGGATTTTCTTGGCACTTTTGGCATATGAATCTTAACATTTCATATTGGTAAAAATCCAGCCCATGTTTGTTTATGTATTAATGCAGAGCTGCAGTGGTTTCCGTTCTCAAAGGAGTGGGGAAACTATTGCGATGCCCAGGACATCTTGGGGGCCTCTGCGCAGATCCAGTGGTGAGTAATCAGTAACAACTGTAGAATGGGACATCAAGAAAGAAAAAGTTAATAGCTTATATGTGTAAGAAAGAAAGTTTCATGTTAGCAGTGGAATGGAATAAATGTTACCAGGCACTTTGCAACCACTTTGCCAATTTCACCAGTCAGTGGAATGATGGAGTGGTGAAAATAATGAGCTAAAACAAACAGGTAAGGCAGAAAAATGGTTTTCATGGTCTATGTGAACCTCTTGTATCACTGATTGTTCTCCAGTACCAGATGTAAAAAATGTATCCTTCATTCATTGCTGTTGTTGTTTGCCTACAAGTCATTTCTGACATATGGTGACCCTAAAGCAAAGCTATCATGGGGTTTTCTGGGGCTGAGATTATGTGGCTCATCCAAGGTCACCCAGTGGCTTTTGTCTGAAAAATTGTTTGTGCAAAAAAAAAAAAAACTTGGCCAATATGCTACATACTTAGATGCAACCACAGTGATAGACCTCTGTTGTCTTTAAGTCTGACACTACCTTTAAGTCTAAGGTACTAGCTTTTTTCAGCCTGGCAGTGCCCCTGCCAAAGGGTTTCTGAGAGTCTAGAGACCAGGAGAGTAGGAAATGGCATTTTGTGGTCTTGTGGTTGCAGGGTGCATTGGGAGCAAGCAACTGGAGAGATGTCTTGGGGTTCTTCTTCAATTGTTTTTCTTAGGGCCCATCTATGCTTGGGGAGAAAGTCTGAATTGGTTCATCATCTGTTCTGCTTCAGACCTGCCCCACACTTTTTTTTATCCACAGCAGTTGTATACATTACTGTTGGTGTGGTTAGCTCCCACTACCACCGCCTTTCATACAGCTCCTAGAGCCAAGGCAAATTGCTCCTTGGCAGGGGCCACTGTTTACCTTCTCTGCCCAGAACAACATTTAAATAAAGATTTTTCCTGCTTGTGAGGTGCTGCAGACGTAATTTCCTAGTGCCTCAATCTGCAATGCCTTGGAAAGCTGAAAAGATAGGATTTTGGAGTCATGTTCTGTTATTAATGACCATAAATGTAAATCTCCAGCAGTTATGATAGTGTAAATCCACCTTATAATCTTGTAACTACTAAACAGGATGCAGCCTCCTCCTTCTTCTTTTGTTCCACAACCTATTGTTTTTTTGTGCAAATATATATATATATATATATATATTCCACAGAATCACAAGAAGGGGTTAGGTTTTGTTTTCTGCTTTTGCACAAAATACATTTTTCTGTCCCCAAAGAAAATTTTCACAAAAACATCCTGAAATGAAAACAAAAATATCAGAAAAATGTGGAAAAACTTTTGTGATCTCATCTAGTGGGGAGAAAACCTTTTGAGTGATTCATTCTTGCATGTTAGAATGAAATAAGCAAAGAGTCATGTCCATGGTTCATGCTGCAAAAGATTGTGAAACAACAAAGTAGGGAAAGGCTAGAATGAGAGGAAGAGAGAATGAGAGAGAGAAAATATGAATACATATGTAAGAGGTATACTTTGTGTTTTCCTAGGTAGGTGTCTTAGCTGAGGAACCAGATGGGAATGTCTCTGATTTCATATTTCAAATGCTCAATGCTCTGCAGATATAATATAGTATTAACATCCCAAAGAGCTGGAACATTCAGAAATGTTGCACAGTCTTGATCCCAGTGCTTTTACTGCACATCGTATGACGTATTGCCAATTAAAGTCACTGTAAAAGCTTCAATGAAAGGTCAATATTAGATTTTATAGTTTTGCTTGTGTTTTATAGTATAAAGTTTATATAGTCTCAAAGGTCATCTTTTTATTTCTTCTATTTCAGATAATTTAAACGACAAGAAAGTACCTGGCTTAGGAGCAGGATATATAGTACTCATTGTGCTTGGTATATTTGTTCTTGCACTGGGAACAGTAGGATTTTTGGTTTGCCGACACCAACGGAAGGCTGGCACATACAACTTCAAAATCAAATCTGACAATTTTAACTACCAAGTGTTCTGTGATTGAACATTGCAGTCTTACCACATGTAAGTTCTGTTGTTCAGTGGATGGTAGTGATGGTTTTGCAACCCTGCAAAATCCTTTTAAATGAACCATTACAAGTTTATATGGAGTGGCTATATGAACTAGACATGTCTTTCTGTGTAGTCAGTCCTTTCTGCAGGCAGTATATACACCACACCAAAAGTTACGTACATAACCAAATAGGCTTTTTATTCTTTAATCTTCATACAGAACAAAGAGTGGACTATTAGATGAAGACTGCAGTGGCCATATTTCACAAACATTCTTTGCCATGGAGTTTATTAGATGGCTGTAAACATGTCACTCACAGCATGATCTAAATGGAAAAATAAAATGGTATAACACCCACAGATGAAATCCTAAACTTTTTGGTGGATGGCAAATGGCAAATGTCATTGGTATATACGTAATATTATACCACTAATCAAAGATGTCATTATTTTCTCATGGTAGTGTAGGCTGAAATATTCTACAAAATATAAAATTGCTCCACATGATACTGGACATGATGTATCCAACCAAATTTAATCACAAGCAGATGATGCTCAGATTTATCCGCTGGTTTCTTCATAAATCCTTTAATAATTTTTCATTAGATTCAGTTGCTATTTCAAAGCTCTTTAGGGTTCTTGCAATCTTTTGGGAGGAAAAAAAATGCTACCAAATTTTCAGTTAGGATTATTTTCCTTCCACAGGCCCACAATACCATTGTTGATATCACATGTTCTTGAAAGGAAGGACACATCAATCAGTATAAAGGAACAAGTTCGACATAGTTACTCAACAAGTCTTTCATTATGATTTTCCAGTCAGGCAATTAAGGGAATGTAGAATTGGTATCTTCATGCAAATCTGCTAAGTGTGCAACGTGAGTGCTATATTATTGCCAAGGAAAGCATTTTGAAGTGGTTACATAAAATCAAGAGAAGCTTTGAGAAACCTATTTAACATATGATATGGTTCAAAGCCGGGAAGAGAATGAGACATTTTTGCAATTGCTTCTGCCATATCAGGATAACAGGTTTTCAGAGAAAGAGGTGGAGTCTGTTGCTGATTAAGTATCCTTGCAATGTTTTAATTTTTTTTCCCTGGTACATGTAGCTTTCAGTGGAAAGTGTCCTTTCTTTAAAGCAAACACTTGTGAGAACTTGTTTAAACTTGAGTCTAATGGTAAGGAGTTGTAAAGTCCAGGAAATAAAATTTAAACTCCATTAGCAAAGTTTCTTTCTTTTTTCCTCCCAGAGCCTTCACGGCCAAGGAAGGAATGGCCTCTGCCTACATGGATATCCCTCTGGACCATCCTGAGAACAACTATAACAACATCTTGGCAAAATGTACACCTGTGACTCCAACATTGTCTTTTTTTCTCTCCTCTTTCTCTTGTTTGATTTTAACACCTCTGCCTGACAAAGAATCCAAAGAATACGCTGAGTCAGAAACTTAGTCTGTCTAGCCCAATATTCTGACTGGCTGCAGGTCTCTAGAATTTTAGGCAGATTTCTTTCCTAACCCTATCTGGATGTCCCAATATGGTTGTCCCAATAAAGGGATCTCGGTTTTATGAATATTGAATGTTATTGTATTTTGCTATATGACCACATGGGTACACCTGGATATGTTTGCTAGGTTTTACTTGGTTAGTACTTTACTGGAAAACCATCTCCAGATAGGGCTAGGAAAGAAATCTGCCTAAAATTCTAGAGACCTGCAGCCAGTGAGAATATTGGGCTAGACAGGCTAAGGTTCTGATTCAGTGTAAAGAATCTTCCTGTGTTAGTTTTTTTTTTATGTTTCATGTTTATTCAGATTACAAAGTTATTTAAATTTAGAGACTAGGCTTACTATTTCTCTAACATATTTCCAGGGCCTACTGAGTAAGTAGAAATTCAGCTTTTGGATATCTGCTTCTTTGGCGGGGGGGGGGGGGGGGGGGGGTGGAGGTTTCTTGTACAATTTTTTCTTATCATAGAGTTGTTCAAATCACAAATCCTGACAGAAAATGGGGAAAAGCAAACAGAAAGGCTGACAAACCTAGCATAAACCCATAGAATCTAACAATGGCCATCTTGTCATGCTTGAGGTATTTTGTATGTTCCACCAAACATACAAGATTTGTGAAACCGACCACACTTCTTTTTGCTAATCCTTATTTTACCCTGCAATCCTTGTTAATTGTATTTTAAGGCAATGATTTGCTAAAGTTATACTGTAAGAATAAAATGATTTTGGGATAACTTGGGAGTCTGAACAAGACTCTGAATCTTTATTGTTTCTGTTTAGGAGCTACTGTATTTTTGTTACATGTATTATACATTTTCATTCTAATGAATACAATTTAATTGTCCTGTCTCCACATAAGGAAAAAAGAACTATTATTATGGGTTGCAGTTTCTACGCTGTCTTGATATTATCATCCTCACACTATATAAATATACTTTTGAAATAATGATTAAAGGCATTTCAAAATGTTATATGCCTCAATTAGCCACTTAGGTTGTTTGTGAATCATATCTGAATTTAAAGGTTTGTTAGAAAAGAAGAGTTACAAACAAAATGAGGCAACTTGCATTTGATGTGTATAGAAATAAAATATTTTATTTTGGGTGTGATAAACCCCTATGTGTTTTTGTTTGTCTAACACAGCTACATCTCTGACACCACAAAATATATATACCTGAGGTTTGGCTTACATACTAAATGGGGTGTATCTCAGGGTTATTTAGTTTATAAAAATGCATTCATTATTTTTGATTAATTTAGATGTAACTGTATTTTAAATCTTTAAAGCCATCTTTAGTCAAGAGGTGGCACTTTGCTGATCAGCTTTATTTTCAATTGAATATGAAGTGAGGGAGGAGAACTTGAAGAGACAAGGTTATAGGGTTGTCCCACTCTCCTTGGTGTGGAGCGGCTCCTCCTCAGGGTTGTGCTGAGTAGACTCTAGGAAACACCATGGGAGTGAATGTGCCAAGGGTCTCACCAGCTATGTTATCCTCAGATGTAACAGACACAATGTGACCAGCTTTGACAGCTGATTAATTTTGCTTGAAAAGCAAGGAGTGTTTCAATTCACATGAAGACCTTAGTACTGAATTAGATACAAATATTTTTAGTTTTATTCCTGCTGCCATAATAAATGCATTTTGTAAACTTATTTGTGGATTTTGTGTCATTTTATTTTTATATTAACCTTGATGGAAATATCTCTGGGGGCTAAATGTTTATTCATTGTGGCTTCAGAAGCAGTTCCTTTCAGATTAATACCCCAAAGGTTAATATGGGGCTTTCCAGACTGCCCAAAAGGGGCGGTCAATACTCGCCCCTTTAAGCGGCGGGATGACACCGAGGCTGCCACACAGGCAGCCCCAGAGGCCTCACCCCGCCGCTTTCGGAGGCCGCGGGGAAGCGGGGGGCAGTTTGCCGTTTCCCCGCGGCCTCAAAGCGGGAGGTGCAGCAGGTGCCCTGGGCACCCGCTGCACCCCGCTTCCCTTGGGGCTGGGGAGGGGAGAAAGGAGCCGCGGCCGCGGCCCCTTTCTCCCCTGGGTCCTTGCCGCAGCCGTTTAACCCACGCCAAAGACCCACGCCAAAAAGGAGCTCGGTTTTCAAGCTCCTTTTTTGCGCCGCAGAAAGGGCGCGCTTGGGGCCCTCCCGCGGCACACAGTTGTCATTTAATAATGGCGGTGTCCATACATGCTAGGGTTCAGGAGGGTGTAGAAGCTCCCGAACCCTAAAGGTGCTTTTAAAAGCCCTTATCGCGCCTTAAAATGCTCGTCTAGATTGGGCCAAAGTAATCTTACTGAAGAATAAGTCCCATTGAACTCTTATTACAAGTCTCATGGATTATAAACAGCCATGCTATCATGTTATTTCTTAACCTTCTCTTCTGCAGGCTAAACATACCCAGCTCCCTAAGCCACTCCTCATAGGAAATGGTTTCCAGAATCTTCATCATTTTGGTCACTCTCCTCTGGACACTATCGCGCTTGTCAATATGCCCCTTGAATTATGGTGTCCATATTCCAGGTGAGGTCTGAACAAAACAGAATAGAGTGGTACTATTACTTCCCTCGATTCAAACGCTACACTTCTATTGATACCGTCTAGGATCATATTGTCTTTTACAGCTTTTGCATCACATTGTTGACTCCTGTTCAGCTCGTGGTATACTAAGACTCCCAGACTCCTTTTGCATGTACTGTTGTCAAACCAAGTGTCACCCATCCTATATCTGAACCTTTCATTTCCCCCACTGTTGAAATTCATTTTGGTAGTTTTGGCCCAACTCTCTAATCTGTTGACATCATTTTGAATTCTGAATCTACGACTCCAAGATGCAATGATGGCCACCCACCTGGAACAATCTGAAAGGGGATTGGGCAAATCCATGGGGATTCCAATGGTTGGATAGTCATGATGGGTGGATATATCTCCTCTCCCCTCCCTCCCTCTAATAGTATGCTGTTTTCTGGAGAGCACAAGGTGTTATACTCAGGTCATTGGCTTCCCAGTGATTGCCCACTGTGGAACAGAATGCTGCTTACATAAGCCTTTGGTATGATTCAACTTTGGCCCCTTTTAAATATGTTATAGTTACATATGTGTAGAACTAATTGGAAAATGTTATGTCTGTTGCAGAGTGAGCAACTACATGGGCATGCTAACCATTCCAAGATTGTTTGTGCAGTTCTGCAATCCAGTGTCATCACCCGGTGCAGTAAATCTTGGTGTCACCCCCCCCCCCCCCGACCTTCTCCCATTTCACACCATACAGAATGCTATTTTGCACTAATGTTACTTGTAAATCGTAATTCCCATATACCACTGAATGCAATGCTAATATCGTGTTTCCCCGAAGATAAGACAGTGTCTTATATTAAGTTTTGCTGCCAAAGATGTACTAGGCCTTATTTTCAGGGGATGACTTATTTTTCCATGAAGAAGAATTCACATTTATTGTTGAACAACAAAAAATGACCATTTATTATATACTGTATATATATTTATATACAAAAACTTTGCTAGGTCTTACTTTCGGGGGAGGCCTTATATTTAGCAATTCAGCAAAACTTCTACTAGGTCTTATTTTCAGCAGATGTCTTATTTTTGGGGAAACAGGGTAGCTGTGACATAAACAACTGGCAAAATTAAAATTATACCTTCAGATTATATCATATGCACAACCTAAGTGTATTTACATATACAGAGTGAAAATTTGGTTAAAATGTGATGTTTTTAAAGAAAATTTTAAAAGAATATTTAAAAAAATAATTTAAAAATTAAAAATTTGAAATTTAAAATTTTAATTTTAAAATATTCTGGGGCCTTTCTTTTCTCCTCCCACTGAGCTTCACCAGACTCCCACCATCTCTTAAAGCAATAGATTAATGCCACAGCCTGTTTCTGCCAAAAGGTAGCTGTTTGAGAAGCAGTGGTGTCACTCCCTCCTTAGGGTGTCACCTTGCCTCCTTAGGGTGCTACTGCTGCAATCCAATCCTCCAGTGTAGCTATGCTTGTCTAATTTTCATCTATACAACAGGTGGATAAAATCTCAGGTCTTCTTTTTCTCCAAATATATATTTTGGCACAATACAAAAGTTATTGTTTTGACCAACTACAGGCTTATCACATTCTTTTTTTACCACCCTCCTTTTGCTCTTTAGTACTTGCTTTTTTTCAGTAAGGGACTCTCAGCAATTGCTTCCAATTCTAGGGATGAAACTTGTAGGCTTACTCACACATAGATCCTTAGGATTTTTATCATCAGTATGTCTTGGGCTCCATTCATATTCATTAGGGCTTTTTAGATTGGCAGGAAAGTGTGACATGAAGTTGCACTTTCCTTAATGCTTAGCAGCTAGACTGCAAGCCCCAGGTGTGCATTTAAAAGGTACAGGGCTGCTAGACTGAGGGGTTTGGGAACGACTTATCTGAGGTCTTTTCTGTGGCTCAGCAGCTACATGGGAAGCTGTCAGGACGCTACAAACACAGGCGGAGCAGCTACATGGGCGGCAATGAACGCGGCTTTTAGCCACACTTTAATTTCTTTTTCCTTGCCGGCTGCGAATTGCGCAATTGCTCAATTGTGCAGGTACACAATACAGTGACATTATCATTGCCTGCTGGGAACTACACAATTGCGCAATTCGCAGCCGGCAAGGAAAAAAAATTTAAAGGTTCAGCGGTTTATCACTGCGGTTCCTCTGCCTTTTTAAACTGTGCCGTTGCACTGGTGCATCATGAATGAACCCCCTTATTTTGTGAATGAATTGACATGTTATCCACAGTAGAATAACAGTAACAGCGTCCCAGAGTCCCTACTGCGCATGTCTAGGGTTCCGATTAGGGGTGGAGCTAGGGTTTGGGAGCTTTAAAAAACTGCACGGTTAAACCCCAGCTTTTACACTTGCAGGGCATTGAGCGTTTAAATTAGAAGTAAAGTCCACACCACGCATGCTCCCAAACCACAATCTATTATGCTCCGCACCTGCCTTTAAATGGGCGATTTAAAGAGACAGAGCCCCATTTAACTGCGCAACTACACCTTAGCCTTTAGATGCACTTGCGCTATGGCGCACTTTTAAAAAAAAGAGTAGGGAAATCCAGCACCTTTTTAAAGGCGCTTCTTCTCCCCTAAAACGCAAAAAAAGCATTTTCATGGCACACTTTCCCTTTTTCTCATCTAAAGGCTGGGCTTTCATGCAGCCTTCATCACACCTCTTTTTGCCAATGTAAAATGGGCCATTTTGTTTCATAGGAGCAAGTTTCCATTTGAAGATGAGTTTCACAGGCATCTCATCATTACTCTGGAGGATGGTACCATGTGGGTTAATAACAAGGCAGCATGTTTAGATCACAGGATGGTTCACCAGTTTGGGTTATGCATAGTTCTGTACTGGCATTCTCAAAATACTTTGGTCCATCCCAGTAGTGCATAAGTACAATGGTTGCAACTGTACAGCAATATAGTTAGGATAATAGGTCTGGATATTGCAAAGAAGCTATCCTAGTGTATATTTGCATACACTTATTCACATATTTCTATAACCTCAAAAAGGTGGTGGGAATGCTTCTCCTGAAAAACTGTATGAATTATGTCATCAGTTCAGTTAAAACCAAATTAGTGAGGTGTTAGGATTTCATTCAAAAAAGACTTCCCTGTAAGTTTTTTAAAATAATAGAACTGAGTATCAAATGCACAGATACTCTTAACTCCAGATTCCTAAAAGAATAAATGACTCTACACATGGCTATGAAACAGATGTCAAAAGTAGATAAATTTGTATGTTTTGTTAGGAAGAAAGATAAAGGGGAAATATTCCCATTTGTATCTACTGTATATACTCATGTATAAGTCTAGAAATTTTAGTCAAAAATTGACCCCAAAAATCTAGATCGACTTATCCACAGGTCAATGTAAATACTATAACTCTTATTAAAAAGGGAATCCTTCCTTGGTGAAAGGTAAGAGTGCAATCTATCCTGGAAACACTGAGCTCCCTCTACTCTCTCTTCCATCCAGCCTTTAGTATGAGCCAAAACAGCTATGCCTATAATAATTTTGTAGGTTCTTTGGCAGTGTTTTCCTTTGCTTCATCATTTAGATCCTTTTTTGCATGCCCCAAAGCTTTGCCCTCAACTTATCCAAGGGACATATCAAAAATCCATAATTTTGTCCCCCAAACCTGCCCTTGACTTATGCATGACGGCAACTTATTGTCAAGTATATATGGTAATAAATATTGATTATCCTTAACAAAAAAAACTTTCTTTCTTTCTTTCTTTCTTTCTTTAAATTTATATCCTGATTTTCTCCTGAGATAGGATTCAAGGTGGATTACAATGATTTTTAAAAAGTTCAAGCTTTTTGAACATGTTTTTAGCAAAAGTTTAAAAAGAATTAAATCACAATGTTATTTTAAAAGATATGTTTAAAATAATTTTAAAATATTTAAAACATAACTGCCGATAAAAAATAAATAAATAAAGCACACCACTTCATACACACACGTTGTGGTTAAGAATTGCAGGTTGTGTTGTTCTGTTGTTAATTGCTGTTGTCTTTGATTTTGGATACCCTATGAATAGACCTGATTGAGGTTTTGTACTTCAAAGCCCAGCAATTTTGAACAAAAAAAGTGTGTGTGTGTGCGTGCAAACTTGTTTTTTATTAGTAAGATTTTTTTTGGTTCATTCTTGTTTTACTCTGGCTTCATCCCAGTCTCTTGGAGACCTTCTTCAGAATCATGTTGTTCTTGTGGCAATTATGAATGGGAAGAATATGCAAAGATAGTCTTTTCCTGGCTGAAAAATGGATTTCCCAACAGAGAAGAACATGGCCAAAAAGAATTAAAAAGTAGAGAAAAATTCCCAAGAGTAAACAGTGAATATTTTCAGAAAGAATAACGAATCAAGTGAACAGACTAATAATAGGCCTCCAAGTCACCCGGTCACTAATAAGCAATATAGAAATGTACTTGCTATTGCTATAAGTATATACACCCACACTTTTGGATGCATTACAGTATTAATGCTTAAATTGTGGGAATGGGATGGAATGTAAAAGGATCCAGAAATATGCAAATCATGACCTAAATTTTCAAAGGGCTGAATAATGTGATACAAGTCTTTCAGATGTGGCCAGTAGAGTTTTAAAGTGTCATACTGGCTTCATCTTGCACAGGGAAATGGATTACAATTCATTTGGTATAACTAATGGTTAAGCTCAGTGGTGCCAGAGGAGCCAGACATTTGGCTACTTTTATTAGTTTCCCCAAGAATTAGAGGTTAGAACTGACCACTCCACACTAGTCTTAGCTGACACAGGAATACCATGTTCCTTCAAGAAAGCTGTTAATCTCATTTATTGGTACCTGTCTTCCTCCTTGCTTCTGCTTTGCAAAACCCATTCGGAAATTGTTAAGTCATATTTACAAAAGGTTTATTTCATGAAATGAGAATATAGCTGTTAGTGTACAAACATATATAAATGGGCGCCACCTAAAAGTAAACAAGGGCAGCCTCGAAGAAGAACTTTTCACCTTTCCTGTATCTTGGATTACTACATTTTATACTTAGTATGATATGCTTCACTTGTACTTTTGAGTTCTCAATAGACTCTCATATTTATTGAGGAACTTGTTCCTGCCCCTAAAGAAATACCTTTTCACCAAAGCCAAGAAGTGTGTGTGTGTGTGTGTGTTGGGCAAGGAGGGGAGAAAAAAATGAATGTGTCTGTGTTATGTTATGCTAAGCCGAAATCTTCTGAATTTTGGTGTGTGCTGTCTCCCTATGGGCCCAAACAGACTCTGCACTCTTGGCAGCCATGATCCCCGAAGCATGGGAGCACATCCACACTACTCCATAAGCACATCAAACAGAGTGGTTTGGGAGTTGCAAATGAGAACCTTTAACACTTCCAAAATCAGAAAGATAGGTGATTGAGGCAGGATGTTTTGTTGGACAAGGTCGATAAGGCTGATTTACAACTTCATTCTCACCCTGGGACATTGCCAGACCGAGCGATCCCTTTACAATGTAGATTTCACATTCTTTATATAGTACAAACACCTTTGCCTTCAGGTTAGTTTTTGCCTATAAAGATCCCCCCAATTCCTTTGTTATCAGATTAGTTGGAAGGCACAGGGACACTCTGTTACTGTGAAATCTGCCTTGTCCTGATATGTACATTCTCCCCTCCGCTCACCCGAATGGCCATATCCCATGCTATTCTCATCACATTGGACCCAGAGTCAAACCTCATCTTGTGTAAGTATCACCATTATTTCAGCCCCCAAGTATTCCAAGATAGCTTCTTGTTTGCTTACTCCTGGCATTTGTGTGTGAGTGAACGTGTGTGGCGAGAACCACCACCACTATGTTTCTATGATGACAGCACCCTGGGCCTATTCATCCCACTGCTGCCACCAAATTACTTCTATGGTAATCTCCTCCACCACTGCCTATCTTTTCTGAGGCTTTATTAACTTTAGTAGCGTGCCACAAGATTTCACAGAGGCCAAGTTGTAATAAAATAATACTTAAGTTTATTAACAAACATCAAAGTAATCAGTAAACTACTTTCAAGGCTTTTGCATTTCTTTCTTCTTAGTTACGTTACCACAGTTACATGGACACAATACTTTAGCCCTCAGGCAATCTGTCAAATACTTTCAACTTAAATTAACTGGCTTACAACCTAAAGCCTAATCAGTCCCTTCTTCTGGACTCTACATAGACCCTGTCTGGCCTAAAACCTAGCCTACACCTGTCCCAATCAGGAACCTAGAGAGCACCCCCTCAGTGGCGTCCCTCTCCCCAGCCAAAACTCCAATTAAAACAAAAAAACCCCGTCTCCCTCGGCTCAGGCTCTTATATAGCCCTGTCCAGCCAGCTCCTAATTGGCTGGACACTTGGTGTTCTGTGATTGGCTGTTCCTGTCTCCGGGGTTTTCTGTCTCTGGGGTCTCCAGCCAGCTTCTAATTGACTGGTCACCTGGTGCTTGGTGATTGGCTCTCTCTGTCTCCGGGGTTCGCTGTCTCTGGGGTCTTTTCACTACAGCGTGGATTGTTGTAATTTCCCCCCAATAAAAGAAACACTTCATTCAGAGAATTCTGCCTCTGCTAAGTTTCTTCATTCCTTTTCTCTCAGGAGGTGGGAAGCTTTCCCATAAGGGCTGTTTGTAGCACAACCTATTTGTTAATTGAGCGAATTAAAATTCCCCAATAGAGACTCATTGCTACAGTTACTTCAGGAAGCATGGCTTCACTCATCATAGCATGGCTATAAAACTGTGAAACCATTTCTACTTTAAATCTGTCCTTAATTTATTGAAGTCAATGTCATGGGAGAGGGGGACACATTTACATTAGGCTCTGCAAATTCACTCATTCATATTGTGTGGTGCAAATGAAGATAGCATGCAATTTCAGAAATCCATTCATGGAAGCATAGCTGGACCAGGGCAACAACATGGGACAAAACATCCTGCCATTTCTTTCTGCAGTATGCACTGAAAATACTGTTACAGCTGCTGTTGACATGAGCCAAACAGATTGGAGATAGACCTTTAACATTTTCACCACTTCTGGAACTATTTATCCCCTTAAAGCAATATGATAGAATAATATTTGGCAATTCTGCCAAAGGTGCTGCATGGCATGCTAGGAAGTCATGTCTAAGTAGCTATCTTGTAATACCCATCTGTATGTAGAATCAGAGACTAATGAAATGGGACCATATGTGAAGAGTGCAGAATTGGCTAGACAAATGACATGTCTATTTCATTTCAGGAGCCTAGAGATATTTCCATTAGATTCATTTTTTACCATCAGCCATATGCGCACACTTTTTACCTTTTCAGTGAATAAGACTTGCTTTTGCCCCAATGAACCATATATGAGGTGACATATTAATTATAATGTTGTGCCCCTTATACAAATGATAGGTGGGAAAAACTTTTTCAGCCTGGAGACCAAATTCCAATATGGTACAGGCCATAAGGTCTACATGCCAATAGTAAGTAAGGTTAAGAACATGGATAGGAGTCAAATAACAGTGGCCAAAGCCACATCTAATTCTTTCTGACTTTGAGATTTTCTCCACAAAAGATGGAGAGATCAATTCTCAAGGTCTATTGAAAAGTAACTACTAATACAAAACCTTCTTGAGCTACCGATCACTAAATGCAACATGCTGGTCTGCAAATAAGGGCTGTGTCATCTTTGCTGACTTTCAATAATATATCTGGAATGATCTGTGCACCTTAATATCAACTATGGTTAATACTTGGGCAGAATGTTAACTGAGTTGAGCTAAAGCATGGCAACAAATAGACACTTCAGCTTGTTATCTCAAAAGATATATCACATGTGTTGCAATATTTTCAGCTCACCATTTTTGCTTGGGCTGCAACTCCCTAATCCTCATCCAAACTGTCATTTACTGTGTTGTCTGGGGATTATGGGGGTTGTAATCTAAGACATCTGAAGGGTACCAAATAGGAGGAAGTCATTCTTACTTTGTCCCTGAAGAGACTGAGTGAGCAGAATGTCGGTTTAACACTAATAGCAGTTTACAAGCTAGTAATCTTGTATGTTTATCTTGTTCAGTGCTAACCAAAGAGTAATAAAACTCTATGGATTTATACTTTTGGGAGAAGTTCCAAATTAGTTAACAAATAGTCAGGAATAAAAGAGACAAATGGCATTCTTTTCGGTCAGGGAGGTGTATGGCGGGGTGCACTGTATTTACACATGTACTGTTTTGTGACAGGGAAGCATAAGTCGCACAAAAATATATAACTAGTTCTCTCACTAACATGAGAAGAGAACTATCCTCAAGGAAACAAGCAAGTCATAAATCTCGGTTTGAGTCTAAAGGCAAGCATGGTGCCATAACTTGTGCATTAATTGGTTATAAGCTACAACAGTACAGCTCCTTTAGTCCTCTTGTTGCATACAGTTCTGTAATTCATGTATGCACTGATCGTTAAGCCCTCTGAAAACAGAAACTATTTTGAGATAATTGCTAATTACAGTAAGCACTGGCTACCAGATTATGAGCTTTGGTCAATTTTGTGATTTGTGAGAATCTCATGTACTGAGCCAGTACCACATTCAAAGACACAGGAGTTCTGTTAGGAAATAATGAACACAAGTCTTAATTGGCACAACAATTCTGAATGCACCTGCACAAATAAATACAGATGGGCCATTCACCCACTTGTATTTGAAAAGTTGGTCCCCTTAAGAAATTCTATGAATTTACTTTTATGTTTAGCTTAGAAAATGACTCACATGTTTAATTAAACTTGAATGCCAGAAATATTTTCTTCTCACTCTCATTGTGAGCAAACAGTCTGTAAACACAGCAACAGCTAAAGTAAATTTCTAGTCCTTGAAGGACCAAAAAAATCCTGGTAATGACAGATACCCATTTCTTTTTCCCTCTTTGTTAAGGTTGCATCCATTTCTTAGAATATTGGTTTTCTGTTTTTCAATGGGTATTTGCAGGCTGCTCAGCTTTAACCAGCATAATGCCTAGTCTTAAAAGGATCCATACAATGGCATCATATCATATGTATGCTCATTCAGATGTTCATTGAAAATTACTCCCATGTAGTGTACAGTCCCACACAAACATACCTGTGAGCAAATCCTATTGAACTAAGTGGTACTTCCCTATAAACAAATAGCTTTTGATTGCACCAGTTGTTGTAGGTAAGCTTCCATTGTGCCCAGTGTAACTCATTTTTTATTTTTTGATTTCAAGGATTTATATCCTGCCTTTCTCCCACAATGGGATTCAAGGCGGGTAACTTGTTTCTGAGGAACCACACAGAGGATCAGTCCTACCATTAGGCTGGGTGATATGGAATACTATGAAAGGGAGGCAAATTGTTACTTATTTTGTTATTATTGTTTTTGTGCTGCCAAGGATGAGAAGGCTTTAGTGGGATTTTCTGCCTCATGTATCCAAATAACATGGTTGTCTATGCTTGAGATGTGTTCTCTTGATTGAAAGAAAGCAATATCTCATTGAAAAAGAACAATAATTTAACAGGGGTGTATATGCATAGCCAATTTCTATAGATGTAGTATCCTATTTAGATATTATGGTTTACCCCAGTAGTGGATGGACTTTAGTCTATGGGATCATTTCTCCCCCGCTTACCCACCCAGGACTCACTGACTGGTACAAGACAAAAAGGTAGAAAGTACACTTCTTTTCAATGCAGGTTTAAGACAATGTTTTTTTAACTACAGTACAGTAGTTTACTCGGCTGTTTCAGGGAAGAATCGGTGTTTGTTATGGTTTGACCTCCCAAATTGGAATTATGGTGGCATCCTGATGGGTGGGGGTGAGATGAGGAAGGGTGGGCCAGGTGCTGATTGATCACCCAGGTCAGGTGTTCACTTAGGTCACCTGACTGTTCCCACCACAGGAGGATAGCTCTTTTGTTTGTATTGGCATCTGGAAAAAGTGGTGTTAGAATAATAGAATCATAGAGTTGGAAGAGAGCACAAGGGCCATCCAGTCCAACCCCCTGCCATGCAGGAACTCCCAATCAAAGCATCCCCAATAGATGGCCATCCATCCTCTGCTTAAAGACCTCCAAGGAAGAAGACTCCACCACCCTCCGAGGGAGTGTGTTCTATGGTCAAACAGCTCATAAGGTCAGAAAATTCCTCCTGTTGAGGTGGAATCTCTTTTCCTGGAGCTTGCATCCATTGTTCCGGGCCCTAGTCTCTGGAGCAGCAGAAAACAAGCTTGTTCCTTCCTCAATATGACATCCCTTCAAATATTTAAACAGGGCTATCATATCACCTCTAAACCTTCTTTTCTCCAGGCTAAACATCCCCAGCTCCCTAAGTCTTGCCTCATAAGGCATGGTTTTCAGACCCTTCACCATTTTAGTTGCGCTCCTTTGGACACGCTCCAGTTTCTCTGCTCCCTTTTTGAATTGTTGATGTTCTTCTTTTTGATTTGGTGTTTGTATGCACACATTTGAAGACCAGCATTTCACGTCCCCCTTCGCTATGGGCTGCACTTTACAGAAGCGCAATCAGAAAGAAGGGAAATAAAAAGCTATTTGATTAAGTGAATATGCAAATATGCCAATAGGTGTATACACTATGGGAATAAAAACTTCCACAGCTGCTGCGATCAGACATAAACCGATACAGCAAACACATGCACACAGTAAAAGTATCTCCTTGCATTGATCTAACTATGTATTGGTGTCATTGTGGCATTAAACAGGTGTGTGTGGCAATAAAGGGCTTAAACCAAAGTAGGAATACTACACAGTAGAGCTAAGATACAGCTTTTGTTAGATTCAGACTTCATAACCCCCTTCACCATTCTATTAGTCAGTTTTCCATTAGCTTTTATTGGTAACAAAAATAGTTACTGTTGTTGCTAACAACTGCTTTTATGCGTAGCTATATTAATACTCCTGAGTGGAATTTATAAACTGGATGATCAAATCAAACCACTCATACAAACACAGATTGTGGACGCAATTGTATATTTACTTACCTGGAAGTAAATCCATTCACCTCAATGGTACTTACTTCCGAGCATATATAGGATTTCAGTGTAAATTCCTTTGCCTAAATAAATACATACGAAACATTTGAATAACTTCATTATTAGTTTTTCAGGTTTGGTAACACACCTAACGAAAATGTTCAAGGCACCAAAACAAATACACCTTTGCACTGTAAAATCAACACTAGCATTTTACTTTATTCATCGTAAACAGAAACTGATAGTACATGTTAACCTTTCGTTGGGTTTCATAAGAATATAATGTTAAGTTTTGGATACTCTTTTGTTGCTAGGTTGGCTAACCATAGAAATCATTCATATGACAGAAATAGATCATCCATTCCATTCAGTTGTAAATGCAGGTTGTAATAAGTAACATTCATATATCAGAATTTGAGAGGAAGTTGTGTAGTGAATTGTTTTAATTTAAATTATAATTACTGCAAACAGTTGCAGGTAGTATAAACAACTCTGGGACTGCTAGCCATTGTTTCTTTACAGAAATGCAATTTCTGTCATTCTATTTCAGATACAGTATAAATACTTTACACTATTTAGTTTTTATCTGTATCTAATTTCAGTATAATCCTCCCAACTTCCCAAATATGTACAGAGTATGGGGATCCTCAAAAAGTAGGTGGAATCAGTTTCTATGAGTGAGCACTTGGCAAAATCCTTTTGGTGGCTTATGCTGCTGTAAATTCTAGTTATGCCAGCATAGGGCTGGAGCAGATGGGCAGGGAAAAGTGGTTTGATCCTGCTTTTTCCCAAAGTGGGTCAAAACCCTGCTTGTCCCATGGCCTGCTTCCAAGATGAGCTGAATGCGTGCAGCCTGAAAACATGGCGTAGTGTCAAGCCATGCTGCTGGGTATTTTGTTGTTGTTGTTGTTGCTTCCCCACTATGCATGTGCACCATCACACAAGCACACCACCTGTGACCCCAAAGTACTTCCCACACACACACCCCAGATGCCATCCCATTGCATGGCTGTCCCTTTGATTGGCCGCACAGTCACATGGACATTGGTTCATTGGTGTGTAAGTTATACATAGGCAAAGCACAATCATGAAGGCCTCTGCTATATGCCCCCTTCACCCCCTTCACCCCATGGAATGTCTAGTTTGTGTGTGTTATAATTAAATCCATTAGAGTTCATTTCTTTGCTTTACTGCAGCCCTGCACTCACATTGGGGCATTTATATGCAGCCGGAAAGATGCACATTTTCCACCAAGTCAGCTATTCCAGGTTCTGTTTGCTCCAGTTTTGAGCCCAAGAGTGTGTCTTTGGTCTGGTTTCTGCCCACTTTGGAGGTATGCATCATCTAAATTCCCCGCCTTCAAAGCAGTGCATCTTCGGTCCGGTTTCTACCCACTTTGATGGTGTGCATCATCTAAACACCCCTCCTTCAAAGCAGTTGGAAACTGCATTATTTCACTCATCTGTTCCATCCCCTAGTTACTTTTGTGTGTGTGTGTGTGTGCTGTGCAAGTAGGTATCCATTAGTAAACAGGCCTGTCATCAGCAATTTGGGCTACCAAGAGCTTAACAGAGCCCTTGTGGAGGGCTACTTTGACATTGCTTCTTTAATTTTATAAATATACCTGTTTCCCCGAAAATAAGACATCCTCAGAAAATAAGACCTAGCAGAGGTTTTGCTGAATTGCTAAATATAAGGCCTCCCCCAAAAGTAAGACCTAGCAAAGTTTTTGTACATATATACAATATATAATAAATGTTAAATTTTTTTGTTCAACAATAACTAATTAGAGATGCTCACAGTTTTACCTTTAATTATAAAATCATTCATCATCAGAAATGACAAAACATGATGGCCATTATGTCAATAAGAATGATGCTTTGAGGTTCTTTCATTTCGTCTCTATTACAAACATTTTTAAAGGAGATTCAAAATATTGGTTCCATTCCAATATGAGGGGGAGGGAATAGCAGAGAAGGGGAACAGACGCATGCAACAGTCTGCCTTTACGCCTGATGCACCAAGTCTTCAGGATACACTATATAGTTGCAGCTTGGATTCTTTGACTTGTAGTTCACTTTCCCATGAAGATGGGCCAAAACAAACAATGGGTTCTTGTGCTCCCACCCCCCCACCCCCAAAATATCAATTTCATCTAGGAAGAGCTGAATCTAAGCTACCACTGCTCATTAGGTCTTCTTACAAAGGTATAGGATAGAAACTAGGGTGTAGATTCTCAGGTTGGCTAGTACCTGAACTGTTCCATTCAACAAAGTATGAATGATATTCTCCTTAAATTCCTTCAATTTAGAGGAATTCACTAAAACACTTTCTAGGGGGCGCAATGCTCCTATTTTTGATTGGCCATATTAGGCAAGGTTTGAGAAGGCATGCAATAGGCAATAAAGTTCCATTAAGATGTCATCATATGTTAACCATTTATCAAATATCTCCATCTTCCTTGAAAGGCCTCTTGTGGAGATATGCATTTAGGTATTTTGTGATAATATTTCTTTTTCTTGATTAGCCAGGTCCTGTATAGACCTTTCCTAATGTAATGATTTTCAAACTGTGAAGTCAAAGGCATTCACAAGTCGGCATCCATAGTTTTTTTTTGGGGGGGGGGGGGGTTCAGGCTATAAGGTTGTGTTCTAGAAGAGTTTATTCCTGACATTTTGCCAACAGCTGTGGCTGGCATCCTCAGAGAATGCTGGAATGGAAGAGAGTGGGGTATATATACCACTGGTTGAGAGGAGGAGATTTGCATGTTAATCTGTGTATTGTTCTGTTGTTGAATGGCAAGGACTACAGGGTGTTCATTTACTTAATGATCCATTGTCTGCTGGGAATCCCCCTCACCCTGGATAGTTTTCATTTGTATTTGCTGGGTCTTGATTTTAGTGTTTTTCAGGACTAGTAGCCAAACTTTGTTTATTTTAAGAGTTTTTTGTGCATTCAGACCTGTTAGTTGTTGGCATGGTCCAGAATTTCAGTGTTTTCAAAGAGCATTTTATGCCCAGGATGGTTTATAATGTTCTGCTACTGTTGATTTTTCTGGCTGACCCAGTCTGCAGTGTCTCTCATGTTCCTTGATTCATGTTTGAACACTGCGTTTGATGGTCCCTATGTAGACTTGTTTGCAGCTGCACAATATGTGATAAGCTCCTTTGGTTGAGAGGGTCTCTCCTATCCTTTGTTGAGGACAGTATTTGCTGAATTTTCTTGGTCAGTTTGTGGTCCATTCAGGTGGATGTTGTTCAGATGGTTAATGACAAACAACCAAAGGGAAGGTATTTTTACCATAACTCAAAGGAACCACAGACAGAATAGGAAAATTGATGAGGAAACACAGCCTCCAAATGGTCTACAAACCGTGCAGCTGCGGACAAGTCTACATAGGGCCTCATACCACGAAAAACCCACAAAAAACTATGGGTTTTCAAACTCCTTGTGCATTTTAACCTTCCATATCATAGGTATTCATGTCAACCATTCTGGAGATTTTAACCTTCTAAATTTAGTATTCTTTCATTTTCCAGTCTTATCCAATCAATAAGCTAATTAAGGTCATTAGCCTAGTAATATAGGGCCGGTACACACCAGCGCTTTGCAGCGTCCTGGTGATGTGCTAGGGTTGCCCGGGGATGGAGTGACCGCACACCCCACAACCCTAGCACATGGCCAGGGCATCACTGCTGCACAGAGCTGTACAGATGGTGTGTGTACCGATGACATTGCTGCTGTGCTGTGTCCAAATGGAGCAGTGCAGCAGCAACGTCTCCATGCAAGCCTGGATGGCGCAGAAAGGAGCTCTCCTTTGGGGAACTTCATTTCAGACCTCCTTCGGGGAACTCTCCTTTGGGGAGCTCCATTTTGGAGCTCCTTTTGGGGAGATCTCCCTTGGGGAGCTCCTTTACAGAGCAGATCATTCCTGTGACAACCACAGGGCCATGGGAACGATCCTGAGGAGAAAGGTGCTGCCCCTTTCTCCTCATGGCTCCCGGGATGTCCAGGGGCATGAAGCCCCATGGACACCCCTTTTCCAGCCCAAAGAGAATTGGCATTTTGCCGCTTCTCTTTGGGCTGGGAAGAAGCCGGATTAGGGATGCAGGGACTGCCGGTGAGGTTGCCCTAGCCCCAATCCAGTGCAGAAAGGAAGGAGCTGCTTCTAAGCACTCCTTTCTTGCTTTGCAGTGGTGCTGTGCATTTTGGTTGCTGTGGCAATGCTCCGCAACAAAAAGGAACGGCTCCAGACTGCCCTTTTCGGGCAGGCTGTTGAGCCTCATAGTTTCAAATTCTCTCTCTTATCAGTCAATGTCTTCCATTTAATCCTAGGTTTCTTTCTTCACCAGATGAAGTTTCTAAGATCTTTCTACCATATGGGGAAAAGTGTTTTTTTTAATGATTACTGGTAAATTCTGAAATAAATAGTTCATCCTCAGAAGTATCACCGTTTTATAGGCTAATACTCTCCCCAAAAGAGATAACTGTAGCTTAGACCATTTTCCATATTAATTTTGACATTTCTTCATAATGATTTACAGTCATTGTCATATAAATCTGAATTTCTTTTTGTCAACCAAATTCCAGGGTATTTTACTTTTTTCTCTGTTGCTGTTGTTAACTGCCTTCGCATTGATCTCAATCCATGGTGACCCTATGGATGAGACATCTCCAGACCCTCCTGCCCTCTTCTGCTCTGCTCAGCTCCTAAAAACTCATATTCATGGTCTCTTTAATAAAATCCATCCATCTAGCATGTGGCCTTCCTCTTTCTACTTCCCTCCACCTTTCCTAACATTATTGTCTTTTCCTACAATTCATGCCTTCTCATGATGTGTCCAAAGACCCTAAGTTTTGTCATCTTGGCTTTTAGGGATATTTCTGGCTTGATCTGCTCTAGGACCCATTTGTTTATCCTTTTGGCTGTCTATGGAATCTGCAGCACTCTTCTCTAGCACCACATCACAAATGAGTTGATTTTCCTCATATCTTCTTTCTTGACTGTCCAACTCTCACATTCATACATGGTAATGGGGAGTACAATGGCTTGTATGATTCTGACCTTTGTACTGAGTTGTATGTCTCAGCATTTTCTATTTCTTTCATAGCCACCCTCCCCATTCGGAATCTTCTTCTGATTTCCTGGCTGCAGTCCCCATTCCGATCAATGTTTGATTCCAGATATGAGAACTCTTTTACTATTTCTATTTCCTCATTGTCTAGTTTGTGTAAGTTCTCTGTGGTCATTATTTTTGTTTTCTTTATGTTCATCATTAAGCCTGTCATTTTCTTCTTTGACCTTCCTTAATAGTTGTTCCAGGTCTGTGAGGTTGTTTACTGGTATTGTGGTGTCATCAGAATATCTCAGATTGTTAATATTTCTTCCTCCTATTTCCACTCCTCTCTCTTCCATGGCCAAGCCTGCTTTCCTTACAATATGTTCTGCATATAAGTTGAATAGGTAGGGTAATAGGATGCAGCCTTGTCTGACTCCTTTGCCAATTGGAAACCATTCTGTTTCTCTGTGTTCTGTTCTGACAGTAGCCTCTTATACTGAGTACAGATTCCTCTTTAGGACTATCAGATGTGCTGGCACTCCCATGTCTTTAAGGGCGTTCCATAGGCTTTCATGATCTATGCAGTCAAAGGCTTTTCTATAGTCTATAAAGCACATGCTGATTTTCTTTTGGAACTGCTATGCTCCATTAGCCATCATATATTTGCAATGTGATCCCTGGTGCCTCTTTCTTTCCTGAACCCTGCTTGGATCTCTAGGATTTCTCTCTCCGTGTAAGGCTGGAGCCTATGTTGCAGAATTTTGAGAATGATTTTGCTTGCATGGGAGTTAGGGCTATGGTTCTATAGTTGCTGAAGTCTCTTATGTCTCCTTTTTTGTGGATGGGGATGTATATTGATAGCTTCCAATCTGTTGGCCATCATTTTGTTTTCCATATCTGTTGACATATGTTGATTAGCATTAGAGTTGACTCTGTCAATTTGGATTGCAACAGTTCTATTGGAATATCATCTGTTCCTGGAGTCTTGGTTTTGTTTTGTTTTTGCCATTTCCTTTTTTCAGCTTCCACCACAGTTTTTAAAATTTGGGGTTCATCTTCATATGACTCTTCATTCCATGTATCCTTTATAATCTCTTTTATATAACTGTTCTGTATATTGTATCCATCATCTTTTTATTCCTTCCTAGTCTTGAATTATGTTATTTTTATTGTCGTAGAGCATCTCAGTCCTTGGTTTGAACCTTCCCTTGATTTCTTGCATCATGTGGAATAGGTCTCTTGTTCTTCCTTTTTTCTGGTTATTTTCAATTTCTCAACATATGTGGTTGTAGTTATTTTTCCTTATCTTTGAGAATTACTGTTGTACTGTTGTATTCATGGTTCTTAGTTTATTCCTATCTCCTTTTTGTTGTGTTTCTCTTCTTTCCTTTATTGCTTGTAGTGTTTTATCTGTCATCCATGGTTTCTTCACTTTCCTTTTGTCTGTTGGAAGTGTCTTTATGCATTCTTCTTTTGTTATGTCCCTGGCTTCAGACCAAAGCTCTTCTGGTTCACGATCTATTATTGTACTGTAAATCTGTTCCTTATATGGCCAACTTTCTCTGTTTTACATCCAAATAATTCCTTTTATTCCAATTCTTCTCCTTTTGTCATATGCTCCATGAGTGTAATTCCTTAATTTTGAATCTAGAAAATTTTCCAAAATTACCCAAATAATTTCTTCATTAGTTTATCTATTTGGGTCAGGAGGTCTTCCAGAAGTATCACAAAATTATCAGCAAAAGCTTTTAGCTTGTACTCCTGGCCTTTATGTTTTAACCCTAGGGCTTCTGGATCTTGTCAAATGTCCTTGTTTAGTACAGTAGTCCCTTGATATCCATGGGGGAATATGTTCTGGAACTCACCCACCTTCCAGATAGCAAAAAACACAGGAACGTCAGTCTCGTTCTTTCCAACGGGCAAACATGAACACTTGTGCCCATATGGGCAACTGCATGCACATGTGCCCATTGAAAAAACCAGGGCTTGCCATCCATGGAAGCTCAGATCCACAGATGGCGAGTCCATGGTTGATGCATGTGAGCTGTACCTCCAAGACACTAATAAACAAGAGAGTTAACATGGGACAACCCTGATGAATCCCTTTCCAAATTCCAATTTCTTTATTTCTTTCTCCGTTAATTATTAGATGTGCTGATCATTTTTTATATATACTTTGGATCCAAGCTGTGAGCAATTGTATGCATGAAGTATATTAGAAATTGGACAGTGCTACTTCTACTTTCCTCTCTAACAGGAAAGTGCTATGGTAAACTGTGTTGTCAAGCAACAGGTTAGTACAAACCGATGTTAAGCTTAAATAAACATGTTTGAACAAATTATTACCTTGGTCATAGTGCTTAAGTTCTAGACAAGCTGTATTTATTTAATCAGAACTATCTTAAAGCACTTTGATATATAGACTTGAAAAGAGAGTTACCTATAAAGCAAAGAACTGTAAGGGTTCAAGAGTTTACAGGTTTTAGGAAAATGTGGACAATGAAACATTCATCCCCTCCTCCCCAATTTAAATGCCATTCAGTTTGAATGAGTGTAAGGGACTTGTTAATTTAGATAAAGTATTAAGAAAATGGTTTTGGAAAGAAAATGGGATGCAAGTTGTTTAAAAAAACAGTTGTGTTGTATGGCTTTCGTCAATTGTTGACTTCCATCGCTTACTGTTTGGCCAAAGCTTTAGTATTGACCACCACTATAATATACAGTGGTCCCCCGGTTAACGAATCCCCCGGGGAACGAAATCCCCGGGACCTGAAACCGGCGGGACCAAAAAACATCCCCCGGGATGCGAATAAGAAAAACCGTGCGGCCCCTTTAAATCGGCCGTGCGGTCCGGCAGAAATAGCGGTCCCCTGGGAAACGAAGACTTCCGGGTTACGAAGGTAATCCGGAACGGATTACCTTCGTAACCCGGGGGACCACTGTATATGAATATCACACAGCCTTTGTGAAAATAACAACTTTAATTCTATAGATAATCAAGTTGAATAGATCCATTCAGTCAATTGTTGAATGGTAAGTTAACATTTATGCAATTATTTTAATTGGTCTACTCTAGTTGGAGACTACCAATAGGATTCAGGCCATTATTTGTATAGCATGCACACTGGAGATTCTCCTTGTAATGTCAGCTCAGCAGTATTGCATTGTTGGCACACTGTCGTGATTCTGCTGTTGCTACTGGTATGCTGTGTCTTATACACTTATCTGTTTATTTAGCATGCTTTAACTAAAGACTATCCATGAAAGTAAGAAAATCTTGAATATTTGAAGGAATAGGATCTGCATTCATCAAATTTACAGATGACATCAAATTTAAAAGGGAAACTAAGACTTATTTACTGATGACATCAAATTAAAAAGGGAAACATTGGGGCTAAACAGATGGGCAGGAAAAAGTGGCTTGAAGTGAAAAAGTGCCTTTTCTGAAGCCACATTGAAACCTCATCAACTGCACCGCTGGCTCCCAAGGCAGCTGGAGTGCTCATGTCATGACCACAAGACATGGCTTCAAGCCAGGAAGAAGCAGAAAAAAGATGCTTCTTTTCTCTCCATAAGGCACCTAGAGGACACTTTCCTGCTGGCTTCAAGGCATGTGTCATCTACATGCCGTGCTTTCAAGCCAGCCTGAAAGCACCTCTTTTTGCCTGTCTGTTCAGCCTCTGAGAGACATCATTAAGATTCAAGGTCACCTCAACAGATTGGAGAACTGGTCCAAAACTAACAGAATGATTTTCAATAGTTTCTTAATTTAGACATAAAGCCATATGCACAAATATAGGATGGGTGAGACTTGGTTTGACAGTATACATGTGAAAAGGATATAGGAGCCTTAATAGACCACAAGCTAAACAGGGTGATCTGACAGTGTGATGTGATGGTGGTAGGGAAAGCCAATGCAATTCTAGGTTGAATTAACAAGAGTGTAATGTTCAGATCTATTGAAGTAATTTATTGTTCTTGACTGAACTTTAACTCATGGTGAGCGGATGAATGAGAAACTTCCAAGACTCCTGGTCACCAACTGCCATGCTCAAATCTTGCAAACTCAGAGCTGTGGCTTTCTTGGTTGAATCAATCTGGTCTTCCTCTTTTCCTACTGCCTTCCGCTCTCCCCAGTATTATCATCTTTTTCAATTCTTCCCCAGTGTCACATTTCAAATGTGTTGATTATCTTATCAGCTTTGTTTACAGCCCAGCTTCACAACCATACATAGAAATCAGAATTATTATTGCCTGGTTGAGTCTGATTTTGGTATTTAGTGATATGATCTTATGCTTGAGGATCTTATCTAATTGCTTCATGGCTGCCTTCATTCTTCCAATTTCTTGATATTTTGGTTAGGAGTTAGCCAAGGTATAAGAAATCTTTGACTATTTTAATGTCATTGGGGCTGTACAGACAGCCCCAAAGGAGCAATGTCTCACTGCCCCTTTCAGCGCCAGATCAGGGCTGCAGCAGCCACATGCTGCGGCCCTGATCTGGCAATTTGCCAGTCCAAAAAGGGCCAGCAAAATGCTGCTCCTTTTTAAAATGGCAAAAAGTCACTCTTGCCACCATGGCAGTGGCTTTTTGCTCTTTCTTCGGCACAGCATGTATAAATGCTGTGCCACTGAAATGGCACCACGACACCTGTCGTCTGGTCAGGCAGGTGGCATGACACTACCATTGGTGTAGGGTTGGAGCAGCTGGTGTGCAGTCGCCATGCATTCACTCCACCTTGATGCCAGACCTGTTGGCCAGTCTGTACAGCCCCTTTGTTACCTACTCTAAATTTATGTTTATCAGCTGTGATCATTATTTTTGTCTTCTTAATATTCAGCTGTAGTTCTGCTTTTGCACTTTCTTCCTTACAACTTTCAGCTGTAGTTACCGTAAATACTCGACTATAAGTTGATCTCACGTATAAGTCAAGGCTGTGTTTGGGGTCAAAATTATGGATTTTGGTATGACCTATGTCAAGGGTAAAACTTAGAGGCATGTAACAAAAGATCTAAAGGATGAAGGAAAGGAAATCAGTGCTAAAGAACTTAGAAAATTCAGCAGGCATAATTACCCATACTAAAGACTGGGTGGATGAGAGATCATGATAGATTATGCTCTTGCCTTTCACAAGAGGATGGTTCCTTTTTATTAAAAAAAAGAGTTATAATACAGTACTTACATTGATCTGTGGATAAGTCGACCCAGTTTTTTTGGATCAGTTTTTGACCATAATTTCTAGACTTATACATGAGTATATATATTCACATTTTTGCTATTTTCTGCAAGTAATATGGTGTCACTTGCATATCTTAAGTTGTTTATGTTCCTTCTCCCAATTTTTACACCTGCTTCCTCTGAATCAAATCTTACTTTTTGTATGATATGTTCTGTATTTAAATTAAAGAGAAAGAGTAATAAAATGCTGCTTTATCTGACGGCTTCTGTGTCTCCATATTGTGTCCTGACAATAGCTTTGTGTCTAGACTAGAGGCTATGCCTGAGGACAATCACAGAATCATAGAATCATAGCAGATTTTCATACCAGCGCTTACTGTGGGGTAAGCACTGGTAAAACGCCGGTAAAATGTTTGGGAAGTGTGTGTGTGAAAGCCTGACACGCTTTCTAAATGTCAGTGCATCGTCCCCTCGCCTCAAGCATTCCTGAATCGTTCAGAGAGCAGCCATTTTCCATTGATGCAAAGTTTCTATTAATGGGAAATGGCTGCTCTCTAAATGATTCAGGGATGCTTGAGGTGAGGGGATGATTCCCTGATGTTTAGGAAATGCATCAGGCTTTCACACACACACTTCCTTAACGTATTTCTGGTATCTTACCAGCACTTACCTCATGGTAAGTGCTGGTGTGGAAATCTCCATAGAGTTGGAAGAGACTACAAGAGCAATCTAATCCAACCTCCTGCCATGCAGGAACTCACAGTCAAAGCATCAATGAGATGTTGTGGCACTCCATTTTTTTTCAGGTCAAACCATAATTTCTCCTGATCTACAAAAATTTGCTGATATCTGTAAAGCACAGTGCTTTGATGTTTTCAATTATCTAATGTATGTTTGCAGTATGATCTGTAGTGGCTCTTCCTGTTCTGGATCCAGCTTTCATTTCTCACTTCATATATGGTAAAAAGCCTTTTCTGGGGTAAAATATTGAATCTCACTTTGCTTGCATGGGAGAACAGCACAATAGTCCAATGGTTGCTACAATTCCTGGTATCCCCTTTCTTGGGAATTGGAATCTATATTGAATGTTTCCAGTTTGAGGGCATTTGTTTTGTTTTCCATATTTGTTGGGTAACCTTTGTTAGAATTTGAATGGATTCCCTCTCTACAGCTTGAAACAGCTGTACTGGTGTGTCATCTGTTCCTGTTAATTTATTTCTCCCACATCTTTGAGAACCTTTCCCACTTCACTTTCTAAAATTGTGGGTTTATCTAGGGGCTTTCTCTAGACACTAAGAGGATCAAGGTAGGTTCAAGCTGCACCAGGTGACACTCTAAGGAAGGAGTGACACTACTGCTCTCCAAACATCTGCCTTTTGGCAGAAGTGGGCTATGATATCCTCCCATGTCCCTTTAAAACACTGGAGTCATGGTGTAAGCGGGGTGAGGCTCAGTGGAAAGAAAAAGGAGAGGCCCCATGTTTTTTTAAAATAAATTTAACATTTTTAATTTAATTTTTTTTTAAAAAAAATCTTTAAAACATCACATCTTACCAAATGTTCACTTTAACCACACAGCACTATGTATATGTAAATATGTGTGTTGACTGAGTAGGCCTGCCAGATATGTCTTTAATGCTATTTTAAATGCTGCCAATATTTTCATGTTGTACCTCCTCCAGCAGGTCATTCCATATCTGGGGGCAACAGAAAAAAAGGTCCCCTGGTAAACTGTTTCCAACCTAATCCTGGCCAATTGGAGCAAACATTTCCCAGAGCACCTGAGTGTACAGGGCAAATTGTACAGGAGAAGGCAATCTTGTAGGTAACCTGAACCCAAACCATGTAGGGTTTCAAAGGTAATAGCCAACACATTGTACTTTACCCAGAAATTAATTGGCAGCCAGTGGAATGATTTTAAGATCAGTGTGATGTGATCTCTCCTGGATGTTCTTGTAATCAGTGTGGCTGCCATATTCTGAACCAGTTGGAACTTCCAAATTTGATACAAAGGTAGCCCAATCTAGAGTAAATTGCAGAAGTCTAGACTTAAGGTTACCATTGTGTGCACTACCATCTTTAGGTCCTCTGGTTCCAGGAAGCGGTGAAGCTGGAGTATCAGCAAAAGCTGATAGGCACTCCTGACTGCCACATCTACCTGAGCTGAGATTTGGAGGGAGGGATCCAGGAGCATTCCCAAACAGTGAAAAAAGTCTTTCAGGGGGAATGTGACCCCATCCAGAACTGGTTGACACACATCTAGCCCCAGATTAGAACCCTTGATTGTAAGAACCTCTGTCTTGTCTGGATTCAGTTTCAATTTGTTTTTCTTCATCCAATTCATTACCTCTTCCAAGCATTCATTCAGAGGAGACACACTATCCTTAGCTGAAGCTGTTTCTGAAGTCATTGAGAAGTATATTTGAGTGTCTTCAGAGTACTGATAGCATCCCACCCCATGCCTCAGTCCGGATATCTCTCCCAGCAGGTTCTTATAGATGATGAATAGCATTGAGGATAGAATGGCACCTTGTGGTGTGCCATACAGTTCCCTTTTTTTGAGAAGCCCCACCACCAAGCCCCACCACCCAAAATCTGCCTGTGAGGTAGGACTGGAATCACTGCAACACAGAGCCTCCAATTCCCAACCCCCTGAGGTGTTCCAGAAGGATACCGTGTTTGATGGTATCAAACCAGTGTGAGAGGTCCAAGAATAGCAGAAGGGACAAGCTCAGCTGAAGATCACCCACTAAGGTGACCATAGCAGTCTCAACTCTGTATCCTGCTCTGATGCTAGTTTGAAATGGATTGAGGAAGTGTGTGTCATCCAAGGCCATCTGGAGTTGGAAGGCAACTGCTTTCTTAATCATCTTGCCCAATAAAGGAAGATGTTATACTGGTCTGTAATTATTTAGGTCCAGAGGATCCAGGAAGGGCTTTTTCAGCAGTAGTCTAATCACTGCTTGTTATTACCATGATATTCAGTGATATATTGGAATTATGATTTATGATAAACATTAGTACCAAAATTTTACTAAGGATTCTATATGGTGTAGTATGGAAGAAGGTCAAGGGGGGTGGGGGTTGATACCATGAGTTACCATACCAGGTGATGTCAATTCTAGTGATGCTACTGTGTTTATTGTCAAATGGTTCTTCCTTACAGTCTGTCACAATTTCATCTCTTTCATATAGTTTCTCAGTGTAGTTCTTCCATTGACTTTTTATTTTATCCTGATTAGTTAATGTGTTCCCTCATTGGTCATACTGGGGATTTACAAACCACCCTTTTGAGGCGGTCTGCAGCCGACCCTTTAAGCGGCAAGATGGGGCCAGGGCTGCCTCAGCAGCAGCCCCAGAGGCCCCATCCCGGCACTTTGAGTGTCTTTGAGGCCCCATCCCTGCCGCTTCCCCACGGCCTGAAAGCGGGGTGCAGTAGGCGCCCTGAGCGCCTGCTAAACCCTGCTCTCCCTGGCACTGGCGAGGGGAGAAAGGGGCTGTCGCTGCGGCCTCTTTCTCCCTGGGGTTATTGGCAGCCTTCTAAAGGTCGTGGCAAGGACCAGGCACAAAAAAAGAGCTCCATTTTGGATCTCTTTTTAGCGCAGCGGAAAGGGCGCCATTGGTGCCCTCCAGTGGTGCAATGTTGTAAGACGCATGCATCATTATGTAAACGCTGCACATGCCATGACACCATACGCACTAGGGTTAGGGAGGGTGCAAACACTGCACTCTCCCTAACCCTAATCGCACCACCCAGGCGCCCTTTAGAGCCTGTATGTATTGGGCTACTGAATCCTTATTCTTGGTTTGAATTTCACTTTCATTTCTCAGATCTTGTGGATTTTTTATCCACGGATTCTACCATCCATGGCCTGAAAATATTTTAAAAATATATAAATTCCTTAAGCAAACTTTGATTTTGTCATTTTATATAAGAGACACTATTTGCCCACACCATTGTAGTTAATGGGATTTGAACATCTATAGATATTGGTTTCCAACGGGGTGGGGTGGGGGGTCCTAGAACCAAACCCAGCAGATATCAATGGACCATTGTATAACATGTTACATTACATAACATTAGGTATATCCAGCTAAGCAGCTGAAGGGCTAAGAAACCACTTTATTTAATTGTGAAGATGCATAATGGGACACCAATAAGAATGCCTGACACATTGGTGCTTGATGAGCATTGGTGCAATGTGGCGCACTGGTACACACTGAGCACTGATGCACAATGCATATTGTATACTGATTGGAATTGTGCTCCAATGCCATCATTGAGCACTTTGTTAACCGTACTACAAAATAAAGAAACAGCAGCTCTCTACTGGCTGTGGAGGTTACACAACTATGCAGTTCTAATTCCTGTAGAAGTAAGTCTCCTTACAAAGATCCAACAGGATTCTGGCATAGAGCTTTGGGGAAAAGATTAATTTTGTCCACATTTGCACATGAGTGTTTTTACATTGTTTGAACTGTTTTAGACTGTCCTTATTAAATACCCAAATGTTTAATATGTTTTTAGCTTTTAAATTATAATTATTATAGTTTTCAATCGCTTTAAATTGTTCTATTTGATTTTATTGTAAGGCACCCTGAGATCCTCACACAAAAATGTTTATATATATATATATATATTTAAAAAGATAGTATGAATCAGCTTTATATGTTTCCAAAAGTTCCAGTCCTTGCCTTACCAATGTTTTGCCACCTCACAAAAAATACAGGAAATAACTAATCTCTAGTCTGTTGTTGTGCACTTTCAAGTCATTTTCTACTTATGGCAAGCCTAAGGCAACCCTATCATGTTTTTTTCTTGGCAGGTTTCTTCAGAGGGAGGTTGCCATTGCCATCCTGAGACTGAGAGTGTGTGACTGGCCCACACTCATCAAGTGGGTTTCCATGGCTGAGCTAGGATTGAAACCCTGGTCTCCCAGACTCATGGTCCAACGCTCAAACCATTAAACCATGCTGGCTCTCCATATCTAGTAGAGGGATGCAAAAATTGTGGCTCTCTGGGTGTTGTGGCTCTGCTTAGCCAGCACAGACTGCAGTGGAGGACAGTGGTAGTTACAGTCCAGCAATATCTGGAGGGGCACACATCCTTCACCTTCACTCTAGTGGGCTGACTAATGACTTCTGATTCTGACATCACTAAGAGGATCATAAAAGTGTTTTTATTGATCACAAGGCACTTGCGTCTTTCTCCAGTATATCTTTAATGCCAGCGCATGGTAACGGCCAATTTCAGTTTAATAGATAACATGAGTCATTGGAAAGCATATCACATTTACAGGTATTTTTTTAAAGTGTGATCTTCTAAAAAAAAATTTAATGTGTTTGTTAAAGTTATCACATTCAGAGCACTGATGCGGAAGTATTTAACCAGGAGTATGCTTAGTGCAGGGTGATGAGACGTCCTCCTTTTCCCAGATATATCCTACATTTCAACCTTCCATCCAGGAGGAATTTCAAAATGTCCTCCATTTTGAGCATGACTAGCTTGTATTTGGGAATGTCCTACATTTTTCTTGAATGTCAGACATTTTACTGTGCCTTGTCCTCCTTTGCATTTAGGATATCTGGTCACAGGGCTAGTGGGACATTTGCCCCTTTCTTGAAGAGTAGAGCCTTCAGTCACTTTTTCAGAATTCATCCCCTTACTTTCAAAAGCAGTTTGCAAAGGGGTATAAAGGAGGGCTCCTAGAGATGGGCATGTTTGAAGCTCTACACACACATAGTATTATCCATTGAATTTCCTGGATAGATACTTGCAGTCCTCCATATCAAAAGCTGTTTTTCATTCATCTTTGATTTAGTATAGCTGTTCATTCCCTTGCTATTCAATATGACATAAGTTTTCAGAGCGTTCCTTCCGTCCTTCCTTCCTTCCTCCCCCCCCTTTTTTTGTATGAACAAGTGTTTGCAAATCTCCACAGCTACAGTATAAAGCATACATAAAATGAAAGCTGGATAAACCAGGTCTAATTTTATTGGGGAGATGTGCCAAGGCCAAGGTACTAAGAACATTGTTTAAAAGTCAACAGCTGGGCAAGTTTTTAAAGACCTGTATGATTTTAATTGGTCTGCAGTGTCCCCGTGGGAACAAAATATTCCATTCTGAATTGCTGTAATGTGGAAAATCACCTTTTAGGCTGCTTCTGTGTCATTGTAATGAGAGAGGCTAAGGACTGCAAAAATCAGACTAGAAAGAGTCACAAAAAGCAAATTTGGTCCTGAATGGTTTCTACAACCAACTTGAAAGGTGAAGTCAGTTTAGTTCTAAAAATGTTTATGTACAAGTCATCATTTGCTTTTAAATCTATACCCGGACATGTTCTGCTGTCAATATTCTCCGGGCATGCAGGGCTATCCTGACTGGGCAATAGCATTGCCAGCCACAAACTCCAGGAGTAATGTATAGTCTTCATGTGTAGAAGAAGAAACAGAGACAGTCCAAATTCTCTTTTCATTTGAGGGATCGGACAGCTGCCCCAAATTCTCCTCCCTCCCCTTGCTGCTTTAAGCAAAGGACAAGATGGCATCCTGTCCCATTTCATGCACAGAAACAGAAAGACTGGCAGTTGGATCGTCCTTTGACAGTGACGTTGGGAGTTAGCCTCTTCCACTGCACCAGAAGGCAGAAAGCTAGCTTAGCGGGTACAGAACAGGCTGCCTGGTCCACAGAGCTCTCACCTCCAGAGGAAAGCAATGATTAACCTCTGCAATTTCTTTGCCTGAGAAAACCCTATGAAATTCATGGGGTTGCCATAAGTCAAGAGGTGACTTGAAAAAATACAGGATTACTTAGCAGGACTAGTATATTTAGCAGCAGGGAAGTTTTTTTTTTAATCTATGGTACATTGTACATATTGGGAGTCTAATCCCCTCCCCCCAAATTTTTCTGAATATGTAGTAGAATTAGTTCCAGTCACTAGGGTCTTTATATACACATGCACAGATCAGATGTTTAAAATATTGCCTGGATGGCATGGTTTATAAGTACTCTCAAAAGACCTTGTCTAAAACGAATACACAACAGTTAATCTGCACAAAAAATATTTATAGTTTTGTAGAGTACATCTTATACCAGAGGAAGATGGCACTGGGATAGGGGGAACGAATTATCTTTTTAAAAAAAATGTTTTTTTAGCAATAACTATTTAGACTTCACTTTGCAAATTATGATTTGTTTTACATGTACCAGTATAAGGACAAACTGGGCGTCATGCATGGGAATCTGATGGCTGTTTATTGCACATCTGACTCATTCAAACACAATAAAGTGTGAAATTCGTAAAGTGGAATTTAAATTGCAATTTCTGTTAAGGTGATAATTAACTTTGTGAACCCTTGTACAAAACTTTGAGAAAAGATGCCGAAAGAGATCTTGTTATTATTTTAAATGCCCATTTAAGTTAACTGACCTTTCGAAGAGACACACATAAGAAAGGCAAACAAAATTTATTTTGTGCTATTGTTGTAGAAAATTCATATACGATTCTATATGAAACACCAGAGGTTCATAACACTACATCACAAAGATGTAAAAAGAGGTGGGTGTTGGAGGCAAAATAAGGACATTGCCAAATAAGAATTCTGCTCCCCAATGAAATTTTATTTTTCACTCCCTATATTGCTAGCATTGCAAATAATTTTATACTTCACTTGACTATATAAATACAGTTTAGGTATCCAAAAAAGGAGAGGTCAAAGCTACCAAGGAAGTGAGAATACTGAAAATATAAATTATAGGTGTAAAAAAATTTCATTCTCTCACTCTCTGTAATACAAGAAATTGGGGGATTGAAGGAAAATTTAATTTGGGGGCAGAATTCTTATTTGAGGGGCAATGCTCTCACCCCACTCATAGCTACATCCCTGCTATATCATTTTTAATAGCAGAATTCTTGCTAGAACAAAAAATATAGAGCACTATATTTAAAACAAAAAGAAATGCCAAACTATGATAAATAGAATAATATATCAGATCTACATATAAAAGAAGTTCCCATAGGATTTAGTATCATGCAAAAAAATTAATTATGCAGGTCCAGGTGGCACCACAGAGACAGAGGAGATGATCAGATGGGGGGGGGGGAAGCATACTCCTGACATAATCATGCGCTCACACTGAAGATTTTCAGACACATGCTTGTCCAGCACTTATCCTGTGAAGTCCCAGGAATGGTTTGTTGCTGGAGCATTCCTGGATCTTCACAGGATAAGTCCTGGATGAGTGTGATGTCATCTGAAAATCTTCAGCACAATCAAACAATAATGCCAGCTCCACCCCCCACCCCCTACCACCACATCTGATAATCTCCAGAGCCTATGGAAGTTAGGTGGGACATAGCCCTCCAATGTGCTCATGATCCATACGACAATGATTACTTATATCTGAACAGAAGAACAACTCTTGGTGCAGTATCTTCACTTTGTTTACAGTATCAACATGTTGTGATGTTGCTGTGGCTCAAAATGATTTGTACTTAATCATAAACCTTGAATGCAGGTCCAGTGATGTGCAGGGCTGTACATGGGGAAAGTGTTTTGTTACTGAATTTCAAATAAAATCCTAGTTTTGTAATTAAAAAATAAACAGGAATTTCCTGTGACAATTTAAAACATACAACCTCTCTCTCTCTCTCTCTCTCTCTCTGTATATATAAGTTTTGTGGAAACAGCAAAGCAGCTTTTGTTCTTGATAACATGAGGAATTACTCCAGGTAGAAACGTGACGATGTGGCCTCACCCTGCTTATATCACAGGAACTGCCACTGCAAAATGTCAGTCTTACAAATGGAACAGGTACTGAAAAGAGCCAAAAAGAAACCATGGAATCTAATTTTTTATATTTTACTTGGTAAGTTAAATCTCTCTTTGGTTTGTTTTTTTTTTTAATACAGTATAAAGATCTCTATAGAGTGCAAAGCCAATGATTATTTAAATACCTAAAAAACAATTGGTTTTTCAGGTATTTGAACATTAATTGGCTTTGCGCTCTTATAGAGATCTTTATATTAAAAAACCACTGGTTTTTCCCCCTCTTTAACTCCTAATGAATATGTAAAATTTCATATATTTGTGGTATGTAAAGACTGTGATATTGAAGAATGTAGAATATTTTTTCTAAGATAAAAATGTCACAAAAGGTGCACTATTTACTTTCACACCAAACAGCAAAATACCTAAATGCTAGTTGTACATATGTCAAGCTTTGGTGTTTCATTTTGATTTTACTTTTTAATGTCTTTTTGTACCAGCCTTCTGGAGTAACAGGATTTAATGCTAAACATATTCAGCATCTTTTAATCTGAAAATTTTTCACACCTAGAATTTATATTTCCAGTATTCTCTGTTTAAAATCTCTTTTAAATAGAATGTACTACTGCAAATACTTATCAGCATTTAAAAGTACAGATAAGACATCCACTTGGATTATATCAAGAACTTTTTAAAGAAAACTTTGCCTAGTAGGAGAGAAGTATTTCTTATGAAATCATAAAAGTGTGAAGAAAGAGAAACGTAAGATTTACAAGAATACTATTTTCCTGACACTAAATTGGGGATTAAAGTAATTCCTATATATTTTTGGAAAGTGGTTAAGATGACAGTCTTGTCTTGTGAGAACTGGATGCTGTTTGAAAGAAGTGTTTTGGGTTTTTTGATCATTTGATTATGTGTTTTTGTAATTATTCCCTGATTAAGAATAGATTTGATGTAGTATTTCTAATAAACAATATAATAAACATTTGGATTGCTATAGCTGGATTCAGCAAGATTTGGTCAAATATCAGAATATTTTGTAGATGGCCATATTCAGTGGAAAGCCCATGTTTGGCTGGGGTGAGCTTACAAAGACAATTGGCCCACTGATTTAGCTTATGTGACACAAAAATTACTTCCCTAGAAGGGCTTGTTCAACAATGAGACATTACAGAAATACAGTGAAATTCTTCTTCGTGCCAATAAACTACTCACTTTTTCCTAACTTAAATTACTGGACACACTTGCCTGAATCATACCTAAGGCTGGTAGATGTTCCTCTTGAAGGTAGAGAGAGCCACAATTGCTTGAAACTGGCAACTGTTCCTTCATAAGCTATAGACATTTTTTTAGAGTGTTTTTTGTTTTTGTTATTAACTGTCCTCATGGTGACCCTGTGGATAAGACATCTTTTAGCCCCTCTGTCCTCAACCTCTCTGGTTAGGTCTTACAGGCCCAGGCCCATGGTCTCCCTGATTGAGTCTAACCATCAGGCATTGTGGTCTTCCTCAATTTCTACTAGCTTCCATTTTTCTAAGTATTATTGTATTTTGTAATTATTCATTTTTCTTCATGACGTGGCCAAAATTCAACAGCCTCAGTTCTCTCATCCTGGATTCCAGGGACAGTTTGGGCCTGATCTGTTCTAGAACCCATTTATATAAATAACTCTTGTAGCATCTTTAAGACTAACTGAAAGAAAGAAGTTGGCAGAATGAGCTTTCATAGATGTAAGCCTACTTCCTCAGATGCATTTGTTGGCTTCTTGGCCATCTACAATATCCTTAGCACTCTTCTTCAGCACCACATTTCAAATGAGTTTATTTTCTTCCTATCAGTTTTTTTTTCACTGTCCAGTCTTTGCTTAGTATATGGTGATAGGAATACGATGGCTTGGATTATCCTCGCTTTAGTGTGTTATGCCTTTGCACATTATTATCTTGTCCAGTTCTTTTATAGCTGCCCTTCCCAAACCTAGTCTTTTGCTAATTTCTTGATGGCAGTCTCCATTCTGATCAACATCTGAGCCAAGGTATGGGTATTTGACTATTTCAATTTTCTCATTGTCTAGGGTGAATTCATGTAGATCTCCTTTGGTCATTTTTTAAAATCTTCAGCATCAATCTGGCCTTGCCACTTTCCTCTTTGACCTTCTTAAGTAATTGCTCCGTATCTTTCTTTGACTGTAGTCAAACAACACTGCAGTCTGTTGTTTCTGCTAGTAGTATTGTGTCAACTGCATATCTTAGGTTGTTAATGTTCCTTCCTCCTATCTTCACTCCTCCTGCTTCTGAGTCTAAGCCTACTCTTTGTACAATATTTTCTGCACACAGGTTGAACAGATAGGGCAATAGAATATAGCCTTGCCTGACCCTTTTGCTGATTGGGAACAGTTGTTTCTCTGTATTCTGTTCTGATGGCAGCCTCTTGTCCTGAGTATAGGTTGCCCATCAGGACTATCAGATGTTGTGGCAGTCACATTGCTCTTAGCGCAAGCCATAGCTTTTCATGATTTATGCAGTCAAAGGCTTTGCTGTAGTCAACGAAACACATACAGATTTTCTTCTGGAATTCCCTAGTGTGCTTCATTATCCACTCCCTAGTGCCTCTTCTTTTCCTGAATCCATCTTGCACCTCTGGGACTTCACACTCCATATATGGTAGGAGTCTTTGCTACAGAATTTTAAGCATGACTTTGCTTGCGTGGGAAATTAGTGTGGTGTTTCTGTAGTTGCTTCAGTCTTGTGTGTTTCCTTTTTTATGGATAGGTATATATATTGATTGCTTCCAATCAGTGAGCTACTGTTTTGTTTCCCATATTTGTTGGCAGGTTTTAGTTAAAACTAAGCTTGATTCTGTATCTGTGGATTATAGCAATTTTATTAGTTGTAAGAGGATTGTAAGGAAATACGAGAGCTGAAATGCTTTGAGTTGGTTTGGTTTGGTTTTGGCCATGTCTGGTCAAGCCATTCTCTACCATCACACATCATGTCAGGTCACGATTCACACAAAAAATGGTCCACTTTTTCAGGCCTTATGTCAGGATGCATTACCTGAAGCCTGGAGGCTGCAAATGACTAGGGTGCCATATCACCCGGCTGGCCTAAATTTTAGGCATACCACTAGGTGCTTATCTGAATCATTAGAAGGCCCAGATTCCAAGACTTTTAAAAAAAACAACAACAACACTTCTCTGACCTTTGTAGAATTCAAGATACAAGGCAAAAAGTGCCATCCCTGTTCTTTCTGATTGTTTTAAGACAAACTAGCTTGCTTCTGCCTTTCGGTGTGTTTAGTCAATGAGGGAGGTCTCATACTTTGATTATGTTTTCACAGGTTTAAAATACTTGACCCATCTTCTCCCAGTTCTAATTCCCACTTACCTGAATCAATATTACAACTGAGGAGGGAAATTAGCTTTTAGGGGGAAATGTAAGTGAGATCTGATTTGCAGAGCTCCTTGCAAATACTGCACAGAAAGTAATGGAGCCATTGCAATGAATGGAGAGAGAAGGGAAAAAAGTATTTAGTACTACAATGTAAAAAGTATTTAATATTTAGTAAGACCCTGTTTGAGGGATACATTCCAGGATCATTTGTGTATAATGAAAATCATGGTTAATCTATTTGTTATAACTGCTACTATCGCCACTCTTGCACTTTGGGCCAATTATTAAACAACACAAGCAGTTTACCCACACAAGCACTTTACCAGCACGAACTACTAACAAGTGGGTATCATACAATGAATCAATGCAGAACAGCATGCAAATCCAACTAACAGGAAGGTGGAGTACAGTCAATCAGTCCTGAGCACAAGACAGCAAGAGTGGTGCAAGCAGCATGAGGCAGTGCAAAGCAGCACAAGGGCTTTTTGGGAATAACTGAAACGGTGTTAAACAAATCCACATTAAATGGGGTCTTGTTGAACAATTATTAGTATATAAGGTGTTTTAGAGAATCTTGTTTTTGTTGACTTCCTTTTGCATGACTCCTTCCCCCTAGCCCCTTGCTGGACTTCCAAAAAATCAATTTCCATTTTATGAGGCACACTAGAGCTTTCCCACTGCCTGGAGTAGGAGAAAAAGAAAAACCCCGTTATTACTGCCTCCTTTGCCTGCCACAACTTGCTTTATCTCTCCTCACCCCTCTTCATATTTCTTTAGCACCACCACCATCATTGTTTCCACCTGCCTGCCTGCTTACATAATCATGATGGAAGGCACCATGGGCAGCTCTGTGTTCTTGCTTCTTCAGAGGGCAGGCAGGCAGGCACGGAGCACACTAAAGTAGCAGAATGCGGGGGGGGGGGGGGGGAGGGAGAAAGAGTGGAAAGTGTAGCAGTGGATACAAGATGCAAAGGGGGAAAAGGTGCAGTAGCATAGGTTGGGGGAAAGTGGGGGAATTAGGGGAAAGAAGCAGAGAAAAGCAAGTAATAGGGATCAGGCAGAGGGAAGCAGGGCAAAGGTGTAAATTAAGGCAAGGGGAAGGGGAAGCGGGGAAGTGAGAATGAGAGGCACAGTGATGGAGTGCAGGAAATAAGGAAATAAGGGTGGGAATGTGAGGTGAGGCAGTTAGGAAGCAAAGAGGGAAGAAAGGCTGAAAGTTTAAGTGGCAGGGGACAAGAAGCAAGAGAGGTAGACATAAAGTGAGGCAATATCTGCCCTGATGGCGCAGTAGTGAAATGCCTGTACTGCAGCCACTCAGTCAAAACCATAAGGTTGCGAGTTCAAGACCAGCATAAGGGCTCAAGCTCAACTCAGGCTTGCATCCTCCCGAGGTCGCTAAAGTGAGTACCCAGATTGTTGGGGGCAAGTAGCTTACAGCTGTAAACCACTTAGACACTGCTTAGACGGTATGAAGCGGTATATAAATGAAGCTGTTTGTTTTGATCTAATGGAGGTATGGCAGCACAAGGTGACGGAGGATAGAATCGTTGGACTTTTTCACACAGAGGAATGCATCACCGTTCCAAAAGAAGATGAAAGTGGGGCCAATTCAGAAATGCATGCAATTACATACTAGCTTATCACACACACAGACCAGAACAGTATCCATCCAAAAGAGAAAGCAGTGCCAATATGAATGAATACATCACATGAGTGCATACTAATCAGCTTTCTATTGCGAAATAATGTGATTGTGACTGTGCAGGAAGGACACGATCACGTCTGGAGGATTTTACATTTCTGATCCCAGGGGAAAAAACCCACCCTGGCTGTGGCCAGAAATAAGGAGCAGGATGGAGACAAGCTTTCTTCCCCTTCTCTAATTTCAAAATAACATGAAACCCCATGGATGACCCTGGGAAAACCTTCCAATTTTCCTTGTGTGAAAATGTCCATAGAGTTGGAAGAGACCTCAAGGACCATCCAGTCCAACTGGATATATGGGAGGTGCAGCAGGAGAATGAAAGAAGCAAGAAGGAAAGGTAGTGACATGAAGTGAGCCAAGAAAGTGGGGGGTGGGAAGGATTAGGGTAGCAGCAACAGAGTTCATCTGGGGCAGGGGAATAGTGCAGTCCATCACTACCGATGCTACACTGCTGAGGGTGCCACATTGTGGGCGCTAACGTGAGAAAAGGAGGAACCAGGAATGTGTAAAAGGAGATGACAGAAGCTTATCTGAGGTAGATGCTTGATATGAATGTTAAGATTTTTTGGAAGGTGGATTCAAACAATGATAAAAAGCAAAAGCAAAAAATGTTGTTTTGGAAGAAATATCACATTTATTTGTCTTGGGAGTATGGTATACATATTTGAATTGCTTGCTCACACATAAAGAGATGTGTCTTCTTAAGTAAATGTGCATAGCACATCTTCCTAAATAAATGCACATAGCAGTTATATCAATTAGGAATACTATTTCCTTCTGCAGTGTAAACTGGCAGGGAAACAAAAGAGAAGGTACAAGTGTGAAGATATAGAAGGTATGCACATCAAGTGGAAGTGAAATTTGGGAGGGTGGTGTTAAGAAGGAAAACAGGTCTGCCATAGTTGATAAATACTTTCTTTGAAATATTTTTTCTCCTTATACAAAGGAATACCTTTCAGAGTTTTAGGAGTTTATCACACGGGAAGAATTTCTCTCAATTTTGAAAGAAATGGAAGTGAGGCTAGTTCATCTAATTTACGTGATTGCGTATTGACACTGCATTGCATTCAGAACTGCCCGAAATTGCGTTTGATAGTTTTTCATGCAATCACGCAAAACCCCATGATTGCGTTCAGAAGGACTTCCCTTTGCTCGAAAATATGTGTGATCAGCTTTCACGCAATCACGCGAAATCCCAAGATCACATTCAGATTGCCATTGGATTATACTTACAATTCCCTTCATGTGATAAACTCCTTAGAGAGGTAGATGTATTAATTTGTTGCAGCAAAAACAAATATTTAATGGCACCTTAAAATTAACAGGTTTTAGTGTCTGTGTGTGTGTGTGTGTGTGTGTGGACTTTATCACATGGGAGAAATTGAGGGTTTAAAAGGGCATTTTCCCAGGACATTCTCATGATTGCGGGAAAGATTTTCCCACAACATTGTGATTATAGGGGACTTATCCCAGGAAGAACCCGGAATGCTTCAGCAACAAATCATTCACAGGGAAATCCCGTGAATGATTTCTTGCTGCAGCATTCCTGATTCTTCCTTGGATAAGTCCTCTTTAATCACAATGTGTGGGGAAATCTTTCCCGCAATCATGCAAATGTCCCAGGAAAATGCCTTTTAACCCCCCAATTCCCCTCCCCCGATTTCCCCTATGTGATAAAGTCCTATGTATGTTTGTGTGTGGTCTTTTCTCTCTCCCCTGCTTTACTGTACTCACAGTACTCCTTGCCTGAATCAGAGGTAGGAAGATGGAAAGAAAGGAAAGACATGTTTATCCTGTTTGTGCTGATACTGCACACATCCAGCCACTTCATCTGTGTGCACTAGCCATCATCACCTGTTGCTTCTTTTGCTTCTACTCCTCTGAGCCACATATAGGTTGATTCCATTAGTGGCTCATCTCTCCTCATCTCTTTTCTTTCTGTATTCCTCCACCCCCACTCCCTAGCTGGGAGAGTCCTAGGGAAAACAAGCATCAGGCTCTCAAAGTACAGTGGTCCCCCGGGTTACGAATACCCAGGGGTACGAAAATCCCGGGGTACGAAAGAGCCGGGGCCACAAAAACGGCCCCAGCTTACGAATGAAACCCCGGGATCCGAAAGGAAAAACCGCGTGGCCCCTTTAAATTTGCCGCGCAGTCCGGCAAATAAAGTGGTCCCCCGGGTTGCGAAAATTTCCGGGTTACGAAAAGTAATCCGGAACGGATTACTTTCGTAACCCAGGGGACCAATGTATCTATATACTCATGAAGCAAAGATTTGGTATGTGTGGTTATATGTAACCCTGCGTGTGCACAGATGTTCACACTGTAGATCATGTTGCACTACCACATGTGCTTAAAGTTTGAATCATCCCCTTTGCATACAGATGTATTCATGTGAGATCACTGCTTGAACTTCAGAACCTAGAAAAAGAGGATTTCTGGTCACAGTTCTGTACATATACATTTATATATACAGTGGCTCTGTTAGAACTTATAATACACATGATAGTTAATTGCATGCAATCGTGCTGTGTTACACGTCTTCTACAAGTTCATATGAAACTGGAAAGAAATGTGGAACACACTCCCTCGGAGTGTAGTGGAGTCTCCTTCCTTAGGGGTCTTTAAGCAGAGGCTGGATGGCCATCTGTCAGGAATGCTTTGACTTGGAGTTCCTGCATGGCAGGGGGTTGGACTGGATGGCCCTTGTGGTCTCTTCCAACTCTATGATTCTATGATTCTATGTGTATAGTTTGGGAAATCATTATGCTTGGAAATAGACCACACTCTCTCATATATTCTTTGTATTTCTTTTACTTTATTATTCTTCTTTCACTTCCTCCCCACACACCTCCAAAAGAGCTAAGTATGGAAATAAATAATGTTGCTGTGTGCCTCCAAGTCATTTTTGACTTACGGCGACCCTAAGATGCATATAGGGTTTTCTTGGCAAGTTTCTTCAAAGGGGATTTGTCATTGCCATAGAGAGGGTGACTTGGCTAAAGTTGCCCAGGGTTTTTAATACTCATTTAGGGAATTGAACCCTGATCTCCAGGGGCATAGTCTAATGCTCAAACTGCTACACCACGCTGGCTCTTATATGTAGAATCTAATTAGGTCCTGATTGCACTGTACCATAATCTAATACGTATAAAACTAAGGCTTGAAATGAACAGAAAATTAATGGTTTAATATTAACCAGTTATTTTATTTAAAAATTAAACAGTTTGTAAAACCTCAATCTCAAAATTTTTACGATGGTCAAAAGAAGAGTAAGAAGACATTCTTTACTAAACTAAACTAATAATAGCTATAATACAAAAAAGGATGTATTCAGTTTATATATGATCTGCATAAAGAGATTGGCCTTAAATCAAGGATGTTTGCTGAGACTATGCCTCTTATTCATGAACCACTCCTCATAAGCTTTAGATTTTCTATTAGTCTGATGACTCCAGCTTTAGGAAGGAGCACCAAGTAAATATTGAGACAAGTTTGATCCCTGGGCATAGAAAATAAAAAGTTAAAATCCCTCCACAGAGCAAACTGAGACCAATAAAAATTCAGTGCAAAGTGATATGGTTTACAAAACATAAAGAGAAGGTGAACACAAGATTTCTGAAAATCCAACGGTGAGTGAAAACATTACACCAACTGAATAAATCCAAAGAACACACATAATTAAACGTGCTACTAACATCCTTAATAACCAGATTGCTGGTAAATAGGAGGACAAAGGAGAATATAGTAGACTACTGTATATCCTGAACAAATGGAGCAAAGCACAACATATATGGCAACAGCATGAGATTCAAAGAGAAGGCTTTTGACATTGTCATGTTCAGACTGGGAGTCCAGTGAATATGTGACAAATTCAGAGAAAGTGGACACTGCCATCTACAGTAAAGAAATAATCAAAAGTTCCACTGCTGGTGTTTTATTGAAACCATAATCAACAGAGCTTCCCTCTCTGTATTCCTCAAACATAGCAATTTTATAGATGAAGATATCAAGAAAATCCCAACACAAAATTGCTGCTTACAGGATGGAAGCCAAAACATTAGCCGAAGAATCTGAGGGAATCTGATCAACCTTAGCCTGATTCCCTCTGAAAGCTCTTCCTTTGCAAGCACTCATGTTCTTTCTCACCAGACCAGCAGAGAGAAAGAATCTTTAGCCACACCAGAAGAAGCCGGAACTGCACAGCCATTCCCCCACCAAAGGATATCTGCCAATCTCCCTCCCAGCTGTGAACTGTAGGGCTCAGCAAAGGTCCATTCTGCGTCTGCAATTGAAAGCCTGGAGTCCAGCACTTCGATGGCAATGACCACATCTCCATTTCAAGGCAACAGCTCAGCAAAGCCAGAGGGTTCTGCAACCAAGGAATCTAGCCAAGCTTCCACTCTCATTGTTTTCTCATATCCTATACCCATGGTAGTGAACCTATGGTACACCTGCCAGAGATGGCATGTGAAGCCATTTTTTTGTGGCACACAGAGGGTGCGGAAGATGAGGAGCAGGCACAGGAGCCCTGGTGGTGCAGTGGTTAAATGCCTGTACTGCAGCCACTCACTCAAAACCATAAGGTTGTGAGTTCAAGACCAGCAAAAGGGCTCAAGCTCAACTCAGGCTTGCATCCTTCCGAGGTTGCTAAAATGAGTACCCAGATTGTTGGGGGCAAGTAGCTTACAGTTGTAAACCGCTTAGACATTCCTTAAGCGGTATGAAGCGGTATATAAATGAAACTGTTTCTTTTGTTTGTTTTCCTGGACCTTCAGTTGCCTCTGAAGAGACAGCTCAAGGACTGGGGGAAAGAAGACCTGCCCTGGAAGTCCCATACCCAGAGGGTGGAAGTCCTGTACTGTAAGTCTTGTTCCCCCTGGACGTCCTGTCCCCAGCACTGGGTACCACCCGCTGCTGGAAGGCCTTTTAGTTTGGGCACTTGGTCCCTAAAATGTTCACCATCACTGTCTTATACAGTCAGGGACACTTTATATCTCCCTTTGGACAACCTCTCCAAAGGAAGCTGGTCCGTCAAAAGCCTCCTCTGAAAGGGCAGAAATTATTGGTGTCCAAATAATTCAGAAATTACATGTCTAAAAGTCACTACAACACTTTCATCAACCTTTTGCAATTACAAGACCAATAAGCAGAAGGAGTAAGAAGTTCAGTGGGTTAGAGTTAGCAAATTTTGCATGCCTTAAACTCACAGGTTAGATGGCATGGAAGCTATAGGAACTTAGGCAATGCATGTTTATGACCCGTTCCATCTCCTTTATTTCTTTCCCAACACCCTCTATTTACCTGAGTCAAGAAGCAAATGTTCGCTGGGTCATATGTGTTCATTTACTCTCTCCGTCCCTGCCTACAAAAAATTCGGCAGGTGTAGGTAACACGTCTCCTGCCATGAGCAGCTATAATTATCAGAAATTTTCAGAAAATTCTTTTTTTTATTACCCATTACATTCCAAGAGAAGATGAACCTGTGTTGATTGTGTGCAAGTAGTTATGAGTAAAACTACCTTTCCAAAACTTAAGGAGAAAAATGTTGATTTCATTGGTACGCATACATTATGGGTGTGGAGGTGGGAGGGGATTGATTGGAAAAAAAATTCAGATTCTTTCCAGTGAATGAGATGAAGTGCTAAAGAGAACTTTGAAATCTGTGATAATTTCCAATACAGTGACCTGGAATGTATCGCTACTCAGAGGTGAAAACTCCGAAAAGCAGGCCAACTTAAGGGAAGAGACAAACTCCCTTGAAATGGAAAGCACCCTTGGTGGGACAGATTCGGTCTCCACAATTCCGGAAGTCACTGAACGTCCTACATCCACTACCCCGACCCCTCTACAGAAAGAGACCTCTGCAATCCCCAGCAACTTTAGCGGGCCTCCCAGCACAGCAGCAGAGGGTGATCAAAGGACACTGACCAGCACACATGGTAGCGAAAGTACTGGATTAAGGGAAAAACCCAATGCTCTCTCTAAACCAACCACTAATTCTTCACTAACATCCGATGGCACAACCTTTGAAGGCACCCCGCTTTCATCTGGTCTGACGAGTAGAGAGCAAGTGTCTTCAGCAACATCGACAGGAGCCACTCCTGCAAGTGCTCTTTCAGAGGCCACGGTGACTCCCACTGAGCCTCTGAGCCATACACCACGGGACTCGACCATCAGGCATTCCACCTCTCCACCCTCAGGCATGGAGACCAGCACCTCTGTCACCTTCAGCAAACCTTCAGAAAGAGTCCAATCGTCTCCCTCTGCGTCAGAATCTGCATCCGCTACAGCCTCCTCTACCAGTGTTTTCTCCCCACCATCAGCAACAGGCCTTTCCTCTCGGCCTTCTGAAAGCAGCCTGCCCAAGCAAGTTACGAACACGTCGGAGATAGCCTCTTCTCAAAGCCCAGGCACCCTGGGACCCACTAGAGCAACTGGAGCAACAAATCCAACACTTGCAGAGGTCAAAGGCACCACAGCTGCAGTCATTTCCTCTAACCCAACTCTTGTGCACACAGAGAGTTCTAGAATAACCCCACACACCAATGGGGCTCTCAGGACAGAAACAAGAGCTGTCCCAAGTTCCCTTGCCCCGACAGGTGGCAAAGAAGCCACGACCTTGGTAGAACAATCTGAGGGTGTCACGTCAACTGCGGCGCCAGCTTCCCGGGTTCCCTCGGAAAGCAGCTCTTTTGCGAGCACCAAGCTTCTTTCTCGCCCCACCAGCAGAGAGCAAGATTCTTTAGTCACATCAGCAGGAGCCGCAACTCAACCGCCATTCTCCCTCCTAACAGCGACTTCCTCTTTCCCTCCCAGTTCTGAACCACAGGCCTTCACCCAGGTCCCGTCCCCTTCCGCAAACGCAGGACTGCAGTCCAGGACTTCAGTGAGCCAGAGCGCTTCTTCGGTCAGCACGGTCAGCTCACCAAGGCCAACGGGTTCCGCCACCGCTCCATCTAGCGCAGCCTCGGCACCCGGTGTTTTGTCAGAAGCCACACCAACAGGGACCCGTTCGGCCTCACTTTGGACTACCTCACCAAAGGAAGCCATGCTAACCGAAGAGACAACCTTCTCTGAAAGAGGAAGCACCCTTGGTGGGACGGCTTCGGCTACCACAATTCCGGAAGTAACTGCAGGTCCTGCATCCACTGCCTCGACCCCTCTTCAGAAGGAGACCTCTGCAATCCCCACCAACTTTAGCGGGCCTCCCAGCACAGCAGCAGAGGGTGACCAAAGGACACTGGCCAGCACACCTGGTAGCGAAAGCACTGGCTCAAGAGAAACACCCAAAGGTCTCTCTACACCGACCACTACTTCTTTGCTAACATCCGGTGGCACTAGCTTTGAAGGCACCCCGCTTCCATCTGGTCTGACGAGTAGAGAGCAAGTGTCTTCAGCAACATCGACAGGAGCCACTCCTGCAAGTGCTCTTTCAGAGGCCACGGTGACTCCCACTGAGCCTCTGAGCCATACACCACGGGACTCGACCATCAGGCATTCCACCTCTCCACCCTCAGGCATGGAGACCAGCACCTCTGTCACCTTCAGCAAACCTTCAGAAAGAGTCCAATCGTCTCCCTCTGCGTCAGAATCTGCATCCGCTACAGCCTCCTCTACCAGTGTTTTCTCCCCACCATCAGCAACAGGCCTTTCCTCTCGGCCTTCTGAAAGCAGCCTGCCCAACCAAGTTACGAACACGTCGGAGATAGCCTCTTCTCAAAGCCCAGGCACCCTGGGACCCACTAGAGCAACTGGAGCAACAAATCCAACAATTGCAGAGGTCAAAGGCACCACAGCTGCAGTCATTTCCTCTAACCCAACTCTTGTGCACACAGAGAGTTCTAGAATAACCCCACACACCAATGGGGCTCTCAGGACAGAAACAAGAGCTGTCCCAAGTTCCCTTGCCCCGACAGGTGGCAAAGAAGCCACGACCTTGGTAGAACAATCTGAGGGTGTCACGTCAACTGCGGCGCCAGCTTCCCGGGTTCCCTCGGAAAGCAGCTCTTTTGCGAGCACCAAGCTTCTTTCTCGCCCCACCAGCAGAGAGCAAGATTCTTTAGTCACATCAGCAGGAGCCGCAACTCAACCGCCATTCTCCCTCCTAACAGCGACTTCCTCTTTCCCTCCCAGTTCTGAACCACAGGCCTTCACCCAGGTCCCGTCCGCTTCCGCAACCGCAGGACTGCAGTCCAGGACTTCAGTGAGCCAGAGCGCTTCTTCGGTCAGCACGGTCAGCTCACCAAGGCCAACCGGTTCCGCCACCGCTCCATCTAGCGCAGCCTCGGCACCCGGTGTTTTGTCAGAAGCCACACCAACAGGGACCCGTTCGGCCTCACTTTGGACTACCTCACCAAAGGAAGCCATGCTAACCGAAGAGACAACCTTCTCTGAAAGAGGAAGCACCCTTGGTGGGACGGCTTCGGCTACCACAATTCCGGAAGTAACTGCAGGTCCTGCATCCACTGCCTCGACCCCTCTTCAGAAGGAGACCTCTGCAATCCCCACCAACTTTAGCGGGCCTCCCAGCACAGCAGCAGAGGGTGACCAAAGGACACTGGCCAGCACACCTGGTAGCGAAAGCACTGGCTCAAGAGAAACACCCAAAGGTCTCTCTACACCGACCACTACTTCTTTGCTAACATCCGGTGGCACTAGCTTTGAAGGCACCCCGCTTCCATCTGGTCTGACGAGTAGAGAGCAAGGGTCTTCAGCAACATCGACAGGAGCCACTCCTGCAAGTGCTCTTTCAGAGGCCACGGTGACTCCCACTGAGCCTCTGAGCCATACACCACGGGACTCGACCATCAGGCATTCCACCTCTCCACCCTCAGGCATGGAGACCAGCACCTCTGTCACCTTCAGCAAACCTTCAGAAAGAGTCCAATCGTCTCCCTCTGCGTCAGAATCTGCATCCGCTACAGCCTCCTCTACCAGTGTTTTCTCCCCACCATCAGCAACAGGCCTTTCCTCTCGGCCTTCTGAAAGCAGCCTGCCCAAGCAAGTTACGAACACGTCGGAGATAGCCTCTTCTCAAAGCCCAGGCACCCTGGGACCCACTAGAGCAACTGGAGCAACAAATCCAACACTTGCAGAGGTCAAAGGCACCACAGCTGCAGTCATTTCCTCTAACCCAACTCTTGTGCACACAGAGAGTTCTAGAATAACCCCACACACCAATGGGGCTCTCAGGACAGAAACAAGAGCTGTCCCAAGTTCCCTTGCCCCGACAGGTGGCAAAGAAGCCACGACCTTGGTAGAACAATCTGAGGGTGTCACGTCAACTGCGGCGCCAGCTTCCCGGGTTCCCTCGGAAAGCAGCTCTTTTGCGAGCACCAAGCTTCTTTCTCGCCCCACCAGCAGAGAGCAAGATTCTTTAGTCACATCAGCAGGAGCCGCAACTCAACCGCCATTCTCCCTCCTAACAGCGACTTCCTCTTTCCCTCCCAGTTCTGAACCACAGGCCTTCACCCAGGTCCCGTCCCCTTCCGCAACCGCAGGACTGCAGTCCAGGACTTCAGTGAGCCAGAGCGCTTCTTCGATCAGCACGGTCAGCTCACCAAGGCCAACGGGTTCCGCCACCGCTCCATCTAGCGCAGCCTCGGCACCCGGTGTTTTGTCAGAAGCCACACCAACAGGGACCCGTTCGGCCTCACTTTGGACTACCTCACCAAAGGAAGCCATGCTAACCGAAGAGACAACCTTCTCTGAAAGAGGAAGCACCCTTGGTGGGACGGCTTCGGCTACCACAATTCCGGAAGTAACTGCAGGTCCTGCATCCACTGCCTCGACCCCTCTTCAGAAGGAGACCTCTGCAATCCCCACCAACTTTAGCGGGCCTCCCAGCACAGCAGCAGAGGGTGACCAAAGGACACTGGCCAGCACACCTGGTAGCGAAAGCACTGGCTCAAGAGAAACACCCAAAGGTCTCTCTACACCGACCACTACTTCTTTGCTAACATCCGGTGGCACTAGCTTTGAAGGCACCCCGCTTCCATCTGGTCTGACGAGTAGAGAGCAAGTGTCTTCAGCAACATCGACAGGAGCCACTCCTGCAAGTGCTCTTTCAGAGGCCACGGTGACTCCCACTGAGCCTCTGAGCCATACACCACGGGACTCGACCATCAGGCATTCCACCTCTCCACCCTCAGGCATGGAGACCAGCACCTCTGTCACCTTCAGCAAACCTTCAGAAAGAGTCCAATCGTCTCCCTCTGCGTCAGAATCTGCATCCGCTACAGCTTCCTCTACCAGTGTTTTCTCCCCACCATCAGCAACAGGCCTTTCCTCTCGGCCTTCTGAAAGCAGCCTGCCCAACCAAGTTACGAACACGTCGGAGATAGCCTCTTCTCAAAGCCCAGGCACCCTGGGACCCACTAGAGCAACTGGAGCAACAAATCCAACACTTGCAGAGGTCAAAGGCACCACAGCTGCAGTCATTTCCTCTAACCCAACTCTTGTGCACACAGAGAGTTCTAGAATAACCCCACACACCAATGGGGCTCTCAGGACGGAAACAAGAGCTGTCCCAAGTTCCCTTGCCCCGACAGGTGGCAAAGAAGCCACGACCTTGGTAGAACAATCTGAGGGTGTCACGTCAACTGCGGCGCCAGCTTCCCGGGTTCCCTCGGAAAGCAGCTCTTTTGCGAGCACCAAGCTTCTTTCTCGCCCCACCAGCAGAGAGCAAGATTCTTTAGTCACATCAGCAGGAGCCGCAACTCAACCGCCATTCTCCCTCCTAACAGCGACTTCCTCTTTCCCTCCCAGTTCTGAACCACAGGCCTTCACCGAGGTCCCGTCCGCTTCCGCAACCGCAGGACTGCAGTCCAGGACTTCAGTGAGCCAGAGTGCTTCTTCGGTCAGCACGGTCAGCTCACCAAGGCCAACCGGTTCCGCCACCGCTCCATCTAGCGCAGCCTCGGCACCCGGTGTTTTGTCAGAAGCCACACCAACAGGGACCCGTTCGGCCTCACTTTGGACTACCTCACCAAAGGAAGCCATGCTAACCGAAGAGACAACCTTCTCTGAAAGAGGAAGCACCCTTGGTGGGACGGCCTCGGCTACCACAATTCCGGAAGTAACTGCAGGTCCTGCATCCACTGCCTCGACCCCTCTTCAGAAGGAGACCTCTGCAATCCCCACCAACTTTAGCGGGCCTCCCAGCACAGCAGCAGAGGGTGACCAAAGGACACTGGCCAGCACACCTGGTAGCGAAAGCACTGGCTCAAGAGAAACACCCAAAGGTCTCTCTACACCGACCACTACTTCTTTGCTAACATCCGGTGGCACTAGCTTTGAAGGCACCCCGCTTCCATCTGGTCTGACGAGTAGAGAGCAAGTGTCTTCAGCAACATCGACAGGAGCCACTCTTGCAAGTGCTCTTTCAGAGGCCACGGTGACTCCCACTGAGCCTCTGAGCCATACACCACGGGACTCGACCATCAGGCATTCCACCTCTCCACCCTCAGGCATGGAGACCAGCACCTCTGTCACCTTCAGCAAACCTTCAGAAAGAGTCCAATCGTCTCCCTCTGCGTCAGAATCTGCATCCACTACAGCCTCCTCTACCAGTGTTTTCTCCCCACCATCAACAACAGGCCTTTCCTCTCGGCCTTCTGAAAGCAGCCTGCCCAAGCAAGTTACGAACACGTCGGAGATAGCCTCTTCTCAAAGCCCAGGCACCCTGGGACCCACTAGAGCAACTGGAGCAACAAATCCAACACTTGCAGAGGTCAAAGGCACCACAGCTGCAGTCATTTCCTCTAACCCAACTCTTGTGCACACAGAGAGTTCTAGAATAACCCCACACACCAATGGGGCTCTCAGGACAGAAACAAGAGCTGTCCCAAGTTCCCTTGCCCCGACAGGTGGCAAAGAAGCCACGACCTTGGTAGAACAATCTGAGGGTGTCACGTCAACTGCGGCGCCAGCTTCCCGGGTTCCCTCGGAAAGCAGCTCTTTTGCGAGCACCAAGCTTCTTTCTCGCCCCACCAGCAGAGAGCAAGATTCTTTAGTCACATCAGCAGGAGCCGCAACTCAACCGCCATTCTCCCTCCTAACAGCAACTTCCTCTTTCCCTCCCAGTTCTGAACCACAGGCCTTCACCGAGGTCCCGTCCGCTTCCGCAACCGCAGGACTTCAGAGCGCTTCTTCGGTCAGCACGGTCACCTCACCTAGGCCAACCGGTTCCGCCACCGCTCCATCTAGCGCAGCCTCGGCACCCGGTGTTTTGTCAGAAGCCACACCAACAGGGACCCGTTCGGCCTCACTTTGGACTACCTTCTCTGAAAGAGGAAGCACCCTTGGTGGGACGGCCTCGGCTACCACAATTCCGGAAGTAACTGCAGGTCCTGCATCCACTGCCTCGACCCCTCTTCAGAAGGAGACCTCTGCAATCCCCACCAACTTTAGCGGGCCTCCCAGCACAGCAGCAGAGGGTGACCAAAGGACACTGGCCAGCACACCTGGTAGCGAAAGCACTGGCTCAAGAGAAACACCCAAAGGTCTCTCTACACCGACCACTACTTCTTTGCTAACATCCGGTGGCACTAGCTTTGAAGGCACCCCGCTTCCATCTGGTCTGACGAGTAGAGAGCAAGTGTCTTCAGCAACATCGACAGGAGCCACTCCTGCAAGTGCTCTTTCAGAGGCCACCGTGACTCCCACTGAGCCTCTGAGCCATACACCACGGGACTCGACCATCAGGCATTCCACCTCTCCACCCTCAGGCATGGAGACCAGCACCTCTGTCACCTTCAGCAAACCTTCAGAAAGAGTCCAATCGTCTCCCTCTGCGTCAGAATCTGCATCCGCAACAGCCTCCTCTACCAGTGTTTTCTCCCCACCATCAGCAACAGGCCTTTCCTCTCGGCCTTCTGGAAGCAGCCTGCCCAAGCAAGTTACGAACACGTCGGAGATAGCCTCTTCTCAAAGCCCAGGCACCCTGGGACCCACTAGAGCAACTGGAGCAACAAATCCAACACTTGCAGAGGTCAAAGGCACCACAGCTGCAGTCATTTCCTCTAACCCAACTCTTGTGCACACAGAGAGTTCTAGAATAACCCCACACACCAATGGGGCTCTCAGGACAGAAACAAGAGCTGTCCCAAGTTCCCTTGCCCCGACAGGTGGCAAAGAAGCCACGACCTTGGTAGAACAATCTGAGGGTGTCACGTCAACTGCGGCGCCAGCTTCCCGGGTTCCCTCGGAAAGCAGCTCTTTTGCGAGCACCAAGCTTCTTTCTCGCCCCACCAGCAGAGAGCAAGATTCTTTAGTCACATCAGCAGGAGCCGCAACTCAACCGCCATTCTCCCTCCTAACAGCGACTTCCTCTTTCCCTCCCAGTTCTGAACCACAGGCCTTCACCCAGGTCCCGTCCGCTTCCGCAACCGCAGGACTGCAGTCCAGGACTTCAGTGAGCCAGAGCGCTTCTTCGGTCAGCACGGTCAGCTCACCAAGGCCAACGGGTTCCGCCACCGCTCCATCTAGCGCAGCCTCGGCACCCGGTGTTTTGTCAGAAGCCACACCAACAGGGACCCGTTCGGCCTCACTTTGGACTACCTCACCAAAGGAAGCCATGCTAACCGAAGAGACAACCTTCTCTGAAAGAGGAAGCACCCTTGGTGGGACGGCTTCGGCTACCACAATTCCGGAAGTAACTGCAGGTCCTGCATCCACTGCCTCGACCCCTCTTCAGAAGGAGACCTCTGCAATCCCCACCAACTTTAGCGGGCCTCCCAGCACAGCAGCAGAGGGTGACCAAAGGACACTGGCCAGCACACCTGGTAGCGAAAGCACTGGCTCAAGAGAAACACCCAAATGTCTCTCTACACCGACCACTACTTCTTTGCTAACATCCGGTGGCACTAGCTTTGAAGGCACCCCGCTTCCATCTGGTCTGACGAGTAGAGAGCAAGTGTCTTCAGCAACATCGACAGGAGCCACTCCTGCAAGTGCTCTTTCAGAGGCCACGGTGACTCCCACTGAGCCTCTGAGCCATACACCACGGGACTCGACCATCAGGCATTCCACCTCTCCACCCTCAGGCATGGAGACCAGCACCTCTGTCACCTTCAGCAAACCTTCAGAAAGAGTCCAATCGTCTCCCTCTGCGTCAGAATCTGCATCCGCTACAGCCTCCTCTACCAGTGTTTTCTCCCCACCATCAGCAACAGGCCTTTCCTCTCGGCCTTCTGAAAGCAGCCTGCCCAAGCAAGTTACGAACACGTCGGAGATAGCCTCTTCTCAAAGCCCAGGCACCCTGGGACCCACTAGAGCAACTGGAGCAACAAATCCAACACTTGCAGAGGTCAAAGGCACCACAGCTGCAGTCATTTCCTCTAACCCAACTCTTGTGCACACAGAGAGTTCTAGAATAACCCCACACACCAATGGGGCTCTCAGGACAGAAACAAGAGCTGTCCCAAGTTCCCTTGACCCGACAGGTGGCAAAGAAGCCACAACCTTGGTAGAACAATCTGAGGGTGTCACGTCAACTGCTGCGCTAGCTTCTCGGGTTCCCTCGGAAAGCAGCTTTTTTGCGAGCACCAAGCTTCTTTCTCGCCCCACCAGCAGAGAGCAAGATTCTTTAGTCACATCAGCAGGAGCCGCAACTCAACCGCCATTCTCCCTCCTAACAGCGACTTCCTCTTTCCCTCCCAGTTCTGAACCACAGGCCTTCACCCAGGTCCCGTCTGCTTCCGCAACCGCAGGACTTCAGAGCGCTTCTTCGGTCAGCACGGTCAGCTCACCAAGGCCAACCGGTTCCGCCACCGCTCCATCTAGCGCAGCCTCGGCACCCGGTGTTTTGTCAGAAGCCACACCAACAGGGACCCGTTCGGCCTCACTTTGGACTACCTCACCAAAGGAAGCCATGCTAACCGAAGAGACAACCTTCTCTGAAAGAGGAAGCACTCTTGGTGGGACGGCTTCGGCTACCACAATTCCGGAAGTAACTGCAGGTCCTGCATCCACTGCCTCGACCCCTCTTCAGAAGGAGACCTCTGCAATCCCCACCAACTTTAGCGGGCCTCCCAGCACAGCAGCAGAGGGTGACCAAAGGACACTGGCCAGCACACCTGGTAGCGAAAGCACTGGCTCAAGAGAAACACCCAAAGGTCTCTCTACACCGACCACTACTTCTTTGCTAACATCCGGTGGCACTAGCTTTGAAGGCACCCCGCTTCCATCTGGTCTGACGAGTAGAGAGCAAGTGTCTTCAGCAACATCGACAGGAGCCACTCCTGCAAGTGCTCTTTCAGAGGCCACGGTGACTCCCACTGAGCCTCTGAGCCATACACCACGGGACTCGACCATCAGGCATTCCACCTCTCCACCCTCAGGCATGGAGACCAGCACCTCTGTCACCTTCAGCAAACCTTCAGAAAGAGTCCAATCGTCTCCCTCTGCGTCAGAATCTGCATCCGCTACAGCTTCCTCTACCAGTGTTTTCTCCCCACCATCAGCAACAGGCCTTTCCTCTCGGCCTTCTGAAAGCAGCCTGCCCAAGCAAGTTACGAACACGTCGGAGATAGCCTCGTCTCATAGCCCAGGCACCCTGGGACCCACTAGAGCAACTGGAGCAACAAATCCAACACTTGCAGAGGTCAAAGGCACCACAGCTGCAGTCATTTCCTCTAACCCAACTCTTGTGCACACAGAGAGTTCTAGAATAACCCCACACACCAATGGGGCTCTCAGGACAGAAACAAGAGCTGTCCCAAGTTCCCTTGCCCCGACAGGTGGCAAAGAAGCCACGACCTTGGTAGAACAATCTGAGGGTGTCACGTCAACTGCGGCGCCAGCTTCCCGGGTTCCCTCGGAAAGCAGCTCTTTTGCGAGCACCAAGCTTCTTTCTCGCCCCACCAGCAGAGAGCAAGATTCTTTAGTCACATCAGCAGGAGCCGCAACTCAACCGCCATTCTCCCTCCTAACAGCGACTTCCTCTTTCCCTCCCAGTTCTGAACCACAGGCCTTCACCCAGGTCCCGTCCGCTTCCGCAACCGCAGGACTGCAGTCCAGGACTTCAGTGAGCCAGAGCGCTTCTTCGGTCAGCACGGTCAGCTCACCAAGGCCAACCGGTTCCGCCACCGCTCCATCTAGCGCAGCCTCGGCACCCGGTGTTTTGTCAGAAGCCACACCAACAGGGACCCGTTCGGCCTCACTTTGGACTACCTCACCAAAGGAAGCCATGCTAACCGAAGAGACAACCTTCTCTGAAAGAGGAAGCACCCTTGGTGGGACGGCTTCGGCTACCACAATTCCGGAAGTAACTGCAGGTCCTGCATCCACTGCCTCGACCCCTCTTCAGAAGGAGACCTCTGCAATCCCCACCAACTTTAGCGGGCCTCCCAGCACAGCAGCAGAGGGCGACCAAAGGACACTGGCCAGCACACCTGGTAGCGAAAGCACTGGCTCAAGAGAAACACCCAAAGGTCTCTCTACACCGACCACTACTTCTTTGCTAACATCCGGTGGCACTAGCTTTGAAGGCACCCCGCTTCCATCTGGTCTGACGAGTAGAGAGCAAGTGTCTTCAGCAACATCGACAGGAGCCACTCCTGCAAGTGCTCTTTCAGAGGCCACGGTGACTCCCACTGAGCCTCTGAGCCATACACCACGGGACTCGACCATCAGGCATTCCACCCCTCCACCCTCAGGCATGGAGACCAGCACCTCTGTCACCTTCAGCAAACCTTCAGATAGAGTCCAATCGTCTCCCTCTGCGTCAGAATCTGCATCCGCTACAGCCTCCTCTACCAGTGTTTTCTCCCCACCATCAGCAACAGGCCTTTCCTCTCGGCCGTCTGAAAGCAGCCTGCCCAACCAAGTTACGAACACGTCGGAGATAGCCTCTTCTCAAAGCCCAGGCACCCTGGGACCCACTAGAGCAACTGGAGCAACAAATCCAACACTTGCAGAGGTCAAAGGCACCACAGCTGCAGTCATTTCCTCTAACCCAACTCTTGTGCACACAGAGAGTTCTAGAATAACCCCACACACCAATGGGTCTCTCAGGACAGAAACAAGAGCTGTCCCAAGTTCCCTTGCCCCGACAGGTGGCAAAGAAGCCACGACCTTGGTAGAACAATCTGAGGGTGTCACGTCAACTGCGGCGCCAGCTTCCCGGGTTCCCTCGGAAAGCAGCTCTTTTGCGAGCACCAAGCTTCTTTCTCGCCCCACCAGCAGAGAGCAAGATTCTTTAGTCACATCAGCAGGAGCCGCAACTCAAAAGCCATTCTCCCTCCTAACAGCGACTTCCTCTTTCCCTCCCAGTTCTGAACCACAGGCCTTCACCCAGGTCCCGTCCGCTTCCGCAACCGCAGGACTTCAGAGCGCTTCTTCGGTCAGAACGGTCAGCTCACCAAGGCCAACGGGTTCCGCCACCGCTCCATCTAGCGCAGCCTCGGCACCCGGTGTTTTGTCAGAAGCCACACCAACAGGGACCCGTTCGGCCTCACTTTGGACTACCTCACCAAAGGAAGCCATGCTAACCGAAGAGACAACCTTCTCTGAAAGAGGAAGCACCCTTGGTGGGACGGCCTCGGCTACCACAATTCCGGAAGTAACTGCAGGTCCTGCATCCACTGCCTCGACCCCTCTTCAGAAGGAGACCTCTGCAATCCCCACCAACTTTAGCGGTCCTCCCAGCACAGCAGCAGAGGGTGACCAAAGGACACTGGCCAGCACACCTGGTAGCGAAAGCACTGGCTCAAGAGAAACACCCAAAGGTCTCTCTACACCGACCACTACTTCTTTGCTAACATCCGGTGGCACTAGCTTTGAAGGCACCCCGCTTCCATCTGGTCTGACGAGTAGAGAGCAAGTGTCTTCAGCAACATCGACAGGAGCCACTCTTGCAAGTGCTCTTTTAGAGGCCACGGTGACTCCCACTGAGCCTCTGAGCCATACACCACGGGACTCGACCATCAGGCATTCCACCTCTCCACCCTCAGGCATGGAGACCAGCACCTCTGTCACCTTCAGCAAACCTTCAGAAAGAGTCCAATCGTCTCCCTCTGCGTCAGAATCTGCATCCGCTACAGCCTCCTCTACCAGTGTTTTCTCCCCACCATCAACAACAGGCCTTTCCTCTCGGCCTTCTGAAAGCAGCCTGCCCAACCAAGTTACGAACACGTCGGAGATAGCCTCTTCTCAAAGGCCAGGCACCCTGGGACCCACTAGAGCAACTGGAGCAACAAATCCAACACTTGCAGAGGTCAAAGGCACCACAGCTGCTGTCATTTCCTCTAACCCAACTCTTGTGCACACAGAGAGTTCTAGAATAACCCCACACACCAATGGGGCTCTCAGGACAGAAACAAGAGATGTCCCAAGTTCCCTTGCCCCGACAGGTGGCAAAGAAGCCACGACCTTGGTAGAACAATCTGAGGGTGTCACGTCAACTGCGGCGCCAGCTTCCCGGGTTCCCTCGGAAAGCAGCTCTTTTGCGAGCACCAAGCTTCTTTCTCGCCCCACCAGCAGAGAGCAAGATTCTTTAGTCACATCAGCAGGAGCCGCAACTAAACCGCCATTCTCCCTCCTAACAGCGACTTCCTCTTTCCCTCCCAGTTCTGAACCACAGGCCTTCACCGAGGTCCCGTCCGCTTCCGCAACCGCAGGACTGCAGTCCAGGACTTCAGTGAGCCAGAGCGCTTCTTCGGTCAGCACGGTCAGCTCACCAAGGCCAACCGGTTCCGCCACCGCTCCATCTAGCGCAGCCTCGGCACCCGGTGTTTTGTCAGAAGCCACACCAACAGGGACCCGTTCGGCCTCACTTTGGACTACCTCACCAAAGGAAGCCATGCTAACCGAAGAGACAACCTTCTCTGAAAGAGGAAGCACCCTTGGTGGGACGGCTTCGGCTACCACAATTCCGGAAGTAACTGCAGGTCCTGCATCCACTGCCTCGACCCCTCTTCAGAAGGAGACCTCTGCAATCCCCACCAACTTTAGCGGGCCTCCCAGCACAGCAGCAGAGGGTGACCAAAGGACACTGGCCAGCACACCTGGTAGCGAAAGCACTGGCTCAAGAGAAACACCCAAAGGTCTCTCTACACCGACCACTACTTCTTTGCTAACATCCGGTGGCACTAGCTTTGAAGGCACCCCGCTTCCATCTGGTCTGACGAGTAGAGAGCAAGTGTCTTCAGCAACATCGACAGGAGCCACTCCTGCAAGTGCTCTTTCAGAGGCCACGGTGACTCCCACTGAGCCTCTGAGCCATACACCACGGGACTCGACCATCAGGCATTCCACCTCTCCACCCTCAGGCATGGAGACCAGCACCTCTGTCACCTTCAGTAAACCTTCAGAAAGAGTCCAATCGTCTCCCTCTGCGTCAGAATCTGCATCCGCTACAGCCTCCTCTACCAGTGTTTTCTCCCCACCATCAGCAACAGGCCTTTCCTCTCGGCCTTCTGAAAGCAGCCTGCCCAAGCAAGTTACGAACACGTCGGAGATAGCCTCTTCTCAAAGCCCAGGCACCCTGGGACCCACTAGAGCAACTGGAGCAACAAATCCAACACTTGCAGAGGTCAAAGGCACCACAGCTGCAGTCATTTCCTCTAACCCAACTCTTGTGCACACAGAGAGTTCTAGAATAACCCCACACACCAATGGGGCTCTCAGGACAGAAACAAGAGCTGTCCCAAGTTCCCTTGCCCCGACAGGTGGCAAAGAAGCCACGACCTTGGTAGAACAATCTGAGGGTGTCACGTCAACTGCGGCGCCAGCTTCCCGGGTTCCCTCGGAAAGCAGCTCTTTTGCGAGCACCAAGCTTCTTTCTCGCCCCACCAGCAGAGAGCAAGATTCTTTAGTCACATCAGCAGGAGCCGCAACTCAACCGCCATTCTCCCTCCTAACAGCGACTTCCTCTTTCCCTCCCAGTTCTGAACCACAGGCCTTCACCCAGGTCCCGTCCGCTTCCGCAACCGCAGGACTTCAGAGCGCTTCTTCGGTCAGCACGGTCAGCTCACCAAGGCCAACCGGTTCCGCCACCGCTCCATCTAGCGCAGCCTCGGCACCCGGTGTTTTGTCAGAAGCCACACCAACAGGGACCCGTTCGGCCTCACTTTGGACTACCTCACCAAAGGAAGCCATGCTAACCGAAGAGACAACCTTCTCTGAAAGAGGAAGCACCCTTGGTGGGACGGCTTCGGCTACCACAATTCCGGAAGTAACTGCAGGTCCTGCATCCACTGCCTCGACCCCTCTTCAGAAGGAGACCTCTGCAATCCCCACCAACTTTAGCGGGCCTCCCAGCACAGCAGCAGAGGGTGACCAAAGGACACTGGCCAGCACACCTGGTAGCGAAAGCACTGGCTCAAGAGAAACACCCAAAGGTCTCTCTACACCGACCACTACTTCTTTGCTAACATCCGGTGGCACTAGCTTTGAAGGCACCCCGCTTCCATCTGGTCTGACGAGTAGAGAGCAAGTGTCTTCAGCAACATCGACAGGAGCCACTCTTGCAAGTGCTCTTTCAGAGGCCACGGTGACTCCCACTGAGCCTCTGAGCCATACACCACGGGACTCGACCATCAGGCATTTCACCTCTCCACCCTCAGGCATGGAGACCAGCACCTCTGTCACCTTCAGCAAACCTTCAGAAAGAGTCCAATCGTCTCCCTCTGCGTCAGAATCTGCATCCGCTACAGCCTCCTCTACCAGTGTTTTCTCCCCACCATCAACAACAGGCCTTTCCTCTCGGCCTTCTGAAAGCAGCCTGCCCAACCAAGTTACGAACACGTCGGAGATAGCCTCTTCTCAAAGCCCAGGCACACTGGGACCCACTAGAGCAACTGGAGCAACAAATCCAACACTTGCAGAGGTCAAAGGCACCACAGCTGCAGTCATTTCCTCTAACCCAACTCTTGTGCACACAGAGAGTTCTAGAATAACCCCACACACCAATGGGGCTCTCAGGACAGAAACAAGAGCTGTCCCAAGTTCCCTTGCCCCGACAGGTGGCAAAGAAGCCACGACCTTGGTAGAACAATCTGAGGGTGTTACGTCAACTGCGGCGCCAGCTTCCCGGGTTCCCTCGGAAAGCAGCTCTTTTGCGAGCACCAAGCTTCTTTCTCGCCCCACCAGCAGAGAGCAAGATTCTTTAGTCACATCAGCAGGAGCCGCAACTCAACCGCCATTCTCCCTCCTAACAGCGACTTCCTCTTTCCCTCCCAGTTCTGAACCACAGGCCTTCACCCAGGTCCCGTCCCCTTCCGCAACCGCAGGACTGCAGTCCAGGACTTCAGTGAGCCAGAGCGCTTCTTCGGTCAGCACGGTCAGCTCACCAAGGCCAACCGGTTCCGCCACCGCTCCATCTAGCGCAGCCTCGGCACCCGGTGTTTTGTCAGAAGCCACACCAACAGGGACCCGTTCGGCCTCACTTTGGACTACCTCACCAAAGGAAGCCATGCTAACCGAAGAGACAACCTTCTCTGAAAGAGGAAGCACCCTTGGTGGGACGGCTTCGGCTACCACAATTCCGGAAGTAACTGCAGGTCCTGCATCCAGTGCCTCGACCCCTCTTCAGAAGGAGACCTCTGCAATCCCCACCAACTTTCGCGGGCCTCCCAGCACAGCAGCAGAGGGTGACCAAAGGACACTGGCCAGCACACCTGGTAGCGAAAGCACTGGCTCAAGAGAAACACCCAAAGGTCTCTCTACACCGACCACTACTTCTTTGCTAACATCCGGTGGCACTAGCTTTGAAGGCACCCCGCTTCCATCTGGTCTGACGAGTAGAGAGCAAGTGTCTTCAGCAACATCGACAGGAGCAACTCTTGCAAGTGCTCTTTCAGAGGCCACGGTGACTCCCACTGAGCCTCTGAGCCATACACCACGGGACTCGACCATCAGGCATTCCACCTCTCCACCCTCAGGCATGGAGACCAGCACCTCTGTCACCTTCAGCAAACCTTCAGAAAGAGTCCAATCGTCTCCCTCTGCGTCAGAATCTGCATCCGCTACAGCCTCCTCTACCAGTGTTTTCTCCCCACCATCAACAACAGGCCTTTCCTCTCGGCCTTCTGAAAGCAGCCTGCCCAACCAAGTTACGAACACGTCGGAGATAGCCTCTTCTCAAAGCCCAGGCACCCTGGGACCCACTAGAGCAACTGGAGCAACAAATCCAACACTTGCAGAGGTCAAAGGCACCACAGCTGCAGTCATTTCCTCTAACCCAACTCTTGTGCACACAGAGAGTTCTAGAATAACCCCACACACCAATGGGGCTCTCAGGACAGAAACAAGAGCTGTCCCAAGTTCCCTTGCCCCGACAGGTGGCAAAGAAGCCACGACCTTGGTAGAACAATCTGAGGGTGTCACGTCAACTGCGGCGCCAGCTTCCCGGGTTCCCTCGGAAAGCAGCTCTTTTGCGAGCACCAAGCTTCTTTCTCGCCCCACCAGCAGAGAGCAAGATTCTTTAGTCACATCAGCAGGAGCCGCAACTCAACCGCCATTCTCCCTCCTAACAGCGACTTCCTCTTTCCCTCCCAGTTCTGAACCACAGGCCTTCACCCAGGTCCCGTCCGCTTCCGCAACCGCAGGACTGCAGTCCAGGACTTCAGTGAGCCAGAGCGCTTCTTCGGTCAGCACGGTCAGCTCACCAAGGCCAACCGGTTCCGCCACCGCTCCATCTAGCGCAGCCTCGGCACCCGGTGTTTTGTCAGAAGCCACACCAACAGGGACCCGTTCGGCCTCACTTTGGACTACCTCACCAAAGGAAGCCATGCTAACCGAAGAGACAACCTTCTCTGAAAGAGGAAGCACCCTTGGTGGGACGGCTTCGGCTACCACAATTCCGGAAGTAACTGCAGGTCCTGCATCCAGTACCTCGACCCCTCTTCAGAAGGAGACCTCTGCAATCCCCACCAACTTTAGCGGGCCTCCCAGCACAGCAGCAGAGGGTGACCAAAGGACACTGGCCAGCACACCTGGTAGCGAAAGCACTGGCTCAAGAGAAACACCCAAAGGTCTCTCTACACCGACCACTACTTCTTTGCTAACATCCGGTGGCACTAGCTTTGAAGGCACCCCGCTTCCATCTGGTCTGACGAGTAGAGAGCAAGTGTCTTCAGCAACATCGACAGGAGCCACTCCTGCAAGTGCTCTTTCAGAGGCCACGGTGACTCCCACTGAGCCTCTGAGCCATACACCACGGGACTCGACCATCAGGCATTCCACCCCTCCACCCTCAGGCATGGAGACCAGCACCTCTGTCACCTTCAGCAAACCTTCAGATAGAGTCCAATCGTCTCCCTCTGCGTCAGAATCTGCATCCGCTACAGCCTCCTCTACCAGTGTTTTCTCCCCACCATCAGCAACAGGCCTTTCCTCTCGGCCTTCTGAAAGCAGCCTGCCCAACCAAGTTACGAACACGTCGGAGATAGCCTCTTCTCAAAGCCCAGGCACCCTGGGACCCACTAGAGCAACTGGAGCAACAAATCCAACACTTGCAGAGGTCAAAGGCACCACAGCTGCAGTCATTTCCTCTAACCCAACTCTTGTGCACACAGAGAGTTCTAGAATAACCCCACACACCAATGGGGCTCTCAGGACAGAAACAAGAGCTGTCCCAAGTTCCCTTGCCCCGACAGGTGGCAAAGAAGCCACGACCTTGGTAGAACAATCTGAGGGTGTTACGTCAACTGCGGCGCCAGCTTCCCGGGTTCCCTCGGAAAGCAGCTCTTTTGCGAGCACCAAGCTTCTTTCTCGCCCCACCAGCAGAGAGCAAGATTCTTTAGTCACATCAGCAGGAGCCGCAACTCAACCGCCATTCTCCCTCCTAACAGCGACTTCCTCTTTCCCTCCCAGTTCTGAACCACAGGCCTTCACCCAGGTCCCGTCCGCTTCCGCAACCGCAGGACTGCAGTCCAGGACTTCAGTGAGCCAGAGCGCTTCTTCGGTCAGCACGGTCAGCTCACCAAGGCCAACCGGTTCCGCCACCGCTCCATCTAGCGCAGCCTTGGCACCCGGTGTTTTGTCAGAAGCCACACCAACAGGGACCCGTTCGGCCTCACTTTGGACTACCTCACCAAAGGAAGCCATGCTAACCGAAGAGACAACCTTCTCTGAAAGAGGAAGCACCCTTGGTGGGACGGCCTCGGCTACCACAATTCCGGAAGTAACTGCAGGTCCTGCATCCACTGCCTCGACCCCTCTTCAGAAGGAGACCTCTGCAATCCCCACCAACTTTAGCGGTCCTCCCAGCACAGCAGCAGAGGGTGACCAAAGGACACTGGCCAGCACACCTGGTAGCGAAAGCACTGGCTCAAGAGAAACACCCAAAGGTCTCTCTACACCGACCACTACTTCTTTGCTAACATCCGGTGGCACTAGCTTTGAAGGCACCCCGCTTCCATCTGGTCTGACGAGTAGAGAGCAAGTGTCTTCAGCAACATCGACAGGAGCCACTCTTGCAAGTGCTCTTTCAGAGGCCACGGTGACTCCCACTGAGCCTCTGAGCCATACACCACGGGACTCGACCATCAGGCATTCCACCTCTCCACCCTCAGGCATGGAGACCAGCACCTCTGTCACCTTCAGCAAACCTTCAGAAAGAGTCCAATCGTCTCCCTCTGCGTCAGAATCTGCATCCGCTACAGCCTCCTCTACCAGTGTTTTCTCCCCACCATCAACAACAGGCCTTTCCTCTCGGCCTTCTGAAAGCAGCCTGCCCAACCAAGTTACGAACACGTCGGAGATAGCCTCTTCTCAAAGCCCAGGCACCCTGGGACCCACTAGAGCAACTGGAGCAACAAATCCAACACTTGCAGAGGTCAAAGGCACCACAGCTGCAGTCATTTCCTCTAACCCAACTCTTGTGCACACAGAGAGTTCTAGAATAACCCCACACACCAATGGGGCTCTCAGGACAGAAACAAGAGCTGTCCCAAGTTCCCTTGCCCCGACAGGTGGCAAAGAAGCCACGACCTTGGTAGAACAATCTGAGGGTGTCACGTCAACTGCGGCGCCAGCTTCCCGGGTTCCCTCGGAAAGCAGCTCTTTTGCGAGCACCAAGCTTCTTTCTCGCCCCACCAGCAGAGAGCAAGATTCTTTAGTCACATCAGCAGGAGCCGCAACTCAACCGCCATTCTCCCTCCTAACAGCGACTTCCTCTTTCCCTCCCACTTCTGAACCACAGGCCTTCACCCAGGTCCCGTCCGCTTCCGCAACCGCAGGACTGCAGTCCAGGACTTCAGTGAGCCAGAGCGCTTCTTCGGTCAGCACGGTCAGCTCACCAAGGCCAACCGGTTCCGCCACCGCTCCATCTAGCGCAGCCTCGGCACCCGGTGTTTTGTCAGAAGCCACACCAACAGGGACCCGTTCGGCCTCACTTTGGACTACCTCACCAAAGGAAGCCATGCTAACCGAAGAGACAACCTTCTCTGAAAGAGGAAGCACCCTTGGTGGGACGGCTTCGGCTACCACAATTCCGGAAGTAACTGCAGGTCCTGCATCCACTGCCTCGACCCCTCTTCAGAAGGAGACCTCTGCAATCCCCACCAACTTTAGCGGGCCTCCCAGCACAGCAGCAGAGGGTGACCAAAGGACACTGGCCAGCACACCTGGTAGCGAAAGCACTGGCTCAAGAGAAACACCCAAAGGTCTCTCTACACCGACCACTACTTCTTTGCTAACATCCGGTGGCACTAGCTTTGAAGGCACCCCGCTTCCATCTGGTCTGACGAGTAGAGAGCAAGTGTCTTCAGCAACATCGACAGGAGCCACTCTTGCAAGTGCTCTTTCAGAGGCCACGGTGACTCCCACTGAGCCTCTGAGCCATACACCACGGGACTCGACCATCAGGCATTCCACCCCTCCACCCTCAGGCATGGAGACCAGCACCTCTGTCACCTTCAGCAAACCTTCAGATAGAGTCCAATCGTCTCCCTCTGCGTCAGAATCTGCATCCGCTACAGCCTCCTCTACCAGTGTTTTCTCCCCACCATCAGCAACAGGCCTTTCCTCTCGGCCGTCTGAAAGCAGCCTGCCCAACCAAGTTACGAACACGTCGGAGATAGCCTCTTCTCAAAGCCCAGGCACCCTGGGACCCACTAGAGCAACTGGAGCAACAAATCCAACACTTGCAGAGGTCAAAGGCACCACAGCTGCAGTCATTTCCTCTAACCCAACTCTTGTGCACACAGAGAGTTCTAGAATAACCCCACACACCAATGGGGCTCTCAGGACAGAAACAAGAGCTGTCCCAAGTTCCCTTGCCCCGACAGGTGGCAAAGAAGCCACGACCTTGGTAGAACAATCTGAGGGTGTCACGTCAACTGCGGCGCCAGCTTCCCGGGTTCCCTCGGAAAGCAGCTCTTTTGCGAGCACCAAGCTTCTTTCTCGCCCCACCAGCAGAGAGCAAGATTCTTTAGTCACATCAGCAGGAGCCGCAACTCAAATGCCATTCTCCCTCCTAACAGCGACTTCCTCTTTCCCTCCCAGTTCTGAACCACAGGCCTTCACCCAGGTCCCGTCCGCTTCCGCAACCGCAGGACTTCAGAGCGCTTCTTCGGTCAGAACGGTCAGCTCACCAAGGCCAACGGGTTCCGCCACCGCTCCATCTAGCGCAGCCTCGGCACCCGGTGTTTTGTCAGAAGCCACACCAACAGGGACCCGTTCGGCCTCACTTTGGACTACCTCACCAAAGGAAGCCATGCTAACCGAAGAGACAACCTTCTCTGAAAGAGGAAGCACCCTTGGTGGGACGGCCTCGGCTACCACAATTCCGGAAGTAACTGCAGGTCCTGCATCCACTGCCTCGACCCCTCTTCAGAAGGAGACCTCTGCAATCCCCACCAACTTTAGCGGTCCTCCCAGCACAGCAGCAGAGGGTGACCAAAGGACACTGGCCAGCACACCTGGTAGCGAAAGCACTGGCTCAAGAGAAACACCCAAAGGTCTCTCTACACCGACCACTACTTCTTTGCTAACATCCGGTGGCACTAGCTTTGAAGGCACCCCGCTTCCATCTGGTCTGACGAGTAGAGAGCAAGTGTCTTCAGCAACATCGACAGGAGCCACTCTTGCAAGTGCTCTTTTAGAGGCCACGGTGACTCCCACTGAGCCTCTGAGCCATACACCACGGGACTCGACCATCAGGCATTCCACCTCTCCACCCTCAGGCATGGAGACCAGCACCTCTGTCACCTTCAGCAAACCTTCAGAAAGAGTCCAATCGTCTCTCTCTGCGTCAGAATCTGCATCCGCTACAGCCTCCTCTACCAGTGTTTTCTCCCCACCATCAACAACAGGCCTTTCCTCTCGGCCTTCTGAAAGCAGCCTGCCCAACCAAGTTACGAACACGTCGGAGATAGCCTCTTCTCAAAGGCCAGGCACCCTGGGACCCACTAGAGCAACTGGAGCAACAAATCCAACACTTGCAGAGGTCAAAGGCACCACAGCTGCTGTCATTTCCTCTAACCCAACTCTTGTGCACACAGAGAGTTCTAGAATAACCCCACACACCAATGGGGCTCTCAGGACAGAAACAAGAGATGTCCCAAGTTCCCTTGCCCCGACAGGTGGCAAAGAAGCCACGACCTTGGTAGAACAATCTGAGGGTGTCACGTCAACTGCGGCGCCAGCTTCCCGGGTTCCCTCGGAAAGCAGCTCTTTTGCGAGCACCAAGCTTCTTTCTCGCCCCACCAGCAGAGAGCAAGATTCTTTAGTCACATCAGCAGGAGCCGCAACTAAACCGCCATTCTCCCTCCTAACAGCGACTTCCTCTTTCCCTCCCAGTTCTGAACCACAGGCCTTCACCGAGGTCCCGTCCGCTTCCGCAACCGCAGGACTGCAGTCCAGGACTTCAGTGAGCCAGAGCGCTTCTTCGGTCAGCACGGTCAGCTCACCAAGGCCAACCGGTTCCGCCACCGCTCCATCTAGCGCAGCCTCGGCACCCGGTGTTTTGTCAGAAGCCACACCAACAGGGACCCGTTCGGCCTCACTTTGGACTACCTCACCAAAGGAAGCCATGCTAACCGAAGAGACAACCTTCTCTGAAAGAGGAAGCACCCTTGGTGGGACGGCTTCGGCTACCACAATTCCGGAAGTAACTGCAGGTCCTGCATCCACTGCCTCGACCCCTCTTCAGAAGGAGACCTCTGCAATCCCCACCAACTTTAGCGGGCCTCCCAGCACAGCAGCAGAGGGTGACCAAAGGACACTGGCCAGCACACCTGGTAGCGAAAGCACTGGCTCAAGAGAAACACCCAAAGGTCTCTCTACACCGACCACTACTTCTTTGCTAACATCCGGTGGCACTAGCTTTGAAGGCACCCCGCTTCCATCTGGTCTGACGAGTAGAGAGCAAGTGTCTTCAGCAACATCGACAGGAGCCACTCCTGCAAGTGCTCTTTCAGAGGCCACGGTGACTCCCACTGAGCCTCTGAGCCATACACCACGGGACTCGACCATCAGGCATTCCACCTCTCCACCCTCAGGCATGGAGACCAGCACCTCTGTCACCTTCAGTAAACCTTCAGAAAGAGTCCAATCGTCTCCCTCTGCGTCAGAATCTGCATCCGCTACAGCCTCCTCTACCAGTGTTTTCTCCCCACCATCAGCAACAGGCCTTTCCTCTCGGCCTTCTGAAAGCAGCCTGCCCAAGCAAGTTACGAACACGTCGGGGATAGCCTCTTCTCAAAGCCCAGGCACCCTGGGACCCACTAGAGCAACTGGAGCAACAAATCCAACACTTGCAGAGGTCAAAGGCACCACAGCTGCAGTCATTTCCTCTAACCCAACTCTTGTGCACACAGAGAGTTCTAGAATAACCCCACACACCAATGGGGCTCTCAGGACAGAAACAAGAGCTGTCCCAAGTTCCCTTGCCCCGACAGGTGGCAAAGAAGCCACGACCTTGGTAGAACAATCTGAGGGTGTCACGTCAACTGCGGCGCCAGCTTCCCGGGTTCCCTCGGAAAGCAGCTCTTTTGCGAGCACCAAGCTTCTTTCTCACCCCACCAGCAGAGAGCAAGATTCTTTAGTCACATCAGCAGGAGCCGCAACTCAACCGCCATTCTCCCTCCTAACAGCGACTTCCTCTTTCCCTCCCAGTTCTGAACCACAGGCCTTCACCCAGGTCCCGTCCGCTTCCGCAACCGCAGGACTGCAGTCCAGGACTTCAGTGAGCCAGAGTGCTTCTTCGGTCAGCACGGTCAGCTCACCAAGGCCAACGGGTTCCGCCACCGCTCCATCTAGCGCAGCCTCGGCACCCGGTGTTTTGTCAGAAGCCACACCAACAGGGACCCGTTCGGCCTCACTTTGGACTACCTCACCAAAGGAAGCCATGCTAACCGAAGAGACAACCTTCTCTGAAAGAGGAAGCACCCTTGGTGGGACGGCTTCGGCTACCACAATTCCGGAAGTAACTTCAGGTCCTGCATCCACTGCCTCGACCCCTCTTCAGAAGGAGACCTCTGCAATCCCCACCAACTTTAGCGGGCCTCCCAGCACAGCAGCAGAGGGTGACCAAAGGACACTGGCCAGCACACCTGGTAGCGAAAGCACTGGCTCAAGAGAAACACCCAAAGGTCTCTCTACACCGACCACTACTTCTTTGCTAACATCCGGTGGCACTAGCTTTGAAGGCACCCCGCTTCCATCTGGTCTGACGAGTAGAGAGCAAGTGTCTTCAGCAACATCGACAGGAGCCACTCCTGCAAGTGCTCTTTCAGAGGCCACGGTGACTCCCACTGAGCCTCTGAGCCATACACCACGGGACTCGACCATCAGGCATTCCACCTCTCCACCCTCAGGCATGGAGACCAGCACCTCTGTCACCTTCAGCAAACCTTCAGAAAGAGTCCAATCGTCTCCCTCTGCGTCAGAATCTGCATCCGCTACAGCCTCCTCTACCAGTGTTTTCTCCCCACCATCAGCAACAGGCCTTTCCTCTCGGCCTTCTGAAAGCAGCCTGCCCAAGCAAGTTACGAACACGTCGGAGATAGCCTCTTCTCAAAGCCCAGGCACCCTGGGACCCACTAGAGCAACTGGAGCAACAAATCCAACACTTGCAGAGGTCAAAGGCACCACAGCTGCAGTCATTTCCTCTAACCCAACTCTTGTGCACACAGAGAGTTCTAGAATAACCCCACACACCAATGGGGCTCTCAGGACAGAAACAAGAGCTGTCCCAAGTTCCCTTGCCCCGACAGGTGGCAAAGAAGCCACGACCTTGGTAGAACAATCTGAGGGTGTCACGTCAACTGCGGCGCCAGCTTCCCGGGTTCCCTCGGAAAGCAGCTCTTTTGCGAGCACCAAGCTTCTTTCTCGCCCCACCAGCAGAGAGCAAGATTCTTTAGTCACATCAGCAGGAGCCGCAACTAAACCGCCATTCTCCCTCCTAACAGCGACTTCCTCTTTCCCTCCCAGTTCTGAACCACAGGCCTTCACCGAGGTCCCGTCCGCTTCCGCAACCGCAGGACTGCAGTCCAGGACTTCAGTGAGCCAGAGCGCTTCTTCGGTCAGCACGGTCAGCTCACCAAGGCCAACCGGTTCCGCCACCGCTCCATCTAGTGCAGCCTCGGCACCCGGTGTTTTGTCAGAAGCCACACCAACAGGGACCCGTTCGGCCTCACTTTGGACTACCTCACCAAAGGAAGCCATGCTAACCGAAGAGACAACCTTCTCTGAAAGAGGAAGCACCCTTGGTGGGACGGCTTCGGCTACCACAATTCCGGAAGTAACTGCAGGTCCTGCATCCACTGCCTCGACCCCTCTTCAGAAGGAGACCTCTGCAATCCCCACCAACTTTAGCGGGCCTCCCAGCACAGCAGCAGAGGGTGACCAAAGGACACTGGCCAGCACACCTGGTAGCGAAAGCACTGGCTCAAGAGAAACACCCAAAGGTCTCTCTACACCGACCACTACTTCTTTGCTAACATCCGGTGGCACTAGCTTTGAAGGCACCCCGCTTCCATCTGGTCTGACGAGTAGAGAGCAAGTGTCTTCAGCAACATCGACAGGAGCCACTCCTGCAAGTGCTCTTTCAGAGGCCACGGTGACTCCCACTGAGCCTCTGAGCCATACACCACGGGACTCGACCATCAGGCATTCCACCTCTCCACCCTCAGGCATGGAGACCAGCACCTCTGTCACCTTCAGCAAACCTTCAGAAAGAGTCCAATCGTCTCCCTCTGCGTCAGAATCTGCATCCGCTACAGCCTCCTCTACCAGTGTTTTCTCCCCACCATCAGCAACAGGCCTTTCCTCTCGGCCTTCTGAAAGCAGCCTGCCCAAGCAAGTTACGAACACGTCGGAGATAGCCTCTTCTCAAAGCCCAGGCACCCTGGGACCCACTAGAGCAACTGGAGCAACAAATCCAACACTTGCAGAGGTCAAAGGCACCACAGCTGCAGTCATTTCCTCTAACCCAACTCTTGTGCACACAGAGAGTTCTAGAATAACCCCACACACCAATGGGGCTCTCAGGACAGAAACAAGAGCTGTCCCAAGTTCCCTTGCCCCGACAGGTGGCAAAGAAGCCACGACCTTGGTAGAACAATCTGAGGGTGTTACGTCAACTGCGGCGCCAGCTTCCCGGGTTCCCTCGGAAAGCAGCTCTTTTGCGAGCACCAAGCTTCTTTCTCGCCCCACCAGCAGAGAGCAAGATTCTTTAGTCACATCAGCAGGAGCTGCAACTCAACCGCCATTCTCCCTCCTAACAGCGACTTCCTCTTTCCCTCCCAGTTCTGAACCACAGGCCTTCACCCAGGTCCCGTCCGCTTCCGCAACCGCAGGACTGCAGTCCAGGACTTCAGTGAGCCAGAGCGCTTCTTCGGTCAGCACGGTCAGCTCACCAAGGCCAACCGGTTCCGCCACCGCTCCATCTAGCGCAGCCTCGGCACCCGGTGTTTTGTCAGAAGCCACACCAACAGGGACCCGTTCGGCCTCACTTTGGACTACCTCACCAAAGGAAGCCATGCTAACCGAAGAGACAACCTTCTCTGAAAGAGGAAGCACCCTTGGTGGGACGGCTTCGGCTACCACAATTCCGGAAGTAACTGCAGGTCCTGCATCCAGTGCCTCGACCCCTCTTCAGAAGGAGACCTCTGCAATCCCCACCAACTTTCGCGGGCCTCCCAGCACAGCAGCAGAGGGTGACCAAAGGACACTGGCCAGCACACCTGGTAGCGAAAGCACTGGCTCAAGAGAAACACCCAAAGGTCTCTCTACACCGACCACTACTTCTTTGCTAACATCCGGTGGCACTAGCTTTGAAGGCACCCCGCTTCCATCTGGTCTGACGAGTAGAGAGCAAATGTCTTCAGCAACATCGACAGGAGCCACTCTTGCAAGTGCTCTTTCAGAGGCCACGGTGACTCCCACTGAGCCTCTGAGCCATACACCACGGGACTCGACCATCAGGCATTCCACCTCTCCACCCTCAGGCATGGAGACCAGCACCTCTGTCACCTTCAGCAAACCTTCAGAAAGAGTCCAATCGTCTCCCTCTGCGTCAGAATCTGCATCCGCTACAGCCTCCTCTACCAGTGTTTTCTCCCCACCATCAACAACAGGCCTTTCCTCTCGGCCTTCTGAAAGCAGCCTGCCCAACCAAGTTACGAACACGTCGGAGATAGCCTCTTCTCAAAGCCCAGGCACCCTGGGACCCACTAGAGCAACTGGAGCAACAAATCCAACACTTGCAGAGGTCAAAGGCACCACAGCTGCAGTCATTTCCTCTAACCCAACTCTTGTGCACACAGAGAGTTCTAGAATAACCCCACACACCAATGGGGCTCTCAGGACAGAAACAAGAGCTGTCCCAAGTTCCCTTGCCCCGACAGGTGGCAAAGAAGCCACGACCTTGGTAGAACAATCTGAGGGTGTCACGTCAACTGCGGCGCCAGCTTCCCGGGTTCCCTCGGAAAGCAGCTCTTTTGCGAGCACCAAGCTTCTTTCTCGCCCCACCAGCAGAGAGCAAGATTCTTTAGTCACATCAGCAGGAGCCGCAACTCAACCGCCATTCTCCCTCCTAACAGCGACTTCCTCTTTCCCTCCCAGTTCTGAACCACAGGCCTTCACCCAGGTCCCGTCCGCTTCCGCAACCGCAGGACTTCAGAGCGCTTCTTCGGTCAGAACGGTCAGCTCACCAAGGCCAACGGGTTCCGCCACCGCTCCATCTAGCGCAGCCTCGGCACCCGGTGTTTTGTCAGAAGCCACACCAACAGGTACCCGTTCGGCCTCACTTTGCACTACCTCACCAAAGGAAGCCATGCTAACCGAAGAGACAACCTTCTCTGAAAGAGGAAGCACCCTTGGTGGGACGGCCTCGGCTACCACAATTCCGGAAGTAACTGCAGGTCCTGCATCCACTGCCTCGACCCCTCTTCAGAAGGAGACCTCTGCAATCCCCACCAACTTTAGCGGGCCTCCCAGCACAGCAGCAGAGGGTGACCAAAGGACACTGGCCAGCACACCTGGTAGCGAAAGCACTGGCTCAAGAGAAACACCCAAAGGTCTCTCTACACCGACCACTACTTCTTTGCTAACATCCGGTGGCACTAGCTTTGAAGGCACCCCGCTTCCATCTGGTCTGACGAGTAGAGAGCAAGTGTCTTCAGCAACATCGACAGGAGCCACTCCTGCAAGTGCTCTTTCAGAGGCCACGGTGACTCCCACTGAGCCTCTGAGCCATACACCACGGGACTCGACCATCAGGCATTCCACCTCTCCACCCTCAGGCATGGAGACCAGCACCTCTGTCACCTTCAGCAAACCTTCAGAAAGAGTCCAATCGTCTCCCTCTGCGTCAGAATCTGCATCCGCTACAGCCTCCTCTACCAGTGTTTTCTCCCCACCATCAGCAACAGGCCTTTCCTCTCGGCCTTCTGAAAGCAGCCTGCCCAAGCAAGTTACGAACACGTCGGAGATAGCCTCGTCTCAAAGCCCAGGCACCCTGGGACCCACTAGAGCAACTGGAGCAACAAATCCAACACTTGCAGAGGTCAAAGGCACCACAGCTGCAGTCATTTCCTCTAACCCAACTCTTGTGCACACAGAGAGTTCTAGAATAACCCCACACACCAATGGGGCTCTCAGGACAGAAACAAGAGCTGTCCCAAGTTCCCTTGCCCCGACAGGTGGCAAAGAAGCCACGACCTTGGTAGAACAATCTGAGGGTGTCACGTCAACTGCGGCGCCAGCTTCCCGGGTTCCCTCGGAAAGCAGCTCTTTTGCGAGCACCAAGCTTCTTTCTCGCCCCACCAGCAGAGAGCAAGATTCTTTAGTCACATCAGCAGGAGCCGCAACTCAACCGCCATTCTCCCTCCTAACAGCGACTTCCTCTTTCCCTCCCAGTTCTGAACCACAGGCCTTCACCCAGGTCCCGTCCGCTTCCGCAACCGCAGGACTGCAGTCCAGGACTTCAGTGAGCCAGAGCGCTTCTTCGGTCAGCACGGTCAGCTCACCAAGGCCAACCGGTTCCGCCACCGCTCCATCTAGCGCAGCCTCGGCACCCGGTGTTTTGTCAGAAGCCACACCAACAGGGACCCGTTCGGCCTCACTTTGGACTACCTCACCAAAGGAAGCCATGCTAACCGAAGAGACAACCTTCTCTGAAAGAGGAAGCACCCTTGGTGGGACGGCTTCGGCTACCACAATTCCGGAAGTAACTGCAGGTCCTGCATCCACTGCCTCGACCCCTCTTCAGAAGGAGACCTCTGCAATCCCCACCAACTTTAGCGGGCCTCCCAGCACAGCAGCAGAGGGCGACCAAAGGACACTGGCCAGCACACCTGGTAGCGAAAGCACTGGCTCAAGAGAAACACCCAAAGGTCTCTCTACACCGACCACTACTTCTTTGCTAACATCCGGTGGCACTAGCTTTGAAGGCACCCCGCTTCCATCTGGTCTGACGAGTAGAGAGCAAGTGTCTTCAGCAACATCGACAGGAGCCACTCCTGCAAGTGCTCTTTCAGAGGCCACGGTGACTCCCACTGAGCCTCTGAGCCATACACCACGGGACTCGACCATCAGGCATTCCACCCCTCCACCCTCAGGCATGGAGACCAGCACCTCTGTCACCTTCAGCAAACCTTCAGATAGAGTCCAATCGTCTCCCTCTGCGTCAGAATCTGCATCCGCTACAGCCTCCTCTACCAGTGTTTTCTCCCCACCATCAGCAACAGGCCTTTCCTCTCGGCCGTCTGAAAGCAGCCTGCCCAACCAAGTTACGAACACGTCGGAGATAGCCTCTTCTCAAAGCCCAGGCACCCTGGGACCCACTAGAGCAACTGGAGCAACAAATCCAACACTTGCAGAGGTCAAAGGCACCACAGCTGCAGTCATTTCCTCTAACCCAACTCTTGTGCACACAGAGAGTTCTAGAATAACCCCACACACCAATGGGTCTCTCAGGACAGAAACAAGAGCTGTCCCAAGTTCCCTTGCCCCGACAGGTGGCAAAGAAGCCACGACCTTGGTAGAACAATCTGAGGGTGTCACGTCAACTGCGGCGCCAGCTTCCCGGGTTCCCTCGGAAAGCAGCTCTTTTGCGAGCACCAAGCTTCTTTCTCGCCCCACCAGCAGAGAGCAAGATTCTTTAGTCACATCAGCAGGAGCCGCAACTCAAAAGCCATTCTCCCTCCTAACAGCGACTTCCTCTTTCCCTCCCAGTTCTGAACCACAGGCCTTCACCCAGGTCCCGTCCGCTTCCGCAACCGCAGGACTTCTGAGCGCTTCTTCGGTCAGAACGGTCAGCTCACCAAGGCCAACGGGTTCCGCCACCGCTCCATCTAGCGCAGCCTCGGCACCCGGTGTTTTGTCAGAAGCCACACCAACAGGGACCCGTTCGGCCTCACTTTGGACTACCTCACCAAAGGAAGCCATGCTAACCGAAGAGACAACCTTCTCTGAAAGAGGAAGCACCCTTGGTGGGACGGCCTCGGCTACCACAATTCCGGAAGTAACTGCAGGTCCTGCATCCACTGCCTCGACCCCTCTTCAGAAGGAGACCTCTGCAATCCCCACCAACTTTAGCGGTCCTCCCAGCACAGCAGCAGAGGGTGACCAAAGGACACTGGCCAGCACACCTGGTAGCGAAAGCACTGGCTCAAGAGAAACACCCAAAGGTCTCTCTACACCGACCACTACTTCTTTGCTAACATCCGGTGGCACTAGCTTTGAAGGCACCCCGCTTCCATCTGGTCTGACGAGTAGAGAGCAAGTGTCTTCAGCAACATCGACAGGAGCCACTCTTGCAAGTGCTCTTTCAGAGGCCACGGTGACTCCCACTGAGCCTCTGAGCCATACACCACGGGACTCGACCATCAGGCATTCCACCTCTCCACCCTCAGGCATGGAGACCAGCACCTCTGTCACCTTCAGCAAACCTTCAGAAAGAGTCCAATCGTCTCTCTCTGCGTCAGAATCTGCATCCGCTACAGCCTCCTCTACCAGTGTTTTCTCCCCACCATCAACAACAGGCCTTTCCTCTCGGCCTTCTGAAAGCAGCCTGCCCAACCAAGTTACGAACACGTCGGAGATAGCCTCTTCTCAAAGGCCAGGCACCCTGGGACCCACTAGAGCAACTGGAGCAACAAATCCAACACTTGCAGAGGTCAAAGGCACCACAGCTGCTGTCATTTCCTCTAACCCAACTCTTGTGCACACAGAGAGTTCTAGAATAACCCCACACACCAATGGGGCTCTCAGGACAGAAACAAGAGATGTCCCAAGTTCCCTTGCCCCGACAGGTGGCAAAGAAGCCACGACCTTGGTAGAACAATCTGAGGGTGTCACGTCAACTGCGGCGCCAGCTTCCCGGGTTCCCTCGGAAAGCAGCTCTTTTGCGAGCACCAAGCTTCTTTCTCGCCCCACCAGCAGAGAGCAAGATTCTTTAGTCACATCAGCAGGAGCCGCAACTAAACCGCCATTCTCCCTCCTAACAGCGACTTCCTCTTTCCCTCCCAGTTCTGAACCACAGGCCTTCACCGAGGTCCCGTCCGCTTCCGCAACCGCAGGACTGCAGTCCAGGACTTCAGTGAGCCAGAGCGCTTCTTCGGTCAGCATGGTCAGCTCACCAAGGCCAACCGGTTCCGCCACCGCTCCATCTAGCGCAGCCTCGGCACCCGGTGTTTTGTCAGAAGCCACACCAACAGGGACCCGTTCGGCCTCACTTTGGACTACCTCACCAAAGGAAGCCATGCTAACCGAAGAGACAACCTTCTCTGAAAGAGGAAGCACCCTTGGTGGGACGGCTTCGGCTACCACAATTCCGGAAGTAACTGCAGGTCCTGCATCCACTGCCTCGACCCCTCTTCAGAAGGAGACCTCTGCAATCCCCACCAACTTTAGCGGGCCTCCCAGCACAGCAGCAGAGGGTGACCAAAGGACACTGGCCAGCACACCTGGTAGCGAAAGCACTGGCTCAAGAGAAACACCCAAAGGTCTCTCTACACCGACCACTACTTCTTTGCTAACATCCGGTGGCACTAGCTTTGAAGGCACCCCGCTTCCATCTGGTCTGACGAGTAGAGAGCAAGTGTCTTCAGCAACATCGACAGGAGCCACTCCTGCAAGTGCTCTTTCAGAGGCCACGGTGACTCCCACTGAGCCTCTGAGCCATACACCACGGGACTCGACCATCAGGCATTCCACCTCTCCACCCTCAGGCATGGAGACCAGCACCTCTGTCACCTTCAGCAAACCTTCAGAAAGAGTCCAATCGTCTCCCTCTGCGTCAGAATCTGCATCCGCTACAGCCTCCTCTACCAGTGTTTTCTCCCCACCATCAGCAACAGGCCTTTCCTCTCGGCCTTCTGAAAGCAGCCTGCCCAAGCAAGTTACGAACACGTCGGAGATAGCCTCTTCTCAAAGCCCAGGCACCCTGGGACCCACTAGAGCAACTGGAGCAACAAATCCAACACTTGCAGAGGTCAAAGGCACCACAGCTGCAGTCATTTCCTCTAACCCAACTCTTGTGCACACAGAGAGTTCTAGAATAACCCCACACACCAATGGGGCTCTCAGGACAGAAACAAGAGCTGTCCCAAGTTCCCTTGCCCCGACAGGTGGCAAAGAAGCCACGACCTTGGTAGAACAATCTGAGGGTGTCACGTCAACTGCGGCGCCAGCTTCCCGGGTTCCCTCGGAAAGCAGCTCTTTTGCGAGCACCAAGCTTCTTTCTCGCCCCACCAGCAGAGAGCAAGATTCTTTAGTCACATCAGCAGGAGCCGCAACTCAACCGCCATTCTCCCTCCTAACAGCGACTTCCTCTTTCCCTCCCAGTTCTGAACCACAGGCCTTCACCCAGGTCCCGTCCGCTTCCGCAACCGCAGGACTGCAGTCCAGGACTTCAGTGAGCCAGAGCGCTTCTTCGGTCAGCACGGTCAGCTCACCAAGGCCAACCGGTTCCGCCACCGCTCCATCTAGCGCAGCCTCGGCACCCGGTGTTTTGTCAGAAGCCACACCAACAGGGACCCGTTCGGCCTCACTTTGGACTACCTCACCAAAGGAAGCCATGCTAACCGAAGAGACAACCTTCTCTGAAAGAGGAAGCACCCTTGGTGGGACGGCTTCGGCTACCACAATTCCGGAAGTAACTGCAGGTCCTGCATCCAGTGCCTCGACCCCTCTTCAGAAGGAGACCTCTGCAATCCCCACCAACTTTAGCGGGCCTCCCAGCACAGCAGCAGAGGGTGACCAAAGGACACTGGCCAGCACACCTGGTAGCGAAAGCACTGGCTCAAGAGAAACACCCAAAGGTCTCTCTACACCGACCACTACTTCTTTGCTAACATCCGGTGGCACTAGCTTTGAAGGCACCCCGCTTCCATCTGGTCTGACGAGTAGAGAGCAAGTGTCTTCAGCAACATCGACAGGAGCCACTCCTGCAAGTGCTCTTTCAGAGGCCACGGTGACTCCCACTGAGCCTCTGAGCCATACACCACGGGACTCGACCATCAGGCATTCCACCTCTCCACCCTCAGGCATGGAGACCAGCACCTCTGTCACCTTCAGCAAACCTTCAGAAAGAGTCCAATCGTCTCCCTCTGCGTCAGAATCTGCATCCGCTACAGCCTCCTCTACCAGTGTTTTCTCCCCACCATCAGCAACAGGCCTTTCCTCTCGGCCTTCTGAAAGCAGCCTGCCCAAGCAAGTTACGAACACGTCGGAGATAGCCTCTTCTCAAAGCCCAGGCACCCTGGGACCCACTAGAGCAACTGGAGCAACAAATCCAACACTTGCAGAGGTCAAAGGCACCACAGCTGCAGTCATTTCCTCTAACCCAACTCTTGTGCACACAGAGAGTTCTAGAATAACCCCACACACCAATGGGGCTCTCAGGACAGAAACAAGAGCTGTCCCAAGTTCCCTTGCCCCGACAGGTGGCAAAGAAGCCACGACCTTGGTAGAACAATCTGAGGGTGTCACGTCAACTGCGGCGCCAGCTTCCCGGGTTCCCTCGGAAAGCAGCTCTTTTGCGAGCACCAAGCTTCTTTCTCGCCCCACCAGCAGAGAGCAAGATTCTTTAGTCACATCAGCAGGAGCCGCAACTCAACCGCCATTCTCCCTCCTAACAGCGACTTCCTCTTTCCCTCCCAGTTCTGAACCACAGGCCTTCACCCAGGTCCCGTCCGCTTCCGCAACCGCAGGACTGCAGTCCAGGACTTCAGTGAGCCAGAGCGCTTCTTCGGTCAGCACGGTCAGCTCACCAAGGCCAACGGGTTCCGCCACCGCTCCATCTAGCGCAGCCTCGGCACCCGGTGTTTTGTCAGAAGCCACACCAACAGGGACCCGTTCGGCCTCACTTTGGACTACCTCACCAAAGGAAGCCATGCTAACCGAAGAGACAACCTTCTCTGAAAGAGGAAGCACCCTTGGTGGGACGGCTTCGGCTACCACAATTCCGGAAGTAACTGCAGGTCCTGCATCCACTGCCTCGACCCCTCTTCAGAAGGAGACCTCTGCAATCCCCACCAACTTTAGCGGGCCTCCCAGCACAGCAGCAGAGGGTGACCAAAGGACACTGGCCAGCACACCTGGTAGCGAAAGCACTGGCTCAAGAGAAACACCCAAAGGTCTCTCTACACCGACCACTACTTCTTTGCTAACATCCGGTGGCACTAGCTTTGAAGGCACCCCGCTTCCATCTGGTCTGACGAGTAGAGAGCAAGTGTCTTCAGCAACATCGACAGGAGCCACTCCTGCAAGTGCTCTTTCAGAGGCCACGGTGACTCCCACTGAGCCTCTGAGCCATACACCACGGGACTCGACCATCAGGCATTCCACCTCTCCACCCTCAGGCATGGAGACCAGCACCTCTGTCACCTTCAGCAAACCTTCAGAAAGAGTCCAATCGTCTCCCTCTGCGTCAGAATCTGCATCCGCTACAGCCTCCTCTACCAGTGTTTTCTCCCCACCATCAGCAACAGGCCTTTCCTCTCGGCCTTCTGAAAGCAGCCTGCACAACCAAGTTACGAACACGTCGGAGATAGCCTCTTCTCAAAGCCCAGGCACCCTGGGACCCACTAGAGCAACTGGAGCAACAAATCCAACACTTGCAGAGGTCAAAGGCACCACAGCTGCTGTCATTTCCTCTAACCCAACTCTTGTGCACACAGAGAGTTCTAGAATAACCCCACACACCAATGGGGCTCTCAGGACAGAAACAAGAGCTGTCCCAAGTTCCCTTGCCCCGACAGGTGGCAAAGAAGCCACGACCTTGGTAGAACAATCTGAGGGTGTCACGTCAACTGCGGCGCCAGCTTCCCGGGTTCCCTCGGAAAGCAGCTCTTTTGCGAGCACCAAGCTTCTTTCTCGCCCCACCAGCAGAGAGCAAGATTCTTTAGTCACATCAGCAGGAGCCGCAACTCAACCGCCATTCTCCCTCCTAACAGCGACTTCCTCTTTCCCTCCCAGTTCTGAACCACAGGCCTTCACCCAGGTCCCGTCCGCTTCCGCAACCGCAGGACTGCAGTCCAGGACTTCAGTGAGCCAGAGCGCTTCTTCGGTCAGCACGGTCAGCTCACCAAGGCCAACCGGTTCCGCCACCGCTCCATCTAGCGCAGCCTCGGCACCCGGTGTTTTGTCAGAAGCCACACCAACAGGGACCCGTTCGGCCTCACTTTGGACTACCTCACCAAAGGAAGCCATGCTAACCGAAGAGACAACCTTCTCTGAAAGAGGAAGCACCCTTGGTGGGACGGCTTCGGCTACCACAATTCCGGAAGTAACTGCAGGTCCTGCATCCACTGCCTCGACCCCTCTTCAGAAGGAGACCTCTGCAATCCCCACCAACTTTAGCGGGCCTCCCAGCACAGCAGCAGAGGGTGACCAAAGGACACTGGCCAGCACACCTGGTAGCGAAAGCACTGGCTCAAGAGAAACACCCAAAGGTCTCTCTACACCGACCACTACTTCTTTGCTAACATCCGGTGGCACTAGCTTTGAAGGCACCCCGCTTCCATCTGGTCTGACGAGTAGAGAGCAAGTGTCTTCAGCAACATCGACAGGAGCCACTCCTGCAAGTGCTCTTTCAGAGGCCACGGTGACTCCCACTGAGCCTCTGAGCCATACACCACGGGACTCGACCATCAGGCATTCCACCTCTCCACCCTCAGGCATGGAGACCAGCACCTCTGTCACCTTCAGCAAACCTTCAGAAAGAGTCCAATCGTCTCCCTCTGCGTCAGAATCTGCATCCGCTACAGCCTCCTCTACCAGTGTTTTCTCCCCACCATCAGCAACAGGCCTTTCCTCTCGGCCTTCTGAAAGCAGCCTGCCCAAGCAAGTTACGAACACGTCGGAGATAGCCTCTTCTCAAAGCCCAGGCACCCTGGGACCCACTAGAGCAACTGGAGCAACAAATCCAACACTTGCAGAGGTCAAAGGCACCACAGCTGCAGTCATTTCCTCTAACCCAACTCTTGTGCACACAGAGAGTTCTAGAATAACCCCACACACCAATGGGGCTCTCAGGACAGAAACAAGAGCTGTCCCAAGTTCCCTTGCCCCGACAGGTGGCAAAGAAGCCACGACCTTGGTAGAACAATCTGAGGGTGTCACGTCAACTGCGGCGCCAGCTTCCCGGGTTCCCTCGGAAAGCAGCTCTTTTGCGAGCACCAAGCTTCTTTCTCGCCCCACCAGCAGAGAGCAAGATTCTTTAGTCACATCAGCAGGAGCCGCAACTCAACCGCCATTCTCCCTCCTAACAGTGACTTCCTCTTTCCCTCCCAGTTCTGAACCACAGGCCTTCACCCAGGTCCCGTCCGCTTCCGCAACCGCAGGACTGCAGTCCAGGACTTCAGTGAGCCAGAGCGCTTCTTCGGTCAGCACGGTCAGCTCACCAAGGCCAACGGGTTCCGCCACCGCTCCATCTAGCGCAGCCTCGGCACCCGGTGTTTTGTCAGAAGCCACACCAACAGGGACCCGTTCGGCCTCACTTTGGACTACCTCACCAAAGGAAGCCATGCTAACCGAAGAGACAACCTTCTCTGAAAGAGGAAGCACCCTTGGTGGGACGGCTTCGGCTACCACAATTCCGGAAGTAACTGCAGGTCCTGCATCCACTGCCTCGACCCCTCTTCAGAAGGAGACCTCTGCAATCCCCACCAACTTTAGCGGGCCTCCCAGCACAGCAGCAGAGGGTGACCAAAGGACACTGGCCAGCACACCTGGTAGCGAAAGCACTGGCTCAAGAGAAACACCCAAAGGTCTCTCTACACCGACCACTACTTCTTTGCTAACATCCGGTGGCACTAGCTTTGAAGGCACCCCGCTTCCATCTGGTCTGACGAGTAGAGAGCAAGTGTCTTCAGCAACATCGACAGGAGCCACTCCTGCAAGTGCTCTTTCAGAGGCCACGGTGACTCCCACTGAGCCTCTGAGCCATACACCACGGGACTCGACCATCAGGCATTCCACCTCTCCACCCTCAGGCATGGAGACCAGCACCTCTGTCACCTTCAGCAAACCTTCAGAAAGAGTCCAATCGTCTCCCTCTGCGTCAGAATCTGCATCCGCTACAGCCTCCTCTACCAGTGTTTTCTCCCCACCATCAGCAACAGGCCTTTCCTCTCGGCCTTCTGAAAGCAGCCTGCACAACCAAGTTACGAACACGACGGAGATAGCCTCTTCTCAAAGCCCAGGCACCCTGGGACCCACTAGAGCAACTGGAACAACAAATCCAACACTTGCAGAGGTCAAAGGCACCACAGCTGCAGTCATTTCCTCTAACCCAACTCTTGTGCACACAGAGAGTTCTAGAATAACCCCACACACCAATGGGGCTCTCAGGACAGAAACAAGAGCTGTCCCAAGTTCCCTTGCCCCGACAGGTGGCAAAGAAGCCACGACCTTGGTAGAACAATCTGAGGGTGTCACGTCAACTGCGGCGCCAGCTTCCCGGGTTCCCTCGGAAAGCAGCTCTTTTGCGAGCACCAAGCTTCTTTCTCGCCCCACCAGCAGAGAGCAAGATTCTTTAGTCACATCAGCAGGAGCCGCAACTCAACCGCCATTCTCCCTCCTAACAGCGACTTCCTCTTTCCCTCCCAGTTCTGAACCACAGGCCTTCACCCAGGTCCCGTCCGCTTCCGCAACCGCAGGACTGCAGTCCAGGACTTCAGTGAGCCAGAGCGCTTCTTCGGTCAGCACGGTCAGCTCACCAAGGCCAACCGGTTCCGCCACCGCTCCATCTAGCGCAGCCTCGGCACCCGGTGTTTTGTCAGAAGCCACACCAACAGGGACCCGTTCGGCCTCACTTTGGACTACCTCACCAAAGGAAGCCATGCTAACCGAAGAGACAACCTTCTCTGAAAGAGGAAGCACCCTTGGTGGGACGGCTTCGGCTACCACAATTCCGGAAGTAACTGCAGGTCCTGCATCCACTGCCTCGACCCCTCTTCAGAAGGAGACCTCTGCAATCCCCACCAACTTTAGCGGGCCTCCCAGCACAGCAGCAGAGGGTGACCAAAGGACACTGGCCAGCACACCTGGTAGCGAAAGCACTGGCTCAAGAGAAACACCCAAAGGTCTCTCTACACCGACCACTACTTCTTTGCTAACATCCGGTGGCACTAGCTTTGAAGGCACCCCGCTTCCATCTGGTCTGACGAGTAGAGAGCAAGTGTCTTCAGCAACATCGACAGGAGCCACTCCTGCAAGTGCTCTTTCAGAGGCCACGGTGACTCCCACTGAGCCTCTGAGCCATACACCACGGGACTCGACCATCAGGCATTCCACCTCTCCACCCTCAGGCATGGAGAACAGCACCTCTGTCACCTTCAGCAAACCTTCAGAAAGAGTCCAATCGTCTCCCTCTGCGTCAGAATCTGCATCCGCTACAGCCTCCTCTACCAGTGTTTTCTCCCCACCATCAGCAACAGGCCTTTCCTCTCGGCCTTCTGAAAGCAGCCTGCACAACCAAGTTACGAACACGACGGAGATAGCCTCTTCTCAAAGCCCAGGCACCCTGGGACCCACTAGAGCAACTGGAACAACAAATCCAACACTTGCAGAGGTCAAAGGCACCACAGCTGCAGTCATTTCCTCTAACCCAACTCTTGTGCACACAGAGAGTTCTAGAATAACCCCACACACCAATGGGGCTCTCAGGACAGAAACAAGAGCTGTCCCAAGTTCCCTTGCCCCGACAGGTGGCAAAGAAGCCACGACCTTGGTAGAACAATCTGAGGGTGTCACGTCAACTGCGGCGCCAGCTTCCCGGGTTCCCTCGGAAAGCAGCTCTTTTGCGAGCACCAAGCTTCTTTCTCGCCCCACCAGCAGAGAGCAAGATTCTTTAGTCACATCAGCAGGAGCCGCAACTCAACCGCCATTCTCCCTCCTAACAGCGACTTCCTCTTTCCCTCCCAGTTCTGAACCACAGGCCTTCACCCAGGTCCCGTCCGCTTCCGCAACCGCAGGACTGCAGTCCAGGACTTCAGTGAGCCAGAGCGCTTCTTCGGTCAGCACGGTCAGCTCACCAAGGCCAACCGGTTCCGCCACCGCTCCATCTAGCGCAGCCTCGGCACCCGGTGTTTTGTCAGAAGCCACACCAACAGGGACCCGTTCGGCCTCACTTTGGACTACCTCACCAAAGGAAGCCATGCTAACCGAAGAGACAACCTTCTCTGAAAGAGGAAGCACCCTTGGTGGGACGGCTTCGGCTACCACAATTCCGGAAGTAACTGCAGGTCCTGCATCCACTGCCTCGACCCCTCTTCAGAAGGAGACCTCTGCAATCCCCACCAACTTTAGCGGGCCTCCCAGCACAGCAGCAGAGGGTGACCAAAGGACACTGGCCAGCACACCTGGTAGCGAAAGCACTGGCTCAAGAGAAACACCCAAAGGTCTCTCTACACCGACCACTACTTCTTTGCTAACATCCGGTGGCACTAGCTTTGAAGGCACCCCGCTTCCATCTGGTCTGACGAGTAGAGAGCAAGTGTCTTCAGCAACATCGACAGGAGCCACTCCTGCAAGTGCTCTTTCAGAGGCCACGGTGACTCCCACTGAGCCTCTGAGCCATACACCACGGGACTCGACCATCAGGCATTCCACCTCTCCACCCTCAGGCATGGAGACCAGCACCTCTGTCACCTTCAGCAAACCTTCAGAAAGAGTCCAATCGTCTCCCTCTGCGTCAGAATCTGCATCCGCTACAGCCTCCTCTACCAGTGTTTTCTCCCCACCATCAGCAACAGGCCTTTCCTCTCGGCCTTCTGAAAGCAGCCTGCCCAAGCAAGTTACGAACACGTCGGAGATAGCCTCTTCTCAAAGCCCAGGCACCCTGGGACCCACTAGAGCAACTGGAGCAACAAATCCAACACTTGCAGAGGTCAAAGGCACCACAGCTGCAGTCATTTCCTCTAACCCAACTCTTGTGCACACAGAGAGTTCTAGAATAACCCCACACACCAATGGGGCTCTCAGGACAGAAACAAGAGCTGTCCCAAGTTCCCTTGCCCCGACAGGTGGCAAAGAAGCCACGACCTTGGTAGAACAATCTGAGGGTGTCACGTCAACTGCGGCGCCAGCTTCCCGGGTTCCCTCGGAAAGCAGCTCTTTTGCGAGCACCAAGCTTCTTTCTCGCCCCACCAGCAGAGAGCAAGATTCTTTAGTCACATCAGCAGGAGCCGCAACTCAACCGCCATTCTCCCTCCTAACAGCGACTTCCTCTTTCCCTCCCAGTTCTGAACCACAGGCCTTCACCCAGGTCCCGTCCGCTTCCGCAACCGCAGGACTGCAGTCCAGGACTTCAGTGAGCCAGAGCGCTTCTTCGGTCAGCACGGTCAGCTCACCAAGGCCAACCGGTTCCGCCACCGCTCCATCTAGCGCAGCCTCGGCACCCGGTGTTTTGTCAGAAGCCACACCAACAGGGACCCGTTCGGCCTCACTTTGGACTACCTCACCAAAGGAAGCCATGCTAACCGAAGAGACAACCTTCTCTGAAAGAGGAAGCACCCTTGGTGGGACGGCTTCGGCTACCACAATTCCGGAAGTAACTGCAGGTCCTGCATCCACTGCCTCGACCCCTCTTCAGAAGGAGACCTCTGCAATCCCCACCAACTTTAGCGGGCCTCCCAGCACAGCAGCAGAGGGTGACCAAAGGACACTGGCCAGCACACCTGGTAGCGAAAGCACTGGCTCAAGAGAAACACCCAAAGGTCTCTCTACACCGACCACTACTTCTTTGCTAACATCCGGTGGCACTAGCTTTGAAGGCACCCCGCTTCCATCTGGTCTGACGAGTAGAGAGCAAGTGTCTTCAGCAACATCGACAGGAGCCACTCCTGCAAGTGCTCTTTCAGAGGCCACGGTGACTCCCACTGAGCCTCTGAGCCATACACCACGGGACTCGACCATCAGGCATTCCACCTCTCCACCCTCAGGCATGGAGACCAGCACCTCTGTCACCTTCAGCAAACCTTCAGAAAGAGTCCAATCGTCTCCCTCTGCGTCAGAATCTGCATCCGCTACAGCCTCCTCTACCAGTGTTTTCTCCCCACCATCAGCAACAGGCCTTTCCTCTCGGCCTTCTGAAAGCAGCCTGCCCAAGGAAGTTACGAACACGTCGGAGATAGCCTCTTCTCAAAGCCCAGGCACCCTGGGACCCACTAGAGCAACTGGAGCAACAAATCCAACACTTGCAGAGGTCAAAGGCACCACAGCTGCAGTCATTTCCTCTAACCCAACTCTTGTGCACACAGAGAGTTCTAGAATAACCCCACACACCAATGGGGCTCTCAGGACAGAAACAAGAGCTGTCCCAAGTTCCCTTGCCCCGACAGGTGGCAAAGAAGCCACGACCTTGGTAGAACAATCTGAGGGTGTCACGTCAACTGCGGCGCCAGCTTCCCGGGTTCCCTCGGAAAGCAGCTCTTTTGCGAGCACCAAGCTTCTTTCTCGCCCCACCAGCAGAGAGCAAGATTCTTTAGTCACATCAGCAGGAGCCGCAACTCAACCGCCATTCTCCCTCCTAACAGCGACTTCCTCTTTCCCTCCCAGTTCTGAACCACAGGCCTTCACCCAGGTCCCGTCCGCTTCCGCAACCGCAGGACTGCAGTCCAGGACTTCAGTGAGCCAGAGCGCTTCTTCGGTCAGCACGGTCAGCTCACCAAGGCCAACCGGTTCCGCCACCGCTCCATCTAGCGCAGCCTCGGCACCCGGTGTTTTGTCAGAAGCCACACCAACAGGGACCCGTTCGGCCTCACTTTGGACTACCTCACCAAAGGAAGCCATGCTAACCGAAGAGACAACCTTCTCTGAAAGAGGAAGCACCCTTGGTGGGACGGCTTCGGCTACCACAATTCCGGAAGTAACTGCAGGTCCTGCATCCACTGCCTCGACCCCTCTTCAGAAGGAGACCTCTGCAATCCCCACCAACTTTAGCGGGCCTCCCAGCACAGCAGCAGAGGGTGACCAAAGGACACTGGCCAGCACACCTGGTAGCGAAAGCACTGGCTCAAGAGAAACACCCAAAGGTCTCTCTACACCGACCACTACTTCTTTGCTAACATCCGGTGGCACTAGCTTTGAAGGCACCCCGCTTCCATCTGGTCTGACGAGTAGAGAGCAAGTGTCTTCAGCAACATCGACAGGAGCCACTCCTGCAAGTGCTCTTTCAGAGGCCACGGTGACTCCCACTGAGCCTCTGAGCCATACACCACGGGACTCGACCATCAGGCATTCCACCTCTCCACCCTCAGGCATGGAGACCAGCACCTCTGTCACCTTCAGCAAACCTTCAGAAAGAGTCCAATCGTCTCCCTCTGCGTCAGAATCTGCATCCGCTACAGCCTCCTCTACCAGTGTTTTCTCCCCACCATCAGCAACAGGCCTTTCCTCTCGGCCTTCTGAAAGCAGCCTGCCCAAGCAAGTTACGAACACGTCGGAGATAGCCTCTTCTCAAAGCCCAGGCACCCTGGGACCCACTAGAGCAACTGGAGCAACAAATCCAACACTTGCAGACGTCAAAGGCACCACAGCTGCAGTCATTTCCTCTAACCCAACTCTTGTGCACACAGAGAGTTCTAGAATAACCCCACACACCAATGGGGCTCTCAGGACAGAAACAAGAGCTGTCCCAAGTTCCCTTGCCCCGACAGGTGGCAAAGAAGCCACGACCTTGGTAGAACAATCTGAGGGTGTCACGTCAACTGCGGCGCCAGCTTCCCGGGTTCCCTCGGAAAGCAGCTCTTTTGCGAGCACCAAGCTTCTTTCTCGCCCCACCAGCAGAGAGCAAGATTCTTTAGTCACATCAGCAGGAGCCGCAACTCAACCGCCATTCTCCCTCCTAACAGCGACTTCCTCTTTCCCTCCCAGTTCTGAACCACAGGCCTTCACCCAGGTCCCGTCCGCTTCCGCAACCGCAGGACTGCAGTCCAGGACTTCAGTGAGCCAGAGCGCTTCTTCGGTCAGCACGGTCAGCTCACCAAGGCCAACCGGTTCCGCCACCGCTCCATCTAGCGCAGCCTCGGCACCCGGTGTTTTGTCAGAAGCCACACCAACAGGGACCCGTTCGGCCTCACTTTGGACTACCTCACCAAAGGAAGCCATGCTAACCGAAGAGACAACCTTCTCTGAAAGAGGAAGCACCCTTGGTGGGACGGCTTCGGCTACCACAATTCCGGAAGTAACTGCAGGTCCTGCATCCACTGCCTCGACCCCTCTTCAGAAGGAGACCTCTGCAATCCCCACCAACTTTAGCGGGCCTCCCAGCACAGCAGCAGAGGGTGACCAAAGGACACTGGCCAGCACACCTGGTAGCGAAAGCACTGGCTCAAGAGAAACACCCAAAGGTCTCTCTACACCGACCAGCACCTCTGTCACCTTCAGGAATCCTTCAGAAAGAGTCCAACCATCTCCCTCTGCGTCAGAATCTGCGTTGGCAAAACAATATGAGGGCATCTCGTCAACTGTGGCGCCAGCTTCCCGGGTTCCCTCAGAAAGCAGCTCTTTTCCGAGCACCAAGCTTCTTTCTCGCCCCACCACGAGCGCTCAAGATAGCTTAGCTACATCAGCAGTAATTCATGAGGGTTCAACATCTGTTTCCAATTTGGTGAATAGTTCCCATACAGAGACATTATTAACTTCTTTTTCAAGGCATATTATGCCCTCAGTATTTTTTTCCACTGTAACATCCAATACACAAAGTCCTCCTAAATGTGGTGAGTATATTAAGTATATTTCCTATGATATCAATTTCAATTCATGTTAGTAATGTGTTTTATCCTCTTTTCAAACCGAAAGCAATTTTATGGGTTTTTTGTTTGTTTGTTTTTGCAATTACTGCTTTCACTTTTAAGAATTTTTTCGACAAACGTTTATGTTTAGATCGGTATATTCTTACAGTCATTGTTGATGACTTTGTTTTACATTGTATATCTGATTTGGACAGGTAAATATTTAGTAGTTATGCAAAATATAGAGATACTAGTGAACTCTGAAAAACTTTACCTGGTATAAATGTGCATTTAATTCTTGTCATAAGGAGGCAACCATCCAGATTCAGCCGCATTATGATTACATTTGTTCCATTGTCTTCAAATATTGAACCCATTGGAACTGAAAATCAGATGCTGTATAAATTCTTCCACTGTCGCATTGTGGAGTCTATGTACCGAGAATAGAAAATATATAGGTAACTAGTTACAAATAATAATTTACACTTCTATTCAAATATAATGCAGCAGAATCTCACTCCCTTTTTTTTTTTTTATAAGTGGAGCTATTTCTGTTTATTTTTTTCAGTTTATGATCTGTGCGGCCTGATTACTTTTGTACATACTTAGTGTCTTGTAGCATCTTGGTGCTTTTGAAAATTTAATAAAGGGTTACTGTTTTCATTACTTTTGAAGAACAAGCAAACAAAGAGACTGGGGGAGCCACAACAGCGAGCTGTTCACAGCATGACTGTGATGTAATCTACTTTTTATATTGCACTTCTAAGATAGTGAAAAATCCATCCCCCCTCTGAGATTGCACATAAATAAACCTAAACTGCAGTCTCAGTCCTTCTCCCAGGCCAATGCAAATACTCAGTTGCATTCAGAAGCTCCATATTCCATGCATGCAGGCATTTTATATACTTCTGTATATAATCAATAAAATTAATAAATTAAATTTTGCACTGGGAAAAAAAAAAAAGAATTTGGAGCCAGTATTCTGGTCTTTGATGCGAAAATCTGCTTTTGCAGCCTGTAAGCTCCTCACAAGGGGAACACTGAAATTTTTGTTGTAGGACCCCACTTGTATATATATATATATATGAGCAGTATTCTTCAAGTTTCATTCTTCAAAGTGGCACCAGCCATACTTAAGAATAGTGTTGGGAATCATGTGGCTATCCCGATGTTGTTTGACTGCAGCTCCCTGCCCCCCTCCACTAGCATCTGGAAGGCTGTGTCATTTCCATCCCTGCTAAAAAAGACAGTATGATAGTGAAATGTTGATTGGTGGAATATTCAGACCACCTCCAAGTGACAGCTATAGGGAGGTGGGCTCAGAATGTATTAAGGGGTGAAAGCTGCTGCCATGTCCTTCACCAGTGGTGCATGCAGTAGTTATGCTTTATGATCCATAGCAGTGCCCATATGGCATCTATTCAAGTTGGCCAGTGCATGAAACAGCACTGTATGCATACTGATGTACATACATAAGCACTTCTCAGTTTGAGGCAAAAGGTGGAATGGGACATGATCACATTGAATGGAGAATTTGTATACATATACACCAGTGTACAGACAGTAGCTCTTCACATTCTGGTCCAAACTATTTGTAGTGGAAAGATGTAGCTGTTGACTTTGTGTATGGGCTATAAGGTGTGTGTGTATGTCTAAGGCATATCCAGATTGACTGAAAAGTTCCCAGATTTTGTTCCTGTTCTTTTCAATTTCATATTGGGTTAAAATTAACTGACTTGGGGAGCTGGGATAAAAACTCTCTTATCATACAGGGAGCTGACAGAAAATATTATAGGATAAACAAAACATGTGTGGATCTCCAATATAAAATCAGAGGGAATAAGAACAAAATTAGTGACTGTCTGGTCTTTTCAATCAGCCTGTATACACTCTCCATTCCATAGTTCCACATTCCTCTCATAGCTTTTACATCTGTTTTCAGAGTTTTAGAAATCAACTGCATTGCTGGCATTAAATGTCCTTTTTTATTGCAGATACAGGTCCTTTCTACATTCAACTTGATAAAGTCAGCAGCCAAGTGATACAGTTCCATTGGGTTGCTCCAGCTGGGAAAAGGGACAGCCCTTATACAGTGTCACTCTTGGCAGATAACACTGTTCAGAAGAAAATAATCACAAATAACACGAAGATGGTATTTGAAAATCTATCTCCAGGTGATTGGTACACAGTATCAGTGGAGGTGTGGAGCTGTGGTAGGAAGATTAGTTCTTCAGTGACAGTTCGGACAGGTATTATTTCTGTTCTCCATTTATATTTGCTTTCTCAAAATAATGCATGCCAAAGTTTATGCTGACATATTTTACTCAGTCTATGCTTCATTCAAAGCAATGTCCAGGTTAGGATGGCTTAATCCTTAACCACCTTCTCTGCCACCCTGAAGGAGACGGTGGTGGAAAGGAGAGTGAGAGCTATCTCATGTTACAGGGCAAGGCCAACTCACTATCCTTCCCATATTTTCCCCTCTTCTTTCACTGGATACTTGGAGCAGTAAGATGATACCCATAAGGCCTATTAATGCCAATATGACATTATTAAGCAAAGAGCTGATGGTCTGATATAAGGGAGTGTGTTCCTGTCCAGTACAGTATTGGGGAGCTTGGCTAAATTCTATTAATTACTTTATCACATATAATTCTTGCAGATGTACATGGGCAAAACTCACCCATAAAATTGGGCTTGTTATGTATGCCCTTCCATATTCAGAGGTTGTTACAGAAAGTAAGATTTCAGACATCTACGGTATGTAATTATCACACGGAGCCTTACTGTCCCTTAAACATCCCTCAAACATGGCTAAATTGTCCATAAAGTACATGGGTGTGATAGCCAATTGTGCTTGTCTCTCGTGACTTAATCGTCATTGAGGCATCTTGCTTCTCTCCTGTCATCAAAGCATTCGTGGAGCAGCCATTTCTCCAATAAAAGAAGTTCCCATTGTTGAAAAATGGCTGCTCCGAGAATGCTTTGATGATGGGAGAGGAGCAGGATACCTCAATGATGATTAAATCACAGGAGGCAAGCGCGATTGGCTATCACACCCACAACCTTTACGGACAATTTAGCCACATTTCAGGGATGGTAAGGCTCAGTGTGATAATCACCTATGAAGCCATCCAATACACAGAGGATTGAAAATGCTTCATCATCTCAACTAGAAAGCATTAGGGTGGGGCAAAGGTCCCCCTATTGCTAGAGGAGAGAATCTCAACTAATGCGAGCCTCTTAACCACCTTTAGTGGACATCCAGTAAGAATTAGGATGAAAAAGTGTTTCCCTCCACGAAAGGAAAGAAGCTTTACTTGTTGAGAGATATCTGATGGGAGGATTTATGTTCACCAGAAGCTTCTTTGGCATAAATCTCTCAGGCTGCATCAGCACTGCAGTGGTACCTGCAGTGTGACACCGATTTTGTGCCACGGTTCCATCCTATGGAATTTCTGGGATTTGTAATTTGTTGTGGCACCAGAGCTTTCTGACAGAGAAGACTAAATATCTCACAAAACTATAAATCCCAGAATTCAATAGCACTGAGCCATGGCAAAGCAGTGTCAAACTGGATTATTTCTGCAGTGCACCTTCCCTAAGTGCAGTATTCTGCAGTATTCCCTAAGCAGTAGTCCCTAAGAGTGGATCTTCCAGATCCACTGTTGTTGTTGTGTGCCTTCAAGTCATTTCTCACTTATGGCGACCTTAAGGCGAACTTATCATATGGTTTTCTTGGCAAGTTTCTTCTGAGGGGGTTTGCCATTGTCATTCTCTGAGGCTGGGAGAAAGTGACTTGCCCAAGGTCACCCAGTGGGTTTCCATGGCCAAGCTGGGATTCAAACCCTGGCTTCCCCGTGTCCTACTCCAGTGCTCAAACCATTACACCACACTGCCCCTATTTTGATCCATTAGCCTTTCCTTTTTCACAATGCATTAATGGAACAACACTACCAGTATGTCTGTGTACAACTCACTACCCCTTCTAATATCCTGCCTCAGCCACATGAATCAGTGTAGGTCATGGGAAGGCCATCTTTGCATTGTGCCCTGGTGGGTGAGTGCCCACGACTTTAGAGGAATTGAAACACAGGATCAGTAAATCACAGAGCTGGAGGAGACCTCAAGAACCATCAAGCCCAACTCCCTGCCACACAGGAATATACAATTAAAGCACCCCTGACAGCTGGCCATCTAGCCTCTGTATAAAAACAGAGGAAATCCCAGCACTCTTTGAAGCAGCATATTCCACTGTCCAACAGTTCTTACTGTCAGGAAGTTCTAATGTTTAAGATCCACTACTTTGTATAAACACACAGCCTGACTGTTGGTCAGTCCTATCTGCAAATTATGTCATTATCTGTTTTCAGTCACAACAATCACACCATTATTTACTATAATTAATTACATGTACTATTGGGCTAAACAATTCTCTGATTCCTTTACAGAGGCCACAGAATATATTGGAACAGCCAGGATTACAAACGAAAAATATATACCCCAATATAGCAACAAATCAAGTACTGAGTTCCAAGATTTTCAGAAAAACTTTACAGCAGAGGTACCTTCTACAGTATTTTAGAATAAACATAGTTTAATTAAAATCTCTTGTTAAGACCTAACTGAAGCTGGGTACTCTCAAGTCCTATTGAATATGATCAATATTCAATATGAGTTTCATGCACCTTTATAAACCAGTGATCAAAATATTTACATTTGGCTAGGTCTTGGCTTTATTATCTGCCAACAGAACTTGGTTCCTCCTCTTCCCTTTTTAAAGCAGAACGACAGAAACCATTCACATGGCACAGCTATCAATCTTTGTTTCCCTGAATCAAATATTCACAAACTGTGTCAATTTGGTTCTATCTGGAATTTGAAGGGAATCTGGGGCCAAATCATGCATATAGCAGGGTCTCCTTCACAGGCATTGGCATGGAAAGGCGGTGGAGGGTGGATAAAAGAAGCAGGGAACATGATTGCAAGAATGCATCCAGAAAACATTTCCTTCCTTTTCCTGATCTACTTGGTTACAGTTGCATGGAGAACAATGCCCTCAAAATGGTCTGTCCTATCAATTAGCTAGGGACAAGTATCATTCAAACAAACCGGATAGGGCTATATTGCATGCAGGACATGGATTTATTGATGTAAATAGCATCAGGGCATCACAGGGTGTGCGGGAGGTGCAAGCCACATGAGGTGACACCCAAGGGTGTGTGTGACACCACTGCTGCCCAAATATTTTCTTTTTGTCAGAAACAGGCTGAGGCGCTCGTTTGCATTCCTTTAAAATGTTGTGGCTCAGTGCAAGACATGGTGTGAATGAAGCCAGGCTCAGTGGGAGGAAAAGGAGAGGCCTCAGTTTTTCCCCCTTTAAATTAAAATTAAACATTTTAAAATTTTAATTTTTTAATTTAAAAAAATCTTTTTAATTTTTCTTTAAGAAAATCACATCTTACCAAATTTTCGCTTTAACCACATGAAATGATGTACATGTGTATAATGTGTGTATAATATGATATTATATTTAATATGATATTAAATGTATAATTCCAAATTTTGCTGGTTGTTTATGTCACAACATTACATTCTGTGATATACATTGGTTTTACATTCTGTGATATACAGGAATTACAATTTATAGGTTACATTAGTACAAAAAATATTACTAAGGATTCTATATGGTGTGGGATGGGAAGAGGTCAATGTGTGGGTGACACCATGAGTTACCACACTGGGTGATACCAACCTTAGTGACATCACTGAATGGCATCATTATTCCAACAACTCCTTGGTTTCACTAAGGTATGTAGTGTGAGATACCGTGTGTCATGTCATCATGATCAAGTTGTGAGCTTCTCCAACTCTGCTGCACAACATGGAATGCTGCTGTGAGGGGAAAGGAATGTCCATATCACCATGTCATGAAATGGGATAGATATTACAGGATATTATTAAGAGGAAGAACTTGACACATGGCTGCCATTACTGTGTCAGCTTCATTTATTCCATAAGATATAGTTTTACCCATAATTACAGGTATCATTTTGAACAGCTTATTGTGTTAATGCATATGTGACTGAATGACAAATAAGTCTTAGGACAGGAAGAATGGGAGGATCACACGGACTGTTGAAATGTGGGAGAATAAAAATAACTTCTCAGTCAAGGATCCTGCCCTAAGAAATTCCAGCAGAATATGGAGAGTATTTTAATAAGTTAAGGATGAGTTAGAATAGGCAAGGAACCTACAGAAAGGATATACATATCTCTTTTCAGGCACAAACATGGCTAAATTTCATGCAATTTGTGCTCTTTGTTACTGAGATTAACAGCTCTGTGAAAAGTTGTGCATGTAGAGATCCAACATTTGTGAGGTCTTCAATAAATTATTCTGTATGTCCTATAAAGTTATCTTATAGCGAATGAAAAAAAAAAGGATATAACCATCATCTTGCTAATTTTACAGATAAACAAATATTTACCACCTGTATTCAGAGAATTATTACAATCTGGAAAAATGCATATAATAATCACTGGGATTCAAGAAGGAAGTTTGATTGTTAATTTCATCATTAAAATGGTTCTGGACAGCAATGTAACACATGAAGAGGTTGAACATGCTGTAATTGAAGCCTTAAACAGAAGCAGAACTCTGGATGTAGACCTCACCAGAACTTCCATAAAAGGTATGGTATTTCTGTGACATGGGACCAGGGCTATATTGCCTTTCCAGTCCCTGCCAGTTTTACAGGTGAACTGTGAACTTCCTAAAGTCTGCCTACACATGTTCACAACATCCATCCACTTGAATTTTCTGCTGTAAGGTAGGCAGTCCAAAGCTGCAGCACAAGCCATCAGAAAAGGAAGAAGTATTCCACAGTATTCTACCACAGACAAGAAGTATTTAAACATCTATATTAGCTGAGTGGTCTCACTTCAGCAGATCTAGCACTGCATTCATTCCTGTAGCCTGTAGTATTTTAGTATTTTAGTGAAATAATCCAGTCTGAGACCGCTTTAACTTCCCTGGCTCAGTGCTAGGAAATTGTGGGAACTGTAGTTTTGTGAGATATTTAGCCTCCTCTGTCAGAGAGCTCAGGTGCCACAATAAATGACAATTCCCAGGATTCCCTAGCACTGAGCCAGGTCAGTAAAAGCAGTCTCAAAATGGATTATTTGTGCAGTGTGTTTTGAATCCTCTCCTAGAATTCTTAGCGCCACTTCCATGGGCCAAACTAGATGATGCATAAAAAGCACTGAATATGCATGCACATGCATGTATCTCTGTGTGCAGTTCTCTCTTCTTGAAGCATCTTCATGCTTCACCTAACATTCTTTTAGGTTCTGTAGAATTTCCAACAGCTAATTCATTTTCCTGGATTTTTTCATCATCATTTTCTTCATAATAAACTTCTCACCCTTCAAACTCTGTCCCTGTCTCCTGTTACTTTTGTTTACAAACAGTACAGAATTGCCCTTATCATTGTGATTAGCTCACCTTCATTTACTCATTGTGTGGCCATGGTGGAATTGTAGTTTGTCCTAATAAATGTATTAAATTCCTAGAAGTGTTAGCTCACTATTAGTGCAATGTTGAATCTGTTGTGTGCTTTAGTTTTAACTTTAAAAGAGCTACACAAGGTGTCTTGTCATGTAAAACTTATTTTTCATAGCCATAATCTGTCAAAATATATAAAAGAAAACCCACACATAGAAAGCAGACTACTAAATTAACTATTATTTAAGATGCTGTACCTATTGGCAGGTGAAGTTTGGACAGCTTTAGTGTTCAGGCTAAACCACTGCAGTTTGGAGCTGTTAGTTATTGTCTCCTGTTTAGCGTTTATACTTAACTATCAGTCGAACTCATGTATAAGTCAAGGGCAGGTTTTGGCGTAAAAATTATGGATTTTTATAAAACCCATGTGGATAAGTTGGAGGTAAAACTTAGGGGCATGTAACAAAAGGTTTTAAAGGATGAAGCAAAGGAAAACAATGTCAAAGAACTTACAAAATTCTAGTAGTCATAAATATTTGCGCTCACCTTAAAGGCTGGATGGATGAAAATAGGGGTGGGTGGGTCAGAGCTTCCAGGACTCTTGCCTTTCACCAGGGGATGGTTCCTTTTTTTCTGAGTTACAGTACTTACATTGACCCATAGATAAGTTAATTCATATTTTTGGGGTTTATTTTTTGACTACAATTTCAAGGCTTTTGATACAATTTCAAGAGTATCTACAGTAATTCCTTCTTAGTCATTTGTTTCCAGACCACTAAAATTTATCCTACTGTCATGTGTCTGTTTTTTAATCTATCTCCTGTTCTGCCTCTTTGGTTCCTGATATTTTAATGACTGGGCCAATGACTGGGGACCTGCAAGTGGAAAGCAGCCCCCTGAAAAAAAAAAGATCATGTTGAACCTGTTTTGTATGTATGCATATTTATCATTTGTAGGATCACACAGTGTGTTACTGATGTTAGTGCGTTCTTTCTAAAACTGAGCATTTGGCCTGTAGTGTAAGCATACTCAGTGTTTGTTTTGTTTTTTACATTTGCGTACTAATTTTCTTGTTTGTTTGAACTTATTACAGTTGCCCCTGTCTGTCAGTCAGGCTTCAATAGCTGTTCTAAATATGCTACTTGCATTGCAAAAGGTGACAATTATACATGTCAATGTGGGCCAGGATTTCATGATCAAAGTCCTCTTGTGCCAGGAAGACAATGCGATGGTAAGAATAAATTTAAAGTAAATATTGAGAGATATATAAAGGCAAAATGTGAGAAAAGCTGTAGTATTTTTAACCTTAACCACTTCAGTGGAGAAATTATTTGGGAAGTCCAATTGTCCTACTGTTGTGCTGAGGTTACAAATAATTTTTCCCCAGCATCTTGTGTGTGTGTGTGCTTTATAGTTCTGTGGGCTTATTAGCCTAGAAAAACACTGCATTTATGTGGCTTTTGCTTATTTGAATGAGCATCCTCTAAGAATCCTAATAACCCTTCCACATTTTCAATGTATCCGTGAAAGTTCTAATACCCCACTCACTTATTTTAAGTTCTAACTCAAATAAAATATTCTGTAGTAGATATTTTAAGGCTCTCTAGTGTAAGAAAGAAAAGAGAACTGTGGAAGTTTCCCTATGCTCTAAAAGCAAAAAGAAAGATTTTTGTTTTTGTTTTTTATAAGCATGCAATTACAAGCAGGGCAGTTTAAAAACTGCAGTAGGGTCCAGATTTACAGTTTGTAATATAAAGAACCTCTTTCTAAGAATATGCTCATTTCTTTTTGCTTTCTCAAGGTGAATGTGGTGGTTCATCTGTCTCACACTACCACTGACTACTATTACAGATTATTACACTTACTGTTTCCTCTCTTGTAGATATTAATGAATGCACAGGAAATAATTCATGTTCCTTTTTGGCTTCCTGCAATAACACCATTGGTAGTTATAAATGTCAGTGTTATTCTGGTATAACAGATTTGAATCCAACATATCCTGGGCGAGAGTGTCAAGGTAAATACATTTGATAACCCTATTGATTTGGTAATCAAAATTATACAGCTATGTTGAAAGTGCAATAATTTAAGTTTGGCAAAGCCAGATTTTACTGCAGCCTGTCAGTTTGGATTTTAAGCTAACAGCACAATATTGTGGGTGGTAATGCTTATGAATATCTTCAGAAAGTTAATGCATGCAGCAACTTCAGAAGGTTTTTCATTGGATGCAATGGGCCAGAAGGTTGTATGAATGATTCCTGCATTAAAATGTCATAAATCTGGTACCAGAATTAGAATATGAGATACATTTCTTTCTCTTTTTTTGTACTATTCAAAAAGCATAACTCCACCTAACTCTAGTGTGTGATTTAAAATACAGAGTTTAAAGAGTACAAAATTTTACCTCTTCACCTAAAGGTGGATTTTTTTTTTCTTTTGCACATCTATTTGTAGTTGAGTTTTGTGTTTGTTTTGCAGATCCCATCATGTGTTTTAACAAGACCAACTTGTGCTCACAACCCCCAAAATGTTTCCGGTCACAACACTATTACATCTGTTCAAGTATGTTATAAATATTTATTATGAACTTCATAGACACTGTAAGATTAGAGTGGGAAATGGTTAAAAGTTGGCCAAATAAGTAATTTAAAATGACTTTCTCTAATGACTGGATGCACTTATGACAGTTTCTATAAGAAAATGTACTTCTAAACATATGTTAAAAACTCATGTTTCGTTTTGAGCACATGAGTATTTTTAAGCACACAGTTGTGAATATGGTGCTGAAAGGTAATAAACACAGATTAGTTTCAGTTAAAATATTTTACTCAGTAATTTTTCTCTCAAGTTTTGCTCATTTCAAAATATAAGAATATAGGAATTTTGCTTTTGTAAGAAAATCTTAGAGCAGAAGGAAAAAGTACATTATAGTACACACTAATAAAGTTTTGAAAATAATTTTATAAGTCTCTGAAGTCATACAACAAATAAGACATCAAATGTTCTGAGCTTGACTCAATAATTAGTACAAAATAAATCAGTCAAATGCTGCACCAAGAAAATGTATATCTCAAAATAAATCATTCGCACAGCACCTAAACACTTTTATTTATTTTATATAAACATAAAAACCTGTTCTTTTGCTTTGTACAAATGTGGAATGCTTTAGCATAGCACATTGTGATATGAAAGGCAGCATGAGTAGGTAAGGGAAGTCAAAATATATAAATAAAATATATTTTTTAAAATGTATGCCTACCTTACACTGGAAGAAAGGAGGGGAAAAAGGAACATCAAGTTATTGCTGAGAGCTGTGTAGCTTAATACGTGTTTGTGTGTGTGTGTTTGAGAGAGAGAGAGAGATTTTAAAGGACGTAACTGGTGTCTATGAGGTATATGACACCCAGGATCAAGGAAGGCTATATGTAGTCAAAAAAGGAAATTTGTTGCTAAAAATTGAGGATACATGTTTGCATGTAATGTGGACATGCTAATGAATACATATAGATACACATTTATTTAGTAATAATTATGCTGTAGTCTTTCAAGTTGACCCTGACTTATGATGTTTCTACCGTAGGGTTTTCTTGGCAAGATTTACTCAGGGGCGGTACAGACCGCCCAAAAGGGGTGGTCTGGCACCACCTTTTTTTGCAGCGCAACTTCACCACAGCAGCTAGATGCTGCAGTGAAGCTGCGCAGCAAAAATGGAGCAGGGCTTCCCCACTCCTTTTTTGCGCCGCAGTTGCGGCGTGATTGAAAGAAAAGGTGCCATTGGGCGCCTTTCCAATGCCACAACTGTGCATCTGCATCTAGAAGCTGCGCAGTTGCGGCGGTGCCATTACATACACCGTCTAAACGGTGTTACATAATGGCACCAGTGGGTTTGGGAGCATACAAAAGCTGAGTACAAATGCCGCCATTATGTAGTAGGGTTCGGGAGCGTGCGAATGCCGTCTAGGCGCCTCTTACTGCCCGTCTGTTTTGGGACTCAGAGGAGGTTTGCTACTGCCTTCCTCCTAAGGCTCAGAAATCCCAAGGCCATCCAGTGGGTTTCCATGGCAGAGTGGAGATTTGAACCCTTGTCTCCCAAAGGCCTAGTCCAACACTCAAAGCCACTACATCACACTGGCTCCTTAGAAATAATTACTATAATTTAAATAGAAGTACTTCTCACCACAATGGAAAGATTGTGACCAGATGACCTGTGTGCCAGTTTAGTCTGCTGCCTGGATATAACATGTTGATTGGTAACTGCAAAGTCCCTGCTGTTCTTCAGACAATTCTTTATCTTTTAACAAGTGCTGAACTTGAAGTCCTACAAATAGAAAACACCAGATTAATTCTTCTCAGAAGAAATTTACCAAAGACTGGCATACATTCTGATAGAGAGCTATCATTTCACATCTCTTCAAGTACACAATTGCCAATTGTAAAATGAGATGCTGTTGGGGATGATGGGAGGTGATGCACTTTACACAGGCTCAGGTCCTCACCATCTGGTCAAAGCTGGGCTGATCAGAACTGATCAATGGTGTGATGTGTTGCAGGTAGCAGAGTTGCCCATGAAGCGGCTCAGGAACAAAAACATCAGCTCTGGAACTTCTGGAATCACTGTTGCTGCTTCCCCCTTCATGCAGTCAACAAATCACGCGAGCTGTGCACTAAACTATCTTTATTGACTACTTGAATAATACAAACTCTATAGAAAAACAATAAACATCTTTGCAACACATTTCTTGCTCTTGCTAAACACACTCTGGCTATACTAATCAATCTATATACATACTCATCTCCTCCTGCACAAAAGCTTAGTTACAAGTTCAGGTTCACCTTCTAGTTCACATTGTTGAGGATGGGTGCGTGTGTGTCATCGTGGAGGAATAGGATGCAGGGATAGGGATGCAATGGCTCACCGGAACAATACTGAAATAGTTCAATTTTGGTTACCACCCACTGGGTGTGCACTGGGTGTGTACTGGGTGTATACAAACAATACTATTGGTTATTTCCACACTTTCCCATACTATAGTCCAACCTCTTACTATGACCTAAACACTCATGTGATGTTTTCAATGATGTCGTTGTTTACCTTTTCCATGACCTTCCTTTCCGGAACTTGTGTTGCTATTCCGTGTGTGTTATGGCTATACCCACATCTGTTGTTGTTGTGTACGTGTCTGACTACACTATCTCACCTCGTGCTGGAAATTTACAGACTTTGGTTCTCACATACAGCTTTGCATTTCTATGACTATAATTCCCATGCTCCTTGCCTTAACAGATGCACCAGATAGTAACATGGGGAACAGCAACAACAACAAATTATTTGTACCCCACCTCTCCCTTGTGGATCAAGGCAGCTTACATACATAAAACATGTTATATAATAGACAAAACCACTAACCCTTTAGGGCTGGCATTACTCCTTAGAAAGCATCAGCTATATATTTGCAAACATGCCTGGAAAAGATAAAGCCTATAACAGAAATCACAGAAGATGGGCTGCAAGAGAGAAATTCTCACTGTGAACACTGTGTTGAGTGAATTCTTAGGGTGAACTCAATATTGTGATTAAAATAAAAACTTAAAATAAAAGCAGAAAGCAGAAATAAGAGCCAATTCAATGTGTGTTTGTGCATGGTGGAATTTGGGACAACATGCATATTTTTGAGAGTTATAGTAGTAACAGATAGTAGTTAGAGCCTACATTAGAGGACCCTTATGTTTGGGATACTTAAATGAAGGGAAATAATAGTGAGATGTGGGAAATTACTTCTGAGAAGGGATCAATTAAATGTTAACTATGCTGCATTTCTTTTCAGGCAAACAAGCATTTGCTTGCAACATTTTATTCAAAACTTGGAAATTTATATCTCCTGAACTTTATGACCCTGAAAGTGACATCTATAAGAATCTGACTGACAGAATCAGAAATGCTGTGAGTTGTTTTATATCTCAAAAGGCTATGTAAAAGACTATGAAAACATTATCAGTTATTTTACTTGTTATGAAGATAGTGTATTAATTATCTGTTTAATGAATATACCCCATACACTGTGCACATTCTTGGAGGATGGGGTCATCAATGGCTTCTAGTCATAACAGACAAAGGTTGTATGCATTCTGTATCATTTTGCAGGGCATATGAGCAAGGGAGGGGGGGTGTTGTTGCTGTCTTATCCTGCACAAGGGCTTCCCATGTAGAGCCAATTGATCACTGTATAAACATAGGCCACAGAGCTTATCGCACGGCACTTGCAGGAACAGGAATGAAATGGAATGTGTGTGTGTGTGGGGGGAATGGGTGTTACCGCATGGAAAAACGCTGCCAATGCTGTTGGGAGCCCCCAAGTCATTCCCCAGCCGTTCCTGGCAGCCGATTTTGAAGGACAATTTTGAACCATTCTTCAAAATCAGCTGCCATGGAATGGCCGGGGAACGGCTTGGGGACTCCTGCAGCATTGGCGGCATTTTCCCATGCGGTACCACCCATTTCCCTCCCGTTCCATTCCGTTCCCATTCCTGCATGTGCTGTGCAATAAGCTTACACGTCTGCACAGGCCAAATAATACATCCTTCCCCCCGTCCTCACATAAATGATTCCAGACAAGGTAGGGTCCAATCCCTGATTCTGGTGCAAACTGTCCAGACAACATATGGCCCCTTCAGCACTGAACTTGCAGTACACCACCCTTAGCATGAATTTTAAAAAGTCATATTTTGCCTTGTATCTTCCCAAAAGATCTGGAACTCTATTGCGGCACCAGGAGTCTGTTTACAATGCAACCCATTGTGCCGCCTGTCACCACTGGCACAAGTCATTCCCTCTCAGGCACCCAGTGATATGACTGATGCTGGGCCTCCTTGTTTTTGGCCTCAGGGGGAATGACCTGCACTAGCAGTGATGGGCTGTATAGTGGGATGCATATGCAAACAGCTGTCTGGTGTCACTCTGGAGTGCCCAGGTACCAGGTAACAAGGGAATATCGGGGCAGCTTTGGGGCTAGGATATGCTAGGCTGCTTTCGGCGTATTCTGGCCCATGCAGACATGGCCAGAATGTCAGAACAGGTAGTGTAAGTCATCTTGTTCTCACAGCTTATTTTAAACCAGGGGTGGGCAGCTGTTGAGGGGATATAATTATTTCCCCTAGTGTCCTGCCTGGCAGATATAAGAATACTTCCAATCTGTGAAATTGGGTAAAATATGGATAACTTCTATGCTGTATTTTTGTTTTGTTTTGTTTTGTTTTGCTTGGTGTGGAAGTGGGGAATATAAGGCCAGCAGAATCATGTTTTTGTGGTGGTTTGACAGTATTTTTAATGCTTTTGGCATTTTTTAAACCCAATTTTTAAAAGAGGATTTATTTGTGGCCTTAGGGTCTTCACCACGGGTAGCCTGTAAACTACATATTCCCTGTTTTAAGCCAGAACATTAATAAAACAACTGCAGCTGCAGAGTGTGGGGATACCCAATCTCAAATGCTCAAGTTGTATCCACACTGATTAAAAAGTCCCAGATTTTGTTCATTCTTTCTGATTATATACTGGATTAAAATAAACAGAATGGCAGGCTGGTAGGAAAAGTCTCTATCATACTGGGGGCTGGCAGAAAATATTCTGGGATAAACAAAATGTGTGTAGATTTTCAAAATAAAAACAGAAAGGACAAGTACAAAAACCAGGGTCTTTCTAAGCTTTTAAAATAAATCTGAATGTTCCCTCAGAGGGACATAATCAGAAACACAGCCATAAAGTACAAACAAACAAGATGCTATCAAGTTTTATGTTTTGGAGCTCAGAAACTATAAAGACAAAGTAGGAGAAAAAGTCCCATGCTAAAGGAACAGAATATTAATCAATGTTAATCCAAATGCTGATGTCCTTACTCTTCAATATCCTGGCCCAAGGATACTCACCCTTTATTCAAACAACAGCCTATCTCCATCCGTTCTGACCACATAAATAACCCATATACTTTCCTATCCATTGGTTCTTAGTACCATGTTGAGTTATCTTCTACAAAACAGTGGCATTTACAGCCAGTGGTATAGTGGTAAATTCTGAACTGCCTTTGCTCAGAGTGACAGTGCACAGGAGACACCAAAGTGCAGGCAACTGAACTCTATCATGCAAAATCATTGTTGCACCTTTCATCTCCATTTGAAGCAGTATTTTATAAAGCTAATGGCTCTTACCTTTTTACCTCAAAATGCTATGCAGGATGGTTCGTAACAATAATGTTGTTGGAAAAATCCAAGCACATCCCCAACACATTACTGTGACGACTGCAGTTATGCTTAGAGGGAACAGGAAAGCCTGCACATTTGGCAAATATGTTCTGTCATCAAAAATATTTGGTACTTGCCCTGCAAACTGTGGCTCCACTGTGATACCACTTTGAGCCAAGGAAATATATATCAGAGAGCCCTTTCTTCATCAAGAATTACCAGAATCATAGAATCATAGAATCATAGAGTTGGAAGAGACCACAAGGGCCATCCAGTCCAACCCCCTGCCATGCAGGAACTCCAAATCAAAGCATCCCTGACAGATGGCCATCCAGCCTCTGCTTAAAGACCCCTAAGGAAGGAGACTCCACTACACTCCTAGGGAGTGTGTTCCACTGTCGAACAGCCCTTACTGTCAGGAAGTTCCTCCTAATGTTGAGGTGGAATCTCTTTTCCTGCAGTTTGCATCCATTGTTCCGTGTTCTAGTCTCTGCAGCAGCAGAAAACAAGCTTGCTCCCTCCTCAATATGACATCCCTTCAAATATTTAAACAGGGCTATCATATCACCTCGTAACCTTCTCTTCTCCAGACTAAACATCCCCAGCTCCCTAAGTCATTCCTCATAGGGCATGGTTTCCAGACCCTTCACCATCTTAGTTGCCCTCTTTTGGACACGCTCCAGTTTCTCCACATCCTTTTTGAATTGTGGTGCCCAGAACTGGACACAATATTCCAGGTGTGGCCTGACCAAAGCAGAATAGAGTGGCACTATAACTTCCCTTGATCTAGAAACTATACTTCTATTGATGCAGCCTAAAATTGCATTGGCCTTTTTAGCTGCCACATCGCACTGTTGACTCATGTTCAGCTTATGGTCTACTTGGACTCCTAGATCCCTTTCACACGTAGTTTCATTCAGCCAGGTGTGCCCCATCCTATATCTGTGCATTTCATTTTTCCGCCCTAAGTGCAGAACCTTACATTTCTCTGCATTGAATTTCATCTTGTTAGCATCGGCCCAGCTATCTAGTCTATTCAGGTCATTTTGAATTTTGATCCTGTCCTCTGGGGTATTAGCTACTCCTCCCAGTTTAGTGTCATCTGCAAATTTGATAAGTATGCCCCCAATTCTGTCATCCAAATCATTAATAAAGACATTGAATAGCACTGGGCCCAGGACAGAACCCTGTGGGACCCCACTGGTCACTTCTCTCCAGGATGAAAAGGAGCCATTGTTGAGCACCCTTTGAGTTCGGCCAGTCAACCAATTACAAATCCATGTAACAGTTAACTTGTCTATCCCACATTTTGCAAGCTTGTTTGCAAGAATGTCATGGGGAACCTTGTCAAAGGCCTTACTGAAATCGAGGTATACTATATCCACAGCATTCCCTTCATCTACCAAGCTGGTAATTTTATCAAAAAAAGAGATCAGGTTCGTTTGGCATGACTTGTTTCTCTGAAACCCATGTTGGCTTTTTGTGATTATGGCATTGGCCTCTAAGTGTTCACAGACTCTCTGCTTAATGATCTGCTCTAGAACCTTTCCTGGAATTGATGTCAGACTAACTGGACGATAATTGTTGGGATCCTCTTTTTTTCCCTTTTTGAAGATGGGGACAACGTTTGCCCTCCTCCAGTCTGCTGGGACTTCTCCTGTTCTCCATGAGTTCTCAAAGATTATTGCCAGTGGTTCCGATATTACATTTGCCAGTTCTTTTAATACTCTAGGATGTAGTTCATCTGGTCCTGGAGATTTATATTCATTTAGGTTAACCAGGTATTCCTGTACTACCTCTTTACTTATTCTGTGCTGAAATTCCCCTATTCTGTCTTCTGCTCCATTATCCTTAGGTTGAGCACCCTTTGCCTTTTCTGAGAAGACTGAAGCAAAGAAGGTGTTGAGTAATTCTGCCTTTTCTCTGTCCCCTGTTAGCATTTTGCCATCTTCTGCACGCAGTGGCCCTACTGTTTCCTTCTTCTTCCTTTTGCTTTGGACATATCCAAAAAATCCCTTTTTATTGTTCTTAACCTCTCTAGCCAGCCTGAGTTCATTCTGCGCTTTAGCTTTTCTGACTTTACCCCTACATGTGCTGGCTATTTGTTTGAATTCCTCTTTCGTGATTTCTCCATTTTTCCATTTCTTATACATGTTCCGTTTAAAACTTAGCTCAGTTGAAAGTTCCTTAGTCATCAATCCTGGCTTCTTGAGACATCTTCCATTTTTCTTCCTCATTGGAACTGTTTGAACTTGTGCCTTCAATATCTCCCTTTTGAGAAACTCCCATCCGTCTTGAACTCCCTTCTCTTCTAGTATTCCTGACCATGGGATCACTCCCAGTATTTCTCTAAGTTTATTGAAATCAGCTCTCCTAAAGTCTAGAGTGCGTGTCTGACTATGCCTAGCTTCTCCCTTCCACTGTATTACAAACTCCGAATCCAAAACCTTTTTTGACATATTACGAAAAAATGCAGCCAAAAGTAGTTATGCAGAGTGGAACTTTTAACAAAAATGTGGAACAGGTCCAGAACACACTGCAAAAATAATCTAATTTGAGACTGCTTTAAGTGCTCTGGCTCAGTACTAGGGAATCCTGGGGACTGTAGTTTATTGTGGCACCAGAGCCGTCTGACAGTGGAAGCTAGCTAAATGCCTCAGAAAACTATAGTTCCCAGAATTCCTTGGCATTGAGTCTAGGGCAGTTAAAACGGTCTCAGATTGGATTATTTCTGCAGTGTGTTTTGGACCACAGTTAGGTAGGCCCTTTCTGGTCTATTTCTCCCAGTCACAGCCTTTCAATGCTGGTTTTCATTTTTTAAAGATGCCAGGAAAAAAGGGATTGAGAACTCTGTGTCATGTCTGGTTTGTCACTAAATATTGCTACTATAGGGACTATAGTCTTTCTGTTGTGGTTTTTTGTAGATCGCCTCTTTTTTTTTTTTTTACTATAATTACATGAAGCAGGAGGATCTTTGAAAAGCTTCCCAACTATTTGTTCCTAACTCTGAAACTCTTGGGCACTAAAGTTGCATACTGCAGCATTTTCAGTTCAAGCAAGCTCCACTTTGGTGCCACAACAAACTACAATTCCCAGAATTCCATAGCACAGAGCTCTGGTAGTTAACATGGTGTCAAACCAGATTATTTCTGTATGCAGTGCACATGCAGCCTTTGATTCATGTGGCCTACTAAATAATGCTGGATTGCAATTTGCTCACCATTTGCTCTGTACTAGCTACAGCTGCTAGGAGTTGCAGGCCCTACAAAACCCACAGGTCCTTGTGATTCCCACTCCTGTTTTATAAACCTACAATTAAGGAGAAAGTCTGATTTTGTTCTAGTATTGGCTTTTTCAGTTTGTTAGGCCTGGGGATGCCTTTCTTCTCCTTTCCATAGCAGGACAGTGATATTCATTTTTGATGCTTATTTACATTCACTGTGTTTTATGTACTGGTTTTTTAAAAATTTAATGCTATGTCTTATACTGATCAAACATTAGATGCTAAGTAGTGTGTAATAAATTTTATAATGCAGAACACTTTCATGTTTCATATGTTGTATGAAAAACTGGGCATGTTTTCCAGCTGCCCAATTTTACATTCCCTGGACCTCCTTCTCAACTGCCTGCCACTGTTGTCCAATAAGACAAATCATACTTCTGTTAACCTCCAAGAACAATGATCTCATTAGATGAAACGTGCAATTTTGGATTAGCAAAAATGTGCCTTCATATTTTTTTAAAAGCAGAAGTTAAATTCTAGGCATTTCCAGTTTTAAGAATTAAATACAAAAAAAGAAAAGAAAAGAAAAAAAAGAGGCTCTCTGAGAGCAGAATGAATGGGGGAGCTACAGGTATATGAATAGTTGGGATTTTACACTTGGATAACATATACATTTATGACTAATAAAATAAATAGTTTAGCGCCTCTGGTCAAGTAAAGTTGCACGAGATGAAAAACGAATTTATAAAGGCAGTAGGCTCCAGGAGCCCAACAAGAAGTCTTTGGGCAACAAAAGAAGCAATGTTTTCAAGTCACATAGACCTATGAACACTCGTGATCTAGAATCCTTCATAAGAGTCTTGGAATATCATCTGAGATGACCTGTCCTATTGTCATGTGAGGAGTCTGGGAAGCTTCAGCTGATGTCCCTGCAATGACACAGACCAAAGCATAGTAATTCTGTAGCTGCTGATATCATCTGAACTACTATGGTTCCATCCTCTAGAATCCTGGGCTTTGTACAGTGGGCCTTTGGTATCTGCTGGGTTTTGGTTCCAGGACCAGCTATGGATAATAAAATATGTGGATGCTCAAGTTCCATTAAATACAATGATGTAGTGAAATTGTGTTCATTATACAAAACAGCGAAATCAAGGTTTACTTTTTGGAATTTATATTTTTAAAAAATATTTTCAAGCTGTAAATGGTGGAATCCACAGACAAAGAATCTGTGGATATGGCAGGCCAACTGTAATTTGTTGCTGTGTGCCTTGCTGGATTGATTTATGGCAACCCTAAGCAGGGTGACCAATGTCATAACCACAAAAAAGGACAAGACACTGCAAAAAGAAAGACATTCAAGAAAAATGTAGGACATTACAAAACAAAAGTTAAAACCCTCATATTAAAACCAATTAATGCTTCTTAGTCATGCTCAGAATTGAAGACATTTTGAAATTCTTCCTGGATAGAAAGCTGAAATATAGGATATGTCCTAGAAAAGGAGTATGTCTGGTCAACCTGCCCTAAGGTGAACTAACTGCAGAGCTTTCATGACAAGATCTGTTGAGAGGAGGTTTGCTTTTGTCTGTTTCTGAGGCTGCGAGAATGTAACTTGTCCAAGGTCACCTAGTGGGTTTCCATGGCTGAGCAGGGGTTCAAATCCTAGTCTTCAGTCATATCCAACGATCAAACCACTATATCACGCTGACTCTTGATTTTCAATTTACGAATAGGTATTTAGAATTCTCTACCACAGAACTCTAGTGCTTCATTAAAAACAAATCCCACAAATCCATATGATGAAGCCATGGCAGTTCAAATTGAATCAAAGTGTTATAATTGTGTAGTATGAAAGGGCCCCTAGTATATCTTTGAGAATGGCTGAAATTGTTATTTCTCTTATTCCATTGTTTTTGTTGGTGGTGGTACCACTGTGCTTTTTTCCTGTGCTCCAAGGCTACTTGCAAGTGTCATTAATGAAACATATCAGTAAAATCACACTAAAAATACAAAAATATAAATGACCTACCTACCAAAGTTTTCTTGCAAGGCAACTGGTGGTAAAAGGCCTGATATAGAAAGGGATGGTCCAGTTGGAGCAGTAGTGCTGATTATGCTTGCTTTCTTCTTTCGCAATCATGTAATCCTTCCCACAGGATGGTTGCGGTCACTTTGTTCCACAGGAGAGGTGGGGAGAGAACAGTCTTGCTAGGTGATTTTGCCTGACATCAACACTTTCTTCTTAGGTTCTTCTCTGTCTTGTCTACATTTTGGGGACTCTGCTGACTCAGCAATGTCTTTATTCAACTCCACTCTCTCTTCCACCCTTGACAGCTTTGCCCCTGTATCTGTTCGCACGTCCTCCTCTATGTCTAGGCCTCAGCCCTGGCTCTCTCCCGTAGTTAGATTTCTCCGGTCCTGCTCTTGAGCAGCCGAACACCTTTGGAAAAAGTCCAGGGACTGGGCCAATTTTATTCATTATAAATTTGTTCTTTTATCCTTCTCATGCACCTTGTCTATGGCAAAACAGAATTACTATAAATCATTGATCTCTGCCAACGAGAGGCGCCCGCAGCGCTTGTTCTCCTGCTTCAATTCACTGCTAAAACCTTCTTCTCTCCCTGTCTTTTCATCATTTTCCCCCACTGACTTCGCCAACTACTTCCTCACAAAAGTCACTACTATTCGATCTGAAATTGTTCCTCCTGATTTTCCCCCTACCATCAATCTCCTGGTACCTTCTACTAATAAACTCTCTGTGTTTCCACCTGTATCTTTGGATGAACTCTCTACACTTCTAAATTCTTCCAAACCTACAACTTGTTCTCTTGATCCTATCCCCTCCCATCTTCTAATCTCTATAACCTCTTCTTTTCTGCCCTCGCTCCTCTATATCTTTAATCTCTCTCTCTCTTCGGGATCCTTCCCTTTGGATTTCAAACATGCTCTTGTTTCCCCAATTCTGAAGAAACCCTCTCTCAACCCCTCTTCTCTGTCTAGCTACCGCCTGATCTCTCTTCTTCCTTTTCTCTCTAAGGTTCTGGAACGGATAATTTATTCTTGCTGTCTTGAGTTTCTTGAAGCCAATTCCATCCTGGACCTGTTTCAGTCTGGTTTCCACCCACGGCACTCTATAGAGACAGCCCTCACCAAAATCTCAAACGATCTCTTGCAGGCCAAGGCAAATGGCCTCTACTCTATTCTCATTCTTCTAGATCTGTCTGCAGCCTTTGACACTGTGGACCACTGTCTCTTCCTTGACTTACTTTCTGACCTCGGGTTCTCCGACTCTGTTCTCAACTGGTTTAAATCTTACTTGTCAGACCGATCCTTTGCCGTGGTCACAGGTGGTCAGACTTTCTCCTCTGTTCCCTTATCTGTAGGAGTTCCTCAGGACTCTGTCCTGGGTCCCCTTCTCTTCTCTCTATACACACTGTCCCTTGGTAAACTCATCAGTTCTTTTGGTTTCCTCTATCATCTGTATGCCGATGATACAGCTGTATCTTTCAACCCCTGACCTTTCACCGGGGCTCGAACAGCAAGTCTCCTCTTGTCTGGCTGCCATCTCTCAGTGGATGCGGCATCGGCGCTTGAAGCTCAACATGTCTAAGACAGAGCTTCTCGTCTTCCCACCTAAGCCCACCCTTCAATACTCCTTTTCTGTTTCTGTTGACGGCATTTCTATTCAACCGGTTCAGCAAGCACACAGTCTTGGCTTCATTTTTGATTCCTCTCTGTCATTTACTCCCCAGATTCAGGCCACTGCCAAGACCTGTAGATTCTCTCTTTACAACATTGCTAAAATCCATCCTTTCCTCTCAGCCTCCACCGCCAAGACTCTGGTCCATGCCCTAGTGGTATCGCGACTATATTATTGTAACCTCCTTCTGACAGGGCTTCCTCTCTCTCATCTCCATCCTTTAATCTCTGTCCAGAACTCAGCTGCACGTATTATCACATCCGCTCGCCGCTTTGACCATGTTTCTCCTCTTTTCTCCTCCCTTCATTGGCTCCCCTTCCCCTTCCGCATCCAGTACAAGCTTTTGTTGTTGACTTTCAAAGCCCTCCACGGACTGGCCCCTCCTTACTTGTCTGAACTTCTTTCTCCCCACACCCCTTCTCGTACCCTCCGTTCTGGTAGTCAAGGTCTCCTGTCCCAGCCGAGGATTTCCACTGCCCCATCCCAGATTCGTCCCTTCTCACTTGCTGCCCCTCACTCCTGGAACCTTCTTCCCCCACATGCATGCCTCATCACTTCCCTAACCAGGTTCAAAACTGAGTTAAAGACTATATTATTTAGGGAAGCGTTCCCAGGACTGTGCCATCTGTCCTAGGATGCCTTCTTTTAACTTTCTATTAAGAAGCCGTGCCCTCCCAGTCCATCTGCCTTGGCCCTGGCCCCAGAGGGAGAGAAGAACCACCGGACCTCACCCCCTTTCCCATCACCTTCCCCTCTTCCTTTTGTGTTGTCTCTTTTAGACTGTAAGCCTGAGGGCAGGGATCCGTCTAATTTAAAATTGTATGTACAGCACTGTGTAAATTTACAGCGCTATATAAATAAAGGTTAATAATAAGAAGAATAATAATTCTTAGTAGTCTTTCTCCAATTTCCCTTGTTCTTGCTGGTGGGCCTTGGGATGGTACTCGTTTGGTATAATGTGGCTAATCATGGCTATTGTATTACATTTTGTGAAAACTGAATTTTATAATTTAAGCTATTCGTTGTGTGTCTCTCTTTACTGATGGTTTCAAATTTAAATGTTTCCAGGTTATGGAAGGAATGAAAACAAAGCTTGGAGAGGACAGCTTCGATGTCATGATGGCTGGATTCCGACCTGGAAGTGTAGTTGCATATTTTACATTTCTGTGGCAAGGACAACACTTGATTGATGAAAGAACATTTACAGCAAATTTAACAGAAGTTGTGAAAGATATGCTTAATAATCAAACAAAAGTAACAGTCAGAGGTGAGTGGTAGCAAACCTTTTCTTTTTCTGTCTTTTCACATAGAACTACATATGTGCAATCTGCTGAACTGTTTGGCACCTTCTGCAATCTCTCGATAGCCTCAATGGAACCAAATACAACTTTTCTAAAATAGCACCCTCTGGTTATGTTGGAGTACAATTCCCATCATCACCACTCTTTATTGCCATGGCTGCCCTAACTGATAGTCATCACAGAACAGCAAGCTGCAATATTTTTTATTCTGAGCATGAGATCTGGAAATGTTTGGTTCATATTGTTTCCTTAGGACATGTCTTTTTTCTTTAGGGGATTCCCTCCGAGCAGACACCATTCAGTAAGGAGATCATATATCATGATGTTTTGCTTTCTGAGTTAAAAGAGATTATTTATTTATTTATTTAGTCCATTTATATCCCACCTTCCGGCCAAAAGGTCTACCAGGATGGTTTACAGATCATTAATCTGACAGTTCCCTGCCCTTGGGCTTACAATCTAAATAAGACATGATACAAGGAGAAAGAGATGACAGTGGGGGAGGAGATTAAGTCCAACAGAGGCTAGCTGCTGTTCTGTCCCTCAGAGACCAGAGCAATAATAGAATCTTAGAGTTTGTAGAGACCACAAGAGCAATCCGGTCCAACCTCCCTGCCATGCAGGAATATACAATACACAATTGCAGTTAAACTCGAGAGAGGCTTTCATGAGCTTCTGGGCCAGGACATAATGGTGCTGTGCTTGGATGCTATTCTCTCCCTTATGGCCCAGCATAGTAGCAGTTGGAACATGGAAGGAGGGTTCTCACCAGCTGCTGGGTCAATTTCCCCCTCTCTCCATTCCACATATAGGGACAATGGAATAGTAGTTGAATCTTTTTTTCTCACACTTTCAATGTAATAGCATACCTCAACCATGAAAGCAGGCTACTTTAAGTAGGCACAGGGGACAGTGTCTGGCAACTGGCAAACACATTTCTGTCTTCCAGTCAACATGAACAGATTTCTGTCTCTCCTTTCCTATCCCATCCACATACACGTAACGATCACACATCCTCCAGGGACATTTCACACTATACAATTACAGTTGGCCCTCTACGTTTGTGGCTTTGACTTTGGTGGATTTGATTATTTGCAGTTTTGATTAATATGTTCGCTCTAGGAATCTCTTGGTCCTCCAGCGCAGCTCTGCATGATGTTGACCATAGAGTTGTGCTGGAGAACCTAGATGTTCCTAGAGAAAACACTTCTCTAGGCATTTGTAGGCCATCCAGCATGATTCTGTGATCAGCGTCTGGCAGATGTTGACCATAGAGTTGCATTGGAGGACCTGGAGATTCCTAGAGAGGTGTTCTCTTATATAAAAAGAATATTTTTTTATTTGCAGTTTTACAACATTCACAGGGGTCCTTCACACCTAACCCCATCGAATGTGGAGGAACCACTGTATAATGTTATGATGGACGCTTTTGTAATCCACTATTCACAGGGTTCATTCAGATTAAACAGTGGTGGATCTCCCACCCATGGCCGCATTAACATCTCCTCTTTACACAAAATAAGCAACAGCAACAAATAATTCCTAACAATTAACTGTTTCCTTCATATGTTCCACTTAAATTGTATTTTTTTAAAAACAACAACAACACAATGTCTCCAGCAATCCAGTGGCTGTATTAATCAATATAATTTACCCATATATGCTTGACTATAAGTCAACCTAATGTATAAGTTAAGGGCAAGTTTTGGGGGCAAAATTATGGATTTTGCTATGACCCGTGGATAAGTCAAGGGTAAAATTTAAGGGCATATAAGAAAGGATCTAAAGGATGAAGCAAAGCAAAACAATGTCAAATAACTTCCAAAAGTCCATCAGACATAACTCTTTGTGCTTATTCTTAAGACTGGATGGATGAGAGAGTAAAGGAGGTCAGTGCTTCCAGGACAGATTATACTCTTGCTTTTCACCATGGGATGGGCCCTTCTTTAAATAAGAGTTAAGATACAGTACTTACATTGACCCATGGATAAGTCGACTCAGTTTTTTTGGGTCAGTTTTTTGACCTAAATTTCTAGACTTATACATGAGTATATACATTATGTTAAAGTTCTTAAATCTTAAAGTTCTTTGCACGGTATTGATGCCTTCTATGGGCCTCCTGAATGGCTGCAATATATAATAATAATAATAATAATAATAATAATAATAATAATTTTTATTCATACCCATAATTTTTATTTATACCCTTCAGCCAAGGCTGTCAGAGCGGCTTACAATTTGTTAATTAGACATTTCTCTGCCCTCAAGCTTACAATCTAAAAAGACATGACACAAAAGGAGAAGGAAGAGGTGGTGGGGAAGGGGAAAGTCTCGGAGATCTTCTCTCCCTCAGAGGCCTGGACCAAGGCAGATGGACTGGAGGGAGGGCTCTTCTTCTTTTTAGGCAAGGCTTGCTGGAGCTGGCTTGCCCTTCTCTCCCTCAAGATGATGGATGGAGGGAGGGCTCTTCTTCTTTTTAGGCAAGGCCTGTTGGAGCTGGCTTGACCTTCTCTCCCTCAAGATGATGGATGGAGGGAGGGCTCTTCTTCTCAGTCAAGGTCTGTTGGAGCTGGCTTGACTGTCTCTCCCTCAATATGAGCTTTAAAAACAGATGAGCTCTCTGCTATTCAAGAGCAATCCTTAAGAATCAGCTGACAAAGCTTCTGAGGGAAAGTTGTCTTCCCAGTACCCACACATATAAAATAATTAAACATATTTACAATATTGCTTAACAATTAATAAATTTAAAAGTACATTACAACAAAACTGTTTCCCAATTTTGAGATCTGATTTTAATTTTTAAAGTAAAATTTGGTTACTTTCCTAATAATAATAATAATAATAATATTTATTTATATCCTAATAATCAATCTCTTTTACATACAGATATTATTTACACATACCTGTAATACAATCGGCTCCTAGTATCCGTGAGGGTTCCTTTCTGAATCCACCCCCCATGGATGCCAAAAACTTCAAGTCCTGTCATTTTTAATGGTGATGTGTATGCATGTGGCCACACAGCTGCAGCCATATGCATGCACTATTACGACCAACGGGGTTTGCCATCTACCAAAGCTGTAATCCGTGATTGGCAAACCCAAAGTTGGGGCAGGTGGGCTGTATTTAAAAAAATACATTCTCTTCAAGAATGTTCTCAGATCTTCTGAGCTGTTTTGAAAAACACACATATAGATTTTTTTGTGTACTCCATTTATATCCAACTCTTTATAATGGCTTAAGTAAAAATGTGGATTACACTTTCACACCACATCAACAAACCATGTCCTACACTAGAGGTATCTAGAAATACAGTGGGATTTGGTATCCATGGGAGGATCCGTTCCGGACCCCTCCCAGTAAATACCAAAATCCGCAGGAGCTCAAGTTCTGTTGTTCCCAGTGGCAATGTCTGCGCAGGGCCACACCACCTTTAGGCACAACGATGACTGTCCCTAATGGGTGGCTTGCCATCCACAGATGCTTAAATCTGTGGATGACAAGTGCAAGGGCACACTGTATTATGCATTTATAAAGTCCAGCAAATTGAATGGCATTATTACCAAGGCAGCTTTCTTTCCCAGAAAAACAGGTAAGGATGCACACATGTGTGTGCACATGCATACACACACACACACACACACACACACACATGCATGCACTACCTGCTTCAAAAGCCCCATAACTTAAATAATGTGAGTAATATCTTCATTATATGTTACTAGGGAGAACAAACAGTGTACAATAAAATGTGAATTCAGGCCATAAGAAAGATAAATGCATGCATTGTTTAAGAGATTTCTACACTCAAAAACAACAGAAATGATGAAGCTATGCATACCATTTTAAATGTGGTACAGTTGACATGTAGCAGTTTGAGCACTAGACTATGACTTTGGGGACCAGGGTTTGATTCTCCTCTCGGCCATGGAAACCTATTGGGTGACCTGGGGGAAATCACACATGCTAAGTCCCAGAAAATCCTGTGTCAGATTCACCTTAGGGTTTCCTTAAGTACAAAATGACTTGAAGGAACACAGCAACAACAGTTCCCATAAGATGCCTCTGTGCAGGCCAGCTGAATTTCTGTATACATGGATCCATGTCCCACTGAGTTAAATAGCTTTCCTCCATCAGAGGATGCATAGGGTGTCTGCCTGAAGTGCAACCCAATTCCTTACTTAGTAGAAAGCTCAAGTGAGTTGAATCGGGCCTGCTTCTAGATAGGGATGCATTGTATTTCGATCAAATTCTAAATCCTATGTCCATTGTTATTATTTGATTGATTCGATGTTGTTTGGGCAAATTCTCCAAGAAACTGGGAGTTAAGGAAGGAATCAACATCTCCTTATTTTTTCCACTTTAACTTTATGTCCCTAAACATTTCTGTATTTATTTTGGACTTGACTAATTTTTTCAAAATATATTTTCAGCAATTACAACATCAAAAACAGTGGAAGAAGAGTCAACCTGGAAAACTGGAGTAATTGTCCTTGCTGTCCTCTTTTCCATTGCATTAATATCTATCCTGGTGATAATCTCAGTGTGGCTTTATATGAAGAATAAGACTGGCAAATACAGGATTGAACTACAAGGAATCTTGGGAAATTTTGCATATTCATGAAGAAACATTTAAGCATTCCCACTACTTTCTAAGACTACACTGTTTTTCAGTAAACATTATATAGTTATTAGGAGACAGATAAACAAAGAATGGAAGGTGAACATCAATAAAATAGATTATAATAGTTCATATGAGAAGAAAATGGATGTGATTCCCTGGAATCCCCCTGATTGTTCAAGGGAACTTAATAAAACTTGAAGAAACAGAGCCTGAAACTGCATCAAAAGAGCATTTCATCAAAAGAAGAGTCCTCAGAAGGGACTTCAAGATGACATACTGAATTATTTTCAAACATATCACAGTGTCAGACTCAGCCTCTTTTTGCATATAATTGAAGCTTTGAAAAACAGTCTGAAATTGTCATATTTTAAGTCTCAGAACACATAGTGTGTATAAAAGAATGTATTGTAGTTCTTCTTCTTTCTAGTTCTACACAGCAGTAGCAGTTACTGTGATGCCTGTTGCATTTGTTAATTAGGTTTTGAGCATAAAGAAAATTTGCAGAGTGACAACAAAGGGAGAGTTACATATAGTTTATATATACTCATTCATGGACTTGGGATCTGTGGTTTTGGTCCTCTGCAGACTACAAGCAGTGAGGGACAAAATGGAGCGTGCATGGGAGTGCGCCCCCATTATAACCAATGGAGCTTGAATATCTGCGATATTTCCAATTCGCTGGGGGTGGGTGGGTCCAGAACAGATCCCCCACAAATTGGGAGGGACGAGTGTACTTTCCTTTACAAAGCTATTCTTCAGTTCTGTTTTGCTCCTGCTTAAAAGGCTTTGATTACAATCCCCACAGTTTGGAAAACCCATTCCTCTGAGCTCTCTTTAGGTTCAGCAGTGAGTTAGGTGCATGCCTTGAGTGTAAGGATTCCTGTCAGGGTTAGATGATAAATAATATGAGCTTTGATGGTATGGCTCTCCTATCAAAGGGAGCAACTGGAATGAATTCTCTCAACCTACCACACTAATATGATTTGTGCTGTCAATCTAGACAACCCTAGTAAGGTTGCAGAACCAGGATTTACAAAGTCAAAGCACTGGAACTTCTCAATTAATAGGGAGGATGATGTTATCAAACTTTTCTACTTCCCTGTGAGCTTCATTGGAGTCTTTGCAGAAATATGGGAGATCAATCTACCTAGCAGGAATACACTGTTAAGAGTTATCCCTGCTGTAATGGGTAATCTACTTGCCTCATCACTGTGCTTTTAATTTCTTTCAATTCAATTGTGTTTTAATATTATGATTTGTTTAATTGTTGTGCTTCTATTTGAAACTTTTGAAGAGTCACCTTGAAACCCATCTTTAGGGAGGAAGCGAGGCTAGAAATCAAATGAATAATAATTAATAAACAATTTTGGAATAGCTTGATTTTAAATGAGTAACTACCAATTAGCTTTTTTAAAATGCCTGTTCCTGGTAGAGATGAAAATAGCAAGAATTGATTAGTTGATATGGATCAAGATAGCCACTTGTATTTTTTAATTCTTGAATGTGTGACTATAAAGAATGTCATTCTGAGTGCTGTATTTCAAACTTTATCACCGCTCTCCTGAGCAACTATCAACTTAGTGAATTCAAATATAGCTTTAACCCAGGAAGGGGCTTTCTTCAATCTTAAAATAAAATTGATTATTCCATGGTAAATGGGATGAGTACTTATGGTCTATTGATATATATTTATATATATTAATATAATATTGCATTATTTTTATGCATTGCACAGGCCAGGAAAATTGTGGCTTAATCATTTGAAAAACTGTACATAGTTTAATCAGATCAGCAAATGTAGGTTGACAAATATTGTGCAATATGTATAAATATAAAAGATTATTAAAATGTAATAATTTATATGACTGCTTCTTTAATACTGCTAGTAATTTATATGACTACTCCTGTTTAAAACCATATTGGTATAAATTTAGAAGTACAGTAATGTACATATCAGACCTCGATTTGTATAATTATATTTATTTTAAATCCCTTTAAGACACTTATTAGTACATGACATTCAAAAGAGTTGCAAATAAATTAATTATTTTTACTATATCATCTTTGTGAGGGCTTTATTTATAATTGCAATACAAATAGTTAGCTTCATTCAAAAAATGACAATGACTGAGTCAGGACCAAACTAGATGTGCATTTTATCATCTAGTTTATTACTTGATAGCTATGTTTTCTTGTTTTAATAGCTGACTCACATGGGTGAGGAGGCGAGCTGGATCAGGACCATGGTATGGAAGATACGAGGGGGTATCCTAAAGTTTTAATTATCACCTTAAAAAAATTGATGGAAGATTTGTCTTGATTTGTAGTTGTTAATTTATCTCTATGTAGTCACTATCCAGACTGACACATTTTCTCTAGCGTTTCTCGACCCTCCGAAAACCGTTATTGTAAAAGTCTGCAGATTGCGCCTTATGAGGATTTTACACTTTAGTCACTTCTGGTGCAGCCTGTCACAAAAATAAAGGAGGCAATGAGCTGATTTTCTCAATATCATGCATTTAGGGACCCATTGTGACACTGACAAAATTTGTGACACTGACAAAATTACCCTATGATTCTAGTTGGAATTCAGCCAGTCATAGGATAAGTAAAGTAGACTAACAGAAACTTGTTTTCCACTGCAAATAGCAGGTATGAGAGATCATTTTCGGTGGGACTGCACCATGAAGAAATAGTGAAAAACCCCATGAGTCCTGAGTCATCAATCACATAGTTGTCCCCCTAGTCATCTAAGAAATGTGAAACCATAAAAATAATGTCTTCTTTAGCCTGCTAGATTAATTTTTGTGACCAGCAGGTGCAAATTTCAAGTACAGTATACAAAGGTCAAAAAATCCTACTCAATTTTGAGTAACTTTTTTTAAAAAAAAATCCAGTTATTCATTGTGTCGATAACAGATTTTTAGAATCAGTTTTTGGTGTAATAATTATGGGCTTTGAAGCTATGAATCACTGTGTGGCCTTTGGCCATTCCCTGTCACAACCTGGGAAACTTACTCAGGACTCTTTCACATGGGAGGAATTTCTCCCAACTTTGAATGGAGCCAATGCGAATTCACGTGAATTTGCTAGTTTAGTGAATTCACGTGAATCCCCATTGCGTTCGGAAGGTGTTCAGAATGACTTCCCATTACCCGAAAATAACCCCCCTTGCCCGAAATTGCATGAGAAGCTTTAATTCGCAATAACGCGAAACCTATGATTGCATTCGGAGTGACTTCCCTTTTGCCCGAAATTGCGTGAGAAGCTCTAATTTGCCATAACAAGAAACCCCATGATTGCGTTTGCATTGCCCTTAGATTATACTTCCAATTATACTTCCATTTTTTGATGAAAGAGTCATCAAAAAAGTTTCCAGGGGAATCTGGGAGCTGCAATGTATAACAGGAATGCTTCCAAAGCTTTAACCACTTTCTGCTAGTTACCTCACAGCTTACCCTAGTATGTGTATATGTCTTCAAATCATCTGTTGACCTATGGCAACCCCATGAATTTCATAACATTTTCTTGAGCAAGAATTACTCTGAGGTAGTTTTACCAATTCCTTCTTCTGAAATATAGCCTACAGCACCTGGTATTCATGTGTAGTCTTTCATCCTGCTTAACTTCCAAGATCAGGCAGGATCTGGTGCCTTTCAGGGAGAAACAGAAATGTATAAAAGTTCACAGCACACGTACTCTTCTACAATACTCCATTTCTTCCTGGAGGGTGAATATGGAAAGTAGTGCAGGGGAGGATTCCTGTTCAATTTCTTGGCCATTTGCCTGTTAGGTCCCACACAATTGCCTCCTCCGCTCTGCTATTTAACAAATACCCCAAACTGCATGGCAGAGGTTACTGAGTTTAAAATAGAAATAAACATTTTTCAATTAAAACCTGTTAAAAATTAATAACAATTTACACAATAAAACTGTTAAGGCAATAAAAGGACAATAAACCCATTCACAGTCAATTATACAAAGTGAGGCAAGGTGAAGATTTCCAAGAAGGTTCAGCTTTAATTCAAACAGCTTTAGTCTGCATGCAAAGTGCTCAATGGGGATCATTCACCAATTGAGCCCCGATCACATGGTGCAGGCTGGTTTTATTGAAATCCAAAATTCAAATCACGCATGCACAGTCTAACATTCATCTGCATCTATTCCACACATCTGTCTTACTATCTAGCTGGCTTGCTGACTCAAACCACTTACATTAACTGGCTGCAAGTGTTATTACACACATACAATCCTATTCCTTTGTGTGCCTTCAAGTCATTTCTGATTTATGCCACTTCATCACACTGGGTTTAGGCACATAAAATAAGACTCCAGAAGTATTTTGCCACGGAGCTTTCCAGCCTAAAGCTGCTTATAAAGACAACAACCATAGAGCCAAACCATATATGAGGCTTAATGCATCCTAGGAACTATGTTGGGAAATGAGATCAAACAGCACTAGACTGAGGTTTTGCAGGAGCAATTGAACTATGGGGATCTGCCTCAGAACTGTTGGGTAATGTTAATTAGGTCAGTGTACACAGGGAGAGGACATTTAGCCGTTTCCTTCCCAACACAATCCCAATGAAAATACCCTTCCCGATGGCACTATGGAGATTAAATTGGGAGAAAGGACCCATTAGAATGGTCCGCCCTCAAAGGCTAATGGAACCACTTGGCTTCCAGAAAGCCCTTCAGGGTTTAATGGTTGATAACACCGGTGATTCTGTTGAAGCCTTGGTGAATACATGGAACACCAATCTTACTAAGGCTATTGACACAATCGCTCCCAAGCGTCCTTTCCAACTCGCTTCAAATTGGAAGATCTGGCATACCAGAGAGTTGAAGAACATGAAGCGAGAGGGACAACAACTAGAGCGCGATTGGCGGAAATCTGGGCTCTCATCTGACAGAACTCACCATAAGAAATTTCTTCGTTCTTATGGTGAGGCAATAAAAGCAGCGAAGAGATCCTCCTCGTCTGCTCGTATTACGTCTGCAAAGTCCCGTCCAGCAGAACTGTTTAGGGTGGTGAGGGAACTGATGGTGATGCCATCTACCCAGAACCTTCTACTTAACCCAACAACAGCCTGCTGTGACACTTTTAATAACTACTTTGCAGACAAAATCTCTCAGATAAGAACCCACTTGGATGCCAATGTTGGAGCAAAATTGACTGATGAGGTGTCTAGTAAACCCGTTTGTGAGATTAAATTGGATCAATTCGAGTTTGTGAGTACTGATGACATGGACAAGATCCTTGGAAAGGTGAGGAAAACAATATGCCCTCTTGATCCCTGCCCATCATGGCTGGCTGTCCAGGTGGGTGATGCCTTGATGGCACTTCTTAGACGTGTCATCAATGTATCCCTTGGGGGAGGTTATGTACCATCTTCTTTAAAGAGGCGGTTGTCAGACCTCTCCTGAAAAAAACCTTCCCTGGCCCCCCTGGACATGAAAAACTATAAGCCTGTATCCAATCTGCCATTTTTGGGCAAGGTGATCAAGAGAGCTGTTGCTTTTCAGCTCCAAGCGGTCTTGGAGGAAACTGATTATCTTGATCTATTTCAAACTGGCCTCAGGACCGGATATGGGGTGGAGACTGCTATAGTCGCCTTAACTGATGACCTTCATCTAGGTATCGACAGAGGAAGCATGACTCTGTTGGTGCTTCTGGATCTCTCAGCAGCATTTGATACAATAGATCATGGCATCCTCTTGGGACGCCTGAGAGAGTTAGGAGTTGGAGGCATTGTGCTCCAATGGTTTCGCTCCTTTCTCTCGGGCAGGTTCCAGAGGGTGATGCTTGGGGACAGTTGCTCCTCAAAAATGGAGCTTAATTGTGGCATCTCTCAGGACACCATCTTGTCCACGATGCTGTTTAATATTTACATGAAGCCGCTGGGAGAAATCATCCATAGACATAGGGCGGGGTGTTATCAATATGCCGATGACACACAAATATATTTCTCCATGTCTTGGTCATCAGCAACGACGGCAGATGGCATTTCTCCCCTCAGTTGGTGTCTTGCAGCAGTAATGGATTGGATGAGGGAAAACAAGCTCAAGTTGAATACAGACAAAACGGAGGTACTTACAGTAGGGACCCCTAAACCAGGTATTGGGCTGCAACTTCCAGTCCTAGAGGGGTTCAAGCTCTCCTCAAAGGACTGTATTCGCAGTTTGGGGGTGCTTCTTGACTCATCGCTTCACATGAGAGATCAAGTGAACACGACGGTCAAGACTGCCTGTTATCAGCTTCAGCTGATACATCAGCTGTGCCCTTTCCTGGAACCAGGGTACCTCGAAACTGTAGTACTGTAAGTAACCTCAAGACTCGATTTTTGCAATGCGCTCTACATGGGGCTACCCTTGTGCTTAGTTCAGAAACTTCAGTTGGTACAGAACATGGCAGCCAGGCTAATTAAGGGAACAGAAAGGAGTGACCATATTACACCAATATTGAAGTCACTCCACTGGCTGCCTATTAGTTTCTGGGCACAGTATAAGGTATTAGTTATCACCTTTAAAGCCCTACATGGCTTGGGCCCAACTTATCTAAGGGATTGCCTGCTTCCATATAATCTGCTCTGTACACTCAGATTCTCTGGGAGAAACCTATTGCAACCACTGAAGACCAGATTGGTGGCGACCTCCCAGAGGACTTTTTCTGCAGTCACTCCCACTGTATGGAATGGCCTGCTGGACGAGATCCGTCAAATTACCAACCTGGACGGCTTTAAAGAAGCCATCAAGACAGATCTTTTTCGGCAGGCCTTCCTGGAATAAATCACTTGGCCAAAATATCCCCCCACTTAGCCACATAGGACAACGACTCTGCCATTGTTATTGTTGGGAACTGTTGTAATTTTATTTAACTATGTTTTAATTGTTTATATAAATTTTAATTGTAATTTGTTTAATTCTTTTTAAGGGGGTATTTATATATATTGTTGTATAGTTTAAAATATTGTAAGCCGCTTTGATTGCTATGGCTAAAAGCAGGGTATAAATAAAAGTTTTATTTATTATTGATTTATAGAAACACACTCCCATTGTCACCATGGTTCTACCAAACAGCACTTACAATGCTTTGGAAGCAGTAATGTAAAACATCTACCACTAGATGTTGCTAGCAGCGTTAATATCATATCAGTTAGCACAAGTGATGCTCAGATTACAGCTAAACTATTTAGTCATTGTAGAAGGTGATACCAGTGCCAAAGTACAGTTTACTGTGATGAAGATCAACACCTAGGAAAGAAATGCCAAACTCTGTGATGCTGTGGTAACAGTAAACCCAGTACCAACACAAGCTTTATTGTTCTTCTTGCGTTCCTTCAAGTTGTTTCCAATTTATGGTAGCCCCAAGGCTTGGTTCTATCATGGGGTTTTCTTGGCAATATTTATTTATTCAGAGAGGATTTTGCCTTTACCTTCCTATGACTTGCCTATAATCGCCCAGTGGGTTTGCATGCTGAGTAGGTATTCAAACCCTGGTCTGTAGAATCATAGTCCAGTGCTCAAACCATTGCACCACACTGGTTCTAACACAAACTTTATCTCATGTTGAAAAGTAAATTAGGAATAAGAGGCTAATTTCCCATTTGCAAAAAGTGTGAATTCAGCCACATCTGTTTCTAAAATGAACCATCTTGCAGTGGAAGTTCCCATCTAAAACTGTTTTACAAGAAATAAATGCAAGGACACTTGGAGAATCAAATTTAATTTATCAGAAACCATGGCTTTAAAATGCTTGCTGTTTGCAGCACTCTGAAAGAAAGGATAACTACTATGTTATGTGAAAGTATAATGGGGCAGCAAAGAAAAAAAAGAAGAAAAGGCAATGTTCCTTAAAAGAGGCATACTTCTTAAAACAAAGGTATCTGACAAATTTAGTTTTCATATGCTAGAGTATATAGAGTACTGTTTATTTTTTGTCTGAGCAAGTCAGGGCATGAACAGATGGGATAACAGCCAGCAAAGGATCAGCCTGAAATGTAATTCAGATTCAGGACTATATGCGCAACAGGAAAGAGGCCAATGGACAAGCCCAGAAGGGCAGAGGAACAAGTGTGAAGCATGTGGTTCAAATGAAGTTTACAGGGGCATGTTTATCAGATTTGCAGATGACACCAAAGTAAGAGGGGTAGCTAATACCCCAGAGGACAGGATCAAAATTCAAAATGACCTTAATAGATTAAAAAGCTGAGCCCAAACTAACAAAATGAATTTCAACATGAAGAAAAGAAATGCACAGATAGTGTGGGTGACACTTGGCTTGACAACAGTACATGTGAAATCTAGGAGTCCTAGTAGACCACCAACTGAATATGAGTCAACAGTGTTATGCAGCAGCTAAAAACGCGAATGCAATTCTAGGATGCATTAAAGGAAGTACAGTGTCTAGATCGAGGGGAGTAATAGTGCCACTCTATTCTGCTTTGGTCAGGCCTCATTTAGAATACTGTGCCCAGTTCTGGGCACCACAACTCAAAAAAGATGTTTACATGTTAGAGCATTTCCAGAGGAGGGTGACCAAAATGGCAGAAGTTCTGGAAATTAAGCTGAGAAGCAGCTTAAGGAGCTAGATATGTTTAGCCTGGAAAAGAGAAGGTTAAGGCGTGACATGATAGTCCTGTTTAAATATTTGAAGGGATGTCATACTGAGGCTAGAACAAGTTTGTTTTCTGCCTCTCCAGAGGCTAGAGCATGAAGCAATGGATTCAAAATTACAGGAAAAGAAATTTCACCGAAACATGTAGTGTAGTCTCCTTCTTTGGAGGTCTTTAAGCAGAGGCTGGATGGCCATCTGTTGGGCATTGCTTTGGTTGTGAGTTCCTGCATGGCAGGGGCTTGGACTGGATGGCCCTGGTCTCTTTGAACTCTGCTATTATATGGTTCTAGGGCAAGCAGAGACAGACATTCAAATCCAAATAGGTTGAGGAGAACACACTGAGAACACATTGAGAACTCTAAACAAAATGTGTCTACTGGCAGCTCTCTCCTATTTATTTATGTAGGAACAATTTTGAATAAGGTTGTGAAAAACCTGTAGCTATTGCCTTCTGTTTCAGATCTCACTTTAATACTCTCTTGTGTCAGGGGCATGCCCAAACTTTCCTAAAAGGAAAACCTTGAAAACACAACTGGGGCTGCATCTGCACTGCAGAATTAAGGCAGTTTGACACCACTTTAACTGTTGTGGCTCAAAGGTATGAAATTCTGGGATTTGTAGTTTGTGAGATATTTAGCCTTCTATCATGATAGGTTCACTGCTTTAGGGACATCATAGTCAGAAATGACTTGAAGGCACACCATCACCGCCAACAGCAGCTATTCAAACTAGTTGTCCCTGAGCCATTGTTGGTCCCTGAAGTATTGGCTGCTAACCTCTGGTAAATTTCCACAAATGAAAGAAACAATTGTACACAAAGAGGATCAAATTTAGTGCTGGTCCCTGGCACCCTGGAAAACAATAATTGCTGGTCTTCCACATCATATATCCTGAAAAGAATTGTTTTAAATAACATGGTGTCCCTTAAAGAGACAGAAGTGTTCCCCCAACTATTTGCTTAAGCTACTGCATTCAAGCTTTCGTGGAGTCTAGAGTGAGGGATGTTATCAGTGTTGTTTTCTTTGTAATTTTTCTCTAGCAAACTGCAGCATTAGGAGGAAAGCAGGCTGCTATGGAAATAGAATCTGAACCTTTCCGCACATTGTTCCTCTGCAAGGACCTCGTTTTCATGGCTCCTGTGGAAAACAAACAAACAGCACTTCCCAAAGAAGTCAGCATTGTGATCAAGTGTTGTTCTTAGACTGAGTCAGACAAAAGCATGCATCATCAAACCCACTTATTCCGCAGTCTCTCCAATCAAAAGCCAGGCCATCTGGACTGCATGGTGGTTATCACAAACTTTTATCTAGTTCACTTCAAGGAATAGCAGCACTGCTGCATGTTGAAGCTGGAAGGCTAATATTATACAAAAGAACAAAGATTGGGAAAGTTTTGTTTTTGTTTTGTTTTGGGATTTTTTGGATGGTAATTTACAGGATCCATAAGGTCAAAACAGGAAAGATAAGACCTGACTCACAAAACTACAGCTGGTGAAGGTAAGAGGCCATATGTGAAGAATTCTACACCAAAGTGTTTGGCTGTTACCAGTAGGAAGAATATATATATATATATATATATATATATAGTAATCAAACTTTTTACCCTTCACCTCCCCCCCTTGATCTAGTACATGAATAAAAATATTTTATTTAGTGTGTGTATTTTCATTCACACATTTATGTATGTTCATATTTTAACTTTATTTAAGGAACTAACATTGTTCAAATCAGAACAGTTTTATTTAAGTATATTCAATATTTAACACAACACATGTGTAAATTTTACACATAAAAAGGTTTGGGAAAAGTGAAGAGGAGGAGGAAAGATCAGAGCCACCAAGTCTTGTGTCTTTCTTGAGCAATTTTTGTGCCCCCACCCCGGGGGTCCTGCCCTGCAGTTTGAAAATTTTAAAAAGGGAAAACACATTTTTTTAATTTTTTAAAAAGCAATCAAAGTCCTTGCTGAATTAGAATGTTTGATTTTTGTCATTTCCTTTTATCATTCAGGGAAACCTATGTTTAATTGTTTAAATGTTATGCATCTCTCCTTGCTATTATCTCTCCTGATTTTAGTGGGAATTACTGGGGGTGTTACACTGACTGAGAACTTCCTCTTTGATGCCCTTATGAAGAGTGAAGAAATGAAAGCTTTGCTGTTGTATCTTAAATAGCACTACTTAATTACTGTTCATTAAGCTTTCAATTCTGACATCTTCTGAAGAAGAACTGCTATACTTGACAAAATACTCACACTGCAAGGAGCTCCAATGACATCAGTTAAGTTCAGAAAAGTCAATAATCCCCAGAAAGGGACTTTTGAAGTGTGTAAAGTCAGACGTGTCTTTTCTTTTTAAAAATCAATCATCCACCTCTTAACTCAGGCTTTTAACTTTTAAATTAGAAATCATTTGGAGTAGGCAGGAAGGATCGTATTTGTTTAAATCTAACTTGGACAGAAAAAAGGACTCCCTGAAACAACATCTCAAACTTGGCCAAATTGATCACCAACAATGGTCTGCTTTGGCCTCACATCGGGAGGCATGGAGATGCACTATCCACAGTGCTGAAGCCTATTTCAAGAACTCACGTTGAACGAGTCTTGAAGAGAAATGACAACACAGAAAGAACCACAACTTGGAAACATTACCCAAGGAGACTTTCTGCTGTGCTTTCTGCAACCGGACTTTTTTTTATCTCGGATTGGCCTTTTTAGTCATCAACGTGCTTGTAGAAAGAATGGGATGAGTCCTTCCTGAATCTTCGTTAGTGAAGAAAAAGCCAGATTTAGAGAGTGTTCTTCATTGACCTGTCTTATCCTCCCATGTTATGGCCCTGCAGTATATCTCTTGAGCTTGATGAATCTAGAACAGGCTGGGCATGGTGGGTCTCCAGATGTTTCTTCCTACGTCAAATAGTGTCCCGGACTGCGGCCAGCACAAACCAACAAAAGCCGATAAGGCAGTTCCACAAACCTAAACGTTGATCCTAAAAATAGTCCAAAAGCCAGAGCCGAGGTCAGGGTTGGGAAAATCACAGAAGTCAGTCCGGTCCGAGGTCAGGGCAAGGAGAAAGCAGCAAAAGTCCAAGTCGTTCCAAGGTCAAGGCAAACCAGAGTTCCAAAGACATGAAGCCAGCACACAGTCACACCATGAGACTTACAATAAGTTCTGGCAAAGGGATGGCGTCCCACAGGTGCTGAAGTAGGAGACACCCTCCCTGTTGGCAGCTGTGCTTTATTACCAGCTTGCTTTTCAGCAAGCCTGCGGGACTGACGTACACAAGCACTCTCAGCCCTCCTCTCCTTAAAGGAGGGAACCACCAAACTGGATTCTTCATTTGAAACCTCACTCAGCTGCTTAGCCTCTGAAGGGAGCTCCACAGTGCTAGAGCCTGGCTGGGCTTCCACTCCTGGGGCTGAAATGTCAGGACTGGGGTTTGGCATGGCAGAACTGGGACCTGGTCTAGTCTCCAACTCCTCTTGCTCCTGAGGAGCCATATCCTCCTCCTCATCCTCTGACTCCATTTCCTGGCTGGTTATGACAAATAGTGAGGGACTATGGGAATCCAAAATCATCTGAAGGGTTCCTCACCCTGATCTACATGGTCAGGGAAAATAAATCTGATACCCTCCAAATATTTTGGACTTCAGTTTCCTTTAATACATGACCACTGGCCATACTGGCTGGGGGCTTTTTCAAGTTGCAGTCCATAACTACATATGGTCTACCCTGATCTTGTTAGGTCCATAGGTCCTACCATACTTCCTAGCCATATCTTCTGTATATGCTATGTAATACTGGATAATGGGATATGTTACAGAATTGGTTGTGATGGATGGGACTTTGTTTATCTTATGTGGAGCTAGCAAATGAGGGGAGATGTGAGGAAATATATACTGTGAGCTATCAAGGTCAGTTTAGCAGAAACACAAAGAAGAAAAGAGCGGTACTCCAGGGAAGAATAATGTTTTGTTTTGAAGACAAATAGGGTGTGAGCATATGAAAAAGTTCATTGAGCAAGTTTTCAAATCTCATTCTGAACCTAGTGTGATGAGTCTTGTCTCCTTCTAGTTGGCCTAATATAGTTATCTCCACAATATGGACTTTGGAATTTGTTTTACGGGGAACACAATAGCATCTCATAATCAAGATAAATGAGTATATTAATTGGAATATTATTTGATGTTTCTTTTTGATATGACAACATTTGTCCTGCTCTCTTAAATTGATCTTACTTTTGTTTAATGGTGTCTGTTTTATCAGATCCTATGAGATTATTCACCTTCACTGTGATAAACCAGTTCCAATTTCGTTTCTATAGTCCAGCTCATAAATGTGCATTTTATAAACTCTCAGAATTAAGAAATGTTAAAAAAGTATTATCTTTATTAAATATTAAAAGAAGATAAAAAGTTCAAGGAAGCCTGCAAGACCAATACTGTTAATAGGATTATAGCCTTATTAATGCAAACAAACCTTACTGATTGTCCAGAGTGTGTACATTGTGGTTTGCCTTCATTTGACATTCTTTAAACAATTTATGGCAAATTTTCATGAGGGGGAGCAATGCCAACTATGACCACATTTGGGGGGGGGGGGATGGATAGGGCCAGGATGAGTAAAAATATATATATAAAAAGTGACCTCTTTGAAGGTCATCCAGTAACTTCATTCTGCCAATAGGATGTCATACACAGAAATGTCATAAAGGCTAGTAAATTTTGCAGGGAGTAAACCCTATGGGACAGATTAGGGAGCTTTTTGCATGGATATTTAAATTGGTTTACCTCAGTCCGGTTTAACCCTTAATTTGGGTGGCATCCTGGTATTATCACAAGGTTTTTGGCTCCAATTTTGCTGCCCGAATACATCCCAGGCTCCACTTCCAGAGCCGCTCCTCACAGCTCTTTTTGGATCCCAGAGTTTTCTGGCTTGAAAAAATGCCCATCAGAGTCCTCCTGGAATCAGGGAGGCTCACATGGAATGGTGGTTCTCATGTCAAGGAAATGAACATGTAGGAGCAGGTGTATAGCCTGGACATACTCCTATATCCATCTGGCAAAATTGGAGCCAAAAACCTTGTGATAATATCAGGATGCCACCTGAATTAAGGGTTAAACTGGATTGAGATAAACTGATTTAAATATCCATGCAATAAGCTCCCTACTCTGCCCCATGGGGTTTGCTCCCTACAAAATTTACTAGGTTGGGGCGATGAAGGTGTTGGAGCAGTGCATAGGAGCAGCAGTGGACTAAATGAGGGCCAAAACACTGAAAGTGAATCCTGATAAAACAGAGGCTCACATGGAATGGTGGTTCTCATGTCAAGGAAATGAACATGTAGGAGCAGATGTATAGCCTGGACATACTCCTATATCCATCTTTGTGATTGGATGCCCAGAATAGACCTTAGGGCTTGGAGAGTTTGGGGCAAGTTTTAACTGGTTTGCCACTTTGCAGGATTTACAAGATTAGCACATCGACTTTTATTCCTGTGCTAGGCGAGGGATGTAAATGAACATGGACGGATTCTATTGCACAGCTCCGACCCTGGGCAGTATTCATCCTGTACCCAACCCGGCTCCAGGATCTTTTAAAGAATGGGAAAATTCCATTCTTTAAAAGGTTTGGAGAAGCTCAGGTTGGGTATAGGATGAGTACTGCCTGGAGATGGAGCTGTGTTACAGAACATGCCCCTGGGTGTTTATATCCCATGCCTAGTGCAGGAATAAATGTCAGTGTTCTGATCTCCTTAGCCATAGTAGTACATACACTTGTAACTTTCCAATCAGACTACAGCAATGATTCTTCATAGGGATGCCCTTAATGACAACTTGGAAATTACAGCGAGCGCAAAATGCAGCAACTAGAGTGCTCACTAGAATTCCATTCAGATACCATATAGCACCAATTCTGTCTAATATTATTGAATGGCTGTGCTTTTCTAGGGTTTCAAGCAAGATTTTTGCCCTTTTGTGAGATACCAGAGACCAAAACCAGTAGGGTAACCATGGCATGTGTATAAATGAGAGTACTGCTCCTCCAGATAAAAAAATCCACTGCCGATGAAATTTTTCTTCAGCCTGTAAATTCATTCCCCAAAGAGACACACAGAAAACTGTTCACATCTAGAACTGTTGCAATTTCTGTGTATGCATTTCCTTGATAACTCTGCCTGTCCCCTTTCTCTGGATGCCTAAACTCTACATCTAAATGCTCAACTTAAGTTTTCGATTACTGTGATGCTAGAAATTTGGGGACTGAAGGAAAATTTAATTTGTGGGAGTAGAATTCTTATTGGAGTGACAACACTCTTATGTTTCTTCTCCCCATAGCTGCACCTTGACCTTCTGAAAGCAGAGCACGTATATTCTACAACTATTGGACATTTCCTTCTCCTAAATGTAGATGTTTGGGAGCATTAGAGTCTAAAGCTACATCCCCTTTTTATCTCAGCTGATAAATTAAGTACATTTTAATACCTCTCCCACTGATATCAGTGTGCTCTAAAAGTGCTGTATTCTGGTTTGATAGTACCTTGTATTTATATTTATGCACCTTTTTAAAATGATGTTAAACTCATTCCTTCTTCTAAACAAAGACTTGACAATGGAAAGCCACCAATGTTCCTTTCTTGCTTTCCAGAACTGTGTTGCCATGGTATTTAATTTATTGGCATTATTTCTCCAAGGGTTGCTCCTTTCCCACTTTGACAACACACAATGCCTCCTATAATTGTTTCTTAATGACTTTTAAATTTTACTTTCCCTGAACATTTATTTTTAAAAAATCTTTGTAGTGTTCATTAATTTTAAAAGCAGGAAGGGTGTGATATAACATGGGGACATCTCTGCTTTAGAAACCAAAACTGACATTCAGTTACTAGTGGGAAGAGACATATGTTCTTAGCTACTTACCCACCTACATTCCTGTTTATTTTAGCTTTAGGCAGCTGTTTGGGGATCAGACAGGCCCACAAGATATTTGCAGTACAAATTCTCATAATCTGGTGAAAACACCAATGTTTGTAACTGCAACAAGTGGGAAAATAAAAGCAACAAGTAGGAAAATATTGTTTTAATTATTCTTGCTGAGAACCCCTTTGAAGCTCAATTTTGAAATGAAGGTGGGATGCAAACCAAATACATAAAATAATAAAAATAAAACTCAGTCTTACCTGTGCTTCTCTTGATAACAAACAACGAGTGTTTTGTGTCATTTGTATTTGAATCAGACATGTAGGGAGTTGAACTGGACAGCCCATGTGGTCTCTTTCAACTCTATATATGATTGTTTACAGCCATTCTGGAGAAAGAGACAGGTTGGTATAACACATTTTAAAAAACAAAAAGAGCACTTTTGAAGGAACCAAAAATAATGCCCATGCTAGAAAACTAGCAAATTCATCATTGTAATTCAGTGAATGAAATAACTCCAATAATAAATGTTGATAACAATGGATTTATCTCTCCAGTGCTAATGACCAGCATTAATTAACTAATTCAATTACAAAGCTAAAATAAAAGCTATGTCTTTAGTCAAGAGCAAGTCTCATTATGGCAAAGGTCCTGCTTGGGCTTGCCATTGCTCCTGTATTTAGTTTAAGAAATCTCTGGCCTGTTTCTTCCTGCTCACTTGCATGGCTGCTTTCCATTCCTCATCTGGCTTTTAATCGGCTTCCAAAAAAGTGGAGGAGGAGATTAATTATTGGTTTCCTTTTTGTGTTGTGAGATGACGATGATGATATTTTGAATTGCCCAATAACTTTCATAAAAATAAGTAAAATAATGAAAATCACCAAGGTTGCAAATTCCAGTTTTATGTTCTTTCTTCCCAAGCCTAATTTTTTAAATCAGTTTGGACTCTTAATATTCATGAAAGCCTATTGCTTTCTGTTGTAAAGAATTATGTCAGTCAATCTTCAGCAAAGAAAAGTCACAAGTAAAGCAAGCTTTGATTATAGAGGCAACAGACTCTTCTGTGCTTGTCAAAAACTTTATCTTCGGCATCTTGACCACATTTTCTGGCATGTTTGTACTGGTTTTTAGGTCATACCCAGGTTCAGTCAATAGAATACAGGCTTCTAAGATAACATACCATGAGAATCTGAGTGCTTTATCACACCAACTTGTTTTCTTACAACAATTGCATTAGCGGAGCAAATGGGCACAGACTGGTTTGAAAATGTTAAATATTACACTTCTCTGCAATCACGCGAGTGTACTGTTTTGATAATCCATAGACCCTTCCGCACTGACTCCGTAACTCCACCTTCCTACCTATGTATACCCTGATCAATATATGCATGCCTTTCAATGTTTAAGCTTTTACTTCTGCTGTGATTCCATCATTTTTAGAAATTATAAGAAATTTTTATTTTAGCATTTGCCACATTTATGCAATCACAACAAAAACAAGAAGAGAAGGAGGAGAAGGAAGGAAGGAAGGAAGGAAGGAAGGAAGGCAAGCAGGAAATAAAAACACAGCTTTCCTGCTTGGGAATAGAAAGGGGAAGGCGACAAAGAGGAAACACATGCCCCCTTATGCCACATGACTGCCACCATATCTTTACTGCCACAGAAAGGACCTATTGCTCCAGGGGGACTATTGACACAGCAGTAATATTAGGAACCATTGATGGGTTTTCCCCATCAATGGAAAGGTGCATTACAGAAACAAAAGAAATGCAAAGCAGCAACAGGATAGACACAGTAGTTGTGTGATAAGTACTGGTCAAATAAGCTAATATTTTGCTACAATTTCAATTTACTGCCTTGCATGATAAAGTTCTAAAGCAGCAGGGATTAAAATCAGATCCACACTCACAAGGATAACTTTTTTAAAAAGCTTTTGGTGAGCATATACTAGGTATACTAAGAAACCTGCAAAAGAATGGTACATGTAAAACACACAAGTGAACAAGAAAGCTCTATAAAGTAATCCCAGAGATTCCCATGTGTGGCAGCCTCTCTACCACAGCTTCTTATAGTGTGCACTATTTTTGTACTTCAGAGGAGAAATTGTGTTTCTGAGTGCTCTCCTTGTGAAAGCATCCAGGTTTAGTCTTCTGCACACACACACACCCCTTAGCCATACCTTGAGCAGTAAATGAGACTTTGAAGTGCTTCTGCCAGTTGAAATGGAGATGCTGATCTAGATACATCACTCTTCTGACTCAGCATCGGACATCCACCTAAGTTTACATTACAGAAAGACATGGAAAGAAATACAGTAGCTAGAAACTGCTTTGTGTAGCTCCCTTTCAAAGCTTGTTTTACATTGTGTTGTTCCCTTTCAACATTCTTTTGAAGCTCCCAGAATCCCCCAGCCAACATGAAGATTGTTGTCCCAAAAGGCAACTTTTCCAAGCTTTCCTACTTCTCAAGTTAAGGATAGAGGGCTGCCTAAATCAAATCTCCATTATTAGTCTCTAGAAGGAAGACAGGAAAAAACAAAGATAAGGAAATAAACACATATAGAGCATATGAAAATGCTGTGCTGAAGATTAGATAATAATTGTAGTGGTACCAATAATATGAGAGCCAGTGTGCTACAGTAGTTTGAACATTGGGGCACAGCTTTGGAGACCTGCTGAGCCATGGAAACCTAATAGTCTGCATCAGCACTACAGAAATAATTCAGTTTGACTCCACTTTAACTGTCAGGGCTCAATGGTGTGGAATTCTGGGAAATATAGTTTGTTGTGGCACTAGAGCTTTCCGTCAGAGAAAGCTAAAAGTCTCACCAAACTTCAAACCCCGGATTTCTATAGCATTGAGCCACAGCAATTAAAATGGTGTCAAACTGGATTATTTCTGCAGTGCAGAAGTAGCCTGGGTGACCTTGGGTGAGTCACACTCTTTCAGCCTTAGAAGAAAGCAAAGGCAAAAATGTCTGTGAACTAATCATGTCAAGAAAACTCTGTGATGGGGTCACTGTAAGTAGAAAATGACTTAAAGGCACACAACAACCAATAGCATGGCCCTTGCCAACAGTACCACAGGTAGTGTATCCAGAACTCAATTCAAATTTTGCATCGATTCACTGCCAGAATAATATTATTAGAGAAGCATGTAGTTGTTTAATTTGTCATTATGATAATATATATAATTGTTCCTTGCGCCATTTACAAAGTTAATGTAAGAGTTACTAGACAAGAGAGTTTTTGCTATTTTTAGAATGTGTGTTATGTAATTTCATTGTTTTCCAATATCCCTAAGTGCAGTTTGGTAGCAGTTAGCATCCTTGACACTTCACAGTGGCTTATATGGAGATGAATCACATATTGATTTGTTAGAGGTTTTGAGGGTAAGTGAATGATGTCATTGGAAACTCAAACCCTGATGAAGAAAAGCCCTTTGAAACTCAAAGGGAATTTCAAGATCACATTAGAAATGAATACTGGGAAAGGAAGGACGCGAGAAGATTCTGCTGGAGCTAAGGATGCTCATCTTGACTTTTAAACAGGACAGCAAAAGAGAAATCAAGATTTTTTTTTTCAGCCAGAAAGAAAGACAGGATTCTTCCTCTGGTTAGATAACCATATTACCTATTGGGATGTAATGCCTGGGGTCTCTCTTAGCCAGTTCACTATGTCTTCTTTGGGTTTCCGCACTACATCCCAATACTCATTCATATAGTTATCCACTCTCCTTGGCTTTAGGCAACATCCGTCCTCTTGCCTTTGTCACCCAACAGCCATTGTTTTAAAAATGAACTTGTCACATTGGACATTATCACATGAAGGATAAGGACAGGAGCAAAGCAGATTGCTCCTGTCCTTATCCCATCTTAACTCATGCAATTGGGGGAAAGATTATCACACCCCAAGTGCTTCTCCCATTCTTCTCCCATCGGTGAAGCGTAATAGACCTGTCATTTGGTATTGATGGGAGTTTCCGTTAATATCCAATGACAGGTCCATTACACTTCACCGATGGGAGAAGAACAGGAGAAGGGTGTGATGTGTGATAATCTTTCCCCCGATTGCATGACAAGATAAAAGTGGGAGCAATCTGCTTTGCTCCTGTTCTTATCCTCCATGTGATAATCTCCCTAGAATCATAGAATCCTAGAGCTGGAAGAGACCCCAAGGGCCATCCATTCCAATCTCCTGCCATGCAGGAAGGCACAATCAAAACAACCTGACAGATGATCATCCAATCCAAGTTTAAGCCCCCCACCAAAGAAGGAGACTAATCCTCATCTCCACACCCACAAATGTTTGCATTGCTACGGACATTCTCTCACACTGACTGCTATACAGGTCTCTGGACTCTCCACTACCAAATGCACCTGAGGAAGGAGGCTCAAGGCATTGAAAACTCATGCGACTGACTTCTCTCTTTCAGTTTGTCTCAAAGGACTCTTTCAAACGGGAGGAATTTCTCCCAATTCCGAATGGAGCCAATGTGGATTCATGTAAATTCGCTTGTTTAGCGAATTTACCTGAACCCCTGCTCCGTTCGGAAGGCATTCGGAATTACTTCTCATTACCCGAAAATAACCCCCCCTTGCCCGAAATTGCGTGAGAAGCTTAAATTCGCAATAACATTAAACCCATGATTGCATTCAGAGCGACTTCCCTTTTGCCCGAATTTGCGTGAGAAGAATTAATTCGCAATAACGTGAAACCCCATGATTGCGTTTGGATTGCCCTTGGATTATACTTCCAATTTCCCACGTCTGAAAGAGTCCAAAGGTGATGCAAGATCCCTTTGCATACTAATTTAAACCATGATCCTGCCAGATGACAGCTCTGGGATTACCCCTCGCTTCCTCTCCCCACCCAATCTCAGGAGTTTATCACTCACCTTTTTAATCTGATTCAAGCCTCCTGGACTGGGGCTGGGATGTGGGATGAAGGTGGGGATTAACGCACACTAAGGACATTATCACACGGGAGGAATTTCTCTCAATTTCGAAAGAAATGAAAGTGGGACCAGTTCGGAATTGAGTGAATTCGCTAGTTCAGCAAATTTACGTGTTGCGTATTGATGCCGCATCATGGTCAGAACTGCCTGAAAGTGCTTCCCATTGCACGAAATTGCATGTGATAGTTTCTCACGCAATTACGTGAAACCCCACAATTGCATTCAGAAGGACTTCTCATTGCCTGAAAATGCGCATGATCAACTTTCATGCAATAGCGTGAAGCCCCATGATTGCATTCAGATTGCCATTGAGTTATACTTCCAATTCCCGTTGTGTGATAAACTCCTAAATCGCCACCGACCTGCCACCTGTTATCAGCCAGGGTCCCAGCCGCACTCTGCCAGCACTTTTTAGAAGTTGGATCGACTTCTCTAAGATTGTAAATGTATTCTTTTGTATTTTGCTTGTATATTAAAATATATATTAAAATTTTGTATATTAAAAATACTAAAAATATTCAAATATTGCCTGTATGTTAAAAATATTTTTTAAAAAACAGAAACTATTGGGATGGGAGTGGAAGCCACCCAGTCTGAAGCTCTGAAAGTCAGGGCCAAAACAGACTGCAGAAATAATCTATCTTGAGACCGCTTCACCTGCCCTGGCTCAATGCTTGAGGAATCCTGGGAAATGTCGTTTTGTGAGGCACTGAGCCTTCTCTGTCAGAGAGCTCTGGTGCCACAAAAAACTACAGTTCCCAAAATTCCCCTAGCAATGATCCAGGGCAGTTTAAAATGGTCTCAAGGTGGATTATTCCTGCAGTCGGTTTTGGCCTTTAATCTACTTGGTTCAAAGGAGTTTAACATATGACGGAATTTGGGGGTATACTCCAAAGGCAATCTGAACGCAATCATGGGGTTGCCTGTTACTGCGAATGAGTGTATCTCACGCAATTTCGGGCAAAAGGGAAGTCATTCCGAATGCAATCATGGGGTTTCACGTAATCGCGTATTAGAGTATCTCACACAATTTCGGGCAATGGGGGGGGTCATTTTTGGGAAATGGGGAGTCATTCTGAATGCACTCCGAACGCAATTACAACTCACGTAAATTCGCTAAACTAGCGAATTTACGTGAATTCAAATTAGCTCCATTCAAAACTGGGAGAAATTCCTCCCATGTGATAAACTCCTTTAAAGCTAGGACAGGTGGTCAGATTTTTTTATTTTTTATCTTTTATCTCCTGTTTTCACTATTGTTATTATTATTATTATTATTATTATTATTTTGTTAACCAAGAGAGAGGGAGAGAAAGAAAAAAAACATATAAGCAAAGTGGAGCCCAACCACACGCCCATCCCCATAGCAGTTGAAGCGGGATGAAAGCGGGATTACTTTTGCAGTGTGGATGCAACCTGAGAGAAGGAGGGCAGGTGGGAAGAAAACAAGAGCACGCTTACCTGGGAGAGCCTATGATGCGCCTCAGCCAATCAGGAGCCGGGGGGAGTTGGGGGAGAGCCAATGGGAGGCCGAGGAAGAGCAGCTGGAGGAAAGATAAAGGCAATTAACTCCTTCTGGTGCTGCTGCTGCTGGAGGTGCAGTTGATTGTGGTCCTTCAATCTGGCTGCTCTTGCTGCTGCTCTGCCTTGAAGAAGAGGAGGCTGCTGCAGGAAGGGCTCTTCTTGCTTGGCTGCTTCTCCTGGAGGGGCTCATGGCCTGCTTGATGGCTGCTTTCTCTGGGGGTGCTGCTCTGGTAAGTGGGGGTCCCTTTCCCTCCCCAGATCCCTTGTTTGTTTGTTTGTTTGTTTTTTTGGGGGGGACAAAGATCCCAGCATTGCTGAATGGGGGCACCCCAATCCCTTTGCCTACAGCTTCTCCTTTGTGATCCCAAATAGGGGAGGGAAAGGACAGAGGTCCTCCTTTTCCCGGACGCGTCCTCCACCCCAGCCTTCCTTCCAGGAGGGATTCCCAAAACCGCCCTCCCCCCCCTTTTTTTTTGAGCATGCATTTTTATTATTCTACTTCTAGGAGGGAAGTGTATGGGCAGCACTTGCCCAGAGAGATCCATTGGGGAATGCTTGCCCCATAGAGAAGCCACACTGGGCCCTATAGGCAAGCAGTGGGGATCACTAAAGCATTGGGGAATACTTTCTCCTAGGGAAGGCATACCTGACCATGGAGCATAATTGGAGAATGCTTGCCTATAGAGAACCAGTGGGGATTGCTTGCCCATAGAGAAACTATGTTTGCCCCATAGGGAAACATTGGAGAATATTTGCCCATAGGGAAACATTGGAAACTACTTGCCCATAGGGGATCATTGGGGAATACTTGCCCATAGGGAATCATTGGAGAATATAAACCCACACCAAAAGGAGAAGGGGTGTTGCAGGTCTAAGAGTGGGGCACAGAGACATCAGATATATGTGTGTGTGTGTTGTTTGCCCTTCAAGTCGACTTCAGGCGACCCAAAGGTCTTCATTTTCCTGCCCAGATGTGTTCTCCCTGAGGCTGAGAGAGTGTGACTCGCCCAAGGTCAGCTAATGGGTTTTTGGGGGCCGAGCACCAAAACAAAGACAACCCACCCACAACAAGCTGCAGCCCCCAGAATCCCATAGCACTGAGCCATGGCAGTTATAAAGTAGTGTCAAACCGGATTATGTCTGCAGTGTGGATGTAGCCCGGGTGGTTGCCTCCTTAATCCGAGCTCTGGTGGATCAGCCTTCTCTCTTGAAGGGGTTGTGGGTGTTTGTCTAGCAAAGAGGCAAGAGGCAAAAGAAGCCTCTCTCCTGTCTCTTTTGCATTCATTGATAAACCTTGCCCTGGAGCATCAGCACTCAACTTGCTGCTGGTAAGGAAACATCTGGTGGGTTTATATATATATATATATATATCTGTGCTGTTGGGTTATATATATATATATATCTGTGCTGTTAAGGATTCTGCTTCATTGGGTTATATATATATATATGTGTGTGTTATTGGGTTCTACTCCTTTGGGTATTATATCTATATATGCTGTTAAGGGTTCTACTTCATTGGGTGTGTATATATATATATATATATATATCTGTGCTGTTAAGGGTTCTACTTCATTGTGTGTGTGTGTGTGTATATATATATATATATATACACACACATCTGTGGTGTTAGGGGTTCTATTTCATTTCTTTATAATAGTGGACGCAAAATTATTCTCTCTGTGTGTGTTCTAGATGCCCCTTGTGGTCTCTTCCAACTGTGTGATTCTATGATCATTTGATATTTTATATATATATATATATATATATATACATCCCATCCTTTTGCCTCCAGAGACAACTTCTCTCAGCCCCCCCCCCTTGTGCTTTGTTCACCCTCCAAAGTTGTGTATTGTGGCACTGATCGTGTTATCATCTTGCAGGTCTAGGCTGGTGAGAACTGCAGGGTTTATTTGGGGGGTGTTTTGCTTTTGCTTTGCCTTTTTGCCATTTACATCATCTTGGATTTCAAGTCAGCTGTGCACATAGGCAGCAGGCTTTGACCGAGAGTTACCTCTGTCTTGCTGTTCATAAAAAGAGAGAGAGAGGGTGGGGGGGGGACTTAGATGGAGTTCTGAGCATGCTCAGTTTCTCCCGACCACATCCTCTGTGATTTGAAAATAGATTTACTCGGGCACTTGCTAACCTTTCCAGCTCCTTACATAATGGATTTGGTGATAAAGTTGCCAGAAAGGTACCAGAGAGTAAGGGTTCCTTGAAAAAGGAACTGTTCTGAATTGAAGGTTTTTCATAATTGTTGTCATTGGGGGCAAGGATGGCTTTCTTGCCCAGCCTATGTCTTGCTCTGTAACATGGAACGTATTAAAAATTCCCCCAAAAGCTAAACTAGGTTGAAAGATCTTCCTTATCCCATAAAGAAGTGGAGCAGTTTGAAATGAAGATCAGTTGTAAACCCCAACGTAGGTAGTTCATGTCTACAGCAACATTTTTGCTGAGACAGATATTACTTTTCCAAATAATGGGTTGGATCCAGCCTGAGTCATATTTAGAGTAAAGCCATTGGAATAAATGTTTCACTGATTTCACTGGAACTGAAGCCAAGTAAGATAGAAATAGCCATCAATACAATATTTTGAGAAGCGTGGCTCATTCATTGTGAGAAGCATATATCAGAATGAACCATTTGTTTCTCTATGACCCCCACTTCCCAAAGTAATAAATCCTTAGGATTGATGGTGAATTTTCCATTTTACTTTTCAGTTTTACCAAAGTAAGCTGAATATTAAATATTGGGAGTGACTTCTCATCTCAGTTTTGAACAGGACTATGTTGGCGATGGTTGAAGGCAGTTTGCCAACAAGAAAATGGTCTCTTGATAACATGAATACCCAAGTGAACAAGTACATATGCACTCATTCCATCAACTAGTATTTTAAATTAATTTTTATCCAGGGCAGTGAACGGTTTTGCCCAAGTATCCTTTTGGAAAATCGTAATGCCTGGTAAACATCTAAACAACAGGACAAAAATAAACATCAAATGTGTCTGTTCTTGTGCTCTGGCAGTGTTACATTTTTAGAATGATGATTAACCCAGAAACAAGCAAGAGGGGAGGGGAATTCTTCATACTTAAAATAAAGTATTTAGAAGCTACATAATGGTGAATATTCAAAAGTGTGGCTCTTGAATTTTTGAACAGTTTTGGAAAGAAATGTACTTTAAAGAAGCAATTAGAAAGAAGCAGTGCTTGCCTGAGTTTGACTATATCAGTCTGATCTATATCAGGTCAATTTGATTGTTTAGTTCAACCAAAGTGGGGAGGGAAGGGAAGAATGCAAAATATTCCATACAGCTTCTCTCTTTTAAAAGTGGGCAAAAACATTTAATCATTTAAAACACTTCATGAATTATTTGCGTAAGTACTGCCAAAATGGTCAAAGCTCTGGCATGCCTTGTTGGGTATCTGACCTGCATATTCTGCATATAAGTTTAGATTCTTGTTTTGCAAACTGAGCTACTCTTCAGCTCTTCAGTTATGTGCATTCTGTTTATATTACTTTCAAATATAGTTAATTTTTTGATCAAAACAGATCCACCAAGACAATCACCAAAAAAAGAAATATGTTGTAAAATGTACACATTTGTTTACTGGTACTTAAATTTAGCAAGGCATTTCACCAAGGCAGTTTCTGTATACTGTATCTTAGAGATTCATCTTTTAAATCTACAGAAATAATGGGCAAGTCATACTTTCTCAGCCTCAGGGGAAGGTAGTGGCAAACCTTTCCTGAAGAAACCTGCCAAGAAAATTCCATGATAGGTTCACCTTAGGGTCTCCATTAGTGGAAATGACTTGAAGACACACAACAAGAACAATCAGAAGTATGAGGAAAACCAATGAACAGCCTAGACTCCATCATGATGGCACATATGGCACATACACATAATTGACTTTTACCCATTCTTCTTCCAATTCTTTGGGTTTGTGTATATGTGCCTTCAAGTTCCATTTATTTCAAAGAGTTTTTTTTGGGAAGGAATACCCAGATGTCATTTGCTGTTGCCTTCCTCTGAAATACAGCTTACAGCCCCTGGTATTCCATGGCAATTCCCCATCCAAGTATTAATCAGGTCTCTCCCTGATCATAGCTTCCAAGATCAGATGGGATCTTGTGCCTTCAGGGTATTTAAGCCTTTAAGCTTCTTCAAGACTCTTGGAAAAGCTGCTAATGAAGAAGTCACTGTGGAACACAGTGGAGTATGGTATGAAGGGCTGCTGTATGTAAGGAGACTGGCAAAAGTCTAGTAACCTGCCTTGTATGAGACAAGTGCTTTATGTGAGCAAAAAGCTACCATTACATGAAACCCAATAAATTCCATTTTGTTAACTTCAATCTGGAATCTCCCGTTGATGCAGTTTGTTGTTATTGAAGTATATCTACTTTAAAGTTTGCTCCAGAATGGCTGGGGAGATTAAAATATTCCTGCCACATGTCTGCATGTTGCCATATTCATTCCCTGTGCTAGGCTCTTTGCTTGGCTTCAGTGAATGGTCTGTAGCTCCTTGCTTATAGTGCATGTTTTCAGCTAGTGGGGTGACTTTGGCCTTCAGTAGTCTAGCTCTTTCCCACATGGTGCATCACACCCAGAATGCAGCAGTGTGTGCTCAGCATATATGAGCAGTAAAGCTATAGTTGTTAGTGTTTTGGAGTGTACATTTTGCTTCTGAATTAAAGTATCTTATTGAATAAGACCAAGGTTCAGCGTTAGATCTTGGCCTAAGAGTACATGTGAACTCAGAATTCTTTTGGCACTTATCTGGCAGTGCCCGTTTAATCACTGAATAGTAATGGTCACTGGCTTGGATGGAAGTAGTGTATTGCTGGAAAGTAGATTTATTGGTAAATGCACCTGGAATGCCCATATGTAGAGGCAGTGAATACTTGGAGTGGGACTGAGAACCAAGTGAGCAGTACTGCTTTTAATGATTTGCTTTGAGGCTTCTTAAACTATCTGGCTACTTGAAAATTATTTTTAAGAATAAATATATTGAAACTATCCATAACTGACTGGGGATAAGATGAGGCTGTTAGCCATTGTATAAAACAAGCTGCTGGACTGATTTCTCCCTTGTCTGATCCAGCAAACCTTCTCTTTTTGGACAGTATGGTGTCCAGAATTATGTGGGGTGAAGCCAGAAATCTTCAAGTGATTTCTTTATGTGCCTTGAGTCATTAAGATCAGCTGTAATTGCATTTGTTACTGTATCATCTTGGGCCCTAGAAACCCAGGGGCCTCAGACAAAAGGAGATACTAGCAGCATATGTAAATTTATCTTGATTTCTCAGGTAGGCCTTTGACCAGACAATGGTGCATAATGGTGGTAGTTACCTTGAGGATGGGATTATCATTCTCCCAGGTATGGACTTGCATTCTCCCAGCTATGGGAAACATTGAATCCAGTTAGAAACTCTCTTTTTATTCTTAACAAGAACATGTGTTATCATGGGATGATGTTTATTTTTTAAAAAAATGCAGGATGTTCTCCATGTACTTGCTGCCATATGAAAAACAAGCAGAATGCATTTGATATCTTACAGAACAAAACTCACACAGGGCACCTAACCAAGCAAAGTTTCTAGGAAGCTGTTAAGGTTAGACTTGGTGTGTGTGTGGCATAGATCTGGGGGCCCATGTGCCACAGCCTGACCAAAATTGTAGCTCCCCTGGAACATCTCACTACTTTCTGCTCAGCCTAGAGTTGATAGAGAAGTCTGTTTTGTAAATCTAATCAAGTAGGTGCTAGGACATAATACAGTGAGCTATTTGCAGTGCTTGGTGTTCACTGGTTCTTTGATTCTCCTGCTTTGCCATTCCTTACTCTTTATTCTGAAATGCAGTTTCAAATTCATAAAAAAAGAAGCATGCATCTGCTTTTATTTCATATACAGAGGGAGCCATGCTGACAAAAGTAATGCTTAGGTCTCATCTCACTCCAGGGCATTTTTAAAGGAGTTGTTACTGGGGGGGTCTGTTCTCCCATTCAGACATCCATTAGTGGAAAATTCTCTGCTACATGTAATGCTGACATTTAGATTGTGTTGAAAGTTTTTTGTTTTTTTTTTAAAAAAAGGAAATCTATGTGAACTGCAAACACATTTACACATATCAGTATCCTAGCAATTTTTGTTGTCTTGCCCACAACCATAAGAAATCTGGATTTTAAAGAAAGATAAAAACCTCTTATCAAAGCTTAGAAAAATTGTATAAAAACACTTGGGACTACAAAACAGAGCTATTTGGAGATTTTTTTTTATTTGCAATAACTTGTCAAAAGTATTGAAACAGGGATGGAAAACATGTGAATTACTGATCAAATTGGATGTATCCATTTGTCTTCACTGGGTGTCCAAAAACCACAACTGGGTATCCATTTGGATACACAACTATTACATAAAATTGCCTTGATCTACCCTGGAGAAGTGGCTCATTTTTCTAAAACAGCTGAAGTATGGTTTAGCACCGTGTGTAGACTAGAATATTGTTTCTTCACAGAAATTAGGGACAGGAATAAAAGAAAATGCAATGGTTAGCATACAGTTGGTTAGTCTCTGCCAGAGTAGATAATTTCAATCAATTCTTGAATGGTGAGTTAACATGTAGACAATTCCATGGATTCATTAGGTCTGCTTTAGTCAGGACTAAAAGAGAATTTAGCCCATTGTGTGAGTCAGATCTTGGTTAATGCAATACTTTTGTGATTGACGTGTATGAATATTGGAATTGGAATGTACCTTCTTGTATGAACAGTCATGGCATCTTCTCAAATAATTATGTAGGCATAAGATCAAGAGAATTAACACAACCTGGATTAGGTCCTTATTTTAACTCTTCTGTTTTGTCTTGTCAGTGCTACAAAGTAATAGATTAGTGCAAATGTTTAGTGAATACCATATCTTAGGGAAAGGTGTGCGGAAATGTGTACTGATTTTTATGTCTTCTCTTCTAGAATGCCAACAATTCTGCACCTGCTATGCCTGAGCCAAAGTCAGTATGTGTTTCTGTGGATGAAGTGGTCTCCACTGGCACAGACACACAAGATGTTCATTTGCTCAGTGGCCATTTAAAAAAGGTGGACAATGCTTTGACAGAAGCTCATCGCTTCTCCTACCTTCCCCGAAGACCAGCTGTGAACATTGAGTTTAAAGATCTTTCCTACTCTATCCAGGAAGGACCATGGTGGAAAAGGAAGGGTAAGCCAACAAGAATTTTATTTCATCTTGCAACCTAGGACAATACTTTCAGGTGAACGATAGAAACTAAATGGTAGCAAAGGGAGTAAACAAGATGCTATGAAGTAAAAACAACACAAAGAGCCTTCTGTTGTAATATTTCAACTTTTGTTTAGTTGAGCTATTCCACTGCAATGGCTGCCTGCTGTCATAATGCTTGCATTCTTTACCATTGCATACATAGAAAAGAAATAATCAGGTTATGACTATTGAATATAAATGAGTGTTACAAAGGAAGAGCTAATGTAGATATTGTACCTCCCTTTTTGTTGCTGTGATGCCTTCAATCAGTGGCCTATTAGGCTCAATTCCTAGGACAGTCTGGGACACGGTCAAGCTTCAAATGGTCTACCTTGACAATAGAAAGAAATCTTTATATATTAGGTTATTTTGGTTCTAAGTGAATATGTGGTTGAAATAGTAGGGGGAAATAGAAGGGAAATGCTTGACTATTGATATTCATAAATTGGGAATATCATAGATTGGGATTTGAGCATAGTTAGGGAAAGTTAAGGATAAATTGAGAATAGTCCTGAAGATATAGAGCCAGTGTGGTGTAGTGGTTTGAGCATTGGACTCTGGAGACCAGGGTTCAATTCCTGCTCAGCTGTGGAATCTACTGAAGGGGAAGGCAATGGCAAACCTCCTCTACTGAATCTACTGAAGGGGAAGGCAATGGCAAACCTCCTCTGAACAAATTTTGTCAAGAAAACCCCATGATAGGGTTGCCTTAGGAATGCAATAAATCGTAAATAAATCAGAAGGCACACAACACTCTCTCCTTGAGATACATTATGAACTTATTTTAAATGATCCACACGTCTAAAGAAATATTTAAAGTAAAAACAAACTAACACAAACAGTATTTGTTAATAGTGAAGTTGGGAAACTACAAAATTTCTAATATTAAGGCTGCTTCTATACAGAACCATTTGATGTACGCTTGAATGCATTCTAACCTTTTTTAAATAGGCATCATTTGATGATCCTGTATTGGATTTTATTTGTTTGTTTGCTTGTTTTGCTTGGTTTTAAAATTATGGCTAATTACTTAATTTAAGAGCTCAAAATGGTACTGGAAAAACAAATATCTTACATTTTAAAAAATGTTACTCAAAATCAGTTTTAAACCCCAAGAGTACTTTAATGCAACAGTTTTATTGGGCAATAATGAGAAGGACAGAAAGAATGCATATAGCATTTAGTTGTTGTTGTTGTTGTTTTTGAAAAGATGACTAATTACTTTGGAGAAACGAGAAAATGAAAAATTATTACATTAAAAAGTGTAAGTGTAATAGTTATTTGTTAGCTTGACACTACAACTATAACTAATTATTTTAAAAAATATTTTCCAAGCTCTATTTGTAAGCAGGGCCAGATCATAGCAGGGTGGATAGAAAACCAGAATGGCCTGGAAACACATCTTTTTTGATCTTTTGGGCTTGGGGGGTGCATTGCTTGACCACAGTTTTGTTTGACTGTGTAGAAATAAGGGTTAAAGACTGGGGATTTCTAAATTTAGCAAAGTCTTGGAAGTGGTTAATCTGTTAAGTTGAAACAGTTTGTACAGTTGTCTTTAAAAGTGAAGTTGCTGTGAAACCACAAAGGACTATAATTCTGTCATCGTCATCTGTATGATTAAGATAAAAATGGGTTTGACTGCTAAAAAACATTTTAAACTGACTTTGAGACCTACTGTATTTTCCACTCCATGCTGTGCCAAAGACATTGTGCATCTGAGCAACCACGTCACCAGTTCCGGTTACACCAGGTGACACGCTAAGGGGTGGTGGTAACACCACTGTTCCCCAAATATCTGCCTTTTAGCAAAAATGGCTGTGGTGTTCACTGGCTTCCCTTTAAAACACTGAAGAGATGGTGTGAGTGGGGCAAGGCTTAGTGGAAGGAGAAAGGGGGAGGCCCAGGTTCTTTTTAAAATTAAATATAAAATTTATTAAAATTTCTTGAATGTTTTTAATTTTTATTTATTTAAAAAAATTAAAAATCACACATTACCAAATGTTTACTTTAACCACTTTTAACTACGTATATGTAAATCCATTTAGGCTGTGTGTATGATATTGTAATGTAAATATGTAATTTTAATTTTGCTAGTTTATTATTTATTGTTTGCTTGACAATGTGAATGCTTGCAAAATGAAAATAAAGTTCGTTCAGAATTCACAATTATTCCCATGTAAGTGTAAATAGGATTGAATCCTGGATCTCTAGAATCCTTATATCCTCTTTTACTGTTTCAGCACCAGAGTAATGTGAGGGGTAGGAAAGAGGGGGAATGCATCCTCTGCTATTAGCCTCATTTGATAAGTTTGTCCCAATAGACAAGACATTCAGAAGCTTTATTCTGAAGTCATTGAGAGTATTGTTTCCTTCTCTCAGCTGATCAGTAAGCAAAGTGAAAAGTGCAAACCAAGGTTACATGGTAGAGTGATGAATATGAAACTCCATATGAGCACATGTAACTCGTAAGAGTAGATGTTGTCCTGCTTATTAATGGAAATGCTGTGAAAATATTGTGCCTTTTGCATATGTGGAGTGTTTCTCAGCATTAAAGGCAGAAGATGAGCATTAGCTTCCTCACCTGTGTACCAGGCTACAATTCCCATCAGTTCTCACCATTGGTGATGCCCTGATGAAGGTGATGGGAGTTGCAATCCAATATCTGAATTGTGAGTCTGTAAAAATCCATGGTATAGTGGTTTTGGGTGTTGGACTACAATTCTGGAGACCAGGGTTCAAATTTCATCTCGACCATAGAAACCTACTGGGTTACTTTGGGAATGGCACATACTCTCAACCTCCGAGGGAGGCAAAGGCAAGCCCCCTCTGAACAAATCTTGCCAAGCAAATAAGTTGGAAATGACTTGGAGGAACAAGAACAAGCAAGAATTCGAGACTCAATACACTCATGCTCAGTCTCTTTGCCTGAAAATGAGTTGCATAGATCAGGTTTAGCCACTTTGAGCATATTAGAAAACAGTAATATGGAAACATGTTTTTATTTTTCAGCTGCTTTAAGTTAACCAGTACAATGTCCCCAGTGGAAGTAAACATCTATCTACCTGTCAGTATTGGTTCCATGTCTGATGGGATGGACACACATAGTTGTTTGTCTCCCTTACTTTCACTTTCAAAAGCAAATACTCAAGATAAATTTCTCTAGGTAAAGGAACTGGCAAAACTACCTCTGAATATTCCTTGTCAGAGAAAATCCTATGAAATTCATGGGGTTGCCATAAGTTGACAGGCCACTTAAAGGTACATACACACAATGTATTTCTGCCCCCCACCCCCACCCCATATACTAAAATATTTGATGGGGAAAGTAGAATTCACAACAGACTACTATCATTGTTATCAAACCATGGGATGAATATGAATATGCAAGGTTTCTGTGTAAAGCAATTGTTGAGGTAATGTTACGAAATTGTTCTTACACATTCATTTAAACAAGCACATATTTTGTTCTCGGTTCCTGCAAGACTGTACATTCTGAGCCCTTCAATCATGCAAATGATTAAAAATAGGATTTGCTCTATATTATTTGCTAATCCTGGTTAGAGGAGTCAAGAAAAGCCCATCCTTATCATAGCAGGTGCACTGCAGTAGAGGTGCCGCATGAAGCAGCTTTCTCCCATTCCTGCTCGGTTACTGTCGGTCAATGCACGATAGTAACCTCAGACTGTGATGCTCAAGCAGTGACGAAGCAGCTGTCGATTGGTTGCACTTTGACTGTTGCTAAGATGAGAAATGGAAGGAATGTAGAACAGTAAGGACCAAAATTATTGCTAGGGAAAGAGATATATATCCCTATTTGGCAAAGACTTTGGATTTAATTGCTTGCTGTCACATTGGAAGCTGCATTTCTCTAACAGAGCAAATGTATTTTACATACTGGTCAACAAAATAATTACATTTTGAGAAAGCAGAATAACCAGCTAGTCTGAACTAACTGCAGGAAATATAAAGTGTATCACAGAGATACACTTTGAAGGCAGTCCTTTCTGGAATTATTTTTCAGCATTTTCGTAGTTTGATTATTCTAATCTACAGCATAGATCAGCTATTTTTTAAAAAAAGATATTTGCTAGAAAGTCAACACTGCATTTTAGCTTTTGATCTGCATAAGCAGGAGTTGCACTAGTGATTTAATTAGAATATGATGCCAATAAAAGGTACTTTCTAGTCTTTACCATTTCTCATCACATAAACCAAAGTGTGTGTGTGTGGGGGGGGGGGGGATGACACACAAGACTTGTTCTTGTGTCATCTTTATGAAAAGCATAGTTTTATAATGTCCACAAAAATGAACTGAAAACTCCTATATGCCAGTGTTGTCACGAGGGGGGGTGCAGACTGCTCCAGGTGACACCGGGGGGGGGACACCATTGCTCTTCAAACACCTGCTTTTTGGCAGAAATGGGCTGTGGTATTCATCTGCTTCCCTTTAAAATGCTTGAAGGGATTCTGGGAGTGGGGTGAAGCTCAGTGGGAGGAGAAAGGAGAGGCTCCAGGATTTTTAAAAATTCAAATTTTAATATTTATTTTTTTAAAAAAAAATGTTTAATTTTTAAATTCTTTTTAATTTTTCTGTAAAAACATCACATTTTAACCAAATACTCACTATGCATATGTAAATACATTTAGGTTATGCATATGATATTGTAGTTTGAAGGTGTAATTTTAATTTTGCTAATTGTTTACATCACAAGTATTAGCCTTATACTCAGTGCTGTATGTGAATTACAATTTATGAGTAACATTAGTGCAAAAAAGCATTGCTAAGGATTCTGTATGATGTGAAATGGGAGGAGGTCAGTGTGTGTGTGACAGCACGAGTTACTGCACCAGGTGACACCAAGCTTAGGGATGCCTCTGCTATATGCCATATTTGAATGGGGAAACCTGGCTCCCTCTTTCATTTCTGTTGTCCCCTGTACTTAATAAAGAGAGCTTTTGTGGATTAAGAAAGCAAAATGCCCATTTTAAACAACAAAACTTCCACAGTTTAGTATATGGTATATGATGAAACAGCTTTGGGATGATCTGTCAGGCATCCCACTCAGATCATAATCCACACTAAATATTTTGCTCTACCCCCTTAAGGCAGTTTTGTAGCAGTGCACTGTGTATGTATGTACATAGGCACAGGTTGGGCTGAGTGCTCAGGAATACAGTACAACCATTATGTGTTAAAGGGAATATCTTATGCCTAGCCTGCCTCTGTGACATGGGTCATAGACAGGAACAGCCAGATAGTATGGTTACCTCAACACAGGAGGCCCCTCTTTGCCAAACACTCTTAACTGGATTACATTCCACTTCTTGCTTCCAAGCTCTGTTGGCAAGAATAAGTGCATTTGTCTCCTCCACATCACACTAGACTTGTTCCTCAATGTACAGTGATTTTCATTTTCTAGGAGAGAGTGGTTATAGCCTTTGTGTTTTATAGGGGAAAGTCAAGATTTGGCTTTGGGAATATTTATTGGGATAATGAATAAACTATTCTTGTTCCTGGTAGTTTCTGTTTCTTAGCTATGGAGACAATGTTAATTTTTTTTTCTTTGTTGAACTTGTATACTGGGCCATGAGCCGAATGGAAGCATGTGCCCTGTATTGTATAGAAATGAACAAATGGAGAAATGTGCACTTGATGGCACAATCCTAATTCTCTGGGTTTAAGCTCCTGTTTGCTTAGGGGTCTGCATATTGCCTCCTCTATTCTTCCTAGGCCTCATTCCCACTACCTTTTAAACCGAATCACAAATCAGTTTGAACCAGTTCAAATGTCTCTGCTTCCCACTTAATCCAAATCACTGAAGCGATTCTGAGGGGGGCGGGGCATGCTCCAGATCCATTTAACCCATGCCTTTTTGTTGCTGATTTTTTCAGCTTCTTTTTTGATAAATTTATTCCATGCAAGTGTGAACCACAAGCTGATAAGAATCTATTCAAATTTCCACTGTGGCCGGCTGGAACCGATTTTGAATTGATTCATTCATGGATGGGAACCACAAGTGGGTTATTTTGATGCCAGAAAATGACGGATTATGAGATCAGGGCAAGTGTAGTGTAAACCACAATCTGATGTCGAATTGATCCATCGATTCAGATCATGTACTGAGTTATCTGTGAGAATGAGGCCCTAGGCTCTGATCATATTACCTGTGCACTGCACTATTGCGTAACTTCAATTAATTTTGATTATAGCCATTTGCAATTGCTAGTTAAAAGGAAATTTTAATCATACAGCTGGCAAGGGAAAAGGTGGAGTTTGGACTTGTTAGCCTGTTGGCTGATGAAATTGTCATCAAATAGCTGTCTGCCCCAAATAGTGTTAGCTCCAGTTGAATGATGCCCAAAAACTTAGCAATGCACAGAAATTATATGTAGCATTTGTTTATGTAGGGAGGCTATCCAGCCCAAAAAAGCTAGTCAGCACAAGGAGACGAAGGAGCTCTGAAAATCCCATCCATATTGAGCTGGAGGCAGTCAACCTGTTCCATGCTTTCAGAGGCATTCCTCTATGGCTGGGAGATCTTTAAAGGGGTAGTTTGGGCTGTCTGACCTGATCTGTGTTTTCCAAGACATCCCTCTTTTGATGAGCTTTGAAGACATGGAATGGGCTGATTAATATCTGGCCCAGCCTGCCCTTTCAAACACTTGTATTTTAACCTGTGATGCTTTTAACTATGTTGTACCCCGCCCTGATTGCCAGTTCAGAGGGGCGGGCTATAAATAAAATTATTATTATTATTATTATTATTATTATTATTATTACTACTTCTTGTTCACAGGATGTAGAGAGGTCAACTGGACAACTGTTTAAAAAGCTCAGTTCTTCACCACTGTTATAGTCTGTATGTGAGTAGCACAGCCTGAATCTTCCTATCTTGATACAGGGTGTAGATCTTTTTAAAAGCATTTGTAAAACATCTTTGAAAAATCATCTTTTTAATAATCTGTGCAATTCTGCAAACTTTGTTATTTTCCCCTAGCCTGCAGATACTTCTCCTTTATGGCCTGATAGTGCCAGTTTCACAAAACTAGTAGATGGAGCTTGAACATAGGAAAAGAGAATTATAGTAGGTATAGTCTGGTCAATCTCATTTAAATCAAGACAGAAAATGGTTTACCAGGATTTTTGCATAATTAACAACATAGGATGGTAACTTATACAAATCAAACCATTTATCTAATCTAATACATTCAGTTCTGTTTGGAAACACCTCCCCAAAGTTTTAGGGAGGAATCCTTCCTACCCTTACCTGAAGATTCCTGGTGGTTTCTTATCCAGTTACTGACCCTGATAAAGTTCAAAAATCAGGCAGGATTGAATGCGTTCAGAGTAGTGTGGTGTCAGTGGTCCCTGAATATGCAGATGTTGAATGTGGAGTTGAATGGCCAGGAACACCTTAAAGATGTATGTTTATTTCTGAAGGGTCTTCCTTTATGTGTTCTATAATAAAATTATGGTATTGGAGCCCAATCTATAATGCTCGTGTAGAAACTAGCTGCAAAGCCTGAACAGAGCCAAAGAAAACCTATATCCATCTACTCCTGATAGATAGTAAGAAATTATCCTTTTCCCATTGTTTGTGGGATAAAATTTTGTTACAGTTCACAGAGATGGCATCATTCCTGTAACAACATATTAAACTGCAGATTTGACCTTATTAATTACATAATCACAAAGGATAAAAAAAATTATGTAATGTATATTATTGTAATAAATAATCACTTTCTACTTTTCTCTCCAAACCAGATTTGTACCTTTATGTGAAAATAACTTGCATATGTTCATAATTGATTAGCTGCTTTTTCATTCTACAAATAGGTGTTTTCAGTATTTTCTAACATTTAAAAACTGTTCAAAAGTAAGGCATAACTAAAAAAAGGTCAACAAAATTGCCACCATTTTTCTTGTAGTAGAAGAGTTTCTAGGGGATCAGGAGATCATGCTAGGTATCCAAGTTCTTTTTCTGATACAGAAAACAAAAACAATAGAGAGAAACAAAGTAGCATTTTCTGTTCTTCCGGAGCATTTGCTTTTTAAGTGGCTATCTGATGAGCTTATTAGGAAACATCCAAATGTGATAATAATGGGTACTTCTAGGGGGAATTTTAATTAGCTCAATTATTTTATGGGTTATACTACAAACAACTCTTTTGGAATCGTTTCCCATTTTTATACAGAGGTTGCTGGAATAGAGGAATGCAGGTAGAACTCTTCAGAGGAATTATATTTTACTCAAGGAAACACACACACACATACATTCAAACACATTCAAGCACACACACATTCACACACACGACCTATGGAATGACAGGGCAGGCTTCACTTAAGGAGATAATTACCTTCAGTGCTCCGAAGATGCGATCTCATGGTGAATGTAGAACTCAGCTGCTTCATGGACAACAGCATGGATCGGAACCAGTTTGAGATACAGGGAGACATGAGGTTCCACTTGAAAATCCAAGCTAGCTCCTTCCTTCTTACAACAAAGAAAATTTGGGATCTTTCATAAGGTAAAACTAGTTTCAGGCAAAATTGTCTGTCAGACATCAAAGACCAAATCTACATGGTAAAGGATCACTAAGATAAGGTTTCAAAAATTGGGAATAGAGTTGTAAATTGGCCCTCTCCGGCTTGGAGCAGGAAACATCCTGCTGTAAATCAGCTCCCTCTTCCTGTCTTCTGGAAGTATGACTTCTTCCCTATTGCAGATCCCAAACTATTTGATTGATCTCTATTTCAAAGCTCACTTTTGAGTCCATGGCAGCTTGGCTATGTGACCGGATGGGATAAGCCTCATGGCTGCTTGCAGTCAGAGTAAATTCAGGGCCATGGGAAGGGAACATACACACAAGGAAGACAAGTTTCATAGCATTTTTCATAACAGATACGCTCCAGCATACCCACAATTTCTTCCACCGCAAAAGGCAATAAGTTCTTTATGTAGCTCTACCAGCATTGCGTAGTAGTCTGAGTGTTGGATTATGACTTGGGAGACCAGGGTTCAATTTCGGCAAGTCACATGTTCCCATCTTCAGGGGAAGGCAACGACACACCACCTCTGAACAGATCTTGCCAAGAAAACCTCTTAATAGGTTCAGTTTAGGGTCAACATAGGTAGGAAAGGACTTGAAGGCACACAACAACATTCTGGCCATCCTTTTGTTTTCCATGATGGAATTGCTGGGTTCTTGAACTGCACAACAAGAAAATTAAGCATAGCTTGTCCTTGCTTTGAAAGATCTAATTCCCATGAACAAAAGATTATTATTATTATTATTATTATTATTAAAAGCAATATATGGTTACAGTTCTTCTAAAGATATAGAACATCTTCCATATAAGCAGTCATATGCATATGTAATGGCAGGCTGTGCTTTCCATGTCAGTGGAATCCATTCAAGTAAAGTACTGTAATTCTTTCTATTTTTCTCCACAGAGAACAGAACAAGTAATTTTAACAATTTGCTTACCACTACAAGAAAGTCATCAAACACTCTGCAGTTTTTGAAGATTATTTGCAATTGGAAACTTATTCTGCATAAAATTTGCATGTGATTTTTTGCACAGGAAACAGCATTTTCAACACAAGAAATAGCATTTCCTGATCAGAAAATGCTGGGGGGTTTTTTGACCCAAAAAAATGTGCAAATTTTGCATAAAATAAGTCTCGAACTGCAAAGGGTTTTTTTTTTTTTTTGTCAGTCCAGGATTTTTCTCATGACATTTTCTCATCACTTGAGAGGCATGTTTTTTCTATCTTTTTTCAAATATTCTTCCCATCCCTAATCCACTCTGATCTTTAGTCTGAACTCTAAAGGAGCTATCCATAGAGCTGAACTATACACTGAAAAAAGATTCAACCCCTTAAACAGATCTTATAAAGTTTAGAGTTAAGCCCAAAGCATATTCACCACCCCACATTGACATGGGAACCACCACAGTTGATAAAATTTGGACTTGGGTATAACTGGAACAAAAAGCAACCACACCAGAACCATTCCCCATACTTGTTATCCTTGATATTTTGGTTCCTAAAAATCAATCTGCCCTATTTCTCAAAAGAGAAGTCGTTTGTGTCTTCTAACTGTGAATAGGTATAAATAGATTGCACTGATATCACTCAGTGCAATTAATTGTCAGTTCCATCATGTAAACTAGGAAGCTGCTTTATAAATGAGAGTCATGTAATATAATCTACCAGGACAGTTTAAGAGGGCAGAGTGATTTGGAGATAAGCCAGAAATGAGAATTCTCTGAGATTTAGCCTAAGCTAACCTGACCTGAATATAGACCTAACTAGTGAAGTACAATTTCTGCTGTATACTTGAGTATGTGGGAAATTCATTAGTGATGTGACATATGCTTATTTAACATACATACAGTACATACAATTTGATGCACATGTTTCTTTCTATTGAAATTTGCATTTCTTACATATCTTTCTGATCCTAGCTATTTAGTTACTCTGAGTAATAACTTGAAAAGAAAGGGGAATGAAAAGTCTAAAAAGGAAACGAAAGTGAACTTTCTTAAAAAGGTGGGGAGAAAGGAAATACTGTACCATTTTTGTAACAGGGTCTTATGCTATGAAGTTTCTTGAATAAGACATTCACCATAATATGATTAGCCAAACTCTTTGTTAATTGGCAACTCATAAACAGGTGAAAATTCAATAGATCATATTGTAAAGATAACAGCCATGAAAAATTTAATGACTTTTTTGAGTATGATGTGATTTATTTTTTTCTGGGTATAAACATAAACATTTATATACTTGTGGAGATTGTTTTGCTTTTCTGCAATTGATTTTTTTTAAGTCATAGACCTTAATGGAGAATTACTGTAATACATAACTTTTGATATCAGAAATGAAATTGTATAGGCATTATAATTATCACAAAAACTGTTTATTTAATGTATTTATTTCAGGGATTTATATACCACCTTTCTCCCAAAATAGGATTCAAGTGCTGGTAAGAATGACAATATGATTAGAATTGCAACCTTCTAGACATCTGTGCCCAGCCCATCAACTATCCTTTCTTACCCGTTTCCAAAATATTGGTGCTCTGTTCCTCTGTCTTGTCATACATGTCCAGTTGACCTCCCTCTTTAACTTAAGCAATGAAATAACTAAGCACTCTAGCAATCTGTGCAGCAAGAAAATACTGGCATGTTTTTTTTAAATACTTTCCTGAAGTTCTTGTTTTTCTTTCAAGATTATTTGTTCTTATTAAGAACATGACAATGTCTTCTGGAACTTAGCCCCCTGTTCCTGTTACTGAACTGAGCCACCCAGGTTGTGTCGCACACCTGTGTTGTGTGCTGATCATTGCCTCAGATGGGAAGGCAAGCAGCATACAAAGGGAATCTCTATTGTTATTTCTGATCAATTTAATTGGGAAGGTGATGGGATTCCAGGGACTCAGCCCATACTTGGAGGAGCTGCTATTTCAAGAATCAGTGGAGTCATGCACCAGTTTTATGTGCTCCTTGTTTTCCTAGATGGGATGGAGAATTTGATCTGTCAAAATTGGTTTCACTAAGCAACTGAAAAACAGTACTGTTTTTATAGAAGGAATGTTGAGAGATACTAGAAAAACCAACGGAGTTTACATTCACTCACTTGCCTTGTGATATGCCTTGATAGCTGATTCAGAATTGCTGAAAAGCTGTCGCTTTCCAACATTAACAAAGTGGACAAATCAACCATTGGGAGTAGTTACAGATTTTTAATTTTTGACTCCAGCAATACAACTAAAGTAACTACATGTATCTTCCATTGTATTCCAGTTGTCTCTGGGAGTGCTAGAATTTAATGAAGGCCCAAAGATTCAAGACATACTCTACTGAAGCTTTAGTCAGCTTTGACATAGTTTGAAACCCTGGTTTCTTGCCCTTAGGAGATTGCTTTCTCATTACATCCTGTTTGGATTACTATAATGTGCTCTACGTGGGGCTGCCTTTGAAAAATGCTCAGAAACTTCAGCTAGTCCAAAGAGTTGCAGCCAGGCTGTTAAGTGGAGCTAACTACAGGGAGCATACAACTCCCTTGTTGCAACAGCTCCATTGGCTGCCAGTCTGTTTCCAGGTACATTTCAAAGTGTTGGTTGTGATCTATAAAGCCCTATATGTCTTGGTTCCAAGCTATTTGAAGGACTGTATCTCCCTGTACAAACCCCCAAGAATATTGAGGTAATTGAGAGAGGCCCTTCTCTGATCCACCAACCTCTCAGGTGCGTTTGGTGGTAACAAGAGCAAGGTCCTTTTCAGTGGCTGCTCCCAAGCTCTGGAACTCACTCACTAAGGGAATCCAGGATGGCTCAATCCCTGCTGTCCTTCTGGCAGCAGGTAAAGATGTTTCTATGCTGCCAGGCTTTCGCATGACAGGGATGCTGTTTTGTTTTTGTTTTAGAGTTTTCAACTTTACATTTTAATAATGTAATGTTTTTAATTGTTTGAATTGTTTAATTGTTTTTTAAACTTGTATTTTGCATATTTATAGTGTTTTAACTTTAAACACTATTTTAGATTTGTAAGCCGCCTTGAGCCCCTGTACTGGGAGGAAGGCAAGATATAAATAAACATTATTATTATTATTATTATTATTATTATTATTATTATTATTATACTAGTAAGCCAAACCAGGGTAGTGACTTCGCACAAGGAAGTAAGGAACAATTATGCATCACTAAAAAACAGCATAGCCAAAGACAGAGGACAAATATTTTTGTCAGTTTGCATATGCTAATTTATACGCATATATGTATATGCAGGAATAATTGCTATGAAACTAGTAGAAACACATCTCTCGGCGTAGTTGTAGGAAGATTGTCACTGTGTTAACTTTGCCCTGTTCCATGTACTGTCTAGGTCAGGTTTCTCAACCAGGGTTTAGAGCTGCAGAAAATTTTATGTAAGCATTTCCTGAAAATGTTTATTTCAAGGGTTCGTCCAAGATAAAAAGTGCTGCTTACTCATGGGTAGCTTCAGAGCCCCTGCTCTCCCTTCATCTTTAAGCCACATCTGGACATTATTTGAGATTATCACACTGGGGTTAATTCCAGAACCATCCTACAACCATTCCATTATTGGCAATGAATATCCCATTATTGGCAATGGGATAATTGTGGGATGGTAGTGGGATGATTGTGGGATGGTTCTGGAATTGACCCTAGTGTGATAAAAATTGTCATTTTTCAAAGAACGGATGCCTTCAAAACAGGTGAGAAACCTGAAGACCTCCAGACGTTGTTGGACTAATGGTCTCAGTATTCCTCACCATTAGCAATGATAGAGTTTGCTGTCCAACAGCACCTGGGAGGAGGCCACAGGATTTCTGCCCTCATTCCAAAGGGAGGACTGACTTTGGTAGACAGAGTAGGATATATAGCCACCCTATGGGTAAGCAGCCTCACATAATGATTATGAAAATTTTATTCATTTATACCTCACCTTTTCTCCAGTAACAAACAATCTGTAGAATTAAATCCATTGAAAATGTATTAAAACATATATTAGCTGAAAGCCCCATACTAAATGCTACTCAAAGTAGTGGCCCATTGGCAGGTGCTAGTTCCTAAGCTATCAATTGCCAGTCCCTTGAGTTTTCTGGGAAACAAGAAACAACTGTAGCCAATGGGCATAACTCCAGCACATTAAGGGGAAGAAATGACTGCCCTACATAACACATACTTCAAAGTGCTGTGCCATATTGTACATTTCATCTGTAAGAAACACTAGATTGTGCCCATTATATTTGACATGCCCATTATTCCACTTTCCTTTCATTTAAATGTACCCAGTTCTTTACTTCAGTTTTTACTATTTAAACAGAGCTTAAAAGCTTGAATGGCAAAGCATCATCCTACAACATCTCATTTACAGGTCTCTTCAGTATATCCTTATATTCAGTCTTCTTAAATGTAGCTTTTTGGTGCTTAAAATTAATTATTTGATCTATATCTGGAGTATTTACATATGTGTTTTACACATACACAGTATGTTTTTTCTGTGGGTGCATTGACAAAATTATCATTTTAATTCAGGGTGATAGTGTATTGCCTAAAATACATATTTAATTGCTTGAGCATTTTTGCACATTTTCTCACTAGTTGTAATTAATCCAAAATACCTTCTGAAAATCAACTAGGCTTTCTTGGAAATACACGCGAGTTCAGACTTACTATAGTTGCTTGTTTTTCAAATTTTAAACTGCAGGAACAGACCTGAAATATACTTAATGTGATTCCTTTTCATTTTCACTGCACTAGCACTATATACATTTCAGAAGAAGAAGTTATAATGGCTAGTTTGGGAATGTTTTAAGAGATCCTGTGTTGATAGTCACAATATTTTCTTAGAAATGTTCTCACCCCATTGACCAATTGAGATGATGCATGAGGCCAAAATGATTGGACCACAGGTCCAATCCACACTCCAGGGTGATTCTCTGGAGTAAAAAGAGTCCCCTTCAGATAATCCACTGGCCATACGGACTGCACAAACATGTGGGGATGGGGGAAGAAGCATTGTAAAATAGGTGGAATAAGTCAATAGGAGGGCTGGGTAAGCCTGGGAGAATGTGCAGACAGTGCTGCTGGTATTGGACTTTGAGTACCAGTCATGTGGACAGCTCATCCTCCCCATGGATCCAGAAGCCCCAAACGGTAAGCCAGGTTTTCCCATAACTGTGGACACAGCCTGAGACTCATGTAGAAAATAGGTAAAACACAGTTGTGCATGTTATAGACATAAATTGAAATAGTGGAAAAGATCCTTAGTATATTTCCACATACATTGATTTTAGTATACAGAAACAGAGATGCAACAGTTACACTGATATTTGGAAAACCTTCAGCCCCTCAGCAATATTTTGTAATGTTAACATTTTAAGGTCAGAGCTGGATAAGGTGTATGTTTTGTCCATTGTATGTTGCTGTAAGCACTTTATACCTTTAAAACAGGGCTGGGAATCATATATATATATATATATATATATATATATATAATATCCCACCTTTCTCCTTGCACAAGACTCGAGACGGTTTTGACCCAGTTTAAACCAAGGTACAACTAAAAACTATTTGTTCACAAGTTTAAGAACAAACGAACAATTCTGTCAAAAATGCAAAATTAAAGTTTAAAGCACAATTAAAACATAATTTAATGGGATTAGGATTTTATCTTTTTAAAAAGTTTCTTCTGCCACAAGAACTATAAGCCAAACCTATATATTAAGGTATATATCTAGGTATCAAGGTATATATCTTTATATAAGTATCAAGGTAAATATATATCAACCTATAAATCAAGCTCCTCACCTCTTCCCATTGTTCCTCACTTCTTGCTATTCTGGCTAGAGCTACTGGGATTTGTAGTCCATGAACATCTGGAGGGCTGCATGATATCCCAATCTTGATTTTAAAAGCAATAGTGTTTTTATATCACATGTATGTAGAAGTATATGCATGGAGAAATGTATATCCTATTCAGATCAATGAGACCTATTTCCAGCCTATTATTTATAGCTTTACCAGATTAAATATATAAAAATATGGTGTAATGGTTGATAAGCATATTTCATCTCCAGTGCATGTGCCACACTTGTGAGTATTTGTGCCACCCCCATAAACATGTGTTTCTTCTCTCCATGTGTTAGACACCTACCTCTATTCATAAGCAAATGGAAAACCTTTTAAATAAAATAATGGATTTCTTTAAAAAAAAATAACATAACAATATTTGCATAAGGTTTTAGTGACTTCAAAAGAAAGCACTCATAGATTAAAAAAAAAAAAGATTCAAGCCGTGAGTCATGCAAAAATAATATCATTTCCCCTTATTTGGATAGGAAGAAACAAAAAGATCCTGATGTTTGAGCAGTTTTCTCAAACCTGTAGGCATGAGAATTTCTCTGTGAACTACATCACTGAATCACTTGCCTGAAGTCAGATGGGAAGAAGGTTATTATCGTTCATTGACCCATTTAAGAGGCTTTCTCCATGCAAAGATGCGGGAGTATGGCTGTGCCTGTTTATACTTAGAAGTTTAATTACTTCTAAATTTTTGTATGCTGTCAATTTTTAAACTATGTTTAACTATTGGAAGCCACATTGTGTACTAAACTCAAAAAGAGGCATTGCCAGAATGGCCCAATATGATTCCCTGCCAGAACTGGAAATAGCAGCCTGCATTTCAGTGAATGATGATGTTGGTATTTTGCAGTTTAAAGTGTTATGATATATATGAAACTTTCATATACACACTCCTATGATCCTCCCACTATGTGCATAACCTTTCAGGTGTCATGATCATTTGCCACTACAGCTCTGACAGGCATATCTCCTTTTTATTATTATAGATAACTTGAGGAAGATTGTTACTATGCTATTTAGAGAGTTTTTTTTTTAAAAAAAGTTTCCTTGGAATATGAATTAAACTGCATTCAGAATTTACAATGAATTGATGCAAATGACTATGAAGCTAGACAGGAAGAATGAGGTTGTGCCATCTGCTAAACTGCAGGCACAAATACTATAGGGTTAAGTGTCGGTCTGTTTAGCACGCTGTCACATCTCATTAGTTCCTTAGAAAAAGAAAAAAGAATTATCCCATAATTAAATTTATACAATGAACAGACTCCTTTTTGTAAAGAAAGGATGGCATGCATAGGTTTAGAATAAACCTTATTTAAACAACAGTTTGTTTTGTGCTCTCTTGTCAGATCTAAAGCCTAGCTGAAACTTAATCCATAGCTTTAACAGAACAATAAAGCGAAGGAGTTAGCTTCTGGAATTTAATGTCTAATTTCAGCTCAAAATAGCCTTTAAAAAAACAAAATGCAAAAACAAAACAGCCTGGACCATGAGCTACACTTTGTCTTCTTCTGTTCTAGATGGTCTCTCAATGACCATTTTCCAATCCATTCACCATCCAGAGTGGTGGTAGTGATATTATCAAAAATATTTTAGTTAACTTCACAGTGTGGTTCTTTACACAGGCTCTATGCCGTGTTAATTCAGCTTGAGTTTCTCAGCCATTTATACCTTAGCCTTGTTTCATTCTTGGTAAATGAAGAAGCAAGAGGCATTGAAGTAGTGAAGAAAGTGAGAACGCTGAGATATGAGTAGCTGAGAAAAATGGTTTCATGTCGTGGGAAAATGATTGCCAGTTAAATGCTCCAAGATTCAGTATGTGTTCCAGAAACATTAGTGTTTCCATATATATATAATCACAGGAAGCATGTGGTGCCAATATGGAATTTATGAGTCAAAACATTCTAAGGAAGATTAGCCTCTATGTTCTGCAATAGAATAATAATAATAATAATAATAATAATAATAATAATAAATTTTATTTCTATACCGCCCTTCCAAAAAGATCAGGGCGGTGTACAAGATAAAAGACGTTAAAACATCAAGCATAGTTAAAATCTAAATAACATAATAAAAACAAGTAAAACAATACAACGATAAAACGATAAAAACAATACCTCCCAGCGTAAAACTATGATGGAAAAACAATAGGCAGCATAACTAACAGAGCAAACCACAAGAGAGACCCGTTCACAAATATGCCTGTTTGAATAGATGCGTTTTCAGGTCCTTTCTAAATTGGTTGAGGGTGGGAGATAAGCGGAGCTCAGTGGGTAGAGAGTTCCAGAGGTAAGGGGCAGAGATGGAGAACGCCCTTTTTGTAGTACTCATCAATCTAGCCTCTGGAACTCTCAGTGCACGCTGTCCGGTAGATCTCAGTGTGCGGGGCGGATTATATGGGGAGAGACGGTCCTTTAGGTACCCTGGGCCCAAGCCATATAGGGCTTTATAGGTGATAACCAGCACTTTGTACTGCGCCCGGAAGCGAATCGGCAGCCAATGTAGGTCTTTCAAGATAGGTGTTATATGGGCGGTCCTGGGAGCTCCAGTGACCACCCGTGCCGCCATATTTTGCACTAGTTGTAGCTTCCGAGTATGATACAAAGGCTGCCCCATGTAGAGCGCGTTACAGAAATCCAACCGAGAGGTTACCAGAGCATGTACTACAGTTTCAAGGTCCCTCCGGTCCAGATACGGACGCAACTGGCGTATCAGCCGAAGCTGATAACAGGTGCTCCTGACGGTCGCATCCACCTGAGAAGTTAGATGGAGCGACGAGTCAAGGAGCACCCCCAGACTGCGTACAGTGTCCTTGACGGGGAGCGTGACCCCGTCGAGGACAGGTGGAACCACCTCCATACCCGGACCAGGGGAGCCTATCACGAGTACTTCCGTTTTCTCTGGATTCAGGCTGAGTCTATTTTCCCTCATCCAGTCCATTACCGATTCCAGACAGGCCACGAGAGGAGCGACGCCATCCCTGGTCACTGCATCAGTCGGAGACATAGAGAAGACTATTTGGGTGTCATCAGCGTACTGATAACACCGCGCCCCATGTCTCCGGATGATCTCTCCCAGCGGTTTCATGTAAATGTTGAATAGCATGGGGGACAGAATAGCTCCTTGAGGGACCCCGGATTTAAGGGCCCTCTTGTCGGAGCACACGTCCCCCAGCTGCACCATCTGGAACCTCCCGGAGAGGTAGGATCTGAACCACTGGAGCGCAGTGCCTCCGATTCCCACCTCAGCCAGGCGTTCCAGAAGGATACCATGGTCAATGGTATCGAAAGCCGCTGAGATGTCCAAGAGCACCAACAGGGACACGCTACCCCTGTCGATGCCCAGACGGAGATCATCGACCAGAGCGACCATGGCAGTCTCAACTCCGTAGCCCGCCCGGAAACCGGTTTGAAATGGATCTAGAAAATCCGTTTCATCCAAGATCGATTGAAGCTGGATTGCAACCGCCTTCTCGATCACCTTCCCCAGAAATGGCAGCAGCGAGACTGGCCGATAATTATTATGAACCAGGGGGTCGAGGGAGGGCTTTTTTAGTAGCGGTCTTACAATGGCCAATTTAAGGTGGTCAGGAAATTGACCCTCCCTCAAAGATGTATTTATAATTTGGTGTAACAACAAGGTTACCGCCATTCCCCCCTGGGCCACTAGCCACGAGGGGCAGGGATCGAGAGAGCAGGTTGTCTTCCGAACACTTCTAAGGATCTTGTCCACATCCTCGGTACTGACAGACTCAAACTGATCCAGTACAACTGAGTCCACGGAAGCTCTGGATGCCTCTCTTCTGGTTTCTGTTATAACCCTCGCGTCCAGACCTTCGTTTATCCGAGAGATTTTATCCGCGAAGAAGTTGTTAAATTGGTCACAGCAGGCCTTAGTCGGTTCAAGGATCTGGTTCGGGGCAGGAGGAAGCTGAGTTAGCTCCCTCACTACCCTGAACAACTCTGCTGGACGCGACTCCGCGGACGCGACACGAGCAGCAACGAACGAGTTCCTAGCTGCTCGTATCGCCTCTCCATAGGCCTTCAAATGAAGGTCTAGGAGAGCCTTGTCGGATACACGCTGGTGTTTCCGCCAGGTGTGCTCTAGCCGTCGCAGAACCCGCTTCCTTGCCCGGAGATCTTCCGTGTACCAGGGCTTCCTTTTGGAAGCAGGCCTGAGAGGGCGCTTGGGAGCGATGCTGTGTATAGCCCTAGAGAGATCCGTATCCCAGGTGTTAACTAGGGCATCAACAGTGTCGCCGTCACTTCCAACCATATACCCCTCTAGGGCTTCTTGGAACCTTTCGGGTTCCATCAGCCTTCGAGGGTGGACCATCCTAATAGGTCCGCCACCCCCGGAAGGGATCTGGGTTGATGCCTTGATGCTTGCCTCCACCAGGAAATGATCCGTCCATGACAGGGCGGAAATGTTGGTAATTTCCGCCCACGGAGCTTCCATGTCCGTACAGAAGACCAAATCGAGTGTATTCCCCGCACAATGCGTTGGACCCGAAACCAGCTGAGACAGGCCCATGGCTGTCATGGTATCCATGAATTCCCGAGCCGCACCGGATAGAACTGCGTTGGCCGCGAAGGGAATGTTGAAGTCTCCCAGGACTAAAAGCCTGGGGGACTCCAGCATCAGCTCCGAGACCAACTGTGTCAGCTCGTTAAGGGAGTCTGTTAGCGCACGGGGTGGCCGGTAGACCAACAGAATCCCTAGACTGTCTCTAGCCTTCAGGGTCAGATAAATACACTCGATATAGGAAGTCTGACGAACATGGTTCCTGGTTAGAGGAAGGACTAGTTATTTATGTATCTGAATATTTTTAATCCTTGATAAGGGATTATAAAGGGCACAATGCTGGTATTGCATAGTCAACTCTCTTCAGCTTGTTTGACCTTCATATGCAATAAGAACTTTCACTGCATTCCAGAAAGAATAATGTAGAGTTATTGTGTTCTGTGGGTTTGGGGAACTTTGGAAAAGCCTGAAATATCCATTAACAAAACCCCCAAACAAAATATTCAATTATTTATCATCTGCCCTTCCTGTTTTTGCTCAAAAGATAATGCTGTCATAGTTATGATGTCACAGGGATAATATTTAGTAACTGACCAAATGCATAATAAAAAAAAAACAAAACCCAAAATTTTATAAGATATTTTTATAAGATATCTTTTAAGGGAGAGAGGGTTGGAGGGTGGTAGTGAATAAGGGAATGCTTTTTGTATCCTTTATTATTGTATGTATCTATTTTTTTGGTTTGCTGTTACCCGCCTTGATCCTCCAATAGGGAGATGCAAGATACAAATAAATATTTTATTATTATTATTATTATTATTTATTATTGTTAGTCTAGTCTTGGATCCCTGTTAAATGCATCAATGCCTGGATACATGATTGAAAACATATTATTTTACCTAACTTTCCACCAAACTAGTATTCTTTATATATATATTCAAAATATATTCTTTAACTTTTTACCAAGCTTATAATCTTTTCTGGATAACAATTACCATATATACTCAACTATAAGTTAACTTCACGTATAGGTCGAGGGCAGATGTTGGGACCAAAATTAGGGATTTTGATATGACTCATGGATAAGTTGAGGGTAAAACTTAGAGGCAGCTAACAAAGGATGTAAATGATGCAGCAAAGGAAAACAATGCTAAAGAACTTACAGAATTCCAACAGGCATAACTGTTTGTGTTCATACTAAAACTTACATACATCATGGGTGGATGAGAAAATGGGGGAGTTAATGCTTCCAGGGCAGATGACACTCTTGCCTTTCATGAGGGTATGGTTCCTTTTTAAAATTAGAAGTAAAATACACTACCTACATTGATCCATGGATAAGTCGACTCAGGTTTTTTGGGTCAATTTTTTTACCTAAATTGCTAGACTTATACATGAGTATATACAGTATATTTCGTTATACTGTATCTCAGTATGCATAATTTTTGTCAGAGGCAGAAATCTTTGACAGTTTCGATTGTAAGCTCCTTTTTCAGCCTGAGAAATTCGCTTCAGGATAAAATTGGCCAAACATTACTTGTCTACTGATAAGCCAAGTACAGTAATAGATATATTTTTGAAAGACTGGGATAGGGAATGATATTTTATTTTGTTTTAGTTCATTCACCTTACGGAAAATTGGTGCGGCTATATATTCAAAACTACTGTGGAACTGATTCAATATTTTTCCACAAAAAATGTGAGGATACTTTTGTGCAAATACTTTTTTCTCCAAAAAATAAAATAAAATGCCAAAATCTGAAAAAATATTGCAACAGTTTCTTGATGGTGTGCCTCAATATGTTGACATCCCCTTTTATGTCAAAGATGAGGGGAACTGAGTATTCTTTACATCCCTGTTCTCATCTCTCCTTCACATGATTGTATGATGAAAATAACAACAATCAAAAAGCAAAAGGACAAAAAGAAGAAGATGAACTTGTCCCTGGCTTTTGCAGTCAGGAATAAATGAACATTAAAATACTCTATGGTGCTGCAAGTTAAATGATGCATTTTAATTGCTGAGAGAGAGAGATGTGGAAACAATAACAGGAAAGATGTCAGTGCTAAAATGTGGTTTGAAGAGAGTTGTATAAGTCTGTCATAACAGGAAAAAGATACATGTTAATAAAAGGATGTGGAAAGTTTATCCACAAAAATTACACGTTCCCAGTTTAACAGGAATTTTCCCTATAACATTTTTCAGGGACCTAATACAATGAAGCAGGGTATGGTTTTATTATAATTTGTTTTCTAATGAGTACTAAAAATGATGCAGTTTTTGCACTGTACAATTATAGCCGTTTGATCCCACTTTAACTGCCATGTGGAATCCTGGGAGTAGTAATTTGCTGAGGCAAAGAATTCTCTAGTTCACTTTCATGAATTACTACAGCATTTGTGCTCTCTGGTAGATAATTGAAAGGGCTTCACAGTTACAAAGCTTAGGTTTCCACAGAATGGAGCTATGACAGTTAAAGTAGGATCAAACTGCTATAATTGTGGAGTATATGGAAACAACCTTAGATTTTAGACAAATCTCTTCTACGGTACTGCCAGACCAGGACTAGCTTATGAGCATAGAGGGATGGGGAGAGGGCTTGAGCTGCTCTATATTCTGCTGTGTTAGAATTGCCAAGAAAACCTGTAGTAGATTTCTAAACACCCATCTGTTTTAACAGGTTTCAAGACTCTGTTGAAAGGAATTTCAGGAAAGTTCAGCAGTGGAGAACTTGTGGCAATCATGGGTCCTTCCGGAGCTGGAAAATCAACACTCATGAACCTTCTGGCAGGATACAGGTCAGTAACCGTAAAGACCATTTCACCCATGATGCTTTCTAATATATACCTATGGTTATGCTAAGCATGTGGCTAAGATTTATATAACTATGCTCATTACAGAGCCAAAATTGGATGGATCTTGATATCAGGCTCACACTATGTCAAAACTACACTTTCTGCTTTCGGATGTATAGAAAAAGCTTTTGTTCATAATCAAGTGATTCAACTTCATTCATAAAATATATGGGTTCTCAAGGTGCTTCATTATGTGTCAGCACCATTGTCACCCAAACCTGCTCCTGCAGACTAAGTACAGTATTTGTTATTTTTGCTGGATTTATTATTTTTTTTACTGGCTAGATACCACAAATGTGTAGTGTGTGTATTGCATTGATGAAGTAGACTGAGTCCAGAAAACATTATGGTAGAAATTTCTTCTTCCCAATTTATCTCAAAGGTGCTGCTGAATTCCTTTATGTCTTTTTATGCTGAAGCAAACTAACACAACTAGCTACTTGAATACGATATTGTACAATACAAAATGGTGCTTGAGTGAGGAAACTCCAGGATCATAACTGTACGTTGCCATTGGCAGTTTCCATACTGCATTTTTGTATACTTGGGATTATATTAGCACTCTTTTGATTTCCAAAACAACCTTAGAACTTTTAGTGAGTCAGATGCAATGGCAACAACAATAATTTTACAGGCATTTTTTTTTTTTTTTTGCTTATGTATGGGAGAATTAGGCTAAAACGCTAATGCTTAAGTCAATCCTTAGTTTTGTCTGAACTAAAGAATATGAAGGAAAAATGCAACCTCTTTCCTCCCTCCCCTAACTTTTTTTTGCCCAACTTCAGGGAGACAGGGATGAAAGGAGAGATTCTGATAAATGGACAACCTCGTGATCTGCGTTCTTTCCGCAAAGTCTCCTGTTATATAATGCAAGATGATATGCTACTTCCACATCTTACTGTCCAAGAAGCCATGATGGTAAATAACAATAAATGAATAAATATGTATAAAATCTGAACTCTGAACTAATGAGTTATAAGCATCTTGCTGCACTTGCAGAATCTTGGAGCTGCTTCACATTTTATGTGACAACTGTGTGTTCACTGTGGTTGCTGTGCACCATGATGATAGTAGAAGTACCCCATGGCAAACACAATTGCTCACAAAGAGTATGAAATGGTCATTAGGCTGGACCACTCCGTTCTTTCTTTGGATCAGTCAGTGAGAGATTGACTGCACACACACACACACACACACACACACACACACACACCCCTCCAAAACTGAAACACAAGCAGATTTTGAAATAATTTCTTCTGTGGACTACTGATCATTATGATTGGGGAAGCTGTAGTCCAAAGAGGTAGTTCATTTCATTGGGATGTTTCAAAGGAGAATTTCCAAGCAGTACTAATTTGGAGTTTATAATTTAACCAAAAAAAAAAAAAAATCCACTTAATGATGCTTGGAAATCCTCCTTTGAGTCTTTTCTGTGAAATGAAGTGGTCTATATCCAGAGTTGAAAAATGTTTCTTGTTTGGACTACAAATTAGCCAGCATGATATAGTGGTTTGAATGTTGGATTAGGACTCTGAGAGACCAGGATTTGAATCCCCACTCATCCATAGACATCCACTGGATGATGCTGGGCAAGTTACACTCGGTCAGCCTGAGAGGAAGGCAAGGGTGAACAACAACAACAAAAATAATTTGCATCCTGCCTCTCTCTCTTGGATCGAGGCGGGTAACAACAGTTAAAAGCAATAAAATCAGACATAGTAACACATTAAAACAAAGCAAAATATAAAAATTCCAATTCCCCATCTCCCACCCACCCTACAACATCACTAAAACAACAGTTCCCAGTAAAATTCCCAACAAATCATTCATTAGCTGGTGGGAACAACTAGACAATAGTAGTTAAACAATAAGAGAGCTAAATCAAGGAGGTCAGCCTGGGAAGGCCCGCCGGAAGAGGTCTGTCTTTAACGCCTTTTTAAAGGCCTCCAAAGATGTAATATGATGGATCTCCTCCAGCAGGTTGTTCCATATTTTTGGAGTAGCAGCTGAAAAGGTCCTCTGGGAGGTCGCCACCATCCTGGTTTTCTTTGGCTGCAGTAGGTTAATAATAATAATAATAATAATAATAATAATTTATTTCTAGTCCGCCCCTCTGAACAAGCAATCGGGGCGGATTACAACAAGAGAGGACCTCAGTGTGTGGGAAGGATTGTATGGGAGGAGGACTGGAGCCACTGCAGAGCAGTGCCCCCAATTCCCAGTTCTCTCAGATGCTCCAGAAGGATACCATGGTCTATGGTATCGAAGGATGCTGAGAGGTCCAACAGGACCACACTTCCCCTGTCGATGCCCCTCTGAATAAATCTTCTCCAGAAATCCCATGAAAGGGTTGCTCTAAGTCAGAATCAATTTTAGAGGTACATAACAGTAGCAAAGTATAACAAATCATACATAACTTGTACTTTTTGCTACCACGTCTATATTGTCAAAAGGCTGATTTGTTCATTACTTCCCCCACTCCCAAACTTTGTGGCCCTGAGTGTCACTAGCAACTACACATGCAGGACTCAGAAGACTAATGCAATATGTGAAATTGGTGCACATGGATGTAACAATTTAATGTATGTGGAAAGTGCAACTTGATGCATAGCAATTTCACAATAAATGATCTTAAGTTTGTTTCAGGCTTGCTGTTTTATTGGAATTGAAGTCTGGTCTCTGGTCTGTGTGACTCCTTCCTTACCCCCTTCTAGTACATCTATCTTAGGAAGTCACCAAAATAAAGTGTTTTAGTCTCTTCCTGTACTTCCTAACAACAGAGGTTGTACACTTTCTGTAAACAAGCACCAAGACTTGAAAGCAAAGCCAGCTGTCTTGTGTCAAGGTGCCAGAGAGGATGAACGTTGACAGACAAATCTAAAAATGCTGGTTGTTAGGTTTCTGTGAACTCAACCTGGCACTTCTGTTTAGACCTGCTGAGGTTATGATTGCAGGATCAGTTACTCTGGAGTTTCTTGGCTTGTTGTGAGTCAACAGGATCAAACCTAGAAGTTGCAACTAATGAGTTATAAGCATCTTAATCACCAGCAATTCAGAAATTTCTCTTCCCCCCCCCCTCAGTAAGACAGAGCAACTGTCAGGGATTAGGGGGCTGCATTGACCACAAAGGGACTACCTCCATAATACTCCTAGGGAAAAATGGAGCAAAAAAGTCACCAAATGCCCACGTGCTCTCTGGGAATATAGAGAATAGTATCATCACATTTATGGCCTCTTTAGGGTCATTCTAGTCCTAGGAGGGGCTTTTTTTTTCAAGAAGAAAATGGCCCAGAAAATAATCATTCCTCCTGAGTCCAAAAATTGTCCAGGAATTCCCCAAAACATTCCAGAAGTGCCTTTCCTTTCCCCCAAATAAATTGGTTGGTGACCCCAGGGTCACAAAAACCACGGGGGCTCCATGTTTTCCCACCCTAGTTTAGAATGGAGGAAACAAAATCAGCACAATTTATATAGAATACAAATGAAGTGATGAAATCAATTTCATAAAAAAAAAGTCTTGTGGCCAAAAATGTCAGTTATGGTGTGTGTACCAGCAGCGTAGAAGAAGGATAATTGTTTACTGCTATCCCAGGCATATTGCCAACTTGAAACTCAGTGCAAATCAATGATAGTTCCAAAGAAGAGAAAAGCCATGCTGAAATAATGGGGGATTTTGATTACTCTTTCCTTAAGCAATGGCACAAAAGGATTCAGATCAATAGTTTCTTATGCTTATGGTAACCTCTCTGGTTCAACAGCATGTAATATTCCTGTTAATTTTTTAGAATCTTATCTGTACGATGTATTAAAGGATTCTAGGAATCTGGTAACTGAAATCAATTTTTCATTGAATTTACTTGAGTGAATTCCAGTAACTCAGCTTGAAATTAACCCATAGACTTGCCAATTAGAATCTGTGAGGAACTCAGAACTGGATCCATTAATATTTCAACTCTTGAATGTACCCATATTAGCCACTTTATTTACTCACGTTAAAAAGACTAGCCAGTTGACCAGTTTGTGGACTGAAGCTCTTATACTTACTAGATAGATAGATAGAAGTAAGCCTTCCATCGGTAAGTTCAACAGTTGTTAAATCAAGTAAAGAAGTGAAAAATTGTATGCCACCTACTTAATGATTAGGTGTCATCCCCATTCCAGCCAGAAGCCTTGCCCCCCATGAGGCACAGTCCCCTGGGGGACACCATTCCCTTCTTCTCCTGCCAGACTGGGTGTGTGTGTGTGTGTGTGTGTGTTGTGAGCCTTCAGGTCATTTCTGGTGACCCTATCCCAGGATTTTCATGGTAAGCTTCATCAGAGGGGGTTTGCCATTGGAATTCTCTGAAGCCGAGACAGTGTAATTTGTGTGTGTGTGTTGTGAGCCTTCAGGTTGTTTCTGGTGACCCTATCCCTTCCCCCCACTTCAGAGTTTGTGCCCCACAGGGCCACTGAGTTTGGGCAATCAGTCTCTTAAAGGTTTGCTTTCACTAGTCTAGAGATATGTGAAACTCTCCAGAAGTACTTTGATAGGCCTTTTGGCTTCTCCCCAGATTTCACACACAGGTTATCTGAGGAGGGGACCTTCACATTTTTAGTTCTGATGATCTGTCAAAGAAACATTCATGGATAAGATCTATTATTAACTTATAACAACCTAATGGGTATTCATCTCAGCCCATACTGTACTTTGTTGCTAATAGTTTATCTTTTAAGGTACTGTTTTCTGATTTTTGTATCATAATAGTTAGGCTTTATTTTTATTTGAAAAGAACAGCCATGGTAGCTGCTGATAATAATAATAATAATAATAATAATAATAATAATAATAATTTATCTTCTGCTTTTTCTCAGAAGACTCAACGCGGATTACATCAATATGAAGATAAAATAGCATACAATTTAAAAAATACAATTAAAACCCCCCAAACCACCCAATCCTCTCCCAATATGTAGAAAATATGTAGATTGATAGCATAACCAAGACCCCAAAGATGATTTTTCCTAAGAAACATCATATTTGTGCTAATATTTCAGATATCAGCTCATCTGAAACTTCAAGAAAAAGATGAAGGCAGGAGGGAAATGGTATGTATATAATTTTGTTCATGTGATGAATGTGACATAGCTTGATTTCTTAGAAGTAAAGTGGGGGAAGAAGTATCTGTTAGAAACTATTATAGAACTTTGATGCTGTTTTGGAGGGGGCAGATTAAAGATAGGCATATTTCAAAGGAATGCCAACATTTTGTTTTCATGTTATTTATGGAATCAACAGCTAATGGATAAAGTTCACTGAATGTCAAAGGGGGTTCCGAGGGGAAATGTGTTAATTACAATGCCCACCGAAGTGCTCAGACAGTGACAGGGATCTTTTGTTGAACAATTGCATATCACATTTCTAATTAGATTTTGATCTAGTTTTGATCTTGAGTAGGTGGCATGATAAATGCATATTATGGATATGTAGTTAAAAAGACATTGAATACTGCAGAAAGTACATGAAGTCATAACACAATTATAGACAATGTGGTTAAGAGCATAGCAATGATGCAGTCGTGTTGTGTGGAATGATTTTTAAAGTAGAACATTTAACTTAGCTAGATATGCTTTGACAAAACTGCAGTTTTAACTGTGCAATTTTAAGCATATTTACTTGGAAATAAGTCCAGTTAAGCTAACTCCCCTGACTTGGTCCCAGGACAGTATGTATAGGATGGGATTGTAGTGTTCAATGATTTCATTTTTTTTTTCTTTAAGAAGAGGTCAGTCTACAAAATGAAGTATTTTGAGGAAAAAGTCTAATGAAAAACAAAAGTCCAGTTCATCAAAAATTTAAAAGTACCATTACAGAACCTGAAATATTCATCTTCCCTTCTCATTCTAGACAGAAAACACTCTTCTCCTCTATGGTAGACAAAGGCACTCAGGGAAATGATAAGGGTCAAGTTAGGCTATAAATGTACGGACAGAAGTTCTTGTGATACAAGAGGGGCTATAGGTCATTGACAAAATAAATTCCTTTCATACAGAAGGTCCCAAATTCAGTCCTGTGACCATGTCTAGGAAGGGCAAGGAAAGAAACCTACCGTAACTGAAATCCTGAAGTGTCATTACTATTCAGTACTGATAATACCAGCAGTAGATGGACCAATGGTCTGACTCAGTCTAAGATAGCTTCCCATGTTCTTGTCTTTTATACCAGAATGACCATTTTGTTCTGTAGCATTTGAAGATCCTCCCTGCATATTTTTTCCAGTTTTTCTTAGCAGGTTAAATTGAAACGAATATCGATGATCTCAGGAAGTCTACTATGTTTCAAATATCATATATTATGTTGTACATAATCAAATATGGACACTGCCTGTAAGGCGGTGGTGGTTGTTGTTTTATAAATACATATACCTATCATGCTCTTCCTATTCACAGGTAAAGGAGATTTTGACAGCTCTGGTTTTCAAATATGGACACTGCCTGTAAGACTGTTGTTGTTGTTGTAGTTTTTAAATACATATACCTATCATGTTCCTCCTATCCACAGGTAAAGGAGATTTTGACAGCTCTGGGTTTGATGCCATGTGCCAATACGAGAACTGGAAGTCTTTCAGGAGGCCAGAGAAAGCGTCTTGCTATTGCTTTGGAGTTGGTGAACAATCCACCTGTTATGTTTTTTGATGAACCCACCAGGTAATTTGTGTTCAAAAGTCAAGATAGATTACTATAATGGCAGTGTATGATGGGATATTTTTACCAAAAAGAGTGAACTTTTCTTTGATGTCTGAATTAGATGTATGAAAGTGTAGCCATTTGTCAGATGAGAAAAATATTCCTCTTCTCTCCCCCCCCCCCCCCCCTTTTATCCATGGTATCTTGGTTGAGGTATTTATGAGAGGCCTGGATCAAGATATTTCATAGCCTGAGATGACAGACAAGATTGTGGCCCTCCCCATTTTCACATACAGGATCTGGCTGGGCTTCCAGTTGAATTTGCCATGGAATAACATCCTTCACACAGCTCAATACAGAAGACCAATTTAAGAGATATAACAAGCTGTGCAGTGCCCATGAAATTTTGAATTAGATCTATGAAAGTATAGCCATTTGTCAGTTGAGAAAAAGGCCCCTCTTTTTCACCATCTTCATATCTTGTTTGAGGTATTTATGAGAGGCCTAGCTCAAGACATTTCATGGCCTGAGATGACAGACAAGATGGTGGCCCACCACATGCAGGAGCTGGGTGGATTTTCAGCTGAATTCTTGCCATGCAGTAACATCCTTACACAGCTAAATACAGAAGACCAGTTTAAGAGACTATAACAATCTGTCCAGTGCCCAGTGCTCTATCCTCTGATGGAGAGGAATGGCCAGAGCAGCTCCAGATTGCCTGAAGCAATCCCCTTTTTCTGTTAAATGTTAAAGGCAGTCATGGTTGTCAATATGTATTTGTATTTGCCACTGGGCTAAGTGTTAATCCATGTCTTGTCTCTCCCATTCAGTTCAGTGCAGATAGCTACATGTACTATGAAATTCTACTTAATGTTGATTTAGGGCAATAGAGGCCAGTGACAGCCATGGACCTATACACATACATCCCAAATTCTCCCTAAGTTTCTCCCATGGATTGTTGGTACATTTCATCAGCACATTAAGAATGTCCTTGCAATTAGAAACCTTTGTATGGAACTTCTAGAATATATGCCATCCTTTTTAGAGGCTCTTAGTCCAGCAGGCAGAATTCCCTCTGAGTTGAGGAAATGGGAGCCTACAGCCATAAATCTATTCAGATGAGTAAGGTACTTTGGAAACCAGATTCTTTAAAAATAGAACATATATCTTTGGCAAACAACTGTAAGATGGAAAGATTTGAAAGGAAGAGAGCCAGCGAATGAAGAGTGCTTTAGAGAATAGAAATCATGTCAGTGTAATGGAGCATAGTAAGGGCAACATTGTAAATGACAAACTAAATGTCAGTAAGCCGTGAAAGGCAATGGTATTATCAGAGATGCTGCTTGCTGAAGCCTCAGGTTAACTACACAGGACCCATTCATTTAATTCCAAAGGCGTATTATTGTGAGAAAAACAAACCTGACAAAATTACTCTTTTTCAGTGGCCTGGACAGCGCATCTTGCTTTCAAGTTGTGTCCCTGATGAAAGCTTTAGCACAGGGTGGTCGTTCTATCATCTGTACCATTCACCAGCCCAGTGCCAAACTCTTTGAGCTCTTTGACCAGGTACTATTTTGTTTTTAAGTATACATTGGTAGATAAATATTGCATGCACAGGTTGCCAGTATCTTTCCTGGGTCAATGTACTGCATCTGGTCATATTATATTCTGCATGTAATATTTTTATCATGACATGTTTTCAAGTCTCACTTCATATTGTCTCACTTTAGCGGCCCCGATTGACCTCAAAGGGGCAGGATATAAATAGTAGTAGTAGTAGTAGTAGTAGTAATTACTACTACTACTACTACTACTACTACTACTATGTTCATTTGGGCCTCCTCTTTTTCTTTAAACAACTTCTTTTCAAATTTTGAATGCAGAATTTCCATATTGGCAGTCATATATGTGAGATGCTAAGGACATTCCTTTGGGAGGGAATGAATAAAAGCAGTAGCATAGATATATATTTTAAGAAAGCTTAGTAAAAGGCCTTGTAACATTTTCACTAGGGAGTTTATCACACAGAAGGCAAATTGGTAAAATCCCACACAGAAATGGGATTTTAAAATCTGGGTGGTGTTTGTCAGATGTGTTGGTGTGAAAGAGAAAATAATGTGAAAGTAATCCAAACAGGAAGCTCCTTTGTACTTTCAGATTTAGCGAAAGTAAAAAGGAGGTGGCTTTGATGACTTTGGACTTGGGTTATTTTTGCATTATTTCTCTTTCACGCAAACATATGAAAAACATCCTGCAAATGTGGTTTTTTTTTAAACTTTCTGTTCAGATTAACCCCAAATGTCATCTGAAAAACAGCCCGCAAGTGGCCAGGAGTGCAAACTGCCCACTGTTTGGACAGCGCTCTTGGAAGCATTTTTGTGCTTGTGGAGGTGAAGGAATGTGCTGCCATTATCCCATAATCCTAGAAATCATCTCTGGGAGGCTGTGGCTAATGCATTAGAATGATTCTTCCTTTGAATACATCCCAAGGAAGTTTATCTTCAGGTGTGTGTGTGTGTGTGTGTACGTGCACAATTATATCCCATCATTAGTACAGTGCTCCATGAAGGAGGGAGTACTTCAGAGCAGAGTACTAGGAGAGGGGATTAACCTACCCCTACCTGGCAAATTCTGCATCCTTCATCATCTCCTCCATTGGAATAAACAGGGGAGAAAGCAGCATACTTGTGGAATGGGTTAACACTCACCTACCCACCTACACTATTTCACCCTAAATCAACCCCTCATCAAGTTGCCCACTTTTAAAGTAATGATTAGAGAGTTAGTGAAATGTATTCCACATATAATAGTTAATTCGTTTCTGAGCAAAAAGGACTCTATTCTACAGAAAACATTTTAGATGTCTCAATCAGCGTGGGTGTCATATGTCCATGTGAAAAGATATTTTGATGTCTTAATAGTTTCACCTAAACCATTCTCAACAAAAATGAAATGTGTCAGCAGTGAACAGGTGGGAAGAACTAAGCTATGAAGTTGTAGAACACTCAGCAGCACCACGATGGGTTGAAATACTAATGGGATTCCAAACACTTGTGAGAGGAAGAGTCGATTCAGTGGCAGTTGGGCTTGTATCTGGCAGTGTTGTTCCACTAGTACAAATAACAATGAGCTTGTGGATACCATACTAGACTCTGCCCAAGAAGAAGAATCCAGTTTCCAATTGCACAAGCAGCACAATCCAGTGGCATAAATAGTAACAGAATTCTGGGCCAGAAGAACAGGCTGCATGACTGAAAAAAACACTTAAAAGCACTGTTTGCTCTAACAATGTTAACATTGGATATAGACCAATTTGTGCATGCTTAGATAGATAGATAAATGAATATGAGGGGGTATCCAAAAGTTTTAATGATCACCTTTTTAAAAAATTGACAGAAAGTTTGTTTTGATTTGTAGTTGTTAACTTATCTCAATGTAGTCACTATCTAAATTTATACATTTTCCCCAGCATATCTTGACCCTCCGAATACCTGATATTGTAGAAGCCTGCAGATGGTTTCTGATGCGCCTGATGAGGACTTTACACTTTAGTCACTTCTTGCAGAGCCAGTCACAAAAATAAAGGATGCGATGAGCTGATTTTCTCAGCAACGTGCACATAGGGATCAATGATGACACTGACAAAATTTCATCAATATGCCATAATAACTTCCTGGTGATAATTATTACTTTATGATACACCCTTGTAAGGCACAATCTGCAGACTTCTACAATATCAGGTATTTGGAGGGTCAAGATACGCTGGGAAAAATGTATAAATCTAGATAGTGACTACATAGAGATAAGTTAACAACTACAAATCAAGACAAACTTTCTGTCAATTTTTAAAAAAAAGATGATCATTAAAACTTTTGGATAACCCCAGATAGATAGATAGATAGACAGACAGACAGACAGACAGACAGTTGTAGGGTCTTAAGATAGGTTTAAACTAAGTTTAGTCTTGATACTTGGACAATACTTATCTAAACTAAGATGTGAGATCAAAGAGTCATCAAGCATTTTTCAGATGTTCAAACTATATCTGAAAACACTTATCCCTAAGAAAGGGCTTTGATTTTTCTAATAGCATTCTGAAAGCCAGCATAATGATACTGTTGTATCATTTTTAAAGTTGTACGCTGCTTTGATTGTTTTAACAAAAAGCGGAATATAAATAAAAGTTTTATTTTATTTGTTTATAATTTAGTGGTTCAAATGTTTGACTGTGATTCTGCAAACCTGGGTTTGAATCCCTACTCAGCCATGGAAACCCACTGGATGACCTTAAGCAGGTCATATTCTCTTAGCCTTAGAAGTAGGCAAAGGCAACTCCTCTCTGAAGAAATCTTGTCAAGAAAATCCAGTGATAGGTTTACTTTAGGATCAACATAAGTCAGAAACAACTTGAAGGCACACAACAAAAACAACAATCTGGCAGATTTATCAGTTTTGCTGTATTCTCTGGTTACGTATGTTAGCAAGCAATCATGCTACTGTTCTCTTCAGAAGCAGTTCTCTGGATGGGATTACACAGCATAATTCTGAAGCCAGTATTCATTGTTTTCTTCTTCTCCATTTCAGCTCTATGTTTTGAGCCAAGGGCAGTGCATTTACCGTGGGAAGGTGTTAAATCTCGTCCCCTACTTGAGAGATTTGGGTTTAAATTGTCCAACATACCACAATCCAGCAGATTTTGGTGAGCAAAATGGAAGAGTTTCTGCTCTCAGCAGTACTTGTTTTTCACTATAAATTCAGCATGAAGTAGTGTGTGTGTATGTGTGGATGTGCGCGTAAAACACATTTTAGTGATGAAATTATTCTTATTTCTTGGTTGTTTTCTCCCTCTAGTGGTACACAAGAGTACTGAAACCCTGTGTTTTATTACTAAAAGTTCATTGACATGAGTATTTGTGCAAGTGAAACTTCTCCCCACATCACATACAGAATTGCACTATTGAAATAGATCATATTTGCTGAAATTCTTTATTTTCTGCCATTCTTAAAAACAGAGAAGGCTGATCTCACTTCGGTTTTGCACCCTTAGTTTCTAAACACCTTACTATAATAATAATAATAATAATAATAATAATAATAATAATAATATTTCTAGCCCGCCTAATCACAAAGAATCCGGGCAGGTTACAACAATAAAATACACCAACGTTACAGTAAAATCAAACCCTAAACCTCTCCCGCCCCCCCCATCTCAGTACTAAAATGGAATTAAACAGTAGTAGTATAAAATATTAAAAGCAATTAAAAACATTAAAGACATTTTTAAAAATCCACAAAGACAGAGAAGCAAGCAGGGAAGAATAGGCAGATAATAGGCAGATACTTTGGTTTTTCTCTCTCTCTCAATCATTCTCACTCTCTGGTCTGAAACACACAGGCCAAATAAAGTTCCTCCTGGGTGCTTTGGGGGCATGGTGTTCAAATGATACATGCCCCCAAACCACCCCAAGTTGCTCCGAGGCCAACTAAGGCAATTCAAAACCAGCCCAAAAAGTACCAGCAAAAAAGTTGCTCCTGTCAGCAGGGATGTTGGGACCATCACAACAGCCGGCTTCAGGACTGCGATGTCCAGTCGCCACAGTCCTGGAATGATCAGGGCAAGAATGGCCTCTGGCCACTCCTTTTGGCCCATCTGCTTTCACTCCCCCCCCCCCTCCTCTCTCTGGCCGTGTTTCTATATAACATTATTACTGAATTTGTATCCTACCTTTCTATAAAATAATTACAGATCTCAGTGTGCAGTCTACAGCTTGCTTTTCTATAAAGGCAGATGCTACAAATGTTTTCTAGTCCTTTATCATGATCACATAGTTGTCCTGTTTTTTAGACTGCAGTGACTAGAATGTGCCCCAAAATGTTGCACTTTGGGAGGTAATTCCACAATGCAGTTTATACAATAATTTTAATCTCCAATATAGAATAAATGTTCTCAACTGCCAGAGTGCAGTGGGATTTAAGCCTTATCCATAGTCACAAGAATTCTCTGGTGTTTCTAGTCTAGTGCTCATTTCCTCAAACATATGGAGAAGTGAGAAAGCTACATCTGTCTTTTGTATTTTAGCAACATGTTTAATACATGTTTTCCCTCTACCTGCTTATATGTTGCATAGTGGCCAGAGTGTCAGAGTAGGATAGCTAAGCATTAATGCTCCAAGTTCAAGTTGGTACTTATATATGAAACCCACTGGGTAAACCTAGAATTAGTCACTATTCTTCTGTCAGCCTAATCCACTTCATAGAGAGGAGGAGATCCATGTACATCATTCTGAGATCATTGGAGGAAAGGTGGGACAGAAAGGTAACTAATAAATATAGTCCATATAGTGATGTGTTAAATAATTTTCTTCTTTTTATTTAGTGATGGAGGTAGCCTCTGGGGAGTACGGAGACCAAAACAGTCGACTTGTAAGAGCAGTCCAAGAAGGAAAGTGTGATGCAGATTACAAGAGAGACTCTGGGGGAGAAAGTGAACTTAACCCCTTCCTATGGCACAGACCATCTGAGGAGGTAATTTAGTTGAAAGCTTTCATTGAAAAAATAAATTTGTTAAGAAAAGTTGCTTAAGCTACTGTCCTCTAAAACTTAACCCGAAATAATAGGAATAATAATTTTGTGTAATGCTTAATATCATAAGAATAAAAAGGTTAAACAAGCACACCAGGATTTTAAGTTATAGCTACATCGAAATAGGAAATGCCTTAAACATATTCTCCTAACATTAATTTGCTGAAAACATTCAAACAGATTTTCTCTTAAGTTAATTGATCCTGGCCATTTTGTAAGTCCTAATGGGATCATAGTTTTGTTGAGTATAAAGCCTTAATAAAAAGTAAAGGAATTCATTTTGACAACTTATTGTTTAGCATTTGTGTCTTAGAAGAAATGTAGAAGATGAAAGATTTGAGAAGTTTTCTAAAAAAAAATCTGTCAAGAATTGACAATAAAACATGAGAGTTAGAGGAAATGAAAATTAACATCTAAAATTCTGCGGAGTTTTAAGATCGTCTGTGGGTTTTTTTAGGTGTTGTAAAAGGGTTAATTAGTTTTTACATAGATAACTCTGTCAGTGAGTGTTAGCAATGATAGCTAAATGGTTGAGAAGCAAGTCCATCTCTGAGAGTTGCTTTGCTAGAAAAGAGTGAAACTGACAAATGGAGATATTGCTATTGTGCTACTGTGTGTTGTATGGCTGTTTTTGGTAACAGGTAGTAAAAGACCCCTTTGGGTATGTTGACTAGCAGAATAGATTCCCCTGGCAAGTATGGCCACTGGCCATGCTATTTGGGAAATTCTGGGAATTTCAGGCTGAAAAAGGAATTTTTCCAAGGTCTTCTGTTGGAAACAGGATGATGGACTAGGTAGACCTTTCATGTCACTGGACAGGGCTCTTCTTAGGTTCTTAGAGCTTTTGAGTATAGCTCTTCTTATGCTCCTAGATAAGGCATTGCACCCATGTGAAGTTATTGTAATGTTGGTCATTGAAATGGGTGGGACAAATCAACTATGTCTTAAGTCTGATAGATTCAGTAGGAACTGTTCAGTCCAATAACTTGTGGAGGTGCTATGTTGTGAATCTGTGGGCTCAACTGGGTCATTGATAAGGTGCTGAGAAATACATGTGTCCAACCTTATGTTTACTAGTACTTCTGCTGCAATTTGAAGAGCAAAAGACAATGTAGCATTTAACTTCATTTTTCATTTGTATTTTTCATCAGGATTCTTCATCCACAGAAGGATGTCATAGCTTCTCAGCGAGCTGCCTTACACAGTTTTGCATTCTGTTTAAAAGAACATTTCTCACCATACTGAGGGATTCTGTAAGTTGTGTCTTAATACTTTAAAAAAATCCCAAAGTGCTTTATATGTGATCACTTCCAAAACATAAAGCAATATCATCCATGTACATAAACCAGAGGAGAAAATCTATTGGATTTGTTCACTCTCCAACATCACATAATAATCCTCTCTTGGAGAGTTTCCTCTTCCCATTACTGCCTCTGCCTATTACTGCTCAGATATCTTGCTTTCCCTTGTCCTCAGTCCTATTCAAATATAACCCAGTATGAAGAGAGGAGCTTGCAAATTAAATTATTAAACATTGGTGATCCTACAAGATCTTTAAAAAAATCTTAAACCAGACTTCAAAGGAGGGACAGGTTCCACCCAGACCTTTAGCTGTGGTTAAAGTGCAACATAGCCAACAACAAGGAATGCTGGGAGTTGTAGTCCAGCAAATTCTGGAGAGGTTCCAAGCCCTGCTTAAAGACTCTTAAAATTTCAATGTGAATAATGCAGTTTTTATCCAGCAATGAAAATACCATTATGCAAATATATCCTTAGTCTCTCTGGGAAAGATGGAGCTTGGGAAAGTTGCTTTTAAAAGTATAATTCCCAGAATTTCCCAGCCAGGAAGATCAGTGACCATGATGGTTTAGTGATTCTGGAGGCTGGCCCAAAAAGTAGCCTTTAAGTTCTACAGGAGGGCACACCACAACCCTTTAGTCCCATTTGGCTACATCCTGTCCCTGGGTCAATATTTTTGAAATCTGCTTAATTCCATTTTGAGCTTTGCTTTTTAGATGTTTCTTCATATACTGGTGAATATAGAAAAGGAAAATAGTTGTAATTTTTAAATTGATCTTTTAAATCACAGCATGGATATATCTAGGAAGTTCAGGTATACCCTTCCCCCATTAACTCCCCAATCGTTTTTAAAAAATGTTGTTGTTGCTATGTGCCATCAAGTCAGTTTCAACCTATGAATGAGAAGTATTTGCTCAGGTCTTGCAAACTTAGGACTGTGGCTTAAATTTTTAAGTAGTGAACATTTATATACTACTATAAAGTTTGTTATCCAGTATACAGATATTCTATCATACCTACCACCAAATACAGTTGGCCATCTGTATCCATGGATTCAACCACCCACAGCTTGAAAATATTCAAAAAAAATAGATGTATTTCAAAAAGCACACCTTGATTTTGCAATTTTATATAAGGGACACTATTTTATTAACAACATTGTATTTAAACTCCAGTGGATAGCAAGGGTCCACTGTAAATGCATGTTGTAACACAAACACAATCTTCACTGCAGTGGATAGCAAGGGCCCACTGTAAATGCATGTTGTAACACAAACACAATCTTGCCTTCCTGCCAGGTCCTGACACATCTACGGATTACATCACACATTGGAATTGGACTTCTCATTGGACTACTGTATCTAGGAATTGGAAATGAAGCAAAGAAGGTCCTCAGCAATTCTGGCTTTCTCTTTTTCTCCATGCTGTTTCTTATGTTTGCTGCTCTCATGCCAACAGTACTTACATGTGAGTAATGATGGTGCTTTTCTACAATCTATAGAGAAGGTACTTTAAATGACATCAACATTTCTGGGACATAATTAACTCACAGAGTTTGATGATGTTAAAATCTATAAGAATTCTGTCAGTGACTTAAGTAGACTTGAGTGCCATCCTTGGAGTACTTAAATTATATTAATTAAAACAGAACTAAAGATGGTTACTGCATTAAAGATGGTTACTGCACTGATTTAAATTCATCTTCAAGATTAATCAGTAGAATATTGTCTAAATTCAAGCCCCACTAATTACTATAACCCAAATCTAAACTATCTTTCATGCTTTGCTATTCCACGTCTCCATCCCCTATTTGGTAGTAGATTGACAGGGTATCCATATAGTTCTAGAGGATATAGGATCAGACCTTGGGAAAAGTACCTTGATAGTGTACAACTCCTAGAATTCTGTTTTATGCTGAGATTGTAAGTTTTACATTTAGGACTAACGCACAAAATCCTCTATTTTTTTAATATAAAAAGGAAATAATTTTAACAAGCTTAGCCTGTAACAGATTGTTCTCTCACGCACACATAGATCCACCTTTTGAGAAAAACATATGTCTTGTTTTTCCTATTAAGGAAAACACAGTTACAAAAGTACATTTATGTAAAATTATTTACACTAGGTGACACTGTAGCTAGATGTTGGAATGTAAGGATAGGAGTGTTACAACGGAGTGGCTAAATAGAAGCAAGATTCTGCAAGAGTAAGTGGAAGACTCCAAAAGATGCAAAGCTTCAATAGAAGCAGACACATCTACCAGTGCCCAGACTGGGCAACATCCTATCCATACCTGGATGCAAATATGGGCAGCAGTTTTAGGATAGCAAGAGAAGGAGCTACCATAATAACTGAGTAAGCAGAGGAATATATGTATATGTCTTATAAAGAACATTGTCCTTCGGATAGAACTCAAGTAATTTTTCTGTGTGATGGGAGAAACTAGGGAGCACTTTCTCTTAGTGCACCCTCTTGCTAACACTCCCCTGACTCACATCTGTCACTTTTAAGGTAATATAATATGTAATTTCAATCAACTTGTCTCTGTTCTAATGTAAGTATCCTCCCCTTACTTTTCAACATAGTTCCTCTTGAGATGGGTGTATTTCTTAGAGAGCATCTCAATTACTGGTACAGTCTGAAGGCTTACTACCTGGCTAAAACCATGGCTGATGTCCCTTTTCAGGTAAATATAATTCTGTATTTCACACTGTATGTTGCAGTACGAAGTAAATATGAGTAGTTCTGAATTGCATTTTTTCTGATGTGTAATGTAATCATAGAATCATAGAATGATAGAGTTGGAAACGATTACAAGGGCCATCCAGTCCAACCCCCTGCGATGCAGGAACTCTTAAATCAAAGCATACCTGACAGATGGGCATCCAGCCTCTGTTTAAATACCTCCAAAGAGGGAGACTCCACCACTCTCTGAGGAAGTTTGTTCCGCTGTCAAACAGGTTACTGTTAAGAAGTTCCTTCTAATGTTGAGCTGGAATCTCTTTTCCTGCAGTTTGCATCCATTGTTCTGCATTCTAGTCTCTGGAGCAGCAGAAAACAAGCTTGCTCCCTCCTCAATATGACATCCCTTCAAGTATTTACACAGGGCTATCATATCACCTCTTAACCTTCTCTTTTCCAGACTAAATATTCCCAGCTCCCTAAGGCGTTCCTCATGGGGCATGGTTTCAAGAACCTTCACCATTTTAGTTGCCCTCCTTTGGACACCCTCCAGTTTGTCAGACCCTATACAGACGTCCACTAAGGGACGACCTTGGGCCGATTCTAGGGTTGGGAAGTGTGCAGCAACTACATGCTCCCTAACCCTAGCACGGCATGGCAGCACCGTCATGGCGGCCTCCTGTTCACATGGGGGCCGCCATGACGTCGACGTAATTGCTGGGCACCCAAACAGGGTGCCCAGGAAGTGGCGCTGTGACGGCACCACTTTTTGTAAGTGCTACACCAAGAAAGGAGCTGCTGTAGGCGAGCAATGCCCAGGCACTTTGTTCCCGCTGCAAGGAAACGGCTGCGGGAACGAAGCAAGGGAGAAAGGGGCTGAGCGGCCCCTTTCTCCACTGGCAGCGGGTGTGGGGGTGTCCAGCGGCATGAAGCCCCAAAGACACCCCTTTTTCACACCATGGAAAAGTGGCATTTTGCCACTTTTTCATGGTGCTGAAAAGTGGCGGATTGGGGACTCTGTGCTGCCTGTGCTCTGGTCCTAATCTGGTGGGGAAAGGGGTGGTGCAAACTTATGGGGACTTTGGTGAATGGTTACTCCAACTCACTTCATAGGAAAAATCAACAATCTCAAACTAAAATCTGGAGACATACTAATCAGCTTCGATGTGGTCTCCTTGTTCACCAAAGTCCCCATAATGGACACCATGACACTCATCTGAAAATTTTTTCCAGAAGACATCACAGCCCTGTTCGAACATTGCCTCACCACAAGCTATTTCCAGTGGGACAATGGATTTTATGAGCAGAGAGATGGAGTAGCAATGGGGAGCCCTCTGAGCCCTGTAATAGCAAACTTTTACATGAAGCACTTTGAAAAACAAGCCCTGGAAACAGCACCGAAAAAGCCCAGAACATGGTTCCAATATGTGGATGACACTTTCATCATTTGGAGCCACGGAGAAGAAGATCTGGCTGTACAGTGGTACCCCGGGTTCCGAATCCCCCGGGGTACGAAAACCCCGGGGTACGAAAGAGCCGGGGCCGCAAAAACGGCCCCGGCTTACGAAAAAAACCCGGGGTACGAAAAAAACCACGCGGCCCCTTTAAATTTGCCGTGCGGTCCGCCAAACAAAGCGGTCCCCCAGGTTACGAACACTTCCGGGGTACGAAAGTAATCCTGGAATGGATTACTTTCGTAACCCGGGGGACCACTGTATTTCTGAACCATTTGAACAATATCCATCCTAACATCCAATTCACAATGGAAAAAGAAAAGGATGGAACACTACCATTCTTGGATGTCCTAGTCATTCGCAAACCAAACCAATGTTTGGGCCACACAGTATACAGAAAACCTACACATACGGACAGATACCTGCACAAGAACTCCAACCATCACCCAGGACAAAAAAGAAGCACTATAAAAACACTAGTAGACCGGGCAAAACGTATCTATGAACCTCAGTTCTTGGAAGATGAACTGAAACACCTGGACCGGGCTCTATAGGCAAATGGTTACTCCAGTGCAGACATCAGAAGGGCTGCCAGGACCAGAAAAACCCAGAAGACTCAAGACAAGGAAACACCCAAAGGGAAGATATTTTTACCATATATCAAAGGAGTCACAGACAGAATAGGGAAAGTGGTGAAGAAATACAACCTTCAAATGGTTTACAAACCGACGAAGAAGATCCAGCAAATGTTTCGCTCAGCCAAGGACAAGAGAGACCCGCTCACAGCTGCAGGAGTCTACCGCATTCCATTCAGCTGCGGACAGGTCTACATAGGGACCACCAAACACAGTGTGCAAACAAGAATCAAGGAAGAGACACTGCAGACTGGGTCAACCGGAATAATCAACAGTAGCAGAACATGCTATAAACCATCCTGGGCATAAAATGCTATTTAAAAGCACTGAAATTCTGAACCATGCCAACAACTACCATGTCAGAATGCACAGGGAGGCCATTGAAATCCATATACACCTGGACAATTTCAACAGGAAAGAGGAAATCCTGAGAGTAAACAAGGCTTGGTTCCCAGTCTTGAAGACAGCAAGGTCAAGACTCAACCTATGCAAATGAGAAACAGCCTAAGGCCAGGGGATTCCCAGCAGACAATGAGCACCAGTTAGCAGACATTAATCCTTGTTTGCATATCCTCCCACCTTGAGGACTGCCATTAGCAACAGAACAATACGTTTGCAAATTACTCCTTCCTTCCCAGGGTCACACAGGATATAGATCTCCATCCTTTTCTAGGCTATCATTCTCTGAAGATGCCAGCCACAGATGCTGGCGAAACGTCAGAAAGAACTCTTCCAGAACATGGCCACATAGCCCAAAAGCTCCACAAAAAACTATTTTAAATTATTTTTTTATTATTAAAAACATATATACAATTAATATACAGTTTAACACAGCAACTATACAAACACACAACATGTTCAAAAACAAGTAAACCTACATACATAATTCCAAACAATTAGCCCCCAGGTCTCAATATCTTGGTTTGAGCCACAAATTGCTCAGTCTCAAACCAAGATACGAGACACCTGCATTGTCTCTCTCTTGACAAACAAACAAACACTCCAGCTAAAAAACTTCCTTATGCTTAAGGCAAGCAAGAAATATGAACATTACACATTTAACTTTTCATTTTTGTTCTGTCTTGCAGGTTATGTTTCCTGTAGCTTATTGCAGTATTGTATACTGGATGACAGCACAGCCTTCCGATGCATTACGTTTTGTCCTGTTTGCAGCACTGGGGACAATGACCTCACTTGTAGCTCAGTCGTTGGGACTTCTGATTGGGGCAGCATCAACCTCTCTCCAGGTTTTTACTCTTGCTTTGTGGGATTTTATATTCCTTCTGTTTCTTTTGGATTTCTTTTAAGTTAACTTGCTATTGGACATGGCTCTTCCATAAGGATGGGGGAAGCAGTCTCCTCAGACAGCAGAGCTGGCACTTGGAGTTTTCTTGGTCACCTCTTCGACAGTACCTTGGTTCTGAGGAGTCCTCAGAGCTAGGTATTATTTAAATAGGTGGCTCTGTCAGTAGAACAGCTGCTACTACTTCTTCATCAAGTATGGGCAGGGGTACCATTGCTATTGTAGCAGTGGCTATCTGCAGTCCCTGTTTCCTCCTTCCTTCTCCTCCTTTTCTAATGTCAGAAAGAGAGGACATATAGCAGCAGATTCAACTGCCTTCTCTCCAGCTTAGCACAGCAGGACAGGGCTGGCCAGCCCTACTACACATTGCATAGGGGACTAACCCACGTGAAGTATGTAGAAGTGATGTTTCCTTTTCTGAATTCCCTAGCCAATATGATTTGGCTTGTATTATACCTGCTTGTTATGTCTCATTATGCTAGATACTACTCAATACACAAAGCTAGCACTGAAAAATCTCTCAATAAGGATAATTGTGACAATAAATCTGGGCCATGTTTTTACTCTTCTTTTTCACCTTTTCTCCCCCCCCCCATTTTTTTTTAAAAAAGGTGGCAACGTTTGTAGGTCCTGTCACAGCCATCCCAGTTCTGCTCTTCTCAGGATTCTTTGTGAGCTTTGATACTATTCCAGCATACCTCCAGTGGATGTCCTACATCTCTTATGTCAGGTAAAGTTGAAGGATGCCAGTAGTTTCTTTGGATTATTTTAAGTATTAATACTTTGCAGATAGGAAGTATATTTTCAAAAGGGAAAGATGGAAAAGTATTTATAGATTTAGTTTATACAGACAACCTATACCTGAATTGGTTTCATCAAGTAGATGATCTATTGGGATAGGATCAAAGATCCTTGAATATACTGTAACTCAGCACACAGTACTAGAGTGACACTATCTTTACTTGTTCTCAAAGTATATTAGTCTGTTGACAGAGCTGTTCAAGCTCTATAGAGATCAGTAATAACATTCCAAACTCTGCTTCCCAGTAGGTAGTTGGTTTTGACAAAGTGGAAAACATTGCCTATCTGTGAAGCTGAAGGCTTTCATGGCTGGTATCCATAGTTTTTTGTGGGATTGCCCATCTGTTTGATGCATTCCCACATAGTCATGATCTAGCAAGAATGCTGATTTTCTATGAACATTTACGGAACAACACAGTACTTGTGTACACTAAGCAAAACAGTCAGTTCATTGATACCTGCATGTGTATTCAGACTGTGGATTGTTTTTATTGAATTGTGGTATTTTACATTTATTTAGGTTTTTGTTCTCATAATGCCGCATCTCCTCAGTTGTCTCATATGCTCCCTAACACATAGTTATTTTCCAATTTATTTTTATAAAGGGTCCATAATTAGGTTAGCCAGATGTTATGATTTGGCCAAAGTTCCATACAATATTCCATGACACAATAGATAACAGTGATAATTAGAAATTAAAGCTACTGGTATGATCATCGCCACTCTTGTGGCTTCACTTTGGATACTGTTATGGAACCTGATAAATATAATTTACAAAATAGTCAACTCCTTAAACCAGGGCTAGGGAAAGTATATCCCCTGAACACTACTTTTGTGGGCATCAAAGCTGCCAGAAGCCTCCTAGAATTTACATTTAATCTTTTTTATCCCCATCACTCATTAAACTCCTAAAAACACCTCATGCACCTGTAAAGTGGGTGTAAATTGTCACCAGAAGTGCCATGATGTCACTTTCAGTGTGCCTCGGTGTGTTGGTCCAGCCTACAGGGACTGGAATGGGAAAATTGGCATTTATTTCCATGGAGTTGATCATCCTTGCCTTAAACAATAATTCATTAATTTACTTTGCTGAAGATACTTTCAGTTTTGGAACAGAATATATGTACTTCAGTCTAATTACCTCTTATTTCAGCTAATTTTTAGCTAATTTTTATTTTTCTTTATTAGCATTTTATATTGTTGTTTATCTTATATTGTTATTACTTTTAGTTTATTCTTTTTAGGATTGAGAGGGGGGTTGAGGTGGGGGATTAATTAGAAATTTGGATTTTAATTGTATATTGTATCTTATTGTTTTTCTTGTTTGTTGTAATTTGCAGAGATGACAACAAACAATCTGCAGAGAGAGGCAGGCTATTAATAAAATGTATTATTATTAATATTATTATCATCCAGTAAACTCTTCTTCCCCTCAGGTATGGATTTGAAGGGGTCATTCTTTCCATCTATGGTTTGGATCGAGAGGATCTTCATTGTGACAAAGATGATACTTGCCATTTCCAAAAATCAAAAGCTATCCTTAAAGAGCTGGATGTAGAAAATGCTAAACTTTATTTGGATTTTATTGTGCTTGGAATTTTCTTCATCTCCTTACGCCTCATTGCCTACTTTGTTCTCAGATACAAAATTCGAGCAGAGAGGTAGACATAATGCTAATGCAACAACATGCAGTTGTGGACTGTTTTTATTTGTCTGATTGTGACAGACAAGTCTTCTGTGCCCAGGTGCAAATGATATTGTGATCTAGAAAACCATGTCATGTTGGATTAGCAGATGCATAGGCACAGTTCTGGTTGGGTTAGGTCATATTTGTGTTATACTTTCTAGCTTTATCTGAGAAGAAGAAGGAGATGGGAATGTTGTTTCACATCTAAATATACTGGTACCAGTTACAGAAACTTTCTCTTATGAAAACTGGTTCTTGTAAGCTTGTTGTTGTAAAAACAACTAGAGATCTTTTGTCTGTGTTACATCGAATAAGACCTGGAAATGTGGTGGAATGCAGTATCATCTCTTCCTATAGCAGAGTTCAATACTTCCTCTTTGCAAGTTTCCTACATTTTTGCCAGTCTTTTCCTCCCACAAGAAACACCCTGTGGAAGAAGAAGTCTTCAAGTTCTCCAGGCTGTAAGATACAATTGTCTCCCTGAAGTGAATGGATACATGGGGTGGGGTTGGAGATTGGGAAAAGGATAAAAGTAATTTGGTATTTGTTGATTTCCTTTATATACAGAACTCTGGTGCTTTATACTCATGAGCTGGTCTCACACCTGCAAATTGTAATCTTAGAATAAAATGTGAAGTTCACAAGTAGATGCTCTAAAAGAATGCTAAAGTGTAAGAGATGTATCCGTAAGCTGGTCATAATTAGAATTCTGCCTTTATGATACCCTTTCAATCCAGTTATTCTCCATATTAACTACCTCCCATAAATGCAGAACTTCAGTGCTGGTTGTCAGACACAGCCAAAACAAAATAAAACCAGATATTAAAGCCTATTTGAATGTTTTAAACTATTTTAATAATACAGAATATAATATGGCTGTCCATGAGCTGATGTTATTGAATGCATTTATAATTCTAAAAAGTCTCAGTGGTGAATATGTAATTCTCCCAGTTTTGGCAAAATTGGTGTGAGCTGAAAGTACGAAAGCATGTCACTTCTGTTTTCTACTAGTCCACCTGACATACATTACTCAAAACACTATTTGGTGCACTGATGTCACAATCTAGTGAGTAACTAACTGGTCCTTTCAAATGAAGGTACATATATCTGTCTTTCTCTGTGGCAGATTGTAATTTTTTTAATCCAGTTAACATCTTGTTTGCCCTCCAAGTTAAGTTACACTTGTAAAATTGATCCTAAAGGACTGTAATGTTACTGTGTCCTCATTTCAGCAAATCCAAAGATCTCCCATATTAATTTGTTTTGTCATTGTGGCTTTACACAGCAGTCTAACTGAAATCTTTGTCTTGAAAGCTAACATTGTAAAAAGAAGCATAGCATTCAAGGACTGAATGAAATCCAAAAGTCATTTTTAGCTTAATCCAGTATTTTCAGGTTGGGACCATATATTGAGTTCACTTCCAATTCATGTAAGGTTTCTTTCTGATTAGCAGCAGCTTTGTTACAGCTGCCCATTTACTATTAAATGGTTAGATGTGTGCAAGCTAGCATGAGGCATCATTGAAGAGTCTATTTGAGCACTCAAAAGATTTATCACTGTTAACCACAAACTGTTAGAATTCAATCAGGGGTGATCCCCTCCCCCCCCCCCCCGAAGCTAAAATACTGAAGGTGAGTCACACTCTTTTCTTAGAGACAAACAATATATCTTAATTCAACTTGAATTGTTTTGAGAAATCCTTTATATTCCTGGGAATAATTAAATGTTACATGCTTTTTATATTCTTGGAGTCCTGGTGGCGCAGATGTTAAATGCTGTTATTGCAACCACTCACAGCCACAAGGTTATGAATTAGATCCTGCAGGACTCCAGGGTCAACTCAGCCTTCCATCTTTCCATAGGTTGGTAAAATGAGTACACAGCTTGCTAGGGGGCAATTGGCTTACACATTGTAAACTGCTAAGGGAGTGCTAGGTCACTGATAAGTGGTATAGAAATGTACTTACTATTGCTGATGGCAATGTATTCTGCACACACTTTAAATAACCAGCCTTTTTTTATCCAATGCAGTTGGATATCCTCAAATCCAACCTTATAAATAAAAACAAATGATCTTTAAAAAAAGAAAAGAAACATCAATAAGTTGATCATCCACATCAATTTTTTGTAAATGGACCAGATTATTGAAGGAACTAGAAGAACAGTGGCAATAGAATTTTTGTATTGGATGTACTGTAGCGTATCTTTTTAAGTGTTTGGGGATAGAATACTACTAGTATAAATGTAAATCTGTTAGATTTGGACAAAGGAGTATTCAAACTAAAGACTGTTCTTACCCAAACCCAGCTCCAACTATAGGTCTGGTGAAAAATAGAACTGGTACACAACAGTATGTTGGTGGAAGAAAATGTAAAAATGTAGAAACTTCTAGAAGACTTTCTAACAGAAAACAGACATAGGGATTGGAAGAATACAATAAAATATTTTTAAAAATGGTTGAAAACCATGTTTCTCAAGTGTCAAGACGCCCTGATGAGGAGAATCCTGGGCTGATGAGAGTCTGCACAGTTTGGGACTAATTTTTAACAAAACTCACACATGGTTTTTGGTCAGAAAGTCCTGTAGTGAAAATGCTGTTTCTGTGGGTATTTTGTGTAGAATAACTCCCAAACTGTAAAAAACAAAAACAAAAAACAAAAAACTCAAAAATTGCAAAAAAGAATATTATAAAATTATGTGTCGGTTTCTTCAAGAATCAAATTAATGAAGAACTGTATCCCTAAATAAACACTCAAATGTTCTATTTCCCCTTCATGTCATTCTTTCAGTTTATCAGTTTTGCGGGAGAAGGTTAGTGGCAGGACAGTCCCATTTTTTCAGCTCATCCATGTTTTTAAACAGATAGGTTTCTCATAGATCCCATCTTTCATATATTGCCATAAAGAGGCAAAGGGCTAAATCTACCTACAGCAATAGAATGTGATGTAAGAGGCTATGTGCTTTTTGTTTGTTTTTGCTTTTTCAAAGAACGCTTCTTCTTTATGAAAACTTTTTACAAACATTTAATTAAAGGAAGGATCTGGGACATGATTCAGCAGCTACTGCTGCTGAGTTTCTTCTGTTTCTATCATTGGGATTGTGTGGGATCCCATCCAGATCACACCAAGAATGATTGTAGAACTCAATATTTCAATATGTAACGGTTTATACTTATGCTTTGAAAAATGTGTTGTTGTCCCACAAGGAAAGAGAATGTCATGTATAGCCTTCATCTTGGTGTTTGATGGTGTTAACAGAGGCAAAACAAAATTATCAAGCTTTTTCATCCTCTTGACCTGTTTTAGGAATGTATCAGCTCAGCTTAAGACTTATTATACAGTCACTTGTGCCTATATATGTATGTTTGTCAATCAGCTTGGCACCATTTGTTATTTCAATGACATAGCCTCAGGTACTGTAATTTTTTATGTATTTCAAATCCATAGTTCTGTATTAGTATTGCCACAATGCTTTGAAACTTTAGACCCTTTGAGGCTATTGGTAGAGCCTTGTCCTAAGAATCTACTGTAGACATTTGCTAACAATCCCGACAGAAATACATAGGTCATACTTCAGTGTCCTTGTCAATAAAATAAGTACAAGATGTTACCTCTTAATTTTATTACCTTTCATAACTCTGTTGATGAAAAGTTATCTATTGGCTGCCTTTTTATTCTGGGTGTAAATACAGAAATGACAAATTAAGAGGCCAGGAAGAATAAGAAAAGGACTACCTATCTGATGTGGGGAGTCAAAACAACCTTCTTCCTTAAGCCCCATATAAACACTGACAAATGAGTGTTGGATTTATCTCACACTGTCAGGGAATATCCTATGCAGTAAGGGAATATCCCACATAGGCTTAAGCAACTAGCCCTGAGCTCACAAAGGGAGCAGCTTGGCTTTGCCAAGGAGAAACAAACACCAGCTTTCTTCTGTTCCGCGAAACAATAGTTCAGTTCTTTGACTATTTGGGAATTTGAAGAAGCCTTTGTTGAACCTTGGCTGCTCTTGGGATAGAGCATTGGCCTCTCCAGTATCTCCTAGTGGCTTTGTGACAAACTTGCAGAAAGGAGAAAGATAGAGAAAGAGAGGGAAATGCCCCTGCTTCTCTCTCCTATACTACCCATCCACCATCTTGAACCAATTCCATTCCTACGTATTTCTAAGTTTGAATCCAGTGGCTTTAACATTGCCTCACAAAGGCTACCTTCCATGCATTTGTTGTTGTTGGAGCAGACCCAGCATCATTGAAAGGGGAAAACAGTAAATGTGATGCTGTAAGAGATGAGCAACTGTCTCTTATTTTTTAAAAAAGAAGTTCTATTGCACAACACATATTTTTCAGAGGTTGCAGATAGAAGAAATGCATAACATTTATGTCTTTTACTGTATGTTTTGGTATATGTAGAATTTGTATGTATATTGCTGTTTTCTCTTGTAAACCATATGTCATCACATTTACTGTAAATTCTTCCAATCATTCCTTCTGAGCAGTGTTTTTAAAAAGAAAAAAATATTGTTTGTATAATGTAAATGGAACTGAATCTTTTCAAGACATCAATGCAATGGCATTTGTGGGGGACACAACAATAACAGAGGATTAAGAGAATATTTTTGAAATCTCAAGCATCAATACATCAGAATAGTGCTTATTTTTCCTGTGTATTCTCAGATGAAAATGCTTTGTCAGCTGCATAATTTTTAAAGAAAAACTGGAATGTGTATGCATCTTCCTTTTGTGAAACAGTTGTGGAGCTATTAGACATCAGGGTCAAATGTTACCTTTATTTTTCCCTCCAGAAACAAAGTAGAAAGATTTGTGTGTGTTGAAGTATGTATAACACTGGCTCACCATAATTATTGCTCTTTTCTGCAGCCATTATTTCTAGCAACCATTAATAAGCATGAGGAAAAAGAATTCAGTCATAAATGTTTGTTATTCACTGATAAGACATTTTAAAATATTTTCTCCCAAAATACAGATAACAGTAAATTAGGGCCCTTATTCTTTTAAAGTCATTCAGTTCACCCATGCAAAAAATTGGGACCTGTCTCCCTGTCCAAAGCAACAGTCCTTATATAATTATAGGACCCAGCCATGAGGATCATTCTAAAGTAGACCAGCAATGAATGAATTGTCATTAATATATTGTAAAGGAATGACTCCTTAACTGGGTGGGAGGAATTAACCTCAGTATGATTTTCATGATGACCTATCCTATGACAATCCAATATCTTTGTTATTTTGGAATTGATATTGTATAATGTTATTGCTCTCACCGGCTACAGACTATATTTCTTTATGGGCTCATTTCCTGATGGGAAAAAATACCATTTATATAATAGTATCTCTTTTGTTTAATCCAAGGAAGCACATCTTCCTTTAATACTGCAAGTATGAGATTCTAAACTACCTTCCATGTGCACTGAAGTTTCCGTTGATCACAAACTTAATAGTAGTGGTGGAAAAAGTTAGTAACAGAGGGGCTATATTGGTGATGTGGATTCCAGGAGTGTGCCCCCCAAAATAACATTTCCAGCTTCTGAAAAAGCTTGAAAAATGGGCTTTTCTGAACAGTAATTTTATGTTTTGTTACTTTTCAGAAAGACATAGTTAGCTGTTTTATGAAGATATTCAAATATTTACATGATATTTACAGAAATGTCAAATTCTATTGTAACTGCTTATTTAAAACAATTTGTAGCATGGACAATCTGGATTCTTGGCTATAGATTTGAGGCTGTATGTGCTTTATAGAGCTGGTGTATACCAGCTTTTTCATCATTTATACATGCCACCGCAGGCATGACTGGTGGCTTTCAAAATTTATGATTAAATGTTGAAATATATTTGTTGGAATAAATCTGTTTGCATTGGTGCTTGCACCCCATTGAGACAGTAAAAACTGAAAAATCATATAGGTACTTCTATATGAAACCAATGTTTAAGTATTACACTTAAGGTCTGTTCTTTATTTTCAGAGGGTGTTTTGTTTTGTTTTGTTTATAAATCCACATAGTTACTATTTTGGGCTCCCACTGTTTAAAATAATTAATACAGTTTTTCAATGGTGGTAGTAACACTTGCCCATGATGAAAATTGCTTAGAAAGTGAGCTGTCTGTTATAACAGTGGTGTATGATAACTAATTTTATAAATAATTCTGGCATGTTAAAAACATTTCTGGCATTTCAACTGTTCTATTCAAAACAGACAATCAAGTGAATCACCTTTAACCTATTAATTCCAATGGCAGTAAGTTAAATACATACATTGCTTTCCTCATTGAAATGAGCAGGAGTTTAACTTTTAAAACCAAATTTTAACTTGCTTAACTTGAACAGGATTGAGTTATTGAGCTTTGCTTACAGATGATGATGTTGGGACTTGATCCAGTGGGAAATAATGGGCAGGATACTCCATGGGGAGACATAGATCAGGCACATACCTCCAATGTATCTCCAGGTGCAACCTCTCCCATGCCACCTTTATGGTGTCCCAAAACAGCCATTTTCCATGTCATCAGAGAGTGGTGGGGGAAACAGGGATGTGTCCAATTATTTTCCTTAGCTGGGCCCACTGTGACAAATGTCCCCAGGGACCTCATGGATGTCCTTGGGAGATACCTGAGAATGGTTTTATTTCTGTGTGGCCAGCTAGAGGAAAATTAGCTGGACACATCTCTGCTGTCTCTCCCCTTCCCTCCTCAGGCGTACGGGGACACTGCCTCACTGAATAGGTGAGTTTAGCTATTGCACAGTTGGAACATACTCCTGAGCTTCATAACAGATGAAAAAGTAACTCAGTAATAGGATGTTAGCAAACGTTGGATTATGGAGATGACTACATGCCACCTGAACTTGATAAATGAGGGAAGTTTCTTGTATGTAAGATGAAAATAGATCAACATGCAAAGTTAAGCAATTATTAAGCATGCTAATAATTTATCCACCCCAATAGCACCACAAGTTATCAATAGAAAGAAATTATGATTTAGAGGTTCATGAAATATGCATATTTCATATACTGAATTCCTAGCAAGTTCTCCAGTAAAATCTTTTAAAAACATTTGAAAAAAACAGACATCATCATATGTGACTCTAGATGCAAACCTGTATCCACTTACTGGTGAATAAGAGTCATTTGTCTCTGGGGAATTACTTCTGAGTAAACTTACTTTCTGCATAGGACTGTGCTGCAAGCATATTTTCTTTAAAAATAAATCCCCCCCCCCCCCAAATGGTATAATTTTTGAGGAAATCTAGTAGGTAACAGTCATTTGAAATCCTTCTCTTCCTCAGGTTTTACTGTAATTTTAGCAAATATATTCCCCGCCCCCCAAAAAGAGCTCAATAATTTTATCCTGGTAACTTTAAAAGTGACATGAATAATTATTGAGGCAAGCTTCTTTTCTTTTTTCTTTTCTTTGCAAGGAAATGTTTCTTCTGAATGTGAGTTGTTGTGTGACAGTATTGCTGACAGGGTTTTATTACAAAAAACAAAACAAAAAAAAACAACCAATTTATTTCAAATCATTTGTGCAATACTGGCTCTTGGTTGTGGTGAGCTGGTGTCCTTAAATCTTATTTAGTTAATTACAATGTTTGTGTGTATGTGGGTTTAAAAAAAAATCCTTTTTAACAAAAAGCAAGAGTCAATGCAAGAAATCTGTCAAAAACTCAGCGTGCTAGAGCGTGCATATACTGTATATATCAGCTAGCTCCTCTCTCTTGGATGTGTAATGCACATGGCATTACTTTGGATTCTGTTGTTTTGCTTTTGTAGAGACTATTGCTGCTTGCACGCTGTGATACATTTGCACTGTTGTAGATAATATGTAAACATTGTCAATTTTTTCCAGGTGGCTTGGTGTATTTTATTTGTAGTTCAGAGGTTACAACTGATTGAACTACACATACCTGGTTCATGTACCTAATGAAATGATTTAGGATGTTGGACATTCTAACTCTTCATTTTAAATGAATTAACACTGAAAGCTTTGTATATTTCTGTATAGTTGATTCCTATAGGATATTTGTATGTGCATTATTTTCCAGGTTAGAGCTCATGTTTTCTGAAAATGGAGAACATTTATGATAATGTAAGAATGAAACAATAAAATAAAGTATTGCTATTTTCAGATTACCTTCTTGGTCCTTTGTGAATCTTTTGAAAAAGATTCTTTTGAAAAAGCAAGAGTACATTTAACACAAGAACCAGTGTACTGTAGTGGTCTGAGTGCTGGAATAAGGTTATATCCATATTGCAGAATTAACACAGTTTGACACCATTATTATTATTATTATTATTATTATAACGTTTATTTATATAGTGCTGTAAATTTACACAGTAATGTGCATACAATCATTTAATTAGATGGTTCCCTGTCTTCATGCTTACTATCTAAAGAGACACGACACAGAAGGAGAAGGGAACGGTTGTGGGGAAGGGGATTAAATCCAGCAGTTCATCACTCTCTCTGAGGCCTGGACCAAGGTGGATGGACTGGAGGGAGGGCTCGGCTTCTTAACACATAATCAGCATCCTGTGAGAGAGAAGGACACTCGCTTGGGAACGCTTCCCTAAACAATATAGTCTTTAACTCAATTTTGAAACTGGTTAGAGAAGTGATGAGGCGTATATGTGGGGGAAGAAAGTTCCAGGAGTGAGGGGCAGCAAGTGAGAAGGGACAAATCCAGGACAGGGCAGTGGAAATCCTTGGCTGGGACAGGAGACCCTGACTACCAGAACGGAGGGTACATGAAGGCATGTGAAGAGAAAGAAGTTCAGACAAGTAAGGAGGGGCCAGTCTGTGGAGGGCATCCCGGGATGTATAGTTTGATGAGGCACCAGGACAGGCTGAATACCTCACCAAAATACAAATCCCAGGATTTGTAGTTTGCTCACGGCAATTATTAAGAGTGAGGGCTTTTCCTGGTGGTCATCTCTGTGACACCAACTTTGGGGACCATCTAAATGCTTTCAAGGTTCCTATGAGGATTTATGTAATGTCTATCCTCAATGGGTGCCACCAGAGACACCTTTATATTCAAGGTCTTGGATAGCATTTCTGGAAGCCAAAATTGTAAAAAAATAAATAATTTATTTACAGAAGTCAAACATAACACAGCAGATTATTTCTTCATTCATTTAAAAAAAATCACTCCTCTCAAGCTAACACAGACCTTTTTCAACCACTCAATTCAAACTCACTTCTGTCAATCCAACCGTAGTCTAACTTAAATCCCCCTCAAACTCTTTTATAAACTGAACTCTTCTGAAACCCTAAGCTAACCAACCTCCTCACTCAAACTGAGCTCCTAGCTATCATTCACAAACTATCGTTCACCAGCCCTATTTAATTGTCTCAAACAATCCTCATTCACTTCAAAGTTCCATTCTCTTCCTCTTCCTGACAGCTACTCACTTCATATTCTAATATACGCACACTAAATGAAACAACATTTTCAAACCCATTTCATACAAGCCCATGACATCACAGAGACATTTTCTGGCCTTTTATTGCTTGGTATCATTAGGGTGTCTTATATTCTGTTTTTAAAACAATAGTCCCCAGTGTGAAGGGCTAAGGGGATTGTCTATGATTTGAACGCATCTCTTATTTGAAACCAAGTCTGGTATCAAATAGGAGACACATTCAAATCAAGTCTGGTTTCAAATAGGAGATGCAAGGTTTCCATCAACAAAGTTCATGGGGAGCAGATAGAACAGCATGCAAGGCCTCTTGGTCAGTCTTCTTCATTGTACTAAGATGCATTGTATTTAAACTATACTGTTTATTTCAAAATTTATGTCTTTAAATATTAATTTCATGCAAAATCTCCTCTTTCATGATGCATCTTCTCACTCCACCCCACATCTTTTGACAGTAGGCAAGTGGCCACCCAAAACGTTACTACATAGTGGCTTTGCCTACTGTTTTGTCTACAGTATTGGGTATTACTATCAAAAGCTCAAGCTCTAGTTGTTGTTTTTGTTGTGTGCCTTCACGTCACTTCCAACTTATGGCAACTCTAAGGTGACTATCATGGGGTTTTCTTGGCAAGATTTGTTCAGAAGAGGTTTGCCATTGCCTTTCCTCGAAGCTGAGAGCATGTGATTTGCCATGGTCACCCAGGCAGTTTAATGGTCAAGTGGAAATCAAACCCTGGTCTCTAGAGTCATAGTCCAACAGTCAAACCCCTATGTACTCCTTATAAAGAATGCAAGTTGATTTGTGCAGTCCATTGAGTAGATGCTGCACTGGTTGCACACCAGTGTAACACTTGTGGTTCTCTTAGTCCACCCTTATTGCCCAAGTATGTTGAATGCTTTTGTGGTAAAATGAGTGAATGTGAGCAAGAGTGGCACTTTCTGACAGTTGCTGACTGAACCAAAATGGAGAACCGCATTGCATGATGTGAGGAGGAACCTGGCAAACAGAGAGGTAACCTGGCAGGAGAAGTGTAAATTCCAGGAGTGGTGAAGCAGATCCTTGGCGTGTCTGGACATGAGGACATAGCTGTCTGCTTATCAGAAGAAACAGAACATTTCAGCAAGAACGTGGACAACATGCCTTGTCAGAAACAGATAAGCCATGTACAGTACGTAAGGAGTTGGAATGTGTTTAAGAAGTGTGGACTAAAGCCAAAAGGCAGTGTTCGGAACCTTGAGGCTGAAAAAGCTTAAAAGGCAAGGCTTTTTCTAACTGAGGTGTGCTCCTGTCCACGGCAACAGGTTCACCCAGGCGACGTGACAAGGTTGGCCACCTTGTCAGCAAAGTGCCACAGTATGTATGGGTATAGGTATGTATGTGTGTGAGAGAGAGCTCTCTTGGTGCTTGTGTTTCTGTATGTCTTGATTCTCAAATAAATGTTACATGCATGTTGATTTAAACCAAATTTGGTGTCTCAAGTGTCTGTTTCAGCATGGCTTTGGGGTAGGTCTTTTGAAGGTGGGAATTTACATTTACACACTCTCAGGAAACAAAGAACTGCCCTACAAAATCTGGGCATAACACATGTGATTGGCGATGCTTCTTCTACCAGGGTTGGAAGTTGGAGTCCCACTGCCACTTTCCTCGCCCTGCAAATAAAGAAAGGGATCAGGGAAATGGCTCAGTCTCTTTTGCAAGACACCCAGGAGTTGAATAATTTTGCTGGGGCTTTTTTTTCCTGAACAAGATTGCATGCAACTGTTGGGGTTTTGTCTGAGCTATAAAGGGCATTTCTGCCAGAATAAATCAGTAAGGGCAATCTCCTGTAAGGATGTTTAGGTAACATACAATTGCCATGCTGTTTTATGGGTTGCTTGAGCGATGCATCAAACAGGCAATTGCATTTTTATCATTTTGTTGAGCAATTTTCTCTTATATTAATAATAATGGGCTTGACACATCGGTATTATTATCACTCTCTCTGGGCATCCAGATTGTGCAAGGGTGACCTCTGTTGGAAGAAATTGCAGTCCATTTTACAGATGTGCAGACCTATTAAATTTGTTTCTGCACATGCCACAACTCCAAGTCCATGCCTTGCCAGTACTGTGGGTTTTTTTTCCTTTGAAGCGGGGCAGGGGGGAATATCCATATCCATTTTTCATTTTTCAAATGGACATATTAACAGAAGTATCTGTTTGTATTTTGAAACCTATGTATATAACCTCTCCCTGTTCCAATCTCTGCCCAAAAATACAACAAGCAACCAAAAAAAAGTACAAGTTAGCCAGCAGATTTTAATACAGAAGAATTCAAAGTACAGCTGTTTTAAAGTGAATGAAATTTAATAATTTCTAAATTGAATAAACTGAATAACTCTCTAAACAAGATATTTAAATCAGGAACCACTTGGCAAAGTGTTGTCCCAAATATAAATTAATGTTAAGAACTGTTCATTTATTTATGTTTCTTTCTTCCTTTTATAATAATAATAACAATGGGCTATAGAACTAGCTGATCTTTTCCCATTACATAAAACATTTTTAATTAATATTTTAAAACTAATATCTTTTAATCTTTTTTGTTGTGATTTTCCCTAGCTGTGGTTTATATATACAGTGGGTCCTCTGTATACGCAGATATGCCATCCGCAGATTTGAGCATCTGTGGATTTTAGCATCTGTGGATAGCAAGCCTATATTGTCAGCAATGATGGCGCGCACAGACCGCGCCACTATTTTGGGGGAAAAGTCGCTCCCCTTTTTCCCCTCCCCCTTCTCCTTCTTTCCTTCCTTCCTTCCTTCCTTCCTTCCTCCTTCCTTTCCTCCTTTCTTCCCTCTCTCGCTCCTTCCCCTCTCCTCTCACCTTCCCTCCTTCCCTCCTTCCCTCCTTCCTCCGTTCCTTCTGCCCCGGCTTGACTGTGGGGAATAGTCTGCTGCCCAGTCAGCCAGGGCCAGGGCAGGGGTCAGAACCGGGGCCAAGGCTTGAGTCTCTGAGCCCCATCTCCAGGTCTAGCAGCCGGGACAGAGCCTCTTTTTTTTTTTTTTAAATAATTTTATTAAGATTCAGCCATTGAATATTGATTATGGTTCAATACATAAATCTGTAGATATATTTTCTACATTCTATTCCAATTTAGGACCGAGCCTCTGGGCTCCGAACCCCAAGCCCCGAGCCTGGTCTTGGCTCCCTCTGGCCAACGGGGTCCCAAGGGAGTCGGGGCTAAGGGCAAGGCTTGGGTTTTGAATCCCAAAGGCTCCATGTAGGCTGTTGGGCTGGAAGTGGGACCTCTCCCTCTGGCCAATGGGATCCCAAGGGTGTCGGGGCCAAGGGCAAGGCTTGGGTTTGGAAGCCCAAAGGCTCCATCTCAGCTGCTGGGCTGGAAGTGGGACCTCTTCCTCTGGCCAACAGGGTTCCAAGGGAGCCGTGCCAGAGCCGGAACTTGGATTTCAAAGCCCAAAGACTCCATCCTCGGGATGGGGCTCAGAAACCAAAGCCCTGGCCCTGGCCCCCCAACTCCCTTGGAATTCAATTGGTGGCAATGTAAAGAATTTGGGGGAAGAAGTGATTATAGAAATAGAAAGTATAATGAATATTAAAATAAGTAGAAGTCCAAATATAGTATTGTTGTCATTATATAATACAGAGAAATGGAAAAAAGAGGAAGAAGATTTGCTAACAAATTTGATTAATGATAGCAAGATGTTGGAAAACGAAAACAACTGTACAATTGGAGGAGTGGTATAAAGAGGTATGGAAATTAGCAACTAATGATAAATTGACATGAAGACTGAAAGTAAAAAAGGGATTATGGAAAAGAAATGACTTTGGTGGAATTTGGAAAGAATTAATTGAGAAAGTATTGAGAAAAGAAGATGGAAGATTACCTCCATGAGAGGAATTGAGATTTTGGATGGAATATAAGGGTGAAAATGGCTCCAGGGAAGGGGAGCACTAAGATGGGATAGAAAAGATATTTAGATAAATTGGAACAGAATGTAGCAAATATATCTACAGATTTATGTATTGTATAATAATAAATAATCAATCTATGAAAATGATTCTTAATAAAATTATTTTTTTTAAAAGAGGCTCTGTCCTGGCTGCTGGACCTGGGGATGGGGCTCTGAGACTCAAGCCCGGCCCTGGCCCTGGCTGACTGGGTGGCAGAGTACACTCCCAGAGCCAAGCCGTGGCAGAAGGGAAGGAGGAATAAGGGAAGGAGGAAGGAGAGGAGGAGGAGGGAGGGAAGGAGAAGGGGGAGGGGAAGGAAGGAAGGAGGGTGGGAGGGAGGGAAGGGGAGGGAGTTTTCCCCCAAGGGCACTTTGTTATGGGGGACAATATGGGCTTGCCATCCTCGGATACTCAAATCCACGTGGCCATGCCACCGTTAAGGGCACGGCTTGAGCAGATGTGGCTGTTGGTATCCGCGGTGGTTGGGGAGATGGAACAGATCCCCCGCGCATACAGAGGGCCTGCTGTATATACAAACTAGATTTTCCCAATTCTCCCACAGCTTTTCAGCAACAGGAAAACCCATCCCGGGTTGGGCCATTGTCCCTCCCTCCCTCCCTCCCTCCCTCATAGTTCTTATAATGGTCACATGGCCTCTTGCGGGATGGGTTTTTGTCTGGTTGTTGATGAAGCTGCAAGGAGGCTCTCCAGGTGGTCTACCAGGGTTGTTCCTACTGATGTTGCTGTTATGCACCTTGGAAATGGCAGGTGTTGCCACCATAGTTGAACTTGGGGGTCCCTCTGCCACCTGCCTTGCCCTGCAAATAAAGGAATAGTATACCGAGGGCCTACTGCATATACAAAGTGGATTTTGCCAATTCTCCCACAGTTTTCCAACAACTCCATCCCGGGTTGGGCCATTGTTCCTCCCTCCCTCCCTCATTGTTGTTATAATGGTTGTATAGCCTCTTGCGGGATGGAGTGTTGTCTGGTTGTTCCTGAAGCTGCAGGGAGGCTCCCCAGGTGGTCAGCGGTGCTTCTTCTACTGGGGTTGTTCCTCCTGATGTTGCTGTTATGCACCTTAGAATTGGCAGGTGTTGCCACCATAGTCGAACTTGGGGTCCCTCTACCACCTGCCTTGCCCTGCAAATAAAGGAATAGTATACCGAGGGCCTACTGCATATACAAAGTGGATTTTGGCAATTCTCCCACAGCTTTCCAACAACTCCATCCCGGGTTGGACCATTGTTCCTCCCTCCCACCCTCATAGTTGTTAAAATGGTCGTATGGCCTCTTGCAGGATGGAGTGTTGTCTGGTTGTTGCTGAAGCTGCAGGAGGGCTCCGCATGTGATTGGCAGTGCTTCTTCTACCAGGGTTGGAAGTTGGAGTCCCACTGCCACTTTCCTCGCCCTGTAAATAAAGGAAGGGATCAGGGAAAGGGCCCAGTCTCTTTTGCAAGACATCCAGGAGTTGAGTAATTTTGCTGGGGTTTTTTTCTGAACAAGATTGCATGCAACCTTTGGGGTTTTGTCTGAGCTATAAAGGGCATTTCTGCCAGAATAAATCAACAAGGGCAATCTCCTGTAAGGATGCTAAGGTAACATGCAGTTGCCATGCTGTATTATGGGTTGCTTGAGCAATGCATCAAACAGGCAATTGCATTTTTTATCATTTTGTTGAGATTTTGTTTAATCTTATGAAGCATCAGTTATACAACTATAGATCAGTGGATATCTACACACAAATTCAGTTATTTCTTTCCGGTATTGCTCTTCAAGGGGTGCATCTCTACATTGCAGAAATGAAGCACTTCACCACCACTTTAATAGCCATGACACAATAGCAATAGCAGGTACGTTTCCATACTGCTTCTCAGTGCACTTAAGCACTTCCTAAGCGGTTTACAAAGTGTTAATAGTCGCCAACAAGGTGGGCACTCATTTTAGTGACCTACGGAGCCCCTGGCTGGTATTGTAAGTGAATGGCTACAGTACAAGCATTTATGGTGGACAATGCCGAGGGATTCTGGATTGGTAGTTTTGTGAAATATTTAGCCTTCCCTTTCAGAGAGCTCTGGTGCTCCACCAAACTACAAATCTCAGGATTCTATAGCATTCAGCCAGGGAAATTAAAAATGGTGTCAAAGCACTTTTATTTCAGCAATGTGGCAGCATGCAAGGGCCCCAAAAGCCTGAAAGCTCAATAACTGAAGTAGTCCTTCTTTTCACATACACTGGGCAGGGCAGTTGAAATCTCTTCTTCTGAACAAGCAAAAGGAAGAGGAGCCCTCTCCAATTTTCACTCCAGCCACCTGACAGAACAAGGACTTGGGAAAGGGCCTTCTTTTCTGTGGCTCCCTGAATGTGAAATTCCCTCTCTTTGGATATCTGACTTCATTAGCGTGAATTAACAGGAGGTGCTGTGTGTCAGCTTCTACCTGGTCTCTTACCTGCATTCCTCGGTTTGAGTGGTCGTAATTTGGGGCGTTGGTTTCTGTGCATCTGGGGGGGAGGAGGAGGAGGAGGAGGAGGAGGAGGAGGAGGAGGAGGAGGAGGAAGAGGAGGAGGAAGAGGAGGCTGGCGGACCATTGGAGGAGGATCATGAGGTGTCTGAAGGACTGCCGTTTCCTGGCTGGTCCCAGAAGGCCCTGGCTGAGATGGCTCCTTGACTCCCACAAGCTCCTCCGTCTTTGTCTGTTCATATCAAGAGCAAAAGAGGGTGGAGAGGGAGAAGTTAGTAGCAAACTTGAGAGCAAATGGTCCAAAAAGGCGTCTGAGTATTGACCGAGCTGCCTGGGGACAGTATAGGAATGGAGGGGGCTGGTTTTCCCTAGATTCCCCATTCCTGTATGTGGAGGGTGCAGTAAATTCACTCTAGGTTCTAATCTGAATTCCAGAGGAATTATCAAAGGGATGACACCCAATGCAAGGAAAACACTTCAGACAGTCTTTCCAACTGAATGCTCCTGGGTCTACATTCCCTTGGACACTGGTGTCTCATTTTAGTCCAGAGTCCTATTAAACAGTCAGGATGCAGGAAAGGAGACAAAGGGAACCCTTTTTATTCCTTCTTTCTTTCTTAGAATAAGCAAGAAAGTAGCAATAACAATAGCCATTTTGAAAGAGTTGGCTGACCCACGTAGGAGATTGGCAGGGAGGCCAATGCATTACTCCTTGCTTGCTCTAATAATGCACCTGCTCACAAGGTCAACCTGCCCCTCTCATCTTTCTCAGGATCAGGTTGCACCCTGGAATCCATCCAAGGCTGTTCTTCCAAAGGCCATCCTTCCTCCCAAATCCTAGCTACTGATGCCTTTTTCTAAACTGGGATAGGAGAGACAGTGATGATGGGATCCACTGCTCCCCTAAATGGGTTGCTTCCAGCAGATCCTATTTTCCTCTTTAAATGAGCTTTCTTTCCCACCTCAGATCAAGGTGGAAAAGAGGAAGCCCTCTGCAAAGACGGAGACAAAGTCCATCAAAGACAAGGATGAGTAGAGGAATGAAGTCTCCCTTCAGCACTTGGACAACCAGGGGGAAGAAGGAAAGGCTTGTTCTGTCTAGGAATCTCTTGGTCCTCTCCTTCAGTGCAACTTTTGGTTCAACGTGACCATAGAGTTGCATGGGAAGACATAGATCTTCCTAGAAACAACAAATGTGGAGGGATGACTGTATAGTTTATTTTTAGAAAGAGGCTCTTAAAGGGGAACACCGTATCCAGCTAGCAATTAATCGAAGGCTTTTTCGGTCTCTGGGGTTTTTCGGTTTCTGTGGCTGTGTTGTGGAAGAATTTATTCCTCCAGAACACAGCCACGTAGCCCAAAAATACACACAAAAAATTAAAGATGTATCTGGCTCTTTCCCTAGAGGGTGAGGGTTTTTTTTTTGTTTTTTTTTTGGGGGGGGGTTGCTCATATTTCTTTATTCAGAAAACCCATCTTGTTTCCATTCACTGACAAATATTCCCATGAGAGTTAACACATGTCCATCACACATTTCAATCTCACCTCCTCATCCTTGGCCCTCTTCCTGCATTCATTCTTGTAAATACTGTACAGCATCATCGCATCAAATTGAATCACCATAGATACACATACCCACAGGTTTCTGGGAAATCAAATGAATTATATTTTCATTTTGTGCTGACTGCTGAGCAGCCATTCAACAATGTATATTCCAGATAAGTTTCTGCTAAGAAAAACCACCCTCTCCTGACCCTAAAACAGCTACCTGAGAGTCTACCAGAACCCCCCCCCCCAAAAAAAGGTTGTAGGTGGCATTGAGGGGCTATCTGGGAGTTGTAGCCCTGCAAGGTCCTCTGGGGCAACAATTCAGCCTAGAATATTTGTATAAAGTTGGTCTAGATCTCTAATTCCCATACATTGGTCCTTCGGGTGTTTTGGACTTCAGCTCCTAGAATAGCAAGTCAATTTGAACAATAGTCGGGAGTTTTGGGAGCCAGAGTCCAAAACATTCAAGGGATGAAAGTCTGAGAATCACTCTGCCATAGCAGAGTGTGGCCAGTTGAAGTCAGGACTTTGCCACAATTCCCCACAGCAGACCATGGGCAGAAAACTCTCATGCCATCCCAGCCCATAGAGGTTCCCAAACTCTGATCTTCCAGATATTCTAGACTTCAGCTCTGATAAGCCTCAGGCATCTTGGCCAATGGTCTAGATTTCTGAGAGCCAAAGTCCAAAATGAGATTGATCTCAAAGGGGAGGGGTATAAATAAATTTTATTATTATAGAAAGTAAGAGCAGCCAATAGATTGATGATGATAGAATGTAGTATTCTGGAAGAGGGCATGGCTAGCTTGTGCCATGAGCAAAATGTTATTGCAGATCCCATTTCTGGCTCCTAGCACCAACGGGACCATACTCCTGAGACCTAAGGAAGGACATCTATGCAGCCAGGTCAGAAGCCCCTCTATCCAAAGTGGGAGGAAGAGGAAGCAGGTATCAATCCCATTCCCACCATCCAGGGATTCCTAGTGTATGGAAATAGTCGATCTGGTTTATATTTCAGGTTTTAAGTTTCATTGTGGCGAACCATATCCCTCCAACTCAACATCGTAGAGGGTAATAAAACTGAGAGCAGGTTGAATGAGGTTCGACATGGAAGCCAAGAGCCATCACTGCTCCTCCATTCAACTATGTTCCAGACTGCAATCTGCCGTGTCCATTGGACCTCAAGGGGAGCCACCAAGAGCTAAACCAGCTCCATTTCTAGAGCCCTTTCCTTCGTTTTCCTTCTAGATTATTCATAACCCTGACAAAAGGCCTGGCAGGAAAGTAGGTGAGGCTTACCTTCTCCAGAGGGTGGTCTCCTCCTTGTTGGAATATGCTTTTAAGCACTCACAGATGTGATCACCTATTATCAACACACGGGTATGGATATGCTTATCCAATTCCTCTTTTGAGAGTCCCCTGGCCGGATGGTGCAGCTCTTTTATGGTGTTCCAGACTGGCTGCATTTTCTGTTCGCACTGAAGAGGGCAACAAACAAAGAGCAGAAGCTACAGATTAGCCATGTGAAAGTGAAGGGTGGGAAGGAAGTTGAGAGGAATTTTTAAAACCTGCTTATTGCATTGGACATCTAAGGAAAGATGAAAATCAGCTCATCTCAAATGTAATGCCGAAGAAGAGTTCAACGGATACCTTTTTTTGCATGCTTTCAGCATGCTATGAGTGGAGGGAAACTTACAATCTTGTATGTTTGTAGATCCAAACGTTCGACCACCTTTCCTTCTGCCTGATCTGCGATGGGCATGGCCTGGTGAACAGGAACCTGCGGTGGGTTCCCTTTTTGTCCAAGACTGGCCTTGATGTCTTTGGCCTGTGAAAGAAGAAAATTGGGCAGATTGGTCCTAAAGCAAGATTAGGGATGGGGCAAAATCAGGGATCTGACCCATTTTGAAAGAGTTGGCTGACCCACGTAGGAGATTGTCAGGGAGGCCTATGCAACACTCCTTCTGGCTGGCTCTAATACACTGCTCACAAGGTCAGCCTCCCCCTCTCACCTTTCTTGGTATGAGGTTGCACCCTGGAATCCATCCAAGATATCATCCTCCGGATGTTCTTCCAATGGCCAGCCTTACTCAAAAATCTTAACTCCTGAGGTCTTTTTCTAAACTAGGACAGGAGAGAGAGAGTGATGATGGGATCTATGGGGTTTGCTTTACCTTGTCCTTTCCTTCATCTGAGTGGTCATCTTGCTGCTGAAGAGGGACAATCCCATACTGAACCTTGCTTTTGGTGGAGTTGTTCTTCTTTGGACAGGGCTTCCGCTTTTTCACCTTGAGCAGAGGTGGGAGAGATTACATAAAGTGCTTCCCGCAAGTTTGCAGAACTAGATCTGCTACCATGGGAACTAGGAACTTCCTATTTTACTAAGTTATTTAAAGAGCTAAATATCTTGGGAAGCCCAGTACTTGAAGGAGTGCTTCCCATGGACTCATCTGCCTAAGGAATAAAGTCTTTTGGAGAGGACTTCCACATTGTCCCACCAGTTGACCGTGTATATGGTGGGAGAATGTGAGAGAGGGCCTTTTCTTCTGGGGAAACTTAAGGGGTCTAATTGGCACAAAACTGGTTTTATTGGGTGCCAAATAAAACATGGCTTTTTGCAAGAGTCTTCCCAGTGCCATTGGATATAATTCACATTTGTGCATGTGTTTTCCTTAAAATGCTTTTAAAAGGATGTGGGCTCTTCTGCTTTAAATTTCCATTTTTTAAAAATATAGGTGTATCCCACTGAAATCACTCTTGTTTAATTTTGCAAAGAAATCTTCTGGAACCTGTGGGACTAAGTGAGCAAAAGAAGTCAAAGCAGAAACATTTATAGACTTGGTCTCTTTCCTCAGATGTGTGGAGTCAACAAATGCCCAGGAAGGACCCTAGATCCTATATCTGTGCACCAGAAGCCCCCAGAAAAAAGCAGCACGACACAGCCATAACTCCCAAGGTCTACGCTTCTGGAACACTCTCCCCTCCTATTATCTTATTCCATATTTCTGTCTTCACTTTTTAAAGCTTCTTCTATGCAGTGCAGTTAAAAACAAAATAGATTGCTAATCAGATGACAAAACTAGTATTCAGTTTTCCCCGGCAGGTCCCTACATTAAGCCCCAGTTTTGCATCATGGCTGCATCAGTACTGCTCTGACTTCCTTTACTTTAGGGCTGAATTCTGAGTGGGGAGGAATAATTAACTGTCCTTGCAAGATAGCCAGATGCAAACATGCTGCCCAAACCTAAAAGACCACAGCAAATGCATGAGGCTTCTTCTGTACCTTTTCATTCTGGTTGTGGTCCGGTTCAATCAGCTCCCACTGCCTTTGGCCATCCTTGGTCGGGACCCGCAGGAAAAGTGGGTCATCCTCCGGCTGCCATTCCATAAAAAATCTGTTGGATTTCTCCCGGGAGTTGAGATAAAATCTGTACATTTGAAGAAAGAGTAGAAAGATGAGGTGATGCCCCTTTCCAATATTATAGGTTTTGTCCTAAGGTCAAGAAACTTTTGGAAAAAGTCCCCTAGACTCACTTTGCTCTCTCCTTTTGGTTTGCCTCAGATGAGTGCTTGGTGTTCCGCCTGAATTTTGACCACTCGATGACAGGTCGTTGCTTCTGTTCTCGTCCTTTGAAAACAATTATTTAATTTATATATCATATATGCATCATTTTTAAATCATGTCCCTAGGAAGCCCTCCTGTCCAAAATGCACCCCAACATCAGCATTGAAATGCAAGCTGCCCATCCCCAGAGGCTTCTGGAGATCACAGTTTGCCATTTTTCTTCCTTCCCAAAATTTTATGGTGGCCAGAGGAGTGTTTGCGGTTTGCAACCCCCCATGGTCTACCAATGAGCATCCTGGAGCATTCTGCACCCCTGGTTTAGTAGAGATAGCGTAAATTGTGAAAACACAGGTACATATTTGGTATAATTTCTGCCAGTTGAATAATTCCAACTTAGCTGGTACAGAAATACAATTGGGAAACCTCAAAACTCAGCCAAGGAACCAACCTGGAAACTTAAAAAGGTATTGGGGAGTTTGCTCTGAACCTTTAGCGCACAGACCTCCAAAGCCTTAGCAGTCTGAGGGAACAAAGGTCCTTTATTTAACTTGTGCTAGGTTCTCTTTCCACTGCTCTTCCTTCTCCTTCCTAGTCGATTCAAAGGGGTCATAAAGAACCTCCTCATAGGTTCTAGTTCAGCCTGAGACCAATCCAGCAGCTGAGAATCTTGTGTGACAGACTGCAGAGATGGAAAAGGAAACTGAAGGAGCACAGGTCCTTTATTTACCTTCTCCTTGGTTGCTGTGTGTCCCCTGGACATTTTCCTCTACAACACACACACAGCTGCTTTGAGCCACGGACTTGTCTACCAGGTCAGACTCTTGGGAGACGGATGCGAGACTGGAGCTGGGAAAGGAAACAACCAGGATGCTTAGTGTCCTGAGATGGGGCACTGAGTAGTCCTACCACCTGCAGCCTGCCCATGCAAGCTTATCTGCCCCCCCCCCCAAATATTTCTAAGTATACAACAACCACTGCAAGAGAGTGACAAATTCCACCCTGGAAGCTTTTATGTTGCACCTCTGCTTTCTGAACAAAGCAGAAGGAACTAAAAGGTTGCTTTTTTGCTTCTAAAACTCTTTGGGAGAACTAAAGACAAAACAATGAGCTTATCTTCCATGGTTTCCTTCCCATGGAATCATGGAACTGGCTGTTAACAAAGCACATTTCGAATCCTCAGCCATAAAACTCTAAAACCTCTTTAAACTGCAAATCCCAGGATTCCATAGGATGTTCCCATCTCTGATATTGCAGTTTTCCAGTTTCCATCCATAACTACTCCCCAGCTGTAGGAGTTGTTGCTGTTGTTGCTTGCCTTGAAACGTTTCTGACTTATGGCGATCTTAAGTTAAACTTATCACAAGGTTTTCCTGGCAAGCTTCTTCAGAAGGACTATGCCATTGCCATCATCTGAGGCTGAGAGAGTGTCACTTTCCCAAGGTCACCCAGTGGGTTTCATGGCCAAACTGGGAATTGAACCTTGGTCTCCAGAGTCACAGTCCAACATGCAAACACTAGACCCCATTGGCTGTAGGGCTAGGACAGAATGACGCCATGGCTAGTCAGGATAGATGGACCCATCAGTTGACTCGTGATCCGTCTCCTTCTCTTCTAAGACAAGAGGAGAAAACTGTGGCCCTGAAGCGGTTGCTGGAAAACCACTCCCATCTGATATTACATTGGCTGATATTACATTAGCTCTCCCAGGAATACACTATGAGGAAACCTGCAACTCTCTTAGAATTTGATCTCATCACACTGTGCTTTGAGACTTTTTGTTAGCATCACTATCTTTTCAGTTAACTAGATGAGTTAAGGATACATTGGATCCTGACAGAGATGCTGGAATAGGGGAGAACGAAAGAAAGAAACAGGCACCTCTGCTATGGGCCATTGGATTAAATACCAACCTCCTGTCTTCGGAGTCTGTGAAGCCTTCCGCTTGGTTTGTGGGGATGCTCTGGGACTCCTCTTCCAGCTCTGGCCTCATATCATGATTTACGTCCAGCTCTCTCTCCATGTTGAGGTCTGGCTCACTAAGCAAGGCCTGAAGCTGGAGAAACCAAGAAGCTTCAATAAAATAGCTTTAGGCTTAGCTTAGCACACTAAATTTCACCTTTTTTTTAATTCGCAAAGACATCTGGTGGCACCTCTAAAAAAAGTTGAAGCATAAACTTTTGCAGACTTGGGCCCAGTACAGACTGCAGCCTGGGGCCAAAATTAGTAACAACAACAACAACAACAACAATAATAACTTTATTTTTATATCCTGCCTTCTGCCTGGGCAATCAAGGTGGCTTACATGAAATAATAAAGGTTGAAATAAAACATTATCTGGGTAAAAAAGAGACACCCCCCCTTAAAAGAGAATTAAATACATTATAATTAAAAAGAGAAGAAAAAACATTAAAACAACAACACAATATTAAAGTTAAAACAGTGACTTTCTGGGGACAGTACTGGATGGAGTGGAGAGAACTCAGAATGCGTTGGAAATTAGGGCTCGGGAGAGTGGAGTTTCGGCATGCTCTGGGATCTCCCGGAGCCATATTGGGCACGTGTGCATTGAGACGGTGTGCGCTCTGATGATGTGCCTTGTGCACCGCGTCCAAACAACACGGTGCAAGAGATATCACTAAGTTACTCCAGAGCGCTTTTGGCATCTTAGCAGCCCTGAGAAAAGGTGCTGTGTTTTGTGGCTCCCTTTTGGAGCGTGTCATTGCCAGCACCGTGAGGTCGCCAATGCAAGGATGCTGGGCAGAAAGGGACAGCATCTCGCTGCCCCTTCCTACCCATCTGTACAGCTCCTTGGTCTCCTTCCTCAGATGCATGGATCCCTCCTGAGCACCCTCTCACTCCATGTATCTGTGGAAGGAGATCAAGTCTACAAAAGCTGATGCTACAACTTCTCTTGGCTTCTCCATCGGGTTTTCGGCACAAATCATCAAATAAAACATGGGGTTTCCCTTGCTGCTGCTATTGGATTTAATCCCCATTTGTGCATGTGTTTGGCTTCAAATTGTTTTAAAAGGCTGTGGGCTCTTCTGTTTTAACTTGCCATATTTTTAAAAATAGGTTTAGCCCACTTAAATCACTTTTGTTTAAATTTACAAAGGGATCGTGTGGCACCTCTAAGATTTTCTCTTTCAGGAGCTCTTTTGTCTTCTTCCTTTGCTTGACTGAATTGCTCATGCAGTCAAGCTGGGCTTGGAGCTGCTTCTCCCGTGGCATTTTGTCTGTCTCAGCTGGCAGGATCTTTGGAAGGGAAAATACACAAAAACAAAATAAAATCCCATGTGTAAAAAAGTCCCCTACCAGAGCAAGGGAAGCAAGGGTTGTAAGGTGAAGTTCTGAACCTGATGTGAACATTATTTTTTGGGGAGCAGCTTGTAGCTGACACATCTGGTTCACATGATCATGATGGTATTACTGGTTATTCTTTTATAACAGGAACTCCACAATGCATGATCTGTGATTGCACAGTTTTTCTCCCTCTCATTCTGTATTAATAAGTATAACAAAGAGAAGTAACAGTTCTGTAAAGAAAATGATGCAGTATACAAACAAATGAGTTTTGACAAAGATCTCCAAATCGACTAAAAGATCAAAACCCAGCAAGACAAATCATTTGGACCTGTATACCTGTTGTTATTTATTGATCATTAACAAGGGAGACTGAAAAGTGCTCGGGATGTGCGAGGTATAGATATTCTGTGCACCAGCAGCCCCCAGAAAAAAGAAGCACAACACAGAAATAACTGTCGAGGTCAAAGCTGATGGGACACTCTCACCTTCTCTTATCTTAATCCATTTTTTCCTGCCTCCACTTTTTCAAGCCTGTTCTATGCAGTGCAGTTCAAAACAAGTTAATATTGATAATCAGACTGCAAAGCTAGAGTTCGGTTTCCCCCAGCAGCTCCCCACATTCAGCTTCCACTTTTGCATCCTCACTGCATCAGTACTGCTTACTTTAAGGGTGAATTCTCGGTGGGGAGAAAGAACTAACTTCTTTTACAAGACAGCCAGATGCCAACATGCTGATCAAACTCAAACACCACGGCAAGTGCACGAGGCTTCTTTTGTACCTGGTCGGCTACTGTCAGGTCATGGTCGGATGGGATCAGCTGCCAGTTCGTGTAGCCACACTTGTCCCTTTCAAGCATTAAATGTGACTCTTCCTCCAAGCCGTGTCTGACTTCATGAAGGGCTGCCTCTACTCGGCAGGTCACACAAAACCTGTCCATTGGACCAAAGAGGAAAAAGATGAGGTGGTGTTGGCTTTCTCCTAAAGCCAAGAACCTACTGGATAAAGTCTCCCAGGACTTTATCACATGGGAGGAATTTCTCCCAATTTCGAATGGGGCCAATTCAAATTCACTTAAATTCAATAGTTTAGTGAATTTACCTTAGTTCTAGGTGCATTCGGAATGTGTCCGGAGTGACTTCCCATTATCCGAAAATAACCCCCATTGCCCAAAATTGTGTGAGATAAGTTATTACGCAATTACGTGAAACCCCATGATTGCGTTTGGATTGCCTTTGGAGTATACCCCCAAATTGCCTTGTGTGATAAGGTCCCCAGACTCACTTGGCCTTATTCATTCGATCCTCCAGCACCCTCATATGATCTACGTATCCGGAAGGGGCTTTGGTGCTGGACAATTTGGCAAAGGGATCTTTCTCCTTTTCCGGTCCTTTGGCTGTAAAACATTTTTAAAATAAATTTTTATTGATTCATATTTTAATATAAATGATATAAAAACTGTGACATGTCTACAAACATACAGCATTTTTATCCCCTTCCCCTTCCTTTATAATTTTCTTGAATTATTTCATTCACACTGGGCCCAGGACAGGATGCTATTCAACATCTTTATTAATGATTTGGATGACAGACAGAATTGGGGGCATACTTATCAAATTTGCTGATGACACTAAACTAGGAGGAGTAGCTAATACCCCAGAGGACAGGATCAAAATTCAAAATGACCTGAATAGACTAGATAGCTGGGCCAATGCTAACAAGATGAAATTCAACGCAGAGAAATGTAAGGTTCTGCACTTAGGGAGGAAAAATGAAATGCACAGATATAAAATGGGGAACACCTGGCTGAATGAGACCACATGTGAAAGGGATCTAGGAGTCCAAGTAGACCATAAGCTCAACATGAGTCAACAGTGCGATGCGGCAGCTGAAAAGGCCAATGCAATTTTAGGCTGCATCAATAGAAGTATAGTGTCTAGATCAAGGGAAGTAATAGTGCCACCCTATTCCGCTTTGGTCAGGCCCCACCTGGAATACTGTGTCCAGGTCTGGGTACCACAATTCAAAAAGGGTGTGGAGAAACTGGAGCAGGTCCAAAGGAGGGCAACTAAGATGGTGAAGGGTCTGGAAACCATGCCCTATGAGGAACGCCTTAGGGAACTGGGGATGTTTAGCCTCGAGAAGAGACGGTTAAGAGGTGATATGATAGCCCTGTTTAAATATCTGAAGAAATGTCATATTGAGGAGGGAGCAAGTTTGTTTTCTGCTGCTCCAGAGACTAGGACACGGAACAATGGATGCAAGCTCCAGGAAAAGAGATTCCACCTCAACATTAGGAGGAACTTCCTGATAGTAAAGGCAAGGCTGTTTGACAGTGGAACACACTCCCTTGGAGTGTAGTGGAGTCTCCTTCCTTGGAGGTCTTTAAGCAGAGGCTGGATGGCCATCTGTTGGGGATGCTTTGATTTGGAGTTCCTGCATGGCAGGGGGTTGGACTGGATGGCCCTTGTGGTCTCTTCCAACTCTATGATTCTGTGATTCTTGTTCCCTACTTACTTTTCCCCTACTTACCAAAGAAATTTATCTAGTTTACTATCTCATCTTTTTCTGTGGCATTGTATGACCAAAGAAATGTTCTTCCCTTACTTCCCATGATTATTACTTTGAACAACAAACAAATATATCCTTTGAAGAGGTTTAAACAATTACTAAATCCAGGTCAAGTTGCATATTGTAATATTCCTTAGTATTTAGGAACTTAGTAATCTTAATAAGATTTATTATTAAGCGTTTGTCTACAGTTAGGTAGGATGATAATTTCTTGTAATTTGATTGTCAGTTTTCCATGACCTCCCTGTATTTATCCATGGATTTGTAAGCTTTTGATTTTCCCCCACAATTTACTGGAATCTCTACATTTGAAAGCTAAACAAATTCTTATCTTTATCCCCATCAAATATTTTCACTTAGTTTTGTTGCCAAAGTTGCCACCCTCCTTTCTTTCCCATAGACATCAATACCTTTTCCCATCCTTCTCTCCATTTGAACTTACTTTCATGTTTCAGTTTGGATAATAATAAGGCTAATTCTATCATTTCATATCGTTTAGCTAACCATTCTTCCCTATCTATTTTCTTATCAATCTTCCAGTACCTGGCATAAACAGATCTGGCAGCTGTTGGCATATAGAACACAGTTTTATCAAACATTTTTCCTTGATCTTCCTCAAGCATATTTAATAATATAACCTCAGCTTTAAGTTTTAATTGGATTCCCAAAATACTATCAATTTCCCTTTGTATTTTTTTTTTCCAGAATTTACTGGCTCTATCGGAAGACCACCATAAATGATAATAAGTTCCAATTTCCTTTTGGCATTTCCAAAATTCTCGCTTACCAGTATCATATAACCTAGCAATTTTATCTGGCGTCAGATGCCATCTACACAGAATTTTATAATCATTCTCCTTCACATTTTGACATAGGGAGTATTTTAACCTTCTGTTCCAGGATTTCTCCCATTGTTCTAGTTCAATCACCCTCCCACAATTTTGCACCCATTTGATCACGGCATCTTTTACTAATTCATCCTCTGCGTACCATTCTAATAGCTTCTTGTATACCTTCGAGAGCATCTTTTGGTCCGATAACAGTAAGATATCTTCCATGTCAGTATTAGATTTGGAGAACCCTCTTTGTTTCTTTTTATACCTCTTTGTTGGTTTTATAACTCTCATATAGTTGTCTATATAGAAACCAATTTATATTCCCATTTTCCTCTTTTAACTTTTCATAAGACAAAAAAATTCATATTTTTCCTTTATGAGGAGAGGGAAAGTCTCTTTCCTTTTTTGGGGGGGGGGGGTTTGAGACCTTTAACATATGCATAAATTCTGAGTTTGTTGGCCCATTTTGTCTGCTTTGCAAGAGCTTATTTACCTTTTGCTTGGCGACGCTTTTTCTTTTTCTTGTACCTTGCACCTTCTGGTGAGTCTGCTGTTGACTTTCCCCCCAATTCTTCATTCTCATCTCTTTCTCCATCCTTGTCTCCTTTTAAAAACATTTTTAAATAAAAGCTTTAAGAACAGCCCAGCAAATAAATACACTCATACCTCAGCAAAAGTAAGTGAAGATCTTGATATAGGGTATATCGGGTAGAATTCTCTTCATGCTTGTAAACTTTCAAAAAGTTGGACAATTTGATGGCAGTTATCCATTTGTTTGAATGTTTTGTTTTTGGTAACCCTACTCTTCTTGGAATTGCTGACATCTGCTGCTTTGGGGCAAATCTTGGACCCAGGCAGCCCTTCTATACTCAATGCAGTCCTGCAGCCCCGTTCAAATGTGAGCTTCTCTCCGCCAGAGGCTTCTAGAGAACACAATTTGCCATTTTTCTTCCTTCCCAAAATGTTAGGGTGGGCAGAGGAGTGTTTGTGGTTTGCATTCCTCCATGGTCTACAGAAGAGCATCCCCAAGCATTGCGTACCCCTGGGCTAGCAGAGATGGTGTCAATTGTGAAAACACAGGTACATATTGGGCATAATTTCTGCCAGCTGAAGGATTCCAACTTAGCTGTCATAGTAATACAATTGTGGAACCTCAAAGCTCAGCCAAGGAACCAACCTGGAAATTCAAATAGGTATTGGGGAGGTTGCTTCAAACCTCTGCCACATAGAGCTCCAAAGCCTTCTCCACCCGATGGCTGAAGGAGCACAGGTCCTTTATTTACCTTCTCCTGGGTTGCTGTGTGTCGCCTGGACTTCATTGTCCTCCACAACAGACACACAGCTGTTAAGAGACACAGACTTGTCTGCCAGTTGAGACTCTCGGGAGACGGATGCGAGACTGGAGCTGCGAAAAGAAACAACCAGGATGCTTAGTGTCCTGGGATGGGGCACTGGGACTGTGTTACATTTGCCAGGAATCCACTATGGGGAAACTTGTGACTCCTTTAAAATTATATTTCATCACCTCATGCAAAGGAGCTTTGAGACATTTTTAGCATTATTATAATTAACAGGATGAGCTAAGGATACATTGGATCCTGACAGAGACGCTGGAATAGGGGAGAAATAAAGAAAGAAACTGGCACCTCTGCCCTTAGAATAAATACAGTACCAACCTGCTGACTTTGGATCCTTCCATTTGGTTGTTTTGGGTCCTTTTTAGCTCGTATTGGAATTTTGGACTCTTTATATATTTTGAGTCATCTGTCTTACCCTCTGCTCCAGATGGGTTGCCTATCTTGTTCATCCTTTGGAGGCATGACCCTGTAGAAAATAAGAAGGGTCAGGAAGATGGCTTGCAGAAGATGCTACTCCACTGCTTAGCCCCCCCCCCCCGGTATCATTTGCTCCATGGTATAAGAGAAATCCTTGATCTGATGGGATCGTAAAATTCTTACAATGTTGTTGGGGTGTGCCTTCAAGTCTTTTCCTATTCATGGTGGCCCAACGCGAAAATATTCTATGTTTTGCCACAATTTATTCATAGGAGGTTTGTCATAGGGCACCTCCACCGTATAACTGTGGATGAAAACAACAAAACACCTAGCCTGTATACCTAGGAAAAGGAATTTAGGGCACCTTCCTGGTAGGATTTTTTTTCTTCAGCCCTGGTGGCACAGTGGTTAAATGCCCGTATTACAGCCACTCACTCAAAACCATAAGGTGGTGAGTTCAAGACCAGCATAGGACTAAAGCTCTATTCAGGCTTGCATCTTTCCGAGGTCGCTAAAATGAGTACCCAAATTGTTGGGGGGCAAATAGCTTACAATTGTAAACCGCTTAGGCACTCCTTAAGAGTATGAAGCGGTATATAAATGAAGCTGTTTTTGTTTTTGTTCTATGAAATAATATGTCTTCTCTGAAAATTTACACCTATTTTTGGAGCAAAACTGTGAATAAGCATGACTATGAAAGAAGTGCATCAATTTCTGCATGGGGTGGAGAAGCCAGGTCTCCGGCAGTTGTGAAAACACAGGTACTTATTTTGCATAATATCTGCCAGTTGAAGAATTCCAACTTAGCTGGCACAGAAACACAATTGGGGAACCTCAAAGCTCAGCCAAGGAACCAACCTGGAAAGTCATATAGGTATTCTGGAGGTTGCTCCAAACCTCTGCCATGTAGACTTCCAAGGCCTTATCCACCAGCAGGCTGAGGGAGCATAGGTCATTTATTTACCTTCGTACGGGACAAAGAAGTTCTGAAGACATTCATCCAAATGTGTCATTTCAGCGTTAAACTTCTCTTCCTGCTCATCTTCTATGGCGACAGATTCAGGTCTGAAGCTGGGAAAGGAAAAAACCAGGATGCTGAATGTCCTGGGATGGGGCACCGAGCACTCCTACCACCTGCAGGCTGTCCATGTAGGCTTCCCTGCCTCTAAATATTTCCACAGTAAAGAACAACCATTCAATTGTGTCACAGATCCCACCCTGGATGCTTGGTATTTCCACAGTAAAAAAAAACAACAACCCCAAAATAGTACTCTACAGTGAACTCGCCACGGGTCAGCGAAAGAGGGGCGCTCCAAAGAAGAGATACAAGGACGCCCTGAAACAACATCTCAAGCTTGGCCAAATTGATCACCATCAATGGTCTGCCCTGGCCTCACATTGGGAGGCATGGAGACGCACTATCCACAATGCTGCAGCCTCATTCGAGAACTCACGCTGAACGAGTCTCAAAGAGAAACGACAACGCAGAAAGAACCACAACTTGGAAACATCACCCAAGGAGACTTTCTGCTGTGCTTTCTGTAACCGGACTTGTTTGTCTCGGATCGGCCTTTTTAGTCATCAACGCACTTGTAGTAAGCGTGGGATAAGTCCTTCCTGAATCTTCGTTAGCGAAGAAAAGCCAGAGGAAAAAAAAAAACATTCAATCGAGTCACAGATCCCACCCTGGATGCTTGGATGTTGCACCTCTGGTTTTTGAAAATACTAGAAAAAACTAAAATGTTGCTTCTGATTTCCTCTAAAACTCTTTGGGGACAACTAAAGACAGAATGATTAGGTGACCTTCCATGCCGTCCTTAAATATTTCCTACCAAAAAGTGAAGCAGAAAAGTTTGATATATTCCTCACTGCAATAGTTTTCCACTATTTATTCTTACTTTCAATCACTTCTAAATCTTTTTATTATTATTCTTAGCTATTTTGCTTTCATTTTTTCTGATGTTTTTAATTGTGTCATGCCATTCCATCTGGTATGTTTCAATCCTATTGGGGGAGAACTGAAGTGGAATAGAAATACAGGTTTCTATCAGAACAGTAAGTTCAATTACAGCAGCAGTTCCTAATGAAACCAGATTCCCAAAGGAATCTTCCAAAATACCCAAAGGAATCCACTATGGGGGAACCTGCGACTCTCTTACAGTTATATCACATCACACTGTTCAAAGGTGCTTTGAGATTATTTTTAGCATTATTAGATTTTAATTTACAGGATGGGTTAAGGATACATTGGATCCTGACAGAGATGCTGGAAGAGAGGAGAAATAAAGAAAGAAACAGGTATGTCTGCCTTGGGCCCTTGGATTAAATACCAACCTCAAGCCTTCGTAGTCATCCTCTGGGTCCTCTTGGATGATCTGAGACCTCCAATGCTGGAAGCTTGGCCTGTTCATACATGCCAGGTCATCTGTGTTGCTCTCCTCTCCAGATGACTCTGAGCCTGTAGAAAGGAAGCAGTTGCATTGGCCTGAGCCTGTAGAAACTAAGAAGCTTCAGGATGATGGCTTGCAGAAGGTGCTGCTCCACTGCTTAGCCTCTCAGCTATCACTTGCTCCATGGTATAAGTGAAATACCTGATCTCATGGGGCTGTGATACTCTTACAGTGTTTTTAGGGTGTTACTTCACGTCTTTTCCTATTCATGGCGGCCCAAGGGGAACCTCTCTTATGTTTTCTTGGCAAGATTTTTTCATAGGAGGTTTGTCATAGGATACCCCCATCGTATAACTGTGGATGAAAAAAACACCCAGCCTATATGCCTAGGGAAAGGAATTTAGGGCACATTCCTGGTAGGATTTTTCTTGGACCGCCACTCAAATAATGTTTTCTGTGAAAATGTACAACCATTGCTTTTTTTTTTTTTTAAGGAGCAAAACTGTGAATAAGCATGACCATGAAAGAGCTGTATCAATTTCTGCCTGGGGTGAAGAAGGTGGAAGGAGAAAGAGTTTTCCTCCTTCTCTCTTATTGCTTGATCTTGGGGTCATTTAATGGAGCTGGGAAATTCAGGACAGGCAAAAGCAAAAGAAAAATCACAATTTGCCATTTTTCTTCTTTCCCAAAATATTAGGGTGGTGAGAGGAGAGTGGTTTGCATTCCTCCATGGTTTACAGAAGAGCATCCCAGGCATTGCACACCCCTGGGTTAGTAGAAATGGTGTAAATTGTGAAAATACAGGTTCATACATATTTTTCATAATTACAGTCACTTAAAGAATTCCAACTCAGCTGGCACAGAAACACACATGGGGAGCTTGAAAGCTCAGCCAAGAAACCAAGCTGGAAATTGAAAAAGCTATTGGGGAGGTTTTTCCAAACCATTGCCACGTATACTCCCCCCCCCCCCAAAGCCTAATCCAAAAGCTGGTGGAAGGATCCCAGCTCCTTTATTTACCTTCTCCTGGGTTCTGTGGTACATCCTCTTCAATATCGACCATGGCCAATCTACTGTTGTTCTCCCCCAAAGGCCCCAAAGGGCTCTGATCAGCCTCCGATGTGTTCTCGAGTTCAGCATCCTGGCTGACAGACTCAGGACTGGAGCTGAGAAAGGAAACAACAAGGATGCTGAGTGTCCTGGGATGGGGCACTGAGCAGTCCTACCACCTGCAGCCTGTCCATGCAGGCTTCTCCGCCTCTAAATATTTCCAAAGTAAAGAACAACCATTCAATAGAGTCACGTATCCCACCCTGGATGCTTGGATGTTGCACCTCTGGTTTCTGAAAGTACCAGAAGTAACTAAAAAGTTGCTTCTGATTTCTTTTAAAACTCTTTGGGACAACTAAAGACACAATGATCAGGAGATCTTCCATGCTCTCCTTAAAAATTTCCTGCCAAAAAGTGAAGCAGAAAAGTTTAAGATATTCCTCACTGCAGTAGTTTTACACTACTTATTATTACATTCAATCACTTCTAAATCTTTTTATTCTTCTTCTTAACTTTTGTGCTCTGTCTTTTTCTGATGTTTTTAATAGTGTCATACCATTTGAGCTGGTATATTTCAATCGTATTGGATCTTCCTTGCTCAATTTGTAAATCGCCCAGTGTCCTGCTCTTTTGGGGGAGGACTGAAGTGGAATAGAAGTAAAGGTTTCTACCACAACAGTAAGTTCAATTACAGCAGCAGTTCCTAAAACCAGATTCCAAGGATCTCCCAAAATACCCAAAGGCACTTGTCGCTCCAAGGGAACGCCAAACTTCGTGCAGGACTTCATACACTTGTGGTGTTAAAAGAAAAAGGTAGCAAGAGCTATTAGAGATCTCCACCAAATCCATGACTACCACTCTTCGAAGACAACTGGGGCAAACGGTGGTCCTGAAGAGGTTGTTGGCTAAGAACTCCCAGCTGATATTACAATCGCTGAGTTAGATTTGCCAGGAATCCAGTATGGGGGAATCTGCGACTCCCTTAGAATTAGATCCCATCACCCCATGCAAAGGTGCTTTGAGATTTTTTTTAAGCATTATTATATTTTAATTAACAGGATGAGCTAAGGAAACATGGGATCTTGACATATATGCTGGAATAGGTGAGAAATAGAGAAAGAAAACGGCACCTCTGCCATGGGCCCTTGGATTAAATACCAACCTCCTGACTTCGGATTCTTCCTCTCGGTTATTTTGGATGCTCTTGGGCTTCCATATGAATTTTGGACTCTTGATATACATTGTCCAATCTGTCTTCCTCTCTTCCCCAGATGGTTTGTCCATCCTGAGGTATGAATCTGTGGAAATGAAACAGTTTCATTGGCCCGAGCCTGTAGAAACTAAGAAGGGTCAGGAAGATGGCTTGCAGAAGGTGCTACTCCACTGCTTAGCCTTTGCTCCACAGTATAAGAGAAATGACCGATCTCATGGTATCGTGATATTCTTACAACGTTGTTGAGGTGTGCCTTGACATCTTTTCCTATTCATGGTGGCCCAAGGTGAACCTATCTTATATTTTCTTGGCATAGGAGGTTTGTCATAGGCCACCTCCACTGTATAACTGTGGATGAAAAAACCCACCAGCCTCTATGCCTAGGAAAACAAGTTTAGGCCACGTTCCTGGAATGATTTTTCTTGGACTGCTGCCCAAGTAATATGTCTTCTTGAGAAAATGTACAACCATTGTGTTTTTTAAGGAGCAAAACTGTCATTTAATGGACCTGGGAAATTCAGGACAGACAAAAGAAATAACAAAATCACAATGTGCCATTTTTCTTCCTTCCCAAAATGTTAGGGTGGCCAGAGGAGTGTTTGTGGTTTACATTCCTCCATAGACTACAAAAGAGCATCCCCAGGCATTGCACAGTCACCCCTGGGTTAGCAGACATAGGGGCTTTACAGAGCTCCCAAAAAGTGCCATCTGGCGATCCCTCTTTTTGGTCCATACCTTTGCCACAGCAACCGCACGGAGTGGCAAAGGTGCGGTCCAAAAAAAGGAGCTCCAAAAAGCTGCTCCTTTTGCCGTCGCACTTTTGACTTCATAAAAACCAGAAAAGCACCATAGGGTGCCTCTATTACTTCACAGGTGCACAGTGCCAGATAGAAGCTGCGCAGCTGCAACGTTGCAGCTGTGTATGCTGTCTATACAGTGCTGCGGAGCTGCAATGCCCTCATAACGTACTCGGGTTACGGGGTGTGTATACGCTCTGCCCCAAGCCAACTCTAGCATATGATGAGGAACGTCGGTTTCGGTCCTTAGTGTCAATTGTGAAAACACAGGTACATATTTTGCATAATTTCTGCCAGTTGAAGAATTCCAACTTAGCTGGCGCAGAAACACAATTGTGGAACCTCAAAGCTCAGCCAAGGAACCAGCCTGGAAAGTCAAATAGGTATTCTAGATGTTGCTCCAAACTTCTGCCATATAGACCTGCAAGGCCTAATCCACCAGCAGGTTTAGGGAACATATGCTGTACACCGCCCTGATCTATGGAAGTGCGGTATAGAAATAAATCATATTATTATTATATTATATTTACCTTCGTACGGTACAAAGAAGTTATCAAGACACTCAGCCAAATGTATCATTTCAGCCTCCGACTTCTCCTCCAGCTCATCGTCTCGGGCGTCTGACACAGGAGGAAAGCTGGGAAAGGAAACAACCAGGATGCTGAGTGTCCTGGGATGGGGCACCGAGCACTCCTACCACTTGCAGCCTGTCCATGTAGGCTTCCCTGCCTCTAAATATTTCCAAAGTAAAGAACAACCATTCAATAGAGTCACAGATCCCACTCTGGATGCTGGATGTTGCACCTCTGGTTTTTGAAAATACTAGAAAAAACTAGAAAATTGCTTCTGGTTTCTTCTAAAGCTCTTTTGGACAACTAAAGCCCCAATGATCAGGAGACGTTCCATGCTCTCCTTAAACATCTCCTGCCAAAAAGTTAGACATAAAAGTTTAAGATATTCCTCACTGCAGTAGTTTTCCACTACTTATTCTTACGTTCAAACACTTCTAAATCTTTTTATTATTATTCTTAGCTGTTGTGCTCTGACTTTTTTTCGATGCTATTAATAGTGTCATGCCATACCTACTGGTATCTTTCAATCATATTAGGTGTTCCTCCCTCTATTTGTGAATTGCCCAGAGTCCTTCTTTGGGGGGGGGGGGGGGGCTGGGGGGCAGAGGAATAAAAGTAAAGGTTTCTATAGTAAGTTCAATAAAAGCAGCAGTTCCTAATGAAACCAGATTCCCAGGATCTTCCAAAATACCCAAAGGCACTTGCCGCTCCAAGGGAACTCCAAACTTCATGCAAGACTCAATAAATGTGTGGTGTTAAAAGAAAAAGGTGGCAAGAGCTACCAGAGACATCCATGAAATCCATGTCTACATCTCTTTGAAGACATCTGTGGCAAACGGTGGCCCTGAAGAGGTTGTTGGCTAAGAACTCCCAGCTGATATTACAATGGCTGTGTTACGTTTGCCAGGAATCCACTATGGGGGAACCTGTGACTCCCTTAGAGTTATATCACATCACACTGTGCAAAGGTGCTTTGAGATGATTTTTAGCATTATTAGATTTTAATTAACAGGATGGGTTAACAATACGTTGGATCCTGACAGAGATGCTGGAAGAAGGGAGAAATAAAGAAAGAAGCAGGTACCTCTGCCTTGGGCCCTTGGATTAAATACCAACCTCAAGCCTTCGTAGTCATCCTCTGGGTTCTCTTGGATGATCTGAGACCTCCAATGCTGGAAGTTGGGACCATTCATATTTGCCAAGTCATCTGTGTTGCTCTTCACCCCAAATGACTTGTCCATCTTGCTCATACCTTTGAGGCCTGAGCCTGTGGAAAGGAAGCAGTTGCATTGGCCCGAGCCTGTAGAAACTAAGAAGGTTCAGGATGATGGCTTGCAGAAAGTGCTGCTCCACTGCTTAGCCTCCCAGCTATCACTTGCTCCGTGGTATAAGAGAAATACCTGATCTTATGGGGCTGTGATACCCTTACAATGTTTTTGGGGTGTGACTTCAAGTCTTTTCCTATTCATGGCGGCCCAAGAGGAACCTCTCTTATGTTTTCTTGGCAAGATTTTTTCACAGGAGGTTTTTCATAGGCTACCCCCATCGTATAACTGTGGATGAAAAAACACCCAGCCTATATGCCTAGGAAAATGAATTTAGGGCACGTTCCTGGTAGAATTTTTCTTGGGCTGCCACCCAAATAATATGTTTTCTGTGAAAATGTACAGCCATTGTGTTTTTTAAGGAGCAAAACTGTGAATAAGCATGACCATGAAAGAGGTGCATCAATTTCTGCATGGGGTGGAGAAGGTGGAAGGAGATTTTCCTCCTTCTCTCTTATTGCTTGGTTTTGGGGGCATTTAGTGGAGCTGGGAAATTCAGGACAGACAAAAGTAAAACTGGGAATTGAATTTCCTCCAGGTTTTCCTCCATAGTGCTGGAGCCCAGTTCCAAGATAGAGTCAGCACCACAGAAGGTTAAGACTAAAAAACAGATCAGATTCACCAACCCACTAACATGGAAATCACATCTATCACTGTCTTTTTTAATTTTTTAAAAATAATTTTGATTGATGTTTTCATACAATAACAGTAAAATCTGATATTGAACATTACATCTTAAATCAACTGTGTGCATATACAATAAATTTAACCATCAATTTTCCAAAAATAAGTGGGTTTACGATCGAAATCAAATACAAACTGGACATAGTAGAAACAATATATACATATGTATATGTACACATACACATACACCCGTAAACATCTGTATACATATATATCCATAGATAGATAGATAGATAGCCATGTATACATGTCCATGTACCCATGTATATATATTATCGGTGGTTATTGAGATAGAAAAAGAAAAGAAAATTAGGATATTTGTTATTTGTATATACAATTACAACTTCTTTATCTGTATCTTAAGGCAAGTAGGTCATCATTGGAAAAATATAAGCATTAAAACCATGCGGTAACTACGTCCTTCCATTTCTCCTCATAATCTTGAATAGTTTTCCCTGATAAACACATTGATAGTCTGTCCATGTTCCATAGTTTAGCTACCCTTAATTTCCATTCATCTATGGAAGGCATTGTGCTAGATTTCCAGTGTCTAGCCAGCACCATTCTGGTGGAAGAGATCATATATAAGATCACGCTTGTTTGGTTTGAAGACAATTTTGTTTGGATTTTTGCTAGGATATTTAATAAAAATACTTCTGGAATGTGTGGAATATTTGATCTATATTTGATTATATTTGAATATTTGATACTAATTCCATTTCCTTGTGTATTTTGTGCCAAAACTTTTTAATTATTTTACATTGCCATCAGACTACATACATTGTGCCGATTTTATCTTTACTTTGCCAACATTCAAAATCTAGGTGTTTGTTCATTTTAGAGAGTCTTGATGGAGTAAGATACCACCTATGAAATAGCTTTCAATAGTTTTCTTTCACAGTATGAGCTGTAGTAAATTTGTGATTAATTTTCCACATTCCCCCGTTCCCCCCCCCCCCCCATTTCCATTGGAATTGGTCTGCCAATATTTTGCATCCATTTAATCATAGATTCCTTAATCGTTTCATTTTTTAATTCGTTCTCCAATAGAAGTTTGTAAGTCTTTCTAATAAACGCTTTTTCAGCTCCAGATATAATTAGGTCAAGGGCATTTAGGTTTATTTCTATTCTATCATCACATCTATCTATCAGATACATCTGCAAGCCATTGTCCTTCAATTTCCTAATTCCCTCCCAGTTAACATTTGTAGACTGTCCTTTGCAGATATTTGAGAACTAACTGCCAACCAAAGTAACAGCAGCATCCTTTTCTTTTACTATCATGTGTATGTTTAAAAAATGCTTTTGTTCAATTTGTCTTTTGTATTGTAAACCACCTTGAGACCCACCCATGGGAGAAAGAGGGGATGAAATTTAATAAAGAACACAACGTTATAGTTTAAGGAACGTACCAAAAGAATGAGTGAATCAACCAGTCCAAGCAGGAGTAGGATCCACAGAGAGAAAGACAGCACTCAAAACACACCAACTAGAAAATAGGCAGAGTAAGCCACAAGCCTCTTGCCTTGAGGTCTCGCCACCTCTCCACCTCCGCTCAACCTCAACTGACACAACTCCCACCTTGGCGAAGATTCTCAATTGTTTCCATGGAAACCAAACAAACAAACGCTCTCCATTCTGCCTGGTCCTATATGACCACTTCTCCATGAGGTCAATTTCATGGGTTACATTTCTCATCATAGTATGATTTCAATTGATTTTTAAAATTTCACTCTTTTTACCTGACGCTGTTGGTGATCCACTTTGGATCCTACTGAGCATATAGATGAAATGAAATAATTATCGGTATCAGAAACTGGAAAAGCTGACTCTCACACCATGAGAAAGGCAACATTTAAGTGAAATCATGATTATGTTTATGAATATTACAATTGAGTCTCCCTTATCCAAAAGGCTTGGAACTAGAATTATTTTGAATTTCGGGGTTCTTCAGCTTTTGAAATCATTGCTTCAACATAATAAGATATCTTGGAAATGGGGCTGAAGTCTAAACATGATATTCAGTTATGCTTTATATGCACCTTCTACACATAGCCTGAAGCTAATTTTATACACATTACATCTGTTGGTTAGTTTCTTTGTTTCTATGCTGCTTTTCTCCCAGGCCTGGAGCCAAGACGGCTAATAATTTTGTGCATGAAATAAAATTTGTTTACATTGAACTATCAGAAAACAAAGGTGTCATTTTCTCAGTCACCCATATGGATTGGATTTTGGAATAGTTTGGAATTTGGAATTCCAGATTAAAAGTGCTAAACTTGTATTATACTAACAACAGAATGACCCATTTATTTGTCATTTTGGCTTTCCACAATATCCTAAGCACTCTTCTCCAGCACCGCATCTGAAATGTGTTGATTTTCTTTCTGTCTGCTTCCTTTACTGTCCAGCTCTCTCATCCGTATGTGTCGATGGGGAATACAATGGCTTGGATGATCTTAACTTTAGTGCTCAGTTGTATATCTTTACTCTTCAGGAACTTTTCTAGTTCTTTCATAAGTGCCCTCCCCATTCCTAATCTTTTTCTTCTTTCTTGCCTGCAGTCACCACTCTGGTCAATGGTTGATCTTAGGTGGGGAAATACTTTCACTGTTTCAATTTCCTCATTGTCTAAATTGAATTTATGTATTTTTTCTGCAGTCATTTTTGTAAAAAAAATGTTCAGCATTAATCCTGCCTTTGTACTTTCATCTTTGACCTTCCTCAGTAATTGCTCCGAGTCTGTGATGTCTTCTGCTAATATTATTATGTCATCCACACACCTGAGGTTATAGATGTTCCTCCCTCCTATCTTCATTCTTTCTTCTGAATCTAACTCTGCTTTTCTTATGATGCTTTCAGCATATAAGGTGAAGAAATGTGGTGATAGAATGCAGCCTTGCCTGACCTTTTGACTTATTCGAAACCACTCTGTTTCTCCAAATTCTGTTTTGACAGTGGTCTCTAGTCTTCGGTACAGATTTCGCATCAGGATTATCAAATGTAGTGGTGCTCCCATGTCCTTGAGTGCGTCCCATAGCTTTACGTGATCTATAGAGTCAAATGCTTTGCTATCGACTATAAAGCACATGCTTACTCCCCCCACCCACCCAGGAATTCAATGTGGAAACGACTTGAAGGCACACAACAACAACAAAGATGCATCACTAGTAAATAAAAGAAACTTGTGAAGTGGATAGAAAAAATTCTGCATGCGTTCTAAGCAATGTTGTTGTTGTTGTTGATGATGACTACTGCACATGGGCATCACAACAGATTGCTTGGCATGCCCAGCTGTCTTCACCTGTCCTGCATCAGGCGGACTTGCCCAAGCAGGCTCCATTAGCTCTTTTGTTATTGCTCTCCCGGCGTATTCTCCGCTGCAATAACCTGATAAAGCGGTGGTGCAGGAGAGATAAAACGTAACAGGATCTAAAATAGCTTTGTTTTTGACTCCTTGTTCTCTTCCCAGCAATGCATGGTCCTGTTTATGTTGCTTTAGATAGATAGGTGAATGTGAATCTGGCTTCTGCCAGCCATGTCCTAATCTATTAACCACCCCTATTGGAAAGGCAATCAGGAAAGATGATTCTGGAAAAAATAAACAAAATAAAAACCTTTGCAAGAAAATCATTATTGTAAGACACGGCTTTCCTATTGCTCATCCATACTTTCCAGCCATGGCAGCTGGTAAGTGCATTTCGGCAGGGCCATGCATTTTCGAGCTCATTTGGATGCACTTTATTACCTTTATCTCGGCATCTCAATAAAAATGCTTTGCCGTTGGAGCTGATACACGAGCACCACATCCTGGTACTATTGCAAAGAATCCCCATTCTTCCAACTCAGTGTCCTCTGGGTAAAGCCACGGGAATGCAGAGATTAACAGGACAATAATTCCATCTCACATTTTCTCCTATAATAATAATAATGGGCTTGACAAATCGGTATTATTATCACTCTCTCTGGGCATCCAGATTGTGCAAGGGTGACCTCTGTTGGAAGAAATTGCAGTCCATTTTACAGATGTGCAGACCTATTAAATTTGTTTCTGCACATGCCACAACTCCAAGTCCATACCTTGCCAGTACTGTGGGTTTTTTTTTCCTTTGAAGCGGGGCAGGGGGGAATATCCATATCCATTTTTCATTTTTCAAATGGACATATTAACAGAAGTATCTGTTTGTATTTTGAAACCTATGTATATAACCTCTCCCTGTTCCAATCTCTGCCCAAAAATACAACAAGCAACCAAAAAAAAGTACAAGTTAGCCAGCAGATTTTAATACAGAAGAATTCAAAGTACAGCTGTTTTAAAGTGAATGAAATTTAATAATTTCTAAATTGAATAAACTGAATAACTCTCTAAACAAGATATTTAAATCAGGAACCACTTGGCAAAGTGTTGTCCCAAATATAAATTAATGTTAAGAACTGTTCATTTATTTATGTTTCTTTCTTCCTTTTATAATAATAATAACAATGGGCTATAGAACTAGCTGATTTTTTCCCATTACATAAAACATTTTTTAATTAATATTTTAAAACTAATATCTTTTAATCTTTTTTGTTGTGATTTTCCCTAGCTGTGGTTTATATATACAGTGGGCCCTCTGTATACGCAGATATGCCATCCGCAGATTTGAGCATCTGTGGATTTTAGCATCTGTGGATAGCAAGCCTATATTGTCAGCAATGATGGCGCGCACAGACCGCGCCACTATTTTGGGGGAAAAGTCGCTCCCCTTTTTCCCCTCCCCCTTCTCCTTCTTTCCTTCTTTCCTTCCTTCCTTCCTTCCTCCTTCCTCCTTCCTTTCCTCCTTTCCTCCCTCTCTCGCTCCTTCCCCTCTCCTCTCACCTTCCCTCCTTCCCTCCTTCCCTCCTTCCTCCGTTCCTTCTGCCCCGGCTTGACTGTGGGGAATAGTCTGCTGCCCAGTCAGCCAGGGCCAGAGCAGGGGTCAGAACCGGGGCCAAGGCTTGAGTCTCTGAGCCCCATCTCCAGGTCTAGCAGCCGGGACAGAGCCTCTTTTTTTTTTTTTTTTTAAATAATTTTATTAAGATTCAGCCATTGAATATTGATTATGGTTCAATACATAAATCTGTAGATATATTTTCTACATTCTATTCCAATTTAGGACCGAGCCTCTGGGCTCCGAACCCCAAGCCCCGAGCCTGGTCTTGGCTCCCTCTGGCCAACGGGGACCCAAGGGAGTCGGGGCCAAGGGCGAGGCTTGAGTTTTGAATTCCAAAGGCTCCATCTCGGCTGTTGGGTTGGAAATCGGACCTCTTCTTCTGGCCAAGGGGGTCCCAAGGGTGTCGGGGCCAAGGGCGAGGCTTGGGTTTGGAAGCTCAAAGGCTCCATCTCAGCTGCTGGGCTGGAAGTGGGACCTCTTCCTCTGGCCAACAGGGTTCCAAGGGAGCCGTGCCAGGGTCGGAACTTGGATTTCAAAGCCCAAAGTCTCCATCCTGGCTGTGGGGCCCGGGGATGGGGCTCAAAAACCCAAGCCCTGGCCCTGGCCCCCCAACTCCCTTGGAATTCAATTGGTGGCAATGTAAAGAATTTGGGGGAAGAAGTGATTATAAAAATAGAAAGTATAATGAATATTAAAATAAGTAGAAGTCCAAATATAGTATTGTTGTCATTATATAATACAGAGAAATGGAAAAAAGAGGAAGAAGATTTGCTAACAAATTTGATTAATGATAGCAAGATGTTGGAAAACGAAAACAACTGTACAATTGGAGGAGTGGTATAAAGAGGTATGGAAATTAGCAACTAATGATAAATTGACATGAAGACTGAAAGTAAAAAAGGGATTATGGAAAAGAAATGACTTTGGTGGAATTTGGAAAGAATTAATTGAGAAAGTATTGAGAAAAGAAGATGGAAGATTACCTCCATGAGAGGAATTGAGATTTTGGATGGAATATAAGGGTGAAAATGGCTCCAGGGAAGGGGAGCACTAAGATGGGATAGAAAAGATATTTAGATAAATTGGAACAGAATGTAGCAAATATATCTACAGATTTATGTATTGTATAATAATAAATAATCAATCTATGAAAATGATTCTTAATAAAATTATTTTTTAAAAAAGAGGCTCTGTCCTGGCTGCTGGACCTGGGGATGGGGCTCTGAGACTCAAGCCCGGCCCTGGCCCTGGCTGACTGGGTGGCAGAGTACACTCCCAGAGCCAAGCCGTGGCAGAAGGGAAGGAGGAATAAGGGAAGGAGGGAAGGAGAGGAGGAGGAGGGAGGGAAGGAGGAGGGGGAGGGGAAGGAAGGAAGGAGGGTGGGAGGGAGGGAAGGGGAGGGAGTTTTCCCCCAAGGGCACTTTGTTATGGGGGACAATATGGGCTTGCCATCCTCGGATACTCAAATCCACGTGGCCATGCCACCGTTAAGGGCACGGCTTGAGCAGATGTGGCTGTTGGTATCCGCGGTGGTTGGGGAGATGGAACAGATCCCCCGCGCATACAGAGGGCCTGCTGTATATACAAACTAGATTTTCCCAATTCTCCCACAGCTTTTCAGCAACAGGAAAACCCATCCCGGGTTGGGCCATTGTCCCTCCCTCCCTCCCTCCCTCCCTCCCTCATAGTTCTTATAATGGTCACATGGCATCTTGCGGGATGGGTTTTTGTCTGGTTGTTGATGAAGCTGCAAGGAGGCTCCCCAGGTGGTCTACCAGGGTTGTTCCTACTGATGTTGCTGTTATGCACCTTGGAAATGGCAGGTGTTGCCACCATAGTTGAACTTGGGGGTGCCTCTGCCACCTGCCTTGCCCTGCAAATAAAGGAATAGTATACCAAGGGCCTACTGCATATACAAAGTGGATTTTGCCAATTCTCCCACAGCTTTCCAACAACTCCATCCCGGGTTGGGCCATTGTGCCTCTCTCCCTCCCTCATTGTTGTTATAATGGTTGTATGGCCTCTTACGGGATGGAGTGTTGTCTGGTTGTTCCTGAAGCTGCAGGGAGGCTCCCCAGGTGGTCAGCGGTGCTTCTTCTACTGGGGTTGTTCCTCCTGATGTTGCTGTTATGCACCTTAGAATTGGCAGGTGTTGCCACCATAGTTGAACTTGGGGTCCCTCTACCACCTGCCTTTCCCTGCAAATAAAGGAATAGTATACCGAGGGCCTACTGCATATACAAAGTGGATTTTGCCAATTCTCCCACAGCTTTCCAACAACTCCATCCTGGGTTGGACTATTGTTCCTCCCTCCCACCCTCATAGTTGTTAAAATGGTCGTATGGCCTCTTGCAGGATGGAGTGTTGTCTGGTTGTTGCTGACGCTGCACAGAGGTTCCGCATATGTGGTAAAATTAGTGAATGTGAGCAAGAGTGGCACTTTGACAGTTGTTGACTGAACCAAAATGGAGAACCGCATTGCATGATATGAGGAGGAACCTGGCAAACAGAGAGGTAACCTGGCAGGAGAAGTGTAAATTCCAGGAGTGGTGAAGCAGATCCTTGGCGTGTCTGGACATGAGGACATAGCTGTCTGCTTATCAGAAGAAACAGAACATTTCAGCAAGAACTTGGACAACATGCCTTGTGAGAAACAGATAAGCCATGTACAGTACGTAAGGAGTTGGAATGTGTTTAAGAAGTGTGGACTAAAGCCAAAAGGCGGTGTTCGGAACCTTGAGACTGAAAAAGCTTAAAAGGCAAGGCGGTATGCTCCTGCCCGCGGCAACAGGTTCACCCAGGCGTCGTGACAAGGTTGGCCACCTTGTCAGCAAAGTGCCACAGTATGTATGGGTATAGGTATGTATGTGTGTGTGAGAGAGTTCTCTTGGTGCTTGTGTTTCTGTATGTCTTGATTCTCAAATAAATGTTACATGCATGTTGATTTAAACCAAATTTGGTTTCTCAAGTGTCTGTTTCAGCATGGCTTTGGGGTAGGTCTTTTGAAGGAGGGAATTTACATTTACAAACTCAGGAAACAAAGAACTGCCCTACAAAATCTGGGCATAACACTTTTAAAAACTGTAAGACATTCTAAACCACAAATGAAACAAAAAAATTATGAGGTTCCTTAGTGGAACATGTGTTAATTAAAGCAATTTAATTCTAGAGGTCTTATTTCTTATCTTGCCTTACCACACAAGATGGCTGTGAGCATGTTGAAGAAAATGGAAAGGCTAGCAACGTTAATTTCAGAGCTTCTACTCTATTCTCTTTTCTAAAGGAGGATCTTTCACCTTATGTTTGCAATTACAGTTGGCCTTTCACGCACACAGATTCTTTATCCACAGATTCAACCATCCACAGCTTGAAAAAATTAAAGATATATAAATTTCAAAACTTTGATTTTGCCGTTTTATATAAGGGTCATCATTTTATTACCCATTGTATTTAATGAGACTTGAACAACCATGGATTTTGGTATCCACAAGGGGTCCTGGACCTAGCAGATATCAAGGGCGTATAGTACTATTGCACAGCTATCCAATGATGTGTCCTAACTGCAGAATTATAGCAGTTTGACACCACTTGAAATGTCACTGTACAATCCTGGGATCTGTAGTTTGTTGAGGTGTTCAGCCTGCTATGTCACAACCCTCAAGATTCTGTAAAATAGATTCATGGCAGCTAAAATGGTTTCAAACTACTATAATTAAGCAGTGTGCTAACTGTCCCACCAAATTAAAAGCAGAAAAATAATTCACCTATGTATAATATCCCAAAATCTGTATCCCCAAATGCTATCTTTATAAGACTGTTAGAAAAGTTTTGTGTTATTTTCAGAGTCCCTCCTTTATGCAGACACACTTACACAGAGCCAGTGTTCACAGACTGCAGAAATCACAACATTTCTGATTGCTGATTTTGCTATTGTTTTATTTTATTTGAAGTATGGTAGTGCATGGAAGTCACAGTGCTGGAATCCAAGTTTATTTTCATCAGCAGCAAAGCATATGTGGATGTATAGTTTAAAAAGTAACTAGCTTTCTGAAGAACCCTAGAATAAAAAGAATAAAAAGACAGATTTGTGGGTCACATTTATCTTAGTAAAAACATTCTGAAAACAAAATGGTATAACAATAATAATATTAGTAGTGTAAAATGCTTTGAAACTCCAATGGCACTTGGCCCATTATAACAGCTATTAACCTTAATGGAACTTCCTACTAAATATATATGTAAGATTGGGCTGCCATTTGAAAACAATTTATTTCATCCCCTGGTCATTTCCAGGTACTTAAATATGATTATCATACCACTCCTAAACATATTTACTCAGAAATCCTTAGCAATTGTACCTAATATGAGATCACCTGGAAATAAGTCTCGCGGAACTTCACACAACATACTTCTGGGGTGACATGTAGAGAATTATGCTCTTAGCAACCCATGTGAAATACCAATTTCCCCTCATAACAGGATTTCCATGTATATCTAAATGAAGATATATTTATATAAATTGTGGTGCCCAGTTCTGGGCACCACAATTCAAAAAGGATGTGGAGAAACTGGAGCATGTCCAAAGGAGGGCAACTAAGATGGTGAAGGGTCTGGAAACCATGCCCTATGAGGAACGCCTCAGGGAACTGGGGATGTTTAGCCTGGAGAAGAGAAGGTTAAGAGGTGATATGATAGCCCTGTTTAAATATTTGAAGGGATGTCATATTGAGGAGGGAGCAAGCTTGTTTTCTGCTGCTGCAGAGACTTGAACGCGGAACAATGGATGCAAACTGCAGGAAAAGAGATTCCACCTCAACATTAGGAGGAACTTCCTGACAGTAAGGGCTATTCGACAGTGGAACACACTCCCTCGGAGTGTGGTGGAGTCTCCTTCCTTAGGGGTCTTTAAGCAGAGGCTGGATGGCCATCTGTCAGGGATGCTTTGATTTGGAGTTCCTGCATGGCAGGGGGTTGGACTGGATGGCCCTTGTGGTCTCTTCCAACTCTCTTTCTATGATTCTATGATTCTAAGATGTCTCAAATAGTATTTTCAACAGCTAAGAAACACGCATCTTCAAGATGGATATACTCTAGCTTGCCATACATAGCACAGTAGATAACGACACAGTTAATATCAGTCACTCCATGTGCTCCCCACTGGCTTAGAATAACAGTGTACATTTCGGGAAAATGAACATAACTAAACGCCTTACTATAGATATAAAAACAAAGTGCTTAAGTCTTTGCAAGAATCTTTCTATGCACTCAGAAATTCATTACAAAACTTCTAATTCACAGGCAATGTTGGGACTGTTTGTACCTCTAAATTAGTGGAAGCTGCTGAGGTTCCTGAGGTTGCTGAACTGGTTTGACAAGTCCTGTAAATGAAAAGAAATGATTGAAATCCACTGTCTGATTAAGACATATCCCACTACCCTTTGGCAGACAGAATGGCCTAAATAAAATTGAGAGTATTGCCATCATTTACTTTATTTCATTTTGATTTTGTTACACCTTTCTCCCCAAACTAGAACTCAAAGCAAGTCACATCAAGATAAAATAAACAGAAATGGAAACACCAAAAGTATCATATTAGAACCCATTTAAACAAATTATAATAAAGAGCAACTGTATTTAAAGGCCATTTAGAAACATATCAATAAGAAGGCAGTATCAGCTAGCTATAAGTCCTTCTATAACAGTCAATCAATTGCTAAAAGTCTTTTTTTTTTCTTTCCAGTTACTAAGACTTTGGTGATGTTTAATCCTCTAAAGGAGAGAAAAATTCATCTGTTGTGCATCCTGTCTCTTCATTGTGCATTTTCTAAGTGAAAGGGCAGAAGAAATAAAATTAAATTATCTGAAACAATTTTCCTAAGAAGAGGGTTATATTTTAAGCTTTAAAAGGAAATTTGAGTAAGTAGGGGGGTGGTGAGGACAAAACAGAGACATGATGAATGGACAGGAGAAAGTAGAAATTGAGAGGTTTTTATGGAGACATGGAGAGGTTCCCTCCATTCATCTTCATCCAGTGTAGCTGAATAGAGGGAAATTCCATGCAGGTAAATATATAGTCAAACAAGTCAGCCCTCCATATCCATGGACTTTTTTTTAATCCACAGATTCAACCATCCACAGCTTGAAAATATTATTTAAAATATAAATTTCAAAAAGCAAACCTTGAGTTTGACATTTTATATAAGGGACACTATTTTACTGCACCATTGTATATAATGGGATGAGCATCCAGGGATTTTGGTATCCACGGGTGGTGGTGGGGCAGTCCTGAAACCAAACTCCAGTGGGCACACTGTATTGGAACATGTACCAATAGCAATAAACTTGGATGGCATCAGAAGTTATAAGAGGGTAAATCAAATGATGTCTACTTTCATGACAGATATTTATTTCCTCCAATGTTGAAACCCATATACATTTCAATAAGATTTGCTGGGGAATTGTTGTTCTTGTGTGCCTTCAAGTCATTCTCCAACTTATGATGACCCTAAAATGAACCTATCAAAGAGTTTTCTTGGCAAGATTTGTTCAGAGGGGATTTGACATTGGAGATTATCAGATGGGAAAAGGACGTCCTTGTCCTGTCCTTCCCACATGATTGTGGGAAGGACATCATGCTTCTCTGGACATTGTCCTGTCTAGGAAGCACAACTGACCATGATTACATGAAAGACTTTCATATGACGTTGTGCTGATCCTGTCGTTGTCTCCTCATTAAAGTGGAATTGTCCTGGCATTTTGTATTAATGGGAGTTCGTGTTAATACAATTCCACTTCAATGATGGGATAATGATGGGATCAGCGCTATGTTATGCAAGGCTTTCACACCATCAAAATCACAGACTGGATAAGGACAGGAGAGCAATCCTGACCTTGTCTGGTCCCCATCTAATAATCTCCTATGTCTCCCTCTGGAGCTGAGAAAATGTAACCTGCCTAAGGTCATCCAGTGGGTTTCTGTGGCTGAGTGGTGGCGATTCAAACTCTCGTCTCCAGCACTATAATCCAACTATACCAAGTTGAATAGGAGGGTGCTATTGCACTCTCATCATGCCTGTGATACCATAGCCCACTGAGGGCTAGATACATCTTTGGAGTGATTCAAAAGGTATTTTCTAAGGTTCTTAATGTGTGCCTAGGTGTCCAAGTATTCAAACTGGCATGCTTGCATGCATGAGCAAACATGATCTATAGAGCTGCTGTTTCCTTTGGGGTATGCTTGCTTTACCCTTGTGAAATAAAAGGAACTAGTTTAGCATGAGCAGTGTTTTCAGCTCTGCCCACCAGTATATATAGGATAAAGATGAAGAAGCACCCATTGCACCGACTGTGTTAAACCTAAGGGGATGTATCAGATTCCTATATGGAAACCAATAGAAAAAGAATGTAAGTCCAATAATTATACTACCACGACCGGATCTCTCTCCAGGAGATCTTGGAGGCCTGCACCTGCTCCTGCTTCCCAAAAGATCACTCAAACATGGGGGCATGGGGGCAAATTTGGAGGGCTTTCTGGATCTCTAGATGGCATTTTGTGATATTTCAAGTCTTCTTTTTTTGTTGTTTGGTTTTGAAGAAGAAGAAGTTCACAAATTTATTTAATTTTTAAATCATTTTGACCTGGTGGGGGCATGTTGTGCTGTATGCCTTTAATTAATTTCTGACTTAAAGCAACCCTAAGGCAAATCCTTGTTGTTAACTGCCCTCAGATTTTCTTGGTAAGATTTGTTCAGAAGAGGTTTTCCAGGGTCCCAAACATGTGGAATGTCCTCTACACTCCCTAGAGATCATTTTAAAAAGTATTTTGGAGCAAACAACTTTTTTTTTTTTTAAAAAAAAGTCTTCTTTGGGGGGAGTTTTTTTTCCCCTCAAGGAAAACAATTGGGACACAAAAATGGTCCTGGAAGTCTGCATGCCGCATGTAGGCTATATTTTGCCCCCACCTGCTCTACAATGTAGCTTGGGTTGGCACTGGCTTGCCAAATGGTACAGCAAGCAAGTGAGGCCATCTATTTTTGCCATGAGCAAAGAACTGTAGTGGGCAGCAAGAAAACAGTGGGGCTTTTTAGATTGCCCGAAAGGGGCGGTCCAAACTTGCCCCTTTCGGCGGCGGGATGACGCCGAGGCTGCAGCACGGGCAGCCTCTAGGCCTCCTCCCGCCGCTTTTGGAGGCCGCGGGGAACCGGCAAACTGCCGGTTCCCCGCGGCCTCCAAGCGGGGTGCAGTGGGTGCTCCCTCGGCGGGGCTCAAGGGAGGAAGGGGCCGCCACCGCGGCCCCTTTCTCCCTGGGTCTTTGCCCCTGGGAGGAAGGGGTCTTTGCCGCGGCCATCTAAAGGGTTAGGGTTAGGGTTAGGAGCTCTTTTTTTGCGCTGCGGGAAGGGCGCGATTGGCACCCTCCCACGGCGCAAAAGCGTCATAACGTGCGCAGCGCGTCAAAACACTGCGCACGTGATGACGCTTGTATGGCGCCACCGTGTAGAAGCCGCCATCTTTAAATGGCGGCTTCCATGCGGTTTAGGCTTGGGGGGGTGTAAAAGCTACGCCCTCCCTAACCCTAAAAGTGGGCTTTTTAGCCGTAAACGCGCCTTATTTTGCCCGTCTAAAACGGGCCAGTATGTACATTTCCATTGCATTAAGTCAATATGAAAAAATCCATAGTGGCCTACTATTTTACCTATCCAATGATTCTCTTCATGGGATGGATAATTCATCCTAATATAACGGACACTGTTTGTAACCTTGGGCAAACAGTCACAAAGGCATCTGATATTATTATTTTAGTTTTATTGTCAGGATTAGAAATGTTTTTTTCCAACTGGATTATATTGCTATTGAAATCATGAGATTTTTGTTACAGTTTAATTTTTATAGTTTTTTCTTTCTGTGTGGCTGCATCTACACTGGAGAATTAATGCCTTTAACTGACATGGCTTCATCCTATCTGGGATTTGTAATTTTGTGAGATACTTAGCTTTTTCTGTCAGAAAGTTCTAGTGCCTCACCAAACTACAAATCCCAGGAGTCTGTAGGATGGAGCCATGACAGTTAAAGGGGTGTGTGTCAAACTGCTTTAACTCTGTAGTGTGGATACACCTTATGTGTAAGCAATAGCATCACTAGGGTTGGCATCAACTAGTGTGGTATCTCATGGTATCATCACCCCATTGATTCCCTCCCATACCACACAATACAGAATCCTTAGTAATATTTTTTGTACTAATATTACTCATAAATTATAATTCCTTCATATCACTGAATGTAATGGTAATAGCTGTAACACAAACAACTTGCAAAATTAAAATTCTATCTTTAAATTACAATATCATACACACAGCCTAAATGTATTTACATATACATAGCTTTGTGTGGGTAAAGTGAAAATTTGGTAAGATATTACATTTTTAAATATATTTTTTAAATTAAAAAATTAATTTAAAAATTGAAAATTTAAGAAATTAAAAATGTATTTATTAAAAATGCCCTGGGACCTCTCCTTTCTCTTCCCACTAAGCCTTGCCCCATTCACATCACCTCTTCAGCATTTTAAGGGGCACAGGCAAACACCACAGCCCATTTCAGCCAAAAAGGAGATGTCTGAAGAGCAGTGGTATCACCCTCCCTTAGGATGTCACCTGGTGTGGGCTGCATCCCCCACACACCCCTAGTGATGCTTCTGTGATTATGTGTCTATCTGACTCTGTATGCATACTGCTACCTTGAAAAAGCTTTGCCCTGACAAGCAGCCAAAATGTTGGTGTGCATGGATAGGATGGATAGATAAATTGAATGACAGACAGATAGACAGACAGACAGACAAATACCTTTTGTATCTTCAGGAAAGAAGCACCAAATGACTCCAACAATACTTGAGTCAAAACAGCATCCTCTCCTGTTGCATTCCTGAGAACTGATATATGGGTATCCACAATTCACTCTGGCTTTGGGCTGCAATTTGCATTGTCCTGGGGCTGTTAAATTAAAAACAACAACAACACACAATTAATCTGTTGTATGAGCTTCATTTGCAAAAGGGTAGGGCCATGATTCTGTGTTCTAGTTACAATGCCGGAATATTTCATTATCAAATACACTTTCCTCCATTTCTCATGATATTGGCTAACATGAACTAACTTTGGATAGTGTTACAGTGGGCCCTCAGTATCTGCTTGGGTTTGATTCCAAGACCCTCCATGGATACCAAAATATGTGAATGCTCAACTCTAATACAATCGCATAGTAAAATGGGATCACTTATATAAAATTTTCTTTTTGGGGGGGGGGGTTGTGTGAATATTTTCGAATTGTGGTTGGTTGAATCTGTGGATGAAAAATCCATGGATACAGAGAGCTGACTGTGTTTCCCAATAACTAATTCCCTTGAAATTGTGCAATCTCTTTTCTCATCCCAGAAAATTTCTGTGACATGACACGTTTTGATTCTTTCTGTTTACAGGCTGTGGGCCATATCTTGTGCCATTTTTACAACCACTAAAAGCCTTTACATGTCATATTTGTTTTAGAGATGCAGCCCACAGCTCTGATCCAAAACAAGTTAGTCACATTTTTACCCCAAATCCACAAGACTTCAGTTTATCATGCATTTATGCTGTTCACTTCAGTGAGAGCAGGCCCACAAATAACTTTCCTTGGCTTGGAGCCATGCTGAGTTATGGTTTGCTTTGGTGTTTTAAATCTGTGAATGCCCTGCAGAGAAGAAATAGTTTCCTTATGACAACCTCTCTGTCCATTATTTATTGAATATTTATAATCTGGTCCATCTTTTGGGCTGATTGGCATACTAGGGAGATTTTCTTCTGGGGAAATCTTGATTCCACCCTGACCCATTTTTTCTGCAGCAGAAGGATCTAGTGTAGCTGAAATAGGATGCTGGGGTGTTCTGTGCCTTTTCCACTCTGTGTTTTCCCTTCAAAGGTCTCTGTGAATAGGTTTTGCTCAAGCTGAACCTGTTGGGCTGAGAAGCAATTTTATATTATCTTATGGCACACTGCAGTCTAGATGGGCTACAAAGGGTGGTTTTTAGAAGAGCATGTTGGATAGCAGTTAATCTAGTCAGACGTCCGATGTTTTCCGATTCTGTAGTCCTTCTCCATCCACAGCATTGTGTAATAAAATTATTGTAGGTAAATAGTGAGCTGAAAGAGATGCTGTGGTTACTTTCCTCTCCTTGTACTAGAGGAATGGGATTGCACAGAATACCCGATGTCCAAGTGTGCATTGCTTTATGTGTCCCACACTATGGATATCTTGCACATTTTTCCTAGCAAGTAATCTGTATGTAGAAGCTTGCTTCCATGCAGAAATCTATCTTGCATGCTTAGAGTGCTGCATGATGACCTCATATCAACATTATATATGCAACTTGATTGCATTGACTCATTGCATTAATCAGATAAAATAGATGGCTAGAATTATACCAAGTACAATCTAAATGATTTCATAGACACAGTGCCCCCCTTTAATCTGCCAGTTTATTGCTAACCTATCATACATTCTTTATAAATGATTAACTTTTTAAAAGAATAGTGACCAATTATTTTAATTAGTCAATGTGAAATGTATAATTTTTAGTTACAGTAAGATAAATACGGCATATTATAATTTACCTGCTTAACTGACAAAGCTGGATTCCCCCCCCCCCCAGGCATATATATGGTTTTTAAGTCAGTGTCATCTTTATATAATTTCCAGTTGGAGAGCTGGTATGGTGTAGTGGTTTGAGTGTTGGACTAGGACACCAGAAACCAGGGTTAGAATTTGCTTTTACCTATGGAAATTTACTGGGTGATCTTGGGCAAGTCACACACTCTTAGTCTCAGAGGAGGGCAAGGGCAAATTCCCTCTGCAAACTCCTGCCAAAAAACCCTGTTCACTTTAGGGTCTGACCATTTCTGACCATAAGTCAGAAATGACTTGGAGGCACACAACGGCAATAATTCCAACCAGAATTAAGTATGATCTGAAACAAGAGTTATCATGGGAGCGTATCACTTGGCTATTAAAACCAGCTTACCTCTACGGATGGCATGCTGATCTTATTAGAAGGCTTTTGCTGCTGAATTTGCTGCCCAAATACAGCCCAGGTACATCCTTGCTTCCATGAGCGCTCCACTGGCCATTTTCTTAAGTCAGAAAACTCCCAGATCCAAAAAGAGCTGCGCGGAGTGCTCCTGGAAGTAAGGATGGACCCAGGCTGTATTCAGGCAGCAAATTCAGTGGCAAATACCTTCTGATAAGATCAGGACGCTGCCCAAATTAAGCTTTAAACCAGATAGAGGTAAACCAGTTCTAATCGCCAAGTGATAAGCTCCACAGGTTAATTAGGGATTTAAGTTGCAAGTGTTTTGAATCCCATGATTTCTACAACATGTTAACTGTGGCTTCTTAAGCATAATCTTTGCTCTAATGTTGTAGAATGCTAGCTCTTTGAGAAGATAAGCATGAACAAAGCATAACAATAGACTGTTCAGCAACTATACCTTCATGTATGAAGATACACTGATTAAAGTCTTGAAGGGCAGAAAACACTATTTAATCCCCACCACTATCTTAATACTGCCTAAATACCTTAAATACATCATATCCTACCTGATCTTGGAAGCTAAGCAGGGTTGACTCTGGTTAGTACTTGGATGGGAAACTGTCAATGAATACCAGGTGCTGTAAGGTATATTTTAAATGAAAGAACTGGTGAAACTACCTCTGAGTAATCCTTACCTAAGAAAACCCTATGAAATTCACAAAGTTGCCATAAATTGACAGGTGACTTGAAGCCAATGACTGGCATGACATGGACATGTATAATTTAACAGGAAGCCAGCATCCTAGACCTTTGTTAGAATATTTGCTATCTCTTTCAGTTTTGACTGTGATGAGCAAGAAAAGTACCAGTACAAGGGAAGCGGGAAGGAATGGGATTGAATTATATTTGAAAAACCTTTTTAATAAAATATCATCTGGGGAAAAAGAGACTCCTCTCCTTCTAGGAACTATGGGTGCTAATATTTCTGTATTCACCTGTAACATCCATCACCTAGCAGCCATTACACCAGTCTCCATTCTCCTTTCAGACTAATTTGCACAGTGAAAAACCAACAGAAAGCTGTAAGTCCATTGTGCTTAACAGATGAGGTAAAGAATCAAGAAAGAATGTGAGCATACCAGTGTGAATAACAAAGCAGCACAGCTTTTTCTATATGTTCTGTTCTTACCAGATGTTTTGTTACTGTGCTGTGACTTTGTAATTTATAGACAGATTTTTAAGAGCTTAACACTGAAAGACCTGGGACTCAACAGAAAACTCTATGAATTTTAGTTTTTCCAATATTCATTGGGCTTTAAAAAACAAAACAAAGCAAAAACCCTATCATATTCCTTCCATCCTAAGTGCAAAATTTAGTATATTCCATTTTAAAAAAGGAGCTGAAATCAAATTCTCATTCATTTCCATAAACAGTTGGTCAGTATTGCACTAGATCTTGTCTTATCTTGGAAGGTAAGCAGGGTTAGCCCTCGCTAGTCCTTGGAAGGGAGGCCACTAATGAATAACAGGTGCTGTAGGCTATTTTCAGAGGAAGGAACTGGAAAAACCACCTCTGATTATTCCTTGTTTTAAAAAAAACAAAAACAAAACCTATGAAATTAATGGGGCTGCCTTAAGTGGTTAGGCAATGTGAAGGTGCATAAGCAAGTCTCACAAGTCTCTGCAGTTGCATATGCACAGCTTCAAAGCAGAACCGTAAAAGATCAAAAGGAGATGTGCATTTAAGATCATATATAGGGGGCATGCCTGGGGCATATGTTAGAAGAAATTACAATCACTCTCTGCAAGAAGTACCCAGAATCCTTGGCCATGTACACAGAAGGATTATGAGCAAGTACATCTTCCCATGCTCTGGTAGAAAAGGCTGCTGCATAAATGTGAAACCTCGTTTTAGACAAATCGCCCCCCCCCCCCCGAGGAACAAAATAATTTCACTCACATGGTCGAAGGGCATATCCATTAGTCAGGCTGCTGAGTCCCAATATAAGGACAATAACAATTAACAAGAACTTCTTGTGTTCCATGGCAGCTTTATGGTCAGTTCCTCTGTCCTGAACCTTCAAGTCTCAAAAATGTAAAATAAAATCTAGGCAAAAGACGTGCAGAAAATAATTTTTATACCAAACTGTTTGTCCAGTCATTTCAGATAACTTTTATCTTGGAGGCATACTGCTACAGTATGTCCTCATAACTCCACCTGTGTTTTGGTACTGATTAAAATTTCTATATTCACACATCAGATACACTATCAAGGAGAAGAAGTGATGCCATGACTGTTAAACTTAGTGGGAGGATCATGTGGTGAAAGATTAGTCACAGATTCTTTCCTCTTTAATCATTTTGAACCACCCTTAAATTAATCCATGTTCTGTCAATATAGCTCTTCAACGAATCATAATGTCTATTGATTGTATTTGTGGTTCACTGTTGTTTAGTCAGAGGCCTCCAGTGGTTTGTGTTTCGGCAATTAGTGGGCCTCCAGACATAGTCAAACTTTAGTTCTAAGCCTTCATCACCACTGACTTAAGGTTGATGGGAGTTACAGTCCGACACAATCTGGAGGGCCTTATTCCCCTTCTCACATTGAACCAAATACAGTGGGCCCACTACATTAATGGACTAGCAATTCATGGATTGAAGTATCTGCAGCTCACCATGCCCCATAATATTCAGTGGCAACATTTGCACATGGACATACTGAACCAAATGTGCACACATTGCCACCCTTTGAATAATATGTGGCACATCTGTCTGTATTTTTCTCCCATTGTACGGAGAAAGGAGAACGCTTAAAGTTTTTATTATTGCAAATGAGTACAATCAGTAGCTCATTATGAGTAATCCATTCACAGAAGGTGCAGCTGATAGAAAGGACTTGCTTTGATTACTAAAGCACAAAGCATGATATAAATAAATATACTAATGCTGATAAGTGATAAGTTTATGATCACTTTCATAAACAGGCTACAGCAGTGGCTCATAAGCTGTGTAAAAGTTAGTTTCCTTATGAATATATATATTTTTAAAAGATGCCTTCCTGAATTAGACCAATCAGTCTAGGCCAGGTCTTTGCTCCCATAAAAAGACAATTGTCACAAAGGTTGCCAGAATGCAAATTAGAGCCGCCAGACTCTTTCATGGCTGTTTACAAGAGTGAATTTCAGTGGTATTGCTCATCACACAACTAGGTAACAAGCAACCCCTGCTGAAATTTCATCTTCTATACTGACATTAAAGGGATAGGAAGTGCGCCTTGTTTTCTCTGGCAACCCTAGTTCTCACTTTAGCCAATGTGATACGGATGCCTCAGGGGAAATTGTCACTCTCCTCACCTCCGCACTGTAAGAAGTATCCCCACCATTTTGGACTGCTAGCATGGCATTGTGTGATTCTCCAGAGCTAGCTATTTCCAAAGGGACACACCAAGTTGACAAGACAGCTCACCCATGATCTCAGGCTCTGAGGGGTCCCAGAAGCCACACAACACAACTCTATAGAAAGCAAAACCCCCAGTGTTGCTTCCCACAGAGCAGTTCTGCCCTCTCTCATTCTTGTATGTGATGTGGAAGTGATGAGGGTTGCTGCAACTGCAGGAAGCGGAGATGGACATAATGAGTGGCTATGGAAGTGGCAAGGCATACAGGGAGCCATAGCACTTCTCTTCTGGCCCTGCCTTAGGCAGGCAGCAAACTTACACCTGCAATGCTTCTATTGTTCTAACCAGCACCCCACCCCCCAAATTTCTAAAGCAATTTTAGAAATGTCTGCATAAAGATAAACGTTGTTGTTGTGTGCCTTTACATCATTCCTCACTTATGACAATCCTATCATGTCGTTTTCTTGGCAAGATTTGTTCAGATGAGAGTGTGTGACTTGCCCAAGGTCAGCCATTGGTTTCATGGCTGAGTCAGGAATCGAACCCTGGCCTCCATAGTCTCAGACCAGCCCACCACTCAAACCACTGTGCCATGCTGGCTCTCTAAACTCTGACCCTTGGTGCAGCTCGTAGCATTTTTAGGTGTTTTTCAGGGGCATTGCTATCATGATCATAAAAGTGAATGTGGAACAGTTATGAGGTCATACGTTTAACTTACAATATTGTAACTGACTAACAGAATGCTTGAGAGCCAGTGTGATGTTGTGGTTTGAGTGTTGGCCTACAATTCTGTAGACCAGGGTTTGAATTCCAGCTTAGTCATAGAAACTCACTGGATTTCCATAGTTTCCGGAATCACAGTCTAATGCTCAGATCACTACATCACACTTTCTCTCAGGCATTCTATTAGTCAGTTACAATATTGTAAGTTAGACTTATGACTTTGTAACTGTTGGACATTCACTTTTATGATCATGATAGAAATGCCCCTGAAACCCACCTGAAAATGCTACTAGCTGCACCAAGTGTCAGGGTTCTGTGGTCAGCAGGGTGATGAAGGATAGTGCAACCAGTCCCTTCCTACCAGTGGGCAGCAATGCATCAAGGGTCGCAACAGTACAGATGCCCCGCTTCTAATTGCACACCACTGCTTGCTGGCAGGAAGGGCCTGGGCACATCATTCTTTAGGGTCCCACTCACAAGCACAGCAGCAGTCCATCCCTCCATGCAGCTGGCAAATTTTAAAGGTGGGGTTTGTAGGTCAGATTATGAGGCAGAAAGTAGCCATGATAGTATGGTCATTGTTTGGAAACAAGAACAAAGAGGCCCCATAACATGAATATGCCCCTGTAATAAAGGGCACCAAAAACACTAGATCTGCACCTACTATCATGAGAATTCAAAAATATTTTATGAAGATATCACTGATGTAACACAGGTCTCTTTATCACAGGTATGTGCCTGTTTCTGCCATTACTCCAAGAGGAGTTGGGAGTTGGACTGGATGGCCCTTGTGGTCTCTTCCAACTCTAAATTTCTATGATTCTATGATTCTATGACCCTACTGATATGCTCCTCACACCTACTTAATTTTAAAAATTGATTAATTTTAATTAAGTTTAGTGAATTAAAATTTAGTCTGAAACTGATTCAGCCACATTGTGGCTAATTTGGACTTATTTGTACCAAGTCAGTTCCCAATTTGTTTCCCACTGTTGTCCCAATTCAGTTTCACAGCAGAGAGCACAATGTGAAGCAACTGGGACCAATCTGCAGCAGCAGCAGCAGTGGTGGCCTCTCTCAGAACATGACAGATCCTAGAGCAGGGGGAGAATGTTATGCAGGCATTACTGCATCCCTTTTAATGTAGGCTCCCAGCTATTAAGACATTTAAAACCATGGGCATATGAAATTGCATAAATTGACCTGCCCCTCCCCAAACGGCTTTAATAACAATAAATAAAGAAATCTTATTTTAATTTGGCATCAAAATGAAGTTTTGAGCCTCTAAGGCATTCCACTGTTACCTTCATTATTGCTTCTCTTGTTAGGATGGTGCCTGACCACAATGCTCTGGGTCATTCTCCTTTTCATTATGATAAATGGAAATATAATGTGTACTCTGAGTAATGCATTGACCAAAGGTGTAGCTGGAGGGAATGAGTGGCTGAGATTGGAAGCACCAAATCACTCAGCAGCAGTGTGGCACAAAGGTGCTAATCTACTGATAAGTAGTTTTTTGTGGAGTTTTACCTACTGATAAGTCTCTGGAGTCAGGCTTTCCACAGATAAAGCAAGAGCAGTGTTTCTTCAGCTATGCTCTAGGGATCCTCCCTAATTCAAGATTAGGTATTTGAGACATTCCAACAAGTTCAAACACAGTCTGCTTAGTGAATCACTCCTGTCCTCCTGGATTGCCAGTTGTTTGGCCCTTAAGGCCCTGGGATCAGTTGCAGGCTCAATGGCTTTCTGGGAGAGAAATCCAGAAAAGTGTTTGTTGAAATAAAAAACTGAAATAGTCAGAACTTGGGAATATTACTTTGGGAGGAGGGATAGGACTGCAGGTTTCTGTATACCCAGGTCAGCATGGGAGATTATTGCATGTTTATTTTTGCCAGATCGGGCATGGACTGGGCATGGGCTTAAATGGGTAAAAACGGATCTTATCGCACACCTCTCTGCCCAACTCAGCTGCATCACATACCCAATCCAGACTCCTGGCTTACTTTTCGAACCAACGAAAAAAGTACCCCAGGAGTCTGGATCAGGTATGCGATGTGGCTGAGCTAGGCAGAAAGGCATGCAATAAGATCTGTTTTCACCCATTCAAATCCATGCCAAGCCATGCCCAGATTGGGCAAAAATAGATGCATGATAATCTTCAAGGTCACTGGCCACAGAAACTGGTAGGTTCTGGAAGCTGTACTTCAAAAAAGTAATATTACCAAGCTCTAGACATACTACTGGACATTATGGGGTGAACCAGATGGGCAGGGGAAAGTGGTTTGAAGCTGCCTTATTTGAAGCCACACTGAAACCCCACCAACCACACTGCTGGCTCCCAGGGCAGCTGGAGTGCTCATGCCCTGACCACTTGACATGGCTTCAAGCCAGGAAGAAGCAAGAAAAAGCTGCTTCTTTTTGAAACAGCTTTTCTCTGCATGAGGACACTTTTCTGCTGGCTTCAAGGCATGTGTCATCTAAACACCATGCCTTCAAGCCAGCCTGAAAGCACCTCTTTTTGCCTGTCTGTTTAGCCCCAATAATTTGGAAGGGAAAAGAATCACAGATGCACGGACACCCCCCCCCCCATGTAGTTGTTATTAGGAGATAGCAGACCAGAGCAGTAGAAACAGAGAAAGCAAAACAATGTTGACATACAGTTCTGCTTTTCTCATTTCTGCTCTAATAAAGTCTCTGTGAATTATCTTAGTTTTTTACAAAATTGCATGATCAACCCTTTTAAGATTTATGGTCAGAGTCAAAATCTCCATTTTTCTGTATTCTTTCTGTATCATGTATTCATTCTATTCTCACTCCTACATCTATATAACTGTGTTTAAATACTTAATATGGTCTTCTATCAAATACATCTGAAAATTGATTGATATCTACAAAACCTCATGCAGAAATAAATAAATTAGGTGCTACTATATTCTATACTATACTATATACTATCGTATATAATAAATTAGGTGCTACTGTATTCCTTCTCGTTGTGTGCCTTTAAGTCATTTCTGACTTTTGGTGACCTATGGGGTTTTCTGGAGCTGAGAGTGTGTGACTCACCCAAGGTCACCCAGCGGGTTTCCATGGTTGAGTCAGGAATCAAACCCTGATGCCCAGACTTCAAGTCCTATGATCAAACCACTATACCATGCAGGCTCTATTCCTCCCCATTTTCCTTTGTATAATCAACTAAAATTCAACCCATTTAACCACTAGAGGGTGCTCAGGTTATTTGCATAAGATTTCTTCTAATAGTGATCTACAGATCTCTACAGAATGTTAAACTCAGGTGTCTAGTGCCAGCAAAATGGTAACTGAGCAGGGCATCTGAGAAAGAAGAGAAATGTATCACCTCTTGAAGAGGCTGGCAGAATCCAGAGGAGGATCTGCATTCAAAAAATGAAGAAAAGGGTCAAAAGGAACCTTCTGATGTGAACTGTGTGTATTCAATAGCTGTTGAAAATATTTACTGTCCAATAGAAAAGAGAATCCCGGCTCAGCCACGTAAACCCACTGGGTGATCTTGGGAAAGTCACACTCTCTCAGTCTCAGATAATGGCAATAACAAACCCTCTCTGGAGAAACTTGCCAAGAAAACCCCACAATAGGGTGGCTATAGGTTGGAAACAATTTGAAGCCACCCAGCAGCAGCAGCAGCAGCAGCAACAACAACAACAACAACAACCACAAAGAAAAGAGAAACATAAACTTATGGGAATGCTCTTCAGTGTTCTCCTTGAAAGGAATGGCTAGGTGGAATCTTGAACAGCAACCCTTCCATCAGGAAGGGAGGATAAACTTGGTATTTTGTTGCAAGTTGCAGAATATATTGTAAAATATGTCCTGATTATTAGTACATGTACCCATACTTACCATGAGAGACAAAGAGAGCACAAGAAGTATGTCACTAAGAACACAGTGTCTTCTTAAGTAAAAATATATAGAAGACTGGGTTACAGCCCCATGCCATGGGGATACTCATGGTAGTGATGCCTTTCATGAAGGTTTAAAGAGGAAACTGTGATAAAGGCCAGCCTTTCGTAAGGGTTGGTCCACATTACAGTGATCCACACACAATACGGTTGCTGGAGTGAATATGGGACAGGGCTCCTGGGGTGATAATAGTTAGCGGAGCCTGGATGAGGAAGATGTACTGTAAATCCTATCAGGCAGTATAGTCCCTCTTCTCCCTCACCCCTAATCTCATCTTTTAGCTGCTACACCTTCCTGCCAGCACTGCGCTACTTATTGGTTGTGGAAAAGTTATGTGTGTGTTTGTGTCAGTCAGCAGTGAAGAAGTGTCCAGCCCTGTTCCTGTAGCTGGACTTACACAAGCAACATGAAAGTGAAAGTGCTACAGATATGAAACTGGATGCTTCTTTGCTGGCAGTAAATTATTAAAAGTATCAGGAAGTTTTAAAAAAAGAAACATAGCATGCAATATTTCAATGATGCTTTATCTTTAATGGAGTATTTTCATAAAGATTCTACAGCTGGGTAATGAAGTAAATGTTTACACTCCAATGAGCAATAGCAAAGCTTAGCAGGGTAGTTAAGACAACTAGATGCTTTTAGAACTTTGGTGGGAAGAGATTGTGTTGTAAAAGTATTTTCTGCACTCAAATCTGCAGAAATGACATGCAGGCAGATATGGAGTTACCTACTCTCTCACAAGGAAGGCAGCAAGGTGTCAGGTAGCAAAAGAGATCAAGAAATGTTTAAATCAACTGTGATGCCATGCCATTTTTCTTTCAGTGATGCCATTTTTGATTCCTGTCTTCATTTCATTCAAATCATCTGAAAGGAAAACAAATGAAAACAAGTTTTTCAGGGGAGAACTGGCTGAACAGGGAACCTGAAAGGATGATGGACTTGGGAAAATGGACTTGCCAGTTAGTTAGGTATGTGGGAAGCTTGGCCTTGATCCACATAATTTCCTGTTTAGCTCTTTCTACGAGTTCATTTTGAGTTCACTATGGCTTTTATTTATTTATATTATTAAAATATTTATATTCTGCCCTATATTAAAAGATTTCAGATCAGCTTATTATAAAATCAGTTTAAAATTATAAATAACAATAATTTTATGAAGACTATTTATCAATTAAAATTCAGACAATTTAAAAGCAATTAATACAATTTAAAACAGTGCAACCATAGCACATGCAATACCTGCATGAAATCACTTGGACCCAAAGGCTTTAATAAAAAGCCAAGTTTTGACTTGGTGCAAAAATGATATCAGCACTGGTGCCAATTGGGCCTCCTAGTTAGTGGCATCTCTAGGTAGGTGTAGGGGGTGCAGACTGTACCAGGTGACACCACTGCTCCTCAAATACCTCCCTTTTGGCAGAAATGGCCCGTGGCATTCATCTGCTTCCCTTTAAAATGCTTTAAGAGATGGTGGGAGTGGGGCGAAGCTCAGTGGAAGGAGAAAGGAGAGGCCCCAGAATGTTTTAAGATTAACATTTCAAATTTCAAAACTTTAATTTTTAATTTTTATTTTTAAAAATGATCTTTTTTTCAATTTATTCTTTCATAATTTTCTTTCATAAAACTCCAAATCCCAGGATTCCATAGGCTGTTGCCATGGCAGTTAAAGTGAAATAATAGTTCTGTAACAGTATTGTATGATACGATCCTGCTATTTTTTCTAATTCTCATAGAAATAACAGATTTGGAAGGGACCTGGAAATAATTTCATTGGCTATGTGACTGACATAAGATCTATTTACACTACAGAATTGTGGTGCTATTATTCTACTTTAACTGCTATGATTCCATCCTGTGGAATCCTGGAACATGTAGTTTGGGAAGGCACTAGAGTTCCCTGACTGAGAATTCTGAAGGTCTCACCCTAAACTGCAAATCTCAGAATTCCATAGAGTAAAACCATGGCAGTTAAAGTGGAATAATAGCATTATAGTCCTGTAGTTAAAATCCATGATCCATTTGTGAATTAATGTCATTATTTACACATGTGCACACACACACACACACACACACACACACATTCATGCCATCTTACTTACTAATGCCTTTTGCAATTTCCTTTTGTCCCCACTAAGACACTAAGACAAAGAAATCCGATGTTTAAAAGTGAATGAAAATATGGACTAACCCACGATAGAAACACCATTTTGCACGACGGATCCTGTTGCTAAAACAGCATCCTCTCTGTTCACATGTTCTTCTAGATATCCCTGCAGGTCCACATGCTCTTCTCCTTTCTGGAGGTACATTACAGGAACGTCTTTGGTCTATTTTTTTTTTTAAAAAAAAATTAAAGCAGACTTCAGAACTCATGAAAAAACAATGTTTAATTTGTGTTCAGCTTAATGCCAGCCATGAAGATGATACTTTTTCAATTTCATTTTCTCAGCATTTTCTCTATGAAAACTTTGCATTCACAGATTTTTATGAGGATGACATGGGATGAATGATTGCATGTATGGATGAAACCTTGTGTTTCCTGGAAGCATCTCTGAGGTCCTTTCTGCACTGGCCAGGATACTCTGGGGGCAGCCTGGAGTATTGTGGACCCTGGCCTTTTCCCATTACCTCAGACCCTCCATTTCAATGCCAGGCAGCTATTTGCACATATGTCCACTGTGCTACCTGGTGTGTCCACTGCTGCACATAAGTCTGACCTCAGAATGAACAACAAGTAGCAATGCCAGGCAGTACAGTAGAAGGCATTTTCAACAGCTCGATTCCTCAGGAAACGATACACTGAATTGACTGAACCGGTGGGTTGGAATGGATGAGCCTTCAGGTCTCTTCCAATTCTATGATTCTATGGGCTGATCTAGACGCGCCAAAAGAGGCGCGTCTAGGGCTAAAAAGGACGTGAATAGGGTTCAGGAGGGCGTAGCTTCTACACTCTCCCGAACCCTAGCGCGTATGGGCACAGCCATTATTAAATGGCGGCGTCCATACAGACACGCCATGATGGTGTCATGCTGTGCGCAGCACTTAGACATGCTGTGCACGCCATGACACCTTTGTGCCATGGGAGGGCACTGAGCACGCCCTTTCCACGGTGCAAAAAAAGAGTTCCGAACCTTTAAACAGCCGTGGCAAAGACCCAGGGAGAAAGGGGCTGTGGTGGCAGCCCCTTTCTCCCTTCAGCCCTGCCAAGGGAAGCGGGGTGCAGCGGGTGCCCAGGGCGGCCGCTGCACCCCACTTGGAGGCTGCAGGGAAGAGGCAGTTTGCCGCTTCCCCACGGCCTCTGGAAGTGGTGGGATGGGGCCGCTGAGGCTGCCAGTGTGGCAGCCTTGGCCCCATCCCGCTGCTTCCTGGGGTGGGTAGAGACCACCCCTTTTGGGCGGTCTATATGGCCCCTTTGATTCTAACCTGCAGCTTATTTTTAGTGACTGACTTGCCGGCTTTGGTTCAGTGACATAACAAATTCATAACATTTCTTAGAGAACAACAAATGTGTTAGGCAACTGGCTTGAGCCACAAGGATTTTTTAAAATCTTTTCAAAGGCTTTAGGAGGCTCCTCTGATTTGCAGCAGAGACAAGTTGCTGAGTAGACCTCAACTTCTAGCATAAATTCAGAGGGCAGTGTGCATTTCTTAGAGGGAAACATCATTAGGCAATCAGTTTGAGACAGGAGTTGAGGTTTGCTCAGCAGCTTGTCCCTGCTGCACCTCAGAGGATTTTTAAAAAGTTTTTCTTAGGAATAGCAGGCATGACCTGCCCCCATAGCATGAGATGCATTTCTCAGATGGGAACAGCAAATGCATTAGGCAATGGGCTTGAGGTAGGAGGATCATTCTGAACTTTTTCTTAGGAGCAACAGACAAGACTCCCCCCAGAGTGCAGGGCTCATGCCTAATGCATTTGCTGTTCCCCTCTGAGAAATACGTCTTGCACTCTCAGGAGCAAGTGTTGCCCTTTGCTCACAGTGGTGAGATCAGCTGTTAAGATCCAAACAGCTCTCTGCACCACATTGCTCCCCTCAGCAGCCACAGAAAATAAACCCATCCCTCCAAACATTTGTGTTACCAACACCAACCCACCTCATATAGTACAGATATAATAGTCATCAGCTTTTTTGACCATTTTAAATTATAATTGGACAACATTAATTCCACACATGGTCAAGAGAGTGGACCACACATCAAATATATGATTCCTGGGGATAATTTTATTTTTATTTTATTTTTACCTAATTTTGTGCACTTCTTTGATTTTCTAGTTAGTTAAATTCCACTCCACACCCCACTTCCCCCTCCTTTTTTCCTGTTAAAATTATCTCCCTGACTTGAGACTTGACGTGAAACTCATCTTGAAGGTAAAGACTTGACACTTGACTTGAGACTTGGAGTAAAAGACTGGAATACATCACTCTAAAATACTAATATAAATATCTAGTTTCCAACTAAAAATCTTCTGGTCTTGAACTATAAGTCTTAAGAAACCTTTGAAACATTTCCAGACTCAAGACACAAAGGGAATCCTAAACAGAATGCACCAAGTATAAGATAATAGCAACAATTACAATATTTAACAAAGGGGAACATGGTGACTGTGGGAAATGCACCTTTGCCTTGCACTTTATATCATGTGGCTCTACAAAACCTCATCATTCAGATGTCTGTGGGAACATTTGAGGAAGATCTCTGTGTATGCAAGTATCCTTGGCTCCTAGAAACTTACCTGATGAGGATTTGAGGACCTAGGAGAAGGTCAAAAGTTACCCTGCTTCAGACATTCATGTTAATGTATGGATGGCAAAAGGAATTATGCAGCATGGGGTGGGGGCTAAATGGATGGCCTGTTTAACATGCTCATCTTTGAACAACAGGCTCAGTTCCTTCACCGGTGAAACCTGAAAAGGTAACTGTAGTGACCTTTGAAATCTTTAGTTCAAAACTAAGTTGATCAGTGGGCCAAACAATAAATTGACGGAGGCTCTCCCAGGATTACAAAATGCCACCATCATAGGTCATGTTGTGGGACTGCCCTGCTCTTTTCTGTAAAACAGACAGGTTTCAGTCCTGGCCTTATAGACCTTATGGCATGTTTTCCCCACAGCAATGTAGAAGGAAGAAGACTATGGGGCTGTGCAGAAAGCCCCTTTTACAGCTAGATTGGGTCTGTGGCAACCGCACACTGTGGCCCAAATCTGGCCTTTGCAGGGCACAAAAAGGAGCCATACAAAGTGCATAGGGCACGATAGCTGAGGCACTGTGGCTTACATCGCTCCTTCAGCGCTGTGTTGTGTGAACACATTGTGTGAACACAATGCCAGAGGAGCGTTGTGATGCCTTGTGCCATGTAGTGCAGCACATGGCATCACACCACCCTGGGGGCAGAGCTAGGGCATGCATCATGTGGACACTATGCCCAGACTCCATCCCCAACCCGGTCTTTCCCACCGGTGTGTACAGCCTCTATGTTTATAGTGGGCACAGATGAAGAATAAACTATCAATATTTGTGTAATAGATTTAAAAATAAAACTGGGGATTTACCTGGTGGATAATTTGGTCTTTGTTTCTGGGCATCTGCCAGGCTGCCTAATCCTAATACCAAGACAATCATCAGGAGCCAGAGCAAATTGCAGTTCATGTCTAATTGGGATCTTAGGTTGTCAGATTTATCAAAGGAATTCCAGATCAATGGTGTGTCTGGAGAGGTACAATTTCTTTCCTGTGAAGAAAGGGTAAAGAAATTAGGGCTTTATACTAAATGGATGAATCCCACTCTAGGCAATACACCTCCCCCAGGGGTTGGTGGAGAGATCCGGGGGTGGGCAGTGAGGGACAAAGTATTGGTGCACAAGAAAGACAAAGGGAACCATCAGCCTTTAGGACCATGGTAGGCATGGGGGTTGCATGAAACGTCTTTTCAGGGTCCCTCAAAACCACAGCACAGCCTCACTGATCACTTTGTATGGTGAGGTCTTCCACTCTTCACCTACCTGTGCAAGCTAGTACTGGCAGTGGCAGTTGGGAAACTTGCAAGGCTTGGGAGCTAAACATTGCTTCTGTGGCCCGGAGAGGCACCAGTTTGGGACAGAATGATGGACTGGAGCAATAACTTAGAACATGTGGTGGCAGAGTAGAAGTGGCAGCAAAAAAATGAGTTTTCAAATTGAAGAGCTTGCTTAAGCTTTGTGAGCTTTGATACGACTTCGTTCGCACTGCTGTTCCAGCTTTGTTTCATCAGACAAGATGAGAGAAGAGATAGCAGAAAAAACAACGTTGCTATATGTATAGGGAAGACATGTCTCTGGGGAAGGAGGGGAAGAAGTATCTAGTGTCAATTCTTGGAAAGAGTCCTTTGCCTTGGAGGCGCTCCTGTAGTTAAAATATCTCTCCCTTTCCCTGTCCACGCCAGTCTCAAGTTTAGAGCATGAGGCCGCTGTAAACCACCTATGAACACATTAACTGCTCCCCTCTCCATCCTAATAAAAAAAGATCAAGAATGCTTGCTAACCAGAGAGAATCTTCATCCTTTGCACCTGTTCACCTTGGGAGCAGCAACCAAGCTAAGCAGTATCTGAGAAACCTCTTGCATGCACTGGCCTTTGCTGGAAGGACAGCATGGGTAAGAAGCTTCTCAGTTGCTGATCAGCCAGTTGCTCACATGCTACTCTCAGTTGCTTCTCCCAAGGTGATTGGATGCAAAGGGAGCAGTGACCTAGATTGGGTTGTTATATATTTGCAGTAGAATAGTAGACCTAATATAAAGAAATACACATGGGCCAGGGGTGTGAGGGTTGTCACCCAAGATGAAAGAGTCCGGTAGTTAGAAAACGTTTGGGGACCACTGTACTAAATGATTAAGCCCCAGTATAAACTCAAAACTAGTGACAGTTCCCTGCTTGCATATCTGCAGAATGGTGATTCTACTCTGGGCTTTAGCATGAACTTCAAAGGAGGTATGTAAAATGTTGAACCTATTTGGGGGATAGAGTTCAGGTCATTGGATAGCTCCTTTAATGTTCAAACTGAAATCCACACTAAACTTACCATCTTACTAACATGGAAGCTGTAAACTGTTAGTGATTGAAAATGGAATGGGGGAATATGATCAATTTTAAGTTCAGAATGGGCCAGGGAACAGAATGCTGCCCAAAGGTTCCAGCTTAAGGCATCCTCTTGTGGTCTCTATGCATGATATGCATGATATAATCTTTATCACAAACCAGTAGAAACCAGTACAAGACACAGTTAAGCTCAAAGATACTAAAAGATCCTTTTGCAGTACTGGAAAGTATGTCTAGGACCCACAAGCAAATAGCAAGCTTTCATGTGTTATTGATGGTTATATTTTATTCTTTAGAAATGTTTTATGATTATTCTGTTTTGTAAAAAGCCCAATGCTTTTCGGCCCCTATATTACCGAGTGGGCTTCTTCAAGGACTACACTAGAAATAAACATCAATACTACTAATAAATTAGATGTCAAAATTTAGAGAGGAAAAAAAAAAATTTCTAATTAAATACATATAAAATCATAACGGCTTTGTCCCTTCTCACTTGCTGCCCCTCACTCCTGGAACCTTCTTCCCCCACATGTGCACCTCATCACTTCTCTAACCAATTTCAAAATTGAGTTAAAGACTATATTGTTTAGGGAAGCGTTCCCAGATGTGTGCCCTTGTCTGCCCCAGGATGCATCGTTTTAACTATGCATTAAGTAGCCGACCCCTTCCTCCAGTCCATCTGCCTTGGTCCAGGCCCCAGAGGGAGAGAAGAACCACTGGACCTCATTCCCTTTCCCACCACCATTCCCTTCTCCTTTTGTATTGTGTCGTATCTTTTTAATTGTAAGCCTGAGGGCAGGGAACCATCTAATTAAAAAGATTGTATGTACAGCTCTGTGTAAATGTATAGTGCTATATAAATAAAGGTTAATAATAATAATAATAATAATTTCTATTCAATATATATTTAAAGAAAATCCATATACATACCACTCAATCTATCAACAGCAGAAATTTCTGGAGTTGGCTAAAAATCTGCCTCCCTATAACTGGACTATTAAACAATTAAAAGGGGGGCTAGGCTTTTATACATTTTATACATTTCATCATTTCAACAGATGGTCAGAAAAAGGAGGAAGAAGGGTGAAAAGACTGTGGTTAAAAAAAACAGTCAAGGATGTCTGATGTAATATAGTTGGAAAGCAAAATGATTAGTGAGGCTGGGTAATTTTTCTCTAATAAAGGGAGGAAATTTGAGTCCTCATCTTCTGGCATGAAAGAATTCAATTTTCAGATCTAATCTGCTTCTTTTCTTAGCAATGTTTTTTAAGCATCCAGAACTTAATATCAGTGGCAGAGTGGTCAAATTCCCCCAAATGACTTATCGGTGGTGCAGCCACTCTTCCTTTCCTTATGGTAGACAAATGTTCTCCTATAATGCCTTTTTAAGAGTCTTAATATTTTACTCACAAACATTTTTTGCACTTACATTGAATGGCATAGACAACGAAACTGCTTATATATGCTGAAGTGGGTAGTCATCTTAGAGGTATAATTACAATAAATGCAGTGACCACAGGGTCTTGCTGCATTCATAAAAGCATTTATGGGTGCTTTTTTATTTTGTTTCCCAAAGTTAGAATTCACCATGAGATCTCTAATATTTCTAGTCCTCATGAAAAATTTCTGTGCTTTTCCCTTACATCCTGGAACATTCTCAACACTGTACCACTGTTTTTTGATGAAGTGTTTAAGCTTGTTATTAAGGTAGTTAGTCTGTGCTGTGTGTTGGTTATGTATCAATTCTGGAGGCCTCCCCATTGCCTTACTCAAAAGGTAACCAGATGTCGAAACCAAAAAGGAGGATGAGGCTTGTTTAGAAGGGGTTTGACACTGTGTTCTCCTGTGGCTGAGAAAGTGTGACTGGCCAAGATCAACCCATGGGTTTCCATGGCTGAACAGGAATTTAATCCCTGATCTCCCAGATCCAGCACTCAGACCACTACAACCATACTGGTCCTCATACCTACACAACTAATTTTTTAATATTAAAAAAAAGTTAAGAAGGCATTAATTTTGCCCCATATAAAAAAGTGAGGAGAAGAACCTAGATGGAGAGTGGATGTAAACATGTGAAAGAAAGGATATTCGTGAACGCAGATTTTATAGATACACACATTCCTACTCAGTACAATTTGTCCTCTTTGGAGTTCATCATAGTGTAAGGTTGTATCTTCAGTGGCCATGCTTAGGTCAGGTCAGAGTTTGCAAATTCACTCTAATTGCAAGCACTGATTTGAAGATAGCCAGCACTAGCCTTAACATCAGTCCAGGACAGTTAACATTTAAGAATCTTAAGCATACAGTAGAATCAATAACACTTTCAAGTGTTCAAAGCCCTTCACATGCATGACCTATCAAAACCATAAGAGCATTCCTGTAAGAGTAATTTTGTGTTATTCTCTGCCATATTGCAGATTGCCTATGGGAGACAAAAACTAAAAAAAAAAAGTGCCTTGTGTAAAGATCTAAGGCCACCTAGCAAGATCATGGCTGAAGCCTCATCCAAAGCTGAATCTTCCCAATTTGTAGAAGGAAATATGGGAAGGGGAAGAAGGCAGCAGAGGACTACTCCATGACCATACGCAGTGTTCCCGATATCCCTTCCATGATTAGGAGATTATTACGTATGTATGGATGCTAAATTTTAGATGCTTCTGGTGGGATCCAAGAAGCCAAACTTTAGACTTGCTCCTTCCCACTGCATCAGAATGTTAGGAATGAAAAGTGGAGATATTGCTTAATGAATTTAAGCAACAAAGGTAATAAAGTCAGAGTAGGGGACATGTAGAAATTGGATAAAAGTATTTGGCATGAAGAACAAACAACAAGTTACTAATACAAAATAATACATTTGAAATAGTAGAGACATTTGAATAAAAGTGTTTGATCTGCACAGATGCTGGTGGCGTAGTGGTTAAATGCCTGTACTGCAGCCACTCACTCAAAACCATAAGGTGGCGAGTTCAAGACCAGCAAAAGGGCCCAAGCTCGACTCAGGCTTGCATCCTTCCGAGGTCGCTAAAATGAGTACCCAGATTGTTGGGGGGCAAATAGCTTACAAACTGTAAACCGCTTAGACACTCCGTAAGGGTATGAAGCAGTATATAAATGAAATGAAGCTGTTTTGTTTATTGGGTGCTTAGTAAGGAGGTAAATCTTTGCTATTTTAATTCTTGAAAGAGCAATGAATAATTTTAGCAATGTTCTTCCTGCCGCAAGAAGGTATTTGAAAACTGCACACTTTTTGAAGACTATTAATAGTTTGCAACTTATTGTGTGCAAAATTCATGTATGGTCTTTTTGCTTAGAAAACAGCATTTTGTGTACAAAAAAAACTATCTGTTTTCTGGGCAAAGAAAAAAAATGTGAATTTCATACAGAATCAGTTCCAATCTGAACATTCATGTCAGCTCAGGGTTGTCCTCGTCAGTCCTTGTACAAATCCTAGGATTCCATAGCATTGAACCATGGCAGTTAAAGCAATGTCAAACTGGATTATTTCTGCAGTGCAGATGCTGCCCCTGTGTAGCACATGTTGCTATTTCCCAATGTTTACATTATTTTTTAAAAATATGTATTATGAACACATATTGTGAGGTTCTTTTCTGAACTGATTCAGTGAGTACTTCCCAAAGTGACAGAAATTTTGAAGCACTGGGGGCTGTTGGGCCATATCTAGGTGTCTGCTGAGATTGCAAATATTGGTGTTTAGAAGAAACTGGCAGATCATATTTTGGAGGATGGAGAATAAGAAAGCTCATTGTCACAGCCAATCAGTTGATCAATCATCATCATTGTTGTCGTTGTCATCATCATCATCATCTCCAGCAGTCAATGCTACTCACAGAACATACTTTCCCCCCATTTTTAAAATCTGACTTGCCCCATAAAATTAATTTAGCATCGGAAAATGAATCCAATTGCATCTGTGACTTTACACGGCAATGTTCTCTGACAACAAAAACTGAGGGTATAAGATATAATAATAATACCATCCACTTAGAAAGGCACATCAGAAAGGAAGTGTCTTGAATGAACTGAATCCATTAAAAATAAAGACACCATTGATTAGAACAAGGTTTTTAAAAAGGCTCTGTGATTCAGAGTGAAATTTGGAAGACCAAAGCTTATTTCACTGGATAGCAGTTATATCCTCCTCAAGAATATATGAAATGATAAGGAACTCCATATAAATTTCCAAAACAAGGTATAATTGAAAATATTTTCAAATTATATATAGAAGAATCCAGTATTAAGACATAAATTATCTGAGGTATGAAATTCATTTTTAGTAATAATAATAATAATAATAATAATAATAATAAAGTTTATTTATAGCCCGCTCCTCTAATAAAATACTCGGAGCGGGGTACAGCAAAATAAAAAGATACAGAGTAAAAACAACAATCACATCCCACCCCAACCACCCCCCTTAAAACTGAATTAAATCTAGACAGTTTAAAATTAACACAGTTAATTTTAGTGCATTAAACTTACTTCAAAGATTGAAAAGTAAAGATGTCCATCCAGAAACACATTAGCAATCAATATATTCAAATTTAAGCATTATTGTATGAGAAAAATATCTGAGAATTAAAATTCTGAGCTAGTAATATAATGTGGGCACCATCAAAATTGCAAATAGTGAATACATGTTGTGACAGATCCAAACCACACTGCAGAAATAATTGAGTTTGAGACCCTTTTAGCTGCCCTGGCTCAATGCTAGGGAATTCTGGGAGCTGTAGTTTTGTGAGACATTTAGCCTTCTCTGTCAGAGAGCTCTGGTCCCACAATAAACTACAATTTCAAGGATTCCCTAGCACTAAGCCAAGGCAGTTAAAGGGGTCTCAAACTGGATTATTTCTGCAGTGTGTTTTGGACCACAGTATCCCAACCAATGGCATCAGTTCAGATTTTGACCAGTTAATTGAAATAGCCAATGAAAAAATGGTTTCTCATCCAAAAAGTAATCTTTGAGTATTAGTGGTCTGGGGTAACAATGTGTGTAAATGGGAAACTGTGGCAATCTTTCCATTGATATTTTACAGTTATTCAAGCATATGTGTACAAAAGTACTTTAACTGTTCTGTGGTTACAACAAACCACAGCTCCCCTGTGTTGTGTTTTTTCCTAACCTTGAGCAACAAGAAACTGAGGACATGTTAACGGACAGCCTCTCTCTTTACCTGCAACTTCCGTATGCGGTGCAGAACCATATATTAGTAGTCCTTGGGCAACACACTCCTCATTAGTTTTAAAAGGTAATGCTTCCACAAAACCAACCCTTCACTTCTAAGCTGTCCTACTGTTCATTCTAATTTAAACAAATTCATTAAATAAATAACACAATGAATTTATTAACATAGCAAAATGAAACCGAGCATTTCCAATTATGAATCTCTCTTAATAAATTTCTCACAATAATTGAATTTAAATACAAATATAATTAATTCATTTTCACACCAAAATGTGGCTAGAGTCAAACTACAAGTGATCACTAATGTATTGCAAGTAAGCACAAAGTCTGCACATCACAAGGCGAATGAATTACAAGTAAGCAAGAAATGCAAGGCAAGAAGTAAGATTCTTATTTGAGAAGCTAGAGGCAAACATTTATTTATTTTAAACCTAACACTTTTCAAGTTTTTTTTTAATACAATAAATGAAATATCTTGGTACATTCACTCTTACATTGCTTAGAACACTCTGACAGAATGTGTAACTTGTCATTTTATAATATGTCTATCTGCTTTGTTATATTTCTGGATATGTATTTATGTTTCTACTTTACTTTTCTTTTTTCTTTTTTTTCCCCTTTTTCTTTTTGGTGAAAATGACTTATTTTCACAAATCATATGGTCCAGGGGCACTCTCTCATAGCTCTCTTCTAGACTGGTCTCAAGAAATGGGATTTCTTCTTGCTATATAGTTTCCAGGGATTTGCCAGTTATTCTTGTCTGTGCATCTATTTGGTCCATAGAGCCAGTTTGCAAGACCTGAGCAGGGCTGTCGATGACAAGCTGACTTGGAGGTCTCTCATTCATAGGGTCCCCATAAGTCAAAGTCAACTTGATAGCAGTTAACAACAACAATATGTCTGCTCACTATATGTCCAAAACACAACCATCTCAGTTTAGTGTAAACCACACTTGAGTTTTTTTTAAAGAAAAACCAAAAGCCTTTGGAAGAGCCCTAGTTCATATCCAACATGTTGAGACAAAGAGACTTCCCTTCATAAGGGCAAATTTGTCCTCTTTGGTTTATTTTAAAAAATATATCCTAAGCGTTGTAGCAGAAAAGTGATGTTTCACTAAGGGGCGGTATAGACTGGCCAAAACAGGGCGGTCTGCAGCCACCCCAAGAAGTGGCGAGATGGGGCCAAGGCTGCCTCACCGGCACCCCCAGAGACCCAATCCCGACGCTTCTGGAGGAGCAGGGAAGCGGGATGCAGCAGGTGCCCTGGGATGCAGAGGTGCCTTCTGCACCCCGCTTTCCTCAGCGGTGCTGAGAGGAGAAAGGGGCTGTTGCCATGGCCCCGTTCCCCTCCGGGTCCTTGGTGTGGCCATGTAAAGGCCACGCCAAGGACCAGGCGCAAAAAAGAGCTCCATTTTGGAGCTCTTTTTTGCACCGTGGGAAGGGTGTGCTTGGTGCCCTCCTGCAGCACAATGTCATCGGGCGTGCACAGCATTGTCTAAACACTGTGTGCACCATGATGACATCATGGCCCGCCTGTATGGAAGTCACCATTTTAAAATGCCCACACCCTTTAGGGTTAGGAAGGGTGTAAATGCTGCATCCTTCCTAACCCTAATGGCACCACTTCACACCCTAATGGCTCCTCTTCGTGCCCATCTGTATAGGCCTAATACACTATAGCACTATAAGTCTCCCTAAGAAAAGAAGACTGGAAGAGAACAGAAGGGGAAATATTGCTCTGAAATGGAATTAAAAAGAAGCTCACTTGTGGGAATGAAATGTTGCAGCTTGTGCTAAGAATCACCAGAAAATATTCTGGGACAATAGAAACTTCATTTGGCTATTTCGAACAAACAGACAAACAAACAGAAAACTGTAGCAACAAATGCCACAATCTCCCAACATATTTGATTAAAATGAAGATGAGTTGATGAGAATGGGACAGTGAGATGATTTACTCCCAAAAGGATAGATTCTAAGGTTGGTAGTGTCTGGGGATCTAAGGTATTCTGTGGCTACCACAGGGTTTTTTTGTCACTGTAAAAGTCACAGATTCAGCAATATGGAGCTGATATGTGAGCAGAATAAGTCACAGGGTGGCTGCAGCCCAGGAGCTTCATATTGCCTACTACTATTCTGGAACTTTGTGTTGAACCTCTTTGAGCAGATGGATGGGTAAACAATATCACTGAAATCTGTTTCCATTCTTTGTTAATGTGGTAAAAAGCGAGTTTCAGTGTGCCTCTTCTGGGCCTCAGGACAATGCTGACACAAACAGGCCCTCTTGTATCACAATGACAAGAGTGTTTGTCCCTTCACTACTCCCTCCCAATGTGAAATGCTGCCTCTAGGACAAGGGCAGCTCTTGACTGGAGTAATTTACTCCCAAACTGTGAGCTATCCAATGAATGGATTGCACACAAAATATGAGACTGAAAAATGAAAGAGACCAAGCAACATAAATGGCAAACTTCCTGAAAATCGTCATAACATTCAAGAGAGCAGGGAGCCAGCAGTTCTGTAGCAAACAGAAAGCAGAAAGTTTCAAGCTCTGGTTTTTACTCTTCCCATTTGCCTAAAGATTTCCTTTTGTCTTAAAATATGTTTTTAAACTGTGGCTTGATTCTACAGCTGCTATAGCAATAGCAATAGCATTTACATTTCTCTACCGCTTCACACTGAACTAAGCAGTCTCTTAGCAGTTCACAATGTGTAAGCCAATTGCCCCCAATAAGCTGAGTACTCCTTTTACCAATCTATGAAAGGATGGAAGGCTCAGCGGGCAATGTTGTAGCTGCAGTACTAGCATTTAACCACTGCACCATTAGGACAGGTTTTATCCAAACTTTTAACTTTCCACTTTTAAAGCACAACAAACTATATTTTTAAAATTGTAATTTAACAAGCTACAACATTAAAACACAACTGAATAACAAAACAATTTAAAAACACACCTAATGCAGCATTTCGTTGTTTACTTCTGATGTATTTTAATCCTACCAAATTTTTAAAATATTTCTCTTCATTTTCCATGTAAGTATTATAGATCTATATGTGATTTATTCTATGTTGTACTATATTAGTTTACTTATTTGTGTTGTATGTGAATGGCCTATGGCCTGAACAACAATGAACTAGTAGTACTGTATCAGTTAAAATCTTAACATATTAACATATCAATAAATATTAAAAAGTGCAGCATTCACCCATTATATGCCCTGTTTTCACAGCCAGTCAATGGTGAAAGTTCACCTGAATGAGATAAAAACAAGATTTTAAAAACTATGGTACAGAGTGAAATTCAGAAAATCAAAGCTTCTTTCACTAGACAGGAGTTATATCCTCCTCAAAGATATATGAAATGGTAAGGAATGCCATATAAATTTCCAAAACAAGGTATAATTTTTTTTAAAAGGGCTGATTGGGAATAGTAATGGGGGAGAAGGACAGGGACAGAGGAGGGGACACTGACACCATGTGATTGCCAATATCACAACTGCCCTGACAGTTCACTGCATGGGACTTGGGAAGTTGCAACCTCATTGATGGGTCCCCTGTCAATGAAAAGGGATGCCTTGGGGAATACAGCAGCTATAGGTCAGAAGTGACAGCATGTATCATCAAAGCTGCTTTTTTCTAGGTCTAATCATGATTTAAAAGTCATGTGTAGTAATCTCCTAGGTTAAATGAACCTCAGACAGAATTATATATGCTAAAGTTCACCTTACCTCTGCCTCTCAGTGGTCATCAGAGAAGGATTTTGCTCTAATAATATTTGGGCCAAATGGGTCTTTTTCCCCAAAGTCCCTTGGTGGGCCAAGTAGCAGACAGCAAAGAATTCTTCCACAGCTTGCACAAGAGCAATCACTGGCCAGCCCTTGATCCGCTTTATGAAATGAAGATTGCTGAAGCTTCCTTGCAGACAATGGTCCAACACACACTGCAGAAATAATCCAGTTTGACACCACCTTAACTACCAAGGCTCAATACTATGGATTCATGGGAACTGTAATTTATAGTGGCACCAGAGTTCTCTAAAGAGAAGGCTAAATATCTCACAAAACACCAGTTCCCAGAATTCTCTAGCATTGAGCCAGAGCAAGGAGGTCTCAAACTGGATTGCTTCTGCAGAGTGTTTTGGACCATTCTGTTCATACTGACAAGTCCAGAGCTGGCAATATAAAGAGTTCATATATATATTGGCTTGAGGTTCTGGGAGTTGTAGTCCAAAAAAATAATATTCCCAAGTTCCCAGTTATGGCCATAATAATTAAAATGAATTGAAAATGAGCTGCAATTAATCACATGCACCCAAATCTTTTGTAGGGATCTGTGATGCCATAGCTACCTTCTTGGCCTAACTGCTGTTAAGAGCCTTTGGAAAAAAAAATCCACTTTGCCTTTATCTATACTGGCTAAAATCTGATTTGACTACAAATGTATTTCTATCAACAAGCTGTGAAACACATGGAGGGTAGCATTGGGAAATGCCATCACTGTGTTTACTCATTAAATAGGCTCAATAAGACCACTGCCTTGGTTGGTGAAACAGGAAGGCCCATGGATATGGGTCAGAGCATCTATTCTGACCACTGTTTCCCCCCCCCCCACCCCATCGCAACAATCACAGTACTTGGAGCTTTGATGCATATTGAAGTGACCCCTCTGGTCCTGCTGAGAGCATCTCTTTTGCTGCTCTCACTACTTGCCTGCCAGATGGGAGGAATCAATGGACTTTCACCTGCCCTTTCTCTCCTGTTATTTTATAGTGACTGCTGCTGCTGCCACCACCCAGAAAGCCAATACCAGCTGATGACTAGGGGTGTGTATGGTGGTGGGGAATGAACTGCTATTATCAATGGAATTATGAATGGAATTGCTGCATTTTTTCTTTTATCTGCTTTCAAACTCTAATGAAGTGTGGAAGAGAAGGCTAATATGTTTAGCAGCCTCTCTTTTAGCACACAATGTGCCAGAGCATAGCTTGGAAGGAACAAGGTATACATAAATAATGTAACAAGTGGGAACAGATTACATTTATCGATGTAACCCTTTTGCTGTTCACATAATAGGATCCTTTTGCCATTTACACAATAGGGTTCATAACAGGAGCCCTGTACATGCTAGCTATGCCTTTAAAGCAGGAATGGGGAAAGTAAGCCCCCCCCCAGTCACCTGCCAGGTCCTCTCCCCCAAAATTTTAACCATTTTTAAAAGCAGTATTTCATCTAGAAATTGTTCAGAAGTGAAGCAAACTGGCAGCAAACCTGTCATGGGCCGTAAGAATGAATATCAGCCCATGCAATTGCCCACCCCATGTTTCCTGGATGTGAAAAATATTGCATTCAGCTGCTAGAGGGGAGTCCTAAAGAGGGGGTCAATGGACTGAGACTACTACTGAGGTTTTTACCTCCAACCAAGGTAAAATATTTCCTTTTTAAATTGGGACTACATTTGGCATGGTTTACCAAACCAGCACCTAAACCTTTCTTAACACAAAAGCATGGTGCCTTCTCTTGAGAGATTCAATGTCCTCTGCCTAACAAAGCAGGCTGTATCCTCACAAAGAATGGAGACATCTTGGATCTCAGAGGAAGTACCTTTTTGTACTAATTACTAATGGAATTCAAATTTTATCTCCCAGACATTGAAATGCTTTGTTCCAATTGCCACATAGCCAGAAGAAGAAGGGTCATGTCTACATAGATATCCTTCCACACTATCTCAGCACAGAACACACCAACAGCTCCTTGATAAAATGTAGGCCCATGACTTACATTGTCATATATTTTTTTCTCCTCTATGGTTTTCAAAATCTTTACCTGATGAAGAAGCCAATGGAGCTTCAAAAGCTTGCATCATGTATCTTGTGTATTTTTAATGTCTGAATAAAGGTATCACTGTTTTGTGTATTTTGGATGTTTGTTTTTTTTTACTTTAAAACAATGTTTAATATGACCTTAAGTGGTAACTGGAATGGACTGCAAAATGGGAGGTGGGGGGTGGAGTCCAGATCATTCAAAAGAAGAATACAATACACAGTGGTTTTGTAATGCTATTTAATACAAAATTAGCTTTCAGAAAGATGATACAGCCAGGGAGTAGGTTTTGAAATACATTTTGTTTTCTAAAGAACAGTAGCACGAATTAACAAAATAGGTGTGAAGCTGATTACCTGACTAAAGTTCAAAAGTTTTGTGTGTGAGGTAGTGGAAACTGGGCTATGAGTGTTGTCAGCTTGTGAATGGAACAGGAAGGCACCCTATCCCAAAATGATGGAGTGAGGCACACGTTCCCTAATTCCACCCCAAGCCCTACAAAGTGTATTTAAGATAAATGTGTTTTTAGTACAAATTATCAAAGTTGAATACAGGCAATAGATATGGCTTAGCCTAATTTATCTCATGTCAAGCAAGAATAGCAGATAGAAACTTGGGACGGGGGAAATTGGAGTACAGGATATAATGGACTTCAATGCCACAATCTTTTCTCTTCCAGGGATTCCACTGATGATGTGAGCTTCCTGCCTTCATTTCATTTCATTCCAATCATCTAATGGGAAATAAAAATGATAGTTTTAGAGAATAGACTGTCCATCCTGAACTATCAAGATCTTCATATAGCCACAGAGTCTTTCCTGCCAGTGCAGGACCTCAGAACTGGCCATCCAACCTGTGTTTATAAACCTTCAAAGAAGAATAATCCACTATTGCTCTTTTGAACATCTCTTACCAGCAGGAAGTTCCTCCTGATCCATTGGTTCAGGTCTTACCCTTTAGAGCAGCAGAAAACAAACTTTTTCTCTTTTGCACATGACAATACTTCAGCTATTTGAAGAAGACTATCATATCACCTTTTAGTCTTCTCTTGGCTAAATATACCCCTCCCACCCACTCTTAGTCTTCTTCTGATTTCTTGACTATTGTGTCCATTTTAATTGATGACTGAGACAAGGAATAGATAACATTGTCTGCCATCTTAGTTACCCTCCTCTGGACATGTGCCAGGTTGTCACTCTCTTTCTTCTAGTGTGGTGCCCAGAACTGGATCCAGTAGTCCAGCACTTAGATGGAATTTCATTGCTTGTCTGAATAATCATTATCACATAATATTACTAAGTAATGTATGCCTGATATCATTAGTGACATGTACTGATATCCTGATGTTTTACTTTTGACAAACATATTGGTACTGTTCATCACTAATGAGAAGAAATAGAAGGCTAATTATTCAGGCATATCACAATGTGCCATTCTGTCATCCATACCATTCAACAGCTACATGACACTACTGGGAGAGATCATCTGGAAGCATGGGGCAAAGGGCTATCAGTATGTTGATGACACTCAAATATATTTCTCCTTGCCTTCAAAAATATCTTCAGCTAATGGCAGTGTGTCTCCTCTGAATGGATGCCTGGAGGAGGTAATGGGCTGAATGAGAAAAACAAATCCAGACAAGACAGAGGTGCTTAATGTCAAGGGTCTGAACCTGGGTTAGGAGGTGGGTTGACTGATCCTGGAGGGGTTACACTTCCCCTGAAAGACTGTGTTTATAGCCTGGGAGTGCTTCTGGATCCAAGTGATAGCTCAGATAGATGTCCCAGCCAGCTGTGCCTGTCCCTAGAGCCGAATGCTCTAAAGGTGGTACTGCAATGCTGGTAACCTTAAGTCTGGACTTTTGTAATATGCTGTACATTGGGCTACCTCTATACCAAGTTCAGAACCTTCTATTAGCTCAAAATATGGCAGCCAGATTGGTTACTGGTCCACCTAGGGGTGATCATATTATACCAATCTTAAAATTACTCCACTGGTTGCCAGTTACGTTCCTGGCAAGTTACTAAGTTTTAGTTATTACCTTTAAAGCCTTACCTGGTTTGGGTTCAGGTTACTTACAAGATTACCTCCTCCTGTATAATCCCCATAAGCCCCATAAAATCAGATCCTTCAGGGGACATTTACTCCAGTCAGCCAGCACTAGGTTGGCAACTGTCACAGAGAATACTTTTATTTCAGTTGTCCCAGACTGTGAAACAAACTGCAGGATGAGATTTGACAGCTGAATATGCTATCTGAATTTAAAATAACATTAAAGACTATTATCTTCTAGCAGGCCTATCCAAATGATTTGTAAATTATGAATTTTAATGATTTGTAAATTATGTAACAAATGATTATGTAAAATATGATTTCTAAATTATGAATTATGAAGTATTGACTAATTATTTTATTATGTATTAGTCTTATATGTTCTTTGTAACTGATGCTATGTGTTTTTAACTAGTTTATGTGTTTTAATTGGTCTTATGTGTTGTATTATTATTATTATTATTATTATTATTATTCAAAATGAAAATATATTTCACAACAATGCATTACTCAAAAATACTCACCCATGATAGAAACACCATTTGGCGTTTCGGATCGCACTGCTAAAACAGCATCCTCTTCTTAGGCATGTTTGTCTAGATATTCCAGGATATCCGCAATCACGTCTGTTTTGTGGGCGTACATTACAGCTTTTACGTGCTATTCAAGAAGAAAGATGAAAAATTCAGAAGTCATAGTAAAAGCTGGCTTCATATTTTTTTTTGTTCGATTTAATGTAAATTGTACCTTGTCTCAGTAATTAATGGAGACTAGACAGCTATGAAGGAATCAGATTAGTTCCTCAAGTGTACAGATATATAACTAAATATAAAAGTCAGAATCATTCATGCCATATTTTTTGTGGTTTCTACATATGCTTGTGAAAGCTGGACAGTGAAAAAAGAATTAAATCAATTCATCTGAAAATATACTGGAGAAGAGTTCTACAGACACCATGAACTGCCAAAAAGACAAATAAAATGGGCTGAGAGCAAACTCTTCCTAGAGTCATGTAAACACAGTGCCAGAGGTGTGCTGTGATGCCATGCACCATGTGGAGTAGTGCGTGGCATCACGCTGCCATGGGGGTGTAGTCAGGGCATGAGTCATATGGACTCTATGTCCCGACTCTCACCCCGGTCCAGCCTTAACGGCCAGTCTGCACAGCCCCTTTGTCCTCAGATGGAAAAAGAGGATAGTGTTACAGAAAAGACAGATGGCTGAAGTATAAACTTCTGAATAGTTTTTAAAAGCAATGGCTTTTGCAGTTACAGTATTTCAGTTACAGATTTGTAACCTAGAGTTATAGGTGGATAACTGATTTGTATTCAGTAAGGGCCTTATTGCTCAAGAAAAGAAAGGCAAAATGGATTGGGAGAGTAGTGGCTTTCTCCATGCCACTGCACATGCCATTGTAGCACTTCCTTTATCTTTCCGAGGGTACATGGCATGCTTTGATTACTGTCTCACCTTGGGAAGAGAATGGAAGTGCTACAATGGTATGCGGAGTGGCATGAAGAAAAACCACTACTTCCCCAATCAATTTTGCCTTTCTTGTCTCATGCACTAAAGTCCTAAGACTATCTAGTCTTGATGGTAACCTGCATAAAAGCCATTCTAGTTTACTTTAACAGCCAGCAGCCAGGTCAGGCAAAGAAGATCTATTCAGCTTCCAATCAGTCTACAAAGAGAATGATGCTTTCACCCCTTCCCACCATTGAACAAGGCTGATACAACAGAAACAAGATCCCTGTTGGATGTTCTTGTTGCAGCCTCACTCACTGGAGTGGAAAGGTCATTCTCCTTGTGATCAGAGGCTGAATGGATTTTCTTTGCCAAATTCAGTGGCTGGCTCTTTTTAAGTGGAGTGGGGGAAGAAGCCAGGAGACATTATTTAGTTACACTGACATAACTAAGTAGCTGATGTAAAAGAAAGTGAGTGAAAATAATTAAAACTGGAGAGTTACGTGGTCTAGGACGTGGTGGTGGGCGTGGTATTCTCCGGGCATCTGCCAGACTGCTGATTCCTAAAATGATGGCAAAAGTCAGGAACAAGAGCCATTTGAAGTTCATGTCTGATTGGGATTTTCAGTCACTAATCTCAGAATTTTAAATCAATGGTATGTCACTGGAGAGGCTGGGATTGTTTCCTGTGGAGAAAAGGGTTAGAACATTAGGACTTGTAGCAAATTGATGAAATGCCAGTATAGGCTTAGAACTGGAGTGGAAGGAAACAGATTGATTTTTAGTTTCACAAAAGGCAAGACAGGAACCTGCCAATCCAGACATTGCAGTTTGAGTTGTCCTCTGGAGGTCTGTGCATATAATTACCTTCAGCTCATCCTAAATTCTTTGTTTCATTGACTTAAGTATTGAAGTGTGTGACTAGGGGCCATTTCATTGTACAAAATTCTAATGCTATGATTCCACTTTAAATTCTGTAGTTCTACCCCCCTCTTACAAAAACAGAGGCTTACAAAGTCCCATAGGCTTGAATGCCTGTGCGCACAGCCGTGCATGTGTGCAGGGTGCATGCCCCCATTAAAAATAGAAGAGGTTGCCCCTCCACAGATTTTCAAGAGCACAGATCCCAGATCCATGAGTTAGAAAGGGTGACTGTACTTAGAATCTTCTAGTGCAGTGATTCCCAAACTCTTGGCCTTCCAAGTGTTTTGGACTTCAGCTCCCAGATTCCTAGACTATTGGCCAAGATGGATGAGCCTTTTGGGATCTGAAGTCCAGAATAGTTGGAGGATCAGAGTTTGGGAATCACTGCTCTAGTGCCTCACCAAACTACAAACCCCAAGATTCCGTAGGATGAAGCCATGGCAGTTCAAATGAATCATACTGCTATAAATGTGTAGTGTGAAGAGGTCCCAGGAATCCATCCAGCTGTTCATAATCAGGGATACTACTCTTCTCCCCCAAAATCTAAGATCCACAGATGTGCCCTTGTGATTTCACAGGAGATGGGTCCTGATGATGTCATTAAGCACAGTGCCTTAAGCATTAGCCACCGAAGTACCATTCAAATTAAAAACATCACATGTAACAAATGAGGAAAATATATATGCACACACATTTTATTTTTTTTTTGGCTAATGTGCTCTTACCCTGAGATTCTTGCCCTGAGAATGGGAGAAATGGGGCTGGATCCCAAGATCTGGCAACCCTTTAAGTCCCTTCTATTGAAGCTTAACACCTCTGCCCTACTGGACAATTATCCTATTGGAAAGTTTTCCCTATTTAAAAGATTTGGCAGCTTTGAGCCATCCTTGCCTTTTAGAGAGTGCCTAGTTGACAATCAAGAACAAGGGTGTTTAAGATATATTTATCACACTAGGGGGCAAACAGGGGGCAAACAGGATTTAAACAGGAATTAAACAGGAAATGTCCTATGTTAAACAGAAGGCATTTCCTGTTTAATTCCTGTTTAACTCTCGTTTAAATCCTGTTTACCCCCTAGTGTGATAAGATGTTGTGACAAAAGAAAGAACCCCTCTTTGGTTCTTGGAAAACTTCTTTGTGAGACCTCAGCCTGCTTCCTTGACAGCTTCCATCAAATTATAAGCATACAATACAGATGTGATTGGATTTGCATAAGCAATCCACTGCTCACTTGTTTTTCTCCTCTACATCGCCCCCATGATTTATGTCTCCTACAATAACCACAAATTCACCCACACTGTTAGTCTGAGGAACACAATAGCAAATTTCTTCTAAATAATCTTTGCATGGTTTTCCTGGATTGCCATAAACAGGAGTCAGCTTGAAACCACATAACAGTATTAATCATTTTGCTCACATTTACCAAGACTGCTAACATCTATAACTGCTTTGAGAAACCAAATGAATTCTATTTAAAACCCATAAGGTATTTGGAATCGAAAAAAAAGTTGAGATACCAATATAAAATAAAATGCATCAGAAACCTGCACAGATACCATTACATGTATAGCATGTATATAATGCTCCTTTCTTGCAATGAAGCACCACATGGTTGAGGAAAGCTGATTCCTGTTGGATTATGCCCTTCAGCAGCATCTCAGCTGAGAATTGCTCTATGGAAATAAGAAGGTTGTAATAACTCTTACCTGCTTGTTGTAATGTGGACTTAAAGGTGTGACTTACCAGATATCAAGCAAGTTCTTGAAGGATAGCGAATTATCAGAACTGAGAAGGGGAACCCTACTTATAAGGTGTCCTTTTGTGTTCAGATCCTTCGGTGGTGAAACAGCTTTGGTTAATTGGTCAACAAAGACCCTGCTTCTCTTTCAAAAGACAGTAATCAGGTCCTGTTCTTGTGTGTAAATATAACAGTGTAGCAACCTTTTACCTGTTACTTTTACTTACACAACCTTACAAGCTAACCCACCCCCCAACCCCAAGCAACTGTGTTGTGGTCAGAAGAAACTGCTGCTCCCCTGCATTATGTTTGTCCATCCTTGAGCAACCAGGCCTTAGGACACTAACTGATATTTTTGTTAAAAAACACAAACCTTACAGTATCATCATGCAACCAGCAACCAAACATATTACCTTGGTGTAAGCACACACTCTGTTTCTTTAGCACACATAGTACTAGTTTTTAAAAGCAATGGCTCCATAAGCTCAACATTTTTGTAGTATCCTTTGAGACTTCTTCCTCCATTTGGAAATAGGGTCCATTCATTCTTATAGCCTTTTCTGACAGGATATCAAGTCAAATCAAATTTTATCGCTTTTAACCAAGTCATTGGCACAGTACAACAATACATACAAATATTATTATTATTATTATTATTATTATTATTATTTGTATGTCCCACCTTTCCTTCAGATCAAGGCGGGATTACAGCAATTATAATGCACACAATACAATCACCAAGGTAATAAAATTAGAAAACCTAATACTTAAAATATAAACATATACCATATCAGCAAATTCATAACATCACCTAGGCAAACATCAGTCTAATACAATAAACTAACAAAAAAAATTCACCATATGCACATAATCAAATACAGTTGTAATACAATTACAATAAACATAGGTCAATAGTTACAATTACAATACAGTTATAATAGCATAGGTCAATCAATTATAAATCCTTGAGTCCTCCGCTGGGCGGGAAGGTGCTCCGGTGCCAATGCTACCGGAGGGGGGAAGTCCAGCAGGCCGGCTTTTGGAGTGCCGCTCCCACCTGCGTTCCACCCCTCCAGAAGTCCCCTGCAGGGCGGGAAAGATGTTCCGGTGCTGGCGCTGCTGGGGGGGGGGGGGAATTCGGTAGGCCAGCCTTTGGAGCGCCGCTCCCACCAGCGCTCCGCCCCTCCAGAAGTCTTCTGCATGATGACTTGCTAATGGTCAGTGGCAATGGAGTTCAATACTCCTCCCCCCTTCAGTCCTCCGCAAGAGGGGGAGAGATGTTCCGGCGCTGGCGCTGTTTCCAGCGCTGATACTCCCACCAGCGTCCCTTTAAGCCTCCTCCGTGGGGCCCAGGTGTTGCTCAGCCTCTCTCTCTCTCTCAGTGCTGGCTCTGAGGGCTGAGGGCTTGGGTGGGCTCTCAGCATATACAACAATGCATATAAAATATATCTATAATATAAGCATCTCATCTCATATTGAATACAAAATTTCTAAACTTGATATTTAAAATAATACTTCTTATTATACCTAGTGAAAGTTTGTCAAATATAATCATCACCTTTGCAGCTTATGGCTATCTCTGTTATATATTTTTTTCTGATTTTTTTAGCTGCTAGGGCAAACAAAGCTACCTTCCAGGTCACATATTTATTCAGGTCCACTAGAAGGTAAGAAATCACATCCTGTGGGTTCTGACCAGGACTTGTTTCTATTATAGGTGTAATGAATCTTTCTCTTGGTTCTTTATAGAGGGGAAAAATAGCATGTAATGAACAAGGTCCTCTGCTTCTTGGCAACCATATATACATACACGTTCCTTTGTTGGAATACCTCTATGTCTTCCGTCTCTGTAGGCTGTGTCCATCATATTTAATCTTAGTTCAGTAAAAGCTTTCCACAATTTTACAAATGTTAGACTATTAAAATACAGTGGTCCCCTGGTTTACGAATCCCCCGGGGAACGAAATCCCTGGGACCCGAAACCAGCAGGACCAAAAAACATCCCCCGGGATCCGAAGGATCCCCCGGGATGCGAATAAGAAAAACCGCGCGGCCCCTTTAAATCAGCTGCGCGGTCCGGCAGAAATAGCGGTCCCCCGGGAAACGAAGACTTCCGGGTTACGAAAGGTAATCCGGAACGGATTACCTTCGTAACCCGGGGGACCACTGTAGTCTGCATGATTACAGGACTCCTTGAGTTTATAGTATAGAGGGGCACATGAGGACAAATAAGCAGTATACAGGTCCTCTTGTGTAGATATTTCACTTATTGTGTTCTTGATGGACTTTATCTGTGCCTCTAGTTGGAGTTCTTTAATTTTAGCTAAAGAAATTCCATATTTGATAACCATTTGCACAGCATGATGTACCCAGTTTTTATTAGGCAAGCTGTTTTCTAGCTCTATCAAACATTTCTTTGGAAGTCTGTCGTTATCCATCCCCTGAACTTTAAGCCAGTAGCATAAAATTCTCTTATCTATTTGGCTCTCTATACTAAGCATGCTAGTTTCCAGTCTAAGCATGGCATTTGGTGTATCTCTAGGGAGACCCAACAATGACCTCAAGAAGTAGTTCTGAGAGGATTCCAGTTTTATGATACTTGATTTACCTGTGGTACCCCAGACTTCAGCCCTGTAGAGGGACTGTGCCATTGTTTTGGCTTTGTGTACTATCATGGCAGAGTTTACTAAGTTTCCCCCTCTAGTTGCAGCAAACTTTAATGTAGCTTTTGCCGATCTATAAGACTGTACTTTTATATTTAACACTTGTTCTTTCCAAGATATTGTATCTGAGTATACTAGACCTAAATATCTAAATGATTTCACTTGACTTATGAGGTTTCCCTCTAAATGCCAAATATGCTTTTCAGGGCATTTTCCAAAATCCATAACTGGGTTTTATCATAATTAATTGTCAATTTGTTATTTTTGCAGTATGAAGAAAGTTTTGCAAGGAGTCTCCTTAGACCCACCTCATTTCTGGATATCAGTACTAAATCGTCCACATACATTAACAAAGAGATTTTGGCATCAAGAATTGTAACATATTGCAAACTCTCCAGATCTTTTACAATGTCGTTGATAAAAAAAATTAAACAGGAAAGGTGCTAATATGCATCCTTGCTTAACTCCTACAGATGCATCAATCTTTGGGGTTAGATGACCTGCTAGGTCTACTTTAACCTGTAACAATGTGTTAGTATACAGTGATTTTATAAGGAATAATAAACGGTGGTCAATATTTGTTTTCTCCAATTTCTGCCACAACAAAAATCTGGAGATCGAATCAAACGCAGATTTCAAATCAACAAAGGCAACATACAATTTTTGCTTCAGGTTATGAACATATTTGCACGTAAGGAAGTTCAACACAAAGCACAGATCAATTATTGACTTTCCTTTTGGGAAACCAGCTTGCACTTTTGCCAATAAATTATGGCTATCTGCCCAGTCTTCTATTTTTTCCAGGAGGTACCTAGCATATAATTTAGATGCAATATCCAAAAGGCTAATTGACATATAATTAGCTGGGCTAATTAGAGCTATTGAATTAAAGGCAAGGTTTCTGCAAATCAGTTTTCTTAGTAAAATCAGTTTTGTTATTATTTATAACTCCCTTCTCTTGATTTAGTATGTTCTGTTCATGCTGCCCTGTCGTGCAGCTGGAATCAATCAAACTATTTATTTGTGAGGGTTCAGTTATGCCTGTTTTATTATGTCTAGTTTTCATTCTTATTACTGTCTTTTTTGGTTTTCTAGTTTTGTGGGTTGTTTTAGATTCCAAAATCTTAAACAATGTTTTGAAGTTAAAATTTATAGATCTTTTCCTTTTAGTAAATTCTTTCTTTTGATTATCAGTATTTAAGGTCTTTATACATTTTTTCCTCTTTGTCCTCCTACACTTCATGACACTTTCCCCAAATTTTGACTCATATTGGTTTTTGTTTTTATTTTCAATAGCAATGTCATTTTGATTTTGCAATTCAGTGTGTTTGATCATTATTTTAGCCTCCTTAGGTGGGGCCACTTTCAGGATGCCTTCACCTATCAAATGACAACCTCAATGTTTGCCTTTATGGTACCAATTATATTACCATGAGCTTTTAAGATTGTATATATATCTTAAATTGGATCTATTCTGATGTTACCCTGAACTATCTTATTCCCTCCTGTTTGTTCTGGATCTGTTTCACTTATAATTTCATGATCATTTTGAGTTTCTGCCTCCAAAGCTAATAACTGCTTCATGATTTTATCTCTGCTCTCTTGAGATTCAGCTATTATTTTTTTCTCATTTCGTAGCAATTGAAGAGGAGGATGGTCCTCAAAAAATGCCATAAGGCTCTCATCATGATTTAGGTGGCTACTATTTATTTCAGAAGATGACTTTTCATTCCCCTTTTCATGCAAATCACAGACGATTGCTTCCTCAATGTTTGGATTGGTTTTAGCAGAGGGAGGCTTATCCTTGTTCTTATCAATTCCTAGAGTGGGGCCGTCTACATTTACTACATTTACTCTTGGTTGGATCTTATTCTGTTCATTCCCTATTTCAGAATCATAGAATCATAGAATCATAGAGTTGGAAGAGACCACAAGGGCCATCCAGTCCAACCCCCTGCCATGCAGGAACTCCAAGTCAAAGCATCCCTGACAGATGGCCATCCAGCCTCTGCAACATAGGACACATTAGATGATTTGTTGGACTTACTGTACCTTTGTTAGATTTGCCCCTCTTTTTTTTTTCTTTTAAACCCTCTTATAAGCACATCACAAAGTCTAATCCAACCAAGTAGAACTGGAGAGAATACTTTGTTCGTCAAATAGTACAACTCTTTTGATCTCACTTAAGTGTGCTTGCCCTTTAATTATGATGACTAACCAGTTCCAAGTCTTAAATTATTTCCAGGCTATTACTAGTCTGAGAATGTAAGTTTTAAAATAAATTAAAATAGAATTAAAAATAATAATAAAAAGGCAGGTAAAGTTAACGCTCCTTAATATCACTTTATGTATGACCCACTAAGGTGTAAGAGTGTTAAGGATTGTGGCTAGTGCCATAAAATTGGTGTTAGGATCTACCTTACACCTTGCTATCCACACTACTGTTACCACGTCCAGGTAAGTGAGCTCCAATTTACACAGACTACTGGGGTTTCTGTCTGTCACCCATGCCTGGCCTGGTGACAGCTGAGCTGTCTTGAGAGCCAGATAGATAGAGGAGGGGGTGGAGAAGAGGTCTCACCCAGGCAGGCAGCTTCCACTTGGCATCTGGAGTCAAGGAGATGGAATTCTGGGAAGGTTTTAAAGCCTTGCCTCAGTCTCACTGCAGCTGAGCTGTCTTGAGAGCCAGAGGGGTGGAGAAGAGTCTCACCCAGGCAGGCTCCCACAGGATATGCAATTTGCTGTTTAATAATTTGTCATCCACTTAGATATAGCACTCTTTCTATCAAAGTTCCACCCTTCACATTGCATGTATAGTAATATCAGAGATCAGCCAGTCAAGAGGGTATGGTCAGGAGGATACTCTGCCACAGAGTTGATAATAATGGATGGCAGGGAGAAAGCAGCTGGTCATTTAACCCCAGAAGGGTAGAGAGAGCAACAGCAGATTCTAGAAGATCAATAGTGGTCCTTTAGATAGTTTTTGGACTGCAAATCCCATAACCCCTCACCTTTGGTAAACTCCCTAGGGTTAATGAGACCTGCAGGTGAAAAACACCTGGCGTGCCACAATAGCCCACCTTTGCCTTAAAACACTGTGACAAAGTTCTTGGGTGAGGAGCTGAGGAAAAGATTGGACATATCCCTTATGAGACCATTGTCTCTGGTTACAACCTTTAGTTTCAACATGCCCTTTCTGAGCCTCAGGGCAATGCTAATAAACAATCATATCAGAATGACAAGTGTGACTGTCATTTCACTGCCTCTCCCCACACCCATGAGAAAAGCTCCTTCCAGGCCAAGAGCAGCTCTTACCCACACAAAGAGCTAATGAGCAAATGGCTGACACATATAATATTAAAATGAAAAATTAAAGAAGCCAAGCAAGGCTTTCTAGATTGGTAGGAAAGTGTGACATGAAGTTGCCTTTTCCTTAATGCTTAGCAGCTACACCGCAGCCTTTAGATGCAGCTGATCTGTTTCGCCGTTTTTAAAAAAGAAGCTGGGAAAACCAGCACCTTTTTAAAGGCGCTTCTTCTCCCCTAAAACGCAAAAAAAGAGCGTTTTCATGGCACACTTTCCCTTTTTCTAATCTAAAGGCTAGACTTTCATGCAGCCATGAACACACTTCTTTATGCCAATCTAGATCAGGCCAAGATAACTGGCAAACTTCTTCTTCATCCTTTGGACATTTTTCATCTTAGCATGAATCAGGAGAGCGGGTCCAAAGTGGGCCACAAAAATGGTGAAGGGTCGGGAAACCATGCCCTATGAGGAACGACTTAGGGAGCTGGGGATGTTTAGCCTAGAGAAGAGAAGGTTGAGAGGGGATATGATAGGCTTGTTTAAATACTTGAAGGGATGTCACATTGAGGAGGGAGCAAGCTTGTTTTCTCCTGCTCCAGAGACTAGGACCCGGAACAATGGATGCAAGCTACAGGAAAAGAGATTCCACCTCAACATTAGGAGAAACTTCCTGACAGTAAGGGCAGTAAGTGAAACACACTCCCTCAGATTGGTTGAGTCTCCTTCTTTGGAGGACTTTAAGCAGAGGCTGGATGGCCATCTGTCGGGGATGATTTGATAGAGAGTTCCTGCATGGAAGGAGGTTGGGCTGGATGGCCCTTGTGGTCTCTTCCAACTCTGTGATTCTATGATTCTATGAGGGAGTCAACCATTCTATGGCAAATAACATAAAGAAGATCCCTTCCCCAATACTGTTTCTGCCCTTTTCCTTGCTTGATTTTTCCTTATAATTTTCTCTTGGGAGGATATCTTGCTATGATTTGTTCAAGAGCTATCTCTCTCGTTTGTGTTTAGTAAATACTACCGATTGAAACCATAAGTACTGGGATTCGGTAGATGGGCCACATCTCTCTAGTCTTCTTAATAAACCCAATTTCAGTGGCTCCTGGATGCATTATTTATGAGATTCTAAGGAGATTATTGCACAGACAAAATAAGTGTCGTATCCCTGACAGGATAAGGTTATCTTACAGTTTACTACCTGGTGTTATATTGCACACCAAAATGACACCGATACCACTGGATGACTACAACCCATCGCCCACCTGCATTTAGCCCACTGATTTTCAAGAACAGGAACCTTCAGTATTTCAAAATAGAGGGCTAAGTGCAGCTGGGAGACAGGTTATAGTCACTCATCAGCATCAGCAGCGTTTTGGTGTGTGATAACACCAGGTAGCAACCCATAAAGTGACCTTATCCTATCAGGGATAGGGTGCTTAATTTGGCTGTGTGATAATCGCCTAAAACAGGTATACCTTTGTTATAAAGTAGTTGTGTTCATGGTCATTACTTTGTTAAAAGAAAATTTGGTACCAGGGGCAAAAATAACCTGGAAAGAATAGGGATAGGTTCCTACACCACAATAATAATATTAAATAACAGTTTGACAAGTCTGAGGAAACTTTTTTATTCTTAGCTAACAATGTGCACATGTAAAATGAAGCAACCAGATCATATAAACCTTGAAAAAGCAAATAAAAACATTTTGAATCTTCTAGAGACCACTTGAAGACTTCCAGGAATACAATCCAGAATCCTTCTTGATACTTTAGTTACTAGAATCAAGTAGCTATCTTATCCCTTCTTCCTAAGGAAGGGCTGAAACAGATGGCCCGGTAAAGTTGACTACTAACAGTTTGGGGGTGTGGCATTTAGCCACACAACGCCCCGCATCACCCAGAAGCCACACCGGTGATTACACACTGGCTGGCTTCTGGGCAACTTGGGGATGTGTTGTTCAGATACCACTCACCCTAGACCCAGCAAAAACCCTGCTCTAGAGGTGAAGGGGTGGCTTTTTCCTGCCCCAAATAGGAGCTGACTTTTTCCCACTCCTTTTTGGGGTGGAGGCTGGCCAGATTGGGGCCTTGGCATGCAGTTGCCATGGCCCCCATCTAGCTCTCTCAGGGGCAGTGTCACACCATCCCTTTGGGGATGTCTCTTTTGCCCCTAAGTGAGAAGGAATAATCCACTGGGAACAGCCCCTTTAGATAAGATCTCTCTCTTAATTTTTGAACAGGGAAAATATTATTCTGGCCCCATTTCCACTTGTAATTTTGATGTGGATTTTATTTGATGCGAACCAACACAGTGGCTAATTCGCATGCAAATTGAATTTCCCTCTTTGTTTCCATTTAAAAGGAGTAACGAAGTACTGGGCATTAAATTTACCCCTAATCGTTTCCATTATGCTTAACTCACATTATGTAATCCATCATTTCCACTGATGCCCCAAAATTGGGGGGTTTTTTAAGTGAGCTGTCAGTCTATCACAAAAAGGATTTTACGTCACTGTGATGTGCATTGTCCAGCTTTATTTTAAAGCGGGGTATGTATTCTCCCCGTTTCCACTACAATTTTGAAATGGGTATTTCTGGTGCATCCAGCCAATCATTTTCCACAGTGAGTTTTCAGCAACCCGTTGCTCTCTTTTCCAGTCACTTTTTTTGGCCTGCATGGTGAAAGCATCAGATCTCCTGTGAGAGCATCATGGCTCCCAGATCCCCACAGGTGGTGCAGGCTCTGCTCTGAGTGGATGAGCAATGCCTCCTCTTCAGGGATAAATGTAACACCCAGAATCCCCTCTTTAGAGCCATTCTGACCAGGGGATTCTGGGGGTTGCAGTCTAAGAGGAAAGTGTCCTGAGTGGAGAGAGTCATTGCGATTTCAAGAAATTAAAAACAGAGAGATGCCTCCATTGTTCAGTGATCCTCTGCAGAAAGGCTGAAAATGGCAGTGGGAGAACAAGGAAGGAGGAAAGAAGGATACACCACCTGGCCAACCCCTTTCACATTAGCCCTCGCAGTCAAAATAAAATGCATTTGACACAGTTTTGTTTCTATTGATTTGCCTCTGATCTGGCCTGGATTTTCCCAAAAGATGAACTGGAAATGTGCTGACAAATAACTGCAGTCACACCGTATGAATTCGGATTAAGAGAATATACTGTGAATTGTTAGAGTTTGACAGTGAATCCTAATGGAAACAAGGAACATAGAACCAGGAGTGAATGCGTCCTCAAGTGGAAACGTTAAAAAAATACATTGCTGCAAAATCTGCTTTGAACACCAGTGGAAATGGGGCCATGGTGTAGTGGTTTGAGCATTGGACTAGGACTCTGGAGACCAGGGTTTGAATCCCCACTCAGCCATGGAAATTCACTGTGTGAATTGTGCAAGTCACACTCTCTCAGCCTCAGAAGAAGGCAATGGAAAACTTGAAGAAATCTTACCAAGGAAACCCCATGGTAGTAACTGATGGCAAACAGGGTCATCATAAAGATCACCGTAAGTTGGTGATCACTTCAAGACACATAACAAATGTGTTTGAATGACAAGCTGTAAGTAACTGTGATTGGTACTTACTGGATGACAGTTAGTGATATCACCAGAAGCCATCCCTAGGTCTTAGGTTTTGGCCCAGAAATCTCAACTAAATATCTAAATATCAGTGAACTAAGCAGGGCAATGTATTACTTCAGACCCTAGCTACTTGATAGCTGATTCTGTTGCTCCTCAGCTTCCTGATGATCACCAGGTACTGAACTGGATCCTGTGAAGAGACTGGCTTCCCATCATTTTCCAAGCTACAAATAGCTGATTGGGGCATTAGCATGAGATCCAAGTGTTGGCTGCACTATTAACAAAAAGAATACTGTATCATGAATAAAATCTGGATTTTAAAAATAGGAATCTTTTTATTGCTTTGAATAGCGTCTGTGCAATGAATTACCAAAAAGAACAAAATCTGTGAGGTGTAATGTAGTCCTATATATGTTTCCTCAGATGTAAGGACAACTGAGTTCAGTGGTAGCTCTGGTAACTGTATACAGGATTTCATAGTAATGGTCTTATTGTAAATAAAAGTGAATGCAAAGCAAAGTGACATACAAATCGGAAATATTAGAGCAAAATGTATGAAGCATAGTGTTCTCTTGCTTGAATTGTTCTTTTGGCAGAGTAGTTAGTTCCTTGTGAAACTGTTCCTTGTCTGAAGCATAATTTCAGCACTCTGCAAAGAACAGAAAAATAAGTATGAGAACCAGGGTGTTTCTCCCCCACTTGCTCCCACATCAAATTAGCAACAACAACAAAAATTCTGTGTGGAAAAATAATTGCAAATTTCTCTCATTGAAATCATTAGCACAGCAACATCCAACTCTGTAGCCTGTCACAGGTTTGTGTCAGAGTGAATTATAGTGGTCTACTTTAATTAATTATTTATCTATTTGTTTAATTTTATTAAAATATTTTTATCCTAACAAAATGGAGAAGAGATTGAATGGGGTTGTTTTGTGCCATTACAGATGACCTGGTAAAACTCTGCTTACTGACTAGACAAAAGCTATTGACTAGAAGCTAGGAAGCAGGGAAAATAAGCCCTTTAAAATGCATCAGTGTAAAGGAAACTGTGGCCCATAGGTTGAATGTGGCCTCCAAGGCTGCTTTTGGGGATAAAGATCCTCATAGCATCTCTCCAAAGCCTCTAGTGGGGAGTTATTAGTCCTTTTATCACCTTTCAGGGACTATTTCCATTTTTAAAAAGGCCTGCACAGTGCTTTCTTTTCAAAACAGTACATCATCAGACTGATGACTTCCTTGTTTGAAAAAGTCCCTGTACATATCTAAAACAATGCCTGGAAAACTATGGCAAGATTGGCAGTAGGACACACACCACAGACCTAGGTACAGTATAAGGTTTCTCAGAGCCCGGTGCTTCTTCTCTTAAAGCAAAAGTATGGAAATCTTGGGGAAAGATCATTGGCTTGAAAAGTATATATTTCTTCATTTATTAGACTTGTTATTTTTTATCTGAGTAGCACATACTGTCCAAAATTTCCTTGATGAAAACCAGTATATGTTTGGACAAGCAACATCAAGGTGTGGATGAAATGGCAACATTTATTATTGAGAAGGAACAAAAAGGCTTTCATCAGTTTGCTTTTGCCTGCGCCTACTGAGACAGACAAGAGACTGTCCCTTTCCTCCCCTCTCCCCCTGCTGAGTTAATGGAGTGCAAACCACTTTTGCACTTTGAACTCAATTTGTAGAAACTGAAGTAAGCTCAGGACACATGGAAAGTGGAGGAGGAGAAAGAAACTGGAACATTTTAAAAACAGCTAAAACAGTAAGCAGCAGAAGATCGAGATTGTCTATGCCAAACTGGGACAATTGGAGAGTATGATAGCACAGTCAGTTTGCAGTTTTGGTTGATATGCAAAATATCATGCTTAACAATATTCCTAGGAGTTGGCCATTGTAACATCAACCTTGTAACTTTTATCGGAGCCCAGCTCTTGTGCATCATAAAATTTCCCCCTAAGTCTCAGGTGTGATGCTGAAATCTCAGTGCTTGGAATAGTCCTGACCTGCAAGCCTATAAGAAGATGCCATTTTCTGATTGGAGGAGGAGATTTGTTTTTCAACATACTGAAATTTGGAGTGGTGAGGTGTTTATGGGGGTTGACAGTGAGTGAGTGTCCCTTTTGGGACTTGTAAATTGGCAATGCAGTTCTTCAATCCTTGATATTGACCATCCTTGCTTTATAGAAGAAATGCTCGTACTTCATCCATACCCTAACCAAAAGCAAGGCCATAAAACAGAAGAGAAACATAGAAAATTTATTTTAATAGGCGTTTGACATAAGCTGCTATCATCAATTGTATCTTGCATACCACTACAAAAATCTGTTGCATTTCTGAAGAAAGGAGGGGAAATATTTTGTTACCTTCTGGTACTAGGATTTTATAGAAACACCATGGAACAGCAGGGGGTCTGGATTCAAAGCAGCATCCTCTGCTCTCACATATATCAGCAGGGATCCCAGGATATCCACAGTTCTTTCTGACTTTCACTTCTGTAGGACACACCTTCTTAACTGTTTTGGGAGAGAAATACCCTATGATTAGTGGATCTCATTCACAATGCCAGACTTTGAACATTTGTTTCAGAATATGACTGCTAATGCCCTCCCGCCCATGACATACGTAGATAAACTTCAGAGAACTATGATAATCTATACAATTAAAAATATCTATCACTTTTCACCTCCATCAGGTCTTTTGTACAGCTAATGCAACAAAATAATTAACTGTTACTGGACAAAACTTATTTCCCCTCCAGCTAATGTGGGAACTGTAGCTAAACCCATAGGTAACAGAAGAATCCAAGGGTGATGGCAGTTCATAGTATCATAAAGTTGGAAGAGACCACAAGGGCCATCCAGTCGAACCTCCTACCATACAGGAACACACAATAAAAACACCCTTGACCATGTAATGGCCATCCAGCCCCTGCTTCAAAACCTCTCACCCTAAGAAAGTTCTTCCTAATCTTTAGGTGGAATCTCTTTTCCTGTTGCTTGAATTCATTGGTCCATATCCTAGTTTCTGGAGCAGCAAAAAACAAACTTGCTCCATCCTCAATATGCTATCCTTTCAAATATTTAAATATGACTATCATATCTCCTCTTAACCTTCTCTTCTCCAGGCTAAACATACCCAGCTCCCTGAGCTGCTCCTCATAGGGCATAGCTTCCAGACCTTTCACCATTTTGGTTCCTCTGGACACTCTCTGGTTGGTGTGATAGTCCTTACTAATCAAAAAGTCCTATAACTTTGACCTGCTACATTATTCTTTAAATTATTATTATTTTTTTTTTTTTTGCAATGTGCCAGTGTTTCCATCTCCATCACTGGTGCACTACTGTATCACCTGTGCAAAGGGAAACAGTTGCCATTCTTGCATAATCTCAGATAGCATCTTCCAGAAAGCAGACAGGACTGCATGACAAACCAAAGGATAAAGCCTTTTTAATGTTTCTGTAATGCAGGATAGCTGTAGCCTGAACCTGCAGATGTGAACTCTTAATAAATTTATCAGAGTTGATTCATGCCCAACAAGCTGCTACTCAGCCCTCATATCAAACAGCACAATGCAGGCTGAAATACATCTGGTTTTGCTGCATAAGTCAAAGTTATCTCTTTCTTTCTCTTTGCTTCATTAAGAGCATCATGTTCTGAGGCAGCTCTATAAAGATCATCTGGTTTTCACATATATTTGGTCATTTTTGTTTATGCCTGATAGTTTGTACTTAAGACTTTATCATAACCAAAACAGCTGAAAAGATGCAATTTTAAAAAATGCTGTCAGCCTTCAGTACAGAATTGTACATGTCATCATTAATTATATGAGGCATGAGCCAAAACTGTTGTTTTACCTTTGTTGTGTGTCTTTTAAGTCATTTCCAACTTATGGTCACTCTTAGGTGGACCTATCACAGGGCTTTATTGGCAAAATTTGTTCAGAGTGGGTTTACCTTTGCATTCCTCTGAGACTGAAAGAGTGTGGCTTGCCCAAGGTTTCCATGGCTGAGCAGTGATCCAAACTGTGGTCTCTAGAGTCATGGTCTAGCACTCCAATCACTGCAGTATGCTGGCTATGGTTCTAGCTTACCTCATAAAAAAGCTAAAGCCTATTTTTTTTTTTTGATATCTCATAATCAGTTTCTTTCTGATAACAAAGTATATCCAATTATCCACTCTTCTGACTGGCAAAACCACTTCTGAATATTCCTTGCCTAAGAAAACCCTATGAAAAATCATGGGGTTGCCACAAATAGTCAAGTGTGCACACACACACACACACACACACTGACCTGAATACACACACACATACACACACACACACACACACACATATATATATATATATATCTCAGAAGCTTTTCATAGAAGTACATTACATTTTGGTGGGGCTGGAGCAAAACACCAGGGCACTCCTGGAACAGCTGAATCAAAGCAGCATCCTGCATCCCTGCATTGCTGTGGAGTGATCCCAGGAGGTCCGCAGTTCGTTCTAGTTTTTGGATCTATGTGACATCGGCATTCCGCTATTGAAAAACAACAACAAGAACTCTGGTTAGCTTTTGTGTTGTTTGCATGCATTCTCAACTAGTGACACTTTCCCTGGTTTCAGATACTTGACTAAATATGAATTCACTCTTTGGTATAAACAAATAAAAAAGGTGATACTAAGCTTGTTAAAATCACACAATGGACAGCTTACTGTTAATGACATAGGCGTTGTGGATGAAGAAAGGGAGTTATTTTCTAGTCCTTTGTGCTTTGTCCAACTATTATCCAATGCAGCTGTCAAACCCCAGGAAGGGCTGCAGTTGCTGCTGCTTACTGTTGGGAATGGAAAGGAGGGCAAGTTGAGGCAAGCCAATGAAAATGCACCTTATCTAGGCTCCCCAGGGAAGAAAAGGAGGGTGCACTCCATCATGAGTAGAGTACATCTTTGTTTCTTTCCTCCTCTGACCTGAGACCACCTGCTGCTTCATTGTCTGAATTACCTCTCCTCTCCCTCCCTGACCTACTAACAAGCAGCAGCAGCAGCAGAAACCCCTCTTGGGATTTGACAGTTGTTGTAGTGTGAGGAGAATATGAAATTGCACAGGTGGAGTGTTACACTCAGCTTGCTCAGTGTAGGATATCAGCCAAAGTGTGTTCCCAACTGTCTTAGAATTACCTCATCTTACAGAACAGCAATTTGCTTGACTAGAGTTTCTTTTTGTGAACATTTCAAATGTGAAGATAACATAGTCATAGGGGCTATCTAATTTTCTTTTGGAAGCACGTGATGGAAGACATAATAAATGTGTATATTTGGACAAACAAATGGGTATTGGAACAGATCAAGTCTGAGCTCTCCCTAGAAGCCAGGATGACCAAACTGAAGCTGTCATACTTCAGCTGCATCCTGGAAGGCATGACCCACTAGAAAAGATAATTTGGAAAGGTGGAGGGTAGGAGAAACAGAGCTAGTATAGACTCAATCAAGGATGACATGGCTAGGAGGCTGAAGGAACTATCTAGAGCGGTTGAAGACAGGGGGTCTTGGAGTGTCTCCTCCACAAGGTCACCATGAATCGAAGCCGACTTGAAGGCAGAGGCTTCTAGTAGAATCAATTCACATTATTTATTGACAGGAAAAGTGTAATTTGGGGGAATCTGAAGGGAGTTGGAGCTTGCAAAAACAGCCTTGAGGAGCTGCGTGCATCCTTGAGGATGTCCTCTGCCCTCTTCTTCACTGAAGTTTCTCCATCAGATTATGCTTCTGTGAAGAACTAAACATGTTATTATTTACATGGGAACAAAACCCTCTTTTCATTACTTATAGATATTACCCAATTACATTTCTATCCCTAATTCATGAAGGGATAGAATTCTACTTTTCTTAACATGTGGTATATTGGTAAATTTCATTGACTGATTGTTCAACATGACATGGATGCATTCCCATAGCTGCCCATGAAAAAAGAGCCAGAAAATATAGGCAGCCATGTTGATTCATAACTACAAAACAGTTCTAGATTTTTGAAATTGCCCTGTGAAGCTGAAGGATACTAATTTCCTGTTCAGTACCAAACAATCGCTAAATACTTTGTAGGAAGAGTTCATAATAAGATGTAACTTCTGGGAGATCTGGTTCTTCTCCAGCAATTAGGTGGATTGCAGCTATCCTCAGAGGGAACAAGAAAGTTTGAGGGGATAGCAGGTGATACCATTGTCTCAGGTAATAAAAACCTTTCAGCACTTAGACCATTGCATACCCCAGCACAGCTACATCACTTCTCTTAGTATTAAGGTGTAGCCTTAAAGTTAAGCACCAGTACATGTAGATTCATCCATACAATTTTAAATGCTAACTATGGAGCTGAAAAGGAAATGTTTGTCTCACTTTCACTAATATAACATTGTGAGATGTGCCCATATTAGCAAACCTTGAGTAAAACTACTTACGTGGAGCTTTGTCCCCTTCAATAAGTGTGCTGAGTCCTAAAATTAAAATAAGGGACAGTACCCAGACCCTCTTCTGTTCCATGGTGACTTGAAACCCTTGGAAAGAAATCAAGAAGAGTACCACACAGCCAAAATTGGGTTCATTTTATACCATAATTAATGTTTGTATACTGAATCCAGATAACACATTGCCAGACGTACTCCACCTCAGGTATCTCAATATATCTTTGATTAGGAAATGTTACCAAATTTTCCTACGTATGCAGCAGTGATATTGGGATGATAAATGGAAAAGGGAGTGATAAAAATGGCATCGGTCAACTACCTTTAATTACCTCAGCTGGGATGCAAGCCAACATTGGAATCATTAGAGCAGCTTCATATGGAAGACATTTTAGAAAGCTAAAAAGACATGCACAAGAACTACTACAATTTCTGCACATAAAGTTGTCTGTTGTTCTGTGTCTTCAAGTAGTTTCCAACTTATGGCAATGCTAAGAACCTATCATGAGGTTTTCTTGAGAAGATTTGTTCAGAGGGGGTTTGTCTTTGCTCCTTCTGAGACTGGTTGTCCAGTAGGTTTCTATGCCCAAGTGGGGATTCAAAGCCTGGTTTCCAGAGTTAAAGTCAAGTGCTGAAACCACTACACCATGCTTCTTTTCTCTAGACTCTCTCTTAGTCTATCAGAATGCCAGCATATGTCTTTTGATGCTTGTCGCAGCAGCAGGAATTGAGAACCTCCCTCCCTCAATAAAGCTGGCTCCTTTCCCTGTCTCTTACTGCGAAACTTAGTACTGTAGCTGAAGTAGACTGGCAGAGATGTGTCTGACATTGTCTCTATAGTCAGTTGCAGAAAGATGAAGGCATCCTATATAGTGAGGCCTGAGAGGACTTGCAGGGCTTTCCCTTCAGGGCCAGTGGAGAAGCACTTGCCTCTGTGTCCCCAGCCAGATATACAATTATGATATCTGGCTGGGGAGACAGAGCTTAAGGGAAAGCCCTGCAAGAGAACAGTGAGTCATATAGTTGGAGGGGAGGAGGGATAGGTTATAATCCTGCCTTGGCTGAATTTTACAGGAAGTCTTCCCATGCAGGATCTTGGCCTTTGAAGTAAAAGTAACTATGTCAGTAATTACATATTTTTATTAGCTTTAGAACTTTAGCTATAATTTATTGTTCCAATTTACTGTAACAACTTCTTGATCCAACAACAGGTTGTCTCGAACTTATAGTTACCCTAAAGTGAACCTATCACAAGATTTTCTGGGGCTGAGAGTGTGTTATGTCCCCAGGGTCACCCAGTGAGTTTCCATGGCCAAGCACAGACTCAGACATGGTCTGCAGAATCATAGTCCATCACTCAAACTACTGCACCAGCCTGGATCTTGCTAATTATAATATTACTTGTTAAAATGCAACTTTCTAAGTTCACAGGCATCTTCATAGAATCATAGAATCAGAGAGCTGGAAGAAACCACAAGGACTGTCCAGTCCAACCCCCTGCCATGCAGAAACACAGAATCAAAGCATCCCTAACAGATGGTCATTCAGCCTCTGTTTAAAAACTTGCAAAAAATTGCAGTGTGTTCCACTGTTGAGCAGCTCTTGCCATCAGGAAGTTCCTCCTAATGTTGAGGTGGAACCTCTTTTTCTGTAGCTTGCATCCATTCTTCCAAGTCCTACTCTCTGGAGGAGCAGAAAACAAGCTTGCTCCATCCTCAATATGACATCCCTTCAGATATTTAAACAGGGCTATCATATCACTTCTTAACCATCTCTTCTCCAGGCTAAACATCCCCCGCTCCCTAAGTCGTTCCTCATAGGGCATGATTTTCATATCAGCATCAGAAATAAGGTAATGCCATATCTACAGTGAAAGCAGCATAATATGATTTGAAATGTTGAAAAACACTCAATTTTTTTTAAAAAAAAATTAAACTGAAGATTTTTGCTTCAATAAAGCATGGAGATCTATAGAGTGTGCCATAGCAACTATTATATACAATTAGTAAGGTTTTTTCTCTAGCCAATTGTTAAATGCTTTGTTAACCCTCTTATCTCGAACATGTTAGGTGTGTACATGCTCTTTTATATCATAAATAGCCCTGTGACTAAAATCAATGGAATTTTTAAATGAATATGTAAACATAGGGCTGGTACCTCCAACAAACAGTTTAATCTGAAATCTGCTTTCAGACTTGTTTTAAATAAAAAATTTCTAACTCCCGATGAAATAGCTTTAGTATATTTTTTTATATTAGGTCAGATGAGTGATCACAGAACACCATTACAGCCCCTAACAATGGCCAGAATCCTCTTGGTTATTTATTTATGTGTACACTAAATTCCTGCATCTTTTCTCAGGCATTACAAAAGGAGGTATCTAGTACATCTTTGTGCAATTCCTTTATCTGCATGGTGAGAGCCAAATAACACCTAGACACATCCCATTTGTCTAGCCACTGACTGGATATACTCCTTCAAAAAACCTGGACCCAATCTTCAGCTGTCATTGCATAACCAGAGAAAAAGTCTTTGTCTTCCTGGATGTCCAAGGTCTATATTGAAGGCCCAGAAGGTGCCTGACTGTAGCTCTTCTCTCCTGTCACCAACTTTCAGAGGTGATTGCATTTAGGACTGAAAATTGGCATTTGTGTGAGTGCCTGCACGGTGTACTGGTTTGAGTGTTGGACTTTGACTCTGGAGACCAACAAGATTCTTATCCCCTCTCAGCCATGGAAATCTACTGAGTGGCCTTGGGCAAGTCACACTCTCATGGCCTCAGAGGAAGGCAAGGGCAACCCCACTCTGAATAAATTCTGTCAAGGACATAAAAGGTTTGCAAAGTGAAGGAGGAGGGAGGAGGAGGGAGGATCAAGGCCTTCAAGTCTCATGTCTCCCACACTACAGTTTGAGAACCACTGGTCTACTGTATTCTACATAGGGCCGACATAAATTGAGAGAGAGATTTTTATTTGAACGCTCATTTTGTGAGTAACTGGCTATGGATAATGGTTTTTAAAGTACTGATGTTTTAACATGGTAGTTTATTCAGTTGCTTTAAAAACTTCTTTATTATGAGATTTATTTAAAAACACCTTGTTTTAATTCATATCCTCAGCAGCCTTGGATCTCATGTCAAAAGAAATGTGAGATACAGATTAAATAACAGATAGATGGAGAGATCAAATTCAGAAGTGCACCAGTAAGAATCCACTGGAAAACCATTTGCTTTTCTGATACAGGCAGCAAAATTGTATGCCGTCATCCTTGGCAGTAGGTTCAAGATTTCAGAACAAAACCCTACCCATCCCTGCTTGGAGATGCTGCTGATTCTACACCCAGAGTGTGTGCTTTGCTCCTGACTGTGGAATGGGGGAGTCCCACTACATTTGAAATGAAAGAAGTGGAAATTGTATTAATCTACTAAATTTCTGAAAAGATTCCAAAGGCACTGATTTCTTGTTTCTAAATACAGGAAACCTGCTCTTAAGAATGTTGCTATCTGCACATCTGGTAAGGATGAATTATATCTATGATGGAACATGGCAGTTTTTATTTTCTTACTGATAACATGTCAGCATATTTTAAACTTGCCATACATTCCATGTTCCTCCACACACAGTTATGCATGCCAAAGCTAATTTTAACTCTGGCTCTTGAGTAATTGATTTTGTAAAAATAAAAGAAATAGCAAGCAGTGGGATATGGATAAGGATCACAGCATTAGGTGAACGGAGCAAAATAACCAACCCCTTTTCCCCTACATTGTGATCCAAATTACCCCTCTCCTGAAATAACCCACCCACTGTTTAGAATCATGAAAGAAGCCTCTTACTCTCATTATCTATGGGTCAAAGGAGTGTTTCACATCATAGCCCAGTGATAGAACACATTTCATTCCTTTACCTAGCACAGGTACACACAAGTCAGCCCTTGAGCTACTCTATGATATGATGAATGCTGCGGATTTCTTTCTGAAACTTTCTGTTGGTATTGAGTTAGGGCCGTTTTGCAGTAAACAATTACAACTCTATGATTCCCCTTTAACTGCCATGGCTGCATCCTATGGAGTCATAGAATCATGGGATATGTGGTTTGATGAGGCACTGTTGCTCTCTGGCTTAGAATTTTAGGTTGTTGCTGTTGTGTATCTTCAAGTAATTTCTGAAGTATGGCAACTTTATTGGGTTTTCTTGGCACATTTCTTCAGAGGGGGTCTAGCATTGCCATCGTCTGAGGCTGAGGGTATGTGACTTGCCCAGAGTCACCCAGTGAGCTTATATGGCTGAGCAGTAATTCAAAACCTGGTCCCTAGAGTCCTAATCCAAGGCTTGAACAACTATGATCTTTCCCTAAACTGCACCTTCAAGGATAGCATAGGATGTTGTCATAGCACGTAAGGTGGAGTCATAGTGCTATAACTGCATCGTGTGAAAAGGCCTTAGTTGGAAACGACCTCTGAGTATTCCTTACCTAAGAAAACCATGAACTATATAGGGTCACCATATATCAACAGACAACTTGAAGACACAACAACAACAACAACCATTAACAGAAATAATTTGATATTACATTTGTGCTCACAAAATCCCAGGTGATTTACGAGAGGTGAGAATGCCACTTCTGTTTCTTGTTTTTAGCTGCTTTTTTCCTGATGAAGAACTTTTCAAGACTGATCCAATTTGCTCTCCTTCCTGATGATTACAAATTTCAATTCACCCTGAAATGTGTGTTTGAACACACTGTGGATGGGTTGTCATGGCATGGTGTCCAGGGGTGGCTTATGGTCTGAGCAGGAGAGTGCCTTACTCCAAAGTGGCAGATTGAGTCCTGTCACCTGCTTGGAAAATGGATTACTTGTAATCTTGTGACAAATTTGCTGTTCTAACCTCCTATACCCAGCTAGTTGAATCATCACCCAGTGTTGTTAAATATCAAGAGAAAATTTTCAGGCTGCATAGTTTATTCACAAAAGTCTTCCGAGACTGAGGATTATTACTGAATGCACCCTTAAATCCCAATCCTAAATCCGAAGGTTAATGTTGTTGTTGTGTACCTTCAAGTCATTTCTGACTTATGATGACCCTGACATGAACTTATCACAGGTTTTTCTTAACAAGATTTGTTCAGAGGTGGGATCGCCTTTCCCTTCTTCTGAGGCTGGGAGAATGTGACTTGCCCAAGATCATCCATTGGGTTTCCATAGCTTAGAGGGAATTGGAACCCTGTTCTCAGAGAATCCTAGTCCAATACACAAACCACTGTCTCATGCTGCCTATATAAATACTCAGAAGAAAACTGTGATGGTTTCAAAAAGATGTAACTTTTTCACCTTTTTGTTTTTCTGGTTCAGAACCTCTGATGGGCTTCTTGAACCATAGGTTTCTCTGGAACCATAGTTAGGGACTATAGTCCCCCTCAACATCACACCAAGGTGGCTAGAAGATTCTGGTAGTTGTAATCCAGAAAAGCAGTCTTTTCTAACTGTGTCCCCTGAATACAATTTAGACAATAACAAATGCTGTGTACTGGATTTCTAATTTAATGTCTTTATATTTTCGTCACATACTTTGGGAACCTTGAAAGTATCAGGCATGGGGAAATTCCAGTTTAATAATGGCTGGCATCCTGTTGAGAATTTACAACATCATAAAGCAAATCTTCATTGTATGGTTTGAAACTGTGGCCTTGTGCAACAGTCATATTCCCAGGACGGAAGTGTTGTAGCTCATACATTGGGACCATTGCACAAGCATCAGAGGTAGGGTGACCAGATATCGTCCTTTTCCAGGGCATACCCTACATTCCAACCTTCTGTCCGGGGGGATTTCAAAATGCCCTCCATTCTGAGTATGACTAAGAAGCATGAATTTGTATTTGTATTAGTGTTTTTAGATTTTATTTAGTAATGTCCTACACTTTTCTTGACCGTCCTACATTTTTGGTGCCTTGTCCTCCTTTGTAGTTAGGGCATCTGGTCACCCTGAGCAGAAGAAGCAGTATGGTCATTGAGTAGCAGCCACAATGTACAATGGGACAGACTGCCCTTGTGAAATGACAGCACAAGGAAAGGGGGTGCAATGGCCCCCAACAAAGTGATAGGCCTTGGTACATCCAGAGTGGAGGACAGTGGAAAATCATAGGGGCCCTATACCCATTTCCTTATATGGTACCCTGTTGTGTGGCAGAAGCCCTTAGTGCACAACAGAACATCTTGCATGGTGCTCCATTGCATACCACCACAATTCCCTAACATGGTTGCATATCATATGAGTGATGTAGCTCCTTCATCATAAATGTACTTGGTTTTGCTATCATAAAGTTACTCTTCATAGCCTATGATGAATAGCCTATCTTGGCTTATTGTTTCCCATTGTGCCCCATATAATTGAGATTTGTGCTAGCATCACGGCTAATTTTTTTATCCAGAGCTATGTGTGATATTTAACTCAGCAGATTTATTTCAGTAACCATATTCTGTAACATAAAGCAATACAAAGACAAAATCATGAGCCAGCTAAAATTACAAAGATTTGTAAATGCCCAGACTGTTATTTTCAATAAAACTAAACAGCAATCCATAGCTCTAATGATCAGATACTGTACACTGTACTACAGCAGATAAGTTCAAGACAGATAGGATAACAGAGAGAAGGAAGAGAAGGAGGGGCAGCAGTAGTAATAGTAGTGGGGAGAGAAGAGGGAGATGATAATATTTGGTGGTGAAAATAGAAAAGTATAATTCACAACTTGTTTTCATGTAAGATGTCTCCAAAACCTTTGAGACAGAACCTTACAACAACAAAAACGAAAAGCCTAAAACAGATAAAAGTCATATCTGATGTACTATCATTTTTACAATATGAGACAGAGCTAGAAGACTTTACATATGACTGAGAAAAGTGAACAGAAATATTATGTTTTGTCTGACAACTTAATTTGAAGCAGACTTCCACTACCCAATGCTCTGCAGATACCCATCCTAGCAAGTATGGTCAGTAGTTGGACATTTTGAGGGTAGTGTTTCAAAACATCTGGAAGCCACCAGGATGGAAAAGGCTGAGCTAAAACATAAGTAAAGCCTTCAGTAGAACCTAAGACCTCCTTATCATGAACTGCTACATCAAAATGAAATACACAGTATGTTCATAAATTCATCTTAAACATTTTCTGATAATATTGCTCCTAACCTCAGTATCTTGGGTTAACATTTTAACAAATTAAAAATAATAATAAATAAAATTTTCATTGTATTAGAGTTCCTTGAGGCTAGAGACCATGATGAGCTTCCTTCTCTGAAGTCAGTTTGCAGGATACAATTTCACACCTCAGTCCATATTTTTACAACTCCACCTTTTTTTTCAGATGGATCAAGACAGCATGCATGGCTCTTCTCTGCCCATCTTTTTTAATCTTAGCATCCTTGTGAGATAGATCAGACACATCTTCCAACTCTAACATTGGCTTTCCAGCTATTGCTCCACCTGTTTTTCAGTAATCTGGGGAAGAACTAGAGTTAGAGCTTCTAAAAAAACACCACTATTACATGCCACATCCCTATTAGATCTGTTTTATGTATAATATTGATCTATTTCATGTCATGCATTTTTCTGCTTGGTTATTGGACACCAATATAACTCTAGCCTTGGAATTACTTGTTGAATCTGGGCTGATCTCAGTAGCCTAAAAGTATATTTTGAGTGTCCTCTGGATACATTGTTCATTATTAATAATACTGAGGCTAAGGTTTCTCCAACTGAAGAAGAAAGAAACAGAATCAGACCTAAAAATGCTGAAACACTGGATCGTCATATCAAATACAAAGCATGTGTGCATGTCTTCAGACCAAGTATGTATTAAAAAATGGAGAGGCCAAAGAAAAGTAAAAATTGTAGTGGCAACAGTTGCTAAAATTGGTATTTTTGAGATTGGGGCAATCCTTTTCTCCAGCAAAATGGAGGGGTTCATCCATCAATTATTTCAGAGGCTTCAGGAAGCCAAACCACTCATGCTCTTCCAATCGGACCTCTTTTTCTTCTTTCTTTAAACAAAATCCAACCTGTGTGTCACATTGGCTGTAAATTCCTGCTCTAGCAGGAGGTTGGATGTGATAACCTTTGGGCTTCCTCCAAACATTACAAGTCTATGATTTTTGCATTGTTTCTTCACAAGCTTAACAGTGCTCCAGAGAACCTCAAGGTAGAATTACTAAGGGTAGAATTTCCTGAATACTCTAAAACTACCATCTTAGAGTATCTTGCAATTTTGTTTTTTAAAGATTATGCAGAGGTTTGGGGGTGGGGGATAGGGGACTGCAGAAAAGGACCTGGGGTTTCTAAGCTGGGGTAAAATAATAACACTGATACAGTAATAGCATTAGTAACTCTTAAAAAAATAAATGGCATTTATGCAGTCAATAATGTGATAGTGATGGAAAGAATATTCAAAAATACAGTATTGTAAAAAAAGGTAGAAAAACATCCTTTTTGTGTGCTAAGAAACCCTAACAAGAAGAATTCTGGACTAAGGGAATCTTCACAGTTTGGGACTTATTCTGTACAGAATTTGTGCATGTTTGCTTTATATAGAAAACATTTTGTGTGTGTGTGTGTGTAGCAAACATCATTTTATGGAAATAGTGATGAATGTATTGAATTTCCTCATTTCCTCACATTCTAAGCTGTGGGGAAAATTGACTGGACAGTGAAATCCTTTACTCCTTCATTCTGCAAAGCATTGTCCTCAAGCAGTCTAAATGTTTTCCATTTCCATTCTTCATACTGAAAAATTGCCTTGCTTTTCTGAAGCTTCAAAGCACCATGGGACCTTAGGCGAATACTGATAATGTTCATAGCAGCATCCTTTCCCCAAGCATTCATCAGCAGAGATGCCAGGATAACCACATTGGACTCTTTTCTTTGGTGCCATTCCACACATCTTAGCATGTCCTTCAAAGAAAAGAGAGTTACAAAGTGGACATTATGCCTTATTTTAAAAAAAATGCCCACAAGTTAACGAGCAACTAATAAAGAGCTATAATGTATATGAAATTACTTACACATAATAAAGGACAAAACAGAAATAAGATGGTTGTCTGTACTGGTCTTAAATCTGGTGGTATATTTGCTATTTTAGTGATAAATGCTAGGGAGATACCAAAGCTAAGAATGGGCAAAAGAAATAAGAATGTACAGTGGTCCCCCGGTTTACGAATCCCCCGGGGAACGAAATCCCAGGGACCCGAAACCGCCGGGACCAAAAAACATCCCCTGGGATCCGAAGGATCCCCCAGGATGCGAATGAGAAAAACCATGCGGCCCCTTTAAATCGGCCGTGCGGTCCGGCAAAAATAGCGGTCCCCCGGGAAACGAAGATTTCCGGGTTACGAAAGGTAATCCGGAACGGATTACCTTCGTAACCCGGGGGACCACTGTATATAGATAATTGTGATTTTCTGTTGGAAGTTATGTTTTTATGGAAAATAAAGATTATAATAAAATAACAACAACAACAACAATAGTTGTAATGTATATGAATTAGAGCAATATTATTTGAAGAGAGGTACATAGTTTATATTAGTTGTATGTATATACACACACACACACACATGTATATATACATTAACTGTAGTCCTGCACCCCCTGGCAGAAGCAAGAAATTTCTTGGGTATTCCTCTGAAGGCAGTCAATGTGGGCCATGGCAGACAGGTCTAGTGGCATCCCCACACCGGGTTTCCGGTGCTGAGTGCGGGGGCTTTTGGGAATGGCACACACTCCCACCCCACCCCGTCCTTTTGCTGATGAGGAAAAGGACAGGATGGCAAGACAGGGAGCAGCACGGGGGTTCAGGAAACATGTACAAGAATGGTGAATGGCACACGAGGTACAGGGAGTGGCATATGGGGACAGGGAACAGCGCCAGGAAGCACACGTGGGGATAGTGCAGGGGGAGGGCCTGACCAAGCCTCACCCCTCTTCTGGGGTGCCACTTGGTTCAAGTCGCACCACCTCACCCTCCTAGTGACACCACTGAACAGGTCTGCAACTGTGTCACCTTTGATGGCAGAAAAGCCACAGAAGAACACATTATAAAAACATTCTAGGAGAGAGAGTGAAGTCATAGCCTCCAAAATCTGTGCCACCACATGCAGACTTAACCATGAGTCAGTCCCATTCACCTCAGTGTGGCTTACTATTGAAAAGATGTATAGGCTTGCACTGTAAGCAGGGCAGGGGGATAATGTTATACAGATGATGTTGTTATTCCTCAGTTTTAAAAGGCTTCCAAATACTTAGTTTTAAATAAGAATATAGGTAATCTTCAAACAGATCTTTTTGTTTTCCTTTTGTCCATGTTTTTAACATTTTTTTCCAATGGGAAATTAATTAATATAGACTCCTGTTAAAGGGTCATGTTATTTCAAAACTATTAATTTTGTGTATCAAGTTAGAAATTATCTTCATATAAGAAATGATCGATATAATTGTATTGTTCGGAGAAGTTCAAGTTTGATAATGAATAGATGATTTCTCACAATAAGTAGATGCAGAATCTTATCCTTTTCCAGTCCTTTGCATTATCTTTCCTGAGAACCTCAAGAAATTATAAAGGGTCCTACATTGCTCTTTTCTTGTGGATCCTGCCTCTCCCTTTGTTTCAGACACAGGTGCTTGTCACACTCATTTTGTTTTGTCCTGTTCAAAACCTCCTTCATCTGTGCTCATGAAGATAAGAGCATTTGAATAATGACTTCCAAAGTTTAACTGGTCAGGATTGCACCATTATCACACTATTTTAAAAAATCTAAAAAGGGTTTCAAGAGTTTAGAGCATAGGAAACAGATCAACAAAACACAGCTATTGTTTTGAGAAATCATGTTCTTCTTCCTTACTATCCTGTTTCCCCGAAAATAAGACCTAGTAGAGGTTTTGCTGAATTGCTAAATATAAGGCCTCCCTTGAAAGTAAGACCTAGCAAAGTTTTTGTATATAAATAGATATGCAGTATATAATAAATGTTCGGTTTTTGGGGTTCAACAATAAATGTGAATTTGTCTTCATGGAAAAACAAGACATCCCCTGAAAATAAGACCTAGCGTATCTTTGGGAGCAAAAATTAATATAAGACACTGTCTTAATTTTGGGGAAACATGGTAGTTACTCAACCATAGCAGAAAATGTGGTCATTAACAGTTTATTTCCATCACGGGGAGGAGGGGAATCAATTTTCCAATCACTACAGCACAACAACGCTGGGAAACACAACATCATCAGTAAGACTGAAGCAAAGGTGAGATTAATATACTGCTATAATGATATAGCAGTATCATATGATAAGCACCAGACTGTATCTTGCTACTATAAACCGACATTTTCATTATTACCTGTGTCAGAGAGAGGTCGAAAGCACCATCGAGTACTAACAACATATGAATTAAAGCAACATCCTTTTTCTTGGCATTCCTCAGCAGTGATGCCTGGGTGTCCACATTCTTCTCTTGCACTCATATCCATGAGACAGTGTTGGGAAACTGTTAAGAAGAATGAGACACATTATTGCTGTCCAACTCTTATTTCCACAGATTTGACATCCTTCTAAGTCTATTAACCATCTAATCAAATCTATTCATCTATTTATTTCTGAGCAGGAATAAACAAAAACTGTGTGGAGTTTTAGAAACTGTTACCTAAACCATAGGTGGAGAAAGTTAGCCTTTTCAGATGTTTTGGGCTTCATCTCCCAGGAGTGACAGCAGCAAGACCAATGGGGAAGGACTGTAAGGACTGTAGTCCAAAATATCTGGGGAGCCCAAGATTCTCCATCCATTAGCTCATCATTAGCGGAAACAAATAACCATAAGTCAATCAGTTATGCCTGATTCTTTTCCCACCTCCTGAACTCTACTTCATTGGGATTGACTGAAATTTCAAAGTGACAAGAATGGTTCCTATCTACCAGTGATCCGAGCAGTTCATAGGATGAGTGAGGCTTTGGAATGATGGATTGAGTCCCCTTCCCTGCCCAGCCTGTTCTCAAACATCATGACTGTCTTTGTAACAATACCATTGATTGTTTGCTTTGAGCATAATATCTTTTGTGACACGATCTTACTCCTGTCAGAAATTAAGGTAGCAGGTTTGTGTATTGGCCAGAATCTAATTTGTCTTGAGTTCTTGGGAAAAATCAGAGAATGTTAAAATAAAATCCTTACCGTTATTTACTGGTGGGTGGAAACACATTGATGCACCAGAAACTGTAGGATCAAAGCAGCATCCAATTCTTTTACACCTCTTACGTGTGATTCCTTCATAACCGCACTGCATCCTTGCCTCCAGTTCTATCATTTTCTTTGCATAACGAAGTGAAACTATAGAAAAGGACATCTTACAGCTCTGCTTTTTGATTAATAATCTCAGGAAAGAGCAAAATATATATTTGGGTTGAGTCTGGATTTAGACAGAGAGTTGACTTACTGAAATTTTAACACAATCCACAGTTGATTTCTGCCTGGACTAAGGAATAACCTATGGTTAGTTTAAATCCCATTTAACAAGAATGAAGTCAAAGAGAAACCTAAGGCTGCTTCATAAGGAATGCTGGTAGTGTGGTTGCCCATCTCACAATTTTCATAATAGATAACGAAGCTCATCACATGAAGCAGAGTAATCCCTTCAATCTGAATAGCTCTGTCTGAGTGTCTCACTTCCTTAGTTTTTGGGAATTACAGAATTTAGAAGACTTCTTTTACAGCTTCCAAATATTGCCTTGTCTTTTAAAAACACAAATATTTAGAAATGGTATCATAATGATCCCATTATATCATTGTATAATATTGTGGTAAAGTCATCCTCCCTTACAGAAAGACTATGGCATGAATTGCTTAACAGTATAATACTGTGTTATAATGCATATGGGGCTAGTTATATTATGGATATAATGCTATCAATTGAATCTTTTTTACTCTTAATCATCCATATATTTTTTTAGAATCTGGCTGCATTTTTACCAAGCCTTTTCCCAGAAAAAAAAACTACACTGTTTGCCTAGGAATTTTTTTTTTCTTTTTGTTCCTAAAGTTGAGCATGTGGTGAGGCTGACGTTCTTCAAAGGAATTTGGTTCTTCTAAGAAATTCAACAAACACTCAGCACCTACAACACATTCCTCATATCTCACAAACTTGAGCTAAATAATTAAACAACCAGTGGTGCTGCCCACCTTCCACAAAGCATTACCTCTTTCTCCAGAAGGTTCGAAGCACCATGGGACATCAGGCACTGTTGAATCAAAGCAACATCCATTTGCTGTGCATTCCTCTGCTGTTATACCTTTAGAAGCGGAATCACAGTTCTTTCGCTCTTTGACATCCATTAGACACTGACATGCATCTGTTGGAAGAAAGAAAACTTGGGTCCAAGTCTTCAGATAAATATCACTTCAGGAATTGTTTCTGAGTAAACAGTGTAGTGTAGTGGTTTGAGCACTGGACTATGATTCTGGAAACCAGGGTTTAAATCCCCACACAGCAATGGAAATCCATTGGGTGACTTTAGGCAAGTAACACTCTTTCGGCCTCAGAGGAAGGCGAAGGCAAACTCTCTCTTGTATAAATCTTGTCAATAAAATCCATGATAGGGTCACCTTAAGGTCACTATAAGCCAGAAATTACTTGAAGAAGGACCACAACAATAACAAATGTACTGTAATATTGTGCTGTTAAGTGTCTTTCTGTTCTCCTTGCTTTTCAGCTGTTTATTCTGCTTTTGAATATATTATAGTATGATGTTTACTAACACTGAAAATAACACTTCCAACCATTTAATTTGATCATGTTGAGTGCATGGCATATTTTATTGTTAATGTTAACTAATAAGGTTCATGTAGCCACATTTGCCACATAACAGCAAAGTAATCAAATACATAGTGGGTATTGAAACGAAAGCTATGAGTGTCATGACTTGAGCATATGGGTAAGCAAATGTGGAGAACCTGTGGTCCTCCAGATGTTGTTGCACAACAGCTCCCATCAGCCCAAGCTAGACGGCCAATGGTCAGGTCTAATGGAAGTGGTAATTCAGCAATATTTGGAGGGCCACAAGTTCCTTTGATAAAGTAATCACATGATCATTTAATACTCTGACTAAGTTGTACTTTAAGGTGAGATAAGCAAATGAAATCTATAAACAATTAGACACTGATATACCAATTAGACACTAACCAACCAAAAGATAAAATGCCTGTTAGGTATTGTCTATATGACTGGTATCTTATACAAGGTAATAGGGTTTCCTTCCCTTCCATCGTCAAAACTATCATTTTACACAGATGAAAAGCTGGCCAAGATTTGTATTGTTAACAGAAATGATGACAGACAGACAGGCTGACAGACAGACAGACACATGCATGCATGGACGTGCATACATACAGACAGTTACAGGGAACAAAAAAGAAGTTTTTAGTTGGGTAACATTCTATTATCAATTTACACTGGATTGTATTTTACAGTTAATTCACTAGTTAGTATAGTTGGCTTGATTTATTCATTAATAAATAATATATACTCACATGGTGGACGTCCTTCACTCTGGGGACAGAAAAATGTTAAACATATGGCAGCAACATATTGCCAGTATGTCTTGGATTCCATTGCTATATCCAACTTGGAAGTTTAATCCTCTTAAAATCTACTAATCTAAAATTAAATGAAATATATACTATGTTAAATATGCCAATTTCCAGATCTAAATTATTATAAAATAAATATAAATTCAATTCATTTCTTTGTCATCTACCAAAAAAGGGAGGAAAACAGTAACTCACGAAAACAACTGTTCATTCTTTCATCCATTGTCAGTAGTAAACTTTTCTCTACATTTGGGAGTAGAGCTACTATGCAATGCTGTAAAAGCTACCCTACAGCAACATTAAGACTGTGAAAGTGCCCAAGACACATAATTATTTATGCCATATATGAACATAAATAAGCACATTTATCACACTGAAGGGGTCCCATAAAGTAGAACCATGGCCCAACACTGCACTTAGCCTAAAAGTTAATCAATTTTGTTCTTAGCAAAGACCTAGCTGCATTAATCTGAAAAACCAGTATGTAAAGAGATCTTGTAGCACCTTTGAGACTAGCTGAAAGAAACAAGTTGATGGCATGAGCTTTTGACTTCCTGAAATGCATGGTATTTTTCTGTCATTGTTGTCATTGTCATTGTCACACCAAACCAGATAACAACCCTTTAAAAGATCACATTTTTCTCAGTTTTAAATAGCCATAAACCAAGCAAGAGAAAGGGGGGGGGGTGCAGGTTCAGGAGATACAAATATGTATATGTATATGTATATGTATATATATGCATACTTATCAAATTTGCAGATGAAACCAAATTAGGAGGAGTAGCTAATACCCCAAAGGACAAGATCAAAACTCAAAATGACCTGAATAGACTAGAAAGCTGGGCCAAAGCTAACAAAATGAAATTCAACACAGAGAAATGTAAGGTCCTGAACTTAGGGTGGAAAAATGAAATGCACAGATATAAGATGGGGGACACCTGGCTGAATGAAACTACATGTGAAAGAGATCTAGGAGTTCAAGTAGACCATAAGTTGAACATAAGTCAACAGTGCAATGCAGCAGCTAAAAAGACCAATGCAATTTTAGGCTGCATAGAGTCTAGATCATAGAAGTAATAGTGCCACTCAATTCTGCTTTGGTCAGGCCCCACCTGGAATATTGTGTCCAGTTCTGGGCACCACAATTCATAAAAAAAAATATGAGGAACTGGAGTGAAGGGTCTGGAAACATTAGGGAGCTTGGGATGTTTAGCCTGGAGAAGAGAAGGTTAAGAGGTGATATGATAGCCCTGTTTAAATATTTGAAGGGATGTCATATTGAGGAGGGAGCAAACTTGTTTTCTGCTGCTGCAGAGACTAGAACGCGGAACAATGGATGCAAACTGCAGGAAAAGAGACTCCACCTCAACATTAGGAGGAACTTCCTGACAGTAAGAGCTGTTTGACAGTGGAACACACTACGTCGGAGAGTGGTGAAGTCTCCTTCCTTAGAGGTCTTTAAACAGAGGCTGGATGGCCATCTGTTGGGGATGCTTTGACTGAGAATTCCTGCATGGCAGGGGGTTGGACTGGGTGGCTATGATTCTATGATTCTATGCATTGTTTTTATGTGTCTCCAAGTAATTTCTCACTTCTGATAGTCCTAAAGAAAACCAGTACTGGAATTTTCTTGGCAAGATTTGTTCAGAGGGAGTTTGCCTTTGCCTTCCTTCAAGGCTGTGACTTGCTCAGGGTCACCCACTGGGTTTCCATGGCTGAGCAGGGATCCAAACCTTAGTTCCAGAGTCATATTCCAACATTCAAACCATTACACTATACTGGGTCTCTCTAATACTGCATCATAAGTACCATAATCACACCCCATACTGTTATGAATCATGAACTAATATCTTCTATTAAGTCTAAGTCTAAGTAATGTGGAACAAAAACAGAGGCATCATTCAGGGGTGTGGGGGATGTTGATTGCACCAGATGGCACACTAAGGGGGGAGGGTGACACCAGTGCTCCCCACACATCTGCTTTTTGGCAGAAATGGGTTGTGGCATTTACCTGCGTCCCTTTAAAATGCTGAAGAGATGGTATAATAGGGCAAGGCTCAGTGGGACGAGAAAGGAGAGGTCCAAGCTTTTTTTAAAAAAATAAATTTAAAATTTTTAAATTTTAGTTTTTAAGCAGTTTAAAAAATTTAAAAATTAAAATTGGTATTCTTTTAATTTTTTCTTTAAAAACATCACACTTACCAAATTTTCGCTTTATCACATGAAACTATGTACATGTAAATATATTTAGGCTGTGAGTATGATTTTGTAATTTAAAGGTATAATTTTGCTAGTTGTTTATATCACAACTGTTACCATCACATTCAGTGATATATAGGAATTATGATTTGTGAGTAACTTTAGTACAAAAGCATTGCTAAAGATTCTGTTTGGCATGATATGGGAAGAGATCAATAGGAGTAGGTGACACCATGAGTTATCTCTCCAGGTGACACCAACCCTAGTGACATTACTGGTGGAACTATTACTTCTTTAGCAGATAGATGGTGTTGAGTCAGCCTTAAAAGTGTTGATCAATAGTTTGGAGAATTAAAGTATGATCTGTTCAGTGAGTATGATTGCGCACACAGACTCTTGTGTTCAACAGCTGTCCCTCCCTCTCTATCATCCAGTTGCTGCAAAGCCCACTGCAAGCAACAAGCCAAGCCATGGCTGCTGCCCCTTTGAGGCTGGGGAGCACCCTGCCCCTGGTCACAGGAGGGAGTGAAGCAGAGGCCTAGCAACACCACCGGATCTCACCTCAAGTAGAAGAGCCCTCTCTCCATGCTACACCATCTTACCCAGAAGGGAGTGAAAGGACAGGCCAAACTCCATCAGGCCTGTCCTAGATTAAGAAGCAGAACCTTCCCTCCAGTCCATCTGCCTTGGTCCAGGAGTCAGAAGGAGAGAACCTGATCCCCTTCCCCACTACCATTCCCTTCTCCTTTTGTGTCGTGTCTTTTTACATTGTAAGCCTGAGGGCAGGAAACCTTCTAATTAAAATAATATTTGTAAGCTGCTCTGATAGCCTTTAGGGCTGACGAGCGGTGTATAAATATTATTGTTATTATTGCTATTATTATTATTGTTATTATTATTATCAGCACATGTGTACATGCCCTTTTTAACAGTACCAATTAATCCTGTCACCCAGTTTTCCAGCTCCTTTTAAAATACCAGTTTTTCTTTCCTTCTCTCACATTCTTCTTTTGTCCTCAGTTGGACAAAGTACTTCAGTTTCTGAAAACTGAGTTGGAATTGCAAAATTTGCACTGAATTAACTCGACAAAGGGGAGAGGAGAGGAGGGAACGTAATTTCACCTTCCTTGGAGGCTCAGGTTAAAAAGTAAAGTATGATAGTCTCTCTTAGTTTGTGTGTTCTTTCTAATTAATAACTTTTACCATTGTGATCCTACTCTGACATTGCTTAGCCACATGTGTTCCAGTTTTCATCTGTCAAACATTGGAAGGTGTGCACACATTCCACGGTTGAGTACAAGGTTCCATGTACTGGGATGAGAAACATTGTAATATGATAGACTTTGACCTTAGAAATCAATGTATGTAAAAAAAATATGTTCCCATACTCATAAATAAACCTACCCCAAAACATTTCAAAATTATATGAGAAATAGATTTGAAACATCTGTCACTGGCACTTAACATAAAGGAACACATAGACGAAGTCAAGAAACACTAAGAAGTTTGTATCTTACGTGAACTGCTGAGATGCTTGACATATGTGGCTTGATTCTGGTGCCTGCAAATATGGATGTTGGGATAACACAGGACTTCCTGTCCTCTTCTGTCCCAATATATCTCAGTATTACTCGTTATATAAAGGCTCTTAGTTTGCAGATTGGAATCTAGCAATTGTGATGTTACATCATGCCTGAGCTGAGCATGCAAGCATAATGTTTTAAAGAACAAAGAACAAAGGGCTTGTTTATACATGATAGTTCAGGCCTTGGGCAGAAGGCCAAACCTCCCAAATTATTTACGTGCTGCTCAGCTAGTTCAGTGTCCCAGTATCAGATACTATAAGCACTTTTCATAAAGCATCAGGGTTTATAATTGGGGGTGGCTGATGCCATGACTTATCAAGGGAAGCCATGACCTTTGCCATTGGCCTGACATCAAGATTTCACTCACATATTCCTTCCGGTACAATATCTGAGCAATAAATAAATATACAACTGACATCACTGTATACAATGCCAAAGTTCAACACAAAGCTGTTGCTTGACACAAAACTGTGTGGAGAGGGAATTTGATGGATCACCTTCATGGCTTTATAAAAGTTGTTTTATTTTGCAATGTAGAAAATCTGTACTTTTGAATGAGAAAAAAATCCTTTAAAATAGGATTGCAGCCAGAAGGCACCGTAGCAAGACAGACTTGTCCTACTTGTAGTTCACAGCCTTTTGTGGTATGATACATCAGCTGAAGGCACTTGAATCCTCAAGTTTAAGATGCATTTTTCAGTGAGTGATGATGATGTGAGACACTAGAGTAAACTAGTGAGGAAAGAAGTTGTTACCCAAAATGCCAGGGTCCTGGGAGGGCACCACAATTAATAGTCAGTGGAGAAATTTACTAGCCCAAGTGAAAGCAGTAGAGAGGGCTTGGGCCACTAAAGTGGGGAGCAAACCTGTGTATACTGATTCCAAGAAAGAGAACTCCAGATAGCAACAAGGGGCTGCAGATGGCAATATTGTACCAATTCCAGATGTGGAGCTCCAGTTGGGTGACACTAAGAAGTGAAAATTGCTCAGCAAATCCCCTTAGGATCGTAGCATGGCCAGCAATGCTGAGGAATCAAGCAAGATACCAACAGGGTGTCTGTCTGACCTTAAGCAAGACTGAATTGCAGGCATACTTATAGGGCAAAACCAGTCCTGGAGCAGAATTCAGGATTATGGCGTAGCTTCCAGGAGAAAAGAATGAGAAGGGAAAAATGAATGGTCAGACAATCAGTGAAAATGCCCTTGGACGAAAGAGTATCACTCCCAGAAGGAAGCATACTTGGACTTCTGTTCATTTGTAACACATGGTCTATCACCCACCATCTCTCTTATCAGTGATGGGATTATGCAGATTCTGATCTAGAGCATTCTGTCCTTGGCTACATGCTCTTGAATGCCCCCATGCTGAGCCTCCTGGATTTCCTTATATGTTTCCCTGCACTGAGGCACCCTCACAGCTACATGCTCTAAACATCTAATATCACCTTGATATCAAAAAGAGATGGGTGCAGGGAGCTAGACCTTGGGGTAAAAAAATTAATGTACTATTGCCTTTGAATTAAAATTATCTTCAGGCCAGCCCATGCTATAGATTCTGACCTATACAAACATTCAACAAACTGGATAACAAAACTAAGATCACGTATATATGGGATATTGGCTTGTATGTAAGTTGACTCCTTGGAATCCATACCGAAGACTGTATAAAATGAAGATAAACTGTCTATTTACTAACTGAGACATCTTATATAGAGAATGGTGGGGTCGGTTGGCTACAACAACATGGCTAAAACAAATACTGAGATTCTGCAATAGTGCATGCAGACCATAATTTTTGGCATGTGAAGCTCCCTGCAACCTTCCTCCACATGGCAACTTTCCAGCTCCAGGGCTGTTCCTATGTCAGTTTATTGGACAAGATGTTAGGAAGGAAGGGAATGAAACCAGCCAACCCTCTCTGAACATCCAGCAGTAGTGATCTTATTTCTCTTCTAGAACTGCAGGTCGGAGCACCCACTCTATCTCCTCTGCCATCCCTTCTCTAGACAGTGAATGGACATAATAGCAACCTTGGCATTATAGCAAGCTATGTGGAGCAGTTTGGATGTTGTATGAGGAGTTAGGGAATAACTCTTCGAGCAACACCTAAAGCAAGATATGCACATATCAGTAACTCTGACTTATATATAAATATGGCAACAACAGGCTTCCAGCCAAAGACTGTAGAGAGAAAGGAGCAAGCAATAGTGAAGTCAGATCTGGGAACAACAGTCTATATCTAACATGGGGAAAATGTAGCCTACAAATTGCATGTAGATCCCAGGACCTTCCCCTGCACCCCAGTCTTCAGTACTCCCCAGGATTTATATTTATATTTGTGAGAGAGAGAGAGGATGGGGGGAGAAGAGAAAGAGTAGTTTGCAACCAAAATTGAGTGGCAATCTGCTAAATCTACTATAAGCAGTGGAGAAATGGATGACATTGATTTTCCCATTGTCTGTACAATATAATTTTATTGATAACATAACTAGTTATGGTTAGAATACTGTTGATGACATAGCACAGATGTAAATTCGTATTACACCCCTGCATGCCATTTTAAGGTCATTGTAGAAGGACATCTCCTGTACTTCCTTTGGCAATGACCCTCACCACAGACAACCTGTCAGCTGTCAGATTGTAGAAGACATCAGCCAGAAGATGCAGAAGATCCCTGAACCCCTATATAATGGAACAGAGGCCATTTTTATCACCTTGGGGGATGACCTACACAGGAAACTGTAGGGGTGTGTGTGTGTGTCCCTGTTGGTTCTGCTAGTCCTCTCAGTGGCATTTTATACCATTGACCATGTTATTTTTCTGGGCTGCCTTGCTGGGGTGGGATGTTTTACAGTGGCTCCATTTCCTCCTTGAGAGGTGAAACCAGAAAGTAACGCTGGAGGACTCCTGTTTGACCCCCTGACTGCTGGCCTGAGGGGACTCTCATGGTTTTGTTTTGTCTCCCATGCTGTTTCACATATATGTGAAACACCCAAGAGAGGTTGTCTGGGGTTCTGGGGTGCAGTGCTATCAATATGCAGATGACACCCAACTCTATTACTCCTTTCCACCCAGTTCAAGGAGGCTGTCCTGGTCTTAAACCAGTGTCTCTTATCAGTAATGGACTAGATGGAGGGAAATTTACTCTAGACATGACACAGATGTTCTTAGTCAGTCAGAAGGCAGATCAGGAAATAGGGATCCTGCCTGTGTTAGAGAGGTTACACTCTCCTGAATACACAGTTTGGGGATTTGCAGTTTGGGGATACTCCTGGACACAGCCGAAATCTGGAAGCCCAGGTTTCAGCAGGGGTCAGAAGTGCTTTTTACACACTTAAACCTTGTGAGCCAACAGCAGTTGTTCCTTGAGATGCTGGACCTGTCCACAGTAGTACAAGCCTTTTGTTATATCCTGTGTGGACTACTGTAACACCCTCTACCTGAAGCTGCTTTTGAAGAGTTTTTTTTAAAAATCACCTGATTCAAAGAGCTGCAGACAGAGTGTTAACTGGGGTAGGTTACAAAGACCATACTATGTATATTGATGGGTATATTTAAACAGCTCCATTGGCTGCCAGTATTTTTCAAGCACATCAAAAAATACTGGTGGTGCTGATTATAACTTACAAAGTCCTATGTAGGCTATTTAGCAGACTATCTCTCGATGTATGAGCCAGCCCAGGATCTGAGATTACCAAGAGAGGCCCTTCTCTCAGTCCCGTCGCCACTGCAAGCACAAATAATGGGAACATGAGAGAGTGCCTCTTGGTGGCTGCTTCCAGGTTCTGGAACTCCAAGCCCAGAAAGGCTGTTGTCTTTCGAACAGCAAGCTTAAAAGACTTGTTTTTTTAAAAAAAAAATTCAGGTAGGCTTTTTAAAAAGGGAGTTTTTTAAAGAACAAACTAGGGGGTGCTGCATTATTATAATTGAACTGTTTTAAGAATTTTCAAAAATATGTTAAATTAGATTTTATTCTTTTATTGAATGACTGGTTTTAATACTGCAAATAATTTAATTCTCTCTGAATGCTCTCTTTTTGTATATTTTTAATTGTACTTTTAAATGTGAGTTGCTTTGAGTCCCAAATTCATTTATTTATTTATGTTTGGATTTTTATCCTGCCTTTCTACCAAAAAGATTCCCAAAATATGGGTGGGAAAGCGGGAATAGATAGATGACATCTTCTTGTCCTTCCAGCCACTAAATGGCGGGGGGGGGGGGGGGAATGTGCTCGCAACTGACAAAGCTGCACACATGTGTAGGGGATGGTGGTGGAAAGGCAGAGTTTAATGTAATGTATTGGTGTAAGACTGTGGCCAATATAATATTAATATAATAATAAAGTGTATTCAAAGACATAGCCATGTTAATCCACATCAGCATCCAATGGGATCTTGTAGCACCTTTGAGGCTAACTGAAAGGTTTGTAGCACCAGTTGTAGTGAACTCCATCTACTTTGTCAAATGTATGGTATGAAGCACTTATGGATAAAAATTTATATTATATGTGCGAGAGCAGTAACAGAAATGCAAAACATGTGGGTATACTGATGGGGTGACAAGGTCATTTTCAATGATGGTCACAAATAGTTAGGGGACAGAGGTGGGAGACAGGATCTACATAAAAATGAATAGAAGTTCTTGGTCTGCTGTGCTGAAATGGTTTCAGGACAGAAAAGAGATGTCAGAAAGTAACATGAGAACCTATGTGTGCCATCAAATATTAAAAATGGGAATGCACAAAAACCTCAGCCTTCCTGGACCTTCTGTCTCAGGCCTCAGAACAGCAGTCCTTGAACAAACAAACAAACAAACAAACAAACAAAATTTCAAAGGGAGATTAGAATGAGAAACAAATGAATTAGGATATATCAACAAATTCCAGTCCATTGACAGTGATGTGAACAGAAACAATGGTTTTCTGAAATTTCTGGCATACCATGAATGTCAACACTAGTTGACATCCCAGTCATGAAATCCCTTTATATGTAGAGTATTCAAGTATAAGCAGAATAAATTTAGAACATATTCATTTTGTATTACAAAACTATTTGGCAGCTGTAGATGCACGTGTTCTTTTAAATTATATTACTGCAATATGGAATGTAATTGGTGGTAAACGTGCTTTCATTGTTGTAAGATGATTTATACTCTGAAAGTGGAATGAGAAATATTCACTATCCATTGTTTGATGGTGAGACAATCTTGATAATTTTGCTATGCATGAATGTGTTTTTGTAGATGCTACCTTACAATGTATTTTTAGAAACATGGTCCACTTACATCAATGTGTATTGATGTGTATGACTAACATGTATGCCTGTTGCTGTTGTTGTGTGCCTTTAAGTCATCTCTGACATATGATGACCCTAAGGCAAACCTATCACAGGGTTTTCCTGGCAAATTTATTCAGCAGGGGCTTTCTTGAAAGTGGCTTACCGAAGGTTTTTTTGATCAAGCAAGGATTTGAACCCTGGTTTCCCAGATTCACAATCCAGCATTCAAACTACTACACATGCCTAGTCCTCTTCCTTTTTCATGATTGCATGCTCTCTCTCTCTCTCTCTCTCTCTATATATATATATATATATATATAATTTGTAAAAAATAAAAAAAATTAAACAAATTTTAAAAAATAAAAAAATAAAAAATTGATTTGAATTAATTTCAGGTTTTTTTAAAAAAAAATTGTTTTAACTATAGTCAGCTATAGTTTTTTGTGGAGCTTTCAGGCTATGTGGCCATGTTCTGGAAGAGTTCCTTTCTGACATTTCACCAGCATCTGTGGCTGGCATCTTCAGAGAAGATCTCTGAAGATGCCAGCCACAGATCCTGGCGAAATGTCAGAAACGTCAGAAAGGAACTCTTCCAGAACATGGCCACATAGTCCGAAAGCTTCACAAAAAAACTATGGATTCTGGCCATGAAAGCCTTCGTCTCCATGTAGTCAGCTAATTTTTATGTTATTTTAACTTTTAAAAGACCATTTAAAATGTAAGGGAGGGTGACCCTTGAGCATTTGACCAACATGAAGCATGGCACCCTGCCTCGTGGCAATTGCCCGTCCTGAGATTGAAACATAGCAGGTAAACCTTTAGCTCAGTAAATTATTGTATTATGTTCAGGAACACCCTCACACACACCAATTTCTGAGGATAAATGGGTTCTATACAAAGCCCTAATTGAATCAAATTCTTACAGCAGTGTCAGACAGCACAGCATTTTCATTTTTTTAAAGGCGCAAACCGGCTGTTGAGCTTTTCTTTTGCTGCTTAATATGACAAAGACAGTGAAGACCAACACTTAAGAGGAAAACTTGAAAATCTCACAATATTGGTGCAATCGTGATACTGGATTTTTAGTCCAAAAAGTAACTTTGCTCTACTCTGCATGAAAAAAGACACACATAGACTTTCCATCCTGGCCAGTTTGAACAAGAAGGGCTTAAGAAGTGGCAGACAATGCATATACATATAACTCCCAGCCGCGTTTCAGACACCTATTTCTCAGTCTGGGTTATAATCAGGTATCTCTCATGTGGTCATTAATTAAACACATCACACATTTTGCTTTGCTTTATTGTTCCTAAAAGGTGGCAAACATTGAGCAGTACATATGGGATTGAGAAGCAATAATTTCCTTCCATAGTTTAGCCAGATTAATTAGCCAGGATATTCTGCAGGATTTCAGCAGTTATGCCATCATCAAGAAACAAAATATCATGATGAGATGTCTTAGGAATAGCTTCTTCATGTAGAAAAGTTACTCATTCCTACCATTGTTGAGTATTTTTTGTTGTTGTTGGAAGTGTTGGGCTTCATGAGGATATTCTAGAACACGCATTCTAGACAGAAAAAGAATAAAAAGAAAAAATAAAATAAAAATACCAATAGATGAATAATGTTAGCAATATAGATAATTTTGTCAGAAGACTTCTGATCCCATTTAAAAAGCCTAGTTTTAAATTATCTGATGTAGCATCTTAACATTTCTAAGCTGCAACAATAAATATATGTATTGAAATATAAGTGCTGATGACTAAGGCTAAGGAAATCTCATCTTTCTCTCCTCTCCGTGGCATCAAGTAACACAGTGATGTGACATTACTCAAGTGTTTTCCATTTCTGTGGCTACAAAAACATATAGTGTTGTGATAATAGCAGCTTTTGCAGTGGATGGAGTTAGGATGGGAGCATTAGCTGAAGAAGAAACATTAAATTTCCCCATTTGAAGTGGTGTGCACATTTCTTTTTAGAACATAGGCAGTTCTCAATATAGACTTTTAACTTATAGGAGGTTGTGCCAATGGATCTTCCACATCATTCATGTATTCATATGACCTGAGTCCCATCTCTTCCTCCAAAAGCAGACTGAACTGTATTAATTTTATTAATTTATTTTTTTGTCCAGTTGTTTATATGTCACATTTTAAGCAGTGTGTGTGTGAGAGAGAGAGTGTGCACACTAAGAGTGGTGCAGATATTGTTGAACTACAGTCTTTATCAATTCCTAGTGAACATAGCTAATGGTAAAGAATGTCTGGAGTTGTAGGTCAACAGCATCTGGAGAGCTTCATCATTCCCACCTCTGGTGTATAGAATAGGATTTTTGTATGTTAGCATATGTGCACAAATCTATCTATCCATCTATAATTGATACAAGAGCTGGTATGGTACAGTGGTTTGAGTGCTGAACTATGACTCTGGAGACCAGGGTTCAAATCTCTGTTCACCCATGGAAACCTTGTGTGACCTTGATCAAGTCACATTCTCTCAGCCTCAGAAGCCCCTCTGAACAAACCATGCCAAGAAAACTTCACCTTAGGGTCATCATAAATGGAAACAACTTGAAGACACACAGCAAGTTTTAATAAATATTTAGGTATCTTCATGAAGATCTGCTGTTAGGGGTGGTGCTGATGATACCTCTGAACATATCTTTGTAATAGTTATGGTGCTAAGCCTTTCTTTCATATGTACACATACAGACAGAATGTTTGCAATTCCAGGGTCACTGCGTAGCACAGCAGTTGTAATTCCTAATACAGGGTGAGCACTTATTTGATTTGGGGCAGAGACTGACAATGCACTATTGTTATATTGATGTATACATTTGTAGGAGCTTTTAATAATTAAAATTTAAACTCTTCTAAAGCACCTTCATTGTGTCTCTGTGTGCAAGTAACCACACATACATAAATTTTATGAAACCAGCAAATGCCACCAATGGATTATATATACTAACCATCTACTGGAACAGGTTTGAAACACCAGGGGGCATCAAATGTGTTTGAATCAAAGCAACATTGCCTTGCACTGCATTCAATTTCGCCAATGCCTGGGTAGCCACAATTTTCTCTTGACTTTGCTGGAACATTGCATTGTCCCGAAGCTATTTGAAACAAAGAAAAACATAAACTTGATTTTTGTGAAGTAGTCCCATGCAGCATTTAAATACCATCAAGAATCTTCCTATTTAGAATAAAATGGCTTGCCATCATCACTCAGTTGCAATACCAGAACACTCAAATTGTTTCAGTTCATTGCAAACATATATTCTGATATTTTAATAACTTATTTATTAAATAGGCATCCTGGGTCACATGTAACCTCTAATGGCAATTTGAATTATACAATGCTTAGCCCTTTGTTATTATAGGCACAATAAGAGACCAAGACCCAATTTAAAACCCAATATTCAAAGAAACTGAAATTACTAGATGTCCATTTCCAGGTGCATAACCAAAGAAAGAAAGTGAAATTCCTAGATGTCAATTTTCGGGCACAAAATAATCACAACACACATCTGTCCTTGTGGTATTTCATATAATATATATCATAGGGAGTAGGTATGTCTGTTACTGTCCTTGAAAGACTAAAAATATCTAAGAGGAGCTCTAGTATTGTATATACTGTACTCGTCTGTAAATCAAAACATGTATGCCTAAAAATTGACCCAACAATCCCAGGTAGATTTATTTACAGGTCAGTATGGTAATGTGAAAGCAGTTCTTTCAGATTTCCATGTGGTGAGGAGAGCAGTTTCTTTCTCTCTTGAGCCAAGCAGAAAGAGTCCTGGGTGACTGATTGCCACCTGTGTCTGGGGAGTGAAAGCTGAAACAAAGGCTGAAACACTGAAGTAAAAGGCGACAATTAGAGTCCCTTTTTTTGCACGTACACATACACACACTGAAGGAGCCTCCAAGTTTTACCCTTGATATATCCACGGGTCATGGCAAAATCCATAATTTTGGCCCCCAAACCTGGCCTCAACTTAGACATGAAGTCAACTTATATTCAAGTACATACAAAATTTCTAACAAATCCAAGTCCCCTTTCTTTTTAAAAAGGTAAGTTATTTATAAACATCATGATAATGTGGAATGTATGTTTGTGGAAGCAGCTTGAAAATATTCTGTGGATATTTTTAAAAAATGCTCAATTTTGTTGAATTTCTCTCAATCCCTCCTGCATTTTTCCACTCTTTTAAAACATATTTTGTTGCAAGATTTTCTATTTTCTCTCATTTTCATATTTATTTGTGCAGTTTACTGATCTATGCAGCTTTCTTCCATTCACTAAACAGTATTTCTGAATTTATTATTCTTGAAGCAAAATGTGCCTTTTCTTGTATGATGTCTCAGTAGATAGGAAAATATTATTTTTCACAGTCTGCTAAGTATGTCAACATTTCACCCCATCACCAAAATATAACAGAATATTTTTCTAGAAGATTTGAAACAAGAGCAAAATGTCATTGGTCTCGAATTCTAGGACAGAGGAAAAACCATCATTTCTGTACAGATGGAATCTCTCCAGAGAAGTGTGAAGAATCACTTTTTTCTTTTTTTTCTTTTTTCTTTTTTTCTTTTTTGTTTTGTTTTGTTTTTGCTTTGTTGTTTTGTTGTTTTGTTATAAATCTAATTCAGCAGTTCCTAAACTGTCTATGGGCTGGATTCATTTTGCACTCTGGAGTCTGTAAATCAATAGATAGCTGTGAGTGCTCACATTGGACTGTAATCTTAGAAAACCATGCACATGTGAAAAGTGGATAAAACATTTTTTAAACACATTTAAGTCAATGAGGGAGAGGATGCTCTCAAGCAACACATATAATCTAAACATGGGCACAAACAAGCATACATTTGGGCAAGAAATTACCAAAAACTAGGATGGAGTCCTTCCCATTAAAAGGAAAAAAAAGTGAAATGAAGGAACCAGGCATGGGCTAAAGGTAAATAAGGTAAAAAGAGAAGATCAACAGATGGAAACTTTGTAGATCTATTAATCCGTTGATGTCTTAAGACCACTTCCAATTCCTTTACAAGGCTCTGTATTTTACCTGTCCCTGAAAACCCACACCATTCCTAAATATGACATATCACTTTTTAAAAAATCTTGTTTCACTGCAAAATCCTGAGAGAAAATATAAATATGCAATCTTAAAATTCCAATAATAAAATAAAGTGCATCACTTACTATCCATAGATAGTTACAATTGCCAAATTTAGGTTTTCTGATTTTAGAATCTGAGATCAGGAATTTAGAATTCAAAGGTCAAGGAGCCATTTGATACTGGGGGAGCACACAACTTCACCAACGTATTCATGCTAGAGGTCTGCAGAGCAATGCCCTCCCTTCTTTCAGACCCAGAGTGGTGAAGGCTTCTTCTTTTCAATCCCCATCAGCGTGATGGCAGCCACCCAGCACAAAGTTACAGTTCTGCCTCCTGCCAGCTGTGGTTCTGGATACCTCCTTGTACAATACCCCCAAAATACTTACTGTGCCACAATCCAGAGTTACACCACCATAAACCACCAAGTTCTCAATCAAGATAATGATTTCACTCAGTGAAACTACATAAAATATTTTTTTCTAGACATCTCCATCAAAATTTCCAGATCCACCAAGATATAGGAGAAAGACTATTCCTCCCCCTTGATTACCTCATTGAAGTAAATAGAACTTGTAGTTTCAGACTGCTTGATATTCTGCACAATACACACTATAAAGAAATAATGAAAATGTCTGCACTTACGCAGCAAGGCACTGCTGAGCCCTACGATGAGGCAAATAGTGAAAACCAAGAACAGTTTTTTCTCCATTGCAGATTCTGTGTTCTACTTCCAGAAAAGGAAGATGGCAAATCTATGGGTGAAAATCATCCAAGAGAGGGTTTTGTTATATATACAGGTTTTGTTTGTTCACTTGGTTTCACAGAATATTTGCCTAAGGTGTTTTCTCCATTTTTGGCAGCCCATTACCTTTATTATTTTCTGATTACTACTGAATCATTGACAAATTTACCAGGCAACACTGACTGGTCATTTGTGATAGCAATTTAAAGCATGCCAGTTGCAGATATTAAACTTTGCTAAAGGCCTGTGCAACAAAAGAGGTTTTACGTTAACATTCTGTTTACACTAAGGCTGGGTCCATGTTTTAGCATGACATGGGAGTAAGGTTTGGGATCATATACACACCCTCATGTGTACAGAATTTTCAGTGGTAAAGATTTATGTGTAGGCCACAGCAAATGAAGAAAGTGAGAGAAGATTTAGAGTGTGGGATGGGGTCTGGTGAGATTGAGGGGAAAAGAATGAGGAAGGGGATATATGAAAGAACATATATGGAAGGTGGGAAAGAACTACATACAAATAACTAGAAATCTATTAAAGTATTTTTCAATGGACATTTTGCTACAGACAAATAAAAATAACTATTTATTACAAATAAAACATATTTGCAGTTAATTCCTTTTTTCCAGTAATGCTAGCACTGGGACAAGCACTGCAAGAGCTGACCCAATACATTTTGTTGCTTGATGCAGAGAGGCACAAAGCACCACTGCCCGTTGCAAAAATCAAGATGGAGTATGGCAAAAGCTAACCCAGATATTTTTATACATGAGGCAAAAAAATTTCCTTACACACACCCGTATCTGGAAGTAGAATAAAAACTATGGAAAGCCATCCAGGATCTGCTTTTTGAAGTGCCCACATCACTCTGTCTAATGGTATGGCAAGCTGTGCCTAATCATTGCTATTAAAATTCTAGTATGATGTGGACTAGGGGTATTTTACACACCACCCTCTTTTGGAATTCTCAGCCTTTCTTAATCTCACAATATCAGAGGTGGTGGTGATTATGCTTACATAGGGCAGGGCCTTTTCAGAGGTGGTGTCTTTTCTGTAGTACTCCCTTGTCAAAGACTTGGGAGCTTATCACATTAACAATTAAGCCATTTTACCTCTTCTGGCTTGAATTTTGGACCCGGGATGACCCTGGATGTTATCATACCTAGATTGCTACCAATCTAGTTGGGATGCCGCTGCCCAGATGCATCCCGGGTTGAAGCCTCGCTCAGCCAGCATCTTTTTGAAGTCGGGGAGCTTCCGACTTCAAAAATTGGCCAGCTGAGTGGGGCTTTGACACAGGATGCATCCAGACAGTGGCATCCCAGCTAGATCAGTGATGATTTAGGTATGAGAACATCCAGGAACATCCTGGATTCTGCATTCAAGCTGGAAGAGGTAAGCCAGCTTATTTGTTAATGCAATAAGCTCCTTGTATGGCTCCTACATAAAAGGCTTTTAGGCAAGCAATTTATTTCACTGTGCCTTTGATGTTGACAGAAATATTTTTGTCCTGCTTCATATTTAGTTGATGTGTTCAATTATAAGCTTTTGAAACCATATGACAGGGAAGCAACCTTAAATACTAATATAAATAAGGGCATGCATGAAAATGGAATTAATTTAGGCTAGAGCTAAACATTACAAACTGTGGAGGTCCTTTTCTGAAGATGGTATCCCCTTGTCTTGTTCTTTCCCACTTTAAAATGAAAGAATAATCACAATAATCAATCACAGTTCTGCAATATGTAAAAAACCAGTGTTTAAACCTGAATTTTGGGTGTGTCTTTCCACTCCAAAGTCAAGGTTAAGTGGTCACAATAGCTTGTAGCTACCTGGAACCTTCCCTAAAGTTAAACAAAAGATATTGTTTTCCACCTGTGAGAATCAGTATCTAAGATTAAATTATTTTAAGAGAGTGTTAATTGGTTACTTCATATCTATTTGCTTCTTGTTCAACTGGCCTCAAGTTGAAGAGCCCTCCCTCCTGACAACACCATCTGGCCCAGGAGGGAGTGACAGGAAAGGCCAAACTCCATCGGGCCTGTCCTAGATTAAGAAGCCGAGCCCTCCCTCCAGTCCATCTGCCTTGGTCCAGGCGTCAGAGGGAGAGAAGATCTGCTGGACCTCATCCCCTTCCCTACCACCATTCACTTCTCCTTTTGTGTTGTGTCTTTTTAGATTGTAAGCCTGAGGGCAGGGAACCGTCTAATTAAAATAATAATTGTAAGCCACCCTGATAGCCTTTAGGGCTGAAGAGCAGGGAATCAATCAATCAGTCAGTCAGTCAGTCAATCAATAAACAAAATAGTGTTCATGGACTAAGGAGATGAAGCTGAGGAGATGAAGCACAAGGAGAGCAAGGAAGGTGTCTAACAATAGATGAGTGAGCCTCCCTCTCAGCTCCATAACCTGTAATTTTTTAAAAACATCTAAACCTAACTGTGGCAGACTGTGATATAAACCTATTAAAAATAAAATGGAATGATTACTATAAACAACAACAAAACAAATGTCAGGTTCCAAACCATCTTATTAGACAAGGGATTGAAATCACACTGCCTTTTAGACTGTGTTGGACTGCAACTCCTGGCATTCTTCATTTCTGATTATGCTGTCTAGAGGTGATGGGACCTGCATCTAAAAAAAAATCTGAAAGGCTGCATTAGTCCCACCCCTCTTCTAGAGTGTTCAGATAACTTGGAAGAAAAAAAGCATAATAGTCACTTAATCTCTCTAGATAAGTACAAATGATACTTATGCCTTGTTTTGTTTTTTTTATCAGTGGCCACTAAAACAGGCTTTATCACCCTGTTTCAGATAGGTTGGAGAGCAGCTCCCATCATCGGTATCAAGCATGGCTATCAGAGCTGTAAACCAAAACATTTGCAGGGCAACAGTTTTAAGAAGGCTGCTCTAAAACATAGCGTCCAATAGAGTGCCTGTTAGTTACCTAACAGCTAAATTGCTCCTTTAGGTTAAGTTGACAGATTGTGTGGTCCCTTGCGTCAACTCTTCAAACATCTAGCTTTACTGAGCTTGCAGCTCTTTTTCCAGAAGCCATAGGTATTTTTTAAAGAATTTAAACCACTTTTTTATCTTGGAAACTGAAGAATGAGAGGATGAGAGGAAAATGTATTAGTGCTGCCCAAAATACACCTCTGACTTATCCCAGAATAGATGAAAAAAGGATCTCACCTTCCTGCATTAACACCAGTGACCTTATCTTGAAATAAAATGAGAATATTTTTGTCTGTTATCTGTGCACAACATTAAGGTGTGAGATGGTTATCAAGCCTCATTGTTTGTGCCACTATGCTTTCACACACACACACACACACACACACACAAAGCAGCTTGTGAAATTTAACTGTAGACCTTGAAGCAAGTCTCCTATTTCTCAGTGTTTCCTGTGACTGTCATGCAATCTTGTGACAAAACAAGTGCTTTACTCTGTGGCTTCAGCTGGCAGCCTTTAAATTGTCACATAATCAGCTTGTTCAATAATAAAACAGAACGGTACACCAGCACCCTTTTCCTGAAATTTCTAATGTGTGTCAGGCCTTTGAGGCATGCACACGAGTTCCCATTTCCCCATTTTCAGTGGAGAAAGTAGGCCTGCAATTGCCTACATCACCCATATGCAAGTCAGGCTTCTGTTTGTCTATTTTGCTTCAGTAACTGTATCATTCAGAAGTTTTTCATCAAATGTAGGTAAAGGTTTGCAATGTCATGTGCAGACCTATGGCACACATGAAGAACAGTGTGGATTTCTAGGATCAAGATAGGATCAGCCTCTACATACATATGCATTGGCACCTCAGCATCTGGCTATAAAAGAGTGGAACCTCTTCAGCAGGATTTTATGGTCTTTTTTGGGCTAGGCTTTTAACTCTTAAAATCCATTTGTCACTATTTTAAAATTTAAAATAATTTGTGAAATCTTAAAATTCTTTTGTGATTCCTTTGGATGCTTCTTCTTGGGGGGGGGGGTCCCCTCATGAATGTAAATCTTACTGTTTGTAATTCATAGCTTGCTGGGTGCTTTTGGAGCTTTAAAGTAAACTTCAAATCTGATAAATATTTGGTGCTGTTCTGTATTGAGTCTATACTCTCCTGTAGATTACTGTTACTAGTTTTAAGTGGCACTGGGTTTTTATGCCTTTGTTTTCATATTTAACAGTTTTTAAATTCTGTGAGGTAGCTAAAGAATCTCATTACAGGGTGGAATTTGAATGTCACAGATAAATTAACAACACATTTGTCTCCTAGTATTATCTGTTTGAATTGAGTGACTAAATCCTGCTTTACGGTTTAAAACAGAGTCCATATTTCTAGAGCATTTTCTTAGAAGCAGTGGCAGTTGGTGACTTCTCCGGATGTAATTCTTCACTAAGTTTATTCTTGAAAGTATCAATGAGTAATTTCAGCAATTTTCTTCCTGCTGAGAGAAAGCTGGAAAACCACATCATTTCTGCAGGCTGTTCACAATTTGGGACTTATTCTGCACAAAATTTGTAGGTGGTTGTTTTGCACAAAAATCACCATTTTCTGAACAAGAAACAGAATTTTCTGCATGGAAAATATTCTTTCAAGGCAGAAATATTAATTCCTCTATGAAAAAAGCCTGTATTTGGAGATTTATTCTGCACAAAATTCACACATGGTTGTTTTGCACAGAGAACAAAGAACAGCACTCTCTGTGTAGAAACAGAATTTTCTGCATAGAAATAATGTTCCAATGCAGAAATATTATTCCCTTTACAGAAAATGCTGTTTACTGTGTAAAAATGCTATTTGTTATGCAAATCAACTTGCAAAAAAGCTAGTAAAATGTGGTCTAGACAATGCAACTGTTAGTTGGATTGGTAATTAGAGGAACCCAAAGGGTGCTTACCAATGGCTCCTCTTCATCCTGGAGAAAAGTGACCAGTGGGGTGCCACAGTACTATAGTCCTGGGCCCAGTACTATTCAACATCTTTATCAAAGACTTGGATAATGAAATAGAGGGCATGGTCATCAAATTTGCAGATGACACCAAATTAGGAGGAGCAGCCAATGCCCCAGAAAACAGGATGAGAATTCAAATTTAACAGATTAAAAAGTTGGGCGAAAACTAACAAAATTAATTTCAACAGGGAGAAATGTAGGATACTACACTTGGTCAGTAAAAATGAAATGCACTGATATAGGATGGGTGTCACATGGCTTGACAACAGTGCATGTGAAAGGGATCTAGGTAACAAAATAAACTACAAGCTGATCATGAGTCAACAATGTTGTGCAGCAGCTAGAAAAGTGAATGCAATTCTGGTCTCTATTAATAACATTTAGATCAAGGAAGTAATAGTACTACTTTATTCTGCTTTGGTCAGACCTCACCTTGAATACTTTGTCCATTTCTGGGCACCACAATTCAAGAAGGATGTGGACAAGCTGGAATGTGTCCAGAGGAGGTGTGATCAAAATGGTGAAAGGTCTGGAAACCGTGCCCTGTGAGGAGTGGCTTAGGGAGCTGGGTGTCTTTTGCTTGAGGAAGACAAGATGAAGAGGTGACATGATAGGCCTATTTATATATTTGAAAGGATGTCATATGGAAGAAAGAGCAAGCTGGTTTTCTACTGCTCCAATGACTATGACATGAAGCAATGGATTCAAATTACAGGAAATGTAAATGTTACACCTGAGTGTCACATTCATTTTTACTGTTTTTATTCTACACCCCGAGCCCTCTGATCAGCATCATATCATCTTTGTTTTCATTTAAGTGAATGGAGAGCAAGCATTCACTATTCTCCACTGATTCTCCCCCTGATCATTTGGTCACTCACTTGCTCATGCAGAAATCTCACATATTCCTCCCACCTGCCCCCCCCCACACCCATACATGTGGTCTTCTCTCAAATGATAAATGATGCACATGATTTTCCTCCCCTAAGTATCTTCCACTGAGTGTGCTTCACTTTATGATTAATCTTTTGCAAGTTTAAATGCAGAGGCATGTATCACAGAGGAAATCTAATTGTGAGAAGGAAAATGGGTTGGTCATAAACATTATATATTTTGCTGAATCAATGTTTGCCATGGAGAAGATAATAACAGCAATAACAACAAACATCTCAATTGGAGGGGAAAAGCCACAATTTTATTAACAAAAGATGAAAAGTAGGGTTGGCCTGTAAAGCATGAGGTCTGGATCTGTCATCGACCAATTTCAGGCCACAGCCTATCCCACTGCTCCCAATCGGATGGCACGTCCGCCCTCAGGCACCTGCTGGGAACTATAGTTCTAGTGCCAGACAGGAACTGCCCCAGTGCCTGTTGGCAGCTAATCTCAGCCCAGCTAGCTCAGTGCGGTCTCTGCCATGACTCTACCAGGCCAGGAGCCCCAGCCAGCAGCTTCTCTCTCCCCCAGTGGCAACCAGGCCGACCCAGTAAGCTGGAAAGCCTAATATGTCTAATTTGACTCTCTGTACTGGGCTGAGATTTACACTGCTGATTTAGATACAAATGTTTAATTCAGGATTATCTCCTGGCCTAATCCCTCAAATGTAGTTTAACAGACAACAGCTACTCCAAGTGATATAGATCTGTCCTGCTGGTAATCAGGAAATAGCATTAATAGGAGCAGCCACTGAAAAGGCCCTTTCTCTAGTTGCCACCAAATGCACCTGAGAGGGTAGTGGGACAGAGAGAAGGACCTCTCTCAATTACTTCAATATTCTTGGGGGCTCATACAGGGAGATATGGTCCTTCAAGTAACCTGGACTCAAGCCATGGCAGAATGATGTTTTTATTCTTCTCCCAGCAGTGATCTGTATTGTGGTGAGGAATTGTGACGGGAGTCCACCTTCTGATTGTGGAAACCTCACTCACTTGCTGGAAGGGACAGAAAACATCATCCTGCTACATCCTGATTGCCAGCAGAGCAGACCTTCAGCACTTAGTGTGGTTCCCTGGAGGTCAAGGTATAATTCAGGGACATTTACAATTGTGGAAATAGTGCCACACTAATGAATACACAGTATAACACAGCAATTATGGATCTGTATTTCTAGGGTCTTAACTACGTAAGGGCTGTATCCCAGCTCCATTGCATAATATCCCTGCCCCAGTTTGACCCCGTTACCACCAAATGCATCTTTTTAAATCTGAAGTCAAACCAGTTTTGAAAGCCACAATGGTGCCCCCATCATGAAGTCACATTGGTACAAGAGGGCATTTCTACAGTGTATACATATTAACCATATTGGTTTCTTTTTAGTCACATGACTGCAGCAGGAGGTTAGGGTGTTTTTGTTTTTTTGTTCTGGCATGCACACACATATTCACATAAACAAACCTGTTTTCCCAACATTCCTACTGCCCATCTGTATTCCCATTGGGTTGGTTGTACACCTGGTGGTTACCTGAGCCTTACCTGGGCAGTTACCTTTGCTCTTACAAATCTGTAACTGCAACAGAATGCCAGCCATTTACTCACACACACACCCCACCCCCACAAAAAGGGCTTTGGGGTATTGTGGAAAATCTCCACTTCTTGAGAATTTTGTGGACCCTTGGCCATAGCATGCTCAGTAGAGCCCCCTAAACAAAGATAGACATGCAAGCCGGAAATTCTTTTAAACTGGACACAGTTTTCTTAACTGTTTTGTACCAAGTGGAGATAGGAATATCATTAGGGCAGGTGGCCCTCTGCTGGCTAGACTTGAGACTAGCAAATGCTCAATCATGCCACAGTCTGGTAGCTAACCCAGCCTTGTTGTAAGAAAGATGACAGTGTAAACAGGTGCAAATCAGAACAAGAATTCTGTGTTATTATTTGTATTATTATTGCCATCCAGGATTATCAGTCAAAACTTTATTACACATTTTAAAAAACGTATTTACATCATGCTTAATGTAATTTTGAAATCTCGGGGGGGGGGATGTGCAAAAGAGCAAAACTGTTTATTCACCGGTTTTGTTAAGCTGAAGATTGCGACAAAGTCTTTTTCAAAGCCAATCATGTAACTTGTTCATTTCCACCCACTTGGTCTTAGAAAGAACCGATCTGCTAAAAAATACACAGAGAAGAAAACAAGCCTCCTGTTTAAACAGATGTGGGAGGGAAAGAGTAGCACAGTTGAGATGTTTCAGGCTGGAAATATGACAAAAATTAAACAAAGGACATTAGCTGACAACGTGATTTGGGTATACTCTGGCTCTTTTTAGCAAGGCTGACAAGGTTAAACTGGATTTAACATTTCAAAAATGTTCAGAACCAGTTCTATCCATGGAGCTTTCTAGGTGTGTCATTTTCATTTGTATATTTTTCCCTCTTGCCAAGGTACCAAGCTTGGACAGTAAAACTGCCCACCACCTTTGCTTCTCTGGCCATATGGACTCCTCCTTTCCATCTCATTTCGCCAGGAGGAATGGGTGCTGTAAGAGAGAGTGATCCTTGGCAGAAAGGTATGTTTGCACCTGGAGGCTGGGTGATATTGTCAAAAAGAGAGCAATATTTTTCATCATGACAAAAAGTGACATTTTTCAGGATAAGAGTAAAGATAGGTACTGCCATCCTTCTTTTAGCAAGTTCATTGAGTGTGGGGTGAAAGATAGCTTTTATAAAACTTTTCCAAGCCTTCTAATAATGATGCTAACCTCCTGTCTCCCATTGTTCTCTCTGCAAATGAAAAATCAAACACACGTGGTATCAGACATTGACAATATTGCTTCATGGAAAGAAAATCAAATTATGAGCTGTAAAAGTGATTGCATATTCTGGGCTTTAGAAAGAACATTTTATAATTCCAAAAGAAGAAAAGTTAACTGACACTGTTCTGGCTTTTGTGACCCAATCTTCATGAAAAGGTGGGATATAAATAAAATGATTGATCAATAAATAAACTGGTTGATTGGTTCACTGCACTCTGTGCCAGGTATTCACTTTGGGTACGGTCATTTGGTAATGTCTAAGAGAGACATAGAGAATCTAGGAATATGAATCTTTGGACCTTTTCACATGGGACGGAAGTTCCCAAATCCTGTGGATAAATGTGGTTTAAATCTGGGAATATCCTACGAAAGCAGGGTTGTTTTCAAATGACATCAGGCTAATTGAGCATTAACATGCCATTATTAACCCATGCAGAAAGTCACAAAATCACACCACTTTTTATTTTGGGGAAAAATCCCAAAAATAAAAAGTGATGTAATTTTGCCCACTTTCTGCACGATTTAATGTCTTGTTAATGTTCAATTAACCCAATGTGTCTGAAAACAATCCCACTTTTGTGGGATATTCCTGGTATCAAAACCCTGTTTATCCATGGGATTTGGGTGCTTTGCCTCCTGTGTGATAAGGTCCCTAAACTATTTCATCATTGGATGTGAGGATTGATAATTATGGTGGTTTACTCCCCTCTGTAATAGAAAACATACATATTATTGTGCATGGATAAATATTTTTTGTGTGGGGGGGGGGGAAAAAAACTGTTCTCTGTGCAGAAAAAAAGTCTACCAGTTCAGGAAAAATAATGTTCTGTGCAGAAAGCAGGGAATATTTTTACATGAAACCTCTTTTCAATGCAACTGGTTTTTGTGCAACCCCCTCCCCCATCTTTCTATACATAATATACATAACACTTTATTAAGAAATATTGTGCAAAATTTTCCTTGTTTTTGTTTTTGGTATGTTTTTGTTTTTTTCTGGTGGCTTTTCCCAGCTAACTGTAAGGAGCCCTGTGTTTTGACCTGGGAATTAGTTATAAATATGCTTTCAATCTTTAACATCATCTGCTATGAAAATGTCTCTGAAATACAGTACTCATCTTTGTCTTCCAACAAGGCAAAGAACAAACAGCATGGGAGGAGTTATTGTTCTCTCCTTAGAAGCTGCTGTCTTAAGTTTGCCTCACTCTGCCTAATGGTAGGGCTGGCCCTCTAGCAAAGGATAATATGATACAGTCCCATGCACACAAGATTATCGTGTGGTTTTTCTTTCTTCACTAGAAATGAAAACTACTTTTTTGTTGAAATATTTGCCCTTTCCATTGTATGTGAAGTGGCCACAGATGGCCTGGATCCTGTAGAGTTTTCCCCTAGGCATCTCAAAATGGTTAAACTTCATACTGCTCTGCATTCACTAGGTATGTAAAATGGAATCAATGAAGGAGCTCTGCATGATACCTACTGCTGCTGTCTGTGCAATGTGTACTCCTCCTGATCCAGAAATCATTGCCCTTATCATGCAACACCAGGCAGGAAATGCCTCAACACAGCCCTGCAAATCTTATCTATTCTTCTACTATCTTATCTATGGGCAAATACAAGAACATTAGGGTGCAGCTGGAATAGCCCTTGTCAGATCGGAGTTGAGGTCAATGTTAGCACTCACTGTTCCGAAAAAAAAATCACATTTCCAGTCATTAAACCTCTGCTCTCCTACTTCCAGGAAAGAAAGGCTCAGGATTTTCCCCCAATCCTTTTATAAACACTGAATTTCAGCAACTGCTGCTGGCTGGAGTCAGTTTAATTCAGTGCAAGACACAAATGAAGTAAGAGTAATTTCCCTGCACTCTATTCACGGGAATATGGTGCAAGTCAATGGCCAGATTATTTGCACTAGCATCCATATCACATCCGTTTTACCAGATTCCACATTTAAATGTTTGAAATCTTAATTTCTCTCCATCCCAAGTATGAATATATTTGGGAATTTTAAAACATATCAGAACCAAACTGAAGTTAAATTCTCACCAATCGCTTCAACAGCCATTTCCAGCATAGAGATAACTATACTGAAACTGGCTTTCATGTAGCTGTTAAAGCTGAGAAGCCTATCAGGAAAAAAGAAATGGCAACCTTGATTCAACACCAACATAACTGAAAGGGATTCAAAGCCAGACATTGAAGAACTATGTACTCAAAGCCCAAGCCCCTAGGTAGAATTCTATTTTCTTCCTTTTTTCTCCTCACAAATTCTTTCTGTCCTAAACATAAATAATTTGCAAATGTTCATGACTGCTTATAAAAAGTGAACCAATACCATCCTAAGGTATACAACCACTGACAAGAAAATGGAGAAGAGAACATTGTCTTGCATTATATACATCAAGATTAGGCACAGGAGAAGGAACTATCAGAAGGTAAACCTCCATCTGTTCATGTATCCAGTCTAGAAAGGATGTAATTCGGCTGTAAACTCCTGGTTTATTTTCTTCTGCACAGCCCACCCCAAAACTGGTTGTCCCCACCAGTTTCCAGGTATTCAGATCTTCACATGCCAATGGTCCACCACTATCACCCTGAAAGAGACAAGAAAAGAAAAACTTTGCCTTAGAAAGAAAGAAGGCTTTGTTCATGTTTAAACTAGCACAAGTTATTTGCGTATCATACACTTTTGCCTACCATGTTCCACCATGTATTTCCTAAAGATGTACATATATATTTACAGTATATATAATACTAGAATCATAGAATCATAGAATCATAGAGTTGGAAGAGACCACAAGGGCCATCCAGTCCAACCCCCTGCCATGCAGGAACTCCAAGTCAAAGCATCCCTGACAGATGGCCATCCAGCCTCTGCTTAAAGACCCCTAAGGAAGGAGACTCCACTACACTCCGAGGGAGTGTGTTCCACTGTCGAACAGCCCTTACTGTCAGGAAGTTCCTCCTAATGTTGAGGTGGAATCTCTTTTCCTGCAGTTTGCATCCATTGTTCCGCGTTCTAGTCTCTGCAGCAGCAGAAAACAAGTTTGCTCCCTCCTCAATATGACATCCCTTCAAATATTTAAACAGGGCTATCATATCACCTCTTAACCTTCTCTTCTCCAGGCTAAACATCCCCAGCTCCCTAAGGCGTTCTTCATAGGGCAAGGTTTCCAGACCCTTCACCATCTTAGTTGCCCTCCTTTGGACATGCTCCAGTTTCTCCACATCTTTTTTGAAATGTGGTGCCCAGAACTGGACACAGTATTCCAGGTGGGGCCTGACCAAAGCAGAATAGAGTGGCACTATAACTTCCCTTGATCTAGAAACTATACTTCTATTGATGCAGCCTAAAATTGCATTGGCTTTTTTAGCTGCCGCATCACACTGTTGACTCATGTTCAGCTTATGGTCTACTTGGACTCCTAGATCCCTTTCACATGTGGTCTCATTCAGCCAGGTGTCCCCCATCCTATATCTGTGCATTTCATTTTTCCGCCCTAAGTGCAGAACCTTACATTTCTCCGCATTGAATTTCATTTTGTTAGCACTGGCCCAGCTTTCTAGTCTATTCAGGTCATTTTGAATTTTGATCCTGTCCTCTGGGGTATTAGCTACTCCTCCCAGTTTAGTGTCATCTGCAAATTTGATAAGTATGCCCCCAATTCTGTCATCCAAATCGTTAATAAAGATGTTGAATAGCACTGGGCCCAAGACAGAGCCCTGTGGGACCCCATTGGTCACTTCTCTCCAGGATGAAAAGGAGCCATTGTTGAGCACCCTTTGAGTTCGGCCAGTCAACCAATTACAAATCCATGTAACAGTTAACTTGTCTATCCCACATTTTGCAAGCTTGTTTGCAAGAATGTCATGGGGAACCTTGTCAAAGGCCTTACTGAAATCGAGGTATACTATATCCACAGCATTCCCTTCATCTACCAAGCTGGTAATTTTATCAAAAAAAGAGATCAGGTTCGTTTGGCATGACTTGTTTCTCTGAAACCCATGTTGGCTTTTTGTGATTATGGCATTGGCCTCTAAGTGTTCACAGACTCTCTGCTTAATGATCTGCTCTAGAACCTTTCCTGGAATTGATGTCAGACTAACTGGACGATAATTGTTGGGATCCTCTTTTTTTCCCTTTTTGAAGATGGGGACAACGTTTGCCCTCCTCCAGTCTTCTGGGACTTCTCCTGTTCTCCAAGAGTTCTCAAAGATTATTGCCAATGGCTCTGATATTACATTTGCCAGTTCTTTTAATACTCTAGGATGTAGTTCATCTGGTCCTGGAGATTTATATTCATTTAGGTTAACCAGGTATTCCTGTACTACCTCTTTACTTATTCTGTGCTGAATTTCCTCTATTCTGTCTCCTGTTCCATTATCCTTAGGTTGAGCACCCTTTGCCTTTTCTGAGAAGACTGAAGCAAAGAAGGTGTTGAGTAATTCTGCCTTTTCTCTGTCCCCTGTTAGCATTTTGCCATCTTCTGCACGCAGTGGCCCCACTGTTTCCTTCTTCTTCCTTTTGCTGCGGACATATCCAAAAAAGCCCTTTTTATTGTTCTTAACCTCTCTAGCGAGCCTGAGTTCATTCTGCGCTTTAGCTTTTCTGACTTTACCCCTACATGTGCTGGCTATTTGTTTGAATTCCTCTTTCGTGATTTCTCCATTTTTCCATTTCTTATACATGTTCCGTTTAAAGCTTAGCTCAGTTGAAAGTTCCTTAGTCATCCATCCTGGCTTCTTGAGACATCTTCCATTTTTCTTCCTCATTGGAACTGTTTGAAATTGTGCCTTCAATATCTCCCTTTTGAGAAACTCCCATCCGTCTTGAACTCCCTTTTCTTTTAGTATTCCTGACCATGGGATCACTCCCAGTATTTCTCTAAGTTTATTGAAATTAGCTCTCCTAAAGTCTAGAGTGCGTGTCTGACTATGCCTAGCTTCTCCCTTCCACTGTATTACAAACTCCAGGAGAACATGGTCACTTCCACCTAAGGATCCAACCACTTGCACCCCATCAACTAGGTCTTCCCTGTTGGTTAAGATCAGATCTAAAATGGCTGATCCCCTTGTTGCCTCTTCCACCTTTTGGACAATGAAATTGTCTTCCAGGCAAGTGAGGAATTTCTCCTTCAGTCCTTCCAAATAGTCTATAGCCCTCAATTACTGTATTCTAGTCATGAATCGCATCCCAGCTGGGTTTCAGTAATGCCTATTGTATCATACCAGTATTTATCTTCCTATATAGAGTTCATCTTGTTTATTTCGCATGCTCTGTGCATTAGTATAGAGGTCATAAAGGCATGAGTTATTCCCTCCAGCTGCTTAATTACTTTTTTTTCCCTGTCCATTTATGGATTTACATCTCTTCTTCCCTGTTTCCCTGCATGGTTGATGCTATTGTCTCTGGTATATTTTTGGACTCTAACTCCCAGAATCCTCCAGCCAGCATGACAAGTAGCCATGCAGGCTGGGGAGATCTCAAAGCTGTAGTAAAACATATGAGTTTTGCCAACCAAATTCCAGATGTGTTGTTGTTGTTGTTACATTTATTTCTATTCCTTTTTCCCAGTTCAGGAATTAAAGCAGCTTACAACAAATTAAAAACACATCATTAAAAATTCACAAGATATAAAAGATAAAATGAGATTAAATAATAAAAAAATTAAAACCATATTAAAACATACATCATTAAACACACACATGCACACACACACACCAGTACAAAAATTATCAAGGTCCAGCACATTGTTTAGGCGAGGTGGACCTTGTATAGTGACTCATCCAATGCCTGTTAAAACAGAAAAGTCTTTCTGTTTCAAAAAAGGAAAGGGAGAGTACCAGCGTAACCTCTCTGGGATGAGTGTTCCAGAGCCTGGAGCAAGCAGTGAGAAGGCCCTCTCCCTTAGAATCATAGAATCATAGAGTTGGAAGAGACAACAAGGGCCATCCAGTCCAACCCCCTGCCATGCAGGAACTCCAAGTCAAAGCATCCCTGACAGATGGCCATCCAGCCTCTGCTTAAAGACCCCTAAGGAAGGAGACTCCACTACACTCTGAGGGAGTGTGTTCCACTGTCGAACAGCCCAGATGTTCCTGGAAGGATGGTGGGACAGAGAGAAAGGCCTCTCCAAAAGATCTCAATGCCAGAGCTGGTTCAAAGGGAGAATATAGTACTTCAGATAACCTGAACCTGAGCTGTATAGGTCAAAACCAGAACTTTGAATTTTGTCCAGAAATAGACGAGCAGTAAGTGGAGCTGTTGCAACAAGGGAATTATATGCTCCCTGTAGCTAGCCCCAGTTAACAATCTGGCTACAGCTCTTTGGACCAGTTGAAGTTTCCAAAAAATACATGCATTCTATAAAGATCATTCTGCTTTTCTCCCCCCTGGATTCTTTTGTACACTCCATTAGCCACTGTATGTTTTAATATGATTCCTAGTTCCTCTTCCTTTCCTGAACTGCACTTGCACTTTTGGGATTTCTCTCTCCATCTATAAATGGAGTCAGTGCTGCAGATTTTTTAGCATTATTTTGCTTGCATGGGAGATTGACGATATGGTTCTATAGTTGCTGCACTCTTTTATATCTCTTTTATTGTGGATTAGGATATATATTGATCATTCCCAGTCTATTCGCCACTGTTTTGTTTTCCATATTTGTTGACATACATTAGTTAGCACTACAGTTGCTTCTCTCTGTGTGGATTGTAGCAGTTCAATTAGAATATAATCTGTTCCTGGTTATTCCCCCTCTGCAATTTCTTTTATTGTGGCTTCCACCTCACTTTTTAGAATTTGGGGTTCATCTTCATATGGTTCTTCTCCCCATGCATCAATCATTTTTTCATCTCATTTTAATAATTTTTCGGTGTATTGCATCCAATGTCTTTTTTATTGCTTTTTGATCTTGTAATATATTCTTGTCCTAGAGCACTGATCCCCAAACTGTGCCCTTTAAGGGATTTGGGACTTCAGCTCCCAGAAGCCTCGGCCATTTTGGCCAATAGTCTGGGATTCTAGGAGATGAAGTCCAAAACCCCTTAATGGGCTTGAACTTCCCCATGAATTCCTAGAATTTGTGGAAGAGATCTCTCATTCTTCCTTTTTTGTTGTTGCCTTCTGTTTCTCTGCATTGATCATTATAATACTTTTCTTTTTCCTTTTCCACTAGTCATTGTACAGTTTAATTCATGGTTCTTTTTTATCTTATCTCCCTTTTCTTTTGCCTCTTTTCTTTCCTTCACTGCTTGGAGAGTTTCTTCCATCATCCATTGTATCCTCTCTTTCTTTTTGGCCACTGTTAATATATTTCTGCATTGTTCTTAAATTATACCCTTGGTTTCTATCCATGGTTCTTCAGGTTTCTCAGTTCTTAATAGTATAATATTATATTATAATAACAGTATGCAAGGTTAAATAAAAAGTCTCTGATTATACTAGGGAGTGACAGAAAATATTCTGGGATAAACAAAACATGTATGGCTGTCCAAAATAAATTCAGAATGAACAGGAATAAAATCTAAGACTTTCTGGTATTTTTAATCAGTGCAGATGCACCCTCTGTCAGTTAAGTCAACATGTTGCTGAGGTTAGAACAGAATTAAGAAGGAAACATCCTGAACCTTTCTCTTAGTCTCAACTAGAATAAAGCCATTGAATCAATTGTATTTATTTATGTATTCAAGAACTGAATCACTGTTTCTGCTCTGTTTGTGACTACTGCTCTCTTTTTAGCCATTAAATAACAATTCAAACCATTCAACTCAGTATCATCTAATTCAACTACCAAAGATTTTCTATCTTCATGGTTGCATACCGATACTCATGGTCTTTCCCACCACCTGGTGCTTGATCCTTTTCATTGGAAACACCAGAGATTGAAGGTGGGACCTTCGGTACTCAAAACCCATGCTCACCCCAAAATTAAGACTGCTTTCCATCCTAGTCGTCCCCTTAGAATCTTCCTTATTTCTTCAACTAGTCTGGATTTGATTAAAACAGTTGTGACATTTCTTTCTTAATAACTTTTTTAATGGCATTTCTCTCCTATTAGCATTTATATATGCATGTATATATAGTGTATTATCACAAGCTGATGTGGCTAGATGTCAGTCAGTATATCGTGGGTTTTTATTTTAACACTAGCTGCCTCAGGAAGAAGTGATAATAAGAATGTATCATCAGATAAAGTCTAACTGACATAAATATCATAGAGATTTGCTGATATAACACAGGTCCTCTTAATTTTTTCTTAGCTGATTACACATTTTAGACAATTACCATCAAGAAATGCCCCTACCTGGCAGGAGTCTACACCTCCTTTTAAATAACCTGCACAGAGCATTGATGCAGCTACAATTCCTCCATAGACTTCTCTGTGGTTGCACACTTTGTTTGAAATCAAAGGGACCCCAGCATAATTCATGGTCTCAGACGTGTCCCCTGTTTTCAGAACAGAAGAACAGATTTTTTGCTTCACTGGCAACAAATGGTACAGCTTCTTAAACAGCTTTTAGCTATGATAAAAACTACACCTTAAGGAAGTTTCCTGTACCTTATTATATTCTTATAATTGCTGCTACACAGCCAGTGATGTATTTAATATTCTTTTAGAGATGGTTGAACTATTTATTCCATCTTATGCTTTTAAATTTTATTTTATTAAGAAGTTCACATTTCTCATCAGACTTCAGAAAATATTTATATGCATAAAAATGTTCATTAGGCTTAAGTCTAATTGAAATTAATGGGGCCACATTTATTTAGAGATTTCCCACCATCAACTTCAATTTGAGGGGTGTGCTCTTACATAAAGAATTGGCATCAAACAGCAGATTAATTTCTGTTTTCTGATCAATCTGGAAATTTTCCATAGAATTTTTTTTTTTTTTGATGTGTAGTTGTTCACATACAGCAAATCTACAGTAGCTGAGACAATATTAGTTTCACATGGTAAAATACCTCCTTCTTCTGTTGTCCCCCATCCTGATATCCAACACATTTTTCCTTCTGGAAAACGTTCTCCAAAATTAGGAAGGCAAATTGGCTCTATAAGACCTGTGATTTAAAAAAAGCCCTCTGCTCTTAAGAAGTTTTATGATTTGTAATTCACATGCAGGAAAATTTAATTTTTGCATATATTTATTATACAAATGGACATTTCCTTCAAAGAACACTTCCTCCCCAGCAACTTAAAGATGGTACCCAAGTTTCCTCCCCATAGGGCCAAACTAACCTGACTTCAGCAGCAAAACTGTATGACATTCCTTCACTCATATCATCTATATTGTAATTTAACTTGTGGCAGGGAAGTTTCTGACATTAATTGCCTGAGCAGCTTCTGACAGTTCAAAATATTCAGTTGCACATGAGTTTACATTCTACCTTCTTTGAGTGAAGGAAAAGACATCAGTTTGACTTGGGATAGAATTTCACACAGGAACAAGATGAAGAGCAGAAAAAAATTCTGGAATTTAGAAAAACTATAAGATAAAAAGAAAGGAAATTAGAAGAATGGTGCAAAATGAGAGATGAACTAATACAGAGAAGTCTGGAAGAAGAGTAAGGTCCCCTTCACATTCGCATTTTTGTAGCAACGAGATTCGATCGGACATGATGTTGCGATTCTGATCCAAAGTTCATACTATGTTTACCCTGATCAAATCTGTCTGGCACAATTAACCCTATTGAAGTTCATTGACTGAAGCACCGATTTAAAATGGATCCTCCATATCGATCACATTTTCAGAGTTTTTTTTTTGTTCTGTCAACCAAATGATGCACACCTATTTCACACCACTTCCATTGTCATAGGACTTTATTCCATGGGGAAAATTGAGGGAGGAATCGGGGGTTTAAAGAGTCATTATCCCAGGAAAATGATATCCCATGAATGAGGGGAATAAAAGAGTTTCACATGGTAAAGCCAGTGTGGTGCAGCGGTTTGAATCTTGGACTGGGACTCTGGAGACTAGTGTTTGAATCCCAGATTAGCCATATAAACCTAGTGGATAATATTGGGCTAGTCACACTCTCTCAGCCTCAGAGGATGGCCATGCCAACCACCTCTGAATAAACATGACTAGAAAAACCTGTGGTAGGTTATCCTTAGGGTTGCCATTAGTCAGAAACAACTTGAAAGTACACAACAAGAAACAATCTCTCTGTCTCTCCTTTTCCTTTCCCAAATGCCAGTTCTTCTCTCTCTTCTCCCTTGGCACAGTTTTCCTTTGCCAAAGTAAGTGCAAAGTTTTCCATCTTCTTCTTCTTCTCTGCCAGAAGGGAGGAAGGAAGGAAAGATGGACTAGCTGCCAAAAATGAGACAAGACACCACAAAATGTAGGACATTCAAGAAAAATAGAGGACAGGGCAAAAGGATGGCAATGGCAAGACCCTCAGAGTATCCCTTGCCAAGAAACCCTGGGATAGATTAGCCTTGGATAGAATCATAGAAATTTAGAGTTGGAAGAGACCACAAGGGCCATCCTGTCCAATCCCCTGCCATGCAGGAACTCCCAATCAAAGCATACCCGACAGATGGCCATCCAGCCTCTGCTTAAAAACCTCCAAGGAAGGAGACTCCACCACCCTCCGAGGGAGTGTGTTCCACTGTCGAACAGCTCTTACTGTCAGGAAGTTCCTCCTAATGTTGAGGTGGAATCTTTTTTCCTGCAGTTTGCATCCGTTGTTCCGAGTCCTGTTCTCTGGAGCAGCAGAAAACAAGCTTGCTCCCTCCTCAATGTGACATCCTTTCAAATATTTAAACAGAACTATCATATCACCTCTTAACCTTCTCTTCTCCAGGCTAAACATCCCCAGCTCCCTAAGGCGTTCCTCATAGGGCATGGTTTCCAGACCCTTCACCATTTTAGTCGCCCTCCTTTGGACATGCTCCAGTTTCTCCACATCCTTTTTGAATTGTGGTGCCCAGAATTGGACACAGTATTCCAGGTGGGGCCTGACCAAAGCAGAATAGAGTGGCACTATTACTTCCCTTGATCTAGACACTATACTTCTATTGATGCAACCTAAAATTGCATTGGCCTTTTTAGCTGCTACATCACACTGTTGACTCATGTTCAACTTGTGGTCTACTTGGACACCTAGATCCCTTTCACATGTTGTCTCATTCAGCCAGGTGTCCCCCATCCTATATCTGTGCATTTCATTTTTCCGCTCTACGTGTAGGACCTTACATTTCTCTGTGTTAAATTTCATTTTGTTAGCTTTGGCCCAGCTTTCTAGTCTATTCAGATCATTTTGAATTTTGATCCTGTCCTTTGGGGTATTAGCTACTCCTCCCAATTTCGTGTCATCTGCAAATTTGATAACTTGGCTCTCAATACTGTCATCCAAGTCATTAATAAAGATGTTGAATAGCACTGGGCCCAGGACAGAACCCTGTGGTACCCCACTTCTTTCCAGGATGAAAAGGAACCATTGTTGAGCACCCTTTGGGTTCGGTCAGTCAACCAGTTACAAATCCATGTAACGGTTACCTTGTCTAGTCCACATTTTACAAGCTTGTTTGCAAGGATGTCATGGGGAACCTTGTCAAATGCCTTACTGAAGTCAAGATATACTATATCCACAGCATTCCCTTCATCTACCAAGCTAGTAATTTTATCAAAAAAAGAGATCAGATTTGTCTGGCATGACTTGTTTCTCTGAAACCCATGTTGGCTTTTTGTGATTATGGAATTATCTTCCAGATATTCACAGACTCTCTGCTTAATGATCTTCTCCAGAATCTTTCCTGGTATTGATGTCAGACTAACCGGACGATAATTGTTGGGATCCTCTTTTTTCCCCTTTTTGAAGATTGGGACAACATTTGCCCTCCTCCAGTCTGCAGGGACTTCTCCTGTTCTCCAGGAGTTCTCAAAGATGATTGCCATTGGTTCTGATATTACATTTGCCAGTTCTTTCAATACCCTAGGATGTAGTTCATCTGGTCCTGGAGACTTATATTCATTTAGATTAACCAGGTATTCCTGTACTGTCTCTTTATTTATTCTGTGCTGAAATTCCCCTATTCTGTCCTCTGCCCCATCATCCTTAGATTGGGCACCCTTTGCCTTTCCTGAGAAGACTGAAGCAAAGAAGGTGTTGAGCAATTCTGCCTTTTCTCTGTCTCCTGTGAGCATTTGGCCATCTTCTCCACGCAGTGGCCCAACTGTTTCCTTCTTCTTCCTTTTGCTGCGGACATATCCAAAAAAGCCCTTTTTATTGTTCTTAACGTCTCTAGCAAGCCTGAGTTCATTTTGCGCTTTAGCTTTTCTGACTTTATCCCTACATGTACTGGCTATTTGTTTGAATTCCTCTTTGGTGATTTCCCCATTTTTCCATTTTTTATACATGTTCCATTTAAAACTTAGCTCATTTGTAAGTTCCTTAGTCATCCATACCGGTTTCTTGAGACATCTCCCATTTTTCTTCCTCATTGGAACTGTCTGAAATTGTCCCTTTAGTATCTCCCTTTTGAGGAACTCCCATACATCTTGAACTCCCTTCTCTTTTAGTATTCTTGACCATGGGATCACCCCCAGTATTTCTCTAAGTTTATTGAAATCAGCTTTCCTAAAGTCTAGAATGCATGTCTGACTATGCTTAGCTTCACCTTTCCACTGTATAACAAACTCCAGGAGAACATGGTCACTTCCCCCTAAGGATCCCACCACTTGCACCCCATCAACTAGGTCTTCCCTGTTGGTTAAGATCAGATCCAAAATAGTTGATCCCCTTGTTGCCTCTTCCACCTTTTGGACAATGAAATTGTCTTCCAGGCAAGTGAGGAATTTTCTAGATCTTGAGGATAGCGCTGAGTTTGACTTCCAGCAAATATCCGGGTAGTTGAAGTCCCCCATCACTACTACATCTCTCCTTCCTGATTGTGTGGTCATCTGTTCTAGAAAGGCATCATCCATTTCCTCTGTCTGACTTGGGGGTCTGTAGTAGACTCCCACAGTAACATCCCTGTTGTTTCCCTCTCCTTTAATTTTTATCCAGATGCTCTCCACCAGGCTTCCAGTATTGATTTCCTGGATCCCTTCACTGGTGTAAATATCCTTGACATATAATGCTATTCCTCCTCCTTTCTTGTTTGTCCTGTTTCTCTTAAAAAGGTTATACCCCTCTATTTCTATATTCCAATTGTGAGACTCATCCCACCAGGTTTCAGTGATGCCTATTATATCATATTTCCCTTGTTGTGCTAGGAGTGCAAGTTCATCTTGCTTATTTCCCATGCTCTGTGCATTAGTGTAGAGACATCTAAGATGATTCACCCCTGTCAGCCTTGGAGGATGGCAATGGCAACCCCCTCTACAGAACCCTTAGTTCTTCAGACCCCTAGCCCTCATCCCCACTGATCAAAGTTTTTTCACCTGCACCTTCATTATACCGATGATATGCCAGTATTTTAAAGGTACTGTAGTCATGCAATAGCACAAATGTGCATATTGTAAAAAAAGGACACCATCTAATGGGATGTTCTGAGAACCTCGTCCATGGCTATAGCTTTAGCTGTCAATGAAAGAGCAATGGGGTGGGCATGATGCACCTGCACATTAACTCCTCCTACGTGGATGCCCCAAATGCGATCGGGAGAAATTTCCCATTAGCTGCTTCCTTATAAAATCTGGTGTTTTTGAAAAGACATGGGGGGGGGGGGAAATCATTTCTGGAAAAAACAGGTTAAGGAGATTCCCCGCCCCCTTTGAATTCAGAACAGAAAAAAATTTACACAAGTGTGAACAACCCACTTTTAAACCAGTTTGCAAACAGGTTTATAACGTAGTGTGAACAACCCCTAAGTTGACACCAGATCTATGTATGAGGACAAAGGCAGAGGGAACTAAAAATGCAAGGTTGCTAGCAGAGGGTTTTTTTGAAGAAACCATAACAAAATGAGGATGGACTGTATGTATATAATTATGACAGATTGCTCAGGTTGGTCAAGAGAGGGTGGTCAAGCAGCACTGACCAAAAATGGAACAAAATTAGCAGTGATATTAATAGCATGATTCTAAGGGAATTATGAGTGATGGAGAGCCAGAGAGAAAAGGAAACTTAAGCTATCACATGGAAGAAGTAGGCAGGAAACCAGGGTCTCCTTTCCTTTTCCTTATAAATAAAATTATAAGACGGCATTTGAATCCATGTCCTGTGAGGGACATAAAAATTGTTTTGAAAACTAAACATGGTTCATGAGCCACCAACTGGCCATATTTCATTTAGGAAATAAGTCTTCACTGTCCATATCAGAATCATTAACCCCTGATTGACCCATTTCCATTTATATAGAGGGCAAGTTGACTTCAGGACCAGCATCTACAGTCTTAATGATTCTGGTGGCAAAATGACTCCCTTTCCTGACACCCCCCCCCCCCCCGGTTCATCATAGATTTAGATCTTTAAATATTAATGACAACAACATTAATTCCAGGTTAAAATACAGAACAAAGAGAAATAAGAAAAATGATGGGAGATTAAAAATTACCATTTAGTGCAAGTGGATTGGCCAGCTTAAGCAGCGCTATATCATTCTTCATTGTTTTAGGCCTATAATTTTTATGGTATATTATTTTCTCCACTAAGTATGAATTAATGGAGTCTTCTTCCAGTATTACAAAGCCTACATGTACACTCCAAGCTCTAGGAAAGTACAAACTGAAACAAAGATATTATGAAGAAAAGTTAACAGCTATTCAACATTTAAAATTATCTGTTAAATTTTAATTAATTAAATTAAGTCCCCACAATGATAACCTTTAAAAGAAACTAGTTCAAATTCATTTCAGTTAATTTTTAACAATCTACATTCATTTTAAAAATTGTGTTCCAGAAGCAACAGAATGAAACTATGTTCCAACAGTGTCCATGGCTGCATCTGCACTGCAGAATTAATGCAGTTTGACATTGCTGTAACTGCCATGGTTTAGTGCTATGGAATTCTGGGATTTGTAATTTTGTGAGCTATTTTGCCTTCTCTATGAGAGAGCTCTGGTACCACAACAAGCTTACAAATCCCAGAATTCCATAGGATGGAACCATGACCGTTACAGTTAAAGTGGTGTCAAGCCGCAATAATTTGGCAGTATGGCAGCAGCCTTTGTCACATGACCATAGAGACTGAAGGACTCAGTCAAGGGTGTCCTTGCAGATGTGAAGAACATTTAGAGGTGTTTTTAGGACCTTTGATATAGGGAACAAAAACAGGATAAAAGGAAAGGAAAAGGCAGAGATGGATAGATAAAGTTCTCCTTTATCTCCTTTTTTCCTTTGATCTTTTTGCTGCCAGTGCCACATTAGCAGATTTCTGGATTTGATTTAGGCCACACCTTGGTCTAAAAAGAGATGAGGTTATAAGAAAAATTGCTTTCCACAGCTCCTATAGAGTGATGAGGGACTTTTCTGGTAGAAGAATTGGAGGGTAGGGGCATGGGAAGCCATGCTTGAGCCACTTCATTTTTGCCCACTATAACTATTTTAGTCTTTGTAGGCTTGGACTGTATTATATTATAGCAATAAAATTCTAAACAAAGTGTGACAAGAGTGCGCATCTGGGTGCACTTGGATCCAAACCCATTCAAGCTGATATAACCAGATTTGAAAAACACTGCAATTGAGATGGGATACTTACTCATAGACACAGTGAGCTGCTGTGACAATCCACCAGGGGGTGATTACAGACCCCCCACACAAATGATATCCTTGAAACTGAAGGCTGGCTTGCCATGGCCACTGCTGGGGCAATGATGCATTTCCACCAACTATACGTGGTGAATAGCCAGATCTAGTGCCGCATGCTGTTGGAAGAGGAACACAAAATTACTGAGATAAAGTTATCTTTAGAAATGAAATCTTATTTATGAGCGATATATGTGTCTTTGAATGTAATATCTAAATCAGAAAGACATAAGAATCTCAATGGGTTGACCTAACTCATAGAAAACACCTGGTCTTTGCATCCGGTAGATAACCTGTTTGCTTCCCCACCCCTTAACCTATCTGCTAGTTCCAGTCTTGTCATTCCTAACTTTTCACAGAAAGAATATCTTTGTGAGAACTGCAACAAGCAATGAACAAATTACCTGGTTTTGCTTTATCCCACACCCAGATTTATTTTAATTTCAAGATGTTTTCATTTCCAGATTTGAAGATATTTTGTATTTTTCCTAAATTCTTTTCAAAACCAAACTAAAATGAAATTCTCACCGATCTGATCTGCCCAAATTCAGTAGGAACAGAACGGAGAGGATGATGTTGCAGCTACCTGCCAGATGTAGCAACCCTAACTCTACACTAATGTAGTTGAATAGATAATAATTCACACCTAGGTAAGACTCAGAGCTCTGGACCTGAGCATACAAATCTGTCATTCTAGATTTTTAAACTCTTTCTTGCACATTTATGAAGACTTTTGTGAATTTTGGTAGATTCCATTCAGAGACAAACTGAAATAAAACTCTCACCAGTCTCTTGCCATAAGATGGAAATGACCTGAAGGCATGCATACAGTGACTGCTACTGCTGCCCCCCTTCAAAAAAATGTCTCAGGGGTTATTCAGATGTAAGGATTTTTTAGCATGACAGTGTGAATAATCGCAAATCATGAATTCTGGTTTTGTGATTTTGTTGTTTACCTGGAACTGCACCCCACAAACACTTACCCAAACATTTTACAACAACCACATTGCCTGAGGCGCACTCTTCTCTAAAATGAAAGAAAAAAAGGCAATACACTTTAAAGTATAGAGGGTTGTTACTCCAGTCTTAAAAGAGATTACAAAGTATAGAGGGTTATTACTCCAGTCTTAAATAAATATTATTACTTCAGTCATAAGAGCCTTGCTAGCATAGCCTTCATTTGTATCAGTAGAGGACTTAATTTTGAACATACATGCATATTTTTTATAAATTTCTTTAGTATCCCTTCTTGAAAACTGAGCTTCAAAGCAGCTTTCAAAGTTAAAATAACTAGAAATTAAAAAAACAAAAACAAAAAAGCAGATAGAAAAATACAGAATACTATTGTTCAGATAATATTAATTTATCCATAAAATGAAAAACAAGTTAAAACACATCAATTAAAATGAGACAAGAAATAAAAGTAGTTACAACACATTTTAAAAAGTCCTTTCTTTTAAAACATTCAATTGCTGGAAGATTGTCAGATTTATTTATTCACTTAGTTAGTTGTCTAATTTTTTGCCTACCATTGGAAAGATCAGGAAAGGGCAGTCTCACCTGCCTAGAAAGAGAGTTCTAGAGCTTTCATAAAGCCACAAAAATGGCACTCTCTCCTGTTCTCACCAGACAGGTCTTTGAGGGTGGCAAAAAGAAGAGAAAGTGCCTTCTCTGAAGATCTCAGAGCCAAAGTAGGTTTCTGTGGGACATTATTGTTTTTTTCAGACACCCTCGACCCGAGATATGTAGGCTTTATAAGCCATAAAGAGCAATTTGGTTTGTTCCCATAAATACCAGGCAAAGGTCTCTTGACAATGGGCATACCTACACAGGCCAGTTCCTCCTCTCTCACTGCAACTTGTGTACATGACACAGAGCCAAAACTCTGATTCGAGTACTGTCTGTCTTCATGAGGGAAAGCCACTTCTGCACCAAATCCACCCTTTCTCTGCCTAAATTGGATTTTAAAAGTTTACCTTTTGCTCCAAATTTTGCAGGACAATCCTACATATCTATGTATTAAATGATTTTAATTGATTTTGCTACTTGTTTAATAAATATACTCTATTTATTTATTTTGTTATTAAATTACATATTTATATTATTTGTATTAATAAATACATCTAACTGTCAAGGAACTTTAGCCTCACTTTGGATAAAGGTAGGCAGTGGAACTACTCTAACAAGAGAATCATATCCTCCCATTAACCATCCCCGAATAGACTGCCAAACAGAATATTATTTAGAACAACACTGTGGCTAGATCAGGCATCCCCAGGAATGGATACTACCTTGAACAGTGTATTACTTTGAATGGTGAAAATGCATTCCCAGACACCCCAGAAGCCTGACACACAGCCTCCAGACTGAATCTAGAGGTCTGGCTTTTAAACAGAGCAGAACCACTTCTGTCTTATCTCGACTAAGATTCAGTTAATAATGTGTATTCAGTGTTAGACATCGCTTCTCAGGATTTTAAGTATCCCTGAGGATCACAGTGCAATTCATTCCTCTGTTTTACTTACTTTTCTGTTTCTTTTCCATTCTTCCCTAACTCTTAAACAGGCAAAAATAGTTTGGAGAATGTCTAAATATGCCTAATTATTCCCTCCGGTAGAGAGGCTGTCTTTATTAGGGATGGACAAATCTGTCAGTTTCACTTTCTCCCACATCTGATTTTTTTAAAATCTCCAATTCTTTTGGATAAACACATGAAGAAATGTCTGATTTTTGGTTAGTCCTTTTCAAAAACAAACAGTAAAAATGTCAACCCTCTGTAATGGACACATGAATCAACTGTTCCCAGAGTGGAGCTGAGAACAATATATCTCCCTGAGTGTAGTAGTTTTAAGAGGTGGAATCTCTTAGAAAGAAGAGGAAATGATCCAAAATTCATCACCACAACCAAAGGAATTCACACTCAGCCTTTGAAGATGTGATCTCTCAAAACCCTCTGCTTGGATGAATGAATGGTCTGTTTCACTTCCCTTTGCTTTCAAAAATAACTTTCTGTCAAATTTGGAAGAAATATGTAGATTTTGAAAAATTCGCATTATAAAGCAGTGAAATGATCTTCTTACTCATCCCCTTCCAGTGTCCCTGCTTTTCCTGAGGGACTTTATAACATAAGTCATCTGTCTGGATGGCCCTAGGTAGGAGTAGGGCTGCTTTATTCACCTATTACAGGGTTGCCACTGGGAATACTCAGCACTTTGAGGAGCACTCAGTACTGCTTCTACCATGTTGAGGCCTAGTAGTAAAGACTAGTTGATGACTGATGCCCTTCATTATAGTGATGTTTTATTTAGGATGTGATGGGGAGGCGTCTGAATTCAATACATTTTTCCTCAGTGACTTTACTAAGGTATCTTGAATCAATTTTCTAATGTACATTATTGCTTTTGCCAATGCAGAAATGCAAAGGAAGTGACTCAGGGATACAGACTGTCCTATACAATAGTATCAGATGAGGCTGGTATATGTTTCTCATTGTCTCTCTATCTCTCTCTGTGTGTGTTTATGTATATATATGTGTGTGTGTGTGTGTGTGTATGTATATATATATATATATATACATACAAACCTTAAACTCTACAGTTTTTTGGGAATGTTTCATAAGGGTGCATTTTATTCCATTGCTTAATCCATTTAGGTTTTCTGATGGGTATGTTGGTGTTTTTGTTTTGTTTTTCTGTAGTGAAACATCTGAAACACATACCGCAAGTAAGTAGCATTCTGGGGTGAGGTCAGCTGCTCCGCTGATAACCAGTGATTTGCTGTAACAAAATATTTCTGAAATTCATCTTCAATTGTAGCTACTGGGAACTCAGCTGAATTCACAAAACTGCAAATGATAAGAATTACCAAGCAAATTCCACTGCGTTCTCAACTTTCATTCTATCTATCACATTAATATTCTATCTGGTGGGTCAGTGAGTGTTAGATGGAATACTATAGAGTACTTATAAAATATTACAAACATGATTAAGAACCAGTGTTGACACATCAAAAAGTGAAACAATCTGCCACTGCAGAAATAATGCAATTTGATATCACTTATATTGCCATGGCTCAATGCTATGGCATTCTGGGATTTGTAGTTTTGTGAGATATTTAGGCTTCTCTATTGGAGAGGTCTGGTGCTGAAACTGCAAATCCCAAGATTCCAAAGCACTAAGCCATAGCAGTTAAAGCTGCCTCAAAATGCATTGTTTTTTCAGTGCAGATTCAGCCATACATTAAAAGTCCTCACTATAACTACAACAATGGTGTTAATGGCTTTTGTCTGCAGATTCCTTTTTTAGGCAGACTGCTGCTTTAGGAATATTTATTTGGTATTCCTTCAGAAGGGAGGAAATGGTTAGAAGACTGCTGGGGAACCATTTCAATTTCTGAATGAGTCTAATACACATCAGAGCTCCCAATCACTTTCCGCTTCTCACCAGATAAACAGGATGGGGTACAAATGGTGTGTCCTATGTGATGAATGTAGCCCATGGGGACTTTTGTGTAGCCCCATTCACCCCATTGCCTTTTTTGGTTATTGCTTCAAAAAGCAAATTTGAAAAATTGGAAATTACTGGGCCATAACTTCTAGTTTGGGGAAAAAAACTAGATGTGACCACTGGTATTTCGGATCTCAAAATGGGTTAGGAATGATCCACAAATCTTCCATAGCTGCTTACCCCTAAGCAAATGTGTTGGGTTGACACTTGAGACATTCGGGTTCTAATGCCCACAGAGTCCAAAAACTCATTGGATGTCCTTGGGGGCAGTCCTATTCTTACAGTCTTACCTACTTCATAGGTAAGTGATGACACAAAGTTGGAAAGAAGATAGTTGGGAGGAGCAGAACTCCTTCAGCTCATTGTATAAAAGGATGGATATAAATGTTACATATTTAGATTTTGTAAGCCAGTGTGGTGTAGTGATTTAAGCATTCGACTATGACTCTGGAGCCCAGAGTTTGAATCCTGGCTTGGCCACATAAACCCATAAACCTTGGGCAAATCACACTCTCACAGCCTTAGTGAAAGGCAATGGCAAGCTTCCTCTGAAGAAACATGCCATGAAAATACCATGATAGGGTTGTCCCAGGGCTGCCATAGGTCAGAAACAACTTGAAAGCACACAGCAACAACAACAAAGAAAGTAAATAGATGTTTCCAGTGCTATAGCTTTAAAAACAACAGCAGCAAAAATTTGTCTCTCTGTTGGCATACTTAAAGTAATAAAATTAATATCTGTAGGGATGTTTCCCAATTCATTCTTGTCAATAAATCAAATATTTAAGTTTCAGCATTTCAAGCAAACAGGGGTGAAAATTCGGGTGTTCCTGTATTTCAGGAAGTCAAATGTAATGAGAAGGACTTTCCCTGAAAGGAACATTTATTACACAAAACTCTTTCTTTTAAATATCTGAAGCTTTTAGATTTCCATTGCCATTTCATGGTATTTCTAAGTAGTACCTTGAGAAACCTAAGTATTTACATGTAACACTCCCATAAATTTCCTTCCAGTCATCTGAACACATCGTTCTCCAGGTTCCAAAGCTGAACACCTGCAACACGCCCTTCTTGCCGCTTAATCTGACTATAAAACAAAGAGAGAGAGAGAGTCAGCAAATAAACAGTAGCAACTACTCAGCACTTCCTGCCACTAAGACTTAAAAGAAAGCATTCTGGCCTTCCAGAATAGGAAAAACAGCATACCAAAAATGGGAATACCACTCACTGGTGTAAAGGGGAAAGGTCTGTGCCTTCTGGAGGACCCCAGAAGACTAGATTTGGCCCAAGGCCAGAGGTTCCATACTCTGGATTACTGTGACAGAACCACGTTGTTTCAACTACCTGTACTACATACCTCTTGATTTGTTGTATTTGGGCATTTTTATCTCTCACATATTTGTTCCCTTTTCGCAAAACTGAATTACATTTATATCTGTGTCTATGACTGCACAAGACCAGCAAACTACTCAAAGTACTTTTTAATTTAGAATTTGAATTGAATTTATTGCTATGTTTTTTAAAAAGTGTTCTGTAGTATTTTGGCTTTAAGAATGAGGTTGCCTGAAGAGATATATTGTGACTATATTTTTAACAAATCTGCCTCAGTCATTGCATTCCAAAACACTAGGACAGAGTTGTCAAGTCATAGTTGACTTGAAGGCACATAATAACAAAACATGTATTGTCCAGAATAAAACCAAAATTACCACATCTGTATTCATCCTCTCCATCTCTGCAGTTGAAAACACCATCACACCTTGCTGTTTGATCGATACATTTAAAGGATGACCTGCACCGAAATCTCCCACTGCAGTTGAAGTAAGCTGGAAGAATGGAAGAAACCAGCAGAATGTGGGTATCTTTAATGTCCCCAAATGTCCAGCTAACATTGAAACAGAAACAGCAGAATAACAATTTCCAACATTTCCCTGAATAGATAGATGATAGATAGATAGATAGATAGATAGATAGATAGAACTCTAAAAACTTCCTGAATTATAGAGCAATTGCAACTAGCACTGAATTTCAACACCAGTACTGTAAACTATGGTTCCAGTCTGGCTCAAACACACACATCCACACATAATTTGGTATTGGTTTAAGGAAAATCAATCATACACTGCAGAGAGCATGGCCAGCCTTTTGCCAGTCAGTCCCTTACTTGTTCATTCAAGTTTGCTACAAAAACTTGTAGCACCTTTGAAACTATGCAAAAGACGTTGTGGCATAAGTTTTTGTAGACTTGGTCTACTTCTTCAGACCAAATCTACAAAAGCTTATGCTACAACTTCTTTCACACAGTTGGTCTCAAATGATCTGCTTGCATACTGATATTCCAGACTAGCATGGCTATGTCTCTGAATTCATTCATTCAGAATCCCTCCCCTACTACAAAGGTTATGTAAATGTAAAGATTTTGTTCATTCTCCTCTTCTACACCCCAAAGAAATTTACTGCTTTATAAGAGCAAGTAATGATTCCCCCCCCCCCTACTATTACACTCTACTAATGTGATAAAAGTGGGAGAGTGAATTTGTGCAGAGATAAGTATTTTATTAAGGCATGATAAATATTTCACCATACTCCTCATTTGAAAATACACCCCCACACCCATGGCATCTTAAAACTGCTGACACTCAATTGAGGAGATGGTACAGTTAAGAGTGGCCCTCTTTCCTTCCTCTCCAACATCTGCCAGTGAAGACACGGCTGAGAGAGTGTTTGTTTGCCCTCCTTCTCACCTGGGCTACTTCCATGCCTTGGCTCCTGGACTTAAAGAGGAGTCTTGTCTCCCCCCCCTTTTTTTTTTTTAAGATTGTGTATAGTTCACATTGTTTCTAGGATTGGGATGGGGGGTTGAGAATGGGGATTATTTTCTTTTTACTTGTTTTGGTATGTTAATTGTTATGTATTTTGCTTTGTTCATTTCATTTTATTTTTGTTATTTTTTGTTATAATTACTATGTATTTTGTTGTTGTTGCTATAACTCCTATGTATTTTTGCTTTGTTAATTGTTATGTATTTTGCTTTGCTAATTTTACTGTTACTAAAATTACTATGTATTTTGTTGCTATAATTCTTATGTATATTGTTAGTTATTGTTATTGTTAATTGCGATCTGATTTTATTGTTATTGCCATTTGTTTTTTAATTCATGTATATTGTTATTGTGTGTATAATCTCCTCTGTTGTAAGACCAGGATTCCCAGTGATTGGGCGGCATATAAATAATAATAATAACTTGAGCTGTAACCACAAACCACACTTAGAATAGGTGTGCTTAAACCATGTTCTTAATACACTAGTTGGTTACATTTTTATCTGCTCTCAGACTAATACAAGAACATAAATCTAGCAAAAAACACCATATGAAGGCACAATGTGCCTCTCTTCCCAAAATGTCTGTGGGGTGCATGGGGGCTTTCAGTATGAAATCTGTGTCTTGTATTTTCTGCCCTTAGTTATTCAGTTGTCTCAGGGGGTATACAGACAATCCCTAAGGGACTATCAGTACTGGATTGGGGCCATGGAAACTGCCACGGCCCCAATCTCTTTCTGCAGCACAAAAAGGAGCCACAGAAAGCAGCTCATTTTTGCACCCTGGAAAGGATACCATAACTGCCAGTGCTTGGCTTTTCCATGCTCCTTTGGCACTGCATCTTGTAGACACAGTGCCAGAGGAGCGCCGTAATGCCATGCATCATGTGGAGCTGTAATTCCGTGCACCATGACTGGCCATTAAGGACAGCCTGGGGGCGGAGTCATGTGGATGCCATGCCCCGACTCTGCCCCCAGGCCATCCTTAATGGCCGGTCTGTCAAGCCCCTCAGACTATCAAAGATAATAAATTAGTTATTAGATTGGTTAATTCTCACAACCACCTGTTCTTACTGATGTTGGGCATAGTGCATACCCATTTTTATGGTGCTGCAGGTGTTTGAGAAATCTTATTTGTGAGGCTAGCCAAAAATCAGAGACCTAATTCAAACGTGAGTCCATTTTAAAAGATGGAAAGCATCTGCGATATTGGTATTAGGTAAGGTATCAGGTGGAGTAACTCTCTGGAGGAACAGAAGCTTACTCCAGCAGCTTTCTGTAGCAATGAGTTCTCTAAACTAGGGGATGCAAGCTGAGGGATTCTGGTGTAGGTGGATCTACTTTGCAGGAATGTAGCCCTGGTATGGGGTAGACTCTCTGGGATAATCTGATTCCCAAGACCAAGAAAATACTGCTCTGGGTGTTAGTACTCTGGTTTCAATTGCCTTTAGTTGTAAGTTCTTCTAGGTAACCCTGATGGTGTAAGGAGTATGCATAAATCACACATACTTGTTATACACCCAGAGTTCTTAGTGCCCTGTAGAATTGCACAAAAGAACTTTCCTTATTCTGTACTGAAGCAAGAAGTAGTGGCATCATTAATCATGGTGTCACTCAGTGTGGGAAGGGTAAACCAAGTGGCATTCACTCCATCCCTGGGCTTTCTTGCTGGAGAGGAAGCCTGGGAACACAGCAGCCAGCAAGGGTGTACAAGTGTCCCTCCTGCTTCTTTGCCCCCAGGCTTTCTCCCCTGGAGAGAAAGCCCAAGAACAAAGCAGCCAGCAAGGGTGTGCATGCACTCTTCTTGCTCCATGGGAGGGGGAGGGCCCAACCAGATGTCACCCCTCTTTTGAGTGTTACCTGGAGTGGCCCACATCCCCTGCAACCCCCCAGTGTGTCATTGGCACGAAATAAGCATGTCTGAGGATTTCATTTCATTTTAATTTTAAGTTTTATGAAAATGTTAATTTTTTTAAAAAATCAATATAGGAAAAATTAAAACTGTCAAAGTAACTTATTCAAGCCGAATTCTTAATAGCCTGTGTTAGAATCCAATCAGGTTAGTGCCAAATTAGGACTGTCACCTCTTTTCAGGCAGGGACAACATGGTCCTTTGCTGAGAATTAATAAACTTGTTGAAAGTGGGCAGTGCAAATAGAGTGGCATTCACTCCAAAATTTTCAAATTGGATATTCAGGAATGCTTGGGAGTTTGAAAAACCTAAATATGGAAGATAGCAAAATTGACAGCTTTTGCCATCTGTTGTAAGAAGTGCATGTAAGTTCACAAGAAGTAGTCATGAAAGCTAGTCCAAACTAAGTGATTTAGTTATGTTCTTTCTGCAGATTTTGCCAGTAAATTACCAGCTCTGATTAAATACCAGTTCTGTTTTACACAGCTCAGTATGAGAGTTTTTAAAAAGCAACAAAAATTCAATATGGTAGCAGGTTAATCCTATTCTCAGCAGGAGTCTCATGAAAAATGCAAACTCTTGAATGGTTAATTGAGGGCCTAATGAATAAGTTATTGGCACTCACCACCCAGGCCAATAGCAATTGCGATGATTACCGTAAGCGATAAAGCAAGGATGAGGGGAAGCAGCCTTAGAGGTATTAAACCATGGCACTGTGGTGTTGTGATGTCCTCTGGAAATCAAAGAGAAAAGTGAGAAATAACAGCCTCTGCAGTGCATACAACATGAGACTTTATGCTGAGTACAAGCAAGGAAGCTAGGAGAGATCAATCCCATATTTCACAGTCAAGAATTATACATTCACTTACCATTTTCATTTTCACTTGGATCTACTTTTGTTTGCTGTATGCAGAAAAACCTTTTGTAGAAAAAACAGAGCTCAGAATCTGGCAGTTCATCTTCTGCGACTGAAACAATTTCAATGACTCCAGGACTGGAATCTGTTTCTTGGACCTGAACCAGCAGAGAGCATATGCATGCGCACTGTAAGACATTGCAAGGTCAACCTGAATAAGTCATCTCCATCCTCCAAAAAGGCCTTTTCAAAGTACCTCTCCTCAGTATATGCAGAACATGGCCAATACAGTGTTTGGTCAGCACTCAGAAACCTATCCAGGAAATCTAGATGAGACTCAACTGTCAGAAAACAGACTGTGTGGATGTTTTACATTTTTTAAGGCACACAGAGAACTGAATATGCTTCTTCGCCAGCATATTCAGATCTGGAGCTCACAGAGAAAATCATTCACTGATAGAGACATCTATTTCTGTTTCCTCCATACCATTATTATTTTTTCCCCCATTATTCCAGCAGCCCAGTTTAGGTGAGGGCAAAAAGTTGATTGATTTTACCTTTATTTTGACCCCTTGGAGTCTAGAACTCTTGGTAATGTACTACAGAAAACTAACTAGTGGCATAGAAAGGCTGGTTTCTGGAAGGCACAGGCTGGGCACAGGCTTAAACAGATCTTATTGTATGCCTCCAAGCCCAGCTCAGCCATATCGCACACCCAATCCAGACTCTTGGAGTACTTTTTAAAGAATAATACTATCCAATTCTTCAAAAAGTATGCCAGGAGTCCAGATTGTGTGTGCGATGAAGCTGAGTTGTGCATGGAGGCATACAATAAGATCCATTTAAGCCCATGCCCAGCCTCTACCCGGTTTGAGTGAAATGAGGTATGTGATAATCTACCTAGTCTCTCAACAGCAACCCTTTCATCTGCAATACTGATTTATCAAGAAACAGGAATAGTGTACAAATAAGGCCTTGTCTTCACAGGCCAAAAGACCTGCTCCCCCCACAAATTCTGGTCTTGTCCTGTTCCGTCAACACACATCCCAAACTTCAGTTCTGGTGCAGAGTCCAGATGACATCTGGCATATTCTGCACCAGACCTGGGGGGAAACACACTTAACATGGTTTGAAAAAAACTTACCAGTTGCTCCAGATCTTCCAGGAAGATTTGGAGTCCTTTATTTCCACACTGTGGCAGCTGTCCATACAGGCATCCCACTATCCCACCCAGTGTGTCTGCCACTGCCACTGCAGGTCACTTGTTTTGAGATCAGAACAAGGTGCCCAGCATATGACTGTCAATGGTCACCTCATTCTGAACTTAGAAGTGAGCAACCAGCAGTAACAGTGGATGCACTAGGCAGCCCAGCAGAATGCCCATGCAGACAGCCACTGCAGTGTGCAAATAGAGGGCCATGTAATGAGGAGAGGTCAAGGCAGCTGCAAGGCCAGTATACTCCAGGGTGTATGGTTAACAGGTGTCAAATATTTTAAACCAAACTCTGGAATGCAGTCAGTCCTTGATATCTGCTGGAATTTGATTCCAGGAACCTGTCTGGATACCAAAATATGTGGATGCTCAAGTCCCATTATATACATTGTATAGTAACACAATGTCCCTTATATAAAATGGCAAAATCAAGGTTTGGTTTTGGGAATTCATATTTTTAAAAAATATTTTCAAGCTGTGCATGGTTGAAGCTATTGATGGTTGAATCCATGGATATGGAGGGCCAACTGTAGATGAAGTGCATGTTCATAATGAACTTCTTTTCCTACTGAATAGGTAGAAAGATTTCAACACTCATGACTTTTTCAGAGCTAGAAGAAGCTAGAAGCCAGCCAGTCATGAAAATTTCAAAAGTGATATTGGGTCTTCCCAGATTGAGGGTTGGTGCAGACTGCTACATCCCAAATACTGTATGTGGGTTACAATAACACAATATTTGTTACTCTAGATGTTTTAGCCTACAATACCCACCAGCTTCACCCAGTATGAGCATCTGTAGATGAGAGTCATAAGACCTTTGCACACGAGGCACTTACCATGTGGATATCGTTGCCCAAATGCTCCAGAAGCGTGGAGGTGGGATTGCTGGTTGTGCTTCTGAAGCGTCACTGAAGCGCACCCCACTCTTCTCCCATTGACAAATCGTTCATGGAGCAGCCACTTTTGTAATAATCGAATCTTCTGTTATTACAAAAATGGCTTCTCCACGAACTATTTGTCAATGGGAGAACAGCGAAATGCCTCAATGGTGCTTCAGAAGTGGATGGCGATCTCACTTCCATGCTTCCGGAGCGTTTGGGCAACAATCCCCACATGGTAAGTGCCTCGTATAAAAAAGGCCATAAGCTAATTCATCTAGAGGGTCAAAGGTTCCTCAGCCTTGTAGGTTCTGAAACAAGGCAAACAAGAAACAGATGGCCTAGAGATGCTCTCAGTTAAATATGCATTTGGTGAGCTCCGTGGTCCAGTTTAGGTCCAGGAAAGGCCTTTTTTGAAAAAGTGGACAGAAAGTGACTTCTACTCACTTCCTGTTGTTAAAGGTCTTTCCTGACCCTAAAATGGCCAGCAAGGCTCCAAAACATGGTGAATATGCCCAATGTCCCTTTAGAGGGTGTTTGGGATTATCTGGGGTCAAAAATCATTTTGCCAAACATAGGATCTTATCGCACAGCCTCTGGTGCCCAATTTACCTCTTTCAAATGTGGCTCAAATTCAGAAATTAGGCTGATTTTATTGCACAGACTTTTCTCTCAAAATGGCTTCCTATTGCCTCCAGTCCTGAATTTGGGCCCTGTACTTTGTCACTTTGGTGGCCATTTTTTTAAAATTGGAAGCTTCCGATTTGGAAAAAATGGCCACCGAAGTGACTTACAGTACAGGGCCCAAATTCAGGATTGGAGGCAATAGGAAGCCATTTTGAGAGAAAAGTCTGTGCAATAAAATCAGCCTAATTTCTGAATTTGAGCCGAATTCAGAAGAAGTAAGTCGGGCACCAGAGGCGGTGCAATGAGCTCCATACTTCAATTTGTCCACAAGAATCAGTCTTCTCATCAAGGAAATCCTATTAAGCTTCTACAGCAGAGATGCTCTTGAAAAAGATTAGGTTCTGGACATAATGGTCTTAACAGGGGCTCCTTCTTTAGATTATAATGTGTATTCCTTTACTTGCTTCAAACAGCAAAAGGCCCACCCTATTATGCTTCAGGGCCCTCCTACTCATTCTGCTGAGTAGCAAGAGCATCACTAGGGAGGTGCGGGCCACACGAGGTGATACCGTAATAGGGGTGACACCACTGCTTTCCAAACATCTACCTTTTGGCAGAAACAGGTTGTGCCATTCACCTGCATCCCTTTAAAATGCTTTAAAGATGGTGTGAATGGGGTGAGAGTCAGTGGGGGGGGAGGAAAACCCCCAGGTTTAATTTTTTAAAAAATAATAATTTCTAAAACTCTTTTAAAATGTTCTTTAAAAACATCACATCTTACCAATATTTAATTTTTCCTTCTATCCTGAAAAAGGCTGCTGTCACACTGAAGCATTAATGTAGTTTGACACCGCTTTAACTGTCATGGGTGCATCCTATGGAATCCTGGGATTTGTTATAGCACAAGAGCTCTCTGACACTAGAGTTCTCTATCCTGCAAAACTACAAATCCAGAATTCTACAGCACTGAGCCACAACAGTTAAAAAGCAGTGTCAAACTGAATTAATTCTGCAGCATAGGTACAACCTAAGTTAGTAAATTACTAAGCAAGTACGATCAAGGAAAAACATGATTTTCTTGGGGCAATTGTTTGTATCTCTTTAGGTATGCCTCATGTCTTTAAACATGCTTTATCCTTCTTGCAAGCAAAAAGAGCCCTCCATCCATCCACCATCTTGAGGGGGGGAAAGGCAAGCCAGAGCTCCAACAGTCCTTGCCTGAAGGGAAGAAGAGCCCTCCAGTCCCTCTGCCTTGGTCTAGGCCTCCAAGGGAGAGAAGAAGATCTGCTGGACTTTTCCCCTTCCCCACCACCATTCCCTTCTCCTTTTGTGTCGTGTCTTTTTAGATTGTAAGCCTGAGGGCAGGGAAATGTCTAATTAACAAATTGTAAGCCGCTCTGATAGCCTTGGCGGAAGAGCGGGGTATAAATAATAATAATAATAATAATAATAATAATAATCCTTTGAGAATCATCTCTTTTAAAAAAGGAGTTTTGCAAAGTCATGTGATGGAGGAAAAGAAGAAAAGTATCATCACAGCCACTATAACCAAAGGTATTACTCACCTCTTCTAATGAAGCCATTCTCACAAGCCAATGTGCTTTTTCTTTGCATTATAGTAGCTAGCCAGCCAGAAATTCTGCAGTCTGCTCTGCAAATATTTTCATTGAGCCACTTGGAACTGCTAGTCGAATCATTGTAGCGGATGGCACTGTGACTGGCATCAGTGTAATTCAACCCATCTAGAGAGATCAGGTAGCCTAGAATGGCATTGCTCCAATCACCAGGAAGGTAAAAAGACCGCAAGCTTTTTAATTAACCATAATCAGAAAACAGAATGTTGTAGTATTTGCAAACATATCCAAAGCATCTCTCTGTAAACTAAGCAAAGTGTATGTGCGGTCTTTTTCTTTCTAATCACAAAAATGTGATTTGGTTGTGCAGCTTTCCATCATTAAAGGCCTGTTGACAGAGTAGCAAAGAGCATTTTAAAATATGATTCCTGTTTGAAATAGCATCTCAGTAACAGAGAAGAGGTGTCCTTCCAGAAATACTAAAGAGATACCTGTGGGTAGATATTCCATCTCTTATAAACTCACCACAACACAGCTTTCTGCAAGTGAAACCCAAAGAATATGACTTCTGGCTGAGAAAGATGCAGCCTGAGGATAGAATGTGTAGATTATTATTTTCTGCACTGTAGACACCTTTCATTCAATTTATCAGTGCTTTCACAATGTGCTGATTGTGTCAGCTTTTCCAATTTGTTGACATATTGGACTATAATTCCCATCTTCCCCCAGCTGCATGATGGGAGATATACTCCAGCATTTCTGGGGTACACCAAGTTGGGGGAAGACTAGATTAAATTAGAAGGAGGTGAATTGACCTCTTACCCTAACTGATAATAAGTGTGGATCTGACAGTACTGATGGCTCAGCAACGGAGGAGGTGTTTGCCCAATGTGGAGAAGTTACTTTCTTTAAGCACAACTCCCGGAAGTGCCCAGATAGCATCCTGGCAGTTATAATCTAAAAAGTAATGCCTCCAGGTTCTAGTGTGTGTCATTTTGCAGTCAGATGTGCATGAGTGTGTCTCTGTGTGTGTGTGTGTGTGTAATTTCTACTGGCTCAGTTCAGGGATTGGTCTAGAAGCTATAAGGGTCTTGGATTTACAGGCTTTAAGAACAACTTTACCCCATCTGTAAACCCCCATGTCCATCATCTGCCTTTTATTTTTTTGTTTGTTTTTAAAAGATAACAATTAACAACATAGAATTCATTAAAAGAGTAACTAATCACTGATACATCCAAAATTTGGTATTAAACAGACCTGGAAGGCATATTACACAGTCATCATTCATTGTATCATCAAGAGTGAGAGAGATATTAATAATACTTAAAATCTCTTATTTCTTAAAGTACATCTTTCCATAGGTTGCTGTGATGAACAGGTGGTTTCAGTGGCTGCAGACTACTGCTGACATACTCAGTAACTTGAAACCATTTCTCAATAAAAAAAATACCTCTTCTGCTTTGTCCTTTGGAAACATTCATATTATGTAACAGCTTCTCCATCAACCAGGAGTCCCATACTCTCCACTGTGGCCTATCCATAGAAAAGCCTCCTGTCTTCCAACCTTTGGCATTTTCTGCTCTAGCTGCAGTGATAACAACAGTAACAACAACAACAACAATCTTATCAAATCTTTGTCTTTTAATAACCAAAAATAAACCAAAAGTAAAAGAATACCTGGACAGTTTTTAAACTTTTGATAGGTAATCTCAGAAATTAGTTTTACTATCTCATGACAAGAGCAAGTCACTCTTGGGCAATCAGGCCACAGGTGTGGTCACACCCACTTCAATATTTTGGAGATATGGAATTAGTTATCCCCTTCAACTTCAAACAGGTATGAAATACCACTTATATACTGTTTTAAGAGAACACTCTCCGAACATTATCACATGGGAAGAATTTCTCTCAATTTCGAAAGAAATGAAAGTGGGGCCCGTTCAGAAATGAGTGAATTTGCTAGTTCAGCGAATTTATGTGATTGTGTATTGACACTGCATCACATTCGGAATGGCCTGAAATTGCTTCCCAGTGCCCAAAATTGTGTGTGATAGTTTCTCACACAATAACGTGAAACCCCACAATTGTGTTCGGAAGGACTTCCCTTTGCCCGAAAATGTGTATGATCGGCTTTCATGCAATAATGTGAAATCCCATGATTGCATTCAGATTGCCATTGGATTATACTTCCAATTTCCATTGTGTGATAAACTCCTCTGATGAAGACAAGTGCGGAAGAAGACCATAGATTTATCCAGTTTGTCTCTGAAGTCTCAGCCCCAAGTCCATTCTCCCCTCCTATTTAATAATTAAGACCTCTCCCATAGGTGGCATCAAGTAACCATATATAGAGTAGTGCAAATCATCCTTGAGTAAAGTACCCTGAACATACTGGCATATTGTCAAACACAGTTGGAGTTTCCTCTTGAAAGACTAATTTTGAGCTGAAGGCTGATTATCTGATACAGCTGAAACCAATTAGCCAATTGTTTGCATTTCAGCTCCATTTTAGAATCATAGTTGAGCGCAATTGGATATTAGCATCTCATGCTCCGCCCCTAACCTAAATGTAAAGCTTCATTTTGAGACGGGGATGGAAAAGAAAATTTGGAGTGTTTTTGTGGTGTGGTAAAAACTGTCAAGTGCTGCTTTTTATAACCATTCTCCTGACAAGGAGTGGAACACTTGTTCCAAATTGGAAAGAAAAGTGGGGAACCACCAAGGCAGCAGAAGAAACATGTACTACACTTCTTTTCTTTTCTTTGTTTTCAAAATCCCTAGCAATGTTTTTGCAGCCTATCTTCTTTCCGAGGACTTTTCTTAAGGTGGGAAGACTCATCATTGACAGGCGGGTTGCTATTAATTTTGCCAGCTTACATGTATTTTGTTTTGTTTGTGTGCTGGGGGGGGGGAAGCAAATAACTGTTCCCATCCATTATCACTGACACATCTTTAAAAATAAAGACTCTTACAAATACAAGGTCTACTTAAAAGTGCTCTCCATAGGTGCACATAGGCTAGATTGCAGGCAGCCTTCATTACTCCTGAAATGGATCAACTACAACAGCTCTCTTTATATTTCTTTGTGTTGGTCATTTTGTACACTTCTGCTTGGTAATTCCTAAAGGACTCTTTCAGACGTGGGAAATTGGAAGTATAATCCAAGGGCAATCCAAACGCAATCCTGGGGTTTTACGTTATTGCGAATTAATTCTTCTCACGCAAATTCGGGCAAAAGGGAAGTCACTCTGAATGCAATAATGGGTTTAATGTTATTGCGAATTTAAGCTTCTCACGCGATTTCGGGCAAGGGGGGGTTATTTTCGGGTAATGGGAAGTAATTCCGAATGCCTTCCGAACAGAGCAGGGGTTCAGGTAAATTCGCTAAACAAGCGAATTTACATGAATCCACATTGGCTCCATTCGGAATTGGGAGAAATTCCTCCCGTTCGAAAGAGTCCAAGGAGACTCAGGGCCTGAAGAGAACAGATAGGTCAAAATAAAGCTACTTCGGAAACCATGCCAAAGCAACGCTCCAGTCCTAAGTACTGGAGAGCAGCTTTTTCTCAGCTTCTGGCCTCTTAAGATGCATGCGTCATTTAAACAGCATACCTCCAAAGTGACCTGAAGCAGCTTTATTTTGGCCTGTCTCTTTGGGCTCTCAACTATGTGTGGGGCTTGGTGGTCAAATTTTGCCAGATTCTTTCAGGAGGGCTTGCCCATCTCCAGCCTAGAACCACATGTGTCTTATGTCTTGGGATCCATGACCATAGAAAATTTTAATTTGAAAAATAGTGCAAATACTACAAACTGCTTCATGGATATTATTGTGTCCAGTTTCACACCCAAACTTCCTCATTTTCCCTCCAGATGAGTTTCCACCTTGTAATCCACATGTGGTTGCCTTGTTTCTCCCTCAGTGCCTCTTACAATCTATTTTTATAAAGCTGTGCCAAAGTGGTAACTATAATTGTGCTGCTATTGAAAGAACATCCTGGAAAGAACATCCCACCATGCACACACATGCACAAACATGAGACACTGCTTGTGTGAACTGACTCTAGAGAAATATGACCATTGATAAAGAGGGGATGTCTTTATATGTGTGTGTCATCTTGCTTGAATAGAACAAACAAAACAATTGCATTATTGCAGTGCCACTGTTGCATTATACTGCTAGAGAAAAATGTGTTAAAATGAATTTTGGCACCTGTAGAGAAACACAGAAGCAGGGTGCTAAGTGATGATTGCAACACATGCAATGACATGCATAGAAATGTATCTGGGGAGGGATGCAAGGGAAATGGACACACCCATATCTAATGTCACGATCCACTTCCCAAGCAAAATGCTCACAGACAAACTGTAATATGTCACCTTTCTATTGAAATTGTTTAAAACTTAATAAAAACATGCAGATGAAAATGTGGCAGGAAGCATCAAGAAGTAGCATTAAATCATGCCATAGAATTGGCACAATTTACCATGGATGGGCGATAGGCACAATTTGCCAGTCTGGATGAGTGATTATTATTGTTACTGTTGTGAGCAGGAACTTTGTTTCTGTTTCTGATGAGCACAGCACAGTTATAAAAGATAAATTAAGAATTTATAAACAATGTATTTTTCATCATACCTGCACTACACTAACATTTCTTTCATACTGCCATGGTACCACATTGGGGTAATCAGTTTACAGCCCAAGAGACACTAATATAATAAACTGGCAGACACTGAAATGTATAGCACTGGGATATGGTGGGCAGTCTGTAATTCACACTCAGTCTAACATACATAGCAAGGTATGTCAAAAAGTTTTCATTTTTCCTTTCCTTTCAGCCTGCCTACAGTAATAATTCTAAGAACAACAACGTGCTGTAAAAACAGGATGTCAGCTTGTGTCAAAAAAGATAGAAGGAGGTTTTGAGGTTTTGATTTTTATCACAGCAGACTCTGCCTTCACATTCTTTCTCTGCATCTTTCTCTATGTTGCATTCACCAGAAGAGAAAGAGAGAGATGGCGGCAAGTGAGACACCACTATATTCAAAAGTCCTGAACAAGCATAAAAACAGAAATACCCAATCGTTACTAGAGCCTCTCTTGAATGATGGATTCTCTGTACATACAGCGTGAGTATATCTTCTATCACATAAAATTCTTCTACTATCTATAAAAGTGTATAACCGAAGAAAGCATGTGGGGCCATCAACTGTTCTTTTGTTACATCTCTCATGATGTCTTGACAAGTTCTATACAGTATTTGGCTATCACAGACCCATGGGTATGGCAAGTTTTTTTCAGTCAAACATTCTGGGAGTTAATTGTTTGGGGTCATTTTATAGCCCATTCATGGCACAGCTGATCAAAGTTAAACCTGAACTAAAACACTTGAAGAATATCTTGTTTTATATTTGCCACTGTTAATATCTTGGCAAGGACAAGAACTGCAAGCCCTCCCCCCCCCCCCCAATTTGGTAGGAACAGTCCCAAATAATATCTATCATTCAATTTTTCAGTTGCAAGCTCAGTTTAAAATGCAAACAAACCAGAAGGAGAGAGGGGAGAGGAAGGGGCAGAATCTTGCTCTCCCAACGAGGTTCAGGCAAAAGCAAACTGCTGCAGTCACTCTTAACTTATGTGTTCTTCCTCAATAACAAATTTTGCCATCTTGACTACTCTGATATTGCTTGGTCACATGTGTCCAGGATTTTATCTGTGACATATTAGGGTGTACAGAATGGAGGGAGAACATGAAATCCTAGTAATAGTTGGCAAATATACAGTATTATGGAACAGATTCTGCGGGGTATATAAAATGTAATGTGATTTATCATAACCTCTTTGGGTATCTAAAAGAGTACTGATATAGTTAGTACAAGATTAGGATTTGTATAGTGCATGGTTGAAAAAGATTAGCCCTCCCATAGTCTTACAGACATGTTCTTTACAGCTATAGGGGACAAAATGAAATATAAGATTATGGTAGAACACTAGGAATAACTTCTTAATGGTAAATTCAAACATGAAACTCATTAACTAAGAACCTGAAGACCTTCCATGCCGGAGACCTTTGGGGAAATAATGAATAATCTGTTGGGAATGCTCCATCTCTTGATTTGTTGCATTGATTAGATTACAAGAACACCTTCAACTCTATGACTCTAAGAATGGTTCATTCCACTTTTTCTTCTTTGTGTCCAACTGGCAAAAGTGAAGCCTACAGGTGTTTTCTCACCAAGTGAGAGCAGTAATGGGTTTTGTTAGGTTTTAAATCTATTGGCACTATTAAAAATAAAACTGTAGAGCAGGACAAAGCACAGCTCAGCTTCAACAACAATGGGCATGTGATCTCCATAAGGGAATGAGGATCCCCATTCTTGGGATTTTCTGAGGAGGTCTTTCTGTCCCACCACCCTCGCTGCTAGGACATCAAGAGAGCTTTGGAACTCTCTCCTAGAGAGATTTGACTGACTCTCCATGCTATGCTTCATTGTTTCAGCTGGCCTTTAGAGTCTGACAGCTCAGGGGGGAAGGGTGTTTCATGTGCTATGCTACTTTGATTTATTGTTCTCCTTTTTAATAGTTATGCTTTTAAATACTTTTAATGTTATTAAGAGTTCAATTATATTTTATCTTTTGTAAGACACACACACATACACACACACAGTGAGAGAGAGAATGAGAGAGGTTGGAGAGAGAGCTGTATCCATTTTAACTTTTCTTACTGCTTTATCACACTAGGGGGCAAACAGGATTTAAATGAGAGTTAAACAAGAATTAAACAGGAAATTCCCTTTGTTTAACACGGAACATTTCCTGTTTAACTCTTGTTTAATAATAATAATAATAATAATAATAAGATTTATTTCTAGCCTGCCCCTCTGAACGAGCAATCGGGGTGCATTACAGAAGAGAGTTAAAACAACAACAGTTAAAACATCCAATCCCATCCCCACCTCCCCCCCAAAAAAGGATTAAATCAAACAACAAGTTAAAACATCAATAAACAATATCAACAATATAAATAATAAGTTTAACTTTTGTTTAAATCCTGTTTGCCCCCTAGTGTGATTAGTGACTTTTAATCCCAGACTAGGAGAAAGGGGGATATAAATAAATATAGTAATAATAAAAATAACTACATATTAATGCCCTGATAGAAAATAAAAGTTTCCAGAAAAGGGGGATGGTCTCTTGGAAATGTTGAGAGGCACATAACAAACTATTGAGTTCTTCTGATGATGCACCCATGCAATGTGGCTCAAATCAGAGCTTGTGAAAATTCTGTTTTTGACAGTAGCTACCAGAATCCCCTAGCTAGTATGGCCACTGGGATTAGTCGTCTAAAAGGGAATTTGCCCATGCTGTAACGCTAAATGAGATCTGTGTTAAATTGATAATCAGACAGCTTGAACTAATTTTTTTATTTATTTATTATTTATTTACTTCATTTATATGCGAATTTTTTCACATTGGAGACAAGCAGAAGAGGGCGAGACTCAGCCCTTCACATCCTTTCTGTCCTGATTATTGGCTCTAGTAACACTTAGATTGTACCGATCCCTTTATTCCAGACCTCCCACTGCTATACCAGCTAAGGAATGTTTCATAGAAAGTTCTTTTATCAGATGATAGGCCTAGTATTTAGATAGTGAAAAAACTCACAAGGAATACAACATAGGCAAAAAAAAGTTTCAGGATCAGAGTCTAATTTTAGTCAGCAAAGTAAGTCATAATATTCAGAAAGCATCTTCACAGTCTGACATCAGAAATAAAGTCATACTGATTAAATGTGATTGTGGTTTTCTTTTTTCAAAGTGGTTTTATTATCCTTTCCTCAGACTAAAAGCTTTGGCAGCTACTGGACAAAGATCAGTAGAAGATGCAACCAAATGGTGAGTGTGAGCAAGGAGTATTTCCAAACAACATGTCTTAGAAATCATTGCTCCGGTTGGTGCATTTCTTGTCACTGAATTTGACACCACAGCAGTTAATGCTACAAGATCACAGCAAACCTGTGGAGTATGTCTTCGAGAAATGAAGATTCTTCAATATGGTTACATGATAGATTGGATGGTTTAATGATAAGCCGATTAATGTTGTCCATGTGAAAGATGGCCTGTTGTTTCTATGGCTGCTCAAAGGTATGACTGCTTATACCTTTGATTTATGAAGAGGAAAAACATTTAGATGTAAACATAAGGAGGTATGGTGGTAGATATAAGCCAAGGAGCTGCTGCTGGTCATTAATTTTTAATTAAAGAATTAACCAATCGAACACAAACCATGAAGAAGAGCCACTGTGGTTTACATGTTAGACTAGGACACTTGGAGACTCAGGTTCAAATCCTGCTCAGTCATGAAAACCCACTGGGTGAACATGGGCAAGTCACACACTCTCATCCTGAGACCAAGGCAATGGCAAATCTGTAAATAAATCTAGAGAAGAAAATCTTATGATTGGGTCACAAGTCGAAGTTAAATTGAAGGCACACAGCAGCAACAAATGTATACTTGGAAGAGAATACAGAGCTTGTTCAAGAGTTTAGCACAAGCTCTCCATTTGCATTCTGAAGGATGCTCACCTTGTCCCCTTTCTAATGTCCTTACGGCACATATGGCCAAAACTTGTTTTCCAGGAATGCTTTTGGACCATAAATGGTTGCTCCATTTTCAAACTGTAGTAATTGCTGTGGTTAACTATTTCTGCTGGTTGCTTTATTGTGAATCTTAACTCCCTTCCCTCTGTTGATTTTATATCATTGTTTTGTGAAGGAGATTAAGTGGCAAACCCTCCATCCCTTCCAAAGCCCTGCCAGTCAGGTGGAGGTGTATGGAGGCATGAATTTACTCCCTAGGAAAATCCTCATTGAAAGTAATGGGGGGAATTAACTATGCCAACTCCAGGCTAGTTTACAGTCCTGATCCAAATCCCCACTTTAGGTCAAGCCAGCTTTATCTTACTTAGGAACAGTCTGTTTCAGGGCCAACTAGCCAGTAGATTTATTCTGTTTTATTATAATATTTATATCCTTCCCCCAAGATCTCAGGATACCGCCAAATATCAAATTAAATTTGTACCGATTGTAGTCCATTTATACTCAAGCAGCTTTCTTTAAGCATAAAGTACAGTTGCCTCTCCTTTCTCATGGACTTGAGATCCGTGTTCTTGATTATATCCGTTATCCTAAATGAGTTGCTCCCTCAAGTTGCACGCCCTGTGCATACTCTCAGGGGTGTGCCCCATTCAAGCCTATGGGACTTGAATAAGTGTGAGTCTCCATTTTTACAGGGGGTGGAACGGATCCCCACGTAAATGGAGGGACAACTGTAGTTTGCTTGCATAGAGACCTACTCCCCTATTGGGGACAGAAGAATGCTTTATGTATCTTAATATGTCCTCTCTTAAATGTAGGTTGCATTCTCACTGCAATGATCCTTCTTTGGATGATCCTATCCCACAAGAATATGCCCTCTATTTGTGTCCAACGGGACCACTGAATGACGTACTGATGGAGTTTTGGAAAGAAAGTAAACAGCAATGTGGAAAAAATAGAGCCCATGAAATTTTCCCACACATCACCCTTTGTGAATTCTTTACGGTGAGCCAAACATTTACTGTGCAACGATGGTGGCTGAAGTGATATCATGGAGAAATATGTATCTTGCTCTCTCTGTCTCTCAATCTCTGACTGCATCTGCACTGCTGAAATAATCCGATTTGACACCACTTTAACTGCCATGGCTCTCAATGGAATTCCATGAAGTGTAGTTTTGTGAGACATCTATCCTTCTCTGTCAGAGAACTCTGATACATAACAAACTACACTTTCCAGAATTCCATAGCATTCAGCCATGGCAGTTAAAGTGTTGTCAAACCAGATTACTTCTGCTGAACGGAAGCAGCCCCCACCCTCTGTGTGTGTGTGTAATTGGCTTACTTTGATATAACACATTTTGCAGTGTTCGGTCTGGGCCTATTGCATTTTCATCTCAGAAGCTGTAGTATACTGTATATACTCATGTATAAGTCTAGAAATTATAGTCGAAGAATGGACTCCAAAAACCTGGATCGACTTATCCACGGGTCGATGCAAGTCCTATACTTTAACGCCTATAAAAAAGGAAACCATCCCCTGATGAAAGGCAAGAGCCTAATCAATCCTAGATTCACTGACCCCCTTCTATTCTCTCATCCATTCAGCCTTTAATGTGATCACAAACAGTGATGCCTCCTGTAATTTTGTAAGTTTTCTGGCATTGTTTTCCTTTGCTTCATTCTTTAGATCCTTTGTTACATGCCACTAAATTTTACCCTCGACTTATCCATGGGTCAGATCGAAATCCATAATTTTGGCCCCAAAATTTGCCCTCAACTTATACAAGAGGTCAAGTATATATGGTAGTTTTCCACTTTTAATCACTCTAGGATATTTACCTAATTTTTATCATATTTCACTTCAGGACTTAAGTGTACAGTGCACCTGCATTATACCCGGCTTTCAGCTTACGCTGAAGCCACACACCTGAAGAAGCAATGGCATGTGTGCCCCATGCACCGCATGCATGAGTCCCATTGTTTTCAATGGGGCTTCAGCATATGTGGTACTTCCTTACTGGGGAGGGGGGATCTGGAAGGGATCTCCACATAAGGGTAGGATCGACTGTATATAAATTCAGAGTTTGGGAAGGTTACTGTTGAACTTATCCAACCCAGACCAGCATGACCAGTAGTCATGCTGGCAAGGATATTTTGATAGCAGTAGGACAAAAAGTTATTTTTTTCATGCTCATAAACTGTACAACTTATACAGAGGTTTTTTGTTTGTTTGTTTTGTTTTTTGGTGGCTTTTCCAGGCTATATGAGAAAAGCTATATCAGAGAAGACACCAGCCACAGATGCTAGCAAAATGGTCAGGAATAAATTCTTCCAGAACATGACCACATAGCCTGAAAAACCCACAAAAAACCTCTGTATAAGTTTTACAGTTTATAAAACAACATAAAACAGCAGAATTCTTTAAAAAAAAACCTAAAAAATTATGTTTTCTTTCAGTGTGAAGATCAAAAGATTGGTGGCTTATATGAAGCCTTAAAAAGAGCAGGTGACCGGTTTTCTAACTGCTTCCCTACCATCATCTCCCTCTCACTTCATTCCTCCAGCAGCTACATTGGCTTCTTCCTTAGTGATGGTCCTTCAAATATTATCAAATCATTTGCTGCAACTTTTGCCACAGAGGCAATGACCTTAGCAGGTAACAACTTTGACAAACCACAGGACACTTCGAGGTTTTCCCTTGTTTTTATGGTCTGAGGAAAATACAATGCTCAGAAAAGTTTTCTTTTTAACTATAGTAGCTGACTTTGAGATTTTCTGAACTGTAGTTGAAGACTTCAACTTTTCCAGGTTCTAGAAATATGGAAGAGATGAAAGAGCTACTCATTGGAATGGAAGTTAGTGTCTGTCAATCCAGTGCTACCGAACAGGCGGGCTGTGTAAATAAGTTGGTGTTGGCTAGGAGTTCAGTCAGCCTATGCATATTTGGCTGTAATCTATAAACTAAATGTAGTTTGTGCTCATTCTTGTTAAAGATGAAGCCCCACTGGTTCCACTGATGATATGCTAGATTAAATGTACATCTGAACGTTCTTTTCTTTTCTTTCTTCTTTCTTTGTTTCTTTTTTTGTCCAGAACGTTTCTCAGGATTTTGATTCAGATTGGGGCTTGGGCCCATCTCCATGTACACACAAGCCTTTCCCCCAGGCATTTTGAAACACAAATTCACCCCTCTCACACATGTTTGCAATGCAGGCTGTTATGTTTTAGCTTCCATGTGTACCAGAAATGTGTGTGTGTGTGTGTGTGTGTGAATAAAACAGAGAGGAGCATTTAAATATCTCTTACCTACCAATGTGCATTGAGCTGAATCTGCATTGTATCCTTATGCTTACTTGTGAGTATAAAAAAAGATAACATGTTCAGCTGCACGTTTTAAATAGCATGCACTTTAAGCCCCATCAGTTACAAGGGAAACCCTATATAAATGTCCACACTGCAGAAGCATCACCTTTTCTGATATCACACTGAATCAGGCATCACCTTGTAGAGTTCAGCTTTAAAGTACTGAACCTGCAATTTTATAACTTATGGGGAAAATACTTTAGACTTGGACAATTTTGTGATTGTCCTGTGACTTGGTGCCGTAATGGAAAACATTATAGAATACAATTCTGGGAAATAATCTTGTGATAATCTCATCTAACAATGCCGCTTGTTGTTTTATCTGTAGACTGTTCTGTTAAACCTTCAACCAAGCAGCTCCATCTTACATTGGCCAACAAATTTTATCCTCACCATCAAAAGACTTTGGAACAACTAGCCAAATCAATCAATCCAAAGCAAGCCTGTAACTGGATGGCAGCTCTGTATTCCAGAGACATGCGCTTTGTGCATTACCAGGTATGTGAATACTAGATAGCCTTCATTCTTTAAAATTAGAAAAGCTCCCTCTGGCTGTTTAACAACACAGGTGTTAAGAACTTCTCTTCAGAACTTGGGGAAAAAAATTTCGACTGCAGCTCCCAGAATCTCCCAGTCAGTGTGACTCCAGGCTGGGTTTTTTTTTTTTTGGGGGGGGGGGGGAGATGTAATTTTTAAAAACTCTTCCCCAAGCTCTGTTCCCATTCATCATGAACTTTAAGGGGCACTTCACCTTATTTTCACTCCCTCTAAGAAGAATGATACAATCTGTTATCATTTGACTTTGTGGCAGTCTAACATGAACTGTCATTTTGCATGCCAGGAGGTTCTGCTAGTGCAGAAGACACAAGCTTCAGACTGTAAGATTTCCTTGGTATTGCTAACAAAGTTCAAGGCCTTGTTTAACCTTTTGGGGGGGGCTGTTATAACCTTTTCCTAAAGGAAAAAAATATATCTTTTTGGATACATGAAAAGACTACTTTTAGTAAATTCATGGAGAAGGTCTGAAAAAAGTTTTGTATAACCAGTGCAGCTATGAGAGTTTGGCTCCATTGATAGATAAACTTGCGATAGCAGTGAGCAGGTGAAAACACACAACAATTACATATACGCTTGAATGCTCCCACTGCAGATTTTTCCTTTGTACTATATAAACAAGAGAGCATGATGTAGTGGTTTGAGTGTTTGGCTATAGATCTGGAGATCAGGGTCCACATCCCTGCCCAGCCATGGAAGCCCACTGGGTGGCCCTCTCTCAATCTCCTTCTGAGGTAAAGGCACCCCCCCCCCAAACAAATTTGGCCAAGAAAACTCTGTGATAGGTTTGCCTTAGGGTCTCCATAAATTAGGAACAACTTGAAGGCATACTTTATAAACTCAGATTAAATTGCCTGTACTATTCGTATTCTGTGCAGTCTTTTTCTTCCGCACAACAAATCACTCCCTCACACTCTCTAATAGATTTTTTTTAATAGTGGGAGTGGTTTTGAGCAGTAAAGAAATAGCTGAGGTGGTCCTATGTGTAATGGGAGCTATCTGGCATTTCTTCCATGTTTTTTTCATTGCATCCTAATTTCATAGAACCTTGCAACCATGGATCAAAATCACCTTATCGCCACTAGGTGGAATATCTCATTGCTGGCTGCTCCAGAGATCATATGAAATTCTCCCTGCCTGGCTACAGTCTCTTTCAGCAAGATGACCAGAAATTATCTTAATAAATGTCAGAGGTCCAGTGGGGGGCAGAGTGAAGAAAAGAGTTTTGCAAATGATTTGATACCACACCACATGACATCATGGTGGGTGTGACTGGGAACAAGACTGACTATAATAAAGCAATATAATTTTCTGCCATTATTGCAAAAAGGATAAAGTACTGGTGACGCCAGAAATGTGTACTGCCTTGTTCAGAACGGTGCATGTATAGTGTGAATTGAACACAAAAAGGTAGGAAAAGGCCATATGCTATCAGTCCATATTAAGCCGCATTCCCACTATAAAAAGAATTAGATTGCTGAGCGAATTAAATGACCTTCGTTCCCATTTGAAACTGGTTCCTGTCGTGATGTGATCTAATCTGTCATGACAAAGTGAGGCAAAGGCAAAAGGACCATTTTTAAAAAACACCAGCTTAAAAGAGGTTCTTTTGAAAAAACGTGATTCCAAAGCTTGTCCAGCGAGTGGGAATGACAGATTTGAATTGCAGCATTCTGGAGGGGAGGAACAAATGACAGAGGGGTGTTTACCACCAACCCCCATTTTTTTAGAGATGTCATGCCCCCCACAATGCTGTTTTGTCATTAATAAATAAGGTGATTTAAAAAAAAATTAATTGCTTAAGCGATAGAGTGGTTTAGCACCTTTGCAAGTAGTCGCTAAACCATTCTGTTGCTTCATCACTTAAGCGATTAATTTTATTTTTTAAAAAAGAAAATATAAGATGCCCTGTCCTCCTTCCTACAAGCCTCCCTGGATCCCCTCAGCCTTCCTCCCCTTCTTCCTTCTCCTCCTCCCATCAGCCCTCGGCCCCCAGTCTTCCTTCCCCTCCTCTGCCTCCCATTGGGCCCCAGTCTCTCACCTTTTTCTCCCCGGCCAGAGCTTTCCTCCCTCTCTTCTTCTTCTTCTTCTTCCACATGTCTCCTTCTTCTTCTCCCCCCCCCCCCTCACAGTGCTCTGACCTTTCAGCGTCTGCATCTCTTGAGCATCACACTCCCTCAGCCTCAGGTCACACTCTCTCAGCCTCCCCCCCCCCCCCCAATTTCCAAGCTGGGCAGCTGCTTACATCATGGATAATTGACAGGAGATTCTGAAAAGTGAGGACAACAATTGGGGCAAGTTGAATTGCTTGGACTGGGGTAAGGGAAAGATCTCCTTTCATAGAGGGGACTCGGTGTCTTTTAGAATCGCTTTCAAACCCAGGGAAGAAGCAATTCACAAAACGATTCATCCTGCCAGTGGGAATGGGCCCTTAGAGTAGTCTTCAGCCAATCTGACTCTTCCCATTGTTCTATTCATAATGATGCACCAGTTTCACGTTATTAGGCTGTCCCTTGACAACTCAGTTATGACAGGAACAACCAGTCCAGGAGCTTCTCTTTCTGTTCTGCTCTAAGCTATCTCCCATTTCAAGCACACTCTGATTGCTTTGGCAGTGTTCAGAGCACACTATCCTTTTGTCAGGTGCATCCTGTTGAAATCATTGGACTATATTTCCATATCAAGGTGTAGGAACATCCTTAATAATGCAGTCCTATGTACCTAGTTTATCTGCAAGGCCTCAAATAAAGTATAAGCAGATGTCAGTGTTTCCACTTACTTGAACTATTTTAAAATATTTCCTCTTTCTCTCTCTCTCTCTCTCTCCTTCCCTCTTATTGTTTTCCCTTAGGTTTTGAGAGCCTTGTTCCAGTATAAGCCTCAGAACATTGATGAACTGATGCTGAGTGCTGGGGATTATGTATATGTTGACCGAGTACAATCAGTAGATGCTTGCAGTGGCTGGGTGATAGGTGTCTCCCACCGAACTGGGTGCCGGGGATTTCTTCCTGAGAATTACACAGAAAAAGCCAATGAATCAGATACCTGGGTAAAGCACAGGTTAGTTACTTGGCTTCTGATTTCTTCATGGGAGATATGCATAGTTTGCTATTAAATAATTTCCTCCAGTGGTCTATCTTCAAGGCATTCAAGGTAAAGTTTTGTAAGAGGACAGGAAAGCTATACTTGTCCTTCAGTTTTAATAATGAAAGCATGATTCGATAGAAACTTCCTGGTGACTGCTTTAAGAATAATTGGCAATTTTGTAAAAGTACAAAAAAATCCCATAGTTATTTTTTTTAAAGAGAGAACCAATTTCTAACCCTTATGTCAATGTACACAGAATATAATATGACTATATGATAAAATGTCCATAGACAGACAGGTATACCTTGAACCACCACCTAAGCTTAGCCATATGGTGGCAAGCATAATCCCCTTCTCACATTCCTCCCAAAATATTGCTACCACTAAGGAGATTATTACATGAGGGACAGGATGTCTTTGTCCCATTCCTGTCCTGTCCTCTCCCTGTCCCATCCTTCCCACATGATCCTCAGAGATTTTCACATGACAACATTATCCCATTTGTAACCTGTTCTTCTTGCACAAAATCACAATAAGATTTTCAGACAACATCATGCTTATCCAATCCTCTCCTTCCCTGAAGTGGCATGGGCCCATCACTGTGTATTAACAGAATCTCATGTTAATACAATAACGGATGCCACTGACAGGAGAAGGACAGGATAAGCGTGGACGCAATAAGGACAGGATAAGAACAGAAGTGATCCCTCCTGCCCTGTGTGATAATCTCACAGGGCTCATCAACACCAGGGCTTATTCCCAGTTCCAACGTGGGCTATTCTTATTCCAGTTTTGCTTTTCTTGGCCACACGTATCCCTTTCAGTTTAACTTGAAATTGAGAAGACAAGCTTCACAAGTCCCCCATCACAGATCCAAGGTGGCCTAAAGAGATGTATCCATTGTGGTCATATTGTGGTCAAATTGTTTCCATTCCCATGACAGTAGAATTTGCACACCCACTTCATGCATGCATACATTCACATATGCACAGGCCATATACTTCTCCGCCTTTGTTTTGTTTTCTCTCAGTGTATGCACACATTCATAGATATTCACCTGGGCTCACCTTCTCAGCTCCTAGCAGCACTCATGCCACTCCCTCCCTGTTGCATCGTTGGCATTGCCGCCCACCATCAATACCTATAAAATTGCAGACTTAACAGCATAATTCTATACATGCCTAGTCAAAAGTGGAGCCCTATTTCCAGGGAAATGGGTATAAGATTGAAAGCCTATTGTGAGGTCTACTCAGAAATAAATCGTGCTGAGTTCAATAGTGATTGCTCCCAGGAAAAAGACTTATCATCATTTTCTATGGGACACCCCTCCTTCTCTTTCATACCCTGCTTAAAAGGACATTTGCCATTTCTGCAAACTCAGCTGCCAAAAATGTTTAAAATTAAACATTAAATGTTTAAAATTAAAATTAAAGGCAAGAGAAGATATGTGGGTTCACAAGCTCTGAGTTATAAATGCATGCAACATTGTATAGCCAAAGCTTTCCATATGCCCAGAGTGCAAGGGAAGAAAATGGAACTAACCCTTCCCAGCTGCCCTCAATACAAATGGATATATATTGATCTACTTGACTCGTTTCGTGACATTCCCCTCAACCTTCCTCCCCACACCTTTCACCTCTAGTTTCATTCTGCTCCCAATTCTGGCTGTAAAACAAATAGTAAAAAAAGAAAAAAGGGGGGGAAAAACCAGATATACAGGATCTTTCCAGAAATCACAGACAAAAATTGAGTTATTTATAAAATTGCCATCAAACTTTCAGGCATGTTTTAAAAAACCCAACCTAATTTCAAATTGGTTTGGGAGGAACACTGTGTGCCATACCAGAAATAAAATTGAGGTAAGTCTCCATTATCTATGTAGATAGTTGATGTGGATATGATTAACAACAAGCACAATTTTCTTGAATACTTGTACAATTTATAATGTTATATAAGTCAGTCCTTACCACCTTTCAGCACATTAAAAAACATATGATTACAGGGTTTTTTTAATTTATTTTTTGTGATAGAGTGAGAGAGAATTAGCACGCCCACCTTTAGAACAGAAGAACGCTTGGGAGAAAAGTCTTTGCATAAACTTCAGTGAAAGTCATCCAGATGTCTACAAAGATACCCATTCAAAGTTATGTGTGCCCCGTTGAACGGATGTGTGGATGGTCCTGATTCAGGAGTCAGGACTCCTGAACAGATCTTTATATTGCCATTGAAAAAATCAAACTGGTTTGATGTCCCAAACTGGTTTGCTGTAGTGGTTTTTATGGACATTCAGATCAACTCCAGCTTATGGCAATGCTGTCATAGGATGTTCTGGGCAAGATTTATTCAAAGGAAGTTTATCATTGTTTTTTCTTAGTATGAGAGAGTATGGCCTGTCCAAGATCAGTGTGGGTTTCCATGCCTGAACCCTGATTTAAACCCTGATTTCCTGGAATCCTAGTCCAACATGCCAAACACTCTACCATGCTGGTTTTATCTAAACCAGTGATCCTTTAGAAACATTCTTGTCACTTTCTAACTCCTTTTTGGGTTCATCCAGACTGGCCAAAGGCCTTGGGACTAGGTGGAGTTATATTATTTATGTATTTTATTTTATTTTATTTATACCCCGCTCTTCAACCCTAAAGGCTATCAGAGCGGCTTACAATTATTATTTTAGTTAGACAGTTCCCTGCCCTCAAACTTACAATCTAAAAAGACACGACACAAAAGGAGAAGGGAATGGTGGTGGGGAAGGTGATCAGGTCCAAAGGTTATTCTCTCCCTCTGACGCCTGGATCAAGGCAGATGGACTGGAGGGAGGGCCCTGCTTCATACTCTAGGACAGGCCCAATGGAGTTTGGCTTGTCCTTTCACTCCCTCCTGGGTTAAATGGTATAGAATGGAGAGAGGACTCTTCTATTTGAGGCCAGGCCTGATGGTGTATCATTACTGGGATTACAAATAAATAAATAAATAAATCCATAGATCATGGTGATGAACACTTTCTTGTTCGCCCCTACATTTTCTTGATGACAGCACCCTGGGCCTTTAGATCCTACCGCTGTCACCAATTTATATGTGGTGGTGAACTTCCAGTCCCTCAGTTCACCCACAACCTAATATTCACTAATATTTGGTAGTGTGTTTTAATATTCACACGGAGGCCAAGTAGTATTTTAAAACACTAAAGGTTTATTTATAAAATACAAAAATAAACTATATTAAAGCTGTTAATCGTCTTGTTGCTTAGTTACAAACGGTTCCTTAACCTATTAATATCAATACAGCCACTCAGGCGATCCTATCTCCAATACTAAGGCCAAAATCTTCCTTAAAACTACAGGCTTGTTCTGAGCCTCTCTCTCCTAGACTCCCTCAAGCCTATCCAGTCCCTCTCTGGACTCTTCAGACCCTTTCCTTGTCTCCAAACCAACCTAAAATGTTCCCTCAGGAACCCTAAGAGCACACCCTCCCTTTGATGTGCCTCTTTTCCTCAAACTCAAAACTAAAACTCCCTTTTCACTCTCTGCCAAGGCTCTTTTATAGCCCTGCCCAGCCTGCTTCTCATTGGCTGGTCTCATCTTGCTCTGTGATTGGCTGATTGGTCGGCCTATTCACTACAATCATATCTCCTGTTCCAATCTATTATTATTATTATTATTATTATTATTATTATTATTATTATTTTCCAGGTCTAGCCCTGACTTTTTGAATCAAGGGAAGGGAGGTATAGTTTTAACCACCCAACCCTCTTTATTCCAGGAATTTCAATACAGGCGGGAATAAAATGTCACGTCTGTATATGTTGTCTCAGTTCCTTCTGTACTTCTGGGTAATCCTACTGCTGATGCTGTGAATGGGAGTGTGAGCAAACTAAAATTACTATGGGCAGCTGAAGGCTAAACATAAGAAAATGCCTTGCTGGTTTTCAACTGGCAGCAGAAACTCCTTTGATTAGAGTCCACTTGATTTCAAAGGAGAGATCTTTCCACATGGTGGCTGCCACAGGGTGCATCTACACTGTAGAAATAATGCAGTTTGACCCCACTACAGAACCCTGGCAATTGTTTTGTGGGGAACTGGCATGCTTTGGCAAAAAAGGCTAAAGACTTTGGAAAACTACAGACACTAGAATTTCACAGGGTGGAGCTACAGTAAAGAGGTATGAGGAGGTATTGTAAAGTTTTAACGATCACCTTTTAAAAAATTTGACAGAAAGTTTGTTTTGATTTGTAGTTGTTATCTTATCTTTATGTAGTCACTATCTAGATTTATGCATTTTTCCCAGCGTATCTTGACTGATATTGTAGAAGTCTGCAGATTGTGCCTTATGAGGGGGTATCGTAAAGTAATAATTATCACCCGGAAGTTATTATGGCATATTGATGAAATTTTGTCAGTGTCACCATTGGACCCTATGTGCACGTCGCTGAGAAAATCAACTCATTGCATCCTTTATTTTTGTGACTGGCTCTGCCAGAAGTGACTAAAGTGTAAAATCCTTGTCAGGTGATATCTGCAGACTTCTACAATATCAGGTATTTGGAGGGTCAATATATGCTGGGGGAAATGTATAAATCTAGATAGTGACTACATAGAGATAAGTTAACAACTATAAATCAAAACAAACTTTCTGTCAATTTTTTTTAAAGGTGATCATTAAAACTTTTGGATACCCCCTCATATCAAACTGCTTTATTTCTACAGTGTAGATCTACCTTAAGAGCAGCCAGTTAACCAGCAGCCATTTACTAATTCTAAAATCTGATATATTGTCATTCAGAACAGTACTTCTTAAGCTATTTTATGTGGGGATTAGAAGTGCTCTCCCTCAGTTTGCCAAATATCGGCACCATATTTACACCCCTTAGTTACAACTGATTCTTCCATTCCTGGAAACTTGCCATGGATTGGCATCTGATATCTCAGAGACTGGCACCAGTCCACAGACCACCACTTGATTGTTTATTATTTATTTCAAAGGGATAAAAATGATCTCGAGTGGCTTACAAATAAGATCTCAGAGTGGCTTATGACAGTACATGTAGAACTGATTCAAAGGATCCCATTAAGCTGAACTTTTTTTTGCAAGAGTAGCATGTTTGGGCTGTCACGGCAATGACCTTTCTATATCATAGTATGAGCCTTGTGTTTAGTTTCAAGGGAAAATGTGCACTTAGATTTTATCATTCTTCCCCACCCCACTCTGCCATTGAAATCCAATGTTTCCTTGCAGAGAATATATTTTTACTCTAGCTTCAGAACAATCTCCCAAGAATCAAAGCGAACTATGCATTAAACAGAAGAATCCAAGTCCGCTGCCAAGGAATGTAGCCAAAATGTCTGCTCAACAGGTAACTGGATTTTGAATAACTTACACTATGATAGGTGTGTAAAGACTAATGAAAGTAAAGCCACTATATAAACACTTATATGTGCAAGTATATTTTTGTACAGTTTTGAGGTTTCAGCTCATGTCCTGTAGATTAAAGGGTAACAGTTGTCCAAGTACTATTTAAGTACAAAGAAGCCTGTTTTCAGAATCAATTTTCAAACTTTTAGGACCACTTTTTAATGATATATTTGAGTTGTTACCATTTAAGGAGTTCTAAGCAGTCTGAGAAAATTAGCTAGTAAGGGGCAGTACAAACGGACACATTGTGCCAACTTGACCGCGAACTATGGCTGTGGTAGGGCGAAGCATTGACATGCTCCCAAACCTTACCGTGTGCCCTGGGCATCATCTTGGCGCATGCCCATCCAGACGGCACATGCTATTATGATGTCCGTTGTGCACAGTGTCCAAACGGTGCTGCGCACGAGGGGCATCATAAGGCTGTACCGCAGCCCTTATGGTGCCTCTTCTAGGACGCAAATAGGAGCCGCGTTTCGCGGCTTCTATTTGCACCAGGTTGGAGGCGTGGTATGCGGCTGCATAAAAACAAGCACCCAAAAGTCCAGAAATGCAAAGTAGAACCTATGAGACTCTCAATAATCTAGCTACCTACATACCAACTACTAAGCCATGATAAGTGAATTACCCATGCTTAGAAGACATACACCTCTGTTTGCCAAATGCTGGAACAAAACTGTAGAACGCAAGTGGCAATGTGTGGCCTTCCAAATACTCTTCGACTGTAACTCCCATCGGCCCTAATCAATATAGCCAGTAGTGAAGGATGATAAGGACTCAACAATATCTGAAAAACTACACACTCCATACCCCTGCTGCAGACAGTGGCTGGCATCTTGTTGAGCAGTTATGAATGTGTAACCTAGGCTGCATCTGCACTGCAGAATTAATGCAGTTTGACACTGCTTTAACTTCATGGCTCCATCCTTTGGAATCCTGGAATTTGCAGTTTGTTGTGGCACCAGAGCTCTCTGACAGAGAAGGCTGAATAGCTCACACAAACACCAGAATTCCATAGCATTAAGTCATGGCAGTTAAAGCGGTGTCAAATTGCAATGTAGACGCAAATTGTAATGTGGACTTGCACATTAGTAACTGCTCTACATTCATGTCTATATTCAAGGTACTTTCATGGTGGTCATAAATACCCCCCTCCTACCTTGACAGCGAACAGCTGCACAGAGCAATGGAGATCTGTCCTTCTGGAGATCAAGATGCAGCAGGAGGATGCTTCTAGCCCTCTCCTCCCAGCAATCTGCAGTACAACAATCATCTCATTGCACCGGACATTGCTGGTGGGAATGTATTCTGTCCTGGAAACACTGACCCCACTCTACTATCTCAACCATCCAGCCTTTATGGTGGGCACAAACAGTTATGCCTGCTGGAATTGTGTGGTTCCTTAGCATTGACCTCAAAGGGGCGGGATATAAATAAATTATTGTTGTTGTTGTTTTCTTTTGCTTCATCCTTTAGATCCTTTGTTACATGTCCCTAAGTTTTAGCCTTGAGTGCACACCAAAATCCATAATACTGGCCCCCACACCTGCCCTCAACTTATCTATGACATTGACTTATAGTTGAAAATACTGTATACAGGACAGTGCGCCCACACCATATGCAGGCGCACTATATGCCGAACTATATGCCAGTTTACACGGAAGCCACGTGGCAATTAAAATAATGGCATGTGAACCTGTGGCACGTGTGCTGCCCTGATCCGTGAGCATGCAATGGGGCGTGAGCATACGCAGATTTACCCTTATGCGTGGGGATCTGGAAGAGATCCTCAGCATGAGGAAAGGGCCCACTGTAGTTACACATTCGTAACAACATATGTGATGTAAGATCTTGGCCAGTGTTTTTACATCACAATCTGCTCGTGAGCTTCTTAGAGACATACCCACGCAGTTGCAGCACCACTTTAAGTGCTTTGACTTCCTCCTGTGGAATCTTGGGAGTTGCAATTTGGTGAGACATCAGAGTGTTCTGGCTGAGAATTCTAAATACCCCTCCCTAAGCTACAAATCCAGGATGTAAGCATAACAATAAAAGTAGAGTCGTAATGCTATAATTGTATAGTATGAAAGGGCCCATGGTCAACTTCTGCTGAAAACAAAAGGCTACACTAGATAGCTTTTGTTCAGTTCCTACATTCTTACCATCAAGAAAAAAACCCTCACCATAAGCAAAGTGAATGGCAATGATGTTGGTCTGTACTAATATAAAACTGATAACAATATGTTGGCATCATGCCAGGGCAGCACCAGCATTTAACCTCTGGAGAATCAAAATGCTTCTTTTATGAATTAAACATGAAATATAATAATTGACTAGACAACAAAAACTATTTAGAATAAAAAGGAAATGAAATGTCATTTTAGGAACTCCATCTAGAGAAAGAAAGATAATCTGAGGGATGCTGTCATCTAGCTGCATGAAATAAGAGCAGACAGGACTGAAGGGGAAGCAAGTGAAGTAATCCCTGAGAGTATCACTCTATGCAAGGAAGAGATCAAACAAGGGAAAGAAGAACACACAGATGGCCTGATGTATTTGTGTCTATCAGATTCCCAATAGGCACATAAGAGATTAGCACACCAATTTTTATTCCAGCGCTAGGTGCAAGATGTAAACACACAGGGATGGGAGAAGCCGAGTAAGGTACAGGATAAGTACTGGCTGGGGACAGAGCTGTGTGACAAAATCCATCCCTGTGCATTTACATCCCACGCCTAGCACAGGAATAAAAGCTGATGCACTAATCTCCATTGTCCTGAGTGGAAGCATTGTTGATCCTTGTCTTACTTTTAGCAACAGTCATCTTAATAAGAATGTAATACAATTTCTTCCAGTTTTTTGGGAAAAGCCCAGCTCAAAGAGGCCTTTTGGTGATCCGCCATGGAGAAAGGGTAGATGAAGTGTTTGGGAAGTCTTGGCTTCAGCAGTGTTTTGCTGCCAATGGTAAGTAAAAGTTATGGGATCAGATACAGCAGCTTTGACCTAAGGCAATATATCATGTGATAGTAATGAACAAAATAATCTGCCTGCCCAGTTGCTGGGCAGGGAAAAGGGGATATTGGGTTTTTGTATGAAGTTTTAATCTGTAAACCACTCCAATTATCCTGGACAGAGGGGAAGGGTATAAATAAAGTTTTATATTTATATTTATAAATGGAAATTGTCTCCCTATAAGCTCCCAATACTTGACATGAATCTGAAATTGTGTCAGCATGAATTAATACAGCCACACTGTTTTGTTTGTTTGTTTGTTTGTTTTACACAATACTGCTTAAGTTGACATTAGGGTAAATGTGCATTCTGAATGGAGCTGACATCATAGCAGCATTAACAGCTAAACTATAAAAATACCAAAAAACAACATCAAAAGGCTTAGACTGACTGTGACCATTTTGGGATTTATGAAAGTAAAGGATTCTGTTTTGTTTCAGGAAAATATTGTCGAGCAGACCTGAATTTCCCTTCCAATCTTCCAAACCGAAAAGATGGTATCAACACTTTTGAACATGATCCTCCCTTATCATCCTGTGGTATATTCCAATCTAGACTAATTGGTAAGCTTGCTATTACATTGATCAGAAGCTGAAGAAGCAGAATTTATGGTTTTAAACTCCCTTGTCATTTCGCTTATAATACACATGCAGCACTGTGTGAGATTTTGTGGTCTGAAGTGAAGGACAAGATGGTGTACAGAAGCCAACCAGACAGGAAGTTCAATCTCACTTCAACACTAGAGATGGTCCTGGATCCTTCACTGCACCCAAAGGCAGCAGGGCAGTTTGGGAGGTGCAGAATTAGCTATGTGGTACACACAGTTTTTCCTCCCAACCCCTCATGCCTACCCCTCAGCATTTGCTGCTACAGGCAGCTGTCTCCCTCTATAGGGCCAGTTCTCATGGTGGACCAAATGCCTTCCCACATTGTGGCATTGTGTTTATGGGGCTACCACAGTCTCTCAGTGGAACTAACAAACAGTAATGGTTGTTCTGTCCTCAGGTAGGTTATTCATTACTGTTTTGAGCAATGGTGGATCCTGATTGTGCAAGTGTTACTATTTACAGCAGAGGATATATTCAGCATTTCTGGATTCAGTATATTCATGCTTCATTTGGAGTGCAATGGGGATGTGGAAGCATCTTGAAGCATTGATGGATATAATGTAACACAGTACTATGGACTTTATCACTAGGAAATTGGGGGAAAATTGGGGGTTTAAACAGTGATTATCCCGTGAAAATCATGCGATCACAATTAAGATTTTCACATGAGGTCATGATTAAAGCATTATTATCCTGGGAATAACCAAAATATCCAGCAACAAATCATCCTGTGAATGATCTGTTGCTGGTTATTCCCAGGATAATGATACTTTAATTATGATGTGTGTGAAAATCTTAATCGTGATTGCTCAATTTTCATGGGATAATCACTGTTTAAGCCACCAATTTACCCCCCGAGTTCCCCCCGGAAATCCTAACTCCTAAGTGATTGTGTGAAAACGCAGCTTTAATTCCTCTTCTAAGTAATAGTGAAAGAACAATGCTTCAGCTGCCTTAAAGAGCCCTAAAAACAAAATAACAGTTATAAAAGCAAATAGTGCCACAGAAATCAGTATGTCTGCAGTATTTTCTAGACCATGCCATGTTTACCCACACGTCTTGCATAATCTCTCATTTTATAAATAACTTGAAGAGATTGTCTATATTTATTTCCATTACCAGGTGAAGCTCTGCTAGAGAAGGAGGTGATGGTTTCCTGTGTATATTCTTCTCCAGCACTGCATTGTATCCAAACTGCTCAGCATTTGTTAGAAGGTAGGTTTAACATTGACACTGCTCAGCTGATCACAGCAGAAGTTGTTATTGGTTTCTTAGCATTTCCAGATTTTTCAAGAGCAGATGGCGGGGAGCACAGTTTGAAGAGTCTTTGTTGCTGCATAAATACTTAGCCAACTTTCACTGATGATGCTAAAACTGTCTTTTAGCCACCAGCACATAGGACCTGCTACACACATTGCAGTATGGGGTCTTCCTTTTGATTCCAATCTTTTCCTTACTCCCCTCCTGCCATGTTTTATTTACAGTCTGTTAGCATTTTTGTCCAGTGTGCATGCTCAGTCCCAGAGCTTGAAAAACATTATTTTGTACTTGTTGTTGATGTGTGCCTTCCAGGTAATTTTTTTTTAACTTATGGAGACCCTAAGATGAATTTGTTGGCATTTTCCAGGCAAGTTTGCCAATGGAAGTTTGTCATTACCATCCTCTGAGGCTGAGAGAGTGTGAATTTTGCAAGGTTACCCAGTGGGTTTACATGGCTAGCTGGGATTTGAACCCTGGGTCTCCAGAGTCATAGTCCAACACTCAAACCGCTACACTACATCTTCTAAAAGCCCCTATTCAGCAGAGCATCTAATGGCTGGGGGAGAGAAACATTCTGGGAGTTGTAGAGCAAGTAAGGAACTTTGCTGAACTCTGCACCATCCCTTTGAACTGTTTTCCTGCTACAATATACAGTTCCCTGCTTCACTTTGGATTTCTTTGGAAAGACAATACATTTCAGATGGATTTTTCCAACACAGCTCACTTTAGTTATAACTTCAGGTGTTTTCAGAAGTGGATGCATGTCTCAAGATATATATTTTAAACAAATATGTTTATTGAAGCTCAGATCTAATTGAGGGATTCTCCATGATTTTTTAAAATTACCTTAATTCTTGCAGGGCTTCAGCTGGAGCAAAGAGTTAAGATTCGTATTGAACCAGGCCTCTTTGAATGGACTAAGTGGGAAGCAAACACAACAATTCCCTCTTTTATGACAGAAAGAGAACTGACAGAAGTAAATTATAGCATAGATACCACATACAGGTAAGTGCTTCTGTTAACAATGCATTTCTCAAATGGTGCCTAAATGTTATGGACTGTGATTATCAGAAAGAAACGACACAACCTGACACTTAGAACTTTATCACACATGGCTTTTAAACTGCCATTAAAGTTAGAAAACAGCTCCTTTAGCGATACGTATCACATGATGCCTTCTCCGTCTCATCACTGCTTTGTCCTCAAACCCTTGTTAAAGCACATCTTGTCATTGACAAGGAAAACCTGTCAATAAGTTCCCAAACACACTACTGTAGCATTAGTCCTCAGATGTGATAAGTTCTTCCTGCAGCAGTTCCAATATTGGATGGTCACATGGTGTCAGTGTCTTCCTTTCCCCCTCCCCAACTCCCCCTCACTAATCCCAAGCAGGCTTTTTTCCTGTTTTAAAACCTCCTTTTATTTTTGTTTTTCTTTATTTAAAAAAATTATACTAGCATGCCTCTAGAGCTGTGCATAACCTCCCCCACTAAAAAACAAACAAATGTTGAAAGGGCAAGGCATAAGGCAAGAAGTCAGGATTAGAGAGGAGTACAGAAAATAGAACGAGGGCCTAGTTGTGCTACTGAAGAGACATGTGATACTCAATGTTCCCAAACCAGTATGTATCTGGTTCCTTTTGCTAACACAATCACAGCAAGAATGAGAGAGAACCTGGGATGCAAAAAGAATCAACAGATTCTCTTTGCATAACATATTATTTTATCTATTCAAGTGGCTAAATATTACACAGACACAGTCTCTGGCACTAGCACTAGTAGTAACCATTTGTTTAAAGCAGGAATTAGATGGATGCCTTAAAAACCAATATCTGAGATATACCTTTGCATTTTATTTGCCTCTATAGCTTAGCCACTTGATTTTCTTGATAGCACAACACTTCACTAGAAGAGCTGTTAAATAGTGGGACACACTCTCAGGGAGGGTTTTGGAGTCTCCTTCCATAGGCTAAATCCCCTATGACACCCACAGATCCATGCATCCCAGGGGAGAATCTCCCATGTCATCCATGGATCCATGGATCCCAGGGGAGAATTCCACATGATACCCATGGATCCATGTTTCCCAGGGCTGAATCCTCTATGACACCCACAGATCCACACATGTCAGGGGAGAATTCCCGCCATGGAACCCATTACTCCCTCCCATGAACCCACATAAATGCAACAGTTCACAGAAACTGTCCCAATTAAAAAAACACACACACACACCATGCCCCCTCTGACAGCCCCATGACAGTGCTGAGAGGGGAAAAAATTGTGGTTTGCCAAGTCCTGTGGTGGGATGGGTACATCCCTCTGCCCTCCTCTGCCCATTGTCCCTCCCTCCTGAATGGGATCGAATGGGGTCAGAAACTCATTCACATTTGTTCACAGCTGTTGCAAGCCCATTCTTTTCAAAAGAACATCTGAATTATCTGTTTTCAAAAGAACTAGTTCAGGAGGACTTGTGTTGATGCATCCCGATTCAGCCTGAACTTACAGGGGTGCAAATCGGCTTCAGTGTGAACATGATACCGGTATATATAATCCGGTCTGATCCACTTTACAAACCTGTTTAAATCATAGTGTGAATGAGTCCTCAGACTTTAAAATACTTCGCAGCCCTTACTCACTGATTCTTTCAATGTCATGGTATAGTGTGGGGATGGGCTACTATCAGGAGATAGAACATGGCACTGCTCCCACAGGAGACCTTCAAGGGCCACACAACCACACCACACACCCCTGGAAAAAAATGAAACAATCTTCCCCCAAATGCATTTCACTTCCTGTTTTTAAAAAGGTCTCTCCTGGGCCTCAAATATCCTGCCCCATTCCAACCACACACACACAAAAGTGGCAGAATTGATGTCATGCCCCCAAACAGTATTTGAGGCAAACATTTTTTTTACTTTTTACTTTTTAAAAAATTACCCCTGGAGAGTCCTAGGGCCCTCACAAAATGGCCATATGCAGCCTGCCACACTTCACCCAACCCTTGTATAGTGAGGCCCGGGGCCAAGTATCTTCCCTCAGTACCCACCTTCCCTCAAAAAATGTGGGAAAAGAGGACAAAGAAAACTTAGACATCCAGTTTCATGGTGGGAGGGACAAAAAAAATATGGACCTCTCCACCCTATCTTCATGTGAAATCACTACTCCTAGAAATCTTCAGGAGCAGAAACTGGCATGTGCAGAATATTTTTTTCAGAAGGGGACATCAAAGGAGTCTAGGAACAGTCAGGGGCACAGAAATGAGCTGTGGTTTACTCTCTGCCCACCCCTGTGGTACACTATTCCACTTGTATATGTGAGTAATTAGCACTGAAAGATAGTTATTCCAAATGACATATTTCTTAGGAGTGTGGAAATTCTAATATGCAACAAGATTTCTCCTCCAATGAATGCCAATTGTTCAGGAGCATCCTCTACACATCAAGAGAGGCATGGGAGTAATTTCACTAGCCTACCAAGCAGGTTGAGTGATAGAGCAGAGACTGACATGCAAATGATCCAGACTGGATGACTTCTGGAAAACCAGCCAATGTTAACCAAGTGGATGGTTTTGTTAACAGATGTAATTTCCCTCTCTCTTCTCTGATGCCATCTGAAGGATATGAGGACTATACTAACAGATGCTCTGCAAGTATAAAACACATCATTGGCTCCAGTGCAACTGAAGGTAACTTCAGGGTGACATTTGATTTTATTACTTTGTCTCTTAATTAACAGAATGACAAGCCAAAATTTTCCACATGATGTTCTCTTAACTAGATCTAAAATGCACATAGGTCTAAAAGCAATTGAATATAGAGCATAGTTCCCAACTAGAACTTTTCATATGCCATTCTAAGAAGTTATGTTTCTGATAATAGGTACCATCCTAATTGTTGGCCATAGTTCTTCTCTGGATTCCTTCACCCGGCCATTATTGGGACTTTCTGCCAGGGACAGCAATGATTTTGCACAGTTTGTCCGAAAGGTAAGGCATTATATACTATTATAACTAATGTTATTCTCACTTATTTAAAGCATTGATAGTCACTGCTCTACATTCATCAAATCTAAGCTCTCTCAGAAACATGGAAAACGGCCTCCTACTACATCAGGCAGAGGTAATTCCCATTATCTCTTTTCTAACCAACTTTATCTGATCATGTCAGCCAGCCAAACCTAAGACCTGCTTCATCCAAGGCATGTGATCCATGACTAACTTGTGAACTTTCCTAAAAGGAGTAGAAGTGAAGTGGGCAAGGTATGAGCTACAAAATTCAAAGCAGGTTGACTAGCAACATCTCAAGCACAATTGATAAAACATCTGAAAACCAGCTCTCATTATCTTCTTTGTATTGCTAGCATGGGCCACTTTGCAGACAGAGTTCTGGGGAATGGGGACTGAGCAGTGTGCCAGGGGTGTGGTGCCTGATGTAGCTCCCAATTGATTCATCTACAAGTCAGGACAAATAAATAAACCAAGGACCCTCCGTTTATTGTGACATCTGAACTGGGATTTAGAATCTGGTTATTATGTCAAAACCAGGAATTCCAGGTTGAGTTCCTGGTTTGAACATCAGAAAAAGATGATCATGGATTGTACACTCTGTGGCTTTTTTGGTTACTCTTGCCAGCAGAAGACAAGCAGGGGTGGTCAGGCAGTGTGCACTTGTTCATAAAGGATAATTCAGCATTCTCATAGCTTTCTCTCATGAGCTTGTTCGTTAGTCACAGTAAGAACCTATTGATTGTTTCTTTAAAATATCTCAACTGCCTTATCCCTTATATCATTGGACCCATTCACACTGCACAATTATAGCACTATGATTCCCTTTTAATACCCATAGTTACATCCTATGGAAATCCTAGGATTTCCTATTTTGGAACAGGCATGTAGAATTCTCAGCCAGAGAGCTCTAGTTCTCCAAAAGGCATATGATGCAGTCATTTTAGCTCAAGGGGAATCAAAGTAGTATAACAGTGTAGTGTAAAAACTGTGTTGAGTTCTTTCTATTTCATTTCTAACACCTTAAGGGAAGTTAGTAAAATGCTTCTTTAATTTTCTCTGCTTTACCAGATACCATCACTGGGAATGTGTTTCTGTGAAGAGTGTACACAGGAAAGAAAATGGCAAATGACTAATCCTCCAGTCAAGATGTTAACCCATGGATCAAATGTTGCATTTAACTGGAAACACATCCTTCTGGACAATTAAGCAATATTTATTTACTCCAAATATGGATTTATATTGTACTGATTCAACAGAATTACCTAGTTAAACCCAAGTCCTTCTCTGTAATCTGTTTCTTGCTTACAGCTAAGTAATATAAAACAGGAACTGGTTCTGATGGAATGGAAAGGATACTCTTTGTGTAAAAAATTAAATTAACCGTGGCTGGAATTCATTTGGCCAATAATCAATGCATAACCATCATAGTTATGGAGTGTCAAAATGACTGCCAGCCGAACCTCCCAGTCCTAATTTACAGAGGTCCATTCCCCTATAATTCCAGAAGCAGCGAAGTGATCTTCCCATCCCCCTCCCATAAGTGATTTCCAGTGTGACAGTCAGAAGCAGGGTCCCTGTTGCACTGCAATACAGATCGTTTCAGCCTAATTGAATTCTGACCCATTTTCAGATTTTTAAACAATCCAGGAGAAAAAAGAAATGCAACTAAGAAATAAAATCTGTACATTTCAGTTTGAAAAACACATACCGCTAGCACAAAATAACTGCAGTAGCAATCAAGCACAGTAATTGTTAAATGATTCGAGAAAAAGAACGACCTTATCTACTGCTGTTGCAAAAATTCTATACTGTGATAAAACCAACTTTACATTTCAGCCTAGTATCTGCTTTACATTTCCTGAGCAGGTATTGATGGTACTCCTAAAACAAGATAGCACACGTATTGATTCAGTTTTTCATATTCTCATTTACATGGAAACTGTCTTTTGTGCAGAGAAAGAAGTACCATCTTCACTTAATTCTTTCTGCTTTTTGTATACCATTACAGGGGATTATCACATGGTAGACAGGACACCATTGTCCCATCCTTCCTGTGCGATTGTGGGAAGGACTTTCATATAACATCATGCTTATCCAGAAATTGTCCCGTCCAGAAAGCACGAGTGACAGTGATCACATGAAAGCCTTTAAAATGATGTCATGCTGATCCTGTCATTGTCCCATCATTGAAGTGGCTTTGCCCCAGCATTTTGCATTAACGGGGGTTCGTATTAATGCAATACCATTTCAATGACAGGATAATGGGAATCTGTATAAGCAATAAACAGTCTGCCTAAAAGCTTAACATTTAGAAGACTGACACTAAAGGAAAAGGAAACAAGCAAAACAGAGGAACAATTTTTTAAAGTTAAAGAGCAGGCTCCACTCAATGGGGCAAATGTGTTGGGAAATGCAGTATTTATTGCTATCTTTCTTGAAGTTTTTTTTTTTAAAAAAAAAACAACAACATTCAAATGATGTTTCTGTTGTCCTGGACTTTTTTCTGCTGATCCCAGCATGGGATGCAACATTTTATTCCTAAGATGAAGTGGGTTTCATTTTAATGTTGAGAAATATCAAAACAATATGTTCCCTTCCCTTCCCTTTTTATTTGTATTCATTTTAGAATTATAGTGCTATAATGTATCAGTGCATTAAAAGAACACTTTTGCAGTATAACTCACATAGACAGACAGAAAAAATATTAAAAAGAGGAGACCATTTGCCCTTCAGAGCATAGGACCGCCTTAGCAACTATTCTGCAGTTTAAAGAGCCTTACGGAAGATCCAAATAAAAGGGTACAAACTGTTTCCAGAAAGAATGGAAGAAGTAGATCCAGAGGTGACAACAACCAGCAAAGACTGGCAAAACTAAAGGAGTTATATGTAAGAACGCATATTTCTTTAGACCAATCTGGAAGAACCCATCATCCTATTTTGAAAACCTAATTTGAAACATGCCTGCCAATGCTATAGCTCAATACTTTTTTTTTGTGGAAAATAGCCTTGATAGGTCCTGTCAAACAACACTTGCTGCAGTGCTGTAGTCTATTGTGTTTTTTTTTGTTTTGTTTTTGCCTCATGTATTATATCCAGCATGTTTCCAAAATATCTGTATTTATTTTAAAATGGTTTTGATCCAGAATTAGCAATACCTGTACTTAGAATAGGCCTACTGAAATTAAGGACTTTTATCACACCTCATAAGTGCTCGTAAAGCACTACAATCATATTAGTCTAGGAAATGCAGACATACCTTGGTTGGGGACAGTCATCATCACACAACTCTTCAAAATTGCCATGGTGTGGTTTCTGTGCCAACCTCTGCTTCTGCATGCTGGTTTCCATGGGCCTTCCCAGTTTGCCATTTGCTCTGGATTTATTTTTATGTATTTTTATTTTAGTATTTTTATAATTATCATACAAAAATCAGAGTGGAAAAGCAGAGCAATTGGGAGGTATTGAAAGGTTCTGCCTGTCAAAGAGAATGAACGCTCCAGAAACAGATGGATTACAGACTAACTATTGGGTAGATAGTGTTGTACAATTAGGTACGGCCAGATGCTACTATCCTGCTCTAATTCCACTTTTCAAGCCTTGAATAATCAAGTTCCAAATAGACATATAATTTAAGTATCATTAATATCAATGATTCTGTATCCAGTGGCAGTTGGATCCAATGAAATTGTGTCCAGTTCGCCACCTCAGTGAGGTAATGCATCTGCGTACAGTGGGCCCTCTTTATCTGTGGACTTGCCATCTGTGGATTTGAGCATCTGTTGGTGGTAAGCCTTCATTGTCACCAATGGAAATGCACATACAGTCATGGCACCATTGGGGCCAAAAGTCCATCGTCCACCTCTTCCTTTCCTCCCTCCCTCCCTCCTTCCCTCCTCCTTCCTTCCTTCTTCCTCCATATCTTCTGCCCTGGCTTGGCTTTGGAGGCAGAGTGTACTGTTCAGTGGGCCTGAGCCGGGGCTGGGGCCAAGGCTTGAGTCTCGGGTCCCCAGCATCCTGGATGGAGCCTCTGGATGAGGCTCCCTGAGAACCCGGGCCAAGGCCAGAGCTTGGGTCTTGGAGCCCAGAGGCTCTGTCCTAGGTGCTGGGCCTGGAGTCAGGGGTTCCAAGACTCAAGCCTTGGCCCTGACCATGGTTGACTGGGCAGCAGATCAAAGCCAAGCCAGGGCAGAAGCTTCAGAGGAAGAAGGAAAGAAGGAAGAGGGAAGGAAGGAAGAGGGGGGAGGACTCTTTCTCCCTAATGGTGGTGTGACCACATGGCCATGCCATTAAGGACAATGGGACTTGAACATCTGCGGATTTTGGTATCCACGGGGGGGGGGGGGGGGTGGTCCAGAATGGATCCTCAACAGATACCAAGGGCCCACTGTTTTGTTTTGTGTGCCTTCAAGTCACCTCTGACTTAGGGTGACCCAAAGGTGAACCTGTCATAGAATCATAGAATCATAGAGATGGAAGAGACCACAAGGGCCATCCAGTCCAACCCCCTGCCATGCAGGAACTCCCAATCAAAGCATCCCCGACAGATGGCCATCCAGCCTCTGTTTAAAGACCTCCAAGGAAGGAGACTCCACCACACTCCGAGGGAGTGTGTTCCACTGTCGAACAGCCCTTACTGTTGGGAAGTTCCTCCTAATGTTGAGGTGGAATCTCTTTTCTCGCAGTTTGCATCCATTGTTCCGTGTTCTAATCTCTGGAGCAGCAGAAAATAAGCTTGCTCCCTCCTCAATATGACATCCCTTCAAATGTTTAAACAGGACTATCATATCACTTCTGAACCTTCTCTTCTCCAGGCTAAACATCCCCAGTTCCCTAAGTCACTCCTCATAGGGCATGGGATTTTCTTGGGAAGATATTTTCAGAGGAGGTTTGAACTTGCTTTCCTCTAAGGATGAGAGTGTGTGACTTGACTATGCAGTGTGGATCTCATGTCCAAGCAGGAATCAAACACTGGTCTCCAGAGTCATAGTCCAATGCTCAAACCACTATACCATACTGGCTCCTGCTTGGGCTTTCATGTGAACTTTAAAGGAGGTAGGAAAGGTGCTGAATGCTACATGCAAAATATATTCAGCCTCTTGGACTAAAAGCTGGAACAAATTCACCATAACAGCTCAGCTGCCACTGTGTGTATCTGTGTCATTGTTGTGTCTGCCTTCAAGTTATTTCCGACTCCTAACGATACTTAAGCCATGATGAGGATCTTGCTGATTGTAAGATTGATAATTGAACTGTATGCTAGCTTTTAGAGCCAGTGTAGTGGTTTAAGCATTATTGCCCTCTCTCCATGCTACACCATCTTATCCAGGAGGGAGTGAAAGGAGAGGCCTAGCAACACCATCGGACCTTGCCTCAAGTAGAAGAGCCCTCTCTCCATGCTACACCATCTTACCCAGGAGGGAGTGAAAGGACAGGCCAAACTCCATTGGGCATGTCCTAGAGTATGAAGCAGAGCCCTCCCTCCATGCCATCTGCCTTGGTCCAGGCCTCAGAGGGAGAGAAGAACTGCTGGACCTCATCCCCTTCCCCACCACCATTCCCTATTATTATTTATTATTATTACCCTATCACAAATTTTTCTGGGGCTGAGAGTGTGTGACTCACCCAAGGTCATCCACTGGGTTTCGATGGCCGAGCAGAGAACTGAACACTTATTTTCAGATTTGTAGTCCAACACTCAAACCACTACACACAAGCTATTTTATACAACTTCAGTTACTATGCTTTCATCGTATGGAATCCTGGTACTTGTTATTTGATGAGATACTTATAATTCTGTTGAAGGAAGCACCACTAGTACTATAATTAAAAGGAAAGTACCAAAGCTTTCTAGCAGAAAGTCTTAAGTACCTCATCAGTTTTCTCTGTTTCAAAAGACGGGGTGGGGGTGATAGCTATATGGGTGTTGGACTGTGGGTATGTGTGTGTGTGTGTCATTAAGTGTGTATGTTTTAGTGGGGAGTTTGAAATGGTGGGAAAGCCCTGTAGCCCATCTATTTTACATTTTGGCCCCAAAAATCACTGGCATGCAGCCTGAAAGGTATTGCATAGGTAATGTGTTCCCCCAGCCCAAAAGGGTTCCCCTCTTTGTTTTAGATTAATAGGTGCAATGTTCATGGTGCAACAGTAGTCAGGACATTCAAATCTTCTGAAAAGATGTCTTCCATATGTTTCTGGAAAACGATTCAGTGCATAGATTAAATAGCACATCCAGTCATCACGCTCCTTTCCTGTGAGTTCAAAGAGACAAAACCCGTGTGAAAAACAGAACTTGCATCCAAAAGGGCAAACTCCAGGGGGAAGCTATGCCTTATTATTGCCACATCCAGCAGAATTCTTCTGTAGATGAATGAACGTGACTTTCTGTCTCAGCATGTAAAAGTCTGTTGTAGGTGTAATTTACAAGGCTTAGAGAGAGAGAGAGAGAGAGAGAGAGAGATACCTGTCCTTCAGAGCCAGTATTTAGCAGGTATTTCCTTCCACTGTGCAGGTAACCTGAATGCCTGCTATTCTATTTCCCCACTTAGTTTGGTTGAACACTGATGCTATTTCTTGTGAATCATTCATATTTGTTTTAAAGAAATTATGAGACCTCAAGACTCACATAAATGTGAAATTCAGTTTTTGTGATGGACTTTCTGAATACTAACATATTCCACACAGCAAATGGAAGTGGAGTGGGGTCTTGAAAATCACTAATTTTCATGATGCAGCCAAACTTGTGGTCACACACACACAAAAACTTTTATTAAAAATAGCTTGACAGATATTACAAAAGAAAACACATGTGGTGGGAGGAGGACAAGAAGGGGAAATAGTGAATGACAATGGGGCAAAGGGAACTTTCATCTCTTGGCTCTGACAATGGAGCAGAGTAATATGAAAAAAATTGAACCAATAATATGCATGAGGGAGGGAGAAAGTATGGACATGACCCTATGAAAATTATGTTTCAAAACATATCTTTCATAGTATGGATATGACCCTATGGATTTCAGGAAAAGAATTAAGAATGTGCTGAAATCCTCATGTAAAATTAATGGAACTTACATGTGGATAACTTTGGCTAGATTGTCCTGTGTGGCTTTGTATGTAATCATTGACCTTTCTTTCCTTTACTCCTGAGGCTCAGCTTCCTTTGTTTCTTCCTCCTTTTCTTCTGCAACAACTGTCCCTGTGGAGAAAAAATAAATAAATTTAAATTTATTTATTTTGAAGCTTTTTTAAAAAAAAATTCAGTTCTTGCCTCAGAAGCAATGAAAGCAAGGTTTTTCCTGAAACAAGAAGCAAGACTGCAGAAAGAATGAGAGTATTCCCACTGTCTTACTATTCTAAACCTCTTCCAGACAGCAGAAACTGAGATCTGAAAAATTTTCCACTTTGCTCTAGCCCCACACCTTACAACAGTCATGAAAACACAGCCTCCATGGGCAATAGTACATTGAGGAACAGTCTGTCAGCATTTTGCCCCTATCATATGCTATGAAGCAAAATAGTTCAAAATGTATGGATTTGTAAGTGTACAATCCTACCAGCCAGTAGAAGGTTGGGTTACATACATTTTTGCATTTTTAGATTTTTCTTTCTACTAAAAAAGAACACTTTGCTCCAAGTACTAGTTACTGTAGGCTACAACACTGAAGGGAAACATTCTAGCTCAATCTGTTATTTATAGGTAAGGACTGCTGGACTGTGGATTTGGGCTTCACATCTAAGTAATATCTATTATTACAAACTACTATTGGTTGTTTGCGGATCATTTAGAGCCTTATAGCATTATTAAACAAACCCGGCAGGCAAAGCAAAAACAAAAAAACAAAAAAACCCAACATTTTTTTTCCTCCCTCTGCATGACATCATTCCTTTTTGTTCTCTTCTGGTTGTAAAACTGTGGGCGATAGTCATAAAAGTGTCCCATTTGCCAAGCTGACATAATCCATTTGGCAAAAATTACTCTTTTACAACACTCTCCCAGGCTTTTACAACCTGAAGAGAATGAAAGTCATGTGAAGGGAGAAAAAAAAGCATGTGCCTTTTTGTTTGCCTGTCCGGTTTGTTTAATTCATTAAGGCTCTTAATCAAAAGTCAGGCTATGAGATCTTTTAAATAAATAAATATTATTATTATTATTATTATTATTATTATTATCCTTTATTTATATAGCGCTGTAAATTTACACAGTGCTGTACATACAATCTTAAATTAGAAGGATCCCTCATTTTATTCAAGGGACTAGCTTAACCACCCATTCCACACTTCCCATCTCCCTCCCTCACCTGGATCCACTTGCTCTTCTTTAGCTGCTTCTTCCTCTTCTTCAGTATCTTTGGGTGAAATTGTCACTTCAGTGGGTTCTGCTGACTCTGTAGGTGCCTCAGTACTTTCTGCCAAAGTTTCAGCAGGAGTTTCACCACTACCTGAAAGAGGGAAATAGGAAGAGTGAAAGTATTACTGGCCTCTTTAGCTCATCTTTTAGTTTATTTGAAATAAGTGATTCACTGAATTAAAGAGCTAAAGAACGTATACAGATGGAAAATATAGAATACAAAGAAATCAACAAGAAATCACATACTCATTTTATAAATAGTTAACTTTATTAACTTTTTCTCTTTTTTTCTGGAAAGTAGCTAGTATAAGTTAAACAACCTAGAGAGGTTCAATGGTCAAACTTTTATTGTTTCCATCTAATGAGAATCTACGGGACATTTAAATTTCTTAAGTGTGTAATTTGATGATATGCCATGTCAATATTTTATGTTAGTATTATTGTTTGAGCAAAAACCATTTAGAATTCTGTAAATATGTTTTTCAATGTAAGTTTTACAAATGCAAAAATATATTTTTTTAAAGAGTATTACTACAAATATTCAGGAAGTATCTTTCAGTTAACAGTTTAGTGAGGTAAAATGCTGACCCCAACATGGACACCATCAGCTTCTTTTTCTATTCTTATATATCTCTGTAAAGCACTATGATTACTCATAGGTTTGCTTCCTTTTGATAAAACTTCCATTTTCTAAAAGAAGCTATTTTTCTTCTAATGCTGATCATTATCCCTGTTGAGGACTTCTTGGTGTCTGGATGTCCTTTCCTTCATATGCATTCTAGCTAAAGGCCCAAACAGACAGACCAAAATAAAGCTGCTTTGGGTTACTTTGGAGGTATACTATTTAAATGATGCATGTGTCCTAAGAGGCCGGAAGCTGCACCAAAGCCACACTCCAGTCCTAACAGACCAAGGTTTTGGTCGATTTAAACAGCATACCTCCAAAGATACCCGAAACAGCGTTATTTTGTCTGTCTGTTCGGGCCCTTAGTCTCTATTAATGTGATTTTGAATATCCTCCAACCATCACTGTCCTTTCAATTCATTCTTTTTAGTAATTTCTTCACTTTATAAAAGAGGAAAATTTCCTCTTTTGAAGTCAAATAAGGGGCTAGCATTTCCTAGCATTCTCTCATATATAGAGAAAGTTGTAACTTTCTAAAGTTGTACTTACAGCCTTTGTCTATCTAGTGTAACATTTTAAAAATGTATTCTTACTATGCTAACACATTACAAAACTTTGGTCTATTAAATTCATGAGGCCTGCTGAAATGAATATAAATATCATTACATCTGACAATAAATCAAACCTGCTCCTGGTTCCTCAGATGTCGGTTCCGCCGCTGCTGGTGTCTCACCAGTTGCTGCAGGAGCTACTTGTGGAGATGGTTCTTCCGGTGCCCAGAGTGTTAGGTCAGTAATCTTGGTTGCTTTCCACTTGGGGACCCCTGGTACCAAAGTTTCCTCTTCCTCTTCTTCTTCTGGTTTTTCCTAATGAGATATAAGCAGAATGACAGGGATTGCCTATCTGTGATAATTGCTTTCTGTTTCAGTGAAATTTACATGCATAAGCATACACCATAACTCAGGTGCTTTCCCACTCCTCAACAATTCTAAACCTAGTTACACCTTGTTTGAATTACTGCAATATATACAATATGAGGCTGCCTTTTTGGACTATTTGGAAACTCAAAGTGGTTCAGAATGCCAAAGTGGTTCAGAATGCTGCACCCAGGATGCTGACTAGCACTAGTAAGAGTAAGCACGTGACTACTATGTTATAGTAGATACATGCACTGCTAGCCCATTTCTAGCCATAGTTCAAACTACTTGTTACAAATGGTAAAGTCCTAAACAGCTTGGAGCCTGGCTTCTTGAAAGGCTTCCTTCTCTCACATAGTTTGCTTAGGTGCTAAAATCTTATATAGTCCATTTCTTCTGTGCTACAACATCTGATGAGTTTGGCAAGAATCTGAGACAGGACTTTTTAAGTGGCTGCTCCCATACTCTTAATGTGTATATCACATTCTTCAACCAAAGAGCAACTCTCTTCCAAAGGGCAGTTACATAATATTAAGTAATACTTCAAAGTAACTGTTATTTCTCCCAAATTTGTTTTCAACATATGTCACATGCAAGCAAACCATGCAAAACCACTCCATTTCAAAGCCAGCGGGCACCTCTGTAGTACTACGTTCTGTGTAGATAAATGCTTCAATGACAGGTTGCTTCTCATGGGTCTGAACAGAAGGCAGTTCTTTGCTGCTAATTCTCTTGCTTTTGGTTTGCGTAAGCTAAGCATGTAATGAAAATGAACCAAAGTGAACTCTAATTCCACTAGACAAAAGTTTTGAAAAAGAACTTTAAAACACGAATTTGTTGGAAAAATGCCTTTATTAAAAATGGAAACTGCATCCCTGGAAGAAATGGAAGCTTGTTACACATGAATCTCCAAAGAGTACTACTACTTCATAAAATAATCTCTGTGTTTCTGAAACTATATCCATAATTTCTAATATTCTGACCAATGGGTAATTGTTGATTATAGCTCTGAGCAAAAAACAATTATTTGCTATCTCTTTTGCAGTACTATACATAGATAGGGCAGGAGGCAGGATATTTCTAGCAAATCATGAATTGAACAATTTCAGCACATTTGCATGGTAAGAATTCAAACATCATAAGAAGGTTCTCATTCTCATCTTGGATGCTGAAACTTTGCAATAAATACAGGGCTAGCTTAGATATCTATTTACTCTAGATCAGTCCTGAGCTACTACTGATGTTAGGATGACTCCACTGTGAACCTCTGCTGTACATTTCTATTGAAATGAATGGGAACAACTGAAGTACACTAATAATTGTTACTTTGAAGAAGAATCTATATAATAACATGCTAAAGCCATTGGAAACTGGATTCCAGAACATCCTACTACTCTGATCAATTATGGGTGGCTTTATTCATTCTTTTTCGAAGTAACTTCCTAAATTCTTGGAACTGGGACACTATTAATTGAGCCTCCAACCAGCAGCTGACTAGCCGCAGAACTGTGTAAAAGATGTATGAAAGATGTTCTGAGAAACTTTGTTCTTAAATGTTAGCACTCTGGTCTTATTTTACCATTTTCCACTAACAGATTCATGTCAAAAATGACTCCATAATAAATTAGGAAATGTTGACTGTAAATTATTACTTTCCCTGGATATAATCAGGACCTCAGACTGTTTTTAATTCTGAGTATAGATTAGGCTTTGAAAAGCTTAACATGAATAATGTGTCCCCAAGTATGAATCATTTTCTATACTAAAAGACACAGTCCTGTTAGTCTGAATCAGTATGCTTGTGGCATCTTTGAGACTGAGAGAAATAAAGTGGTAGCATAAAATTTCATAGACTATGGGGCTGCACAAAGAGCCCGTAAGGGACAGCTGTATGCTGTCCCTAAAAGCACTGGGTTGGAGACCTGACAACCACATGCCACACCCCCAACTGGGTGCAAAAAGAATCCACAAGAAGTGGCTGTGTGGCTTTCTGACAGCTTTTTGGCACTGTATCGTCTAAATGCAGCTTCAGAGCCACGCCATGATGCTTCACACCACCTAGAAGGGCATGTGGCATCATGGCATGAATGGGGCGGAATAACTGCATCCAGCATGCGGATGCCGTGCTGTGGCTCCATCTACAGGCTGGCACAAAGTGCTGGTCTGTATTGCCCCTTAAGTCTGCTTCATCAGATACATAGTGTGAAATGCCCAGGGGCAGACATTTATACTTATGAATGAGGAGGTTGTGCGTGAGTAACAAAATAAATGAAAGTGTAGGTATGGTAATTAGACAAGTTCACCTGAGTCATTAGAGGTCATCAGGGGACAAAGGTGGGGAAAAAGATAGTGCCTAAAGCAAAGGTGAGTAGATAACCATATGAATGATGGTAGATGGTGGTGGGAGTTATTGGAATGTACTGTGATTATGGCTGGAACCAGAAAGATGTGTGATAAACTGGCTAAGAGAGCCCTCATGAGGTTGGAATATTAATTACTGTTATAGGATGTGAAGTGTGCCAGGAAAATAATGTCTCTGTTTAACCCACTGTTGATGGTACGGTCTTTGTGGATCTATTCTAATTCTGCCATTTCTCTTTCCAATACTCCTTTGTAGGCGTTCGGTTTTTGCATTGCTGTTGTTGTTTTGTTCAAGGACTGATTTGCCCCATGTAGAGAGAAGAACATTGTTGACAGAGGGTGGCATATATCACATTAGAGCATGAGCAAGTGAAAGTACCTCTAATATTGTGGATGATGTGATTAGGTACTGTGATAACATTTCACAAGTACATCTGTGGGCAGAGTTGGCATCAGGGTTTATGGCAAGGTCTGAATTTGTCACCTCATCACCACAACCAAAGTTTTGCATTTCTGCTGTTTTATAATATAAATGTCTGTTCCTAGGCATTTCACTCCATGCATCTGAGAACAGGTAGACCGAGTCTATGAAAGCTTATGTTATCCATTTCTTTCTCTCAGGGGTGAAGCAGATGACCAGGAAAGCATGGACGGAGGCCGCTCCAGCCACCGGCAAATGAGGTCCCCGGCAACTGCACAGCCCACTGCAAAAGGAGGACACTGCCACTGGACCCAAGCCACACAACCAGGAGCCAGATTATCCTGACTCCTTTTTGCTCAGGTCTAAAGGACCAGAGCCTGCCCTTGGCTCAGCTTCCAGCCACACTGGAGATGTGCCTTGTATAAATGGCACACCTCCAACATGGAAAGAAGCTACTTCTTTTGGCCTCAGTCTCAAAAATGCTACAAGATCCCTTGCTTTCCAGACTAAATTAAGTGCAAAATTTAACCATATGCACTTTAACTAAATTCCATGGGACCAGGAACTTCTTAACTTTGATTGTGTCATTCTTTTGATATCCATTTATCTTGAGATTACTTCATACAGTATGTCCATGGGCGCAGAACTTTATAGGAAACAAACAGTAAAGTTCAGAATACGAAATCTGTGTGTTCTTAGTTTGTTGTGTTTTGTTTTTTTTTTGTTTTTTTAGCATGCAGAGCATTACCTGTCTTGTAAAGAAAACCTGAGTCTTTCTCCACAAAGAGAATAAGGTGGCACTCCGTTCAGTGCACCGGACTGAAAGACATTGCACTTTTTAAAAAACCACCCCTGTTGTTTTATTATCTGAGGAGCTTACTGTAGGAATATCTATAGCAATAAGAATGCAGCAAAGTCAGTGCAATATGAGCTTGTGATAGAAATAGGAGAAAATACTCAGGACATTCTTTTAAAAAAAGAAAGAAAGAAAAGCTTACATTTATTTTTCAAGAAATCAAGCTTGGGATAGTACAGGAAATAAGATTACTGAAACTTCCATAAAAGAGCCCCTAAGGATGACTCTTATGTGTGGATGCTGGCTAGTGTCCATCACAAGGCAGGAGCCTCATGGTCACTCCTATCCCAGACAAAGGGAAACAAAGGAGTAAGTAACTTTTGGGAGAAGTGGCCTCTGAAGGCATGACAGAAACAAAAAGGCTTGAATATATAGTTCAAAGAGAGAGGTGAAACAAAATGGCAGGCATGCTCTCTAGAGTCCCCTCTCTCACTAATTACACTATATAAGTGTTGATGCCTTTTTGTTTCCAGCACTTACTACCTATATCTTTATATACATTTAATGCAATCACTAGGATGTTATGTGTATATGGCAAAACTGGAAGAGGACAAGTGGGGTACTGTGTGCAACTCCTAACCTATGTAGGAATTTGAGGTCAAATATTGGATATTTACTTATCTCTTATCTGGCAAGCACAGACCAAATGATAGAAACTGAATTAATAATGCAGCTAGGAATTAGCATTATCAATTTTGTGCTTTAGTCTAAAGTATATTTCTTGACTGAATAAAGAATTTTTTTAAAAAAACTTGCTGTTTCAATCTGGCTTTATAGGTTTACTTTAAATATTTACTCTTTCAGTCTTACAGGACATAAAATTAAAAAGGTGAAGATAACAGATAAAACACTTTCTAGCCATTAGCATTATTTAAGCTATATTTACCTCATGAATGTATTCACCATGTTGTTCACATCCAATATCAAATATATACTTCCCAGGACCCATTGGCTATTTGAGAAAAGGAATAAAAATGAGCAACATTCTGACAGCATTAAAACTTAAAACAATGTACTCCCAATGTGGAATCGAAGGCTTTCATGGCTGGCATACATAGTTTTTTGTGGAGCTTTCGGGCTATGTGGCCATATTCTAGAAGAGTTCCTTTCTGGCGTTTTGCCAGCATCTGTGGCTGGCATCTTGAGAGAATGATAACCTGGAAAAGGATTGGATATATATATCCTGTGTGACCCTGGGAACGAAAGAGTAATTTGCAAATCTATTGTTCTGTTGCTAATGGCAGTCCTCAGGGTGGGAGGATATGCAAACAAGGATTAATGTCTGCTAACTGGTGCTCATTGTCTGCTGGGAATCACCTGGCCTTAGGCTGTTTCTCATTTGCATAGGTTGAGAACATGGCCACATAGCCATAGATTCTAGAACATGGCAACATAGCACGAAAGCTGCACAAAAAACAATGTACTCCCAAATTACTTCATATTTTGGGTTTGGGTTTTTTTTTTTTTTTTTGGATTCTACACAGGAAAAACAGGTAGATCTATATACTCCCCCAACCTCCCCACCCCCCAAAAAGAGCACAAAAAATCTAAATGAGTAGAAATCTGCTACCAGAAAGTACAACTTGAAGAAACTTAAGAGTGAAATACTTACTTGCTGATCTGACAGTGGCCATTCTTATTTAAGCTATACCCTTATTGTTACAGCCTCCCACACCACCAATGCCTCCAAGCACTCGGATATAAGTTAAACCTTTGGTTGAACATGACTACATAGCTCTCTTAGTAGAAAATATAATAGGCTTGGGTTCCTATTTATGGCAACACTATAACAGTGTTTACCTGAATGGAGAGCCCTCTTTACACCTTCATGGTCAATACACTAAGGCCCAGATTGCTTCTGGATACTTGGGGAAGGTGGTGGTAGGGCTTATGCACACACTCACATCTCCAAATTATCCCGAAGAAGCAAGCAGGACTAAGGAGCTTTTTTATATCAGGACTATCACTTAAGGGAGAGGTGGAGAGTATGGCTATAAGTTATGTTGAAATGACCACTCTGTATGCTCAGTGAAGCACATACAGAATGAAAGATGTTCTCAGTTGGATACAATTTCTAACATACGTACATTTCTATTCACAAACTTCCCCTGGTATCTATGGTTAAGGTGAATAAGTTCAGCAGATCCTTCTTGCTGTCCATTTGCCCAAGTGCCAACGTATTTAGAGCCCGTTAGTGCATAGAGATATGTTCCTTGTCCATGCCTATGAAGAGACGAAAAGTACTTTCACATAAAACAGATGGAAACCTCTGATACTAAGCACCAAAATTTTCTCGCTGACATTTCCAGGTTGGAACTACTGGAACCAAGGCAATTTAAACAATAAGTTTAAGTTTATTTTCAAAAGTTATCACAGAGCTTTATCCAATATGATGGTTGCAATGGAAGTTGCTATCCTGTCTACATTGCAACCATCAGCACTATCCCAAAACTGGTAACTTTGGGGTTTTGCCCACTGGTTTAAATTAAGGCTATAATTCTGTATATATTTACCTGACAATAAACCACTCTGAATGCCATAGGCCTTACTTCCAAGTAAACATGTCTAGTACTTTACTGTTAGCTTCACAATTCAAATTTATCCATTTGTGTTGAGTTTTACTACTTGCACTTTACTACCCAACTGCTTCATTGTCCTCTGCTCAGGTGTGAACCAATAAACCAGCCTTTATTCAATGAAAGAGGATGCTTGGGTACAATTGTGTCATATGTCAAAGTCACTGTTCCATTCTAGAGGACATGAGGGCAATGTCAGAAGTGTCAACAGTTCCAGAAGAAAATTCTCCAGAATCCTCAAGAATCCATAAAAACTTGTTAACCTCTTAGAGGGTGCTCACAATATAATAAAAGTACGTGTGAGCATAAAATAATAACACCAATGAAATACCAAACATAGTGGAAAACAGAATACCAGAAAGAAGCACACAGTCACTAGATGTACTTAGAACAGGGACTATAATGATGATCAAATATAAACTATTAGAGCAAAAGAAACTATTTGCAAACTTCATAGGAATCATCATTTAAACCTGAAATGATTGAACCACTCTCCAGTGTATGTGTCTCCATTTACATAGTAGTAAACTCCATTGCCGTGTCTTTGGTCTTCTACCCAGTCTCCTGCAATAAACATAATCCAAATTTTACTGCTCATCATAGAACAATCGAGAGCAAACTGAACTAAAAGAATCTTGTATGAATAAGAATAGACATACAGGAATAAAATTGGAGAGTAGACAACTGTATAAATAAACATTTCCTGGAATAAGGAAGTGGTTGGATGAAAAGGCCCAAGGTGCTATCAGAGAAGAAACTTAGTGGTGGAGAATAAAGTGATCATGACAACTATAGCCAGTGTGGTGTTGTGGTTTGAGCATTGGAGTAAGACTCTGGAGACCAGAATTTGAATTTCCACTCAGCCATAGAAACTCACTAGGTAGAAGGGAAGCAAAGGCAAACCTCTTTTTGAACAATTCTTCACAAGAAAACTCCTTTATAGGTTACCTTAGGGTTACCATAAGTCAGAACTTGAAGGCACCCAGCAACAAGAAACTGTGACTAAAAAATGTCTTCAGACAGATTCCCGAATCCTAATCCAAATTCATGTGGCTGCAGTATCTGGGACTATGGGACACATGAAGCCACGGCGCCATGGCTATCGCGCCCTTTCCAGGGCCCAAGAAGGAGCTGCTTTTTGTGTCCTGGAAAGACCATATATAAGTGTTGCCCTTTCAGAAAACTCGTAGTGATGACACAAATCTGCTGTTATAAAGCAGGAACCCGGGAGCTGGATTTGTTTTCCTTCCTTGTTCTGCTTCTCTAATACGCTGGGGAAAATTTTGGCAGCTAGCTTGAGAAAAGAAAATAATGTTCCATATTTAACTAGATCAGTGGTTCCCAAACTTGAGTCCCCAGATGTTGTTGGGCTTCAGTTCCAAAAAGGTTCATCCAGCATGAATTCTGGGAGCTGTAGTCCATAAGATCCAGGGGACTCAAGTGTAGGAACCATTGAACTGGACACAAAGACATTGCCCTGAAAGTCTGGAAAATCAGTATGCAAAGGGATCTGTAGCACCTTGGAGATTAAGACCCAAAACAGATAGGCAAAATTACGCAGCTTCAGGCAGAGTTGGGGACATGCCGTTTACGTGACACACATCCCAAATGGGACCTGAAGCTGCGCTGAGGCCACATCATTTTCAAAGAATGCTATACAATGCAATCCCATACATGTCTGCTCACAAGTATGATGAACTGAATTCAATTAAGCTTATTTTCAAATACAGTAATTAGGTAGGTATTCTATATCTGTAGTCATCTTTTGGCTTGTCAAATCAATATCTGCTACTCAATTCACTGCTCCTCACCACTGTATTTGTTGTTTTATTCATTTTATCCTTTCATTCATTCACTCACTCCCATAGACATGCATGGGTTTCACTAGACATCAAAATGCTCACAATTAAATGTGAGGAAAAAATGTAGTTTATTTTCATATTTAGATCCATCTGCAGACGTAACATCATCCACAATCAAATTTGAACAACAACGATGAAAAAATACAATTTACCTTCATATTTTGATCCATCTGGGTAAATAAAGGTGCCCTGGCCATGTTTTTTATTATCAATGTATTCTCCTATGTAACGGGCACCATTTTTAAATCTGTATACTCCCTGAAAAAAAAGACATTGTCGAAATATCAGTTTTCTAGATGGACAGCTCCTGTTTGGTTTTCCAGCTGCCCCACTTTATTCTACTCTTCTGTCTTTTCAATCCACATGTTCCCTTGCACAACCATAGAAGTTTATCACATGAAAGAGATCGTGAATATCCTGTGAATATCTCAGAAAAATCAGGTAAAACGCAAAACGATTTCAGACAAAGTTGCACAAAATCCGCCATTAAACTGGTCACAAAGAAGCATTAACACACATCTTTTACTTTCGGAATTTCAGCAACGACGCATTTCTGATATCACTTTATTTGTGCAATTGTGTGTGATAATCATTTGCGCAATTACTCACCATTTTCGTTTATTTGTGGGATGCTTTAAATGCGCTTTAATCTCTCTTTAATGATGAAATTAGCCCCAGTGTGATAAACTCCATAGTCTGTCCTTTTTCAAAAAAAAACTTCTACAGACCTTTGGACTCCAAAAGGCCTAGTAATATACTTAAGGTAATACTATTTTGAATACAAAAGGAGTGACAAATAAAGAATAGGTTGACAGCTACTAATCTTACGCTTCCGTTTCTTTTTCCATTTGCATACTGTCCTTCATAAGTATCACCATTAGGTAACCGGGCCTTTCCGTGTCCATGCCGTTCACCAGCTTCGTTGCGTTCACCTTCATATTCCTATTTAAAATCGGATTGCAGTTATGATTCAGTTATAACCACGAAAATGTTTTAAAAGCAAATAATGTTTCAGATCAGCTATTGCTAGCATAAACCAAGAAAGAAACTCGTGGTACCATAAGAACTGACACTTTAATTATAACACAATTATATTTAATGTCGGCAGACAATATTGAACTAGATGGACCAACAGTCTGATTTCTTATAAAGTGGCTAAATTCTCATATATAAATATAAATATATATATATAATTTAGAAAGACACTTGTGGTACCATACATTAATTATATTTAATTATACTTGTGGTAACCTACATTAATTATATTTAATGTAGGCAGACAGTATTGAACTAGATGGACCAATAGTCTGATTTATTGTAAAGTGGCTAAATTCCCACATATATATATATATATATATAAACATACATACATAAATACATAATTTAGCCATCTAGTTCAATATCGTCTGCCGACATTAAATGTAATTGTGCTATTAATTGAAGTGTCAGTTCTTAGGATACCACAAGTGTCTTTCTTGGTTTTGTCTGACTCACTTGCTATCTTTGTCTGACTCACTTGCTATGGAATTCTGGGAGTTGGAGTTTGTTGTGGGGCCCTCTGGGCCCCACAACAAACTCCAACTCCCAGAATTCCATAGCCTTGAGCCAGAAAAGAGTTAAAGCGGGACCAAACCGGGTTATTTCTCCAGTGTGGATGTCCCTTTTGCCCTTAAATGAAGCCTGCACAGACCCCCAAGTCGTTCTCAGCCTCCTCTTCAATCTCCTCTGAGCCCAGGTCAGACATGGCTGCTGCTCCTCCTCCTCCTCTATAGGACAGGCCCATCACCATGGAAACAGCGTCCAGGGATCCAGGCGGTCGCTATAGCAACCGCACTTGGCAACGCTCGCTGAATCCCCATTGGTCATTCAGTGGTGGTCCCCAACCTGTGCCCTTTAAGGGATTCTTTGGACTTCAGCTCCCAGAAGCCTAGAGCGTTGGCCAACATGGCTGAGGCTTCTGGGAGATGAAGTCCACAATCTCACATCATGCCTCTCCTTCTTTTCTCTTTCCTCCTGGCAAGGAAATTTAAAGACTATAAAATGGATTTTATTTTATTTTTTTAGAAAATAATCTAGCAGTCTAAGAATATATTATTATTATTATTATTATTATTATTATTATTAGCAGTTGAGGAATATCTGTACAAGTATAAAATGAATTTTATAAAAACTAGGCTGCTTAGCAGTCTAGGAATATTTATGTTTTTTTAAATTATTATTACTATTATTATTATTAGCAGTCAAGCAATAGCTGTACAAGTATTAAATTAACTTTTAAAAAATCTAGGCTGCCCAGCAGTCTAGGAATATTTAATGATAAATAATAATAATAAAAATATAATAATAATAATAATAATAATATATTATTATTATTATTATTATTATTAGCAATTAAGGAATATCTATACAGGTATAAAATTTAATATTTTAAAAAAATCAAGGCTGCCCAGAAGTCTAGGAATATTTATTATTATTATTATTATTATTAGCGGTCAAGGAATATCTACACAGGTATAAAATTAAATATTTAAAAATCTAGGCTGCCCAACAATCTAGGAATATTTATTATTAATAATATTATTATTATTACTGGAATATTTATACAAAAATGTTAATACAACTATAAAATGATTTTTTAAAAAAATCTAGGCTGCTCAATAGTCTAGGAATATTTATTATTATTATTATTATTATTATTATTATTATCATTATTAGCTGTCAAAGAATATAGAGGAATAAAAAGCAATTTTTAAAAATCTAGGCTGCCCAGCAGTCTAGGAATATTATATTATTATTATTATTATTATTATTAATTATTATTATTATTTTAGCAGTATCTATACAAGAATGGTAATACAACTATAAAATGAAATTTTAAAAAACTTTAGGCTGCTCAACATCAAATAATAATAATAAACATCAAATAATTATCAAATAATAATTTGTGAAGGAATATCTATACAGGTATAAAAAGAAATTTTGAAAAATCTAGGCTGCCCAGCAGTCTAGGAATATTATTATTATTATTATTATTATTGGAATATTTATACAAAAATATTAATACAGGTATAAAATGAAATTCTGAAAAATCTAGACTGCTCAACAGTGTAGGGATTATTATTATTATTATTATTATTATTATTATTAGCAATCAAGGAATAGCTATACAAAAATATTGATACAGGTATAAAATGAAATTTTGAAAAATCTAGGCTGCCCAACAGTCTAGGGATTTATTATTATTATTATTATTATTATTATTATTAGTCTAAGAATATTTATACAGATATAAAATGAAATTTTATAAAATTTCAGCTCCCAATTATTATTATTAGTAGTAGTAGCAGTAGCAGTAGTATGAATAGCTGTCTAGGAATATTTATATAGGAATATTTATACAGGTATAAATTGAAATTGTAAAAAATCTAGGCTGCTCAGCAGTCTAGGAATTTTATTTTTATTTTTTTTATTTTCAGCAGTCTAGGAATATTTATTGTTGTTGTTGTTGTTGTTGTTATCAGTCTAAGAATATTTATACAGATATAAAATGAAATTTTAAAAAATCTATGGAAATGATACCTTTGTTGCATGCTACTATTTTCATAAGCCTTGCCAGAAATGAAAAGTTTCACATTTTAAATAATATATTAAATATTTGGGGTGGGGGGGGGTTGTAGTTTTGTGAGACATTTAGCCTACTCTGTCAGGTGCCACCATAAATTACACTTCCCAGAATTCCATAGCATTAAGCTATGGCAGTTAAAGTGATGTGAAACTGGATGCACCCTTTGGTTGCCATGTGCTGCCCAGAGTTGGGCAGTTAAATGCCTTTGCACCAGCCTTGAATAAATCCACTGTGTTCAAAAATATTCCCAGGTACATGAGAGGATTGCAGGTTTAGCAAGTACAATACCAGATGAACCTCTGGCCCCACTGCTTCTATAATAAACCCTTTTTCCTTTTTCTTTTCAGGGTGAAGAGACACAGGGGACCATTTCAACTACATACAGTAATTATACAACTAGGATTCTCAGCCTCCACCGCCAAGACTCTGGTCCATGCCCTAGTGGTATCACGACTAGATTATTGTAACCTCCTTCTGACAGGGCTTCCTCTCTCTCATCTCCATCCTCTAATCTCTGTCCAGAACTCAGCTGCACGTATTATCACATCTGCTCGCCGCTTTGACCATGTTTCTCCTCTTTTATCCTCCCTTCACTGGCTCCCCTTCCCCTTCCGCATCCAGTACAAGCTTTTGCTGTTGACTTTCAAAGCCCTCCACGGACTGGCCCCTCCTTACTTGTCTGAACTTCTTTCTCCTCACACTCCTTCTCGTACCCTCCGTTCTGGTAGTCAAGGTCTCCTGTCCCAGCCGAGGATTTCCACTGCCCCATCCCGGATTCGTCCCTTCTCACTTGCTGCCCCTCACTCCTGGAACCTTCTTCCCCCACATGCACGCCTCATCACTTCCCTAACCAGGTTCAAAACTGAGTTAAAGACTATATTATTTAGGGAAGCTTTCCCAGGACTGTGCCATCCGCCCCAGGATGCCTCCTTTTAACTTTGTATTAAGAAGCCATGCCCTCCCTCCTGTCCATCTGCCTTGGTCCTGGCCCCAGAGGGAGAGAAGAACCACCGGACCTCACCCCCTTTCCCATCACCTTCCCCTCTTCCTTTTGTGTTGTCTCTTTTAGACTGTAAGCCTGAGGGCAGGGATCCGTCTAATTTATGATTGTATGTACAGCACTGTGTAAATTTACAGCGCTATATAAATAAAGGTTAATAATAATAATAATAATAATAATAATAATTCTGCTTTGAGTACCACAGCTGCATCTTATAGAATCCTGGGATATGTAGTTTGCTGAGAAACTAGAGCTCTCTGTTTGACAATTCTATATACTCAGAATCACAGAATACTAGAGGTGGAAAAGACCCCAAGGGCCATCCAGTCTAACCCCCTGCCATGCAGGAACTCATAATCAAAGCACCCTGGACTAATGGCCATCCAATCTCTAGACCTTATCAGACGTCGGAAATTGGAAGTATAATCTAATGGCAATCCGAACGCAATCATGGGGTTTCATGTTATTGCGAATTAAAGTATCTCATGCAATTTCGGGCAAAAGGGAAGTCATTCCGAATGCAATCATGGGTTTTACGTTATTGTGAATTAAAGCATCTCATGCAATTTCGGGCAATGGGGGTCATTTTCAGGTAATGGGAAGTCATTCTGAACGTATTCCGAACGCAATTGGAATTCACGTGAATTTGGTAAACTAGCAAATTTACGTGAATTCAAATTGGTTCCAATTGGCTCTATTTGCAATCAAGAGAAATTCCTAGTTTAAAAACCACCAGAGAAAGAAATGCAGATGCTATCAAACCCCTCTTTAAATTGCTAACCTCGGGGTTTCATAAAATGGAGACATCCATGGTAGTTAAAGTGGAAAGGTAAATAATCACAGGACTATAATTGTATAATATGAAAGGGCCCTTAGACTGGCAGAGAAGGTATAAAGTATAAAGAAAGCTTTAGTATGTGAGTTTATAATTAAGGGTTACAAAACGAAAAGAAATACAGAGGGGACCATTTCACGCTGCATAATTATAGGATTAGGATTCTGCTTTAACTACCATGGCTGTATCCTGGGTTATAACTTTGAATTTTGGAAATTCACTGTGCTTGCCTTTTTTCAGACCAAATAATGTGGGCCCTTGGAATCAGCTGGGGTTTGGTTCCAGGATCCCATATAGATATGGATCCATAAGCATAGATATTCAAGTCCCATTAAATACAATGGCCTAATAAAATGGTGTCTTTGTATAGAATGGCAAAAATCAAGATTTGCTTTTTGGTTTGTTTGGGTTTTCTTTGGTGGGGCATGTGTGGATATTTTCGAACCATGGATAATTGAATCCATGGATACAGAGGGCCAACTGTGTATGGTAAGCCAAACGGAAAGGGGAGCCTGGAACTGGAACGTTAAAAGGAACAATAAAAGAGAATTACTGTACATGTTTTTCCCCCAAGAAATGAAATGTGGGTCATTATGAATATATATGCTTAAAGTGGATTTTTATTTTTATATCTGGGCCCCAACCAGAACTGAAACAGAAGCTTTACATAAGGATGCAAGGGTTAACCCAGAATGTATTGGTTTGGGTGTTTGCATTACAGATAACAACAGTGGACAAAACTGGGGGAAACTTCTGTGCCTTTTAAAGTTTACATATATTGATTCAGAAGGTTCATCTTTTCCTACTGGTGTTTCTCCATCATGATGGGAAGGATTGTATATGTTGAATTTCTGCCTGTCATCTGTTACTTCGGTAGGTGACTTCCTACCCACCGACCCACCCCAAAAAATATTCTTTGGAGTAGCTTACCCTTGTCTATTTTGAACTTTATGTTAACTTTTAGGTATTTCCAGCTCTCTTGCCTTGTACGAGCATTTAGCCATCTGCGGTTGGGACAATAGATTCATGTTACACTTCTTTTAAGACTGTGACAGTCCCATGGCTTTCAAAAATAAGCAGGCTGTCTCTGTAGCAGACACAGAAGGGATCTTACATTGTTTTGGGGTGAGTCTCATGAATTCTCTGTGACTTCTCTTTTAAATAGAAAAGACACGCTGCAACTATAAATGTTTATCTGCTGGAGAATAAGGAGTGAAATTATATAAAAACTTTTAAGTCATTGATCATAACCATGTCAACCACCTGGTCACTGCCCAGAGTTAGCTCTTAAAAGTGGGAAAAAAACAGCCTGATAAAGAGAGACTTGGGAGTTTATCAGACGAGAGGAATTGGAGCCAATTGGAGCCAATTCGAATTCATGTGAATTCGCTAGTTTAGAAAATTTACGTGAATTCCAATTGCGTTTGGAATGCGTTCAGAATGATTTCCCATTACCCGAAAATGACCCCCCATGGCCCAAAATTGCGTGAGATGCTTTAATTCGCAATAACATAAAACCCATGATTGCATACAGAATGACTTCCCCTTGCCCAAAATTGCATGCGATGCTTTAATTCGCAATGTGAAACCTCATGATTGCGTTCGGATTGCCATTAGATTATACTTCCAATTTCTGACATCTGATAAGGTCCTTAGAGAAAGGAAATTAGGGCATAGATGATAATAATAATACAGTGGTCCCCCGGGTTACGAAAGTAATCCGTTCCGGATTACCTTTCGTAACCCAGAAGTCTTCGCAACCCGGGGGACCGCTTTGTTTGCCGGACCGCGCGGCAAATTTAAAGGGGCCGCGCGGTTTTTTTCTTCAGAACCCGGGGTTTTTTTCGTAAGCCGGGGCCGTTTTTGCGGCCCCGGCTCTTTCATACCCCGGGGTTTTCGTATCCCGGGGGATTCGTAACCCAGGGGACCACTGTAATAAATTATTATTATTATTATTATTATTATTATTATTATTTCTAGCCCGCCCCTCTGAGCGAGCAATCGGGGCGGGGTAAAAGTAGCAATATCCCAGAAATAATGCAAACATTTTAGGCTGGACCATAAGACAGCCAATGTCTATCAATTTGTAATGATAACAGGGTTGTTGTTTTCAAATTCATTTTTTTAAATATTTTATGCTTTCATTTATTTTATGTATTTGCAATTTTTAATGCAAACTGTCTTGAGTCTCATTTGTGGTAGGAAAGCAGGATATAAATTGATTAAATAAAAAATGACATATAATGTGTAATTTTGGTTTGGCTTCACTTTGCCTCTTTCCATTCCACTGTATGTATGATACTTCACTGCCTTGAGTCCCTATATTGGGAGAAAGGCAGGAAATAATAATAATAATAATAATAATAATAATAATAAATACTTCTGTGTTTTTCTCATCCTCATAGAGCCTTATCACATTGCAAACAAACCAGGCAGGCAGGAAAAGAGAAGCATTTTTCTGTTTCTGGAAGCGTCCCTTTTCCCAAGCGTCCCTTTTCCCAAGCTGGAAAAATCAGTTTGGCATAAGGGACATTTTTATTATCCTCTCCTATGCTTTTATGACCAGAAGAGAATGAACTGCTTCCACATGATGCAGACACAGAAACAGAAAAGGGGCTTCTCTTTCGCTACCTGCCAGGCTTGTTTCCAATACAATAAGGCTTGTAGGATTCCACATGATGTGCTTCCAGATGCAATAGTGTGTGTGTGTGGTGTTGTTGTTGTTGTTGTTGTTGTTGTTGGGGATTTTAAGCCAGCATCGTGTAGTAGTTTGAGCAGTGACCAATGGCTGAACTTGGGCTAGTCACAGTCACTCAGCCTCAGTGGAAGACAAAGACAAACCCCCTCTGAATAAATCTTGCCAAGAAACCCGTGATAGATTTTTGTTAGGATTGCCATAAGTGAGAAATGGCTTAAAGGCACACAACAACAAACCATCTATTCACAACAAGGATATCAGTAATGTGGCCTCCTCTCAGAAAATGGCATTACAGTTTTGAATGGGCCACGGGTCAGCATAAGAGGGGGGCCCCAAAGAAGAGATACAAGGACTCCCTGAAACAGAATCTCAAGCTCGGCCAAATGGATCACCAACAATGGTCTGTCCTGGCCTCACATTGGGAGGCATGGAGACGCACTATCCACAATGCTGCAGCCTCATTCGAGAATTCACACCGAACAAGTCTTGAAGAGAAATGACAACGCAGAAAGAACCACAACTTGGAAACATCACCCAAGGAGACTTTCTGCTGTGCTTTCTGTAACCAGACTTGTTTATCTCGGATCGGCCTTTTTAGTCATCAAAGCGCTTGTAGTAAGCGTGGGATAAGTCCTTCCTGAATCTTCGTTAGTGAAGAAAAGCCAGAAGTATCTGGGCTGTTCTGAGTTAAGTCAATAGCATGTCAGTTCACAGTGCGTAATCACTGTCTATTTTGGGAAACTGGTTACACACCCTTTTCTTTCAGATGTCAGCACTGACAGCAGAATGTGTACTAATCAAGGAAACATTTATTATATATTATAAAAAAACAACAGAATGCTGTTTTGCCTTAAAAATTTGTTGTGGCATAAACCTTTGTCAGCTCCAGTACATAAGATTTCTATTTGCAACAAACTAATGTGGCTACCTGTTGGAATTCATCAAGAGTAACAATAGGGAAAATTGATAATCTAATACAGTAATCCATATCCACAGATTCTGTATCCATGCATTTAACCACTCTGCTTTAAAATATTTTTTAAAACAAAATCCCAAAAGCAAACCTTGATTTTGCTATTCTATATAAGGGAGACAATTTTACTAGCCCATTGTACATAATAGGACTTGCGCATCCACAGATTTTGGATCCCGGAACCAAACCCCAGCCGCCCCGGTTGTCTCAGACAGAGGGGCAGGATATAAATAAAAATTATTTTTATTCTGCATTCTTAACTGAAAAGCATTTACCTTCTCATCAGTGGAGAAGCAGTGCAAGGGGTAGCTTCCAGTTATATAAGCAGTAACATATGTTTATTTAAATATGTACAGTATCTTTTATTATCTGTAACTTCTATCACATTGAAACTACATACTTTTCGGCCTGGCCCTGGGAAGGGAGGATGGCGCCCGCAAAGAAAGGTGGTGAAAAAAAGAAAGGACGATCAGTTATTAATGAAGTGGTTACCCAGGAAGATACTATAAACATTCACAAATGGATCCATGGCGTGGGCTTCAAAAAGTGGGCTCCCCGTGCCCTCAAGGAGATCCATAAATTTGCAATGAAGGAGATGGGGACTCCTGATGTATGCACTGACACTCGTTTGAACAAAGCTGTCTGGGCAAAAGGAGTAAGGAACGTTCCTTATCGTATCCATGTGCGTTTATCTCAAAAACACAATGAAGATGAAGATTCACCCAATAAACTGTACACATTGGTTACTTATGTGCCAGTTACCATTTTCAAAAGGCTACAGACGGTCAATGTGGATGAAAACTAAATTTTTATTACAATAAAAATTATAAAAGTGAAAAAAAAAAGAAACTATATACAGCAGAGCCATAACAGTAGCTACATGAAATCCAGAACTCCTTAGTATTGTCAGATTATGAAGCTATGTGGAAGAAATTGGAGAAATACATCTCTAGCCCTGGAAGGGAGAAGATGTTACTACATTCTTATTTATTATTGCACTTACATCCTGACTTTCTTCCAAAATGGAATCCAAGTTGGCTCACAATATTTTTTAAACGATCCAATTAGAGCATTAATTTACAAAATTTAAAAAGGGATGAGCACAGCTGTCACACTAGTTTTAACTGTGCAAATGCACTCCTGGCCACAGCCAAACCTGGGCTTCTAGGCTGTTATCCAAGTGCAGCCTTGTCCAACACCCAAGCTGCAAATCTGAGATTTCAGGGGGAGTTTAACCCCATCCACAGAATGAATCACTATTGCCTGATCTGCCTTCCAGTTGACCAGGAGCATTTCTGTCCTGTCTGGATCAAGTTTCATTTGTTTACCCTCATTCAGTCCATTACTGGTCTAATGACGAAAGAGCTTTCTTGGAGACAGATGGAGAGGAAATGAAGATGGAGGGACAGCATATTGACGTCCCAAAACCCCAAAACTTTGGATGACCTCTCTCAGTGGTTTCATGTAAATAAACAGCTTAAGGGACAGAAGCATGCCTGAGGGGCAATGCAGAATAGTGGCCAAGGTGTCAAATAGGCATCCCCCAGCATCATCTAGGCCTCCTCTCTAGGAATGATTGGAGCTACTGCAATATCTGAGCCTGATCCCAGAGAGGCAACTCAGAAGGATACCGTTGTCGATGTTATTGAAAGCCTCTGAGAGGTTCTGCAGAACCAACAGGGACACACTCCCCCTGTCCAGTTCCCTGCATTGATCATCCACCAAGGTGACCAAAGCTGGCTCTGTCCCATAACCAAGCCTAAAGTCAGGCCAGAAAGGATCTAGGTAATCTAGATAATAGATCTATATCATTCTCTTATGCTTGTTCTTGAAAGATACAGTTATTCTTACTGGAAAAGGATTCTGAGACAAAAAGGTTATATGAACAATAATAAACTTTGAAAACATCATTTTGTATCCACTACCCAGCAAAACATAATCAAAATCACAAGGTTTATGAACATTGCAAAGAAAGAAACTAAAAGAGATTAGTGGAAGTCGTCTCAAATACACCTACATGACTGTTAGTCTTTATGTGCACTGACTCCTCCATTTTTAGCATAATAGCTTCCAATGAAACCAAATCACACACCCTTTGTTGTTGTTATTGTTGTTGTGTGCCTTCAAGTTGTGACTTATCGCAACCTAACGCAGAACCTATTACAGGGGTTTCTGGGCATGTTTCCACAGATGGGGTTGCTGTTGCCATCCTCTGACTCTGAGAGAGTGTTACTTGTCCAAGGGCACCCAGTGGGTATCATGGCAAAGGGGGGATTTGAACCCTGTTCTTCATAGTGATAGTCCAGTGCTCAAACCACTATATCACAATGGCTGTACATATGATTTAAAATTCCAGTGTGTGGTCTATGGGGGACATGTGGCTCAGTGCTCCATGAGAAGCAAAGTAGATGGTGTGTCTATGCTATCGTTGCCTTGTGTGGAGCACAGAATCAGTTGTGTTGTCCTGGGTTTTTAAAAAATGACTTCTAAATTGGAAAGTTATGTACAGGGCTTTTCTATGGCTAGCTGCCATAATTACACATAATTACAAGTTCACATAATTACACCATTCTGTGTTCACATAATTCTATGTGAACACTGTTACTCCTTTAAAATTGAAATATGTAAACTAGTACTGACATTTGGTTCATACTGTATTTCTGACATGACTTCTAGGGATAAAGCAGTTGTTCATTCCTCATATACCGTAATATGCCCACACCCAAAAATAAACTGAAGAGCCTCGTTTGTAATTATAATTAGCAATGACTCACATCTTACATGAGAATAAATGTTGGATCAGTTCTATTGTTTTCTGTTTATTCTGAAACTAAGAATACCAGAATACTTTTTTGATACTTGCAGAAAAGAGCAGCAATCTGATTTGGGTAAAAAGATTTTGACTCAGTCAGCATTTAGCTCATTTGTCTTTTTATTTAAGCACGCAAAATGATGCTAATAAATAACAACAGCTAATGAATGGGTGTACAGCCAGCATGGTATAGTGGCTTGAGTGTTGGACTACAACCTTAGAGACCAGGGTTTGATTCCCAGCTCGGACATGACCCCACTGAGTGACATTGGATAGTCACACTGTCTCAGCCTCGGGGGAAGGTAATGGCAAATTGGTTGCCTTAAGTTTGCCATAGGTCAGAAACAATTTGAAGGCACACAACATAGCAGCAGTAGATGTATACTGTAGTAGTAACAACATAAGAACATGATCTAGATCCAGATCTAGAATTGTTTCACGAATTACCAAGACATTAGTGGAGCATGTGGTAACCATTGAGAAAAAGAGAAGTAATGTAGAAATGAATGCTATTACTATAGCCATAAATTACAGTACAGACTTCAGGTTTTGATATACAGTGGTCCCCCGGGTTACGAAATTAATTCGTTCCGGCTACGTTTTCGTAAGCCGAAAATTTCGTAACCCGGGGCCTATTTCCCATAGGAAATAGGTAATCCGTTCCGAGGCCTTCGGCGGGGGCCTCCTGGCTGAGGAAAGGAAGGTCCGATCCGACGGATCGGGCCTTCCTTTTGTCAGCCGCGGGGGCCTCCTGGCTGGGGAAGGGAAGGTTCCCTTCCCCAGCCAGGCTGGGCCTCCGGGCCTGACGCGGAAGGAGGCCCGATCCCGCCGGATCAGGCCTCCTTTCGTTGGGCGCGAAGGCCCAGGCCGGCTTCCGAAGCCGGCCTGGGCCTCCGCGCCTGACGCGGAAGGAGGCCCGATCCCGCCGGGTCGGGCCTCCTTTCGTTGGGCGCGAAGGCCCAGGCCGGCTTCCGAAGCCGGCCTGGGCCTCCGCGCCTGACGCGGAAGGAGGCCCGATCCCGCCGGGTCGGGCCTCCTTTCGTTGGGCGCGAAGGCCCAGGCTGGCTTCGGAAGCCGGCCTGGGCCTTCGCGCCCAACGAAAGGAAGCCCGACCCGGCGGGATCGGGCCTCCTTCCGCGTCAGGCCTAGCCTCGGAGAAAAAGGGACGCCGTTTCGTCCCTTTTCCTCCGAGGCCAGGCCTCGGAGGAAAAGGGACGAAACGGCGTCCCTTTTTCTCAGAGGCTAGGCCTCGGGGAAAAAGGGACGAAACGGCGTCCCTTTTTCTCCGAGGCTAGGCCTCGGGGAAAAGGGACGAAACGGCGTCCCTTTTTCTCCGAGGCTAGGCCTCGGAGGAATAGGGACGAAACGGCGTCCCTTTTTCTCTGAGGCTAGGCCTCGGAGAAAAAGGGACTAAACGGGGTCCCTTTTTCTCCGAGGCTAGGCCTCGGAGGAAAAGGAACGAAACAGCCTTTCGTCCCTTTCTCTCCAGGGCTAGGCCTTGGAGGAAAAGGAACGAAACGGCCTTTCGTCCCTTTCTCTCCGAGGCTAGGCCTCGGAGGAAAAGGAACGAAACGGCGTCCCTTTTTCTCCGAGGCTAGGCCTCGGAGGAAAAGGGACGAAACGGGACGTCCCTTTTTTCGGATCCCGGGGGATCCTTCGGATCCCGGGGGATACTGAAGCGATCCCGCCGGTTTCGGATCCCGGGGTTTTCTTAACCCGGGGGATTCGTATCCCGGGGGACCACTGTACAGGTAATGGGAAATTTATTCCTTGTTATGTAAAAAAACAGAACAGAAGGCCATGACCTGTGACCAATTGTTCATTCTAATTAGAGCAGAGTCACTGAACCAACTGAAATAGCATAAGTGTTGATTTGTCAACTCTCCATTTAGTTAGTGAGTCCATTCTAGCCGGGACTAACAATTAGATTTGGTTTTATAATTCCCTCTGCAGTTGAAAATATCAGCCTCTAACAAGCAGTTACCCTTATCCCAAGGTTTGGCGGTTAGATTTGTTACCGAGTGAGTGTAGCTTAACTTTCTAGCTGCCAGATCTAAACTGACAAATGACACGAACCAAAAAGTGAAATAGAGCAGCAAACACTTTCTCCCTGAAGCGAGGGCAGTGAATTTCATCTATAAGCCTATATAATAAAAGTGACCTCCTTCTTTGAGTGTGGATCCTTATGTAACCAAAACAGCACTATTCACACACTAGACGGAGATTTAATCAGGGTAGGCAGAAAACCAAGGCTTGGAAAAATGAATGCACATAAACGTAAACGTAGCCTTAAATAATAAGAAAAGCCTGGATAGCATGCTGGTTGTTTTGGTGATGGATGAATGATGGAATGAAGTAAGTTGGAAAAAGGCATGAATAGTAAGCTTGAACCCATAACAGAAGAACTGTGATTGTGCTCTGTCAGAACTATTTTTTCCTTTTTAAATGCCGAGTGCACTTACTCCCTAATAAATATGCGTAGGATTGCTCAGCAGGAGTCTTTGCCCCAAAGGGCTGAACGTTTGCTCGTATTAAGAAATCCCATTACATCCAGCAATATTCTTGAGTGAATTGTGTATAAAAATTGCAGCCTTAATCAAAGATATCCACATGCTGAATGTTTATCAGTGAACCATAAACACAGAGTGCTGAGAAAGCAACAGTCCATCTCTGGATTACTCAGATGTAATTAATGGGATTACTTACCTGGGAGGATTAGAGAGCTGGACTGGAATCCTATACATACTAGCAAGTGAATCTCACTCAGAGTAAATACTGTATGTTAGTTTCTCTGCAGCCAGCCTGTTTTTTAAAAGAATATAAATTTATTAATACAACAATTTTACAGGTTAAAAAAAAAAAGCAAACTCCCATTAGAAAGAACATTTTAAACATTCACCCTAAAATGTTACATCTATCATATACATGAGTTTGTCTATGCATATCTTTATATGTTGATTTTTTTTCCTGCCAGCCAGCCTGTTTAATTCCCTGTCATTCTGTCTTGTATTTTTTCCGAAATTTAGAATTTAGAAGAATTCCCTGGACTTTATTGCTTACGTATCTCCTAATCCTATGAATTACCCCCAATATATGGAAAAACCAGCATGGCATCATGGTTTGAGTACTGTATTGGATTGTGACTCTGGAGACCAGGATTCCATTCCCAGCTCAGCCAAGGAAACCCACTGGGGGACGTTGGGCAAGTCACACTCTCTCAGCCTCAGAGGACGGTAAGGACCAACTCCGTCTGACCTAATATCGCCAAGACAACCCCATGCCAGGTTTGCTTTAGGGCCGCCATAACTCAGAGGCACACAACCACATACGAAAAGCTTTGCTTCAGGCAAATGTCAGATAGATAGGTGCCTTTATATCAGTGGCCAAATGTGTCCTCCTTCTCCAGGACACGTCCAAGACATTTCAACCTTCTGCCCAGGAGGAATTTCAAAATGTCCTCCATTTTGAGCATGACTAAGAAGCATGAGTCTACATTTCAATATGAGTGATCTTAGCTTTTATTTGGCCACATCCTACATTTTTCTTGAATGCCCACCGTTTTTGAGTGCCTTGTCCTCCTTGGCAGAGAGAACACGGAGTCACCCTGATCAACTATTGTTCTTGTTGTTACTATTATAATTATTATCCTTATTAATATTGTTATTGATGTTGTTTTGTTGTTGTCACTGTTGTTGTTGTCCTCCTTTGCAGTGATGGCATCTGGTCAACCTGTTCAACTATTATTGTTGCTGTCATTACTGTTATTATCACCATCATTATTATTAATAATGTTGTTGTGCTGTTGTTACTGTTGTTGTTGAACTACTTTGCAGCGAGGACATCTGGTAACCTTGGTCAATTTTTATTGTTATTTTCGTTGTTGTTACCATTAATAATGTTGCTGTTTTGATATTATTACTGTTATTGTTATTAATGTGGTTGTTATTATTAATGTGGTTGTTACTGTTATTATTATTATTAATATGGTTCTTCATAGGAGGTTAGTATTATGCAGGTTTTCATAGGAGGTTTGTCTTATTATTTATGTTTGCTATTTCTTCAGAGCAAGTTCTTCATATGAAGTTAGTATTATTATTCTTAATGTTAGCATGGTTGCTGTTTCTTCAGAGCAGGTTCTTCATAGGAGGTTAGCATTATTATTATTATTATCATCATTATTGTGGTTGCTATTGTCATGGTGCTGGTGATTATTATTAATGTGGTTCTTACTGTTGTTGTTAATGTGGATGCTATTTCTTCAGAGGAGGTCATAGGTTGTTATTATTAATAATTTGCTTGCTGTTGTTGTTTCTTCAGACTAGGTTCTTCATAGGAGGTTGTTGTTATTGTTATTAATGTGGTAGCTATTTCTTCATAGGAGATTCTTCATAGGAGGTTATTATTCTTATTATTTTTAATGTGGTTCTTATTTTTCCAGAGAAGGTTTTTCAAAGGAGGTTGTTGTTTTTGCTGTGCTTCCTATTTCTTCAAAGCAGTTTCTTCATAGGAAGTTATTATTATTATTATTATTATTATTAATGTGGTTGCTTTTTTTCAGTGGAGGTTCTTCATAACAGGTTATTATTATTATTATTATTATTTACTATTGTGGTTGCAATTTCTTCAGTGGAGGTACTTCATAGGAGGTAATTATTGTTATTTTTACTATTGTAGTTGCTATTTCTTAAGAGTAGGTTCTTCATAGAAGGTTGTTGTTGTTGTTGTTGTTGTTATTACTATTGCGGTTGCAATTTCTTCAGTGGAGGTACTGCATAGGAGGTAATTATTGCTATTTTTACCATTGTAGTTCCTATTTCTTAAGAAGGTTGTTGTTGTTGTTGTTGTTGTTATTGTGGTTGCAATTTCTTCAGTGGAGGTACTTCATAGGAAGTAATTTTTTTTACTATTGTAGTTGCTATTTCTTAAGAAGGTTGTTGTTGTTGTTATTATTATTATTATTGTGGTTGCAACTTCTTCAGTGGAGGTTCTTCATAGGAGGTAATTATTGCCATTTTTACTATTGTAGTTGCTATTTCTTAAGAAGGTTGTTGTTGTTGTTATTATTATTACTACTACTATTGTGGTTGCAATTTCTTCACTTTCTGAGGTTATTATTGTTGTTATTGTTATTGTGGTTGCAATTTCTTCACTGGAGGCTCTTCTTCTTCATAGTGTTAACAACCCTCTCTCCATAGGAGGTTATTTTTATTATTATTATTAATATGGCTGCTGTTTCTCCAGAGCAGGTTCTTCATAGAGTTTAGTATTATTACTCTTAATGTTCATGTGGTTGCTATTAGTTTATTTCTTCAGAGCAGTGTCTTCATTGGACTTCAGTGTTGTTGTTATTTATGTGGTTGCTATTTATTTCTCCAGAGCAGGTTCTTCATAGAGGAGTTTAGTATTATTATTATTCTTAAATGTTCATGTGGTTGCTATTATCTTATTTCTTCAGAGCAGTGTCTTCATTGGACTTGAGTGCTGTTGTTATTTATGTGGTTGCTATTTATTTCTTCAGAGCAGGTTATTATTATGTATTATTATTCTTTTCTTTTTTTAGAGGGAAGAGGCATTCCCTCCCTCCCTCCCCTGGGGCCCTGAGTTGAAGCCTCAGTGTCTCTCCTAGTCCTTAGGCCTCCTCCTCCTCCTCCTCCTCAGTTTACTTTCAGCCATGCCTCCAGGGGAGCTCCTTTTCAGAGAGGCGGCCTCCTCACTCAGTCAGTGGAGAGAAAGACAGGCCTGGAGTAGCAGCAGCAGCAGCAGCAGCAGCAGCTGAGCTATTCAATAAAGACAGAGCCAGGCCTTCACCAGGAAGTAAGTGGCCTCTCTCTCTCTCTCTCTCTCTCTCTCTGGGGCTCCTCCGCCTTCTTCCCTCAGGTCAGTCAGGGGTGGGCTGCTCTCTCTTTCTTCCTTCCTCGGGGGGGGGGGGGGGGGCTTCTTCTAAATTCTAATCTGCCTGAGGGCGGGAAAGCGACCACCCTGAGCAAGGCAGCCTCCATTTTAGGGGCACCAAAAGAGGGGCGGCGGTGGCGCAGTGGGTTGAGTGTTGGGCTCCCGCTCTCGGGGACCCGGGTTCGAATCCCGCGGGTGGGTCCAAAAAAAATAAATAAATAAATACTATTGAAATGGCCATAATAATAATTTATAAATAATAAATATATTCATAATTAATTATAATAACCCGCTTCTGAGCAAATCTTGCCAAGAAAAGCCCAGGGTTATTAGGTCAGAAATGACTTTTTGAGGCACATAACAAATGACCCTTTAGCCAAGTGACACTCTCTCAGCCTCAGGGGAAGGTAAACCTCATGATGATAGGGTGGTTTTAGACTTTCTGTTTCTTTAGGGGGGAGGTACTTCATAGGTTGTTGTTGTTGCTGTTGTTATAATATATGAGTCTGTTTTCTGAAACGACTTTAAGGCACAGAATGATGGCAGGTCACACTCTCTCAGCCTCAGGCGAAAGCAATGGCAAACCCCCTCTGAGCAAGAAAAAAAACCATGATTAGGGTCGCCGTGAGTCAGAAAATGACTTTAAGGCACATGACAATAATGACTGTATGCAAGTCACACTCTCTCAGCCTCAGGGGAAGGCTATGGCAACCACCCTTTGGGCAGATCTTGACAAGAAAAACCCATTCTAGGGCCACCATGAGTCAGAAATTACTCTGAGGCACATAACAGTAACCCCTAAGGCAAGTCACACTCTCTCAGCCTCAGGGGAAGGCCAGGGCAAACCCCGCTCTGAGCAAATCTTGCCAAGAAAACCCCTTGATAGCCTTAGGGTCTCTATAAATCAGAAATGACTCAAAGGCACACAAATGGAAGGAATTGCGAGGGGGGAATTCATGCCATCAGGGGAAAACTGGTTTGTGTGTTTTACTTTGCCTCAACATTACTTTATCTCCTTGTAATTTTAGAACACATTTGTTGCTGTTTTTGTGTATACAGTACAAGCCTTCAAGTCTTAGGGCGACCCTAAGGCTCATCGGTTTTTCTTGGCAAGGTTTGTTCAGATGGGTGTTGACAACATGGCCATCTTCTGAGGCTGAGAGAGCGTGACTTGCCCAAGGACACCCCAGCGAGACGTCCTCCTTTTCCAGGACCTGTACCACATTTCAACCTTCTGCCCAGGAGGAGTTTCAAAATGTCCTCTATTTTGACAAGGTGACCAGACATCCTCCTTTTCCAGGACATGCCCAACACGTCCTGTCCAGAAAGACTTTCAAAATGTCCTCCATTTTGAGCTTTACTAAGACGCATGAATTTACACCGATATGAGTGTTTTTACCTTTTTCATTTGGTCATGTCCTGTGTTTTTCTTGAATGCTCTACATTTTGTCCTCCTTTGCCCTCCTTTGTGGTTGGGACATCTGGTCACCTCGCTACCAAGTTGGTTTACATGGCTGAGGCAGGATTCGAAGCCTGTTCTCCAGAGCCATAGTCCAGGGCTCAAACCGCTGCACAACGCTGCCTCCCTTAGGCCGGGTGACCAGATGTCCTAACCACAAAGGAGGGCAATACACTGCAAAATGTGGAATATTCAAGAAAAATGTAAGACACGACCAAATAAAAGCTGAAAACACTATATAAACATACATTCATGTTTCTTAGCCATGATCAAAATGGTGGATGTATAGGAATTGGTCCTAGACAGAAGGCTGGAATGGAGGACATGACCTGGAAAAGGAGGGCATCTGGTCACCCTGCCCTTAGAGCACATACTAATACCATTTAACCCTGGTTTAGCCTCTAAAGGTGCAATCCACCACTGAGAGCATGCCTCACTTCAGGGAGTGGGATTATTTTTTGGAAAGGCATCTATAGGGTTGCACTGGAAATCCTTAATCTGGAGCGTGTGGTGGCCTCCCAGCTCAGGGGTTTCTGGATGAGACAGTGGACTCTTTCAGACGTGGGAAATTGGAAGTATAATCCAAGGGCAATCCAAACGCAATCCTTGGGTTTCACGCTATTGCGAATTAATTCTTCTCACGCAAATTCGGGCAAAAGGGAAGTCATTCCTAATGCAATCATGGGTTTCACGTTATTGCGAATTTAAGCTTCTCACGCGATTTCGGGCAAGGGGGGGTTATTTTCGGGTAATGGGAAGTAATTCCGAATGCCTTCCGAACGGAGCAGGGGTTCAGGTAAATTCACTAAACAAGCGAATTTACATGAATCCGCATTGGCTCCATTCGGAATTGGGAGAAATTCCTCCCGTTTGAAAGAGTTCAGTATGAGACATCCATATCAGTCTGTTTTCAGGGCTGGTTATGGGATGGGGACTGCTTTGGTCACCTTGAAAGATGACCTCTGCAGGTAACTGAACAGGGAGAGAATGTCTCTGTTGGTCCCGCTGGACTTCTCAGTGGCTTTTGATACCATCAGCCACAGTATGCTTCTGGGTCATCTCTCTGGGATGGGGTTTGGGAGTATTATTATGCAGTGGGTTTGGTCTTTCTTGGAAGGATGAACTCGGAAGGTGGTGTTGGAGGACTCCTGTTCGACTCCCTGTCCATTAGCCTGTGGGGTCCCACAGCATTCTGTTCTGTCCCCCATGTTATTTAATATCTACATGAAACTTCTGGGAGAAGTCAGACAGAGTTTTGGGGTGCAGTGTCACCAGTATGCGGATGTTACCCAACTCTATCTCTCTTTTCCATCTGATTCCAAGGAAGCTGTCTCTGTACCAAACCAATGTCTATTGTCAGTAATGGGCCGGATGAGGGCAAATCAATTGTAAATTAATCCAGGCAAAACAGAAGTGCTTCTGGTCATTCAAAAGGCAGATTAGGGAATAGGGACTCTGGCTATGATTGATGGGATTACACTCCCCCTGAAATCTCAGATTCGCAGCTTGGGTGTTCACCTGGACTCAACTCTGATGCTCAGGTTTCAGCAGTGATCAGGACATTTACTTTTTTGAACAAATAAATTTGCATCTCCACACCAATTCAGAACTGATTCAGAATCAGTTCAGTGTTCCCACTATGTTTAATGCGATCAAATCTCTCCATGCCATTTTAACCCTGTTGCCGTTCACATTTGCCACCGTATCAATTTAAAATGGAAGCACCTCAATTTCCGGGAACAATGCAGCGTGATCCAAATTGATCTGGTAGCATGGTCACACTACTGAAGATGCGGATCGTTGCGGCTCTTTAAAAAAAAAGAACTGCTAAGGGGTCTGGTGCCAAATGTACTGGTTTATGTGGGCTTTTTGGCTGCCCCCTTGCAAACTCCACCAAGTGCAGTTGGGGCAAATGTGAACTTCACAGAAATAAATGGGTTCCCCATCGGTTTACTTCTGTAGTGTGAATAGAGCCAGTTTGCACAGCTAAAACTAGTACGCCAGCTGTGCCCACTCCTTGAGATATCAGATTAGGCTATGGTGATAAATGCCTTCATTGCATCCTATTTGGACTACTGTAACTCACTCTACATGGGGCTATCTTTGGAAACTGTTCAGAAACTTAAGTGGATTCATAATGCGGCAGCCCAAATGCTGACCAAGGGCAGTTATGGGAGCATATAATGCCCTGGTTGAAATATTTTCCATGGAATATATCATACGACGGAATTTGGGGGTATAATGCAATGGCAATCCGAACACAATCATGAGGTTTCACGTTATTGCGAATGAGTGTATCTCACGCAATTTCAGGCAATGGGAAGTCATTCCGAACGCAATCATGGGGTTTCACGTAATCGCGTATTAGAGTATCTCATGTAATTTCGGGCAATGGGGGGTCATTTTCGGGAAATGGGAAGTCATTCTGAATGCATTCTGAACACAATCAGATTTCACATAAATTCACTAGACCAGCGAATTCACGTAATTGCGAATTGGCTCCATTTGCAATTGAGAGAAATTCCTCCCATGTGATAAACTCCCATGGCTATTCATTTCCAGGCACATATGACCTATAAAGCTTTGTATAGCTTAGGTCCAAACTATCTATAGTTTGAACCTTCAAGAATGCTGAGATCTTCAAGGGAAGGCTTTCTCTCGGTCCCACCACCATCAAAGGCTTGCTTAGTGAGAACTTTCTTCTGCAGGAGGATAGGTTGGCTTCCTACTTCCTTTCCTTTCACCAGCAGGCTAAAGCATTTGTGTTTAAGCAGGCTTTTAATGGTTAAGCAGGAAAAGGTTTTACTGGTATTTGTTTGTATGTTTTATTTTAACTTTTCTATGGGTTTTCATCTGATTTGATTGTGTTTAATGTGGAGATTTTAAACTTTTTTATTGTAAACATTCTTAATTTGCTGTTGCTTTTGGAAACCATCTTTGGGAGAAAGGCAACATATACATAAAGTAAATAAATAAATAACTGGCCTACAGAATCCTAGGATTTGTAGTTTAGTGATGAGGCACCAGAGCTCTCTAACAGATCAGACTGAATACTTCACCAAACTGCAAATCCCAGGATTCTGTAGGATAGAGTCATGGCAGTTAAAGTGGTATCAGACTGCTTTAATTCTGCAGTGTGGATACACCCAAATGCAGAGAAAACTCATAATATGTTGTGCTGTGCTGTGTTTGCATACCGGTATATGGATTTAGTGGTAGCACTTCTTTTCTGTCAAGATTCTCATGTCATTGCCATCTAAAAATGGGAAAACATTTACTGTGTCTGACAAAAGTTTTCTTTTCATCCATCTCTCTGCTGAGAAACCCAAACTTACTGATTTTATCAGTGAGTTCATACCAGAAAAGGTGTGTTTGGAATTGAAGGAAAACCCCACAGTGTTCTCTGTCCCCTCTTGCTATTATTCCATGTAAAAATCTGCAGCACATTATGGGTTACTGTAACTGTTGAATTGCAGAAAAACAAACAACAATCTGAAAGCACATATTTCTACAATAAAAATAACAGTATAACCTTCAGTACACTTAGATATTGTGTGGGAGGGTTTTAAAATAATGCAACCTATGGTATATAAATGCAGATGTTTAGATGTTTGGAAGGGTTACAGTACTTTGTAGCTTGCAAATATTGGTTCAAAAGGTAGGTTAGGTAGACCCAGTTCTACACATGAAGAGAGCACAGGTTGTGTGTGTTTTAGCCAAAAATGGGCATACACATTGTTTGGAAAACAGGCCTGTATCCACAGGAGGATTCCAACTCTGGCACAGTTTCATCAAGCAGCAAATAGATTATTCGTGTATTTAGTACTGGCTAAATGTCTGTAGGTTGCTTTACCACTTAATATTTAAAATATAACCAGACAATAATCCAAAAAATAATCTCTTTCAAAGTATGTTTTCATGTGTGGAGTCGAAGGCTTTCATGGCTGGCATCCACAGTTTTTGGTGGGGTTTTCAGGCTATGTGGCCATGTTCTAGAAGAGTTCCTTTCTGATGTTTCGCCAGCATCTGTGGCTGGCATCTTCAGAGAACTGCATCTTCTCTGAAGATCTTCTCTGAAGATGCCAGCCACAGAAGCTGGCGAAACATCAGAAAGGAACTCTTCTAGAACATGGCCACATAGCCTGAAAACCCCACCAAAAACTATGTTTTCTTGATCCTCTTTGATTTTCTTTCACATATTAGCTTTTAATGGTAAGACTTAAGAGAGATTTCATTATTTAGGAATTTGTATATTTGTATTAACATTTCTACTTCCTATTTAAGAATGTAATGTTCTCCTTACTGATGTAACTGAAAAATACAGTATTGTCACTTCATGATTATTAATGTTTAAATACTCCTTTTAAAAGATATGCCACTCAAGGACGGAAGATATCAAGGAGGAAGTTTAAAGGACATTGGTCAATGTGAAATTTTGTTTTAATGAAAACTTGGAACAAATATCTGAAGCACTTGAATTATTGACATCTGAAATTGCTTCCTAAGTAAATGGCTAAGCTTCCACCTGGGATTCGTTTGATCACTTCATTTACAAGAGACCAGTGGTAAGTTATAGTCTATTGCAGGGGTGGGGAAAGTGATTTTTTTTATGTTTTTGTAAGTAGAGTGTTCATCAGTAAAGCATCTAGAGGGCTGCTTCCATGTTCCTTGTCCTTAGTTTATTACTAGAGAAGGAATTTTTTGTCTAATTTGACTTCTAAACCAGTTATTTAAACAAATATATTCAAATATGGAACACAGTGAGGTATGTTGTTTAAATGTGTGTTTTTAGACTTGGTCTTGCCTTAGGCTGTAGATTTTGCTAACATCAGTCATGAAGCACTAGCTCTATACTGCATTTGGACAATAAAGCCCCCTTCTTTAGACAAATTTATGACGTATAACATTGAAAAAAAAAACATTTTCTTTCTAATTCACCTACACAATTACAATGGGAAACAGGGCACGAGCCACAAATTTACTGTATAGACCTCCCCCACATCTATTGAGAACAGGCATATTTGGAATTGGGATTGCTAAAGAAACCTGGGGTGGTGGTGAATTGCCCTTTTCTCAGGGGTGTCATTAGGAGGTGTGAGGTGTGTGGGTTGCACCAGGTGACACCCTAACAGGGGGTGACACCACTGTTCCCCAAGCATCTGTCTTTTGGCAGAAATGGCCTATGATGTTCACTTACATGTCTTTAAAATGCTGAAGAGATGGTGTAAGTGGAGCGAGGCTCAGTGGGAGAAGAAAGGCGAGCCCTCAATTTTTAAAAAAATTAAATTTAAAATTTTTTTAAAAACTAAGGGGCAAAACAGACAGCCCCAAAAGAGAAGTTCCTAGACGCCACTTTGATCACCAGATTGGGGCTGTGGCAACCAAATGCCATGGCCCTGATCTGGTGTTTTTCTGCCTCAAAAAGAAGTGACAGAAAGCCACTCCTTTTTGAGCTGGGAAAAAGGTGCCTTTGCTGTACAGCGCATGTAAACGCTGTGCCACAGAAATGCTGTGATGCCTCCTACTGTAGTCAGTGGGGCCGCATGACACCAGCTTGGGGGTGACATTGGAGCATGCGCTGTGCATACACCATGCCCCAACAGCACCTTGAAGCCAGCTCTTACTGCCGGTCTCTTTTGCCCCTTTATTTTTATATTTAATTGATTATTCTTTTTAAATTTTCTTTAAAAACATCACAACTTACCATTTTAACCACAAGAAACTATGTACATGTAATTACACTTAGGCTGAATGCATGATATTGCAATTTAAAGGTATAATTTTAATTTTGCTAGTTGTTTATGACACCCCTATTACCATTACGTTCAGTGATATGGGGGAATTATAATTTATAAATAACATTAGTGCAAAAAACATTACAAAGGATTCTGTATGATGAGGTAAGAGAGGAAGTCAATGGGGGGGGGGGTGACACAATGAGTTACAACACCAGTGACAGCAACCCTGCCTCTGTCTATTCTCTTGCATTTAACTGTTTTCATGTGAACAAATCAGCTGGGGAATTTTTTTTCATAAAGTGGCAGGTAATGATCTTTATATCTCATTATTTTGCAAAACAGCTACAGTAGAGAAAGGTTGTCCATTCCTCAGTGCCTCTGTTCTGGATATTCCATGGCCCACTGGTTCTGTGTCAATTGTCAGCAATCTGTTTCAACTCTCTTAACTAGTCAAACAGGATTGGTGGCTGTCACACAGCTTTTACAATGGGTCACAATTGTGTTTATAGCTTTCCTGAGCATAATTGCCTCAATTATGAGATTTTGTGCCAATGTGGCAATTTTAAAGGGCACTTCTTAATTATTAAAATGACACCAAAGCTCTTTCCTCTTAATAATTCATTTCTATAAGCTTTTCCTTCATAGAGCATTTTAAGGATTGTGCAATAAAATCAGATATTATTTTATTTAATATTTTAATCGTGTTTGATTAGTTTCAGCATCCGTATGGAATGAAAATAAGTAAGAGAAACCGGATGTAATGGGTGAGAGGGGAGGGGAAAACCCTAAAATGACTGAAATCAAACAAAACAGTTGTGAATCATGGAATGTTTGTTCTGTTACAGGTACAGATCTTTCACATTTGTCCTGACTTTTATGCTCTATGTTAGTTTCCACTTATCAAGAAAACCAATCAGCATAGTTAAGGTAAGTAACAAGGAAATATATTGCTAACATCCTGCTGACGTCAAACAAGGAAGTACTTTTTAAAGTATTGTAGTATTAGAAAGCTTTTACACTATCATTGATTAGTCTATCTTCGTTATGCAGCCATTAGCCCAAACAAGCAAACAAGCAAACAAAAATTAATGTAAGGGTGACCTTTAAATAGGCATAAGGGTAAAGAGTAAACTTTTGAATCTAGCTTTAGTAAAAGTCAAACAGTTTTTTGAAAAAGAGATTTTCCAGGAATCTAGAATCACTCCCTGAGGAGGCAAAGCACAAACACTTGATATACAGTACTGGAGAGTAAATCTTCATCTAGGCAGAAGTCATAGGATACTGAATGTCAATTTTAGTAATAAATATATTCAAATCAATGTAGCAATAAAAATGTATCTGCTCTACAATAATAAAACTAGATAAAAGTGCTTTTGATGAACCAATATATGATAAAATTCTACCAAGAGTTTCAAAGTTGTATATCTCATCAAAATATTCTCATACTGCAGAAATATCTATGTAAATCTGATATTTACAAAGGTAAAATGTCATTCATGGAAGATTTGTGCATTAAAATTTAAGGATTAAAGACTGTAACAGTCTTAAAATTTTGCCACCAAATCTTATATTTCAGACATGCGATCAAGCTACCACTAAGACTGCAATGATCTATTGAGGCCACAGTTTCAACCATTGGGATCTAATGTATATCCTTTCCCTTTATCCATTCCACTACTCTCTTTAGATGACCTAATTTAGAATCTTTTGTCACCACATTTCATTATTTTTAATAATGAAATAATACAGGATCACTATAATAGCTGAAAATACTGAGAGTCATGAGAAAAAAGATACTGGTCCCAATCAGTCTTTAAATTGATGCAGTTAATTGCTATTGAAATAATGGCACAAGTTGATTTTAAGTAATTTAAGCCATATTGAGTTCTGTGTAATTTAGGAACTACTTTCATTTGGATTAGATGAAGAAGAGAAAAATTATAATAGATTATGCAAATTTCTTTCTTCCGAAACAAAAGACAGCATATTGGGGGGGGGGGGATGCAGTTTTGGCCACTACTGGTATATGTCATTAGCAGCAAATAGCACATTTAGAGTCGCTATCTGTATTCAGACATTTCACTTTTCTGGCAATACAGAATATTTTATGCATCATGGGGACACATTACATCTTTAAATAGATCCAACAGATCTATTTGAAATTCACATAGACTGTTATGCAAGCTGGGGTGGGGAACTTTGACAGATCTGGCAGCTAGTTTGAAACCCTCCTCACTAAATGGGGAGCTCTAGCCAGTGGGGGCAGTGAAATTTGATGACGTGATTGCAAGTGGAAATGAGGGGAAATCCTATTTGTGATTTGTGTAAAGTTTTTTTTTTTTTCATACTACAGTCTGAGGTTGGGAACCTTGTTTTAAAAACAAAGTATGTTCCTGGAAGCCTCCAGAAAGTGTGATTCACCTTTAAAACATGGTATCAGCACACCTTGTTTTAGTGCAAAACACCCTTCTCTGTAATGTGGTACTGCTGCATTTTGACAACACAGAATCAGCTTCAGAGGCAGGGCCCCTTTCAAAGACCTTGAAAAGCTGCATGTAGCCTTTGGCCCATGTGCTGCCCAGCTCTGGGTTTAGACCTAAACAATCCATTTCCTACCTTCACTTCACTCTTTGTGCAATTCCTAATCCATTGTAAGAAGAGCTGTCACAGGATGTAGTGTAATAGTCTGTCCAGTCTCCTCTTTTATTACTTGTATCTAAAAACAGATGAGGTCCTGTGGAAATTTGCAATGTCTTAAACAAATATTGTGTATGCCAGTGTGTGTGTACATGTGAGGCTTAAACTGAAAATACCATTAAAAAATTTTTAAAGCTGAAAGGAAGCACACTGGCTAGCACTAGTACATGAAAAGCAAGGTATACTTGTTAAAGGAAAAAAGTTCATTTGTTTCTTTGAAGTGAAATGTTCTCCTGGCTCTCTCTTCTCCCCCCCCCCCCCCCCATCTAATTTAGGGAGAACTGCATAAGCACTGTATTATTCCACACGCTATTGGTGCTGAATATGCTCTCCGTATACACCCTTTTAAAAAGTTACCCAATGAGTCTCGCTGTGGTTGGGAACCATTTGGTGAGTAGTAATTTTACTTACTCTTTAGACAAGATAATATAAATGGTTGGAAGAGATGCTATAAAATAGTTGGACAACTGCGGAAGAGATGGGGGCCATTTTTTCTACATTCCTGCTCAGCAAGCAACACTGATGTGTTTTGTTGCACCAAAAATGACATGATGTCACTTTCAGCTGCCATTTTGACCAATATGGGGGCAAAAATCACTGCACTTGTGGGAAGTTTGGGTGGGCATGTGGCTGATTTTCAGGCAAAATAAAATCTGAAAATTGTCCTGAATTTTTGTAAACACCTGGGGGAGTCTGGTAACTCTGGGGCCACACTTAGAGGTCCCAAGGGCTCCACACACCCCTCAGGATTTAGCATTCCCACCCCTGCTATAGTGGGACAGTGCAATATTTTATTCTGTTGTTCTGCTCCAAAAGTCTATGAAAGATATTTATACGTGCTTAATTATTCATAATGGTAGGAAATTCACTCGGAACAGATCTTAGGACAAGTTAAGTGTGGTTTTCTGTTTAAGGAATGCTTCAGAGAAATTAAATCAGTGTTTGTTCTATTTATATGAAACATGGATATGCAGCCTATATTGACTGTATTATCCTAATTTATTGTTGTTGGCTGCCCTACAGTCTTCTGAATTAAAATGAGATAAAGTTTAATTACACACTTGTTTCATTTTCTCTGTTCAGCATACATTAACAACACACATGTATGTTACAAATACGGTAGTAACTGGCATTTATGTTCAATGACAGATTGTACAGACAGAGTTTATATGTATGACCGCTCACAAATCTAAGCCCACATGTGAAGACAAATTTAAATCAATATGATACAATATAACATGGCATAACATAGCATGACATAATAATAAACTATATAATAATATACTGTACTATATTATAAGCTGAATACATTTACTTTATTTATTTATTTATTTATTTCCTGTCTTTGTCTATGGATTGAGGCAGGGAACAACATCAAATAACACAACACCATATATGATATCACTTGAAAGAGTATACAACACCAATACATTTTAAAATCAATCAATCAGTACTTTAAATTCAAAATATAAAAACAATCTGGATAGGTCTGCTGGAAGTGACTCATCTTTACTGCTCCAGCTGATGAACTTCTTCTAGCAGGTCATTCCACAATCTGAAGGTCAGCTAAAGAAAATGTCCTCTGGCTGAAGCAGATATCCTTCATAGGACATGAGTGTGTGAAGCAGATTAAACAGGGGAAGGCAATCCTGTAGGTGACCAGGACCTAAACCATGTAGGACTTGAAAGGTAACAACCAACTGGAAACTAATTGCAGCCAGTGGAGAGATATTAATATTGGTGTAATATGATCACAAAATCTGCCATGGAGACCAGAGTTCGAAACCCCACTTAGCCATGAAATCTTACTGGGTGACCTTGGGCAAGTCACACTTTTTCAGCTTCAGAGGAAGGCAAACACAAAGGCAAACCCTCCCTGAACAAATCTTGACAGGAATATCCTGTGATAGGTTCACCTTAGTTTTGCCATAAGTCATAAATTGCTTCAAGGCACACAACAATGACATGATCATGTGGCTGAACTAACGGAAATTTCCAAACTCAGTATAGAAAACAGTATCAGAACACTATATGTTCCTTCCCAGCCCCTATTTCATATAATGTAGTTTTTGTTCATTATATCAGGCTATCCATTTTAGCTACAAACAAAATGCTACATGAACATAATTTTATTGTGTACAGTTTGCCCAAGGAGAATATACTGTATGTATGTATGTATGTATGTATGTATTCTTCAAAGCTCTCTTTGAAGAATAAAGCTCTCTTTGAAGAATAAAGAATAAATACATACAGGGAAAAATTATCTATCTATTCAATAGATAATTAATATTTTGAAAAGCTATATGTGCCTTAATCATGTCACCTGTAAAACATATATTCACAGATAAGAGCAACTACCAGCAGTTGTTGGGAGCCCTGGATTATTCATTCCTTTGTGCTTATGCAGTTGGAATGTATTTGAGGTAAAATCCATTTTATTTTATTTTTAAAAAGTCTGTATTATGGTTTTCTCAACTCTGGAGATCAGGGTTTGATTCCCTACTTGAGCATAAAAAACTACTGGGTGACCATGGCTGAGTCACACTCTCTCAGCCTCAAGAGATGGAAGTGGCAAACCTCTTCTGAAGAAACTCACCAAGAGAACCCTATGACAAGTCCACTTTAGGGTTGCCATAAGTCAAAAATGTATTTTATTTATTTACGGTATTTATACCCTGCCCTTCAGCCCTAAAGGTTCTCTGGGCAGCTTACAATTATTATTATTTTTAATTACAATTATTATTATTTTTAATTATTATTTTAATTATTATTTTAATTAATTGTTAATATTTTTAATTTAAAATGAAATGAAACAAAAATAAAAATTAAAAATAACAACAACAACAAAATAGTCTTATAGTGAAAAAGTGCCATTTCACTGATTCAGTATAGTGCTTACACCTTTTTAAAAAAGGGAAGTGAAGGGCACTTTTTTCCTAATATGTCTAGATTTTTTTAAAAAAAATCAAAGGGTTGGAAATGCCAAAAAATTGTCTAGGACAACATAAGGGTAATCTGGATACTGGAAGAAAAAATAACAACAACCAAAAACTACATATTTGTTCCACTTGGAGGAGCCCTATGACTTTTGTAGCAAAAGGGAAGGGAAGGTGGATCTGTATTCTCTGAGTATGTGTATATGGGGTGCATGTTTATGAGAAATGAAGAGAAAGTGTATGTGAAGGGATGGATGGTAATTCAAGAGGAAGATGCGTGCATGACTACATTTAAAAATGTAGTTGCACTAAAAGCTAGTTCTATATATATATATATATATATATTAAAAAAGCAACATCCCCAAACTGTTCTTGAAATGGAATCTTATAATGCTGCTACGGTTTTATCAGTGAAACAGAGATTTTAATGTTTTTTAATCGTAACATGTCAAATAAATTCTCATGATGTACCTTAACATTTTAAAGGTTATATAGAGGAACTTCTGTTGAATATGTGTTCATAATAATTTGTCTCTTTTGCCTAAATTCAAAGTGGCATTATAGGTGAGCGATTGCCTATCCGATATTATCTCACAGGAGGAATGTTTGCTAGTGGATTCTTCACGGCAATGTTTGGATTTGGATATTTCTATAATATACATAATCTGTGGTTCTACATCATTGCTCAGGTATATAGTACCGATTTTATTTTATTTTATGTCCATTAGAATTCTCAAATAAAAAAATGCCTTTCTGCAACTAACTGAAACAACATTTGTTTCAGCATATACGAAGGGGTATCCAAAAGTTTTAATGTTCACCTTTTAAAAAATTTGACAGAAAGTTTGTTTTGATTTGTAGTTGTTAACTTATCTCTATGTAGTCACTACCTAGATTTATACATTTTTCTCAGCGTATCTTGACCCTCCAATTACCTGATATTGTAGAAATAGAGAGAGTGTGACTTTCCTAATATCACTGGTAAATTTCCATGGCCAAGCAGGGTTTTGAAACCTTGTCTTCCACTGTCCTAGTCCCACACTCAAACCACTATACTATGCTGGTTCTCGTTCATACCATACTACAAATTACAGGATTTCATAGGATTAATGTAAAGTATTATCAAAGTGCTATAATTGTGGAGATATAGTCCATGTTTAGATAAAATGGTTCATATAGTATTTAACATATTGCAACAGCAGACTAGCTAAATATCTCAGATTATGAGTCAATGCAAAATTAATCTATATTGTTCAAGAAGCAAATTTATCACAGTAAACAGCATTGTTTGCCTTGGATAAAGTTGATCATAAGACCAAAGAGTTACACTTTGCTGCTTCTTCTACCAAAATTCAAATAATGTTCTAACTTACTAATAAAAAGATTCATATTAACATTTTTTTTCCTTTTAGTAAAATACTTTTTGAAAGTATACTTTTAAATTTTGCAATTGCTTTCAGAGTAGTAACTTAATGTTAGGAAACAAAACTTCCATTGAACAATTAACAAAGCTGGTTTGTGCATGTGGTACTTTGAGTCTAATCACATGTTTTAATCAATGACATAAGCCTTGTACCCTCAGGTATTTCCTTTTACAGTTCAAAAAGGTAGCACTTGCAACAGCAGCCTCACATCTTCCTTGTTATTCTAAGCTTCTGGAACTGTAGCTTTCCCCCTAGGAGATATTTTAGTATCTAATAAAACTTTGGTATAGAAGACAATGGTAAACCATCTCTGAGTGTTGCTTGAGTAAGTGTGTATGTGTGCGTATGCATGCCCATGCCTTCAAGCCACCTGTCAACTCATAGTGACCCTTTGAACCTCATAGAGTTTACTTAAGCAAGGAATACTCAGAGGTGGTTTTGCCAGTTCCTTCCTCTGAAATATAGCCTACAGCACCTATTTGTTGGCAGTTTCCGTCTAGGTACTAACCAAGGCTGATGCTGCTTAGCCTTTAAGATCGGACTGGATCTGGTGCCTTTAGGGTATTTAGGCCTTCCCTTCCTTCATAATGGAAGTATTTATGCCTTCTCTTCCTTGATTAAGGCATTTATCATACGATGGAATTTGGGGGTATAATGCAATGGCAATTTGAACGCAATCATGGGGTTGCCAGTTATTGCGTATGAGTGTATCTCACGCAATTTTGGGCAATAGGAAGTCATTCCGAACGCAATCCTGGGGTTTCACGTAATTGCATATTAAAGTATCTCACGCAATTTCAGGCAATGGGGGGTCATTTTTGGGCAATGGGAAGTCATTCTGAACGCATTCCGAACACAATTAGAATTCACATAAATTCACTAAACTATCGAATTTACGTGAATTCGGATTGGCTCCATTCAAAATTGGGAGAAATTCCTCCCATGTGATAAACTCCGAAGACAACCCAAGAAAATTCACAGGATTTCCGTAAGATGACAGGTAACTTGAAGGCACACACACACAGAGACCTGTTAAGGAAATCTTTATACTTGGTTGTTAAAAAACAGCAACAGTATGGAATTCAAAATGTTCAATAATGTATTTATAAACTTGAATGAAAAAATAAACTTGGGGTTTGATTAAGCTAATCTGTTCTGGTGCATATATATATTAATTGCATAGTTTCTAGCTGTTCATGTCTAAAACTAGGAATTGATTTAGTTTCAAAAAAGTAAAGGCCAAAGTCTATTGTCAACTCCCATTTACCAATTAAGTTTCCAATTAGGGAGCAGCAGAAGCAGAAACCTGTCCAATAATAGCATGCATTACAGAGACAAAAAGATCTATTATCTGTTTTAATAGGGGGAAACCATCAGGATTGGAGAAGGGATAGCCAACAGTTTCCAATAATATTGTAAAATCAAAAGATCCCATCTGGCTAATCATCATTTGATAAATTGGATATAAAATTGAGAATGACAGTGACACTCACTAGTCAGAACAAGTCATATGTATTCCACAGTAACTAAGGGATGAAACAGACAGCCCTGAAGGGGTGGCTCCCTGGCAGCTTGGGGACATGTCGTTTAGACGATGCGTACCCCCAAGCCACCAGGAAGCCGCCATAAAGCTGCCTGCCTGCCTGCCCGCCCGTGCACTGGCTTTGTGATGCTCCAGTGGTGTGGTATTTATGTGCCACACCCTACAGGAATGCAGAAAAGCTGCAGCAGAAAGGGCACCCTTTTGCCATCTCAAAAAGGAGCAGTGTTTTGCCACCTCTTTTTGAACTGGCAGATAGCCAAATCGGGGCCACACCGTGAGGTTGCTGCAGCCCCATTGCGGCGTTCAAAGGGGCAGTGTCTAGCCACCCTTCAGGGCCATCTGTATTGCTCCTAACTTTATTCTGCTCTGTGCTTCTCCAGAGTTCATGGCTTCACTATCAATCTGGCATGATTCTGTATTTCTGAATATTGAGTCATCAGCTTGCATTGCTATGGCCCTTTTGCATTGCATCTTTTTCCAGCCTCGGTAGTTAAGACAGAAACCCACCAGATAAACACCAATTTGGAATTATTTTATTTGCATAGCTAAACAGACATCTCTCCCAGCTTGCTAGAATAAGTTGTGGCAAGGGAAAAGAAACCCTCAGTAATAGAGGTCTGAATGAGTGAATGGTGAACACAGGAGAGCCAGAGTCTGCTGCTAATAGGATAAAGCAGGTTTCTAAAGTTTTGCTTAAAAACCATAACATTATTTTTCTGGCTAGTTTAATGCTACTTCAACATTTTTCAAAAATCTGTCTTGGATAAATTTTATTTAGTTAGTTTATTTATTTAATTTACATTTCACCTTTCTTCCAGCATGTGACCTAATGTAGCAGTGAAACAGTCCAATTTATTTTAGGATTACTGTTGCCATTTTTTAATTTTTCAGATTGCTAATGGATTTGTTCAAACAACTGGCTGGCCCAGTGTGGTAACCTGCATTGGCAACTGGTTTGGGAAAGGAAGGTAAGTCTTCTAGAATCTGTTCATTTTCAACAGTTGTGGGGAATATTTTAGTTAGAATGTCAAACCCATTTTAAACAGTCTAGTCTGCTTTACCAATAGCTCAAATGCACACTTTCTCAGATATGAATGCTCATAGACTATAAAAGCTTTCTTTTTCTGTATAATTATGCAGTTAAGCATTGCTTGTTAAGAGAGTAATGAAGAAAGTAAAATCACCTTCAACACAATTTGAATGTCAGGTTTGTTTGTAGTGGAGAAGCTTCTACTAATTAACCTTTTGAATGGGAAGATGGACGCCCGGTGACAGTGTTTTTAAAAATGCCCTTTAGTAAGGCTACTGTTGTTGTTAAGTATCATGAAGTCAACTTTGACTTACGGTCACCCTATGAATGAGAAACCTCCAAGTCACCCTGTCATTAACAGTCCTGCTCAGGTCTTGCAAACTCAGGGCTATGGTTTCCTTGACCTGTGCCAAATGAAATGGTGAAAAAATGGTAGTTTGGTGCTGAGGACAGGCCTGCTACCTATAAGCTAGCCTCCTGTCCTCATGTGTGGCAATCGATATTATCCCATTGTCACTCCTGAAGTAAGACTTCACCACCAGTACATGAAGGTGAGAAGGAGGATCTTGTGATTTACATCAGGTAGAAAAATGATGTTGATCTGGGAATGAATACTAATAGAATAGTACATTGAAACAAAACAGTATATTTGCCTAGAAGACTTGAAAATATAAATGATGTAATATTCCTTCTACTTAAAGTTAGTGTCAATAAAAATATTAATAAAGACTTTTTCTCTTTTTTGTTTTAGGAGAGGCTTGATAATGGGATTATGGAACTCCCATACTTCAGTAGGAAATATTTTAGGATCTTTAATAGCTGGTTATTGGGTGTCTACCTGCTGGGGTCTGTCTTTTGTGGTGCCTGGCATTATAATATCTCTAATGGGGATAGTCTGCTTCTTGTTTCTAATTGAACGTAAGTGTCTGTGTTGTAATGAGTTTATACAGTACTGAATGTGTTTGTAGTTAGGCTAAAAGTAATTGATTAATACTGCTTCTTCATAGTCACAAAACCCCATGTTCTCCCAGTAAAGTAACAATCCTAATATACTATAGTTCAGAAGATATAAAAATAGAACAAAGGGTATGGAATGAAAATGAAATGTATCTGTGCAAATAGGGTAGGAAAACATGCATGCGATTCTGCAGTTTTATCCCTGTCTCCACATTTGATAGTGGGTCTAAATGTCCACAGGTTACCTTAAGCTGACTCAAGGCAAACATACCCATTTCATTATATTAAGCACTTTTCAGTTATAAGTCATGGTAGTATTTGGGGGAGGAATCATATGTACATCTAGGGACCATATTTTGTTTCCTTCATTTCAGATCCTAAGGATGCAAGCTGCACGAGTACACCATCATCCAGTGATGTAAGTAAAGGCTTTAAATGTCATATGCTGCAGAACCTTGTTGCAATTGGCTGGATTTTAAAGTGGATTTCAGGATCATTTACAATGTGAACAGGAAACAGTTACAAGGTTGTAAGCTAATAGGATGCCAGGCAATAGCCACAATTTTATTACATATATACTGGGTAGTGTTGGCTGGGACTGGATCTGTTATCTGAGTAAACGACTACCTTGGCTCTTCTACCAGGGAACCCATGTCCCTTAAAGGAACCCCCAATGAGGCAGATAATGGGCTCTGCAACCCTTAAAAAATAGATCTGATCCCATGGCGCACTGGTAAGTTGCAACAGAAATAGTAAAGTCGGCTCTCCATAACTGCAGACTGCACAGGCCACCGTTGGGTACAACATGGGCTTGAGCAAAACTCCTCTGAAAAAATTTGCCAAGAGAACTCCATGATAAGTCACCATAAGTATAAAAATAATTACTTGGAGGCACATAACAATAACAAAATTCACAACATACTTTTGTGTTGTGGTCACTTTACTGATAGTTGGGTTTCAGATTCAGAAGCCAGTACATGACAGACTAATGCAGAATAAATGAATTGCGGACAGAAAAGAGTTTTTGGCAGCATGTACTGATGGATGAGACCGGGATGCTAAGGCAGTAGTCTGGAGTCTGAGAATGGAACTGCATATGCCTACGTTTCCCTGCTTTCATCTGTAAGAGGTTGGCAAGTCAATAAATATATGATTATTTGCCTAGAGCTGGAATCTGGCAGTACTAATGCTGTATCTGTGCCTTTCTCTTTTCAAAGCTCACTGCACTGTATTTTATATAATAATTTCTTGTTGGTTTATGATCTAACAGAATCATTCTATGCAGTAAATGGTTTTAACCAACAGCACACAGTGCACATGATGTGCCAGCTCCGTGAATAAAGCATGAACAGAAATACACTTGTCCCTCTATATTTGCTAGGGTTAGGGGCACAAAACCACCGTGAATATGGGAAAAAGCAGATAACAAAAACACAATTTTTTACCTGAAGGGACACCTCTCTAAGAATCTCTAGGTCCTCCAGTGCAACTCTGTGGTCAATGTCCGACAGATACTGACCATAGAACTGCACTGGAGGTGCTACAAAGGACTAGTATTCTTTCTAGGAATCTCTAGGTCTTTCAGTGCAACTTTTACTTACAATTAACCACAGAGTTACACTGGAGGATCTAGATATTCTTAGAGAGAACATATTGATCGAATCCGTGAATAATCAAATCGCAAATATCAAAGCTGCAAATAGGGAGGGATGAGTATTCATAAAATGGGTGAGAGCAGGGCAGGACAGTAGAACATCCTATTTCCTCTGTTGTATTTCATGAAGATAGCAATCTTGGGCCAAGGCCGTCTCCACTTTTGCAGACTACTTTGTTTCTCTGTGAAGATGTAGTTTGCATACATGGCATGTTTTTTTAAGCAAAATAACTTCTGGCTATCCTCTTCTTAAGGCCTTGAGAACAAATGAGATTCAGGTGGTAACAGAATAAAGTTTTGTGTATGAACAATATGGAAACCTAGAGAAGAGTGTTTGAAATATGACCTAGGACCTTATCTTATGATGGAATTTGGGGATACAATGCAATGGCAATCCGAACACAATCATGGGGTTTCACGTTATTGTGAATGAGTGTATCTCACACAATTTCGGGCAAAAAGGAAGTCATTCTGAACGCAATCATGGGTTTTACGTTATTGCGAATTAAAGCATCTCACGCAATTTCGGGCAATGGGCGGTCATTTTCGGGTAATGGGAAGTCATTCTGAACGCATTCTGAACCCAATTGGAATTCACGTAAATTCGCTAAACTAGCGAATTCACGTGAATTCCAATTGGCTCCAATTGGCTCCATTCGCAATAAAGAGAAATTCCTCCTGTCTGATAAGGTCCCAAGTGCTTGCCATGATGTGACTCAGAAATGCTGCTTCATCAAACGATCCCCAATCTATCTATGTTTCCATGGTGCACTGAGCAGGTTTGGGTCTCAGAGTCACAGAGCTCACGCTTGTTCATGGATATATATAAACTGCACATTAGGATAGTTGCTACATATTAAAATCTTGACTTGAATTTAAATGTTTAATTTAGAGTCTATCTATTTTGAGGATTTAAATTCAGATATAAATTTCATTACAAGACAATCATTTCAAAACTTTTCTGATTAATAATGTAAAATGCAGGCTTTAAAATAGTGATTTGACTTAACAACAGTCCAAGCCTTTACACAAATGTGGTGAAATAGTGTACCACATTACATGAATTTGTGTTTACTACTCTTGTCACATTTATTCTTGGCAAGTACTGCATCATATGAATAAAACTGTCATTGGTTTAAAATAATTTATGTGAAAGTATATATCTATTTGCCTTAAATGCCAGTAAATATAACTAGATTTGTGTGAACCTTGCTTTGACACCTTCCATGGCTAAGTTGGGTCTTTATTTTATTCTTTTGTTAAATGGCTTGGAAGATCAAAAGGAAGCATGGAGTTTATTGTCATTTTAATAAAATACACAAGACTATAAAATCTACTGAAAAATTTCAGCAGTACTACTATTATTCTTGCAGAATTTACAGATTTGTTTAAATAATATGCCAGGGGTTTGAATACAGAAGCTTGTTCAACAAATTAGGCTTGCTAAAACCAGTTTACATACTTGAGTGGTTTGATAAAACCTGCAGTTTGAAACCTGGAGAGTTTTAATTACTTGTCTGTGACAATACTGATGGTGCCACCTAGCTTTGCTGTACTGCAAGTAGTGAATCCTACTGCATTAGTAAAGTTACTTCTGTAGAAAATATGCATCTTGGAAGAGGAATAATTCTATTGTAATGTTAGTAGGTACTTGCAACAGAGTATCTCTTCTAGGCTTCTTGTCACAGGACACAATGCTGGCTGATAAGACAATACTGCAACACTTGAATAAGTTAATAAATATGACATTTATCAAGCCAGACATCATGTCAAAAATATGATTTCATAAGTGTAAATTTCTTCAGTTGTGTTTCAACAATATAAATAGCATGTGGTTCCACTTAATCTTTTGAAAATCCCAAACTGTTCTCCTTTTTAAGATACTTTAAAGTATTTGAACTGCTTGGTTTGTAAGAAAATGTACATCTTATTTCTCCTATAAATTTTGATGGGATCTTTTTTAGGATCTTGAGATGCACTGCCTGTTATCTGAAAATGGAAACTGTATAAAGCCACTGCTTCATAACAGTGGAGTATGTGAAGGACTTGAAAAAGGAAAATCTGCTATAAGCTTTACTGGAGCTTTGCGGATACCTGTGAGTATGTGACAATTATCAGATTGGAATTGTGATCTGGCCTATGTTTTAGCTGAGTGTGTTACAAAAGCTGGATGTAACAGGGATTGTATCATAAATTGTGCTAGTTTTTCCATTGACAATATATGTTGCTATGCAAACATCACATGAAATATCCAATATGTGGTGTTATCTGAAAGGTATGGAGATACCATATATTTCTTGGGCCTATTGTACAGTCTTCTTGTTGTGATAGAATGGGCCATTGATCCATCCCTGCCTCATCCCTCCCAATCAAACTGCATGAGTAATCATATTGCCTAACTCACTATTTTGGATCTGACCTCCCAGAAACCCCAGCCATCTTGGTAAATAGCCAGGAATTCTAGGAGTTAAAGTCCAAAATATCTGGAGGACTAACGTTTAGGAACCACTAGCCTAACTCACCTGTGGCACATAATTACTCAAAGAAAGCAGGCACATGCTGTGATGTGCAGTGCTAAAGTTGAATCCTAGTACTGCAGTGAAGGACTTTACATCATTCTAGGTTTTTATTCTTCATCCTATAAACCTTTGTCTCTGCATAGCACTGGAAAGGAACAAGCCTGGAAGTTTTATATATATATATATATATATATATATATATTGCTTGTCCTAAAACTACCCAAGTAAAAACAACATGTGTTTAGTGTTTATTAGTTTTGTTTCACTTTTTTCATAATTTTATTTTCCTTTCTCTGTAGGGAGTTGTGGAATTCTCTCTTTGCCTGTTATTTGCTAAACTGGTCAGCTATACTTTTCTTTTCTGGCTTCCGTTATACATCACAAATGTAGGTAAGTTCTTTGTAGACTTAAGGAAGCCTTTAAGGTGATCTTGTAAAATGTCATGCTTGACACAAGGAAGAGTATGATCTTGGTGGGGGTTTTTCCTGGATACTGTGTTATATTTTTAAAAGAAGACTTTCACAGTGATAACTTTAATTCCAAGTAGTGGTGGCCTTTATTGAAAAGTGCTTCTATTCAGAGAAAACTGCTTGCTTATACTCAAACTAAATTATGAGTTCTTGTGTTGGGTGAAGCTCCCACAAACCTAAGTAGGGTCCAGATATCTCTCCAGAGCTCCTTATGTGGCATTTGCAGCAGCAACTGTTCAAAGTGTAACAACACTCTGGACTGAAAGAGTTAATGCCTCAGATGGGATAGTAGTAATATGGTCAGATAATCTGAGTGACATGCAGTGATCTCCCTCCCTTGTCTACCTGTCCTGACCCCTGTGTAATGTAAACGGATACTCTTAAGGATGTTTCTACTCCTCACCCCACTCTTCTCCAAGACCATCCTAGAGATGTAGCTAGATTAGAATAGCTCCCTCAGTAACTTTCCTATCTTAGAATGGAGTTCCTATAATAGACATCAGTTTGTTCTTAAGCCATTGGTGTCTTTGCTCCTTAGTCAGAATATTTAGCCTCTGCATTTTGCTAATTCTAATAGCAACAGCATACAGATATTTCCTTTGTTTTTGGCAGATGTGAGTTGCTGCTGGGTGGTGACTCACTCTGAGGACCCTGAGAAATATAATTATCTCAGGATGTATGATGTGGGCCCAGCAGCATCCCATGAATTTCAAAGAAGGAAGAAGGAGCCTGCACCATGCTAGATTGGCCAGGCAAAAGAATAGGGAAGGAGGAGATTGGTAGGAGAGCAGAGTGACAGTGCATGTGAAGAGTGAAGGAATTCCTCTCTTCTTCTGTTAAAGCTTAAGTAAAAATAGACATGTGAGATTGTAATACTTGCCTGGATTAGGTGTGTGTATTATGAGTTAGTTAACCAGTCTACAGATTACAAACTTCCCTGACATCAGTAGTTCTCAACCTAATAGAATAATGGTAAAGTCAAGATTAAGTGCCATTATGTGCAGTAGTGAGGTAGGAAGAATGCACAGCACTGAAGTGAGATGAGAGGAACAGTCTTGTTTTCATTGTTTAGCATTATCTGCATGCATTGTGATATACAGAAGTATCCAAGCCTTGAGTGAAACTCAGAGACTGTCAGATTTATAATATTCAATTAAGTGGTTAACAATTGAATTTCATGAGGTCTCACACCACTGCTGCCATCTAGTTCTCTTTTTAAAACCTTACTGAACAGAACTACAGTTGTCCCTCCACATTCGCTGAGGTTAGGGGTGAAGGCCCCCTGTGAATGTGGAAAACCCGCAAATAAAAAAACCACTATTTTTATAATTATATATAGATATAGATATAGATATAGATTTATTTCCATCCCGCCCAATCACAGGGAATCTGGGTGGCTAACAACAGTAAAAAAGATACAATACAAAAAATTCCAGTAAAATATTAATTACGGTAACCCCTTCCCAAACCCCTGACCAATACAAGCAACAAAATCAATAGGCAATCTAAATAAAATAGCAATCAAACAAAAACATAAAAATGACAATCAGATAGAGTTCATCTAGAGTTCAATCTTCCCATCCTCTCAACGCAAGTTCAAATCAAAACAATCTTACATAAGTTAAATGCAAAACATAACATAATACCCACGGGGGGGGGGTTATTATATATGGGGGGCAAATATATGGGAATACAATATATAACAAGGCAATCATAATAAAAATAAATAGAAAAAACTAATAATATCTAACTTTCACCTGATAACAAAAATACAATGTAAAGCAAGATACAAGCCAACAGTAACAGCAAAAGACTTGTCCCTTATACTCCCGCAAATGTTTACTAATAATAACAATAACAACATTCCCTAAACACAGCTGAGACCCAGGGCAAGCTGGAGCAGTCTTCCAGAGGATTGCCACACCCACAAACACAGCTGAGACCCAGGGCAAGCTGGAGCAGCCTAGAGAGAACACCTCTCTAGGAATCTTTAGGTCTTCCAGGGCAACTCTATCATCAACATCTGCCAGAAATTGACCACAGAATCATGTTGGAGGAGCTACAAATGACTAAAGAAGTGTTTTCTAAGAACTTCTACATTCTCCAGCACAACTCTGCGGTCAACTTCCAGCAGAGTTGCATCGAAGCACCTAAGTCCAAGAGGTTCCTAGAGGGAACGTATTAATCAAATCCACAAATAATCAGATCTGCAAAGGTCAAAGCTGCAAATGTGGAGGGCCGACTGCATAATTCATCAGTCTTTGAGAGGTGAGGTTGTTATGCAGAAAGGATATTGACTGAAGAATAAATTTGTCCACAGGCAGTTTAAATTGTTCCTCAGCCCTACTAATATATAAAGTAAATTAGGGCTGCATTTTTATTTTCCTGTTATGCTAGATATAAATTTCCCAGCTACATACAGCACTCAAGTAAATGCTGCATTATACTCTATGGTTATCCTGTTTTGTGAAGTAGGATTGAATTCATAACAACTTATGCCACATAATGTGGGTTCTAGTCTTTAAGAAACCACAAGGTTTATTAATTTTTGTAGACTTCTACTATTGTATTCTGCCAGATACTGTTCTGTTTTTCCCCACTGTCTCAGAATTATTAGCAACATTATAAGAGGGAAAATTACTCTAGAGGAATTACACTTTGCCTGATCATAATCAATCCAGTTTTCAGAGCAGCCCCATGGGCTTGTAATTATTAGAAACAGCAGTGAATCCTAACCATAGAGCTTCTATAGCACATTTGGATTTATCTTAAGTAGTCTAGAACAAATATCTGCTCTGTAGTAGTTACAAGATAAACTTCTAAATCTTAGGTCTTCTCTCTTTCCTGGTTATGTATACTTTATATATGTCCTGCTTTTTACACCATCAAACATATACCTTAATTTTGACTCCAACTATGCTACAGTTTTCTTAGCAAGATTGCTGTTGCCTTCCTCTGAGACTGAGAGACTGTGACTTGCCCAAGATCACCCAGTGGATTTCCATGGCTGAGAAAGGATTTGAATCCTGATCTCCCAAAGTTCTTAGTGCAGCACTCAGACCAATACACCAAAGCATCATGAATATGAAACAGTTGCGGGTTGCTACTTAGTCACAATTGTGACACTATAGCCATGATCATGACTTTCTCTAAAGGCATCAACTGCATAGGGAATAGGAGGACCATTCTGTCAGTGATCACCTGGTATTCATTGGCAGTCTCCTATCCAGGTACTAACCAGTGCTGATCATGCGTAGCATCCAAGATCAGATGGGACGTGGTGCCCTTAGGATAAGTGTCTTGCAAATGCATAAATTTCTCCACAGAAGCAGTTTGACATTTTTGTTCAGAATGTCTAGATTCTTTTCAAGGCTGCTGAAGTGACATTGTGGATGTGATGCTGTTATTCACAAAGTTGTGCATTAGTTGTGTAATACTGCCATTCAGTACAAGGGTTGCATTGTACTATCAATGTGTAACTGTATGAGGAGATTTATCCTGATGAAGGATCAGGGCCTCTTTATGATAGAGAAGAGATGCTGTAAACTTCCTCGTGATTTTACTAAGAACTTAAGAATTCTAATTGTGTAACTATATTATAGTTCTATATCATTTCAGATTTACAGGCTTATGGCATATTATGATTCCCTTCTGTCCTAGAATATCTATGCAGAAGCTTTTTCCCAGGCTAAAGCACTTGATTTCTGTTTTAATGGGGGAGTAGACTGTATAATCTGTTATGTATGTCGGATATTCAGACTTGCTATAAAAATACTTCGTTAGGACAGAGAAGCAAGAAACGTGTTTAAATATCATAAAATAAATAGACCAATGCTGAGTGTTTTCATTGTCTGTAGATGAACTTAATGATGTATGGAATTTGATCCTCTTCTCAGCTGCAGTTTAATATTACTGTAGATATATGAACAATACAGTGTAGGAAACATTTCATTATAATTTCCAAAATAATAACTTGCATCTTGTAGTTTAATTCTTTCTTATTTGTTGGAAAGTGGTTGAGGAAGGGTAATGTACACAGCACTTCTATAATAGCTATTCTCATGAACTTTTTCATATCAGCTAGAAGTAACTAAACTAGTTCTGGTATATTTTCACTGTAGAACACCTTGATGCCAAGAAAGCAGGTGATCTTTCCACACTATTTGATGTTGGAGGAATCTTTGGTGAGTTTGCAACTTCGTATCTGTTTGTTACTGTAAAACCAGCCCATTTATATCTACATATAGAATCATAGAATTGTAGAGTTGGAATATGTTTAAATTGATATCATTCTTCAAGTGTTAGATGCAGGAGCTATAGAGAACTACATAGGTTGGGAGCTGAAGCTCAGCTGCTGAACAGAAAAAGCAAAATTTTACCCCAGAGAATGTTTCTTTTAAACGACAGGAGTATTGGACTGACAATGGCAATTGGATATGTTTGATTATAGAAATATGTTTAAGATTGTTTCAATATTGCTTTTATACTGTATTTTGATTTTAAATTGTTGTACTCCCACCTTGATCTATGGGGAGAGGCGGGAAATATAAATAAATTTTATTATTATTTATTTGTTTTTATTTAGAGTATTTATACCCTGCTCTTCAGCCACAAAGCTACAAAGACTCTCAGAGTGGCTTACAAATGGTTAATTAGACAGTTTTTTGACCTCAGTCTTACAATCTAAAAAGACATGCCACAGAAGGAGAAGGGAATGGCAGTGGGGAAGGGGATCAGGTCAAGCAATGCTTCTCTCCCTCTGAGGCCTGGACCATGGCAGATGGACTGGAGGGATGGTTCCGCCTCTTAACTAGGCCAGGCCCAATGGAACTGGGCCTGCATCTCTCCCTTCAAAACCGGATGGTATCAGATGGACTGGAATGAGGGCTCTGCTTCTTAATCTACACTGTAGAAATAATGCGGTTTGACACCACTTTAAAAGCCATGTCCCCATTCCATAGAATCCTAGGATTTGTAGTCTTGTGAGGCACCAGCACTCTGGCAGAAAAGGCTAAAAACCTTGTAAAATTACAAATCCCAGGATTCTACAGGATAGACATTTAAGATATTGTCAAACTGCATTATTTCCGCAGTGCAGCTATACTGTCTGAAGAAATAGGTTGGAAAAGATTGAGGTTATCCTATTCTGAGCAATATTAGTGCAGGAATTTAACAAGAATAGTACTGACATTAGTTTTGGGGCTGCTGTATGCCCAAGACACTTTTTAAATATTAATACAGTGGACCCTTCCCATCTATGGGGATTTGGTTCCAGAAATTAAGCCCTTATTAGTCAGTGGGTGATGGCATGTGCACACCCGTGTCAGCATGCCCACAGGCACATGCCACCGTTCATTAACGTGGGGTGGGACGATCCATGGGACCTCCAATACATTGATTGATGGACTTACTGTACATGGGGGAAATGTCTTTCAGAGTGATATTTAATGCTTCTGTGAATTTATCAAAAATGCCGTTAAAAGTTATGAATACATTTTTTTCTGCAGGTGGAATTTTGGCAGGTGTCATATCAGACCGACTGAAAAAAAGGGCTACAACTTGTGGCATGATGCTATTGATTGCTGCACCCACAGTAAGCTATGTTAACACCAGAGCAATAATAAAATAAAATTATAGACAGGTTTTTATATTCTGTCAGTAGAGGCCAGTTTGTTGTAACTTTTTAGGGGCGGTGCAGGTGGGCAAGAAGGAGTGGCCAGGAGCCGCTCAAAGCCCGATTGCCCTGGGGCCATGACAAACACATGCTGCACCCCTAAAGGCACCTCCTGCCACAGTCCCAAATAGGAGCAGAAAAGATCCACTCCTTTTGGGACTGGTTTTGGGCTGCCTTATGTGGTCCCAGGGCAGAATCCAGGCGCTCTGGGAGCTTGCGTCATGTAAGTACCATGCTCTGGGAGCGTCTAGAAGTCACCTCTGTTTGTCCAGTTATTTCATGGTTAATCCTCTGAGTTAATCCTTTTATTTTTATTTTTTTCTATTAAATGCATGATTATCTCTTCCCTATTCACATCCCTAATATCCCTAAGGAATGACTTAGCTAATGTGAAAATGATAAAATCTTAAAACTTGCTGTTCTTGAAAAATGGATTCTACCAAGATAGGATCCTGCTGTCTATACCCTGGGAAAAGCAGTGTGAATCCTATCCTACCATAGATGTTTATAGATCCCAGAATGTAAACTAATGCTAATTTATTAATTCACATCTAGCAAACACAGCTAATGTTTCTACTGGAAATAAGATGTTTTCCTTACTGGTTTCTCTTACTTACACATGTAGGGTTCCCTTCACCTGTTCAAAATGTGTTCAGAACCTTATTTATTTTAAATATATTTATTCAATTTATATCATGCCTTTCTTCCATTTGGAACCCAAAGCACCCAACACCATACATTTAATAATACAGCTAAAAACAATCTGAAATACAACATTTAAAAAAAACATTAAACACAATCTACTCAAACACATTAATTTAAAACCTCCTATCCCTAAGCCACAAGCCCTCTACTGCACTTTTCTCCAATGGATCATGCTAATTTTCCTTATTCCTCTCTATTTGCTGTGGTAGCAGAAACATTTAGAAACACTCTGTCATCTTTGGTCATTGCTGAGTGTCAACAAACCTCTTGTACATTTTTCCATCTTTTCCATTTGTTCCATTACTTGTCATTCTTATGAAAAGTTACTTGATGATTTTAAGTAATTGTATGTTGTTTTTGCCTACCTTAGTTGTATGCATTCACTGCAATTAGTAGAATGGGCTCTGAAGCTACCATAGGTGAGTTCTCAAATTTCTTGCATATTTTACAAATTTTGAGAATATATAAATACAGTAATGAGATTTGAGGTTGCTCTGAATGATCTCCTAGAAGCCTCTTCCAATTCAGATTCTTAATTACAAGATTTCTGTGAGAAGAGAGATCAGTGTAGGCTTCCCTGTTTCAAGATCTCTTTACATGTGATACCCAGCAACTTAAAGGCAATGTTATTTATTTTAGTTATTTATTTCATTTCTACACTAGAACAAAGAGGGAAGGGTTGTAGGACAGAAGTGATTACAGTACCTGTAAGAAGAGAAGAGATTGGTTTCCCACTAGCAATGAAAATTTTCACTTATTTTTTTCACATGTGAGAATAAGAATATTTCAAATGTTTTCCTCCTGCTGGAATATACTACAAGGAATTTTATCCATTTACCTATGTTTTTTCTCATTTCAGGACTGTTTTATTAAAATTACCTGAAATATTTTTTCGGGAGGGGGGACCCCAATGCTACTTGCTATTGATACTGCTGATAAAAGAAAGCACTTATCTTTTAACTTCTACACAATGGCAATCTAGTGGCTGAAATTTTTTTTTCAACAGGATGTTCAGACTTGTCAACATACCCTTTCTAATTAAAGATGAGAAAAAATGCAAATATTCTTTGTATACCTAATTATCAATCCATTAAAATATTCTTCCTGCTTCTTACCCAGAATTGACAGCCTGGTAATGAAAGCAAGTGGTATAAGACCAAGTGGTATAAGAGACTATTCCTAATAATGCTACTGATGTTATTTATTATTTCTATATTATAAGTACTGTTTCATCAGGCAGTAACACAGTGAGTAGATGATTGCAGTGTTTCAGCTTATCATTTAATTAGAGATCCTCCAAATGGACACCTTCAAGCACCCTTGATCAAAAGATTGAACAAATATTCTGTCTTTTCCACATAAATGGATTTTGTGACTGCAAAAAAGGCAGTAGGAAACACAGGAAGACTACATATCTCACTCCTACCAAAACAATAAAATCGCTTTCCATCGCCATCATAAAATTCTGTTCTTGAGCCAAGATGATTGTAAACTAAAAATCTTACCTGGAAGCACTCTTATATTTATAAATAAAAAATTGTCACTGATAGTTAGGACTTGATTTACTTGAAAATGCAGTACAAACCAGGCATCCTGAGTGTAGAATTTTTATTGCAATCTATACCCACTTACCTGAGAGTATGACCCATTGAATGTCACCACATCTACTTTCAAGTAGACTTATACTGTCTTTTTGGATTTTTGCCATTAAAGGACTGTTATCTCTACCAAGGTCCTAATAAGCATTTGAGCCCTATAATGGGCTATCATAGTAAGAAATACTAATGGCCTTGAGCCTAGTAGGCTATTTTGAACTCATCAAGTAGAGATGGCTGAAGGTGTAAGGACTTAAGAGGTGAGGAGCTGTTATAGCAGCATAGTATGTCATGCAGATATAAGACAATTCTCAGCCCTCATATTCAGTCCTCAGTTGATTCTGAACTTCTGCTGCTGTAGCTCTGCTGCTTTGTTTTAAACTTGAAGCCCTTTCAGTCCTTTTTGGAAGCACTGTAGTAAGCTAAGTGTCTCTCCAAGTCAACATAGTTCACCCAATATGTCAGATGAGGATAATGATGCCATTCCTTTCTGTTGGATAAGTTCTTCCATGCCTATGTCTCAGGTTTTTGCCAAGAACATTCTACTGAATGACCATTTTTACCTTATTAGGTATTTTGGAAAATGATCTTTATACTGTTTATAATCTAATAGCTATTCTGTTTTAATAAATGTACATTGAATAAATGATCTTACACACTCTGTGTATTGTTGGAATCTACATAAATTCTGAATATCTGATATGTTTTTTTCATCCAATTTCAAGTAATGTTACTCATCTGTGGAGCTCTTGTAAATGGTCCTTATGCATTGATCACAACAGCTGTCTCGGCTGACTTGGTGAGTGCTTTTCTGTTTCTGCTAAGAAAAATAAGAACACATGAAAGGGAGGGGCACACAATTCTAGAGGAGAACAGAAACCAGAGAGAGATACAGCAGTCTTCCCTCCACCAGGCAAGACTGTGTGAGTTCAATGACCTCCCAACTCCCACCCTTGAGAAAGTGAAGGGTGCCCAATATCTTCATTATCCCAATCTGATTTGAGAAAAAGGAGGCTCAGGAAAAGCTGCTGTTTTATCCTAATAGCAATTTCTCTGTGATACTGACCTGTAAAACAGGTTGTACTCATAGCAGTATCATAAGATAACAGCAAATCAAAGTGTGACCCAAGTTCAAACCTTTTGAGAGAAACTTTGCATGAGAAAAGAAAGTCAAAATGGAGTGTGAGTGTAGCAGTTTTCTTCATGCTACTGCATACCATCATAACATTTTTGTTCTCTTTCCAAGGGAGACAGTCATAAAAGCATGTCTTTTGTCATGCTGTAAAAATCCATTTGCCAAAAGGCACACTTTTACAACTTGTCTCCCTCAGGAGGAGAACAGAAGTACTATGATAACATGTGGAGAGGCAAAGAGAAAGCCACTACTCTCCCATTCATTTTCAGCTTTATTTTCTCATATGATGAAGCTATATAGTGATGTGTTGTTTATTTCATATAACAGTCTCTCCTAAGTGTTTATGAATTAGGTACTAGATACAGCTTTTTGTTACACTTCCATTCGATGAAGCATACTTTTTAGAAACTACACTGTACTTCTGATACTGTACTGTTTTCTGTTATGAAAGTGTATAGCTAAAACCAGTTAGTAATTTTTTTCCAATTTATTTTCAATTGGAGTGGGGGAAGGAACGATAGATAGATAGATAGATAGATAGATAAAAATATTATCTATCTTTTTTTATATAGGGGTTGGACTGGATGGTCCTTGTGGTCTCTTCCAACTCTGTGATTCTATGATTCTATGATTATTTACATACGCTTTCTCTATGTTAAAATTTTAAGGACTTATTATTTTGCTCTTTAAGGGTACACATAAAAGTCTTAAGGGAAATGCAAGAGCACTCTCCACTGTTACAGCCATCATCGATGGAACAGGTTCTGTAGGTAAGCCCTCACTTTACAATAAACCTGCCTTAGGAACCAAATACTGAAATGGTCAATAGATCTGTTAAGTAATTTGTAATATGCAGAAATAGAAATTTAGGTTCACTGTTGCTTAGCTATTTTATTTTATTAGCTATAATGTCAGTGGAAGATGAAAATCCACTGCAGGTACCATAGCCAAACAGTCCTCTTTAACAGACTCTGCCAATAGTGAGCTATGTATAGTTAAGAGGATGGCTATGTGTGTATTACCTGTGCTACTTCATAACTGGCTCAGATATAGTCACTTATAGTACTCCTTAGAGATCAATTCTAGTCCCCATTCTTGCCTGTTTCCAACCTTCCCAGCCTCGCCTAATCATTCTTACAGACTATGAGATATTTGAACATGGTGGTGGGAGAAAGAGATTTTTTTTCTTTCAGATAGAAAAAGGGTACTTCTTGCTATAAGAGTATAGTTTTCAGTGTCTTCTTTCTCCCATTTTTCCAGCCCATCCCCGCTTCTGAGTGCTTCTCTTTGTCTGGAGCTATACCTTGTACATTGATGCCTTGGTACTGATGTAACTGTCCATCTTCTGACATTCTGTTGGAGAATCTCTAATCCATTTCTTATCCTGTAAACACTGTTTGTGAGATGATCAGTAGCAAAGTGGATTAAATGTACAGCTAGATACTGAAGCTCCACCACTAGACTTACCAGTAAATCTGCCACTACTTACTGAATTATTGAGCAGTAGAGGATCTTAACAAGTACGTGCAATAGTTGCTTTGGTTTGGAGATGAATGTCAATTTGCAAATTTTAACTGCCAGCTTCTAATCTCGGACCACCCAAGTTCCCCAAAGGATAGCTCACTCCTTAAGAATGTGGAAGCAGAAATACAGGAATCTGCCATGTCTCTTAAACTTCATAATAAGCAAATCAAAGCAGAAGAAGAGGCTTGCTTAAACCACAATGTCAGATTTGTTGTCTAGCATGCATGCACAATTCTTCTTTTGCTCTTTAGCAGGGGATAAAGTGTAGAAATCAGGGAGTATGGATTTTACTAACTCCAGATTGAAACTCCCTTAAGAGACTTAACTTTACATTTTATAAAACTATGGCTGGAAAATAACCCAAGGATACAGGTGGAGCCTGGCGCAAGGAATAGAGGTCCAGTACATGAACACTTTTTCCATCCAGGAAATACTTTCTAGTGTTCCATCTGCATGATAATGTGTGGCCACACTCAAATAGGTTTATTCTTGTTTATCTGCAACTGTAGCTCATTAGGAGTAGTTTGCATTTTATACTCTTTCCCTCCTCATCATTAGTGTCACAGTGCTGTCAACAGTGTTTACAATTTAGTGGTGCAGTAGAAACATATATAGCAATCTTATTCAAATTTTTTATCATTGTTGACATTGCAGTACAGTACTAAACACTGTTCTGCCTGTTACATACACTGATTCTTGTATAGTATGCCATTAACACATGTACATTATTTTTCAGGTGCTGCTCTGGGACCATTGTTAGCAGGTCTCCTTTCCCCCTCTGGTTGGAACAATGTATTTTATATGCTGATGATAGCAGATGCCTGTGCCTTATTAGTAAGTGAAAGTATGCCACAGTATAATTCTATCCTCCACTGACTCATTTGTTAAATTCAGGCTTTGGTTTAACAAGGTGTCCCTATCTGTTTCAATGTGTAAAGTTCCACTGTGTGGGCACTGCAGCCAAATGGAACATTCTGAAGCATAGTGGGGCAACTGCAGTTTAGTTTTTGTACAATGCATGCTCAACAAAGGATGTGTGTGTGTTATAGAAAGAAAGGGGGAAAAACACATTTCTCCAAATAGACTTCACTATTAATGACCATAATTTTTTGTGTGTTAGCCAGTGGTAACATGAAAAGCAGTTCAGCAAAAAGAACTGAAATATGTGTTGTTGTTTTTCCTAGCCTCCAAACAGTATCACAGTTATTATTACAGAAATGCTAAAATCTAATACAGTAATACACTATACTCTGGTTTTCCAAGAGGTCTGAAAAATACATGTATTTCTCCACAGGTATTCTAGTTGAATAGGGTATTACTATTATAAGACTAAAGGAAATGTGTGACAGGAATTCATATCATGAAGATTCAATGTGCTACATTCACCCCCTAATTCTGTTCTTACTGCTTTTATTGAAATAGGATAATCTTGAGAGTCTCATTCTGATGTTATTTTCCAGTGGAGATGGAGATTGTCTTCAGTTTTAAAACCCTTGAATAGATTGTGAGACATGATTTCACTTGAAGCTCAGATTGTTTTGGAGCATCTCTCATGCTGTTCCTGTAAATGTCTCATTTTTCCTAATGCAAAAGAGAAAGTGAGGGGAAGCACTTGAGGTATCTCTGAGTTACCTCCCAACCAGAGCCAGCTCTGCTATAAACCAGAATTAGACAACTGTCTCAGGCAGTAGATATTGGAAGTGTAATAAAGGCAATAAATAATTTGCCATTTAATTCATTATTGTATTTTACTGACAGGTACCAAAATAACTTGTCTAACCAGCGTGCTATGTGCCTTGATTTTGGTAGTTGTGGGGAAAGGGTGCCATATGCTGCTTTGCCCCAAGCAGTCACATTTCTTGGGGTGGCCCTCTGCCAAGTGTGAGTTTTCCTTCCTATTTCAGCATTTGAAATTGATCAAAGTTCCTCCTGAAAAAAACACTTTTAAATTTCCTATAGGCAAACCATTGCAGATTATAATTCATTGTTGATATATTTATTTTTTATTTATTCATCCATTTAATTTACACATTTATATTTATTGTATTAATTTTATAGTTAACAGAGTTTCAATACCACCACCTTCACAAGTACATGAGATAGGGCCTTATTTGTGGCTGTCTCTAGATTCTGGCACTCATGATTTAAAATTTAAAATTTAAATGAAGAGTTAATGTTATTTGCCATGTATAGTTAGCATGTGGCTTTTTTTTTACAGTGTTTACTCCGCCTTATACGAAAAGAACTTGATTGTAGTTTGGATCAGACTCTGTAAGTTATTATTATTATTTATTATTAATTTTATAAATTTACCCAGTGCTGTACATAAATCTTATAATTAAAATTCTTTAAATTCCTATATACTGAGATGTTTTAGGCAACAATAGCATGTCTTCCCCCCCCCCTTTTCTATGTTTGATTTAACACAACTATTTAACAGCCTTTAAAGTAATTTCTTATAGCAAAAATATTTGAAAAGGTTTTTAATTTTTTTTAAATAAGTCAATTTTGCACAAATCAGATAAGTCCAAATATGTTTCATATTTTGATTGTTACATTTTCACTTTCACTAACACAGTACATGTTATCCTCAAAATTTTATCCACATTTTATTTTATTGTTTGCTTTTTAGCATTAATCTAAAGGAACTGTATATAACGGCAGTGTTAGGCTTGAAAGACATGGGCAAGATAAGCAGCTTCTGGTCACTTCAGGGGCAAGGTGTGTGCACATGACGTATGCTCCCAGAGCAGCTGGGAGCCGGCCTGAGGCCACCTCAGGCAGACCAGGGCCATGAGCAAAAGGAGTGCGGAAAAAGTGCTCCTTGCCAGTAGCCCGTTCAGGACTACAGTCGCAACCCGCTTTAAGAGTGGGCTGTGTAGTTGCTGCAGTCCCCAGGCAATCATGGACAGAGTGGCCTTTGGCTGCTTTTTCCTGCCCATCTACATGACCCCCTAGGTTTTTAAGCTTCAGTTTTGTGTGGCTGTGTTGGCAGCTAACAACACTCTTCATCATGCATATGCGTTTAGCTTCCTTGGATCTCTGCTTCGAGTTTTTAATCCACAAAGATGCAACACATAAGCATGTGAAATTAAAATAGAACTGGACCATATCTGACTCTGAAGCTGCAGTTAATGCAAAGCACACTGGATCAGTTCCTAATAGTAATAGGCTAGAGGGTAAAGGTAGGCATCTTGTGACCCTATTCTTAGACTGCAGCCTACAGCATTGGCTATGTTGGTTGAGGTGATGGGAGTTGTAGTTCAATATCTGGGGGTCCGTGTTTTCCACCCTCATTATAGCGTTTGCATTTAAAACACATTTCAGGGTGTTGGTGATCAACACCTGAAGAAGAAGAAGAAGAAGAAGAAGAAGAAGAAGAAGAAGAAGAAGTAGTAGTAGTAGTAGTAGTAGTAGTGGAAGATTTATTTCTATTTCACCTTTTCCGGGTGGAGAATCAAAGTGGATTACAGCAAATATAACAAAATACAACAAAATACAATAAAATCAAAATCAATTTAAAAGCCCCTTCCCCTCACTCCCCCCTAAAACACATAAAATTTAAACACTAAGTCTAAAAAAGGATTAAACAGTAAGAAGGAATTAAAATATCTAATACAAAATTTAAATAGAAATAAATCTGTATGCAGCACCAAATGTGGGAGGAGAGAATATGTTGTCCTCAGGGAGAGAAGCAGAGAAAATCGTCAGGAGGTCATTGGAAAGAGGGAGGGGAAGACTGAATAAGGCTAATCTGGAAAGGCCTGCCAAAAGAGATCCATCTTAATTGCCTTTTTAAAGGCTTCAAGGGTGGTAATGTGATGGATCTCGTCCGGTAGGTCATTCCAGAGCCTGGGAGTGGCAGCCGAGAAGGTCCTCTGGGTTACCACTGACAATCTGGTCCTTTTTGATTGTAGTAGATTCTTCCCAGAGGACCTAAGAGTGCGGGGTGGATTGTATGGGAGGAGGCATTCCCTCAAGTAATCAGGACCCATGCCATGTAGGGCTTTAAAGGTAATAATCAACACCTTATACCTTAAGCATGTTTAGTCATGGATAACTTGTACAGATGTATAGAGATGCACAGTTTTCAAAAAAACTGGAATTGACTTCCCTCTTTTTGCTACTTTAGTCCCAATCAAGTGTAGTGGTGCATTTTCTAAAACTTTTTGCAGACCACCTTATAGTTTGCTGAGCTTTTAATCACCAGAGATTGTTATAGAACTCGCTTAGCTATTGAATAATCTTTCCTTTACATATTTACTTTTAAAACATAAATACACTCAATGGTAGCTAATTATACATAACTAAAATAACTATTCCCTGCTTTGAATTACTATGGATTTGTCAAACTGGAAAACTAAACAGCATTTGCAAATAGGAGGCTTCCTTCTTTGAAGTTACTGGCTGCTGCTTCTAGATATTTATCAACCTTTCTTGTTGCATTACTAATATTTTTCAATCTTTTGCAGGTTTAAAGAGCACTGAATATCCAGCAAGGAATAAATTGTGTGATATATTTCAAATATTTGTTTTAAAGTTTGACTATGATCCAGAAATCCTATTTATTCTCTTCCCCCACATAAGGAAATGACTTTGTTAACAAGGATGTTGATGGTAGTGGGGCGTGGAATCCCTGTTGCACATGTTTATCTGAATCTAGGTCTTTGTGGAAATAGCTGTTGTGCATTTTGTTACATTTTTTGAAATGCTTTGCACAATTGATGAAAGTAGTATGTTCATCTGTTTGTTCTCTCTCCTTATTTTGCACATACACTGATATCTCAGGAAACTGTCTTCAAAGAAGGGAGATAGTATGGCACAACTTGAGCCAAAGAAAATGTGCCTTGATATTTATTTGTCTTAAGTAAATGTTATACTATATGGTTGGTTTTATTTTTTTAATAGACTGCAAACAGATCTGAAGCAAGAACTTCAAGTGCTTTTTTGCAATGTGCTAAAAAGAATTAGCAAAATTTTGAGCAAAGTGTCCTTCATGTCATATCTGATCTCGTTAGAAATTACTGTTGTTGAATGTGTGTACTTGTTCATCTGCAAGAAAACAGGTTCTCCTTATTAACCAGTGCTAACAACTAACTTTTCACTCTATAGTTGTAAAGGCAATATTATGCGTGTTGGACCAATGCTGCCAAATATATATGGAGGTCATGCTTGAGTAGCTCACTTCCCTATTTCAAAGTTTTGTTGGCTGTAGTGAATAAGCATCTGAAGAACAGCATCCTTACCCATTATTGTCTGTAACACAACCGTAACATCTGGAAGCTTACTAGGTTTCTGCTACTGATCAGGTGATGCTGATTGTATAGATGACATAAAACATAACACATAACACAACTGGATTGACAATTGAACCTTCTGTCATGTATTTCTTGTATGGCTATCTTTAGTTATTTGGGGGTGAGTATAAGTAAATGCACAAACATTTACTATCCCACAGATACCTTTTGGAGAAAAATATTAGCTCTAGCAAAGTGAATAGTGAAGCTCCTGCTTTTGTTGTTTTCTGAGCATTCATCAGAATCCCTCATAATTCTGTATTGTGATTATTTTCTCTGGAGGCTTAGCAATACCTGTGACTGATTTTTGATCCCTGTGCATATATATAGCTAATTAGAGTATCCTTATCACAAACTCTGTTTTGTTCAAGAATAATAGTGTTGTTCATTCAGTAGCTGGACATGGAATACTACTGAGCATTTTCACTGGTAGCATATGGGCTATTCATAGCTGTACTGAATTATTTTCCACAGGGTAACAGCCTTAATCTGTATTTGGGTTACATAAAAGGTGGGGGGGGTATGAATATTTTACCAAAAGCAGAGAGAGAATTATCCCATGAAAGCAAAAGTGTTAACCATTTGCGCACATTGTTCCTGATTCTTCTGTAAAATGTCATGTCAGTAGAAAACTTGCTTCTGATCTACAAAGATGTAATTAATACAGGACACTTTTTAAAAAAGAAAATAAAAATATATAAGTGATGGGACTTTCATAGTTTTCAGTATGCATTTTCCTAATGTGTATTTATTAAAGTTAAGTAATTTATCTCTTTCTGATTCTGGATTTCTTATTTTTTTAAAAAATGTAAAACACAGTTGTAACACAAGATGAATCCTTACAGGAGAGCACACAACTCCAGCTATCAAATAGGGCAGCCAGAATTAGCATGAATATTTCATATTCTTATTTCCCTTCTATGTTGTTGTTGTGCACCTTCAAGTCATTTCCAGCTTATGGTGACCCCAAGATGAACCTATCACAGGGATTTCTTGGAAAGATTTGCTCAAAGGAGGTTTCTCATTGTCTTCCCCCGAGCCTGAGAGCATGTGACTTGCTCAAGGCACCCTGTGAGTTTCATGGCCAAGCTGGGAGTCAAACCCTGGCCTCCAGACTCGTAGCCTGACACTCAAACCGTTACATTGGATGTATTTCCTTTCTAGTTCTGGCTAATTTCTGGTTTGCAATCACCTGTTGAGATGTATATAAGTAAGCAAAAATGTATTGGCATTAAAAGATTCATGGTGTAGTTTAGTGTTGGTTTTCATGCTGAGGATCTTCAGTGCCTTTCCAATTCTGTACCAGATGCAACTTGTGCACTCTTAGCCAAGGAACAAATAGTTCAGGGGATATAAGGACACTCTCTAATTGTCCCCTCCCTCTCTTTACTAAAAGCTGCAATGAGAGATTGCCAATCAGAGTGGAGGAATTACATGGGGAGGGGATGCCCATTTCTTTTCCTCCCCACATTTTGTCGTCTTAAAAGTTCTCTTCCCCACCTATCTGTTTTGCCTATTGTACAAGCATCTGGGAGAGTGGTTTAGCTTGGGAAAATGACAGAAAGACAAGTATTTAAGAAGCAGCTATTAACACACACACACACACACCATACACACACAACACTAGCAGTAGCAGCAGCCCAGCATAGTGTTCTTTCACTACCATTCCCTTTTTTTTTTTCCTGAGGCTGCTTTTCGTGGGGGTTTTTTAAATCTATTTTTGTTTCCGCTTGATATTTGTCTAAAGAACAAACTGATCCTTGCTCTGTGGAATTCCACCCCCACTCATATACCCACAAATTGTCTTGCATTTGAACAGCCAGGACTCCTTGTGATTGTTTTACTATATGTATCCTTTTTGTTTAAACCTAAAAGGATTCTGAATACTGTTGCTTTTCTAATTTATGTATAGTGATACTGGAACAACCGTAAGGCATAAAAAGTAATAGTTTGGGGGGATGGGGTGGGTGAACAGTAACCTTGACTTTAGTAGTAATTTAACCCACACACTCTTTGCATAGCAACAACTACCTGTAATACATTGTGCAGGGGAATCTTGTAGCATCTTTGAGACTGAGTTGGTAGCATAAGCTTTTGTAGACTTAAGTCTATGAAGCATATGCTACCGATTTCTTTGTCTCAGTCTCAAAGTTGCTACAAGATCCCTTTGCATACTTATCCATACTGACACAGTTATGTCTTTGAATTCTACTATCATGGAAAGCAGCTAATACATTTGTTAGCTCTCTCACAACTGATGCTTTTATATAACAAAACTGTTTGAAATGACACCTGGCTGAATGAGACCACATGTGAAAGGGATCTAGGAGTCCAAGTAGACTATAAGCTGAACATGAGTCAACAGTGTGATGCAGCAGCTAAAAAAGCCAATGCAATTTTAGGCTGCATCAATAGAAGTATAGTTTCTAGATCAAGGGAAGTTATAGTGCCACTCTATTCTGCTTTGGTCAGGCCCCACCTGGAATACTGTGTCCAGTTCTGGGCACCACAATTCAAAAAAGATGTTGAGAAACTGGAGCATGTCCAAAGGAGGGCAACTAAGATGGTGAAGGGTCTGGAAACCTTGCCCTATGAAGAACGCCTTAGGGAGCTGGGGATGTTTAGCCTGGAGAAGAGAAGGTTAAGAGGTGATATGATAGCCCTGTTTAAATATTTGAAGGGATGTCATATTGAGGAGGGAGCAAGCTTGTTTTCTGCTGCTGCAGAGACTAGAACGCGGAACAATGGATGCAAACTGCAGGAAAAGAGATTCCACCTCAACATTAGGAGGAACTTCCTGACAGTAAGGGCTGTTCGACAGTGGAACACACTCCCTCGGAGTGTAGTGGAGTCTCCTTCCTTAGGGGTCTTTAAGCAGAGGCTGGATGGCCATCTGTCAGGGATGCTTTGACTTGGAGTTCCTGCATGGCAGGGGGTTGGACTGGATGGCCCTTGTGGTCTCTTCCAACTCTATGATTCTATTATTCTATGATTCTATGATATTTGTAATGTTAATAGTTGCATCATGTGGTGGGACCCCTGTTCAGTGAGCTAGTGAGTGAATAGTTACATAAATCTATCCGTACAGTGATCGATAGATGTCTCTAAATCTTGTTGCTCAGACAGCAGCGAGGCAGGTAATTGCTTGGCCAATTGGCTGCTCAAGTGTGGGATCCAGTGTAACTATGCTGGCCTATATTTATACAACACAGTCCGCTATATCCACGGATTGTTTATCCACAGATTCAACCATCTGCGGCTTGAAAATATTCCCAAAAAATATAAATTCCAAAAAGCAAAGCACCCGTGGAGTTTAGCATCCACAGAGGGGTTCTTGAACAAAACCCCAGTAGTTACGAGGGATCCACAGTAGTGTAAGTATATAGGTTCTTGGTCTTAGTCATAGTCTATGGAGCTTTACAGACCGCCCTGGGCGCCCACTGCATCCCACCATCCACGGCACTCCCAAGAGGAGAAAGGAGCCTCCACCACGGCCTCTTTCCCCTCGGACTCCTTGGCACAACCATGTGAAGGCCATACCAAGGACAAGTGCCAAAAAGGAGCTCTGTTTTTGAGCTTCTTTTAGTGCTGCAGAAAGGACGACTGCGGCACCATGATGTCAGGCGCACAGTGCGCCATCTAAACATGCACACCATGACATCATGGCAGCGCGCCCATATGGACTGCACCATTTTAAAATGGCGCCGCCCATACATGTTAGGGCTGGAGAGGGTGCGGTTGCTGCCTGCTCCCCAGCCTTAATCGGTGCAGGGACGGCCCTTTTGAGCCGTCTGTACTGCGTATAGGACTTTTTAGTGATTCCAGTAACACTACGGTAATTAAGAGCTTTGTCACACAAGGGTACCCCCTTGCTAAATTAGCATTACAATCATAGAATCAGAGTTGGAAGAAACCATAGGGGCCATCCTGTCCAACCCTCTGCCATGCAGGAACACAGATGGCCTTCTAGCCTCCAAGGAAGGAGACTCTACCACTTGCTGAGGAAGTGCATTCCAAATAGCTCTTACTGTCAGAAAGTTCCTCCTAATGTTGAGGTGGAATCTCTTTTCCTGTAGTTTGCACTCATTGTTCTGGGTCCTTTTCTCTGGAGCAGCAGAAAACAAGATTGCTCCAGCCTCAACATGATACACCTTCAAATATTGAAATAAGGCTATTGTATCACCTTTTAGCGTTCTCTTCTCCAGGCTAAACATATTGTTTGAAAAACCTCTCTTGCTCTCTTGCTTTGTGCACCTTCGGAATCTTTTCACGATTCCAGCATCCATTTGCACTAAAATGTGAAATCAGCTCCAAGGCAATAGTGTCTCTCCGCACCTCTTTTCCTAGTTTGGCACACATACACACAAACAGATCCCCCTGCAGAAATATAAATGAAAGTAGGGTTTCCTTTAAAATGGACTTTCCCCCTTTTTTCCCCTTGGGGTGGGACCATTGCAGTCTAAAATTATTGCTGGCTGACAAAAGTGGGCAGCTACTGCTATTTGTTGTTGTGTGCCTTCAAGTTATTTTGACTTCGAGCGACCCTAAAGGGTTTTCTTGGCAGGGTTGGTTCAGAGGGGGGTTGCCATTGCCATCCTCTGAGGCTGAGAGAGTGGGACTTGCCCAAGGTCACCCAGTGGGGTTCCATGACCAAGCTGGGATTCAAACCCTGGTCTCCAGAATTGTAGTCCAATGCTCAAACCACTACGCCACTCAGGCTCTCATAGCTACTGCTGTATGACTAATCTATCTTCATGCAGCGATCAGTATGTCTGAAGGAAGACAAAGCAAGAAAGAGACAGAGCATTAATGCTTTATTAAGCTGCAAGACTTTTCCTGTTCATCCTATATTTTCAGGTGTGTGTGACATTGTATGTGTGTATCTATGGACTCTTTCATACAAGGCTAAATTGGAAGTAAAATTTAAGGTCAATTCGAATGCAATCATGGGTTTTATGTTATTGCAAATTAACTCTTCACATGCAAATTCGGGCAGGAGGGAAGCCAATTCGAATGCAATCATGGGTTTTACCTTATTGCGAATTAAAGCTTCGCATGCAAATTCGGGCAGGAGGGGGTTATTTTCGGGTAATGGGAAGTAATTCCGAACGGAGCAGGGGTTCATGTAAATTCGCTAAACAAGCGAATTTACATAAATCCGCATTGGCTCCATTCGGAGTTGGGAGAAATTCCTCCCCGTTTGAAAGAGTCCTATGTGTGTGAATGAGCGAGGGAGAGAGAATTATTTTTTATTGTTTTTCTTATTTTTCTTGTTAATATAAAGAAGCATTTTTAAAACAATCTTTCACGGGAGAACAACAGAATTGGGACAATGTCATGTGAAATGTGCCAACCAAAGGCGTTACAGTTGGCCCTCCAAATCCATGGATTCTTTATCCACCGAATCAAGCATCCAGGCTTAAAAACATTCCCCAAAAATAAGTTCCAAACAGCAAACCTTGTTTTTGCCATTTTCTGTAAGGGACATCATTTTACTACTCACTGTATTTAATGGGACTTTAATATCTATGGATTTTGGTATCCGTGAACCATACCCCAGTGGATACCAAGGATCCACTGTATTATTCTGACACAAATGCAAGTTACCTGCATTGTGCAATAAGGCTCTAAGACTAATTCTAGATCCAACACATGGTTTGTTTAGCACAGAAATGGGAAAGTGTAGATCACGGTGTTGAAATATGGCAAATTCCCCCAATCTCCCTAGGAGGAAAAGAGAGGCATGTTTGGCCCCTGACTTCTACAGCTTTTCCTTTAGCTGACTTCTGCATGTGGGATGAGAGCTTAGCAGCTAACACTAGTTTCCCAGAATAGTACTTTTCCCAAGTTAGCAGTGTGTGTCAGTGCAACTTAAATATTGGGCAGCTGCTGGTTGCTTTATTACGGAAGTAAAAGTTGCCTCCTTTTGGTTTCCAGGATTTTTTTTTTAAATTACAAAACCATGCTGTCATGATGAAATATTACTTCACACTTTGATATGAAATTGTTTCATTTTCCTGGAGAAGCAAATACACAGTTCTCTCAAAGAAGAAACCATGCACTCAACAGCTTCTCTTTTGAAGCACAAAGTGTCGCCATCAGTTCTAGCTTTTTTGCCAAATGGGGTCTATCTACCTTCGGTTAATGGAGGAAATTTCATTTCTCCATTTATTGGCTGTCAGCTCTGAGTGATCCAACAGCCCTTTTGACATGGTTTACTTATAATTTCGCCTGCCAGCAGCCTGTAGAAATTTCCAATTGTCTGTTAAGTCTTCTACTGCTTTCATAAAAAAAAGTCCAGACAATTTTTATAGCTGGGATTTCCCAGAAACTCAAGACTCCTATGCCAGAATTTTGACCATGTTCCCAAAGCTAGTCAGGATGTCTTTCCCTTTCTTTTCAAATATGTCTCATCTGTGTTGCAAAGAGAGCACTCTGAAGCAATATTTAAATAATCCTGATCCCATTTAACTTCAAGGAATATGTCCACTCCAAATAAGAATCTTCCCATTAAATTTTATTTCTATCCCCAAATTTCTAGTATTGCAGAGAGTGAGACACTGCAAATTGTTTGCACCTAGAACCCTTGTATTTGCTGTGTTTGCATTACTCTGGTGTATTTGTGAATGCTCAGGTGAAGCTTTATGTTACTGAAAGGCTAGAAATTTGGGGACTGAAAGAAAATTTCATAGTGGGGATTAGAGTAAAATGACCCCATATTGTTCTGGGATCATGAATGCTTAAATGCTCAACTACCCCAATGCAGTTGCTGGCTAGGTAGTATTTTCAATAGGCCAACTGTGTGAAGTAGAGTGCCTCATTGTTCTTTCCTGGGGGCAATGTTGTTTAATATCCTTATAAATGACTTAGATGATGGAATAGGGGGTATTCTTGTTAAATTTGCACATGACTCCAAATTAGCAAATACCTCTCTAAAGACACCAGATACTGTCTGATCTTCGAAGCTAATTAGGATCACCCCTGGTTAATACTTGGATGGGAAATTGTCATTGAATGGCAGGTGATGTAGCCTATATTTCAGAGGTAGGAACTGGCAAAGCACCGGTGAATATTCCTTGCCTTAGAAAACCCTATGAAATGGGTTCACCTTAAGTCAACAAATCACTTGAAGGCACATACACACAAACATGAAAGGACAGGATCAGAATTCAAAATAACCTTGACAGATTGGAGAGCTGGGTCAAATCCAGATTGAGGCTGAGGGTATGTGATTTGTCCAAGGTCACCCGGTGGATTTCCATGGCCAAGCAGGGATTTGAACCATGGTCTCTGGAGTCATAGTTGTACATTCAAACCACTATAAGGCCCCCCTCTGTGTTAAGTAAAAGGTTCCTATTTGGAGTTCAGTCCCTCTCATTGCTTCTTGATCAGCACATCAGGGAGATTAGTAATGAACAGCCCCTTCATTAATCAGTGTTTGTTCCTGAAATTGGCCAAGAACCAATTGGTCAGGAAAATTAATTACTGATTTCCTTTCAAGAAGTTATAATAGGCAACCTCAAGTCCTACATAACAATACAAAGTTGATAGAAATAAATAACAGAACGTCTCTTAGAATTTACCCTACTAATCCCTCTCCAATATATACACTAAATTGTATTACATAATTTGGAGTGACTAACACCTGGCCCTGACTGTGCATATCTATACCACTATTATATCAGTTTGAAAACATTTTAACTGAGAACCAGTGCGGTGTAGTGGTTTGGGTGTTGGACACTGGGCAACCAGGTTCAAATCCCAGCTCAGCCATGGAAACCCACTGGGTGACCTTCAGCAAGTCCCATTCTCTCAGAGGACGGCAGCAAACCCCCTCTGAAGAAACATGCCAAGAATAGCCCATGATAGATGTGCCTTAGAGCCACCATATGGTTTGAAAACACACAACAACAACCCACTTTAACTGCCATAGGATCCTGGAATTTGTAGTTTAATGAAATACTTTGATTTTGTACACTCCTCTGAACTGAACAGTGCTGGAGTTCTCTTGTAGAGAATTCTGCTAAGTGCATCACCAAATTACAAATCCCAGGAGTCAATAGGACAGAGCCATGGTAGTTCACATGGTGTGAAAATGCTATAACTGTGTACTGTGGGTACTTCCTGTCTCTCTGAACTGAAATACAACTACAGTATCTTTAGGATTTCCCCAGCCACTCAGTCAAATTAATATTTCATAGGAGTTACACAAGCATACTGGGTAGGCAGGAAGGCTGGCCAACAAGTAACAGGAGTGATGGTCAGATGACAGTCTTCAGTGAAGGGGGGTTGGATTTTTATTGGAATCACCTTCTCCTGAAAAAGGCAACTGCTAATGAAGAGGGAGGTCAGCTGGTGAACCCTTAGAAACATTACTTGCTTGACTGCAGCCCCCCAAATCCCCACTACTACCACCACTGGGATGTTCTCAGAGCTGTAGTTAAGAAAAGAAAAGAAAAAATGACAATGTTTCTGAGTTCGGGCCTGCAGAAGTTATGGTTGCCAGCAGATGGTGTTATTGATCAAGCAGGAATTATGCTTTAGAAATTCCCTAAGGAAAGAAGAAATGAAATCAGAGGTACAGTAATCAGATGTAGCTAGGTGTTTTCCAGATGGAATGTAAAGAATGAAAATCAAAATTGGCATCATACCCTGTTAGTGACTGTTGTAAAATGATAAAACTTTAATATAGCTGTAACTAAATACCCAAGCCGTGTCCGCATGGAGAAAAAGAAATGTTCCTGCCTCATTCCTGCAATAATCTGTTTAGACTGCGCATGGTGCCAAAATGGGTGGAACACGGGTCCAATTCAGACTCCAGGGTAATTGTCTCTTTTGCTCTGGAAATCAGGCCAGAAACTCCAGAGAATCCCCTGGGCATGCAGACTGTATGGTGGTGGAGGGATGGAGTAAGTAGCATTGGCAGGCAGGTGAGCTGCAGACCTCTTTCAGCCTAAAACTTCCAACTCATCACAGCACTTTCATTTTTGTGCTCTTCCCCCATGACACTCCTTTTGCAAATGTGCAAATTGATCACACAAGCACATGTTAGCACAATACCATCTATACAGTGCACAAGTGTACATTCAAACAACACTGTGTGTGGACAGTCCTGTCGGTATCAGCCAGCTGTGGGTGCTGGTTGTGTGGACAGCTCATCCTCCCCATAGATCTGGAAGCCCCAACACTAAGCCAAGTTTTCCATCAGGGCAGACACAACCCTAGTTATCCTTTTCAAAATGGAAACAGTGAGCAAAATAACTGACCAACATGGTGTAGTGGTTTGAGTGTTGGGAGACCAGGGTTTACATCCCTGTTCAGCTCTACAATCCCACTGGGTGACTTTGAGCAAGTCACATTCTCTCAACCTCAGAGGAAAGTAATGACAAACTCTCTAGGAACAAAACTTGCTGTGAAAATCTCTTGACAGGTTTGCCTTGGGGTCTTCACAAATTAAAAATGACTTGAAGGCACACAAAACAAAATAAGCATGGCAGCAAAGCAAAATGAATGATATCTTTATATGGTTTCAAGCTAAACTGGCCACTGTAGTATGTGTGCATTTAATTTAGGCTGTTGGTGCAAAGGAAATGAAAGGAAAACAAAGAATTTGATACAGAAAAGCTGAGATAGCAATAATTGGCAAAAGAAACCAGGGAGAATGAAGTGTAATGTGAAAAATAAATTGGCCCAAATCTAACTGAAACTGTGAGAGACGGAGGAAGTTAAAGGAGACACAAAGCCTTCATTCAGGAAATGGGAGTCATAGGACTGATTGATATCTATATAATCTAGTGTATTTTACACAAAGGATGGCTCTCTGCTGGGACACATCTGAGCTTTCTGGAATCACATGGTTAAGGACTCAAAGCCTTTTGTGGTTTGATTCGGTTTGGGGTTTGGCTGCGTCCTGAAACTTGTAGCACCTGCATAGACTTGAATAACACCATGAACGCTACATGTTCTCTGCCAAAGCCTGCAGTTGATTTCACCTGAAACACTCCAAAAGCATGGTACTGTAAGAAGCAAAATGTAATAAATCATAATCCAGAAAAGCAGCAAGCGATAGCACCTTAATGAATTTCACAGCTGACATGCAGCTGTTTGGTGAAGGAGGCAGGTGAATATAGACAAATAAAGAGAGCAAAATGTCCAAGGAGTAAGATCAGGATCAGTCCATAAATAGATGGGGAGGGGAACTTCTATTTTTGAGGGAAAAGACAATTCAATAAGTGGAAGGTCTTTCTGATTTCTTTGTTTGGTTTTAAGAGATGGGAGAGTTTAACTCAGAAAAAAGTCAAGCTGGTAATACCCAGATAGTCATCTCATCTACTTCCACCAACCGTGATCCCCAAAACACTAGCTCGGCTGGTCTCCTATCTGGGAGGCAAGATAATGGGGATAAAGAAGGAATTCTGTGGCTTAAATCGTTCAAAATCATTCAAAATCTATTATGTGTATTTTAAAAAAGTTTTACAAGTACTTATGAGGTACTTTATTTGCTTATGTAAATCATCTATGTATTTTGTGTATTTGTTTATCCACTTTTGTAAACCGCTTTGATCTTTTTTGGAAAGGCGGTATATAAATAAATTATTATTATTATTATTATTATTATTATTATTACTACTACTACTACTACTACTACTTTGGACTGTCCAAGAAATGGCTATGTTTTTTCTAATCTGTTTATCAAAGTGGTAGAATTCAAAGATATAGCTGTGTTAGTCTGCAGAATCAGTATGTAGAGAGTTCTTGTAGCACTTTTGAGACTAACTGAAAAAAAGAAGTTGGCAGCATGAACATTCACAGACTAAAGTCTACTTCTTCAAATGCATTTGGTGGAGTGGCTTTTCAACTTCTTGCTTTCAGTTAGTCTCAAAGGTACTACCAGATCTCTCTACATACTGTTTATCAAAGCAAATAGTTTGTGAAATTCAGTCAACAGAAACTTTGGATGTTTGCAACAAAGAGTCTGCCACATGAGCAAAGAATCTTGATTAAATCATGTAAATCAAGGAGGAAGTTCTCTTTCCATCTCTATGTTAAATTGAAAGACAAAGACATGGATGTGAGGGACAAAAGGTCACCTATTGCCTGCGTGACCTTCTTATTTTCCAGTCATGGAGACTTCTGGGCTATAAATACAAATGAAATTGGGAATTTCTAATGAAAAGTGCTGGCTTCCATTTTTAATATAAGGATCCCTGGGGGCCAGTACTGCAGCCACTCACTCACTAAACCACAAGGTTGTGAGTTTAATTCCAGGCAGGGACTCAGGGTTGACTCAGCTTGGCATCTCCAAGGTCGCTAAAATGAGTACCCACATTGCTGGGGGAAATTAGCTTACAGTTGTAAATCACTTAGGACTCTTTCAAACGGGGAGGAATTTCTCCCAACTCCGAATGGAGCCAATGCGGATTTATGTAAATTCGCTTGTTTAGCGAATTTACATGAACCCCTGCTCCGTTCGGAATTACTTCCCATTACCCGAAAATAACCCCCTCCTGCCCGAATTTGCATGCGAAGCTTTAATTCGCAATAAGGTAAAACCCATGATTGCATTCGAATTGGCTTCCCTCTTGCCTGAATTTGCATGCGAAGAGTTAATTCGCAATAACGTAAAACCCATGATTGCATTCGAATTGACCTTAAATTATACTTCCAATTAAGCCTTGTATGAAAGAGTCCTTAGAGACTGTTTAGCATGGTATGAAGCAATATATAGATGAAGTTGCTATTGCTAATATTATTTTCGTCGCACAGCTGCCTCAGACACTGTCACAAAAGTGGTGAAGTGAGAACAAGGGAACAGCCTCCAGTAAATTCCTTTTATTCTCATCCCAAAAAAAGTAAGAGAGAGAGTAAGAGAGCTGGAGACCATTCACTCTATAGAATTTTAGCACTGCGATTTCACATTAACTGCCATGGCTACATTCTATGGGATTCTGGGGTTTGTATGTTGAGGCACTATTCCTCTTTGGCTGAAAATCATAAAGCTGTTGTTTTTGTTGTTCCTGCTGCTGTGTACCTTCAAGTCATTTCCAACTTATAGTGATCCTAAGGTGAACCAATAACAGGGTTTTCTTGGCAAGTTCCTTCAGAGGGAATTTGCCATCGCCTTCCCCTGAGGGCTGAGCCAGGAATTCAACCCTGATCTCCAGAATCATAGTCCAGTGTTCAAACCACTACACCATGCTGGCTCTCCTTGTAAATTGTAAGTACACCTTCCTAAACTGCAGATCACAGAGTTCCATACGATGGAATGACTACTGAATAATGTATCACATAGAGCTAAACCCAGAATAAGTTATGACAGTTAAAGTGGAGTCATAGCATTATTAGTGTGTAGTGTGAGAGGGCTCCAAGTAAGACACACTCTGGCTGGAATCTCCAGTTCTCATAGAATTACATCCTCTTCAGTGCCTCTTCCCTTTTCCCCACTGATGTTTTCCCATAAATGGAAAGCTTGCACATGGTTGTGAGAAGTTCAAAATTGTATCAGATTAGTCAGAAACCAAACAATAGCAAAAACAACTTTGTACTGTGGGCATTTGCCTCTGGTTCATGCTTCCCAAGGCTTTTGCACATACTGTGTTTGTGTTGCTCTGTCTTTTTGTTTCTCCCCCCATCTCTTAATTTTGTAACAAGCCTAAAGAAAGGTTCCAAAAAACTCAGACGTTCACCACATTTGTGAAATTGTTGTTGTTGTTGTTGTTGTTGTGTGTCTTCAAGTCGTTTCCGACTTACAGTTGACCATAAGGCAAACCTATCATGGAGTTTTCTTAGCAAGAGTTGTTCAAAAGAGATTTGCCATTACTTTCCCCTGAGGCTGAGAGCATGTAACTTGCCCAAGGTCACCCAGTGGATTTCATGTCTGAGCAGGGAATCAAACCCTGGCCTCCAGAGTGGTAGTCAAACCCACAACCCACTATGCCATGCTGGCTCTCTGTGAAATTTTATGATCATTATAAAAGTGTTTAAGAGCCCTAAATTTCCTCTGGTACAAAATCTAGAATTTGTCTAGATTAGATAGATGATAGACAGATAGACAGATTAGTATAAAATGAAGATTTTATGATTTAGCATATTTACATTCTGAAACATTACAGGTACAACCACGTCCTGTGGTTCTGAGGACTGATAGATCTTCATCCCACTGTTAGTTGAGCTGCTCTCCCCACACGGGCTGTTGATAGATAAAATGTGCAATATTTTCAAATAACTACTCATAACAGGCCTGGCCCTCCTCTGGAGCAATATCTCTAAGGGCCTGTAGTGAACTGTATTATTCCTTTGTAATACACATACAATTAAATTGCTTCAGTTGTTTATTTCTTTTCTATCATCCCAAGCTCAAGATTTGGAAGATTTGTAATAGCTCCTGTTGTCCCTGTTGTGACAGTTCCAAAGAAGTCTATGATGATAGCAAGCCTTTAATATTTTCTTTGTATAAATCAAATAAAGCAAAGATGGGAAGCTTGTCTCGCTCTGTTCTGTCGCCATTTATAATAGTGCTTTAATGTAAAATTATATTGAACATATGTCTCATTTAATGGTTCAAACTGTCATTCAGCTATAAATGTGCATTTTATAGCGAGACTTCACATAATACACTCCCCTTTAAGTCTAAATTTACATCAGCGAGAGGTTGGGAGAGCACTGCCAATATATAGATGCAACCCTGTGTATATTTACTACATAACATAGTGGGTCTTACTTGGATAGTATTATAGCTAATCTACACCCATACACATACACACATATCTCCCTTCCTTCAGTTCTGATTACTATAACAGATGTACTAGACTTGCTATTTTAAAAAAGGAACACACATATGATCTCAAGGGAGACATAAGGGAGACACAAGTACTTATACCTGTGTTTCCAAAAATGTCAGATTCTTCTGAATTATTTCAGATTTACAAAGGAGGGGAAAGGACCTCAAAATGTTTCATCTGCTTATCTTTCCACACAAAGGATTCATTAGGAAATTTTGTTTTGGATTTGTTATTTGCATTCAAGTTATTTCTGAGTTATGGTGACCCTAAGGCAACAACCCTATCACAGTGCTTTCTTGACAAATGCCGTTGGGAGTGGGATTGCCATTAGCTTCCTCTGAGACTGAGTTGATGTGACTTGCCCAAGTCACCCAGTGGGTTTCCAAAGGCAAGCAGAAACTCAGACTCTGGTTTCCTGGATACACCATGAGAAATATTAGTTTATTCCTATTTCTTTTTGTGTCCAGTATAGTCATTCCCCTAACCCTTGGGAAAGAAAATCAGATATATTTAAAGAGCAGCAGCACCACCACCACCACCAACAACAACAACAACAAACCCCTCTAGGATTGTGGATCATTTCTTTCAAATAAGGGAATCAAATATATTTTATTTCTATGAAATACTGTACAGTGGTCCCCCGGGATACGAATCCCCCGCCTAACAAAAACCCCAGGATACGAAAAAGCCGGGGCCGAAAAACTGGCCCCGGCTTGCGAAAGTATCCCCGGGTTACGAAACTCAAACGGCGCGAAATTTAAAAGTTGCAAAGTGCTGCTATTGGCCAGGGGGCTGGCTGGTTAAAGGGGATTGGTTACGAAACGCAAACGGCGGGAAATTTAAAAGTTGCAAAGTGCTACTATTGGCTAAAGGGCTGTTTAAAGGGGATTGGTTAACGTTCAGCTTTGGCGCGAATTTTGAACTTGGTTTAGCAATCTGATTGGCTTGCGAAAGCAATCTGATTGGCTAACGAATGGGGGGGGGGGGGGTGGCTTCAGAAATAAAAGCCAGGTTCCAGTGCTGGGACCCCTTGTTCGGCCTTTGTGAACTGGTGAGATAGATTTGATTCTGAACTCTTGGCTCCAGTGAAGGTCTGAACTTCTTTGACTGGATTTGTCTGGCTGACTTCTGCCTGGCACTTTACCTGTGCATCTACGCCTGCTCTTTGGATCAAGACCTCCGGTGAATCCCTGGAAGTGCAGGTACAGTATGGATTTTTTACTTCTTCTTGTGGGTGAATGATGTGGATGATGTGGCCTCGTGCAGTGAATGGCTTTTGAAACTTTGTTTTTTTGGTTTTGTGCACATTGGGCTGAGAGAGTGATCACAGTGCATTGCTTTGCAGTTTCAAATGTTTCTGGGGGTGGGGGTCTTCTGCTTCCAATGTGCCCATGGGCCTTGGAAAGGCCTGTGCAGTGAATGGCTTTTGAAACTTTGGTTGTTTTGGTCCTTTGCAAATTGGGCTGAGAGAGTGATCACAGTGCATTGCCTTGCAGTTTCAAAGCTCTCTGGGGTCCCTTCTGCTTCCAAGGTGCCCATGGGCCTTGGAAAGGCCTGTGCAGTGAATGACTTTTGAAACTTTGGTTGTTTTGGTTCTTTGAAATTGGGCTGAGAGAGTGATCAGAGTTGCAGTTTCAAAGCTTTCTGGGGTCCCTTCTGCTTCCAATGTGCCCATGGGCCTTGGAAAGGCCTGTGCAGTGAATGGCTTTTGAAACTTTGGTTGTTTTGGTTCTTTGAAATTGGGCTGACACAGTGATCACAGTGCATTGCCTTGAAGTTTCAAAGCTCTCTGGGGTCCCTTCTGCTTCCAAGGTGCCCATGGGCCTTGGAAAGGCCTGTGCAGTGAATGGCCTTTGAAACTTTGGTTGTTTTGGTTCTTTGAAATTGGGCTGAGACAGTGATCACAGTGCATTGCCTTGAAGTTTCAAAGCTCTCTGGGGTCCCTTCTGCTTCCAAGGTGCCCATGGGCCTTGGAAAGGCCTGTGCAGTGAATGGCCTTTGAAACTTTGGTTGTTTTGGTTCTTTGAAATTGGGCTGAGACAGTGATCACAGTGCATTGCCTTGAAGTTTCAAAGCTCTCTGGGGTCCCTTCTGCTTCCAAGGTGCCCATGGGCCTTGGAAAGGCCTGTGCAGTGAATGGCTTTTGAAACTTTGGTTGTTTTGGTTCTTTGAAATTGGGCTGACACAGTGATCACAGTGCATTGCCTTGAAGTTTCAAAGCTCTCTGGGGTCCCCTCTGCTTCCAAGGTGCCCATGGGCCTTGGAAAGGCCTGTGCAGTGAATGGCTTTTGAAACTTTGGTTGTTTTGGTTCTTTGAAATTGGGCTGAGACAGTGATCACAGTGCATTGCCTTGAAGTTTCAAAGCTCTCTGGGGTCCCTTCTGCTTCCAAGGTGCCCATGGGCCTTGGAAAGGCCTGTGCAGTGAATGGCTTTTGAAACTTTGGTTGTTTTGGTTCTTTGAAATTGGGCTGAGAGAGTGATCACAGTGCATCGGGGGGGGGGATTTAGAGCATGGGGGGGTTGGGTGGGAAAGGGTGGCCTGTGAATGGGTTTTGCTCAGTGCCTGTTTCTTTTGCCCTTTTTAGGCTTCGATTATTGCCCCCAAGAAAGCCAGTGGGGAGGAGAAGAAGAAGAGGCTTCCCTTGTCCTTGGAGGACAAGAAGGACATCATTGCCAAACACGAGAGGGGAGTGCGCTTGGTGGACATTGCGAAGGAGTACGGCCGGAACCCTTCAACCATCGACACTGTCCTCAAGCAGAAGGAGGTGATCAAAGGCGTTGTGGCTCCAGCGAAAGGCGTCACCACCATCACCAAGCAGAGGACACCTGTGCACGACGAGATGGAGCGTCTGCTGCTCCTCTGGATTAAAGAGAAGGAGAGAGCTGGGGACACCGTCAGCATATCTGTCATTTGTGAGAAGGCCACAGCCATCTTCGAGGACCTGGCCAGCAAGGAGGGAGGCGAAGGAAGTTCTTCGCAGGAGTAGCAAGCCACCCTGGAATTCAAGGCCTCGCATGGGTGGTTTGACCACTTCAAGAAGAGGACCGGCATCCATTCTGTCGTCCGTCACGGGGAGGCGTCCAGCGCAGACTGCCAGGCCACCGAAGAATTTGTCCAGAGGTTCAAGGACATGGTGGAGGAGGAAGGCTACGTCCCAGAACAAGTCTTCAACTGCGACGAGACGGGCCTGTTCTGGAAGAAGATGCCTCGTTGCACCTTCATCACCCAGGAGGAGAAGAAATTGCCAGGTCACAAGCCGATGAAGGACAGGTTCACTCTTGCGCTGTGTGCCAACGCCAGCGGGGACTGCAAGGTCAAGCCCCTGCTGATTTACCACTCCGAGAACCCCAGAGCCTTCAAGGCACACAAGGTGCAGAAGGACAGACTGCCTGTGATGTGGCGTGCCAATGCCCGGGCATGGGTCACACGCCTCTTCTTCGTGGAGTGGGTCAACGGTGTCTTCGGCCCTGCTGTCAAGCGGTACCTGGAGGACAATGATCTCCCCCGGAAGTGCCTCCTCATCTTGGACAATGCTCCTGCGCACCCGCCCGGCCTGGAAGAAGACATCTTGGACAAGTTCTCCTTCATCAAGGTCCTGTTCCTGCCTCCCAACACGACCTCCATCCTTCAGCCCATGGACCAGCAAGTCATTGCGAACTTCAAAAAACTCAACACAAAACACCTGTTCAAGAGGTGCTTTGACGTGACGGAGAACACCCAGCTGACCCTGCGAGAATTCTGGAGACAGCACTTTGACATCGTCGTGTGCTTGCGGATGGTGGACTTGGCCTGGCAGGAGGTCACCAGACGCACCCTCAATGCAGCCTGGAAGAAGCTGTGGCCTGCTGCTGTTGCGTCGGAAGGGTCAGAGGCCGAAGTTGAAGATCCCGGTGAGGCAAAGGTTGCGGAAATCGTCTCCCTGGCACACAGCATGGGACTGGTCATCGACGCGGAGGACATTGATGAACTCATCGAGGAGCACAACAAGGAGCTCTCGACTGAGGACCTGAAGGCGTTGGCAGCCATGCAGCACTCGGCCATGGAGGAGGAGTTGTTCGGGTCAGAGACAGCCCAGGAGGAGGGGGAGGCGGCCGCATCAATTGGGACTTCGGAAATCAAAGACATTTTGCGGCAGTTCCAGACTGTTGCTGATTTTGTGGAGAAGCATCACCCTGAGAAGGTGTTCACCAGCCGCGCAATTGCGCATTTTGATGATATCTGCCTTACCCATTTTAGGAACCTGGTTAAGAGCCGGCAAAAGCAGACATCCTTGGACCGGTTCTTCCTGAAACTCGGAGAACCGCCATCCAAGAAGGGCAAAGGTGCTGGTGACTCTTAAAAAGCCCAAAAATTTTTTAAAAAAAAAATTGTTAAAATGGTTAACTTTGTTAAATTTGTTGAATTGGTTAAAGTTGGTTGAATTGGTTCAAATTGGTTGAATTGATTGATTGGGTTTAAATTTGGGTGTTTTGGGTGGCCTCCTCCTCCTCCTGTCTCACTCAGGTTTGCCATGACCAGCAAAGGTAAGAAAAAATTTTTTTTTTAATTCTTTAGATTCTGCTTCCAATGTGTCCTTGGCCCTTGGAAAGCCCTGTGCAGTGAATGGCTTTTGAAACTTTGGTTCTTTGGTTCTTTGCAAATTGGGCTGAGACAGTGTTCAGAGTGCATTGCCTTGCAGTTTGAAAGCTTTCTGGGGTCTGTTCTGCTTCCAAGGTGTCCATGGGCCTTGGAAAGGCCTGTGCAGTGAATGGCTTTTGAAACTTTGGTTCTTTGGTTCTTTGCAAAGTGGGCTGAGACAGTGTTCAGAGTGCATTGCCTTGCAGTTTGAAAGCTTTCTGAGGTCTGTTCTGCTTCCAAGGTGCCCATCGGCCTTGGAAAGGCCTGTGCAGTGAATGGCTTTTGAAACTTTGGTTCTTTGGTTCTTTGCAAAGAGGGCTGAGACAGTGTTCAGAGTGCATTGCCTTGCAGTTTGAAAGCTTTCTGAGGTCTGTTCTGCTTCCAAGGTGCCCATGGGCCTTGGAAAGGCCTGTGCAGTGAATGGCTTTTGAAACTTTGGTTCTTTGGTTCTTTGCAAAGTGGGCTGAGACAGTGTTCAGAGTGCATTGCCTTGCAGTTTGAAAGCTTTCTGGGGTCTGTTCTGCTTCCAAGGTGCCCATGGGCCTTGGAAAGGCCTGTGCAGTGAATGGCTTTTGAAACTTTGGTTCTTTGGTTCTTTGGAAATCTTTTTTTTTTTTTAATTCTTTAGATTGGCCCTGCAAGTCATTCTTAAGTTCTTTAGTGCCTTAGGGAAGTTTCTATTAGAGTGTATTGTAGGGTACTTAAGGAAATAGGCCTCTATTGTAAGCTTCCATTGACTTGCAGGGTCAATCTGGGGTCATGGAACGGATTAGTTATTTTCAATGGGAAATAGGCCCCGGGTTACGAAATTTTCGGCTTACGAAAAAGGTGCTGGAACGAATTAATTTCGTAACCCGGCGGACCACTGTATCTGTACTGTTATGCCTTACGTTAGACTTCTTCAATCTGGTGCCCTCCAAGCATTTTAGACTACTAAATCCAGATAGCATGGGCAACAGTCAGATGATGGAATGTGGAATCCAAAACATCTGGAGGATACCAAGTTGGGAAGAACTGGCTGACACCATGGTTTGAGAAGCAACAAATGAAAGAAGAGAATTTTGGGTCCTTTCCATTTTGCCTCTCTGCCTGCATGCAAAGACCTTTTAATTTAGGTAGGATTTTGGCAACTGGCTGGTAGCCAGAAAGAGCAGCATGTTTAACATGCAGCTTCTACATTTTTTTCCTGTTTTTGTGTTTTCAATTGCTTTTAGCCCCATTGTATTTTTAACATATTTTATTTAATTGTGCTTTAAGATTATATTTGGCTTGTGCTTTTTCTCTATACCTTTCATTTTTTTTTAGTTAATCTGGCTGTGACCTACCTTGTAAGCACCTTTTTTTCAGGAGAATGGTGAAATATAAATCAAATAAATGTTCATTGTACAAACTATATATTCTCAGGTTTTGTCATGTCCAGTTCAAGAGTAGTGTTTGTTGATTTGAACAAATCTATGGGCAAAGCAAGTTAAAGTTGCAATAAATAAATAATAATAATAATAACAACAACAAAAACAATTTATCTATACCCCACTTTTCTGTTGCCAAACAGTCAAAGCAGCTTGCATCTAAAATTCATTCCAATATACAATACATTGTACATATAATATTCCCATCCCCTATATTCTGTACTAATTGAAGTTTCTGGATTAAGCACAAGGGTAGCCCCATGTAGAGCGCATTGCAGAAATTGAGTCATGTGGTTACCAGTGCATGTACCACAGATTCCAGGTCCCCGGGTCTAGGAAAGGGTGCAGCTAGTGTATCAGCCAAAGCTAATAACAAGCACTCCTGACTGCTGCATTTACCTGATTTGTCATCTGCAGCAACGAATCTAGGAGCATCCTCACCTTTGAAGAGAGCATGACCCCATCCAGGACTGGAGATTGCAACCCAATACCTGGTTTAGGGGCCCCTACTGTGAGTACCTCCATTTTGTCTGGAACCAGTTTTAGTCTGTTTTTCCTCATCCAGTCCATTACCACAATCAATGTGTTTAAAAATAAGCCTGAAAGAATCAGGATTTCATTCCAGCTTCTCCTTTGAATGATTGCTGTCAAAAGGTGACTGTTACTCAAAATTATCTCGGAAGTTCCTTCTGTAATTTCAGCCAGACTGTAAGACTTATAAGTAAGCAAACGTACAAGTTATTTTTTCAAACCACCTTGTTCTCCTAGGAGTCAAGATGATCAATTTATAGTTTGCCTACAGCTGTGCATTTTATATCCCAGAAGCACTACAGTATAGAGGGTTTTTTCCTTTTTTTTTTTTCAGATGATATTCAATACATGACACTTGGAATTTATACAGAGCAAAATATGAAGCATGCTATTCAGTTCTTCCAGCCTAAATATTTGAAGAGAAGATATATTAATATATACCAGCACATCTTTAGATTTTATTTTTATTTTGCAAAAGAAGGTTTTAGGACCCAGAACTACAGCAACAAGACAAACCATTACAGTTGCTAAAAGCATTTTCCTGAAAGCTGTGAATATATTTTAGTGCTGCAAACTTTTTTTCCCCTTTTGGATTTGTTTAAGGTAGGAGACGTTTAGAATCCTTCAAGCAGCAATGTGAGTAAAAGAAATTGCTTTCATTTTAGTAGAATAATGCCAGCTTCCACTACTCGATGCCCACCCCCTCTTTTTAAAAAGTCACTTCAGCTGCTAGTGCAGCTGGCAGTTTAAAAACTGTGTAGATAGACTTCTCAAAGGATGACTGTTGAAATGTTACCATCACAATTACTGGCACTAACTGTGGGATAAATGTAGTTCATTTCCCCGGTTCTAAGTGCTATTTTGTCTTCTGTGTCAAAGACAGCTAATCAAAGCTCCCTTGCAGTACAGCCTTGTACATCGATTGCCCAGGGGCTTCTTCTAGCTCCGAAGCCAAAGAGAGTTGCTATGGGAATCAAAAGGGCACTTGGAGACAGGATCCAGGGCTTGGCTTTCTCCCATCCAATGTTGCCGGAGTCACGGGAATGAATGGGGGGAGGGATGAAGAGGAGGTGGCAAGGAAGCAGGGAGAAATGAATGCATGTCAGAGGAGGGACTCTTGTAGCTTGTGACTATGGAATGGAAGATAGCAAAGAATCAAATGCATCAGGCAGAGTAGGGGCTCTGCCACAGTTGCCCATCCAGACAATCTTCCTGCTGTAGAGTTAAAATGAAAGAGCAGCCTTTGTAGCAAAACTACAATAAAAGTCTGAATCTAAGCAAGTCTTCAGAAGGATGGGATCCAGCTCATCTGCATACCGGCCCAAGTACGTCTATTTGGAGATTGATGGACGAATTCAGAAGGTACTTTTCCCACTCCTTCTTTATGTGCAGCTACTGCCTTTACCTGATTGCCTTTGCATTAAACTGGATTCACTGTCCTGGGTCTTTTTCTTTTTTGTATAGTGAGTTGGAATTACATCCTCATCTGGCTACAAATTTTTCTGCCTTCTAGGAGGCAGCATGGAAATATGAATACAGCAGTGTTGTTCTTGCACAATCTTTGGTTTTGCCAGCGCTTAGGGTAAATGATAAGAGAACTCTTGAGGGCACATTAATGGTCTCAGGATGGCATGAGCTTTGGAATGCATGTGTGGATGCCTACTTAACTGGAACAATTTTGGAGTGCAGTAATATAGATGTGCATGCAAAGTTTCAAAGGAGTCCAGGGGTCCTGTGCTAGTTTGTTGGGGAGTAGATCTCAATGTCAATGCAAAATGTTGTTGTTAACACATCTAGGAACTAGAAAGATGGGGAGATTAAAGTAGTTTAGGTGGAAAAAATCATTTTAAAATTATATTGCTCTCTAATAATATCTGCCTGTGGTACTCTTTTCAGGAACCTTATATGTATCTAGGCAGGCACACACAGACACAGAGCATTAAGCATATTCCATAACTTCCAATATGATTTCTGCATGTCGGAGGGGGAGTTAGCAAGAAGTGGAAGTTAGCAATGGGCAGCCTTGGTCTCTGGAGATACCCTAGCTGTTGGGCTAGCACAGAGAAGAGAGCAGGCATGAAAATCCTCCTGCCTATGGCAAGGGATTTTAACAAAAACCCCAAACAAATTAAATATAAATCTTTTCCCTTTTAAAACTGTGAGATGGGTAAAGGAGGGACTTTTGAGATCCCTGGATATGACATAGTATGTGTTAATAATTCTCAAAAACTCCACATCTAATAAATGGTTATTACAGTGTCATAGTCCATACACACGGTGCTAGCACATCTATGGTGCTCTGCAGCCTGCAAAGTATTTGAAAACTTCTAGTGATGTGAACTATAAGAGCTAGAGTTTTGGCTGGGGCTCATTCTAGAGAACATATGATTGGTTTTCAATAGCCTGCAGTCCATTTTCCAGCACACCAAGTATTAGTCATCACCTTCAAAGCCCTAAGCAGAGTAAATCCAAGACATTGACAGGGTAGCCATTAGCCATATAATCCTCATACCTACAAACCCAAGCTTTCTGGTAGAGGTTTTGTTTCCTCCTTTTGCCATCAGAAGCAGGCCTTTTTCCATGTGGTGGCCAGGTTGTGACATTCCCTCCCCCATGATGTCCAACTAGACCACATTTTCCTTGACATATTGATCACTTGCTAAGTTTTTTTCCTCACTGTGATTTTGATATTATTTCATTTTCTTGTCTTCTCTTTAATTATTTGTCCCACTTGCCCCACGCGCCTTTGTTTTTATGATGCTGGTTGCTGGGTTGTTTTAAGTTTGGATTTGTTTTAATGGCTGCCTGGTGTGTCTCAGCGCTCTTTTATTTCAAAATTATGTTTCTGGAGTTGTGCTGAGGAGCCTTCAAGGCCAAATAAATATTTAAATTAATAAATAGGTACATGAATTATTATAATTACAGTTCCAATACAGGAAATTACATTTCCCAGAACTCAACATCACAATTTGCAAGGAAGATTCAATTTCCAAAGAACTGCAGGATTATCATGGGGTCTACCATCTGGACTCTCAACAAGACATGCATAGTTCTTCATTTCTAAAGCGCAGAGGGAGAGGGGGAGAAAGAAAATCTGAAAAGACTTTAATAAGGCCCTTTAACTATGAGGTCAGATGTGACTAATAGTCATCATGTTTTTCTTTCTTTCCCATTCCAACCCTGCTCAAAGTATTTGTTTCAGTTGTTTGCCATTGTTATGCTTTGGCTGTTTATAAAGTCCATTGTGAGCACAGAAGTAGCAAAAAGCAGAAAACAGAAGCCAGAGAGAGTGGTAAAAGACAGCAGAGGAAAGTGGGCTTCATGGTAATGAAGTTCCTGGACATGGTCTGCAGGACCATGGACAGCTCCAAAACAGCCAATTTGATCCAACAACTGGCAGAAATGAACTAAACAAGCAATGTAGCAGGGCTGGGCAACTATGACTCTCCAGGTGTTTTGTTGCTGTTGTTTGTCCCATTAGCTTCAGTCAGCATTGCCACTGGTGAGAAACATTTGAAGGATAACAGTTCTCCACTCTTGGAGGGTTGTTGTTGTTGTTGTTGTTGTTGTGTGCCTTCAAGTCATTTCCAACTTATAGCGACTCTAAAGCGACCCTATTATGGGGTTTCTTGGTGGAACTTCTGGTATCTTGGAGGACAAGGAGGAGTGGGTAAACATGAGATGCTGGACAACGCACCCTCAGCGGACTTTCAGCTGCCTGACTGTAATATCTGGACTGCTTGCCACTTAATCTGTGTTTTGGTCTTTACTAGAGACCCACCATACATCGGGCTGCAGATTTGTCTAGGCAACAGGTGCACTCTTGTGTCACATCTGCCAGGATGGTATCTGGGTTTGCACTGATCCCCGCCACTCCAAATTGATTATTATTATTATTATTATTATTATTATCATTCAACAAGTCCAGAACAGTCAGACACTGAAGGAGCAGTTCTGCATGTTCTTTGAAAACGTTCAAAATTGGTTGAAGATGTGACAGAATTGTGGCTTCTGCTCATGAAAAACAAGTAAATCGGGCCATCTAGTCCAACCCCCTGCCATGCAGGAACTCACAATCAAAGCACCCCAGCAGATGGCCATCCAGCCTCTGTTTAAAGACCTTCAAAGAAGGACACTCCTGGAGTTATTCTCTGGTCACCAACAAACTTTACAGACATCATAGACATTTCTATGGGAACCACTGTAAGGGGCTACTTAATATATCAGGGCTAGCCAACTTGAAATTTTCTGGCTAGCACAATCCATTACTGAGAACAGAAACACTCTTTCAGGTGACCTTTCTTGCTTAACCCACAGATCATCCTCTGTATACTAGGAAGGCACAAGATTTCCAGGATCTGAGAAAGTGTGTGGGAGGTGACATCTCTGCCCTCAAGAAAGATAGTTAAAGACGCAATCAAGTGCTCCCTTATACTCCAAGCCTGGATGCAATGCAATCATTTGGGATATTGCAGCAGGACCATTTTTTTTAAATCATTCTAGCTGAGAAAACTGAGTTAATCATTTAATTCATGTAATTATCTTAATTGTTACATTGACCACAAAGAACAACGCTTCCAAAGAACAGCGTGCCAACACCTCACTAGTTTTTGGTCATTCTATCAATGATAGTATCTGTGTACTCATCAGTTCCTTATGACTAGCAGAAAAGAATATTGTTGTTGTTGTTGTGTACAACTCAAGATCAGAGTTCAATTTCCCCGCTCAGCCATGAAACCCAATGGCTGACCTTGAACAAGTCACATGCTCTCAGCCTCAGGAGAAGGCAATGGCATAATTTTGCCATTGCCTTCTCCTGAGGCTGAGAGCATGTGACTTGTTCAAGGTCAGCCATTGGGTTTCATGGCTGAGCGGGGAAATTGAACTCTGATCTCGAGTTGTAGTCCAACAGCCAGACCACTACATCATGCTGACTTCTATTAAACCAGAAAAATCTGGGTTATTCTTTAAAAATGATTTATTGCAGACTTGTTCTAAACTCTTGATATAAAATATGTCCTGTAACTTGGAGAAACTTTTCACAATGCTTTAGATTGATTTCCCCTGACCACCTCCTCCAAATATGCTAGGATGAAAATACATATAAAACCTGGTTTTGTTCCATGATTACTGTTCTAAAAAGCATTTATTGGAGATTACAGGAGAAGGACAGCTGCCTGAAAAGATGATACAAACTCTAATAAAAAATGGCTAGACAGCTACTTCCCATTACATTTATCAGTAGTGAAATATTATTAGTATGGTGCTTGGTGTGGGAAATGGGGAGAGTAGACAGTCTATCTCATTTAGTCAGAGTTGAGTTATGCAGGAAATTATTTTTCTCCATACACATTACATCAAGATATAATTAGAAGAAACGGAGCTTTAGTTTTCCAAAGAATTTGGTTTCTAGAGGGAGCGTATTAAGTGAATTCTAGGCTTTCCTTTCACTTGGTTCTACAGTGAGGTAAAAGCCCATTTATGTCATTTATTATCCTATGAATTTGAAATAATTTCTTTTCAAATCACAAGCCACAGTACTTTGATATATTTCAATGGGTGCAGGCATACACTGAAACATGTATAAGGATTATATTTGAGTAATGAAAATGAGTATGATAAATATAGTATAGAGCCATAGATCCAATAGAGGACTACTCATTGGCCAATGTTTGTGGCGCAGTCCAATTGACTCCAAAATAAAAATAGTTATATGGTGTGTTACATATGTATAGGCCAACATGTAGTCAGTAAGCGGTTCTTATGAAATAGATTTGCAAGGGGATTGTGTCCTACTAATTGGAACAGGAGGTAAAGTTACTTTTTTTTGACTGAAACACCCAGAGTACTTCAGGTAGCATGGACATTGGCCATGCTGGATGGTACTGATATCTGAAGTCCAAAATAAGTAACATTTCAAAGCTTTGGTACAGACTATTGTGCCATCCTTTCCCTCCAGAAATATCCAAAAATTGGACTTAAAGATGAAGATTTTAAACTCTTTGCTTCGTTAACAAACACAAACAGGAGGCTTGCTGATCATGATCAGTTGCCTAAATAAGTTAACTTTTGGAAAGCCAATCTTTAAAAGTATAAGAATGCTACAGTGACACACTGATTAAAAGATTATGTCTCTATGTCTCATAGTCTCAGGTGATGCACCTTTGAGATTTCCTCAGATAAACAGTGGCTACTAGAGCCATCCAACTAATTTGGCTGTGTGCTGAAACAAATATATTTGGACTGGCTACAGACTGGGTCAGGTCAGGCTGATTCAATTCCATACTGCCATTCTTGGATGTCCTAGTCATCCGCAAATCGAACCAACATTTGGGTCACACAGTATACAGAAAACCTATAAATACGGATAGATACCTGCACAAGAACTCCAGCCATCACCCAGGACAAAAAAGAAGCACAATAAAAACACTGGTAGACTGGGCAAAACAGACCTGTGAACCTCACTTCTTGGAACTGAAGCACCTGGACTGGGCTCTACTCCAGCGCAGACATCAGAAGGGCTGCCAGGCCCAAAAGAACCCAGGCAAGGGAAGACAAACAACCACCCAAAGGGAAGGTATTTCTACCATACATCAAAGGAATCACAGGCAAAATAGAAAAACTGGTGAGGAAACACAACCTTCAAATGGTTTACAAACCCACGAAGAAAATCCAGCAAATGTTGTGCTTAGCCAAGGACAAGAGAGACCCTCTCACAGTCCCAGGAGTTTACCACATACCATTCAGCTGCAGACAAGTCTACATAGGGACCACCAAACGCAGTGTGCAAACAAGAATCAAGGAACATGATAGACACTGCAGACTGGGTCAGCTGGAAAAATCAGCAGTAGCAGAACAAGTTATAAACCATCCTGGGCATAAAATGCTGTTTGAAAACAATGAAATTGTGGACCATGCCAACAACTATCATGACAGAATGCACAGGGAAGCCATTGAAATCCACAAACACCTGCACAATTTCAACAGGAAAGAGGAAACCTTGAAGGTAAAAAAAGTTTGTCTACCAGTGCTGAAAAACAGGAAGACTCAGAAAATGCAAATGAGAAACCACCCAGGGCCAGGGGCTTTCCCAACAGAATGATCACTAATTAGCAGACAGTAATCCTCTTCTGCATATCCTCCCACCCATTAGCAACAGTGATTAGTACATGCAAATCATTCTGCACTTCCCAGGGTCACACAGCATATATATGCCCAACTCTTTTCAGACAAGCATTCTCTGAAGCCACAGATGCTGGTGAAACATCAGGAAGAAACTCGTTTTGAACATGGCAACATAGCCCGAAAAAACCACAAATAAACCAGCCATATTTGGATTGGCACCAAATCAAGTAAGATCAGGTCAATTCAGTTCCATAATGGGTCACCCTAATTCAGTCTGATCCAGCATGCTTAGTCCTTTGGGTATTAAACCAATTAAGATATAAAACAGGAATATACAAACATTGTGTCATCAGCATGATCAAGGAAACAGAATAGGTGGTGTGACCGGGAGGGCTTGGACTGTAGTTTGCTAAATGAACACTTACAGCCAGTGTGGCATAGTGATTTGAACACTAAACTACAAGTCTGGCGATCAGGGCTTACATCCTCAACCAACCATGGAAACCCACTGTGTGACCTTGGGCAAGTCACACACTCTTAGCCTCAGAAGAAGGCAAAGGCAAACCCCCTCTGAACAAATCTTGCCAAGAAAACCGCATGGAAAAAGCACCTTATAGTCACTCTAAATCATAAGTGACTTGAAGGCATACAATAACAACAACAAATTGAATCAATCTCAGGATAAAAACTCTTACCAGCAATTTCCATCCACAGTGCTCCCAAGGAGATATTGTGTGAGGTTACTGAAACTATGGGGCATTACAGACCACCCAAAAGGGGTGGTCTGTACTCACTCCAAGAAGCGGCAAGATGGGGCCAAGGCTGCCTCACCGGCAGCCCCAGAGGCCCCATTTCACTGCTTCTGCTGCACCCCGCTCTCCCCGGCGCTGCCAAGGGAAGAAAGGGGCTGCCACCACAGCCCCTTTCGCCTCGGGGTCCTTGACGCGTTCGTTTAAAGGCCACGCCAAGGACCCGCAGCCAAAAAGGAGCTCAGTTTTCGAGCTCCTTTTTGCGCAGCAGAAAGGGTGCGCTTGGTGCCCTCCTGCATTCTGATGTCAGGTGTGCGCAACATTATGTAAACGCTGTGCATGCCATGACATCATGGCGCGCCCGTATGGATGCTGCCATTTTAAAATGGCAGCATCCATATGCTCTAGGGTTAGGGAGGGTGCAAACGCTGCGCCCTCCCTAACCCTAATTGCTCTGTACAGGTGGCCTTTTTTGGCTGTCTGTACCGGGCCAAAATTTCACTTCTTTTCCTGTTCTTTCCTTAGGGATAGTTATACTAGTAGTAGCCTGCCACTGATTGTTAGAGGAGTTAGGTGGTAGAGCTGTATTTATGGAGTGGAATGGTAGTTTGCTGATTGTGATGATTTCTTCCAGTCTGACTCAAAACTTGAGTCTTGGTTTATTTCAGTTGCTCTCAATTTCTTAATACTATCCTTTCTTTTGTCAATTGTCTTTGGGCTTGTGCATTCATATTCATTTGTAAATCTGACTGATTGTCCTTAATTCTACCTTAAATTTAGTTTACTCTTAATCCTCCAACCCATTTCTTCTTAAGTACTCTGTCTGCCTGTGAATTTTATTTCATTTGTTAAATCTTACCTTCCCCCTCCATGACATCTAATTTTTCAGGTTAGATGTTTGACTTGTTTTTAAAAATTATGTTCATTGCTCTCTTTTTATTTACCATATATACTTGACTGTAAGTCAACCTCATTTTAAGTCAAGGATAGGTTTGGGGGCCAAAATTATAGATTTGGATATGACCCATGGATAAGTCAAAGATAAAACTTAGGCACATGCAACAATAGATCTAAAGGATGAGGCAAAAACAATACCAAGAAACTTACAAATAACCAGCAGGCGTAACAGTGGTCACTGAAGGTTGGATAGATGACAGAGTTGAGGGGGGTCAGTGCTACCAGGACAGAATATACTCTTGCCTTTCAACAGGGAGTGGTGGTTTGTTTGTTTGTTTTGTTTTGTTTTTTAAAGAGCTAAAGTACAGTACTTCATTGAACTGTGGATAAGTTGACTCAGGTTTTTTGGTCAATTTTTGACTAAAATTTCTAGACTTATACCCGAATATATACAGTATTCATCATTATTAACGACTCTACCATGCTGGTTCTTGGGGATCAAATATGCCACAGTAATAAGATGAAAGGGTCTGTTTTTGCATGTGCATTTGCTTTGTAAGGAGGCCATTACCTGAATATTTTGATTTAATTGCTTTAGAATTTAGAATTTTGTTTTGTGCATCTGTTTATGCTTTTAATTCAGCTATCAAGCAATTACAAAACAATACAGATTTCTCTTCAGCAGAGCAGTAAAAAACACTTAAACTGTTGCTGATGCTGTTGCTGCTGCATATTTCATGTGAGGCAAAAGCATCATTCTGTTAGTGCCATTTGATCCATATTTTTGGCTGAGAAAGCAGTGCATTTATTTCCCTTATTATCTCTTTACTGTGTTTTTGCTTCTTCATCTACCTCTCCATTTCTGTCCCTTCTCCTGCATTTGTTTAACCTAATCATGAGATACCTCTGCAGCAGTATCATGTGGGATGATATCTCTACTTTTTCATTCTCATTAAAATGTGGACCGCCCAGAGGACTCATTAGTGGTGGCATTGAACAGGATTAGAAATAATAATATAATAATAATAATAATCTTTATTTCTAGCCCGCTCCTCTGTGAGTACAATCGGAGCGGGGTACAACAAGATTAAAACATACAAATTAAAACACTTCATTGACCCATTCCCAGCCACCCACCCCTTAAAAATAAATTAAATTAGCAATAATTTAAAATCAACAACATTAAAAACATGATTCATCCTCCATAGTTCTTACATTGAGGAAAAGATAACACCAGGCAAGGGGTCAATTTATAGGTCCCATTCGGAGCTGGGATCTAAGAGGTGTCAGGGAAGGCCTGCCGGAAGAGATGCGTCTTCAGAGCTTTTTTAAAGCAATCAAGAGATGTTATAAGGCGCATCTCATCCGGCAGACCATTCCAAAGTCTGGGAGCGGTCGCGGAAAAAGTCCTCTGGGAGGTCTGCGACAGCCTAGTTTTCACCGGCTGTAGCAGGTTCCTCCCAGAGGATCGGAGTGTGCGGGGGGGTTCATACGGGGAGAGGCGGTCCCTGAGATAAGGTGGACCCAAGCCATGTAGGGCTTTAAAGGTTAAAACCAACACCTTGTACTGCGCCCGGAAACTAATTGGAAACTAATTGGCAGCCAGTGGAGAGCCTTGAGCACCGGTGTTATGTGCTCTCTCCTTGATGTTCCAGTTACAAGCCTGGCTGCCATATTTTGGACCAGTTGAAGTTTCCGGGTTAAGCACAAGGGTAGCCCCATGTAGAGCGCATTACAGAAATCCAGGCGTGAGGTTACCAGAGCATGTACCACAGTTTCCAGGTCCCTCATGTCCAGGAAAGGGCGCAGCTGGCGTATCAGCCGAAGCTGATAACAGGCACTCCTGACCGTCGCATTCACCTGACAGGTCATGTGGAGCGACGAATCTAGGAGTACCCCCAGACTGCGAACACAGTCCTTAGAGGAGAGTGTGACTCCATCCAGGACTGGAGACTGTATTCCCAAGCCTGGTTTTGGGCCTGTGACTGTTAGTACCTCCGTTTTGTCTGGATTCAGTTTCAATTTGTTTTCCCTCATCCAATCCATTACCGCCGCAAGACAGTCATTAAGAGGAGAGACGCCATCTGAAGTCTGTGCTGACGATCTGGACATGGAGAGGTATATCTGAGTGTCATCAGCGTACTGAAGACACTGAGCTCCATGCCTCCGAATGACCTCACCCAGCGGCTTCATATAAATGTTAAATAGCATCGGGGACAGGATGGCACCCTGAGGGACGCCACAATTAAGCTCAATTTTGGAAGAGCAACTGTCCCCGAGCCTCACCCTTTGGGATCTGCCAGAGAGGAAGGACCGGAACCACTGAAGAGCGGTGCCCCCGATCCCTACCTCCCTCAGCCGATCCAAAAGGATGGAGTGATCTATAGTGTCAAAAGCCGCAGAGAGATCCAAGAGCACCAACAGGGTCACACTACCCCTGTCAATGCTCAAGCGGAGGTCGTCAGCCAGTGCAACCATGGCGGTCTCAACTCCATGTCCTGCCCTGAAGCCGGTTTGAAATGGATTGAGATAATCGGTTTCATCCAAGACAGCTTGGAGTTGGGAGGCGACTGCTCTCTCGATCACCTTGCTCAGAAATGGGAGCAAGGACACTGGTCTGTAGTTGTTCCTGTCCAGGGGATCAAGGGAAGGTTTCTTCAGGAGAGGCTTGACAGGTGATGGAGGTAGAAGAAAGCCTGTTTCCACTACCAAGACGACTATGTTCATTTTCCTGAAGACTGGAAAAGACAGAAGACTTCCTCAATAGCAGACTCATTAATTAATTAATTAATTAATTAAAAAAAACACCTATATAACCCTGAGACACACAGCTCAAGAGCCTCTTTCATATCTATGTCAAGTGTCTAGCTTTCATGATCTTGAAACTATTCTGGAGACAGACAGACACAGTGATGAAGATAGTGGTGGTGGTGGTGGTGGTGATGGTGCAAAGGGGAAATGGATATTCAAAGGGGGAATCTTGGCATCTTCACTTCAGGAACATACAGGCATTCAAAGTGTGACTACAGGTTGTGACTCTTGCCAAGGAAAACACACAAGATTTCCCTTTTGCATATTAAACCAGATCAGAAGTGCAAAAAGATCTATACCACTCTCTTCTTTGTCTTGATTAAACATAAAGCTGTCTCTCCTATTTCTTCACTTTCTTTTTTTTTTTAACCGATTTTATTAACAGTATAAAAGAGACAAAAATATAACACAGAACAAATATAGCAAATAGACCAATCTATCTAAACACCCCCACATCATATCTTCCCCCTACAAATAACTCCCCTCAACCCCCCCCCATAGACACACAGACATAAATACAACTACAACCCCCCACTATCCAACCAAACTATCCGACAATACAAATATAGAAAAGCAAATATCATCCCTGGTTATAGATAATATCCCCCGCTACAACCATCTTTGCTTCTTGCTTCATTATTAAATTCTCAGTCACCCAATTCTACATAGTAATATTAATATTTCTGCAGCCTAATCATACAGTTTTTCTTTTTCTTTTCTAAATTTTCTCAAATTTCTTAACTTCTGGTTAAATTATTTATTTAATAACTCCCATCACCTTATTTATTTAATAGTGCTATTTACCTAACCTCTCCTTACATCCTCTTCTATGTTTCTAATTGTTTTTCCAGTATTCCCAGACTAAATCCCAGTTCTCTAATTCTACTTTTTGATTTTTTTTCTTTTAGATTATTAGTTACTATCAGCATCTCTCATATCTAATAATTTTGTTAACCAATCTTGTAGTGTTGGATTTTGTTTTGATTTCCATTTTTGTGCATAGAGCAGCCTAGCTGTTGCTATCATATAAAGTATTAACTTCCAGTATTTTCTTTCAATATCCTTTTCTAACATATATGTTAAATTTAATAGATACATCTCTGGTGATTGTTTGTTTTTAAGTTCCTGCCTATGATGTTAATTATTGTTATATGTATCATCTTCCAAAATTGTTTTGCCTTTTTGCATGTCAACCATATATGATAATATGTTCCTATCTTTTTTTACATTTCCAACAGGTTTTCATTTCCTTTTTTATATTTTTGATAGTTTTAGTGGTGTTAGATGCCACACTATTTCTCCACTTTCTAAACGAAAAAACTGTGTGGATCATGTGGAAGATGTAGTATGGATGGTTCTCTAGGCTTCATTTTTAGATCAGGGTAAAAGAATAATACAGATATTTGCATCTACTTAGTTCCTGTAAAGTTATACAGAGAGCCAGTCTGATGTAGTGGTTTGCGCATTGAACTACGACTCTGGATATCAGGGTTCAATTCCCTGCTCAGTCATGAAAATCCACTAGGGGACCTTGGTGAGTCACACACTCTCAGCCCCAGAAAACCCTGTGATAACTTCGCCTTAGGGTCAGCATAAACTGAAAATGTATTAGAGGCACACACACACACACACACACACAAAAAAACACCAAAAGGGGTCCATGCAACAAACAGGGAATGAACTAGATTGGCAAAAAGAAGTGTGTTCATGGCTGCATGAAACTCTAGCCTTTAGATGAGAAAAAGGGAAAGTGTGCCATGAAAATGCTTTTTTTGCATTTTAGGGGAGAAGAAGCACTTTTAAAAAGGTGCTGGTTTTCCCAGCTTCTTTTTTAAAAACTGCGGAACAGTGCAGCTCCATCTAAAGGCTGCGGTGCAGCTGCTAAGCATTAAGGAAAAGGCAACTTCATGTCACACTTTCCTGACAATCTAGAAAGCCCCTAAGTTGGTCACTTTGCTCTGGCACCATGCAGTTAAAGCTAGATCAACCCAGAAATTGGAAATAATCCATTAACATTTAATTAATTACTCTAAGCTCATTACAATTTTTAACAATGATTTTAAATGTTTAATTGATAAATACCAATGGCATTATTCTTGAGTGACAATTACCATTTGTTGTTACTTTAATTCTTTAATTAAAGTAATGACCATTCCTTGTTTTTGTACGTGACTTTTTTAAAAAAAAAAATCAACTAATTCACCAATGAATTAAGTAGCAAATGGATTTACTGCTTTTCTTAATAGGTTATTGTTAATAGATCAGGAGGATTTTTTTTAAAAAAAAACTAATAAATATTAATGTATTGGTACTAACACTACTTTTTTCAAGCTCAGGACCTAACCACAACACAAACTTCTAGGGGAGCCTTTATGGATAAGTAAATACACTCTCATAAGATCTCTGTAGGATCAAGATATCTGTAAAATCAGGCTTCCTAATTGTTAACTTGAACATAAGTAGCTGCTCACATGAAGGATCTGTTCTGCAAATATCCACACTCAATATACAGGTGAGGGTGGCACTACTCTGTCCAAAATATTCTGTGGGTTGCAAGTGAGAATAGTATGGCTCTCAGTCCATATGTGCAGCCTGTGAAGGGGCTCCTGTTTGTGCTGCCACATCACACTTTCCAAAGCTCCTGGGGCTGCAGGCAGATTAATGGCACGGTTTTGCTCCAAGCAGCTACCTCGGTTGACTATGGTTTGCAGTGCAAATGGGCCATCAACCCAGATAGTGTACCTCCTCAAACTTAATGCAAGTCAAACTTAATGCAAATTGAACTTCCAGCCACCAGATTAAACAAATGTGTTGTAGTGGACTTACATGAGGTATGTCTTCAGAGACCTAGCCATCTTAGTCTGGAATATCTGTATGCAAAGGAATCTTGTAGCACCTTTGAGACCAACTGAGCAGAAGATGTAGCAGAAGCTTCTGCAGACATGGTCTGCTTCCTCAGATCCATGAGATATATCTGTGAGGGAACCTTCCCTTAGATCATTTTTCTGTACCTCTTTAACTTGCATGACTGTCACAAAAACAGAGGTGACAATTAGACATCCTGCCAAGGGTCTCAGTGCAGCTCCCGATTCCCCAATGTAGCCTCCCTCCTCCACCAAAGAAAGCTTTGGCCCCCAAATGGATAATTATAGGAACATAGGATGCTGCCTTATACTGAACCAGACTGTGGGTTCATCTGGTTTAATACTGTCAAGTCTGATGGGCAGTGGCTCTCCAAGGTTTCAAGTAGGATTGCCCCACCACAATCAGTCCTCTTTTGAGATCCATGGTATTTCACTGTGGCACTCCAGCTAAATACAGGCATACATCAGTTAACAAAGCTTCTGGCAAAGAAGATCCTTTTTACAAAGTCTTTTCATCTCTGTCCAATCTCCTCCTGTCTCCTTATCCTCTGTCTAGCTGCAGTCTCAGCACTGAGAGGATGGGGAAAAGGGGCTGGGGAAACATAGACGTTCAGTGTCAGGTTGCAGTAGCATGCCTGCAGTAAACAATGCAATAAAGTTTGAGCTGTCTTGCTGTGCCAGCCTACAACAGTCAAGGCAAACAGCAGCTACCTTCAGAATGCCTTAGCATGTAGGAGCAGCAAAACAGAGAGAAAAGGGTAGGGCAGAATAGGCTGCCTTACCGTCTATGCCCAGTATGTTATATATGTGACCACCATATTCGTAATCATTACAAAAATCATTTGTATATTTGGCCACCATATTGTAATCATTACAAAAAAATTTTCATAAAAATGCAAGCTGGAAAGGGGGCAGAATCATCTTGGAAGAAGCATTCAAGTGGTCTCTAGAAGATGCCAAATGTTTTTGTTTACTTATGCGGGGCTTAAAAAGCTCTCCTGCAATAGAAGGATGCTAGCTTTTTCGTGTTTTTTAGAAGTCAGAACGGAATGTCTGAATACAATTCTTGCAGTGCAGACATTTCCTTCTAAAAGGTAATTGCAATACTACATTCTGTATTGGGAGCATACGTGAACTAAAAATAACAGAACAAGGAAGGATGTTTTTCGGGTGACTGCTTTCTTTTCTGGGACTAACAAAAGCTCTTTAGAATATTTTATCATTGTTTTGTTTTGTTTTTAAAGAACCCCAGAGTTCCTATCCAGAGGTGCTTATCAAAATGCCGTGAGTGTTTTATGAACCCAATGTTTACCTAGGCAATTTGCAAAACTGCACAGTTAGAGACTAACAAACTTTTTATTAAACTGCAGTGTGGCATCAACATAGGTATGGCAATAAACTAACAATAATAAATTAGCATTGGCTTTACTTAGCTATTGTTTGCAACAACAACAAAAGAGAAACATCTGCTAATTTTATTACCTCTTCCAGTTTTGGTCTTAATTAACCAGGGTAACTATCTGACTTCCATTTGTTTCCAATTATATTGTCATATCCCAGCTATCGTGCATTCGTTTTGTTCAATGGTAATTGATTTCAAGGCTCGATGGCCCTGCGTATTCTACAAGTTCATTCTAAGTTCAACAGCAATAACATCAGATCTCCATTGACTGAATTCACCAACCATTAGCTAATTGGTGACATTCTGTCAGCCTCTCCCTTTGCTTTGACAGTTCTTCCTCACACCATTATTTGCTATGGTTTTGTTTCCTGCTACGGTTTTAGATGATCTAAATCTAATCTATTTAACCTGAAATAAAAGGTTGTTTTCTTTCTATGAAGCTAAATAAGAAACCAAGACTTGGCCTCTGTGATTCTCAGAACAACAGCCATTGTCAAAAATGCAAGGGCATTGTGAGAAGTGACAAAATGATTTTAAAAATATTTGGGGACATTAATTTGTACAATTTTTAGTAGAAAGGTTAGGAAAGAAGGAATGAATAGTACCATCTTATAGGTCAGTTTAAAACCCATGTTAATTTGGCAGTTTGGGCAAACTCAGCAACCTTAACCAACTATTAGTGCTTCAATCCATTTCAATCCAACCCAGTCCACAATATTCTTCTGTTTTCCTATATCTAAGAAGTTCAAGTAATCCATATTTACCATCCATTTTTTTTTTTATCCCTTAATACCCAGAAAAAACATTTCTGGTGACATTGCAAAATCTATTTTTTAAAATATTTTGAATTAAAATGTAAATTTTTGAGCAGTGACCTTTTGCTTTCTTATAAATCCACCACATATGAAGAAAGGGGCCCTTCTTATCTTGACAAACCCAGCACTCTTAGGCTGCATCCACACTACAGAAATAATTTGACACCACCTTCACTGCCGTGGCTCAATGATACTGAATTCTGAGAGTTGTAGTTTGTTGTGGCACCAAAGTACAGCTCTGGTGCCACAACAAACTGCAGTTCCCAGAATTCCATAACATTTAGCCATGGCCATGAAAACGATATCAAACCGGATTATTTCTGCAGTGTAGATGCAGCCTTGGACATTTTCCACAACTTACTTGGACCTATATGCCATCTGCACATCATCTTACATGTTTTCTTTTAAATTACTGCACAAGGTACATTTTATGTGTTAAGTCCACATTTCCCCCATATATCCATCCGAATACCTACCTTATCATATAATCTTTTACAGGTTTATCTTCTGTCTCTAGTTTCAAAAGGTATTTATAGACTTTTTAAATTGCTTGATTGTCATTCTTAGACAATTCTAAGTAGAACACGTCTTCTCCAACCTCTATGGCTAAATCTCTCTTATCCTAATTAAATCTCTCCTCAAGTTGCATACAAGCAAACCAATTAAGATCTTTGCTTTCCTTGAGAAACATCTCTCTTGACTTCTACTCCCAAATGTCTTGTTCCAGAAACAAAAGATCATCATATAATAACCATCTCTGATATATAACCCATTCATCCTAAAAAGGTTCTAGTAGTGAAGTAGTTAATATTATCTTAGGAAAAAGTCTCTGCTTGTATTTATACCGAATTTGCAGAAGAGGCTTTCGAATACAATGATTTTTTAAATTCAGCATGTGCCTTAATTTTATAACCATGCCACCCAAATCTTAAGTCAGGACCTTCAAGTTCCAAAAGTCTCTCATCTCTAAGCAAAATCCATTCCTTCAGCAGCACAAAACAACTTTATAATTGGAAAGAGCAGACAATTTATTTTCTTCTTCTGAAGTCATATTTTTAGTCGACAGTTTTGTTTTAGCACAGTTCACTTTAAATAGTGTCATCTCTGACTACTTGGCATCTGACTATCCATTGTCAGATCATCATCTAATTTCTTTTACTCTTACTTACATCCCACCTCCTCGTAATGTTGTTCAACGCACTTTTCGTAATCTTCAATCTGTTAATTCTGATCATCTCAGTCAGACCCTGGGTTCTTCTCTCTCTTCTCTAAATCTTGGGGACTCCGCTGACTCAGCAATGTCTTTATTCAACTCCACTCTCTCTTCCACCCTTGACAGCTTTGCCCCTGTGTCTGTTCGCACGTCCTCCTCTGTGTCTAGGCCTCAGCCCTGGCTCTCTCCTGTTGTTAGGTTTCTCCGGTCCTGCTCTCGAGCAGCCGAACGCCTTTGGAAAAAGTCCAGGGACTGGGCCGATTTTATTCATTATAAATTTGTTCTTTCATCCTTCTCATGTGCCTTGTCTATGGCAAAACAGAATTACTATAAATCATTGATCTCTGCCAACGAGAGGCGCCCGCAGCGCTTGTTCTCCTGCTTCAATTCACTGCTAAAACCTTCTTCTCCCCCTGTCTTTTCATCATTTTCCCCCACTGACTTTGCCAACTACTTCCTCACAAAAGTCAGTACTATTAGATCTGAAATTGTTCCTCCTGACTTGCCCCCTACCACTACTTTCCTGGTACCTTCTACTAATAAACTCTCTGTGTTTCCACCTGTATCTCTGGATGAACTATCTACACTGCTAAATTCTTCCAAACCTACAACTTGTTCTCTTGATCCTATCCCCTCCCATCTTCTAATCCCTATAACCCCTTCTTTTCTGCCCTCGCTCCTCTATATCTTTAATCTCTCTCTCTCTTCGGGATCCTTCCCTTCGGATTTCAAACATGCTCTCGTTTCCCCAATTCTGAAGAAACCCTCTCTCGACCCCTCTTCTCTGTCTAGCTACCGCCCGATCTCTCTTCTTCCTTTTCTCTCTAAGGTTCTGGAACGGATAGTTTATTCTCGCTGTCTTGAGTTTCTTGAATACAATTCCATCCTGGACCCGTTTCAGTCTGGTTTCCGCCCACGACACTCTACAGAAACAGCCCTCACCAAAATCTCAACTGATCTCTTGCAGGCCAAGGCAAATGGCCTCTACTCTATTCTCATTCTTCTAGATCTGTCTGCGGCCTTTGACACCGTGGACCACTGTCTCTTGCTTGACTTACTTTCTGACCTCAGGTTCTCCGACTCTGTTCTCAACTGGTTCAAATCTTACTTGTCAGACCGATCCTTTGCCGTGGTCACAGGTGGTCAGACTTCCTCCTCTGTCCCCTTATCTGTTGGAGTTCCTCAGGGCTCTGTCTTAGGTCCCCTTCTGTTCTCTCTTTACACACTGTCCCTTGGTAATCTCATCAGTTCTTTTGGCTTCTCCTATCATCTGTATGCCGATGACACTCAGCTGTATCTTTCAACCCCTGACCTTTCGCCGGGGCTCGAACAGCAAGTCTCCTCTTGTCTGGCCGCCATCTCTCAGTGGATGCGGCATCGGCGCTTGAAGCTCAACATGTCTAAGACAGAGCTTCTCATCTTCCCACCTAAGCCCACCCTTCAATACTCCTTTTCTGTTTCTGTTGACGGCATTTCTATTCAGCCGGTTCAGCAAGCCCGCAGTCTTGGCTTCATTTTTGATTCCTCGCTGTCATTTACTCCCCAGATTCAGGCCACCGCCAAGACCTGTAGATTCTTTCTTTACAACATTGCTAAAATCCGTCCTTTCCTCTCGGCCTCCACCGCCAAGACTCTGGTCCATGCCCTAGTGGTATCACGACTAGATTATTGTAACCTCCTTCTGACAGGGCTTCCTCTCTCTCATCTCCATCCTTTAATCTCTGTCCAGAACTCAGCTGCACGTATTATCACATCTGCTCGCCGCTTTGACCATGTTTCTCCTCTTTTATCCTCCCTTCACTGGCTCCCCTTCCCCTTCCGCATCCAGTACAAGCTTTTGTTGTTGACTTTCAAAGCCCTCCACGGACTGGCCCCTCCTTACTTGTCTGAACTTCTTTCTCCTCACACTCCTTCTCGTACCCTCCGTTCTGGTAGTCTAGGTCTCCTGTCCCAGCCGAGGATTTCCACTGCCCCATCCCGGATTCGTCCCTTCTCACTTGCTGCCCCTCACTCCTGGAACCTTCTTCCCCCACATGCACGCCTCATCACTTCCCTAACCAGGTTCAAAACTGAGTTAAAGACTATATTATTTAGGGAAGCTTTCCCAGGACTGTGCCATCCGCCCCAGGATGCCTCCTTTTAACTTTGTATTAAGAAGCCATGCCCTCCCTCCTGTCCATCTGCCTTGGTTCTGGCCCCAGAGGGAGAGAAGAACCACTGGACCTCACCCCCTTTCCCATCACCTTCCCCTCTTCCTTTTGTGTTGTCTCTTTTAGACTGTAAGCCTGAGGGCAGGGATCCGTCTAATTTAAGATTGTATGTACAGCACTGTGTAAATTTACAGCGCTATATAAATAAAGGTTAATAATAATAATAATAATAATAATAATAATAATAAATACAGAACATGCCCCAAGCACCATAATTTTTCCCAACAGTGTCTTCATTGAGCCTAGTGGGTTTTGTATCATCATCACAAAATCATCCAGATAAGCCCTGAATTTATACTCTTCTTTTTTTACCTTCACTCCAAAGATTCCATCATCTTCTCTAACATCTCTCAGTAAAGTGTCCAACACCAAAAGATAAAGCAAAGGTGAAAGGAAGCATTCTTGTGTGGTTCCCTTTTGTATCTCAACTGGTGTTCTGGTGTGGAATGAAAGTTTTATCTTCAGCAGGATTTCATATAAACATATTCAAATTTGTGCAGAAGGGTGTTGGAAAGACTGGTTACTAATATTCTCTGACATCTCTGTGCATTTCCGTCATGTTCTGGGGTGTATACACCATAAAATTGTATACACTAGAGTATACACTATAAAATTGTAGCCCGTCACTACCATTTTAACTGACATGTCTCTATACTACATAATCCTGGGATTCACACTTGGAATTCAGAAAGCTGTAGTTCAGGGGACAGAGGACCAGAGCTCTGTAGCATAGAATGTGAAGTATCTCACCAAACTACAGATCATAGGTTTGCCTAGGATGAAACCATGACAATTAAAATGGTATCAAACTGCTGTAACCATGCACTGTTGATATGCCTCTCTACAGATGCCATTTTAAGAGCAAAGGCATCTAGTGGCTTCTACATCAGTAGGATGGTGGATCCACTCCAGTTTATAATCCAAACATTATATAAACTCTCCATTGCATTTAATCCTATCCCTCACATAGCTTCCCCACGCTGGATTGTGTCCTCACAATAGAATAAAACCCTAGAATGGATTTATTGGCCTTCAAACATAGAAATCAAGAACCATCACAAGTTGAAAGAGGATCACTTTGTCCTATTCATCTGTCATAAACACATACTCACACACCTTTGTTTTTTTTTTTTAAAAAAAATCTGTATCTCACTTCTGCTAGTTTGTCATATTCCTTTTGTGAGTGTGCATTTAAAGAACATATAGATTTAATTCACACTACTCACATTTATGGATTGAGTTATGGCTATTTAACAAGTATCCAAACACCATTACTCTTCTATTAGTAAAATTTTTTGGAAAGAATTTAGCTTATTTGTTCTTCTCCAGACCCCAAAAAGCAGACATGGAAGCATGGGAAATGGGTTGCATTCAGAATTATGAAAATCAGATATATTTAAGTGGGAAATGATCTTGAAAATTAGTACCATATCTACAGGATGTTGTTAAAAATTGCTCTTGGAAGGTTTCCTTCTTCAGTTTGTTTTCTTTGCTTCTGTTTCTTTTGGAAGGTGGCCTTCAGTAAGTATTGCAACTCAAGGGATATTATGGACCTTTTCTGCATTGCAACTGGTTTACCAAGGTAAATATTATTTTCTGATGTAATTCTAATCTTCATGTATGCTAAGGATATTGTGTTTCCAAAGTAAATTGCTTGTTCTACTAATTATGAAGAAAACATAATACCACAAGGTGAGTATGGCAGAGCTAATATGAGTGTTCCTCTGTACTTTCTGAAAAATGAGAGCCAGAAAGCAACCATTCACAATTAACCAATATGAAAATGAATTAAACATAAGAACCGTATATCAGCAACAGCATTTCATCATCAGTAATAAAACCCAGAATCCAGATAGTGCTTCACATGTGCCATCTACTTGTAATCCTTACAACAACCCAGGCTGCATTTGCACTGCAGAAATAATCCAGTTTGACAGCACTTTAACTGACATGGCTCAATGCTATGGAATTCTGGGAGCTGTAGTTTGTTGTGGCACCAGAGCTCTCTGAAGAGAACCTAAATGTCTCACAAAACTACAATTCCCAGATTTCCATAGTATTGAGCCATGGCAGAAAAAGTGGTGTCAAATTGGATTATTTCTACAATGCAGATGCAGCCCCTGTAAGGTAAGTCACTATTATTATCCCCCATTTTACAGATGCAAGTGGGCAGACTGAGGCTAAGACGATGGCTTGCCTAAGGCTCTTCTTGATCTTGTGCAGATCAAGGGAAATTCAAACCAGGGACATCATGATTCATAACATCAGTGTTTTCACTACTATGCTAGTCTATTCTGACAAAGGTAGAAAACAGATGAGTGCTCCAGCCAAGGCTCCCAAAATGGATTAAGATGTTTGTAAAATAGAATTGTGTAATCTGTCAAGTATCCAGGGTCTAAGATTTTCCAGGCTTTAACCAGCACATTGAAAAACACATATATTAAATATACATACATACATGCATATAAAAACATAGCCTTTATACACAGTATGTATTTATATATACATAAAAATACATGAGTGTGATGTAGTGGTCTGAGAGTTGGACTATGACCCTGAATACAAGGGTTCAAATTCCGGCTCAGCCATAACTAAACCCACTATGTGATCTTGGGCAAATCACACTTTCTCAACCGAAGAGGAAGGCAAAGGCAAAACCCCTCGAAACAACTCTTATTAAGAAATCTCTGTGATAGAATCGTCTTAGGGTCTCCATAAGTAGAAGACGACTTGAAGGCACACAACAACAGACATTATCACATTACACTGTTATAGTATTATTATTCCATTTAACTGCTATGGCTGCCTCCTGTGGGATTTTGCAGTTTGTAGTTTAGTGAGGCCTAAGAGCTCTCCAGAAGAGAAATCTAAATGCAAAACCCTAAACTTTAAATCCTAGAATCCCACAGAAGGCAGCCACAGCAGTTAAAGTGGGAGAATAGCACTATAACAGTATAATGTGATAATGCTCATAAATGCATACTACATATATAAATAGTAAATGTCTGCAATATAATGGGTGTCACAACACATGAAAAGCTTGCAGAGTTTGCCATTACTTAATGCTACATCTTCACTGAGGAATTACCGGTAATGCATTTTGACACCACTTCACTGCCTTGGCTCAATGCTATGGAATCCTGGGCTTTGTAATTTGTTGGGGCACTAGAGCTCTCTGACAGAGAAGGCTAAATATCTCACAAAACTACAGATCCAAGGATTCCATAGCATTGAACCATGGCAGGCAAAGCAGTGTCAAACTGCATTATTTCTGCAGTGCAGATGCAGCCCAAGTCTGTTGGTTCTCAAATATCTCTGAATTCTGTCACCATGTACGGAAGCAGAAGAATTTATCCCATTAATACCAGTGGCTTTGACTTCAGGTTGAGACGCTCATGGGAAAATGAACTGACGTGTATGTATCCTGTTCTTTGGGCAGGTTAGGTTGACTGTTTGGCTCCAGTCCCTTAGTACTCTAGCGCAGAAGCCTTATTAGCTTTATCAGAACATTCCTTGGTGGAATACTTCAAATGTTCAATCAGTGAGCTGCACATGAGTCATACGTAACCTTCAGGATTTGTTGATCAACATTATGTAAAATGTTAATAAATAACTTAAGAGGTTCATAAGTGTCTACTAACTTTGCTACTGAATCATCTTGATATTTGCTATTGTGTATCTAACATCCTTATAATACTCTTTAAGAGATATGCTGTTCACCTTTGCAAGATGCAATGATTTCATGGAAACCCCTTTCAAAACTGCATTCATATTGAAAAGTATGCCCCATTTAAAAAAAAAAAAAAACCTCTGCAAATCTAATCAAGCCAGTGTGTTTTGCTGATGTTAAGGCCATGTCTGATTTCTATCCATAAATATAGGTCAAACATTGTCACCAGTCTGTGCTTGCAGTCTGCTGACAAAGAAGTTTTATTTAACAGTCTAAGCCATCCACATAGTGCATAAAGAAACCCACTTTTCTTAGAAACGTCACCAATTTGATCCATTGTTTAATTTTTTCAATTGAGAGCAGCAAGGTTTAACCTTCCTGGCAACTCTCGAGCATCGACCTAGAAAACAGCTCTACCTGGTTAGATGTGTGTTTTCTGATTGTAGCAATAAGAAAATACTTATTATATGCTCAGAAACACTGTTTGGCAGAAAACCTGCAGGAACAAAGGGAAATATTAATAATGCTGTTATTCCCTGAGCTGAACTAATATAGTTCTATTTTTCTAGGTTTGAAAGGGACCCTGGTTTTATATTTACCTAGCACCTTATAGATATCCTGTCTTTCTCTCAGTGCAGGACCCAAGGCAGCAAGTATTCCATCTCAAATAGGAACCAACACTCGCCTGCAATGCAATGCACATACAACTGCCATTTTGCAAAATGCATGCATGATAAGAAATAGTTTAGGGGAAAATGCTAAGAACACAGCTTTGAAAGTTACCTTTAGAAAGCTTACTAGTTAGAGTGTTTTAAGCATAATTAAGACTCCAAAAGTAGCAAATTATCACAATGGTAACAATTATAAAGGAATTTGGTTGTTACCTGTTTCTTTAAAGGAGATCTCATAAATTGTTGCTTACAGTTAATTAAAACAAATAACTGAATGCTACAGGCCACTGGACTGGGACAGATAAAACACTTTCCTGGCAGTCATCCTACTGTTACCCAAACACCCACATCTGAGCATGAGATACACTACAAAACAGCATATGAACTTTGTGATATTCCTCTGCCACTATAAAGGTAATGAACAGTTGCAGTTACACTTCTGGCAAGTTACAGTCATAATGCAACTTGGTTTTACTTTCATTAATGTGGAAAAGGAATGAATTACTGAAATTCTTTCATTTATAACTAGTTACTTCTCATTTCTGTCTTGAGTAAATTTATCTTTTTTAATCAGCAGATGCTAAAGCCAATAATACTAAAACCAGTGCATTAATATCAGCCTTGATGTTATTACCATTTTGTAAGATCCAGCCACACACAAATTTGTACACATGAACAGCCGATACAGAGGCAATGCAAGAAATTATAGACCACTTTGCAAACTGTGCAAAAGAAAGGATACAAGTTTTATTTGTACCTGGGCAATGCTTGAGGTAAACTAAGAATACCCTGGCACCAGATTGAGGTCTAGGGTTGGTAACTATCAATAATGCATTCATTCTAACTCTTTACATCTGAATGTGATGACACAGAGCAGTTTTGCACAGTTTTCAAAGGGAACCTGAAAGCAATGGATTCTCATTGGCCACTGACTGCTGGATATAGAAAGATAGGTTTATTTCAGATATTACTTTAACATGTGAGAGTATGAGTGCTCAGTACTAGCATGTCACCATAAACAGATTCCAAAATTTTGTCGGGATCAAGAACTGTGTCAGATTAATCTTTCTTCATTCCTTTAGCCTTTGCCTGAAATGTTTTAAGCATGTTTCAGCAGCATTCATCTGAGCATTCCCAATATTAAGAATATCTGTCATTTCCCACTTTCCCCTCCCATGTTCAATTTTAGTTTGATTTGTCTAAAAAAACCCAAAACATTAGGCCTTGCCATAAAGTTTATGAGTAGGCACCAAGAGACTGCCATCATACCTTGATGCAGTTAAATAAATAGAGCTTTAAACTTTGTCTTCCAGGAATACAACCATTTCACTCTTCACAGCTGATGACTGCATGGTATCTATCGATCCTACCATGCCAGCAAACTCAGAAAGGCAAGTATATTTTAACAAAAAGCCCAGAGAAATCATTGTGAATTCTCAGTAGATGTATTTTTATTTTCATGTTTATTTGGCATGCCTGGCATAAGAGAACATGCAGTGGGAGTCAGCAAAAATTCCTCATATTTTTGCAATTCTAAGGATCCTTTTAAATTTTAAAAATTACTTATTATTAGATCATGTGTAGTCAATGTGTGAGGAAAAAACTGTTGAAAAGACTGGTTCATGAAGGAAGAGTATTTTTCCATCCCACTCAGCTGCTTCCTCTGGAACTTGAGAGTTGTTTATATTTCATAAGTTTTTTAGACCTTTACTAGAAGAAACAAAGCAAAATATTATGCATACTGCCATTTTTGGAAAAGTTTATTCATTAATTCATAGTCTAAGGTTTTTCTTTTCAAAAAGTTTTTTTCAACTTTCTGTTATGTTCTGTCCTGCTCCTGTATCCATCCCACCCACCTACCCAACCCCTCAGCAGTTTATCCTGAAAGCCATAATTTTCTTCCCTACCCTTTGTTCTAGGGTGCATCTACATTGTAGAAATGATACCATTTGACAAGTGCTGCATCTCCATCCTATGGGATCCTAGGATTTGTAGTTTTACAAGGCCTTTTGCTTTCTTTGCCAAAGAGTGCTGGTGCCTCACAAAACTACAAATTCCAAGATTCTGAAGGATGGAGCCAGGGCAACTAAAGTGGTGACAAACTGCATTATTTCCACTGTGCAGATGCACCTCTAGTCTATTGTATCCCACACATGAAAGCAGATGCTGCACTTGAGTAGTAGCTGTAAAACGTTGTATGTTGTCAGCATTGTTTCAATATGATGAAGAAGGTCCACAGGGGGTCAGGAGAAGCAGGCCATAAATGTGTGTTCTTTTTCCTGGCTAACCTTTGAGCACAATAAGTTTCCCAAGTAGTCCTTCTTCCCACATTTTATGCTGGTGACATCATTTGAAAATACACGTTGTCATTCTTGGTCTCTTTTTTGGCTGTAGGACTCCCTACAGAGTAATACCAGTGGCTACAGAACAACGAACAGGTAAGGGATTGTCTACATGATTAAAATATTCCTCATTCAATTTAAATAGAATGTGATCCCTCCACATGAAATTCAGAGGAATATGGGCCTCAAACATGTGGCCATCCATCTGAATTCACATGGCTGCACATTTACAGCAGAAGGAGAGGCAAATTTGTGCAGGAAAGTGAAGACAATTTTGTGTTGACGTGAATGTGAGAAAATCCACATTAATTCACCTAATACACTTACATGTAGACTAGCTCACAACATTCTTTAAGAATCAGAAGTGATTTGAGCACATTTCTTGCATTGGTAAATCTGGTAAGTTTGACATTACACAAATATAGCACTATGGTTCCACTTAAATTGCCATGGCAGCATCCTCTTAAATTCTAGGATTTGTAGTTTGGGGAGGCATTAGAGCTGTCTGACTGAGAATTCTAAATGCCTTTCCCTATACTACAAATCCCAGGATTCCATAGAATAGAATTTATTTGAATGGGCTACTGAATAATGTGAATCCAGAATAAATTAGGTACTGTTAACTCAATAGATTATAAAAACCTTCTGCACATTTTACACTCAAGTGACTTTCATGAGACTGAGAGGCTCTTTACACATCATGTTTATATAATGGGGGCTACATTTTCATAAGTTTATTCCACAATATTGATATAATGTTTAAAGTCTTATTGTGGTGCAATAGCTCGTGAGTTGGCTGCCAGAGTTTAAACAGCATGGCCTGAATAAAATGACTTCAACACCACTGATACTAGTTAGTTACACTTCACATTCTTCTTGACCTTAGAGAAGAAGAATTTGTAATCATGTCCCATTGCAATAAATGATCACAGTTAATATCAAGCCAAGTAAAACTAACTTACTCTGGATCTGTGGCTTTATGGACTGTATCCAATATTGTGCTTCCACCATTAGGGACAATGATGCCTAATGGTTCCCTACTTAGTGAACCATTAGAGATTACCGGTAATTTGCTCTGGGCCTTAGTATAAACTTTAAGGGAACAACGCAAGGTAAAAAACCCTATCCTCACCTTGGATAATCAGGAGTGAATTCATCATCCCTCTGACATGGTAGCTCCAGTAGAAGTGTGTAACATATAATCCTCCATATTTTGTTGGAGTATAGCTCCCATCACCCTAGCCAGAACATCAATGGTGAACTGGGATGATAGCTAGAGTCCTGCAACATCCAGAGGGCAACACATTTCCACCTCTAGCGCTAGTAAACTAGATTCCTCCTCCTTCTCTGTAGCCCCCATCTCTTCCAGAAGAGCAGTGCAGGGTCCTCCAGGAAAGATTTTCAGGAATGCAGGAGAGAGAAGGGGAATCCTATACAGCATGTGTAGAAACTCATATAATGTGGATTATAATTCTTTATTGTGCACTCAAGTGGGGGGGGGGGGGGTCAAATTTAGGTAGCAAAACACACATGCAAAATTGCTTGTGGCAGACGTGTACTGTATTTAAATAGCTGAGTGTTCCATATAATAATCACAGGAATGTCCCTGACCCTTTTTACTATGGGCCAATTGCTGTCTTATTGCATCAAAATGTCCTATATGGTTTCCTATTGTGAAATATTAATAAACCCTTTGGGGTTCCTAACTGGAACATTTTTATTAAAAATGAAGTCAGGAGGAACCTCTAGTATATGGAAGATTGAACTATGTTCCATTAAGGAGGAAAGTGGGCCAAAAAGAAATGGTACAGTGAAAGTAAGGGCTTACTAACAAGTTTCTGAAATGACATGTGAAAATTGTGAGGATAGTTAAGAAAAACTATGTTTTACATAGTCCCAATCCAGAGAAAGTTCGTTGCATTTATGTTTCATTAAAATCAATGGAACAACCCATTGCAATTGCAAGCACAACTAGCTCTTTCTGTATCAGGATCATTATGTTTTACTTTTGCATCTTCAGAGTGTATCAATTTTTAAGATTTTAAAGGTTGAATGTTTTACATTCAAGAGAAAGCTGATGTTTTGAGGATTTCATCTGAGAAGGAAAAAGGAGCCCTATTCTCATAGGATTCATAATTTAATCACTAAAGTTCCTAAGAAGGAAAACAGATGGAACAAGAGAAAACAAAAGGGTTAGCCTTTCACAGACAGTTCTCATTTCAGAGGCAGTTAAATGGCAGCTGTGCTTTCTGCACAACTAACAAAATGCAAGAGAAAAAGACTAATAAGGTCAGATGCCAATGGAGGCAACTGTGATGCAGAAAATCAATTGCGGAATGATTTTTTTAAAAAAATTGAACAGCAGTACTAACAAGAAGGGAAAACCAATGGCCTCTGAAATGTGGTTGCACTGTAACTCCCCTTATATCTGATCACTAGTCATGCTGGCTGGGAATATTGTTGGAGTTCCACAACATCTTGAAGACCACAGGTACCTCGCCCTGCTCCAGGGTAATGCATTGCCACATTATTGTTTATTTTTATTTAGAATTTAGCCTTTTTAGCTTATTTCATCCTGTTATTCTTTGCTTTATCATTTCTGTATGGCTGATAATGGCCTCTTTTAACACTTGGATACCACTTTAACCATGACAGCCAGCATGGTGTAGTGGTTTGTACACTGGACTACAACTCTGGAGATCAGGGCTGGATTCTTCACTTGGCCATGGAAACCCAAATGGTTGACCTTGGGCAAGTCACACATTACTAGTCCCATGATAAATTGGAAATGACTTGAAGGCACACAACAGCAACAAAAACAACAATAATTCCATGCTTCCATTGGATACAGCCATGGCAGATAAAGAGGTAACTGAATAATGTGAATGTCTAGGCAGGAGTAAAGATGTGAAAGGCTACCACCACCAGCAGCAACATAACTACATCATATCAAGGATGTGGTGTTCCCAGAACCTCCCTCCCCCAGCACCATGAACACTAGCAAAACATCCCCAGAGAGATTGCAAAGGGCAAATGAAGTCTGCTGCTCCATCTCCTCACCCTTGTCAAGATTTGCACATTTAGAGGAGGCTGTAGCAAAAGGAAAGAAAAGCAGAAGCCGATGCAGGGAATTTTAAGTGTCAGTAGTGAAACTCCTACAGGGGTGTGGGACACAGCAAATGTCGAGCAATGGGAACCATTGGTGCCAACCTTGATGATCCTTAAGCAGCAGCACCAAACGAAGAAAGCAGCTCTGAAGGGTGAAATCAGTGGAGGAGGAAGCACTGGACTTCTATTCTCGAGTGGAATTTGGGGTAACAGATTAAGGACATCAAAGCATGGGTTGCTGCTCCTCTGCAGAGCATTGGCTTCCAGTAATAACTTGCCAATTCACTGCACCACTTCTGCATCCTACCTGGAAGCATTGTGTGACTTCAGCTACTCAGTGTCAAGCTATGTCCTTCTGGCTAGCACTTAAAGTTATAAAGTGACTGACAGAAAACAGACACTACAGCAACTGATCTCTAGGGAAATGACTAGTGAATGTTGGATGAACATAGGCTTATACAGCTGTACTGCTAGGCAGCTTGTGTGAGACATGCAGAAAACATGGATCCTGAGAGATGTGCCAATTTATTGTGCTGATTATAAGCAGGATTTCAAAGAAATCTCACAGAGTTGGTTTAATAATTCAAGAAATAGCCTATCACTCCAGTTTCCCAAGCAGACACCAAGACTAAGGCCACGTCCACACTGGAGGGATAAGCCGGTTTGGCACGGTGCCAAACCGGCTTATCCCTCCAGTGTGAACACGACCCAAATTGCTCAGTTACATCAAGACATAACACCTTTCTACTAGACCAATTGTCTCTCTGCAAGAAAAGTTTTTCTTGTATCTCCCTTTCTATGATGTGAGCTCCCTTTTTTTTGCAACTATGCCAGGGAAAATGTGGAGGGAATCAAAATACTTTCATTGACTTCTCTGCTTCTTGATCTTTTGAAGTACTGCTCTGCATTTCACTCTGAAACAAGTGAACCAGCCATAAGTAGTTATAAAAATGAAAAACCAGGAGGTAAGAGAGGTGCTTAGTGGCAAGGAATGAGGCCCCAGTTCTTGTGCCTTGAGCTTTTCTACAACATTTAATCTGGTGTTGCATTTGAATTAATATATTTATATCTATAAAAAAGATTATATTTTGATTATGTTACCCAATAAGGTCACTATCACCACATTTGGAAGCTGAATTTGTCTGGAGATAAATACTCAGCCATATTATAAATCAAGCATTGTTTGCCCAAGAAAACAAGGTTCAATAGGTGCACAAGCCAACCAGCCAGGCCAGTGGGGAAGTAGTAGATTTTGAAATACAGGCTGTACAGTACTTATGACACATTTTGGTTTTCTGTAAGTTTTGGACTTCAGTTACCAGAATCCCTCACGATGGACCATGCTGCCTAGTGTTTCTGTGAACTGAAGTTGAAAGCAAGTGGTGGACCAAAGATTGAGGACCACTGCTCAATCACACACCCCCTCTGACTCCAAAATGCAGACAGCTGTGTTGATCTATCTCTGCGGCTGTGCAGACCACCCCTTTTACAGCCAGACTGGGGCCACAGCAACCACATGCTGTGGCCCCAATCTGGCCTTTGCAGCGTGCAAAAAGGACCCACAAAAAGGAGCCTACAAAGGGCACAATAACCATAGCACTGTGGCTTTACAGCACTCCTTTGGCACTGCGCCATGCAGATTCAGCACCAGAGGAGTGCCATGAAGCCATGAGCCATGTGATGTGGCACATGGCATCACGCCACCCTGGGGGCAAAGCTGGGGTGTGCATCATATGGACATCATGCCCCCAACTCCACCCCCAGGCCAGTCTTTCCCACCGGTGAGCAAAGCCCCTCTGTCTGTCTGTCTGTCTGTCTATCAAAATGTTAATCTCTACCAGAAGCATGTATTTTGTAAAGCTAATGGATCTTGCTCACTTCAGACAAAGTTCTCCCATATTTTCCATTACATCAGGGATAGGAAATAAGAGTTCATTGTTGGTAGGAAAAGTCATTTCCTTTCCAACTAATTTGGGAAATATATCTAACCTCAAGGAATAATAATAATAATAATAATAATATAATTTATTTATACCCCGCCCCGTTCAGATCAATTGAGACAGCTAGTAGAGTTCAGGATAGTGATGAGTAATGTCATTTGTTGTTGTTTGTCTTCAAGTTGTTTCAGATTTATGGTGACCCTAAGGCAAACATGTTCCAAATCTTAGCAAGGTTTGTTCAGAGGGAGTTTGCCTTCAGAGCACAATAAATCAGCACAATAAATTGGCACATTCTCAGAAGCTGAGAAAATGTGACTTGCCCAAGGTCACTCAGTGGGTTTTCATGAATAAGAAGGGATTAGAACTGTTCTCCAGAATCCTAGTCCAGTGCTCTAACCACTACATATGATGGCTCTCTGCATCACAGTGATCTTGCTAATAAAAAATCTTTGATCAGCTCCAGGAGCCTCTGGCTCCAATACACTCTAAGCCAAGCTGACCAAGCTAAGCAAATGTTTTTTAGTGTTAGGCCCTTAATCTTAGCTCCATGTAGATCACTGAGTATCAGTGAACTTGAACACTAGCCAAATCCAGCTGCTCTGTAAATACAGTTGCAGACATTTGCCAACGCCTTTCCCTTAATCTTGATGAAACTCTCACTGATTACTGTGAAATGTGTGTCCAGACCACCCAGCTGCACAACCTTTTGTTTGTAATTAATGTTTCTTTTTTAGTTATTCCCTTGGATTTTTTTCTTGGAAATAATTTATGCTGCTGCCACCTCACTTTCTTGTTCCCATTATTCAGGGAGGGGGGTCGATATTGATTTTATATGTGTGTGTGTGTGTGTGTGTTTATTAATAATTGCATGATTGGAAGCTGGGATCTGCAATTTCCAAGACAGCACAGTAATATGTGTGCTGCTGTACTCTCAGCACATACGTGACAATATTAGAAGCTGAGAAAGACCTCTTGGGAAATAGATGTGCTTTTCCACAGAATTCCCCATGGAAGTTCATAAAAGCAGAGCAGATTCCAGGTCAAGTCCCAGCAAGTGTACCCAAGAACTACTTGGGATGGACTCAAAGGAATCTTGTTGTATACATTCCAGTTCTCTCAGTGGCGAGAGGTTGTGAGTGTTTCAGTGCTCACACAAATTCGTTTTCTTTTGCAAGGAGGCCATAGAATCTCAGGCCCCATTCATACTAGCCCATTTGCCCTGGTAAGATCCGGATGAGATCATGCATGCCATTACCGAATCTCTCCAGAAAGAAGTTCATACGACCCTTTGCTCCCATCGATGCTTCCCGGTGCATTTTACTCCACATAAGTTCATACACGAAAAAGTAATGATTAAAGATGGAGCCTCTTGGTTGTCAGTCAAATGATGTCATGGTGACGTCTGATGCAGCCATTGGCCGCGCGAGCTGCTTGGGTTTTTTTTAAATACTTTTATATATTTGACAGATTATGCGCATGGAGTGGTGCAGCTTGTAGGAATCCTTTCCCCACCTCCCCTCCTCCTCCTCCTTTCATCGGGCACTGTTGTATTTTTTATTTTATTTTTTTAGTAATTTTTTATTATTTATTATTTTATTTTTAATTATTATTTATTTCATTTCATTTTATTTATTATTGTATTGTATTGTATTTTTATTTTTATTGTATTTTATTTTTTTATTGTATTTTTTTAATTTGACAGCTCATTCGCATTCTACAGGAGTCCCTTTAAACCGGAGGTTGCCTTTTTATTTGGAGGCCCATTCATTTCAACCGGAGGGGAAACCCACAATCCATATATGGATTGTTTCCCCTTCAGTTTGAAAATCCTCATTCATATACTCATTGGGGCTTATGAATGGGGATTTTCAAACTGGATGGGAAACCCCCAATCCATATATGGATAATTTCCCTTCTGGTTGAAATGAATGGGTCTCCGAATAGAAAGGCAACCTCTGGTTTAAAGGGACTCCTGTAGAATGCGCATGAGCTTTCAAATTAAAAAAATACAATAAAATAATAATAAAAATAAAATACAATACAATAATAAAAGAAATGAAATGATTGTTTACAGACAGGACAAGAATGGGATAAGAGGGTGTGGATGTGATAATGCTCTCCCCAGCTGCACAATTAACATGATTTAATGACAGGAGAGGACACTTGCATCCCATGTGATAAAGTCTGATCCAAGGTATGGAAACTTTTTACTATTTCTAGTTTGTTATCATCTAGAATGAATTCAACAATTCAATGAATAAATCAACAATCTAAAATATGCAGATGACACCATACTATTCGCAGAAAACATCATAGACTTGGAACAATTACTAAGGAAAGTTTAAAAAGAAAGTGCAAAAACAGGCTTACTGCTGAAGATAAAAACAAAAAACAAAAATAATGACCACAGAAGATTTACATAAATTCAGCCTAGATAACAAGGAAATTGTAATAGCTAAAGGTTTTCCATACCTTGGATCAAACATGGTTCAGAATGGAGACTGGAGACAAGAAATCAGAAGAAGACTAGGAGTGGGAAGGGCAGCTATGAAAGAACTAGACAAGATCCTAAAGTGTAAAGATATACAGCTGAACACAAAATTCAGAATTGTCCAAGCCATTGTATTCCCAATCACCATGTACAGTGTGACAGCTGGACAGTGAAGAAAGCAGATAAGGAAAAAAGTAATTCATTTGAGATGTGGTCCTGGAAAGAAGTGCTAAGGATACTGTGGATAGCCACAAGACAAACAAATGGGTCCTAGAACAAATTAAGCCTGAACTCTCCTTGAAAGCAAAGATTACAAAACTTAGGCTGTCCTACTCTGGCCACATCATGAGAAGGCATGGCTCATTAGAAAAAACAATAATGCTAGCAAAGCTAGAAACTGGTAGAAAGAGAGGAGGTCTGCAGTCCAGATGGCTAGACTCAATCAGGGAGGCTATGGCCTGATCTAGATGGGCAAAAAGAAGTGCTTTAAGGGCTAAAAAGCCCGCCTTTAGGGTTAGAGAGGGCGTAGCGTCTACACCCTCCCTAGGCCTAAAGCGCATAGACGCCGCCATTTAAAGATGGCAGCGTCCATACGGACGCGCTGGAAGAGCGCCATCGTGCACAGCGTTTAGATTCGCTGTGCAGATAATGACATTCTAGCGACGTGGGAGGGTGCCAATCGCGCCCTTCCTGCGGCACAAAAAAAGAGCTCCAAAACGGAGCTCTTTTTTTGCGTCAGGTCTTTGCCGCGGCCTTTAAATGGCCGTGGCAAAGACCCAGGGAGAAAGGGGCCACAGCAGCGGCCCCTTTCTTCCTTCAGCCCCATCGAGGGAAGCGGGGTGCAGCGGGCGCCCAGAGCGCCTGCTGCACACCACTTGGAGGCCGCGAGGAACCAGCAGTTTGCCGCTTCCCCGCAGCCTTCAAAAGCAGCGGGATGAGGCCTCTGGGGCTGCCCATGTGGCAGCCTCGGCGTCATCCCGCTGCTTAAAGGGGCGAGTACAGACCGCCCCTTTTGGGCAGTCTAGAAAGCCCCTATGAGCCTGAAACTGTAGGGCCTAAAAAACAGTGGTAGAGAACATGGGGTCTTGGAGATGTTTCATTCACAGGACAGCCATGAGTCAAGATCAGCTTGAAGGCAGTTGACAACAAAGAAAGAATTCATGTAGTTCCATTAAGATAATGTCTAGCAACCCTACCAATTCAATTACTTTGTCATATCCCAGTCTTCCAATCAGAAATCAGACAGCTGGAAAATACACCAAAAGAGTATCCAGACCAACTCCAGTCCCAGGAGGAGGAGGAGGAGGAGGAAGAGGATTATTGCATAGTGGGACCCATTGTGTCTGCATCATTTTGCCATCTTGGTGGCTGTTTGGAGACATGTTTTATAGGTTATACATTTTATATTTATTTATTTATTTATTTATACCCCACTCTTCAGCTCTAAGGGCTATCAGAGCGGCTTACAATTATTATTTTAATGAGACGGTTCCCTGCCCTGAGGCTTACATTCTAAGAAGACACGACACAAAAGGAGAAAGGAATGGTGGTGGGGAAGGGAATCAGGTCCAAATGTTCTTCTCTCCCTCCGACGCCTGGACAAAGGCAGATGGCATGGAGGGAGGGCTCTGCTTCATTATCTAGGACAGGCCCGATGGAGTTTGGCCTGTCCTTTCACTCCCTCCTTGGCCAGATGCTGTTGCCATGGAAAGAGGGCACTTCAAGTTGAGGCCGGGTCCGGTGGTGTAGCTGGGCCTCTCCTTCACTCCCTCCTAGCCCTAGGTCAGATGCTGTTGCCATGGAGAGCGGGCACTACATCTGCAGTCATACATCTTTATATTATATGGAGACATCCTGCACTGTCAATGGAACTTGCTGACGCATGTATTTATTAAGAAGAAAGAATGCTGACACCATATGGCTTCTTGAAAAGAAGCTGAAAGAATCTGCTTGGCTCCCCCATTGCAGGTGTTGCATCTACAACATGAGCCTCTGTTGAATGTCATACATTCTTCTGTGAAGAGTGCCCATTGATGTCAGACTAGAGATCTTGCTGAGAGCCCTACGTGCAAAATAAAGTCTATCAAAAGTGCAGCCACAGGGAAACTCTGGAATGCACCCTGCAGCTGTAACCTACTGGTGCGTAGTTGCTGCATTTCACTCAGGAATGTTGAAGGGAAGACAGATCTCACCCATATGTAAATGAACTTTGAACCTGCTCCCTCAAGTGCTATAGAAAATATTATATTTCTCTATCCAAGAATATTTGAAGGAAGAAAACAGAAAACTGTGACCTCCAAAAGGTAGCAGAATAAATTTTAGGTACATCATTCAAGCATGCATATGTAGGGATAAAGTTTTGACTGCAAGTCATATATAATTCTTTGGAGTTCTTTTTTTTCTGGACAGCTAACAATCTTTTAGGTCACAGTATTGCACTATGGCTCCATTCTCAAAAAGGATATCCCTGCACTACATGCCATCTCTACACCAGGGATCACATAACAGCATCCCCTCTTGCCCTCCAGAGCAGTGCTTTGCACACGATCTTTGCTGGTTATAAATCTTTGCTGAACTCTAGGGTTGTATAAACATCCATCTTCCGTCTCACTGAGCTACAGATGGCGATGATACTGACTCCTAGGACTACACTCTGGAAAATTACTGCTTGCTGTCAGATGATTGTTCCACTAAATGAATTAACACAGAATGTTGCAAAGAACAGTCAGCCCTTCCATAAATATTTCCATTGTTATGGGCAATGTGGGGGGAGGACCTGTGGTCCTCCCAGGCAGGATTGCTGCAATGTGTTGTATGCAGAGCTCCTTTCAAAAAGTATCTGGAAACTTCCATTGGTTCAGAATGAAACAAATGGCTTTCCAGGAATACACATCACCTCTTTTGCAGCCGCTTCTTCATGGGTTTCTGGTTAAATTCCTGCCCCAACAAAAGCTTGATTCAAGTGTTCAAATGACATTTGCAAAGAGGGAGGATGGGCATGAGCAAGATAGCTTCACCCCTCTTCTCCCATTCTAAGAACGATTATTCTCCTTTCACTCCTCTCCTGTTCCTGGAATCTTTCCACATGAGACAAAAATCCTGATTTTTCAAGTTAATATGCAACCTTCATTGAGATCAAGAGGAGGCTCTCCTACATGTTCCAGCAACTTCAGAGGTGTGATTGGCTGTTATGTAGGAGTGAGTCATCTCTGTAGCCACACTTGGGCTCTGGAAACTTGTGCTTAGTGTGGTTCATTGCAAAATGTTTGTTTAACTGCAGGCATGAATGGATGCTGGTTTTCTTTAACTTTACAAAGTAAAGCATGGCCAGGTTTTGTCAGTCTAGAATCATAGACTACAGTCTTTCCCCCTTTTCTTGATTTACAGATGTGCAAAAGTTATACAGTGGACCCCTGGTATCCACTGAGGTTTGGTTCCAGGACCCCCTGTGGATACCAAAATCCCTATAAATTTGTTATCTACTGTCTTGTAGTCTTTTGCATCTCTCTGTGTGAGTGTGCATGCCAACACCTGTAGGAGTCAGAATGTGGGAGAAATCTTGTGCCATTTGGGGAGGTTTAAGGAACAGCAGGAGGAGGATGTCTTCTTTTTCACTTCAGGCAGCAAAATGTTTTGGGCAGCCCCTGGCAGTTGCAGACATCTGTACAGATTGGACCCAGGTGTGTATGTGCAGAATACTTTTGCATCTTTTAAAATAAATTTTTAAATATTTTTACAAGCAATTCAGACAATCTAAAACATAGCCAAGTTTTGTCAGTCTAGAATTATAAACTGTAATCTTTCCCCCTTTTCTGGATTTACAGATCAGCAAAAATTATACAGTGGGCCCTTGGTATCCACTGAGGTTTAATTCCAGGATGCCCCATGGATATCAAAATTCATGGAAGCTCAAATACCCGTAAATAGAATATCATAGTAAAATGTTGTCCCTTATATTAAATGGCAAAATCAGGTTTGCTTTTTATAATTTATATATTTTTCAAAATATTTTCAAGCCATGGATGACTGAATACGTAGATAAAGAGTTCACAGATACAAATGACAGACTGTAATTAATTCAGCAGCACAAAGTCTGGTGCAGGGCAATGGGATTGCATTAATTCAATAACACTTCTTCATCTTCTGAGGCATTTTAAACCTCCCTCAGTATTGTGACATACAGTCTGTGGATTGCTATTGTGTGATCTGCTAGAGCAAAACAGTGGTGTGTTCACTTTATGCTTACAGTTCCACATACAGTCCAGAGCCTGGAAAGGTTTGGAGATTTTCTAGTATATTGGGGGGGGGGGAGCACTGGCCAAACTGTTGTAGCCCCCAAAATAACTTCTTCAGGCTTTGCAATTGACTGAGCAATGTTAGAGGGCCCTTGAGAGCAAGAGATTAAATGACCCACATGTGCCAATGTTTGCTTATTTATTTGTCTGTTTCTTTAGGGTCGCAACAATAAGTAGAATGGGGAAGGGCACAGAAGGGAGAGGAAAGAGTGTGGGTCTGGAGTTTTTTGACAGCTAGTGTGGCATAGCTGTGAGTGGACTGGGACTCCAGAGATTAGGGTTTGATTTCCAGCTCAGCCATGAAAACACACTGGGTGACCTTGGGCAAATTACGTGCTCTTAGCTTGAGGGGAAGGCAATGGAAACCCTCCTCTGAACAAATCTTGGCAAGAAAATCCTGGATCGCCATAACTCAGAAACAACTTGAAGGCACAGAACAACTACAACTAGAATTTTTTAAGGTCTAATAACAATAGGAGAGGAGAAGGGGTGCAGGAGATAGGAGGAAGAGAAGCAGAGAGGGACAAGAAGTTAAATTATGGAGTCAACTGGGCAAAAAGACAACAGAAGGCCAAGGAGAGAAGCAAAGATAGTGGCAGGAAAGATAAGAAAAAGTTGAGGAGTGGTGAAGACAATATGAGATAGCCACCCAAGAAAGAATGGTGATATAATTAGATTTGCCAGTTCAGAATTATCCCAAGGATTCCAGGCCAAAACCTGAGCTCTAGGGATCGGCCCCTGGAGGCATCAAGTACCAATGACAATTGGTCACAACTTATCACTCATCAAGCAGAAAGAGAGGGGGGATTTGTTTTGTCATGTAAGGGGCTGATCCCAGATCAAAGTGAAATGAGCCTTCCTTTTCACTTATGTAGAGATGAGATAGGCAGAAGACAGATGCAGACATACTGGAGGGTGAGTCCTGGCATCACAATGTCTGGGAGGGAAGGAGGAGGCTAAGTAAGTAAATGCATATCCCCCCCCCCCCGGCCGCTTTAGATTAAATGCAAATTGTAGCATGCTTCTACTCTACTAGCTGCACTGGTTATTTGCACACCACCCTTCCTTCCTTTTGGATCTTAGCCACGAAACGGAGAATTTACACACTCATCTTTTGCCTAAAGATGACCCATGAAAACTGGATACTCAGGGCCAGGGACTGAGATCTGGCAGCCCTAGACAGAAAGTAATAGCCACTGTGCCATATGTAACAAATATAACAATTCCATAACCCCTTAGAGAAGTTGCAGGAGAGAACAATAATGACTGCAGAACATTGCAACTCGTGAGGATTCTAAAAAGCCTTATTTTAAATATAACTAAGCAGCTGAAGACATTGAAAAGATTGCTCCCATTTTGCAGATCATGGTGTGACATCTAGTAATTCAGTAAACGGTTAATGGAAATGGAGGGAAAAGGGACCTTTGTCTCTTTAAGACAAGAGGAACTGCTGGTCATATATCTTTACTGTGCAGTGGGGTTATAAAAACATACGTCTTTGTTCTTTTATTACATCTATAAACATCAGGCTGCAGTTGATTGTTCCCTGGATTAGAATGTCCTAGTACTTTAAGTGAGTTTTGACACTGAAAGGAAGAGAAAGTAGAACATCTAAGGGAGGTCCTCCCCCCTCCTTTTTTTTTCACTGGATTGTTTTTATAGGACCTTGTCACTCTCTTCTTATAAGCTTTAACCACAGCCAAAGTTCTGAGCGGCAATGAATCTGGGATACACAAGGTCCAGAATTTATTCTTCCTTTGGTATAGTATAATATTTCGTGGCTTGTGTAAGGTAAGCTGAAACAAATCTTTCATGCTGTTTTCAGTTGAAAGAATTATTTGTTTGGATCATGTGCTTTTGATTTCTAAGAGAAGCTAGGAGCTGCCTTTAAAAAGAAAGAAAAGAGAGAGAGAGAGAGAGAAGATAAGGGAGCTATGTGCCTGACTCAATCTTTGTTTTTCCTCTGTTTTGCTTGCTGTATTTCAGAGTCACTTAACAAAAATGAAACAAAAGTGGATTAACAGTTGTCTTGCGCTGGATGGATCAAGGTTACTTGTGAACCTTTGTGTGACTGTTTCACTCATTTGTTCTTCACAGTGAAAGGTGAAACTTTGCAAGAAATAAAATAAAATTGCAGTAATAGGCATTATCATGTACATCAGAAAAAGTAGGTTGAGTACAATGAATGATTTACAGAGCATCTGGAATCCATCTGGAATACATTTTACATACTGGAAGGGATTAATTCTATAAACATACCTACACTCAACTGTATATTAATCTCCTCAGTATCTGCTTAGTATTGTTTTTTGCATTAAGACTAGACAGCATTAAGAATAGAAATTAAAAATATGCAGAGCAGCATATAATTAAACTTTAATTTCTTATGAAAAAGTAGAATATCAAAAACCCCTCTCTCTGTGTAGTTACTGATCCATAATCATGGTAATATCATGCACATCATGTGTTTTTAGTGTTTAAAATATTTGCTGAAATTCAGTTCCTTAGAACATATAGAGATTGTCACTTTTTCCTATACGTTAGAGCAGAGCTGTCTGACTCAATATATTAAAAGCTACTTAAATAATTTTGTATTATGTCACGTTAAACTGTAATAATGTACAGGCTGTGGTTACTCTGTACTTTTTATGGGGTAGCCAATCGGGTAGAACTGTCTCCATCTTACTTTTGTAAATTGGACATTGGCCACAGCTAGAGACAAGATGACATACACCTGTGGCCTCATTCAACACAGGCATATCTTGTTTTATTAAATCTGTCATCTGTGTCTGCTTTGTCAAACATTAATTATACAGAGACAAACATATTATTCTAAAGCACTTGCTGGTTCATCTCTTTCATATTTAAGATCTCAAACATGAGTCTGATTTGCATTGTTTCCAGTTCACTGAAAAATGACTGAATCTGTTCACACTGCACATGTGCAACCGGGCAGTCCCCTGTCTTCCGCCCAAGGAATTATCCTTAGATTACCTCTCTGTAAACCTCGTTGGTGCTGTTTCCAGAACTTGAAAAAGCTACCTTTTTGGACTACAACTTGCGGAGATTCCCAGCTGCAATGAACAGCAGCTATGCTGGCTTGGGGATTCTGGGAGCTATAGATTCTAGGAGTTATACCTTCAGGAAAAAAAGAGGGGAACTTTTGCAAATTCTGGTTGCGTAGCTGTCAAGTGGCAGACTTTCACCTAGGCTAACTTCAAAAGAATTCTTTTAAATAGAGGATGTGTATGAAAGCACTGTATTGCAGTAAATCCTTCATGGCTACATCCCCATTGCAGAAATAATTGCAGAAATGCCATGGCTCAATGCTATAGAATTCCGGGGAATGTAGTTTGTTGTGGTACTAGAACTTTCTCTGACAAAGAAGGCTAAATATCTCACAAAACTACAATTCCAAGAATTCTATAGCATTTAACCATGGCAGCAGCTAAAGTGGTGTCAAATAGGATAATTTCTGCTATATGGATGCAGCCCATGTAACTTGCCCAGGATCCATGTCTCAGTGGAATCTAACAAATAATCTAAATTCATCTTGAAGTATAGGTTTTGAACAGGGTGTTCTGATAAAACATGTCCCTGTGGGTGTATCTGGAGGAATCGTTGCCAAAAGCTTCCTACAAAACATAATGTAGAACTCTTTGCAGATTGTGTCTGTCGTTTTTTGTAGTTTTGTGAAATGCTATGTGGGAAATGACTGTCTGTGGATTATGGAGACTTTATGGACTTTATTGGCTCTGTGTGCCAAATCATGATTTTATTAGAAATCTCAATGGAGGGAATACTCAGGCAAACTATGATTCTATGATATCACCTAATTTGTGTGCATAGGTATGGCTTTGTATGCTGCATGTGGTTATAGTGGAATCAATTCCCCCCTTTTTTATTACAATTATATTAGACAGCATTATCAGTATACATAGCACATTATAGCAATTATAGCAAGATAAATAAGCCTTGTGGGTTTTTATCCAGAGTAGACTTGATTCAAGGGACTGACCTTAGAAGAGGTAACTCAAGGAAAGGAGGAAACTATATTAAGATATGAATAACAATATCTGGTAATGAAGCCATCTCAAAAGCTTATGTATAAAAGCACTTCAAAAAGATGAGTGCTGTGCAATGGTTGATTTAAAAAAATAAATCTTAGCCAGACGCTTGCAACTAAAGATTAAAGATCTCAGACTTACTTAGTATAGACACATCAAAATGAATCCAAGGTGGTGCCTGTGTGGGCCAAAATACTCTGGGCTTTTTCCAATATTCCCCCAATACTATTACTTCCATTGAGAAGCCTGGTGACTGTTCATATGCATATCCCGCTGTGCTGCCTGGCATGGCTGCCATCATGGCAAAACACTCACCTTGATTGTTGGCCACCTGGTGACACAACTAAGGGCTCCAGATCGAACAGGAAGATCTGGAGTGATGGATAAGTTATTTTACACCATTACAAGAGGGCTATACCCTGGGTTTGGTGCTAAACTGCCCATATGTCATCCAAACTGTTCCCACGAGAACCAGGTTTGGGGCTGTGCATCATACTGACTCCTCATCAAGAGGACAAGGGAGGACATTTTTTTTGGTCTTTCCAGACAGGGTCGGACATTTTAGTCACAATTACCTCAAGTCCCATTGATTTCAGTGAATCCACTCTTGGTAGGACTACAATCGGATTTAGCCCAGTGCCAACAAATGCAACGTGGCATTGCAAATACTTACTGGCTTTCCAAAAATGGTGGTGAAAATGAAATGAGATAAGCTATTGAATAAAAAATGCCTCAAACTTTTAAAAAACCCACAAACCTCTATTTTTTTTTCAAAAAACAAAACTCACCATAGGAGTGCTACTCAAACTTTTTACCCTTGGTTCTCCCCCCCCCCCAAACTTAACTACTACATGCAAATGTTACACACACACCTATTTGACATACCATACAAATAAAAATATTTAATTTATTTAGTGTCCGTATTTTCCTTTGCATATTCATGTATATTCATAGTTTAACGTTTTATAAAGAAATAACATTTTTCAAAGTAGAAGTTTTATTTAAGTAAGCGCATGTGTAAATTTTACACTTAAAAATGTTTGGAAAGAGGAGGAGGAGGAGGTGGGATCAGGGCCTCCAAATCTCACACCCCTTGATCAACTTTCATATGCCTCTGGGGGGCCTGCCCCACCATTTTATATGTTTATATTTGTTGTACACCGCCCTGATCATGGGAAGGGCGGTATAGAAATAAATTTTATTATTATTATTATTATTATTATTATTTGAGAACTACTGGGTTAAAGTGATAAACCTGTTTCTACAGGGAACAGATTCTGAAAGCAAAGAACAACACTCTGGCCTCCTGCAGTGGGCAAATGAGAGAACCTGGGGAAGGGCAACCCTTTGTTTTCTAATCCCTTGGTGCATAGAGAATAGAGAGAGAGACTCTCCAGATGGATGCCCCGAGTAAGGAATAAACATAAGGAAGTTGGAGAGGTACCAGCTAATGATGACCTTTTTGGCTCTGTGTCACTGTTCCGCTACATAAACTACCAATATGCTTCCTGTCTGAAAGTAATTTTAGTCTGTTTAAATTATGGTCATGCCATGGCTTTACATTTTAAATTGTTGCAATTGTCAACATGTTTTACTTGTATACAGCCCTGAGATATAAGGTGGGATATGAACAGCTGCACTGAAAATTAATTTCAGTTAATAAATTTTTTTATTTGAATTGACAAATAAGCTAGGGAAGGCCATACTCTGAAAGTCAGAGGGCAAGTTTTCTGCTCCTGTGGATCCCCAGCAAGCCATACCAGTGACCTTCTGGTAACTTTCAGGTGCTTTTTGTTTTTGCTTTCCTGTTTCATCATGGGGAGAGGAGAATATTAGCAGGCTAATCTACTATCAGATGAAAAAGGGTTTTCTGACAGCAGTTCTCCTTTAAAAATTCTAGTGTCTGAGGACTGGGGCTCCTGCTACATCAAAAGAATTTACCTATGTGTTGACTCATAACTGAAAAATTGAATAAATAGGTCTACTCTAGTTGGAACTAAAATAGGATTCAGTCCCATGTGGCTGAGCATCCACCAGTAGCATATATATCACTGTTTGAGAACCACTGTTTTATGGAACATGAGTGCATCTACACTGTAGCAATAAGCAGTTTGACACCAATTTAAATGCTATACCTCCATCGTATTGAATCCTGGGATTTGTAATTTTGTAAGGTCTTTAGCCTTCTATGTCAAGGAGTGCTGGTGCCCCCTAGGCTACAAATCCCAGGATTCTGTAGGATGGAGCCATGGTACTTAAAGTGGTGTCAAACAGCATTATTTCTACAATGTAGATGCACCTGTGGTGATTTAGTTCAAAAAGTAAAGATGGACAATCAAATGGTCAAGTGCATGCTTAATAAAAATGTGTGTATGTCTGATCTGAGAGCCAGAGTAATAAAGTGGTTTGAGTGTTGGCAAACCTCAATACATGTTCAAGATAAAAGTTAAAATGAAATTGGCAAACTTTTAAACTATATATCTTGAATTTACTGAGTTTACTAATTTTAGTCACAGAAAGATCATACAAAATTACTGGAACAATGTCTAGATTCACAAAGTATAATCGCTATCTCAGGAAAAAAACAGAAATTATTAAATGCAGAATTCACTACAGAAGAAGTTGCACAAGCAACAAAAATATGAAAACTGATAAGGGCCTGGGACCAGATGGTCTGTCAGCAGAGTAGTACAAGAAAATGGAAGAAGTAATAAATATACTCTTAACTATATCCATAAGAATGGTATATCTGCATCATGGCAGAAAGCCAATATCACAGTAATACACAAAGAAGGAAAAGAAAGAAAAATGTTCAGAATTGCAGACCAATCTCCTTACTTAATCTGGACTATCAACTTTTGCAGCAATTCTAGTTGAGAGATTAAAAAATGTGTTGACAAATAGTATTCATGATGACCAATCAGGCTTCCTACCAAAAAAGCATATGAAAGAAAATATTAGAACTGTGATAAACACAATAGAGTACTACAAGAAACAAAATGAGAAAAAGGTAGCATTTATATTTGCAGATGTCGAAAAGGCCTTTGATAAAATGAAATGGGATTGCATGTTCACAATATTTGAAAGAATGGAGCTTGGGAAAAACTTTCTAGGATGGTTAAAAAATATTTATTAAAAAAATCAGCTAAATGGAGAGAAAACCAGGGAAATTAACATCAAGAAAGGTACATGCCAAGGATGCCCTTTCTCCATCTTGCTATTCATAATGGCGCTAGAGATATTAGATATCACAATCAGAAGAGATCCAGAAATACAGGGCATGAAGATGAAAGGACAAGAATACAAATTAAAGGCCTTTGCAGATGATTTATTTGCAATTTTAGAGAAACCTCTTAATGGACTTGATAAATTAATGGATAAAAAGAATAAGTTTGGAGATTTTGTCGGATTCAAAATTAATAAGAGTTAAAACTATAATCATGACAAAAAATACCAAGAAATATGAAGAAGGAGAAGGAGAAGAAGAAATAAAAGTAATATCTGCATGTAAAATAGAGGGGGAAAATGAAGTATTTAGGTATTTGGCTATCTAAAATAAACTCAGATCTTTTTGAAAATAGTTATAAAACCCTGTGGAAGAACATAAAAAGAGAAATGGAAACCTGGTCAAAATTGCAATTAACTTTACCTGGAAGGCTAGTTGCAGTAAAAATGACAATATTACCTAAAATAAACTTTCTATTTCAAAACTTACCAATAACTGTAAATGAAAATCCTTTTTGTCAAATGCACTCTTGTGGATATCAGATTGGGCTATGATGGATAATGAAAGACTATTAACCTTAGAAGGTTTCAATAACTGATATGGGTGGCATGCATTTTTTTATGATAAAGTGAGAGTTCATAAGGAGTTTGAACATCAACAGGAAACATCTATTAAGGATCTGGATGAACCTGAAAAAAGAAATTCTTACTGTACTGTATTTCACCTCAAGAGCCATTCCAAGAGAGATGGAAACAATGCTAAAAATGGTTAAGATATGAAGACATTATAATAAAAGATCAACAAAACCAAAACACTATAAAATCATTGGAAGAAATGGGGAACACAGACCATAAATTACACTGGCTACTGTATACAACTAAAGGAAAGATTTAAAATGGATTCAAAGTTACAAATCAAGGCAGGAATGAATTGGATGAAATTATCTTTAGCAAAGAAGGGGGAAAAACATCAATTTTTTTCAATTTATTGCTTGATAGAGAATTGGAACAAGAGCAAACTCAAGATATGATGATTCAATGGGCAAAAGATGTAGGATATATGATAGAGCTGGAGGGCTGGGGACAAGCAAGAAGGAAAATGCAAAAAGTTACATGCTCCCTAGATATAAAAGAAAATTACTTTAAAATTTCTCAATGTTGGTATTTGACACCTCAAAAACTAGCAAAAATCTATAAAACAAAGCAAAATAAATGTTGAAAATGTCAACATTCCACAGGCTCTTGCATCCATATGTGGTATAATTGTCCCAAGATTAAGAAATTTGGGGAGAGGGATTAATATATTAATAAGTAAGATTTTCAAAATTAACTTTCAAATGAAGCCAGAAATCTATTTATAAAATATGACAAGTAAGATTAAGAAAAGTGATGAGAGCAAATATTGGAGACTAATTTTATATATAACTCCTGCCAGATTATTGGTAACATAAAATTGGAAAACAAAGCAAATTCCCTTGATACATGACTAGGTACTTAAGTTAATGCACATGTCAGAATTTGATAAACTGATAGCGAGGTTGAATAACAAAGATATGAATATCATAGACAAAGAATGGCCTCCAATTGTAGAATTTTGTAAAAAGAGATGGAAAAACTAAATTCACTAAGCTTCATTAAAGTAATACTACTTGAGATCAAGAAAATATTTGAGTATCAGAAGTCTAGAACAATGAGCTTTTTTCTTTCTGTAAGTCAGAGGAATGTAGCAAGTGTGTATAGATTGTTTAGTGTGTTTAAACATTATTCGTGGTTTTGTGGTCATTTGTTTAATGTTTTTTATGTGTTTGCTATGTGTTTTTTATAATAATAATAATAAAAAGAAATTGCACAAATACTGTGCTAGAGCACCCTAGTGTATGACTGTCTGTAGTCCATGAGCTACATGCAGCTCACTGAATATTTTTGCAGGCTGGATTGGGGGCTAAATATAGAATATGAACCACTATTGCTGATACTGTATTGCAATGGTGTAGTGGCACAAAACATCAAAAACAGGTGCTAAAGCAAAATATTCAGGCAGTGTTAGCTTCGCTTTAGAGTACAGGTATAACTCAATTAATGAAATAGATGTGTTCCTGGACATTCTTTGGTACTTGTGGAGGTAGAAATAATGTGGACAGAATACAGGTTGAATTCTGTTGGCCTATTAGAAATATGTAACCCTAGAGTTATAAACTCATGACTGTTTCATATTCATAATCCCTATGCAACCCCTACTTTAGGGGCTACTTAGGGACTGTGAAAGTCCCTCAGTCTCCATTTACCCGGCAGCAGCCACTGCTAGCAATGGGGTCTGTTCTCCTGTTGAACAGGCAACAGCTGGCTGACAGTCCATGCCAGGCAATCTCTGGCATGCGCAGGAATTGTGACAGAGATCTTGCTACTGTCTCACACAAGAGATCACTCACAGAAGGGGTGGGGACTGTCAGCTACTGGGATAAGATTCATAGAATCATAGAGTTGGAAGAGACTACAAGGGCCATCCAGTTCAACCCCATGCCATGCAGGAACTCCCAGTCAAAGCATCCCCGACAAATGGCCATCCAGCCTCTGCTTAAAGACCTCCAAGGACGGAGACTCCACTACACTCCGAGGGAGTGTGTTCCACTGTCGAACAGCCCTTACTGTCAGGAAGTTCCTCCTAATGTTGAGGTGGAATCTCTTTTCCTGCAGCTTGCATCCATTGTTCCGCGTTCTAGTCTCTGCAGCAGCAGAAAACAAGCTTGCTCCCTCTTCAATATGACATCCCTTCAAATATTTGAACAGGGCTATCATATCACCTCTTAATCTTCTCTTCTCCAGGCTAAATATCCCCAGCTCTCTAAGTCGTTCCTCATAGGGCATGGTTTCCAGACCCTTCACCATCTTAGTTGCTCTCCTTTGGACCCGCTCCAGTTTCTCCACATCCTTTTTGAATTGTGGTGCCCAGAACTGGACACAGTATTCCAGGTGGGGCCTGACCAAAGCAGAATAGAGTGGCACTATTACTTCCCTTGATCTAGACGCAATACTTCTATTGATGCAGCCTAAAATAGCATTGGCCTTTTTAGCTGTCGCATCGCACTGTTGACTCATGTTCAACTTATGGTCTACTTGGACTCCTAGATCCCTTTCACACGTAGTTTCATTCAGCACTACAACTATGGTGACTATACATTCATAACGCCCCAATAGGTTCCTATGCCACAAAAAGAAGATCAAGTTGTCATATTTCATCTCAAGTAAATGTCGCATAAATAACAAAGAGCATTTAAAACCTTCTAGAGACCACTTGGAGACTTTCCCCCCCACCAGCCTCCACTTTTCTTATGATTTCTTTTTTGGTTGTCAGACATATCTATTTTAACATGTTGGGGAAAGCTGGTGGGACTGGATTTGTCCATTCTTCCCTTTTCTCTTTCTTTGCAGCTGCTCTTGTACCTTTCCTGTTGTAGGCAGGCACAGATGGCTGCTGCAGAATGAGCTAGAGTAGAATTCCTCTCATTTCCAGCTCAGGCTTTGTTTATTGCATTGTTTAGTGCAGATACACTGATGTCGAACATCTATGTATCTCTATCCCTCCTTCACCATTCTCTCAATATCTATTCTGAGCTTTAAAAAAACAAACCTTTCAGCTTGATAGAGGTCATGAAGAAAAAGAGGGATGGGGTGGGTATGAAAACATGTGTAAAAAGGAGTAGTAGAGTAGCTTTGCTGGCAAAAGGTTCATTAACTGATGTATTCCATAGAATTGTGTTCTTCAAAGTGTCCAGAAAGTGTAAAACCAGATGCCCACTCTTTGTGTGGCCAATTTTAGTATCTAAATGTGTTCATTCAAAATTGGGGTTTTCCTCCTTCTATGTAGCACTCACAGCCAAACTGTGTTGTTACACAATGATGTCAGTGTGGAGTGCTTAGTCTGATCTGGGATGAAGGAATATTGGCCTTCAGAGCCACTAAAGTTACCCCCGATGTTAAAGTCAAAACCCAGCATTTTCAATAAATATATTGTTTACTGAACCCTGTGTACATAAACAGATTTTCCCCCTCATTCTAGATAGTATTAAATATCATTTTTCCCTGGAGTATGCTTAGTTATTCATTAGTTTAGTAATTTTTTACAACTCTCTTAATGTATTTTCCCCCTCTTTCCCTTTTCTCCTTTCTCCCAGATAAAAACAAGAAATAATATGTAAAGCCACTAATGAATATGGCCCATGGATTATCTGGATAATGGAAAGTGTACTTCACTGGAAATCAAGGTGTAATGCTTAAAAGCCCATTATGAGGATGTTTGGGAAAGAAGCAGCAAAAATAGCTGCTCTTACCTTGCACATTGGAAATTACTATTAAAATACCCTCATACCATGCTAATACTGCAACTGCCTCTTTCATCTGTAGGCAAAATATATGTAGCTACTGGAAGATTTGCTTAACCTAGAGTGCAGTTTTATATAGAATTTCAGAAATATAAGGGATGTTTGGGGGGAATATGGAGAATTTGGGATAACTGGGGTCTCGGGATGGTGTGGTGGTGTTCTCAGAATAGGACTTTAAGTCAAAAACCTCATTCAACAGAATTAACTTATGGTGACTCTTATCATGGGGTTTTCTTGACAAGATTTGTTCAGAAAAGGTTTGCCATTGTCTTCCTTTGAGACTGGAGGACTGTAGCTTGTACACAGTCACCAAGTGGATTTCATTGGATGAGTCCTAGCCCAATCTCAAACCACTACACTGCACTAGCCCACCTCAAAACAAGTAAAAACATTTCAGCAAAATTAATACAATATCCTCTTAAAAGCCGTCTCTTTAAAAACCTTAAGTTTCAAAAGCCAATTGGAACGTCTGTGGAGACAACAGGCATATTAGAACCTTGGCACTAGTCAATGGGAACAAAACCAAGAAAAGCTGGGGGCTGCTACCAGCAGTATATAAGAGGAAGGAACAGGTTTGAAAGGTTGCTTGATGTTTAGTGTGCCCTGAGGGGTAAAGAGCCATTGAGGCTAGGTTAGGCTGCTGTGAGGGACAGTTAGAAAGGGTTTTAGGTACCCAAGAAAGGGATGAAGAGTGTTCTTAATTATCTTGTTGTAGTGTCCTGCAGGAGACATAGCGTTTGGTGACTAATGGAGTCACAGGTAACCAGAAGGGTTATAAGATACAAAGGTTTAATACTGTGCACTCGCATTTTACACGGGCATGGCTTACATGACTTTCAGCAAAAGCTGAAAGCTGCTCTTGAAGAGGGATGAGCGCATCCCAGAAGGGGTAATGGCACACGTGTGCCGCCATGCTGCCACGCCTCCACGTGCATGAGCTCCATTCATTTAAATGAGCTTGAGCATATGCAAAATTCTCCTTATGCGGGGAGGGGTGGTTTCTAGAACTGATCCCCCACATAAGGGAAGGGCCCACTGTATAGGTTTTTTGAAAACTTAGAGGTGAAACAGACTGCCCCAAAGGGGTAGCTTGAAGCCGCCCCTGAGAAAGCCACACTGGGGCCGTGGCAGCCACACACCACAGCCCTAATCCACCTTTTTGCTGGCCCAAAAAGAAGTGGCAAAGAGCCGCTCCTTTTTGCACCAGCAAAAACCTGGCTTTTCTGCCCCACCATGGCTTTAAGGCACTCTGGCAGCATGTGGCATCTAAATGTCACACCACTGAAGTGCCCAGAAGCCAGGCCACATGTGAGCAACTAGGTGGCGTGAAGCCATCGTCTGGTGTCTTGGGAGCCTGCATCGTGTGTACATCATATCCCCCAAGCCATCTGGAAGCCAGCATTTTAAGCTGGTCTGTTCCAGCTCATAGTCTGTAAGGGAACAAATACAGTTTTTTCCTGCCTTTTCGCGAATCTGGAATCCATGGGCTTGCTCTTCGCGGGAGGGACAAGCGCCCATTAATAAAATGGCAGTGTGCTCCAGCCTGCCCCATTATTTTCTATGGGATTTGAATATGTGCAAGTCGCCATTTTTGCAAGAGGATCCGGAATGGATCCCCCATGAATTGGGAGGGGCTACTGTATATAAAGCTATAACAATTACCAAGACAATCTAAAGAAACTGTTAAACTGTGTAACTAATAAAGTATTTATACACTGTATCCATTGTGAATACCATCCACTGAAAAAGAGACTGTATTCAGCCTGACTTTTAAATAAACTTAGTAATTTGTTTCAGCAAGCAGATGTCTGCAGTGATTTCAGAAACACATTAAAAATGCTACTGTTGAGAAAAATCTTTTAGGTTTGGGACACATTAGATAGTGGGTGTGTGACTGTCAAATAATTGCTGATTCCAAGCTGGGGGGGGGGGATTGAAACCTAGTGGGCTGGCATCTAAAAAGAGTTATAGTGCAGGAGACACTTAAAAGAGTCCTGGATTCGAGTCTCACAGTGAAGAATTGGTGGGATAATGGCCATCACTTTCATATAATTGGTGGCAGCAGGTGGATCAGGAAGACCCACTGGGCTGCCATTCGAGAAAGTCTCACTGTGACAAATTGGTGGCAACAGTGGCACACAGAGGGAAAGAGGGAAAGGTTTTAAGAGATTTTGGCAGTGCCACGTTGTCATTGTGACAATGTCAATGTGTTTTCTTTGGAAAGTTAAGTTTTTCAGATTCAAATACAATAACAGATTTTTCCCCACCCCTAAGATGACTATTTTGTGAGTAAAAATAACGCATGCATAGATATATTGCTGTTTGCAAAAGCTATCAATCTTTATGTTTCACAGAATTAGTGAGTGTGTGGGTATTTCACTTATTTTTCCCCACAGTATTGGAGTATTTTCCCCACAGTATTAGCACAACAATAACATCCTAGTTAAGAAGAAAATGGATTTCAGGTTAAAAGAATTCTTGGTATTCTCCAGTGAGGCACCTGCTCTCAAATATTGATTGGATGAGGATTGCCAACCTCATTATCTTTCCCAAAGAGGTTGTTTTTTTCAGACTCCCATTGTTAGTGTAGAATTTGGAATATCCTGCATTTAGATCCTCCATCCTATGAGCATTTTCTTACCATTTCCCATTATTTGTTTTATGTTGTTGACAGAAAAAGAGGAATTGTTCCAGAATTTGCTGGTACAGGTGGCTGAGCAGTTGTCAAGGTAAAATCTTCATACAATAGCTTTAAAAATGTTATATTTTCCCCACATACATCCATGTAGTGTGGTCCTCAGACATTCTACTCTGGAATAAATCCATTAGCGTTTGCTCCAGCATTCTGCATATTGAATCTGACATGTCTGAGCATGTAAAAGTCTGTGCAGATTGGTCAAGAGAAAAAAGATGAATTAATTTAAAATGATGATTTTCCGCACTCCTGGTTGAAAGCAAAACCACACCAAAACCCAGTGGGGATTTAGTGATGAGTAAACAGATACCTAGGATTGTATTGCATTTGGTTTTACAATTCTTAACTGAAAGAAAACAGAATTAATCTGTGCTAGTAGAATCTGCATTTTCTCTCAGAGACACAGAATATCATTTTCTCTGATTAAAAAAAGGATTATAACCAATATTAGATTTCGACCTCTTAGCTAATCTGTAAGACACCTATTTTAAAATAACAGAAGAGCACTTGTAGCAGCCTATTTCAACCTGAGGCCACTCACACTGCACAATTATGGCACTATTATTCCATTTTAAGTATCATGACTCTATGCTATAGAATCCTGGGATATGTAGTTTCCTGCTCTCAAGCGTGCAATCTAAATAAGATGGGATACGTAAGGAAAGGGGAATAGTTGCGAAGGAGAGGGATCAAGACTGGATGATTATGCTTAGGAAGAAAACATTTATTAGCACTTCCAGAAGTGCAAAGATAAATCCCCCATTTCAGAACCACATGAAATTCATCATATATAGTGCTCCTAACATGCATGTTGACTCATTTATATGCATTCAGGAAAACTTTAAACTTCTTTATATGGGCAAAAAAGTCTATTCCACCGAGATGAGTGGATAAGTGACTCAAAGTGAGGAAGATCTGTTCACACATTAAAATCCTTATGGCTGCCACAAGTCACTGGATTAGAGACAATAATCTATTAGTGGAGCATCTTCACTTATTAAAGAATTATTTATTGAAATATTGTGTGTGTGTGTTCATATATAAAGTATATCATTAAATGCCTTTTTATGTTAATGTTACTCACTAACTGAAGTTAAGTTTTGCATCAAATTGGTCAGTTTGTGCTGCTAAAACTGTGTATGTTGTATTCCTAATTAGGTTTTCCCCCCCTAGGATATTTAAAATTGATGAACTGAAAACTGAAGTAACTAATCACTTGGCAATGCTGGAGAAAAAAGTTGAATGTGAGTGTCTTTTTAAAAAAATGAAATCTAGAATTGTTTTGTATCAGTCTTGAGAAGATCTATCATTTTCAGGGTCATTCTTCTAATTTGTGCCAGTTCTCTACATCTTAAGCATATGGGGTTTTGTAGGTTTTTCTGAAAGCACGTGATGATAAATTCACATAGGCACTTGTCAGTGCAGTAGCCATTGAAAACGTGGCCCAAACAGCTTGTGAACCCCAAGCCTTAAGATCTTTTTCAGAAGCTCTTCTCTGACTGCCTTTGCCAAATGAAGAGAAGGCTAAGCAAAGGAAAGAGGCTTTTTGGTAGTGGCATCCCACTCCCTAAAGCCATTGTTGTTGTCTTTTTGTGAGATCTGATGTGAGGTCTGAAACCAGGTCAGGGAATACAATTCCCAGTCCTAGACAGAGTCACACTCTCCTCACAGGACTCTGTTTGCAGTCTGGGGGTACTTCTAGACTCATTGCTTCACATGACGCGTCAGGTGAATGCAGTGGTCAGAAGTGCTGTTATCAGCTTTGGCTGATACGCCAGCTGCTCCCTTTCCTGGAGATGAGGGACCTGGAGACTGTAGTACATGCGCTGGTTACCTCACATCTCGATTACTGTAACACACTCTACATGGGGCTACCGTTGTGCCTAACCTGGAAACTTCAACTGGTTCAAAACATGGCAGCCAGGCTAGTCACTGGGACATCGAGGAGAGAGTGTATAATACCAGTGCTTAAATCTCTCCACTGGCTGCCGATCAGTTTTCGGGCACAGTACAAGGCGTTGATTTTGACCTTTAAAGCCCTACATGGCTTGGGTCCAACTTATCTCAGAGACCGCCTCCTCCCATATGAGCCCCCACGCACACTTCGGTCCTCTGGGAGGAATCTGCTTCAGCCTATAAAAACTAGGCTGTCGCAGACCTCCCAGAGGGCCTTTTCTGCTATCGCGCCCAGGCTGTGGAATGACCTGCCGGATGAGATGTTTCTTATTACAACCTTGGAAGGCTTTTAAAAAGCGACCAAGACGCATCTCTTCTGGCAGGCCTTCCCGGATAGTAACTAATTCTCCCACCGCCTGATGACTCTTCGCCCCCTCTCTTTCCCCCATCCGGCTGCCTACACTGGACCTTGCATGGTTATGTATTTTAGATCCTAATGGTTTTAACTATGATTAGGTTAATCCTGTTTTAAGGGGAAGGAAGTGGGTATGTTTGGTATAGTCTGGAAGATTTTAACTGTATATGTTTTTAACATGTTGTACCCTGCCCCGATTGCTCGTTCAGAGGGGCGGGTTAGAAATAATAATAATAATTATTATTATTATTATTATCTCACTAGACTAGGCATCTCGTGCTTAAAATATGTGTATTTCCATTCAGGGTACTATGAGCTTTGAACAAATGTGTTGTGAAGTTGTGGTATTTGTTGCTATAGTTCTTGGGATTTTTATATATATATATATATTAGAGAACATTTCTATTGTCCTGGACTATTTACCAGAACTAGTTACAATATTTTATTCCCACCCTGAAATGGTTTTTAAACTTCAAGACAGATAAGAGCAAAAAAGTATTCTTGGACCTTTATCTCTTTTTAAAAAAAAAATATTTTATAGTTATCAGTGCATCAGTGAAATAGCACTTGTGCACTCTTGACTATAACTACAAAGGGGGTTTTAAAAAACAGAAAAGAAAATTTGCTCTTTGAATCCACCACCTCAGGGCCAGCTCAGGGGAAAAAAGCTATTGGAAAAGCCCTAGTGTAGATTGAAGAAATTGCTACAAGCAGGATTCCACACACACACACACACCCAAAATAAGGGATGGAACAAGATGGAGCCAACAAGAATGGCTAAATCACAGGAAAAAAATCCAAGGAGCTAGCAAAACCCAAATGAGAAGTTTTGCTTATTTAGACCACTTTGGGGTGAAACAGATGGTTCCAAAAGGGCGGATTGGGGCTGCGCTGGAGCTGCTTACCCTGGCGCCATGGCAACTATACAACACAGCACTAATCTGCCCCTACACCGGCCCAAATAGGAGCAGAAAAGATCCGCTCCTATTTGGGCTGGTAAAGGGTTGCCTTAGGTAGCCCTGCCGCAGCTTCAGGGCAGCTTCAAGCTGCTCTGGCAGCATGCAGTATCAAAACATCGTACCCCTGGAATGATTTGAATCTGCCCTCATCTGAACAATTAGGTGGCTTCTGGGCATCTTGGGGGCACGCGGCATCAAAACGTCTTGCCCCCAAGCTGCCAGAAGCTGGCTTTTCCAGACTGTCTGCTTGGCCACTAAGTTATTTTAAACCAAACAGAGATCTTTGTTTTGGGGTGCCACACAAATATCATAAATAGATAAACAAAAAAGCGGTGCAGTTTGTTTAATGGCTTGAGCATTCAAGGTTCGATTCCCCACATGGCCGTGAAAACCCACTAAGTGACCTTGAGTGAGTCACACACTCTCAGTCCCAGAAACCCCAGTGACAGGGTCACCATAAGTCAGAAATGACTTTAAGGTACACAACAACAACAACAATCAATAACAGTGCAGTGTGCATGGACTGGTTTTCCATTACATTAGCAATTTTCACTATGTCCCCAGAACCTTTCTGTTTTGTACTTTGCATTGATGTAGTGTGATTTGCAAAAAAAAAAAAAAAAAAAACTGTGCGGGGAGCTGTTTACACAGATGTCCTCATGCATGGGGTGTGGTCTACACAAAACACAGGTGGTATGTATCCTCACATAATGTGGATAACAAAGGACAGATCTGTTTCTCTTTGATAATGAACTTGGATGAAACTCTTATTGTAAACACAGAACACCCACTCTTCCATTCCCTGCTTCCTCATTATGGATTTCATAGATGTTCCCCTTCTTCCTTATTTGTTCAAAACCAGAATGACAGCAAAATGATTGTTAGTAATTACTTTGGCACAAGAGAACAAAGCCAGTCTTGTCAGAACAGCATCACATAATTTGCAGAGCACATCTAGCAGGGTGGGAAAAGGAGCATCTATGCCAGAGCAACCATGGCTTCCTGAATATTTCCTGGTTTTCATTGGCCAGGGCTAGAGAAGTGGGCTGAGTATTCCAACACAGCCCATCTTCCATTCTCCCCTTTTAAGTTTTCCTTTCCACTAACACTAATGGGAGAAAAAAAAAATAAGTGTACCAGTTTCAGGGTAAATGGGAGGCTTCAGCTGCCATGAATTCATGGTATCACCCATCAGGCCATTCAGATGTGCCTGACACGTACTTATTTCTCTCTTGCCACTACTACCAGGATACTGATAGTGAAGCAGTAGCATTGCCATGTTTTAAAAACAGCAATGGGGGACAGTTGAAATTTGTGACATGCACGGTTAACAATCAGGAAGTAGCTACAGGTTTGAGTCTCCTTTGTCTAGAATTCCAAAATCCTAAATATTTCAAAATCCCAAACTGTCCACATGGGTGGCTGAGATAGTGACACCTTTCCTTTCTTATGGTTCAGTATACACATACTTTGTTTCATGCATAAAATTATTTTAAAATATCATGTATAAAAATATGCTATGTAACGTGTATATGAAACATAAATGAATTTCATGTTTAGACTTGGGATATTCGAAAATAAAAATAAATCAAAATCAAGATCCTAAACACTTCTGGACCCAAGCATTTCAGATAAGGGAGACTCAAACTATATAAATCAAAATCCTAAACACTTCTGGACCCAAGCATTTCAGATAAGGGAGACTCAAACTATATTGACAAGTTTGTGTTCTAGTTCATTTTCCCGTGTATTTCTCTGCAAAATTAACATATTGCCCATATTCATGAGAGCCAGTATGGTATAGTGAAATGAGTTTTGGACTAGGAATCTAAGAGACCAGAGTTCAAATTCCCGATTAGCTATGGAAAGCCACCGTGGAAAAAATTGCAAGATCCAGATGTGTACTGTTGATAGAAAAAAGACTTACTGCCAAAGGTGCTGAGTGTTAACAAGTGTTGGTTTGTTTTTGTTTACTTAACTTTTGTGCCACATTAGAAATATTTGGCACATTCACAGGATTCATTATCTTTTGTGGATCAAGTGGAAATAATGCTATTACATGCATTCAAGTCCAGGTGGTAGAAAAGCCTTCAAGTTATGCCATGTATCTGTATGATACACATGGGAAACTATTGCAAGAGTGGGCAGGAACTGCTAAAGTAACATTTCAAAGCCACTCAAAATATCCAGATGCAAAAGTTGGGCAGTAGCTTTTGTAGATATGTGTGTGTGTGTGTGTGTGTGCTTCCAACGCTCCTGGTGACCCCATGTCTTTCATAAGACCAACCAAATAATGCCACATTTTATGTTTATGGGCCTCTTTACAAGAACAGTACTAAAATCAGAAGGTGGATAAATAAACAGAAGAGTCTAAACATTATGATGTGGGTGTAAGGTCTGCATTTTAGATTCAGTCTTAAAATGGAGGTTTGTATACTGAAAGAATTAGTCATTAGTAGGACATTTGATTGTCCTGATGCATAACCTGTATTTAGGACAAGAGGCTTCCATCATATTTCCTATCACATGTATAGGTGTGAGAGCTGGACAGTGAAGAAAGCTGATAGAAAGAAAATCAAGTCATTGAAAGATAGTGCTAGAGAAGAGTTTTATAGATACTGTGGATGGTTAAACAAACAAATGAGTCCTAGAACAAATTAAGCCTGAACTCTGCCTAGAAGCCAAGATGGCTAAATTGAGGCTGTCATACTTTGGCCACATCATGAGAAGGCATGACTCAATAGACAAGACAATAATGCTTGGAAAAGGAACAAGCAGTAGGAAGAGAAGAAGATCACATACTAGAATGATAAACTCAGTCAAGGAAGCCACAGCCCTGAGTCTGCACAACCTAAGGAAAGCTGTTTAGGATTGGGTGTTTTGGAGGTGTTTCATTCACAGGGTCTCCATGAGTCAAGCCCAACTTGAAGACAGTTAACAGCATCAAAGTACAGCAGGGACCCTTGCATGCTACACAGTTATAGTGCTTTGATTCCACTGCATCCTGTGGAATTCTAGGGTTTATAGTTTAGTGAGAGGAATTAAAATCCTCTTCCAGAGGGCTCTAACTTTGGAGGGATAGGGTTCAGCACCAGCACTGAGGTAGCTCTTGTGCAATGTAGTGGACTGGCTGTGGGAGAAGTGGTAAATTATGAATGGATTTTCTGCCACTGAGAGAGAGGGTTCAGGTTCTAGTGAAATACCTTTGCAGGCAGCAGCCCAGAAAAAGTTGTATGCAAGAGATGGGAGCCACCTGTGGGTGACCACAGGGCAACTGTTAGTTGTGGCTTTTGATTGACTTGGAAGAGGGCTCCAGCTATGTTTGAAGGGATCTGAAGAAGAGGCTCTTCTTCTGCCCCCTTCTCTCCCTCCCAGATTTTCCCTGAGGGTCTTCAGCACCTGGAACCTGGATCAGCTAGAGATGGAAGGTATTTCCTTCTTTGTTCCCATCATGAAGCTACTTCACTTGATAACTGTGAAAGTAATTCCCAAGGAGTCCAGGGCCTCACTCCGACTTGCGTTGACATTTCAGTCTTAGGAAATAAAGATTGGCATGCCAGTTTACTGCATGAGGCTATCAGGAACAACACCTAACCTTGGGGAGTGGTCTCCCCACCCTCACTCCATGTGTTCTGCCCTCTTACATGTGGCTGTCCCTGTAAATTGTTCATTTAACATTTACTTTCATTGGTGATAGCATACATGCAAAAGCAATGGTGCGCATAAGTTGCCATTTTATAACCCCCCCCCCCAAAAAAAATTACCATGTGTGAATAGTTCTTCAGAGCCGTTCATGGGCTGTGGTGGTAGGTTTGGTACCAAGGGGGGTTCCTGCTCCGATGTTCCTAGGCCTTACTTTTTGTCCTATATTCCTCCGCATGCCTATCATGGCCTTTTGCCCTCATCTGTGCTGCAGTACCTTCAAACATGTCGATACTGTGGCTATGTCTCAGCTGCATTTGAACCTTCTCTACTCCCTAGAGCACAATTAAATCAAGTGTCTCCTCCTGCTTCTAGAAGATCCCCCTTCCTGCTTTCCACGAGGAATCTGACATTGTTAAAGTTTTGGTGGGAGCGGGGGAAAGCTGGCTATTAGCCAGTAAGTACTGACTAAACAGGGCTATGGAGCTGCGTGAGGTGCAACCGTGTTAGGAGAGCAATCGGGAAAAACGTCGCTTTGCCAGGGAAGATGGGGAGGATCCACAGGTGGTAGGGCAGAGGTGGGATAATTTGCACTCTACTTCCGGCAACCCAGTCCCTTCCTGTTTCTGGCTCATTGCACCAAACGTAATCAATTATGTGTTCACACTTGCAGCAATTCACATCTTTTCAAAAGATGCGATAATTGGCCTGGATTCAAAAGGATTGGTTTTTGTGGGCTTTGCACCCCCCCCCCAAAAAAACCCACACCAGATATAATCAGCTACAGTGTGAATGAGGTGCCTATAACCCGGTTTGCAAACCGGGTTAAACTGTAATGTGAATGAGGCCAAGGTTTCTTTAATGGCCTGTTAAATTGCAGGTTTGAAACCTTGACAGACTCGTTAACATTCTTTACATAGAATTTGAAATTTTGTATATTATCATCATCATCTTACATTCATCAATTTTAAAAACATATATACTTGGTCACTGGATCCCTTCCCAGACCACCAAGACCCAATAAGTTTAGCAGTGGACCCATGGTTCACACCTGCAAAAATAACAACAACAACAACAACAGCTATTCCCCATTTCTGAAAACAAAAAATTGGCTGCAACTGAAATCTGTCTCTGAGTTCCCAACAATGCTGAAATATTTCCAACACGTTTTCATGTAGGGGCCAAAAAAATGAAAACTGGTCACCAAACTGATCTTCTAAATACAGGAAATGTTGTACTAAGAATGACTCTATATTCATTTCATTCATTTCAGTGTCATAAATAGAAATCCAGTGCAAGCCTAATGATTGGGGGGGCAGTAATCTGCTCTTATGGAATAATATATGTGAAGGGGCATAGTCCATGGCAGGCTGTAATCAATGACCTTTTGCAGGTTGTTTTTCTTTATGCACTCCTCTTCAATGTATGAGAGAGCGAATGAGAAGGAAAGAGAGAGAATGTGGAATATTTCATGCCATTGAAGGGTTATGATTCCTGTATGTTAGAGATCTGATGAAAAACGAATATTGAGATTTGATGGCAAACATGATTTGACATGATATCATTCTTTCTTATAATCAAACCTGAATAATATGTCTTCATTTCTACATTCCAGCGTTTACTTTCCTTTCTTCTTTCACCCACACAAACACTGCAGGGAGTGCAGCTCTCTTTTTCCTCCTCCTAATATGACTTGATAACACCACCTCTGGAGCAGTTCTGTTTAATACCACAGTGCATGGGAGGAGGAGGATATTATATTATATTATGAGCAAATAAATGCCTATTAAACAATTATATGTTCCTTTGAGTTGCCTTAGCATCAGCCTGTGTGCACAAGTAGTGAACATAGCGAAGAAGCAGACTGTGAAATTATCCTTATATAAAAATGGCTCTGTATTAAGTCCATCAGGAAGAGCAGGGGGGGGGGGTACTTATAAATCTGATTTGCTCTGAAATCCTGGGTGGGGGGACACAACTTAAACTTGAAAAGAAAATCCAACTTTCCCCATAGTGCCATATTTATCAGAGAGCAAAATTTGCTGTTTTGTCTCCTTCCACTTTTGATTGCCTGGTATTTAAAGAATCAAGCCACATTTTAAATTACCAAGAATGGAAATATGAAGGTCTCTTTGTATCCAGGCCATGATTCTCACAGCTTCCCCTTCCATGTTAAGGATCTGCCATGTCTTTTACACACACACACACACACACACACACACACATTCTCTTAATAGGATGTTTTAAACCCAAATATCTGTCAATATACAATATATAATGTTTTGTATTAACATATCATTGCAGTGGTTTTGTCTGATGCTTCCATATATTCATATCCCTTGCGAGCACCAGCAGAATAGCACTCCTCTTTGGCGTACTAGTTTGTGCTGCTCACAATAAATATTGTAACTGCTTTTGTGATTTCCTAAAATCCTGTTGCTTTTAATGATTTACAGTGCTAATAGCACCTGCCTGTAAAGCAAGCGAAAAGGAACAGGTTTCATACAATACAAAAGTATCATTGAGTCAGCAGTGAAATCCACTGTTCTGTGTCTTTTGAAATTCTGCACAATTACTGAAATGAGATCCTTCAGCTCTTTCCATGGTAACCCTCCTGTTGTTTCACTTTGTTGACAGTGGAAGGACTGAAAGTAGCGGAGATTGAAAAGTGTAAGAGTGACATTAAAAGGATGAGAGATGAAATGGCAGCAAGAAGCAACAGGTAAGTTTTTTGAGGGGGAGAATCATTGAAGAAGGTGGCCTTAACTTGAACTTTAACAATTCTCTTACAGTATTAACATAAATGTTCGCTTGTAATCAAATCCCACTGTGTTCATTCTTTCTTGGGTACATGTGCATAGGATTGTAGCTTAGTTCATTTGTAATTGATGGTGGTCTGGGTATTTTAAAAAAAAAAACAATGCCAAAAGACCATGTAGTTGACTAACATTAGGTTTTTTTAAAAAATATATAGCAACTAAATAGTTAAAGAAGCTTGTTCCAGATGAGTGGGAAAATAACTCAGAGAGATTAACATCTTGGTTTTCCTATGTTTACCCATCCGGTAATAAAGAATTCTGGCCCTAGTTTTATGCACAGAACAAAAAATTCTTCTGCCAAGAAAAACATTTGTTTGGTAAAAGGTTTTCATTTAAATGGACCTCCTCAGATATGAAATGTAATTTGAGAAAATATCGCAATATACACACAACAGCTCTTTTTGTATTGACAGCCTTAGTACTGACAGAGAATATGCATGTTATAGTCTAACCATAAAATGAGATATTTCCTTCTTGATGGAAGAAGCCAGTCTACTAATCTGATATATTACCAGGTTTGGGTTTATAATTAAAATAACAGCAGAAGCAATCATAGCTTGCTATGGTCAGCTCTAGCAGCTTGGAATGTCAGACTTCCCTTGTTGCTAACATCCCTCATTAGTACAAGCACGTCACCAGCTAAGGCATAGCGAAAGTTGTTATTAAAGAGGAAAGTAGAAAATAGATCCAAAGCTTGATAGTTAGCTTAATGTCTGGGCAAACACATATGAAGGTCTCTTTGTATCCAGGCCATGATTCTCACAGCTTCCCCTTCCATGTTAAGGAAGGGGAAGTCTGCACTGTGATGTTAAACTGAGATAGCTGGTAATGGAATCCTTCCATTTACAGTGCTATGACTGGAGGCCAATTTACTGCACAACTTCAGAAAGGTTTTTATTGTTACTGTTACATCACCTCAAATATTCTAGTCAACATGGCTATTGGCTTGAGAGATTCTGGGAATTGTAGTTCCAAAAGTAACATTTTCAAACCACTTTCTCTCCTCACTCATCCTTCTCTCCAGAAAGGAGGAATGGCCTTTTTCTATCCCATCTTTCTCCTCCTTCCTTTTTCTACTGCTTACCAAGATCCCAGCTCCAAGATTCCCAGAATCCGTATGCCTGCCTACTTCTAAAAAAATAAAATAAAAATAAAAAGCAGCCTGAAATGGCAGCATGACCTCCTGATTCTCCCACAATTGTAGCATTATGCTGAAGCTTATGGCATGTGCTAGCAATGCTTGTGACCTTCCAAACTCCTCCCTTTCTCACAGTTATAACATTCTGCATTGGCATTTACCTCTTGATCAGATTATAAACAAAGTGCAAAGTGTTCCTTATTAATTAAAGCAAAAGTCCAGAGGAAAACCTCTGGACCAGATGAGGCCTATGGCAATTCGGTTGTGGTTGTTGTTGTTGTTGTTGTTGTGTGCCTTCAAGTCATTCCTGACTTATGGCGACCCTAAGACAAACCTATTGTGGAGTTTTCTTGGCATGTTTCTTCAAAGGCGGGTTGCCATTGCCATCCTCTGAGGCTAAGTGTGACTTGCCCAAGGTTAATACTTGTACTGGAGGAACAAAGATGTGAAAGAAGAGGCATTTAAAAGTAATGAAGATCATCCTTTCCCCTTTACATTTAACACTCAGTCAAAAGTATAGGCTCAACATTTGATTGAGTATTTTACATTATATCCAGCTGGTTATTCTAAGTAGCTAAGAGAAGTCTTTCTTTGTAAAGATCCACATGCTGCAGCTGATGTTCCTTCACCTAATAATTACCTGTTGAGATTCTAAGTGGATTTCATTTTGGTTCAAATTCTATTGACTGAATGTGCACCTTACCAACCACTTAGCAGCTCTGTTATTACCACTTAGAAGTGAATGTGCTGTAGTGCAGAGATTCATCTTAAAGCCTTTTCATTTCCTCGATGAATAAGTTATCTATATATTTAATGGGTTACTTTAGATTTTGCATTGACTGTTAAATTCCAACAAAGTCTTGTAGTACCATAAATACTATAACATTTATTATGACATAATGTGTATACTCATCTATAAGTTGACCTCATGTATAAGTTGAGGGCAGGTTTTGGGGCCATAATTATTTATTTTGATATGACTCATGGATAAGTTGAGAGTAAAACCTAGGGGCATTCAATAAAGGAGCTAAAGGATGAAGCAAAGGAAAACATTGCCAAAGACCTTACAAAATTCAGGTGTAACTGATTGTGCTGATTGTGGGTGAGAGTAAGTGGGGGTCATTGCTTCTAGGACAGATTACACCCTTGCTTTTTACCAGGGGATGGTTCCTTTTTTATATAAGAATTAAAGTATAGTAGTTACATTGACTCATGGATAAGTTGACTCAGGTTTTTTGGGTCATTTTTTTTTTTTTTTTTTTTTTACTAAAGTTTCTAGACCGGTAAGTATATACAGTAAATTAGGTCTCTTATGTCTTTATGATGCCACAGGACACTTTGAGGTTTTTTAAGGATCTCCTCCAGATGAGGAAATATGTCAGGAGGTTGTGGTATTTTTGCTGCTGTTCTCATTTATTTTGGGTTTTTAAATATCCAAATGCTTCTGCTTTTCCTGGACTGTTTGCCAGCACTTCCCATCACTAGTTGCAACACTTTCTTCCCATCATCAAGTGGAATTCGTTTTAGCTTCAAGACAGATTAGAGAGGGAAGCCTTTCCCCTTTTTTTCCTTTTTGTTAATTTTCAAAAGTTATAGTACATAAGTATATTAGTGACATTGCATATTTGTACTGTAGTATAGTACGCTAAAAAAAAACCTCAGAGAGGAAAATTTGCCCTTTGAACCATAGGGCCACCTGAATAAACTACCCATTTTTTAACCTTTTTAGAGCCCTGGTGCAGATACAAAAAACTGCAACAAACAGTCCCCAAAAAGAACAGAAATGAAAACAAACAGAAAAGCCAAGAAGCTGTCTTGTGAGTGAAAAAAAAAAAATCCTGCTTTCATAACCCAGAGGTTAAGCCTAGCTTGATGGTATTTGCATGGAAATTTCCTCAGGTCCTGTCTGATGTGTTGTGTATACCACTTTGTCAAATTAGGGGTACTGAAGTATGTCTACACACATGTAATCCACTAACAATGCATCTTAAAAACAAGTATTCAAATGTTGTTGTGTGTGGCCTCAGTTAAACTTTGCCCATTTTCTGAAGGCAATTTTGCTTTCTTTTTGTTTCCTGGGAAACAACTGAAACAGAGTCTTCCCTGCAACCTTCACAGTCACAACATCCATTTCTTCCTTCTGTTTCTCAAAGATCAATGGAAAAACATTGCAACAGCAGACTGTTAAAACAACACACGTCCTCAACACTTCCAAAATATTCTGCCCACTTCCTTCCACAGTCTTAAGCAGATGGGTCCAGCTACAGACCATTAGCAGCTGGGCCTGATGCTTTCACAGCAAGCATTGTCTATTGCTGTGAGTCACTCATTTATTTCCTCTCATGAAAAGGAAAAGATGTGAAATGGGAGAGGAGTTTGGTCCTAAACATAGACTTCTATAGAATGAATAAAATGGCAAGTAGTTCTGAGTTTCCCAGGCAACATGGCTCAACAGCTTCCATAAGCCAATGGTGAATGAACACTAAAGTAGCTTGATCCTTTAGCCTCTACACAAATTTTACCAAGAGGTAGATTGAAAGGCTTCCAAGACACAAGTAAATTGTTTGCTATGTTGGATTCAAAAAAGCCAGCATACTTATGCTTACTAGATTGAAAAGCATCTGTGCTCTCTAATCAATTGAAGAAAGTAGAGTTGTTAGCTGGCCGCTGTGTTATTGGTCTGACCAGTAGGGCTCCTAGGCCTTAATGCATGAGTGAACAACAGCATGGAGGCCAGGGCCAATTACCCCAGCCCACTACAGGCTTTACTTTCCCAACAAACCCCTAAACAATGAACCTTCCATATTGGTGGGTTGGTGCTCTGCCGATTTGACTGTCCACAGATCACCACACCCCATATTATTCAATGACATTTCACCCACCCTTGTATTAGACCAAAAAGAACAAACAGAAAGAATCATCTCAACACCAATCCATGCATTTAAATAGGTGGTAGAAAAATATGCCCGTATACATTTGGGGCTAGCATAACATTTTCCCTTGCCTAATCAGATTTCTTTCTGAATAATGTGGTGGTGGTGGTGGTTATGCACTATTGTGTCAACTTAATAGCTAACAGCAACCCTATGAATGAATCACCTTTAAGTGCCTCAGTCATCAAAAGACCTGCTCACATTTTGCAAACTCAGGGTTGTGGCTTTCTTGATTGAATCAATCCATTTATAATGTAATCTTACTCTTTTCTCATTGTTGTCAGCAAGCATTATAATCTTTTCCAGTGACTTAAGTCATCTTATTATGTGTCCAAAGTACAATAGCCACAGATTAGTCATTGTAGGTTCCAGTGGGAGTTCAGGTTTGATTCACTCTTGGATTCTTTGATTTGTCTTTTTAGTGGTCTGTGGCATCCATAAAACTCACCTTTAGCACCACGTTTCAAATGAGTTAATTCTCTTCCTGTCAGCTTTCTTCACTTTTTAGTCTTTACAACTATACATAGAAAATAGAAATGCTATGGCATGGATGATTCTGAGTTGGGATTCAGTTATATATCTTCACAGTTGAGGATCTTCTCTAGTTCCTTCATAGTTGCACTGTTATACTTTAGTACCAAACTAAACCTTTCAGCTGTCCAGAACTCTAATGGAATGTCTTTAGACTCAGCAAACTCGATAAACTTTGGTGGATAATATTTCTTAATAACTCAGCTATCACTTCCCAAATATACCAAAATTAATTGCCCCATCTTCCCACATGTAGTATGAGGCTGTGCCTGCCTAACAATTCTGATGAGGTACAAAATAACATATATACTCATCTACAATTTTAAAAATTTATGCCCAGAAATTGACCCCAAAATCCCAGGTCAACTTATTGATGGGTCACTATGGCAATGTGAAAACAGCTCTTTAAGATCTCCCCTTGCAGTGTGAAGAGGAGTTTATTTTTCTCTGGAGCCAAACAGATCTAATCCTGAGCAATTGATTGATATTGCTGTTTGTTTAGGAGCCCCCCTCCCACCTGCACATCTGCCTAAAACAAAAACTGAAATGATGAAGCAAAAAGCCTCAGTGAGAGTCTCTCCTGCCATACGCACCCATACACACACCAAAGGAGCCTCCAAGTTTTACCCTCAACCTATCCACGGGTCATGGCAAAATCCATAATTTTGGCCCCAAAACCTAATCTCAACTTATACATGAGGTTGACTTATAGTTGAGTATATACTATATTTACTCACCATGGTACTACCTTTCCATAGTGGTGGGAATGCATGCTCCTGTAAGGCAAGAGGCTTTGCTGAAGGCAACAGTGCTCTTAGTAGGGTCTCCCATGTCAGACAGGCTTTAAATGAGGAGCCAGACTAAGGGCCGGTACAGACTGGCACAATATGCCAGTTTACCAGCATCATGGGGGTGTGGCATATAGATGCCGCAAACCCCGACACCACCCTGAACACATTGTCACACACCCCACTGCCCACAGGGTGGCAGCTTTGCAGTGCTCCAGCAGCATAGCATTTAAATGCCACATGCTGCAAGAATGCCGAAAAGCTGAAAAACGCAGGATTGGGGGGGGGGGTGATTGCCGCAGCCCCTATCCAGCAATCAAAGGTGCAGTGTCAATCTACCCCTGTAGGGCTGTCTTTTTTGTCCCCAAATGTGTCAAACAGCAACTGGGCCTAAGTAATAGTGTGAATAACACTGGTGGAGGATTTTGCTAGTCTGGAATGGAGATGTCTCTCCTCAGATAGAACATGGGCAGTTAAGGGCTCCACTTACAAAAGAAAAGACTAAAGGTCAAATTATGTTAAACATGTAAAGTGCAAGTAAATATCACCTTTTGACTCAGTAACATTGGTAGCAAAATGTCTTTGTAATATTTGAAGGCTATTTTCCTGTCTAAAAATACCTGATAAATACTTCTTGTAAGAGCTACAGTTCCTTCTGTAGAAGAAAATACAGTATGGAAATATTATTCCAAAATTACAGAAAGAATGCTTGGTTGAAATACAGTGAAATATGGGGACTAGAATTTTGAGTGAGGTCATCTCAATCAGAGCCAACTTTTGGGATTGTGTCTCAAGGCTCAAAATATAATGGTTGTTTGAACAGCTGCAGGCACTTCTTGTTTTGATATGTAGTTCTATTGGTGAGAATAGTTTTGTTGGCTGGTTTTGGAAATAAATCTAGCATTTCATAATATCACTGGAAAGTTTATGTGCAAAACTATAAACTTGTATATCAATGCTAAGGGCTGGATTTTATTTTGTACACAGGACCAACTGCCCATGTAAATACAGTTTTCTGGATGATAACAAGAAGCTGATACTCCGAAGGGATGTGCCATCCTATCCCAAGGTACAATGAGACACACACAAAAATTAAATATTATTTAACAAAACTTCTGTTAATAATGGTTTAAAATGTTAAAGCAGAAATGTTTAAAATGTTTAAAATGTTAAAGCAGAAATATTAAAAATGTTTAAAATGTTAAAGCAGAAGCCCTTGCTTTATATTACTTTTTGTTTTGTTTTGTTTTGTTTCAGCCCTGTGCACTTTTGGAAAAACTAATTTGTCACCAGGGGGTAAATATATAGAATACATATATGCTATAGTAAAATTTTAAACTGAAGAAAAAATGGTTGAATTATCATGGCATTAACTAAAGCAGTGCAACTCAAAGTGGTGGTCGCTGGACCTGGTGCTAGTCCCTGAGCCATTGGTTGCCCATTCCTGGCAAGTTTCTCAGAAAGAAGTGCCATTTTCATTCTCAAACCTTCTTTTGTTTTTGCTTTCAGCATATTATTCTAGAATCATAGAGTTGGAAGAGACCACAAGGGCCATCCAGTCCAACCCCCTGCCATGCAGGAACTCCAAATCAAAGCATCCCTGACAGATGGCCATCCAGCCTCTGCTTAAAGACCTCTAAGGAAGGAGACTCCACTACACTCTGAGGGAGTGTGTTCCATTTTCGGACAGCCCTTACTGTCAGGAAGTCCCTCCTAATGTTGAGGTGGAATCTCTTTTCCTGCAGCTTGCATCCATTGTTCCACGTTCTAGTCTCTGCAGCAGCAGAAAACAAGCTTGCTCTCTCCTCAATATGACATCCCTTCAAATATTTGAACAGGGCTATCAAATCACCTCTTAACCTTCTCTTCTCTAGGCTAAACATCCCCAGCTCTCTAAGTCGTTCCTCATAGGGCATGGTTTCCAGACCCTTCACCATCTTAGTTGCTCTCCTTTGGACCCGCTCCAGTTTCTCCACATCCTTTTTGAATTGTGGTGCCCAGAACTGGACACAGTATTCCAGGTGGGGCCTGACCAATGCAGAATAGAGTGGCACTATTATTTCCCTTGATCTAGACACTATACTTCTATTGATGCAGCCTAAAATTGCATTGGCCTTTTTAGCTGTCGCATCGCACTGTTGACTCATGTTCAGCCTATGGTCTACTTGGACTCCTAGATCCCTTTCACACATACTTTCATTCAGCCAGCTGTCCCCCATCCTATATCTGTGCATTTCATTTTTGCGCCCTAAGTGCAGTACCTTACATTTCTCCGCATTGAATTTCATTTCGTTAGCGTTGGCCCAGTTTTCTAGTCTATTCAGGTCATTTTGAATTTTGATCCTGTCTTCTGGAGTATTGGCTACTCCTCCTAATTTGGTGTCATCTGCAAATTTGATAAGTATGCCCCCAATTCTGTCATCCAAATCATTAATAAAGATGTTGAATAGCACTGGGCCCAGGACAGAGCCCTGTGGGACCCCACTGGTCACTTCTTTGCAGGTTGAAAAGGAGCCATTGTTGAGCACCCTTTGAGTTCAGCCAGTCAACCAATAAATGTGCATAGAAATGTTACAGTTTGCCACATGTCATAGTTGTTTCTTCACCTACAGTCAATTGCTTTCCACTGAGGATTTTAACTGCAAAGTCCACCAGACTGAAAAACATTGCTAATCCTCACTGCCCATACATACACTTTATACCTTTGTCAGTATGAGCAGCAGAACCTGTGGTGGAACAGTAGATCTGCTGCTCTTTCCAAATTCCCTTTATGATTACTCTGTCTATGACATATTATGCTACATCTACTTTTATTTTTAAGTAAGTTTTTAAAAAAATATTGTCCTCTGTAAACCACACATTCAGGTTCCATGTTGATCCTTTTTGTCCACCTGAGACTGTATTTGTGCAAAATTTATTGAGAGTGGGGGGTAAACATAGATTATAGGCAGGCATTTTATTTGTTTGTTTGCTTGCTTGTTTTTATTTGCTCATTTTTATCTATCTACTTTATTTATGTGCTGCCTTTCTCCCAGGCCTGGACCCAAGGGATTAATTTCTAATACAACAGGGGATGGAAATAAGTCACTTATTCTAGCAGAAGATCCTTCTGTGAAAGGCCAGACTAGATGTGAAACTACCAGCATCTTTATCACCCACATTGAAAAGAATGAATAGCAGACATAGCTTACCCACCCCATCACTTTTTGTAGGAATTGCAGCCCGTAAGAAGAGTAAATTTCATACTTTGCTTACCATAGTGTGATCTCTGCTAAATATTTACTTCAGCTATAAGCCCTGAAAGGGAGGCTCCAAATGATGCCAACGGGAGCTTCAATTGGGAAGTAAAGCATTTTTAAAGGGAGGGATGTCATCAGAGTAGCAGTTAACCTTTCCTTCCCTCTCTCCTGGTTTACCACATTCCTGCTATTTCTTATTTTCTCAGTGGGGAACCTGACATAGCTGATAAAAATGCATTTAGTATACTACCTATTTATTTATTTATTTATTTATGGAGCTTGTTGTTGTTATTTAATGGTGAGGGGAAAGCAGTGATCTTTTTAATAAATCCGGGGCTGATCCCTGACATTCAAAGGTAAGCACCTGAATTACATTCTCACCTCTGTTTCACACAAAATCCAGGATGGAAGACAACCTGAGCTGAGTCATTCAACACTCAGAGGCTGGCTCAAAGATAAGGATGATGTGGCTGCCTACAATAATACATAACAATTACTCTTTCTTTCTTTCTTTCTTTCTTTCTTTGCAGTACATGCTCTCTCAGGAGACAATTGAAGCTCTTCGGAAACCAACCTTTGATGTCTGGCTGTGGGAGCCCAATGAGGTAACTTCTGACATCCCATCTTATACAGATGTTGTTCTGTGTACAGTATCCCAATAGAATGTTAAAGGCCCTTTCACATTAACCAATTGGGGCACTATGATTCCAGTTTAACAGCATGGCTGCATCCTATAGAATCCCAGGATAAGTAGTCTCGTGAAGCACTGGAGCTCTCTCGCTCCTGCCCAAAACTTCAAATCCCAGGATTCCATAGGATCGAGCCATGGCAGTTAAAATGGAATCATGATGGTGTAATATGGAAGGACCTCTTATATGCCATAGAAACAGCCAGGGCTTGGAAATCAATGTTTTTTAATACTATAGATCCCAGAATCTCCTAGAATCCCAGGATCTTCCATCCATGCTGACGGTGGGGAATATGGAAGATATAGATCCCCCAAAAATAACATTTCCAAGCTCTGAAAGCATCAGTTGAATACATGGTAGTGTTACTTGTAACACCATTATGTCCCCTTTTTGCTCGAAAGCAGTTACATAAACCAGTGCAAACAGGGTGTCATGGCATCATCTAGCTAGGTTCACCTGAATGAAGCTTACATCAGATGCTTCAGTTTATGTTCACACTTACTCAGGATTTGAATGGGAGTTTTGAATAGTGTGTTTTGAATGAGAATATAAATCACAATCCTGCTGCGACCATAGGATAATAGCCTTCCTTAGAGTGCCTCAAGAATTCAATTGTTCCATTCTCCTTTGCCTTCCCAAATAAGGAATTTTAAGTGGCAAAGAAAGGAGTGTTACCTACCATGGTTCATAGGGAGGACAGGTATTTTTAGCTGCTAAAGTACTGAATGTTTAACGTTCAGCGCTAAAGAAAGAGAAATACATGGCCTACAACTGTTTTAAAAGTACATTTTCTCTGAGTGTTGTAACGGATGCACAGTTTTATTTCCTGCATGAAGAATAAACTATAACAATAAATAAATACAAAAAGACACTCACCTGTGGTTTCATTGTAAGATAGGCTGTCTGGAGAAACTGGAGTTCAAATCCTCACTCAGCCAAGAAATCTCACCTGGTGGCCTTGTAGTTAATATCTCTCGGTCCAACCTGCCTTAGTGTTATTGTGAGGATAAAATTGGAAAACAGCACCCCATTATGCCACCCATAGCTCCTTGGAAGACGGGCATGGTATCTATTGGAGTTTGGTTCCAGGACCCCTCATGGATATCAAAATCGTGGATGTTCAAGTCCCACTATATACAATGGCATAGTAAAATGGGGGTCACTTATATAACATGGTAGAATCAAGGTTTGCTTTTTGGAACATATATAAAGAGAGAGAAAGAGAGCCCGCATAGTGTACTGGTTTGAGCACTGGACTACAGTTCTGGAAATCAGGGTTCAATTTCCCACTCAAGGATAAAAATCCATTGGGTGATCTTGGGCAAGTCACACTCTCTCAGCCTCAGAAGATGGCAACCTCCTCTGATGAAACTTGCCAAGAAAACCCTATGATAGGTTTGACTTTAAAATCACCATAAGTCATTTTTGACTTGGAAAGCACACAATAACTTATGTGTTTGTGTGTGGGTATGAGAAGATGATAGATAGATAGATAGATAGATAGATAGAGTCTTCAAGCTTTGGATGGTTGAATCCGTGCAAAATCCATGGATACAGAGGGTCACTTGAGTATGTAACCAATAATTACTTTTTACTTGACTTAGCTAATATTTGTTTTTACTACTGCTATGTTCCAGCATTGTTCTTCTTTGCAAAGGTGGGAAATCTTGGGGAGTTGAGGGTCATTTTCCTGCCTCAGGTGGGCCACATCATCCCCGTGACGGAATCAGAAGTAATAGTGGTAACCAGTGTTAAGTGGGTGGGTTACAGGGCTTATACAACTCACCCGCTCCCCTAGCTACCAGTCTGTTTCTTGGCTCAGTTTAAGTGCATAGTTTAGGACCAATACAGTCTCACAAAGATTAGGTCAGGCTGACAGATCATATCTCCCCATATGAGTCTACTTTGGCTCTAAGATCCTCAGGAGAAACTCATCATCATCATCATCATCATCATCAATCATCATCATCATCATCATCTCCCCTCAACTAGTGATTCAATAAAATAATAAAATACAGTTAAGATGATAAAAAGCTCTTGAATTAAAACAATTCAATTAAAACAAATGAGCACCCTCATTCTCTTCTTTTTAAGCAGATACTTTTATTATAAGTATTATTCTGACAGGGTTCTAGACCTAAAAGTTTTGAAGGAAAGGGCCATGAAGAGGATGCTGTGTTGTCCTTCAGTTGTACTCTTTTTAAACTGCTTTTCAACATTTTAAGTACTGTATATGTTTTAAATTGTTTTAATAGCATCAATAGTTTAATTCTGTTTTGATACTGACTTTTTATGTTTTTAAATATATTGGAATCATTTTAATTTCTAAGCCACCTGAGTTCCAGTTTGGAGGGAAGGTGAAGTAATAATAATGGTCGGAATTCTCTATCATGGTATACATTGCATAACTTTCTATATACTGACCTACATAGTGGAGGCATTAAGAATCTCTGTTAGTGAATTACAGTCGCCCCTCTTAACTCATGGATCCCGGATCCATGACCTTGGAAATCCATGGAGACTGGTGACTTCCATTGTTTTTAATAGGCCCCTGCATGCTCCCCATTCAAAGCTATGCAGCTTCAATATGTGCGAGCCTCCATTTTTGCGGGGTGGGGTCCAGAATGGATCCCACAAAAATGGAGGGACAGCTGTACAAAGATGCATAACAGGATACTGGGAAGGGTGCCCCAATGTGCATTAGGCTATATTGATGTGCATCTGCCCTTCCTAGTTGGTGTCCCAATGCAAAATGCAGTGTCCCATTGGGTTTCAGTTCCAATACACATTGGTCACTTTGCCAGCTTCCCTATAAAAGCAGCCCCTTACTGGCTAAGGAAGTTACAATTCTCATTCCTAGTTCTCATTCCCACAGACATGTCCACTTATGAAGACATAAGTTCCCACCAGGATTCCAGCAGATAACAGTCCTGTCTGTTTGTTTGTTTTTAAAACAACAATAACATTACAATATTTAAAAAGCATAAGACTGTTTTGGAGAGGATGCTTTATTTTGGGGGGCTTATTTTAGAGAATTTACAAACCTACATGGTATAATTTTCCTGTTTTAGGAGGATTTTTTTTAAAGTGTGGAAATTATTTTCCTCCTTGGAAGACTTTGGAGTTTACTAAAATGGATTCGGAGCAGCCATATCTAGAGCATTCTTCAAAAGCTTGGTAGATCCTGGGTCTTACCAAAAGCAAGATATTTGTGTTGTTTTCTTAAAAGTGAGGGAAGATTTTTAGAAGCAGAGATTGTGGTAGGAATCTAGTATGTCTACTCCATAAAAGAGCATGTAATCCTGATACTGTTGTGCTCAAACAGTGATTTGCCCAAGGCTGCTGAACGAATTTTGAGAATTAAAAATTTAAATCCGTTTGCAGATTTGTCATGCTTCAGAGCTTGGAAATGTTACTTTTGGAGACTACAGTTCTCAGAATCTGAGTCTATAAGTTGTAGTCCTAAAAGGGAATTTTTCTAGGCTCTGTGCTAGATGCATTCAACAGCTCTTTTAAGCAGACTGTGTGGTATGTTTTTAATACAGTGGGAATAATATAAAACTAACTTCTTTTCCACCCTCAGATGCTGAGTTGCTTAGAACACATGTATCATGATTTAGGATTAGTGAAAGACTTTAACATCAACCCTATCACACTGAAAAGGTGGCTGGTAAGAACTGAAATTATGTTTGAATGAAACTTTAAAATATTTGTGATTTTAAAAAAAGCTTGCCTAAGTGAACATATTGTGACTCATGTACTAATGTGTTAGCCAATGAGAAAATAATCCCTTTAGTATAATACTCAAAATATAATAAATGCATCTTTTAAAAATATATATATAACTGCTATGTTGGCATCACCAAGGACTGGTCTCAGACATTTTAATCAATCCTTTCAATGGAAATCTTAATAAACCACTCGGTTGGTGGGTGTACCCAAATTGGAAGAAACAGTGATAATATTTGTTTGTTTTTCAAAATTAAAGTTCCTTTTACCTAAGTTGCTTCATGGGCCATTCTATGCTTTTCATGAATTTGCATCATTTTTTTTTTTACTTTGAAATGTTTCTATCCATGAATCATGGTTTGAGCCCACAACACCATCCAAAAGAGATGAAAATCATGCAGCCGTTGTATTGTGTACTGAATAAATTTCTAATTAGGAAAATAGCTAAGATCATAACTCTTTATCTTTTTACACAAACTTCAGAAGATATCATAACTAAATAAATAGGGATTGGAGGGAACAGCTACTCCTCCCAAAGTAGCAGAACTCCATGAACGGATTGAAAACTCTGGATTTCTTTTCTTTCTTTGAGTTTATTTCTATTACTTTAAAATTGCTGGGACACAGCAATCTTGAATGTAAAAGCATATTCTCTGGAAAGTTCCCTTCAGTAATTAGATAATTAGGAAGAGGAAGGGATCTTTAGTGTCTTAAAGGATAGCATACTCCATACATTCCAGACTGCCCAAATTAAGCTCCTTAGAACTTTATTTTAGCTTCCATCAATCTCATGAACAATTTATTTGAAAAAGAAAACCAGGCAACAGGACAATTTCACTGTCCTTAATACATGCTTTGAACAATATAATTATCCTGATTCTGAGAAACCTTCAATGCAAATCTCTTTGATGAATCAAACCATCCTTCTTCCTGCAATCTCAGAATTCTTCTTTGCTGATTAACTATTGTCTGAGTGGCTTTGCATGTTGAGAGACACTATGAGAAATGGCTGCACAGGAACTGTGCAAACACAGCATTTGTATAGTGGATTCTTATAATTCTTCCATTCCCATATTGCCAAAGCCAGTCATTTTGACCATGTTTTGCCCTTTTATCTAAACTTGCAAAGCAGTTCACAGCCAAATGATGGAGGTCATGCTGACACCAAAGAGTGGAAGTGGATTTACGTCAGTTAAGAAATGAATAGGCAGGTGCTAATAACAGTTAGTTAGTCAGTTAGTTGATGGCCTATTTTTCTCTCAATATGGAACCAAAACAAGACAAAGCAACAACAAGAAAACTATGAGAGGAAAAGTCAACATTGTTTTTCTGTGGTGCAAAGGTGTAGATCAGTTGCAATGGGTTTGTCAACTCCAAAATTCAAAGGGCAGACATTATGGCATCAGACTATTGGTAACTGAGATTTCATGGAAAATCCTTGGTTTCCTTATCAGTTTCTCCCTCTTTGTTTTTATAGCTATGTATTCATGACAATTACAGAAACAATCCATTCCATAACTTCCGACATTGCTTCTGTGTTACCCAGATGATGTACAGCATGATCTCACTCTGCAACCTCCAGGTGTGTCTTCCTTTTTCATTTTCTTTTTCTTTTGGCCACTTTCATTCTTTCCAGCTTCCTTGTCACTAGAAAAATGGGCTTGCGTTCATTGAGCATCATGAAATCCATGGCCGCTTGCCTATAATAATTTTTTTATCCAGCCATGGTAGTTGTTCATTGAGTACTGAAAGACATTACTCCGGAAGTCACTCTAGTTATTAATTTGTCAAGGTTCAGGAGAGAAAAATCAAAGGGTAAAGATGGTCAAAATATTTCACAAATTCAAGAGCTTCTGAACACATAGATCAGGAGCAGCTCATAAGAATTACCAGTCCAACCTGGTGCTTTCATCTGGGCGCTGTAACACTTTACTGGTGCCTTCACCAGGTTTGAAATACAGGGCAAATAAGATCATGCATTCAGTGCATAGCTGCATTATGTGTATCCTTGTATGTAGAATAGTATCTGTGAAGGGCTTTAATGAAGATTAAGACTATGACTCAGAAGAGATGGAATTAACTCTTCCTCCCAGAGCTTGGAACTTTGCTTTTCAAAAGTCACTAATTGACTCTTCATTACCAACAATGCGAAGCACATTTTTGGTGCCTGGATTTCAGAAGTTTTGTTATTCTCCATAGTTATTGCTATCACTTAACCTTAATTACTTAAGGTAAGCATGGTATGTGTGTTCTGTTCTATTCTAAACATGAAAACAATGGTCCTACACTGTTCATGGTAGCAGAGGACACGGTACCTTCCTTCTCTGGTAATTTTAGCACTGTCCAGGAAGTGTGGGAGGCAGCTACCCACGCCTTCCTAGTGTGTTCCATTAACAGAGCAAAGGGATGCTATAGACATGCCAGAAAGTGTGAGCAACTTCCTCCCACATTTCCTGGACCATGCAGTTCTTGTGAAAGAGGGGACAGCATTTCATGCTGTGCTGAACAATATGGGATCTTTTATTTTCAAGTTTAAGTAGAACATAAAAACAGATACCTGCCTATCTTATGAAACATATTCAGTGGCAGCATATTGGCCATGAAGCAAAATACAACAAAACTCTTAAATTTTTTGTTTGATGAAGAATCCAGTGAAGCTCTGAAAGCTTGAATGATGAATTTTCTGTTTTTTGGTTGGCCAATAAAGGTATCACTCTTTGATAGATTTTGGATGTTGTTATATTTTGCTTCCTATATCATGTAACTGAAAGCAATAACAGTGACTCAATGATAATATTCTTCAGTACAGATAAAAAATAAGATTTTGGTGGACCATTCTTTTTGGGGGAAAAAGCCTTGTTACTTTTTGTTTCTCAGGAAAGTAAAGTGTGCTGATAATGTTATGTTGATTCCAAACTCTGCCCCTCCCCTATTGCTATTTTTCCAATGAAGATCTTTTCCACCATCTCAACTACTACCGGTATGTGCCCTGGCAGTTGCCCTTCCAGTGTAAATAAAGATCATTCTCTCCCATCTTCTGTACCATAGTCCCAATCTGGCCCAAGGAAGCCCTCGTGGCTCTGTGTTGTTTTTGAGCTATCCAAATGCCAGAATACATTCAACATAAACATACAAAGAAGGCCAGCATAAGAAGAAAGGTTTCTTGACTTTCTCTTTCAGCCAGCTGTAGTGTAGACAAAAGTGCCTCAGCTCCTCTTACATTATCTGCTCTGTCTGAATTAGGCTTGCCCAGAATAGAGAAGAAAGGACGGTGCTGAAGAGGTATATCTGCCCTTGTTGAAGCTGGTGAAACTAGCACTTCTGCCACTGCATCCTTCTCCCCTTTACAACTAGCTGGCTACAATTTCTGAGTTATGATGATCCAGTCCTGGACCATAGGGGCTGACAGTATACAGTAATCCTCTTTTTGACTACTCAGAAGTAATTCCAGTGGTGCTTACTTTGTAACCATAGTGGCTTATAAATGACAAAAACAAAGGAATCAGTGACGGTGTTGGCAGATGGACTGAAGGCCCAGACATCCTATGGGATCCATGCATCCTTTTGACATCATTAGGTCATGAGAAACATTGAACTGGAATTCTTTGGGTAGGCCAATATTGTTATTTGAAGCAAATAATGGAAAACTACAAATGAACCCTGGGTCATTTTTTCTCACATTTGTCTTCTGAGCTCAAGTAATACATGAAATAATAGTGAACCTATCATTCTGCACAGTGAGGCAGTCACCTCAGGTAGCAGATGCTAGGAAGTGGGAAGGTAAGAACTGGAGGAAGGAGTTGTCTTTCATGCAACCAGTTTTGCCTATCTCCTCAGAAAACCCATCCTACTGTCTTTTGTTATGATTGAGGATGTTGTCCTGTTGCCAGCACTGAAGTACAATTAATCTGGCAGTACATACATGGAATAGGTACAGATGCATGGAGGCAAAGGAAAAGTTCTCTGAGATTATCAGACGGGGTGGGTGCAGAAAGTGGGAAGTAAAAGGCATACTCCTGGCAAAGTATGCAATTGTGCTGAAGATTTTCAGACACATTGCATTATCCAGGACTTAACCCGTGAAAAATCCAGGAATGCTCCAGCAACAAACCACTCACTGGGAAGTCCGGGGACTGGTTTGTTGCTGGAGCATTCCTAGGTCTTCATGGTTAAATCTCCCCATCAACATGTCTTCAACTGGCCCTGGCATAAAATGCCTGAATAGTGCTTTCTTCACATTAATAATACAAGCCCTGGCTCTTACAAACTGAAGGAGGGGAAAGGTTGCTTTAAATAAAACCACTCCACTATCATGTGAACTCCAGCATCTCTTTTCCATCCTGTTGTCAATATACATCAGAAGTAGACTAGAATAACTTGCTGCCAAAAGAAAGAAAAGGGAGAAGAGAAGAGAAGAGAAGAGACGGTGGCATCTTCACTCTTGCCTGCACTACACATAGTTATTCAACAAATTTCTGAATTCTAATTATAACCCCCTTTTTCCCCTGAAATACAAATATTATATGAAATTATAATTCTTCCTTTCTTTCTCCACTTCTTACTTAGGTAAAGATTTCCCAAATGGATATTTTAATATTAATGACTGCATCCATCTGTCATGATCTAGATCATCCAGGATATAACAACACGTATGTATCCTTTGTAGAGAGAATGATTAGATGTATAAATTCCATTTGGACCCAGATTTTGGACACAACATGTCTTGGGCAGTTGTATGTATGTTTATCCAAAATTAAATTTTATTGTGTTCTGTAAGGAAGTAAGATCTTCTCACTCTGCTTCCCTGGTAGTAAATATTGACAATAGTCTTCAAGGTCATTGTTCTCCTAGGACCTTATCAGACAGGAGGAATTTCTCTTTATTGCGAATGGAGCCAATTGGAGCCAATTCGAATTCACGTGAATTTGCTAGTTTAGCGAATTAATGTGAATTCCAATTGCATTCAGAATGCATTCAGAATGACTTCCCATTACCCGAAAATGATCCCCCATTGCCCGAAATTGTGTGAGATGCTTTAATTCGCAATAACGTAAAACCCATGATTGCATTTGGAATTACTTCCCTTTTGCCTGAAATTGTGTGAGATACTTTAATTTGCAATAATATGAAACCTCATGATTGCGTTCGGATTGCCATTAGATTATATTTCCAATTTCCAACGTCTGATAAGGTCCCTAGTGGTTTTGTAACCCAGATTCTGACGGAACAGCCCTTCAAGCTGAAGATTGTCCTTTATAAAGCCCAGCATATTCCCACTCTAGAGCAATGAAAGAAAAGCAGACCAATTTAAATTTTCTTATAGCACCAGAGGAGTTTGTTGTTGTGTGTCTTTAAGTCCTTTCTGATTTATGTCAACCATAAGGTGAATCTATCATGGAATTTTCTTGGAAAGATTTGATCAGAGGGAAGTTTGCCTCTGCCTTCCTCTGAGGCTGAGATGTGTGACTTGCCCAAGATCACCAAGTGGTTTTCCATGGCTGAGCAAGTACTCAAACTGTAGTCTCCAGAATCCAGCACCCAAGACACTACACCATGCTGGCTCTTTCACATGAGGGTTGCCCACATTTATTTTACTATATACGTACTTCTGACAAGTCATAGCCTGTTTGTAGTTCCCTGCTATGTAAATGTTCTGTGAAATAAAACTGAAAACTGTTTTCCACCCATTGTGTATCAGCTAAGCTGTGATGTGTTAATTATCTCTTAGACATTAGCATAAAAACTCCTGATAAATTGATAATACACGTGCAAATAATTGGTTTGCAATAGCAAAGTGAGAGCACAGATGTTGTACTGACACTGAACCAAGATTTTGTGATACAACTTCATGAAAATGTAACTATGGTAAATATAAAATACAATCAAGCAGTGGTATTGAAGACAGCATACAGAAGTACTGAGATGTGGAAAGGTATTGATGTATTTAAAAAATGAAATAATTTGAATTTTGTTACAGCTTAAACAACTGACAGCATCTGAAAATTTGTTATGAACTTTGCAACTTCCCTCACATACAGTTCAGTAGAAGGCTCAGATGGAGAGGATGGTGCATAATGACAGTAACATAGCAAACAGTTTAGCTTTTTAAGGCCACAGAGGAAGTGCACAAATTGATGAGAACTGCAAGCATTTTGGCAGTAACTGCAAAAGCCTCCAGAATAATTTTGTTTCCCCATCCCTCCCCTTTAGTAATTTATTTTGTACCCTGTTACTTTTTAGTCCCTTTTCAAGGGGGGGGGGTTCTATTCTAAAGTAAGAAAATTATCTTTTTTTTTTTAAGTCACTGCCAGATGTTCCAAAACAGCATTTTATGCTTCCTTCCATGGAGGGAAGAATATAACCCCATTACCAATCAGTATTACTTGTAAAAATATGTCATTTTTGTAATTAAAATTATGCCCTTGTTTTCTCCAAGGAGTTTATCACATGGGAGGAATTTCTCTCAATTGCGAATGGAGCCAATTCACAATTATGTGAATTCGCTCGTTTAGTGAATTTACATAAAATCTGATTGCATTCGGAATGCATTCAGAATGACTTCCCATTTCCCAAAAATGACCACCCATTGCCCGAAATTGCATGAGATACACTCATTCACAATAATGTAAAACCCCATGATTGTGTTCGGATTGCCATTGCATTATATCCCCCAAATTCCGTCGTATGATAAACTCCCAAGTGTGGTATCTCTTGCCCTCACAGTATAAATGAGTATGACCCCTTGGGACAGCTTCTACATCTCCTTTTATTTCTTTGCTTAACATTAGGTACCAGATTAATGCACGAACAGAGCTTGCTGTGCGCTACAATGACATTTCCCCTCTTGAGAACCATCACTGTGCAGTGGCTTTCCAGATCCTGACACAGCCAGAATGTAACATTTTCTCCAGTGTTGATAAGGAACAGTTCAAACGGATAAGGCAGGTATGGGTTAGTGGCAAAGTTTCCTTTCATGTTCATTTCATTATGCCTAGGGGTATAAAGAATGTTCAGAAGTTTTATCATCTTCAGGAAGAAAGGGTATCCCAACATGGTGAGACACTCTACTGAACAGATTGTCAGAAGCCACAGGATTTTTCACACCAACCCGAGAGCAAAAAAGCTAGCAAAGCAATAGCAAAAATGCATTTTGTGCAAAAAGAGAAGCAAAAATGCCCACAAAACTCCTGATCTTTTTAAAATACAAAACTGTTGCAAAAATCTCACTTTATGGGGGAGAAAACTTTGAAAATTTTCATTTTTACATGTGAGAATGAAACCAATAAAGATTTACATTCTCACTACAACTGAATTAGATTTCTTTGTTTCAGAGGTGGGAAACATATGGCTATCCAGCTTGGCTGAACTACAACTCCCACTTGCCATAGCCAGAATATCCAATTGTGAAAGATGATGGGAACTGTAATTTAGCAAAATCAGTTTGGATCAAGACCATGGTTAGAGGGAGAATGGGATCTTACCTCTTTTCCTATGCCCTGTGTTCTTGGCCCAAATAACACAATAGCAGGCTGACCAGATGTCCCAACCGTTAAATGTAGGACATTCAAGAAAATTTGAGGACATTACAAAACAAAAGCTGAAAACACTTATATAAATATAAATTCTTGCTTCTTTGTCATGCTCAAAATGGAGGACACTTTGGAATTCCTCCTGGACACAAGGTTGAAATGTAGGACATGTCCAGGGGAAGGAGGACATGTGGTCACCCTGCACAATAGTTGCTATCATGATCTACCAGCTTTCCTGGATAGGCATAACTTAGCCACAGTAGTCCATGCACAAAGTTGTGCATGTCCTTATTAGACAACTATAATGCATGCTGTGTGGGGTTGTCCTTGGATATGACTTATTAGTGCAAAATGCAGCAGGTAGACTGTTGAAAGGGACATCATACAGGATAAAAACACAATTTAACGCTAGTTTTAAAGGAATTGCACTGGGAGCCTTATCACATGAGAAAACAAAGTGGAAACAGAGCCAGAGAGTAGCAGCTTTCTCCGTGCCTTATCACATGGTGCCATAGCATTTCAGTTCTCTTCCCATGGGAAAGAGTCCTTAAAACATGTCCTTTGTCAAACTGAATTTTTGTAGCTAGAAAAAAAGATACGCCTTTACAACTGTCTCTTGAGAACTGAAACACAGTGGCATCATGCAGTAAGGAGAAAGCTGCTACTCTCCAGCTCCAATTTCACTTTATTCTCTTGTGTGGTAAGGCTCTGGGTGTCAATATGCTTCCAGTTGGAATTCAAGATGTTGGTAATGACATTTAATGCCCTAAATGTCTTGGGGACTTAATACATGAAACATGGCCCTTTCCCATACACAGGCCAGCCCAAGGTTTAAGTTCTGTTGGAGGGGCCCTCCTCTGTGTCTCATCAGTCAAGACAATACACTGTGGGAGCAGATGGAAGAGGCCCTTCTTTGTTGTAGCACCCCAGTTATGGAATACCTTTCCTTTGGAGACACGAGTTGTGCCAACATTGCAATTATTTCGACACCAGGGCAAAACATGTCCACTAAAAAAATCTGGGACCTAACTGTTTTACACAAACCTGTGCATATACACAGTTTTCAATAGTTTTCACCGATTTTAACCAGTTTTAATCTGTCTTTTTAACTTGTTAAACTGTTCACTATGTTTTTAGCCTGTTAAAGTCATTTTTATTACTTGACACTGTTTCACATTTGTCAGATAGAAGATGGGATGTACATGTTTTAATAACAACAAAAATAACAATAATATTTACTACATAGAAGAAGACTTGAGACAGTTTGCCTCTCTGTGGCAAATAACAGTTCTAGAGTGGGAATAACTGGATCAGTACAATAGTTGAGTTGGAAGGAATCCTTGTCTTTTGAAGCATGGTCTCATTCTCAATTTCTCTCACACCTCTGTGGACCCTCAGAAAAAAGAGATTTCCACAGAAAACTCCAAAAACAAAGTTTCAGCCTAATATGCAGTTTGGCCTTGATCACAATTTTCCCCCTATCATCCCCAGAATCATTCCAGTCTCCCCATCCCCACCACCCCCACCAAGGAAAGTTGGGGATTTTGTGCAAAACCATTGAAAGGGTGAGTTGTTAGAGGGATAAATGTGAAATAGCCACATGTTTATTTAACAGCATACATATTTGACCATGTTTATTTTTCAAAGGGTATAATTACATTAATCCTAGCAACAGACATGGCAAGGCATGCTGAAATATTGGACTCCTTCAAAGAAATATTGGATAACTTTGACTACTCAAATGAGGAGCATGTGACCCGGGTAAGACAATTTTATTTTGTTTTGTTTTGTTTTTGCACATTATGGAGGAGTTGGGGGAAAGAGCTACTGGACAGGAGCCATCCAGTTTCCACCTCATATCTGTATGTTTTCTCTTGGAGAAGCTGAGGAATATGACTTTTACTGTCCTTCCTGTTCAAAATGGCCATCAAATGTGTTTGTTGAAGTGCCAGCCCACCTCCATTTTTAAATTTAAGACTACATGGATTATTCCACTCCATTGGCTGCATTTGAAACTGATGGTGAGGTTGCAATATAGTCCTAAACCAGCTGCTTTGACTCAATGGGCATATAGAAACTGAGCCCCTGCACTGTTCAGCTAAATGATCCCAGCTCATGCAAATGGAATAACAGCAATCCAAAATGGGGGAAGGACAAGACCACCTAATCCCTTTCTTAGCACCAGCCACCAACTTGTCCTCATCTTTACTTTAGTATTCACAGTTCTTTGAGCAGAAGATCTTGCAATAGATGATACTTAGGATGTATTCCAGAAGGTTAATTCTATGGGTGCTTTCTGATGAACAAATGCCAGTTAGTGCTATCAATCAAAAGGAGCCTCTAGACAGGACAAATATGTTGGTAGTCTGCAGGATTTGTTACTGTAGTTTTGGGGGTGTTTTAAAATATCCTAATGATATCTCTCTTGCCCCAAACTATTTTTTGCCAATTCCTGAGCTCTCTGTATCTGCCTTTAAGTCGCCTGTTGACTTACAGCAGCCCCATGAATTTAATAGGATTTTCTTAAGCAAGGAATACTTAAGCCATTCAGGTGGTTTTGTCAGTTCCTTCCTCTGAAATATAGCCTCCAGCACCTCATATTTGTTGGTGGTTGCCCAAAAAAATGTTATCCAGGGTTGGCCCTGCTTAGTTTCCAACATCAGACAGGATCTGGTGCCTTTAGAGTATTTAGGATATTTAGCTATTCTGGAGCTGCAAATGGGTTTCTTTTACATTCAGATGAATATTAGAATTTTTAAGGATTTTAAAGGATTTAAGTCACTTGAAAATTTTCAAATATTTTACAGCTTCAAGTGAAGTGAAAGTATTTCAAGTAGTTTACATTTTAAAAAACTTATAGTGCTATAGTAAAAAAATGCCATTTCACTTTTGTTGCCAAATTGCATCTGTCCTTTGGGGGGGGGGGTCATAGAGGAGAAAATTTACCCTTTAAACCATATGACCACCTCAGAAAATTACATTCTATTTTTAAAAAAAAAATGGAAAGAGTCCTAATGAAGATACAAAAAATTGCTACAAACAGCCCCAAAAGAGTGGAGTAGGATACAACAATTGAGCAAACCTGGCAAAACCCAAGAAGTTACACTGCAAGAATTCGTGTTCTTTAGATCCACCAGGAAGAGCCCATAGTCAGAAGTATTCTGGCTTTCCCTGCTTAAGAGACATTGTGTTGTGAGACAAAAGATGAAAGAAGCTATGGAAAAACAAAGGATGGTTACAAATTTGAGAATACAGCAGAATATAATAGGGTTTTCATTTAAAATGGAAGTCATTTTTATTAGCAGCAACATCACTTCTTAGATTCCGCTCTTTGCTAGCTGCAAGTAAATGAATGCAGGTTTTAGTCACTTATATTTTTTTAAAGTGGCTTTAACATGACGGTTTTCTCTGTTTAATGAACTCCAGATTCCTATATCTTACAGATTCCAAAATGACATTTTTTTTCTCCTACCTCACCCCATCCAACTCTACTATTTAAGGGTCAAGGAAGCAGACCAAACTAACTTCAGCTTTCATAAGGCCTAGCCATTCAGGTGGTATAGAATATCTCATTAGAAAAATCAAATGTGAAGACAGGAATTCCTTTAAATCAGATATTCATAAATGGGAAATTTGGAAGTAGTAGTTCCCAGCTGGGTTCTGCCTATGGAGGAACCCACAATAATAAATACATACTTTCACCTCCATAATCCTCATTGCATTACTATTTTGAAGAATCAGTGAGTGGAATGAGGAGTTCTATGATGGTTATTAAAGATGAATGAAGGCTTTTGGCCTTGTTTGTTTTTTTTTAAAAAAGTTCTATGAACATGTAAACTTTCAAAGAGTACAGAAATGAGGCATACCTAATACGTTGTTTTTGTGTGCCTTCAAGTCATTTCTGACTTATGGCAACCCTAAGGTGAACCTATCATGGGGTTTTCTTGACAGAATTTGTTCAGAAGGGCTTTGCCCTTGCCTTCTTCTGAAGATGAAAAAGTGTGACCTGATCAAGGTGACCCAGCGAGTTTCCATGGCTAAGTGGGGATTCAAACCCTGCGCTCCCAGTGTCCCGGTCCAACACTCTAACCACTATACTATACTTGTTCACCAGGCCTGATATGTTAAAACGGTGCAGATACAAGGGGGTATCATAAAGTTTTAATTATCACCTTTAAAAAAATTTGACAGAAAGTTTGTTTTGATTCGTAGTTGTTAACTTATCTCTATGTAGTCACCATCCAGATTTACACATTTTCCCCAGCATTTCTTGACCCTCCAAATACCATTATTGTAGAAGTCTATAGATTGCGCCTGACAAGGATTTTACACTTTAGTCACTTCTGGCAGAGCCAGTCACAAAAATAAAGGACGCAATGAATTGATTTTCTCAGCAGCGTGCACTTAGGGACCAATGATGACACTGTCAAAATTGCATCAGTTTGCCATAATGGCACCAAAAATGCCATAATAACTTCCGGGTGATAATTATTACTTTATGATACCTCCTCTTAAGGCGCAATCTGCAGACTTCTATAATATCAGGTATTCGGAGGCAACAAGATACGCTGGGAAAAATGTATAAATCTAGATAGTGACTGCATAGAGATAAGTTAACAACTACAAATCAAAACAAACTTTGTCAATTTTTTAAATAGGTGATCATTAAAACTTTACAATGCCCCCTTGTATATATAATGGAGAGCAAGGTAGAAATATAAGATGGGTAATTATACTCATTTAGCTCCAGAAATTTGCTGTAGGCATAGTGATTCCTATGTGGAGAAAAAAGATTACCTTCTCATAGGGATGTCCCATTTGCAATAGTAAGAGTAGTTGTGGATGGACCATGACTCATTGAGAGAGCCTATGACCTATGGTGTACATGTAGAAAGTCTCCAATTCAGTTCCTGGTAGTTTCAGCTGAAAAGAACAGGCAACAAGTGATGACAATGACCCTGCTAAAACTATTGGAAACTGCATTCAGTCAATGGACAAACAACATATTGTATAGCCTCTTCCTGTGTTCACAGGAATGGTATACGATGAACCAGTTGGAGCCCATATGGGATTCTAGACAAAAGCAATTTTAGTACAGGCTACATTTCACAGTGCCATGAGTCTGCTATTGATTCTTAACAACTTTCATTGCTGTCACTCCACTGTAAAATGGAGTAAAAAGTACAGATGAATACCATAGATTCTTTCCAGTGTGGTAAAATGCATTTTCATCTTTCAGTTGAAGATGGTACTAATCAAATGTTGTGATATCTCCAATGAAGTTCGCCCAATGGAAGTCGCAGAGCCATGGGTAGATTGCTTATTAGAGGAGTATTTTATGCAGGTAAGAGTATCTCGAGTTGTATTAGTCTAATGGTTCATATTTCAGCTCAAAGCCATCTGGAATAATATCTGAGTTGCATCAAAAAGAAAGGAAGTTTCTTTGTAGAGCCATGGTTATGTGCCATCCTGATTATGTGTTCCAAATGAAAGTGACTGTAACTGACTGTAATTTGTAACCTGAAAAGACAACCATAGACTAGAAATAGAAATGTCTTTGGATGACTGCTCATTTTCCCTAACCAAGCTAGTTTTTGCATGTTAACTCAGCATGCAATAGTTCTGAAATCAAGGGGAGAACAGGATCTATGGTTGGAGAAAACAAGCAGCAGTAATGAGTCAAGTCTGTCTCTGTGGATGACTTTGAAATATTCATACAACAACCTCCCAGCACTGAAATAGCGTTTTGGTTGTTTTAGGGAAAGGAAAGACCACTTGAAAAGGAAAATCTCAGCAGCACTGAAAAAGGCACCTTTAAGGGAGAAAGACCATAGTTATCATTTCTTACTGGATTTCCATTGGAGAATGGAAGCAATTTTTAAAAAGATAGAGTAGAAGCCATCTGGCCCATCCATATGCTAACAAAAATGTGCATCTCCAGGCTGTGGCAGACAGTTGGCATTGCACCAACTAGAACTTGGTTGCAGCAGGAAACACTTTGAAAAAGAAGCTCTGTTATTTCTTGCTTTTATGTGTTCCCAGTGCTAGAAAATCACCTTGACCAACAACATTCATTTTTTTAAAACACACACACACACACATGAAATTCACTGTGCAAATGGAGCAGCTCATTGCTGAGACTGTCTATCATTCATTTAGTTGCCATTTCCCTCTCTCAAGGCAGAGTTGTTTGCTATAACATTATGTACATGTTGGATTGGAGGGTGGAACACACTTGAACTAACCACTTTTGTTGTGAAGAAAAAGTGATGGCCAGACACTGAACTGGAACATTTCCCTGATCTGGATTAAGCCCCCTGTCAGTTTCCTGACAAAAATCCTCCCCTTTCCAGCTGATCTTTGTCCTTAAATGTAGCCTTTACAATCGCACACTGGACAAATAGTAACTGGGGAAGCATGATTTCCAGTGGGGAAGCAATATGGAGATAAATAGGTTAGTATACAGCAAATACCCCTTGCCACAGTTTCAGTCCAGATAAGAGTCCCATAGGGATGCTTTTGATGAGGAAAGGAAATGGCCAGAGTTTAGCTTGTATTTTATTTTTAAAGCATGCTTTACAGTAACATGTGGTGTCCTCTTGAACATCAGTGAAATCAGTGGGATTTGTTGATGTGTAAAAATGGCCTAATTGCCCAGAAGGCACCAGATCATTTCTAATCTTGGAAGCTAAGCAGTTTCAGCCCTAGTCATTACTTGGATGGGAGACAGCCACTGAATAGCATATCTCTCAGTATTGCTTGCATAAGAAAACCCTATGAAAAAAAAATCACTATAAATCAACAGGGAATATCGACGCAAATACATATACACACAAACATGGCTGGAATCAGACTGTAAATGTTGGCAGCAACATTTTGTATCAGAATTCCAGAGGTGTGGATTCACAAGTACAGTGGGCCCTTGCTATCCGCTGGGGTTTGGTTACAGGACCCTCCGTGGATAACAAAATCCGTGGATGCTCAAGTCCCATTAAATATAATGGCACAACAAAATGGTGTCCCATATATAAAATGGAAAATCAAGGTTTGCTATTTGGAATTTATACTTTTTGGGAATATTTTCAAGCCATGTATGCTCAAATCCATGGATAAAAAATCCGTAAATAAGGACGAACTGTATTCCTTCATAGGCACCATTACCTCAGTCAAGCTGTTGATGCTGTCATCAGGTCATCTCCTGTAGAAGATCTCTTATATAGGGAAATGTTCTCCACTGGCAATGGCAGATTTTTCCCAAGAGAAAGTTGGAGTATTTTGTTGTTTTTATGTGGAAATTGGTAGAAATAGGAGGCAAATCTGGGGTATGTAAAGACATTACAGCAAGGCAGTACATGGGGGAAAGGCTAAGGAAGTTCTCAACTTTGGGACTCATGAGCAGAAAGAAGAGAATGCAGTGCTTAATTTCAGGAGAAAAAATGATGCTGATGCTCAGGAAATGTCATCATCCAATTTGGAAGTCTATCTAGTTTCCTTGATGCTTGCAAACTCCAAAACATAGGAAACTTCCCAGTGAGAGTATATTCTTGAAAAAACTATCCAGTTGTCCCCATGGTTGTATCACCTTCTCTGGCAAGCTGACATAAAATGTTCAACATAGGCAAGTTTATAATAAATGGCAGGATTTTAACTCTTTTTACAGAATTTGTGTTTCTTGTTAGAACAGAATATCTCCTTCCTCTCTTTCCTTCCCCAGCACAACACAGATGCCACCCTATCAACCTCCTTGCCTTTTATTTATGCTCTTTGGAGGTCCTTTTGTGTGTTCTACCACCAAAAGAGACTTAGTGGTAGGAAAGGGAAAATTATAGAATTTCCTGCCCAGGAAGATGAGACTGGTTCCGTCTCGCCTGAGTTTGAGGTGGACAGCAAAATATTTTAGTACCGTTTTCATTATGTTATTGAAATGGTAATATGATTGATCCTTTTCTCTTTCATTATAACTCAGTTGTTAACATGCTTATTCTTCTGGATTTGTTTAAATGTTCTTTGTGTACACTTCATAGTTTTTGAAACAAAAGATGTTTTACAAATATTGCAAAGAAAAAATAAATTATTTAACTTATACTATGAATGAATGAATGAATGAATGAATTGCTTACATTTATAATGACACACTGCTACATCATCCTAGAGTGACCGGGAAAAGTCTGAAGGGCTTCCAGTGGCACCTTTCATGGACCGAGACAAAGTAACCAAACCTACAGCACAGATTGGCTTCTTAAAATTTGTCCTTATTCCAATGTTTCAAACTGTAACAAAGGTAAGGTTAGAATAAATAACTCGGTCAAAAACCTTTTGATGAATTTAAAAATTGCCCCCAATGAAATGTATAACACACCTTTTCAAAAAGTTAATTTTTAAAATGAAAACATTTATAAAATGGAGGCAGCAGGTGCTATCATAGGACCTTATCACACGGGAGACAAAGCACCCAAGTCCCATGGATAAATGGGGTTTAACTCCCATGAGCAGGATTCTTTTCAGACATGTTGGGCTATTTTGATATTAACCCAACATTAACCCATATAGAAAGCTGCAAAATCACACAACTTTTTAACTTGAGGATCTTCCCGTGTTTAAAAAGCGGTGTGATTTTGCAGCTTTCTGCATGGGTTAATGCTGGGATACTTGTGATGAATTTGCACGACGTCATCTGAAAACAATCCTGCTCTTGTGGGATATTTACAGGTTTAAACCCTGTTTATTCACAGGATTTGGACACTTCCCTCCCATGTGATAAACTCCATAGATAAAGCACACATATCCCACTCCCTTATTTTTTTACATAGGAATGAGTGGCTGTTCTAAAATGGTCCCTGCTCTAATTTATCCATATCTTTCATCATCTAAAACCACTTTTTTTTCCTTGGAAATGGTGGCTTGATTTATCTGCAATTTGTGCTGATTCTCAGTCCAGTCCTCCATATTTGTCTCTCTGTGTGTCTGCAAGTCATCTGTAGACCTATTGCAATTCCAGGAATTTTGGAGGGTTTTCTCAGGCAAGGAATACATATTTATCTGGAATTAAATCTAATTAATTTCAACAAAAGTTAGGACTTTATCACACGAGTTAATAAATTACAATCACAGCTGGTTTGGAGCATTTGTTGCTGAGACTTATCATACAGTGTTACCTCCTTTCTTTTGTTATCTTGGTGGGAGACCATTTAGCTGCCTTATCTTTTCATTCATGCAGAACCTCCATGTATGACCTCTTTTCTTGCTTCAGTAATGGTACCATTTCTGCATTAATCCTATTTTTGAGTGGTTTGTGGTCAGGCTTTAGGTATTGCTTGCCCTTTGCCTGCCAGTGATCAGGAATGAAGGAGTCCCTGACTTGAGTAGATGAGAGTAGTCACTGGCAAATTAATCGTTTTCATCTGACAGCATTTAGTTTACCCTAGATCAGGAAGTCTTCCCCCAAGGGGGAAAAAGGCCTTTCTAAAGGTGCAAGTCCTTTTAAATTATATTTCTTTGGGAGGAAGGGTGTTCCTAACTAGGTACTGTACACACTGAGTAGTACTGGGTGATACTGGGTGGGCACTACCAAATGCTGCATGTGATAAGGTATTAATGTGAACAAAGGCTATGATGCCAGAAAGATTACAAAGGTGCAATAAAGAAGAGAGTAGTCCCGATTGCAAAGCAATTGTGAAAAGAACACAATTTTAGCAGAAGGACAGTCTGGTGTGATAGAGGAGTTTATTGCATTGGCTTTACTCCTCCAACAGATGCGGGATGTAAGTTTAAGAAAGCGGATCTTATCCCATTTCCTCATTGCCTGGGAGTATGTAGCCCATTTGCAACCCAGGCTTCTCCAGGCTCCTCCTGCATCTTTTCAAGAATGGAATTTTCCTATTCTTGAAAAGATGCAGCAGAAGGCCAGACTACAAATGGGCTGTGTACTGGCAATGGGAAAATGCGATAAGATCCGCCTTCTTAAAGTTACATCTTGTGGCTATCATGGGAACAGTGCCAATGCGATAAACTCCAAAGTCCTTATTCTCAAGTAAATATGTACATGGTCATGATTTTGATTAGTTAATTGACTGACTGAGTAAAGTTCATGCAATTTATTGGCACTCTGCCAGCCCCAATACATTTCTATCATTCTAAAATGCCTCCTAAAGTAGAAGGGAGTGAATTCATTTTTATTTTAATAACCATACAATATATCCCCCACCAACCCGTTGTCTTAATCAATGTACCAGGTTGATTTTTTAAAATTCATTTAAAGATTAAGAGGTTTACTTTGTATTTCTTACTTTATTTTAGCTTTTTCCAGAGGTTGAAGAAGTTATGCTCCAACCCCTTTGGGAATCCAGGGACCGCTATGAGGAGCTGAAGCAAATAGATGATGCTATGACAAAAGAGGTAAGATGAGTTCCTTCTCCCACCCCTGTGACATACCATGATTACATTTTCATGATCTTTTAGTTGATCCTTCTAGCTTCCTTGCATTTCTAGACTGAGGTAAAGTTTCCTAGATGACATTTTATGTTTCTATTCTGTCTCTTTTCTTTCACCAAGAAAAATAAGAATATTTCTCCAAATCCTGCCACCCACAACACTCTTCAATATTATTACATCTGGAGCATAGATGAGGGTGCAAAATGGTGGATAGTCTGACAGTGCACTTTCTGCTGCCACTTGCAAAGCCAGCAGGAACAACACAAGAAAATTAACAACAGCAACGACAAAGCTATTGAGGGAAAAGAGAAAGGAAACTAATACTGCCAGTTCTAATAGCAATAGCAAGTTAGCAGCTCTAATGATGAGCACAGCCCTCATCATGGAAATCCTGTGAATGATTTGTTCCTGGAGCATTCCTGGTTCTTCCTGGGATAAGTCCTCATCTTTGCCACAGTTGCACAACTTCCCTGGAAAATACCTGTTTAAACCCCGATTTTCCATGTGATAAAGTCCATAGAGACAGAACCCATTTCCTGGTTGGAAATTAAATAGCTTTGCGAACTGCAAGACTTGATTCAAATCAATGGACTTTTGCAAAGTGAAGCAAGCTACAAAGCCATCTAAAAAGCTCTTTGCCCAAGCAGAGGTTTGCATGTTGCAGAAGTTTGCATCCAGATATGACCTCTTGAAAACTGGTGAATTTGAACTCCTGCCCCAGAAATGACTCACCAAAACTGGGGACTCTGGGCTGCACTCTGAGATTTGGCAACCCTAGTCTAAATCCTTTCACTTTAAACCAAGTACAGTAAGATTATTCTGTCTATATAGCCACCACAATATTTCAGCTACTTCATGTATTTTGAAGATTTACATTAGAAATGTTTTTATTAGCCCCTTGTGTCCCTTTCTAAAAAAATCTAGAGTGAGAAAAAGAAAAACCATACCAAGAAAGACCAGTGTGCTGAAGAATAATGTTTCTGTCTAGTTCTATTAACACAGGTTGAAAGACTTTACTTCTCCTTCCCACAGGGACATTAATAAGTATTTCATATGCATTTTCTCCATCTATGTATTTTTCTGTTTTGTGTGCTTGTGTGTATGTGTGTGTGTGTGCATGAGAGAGAGAGAGAGAGGCAGGGGAAATAAATTCACATCTAGCCATTTCAGTCTTGCAAGCATGTTTCTATACATTTTAATTGCAAGGCAATTCATGGAGTGTCACTCTATCAGGGGCTGCTAGTCATGGCCACATGGAGAGTCCAGATTCAGAGGTAGGATATCACTGAGCATCAACTGGTGAAGAACAAGTGGAAAGAGTAACAGCGTTTATGTCCTGTTGGTAAATTTGCACAGTATTTACAAACTTTAGGGAACAGGATGCTGGGCTAGATAGACTGTGTACCTATATAACTTTTGTCAGTTGATATGTTGGACTGCGACTCTGGACACCAGGGTTCAATTCCTTGCTCAGCCATGAAACCCACTGGCCAACCTTGGGCCAGTCACATGCTGTCAGCCTCAGGGGAAAGCAATGGGAAACCTATTCCGAACAAATGTTACCAAGAAAAGCACACTATAAGTACATCTTAGGGTCACCTTAAGTAGGAAACAGCTTGAAGGCACACACATACTCGAACTACTGCCAACTTAATTGGAACCAACATAGCTTATGTGGTGTTGGATTCCATCTTGAATTGTGAGAGCACTGGATCATGTGAAACAATTGTTATGTATCAGCACAGTACTTTAGTAATTTTTCTATGGTTGGAAAACTTAAAGGAGAAATACAATTATTACACTAAGCACTGGTGCTACATACTCTGCTTTGGCTTTAGAGTAGAGGTGAGCATGTTCCCAGGGTCAAAGAGCTCATCTCAAAACAAAAAACAGCTTCATTTATATACCGCTTCAAACCCTTAAGGAGTGTCTTAGTGGTTTACAATTGTAAGCTATCTCATCACCTCCTGGACCACAGTGGTGTGCCTAGTAATGCCCAGTAGCTGCCATGTTGACAAATCCAGTGGCACACATCTGTCAATGAGATATTAATTCCAGTTTACTCTTAAATAGTTACAGAAGAAGAATGAAAATTTGACAAGTGGAAGCAGGGACAAGTGAAAAGCAAATGAAAGATAAGTCACAATAAGGTAATTATCTTTTTAAATGATTTTTCACATCAGGAATCATAGGGCATTATCTGAAGAGGTATTTTATAGTTAAATATTTAAAATATTAAAATAGAAACTATCATTTCATGTCTAGTACAGTGCGTCATAAGCTATGATGTGGCAGACTTGCAGCGTTTGGTTTTTTTCCCCTTCAATATGCAAATGACTGGCACCATATTTGTGCCCATTAACTACAACTTACTTTGTTTCTTAAAAATTTACTGGTCCATGGGTCACTACTTCAAGTAGCACTGGTCTAAGCAAAGAAGGAAAATCCAGCTAGGTCATTGCAATATATCATTTATTTTTGTCCCCCCAAAAAATCAGTGGGGAAAAAATTTGAATGCATTTTGACCAACAGTTTATAGAATATGAAATCAATAATGAGTGGCAGCAAGCAATATTTTGTGATAAGCACAAATTTAGTAAAGATTGGGCATCTCCCTCAGTAGAACTCATGTATTTAGGCTTGAATTTTAGTTGTCCTGACTTTAATGAGAATTAGGTGCATTACTACAATGTGGCTTACACCCAATACTGTAGTCTTCTTCAAAAGCCATTAAGAGCTTTATTTACAAAGGTTTCAAATCTTAGTGAGGTCACATCTAAAAGAATAATCTCCACATCATCAGTACTACTGTATTCATTAGACCCAGTTGGTTAGTATGGTGTTCGTATGGAAAGCATCTGCAAGATTCTACAGTCTATATTGCCCTTTTGTTAGATAGAAAACCACCCTAACTTCAGCCCTGTGCAGACTGACCTTAAGAGCCGATTTGGGGGTGGATCCAGGGTATAGCATCCACATGACACATGCCCAACTCCGCCCACACAGTGCGCAACATCACGGCACTCCTCTGGCACTGCGTCCATACAATGCAGTGCTGAAGGAGCACTGTAAAGCTGTGGCGCCACGGCTATTGCACCCTTTGCAGGGTGCAAAGAAAGAGCCACTTTTTGTGGCTCATTTTTGTGCCCTGTAAAGGCCAGATCAGGCCCGTGGCATGTGGTTGCCGCAGCCCCGATCTGGCTGTTACAGGGGCTCTCTGCACAGCCCCTTATTCATGTTAAAGGCTCTGCTTTGCTTCCATTGCATAGGCACACAAGGAAGATTTCCTCTACTGTTAGCATAGGGCTTTAATTAAAAAAAAAACCAGAAATGCTCCAAAAACAGATGCAAAGGAGAGGGGCACCCTTTTTTTCCAACTGTTTAGAGAGGTCTTAACCATGCTTCTACCTGCTCTGATCACCATTTTCCTGGTCTGCTGTGTAGACCAATGGGGATTAGCATATTTGCTATGTGTGTGGCTTACAGGTGTGCTGAATCAACACATCTGATCCCTGCCAAAAATTCTGGATGGATGAGAACTCATTCTCTGGCATTAATGATGTTTCTATTTTAATTCCAGCATTATAACAGACACAAAGATCCTTTAGAGGTTTGCCAAGTCCAGTGAGCCATCATGGGATTTCACAGCATTGACAAAGGACAAGACTGAACAGCTGACACTACCACAAGCACTTTTTCAAGTTCCTTTTCTAAAGACTAGTATTTATCCTTATGGATGCAAACAATAAGGAACTTCTGCTGTTGTACAATATTTTTATTTTTAAAGTCATCTTCTAAATAATATATTCTTATACCAAAAAAGGCTGCTGCACTTATTCTCTTTTGGAGATTTTTTATGTGTGTGTGTTTTTAAAACAGCTTTTTCTGGTTAAATGGAAACAGGAGGAGGAAGATCGAATTTGTACATTTTAAGAGAGTTGTTGTAGAAAGTTATACATAAAACTGTGTACCATTCAGATAACAACAAGCAATGTCATTATGTCTGTGTACATTTAGGATCTATGTTTTATTCTAGTTTATGTCTACTGACACTTTTTTTGAAGCATTTAACCCACACATATCATTAGCAGTCCAAGAGGAAACAATATTTCACCTTTACTAGTTGCAGTAAAATATTTTTGAGAAAGAAATGGGAAGCAGAAAGCCAAAGTCTCAGACAATCCTCCTCTCATGGACCTGATGCCTATCACATTTTCATAAATACTACTTTTCTATTCTCTTCTGAGATGTTAACAGGTGTTTTTTCAGAAGATACGGCCCTGAGCACTGAGAGAATTTTCAAAGGACCCTTTATGAGACACACAAAGGAGATTATCACACTGAGGTCCTTCCATGGTATAATCGTCAGCAAAACGTCACCCAAGCACCAGGGTGTAATCTTCTGTGGCACTACGAAACTGTAATGGGGCTCCCCATTACATTCCTGTCATGGAATCGTCAGCAGGGAAGCCTCAGAGAAGCCATTTTCTGATTACTGGGATAAAAGTTAGCCAGCATTTTGCACGAGTGGTGGTTGCTTAGGGCAATGCTAATAGTTTCTCAATGTTGTATCATGATTTGGGAATGGTTTGACTTGGGGAGACCAAGGCTTTAATCAGCAATGGAAACCCACTTTGTGGCCTTGGGCAACTAAGACTCCTTCAGCATTAGAGTATGACAAACCTCCTCTCAACTAGGAAAGATCACCATAAATCTAGAAGGGACATACCAACAATTTTGCTTTCAGCATCAAGCAGTGAAAGTTTGGAGCAGTGTAGCCAAATGAAATAGTATGTGCTTTTATATCCAAGTTACCCAGTATACAGCCACCAGATACAGGGAAGCCTTGGAGGTGTCATTTAAGGACAAATTTACACCATGCAAATACAGCACTGAGAATTCCACTTTAACTGTTATTGCTGCCCTGCTAAGGAATCCTGGGATTTGTAGCCTGGTGAGGCATTAGTATTCTGTGGCTGAGAATTCTAAGTACTCCCTGCTAAACTGCAAATCCCAGGATTCTATAGGATGAAGTCATGGCAGTTAAAACAGAACTGTAACAGTTGGCTCTAAGTGTTCAGGTCCATAGAGAAGTTTTACATGCAGGAAAGGACTGGAAAATTCTGCAAAGGGTGTACATAATTCTTAATAGCTGAAGGGCTCTCCCAACATTTAGACACATCACCATTCAAATGTGATTCAAAGGCTATAATCATTGGTGCAATTGTTGGTCATATATGCCTTCTGTAGCATCCAGTTAAACTGTGCATGGAAATAAGCTACAAAACATAAAATTGGATCTTAAGCTGGGGAAAGATGAAGTTTGATGGGCATCAAGATCTTTCGGGAGGGTTCCATAGGGCTGCTCCCTGTGCAGAGAAGTTGTTCTAGGCAGCAATAAAGAATATGAATAAGAGGATATAAAGGTCTGAGAAAGAGACTACTGTATTGCCTATGCTTGGAGAAGAGACAGGTATAAAACATCAATTTTGGGTGCTGTAGGCTGGACTGTTGTCCTGAGGTTCCAGTTTAGTAGGTGAATCAGGTCAGGCCAGCAAGAATACGGAAGGCATATGGGAAGAAAATACTAGAGGTTTTAACTCAGGAAAGGTAATCTTTCCCTTAAGAGTTTGATCCTCCATTTTTGTTGACATGGTGCTCCACCATAACTGTGAAGAGAGTTTGACCCCCCCCCCCCCCATTTGTGTTAAGTGTCCAGAAGGACACACAAACTTCAAGAGGCAAGAAAACTCTTTCATATTATTGGCTGGCATCCTGTTTGTTACATGTGGTGTTATTATGCTGGTGTTCAGTCTTTTTTGGTCACTTTGGAGAGAAGGATTTACTCCTTCCTTCATGTAACAACCTCCATCCCTCAAGACTCACTTTCCTTCTGCAGGAGCCCTCCACCATGGCCATATAGTAGCCTGGGGAAGGCAGGGAACATTCAGGGGGCATATGTGCCAACAACCAGACATACAACAACAACCTCCAGAGGATTCTTGGGAGTCCTTTGGGGATGCCTTTGTTCTTGTGCATTGAACTACAGGAACATACTAGACACTTCTCAGCCACCCCCAATCACTGCATGTTAAGGCTGGATGCAGGAGGAACTGAAGTCCTGCAAGAAAGCAGAGGAGAGGAGTGGAGTGCCACCTGCGTGGAACCATCTCCCCTTGCAGGTCCTTTGCATAGCAGTACCCAAAAATGCATATACAGACTTCTACAGTGCCTTAGATTTAAACCCGATTATTTGGGAGAAGTACAGTAAAGACCTCCCACCACCCAGCCACTGTACGTACCAGCCATACAGGAGGGTTTTAAACTGAGAATGCACTATACATTTTGTATGGATTGTTCTTTAGGTGAGTTATAAATAGAGAACAGCACATAAGGAAGATGCTGCAGCTGAAGAAAGCTTGTGTCTCTCTTTGAAGGGCACATGTACCCAAGCCATATGCCCACAAGCTGCAGAGTGGCTTCTTGCATTGTATAGTTCAGTTTTTAAAAAGAAACATGTAGGTGGGTGCTCAGACTTCTCTTCCATGAAAAACAGGAAAGAACTCTCTAAACTCAGGCTTCCCTTACCAGAGAACCTAAGTGACTAATCCTTGGCTCACTTAAGCACTGAATAATAATCTCATCACCTTAATTGTGCGACAAGATGTTTTAGAACAGTGAATCTTTATTCTTGTATTTGTCTGTCTATGTCAGTACATGTGTCTTTCTTAAAGACAGCTCTCCATTATGTGTTTTCATAGATTATTCACTACTGCATCCCTTTTTTATCCAGCTTCGTTGATCAAAAATACATCTGAAGTGCTCTATGGTTGATGCACAATGTGAGCACATCCATATGCAGAGGTCCTTTCACACTACTTCAATTGCTGTGGCTCCATCCTGGAAAATCTTGGGATTTTTAGCTTAGGAAGGAATACTCAGAATTCTCAGCCAGAGAACTGTAGTGCCTCACCAAACTACAAATCTCAGAATTCCACAGGAATTTGCCATGGCAGTTAAAAGTGGAATGATAGTGTGAAAGGGCCCAGAGTCACACCACAGTCTCCATGAATAACAGATCACTTTGTAAGCACTGCTCGAAATTTATACCTGCATGGAAGCAGGTTGCAAGCACATACTTTCTTGTGTTATAGGCTGTTGGAAAGCACCTGCTCATTGACTCGACCAAATTTATTTTTCCCAAGTTACAATTTTTAATGGAACTAGAATAAACCCTATATTATCTTTAATGCTGCTGTATTCTTGGTGTTTGTCTTGGTATCTGTTACATTTTCATGAACACTTCAAGAATTTGCAAGGTAGAACCTGAATCTGTTTCTCATGGCATGGTTGTTATATTGTCTTCATGTTGAGGAAGGGGAATTGTTACTTTGCCAGTTCAGAAAAATGACTGGAAATTTACTTCCATTTTCTGAAAACCACTGAAAAAGGCACCCTTTGCTACCTCAAGTCCCTCCTCTTTGTTTTAGAGCTCATACAGGGTCACTGGCCCTAGGAGTTTATCACACAGAGGCAAACTGCCCAAAACCTATGCAGAAATGGGATTTAAAACCCAAAAGAAACCTCAAAAGCAGTTTGTTTTTCAGACACATTGGGGTTAATGAGCATTAACACGACATTAACCCAGATAGAAAGTTGAGAAAACGGGCTGCTTTTCGGATTTTCCAAAAGTAAAAAGCAGCACATTTTGTCGATTCTCCGTCCAGGTTAATGCCTCGTTAATGCTCATTAAACCCGACATCGTCTGGAAATCAATCCGTTTTTGTGGGTTTTTTCCAGTTTAAATCCTGTTTTTGCCAGGATCCTGCCTGTGTGATAAACACCATAGCAGGTTTCAGGAACATGATTCTCCTGGTTTCTAACACAAAATAAAAAAATACATATTTCAGGGACGGGGGGGGTTCTGAAGACAATAAAAATATAGAGGAACCACAGGCAGACAGCACCTTGACCACTCCTATTATAGACAATGCTCCACGTGATGGAACAATGGTCTTATTCTGACCAGCTTCCTTTATTACCAGCTCGGAAATTTATTCCAACAGGGTGATACCATTTAGTAAGATAGTAAGTAACCAGTCAGGTACATGCTAATATTATTATTATTATTGTTATCATTTACTAATACCCTGCATGGTCTACTTAGTTACAAATGTGTAACATAAGTAATGTCTCCTGGCTAAGTGGCCAGACTCCCCCAACATACTTTACAAGACAGAAGCCACATCAAGTAAGGCTATGTTGAGGAATTGCAAAGGGGTTCTGCTCCTCATCATCACCGCCTTGCTCACTGCCAGGAGGGAGCTGGAAATGTCATCCTCCTGCACCCTAATCATCAGCTGAACAGATCCCCTTCACTCAGTGTAGCTGTTTGCTATTAAGATAGGTTGGGGAGCATTTACAAATGTGTGTGGGGGCAGACATCTTATTAAAATTTTAAAAATCCCTTTTTTTCAAGAACATTTATAAAAACATGTTCATAATTAAGTTGTATAAACAACAGAAGGACAATTTTAAAGCTAACATCTTCATGCACAATGCAAGACTAAATGCTGTAAAATACATAAGTTATAAAAGACAAATATCAATATGTGGACATTAAGAACTGCCTCTACAATATAACAACAGCAGAGGCAGTAAAGTTATAGTTCCTTTGAAAATAAAAGGAAAGGAGGATGTAATTTTCAAAGGGAAGAACAAGTAAAGTGGTTCCAGGAATGTAAGGGTGTTAGGCAAGCTTCTGATCCAACAAGAGTGATCTGAACATGAAGGAAATCTTCTGAAGATGCAAAAGTAAAATTAAGTAAAATGCCTCATCAAGAAGGAATACTCCCACATCCAGCACCCCAAGCACTGTAAACAAAACGCCATTTCAGTGATTAGGCCCATGCCTATTCCCAAGTGGGTAGTGCCATTAGTCACTAGTTTTAATCAACTGTAGACAGGGAGGAGAAACAGAGAGAAAATAAAATCCTTTGTTACTCCCTTATTCTTCTAACAAGTTAAAAAAGACCACAAGGGCCATCCAATCTAACCTCCTGCCATGCAGAAATTCACAATCAAAGCATCCCCAACAGATGGCCATCCATCTGTATGTAACTGAGATTCCTTTTGAATGTAAATACATTTTTATCAGCCCTGGTGGCGCAGTGGTTAAATGCCTGTACTGCAGCCACTCACTCAAAACCATAAGGTGGCGAGTTCAAGACCAGCAAAGGGCTGAAGCTCGACTCAGGCTTGCATCCTTCCGAGGTCGCTAAAATGAGTGCCCAGAATGTTGAGGGGCAAATAGCTTACAATTGTAAACCGCTTAGACACTCCTTAAGGGTATGAAGCGGTATATAAATGAAGCTGTTTGTTGTTTTTGTTTTATTTTTATTTTTAAAAAGAGAGAATTCTAAATATTCTTTCCTAAACCACAAATCCTAGGATTCCACAGGATTGTGCCATGGTAGCTGAAATGAACCATATGCCAGAATTCTGTATCACCTTTTACTTAACATAACTTTACATATATTTGGCTTAGAAGCAAAAGCATTACAAAACCCTGCTAGTGAATTGCGAAGATGCGCATTGAGACACTAGCAAGAGTGCCCAAAGACACTGTGACTGATGCACATTGGTGCACAAAGTGCATCAGGCACCTTGCCAGCTTCCCTACAAAGTGACATAACAGCAGAACTTTAATGGATATGGAGCTTATGAAACTGACAAATTCTAATTCCCACATATGTATGTTCACTTACAAGGATGCAACTACTGTACAGGATTCCGGCTATAATGCTGTAATTTGGAAAGGGCTCCATGAGCCTACATTTTTGTATGCAAGTATGTAAGAAGGGTTTTTTAAAGCCATTCATTTCTCAAATTAACCTTTCATTAAGACCATTTTTTCATATATCATCCTTTGATTACTAACTTCACAGTAGCTGGATGGCTTGCAAATTGGGGCATAGTTCATCCAACTGACCCAAATCTCTGAAAATGGCTAACAGCCAAACAGCCTATGAATGCAGGAAGAAATGGTACAAATGGCAAGTCCCCAATGAATACAGTTGTCCAAGCTCCTGAAAGCATTCCCAGTGCTTGGTAATGAGACAGAGATAGAAAGTCTGGCCATACTCCAAGGAATTAATTTTTTAATGCTATTTGAAAACTGTTAAGTGATTACTCTCTTGCAGTTAGCAGGGAGTTTATGTTATTTATTTCCTCAAACATTTCCCTGTAAATTTCTTATTTTCAGTACTTGGGCCTCTCTTTGAGACTTATGGGTGGACTGGGAGTTTGGTCACCTTTAACTCTATTGTGGAGATATGAAGAGACATACTGGGCAGCGTTTCCTTTTGGACTTCAGCCTACCTCTGAGCTCTCTGTGGAATATTTCTGGAATGAGTTTAAAGATTAGTTTACCCTCAGCTCAGTGTACATCTGTTTAAACAGCAGCTAGTTGTTGGTATCATTTGAGAGATATCCGGCTCCATCCTGTAAGCCAGAGTGAAGTAATTGCCTCAGGCAGTAGATTTTGGCTATTGTGAAAAGGGGAAAAAGTCATTGCAGCAAGAGGGAGAGAGGTTCTTGTGGGATTTTTCAGCCACGGTCTCTATCAAAATAACTTGCTTGGCCTTGGCCCAGTTTAGAAAGATGCCTTTTCTGGGATACAAAACAAAATCTTGAGATCTTGATTTTGGGATGTACAGTGCAGTCCTTACTCACTTTTTGCCCCCAAAGTTTGCAGAAAGCCCCCCAAATATGTTCATTAATAACCTCACACCACCCCCATAATTACTCCAAAACCCCATACTGCTCCCAAATACTGCCATTTTTCTCTGCAGCCCCTCTCAAAACCATGTCCCCACTTTGAGAGGGATGCAGAGAAAATGGAGCTATTTGGGCTTGTGAAGGTAGTTGTGGCTTGTGCGGGAGATGATTGGAATTTTGGGTCTCCTGGTATAACTGCTTTGCTAGCTGATGTCAGCTATCAAGAGAGCCAAAATATAGGGGAGAGAAGGGCTGACAAGAGAGAGGAGCAGAGTGATACCAAAGTCAGACCTTCCCAGATATAGAGCCACCATGGCAGCAGAAATTTAGAGCAGGCCCAAGATAGTCTTAATTTCTGCGATGTCTGGCTCAGAGGAGTTTAGACTCAACACATCAGCTGGCCTAGTGTTAGCGCACTAGGCTATCAGCCATTTTGGTGAGTTAGGATTGCACGCTTGGTATAACCATGGACCTAAATACCTAGACACATTTTGAGATTTCCTTGCTTCTACTCCTCTCCTCTTCCCACACCTTTGGTCACCTAGCCTGGTGAAAAGTTCTGGAGAATGCAAAAGCTTGCACAATTTTCTTGAATTTTATTTCATCTTCATTTGGATTTGGGATCTCGTTTTGTTCTGATGGAACTACATAGTAATCTCTATTTTTATTTTATTTTATTATTATTTTTAATGGTAAGTGCTACATACCCCAGCCAGCATGATCCATATAAATGAGTTTGTTCATCTCCCCAAAGAGCAGGTTTCTGTAAAGCTACTGGGTGTTAATAACCTGTTCAAGAACAAGCTATCCCCAAATATTTTGTAATATCAACAGGGAGCACTCACAATAACACTCACTCTCCTCTTCTATGAGGATTGCAGTGAAGACTGAGAAGATGGGCAGGTGGGCAGATTATGTCCTTATCCCTCCTAAATCAGAAAGTATTGGAGCTTTGATCCTGTGAACCCTGGAATTTAATGTTCATGTGACCTTTAAATTTTTGAAAGGCCAATTTGCAGCCATAGTAGCTACGGCTGTTGATGATGTTGTTTGAGCAATACTTCCCAGATAACATTTGCCATGAATCTCTTGTATGTTTTGTACCTTTGGAACATTAATAATAGTTTTGCCATTATATATTTTATGTGTGTTTTTATATATGTGTTTGATTTCTCTGCAGTAAATATTTTGTTGGGGTCTTTTAATTTTGGATATTGCCACCACAATAGCCTAAACTAGGGCTGTTGCTGTTTTTGTTGTTATCTGAGCAATACTTCCCAGACAATTTTTGACATGACTCTCTTGTATGTTGTGTACCTTTAGAACACCGATAGCCGTTTTGCCATTATGTATTTTATATGTGTGTGTTTATATGTTTGTTTGATTTCTCTGCAGTAAATGTTTTTGTTGGGTTTCTTTTAATTTTGGATGTTACCACAATAGCCTAAACTAGAGCTGGAAATCATGAGACACTCCAGATACTGGTTTACATCTTGTTAGTGACCTTCATAGGTATAAGTCCAACCGATGTATCAGAATTTTCTATCAACCTTGTGCATTGAGCAAACTCTCAAAAACCAAATTTTACCAGTTGTATCTCCCTCCTCCACATGGCTATTTATTGGCCAGTGGAGAATTTTTTTGCAGCTAGATACTCAGCACTGGTGTCATCCTCCAGGACCTCTAAAGGGCCCATGAAAGGTGACAGAAGATGTCATGTTGCTGTGTGTCCAGCTATGGGAACATAGCTGAATGCTTCTCCACCCCTGCTCCCTCAGGCCTGCAAATTGACCTGTCATGGCATTGTGGCATGAACTTTTGTGGATTAATATCCACTTCCTCAGATAAACACAGTAGAGTTTTATAGGTTGAGATAAATACACAATAACCCATGGTTGTGGGTGGAAAATTGACAGTGAGGTCAAAATAAATTTAAATGCAGAAAGCACTTACAGTTTCAGACAGAAAATTATGTTATTAGCACATAATACCGTCATTCTTATGCTAACTGGCTTTGCTGCCTAGGGATTCTGGGAATTGCAGTTTAAAAAAAAAGAAGTAGCATTTGAATTTGAATTTGAAACAATTCTATACACCTTCCAATGTAGTTGCAACTAAAAACAGGACATCAGTATTATTAATGGGCTGAATTCTGGTGCAGTTTTACCTAAAGTAGACCCATTGATTCAACAGTGGGTCTGTTATTTACCTGTGTGGTGATCTACCATTTAACAATTAAATTAATGTGCCTACTCTAATTGGAAATAACAGAAAAAAATTCTCACCATTAATATTATTAGGTAGAGCACAGGAAGAAATAAAATCACAGTGCACAGTAATGTACTGTTATTACAGTAGGCAATATACAGAGAGAAACATTTTCAAATTTATCTGTAACTAAAAGGCAACTGTGCAGATTTAGAGAATAATAGAAGCTTATTGCAACTGATCTCATTTGCTATGGGCTCCAATTTTCACCCTGGCCTCTTGGGACTTGGTTGACCTTTTCCTTAATGGAATGTGCCAAGTGAAAAGAAGTGAAACAACTGATGGTTGAATAAATGGCTTAATTGAGGTTTCCTCCATTAGCACTCTTAGACACAGCAGTGTCAACTAGCAATCATCATGTAGTGTATCTAAAAGGCATTAAAATCCCTCAGAGTGCCACAGCAGCACAAAGAGGCCATTAACATTTTCTCCTTTCTGACTCCCCATGCTGATTTTTAAAGACATAATAATGTAGCTCTCATAGTATAAGAAGTCTGATTTGCTTTACAAATGAGTAAGCTGATTACTCTGAATTATATCACACAGTTGAGTGGCCTGAGCTGACAATCTGCCAGCTTTTTGCCTGATTCTTCTAACCTTACTTGATGAAAAGGTCATAGCTGAGTATTTGTAATGAACAGACCATCCATCAGGCTATTGACAAACAGAACACCAAATCTCCAAATCTGGCCTGTGATTAAATTTCACTGGTTAAAGCCAACATCCTAAACATACTTCCTATGGAGTATAGTTCACTAAAACAGTAGGAATTATGTATTTTTAGAACAATTGGCATCCTATTCATGGCATACGCAGATGTTAAGTTGTACTATGCATGCAAAGTGGTTTTATTTTTGGATAATGCACAATGGTTGTATCCAGCTGACAGCAGTGCAAAGAGAATTGCACATGTAGGACCCTGTGTTTGCAGCAGCACATTAAAGTACATAGAATAACATGTGACTGCACATTGCCTGTATGCATTGGCTTTGCACAATGTGCATTGTAATTGCACAGTGTGTTGTCAACCGTGCATATTGACTATAGATCAATATACATCGAACTATATTAGTATACACTATAAGGGATGCGTAAGAGCCATCATGGTACAGTGGTTTGAACATTGGATCACAGTTCTGGAAACCCAGGTTAGAATCCCCAATGGGTGGCTTTGGGAAAATCACACTCTCTCAGCGTTAAAGAAAGCAAAGGCAAATGGTCCATGAACAAATCTTGCTAAAAAAAACAAAAACCTGTGATAGGTTTGCCTTAGGGTCTCCATAAGTCAGAAATGACTTGAAGGTGCATAGCAACAACAAAAGTAACTCAACTGGTGGGTATTTTTCAGATGTCAATAACAGTCATTGCTCTATTGAGTCTGTTACAACTCTAAGCTACAGGCACAACTCTGTGTATGGGCCTCCCTCAGAGCAAAGTCTCCTTTGGAGGCTGTCTTTTTCAGTGGGTCCTGGCAGAGTTACTTGGTGCCAGTGCTGGGTTGCTGGGTCCAGCTACCCTTTAAAAATATCACAAGGCCTTACAGCAATACTAAGTCATGAAGGCTATGAAAAGTTAAAAGAATGGCTAGATCTATTCAGCTAGCCAAGCAGGAGTAGGAAGAAAAGGGCTTGCAGTGGTGTGATGGGCAATATCAATATCAATATCATGGCAAGGTTTAAAGAAGCTTTGAAGACATAGTCTTTAGCACTACTCCTAGAATTTCACATCAAGGCTGTAACTCAGTGTTTGCGGGGGGGGGGGGCTCCCGCCATCATGATTGCATGTTAGATTAGGGGAATATTTGCTCCCTTTTTCTTTTTTGCATTAAGGATTTCCTGTAGCGTGCTTTGCTCTCTGCAAAGTCCCTTCCATTTCAGATTTTTTAAAAAATGTCTGTCCTTCTCTTTTTGCTTCTTCTGGTGCTATGAGATCCATTCACTGTCAAGAATAAGCTCATTATAATATCTCTCTCCTAATGCCTTTTACACATTTTTATAGGAACATTTCATTTTCATATTATGATTTTTATATGAAACATTCAGAAGTGCCATTTAATAGAGAATACATTGTGGAAAGTGTTTTGGTTTCATTTAGGCTGGTGAACACTCCTACACACACTTCTCTTAGAGACAGCCTGCCAAACTTAATGGGGTTTACTTTTTGAATAGACATGTATAAAACTGAGGTGACTCTGTTGCATGACTTTAATTTTTTTTAAAAATCAACAGTATATCTCAGCCTCCACCTAGTTTCTGATCTGAAATGCATTTACCTCTCCAAACCCTCATGGTTTAGGCAGATAGATACATACAATTCCCAGACCTGGAAGGAAGCTGAAATAATGGTATCAGAACAGGACATGCCAATAAATACTGATGTAGTCATGAGGAATCAAGCATCAATAGAGTGCTGGAGAAAACAGAGTGTGGGGGGATGAGTAGCTACGTTGGATTGTGTATATTTTAAGGTGCATTGACATTTGGCCTGTATACATCACAAATAATGATATATTAAAGGTCAGTACATCCAAGGAAATACCTGCAGCAAAATTTCAGTTGACTGCAAATCATGGTTGTTGATAAGTCTTTAGGGTCAGCAGTTTAAAAGCAGAGAAACAAGTTAAGCATTAGCAACAGATATGCAAGTTCAGTGTAAGAAAGACAGTGAGAAGCAAATTGTTGTATATTATGTTTCCCTGTATCTAAATGCATGCCTTCCAACACTTCATAGGAAGGGCGGTATATAAATAAAGTTTTTATTATTATTTATTATTATTCACAGGTGAAAATCGGGGCATGTGCCACCAAGCAGCATCAGGGTGTAATAAAAAAAATATTACTGAAGGAGGACACATAAATCAATCTGGGTTGCAGCAATTAGATTTTGACAGAGCCTACTGGAAAAAGGATGATACCATCGCCTCCTCTCCTCTTCCCCCGGCTGAGTTGAGTTCAAACTACTTTTGCACTTTGAACTCAGTCTGCAAAAACTGAAGTAAGCTAAGGCCAGAGGGGAGAGTGAGAAGAGAGAGAAACTGGGATATTTTAAAAGTAGCTGTAAAAGTGGGGTGGTAGAGGATTAATGGGGACTGCCCCTGCCAAACTGGGATAGCACACTTCGCCAGTTGACTGTTGAGCTGGTGAGTGTGCATGAATACTGTATATACTCGACTACAGATTAACCTCACGTATAAATTGAGAGCAGGTTTTGGAGTCAAAATTATGGATTTTGATATGACCTGTGGATAAATCGAGAGTAAAACCTAGAGGCTGTGTAACAAAAGATCTAAAGGATGAAGGAAAAGAAAACAATGTCAAATAAGTTACAGAATTCCAGCAAGCATAACTGTGCTTCTCACACTAAAGGCTAGGTGGATGAGAGAGTAGAAGGGGGTCAGTTCCTTTTTAAATAAAAGTTAAAGTACAGGGCTTACATTGACCTGTGGATAAATTGACTCAGGTTTTTAGGGTCAATTTTTTGACTAACATTTCTAGATATATTTATTTATTTTATTATACATGAGTTTATACAGTAAGTGTGTAGTTTACTGCATACACTCTTATAGTGCTGCTATTCCACTTTTACTGCTCTGGCTGCCTCCTGTTGCATTCTGGGGTTTTAGTTCAGTAAGGCCTAAGAGTTTTCTGGCTGCAAATTCTAAATATCTTAACTACAAATCCCAGAATGCCACCAGAGGCAGCCAGAGGAATAATAGTGGAATAGCAGCATTACAAAAGTGTGGTCTGACTGTGGCTATGAGTATTCCAGGGACTTTCTATAAGTGCCACTGAAGATCAGAAGCATATAAAAGCCCCATGCATAAACACATCAAAGGAAATTCTATGCTTTGCAGGTTGCCTAAAATCTATCATAATATAATGAATATATAATCTATTTCAACTGTCCTTTTTGCATTAGAATAGTCTCAGGTGTTCTTTACCACATGAACAATCAGCCACCGATTTCTATGATTCTATTATTGTCAGGGCAGATGTTTACTAAATATGTGCTCACCTGTCTGACTGTAATGTTGGGGCAGAGGGTTAATTACTGATACTAAATGATATACTTCAATATGTTGGTTTAAGCCATGATTCCCTGGGTCAGCTCCACTGCTCCATGTGAGGCTGGCTGAGTAGGAAAGGATTAAGCAGAGGATGGAATGCCATGAGGTATGGGAGGGGAAAGGTTTTCTTCCCCCCTGCATTTCATTCAGTTCAGAAAGTACAGCTAGATAGTCTCATGGGCAAGTGCATGCCTAATAAACCTGTATATATGTGTGATTTGGCTCATATTCTCTATATGAACAAAAATGGGGTACCAAAAATTGGATTGGGTACCAAGAAATTTGAATGGAAGATAGCTGGTTAGCAAAGTGATATGTAAAGCTTCACACAACAAATTGGGACCACTGCACAGCACATTTGTAGTGATTTGGCTGTGGGAGGCCAGCCTTTAAATTCCTAGTCAGTCGTGGAAATTCTTAGGCAAATCTCGCTCTCTCAGCCTCAGAGGAAGGCAACGCAAAACCCCTTCTGAACAAATTTTGCCAAGAAAACCCTATGATAGGGTTGCAAGATATTAGCATATCTGGCTGGTACTTATCATATGACATTGTGTCTACTGAGTTGTTGTGTGCCTTCAAGTTGTTTCTTATTTATGGCGACCCTAAAGTCAACCTATCACTGGATTTTCTTGGCAATTTTCATTCAGAAAACGTTTGCCCTTGCCATCCTCTGAGGCTGGGAGAGTATGATGTGCCCAATGCCAACCAACGTGTCCCTGGTTGATCAGGGATTTGAACCCTGGCCTCCCAGGATCCTAATCCAGTGCTCAAACCGCTACACACAGTGCTTTGTATTTCATTTCTTTTATCGAATTACTGCTTTGCATTTCAGTCACTGCTTAGAATTTCCATTCATTCTTTAGCACACCTTTTTACTCACAGGGAAACCCGTCAGTAGGCTCATAATATTGCTTCTATTCCAGTAGTCCCCCTGGTGGGATAAATTCCCTTCCAGAGCAGTAATGATTGATGGCAGTCGTATGGCATGAGGAGGCATGATTCTCCTCCTTTCCTCCCCTTGCTATGCTCAAGCAGGTTAGTGTTGTTTTTACTATGAGGCAGAGTGAGGTGGCTGCCTCAGGCAACTGACTAGTGAATTATCTAATATACGATTGTTGTCCTATGTTGTAGCATGTGGAAGGGGGCCAGATCCTCCTGGGAATTTCTGTCTCAGATGTCCAAGTAACTTGACTGGCTTTGGCTGTTGTGGGATCTGATAAGACAAAAGTCACTATAGACATGTTTTACATCAATACAATGAAAATGGTTTGGAACATGGTTGTATTGTGGATGAAATATTTCAGGTGCAATTTGCTACTTGGCAAAGAGTTTAATACATTGTGATAAATTGTCTGTTCAAAGGGCAGTAAGGAACCCAGCCTTCAGCCTGAAACATGGACTGACCTTTCCAGTGTTCTGCCTGGAGCTTTTTTAAAAACAAACAAACAAACAACAATGCTACTTTGGCTTTTTAAAAGTGGGAGTTTATATGTCCATAGTGGGAGTCAGTGTGACATAGTGGTTTGAGAACTAAATTACAAATCTGGAGACCAGAGTTCAAATGCCCACTCAGCCATGGACACCCACGGCTGACCTTGGACAAGTCAAATACTCTCAGCCTCAGAAAACCCTGTAATAGTTTTGCCTTGGGGTCACCATAAATCACAAGCGACTTGGAGATACAGAACATCTCCATAATAAGTTCAGTATCTATCATTTTATTATCACTTTGAATTCATTCAGGTGCACACAAAATGATAGTCTAATAGTGAAATGGAAATGCTGAAGAAAGAATTAAAGAACAGCAACTCTTTTATTCTCGTTGAGAAAGAATCAGTCTGTTTGTCACAAATGATGTGGGAAGCGAAATTATGACCGCATAGAGGTAGCTCTAATAGAAGTGGCAGCCACCAGAGCTAGAAAAAGCAAAAGATCACTGGAGTGTGACACCAGAGCAAAGCCACAGACTGTCAATAGAGTTTATTAAATTGGAATTTGCAGGCCCATTATAGTATGGTTTTCAGTATAACTCTAATCTGGAATTACTTGGAGAAAAAGTAAAATTGAGAATTAATCTACTTTTTCAGACACCAGCTTAACATGGCACAAGAAGTACCATCTTTTGAGGAACTATCCTGTTTGTTGGCAAAGAATGATAGGTGAGTTTTATCTGGAACACCAACAGGCTTTTCAGCTAAAACACTGAATAAATCGCATAATAAAGGAAACAGGGTCATTCTAATATTTTCTTGTATTACTATATATCTTTTGCTTTGCCAGCACCATGGCAAATATATGTGATGTGTAATAAATATTGGAACAAGAACAAAGGCTACTTGGCAACTTTCCCTATTGTTTTCAAAAAGAAAACACACATTTGTTTTAATCAACATATTAAAATTAAGGTTATATTTACCACCACATCACTTTGATCACACCCAAATCTCATCTGCTTTTATAAGCTAAAAAGGGTCAGGTACTTGGAAGGATGTAATAAAACTAAGGAGAGTCAGGCCAGGTACTCGGAAGGGAATCTACTAGGGAATAACGGAGATCTTCCAGTGGGGCAAAAAAGAATCCTGCCTGAAATCACTGCCAGTCAGAGCTGACAATACCAGCCAAGATAGCAAATGGTCTTATTTAGTATAAGGCAGTTTCCTACATTCCTATATGGCTGGAGTAAATTTTAGGAGACAACCAGCATGGTGTAGCATTTGAGCATCAGACTGAGTCTGGAGACCAGGGTTTGGTAACATGTGAGGTTTTTGAAGAAAATGTAAACAGATTTTTAAAAAATAAAAATTAAAAAAGATTAAATTTTAAATTTTTCCAAATTTAGGGCATCTCCTTTATCTGAGCCTCACCCCACTCACACCATCTCATTGGCATTTTAAAGGGACTCTGGAAAATGCCACAGCCCATTTCGATTGGGGAACAGTGGTGTCACCCCCCTCCCCTTGTTAGAATGTCACCTGTTGTGACCCACACCCCAGGCACCCCCATAGTGACTCCCCTGGCTATAAGATCCCTTTCCATATTGATCCACACTAAGATGGCTATGTCTTTGGATTCTCTAAGTCTCTTTGGAAGGCTGTGACAAACCTCTGAACAAATCTTGACAAGAAAGTGCTGTGATAGATTTACCATAGGGTCACTATACATCAGAAGCAACTTGAAAGCACAAAACAGTTTTTTGGAACATATCAGCTGATGCTGTTCACTATCAACAGCAATAGCACTAAACCGAGGGAGACACCCTTTGGCCCTCCAGATACTTTGGACTACACTTCCCATAAATCTTTAGTATTGGCCATGCTTAGTGGGTCTGATGGGGGCTGTAGGCCATCAAAATCTGGAGGAAAAAACATTCTCCACCAATTCACTATATTATGGTGGACAGATGGTTAAAAGCTATCTTCTTCATGCTTTCTGAGGATGGGTCACCAATCTACTTAGAAGGATTTCACTTCCAATGTGATGCGTGTTACAATCAGATTGCTAATGTCTTATCATGATGTTATTGAAATGTTCCTCTTTTACCTCTGCAGAAAATTACTGATTTCAATCATAGGAATGTGAGTGGGCTTTCCTGGCTCTTCCACTATTGCCCAAGCCTTCCCAAAAGCTGCTCCTGGGGATAGGATGATGGGGTGGCTACAGCATGGTAGCAAAATCAGAATTTGCTGGGGCTGCTTTATTCAAGTGGAAGTGCCTTTCTGTACATATAAGCCATGGAATCAAAACTATTTTGTTTAATGTTTTAATTGTACTGTTTTTAATGCTGTGAAACCACTCTGAGTCCCAGTCCTGGGAAAAGAGTGGGATACAAATAAATATAATAAATAATAAATATTATGACTGGACTCTTACTGGTGTTAAAGACATTTTACTTTTTGGCCATTGTAAATATTGTTGATGTGCAAGTCCAATCCCCATTGTCCATGTTGTTTACTTACCCAGTTCTCAATTGCCTAAGTGGATTTCCAGAAGTGTAAGCCTTTCACATGCAGTTATGAATTCTTAGATAGTGTATCAATATTTGTCAGTGCCTTCATTGTACCACTTAAATCACTGGGACAGCAAAAGCAGCCACTGTGGATTCTCTGTTGCATAATGGAACAACAAACCCATTGCCAGGTAAGGAGTAGATTGCATGATGCTGGTATCCACCAGAAGGATGGTACAGCACAACAACCATGTTAACTACACAAATATATATTTACACTATAGAAACATAATGGAGGGTTTCAGTCTATGAATACTACACAGTTTTCTATATTACCAGATATGGCCTACTATAATATCCAGATGCACAGATGGCAGTCTTCAGAGTAGGGCTGTATTTAAAAATGTACATTAAGACGGGAAACAATCACTACACATCCCCATTCAAGGGGAAAAAAAGGAAATACAAAAGACTGCAGTAATTATAGGATCATAGCATTAATATCCCATGCAAGCAAGATTATGTTCAAAATTCTGCAGCACAGACTCCAATCATACACAGAGGCCCTGTACAGACCAGCAAAAGCACCAGCCTGTGGATGGAGCGAGGGCTGACCATCCGCACGCTTGAAGCCCTACCGTCACCAGCACAGCATAATTGTGGCATGCGTCAGTCTACACAGCGTGTGCCATGATGATGCACTTCCACCGCAGCACCCAAACAGCACAGTGATGAAGGGGTGTCTCCATGGTGCACCGGTGCACCTATGATGCCCCTTTCAAAGAGCAAGAAGTTTCTTCTGAGGCTTCTTTTTGCCCTCCGGAGGCTACGCCGTGGGGTTGCTGTGGCCCCAACCCAGGACAAAAAGGGGCATCATTCAGCTACCCATCTGTATAGCCCCAGCATTAGAAATCTCAGAAGTCCAAGCAGGGTTCAGAAAAGGAAGAAGTACTAGGAACCGTATTTCAAACATATGATGGTTAATGGAGCAAACCAAGGAATTCCAGAGGAAAATCAACATGTGCTTCATAGACTACATCAAAGTCTTTGACTGCGTAGCTTACAAAAAGCTATGGAATGCTCTTAAAGGCATGGGAGTGCCACCATATTTGATACCCCTGATGAGAAATCTGTACAAGAGGCTATGATTAGAACAGAATAAGGAAAGACAGAATAGTTCTGAATTTGAAAAGGGGTCCGACAAGGCTGTATCCTACCATCCTACCAGTTTGTACACAGAAAATATCCAATGAAGAGCAGATCTGAACTCAGAAGTATGATGAAGGAACATCAACAATCTAAGATATGCAGATAACACCATACTACAAGTGGAAAACATGATAGACTTAGGACAATTGTTAAAAAGAAAGTGCAAAGGCAGGCTTAATGATGAACATAAAGAAAACAAAAAATAATGGCCATGGAGGATCTGCATAAATTCAACCCAGACAATGAGAAAATCAAAACAGTAAGAGAGTCCCATATCTTGGATCAAACATTGATCAGAGTAGAAACTGAAGCCAAAAAAATCAGAAGACTAGGAATGGGAAGGGTAGCCATGAAAGAATTAGATGAAATCCTGAAGTGTAAAGATATACAAATGAGTACAAAAGTTAGAATCATCCAAGCCATTATATTCCCTTTTACCATGTACAGATGTGACAGCTGGACAGCAAAGAAATGTGAAAGAAATTCAACTCATTTGAGATAGAATCATAGAATCATAGAATCATAGAATCGTAGAGTTGGAAGAGACCACTAGGGCCATCCAGTCCAACCCCCTGCCATGCAGGAAATCCAAATCAAAGCATCCCCGACAGATGGCCATCCAGCCTCTGCTTAAAGACCTCCAAGGAAGGAGACTCTATCACCTTCCGAGGAAGTGCGTTCCACTGTCGAACAGCCCTTACTGTCAGGAAGTTCTTCCTAATGTTGAGGTGGAATCTCTTTTCCTGTATCTTGCATCCATTGTTCCGGGTCCTGTTCTCTGGAGCAGCAGAAAACAAGCTTGCTCCCTCCTCAATATGACATCCTTTCAAATATTTAAACAGGGCTATCATATCACCTCTTAACCTTCTTTTCTCCAGGCTAAACATCCCCAGCTCCCTAAGTCGTTCCTCATAGGGCATGGTTTCCAGACCCTTCACCATTTTTGTCGCCCTCCTTTGGACACGCTCCAGTTTCTCAATGTCCTTTCTGAATTGTGGCGCCCAGAACTGGACACAATATTCTAGGTGGGGCCTGACCAAAGCAGAATACAGTGGCACTATTACTTCTCTTGATCTAGACACTATACTTCTATTAATGCAGCCCAAAATAGCATTGGCCTTTTTAGCTGCCGCATCACACTGTTCACTCATGTTCAACTTGTGGTCTACTTGGACTCCTAGATCCCTTTCACATGTAGTTTCATTCAGCCAGGTGTCACCCATCCTATATCTGTGCATTTTATTTTTCCGCCCTAAGTGCAATACCTTACATTTCTCTGTGTTGAATTTCATTTTGTTAGCTTTGGCCCAGCTTTCTAGTCTATTCAGGTCATTTTGAATCTTGATCCTGTCCTCTGGGGTATTAGCTATTCCCCCTAATTTGGTGTCATCTGCAAATTTGATTAGTATGCTCCCAATTCTGTCATCCAGGTCATTGATAAAGATGTTGAATAGCACTGGGCCCAGGACAGAGCCCTGTGGGACCCCACTGGTCACTTCTCTCCAGGATGAAAAGGAGCCATTGTTGAGCACCCTTTGGGTTCGGCCAGTCAACCAATTACAGATCCATTTAACAGTTCCTTTGTCTAGCCCACATTTTACAAGCTTGTTTGCAAGAATGTCATGGGAAACCTTGTCAAAGGCCTTACTGAAATCAAGATATACTATATCCACAGCATTCCCTTCATCTACCAAACTGGTAATTTTATCAAAGAAAGAGATTAGATTTGTCTGGCATGACTTGTTTCTCTGAAACCCATGTTGAGTTTTTGTGATTATGGCATTGCCTTCTAGATGTTCACAGACTCTCTGTTTAATGATCTGCTCCAGAATCTTTCCTAGAACTGATGTCAGACTAACTGGACGATAATTGTTGGGATCCTCTTTTTTCCCCTTTTTGAAGATGGGGACAACGTTTGCCCTTCGCCAGTCCGCTGGGATCTCTCCTGTTCTCCAGGAGTTTTCAAATATGATTGCCAATGGCTCCGATATTACTTTTGCCAGTTCTTTTAATACCCTTGGATGGAGTTCATCTGGTCCCGGAGACTTAAATTCATTTAGATTAACAAGGTGTTCCTCTACTATCTCTTTACTTATTCTGTGCTGAAATTCCCCTATTCTGTTCTCTGCTCCATTATCCTCAGGTTGAGCACCCTTTGCCTTTTCTGAGAAGACTGAGGCAAAGAAGGTGTTGAGTAATTCTGCCTTTTCTCTATCTCCTGTTAGCATTTTGCCATCTTCTCCACGCAGATGTAGTACTGGAGAAAAGTGCTGAGGATAGCCAAAGAGAGAAATAAATGTGTCCTTGAACAGAGTAAAGTTTAGCTCTTCCTGAAAGCCAAGATAGTGAAACTAAAGCTGTCATACTTTAGCCACACCATGAGAAGGCATGACTCACTAGAAAAGGAGGTAATGCTAGGGAAGGAGAGTAGAAAGAGAGGAAGACTGCATGCCAGATGGATAGATTCAATCAGGGAGGCCATGGACCTAAGCGGACCAGTGGAGGATAGGTTTGGAGATGCCTCATCCACAGGGTCACCATGAGTTGGGGATGACTCAAGGGTAGTTAATAGCAACAGTTCCATTAAAGGCAGGCTTTCATACATTTACAATCTTATTTCAACACCAGAAATAGAGATCCAGCTAGGATATCAGATATCAAAAGACTGTTTCATCACCTCTTTTAGATAAGCAGCAGCATGCACACCTTTTGAAGAGTCATTATGGAAATGAAGGATGTGTTAATGATGCGTTAAATTAGGCAAATAAATGAGATGAAGGGAAATGTTGAGAGAGGTACTGGCAAAAAGCCAAAATTTATTTAATAGTATCCATTTTTAATATTACTTTGTAACATCTGTTATTATTATTATTATTATTAGCAGAAGGACATATGAAAAATGATTTATTTATTTATTTGCAATACCTCTGCTGATTGCAGAGTGGTGAAGTATATAATAAATTGGACAAGTTAATTCCTACTCATGTTTGAATAGCATCAAAACAGAGAAAAATAACCTCTCTTCTACAGGAGACCATTTCGCTCATTACGCTGATGTGCTCGATCCAAAAACACAAGAGACAGGAAATATGTGACCCTCTAAATATTGTTGATGTGGTCAATCCCCATTGTCCATGTTGTTTAGGGATAATAGGAGTTCCAGACCATCTATATATTTATATTTCCCAACTGAAACATATTAGGCTTTGTCAGAAAAAAAAACCTAGCAGGGATAGAAAAGATATGGCTAAAAGGCCACATTTGGAACCTTCTAGCCATTTCTACAGCCCTTACCCAACCTCATCACCTCATGGTATTCTGGGATTATGTGACCAAAATATATAAAGGAACCAGATTAATGACCTAGTTTAAAAGATAAATGGGGTAGGATGTTCCCTTGTTCTTTCCCTTGATTAAACTGAATACAGTTTTTCAAATTCAATCTCAACAGACCCCCTGATGAAAAGCAGCTGCTATAATTGTTACCTGCAATCATCCAAGCCTTATTGAACACAATTTTGATAATAGCTTGAAGTGTAAATGATCACCAGTACAGGCTTTACAAGATAAGATCTTCATTGGGAACATTCCATCTGAATAGGCGAAGTCTTTTCCCTGACAAAGGTTTGTTGACAGATTTTATTGCTGATTTATAGTATGTCAGAAGCCTTCACTACTTCTCGTGGGAGTGCTGGTTCAAGCTAAATAAATCTTTAGCTTTGTCTTTAAAAAATAAAAAAGAAAGATGTCCACATTGGCTGCTTGCACTTTAAAGTATGGTTTTAAAAATTATGAGTATCACACACATCATATTGCCAATCAAACAGACTCCTCTGACAAGAGTCACCACATGGCTTTTCAATAATGGAACTCTGTGACTGAGCCACTCTTTCATTTATCTTATACAAGTAATTCTATATAGAGAATCTATGATGTAGCAACTTAAGTAGACTAGAGAACAGAGATCATGCAGAGTCTTTTTTTTAAAAAAAGAACCAGTGCATTTTACTTTATTTATTGCTGTTTTAGACCAGCTGATAACTAGAACTCTCTGGATGGCGTACAATAAAGATATATTTCTGATTTGTTCTATAGACACATCACCACATGGGATGGAGAACACCAAGAAAGCTTCATAGACAATTATCTGAGAGTATTTTGGGTTTGATAAAATAACAGTAGGTTCACCGAAAGGATAATTATGAAATAGCAATAGAAGGTGATTAGCCAAGTAGAGTTTGAGAAAGTTATTTTCAGACTACAGTTCCCAGAATCCCAGCCAGCATTTGCCATGCTGCCTGGAGGATCCTGACAGCTGTTGTCAAAAAAAAAAAAAAAAGTAACACTCACAAACTCCATACCTACCTCCAGTCACTGATGCCATTGCTTCTTTTCATTCCACATTGTTCTCAATCTCCTTTATGGACTGGGAAGGACAACCATCAGTTGTCCATCATTGGGCAAGCTTTATCATCAGAGAACCAGACTTGATCCAGGAGTCTGATATACACTCTGATTTTATGAGACACATAAAAAAACACAAACAAACAAACAAACAAGGAAATCTAGCTGGATTTGGAGGAGAAAGCTCAGCTCATAAGACATAATTATCTTTGACAAAGTAGGCAAGAGACATATTAATCAGCCTATTTGTTTTCATATTTGCCACATGCCAGGTGGCAAACTCTTTTTGGGAAGAGTATCAAGTCAACTCATTCTCACTGAGTCTCAAAAAGAAATTCTGTTCTCAGACTGGCATCTTCCAAATCATTTTGCATACTTGAGTGTCACAAGGATGGTGCTTCTGTTCTGATCTTTTTTGTCTGTCCATTTGATTCATGCTGTGAATCCTTCCTTTTATTCTTTTTCTGCTGCTGAAGTCTCTCTTCTTTCTTTTGTAGGTAAACAGCCATGTTATCAAAAGAAGCCTTGTAGAGATTTTGGTAGCAGCTCTCTTTCCCAACAGAGCCTATGTAAATGGAAAGAGTAAAGATGAGAGAGTTGCTCTGTAGTTCCTGACTATACAAACTTTAATTTTTAATCAAGATGATTTCCACCCTCCCTTTAAAAAAAAGACTTAACTTTTTAAATTCTGCACTCATCCATTTTTCAATAAGCCAGTATGAGTACTAAAAAGGTGCAGAATGATTTGGAAAGAAGGAATCAGGGAACCAAGGGGCTAAACAGACCAGTATTAAACACCGGCATCCAGGCGGAGTGGAAGCATGGCATCATGGCAAGAGGCATCATGGCACTCTGTTGGCGCAGCATTTAGACACACTGCACCAAAGGAGCAAGGGGGCCTTTATGCCAGTACTAAGAGGTGCAGCATTTTGCCATCCTTTTTAGCACCGGAAAAGTGCCAGATCAGGCGATGAAAGGGGCAGCAGGATGCCTCTCCAAAGGGGTAAGCCTCTCAGACTGCTTTTTTAAATAAACGATTAAACTGCCTTATTAAGCTAGACCAAGAGTCCAGCATTCTGCCTTGAACAGTGACTGACTGTATATTTTTTAGAAAAATACAGGAAAGGCATGATGGTAATGCCTAGCTGAATTTCTTGAGGCTGCAGCAGAGGGAACAAAGTGAGGAAAATCCTTTCCATCAGAGAGACGAGCTGTGCAACTGGCTACTCTTCTTCCTCATCTGACACCTAACAGGAGCTATTCTATCAGTAAACTGTTTGGATTCCAGAACTGCATCTTTAAGAACTGGTGCTTGAATTTGCTTTTCCTGCTTCTACCTTTTCTTTCCTTTTCTTCAGGTATTGTTTCTTATGGATTGTAAGCATTAGAGTATAGACAGTCTTGTGTTACATTGTGTTACATTGATCTGTTAATAATATGGGGAGCTTTTTTAGCAAACAGTAGGGTTAATACTCCCAACAAATACAGTAACTGAATCTTTTGTTAAAGACAGGGAATGAAGTGAACTATTCCCGTTGTACATAAACTAGTTGCATGTCATATATAACAGAATTGTATAAGCTTCTCAGGCTATAGGGCAGCCCATGGAGAACTTTGTAATCAGCTATATGTATTTCAGAACCAGCAAAACCATCTCTGAGTATTCCTTGCCTAAGAAAACCCTATGAAATTAATGGAGTCAATATAAATTGATAGGCAATTTGAAGGCTCATACACACATATTTAGTATGTAAATTGAAATCTCAGTGAATTAACAATATTTAAGGATATTGGTCTACACACATATTTCTATTGCTATGTTCAATGTGCTAATATTACTGCAAAACAAAAGTTAATGACCTAGTTTAGATTTTTTTAAACCTATGGATACTGATCAGGACACACCTCTGTCTTCCTGGCTTTTATATTAGTTTTGCACATGAAACAAAACAACAACAGAAAGACAAGCAAAACTAATATAAAAGCCAGGAAGATAGAGGTGTGTCCTGATCAGTATCCATAGGTTTTGCTTATTCTCCAAGTTTTCAATTTACAAACAAAATACATTTACACACTGGAGCGTGTCCAGATGAGGTTGACCAAAATGGTGAAAAGTCTTGAAACCTTGCCCTATGAGGTTTAAGGTACAAGGAATGTTTAGCTTGGGGAAAAGAAAGTAAAGAGGTGACATGATAGCCATGTTTAAATATTTGAAGGGATGTCATACTTCTTCCAGCCTTTTTCCTCCATGATTTCAGCCCACCCATACAGCTCAAGAATTTTTAGGTTTGATATTGATATGTTTTAACTCTGATTGCTGATTTAATTTTATTTTAAGGAGTGGGAGGTGGGGATGGGATTGTTCTATTTCAATTGTTGTTGTTTTAATCCTGTTGTACCCCACCCCGATTATCAGAGGGGCAGGCTAGAAATAAAAATGATGATGATGATGATGATGATGTAAGCTTGTTTTCTGAGGCAATGGATTCAACCTTACATTGGAGCATGCTGCCTCAGAGTATGGCAAATTCTCCTCCTTTGGAGGTTTTTAAACATAGGCTGGATGGCCATCTGTTGGAAGTGCTTTGATTAGGTCTTCCTGCATGGCAGGGAGGTGAACTGGATGGCCCTTGTGATCTCTTCCAGCTCTATGATTCTACATATACAACTAAGCACAGAGTTCTCTATATTCTTGTCCTGCAGCCTAAAAAGCAGTACCATTTGCCTCTGAAGAAGTGAGTGGTACCTTGAAATTCAACTGGCTGAGAAGAAGACTACTGCAGGAGGGGTAATGGTGATGGCTGTGATGTCATGGGTTCAGATTTCAAAATGCTGTTTGATTTATTGATTGTATATTAGAATAGCTGTTGGGAAGACTGAGAGAACAGAATGTTGGATTGAATGCTAATTGTTGGAATATTTTAGGAGATTTGCATAAGACTGGTGAATAACAGTTGGAAGTTCAATTTGAGTTGAGAGTTAGCCTAGATTAAGAAGCAGAGCCCTCCCTCCACTCCATCTGCCTTGGTCCATGCCTCAGAGGGAGAGAACTGCTGCATCTGATCCCCTTCCCCACTACCATTCCCTTCTTTTGTGTCATATCTTTTTAGATTGTAAGTCTGAGGGCAGGGAACCATCTAATTAAAAATAATAATAATTGCAAGCTGCTCTGAGAGTTTTTAGGGCTGAAGGGTGGGGTATAAATATTGTAAAAATAAATAAATAATAGCCTAGGGTTTGAGTAGAATGCAGTTTAAAAAGGGTGTACTTGGGGTTGGACTAAACAAAGGGAATTTGAGTTGAGTGATTGGTAAGGATCTGAGTTAGCTTGAGAGAGAAAGAAAGAGAGAGGGGTGTTTTAAGTGCAATAAATAAATAATCCACTATGTCACTTTAACATCTGTACACTTTCTGAGAGCTTTGTCTCAGACAAGCTGTTTCTGGTGGCAACGCTGAATATCGAGAGGTAATACCCTGTTTACCCAAAAATAAGACATTCTCTGAAAATAAGACCTAGTAGAGGTTTTGCTGAATTGCTAAGTATAAGGCCTCCCCCAAAAGTAGGACCTAGCAAAGTTTTTGTATATAAATATATATACAGTATATAATAAATGTTCATTTTTTGTTCAACAATAAATGTGAATTCTTTTTCATGGAAAAATAAGACATGCCCTGAAAATAAGACCTAGCACATCTTTGGGAGCAAAAATTAATTTTAAACACTGTCTTATTTTCGGGGAAACACGGTAGCCACTGAGGACAGAAGTTGCATAAATCTTCATATGTATCTTGAGGGCATTTAGACAATCTCCTAGGTTGGTGTCATAGAGGTGGTGATTAGGGAAAGCCCTCACATTTGAACTGCCTGAAAGGAATCCTCACAATTGGTAAAACTAGACATATTACGCAAATGTAAACCCTACAGTTGTGGGATAACAGTTGGAAAACCCACACATTTGGTGACCACAGCAGTGGAATAAAGGGTAGAACACTCACATCAGAAAGGGAGGAATCAGAATGCTTAGAGGTTAAGAATGTAACAGGGAGTCAATAAATCTGTTTATATGAAAGAAGGATGAATTATTTAACAAAGTATTACTGGGGCTTTCTTTTCAGTGAAGGAAGTTGAGACAAACGTGAATAGTCAGAAGATGAACACAGCAGTACTTTATAACTATTTGTTAAGCTAGCATCCAGTAAGACTGTACAATTAATTTGTGAGTTTGCTTGGGCTCCCCCACCTTGTAACTTTGTCAGAAACAATGTTCCTGTCATTCTAGCAGGTTCCCTGAACCATGAAGATACATTAATTGTGAGGTATGGTACGCATCACATGATTTAAACTTATCTGGCAAGATTAATTTTGTTTTAAAGTGTCTTTAATTGGTACTTTGCTCAGCCCCTCAGCTGCTCTGTCACTTGAAAAGAGAAACAGATCTGCCTCTGCAGAGAAGACAGTCAGCAAACCCACATATCTATTAGCCCTTTCACTTAGCTGGACAACAAGTAAGGCTACACTAGATTTTCTGCTCAGTGACAATTTGTTCAAAATAAGGTTTAAATATTCATTGCCATTGTCAGCATGTCATGATAGAAGAGATATTGCGATCCTTGGAAGAAGCACTACTAAAGCTTGAGCAAGGGGAGTGAGCAAATGAAAAAAATACTGTTAACATTTGGCAATAAAAGGATGTAGATAACTACCTTTTCTATAGGGGTAATGACACTAATTAAGCATCTGGAACAGGATTCATCATCCAAGCTCCCTTGTGTTAATTAGCTACAGTAATCACTGTAATCTTAATGGCCCCCTTTCCCCAGCTGCTGATACACTTAGAATCTGTGCACCGCATTTTAATTTGTTATCTAGAAAAAACTATTCCACTGTTTTTTTTCACATTATTCAGCTCCTCTTTTGTGGTTTAGTTGGATTTTTATCTCACCAGAGCCCAAAGGCTCAGGGCAATGTGTAACGAATGATATCAGAAAGACCGCTCCTTTTGTACAAAATTATCTAAAATGACAGATTGCAAGCTTTCAACCCTGAGGGAATCACTGTCACACTTACATCAGCTTAGGAACTTTAGCATTTTTTGCTGGAAATTCTGGGGCAGGATCAAGAATGTACACTCTACCTGTGCAGAGCAATGGCTAGGCTTGTTGAGATTAGAAGTAAAACCAATAAACCTCAGTGGCAGTAAACTGCAAAGTCTGATAGTGGAAGACAAATTGGAAGTTTATACACCATTACTGGTTTTCCTCAACTCAGAAACCCTTGAAACACTTTATGAAGAATTCTGTGGCCCTCAAGACCGTGTCTGAAAGTTAATAATCCCAATTGTTAAGATATAAACCCCCACCTAAAATCCTGCCTGCTTTCATTCTCCATCAGCCATTTATATCTCTCACATGCTTGTTCTGAAAGCTTGATGAACTGTGGTTTTGGCTCAGCAATTCCAACCTAAGCAGATCTCAAGAATGGGTTAAATGGACTTCCATCAAATTCCCCAACCACACTCTGCCCCCCCCCCCAACAAAACCCCCCAAACTTGATTCTCCTAATGCAGAACTCTTAGAGATCACCCTTGATGGAAGCTGTGATGTGCATGCTCTCCAAATCCTTGTCAGACAAAATGTTCCCCTGACCTTTGAACTGAACACTCCTACCTTCAAAGACTGTCCAGTTGTCATGTATGTACTTTGACATTTTCATCAATCCTTTGTTACTGGTAGTTTGCTGAAAGAGAATAATGACATACATGTATATTGGAGAAAACGCCTTATCAAGCAGAACCCTTTTTGTAAAGAAAGGCTTTACCAGAAATCAACACCCCATGCATTTTTTGTGTTTGCCTTGTATATTTCCATCTTTTCATAAACAAAAGCAACAGCGGAAAAAAAAGAATAGACATTCCTCTTATGCTTCCAGAGTCTTTTCCTGACTATTGGGTCATGGCCTGACCTTGGGCTGATGCATGTTGACCAACAAGCCAAAATTAAAAACAAAAACAAAAAACAACCCTGCTTCTAAAGTTTTGGACTGGCAGATTTAGCTACATGTTATGAGATAGCCATATCGGTACAACACTCCCACTAAGAAGTACATGTGTATATTCTAAAATGCAGGCTTTTGGGCTGACTGGCTCAGAATTCCACGGGTTAGCTGAAAAGGCCTCTGGTCAAATTGTATAGCTAGCACCCATACCAAACTTCAATTTCTACTATCACCTGGTTTGCTAAGATCAAACTATTGAGATCCAACTGAACATCCACCAAGCAAGGTTCTATCTCTCTCCTAGAATGTGGCCCTGTAACTGGTAAACAATGCATTATAGACAGGAAATGCCATTGAAGGAAATGTCACCTTTGGAGCAAGGTTGATCGGCTCAGTGCCTCTGTGATGGAATACTAAGACATAGCTGTGTTGGTCTGGAAAATCAGTGCACAAAGGGATCTTGTAGCACCTAAGAGACTAACTGAATGAAAGCTGCTGTAAGCATGAGCTTTTGTAGACTTGAGTTTACCTCCTCAGATGCATGCACGTAAACTCAAGTCTATGAAAGCTCATGCTATCAGTGTTTTCCTTCTGTGATGACTTTCTTAAGTGAGTGCTTACCTGAAACATTACTACCTTTTGTTAAACAAAATATTTGGTAATGTCTCTCAGGAAATCTGTACAGGTACTTTAAGATGTTATTTTGTTTTAGGGCTTGCCTACACTGGTGAAAAAACCACGAAACTCATCCCTAAGACAGTGTATTGTCACAATGTATGGCTACTTTAGGGGTGATGCCATAGCTTTTGGCCCTTAACCCAACTTTGCTCCAAACTAAGTAAAGTCAGGGGAAAGCCCAGTGTTCCCTGGAAACCCTGTAGTGACCTTGGATTCTTTTGGCAGGTGGACAACTGGATCAGGTCTGATTCTGTCTGATCCACTGTCCACACACAAAGAGCCACACCATCCCCATTTCCTGCATCAGGCAGTACTACGAAAGAGTATGTCCTGGTTTTTGGAGCTGCCACCCCTGCCGCTGCAATTTCTGCACTAGTCGGAGTCCATGTAAAGCCTGCCCAGTGCACCATCACTTATGCTGAGGTAATCACAGGGCACCCATTTGATCAATGAGGAGAGATAGAGAGATCCCATCCTGGTTGATCACATGGCGGAGGGCTATTCTGATCTCAGCAGAAGTGACAGCATGCAGGCAGGCTATCACAGGGAGCTCCCTGTCCTGCAGCAATGGCAGTGGTGGCAACAAGGGTGATGTGCCAGCCAGGCCGATGTGAACAATGATACGGCATCACACCAGTTTTAGCCTGTTGCCTACGGTTGCCATCATGGACGGTCTGGGGAATAATGCTCCAGACTAGCCCTGGATTAAGTGACCAATGTAGATGAACCCTTGGGGAACTTCCTGAAATCATGCTTATTTCCCTATGTAAGATGCTAAAAAGGTCAAGGTAGACCCTGGACATGAACGTCTAGTTGTAACTGACTGTAGGGGGTGGTGCTCATCTCCATTAACTGAAGAGCCAGTGTTGTCCAAAGACAACTCTGGTCGTCATGTGGATAACATGACTGCACTGAATGCTGTTACCTTCCCACCAAAGTGGTACCTATTTATCTACTTGCTAAGATGCTAAAAGGGATCCTAAATTCAAAGGCACTTTGTTCTTTGGGTGTGGACTACTTAAAGTATCAAGCACGAACACTATGGCTGCACCTCTTTCTAATCTAGAGGCCTCTTGCTGAAATCACTGCCTAGATTAGGCCTTGCTCCATTTAAGTTGAAGTCAATCCATCTGGGATCCTGGCCAGAGAATTTCATTAGCTCATTCGCATTCTCAAAATCCTGATCTGACATAGAGGATCTTGGTTTGCATGTCTTTCTTTTCTGTGCACTGTTCCAGCCAGGAATGCCAACATTCTCTAACCTTTCACATGAAATGTCCAACAGGACCAAGGAGAGGTAACTTTTGTCATCTCTGCAATCTATCCTTCAGGCAGTACTTTCTCTGCACAATGCAGCTCCAAAACTGCCCCCTCTCTGGGGGTGTGCATGCACACATGTGGATTAGAGAAAGCATTATAGGGTCCTTACTTCTGAACTTCTTTCTTTCTCTCATCTCTACTTTCTCTTGGCAACAAGCTTCACAGAACTTCACTCCAGACCCCTCATGCCTTGCAAGTTTGCTTATCTGAGTATTATTCTAAATAATTCCCCATTCTAAAGCAACAACATTCTGTTAGATACCAGTTTCTATCATATACACAGTTTGCCAATTATGAAGCTCCTCAATAGTATTTTCCATACCCCAATGCAATTATTGTGTGTGTGTGTGTGGGTGGGTACATATACATATATATGCATGTGTATGTATTACTGTGTGTTCAATAAAGTTCTCTTTTTAGAATGTTCTGGGTGAATTTGGGTTAATGAGTCCTATTTACCCAACTGGTGCCATTGGCATGTCCCTTCTAGACAGAATATATATGAGTTACAAAGTAACATATATAACACTTCCCTTTTTCCCCATCTTAAAAGTGTTACTAAATATTGATAACCATGTCAGAAAACAGTGCTGGTACTACTTGACACTGATGGGGAATAACAAAACAACCCTATCAGGAATTCAACACTTTACTCTGCATAATAGTAAGGCCAGAAGGGGACTTTTTTTCAAAACCAACATGATCCAGCCATAGCCAGCTGTAACTAGAAAGCTCCTCTCACCTGCCACTGCCCATCCACAAGTTGGTAGAAAAGAAGAGGCGTTTTCATGTCCTCCTGCAGAACCCAGAGTCCACCTGTGTCCTCAAAAGCAATGCTCCAGCCTTTGTGGTTCAAAGGGATGTGCTGTTTGTCAATGAGCTTCTGAGCACCAGCATCAAGCTGGAAGATGGATACTGTGGGAATACTTTACAGAAAGAATCATGACAATTAGGGCTCTTACTTTTACCGATCAACTTGTATATACCACAATTTAATAGATTCCATTTATTATTTATTTGTTGTACTTTTAAAATGGCTCAGCAACCAATGTGCTATGTCGTGTATTGACTATTAAAAACAAGAAGTGTAACAACAGCACAAAATTACTGAAGAGGCAAACAACAAAACTGGCAGCAGAAACAAAACATTTACATAAAAAAACCAAATGAAGTGCAACCCTATGCATACACTGTCAAAGTAAGTCCGAACAAGTTCCATGAGCTTTCTCTCAATTAAGTGGGATATATTTGCAACCTTAGAAACCTTGTATAAAATAACATTAGACTCCTCCTGAATTTTACCCAGAATGTCTCCACTAGTGGCCAACAAACACACACTTTGGCCATTCTGCAGTATCTACTGCAGGGTTTGTCAACTGTGGGCAGCTTAAGGCAGCATTATCCTCTGAAAACACTTTGGAACAACGCATCCCCCCACCACACTCCCTAAAAAAATCATTTTCTCCAAATGTCCTATATGGGGAATAGAGGCGTTTTCACTATATAATGAACTCCCCCCCCCCAGGAAGGGGCTGTTTTAGACCCAGATGAAACCTATTTTTAAAACAGTAGAAAGTGATTCAGAAGTGATTTCTTTTTTTAAAAAAAGGCTGCTCCTGGACCTACAGTGGCCAGAGAGACAAAAACCCATAGCACAAATGTCCCCCACACCCTCTAGTTGAGGGTATTTAGGAGCTATCATATATTGAAAAAAACATTTTTCTAAATAATTAATAATAATAATAATAATAATAATAATAATAATAAACCGGGGGGTGGCTCAGAGGGCCCAGAGGAGGCACTTTGACTACTGCTGGGCTACTCTAAATTGTTTGGTATGGTCCTATTTTGATTAAACAAAACAGCCATTTCATAACAAAAGAGCAATTTCATAGACAGAACTGTTCCTATTCCAAGAAACAGTTTCTATATCTGCCATGGACAATAAAGGTAACCTAACAACGTGAGCATGAATCAGAATCAACAGTAAGCCTTTCCTTCTTGTTGTGTGCCTCTTAAGTCATTTTTGACTTACGGCAACCCTAAGGTGAACCTATCATGTTGAATTATTAGCAAAAATTGTTCAGGGGTTTAAACGCCTTTGCCATCCACTGAGGCTGAGCGAGCACAATTTGCCCAAGGTCACCCAGTTGGTTTCTATGGCTAAACAGGAATTCAAACTCTGGGCTCTGGAGTTGTAGACTATCACTCAAACCAATAAACTATGCTGGTTCTTCTTTGCTGCCTTGTATTAATTCAGAGGAGCTTCATTTTATCCATGCAAAATATCATTATTATGTGTAAAGAGAAAACTGATGCCCTAGGAGGTCATGACAGCAGAATTTTCACATCAATTAAGAACTGACAGAAAATTCAGCAACCACTAACAGAAATATATTAACCCCCTACTGCTTCCTTTTAGTAACCTTAATTTTTTTAAAAAAATAATAATCCTCTTACCAATCATATAAAACAGCAATGCAACTTTCTTCACAACAGTAAGCTATCCTTAAGGCTGTGTATTTCTGAGGAGGGAAAATGAGATACTGTAAGAATATGCAAGGAAATGGAGACATATGGGGAAGCAGATGATGGAAAGAGAAAAAACCAGAGGTAGCAAAGAAGAAAGGTTTTTATGTGGAGCTTGAAGAGTGAGTTTGAATGCCTCAGCAAAGCACTGCAGAGAATAAGCATGCTGTTTCGCACTGAGTGATCACTCCCACTTGAAACAGTATCACGTATGCAAACCATGAACCATCTACAGTTCATTCTGCTCAATGTTCACATCATCATTTTAGCTTTGCAGGAACAGCAGATAAACAAACCATTGCCCATGTTGTCTCTGGGATGATATCTAAACCTGCTAGGAGCTCATACTCTGTCTTATTTCACCCACAATAAGCCCAAGAAGAACCTATGGTTTGTTCTTGAATTATACATCCACTGGAAGATGAACACCACCTCATGTACTGGACATCATGTTAAACTATAGACCAGAAGTCCAGGCTTTGCATAGCCATTTCAAAAGCAAGTGGAAATGATCAGGCAGCATGCTGTACAAAAGTCTCAAACACCCAACTTCTTATATGATGAGAACTGGGTTAAAGTCTAAACAGCAGGAATGTCCAAAAAAATTACTCTCTGTCCCTTTAATATATCATTTCAATATTATAATTATTATTATCTTTATTTATAAAGCGCCATAAGTGTACACGGCACTGTACACAAACCAAATAAAATCAGAAATATATAAAAAGCCTGCCTATGGCGTACAGTCTAGAGATTAAAACAACAAATTAAAACATCATAAGAAACAAGTTAAAACAGCAGATGTCAAATATTAATCAAGCACCGAAACAACCAGGTCACAGTCACAAACTTCCTGGGAACGCTTCCCTAAACAATATGGTCTTTAACTAATACTAATCTATCAATAGATTTCAATAATCTCAAACCTAATCCTTACCTCATACTGACTGGAATTTCACTCCAGTAAGCAAGCAGTCTGTAAAATACAGACCTTCCATGACAAAGATTTAATATGTCAATATAAATCACATTACCTTCTCATTTCTGGTGGCCTCGCATGTATTCAAACTATTCAGGTGACAGCAATAAACTTCCTTCCCACTTTTATACTCCCAGAGTCTCAGTGTACAATCCTAAAGAAGTTAAGAAGAAACAGATTATTGTAACTTCTGTGACAGAAAAAGCAGCTATAATTTTCATATATTTTCTCTCTTACACATATGGTCAATATGTATGACTGACAATCTATTGTGAGACTGCACTGTGTGAAGACAGTGCAGAAAGGTAAAACACCTTCATATGCTACTTGTGTACTGTAATGTCCTATCACATACACAGGGATCCTCTGCTTTGCTGCGATCAGCTGGATACTACCATTTGTGGATCCAAAATATCTCTTTGAATGTGTAGTGCAAATTATGTCTGCCACATAATGGTAGCCACAGATGCATACACGGATATGCTCACTTTGCAGTCAATTGGAAATTGAAAACACTTAGGTGAACACACTTTGCAACAATGTGTTTTAAGAGCATTTGTTGTATTTACATTTTGTGCTATACTGTAACTACCTGTCGTCAGATATATATGAGAGAGGCAATTGATTTCCCTGTTCTCCCAGTGGCATACTCAGTATATTTGATACCTGGAGTGGATTATTATTTAACACCCTTCCTCTTCTTATCTGACAAACTTATTTTCAGTAATAATCATTAACATAAAATAATCCTCAAACACAATTAAAAATTCCAAATGGCCACATAGACTAAACTAAAATAACTCAAGTATTTTTTTCTTTGTCTTTAAAATCATTGTGGAACATTATTTTGAACCTACAATGGGCCCTTGGTTCCAGGACCCTCTGTGGATAACAAAATCCGTGGATGCTCAAGTCCCATTAAATATACTGTAATGACACAACAAAATGGTGTCCCATATATAAAATGGAAAATCAAGGTTTGCTATTTGGAATTTATACTTTTTGGGAATATTTTCAAGCCGTGTATGCTCACATCTGTAGATAAAAAATCCGTGGATAAGGAGGGCCAACTGTACTTTTTAGATGCTTCTATTGTTAATATTTTCAAGTAATGGACTTTGCTGTTTTGTAAATGCTGCCACACTTTCACTTTGCAGCTAGGCTTTGAGTGCTCCGCACTATAAAGTAGTATAGAAATGTCAGTGCTATTGCTATTGATTATGAAGGATTAAAAAAGATTGAATGAGTCAGAGAGTAAAGAAGCTAAATGTGCAGACACCCCACACACATAAATAAAACACTGCTAGCCCTCAAATCTCCCACTATGGGCCCTCTTACTTTCTTTCCCACTCCTCCTTCTAATCTCTTTCAGCCTCCTCTTCAACAGGTCCATGCCTCAGTTTCCTCCCAGCAAGGGACAGTGCCATTACTGCTGTTTGGGTGCATTGCAAAGTTGCCATAGAACAGCAGAACTCTCACTCATGAATATATGCTCCAAGGTCATCCCATTCCTTTATCAAATACTTGTTCCATCTACCTTGAGAGTGTGTGAAGCAGTGTGCTTTTTGTCCCGTGTAAAGGTCCTTTTGAGCTTAGTCTATCAGAGGTGTGTGTGCTGGGGTGTGGGTTGCCCGAGTGCAGCAGATGTGTAAATAGAAGGGGGGCAGGGATTGTTTTCCATTAGATGATAATAGAAAGAAGGTGTAGTAGAAAGAGAAAGAAACATGGCTGGAAATGCTGAATGACAGTACCATCATGCCCCAACTTCATTTCCACTCATCTTTGCTCCTCCATTTTGTATCCCAAAACTGTGGCCTCATTAGACACATTATTTAAAACACATAAATAAATAGTAACAAGGGGAAAGTGTAAAACAGAGAAGGAGAGCTGAGGCCAATTTGTTACTGATAGCACGTGGTCAGTTTAAGGAAAGGAAAGTTTAAGTCAAGTGGCAGAGAGGCTTTACTGGAAAGGGAAGGGCCTGGGCAGAATCTTTTCTACCCCAAGTTGTGTCATGACATGGCTTTGCTCTAGGTGTCCATGTGAACAATGTACCTCTTCAATTTCTGCACCTGAAGCAGACGACACCCACTGCACCCTCATTTGGTATGCCATTGCCCTAAACAATTCCAGACTTCTAAGAAAAGTGGTGAGACAGGATGCACAAAAAAAAAATAATCATATTTTACTCCCTAGAAGGAGAAAAATGCATTTTTATAAGAAGCTTGCTGAAACTTCAGCTGTACATACTCTCATACTTTATACATACCCCAGAAGCTGATAAGAGAAGATCTGGATAGTTGGGAATTACAAATATTCTGCTGACAAATCTAAGAAGAAAAATGAAAAAATACAAGATTTTCAGAGGCAAAGGAAGTATCAAAATGTAACATCCTTGACACATCACCATAGTAACACAGATGGCGTCACACTGGATTGGTTAAGCATCTTATCTTTTGTACAGAAGGGGAAAAGCCCTGTAGATGAATGCAATTCCTGTGGTAACAAGGGTTACGCTGACTTCTGACTTGCTCCAAAGCACAGATAGATTCATTTAAGCATGTCTGTAATTAAATTCAGCTGGAAAAGATTGACTTTTTCCCCCCTTTCACAGATTTTCTTTTCTGGCAAAGTTAGCTCAAATAATGGGTTTGGTTAACAAAGAGCACAAGTATGAAAGCTCTACATGGACTCCTTCTTCCTTGTCCCTTCTAAACCCTTATACCCTCATTTGTGTAAGTGGGGAGACCTCTGAAACCTAAACCACAAGAACATATGGGGAACATATGTCTCCCACCAGATATTCATAAACTAAAACTCTCATCAGACCTCACCACTGGTCATGCTGGTTAGGTGTGATGAGAATTGCAGCCCAACAATATCTAGAGGGCCATGTGATGGAGGCTCTCATCACACAGTGACCCAGTCTCCTGCAGTAGCTCTCCACACAGAGTGGGTATAGAGAAGGGTACTCAGCTGCACACAAACACAAGGGGAGAATTTCAAGCAAGCTCTGTTGAATGGCTGCCTGTGTGTGCAAGCCCTAATACAAAGGGACAATGCAAACCCAATAAATAGAGAAACACAAAGGTGATGTGGGTTGTTTTTCTTTTTTAATGAAATTGTAATTAAGGGGTTTTACAATACGGACAGCATATTGCTATAGGGAGAGAGAGAGATTCAATTTGTGTAAAACAATAATTTGAGAAGTGAGTTTTGTATCATTATGCAATTCTTCATACATTGTTCAACAAAGCCAAAGAGAGCTAAGCACCATATGATAGCAAAGTGAATAGTAGATCCCCATTTTATTCCATAATCTGATTTGAGTATAGAGTTCAAGCATCATCTCATTGTAGATCTGTGATTAATCAGAATGGCTGGCTACTGTAACTGGCCATCTCTTACCAAAGTGTTTCTTTTGAATGTCAAAAGTGCCTATTAACTGACAATATAGTTGTTTCCAAATAAGATTGGGGGAACCAGAATCTAAAAAATAAAGAAGTGAACTGGAAAGATTATTTCAGTGGGAGACAAGTAGTTCTTAAACAAAATTTATCCAATGAGAACAGATCAGGACACCAATTGTTAGGAATATTGATGAGAATCATTTTTATTTATAATCTTATCAATTTCTATATGTCTTCCTACATCTCATGATGTACTGAAGTGGAGAATACAACAGGTTCAACACAATACTTTAAAGCATTTTAAAAATTAAATGCTTATTTAATTAAATTAGAAGAAAAGATCTCACTAATGTGTGTGTCCCCAGAAATGGGGAAAATAAATTCTTATGCTTTGAGGGCTGTGGACACATGGCCACAAAGCTGGAAAGATGGAGAACAGATGAGTGTGTGTACACAGAGACAAATGTCAAAGGGCTGTCTTTCAGAACAGAACCCAGAACCCAGGATTGGTGAGCTTTTGGCCCTTCATTTATTTGGCTACAACTTCCCAAATTCCTTATCATTTGCAACATTGACTGGTGCTGATGGGATGGAGAGGACCACCATTTGCTGGGCTACAAGGTTTTCCCTTCCCTGACATAGTCATAAAATGGGATCCTTATTCACAAGACTCTTTTCTAAAACCACAGCTTCAAGTGATTCTTGTTTGGACAGGCTCTGGAACAAACAGGCAGTAATAGGCAGGTGTGGGAGAGCAGGAACAACTCAAGAATCATAGAATCATAGAGTTGGAAGAGACCACAAGGGCCATCCAGTCCAACCCCCTGCCGTGCAGGAACTCCTAATCAAAGCATACCCAACAGATGGCCATCCAGCCTCTGCTTAAAAACCTCCAAGGACGGAGATTCCACCACTCGCCCAACAGCATTTTATTTCTAGTCTTCTGCATACTATTCTGTGCCTCTATATGCAGATGCTTTTTGAGGTTGGGAACCACTCTAACATGAGATCCCCCAAGAGGATGAGCTGCCCATCTCTTGCATTGTCTCCCGATCACTCACTTGTTTCCCCAATGTGAACTGTTTTAGCAATTCAATCCACTGGGGATGGGGGTGAGAAAGGGCACAGTTGCTGTGTTGCTCCCAGACTTTGGAATGCCTTCCCCTCAGCACTGCCATTAGTTCCCATTCCTGCTGCCTTCAGAAGGGAATAAAGATACATTCTTTTTTCAATCTGGCTTTTAATTATTGTGTTGACTTTACTGGTTTTAACATTTAAATTGATTTTAGTGATCTCTATTAGATGCCCCGAGTGTTGTTTTTTTTAAGAAAGAAAAAAAATAAAGAGTAATTAATTAATTTGACAAAATCAAAGCTACAAAGGATATAATGGCACATCAGGGCCAAATGATTTGGTCCTAGAAGAAAAAATAATCTGAAGATTTTACATAAATAAATCTGTCCGATCCCATTTTGAAATATCACAATAAGGAAAAATCTATGACCTCCTTAAATAGCTTGAGGAAATGGTTAGGAACCTTAACATGCAACACTGGCATTAAATATGCTTTTGCACTTCCACCTCCAATCACTCCTCTCTTGCAAAATAAAAAAAAAACAAATTAGAGGGTTTGTATAGCTACACTTACTCTTTGTGTCCCAGGCAGAAGGACACAATGTTATATGGTGCTTTAGTCAAACTAACTCGTATCTTCTCATCACGGTCAGCAGTTATGACATACTGGTCATCGGGGCTCAGCGCCTAATGAGACAACACAAAAGTCATCATGAAACAGAAAGTGAAACTTTGGGATATACAAATATCTAAAATAATCACACTCAACTATACATTTTTGTTGTTGAAAGTTTCACATTGACAGTCTTGGAAACACATTAACCTTGCAACAATTTTACAAGCCCTCTGTTCATATTTGCCTATGAATAATTTGGAACACATAAAGGGCCCTTTATTATAGGTATATCTCAGTTTAACAATTTATCCCTGGACACTACTTCTTTAACAGAAAATTTGGTACCAGAGGCAGAAATAACATGGAAAGAATAAGGATAGGTTCCTATACCATAAAAAAGGAAGAGTAGTTCAATATGTTTCACTGAAATTTTATTCATAATTAACAGTATGTATATGTGAAATGAAACAACCAGATCATGTGAGTCTTGTATAAGTAAACATAAACGTTGGACCTTCTACAGACCACTTCAAAGTTTCTTCCAAAATGCATCCAGGGATAACATTTTCTTTCACCAGCCTCCACTGTTGTTATGATTTCATTTTGATGGACTCATAGATGTATACTTTTTTAAAAAATGCTGTAGATAGTTGGTAAGGCAGGCTAATTTACCTTCTCCATTAACTCATGCCAAGTAAGAGATTCTAGAGGTAGCTTTTGTTACTTTGCCTGATGTAGGCAAGTGCACATGACTAGACTAGGGTTGGCTGAGAAATATCCCATTCATTCCCAGCTCAAGTTTCATCCCATGGTTTACTGCAGACATACTGCTGCAATCTTGCAACTGAATGTCTGTGTTTCTCCACCACCCTCCCAAAGCTAAAACTTCAACCTATATAGAGGCATAGAAAAGAAGGAAAAAGCATATGCTTGGGGATCAGAAAAAGACTTTGGGTTGAAACGGATGGGCATAAAAAGTGCTCTTTCAGCTGGATTGGGGGCATAGCATACAGCTGACGCACACTCCCAAGATGCCTGGAAGCTGGCTTCAATCCGCCCAGCTGCTCACACATGGCCTTTTTTGTCAGAGGGTTTTTTTTAACTGAAACATGCCTGTAATTTACAAGCTCACATCACTAGGGGTTATATTTGCTCTGAGCCGTTGTTTAAGCTGCTTTGAGTCCCATCTGGTGGAAAGATAGGATATAAATCAAATAAATAAATTTAACAAGTCTTCCCGACAAATTTTTTAAAAAAGAAAGGAAAATGTGTGGCCTTTCAAATATTGTTGTTGTGTGCCTTGGAGTCATTTCTGATTTATGGCAATTCGAAAATGAGCCTATCCCAGGGTTTTCTTGGCAAGATTTGTTCAGTGGACATTTGCCTTTTCCTTCTTCTGAGACTCAGAGAGATGACTTACTCAAGGTCATCCAGTGGGTTTACATGGCCAAGCGGGAATTCAAACACCATATTTCAGAGTCATAGTCTAATGCTCATACCACTACACCACACTGGCTCTCCCTTAAGATTCAGTCTCCATTATCTTTCAGTCTTAATTATGCTGCTTGGAATTCCAATCCAACTGCATCAATAGGGCCACATATTCCTCACCTCAGCATTAAAACATGGTTGAATGTATATACTTCAAGCTGCAGCAAGAGACCTGGATCAGTATTTTTTTTAAAATAGTGCGCAAGCCTAATTATAGTGTTGATGAACTGCAGGAAAAACAAGAAATTAAAATCTCTGGAACAGGTTTACAAGCCAAGCACTTGTTTACTTTGAAATAAGTTCCAATGAGTGCAATGGGCTTTCCTACATGAATGCTTGGAAATGGGCTGTATCTTTATTTTAAAATCTATACAGGGATAGAGTCAAGTTACCATGATAAGCACACCTATACTGAATTCAGGCTACTAATGGAATAGGCCTTTAAGTAAAATACTCTCAGGAAGCAATCTTGCATGGCTCAGCATAGTGTAGTAGTTCTGTATGCAGAACTATGCTATACTCAGTCATTTACCACCCCCCCCAGACCAACCAGATTGCTGTTAAAACCACACACCCTAAGGCCATTCATGTCTGGAGGGGAGTAGGGGTTTGTAGAAGCCCCTGACCATGTCTCTACAACCAGACATGAAATTGTTCATCTTCCACTGAAGTCTGCTGTGGTCCTCTGGAAGTCTCAGCAGCTGATGTAATCATTTTGTGTCTGGCTATGGATACGTAGCCAGTTGTTTCTGTGATCCCTGATCCACTCCTCCAGTGATGGAATGGTGGGAGGGCTTCAGTGTCCCTACACTAGATCTAGGGAGGAAGGACTTTGGGGCCTACTCAGGGAGAAAGGCAATATCAACTTCCAAAGCAACAAAAATAGACACAACTTGCACACATACCACATCCAACAGAAGAGACAAGTGCCCAAGTTCAACTGTTCCTGAGTTTTCTGGTTCTGTAATAGAGTACGAATAGACATCCCCAGATTTGTCAGCAACCAGAATTTTATCTTCTGCTTCTGTTATAATCAGGGACGTACATCTTCTAATGACAGATCTAAGAAGAAGAATTGGGACAATTTAGGTTCCAAACCCTCCCTTTTGAAAGGGCAGACTTTAATATTAGGTCATCTTTACATATCAAGATCTAACTTATGACTTAATTTGTGGCTGTGAAAGCATTATCCCAGGCCCCTGTCTCATACGTTATATGTGTGAAGATATTTAGCAACTGAAAAAAAATTTGACAATTTTATTTATTTGATTTATATCCCTTCATTCTCCCAGAAATGGGACCCAAAATGCCTCAAAAGATTAAGCAATAGTTAAAGACAGATAAAAAGTGAAAACAAAACAGAGAAGTTAAATGTTAGAAGACATTAAACAGATTATAATGTATGGCTTTTAATTCAACTGTCCATAGACTTGAAAAAACAGTTTTAAAAGCACATCTATTAAAAAGTGTGACAGTAAACTATTAAATCTTTTTTCCTCAGGAGCTAGTCAATTTCCAATAGCCCACTTTCACAAAAAGGTTATTGCCTTCTGACAGAGGGCAATGTACAGACACAATTTAAAAGATGCTTCCCCAATTAGGCACCCTTCAAATGTGCTGAGACTACAATTCTCATCAAGATGGTTTAGATGATGGGAGTTGTAGTCCAACACACCTGGAGAATGTCGAATCAGGGAAGGCTGGAGTAGAACCTACTGCATCATGAAAAAATAGGTTCTTTATACTGGCACGGATATGGGGAGGGAGGAGGTATCCTATAACTATCACAACTCAGATCTTCAGGTATAGTTCTGAAGCCATCCACATTTAGAAAGCAGCTTGCAATGCAGTTTCAAGAACTTACTTCTCATTTTTCTAGTCTGGACTTCAGCCACAGCTCTCAGAGCAACTTACAATGAAGACATAAAATACAGTGGTCCCCTGGGATGCGAATCCCCCGGGAACGAAATCTCCGGGACCCGAAACCGCCGGGGCCGCAAAAAAGCCCCCGGGATCTGAAGAAAACCCCGGGTTGCGAAACGGAAAAACCACACGGCCCCTTTAAATTTGCCGCGCGGTCCGTCCACTAAAGCGGTCCCCCGGGAAACGAAGATTTCCGGGTTACGAAAAGTAATCCAGAACGGATTACTTTCGTAACCCAGGGGACCACTGTAGGTATCAGGTCAAAAAACAACCCAGAGCAAGTGGTCAAAACAAGTGTAAACTTTTTTTCTTGAATCTATTTCTTAGCTTTAATAAATTAAGACCTAACATCCTATTCAATTTAAAGCATTTGGTGAACTGAGAAAGAAATTAATTTTGAGGCACTGTTAGACTTGGGTCAGAGAGAAGTGGATGACCTGGACACTCACAGTCTCAGGCTATCCTGTTTCATACGATGATTCTGAAAATAAAAAAGATGGGAGTCAAAATCTGGAGTCCTTCAGACAGAAGAAAGCTGTCCCACATAGGTTCAATCCAACAGACAGGCACTTCTGCACAATAAATGCCAAGTGATGAAAAGCAAAGGCCTTGGAGATTTATATATTTATTTATTTAATTTATATCACACCTTTTTAATGAGATGGAATTCAAGGCAGTGTACAATAATTTATTAAAAGATCAAGCTGAAATATTGGAAAGGGGAGTTTGGGTAGAGATTTTCCTTTGGTTATAAATATGATAATAAGCAAACAAAGAAAGTATAACACAGTTACACTATGGTCCAAAACACAGTGCAGAAATAATCCAGTTTGAGACTGCTTTATTTGCTCTGGCTCAGTGCTAGAGGATCCTGAGAATTGTAGTTTATTATGGACCAGAGCCCTCTGACAGAGAAGGCTGAATGTCTCACAAAACAACAGTTCCCAGAATTCCCTGGCATTGTGCCAGGGCAGTTAAAGCGGTCTCAGATGGGATTGTTTCTGCAGTGTGTTGTGGACCTCTATAAATCTTTGGCACAGGAGAGCAAGAGGCCAGACTATATTATTTTCATAAGCATGGTGAATGCAACTATCTCTGGTCAGTTGCAAGAAATTATTTTAAAAATCAAAAGTATGTCTTAAAAGCTGTTCTAACTGTTCATATAGGATGCAAATATTTCTCACATGCTTTTCTGTCCATACCTTATACTAAGACATTCCCAAGCAGGTTTTGCACGGAAAAGAATCAGTCGTTTGTTGTCATCAGTCAGAACAAAATATGTTCCTGACGTAGAAAATGCACAAGCAAGGATATCATGACTTGTTGTACCTGCTGATTTTCCATCTTCTCTAAAAATAAAAGGGGGGAGAGAGAAGAAATTGCTTCAGAACCTAATCATATGCCAAGAGCAGGAACTGCTGTTAATAGATTTATCAAGACTACACGCTGTTTAGTACAGTACCATCAGCTAGCCAATATACTACAGAATTACATTTTCTATTATTTCCATTGATGTGCCATAAACCGAGAAAAAAAAAAACAATTCAGAAAAACATTACTTTCATAGAAGTAATTCTTCGTACTTAACCTAACATACAAGGGGGTCTCCAAAAGTTTTAATGATCACCTTTTAAAAAATTGACAGAAAGTTTGTTTTGATTTGTAGTTGTTAACTTATCTCTATGTAGTCACTATCTAGATTTATACATTTTTCCCAGGGTATCTTGACCCTCCAAATACCTGATATTGTAGAAGTCTGCATATTGCACCTTACGAGAGGGTATTGTAAAGTAATAGTTATCACCCGGAGGTTATTATGGCATATTGATGAAATTTTGTCAGTGTCACCACTGGTCCCTAAGTGCACGTTGCTGAGAAAATCAGCTCATTGCATCCTTTATTTTTGCGACTGGCTGTGCTAGAAGTGACTAAAGTGTAAAATCCTCATCAGGTGCAATGTGCAGGCTTCTACAATACCAGGTATTCGGAGGGTCAAGATACGCTGGGGAAAATGTATAAATCTAGATAGTGACTACACAGAGATACGTTAACAACTACAAATCAAAACAACCTTTCTGTCAATGTTTTAAAAAGGTGATCATTAAAACTTTTGGATACCCCTTCATACTTTAGAAAGCTAGTAAAGTTTCCCTCCCACTTACATCCAAAAACACTAACAGAGGTGTCACTTTCCTCACAGTAGGCTGCTCTGGATTAATGATAGCAATGAAGATTATATTCCAAGTAAAGCAGATTTTTGACAGTCTCACCCTTGATTTTCCTGGAGATTCTTGCTGGCAGTGGAACAGTCATAAACAAAAAGATCATCATTGCTGGAAATTAAAAAAAAAGATGTAATGGATCAATATTTTCCTAAGGGACAACATCATTTATGCTGCACTCATCCCATCATTTCACATATGTTTGTAACTTTATAAACCAAAAGCTCCCAAATTAATCATTAACCATTATCTTTTAATGTAACATCAATAATGCAGTTTGGGAAACAGCAGGGCACCTATGAACACACTTGCCATTTCTCTATTAGTCCTCACTAGGGGAGAACTACAGGTTGATTCTTTTATCTGGAATTCCAAAATCCGAAATATTCATAAAACCAAAACTTATTTTCATGGGTGGCCGACACAGTGATACTTTTGCTTTCTGATGGTTCAATGTACACAAACTTGTTTTTTAGCACAATGTTATTAAAAGGTATAAAATTACCTTCAGGCTATGTGTATAAAGTGTACATGAAACGTACTGTACAGTAAATGAATTTTATGTTTAGACTTGAGTCCCATCTCTAAGATAGCTCATTATGTACACAGATGTAGACAGAGATATTCTGGAATTTTTTTTAAAAAAAATCCAAAATCCAGAACAGTCCTAGTCCAAAGCATTTCGGATAAGGGAGGCAAAATCTGAATTGAATCAATTGGATTTACCTATGCCTTGACTCATTAATCAACAAATGAATTAATGGCTCTACTCTAGTTGGGACTAACCTACAGGATTTAAGACCATACAAAATAAAAATGATATTTTAACACATTTTTCTCAGTTTTTTGCATCAGAATGCTCAAGTGTTCACATATAAAGGAATACATTAGGTGTTGCATTCCAGTCCAAGTAGAAAGTAGAAAATATATGAAAATCTAAGGATGAAGCACAGTACTAGTCATCCACATGGTTCAAGTGGGATTATCATCTGCACTGCCCTAACTGAGCAGCTTCTTACTTGTGCAGCCAGGCAGCCCTTTTCTTCACCAACTACCTGTATGGGATGTCCCCCCCACCTCAACATAAATTAATATTACAATCCTAAGTGCAAAAGGTGCATCTCTGGTATACAATCAAATCTCATTTATTTATTTTTCTTAGTACTTTGTCTAATCTATTGAAGGACAAGAAAAGACACCTCAGGAAACTGGTAAGGCTTTCTTTCCTCCACTGACAACCCAACATTATTCTAACAGAGGTGTTCCCCATAGTATCTGAATTAATGGAGTTGTAATGTAGATACTATTCCTATTCCAGATGAAATAAAATTTAATCAATCTCACCACTGAGTTTCTTGCATTTATTTACTTGCACAACAGGAATGAAAAACCTTTGACCTGTCAGCTGTTTTTGCCTACAGTTCTGATCAGCCCCAACCAGCAGGGTCAATTGTAAAGCCCTGTGGGCATTGCAGTCCAAAACATCTGGAGGACCAAACACCCCTTTCTGCTATATATGTTAATCTACCTACAAGGATGATTTGATGCATTTCTACCCTGCTACCTCAGTTTAACCCACCAGTAACTATTTCACTAAATAGGATCAGAATTTCTATTCTATTCATAATGAAAAGCTAGGGAGATACATATTTACTGGTAAAGTTCTGAGTACAGCCTAAATACCCCAAAGGCACCAGATCCTGTTTGATTTAGGAAGCTAAGCAGGATCAACACTGGTTAGCACTTGGATGGGAGACTGCCAATCTATATCAGGTGCTATAGGTTGTATTTCAGAGGAGGGAATTAGGAAAATCACCTCTGAGTACTCATTGCCTAAGAAAACCCTATGAAATTCATGGGGTCACCATAACTTGATATGTCACATGAAGGCACAGACACGCATGAATTTAACTCAGTAGATGGCCTATAAATCTACTGCTCAAGGAACAGCATAACTCAATAGAGTTACATAACTTCATGTAAACACTTGACATAACTATGCAAGGAGACAGCATGGTGTAGTGGGTTCATCGATAGACTGTGACTCTGGAGACCAGGGTTTGAATTCCACCTCAGTCATGTAAATGCACTGGGTGACCTTGGGCAAGTCACACTCTCTCAGCCACAGAGGATGACAAAGGCAAACCCCTTCTGAAGAAATCTGCCATGAAAACCCCACGATACAACAAACCACAGTCCCCAGAATTTCATAGCACTGAGCCATGGCAGTTAAAGTGGCATCAAACCAGATTCGTTCTGCAGTGCAGATGCAGCCTTAACGTGTGACCAAACTACAAATCCCAGAATTCCCATAGCACTGTGCCATAGCAGTTGAAGTGGCTTCAAACTACTTTATTTCTGCAGTGTGCATATACAGTGGTCCTCAAACTGTGCCCTTAAAGAGAGTTTGTACTTCAGCTCCCAGAAGCCTCAGCCATGTTGGCCAATGGTCTGGGATTCTGGGAACTGAAGTCCAAAATCCTTTAGAGAGCACAGTTTGGGGAACCACTGCTCTAAGTTAACAAAATCCTCTAGGCCTGGAGTAATTAATTGGAATCAGTGTACCCTTGTACTTAAATCAGCTGTCCCCAAACAAAATTGATTTTGGACTTCTCAGTCTGGGATTCTGGGAGCTGAAGTCCAAAATCTCTCTTGGGGAACCATTGTCAACCAACTGTGCTAATTAACCTACCCTTGCACTAAAATCCCATTTTAATACATTTGATTCTGCTTTAATGTACCACTGTAACAGGCTTTTTAATGACATGCTCTTTAATTGTACTGTTGTTGATGATGATGTTTTTAAATAGGGAGAGCAGCTGTGGATCCCAGTTTTGGGGAAAGAAATAAATATACAGTAGTGATGATGATGATCCCAGTGTCTACTCTCCTTATGGCTCTGCCTGGCCTCCTTCCCTCCTCACCTGGGCTCTTTATAGCAGGCAGCCAAGAGCTGAGTCCCCCCAGTGAGGACCATCAGGTCTCCGCAGATCTCCAGCCCTGGAGGAGGACTCCCTGCTCCAGATGCCTCCATGGCTCCAACCAGCAACAAACCACCCAGGCTGCTCCACGTGGGTGCGACAGAAGAAGGAACTCCCCTTCCAGTGTCGCCGCGGGAGTGACGTCACAAAGGAGCTGCTATTCCTGTTGCATCCTGGGATTTGCAGTTTAAGGAGGGGGCCTTTGGAATGCTCAGCCAGAGAGCTCTTAACTAGCCTCACTGAACGACAAAACCCAGAATGCAACAGGAGGAGGAGGAGGCAGCCAGAGAGAGTAAAGTGGAATATATAGCAGCAATGCTTGTTGTGATGGTCACTGACACATGGATCCAAAACACACTGCAGAAATAATCCAGTTTGAGACTATAATAATAATAATAATAATATATATATATATATATATAGATAGATAGATAGAATATAATTGCTAGGGAATCATGGGAACTGTAGTTTGTTGTGGCACCAGAGCTCTCTTGAGAGAGAGTGCTAAATGTCATGCAAAACTACAAATCCTCAGAATCCCACACAGCATTGAGCCAGGAGGCAGTTAAAGCATAGAATCATATCTAGAATCATAGAGTTGGAAGAGACCACAAGGGCCATCCAGTCCAACCCCCTGCCATGCAGGAACTCCCAATCAAAGCATCCCCTACAGATGGCCATCCAGCCTCTGCTTAAAGCAGTGTCAAACTGGATTACTTCTGCAGTGTCTTTTGGACCTAAGGCTGCTTCTACGCTGCAGAAATTATCCACTTTGGCATTGCTTTAACTGCCCTGGCTCAATGCTATGGGATTCTGGGGATTTGTAGTTTTGTATGACATTTAGCCTTCGAGAGAGAGAGAGAGAGAGAGAGAGAGAGCGCTCTGGTGCCAAAACAAACTACAAATTCCAGCATTCCATAGCATTGAACCATGACAGTTAAAGTCGTGTCAAACTGGATTATTTCTGCAGTGTGGATGCATCCATAGTAGCAAAAGCAGTCAAAGAATATACAGTGGTCCCTTGTTTTGTGTGGACTTTGAATCCATGTCCCTCGCTCACTCATTAGGGGCAAACAGAGGGACTTAAAATGGGGCACATGCCTGTGGCGCACACCCACAGGTGCCCGCAGGGGCACACCACTATTCAAGCCAATAGGGTTTGAATATTGGCAGATTTCCATTTTTGGGGGAGGGTAGTCCGGAACGGATCCCCCGCAAAAACTGAGGGACAACTGTAATGCAAATTCTGAATGAATAATATCAATAAGACCTCAGGGAAAACCCATCAATATAACCATAATCCAAGTTTGTGTTTCAACTACAGAGGCAGAAGAAGAAATGGAAAGATTCTATGAGAGGGCCAAGAGGAAATCGATCACACACCAAAACAGGACTTGCTGTTAATCATAGGCAATTGTAATGCAAAAGTAGGAAACAGCAGAATCAACGTTTGAAAGAGAATTTGGCTTACAATCAAGAAATTAAGCAGGAAGAGGGACTGATTGAATTTTGCAAGGCCAACAGATTTTAGTTAGAACTCTAGGTCTAACTTGATTTCTTGATTACAGTAACCACAGGACAACTATATTAATTTCCCTTGCAAGCAAAGTGACGCTCAAAATTCTATAATTTCTCTAACAAAGACTTTTATCATATATGGAGTGAGAAATGCCACATGTTTTCCGTTCAGGAAAGGAAGAGGTACTAAGGATCATATGTTGGATAATAGAACACACCAATTTTTCAGGGAAAAAAATCAGACTCTGGTTTATAGAGTATAGCAAAGCTCTTATTGTATAAATCATGAAAAGCTATGCTTCACTCTAAAAGAAAGGAGTGTGCCAAAACATTTCATTGTTTTGATTTGTAGCCTTTACTCAGGACAAAATACTGAGACATTTAATAGTTTCTTATTGGCAAGAGGATCAGGAAAGGCTGCATTTTATCATCCTATCTGTTTAACTTGTATGCTGAACATATCATATGTAAACCAGGATTAGACTTGGAGGAAGGTGTGAAAATTGGAGGAAGGAACATCAACAATTTAAGATATACAGATGACACCATACTACTAGCAGAAAATAGCAATACCTGGAACAATTGTTGAAGAAAGTGCAAAGGCAGGTTTACAGCTGAACATTAAGGAAACAAAAATAATGACCACAGGTGATTTACATAACATTAAAATAGCTGTTCAAGACATTCACTATATTTAAAGATTTTCCATATTTTGGCTCAGTCATTAATCACAATGGAGAATGCAGCCAAGAAATCAGAAGAAGACTACAACTTGGAAAAAACTGAAGTGTCAAGATATATAAGCGAGTAAATTAGGATTGTCCATGCCATCATATTTACCATTTCTATGTATAGTTGTGAAAGCTGGATAGTGAAGAAAGCTGATAGGAAGAGAATCAATTCATTTGAAATGTGACGGAGAAGAGTTCTATGGTTATTGTGGACTGCTAAAAAAACAAGTAATTGAGTCCTCAAACCGATCATGCCTGAATTCTTCCTAGAAGTCAAGATGACTAAACTGAGACTATTGTACTTTGGCGACATAATGAGAAAGCATAACACACCAGAAGGGACAATAATACTTGATAAAGTAGAAGACAAAAGGAAAAGAGGTGGACTACATTTCAGATGGATAGACTCAATCAAGGAAGCCAGGGCCCTGAACCTGAGCAACCTGATGATAGGGTGACTTGGAAGTATCTCATTCACAGGGTCACCATAATTCAATGTCAACTTGACAGCACTTACCAACCACAAAGCAAACACTTAATAATGTTTGATTTTGTTTTCTACAAATTATTGCTTCACTTTTGTTACGGTCTCAGCATTTATATTTTGAAAAGATAATTAACTGTTCTTTTGAAGGCATAGGATTGCATTCACAGTCCTGTGTTTTGCTGAGCCTTAACCTAGGAGACACTACTACTCAAGGTAAAGAGACTTGCTTTCGAAGTAGCCATGCAGAAAATAAGAGCTGCGTGAAATTGCTTTCAGTTCACCGTGCCCCAGTCTTCTTCCTCAGTATGCTCAAATATGTTTTTGTCTTGATATCTTCGTGACATTTTGGGAAGAATTTCAGCAATGTTCAAGTGCCTCAGGCTTCTTGCTGAACTGCATATTACAGACTCTCTTCTGTTTGCAGAAAGACTAGATTCTTTGGCTTAAATCCAGTTGCTTGTCCTAATTAGAGCAGAACCAATGAATCAACTATTGAATAGTAAATCCCACTGATCAAGTGGTTCTTCTCCAGTTGAGATTAGCCATTAGATTTGGGCTGAGGGGGAGATCCAGATTTTGTTGGACTGCAGCTCCCAGCAGCCCCAGTCAGTATAGCCAATGTGGAAGAATGCAGAGTGCTGCAGTTCAGCAACAATTGTTGGCTACACAGTACAGTGGGCCTTTGGTGTATCCGCTGGGGTTTGGTTCCAGGACCCAATGTGGATACCAAAATCCGTGGATGCTCAAATCCCATTAAATACAATGCCATAATAAAATGGTGTCCCGTATATAAAATGGCAAAATCAAGGTGTGCTTTTGGAAATTTACATATTTTAAAAATATTTTCAAACTGTGGGTGCTTGAATCTGTAGATAAAAAAATCCGTGGCTACTGAGGGCTGACTGTATTTTAATTTAAACCTCTGGCATTAGGCACTTGTGAAAAGTTTTACTTAATGAACATACAGTGTTTAGAAACACATACACAAACTTACATCTAATTCTAAAATCGTGATCAACCAATATAGATACAACCCAATGAAGTTATTTCATTGAGAGTTACGGTGTAGTTCCTCGTACTTCGTAATAACTACAGAAAGCTGTGTTACAGTCTCATCCAAAAATATGGATTGAGGTGCCAGCATTGTGTAAAAATCAGCTAGCTCTGTTTTCTTTCTCTTTGGATCATACACACGATGATTTGAATTGACTGATGCCAGTGATCATTGGCAAGAATCAAATAGGAACATCCTCCAGCTAACATTGTTCAGGGAATTTTCTGATTCAGGTTTAGGAATACAATCTGTTTTGAGACAAAGGTTTTTTAAAAAAAAAATTTTTAATTGTATTGTTTTCATAGAATCATGAGTTGGAAGAGACCACAAGGGCCATCCAGTCCAACCCCCTGCCATGCAGGAAATCACAATCGAAGCATCCCCAACAAGTTTTTTTAGTTGTTGTTCGCTGCTTTGTGTCCCTGTATTGGGAGAAAGGCAGGATAAAATAAAATAAAAATACAAAGGTTGCATCCGCACTGCAGAAATAATCTGTCTTGATAGCACTTTTAACTGCAATGGCTGAATGCTATGGAATTCTGGGAACGGTGCTTTGCTGTGGCACAAGAGATCTCTGACAAAGAAGGCTAAATGTCTCACTAATCTACAGATCTCACAATTCCATAGCATTGAGCCATGGCAGTTAAAGTGGCGTCAGACCGGATTGTTTCTGCAATGTGGGTGCAGCCCTCACAGAAAAGAAAGTCTAATTTATTAATTTTTTGAATTTCTAGGGCTGCCATCTCAACTATGGGAAGAGGAGGAGGAGAGGCATCACCCAGCCTTGAAGCAAGAAAATGTCACCTGTGAGGGGAACTCTGGAAAATCTGGAAAATCTAAATTGCTCTGGAGTTTATCACATGGGAGGAATTTCTCTCAATTGTGAATGGAGCCAATTTGCAATTACGTGAATTTCCTTGTTTAGCGAATGTACGTGAAACCTGCATTCAGAATGACTTCCCATTTCCCGAAAATGACCCCCCATTGCACGAAATTGCGTGAGATACTCTAATACGCAATTATGTGAAACCCCATGATTGCGTTCGGATTGCCATTGGAGTATACTCCCAAATTCCGTTGTATGATAAACTCCTCTGGCTCCACAGAGAGCTGAAGAATTCTGTAGGATCACTATGTAGAGAGATCTCGTAGCACCTTTGAGACTCACTGAGAGAAAGAAATTGTCTACAAAAGCTCATGCTGCCCATTTCTTTCTTTCAGTGAGTCTCAAAGGTGCTACAAGATCTCTCTATATTATTATTAGTAGTAGTATTATATCCAAATGCATCTAAGGAAGTAGACTGAAGTCTAGGAAAGCTCGTGCTGCCCCTTTCTTTCTTTCTTTCTTTCTTTCAGTGAGTCTCAAAGGTGCTGCCAGATCTTTCTACATTATTATTATTATATGCAAATACATCTGAGGAAGTAGACTGAAGTCTAGGAAAGCTGCCCATTTTTTTCTTTATTTTTTTAAGTGAGTCTCAAAGGTCCTACAAGATCTCTCTGTATTATTATTATTATTATTATTATTATATGCAAATACATCTGAGGAAGTAGCCTGAAGTCTAGGAAAGCTGCCCATCTCTTTATTTATTTCAGTGAGTCTCAAAGGTCCTACAAGCTCTCTCTATTATTATTATTATTATTATTATTATATGCAAATGCATCTGAGGCAGTAGATTGATGTCTAGAGGAAAGCTCATGCTGCCCATTTCTTTCTTTCAGTGAGTCTCAAAGGTGCTACAAGACCTTTCTACATTATTATTATTATTAATAATAATGTGCAAATGCATCTGAGGAAGTAGATTGATGTCTAGAGGAAAGCTCATGCTGCCCATTCCTTTCTTTCAGTGAGTCTCAAAGGTGCTACAAGATATTTCCACATTATTATGGTATTATTATTATTATATCCAAGTGCATCTGAGGAAGTAGATTGATGTCTAGAGGAAAGCTCATGCTGCCTCTTTCTTTCTTTCTTTCTGTCTGTCTGTGAGTCTCAAAGGTGCTGAAGAGGGCGCCAGAGGAGGGAAGGAAGACTAAGACTAAGAGCTGAGAGAGCAGGGGGGAACCATTTTTGCTTAGGCCACAGTTTCTGAGGGGAGATGTTTAGCTGGGACGCCACCAAGATGGCGTCTTCTCTGCTCTTGGGCTGCAGCAGCAGGGCCTCCCCTTTCAAGGTAACTGAGTGAGGAAGAGGCTGAGGCTGGAAAGGGAGCTGTTTGGGGTCTCTTCCACCTCTTTTCTCTTCCCAGAAATAATCTAGAGACTAGACCAATAGGGTTGTGCACTTTAATGTGATCCTGTGTTGTGTGTTTGGTGTGTCCTTTTTTAGTCTTTCCCCACTTTATCAACCTTTATCATGGGGTTTTCTTGGCAAGATTTGTTGGGGGAGAAAAAAAAATCAGCCTCAGCTTTATAGATTATAGCAAAGCTTTTGTTGTATAAATCATGAAAAACTGTGGTTTACTTCTAAAGAAAGAAGCTGGCCAAATATTTCATAGCCAAGACAAGAAGCTACTACCATCAGGACAAAATGCTGAGACATTTAATAGTCTCTTATTGGCAAAAGGGGATCAGGAAAGGCTGCATTTTATCATCCTATCTGTTTAATTTATATGCTGAATATGTGTAAACCAGGATTAGACTTGGAGGAAGGTGTGAAAACTGCGAAAACTGATGCCACACTACTAGCAGAAAATAGCAAAATAACTCTCACAAAATGCGTCACAAAGCTACAGTTTCCAGGATTCCCTAGCATTGAGCCAAGACAGTTAAAGGCTGTGTTCACACTGGAGAAATAAACCAGTTTAAGTGTCATGGCTCAATGCTGTGAAATTCTGGGAATTGTAGTTTGTTGTGGGGCCCAGAGCGGAGCAGAGCTCCGCTCTGGGCCCCACAACAAACTACAATTCCCAGAATTTCACAGCATTGAGCCATGACACTTAAACCGGTTTATTTCTCCAGGGTGAATGCAGCCAAAGTGGTCTCAAACTGGATTATATTTCTGCAGTGTGTTTTGGTCCTCAGAGGCTGAGAGAGTGTGACTTGCTTAAGGTCACCCAGTGGGTTTCGTGGACGAGCTGGATGATTCGAATCCTGCCCTCCAGAGTCGTTGTCAAACACTCAAACCACTACTTCAGCTACTCAAAAGTGGTGGCCCATGGACCAAGACAGGTCTGTGGCAGGTTTCTAGGAAAACACAAAAACAGCGGGCACAACTATCTATCTATCTATTTGGAATATTTGCCACAAAGGCTCTCAGAGCGGTTTACAATTTAATTTTTTTTAATTAGACTATGCCCCCACGTTCGATAGCCTGAGAAGCACCGATTAAATGCCTATTTAGGCTTAGGTAAGGCTTGTTTAGCGTCATTTATTTCTGCACTACAGAAATAAGGCAGTTCGACATCACTGTATATGCTGTAGCTCCATCACATGGTTTATGGGGATTTGTAGTTTTACAAGGTCTTTAGCCTTTGCTGGCAAAGAGTGTTGGTGCAGGTGGGAGGTGGGGATGGGATTGCTCTATTTTAATTGTTGTTGTTTTGATCTTGCTGTACCCCGCCCCGGTTGCCTGTTCAGAGGGGCGGGCTAGAAATAAAAATTATAATTATTATTATTATTATTATTATCACAAAACTAGAAATCCCAGGATTCTGCAGGATAGATCCACAGCAGTCAAAGTGCTGCCAAACTGCATTATTTCTACGGTGTAGATACACCCTTGGTTTCCTTGATGGTGGCAGCGAGGTTTCCCCACAAGGGTACGTGAATGGAAGATCAGAATCCATGGGACAGACTACATTCTGTTTTGTTTTAAGTAATCTTAAAGGGGTTTTAGTGTTTGTGTCTGGATGTAATTAATTTATTTAGTTGTACCTTCAATATAAATCTAAAATCTGAAGTTATACAGTGAGCATGCAGTAAGAAACAAACAAAAACACAACAATGCAAATATAAGAACAACCTAGTACAGCAAAAACCCATTCAACTTAAAAATGTGGACATTAAAAAAAAACAACCTGGGAAAACAAATGTTTTTGCTGGGCTCTCTAAATTAGAATAATGGAGATGCCAGGCAAGCTTTCTCCATGGAGCGCATTCTGAAAGCAATATACCACCACCGAAAAGATGTCCTGTCTCGCAATGTTGATATTGCAAAGAAGTTACAAAAACCTCTTGATTGAAATACTCATGTATGCATTTAGGAGTTGGATGGTGAACATTTGATAGTGTGTTGGCAGGAACAGTTAATGGATTACAACTTCCATTTGTTTGCTTTGCCACAGTCTTGCACTGGCTCCAGACTGTTTATATGCAGGCGTGAAGCTGCACATTTTTGCTGCCAAGCCGGAGTGTCCCGGCTTCTTTTTGCTCCAATTTTGAGCCCTGGAGCACAACTTCATTTCAGTTTCCATCCACTCTGGAAGCATGCATCATATAAACACCCTGCCTTCAAAGCAGGTAGAATCCACTTTAATTTGCCCTTTTGCTTCACCCCACACATTATAATAACTGAAGAAAGAAGACATTAGCGCCCAGTGTTTAAGAAATGATTAAAATATTTTCATACGTCTTATTAATAAAATGCAGATGACCTATTTATTGTCTTTGATTATCTGTAGCAAGAATTGTGGAATAAATTGTAGTATGATCAGTGAGTTAACAAAGGGGCAAAACAGATGGGCAAAATAAGTAGGTTTCTGGCCGGCTTCAAGGCAGGGCATTTAGATGATGCACACCTTTGAGCCAGACGGAATGTGTACCCAAGTTGCGCTACGGGGAGAAAAGATGGACTAAAAGAGAGCTGGATTTTTCCACTTCTTCCCAGAAAGTGCACATCATATTATTATTATTATTATTATTATTATTAGCTTTATTTGTAAAGTGCCGTAAGTGTACACGGCGCTGTACAAAAACCAAATAAAATCAAGAATATGTAAAAAGCCTGCCTATGGCGTACAATATAGAGATTAAAACAACAAGTTAAAAACATCATAAGAAACAAGTTAAAACAGCAGATATCAAATATTCACATGTACATCTCCAAAGGGGCACTCTTTCTAAACCCTAACCCTAATTGTGCATGTAAATTCCCTATCGCAGGAGCCATGGTGAGGGTGGCAATGCCCAAAAGAGAAAACACATCACCTCTCATGGAGATGAATGCAACATGCACAAAACAGTCAGTCAAAGAGGGGGATATGGGGTGAAGGGGAGCATGGTTGTACCTTGCTGGCATCTGCATGGGCATACCTTTGCTTCGATGCCCTGTCCTGGTGAAGCACCGCACATGCAAGTGTGTGCTGGTTCACAGGGATGGTCATCCAATGGGATGGCAGTCACCAGTGGCTCACTTATTCAAAGGTGTGCAGGGATGGTGGGAAGAATTGGGAAAAAATGTACACAGTGGTGCAGCTTGAAGCTACGCTGTGTGGTCATGGCATGCACGCTCTAGCCATTGTGGGCATTGCAGTTGGTGGAGTTACAATGCGGCTTCAACCCGTTTCTTCCTGCACATCTGTTTCACCCTAAAGTAGAGAATCTCTTATATAATTGTGATATAATTCAACAAAATCCACAAAACAGCGATCCCTTTATTGGCCAACCAAAATGCACAAAATGTATTTTTGGTTGGCCAATGAATTGTGGTTTTGTGTATTTTGTATTTTGTTGTATTTTGCTGCTTGGCCAACACGGCTACCTCTGAATATAATGGAAGCAATCCCATGAATTGTACTTGTTTTATCTGCCTGATGCACTGCTTGAAGCACACTTATTTAAAAGTAAGATCAATTCACTTATATTAAATATAACTTCATTTAATTAGGGGTGTAGAAGTTACAGGTACCTACTTTATTAATCAAGTATCTTTCCTATTTCCAATAGACTTTACCACTGCAAGCATGGGGACTTCGAAGTCTACCTTCTGCTGTTTCTCTCTGCACCAAACCAGAAGACTCTAAAAAAGTGTCTAAAAAAAGTGAGATACCTCTTATTATTAATTATAATTGCTAAGTATAAATTATTAGAGGCTTTTGATGAATGTTATTTTATTTTTGTAACAGTTATAGTAGAATAATCAATATATTGAATGTCAGCATTCAAAGCATTCCTAGGATTCAAACAAAGGATTTTAAAAAACATTTCTAAAGCTTAGTGTGGCACAGGATGTTTGTCTAAAGCTGGAACAGGGAGTGTCCCTGCCATTAGCACCACAGAGATCAACCTTTGGGAAGATTTGTTAGTGTAGGGATGCAGTAGAGGGTAAGGGCCAGAGTTACCCTGAGCTTTTCTCACAGCCCCTCTTGTGCCTTCACGTTTTTTTCTCTTCGCTCCCCAGATGTCTCTTCTCTAAAGGCCTGTTGCCCATGCAGTCATTAGATTTTTCAAAACTGCAGCATATTGGGAAGGAAGAATTGACCCCTTATTTCCACAGTTGCATCACATAAACACATACACACAGAGAGTGAGTAGAGTAACAGAGAGTGAACCACCCTTAGAATCTTTAAGGCATGGTTGGGTATGTTTGGTAGTCCTGGGCCCCATTCCCACTTGCGGAAAAATCTGCATTGGAACCGGGCTGTGCTCCGCTTATGAAAGCGATTCCAAAAGGCCCCTCGTTCACACTATGAAAAGGGGCCTTGTTTGGAATCGCTTTCTCAGCCAGGAACACTTGTCGTTCCCACTGGAGCTGCCAGGGAAGGATGACAGCCCTTTACCCCCCAATCTTTTTTTGGCGGGGGGAGAGGGGGGTATTGATTGCAAATGCGATCACTGTAAAGGGAAAAAAACCCCTCACACACCCACACCCACATTAATCCCCAGTTCCTTTTGGGGGGGGGAATCCTTCCTTCCTTCCCTCTTCCCCCTTTCCTTCCCCACTTCCTTCCTTCCTTCCCTCCCCCCTTACCGGGGGAGGGCTTTCTGCTGCTGCCGCTGCCTCCCTGGCTGCTGCTCCCGGGGCTTGCAGGGCTTGCGGCATTGCTTCCCTACCACTCGCTGCCGCTGCTCCCGAGTCCTCTGACAGGGAATGGAAAGCCCAGGAGCCCGGCGGCAGCAAGCGGCACAGCGCCTTCACCTCCGCCGCCGCTGGGCCCATCCTGCTCCCGGCCAAAGCCCTGTGCTGTGCTGCTCCCATCAGCCCTGGGAGGAGTATGGGCCCTGGCAGCAGCACAGCACGGGGCCCTTTGGCTTCGGCTGGGAGCAGGATGGGCCTGGCGGAGGAGGAGGACGTGCTTCGCCGCTCGTTGCCGGGCTCCCGGGCTTTCCATTCCCTGTCGTAGGACCCGGAAGCAGCAACAGTGAGTGGCAGGGAAGCAACGCCGCAAGCCCCGGGAGCAGCAACGAGGGAGGCAGCGGCAGCAGCAGAGAGCCCGTCCCCAGTAAGGGGGGAGGGAAGGAGGGGGGGGGAAGGAGGAGGGAAGGAAAGGGGAAGAGGGAAGGAAGGATTCCCCCCCCCCACACACACACAAAAAGGAACTGGGGATTAGTGTGGGTGTGGGTGTGTGAGGGTTTTTTTCCCTTTACATTGATCGCAAATGCAATCTTTCGCAAATGCACAAGATTGCATTTGCGATCAATACCCCCACCCCAAATAAAAATTTTTAAAAACGTGATTCTGACCAGCTTCAGAATCGCGTTTTCCAAAAAAGACCACTTTGAAACTAGTGTCAGGAAAGCCCGGGTTATTTCCTTTTAACCCGGTCCTTTCATCCACTGATCAATCTGATGAGGATCGTAAATCGATTCGAGTGTGAACGAGGGTGGTATAGCCCGCTTCACACTTCGAATCCAAATGTGGTGGGAATGGGGCCCTGGGCTATCATTTCTGCTCTGGGCACTGTGTGACCTTCAGCCCCATCAAAAATTTTCCCTATTATTTTTTTCCTCCCTATACCATAGGTTCACTTTTGAAATGTTTGCATTCTCTTTTTTCCCCCTTTCTATTAAAGCAAGGTGCCTCCCTTGCTTTAGAAAGGAAAAGTGCTTTCTAAAAGTTTCCTGGAGTGCAGTTATTAATTTGGACCCAAATATACTTCTAGCAGGGTTCTGGGGGCTGCTAAAGTGGATGAAGAACCACAGGAGCCCTATGTGTTCACTCCTGTTTTAATAGGTTCTACTTATTCAAACAAAGGGATTGAAATGCCTTGTTGTTTGGCAGAACAAGGACAGAATGCTGCAGTTATGATGACAGGCCACATGGACCATTCCTGACTAGAAAGGTGAAGGTTTTCCAGTCTTCAGCTAAAATTTCAAAGTTTCTATTTTAATTCATATTAACTCTATATGTGTGTGAAATCAAACCAATGAGCATAACAGCATGCCCATTTCAGGGAGTTTGAGAGTTATAGATGCAAACACAGGTATTTAACAGAAGTGTTCTCAGTTTCATAAGCCCTTGGGAGTGGTAGCAAATTACAACCCTCCAGATGGTGTTGGACTACAGCTCTCATAAATCCAGACCAGCATAGCTGATAGTGAGGAATGCTGGAAGCTGTAGTCTTGTATCATCTGGAATGCCACACATTTCCAGTCTCACTTTAAATTTTGCTTAAAATGAGTGTGGAAAATGGAACTTGACTGGGGAGCTAAGCAGAGAGAAATTGACCATTTTATTGTAATTTAACTTATTTCCTACCTCAGTACTTTTCACAGATATTTGAAATGCTTTTCCCAATAAATGTTTACATATAATTTTTGTATGTTAAATCTTAAGGAAATGGATAAATAGTGTTGCTATCCTTCTAGCATGATGATATTAGAATCTTAACAGTCCACTGGAGTGCCTCAGTGGTGTTTTTGTTTTTTCTCATGAAGTTGGATTTATAATGTGAAACAAACAATGGATAGTTATTCTTATACAAATAGATTAGTAAGATCACATATATCATCTGCCACTTACACATATGTTTATGGAAGTTGAAATCCCTTAAGACAGTTGGTAGTTTGTTTAGTATGAAATGTGGATTTGTTTCCCTTGGAACAAGACAGTGAAACAACTCTTGCTGCTTCAGGGTTTGCATATCACACAAAGCAAACATGTAGGGTTTTCTTGTCAGCTGATATATTTTTAAGAAGTTGTGCTTATCCAAATGTTCTCTTTGTTCTGGAAAGAAAAAAAAATCTGGCTCGCTGTTCATATAAAAACAGCTTAAGGGTGTTTCCAAGCATTCAAAGTTCAGAACTGCTTGCACTCAGGCAGTTTTGCAGCTGTATTTATAACTTTTCACATGACCCTCTCTACCAATATGAATGTAGGTTTAAAGGGGAAAAATGTCTCTAAAGATGTATAGGATACATCTCTTATGCAGAATTTAGTCTGTGAATTTGTCATAACTATTAGTACTAATGTCTCTAATGCAGAATTTATAACTTGACCTATCATAATATTCAGAGTTTTCAGACTACAACAGTTGACTCAAAATGTATCTTCAGGGTTTGAAATTTGTAGTCTTGGACCATTTACTGTACATTTTACAACCTTTGCACAGTAATGTCTGTGTGTCACAGTGTTGTAAACTCCTGGTTTTACCTCTGTATTCTCCAAAGCCGGGATGGGCAACTGTGGCAGAGCCAAGGGCCACTTTTCAGCTTGGCCACATGTTTGAAGGCTGCTCATTTTTATTTGTTCTCGAATTTTTAGTTTGAGGTTCGCTAAAGTTAGAAATAAAATTTTCATTAAATATTAATTTAATTTAATTGTAAAATTAAAAATTACATTAAAATCAGTTTAGTAATTATTATAATATAATGATAAGAATGTAATTAAATTTATCTTGCTGTGGCAGAGGATGTCATAATTGTTGGCAGTGGCAACGAGAGCAGCAAGAATAGCAGTTCACAGAAAAGATTATTATTAAAGGAAGAGCAGGACTGGGGCAGGAGAAGTGCCTGGGAAAGTAGCAAAATGACCTTTTAAAAACAGCAAAATGGGAAATAAGCTTGCTGGTAGCAGGAGAAAAAAAATTCAGTGAGACTACCACGTCTCACTCCCAGTAAAGCCAAAGAGGATAGTTGGCAAGGGGGATTCCTTCCCCCCTTGGAAATCTGACAGGAGCAGCATCCCTTTCTTCTTGATTTCCTCCTCTAAAATTGTTGTTACCTACAGAGAGGGACTTGGGTTTAAAAAGAACACCTGTTGCTGCTTCCCTTTCTGGTTGACTGCTGCTGGAAGAGCTGTGTCTGTTCGCCCTTAGGCACACTGGGACTCCTCCCAGATGGTATTGTAGGGATCTCACTAGGAGGAAACCATACCATAGGAATTCAGAGACATAGCCATATTACTCTGGAATATCATGCACAAAGGGAAATATATATCTGAGGAAGTAAAGCAAGTCTACAAAAGCTTATGCTACAACTTCTTTCACTCAGTTAATCTCAAAAGTGATACAAGTAAGTTCCCTTTGTGTACCATAGCAATGATCAGCAGCTTTGGTCAGGTTATAGTGTCACTTCCTGGCACCGTAATTTCCAACTGAGCCAAGATGCTACATTTAGCAGTGCTGTATGCTGCACTGCTGACTTTCTGTTTGGAAAGCTGCAGAGAAGTTGGGAGCCTCATGCAGTACACAGGCTGCATTTGCCCCACGTACCCTTCAGACCGAACCTTTCTCATCCCTGCCTTAAGCAGGGATAAGGAACATGTTGCCCTCCAGAAGGGGTTGGACTGCAACTCCTATCATCCCTGCCCATGTTAATTGTGAAGGATGCTGGGTGTAGTAGTTCCAGGATACCTTGATGGCTATTCATTCATCATCCTTCTCTAAAACGTTGATTATACCATATATTCTATCTTGGTTTTTACAGAGCTTGATTTGCCAAATCTGTTTCACTAGAATATCTTTCGCTTTTGTTGGACCTATATTTTTCTGCTTATATCCTTAAAATGTTTGTGAAAATGATTTTGTATACATATCAGCCCACATTCCATTAGCACTGCCAGGTAAGGATCATCTTGGGCTGTGAGACTTCAGGGCCAAACCCTGAGATTTGAGTCATCCCCTAATGGTGTAACAAGGGACAGGCTTTGGTTATTAAGTACGATACAAGACACTTTAACTACATTTGTTAAGAGCATGACATTCAAATAATAAATACTAAATCTAACAAAAATGAGAAGATTTGTCTGGTCAGAAATTCAGTTTTCCATACTCTGCAATGAACAGAGCATGCACACGCATACTTTCCCTGCTATATAACACATTTGCAAGTACTGTTATTAAGGACATGTGAGAGTTTTAGTCTAATGAAAGAGCATTTTCCAAGCTATGCTTTAAATAGAAATCTACTGTAGTGAGGGGTGTGGGATGGATAGTAGATATAATAAACTGGATCCTGTTGGCTAGTCCCAGCTGGAATTAGACGTTGAATCAATTATTGAATGATGAATCAGCAAACAGAAAAATCCCATTGATTCAGTGAATCTATTCTAGTTGAGGTTACAACAGGATTCAGGCCATGTGTGTGTGATCTCTCTCTCTCTCTCTCTCTCTCTCTCTCTCTCTTTCTGAAGACAGTGCTCTCACCCTCAGTATCCTATCCCTAATGACTAGAGAAAGAGGGTCTAAGCCCCAAGATCCAGGAACTTTAGTACTATCTATTATAATTACCGTTCTTCAAACACAGCCAGTCTGGTAATGGGACTACATGAGAGGCTTAAGTGAGGAATCTCATGATGTCATCTTGCTAAAGTTTAGCCATTAGGTTTGAAGATACAGTTTTTGTTTACTTCCTGATTATCTTTCCCAACAATTATTCAATAATTATTAAAGTGAAAATGAGTAATTCTGCTCCTGTGTATTTTAAATACCTCCTTCTCTTTCCCCATACTTTAATGATGACCAGCACTAATGCTCGATGATGAGAATTTCATCTTTTGAACTCCCTGAATTTCACAGCATGAATCCAGCCCTAGCTTAGTTCCATGCTGACTTGTTTGCTTGATGTCTTAGAGTACTTTTGCCTAAGGCTCCTGCTAAGTACACTCAGTACAAGGACTTCTCAGAAATGAATTAATTGTCCTAACTCTAAACCCAAATCTTATTACATTTTTATGAGCTTAAGTGACACCAAAATGCAGACTGGCTTCAGTTGATCGATTTAAGGAAAGAAACAAACCAAGCACATGGTACAGAGGACGTATCAAAGACTAGAAAGGACAGTTTGGAACAAAGAAAGGATGATTCATATAGTGAAGAACTAAAGTAAAATGTGTTTAGGAGTAAGATATTCATAAGGCATGAACTTTAAATAGGTACAGGGCAGACTGTACAGGGATAAAACCAGTTTTCAAATAGATACTGTGTCTGTTCGGAATAAAAAGAGGCGGATATTGTGACACCTTTAAAACTGATCTATTTTAGCATGGACATTTGTGGATTTTAGCCCATTGCTTTAGATGCATTGATGCTCACACTTAAATAAATTAGTGAAGGAATAGAACCAGTAAGAGAGATCAGGTTGTTCTCCAGTTGAAACAGTAGACTCGTCTGCAACTTTGATTTTTCATTTCTCATTTTCCCCCTGATATGAACTAGGGCTCTTCACAGGAGATCAAGGGAAAGGACTAGATTACTTTGTATTGTAGGCAAGGGGATGTCTCATGATAAAATGTTTCTACAGAGAACAAATATTTAGAAAACTAATATGCTGGAGAGAAAGCTAAGCCAGAACCTTTATCTGTGACATCGGTTCCCTATATGTAAGGAATTCATTTATGAGAATTAGGCCAGGGAGCAAGAGCCAGTCTAATGAAAAAGTGTTTGTATGTGATTAGCAAGCAGCAAATAAACATCACACTTCAGTTTACATCCCTGATGTTTCTCTTGGCCAGTGTAGCAATAGCAACTACATTTCTATGCAGCTTATCAGTGCACTTAAGCACTCCCTAAGCAGTTTACAAGGTGTAAGCTAATTGCCCCCAACAATCTGGGTACTCATTTTAGTGACCATGGAAGGATGCAAGCCTGAGTCAATCTTGAGCCCCAGAGCTGGTATTGAACTCGCAACCTTATGGTTTGTGAGTGAGTGGCTGCAGTACAGGCATTTAACCACTGCGCCAACAGGGCTCTGAGTGTAACATTTGATTCTTTTCAGTGTGCTTTGCCAAAAAAAGCTGTGTCACTCCTGAAATTACCAATAAAGCAATTAGTTCTTATATCATATAGGGAGGATTTTGTTCACTGTTTCTGAGTCTTGTTTCTGTAGCACTTCATGGCTGAGAGCCTTCTTTTACGGGGAGGAACCAACATCCTGGGGATTTTTTTCAATCTTAAAGTAATTAGTGAAAGAGTGTAGTTAGAAACCATATAACAAAGATGTCTGTATTTCAACACATGGCAGCACCAAAGATCTCCATTTGTAAGGGTTCAGTCCTTTGCTGAAGTAGTGTGTGTTGTTTGCCTTCAGGTATTTTCCAACTTATAGCGACCCTAAGTGTTTTCTTCAGAAGTTTTTTCAGAGGGTGTTTGCCATTGCCATATTCTGAAGCTGAGAGACTGTGACTTGCCCAAATTCACCCAGTAAGGCTTGAAACCTTGTCTCCAGAGTCACAGCTCAACATTCAAAACCACTACACCACACTGGATGCTACCCAACTGCAATTGCAACTCCAACAGATGCTTGGGCAGCAATGTTTCAAAATATATTTTAGGCGTACATGTTGTGATGTGTCGTTAAGGCATTTCTGAATTATGGCATATCATGGGATTTTCTGGGGTTGAGAAAACTCTTTATCATAGGTTTTTCTGGGGTCGGGCGAGGTCACTCAGTGGGTTTCCATAGCCAGAGGAATCGAACCCTAGTCTCCAGAGTCATACTTCAACATTTAAACCACTATACCACACTGGCTCTACTGGCTTTCATAATGAAGCAATATGTGCTGCTCTCCTAACGTGCAAGGACTCTTGGATGCAATTCCTAGATTATCTGGTGTGCAAAATGTCTGGAAGGAGTCTTGGCCCTTTTGCTGGTGATCTTTTTCACCTGATTATGTAATGCTACCCTTATTATATAGTACAGCTTGGTACAGTCACATTAACCTAGGAGATATTCCTGCTTAATTAATTGATGGTCTTCACTGGTGCAAGATATGTCCATGGCCACTGTGATTTAGATGATTTTCTAAAAGAGTTGAATAAATTCATGGAGAAGCATGCCTTATTAATGGTTGTTAAAACCTTAGGTACTATGCTTCCCACCAGTTGATGTGACAGACAGAGGGCTGCTGCTTTCACGTTATGCCTATGTAAGCCTGGGCAACATACACTTGGTTGCTGTTGCTCTAAATGTCTAGATTAGATGGTCTCATCAAGTAAGATATTTTTTAGTTCAAGAAAGGATAAGTATTAGGATGGCCATCCTTAGTTTTTGGCAGCTTTGAGTAAAGTTATTTATGTAGGTAAAAGAAACTCATAAACATTTTCTTTTTGGCCTGAATTAGAAAAGTAATGACCAGATTAAAACAATAAAAAAGAGTGGGAAGCTACCATTGAAAGACAAAATAAATGCATATGTCATTTAACAAATATATGTCCACAGCTACAATTTAAAAAACAAGTGATTTCATTTCCTTGTAACAATATATGAAGAAAGCTCTCACTGAAGATTATATTGCAGTTGTTGAAAGCTGTGATGGAACTAAAGTGCTTTGTTTGAATTAGTTTCATGCAAAATGTGCATTCAGATATGATATCTCTCAGCTGTCATTTCATAGAAATAATTGACATAGAGGACTACATCAAATTGTTACCCACCAGAACAACATTTGAATTTTTATTACATGCATTCTCTTAACTCTTTCCCACAATTTACAGATGAAGGTGAAACCATAGCTAACACTAAAGCAGATGCAGCTCTAAAGTTAGCAGATGAAGATCTGAGGAAATTCTTGGCGAGAAAAACTTTGGTAGCATTTCCTCAGAGAGCAAACCTTCCTCCTCTTGAAGGAGGGCCTGTTTTCTCCTCAGCAAGAGACTTGAGGAAGAAGTTAGCTGATGAAGGGTCATCCTCTTCCTCAAGCTCTGACTCAGATTCCGGTTCTGAAGAAGAAGATGATGATGCTGATGGTGATGCTAATGGTGGCTTCAATGAAATCATAAAAACAAAAGTATCATTTCCAAAGCGAGATCCTATCCTTTCTGGTGATAATACAACGAAAGTAAATATAAAAAGTGAAAAGCACTTTGCTCAAGAAAGAGTCAAGAGCAAACAACCTGAGCAGCTCCTTTATAGTCTGAATATCACAGAGACCCCAATCAAACAAGAGCAGTTTTATCAGGCAGCTGCTCATAACAGGCTGTTAAAATCTGATTTGGTGAAACATGCCATAAAACAGAGTTCTAAAGACAGACCCTTAAAGAACACAGACATGGGAACAAAAATAGTGGAGAATCAAATGTCTGCAGAAGTTACATCTAAGCAACTGAAGGCATCTATCCCTGAAGCAGCTTCTAGTACATTGCCTCAGACAAAACCCATGCTTCAGCAAGGTGTACAAAATTTGACTTTATTAAATCAGAAAGCAAGCATGGCAAATGAAGTACAAAATACTGAAATACAAAGAGCTGCTGCTGTGCAACAAGAAGAAGTTTTGGATGACAGAACACCAGTGGCTGAAACTACAGAGAAGGAGGATATGGTCTTGGAAGCAGGAGTTCAGACTGAACAGCAGCAAAGCACTCTACAGGGTATTGCTTTATCTTGTTTGATCTGCTTTGGTCCTTTAGGGGCTGACAGCTTTATCTGCACATCTAACATCTACTCTTGACTACTCTGGTTGAAAACATCCTGGAATCTCTTTCACTCTGTGCTTACCTGAGAAGCCTTTTTCGCTTTGTTGATAAGTTCTTTTCAGTTATGGGTATTTGTGCTTGCATTCCTTTCTTTGATTTTCCTGTTTAGCTCTTAAGCTTTCCCACCCATAGCATTCTACTTAATTTTTCCTCTACCATTGTTCTTCCCTCTTGAAATGTTAAAAAAAATCATTAGAAAAATATTTAGTGCTGGAATAAGCCAAATGGAAATGGATTGGCCTAATGAAATCAGAATTGTGTCCCATAGGGTCTTGCCTGGTGTACAATGAAGCTGTTGTGTGACCCATTTTGCAATCTCTTGCTCCTGCTGAGCACTTGCTTTTGGGCCTGACAGCTGTTTTTCTGCTAGAACTGACTGTCCAGTACTCTCCACTCTGATCCCCCACCCTCCATTTGCAGTGCTCTAATTGTTGTAGAAACTGGTTCCATTGTCCTGATGGGAATGTAAGGAACTGGACATCAAAGCTGTATATTATGACAAAGTAGTAGTCCACATTACATGCCTTCAACTGTGTTCTTCTCTAGCTGCATATTGCAGTTACCTAAATGTCACTTTTGTAATGTTTCTAGAATATCTTGCAACATTCACTCACTTTTGGTTTCAAAATAAACCAAATGCTCAACCCAAAATAAATTCTCTTCCCCCGGACTACAAAATTGCCTCCATTGAAGCTATGGTCTTTATTATGTCCTTACTCTTTTTTATTCTGTAAAATAGTGTTTATTTATGTTAAAATATTTCTATTCTGCCCTATATCATATGATCTCAGAGTACAATAAAATCAGTTTAGCCAATAAGGTAAAATAGTGGGACATAATTTAAATGCAGTAAATGCATATTAAACCATTTTAATTTGGCAGTTTACAAGGAGAAAATAAAATGAGGCTGGTGGTTGCAAAAGGAAGCCAGGATTTGAGCATAAACCTCAGTCTCAGAGAGCCTCTCTGGAAATTTGAGGTATGGTCAAAACAAAAGCATTCCTCAACATTGAGGCTTAAATGCATCCAGCAGAGGGCACCAATGACTGAGAAAAAACATGGTTGTAATGATACATCTCAGCACTGAAAACACTGTTGACAGTTTCCCTTTCAGATAGATTATGATGCAGAAAAACCAGTAAGAAGACTAAAAGCATTTGTGGTGACAGGGAGGCAGGTAAAACAAAGAAATTTCTAAAGAAGGCAGTACTGTATTTAATAACCTGTTAAGATGTGATTCAGTTGGGGCAGAGGGAGTAGAGGAGCTGCCTGATACATATGCTAATATAGCAGAAAGCCAAAACTAGTTTTGTATAATCCAAAAATGAACAAGACTCAAAAATCCTGCATTGTGTCCTGAATCTCTTCACTTCCCTTCTAACATTAAGTTTAAGCTTTTTGGCTATCTATACTGCTCTCTCCCATTTTTGTCTGTTTTCTATGTGCTCTGCAACTAGGCTGCTGGTCAAAAGATTGAGATGATAGGATTTTTACATATTCTTCCCACCACCACCAAACACACACCATTTAAAGCTTTAAAAGTTTGATAATTTGACAGTGACGGTGAATTGGCAGAGATGAACAGGAATAAAATGCTGGGTGAGGTGCTGAGTCATAGAAAAGAGAGTGATTAATGTTTGAGTTTTTCAAGTTAAGGATGGTACAGCCAAAGTGGTACCACTCAGAGCCCCAGTAGGTTTTCAGTACATGACTTTTTAAAAAAGCTGCTTATGGAGAATGAACAGCTTTTGGCTTTTGTGAATAGGGGCAAGGTGACAATAGGGATGTAATTACTTCTCTAGGGAAAAACACTATCTGGGTTGAGTACTCTCCATTGATAGAGATGGATCAGCATAGATGGGTCACAAATCAAAAGGTTGCATATGACTATGCAGGCAAAATTGTGTTGAGTCAGAGCTGTGCTTTCTTGTGCATCCTCCTGCCAGTGGGGGAGAAAAACCACTTCCTTGCCTCTTTGGCCTTAGGAACACAATGAAAAGAAAATTCAAATTGCATGATGGGAGGAGTATGTCTCAGAGGTTGGAAATGTTATTCAAAGTAATATATTACCTTTGCATTTGTTTAAATGTGTCTAACATGATGTTAATTTCTTGTACATAATGTAGCACATAATATAAATTAACAAAAAAGTTACCTACTCCCCAAAATTATGCAGGAATGACAAAATATTGCAAAAATTGTAATGGTTAAATTATTCTCATTCATGTGTGTTCCTCAGTATTCAAAAAAATTAAAGCATGCTCCTTTTTTCTCTGGCATTTGTGTGCCTGAGTGAGAATGTTCAAAGAAGCAAAGATTATTTCATTTGTAATCAATTACAAGTTAATGTATACTCTTAACTGTGTACAGCTTGATTCAATTTAACATGTTCAGACTGAGGTTCACTAGTAAGCAGCCATTTCCAGTGACACTGTGTATGATAATCTCCAGAAAACAGTGAGACTATTCTCTTATCTCTTGATTCACAAATATATTTTTCTCTCATAGAGACAAAGCCATCAGTTGAACCTGTTCAAGAAACATTTGACATTTCTTCCTACAAGAACTTGCAGCATCATGAGTATACCCCATACACATTTGTGGATTTTGATGTTCTGCTTTCAAAACTGCGGTTGCCTCAGCCATCATCTGGGAGATTATCTCCCAGGCATTGAATCAGATGAGGAAACGCGATATGTTATGACAATAAAGTAATACCTGTTTTAATTAAAATACTTTAAATGAAGCTCTTGGTTTATATTTAATCCATGAATTTCTTGGTGATCAGTATGAACTCTAAGAAGTCATAATAACAGCAGCTGTTTGGTTCATCAAATGAATTCTGATACTAAGTTTTAACATGATAATCTCCTACTGTATGTTGTTCTATTTAGGTTTAGCTAGACAACAACAACAATAAATTTATTTATACATTAAAATACAATAAAATACAATGCCCCATAAATCCACTCACCCACCATAACCAATACGACCTGCTTTGAAAATACTTGCAGATTACCTATCATTTGGAATTAGCAATGTGAAGGTTGAAGAAAAAATGGAGGAAATTTTTGGGTTTTTTCTTCACAACATTTCCCCCTAAAAGTGCAGAAAATTTAGACTGATGTATAAAATGCTTAAAAGTAGGCATATATGTATTGCTAGTTGACCTATACTCACCTGAATTGAATACTAAACACATTTAGGGCTTGATGCTAGTAAAGAACTTTCAGGTCCTGTACAAATATTTAGGTTCAGGGACTGTAGTCTGTGATTTTGCCAAGTATAATCCTTCCCAAACATAACGGCAAGGCTGTTGCATGACGCAAACTCTTAACTCCTTGTTTCTTTCTTGATTCAGATTTCTCCATCTTCTGCAGCACATGTGAAAACAAATTTTTGGAAATATATTAAATAAAGAAATAGAAATATTCAAAAGTACAGAGCGTTTTTTCTCCCCTCAATTCAGGCAAACTTTAAATGTCTGAATGTCCATAAACATGATGGAAATGAAGGATCAGAATTGGGTAGAAAAAGTTGACAATGGTAGTTCATAAAATTAGACTGGTAAAGTGTGAGCAACTGCATGAAATTGGAGAGCTCCATTGCTCCCCTCCCTAGGGACCATGGAAAGCTGCACCCCTCCCCTAATTTTTTTCTGTTTCCTGTTTGAAAACAGTCTCCCATACCCTCTAAGTAATTTTAGCACCTCCCCAGCTGTCTGAGAGCTAGGAGATGCCAAGAAATAAAATTAAAAGTTGACTTATAATTACTTCCTGGTTAGAAAAAAGCCTCCTAAAATGGCCTTAATGTGGTAAAATTGGCCCCAAGGAGTGTGAGAAATTTTTTAAAAACCTTTTAAATGGACATTAGGGGGAGGCATGAAACCTCAAAAGTAGCCAGAGGTGGGCTGCAATTATCTCAGGAGTGTATAGTTTCATGAAGCAGAGTTAGAATTCTATGTCATCTCTGTGATTTCCTGTTCTTTATTTTAAAAAGGGTGCCTGTTTAACCCTGTGGGAAAGAAAAAAAATCAGAGTATGTAACATATGCTGAATTTGATTTCTCTTTTGTATGCTTTTCATAAGCTCAAAATATGTCAGATTTCTTTGAAATCTATATGCTTGCAGTTCTCTTGTAACAAACTGAAATATTTAAAAATAAATTCAGTTATAAGCTGAATAAACTATACTGAATAAAAGATACCCAAATATAATGGTGAGCAAATCAAGTTGTTCATAATATATTTTACATTCCTAAAGTTGACAAGATTATTTTGGATCTCTAAAAGGTTGTTTTTGTTCTTACCTGCCTTTCAAGCCAATTTCTCTACTCGTGGCAACCCTGAAATTAGACTTCTCCATGTCCTGTTCTCAACCTCTCTGCTCAAATCCTGCAGATTTAGGCCTGTGACCTCCCTGATTGTGTCTAGCCATATGGCATGCAATCTTCCTTTCTTTGTATTGCCCTCTACATCATTGTCTTTTCTAATGAATCATACTTTCTCATGATGTGGCTGAAGTACGACACCCTCAATTTAGTCATCTTGGCTTTCCATGAGAGTTCAGGCCTGATTTGTTCTAGGAACCAATTGTTTTTCTTTTTGGCTGTCCACGATATCCTCAGCACTCTTCTCAGTACCACATCTCAAATGAGTTGATTTTCTTTCTACCCACTTTCTTCACTGTCCAGCTCTCACATCCATATGTGGTAATGGGGAATACAATGGCTTGGACAATTCTGACTTTAGTATTCAGTTGTATACCTTTATGTTAAAAGGTACTATAAAGTAAGTATTGCATTTCATTTTCCCTGCCCAAATTTCATTTTCTGGGGCACCTGGGTGATAGAATACTTTTTACCCAGGCTTCAGAATTTCCAGACTGAGCTTTAATAGCACACATATTATGACATACTATTTTTCATGCAATTTTAGGTGAAGGTGCATTTCAGGGCTGCCTGCTGAATATAGGGGCTTTTCTAGCTGAATGTACTGCGTATTTTATTGTGATATGCATTAGAGCACAGACTAGTGCTGTAATTAACTATGATAGTAATAATGCTCATGAAGGACTTTCCATTAAGGATGGCTAGCTTTCTCTAAGCATAGTTGACAGAGGAGCCATATTCTTTTTAATAATGGATTTAATGGTGTTCCAAGGGATGTTCCATTTCTAGTTTATAAAACAATGTGTGGAAAAATCAAATTGGGGTGAATATTACTGCAGTCAACCTGGGCCTCAGCCCTCCACTGACAAAGATGGATTCAAGAGTACTCCCAAATACATGCCTGCCCTTTCAGAGGGAGTACAACATAAATAGGTTGTTTATCCAATTTCTGGACCTAGGAATCACCAATACACAAAGCCTCCAGCTATTAAGATTCACTTCACTGACCTTCATTCAGCTGCCTACAGCATCCAGGTACAGTTCAACTTCTGCCTTGCCCAGCCAATTCCAACAACAAGGACAAGCAGAGCTGAGCATTCTGATGGCGCCCATCCCTAAACATCTAATAACCTTACACAGCAGTATTATACTGTAAAAATAAATAAAATAATGAAAAAGGTGATATGTTGGAAACTTCTGGTACATCTCATTTTATTATGTATGAAGAAAAACAGGAATCTTTCAATTTTTCCCTCAGAAGTGGAAACATCATAATATAGTGCCTCCTATTTCTGCAGAACTGGTCCAGTAGAATCCTGTGGTCAGTGGTTTCTAAAGCACCTGAGAGATCCAGGAGGATCAACAAAGCTGTACTGCCAATGTCTTTCACACACAGGACATCTTCTGTCAGGCCAGCCAAGGCCATTTCAATATCACGCCTTGATGTGAAGAAAAGATTGAAATGTTGAGCAACATTTTGGGAATAGTTGATCCCATGCAATAATTTTTTTTCGAGAAACTTTCACAGAGCAGAACACATAGCCAGATAGTTGTCTTTACTAGTCTAGATGAAATGTGCTACCAAATGCTCTTCTATTCTTGGAAACATATTTCAATCTTTTGGCTGATACCTACTTTGTTTTACTTTTACAGTTTATTTTTCTTTTAAATAATATTATAGGCCCAAGACAGCCAGGAAGCCAATATTAGGGCTCGGGAGCACTCACCAACCGCACACTCTCAAGCCCTAGTCCGTAATGGTGGTGGCATCATAGTGGTGTCCCATCCACATGAGTGCCACCATCTTTACATAAGGGATGCACAGTGTACAGATGTTGCTGCACGTCTGTTACATCACCAGTGCGCCAATGGCACACTCGTACACCAGGCGCCACAAAACCCGTTTTTTTCAGGTTCTTACTCCAGAGGGACGCTGCATGGTTTGTCTGCTGTGGTGTCCCTCCGGAGTTCAGATGGGTGCCTCCAGCCTGCCGTTTTCCAGTGGTCTGTCTTGGCCCATAGTAAAACTTGGATATGAAGTTAGTCAGTTGGTACTCTGTTCACATATTACTTAGGTAAGGGCCTGTGCAGACCGGCCATTAAGGCCAGCCTGGGGGTAGGATCAGGGCATGATGTCCATATGACTTCATGCGCTGACTCCACCCCCATGGCAATATGATGCTGCACGCCACTCCACATGGTGTGTGGTGTCATGGGACTCCTCTGGCACTGTGTTTACACGACACGGCCCCAAAGAAGTGCCTTAAGGCCACAGCTATCTCGTCCTTTCCAGGGTGCAAAAAGGAGCTGCTTTTTATGGCTTCTTTTTGTGCCCTGGAAAGGCCAGATCGGGGCTGTAGCGTGCACTGTCCCAATCCAGTGCAGTTGGAGGCGACTGCAGGCCGCCTCTTAGGGGTGGTCTGCACAGCCCCTTAGTTATAACTATGGCCTATTGAGACTAATTTTGAAAGTGTTTCATAACTAGTCAATTGTTTGATTTTCTGTGCCAGCAAGTGAACATAAGATGCACTATTCTTTGAGGCGAACATGATTTCAAAGTGAGTTTCCCTCTCATTAAAATCTTGGTGTTTTCTTTGTTCTGGACAGTTTCCTCTTTCTTGGAGTAATTTTAAACAATGCTAATGCAATAAGGAAAAACCTTGGTTTTCATCTTGAATCTTATTAAGCCTTTGAGAATCTGGGAAGCTAGATCAAAAATAGTTCTCTGTAACACCTCATCTTCAAAGCCCTCCTTTGTACAAGACCTCTGACAATAGATAACGGCTTGTAGGATCTTAGATCTCAATTGTCGTCTAGAAGTCTTTAAAGCAGAGCAATGCAGAGCACTGAAATTTTTGAAACAGAAAAGTAATACCAAGCACAAATGGACTAATGTTTTATTTCACTTCCTAGCGATTCTGATGGGAAGACTGAATATTCCTGCATTAATGTTTTCTCCCTTTTAAGTAAGATATGCTACTCTTGTCTTGGTGTATTCTGCACAAAGCTTTTCCACCTACAGAGTGCTCTTATTCTGTCTGTCAAATGTTTTTGCATGGAGCAAAGAGGAAAATATAAGCATCTCTGCAGACTTTTCCTCCCTCTCATACTCCTGAGTTTTACTATATACACTGGATGCTTTTTTTCAGTCTCTGTTTTAAGTAAATGTATTTGATTCACATTTCCTTATTCAGCTTTTGTATTCTCTATGTTTTATGGCACAATTCCAGTCTAAAAATACAAAAATGCATAGTTCAGAATGTGGAACTGACAAGAACCAAAAATAGACTGGTTCCCTGTCTGTAATTCTTCTTCAAATATTCGCAAAAAATTCTTAAGATAGCAACATCAGCACAGGGAAAACAGGCCCTTTATAAGCTGTCCAAAAATAAACAAAGCTCCTCGCTATAGCCAGATTGTACAGATCTAATAATACTGAATATTTTTTCACAACCATGAGCATGCTTGCCAAAGTCTGAAAAATGTTCACTCTTCTCCCTAAGTTACATTTTAGGCAGCAGGCTGTGTATTCAACTGTTTAATAACAATAGAGCAATGCAGGGTAAGGGGTTGTATTCTTCATCCATCTCAAAACAGATGACACAGGAAGACATTAGTTCAGCATGGTTATCTGTGTAGTCATATTTTGTTTACCTTACCAATAGGCAAGTCAACTTGAGGGCATGGGGGAAATGAGGTTGGGGGCAAACACAATTTAGTTTTGCCTGTTTTAATTCCAGCTCCTGGACTTTGACTTGGTAGTTGTATTTATTCTAACATCCAAGTCTCTGAAGAAGTCAACAATAGATAAGGAACAAAGTGAGCTTGCCATGATCTATAGTAGACCTCCTGTTTCAGGCTAAGTTGGGATGTCTGCCAAAAAATTAGCTAGATAAACTTTGGGGCTGTATCTTTTCCAGGGCTGGAGAGTGCTACTGGGCTTGTCTGTTGGTCTCTTTTTATTACGTTGTGTGACCACCTGTTGATGTCGAGGAATTCAACTAAATATAGATGACATTTTAGATAGCAGTTAAAATGGTGTCCCCATGCCTTTTAAATCTGCTTATAAAACATGGACTTCTTCCACTGTCAAAATCTTGTAGGTTTGATCACTTGGAGGTAACAGAACTTTCAAAACAACAACAATTTTTTAAAAAGCAATTTGGATGGAAAATACCAAAGAGACAGCAACGAAATGCATGTGGGTCTGCCACTGAAAACAAAGAAGTTAAAATGAATGGAAATTACCAAATGGATGAGATTCATGGAAATATTGGCCATAATCACAAAAAGTCAGCACGGGTTTCTGAAAAACAAGTCATGCCATACTAATCTGATCTGTTTTAAAAAAATAATAAAATAAAATTACTAGTTTAGTAGATGAAGGGAATGCTGTAGATATAGCATTTCTGGATTTCAGTAACAATATTACCATGACATTCTTGCAAACAAACTAGTAAAATGTGGGTTAGACAATGATACTGTTAAATGGGTTTGTAACTGGTTGACTGGCCACACCCAAAGGGTACTCATCTCCTCTTCATCCTAGAAAGAAGTGAAAAGTGGGGTGCCACAGAGTTCAGTCCTTGGCCCAGTGCTATTCGATATCTTTATCAAAAACTTGAATGAAAGAACGGGGGACATACTTATCAAATTTGCAGATGACACCAAATTAGGAGGAATAGCTAATACATTCGTCCCTTCTCACTTGCTGCCCCTCACTCCTGGAACCTTCTTCCCCCACATGTCTGCCCCATCACTTCTCTAGCCAGATTCAAAATTAATTTAAAGACTATATTGTTTAGGGAAGCGTTCCCAGGATTGTGCCATCTGCCCCAGGATGCCTCCTTTTAACTATTTATTAAGAAGCCATGCCCTCCCTCCAGTCCATCTGCCTTGGTCCTGGCCCTAGAGGGAGGGAAGAACCACTGGACCTCATCCCCTTCCCACCACCTTCCCCTCTTCCTTTTGTGTTGTCTCTTTTAGACTGTAAGCCTGGGGGCAGGGATCCGTCTAATTTATGATTGTATGTACAACACTGTGTAAATTTACAGTGCTTTATAAATAAATAAATAAATAATGAGAGGACATAATCAAAATTAAAAATGAAAGCTGGGACAGAGCTAACAAAACGAATTTTATCACAGAGAAATGTAAGAGCAGCACTTAGGGCATAAATAAATGCATAAATAAAGGATTTGGGACACCTGGCTTAACAAGACTATATGTGAAAGGGATCTAGGAGTCCTAGTAGACCACAAGTTGAACATGAATCAACAGTATGATGCGGCAGCCAGAAAGGCCAATGCTATTCTAGGCTGCATCAATAGAAGTAGAGTGTCTAGATCAAGGGAAGTAATAGTGCCACTCTAGTCTGTTTTGGTCAGGCCCCACCTGGAATACTATGTCCACTTCTGGGTACCATAATTCAAAAAGGATGTTCAGAAGCTGGAGCCTGTCCAGAGGAGGGCAATCAAAATGGTGAAGGGTGTAGAAACCATACCTAGGGAGCTGAGTATGTTCAGCCTGAAGAAGAGAAGGTTAAGAGGTGATATGATAGCCTTGTTTAAATATTTGAAGGGATGTCATATGGGTGATGGAGCAAACTTGTTTTCTGCTGCTCCAGAGAATAGGACCTAGAATAATGGATGCAAACTACAGGAAAAGAGATTCCACCTCAACATTAGGAAGAACTTCCTGACAGTGAGAGTTGTTCAACATTGGAACACACTCCCTCGGAAAGTGGTGGAGTCTCCTTCCTTGGAGGTCTTTAAATAGAGGCTGGATGGCCATCTGTCAGGGATGCTTTGATTGGGAGTTCCTGCATGGCAGGGGATTGGCCTGGATGGCCCTTGTGGTCTCTTCCAATTCTATGATTCTATAGTAATATGCTGAAAGCAAAAACAATAGAAGGTTTGAGAATAAAAATGGCACTACTATTTTTTTTCCATCCACATTACTAACACATTCACACCTTTCTGTAAAATAATCTCTTAACAATTTTTAATACTTTAATATTTTCAAGTCAAGCATCAACCCTGATGTATCTCTGCATTAAGTCTTTATCCATTCAACATGGCAATATTATCCTTTGCTAATCATACATCTAATTCAAAGTAGTAAAAGTCCTAATTTTAAACTTTTCTGAAAGCACTATACCTACAATACGCACATGTTTTCATACCGTTCCTCATCACTGAAAGGCAATGCTATCAGATCAAATTCAAACTCCAAACTAGCATATTGGGCAATAGGTCTCAAGACAGACATTGTGATGTGTCCAAATATAAACAAACTAAAGTGATTGCACATCCTTTAACAAAATATTCTGGACAGCTGTACACACATGATAATACCAGATTTACTGTACTAATTGTGCAGGGATCTGAGCTAATAAAACCTTATAGTACAGTCCCTGTGATATCATTGCAGTCTCTGCAATGTCCACAACATTTAACCTTCAGTTCTACGCAGCTCAATGATCTAGATTCTAATTTCACCCAGAGAATACTTCTTTTTCTTGCAGTGTAACGATTTATCCAAGATGCATTGGTCACAAATCATGGTGAAGATCTTTCTTCCTGCTATAACCAACCATTCATAATGTTAATGTGCCATTCTCTTTCACTGCATGCGCACACATTTTGCCATTAGGTTTGGGATTACAGAAATAGATGTATGCTTTGGTTTTATATCACACCAAGGAAAATGAATTGCCTGTGAAAGCAAGGCTCTAAATGCACACAGGAAGCTTAGTGAGGAGGAAAACAATTTCCCAGACTTAACTTTTCCAATTGCAAACAGCCTTTAATTGCTTTCTCTGGAAGTAGACCTGAAAATGTTTTGTAATGTTGCAGTGGAAGCTGATGAACAAAGCCGATTAATGTTGTTCTGAATGACAGTGAAAGGAAAGCAGTATTAAAGTGGAGACACTGAAAATAACACCTACAATCTTCCTTGTTTTCAAAGTGATAAAGTGCAACTTAGGTACAACAGTTAAAAATCCATCTACGTGACAAAAGACGTTAGGAGTAATGTCACAGCTGTTAAAATGTCAATCTGGCTTTCTACCCCATTTTCTCACTGACTCTGTTTGCTCTTACCCTAACACACTAAATGGGAGCTCTTTGAGGTACGAAAGTTTCTCACATTTAATGCTATTGTGATAAATTTAGTGTAATATTTAAGACTTTTAGAGATGAGTATAATTTATGCACAGTGACACATATCATTGGGAACACTAAAATTAATAAAATATAATAAAACTGAGGCCTTTTTAAACAGAGGCTGGGTGGCCATCTGTTAGGAGTGCTTTGATGGCATATTCCTGCTATAATGGGATAACTGTGGGATTCACAGCTGTTCACGGGATTTTCTCACTCATTAGAAACAGCGGCAAAAGCACAGATTGACTAGTTCATGGATTGACTACAGGATACCTACAGTCTGGCCACCATGTGATGTGATAATATCCATGGATTACAGTGTCAATACCACTTCTATCCCACTGTTGAAGAACAGTACGATAATCTCCTAAACCAATTTAATAACTATTTTAGCCCAAACTACCAAAAAAAAAAAAAAAAAAGCTTCTGGGGTGGACAGGTTTTAATGCTGCCTAGCACAGAATCCTTTGGTAGCTACTGTACACCAAGCTATATTTTCCCATTTTTGTGCAAATATACTGTTTAAAATATATTAACTTGTTAGATATCCATACCCAACAGCTGTCTCAGTGGTAGACAACACAAGCAAAGATTCCAGTACCAGCACATATCAGCTAGTTATGACCTAGAAACGTACACTTATATACATTGTGCACTATGCTGTTATAGCGCTTATTCACTTTTACGGCTGCCTCCTATGGAATCCTGGGATATGCAGTTTAGGGAGGGGCATTTAGAATTTGCAGCCAGAAAAACTCTTAGGCGTTACTAAACTACAGGAGGCAGCAATAGCAGTAATAGTGGAATAATAGTGCTGTAGTTTGTTATTGTCCCACATGTTTGCTTCCTTATGAACCTGGTATTTTTCAGGGTCGAGGAACTTCTCTTAGGTCTAATATGCACTGTGGAAATAATGAAGTTTGACACTGCTTTAACTGCCATGGCCTGATGCTATTAAATTCTGGGATTTGTAGTTTTGTGAGCTATTTAGTCTCAGTCAGAGAGCTCTGGTGCCACCAATAAATAAATAAATAAATAAATAAATAAATAAATAAATCCTGATTCCAGAGGATGGACCCATGGCAGTAAAAGTGGTGTCACACTCTTTTATTTCTGCAGTGCAGATTAGACCATCTTTGTAGACACATTTGAGGGAGGTGCAAGAAAGGTATTTCTATGTAGCTGGCTACTCTCAAACGTCAGAGCTGGGTGTGGGATTGCAACTCTCTTTGCCACTCTCTTTGCCATACTTTCCCAGATGTTCTGAGAGTGTGGGGCGGATTATGTAGGGAGAGGCGTTTCTTCAAGTAACTCGGGCCCAAGCCATGTAGCGCTTTAAAGGTAACAACCAACACTTTGTATTGCGCCCAGAAGCTGATCGGCAGCCAGTGTAAAGATTTTAATATAGGGGTGATAAGATCCATTCTGGATGTCCCCATAAGTAGTCTGGCTGCTGCATTTTGGATCAGCTGAAGCTTCTGAACTTAGTACAAAGGTAGCCCTATGTAGAGCGCATTACAGAAATCTAGACGAGAGGTTATCAGTGCATGTACCACTGCTTCAGGATCCTTTGAACATGGAGCAATGGATTCAAACTACAGGAAAAGAGATTCCACCTCAAAGTTAGGAAGAATTTCCTGTCTGTAATAGCTGTTTCACAGAGGAACACACTCCCTCGGAATGTGATGGAGTCTCCTCCTTTGGAGGTTTTTAAACAGGCTAGGTGGAAATGTCAGGAGTGCTTTGACCGTGCACCCCTGACAGATTCTTCAATAGCAGAGGTTTGGTCTTGAGGGTCCTTGAGGTTTTTTCCAACTCTGTGATTCTAACATTCACAACCCCCACTCCACCTGAATGAGAAATGACACAAACTCTTTGTTACACATGGGTCTTGCTTGCCACTAACGGTCAGTGTATCCATCATGCTGGAAAAGAAACATGGCATATGCTATGGCAGTGATCCCAAACCTTTATTCCTCCAGATGTTTTGGACTTCAGCTCCCAGAATTCCTGACATTTGGCCAAGCTGGCCGGGGCTTCTGGGAGCTGAAGTCCAAAACATCTGGAGAACCAAAGTTTGGGAACCACTGTGCTAAGGAATAGAGGTGCATAGGAGTTCACTGCATTGCTTATGACAGTTCTTGGCACTACAGCTTCCTCCTCCTCTGAAAAGATGGACTTTCTCTGCCTCTGGCATCAAAACACCAGTGAGGGTTTCTCAGGTGTAGGGTTGGAGGAACCTTGTGTGCTAAAACAGTAGCTATCAAAGTGTTTGGGACTTCAGCTCCCAGAATCTCTGAGCATTGGCCATACTGGCTGGGAATTCTGGTAGGTGAGGTCCAAAACATCTAGAGGACCCGAACCTCTAGAGCCATGGTTCCCAGACTTTATTCTTCCAGATGTTTTGGACTTCAGCTCTCAGAATTCCTAACTGTTGGCCAGGATGGCTGGGGCTTCTGAGAACTAAAGTTCAAAATATCTAGAGGACCAAAGTTTGGGAACCACTGCTCTAAAGCAACTTGTTTTCCCTAGTCTGATTTGTCTTTTGTAAAGCTACAGTACACTGATTTAAACCTACATTCTTTTACTATCTTCTTTGGGGATCAGATTGAACATGGCACAAAGAGGGACAAAACTGAGGAAGTGGGAAGGCATTGTTTATTGTTCCTTGTCAGCCAAGGAAATGGAACTGGCTGATAATCCTGCAGGAAAAGATTCATCTGTTGCTGAGGCCCCTTCTAGACGTTTGCCGGGGGGGGGGGCTTTTTATGCCAATTTAGCTTAATGTTCCCAAATGTCTGGAATATACCTAAAATATTATCATTAACGGCTGTCGCAAGCTGAAAATAGGTGATGATATCCTAAAAATTGGACACTCCAGGAACTTATTCAACTACATGAAAATAGTGTAGAAAGGAAGAAGTATATATTTGTACTTCCACTGGAATAGTACTAGCGGTCATATACTAATATATAAGGTAGAATCCAGTGTAATGGATAGTTTCTAGCCCATTTCCAAATGACTTGCAGATGTATTACTGTTGCAGCTGTTGCAGGCCTTGTAATAGCATTAGGCTCTGAGTCAGTCATTTAGTGCCAATGAATTCTGGCAGCGTAATGTGTTTTGATATTCCCAAGGAGGGATCCATAGAAAAGCACAAGGAGCAGATGACGAGAAACTAGAGCAAGATAAGCAAGAAAGCTTGACTCCAATCATGAAAGCAACTTAAATTTTAAAAATGGAGGCAGGGAGGAAGAACTCAGTAAGATTTTGTCATCTGTGTTTGAGGGACTGACACAGAAGTACACAATGGCCCATACAAGTATTTTTAGCTTTTACTTCTAACCCTTTAATATATGATTGCAGCTATAACTTGGTCTCTGGCTTGATGTTTGCTTTGTTACAGTATGCAAAGCTCATTTAATGTGCTTGCTAGAAAAATTACATCAGATAGATATGTGACAATTTCTGATTACAAAGGTGTCCTGGAGCTGGGCTCAAATGCTTATGTCGGCATGAAAAATACTCAAACTACCATTTATTGGATACTTGTCTTCTAAAGGAATATCAGGTTAAACAGCTGCAAATAGTACTGAGTTTCTAGATTTAACAGGCTTGAAAATTACTCGCCGCCCCTAGCATAGTACTGTGTGTGTATGTGTATGTGTTACTTTTCACTTTTAAAAAACCTGCCTAAACAAAGAAGTAGAGAAAGTTTTCTGTGAGAACAATTTAATATTAAATATTTGGCACTGTGAGTGGGCTTGCTTCAATCTTCTCATGTATAAAATACATCAGGAAGCAGAAACACATTTATTTTTATGAGCAGAGACATTCCTGTTACAAGGAGCAACACAGAAAAAAAGAGTTTGACTGTTTTCACTTATATTGCTCATAAAGCTGGATAATGTGAAATAAACCCTAGAGACAGAAGCAGTATAATAGACCTCCAAATTCTCTACTGTGCACAGCACAAGACAGAACATGCAGAGTGTGTATTTTATTACTACAACTCTAGATATTTTGTAATATTTATGGAACGTATTGGTTACAGTTGATAAAATGAACCCAGTTTACAGCTGTTCAGATACCAGTGCAGCTACTACAAAATCCTATGAATAGATGCAGCTTTCCGGCATTTTACCAGTAATTGTAATAGCAGTATTTTCTTCACTTCCAAGTTGTACATAAGTGCTTAATATGTTAAGTGTTTTTAAACATAAGCAATTGACATTTTAATGCTATATGCTTTAATCTAGCTTTAGACACTAAAGTATCTTTTGCTGCTTATTCACAAGATTTTCAATTCAAATTTAACAAGTTACCAACCCAAGCACCCACAAGTGTGACTGCCCCACATAGACATTATTTGGATTTAAACTTTACCTTGATTTGCTAGACTTGTATCCAGTTTTTCAACTGGAGCCCCAAAACATATCACTCTTTTCATAAGATTGGACCTAGATTTGGGTGTGTGCAACAGGACTAGTCAAGGCAGATGTTCCTTCCACCAGCCCTCTACAATAGCCCCTTCATCCTCCCTGAAAATGTTACAGGGGTCAGGGGAACCTGCAGAATTGCATTGGCTGTGGGATAGGGATGGGACGTTCCCCAAAATCAGGCAAAGCTGACATCCCCTGTGCCTCTGCCTGCTTTTGGGAGATTATTTTTTCCCATTACACTACAGCTTCCTTCAATCAGAATGGATAATCGTTCAGGATTTAGAAGGTAACTGTTTGTTCCTCATTCTTGCATCTGTCTTTAAAACACAAGGAAAGCTTTGCTCTCGTGCCACAGCAAACTACAGTTCCCAGAATTCCATAGCATTGAGCCGTGGCAGTTAAGTGGTGTCCAACCGGACAATTTCTGCACTGCGGATGCAGCCTAAGACAATTTAAGGGCTGGATGAAGTGCTTCTCACTGCAAACTATGGCACCTGCGCAAGGGCCCACTTTCTTCTGACTTTCTAGGACCATCTACAAAAGAGGCAGTTCCTTTATGAAAAGAATACCTTTTGGCAGTAATAAGTATTATGAATATAGCCCTTTCAAGAGTTGAAAGCATTAAGCATAAAATGTATTTCATTTCACTTGAACATTTTTTTAGTGAGCTGATGTGCTTTAAAGAAGTGCTATCATAACAGCTGCTAAGGGAGCTGCTATAGCTGTAGTGTGGAGCAAGGAAGAATAAAGCTTCTTTCTGTAGATTCCGTGTTTCTCTGTTGTAAACCGCTTAGACACTCCTTAGGCGGTATGAAGCGGTATATAAACGAAGCTGTTTGTTTCTGTTTATTCTCTATCTCAAAAGAAGAAGATGAATATTGTATGTTGAGAGAACCTCCAGGACTCCAGCCTTTGTTGTGGTTGTGTGCCTTCAAGTTATTTCCAACTTAATGCTGATCCTAAAGTGACCCTACCATGAGGTTTTTTGGCAAGATTAGCTCAGGTTGGCCATTGGCTTCTTCTGAGGCTTACAGTGTGTGACTTGGCCAATGTCACCCAGTGGGTGAGGATTTGAACCCTGGTCTCCAGGATCCTTGCCCAACACTCAACTACACCACACTGGCTCCCATACTCCAGCCTCAATCTGGCCCAGTTTGAGAAATAAACCTTGTATGTTGCATGGACTGAATTATGACAAAATGGTTGACACCCTGTTTTTACATCCTATTGAAACACACAGAGTAGGGAGATGAAGGGGGACAACGATGAGGAACAGCTTGCACCTTGCCTTTTAACTAGCAGTGCCTCACTTTTCAAGATCATCACTTAATACGGTAATCTGTTTGTTGCATTTTGAGGAGATACAAAGAAGTGGAAGATCGTTGTGCAAGCAGAAGCATTCAGCCAGCGCTGCAAAAATTTCCAGAGTACCGGTAATTCATGTCATTCTACCTATACATGAGGTTGTGCAAATAAAATAATCTAAGTGGATTTACTTTAACTTTCCGACACAGAGCTGCAAAAGCTATAGAACAGTGGCATTTTCCTGTGAATGGTATCTTTTTGCATATAGAAGAGGGCACCCTTGAATGCAGCCCATCACTGGAAACATGCGCATTATGATCAAGCTGGCATTAGTGAACTACAGCTGGTAGGACCATCTGTTAAGCAGTGCTATAAAACTTTACAAACATTGGAGCTTATAGTTTTTGATTAAAACTAAACATAGTGTGGTTAAAGGAGACTGAAATAAAGAGGGAATGTGTGATTTCAAGCTGCTTCCTTATTTATGTCCCATCCCAAACTCTGGGCTCAGGAAGGCTTACAAGAGTTTTAAAACTATGCTTAGCACTTATTTTAATCATGGGAAATGTTGCAATTACTACACGAATGGAAAGTGTACTGCCTTTATTTCCTCCTTTCCTCATTTTGACTATTAGGATTTACTAAGGCAATCGTAGTGCAACAGCAGCTCTACGAATCCTATGAAGGTCAAGGTCTCTTGGAGAGTTAATCACAGCAACTGGCTCTGATCTCCTTTCCTTTGGAGATTTGCCAAAGCCTAAGCATTTTCCAAAGGCAATGCCAGCCCTTTTTCATTTGGACTGGCATTTGATCACTAGGAGCTAAGCCAATAGGGAGTTATTTTAAAATTGGCTATGCCTTTCCTTTATGCCCTTATTTTTTCAGTCTTTGCTGTAAACTTGCTACTTTGGAGCTGGGTAAGAAACCTAAAAGAATCAAATACAGTAGAATTATTTATTTATTCTAAACAGATGCCCTCACAAAAATCAGAAAGGGAAGATTCAGAATGAACTCAGATGTCAAATTTTATCTGGCTGCTTGCTTGCTACTATATTGAATTTCCTCCATGGAGTCCAAAGAACCATCGAATGATGGAAACTTGTTTGCCTGAATACAGAAATATGGGTAACCCTTGCTTATATGCTCTTACACACTTTTGGTATGCATCCTTTTCTGGGAGTAAATCCCATGGACATAGCAGAACATAATCTAAAGTAGACATGCCTGGGATTGCACTGAAACAAATCACCACTCACATAACTTGCATAAAAATACAATAATTTTGCCTGTTCTAAGATAGAAAGTGGCTTTTCATGTTTGTTTAGGTGTGAACCAAGCAACCAGACTCATTTAGTCTGGTGCTTGAATCATTCTAAAACAGTGTTTAGTTTCTTCTGCTTAATACATTTTTGCAATAAGATGTTATATACTAACTCCAGTATAACATAAATAACTTCTGTTTTTGATGAAATCAATAATGTTAATAACAGCAGTTTATAATACAAGCAGCCATTTCATAATGGAGGCGCTACAATACTCCACTTTAACAAATCTTTAAATTTCTTAACGTATGATAGGTAAGATTTGTGATTCAGAATTGTCTGATTTTTTTAGGCCACAACTGTCTTAATACCATTGCTGTTAATAGGAATATGTACTGCATATGGCATTCCAGTATTGATACTATTATCCCCTTGTTCAGAGAATTTCATTATGAAAGACATGCATCCTGCTGCCAATATGGTGGTGATAGTAACTAATGTTATATTAATATATAGTTATATAGTTATATTAATATATAGTAATCCCTGAAGGCTTGGTGTAGGCAGTATCTGAACCATTAACTCTAGTGAATGGAAACAAACACCATCAAGAACAACATGGTGCAGTACTGTAATGTAGCAGCTACAGGTTTTTAAAAATTTTATCATTGGATGTTGGTGCTCAGTTCAATTCTTTTCCAATTCTTCAGTTTCTTTTCCAGTTCTTCATAGTTTCTTTTCCAATTCTTCATAGTTTGTCTGTGAAGAACATGGAAGTTATTGCAATATTTAGGACATGAACCAGTTTACTATTAATGGGTTTTCACAGACAACAGCTTACTTCAGAAGATTAGGGAATTATTTACAGGATTCTAGTGTCCTGAAAAATAATACAGAAATTAGATCCGAAACAGGAACAGAAAACAGACTGATATAGGCAATCTGAATTCTCTTTTATTTGCATCTTTTTTGTACTTCACAGCCAGAGTATGTAGTAGAGAGGATTCTAGAAATGATGGCACACAAGGTTTTTTCCCCCTAAAGGATCTGACAGCTAAAAAAACTGATGTTCCACTTCTCTCTTGATTTTTCAGTTTTTATTTTAAAAGTTTGTATCCTTTTGCAGCAGTCCTTTATTTATGAATTTTTCTTGGAAGTGAGCATGCTGCCATTTGGCTGGTCAACAAGTGCAAAGTCATTAAAGTGACTGACATGGCATTTTTTTTTAAACAGAATGAAAATACTTGTAGTTATTAATACTGGAAATTTCTGTTCTAGATTTTATTTTGCTTTGCATTTCTTACAGAAAACCACAGAAGGCCCATAAAATTAGGCACCACAATAGGCATCTACTACTATTGTTCCGTTCACGCATTTGTCCAAGTGGATTCTGAGACTATTAAAACAGCTCCAAGGTTTCCCCATGACTAACACACCAAGTTTTTAAAACAAACACCACATTTTTGCGGTTACCTACTTCCAGATAGGTAGCCACTCCCCACTGAAAGAGAACAATAGAATAGACAGAGAGAGAGGATTCTTCACAGAGGCCTCCCATGAAATTTTGTGACTTGAATTTCGGAATAAGCATACTCATAACTGAGAAGGCATCCAGAATTTTTTTCCCCTCTCAGTACTCTTGATTCCAACTTTTAAAATAGCAGGGAAAGGTTTCAGATACTTGCTGGTTTTCTCTTTTTTTCCTCTGAAACACACAGATCTCATTTTAAGGATATTAATTTAGGCAACAAAAGAAAAGGAGAACAAGGAATGGATAGGTTCCAAGACTTCTCCAGTAATATTCTCTATATCTATAGAAATATATTCAAAGACATAGCTGTGTTAGTCTGGAAAATCAGTATGCAAAGGGATCTTGTAGCACACCTTATAGAATAACTGAAAGGAGCTGGGAACATGAATTTTCATAGGCTTTAGCTACTGTCACAGACACCTGAGGCAGAGTGGAGAGTCCAGAGTGGCTGCTGTTGTGTGCCTTCGAGTTGTTTCCAACTTATGGCAACCCTAAGGTGAACCTATCATAGAGTTTTTTTGGCCAGGTTTCTTCAGGGGACGTTTGCTGTTGCCTTTTCCTAAGGCTGAGAGAATGTGACTTGCCCAAGGTCACCCGGTGGCTTCCCATGGCATTCAACCATTATATCACACTGTCCCTTGGAGGATCCAGAGACAGACAGCATGTGTTTGTGTGTATACATACAGATATATAAGCCTTTGAACCCTCCTATATAAGTCAATTGTGTGAGAGAAACATCTCTCTGTATTATATTTATTCATTTAGGGTATTTATACCCCGCTCTTCAGCCTTAATGGCTATCAGAGTGGCTTACAATTATTAATTTTTGGTTTCCTGCCCTCAGGCTTACAATCTAAGAAGACACGACACAAAAGGAAAAGGGAATAGTGGCGGGAAAGGGGATGAGGTCCAGTGGTTCCTCTCTCTCAGGCCTGGACCAAGGCAGATGGACTGGAGGGAGGGCTCTCTTTCTTCAGGCAAGCCCTGATGGAGCTGGACCTGTCTCTTCACTCCCTCCCAAGCCGGAGGATGGCAGTTGGCATGGAGGGAAGGTTCATATATATATTAACCAAATATAATATATATTTATATATGTGTGTGTGTATTAACCGAATAATACATATATATATAAAATATACATATTTGGTTAATATATATATATATATATATACACACACACACATATATATTTATTTGGTTAATATATGATTTATATATAATTATTATATATAATAATGAGAATGCTTATTTATATCTCACTCTTCAGACCTAAAGGATGTCAGAGTGGCTTACAGTTATTATTTTAATGAAATGGTTAATATATATATATATATATATATATAATATAGATATATAGATAATATTATATGAATATATAATAATTATATAATAATATTATAATTATATATAATATTATATATGTGTTAACCAAAGTCTTAGCAGGCAACCGTCCCTTATCCCCCCCCCCTTCCCTTTGTTGCCTAAAGATCCATGACACAGAATGCAATAAATATTGAATAAAGCACAGTATATTTGTGGGATTCCTTAATAGCGGCCCCGCCCTCAGAGGGAGCCTCGTTCCTTCGTTCGTTCGAGCAAGGAGGCCACATGATGACGTCACGCGCGGTTACAGTCCCAATCCGGCCAAGGGAGGGGGAGCGGCCTCGCTTCAGCTCCGCCCCCTTTCCATGCTCACCTCCTCCTCCCCCGCCCACCTCATGACTATTCATGAGCCCCGCACGGGCGCGCGCCCAGGGCTCCGACGGGGGGGCGGGGCCTTCCCCTCCGCCGCCCCGCCCCCTTCTCGCCCTCCCAAACACGGGCCCAGGGGCCCCGCTCCTTTCTCTGAATATTAATCATGCGTCAGGGCCGAGCGCGGTGTCGTCGGGGGGCGGCGCGCGCTCCGATTGGACGAGGCGGCGTGTGCGCGGTGACGCGTCTCGCGGCGGTGCGGGTCCCGATTGCTGCAGCCGCTTGTCAGTGTGACGAAGATTGGCACCCAAGGTAAGCGCTGTCACTCAAACCTGCTCCTAGCCTAGCCTTAGCCATAGCGCCATAGCCAGCCATCCATCAAGGCGCGCCCGACGCCGACGCTAGTGTCGGCCGTTTTGGCTGAGCCGCGCAAACAGAGCCGGGGGGCGAGAGTCCGCCATACGGAATAGCGGGAGGAGAGGGGGGGGCTGTTACAGGGGCGTCGGCGGCAGTCAGTCAGGCGCGAGGAAGGGAAGGGAGGGGGAGTGAGGAAATTTCTGGAACAGCCGCCGAGTGGCCGTTGCTTTTTATAAGGAAGGAGGGAGGGAGGGGAGGGGGACGGGTTGTGTGTTGGACTGAGAGCGGCAGCGTCGGCGGCGCGCGCGCGCTCTGTACTTTGGAATCGAACGCGGAGGTGTCGCGCGCGCTGAGGAGGGGAGGGGGAGTTGGGGAGAGAGAGGGAAAAAAAGGGCAACAGCTGTTTGTGGCGCGAGGCGGCGGCGGCGCGCGCGAGGGAGAAAGGGGGCGGGGCCGCGCGCGGGCGTTATTTAAAGGGGCCGGTTTTTTTTTCAGGGACAAAAAATAAATAAATTCCGATACCGATCTGAGGCGACGTCGACGGTTGAATTTATGAATGTTTTCTCTCACACACATACACACCACCACCACCCAGCCCTTTTCTTCCTCGAGTGCGCTTTCTTCTTCGCCCTCAACGACTACTACTAGAGAAGAGCTGTGAGGGGAAGGAAAATAAATAAATAAAATAAATAAAATAATAAAAGCTACCACCTTTACTGCTTGACTTAAAAAAAGACTCCTTTTTTTTTCTCCTCCTCCTTATCACCGCCAAGGAGGAAACTGTAGGGGTAAAAAACCCCAAGTCGACGACTACGTGACCCAATTAAAAAGCTCAAAACACTGACAGTGAATAAAATAATAACAATAGAAGTTAAAACCACTCGCTCGTAGAAAATATAATTCGGTGCTTCTTAAGTCTTGCTCGAAATGGACGACAAATGTGCAATAAAAGCTAAAAACACTGATAGGAATATAAATCCATGCTTAGTCGTGCTCAAAACAGAGGATAAATATACAATGAAAGCTAAAAACGCAGACAGGAATACAAATCCATGCTTAGTTGTGCTTGAAATGGAAGGCGAATAAAATAATAGAAGCTAAAAATTAAAACAATAGAAATATAAATGCACACTTCTTAGTCATGCTCAAAACAGAACGAGTAAAGAAGCTAAAAACACTCAGAAATATAAACTCATGGTTCTTGGTGGTGCTCAAAACGGAGGGCAAATATACAATGAAAGCTAAAAACACTGATAGAAATATAAATCCATGCTTAGCTGTGCTTGAAATGGAGGGCGAATAAAATAATAACAATAGAAGTTAAAAACACTCAGAGAAATATAAATCCACGCTTCTTAGTCATGCTCAAAACTGAACAAGTAAAATAACAATAGAAGCTAAAAACACTCAGAGAAACATAAACGCATGGTTCTTAATTGTGCTCAAAATGGAGGACAAATACGCAATAAAAGCTAAAAACACTGACAGGAATATAAATCCATGCTTCTTGGTCATGCTCAAAACAGAGGACAAATATACAATGAAAGCTAAAAACACTGATAGAAATATAAATTCACAGTCCTTAGTTGTGCTCAAAATGGAGGACTAATGTACAATAAAAGCTAAAAACACTCATAGAAATATAAACCCATGTTTCTTAATCATGCTTAAAACAGGACAAATAAAACACAATAAAAGCTAACATTAATAGAAATATACATTCACGGTTCTTAGTTGTGCTCAAAATGCAGTACAAATATACAATAAAAGCTACTGATAGAAATATAAATGGACAGTTATTAGTTGTGCTCAAAATGGAGGACAAATATACGATAAAAGTTAAAAACATAGAAATATAAATGGACAGTTCTTAGTTATTTTTTCAAAACGGAGGACAAATATACGATACAAGCTAAAAACACTGATAGAAATATAAATTGACAGTTCTTAGTCGTGCTCAAAACAGAGGACAAATAAAAACTAAGAACACTGATAGAAATAGAAATTCATGCTTCCTAGCCATGCTCAAAATGGAGGACAAATACAATGAAAGCTAAAAAAAAAGTCATGCATAATTTAATTTGTTAGCAATAAATGGTAGGTGTTTCACCTCCTTTCATTTTCAGACGTTTGCGTACCTCCTTTCAAACACGACATGTATTTCATGTAAACTTCCAAAGGTGTATGGCGTAATAAGATTAAACTTTGAAGGAATCTGGAGATAAACTCCTCCCTCATTATTTTTGTATGAAAGTGTATTTAGGTGCGTACATTTGTATATATGTATACAAATCGGGCAAATCACACCCTCTCAGCTTCAGGGGAAGGGAATGGCAAACCTCCTCTGAAGAAACTTGCCAAGAAAACCCTATGATAAGGTTGCCTTAAATAAGAAACAACTTGAAGGCACACAATACACACACACACACCATATGTTTGGTAAAAGCTGCATCCTAGACCATAGTACTGTCACTTTCAAAACTATTCTCTGGGCACAAAATGTAGTTCTGCATCCTTTCCCAAGTTCTAGTGTTCAAATTTAGTTTAAAAAACACCAAGGAATAAAAACAAAAATACATTAGAAAGTATAACTATATTATTAAATTATGCTAAAATTAGACGTATCTGGGGTAGCCATGCTGGCCATACAGTAAAGTACAATCCAAAAACCACAAAACAGCAGTATCTTTACTGGGCCAACCAAGTTGCATAAAATACATGATGCAAGCTTTTGAAGCTCCACTGGCTTCTTCATCGGGCAAGGTGTTTAAAAAATAATACAAGAGAAAAAGAAACGTTAGAGTCACAGGCCTAAATTTTGTCAAGATGTTGTCAATTAGAGAGAGAGATTTGTGTTGGCAGAGGCCACTCCTCTTTTTTCCCCATGTGGGCTTTGGAAGACAAAGAGTTGTAAAGTCCAGGAAATAAAATTTAAACTCCATTAGCAACATAAAAAGAAACTTCCTTTGAGATCCAGGCTGTCCCTGTCCTATGCAGGGTTACCCATCCCCTTCTTAGGCAGAGAAAGTTGAATTTCTCATTTCGAAAACTTTTAGATTATGTTTGAAAAACAGATTCAGAATCTTTCAAGTCACTTTGTTCTCTTGTTTTTTAAAAACCGAGTGAAAGCACCACAATATAAAATCCTGCAGTGTCAGGCTTTCAAGAAAAGCACAAATGAAAACAGTACAAGAACTGTAATAAAAAAGATTCAAGGTGATCTTCCTCACTGAGCAGAAGACTTTGTATATTCATTTACTGGAGCTATAGTTGTTCCATGGTAAACTGAGTACAGTATTCTATCAAACTAACTTAATTTGGGAGCAGGAGACTAAAAAAGGTAGAACTTCCACATGTATTAATCACAGAAATGTAACAAACTTTCATGGATTTGTTAGTTTTGTAGACAAGGAACAATGGAGGAATTGAATCCGAGCCCCCTCGCTCTAAAAATATTGTTCATTAGTTCTATAGCTCCTGAAATCCCAAAGAATTAACACTTTTCATGTAAACCTAAAAACAAGAATCATATGATTTTAAAGGAAATTTAATAATGTCAGGATGGCAGATCCCATCCTGGGAGAAAGGTGGGGTATATATTCATTAAAATAATAAATTCTTTATTTACAAGGTGTAACAGGAAATTTACAAGGTGTAACAGGAAATATATTGAGCCAAATATATGTTTACTAAGCACAAGCACTGAAATTTGGAAACAATTCATGATAAATGGAGTCTAAAGCAGGTGTTTTGGACTTCAACTCTCAAAGACCCCAAGTAGCTTGGCCAGTAATCAGGGATTCTTGAAGCTGAAGTCCAAAATACGTGGAGCCCAGCATTTGAGACCCATTGGCCTAAAGGATTGGTTTGCAAATGTAGCTCAAGTCAGCCTGGCAGATAAATTGAGCAGGAAGAGATGCTCCTTTCTGTCCCTATACCTGGAAACATGTATCATTGTACTGTTGCAGGAGTGTATGTAGATTTAATGACACCACTATATTTGTCTTTCACAAGCTGAAAATAATACCACATGCTTTTTTTCATTTTAAGGTCAGCAGTGCAGAATTTATTGGAAACATTATAGTGGTTGTCTGGACTTTAGTAAGCAACTGAGTTTATAACTGTATCTTTTACTTCAAACAAATACACACTTGCAAGATTAAATCCTAGAAAGAAGACAAAAGAAAAATTTGCTCAAAGAACTAATCCACAAGATGATAAGCCTGAGGGCAGGGATTCCTCTAATTTAAGATTGTATGTACAGCACTGTGTAAATTTACAGCGCTATATAAATAAAGGTTAATAATAATAATAATAATCATGTTAAATAATTATTAAAATGGCTGATTCAGTTACTGATTTATTCTGAAATGATTCTAGAGTCATGCATATGTGGGCTGATTTCTATCTCCATTCTTCTGTCCTAGTATTCTGTTTATTAAAAGTGTATCCTTTAATCAGGATTTGTTCTCAAATTTTTCAGAACATTTTTATCAAATTGCACATAAGTTGGAACCCATCTCCCTGGTGTTTGGATCACTGCCGTTTTCATATTGTAACTATCTTAAAATAATCCCGAATTTGGCTTGCCCTTGTTTCTCTCAGTTTGTCAGATGCATTAAGGACTACAAAACTCTTTCTTTAGTACACTGACATTCCTGGGACTCAGGCCTTATACAGACCGGCACTTTGTGCTGGCCTGTGAGCGGAGTCAGGGTGCAGCATCCTGAAGCTGAACACCTTGACTCTGCCCCCAGGGCATCATGATGTGCGCCGTTCCAGATGGCACGCACCATCATGGCACGACTCCAGTGCTGCATCCAGATGATGCATTGCCGATGGGGTGCCATACAGCCACACTGCTGTGGCTATGGCACCCTTTGGAGGGTGCAAAAAGGAGCCGCTTTTTGCAGCTCCTTTTTGCGCTCTCTAGAGGCTGCATTGGGGCCATGGTGTGAGGTTGCCGGGGTCCTGATCTGGCCAGGAAAGGGGCAGCTGTAGCCCCCAGTTTGCAGAACAGAGCTACCAAGATAGGGGACCATGTTTGTTTCATACACCGGTTTAGTCAATAATGATATGTGAATACTGTGCTTTTACTTTTGACCTTACGCTGATTTAAATTCTGGCATACTGCAGTCATTTTATGAGCAATATAAGGTTAGGATGCACTGTAAGCAGATGACAATAAAAATATGGATTAAGGAGTTTCAAAGACTGTGTTGGACCCCATGCTGTGGAGACTACTAGGGCAGTACAGAAAGTCCAAATATCCATTCAAACACAATTTGTCATATTTTTTAAGAAACACAGGCCTAAATTATTTTAATCCTGGCTAGAGTTGACCAGTTGAATGTATTACATTATCTACATTTTGACTCATTACCCAGCAATTGTTTGAATGGGTCTACTCTAGTTGATACTACTCTAGTTGATCCATGCCAACTTGTGTTTCTTTTGTTCATCTTGTTCATCATTTTGTTCATCAGATTACTCATTATGTCACAGTACAAGCATAATATAAAGCTGCAATGTTGTAGAAGCTGGAAACTGCTTAAGTATTAAAGTGCAATTTATATTTTCTAAATAACCGTAAAATTATTGTAGTAATAAGAAATTGCCTGCTATAATAAAATAATTCTAGGCGAATCTTCAGTAAAACGTTGATATTATATTTGAGCAAATGTTATAAACTGTTAAATAGTTTTACTAAAATACACTTACTCCCATAAAGAATAACTACATGCAGAAACAATTTTGAGCATGAAATATGTGTTTTAATGTCCAGCCTATGAGGAAAACGTGCATTTTCACAACATGGAAAAACCAATGATATGGAGTGCTATTAGTGCCAGTCATTGTTTTGTGGAAGAGTTGATAGTTAAAGCTGTGTGTGATGCAAAGAATATATTTCTTCTCAGCAATTACTCTTGAGATTTCAAAAAACCAATATTGAATAATTTATACATAATATAATAGGGATAAAATAATCTTAAGCACAGCCACCATTTTTCTAAACTATTTATTTAGACTAGTTACCTTAGGATAATTCTTGAGACTAAAAGTCTGAAAGGGGAAGCCGTCACAAATAAAAGGTTGTTAGTGATGAATATGGCTTCTTATTAGTAAGGAATCACTGGTAGTGTAATTTTTCTGTATATTTTCCTTGTTTTCTACATGTGTGTTCATTACATGAAAATATCTATATGCTATAATCAGAAAGTTAATTGAACTTGTGACAAATTATAATTATACAACTAGTTTGAAAGTTTTAGCTAAAGCTCCAGGGTTCAATTTATGTCACTTAAGTTATCTGCATTAACTAGAAGTTAGGGTTGCAAACTATGAATTAAGATGTATAAATCTGTTTTAGGGTTAAAAATACAATTCCCTACCTAGAGGTTGGATTACCCTAAGAAAGCATTCAGAGTTTTGAAGAAATTGTTGAAAATTACGTATCATACTGCGGCAAAGTGTTCAAAGAGAATGTGGTAATGTTATATTTAAGGGTCCTTCGTGATTTACCTTTTAAATCCTCTTACATTCTTTTCTTGATGCAATTCTTTAAAATCTTGCCTCTCTTACTTCCCGTCCATTGAACACAGTCACCTAATTCCTTTGCTGTCTGTAATTTCTATTTCAATATAGTTTTCTCCTCTTTCCTGCAAATCTAAATGATGTGTTTGACTGTTCATTTGATCAGTATGCCCACTGATTTCAAAAATAGCAGTCAGTTACTACAGAAGGGTGCAGCATACTTCTAGAAGACTTGTGGCTAAAAGACAATTGTGCTTTTATCCAGAACCATCTGAATATTACATTGTGGAGGATTCTAACCATGTTGACTTGGAAATAAGTCATTTGCTTTCAATCTTAGAATTGCAATCCATGAGAATAGCAAGACTTCTAAGATACTCCAGGGGAGCTGAAGAATCTGAAATGTAGGAGCACTCTGAAGACCTGGAAGACGTGGATTGTTCGCCTGAAGACAAGACACTTTATTCTCTTATGCTGCTGACCTTTGATCAGTTGATCTAGAGTTTCAGTTTCCTCAAAATCTACTACAATTTTGGAAGAAAAGCAGCTTTTACAGATGGAAAAGTATAAAGGTATAAACATATCCTCATAATAAATAGTATACTTGCATTCCTATTTGCCATGTTGTGCAGTAATTGTGTTTGGATTTAACTAAAATAACCTCATTAAATCTTTCTGCAGTTGAAAGATGAAGGAAGTAAGAATATGCTGGTGGATCTTTTGCTTTTCTTGTTGTGTGCCTTCAAGTTGTTTCTCACTTAGCGTGATCTTAAGGTGACTCTGTCACAGGGTTTTCTTGGCAAGATTTGTTCAGAGGATGTATACCTTTGCCTTCCTCTGAGGCTGAGAGTGTGTGACTTGCCCAAGGTTACCCAGTGGGTTTCTCTGTTCTTTAGAGTCCTAGTTCAGTACCTAAAACTAGTACACCACACTGGCTCTTGGATCTTTTCCCCACTCTCACAATTGAGTGTTATCTAGTGGACTGTGTATCCAGGTGTTGATACCACAGCTATCAGTGTTAGCAGGGACACTACCCCATTGCTTTCTTCACTTGTAAACTTATTAAATGATAAACTCTTCTAACTCTAGAAAAAAATATTAAAATTGTAGTTTTTAATAATAGCTAGCTGGAATATTGTGAAGATTTTGTGTCAAAGTAGGGAACATCTATACTGTACCTTTAGAAGAAGGAAAGAAAAATTAATTAGTAAACACAAAATTAGTTGAAAGAGCTGTTTCTCAGTGCTTAGTTTGAGAAGTCAGAAACACTCCTTCAGTAAGGAAATTAGCTTGTTCAGGACAACTAAGGCTCTTCTGGAGGTTTACACAGTAGCTGGCTACATTTGTCTACCATTTTGCAGCAGTAGAGGGGAAAGCTCCTACAGTGGGTTGTCACTCCCATTTGCTCTGACAGGACAAAGTTCTCTGTAGCATTCACCATGGGATTACTCCCGAACAACTTAGTCTTGCCCCTGCCTTATTCTGGATAGATCTTTCTTTCCCTTTCTCTGTTTCTATAATCTAAAACAAATATATAACAATATATAGGTTAGTCTCTCTTAGTGTTTTTAGTTCTCTTTCTTCGTTTTGACTGTTTTGGCTTCGTGGCAACTAATTCTCCTAATAGAGAGGATAGCCCAAGGATGTCTGGGATTCTTCCCTCCATGTCTCAATTTCAGTCTCTGGGTCTGCCAATTTCACTGCAGAGATCTACATGGGCCCAGCAAGAGTAATGGCACCGTTGGAATGGGGAGACTTCACCATCCAGAATCAAGATGTCTCACACCATGAGTGTCAGGCCAGGCTCAGAATGGGTCAGGGGATGCAGCCACAAACTCTATGTTTCAGTGGCATGAGTTAGTCATTGATTCTCTTACTGGTGGTGGAGGAACACACCTTCCATCTGGATTTTTGTAACTGGATCCAGATGATTATCACTCAGGAGGCAACAGCCTCATTTGGCGGCTTAGCTTACTCTCGCCCCTCCTCTGAGATGTGATAGGGATCACATTCCCCCCAAAAGGCTCTTCTTTCCCACCTTTCTTGCCTTCTCTAATCAAATTGGCCATTCCTTGATCAGAACGAGAAACATTCATACTGAAGCAATGCTACCTGCTATTCAGAAAAAAATGGGAAAGACTCTTTTTTGATCGTGGCCATTTGGGATTACAGAATTGTGCCTGCTGCCAAACACAGTGGCACTAAAATAGTTTCTAGGCATGCTTCTCAGCCAAAAAAGAGGATGACTTGAGCAAAGCCCACAATAAAAGAATAAATTGTCTGCCGACTACACAGAGGAGGAGGAGGGTTCAGGTGACTCAATTTCATAGACCCATAGAGTTGGAAGAGACAACAAGGGCCATCCAGTCTAACCCTCTGCCATGCATAAAGTCTCAATCAAAGCATTCCTGACAGATGGCCATCCAGCCTCTGTTGAAAGACCTACAAGGAAGGAGACTACCACTCTCCAAGGGAGTGTGTTCCACTGTCAAGCAGCCCTTACTGTTAGGATGTTCCTCCTCTTGTTTAGGTGGAACATTTTTTTCCTGTAGCTTGCCTCCATTGTTCCGGGTCCTATTCTCTGGAGTGGCAGAAAACTAGCTTGCTCCCTCCTCAATATGACATCCCTTCAAATATTTAACCAGGGCTATCGTATCACCTCTTAACCTTCTCTTCTACTTCTATTTCTACTTTGATTTCTGAGTATGAGGAAAGGAAGCTTTCAGGGATGACAATCAGGCCTTTGAGGCACCTGCCTCAGTTATACTTTTTTTTTCAGACTGAGAACTTTGCAGTCTTGCTGTGCAAGGCTGTAAAGGTCATCAACTTGCAATGTTCTTTAGGAGCTTCCCAGCCTGAGGATCCAGACCTTCCCACTGGCTACAGTGTTTCTTTCCTTAAGGCGAGTCTTCTGCTTCTGATGTACCTTTTCCTGCAGACATTATTAAGATAGTAAGGGAAGAGTGGCCGAAACCCACTGCAGTCCATCCTAATTCTGTGGCAATTAGAAGGTTTATAATTTACCTAGATCATTTCTGCCTAGGCTACCTCACTGGCCATTAGAGCCACTTTCCCCATATCTGTTTTTCCAGGTCTGCCTTTTTATGGGCTGGGGAGCTCCTCAGCAAAGTCCCTCAGGGCAATATTATACTACATCAGGGAACTGACAAATTTTTGGAAATGGCAGTCTTCTCAGCTGATGTGAGCCATGACATTATTCAGTTTAGTTCATGTCGGTGCCTTCCCCAGGCAGAACCTCACCTTTACTTTCAGGGACACTAAGCTATTCAAGGAGGCTCTTGAGCCTGCATTGGTAGACATTAAAGATAAGTCAAAGGCATTAGTGTCCTCTCAGAAGAAAGATGACAAGAGAATTTTCTGCCCAGGGCACTCCTCTTTTCATCTCTACAGAAACCTTTATAGCTCCTTTTATTCTAGAAGCAACAGATTTGGCAAACCACAGGAATCTGAGCATAGATACCAATTAAGGCAGCACAGACATAATAGCAATAACAGTTCCATCACTTCCGGAAACAAATAGGCACACGAGTCTCCTCAGTCCTGATTCTCCATCCCAGTATATGGGTGGAAGACTCCAGTTGTTTGCCCAAATATGGGAAGAAACTACATCAGACTGGTAGGTTCTAAAGATGTTATGGGAGAGATATTTAATAGATTTTCGTTGTTATCCTCATGATTCCTTTATTCCTTCTCCAAGGAATGAAGAAAAGCATCAGCTAGTTTTAGAGCAATCAGCACCAGATTGACATTGGAGCTATCGAGACAGTTCCATTGTCTCAAAAATTGAAGGACTGCTACTCCATTTTTTTCATTGTTCTCCCAAAAAACAAATCAAGGGAGGGTGATTTTGGACCTGAAATAGGTCAGCCAGCTTTTGAGGAGACAGACATTCTGGATGGAGATTCTCAGTACAATCCTGGAGGTCTTCAGACCTTGGGATTTTTCAATCTTTTGGAAATGTTTTCTTCACACTGTGATCCATCCAAACTACACATTCTGATCCACCTAACCAACACTAGCACAGGTATTTTCTACATTTTGCCATCCAGAGACAATACTTACAGAACATATCCCTTCCGTTTGGACTGTCATCATCGCCAAGGGTTTTCATCAAAGTGATGGTATCCCTGGTAGCCTATTGGAAACAGCTAATGATTCATGTCTACGGTTACATAGATGATTTACTAATCAGATCTTCCATTAGGCAGTTTGGGATGTTTGCTTCATTCTTTCTTCCCTATCAGATCCATCTTTCTGGTCAATTGTGGGAAGATTCTCCTCTGTCCATCGTAGCAGATCCAGCATCTTGGGGGCATTCTGGACACTTCCAAGGGGTTCATCTCATTTTCTTCAGAAAAGGTGCAGGCCATTCAGGCTATCATCTTCCAAGTATGTCTTGCCTATACTTAAGATCTCATCCTTTTGGCTCATCTTCAGGGATTCATGATGCCTCTGTCGGCTGTGTGCCATGAGCTTGTTTCCATGATGCCCAATAATTAGTGGTTTCTCCTGCTTTACCAGAAATAGATTGTCCAGGTGAGACACTTGTCTCTATGTTCTGAGCATAACATTAATTAAGAGGTAACTCTGCCCAGCTGTCTCCTGGGGGCACCTGATTTGGGGTCTCCACAGGTACAGATCATCACAGATATCAGCCTTAGAGGTTGGAGGGCTGTTTGCAACTCCAATTAACTCAGGAAAAATAGTGTCCAGAAGATAAACACAGTGTAAATTGGCTGGAGCTGAAGGCAATCAGACTGGCTCTTCTGCATTTCCATCACTTGGGGCACCACAGGGTGGTACTAATGGACAACAGGACAACCCATTCTCAGTCTTGTCATGGTGAAGATAACAATCTTACTTGCATGGCCTGAATGCACCTTCTCTCCTTAATGACAGAATGCCTCAAAGGGGAATTAACACATGAGGGGACTGGATAAGCATAACCGACATCGATACAACACAGTGGCATCTTCATCTACTGTCCTTGCAGTTGATAGAAAGCCACTTTGGTCTCCTGGAGGCAGACCTATTTGCCTTCCCCGTCAGCAATCAAATGAACAGGTTCAACTTGAGGTTTCAGACTCCGGGGACAGAAAGGGTCAATTCCTTAATGTCTCTGTGGTGTCCAGGTATACTCTATACATTCACACCAACACCTCTTCTGTCAAGAGCACTAAGAAAAGTAAGGCCAGAAAGGGCTCAGGTTATTCTCAAGCTCCTCACTGTCCTCGCAGAGCATGGTCCTTGCAGTTGCTCACACAGGTTGAGACACCTGTGTCTACTTGTACTTACAGAGCTACTCTTCCAGGGGTCCTGCTTGGCTCAACCCACATGAATGGAGATTGAGTGGGAAGGAAGGTCTACCAATAACAGTTATGGATAAAGAGACAGATTTCTGCAATATCTTCTGTTCTTCCAGCTGACCGATATCAAGAATTGTCACTGCACCCCGTTATCAGTAGGTTCTTGAGAGCAACTTCATTGCTGAAACTACCAGTCATCACAAGATTCTTTCTGCATTGACTAAACCTCCTTTTGAGCATTTGAGACAGATGACTCTCAAGTTTCTGACACAGAAGGTGATTTTTCTCAGAGCCATTACCTCTGTAAGAAGGGTTTTAGAGATCAGAGTATTGTCAGCATGGAAGGAACTGTGCATATTCCATCTGATTTCAGTTCATGAGATTGGATTCTTCCTTTATACCCAAAGTTAACACTGTTTTCCCACAGGCTGCAGGAGGTCATTCTTCCTTCTTTCTGTCCTCAACCAGTCAGTCCCATGGTACTGGAGTGTGGAGGCATGTTTTTGTTGATTTCAGGTCCCCCCTCTTTCCTCTATGCCACTTTCTTTCTTTCTTTCTTTCTTTCTTTCTTTCTATTGTGTTATGCCTGTTTCTGTTCTCTGTGGCTGTTACTTCCGCTCATTTGTTCATGCATTATTCCCCCTGCCAGATGCTACTATGAACTTCATCCTGTCTATCAGAGCAAATGGAACAATGCACTGCAGGAGTTTTCCCCATCCACTGTTGAAGATGAAGATCTCACAGATAAGGCCAATGTTCCTTTTCATGATTTGCAAATACGAGCACTATTTGGAAGAGTGTTGCAGAGGTCTGCAGAGTGTTCTGCAACCTTGAAGTTTTCTCCCACTTATGTTTTTGGAAACAAACAATGAAAGCAGAATTCCCTAACAATAGGCAAACATTCCTTTGGAAACCTACTCTTCCATAGTCTTCTATTTGTCTCTATTATATGGTCTCATTCATTGTGAGTTCGTGACTTCTCCCTCTTGAGAATTTTGACATTTTTAACAGCACTGTCCCCATGGAAAGAGGTTTGATTTTAGTACCTTTCCACAACTTTGATTGTGAGTTCCTGCATGGCAGGGGGTTGGACTGCATGGCCCTTGTGGTCTCTTCCAACTCTATGATTCTATAACAAAAATGTGAGATCATTAGGTTTGTGTGTCAACACATCACCTCTTTGGTGAGAAGTTGCTCCTTGAGCAAAGTGTTTGAAATAAAGATGGTCAGACACTATCTTGGTTAAGTACAGGGAGGTCACAAATGGGAGCATACATATGACCTTCAATCAGCAGCTTGGAAAACTGGGATACACTATAAACAGGCTTGGACATTATTGCTTGTGGGCAGGTATGTACAAAAGGGCCCTGATGACCACCATTAAATGTAGCTGCTTGACACTTCAGCGTGCTCCCTCTAAAAACATTCTGGTTTTTGCCCATTCTCATCAGTGTTGGATGTTTCAAGAAAGGAGTTTCCAAAGAAGTGTGTGAGTTATTCCGATGTGGATTGTGCAGGCAAGTAAAGCAGAGATTTCTCTGCTTGTGTCTGAAAATGTTTGTGATTACAAAGAAAAACAACACAAACATCTGTTCATTAGGTGGAACTTTTATTAGCAGTAGTACAGTCTTATAAATTGGGATTATGATCAATTTATGTTTTCATACATGGAGATTCTCCATGAAGGTCCTCCTGCATAATTTCTATATTGTCTGAAATGATTTTCTTTATGTATCTTCAGAAGCTATGTATGTTTGCATTGGTAGAATGACTTGAACATATAAACTATCTGCCTATTTTATCTATAGAGTCCCTATGTATGGCCCTAGTTGTACACAGAAACAGCCTGTAGTGGGGAAGTAATGTCCCCATGAAAGCAGGAATTGCTAATGCTGTGCTATATTTGTGCACAACGCACTCAGGATATTTGCTCTGCAAATATATGAGACAAGCTGGATCTTGGGTTAATCAATCCTTTATGTAGTCAGAGAGAATATGCATACTTACGAAAGGCAAAGTGTAGAAATCTCTATGTGTAAGTCTGTAAATGTGATAACATGCACATAGGGGATGCTCAGTTAATTTATTGTTGTTCAATGATGTAGCCATTGGATAATTTTGATTTATGACCTCCGCATGTATAAAAAGTTATTTTCCCTCTTGGTGCATTCAAAGTACTCCTGTGTACTATGTGATCAATACAAGCATGTACATTGTAAATATACATTGTAAAAAACAACAAAATTGTGTTCTGATCAGAGAAAGAATTACCTTAATAATACTCAATGTCCTGGGTAATTTTGGCTTTTGTTGTTTTTGATGATGGCGGACATATTATTTTAGCAAGTGAAACTACATACAATTACTTCATCAGTATTTCGTGGCAATTACCTGTGCATTTAAGTTGTGCATTATGTTGGTAATTTCTGCAGATTTTGATTATGAGAATGTAAACCCTAGCTATCATCAGTATTTGTCAAAATGTTTTGGAAGGGAAGTTTATTGAACTTGTACAAGTTAGATAGAAAATACATGTAAGATTGTTCAAAAATCTTATTTGCTGCTGCAAATGCAAAGTTCAGTTTATTAATCTATAATGTTTTATTAACCTTTTGGGGTTTTTTTTCCTTTAGAAAATCTGAACTAAGATGTGATTATTTAACTTTCTAAGACTTCTCTGTAACCATGATGGCAACGCAGACATTAAGTATAGACACCTATCAAGATGGGCAGCAAGTAAGAACTTTTGTTTTTTAAAAAATGCTGTTTTAGAGTAGCCTAACATATTTTTTAAAATTATGATACACAATACTTCAGACCACTTATATCTAATTTATAGAGCCTGTTAGTAACTCTATTTTGATTATGGTACATAAGCTTTACCAATAGGTTGCACATTACCACTTCCTTTTCTAGTGCTGTTTGTAGAAAACTGGAGTAATTTAGTCTAAAGCAGTAAAGAGCCTTTGGAAACAGATTAGTTTAGACCAGAGAAAGTTATCTTGTGCCAAGTGATACAGTTTGTCCCAACAGTGTGTACTGTGAATAACTGCACCTCTCTTTTGTCCTTTTAAAATTACCTTTTTCCAACCTGGATTTTTTTCACCATTTGGACTACAAGGCCTATAATAGGGTTATTGTTTGGAAATGGTGATGGTCTAGCATGTGTAGGAACTGTCAGATTGGGGAAGGCTGTCTCAAAGCAAAGAATATGATCTTACAGCTTCCTCAGTTCAGTTTGTCCCTCATCCTCATCTCCTTTTCTTTCCATCCCCTTTCCATCAGTAGCACATACACTTCATTCACTCTTCAAATGCCTTGATTTTTAAAGGTTAACAAGGATTGATTTCTTTCAGTTTGGGGGGCACTGATCCATCTCAAATACAGCAATAAGTAGATAGCTACCAAGATCACTGAATGAAGAGTGGAGCATTCTTAATCTGAATATTTAAAGGGTGTCTAAGCTTATGCAGAACATTATTCTGCACAATTGAAGCACTCATCCCTCCTCCCTCCCCACTCCAATCCAAAAGTTATAGCTTGCAAAGATCAATAGTAGACCACAGGTTTTGAATTCAGTTGTCAGGATCCTAAATACATTTTATGGCATCTGCAGTTTTAATGATCAAGTATCTAACAAGCCCACTCTTCTGTGCATCCGTCTTGCCTTAGTTGCATAATATAAAGGGAGTGGAAGGAGGAATAGAAGGATAAACCAAAAAAGAAGGAAATAGAGGATGGGTTTGATTATTAATTATTCAGTAGCCCGGTACTGTTTATACACTAAATAATGGCTGAATGTGATGGAAGGAGAGGCACCCACTTAATGAACTCTTAAGAAATTCTATCATCCTAATCCACTAAGCCATACCATTTTTAACTTTGATGTCAATTGGGAATCTAGATAGTTATCTAGAAACTGAATAGGTTAATTCCAAGGTGTGATAGGCCCGAAACAGATGGGCAGATGGGAGTGGTATCAGGGTGCTCCGGGGGTGTGAGTCAAGTAAGGCGGCCCAAAACTGGCCCCAGAAGGAGCTGATCTTTTCCACTACTATTTGGAGCTGTGGGAGGAGATGCCTTCAAGACAGTGGCATGTGTTCACCGTGGTCCCGGGGCGATTGGGCTGGGAGCGGCTTCTAGCCACTCTTTCCTGCCCATCTGCTTCGCCCTGTCACCATATAAAATGCCAGAATATATGTGTCCATACGTGAATTTAAGTAGATGGTTTGTATTTGGGATCTGTTGAAAATATGCTGGTATAATGTGCTAGGTATTTTGGGTATATGCTTAAAACTGATGTAGGTCTGTTGATACTTTAGTAGCTGTTGCTTTTGTAATTTTGTAATTTTTGTAATTTTCCTTGCTCTCTGGAAACTATTTGCTGTGCCATGTTTTGCATAGCTATTCAAGTTCTATTAAGTTAGGTGGGATTTACTCCTAAATGGGTTGTATAGGACTGCAGTTTATTTAAGCTCAGGTTGTTCAGAAATTCCACAAAAGGCATGCATATAAATGGCTAACTCTGCCCATTTATTTCCTGTTGTCTTCAATGCTTTCACTAATTATATTGGCTAGGATCCTAAGGGCCGGTACAGACTGGCCCTTTGAGGCGCCCTTGTCACGTGCTAGGGTTGCCTCAGGGCAGAGCTTACCACGCCCCGCAACCTTAGCACGTGACAAGGGTGTCAAGATGGCGGCGCCCTGTTTACATGGGTGCTGCCATAATTATGTAAGCGCCGTGTGGCATCCACATGGTGCGGTGTGGCACTTATGTAACTAGTGCGCCAATGGCGCACTCGTTACGCCGTGTCTGCTCGCTGCCACGGCTTAAAAAGAGCCTGCTTTTTGCAGGTTCTTTTTCCACCAGCGGGAAGCCGCATGGTTTGGTCACTGTGGTTTCCCTTTGGTGGAAAAACAGGTGCTGGGAAGGCACCCTTTTGGGGCAGTATGTACTGGCCCTAAGATAAGTTAATTTAGAAGCAAACACTCTGTGTCCCATCCCACATTGCTTAGGACTGCTACCCTTTCAAACAGGCTTAATGGAAATGGACAGGAGATGATAGGGAAGGACATGATATTAAACTTTCCTTTCATGAGATTCATTAAATTAATTTTACTGGATTTCAAATTATAGCTAACATTTTAGCTTGCTATTCTTTCAGAATATACTAGAGGATGTAATCCTTTTAAAAATTACGAGTGAAAAAGGGAGAAGGCAGTAGTCCTTCAAGCTATACATGTTCCTTCAGAGCCAGCAAAAACTCAGTACGGATCTATATTAGGAATACTAGTGTATCCCCAGGCAGCAGAAAGGGGAGAAGATATCACATGAGAATACTCCTACAACTAAACTGTGATCATACTGTATTTGCTCAGACATATCTTATAAAAAGCTCTTTATCATATACAGTATAAGAGAGTCATCATTTATATTCAGTGCAAAACAAATGAAGTGAAAAAATGTGGATTAAATATTTAAACACCTAAAAATGAAGCTGTTTTTTTTTTTCTGTGGGAAAACTGCTAAATTGCCTCTTCATACTATTTTTGAAGAATTGTGTATGTTATTTAGTTTTCATTTTAAATTTGATCTTTATAGCCCAATCTTAGGTAAATGTGTAGTATACGGAGTGGTATGTAGTGAGAATATATTTCTGTTGTCTTTGTGCTCTTTAAATTTGCTTTTATAATACTGCTTCTTGAAACTAAGGTCCAACACACTGCAGAAGTAACCCAGTTAGAGACTACTTTAATTGCCCTTACTCAATGCTAGGGAATTCTGGTGGCTGTAGTTTATTGTGGCACCAGAGCTTTCTGACAGCGAAGGCTAAATTTCTCACAAAACTACAGTTCCCAGAATTTCCTAGCATTCAGCCAGGCCAGTTAAAGCAGTCTCAAACTGGATTATTTCCGCAGTGTGCTTTGGACCTAACTTGGACATTTTTAAAATACCAAGAGCAACCAAATGTTTCGTGCTGAGCTTTAAAAACATTTACTGTGTATACTCCCCTAAGTTGACCTCATGTATAAATCGAGGGCAGATTTTGAGGGCAAAATTATGAATTTTGATATGACCCCGTGGATAAGTCAAGATGAAAACTTAGGGGCATGTACCAAGGCATCTAAAGGGTGAAACCAAGGAAAATAATGCCAAAGAAATTACAAAATTTCAGCAGGCATAACTGTTTGTGCTCACACTAAAGGCTGGAGGGATGATAAAGCAGAAGGAAGTCAGTGGTTCCATGACAGATTACACTCTTGCCTATCAGCAGGGATGGTTCCTTTTTTATGAGTCAAAATACAGTACAGTACTTATATTGACACGTAGATATCTCAATTTAGGGGTTTGGGTGAATTTTTTGATTAAATTTTCTAGACGTATACATGAGTGTATACAGTAGTAAAAGTAATGTTCATTTTAGTTTTCATTGATGCACAGCTTTAGATTATTTTGTTTGGCATTTTAAGATTCTTCTTTCTCAGTTAGGAACCAGCTATTCTTTTTTTTTAATGGCAGCACAATCCTAGCATGTACGAGGGGGGTATCCAAAAGTTTTAATGATCACCTTTTTAAAAATTTGACAGAAAGTTTGTTTTGATTTGTAGTTGTTAACTTATTTCTATGTAGTCACTATCTAGATTTATACATTTTTCCCAGTGTATCTTGACCCTCCAAATACCTCATATTGTAGAAGTCTGCAGATTGCACCTTATGAGGGGAAATCGTAAAGTAATAATTATCACCTGGAAGTTATTATGGCATATTGATGAAATTTTGTCAGTGTCATCAATGGTCCCTAAGTGCACATTGCTGAGAAAATCAGCTCATTGTGTCCTTTATTTTTGTGACTGGCTCTGCCAGAAGTGACTAAAGTGTAAAATCTTCATCAGGCACAATCTGCAGGCTTCTACAATATCAGGTATTCGGAGGGTCAAGATACGCTGGGGAAAATGTGTAAATCTAGATAGTGACTACATAGAGATAAGTTAGTTAACAATTACAAATCAAACAAACTTTCTTCAATTTTTTTAAAAAGGCGATCTTTAAAACCTTTGGATACCCCTTCGTATGTTTGGACATGAGTCTTGCTAGCCCAATTCTCATGACATAACAAGTTGGAAAAAAGCAGAAACTGTTTATTGAATACAAGCAGTGTCCTAGTTCACACTGCTTGATAGCTTCCTCTTAAAGCAAAACTCAACCATCTGTTTTACTTTAGAATCTATGTCTTAGTTTAGGTTTCTTTGTGGATATCATCTCTGGTTTGTTGGAAAAGAATCAAACTAGAGTGGGTCCTGCCTGAAGTTCACTCCACAGTATAAATTGGGGTGGGAATTGTGTGATCTTTCTGATCTCTGGCATTGAAGTGGAATGAAATAGTTGTGCTTTTTGTACAAATATACCAGAGAAAGGGGGATATGAAAATTGGCAGGTAGCACTGTGCTGTGATATAATATGCATTTATTGGAAGCAAAATGTATTGTTTTCAACAGAATTTGCTTCCACAAATACAGTGGGCCCTCAGTATCTGTGAGGGATCTGTTCCAGATCCCCCCCCCCTCGCAGATACCAAAATCTGTGTATGCTCAACTCCCATAGAACTCCTTCTCCTCCTGTTCTCTTCCTCCTCCTTTTCCTTCCTCCTCCTCTTCCTCTTATCTGCTCTTCCTTCTCCTTTTCTTCCTCCTCCTCCTCTCCACTCTTTCTCGTTCTCCCTCCTCCTCCTCCTCTGCCAACGCCAGCCCCCCCCCCCCATGGATTTGCCATCCCAGTAAGCTTAAATCCGCAGATGGCGTGTCTGCATATATGGGGGCAGACTGTATATGATGAACCCTAAATTTAAAGAGACTCTAATGATCCTAAATTATATAGATGGTGATGGGAGGGACTCTGTGTTGGTGGGTACCTCCAGACAATTAGAAAAGGAAATTGCATGAAGAATACTAAGTCAAAAGTTGAAGGGGGGGGGGAACCATGCCTTATGTGGAAAGACTAGGCAGCTGGGTATGTTTAGCCTGGAGAAGAGAAGGTTAAGGGGTGATATGATAGTCTTGTTTAAATATTTGAAGGGATGTCATATTGAAGCTGGAGAAAGCTTGTTTTCTGCTCCTCCAGAGAATATGACATATAACAATGGATGCAAGCTCCAGGAAAAGAGATTCCACCTTAACATTAGGAGGAACTTCCTGACAGTAAGAGCTGTTCAGCAGTGGAATATACTTTCTCGGAGAGTGGTGGAGGCTCCTTTGGAGATCTTTAAACAGAGGCTGGATGGCCATCTGTTGGAGGTGCTTTGATTGTGAGTTCCTTAATGGCACTGGGTTGGACTGGATGGCCCTTGTGATCTCTTCCAACTCTATGATTCTAGGATTCCCAAAATTCCAGCAAAAACCATTCTTCCATTCTGTGTCTGGCATGGTTTTCTACCACAGCTATCATTTGTGGAGCAGTACATAGTTGTCACACCACATTTTCACCCAGTCCTGCCCACTTTTTGCCTTACTGAGCAAGGCAACATCATGCCTAACATCATGCCTAAGAATTCAGAGACATAGTCTTGTTAGTTTGGAATATCAGTATGCAGAGGAATCTTGTAGCACCTTTGAGACTAACTGATCAAAAGACATTGTAGCATAAGCTTCTGTAGACTTGGCCTGTTTCCTCAGGTGCATGGACAGTTTCCTCTGTGTGTATGTGTGTGTGTGTGTGTAAAGGAAAAGATAGTTTGACTGAAATGGTGATGTTTTGAAATTTCCATCTGAAACATTTTGAACCCAAATGCAGGGGTGTTTCTATTTCTAATGCTAGATAATTAATCCTAAATTGTATATTGTCATTCGTAAGTGTAAACCTAGGCTGGAGTTAGGCGAAGGTTTTAAAATCCCAATAATGGAAGATCTGACAGAATTACTTTCTTCTATGTATGATTTTAAAATAAATTATTGGAAATAATATCCAGAGTGTTTTCCTTAAAGCTGCATAATATGCATTGAAAAAGAAAGAAAAGCAAGGCAGGCAGCAGATGTTTTCAAGCTTTGCTTTCTCAGATTGATTTTTGGATCAATGTGTGCATAGCTTTATCCAAAAATAGCTGGTTCTGAAATACAACATTCTATAATTGTCAATATACTAAAAGAAATCTACTAATAAGAGTCAAACTTATAGTGACCTTTACACTGTTGCCCTGCCTTCAAATGTCCAAGGATTAAATGACTTTTTTGTTAACTGCTTATGCCTTTTGTATAGTTGCCAAGTCATACCAGCTTTCTGGCAACTTTGTAGGCCTTTGCCTTTCTCTTTGCTTAGAAAACAGAGCCTCTAGTAGTGAATCTGGGCAGTTGGCAATATAAAGCATCTTTCTTTTCTAGCAGATGCAAGTAGTAACAGAGTTAAAAACTGAGCAAGATCCAAACTGTTTGGAAACAGATGCAGGAGGATTGAGTCCTTCTCCAGTTGAGTCTCAGACACCGATGGATGCGGACAAGCAGGCCATTTACAGGTAGCAGTGTTGACAGAATTAATTATTAAAGTATTAAAAGGCGTTGTTCTCTTTAGACAATAGAGTGGATATTCTCAAACTGAGGGGCTGGCTCTGATGGTAGTTGGGACACACAGGCAATACCTGGACAAATGGGCATACAGAGTTTTGGAGAGGATAAGATCCTGAAATAGATGGAGCCCTTTTCTCATTATCAGTCAGAGCACGATGAGATCAATGTCATCTGGAAGATCTTCACTGGTTCCCATTAGGTTTAGGGGTAGAAATGTCATCCTAGCCTGATTTAGGAGTACCCTGTTTTGTTCTAATGGGTTTTCATGAGAGTTTTTTCACTGATTTTGTTCCTAGTCCAGTTTGTCACAAACACATACAGCAGTGTCTGAGGATGTCTGCACTTTCTTTTGCAAGGCAGATGGTTAGTGGTGGGGCAGGGACACCCAAAACATAGACCAAGATGGCCTATCAAAAGTCTGTGAAACCCTGAAATGTAAAACCAAGTAATTAATATCTAGTGTTTTTATCAGGAACTGTTTCTTCTGCAGTGGCTAAGGTTATATTCAGAATTTTCTTTACATGGCTGAGATTGCAAAACTCTGCAGACTTATAAGTCAGTTATCCTTATTGAAAACAGTAGTGCTAAACTAAGGGAACAAGCATATGACTGCTGGAATTTCCAGCAGTTTCAAGAAGGCTTGAATGTTTTAGTACTTGTAAGTAGTAGCGCAAGTAAGAAGGATTACATCGTGTATTTATTATTAATCCTTAGTGGACTTGTTGCTAACTTTGGTTTATCTTATTCTATGTGTGTATGAAATGTTTATTGTTTTCATCATATGCTCTTACATACAGAAATTTCCAAGTCTTAAAGTTTGCTTGTCTTTTCTGTTTTTATTTCCAGACATCCACTTTTCCCCTTATTAGCACTGTTATTTGAAAAATGTGAACAATCTACACAGGGATCAGAAGGCACAACGTCTGCAAGTTTTGATGTAGATATTGAAAACTTTGTTAGGAAGCAGGAGAAGGAAGGAAAACCCTTTTTTTGCGAAGATCCTGAGACAGACAATTTAGTAAGTTAACTACTAAAGTATTTTAACAGTACAAAATTAATGTAGTAATCCAGTATTTCTAAAGAAATACTAAATTTCTAGAGTGATTCAAGGGAAAATAAGGCACATATAGATTTTTGTTACTTAGGGGAATTAATTAAATCTGGCTATTTAGAAAAAAAATTCAGAGTACCAAATCTGAAATGCAGAACTTCAGATTAAAAAATATTGCTTGGAAATGAGGGATTATTTCAAACTTCAACCATGTTGCCCAGTAATCAGCTGGTGTTATTGCAGAGCCTGATTTTTTTTGTCTTCACTTTTAAATATTTCTTTTAAAATACTCAGGAGGTCACTTACATTTTCCAAAAGATGACCAAATAACAACATAAGAGTTGTGTCCGATCAAAGAAACTCCTATCTAGTCCAGCATTCTGTTCCCACAGTGGCCAGTCAGGTATTTGTAGGAAGCGCACACACAGGATATGAGTACAAGAATGCTCTGTTCACATTCCCTAGAGGTGTCTTAAAAGGGACAGTACCTCTAGACGAGACATTTGACATTGCTACTTGTAGCCATTGTTTGCCTCATTTTCTATAAACTTGTTTAAACAACCTTTAAAGCTCTTCCACATTGGTGGCTATCAGTAAATCTTGTGGTAGCAAATTCCATAGTTTAATTTTGCACTGTGTGAAGAAGTACTTCTCTCACTGTTCAACTTCATCTGTAATTACTCTTTGTTCCAGTGCTTGTTTGTTGTTTTTTAAAGGATAATAGATGTTGCATATCCCTCATTCATTGAAAGTCTTTCAGACATTATGCCATCTTTTAGTATGATTTACAGAAGAGTCTGTGGGATGTGTAAATCTATTAAAATGGATTTTTGGAGTACCCAAAAATTGTGCCTTAAAAAAAAGGTGTTGGGGGCTTTGGATAACTGTTACAGGATTTAGAAAGCCTCAAAAGTTTGGCAAATCATGTAGCCCAGGAGCCTTGTCCCCCCCCCCCCCCCCGCTGCTTTAATAGAAAATCAAGTACTGTATCAGGAGTCAACTGTATTCACATAATATTGAAATTAGAACATAACCGTCTGCTAGTGATCTAAATCAATATACATATTTTAAAATTTTATTAAAAGGTCTATATAGATGTAGCTGTTTGAGTTACAGGGTGTTTAGCTTTTCTTAGTGTGCCTCTCTGCCTTTTAAATTAAGGGTGGATAACATCTCACCTGCAAATTTCGCGTCACCTTCCTGATTGAGAAACAGGGCTCCCCTAGATCTAAAACAGGCCAAGAACCTCCTCAGAAATTTTGCATTTATCCTCAACTGCTCCTATAATAATTTGAAAAACACTAGCTCAAATATTTATAAAAGCAACTATTTTTACTTAACACACTGAAAATAATATATGTAGATGCTTGTCACCATTTTTAAAAGCTTTGTTTCAGAGTTTTTTCTGTGTTCCTTTTCTTAGATGGTAAAGGCAATTCAGGTTCTACGAATTCATCTGCTTGAGTTAGAAAAAGTTAATGAGCTCTGTAAGGATTTCTGTAGTCGCTATATTGCATGTCTGAAAACAAAAATGAACAGTGAAACTCTGCTTAGTGGAGAATCCGGGAGTCCATATTCACCTGTACAGCCCCAGGTATCTTTCACTTTGACTGAATTGTATTTTCCTTATTTTTTTTAATACCTACCCAACCCAAAGACTAAGACTAAGGATAAGTAAGAGTAAATTTTTAGCAATATAAAGTTTGTTGTTGTTTTGTGTCTTCAAGTCATTTCCGATTTATGGTGACCCTTGGTGCTTTCTTGACAAAATTTGTTCAGAGAAGGTTTGCCATTGCCTTCCCGTGAAGCTGAGAGCATGTGATTTTGTCTAAAGTCACCCAGTGGGTTTCATGGCTGGGGTGGGAATCGAGCCCTGGTCTCCAGAGTTGCAGTCAAGTACTCAAACCACTGTGTCACAAACTGTGCTGTTAATATTTTGATTAAATTTGTAAACCATGCAATTTACAAATAGATGATCTGTGACTGGCAAACTAACAGGTTTTAAGGCTTTGTGATTTTGTTAAGGTTACCAGCTCTCCCTTGTGAAGTTTCTTATTGATCAGGAACATGAAAATGTAATTTCTTAAAGAATGACCATAATTTGTCAACTCTTTGTCTGCAGTCCAGCAACTTTAAACATGATAAAGATAGCTTGGATTTGCTGGAGCAGCTGTCTTCATGGAAAGAGTCACCAGAAAATGTGAGCAGTAGAGCAAAACTGACACAATTATCATTACACCTCTTTGACACTATCTCCTTAGCCTATTTTGGGGGGTTGGCTTTGTTCATCTCATTATAGATAAATGGCCCCATCAAAGCAAAGGCTGGTATAAATGCAGAAATAGGTTTCTGTCATTACTCCCTATCGCATACACAAAATTCTAGACTATGAAGTCTCTTTTTTTCCAGTATTCTGAACTTGAGGTTCATCGAGGCACAGATAAGAAAGATCAGGATCAAAGATCCACATGAAAAATAATGACCTATTTGTCTGCTGCTCACTTATGGAATGCCTCCTCTCCTGGCCACCTTGTTGAGAGAAAAGGAGATTGAAGAACATACAAAGCTGTGCTATATGTACTTTGGCCATTGTTCCATCTTTCTCAATGTTGATTGGTCTAGAGGGCAAAGGCTATTAAAAATCTCAGACATTGGTCTAGATGGCAAAGGCTATTAAAGGTCACAGGTACTACTTCCTGATATCTTTTAATGGGATATGCTGGAAATTAAACTTCAAACTTTATAGAAAGCATGTGCTCTTTCACAGAACCATGGGCACTCTTTCTGTATGTGCTATTTGTAATACTTGAAAAATGTGTCCCAACCAACAGATGCATTGGTTGGTTGACTATAAGTATTGATATAATGTCAGAGCACATGCTTTCAGTACTTGAGAATATGGCTATCTTTACCACCCTCATACTCTGAGAACTCTCACAGAAGCCAGTTAAGTAAAATGCCTGGCAGTTGCATAGTATAAACAAAGTTAACAGTGAATAGTATTAAAATATTGGCATATGTTTTTAGCAACATAATAGAGGATTTGTTCAGTCTGTTTCATTACATCCTTCATGCCAGCCCCATTTCAGTGTACTAATTGTAAATTGCATTGCTGTCATCCATCCATTTGATTTATCAGTAATCAAATGGATGAAGCCTCAGTAATTCATTAAACATTAAAGAAGGTATGAAATCATCTTTAAATTTCAAATTAGAGATGGTTTTGAAATATAAACCACATTTGATTGAGGATTAATGCTATTAACTTTAGAATTAACGTTAGGCTAGGGTTTCTCTCTTAACAGTATAAAATTTTGCAGTTTCCTAATGTCTTATCTACAGTTCAAGCTATATGTGTCTACTCTGAACTAAGCCCCATTGAGTTCAATGAGATTTACTTTTAGATAAGTATATATAGATTTAGCCTTGATCTTTCTTAATTACCCAAAATTTTTTAAACTGTCGATATTGCAGAGTTACTCTCAAGGGCTTGTCTGCACAGGCCAAATAAAACGGTCTCACCTCATTTTCACTGCGAGCTGTCCACACAAATCAGGCCAATTCTGGGCCTTTCAAGTGCCTCAGGGCTTTAAATCTGGAAAAATAAAAACCTAGATATTTGTGTGCGTATGTGGCCTCCATGGTGATGTCAATGTGGGGCTGGGGGTGGGAGGAGTACTGGGATGGTGGGACAGGTTGTTTCTGGCATGCCTGGTGTGTATGTCACCATGTCAGGCTGCCTACTCCCTCTTCCCATCCCTGACCAAGTGAGTAGGGAAGGCGATCAGATGAAAGGGGGTGATGAGGCAGATGAAAGCGTGTGTGTGGATGTAGCAACCAGATGAAACAGATGTGTGGAAATTGTAATCAGAGGAATGGGGGTAAGGGGATAGAAAGGGAGTGTGGGTGGGAGTGACTCTTTGAGCAAGTGAGCAGGTGAATGAAGAAGCGATTCTCTCTCCCCCACCATTAGATTTGCTTTCTCCCCTTCACCCCATTTCCTCTGATCACTGTATCCACTCCCCTCTTTCCTCTGATCAATGTATCCTCACACACTTGTGAATACTGATAATTGTGCCTCCTCGCCCCCTTTTCTCTGATCACTTTCCCTAATCATGGGTGGGGGGCGGGAAGGGAGGGGTTGGCCCAATCAAAACCCTCACTTCTGGTCTCATGTTTGCACATGTTCATAAATAACTGAAAAATAGAATACACATTTATTTTTCCTTTCTCCATTGTCTCTCTGTGTATGTGTATGTATGTATGTATATGTATATGTGTGTATATACTGTATGTATATACATTACAATTCCTTCCCTCCCTTACTGGGGTGTCAAAGGGGGAGGGGGAAGGGAATTTGATTGAGAGGAATCCATTCACAGTGCAAGGTTGTCATTAGATTGACAGATGAACACTAAAGGCGATTGGCTGCTAGGTTGTTGCATGCTGGGAAGGGGGAAAACAGCAAGTTCGTCACAGGAAAATGTGCAGCTGGTTGTGCCAATGTCTCTTCGAAGTGCTTTGTGAGCGTCAACTTAACGGGGTTGCTGCATGGTCCCTGCAGACCAAAAAAAATGCAAGGTGAGGCCGATTTTTTTTGGTCAGTGTAGAATTGTCCTAAGAGAACCTAAATACTGAATTCATTGGCAACCTAATACTGCCACACTAATACTGCCCTTTTGATTCTGATAGGATGACTAGCCCAGCATTAACTATCAGAAGCCCTGTTGCTTGAATTAATTATAATCCAGAATTTACACATCTGTAAATTAGAATGCTTCCATATGAGAAAGAGAGGCAGCATTTGAAAAGCAACATATAAATACAACATATTGTTAAACCAAAATTTCTAGGCTCTTCAGTTCTTGCATTGAATTTCATTCTCATGTGAACTTCATTACTGTTTTGGATCATTTTGATTGTAGTGATTACTTCCTTATCTCCATCTTCATCATTGTTGTGCAGTTTATTTATTATAATCTCTTTTAAAAAAAAACTGTTGCAACTAAAATGACAGGTAATTCTTGTGATTTTTTTTTTACTGTTTCTAGCCAATTCAAAGTGCCATCACAGGTACACTAAGTCCCCAAGGGATTATGGTACCTGCATCAGCATTGCAGCAGGGAAATGTTACTATGGCAACTGTTTCAGGTAGGTGTACCAAACAAAAATCCAAACATTGTACTTCATTATAGAAGCATTTTGTGTCTTTTAAGAAAGTTACTGAGGATATGAATTCTAGACATGGATTTGTTTGATGGATGTACTACAAAGTTCTGCCAATGTAGTCACAATAATTTTAAATTTAAAACAATAGCAAATGAGCAAATAGACATGGAAAAAGAGGGCCTGGGTGGATACAACTTTCTATTTAGTTGTCATAATGACCACGTTGAATAGCCACTTGGGTAGACAGTTCTTGGGGGGGGGGAGCTAAATAGTAGTTGGTTCCAGCTGAACTGATAAAATGGGCCTTGCTGCCTCATCTCCCACAGTTATTAGCAGATAGAGCAGTAGCTCATGGAAATGTTATTTGAAATTATTTAAAATATAAATTATTATTTAGTGTAGTAGTTCCCAGATATTATGCAATGAAGGTATCAAGTCATCTATATAATAATGGCTTAGTGGGTCAACTGATGTATGTATTTATTTAGGTAATGTGTGTATTTATTCTGGAAGAATAAAATATTTGCACTATTGCTAATAATCTAGAGGTCTTCCTCATAATCCTAGAAACTAGCTAGATCTCTTCTGCCAGGAAACAAGACTCTTTTATGAAAAACTGTTTATCTTAAGGCAAAGTATAGCCATCGTTGTTTTTAAATGTTGTTCTTCAAAGCCTTTATGCTATATTATGTATAGGATTATGTGATCTAGTAGATCTAGGCAAATCAAGTACAATTGTGCAGAATTTCTAAGAACCATTGACAATACAATATATTTGATTTTTGTGATACTAATCTAAAATAATGTATGGTAGAAGTGTTCTCAGCTTGATTTTTTATTTCTCATAATCAGTGTAAAGGTCTAGTGAAGTAAAATGTTCAAAATATTTGTGTATTATTTTCAGTATTTTAAAAAATTGTGTTTACTTATCACCATCTTGTTTAATAAATGATTTTATAAAATAAGTATAAAAATACTGTTGCCATCCTGTCCCTGGATCTCTTGCTTACTCTCTGTGGCATTCTTTAAGGTGGGGCAGTATATCAGCCGGTGGCTGTGGTCACACCTCAAGGTCAAGTAGTAACACAAGCATTGTCACCTGGAACAATCAGGATCCAGAATTCACAGGTTTGTTCTAAACACTTTATAGAATGGTTTAATATGGGAAACAGTAGGGCTTTCTAGATTGGCAGGAAAGTGTGACATGAAGTTGCCTTTTCCTTAATGCTTAGCAGCTGCACCACAGCCTTTAGATGGAGCTGCGCTGTTCCACAGTTTTTAAAAAAGAAGCTGGGAAAACCAGCACCTTTTTAAAGGCGCTTCTTCTCCCCTAAAACGCAAAAAAAAAAAAAAAAAGCGTTTTCATGGCACACTTTCCCTTTTTCTCATCTAAAGGCTAGAGCTTCATGCAGACATGAACATACTTCTTTTTGCCAATCTAGAAAGCCCCAGTATGTTGGTAGCAAGATGTAAAAATGATGCACTGGTATTAAGACCTGCAGAGCAAATTATTTAAACTGGTAAAATACAGTTTGGGTCTTGAAAAGCACAAGACAGAGTGTTCAAAATGTTTTCCCTTTATATCAGATCTTGTCTGATTTTGGAAACTAAGCAGGGTTAGGTGTGGTCGTCACCTGAAACTGAGACAAATAAGTACTACCAGGAAACTTCCAGTAGGGTTAGAAAAGTATCCTCCCTAAAAGCCTGGAGAGTTGCAGTCAAAGTTGCCTGTACTGGGCTAGTTGGACCAGTGATCTGATTAGGCAGCTTTCTGTGATCCTCACCACTGCCACTCCCATCCCCTAGCAGTGTACCTTGAGGACCCCCCCAAACTGATGTGGGATGGAGGGTCCTGGTGGCTGTTGGAAGGCAGCCAGAATTGACCAAAATGAAGTGGAGGCACTTTGTGTAAGCAAAGAACTGCTTGTGTAAGGTGCTGCTGTCCAATCTTGTCCAACTTCCCTTTCAACAGTCTCCTGCACTCCATTCCAGATAATTGTCAGATCTGGAGGAGGGAGTTCTCAGGAGATCTGAGGCAGTAGTAGAAAGGAAGTGGCCAGACATCAGGGAACAAAACAGTGGTGGGAGGAGCTATATCTTTGATCTACATATCATTTTCTAATATTCCATCTCAAGTAACCAAGGATGAGAACCTTGACTGTAGAGGGGAAAAAAAGGACTATCATCTGAGATATCATTGAGATGCAAATGGTAACATTTGCCCCAGATAACTGAAATCAGTAATGATAGAGGGAAACTTGACTTCCTTTCTTTGATTTGCTTGGATAAGCAAATAATGGCCATATGTTCCTAAAGAGAAAGATAAAATGCTATTTTGTGCTGGTTTGATGGCCACAAAGTCTGCCTTCTCTTCCTTATATTTGGTAATCTGATGCCATGATTCTTTGTGGCTCATGTTATACTCAATAGATGTAGTTAGAAAAGGAATGTGTGCTTATTGTTACAAATCCTGGGACCATCTTACCTCTCTGCTAACATTGTCCCTGACTACGTGCCTTTACTTTTCCTCATACAAGTGAAGGGCTATTGTTCATTCTCACAGGTGAAAACCAAATGTTGAGTTTTGGGACAACATTGCAATGTGGGAGGAAAGTTCCCACCAGTCTGTTGCGCAGCATGACTATCACCAACAGGGACTGCACTAGGGTGAGGATTCATCTCCTTGCTATTCTGAACACAGCTTCAGTGTGGTAAAGGAGGAGCAACTTGTCTCTGCTAAATTGACATAAGCATTTCAGTTAGTGGTTTATGGATAGTATGCTTGAATGCTCCCCTGTGCATAAAGACTTCTCCACATAGAAAGCTATTAGTGAGAAAACTAACTTAGAATTGGCATGCTAATTATCTGTGGACAACAAGTTGTATTTTGACATAGATCTACATTTAAATATGCTTTTTACTATATGCAGTCTGAAATGGTAATAATAATAATAATTTTATTTTTATCCCGCCTCTCTTACGGGATTGAGGCGGCTGACAACAGTGGTAAAAATACAATATCGAATACATCATACAGTATAAAAATATATCCCATTTTCCCTCCCTCCTAAAACAACACAAATAGTTCCCCATAACAATAATAAAATACATTTAAATCATTAAAACAGTCAGAGAAGGGCATCTTGGGGTTCTCTATATGATGTTCCATGTCAGTGTGTGACCAAGTGAGTTACTCCGGGAAGGTCTGTCAGAAGAGATCAGTCTTGACAGCCTTTTTAAAGCTGGTATACATAGTGGCATTGCTGCTTGCAACACAAAACTTGTTCTCTCCCTGCAATAATTTAGATTTTTCCACATAAAATTATTTATGCAGGATATTAAGAAACCTGGAATTAAATTGTTTTAGTAACTGTGCTACTTCTCAATCTATGTGCAGCTCCAGTTACAATTAAATCAAGATTTAAGCATCTTGCATCAAGATGATGGGTCATCAAAAAATAAAAGGGGAGTTCTTCCAAAGCATGCTACAAATGTGATGAGGTCTTGGCTTTTCCAGCACATAGGGGTAAGACTTGATTATAGCATTTGCAAATAATTTATGTTCTGAGTGTTGTTGTTGGTGTAATTTTATTTGCTGTACAAGAAATTAAAATGTTTTAGCCATGATGTGAATACTTTTTAAATATTTTTTGTTAGAAAAAATACTTTCTGTAAGCATATTCAAAATCTATAAAGTCAGTATTGAATCAAGCCCATATTCAGTAGGTGTTTGTTATAGATCCTCATGAACGTCTGAAGTACTAGCTTCATTCATTTATTTTGCTGTGTGAAGAAATTTTTTAAAATTATGTGCTATCTTGATCAGTAGCCTTTTGAGTAGCTGTATTTAAGTTTGTCAATAGAACAGTTCCTAGCGGGATGGAAGATATTGACTGTAAAAAACTAGAGGGTGATATTTGTGTAGATGCCGGATTTTTTGTGCAAATTGCCTTGTAACCAGCAAATTGCCTTGTATCTAGTCTTCTGAGTCTTCTCAGAAAAGGCAAAGGGAGCTCAACCTAAGGATAATGGAGCAGAATACAGAATAGGGGATTTTCAGCACAGAATAAGTAAAGAGATAGTACTGGCATACCTTGTTAACCTAAATGAATATAAGTCTCTGGGACCAGATGAACTACATCCAAGGGTATTAAAAGAACTGGCAAATGTAATATCGGAACCACTGGCAATAATCCTTGAGAACTCCTGGAAAACAGGAGAAGTCCCAGCAGACTGGAGGAGGGCAACCATTGTGCCCATCTTCAAAAAGGGAAAAAAAGAGGATCCCAACAATTATCGTCCAGTTAGTCTGACATCAATACCAGGAAAGATTCTAGAGCAGATCATTAAGCAAAGAGTCTGTGAACATTTAGAAGCCAATGCCATAATCACAAAAAGTCAACCTGGGTTTAAGAGAAACAAGTCATGCCAAACAAACCTGATCTCTTTTTCTGATAAAATTACCAGCTTGGTAGATGAAGGGAATGCTGTGGACATAGTATATCTCAATTTCAGTAAGGCCTTTGACAAGGTTCCCCATGACATTGTTGCAAACAAGCTTGTAAAATGTGGGCTAGACAAGTTAACTGTTACATGGATTTGTAATTGGTTGACCGGCCGAACCCAAAGGGTGCTCAACAATGGTTCCTTTTCAACTTGGAAAGAAGTGACCAGTGGGGTGCCACAAGGCTCTGTCCAGTGCTATTCAAAATCTTTATTAATGACTTGGATGACAGAATTGGGGGCATACTTATCAAATTTGCAGATGACACTAAACTGGGAGGAGTAGCTAATACCCCAGAGGACAGGATCAAAATTCAAAATGACCTGAATAGACTAGAAAGCTGGGCCAAAGCTAACAAAAAGAAATTCAACGCAGAGAAATGTAGGGTACTGCACTTAGGGCAGAAAAATGAAATGCACAGATATAAAATGGGGGACACCTGGCTGAATGAAACTATGTGTTAAAGGGATCTAGGAGTCCAAGTAGACCATAAGCTGAACATGAGTCAACAGTGCGATGTGGCAGCTAATAAGGCCAATGCAATTTTAGGCTGCATCAATAGAAGTATAGTGTCTAGATCAAGGGAAGTAATAGTGCCACTCTGTTCTGCTTTGGTCAGGCCCTATCTGGAATACTGTGTCCAGTTCTGGGCACCACAATTCAAAAAAGATGTTTAGAAACTGGAGCGTGTCCAAAGGAGGGCGACTAAGATGGCGAAGGGTCTGGAAACCATTCCCTATGAGGAACACCTTAGGGAACTGGGGATGTTTAGCCTGGAGAAGAGAAGATTAAGAGGTGATATGATAGCCCTGTTTAAATATTTGAAGGGATGTCATATTGAGGAGGGAGCAAGCTTGTTTTCTGCTGCTCCAGAGACTAGGACGTGGAACAATGGATGCAAATTGCAGGAAAAGAGATTCCGTCTCAACATTAGGAGGGACTTCCTGAAAGTAAGGACTGTTCGATAGTGGAACACACTCCCTTGGAGTGTGGTGGAGTCTCTTTCCTTGGAGGTCTTTAGGCAGAGGCTGGATGGCCATCTGTCAGGGATGCTTTGATTGGGAGTTCCTGCATGGCAGGGGTTGGACTGGATGGCCCTTGTGGTCTCATTATGCTAGAACATTTGTTAGGTTAGCGGGTTGGTTCCCAAACTTAGGCCTCACATTGGCTATGCTGGCTGGAGCTACTGAGAGTTGAAGATGACAAATCTGGGGAGCCAAGTTGGGACCCACCAGGTTAGGTTATTACATGCAGTGATTGATGGCTACATGAAAACCAGCTTATTAATGACTTGAACGGTCAGTCAAATATAGTTCTTCTGTTTCATATACACATATGCAATATGTATGTAAATATTCATAAATTCAGTTCATGGGTTGTATGCTCTTGTTGCTGGAGAAGTACTTAACTCTTTGTTATATCCAGTTAATATTTATTCATAATGAAATTTATTATGGAAACAGTGCCTGGGAAGATATATAATTCAGTGCTGGATTCTTCAGTTTCAAAGGGAGTAAGCAATATAAATAAGATGTTTTCAGTACTGGTGATGGCACATAACAAAATTAAAGTAGGAAGAATTGTCTTGTTGACACCATGTAGGACTAAATGCAATGCTGTGCTAGTGGTTACAATTCAGCTTTTCTTCTGTTCTCCCTCCTATGCCCTTTGTGCCACCCAAAAACTTCAGGGAGTCCCCACCTTTCAACATCCTGTTATCTAATTACTCAGTCTTTCGACGAATTCCAATTAAGGACAAGTTCCATTACTTGGACAAGGAGTCTACTCTTTTGTCAGTTCTTGCCTACAGAGGCTTGCTTGAGATCAACCATCCACATGTGCCCAAAGGAAGCTGAGGAGGGGAGGGGCAAAAAACCAAACCAACTGAAAGACTTTGCAAGCAGTGTGCATGGGCAGTCCCAAGCAAATTAATTATTATTATTATTATTATTATTATTATTATTATTATTATTTCTTACCCACCCCTCTTAGCTACTGTATTAATTTTCCTTTGTTGGGTGTTTTCATACTGTCCTATGTTGGATCTATCAGATGCTCTAGCAGTTGAGGCTGTTTCCATCTCTATTTCTATTTTTTTAAAAATCAACATAACACTGCTTACTGTGTATAAAACAACACCTCAAAGCATTAATGATAAGTCACTGATGTTAATATGATTGGCAAATTATAGATAGTCATATTTCATATGCTGTTTGTCCTGTAGCATAGTTCTGTAGTCTTAAAATATTTAACAATTTTAGTTAACACTGCAAAGTATTCCTCTCATATGACACAGTATAATGAATATAGTTTTATCACATGCTGGACTTACCAAGAATCACGCTGTCTAGTAGGAATTCGGGCAGCTGTAAGGATACACACACAAACACACACACACACACATATATATATATATTCCTCAATTTGACATGGTTTTCAAGTTATTAAAGCGATAAAGTAAAAAACAAAACAAATCTTCATTTAACAGTCTGCTTGGTTATCATCTAAACATTTTATGGATTAATATTATTTCTGTGATCTCTGTGCAGTCTCATTTAGAACTGACTGCAAAGAATTAGTTTTGATACAATCTTGAGATGGCACTCGCCTGCTTTTTCCAGAAGGGTTGTTTTGTTTTACTGCCATTAGAGAGATAAGCACTTGATTATTGTCTCTTTCTTCAACTCCTGTACCAAAGATTTTAATGAACTGCATTTTAGATAGCTGCTAATTACCAGTACTAATTGAGGCATTTTATTGAGACTATTTGTGACTGACAAAAGGTACTGAAACAGTATGCTGTTGATTTGATTATTTTCCTGTTTGAACACTGTGAAAGAGTGTGGTAATAATCCAGTCCCATGCATGGCTTGGACCCAGTGGTGTAAGACTACTGTATTCTTCATCTTCCACCAGTCAAAATGGGAGGGGCATTCTCCTTCCCTGAGTTGCCCATGAACCCTAAAACCAAACTTTGGAAAGCAAGGAAACCTTCTGAAGCAGGTTTTTGTTACTTCAGAGGGCTGCAGGTGGAAGGGAGGGGAAAGAAAGACCCAATTCAACCATTGGAATCTAGTGGAAGTACACCATAGATGCTGGACCATCTATTCAAAAACAAGTTCCATTGAGTTCAGTTGGAGTGTTCTTTATTGTTTGCTTATCTGAATTTCAAACTTCTATACTGTATTGATAATTGGAATCAGAATCCTCTAAGACTACTTCCTGTTCAGGGTTCCAACCTGCCATTTCTTCCTGCAAGATACTGTAAACTATAAGGGACTCAAGCAAGCCAATCCCTTCCTGCCACTATCATTTTCTCTTTGTTTTGCAAAGAAGTACTCAGCATTTCATGATTCCTAGAGATTACTGAGAATGAACTGTCTACACTGAGGATATTTTTTCTTCTTCTTTGCATTTTCTTCAACTTAATGTGAGTGTGATTGCAGAAACTGATACCTTACTGATTCATGACCCCATTTTTCTTCTAAACCAATAGGCATTCGATTATCTGAATTTATTTATTTATTTATTTATTTGTATTTATACCCTGTTCTCCATCCCTGAAGGCTATCATTATATATATATAACAGCTAAAGCTAAATTTGCTGTTAAAACGCATGACACACTAATCTTATTAGTATGTGTGAATGATGCACTATGTCACTACTAAATGCAGGGACCACTTTCAATAGTTTGCCCCACTTGTGATAGACAAAACTTATATAAGCATAAATTATACAAAAAATGCCCAGTACTTATGTCAGTGGCTCCCAAACGTTGGTCCTCCAGGTGTTTTGGACTTCAGCTTCCAGAAGACCCAGCCACTTGGCCAACAGTCAAGAATTCTGGAACCTGAATCCCAAAACATTTGTAAGACCAAACAAATTAGGTTCCCACTGATCTGTTGATTACTGGGCTTGCTTTTGGACAGTTAAACTAGTGCCAGTATAATGGGTTGGCTTTTCATACCAGTGAGAATCTTAATTGCATAAATATAGAAACCTGAGTATTTTTTTTTTTGCTTCGTTATTGGATTAATAAGTAATTTAAATTTTATTTTTGCTTCTTCTCTCTAGCATCCATATCCAACTGAAGATGAGAAAAAACAGATTGCAGCACAAACAAATCTTACATTGCTCCAGGTTAATAACTGGTAAGATAAAATTTATTTATTTATTAAAATGTTTATACACCGTCCTATTTCAAGAGATCCCAGGATGACTTACAAATAGCATTAAAAAAGATTGAAAAACAGTAAGATAATTTAAGGAAGCAAAAAAAAAACAAACCCATATTAAGCAGTATAATGAGTTAAAACAGATTTTAAAATGTAAATGTTTTTAAAGCAAGATATAACTATATATAATGGATTGGATTAATGACACCCAAAGGTTTTGGTGAACAATCATGTTTTAACTTGGCATCTAAATGACAGTAGTTGGTGTCAGTCAGGCTTTTAGGGGGTGGCATTCCACAGCTGAGAAGGCCTTCCCCCATATCCTGTCACAATGCACTGACCTCACTGGTGGGACATAGAGAAGGGCCCTTCCATTAAGGATCTTAATCCTGGGCAATTTATTTATTTAAAATTAAATCTGAATTCAAGATGTCATATTTTGAGGTACATAGGTATAGAACTGCTGCCTGAATGATGTTTTTGTTCCTCAGTATCACTGCTGTGAAACTGAAAATATGAAGAATTGGAATACGTGGGCATGGCAGAATGTTGGAGCCATATTTAGCATTAATCCAAGAATATAAACAGTAGTGATTACAGCCTATTTTAGCACAAAAGAGTGAAATGTCATATTTGTAGCTGAGTAACTGCAGAAGAAAAGGGAGCAGAGAGAAGAAGGGAAGAGCCAGTTGAAAAGTTATTAGAAAATAGTTTTTGCTTAGTTTTAAGGAGTCGAGGAATCTCCCTGCTCCAGGAGTTCTATCTAATATAAATAAAAAAATGTTCCCTCACCTGTTAAGATTGCACAAGATATTTCTATTCCGGTAGTGTAAAAACAATCTATCTCATGTGAATGTGTTTATAAGATTTAATTTTGGTCATATTCAGGTTTATTAATGCTAGAAGACGAATTCTCCAGCCAATGTTGGATTCCAGTTGTTCTGAAACTCCAAAAACAAAGAAGAAAACAGCTCAAAACCGACCAGTTCAGCGATTCTGGCCAGACTCCATTGCATCAGGAGTAGCTCAGCATCAGTCAAATGAGCTTACTATGTCAGATGGTGAGTAGTTTCCTCACTAACCTGTTGAATATTTTAGGAAAGCTCCTTTATTTGATTGATTGAGGGAATTTCTTAAGCCAAACAATTTAGCAAACAGTATGTATACCCCCCCATCCCCACTGAAATTAATGTACAGCATAGCAATAGTTTTTCATGGGTTATTCACAACAGGATTTGTAGGTGCTAGATTGTCCATCACCCCCTTAGGCATCACACCATGGATAGAAGCATGTATCTCTGGGATTCAGTGGCTAGTTCTGCTTTATTGTTGTTGTGTGCCTTCAAATTGTTTCCTACTAAGGGTGGCCCTAAGGGGTGACCCTGTCATAGGGTCATAGGGTTTTCTTGGCAAGATTTGTTTCGAGAGGGTTTGCCATTGCCTTTCCCTGAGGCTATGATGAGAGTATTACTTTCCCAAGGTCACCCAGTGGGTTTCTTGGCTGATCAGGGATTTGAACACTGGCTTCCAGAGGTGTAGTGCAAGACTCAAACCACTATGCTGCAAATGGGATTTGTTTCTATACTAAAGATACAGGAAAACAGCTACGAAATGGCATTTCACTGGCAGCCCACTTTTACATGTGAATATCTACCCCACATTAAGATAAGGTTCCAAAATTTACAGCACTTTCTATGTAAGCAAAACAAAACACAAAGAAGATAATGAGCACAAAAACCTTCACTGTCTATTTCAATTCTTGTAAAAAAAAAAAGAGGGGATCAGATGGGCTGTACAACTTAATTCACTTCACAAATATTTAAATTCTTGTTTTTTTAGTCTGAAATGTTTATTTAGTTAATTTAAAAATTAGTTTCTATGAAATAGTAGTAATGTTTTTCTAATGAAATAATTCCACTTGGATTTGTGTTTTTTCCCATTGTCAGGAGCCGTTGTAACAATTACAGCTCCTGTCAACATGAATGTAGACAGTCTCCAATCTCTTTCCTCTGATGGTACTACTTTGGCTGTCCAGCAAGTCATGATGGCAGGGCAAAGTGAGGATGAATCTGTGGACAGCACTGAAGATGATGGAACAGATCTCTCAACTACTAACATCAGTGGGCTGGTCTTGGATAACAGTGATTCTCTGCAGTAGGAAACAAGAGAATCGGGCCTAAATATTTAGGAAAACCTATGGACTGACTGACTTTTTATAGTTTGCACAGCAAACATTTTACACAAGTTTTATTTCTAATATGTTTTATATGTAGATATAGAAGAGTGCACTTTTTGTATTTCATAGTAAGCTTAAAGAGTGTCTTTGCAGGTGCAGCAACTTCTTTCAAACGTGTTGTTTTTGAGTTTAATTTGGAAAATCTAGTAATTTAAGAAAGAACACATCACCCTGTTATTTTCTTAGGGTAACTTTCTCACTCACAATGTTGATTCCAGATTGACCTGATAAGGGCATGGGGTAATGGGGTTGCAGCTAGGGGGAAATACAGTGGATGCCTGTTGGGGGAGTCAGTTTCACATCAGCATAGATTTAAACATGCCCTACCATTGCTATTTCAGTATGTGCTCTCCTATAACATTAAACATATTGCAGTCTTGTGACACATGAAATTGCCCTGATGGAAGATTTTAAAACACTTCTATCTCCTTGAAAGTTATGCATTCACCTAGTCCTGTCGTTTTAAGATTACTCTTGGTGGTTTAACAATGTAAAATGTAAAGCATGTCAAAGTAGTGTATGGAATTTGTTTATGACGTTAGCCATGTAGATTTGAAAGATGCTTCTGCACCTTAAAAACAAAACCCAGTCAGTCTGAAGTGGGCAGCAAAACACACAACAGGAAGTGAATATGTGTGATTCAGTAACGAATGTATGACATTTAAAATGAATTTGAGTTGTTAGATGGAAACCTCCAGATTTTCCTTGTACCTTTTAAATTTACCACTGACACAGCTCATGTGTTTCTCCTTTTGTCATTTCAACCATCTTAGAATCTGCTTTGAGCGAGTGGGAATGAGACAGGCACAAGAGGACAAAGGGAAAGGCAAAAGAAACCAAGACAGTCTCTTCTCTCAGTTCAGTGGTAAATTTAAAGTTACAGGGGCATGTCTGGATTGCAGCCTAGCAGCCCTACTCCTAGCCAGTGACTCTGTTCATCATTTGCTATAAAACACTTATTTTTACCTTTATCAGGATTATTGGATTAAAAATATTTTTATAAATTCTCTAAAGAATTGGGATGATGACTGTATTGCGCATGTGGGGAAAATGTTTAGTACTTCTATTTGGAAGGTTATGAAAACAGTCCAAATTGAATAAACAAACCTATGCTATATTCTGTGGATCTCTGCTATCCCATAGTTGTATAAGGAATAACTCCTTAATGAGAAGTTGGATTTGTTAAGCATGGATTGTATTTCATGTAAACTAACATTCATGTTATATTTCAGTTTATCCTGAAATTTGTTTCTTAAGAGATTTGATGGATAGCTATTCAGGTGAGTAAAACTTCAAAATCTTTCATGTAATCAAGACTGTCTTCAGCAGTACACATTTCTAATCACTTGACAATATGGCAAGTTATCTCCTGAGTTTGGATTAATCCTCACTTCCACGTCAATGCATTTGAGATGTTGTGAGGAACAGTTGTAGTTATAACTTGACATAAAGGTAAGATAAAAATAGAATTCTCAAACACAACAATATCAAATGATCCCAGCAATATTTCATTATTTCAACATACTGTATATCACTCAACAAATTCAAGACATCAGATAAATAAGCCTTAACTGAGAATGCCATTAGCATTTCCCCCTTCTTTCTGCGTTGTGAATTTCCTTATGGTTCCTAGTAACTGCTGCTGCTGAATCTATTGGAAGTTAGTTGCTTTAAATATTATGCCTTGAAGGCTTCGCAACACACCAGACTTAGCAACTGGAAGAGATAGGATACTGTTATTTGTACTAATGAAATTAACATTTAATTCCATCTGAATGTGATAAGGAAGCATTGATACAAGTCCAGAATCAACAAAGTCAACAGATGAGTCACATCTGTGAGTCACAAGGGGGCGGAGCTAGCAGACTAGCTTTATATACCACCTTCCAGAGCCTTCCAGAACAGTCCGGCCAGAGAGAGGAGAAGGAGAGGAGCTGCTTGGCAGCCATTTTGGGACCGTGTGCTTGAGACCGTGTGCTCGTTGCTGAAGGGGAGGAGCTTCTGTGAGTCACATCTGTGAGTCACAAGGGGGCGGAATTTTAGTTTTCTTTAACTGAACAACTCTGCTCAAGTGGCATTAGGTTAGAATCAGATATTGAAACAGAACCTTCCCTTCAAGTGTAAGATAGCAGCCAGTACTTACCTTTAAAGAAGTATTCCCAGTAGATTGACTGTTATATATATTACTAAAGACTTTGCAGTATGGACAACGAGGGATCTGCCACAGTCACCTGCAACTCTTGTGGGATGTTTCTCTTCTTGCCTACAGTAGTGGAGAACTTCACATGCACCAAGTGCAAGTTGGTAGCACTCTTGGAGGAGAAAGTGCAGCTGCTGGAGTCCAGAGTAGCTACACTTCAGCAGATTAGGGAACAAGAGGATGTCCTGGACACACTAGAACTAACCATCTTGGATGAGTACCATGCAGAGGAAGATGCTAGGGTGGAAGAGGTCACTTGCCAAACAGAGGAGGCAGACAGCTGGAGGAATGTCACAAAGAGTAGTAAACCAAGAAGGAATTGTTCGGGGAGCTTGCAGCTAGAGAATCGATTCGAAGCTCTTTCCCTTATCAAGGAGGATGAAGAAGAGCAGCATGGACAGACTTCAGGGACAGAGCAAGGGAGCCTGAGAGTCCCACCCGAGGGAACAGTCGCTGCTAAGCCTCGGAGGAGGCGTGTGGTCGTAGTGGGGGACTCCTTGCTGAGGGGTACAGAAGCAGTGATTTGTAGGCCTGACAAGATGTCTCGAGAGGTGTGCTGTCTTCCAGGTGCAAAGATCCGGGATGTGACAGAGAGGCTGACAAGACTGGTCAAGCCTACTGACCAATACCCCTTCCTTTTGGTCCACGTGGGAACTAATGATACTGCAAGACACAGCATTCAGAACATCAAAAGGGATTACGAGGCGCTTGGTAGGAAGCTGAAAGGAATGGATGTACAGGTTGTCATCTCGTCTCTTCTGCCAGTTGAAGGGCATGGTCCAGGAAGGGAGAGGAAAATAGCAGAGGTGAACAACTGGCTTCGCAGATGGTGCCGCCGAGAAGGATTTGGATTCTTGGATCATGGGCTGCGGTTCCATGAGGAGGGACTTCTTGCAACAGACGGGTTGCATCTTACGCCAGTTGGAAGAAATGTTTTTGCCAACAGTCTCAAGAACTTGATCAGGAGAGCTTTAAACTGAGTTCCGAGGGGAAGGGAGACAATATTAAGGAACGCAAAAGGGATGGCGTAAATAGTCAAACTGACATAGAGGAAACAAGGCAAACAGTGCAAGGACCCAACAGTGGGAGGCAAAAAAACTTGCACAGGCAGCAAGTAAAAGGGAACCATGGTCTGCAATGTCTCTACACTAATGCACAGAGCATGGGAAATAAGCAAGATGAACTCGAACTCATAGTACAACAAGGCAAATATGATATAATAGGCATCACTGAAACCTGGTGGGATGAGTCTCATGATTGGAATGTGGAAATAGAGGGGTATAACCTTATTAAGAGAAATAGGCCAAACAGGAAAGGAGGAGGAATAGCACTATATGTCAGGGATATTTACACCAGTGAAGGGATCCTGGACATCAATCATGGAAGCCAGGTGGAGAGCATCTGGATAAGAATCAAAGGGGAGGGAAACAACAAGGGTGTTACGGTGGGAGTCTACTACAGACCCCCAAGTCAGACTGAGGAATTGGATGATATCTTTCTAGAACAGATGACCACACAGTCAGAAAAGAGAGATGTAGTAGTGATAGGCGACTTCAACTATCCTGATATTTGCTGGAAGTCAAACTCAGCAAAATCCTCAAGGTCTAGCAAATTCCTCACTTGCCTGGAAGACAATTTCATGGTCCAAAAGGTGGAAGAGGCAACAAGGGGGTCAGCTATTTTAGATCTGATCCTAACCAACAAGGAGGACTTGGTTAATGGGGTGCAAGTGGTGGGATCATTAGGTGGAAGTGACCATGTTCTCCTGGAGTTTGTAATACAGTGGAAAGGAGAAGCCAGGCAGAGTCAGACACGCATCCTAGACTTTAGGAGAGCGGATTTCAGTAAACTTAGAGAAGTATTGAGGGCGATTCCATGGTCAGAAATACTAAAAGATAAAGGAGTTCAGGACGGATGGGACTTTCTCAAAAGGGAGATACTGAAGGCACAATTTCAAACAGTTCCAGTGAGAAAGAAAAACGGGAGGTGTCTCAAGAAGCCAGGATGGATGACTAAGGAACTTTCAACTGAGCTAAGTTTGAAACGGAACATGTATAAGAAATGGAAAAAGGGGGAAATCACGAAAAAGGAATTCAAAGAAATAGCAGGCATGTGTAGGGGTAAAGTCAGAAAAGCTAAAGCGCAGAATGAACTCAGGCTTGCTAGAGAGGTTAAGAACAATAAAAAGGGCTTTTTTGGATATGTCCGCAGCAAGAGGAAGAAGAAGGGAACGGTAGGGCCACTGCGTGGAGAAGATGGCAAAATGCTAACAGGAGATAGAGAAAAGGCAGAATTACTTAACACCTTCTTTGCCTCAGTCTTCTCAGAAAAGGCAAAGGGTACTCAACCTGAGGATAATGGAGCAGAGAACAGAATAGGGGAATTTCAGCACAGAATAAGTAAAGAGATAGTAGAGGAACACCTTGTTAATCTAAATGAATTTAAGTCTCCGGGACCAGATGAACTCCATCCAAGGGTATTAAAAGAACTGGCAAAAGTAATATCAGAGCCATTGGCAATCATATTTGAAAACTCCTGGAGAACAGGAGAGATCCCAGCAGACTGGCGAAGGGCAAACGTTGTCCCCATCTTCAAAAAGGGAAAAAAAGAGGATCCCAACAATTATCGTCCAGTTAGTCTGACATCAGTTCTAGGAAAGATTCTGGAGCAGATCATTAAACAGAGAGTCTGTGAACATCTAGATGGCAATGCCATAATCACAAAAACTCAACATGGGTTTCAGAGAAACAAGTCATGCCAGACAAATCTAATCTCTTTCTTTGATAAAATTACCAGCTTGGTAGATGAAGGGAATGCTGTGGATATAGTATATCTTGATTTCAGTAAGGCCTTTGACAAGGTTTCCCATGACATTCTTGCAAACAAGCTTGTAAAATGTGGGCTAGACAAAGGAACTGTTAAATGGATCTGTAATTGGTTGACTGGCCGAACCCAAAGGGTGCTCAACAATGGCTCCTTTTCATCCTGGAGAGAAGTGACCAGTGGGGTCCCACAGGGCTCTGTCCTCGGCCCAGTGCTATTCAACATCTTTATCAATGACCTGGATGACAGAATTGGGAGCATACTTATCAAATTTGCAGATGACACCAAATTAGGGGGAATAGCTAATACCCCAGAGGACAGGATCAAGATTCAAAATGACCTGAATAGACTAGAAAGCTGGGCCAAAGCTAACAAAATGAAATTCAATACAGAGAAATGTAAGGTATTGCACTTAGGGCGGAAAAATAAAATGCACAGATATAGGATGGGTGACACCTGGCTGAATGAAACTACGTGTGAAAGGGATCTAGGAGTCCAAGTAGACCACAAGTTGAACATGAGTGAACAGTGTGATGCGGCAGCTAAAAAGGCCAATGCTATTTTGGGCTGCATTAATAGAAGTATAGTGTCTAGATCAAGAGAAGTAATAGTGCCACTGTATTCTGCTTTGGTCAGGCCCCACCTAGAATATTGTGTCCAGTTCTGGGCGCCACAATTCAGAAAGGACATTGAGAAACTGGAGTGTGTCCAAAGGAGGGCGACAAAAATGGTGAAGGGTCTGGAAACCATGCCCTATGAGGAACGACTTAGGGAGCTGGGGATGTTTAGCCTGGAGAAAAGAAGGTTAAGAGGTGTTATGATAGCCCTGTTTAAATATTTGAAAGGATGTCATATTGAGGAGGGAGCAAGCTTGTTTTCTGCTGCTCCAGAGAACAGGACCCGGAACAATGGATGCAAGATACAGGAAAAGAGATTCCACCTGAACATTAGGAAGAACTTCCTGACAGTAAGGGCTGTTCGACAGTGGAACGCACTTCCTCGGAAGGTGATAGAGTCTCCTTCCTTGGAGGTCTTTAAACAGAGGCTGGATGGCCATCTGTCAGGGGTGCTTTGATTTGGATTTCCTGCATAGCAGGGGGTTGGACTGGATGGCCCTAGTGGTCTCTTCCAACTCTACGATTCTATGATTCTATGATTCTATGATTCTATGAAAGCATTCAAACGTGCCTTTTTGTATCCTCTGTTGTTTTCAGCAGGATTTAAAGAGGGTTCTTTCTTCTCTTTCTAGGGTGTATCAGACCCCAATCAAAAAGTGGCACAATGATCTCTGATCAAAACAACTACAGTATCCTGGGCCCTTCCCATCCTGCAGGGATTTGGTTCCCCACACCATGGATCGAAAGAAACATGGATGATCGCAGCCCACATTATTCAATGGTTGACATTTTGTGCATGTCTGCTTCAGTGCATCTGTGTCCACATACTGCTGCTAAATAATTTGGGGCATGGCAATCAGTGGAAGGTAAAATCTGCAGATTGATGTAGCGGGCCCACTGTATATCATAAAGTTTCCCTGTGGGTTTTAAAAGATACATCACTAATTTCCAGCATAGTTTGCTTAGGAGAAAGAAATCTATTCGTTACCGTTGTTTGCTTCTAAGGAACTCCAGTGTGGGTGTAAAAATATCAGCGTTAACCTATACCTTGGGGTCCTTGTTGGGAGAATAGTATGCAAATTAAATAAATGAATAAATCACCTTTGAAATGTTACGGCAGCCACATACGCTCACCACTTAGAAGTATTTTTCAGTCAGTCATACTGCTATTGTTAATATTTACACATGCAAAAAAGTGCATGCCTTGACTTACAAATCTTCAGGCATATGTGTGATGGCCATGTAGGAAAAATAGTAAATAGATATGCTGCCGTGATATCTATAACCTTGCAAAAGAAGAAGACACCCTGAATTACAGTTGTTAACTATATATGTTGCAATTCACAACCTGGATCTTGGGATTTCTGCCAAATCATTACATAAACATGAACAAAGGTAACTTTTTTTCCTGTTTGTAGTGATACTTATTCAAAGTATTTAAACAGAGGTTAAATGGTTTCCTGCAAGGGATGCTGTAGCCATTGCTTTTTGTAATGGCAGATGGTTGAACAAGATGGTTGTGGTGTCCCTTCCAACTCTGTTTCTAATTGAACAATATGATAGGGTTCATATTGGAAGCAGTTTACAATGTTGTGATCACATACTGCAGTTGCCTTCCCTTCAGTCGAAGCAGCCATGACTGGCATATTCTTGCTATTAATGGAGGAGGGCAGTGGCACATGGTCTCTGTGAATGAGCTGTTCATGCAGATGCCTTGCCGTTCCTTGCTAATGTTTTGCTTTGGTATTTCTTTGCAATGGTTTGAACACACTTGGAAAAGAATTTGGGTGGTGTGAATTTGCAACTTCAATTTAATTCAGGGTAGGAGAGCCTGTGCTCCCCCTTCATTGTTAGACTGTAGCACCTGTCATCCCTGAACATTTTGTTTGAGGATGATGGAACTAGAGTTCAGCAATATTTTTAGGAAAACACACTCTCCACACATGGGCTAAAGAGTTTGAAATGGCATCTCCTTGATAGTATTTTTAAAAGTATGCAGCTTGGCACTGAATTCCCTATTCGAGTCATGGCATGGTATCGATAGTACAGCTAATTAACTTTTTATGATGTCATGCATTTAGTAAGTCATATGGGGTTAGAGATGATCCAGTTGCTTATAAAGATGAGCCCATTCAGCAAAACTAGCACATGTCCTTGGGATGTTATAAAAGCAGCTTCAGCTTGTATATTCCTAATTGAGATGCTAGGCATGCAACCTGTTATGTTACGCTTTGTTTTTATTTGATGATGTCTTAGATGCAATTCCATAAACTCAAAATCAGAACTAAAATTATGGACCCCTCCTCCAATCTCCTTTGATCTATCCATATGCACAAAATGCACAAAATTCCTCAGTGATGTATTAGTATGAATGTAGAATTATGTCTCTGATTCAAATCCCTACTCAGCCATAGAAATGCACTGTGTGACTTTGGGCAAGTCATATTCTTTCAACCTCACAGGAAGGCAATGGCAAACCCGACTGAATAAATCACAAAAAGCTAAGGCTAATTACTGAGGATATGCAGAATGAGTTATTCATCTACTACTATTTATGTGTACAGAAATTGCAATGGTGGGTTCAGGATTCTTGAGATATCGTTGTGGGCTACTGTTACAATCCAACCATGTATGATCTAAAAGACACATATTGAAAGGTGCCAGAATGAAGTACATTGTGGGAAATCCAAATCATTTGTGAGAAAACACAATGTGGCTCTAAAAGAAAGAGGAGTTAAACACTAACCAGAGACAGAATGCGTGGCAAGTGCGGACAACACCAGGAAATTATGTTCAGTTACATCTGTTAGCAGCATGTGCTAAGTATACCTTTTTAACACTTACTGCAGATTTCTCTGAAATATTAATTGGAACTGTACTACAAACTACTGTACATACTCACATATAAGTCTAGAAACTAGTCAAAAATTGACCCAAAAAACCTGAGTCTACCTATCCACAGGTTAAGGTAAGTACTGTACTTTAACTAATTTCTTTTTAAAAAGGAACTATCCCCTGGTGAAAGATAAGAGTGTAATCTGACATAAAAGCTCTGACCCCCCACTCTCTCATCCATTCAGCCATTAGGGTGAGCACAAGCAGTTAGGCTTGCTGGAATTTTGAATTTTCTTTGGCATTGTTTTCCTTTGCTTTATCCTTTAGATCCTTTGTTACAGGTCCCTAAGTTTTACCTTTGACGTATCCACGGGTCACATCAAAACCCCAAAAGTACTCTCGACTTATATCTGGACATGAGGTTGACTTATATTTGAGTATATACAGTAAAGTAAATCATGTTTGTTTTGTAAATCTGTGTTATATTTTTCCCAGATTCATTTAAACTTTTTCATGAGATTGTTGCTTTATAAAAAAATTGGAACAAGTCATCCACACAAATGATTCCACTGTGTGTGTGTGTGTGAGAGAGAGAGAGAGAGAGAGAGAGAATGAATATGTTTCATGGAGTTGTGGACCTTGTTTTAGGTCCAGAACATCTGCTACTGCAAGAGGATCCTATACCAGAGATGTGTGTGCCTACAATAGCACATTGTATAAAATTTGTGTAAACTTTAATGACACATGAACTGTTTGGGAGATGAGAAGAAATGTGTTGGGTCTTCAGAGCCAGAAGCTGTAGTAGGGATGGGCAACTGCAGTGAGCTCTGGGACCAATTTCATGTTCTGGGATAATCTGAAGACAATAGAGATGGCAAAAAGGTAGGTAGAAGTAACTGTGGTCCACTTTGTGGTTTGCAAAAGTGCATTTTTAAAAATATGAAATAGTGAGAACTGCAAGCTATTTAAAAATGAATTGCTGCTCCTGGAGATTTCAGAAGCAGCAAGTCACTTTTTAAAATATAACTGAATGGCCATATCCAGGCTGAGGCAGGTCTTTGCCCACCCCTAGGATGTGGAATAAATTATTGATTTTGTCTATGCAAGGAGGCAACGATGCCCTATTTAAAAAACAACAACATAATATTGTCTCCTGTTCAGGTATTTACAGTTCATCTATTGGTAGTGATATAATTAATATCCCTTCCATTGTGCCAGGGAATATTTGATCTTTATAAGTGATGATCTTCAGAATCCAATGCACTTGGTTGTTCCATTTACCTTTTAATGGAATACTGTATTTAAGAAGTGGTTGAGCTAACAAGTCGTAAAGTTATGATTCATCATTCTGCTTTAGAAGAGATTACTGAACTCAAAATCAAGCATGTTTTTTTCCTCATTGTATTTGAAATGGAAGAATTCAGACTGCTTCAATTAAGATAAAATCTATTGGTCATGTTGTTTCAATGCTTTATCATTTTAAAAATCATTTTTAAAAACCTGATTACACTGAATGAGTTTTGTTTTAAAAGGTTTTGAAATGGGAAAATATGCATGTTTCTTGAACACATCATCACTCCAGTCATTGAAGCAATAAATGTTAAATTATTGACCTGGAAATAATGAAAGTTTATGCAATTGATTAGAAACCGGACTTTAAATTAGTACCTCTTTTATGTTAGAAAATTTCCATAATAGGTACAGCATATTTGTTCTCCAGAATGTTTTCCCCTGTATCTTTGAGAAATATTTGGCTTTTAGCAGCAAGATCCAAAACACTACTTCTAGGCATACTATATGTAGGTTTACTACCACCACCTTTTCATTCTTCTACACCTGCTTTTGAAAGATCCTTCATTTTCAGAAGATTGAAACACATGAAACTACTAGGTGTATTTGAGGACTCCCTCAAAACCGAGTTCAAAACTGTCTTGGGTGTGCTGACTGAAGAAATAAGTTTGACATCACTTAATTGCCATTGCTCTGTTCTACAGTTTTGTGGGGCACTGTTCACCCTATGGTAGAGAAATCTAAAGACTGTAATATTACAACTCACAGGATTCCACCAGCTTCAGAACTTAAAGTGATGTTCAACTGCTTTATTTTTACAGTATAGATGCATCCTTAGTTGTGCAGTTCTTTAAATCCTGGCCTTTATCATATTACAAGATCAAAAACAACTGCTTATCCTCTGAATACTTTCCCTTCTCCGTGGTTCCTTAAATTGTTCTATTTAGCTTCTGGTCACCTCCATGGCTTAATCTTGGCTGTCACAATTTTTAAAGCATCTTTTCTTTTAATTTAAATAAACAGCCCTGGGGTAGAGGATAGTACTGGTACCTGCTTCTTCTGCCACAAAAGAGAGCAGTTACATAGTCATAATGATAATCATGGTGATTGGGAAGAATTTGTGAATTTTAGTTCAAGCAGATTATGGATTATGAGCGTACATGGATTTGATACGGTAATTGTATTGCCTCCACTCATTACTATACAGCCTTGGAAATCTATCTGTGCTTGCTTCTTCATGAAAAATGGAAATACTGTATTTAGTTGTACTTGTTAATTCCATGTGGTGCACAGATACCTACATTAATCTGGAGTTTCATGCACAGAGTCTTGGATTCATCATTCATCCAGCTCATCTGCAGGAAAACTAGGAAATGTTTGTTCCATCTTTAAAAATTAACTGCCATTCAACATTACATTAGAGGCCAAAGTTATGGTTAATCACTGCAGGGCAAGTGCCTCCTGCCCCCACTTACCCCTTTTCAATCTGCTGAGATTCCCACAAGTATCTAGAGTCTTTCAGTTTTATTTCTCCATCATCTGTAAGTTTAACTATAACTCAACAGTGTTGACATTTTCATAGGTGACTTTAACAGTTAATACTATAATAAAGTTGATGAATTCAGTTGTTCACAGTCATATTGGAAACAAGAGTAAAGGGGAAATGCTCTTGCCTAATGACTCATAATTCTAACAGAGCATCCCTACTCTTGGTATGAACCCACTTCATTAACCTTGAAGCATAAGCAGCAGCCTTAAAATGTGCGTGCCTATGTAATCAATATTGAAATTGTTTTTCTGTACTTTCTTAACTGGATTTTGGAAGAAAGTTATTTTTCATTTTAATAGATAAAGTAGTTTTCTCTCTGGGAATTTTCTTTTCTTTGTGAGTGTGTGGTGATTTTTTATCAGCAGATGTCACTGTAGTGCTTTTTGTTTCATTTTTATTTTTAATTGGCATACATGTATGGGGTGCATCAAACCTGAGCAAAGTAGATGGAATTTATAATGAACTCTTAATGTACCTTTCAAATCCTTGGTAATTTATGACAACATCTTGAAAATCCAGGAAACATTAATTTATGTAATTTATTTCAAATAACATAAATGATATGACACTTCAAATACTATACCACGTATCTACTGAGACACTTGAAGGGCACTTTAACACAGTATTCAATTTTCTTTTTACAGATAAATTGCTAAGGCCATCAATAAATGACCTTAAACAGCATTTTACAGAACTTCAAAAGTTTGGCAGAAGGTGATGTGAAGATAATTCTTTTCTAGCAAACCCAGTAAAAAGGTATTGTATGTCAATACATTTCTCAAAGCAATTATTTTCACATGGAGACCTCATTTATACATGAATTTGTCCATTAACGTCAGTGTTCAAGTCCTCAGAGTTAAATCTGCATCTCACCAATGGTTGGATGTTTCCATTCTAACTTCTAAAATTTAAGCCAATTCATTACAATGTATATAGGTACTGGGACTATGGAAAGCATCAACAATACTCCATATTTCTGGATAGTTTGATTTAACTTTAAAAAAAAAAGAAAAATCAAGTCTCGCTTCTTACCAGGATGAAGAGGATTCACTACAGAGCACCCTTTGGGTTTGGCCAGTCCACCAGTTACTAATCCATATAACAGTTGCATTGTCTAACCCACATTTTACAAGCTTGTTTGCAAGAATTTCATGGGGGACCTTGTCAAAGGCCTTACTGAAATCAAGATATGCTTTATCTACAGTGGTTCTCTTCATCTACCAAGCTGGTAATTTTATCAAAAGAAGAGATCAAATTAGACTTGTTTTTGAGAAACCCATGTTGACTTTTTGTGATTAAGGCATTCCCTTCTAATTATTAACCTTTATTGTTATCCAGTGTCATTTATGAACAGGTTTGTATACATTTTCTTGAAAACATAGCTGAGGAAGCTATTCCAGGCATATTGCAAAGTCCCAAAATCCACAAAACAGTGATACCTTTACTGAGCCAGCCAAAATGCACTTTATATATGCTGCAACCTTTCAAAGTTCCACTGATTTCTTCATCAGGCAAAGGGGTTAAAATGATACAGAAGAAAGAAAGAAAAAATGATGATGTTAAGTCATAGTCCTGCACTTGGTTAAAATGTGGTTATTGTGCTCAGTTCAGAAGATATGGAAGGGTATTCATGAAGGTGGGCCCCTCCTCCTTCTGGCCATGCAGGTACTGGGAGATTCAGTCCAGGAAATAAGCTTTTTAACACCTTTGCCTGATGAAGAAGCCGCTGGAGCTTTGAAAGCTTGCAGCATGTATAATGTGCATTTTGACTGGCCCAATGGAGGCATTGCTTTTTTGTGGATTTTGGATGTTACATTTTCTTGATATTGTGTAGAGATTACTTTAAAAGAATGGGAATTCCAAAATGTTTTCCCAATTTGGCATCAGGTATCTAGTCCTGTGTTCTCGCTCCAACTCTGTTTACAATCTTCTTCAGCTTGATGCTCCAATGGGCTACAGCAGATCTTGAAGAAGAAAACGGCATCGATATACGTTACCGTACTGATGATAGCTTGTTTAATTTAAGCCATCTGAAGGCTCGCATAAAGACTCTAAACTATCTAGTCTATGAGCTGCTTTTTACTGATGACGCTGCCCTTGTTGCCCATACAGAAGCAGCTCTGCAGCGCCTAACATCCTGCTTTGCAACGGCTGCAGAGCTGTTTGGGCTGGAAGTCAGCCTGAAGAAAACGGAAGTTCTCTACCAGCTTGCACCACAGGAAGAGCACTATCACCCCCGTATCACCATAGGCAAATCTGCACTTAAGTGTGTTCAGCAGTTCACCTACCTGGGAAGTATCATCTCCTCAGACGCCAAGATTGATAAAGAGATTGATCAGAGATTAGCAAAGGCATATAGTGCATTCGGAAGGCTTCACAAAAGAGTCTGGCGTAACAAACACCTGAGGCGAAGCACAAAAATCAGTGTGTACAGAGCCATTGTATTGTCCATTCTCCTCTATGGGTCTGAAACATGGGTCACCTATCACCAACATCTACGACTCCTCAAATGCTTTCATCAGCGCTGTCTACACACAATCCCAAATATACACTGGGCTGACTGTGACGAATGTTGCTGTCCTTGAGCAAGCAGGGATCACCAGCATTGAGTCCATGCTATTGAAAACACAGCTGCACTGGGCAGGGCATGTGTCTAGGATGGAGGACCACCGCCTCCCAAAAATAGTACTCTATGGTGAACTCGCCACAGGTCAGTGTAAGATGGGTGCCCCAAAGAAGAGATACAAGGACTCCCTGAAACAGAATCTCAAGCTCGGCCAAATTGATCACCAACAATGGTCTGCCCTGGCCTCACATCGGGAGGCATGGAGACGCACTATCCACAATGCTGCAGCCTCGTTCGAGAACTCACGCCGAATGAGTCTCGAAGAGAAACAACAACACAGAAAGAACCACAACTTGGAAACATCACCCAAGGAGACTTTCTGCTGTGCTTTCTGCAACCAGACTTGCTTATCTCGGATCAGCCTTTTTAGTCATCAGCGCACTTGTAGTAAGTGTGGGATGAGTCCTTCCTGAATCTTCATTAGCGAAGAAAAGCCAGAGAGAGATCTAGTCCCTAAAAATCCCTAAGAAATGTTTATTCCTGTTGATAAGAAAAATCAAAAATCCTGTTGATTGTTGAACTACACCACTGGACTCATAATTACTTGTCATGCATAATTCTTCAAATTTAGCCATTTGTCTTGATTTATTCATTTGTTTTGTTTATATCCCATTTTTTTTCTATGAATGAGACTTATGACAGTTTACAGTGAAGTGTGTGTATGTGTGCTTTCAAGTCACCTGTCAACTTACTGTAGTAAAATAGCATACTATAAATACCAGAAATGAATTAAAGGATTAAAAAGTAAAACTTTAAAATGACCAGATGATGCAAAGGAACACAAAATGTCTCAGGGTTCCTTTCCTCAAATCCCAAATATTACCTATCAAATAACCTTGTATGATATTTTATGAGAGAGAGAGAGATTTTATGAGATTGTAGAAAAAATAGGTTGTGAAACAATGCCTCTTTTTTACGTGTGACTGTAAGTTGAATCTGAATGGCAACCGTATCATAGGGCTTTCTTAGTAAGATTTATTCATAAGAGGTTTGCCATTGTCTTCCTCTTAGGCTAAGTGAGTGTGGTTTGCTCAGTGGATTTCTGTAACTAGTCCAAAACTCGAACCACTACAGCATGTTGGCTCCCTATTAGGACCAGTTTCTACTGTTGTAGATGTAGGCTTTCAAACAGCACTGCCTCTCTGGGAGAATAGAAATGTGGTAACTGTTATATACAGACTAGAATTGCATGTTATATACCTACAAGTCAACTGTGGCTTATGGTGACCCCCATTACAGGGTTTTCTTGACAAGATTTCTTCAGAGGTGGTATGCCATCACCTTCCTGTGAGGCTGAGAGAGTGTGACTTGCCCAAAGTCACTCAGTGGGCTATTTTGACAACATTTTAAAGTTGTATTTCCTTATGTTCAGAAAGCAAATATGCTGCGGGTGCTTAATGATGGATTCTTCCTAGATCTACTAGTCAAAAGCTGCTACTAGTCAGAGTGCATTTATTCCAACACCCCCCCCCCCGGGTTTGTTTTGTTTTGATTTTGGTGGAAAAAGAAGAAATGGAACCAGAAGAACATAACAGTTACAAATGAAAAACATTGTCTGGAAACCCACCCCCTCAATTTTTCAAACACACAAGTCAGTTTCTGGTAAGATGAGCCTGGAAGCATTTACTTGCTTGTGTTCCAGAAAGTGTATAGAGAACTGTTGGACTACACATTTAGTAGCCCTTTCAAAGAGGAATTATTCTGTCAATTTCCTGAAGGATATGGAGCTAAAACATCTTACTGGGATAAAACATCGTACTTGGATATCAGATTTTTTAAAAGGAGTTGTAGTGTGCAGCCCTAAGTGATGGATCCACAAGTGCAACTGTGCACATATTGCAGTACATGTCTGTGCCAGTATTGATGCTATGCTTTTCTACTACTGCACAAGAATAATTACCAAAAAGACACTTCAAACTGCCTGGCACCAAAGATTATGTTGCACTGCTATGTAGGATGTGGCCATGTTGTAGTCCAGCTTCCCACCCATAAGCAAGGAAAATTAAGGTTTCTTTGGATGTCACATGCATATGTGGGGTCATCGGAATCACTAGTTCAGTAGCCTACATAGGGAGATGATGCAAATGGTCACCCCTACATATACTTGGATTTCCTTTGCTTCTAGGATATGAGGTTACAGCATGACTGTGCTGTGCATAGATCCAGGAATAGGGATTCAGTCTGTGCTGGATGGGGTTATGCTTCCCCTGAAGATGCAGGTTTCAGCTTGGCTATACTGCTGGAAGCTGATATTTAAGCAGAGGTCAGGAGTACATTTTCACACGTAAGACTTCTGCACCAGCTGAACCTGTTCCTAGAGATGTTGGATCTGGCCATGGTGATACATGCCTTGTTGTATTCTCTTTGGATTACTGTAATATAGTGTATGTCAGTGGCATCATTATGGTGGTGTGGAGGGTGGGGATTGCACTAGCTGACACCTCAGAAGAGGAATGACACCTAGCCAAGTGACCTCCCTACTACTGTTCATGAGTAGAATGGTGTGTGGTAATGAGGGAGCATGCAGACACTCCTTCCTGCCACATGCCATTCTACTCATGAATAGAGCACCACACGACATCAAGAGGCATGCACACACACCTGCCATTTGCCATTCTACTCATGAGTAGAGCAGCATGTGGCAGCAAGGGATCACACCCTCTGCCACGCACCAAGCACCAAGCAGAGTGGCACGTAGTAGTGAGGAGAAGGGACGTGCCCTTTTGGTCCTGCCCCCTGCACTGGGTGACACCCCAGACAGTAACACTACCACTGTATGTGGGCAGTTTTTGAAGAGTGTTCAGAAACTTCAACTGGTCCAAAGAGCTCCAACCAGATTGTTAATCTCTGGTGCTAATTTTTTTTAATGGGGGGGGGGGGGGTGATATAAAGTTTTTATTGCAGAGATCTCACATTCTTTCAACCATCTTGACAACAGGCACATACACTCTCCTTTATTAGCACACATAACCACAGTTCAAATATGTTTCAACTCATATCTTTTAAAAAAACTCTTTTAAACCTTTCTCTGGATCACACAATTCTTTTGTATTAACCAAAATACATAGCATTTTAAAGGAAGTTTCATTATATCTGTTTTATTATTTCTAAACAAACAGTGGGCCAATGTTTTGAAAGAGAACTGACTAAGAGACAGTTTTCTCTGTTCCTAAATTATTATTTTCCCCCAGCTACACTCACATTTCTAAAGATTCATAGTAAAATATTAAAGAGAGAATATTCAAATTTCTAATATGAAGATGAAGCCTTTTTAAATATAGTTTTTAATATACAATTTTTTCCTTTAAAAAAAGTAATTTAAATCAAAAATCCCACATTTATACTTAATCTTTTTCTGTCCATCTAGATTAAAACATGTACATTTCTTTACTAATACTGTAAATGCAAACAGACACACAAAGACTGAACCAGGACTCAAGATCTTTACCACTTAATTTATTAAAAATCAATATAAAGAATATTTCATCTTCAAAAAGTGTTGAACATAATCTATAAGGAAGAGGCGCATAAGATACATCAATCAACAAGAGAGGTCTGATCAATCACAATGACTTCTTTAATAATCCAACATATTTATTTAATTTTATATCCTTTCTCCAGCACAGGATTCAAGGCGGTTTACAATCTATTTATCCCTTCTACTCAATATATATATATATTTATTCAGTACACAGAATACCTTTTATACTAATTGCCTAGCAGCTTTTTGTGCACTGAAGCTCTCCACCTTCTGGAGGACACTTACAAATCTCACATTCTCTCTCAGTGGATTCACCAGCTTCTATGAAATAATGGTCTTCAACAGGACAAGCACACATGCCACAGCCATCCATGGGTCTTCCTATATACTTGCACATCGGAGGAATGTCAGGGCAAATTGACTTACATTCAATGTTATTAGAAGAAATGCAAGTACATTTTTGGGTGCCAAAGTCAATGTATGCAGACTCTCCCAGGGGAAGGTACCCATCCTCAGGACAAGCGTACGTCATGTAGGAATGACAGAGACAGCCTTGATTCAGGAGGCTTCTACAGTCACTATTGTGTAGGAAGCAGCAGCTCAGCAGCAGGCAAAGGACATGCTCAGGCTTCATCATTCTGTGTCCAATATAAAGAGGTCCATCAATAGCATGGTAAGTTTTTCATCAAAATCTTTTAAACTCATTTCCTACTTTACCTTTTTTAAATCAAAAAAATTAACACTCTCCCAATGGAACATCATCTGCTTACATACCATTTCCACACTGTAAGGCTGCTTGCTCACTGTGAAATCTTTTACCTTGCAATGTAAAAGTAAGCCCAGCCTAGTTCATTGGGACTTACTACTTGCCTGGGATGTGTCTATAGGATTGCAGCCTGAAACTAAATGGGCAGTTCTGCTAGATTAGGGATGCATTTCCTTTGGCCCAGTGGATTCCAGTTGCCCCTGTTCACTTTTCCAGTAGCCCAGCTGAGCAATTGGACTACCATGAAAAAACCATGCTACTATATGATCCAAATTGGAGTTTATAAGAGTTGGGGGGCTTTTATGACATTATCATGGCAGGGGATTGGACTGGATGGCCCTTGAGATCTCTTCCAGCTCTATGATTCTATGGCCACCTGAAGTATAAACAATGGCTGGAATCCTATTGGGCAATTACAAATGCATAACCACTACATATTCATGATCCCTACATAGCTGCTAGTCTCCCAAACTCCCACTTAGTGGTAAGCAACTGCTAGGATCAATGGGAATACATTCCATTAGGTTAGACTCATAAAATGATAAGAGTTGAAAGAGACCACAAGGGCCATCCAGTCCAACCCCCTGCCATGCAGGAATACACAAAACACTCCTGACAAATGGCCATCCGGCCTCTCTTTTAAAACCTCCAAAGAAGGAGATTCCATCATTCTCTGAAGCAGCACATTCCCTTGTTAAACAGCTATTATTATCAGGAAGTTCTTCCTAAAGTAGAGATGGATTTTTTTTCCTACAGCTTCTATCCATTGTTCTGTATGCTAGTCTCTGGAGCAGCAGAAAACAAGCCTCAATATGACACACCTTCAAATATTTAAATATGGCTATCAGGTCACCTCTTAATCTTATCAATTGCCTGATGTTCCCACCTTCCTTGCGCAAGTGATCTCCAGTGTAAGGAGGATCTGTGATGGAGGTCCTTTCATTGCCTATTGCACTAGAGATCGCTCATGGGAAATGGTGGGAATGTCAGGCACCCGCTTTTTGAAAAACATGGGAATAACCCCCATTGATTCCAAGCAGCTGCTTACTGGTAACTTTCTTTGTTTGTTTATTATTTAATTTATAACCTGCATTTTTCCCAACACAGGACTGATGGCAACATACAACATTTTAAAAAACTGTTAATAAAAAATTACAGCACAACTAAACTATACAAGTTGAAAACAAGTTAAAACAGCATTGGGAGTGGTCTGGCTAAAATCCACTGTGTAGCGTTGGAGTTAAAGTGTGTGCACTAAATACCATCCAAGAAAGAAGACTGGCTGTAAATCGATCACATTTCAAACTTTCTGTGGTTTCTGCATCACCTGTCAACAGATGTGTTTGACCTGAAATTAATTTGTAGTCTCTGATCCATCATCTCTGCATAAATTTACAATTCATGCACAACTGGAAGTTTCTTTCCCCCACTTTTAACCAACTTCCTATCTTTTTGGCTCACCATTAGGTGTAGTATATCTCCATTGCCTCTGTTTCATTATATAAAATGTATTTAAATTATTTTTCAGTTTACATTTATAGGATTGTAGGAATTCAGTACAAATAAGGATGACAGAAACATCAGTCTGGTTCTTTGGTCAACTCTGTCACTTGCTTTTTTGTAAAAAAAAAAAAAAAAGTAAGTATACAGGATTGTAATTTCTTAGTCTTATTTCATGACAGCAATGGAAAGTTCACTTGGCCCAATACCCAGCTGTCAAAAGTAAAATCCTTTTCATTTACCTGGATAGGTTTCTGGTGCAGTTGCTGCAGTTGGCTTAATCCACAGGCAGTGCTTATCCCCGAGTAGCTGGGTGCCAGGTCAGGCTGGAAAGTACTCTATTTATACTAGCACAATGGAAGGAAAACTGATAAGCTAAGTAGATAGGTGGAGCTAAACATGTTTACATCTACAGTCAGCCCTCCTTATCCATGGATTTTTTTTAATCCACAGATTCAAGCATCCACGGCTTGAAAATATTTTAATAATACAGAAATTCCAAAAAGCAAACCTTGATTTTTCCGTTTTATATAAGGGATGACATTTTACTCTTCCATTGTATTTAATGGGACTTGAGCATCCACAGATTTTGTTACCCATGGGGGGTCCTGGAACCAAACCCCAGTGAATACCAAGGGCCTACTGTACCTCAGCCAGAAACAAGTTACCATTTCCAGTCTGGTTCTAAAAAAATGATTAAAAATAGCCCTGACAGTGATACATTTTTATTCTGCAAAAAACTACAACAGCAATCAATTATCAAAGACAAATAATGCATTTATTTTTAATTAATTATCCCTGATCCACAATTTGTCTGTAAAACTTAGGTTGTGACTCCCTGAAAGATAATTCTGCCTTCCTATATGAAATTTTCCTTTGATCTTTGCATTCCTAATAATAATAATAATTTTAGTGGTGTAAGCCTTTCCTGAGAGACAGAGTGGTATGGTGGTCTGAACATTGGAGATCAGGGTTCAAATCTCCACTTGGTCGTGGAAATCCACTGGATGACCTTGGGCAAATCACACTCATTCAGCCTCAAAGGGAGGCAAAAGCAACCTCCTGCCTGAACAAATCTTGGCAAGAGAAGCCCATGATAGGGTTGCCTTGGAGTCACCATAAGTTGGAAAAGATTTGAAGACATGCAAGGACAACAAAGCCTTACTTTAGTTTCCATAATTGCTTCAATAATAGGTTTTTTTTAATGCTGTCTTGTAAACTTCGCAAGTCAGAGTTTAAATCTCCATCAGTGTACTTACTATGGAGGTCTGGAAAGGTCTGACTGTAAAATGCAAGCAAGATAGACACTGCAGTTCCTGATTAGCCGTGGGGTGCTCCCCAGTGCAGTTGTGCAAAAACATTGTTGTGCAGGGAGGTGCTAGATTCTTTTTTGTGTGTCACAGATATGAAAGAACTCCGTTGTCATGGACCGATCATTACCTGATAGGGTTTAGGTTTGTTGGAACTCCTAATCTCTGCAGCCATGGTAGACCCATTAAAATGGTCCAACCCAAGAGACAAATTGATCCAATAGCCTGTGGGGTTCCCCAGAGGTCAATACTGTCCCCTGAGCTTTTAAAGTTTAGATTTGTTGGAACTCCTGACCTCTGCAGGGGTGGTAGACTCATTAAATAGTCCAACCCAAGAGACAAATAGATTGAATAGTCCGTGGGGTTCCCCAGGGGGCAATACTTCTCTGATAGCCTTTTAAGTCAGAAGGGAGGGGTATAAATACTCAAACAAACAAACAAACACTGTCCCCTATGCTTCTGAGCATCTACATGAAGCTGCCAGAGGATTTAAGCCAGAGCTTTGGGGTTGGGTGCCATCAGTATGCTGATGATTCCCAGTTCTTTATCTCCTTTGCTACTGGTTACTGTTCCAGCTGCGCCTTTTCTCGAGGAAGGCAGATCTGCCCACAGTGGTTAATGGCTTAGCTCTAAATTAGACTACTGTAATGCACTCTATATGGGGCTGCCCTTGAAAAGTATGCAGAAGCTCCAGCTAGTGCAAAATGCAGCAGCCAGACAAGTGTTGGGTGTACATTCTAGAGACTATGGACATTATCACACGAGGGAAATCAGGGGTTTAAAAAGGCATTTTCCCAGGACACTTGTACGATTGTGCAAAGATTTCCCCACACATCACGCTTAGAGAGGACTTATCTTGGAAAGAACCAGGAGTGTTCCAGCAACAAATCCTTCATGGGATTTCCATGAATCCGTGTTGATTATGCAAATGTCCCAGGAAAATGCCTTTTAAACCCACCCACCTCCGATATTCCCTGTGCAATAAAGTCATATATAACACTGGTCCTGCAAAATGACACTGGCTTCCAGTTTGCTTCTGAGTTCAATTCAAGGTGGCTAGTGCTGACCTACAATGCTTTAAACAACTTTGGCCAAGTTATCTGAAACACTGTCACTAGTTGGCTTATATGGTCATTGTTGTTGTTCTTGTTGTGTGTTTTCAAGTTGTTTCCAACTTATGACGACCCTAAGGTAAACCTATCATGTAACTTTCCTTGCAAGATTTGTTCAGAAGAGGTTTGCCATTGCCTTCCCCTGAGCCTAAGAGAGTGTTTACTTACGCAAGGTCATGCAGTGGGTTTCATGGACAGATCAGGAATTGAACCCTGGTCTCCAGAGTCATTATTACCTATCAAAATATTTTTCAGATTCATCTTGTGTAATATAGCAACTGAGCCTCCAACCTTCCTATCAAAGTTCACTGATGATCCTCCAGTGAAAAAAGCCATATGATACCCCTGGTGCTGGGATGAAGAGAGCCAATCCCAGGGGACACAAGTATGCTTAGGCTGGGCTAAGTAATAATACCAGGCATGTTTGTTGTTCTCCTTATCCCCTGCCACCCTTTGGTAGAGATGTTTTGCTTTCCTTCAAATACATTTTTAAAAACCTTTAAATTAATTCTGTCTCAGATATAAAGCTTGGGGATTTTGATAAATTTCTCAAAAGCAAACTGAAATGACACACGCACCCCATTGGTGCCAGCCAAATTCAATAGGTACTTCTCAAGAGAGAAGACAAAGTTAAACCAGCCTTCCTCACAGCTTTTAAAGATGTCCCTAAAAAGTGTCAGGCCTTAGTTATTACTAACATGATTGTGCAGTTGTTTGTGTGTTGGACTAGAATTCTTGGAGATCAGGTTTGAATGGCTTCTTGGCCATGGAAACCCACTGGGTAACCCTGGGCAAATCACAATCTGCCAGCCTCAGTGGAAGGCAAAGGCAAGACCCATCGGTCTTGCCAAAAAACCCATGTGATAGGTTTGCCTTAGGGTTGCCATAAGTTGGAAATGAGGTGAAGACACCCAACAACAACATTAATGAAGACCTACTTGCATGCAAGTCCCAAGGACCAAAATACTGGAATTTCAGAATGAGGACAGAAAGGAGAGTAAAATCTAGGGAGACACTAGATAGTTAATAAACCCTAATAAAATCCAGATGATAGCTGAGCAATGATTTCTTAATTTTTGTTTTCACAGGAACAATGAGGGTAAACATTGGCTTGTGAAACTGGTTTATTTTGTAACCACAGCACCACATACTTCTGAGAGATTACCATCTACTCTCCTACTAGGATTTGGAGCACAGGACTCCATGGATGAGGAAGTACTGAGATTTTCACGTGAACTCAGGCAAAACTGGACAGGATGTTTGTCACATAGACATAAAGCCTATTGTTAGTTCCAACTAGAATAGATCCATTTAATCCCTTAGATTTACCTATATGTTGACTCACTATTCAGCAATCGATTCAATGGGATTATTCAAGTAGTGACTAATTAATAGAATAAAACTGCTCTTGCATACTTAGTTTTCTGTTCACAAATAGAGAATTTGAGGGTGAAGACCAGTTTGGAATTGTATTATGAGGGAGGGAAGCTGTAATTCTTTATCTCTACTGCTATTCATAATGGCCACTACCATCATTATCCCAATCAGCTTGTCTTCTCATAAAGAGAGGGAGAATCTCCCTTTGTTATCGGATTATAATTCCCATGAACTTTCACCTCTGACCGTGCTAAGGTTGATGGTTGATAAGAATGACATCCAGAGAGCCACAATAATCCATCTCTGTTATTATTGTTGTTAGCCACTCTTGAGCTTCTCTCAACTCATGATGACCCTGTAGATGAGATATCTCCAACACGTCCTATCCTCCACTATTCTTCTAAATTCTTGCAGATTCATATTGGTGATCTCCTTAACTGAGTCCATCCATCTAGCATGTGGTCTTCCTTTCTTTTTACTTCCCTGCACCTTTCCTAACATTATTGTCTTTTCTAATGATTTATACCTTCTCATGATGTGGCCAAAAGTATGACAGCCTCCGTTTAGTTATCTTTGCCTCTAGGGAAATATCAGGCTTAATCTGTTCTAGAACCCATTTTTTTTCTTTTTGCTGCTCATGGTATTCTGCACACTCTTCTCCAGTACTACATCTCAAATGAATTTATTCTCTTTTTGTCCATTTTCTTAAACGTCCATCTCTTGCATTCATATATGATAATTGCTTGTACGATTCTAAATTTTGTGCTTAGTGGTATATCTTCATTCTTTAGGAGCTTTTCTAGTTCTTTCGTAGCTGCCCTTCCCATTCTTAATCTTCTTCTGATTTCTTGACTGCAGTCCCCATTCTGATCAATGTTTGATCAAAGGTATAGGAACTCTTTTGTTATTTCTGTGTCCTCATTGTCTAGGTTGAACTTGTAGAGATCCTCCGTGGTTCCTCCGTGTTCATTATTTTTGTTTCCTTTGTGTTCCTCCATGTTCATTATTTTTGTTTTCTTAATGTTCAACAGTAAGCCTGCCTTTGCACATTCTTCTTTGACCTTCCTCAGTAGTTGCTCTAGGTCTTGTTTTCTGCTAACAGTATGGTAACATCTGGATATCTTAGATTGCTGATGATCCTTCCTCCTGTTTTCACTTCTCCTGCTTCTGAGTTTAAGCCTACTTTTCTTATAATCTGTTCTGCATACAAGTTGAAAAGATAGGGTGAAAGGATGCAGCCTTGCCTGACCCGTGTCAATTGGGAACCATTCGGTTTTTCTATGTCTCTCTCATACCTAATGTGTTATAACAAGTGTAGGAATCATGCACCTCTCCAAATATCACATTGCAATTCTGGATGGTGATTGTAGATGTCAATGGTGAAGGATGCTGGGAGTTGCATTCCAAGAGCATCTCGAAGGCCACACACTCTCTACTGCATCTTATAATTATATCATCTGAAAGAGCCCCAGCTAACAACACAGTCTAGTGTGTTTGTATATTGTACAAATACCACTTGTAAAAGTCTTGCTTTGTTAATATCTAAATCTCTGGCAGAATCAAGGAACAGTGAATTTCAAGAATGGTATTGATAAATATAGAACAGTATTTTATTTTAATTAAAAAAGCTAAGAAGGCATCCATATGAAATGAAGAGCGAGAAAAAAACCCAATAATTTTTAAAAGCCAAATAGAAATACATTATTAAACATTTCACAATGAACAATCCTGTGTTATTTCTTGTGTCAACATTGACATAAGTTAACTTTTATTTACTCTGCAATTTATGGGTCACATATACATGTTGATGCAATCTTGGCAAGTGGCATCAAAGGGAGTATGAGTCAATTATTTTTTATTCATCTGTAATGGCATCCAGTGGTGGATTACTGGATTTCCTCTTTTCCAGCACATGAGGCTTCAGTGCTAGTTTGCATATGTGGCACAACCATTCAAGGCACTTTAAAACATACAACATAGAACCAGCCATAAAAAAGTTCCTTAATTCCAAAGAAAGCTTTGGAATGGGGGACATACTCTCAGCCTCAAAGGAAGGCAAAGATATCACCATAAGTCAGAAATTATTTGGAGGCACATAACAATAGCAAGTTGCCTTGGGATCAGGGGCAGCTTTCACATTAGCCAAATGCTTGAGGGCTGCATTTTTCTCCTGGTTTTAGATTTTTATTTGGGTTTTTTTTTTTGGGGGGGGGATGTTTTTTGGTTTGGATTTATTTTAAGTTTTTTAAAGTTGAAACACATTTAAAAAGTAGTTATTTATACATAAATATTAAAAATCAGCTCAAATTAATCCATTAAATATAATTACATTCATTAAAATTGCCATACACATTAATACAGTCTCCTAATACATATTTAATCGATTTAAAGGTACATACACACAAAAATGTACTTACAATCTGACTTTAATATAAACTATCATAGTGTGAATTCAGTTCTTTTTCCCATTGATAGAGATCCAGTATGACATAGTGGTTGGAGTGTTGGATGACTGTGAAACCCACAGGGTGACCTTCTGCAAGTCATATGCTCTCAGCCTCAGGGGAAGGCAATGGCAAACCTCCTCTGAACAACTCTTGCCAAGAAAACCCCATGATAGGTTTGCCTTAGGGTCAGCATAAGTTGGAAACAACTTGAAGGCACACAGCAGCAACAAATTGTGGGTGTAGCTGTTTGTCTTCAAATTTCAATGATGAACATCAGTCATCAAGATCTTTAAAATAAAAATTCTATAGATTAATTCTGCAAAAATAGATTGGGGAGGGGCTGCATGTGGACTATAAGGAGAACTTTGACACTTCTTTTTATATATGAGGAACCCAAGTTTGCACTTTTACTAGGAGCCATAATGACCAAACTGAGGCTATTTTACTTTGGCCCACTTACGCTCAGTATAAGTGGGAGGCAACAGGAAAAGAGAAAAACCACATTGTAAGTGGACAGACTAAATTAAGGATATCATGGCCCTGAGTTTTAAAGAACTGAGCAGGGATGTTAATAGCAAGGTATGTACGAGGTCTCTCTTTCATAGGGTTGGTAAAAAATCAAAGCCAACTTGACAGCAATCAACAAACAACATTTCGTACAATTACTGAAATAATGGCCCAGTTGACATCAGAGTAGAGTTGGGACAAACTGTATGCAGAAAATATTTTTGTCAGATTGGCCACTGTTTTTCCTTCTTGCAATTATTTTTGCAGGCTGCCCACATTTTAACCCAGAGAAATTTTGAATGAGTGTTCAGTAACAGATGCAGAACGTTACCTGCCCCTATATATTGAAGGTTAATTAGACTTACTCAGTCTCACTGGGGCTTTTTAGATTGGCAGGAAAGTGTGACATGAAATCGCACTTTCCTTAATGCTTAGCTGCTAGACTGCAAGCTCCAGGTGTGCACTTAAAAGGTATAGGGCTTTTAGACTGAGGGGTGTGGGAACGACTTATCTGAGGTCTTTTCTGTGGCTTCGCAGCTACATGGGAAGCTGTCAAAATGCTACAAACACAGGCGGAGCAGCTACATGGGCGGCAAGGAACGCGGCTTCTCGCCGCGCTTTAAAAAATTTTTTCTTTGCCGGCTGCGAACTGCGCAATTGCGCGGTTCCCGGCTGCTAATTGCGCAGTTCTAATTGAGTTAAAGGGGAATGTGAGTGATTTTGACGCCAGCCACAGACAGAGCATGTGCAAGAAGACAAAGGAGGACTTCTGCCCATTGACCCAATGACGTTGGCCTTTGTCAGCACAGGGTCACTGTGGGCATCATCACCAACATGGATGCCTCCTCTCCTTTGTGGACGGCCGTTCTCCTCAATATTCAAAGCACAGCCAAAGATGCCGCCGTTGCCTCCGCAAGTGCTGCCAGGATGGTCGAAGTGAGCACTGAAGGGATACCTGTAGAGGTGGATGACAATATTGATGATGATACAGAAGAGAGAATCGCTGCAGTTGGTGCCTCAGTGGCTGAGCAGTGTGAATCAGCCGGTGGCATTGCTATGTCCGAGAAAAGGAGGACCAGGCGTTATTGGAAGCTGGAGAGAAATGCAGCGTGGTGGCCCATCTTGGTCACTCGCACCTGGTCTGATGGCCAATGGAGGCGTTACTTCCGATTGCCCCGTGCCATCTTTCACCGGCTGGTGGACATCCTCCGTCCAGAACTGGAGAGGTCTGATTCAGTGATGAGGAAAGCCATCCCGGTGGATGAGAGAGTGGGCATTGCCATCTTCATGCTGGCCCATAAAATTACCTACATGCTCACTGCAGAGTTCTTTGGGATTGGAATTTGCACTTCAGGGGAAATCCTGGTGGAGTTCGCCTTGGCCATGGAGAAGCTCCTGCTGTCCCGGACTGTGTACTTGGGAGATGCCCGGCAGGTAAGGCACTGCCCTTTCAAATACTGCGCTGGCTGAATGGTGCAATTGCGCAGAAGTTGTCAAACTTCCCTATGCTTTATGTGGAATATGTTTTGTGCTCTGCGCAGATGTATTGAATTTGTCTTTCATTCTCCTGTTTCTTCTCCCCCCCCCCTTTTTTTCCCTTACAGATCATGGAAGGTTTCAGTCAGCTTGGTTTCCCACAAGTAGTGGGCGCTGTGGATGGGTGCCACTGTATGATTGTGCCTCCCCTGGGGCAGAGGCGGAATTATCAAAACAGAAAGGGGTCCTATTCTGTTGTCTTGCAAGGGACATGTGATCACACAGGTCGCTTTGTGGATGTGGAGCTTGGATGGCAAGGATCAACTCATGATGCCAGGGTGGTCAGAAATTCTGTCATCTTTGAAACTATGGAAGCTGGCATCTTTGTGCCAGGGAACCCCACCATCACCATCAGGGGCAAGCAAATTGGGCCCCTCTTGCTGGGTGATAAAGCTTATCCTCTTAGAAAATGGCTAATGTCCCCCTTCAAGAAACCTACCACTGCTAAGAGGAAGCTTTTCAATAGGAGGTTGAATAGGTGCAGAGTGAAGGTGGAACATGCGTTTGGGCGTCTGAAGGCTAGATGGAGGTGCCTGACAGGACCACTTATTGTGGCAGAAGAGAACGTGGTGCCCATCATCGCCACCTGTGTCATCCTACACAACATCTGCGAGACCAAGGGAAAGGTTTTGGATGAGGGGCTGCAATACAGGCGTCGTTTTGTTTTGCCTACTCTGGGGGCACCTATGCCACAAAATGATCCTGGCACACAAGAAGGGAAGGCTGCGAGGAATGCATTGGCAGAGTTCTTCCAGACAGGGAGAATCTGAACTTGGACTTCTCCTCCATTTGTGATGCCAGAGCATAATTTGTATTGTATAATCAAATCAGTAGTTGAATAAATGTATCCTATCATCCACAGTCTCTGTGTGCCCATCATTCATGGTCTGCTGTGTGGGCAGTCTTAGACATGTGCTTGTTGGCTTCACACACACAAACACACTCACAAAAGTTCATGCATAGGTTTCCCTGGCGCCAGAATTCCTGGAAAAGAAAGTTACAAGGCCTTAACTGCCAACCGTTTACTCTGACAATGTATCAATTCCCTTGAAAATCAGGCTTCCCTAATGGCCCATTCAATTGAAACAATTTGAAGCCCACAGACATCTATTGGGGGAAAGATTCAAAATTCAGGTCTGAGGGGATTCCATTGGCCTGGAGCCATCTGTGCCCACCTTGCCCTCACCCACAAATTCCTATAAATCCCACAGCTACCCTGTGCTGCTCCCCAGGACGGCGATCATGGCTCCCAGGGTGAGAGCTCCAGTTCGCAGGGCCTATTGGCAGGCCGAAGAGCTGGAGATCCTCCTGGAGGCCCTCATGCCAGAGCAAGCTGCTCGAACTGTGATGGCCTCTAGCAGCAAGCCGAACAAGGCTTATTTTATGGATGCCTCCAGAGCCCTCCGGCGACGAGGGTTTCAGAGAACCTTCAGTCAGTGTCGCAGTAAGTTTAAGGACCTGAAAGGAAGGTTCTTTGAAACCCTGGAGGACTATGGACCGCATCCGCCTGTTCGGAAGAAGCCACCATATTTCGAGCAGCTTCGGGACCTCTGGCAGAGGGGCAGCGAGCCACGGTGGGAAGATCGCCGTTCTCAAGGTATGTCGGGGCCCCTTTCATTTTGCCTGTGTCCCTGTCACTGACTCTTCCCTCCTGTTTCCCAATGTCCTCCATGGGTCCTCATGCCTATCCTCCACTTTTATTTTGTAGGCATGTGGCCCAGGCGAGGACGGAGGGTGCCTGAGGAGGCAGAACAGGCTGGCAGGAGGTCCCCTGATGCTGCACCTCAGGGAGAGGCTCGGGATCTCTCTGAGGATGTAGATCAGCCAGGGCCCTCTCATGCCACCCCTCCGCCCAGAGAACAGGCTCCTCTGGCAGCAGGTTAGTGTCCAAGGGGTTGGGGGGGTGGACGTTGCAAGCCTGCAGCCTCCACAACACTCCTGTCCTGTCCCTTCCCTTCATGTCACTGTGCTAACTTCTGCCCTTTCTTCCCTTTTCCAGCAGCTCCTCCGTCACCGGATGCTGCTGCTGCTGGTGAACATCAGGAGCAGCCTGGGGCCAGACGCCGCCTGGAGAGGGGACCCCAGGCCCAGGGTCCCGAAGCCAGGGAGTTGGCTCAGGCCCGGCGCCTCAGGCAGAACGGTAAGTGCAGGCGGCCAAATAACCAGGGAAGGGAGTGGGGATGCCCATACACCCTGCCTGTGGGAGTGGGTGTGTGGCTCCATTGTCCCCTTCTAATCATGTTTCTCTCTCTTTTTTATTGTGTCCTCTACAGTTCGCCAGCTGGAGCAGAGGGTTGCAGCCCTGGAGGAAGGACAGCGGAGGATGATGACCATGATGGAAGAAGTCCTCCGTCTTCTTCCAGGTGCTGCAGCTCCACCTCCCCTTTGAGGCTGTTTCCCCTCCCCCCATTCCCTTTCCTTCCCTTTCCCTTGTTTGATGTTCTCCTTCCTTCCCCTCCCTTGCCCCTGTAAATAATAAACACATTTGTAAATAGTTGCAAATAAAAAAAAGTTTTTTTTTAAAAAAATTGTCTTTTTTGAACTGCGCAAATGCGCAAGTACATCTGTCATACATTTTTATGAATGAAATCCTTTTTTTTATGAATGAATGGTGTTTTTTGCGATGGTGCGAAGGTGCAGCATTGGTTAGTGTTGCATTTAGAATGCGACAGTGGTGTTCAAAATGTACTTTTGAAGAGATGTAGAACGTCAGCTTTCAGAAGGCTGAGCCCTACATCTCCTCAACAGCGCAGTTTGAACACCACTGCCATAGGGAGTTAGTGAGGTGGGTGTAGCTATAGTTGCTGGGGGGAAAGCAAATGCTGGGAGGGAAGGAGACCCTTTGGGAAGAGAGAAAGGTACAGTATTGGACACCACAGTGCTTAATAGGAACTCAGTGGTTGTCACAACAACTCTTCCCCACTTTTCCTCCCCTGGGCCTGGGATGGCGACGAGTGGGAACAGGAACTTCCACCTGGCTCCTGAAGAGGCTGGAAGAATCCTCTCCAGGGTCTTCCTGACAGATCTGCACCTCCATAGCGACTTGGCCAGGAGTGACATCACCACCCCTTTGCCCACCCTGCTGTACAGATGGCCTCTCTACAGCCATGGGGATGGCCCTAGATCTAGCACTCTCCTGCTCACCCCCCACTCTGCCAACCTGGGCTGCTCTAAAGATCTCCACCATCTGCCCCGGCAGGCCAGTCTGCACTTCAAGAACAGAAGTGAGTCGCCTCTGCTCCTGGATTGATTCTGCCTGCTGCTGAAGTGCCCTCTCCTGATGATGAAGTGCCCTCTCCTGATACTGAAGTGCCCTCTCCTGGTTCTGGAGTACTCTCTCTTGAAATTCCATGCGTGACTGTGAGTCCCTCAACCTCAGCTGATAGGAACGTTCTCCCTGTTCCAGGAGTGCTCTCATGTGCTCTGAGCTGGAACTAATGAGGCAATCAATAGCTGCGGCAGTTGTTGCTGCTGCTGAGCGACGCAGGCGTTTGTTTCTCATGGCAGCGAGCCGCTCCCCCGGTGGCATTGCAGCTATGGGATTGGCGGGTCCTTCTTCTTCTTCTGAAGATGCTCTTGCTTCACCTTCTGCACCTTCTATAGGAGGAAGCACCAGAGAGAAACAAAACCATAGATTTAACACATACTCCAGAGGGCATCCAATCCAACCCTATTATGCCATGCAGGAACTCTCACTCAAAGCACCCACAATATGACGCACGGGACCTTGCACAAAGGTATAGACAAGGGAGAGTTTTGGAAAAGTACAACACACATACACATCACAGTCATACAAAGGAGGAGAGCCGAAATCATACACTGACATAAACGTTGCAGCCCCCACCCAAAAGATGCCATCATGCCAACAAAAACCTTCACAAGTGCCTGTGTTCGTCTGCTGTAACTGTGCCACTATACATTCGCGCCCCCTTCCATGCCACACACAAGTCTTACCGTGCACAGTCTCCGGCCCCTCACTGTCATCGCTCTCTCTCAAAGAGCTCTCTTGTACAGGTGACCGATCACGGTGGCTACTGATGGTGGCAGATGTAGTGCTTGCACGAGAGGATGGCCTGCTTGTGGAAGTTGTAGATCCCACTTTCATAGCACGGGCTTTTTTCCTCAGGAGTTCAATGTCCACGGCTTGCTGACTGAAGGATGTCTCATCAGAGTCAGGGGAATGCTCCCGTTCCTCTGCATGACAAGGGGACAAAGTCATTTCTGCCCTATGCCCACCCTGATGCCACATCTTCCCTTACTCCCCTGCATCCCTTTCCCTCGGAAGCCCAGGCACATCTTACCTTGAGAAGGCAGCAGGAGTTCCTGGGCACATTCTAGCTCTGGCTCAGGCTCTGGCTCTGGTTCTGGCTCTGCCTGTGGCTCTTGGTCCGGGGTGTCCTCCATAGGTTCAGCCCTAGCAGGCTGGCCAGCTGGGACCCTCACAACCTGTCCGCTGGTGGACAGTCTGTTGGGTCTTATGTTCCCATCCTTATCAATGAAGGCACGGATCTCTTTATAGAAGGGAGGATAGGGGCCGGCCTGGGTACCCTTTGCCCTCTTATCCCTATATTGTTTGTATGATGCCTTTAAAGTTTTGCACTTTCGTCGGCACTCCTCCCAATTGTGCCGGTGGCCCTTGGCCCTCATGGCTCTAGCCACCTCCTTATATGTGTCTGCATTGAGGTAGGTGACCCCTAGTTTCTCTAAAATATTGGGCCTTGACCAGATGGAAATTAGGTCTGCGGTCTCTTCATGAGACCAAGAAACCCCTCTCCCCCTTTTCGTGGCGCTTGCAGAAGCCTCTGCCATTGTGCCAAGTGCCAAAGCAAAGCCGCGGCAAAAGTGTTCCAAGGGCAGTCTGAGCTGGAAAAGGGAAAGTGGGAAACGGCGCTGGAATGTGTGTGTGAGTTCGTGTGAAAATTGAAGGCATCCTCTTATCATTTTCACCTGTTAAAACATCCGGCACCAAGACTTCCAGAATCCCAGAGTCCCTACTGCGCATGTCTAGGGTTAGGATTAGGGCTGGAGCTAGGGTTTGGGAGCTTTAAAAAACTGCGCGGTTAAACCCCAGCTTTTACACCTGCAAGGCATTGAACGTTTTAATTAGAAGTGAATTCCACACCACGCATGCTCCCAACCCACGATCCATTATGATCCGCACCTGTAGCGCTGCCTTTAAATGGGCGCTTTAAAGATACGGAGCCCCATTTAACTGCGCAACTGCACCTTAGCTGTTAGATGCACTTGCGCTATAGCGCACTTTCTAAAAAAAGAGTTGGGAAATCCAGCTCCTTTTTAAATGCGCTTCTTCGCCCTTAAAGCGCCAAAATGGCGTTTTCATGGCACACTTTCCCTTTTTCTCATCTAAAGGCTGAGCTTTCATGCAGCCTTCATCACACCTCTTTTTGCCAATCTAAAATGGGCCACTGAGAACACTGGCAAATGACTCAGTCATAATTTCACTGGGACTTGAGTGTGAAAAACTCCCTCAAAAATGTGAGATATATGCCTATAAAGCAAGAAAAGTTCTTTTCCACATACGTCATCTAGTGACTAATATGAAATGTAGTTTACAATGTCATCTAATTCATCCCCCTCACTTGCATTACTACAGTAAAAAAAAAAAAAGATTGCAAGGGAGAAGTGTTTCATAGTCATGAAGAAATACCAGTTTAAAGCTGGAAATCGACTGGAAGGAACTTCATGTCTCAGGAATGCTTAAAGGAAGTTTTCCTTTAAAGATCTCTTTTTCACACTCTCTTCATGTGCCATTGCTCAGTGTGCGCACACGTATGTATATAGGATTCTTATCTCCCACAGGAGAGGGAAGTAAAATCTTTGCAGAATCAGGGGTAGGGAAAAGTGCAAGTTATATCCCTCATATCTTCCCACTAAGTTACTAAGTCACAAGATGTATATTGATAGAGGTGGCTAGATTGAATTTTGGGGTCCCCTCTTCCTTCTCAAGAGCAGGAGACAGGTCCAGAGCCCATTATATGGTTATTCTCAAGAGCCCCACAGTACTATGGGTTAGAGCAGTACAGGATGTTCTAACCATCCATACCCTAGTTTTCCTTTCAAGAATGTTTTCTGGGGGCATCTACAAAGTACAGAGGGGGTACAGTAGGAAAAAGAACATTTCAGAGTTCTAGAAAGTAGAACAACAGATAGAGGAATGTTGCAATCATGTGGAGGGAAGTTCCAGAAAACAGGAATTGGGATACTACTGAACAACTGGGGATTCTTGTGAGTTTCATATAACCTCTTGGGCACAGCTTTTCCACAGGAGATAGACTAGGATAATATCTTTTCAAACTTCCCTCTCAGCTGGTACTTTTACTGCTGGTATTAGTCTCTCTAGGGCAGAACCCCCAAAAAAGTGCATGACATCCTAATGTCTCAGGCAAGAGTGGGCAGCTGCATGAGGGTCAGGAACGATTTCTCTCCTAGATCCCCCTCACAGACTGGCACCCCTCAACAAGACCAAATACATGTCACGTTCTTACCATTTTGAGATGGACTACAGAGGAAAATAGGAGGTATTTGGAGTGCTTCTGAAGGTGAGTGGAGGGTGTTTTCGCATGTTTTGACATGGTTGGGGCTTTTCTGTGTGGACAAGATGCAGCACATGGGTTGAATTTCGCCCTTTTTTGAACACCTACCTACCCTTCTTCACTATTGGCTACAGTGATAAAAACCATTGGAAGCTGCAATATAACAATATTCTTGACTGTTTAGTTGATATTTTATTACAGTATAGTTGGGAGGAAGGGAATTAATGGGATGTGTTTCAATTGTATGTATATTTTATATGTGTTTTTACCTGACGTTGTAAGCCACCTTGATCCTGCGGGGGAGGAAGCATATGAATAAAATTTATTACCCTTGTCCTTCCATATTTGCTAGGGTGAGGGGCACAAGACCTCTGTGAATATGGAAAAACCACAAATAACAAAAACACCATGTTTTTACCTGAGAGGACACCTCTCTAGGAATATCTAGGTCCTCCAGTGCAACTCTGTGGTCAATGTCCGACAGACACCGACTATAGAACTGCTCCGGAGGAGCTACAAAGGACTAGTAGAGTATTTTCTCTAGGAATCTCTAGGTCTTTCAGTGCAACTATTAGTTAAAGTTGACTATAGAGTTGCACTCTAGAAAACCTAGAGATTACTAGAGAGAACATATTAATCGGATCTGTGAATAATCAAATCTGCAAATATGGAGGGATGAGTATATTTATTTATTTATTATTGGGGACCACATGACTCCCATGCCGGGCCTAAAGGAATGTTTTTGCTGATTTTTTTTGGAAATTACTATAACTGTAGTAATATACACACAAAAATAATACTTCACCTTTGGGCAAAAGATCTTATACGTGCTGTCACTTCTGCCAGCAGAACAGTGTTGGTTCAGATTTCCTTTGTATAATGAAACTATGTTATAGGTGACTCTACATTTATTTAAAAAAAAATCTATTGCACATGTAGTATTTATTCCTCTGCCAGCAGATTTTGAAATATATTTATCAGACACCATTAATGCAAACAAAACATCACATAGAAATCGATTCTGCAAAACCTCATAGGACTTCCAAGAATCTGTTTTCTTCCAAAAATCTCATTTTTACATGTTATTGTAATACAGTAGTTGCTTATTTTAATTTTAAAAGCTCTTCTCAGATGATCTTGATCCCAAATTATTCCCTTTGATGGCATTAGGATGACATTAAACACATTATGTCCAAGAACTGTTAGACAAATTAAAACAGGTAAACCAAGCCATATTGGTAAACAAAACCAGAATGTTATACTTTTAAAAATCAGTTATTTTCTTTCTAATTCTGCTGCAGAGAAAGTTCTTTCAGAAGAAGCTGATTTGGATGTTGCACCTCTTATCTCATGGCTCTTGTCTTTTGGAGTGACAAAGCTGAGGAGGTCAACAGCTGTGGCCACACTGAATACCATCTGTTTCATGAAGGAGGTGCCATCTGCATTGTCTGGAAGCACACAGAAATAAAGGACAGTTACATATTGCTGATGTCCTCAAATTAGAATTTCAAACATTGGCTGAGAATCCTGTTAGTGACAAGTACATCTCTGGACTACATATGGATGTGTCTGCTTTTAGATGTTGCATAAGTAGCTATTAAGCAGCTCTTCATGCAACACCCAAATGCTCCCAAGGCAGCTGTCAAGCATGGGGGCACTGCTACAGCCATTTGCTAGTTGGCTGCAAGTGACTAAGAAATGCCCAGCTGCAGTTATGGAGCCAGGGAAGGAGAACTGAAGTTGCTCATGAGTCTCCCCAGCTGCAGAAGTGCAGCTGGATACTATCTGGTTACCTCCCACTGGCCTGTGAACAGCTGTAGCAGTGCCCTCAAGGCAACAACTGTCTTGGGTTTTTGAGAGAGAAGCATGGAGCATGAAGCATGCAGGGTGTTATATTCCACACACTTTGATGCAAGATTTCACCTACTTAAATAACTGGGAGGATGAGAGACCTCTACCAAAAACAAAGAAACAAACAAACAAACTGGTAGATTAAAGCTTAGTTCAAACCATGGTTAGGGGTGCTAAATGGAAAAAAAGATAATATAATACAGGAACAAGAAGAAATAAAAAGATGATGGAGGCAATACATAGAGGAGTTATACAAAAGAGATGAGGAAATGAATGACATTTGGAATGAAGAGCAATATGAAGATGAACCCCAAATTCTAAGAAGTTAAGTGGAGTCTGTATTAAAGGAAATTGGGCAAAATAAATCACCAGGAACAGGTGATATCCCAGTTGAATTATTACAATGCCCATAGACAGATGCAAATTTAGTGTTAACTAAATATGCCACCAAATATGGAAAACAAAGAGGTGGCCAACAGATTGGAAATGTTCACTATAGATACCAATCCACAAGAAAGGAGACACAAAAGACTACAGCAACTATAGGGCCATAGCACTAATCTCACATGCAAGGAAAATTCTCAGACTTCTGCAGCATAGACTCCAACCATACATGGAGAGAGAGATTCCAGAGGTACAAGCAGGATTCAGAAAGGGAAGAGGCACTAAGGACCACGTCACAGACATAAGATGGCTAATGGAGCTCACCAAAGAATTTCCAAAAAGAATCAACATGTGTTTCATAGACTACAGCAAAGCATTTGACTGCATAGGTAATGAAAAGCTATGGAACGCACTCCAAAGATATGTGAGTCCCACTACATTTTATAGTCCTGACGAGGAATCTGTACCAAGGACAAGACGCCACTGTCAGTACAGAATTCAGAGAAACAGAGTGGTTCCCAATTGGAAACGGCATCAGGCAAGGTTGCATCCTCTCATCCTATTTGTTTAACTTAATGCTGACATCATCATAAAAAAGCAGAATTAGAATCATAAAAAGGAAGAGTGAAGATAGAAGGAAAGAGCATCAACATCTTTCTTTAAGACATTAAAGAATTGGAACAGTTAATAAGGATTCTGAAATACACAAATCAATCTAGACAATGAGGAAATTGAAATAAAGAATTCCTATATCTAGGATCAAACATTGACCAGAATGGAGACTGCAGTCAAGAAATAAGATGATGACTAGGAATGGGTAGGGGAACTATGGACCTTATCAGACATCGGAAATTGGAAGTATAATCCAATGGCAATCCAAACGCAATCATGGGGTTTCATGTTATTGCAAATTAAAGTATCTCAGGCAATTTCAGGCAAAAGGGAAGTCATTCCGAACGCAATCGTGGGTTTTACGTTATTGCGAATTAAAGGATCTCATGCAATTTCGGGCAATGGGCAGTCATTTTTGGGTAATGGGAAGTCATTCTGAACGCATTCCGAACACAATACGAATTCACTAGTAAATTCATGTGAATTCGAATTGGCTCCAATTGGCTCCATTCGCAATAAAGAGAAATTCCTCCCGTCTTATAAACTCTTATGAAAGAACTAGAAACAGTACGGAAGATCAAAGACATACAACTGAGCACTAAAGTCAGAATCATTCAGGCCATGTATTCCCAGTTACAATGTACAGATGTGAGACCTGGACAGTGAAAGAAGCAGAGAGAAAGAAAATTGATTTGATAGTTGAATATGCTATCTGAATTTAAAAGAGCATTAAAGACCAGTCTCTTTCAGCAGGCTTATCCAGATTGTTTTTAAATTGTGAATTTTAAATGATGATTTTAAAATGTGGATTGTTTTAATATTTCTACATCTTATTTGTCCTTTTAAAGTGATGTATGTGTTTTAACTGATGTTGTTTGTCTGTTAATTATTGTTGCTTCCTGCCTTGATCCATGGGAAGATGTTTCCAATGCCAATTGTAAATGAGCTGCTAATTTGCTCATCCAGACCAATTTGGGACAAAAAATCAATCCCATCCCTGCCTCTTCTTGATCCAAATGGCTTGTACTGATGTGCAATGACAGCAGAGATAGTGTAGGTGGCCATCAAACAAACAATGCATTATTCAAGAGAGAGACTCTTAGATAAACCTTCCCCAGCACAGAATTCTCACCACATTTTGAATTTGAAAGCCCTCCCAGTATGTATCAGCAACAGTCAGGGATGGATGATGGCAGCAGGAGTAAGCAAGATAATACAGCTGGACTTCTGGGCCAAATGCTACCCCTCTTAATCCACCTTTGCATAGTAGGGATGTTAAAATGTATGAAAGATGTATGCAGATGGAGGTGGAATTGTACAGGCTTTCCTTCACAACAGATACTCATACCTAATTTGGGAATTTTGTTGATGGGACCCAATGGCACCATGTGACTCCAAGGGCCACCGTGGTAGCCACACAGTCCCATTCTATAGAGAATCTCTTCATGTGATACACAAATAAAGGGAACTATTGCACACCTAATAATGCATCAAGTAAGTCAAAGCTGTTTTAAATCCATTGACCTTAAAGCAATCTTTATCTATCCTTTTTTTTAAAAAAAATTATTGATTAAATTACTTACATTGCTCCACTTCATGAACAACAATAGCAAAGTGATCATTTTCCAAGATTCTTGAAAGTCTGCCAAGCGTGTCATCCAGGCTAATCTGGAGAAAGGTCCCAAACACAAAGTGAGTCATTCAAAGTATTCCTTTCTTCCACTGCAATTTCTGTCCCCTGCATTTAAGTACTTTGTATTATGCTCAATGGATCCACCAAGCACATAATAGCTGCTAGTAGTTCCACATATGGAACTGTGCTACAATGAGCCACGTACAACTTGTGGGCCTACTATAGCGCCCCACCCGCAGCCATATGTGACTGGGGGAAAGTGGGAGCTGCGGTCCCAGAAGTGTCTGCCTCTACCTCTGTAGCCAGATGCCAAGTGACTGCATTCTCCACTGCATCTGTTAGGGTTCTCTGGAGGTCTCAGTAGATGATATAATCACTACATGCCTGGTTGCAGAGACACAGCCAGATGCTTTTGTGATCCCATCCCATGCCTCTCCAGGAATGAATGGCTGTGGGTGGAGGTCTTCAATGGCTTTATGAACCATCTGAGGCCTTTGGTTACTGCAAAGGGCTTTGCAAAGGGAGGAAGTACTGTAACGCCTCCACAGCAATCAAAAATAGACATATGCAGGGATAGGGTTAACATATGCCTACATTTGCCACTACAGTAATAAGGTGCCAGTAGCTGTGATAGGGATTGCAGATTTTTCTTTAATTTTAAAGATAAATACCTTTGAAAACTGTTGGTAAATGACTTTCATAACTGGGTCCGAGAACTGGGCATTTCCTGCTAGGATTGAAGAGAGTATGTTGCTGAGGGTTACCATTCCCAAGATGAGCCTTCAGGAAAGAACAAAGATTTTTTTCCAGTGTCACTTCTCACAGTCAGGGGGAAAAAAAGAAATACATGCATTTGCGTTTTCACACTCCAGAGACAAGATTTGGAACACACAGAATATGATGATGGGTTGGAGAACTCACTTTCTACAGAATTAGTTTAATAGTAGCTTGGGTAGATATCATTGACATCTTTTAAATTAGATCCATCCATATAATTTTAATTGTATGAATTTATCAGGTTAGGTTTTTCCTGCTATTTATGTCCATCTTGAGAGAATCAGTACCTGTTCAACTTGTGCCATTCAGGGGCACAGTACACAATGGCTGGAATTCATAATCACAGTTACAAATTCATTACGGATTCATATTCATGATTCCTACATATTCAATAGTGTAGAGAAGTCCCCCATTCCTGACACAAGAGCAGCAGGTCCTGCAAGTAGAGGAGGTCTGTTTTCCTGTCAATCAGATGCAGCAGGCTGACATTCCTACTCTTCCCCCACAACAATCTCTGGTGGGAGAAGGAATTGCTTTAGGGATCCTTCTTCTGATTGTCATAAAGGGGATTGTTGGTAAGAAGTGGGTGGAGATGTCAATCTACTGCATCCAGATTGACAAAAGAACAGAACCTTGTATCTCACATGGTTGCAGCCCAATAAATCATGATTGGGAGGGTCAGGTCACGAAAAGAAGATAACAAATGAAACTAACCAGAGTCCGCTATTTGATCCCCTGGGGTGCCTGTTTCCCCTCTTTTTGGGAAACAATGCCCATATATTTTGTACATCCATTCATACATTTAAATATAGGGAAGCCAATCTTGTCCACTGCAGATTCAGCTTTTCATCAGATAGCCTGAGGGTCAGAACTGAACAGGCTACAGAAAATGTATACAGAACTTCCAACTGAAGTTCTGCACAATCCTTTCAAGGACCCTCCCACACAACACAGTTATAGTGCTATGATTCCATTTGCCCACCAAGGCTGCATCCTAGGGAATCCTGGATTTTGTAGTTTGGGTAGGCACTTAGAGGTCCCTGATTAAGAATTCTAAATACCCTTCCTTGAATTACAGTACCATGCTCAGGATTCCATAGGATGGAATGACAGCAGTTACAGTAGAATCATAGCACTATAACTGTATATGTGAAAAGATCTCTAATGGCCTTTTGCCCTCCTTACACTGGAGAACATGTATGGGTTGAGGAGGAATTAGGGCTCTGCTGGATGGGCAGTTTTCAGTGGTAAAGTTGATGCTTCAGTGGCTCTCCCTGAATCCAGAGGACTGAACCTATACCTTCTGCTCAATGTACCAGGACACATCTCCTTCCAGTTCCTCCTATTGTGCTGATTACAATACTTCTCAATTTCATTTTTCTCTGTCATGATGCACATCATAGCTCTTCTTCACACTCTCTTTAGATCACAGGGACTGTGGAATTATCTGGAAGATTACTGTTTGCTGAAACAAGTCCTGAGCTAATAAGAGAGTTACCCTGATTCAGCAACAACTGGTGCCTGGTCATATGACTTCTCACGTAGAATTTCAATTGCCTTTTGACAGTTCACATCTGGGAGAAGAGTCAGAGGGGCTGGAAGGTTCAGTTTCTGCACCTTGATATTCCACCACCTGGCAAGGATAAAGGGCATCACATGTTGTTAACTTTATGGCAATCTGAGGCTGGTCTACATCTTATTTGAAATGTGGTTCTGCACTGGGATGGACACATGTAAGGAGCCAATTTCTCTTCTTTGACCTCTTCCGCACGGGCTGCACTCACCAGCAGTGATCGTATATACCGCTATCTTTATCCAAGTCCTTCCCAATATGGCAACTGGAAATGTCACTTCCTTTTATCATGTTGAACAAAAATATGGATCTGTGCAACTATTCTCTCGATGCAAAATGCACGTATCCTATACACTGAATGATGGCAAGCCATGTAGGAACACCAGTGACAGATCACAGAAATTGATATGGACTGAATGCTACTGCTCACAAACATCTGCAACAAATAGTCTAAACCTTTGGCTAGTCTGGATTTACTACTCTTAAGTGCCTCTCTGGATTTAATCAAGCAAAAGTTATTCAGGTTTTGAAAAACAAGAGTGATAAGCAGTTGCTTTTGCAATGCACCACAGGCTTTGTAGTGCCCCACTACTCTAATTGCTTTTCTCTGCTGTAAAAGACACAGCTGTTGAAGTGACAAGGACAGACTAGATGATATGCTTATCACATTTTCAGAACATGTTCTCTGTCAAGTGGTGAAAAAAGATCTATTTGTGATAGCATGTGATTTTCCTCAGTTTTGCACTTTACATTTATTAGAAAGTGATTAGAAGGCAAACAAAGGCCTGATTTGCAAGTCTGATTGTCAAAGTACATATCTCCCCCTCCCAAAAAAATAAAATAAAATAAAAATCCCATTGCAGAAGGGGAAATGGGTTAGAAATTGGTGATATGCATTCATAAAGACAGGTTTAACCCTCTGAGTCATACCAAGGATAATGTTCTTGAACATCTTCTTTTAGAAATCCATTCTTGGTCATCCATTTGTCATTCAGAAATTTAGACCTAAAGGTAAGGAACAAAGACAAATACATGATGTATTTCCCCATAGTATCAATCAAAGTAGCTCTTGTCTGGTTAATATGCCATTTTGTAGCCCACAAGGTACTAATGATCTTTAAATTTAATTACGGATAGAAAAGATAGTAGGCAGAAGGCATATTTGTTAGGCTTTGAGGCCTGAGTATGAAATGTACAGATGTGCACAAAAGGAAAAACAGGAATTATGGCTAGAATTGTTTTGCAGCTGAAGGCTGGAAATCAAGACACTGCTCAAAGTCAGTTTGTGCTTGCTAGCACGTAGACCTAATATAAACAATAATGCAGGCAACAAACGGAAGTAGAATCACCAGATGAGGTTGGGTTTGTGACCACATGACACAAGTCTATAAACAGGCTATACACCTCAGTGAGGATGGTTGGGTAATTGTTCTGTAGTGGATGGTTGGAGAGATTTGTCAGATGAGCGTGTGTATATTTGTAAATACAGCAACTTAAGAATAAAGCCTCTGAGGAGAGAGTTTTGGCTCCAGTCTGTTTCATCAACTCGGAGGAGGATTTTTGATAAGGCTGAAGCTCCAGGGTTGCGGGTATCGGAGGCATCGGAGATTGCTTGAACTGTGCACTTGTGCTTATTTACACTAACAATATTACATAGTTTTAATGGTGGAAATCCATTGTGGCATTGTTGAATAAGATGATACACCTGCTTATGCCAGATAGGTACACAAGAATTTTAGGCAACTAGAAGGCGAGATATGTTTGAGAACAGAACCTCCATGTGGTCACAGTGGCACCTCATTCCTGATCTTTCTGAATGAGCCACTTGCTAGCTAAACCTTCAGTGGCATCAGCATAAATCCAGAGTCTAAAGAGGATTTTGTGATTAATATGAGAATGAAATGAAAAGGACACATGCTTCTCCTCCCATAGGACATTTATTATCTTTATACTTTTAATGTTTGAACTTGGGGTGTCCACAGATGAAAAGAAGAAATAAATATTGTCTTACATGTAATTCCTCACGGAGTCAGGCAAGAGGACAACACAGCGTTGGCCCTCTTTTAGCTCCTTGGCAGCTTTCACTGCCACAGACATTGCACTGCCTGCACTGCCACCTACCAAATGAAGAGAGCAAAAACGTTATTCAATTTGCAGTGAAAAGGTAACTCAGGGCTCATCTACATGTAAGTGTATTATGCAAATTATTGCAGATTTTCAGATATTCACATCAACAGTTGTTTTCACTTTTCTGTGAAAATGTGTACACTTTCATTCACATCTATTTCGCTCATTCACACATTCGTATTTATTCACATTCACATATTCACACATTCACATCTAGTCACCCTCCCTCTGGCAAAATGTACAGCCATCTGAATCCATGGCCATCCATCAGATAATGCACATTTCTGAGGATTTCCCCAGATACTCTGGTAAAAAACATGAAGGCTTTTTCTGCAGACTTTAAGGAGCCCCCCCCCCTGCCCCGCCTCACAAAAAGCCCAAACTCTTGTGAATCACATATGGCCAGATCACATTCTATTTAACTGGAATTAGGAATACTTTAACCATATAGATTAGCCCCTATAAAGTAGCAGTAGAACAGCAAATATACAACAAAGGTACAAAGAATACTAAGTCTATAAAAGGCTCCTTAAAAGAATTAAAATATTTTGTGCATATCTGGAAAGCAAATTTACATTTGTGGACATTGGGCAAATGTGTATCATTTATGGGCATGCACATCTCTTTTGGGATGGGACACAGTGTATTATTTCTCTAGTCCTTTTCACCTTGTGCCAAACCATCTCCCACGGGAAGTGGAGAAATGGGAAACCATCTGAAGGTATGGCTGATATAGGCTTTGAGGGAAAACAAAAGGAAGGATGCTCCTAAGTGGTGTGCACCTTCACTTCATCTGCCCTCCAAGCTAAGACCAGCTTGTGGAGTCGAAGGCTTTCATGGCTGGCATCCATAGTTTTTTTGTGGAGCTTTCGGACTATGTGGCCATGTTCTGGAAGAGTTCCTTTCTGATGTTTCACCAGCATCTGACGTTTCGTCAGCATCTTCATCTCTGAAGATGCCAGCCACAGATGCTGGCAAAACGTCAGAAAGGAACTCTTCCAGAACATGGCCACATAGCCTGAAAGGTCCACAAAAAACTATAAGACCAGCTTCTTCTTTTTCATCTAAATTTCCTCACTCCTCTCTCCCCTCTGCATCAATGAGCTGGGGTGTAAAAGCTGCTGGGGCTAAGTGAGGACATGTAGAACGCGTTATAGAATCTCAGCCATTAATTACCAGAATCCCTAGCTAGTATGGTCAATAGCCACATGGCAACATTATAGCAAGGACTGGTTCCTTGGTTCATCAGGATCCAAACCAAGGATACTTATTATATGATGAAGGGCATGATTAAATGTAATTTGTCTTTGTTGATGGACACAACGTTTTTCAGCGATGCTTACCACAAAGCAAACCTTCATCTCTAATCAGTCTACGGGCCATGAGAAAGGATTCGGTGTCATTGCTCTTGCACCACTGATCGATCACCTACAAAGGAGGCAAAAGACAGAAGGTAGAGGGAGTTTTTGCATGTAGGGCTGGAGACCGATGCCAGTCTTCAGAGAGTTAACAAAAGCTTCAAAGTAAAACACACTGTTTGAAAATAATTCAGTAATTTTGTTTTTGTTTTTTTCAAATGTATTGCTATTATTTATCTTGATATAAAGGAAATTAACCAATCAATAAACTCTCATCTACTGGTAAAGAGGATTTAGAGATCTTTGTGTTGTTTCAAAAATCTACAAAAACCTTCACACCAGAAATATAAAATAAATATATGCATACACTATGGGCAATCTCTCAGGCCAATAGGTTGCAATCCTTTGTGCATGTCCTCAGGAACAATATTGTTATCAAGTGAAATTTACTTCCAATTTAATATGAAGTCAGTATAATACAGTGGTCTGAATGTGGGACTAATAGTCTGGGAAACTAGGGTTAAAATCCCTGCTCAGTCATGAACCTGTGTGACCTTGGGCAAGTCACATTCTCTCAGCCCCAAAGGAAGGCAAACCTCCCTTCTACTGAAGATATATTTCAAAGAAAACCCTATGATAAGGTTGCTGTAAGTTGGAATTGACCTAAGACACATAATAGCAACAAACATGGTAGGACTGGAGTTTTTTTTAAAAAAAGAAAAGAAAGATTTTTTTTGACACAGAGTATGGTTGCAGAGATGTTGACATACTGCTGCTATGATCAACTTCAGGCAGGCTTCCTCCATGAAATTTAATTTTTAAAAGCCATGCTTAAATGAGATGCCACAGCCAACCTGTGAGTCTCTTCTATGATAAGATTTTTTTAATTCCACCTGCTGATAAGATATAGGAAATGTGATCCTGTTGGGAATTTACTGTGTTGTAAATCAACTTGCAAGTATGCTGTTTAGAATTCAAGCATTGCACAATGTTCATATTCCCATGAGGGGGTTATTTTTGCAGCTTTGCCATTGGCAGCACTGAATAAGCAGTGTGGGCATTGCACAATGGTCACAATGCACAAAAGTGTGGCACTTTGTGGGATAGACTTCTCTAGCACATTGACAGCACAAGGGGGACAATGTTCTCCCATCAGAGCCATGAGGCACTGGTAATCCAGAAGAGAGGGCAGTGGAAAGTCATGGGTGCCCTGTGCTCTGTGTGGCTCCCCATTGAGCAATGGGCCATATTGTGCAGTGCTTCATTATGTGGTGGGAGCTCCTATTGCATGACAGGATATCTTGCATAGTAACTTGTTGTGCATTGTTGCAATTCTGTAATACTGCTGCATACTGTATTAATGACATAGCTCCGCTAGCATTAAGTTATGCATCACAGCTCATGATGCAGGATCACAGCTATGGTGTTATAGATCATGCTACCATACATATGTACATTTGCTGGATCACCCTGTGTGTTAAGAATCAACTACTCTTGTTTCAAATGAATTGCATGTGGATTGTGAAGCTGATTGTTCTTATGAAAAATCCATATTTCATTCCTGAGTCTCCTGACATTGGTTGCACTGCTACTTACAGATCGGTCAAGCACTGTTGGGATAAAATCATGTCCAATTCCTTCCACTTCCATTGTTGTATCTTCTGCTGCCACTGTGTTCAGGGAGCTGGGCAGAGCGACAATGGAGCCATCAGGATCTACTCCAACAATCTGTAGAAGAAGAGGAACTAGTGAGAAAGATTTGAATTTCTGATCAATCTATCTTAAACAAAAATTAACACAATAACTCGCCCTAAATATCTGAACCAAGGCCAAGAAGCCTGTCACTTACTTTGCATTCTGGACATTTTTCCTTCAGTTTTCTGGCAACACCACTGATGGTACCTCCTGTGCCAGCTCCAGCCACAAACATATCAACTTTGCCTGCAGTTAAAGAAGGGGAGAGAGGAGTCTACAGTTAGACCATTTGGTTTCTTCAAAACTCCATGTATAATTATGTACGCCAGAGTAATCTAACTGATGCAAACTTGCTACTATTACTAAGTGTGAACTTTCTGTATTATTATTATTATTATTATTATTATTATTATTATTTTACTGCATGGGCAGAATGAGCCCAAAACATTTTCCTGCCTGAGACAAAATACAAGATGGCAAGATCCCAATTCTGTTTCAAGCAAATTGAATTGTCAACTGGATTTTACCTTAGCAATGAGAATGGAAGAAGGTTCTCCACTGTCCAAGAGAACAGCAGCCCAGTTTAAAGTATGCAGAAAAGGATGCATGGCACATGCAGCTCTGTCCTCCAACAGAGGAGAAAGGCCAGAGGACTCAGGTTGGGCGAATCATATCACTGCTGTCTCCTAGCATTTGTACCTGAGACTTCTAAAATGGATATAGGGAGGCCTACAAGCAGCTTATTTATTTACAGACCTCTTTAATGCTAGTAATTACTAAGTAACTATTGGAGAAAGGATGAATTACCAACAACGAGGGCTAGAAATATATTGTCCGAAGCTAAATTGTAACAAAGCAAATAAAACAGTTTTAAGCATATATGTGACAGCAGTCCTAATATCATTCTAAGATAATAAACACAGGACTATAGTTTGCACCTCATGATTTTCTTGCTTCTATAAATAAAATCACGATACCTACAATTCAGCAGTAAGGTGGCAAAAGTCAAAGTCTCTAGCTTCTGTTAGAGGGAATGCAATAACATACATTATATTTAGAGAGGGAGAGTCTTAATTATACCATCGCATTGCTCCAGAATCTCCTCAGCTGTGGTGTCATAGTGTGCCAGTGGGTTGCTTGGATTTCGGTACTATTGTAGAAAAGATTAAAAAAAAAAAGGTACATTATTATTAAAAAGATTAAGTCACATCCAAATCTTGAAGAGAAGACACATTATTAGGAGTAGCTTTCCCTAACCTGGTGTCTTCCAGGTTTAGGATTACAAGTACCATCAACAACAATCGGTGCATGGGGATGGTACGTCAACACATCTAGAGTGTGCCAGGTTCAAGAAGGCCGCATAATTTTAATCCTCTTTAAAAGGAGATGAGATAGTTCACCAGATCCATCCCCACACCTCATAGAGTTCAGCTGGCACTTGTAAAAACACCCATAAAAAAAAAGATAAGGGAGATTAGCCAGTCACATGTTATGGGCAGCCTTCATCACTACTATAGATGATGGGAACTCCATTCCAGTATCATCTGTGGAACTGCATTTTGCCCTTGCCTGCAGAAGAAGCTCAAGTGGCCTCTGTGACATGCGCTCCTTTTATCAGCTTTGGATAATACACCAGCTGTGACATATGGAAGTAGCTTGCACATAGTTCTTATTTCTGGTAATTTCTCTTTGGATTATTGAAATGTGTAATTGGTGGGACTGACACTGAAACTGGTCCAGACTGTTGTTGTGTATGTGTGTATGCGCAAGATTTTTTCAGAGGAGCTTTGCCATTGGCTTCCTTTGAATATAGCCTATAGCATTTGGCATTCCTTGAAGGGCCTTTCCAAGAAATAAGTGAGGCTGACCCTTCTTCCAAGTTCAGATAGGATATGGTACCTTCATGGTATTTCGGAATTACTATCACTTACCTGATCCAAAATATGTGAGTTTGGGATTTCATTTTTCAGTTTCCAAGCAACACGAACGTTAGATTCTGGGGCATCATACCTTGTACATGGAGTTCTTACAATCTCAGCCCCAAGAGCTCTGAGGATATCCACCTGGTAGAAGAAATGCTTTACATTAGCATTATGCATTCTACTACTTCCAACCTCCCAGTCTTTCAGTCAAGACAAATATATAATGCTATATCTAGTGATTTTTATTTCAAACCTCTCAAATCTCACAAGTCATATAAACACACATAAAATATTAAGGTGAATATAGAAGAAACACAGCTGCTGTGGCCATAACTTTCCTGAATACCTAGATTTATGCTATTTTACAGTGTAATCCTATACATATTTGATTGGCTCCTATTCAACAATTACAATGTTGTGAACCTGATACTGTAACTGTTCCAGTTGATGGGATTAGTATTGAGAGACACAGCCATGTTAATCTGGAATATTGGTATACAAAAGGATTTTGTAGCACCTTTGAGACAAACTGAATGGAAGAAGTTGTAGCTGAAGTTGTAGCAGAAGTTGAGTATGTAGACCTAGTCTATGAAAGCTTACGCTACAACTTTTTCCACTCAGTTAGAGGCCCTTCGGAGTGGCATCCCACCACCCCTTTCCTCACCAGATTGCGCACTCCACGGCCCCGATCCGGTGCTTTGCTGGCACTAAAAAGAATGGCAAAATGCCACTCCTTTTAGTGCTGGCAAAAAGGCGCCCTTGCCACTGCCGTGGCAGCTCTTTGGTGTTTCTTTGGCTCAGCGTGTCTAAACGCTGCACCAACTGAGCACCTTGACACCCTCTGCCGTGCGGTTGGGTGCCTGGTATGACACTGGTATCAGGTCACCTGGTGTCAAAACATATTCCAGTTCATGTTTATGATCATTGCACAATTACAATGACCAAAAGTGCCCCCCCCCAGATCGTAGCTTTGAAACCTTGTAACCCCCACCCCAAACAACCATTTCCAAGGCACTGGAGACACAGTGGCGAGTAATGGCCATTAAGGGTGAGTTATGGCCAACCCTTTCCCAGTCACAGAGTGTGCTAGGAAAGATAGCTGAAATAGGATCCTGACAGGACCCCACAAGGCTCTCTGCAGCTGCTGTGCCAGTCCAACACACAACTGGGAGATTGCTGGACTCATTATTACTCACTGCTCCAGTCTCTAGCACCTTGGAAATAGCTGTGCTGGGGAGGCTGCAAGGCTACAGAAGTAAGATTTTGGAGGGCCCCCACCATCTCCACAGCCATAGCTCCCAATGCAGGATGTCAGACATTTATTTAGAAGCAAGTCCCACTATTTTCAGTGGTGGCTGAGTCCCTGCATAGTGCACAGGGGACTGCAGCCTTAGGCCCACATTCAAATTGCTAGTCCATATTAAAGTGGACCCATACAATCAATGGGATTAACAAAAGTGTCGATTTAGCATTCAACAATTGATTCAAGGGATCTATTTTAGTTAGGACTAGCTAATAGGATTCAGACCATAACAATGCAGGCACATTGTTAGAAGCAGGGATTCTTTAAGTGCTGAATTAGCTTTCTTCCTTTATGATTGGTTATCAAGAGTTAAAACAAAGTCCTTGTTTGCAAGGCTAAGTTCAGACATGAAGCTCTGCCAGAATTCATCTCTGGAACACTTACTGTGCTCTCCGCTTCAAATGACATGTTAATGGTAAATATAGGGACATAGCAAACTATCTTGGTTCATCTAGCTCAGTGCAGGCAGTTATGACAGGCAGCAACTCTCCAGGATTTCAGGAAGGACTCTTTCTTAGCTGAATCAGAAGATCCCAGCTTTCCCTTAATGATGTTGATTCCAAGAACTAACCAGACCTGAGCCTACAGAGCTTCCAAATCCAGATAGGCTCAGATGTGTTCAGGGTGGCACTGACTGTTGAGGATGGCATAGCTTGTCCCTGTCTCACTGAAGGTAACTACTCAGATTCAGAGTCTAAAATGTCCTCCAGTGTGACCATGAAGTTCTGTATGGGCTGCTTTCATTCAGTTCAGCAGCAGGGCCACATTTGTGCACAAAAAGGAATAGTTACAGTGCTTCCACCACTGAAGATAAATGGAGAGACTCATAGGTCACAGGCTCATAAATCACTGTCTTTGATTCAAAGCTCTATAAGGGTTCATCTTGCTTTTCCACATACTTCAGTGTTGGAGATAATTCTCTGTGTACAATAGAGATGCCAAACTAGGCTGTTCATGTGCCCATCCCCAGATCTTGCATTATGCATACACATGTTTATCCTGAGGGTTTGTTTTAGCTTGAGGGTTTGTTATCCATGGCATGAAAACAGTGGTTTGTGAAGGAATGCTGTATGAAATGCACCCACTGAGCAAAGTGGCATCAGAAAAAAAGGCTTGAGCAAAGTTGCATCAGGAAAAAAAAACTTGCCAAGATGAAGCATCCCTTTGCTTCTTGCTGACCTAACTAATATGTCCTCTAATGTAGAACATGCCATCATCATAGCACAAAGCTATTCAATAAATTAGCTGCATCTGCTACCGAGCTGACAGTTATTTGGTCTTCTTCACTATGGTTTGCTACCATTTCAGAACTCCTTTTAATAATTTTACTAATTCAACAGCGGGCTCTCTGTTGAATTAGTAGAAATGGCATTGAGAGAATGCTTTTAATTCCCACTATCTTTGCTCATAAAACAAATATCTAGTAAAACTGACACTGTAAATTTTAGTTTGGATTAGCTAATAGTCTTGGCTTCTCCACAAGGAGATCTGTGAAGGTTAGCACACAGATAGATCAACAAGTAACCTTTATCAGCCTCATATGCACAACCACCCATGGTTAGTTTTGTTTGCTTGGAAGGAAGTAGAAAAGCATGAAGTTATCATGGTAAAAGAGCTGTATACTGTGTTGTTACCCATCATGTCAAACTAGGACTCTCACCTTCTCCATGCTCATTTTTTCAGGCATGACAATGATGCAGCGATAGCCCTTCACTGCAGCTACCAGGGCCAGTCCAATACCTGGGAAGTAGATGAGAAAGGAACAAGAAAAAAAATAAGAATGATAGGATCAAATGTTAAGGGGAATGAGTACTCCCTACAATTAACTCAGCTTCCTCCCACAAATAGGATTTCCATAAAGACATGTCCCTCAGCAATCAGCCTTGCAAATATGTTTACCTTGCAATGATAATTCTCAAATCAAATTATGCAAAATGCTATAGTTGAAGAATACTACATGCTATGACTGACTGATATCTTTTACCTTTGAGGGACAGACATCTTCCCTGAAATGTGATAAATGTACCATGAGTTTTCTAATTGGGGAAAATAACTGTAAGACTACATTCTAGCTTTTACACCTCTGCAGAATATGTTTAACAGGGTAAATTACAATGTAATAATTTATTACAAAACAATGACTGACAGACTGTTGGGAATTTAGGATGTTGAGTCCCGTTGTGGCTTGGGACCTTATCGCTTGCAAAAATGAAGTGACTTACCCTGTCAGAATACAGTCACTTACTGGATGCAATTGGGAATTATTGCATGAAAAATGCCGCCAATGCCACCGGGTGACTGCATCCCAGCTCCCAGCCACACTCAGCCAGCCAATGTGCAAACATGCCTCTGTGTGTGTCCTCCTCGTATAGTGTGTCCTCCTACACAGTAGAAGCCCTGTTGTGCAACAGAACGTCTTGTGCATGGCTCCACTGCACACTGTCACTATTTTCTAACATTGTTTCATATTGTTTCAGCAACTCTGTTGATATCAAGATAGCTCTTTTATCATAAAGTCCTGCACTGCAGCCCATGTGAAAAGTATCAGCCACTTTGCAAATCCAAATATGTAGGATTGTCCATGAAGTAATGAAGGAGATTTATACAATGCCAAAGATTCAGAAGCAAATCAAGGTGCAAAAACAGTTCAGCTATTTTTCATCCATCACCTCCCCTGAGTGTTTCACTAAGGCAAAGAAAAGATCAATTTTGTAGAATTTCCTAGAATACTATAGCTATTACTCTCCCATTGCTTCTTGTCTTTCCTCATGAGCAAAGAAGATGGGCAGAGGAAAAACAAAACAGTAGGCCAAACCCCTATGTAGGTCACTGGATTTTTAGGTCTCATTGGTCCAATCTGATCTACAGATAAGAAGAACTCAGGATACATAAACAATTTTGCCAGGAAATTGCCAGAAAATTGCAATCTGGGGTTGTTCATTTAGCTTTTTCAAGCATTTCACCACGTCTCCCTACAGAACATAGAAATAATCTGTTTTTGATCTGATGAACTAGAGTCCCTGAATTAACTAGAGGCACAAAACCAATACTGAATTTTACATGACTTTCAGCAGAGGATAAAGTTGACAAGGAAGAGCCAGCATGGTATAGTGGTTTGAGCATTGGACTACAACTCTGGAGACCAGGGTGTGAATCTCTGCTTGGAGACCTGATGGATACCTTGGGCAAGTCACATTCTCTCGGCTTCAGATGAAGGCAAAGGCAAACCTCCTCTGAACAAATCTTGCCAAGAAAATCCCAAGATAGGTTCTCCTTAGGGTAACCATTAGTCAGAACTGACTTGAAGGCATTTGTGGTGAATATCCAGGAAATAATAGGCACAAACATGGTGTTGGTGCCTGGCACATTGTGAAGAAATCCCTGCTGGTCTCTCACAGAAGACAGCTTAAGACACACTGCCATATAGGAGAGTAAAGGATAACTGCAAAGCAGGACAAAGCCAATTTTCACTTCCATGCACCCCAACAGACTGAACTGACAGATTGCCAACAATCCTAAAGTGACATCACACTACGTTTTGAACCTTATTTGAGTCCATTTTGTCAGGTTTTGATAGGATTGTGGGTGATAAAAGAAGCAATCTGCCACTTTTTCAGGGTATCCTGAGACATGGGTGTGTGTGAAAAGTCACTGCAGAGATACTGTTCCCATGACTGCTCTTTCCATGGTTATATTGCAAAGTGTGTATGCCTGTTTTTGTTAGGAATGAGTGAAGGAGAAAGGTCTTGCTGATTTAGATGAGGAGGCTGTGGATATTTTTGTTGTTAACTGCTCTTGAGTTGATCTTGACACCCATGGCACCTCTGTGGATAAGACAACTTCAAGACAACTCCAAGACTCCTTGTCCCTCATTGTTCTGCTTAGTTCCTGCAAACTCATAACCATGATCTCTTTAAAAGAGGGATGTAGTATTTAGTTAAGCGGAGAAATGATTTCCCTTCTAGGGTGAATAATGACTGTACTGCCTCCTGGTGGTTCCATGTTCTGTAATTCATGTTTTGTTTTGCTTTGCTTTGCTTTGCTTTGTTTTAAATAGAGGTTGTTACTACAGTCACCCCTCCGTTTTCTTGGGGAATCCGTTCTGGACCCCCAGGCAAAAATGGAAAATCACTGGTAATGGTGACTCCAATGGCAACACATTCCTACACATGCTGCCTCAGGCCCATGCTCCATTGTGTTGCCCTCTGTTTGCCCCTCACATATTTCCAAGGGACATGGACTCAAAGTTTACAAAAACAGAGGGGCAATTGTATATCCATGGAAATTATCATATGAGACTTATCCTATATTATCCCCAGTGGGACAGATGCATGCTTAACTGTCAATGATAGCTCTTACCACGTTCCCCTGTGGCCAGGTGTATGCAGTAACCTGTGCTTGTCCCCTGGCTTTTCAAGAATGGGATTTTCCCTTCCTTGAAAAGCCACAGGATAAGCCCAGGTTGCATATGGACTGCAATATATCCACCCATGGGAGAATGTGATAAGATCAATCATTGACAGTTAAATGTGCATGTATCCCATCGGGATTAAGTGTTGAGTGTTGGATTAGGACACTGGGAGACAAGGATTCGAATCCTGGCTTGGCCATGGAAATTCATTGGGCAACCTTGGGCTCTCTCTTAGCCTCGGGGGAAGGCAATGGCAAACCCTTCTGAAAAATCTTGCCAGAAAACCCTGTGATAGGTTCGCCTTAGCATCACTATAAGTCAGAAATGACTTGAAGGCACACAACAACAACAAACTATAACCAAGACTGTATTCAGGAATACAGAAAAGGGATTAAAAGCAGCACTCAGTAATGTGATATTTTTGGAGGAAAGCAAGCATTGCTGATAAGAGACTGCAGAAACACACAGGAACGCAGGTCCATCAAGAACAAGAATGCAGTTGGACTACAACTTTCAGCCTACAAAAGCTGTATGACCCATAAAACCATATATGGCTTGGATCTAGGTTATGTGGAGGACCACACAAACCTGTCTGCAGTTATTTTGTACAGGCCAGAATACTCTGGCAGCAGCCTGAAATATTCTGGCCCCAAAGCTGCCCCCAAGTTCTCCTGTTACCTGGGCACTCTGGAGCAGCGGCATACATCCAGCTGTGCCACCTGCTGCCACTGAGAGTCACTCCCTCTGAGGCCAAAAAGAAGCTGTCCAGTATTGATCACATAGCTGGGCACCTCATTCTGACCTCAGAGGGGGTGACTCATGCAAGCAGCAGGTGACCCAGCAGGATGCACACATGAACAGCTGCCCAGCATCACTCATAGGAAGATCCAAAGCAAAAGATGACTTTTTAAAATCTGCATTAAGGGTGGTATAATGTGGGTTTGGTGCTGAACTGAGTATACGTCATCTGAACAGTTAACACTAGAGTTGGGGATTAGGCCCTGTTATTACCCACCTCGATCCCCAAATGGAAGAGGTGGAATATAAAGAAATATTTTATCATTATTTATTATTATAATTATAGGCCCAGCATAATTCAGACTGGTCATTTTGAGGATGGGGGGAGATGTTAATTGCCCCTTGTGGACATGGCCCCTATCTTGAGATCATCAGAGAAGCTCCTTCTCATCTCACACTCTTCACAGGTACATTTATTGTGAACAAGTGAAAGGACCTTTCAGTGGCTGGTCCCTGGCCCTGGCCCTCCTTCCTGAGAAAGGCTGTACTTGTGTTTTCCCCAGTGTCATTCCAGAGACAGGCCAATACTTTTTTTGTTTCAACAGGCCTTTGAAAACTAACTGGTGATGAGGACAGGCCTTTTCATAAGGTGCTGTGTTGTTTCCAGTTGTCGTTGCTGTTGTTTTTACTGTACAGTCGCCCCTGCAAGTCTACGAACTTGAAATCCATGGACTTGAAAATCCACAGAGGGGTAACTGGCATTAACCCCAATAGGGCACACCCCCATTCAAGCCTGTGGGGCTTGAATATGTGTGAGTTTTGGAACATTATACAGAATGGATCCCCTGCAGGTTCCAAGGGGCGACTGTATTTGTTTTATAATTGCTTTTAATTCTCTCCATTATTGTACTTATCTTTGCTTTCCTCTTAATTATACTTTAACCTTGCCATAATGACATGGCACCTCGTCTGTATTTCTTTGAACTTTTAAGCAGTCTTGAATGTCAGAGGAAAATGTGGGAAAGAAATAAAAAACAAATAGTGGTGGTGAAGATCGATAACCTATTTTTTCAGTTTTTTGCAATTTAATCCCACAAATGGTCCCTCTTAATGGTCTTCAATGAATATGTTCTATGAACCATCTGCATGTGTGTGTGCATTGTGTGCGTTAAGTCATTTCCAACCCTAAATCATTTCCGACCCTAAAAGTGACCCTGTTGTGGGGTTTTCTTGGCAAAATTTGTTCAGAGGAGGTTTGCCATTGCATTCATCTGAAGCTGAGACCATGTGACATGCCCAAGGTCACCCCGTGGGTTTCATGGCTAAGCTGGGAATCGAAACCTGGTCTCCAGAGTTGTAGTCCAACACTCAAACCACTACCCCCATGCTGGCTCCTCATCATGAAAGGATGTATCTTTATTTGAATTAATAATAAATGTGAGCAGGAAGAGGAAAGCAAAAATAAGTCCAACCTCTGCTTCAATAAGCCCATCCCTATCTTCTTGCAATGATGCTCCTCTCCTCCATCATGTGGGAATGTATTATCACAATATTGACACTGGTGTGATGTTAAAAATAAGAGATAAACTTTTATCACATTGAAAAGTAATTTCTTAAAATCCTCACAGAAGCCTTTTACGTTCTTTTGGCATACCTGTGTTTCCTGAAGTGGGCTCAATGATTGTGTCTCCTGGTTTTAGGGTACCAGCTCTTTCAGCATCTTCTATCATCCTCACAGTGATTCGATCCTTCACACTCCCTCCAGCGTTGAAATATTCACATTTGGCCACTAGAATTTTAAGTCAAGTCCCAATTAGAATATGGACTAATGAGCCTCATGTTACTGTAATCAACATGTTCAAGGAACAATTATCTTTATAGTAAACTGATACAACTGCACACAGCACTGATAAATTTCCTGAGAAAGGCACGACACATAGAACCACAGAATTAAAAGAGACTACAAGGGTTATCCAGTCCCACCTTCTGCCATGCAGGAAGACACAATCAAAGCCCTCCTGAGAGGTGAACATCCAGCTTCTGTTTAAAAATCTCCAAAGAAAGAGAACCCACCACTCCCCAAGGCAGGGTATTCCACTGTCAAACAGCTCTTACCATCAGGAACTTCTCCCTAATGTTTAGGTGGCATCTCTTTTCCTGTAGTCTGAAACCAATGCTCCATGTCCTAGACTCTGGAGAGCAGGAGACAAGTTTGCTCCATCCTCAATAGGACATCCTTTCTAATATTTATGGCTACTGTGTCAACCTCTTAACCCTCTGTTCTCCAGGCTAAACATACCCAGCTTCCAAAGACGCTCCTTATAAGGCATGTCTTCCATCTTTTAACATTTTGATCACCCTCCTCTGAACATGTGTCTGCTTGTCCACATCCTTCTTGAATTGTGGTGCCCAGAATTGGCCACAATATTGCAGGTGAGGTCCGAACAAAGCAGAACAGAGTGGCACTATTACTTCCTTTGATCTTTAGACACTATACTCCTATTGATGCAGCCCAGAATTGCACTGTTTGTAGTCTCCCCACCCTCATCCTATCTGTGCATTTCATTTTTCATGCCTAAGTGTAATGTCTTGCATTTTCCCTTGCTGAAATTCATTTCGTTGGTTTTGGCCCAGCTCTCTAATCTGATAAGGTCATTTTGAAATCTGATCCTCTTGACTGGAGTATCAGCTACCCTTCCTAATTTGGTGCCACCTGCAAATTTGATAAACCTGTCCTCTATTCCATCACCCAAGTCACTTTAAAAGGAGAGAAGGGACTTTAAAAGGAGAGAAGGGAGCATCAAAGCTCTGGGTCTTGGAGCTTGGCTTTCTTGCTAGTGGTCCCCTACAACCTCTCCTCCTCTCCTATAAACCTCCCCCCCCCTTCGTATAGGAATCAATCCCACCAAGCGCTTTAAAAGGGGAAAAGGGAGCATCAAGAGTCTGGGGACTCTTTCAGACGTGGGAAATTGGAAGTATAATCCAAGGGCAATCCAAACGCAATCCTGGGGTTTCACGTTATTGCGAATTAATTCTTCTCACGCAAATTCGGGCAAAAGGGAAGTCACTCCGAATGCAATCGTGGGTTTAACGTTATTGCCAATTTAAGCTTCTCACGCGATTTCGGGCAAGGGGGGGGGTTATTTTTTGGTAATGGGAAGTAATTCCGAATGCCTTCCGAATGGAGCAGGGGTTCAGGTAAATTTGCTAAACAAGCGAATTTACATGAATCCGCATTGGCTCCATTCGGAATTGGGAGAAATTCCTCCCCTAGTGGTTCCCTACAACATCTCCTCCTCTCCCATACACCCCCTTCCCATAGGAATCAATAGGATTTCCCATAGGTATCAATTGTGGTACTGATTCCTATGGGAAAGTGTGTGTGTGTGTGTGTGTGCAGGAGAGGAGGAGAGGTTGTAGGGGACCACCAGCAAGAAAGCCAAGTTCCGAGCACGAGACCCTTGATGCTTCCTTCTCTCCTTTTAAAGTCCTTTGTGGGATTGATTCCTACGGGAAAGCTGGGTGTGGGTTTTCAATTAGCCAAGAGGGAGAAGAAGCAAGCTCCAAGCCCCACGTCTCCATTCTTCCTGTTTCCTGCTTCCTAGGAGTACGCCAGCTGCCCCTTCCAAGCCAAATTGCAGAGAAAGCATGGAGAATGTTTTCCTGGTGCTGGAGCTTATCGCCAAAGGCCCCGCCTTGCCTTGAGAGTGTTTCTTGGCCTGGCTGACATCAATTGAAGGTAAATTTAAATTTTAAGTGCTGACTTGAGCATACATTTGTTTTTTTATCCACGGGGGATCCTGGATCCAAACCCCCATGTATAACTAGAGCTGACCGTAGTTCTATCTTCAAACAAACAAAATTCTGCAGGATGTTGCCATGACAGTTAAAAAAGATGGTTGTGCTTTAACTGTATAGCATAAAAAGACCTCAATTCAGGATCTCCTGCTGAGTGAAATAAAATCATTGGGAGATCCAAACATGGTGTCAGATTTGCATAAATCTGCTGTAGGAAAGAGGGTACTGCAAATTTATTATTTAATAAAGATATGGGGTGGTCGTCAAGAGGAGAAAATTTTGGCAATGGAGCTATTGCAGCAGAAGTGGAAAAAGCAGCACTTCTGGTAATTATTTTATCTGTCCCCTCTATTGCCATCCCCTCTGAAAATTGTCACTTAATTTTCTCACTTCTACTTAGCAGAGCATGCTAGCCCTCTCCAACTTGGTACCTCATACAGGGGTGGAAATACAGTATTATCATTCCTAGAAGATTTCTATCTGGGTATGATGGGAGCCAGCGTTGCATTCCTCTCAGAGATGCCATATTTGGGAGAGCTGCTACAGGTGAAGTCAAGAATACATCTTAAGGGCATATGTGATGAAACACTTACTTTCCACTTCTACCCTAACTAGCTTCTGCAAAACATGAGAGAGACATAGTAATAAAAAGATACTCACACAGCTCACATTTAAGCCCATAGGCTTTTGAAATTGTGTTGACACGGACCATTGGGGTGTGCCCAATTTTCTCCAAAATATTTGACAAAATCTTTGGTTCTTTTGGCCTGTAGTAAGAGGAAAAATAGAAAGGGGGATTAGTAAAATTTAGCACCATCATTTAAAGTAAAATTTAGCACTATCAAATAATAATAATAATAATAATAATAGTTTTACATCCTTTGTTTTCTCCTCCAAAAAGAGGTCCACAGTGATTAACAATTTCATATAAAAACAAATTTATAAAAAAAAAAATCAATTTGCAAAATTACATAACAAATAAATTGCTACAAGAAACCTGTATAAAAACTTTCAGCTCAGGCTATAAAGTGGAGTCAAAGGCTTTCATGGCTGGCATCCATAGTTGTTGTTTTTTTTGGGGGGGGGGGGGCGGCCGGTTAGGTTATGTGGCCATGTTCTAGAAGAGTTCTTTTCTGACATTTCGCCAGCACCTATAGCCCGAAAACCCCACAAAAAACTCAGGCTATAAACAATATCATTTCATTTAATCAATTGCAGATTCATAAACAATTTAATTACCATCAAGAGAACAATAATATACAACATATTTTAGCTACACACACAGAGAGAGAAATCAGTCCAGCATCCCATATTTTGAAACACACCATTCAAGGAGACAAGCTAATGCTACAGTCAGTGGAAGCTGTTATTTAAGACATATCTTTAAAAAAAACATGGGTGCTGTTCAAAGCAAATGCATCAAAGTTGATACATCAAAACAAATCATCATTGGCATATTGACACTGACAAAAAACAAATCATTAAAGCAGTCTGATATCTGGTCCATACATTGTGGCCACAAGGAGGAGCCCACATTTCCATAAGCAAAGCATCAGCATCACAGATATCAGTGATTCCCAATGTGAGAGGTACTGCTCACTGCAGAGTGGTGGTGAGGAAACAGGGGTAACTAGAGGGTCAAAGTATTGGTGCGGAAGAAAGACAAGGTAAACCAGTGTCCTTTAGGGCCATGGTGAGGATGAGAGTTGCATGAAACCCCTCTTTTCAGGGTCACTAAAAAACATCCACAACCTTGTTGATTGCTTAAATGTGGTGGTTTCTCCTGCTCTTCCCTTGTCCACTCAAGCTCACTCTTGTGGTGCCATTTTGGGATAGACTGGTCGACTGAAGAGTTAGACTCCATGGCAGTGGAGGAGAAGCAGTGGCCAATTGGAGCTTTCACATTTAGGACCCTACTTAAGTTTTGTGCACTTTGCTGGGACTTGGCTGACAGGCTGGAGATGTGCTTCTCCTCCTTCTGTCTTTCACCAAACAGGCCGAGAAAAGAGGTAGGAGAAGAAACAATGTTTGTGTGTGTGGGGGGGGGGGACACATAGAGCTGTTTGGGAAGACATGTCTCTGGGGATAGAGGGGGAGAAGTATCCTGGGTTCATTCTTTGCAAGAGTCCTTTGCCTCTCTTGCCTCCCTCAAACTGATAGCCCTTCATTGCCAGGGAGAAAAGTAGGAAGCCAGCTGCAACCTTTCCAGTCCTGACAAAGAAAGTTTGAGAGTCTTTCTTCACTGGGGAGAAGCTTCTCCCTTTGCACCCAGTCACCATGGAAGCATCAACTGAGAAGCCAGTCAAGCAATGACCTAGATGTTTCTCGTCCCCACTGGCTTTTGCTGTAAGACTGGTATGGACAAAAGGTTTCTCAGTCGCTGCTCAGCCAGCTGCTCAGTTGCTTCTCCCAAGGTGACCAGGTGCAAAGCGAGCAGCAGCCAAGATTGGTTGTTTTGAATTTGCAGTAGAACAGTAGATCTAATATCAGTTAATATTAGGGGTGGAGGTTGCCAAGGTTGTCACTCAAGAGGAAAGGGGAAGTAGCCAGAAAAAGTTTGGGGACTACTGACATGGAAGATTTTCAGACCAGCGTTTCAGGATACTTCTGATTGATCATTCCATCCCAGGAGTGACAACTACATAGGAGGTCCAAAATACACTGCAGAAATAATCTAGTTTGAGACCAATTTGTGTGTGTGTGTGTGTGTGTGTGTGTGTGTGGCTGTTTGAAGAAGATTTGACAGTCTAAAACCTAAAAGGGATTTCTCTACAACTTAACTTGTGACTCTACAATTTCAAATCTTTTTCTGTTTGGTTGAACACTGTTATCATTAAGGCTCCTAACATGCTAAAGACAAAGTGCTGTGTTGTCCCAGACACTATCCTACAGACACTTATAACTTTCATTCAACACAATGCTTCCTCCTAGCAAATAAAACTTTATGTTCCTCACATGCAAAAAATAATGTCACCTGAGTGCTCAGAAGTGACAATCACGAAATAGAAAACACTTCCTTGATGCAATTCCGCCCCCCCCCCCCCCGGAATTAGGCTGATAGCAGTAGATGTTTTATGATATATATTACCATCAAGGACATATTGTACTGAACCCATGGAACCCTTCTAAAAGACACAGCTAACATTATAATAACAAAATCATCAAGGTGTCACAAATGACTTCTAAATCCCTTCTGCTTATCATTAACTCAGTTTATTGCTTGAAGCATTAGGTTACCGATTTATGTCATCTTGTAAAAATCCAATTAGATTTCCCCCCCTCCCCCCATTTTGCAGAACACTTCCTATATGTGTTGATAAGAAGGAGAAGGCTTACTTATTTTACCCTTCCTCTCTTACCAACTAATGATTTGGTGCAAAACAAACCACCCTAAAATTGCAGCTGGGACATCCTTAACTGTTCCTAAGTTTAATATTAGTTTTCACCTCTTGATGGAAGCAAGAGGATTTCAGTAATCCCACTAGAACAACAACAACATAAGTATAATAATCAAGAGAGAAAGGGGAAGAAGAGGTCTTTTTTTTTTTGGTTCTCATTCTAATGTCTTAATTAAAAAAAAAAGCCACTCAAAGGTGTGAATAAAATGTAGCTGGTGTTGCAGTTTGCCAGAAAATAGTCCAGGACAACAGAAACCACATTTGGACCTTAAAAAAAAAAGAAAAAAAAAAGACTACAATGACAAATGTCACAACCTCTTGACACAATTGTCCTGTTTGGAAACCATATTGGAACAACAAAAAACCTTTTCTTCTCCTTTTCAAAATTTCTTAGGAGTTTATCACATGGGAAGAATTTCTCTCAATTGTGAACGGAGCCAATTCGCAAGTACGTGAATTCTCTAGTTTAGCAAATTTACATGAAATCTGATTGCATTCAGAATGCATTCAGAATGACTTCCCATTTCCCATTGCCAAAAATTGTGTGAGACACTCTAATATGCAATTACGTGAAACCCCATGATTGTGTTCGGAATGACTTCCCATTGCCCGAAAATGTGTGAGATACACTCATTCGCAATTACATGAAATCCCATGATTGCGTTCGGTTTGCCATTGCATTATACTCCCAAATTCCGTCATATGATAAACTCCTCTGTGTTTTAGTGCATCAATGAAATAGAAATCTTGCACTATAACATTTAGGGAAAAAATTTAAAAGAAAGGAGGCAAAAAATGGTTTTTGAAACCATAGGACCATAAAAGAAAGTACCTTGAGCACAGTACACCAAGCTGCCATTTGAGATTGCAGCCTTTTCTAAACATTTATATTCTCGTCCCTTTCCCTCATGCCAATCTTGCTAGTTTAGTTGGTTGATTTTATTAAATTTACATCCCACCTTTTTGCCTCAAAATGGCATGGGCCATCTAATAGTGATAAGGGATTCCAGTTCACTTTGTCAGATGCATCTGATGAAACGGACTGGAGTCCACAAAAATATGTGTTAGAAATATCTTTTTCTCAGTCTCAAAGATGCTGCAAGGTTTCTTTATAAGCTTCTATTCTGAACAGATTTAACACTGCTATGGATGTTATCAGATGACGGAAATTGGAAGTATAATCCAATGGCAATCTGAACGCAATCATGGGGTTTCACATTATTGCGTATTATAGTATCTTATGCAATTTTGGGCAAAAGGGAAGTCATTACGAATACAATCATGGGTTTTACGTTATTGCGTATTAGAGTATCTCATGCAATTTCGGGCAATGGGAAGTCATTCTGAACGCATTCCGAATGCAATTAGAATTCACATAAATTCGCTAAACTAGCAAATTTATGTGAATTCGAATTGGCTCCATTCAAAATAGAGAGAAATTCCTCCTGTCTGATAAACTCCTATGTCTTTGAAAACCAAACAAAATAGGGATGGGCAACTTCAGTGGGTCTAGAGATCACCTTTCTGTCTATGAGACCATCTGGGACTGCATGGACACCCAAAAATTCCCCAAACTGAAAAAAAGTGAAAACCAATTTTGAAAAACATTTTTTTAAAATTAAACAATGGATGCAGAGATTGTAAGACATTTAACCAGATCCACCATTTAGCCTACAGATTCCAGCTTGTATTAGTGGAACCCCATCAGGTCACAAATGCTACTGCTTTACACCAGGTTAGTTACTGTGAAGAGTTGTATGATCCAGGACATCTGAACTAGACTTGATAGACAGAGTACCCCTCAGAGCATTTTCAAATGCACTACAAATATACTTCAGCCTCTTGGAAACCAAAGTGCACTGTATCTGAGGTCAAAACCATAGCACCCCTGATGAACTTCCTCTTTGTGATCCTTGCACTTTCTTTAGAAGAACTCTTTACACTTTCTTTAGAAGAACTCCTTAATGAATAAAGTTGGTGGGAGAGAAAGAAAAAACTTACACCAAATACTTCCAGCAATAGTAGCTACTTACAGAGGCACACAGCCATGAGGAGACTCTGAGATGGGTTTTCCTGGTTTCCATGTACATCTGCTTGGCAAATTGGGACGCATCCATGTGTTGTTAGTTTTGGTTTCCGAGCTTTCCACCTCTCCATTGAGGAAAGGACAAACTCGGATCGTTTTGTTGGATGTGAAAACAGAAGCCATTGTAAACTAAAATAAGGATAGAAGAAAGAAAGAATGTTGATGAGTAAGTTCCAGTCAGTCATGCCATGTCAGATTAGATACCTGAAAATGGACTTTATGAACTTTACTAATGATTGGCTTCCATTTATTGTATATTTCCATGAAAACAAAATTTCATTAATGGCCTTCCAATCATACATTGGTCTTAGGTATGGCATTTTATCTGGAATCATTATCATGTTGTCTAATGGAATCATAGAATCATAGAGTCAATAAATGTTTTGATACACAGATGGATTTTGTATATATATCTAGTCTGCTAAGTAGCAGATTATCAGTGTGTGTGTTTTTCTTTGATTATTTGGATATATTTGTTACCTTTTAAATTAAATTTTAAAAAAAAACCAGTCCATTGAAGTGAATAATAATATTTAAATTTATTTATTTATTACCATGTTTAATATGTTGTATATACAGTAGTAATGTTTTGGAGGAGGCAGTGACAGAATTATATTTAAAAATGTCTCTAAGTATCAGGTAAACAAGTCTTAACAAACGCTACAAAACCCAACACACTCTGGATTTGAAACTTGGATTTAGACTTCAGTGAACCCTGTGGAACACAATGGGACAGTGACCACAGAGAATGGCCCTTTCATCAGATAACAGTAGCAGCTTGTATAGTCAAAGTTAACCTGAAGTGTGCTGATCCTAAGCCATTTCCTAGCACAGAATGAGTTGTTTTATAAAGCCCAACTGGAATGCCAGACTTCAGGTAATTTACAGTTCATAGGGTTTCCAGAATGTTGCTGCAAAACTTCCTTTATTTTAGAATGTTTTATCCTGTATGCCACTCCCTTCTATTATGGAGGATAGAAAGTTTTCTGCTCTGATGATCACCCAGGGGCTTCACTGTTTTCTCAGCTTGGAAATTTGGGTGTGTATGTGCTTTCAAACTGCCTGTTAAGTTATAAATAAACAAGGTTTTCTTATGCAAAGAATACTCAGAGGTTATTTTGCCAGTTCCTTTCTGTGAAATAGTATGCAGCAGCTGATATTTGTCTCCATCCAAGTACTAACCAGGGCTAAACCTATTTATCTTCCAAGATTAGATAGGATCTGATGCTTTTAAGCTCTGTAGACCACTTGGAAACTTTTTTAATGAATAAAATGACACACTGAAGTAATCACTAACTAAAAGTGGTAGGATGATGCTCTGAGTCCCAGAGGACTGGGTCAGCTATAAACAGCTTCAGTGTCCGTAACTTCATTCTTCTATTTAAATTTTGTATTAGGTATTTTAATTCCTTCTTATTGTTTAATCCTTTTAGACTTACTGTTTAAATTTTATGTGTTTTGGGGAGGGGAGAGGGAAAGGAAGGGGCTTTTAAATTGACTGTATTGTATTTTGTTTTAATATTTGCTGTAATCTGCTTTGATGCCCCACCCAGAAAAGGTGGAATAGAAATAAATATTATTATTATTATTATTATTATTATTAATTTCCTCAACCATTCCCTCACCCCCATCATTTCTACCACAGTACTTATGTTAGAATGATACATTTAACCAAGTTCTTTGGTATGGCACATGATGCGATTTGTGAATTGACAGCAACACAATCAGATGTATACCCCAAGAAATTCTTGGCAACATGGATTAGGTTACAACAGAGAGCAAATACTAACATCCATGAAGGTTTACAGTGGATATGAGGCTATAGCTTCAAAATTAATCTGCATTTTTAAAGGAGGTTTTAGTCTGAAAAAGAAAACTTGTTGCTGACTGCATGACTGTGGCATCCCTTTGACCATAAATACCGCTTCTGTTTGTTTTTTAACTGTTGTTTTTATGTGTTTGTAATTGTGTTTTGTATTTTAACATGCTGTATCCCACCTGTAGCCTCGAGGAGAGGCAAGAAAGAAATAACATTTGTTGTTGTTATCATTATTATTATTTATTCGGTGCTGTGTGGCACGACTGCTAGAGAGTGGCCGTGTGTTCACTTCCCCATGCCACTCCCAGAGGTCTACATCCATCCAGCTCTCCTTTTCCTCTTATTCCTGTCCCAAAGATGTCCTTGTTATCGGGCATTTTATGTAATTCACGTCAATCTGAGTTCAAAGGTTTATTTCAATGTACTTCACAGGGTCAAACTTTGATTCAGTTCAAAATTCTTCCTGGTTATTGACATCACTACATGAAGGCTAGCACTACAACCTAATGCATTTTACAGGCCTTTCTACAGGCTCCTTCTTAGTTAGTTCAGAAGACTAATATTCATGTTGCTTTAAAGATCTATAATCTGAAGCTAGTGGAAAAGCATAAAAATAGAGAAAGCCCATCCTTTAATGAAGTCTTGACACACTGAGGGGCAAGTTTTTAATGATAATTTAGGAGATGCTTTATTGTTTTAAATTAATTCAGTTTTAATGGCTTTTTAAATAGCATTTTATTCTTCCAATGTGATCCTGTGTACTACTATGACAAATTTAGCAGTGTAATTCTATTTTATTGTTCACTTTTTATCTTTTTTGTTATATTGTTCTTTTAAATTGTAAGCTGCTTTAAATTCCAATTTTGGAGGAAAGTGAGATACAAATAAATATTATATTATAAAACAGCAATTTGTTTACTAATGCAATTTTGTATTGTTTCACACATTCATTACATGTTGGCAGGAGACTGTGCATGTATGAAATCTAAGAAATTAACTTTTGATTTTGATACTTACCCTGGCTTTTCACTATACTAGTGTTACTCCAGGAAATTAGTGACAATTTGTCTACAACAAAGTTTGGTTCTTCCCAAGCCATTTCCTGCTCAGCAATGCAACACATTGTTGCTACTGGTTTATTTGTGTATGCTGCTACTGGTTTATTCTTCTATATCTTGTTATTTTTAACTTGCCTTTCCAATTTGGAAAAAAAAATGCCAAAGGCAACTCTGTACAGTTGGATATCTGAGCTACTGTGTCTGTCAAAGAGAAAAGCATAGGGGTAGCGTTGGTTTGTTAATGAATTGTGGGCCAATTGACAGGTCCTGTGTCCTTGCATTTAACATACCAGTGGCAAATAGCATCTGCTGAAAAGATTTATAAATTTACCAGTACTGGAGCAGGTGTTACATTGAATGGGTCAAATTTCCACCTAGCAACAATTTTAAGTTCACTCAACCAATGCTAAGTGTGAAAGTGCATCTAACATTAGGTGTTACTTTGGTCCTGTGTCTTGATGAAAGAAGTCTATGGTGGCAAGTAAGGGGCACCTGGAGAGAATACTAGAGCAGATCCTGATCTTATAAGTAAAATACAGCCTCCTCTACATCTGGAGAGAAAATAATTCTGTTCCAGACCAAAAAAACATTTTTGGATGCAAGGATGGTCCAATAATAGTTGTTGTGTGCTTTCAAATTATTTGCAACTTATAGGGACCCTAAGTATAACCTATCATGGTTTGTTGTGTTTTTGTTTTATTGCAAGATTTATTAAGAGATAGTCATTGCTTTAATCTAAGATGAGACAGTGTGACTTGCCCAAGGTCACCCAGTGGTTTTCTATAGCTGAGCAGGGATTTGAACCCTGGTCTGGAGTCCTAGTCCAACATCAAACCACTACATCATGTTGGCATTTCTGTTAAAATTTTAGAAAAGGATAGCAATTAATTTTATCTCAAAAATGGGCAATGATGGCCCTCCCATTATTTTAAGCCTACAGCACTAAGCAGCCCTACATAGCATAGTCAACATCGAGGGATTTATGGGAGTTCGGTTCAAAAATATCTGTTGGCCAAAGGATAATTGCCTATCCTTGGTCTCTGTGGTACACAGCTGGGCAAAGTACAGCCCTTCAAATGCTGCGGGACTGCAGCTCCCAGCATTCCTCATAATTGGGTGTGCTGGCTAAGGCTGCTGGAACATGTAGTCCAACAACATCTAAGAAGCCTCTCATTGGGTGGAGGAGATTTCCTTTAGAAAAACTGAGCTGTGATGAACTTCAGCCTGGTCAATAAACTCAAAACGTTGAAATTACTCCACATACTTTTTTCTTGTTTCTTTCTCATATTCTGAGCACTATTACTAGATCTTTGCCTCCATTTGTGTTGATGCTTTCAGTAAGACACTCTCTCAGATAAGGCACAAGGTCCATGTGGAAACCAGCAGCTTCTGTGTGAGTAACCAAAGGTGGCTTGTGCCTTTCATAAACTCATGTGTAAACGAATTGCTCCCCCGCCCCCAGTGCTGTCTTGGGATCTACAATAAACATTGCCCAAATCCTGCCAAGTGATAACTGCTTGGTCATTTGCCAGATGGGCCTATTGCCACCAAGTAGTCATGGCCAACTTTGATTGTGCCAATATGTCAGAATGAAGGCAGTTGTTAGCCATGACAGACACATGTCACTTTATCACAGAGATTGCATGATAAATCTGATAAAAACTGTATTAATTTTAATGTTTGCATCTTCACATATACATTGGTAATACTTCTGTTTACATACGTTTGGCTTTGAAGATTGTTCATATATTTCAATAAGTGTGACATACAACATAATAAAGGTTGACTCTCTCTTATCTGGAATTTGAACATCCAAAATACTCCAAATGCTAAAACCATGGGTGGATAAGATAGTGACATCTTTGCTTTCTGATGGTTCAGTGTATACAGACTTTGTCTGATGCACAAAAGTATTAAAAATATTGTATAAAATTACCTTCAGGGTATGTGTAAAAGATGTATATGAAACCTAAGTGATATTTCATGTTTAGACTTGGGTCCCATGTCCAAGAAAGATATCTTATTACGTACATATCTGCAAATACAAGTATTCCAAAACCAATAATAATAATAATAATAATAATAATGCTTCCAAGCATTTTGGGTAAAGAATACTCATCTTTTAGTGTAGATGAATCCATAGGAGCAGCACATTATTTCTAGTAAGAGAATTATGAAGTGCTGAATCCTATTGTGACTCCAACTGAAGTTGAATTTTGAGAAATGTAAATGCAACTACTTGTTGACTCAAAATTCAACACTTAGCCAGTGGGTCTTCTATAGTGGGACTAACCACTAGGATTTCTGTTTGTTTTTATGCAATTTCTTTTTAAAAATCATTTTTATTAAATATTCTAAGCAATTTTCAAAAGTGTGTATTAATAGAAAGCCGTATACTGTATGAGCTGGTCTTAGATTACATTGTGGAATTACTGCTCCCAAATACACTGAGATCTCTGGAGGGACCCTTGCTCCGAATTCTGTGGCTGTCACGAATTAGACTGGGGTCTTTAAAGGGTCAGGCCTTCTGCAGTGGTGGTGCTCTCACTCTGGAACTCTTCCAGAGACACCTGTCAAATTAGTGCAAATAAAATAAAATCATATAACATAGCTCAATCATCTTTCAGTTTACTTTAATCATCACTTTGTCCTGACAATTAAAGACTAGTTGAGCATGACTGTTCAATTTGTCTCATGACAGAGGGACTTGCTTCTGGGTAAACACAAGTAATACTCATACTGAATCAGTAGGAACTTTGCAAGTCAACATTACAATTTCCATTAGTTTACTGATCTAGTTTACTGATCTAGCTAGCTGGGACTATCCATCACAGTATTTTTGATTCACCTTTATTTTTATTATGGTTCACAGTGATGAATCTTATTAGCATTTCCTGTGCAGTGCATCCAGTCTGTCTGTCACACAATGCACTGCAGGCCAGCGATACCTTGGCTCAGTACCAAGGGTTCATGTAGTCTTGGGAGCCAAGCTGTAATAGTAATACAGTAAGCATGGGGGCATTTATATAGGGTAACTCAGACTGTCTTTAGCACTCAGTTCTCCAACACTACAGCATTCTTTCTTTTCAGACTGCAATGCACTTAGGTCTATTTCTCTTGACCTGTCAGCAAAAGTTGACCAAACGCAGCCCTTTGCTCTGCAAACCAAAACACACACATTTATTATCTCCACTCTGCCCACCAGCTGATTTTTCCATTTCCTTTAAAGATAGCTTGTTATCACCAAGAACATGTTCCAGCATCCAATTGCCTCTTATTTCAGATAACCCCTCTGTTTACTGGATGGGCATCATGCTCAGCCTAGGAGTATAGCTATTGGTGGTGATGGTGGTGGGGAGAATATGAGGGTGTTTCACTGCTACTAAAAATTCTTTCCTTCCCAATGAAATTTTCCTTCAGTCCTCAAATTCCTAGCATTGTAGTAATTTAAAATGCCATTCAGTATTTAAAAATACAGTTTAATCATCTAAAGAAAATGGGCAGGCAAAGTTAGTAAGGAAAGGCAAAGACAGTAAATGTGAGAATTCCAGGAATGATTTACATATTCTCAATGCTAGAAATCTGGGGACAGAGGGAAATTTTCATTGGGGAATTTAATTCTTGTAATGTTAATGCCTTCCATTGCTACATCTGTGATAGCACCTTGCATTGGGGCACAGACACACACATGCACACACCCTTACTTCACACAACAGACATGGTCAGTGCTGACCAGTTTAAAAATTATTCCCACTCCCATGCCTTAATAGGTATTACACATGTCCCTCCATATTCAATGGGGTTAGGGGCACAGGACCCCCGTGAATGTGGGAAGACCACAAATAACAAAAACACTATGTTTTTACCTGAGAGAACATCTCTCTAGGAGTCTCTAGGTCCTCCAAGTGCAAGTCTGTGGTCAACATCTGCCAGACATTGACCATAGAATTGTGCTGGAGGAGCTACACATGTCTAGTGGAGTGTTCTCTCTAGGATTCTATAGGTCATTCAATGTGACTTTTGGTCAAAGTTGACCAGAGTTGTGCTGGAAGACCTAGATATTCCTAGAGAGAACATATTAATAAAATCCATGAATAATCAAAAACGCAAAAGTCAAAGCTGCAAATGTGGAGGCATGAGTGTACTTCCAGGCAGATTTTTAGATTAGAAATGAAAAGGAGCATATTGCTTTTCCAGAGATCTGTGCCAACTTCAGGCATTTTGATACAGCCAAGATGCCCAACTACATCACATATATGCACAACACATGTAGAAACTGGCTGGCTTAGCAGTCGAAGTTCACTTAGCATGGGCAATAAGACAATGTGCTTCACTGCCCCACAGAGCAGACCATATACCACACAGAGAAGGCTCTGTCTACATTAGCTTGTTATCTCTCTAGCATCTGTTGTCTTAAGACTTTATCACACCAGGCTATGGAAGCAGAATATTAACAGGATAAAAGTGGCTTTGATTGGTACTTATCACAAAACATCATGATTCTCCTATTGTTACCGTAGTCCACAATTTTCATTGACGGAATAAGATCTCAATCTAGCTGCTATTCCATTACTGCGTTTGGGTCCCTTCTGCTGCAGTTCTGCTTCTCAGGCAGTTGCACAGCATGAGTGGGTGCTCCTTTCCCCACTTCCCTTCACAGTGATGTTGTGGCCACCAACATTTTTCTGAAGCTAGCTGCAGTGTGCATATTCCCATTTGGGAGGCAGTTGGCAGTTGCAATCACTCATTCCAACCATTCCTTCTGGAAAGCAGCATTTAGCACCTTGGTTCATCAAAGGGCTAGCATGAGAAAAAAGTGTGCTAAGAAATGATGCCAAGGCAGTATGCTTGCATTCATAAACTAGCACAATTGTGGCAGGGCAGAAAGCTGGTATGATAAAAGTCCTAAGGTAGTCACCTCATTCTCCCAATGGCAGGGCCAGCTCTGCCAAAGGTCATGAAGACATATAGACACGTAGCTCTTGATTCAAAAGGGGTAAAATATTAACCAGTCTACCTAATGAGGTATTTTCCAGTGTCAGAATCACCGCTGACATTATGAACTATTATTCACATTTAAAAAAAAAAACACCAGGAAATCGTTGAAGAGACACACCTCTTTGTAACAGGCAATGGTCAAAGGTAAAGATCATACCTACAGCTTGCAGATCTTCTGGCAGTTTTCCAGAATTCAATTTTTTTCTCCTTCCAGTCATAACAAAACCATATATATTCTGTCCCATTTCCTGTGTGTGTTTTAGATAGGCTTTAGGATTAAAGAAGAAATCCTGAATTTTCACTTTGCTTGAGGATTTCGATGCGAGTTTGAAAACTATTCTGTTCAACCCCTCAGCTTTTAGATAGTGCCTCTCTAAGCAAACTTCCACTTGTTGCCTTGAAAAATTAATGCTATGGAGTGAGAGCAAAGTCACATTTACCTGCTAGGTAAAGATAAGCTAAGGTAGGATCAACTGAGGGTGATAAAAAGGGCTCATTTGGTGTTTTTCTTTAATAGAAGGTTCACTACTTAATGCAAAGCAGAAGATGATGTGCTAGGGGAGCTGAATAACTTACTCCTGTGTGTAAAGTACATGGGAAGTTAATTACTGCACAGGGATTAGGGTTTAGAGATGAAACAGATATAAAAGCCCAGAAGAATAAAAAGACCTTCAACTTCATTAACTTCAAGGTAGGCACCAGATGAGATTTTCAGAAGGTACATCAGATGAAGATACTCCATAGCTGAGATATCTGAACTGAGTAGTCGCGTTCACCATAGCCACCTGCCACTTCACCCACCAGAATCACTCAAAAATGGCCTCCAAAGAAGGTTCATGTGCATATCTTTTAAGAACTGTAGACCCAAACCATTAAAGGAAGAAGTGGGAAAATCTGGCCTTCTAGACATTTTGGACTTCAGGTCTCCACTTCACATAGTTATAAAATATTATTGAAATTGAAATCCAAAATATCTGGAGGGCCAAAACTTCTCCCAGCCCTGATTAAAGTCTTTAAGTGCCAAAAATTGCACTTTGAATTGGTCTCAGGATGATTAACTTCTGCTCTTTGGGTATGTTTTAAATTCCTGAATTAAATAGATGACGTAAACATCTATTGGACACCAATGAAGATGTCAGAGTACTAGTATTGGTGTAAGGTTGCATCCATACTGTAAAAATAATCCATTTTGACACCACTTTAACTGTCGTGGCTCAGAGCCATGGAATTCTGGGAACTGCAGTTTGTTGTAGCACCAGATCTCTCTGACAAAGAAGGCTAAATGTCTCACAAAACTACAGTTCCTAGAATTCCTTAGCATTGAGCCATGACAGTTAAAGTGGTGTTAAACTGGATTATTGCAGTGTAGATGCAGCTGAAGAGCCACCATGGTATAGTGTCTTGAATGCAGGATTACAACTCTGGAGGACAGGGTTCGAAACCTCATTCAGCCATAATAACCCATTGGGTGACATTGGCAAGTCACACACTCTCTCAGTCTCAGAGGAAGGCAAAGGCAAACCCTCTTTCAACATGCGCTTTCTTGGCAAGATTTGTTCAGAGGGAGACCTTAGAATCACCATAAAGGAGACATAACTTGAAGGCACACAACAAACAACCTGTCTCAACTGCCTAGCCCATTTAGCAATCATGCAGCTGTTTCCTGGACTACCGGAAGTTTCCAGATTGTCTGAAAAACAGTTTTATGAGTCACATCAGGCAAATGAGAAGTTACAAAGAATAGACAACTAAGGCCATGGTAACCTTTTACCTGCTGACCATCAAAATGACTGGCAATCAAAATGCCATGTTTTTACTGCTTTCGCAAATCCATAAACTTTGCTTTTATTACTAGAAACAAATTGTCTTAGATTTCTTATAACTAATGTCCTGTTTTTCAGCGTTAACAACCATTTTTTGGAACGATCTCGACTAAAGAAAAAAAAACACAATGGCCTAAAGTTATCTCAGTTTGAGTATGGCTATTCAATGAAGAGGAATCTGATTAATCAACACTTATAAAATCTATGTTTCAGTGGTTCTACTTTAGTTGGAAGAAACAACTGGTTTGAGGACCATATTTTCAACAGAAAGGAGTACAAAGAGTTTTCTTCTCCTGACTATTGGTGAAGGGGCAAACATTCCCTTCAACTGTCCCAGTTCAGCAGAGATAGGCCCAGTTAATCTTCTGCTGTCCGACTTTCCTAGCTGCTTTTAAAATGTCCTGGTTTTTCTCTTCTCCTCTCACTTTCTCTCTTTCCTGGTTTCTGTTACTGCAAAGAAGTTCAAACTGCAAAGTAGTTTGCAGTCAATTCATTTAGCAAGCGGGAGAGGAGGTTTACCCTTCCTAAATTCAGTACATAAATTCCACAGTTTCTCTGTTTAAAATAGTAGTTTTGTGTGTTCTTCTTCATTAATAACTTTTTTACTTTTTGTTGCCTGGCCATATCCTTTTAATTCCATTCTGATATGGCTCAGCCACAAGTTTCTCAGTTTTCATCTGTGAAATGTGGGAGAGTATTATTATTATTATTAACCTTTATTTATATAGTTCTGTAAATTTACACAGTGATGTCCTCAAGCTTACAGTCTAAAAGAGACAACACAAAAGGAAAAGGGGAAGGTGGTGGGAGGGGGATGAGGTCCAATGGTTCTTCTCTCCCTCTGGGGTCAGGACCAAGGCAGATGGACTGGAGGGAGGGCACGGCTTCTTAATACAAAGTTAAAAGGAGGCATCCTGGGGCATTTGGCACAATCCTTGGAATGCTTCCCTAAACAATATAGTCTTTAACTCAGTTTTGAACCTGGTTAGAAAAGTGATGAGGCGTATATGTGGGGGAAGAAGGTTCCAGGAGTGAGGGGCAGCAAGTGAGAGGGGACAAATCTGGGACAAGGCAGTGGAAATCCTTGGCTGGGACAGGAGACCTTGACTACCAGAACGGAGGGTACGAGAAGGAGTGTGAGGAGAAAGAAGTTCAGACAAGTAAGGAGGGGCCAGTCCGTGGAGGGCTTTGAAAGTCAACAACAAAAGCTTGTACTGGATGCGGAAGGAGAAGGGGAGCCAGTGAAGGGAGGATAAAAGAGGAGAAACATGGTCAAAGCGGCGAGCGGATGTGATAATACGTGCAGCTGAGTTCTGGACAGAGATTAAAGGATGGAGGTGAAGGAGAGGAAGCCCTGTCAGAAGAAGGTTACAATAATCAAGTCACGAGACCACTAGGGCATGGACCAGAGTCTTGGCAGTGGAGGCTGAGAGGAATGGATGGATTTTAGCAATGTTGTAAAGAGAGAATCTACAGGTTTTGGCAGTGGCCTGAATCTGGGGAGTAAACAACAGAGAGGAGTCAAAAATGAAACCAAGACTGCGGGCTTGCTGAACCGGTTGAATAGAAGTGCCGTCAACAGAAACAGAGAAGGAGTATTGAAAGGTGGGCTTAGGTGGGAAGACGAGAAGCTCTGTCTTAGACATGTTGAGCTTCAAGTGCAGATGCCGCATCCACTGAGAGATGGCAGCCAGACAAGATGAAACTTGCTGTTCAAGCCCCGGCGAGAGGTCAGGGGTGGAAAGATACAGCTGAGGGTCATCGGCATACAGATGATAGGAGAAACCAAAAGAACTGATGAGTTTACCAAGGGACAATGTGTATAGAGAGAACAAAAGGGGACCCAGGACAGAGCCCTGAGGAACTCCTACAGATAAGGGAACAGAGGAGGAAGTCAGACCGCCTGTGACCACGGCAAAAGATCGGTCTGATAAGTAAGATTTAAACCAGTTGAGAACAGAGTCAGAGAACCCGAGGTCAGAAAGTAAGTCAAGCAAGAGACAGTGGTCCACGGTGTCAAAGGCCTCAGACAAATCTAGAAGAATGAGAATAGAGTAGAGGCCATTCGCCTTGGCCTGCAAGAGATCATTTGAGATCTTGGTGAGGGCTGTCTCTGTAGAGTGCCGTGTGGGAAAACCAGACTGAAACGGGTCCAGGATGGAATTGGCTTCGAGAAACTGAAAACTGCGAGAATAAACTACCCGTTCCAGAACCTTAGAGAGAAAAGGTAGAAGAGAGATCGGACAGTAGTTAGACAAAGAAGAGGGGTCAAGAGAGGGTTTCTTCAGAATTGGGGAAATGATAGCATGTTTGAAATCCGAAGAGAGAGACAGATTAAAGATATAGAGGAGCGAGGGCAGAAAAGAAGGGGTTATAGAGATTAGAAGATGGGAGGGGATAGGATCAAGAGAACATGTTGTAGGTTTGGAAGAATTTATCAGCGTAGAGAAACAGGTGGAAACACAGAGAGTTTATTAGTAGAATGAACCAGAGTAGAAAGAGAGTCAGTGTAGTGTAGTTGTTTGCGCATTGGACTAGGACTAGAAAGACCAGGGTTTGAATCTGGCCATAGGTGATCTTAGGCAAGTTACACTCTCTCAGCCTTAGCAGAAAGGCAATGGCAAACCCCCTCTGAAAAAATTTGCAAGAAAACCCTGTGATAGGGTTTGGCTTAGGATCACAATAAGTCGGAAACAATTCAAACAACACACACACGTACAATGGGAGAAGACCCATTGAATCTATTGTTAATAGCAAAACACTTACATAGTTCCTGTAGGCTCAGTAAGGTTTCAGACCTGAATTCCATTACGCTAACAGAACAATGTAATTAACAATGAAATACATTGCCCTGTTTCACACCTTGGATATGCTTTCACATTTTAGCTTTGAAGTAAGTTATCATTATGAAGCTCATAAAATGTTCAGTGGGTCTCAAATCTGTTTCCAGACTTGTTTATGACAGATAATCTCCTGATTAACAATACTGGAGGCTAATGTACAGGCACAGACAGAAAAGATTAAAGACTCTCAATAGCCAGTGATTTAGCCGAAACTACCTACACAGTTTGGAGCAGCAACCTATGTTCCCGAGACATTTGTCCATTGTCCACTACACTGGGCCTTTGGTATCTGCTGGGATTTGGTTCCAGGACCTCCCATGGATAGCAAAATCTGTGGATTCTCAAGTCCCATTAAATACAATGGTATAGTAAAATGGTGTCCCTATATAAATTAACAAAATCAAGATTTGTTTAGGGAAATTTATATTTAAAAAAAATATTTTGAAGCTGTGGATGGTTGAATCCACAGGTAAGGATTCTAGTAGCATAGTCCCACAAGCAGCAGCACAGTCCTAGGCACATCTATTCAGAAGGAAATTAATGGGACTTCATCCCAGTTGCAGGTAGGTAAATATAGTATTGCAACCTGGACCATTTTATATATGTGTGTGTATGGTTAGAAGTTGTACAGTTGTTCCTCTGTATCCACAGTTTGAAAACTGCATCCACAGTCTGAAAAGATTTTTTTTAAAGTATAAATTCCAAAAAGCAAACCTTGATATTTCCATTTTATATAAGGGATATCTTTTTACTATGCCATTGTATTTAATGGGACTTGAGCATTCACAGATTTTGGTATCCATGGGGGTGGGGTGTCCTGGAACCAAATCTCATTCAATACCAAGGGCCCATTGTATTTTTGCATATACTTGATTATAAGTCAACCTCAGTATAAGTTAAGGACAGGTTTGGAGCCAAAATTATGGATTTTTATATGACTCATGGATAAATTGAGGGTAAAACATAAGGGCATGCAACAAAAGATGTAAAGGATGAAGCAAAGGAAAAAGATGCCAAGGAACCTACAAGTTCTTTGGCATACACAACTGTGCTCACCATAAAGGTTGGATAGATGAGGAAGGAATTATGATAAATCACAGTTGTGTGATGTGTGGGGCAGGCACAGAAGGAGGCAGAAGCAATGATTTGGAACAAGCCACTAAGAGGTCATTGCTGCCGCAATTTTGGGCAAGTAAATGTAAAACTCTTTTTAAAATATGGGTTCATGTTTACTCTGTGAGGAACTGCATCTTCTGATGAGGCAAAACAACGTATTAAAAACAGAGTCAAAGGGTAGAATTTACAGCCAGGCACCATGGACACTACACACAATTTCTTTGGTTTTGCCATCGTGTTAAGATAAACTTTAGCCTCCCAGATTATTTCCTGGAGTTATCTTGTCTGGAAACATTTAACACTTTGTATGTTTACAAAGTTTCCAATAGTTGAAGGGGAAGGATACTCAAATTGTTCCTCAAAGTTGTTTATATACTTGGATGCAAAAAAGAGAGCAAACCTTTTGGACAGTGTGTATCATAGTACTTTCTATACTTGTCCAAGGAAAAGCACTTTGAAATAAAGTTTAACAATGTATTAATTTTTAGATTACACTGTTTGATATTTAGAATGGCTAAATATAGATATATGAAGTTACCATGACTGCTTCAGTATCTTTGGTATCTTTGTGTAACAATACCATAGGATAACCATTTATTATAATGCAGTGTTTGTCTTGGTGCTGTGTTCTGTTAACAAATTTGTTAAAGTATGCATTTTTTTTAATCTCCTCTGGTAGCACTAGTTTCAAGTAAATAAATGTCTTCTGGATTCTAAACACATCTAAACCACTAGAGCAAAACACCCATGCACAAAAAGAATTAAAGAATTGTGAGTCCAGAAATTTGAGTACCAGAGCTGAATTTGAGAAGTTTGTGATCTTTGCAAGAGGCAGAGGCAATGATTTGGAACAAGCTACTAATAATAAGTTGGCAGAAAGAAAATTCCACAGAAGTTATTGTGAACTGTTACAGTTTACATTATTTTAGAGGTAAAAGAAGTTATTTTCTTTCGAATGGAAAAATACTTCCTTTCTTCATGACCCCCACCCCTGCATTATATCAATCATAAATGAAAACTTAGCACAAGAGGGTTGTGCTTTCTATTCTGTACTTTGAAACCTCTCATAGTTTAGAATGCTTATCTTGAAATCTCATTTACCTATTTGAATAAACAACATAAACAACAACAAAAAAGACCAGCAATAAAATCCAAAGCATCCACAGCTAATATAAAACACACACACACAAAGGTATCAAATCAGTGAAAGATGAACAGACGTAATGAACATTTAGTGAGAAATACTTACCTGTCTGCTAGGCTGCTTGCTGTGACTGCCTCTAATGCATCTCCTTGCTCACTTATATCTCCATCTGTGATCCAGGAAGCCAATAAGTTACCTTTGAACACTGAACAAAGGGCAGTGATTGGCTTCTCTTGCCCCAGATAGGCTGTTTATTCAAATTTGAATCACTGTCACCCTTCAAATGGCAGTGAAGACAGGATAGGAATTCATTTCTTCATTTGTTGATAATGATTTAAAATTATTTTAAGGGACATTAAAATATTGAATTCTTACTTTACGTAACATCTTAGAGACTAACTGCAATTTCCTCTCTCTCTCTTTCACACATGCAAAGGGTGGGGAGGGGGGAGAGACCTTTCTTTATAATTCACTTTTTGCAACATGGGAAAAGGAGAACAATATGCATAGATAGATCTACAAATGCTGCTTTCCAATGGAAACTGTTTTCTAGGGTTCCTAACCATTATGGCAGTTGGAGGCGGGGAGAGGAAAAGGTGTTTGGATCCTGTCTGCAGAAGGAAAATTTAAGCATCTAGCATTGAGCATTGAGGAAAATCAGAGACATGGGTGCATGCTACATAGGGTGTCCAGATGTGCGGAGGAAAGGACAGGGTTCCTGCAGCTTTAATAGTTACATTGAAGAGGGCATTTCAGCAGCTTGTATGACAGGCTACACCTGCTGAAATTCATTCTTCTACACTACAGCTATGAGTCTGAAAGCCAGAGTTTCAATCGGTGACCTTCTTGGACAAGCCACATGTTCTTAGCCTCAAAGGGTGGCAATGGCAAACCCTCACTGAAGAAACTTGCCAAGAAAACCCCATTATTGGTTTGTCTTAGGATCAGCATAAGTCAGAAATGACTTGAAAGCACTCAACAGCAACAACAACAAACACCACAGCTAAGGGTGAAGGAATCCTATCCCCTTTCTCTATATCTCCTCTAAAACTATGCTTTAAGAAAATACACATTTTGCAAGGTTTTATTTTATTTTTATTTTAAATTATGCAATTTATGTTTTCTAGGAGCTTTGTTGCCACAACAAACTACAAATCCAAGGATTCAGTAGGATGGAGCCATGGCAGGTAAAGAGGTATCAAACTGCATTACTTCTTCAGTGTGGATTCAGCTTTGATCATCATCAAGGCAGAAAACTTTGGTGCTTAGCTTTTAAAATCCTTGGCCTCTCTATGTATTCAGCCATATTTTTGGTGGTTGTGAATTAGGATTGCCATCCTTTCTTTTTGACAACTCCTCTACTTTAATATAGCTACATGGAAAGCAGGAGCGAGCAACATGGTCTTCTTCATGTGGGAATGGCAATACCTATTGAATTTGGCCAGTGGGGATGGCCAAGTGGTTCATTCAGTTCATTTTTTGAAAGGAACTTATCAAATGAGCTAAGTTTTAAACGGAACATGTATAAGAAATGGAAAAATGGAGAAATCACGAAAGAGGAATTTAAACAAATAGCCAGCACATGTAGGGGTAAAGTCAGAAAAGCTAAAGCGCAGAATGAACTCAGGCTTGCTAGAGAGGTTAAGAACAATAAAAAGGGCTTTTTTGGATATGTCCGCAGCAAAAGGAAGAAGAAGGAAACAGTAGGGCCACTGCGTGCAGAAGATGGCAAAATGCTAACAGGGGACAGAGAAAAGGCAGAATTACTCAACACCTTCTTTGCTTCAGTCTTCTCAGAAAAGGCAAAGGGTGCTCAACCTAAGGATAATGGAACAGGAGACAGAATAGAGGAAATTCAGCACAGAATAAGTAAAGAGGTAGTACAGGAATACCTGGTTAACCTAAATGAATATAAATCTCCAGGACCAGATGAACTACATCCTAGAGTATTAAAAGAACTAGCAAATGTAATATCAGAGCCATTGGCAATAATCTTTGAGAACTCCTGGAGAACAGGAGAAGTCCCAGAAGACTGGAGGAGGGCAAACGTTGTCCCCATCTTCAAAAAGGGAAAAAAAGAGGATCCCAACAATTATCGTCCAGTTAGTCTGACATCAATTCCAGGAAAGGTGCTAGAGCAGATCATTAAGCAGAGAGTCTGCGAACATTTAGAAGCCAATGCCATAATCACAAAAAGCCAACATGGGTTTCAGAAAAAGAAGTCATGCCAAACGAACCTGATCTCTTTTTTTGATAAAATTACCAGCTTGGTAGATGAAGGGAATGCTGTGGATATAGTATACCTCGATTTCAGTAAGGCCTTTGACAAGGTTCCCCATGACATTCTTGCAAACAAGCTTGCAAAATGTGGGATAGACAAGTTAACTGTTACATGGATTTGTAATTGGTTGACTGGCCGAACTCAAAGGGTGCTCAACAATGGCTCCTTTTCATCCTGGAGAGAAGTGACCAGTGGGGTCCCACAGGGTTCTGTCCTGGGCCCAGTGCTATTCAACGTCTTTATTAATGATTTGGATGACAGAATTGGTGGCATACTTATCAAATTTGCAGATGACACTAAACTGGGAGGAGTAGCTAATACCCCAGAGGACAGGATCAAAATTCAAAATGACCTGAATAGACTAGAAAGCTGGGCCAGTGCTAACAAAATGAAATTCAATACGGAGAAATGTAAGGTTCTGCACTTAGGGCGGAAAAATGAAATGCACAGATATAGGATGGGGGACACCTGGCTGAACGAGACCACATGTGAAAGGGATCTAGGAGTCCAAGTAGACCATAAGCTGAACATGAGTCAACAGTGTGATGCGGCAGCTAAAAAAGCCAATGCAATTTTAGGCTGCATCAATAGAAGTATAGTTTCTAGATCAAGGGAAGTTATAGTGCCACTCTATTCTGCTTTGGTCAGGCCCCACCTGGAATACTGTGTCCAGTTCTGGGCACCACAATTCAAAAAGGATGTGGAGAAACTGGAGCATGTCCAAAGGAGGGCAACTAAGATGGTGAAGGGTCTGGAAACCTTGCCCTATGAAGAACGCCTTAGGGAGCTGGGGATGTTTAGCCTGGAGAAGAGAAGGTTAAGAGGTGATATGATAGCCCTGTTTAAATATTTGAAGGGATGTCATATTGAGGAGGGAGCAAGCTTGTTTTCTGCTGCTGCAGAGACTAGAACGCGGAACAATGGATGCAAACTGCAGGAAAAGAGATTCCACCTCAACATTAGGAGGAACTTCCTGACAGTAAGGGCTGTTCGACAGTGGAACACACTCCCTCGGAGTGTGGTGGAGTCTCCTTCCTTAGGGGTCTTTAAGCAGAGGCTGGATGGCCATCTGTCAGGGATGCTTTGACTTGGAGTTCCTGCATGGCAGGGGGTTGGACTGGATGGCCCTTGTGGTCTCTTCCAACTCTATCATTCTATGATTCTATGATTCTAACTTCATACATTTTGTTATAAAATAAACAGAAAGAATGAGCTAGCACAAAAATATGGATGAAAGACAAAGCAAAACTTATAGATTCAATTATTTTTATCAAAGTGGGAAAATTTCATTTTTTTCAGGGTGGCTGGGGGATTCTGGGAACTGTAGTCGAAAAAGTAAGTTTTCCAAGCTTTGCTCTGCACTCAACTCCAGGTAGCTATCACCATCGTCACACATCATTTGGTAACTCTATGTATAGAAGTTCTGGAGATCATGGGAATATTCCAAAACAAACCAATATTTCTAACTTTCCATGTTAATCTGCCCTCTGGAGCCACTGTTAGGGTTAACAATTTGACCAAGGTATTTTTAAGCCATATTCTTTTCTGCTGCCATTGTCTCTTTGACCACAATTTAATCTTCAGAAAGCAGTGTGACAACCATGTCACAACGTGGGAGATAATACAAATATTATTGTTTGCAGACTGAAATGCTCTGAAAGGCACAAAGTCAAATGCTGGTTAAAGCACTGGCAACCTTAATTGTAATCCAGCATAAGAGTCTTAAAGTCCTTCTGCCTAAGATTTGAATATTATTGGATTTCATTTCATTGTATCTAGATGAGTCTTCAGGCAAGAGTAAGGAGATTTGCCAAGGTGTAAAGTCTTAGTTCTGACACACCCACAGAAGCAATTCATGTTACCATCAAGGTCTTTGTATGTGTAACAGTACAAATAGTTTTATAAGGTTATATAACCCTTATCTTTTTTTTGCAGTATGCCAAGTTCACATTATAAAATGAAAGATCACATTCTCAGTGGCTTGGGAGGTGAAAAGAAGATCATGTGAAGAAAATGTATATGCACTGCAATCAACATTTTTGTATTGTCATTGTTGTTCCCTGGACTATTGGGTGGATTTACAGCTTCTGTTGGTGTTGCAAATTTCAGAAAACAAATTCTCAGAGAGCTTTATGCATTCAGAACTGGGACAGGAATTGTATGGTACTCTGGATGCGATTGGACTGCAACTCCAAAGAAGCTCTGGCTACCATTGTTGATGGAGCGGAATGCCGTACAATATCTTCAGGACTGCACAATTGTCACCTCTTATTGAGAAATACAATGGCTACCATATCACTTTCTGGCCAGGCTTCTGTGCCTTTAAAGACTAAATATCAGGCAGAAATCCTAAAGATGAACTGTCCCTTGTATGTTGCTGGAGTGGGGGAAAGGTTTGCCTGCTTCCATCTGCCAGTCAGCAGCTATTTAGGGCTGAGTTAGAAAGCTTCAAATGGTGTGTCCCACTATAAGGGAAGAAACAAGATATCTTTACGAGGCTATTGTAGACATGCCCCTGTTGTGTTGTCTATTCCCTCTACAGTGTAACAAAACAGATACATGAAGTTTTTCAGAAGAGCTCACAACTAGTTTTGAACAGACAAGATGGCACCCTCCTCCATTTTGTATACAAAAGCCATCTGGACTTGGGATGATATATATGGGTGTGATTCTCCCTATTTCCTTTCCCATACACATTAGGCTCATATACTAACCCTGTGGCATATGTTACGTAGCTCAGAGAGCGGCTGGCCCAAGACCATATACCCAAAATAATAATGGATCAAGGATGTGGACCAGTAGATTTTTTTGCCAGTGCATTATTCTATGACTGATGTAAATGAATCAAGTATTACAATATGCACTGCTGCTCTCCAATAGAGAGTACACACAGACACACCAGGAATAAATAATATAATAGTAAATGTATTAGGATCAACTGGCAGGCATAGCACAGGACAGAATGGTGGTTTACAAACTGATCACTGGCTGACCTTGGGTTAGAGCTCGGAAATAACACATTATAAGTAAGCATCCACAGGTAAAAAACCATGGACTCTTTCATACAAGGCTAAATTGGAAGTATAATTTAAGGTCAATTCGAATGCAATCATGGGTTTTATGTTATTGCAAATTAACTCTTCATATGCAAATTCGGGCAAGAGGGAAGCCAATTCGAATGCAATCATGGGTTTTACCTTATTGCGAATTAAAGCTTCGCATGCAAATTCGGGCAGGAGGGGGTTATTTTCGGGTAATGGGAAGTAATTCCGAACGGAGCAGGGGTTCATGTAAATTAGCTAAACAAGCGAATTTACATAAATCCGCATTGGCTCCATTCGGAGTTGGGAGAAATTCCTCCCCGTTTGAAAGAGTCCCATGTTAGTCTGGAAAATCAGTATGCAAAGGAATCTTGCAACACTTTTGAGATAATTTTTTTGTAGGTTTTTTGGGCTATGTGGCTATGTTCTAGAAGAACTTGTTTCTGACATTTTACCAGCATCTGTGGCTGGCATCTTCAGAGAATGCTGGCATTTGAGACTAACTGAAAGAAAGAAACTGGGAGCATGAGATTTCATAGGCTTGAGGTGACTTCCTCAGATGCATTTGGCATCTATCTTTTAGTTATTCAGAGATGCTGCAAGATCTCTTTGCACAGAGGTAACAGTGTTACCAAGGCTGCTACCACGTAGTTTGACACCACTTTAACTATCATGGCTGCATCCTATGGAATCCTGGGATTTGTAGTTTGTTGTGGCACCAGAAAGCTCTGACAGAGAAGGCTAAATAGCTCACAAAACTTTAGATCCCAGAATTCCATAGCACTGAGCCATTACAGTTAACGCAGTGCGAAACTGCATTAATTGTGCAATGAAGATGCAACCCAGGATTAATGAGGACATTAACTACCACTTCTGCTATGACTGGTACATTTAAAGATGTTGTGGAAGAAAGTATCCTATTTTGTTGTTGTTGTGTGCCTTCAAGTTGTTTCTGACTTATAATTTGCTGGTATAATATTTTAGCCCTAGATGCACAAGGGCAGCTCTTGGATACCTGGGACCAAAGAAACAACTACAGCCCTTGTCTGGATGGCAACTATTTCTCCTTCCCTGGCAGCACAAGGTTAGCCAGATGGCTCCTGGATGCATCTCTTCAGCTAATCTGTGGGCAGCGGGGATGGAGCTGTGCCAGGACCCTCTAGCTGCCTTTAAACACCTGGGCGAGGAAAAGAAGCTGTTCCCTTCACCAGCTGCTGATGTTGCTACATTTTCAAGTAACATTTCTACCCTCATTCACCCTTGTTGAAATACCTGCACAGGTATTTACAGAGAACAGTTTCTCTATTGGAAAGACGATCCTAAAACAGTCTTCTGTTTAAAAGCATTCATCATTTTCATAGGCAAAAGCATGTCTTCAGAGACTGCATGTGAGAATGGCTCATGGGGTTGTCCCAGCCCTTTGCCAATTTTGTTGTGGAAGAAAAGTGCCTCCAAGTGAGGCAAAATGTGGAATTTCCATTCCTGGCATGGTGGCTTATCTTCCAGTATCTCCAAATCCATCTCCAGCCATCTGAAATAGCAGAAATCAAAACTAGGGGTGTATCCAGACTGCAGAATTATAACAGTTTGAAACCAAGTACCCTGCTCAGGGTACCCTTTGTCCCGTTCTCCCCCCCCCACCGCCCCCCAGATGCTGTAATGGGGTGCAAAGAGATCAGAGCACATTCTACCCTAGTCTTTTGGACCCATGTCATGACTGATATATCTGTGCTCAGTAGGTGCTGGTAGCTCCTCTATTACTGGGTGATTAATCCATTCTAGGTTTTGAATACTTCAAAGGAATTATCCAACCTATTTTAACAATAGTATTCTGCACTTTGGATGCCTCCTTTACTAAACCCTGGAGCAGATTCATCACTCCGCTGGCAAGGGGGCTAGCAGCTGCCCTTGTCTATCCTACTTTTACAATAAAGGCTGTCTGCTTTGGGTTATTTCATGGGAAATGCTCTGTGCTCTGTTTCATATATATGTGCATGGTCAAAGCAGAAAGCAAAAGCCATAAATAGTCAGATACATGTTCTAGATGTTAAGAAAGCTGATTTCAATAAACGTAAAGAAATATTGGGTGTAATCCCATGGTCAGGAATACAGAAGGGGGTTCATGATGAATGGGAGTTTCTTAAAAGTGAGACATTGAAGGCACAATTTCAAATAGTTACAAAGATAGGGGAAATGAGAGGTGTCTAAAGAAGCCAGGATGGATGTCTAAAGAACTTTCAACTGAGCTCGGATTTAAAAAGAACATGAAAAATAGAAAAAGGGGGGAATCACCAAAGAGGAATTCAAACAGCCAGCACATGTAGAGAAAAAGTAATAAAAGCTAATGTGCAGAATGAGTTCAGGTTTGCTAGAGAGGCTTAAAACCATAAAAAGGGCTTTTTGTTTATGTGCGTAGCAAAATGAAGAACAAGGAAATGGTAGGGCCACTGCATGGAGCAGATGGCAAAATGCTAATGGGACAGAAGAACTACTCACTTTGCCTTGGTCTTCTCCTGCAAAGAAAACAGTGCTCAACCTGAGAAAAATGGAACAGATGGTGCAGTAGGGGAAATGTGGCACAGTATAGGTAAAGAGGTAGTACAAAAACAACTGGCTACTCTAAATGAATTCAAGTTTCCAGTGCCAGATGAACTACATCCAAGGGGAGTAAAATCGAAGGAGAGTAAAAGAACTGGCAGAAAAGATCTCAGAACCACTGTCAAATATCTTTAAGAATTCCTGGAAAACAGAAGTCTCAGAAGACTGGAGGAGAGGACAGGAGAAAAGAAAAGAAAAGAAAAACGTGTGTGTGTGTGTGTGTGTGTGTGTGTGTAAGGGGATGGACCCAAATAACTATTGCCCAGTCAGCCTGACATCAGTTTCAGGAAGATTTTACAGCAGATCATTAAACAAATAGTCTGTTAGCATTTTGAAATAAATGCTATGATCACTAAGTCAACATGGGTTGCAAAAAACAAGTCATACCAAACAAATATTATATCTTTTTTGTTGATACAAAAAAGTTACAAGCTTGGTAGATGAAGGGAATGCTATAGACGTAGCATATCCTGTTTTCAACAAGGCCTTTGACAAGATACTCCATGATATTGTTGCAAACAAAATAGTGGATAGATAACTATTTATTACGGTATAGTCACAGACCAACAGAAGAACAGAACAAAATACAGCATTAAAAATACAATATACAATAACAAAATTCACAAAAGAAGTAAAAATACATATAAATATTCCTAAAAAATACAAATACAGATAACCATCTGTCAGAGGACAGAGCTCAGCTAATCCTGACAAAGCCCAACTAGAAGTTCCATTAGTAATCTATAGTGCAAGTCATTACCCAACGGATTTTAATTGCTGTGGCACAAAATTTAGTTATTTTATGTCTTATAGTAGGATTAGTGTCTGAAAGCAGCAAAGAAACAAAATACTGTTCTGGACATCCCGGATGTTTGTGATGTATGGCAAAATGAGCTAGGTATGTAGATCTTTGTAATAAACACACGGAAAAAGAATAAACGATTAAATTGTGGACTAGATAATGCTACTATTAGGTGGATTTGCTGTCCAGTCAAATCCCAAGGGTGCTCAGCAATGGCTCCTGTTCATCCTGGAGAGAAGTGACCAGTGGGGTACCACAGGATTCTGTCCTGAACCCAGTGCTGTTCAACATTTTTATATTTATAAAAGCTTGGATGATGGAATAGAGAACCAGCTTATCAAATTTGCAGATGGCACTAAATTTGGAAGGATATTGAAATATTGTGTCCAATTCTGGGCATCACAATTCAAGAAGGAAGTGGACAAGCTGGAATATGTCCAGAGGGCAAACAAAATGATAAAAGGTCAGGAAACAATGAAGGGCTGCTTAGAGAGCAGGGTAAGTTTAGCCTGGAGAAGAAAAGGTTAAGAGGTGACATAACAGCCATGTTTTAATATTTGAAATAATGTCATAGTGAAGATGGAATCAGTTTGTTTTCTTCAGCTCCCGAGACTAGGTCATGGAATAATGGATTCAAACTACAGGAAAAGAGATGCCACTTAAACATTAGGGAGAATTTTCCGGTGGTAAGAACTGTTCAAGAGTGGACTATGCTGCCAAGGTGTATGGTGGTCTCTTTCTTTGAAGGTTTTTAAGCAGAGTCTGGTTGGCCATCTATTTTGAGAGCTTTGTGTATTCCTGCATGGCAGGGGTTGGACTGGATAGGCCTTGTTGGTTTCTTCCAACTCTGTGGAGATCACACAAGGCTTCTAATGAGAGCAGGATAATACTTATGCACATCATTGTCTCTGTCCTGTAGCTGCTTCATATCCCACCCATTCCTAGAGTGCTCCTTTTTATTGATGGGGAAAACCCACCAATGCCTGCCAGTAATGCTGCTTTTCCACAATGGATTTACGTGTAAAATTTCCTTCTGCTGCAGTTCCACTTCTCAGACAATCACATGATGTGGCATGATTGTACTCCTCTTGCTATCCCCCTTGCTATTCTTTTTTCCCCCTTTTTGCTATTTTTTTGGCAGTTCAGAGGGGTGCAGCCTACCCTTCTTCACCCATCCACCCACCCACCTTCACAAAGAAATGAAAGAAGAAATTTTCTGGAAAACCCAGAGGAAAATGTAAGGCTTTAAAATACAGGACAAAAGATGGAAACCATGAAGCAAGTCTGGGCGTTGTGTAAACTGACCCCAGGGTTTGGGGGATGCATCATGTAAACAATGCAACCAGCCCAGGGGGAATCTGGTCGGTGGAGTTAAATGTAGACAAGCCCCATGCACCCAGGATCTAGCTCTGTGTTTTGCAGAAGTCCCTCTTCTCCTGTGAGTTCAGGCCCATAAATCTGTGTGGGGAAGATTCCAATACCTAAAGCTGTGTATCAGCAGTGGCTTCTGTTTTCCACATCAGTGTGGTAGTGAATTCCTCCTCCTCCTCCTTAAACTTTATTTATATAGCGCTGTAAATTTACACAGCAATGTACATACAATCTTTTAATTAGATGATTCTCTGCACTCAGGCTTACAATCTAAAAAGATACGACACAAAAGAAGAAGGGAAAGGTGATGGGGAAGAGGATCAGATCCAGCAGTTCTTCTCTCCCTCTGAGGCCCGAACCAAGGCAGATGGACTGGAGGGAGGGCTCGGCTTCTTAATACATAGTTAAAACAAGGGATCCTGGGGCAGACAAGAGCATATATCTGGAAACGCTTCCCTAAACAATATACAGTGGTCCCCCGGGTTACGAAGGTAATCCGTTCCGGATTACCTTTCGTAACCCGGAAGTATTCGTTTCCTGGGGACCACTAATTCTGCCGGACCGCGCGGCCGATTTAAAGGGGCCGCATGGTTTTTCTTGTTCGTATCCCGGGGGATCCTTCGGATCCCGGGGGATATTTTTTGGTTCCGCCAGTTTAGGGTCCCGGGGATTTCGTTCCCCGGGGGATTCGTAAACCGGGGGACCACTGTAGTCTTTAACTCAGTTTTGAAACTGATTAGAGAAGTGATGAGGCACACATGTGGGGGAAGAAGGTTCCAGGAGTGAGGGGCAGCAAGTAAGAAGGGACGAATCCGGGATGGGGCAGTGGGAATTCTAGGCTGGGACAGGAGACCTTGACTACCAGAGCGGAGGGAATGAGTAGGAATTTAAGGAGAAAGAAGTTCAGATAAATAAGGAGGGTTTAGTCCACGGAGGGCTTTGAAAGTCAACAACAAAAGCTTGTACTGAATGTGGAAGGGGAAAGGGAGCCAATTCCTTCTGAGTTTTCAGTCCGAAAGGAATGATCCAAGGTGCTGAACCTGTTTCAGGATAAGGATCAACACGCTGGAAGTTCCTCTGAAGGTCAAACTAAAAAGCAAGGCAGATTCTCACCACAATAGCATGGGAGATACTGACCACCACTACTCTGGGTGAATGCTAGGATTTGTGTTGTGACTGAGGTGTGGAATTTCTGTGGCCACTTGAGAAAAGTACTTGTGGCTTTTATGTAGCATTTTGCAGTTACTTTGAGGTTATGGCTCCTTCCATACCTACCAGTGTGTTTTAGGGTTGCTGCAGAATATATGGGGATGATGCTGGCTCAGATAATTCTCTGCAAGAACCCTCTCAGTTTGCATTGCCATCTTCTGCTTCTTTTCTTCAACCACAAGAGGATGTGTTCCTGGACAGCCTTCCTGGCAGTGGCAAAAGTAACCTTTGGTTTTGGTGCCAACATTTTGATTTCTGTTTACAAAACCTGGCTGCAGAACTGCTATAGCTAATACTAAAATAAGATTTGTTATAATTGTTTGCCAAGTTAATAACTATGGCGTTCAGTTTCAAAAATTTTAACTTTTCTTCACTAATTTCAATTCCATGTAGAAAAAAAAAATCTAATGATTTTAGGAATAAAGCTATATCCTCCTTTTTAAAGTCTCCTCAACCAACCTGCTAATTAAAAGGTAAAAATGGAGAATTATTTCCTAAGGGGTATTTATATGAGAGCCAGTATGGTGTAGTGGTTTGAATGCTGGACTATGACTCTGGAGACCAGGGTTCGAATCCCCACTCAGCCATGGATATCCACTGGGTGACCTTAGGCAAGTCACATGCTCTCAGCCTCAGGGGAAGGCAATGGCTATTCGGAACAAATTTACCCAGAACAAATCTTGCCAAAAAGTCACATGATAGGTCTGCATTAGGGCTGCTGTAAGTGAAGAACAACTTGAAGGCACACAACATTTATGACTTAATATTAAAGTCATGCTGTGGACTGAAGTCCTCTCTTTATCTACTGAGCAAGTACAGCACAAAACATGCTGTGCTCAGCTTAGCTATATTGTTCCATCTGCATGCGTTACAGTGAAAGAGGGCAAACCATTTTTTACTTTGTCAGCTTCTTACACAAACAACAAAAATCAGCATCTGGCTTACTGTACTCTCCTTTCCTCTGGGTCTCCTTTTCCTCAAAATACAGTAGATGGCATCCTGTTGGTTATGCCCACTTAATCAATTTATTGAATGGTGAGTCAAATACTTAGTTATATTTAATGGATTCAATGGATCTACTGCCTGTCGACTTATAGCAACTTCATAAACTTCATAGGGTTTTCTTAGGCAAGGAATACTTAGAGGTGGTTTTGCCAGTCCCTTCCTCTGAAACATAGCCTACAGCAACTGGTATTCATTACCAGTCTCCCAGTCAAGTACTAACCATGCCTGACCCTGCTTAGCTTCCAAGATCAGACAGGATCTGTTGTTTATGGGGTTATTTAGGCAGACCTGGGTCTACTCTAGTCAGGACTAAAAGAGAATTTAGGCCAGTGAGTGAGCTATGTTTTATGGAGACTGAAACATGGCTCCCTCACTGACCTAAATTCTCTAGAAAACTGGTTTTCACCATGAACTACTCACTCTTGATGACAGTGTAGAGGAGAAGTGGACTTACAGAAACTGTGTGGAAGGGTGTGGCAATGCTACAGTAGAACATCAGTAAAAGGGACATAATAGGAAATGATCCAGTATAAATTTGTAATTCTCAGCCCTTAGCCCTCCAGAAATTTTGTACTTCCAGCTCTCTGAATCCCAGATCCATCTCTCAAAAAGGCTTCATCTTGAGGGCTCATACATCTGCATTTAAAAATATTTCCAAAATAAGCAAAATAAAACAAACAAACAAAAAAAGCCAATCTCTCCAGTATGTCAGATATAATCAGAGTTTATTTAGCTCTTTATACAGAATTTGGAACACATGATGATGCAAGAACAGAACTTTTCACAGTACAATATAAAATAATAATAAAGAGCCCAAAATCCTAATGCTCAGAACGAGATCTCAGAGGCTAAATTTTTCTGCTACAAAGGGGACCAACCTGATAGAACATAAAGATGGCATTTAGTGGTAAGTAGAGCTATCTCTGAAATAATTAACAATATCAGTAACATAATTCTTAAAAGCTTCCAGTACAAGTTATATGATGCCACAAAAGGAAAAACACCATCAAATCAGATTGACAAATTAACTTAAGTAAATAAAAAGTCAAATGTCTTTGCCTTTCCACTATCTCCCATTAAGTCTAAAGAGTTTTATTACTAAAGTTTTTTTTAAAAAAAGTAACAGCTGTTCAGCCATATTCAAAATATAGAGAAAGTTGACACTATGCATAGAGTTACTGTTTAAAGAATACAGATATATATACACATACACCTGAACTAAAAATCATAATTAAAGCTTTTAAGTTAAAATTAGCATTACAATTCTGGAAATTTGATTTGGTCTTTGCAGAACACCAAAATATACAAATATTGACATTCAGTGTTTTATGGTACCTTAAAGTCTAACAAATTTTTGTGACCTACAACCTGCTACTTTAGATGCATGCATCTGAGAATCAAAAGCTTATGCCAAATAAAAATTCTTTCATATAAAAAGTCTTTCAGGTGCTACAGGACTTATTTTTGCTGCAACAGATAGATATAAATATCACCCAGAAAATTCAGTACTCCATTATCCAAATTAGCCAACAATAGGTTATCAAAAATTCAGATTCTTGACATTATACTTGATTAATAGAATAATGCAAAAAGAAAATTACAGTATTTGCTGATGATGTTGAAAGTCCAGCACCCATAGAAAAACAATGCATAGAAATGATATAGAATGCAAAATTCTGACACAAAGTAAGTGTAGGCTGGAGTGGTTAGCAGAACCAGCTTTTTGATTTACTGGTGAAAAACCTTCCCTGTTTCTTTTTTCTCTTTGTGCTGTATATTAGCTAAAATGAATTCTTTCCTTGCCTTTCCATATCTCCACAATTTGGCTGAAGTAATGGAGAAAGCTATTGAGCATATGGCAAAGTAAGAAGGAAGAACAGACAGATATTTGGTATTTTTTTTAATTCTGGAGTTTGGAGAGACCAAACACACATTCACTGGACATTGGACAAATAAGACTGTTGTCCCTGCCACTACCTTTGAATGAAGGACTCTACTGCTGGTTTCTCCCAGAACACAGAACATGTTTGGCATCCACCCCATTCCTGTTCATGTAGAGTAACTATAATCCTAGACAAGCACGAAGGAGGTCATCCCATAAAAGTCATGTTAGTACACAGATGTGTTTTCATACATCTGACATATAGAAGGCAGACAGTAGGAAAGGCTTCTGTCAAGTTGGTAGATTAGGTATCTAAGACCATCTCTCTTCCATGTCTGTTAACCCCAATGAAATATAAAAGACAGAATGCTGAATTTCGAAAAAGACTGGACCTATGACAGCAGGACCACTGTGGCTTAGGAAAGTCCCCAGAAAGTCACTATTTCCTTCCTTGATGGCCTGGTTACACAAGTCATTATACAAACATTTCTCCTACTGCTTAGTTGTGTGAAGATGGCATCCTCTCAATGAACATCAGCAATCCTGAGCACTACCACAAACTTAAATGTCTTATATGTTGAGATATCCATTACATTCTAGAGTTTAGAACTGTAATGACTTTTGATTTATATGTCTAGACCTAAAGCAGTTTTAGGGCATGTAGTAACAAAAAGAGAAGGGAGGGGAAGAGATATTTTAAAAATACAACGAAAAGCCACTATAGCAATTGTCTTCAAAGATATTCTTGAAGTTAGGTTGCCTTTTTCTGCTGTTCGCGGGCGGTCACAAAATTAAGCAAGTCAATTGCCGTGACAACACCAAATACCATTTGTCTTTTACTGGATTTACCATCGCTGTGATCTAAAGAAGAGAAGAATGTACAACAGATAATTTTTTAAAAATCGTAATCCTAACATGCTCCATCTCCAAAACACTATTTTAAAGTAAGGCAGTTACTACCTACAGAATATAGACCAGTGCTGGAAAACCTGTGGCCCTCCAGATGTTGATAAGCTCAAGTATCTATCAGCCACAGCCAGCTGGAGCAGTTTCTCTCTTATGAGAGTAACTATTTATTGATGTCTGAAGAGCCACTCCCAATCTGGAGACAGCTACAAATATTCATAGCATGTGCCACATTTTTCATTAGAACTACTGAACAGAATCTTAGTAGGCACACCCTAGCTGTGCAAGTGATAACAGAACTCTAAACAATTCCTCTTTTGGGGGGCTAGAACTCCCCAAATTCCAGATTTTGTTAACTTTTTAAAGTTTTGAAATAGAATTTAAAGTTTTCAAGGCTAATGTAAGCTGAACTGAGGCTTTGCCTTCCTTGTTCTGCTTTAGAATCAGGACTCATTTATGCAGTTTGCACTGTGTGCGTAGCTACTGTGACAAGCAATATGGCTTGGATCCAGATTTCAAGAACTGTATCTCGCTTTATGGGTCCATTAGAGCACTAAGATCATCCAGAGAGACCCTTCTTTCTGGCCCACTATAGGCTTGTTTGGTAGGAACAAGGGAGAAGACCCTTTTGGTGCCTGCTTCCAGACTTTGGAACTCCCTCCCTAGAGAGTCCATGATGGCCTCATATCTGCTCTCCTTTCGATGGAAGATAAAAACATTTTTGTGCAATCAGGCTTTTCCGAACTGAGAAAAGCTGAGTTTTTAAATGCTTTGCAAGTCAGATGTCAAGGTCTGCATATAGTTTTTAATACATTTTAACATTTTAATTTTATAAATTGCATATATATATATATATATATGTTTTTTGCATAGTTTTTAATTTGCAGTTCCTACACTGTTAGCAACCTTCAGTTCCTACACTGGGAGAAAGGAAGGATATAACTGAATAAATAAGCAATGACTTAGGATCTAGCAATGACTGCATATTCTCTTCTCTATCCCACAATGGCTACTTTTCAGTTCAAAATACTTAATATTTGATTCCCATCCACTGTTTTAAACTGTGGTGGGCCATTTGGGGGGGGGGGGTGGCTTAGGGACCTCCAGTATCCCTCCATATTTTAGAAGGCTACCCCCTTTTGCCCTTCCATCTTTTTTTTAAACAAAAGATTCTTCCTTCCAAGAACTTTCCCATAGCCCCTGATGACATGGGCAGCAAATTAACCATATTTCGGCCCAAGAGAGGCCTTTTTTTTCCTGGAAGAATTGCTTCTTGTTGAAAACTCCTCTCCTGGACCTCAAACAGACCAACCCCACTAAAAGGACATGAATCACTCAAATGGAGAAGTTGGTAGTAATCAAATGTGGCACTAACCCCATTATTCTTTGCTTATGAAGTGTCTTGAGGGTGTCCGATAGAAAAGTAAATAACACAGATATGCATAAATGACAGGCTCAAAGCATGTCAGATGAAGAAATAGGAAATGGTCCAGAGTATCTTTTACTTACATTGAATCTGTTCATGTACCACTAGAGCAAAGTGGTCTATTTCCAAAATATGAGACAACTTTCCCAAGTTGTCCTGCAGCTGAATCTGGAAAGAGAAATGAGTTAAAATAGCAATCATTACATTCTGCTCAATTGTAGGGACTTTTCCTATGAAATTGCTGTTTCAATGAAAACTGGAAAAGAAAAGGAAGGGGAAAATTCCAGAACATGGTTATTAAAAAGCCATGATGAAATTCAAGTGTTCTCTCCATTCGATATCCAGCAACTGAAAATCAAAGGTGCATTCAAATAACAGAGGCTTTGCTTCAAAGTGTGGTCAATCTGAGTTGGAAGCAGCAGCTTGTGGATGAATTAGAAGAGTGAGAAAAATTCTGAAAGCCAAATGGCAATTGCTAGAAAAAAAAGCAAGGCTCCTTATTCTGAAATGGAGTTCCCAGTTGCTTTTCATTTTTAGTAATGCAGGACAATAAAATATCAAACACTTGGGAGAGTGATGGCACTACAGAGCAGTTATGCACCACACAGAACTGCACTGTTCTTCTGCCAAATTTAGCAATAACTCTGGAGTACTGGTTTGACTCCCCCTCACCGCTCTGATTTATGCCAGTGTCTACAAACAATATTGTTTTTACTTGTGAGTGTATACACATGTACAGTTGTACACCAAGGAAGCAACACTGAGTTTCTACTCTGTTCCTCCACTCTATATGTAGAATGGATACAACTTTGTTGCATATCAGGGCCAGAAATAATGTCAGAAATAATGTGGCCTCCTCAGCCTTACTCCAGATTCTCCCAAGTCCACCAAAGATATTAATTTTCTTTTTTTTTTAAAAAAAGGGGATATTCTTTCCTCCACAATTTTCATCTGCTGCTCTTGGAGGCCTCTAAGAAATGTTAATTGTGCTTAAACCCACCCCAGCCCCAGAATATTGGCCGAGGAACCCAAAAGATGTGATTTTCAGTTGATTTGGGGCTGAGAATAGGAGAGAAAGGATATACAGGTCAAGTCTCCTTTATCCAGAATTCTGAAATCCAAAAAACACTAAAATCATTCACACAGGTGGCTGAGATATCACACCTTTGCTTTTTGATGGTTCAGTGTACCCAAACTTTTTTCATGAATAAAATCATTTAAAAGATTGTGGATTAAATTATCTTTAGACTATGTGTATAAAGTATATATGTAACATAAATGAATTTCATGTTTAGAGCTGTATCCTATCTCCAACAAGCAAAATCCAAAATACTTCTGGTCCCAAGCATTTCAGATAAGGGAGACTGAATCTGTATCACGGAAAACTGCTTCCTACACCTACCACGTCTATCCATCAATGTTCCTTGTGAATGGATGAGATAGAAGCACACAATTATGATTGAAGTCTGCTGAACAGAAGTCTGGTTCGCATACAAGAGAGGAAGAATACATGGCCCTTGAAGATACCATTTAACAGCAAAGGAACCATCCCTCATCACTGGCTCTATGGCTTACTAGCTCCAATTGGCTAGTCCTTGTGATGTCAGCAAAAAACCCAAACCACATACAAAATCCCCAGAACAGTTTTGTTGCTTATGGGTGGAAATTTTCCTTAAAAGAAAATATAAAACAAGAAACCCTCGTACTTTTATGCTTTCAAGGCAACCAATCCATCTGAAATGTAGACAGCTCACCCATGCACCAGATTGTTAATTTCTTTAAAAAGACATTGGGGATTTTATTTTTATTTTTATTGGTAAGGGTAAAACTGCTCTTGAGATTAACAGGTAGTTCAGGGTTAGGTGACATCACAAGGGTTAGTGAAACCAGTAGAATGCATAGTTGGCTCAAATGTCAGCTCTCATACAATTGGATCTTGAAGCACTAAAGATCCTTTTGCATACTGATATTGCAGACTATCATGGCTATGTCTCTGAATTCTAATCTCATACAATCACTTGGGATGGGGTACGTCAAGTTCTGGACAGAAAGATATTTAAAGATTAGATGCTTTTAAGGCAGTTCCAGAGACAACATGGTGTAGTGGTTTCAGTACTGAACTAGAACTCTGGGAGATCAGGACTCAAATCCCTTCTCGGCCATGGAAACCTCCTGGGTGACCTTGCACAAGTCACACTCTCTCAGCCTTGACAATGACAAACCTTCTTTGAACAAACTTTACCAAGAAAACCTCATGATAGGATTGCTATAAATAAGAGTCAGATTGAAGGCACATAGCAATAACACAGCAGCTCCACTATTCTACAAATGCAGTATCTTATCTCTGCCCTTATATTCCTTCTCAGGCAACCTAGATCCACTAACCTATGTGTCCAGGTTAATGTGACTAAGGTACATAGTAAGAAGACCTATTGTTTTAGCCACAAAAAAGAAATATATCCTATTGGTCTCATCCCGGTCAGTTGCTGCTGTTGTTGTGTGCCATGAAGTAATTTCTGATCTATAGCAACCATAAGGCAACACTATCATAGGGTTTTCTTGACAAGATTTGTTCAGAGAAGTTTTTGTTAGGCATTGAGGCCAAACTATGAAATGTACAGATGTGCACAAAAGGAAACCAGGAATCTTGGGCATAATTGTCTGCAGCTGAAGGCTGGAACAGCAGACAGTGTTCAAGGTCAGATATGTGCTTGATTGCACGTAAGCCTGGGTAACATCAAAAGTCTTCCTGAGTGAAGGGACAACATTGTTGGTGGCACAAGGAAAAAGAGTCACCAGAAGAGGATGGGTTTGTGACCGCATGGCACAGATCTATAAATAGCCTGCACACCGCAGTGTGGGTTGTTGGGTAGTCGGAGTGGATAGATGGTTGGAGAGTTTTGTTGGACGGGCGTGTATATACTTGTAAATATAGCAACTTTAAGAATAAACACCTCTGAGGAGAGAGATTTGGCTCCAGTCTGTTTCATCAGCAGCGGGCAGGAGGAATTCCTGATAAAGCCGAACAGCTCCAAGGTCGCCGGTAGTTCCAAAGGCATCGGAGATTGCTTTACCTGTGCATCTGCTTGTTTACATCAACAAGGGTTATGGGCCCAGATCATTATCTGATAAGGCATCTCCGTTTGTGCTGAAGAGTTCAACTGGCTGTGTGAAAGAGGTACTTTGTTGCTGTGATGTGCTGTCAGTGCCGGAAGGCTGGATGGTAAGATTTTTGGACTGTTGTCTGTGTCTTATCACAATTGACAGTAGAAGCTGGGAAAACTGCCAGGACTCTATCTTTACACTGCTTAATGATGGAGGCAGCTAAATTTCCCAAACTAGACGAAACTAATTATGCAGCTTGGAGTTCCTATTGTGAGGCTTTGCTGGTCAGAGAAGGACTGTGGGATGTTGTTGAGAGAGGACCCACAGCAGATACTCTTGACCGAGATAAGAGAGCAAGAGCTACAATTTTGCTTACAATCACGCCGTCGCAGATCAACCATGTCCGGGAGAAAAGAACCTCAAAGGCAGTTTGGGATGCTTTGAGGGAGATTCACCAATCTAAAACAGCTCTGTCAAGAATGATTTGGTGTAGGAGGCTGTATGCCTGCAAAATGCAGAAAGGACAATCGCCAGAAAAGCATCTGGAGATCATGGCTGATTTGTTCAGCCAGGTGCAGATGAGAGGTGTCGTCCTTGCATCTGAGCAGAAAGCATACATCCTGCTTGGGAGTCTTTCTGATGATTTTGAGAATATTCTGTGGAGTCTTCAGTGTTTTGATGAATCACAGATTACTGCGGAGCTGGTGGCTGCACGTGTCTTGGAAGAGAGCCAACGTCGGCAGTATGAGGCAGGGCTCCAGAGGCAGCATGCAGTACCAAGACAAACACACCCAACCGAGGCTTTCAAGGAGCTGCAACCGGAGAAGGCAGCTGTGTCCAGGGAGAGAAAGTGTTTCCACTGTGGGAAGCCAGGCCATCTCAAGAAGGACTGTACAAAGCTGGCAGCAGCAAGGAAACAACAGCCTAAAGATCCTGTGAGCAGAAAAGGCGTTGTTGCTGTGGTAAAGAACAATGACTATAAAGCCCATCAGGCTGTAGACCCCATTTGGTTATTAGATTCCGGAGCATCGTCGCATATGATTAATTGTGATAGGCTCCTGAAAGATAAGGTGCCATCTAATGTACATTCAGTTGCTTTGGCTGATGGTGCATCAAGGGAGGCAAAAGTGATGGGAACTGTGTTCATCCCAAGTTTTGGAAAGGACTTTTCAAATGTTTTGTGTGTTCCTAAGTTGCAAAACTGTTTGGTTAGTGTGTCTGAATTAACCACCAGTGGGTATGCATTGAGTTTCAAAGGGGATGATTGTACTATTAGCATAAATGACCAAGTTTGTGCTAAAGCAATCAAAAGAGACAAAATGTACTATATGGTTGACAAGGCAGAATGTTCAGTAGTCAACAATGTGCCTTTGCACTTAGACTGTGCTCATTACTACCATAGAGTCATGGGACATACAAGCTTCACAAGTTTGGGGAAGCTGGGGGAAGTGTGTCCAGAATTTAAAATGTCCACTTGTTCAAACCACCTGGATTGTTCAGTTTGCAGCAGGATAAAGCTGAAGGCTTTTCCTGTGGCCAAACGCAGCAAATGCACCACACAAAGACCTTTTCAGGTAGTGCATGCTGATTTGGCTGGTCCTTTGGCCAAAACCATGGGCAAAAATCAGTACTTCATGGTCATTGTGGATCGTCACACACGGTTTTCGTATGTGATGCTCATGAAGGAAAAGAGTGAAGCTGCTGAACACATCAAAAATTGGGTCAATATGATTGAAAGGGAGTTTGAATACAAAGTAGGATCTTTGGTTACAGATAGAGGTGGAGAATTTCTGTCCAATAACCTGAAAAATTGGTTGAGGAGGAAAGGGATCCGCCACAACACGACGAACGCGGCCGTTCCCCAGGAGAATGGCTTAGCAGAGAGACACATTGGAGTCTTAAAGCAAATAAAAGATTGCATGATGCTCGATGCAGAAGCACCAGAGCAGCTTTGGGGGGAAGCAATTTTGACAGCAAACCATGTTGCCAATCGCACTTGGAATTCTTTTGTAAAGAAAACTCCATATCACATGCTGTATGGGAGACCACCAAATCTCAAATATCTGAGAGTTTTTGGGCAGTATGCAAATGTGTATGTGCCTGCAAACTTCAGGAAAAAGGGGGATCCTAAATGGAGAAGGTTGATGTTTGTGGGGTATTCTGGGAACAGCTATAGATTTTATGTAGGTCATGGGGAAATCTTGCTGTCCAGAAGTGCCAACTTTGAAAAACATTCAGGTTGGGAAAAGCTCCATGCCAACAAAGAGGTTTTTCTCAAGCTGGGGCAGAGTGACATAGGTACTGGAAATGGAGGGGTGCTAAAACGAGAAGCATCTACTGAAAGTGAACCCAGTACTTCTGCACACCATCACACACAAACACATCCAACTTTGCACTCACCAGTCACTACACAAAAGTTTGAAAAGGTGTCCATGAAAGACACAGAGGTGCAAACTAGTTCTGACAGTGAGGATGAAAAAGGCAGAACAAAAGTGATTGTGCCAAGGAGAACTCAGAGGGTGAGGAGACCTCCAGATAGATTTGTAGTGCAGGGTGCAAGAGCTTGTTCAGTGATGGCAGATGAGCCAGAGAGTTTTGAGGAATTGCAGTCATATCCTAAGGAGGAGCAGGAGAAATGGTTTTCTGCCATGGATCAGGAGTACTTGTCTTTACTAGAAAAGGAAGTGTTTGAGATTGTGGAGAGGCCTAAGAACCACAAGGTTGTAGGTTGCAAATGGGTTTTCAAGAGGAAGGAAATGCCGGATGGAACCCATAGATACAAGGCGAGACTGGTTGCAAAAGGTTTTTCGCAGCAGAGGTTTGAAAATTTTGACAAAACTTTTTCACCTACTGCAAAGCCAGAAAGTTTAAGGCTGGTATTAGCTTTAGCAGCTAGGAAGAATCAAGTAGTGAGACACTTTGATTTTGAAACTGCATATTTGAATGCTCATCTTGGTGAGGAGGTTTTTATGGAACAACCTTTAGGTTTTGACAAGGACAGGGATGGAAAGGTTTACAAGTTGAAAAAGGCATTGTACGGTTTGAAACAGAGTGCACGTTGCTGGAACCTTTGCATTCATGAAGAGTTGGTCAAATTGGGATACAAACGCAGCATTGCGGATGCGTGCGTGTATACAAAAGGTGATGTGACCGTAGTGATTTACGTTGATGACTTGTGTGTCGCAGTGAAGTCAGAGAGGGAAATTACATCAGTTCAGAAAGAGTTGTCTAAGAGGTTTAAGCTCAAGGATTTGGGAAATCTCAAGACTTACTTAGGGATTGAAGTTCAGTGGACTGAGGATGGCAAGTGTTTGTTGAGCCAACAGAAAAAGATTGAAAGACTGATTGAAAAATGTGGCTTGCAGAATGCAAAAGTTGTAAAGAGTCCAATGACTTCTGGAACTTCTAGTGCAGAATCATCAAAGGAATTTGAGAATCCAGAATTGTTCAGAAGTGTAGTAGGTAGCTTGATGTTCATTGCAAACAACACTAGGCCAGACATTTCGTTTGCTGTTGGAGTACTTAGCAGAAAAGTAAGTGTTCCAAAAGTAGAAGACTGGACTAGAGTGAAACATGTGCTGAGATACTTGAAAGGAACCAAAGAAAGAAAGTTGGTGATACAGGGCAGTGAACAACAGCTGGATTGTTATGTGGACAGTTCATTCGCATCAGAATTGCACGACAGAAAGTCAGTGTCAGGTTTGCTTGTAAGATTTGCTGGTAGTCCAATAATTTGGCGCAGCAGGAAGCAAAACTGTGTGGCTTTAAGTACTACAGAAGCAGAATTTGCAGCATTGTCTGAAATTGCAGGAGAGATCCAGTGGATAAGGCAATTGCTTGTGGATTTGGGAGAAAAGTGTGAAGAGCCTACTGTAGTCCATGAGGATTCACAATCATGTATTGCAATGTCTGAAGCTGAGAACTTGAAGTGTAGGACAAAGTACATTGGTGTGAGGTATCAGAATGTGAGAGAGATGGTTCAAAACAGAATCATAAATCTGGAGTACATTGACACCAGGGACAACATTGCTGATGTTCTCACAAAAGCTTTGCCAATTGAAAGGCATGAACAACTATCATGTTTGATAGGCATGGCACAATAAACACAGAGTTTGGCTGTTCAACAAATGTAAACATCGGAAGATGGCAAACACATATGTGGCAAAAAGATACACATCTGTACATTTTGGAGGGGCATGTTAGGCATTGAGGCCAAACTATGAAATGTACAGATGTGCACAAAAGGAAACCAGGAATCTTGGGCATAATTGTCTGCAGCTGAAGGCTGGAACAGCAGACAGTGTTCAAGGTCAGATATGTGCTTGATTGCACGTAAGCCTGGGTAACATCAAAAGTCTTCCTGAGTGAAGGGACAACATTGTTGGTGGCACAAGGAAAAAGAGTCACCAGAAGAGGATGGGTTTGTGACCGCATGGCACAGATCTATAAATAGCCTGCACACCGCAGTGTGGGTTGTTGGGTAGTCGGAGTGGATAGATGGTTGGAGAGTTTTGTTGGACGGGCGTGTATATACTTGTAAATATAGCAACTTTAAGAATAAACACCTCTGAGGAGAGAGATTTGGCTCCAGTCTGTTTCATCAGCAGCGGGCAGGAGGAATTCCTGATAAAGCCGAACAGCTCCAAGGTCGCCGGTAGTTCCAAAGGCATCGGAGATTGCTTTACCTGTGCATCTGCTTGTTTACATCAACAGTTTTACCATTGCCTTCCCCTGAGGCTGAGAGCATGTGACATGCTCAAGGCCACCCAGTAAGTTTCATGACTGAGCTGGGAATGGAATCCTGGTCTCTGGAGTTACAGTCCAACACTACGCCACACTGGTTGCAAAAGTGGGAATGGCAATTTTACTATAAAAGCATCTTGTCTCAAGTATGAAAAGAATGCTTCCCTCCTTCATGAGTAACTCCCTTCTCTTAGTAGGGAAATGGTGCCAGGCATCGTCTTTAACTTGTCATTAGCCACTAACATATAAGTTTATCGCACGGGCCCTAGGGAACAGGAACAGGGTGGAATGGAAGTGAGCGGAAACAGGCCGTAATGTGCAAATCATGCAGATTACTGCACGAGAGAATGCTGCCAAAGCCACTGGGAGTCCCCAATCCGTTCCGCATCCATCCTACAGCAGCCAATTTTCGAGAACTGAGGGTCCATGCGATAAGCTTAAAAATTCCCCATACAGACACCAGCAACCACAAACTATAGAAAAGAGATGCTACGTTGCTGAATTACGCACCAGATTACACATTTTGCAGGATGATTCATTTGATAGCTAGGGGAGAAAAACAAGTGATTCACTATGTCCAAAAAGCATATAGTAGCATATTTTCTTAAGATATAGGTATAAATCCAATTGCTAATCCCAATAGAATAGACTCATTGAATCAATTACTGAATAGTCAGTCATCAATTACATAAACCCACTTGAAATGGTCTGTAGACTAATTCAATAAATCATTCATTCATGTATACATAAATCCCACTGATTCAATGGGCCATTCCACGTTGGCCTAGCAATTTGGTTTAGGCCACAAAAGGATTAGGCAAGTGTTTACACTGTGTTCATCTAACGTTAAAAATAAAATGCATGGCTGTTATTGATGCAGATCTGAGAGTTACAAAACAACCCTTTGTTAGTAAATAATTCCCACAAGTTAACTGGGATTTGTTAGGAAATCAGCATATTGCCTACACATAGCAATTTGCCCTAAATTGACAATGTGTGCTGTTTTCTGAACTGGCACTGGAAATTGTAGTATTATATTGCAGATTTTGAAGAATTCTTAAATAACAGTGTGAGAAAGAAGAGACACCGGAAGATTCAGCTACCTTTTTGAATTGCTTGTAGATGACTTTATGGACTTGGTCCGATGGCCGTACTTTGCCAGCAAGCACTGAAGAAAGCATGTTGCCCAAGGTTACCATTCCCAAAATCACCCTGAAAAGAAGACCCAAGCACAGCAGTTCAGACAGACTTTCTACTGAATGAGCAGCATGTTCTTCTCTTCTGCTCAGTTTAATGCTTTAAACCAGTATTTTCAGATTTCCTCTCAATTTCAAATTAAACATTCTTTCCCCCCCTCCTCATTGCAAATGACACATCACATGTTGCAAATAATGCCATCCCTACACCCATTTACCTTTTTAAAAGAAAAACCACTTTCAGAGGGGAAATTTATAGTGCAAATCTGTTAAGGGAGAGATAAGGTACTTGATTTTTCCCTGACATGCCAAGTACCCTTTTCCAAATCACCACCACTATTCAATTCCAAAGATTCCACTTGGGTATAGGAGATAGGCACACTGTTATCATCATCACAATCACCTGAATTTTATTATTGGTGAAACTGAGGAATTACTTTTTCATTTACAACACTCACAGTGACCTACCTCCAAATGCACCTGAGGAAGTAGACTTAAGTCTACAAAAGCTCATGCTGCCAACTTCTTTCTTCCAGTTAATCTCAAAGGTGCTACAAGATCTCTCTACATACTGATTCTACAGACTAACATGGCTGTATCTTTGAATTCTGCTTTATTATATTACCTTGTTAAGAAATGTGCTTTATAGACTCAAGCTTATCACTAATTAGTATCTGGGTAGCTTCTACTAGCATGTGTGCACATTAGTCTTTGAGAACAAAAGCTGAAATTATGAGAACAAAAGCTGAAATTAGTTGAACGGTCAAAGATGGCATTTCCTCTTTCCCACTCTGAGTAGACGGTTGGAGCTTTCCTTAAATTGGCATTGCAAATGATCAGAAAGTAAACTTTGTTTAGCAAACCAGACTGCACTCTGGGTGTGGACACCCTTCTTGAACTACAGGTTGTCCCCATCTGACCAGCCATCCCACTAGCCAGCCATCTCACCAGCCTGTTTCTTACCTGGCTGACTTAAGAACAGAGATATAGTTTAAGCTCAGTTAATTCTTTTATGGGCCATTTCAGAATGATGACCACAGCCCTCAAAAGGTAATAAACAATGTCATAATTTTAAAGGTAGATTTTAAAAACCAACAACTGCTTCCACACCTTTCCCTTTAGCCTCAAGGAAGGGAACAAGGATGTTTTTTTTTCCAAAAGGAAAGGGAAAGTGGATGTTTCTCTAACTAGGTACCTGCTGAGTCATTCAACCAAGTTTAAGAAATTTTTTACCAAGAGTTTAATAAAGTGAGGAAGGCGAGAGTCAAAGTGAAGGGTCAGCTTTCTAGGGACTCAGATCTTCATCTTGCCATTGCTCAGTTACGGATGGCTTCAATGTGTTATTATAGTCATTCATCTAAAAATAACTTTTCCAAGCTTTAGCCCCACTAGGTTATAATAATCAGGATAAATTATGCAGCACAGTAGAGGGGATCCCAAAATGTGGTGGATTATTTCTGAGAAAGCTAATAATAGAGAAGATCACTGAATGAGGTACATAATTCTTTTAGAAAATTGGATGTGTTTTGAGGATAGAAGAGGGGGAAAAGGTGTGCACGTACCCTGATTCATCAACAACTGGTACCTGGTCAAATCCTTTCTCTCTGAGTATTTCAATTGTTTTTTCACACGTGACACTTGGTAGTACTGTCAGAGGGGCAGAGAGACTGAGTTCTTGAACTTTCAAGTGCCACCACCTAGGAAAAACAAATAAATGCCATCAAACACATAGGGATTTTATAGCAAGCAATTCAGGCACTGAGAAAAAATTCATGTCTTTATACTTTGTGTATCTAAGTCACAGAATGCCTGGTGGAGCCACTTATTGTACTCAAATAAAACAATATACGACAGAATTGTTAAGGCTAAATTAGGTACTAAGATCCTGTGCATGAACAGAATTTTTTTTTTTTAACTAAAACATATATATAGGGGATTTGATGAGCAGCTACCAATAGCTGTTTTCATTGAAGGGACACTTTAAAAATACAATCTAACAATTATCATAATCAATGTGATGCATCTTGGCTGAAATGAGGTAAGAATTCATATCAAAATATTCAAAAGATACCAAGCCAGTAAACCTAATAAAAAGTCCACATGCCAAAAGGGTTAGCCATGAATTGTGGAAATTTTAGGACTAATAGGCTCATTATGACATATGCTTTCATGGACCTGAGTCACCTTTATCAGACACGTGTAGTGTTATCCTCAGTAAGCAGGCATACATGTACATGAATAGAGAGAAAACCAAAACCAGTAGGACCAAATAGATGTGAAATCATTATATATACATATACATATATATAGTCTGCAACAGTCCTACGTAAAGCTTAAAATAAACAGAGTGACTATTTAAAGCAAGAATAACCAGCAATAACATGACCATCTAAACATAATAATCAAAACTGGGAAATTCTGTTATCAGTCTTTATTCGTGTTATGAATGGCCTCCTTGCTTACATTTCACAAATACTTGTCTCAGACAATACCTTTGTGTGTATATTTGTATGGGTAGATATACACGCATTCCTATACGTAGGCACATAACTACCGCTAAGAATAGTGCTTCATAGATGTGTAAAAAATCTGTTTTAACTAATGTTTTAACTAATCTGGTGTGCCTGTTGTTCCCCACCTCGATCCATAGGGAGAGGTGGGTAAGAAATAAGGAGGAGGAGGATCTGATGAAACAGACTCTTCTTCACAAAACCCATGCCACAACAAATCTTCTCATCTTTAAGATTACTGTAACCCCTCTAGAAGTCAAAATCATGTCTCTAAATATAGGACAGCTAGAATTATATTCAGAAGAATATGTACTTTCAGTGCTCACTAAGAGCTATCTTGAACTAGTGGGTTATTGAATTTGGCACATCAAGTCTGATGAATGTCCAACTAAGTCACTCATATAACAACCTTCAGTTGCATAAAGTCATTTCACCTCCATGCAAAGCCACCATATAAAACAAACAGCTTCATTTATATACTGCTTCATACCCTTAAGGAGTGTCTAAGCGGTTTACAATTGTAAGCTATTTGCCCCCCAGCAATCTGGATACTCATTTTAGCGACCTCGGAAGGATGCAAGCCTGAGTCGAGCTTCAGCCCTTTGCTGGTCTTGAACTCTCCACCTTATGGTTTTTGAGTGAGTGGCTGCAGTACAGGCATTTAACCACTGCGCCATATCAAAGTAGATCAAAGAAAGATATGAGGGAGGGGAGAGAAATGCCCTCTTTTTTATTATTTGCCAATGGACAATACCAAAACAAATATTTATGAGACACAGAAGGAATTTTCTGGAGGTGAGGAGGACCTCATCTTAATTAATTAAAAGTAACTATATTCACCTAAGCAATTTTCATTTTTAGCATTTTCTTATCATCACATGTCTAGTCCAACAAGACTTAACTATATTATGGTATAAAAATTCTTGCCACCTAGGGAGGGTTTTATGATAAGTAACTTCTCCACAAGTACATCTGCTTTACCATGACAGATATTATCATCTTACCAAGGTTTATTAATAATGTTGTCCTCTTCTGTCATGAACCCTTTTTGGGTCATCCACTTGTCACTCAAAAATTTGGACCTGCAAATCACAATACTAAATTAGTCACAATCGCCAATTTAGGTCAAACCTTCCTAAAAAGTAAATAAGTTATAAAAGATGGTGTGGAATGACATTTCATGGCTTGCATTTATGACAAAAAGATATCATTATAAACAGCAGTCTGTCACACAAGCTTGAGAAGTTCACATAAGGATATTAAATAGTACCCATAGGCCAAGCCAGGTCTACTACACAGGCTTCAGTTCAGTGCAGATGGCCAGTGGGAAGCCAGCCATTTTACTGCTGTCACTACCACTTTGTGAGGCAAAAATGGCTGGGTAAGAACTGGACTGGGCAAGTTCTGGACACCAGAGGTGGGGAAACCCAAGTATCAGCCACCATTATTCAACACAGACCACCCCAGCACCCTCAAGAAGTCAATTTCTGCTTTTTTAATCCAACCTGCCCCAATGTGCAAAACAAGATGCAGGAGGACACAGAATTCTCATCTTTAGATTTAAGTATTAAAAAATAGCAGTGGAAAAGGAAAACGGAGGGGAGGGGACTAAAAAGATGAGTCTAGAGTTAACAGCATAACTGACCAACAACAATCATCACAGACTCCGAGTGAGGTGAGAAGGCAATATAAGGTGGCATCAGTGAGTACCAGAGGGCAGGTCTCATTCAAGAAGTCCTTATCTTCACTTTGTTTATTTATATTGTTGTGTTGTTTTTGTGTACATTCAAGTCATTTCATGGGGTTTTCTGGGCTAAGAGTGTGAGACTTGCCCAAAGTCAACCAGTGGGTTTCCATGACTGAGCTTTGATCTCCACAACTCTAGTTCAACACTCAAACCCCTACTGGCTCTCTTTATATATCCAAATGTATATCCTACCCTTCTGGAGCTTTCATACCACAGAAGGAAGACAGGAAAAATTAAAACCCATGACAACATTCAGCAGAATTCTTGAAGAAAGGGGTGGTGGGAATGTTATAACAGAGGGATGCAACAAATAAAACAGAGACCTCTACTAAATTTGGGATACAGAAAAACATGGGCCTATGTGTCAGATATTAAGGTGTAAAAAAGCTGTTATGGGAGATGGGAGATATCCCGGACCTGAGAAAGAATTATTTTCAGGACTAAACTGAACAGCTTTTAAAAAATCTCACAAAAGACAGCCTGTTAACAAGGCTTTTAATGCTATATTACAAGTGATAGTCAAAACTACACGAGATACAATGAAATTCCACTCTATATTCTCATTCCCATCTATATTCTAGTGGCAATAGGTTTCAATATGTTCAGTGCTTTTCAAAGTAGTGGCACTGGTGGTGCTCTGCCACAGACAACCCACTCAGGTGGCCTCAGGTTTAGAGGCCCAGCACCAAGCAGATGGGACCAATTATGCAGGCAGGGATTTTCATCCTTAAAGTAAGTGTCAGTGTAGAAGTTACTTACATGTAGTTTCTGACAGAGTCGGGGAGGATGACAACACACCGTTGGCCTTCTTTCAGTTGTTTGGCAGCCTTGACAGCAACAGACATTGCACTGCCAGAGCTGCCGCCTGTCAAAAGAGAGACACTATCAAAACTGCGCAGAACCCATTTAAAATGCAGATGTGAAAGGAGACAAACAAAAATGAGAGATCCTGAGGTCAATGTCTCTTACTTAATGATCTAAATTCTTCTTGAGAAATTATGTGGCCCAAGGGCAATTACTATACCTATAACTGACTACCAGGAAGGTTTTGTTATGCCTTGCAAACCTTTACTAAAGACTAAAAATGTGAAATATGGTTAAATTGCAGTATATATGTGGACAAAAAAGAAAAAAAAAAAAGAATGAGCTCCTTGAGAGTAATGTTTCCAGCTTAAACTTTTCATATTTGTTCCCAAGATTCCTATTCTGCTACTTAGATATCCATCAAGACTTGCATTTGCAGTATCTGCATTAGGAACTACAGCCAAGGGTACTGCTAGGGAAAAGAAAGCAACAGCAAATAAAGTCATTTCCTAACATTGTTTTCCTGGTATACAAAGTTTAGCATAGATCAAGGTCCAATACACAACAACAGGGATATGCACGTCAGCTGAGGGCAAGTGGCATTTGTAGGTCCACATGTTATGTGTGCACTCAAAGCTGTAGTGACCTCAATTGGCAGTTTACAATGAGAATCCACTATAAACATTGGTGCAGGGAACTTCATTAGACTTGCGTTCTGAATGAAGTTGCATTGCCTTCTAAGGTCTGAACTGGCATCAAGAGGTAGCCTCAGACATCACTTTTGACCACTTCCTTCTAGTGGTCTCATGGTATAAACAGAGTAATGTGTATTTCACAGATGTCACTCATGGGAACTGCTTCACTCCCAAAGGTGTACATTGGGGAGTTGAAACAGCTGACCCAAGTGAAAGTCACAAGCTGCAAGCCCACACTCCTCAAACATATAGTCCACTGTATGATATGTGAACTCCAACACCATAAATCTTGCTACTCACCATAACTAGCCAGTTATCCACTTTAGAAACCAAACTTCAACCATAACCTTCAGAGTGCACTTACCACATAACAATCCTTCTTCTCTGATTAACATCCGTGCACAAGCAAATGATTCCTCATCATTACATTTATACCATTTATCCACCAGCTACAGGAAAGAAAGGGAAAATAATGTATTAAACCTCTCTCTTTACTCTGTTATTACAGTGACACTGGGAATGCTAATAGACAAAAGGATCCAAGTTTTAGGAATATGAGTTAAACCATAGGAAGTTGACCTATACTGCGTCAAACCTTTGGTTTACTGTTAACTGTAGCCAGCAGCAAGGGCTCTCCAGAGCTTCCAGCAGGATCTTCTCCTAGCCTTTCTGGTCCTTCTTGGTAGTATTCTATACAAATATCTAATTGGGCTTCGCTTCTAAAATGGAATGATCTCTGGAGTGCAAGGTGGCCTGGATCCATTATCACAAATTCAGGGAAGGACATTTACAGATGGCTCAAATATTTCTAGAAATAATCTTCCTGCTCCCTTTATTACTTAGTTTCATTACACTGAGGACTGGCACATTGATGGGACCCTATGTGCACAGATTATGTGCTATGAGTCCAGAAGGAGATTTTTGGATCCTATGTCTAAGCCATAATATTGGACAAACTATAAGAATATATAGAAAAAATTCTATCCCAGATTACCAAGAAAACCATATATCTCAAGTCAGTAGTGGGTAAATCTGGTTACTGTAACTTTATATAATATCTCCTGTACAGCAATATGTTGTATATTTCCAAACAGTCCTCAAAATAATAAGTGGCACTTGTAATGCAAAAACACTTCATGTAGCTGGCAATGTCTTTAGGTCCTGGAGGGCAATGTCCTGACGGCTACCTCCAGAAAATTATGAGGCCGTTTCGACTTGTTCGGTCTTCGTCAGCATCAGCAAGTTATGTGAAGCCAGATAGATATATCAATTAAGATTTCATGCTGCACAAACATCAATCATCAGTGCCTGGTGGGGAATCAGTAACCAGATTTACTGGCTTGAGATATATGGTTTTCTTGGTAATCTGGGATAGATTTTTTTTCTATATATTCTTATAGTTTGTCCAGTTGTTCACCTTCTTTAGGTATTGTAAACCTCCTGCGCGTTTGTTTCTAAGCCATAATATTGCCAGGTGAGAAAAGTGGAAAAACCTGCACCTTTTGACTATTCCATATTTAGCACATCCTTTTTTCCTCATTTCCCATTTGTCTTGTGCTAATGAAATGCCTTCCAGCATGTCTAGTGCTGGCCAGTTCTTGAGGTTGAGGTGGACATATAGCATTTCTCTTCCCCATTTTAATCCTGTCCTCAGAGCCCCAGACTCTCAGCAAGCCTTAGTCTTGCCGCAGCCTACCAGATCAATGTCTCTCAGCTTTCTTTCACTTGAGCAGCCTGTAGTCTTGGGTGGCATCCTTGTCCACCTCCAGCGGTTTGTGACATACAGTGGGCTCCTAAGCAGTACACTGAAGCTATGGCAAAGCACAAGGGAGGTATGCTCTGCTCACATTTTTCCTCCTTAGGAATGCTCATCATGACCAGTTTGAGGCAGATGCAAGGAAATGTTAGCCATCTTTTGTTGTCTAAGCCTCAGCTAGCCTCTTCCTTGAAGAAAGAACATTCTCCCCTGTAGCAGGTAGGTAGCTCATTTTCTAAAGCCTTTCACTCTTTCTCAAAATGTTACCACCAAAATCGCTCCTGTTCTCCCACAATTAAAGTGCCAATTGTGGGGGCATCCTACCTGCTACCAATCTCCTCCCCCATTTTTCTATTTGACATTTTAAAAAAAACTTTTAAAAATTTGATTAAATTTACCAGGCCACACATGTAAGAGCAAAAGGGAGGAATGTCCTGGGAGATCTTGCTAATTTATGGTCAAATTTTAAGAAATCTTCAACAACAACAACAAAAAAACCCAACAACTTACAATGGGATTTCCCCCCTTTTAAACCAAACCTCAGTTTGCCTTTTCTATGCAATGATTTGCCAATGTGGATTCAAATCAGCATTTTGGGGATATTGTATGGGTCAGATCACCAGTCATTCAATCATCTGCTTTGTCTTCAAGATCTTGAAGTCAGTGTTCTTATTACGACTCTGGGCTCCACCTACCATTGCCCCCCCCCCCCCAAAAGCTACTGTGAACCCTGGCTCCACCAACACATGGCTCCACCTGTAGACAGATGCCTTGCCTTCCGCTACTACACTGCCACTAATGTTTAACCATTATACAGATTACAAATGAGATGGGCAGGTAAGCATGTTGAAATTGATGGCACCAGAACAGCTAATCTGTGGTCCACTACAGACTAGTCTTGCAAATATGGGGATATTATTTTGTAGTAAAATAACTTTTATTTCCAAACATGTAGTCATAAAAAGAGGCCAGCCAGTCAAGGAAGTCTAGGACCCTGTATAAAACATGTAGATCAACACTGTCATGCAGAATTTACACTTAGTTCAAAACAGCGAGACAGGTAAGCAGATAGGCCTGTCACATATCTAAGAACTGTGAATACTTGTGTGAGATGTGCTTAAGAATGAGGGGAACCCTACAAGGTGCACACAGGGGTGGAAAGAAAATAGTTTGAAAAAAACTGGTTTCTTGAGCTACTTGAATCCTTAGCCAGCTTTGCCACTCACTGATCATGGTGGTTGGGGAATTCTGGGAGCTGTAGTTTAAAAAAGTAACTTCTCTGAGCTCCCGAGGCTGACTTACTGATCTGTCAAGAACCGTAGGTATAAAGTCATATCCAATCCCTTCCACTTCATAACTAGCTTTGTCTGTTTCATTCAGTCCTTCAGGTTCTGCAAGGATGGATCCTTCAGGGTCAACACCTATAATCTGCAAAACAGTTGAGCAGCATTTCAGTTTTCAAAATATAGCTATGAAAACAGCAGTGTTAAATCACAGTAGCAAATTAAGCAATCACAGAAATGTTTTGTCATCCATTTATACTTTGGAAAATGCCCAAGTTGAAAACCATGCTTGCTTTTAATGACTGTGGAAAAACCCACTGCTCCTGCATTAATTTTATTTGGCTTAGTGGATGGCTGGAGGTCAGGGCATTTGCTGTGGATCACACTCAGATGCTAGATCTCATTACAGAATATATATTTTGTGACCAAAAATAAAAAAGCAGCCACTCCACCCCCAAGGGATACAGGGAACAATATTATGTTACATATCTCTTGACATATATCTACCTATCATCACGCTGTGAGGGGCAGAGGTCACAGTATATTTTGGAATACGTTTTTAAAAGTGTTTTGTGCCAGCTTCAATTGGTCTGCCAGCCATGGCCTTTCTTGGATAGGGATAATTTAACCTCAGTAGTCAATACACTGGGAACTTCCTGATTAATGGGGTTCTTATGTGCCCTCAAGTAATTTCCAATTTAGGGTGATCCTAAAGTGAACCTATCATGGTATTTTCTTGGCAAGATTTGTTCAAACGAGGGTTGCCAGTGCCTTCCCCAAAGCTGAAAGCGTGTAACTTGTCCAATGTCACCCAGTGGGTTTCATGGCTGAGCAGAGAATCAAACTTGGTGTCTAGAGCTGTAGTTCACCACTCAAACCACTATGGCATAGCCATAATTCTATTAATCGCATGCAAATATGGGACTGTTTACATGCGAAAATGTGGCCTTTTGGTTAAGAGTTTGACTTCTTAGAACTTAACTTGAGATAAGGAGACAGGGTTCTGAAGTCCAGAATGACAAGCTAAACTGTGACTAAAATACCATAGTTTGATACTCACTTTGCATCCTGGGCATTTCTCCTTTATTTTCCGGGCAATGCCAGTGATGGTGCCTCCTGTTCCAGCTCCAGCCACAACCATGTCTATATTACCTATTGGTCAGGCAGAAACAAAGATATAGCTGAAGCAGTCTATAAGAAGTAAAAAGTAAAGAAGTTCTTCTTTAATCTACAAGAAAGCAGTATAAGAAGTTCTTATTTAAAATTAACCCTGCTTTCTTGAAAATTAAAGAAGAACTAGCTTCAGGAAATAATTATGGTATGGGCTGCTTTATGCAGTATTCTAGGAGTCTCTGTCACCAGCTCTTTTCCATATGACAGGATTCAGCCTCTCACTAGAGAGGAAAAGGCTGCATACACATTTATCTCTTTTATTACAAGCTACTATACCTGCCCCGTTTCAGACTATTGGACTTCATGGGGAGCATAAGCTTCCATATACACACTAATTTAGGTATAAGAAATTCCTGTCTGCACCTTACTTCAGTTACAGCAATTTACAATGGTGCAAAACACACTGCAGAAATAATCCAGTTTGAGATGGCTCCAACTGCCCTGGCTCAGTGCTAGGGAATTCTGGGAATTGTAGTTTTGTGAGACATTTAGACTTCTCTGTGAAAGACCTCTGGTCCCACAATAAACTACAATTCCCAGGATTCCTTAGCACTGAGCCAGGGCAGTTAAAGTCTCAGACTGGATTATTTCTGCAGCGTGTTTTGGACTAATGGCACATGAAATACAATATTAGCACTTTTTTGCATCAATGGCAAAAGTTCTCCCTTCTCCACTACTATCTAAGGTATAGGAACTTGAATGACACTTTCTTGTGCCTTTTACTCAATGCCTTCAGGTTCTATTGCATTATTTAAATTGCAGCATCATGTAAAAATAAAATGCATTAGAATATTCTTCAGACAATTGTCATAACAATTTAAAAAAGCATTCTAGATGTTGGTTAGTAACTTTTGCCAAGAAGTGGCAAAAGACTTTTGCCAAGAGTTATTTGTTTAACATAGCATTTGTAGAAGATATGCTAACACAGCCTATGTTTCTGACAGGCAGTTGTCTGGCTATTGTATAACTAGAAGGTGAGAGTAGGTAGCCTTATGTCTGATCTTATGTAGTAGATTTTCTTAACAACTTGCTATGTAAAGGCTCCCTCTGCTGGCTTCAAGTTAGCAAATAAAATAAAACAGGTGAATTGCTGAGCTCATTGCTTCCTCAAGACTGAAACTCAAATTAGTTGTACACATCACATGCCCCCACATCTATGTATCTGCCCTACTGCTCTTATAATGTTTAGTTAAAGGAAAGAGGTGGTGTGTGTGACATTATCATTTTCAAAGTTTCCCATATCACGTATCTTCATTGTGTAAACATGACCAGAGGAACAAGAAAAAAAATACACAGCTCAATGGCAGGCATGTGTTTCTTCACAGTGTGTCATTTAGCCTTGGGACAGTGGCCAAATAGTTTAAAAAAACAGAGCTGAGTTATAATTCTGGATCTTTAAAAAGTGCCAATGTCAGTGAGTTTATTTAGTAAAAATTTCCAGCTTGCCCTACCCTGAGACCTTGGGGGTGAGTAATAAAACAATAACTGAAATACTACATAATGACATTGGACTAGAGAAAGGAACTTTTTGAAAGAGGAGGTCTGACTGCAAGTCCTCCCTGAGCTACAATTTTCCCTCGGTGGTCTTGAGTAAAGCACCATCTCTTTGGGCACTATCACAGTCCTGCTTTATTGTATTTTAACAAAAAGCCACTATACATTAAACACAATCCCTTGTTTTTCATATTATGGATGTTGCTAAAGATCTCATACATGTACTTAAAATCACTCCTTAACACTTCCACACAGTACAATATTGTGTGAAGAAGGTGTTTGCCTCACTTCCCTAAGAATGTATACACATGACACAACTTTTAAGCTTCAGTGCATTAACTGACTCTCAGCCTAACCACCTACACAGAGTTATGGAGACAACAAAGAAGACACGAGTGGTAAAATCCCTTGTGTACTGAAAAGTCCCATGGAGCATTATATTTCAGCTCCACAGAATGACAGCTTCCTTGTGGTTCTGTCTCAGACATTAAAACAAAAACACCGACTAAAGAATTTCACAATCCCTCTGAAAAACGCTCACAGGTAGTAAAAACACTTCCCGTGAGTTTTGGGATCCTCACTGACATCACCCCTCACACACATGTTCCAGCCCCATTAACAGTGGTCCCTTTACAAGCCCTAGCCTTTGTCTTTTTGTCCTGTATTTAACTCTTTGCTCTTTGTAAGAGCAAAAGGTATAATAAAGATAATCTGTTTAACAAAAAGCTCTGTCTAAAAAAAACCCCGGATTTAGAAAAAGCAGAGTAGGTGAGTACTGGCTAAGACAGGCATGTGGGACATCCCTCTTAGGATAGGGAGAGCAGTAGAAACTCAAGGGTGCACCATAAAGGGTGGGCAACAACTCCTGAACCAGAGAAATGTCTTGCCTGAGAGCCACCTGCACTTTCCCTCCCCAGTATCACTGCTGAATGTCTCAGTGCATCATCAAAAGGTGGTGTTTTAATGGCAAAATACTCGGTTTCCCTTCAAAACAACATGCATGTTGCCTAGGCTAAAACTGTCTTTTGTGGCTGCTTTTATACAGCTGAGGGAGGCTGGAGTCCTGGGTAGATGCAAATGTACCTCCTGCCTCCCCTAAAAGCTGCCCATCCCTGTTTTAATCAGGCTTAAAGGAAAACTACTACATTGTTGCGAAGCAAGAGTCTCAGAGCTGAAGTGAAATCATCTAAATTGCAAGAAGAGAGATAAATAAAATCAATTAGCTTTCACATAGGTAGAAGCAGCTTCCTTCTAACATGCAACAATTACCTTTGCATATACAGTCACCCCTCTGTTTCCACGGACTTGAAATCCACATCCCTTACCTGTTTGTGGGTGGCAAATGGATGGGGACAAAATGAGGCTTGAATATCGTTTCCATTTTTGTGGGGGGGGGGTCTACAATGGATCCCCCGTGAAAACAGAGGGGTGACTGTATCTCCATTTCACTTCCCAAAATATACTATTAACGTTTGCATCTAGAAAGAAATGTAGGGAGAGGAAAAAGCCCTTGGACTAACAACCAATCCAGTAGAATTTCCACTATCCTCCTGGTTTGTAGATGAAAACCTCTGGTACCCTAATTGATGTGTCTTTTCTCACTTCTATACAGGTTATTTCAAAGAATTCCTCAATTCTGCAAGAATTCTGCAAGAATACTGGATAAAGAACAGAGAGGATGGCTGCAAGCTGAACATACCTTCACACTGCTGTAGGATCTCCTCTGCTGTTGTGTCATAGTGGGCCAAAGGATTGCTGGCATTGCGATACTGTGTTCAAAAAGGAAAAATAGAGAGGACCACAAAATAAACAACCAAGTTAAGAAACAACACTGATGCTGAGACCAATATGGAGAATTCACGGTACGTTGCAAGAGTCTGTAAGTGACTCTTTTTATTTATTTCATTGAGCCACAGAGTTCCCTTCTCTATATACATTGCCAATAGTGGTTATGCTGGCAAATATGAAGAAAAAGATCTTCTCAAAAGTGTCCCTGAACACCTGAAATGAGCTTCCACAGGCAGTTCATCAGGCCTTTTTTTCTCATAGGCCTTCAGGGAAGCTTTGGAGACCCAGCTATTTTCTAGGGCACTTTCTTGAAGTATAGTTTGGCAGTTACTGTTTTATCACTGATTTACTGTTTGTTTTGTTTATTTTACATAATATGCTGCTTTAGGTGGGCTCAATCCACAAAGTAGCCTAAGCATAATTTTAAATATACAAATATATTTGATGTTCCACTTATTACACCTTTATACTCTTTTTCTCTAGTTTGTAGTACTTTATCACATTTTACTGCACTTCTATTATTGCTGTCATCTTCCATGTCACAGAAACATGGAATGCAAGTTTAAATTAAAAAGCTAAACTATGCTGTCACAGGTAATTTTTCAAATGTTAGCCAAGAAAAGTCTCAAAGGTACTATTAAGATTCCACCATCACTTAATCATTTACGGCTCTGTAAGCAAGGTTATTTCAAATTTATTTACCTTGACTGTAACACAGAGATTATTGCAGTCCTTGCATGTCAATATTTACTCCTCTTTAGTTGCAACTAATGCCAGTTTTACTAACTTTTTATTGAAACTTAAGATTCACCAAAGCGTTTGAAGGCTAAAAATCACTGACATAAGGCCCAGAACTTGAATTCATCTGAAAGCCATATTTGTCACAACTAACATCAGTTTTAGGTTGAATTAGATGGTTGTGCCCAGGGGCGTAGCTTTATCATATAAACAGCCCTGGTGGAATAAGTACAGAGCTGGCTCTAGCATGTGGGAGAGTGAGAGAGCTACCTCATTTAGCAGATGGTGTGTATGTCACGAAAGACCAGCAAATGGTTGTGTTAAAGTTATTGGATTTTTACTGTCAGGGAGAGAAAAAGGCACTAGTGAGATGTACCAATAACATGGTTGTCTTTAGGCACTGAGAATTTCCATGTGGATAAGTGAAGGGGAAGGCCATAATCTCTTGTTCAACTTCAGGAAAAATAATGGTTTTGGTTCAGCTCTGCATCAAAGAATGATTCAAATTAAAGCTCAACTAATGAGGCCAGGTTAGGGACTTAAACCTTCAATTTCTCATCTATCAATAACTGAGTTTCACATCACATCAAAGAACCGTGCGAAGGATGCATGTAAAAGACTGTACCCCACTGTGGAGTTGACAGAACCATCTTTAACATCCCTACATGGTTGATACTTTACCTGATCTAGTATGTGAGAGTTGGGGATTTCATTTTTCAGTCTCCATGCCACCCCAACATGAGATTCTGGAGAGTCAAATCTAGCATTAGTTGGAGTCCTCACAATTTCAGCCCCGAGAGCACGCAGCACATCCACCTAATTCAAAAACAGGAAAACATTTTTTGTATTGAAATGTATCACAATGTCTGCACAAGTCAGAAATGAAAACCTACCTACAAGAGTTCACACTGTGTACTGCACATGTAATACTCAGTCAGCTATTTCAGTCATAGTTAGCAAATTGACACCACAAAAGTATTAATTTCAAATGGTAAAGTTGGCTTAAATACTCAGGCTCATTAAACAAGTTATCACCTTACTGACACACACAGCAAGTTACATATATCTTTCTTACTCACAGCCATCTCCAATGTTGGATTTAAAGTCCTTCTATAAAGCAATTATGCAATCATGTGTTGATTTTAAAGCATCTGAAATGACAAGTGGCTCTGACCTTCTCCATGCTCATCTTTTCTGGCATCACAATGATACAGCGGTAGCCTTTCACTGCAGCTGCCAAGGCCAGTCCAATCCCTGGAACCAAGACAGATACAGGATGAAAAGAAGCCATACTTGTTTCATATTTCAGAATTATTCATCTGTAAGAATATAGCAAGCTGCCTTGTACAGAGTAAAGGTATTTGTTTGTCTAGCTCAGTGTTGTCTGCATCATCCCTTCTCCACCCAGTGTCTTCCTAACTTCTTAAGACACCCATAAACCCATAACCAGTTCTTGTGGAATTATGGGAATGGTAGCCCTACACATCTGGAAAACACCAAATGGGGAACACTGATTGGTAACAGCTTAGGAACATGGAGATGTTTACAAAAACACTCCTGGTACTCTAATACACCTAAGAACCCCTGAAAAACTAGAACAGTCTCAGAAGAAGAGGGAAAACAAAAATAATAAGCCCGACTGTTGAGGTAGGGGAACAAAATACTAACTGTTCATAGCGAACAGTGTTAGGAAGAAGGCAGAAAATTCATTAAATTTATTATCCACCTGAAAAAAGATATTAGAACAAATCTCAAAATATAATTTATAGAAAGTGAATGATTTCCCAGTAGTCACCATGGTTTTGTTGAGAACAAGCAATAGTATATCAAAACAGTGTTCTCCTTTTGCTCTCCATCTGGCTCCATACAAGGGCATGGCCTTGTCCATTCACACAATTCTCATTTAAAGGCAGGAGCAGTTGAGGGTTGGGTGGGTAGGGAGTTTATGCTTGGCCAACATGTAGATGGGGGGGGGGGGCTGCATTGGCCCTCCACAGGAGTACCTCATTCATGCCCCATTTTGTGCCTCCATCCAACTTTCTAAAAAATGGACCTGTAAAGCACCCACACCTTGGTGCATCTAGGGTCAACTTCCATTTTAACTCATAGTTTGTTTGATTTTTTAAAGGCCTCTTCTGGACCAAAAAGGGAGCCATGGGAAACCATTTCTGGCAAAAAAAATAATAATTTCAGTTTCTAGGTGCACTGGAGGCCAAAGCAGGGATGGATGAAGCCTGTGGACAACAATTTATTGAAAAATGCAGGATGAGGCAGGATGTTGAAAAACTGCAAAACATTGGCCTTAGAAATTAACTCCCTGTCAGCAAAACCCATGTAGAATGTTTCTCCCTCGGTATAGTGAGAACACATATTACCCTATTGAGACTTTATTATCTCACCAAGAGTAAAGGGCATGCTTAAATTTTTCACACCTATCATTGCATTTTCCTTTTGGAAAGGGGAAATGGAGAGACATCAGTTCAGAATACTGCATTCCTTTGCCCCCTCTCCCTGTATTTCAGAATCTCATCATTATTGTTTCAACCTGAGATGTCAATACCTGTATTCCCTGAAGTTGGTTCAATAATAGTATCCCCAGGTTTTAGAATGCCATCCCTTTCAGCATCTTCAACCATCCTTAGGCTGATCCGGTCTTTCACACTTCCTCCAGCATTGAAATACTCACATTTTGCCACTGGAAATCACAAACACTACATTAAAAAAGAAACTACAGTTGGATCCAAAAGCAAAAGCAAAAGGGTAGGGTGGGGATGCATATCAGCCTTCCGTGAAGGTTTTGGTGAACATAAATCAATAGCCGTTTTCCAGTAAAAGGGACATCTGACAAGTTTAACCATATCCCAAACTGGGAAAAGGAGAAGTAGCCAATGTGAAGAAATTAAAGCAGTGGTGGAAAAAATATGACTCGTAGGCTGCATCCCAAACATTCCCAGGGTACAATTTTCTTTTAAAAATATTTTTTTTGTCCCCAAGGAGGGGCAATTTCCCCATATTTTCCCCACCTTGCCTGTTTTAGGCATGAGTGTCCTTTTTTTTTACCACAGGAAGTGTAATTCCAGATCATTCCCCAATAGGGAAAAAAAGAGGGAGTATAACATCATGAAATTGCCTCCATTCCCCCTAGAAGAGGTTTGGCACCTTTTGTGCAGCACCCTAGCCCCCAAGAGGTGTCTGCTCTGAACTAAAGGCTTTCAATATATCTATCTGAAGTCAGCTCTGGATCATTACAATGTTGGGTTCCTAGCTTTCACGTCAAGCACTGATGTAAAAGAGAATTTGTTTTTCCTTTGCTGTCTCCTAACTTCATACTTCATTTCCTCAGGGAAATCCTGATAAACCATTCTCCTAGAGAAGGTCATCCTCTAGCAGCCAGAGTACCCACAGGGGTTTCTGTAATCTTCCTTCCTCCTTTCCTTCTTTCTGATTCAGGCTAGCTTTGGCCTTTTGACCTCTGCTGGCAATACTCAGGCTGCTGCTATAACACCACTGCCTAGTAGTTCCTGGCTACTTCTTTTAAATGGGAAGATGTACAGAACACCACCCACATCTTGACTGAGTAAGTTTTCCTTGATCATGAGCCCAACAGAAAAGGTGACAATTGCACAACAGCCCCAGCCTCTTCTCCAATACTCACAAAGTTCACACTTAAGATCAAAGCGCTTTCCAATCTTGTTAATTCGCACCATGGGAGTATCACCAATTTTCTTGAGGATGTTTGGCATAATATTTGGAGCCTTTGTTCTAAATCAGAAAGATGTAGAAACATGTAATAGAATGGGAAACAGTCCTTAACTCCACAGCAGTACATCAACATCTAAACATGGCTTGAAAAAATCAAATAAGTAAGTGATGAGGAAAAACAATCAAAACAACGTGAAGTAGAAGGCTTTCAGGCCGGAATCCATAGATATTTGTGGGTTTTTCAGGCTATATGGCCATGTTCTATAAGAGTTTCTTCCTGACATTTTCCCAGCATCTGTGGCTGGCATCTTCAGAGAATTCTCTGAAGATGCCAGCCACAGATGCTGGTGAAATGTCAGCAAGAAATTCTTCTAGAACATGGCCATATAGCCCAAAGAACCCACAAAAATCAATCAAAGCAACATCCAAGCAGACCTACCACATGTAACAGTTCTACTGAATGTCCACTTACAACGTAACATGGTGATGGGGTGATTCAGAAGGAGATTTTCCAGGCTCCCAGGTACACTTGCTTGGGGCATCAGGTCTGATCCACTTCCTCTCTTTCTCTGTGGTGTTAGAAGATTCCTTCTCTAGGGTGCCATTGGACTCTTTTTCCGGAATCCCATTGGGGATGCAGCTGGCTGAGAAGTGAGGGCAAGAGAGGGCATCCATTTCAGCTTCTGCAGGAAGTGATGGCATTGTGCTGAACTGAAGAGAGATAAAAAGCCAACATTATTGTGATTCAGCATTTGGAAAAGGTACCATTGTGAAATCAATCAGTAAATGTCAACAAATGCAAACTGGCATAGGAATATCAGCAATCTCAAATAAAGAAGTACATTAAGCTCTGCAGTAACTCCCCTGTGCTACTTTCAAATTACTCAGCATCTTGAAAGCAGAGCAAAAATAAACCAAAACCCTGGAACAACCAGTTTGTACTTAGCAGAATTACTGCAGTGTAATTTACTTTTTGCAATTAAAAATCCTCCCACCTAATGTGGAACTATAAACTGCAGACCTTAATATACTTCTCACATACTGTTACTGTAATGATTCATTTCCATGGCACACAACTATGCTAACTAAAGTTTCAGGGATTCTGTGATAGATAAAGTCGTCGAAGTCTCATTATCTGTTCTGCTTTGTTCCTCATGTTTTGAAGAGCAGTTTCATCTTCAGTGTCCTAGAACCTAGAATAAGAACGGGCTAGGGATAACAGAAGGCTGGAATTAAAAAACAGATTGTTACAGGTATAAGGCACCTATGTAAGGAAAATTTGGTAGATAGTAAAACTCTATGAAATTCATGGGGTCTCCATCAGTCAATTGGTGACTTAAAGGCGTGGTATTCATTTATATTCACTAGATAAAGGAGTGTTTATAGATGAATCCTCCAGTATTCACAAAAATCATTACAAGGGAAGAACAAACACTTGTGTTTAGAAGTGCAGGGAGCCATCCCACTCGAAACACTAATGACATCTTCACCTCTCACTCAGTTTGTTTCAGTTCTTCAGAAGAAAGGGAAAGGGCTATCATCTTAAAATTTCTCAAGCACTTATAGCCACTTTATAATTTGTAAAGGTACCATCACCGCCACACCTTTTCAAAGGTTAAACTGGGGCAAATCCATCTCGTCTTATCAGGGACTGGATTGGGGAAAAACAGCAAATGAATAGGGACAGTTGGAGCTTATAAACTATTTCAGAACAGCATTCTGTAAGTAATTTGTACCTTCTTGAGCAGGAAGAATAATGTGAACCTATTTGTCAGAACAAATACTGCCAGAGAGCAATAAGTGATAAACAAAAATTACTGCTGGTTTGGATTATTCATCCTACGAGCAAAATGTGAGCTCTTGCTTCTTGAATGAGTATTTCCTTATATGGAGTCAGGCCACTGGTTAAGTAACAAAGCCTGGAAATGTTACTCATCAAAATAGCCAGAAGCCTCCAACCAGTATGGCCATAGGATGATGGCATACGGATTCTGGGAATTGTACAGTAGTCCAAAAAGGGACATTTCCAAACTCCAATTACTACTAAGTCTTAGAGATGCTCCATGGTCTCATGTAGAAGTTTTTCCTCAACCAGCTAACTGAGCCTCAAGATGAATTCCACCATGAGGAAGAGTCAGTTGGCTGCTCCAGACAGAAATAAACAAAAGAAAACCTAGGGACGAGGATGATCATCCTTTTGGCTTTTCCTCTTGAACAGTCAGGCTCATTTGTTGAACTGATTTTTTTTTTTAAAATAATGCTCCTGGGCCTCACTAAGACTGGTGTGCTGAATTAATGGAAGACACTGGACATTATCACATGAGGGCCAATCCCACAATAATTCTACTATTGGCAGATAATGGGAACATAGCACTATAGCAATCTACGTTTCTGCACAGTGGTGCACAGTGGTGTTATAATGACAATATAAAAACAAACGGAAATGCACTTGCATTCTGCATAATCGCATTCCTGCATTGCATTTATATTGTGATTAAACTTTTCACACATACATTGTTTTCCTGCTACTGGACATGTCTGAAAAACATGGTTCCATCCTCAACAGTATAAAATAAAATGACATTGTGTGATGTTGTGTGAAAATCTTCACGCGATCATGATGGAGGTATTCCATTTCATCCCATTTTAAATCCCCATATGATAATCTCCACTATCCCATTCCTTGTGCTGAAATGTCAGTCTAGTAAGCATGTGGAACAGAGAACGAGTACTATCCTTTGCCTCAGGCAGCAAAATGTCTTAGGTCTTAGGTCAGTCTTGAAGATTCCTTCTAAGTCAAGAGGAACGGCTGGAACTTTGGTCCTCCATATCAAAGCATGTACTCCTTGGCAGTGAGATTTGTCTCACACACGTTTTGTGGACAAATCATATTAGCTACTTTTCATTGAATTAAAGGGGAAGAAATTACATTATCCTAGTTTTTTCTCTCCAAAATTAATCTGGAACTAGTGTCCACACCTTAGTGTGGACTAAAATGCTAACTATATGCTAACTTCTTCAATATGAGGTATTCACGAGAAAACAATTACATTATCCTAGTTTTTTCTCTCCAAAATTAATCTGGAACTAGTGTCCACACCTTAGTGTGGACTAAAATGCTAACTGTATGCTAACTTCTTCAATATGAGGTATTCACGAGAAAACAGCTACCTCCGGGATCCTCCGGACTGATTTAATGAAGCATGAGTTCTTCCAATATATCTCTGTGGGTTTTGCCAGTTGTTGTCTTCTCCATGACCACTAATTCCATCATTTTTGGCAGCTGTTTGTAACAATCTCTTGGATATCAATTAGGGCTATTTATGGCGTTTTATAAAAACAGGGGTGTAATTTGCTGAACTGAGTCAATGATTTGAAGGGCAAATTTTCTTCTCTTTTCCTTCTAATTTTTTTTAGTTATAGTATTATAGTGTAAAAATGCCATTTCACCAAGGCACACATGCACTAGAACATGAAGATTATTTTTTAAAAAATAGAAGAAGAGAAGGAGACAGTTTTGTTCTGATATGCATTGGAATTAAAAAGAAAACAACTCAAGGGCAGGAATAGATTGTTGCACTTAGTGCTGGGGCTTTCCAGAAAACAGTGTGGGACAACAAAAACATTTGGCTATTTTTAAAAATCCTGAGAACTACAATAACAAATACTGTACTGCAATCTCTCAACACATTTGCCCATCTGGAGGAGACTTCTCTTATTATATGGCTAACATTATGTTGATATTTTTTTCTCCAAGGTCTCAATGCCCGTCAAAGAACCGGCCACAAAAAATAATCATATTTGTGAAGTGAGTTAGCAAACAGCAACAAAGTTTGCAAGACTGGAAAATCAAGAACAAGTATAGCCAGGGGGACTCTTAACACCAGGAAATGCTGCTCATCAATGAGTCATGAACTACTCTTTATCAAGAACCTAACTAGAATTTTCTTGTGCTGGGGCTGTTTCTAAAGAATTGCACCACGTTTGATCCCTGACACTGACAAAAGGGCACCTTCCACTTTCCCCTGACCTGCTAACCCTGACTTGAAAGCAGCAAAATCAGAAATGCATGTAGGCTACTGTTTATCTGCCAAAAGATCCTGGCACTGGCAGCCATGAGGTTAGACCACGTTTTGGAGGCTAAGAGTCCCAGGTTTGGGAAAAGAGTGGGATACAAATATAATAATAATAATAATAATAATAGCAGAAGAAGTTATGCTACTGCCCCCAAATTCTGGATAAGCCCTCATCAGGGATGGTAGATAAAAGATGATGATGATGGAGGTGATGATTTTATTCATTTCTATCCAATTTTTCTCCCAATAATGGGACCCAAGGCATCTAACAATGTATTTTAAAACAATACAGATTAAAAATTATACAAAATTTTGATAAAAGTATAAATATAGAAGTTATTTAAAAAATTAAACCATTTATAAAGTTAAAACATTGAAAACATTAAAATACAAGACTGTACTGTACAAAACACAACACAGCACATGTTGAATGACTACCCCATTTAGCTTTTAAAAGTCTAGTGATACAAGAATGTTTTCAGTTGCCACCAGATGGAGATCAAGGAGGGAGCCATCCTAGCCTCCCTAGGGAGGGACTTCCAAAAACTGGAGAGACCACCAAGACTGGGAACAGCACAGTTCAAAGACTGTGGGAATGCTACAGTGAATTGGTATGAGAAAGAGGCCTTTGTTTGAGACATCTCTATAGCATTCCATGTTTTAGAGGTGGGGAGCATGGAGCATTCCCAATGTCATTAGAAAACCAGTAGCGACAGATGATGGGAGTTGCAGTCCAACAACGTCACAAAGGCTATGTGTTCTCCATCCTATTAACCTATATTTAAATTTAAGTGTCTCCAAATTTAAGAAACAAATACAGCAATACGAACAGCTTAACGTAGGAATCAAAACCTACCATATCAACACTTGTAAGATACAAAAATGTACACAAGATTAACATCATTTTTTTTCTCTTGATCAAGGTAATGAGCTTCTAAAATTTAAATTTAAACAGCTGCACCCAAGGAATTTTTGCCCTTTGTGCAAGCTGGTACTCACATCTTTTTTTGGGGGGGGGGGGCAGGGGTTGGGGAGGCAACTGGCAGCCCCAAAACACTTTCATGCAAATAAGAGATTAAATCTTGGCATTAAATGTGGATAATGTTTCACAATGTTATCTGCAAACATTAAACTATCCCGCTTGATGCAGCCATAAGGAAAAGCCAAAACACTTTTAGATAGAACCTAGGGCTTTCTATATGCAAAGTATGCTTATTGGACAAGGTTAGAGCCCTTCCTCCAACAACTGATAAAAGAAGCCTATGAAAAGCAGTGGCTTTGATTAATCCGGATTTTTTTAAAAAAATAAAAAGGTGATAAAAGGGTTATAAAGCAGGATGGGTGGAAAGGAGTATTTTCTTCTACATAAGGTGCCCAATTACAAGAAGCAAATGAGGCAAGTATGGAGCCAAAAAATAATATATGATTGTTGTGCTTTCTGTATCACCATAGGGGATTTATGCATCTGTGTGTATATAGCATGTAATGCCTGTATTTATGATGGCTACAACACCAATGAAAAAGGTAATCCTATGCACCAGATATGTGCCAATGTAGCATATTTGTACTCCTATCCTTAACCAAGAGGAGTGCCAACAGCGTAACAGCTGCAGAAACCAAAACTAAAATAGCAGCAACAAACACACCCCAATGCCTTTGGAAACTCAAATACCACTCACCAATCACAACACTGCTTGCTGGCAACACCCCTGTATTATCAATACATACAGCTTGATAACACCATGGCAACACCCAGCCCTAGAACACACCTTCCACAGAGGACTTTCCATCTTGCTAGGGAAACAACATCTGCTTGCAGGCAAGCTTAAACTGCTGTCACAATGAGGGAAAGTGTAGTAATCTGCATGGAGGAATGGAAACATGGTCAAGGGACTGAGTAGATGGGAACTGAACCCAATGCTGGGGAAATATAAATAATAGTGACCCCAAGGCAAAACCTCTTTTGGTACAGCTGAGAACAATAACTTCTAAAGGAAAAAAATTGGGAAGCCAGGCTCAAAGCTTGGAAATAATTTTTCTGAGAACAGCAGCCTCCAGAATCCATCTGTGAACATACATCTTTTGTGAAGCTCAGCTTAGGCTTTTCATACTATTAACTATGCTGGGCCAGATAGATGCAAGCTGCAGTTTACATGACCATGAGGACCATGTCCCTGCTTTGGACTCAAAATTATAGACAGAACAGACAGCAGATAGACCTATGAACGATCCTTTCTTGTGTTAAGGGGACATGAGACCAAAGTTTAGTAGAACAGTTCAGGAATAACAAGCAACAGGCTCTGGGTATAACTACTGATTACAGCTGCTCAAGGAAGGAGTTAGGAAGAAAGCCATTAACACATGTACCAAAGAGCTAAACTACACAGAGCATTGTTCAGTTACATCTATCTATGCTTAAACTGGTTATGTGTTTATTCCATGGAGTCCTGATCAGACCACTTTCTTAACAAAAATGGATCTTCCCTATCATTGTTTGCCCCTGAAACTGCTGTTTAAACCATGCTAGCTAGGCAACTGTAGTATAAACGTAACTTTCCCCAGCTCTGCCAAACTTTAGTATGAACTTTATCCCTGTGAAGCAGGATGCTCCACAACTAAGCCCTCTTAAATCCATTTCTCGGTGGTTACTTTCCTTGTCAGCCAGTAATTTAAAAACATTTACAATGACAAAACAGGAAAGGGTGTTTACAAATGGCAAGACAATTTTTTTTCTTGTTTCTTGTCAAAGCCTCCAGTTTTCCCAACTAACTGCTGCAAGTGGCTATCCTTGGGTTGTCTGGTAGTACATATTTCATAAGCTAGGTCTAGGAAGATGGGATTAATACAGGTTCCTTATGATCTAAAGGTTCCTTATGATCTAAAGACTGAATAAGTCTGACGTCGCTCCTGGGACAACAGCACCATCTTCCTTGCCCCCCTGGATGTTTAGATAAACATCAACTTTGTGACAATAATGAGTAGATGCTAACGTCACATAGTAAAAGTGTTCTTGGGAAATAAATAGCCTTTGGTTATCTGTAGTATCAAAAGGTGTATTGATTAATCGCTGGAATGTCTACATAAGGGACTGGCAATCCTGTATCACTGGCTCTGCATTCAAGGCTATTGCAAGAGATAATACTTGGAGGTACTTTGTTTGCTTTTTAACAGGATAACTGAGTCAACATTTCATTTGATTTGGCCAGTAGTCCTGCTGGTATGCTGCGTCTCTGCTGATGTCTTGGATAAGAATCAAAAAGCTTGCATCAGCCACATAACTCTTAAGAGTAACTTATCTGAGAAGAGAGGCACAGGCTGAAAGCTGCCTAAGACATGCAGCTGGCTGAGACAAAGGATAAGATGTCCCCACTGCTAAGTTTACAGAGGGTGCCATCTTGGGAGAAAGGTGGGATATAAATTAAACAAACAAACAAACAAATAAATAAGCAAGCAAATGGACTGGCTGCCACCAAAGTAGGACTTGGAGGCAGACATCCAGGGTCCCTTTCCCACTACACAGTTATAGCACTATTATTCCACTCTGACTGCCATGGTTCCATCCGATGGAATCCTGGGATTTGGAGTTTGATGAGGCACTGGTGTGCTCTGGCTGAGAATGATAAATTCCCCTCCCTAAACTGCCAATCCCAGAATTCCAGTTAAGGTGAAATAATAGTACTATAATTCTATAGTACTATATTGGTGATCAACAATAAAATAAATAAACAAATACATAAATAAAATGAAAAATGTGGCAAAGGAGCAACAGGTACCCTTTCCCCTATTCTTAGACTACATCTGTTACATAGTCCTCTGCCATGCCATCTGGAAAGGGACAAAAGCCATATGGGAGGATAAATAACTACCCATAGAGACCCAGCTGGTTAACTGCTGTCACAAGCTGCAGTTAAACTGGCTTACTTCGGATGTTTCTGCCTGAACTATCCATGGGCTATACAGCTGGTACTGCATCCTTTCTTAACTATGTGATTCTTTTTTCCCATAAAGAATTTATTTGCCCATTCCACCAACCAAAGCTCTAATAACCTTTTTGGTTGCATCAGAGCAGCTGCAGGAAGAGCCATGCAAGCCACAGAAAACAAGCTTTGTTCTTACTTGATGGCTGGCTTGTAATTGCTATAATCACAGTTCAAAATTTTGTTTTGGAAGCTTGACATCTACAAACTCATAACCAGGAAAGACTGCACCTTGCGCCAAGCCCATCCTTCTGGGACACAGGCTACTTTTCAGATGTAATTTTAATCCTTCTCTTCATCCTAGTTGCTTTCTGTGTTTCTAAAAGCACATTTTTAGCTACATGGGTTAGGTTCTAGGTTACATAATATATATACAGACACAGAGGCATTTGTCTCTCCAGTTATGGTTTTAAAGAACAGAAGAACAGATAGTCTTTCAGAAATTGAGAGAAATCCAAATGGCCTGGGTTGGCTGAAGAACAACCACATAATTTCCACACTGGCACCAGCTTAGTTTTTGCTTTGTGTTCCAAGTTTCTTTTGGCCAAGATGTAAAGAACTCATGGGTAATTTTAGCCAGTTTTTCCTCCTTGCAAAGGGTGAAAAGGCAAGCTCCAGTTTGTATCTGAGCAAGAACGGAATGTAGAATGTACTAGATGGACCATGCCTATTGATAAAACAGCAATGATATTGTGAACCTGCCTCCACACCAAATGTCCAAGCAGAAGTGTGTCCCAATACTAGCCACCAGCATACCTAAGCATTGCTGAATCCCCCATGTTACAGCTGGGTCCCCACTTACCATAACTACTGTACTTGGTTCCCTGAGCAGTGCTACTGCAGCAGCTGCCCTCACATACTCATTGCCTTTGCAGGCTCTTTGGCTTATCCAACAACAGAACGGGTGATACAATGGGTCAACATCTGCGTATCTGCTTGACTTGTTCCTGGTGATACTATTATCAGCAGGGAAAGCTTGCTTACAAGTGGAAGCCAATGCCTTCCATCTGCAAGCCAGCAGACTTGCCCAGCAGTGATGTCGTAATGGTCTGGGAACTGAAAAGCTACTCAGTTCCTGGCCAAATACAATACTGCTATTGCCAGGTAAACCACCCTGCAAGAAAAAGGTCAAGGTAAGGGATCCACATGGCAATGGGTGCTAGGGGGCAGGGTGGGTGGGGGTGGGAAACTTAAAGACAGTCTGCCAAAGACCCTCAAAGAACTGGGATTAGCCCTAAAAGAGAAGCCATAAAAATTAGTGCCAATGGATTATTGTATTTGAAAAATACACATGTCTCTCTTCAGATATCCCATTAATAATACATAGGCATAACTGCAGTGGTGAGAGCTATGTGATCTTGCAGATGCTACTGAATTGCAGCTCCCAGCATTCCTTACCATTGGGCTCCTGGGACGTGCAGTCCAACTAATTTGGAAGGCTCCACAATTCCCAACAAAATACCAATGTCAGTGCAGTCTGAACTTTGAGATAAGAGTATAATTCAGAAAGGATGCCCCACTGAGAAAGCCCTGCCATTTCTGAGGGAAGTCAGCACTTAAAAGGGCCTTCCTAGCAGATCTCAGTTCATGGATGATAAATCAATGGCCATGGATTTTCTTTCCATTACCTTGCCATTTCAAGACCTGTAGGGACTGTCAGTCCCAGTCCCAGTCCCAGTGTTGGTCACCTAATCCCAATAAATCTGGTAACTGAAGCCTAAAACATTCCTGCCCTCATGTAGCTTGCAAGCAGCCATATTTTTCACATCTGTGTTATTTTTATTTCATTTTCTTAATTTTTGAGTTTGATATGGCAATCAGTAGGCTCAGGACATAAAGTTTCTTCTTGGATCCCTGAACCTTTCTCACCAGATGTATACAGCCACTATACAAGAACTGTAATCAAGAACATTTGTTTTAAAGAATCAAAAAAGAAAAGAAAAAAGTGTCCTATGTGGGACTATTATAGTACGCTTATATTCCCTATGCGGTGAACAACTTGTCCGCCATTGAAGATAATATCAAACAGCTCTACTGTACTATGTTCCATCTTCTGTGAAATCACAAGGTCAAGAAAGAAACAAGTTTAAAAATGAAAGCAGAGATTCTCATGATTCTGAGCAGACTGGTACTTTCCCCATTTAAACAGTACATTCTGTTTCATAATTTGTCACAGTCCATACAGCACATTGTTTTCTCTTACTTGGTAATGAAAGAGGTACAAGATTTGTTTGACTACTCTATTCTTTGGCTATTGTCCCTTCAGTTTGTCTCATTACGTATTGAAGTATACAAAGTGAGAAGTGCAACAAAATGGTGCAATGCAAAACATTTTCCAGGTTTCCAAACAACGAGGTATGTCTTTCAGCAGGATATGTCATTCCACCCTATCCAGTATTTCCCTTTCTAAGCTTGGTTACTTCATGATTCCAGAGAATTACTCTTTTAGAATGAAATCTCAAGACTGTATTTTCCTGAAATGGTGTGATTTCCATACCAAGTCCCTACAAGTTCTCTAAACACATTTGCTTTAAATGGGTTTTTAGAGGCACTCTTTTGACACCAAAATTTGGTGGCAACACAGTAGGAGGAATTGGGGTGGGTGAGTGGGTAAAACTGGTCCCCAGACCCACCCAATTCACCCACCCCGTGATAAATATTTAGTTTTTATTTTATTACCATTTTCTGAGTTGTTTTACAGCTAGCTGTTTATCTTCTTTCCCACCTCTCCCTTGAAACTGGGACTGAAGAAAGCTCCACAGGTACAGTACAATTAAAAAAACCCCAGGTACAATAAAGTTGCAATATCAAAACATAAATATCACATGTAACACATTTACACAATTTAACAAGAACAAATGATAATTATGATCACAGCACATTAGATGAAGACAGTAATATGGGTTAGGGGCAACACCAGTGCACATTAACTGCATCCTTAATAGGTAGGCTGTTGCCAAAAGCCTATCCAAGAAATGTGCTTTTCTGCCCATGAATGAACAAAGGTTCAGAGTGTATATATCCATCTTTCCTTGGAAGGAAGTTCCACAGCCTGGAGAATGCCACTAAGAAGGACACAGTTCCCCAAGGCTCTAAAAGGGATCGAATATCTTCTAAGTGGTTTAAGGAATATATAATCCACACGTGTATCTTTGTGTCTCATCATATAGCATGGTGTTTGCCTACCTGTTTTCATTAGCTGGAACCATCTGCCTACATGTATTTTCAGTTCCCAACTTCTGAATTTGGATAATGTTGGCCACCCACTGCTTGTCAAGCCACACAGCTGCCCTGTGGAGATCCTGATTAGCCACCATGCACAGGAGTCTCCCCATTTTTATCAATGAAAAACGGAAGAAAAGGTGAGACGAGGGGCTAAGTGGAAATATCAAGATTTGTCAGAAGGTAATCAGAGGCCCTTGAACAAGATCCCACTGGCTGCAGAAAAGATCATCATAGATTACATTTGCAACCTGGCTTTTATCCAAACGTGCCTAATACAATCTGAGAAAAGGAAGAGCCACAGAATACAACCAACCAGAAGCACCCAAACAGCAGGAATCCCATGTCTCGCCAGAACACAGCCATATGGCTCAGACAAATATTCTGGGCACCTTAGAAGTTCAACAGAAGTATTTCTAAAACACTAGGGTATATTGGCATGTTAATAAAATAAAGGGACAGCTATAAATGTATAAACTACTCTTTATCCCAAATCAACCAGACCTTCCACATAAAAACTTAACAGAAGTTAATTTTTGGACCACAACTCCCGGAATCCTCCAGTCAGAATGACCATGGAAAGACAAATTACTGATAACCCAAAAACAGTAATAATGTTTTTGGCGTATGTAGGTTTCCTGAAACAAACATGGGCTTGCTAAACAGGGTGTTTCCTAAAGCATGTGCTACACACTGACACCAGTGGAGAAGATACCTTTCACTGCATATGCAATTGCTGCTAATCGGTTCTCCATTACTTCATGATGTGCCAAGATTATGCAACACTCACTTGTATCAAAGCAGAGAATGCAGACTCAGTCAACATACTAAGATATGGAAGTCACAGTCATCATAGTGGTTACGATATATATAGCCTCAAGGCTGTAAAACCTGAAGTTCACTTGTACCATGGATCTTGCCAAGTAAAAACAGGGGTATCTGTTTCCCAAGGCTCATCAGTTATATTAATAAGCCTGGGAGTAAATCCTGAATATTAATGCACTTACAATTTTTATTATAGTGGAACTACATTCAAACTGGTCTCTAATGCAAGAATGAGAGATGTGGGAATCTATGAGAAAAGGAAATGGACAAAATAAAAAGAGGGTTGAATACAGACTTGGTCATTCCATGAAATAGATCCAATGAAATCAATGGGACCTCCATTAGCAGAGTCAGAGTGGGGTCTTGACCTGAGATCTCTCAAATCCTAGTCTAATACTCTTAATTAGGATTTTGCGATCTAAGGTCAGGTCCCCACTCAGACATGAAATTCAAGCCTCCACTGATCCTGGGCCAGTCCTGCTCTCTCTCAGCCTAACCTACCACACAAGGGTATTGAAAAAGTGGGGAGGAAGACAGCCATGTACAACAGCTGGAACTCACCGGAGAACAGGCAGGATATAAACATAACAAATCAAAGAAAGAAAGGAAGAAAATCTGCAATGACATAAAACTAGAAGAAAATTCCACAATGGATGATAAAGCAGAAAACAGGTCTTAAATGACCAAAATGAAATTGAACATATGTAACTCCCTTCACTGAGGCAAAAAGCAAGAACAAAAATTAAGATAAATACACAGGTATAGGATCCTTGATAGTAGCATATGTGAATGGGATATCAGGATTGCACTTGAGCACAGATTTAACATAAATCAGATGTGTGAGATGGTAACAAAAAGAAAAAGGAAAACAGCTAATGTGACTTATACCTATAGAATTACAGTTTTGCCCTAATAGCTCACCTTATTTTGCAATTGTTGGGTGCTTTGGGGGCCACACTTTAAGAAGGATGCTGACCAACAGGGATGGGTTCAGAGGAGGACAACGAACATGGTCACTCATATGGAAAACAAGCCCTATGGAGAAACGTTGAAGGAAATGGGTTGCTTATGGGGGAGAAGAGAAGACTGAAGGGTGGTGATAGCACTCTTCAAGTATCTGCAGGGCTCTCACAGAAAAGCAGGCAAAGACTTGTCATCTGCTGTCCCAGAGGGCAGGACCAGACCCAATGAGCTTAACTCAGATGATGGTAGATTTTGCCTGAACATCTGGAAAATTTGCTTGACAATGGAAATTGCCTCTAAAGGGGGGGGGGAGAACTTCAAGTAGTTTTCTTGTGCCAGGCAGGAGTTTGGATTACAACTGTGGTTTTCAACCTTTTAATTCTTTGGAGACTTGGCAATCCAAATCCCAGAATCCTCTGGCTATACGTCACAAGGGTAAGAGCTTTATTCAGCTGAGTTCCATAACATCTAGAGCCCTCAACTATTTTGCTTCAGCCAGTCATTCAAGACACATGGAGTCAATCCAAGAGGATTTTCACTTTATTAAGCACCTCAGCTGCTCATTCCATGCATAAATAAATAAATAAATAAGATTCCTATAATAGCCGTTGTGACCAAGAGAAGAGAAAAGCCATAATAATGATCAACTGTAACTGGAAAACACTGGCATCTAGTTTCACCATGGTGATAGAAGAGCAGCAGAAGATAAATGAGTGTTTCTACATTTTTGAGTTAGAAAGCAGGTTGGCCTGCCCTCCAGAAGACTCACACCTAAGCGTTGGCTCCATATTGCCCATCATACCGTATTTGCTTCACTGGTTGCAGTATATAAATCAAAAACACAGGCAAACAGCATTGAGCAGCTGAGAAGCCTAATAAGGAATAGCCTCTGTTGTGGTTGACATTGGGAGTAAACGGGCTGTGTTCTGCGGATTCATGAGGGAGCGAATCAGTGGACAAGGAGTGAATCAGTGGACAAATTTTACTGGCCCTTTTAAAAAAACAGGTGCCATGCAATCTTCAATAGGCTTGTTCCTTCAAGTAGAAGAACAAATGAAGGAACTTATACCCTGGGGTCTTCTTATTCTGCCACTTTTTGGGTGTTCATACTTACAAACACATGATTTCTTCACTTCCAACCTGGAAGAGGAGAGCCTGAAGTGAAAGGACTGGCTCTTTGAACTTTGGGGAAGGTCTTTTTTATTTTAATTCATAAGAACTCTTATCACATCTACCACTCCTTCTTGAAAATACAATTCTTTCAAAGGCTCTGTCTCTGCTGTATTCATTGAACCCGGTGTGTCACGAATTTAGTGCGTCATGGAAATAATCAACAGTGCCGAGGTTTTCCATTTCCAGAGGGTTAGTTTGAAACAAAGCTGGCTTATTGTTGACTCTCAGGTGTAACTCTATCCAGTTATTTGATAAAAGAAAGTGAAAGATACTGAAGACAATGTCTAGCTCTGTTGTTTATAGAAGGGTGTAGCCTGAAGAGATGATTTCACATAAGCTTCTCCAAGGAAAGTTGTTGCTGAACTGTAAGACTAGCCAGCACAGCTAGTCATGAGGAATGCTGAGAGCTGCAATCCAACACCTGGAGGACTGTATCCCCATCCTACAGGAAAGAGCACCAGGTGGTGCATGAATTACAGGCATTCTCTTCATTTGCCAGAGTGAAATATGTCCACTTTCTATCTTCACAGTCTCTGCATTTGAAACCCTGAGGATTAGTTAGCATAGTTCTTTTCTAAACCAAACCTTTTCTTTACCAAGGACCCCCTTCAACTATCTTTTGTTGCTCCATTCTCGCCAACTTAACTCAAAATTTTAAAAGCGTCGTTGTCATCATCATCATTTCTGAACATTGAGCCATTAACAATTAATTACACTATCCATTAAATCTTCCCTCAAAAGCACCGGAGGGCACAGGAAGACTTTTCTCCTGCTTCCTCCTGCCAGTTTGTGGCTGTAGTGGATTGAATGGCAACACATAGGCCCAGCCAGCCAGCCAGCCTTTGCCCTGGCTTCTGTCACGTGGCTACTTCACTGCAGGGAGGAGGTGGGCTGAGCAGTCTTCAAGTCTTTGCGGACCCCTATGTGAACACCACAGCCCCTGGGGGTCAACAGACCACAGGTTAAGAACCATTATTCTACACAACAGGGCTGGCCCTACCATTGGGGAGAACACATCAGAACATAGATGACTTCTGGAGACTCGTGAAAGCGCAGCAGATTGCTACTTACAGTATCTAGTTTGATATTTATTGCCAGTGGTGAGGAAAGGCAACATGCCTTCTTACTTCTTCCAACCATCACCTCAGATAAAGTACCAGGGACTCAGAATTGTAGAACTGGAAGGGATGCAACAGCAACCTAGTCCAATCCCTGCCAGGGCACGAAACTCACAGCTAGATCATTCTTGGCTCTCCAATCTTTGTTTAAAAATCCCAGACAGCACACTACCCTCTGAGGAAGTCCACTCCTCACAGATTAACCACTCCTACTGTTTACTAAGCACACAGTATTTTTGTAGAAGATGAGATCCTAATTTGGTGGGAAGGTGGGGTTGATCTGTCTAGAAGGCAAGGCAAGTTACAACTGGTGGGCCACAAAAATGTGAAGATTGCCCAGAGCCACCTCCCAGGAACATAATGAGATGTAGAGTTCAATTATATGGTGCCAGAAGGGTGGGGATACAATTACACTTTCACTGTCAACTTTCCATATTCTTTCTTCATTTGAAGAAAGAAAAGGCAACCAAGTTGATGCCCAAAATCAAGCACCCTAACTGCTGCTGTCATTTTACATTAACGAGGCTCTCTGAAAATACTACATATTTCAAAACAAACAGCAGCATTGACCAAACTCCTCAGGTGGAGGAGGAGGACTTTTGGAAATGTTCAACCTTGCTCTAATACTCCTCATTTTCAATGTAAATAGGCTGTTGGTCTCTTTCTGGGCACAATTCCAAGTGTTGATAATGACCTATGTGGAGATCCTCAGTTGGACCCCTTTTCTCAGTCCTACCACCCTCAAACACATGATTGGTAGGCACACAACACTGGGTGTTCTTGGAGGCTGCACTAGGTTCTGGGACTCCCTCAGCAATTTCCATGATGCTCTTCTGCTGGCAGTCAAACACTGCTTTATTCTATCATATTTCAGAATGGAACGGGCTTTCTAGGGGAGCACTACTGTTTTAAATGTACTGTTTTAAACTGATTTTTGTTTTTTTTATTGCATGTTTTAAATTGCTTTAATATTGTTAACAGTCTAATTCTACTTTAATATTAATCTTCTGCATGCTTTCACCTCATTTGGACTCATTTTAGTTTGTAAGCCAAGCTGAACCCCAGTTTTGGGGAAAAGTTGTGTGATATAACCAAGATGATGAAGTAGTGTCTCCTAGTGTCACTATCAATGGGATGGTAGTCTTTTCAAAGCTTTACTACAGAAAAGCAAGGATAAAAATATGACCTTCATTCAGGAAGCACAGTGAGGAATCAAAGGTAAATTATGTTGTCTACCCAGACATATTTGACTAAATTTTGCTTCTTGCTGCTAGAATTCAACATTCAGGATCAGACCATTCTAGATTGGCTCTAAAAGATTTGCTTGCTTTTGTCCTAGATAAGCCTTCCTACTCCATCATTGTCTGTCTGCAGAAAAGGTAAAGGCAAAGGTATTCCCTTGACATGAATGTCTAGTCGTAACTGACTGTAGGGGATGGTGCTCATCTCTGTTACTAAGCCGAAAAGCCAGCATTATCTGAGGACTACCCCGGTGGTCATGTGGCCAGCATGACTGCACTGAATGCTGTTACCTTCCCACTGCGAAGTGGTACCTATGTATATACTTTTTCATACTTTTGAACTACTAGGTTGGCAGAAGCTGGGACTAGTGATGGGAGTTCACCACATCATGCAGCACTCGGGCCTCGAACTGTCAACCTTTCAATCTCCCAATCATCAGAATTGGCATCTTAACCACTAAGCTACCGCATCCCTTCTGTATGGAGCAATAGTCTAAATTAATACAAAATGCTTCCATCCCTAAGGCCTAAGAATTGTGGTTTTATTTCTTAATACATTTGGACGTCATTTCTCCATTCAGTGTCTGTGCCTGGAAACCCACTAATTTTTGTCATGCTCAACAGGTGTAATATTTACCCTTGCTCATATCACTGTGCAGCAAGGTATTTGGTGCTATGAGAGGATTGGAAGGAGAAGGTCTAGGGCAACCTACCTGATGTCCCCCAGTTGTTTTTGATATCTGTTTTGGCAAAGGGTTGTAATTCAAGACATCTAGAGGACAACAGGCTGGGGAAGCCTGGTTTGAATGTAAGAGAAGACAAAGAAAACAGAATAAGGGAGACAGAACTAAACTGACTGCATGAAGGCCTGAGACATATGTTTCCTTACCCCTTTCATATTATAAGTAGATCTTTATAAATGCCTCCTCTTGCATAAACTCTGCTGTGCCCTCAGGAAAAAAATTGAGGTCATTTATCAGCACCTTGGACAGAGGTTTCTGCAGGGTCATATCTAAAAGTTCTCATGCTGCAGACTTACTGGGTTCTCAGACACATACAAGATTTCATCTTTTTTTTGTCATGCTTTTAAAAATCTAATTACTCCACACCCATTTCTAGGGAAAATATTAAAACTATAATATTTTAACAGCAATGTGGGCCATAGCTTTTATGTATTTGCATAATTTACATTTTCATCACTCTTAACTGATGCCTTGATCTTTCTATGTTCTCCTCCAAGAATGTGCTCCTTCAGGAAACAGAAATAAATTTCCAAGACACTTGCAGTTCTGTAAAGCACTTAATTGCTAACATTTTATAAATATAAGGCCAGGATGTGGCATGTTTACATAACTTCAGTATGAGAAACCAAATTATTTAGCAATGTACTGAGATCTGAAACACTTTCAAACACCATGAGATGTTCGGAAGAAAGGGATTAATAGTTAATTTTTAATTTAGGAAAAAATCAGGATATAAATAGAGATTAGAAGCATGTGACCTCCCAAAGACTGCTGGACGGCAGCTCTCAGCATTTGTCACAACTGACTATGTTGGCTAGAAATTCTGGGATTTTGAGTCCATCACCTGGAAGGCTACATAATTCTCACCTGTGTACACACAAAGTAATGTGATGGTTTATATTAAACAAGCCCAGGATTATGGTAAACTCACATGAGAAGAGATTTCAAAGCAATATCTGGTCCTTACAAAGAAATGTGTTTACAGCAGACTTTTCCTATGAGTGAAGAATGCAACCCAGTGTAAATCCTTCCATTTCTCAATCTGCATCTCAATGTATAGTCATATGGGTATAATTGGAGCAACTCCATTTCATAGGCTGAGCCTCAAGAGGTAATGCAAATACATATAAGACAGACTGTGGAACAGTCAACACTTCTTTGGCTTCTTGGCTATTACCATTTGCCCACCACCACCATTTGGTCCCTAACACATTACTTTCAAAGCATTTTTAGTCATTGTGGCTATAGACCCTGATGGGGACCACATTTCAAAATGTGAAGAGAGATTCCCAATAGATATAACTGCATGTTTGACAAACTAGGGCTCTCTCTTTTCCTCTTTAGGAAAATCCAGTGTGTGTGTGTGCATACACATACAAGTCTCCCATCCAAAAAGCTCTCCCATTAAGTGGAAGCCCTGACAGAGAAAATGAATGTATACATGTCCATGTCCCTCCTCCAATGAAGTGAATCAGGCCACCCATCAACCTAAGGACTTTCATTTATCTGTAGGTGGGAATAGTTATAACATCAATAACTAGGAACCCTGGTGGCACAGAGGTTAAATGCCTGTACTGCAGCCACTCACTCACAAACCACAAGGTTGCAAGTTCAATACCAGCCACGGGCTCAGGCTCAACTCAGGCTTGCGTCCTTCCATGGTTGCTAAAATGAGTACCCAGATTGTTGGGAGAATTAGCTTACACATTCTAAACCACTTAGGGTTTCTTAAGTGCACTGATAAGCAGTATAGAAATGTACTTGCTATTGCTGCTATTACTGCTATTGCTATCAATATGGTCCTCTCTGGAACAGGTATTGAGAGATGGAAACTTAATTAATTTAGAGTATTTATATCCCACTTTTCAAGAACATCAATCTTTGGGCATATCAACATTGCCCTAAAACAAAACCATGCATATTTAACACAAAGTTGGCCAAACTGTAAATAGCTATATCAGTAAGTATGGCCACAACACTTTCAAAGATGCAAGAAGGGGTAATAAACTATCAGTTATTAACAATCTGACCATTTCGTGAATATCAGAAGGCAGAAAACTGATCTCACTCAGTGGTGATATTTCAATAAACAAAGAACAAGCTGTCAAGGTCTCGTCAAAGAATTATCTTGTCAGAAGATTTTAATTATCCAAAAGAAACAGCATGCAATGCTATCTTTACAGCCTCCAGTCAGAACCATATGTATAATTACATAAGTTATCTTGAGAACTTTAAATACTCACTGGCAGAGTGACAACTTTCTTGACAGAAAGTGAGTTACTGCAAAACCAAATCATGACATGTACAACTTCTCTTTTCTTTTCAGGGATGGTGGAATTCATGTCCAAGCTTTGAGAAATATATTCTGACTGAGATCTCTTCCATCACTGCATTCACTCGTCTGTGCAATTAAATCCTCACATACATATTTGGTAAATTTTCAAGACAGTAGTCTCTTAATGCATTTATAATAATCACATAAAACATGTTCCAGCAACCTTATGCAATTATTTCATGCAGTCCCTATTATTGCTTACATTCATGCTGGGATTTGTTTTTTCAGCTTCCTGGAAACAAAAGTTATGAGAAACTCTTTTATATGTCACATGGCATCATCTTCTCACCCGCCACCTTTCCCCCACTTTAGCCACCTCTCTTATTCTCACAGTCCTAGGACAGACAGAATAGTCTGCTGCAGAATCACCTATTACAGTTTGACCGGTGACTCTATGGGATTGGTCACCATGGTTTCACTTATCCACGTCTGAAGATATGGTCTCTATAGGGATCTGGTGGTCCTCCAGTGCAACTCTATGGTCAATTGGCATTATCTGAAGTTCTTGCTATCTGCAGTAAGTCTAGGAACGTCTCCTCTACAGATATGAGGGTTTGCATGCTGACTGAATTTAAGAATGCACTGACCTCAACTCATGGTGACCCTGTGAATGAGAAATCTCATAGATCTCCCTGCCCTTCACCTCTTTGCTCAGGGGCTGAGGCTCATGTCCTTCCTGACTGAGTCTATCTACCTAGCATGTGGTCTTCTCTTTCTGCTGCCTTCCACCTATCCTAGCATGACTGCCTTTTCTAATTCATTTTTCTGCATGATGTGGTCAAAGTACAACAGCCCTAGTTTAGTCATCTTGGCTTCCACAGTTTTCAGGCTTGATCTGTTCTATAACACATTTGTTTGTCTTCTTGGCTGTCCATGGTATTCTCAATACTCTTCTCCAGCACCATGTCTGAAATGAGTTGCTTTTCTCCCTAATGGCTTTTTTGTTTTATTGTCCAGTTCTCACATTCTTACAAGTTGATGGGGAATACAATGGCTTGGATGATCCTCACTTTAGTGTTCAGAGTTATGTCTTTACATTTTATTAACTTGTTCAGTTCTTTCAAGCCGCCCTAGAAGTTTCACAAATACAGCCAAATTATTTATTCTATTTGTTTGCATTAAGTTAATAGTAACAATTATTTCTGATATGGTATTCTTAATTATAAGAGCCAGGATAATGTAGTGGTTTGAGAGTTGGGCTAGGACTCTGGAAGAATAGGGTTTAAACCCTCTTTTAGGCTAAGAGAGTGTAACTTGCTCAAGATCACCCCAAGTCACATGCTTTGAGAGGAAAGCAATAGCAAACAACTAAATAAATCTTGGCAAGAAAATCCTATAAAGTCATCATGAGTCAGAATCAACTTGAAGGAACACAACATTAACACCACCTAATTACATTTGCACCTATCATGTCAAGTCACTATATCAAAAATGGAAATTATAAGCCCTGCTCTTACTTTACATTTGCTCTTTCAGTACGCGGAGAGGGAGCCAGCTGGTCCTGTCGCCAGCCTCCTCAAATGCAGGTTCTGTATGCATAATATGCAGAGCCTGATGAAAGGTGATGCTTTTGGATTACAACCTCCAGCAAGTTGTGGACCTATGTGGTAATTTTTCAGTGTTGTGATCCAAAGCAGTAATTGTGGCCTGCAGAAGTAATATTCCTATGGTGTGACAGAATGTATATTTTATTTGAAAATGACTTTCCCCTACTCCATTCCTCTACTATTACTATTATTGATTCCTCTACTATTACTATTGTTGATATAAATAGTACATTTGAGACTATTGTAAGGCTTGAATTGCTTCACGAGGTCTAAAACATGGATATTAACATAGTCTTTCCCACATTTGGTTCCATATTTGTATCCACACATGGCACAAACAACATGTAATTGGCCCAAGGACACAATTTACTTTCATATGTGTAAGCAACCTTAAAGATGGCTTTGTAGTTGGTTCCTATGCTTTTACACTGATAAAATACATTTTAACTAATAAAAACATATGCTGAATTATAGTCTGACAACACAACTCTTTCAGGTTCAGATACTACTGAATGAATCTGGGACATCAGGAACCTTGATTGTGTGAGTAGAGACCCTACATACATACAGTTTATGTACATATAGCACATCTCCATTTTCAGCTAATGGACACAGATTTGGGGCATGACCAATACTGGCTTAGAAGACAAGGCCAAGATCTATAATAATAATCATTTTATTTCTAGCCCGTCCCTCTGAACAAGCAATCGGGGCGGGTTACAGATCTCTCAGTTAAGACCTATGTGCATGAAATACAGCTATAGCTTCAGCCTGCAGCACATCTTTGAAGATGCAGTTTGGGGAAGGTGTGTCAAGGAATGCTCATTTTGCCACTCCTTAAGACACATTGTCCCTTAAAGTACATCTCCAAAGATGTGGAAGGAACCACACACAATCTTCTATAATGACAAGTGTGAACACAACGTAAAAATATAAAGACTTATGTCAAAATATTCCGGTTTAGGAGAACTTGTCACCACCAACTGATGAATCTGTACTAGTTCTACTTCTACAGTATTGCAATATTTTAAGAATAGCTTCTCTTCCACAAAAATATTTGCTTACAAATCACACATGGTAAGTGCACACCAACATAATGGAAACATATTTGTGAGTAAATACGCCTAGAATTGCTGTTTAAATCAGCCAATTCACAATGCCCAGCCACAGTGACCTCTGTTTGCTTATCTTCTTCTTTTTCTTTGCTAACAGCTCATAAATATGCTTCAATTCTCATTCTATACATTCTCCAAAAGATTAGATTATGACATGCAATATCAAATATCGCTGTTTCACCAAAAAAAGGGGAATAGCGGCAACAAAAGGTAATCAGGTTTGTCCAGTTTCTATCCACAGTTTTTCTGATGTAATGAGAGCTGGGAAGGAAGAGAACTGCTGTATGATAGCATTCCTTTAAGAAAAAGGAAACCACAGGAATTTCTGGAATTTTGCCAGACTGGAACTATATCCAGCATCTTTTGACCTCTGATCTGAACCCATTTGGAAAATCCTCTCCAGCCACTCTATCTTCAGGTCATCTGTAATTGGAGTCTTGACAAGTTACCCAAGGCAGATCCTCTTTCTAATGTACATGAAGGAGAAGTAAATGTTTCAGCAAGATGTTGATGAAATTATGCTGTTTCCACAAGCCATGCTTGTGAACCTATCACAGTGATCTCTTAAATCACCATTCTCCCTTCCTACAAAAGTAACCCATAGTGGCTAGAACATAAGAACACAGAAAAAGCTATTTTTTAGGACCCCAAATCCCAGAATACTCCACCTATATCATTTGCATGAATACTAACAATAGGTGAAAAATGGAAGGTGGAAACATTTTCAGATCAAATGCACATTCAAGAACAGCACGTTACTTTTTAGATTATCATTCCCAATGGCTATGTTGGCTAGTAGATTCTGTTAACAGGCCTGAAGAAATTTTCCATGCTGTGCCAGAATGCTTGGTTGCTTTGAAAATGACTTGTTTAAATGCCCATTACCCACCTTCTGTTGATATTAGCAACATTTTAATGTATAAGGCCTGAATTGATTTTTGCTTGAATAAGTCCACAACAGGAATGTTAACCTTGCATTTAAAATGCTCTCTCCTACACTTATTAATGTATTAACATCCACATATTGCCCAGTGTTTAAGTAGCTCAGGTGCACTTTTTAGCTTTAAGATGTTTAAACAGCCTTAAAAGAGGCATGGTTGTTGATTCCTATGCATTTTGACCCATAACGTCCCACTAAATTCCCATTCAGCTTCAGCCTTACCCACCTGGGAGTAAAACCCACTGTGGAAATTACTTCTGAGTAAATTTTTGGTGTAGTGGTTTGAATATTTGAACTAGAGAAGGGTTCAAATTCCTGCTCAGTCATGAAAACCCACTAGGTGGCCTTGGGTGAGTCACATACTCTCAGCCTCGGAGGAAGACAAAGGCAAATGCCATCTGAACAAACCTTGTCAGGAAAACCCCATGATAGGTTCACCTGAACCTGACTTGAAGGTAAAGAACAATTTTGCAGTGGTTCTCAGCCTTTTGCATCTTACATCCCGTCTATCACTCCCTTAAAAGTCACTGAGTCCCACCATGACAAAAATAAGAAGCCTGATTTCCCGAAGAAAAGGCTAAAATAAAATATTCCAAGTGTGTCCCGCCTGAACTACTTCTGTGTCCGACTAGTGGCAGATGCACCACTGATGTATAGGTCCAACCCTATCTGTGTAACTTTAAAAACCTGTTCCCAAATTGCAGAAGAAAAGTCCCACTGGATCAAACCAAAGGCCCCTTGCGTTAAACATCCTCTCTAGCCCAAACAGATGCCCATGGCTGCGTCTGCACTTCAGATACAATGCAGTCTGACACTGTTTTAATTGCCATGTAATCCTGGAACTTGTAGTTCATTGGGGCACCAGAGCTCTAAGACAGAGAAGGCTAACCTCGCTCCCAAAAGTACAAATCCCAACATTCACAGCATTGAGGTCACGGCAGTTACAGCGGTGTCAAACTGCTTTATTTCTGCAGTGTGGGTGCAGGCCACAGAAACCCACAAGCAGGGCAAAAGAGCAATGATGCTTCACAATCAAATCCCATCCACAACCAAAAAATGTTTTTGTTTTGAGGCTGTCCATAAGTTGGAAAACGACATGAGAAGGCACATACGACAGCAGCAGTACCAGCAGCGACAACAGACATTGATTCACCTAGTAAGAGAAATAAGCATAAAGGAAAAAATATAAATAAACTTTAGCCTTCCTAGTATCCTGTACTCCAGTGGTCCCCCCCAAAGAGATTTTTTTTTGGACTTCATCTCCCAGAAGCCTCAGCCATGTTGTGCAATAGCCTGGGATTCTGGGAGTTGAAGTCACAGTTTTGGGGGGAACCATTGCACCCAGTTTTGGGTGAGAGAGATGGCAAGGCTTGGCTATACAATGGAGATGGTGCAAGGAGACAAAAGCACACACCAAGGTTGTGGTTTCAAAAAGAAGCATCTCCTCCTCCCACCAGAGGGAAAGAGGACAAAATGTCCATGTTTGCACTTCAAACACACACACACAAAAAGTAATGATGCAATCAGAAGGTGAGCCAAAAGAGAGGGGGGGAAAAGACATCATACAGTTGCAAGGAGGAAAAAAACAAAAAGGATGCATCCACACTGTGGAAATAACCCAGTTTGATACCGCTTTAACTGCCATGGCTCAAGGGCCATTCTGGGAATGGCCCTTGAGCCATGGCAGTTAAAGCGGTATCAAACCGGGTTATTTCCACATGTCTCCATCCAAATCCATATCCCCCCAGCTCCTGCTGGGACTCTAACTCCCATCATCCTGGGTCAGTTCATTCATAGCTTCTGCTGGGACTCCAGCTCCCATCATCCTGGTCAGTTCATTCATTCAGTTCATTCATTCATTCCCTTCATTCATTCTCCCCCAATTCCCTTTGACTCCATCATCAGCCTTCCTGCTATCACTTACTTTAATAAGAGAGAGAGAGGGATGAATGGATGGAGCCTGGCTGAGACACGTCTGCTCTCCTCGGCGGCTGCACAGCGAATGAGACAGGCTCAGAATCTTCAGGGAGCAGGGACGGCGCTGATTGGCTGAGGCGTGGGCGTGGGGAGGACACCCGGGAGCCAATCAGGAGTGAGGATGAGGACTCAGCCCGCGCAAAGGGCTTCCCCTCGTTCGCCTCTAGAGGGCGCCCGCAACTTCTCTAACATAGTTCTAGAGAAGCGGTGCTTTGGGATTTAGGCGACATTTCCGGGCTCTGCTTCGACGCCTACTTGGGGAGGTCCCAGCCACACTTGCAGAAAAATAATAATCCACTTTGAAACCGCTTTAGCTGCCTTCCCCTGGGCTCAGTGGTAGGGAATCCTGGGAATTGTGGGGTTGGTGAGACGTTGAGTGTCTGTCTGGTGGTGCTACAATGAAACCACATTTTTTAATTTTATTTTAATTTTAATTTCAGGCAGTTTTTTTTGGTGGGTTGGTTTTATATGAGCAAATGTAGGGGTGGTGTTTTAATGTTTAATGGTTTTTACTGGTTTTAAATCCATGTTTTCATGTTGGTGTTATTTAATTTGTTGTTGTTGTTTTTTCAAACTTTTGTAATTAATGGTTTAAGCTCTGCCTATATATATGCACACATACCCTGTTTCCCCAAAAATAAGACATCCCCATAAAATAAGACCTAATAGAGGTTTTGCTGAATTGCTAAATATAAGGCCTCCCCTGAAATTAAGACCTAGCAAAGTTTTTGTATATAAATATATATACAATATATAATAAATGTTCGTGGTTTTTTTTGTTTTTTGTTGTTTTTTTTTTGGTTCAACAATAAATATGAATTCTTCTTCATGAAAAAAAATAAGACATTCCTATCTAAAAATAAGACCTACCGCATCTTTGGGTCAAAAATTAATATAAGATACTGTCTTATTTTAGGGAAACAGGGTATATACTATATGTATGTGTGCATATATACATATATATATAGTAGCTTATATATCTATATCTGTTGTAGTTGTCATTATTTTAATGAACCCCCTAGCATCCATATACATACCTCAAAGCCTTTGACTGCCTTGATCGTGAAAGGCTTAAAGACATGGGAGTGCCAATACATCTGATAGTCTTGATGAGGAATCTGTATTCAGGACAAGAGGCCACTGTCAGAACAGAACACGGAGAATTTTGCCGTCAGGTTTCAAATCAGATGCCTGGAGCCAAGCGTGCCTCCTGAGGGCTATGGCAGCCGCCATGGCCTTGGCAGAGCAGTGCACGTTGTGCCTAGCTGAGGTAATGAGGAGTCCCCCGATGGCATGGGCCTCCTCACGGAGTTGATTTGCCGCAGGCAATTTTTCGTCTGGGAGGTCTGCCAGGAGCGGAGACATATGCTCCATGAGGTACTGCACGTAGGCCCCCATACAGGCATTGTAGTTGGAGACCTTGAGGCCTAGTGCAGATACCTCAAAGACCTTCCTCGCCAGTCCGTCAACCTTTTTGGCCTCTCGGTCCATCAGAGAGGTGAAAACCCACTGGGATCCCTCGACTATCGCGGAGTTCTGCTTCAGGTGTGCGTGCAGCCACGGAGCCGACATCGGAGAGATCTTGTAAAGGCCATCGTAGATGGGACAGAAGCGGGCGTCTGTCAGGAGCGCTTCGCAATCCTCTCCAGGGATGGCAGGAAGGGGATTGCTGCCAGGGTTGGTGTCGAACCCTGGATCCAACGCTCCACCTGGTCCACGGCCTCGTCCTCGGAGCGGGTGATTTCGAGCTTGAGGGCATTGGCCATTTTGATCACATGCTCTCCGAAGAGTTGCACGTTATCCGATGGGGAGACCGGGCCCAGCTGATAGAACTCCTGCGGAGAATGGCACATCACTCTGGACAGGTCGGAGTGGTCATCCTGCGAGAACTCCTCCTCCAGGTCGGAGTCCTGCGGTAGCTGCCCCTCGCCAACGCAAACGACTGATCCCTGAGGGGAGTGGACCTGGGCCTCCACCTCCATGTGAACGGCCTCCTCCTCCACTTCCATGCGCTCCTCCACGTGCTCCTCGGGCTCCTGAGCGCCAACCGAGACATCAAGGGCAACCCAGCGCCAGTCCCGACGCTTACCAGCGGGGTCCTTCCGCTTCTCCAGCAAGGAAGGGTCCACGGCGACAAAATACCGGCCAGAGTCACTGTCGTAGTAGTACTCTGGCTCAGAGTCGGAGGAGACGGACCTCGCCATCGGCGTGGAGGAGCGCCTTCTGGAAGGCGAGAAATGTTCTGGAGACAGCCTCGGTGCAGAGTGGGGTTCAGGTGAAGGAAGCCGGACCATCTCGGGCTCCCGAGTCGGAGCGGAGGGCTGGGTCTCAAGAGACGGAACCGCAACCATCGGTACCGAGGAGGCCTTCGGTACGGAGGCGGCCTTATGTCGAGGTCTGGCGCCATCATCGGAGTGGGCTTTTCTATGGGGAACCTCGGTCCCAGAGGAGTGCTTCTTCTTGGCGGAGGACTTACATCCCGACTCTCCTACTGCCAAGCCCTTAGAAGGTTTGACCTTCTTACTAAGGTCATCATCCCTCCAGTCCGAGCCTGACTTGGGCTTGTCCTTTTTGTCCTTCTTGGAGGACTTGGACTTCTCACCCGAACTCTGCGCTGGAGGGGCCTCCTTCTGTCGGGGAGATGAGGAAGATGGACCAGTAGGGGAAATCATAGCCGTGGGGGCCACAGACATCTTAGCAGCAGGATCCGAGGACTTGGAAGCTGACCTGGACTCGGACATCTTCGGTGTAGCCTTTGAGGTGGAAGGGAGGGTCTCCTGTGGCTGAAGAGCGCGGTCCAGCAAGTAGGATTTGAGCCTGGAAGCCCGGTTCTTCCTGGCCTGGGGGGTCAGAGACCTGCAGAGGGAGCAGCTCTGGACGTCGTGGGTCTTCCCCAGGCAAATCAGGCATTTCTTGTGCAGGTCGGTGTGGGGGACCTTGGCCCCGCAAACAACACAGTTTTTGAATGGAGCCGGAGACATCAAAACAGGTCCAAAATCCAAATCGTAATCAACAAGCCGAAGGGCAGACAGGAGCGAAGACGGAGAACCAGAAGACTAGTCGAAGAGCAAGCCAAAAAATCCAAAAACCATGAGGGAAATCAGCAAATTCCAGCACTGTTCCTTTCCGAGTAGCTTACGCGGCGGAAAAAAAGGAACTGGGGAAAAGAGCGGGAACAGGGCTTATATAGAGGAGGGGCAGAGCTACTGCCAAAAAGTTGCAAAAAGTTTCAAGCCTTTTTCCGCCCAGTGATTCCAGAAGGTTCCGAATCGGATTGCGCAGGCGCAGTACAACCCATTTGTATGATTTGCAGAGACCACGAAGAAGAAATATATATACACACATATGCACACACACATATGTATATACACACACACATGTATACACACACACACATATTGTACATACTCATGTATAAGTCTACAAATTTTAGTCAAAAAATCAACCCCAAAAAGTTGGGCTCACTTATCCATGGGTCAATGTAAGTACTGTATTTTAACTCTCCAGGTATTTAAAACTTCAGGAATGGACGGATTGGGTCCAGAATATTATAAAGTGTTTGAAAGGATGCCAATTCCAAAATTGTTAGAATTATATAATGGAATAATAAATGGGGAGAAGATACCGGCATCATGGCATCAATCATTAGTAATTTTAATACCAAAGGTAGATAAAGATTTAACTGACTCAGGATCAGATAGACCTATATCATTAATCTCTGAGTAGAGTGGCAAAAGGTAAGAGCTTAATCCATCCTGGGAGCAACCCCAAAAAGCCCCTACCCCATTTATTTTTTCCACCATGATGCTGCTTCTGGCCTTTTTGAATGCTTGGTGGGAAAATGGCTTTGGTGGCACCTCTTTGGTGCTTCCCCTCAAAGGAGTGCTGAGACGAATCAGGATTAGAAGGATCTGAATAACACCTTTATGTATGAAGACAGTAAGCTTCATCCTTTACATCCTTTGCTACATGCCCCCAAGTTTTATCCTTGACTTATCCATGAGTTGTATCAAAATTCATAATTTTGGCCCCAAAACTTGCCCTTGACCTACACATGAGGTCGACTTACAGTCAAGTGTATATGATGTGTGTGTGTGTGTGTATTCAACCCAGGTAAAGAGGAAATCAAAATCAAAAGATTTCGCATACCTTGGGTCAAACATGGATCAGAACAGAGGCTGCAGTCAAGAAATCAATAAGATTAAGAATGGGAAGGGCAGCTATGAAAGAACTGGGCAAGATCCTAAACAGTAAGGATACACAACTGAATACAAAAGTTAGAATCCTCCAAGCCGCTGTATTCCCCATCACCCTGTATGGGTGTGAGAGCTGGACTGTGAAGAAAGCAGATAGAGAAACTCAAGGTATGAGCACAAGTCACACTTTCTCAGCATAAGAGGAAGCCAATGGCAAATCTCATCTGTATCAAATCTTGCCAAGAAAACTCCCTGATGTGGTTGTTGTAAGTCAGTTGAAGAGTCAAATTGCACAACTCCATAGGGTCAGCTGCACTCCTGCATGTGTGCTGCTCTCTCACAACTCTAGGCTCTCAAATCATACTAGAAGCAAAAGAAACAATTGATTGACTTCTTTCTTTCTTCATTGCCGGGAGTGTGTCATGTAAACTCTGAGGATTACCCCTGGGGTGCATCCGCACTGCAGAAAGGGCTGCATCCGCACTGCAGAAATAATCCAGTTTGAGTTTGACCCCACTTTAACTGTCATGGATCAATGCTGTGGAATTCTGGGAGTTGTGGTTTGATGAGTTCCCAGATATCCATAGCATTGAGCAATAGCAGTTAAAGTGGGGTCAAACTCAAACTGGATTATTTCTGCAGTGCGGATGCAGCCCTTTCAATTAAGACAACCATCTCTGAAGATGCCAGCCACAGTTACTGGCGAAACGTCAGAAAGGAACTCTTCTAGAACATGGCCACATAGCCCAAAAACCCCACAAAAAACTAAGACAACCTCCTTTGCTATTCTGCTCCAAGAAGGCACACCACTCACTCTCCCTCTCTCTCTGAGGGAAAAGAAAATTTCGAGGCATTACTTGCTTCATAAGCCACATCAAACTTGTCATTCTGGCAAATAATTCTAGTGTCCTCATCAGTAGGATTGTTCCTTACAGCACAAGTCTGTGAACTATGGCATGGTGAACCAGACCCATGCCCAATTCAAAGCTAGTGCTGTGGAAGGATTCAGCTGACGAAATCTGCTGTGTGTTCTCTCTCTTAGGCTGGGGACCATTTCCCACATGACCATGTTAATTTATGTGCATTCAAGTCAATTCCAACCCATCCAACCCTTTAAAACAATTTTTGGCAGATTTTATTCAGTGGTTTGCCATTCCTTTCTTCAAAGACAGTGTGACTTGCATGTCGCCCAGTGGGATTCCAAGTGGGGATTCAAACTCTGGTTTCCTGGAATAGTCCAATACTCAAATAGCTACAGCATGCTGGCTCTGTCATATTTGCTGTTTTATGCCTTCTGTCTGTTCCTACTTACAGTGACCCCAAGGCAAATCTATCATGGGGTTTTCTTGGCAAGATTTGTTCAGAGGCCTTCCCCTGAGGCTGAAAGCATGTGACTTACCCGATAGGTTTTATGGCCAAGCTAGGAATCAAACCCTGGTCTCCAGAGTCATAGTCAAACACTCAAACCATTACGCCATGCAGGCTTTACAATACTATCCTAATCAAGTCTGGATACCTTACATTCAGTTTAAACAACTTAAAAGTTTTAAACCATTAAAAACAATTTAACCATTCTACAAACACTATCAGCAATTGAACAATTTAAAAAGTGAATGGCTTGAAACTTGTACATGTCCATTTTTAGAGGAAATCATTAGGCTCCAACGGCTGCCAGAATAAAACAAATGCCACTAAAAATGAAATGGTTTGTGGCCACTCTGGATTTTTATTTGCATGAAAACAAAAATGCAAGAGTGGTTAATTTTCTATTTTTATTCCATCAGTGCAAATTACAAGAGCAATCTGAAAAACAAGAGGAAGGTGGTAATTTACTTTTGGTAAAATGAAATTAAATATGTAAAACGATCTAAATATTTAAACCAGCAATCTGGAGAATAGCACCTTAGATCAAGGCCATTCATATCTGATATTACAACAATGTGGTGTTGTGGTTGCTTTAATGATAATTAATTCAACAAATTCAGTTTGTTTTAATGGCAGTTAATTCAAAAAAGTAAACATGAAGGCCTAGAAGGGAGAAAATGAGCTGAATAATACAAATGAGCAAGGGATGGTAAGAAGCTCCATGGGTTTCTTCATCAGGCAAGATGTTACAAACCAAACAGGAGGAAAAAACAATGGGAAATGTTAGATGCCTGCATGTTGTTTCAGTCCTTAGTAAAGATGTTATGCTGTGGAGGATATCTTTTGCAGGCAGGCTCCTCCTCCTTCTGGCCATGCGGCAATGGGGAGATTTTCAAAGTCCAGGAAATTTAAAGTCCATTTGCATCTCAATAGGGACCCCTCTTTTGGAATCCAGTATGTCTCCATTCCAGTGAGGTCACAGGTCTCTTTCTAGGCAGAGAACATTGGATTCCTCAAGAAGTCTCCATGTTTTTTTGCATCAGGAACATTTTGCTGGTGTAGAGAGAATTTTACCTTGGTTGAAGGCCCAGTCCACAGGCTACTCTTCATGGTTCCCGTTGCAGCTACAATGCAGTATCTCACAATACAGAAAATATGCATGTTGTTTCAGTCCTCCCAGCATACCATCTTTACTAAGGACTGAAACAACATGCAGGCATCTAACTAACATCTCAAATTGTTTTGTTTTTTTTCCCTCCTGTTTGCTTTGTAACATCTTGCCTAATGGAAGAAGCCCATGGAGCTTCGAAAGCTTGCACTAAGTATATTACGCATTTTGGTTGGCCAATAAAGATATCACTGATGGATTTTTGTTTGTAAGGGCAAGTTGTACACTTTAACTTATAGACAATACATTTGAAAAACATCTCAATACTTGAAGAAAATGTGTACTCATGAATACAAGCCTCTTCTCAAGCATATCGCTTCGTTTAGGGCTTATAGGAACATGAAACTAATTTCATTTTACTGGGCATGATGAATCTGATAAGTTGTTTTTCCCAGAGGCTCACATGTACTTCAGAAATATTGCTTTACTAGATTATATTGAAACTATTTGGCTGACTGGATCCCTGAATCTCTCTTACATGATGAATTCAGAAAACCAAGATCCTGAGATCATATTTAAGATTCAGATCCTTTTTACTCCTATTGTAGAGAAAGATACAGGCAGCTGCCTTGTAACAATCTACACAAATTATTTCTTATTGTCTACTACTCTTAATGAAAATGTTTCAAAGTAGTTCCAGACTGGAGCCTTTGTTGGCCCCAGTTGCAAAGGCCACATAGAATGTGAGTCAAGGCTTGCACTGTACTATTGAGCTGAAGCCCTTTTGTCTTTCAGTTCATTAACAGATCTAAATCTTCAAAGTGCTCTGAAATAATCAGGTTAATTTCAGTTAAACTTCAGGATCACCTAACTTTGCTCGTACATTTAGCTGCTGAATATACTTAAAATACATACCCTTTATATGTTACTTTTTAAAGAGTATTTCCAACGGCATAATTAAATACATTAAGACATTGTTAAACTCAATTACTAGTAAAAACTATTATCAAGTTTTAGCCATTTGTTTTTACTCTTCAGGTTTCCAGACTTACTGTTTGAAGGGCCAGCAAACCTGGATTGTCTTTTTCTTTCCCATCTTGTAAGAGAAAGCAACAACTAGCAATGCAAAGCTTATATGATATCAATACCATGTTTTCTTGCCTTCAAGGGCAGTAGCCAGTGAAGTAAATTTGGGATAGGAAAACCAAAAAATGGTCATGTTTAGTATTACTAGTTGCTAATGGTGATGCTAACAAACATGGGACTGCTCTAGCACAAATATGTTTTGTATTACTATTTATTTTATTAACAGGTCCATGAGGTTGGAGGGCAATATAAATAAATTCATAAAATAAAATGACCAAAGAAAACATGAACTTTAAGAGAACCAGTAGTCCTTACTGACTTATTTGTAAGGATGAAATAAGAGCCCATGTTCCATCATTGCCAGATGAGCCTCAAATTTTTTATCCATCAACAATCTTCCAGTCAATTTTCATCTTTAAAATTCCTTGCTAGCTTGATATGATGGAACCCCTATAACTGAAGTATGGCATTTATGTCAACACAAAGTAAGAAAAATGGGCTTCTATGTGGAGAGTATCTTATACATTTTGGTACAGCTGGGAGTAGCAACTACTCAGGAGCGCTTAGACAATAGGCTTTAAATTTTAAGTCAAAAATTGGATTTATTGTAAATGCCACATTCACAGAGCACAGATTTCTTAGTAACATACAGATTTATGCGGTTAAGCATTTTGACTGAGTAAAGAAATCCTCCTTGCACAACTTTTTAAAGATGTGCCTAAGCTAACCTAAATAAGCAGACAGCATAACAAAAGAGGGAAACGTAAACATGTAACTGCTTAAGCATACTTTAATGTATATAATATTTTAATATTATATACATTAACCATTTCAATCATATCTAAATGTAAAAACCAGTTCATCTGTTGTACACTGCAATTATTACCCCAGTCATTCATTAAGGTCAGGAAAATTAAGATACCCTTTTCATAAGAAATCAGTTACGCAAAGAAAACTGTATCACTACAAATTTTTATTCAGAAGCCCATCTTTTTAAAAAAATTGTCATTATGAACTTGTTTGGTCGATCAACTACAACACTTTCTAACAGACAAGATAGAAATGGCATGGCTCAGAATCTTCCCGATCTTTCACGATCTCTTGACCGCCTTCTATCACGCTCTCGGCCTCCACCTCCGCCACCACCACCGCGACCACGATCTCTGGATCTAGAGCGACGCTCACGGGATCTTGACCTTGATCTATGCCTGGTAGAAAACCAAAAAATGCATGCACTAAAAAACTGCTTTCTTACACAAACTGTTGAGTCAGTAATCTAAAATGCACAAGTCACTTAAAAACAGAATTCAAGGGAATTTGATTTTAACATTACTCCTATTGTTGGTAATCCTAAATTATAGTAGCACTAGCCCCACAAATAATTCCCTTAGCCCACTCTTTGCACATGACCATGATCAGTTCAGCTACAATGGACAATGACAGGACAATGTCAGACCTTACTCTGTGTTTACTGTATTTAACATTTAATCTTAAATCCAATTGTTACTCCCAACTAGATTAGACCCACTAAATGGATGGGAACTTACCAAGTCAACATTTAGTTCCACTAATTCAATGGATTTACTCTAGTTGGAACTAGCCAGTGGATTCAGGCATATGATATTTACAGTGCAATCCTGTGGATTCCTACTCAGAACCAGGTGCAGTTAACCCATTTGTGTGAGTCATGGAGACTACAAAGAAAAAAAAATGTTCTGCTTCTTTCAGAAAAACACACATCTTGGGTTTTGGGGAGCCAAAGACAGGCGTCTCTTGGTAGGGATCCCCGCCCATTCATCAGTGCGCAGGAATAGGTTTGTTTTGCCATGGTGGCACCACTAAGTGGGCTCATGTGACACTCCTGTATTCAACCATCTCAATCCTGCTGCTTTTGCCCCCAACATGGGTCCAAAAGACACTGCAGAAATAATTCTTAACTGCCCTAGTACAATGCTAGGAAATTCTGGGAATGGTAGTTTTGTGAGACATTACATTTAGCCTTCTCTGTCAAAGAGCTCTGGTGCCACAAGAAACTACAATTCCCAGAATTCTCTAACACTGAGCCAGGGCAGTTTAACGTGGTCTGAAACTGGATTATTTCTGCAGTGTGTTTTGGACCCCAGATATATCAAGTGCACTATACATCTCTGGGCCATCTAGCCCCCATCACTGCCACCTTAAGCTGAATTAGTAATTGTGATGTCAGTGCTATGCCCTGTCTTTTACCTAAATATGCTATGTGCCAGCACCAGGCCTACACAAGAAACAATGTTCAGATGACCTAGTTTCAAATCATGCAGGAGGTAGGGTTGTTCCCTTCAGTTCTCCCTGGCTGACAGAGAGAGTCTGCAAAGAGAATGTAATGATGTTTGTCCAAACATAGCCCGAAAAACCAACAAAAAACTATGGATGCTGGCTGTGAAAGCCTTTGACTTCACATATTTACAAAAGTCTATGCAACTGAGAATGCTGCCTTAAGAGGGTTCACAAGCAGGGATTACTCTATAACCGGATGGGTAAAGTGTGGCATGTGGGCCACAGGTGGCCCCTTTGGGGGCAGTTTTGTAGTCCCCCCGCTGGTGTGTAAAAATAATTTTCTTTTATAGTAAAAGAATGGGAAGGCATTTTTGTTTTAAATGGCATGGGATACTAGCAAGAAGGATGAGGCTAAGAAAACTAATAACCTTATCCTAATAATAATTTCTTGGAAGAAAACTATGTTAATTTGACTGGGACTTACTTCCTAGTATACTTAAGGATGACATATTTATTATTTCCAACTCTGCAAAAAATGCAAGTGCACAAAAGTCACAAATGTACAAAATTATTGGCATTGTCCTGCCAGAATTGTCCAATTGCAAGTAGAATAGGGACTAGGCACCGCTGGCACATGCAACATCTGTAAAGAGCTGTGCCATAATGCCTTGCACAAACAGAATGAAATACTGGATTTGAACATTGACAAAAAGATGAAAACAGAGTTTCTACAAACATCTGATACAACTGCTAGGCCCTCTCCCCCACCTGAGACATCTTAACCAATAGTATCATGGTACTGTTGCTTCATTTCTATCAGAATGAAATCTCAATATTTAAATGGCACGAATGTGGCTCTGTGCACCATTGCTATTACTAAGCACAATTCTTCTGAAGAGGCACAGTACCATTAAACAATTTGTATAACCCAAATTTTAATATTTGTTTTCTTTTATTTATTTCTCCCAAATGGTCTCAAAGAAACTGTAACAGTGGCAATAACAGCTTACTATGCCAATATATGTACTCGGGTTTAGCTCTCTGGTATGTGATTACTTTTTATCTATTGAAAAGGGGGGAAAACCTGGAAATTTCAACAAGAATAATGAAGCAAACACTTTTCAGATTTCCAGCAACCAGTTTTTGGTCAGATATTACTGTACACATTACCAACTGCAATGGGAGGTGAAGTAATTTAGAAGTGATTAATTGCTACTTCTGCTATTCATTAATTTTCAACTTCATGTGATGGGATAAACTGGTGAAATGGGTAGCATTTCAGCACCTAGCTCAGTGGTAGGTAAAAGGTAGATCAAGCTCTAGAAAATCTCTGAGTCATTTGCAGTAGATCATCAATGCTTTCTGACTCTGAATTGTCTAACAGAATGAACAATGAAGGGTAAAAAGCTTTTCCCTTCAGGATGCTGCACTTGGCTATGGCTGGTGTATCTAGGAGTTTTAGTAAAACAGTAGCATATCCCACAATCCTGAGGTTTAACATCCTTGATCTGGGTTACTCCCAAGTCCTCCCTGTTTGAAGAAACAGAGGGGAAATGTGTGTGTGTGTGGGGGGGGGGGTGTCAAAAGGGCTTCCAGTAGCTTTCAACACAAACACTTACTTCTTGCGGCGGCGGCCATACAGCTCACGTCTCAGTTCTCGAGAAATGGGTTTCAAATGCATAAAGTTACAGAAACCTCCTCGTGTACACTCTCTACAGGGGGAAAAGGAAATTCAGCAGACAATTAAATAGTCATGGTGCTTGTTATATTGGTGTGAAGTATTTATTATCACATTAAAAAAAATCTAAACCACCTCAACATAAATAAAAGAGGATAGAAGACAATATAATTACCCCATTTCATACTGGCGGCAACAAGCTTCTCTGAAATCCGTCACAGGAGAGAGCTCAGCATGAATTGGCTGCCCATTAAACCATCGGTTGTTCAAGTCAATCACAGCCTTTTCTGCATCTTCTTCACGTCGAAACTGAAAATATTTACAAAAATTAAACTTTTACTTAATATAAACAAATATTGGGTAAAAAAGACAGCAGCACAGCAGTGTATATATGAATAATCAATTGAATATTCTGTAGGGAAAGTGTAAAATTTATCTGAAGATGCCCGATCCCTTCAGATTTTACAACCAAGAGTCTTAGGAACAGATTGAATAATGATTACACTGCAGCCAAAGTGGGTCTTTCAGACAGGTAAAGGGAACATGTTTACAGATAAGACAGGTGGCAAAATTTTCCATAAACAAAACTTGTATGGACCCCAAAAGGGTAAATTCTTTCAAAAACATGATCTAATTTTTACTCCAGTGTGTATGGTATAATATGAGCTGAACAGCTGTCTGTTAGAGAAATGTATACGTGCTATTTCTTACTTGGGTTCACTCCTAAAAATAGAAGTTTGACAAGATCACACAGCAACACTAAACTTCTCAAAATATTAAAATGTCTTGGGTTGGGTAGGGAGAGGAATAGTAATTAGTCTTAAGCAGCAGTGATTCCATAACCAAAGAACAACAAATACAGGGGAGAGAATACTCTTAGTATGGTCTTGCCCAGCAAATAGGAAATTTGATTAAACCCTACATATTAGTGAATGGCAGAAGATACGGTTCTAGGATACATTGGAATAATGATTTAATAACACCAGTCCATAGACCATTAAGTGAATCTGTAGCTTATTATATGCTTTGCTCTTTAAATAGCTTTATCAAATCTTATTCCTTAGAATATTGGAGGAGTGTGTGTATGTGCGCAGCAATTAGGGACCATACTGATTAGTTTTTGCTACATGAAATCAATTTTTCTTTCTGGTGAGAGATAAACAGATTCAATAAACATACCGTCAGTATCTTGGCAGCAGCCTCAGAATGTTAATAAGTGTGCCACTGGCCAGTATAAAACATGAGGCAAAATATGGTCATTTGGCAAGTAAAAAAGGGTGATTCCTGATCAACACTGGCCCTCAACAGGTTTCTGGCTTATAGCAGCCCAAATTAATAATGAGAAATTATGAGAGCTGTAGTCCAAAAAATTCTGGACAGTCAAAGCTGCTGATTCATTTTTAGTAAAAATTTTCATAGCCAGAGTTTTACGAAGGACAACCTCCCTGGAAAGGCATTTGTAGGAAAAACCTATCACACTTCCGACTAATAATGCATGTAGTTCCAATGTGCACCAATGCCTGCTACACATTTAATTGGCGAACTACACCTGCCACAAGTGCAAGTTGGTAGCCCTCTTGGAAGAGAAAGTACAGCAGCTAGAGGAGCAGATATCTGCACTCCAGCATCATAGAGAGCAGGAGATTCTCCTGAACAGGTCAGACCAGAATGTCTTGGGTGGGAAACAGAGAGAGGAAGTTGTTGGGGTGGAGGAGGTCACTCCACATATAACAGAGGTAGATGCTTGGAGGAAGGTCACACACAGAAGGAAACCAGGGAACGTTCTGTGAGCGGCTTGCAGCTACAGAATCACTGTGAATTTCTCTCTGTTGTCAGAGATGATGAGGAAAAGCAGCAGGGACAGACATCAGGGACAGAGCAGGAGAGCCTGAGAGTATCACGAAAAGGAACAGCCACTGCTAAGCCTCGGAGGAGGCGCGTGGTCGTGGTGGGGGACTCCTTGCTGAGGGGTACCGAAGCAGTGGTTTGTGGGCCTGACAAGATGTCTCGGGAGGTGTGCTGTCTCCCTGGGGCAAAGATCCATGACGTGACGGAGAGGCTGACAAGACTTGTCAAGCCTACTGACCGTTATCCCTTTCTTTTGGTTCATGTGGGAACCAATGATACTGCAAGGCACAGCCTTGAGAATATCATAAGGGATTATGAGGATCTGGGTAGGAAGCTGAAAGAGATGGATGCACAGGTTGTCATCTCATCTCTACTCCCGGTAGAAGGGCATGGTCCAGGAAGGGAGAGGAAAATAGCAGAGGTGAATAACTGGCTCCGTAGATGGTGCCGCCAAGAACAGTTTGGATTCTTGGATCATGGGCTGCGGTTCCATGAGGAGGGACTTCTGGCAAGGGATGGACTGCATCTCACGCCAGTTGGCAAAAACGTTTTTGCCAACAGTCTGAAGAATCTGATCAGGAGGGCTTTAAACTGAGTTATGTGGGGGAGGGAGACATTATTCTGGAAGGCAAAAGGGATGGAGAGAATAGTCCAAGTGGCATAGAGGGAACAAGGCAAACAGTGCAAGGACCCAACAGTAGGAGGCAAAAAAATGTGCAAAAGCAGCAAGTAAAGAGGACACATGGTCTCAAATGCCTCTCCACTAATGCACAGAGTATGGGAAATAAGCAGGATGAACTTGAACTCCTAGCACAACAAGAGAAATATGATATAATAGGCATCACTGAAACCTGGTGGGATGAGTCTCATGATTGGAATGTAGAAATAGAGGGGTATAACCTTTTTAAGAGAAACAGGCCAAGCAGGAAAGGAGGAGGAATAGCATTATATGTCAGGGATATTTACACCAGTGAAGAGATGCAGGAAGTCAATACTGGAAGCCAGGTGGAGAGCATCTGGATAAAAATTAAAGGAGAGGGAAATAACAGGGATGTTACTGTGGGAGTCTATTACAGACCCCCGACTCAGGCAGAGGAATTGGATGATGCCTTTCTAGAACAGATAATCACATACTCAGAAAAGAGAGATGTAGTAGTGATGGGTGACTTCAACTATCCTGATATTTGCTGGAAGTCAAACTCAGCCAAATCCTCAAAGTCTAGCAAATTCCTCACTTGCCTGGAAGACAATTTCATTGTCCAAAAGGTGGAAGAGGCAACAAGGGGATCAGCCATTTTAGATCTGATCTTAACCAACAGGGAAGACCTAGTTGATGGGGTGCAAGTGGTGGGATCCTTAGGTGGAAGTGACCATGTTCTCCTGGAGTTTGTAATACAGTGGAAGGGAGAAGCTAGGCATAGTCAGACACGCACTCTAGACTTTAGGAGAGCTAATTTCAATAAACTTAGAGAAATACTGGGAGTGATCCCATGGTCAGGAATACTAAAAGGAAAGGGAGTTCAAGATGGATGGGAGTTTCTCAAAAGGGAGATATTGAAGGCACAATTTCAGACAGTTCCAATGAGGAAGAAAAATGGAAGATGTCTCAAGAAGCCAGGATGGATGACTAAGGAATTTTCAAATGAGCTAAGTTTTAAACGGAACATGTATAAAAAATGGAAAAATGGGGAAATCACCAAAGAGGAATTCAAACAAATAGCCAGCACATGTAGGGGTAAAGTCAGAAAAGCTAAAGCGCAGAATGAACTCAGGCTTGCTAGAGAGGTTAAGAACAATAAAAAGGGCTTTTTTGGATATGTCCGCAGCAAAAGGAAGAAGAAGGAAACAGTGGGGCCACTGCGTGCAGAAGATGGCAAAATGCTAACAGGGGACAGAGAAAAGGCAGAATTACTCAACACCTTCTTTGCTTCAGTCTTCTCAGAAAAGGCAAAGGGTGCTCAACCTAAGGATAATGGAGACAGAATAGAGGAAATTCAGCACAGAATAAGTAAAGAGGTAGTACAGGAATACCTGGTTAACCTAAATGAATATAAATCTCCAGGACCAGATGAACTACATCCTAGAGTATTAAAAGAACTGGCAAATGTAATATCAGAGCCATTGGCAATAATCTTTGAGAACTCCTGGAGAACAGGAGAAGTCCCAGCAGACTGGAGGAGGGCAAACGTTGTCCCCATCTTCAAAAAGGGAAAAAAAGAGGATCCCAACAATTATCGTCCAGTTAGTCTGACATCAATTCCAGGAAAGGTTCTAGAGCAGATCATTAAGCAGAGAGTCTGTGAACACTTAGAGGCCAATGCCATAATCACAAAAAGCCAACATGGGTTTCAGAGAAACAAGTCATGCCAAACGAACCTGATCTCTTTTTTTGATAAAATTACCAGCTTGGTAGATGAAGGGAATGCTGTGGATATAGTATACCTCGATTTCAGTAAGGCCTTTGACAAGGTTCCCCATGACATTCTTGCAAACAAGCTTGCAAAATGTGGGATAGACAAGTTAACTGTTACATGGATTTGTAATTGGTTGACTGGCCGAACTCAAAGGGTGCTCAACAATGGCTCCTTTTCATCCTGGAGAGAAGTGACCAATGGGGTCCCACAGGGCTCTGTCTTGGGCCCAGTGCTATTCAACATCTTTATTAACGATTTGGATGACAGAATTGGGGGCATACTTATCAAATTTGCAGATGACACTAAACTGGGAGGAGTAGCTAATACCCCAGAGGACAGGATCAAAATTCAAAATGACCTGAATAGACTAGAAAGCTGGGCCAGTGCTAACAAAATGAAATTCAATGCGGAGAAATGTAAGGTTCTGCACTTAGGGCGGAAAAATGAAATGCACAGATATAGGATGGGGGACACCTGGCTGAATGAGACCACATGTGAAAGGGATCTAGGAGTCCAAGTAGACCATAAGCTGAACATGAGTCAACAGTGTGATGCGGCAGCTAAAAAAGCCAATGCAATTTTAGGCTGCATCAATAGAAGTATAGTTTCTAGATCAAGGGAAGTTATAGTGCCACTCTACTCTGCTTTGGTCAGGCCCCACCTGGAATACTGTGTCCAGTTCTGGGCACCACAATTCAAAAAAGATGTGGAGAAACTGGAGCGGGTCCAAAGGAGGGCAACTAAGATGGTGAAGGGTCTGGAAACCTTGCCCTATGAAGAACGCCTTAGGGAGCTGGGGATGTTTAGCCTGGAGAAGAGAAGGTTAAGAGGTGATATGATAGCCCTGTTTAAATATTTGAAGGGATGTCATATTGAGGAGGGAGCAAGCTTGTTTTCTGCTGCTGCAGAGACTAGAACGCGAAACAATGGATGCAAACTGCAGGAAAAGAGATTCCACCTCAACATTAGGAGGAACTTCCTGACAGTAAGGGCTGTTCGACAGTGGAACACACTCCCTCGGAGTGTAGTGGAGTCTCCTTCCTTAGGGGTCTTTAAGCAGAGGCTGGATGGCCATCTGTCAGGGATGCTTTGACTTGGAGTACCTGCATGGCAGGGGGTTGGACTGGATGGCCCTTGTGGTCTCTTCCAACTCTATGATTCTATGATTCTATGAATTCTGAGAATTCATAATGAAATGCTTTCAGGCTGGGACTTGTGCAGAGGTAGTTACACAAACTATATGGGCATTAGCTACTAGGAATCATGTCTGCCATATTTTCAGACATTTAATTTTGAAGTATTTGACAGATTGGAATTCATGTGTACCACCCCAAATGGAGCCAAAATGAGACAAATCTACAATTCAGAATTAAACACTGAAATAATAGTATGCAATTTCAGAGAAAACAGGAATATGTTTGAATCTAGAGAAGGAAGGAGAATATTTTATATCTTTTCATGTTCCTAAATGTTACATTTATATTATTCATATTCCTTAATTTTTGTGTTGGCCTGTCTGAGATGTGGTTAAAAAATACTTATTGTCTATATGCTTGAGCTAATTTACACTGGCAAGAATGTGAGATACAGTGGGGCAAAAAAGTATTTAGTCAGCCACCTATTGTGCAAGTTCTTCCACTTAAAAAGATGAGAGAAGCCTGTATTTGACATCATAGGTAGACCCCAACTATGAGAGACAAAATGAGAAAACAAATCCAGACAATCACATTGTCTGATTTGGAAAGAATTTGCGAATTATGGTGGAAAATAAGTATTTGGTCACCAACAAACAAGCAAGATTTCTGGCTCTCACAGACCTGTAACTTCTTCTTTGAGAGGCTCCTCTGTCCTCCACTCATTACCTGTATTAATGGTGTGAAGAAATCAACTGTGGGATTAATGATTAGAAAATGGAAGACATACAAGACCACTGATAATCACCCTCGATCCACGCAAGATCTCACCCCGTGGGGTCAAAAAGATCACAAGAACGGTGAGCAAAAATCCCAGAACCACACGGGGGGACCTAGTGAATGACCTGCAGAGACCTGGGTCCAATGCAACAAAGGGGCTAAACAGACAGGCAAAAAGAGGTGCTTTCAGGCTGCCTTGAAGGTGTGGCGTTTAGATGACACATGCCTTGAAGCCAGCAGAAAAGTGTCCTCATGCAGAGAAAAGCTGTTTCTAAAAGAAGTAGCTTTTTTCCGCTTCTTCCTTGCTTGAAGCCATGTCATGTGGTAATGACATGAGCACTCCAGCTGCCTTGGGAGCCAGTAGTGCGGTTGGTGGGGTTTCAATGTGGCTTCAGAAAAGGGAGCTTCAAGCCACTTTTTCTTGCCCATCTGTTTCACCCCAAAGGCTACCATCAGTAACACACTACACTGCCAGGGACTCAGATCCTGCAGTGTCAGACGTGTCCCCCTGCTTAAGCCAGTACATGTCAAGGCCTGTCTGAAGTTTGCTAGAGAGCATTTCGATGATCCAGAACAGGATTGGGAGAATGTCATATGGTCAGATGAAACCAAAGTAGAACTGTTTGGTAGAAACACAACTCGTCGTGTTTGGAGGAGAGAGAATGCTGAGTTGCATCCAAAGAATACCATACCTACTGTGAAGTATGGGGGTGGCAACATCATGCTATGGGGCTGTTTCTCTGCAAAGGGACCAGGACGACTGATCCGTGTACAGGAAAGAATGTATGGGGTCACGTATTGTGGGATTTTGAGTGCAAACCTCCCTCCATCAGCAAGGGCACTGAAGATGAAACATGGCTGGGTCTTTCAGCATGACAATGATCCAAACACACTGCATGGGCAACGAAGGAGTGGCTTTGTAAGAAACATTTCAAGGTCCTGGAGTGGCCTAGTCAGTCTCCAGATCTCAACCCCATAGAAAACCTTTGGAGGGAGTTGAAAGTCCGTGTTGCCAAGCGACAGTCCCAAAACATCACTGCTCTAGAGGAGATCTGCATGGAGGAATGGGCCAACATACCAGCAACAGTGTGTGCCAACCTTGTGAAGACTTACAGGAAACGCTTGATCTCTGTCATTGCCAACAAAGGATATATAACAAAATATTGAGATGAACTTTTGATATTGCCCCAATACTTATTTTCCACCATAATTTGCAAATAAATTCTTTCCAAATCAAACAATGTGATTGTCTGGATTTGTTTTCTCATTATGTCTCTCATAATTGAGGTCTACTAAATACTTTTTTGCCCCACTGTACTTTTTTAAATACAGAAAGGATATTTTAGGATATTTACATTTTGATAGGCAAACTGTTTTGTTGTTTTGTTTTTTTTTACTCTTACCTTTACATATACATTTCCAACTAGATGATCTCCAAGATTATCACAGACATTCATCTCTTCTACTTCACCATATTTTTCTTCCATTTCTGTGAAGACCTCCTGAACAAACCCAAAATGTTAATTTGATCTAAGGCAGAAGTATTAGCAAGCAAATACATTTTTGCTGACCTCACTTTTGGCCTGTATGGCCATGGCTTTGTTAATTCAAAGTGAAACTTCACTTCTCAAATGAAAAAACAGAATGTTTTTCAAACTTAAAACAGAATATTTTTTAAAGGATCAGTGTTTAAAACAATTTTAACTTTTTAACTGTGTTTTTACTCTTTTAGTAAGCTATCTATTTTAACATTGTAACAATTTAATTCTGTTTTAATGTATGACTTTTCTATATTTTTAATTGTTCTTTTAATGTTGTGAGCCACTCTGTGTCCCAGTTTTGGGAAAGCGTGGGATATGATAATACAAATAATAAAATGGAAAACACTGAATCAGATCTAGTCTAGTTTAGTCGCATTGAATTCCTGTTAAAATCTAAGCAATTCTCCTACAGATGCCAATGAGACAGGGGCCTGAAACAGACAGGCCAAGAGCCAGCACCGGGCTGATCTAGTGGCATGGTGTTCAGATAACTAAGGTGGCCCAAACCTGGCCACAAAAGGAGTGGGGAGGGGGAGGAGCCAGCGGTAGCTCCAGGATCTCTGTCTGTTTGAGGCCAGGGTCAAATGACCAGATCTGAATCCAGTCTATTATGTTTCTCTGTAATCTGTTGTTAAGATTCATTATTAGGTGGTACTATGTGAATCAGAACAGATGCAACAAAACCAAAAGAAATCTAGGAGAAAGCTAATTGAAATTCTTGGAAGCTTGTGCATCAGCCAGTCTTAAAAGGTGTTGCTCAATTCATGGCTATCTCGGAAAGTTAACAGAAGCATATTTTCATTCAAAGTACCAGTGACAATTTATTATTTATTATCTGGGCACAGAGATAGTGAGAGTCCTTACTATAAGCACATCACTATCTCTATTCCCACTGAAGAAAGGGTCCAACTGATATGAAAATATAATGGATTGCAAGCAATTTTATTGTTGAGAACTCTTTCACTTACATTCTTTTGCTACTTGTCTCAAGACAAGCTTTTCCAAAATATGCATATAGAACAAAGCATCTCAAATGCCTACTCTCACAGTAGAATATGCAACTTATATTTGCCCTGCTTTTGTCCCATAATAAACTTTAGAACTTAATGTTTCAACAGTCAGCTTGAGGCAAACAGTGACACAAACTTTTCAAAGCATTATTTAGTTTAACATACCTCAAAGAATTCATCATAATGTTCCTGCATTTCAACATCGCTCACAGCACCTGCAAATACCAAGTCATATTAATTAGAATCCATTTTCTAACAATACCATGGACTTTTGAGTACATTATAAAATAACTTTTAGAGAAATGTCAGAAGGCGTTTACTGCAGTAAAAAAATATGAAACATGTTGCTAGCCATTAGGAGTAGATCATGAGCAGTTCAGTAAGCCCTTAAAAGGAAAAAAATCACAGCAATCTCTTAAAGTACTAATCCATAACCAATGGCACTCTCACACTGAGAAACTGGTTTAATCTAAGGAAACTAAAATTGTGGGACACAACCTGCTTGTTCAAAATGTTTTATGTTTTAATGCAGCATGTTTTCATTACAATTGTTTAGAAATTAATTGCTAGGACTCAAATTAGGGAAGAAATAGAATGATCTATAAGGGAGTTTCACATGAAAGATATGAAAGGAAACATAAAATTTGTTTCCTGATGTAAATAAAACCTGCTCACAATCAACTAAATGTACTGAACACATTTTAAGCCAACATGTTTTTCATTCAGTTAGTAAAACTAGGTTTACTAACTATGGGAGGTGGGGAGACTCAATTTTTCTGCAAAAGCTAATTTAGTATTTCTACGTTCTCCAGAACAGTTAGAACACGTCATGCCATATTATTTTCATGTCCCCAAGGTGGTATTTGCAGGCAACTAGTTCACTAATAATCCAAAAGCAGGTGTTATGGATATCAAATAAATGTGCGTGGTAGAAACTGGTGGTTCTACAGCATTTTAGTACACATTAAAAACAACCCAAACTACATCCATTTGCATTATATCCAAAATAGTCCTACTGAGTGAAACAACTTTAAAGCATAAAACAAATATATTGTTTACAAACAAGAATCTGAAGTACTCAATGACTAGAAAATTCCAGGAAATTTGAAAATTAGTTTTCAACACTCTTGAATAGAAATAGTAGTCAGATACTCTTTAGTCTCTAAATTAAAATCAAAGGAACACATATGAATTAAAATAAAAAAAAATGTTGACGGATAATGGCCAAAATCCAACGGGATAGTTCCACTGACAGAATTGGGAGGTGGGTGACCTACTCTCTTCTGCAGCCTCCCCTGCACATGAAAAACCTGCTCTCTTGATTAGTTTCTTGGGCACCAGGGTAGGGTGAGGTAGAAGGTTGGTATACTGGTGCTGCAGCATCAGCATGACATTGGATTTAGGCCAGTATATTCACAGTATTTGATCCCCTTTAAAATGCATTGTGAGCTTTAAAAATGCATTACACTGTCCCAAACAATCTGTCAAAACATAGTGGAGCTTAATAACTATTAAGCTTAATAATTCTAAGAGAAGAGCAGTTGCACATTAACCATATTTTAAAATATACTTTATTTTTCAGAAGGTATCAATTACTTTGCTAAATCTGATATACTTATTTCCCTGTAAAAGATAATATTAAACAAGCTGAAGTCAATGATGGTGCTCTGGTAGGCTGAATGAGTGCACCACCAGATGACTATTTTTAGACACGACTGATATTTCTGTATGACAGTAATGGGAAGTAGAATAGTTAAACAATGTATATATTTGCTTGCCAGTTTATAGCAAACCATGCAATAATTAAAGCAGCAAAAAGCTGTGACCATTAAGCATAATTATCCAATTGACAGCAGATAAGAAAGATACAGATTTTTAAAAGAGACTTGTTGCTGTAATTATGCTGATTAAGTTATGGACAAAGAATATTAACATCTCCACAGCAGACCATGCAATTTTTAAAATGGATTTTCAAATTGGTGGACATTTTAACACATGCCCAGGTAGGTACCTACCACTGCATATTATTTAACAGTGATAGTGGAAACAGTATTATAAACAGCAGACTGCACTTAACTATAAATTCCCTAATCATTGCATTGTTTGACTGCATTATGAGCAAATCACAGGTGAGCTTATTTACCCTTTAAAGTCACTTACTTCTACTGATGTACAGTAGACAAGAAGACATCCACATTTCATGACTATACAAGTGTTAACGAACTAGTTCAAGACAATCTCCACACTTTCCCATAAATGACTATCAGTTCAGAATTTCAGTTTTTAAAGCAAGGAAGGAATTATAAGTGTACCTATGCAGAGAGATCAAATTAAAGTGATTTAAACATCTACAAACAAATGGAAAGGCATTTGAGTTAATTTCTATGCTGTTGATCTCACTTTTTGGATTAAAAGTAATGTGTTGTATTAAACACTTCAGAACACATTAAGATGGTGGAGACTAGTGGCAAAGATGGGTAGAGAGACCAATGGCTCAAGGATGCTTTGAAAAAGTGTTCCTTTAAAAAAAAAACATAAAATGGGCCAATTGCCAAAGTTTCAGAGGAAACAAAACTGGGGTGAGGGGCATGGGGTATGAGAAGGAGCAAAAATTTGTCAGGCAAATTTAATAATATGTGGTCAGTTTGTTCCATTAAACTAAAAATGGTAGACCAGCTTCAGTTAACACTGAGCTCTGACAATCAAGACCAGGGAACCAGTGAAGGAACTTGTATGAACTTACAGCGCAAACCGTCAGCAGACTGGGAAGAGTTTTGAGGGTTACGGTAAATGTTCAAGAGGGCAATGGTCTGAAATACAAAACGCAACAACTTTATATTATGGAAAATAAGTTTAACAAGAAACTGGTTTCCTTGTGGTGATCACTTTTAGTTGAGTCTCAGTGCTGAAAGAGAGAATGTTATTTTCTCCCATGGGAGAAATCTGCCATTTAACTTGTGACTCTTTGAACCACCTAACATTAAAAAAATAGAGATCTCACAACACTTATTATTGCATTTATTTAAAATGCAACAACTAGTATCTGATCATCAAAGATCTCGAACCTGAATCCATAAAAATATGGAAGTATGGAAAGGTTAAAAATTGTCAGGAACTAGATTCCACTATAACAAACAATAATAAGGCTGTCATGAAATCTCTATTGCCTAAGAATGATAACATTAAACAAAACTCAAGTTTCACTTACCGTACATGGCAAAAACAATCATGTTTTTGGACCAAAAAACCCCAAACAAGATATTTGATAAATGCCTAATGCTTAATCTTCCTAGCATAAAAATCAATATTCATGTCCTGACTGAAAAAGGTCTGAACCAAAAAATCAAACCAGGCTATCTTTAGTAATCAGCATTCATTTTTGCACATAGGCATTTAACAAACTCTTGAACAGCATAACAAGAGTTCCGTCACTTGTCCTGTTTGCAACAGCTTTATGTCAGCAGCTCAGAAGCCAACATGATTTTCTCATATTTAGGAATGGGCTCTTTAAGACCATTCTTTAAAAAAAAATTTCTCCAACTGTGGGACTTACAGTGTGAGCCGTCAGCCGTCTGTGCACTGTTTTGGGGATTACGATAGATGTTTTGAATCAAGATGGTCTGCGGGGAAAAAAAATAAAAAGGGGAATTCTACTGGCTGCTGTGCATATAATAGACAATTGCAAAGAGACAACTTTTTGTGTACAGCTTAATATAAAATGTATTGAAATTTTATGCTATTATTTTGCTTTTGCAATGTGTCTTTGAACTATCATCCAAACATCCATATTACGAAAACAGCAATTAATTTCACCAAGAAGCTGCACTATCAGCTTATCTAGGGAAATATGGCCAGTCCAGGTTCTACTATGGAAACAGTAAAACACGAGTTTAAATGTTATCTGATTTTAACCCCACACAGTACAGAGAGCCATAAAAATGCTGCATAGTGCTCACAACATGGAGTGCCGCTGTATCAAAAGGTCACTGTCACAAGGACTATCTTTTCTCTTATTAAGCATTTTCTTGGTGGAATTTCTGTTTCAATAATACGACTTTCTAAAAGTTCATTTTTTTTGCAGATCTTAAAAGAAAATATCCTTTCAGCCTTTGTGCTTTCTACTTGAAGAATTGCCCAGGCAGACTTGAAACCTTACATTTGTATCGTTCTTCTTAATATCAAGTTGTCTGAAAAAACAAACCATGTTTAAGTTAGTAATCTAACATCTCAAAGTTTTAATGTCTATATTAGTGTGAGTAGCTCAATGTTACTTAACTAAAATGTTAGTCGCATGAGCTCTTATTCAAACTGAAAGTAATCCATTACATGAAAAAATGTTTTCAAAGCTTATTTCTTTAATTAAAAAAAAACAGCCAGTGTTAACTCCTGGTTCCTTGCCACAGTAACATATAAAGTACATCTATATTTGCTTACTGTTATCTAGATCATTTCAGATTCATTATTTGTTACCACAACCAATTAGCACAAGCTACTGTAGTTCAGTAACTGCAACAGATCAATCCTAAATTAAACTACTTCGTATTATCAGGGGCACAGATACTTGGTAAGAGCCAATGGAGGATTTCCATATCCAATGCCAGTGGGATTGGGACTTTCTACCCTTCATCCTCCAACTGCAGCCCTCTGTGATACCAAAAATAAATAAATAAAATAAACACGGAAGACTTCCTAGCAATCTCAAACAGGTTATTTAGGGGTCATGGAGTTTAATTATAGAGACACTATCATCCAGGATAGGTACACCACTGGATTCTGTTATAGTTTGTTAACTCATCTATTTTCAAAGCATTGTTTGGGTACATAGATATGAATGAGTAGCTTGCATGGTGTAGTGGTTTGAACTATGACTCTGGAGACCAGGGTTCAAATCTCCACTCAGCCATGGATACCCACTGGATGACCATGTACAACACTGTCAGTTTCAGAAAAGCCTGAGACAGGTTTGCCTTAGAGTCTCCATTAGTCAGAAATGAAGGCACACAACAAGAAGAAATGAATGGACTGGGAAAAGGTAGGATATGAAGATCATTATGGACAAGATATAAAGATCATCATCTTATAATTGAATCTGCAAAACTTTGGAAATTACAAATATGTTGAATGCAGTATGTAATGGGGTAACATATGCTTTAAATTTTAAGAGCTCCTTCAGCCCTTGAATTCCTAGAAATGGGGCCATTTAAATTGGTTAAACTATTCAATTGCTTTAATTTTTAGCATTCACAGATGAGCAGGCAGGATGCAAAGAAGCCTTATATTAAAGGATGAACGTAGTGTTTAACGAAATATGCCATGACAAGATTGGAGTAGTAAATAAAGCTAATTTGGTAATCACATCCAGCTCAAGTGTGAATGTTCTTATTACTTTAATGATGCTAAAACTGATTACAATGCTATCAGCATGATTTTACACTGACTTTAAGCAATACCTACTGGGTGTCAGGCAGGACACAATTTTAACAGGAACAAAGTCACAAGGATGACACATTTTCAAATGCTCTCGTTGGTGTAGGAATTTGCATTTTTTGCTATTTCACAGAACTACTTTGCCAGACAAAATTTTTAAAGGAGATTTTGGTCAAATTTGGATGCCTGCATACTTGGTTGTTTCACCCCAAAGGTTACCACTGGCTGACCTCAACCTGAGAAACTAATGGAAACATTTCCTGTAACCAGTATAGATTAAGAAGAAATTAAAAGGCTTTGTGGGAAAAATAAAAAGCAATTCAAAAGCATGTCTACAGATCAGACTTACACATTATGAAGCTCTGAAATTTACAGTTGTGATTCAAAAGGGATGTAAAAGTTGGGCAAAGAGAAAAACACAAACCTGGCTAAATGTTGGCTTATTATGTAATCGCGAACACCGGTCTCCGTGACGACATGCTCCAATTTTGAAATAAAAAGAACAGTTCACTCTGAAATAAAAGAATGCAAAGTATGATGTATCTATATAAACCAACAGGCAGAATAATAAAGATCCCATGCAAAATAAGAGACTATAGCTATGAAAACTAATTGCAAGCATGACTACTGTAAGAAGTGAGGCACTCCATCCAAGAGTGGGCACATTCTGCGTTTTGTGCTCTTACCATACACCCATGAAATTCATAGCTTTTCCCTTTCTACTCCAAAATATTACCAGACTGTTCTACTAATTCTCAAAAACAAGTAGTTTCCACCAGAAGGGACCTGAAGAAAGAGTTCAAGTGCACTGAAAGGAAACTTTCAAAGTTAAATGTGGTTTGCATTTTAGAAAATTAAGTAGAGAATTATGGAAACATTTAATAAATTGAAATGTTTACCTCGCAAAGGCTGCATCCGCACTTCAGAAATAATTAAGGTTGACACAACTTTAACTGCCATGGCTCAATGTTATGGAATTCTGGGATCTGAAGTTCTGTGCAGCATTTAGCTTACACATTATAAACCGTTTAGGGAGTGCTTAAGTGCACTGATAAGTGGTATAGAAATGGACCTTCACTATCAGAGAACTCTGGTGCCACAACAAACTACAATTCCTAGAATTCCACAGCACTCAGTCATGGCAGTTAAGATCATGTCAACCCGGATTATTTCTGCAGTGTGAACACAGCCAAAATGTGTTATATTTCAAGTTAACTTGTTCTTCTTATCCTAAGCATATTTACCCTGACACTCAATTGTGGCAAACAGGGCCCATTCTCTAATGTCTGTTCATCTGTTAAGTTTGGCTTTACTACATAATTGGAATGTGCAAACAAACTGGCTGTATTATTAAAAGCATGGAAAATAGAGAATTGGAAGCATCACATTTTTACTAATCAGGAGGACTACTACTAGCCTATCTTAACAATGTTTTTGTGCCAGAAATTAGTGATCAGAAACTGATTCATAATTTGCTTATTGTTAAAAAGCCAACAGTCAAACTAAGGGGGACATTTTCAAAGCAATGATGATCAGCAGGTCCTTTAAGATGCAGATATGCATATACGGATGGTATCTGAGGACAGTTGTCTATGCAAACTATTTACAGGCTAATGCAATGACAATTAATGGACAATACTCAAACAGAACGTGTGCTGGTTATAACATATAAAAACCTATGTTGGCCAACACTCACAGATACTGTAATCTTTCTTAATTAGCAGACATACCCCCAAAGCCAAGTGTTAAAATTTTATTAAATGTTCATATCTAATCTATTATACCAAATATTTTTGTATTTTTTCATTTATAGTTGGCTGCTTCTGAGACAGTTAGTATTTGATACTTTTATTTCCTGGACAGAAAGAGTTGGGGCCCTTGCTAATTCCTAAAGCCTTAAGTAACAATTTTCTTTCTGGCAACCAATACAAATCTTGTCGACCACTGTACACATGAAAGTACACATGTATAAAAATTAAATAGCCCTTTTATATTTCCTTGTGTGGGGTAGTGGTTTTCAAAAGGGACAGGAGTTAGAATTGCTCAAGAGGGGTCCAAGACTTGGAGGCCCTGATCCCTCCTATACTTTCCAAACTTTTTCTGTCCTGGAGGGTAAGAGAAAAGTAAGGAACTTTTAGCCTTTCCCTGAAGGAAGAGGAGTAGTAGAGTTCTTTCAAGATGTTAAAATATGAATACACATGAACATGTGAATGAAAATACATACTAAACAAACAAAATATTTTTATTCATATACTATGTCAAGGAAGGGGGAAGCACAACATCGAGACGTAGATGTAAAGGGAGTCACAAGTGTAAAACGTTTGAGAACCATTGGTGCAGTATAACCCTGGAGACCAAGGTTCAAATCCTCACTGGGCCATGGAAACCCACTGGGTGACTTTGGGCAAGTCACACAGCCCCAGAGGAAGGCAAAGGCAAACTCCCTCTAAACAAATCATGCCAAGAAAACCCCCTTCTAAGGTCGCCTTAGGGTTGCCAACAATTTGAGGGCATATAGCAATACAAATATGTAGCACTCCAGGACTGCTGGTGTGCTACCAGCTAAGGCAGCACAATCATCAAATCCTGATGTGGCCAGCGACTAAGATAAGCAAATAAAAATAGCAACGAAAACCTGGTTTCAAAGTTTGCTGTTTGGAAATGTGTACACACACACACACATTTTCAAGCTGTGGATGCTTGAATCCATGGATAAAAAACCCAAGGATACAGCGGACTGACTGTATTTTCTTACTGACTGACTGCAGTACATCTGTCAACATGAGTGGTTCCCAAACTTCAATCCCCCAGCCAAGCCCAGACGTTCAGCTCCCAGAATCCCCTGGCCAAGCTGGGTGGGGCTTCTGGGAGCTGAAGTCCAAAGCAACTAGAGGACCTAAGTTTGGGATGTTTGTTTAAGCAAACCCTTTTGTAGTACAGTCAGCTCTCCATATCCATGGTAAGCATCCACAGATTGGGGGGGGGGGGGGAGCATTTCGCATTTTATATAAGGGAAACCATGTGTTTAATGGGACTTTAGCATTAAAGGATTTTGGTATCCACAGGGTGGTCCTGGAACCAAACCCCAGCGAATACCAAGGACCCACAGTAGCTTCAATTTTTTGTTCACTCCTAGCATGCCTTTAAAACACATTTTGCATGTACCCTTATCCCTCCATATTCACTAGTTAGGGACACAAGACCCCTGTGAATATGGGAAAACTGCAAGTAACAAAAACACCATGTTTTTACCTGAGGGGGCATCTATCTAGGAATTTCTAGGTCCTCCACTGCAACTCTATGGTCAACATCTGCCAGACACTGACCATTGAAATGCGCTGGAGGAGCTACAAATGCTTAGTGGAGTGTTCTCTGTAGGATTGATAAGGTCTTTCAGTGTGACTTTTGGTTAAAGTTGACCTCACAGAGGTGTGATGGAGGACCTTGATATTCCCAGAGCATATTAATAAAGTCCGTGAATAATCAAATCTGCAAATATCAAAGCCACAAATATGTATGGATGAGTGTATATGAAGCCACCTTGAGTGTCTTTACTGAGAAAGCAGGGATAATACCAGTGTGTAAACACTTAAACAGTATTTTCCTTTGAATTAATGTTATTTCTATACCATCCCATTATCAAAGTTCTCTGGGCAGTCTACATAACATCACATTTCTATAGAAATATTTTTTTAAAAATGGAAATATAGAAAACACACCACAATCATCTTCTATATTTTAATACAGAACATAAAATATATAAATATAAAATAGAGCCAGCATGGTGTAGCGGTTTGAGTGTTGGACTACAACTGTGGAGACCAGGGTTTGATCCCCGGCTCCGCCATGAAACCCACTGGATGTCCTTGGGCAAGTCACACTCCTCAGCCTCAGGATGGAAACTCTGAACAAATTTGCCAAGAAGACCCTGTGATAGATTCACCTCAGAGTCACCATAAGTCATAAGTGACTTGAACACAACTCTAAAGCAAAGCCAGATCCTGAGACAGAGTGGTGTAGTTGTTTAAGTTCTAGAGTGACAGCTTCGCCTTAAGAGTCGCGGTAGGTCATGAAAAGACTTGAAGGCACAAAGATAACATAAGAATATAAAATGTATAATATATAAACTGTGGAGAGGGCAAAAAAAGTCTTAAGGTTACCTTAAGACTTTTTTTTTGCCCTCTCCACAGTTTATATATTATACATTTTATATTCTTATGTTATCTTTGTGCCTTCAAGTCTTTTCCTGACCTACTGTGACTCTTAAGTCCCCCAAAGGCACCATTAAAGGCTAGGGACTCTTTTGTTTTAATCCCTTTCAGTCCCTGATGGGAAGTTGAAAGGGCAAAGGTGCCATGAAATAACACAGAATATAAAATGTAGCGGAGAGGAAGAGATTTAATTCATTTGAGCTGTGGTGCTGGAGAAGAGTGCTGAGGATTTCATGGCCAGCCAAGAAGTCAAACCAATGGGTCAGATCAAACCAGAAATCTCCCTGGAAGCCAAGATGACTAGACTGAGGCTGTCATACTTTGGCCACATGATGAGGAGGCATGACTCACTGGAAAAAACAATAATGCTAGGAAAGGTAGAGGGAAGCAGAAAGAGGAAGGCCACATGCAAGATGGATGGACTCTATTAAGGAGGTCATGGGTATGAATTTGCGGGAGCTGAGCAGAGCAGTGGAGCAGAGGGAGTCTTGGAGATGTCTCATCTACAGGGTCACCATGGGTCGAGATCGACTCAGGGGTGGATAACAACAACAAAAAGGGGGGAAGGTCTTATGGCCAAAAATCTACTAGAAGACCCCACAAGGCACCATTTTAAAAGCTATGACTTTTTTGCTCTTATTGTTGTTGTTTTGACCAAAGAAGGGCCCAAAACAGACCCTCAAGCCCGCCTCAGGCCCTGATGGGAAAAGCTGATAAGGCCAAAGGATATAAGTATAATTGCAATAAAAATTATTAATATTATTGTAATATTCATAATTAAATATAATAATATATATTAATATTATATATTTTAATACATTAATATATATTATTACTGTAATATTTATTATTAAATATAATAATATTAATATATATTATTATATAAATATTATAATATTTATTATTAAATACAATAATATATTATTATATATATTATTATATATTAATTAATATATATTAACATTATTATTATAATATTTATTAGTACTATTATTATTAATAAGCCTATTGTGGTGATGCATTTACAAACATGGCTGGCTTTTCCCCCATATTCCTCTAGCAAATAAAACATTATTATGATTATGGTTATTATTAGGGTTGGTCTTAGATTATTAAATTTTAATTTTGTATGTTTTAATTTTTTTATATTTGCAATATATATATGTATATATGTATAATAATTTTAATTGTAGTTTTAATTCCTGTTTTAAATTTTTTTATATTTGTATTATATATATATATATATATATGTAGATTGTAATTGTACAGTTCTAATTGCTGTTTTAAATTTTTTTATATTTGAAATTTATATATATATATATATATATATAAAATATAATGATTTTAATTGTACAGTTTTAATTGCTGTATATATATATATATATATACACAAATATAAAAAATTTAAAACAGCAATTAGAACTGTACAATTTATATATATATATAAAATATATAAACACAGCAATTAAAACTGTACAATTAAAATCATTAAATTATATATATATAAATTACAAATTTACAAACTACAAATATAAAAAATGTAAAACAGAAATTAGAACTGTACAATTAATACATATATATATATATATATATGTCAGCCGCCTTGGGTCCCACCTTGGGAGAAAGGCGGGATAAAAATATAATATACCATCAAGGTTCCTCTCCTGAGGATGAGGAAGAAAAAAAAAAAAAGAGCCCGAGAAAAAAAGAGGCGCCAAAAGAACTCAAGTCAAGAAGACAGAGTACTAGGTTCTTTTTCGCGCATGCGCACACCGCGCTCTTACTCAGTCTCCCCCACCCCGACACAAAATGGAGGAAAGAGAGAGGGAGGGGGAGGGAGAAACGAGCGCGCGCGCGCCACCTCTCAGGCTCGCGCAGCCGCCGACGGGAAGCGAGAAGGGACAACGTTTCTTAACATGCGTCCGCGCATGCGCAGTAGAGACCGAAGCGAAAGAATAGGGGGGTGCTCCTCCTCGTGGCGGGGAAAACCGCTCCCCGGGCCCTAACTAACCCAACCCCGCTCCCTTTCCCGGCGGTGGAAAGAAAGGACCCGCACACACTCACTTGTCTTTCTCGGTACCGAAGATGGAGGCCAGATACTCAGCCATGTTGCTGCTGCTGCTGCCCTGCTCGGGCGACTGCCGGCCACAAACCTCGGCGCGCCCTCCTTAAGGAGACGTCATCAGTCGGCGACGGAAAAGCCCTGCTGCTGCAGCAGCGAGCGAGCGCGGCCCTTCCTCCTCGACCAATCAGCGCAAAGGGGCGGGGCGTCGTCCCGCGCATGCGCATGACCATGAAGTCGCTGAGTGACGTCACTCACAGTAGTCGTCTCTCTCTTTCTCTGAGCATGCGCAGTGCAGAATCTGAGACACTCCCCCTTTTAACTGCCCTGGCTCAATGCTAAGGAATTCTGGGAACTGTAGTTTTGTGGCACATTTGGGCCTTCTCTGTCAGAGAGAGAGAGAGAGAGAGAGAGAGAGAGCGAGCTCCAGTGCCAAAAGAAACTACAATTCCTAGGATTCCCTAGCATTGAGCCAGGGCAGTTAAAGGGGTGTCTCAAACTGGGTTATTTTTCTGCAGTGTGTTTTGAAACAGAGGATTCTCAAGAGATTATGGAGACCCCATGAATAATTTCATAAGGTGTCCTTGTTTGTGTTATTATGGATCCACACTGTGGAAATATAATCCAGTTTGAGACCGCTTTAACTGCCCTGGCTCAATGCTATGGAATCCTGGGAACTGTAGTTTGTTCTGGCACCAGAGCGCTCTGACAGAGAAGGCCCAATGCCTCACAAAAACTACCGTTCCCAGGATTTCCAACCCGTTTCCAATTTATGGGGTCTCAAACAGTTAAAGCGGTATCAAACTGGGTTATTTCCGCAGTCTGTTTTGGACCATAGTCTCAAAAGTGCTGCAAGATCCCGTACTGATCTGGACGGATATGGTGGCATTTATCCTAATAGTGCCTGTCTTAGGTTTCCTATCGAGCTTGATTGAACGGAGTGGGCTTTCCCCATAATGGTTCCCTGGCACACTGCGCACATTTCAGTACTATCCAATCCTCCATCCTCATGAAGGTACCCTTGACCAGTTCATCACATCCCTCTCTGTTTCCCACACATTACAATATTCATATGATTCTCTACTTTCCTTGGCTGTAGGCAACACTACACTAGAGAAATAACCCGGTTTGGGACCGCTTTAACTGCCCTGGCTCAAGGCTATGGGATTCTGGGAGTTGGAGTTTGTTGTGGGGCCCAGCGTGGAGCTCTGCTCCGCTCTGGGCCCACGACAAACTCCAACTCCCAGAATCCCATAGCCTTGAGCCAGGGCAGTTAAAGCAGTCCCAAACCAGGTTATTTCCCCAGTGTGAATGCATTGCAGCCTTTTACTGCCCCTGTTGCATTCTGGGACTTGCAGTTTAGAGAGGGGCATTTGGAATTCTCAGCCAGAGAGCTCTTAGGCCTCACTGAACTACAAAACCCAGGATGCAACAGGAGGCAGCCAAAGAGCAGTAAAAGTAGAATAGCAGCACAATAAGAGTGTTGTTGCGAGGTCATGTGGCATAGCCAATAAACTATTCACTAACAAGAAAGCATCGTAACTCATTCAATACTCCAGACCTATATTTGAAAAGTATTACATAAGGATGCCATGTACCCAATGACTCTACTTGCCATCTCATTTCCATACCCACAAGGTTTTGAATTTGAACTGATATTCTCACATGCAAGCAATTTATATAGGCCTGTCTCTGGATTCTCCTCTCCAAAACATGCAGATGAAGACGTGGACTCAAGTCTATGAAAGCTCATGCTATCAGCTTCTGTCTTTCAGTTAGTCTCAAGATCGCTTTGCATATATTTATATAGTTAGAGGCCACTTTGTGCAGTGCAGTTCTTGTGAGAAAGAAAGTGGGCTTAAGAAAAATGCCTTGAATAAACAGGTCCTTGTTAAAAATGCAGGTTTTCCATGCTGGAGCATCCTCCTTAGAATAAAGAAAACCTTTGGCTCATTTATCTTGGATGAGGAAAGTTGCATTAGTTGCAGCTGATATATGGCAGGATAGGGTGTATTGCAGGGAAGACCCAAATCTCCCAGGTAGCGGCGCAAAGAGCTAGTGTGGTGTAGTGTTGGACTGTGACTTTGGAGATCAGGGTCTGATTCCCTTTTTGACATTGAAAACCCACTGGATGACTTGGTCAAGTCATAAGAAAACTTCATGATATGGTCACGTCTTAGGTTCAGCATAAATCAGAAACGACTTGAAGACGCACAACAAGTGATGAAAAGGTATACTTTGAAGTGCAGGTCCACATAGTTATGCACCCATAGTGAGTCCAAAAATAGAAATAGTTGTTTATCCATATGTGTGAGTGTATGAAAACATAGGAGTTTATCAGACGACGGAAATTGGAAGTATAATCCAATGGCAATCCGAACGCAATCATGGAGTTTCATGTTATTGTGTATGAGTGTATCTCACGCAATTTTGGGCAAAAGGGAAGTCATTCTGAACACAATCATGGGTTTTACATTATTGCATATTAGAGTATCTCATGCAATTTCAGGCAATGGGAAGTCATTTTCGGGCAATGGGAAGTCATTCTGAACGCATTCCGAACGCTAAACTAGCAAATTTATGTGAATTTGAATTGGCTCCATTCGAAATAAACTTCATACACATCTTTCTCTTCAGAACAGCAATGCATAATATTTTAGATTGTAAGCCTGAGGCAGGAAAATGTCTAATTAACTATCTGTAAGCCTCTCTGAGAGCTTTTGTGGCTGAGGAGCGGGGTATAAATATAGTATGTAAATAAATAATAAATAGCATAATATCCAACTTATTTGGATCACCTGACTGTCATAGAATGGTGCACTGACAAAGGCAATATAGCAGTTAGCATTTTGTGCTTGGGATGGAAAGATTCTGGTGTGTATTCCTGATACAACACTAAATTCATTGGCTGACCTTGGGCAGTCACTGTCTGAATCTAATGTATTCCACTGGGTTGTTGTGAACTTCAAGTGTCTTTGGTATGTTTAACTCACACCCATATATACCACCATGAGCTCAGTGCAGAAAAGGTAGGATACAAATATGAAGAATATTAAAATATTATAGCTGGTCTTACAGGGAACAAGAAAGCCTGGGGTGGCAGACTACAATTACAATACAACTACAATACTGAAGAATAAACAACACGTAAACCACCTTCTCTCAACCAACAGTATATATACCCCATATTCTCTGAAGATGCCAGCCACAGTGCTGGTGAAACATCAGAAATAAACATGGCCTCATAGCCCGAAAAACTCACAAAAAAACTAAAGACTACATCATTGTCTCTCCTAATCAAAATAACCAAGTGCTTTAACACTTGTCAGTCCTGGCTTCACAGCAACACAGCTTTAAGAGCAAAAATAGGGTATGGCCACTTTTGCTGCTTGTTTGTCCATGGAATTACTGGCTGGGTGGGTGGGAGGGGTGGAATAAAATGCGTTAATCGCTTGTCCTTTATCTCCTCAGAAGTTTGGTCCTTAAAAAGCAGGCTCCAGTAAGGTGTGAAGGGAAGGATCTTTGTGATCGACTCATGGATTATCATTTAAAAAATCAGCTTTCTTCAAAAGCCAGAAACAGGTTTCCCTTGAGCAATATCCGGGGAAGAAGGCTATATGTATACCCACATTACTGCCAGTGGGTTCATTAAAATAGTGCACTGTATTGCTGTACCTCTGAAGAAGATGCTAATGTCTTTGGTGATGGTGTTTCCTGGGGAGAATCATCTGGAGCCAAGAATTCTTAAGGAATCCTTGCCTGCTTACCAATGTGTTCATTCAAAGTCATTTAAAACATCTCCCACCCACAGACAACCAGATAGCAGTCAGTCTGGCTGTCTGAATACAGCCTTGGATGCACATTTGAACTCAAAACAGAAAAGCTGTCTCCTCTCCCATCCCATGAGTCCTTCCTTGCAAGGAATCACTCTCCCACTTTATTCACATTGTCTCAGCAAATGCCTGGTTTGGGAACATCCATTTACCAAGATAAAAGTGTAATTCTCCCCTATGTATTATGCATTTCTGTTTCATGTTGACCTCATTCTTTCTTAGTGTCTTCAATATGACTTAAAAGTGGATATCTTTGAAGTGTTTGTGACTAGTATTTTCATTTAAAAGAATGTATGGGGGAAAAGGACGTTCTGGTCTGAGAGACTGGGAGAGTAGCAGCTCATCTGCATATTTTCCCCATCAGCTTTTGCTGAAGTTGTGAGCAAAAAAGCACCTAGGTGGTGAGAGGCAGCAAGCATTTGTGCTAGTGGTGTGCGCTTTTTGGCATGTGTTGTTATATCCTGTGTATCCTATATAAATATTCCCAGGAGGAAGAGGAAAGAAATAGCTACAGAGATGTAGCAGTGGCACTACAGCTATGTTACAGTGGGGAAACATCCTGGGGGACAGTCACTGCCAGGGAGCAGATAATACAGAAGAGATTCAGAACCTTGTCAAGTAAGCAATTGATTCCAACATTTTCATGAGGATAGCAGCAGCGATGATGCTCATAGAGAAAACCAGCAAAAAGGGATACTGTTCCTTGAAGGAGACCAAGGTAATTGCCAACTGCAACAAGAAGAGAAGAGAGGTGCTGGTTGTCAGGGATTTATTGCTCAGAGGTATAGAGTGTGCCAACCTGGCATGATGAATGAGAAAGTGTGCTGTATTCCTGGCACACTTCCTGGCAGAATGTCACTGAAAATTTTACCCAAACTCATCAAGAACACAGTTCAGTATTCCCTTTTCCTTGTTCATGTAGGTATTAACAACAAGGCCAAGAACATCTTTGAGTAGATCACCTCTGACTATGAAGCTTTGGTCAGAAAGCTGAAGGGGTTTGAGGCACAAGTCATAGGAGTTTATCAGACGACAGAAATTGGATGAGAATGTTATTGCATGAGAAACTACCACATGCATTTTCCTACAATGGGAAGTTCTTCTGAAAGCAATCATGGGGTTTCATGTTATTGTGTGAGAAACTATCACACACAATTTTGGGCAATTTCGGGCAATGGGAAGTCATTCTGAACACAATGCAGCGTCAATATGCAATCACGTAAATTTGCTGAACTAGCAAATTCACTCATTTCCAAGCTAGCCCCACTTTCCTTTCTTTCGAAATTGAGAGAAATTCCTCCTGTGTGATAAACTCCATATTCTCATTAGTTCTGTAAGTGATAACCACATTGGGACAGAAAGATATTAAAGGTGAATGACTGGCTATGTCAATGGTGTAGACAGGAAAGGTTTAGCTTCTGAGACCACAGTCTTCATTTCTTAGACAGAGGACTATGGCTACAGATGGACTGCACTTCAGGAAGATCAGGAAGAACGTATTTGGTAGCACTATGGGGTGGGGGTGAGGACAGCTCAAACATCAGCCCAAAGGCAAGCTTTAAAATTAAGGGCTCATTCCCACTACGATAAGGTCCGAATCTTGATTCGATCTATATGCCTCTATTTCCCACTGGAAATAGATTCTGATATTCCAGTAGGAATAAAGCTGAGCAAACACAAAAAGCCCAGGTTATTTTGACAGCAGTTTTTTAGAGGTTCTTTTGGAAAAAAATCGATTCTGACGCAATCCATAACAGTGGGAACGCCAGATCAGAATTGATTCTTTCTGAGGGGAGGGACAAACGGCAGAGGGTTTGTGTGTCCCATCTCTCCCTCCACAGGGATGTGTCCCCTGCTTTTCTCTCTTCCACGGTCTTGCCTTGCCCTTTGCCATTGTCCTCCTTCTGCCTCCTTCTTCCTCTTCCTCCCCTTCACACCAGGCCCCCGGTCCCTCCGGGCCCCCTGGCCCCCAGCAGCCTGCTTCAGGGAGAGAAGGAGAGAGGGAGAGAGGAGAGGAGCCAAGGAGAGACCCCCTGGCCCTTATTCCTCTGAAGCAAGCCACCGCTTGCCCCCGTGCTGCCTGGATCCCCGCATCACTGCCGCTTGTCCAAGTGCTGCCTGGCTCTCTGTGCCACTGTCGCTTGCCCCGCTGCCACCTGGCTCCCTGTGCTGCTGCCAGCCACGATGATTGACAGATGAGTGGCACAAATGGGGACAACTTTCGGGGCAAAATAAAGTGATTTTGCTCCCAATAAGAAAAAGACCTGCTTTATAATGGGAATGGGGAACCTTTTGAATTCAATTACCAACATGGAGCAGAGCTCAATTGTGATTCAGACTATACTGTAAGTGGGAATGACCCCTAAGAATGTAAATTCTAGAGAAGAAGTGGAAGGAGAGAATGAGATCCACACACACACACACACACACACACAGAGTAAATTAATAGATGAGAACAAACAAAACTTCAAATGTCTATACACAAATACACAGACCGGTAAACAAACAAGATGAGCTACATTTACCAAATACCAAATGCATAGAAATAGGATGGGGGATACATGGCTCAGTAGTACTACATGTGAAAAGGACCTTTGGATTATTGTTGATTCTAAGTTGAACATGATGAAAACATGATGGGGGCAGAAGATGAAAAGTTGCTACATAAATGGTGAAATTTCATGTTCCATTTGCATGATTGCTACTCCCCCCAGTGGTAAAAATAAGAAATACTTGTCAGTTGTTTTGGGTAGAATCTAGTTAATCTGAAGAGAAGGAAACCTATGTTCTGGCTTGTACATACATTATGCACTTGAATGTGACTTTTAGGGTGGCTGAAATTAGTAGAAAATACAAATGTGGAGTACAGTTTTAATAAATACGAGGTACATATGGGAAGTGATAGGCTTGTTATCTCTCAAGATATCTTTTTTGTGAACAAAAATAGCTGCATGTCATCTTTGGTTTCTCCTGCATAGATAATGAAGAAATGGTCAGATAGTTATGTTAGTAATAGCAAAGACGTAGCTGTATAACCAAAGTCATTAATACTGTATGACTTTGAAATGCAGCAAATAATAAATCAGTAAACAATCTTTCATGTTCTCTAGAATTCTTCAGGCTTGATGTTAAGCAAAAACAAAAAAAGACATGAGGAAAAAGAAAAATCTCTCTCTATGCATGATGGGAAAGCTACCATTTTTTTTTAAATTATGCCTAACAAGAACCTTTTTTTTTTTAAAAAAAAAAATCAAAGCTGAAGAAAACAACTTTTAAGGAGAATTTGAAGATTTGCTGAGATCTCAATGGATCCTGTTCTCCTTTTTGATCATCACACTCTTAGCATGTTTATTCAGATGTAAATATGTTAAATTTCCAAGTTATATGTTTAGGCTTGCTACCTTAAAAGAGATCATTCCTCCTGCCTCTTTTCAGCTGGTAAACAGACACTAAACAACTGGAGCTGTTGGTTTTGCCTTGCAACATGCGAAGAGGTTAGCCACTTTCCTTGGGAAGATCTTTGGAAAAAGTTTCACCTGCTAGGCCAAGCCGTCCTTTGGTTTCATCATATATATCCCATATAAGTCAGTCTGATCAGTTATAACAGATAATCAAACTTCAAGGCCATCAGTGCTTTAGGAATGTGCCAGTAGTGCACCTTTTTTGCACTCCATTTAAGCCAGTGCCCATGCATTACCTCTGATATTTTGGAGCTTGTTTTTGCACCACGGAAAGGTTGTGCTTGGCGCCCTCCTGCAGTGTGATGTTGTCAGGTGCGCACAGCATTATCTAAACACTGCACACACCATGACAACATCATGGCGTGCCCATGTGGATGCCACCATTTTAAAATGGCAGCGCCCATACGCGCTAGGGTTAGGGAGGGTGCAAACGCTGCACCCTCCCTAACCGTATTTGTGCCATACAGGTGGCCTATTTTGGCTGTCTGTACCAGGCCAGTATTTCTTTTCATTGGGGCCTCATAAAATATTGCTTTTGAGTCTCTCTTTGCCTGCTTTGGCACAACACAAGAATATCCATGGATGCTAAAGTCCCATTAAATATAATAGCATAGAAAAATAGTGTCCCTTATATAAAATGGCAAAATCAAAGTTTGCTTTTTTGGAATTTATATAGTCTTTAATATTTTTGAGCTGTGGATGCTGGAATTCATAGATAGAGTCAGCCATCTGTAAAGCTTTCAGAGATAAAGGCATTATTCTCAATAATGTGGAAAATTTCTCTGAATCTTTTACCAAGAAAATCAACATGGCTATGATGCACTAGAACTTATAGGTATGCACATTCTCATTTGTCCAGTGCAATGTGGATCACACTGGATTTCTTCCACATGTGCATGGCAGTGACAATATGCATCCACATGCTGAAATTCATGGAAGCTGCCCTCTGAACAGAGGATCTTCCTTTCAAGATTAGAGTACATGATTTCTTGGGACAAGAAAAGGTCAATATGAGCCAGAGTCTGGGGAGGAAAACCTATATATGCTACAAAGCATCTCACTTCTTTTCTGTAGTCATTAGGGCAGTAGTACATCTACCCATGCAGTGGTCATTCCAAGCAGTACTTGGCTCTCTCACACACATTGTCTACTCAAAGCTAAGGCAGAAACAACAGATGCTTTGGGGCATGATACATTGCACTTGAATTGGTCTGCCAGTAATGACAAGAGGTCTGCTTGTTTTCTTCTCCTAACACATTGCTTTCCTAAGCTGCCATCTTCACCAGAATGCCGATGCTGGGAATTTTTCTAGGCTTTGTTATCTGACCAGAAGTGGTATAAGGCTGTAGATGGTAGCAGACTCTATTAAGAGGACTAAGTTATTGAGGTAGTGTTTTGACACAGAGGGGATAAATGCCATTATTGACTTGGTCATGCTGCATATTAGTTTTGCAGGAAAGGCAGACATGTTTAGCTATCATTCCCCTTTGGTGGAGTAGGCTCTACATTGCCAGACATCAGCACTTGTGCAGTGTAGCTGAAAGACAAAAGAAAATTCTGGTTAGTCATAGTTCAGTCCACTCCCCCAGCTGCCCTTGTTAGTCTGCACCCTTTCAATCTGTACCCTCGTTTTATTCCTTTTAATGAAATGGAACTCCTAATGTAATTCGTCTCTTTCACTGAATCCCCTGCAACCAGTTTCCATTGCACTCAGAAGACCAATGAAGGATCCTGTTCTGTTGGTCTGATTCAGCGCAGTTTCTAGTTTTGACAGGGCAGTTGATTATCACTGCCTCTACTCACAGATGCTTCAGTATCATGAATGAGTGGCCCAGAAAATCCTTACACCAGCTGTGAATTTTTGAGCACCATAGTAAGCATTAAAAAGGCCTAAACTAGAAATGCTGGTAATGGTTATGTAGATTCCCAAATATTTGGGATATCAGAGCAGGTTCAGAAATTCTGTTGACAATTAAAGATTTGACTCCAGACTTAGCCATACTTGTAGCAGACCAACTTAAATCAATGGGACATATACTAATTGTGTCTGAAGTCCTTGCATGTTTATGTAGCCTTTATTTAGAACATCTGAGTATTACATTTGTTTTTATATATCTCCCAGGACTTTTGCTTTTCCTCTTATTGTTTGTTCCTTTGTGTCTCTTAGCACAGGAGTGTAAAATATATGGCCTTCTGGATGTTGCATTACAAGTCCCATTGTTTCTGACTATTAGTCCTGCTGGAGTGGACTGATAGGAAAAATGAAATTCATTTCATTTAAATAGGATGGGTAACACATGACTTGATGACAGTACTTGCGAAAAGCACTTAGAGATTTTAGTAGACCACAAGTTATACATGAGTCAACAGTGTAATGTGACAGTTAAAAAACTAATGCGATTCTGTGTTGTATCAACAAAGTATAATATCCAGATCAAGAGAAGTAAAAATACTACTCTACTCTACTTTGTTCAGATCTCACCTGGAATACTATGTCCACTTCTGGATCCTCCTTGAACTGTAGCAGGGAGTTGAACTGGATAGCCCTTGTGGTCCCTATGATTGTATGGACCTTATCACACGAGGCACTTATCGCTGCCCAAACTTTGCCCACATATTCCAGAAGCACATAGGTGGGATTGCTGGTCATGCTTCTGAAATGTCATTGAGGTATTTTGCTGTTTTTCCATGGATGAATTTTTTGCGGAGAAGCCATTTTTTGCATAACAGAAGATCACATTGTTACAAAAATGTCTTCTCCGCAAATGATTCGTCAAAGGGAGAAGAGCAGGAGCGCTTCAGTGACGTTTCAAAAGTGTGACCAGCAATCCCATCTACGCGCTTCTGGTATGTTTGGGCAACATGTGGGCAGTGGTAAGTGCCTCATCTCCAATGACATCTGAGGGACTACAAGAAAATTTTTCTCACACTTGATTATTATACATGTATGCATCTGTCTCCTACTAAGCTATTTGACTCAAATTTAAAATACTTTTACAGAACAACAATTTTGGGCCGTAATTACAATATGGGTAAATGCAAGAAACGCAAATGAATAACCTTTTCTGTTTTATAATACTGCCAAACTGTTGCCCTCCAGATGTTGAATTGCAGCTCCCATCAGACTTAGGGGTGAGGTAGACTGGCACAATATGCTGACTTGGGGATGGCATGGGGCATGAGGTTTAGACAATACTCACCCTGATGCTGCCCCCAAGCCGGCGTCATGCCACCTGCTCAATCTCACAATGGTAGTGTTGCAGCGCTCTGGCGATGAGGCGTTCATATGCCGCACACAGCTAGAGCATAGAAACACTGCCACCACTGTGAAAAAGCTGCCCTTTTTCCAGCGCACTCCTTTTTATGCCATAAAAAAGCCAGATTGGGGCTGCGGAATGCAGTTGCCATGGCCCCAATCTGGCGCTCAGAGGGGTGGCATCAAGCCTCCCTTATACAGACATCTGTTTCAGCCCTTGGTCAAGCATAGCCAATGAGAAGGAATACTTGTTGCTGACTGGCTGTGGGGACTTCTTTATCTTCTTGTATGTTCTATACTTGACTGGGAAAAGCATCTGTCAGCTTATGGAAGTGAAATACGATTCCCTGCATTGGGTGTTATTGATAAACTCCAAGGCCAGCCAGGCCAAGATATTTTGTTATTTGAGACAAAGTAGCAAATAGCAATTTCTATCCAAATCCATCATGGTATCTGGTATTTAAAGCCAGGTCAATTGTTTTGGCAGATAACAAAGAAAATCTCCCATACACATCCCATCCCTGGTAGTAAAAAATGTTATTCTTGTTGTTTGCCATCAAGTCGACTTCAACTTACGGCAACTTGTGAATGAGAGAGCACCAAGAGCCCATCATCAACTGCCCTGCTCAGGTCTTGCAAACCTGTGTCTGCTTCCTGAGACAGTGACATTACACTGTCTAATGGTAAGGCCAGCCCTAATAAGCCCTTGTATGAGAACTGCAACCCACTCTGTGTTAGTTCTTATCATTAAACACTACAGCCATTTCACTGGTCGTATATTAAATTGATCTTTATAAAGGATGACACAAGGATGGCTTATATAAATTCTGTCTAGACAAAAGCAAAGGCCAGGGTTAAACATATCTTCCCACCATAGGAGGCTTGGGGTTCACAGGAGAAAAAAGCCAGCCCTTCTAGTTTATACGCCATGGGAAAAGAAGCTAGATGGATGTGGGGTATGTCGTGATTTCAGCTGAAGGTTGCACATTGCTTCTGCTGTGCTATGTACACATTGGAAAAATTGTCTGGATTTCAGTTTGTGGAGATAATAAAGGAAAAAAGCTTCCCCATGTGAAGTCTGTGATTCTGTGTTTAGAAGCAGCCGTGTCAACGTCCTTGCAACAACATTCACAGCAGATGATAGCTGTTGCAGAACTCTTTTCAAGGCAATTTTTTTCTTTTTTCTTTTTTGGAAGGGTCCAGTGGGAGTGGGAAGGAGGAGGTGAAAAGAAGTATAGCCTTTTGGATGCTTTTGTTTTATATGTTGCCTTCTGTCCATCATTTGGCTTCCCCTTTTGGAATTTTCTTCCCATCAGAACCATACTGCGAAATGGAAGCTTCAGAATTTGACTGTTTATTTTCTTGTATTTTCTGAAGAGCTTAAGCCATATTTCTTGATGCTCCATAACTCAGGTCCAAGGCATACTTACTGGCCTGTCTCACTGGAACAGCAACAAAATCTTTGAGAAGTCCGACTGATTACAGAAAAAGGAAGCATGCCAAAGGCAGAAATACTGTACTGCAATGAATGTGTAAGATCCAGGTTTAAGTCTTTATGCACCATCTTCCCATTCTAATGATTTTTTTTGTTCTTTGTTTAGACTGGATCGATGGTAAAGTGGTGCATGCAGTAGCTTTTAACAGTGTTTTGGTCCTCTGAGAAGTTCTGTGATGTGGGTCACCCGAATCTTGGTCTTGTAAGAAGCTTCATGACTCTAGCAACTTATGAACCTAGCAACTGCATAGCTCTAACAACTTAGGCTGTGTCTGCACTGCAGAAATAATGCTGTTTGACCCCACTTTAACTGCCATGGCTTGATTCTATAGATTTCTGGGATTTGTAGTTTTGTGAGCTATTTGACCTTCTCTGTCGCAATGCTTTTGTGTCATAACAAACTACAAATCCCAGGTTTCCATAGGATGAGCCCTGACAGTTAAAGTGGTGTCAAATTTTATTAATTCTGCAGTATGGCAGCAGCCTTAGGAAATGAGTGAGGATGGACCCCAAATTGACAGGAACTGTAAGGACTCTGCTATTTGCTGAACATTTCTTAAGGCCAACTGTGGGATAAAGCAAAAAAATAAAAATAAAATTGCATTTGCCTGCCTTCCTACAGCATTGTGCTCTTTAGACAAAAGGGCTCCAAGAGCACCTTGCAGACTGATGAAAAATAATACAGGTTTAAACTTTTGCATGTTGTACCTGAAATAAAATATGACAAAGAAGAAAAGAAAGAAGCAGAGAAAGCAAGTTTTAAAGTTACAGTTCTTATAGTGACCAGGTGGGATGAAACAGTAGAAGAAGCCTGCTAGAATAGCTATTGCTAGGTGGCCGGGGTGGTGGTGGTGGTGGTATTGTAACATTAGTCATTCTATTACACGGCTCCATTTTGTCATCTGTTTATATTCTCTTCCTTTTCAAGCTACTTAATAGCTATCTCTGTTTCCCCCCCCCTTTTTTTTTTTACTATTATACCAAGTATTCACAAAGCTAAGTATTTTAATACACTGAGCCTCCATAGGACTTGAGTGCCACTAAACCCAGGAAAACGAAGATTGCTTAAGGCTTCAGCCATTCCTTGATAGCTAAACCTTGCTTGCTAGGTGATAACTGCATTGCTTTTTTGGCACAGCCTAGCCAAAGTTGACTACTTTTCACTCCTGGGTTTCCACAAAGAGAAATGTTAACCATGCTATGAGGAGCTCAACAGGACAAGAGGGGACTTAATTTTGGTTCTTCGTGGCTTATTCTCTGAACAGAGGAGCCGAATTCCTACTGACAGTACTTTCTGCATGGATCTTGTTCTTGCTCTCCCCAGTCCCCACTGTCGTGAAGGTCCATGGACTGAGATGCTGAGCACCTCATTCACCATATAAATCCATTGATGAAGACATGGAGTGCATTGTGCTGCTGAAACTTGCTGAGCTTGGTTGAATATGTGCCAAGGATTAGCACCACGTACATTCACCATTGATTTGACAACAATGATATTATACGCCCCAAGCACTGCAGGGATTTGTTCAGTGTTCAGGACATGGGCTTTGAGGTGGAAAATTGGGATTGCTAGTAACTTTTTAAGCCCCTTTGGCTGCACCCAGGCAGACTGTTGACATTATATAAATTCTTTCGATAAAATAAATATCTGCCTTTGTATAAAGAAAGCTGATATTTAGCTTTTTCAATGTACAGCTGGAATGGAAAAGCTGTTCAAAGCTAAGGCACAAGCAGTGCAATAAAATAAATCCCAGTAGTTTCAAACATGGAGGGAGATGTGGGGAGGTAAAACTACATGATGCTAAAGGCCAGAAAACGAGGCAGAGCATTTGGAAGTTCAGCATTCAGATATTTGGTTTTAAATTCAGCAGGTGGAATGCTCTGTGGGATGAAAGATGGGAAGAACAATAGTAGCTATGGCAGAAGGAGAAACAGACATCTTCAAAGCATTCCTGGATTACATGGCCATGCTGCCTAGGGCAGATGGAGTCTAGTAATATCTGAGGAACTATAAATCCCCTGCCTCAAATGATATTCAGTATTTTCTCAGTCAACACTATTTAGTGGGTCAATATATAGCGGACCCTTCCCATTCATGGGTGTTTGGTTTCATCCCCATGCAGATGGCAAAAATGTCAGATGATCATGGCCTATATTATTCAATGGTATCAATGAGCACATGCATGTGTCATTGTGTCCACATGCATGTATAATATGGAGGATCCACTGTATTTTTTTTCAATGCAGATGTCTTATATTCCTATTATACAGCTAACACAATCACACTTTTGCCAGTTCATATCCTATTACTTTACTAATTATGTAATATCATGAATACACATTGCTTGACATTAGTGACATTAGTGAAAATACAGATCATGATCCTTTGAGCACAGTCTCAGTGTCTATCTTTGTCACAGAGGACAGCAAAAGGAATGAGAAGACTGATGTCTTTTTATCATAGAGACATAAATCCTTTGGCATGTCACCTGTTTTTTAACTTCAGCTCCCATAATTACTTAACTTCCCTGCTTCCCTGAAAATTAGACATCCCCAGAAAATAAGACCTAGTAGAGGTTTTGCTGAATTGCTAAATATAAGGCCTCCCCCGAAAGTAAGACCTAGCAAAGTTTTTGTATATAAATATATATACAGTACAATATATAATAAATGTTCTTTTTTTTGTTCAACAATAAATGTGAATTCTTCTTCATGGAAAAATAAGACATCCCCTGAAAATAAGACCTAGCACATCTTTGGGAGCAAAAATTAATATAAAACACTGTCTTATTTTCGGGGAAACATGGTATATGTGGTTAAAGCTGATGAGATTTGTAGACTGATGTAGAAAATCTGGAGTTGCAAATGTTTCCTATGTCTCTTTTAGGAGGTTTGTAGCCTTCATTTCTTGGATGCTTCTATTCTTTGAGTTTTTGTTTTGTGTGACTGCTCGCTCAACTGAGATAGATCAAGACCAATCCTTTCAGATTAGAGGTGAATTCATCCCACTGAAAACAAACCATCCTATATACTGTAGTCCTGATCAAGATAACATTAGGGGTTGTGGTTATGGTCCATTGAAAAACCTGACTTGGATGTTATGGATGCAGTACTTGAAGGTAAACATCACTCAGCTAAACTGTGTTTACTTCTTAACAGATATGTCTAGGATTGCCATTGGAGTGATCATGTGGCTTACTTTACAGAGGACCTCTGTTTCTGTCAGAGGTCTATCCTCTTTCATGAAGCAGTCTGAAGCATTGTCCAGTCCAGGTTGGAAAATAAAGTGCCTTAAGAAAAGATATCAGGAGCCTTGAAGTTGCCCATCAAGAATTTGCACACCTGAATAATAGACTGAACAGGCACAAAGGCCACTTGGTAACAGTCTTATCCAACACAGTGAGGTGTACTGCATTCCTATTTAAATTGTAGTAATTATGTCTAAATTTGCATTTTACATATAAATTAATGTGTACAAATCTGCATCTTCTTTTGTCCTCTCTTTTACATGTGTGTCCCCCCAAGCTTAAACAATCACTCTAATTTCAGTGTTGGGTATGATAAGGCCTCTCTTCATCACTCTTTGTCCCCTTTACCACTCAAAAATATTTTGGAGGGTTTGTGAATGATGCTATGGAGTGATTTCTTCTCTCTTTTAGCAGTGTATGGGTGTCTATTGAGACGATCAGTTGAACTATCAAAAATTATTCAAGATGGTAATCTCAATAGCAGCTTTTGGGTTATGGCAGAGCATATTGCTGTACCTCCTATCAAGCTCTGACAGCAGTCTGGGACTTGCAGGCTAAACACATCTGGAGGGCCACAGCTGCCCATACCTGGGATCGACAGTGCCGATATCTGAAGGAGAGAAGAGAGGAAAGGAAAACTGTTCCATGAAAGTCTTTAAGTTGATTTAATATGCAAATCAATGGAAAGTTTGTTCTACAGTGGCATGAAGTCCTGATTCTGAGACATTCGGATTGGGACTTAACACAAGCAGGCAGCAGAATGTGCAAGCATCCTGACTGGATGTGATGCAATCTGTAGTCCAATACATCTGGAGGATAACACATTGGTAGTAGGTATAAACTAAGTAGTAGGTATAAACTGTGCAAACACAGTTTTTGCAAACAATTTTAAAGGGAATTGCAACAGTGAAATGGAAGGGCCTTCCAATTATTTTCTGTTTACTCATAAACATGCCTCTCGTAAAGTAGGTACCAGTTAAGCAATAGATAGTTTTCACTGGGATACATTTTATGTTACTGTATTTCTTTTCACAAAATCACATTTAGAAGTGTACTTGGAAATAAAGAACTGTGATCAAACTCCAGACATTGATCTGACCCTCAGTTTTAAAAATATGTGTTGGACCAACAGGGCTTCCCAGCCCTTAGCCAGAACATTGCATTCTCCCATTGAAGATAAGTTTGGAAGTCATGAAAGAGCAGCAAATTGTTAATGATTTGATTTGTCATCATTCTGTTTTTAATGCCAGAGAAGGAGAGAGGCATTTGTGAGGTTTTATGGCAGGTGTTCAAATAACTTGATTAGCTCTGGATGCTATGTAAAGCTAAAGCTTGTCTTTGGGTCAGAGAGTGAGTAGTGGCAAACAATTTTTTGCAGCAGCACATGGGCAGACTAGGGGTACATCTACACCATAGAAAGAATGCAATTTAACTGGACTTTAACTGCCATGGCTCTGTCTTACATAATTCTGGGATTTGTAGTTTTGTGAAGCACCAGCACTCCTTGGCAGGATAGGCTAATGAACTTGTAAAATTACAAATCCCAGGATTCATAGGATGGAGCAATAGCACTTAAAGTGGTGTCAAGCTGCATTATTTTGACAGTGTAAATGCACCCTAGAACTGGTGCCATGCTGTTAGTCTCCTCTTCCTCCTCCTCATTATCATTTTCTTCGTCTGCTTCACACTTTAGTGGATGTTATTGTCAGGTTTCGGCAATCAGTTATTCAGTAATTCAGTCTATCCACAAATCTAGCTGGTTATTCAGACTTTTTTTTTAGTGTGACTAAGCAAATAATCTCACACGTTCCAGTTTTGATGTTCACACTATTTCTTTTTCTGGAACTGCATCTCTATGCATCTCTGTTGCTCACACAGGTCAGCATTGGGAATAAAGATGGAGGAAATGTTGCAGATGTATTTGAAACACATTAAAGGTATGCAGAGTTTCTTTTCGGTTTATCCTGGATCTATCCACATTGGTTATTCACACAGTGGACAGTGCAATTTTTTAAGGGAAAACGAAGGGACCCCCCCACCCCGAGATTGATTGTCCCAGGTATTCATGATACAGCTTTTCTAATTTTAGTGAATCTTAAATGTGAAAAGGCAATGTTTGGAATATTTATCAAGGTGAGGAGACAGGTATGTGGACACATACAGGTATTTGTTTATTTGAAGGTACAGTATCAGGAACATAGAAGCAGAATGGAATTGTAGTGGGGTAGGAAGGACAAAAATGCTAGTTGTGCAGTGAAGTAAGAAAGCAGCCATTTAAAATTGAGCACAGCCTGCATAAGGATAGAAATTGCAGGGGCAAAGCCAGTGGGGTGTTCTGGTTTGAGAGCTGGACTCTGACTCTGGAGAACAGGGTTTGAATCCTTGCTCAGCCATAGGAACCTTGGGCACGTCACACTCTGTCAGCTTCAGAGGGTGGCAATGGCAAACCATCTCTGAAGAAACTTGCCCACAAAAACCCCATGATAGGTTTGTCTTATAAGTAGGAAATAGTTTAAGACACACAACAACAATAATAACAACAAAGGTTACCTAACTGCATCCCTGATAATGCCATCAGAGATGGGGCCATTTCCTGCTCTGCTGCAGGCAGCAAAATGTCCTGACTCTGAGCATATCCTATGAGTAAGGTTGCCAGATCTTAGGACCTGGACCCTCATCTTCTGTCTTCAATATTAGAGGAAGCAATCTGAGCACTGCCTTGAAAGATGTGTGTATGTGTATTGCTTATTTGTTAAACTTGGTGTTATTTACTTGAGCTGTGGTTGATGTTTAATATATCATGCTGCCCCATGTAATATTACCCCACAGCATCTCCATGGCCCACTCCTATGGCATAACAAGAATTCATCTTTATGTCTTAAGTTTTGGCCCTGAAATTTCGAGGCCTGGAGTAGTCCTGAACTGGCAATACTACATGTGAAAACAAAGAGATCCCACAGCAGCAACATTGAAAGCTTAAACATAAACATGGGGAATAAAAATAAATTTATTAAAATATATGTTGGAGTCTCTCCCCCCCCCCCATCCTGATAATCTGATAACTGTAACATAATAATTATAAAATAAGTCAAAACTGGCTTGATGGGAAACAACTAAAACAGATTAGGAAATATAAGTTTGGTTCCAGTTAGTCAGACTTCTTCAACCTGCCAGTCTTCCAAAGTGTTAGACTATAATGCTCTTTGTAGTCTCTTTTTTGTTTTGATTTGTCTCTTCTTGCTGTTTTCTTTTTCACTGCACACACTGAGAGTACTGAAAGGTGAAGCCCTGACTAGAGATCACACACTTATACTGTAGATATGCCATAACTGTGCAAGACGAAGCCAGAACAAAATTCTATTAAGAGTGGGTGACAATTCCACCTTGGAAATACCGTATATACTTGACTATAAGTATAAGTTGAGGACAGATTTTGGGGCTAAAATTACAGATTTTGATATGACCCATGGATACGTCAAGGGTAAAACTTAGGGACGTGTGAATGAAGGATGCAAAGAATGAAGCAAAGGAAAACAATTGCAAAGAATTTACAAAATTCCAGCAGCTATAACTATATGCCTTCATAAGGTTGGATGGATGAGTGAGTGGAAGGGGGTAAGTGCTTCCAGGGCAGATTAAACTCTTCCCTTTTCCCAGAGGATGATTATATATGATTTAATGTATAGTATTTACATTGACCAATGGATAAGTCGACTCAAGTTTTTGGGGTCAATTTTTAACCTAAATTTCTAGACTTATAGTAGGTAGTTCATCTAATCCTGGAGACTTAAGTTCCTTTTGTGCTGAATGAAGAAGTGACCAAAGGTAGCAGAGGCACAGCTGAGAGAGGATGCTAGGTTACAAAACAGCTTCACTGACACTGTCACAAATATTGCACTGTGGAGTTTATGAGATGGGAGGAATTTCTCTTTATTGCAAATGGAGCCAATTGGAGCCAATTCGAATTCACATTAATTCGCTAGTTTAGCAAATTCACGTGAATTCCTATTGCGTTCGGAATGCGTTCAGAATGACTTCCCATTACCCAAAAATGACAACCCATTCCCCAAAATTGCGTGAGATTCTTTAATTTGCAATAATGTAAAACCCATGATTGTGTCTGGAATGATTTCCCTTTTGCCCGAAATTGCGTGAGATACTTTAATTCACAATAACGTGAAACCTCATGATTTCATTCGGATTGCTATTAGATTATACTTCCAATTTCTGATGTCTGACAAGGTCCTATGATTCCACATTAATTCCCATGGCTGAATTCTGAGGTTTGTGGTTTGGTGAGGCATTAGAGCTCAAGAGAATTTTAAATCCCTTTCCCTAAACTTCCGAACCGAGGATTCCATAAGATAAACCATAATAGCTAAAATGGGATAATAATGTTGTAATTGTGTAGTGTAAAAGCCCCTGAATTTCACAGATAGTGAAGGACTTTTGCCTCTATTTATTTTTTTCAGAGCTTAAAATGATTTTTTAAAAGGGGGTTGCTATGTAATTCAGCACAAAACCCTGTTAATGCAACTTTTTTTTTTAAAGCATCAAATTATGTATGTTACTTATTCCATTATTTTACAGGAGCATTTTTAAATAAACAAATAAAAGTCTTAATTTTAAAAAATCCTTTCAAAATGCCCCCCCCCCCGAACATTTCCCCCCAAAGTGATGGAAGAAAAATAGCAAGCAAATTTTCCTAGCTACCTGAAAAATTAATGACATTATCCATTGTGACTTCGTTTAACAAAAGGAATACATTACAGGTTACTTGTAACACATTCCTTCCACGCCCTGCATTATTGTGTTGCTTCAAGGTAGCTTTCCCAACCAGTTGCTATTCAGATGTGTTATTCCCTCATCTCCAGCCAACATGACCAGTGCTTCAGTGTTAAAGGGAAAGCGGGAAAGAGCACTGATGCAACTATATACTTTTAGGCTGGCTGATATTGTCTTAGAGGATCCCTCTCTTTAAATGGCTGTTCTCTGCCAATTTTTAAAAAAATATGGTGACTGTATTTTCACATTCTAAACTAAATGAAATCCAAACATTATTGTTACTACCGAAATAAAGTGATGTTGGTTTCAGATAAACACTACTTCACTGTATCTTTCTAAATTGTTTTCTTAAAAGAAAAGATAAAGTGAACCTCTATAATGATGTACACATCTGGTTGTCACTTGACTATACAACATTTCAAAGAAGAAACATGGATTGGCTGGCCATGGCAGCCCAAATGCCCTTGCCTCCCCACTTCCGTTCTCTATTTAAAGAAGGGGGGACATGCCACTTTTCAAATGTCTTTGTGATAGAGCTCCTGCCATACCTCACCATTAGCCATACTGGCAAGGGCTAATGGGAGTTGCAATTCAACAATGCCTGTCTGATCCCTTGACCTACACAGTCATAGTGGGGCTTTCTAGATTGGCAAAAAGAAGTGTGTTCATGGCTGCATGAAACTCTAGCCTTTAGATGAGAAAAAGGGAAAGTGTGCCATGAAAATGCTTTTTTTGCATCTTAGGGGAGAAGAAGTGCCTTTAAAAAGGTACTGGTTTTCCCAGCTTCTTTTTTAAAAACTGCGGAACAGGGCAGCTCCATCTAAAGGCTGCGGTGCAGCTGCTAAGCATTAAGGAAAAGGCAACTTCATGTCACACTTTCCTGCCAATCTAGAAAGCCCCAGTGTTTGCATGAGGGTGGGAGTGAGGAGGAGACAGACCACACTGATGTCCAGCTATAGGTGAACCACTGAACCCTAGAAATCCAATGTTTCACAGGTTATCTAAAGGACCATATCTCCCCATTTGAGCCTGCCTGTGTTTTGAGATTGTCTGTGAAGGTGTCCCACCACCCTCACAGATACTCAAAAGAGGGCCTTCTCAGTGGCTGCTCCAAGGCTTTGGAACTCCCCTCCTAGAGAGAGAGAGGACTGGTATCTTCTGTGCTATCCTCCCCTTGCTCACACACTTTCTGGCCTTTCAAGGCTGACAGCTCACAGGAAAAGGGCCTCTCATGGGCTATGTTGTTTAGATTTGTTGCTGTTCTTTTTAATTGTTATGCTTTTAAGTTCTGTTAATGTCATTATAGTTTTAACTTTTGGATGGTGTAATTTTTAGCTGTATCCATTTTACATTTTTGAGTCACCTTGAATCCCAGACTAGGAAAAGAGCTGAAAATAAACCACAGAGTTTATCACACAAAGGAGATCAGGAGCTTATCCCATGAATACCCTGGAAAAATCGCGTAATTACATTAAACAATTTCACATGACATTTCACAAAACTTGCCATTAAAGTGGTCACAAAGAAGCATTAATGCACATCTTGTTACTTTCAGGATTTCAGCAACAATGCATTTCCGATATCACCTTATTTGCACAATTGCATGTGATAATCATTCTCACCATTACTTGCCATTTTCACTATATTTTCAAGATGTTTTAAATGCACTTTAATCTCTCTTTAATGCCAAAATTAGCACCAGTGTGATAAACTCCCACAACAAAATTGTTGTCTATAACTTAATCTGCCCTGTAGAAATAATGCAGTTGAATACCACTTTACTGTAGTTCTATCCTGTGGCATCCTGGGATTTATAGTTATACAAGGTCTTTAGCCTTCATTACCAAAGAGTGTTGGTGCATTACAATGTGACAAATCCCAGGATTATGTAGGATGGAGCCATGACAGTTAAAGTGGTGTCAAAATGCATTATTTCTACAGTGTAGGTGTACCCTTGGACAAAGAGGCTAAAAACTGCAGCCTAGGTGGATTTTGAGACTTGTGGCTGATGGATACCTTTTCTGATGCTCTTCAGAAATTTGTATTTGGTCATGCATGCTATAAATGGTGGAGTGTGTGTGGATGTGTCCCTCTTTAAGATGATATAGTATTGACTATGTGCACATATTCTTGCTTTGCTTGCATACATTCGAAAATGTAGTGGTAAGGTAGGTGTACTTTAGACCTGTATCAGTTTAGGACATAAACCATTTGAGAGAGGGGAGGCTCTTAAGGAAATCATATCTCATGCATAAATATTTCGAGTGCAATCACATTTTCAAACAAAATAACATGGGATGCTCAAGGGTTCAGAAAGAACAGGGCAGCTATTTACACATAACATCAGAGATGTGGTGGTGAATGTACAATGTGGCTGGACAACACAAGTCTGTTTTCTAGCATTCAATGCAGCTATCTTTTCAATACAGCACAGAAGTAGAACAAAATCCATGATTGTGCTTTGTGGTTTTGTTTATCTGTCCCAAAAGTATGCGGTTTTACTAACTTCATTTAAAAAACCCACAAATCAGGATAATATCCACCTCAAATTTAAAACTATAATGACACACAACACTGCTATATTATTTTCTTTTGCACGGTCCACTGAATCAGTCTTACCAATATGTATACTTCTTTCACTTGCTTCCAATCTTAAGGAAAGCCTCAGCAAAATATTTGCAATAAATATCCTTTCTTGGCTTTGGGCATTTTTACAGATTAACCCTCCATCCTCTAAAACTTCAAAATTTCAATTGTGTGAAAAGTTTCAGAGTCATGTCAGCTGAAATATTTTTTTAAATTATTATTCATTTGCCAAAGTGAGGACTGGTGTCCCTTACAGCTGGACAGAGTAACACCCTGCTGTATATCCACAGAGAATTCTGCAGATCCCAGCCAACTGCTGTTCAGAGATATCTGGCACTGATTCTAACCAACCTGTCATTCTCAGGTCAGCCCCTACAATTTCTGCTGACCAGATTGGCCTTCATCATGAGATCATGTCTTTCCAGAGAAATCCCACTAATGCCTTCATTCTGCGAACCTGGTATATATAGAGGGATGTTTCCTACAACTCCACTGTGCAGTCCAACAAAGACCTCACTGTCACCAAAGTGACTGCACTGTCTCCTCTCCACCTCCAAGCTTGCAGCAGCAGCAGCGGAAGCAACAGCGGTAGCAGCAGCAAAGAAGACCATGGATATTACCATTCAACATCCCTGGTTCAAACGTGCTCTTGGACCTTTAATTCCAAGCCGTTTGTTTGACCAATTTTTTGGAGAAGGTCTTTTCGAATATGATCTTCTACCTTTGTTTTCTTCTACTATCAGCCCATACTATAGGCAATCGCTCTTCCGCACTATTCTGGAGTCAGGTGTTTCCGAGGTAAGATTCCATCTTCCCGAATCAATTTAGACTGCTTCAATTTGTAACTCAGTGGAACAAACCACTAGCTATGTTGCATGGTTTAACTGGTCCACTCCACCTTTGAAATGAACACAGTTAGCTGCCAAAGAGAACAATATCAAGCAGATCTCACTGTCACTTAAAAATTAAAAAGTTCAGGCATTCTGTAATTATAGTGTTAGACAGCAAAGCATAATAAGTATATCAGAATTATTTCTATTACATTGAAACATTTGCTAAATATCTGAATTAAGAATGTGAATTACATGTTTAGGTGAAAGCAAATCTCTTTGTGAACTGTACTCATTTTCAGATCAGGTGGTTTCTTGTTAACACATAATTAGAAATAAATTCATACTCAGGTATTATTAATTTTCTGACAACAATAATAATAAGTCTTGATACTTGGTTGGCAGATTATCAAGAAGACTTTGTTCTTCTTCAAACCATACAATCAGAACAAGCAAATCTGATATGTTACCTTGTTTTGTTTTGTAGTCTATAAACATGTAATTTAAATTTAACTGGTGAAGACCAATGGCAGCTTTTAAAAGTCAGTGGTTAAATTCAGGGTTTCTGCAGATTCTGTGCATGCATGTGTCTATGTAGTAAAGTGTGTGTGGGGGAGGATTGTGACAGTATCTCCATGACTCTAGTTACCTTTAGGTTTCCTGAGTACAATCTATTCACAAATAGATGAAAGCTGTAATGAAGTGCAATATCACAACAAAAACAGTTAAGTGGAGTGAAATAGGGTAGCCATAAAGTGCTTTGCAAACAGCTTTTTGGCAAGCTGGCATATAGAATTCTAAGTGCACATCTATAACCACATCAATACATAATATTTAAAAGCATTTTTAATGCCACAGTATTGACACTTAAGCCAGTTTTGTTGTTCTGAAGTAACTGTGAGTAAACTGGCTTTGACCAATATGTTGTGGGGGCTTCTAGATGGACAGCTCCTAGCATTATCAACTGAAAAGGCATTAGACAGTTATTGTTTTTCTGTCTTTAATAGGGATGTAGTTCATCATTAATTGCCTTCTTGAAGAAAGCAACAAGTAACTTTAGTAAATTTCTTCCTGCTGTGAGAAAGAATTTGGGAACTACACAATTGTTGATGCATACTCACAATTTGGGATTTATTCTGCACAAAATACACATATGGTTTCTATGCAGAAATATTATTTTCTCTGCAGAAAATGCTATTTTCAGCCTTGCAAATCAGCCATGTGAAATTTTATGTCAATTCCCAAACTGCAAAGGTTCTTTTCAGTCTAGGATTCTTCTCAGCAGGTTTTCTCAATAATTGGGGGAAGGGGGGGGATGATTTTTAATCAATTTTTTACAAATCTTTTCAAATATTCTTCCCATTTCTAGTCTTTCATGGCTCTTTTTGGGGGAGAGGGGTGTTCGATGCATCAGTGAAGAAACATGGGATGGCTACCAGTGGAAGAATGCATCATATGGATAGCCTGTAAAATGTGATTGCTTTATCATGAAGCACCCAATAGCTGGATTTGTTTGTGGGACATAAAATTCTTCTTAACTTTTCAGAAACCACTCCTTTTGCACACTGGAGTTAATAACAAGGCTTCTGCTAATTTCATTAGACTCTAGAACAAACTTCAGTAATTTTGTCTTTACAAATAATTTAGGAAAGAATACAACAATAGTTCTTTTTGTTCTTTAAGTATTCACCTAGTCTTGCAAAGTCTGAATGTTAATTTTTTTTGGGGGGGGGGATGTTTCTCCTCATTTTAATTTCAGGTGAGATCTGACCGGGACAAGTTTACAATCTTTTTGGATGTAAAACACTTTTCCCCTGAAGATTTGAGTGTGAAGGTCATTGAAGACTTTGTGGAAATTCATGGGAAACACAACGAAAGACAGGTAAGACGAAGGAACAAAGAAAGTGCAGATTACACAAATAAAATGAAATAGAAAGTTTGTTTTTCTAATATTAAAGGTCACCAATTAAGCAATGTTCAGCATATTCTGCTTTAGGAATTGTGTTAATCAGAACTAGTAGTAATGAGTAGAAATTCCAGGGAAGTAGATATCGGTTAAAGAAGCCACCAAATGGTAAGAGATGTAACAGTGGCAAAAGCAACCTCAAGAGCTCTCCTTAGATGGAAATTTAAGCAGAAGTGAGATGGCTAGTTAGCAGGGAAACTAATTGCATCCTTCATGTCAGATTCTGCATTGAGCATAATGTTGGACTAGATAATCTTTAAACTGCTTCCCTGCTTTAATTCTGTGGCAATACTTCTCACACTGTGTATTTCATAACATTCAGTGGGAAACTTTGGCAAAGATTTTTGAGCAGAACATGAAAGAGTAACTAAGGACAATAGCTCCCTAGCCATGCTGTCTGGGGGATCCAGGGAATTATAGTAAAAAAAAAAAAAAAAAAAAAAAAAAAAACTTTTCCATGCTCTGTTTTTGAGGTTAAAGACCACATATTCTGAAGTTCTAAGTACATTTAGCTGTTTTAGTCCATGAGATTCTAAATTATGCATGCATCCCCAAGGTCCAGATCAGGGCATAAGCAAACAATAGGGTCTCACATCAGATCAGTGGTCCTACTCTGGCAATTTGTAAAAGACAAAACAAAAAAACACCTTGCACCAAAGGGCAGAACTGTGCAGTTAGGGTCATGTGTAATCTGGGCTTTATTGTAGCAAAATTGGAGAATAATGTTAAGTAGTACAATACATCAATAGTGAGTAGGAGCCAAATAGGGGCACATCAAATTGTTCTGAATCTACTTTGAAGACTAAGGCTCCATCTGCACTGCAAAAATAAGTGACTCTCTGGTGCTGCAACAAACTACACTTCCCAGAATTCCATAGTATTGAGCTATGGCAGTTAAAGTGTTGTCAAACCAGATTACTTCTGCAGTGCAGATGCAGCCTGAGATTCTACGAAGGGACGCTGAGCACTCACAATGAAAGTCGAATAGGAAAATATGATGTAATGGCACTTTATTTTCAGGGATAAACATGGCATGAATTAATTTTCTGACTTCATGTTTTGAGGAACCAAACCACTGAATCACAATGAATATACATTTCTGTAGGTGCATGAATAAAAGAAAAGAAATCGAACTGCCACAGAAGAAAAGTTCTTCCTCTGAACAGCTTTTTCTATTTTAGAAGTGACCTTTTACAAGGAATGCATTAAACAACTTTGATCCTACACCAACCATCAAAAATTATCCCATCCAGTCCAAGAGAACTGTATCAGCTTATTACCATCTCTTATTCTGCTTCTTTTATTGATCAGACCAAGTTCTGTCATTTTATTTCCCCAAATGGAATCCATGAAGTGCAGGATTTATCTCGGGCTGAGCCTGTTGTGCAGTGGCGTGAAGTAGCTTGTTCTACATATTACTGTGAAGGTGTTGGCAAAATACAGCTCACAAGCCATTCTAGTCCTTTTTGTTCCCTGTGACCTGCTGTGCCCCCACCCCAACAATTAAAAAAAGTAATTTCCCCCTCCCGCAGGCCTCCAGGAGCAGTGTTTTAATACTTAAGTAGGCCAGTGTGGTGTAGTGGTTTGAATGTTGGACTATGATTCTGGAGACCCAGGTTCGAATCTCCGCTTGACCATGGAAACCCATTGGGTGATCTTGGGCAAGTTATACTCTCTCAGCCTCAGAGGAAGACAAAAGGCAAATCCCATTTTAACAATCAGGGTCACCTTAGAATCTCCATAAATCAGAGATGATGTAAAGGCACAAATGACTACGACAAGGTCTGAGGAACACAAGCCTGTGTACCTTCAAAAAGTCCGAAATTAAGGCCAGAAGTAGCCATCTGGTCATTTCTATTTTTGATTTCTCATCTGTTTGCCATATATTTTGCCAGTTTTGGCCCAAATGCAGCCTGAGGTCATATTGGGGATTAAAGTTTGCTTTACCCTCACTCTGGAAGGGATAAAGAGAGGGACATGTGTCTGAATGCTGCAGCAAGACTTTTTGAAAGTGTTTGCAGCAATGAGTGGAGGGTGTTTTTAAAACAGGATACTGATGAATTGGAATGTGTTCACAGAAGGGCAACCAAGATGATAGTATTCTGACTCTGACTTATGGTGACCCCTACTAGGGTTTTCTCTGCAGTATTTCTTTAGAGGAAGTTTGCTATTGCTTTCTTCTAAGGCTTAAAGAGTGTAATTTGTCCAAAATCACACAATAGGTTTTCATGGCTGAATGGTGGTTTGAACCCTGTTCTCCTGGAATCTTAGTCAAGTACTCAGACCACAACACCACACTGGCTCTCTGCAAACACATTACCAAACATGTTAACGTCGCTTGTTTCTTGTTGCTTTCCTCAGGATGACCACGGGTACATTTCTCGTGAATTCCACCGTCGGTACCGCCTCCCTTCCAATGTGGACCAAGCGGCTATTACCTGCTCTCTCTCTGCTGACGGCATGCTGACCTTCTCTGCTCCCAAGGTCCAGTCCAACACGGAGCCCAGCCACAGTGAGAGACCCATTCCTGTATCCCGTGAAGAGAAGCCAACTTCAGCTCCTTCTTCTTAGGCTGAACCCGCTGCTGCTGAAGCATCCGGGCTGTCACCACTTGCAGGCCTCATTCACAGAGCCAATACATAGATATCAGTGAATATCTAGAAGGGTTTCTCTCTCTCTCTCTTTTTTGGTTCTAATTTTTCTCTTGAATGGAATGAGAGGCTGGGCGAGCAGCTAGAGGAATTTGAAGCTTAATCCCACCCACCCTACTCCCCCAAAGAGACACACATAAGTTGTGATGTCAGGAAACCACGAAAGACATGCTACAGAGCTGATGTATATGCAGAAGTGATCCAGATGCTGTGCTAGATTTGAGCACACCAGCCAAGCCCAAACACAGGGCCATCCAGGAAGCATTAGCTCTCAGTACACTAATTGTTCATCTGAAGTTTGTTGCTGCAAAAATAACAGGGCAGAGTAATTAAGAGGCAGGAACAAGCGAGAGCTAAGCTGATTAGCAGTGGATGGATGCAGAGTGGGGAGAGGGCTTGGGTGGCACTTGTAAAGAATGTGCCACACACTCCTTTAAATAAAGCAAAAGGAGAAACAAAAAGAGTTTGAACTTTGTAACATTTCTTCCATGCAGCTGTGATTTTTTTTAAAAAGAAAAAAGAATAAGAACTATATCCATTTCTATCACATCTGCTCTAGTGTCGTCTTTCCCTAGTGGCAACGGATGCAATGACAAGCATGCCCGTCATGGTGCTAAGGCTTCAAACCCCTCCAAAGCTGTCTCCAGGCCTGCGTGTATCACACCATCTTCCTTAATCTTGCTGTAATTCTAACATAGCTCCACCTGTTTTACTGATATCTGGCACACAATCTGAGAACTCAGTCAGTGGCAGTCAATAAAGAAACGTGAAACAAGCAACTTGTGCGTTATTTATTCCTTACCATCCCTACTCATTCCAGAGACTTGTTGTTTTTCAAAATCAGAGAGAAAATGTATACATCATATCTGCTTCTTCCAAGAATAATCGTTCAGCTTACAAAACCCAAACCAGCAAGATAACACCTATTTCACTTTCTTTGTTTTCATAGGAATGTGGTAGCCAAGTTCCAGGTTTCAGCAAGATGGCTTCTGATGCATCACAAAAAAGAGAGCACAAATTGGCGTGATATTTACGTATCCTTATTTATTTGAATATTTGGACATTTAGAAATAATAGCCATATTTACATAGAAATGCAATCAGCTCACTAAAGTGGGGGAAAGCTATGACCAAGTGATCTGTTTTGACTACTCAGTCTCTTCTCCAAATGACAGTTATTGAGGGAAAGTTCAAGGGCCATGCCCAACTTTCTTAAGGTTCCTTATCTTTAAGGCAGATTTTGATAGGCTGGCCCTTCAAGTAGCAGACATATCTTCAAATATAGGATTATTCTCTGACATCACTTCAGGCAGAAGATTAAGTTCAATTTGAAGAATTTGTAGCTATTCTGATTTTCAGAGGAAATAGTTAATATTTTATGTTATTAAAAAAAAGGGGGGGGGGGAAGAGGGACATCCAAGGTTAAAAACTTCAAAACTATTAAGTAAAGTATTTGTGAGTTGCAAATATTTAAATTTCTTCCTAGTCAGTTTACCAGTGAGAAAGTGACATGCACTACTATGGAGTGAAACAAATTTCTATTAATATTTTTAAAAGTTGCTCACCAAATATCAGGAGTCAGTGTTGAATACGGTATAGTATGAATACTGTACACCAAAATACTTTTGGCTTATAGTCAAAGATGCAAACAAAACAATACAGCAGCAGCAAAGACAAAACCCACTTTGGAAGCATCTGATTAATCCACTGTCAGGGAGAATCCTCATAAGACCAAACTAGAAGTCGAAGGGAATATTTTTTAAACATTAACCTGTTCCTTCCCCAAAAGGATGTCCTCATAGATCTGTGCATCAGCAGTCCAGCTTCCAAATTAAGCCTATGTTTACTTTCCAATGACTGATCACAAAATAAAGCATAGTAAAGTAAAGATATGGAGTTATGAGGGGGTATCATAAAGTTTTAATTGTCACCTTTAAAAAAATTGACAGAAAGTTTGTTTTGATTTGTAGTTGTTAACATATCTCTATGTAGACACCATCCAGATTTACACATTTTCCCTAGCGTTTCTTGACCCTCCAAATACCATTATTGTAGAAGTCTGCACACTGCGCCTGATGAGGATTTTACACTTTAGTCACTTCTCGCAGAGCCAATCACAAAAATAAAGGACGCAATGAACTGATTTTTCTCAGCAACGTGCACTTAGGGATGAATGATGACACTGACAAAATTTCATCAATATGCCATAATAATGTCCGGGTGATAATTATTGCTTTACAATAGCCCCTTGTAAGGCACAATCTGCAGATTTCTACAATATCAGGTATTTGGAGGATCAAGATATGCTGGGAAAAATGTATAATTTATTTTATACATTTGTACATTTTATATTATACATTTTATACATATGTATAATTTAAATGTATAATGTATAAATGCAATTTATACCTTTGGAAAGAAGCTGCTGGAAAAAAACCTGTTGATAATATATTCAGAAATCTCAAATTGGATTTTGAGGACTTACATTTCTGTGCCTTATTCTGCAGTCTTAGCTTGAATTAAAAGGGAAGTTTCACATTCGACATGAAATGCCGAAGCAAAGATCTTAAACCAGAGAGTACAATAGCTGTGGAAATTATTATGCCATGGAGTCATCTTTAAGACATATTTTCTGGCTGAAAAACTAATATATATTGTTAAAGCAGGATTTAAAACAAAAAAAAAATCACATTTCTTAAAATTGTAATTGGATATTTAATAAAAACTTATATTCAAGTCCCTTAAAATAACCCAATTTAAAAAGAAATCTGAATTAAATACAAACAGATTAAGTTTCATCTGCACTGTTTTTTTAAAACTTAAGGCATCGCCTCTATGAATCACATTCAGATATCCTCTGCTTTTCTATATAAATGGGTGGATCTGAATAAAAATATCTTATGTTTGAAGACAAGCTTTATAAATATGCCACAATAGCTCACATACTGTATGCATTATTGTATGATGGATATTTAGACATTTGCTTTCCATCTTACAGAGAATCACTGCTCTTTCCAATAATTACTGGCCTAGGGCCTTTGGAAAATTCTGAGGAATTCATCTTTAAGTTGCTTATTATCCTTCAGGGAAGCCTCTATTGTTAGGCAAATGCCACAAAAAATGCTGTTTGGGGCAGCCATAACAGCCTTTGCTGTCCATTCTCCCTGGAGTTCCTGTGTGACATTCCCCCTGAACATCCCCCTGCCAGCCATTGCCATAGGTATTCCTTGTGGGCACAATAGTTGCACTTTTCTAATCTAGGCTATCTGACTGTCTTATCTGATCACCTTCTTCCACCTTCTTCCAGCAGCCCTGGTGCGCAGCGGTTAAATGCCTGTACTGCAGCCACTCACTCAAAACCAGAAGGTGGCGAGTTCAAGACCAGCAAAGGGCTGAAGCTTGACTCAGGCTTGCATCCTTCTGAGGTCACTAAAATGAGTACCCAGATTGTTGGGGGGCAAATAGCTTACAATTGTAAACCGCTTAGACACTCCTTAAGGGTATGAAGCGGTATATAAATGAAGCTGTTTGTTTTGTTTGTTTGAACCCCTCCAGAAGCAACACTTTTGGGAAAGAGGCCTGACCAAGTGAGCAGGTAGAGAGACACTTTGCACTCTGACAAGCATTGTGCATATGCACCTACATTGGTCTTACCCATATTGTGCATGGCTGCCACTTCATTGCAGCATTTCTTTGGTTAGGCAATGAGCACAGAAAGAGGGATGCCTTAATTTCACAATTGCTTCCATGCCTCTGCTGCAGTGAAAAGGTGCTGTCGGTTACATGACCAGAGTTTTTGTTAATGCTACTTAATCCTTAATGTTCTGAAAAATTATAAGTTAATTGTTATAGAACCAATGGACAGGCACATTACTCAGAAAACAATTTAGGAAACTAGCCACTTGATTCAAGTCTGCCTTTTTCTTGGTGATTTACATCTTGGCTTTCAATTAGTATGTAAAATCAGTCATCAAACATGTTCATAGAACCTGTTCACTCGATACCACATATCCTCAATTACAACAGACTTTTGTATCTAGTATTTGTGTCATATAGCTTATGAACTATAGATTCAGGGAACAACATAGTTAAAGCAGACTTAGGAATAGCCAGTCACCTGATTTGTAATAGTTACAAGCTGCTTAAAGGAAAGGGGAAAGAGTTTTCTAATAAGACCACAGGGGAAAAAAAGACAAGGAAAATGGGATGCCAGCTCTGGAAAAGCAAGATATATTTAAATATATGAATGCATCCCATTATGATAATATTGCAGAATGATTAGCATTTTGAAAGATCCCAACCTCTAAAATATTAATGTGGCATTGAATGAATATGGTTGCTCTAAGACAATATGCCCACCAACTGTACTGATTTGGCAGTGATAGTCCCAGGGTGAATCCACACTGCAGAAATAAAGTCATTTGACACCATTTTAACTGCCATGACTCTGTCCTACACAATCCTGGGATTTGTTTGGTGAGGTACCACACTTCTCTGACAGACCAGGCTGAATACCTCACCAAACTACACATCCCAGGTATCCACAGGATAGAGCCATAATAGTTAAAGTGGTGTCAAACTGCTTAATTTCTGCAGTGTAGAAGATATGTCAGTTTATCTTCTGTAACCCCACTTTTTCAGATGCCTTTAAAATGTCCCAGTTTCCCTTTTATCTTCTCACTTTTGTGATGCTGAATGAGATTGATGGAAATTGTAGTCCAAGGGCCAAAGGTTTCCATCTCCGGCCTCTCCTGGCCCCCAAATTCGTGGCCCAGCCTCCTTACTGGCTTCTTTGGCCAAGGAAGCCAGTCAGCGGCCAAAGAAGCCGGTAAGGAGACTGGGCCAGGGATTTTGGGGCCAGGAGAGGCTGGACCATGCCAACTGCCCCCCAGGTCGGGCTGCCAGTAGGGACCAGGGCAGATTCGATTCCAATTCGAATCCGCCTGGTTCCCACTTGAGCTGAATCGATTTATTTCCAAATAAATCGATTCAGCCCCCAAAACCTCCCATTTTTTCCAGCGTCTTTTGACATAGGTTAAATGGGCAAAAAGCATGGCCCCCTTTTCTGAATCCATTTCTAAATTTGGATTCAGTGGGAACCATGCCCATTTAATCTGGATCATGATCCGGATTTAAATGTAGTGGAAACACGGCCACCATGTATTAATTATCAGGAGACGGAGCAGCACCATTACAAAAAGGAAGCAAAGAAACTGAATGAAATGCTAAATGACCAAAACACAAAAGGGAGGTTATATGCATGGAGAATCCTGCTTTGGGAATGAATTGGACAATACAATCTTCCTGTCACAGCAATCCTTATACTGTATGTCCTTTCTGTGTGTCACATGTATTACTTCTGCTTGGAACCAATACTGATGAAATTAAGGCAGAAAGTGCAAAAGAGGGCTTTCAGTTGAATATTAAGGAGACAAAAATAATGACTTATGAAACTTTAAAGTGGGCAACAAAAATATTGAAGGAATAAGACAAGATTTTCAAGTATAAAGACATATCATTAAATACCAAAGTCAGAATCATCCAGGCCATAGTGTTTCCAATTTCTGTGTATGGTTGTGAAAACTGGACAGTAAAGAAAGCTGACAGCACTGAAGAAAGTTGACATGAAAAAACAACAACAACAATTCATTGAAATGTGCTGCTGGCAGAGAGTTCTACAGATACCATGGACTGTTAAAAAGACAAATGAATGGTCTTAGTGCAAATCAACCCTGAACCCTCACTAGAAGTGAAGATGACTAAGGCTCTCATGCTTTGGACGCATAATGAGATGCCGTAACTCTTTGGAGAAGACAATAATGTTTGCTAAGATGAAAGACAGTAGAAAAAGGAGACTGCATTGCATGTGATTCAATCATAGAAGCCTTGGCTCTGAATATGCAAGACCTGTGCAGGACTGTTGATGACCAGGACTCATCTCTTATCCATAGGGTCACCATAAATTGCAGCCAGCCTGAACTCAAATAAGAATAACGGACAAATTTTGGAGAACATTCTTGTATCCCACTGCCTTGTAAATTTGCAACAGCTGTGGTAGACTTTCTAACCCACAAGAGGGCAGACTTTCCTTGACTTACTGCAACATGGTTTTAAAATTGTAAAGTGCATTCTACAGTTGTTGGGGGGGGGGGCGGTTTCCTTGCCTAAACTACATATTTATTCATTTTAAGAATTAATAAATGGTGCTTTGGATTTTTAGTTTTCATGCATTCTCGTATACAGTGAGCCCTTCTTATCTGCTGGGGTTTGGTTCCAGGACCCTCTGTAAATAACAAAATCTGTGGATGCTCAAGTCCCATTAAATATAATGGCACAACAAAATGGTATCCTATATATAAAATGGAAAAACAAGGTTTGCTATTTGGAATTTATACTTTTGGGGAATATTTTCAAGCCGTGTATGTTCAAATTCATGGATAAAAAAAACAGTGGATAAGGCGGGCCAACTGTACAATGTTTAAACATAAAGTAATGAACAATAGAGTAAATTTGTGAAGAATAAAACTACAGAATTTTCTGAAAAAGCAATAGTTTGGACTGTTTGCACCAGACTCAGGGACAGGGCCCTGCTTCACTTGGGCTCCCAGCTGAGATGATGTGTGTGTGTGTGTTTTATTTGGCCCGTGCAGACAGGACCTCAGTCTTCCCTTCACTAGGCCCTCAACCTTCCTCATAGGTTTGTTTTCCATACCTCACATCATCCTTGTTGTCCTTCTCTGAACCTGCTCCAACCTCTCTGCATCCTTCCTAAACCAAGATGCCTAGAAATGAATGCATTGTTTCATATAAGGCCTGGCTAACAAAGAATATAGCGAGACTGTTACTACCCTTGTCTTGGAAACTGTGGTTCTGTCAATGCAGGCTAATATATTATTTGCCTTTATTTAGTGTAGCATCATATAGCTGTTGGGGAAAGAGAGCAATGTTTAAATATAGGAAGGGATTTATTAATGGGGGAAGTTGCATTTCAGAAATATTGCTCTGAATGGACATGGCAATATGTTTTTTGAGTAATGAACAACTTTCTAGTGCATTTTGAGGCATTTTAGTGGCATTTTCAATGAATGTTTTGTACCATTCTGTTATCAAACATAAACATTTTAAGTATAAAAAAACTTTAGGAAGTAGCAGTGCAATCAGAGATGTGACAACAAATTGTTTTTTTTTACATTAAAAATAGTAATGTAACAAGTAATGGGAATGAATTGGTTCTAAAACAATTGGAACCTGGGCTGTAATGTTATTTGAAACTTGCAATACTTGTTTTGTTCACTTGAGGGCAGAAATGCCCCTATAAAAAAGTATATCTATTATGTTTGATGATTCTTTTTAAACTAAATTCTCTCTCATTTTCAATATGGCATCCTGGCATTTTAAGTATATCTTAAGAAGCCATCACAGGGCATTATTCCTTCCCTAAATTGATTTGTTCTCTGTGAAACAGGAAAGTTTCAGGATTTTAACTTGAAGTGTTTTTCAAAGAAATGCATTTTGGATGTGTGATTTCCATCTCTTTATGTACATTCTGAACAAAGTTGAACATGTTTGAACAATCCCAAGCAGCTGTAAAAGTAATAAATATATATCGTTATTACTAGGAAATGTTTTTAAAAGTAAAGATGAGTTTTCTTGGTGATGACAGAACTCTTCTGTTACAATGCTGAAAGTTAATTATCTATGCCATTTTGATAGCACCATATAAGGTAGCCAAGCTTCTTTCTTTCCTAACAACATTGCCTGCTCTAACAATGAGCTGTCCTTCTCTCCTTCCCCGGTGACATGTCCTCATGTTGCCCCCCATCTCTGTTCCCTGCTCTGTTCGGCTAATGCTCTGGATGTTTCCTGTCTTTGTTCTCTGGAAAATGACAAACCAGTATTGTTTTTCTGCTGAGGAAAGAGCAGCACATGGCACCTTGAGTGCAGCAGAGCTGTTGACACATTAATTGAACCAATCCCATGATCCAAACTCATGTGGATAAAGTGACACTGCCATGCAGAGAGGCAAAGAAAAGCTACAGCCTCAACCCATTTGGCCGAGCTTATGTGCAAATGATACCGTGCTTCTCTTTCTGCGAAAACCTGTGGTTGAACATAAACGTGCTTTCCAGATGGAGGTCTGGCAGCAGTACTTTGTACTGTGCAGCATGTGACAGAAGCAGGTTTATTTGTTGGAGTCCACTAAGAATGGCAACAATGGCTGAGTTGGTTTCTCCTGCTTCCCAGTTCCTTATTTGTGTGAAATTTTGAAATGTAGGTCAATCATTCATCAGAAGAAGTACATGACGTTTCTATGTACCTGCACCCCAAATTAACTGTGCTCAAATAGTTTTCTTTTTATGCAGCTCTTATTGCAGCAATCATTACCCATATTAACAAGAGCTGTGTGGAGTCAACAAGGCCTTCTGTAATGCAGCCAGCCAGTGCCCACCGTAAACTGGCATGGTTGCAAGCTTACTGGTTGGACATGCTATTATTCTGGCAAACATCCAAATTTCCCTGGAGACCGAGTTACATGTTAACTTGTCTTTGCATCCAGATTACACCAGTTCTTCTGTCAACATTTGCCCTAACTGGCGAAGTGGCTGCTTGACACTTTGAAATGTGGACATTTCAAAATCTGGATTTCTTGTGACATCAAAATCTATAAATGAGCAAACATAAACGTTTAGGAATGTAGTGGTCTACTGTGTTTGACAATTTGTATTTCTTTTAAACCAATGTCTAAATCCAATTGCTAGTCTCAACTAGAACGTTGATGTTAATTGTTGTTATGTGCCTTTGGGTTGACTCCAACTTTATGGCTACCCTATCATAGGGTCTTTTTGGCAAGATTTATTCAGAGGAGGTTTGTAATTGCTTTCCTCTAAGGCTGAGAGAATGTGACTTGCTCAAGGTCACTTAGTGGCTCTCCATGGCTGAGGAGAGTTCAAACTCTGGCCTCCTGCATTTCTATACCACACTGGCTCTTCCATCTAGGCACATTCAATCAATCACTGAATAGTGAGTCAACATTATGGAAATCCAATTGATTCAATTAATAATAATAATAATAATAATAATAATAATAATAATAAAAGTTTATTTGTATACCGCCCTTCCTGCGATCAGGGCGGTGAACAATACACAATAAAATTCACATAGAAGTTAAAACATATCAATAAGACAGCATAAATATAAAATCAATCCAACAACAATAATATATCAAAACATATCAAAACAGAGCCCCGATCCAGTCATAGTAATGGAGAGGTAAAAAGTCAACAAGAGGGTGAGTCAGGGATAAGCCTGCTCAAACAAATGTGTTTTTAATCCTTTTTTGAACAGGTTCAGGGAGGCAGCCAGGCGGAGCTCCGTTGGCAACGAATTCCAGAGGATTGGGGCTACAGCAGAAGAGGCCCTCTTCGTTGTAAGCGACAATCTAGCCTCTGGGACTCTTAATGAATGTTGCCCAGTAGATCTAAGTGTGCGGGGCGGATTGTATGGGGAGAGACGGTCCATCAGGTACTCTGGGCCCAAGCCATTTAGGGCTTTATAGGTAATAACCAGCACTTTGTATTGAGCCCGGAAGCGAATAGGCAGCCAATGTAGATCTTTCAGTATTGGTGTTATATGGGCGGCCCTGGGTGCACCAGTGACCACCCGGGCTGCCATGTTTTGCACTAGTTGTAGCTTCCGAGTGTGGTACAAAGGCTGCCCCATGTAGAGCGCGTTGCAGAAATCCAACTGAGAGGTTACGAGAGCATGTACTACAGTTTCAAGGTCCCCCCGGTCCAGGTAGGGATGCAGCTGGCGTATCAGCCGAAGCTGATAACAGGTGCTCCTGACCGTCGCATCCACCTGAGAAGTAAAATGGAGCAACGAATCAAGGAACACCCCCAGGCTGCGTACAGTGTCCTTCACGGGGAGCGTGACCCCATTCAGGACAGGTGGAACCACCTCCATCCCAGGGCCGGGAGAACCTATCACGAGTACTTCCGTTTTCTCTGGATTCAGACTGAGTCTATTTTCCCTCATCCAGTCCATTACCGATTCCAGACAGGCCACGAGAGGAGCGACGCCATCCCTGGTCACTGCAGCAGTCGGAGACATAGAGAAGACTATTTGGGTGTCATCAGCGTACTGATAACCCCGCGCCCCATGCCTCCAGATGATCTCTCCCAGCGGTTTCATGTAAATGTTAAAGAGCATGGGGGACAGAATGGCTCCTTGAGGGACACCGGAGGTGAGGGCCCTCTTATCGGAGCAGGCGTCCCCCAGCTGCACCATCTGGAACCTCCCAGAGAGGTAGGACCGGAACCACTGGAGCGCAGTGCCCCCGATCCCCACCTTGGCCAGGCGTTCCAGAAGGATACCATGGTCAATGGTATCGAAAGCCGCTGAGATGTCCAAGAGCACCAACAGGGACACGCTACCCCTGTCGATGCCCAGACGGAGATCATCGACCAGGGCGACCATGGCAGTCTCAACCCCGTAGCCCGCCCGAAAACCGGTTTGAAATGGATCTAGAAAATCCATTTCATCCAAGACCGATTGAAGTTGGAATGCAACCGCCCTCTCGATCGCCTTCCCCAGAAATGGCAGTAGCGAGACTGGCCGATAGTTATTGTGTAACAGGGGGTCGAGGGAGGGCTTTTTTAATATAGGTTTTATAATGGCCAATTTTAGAGTGTCAGGGAATTGCCCTTCCCTCAGAGATGAATTAATGATCCGGTGCAACAATGTGGTTACAACCGGTCCCCCCTGTGCCACTAGCCATGAGGGACAGGGATCGAGGGAGCAGGTTGTCTTCCTGAGACTTCTAAGGATCTTGTCCACATCCTCGGTACTGATAGACTCAAACTGATCCAGTACAACAGAGTCCACGGAAGCTCTGGACACCTCTATTCTGGATTCTGCTTCAACTCTGGCGTTCAGACCCTCGTTTATCCAAGAGATTTTACCCGCGAAGAAGTTGTTAAATTGGTCGCAGCAGGCCTTGGTGGGTTCAAGGATCTGGTTCGGGGCAGGAGGGAGCTGAGTTAGCTCCCTCACTACCCTGAACAACTCTGCTGGACGCAACTCCGCGGACGCGACACGAGCAGCATAGAACGAATTCTTAGCTGCTAGTATCGCCTCTCCATAGTCCTCCAAATGGTGGTCTAGGAGAGCCTTGTCAGATAAACGGTGGTGTTTCCGCCAGGTGTGCTCTAGCCGTCGCAGAACCCGCTTCCTTGCCCGGAGATCTTGATTTATTTTAGTTGGGCTAGACATTCAATTTAGGAACATGCCATTTGTGTGCAAATTTGTAATGTAGGATAGAAAGACAAAACCACTAGACTTTAGGATCACCAGTTCAGGATCATCCCCAAATCCTGAGGGTATTATTATTATTATTATTATTATTATTATTATTAAGCTTTATTTATATAGCACTGTAAATTTACACAGCACTGCACATACAATCATTTGAATTAGATGGTTCCCTGCCCTTGGCTTACAATCTAAAAAGACGCAACACAAAAGGAGAATGGATTGATGGTGGGGAATGGTGGAAGGAGATCAGGTCCAGCAGTTCTTCTCTCCCTCTGAGACCTGGACCAAGGCAGATGGATTGGAGGGAGGGCTATACTAAACTGAGGCCAGGCCTGGATGACCAAAGCCTGAGATTTAGCAATGGTGCCTTGTGATGAACCCCTTATGAAGATGAACCCCAAATTCTAAAAAGTGAGGTGGGAACTGCAATAAGAGAAATAGCGAAAAACAAATCACCAGGAATAGATGATATTCCAATTGAACTGCTGCAATCCACAGTGACAGAGTCAACTCTAGTGCTAACCAACATTTGTCAACAGATATGGAAAACAAAATGATGGCCGACAGATTGGAAGTGGTCAGTATACATCCCCACCCACAAAAAAGAAGACACAAAAGACTACAGCAACTATAGGACCATAGCACTGATCTCCCATGCAAGCAAAATTATTCTCTAAATTATGTAACATAGGGCCGGTACAGAAGACTTGAAAAGGGCGGTTTGCAGATGCCCGTTTTAACTCCAGAGAAATGCAGCAGCCGCCAAACTGTGTAGCATCTCTCTGGAGTAAAAAGAACCCGGTTCTTCTGGGTTCTTTTTGTGGTGCCCACCTGATATCGCGAGTGCACCATTAGCACACTTGTGACATAACAGGCGCACAGTGATGTGCGGACACTATCTGTTACGTCAAGATAGCAGCGCCCATGTAGACGGGATGCCACCATCATGTCGCCGCCATAACATGCTAGGGTTCTGGACTGTGTGGTTGGTGCCTGGTCCGGAACCCTAGCATCGCTGCCAGGACGTCCTTTTGTGGCCGTCTGTATCGGACCGTAGACTCCAACCATACATGGAGAGAGAAATCCTAGAGGGCCAAGCAGGTTTCAGGAAAGGAAGAGGCACTAGGCACCACATTGCAAACATACGATGGCTAATTGAGCACATCAGGGAATTCCAAAAGAAAATCAGCATGTCTTTTATAGACTGTAGCAAAGCCTTCTATTGCATAGATCATGAAAGGCTATGGAACGCATGGGAGTGCCAACAGATCTGATAGTCCTGGTGAGGAATCTGTACTACATGGCTTGGTTCCATCTTATCTTAGGGACCGCCTTTTCCCGTATGATTCCCCCCCCCCCCCCCGCACACTCTGGTCCTCTGGGAGGAATCTGCTGCAGCCTATGATGCGTCTTATTACATCCCTCTCTTCCGGCAGGCCTTCCCAGAAACCCCTTTATTCCTGGCTCTTGAATTGGGATATGTTTTCCCCCACCAGCTCCTGATACTTTGACCTATGACACCACAGTTTACACCACCCATGGAATGGTTAGTTTGTTTCTGATATTGCCTATGTTTTAATTGTCTTTCTGGTTTTAACTTGCTGCTAGTTTAATCTAATTTTAAAGGGTGGGAGGTTGGGTAGTGGGTTATTAGAATTTTTATTCTGTAATTTTTTATCTGCCATAACCCGCTCTGATAGTCTTGATAAAGGAGCGGGCTATAAATAAAATATTATTATTATTATTATTATTATTATTATTATTACTACTACTACTACTACTACTCAGGACAAGAGGCTACTGTCAGAAAGAACACAGAGAAACAGAATGGTTCCCTACTGGCAAAGGATGTATCCACATTCCCTGACAAGGCTGTATCCTTTCACCTATCTATTCAACTTGCATGCAGGAGTGAAAATAGAAGGAAACAATATCACCAGTCTAAAATATGCAGATGACAGCACAGTACTAGCAGAAAACTAGCAGAAAACCTCATAGACCTTGAACTAAGGAAGATCAAAGAAGAATACACAAAGGCAGGCTTAATGTTGAACATAAAGAAAACAAAAATAATAACCACCACAGACCTTCACAAGTTCAACCTAGACAATGAAGAAATTGAAATACTAAAAGAATTATCATACCTGGGATCAAACATTGATAGAAATGGGGACTGCAGTCAGGAAATCAGAAGAGGATTATGAATGGGAAGGGCAGCCGTTAAAGTATTAGAAAAGATTCTAAAGTGCAAAAATATACAACTGAGCACAAAAGTTAGAATCTACAAGCCTTCGTATTCCCTATTACCACGTATGGATGTGAGAGCTGGACAGTTAAGAAAGATGATAGAAAGAAAATCCATTCATTTGAGATGTGGTGCTGGTCTGTTTAAGTATCTTTCAGGATGCCTTAATAGTTAAACGGGAATCTTGCAAATATGGTAATTTTTAAAACCATCTGAATAGGTTCTGTTGTGCATGGGAAGTCTATGTGGATAAAGAAGTCCTTTGAAGAGTCTTTACAGATAGAAAAGCTGGTGCTGAAATTCATCCTTAGCTTGGAGAGCAGAGCTGAGTGATTGTAGCTCTTCAGGTGTACTGGACTGTGATTTGGACCAGAGCTAACTAACGTAGCCAGTAGTTAGAGATTATGGGAGATGCAGTCCAAAAACAAACTGAAGGCTGATGTTTCCTGTTTCTGATATTGAAGGTGATGAGATCAGCCAAGAAAGGAGAGCGGAGAGCAATGCTACTGTTCTTATCTTTGCTCTTCCTCACCTCATGTGTTCTTTAAACACTTAAATATAATGCCTGAACATTTTCACATGAAATGCACATTCTAGCCAATGCAGACATGACATTTAAATGGCAGACATAGGAAATGCAAACAAAACAAAACAAAACAAAACAAAAAACAAATCAAAAAACAAAACAACAACAACATAAACTACTTTTAGTGTCATGTATGAAAACTCCCTGAGTGGTGTGACATATTCACAATGACATTATCTCTGTTCTCTAGACAAGTTGACTTTCTGTCAAAAAACAATGAGTAAATCTGAATTCAAAGCTTGAAAAAGCATACTGAAGTAGTTTGCCTTGATATTTTGATTGCTTAGTCCATTGACTTCTCACTGTAGATGTTTGAGGCTTTTTTAAAAAGTGCTTGTTTGCATGAATTCTTAGCTCCTGAATTTTTACCATTGAATGGATGATGAAATCAGAAAGGCTACGTTTCCCCCACTCCATTTCTTAACCTATTCTCTTTCACTGCAATACAGAGGGAAACTTCTAAAACCAGGGTGGGCAAAAGTTTGGCTTGTGAGCTGCATGCAACACTCAGGACCATTTTGATGGCCGTCAGGGAACTCCCACAAATGCTCTCTAGGGAATGTAGTGGGCATAGTTGCCATATTTTGCCTTCCTGGAGCATTTTAGGTCCAGGAGACCCCTTTTTGAAAAACAGGAAATAAAAATTTAAAAATATAGCTGTATTAGTTTGAAGAAGGAGTATGCAGAGAGATCTTGTAGCATCTTTGGGACTAACTGAAAGAAAGAAGTTGGCAGCATGAGCCTTCCTAGACTTAGGTCTACTTCCTCAGATGCATTTGGTGGAGTGGAAATAAAAAGGCATCTTCTATTGTTTAAAAAAGGGTTAAAATGACACAGAAGGTCTGAAAAAATAGCAAAAATGATCCCCACACCCTCAGGGAGAATTTGGGGCCAATTTTAATATTTTTGTGGGGGTCTTCAATGGAAGTGTAGCCCTCGAAAGTATCCTGGTGGTATTCCTAGTCTCTCACCCTTGCTCTAAAACATTTCTTCAGGTAATTTGCAGTGGTGTGGATTCTACATATCAGAGAGGAAAGTAGAATGTTCTGAAACTAGCAATGATGCCTTCGGAGTTCAGGAGTTGTAGTCAATTTTTTTTTAAAAATATATTTTTTACAAGCTCTGCACACTAGTACCCCCACATGGAGCATAGTAGGGTGTTCATTGCTGAAATCATGAATGAAGAACCAGAGCAGCATAAAATAATGCTGCAAAGGTAAGATAATGTATGCAATCTTCTAAAGTAATGGCTACCTTCTTGTCATTCAAGAAGTATGGGGCAAAAGATAAGAATGCAAATTATGAAATCAGATCTGTACCTAGAGCCTGGGCTTTCCAAAAGTTAAATCTTCAGATTCTCCACCAAGCTAATGCTAGACTATGAGGGGGGTATCCAAAAGTTTTAATGATTGTTTTGTTTAAAGTTTGTTTTGATTTGTAGTTGTTAACTTATCTCTATGTAGTCACTATCTAGATTTATACATTTTTCCCAGCGTATCTTGACCCTCCAAATATTGATATTGTAGAAGTCTGCAGATTGCGTCTTATGAGGAGGTATCGTAAAGTAATAATTATCACCCAGAAGTTATTATGGTATATTGATGAAATTTTGTCAGTGTCATCATTCATCCCTAAGTGCACGTTGCTGAGAAAATCAGCTTATTGTGTCCTTTATTTTTGTGACTGGCTGTGCCAGAATTGACTAAAGTATAAAATCCTTATAAGGCGCAATCTGCAGGTTTCTACAATATCAGGTATTTGGAGGATCAAGATATACTGGGAAAAATGTATAAATCTAGATAGTGACTACAAAGAGATAAGTTAAGAATTACAAATCAAAACAAACTTTCTGTCAATTTTTTAAAAGGGTGATCATTAAAATTTTTGTATATCCCCTCATATTAAAAACAACAACAACAGGGAATTTATGCACTATATCCTCTGTTTCTTAGGGCCTTATTGCACCATGATACTATAGTATCGCTGGCCCGATCTAGACGCGCCAAAAGAGGTGCTTCTAGGGCCAAAAGCGGCGCGAATAGGGTTAGGGAGGGTGCAGCTTTTAGACCCTCCCTAACCCTAGCACGTATGGGCGCCGCCATAATTAAATGGCGGCGTCCATACGGGCGTGCTTTTAGATGTGCTGTGCACGCCATGATGCCTTTGCACTGTGTGAGGGCGCAAATCACGCCCTTTCTGCAGCGCAAAAAAGGAGCTCCAAACGGAGCTCCTTTTTGTGGGCAGGTCTTTGCCACGGCTTTTAGATAGCCATGGCAAAGACCCAGGGAGAAAGGGGCCGTGGCGGCGGCCCCTTCCTCCCTTCAGGCCCGCCTCCTCAAGTGGGGTGCAGCAGGCGCCCAGGGCGCCTGCTGCACCCCGCTTAGAGGCCGCGGGGAAGCGGCTGTTTGCCTCTTCCCCGCGGCCTCTGGAAGTGGCAGGATGGGGCTGCGGAGGCTGCCGGTATGGCAGCCTTGGTCCCATCCCGCTGCTTCCTGGGGCCGTCATGGACCACCCCTTTTGGGCGGTCTAGATCGCCCCATAGTGATAGATTGGTGCTGCTAGCCCCTCTGCCTCACCCCATGATATTGAGGTTTTTTTGTCTTGTTCTTATTATTATTAACTTTTATCTATATAGCACTGTAAATTTACACAGTGCTGTACATACAATCTTTTAATTAGACAGTTCCCTGCTCTCAGGCTTACAATCTAAAAGAGACAACACAAAAGGAAAAGGGGAAGGTGGCAGGAAAGGGGATGAGGTCCAGTGGTTCTTCTCTCCCTCTGGGGCCTGGACTAAGACAGATGCACTGGAGGGAGGGCACGGCTTCTTAATACATACTGTCATGAATATCATTCATTTTACTAGCCAAAAAAAATAAAAAATAAAAAAATAAAAAAATAAAAAATCAATTTGATCATCTTTCCTGCATCTATCCTGTTTGATTTGCAGTGTGAAGTTCCACTTTAATGACAATTTTTGGAGTGGATAGGGTTAGTGAGCATGTTATGGCTGATGAAAACATGATCGGAGAAGAAGGAAGGGAAGATGGAGAGAACCTTTCGTTTTAACCTCCCCCCCCCCCCTTTGCCAAATGACTACTCTCCTTTCCTGGGGCTTGTCAGAAGCCAAACTTCACTGTTCCCATATCTTCTTTTCCAGCCCATTCTGTTGCTTTGTAATAGTAGTAGTTGTTGTTGTGTGCCTTCAAATCATTTCTGACTTATGGTTCTTCAGAGGGGGTTTGCCACTGCCACCTTCTGAGGCTGTTTGCATTGCACTTTCTATTTATCAGGAGAGGAGTCCAATGTGGAAAGGCCCTTAGTATGTCAGGGAACCAGCTGAATTTTTTGCAGCAATCACATAGAGCTGTCATGCTGTGTAGTCTTAACTAAAGCATTCTGGCTTAGAATTTGCTATGTTCTATTTTTGAGGCAAGAGAAGGAGTTGAAGAATAACAAGCTGGTGCAACCATGTGTATTATAGGATAAATGTATGAGTCAGCAGAAAAAAAGATGGAAAACAGAGCGAAGTTCCAATATCAGCAAACCAAGTGACGCAAACCTCAAAATGTGTTTTTTTAAAAAAAGTAAAAACTGTTCTTCAATGAACTCCAGAAAGTTTGTTACACCAGATGTGCTCTGTACAGAAAATTGCTCTTTGCCAGAGTTTAGCTACTCAACCGTTTTGTACTTTTAATTGATTTGTATCTAAATGTTTTTATCCAATTTGCACCCATGTTATGGTTTACATTATTTAACATAGTTTTAATTGGTTTTAAATTGCTTTTTAAAAAGTGTTTAATAGTTTAATATGCTTTCAGTCTTTTCAAATTGTTCTTGTTTTAAACGGTTGGAAACTGATTTTATTGGATGTTACCCTGAGATCCTTGGATCTAGGGTAGGATCTAAATAAGTAAATAAATAAATGATGTAGTTAAAGTAAACACCTAAATGAAATATGCTGGAGCACTGTCTGTATTGTTACTCTCTTTACATGAAGAGTGATAAGCTGAATAGGATTTGTACTACATGGACAGGTTCTCCACACAATCCAGAATTCTGAAAATCCAGATTCCTAATCATTATACTGTACTGTATTGTACAGTTGGCCCTCCACATTTGTGGCTTTGCCTTTTGTGGATTTGATTATTCATGGGTTTGATTAATATATCTCTAGAAATCTCTAGGCCCCCCAGCATGACTCGGTTGTCAACTTCTGCCAAAAGTCATAGGACATTATCACATGGGAGGAATTTCTCTCAATTTCAAAAGAAATGAAAGTGGGGCCAGTTTGGAATTGAGTGAATTTGCCAGTTCAGCGAATTTACCTGATTGCGTATTGACGCCGCATCACGTTTGGAACTGCCCAAAATTGCCTCCCAGTGCCTGAAATTATGTATGATAGTTTCTCACGTAATAATGTGAAACCCCACAATTGCGTTTGGAAGGACTTCCCATTGCCCAGAAATGTGTGTGATTGGCTTTCATGCAATAACGTGAAACCCCATGATGACATTCAGATTGCCATTGGATTATACTTCCAATTCCCGTTGTGTGATAAACTCCATACTGGAGGATCTAGAGATTCCTAGAGACAACACTTCTCTAGGCATTTGTAGGTCCTCAAGTGCAATTGCATGGTCAATGTATGGACCTTATCAGACGTTGGAAATTGGAAGTATAATCCAATGGCAATCCGAACGCAATCATGGGGTTTCATATTATTATGAACTAAAGTATCTCACGCAATTTCGGGCAACAGGGAAGTCATTCTGAACACAATCATGGGTTTTACCTTATTGTGAATTAAAGTATCTCACACAATTTTGGGCAATGGGGGGTCATTCTGAACGTATTCCGAACGCAATAGGAATTCACGTGAATTTGCTAAACAGATCTTAACCTTAGAATTGCCCTGGTTGACCTAGAGATCTCTAAAGAGTTGTTCTCTCTGGAAAAAAATAGTATTTTTTTTTCATTTGCAGTTTTCCCATTTTAATGGGGGTTCTGTGCCTCTAACCCCAGCAAATGTAGAGGGTTCACTGTATCTTGAACATCTTTATTTATACCCACCTTTTCCTCAAAGCTTTTCCCCATGGTGACTTACAAGATAGGAAGCGATACAGATAGAAACACATGCAGATGAAAATACACAAAAATGATGTTTAAAATGTCATTTAACTATCCATTGAATCAAAACATCTCTTAGTAAAAGCAAAGGATAAAATTAGCAAGGCACACTAAAAAAGGCCCCTTTCTTATACATCAAGAAAAGGGAAAGGTGTCCTGGAATAGCATGGTCTTCACTCGCTAACAAAAGCATAGCAAGGAGGGAATAAATCTATCCTTCTTAATGAGGGAGTGCCACCCCCTAAGAACACCCACCACAGAGGCCCCCTTTCCTGTTTATTAAATTTTATTCTGTTCTACTCTATTCTATTATAAGGACTTTATTGCACTGCCTCCAGTGCCTGACTTACCGTTTCCAAATTTGACCCAAATTGGGAAGTTATGTTGATTTCATCGCATGGACTTTCCGCTTAAAATGCCTCCAGTGTTGAATTCGGGCCCCGTAAGTTGCTTCGGGTGCCACTTTTTAAAAAGTTCTTAGACTCCAATGTCTCCTAATGTGGTACCAAAGGCAGTTTACAATATAACAGAATTTAGAGAAAACAAGGCCTTGTACAAATATAAAAAAATAAACAATTGCATTAAAGCCATCAATTAACAACAATTTAAAAAGTAGTTAGAACATAATATCATTGGCCCTATCTAGATGGGCACTAAAGAGCGCCATTAGGGCTCTTTAGTGCGCCATTAGGGTTTATGAGCGCACAGCATCTGCACGCTCACGAACCCTAACCTGTAATGGCGGTGGTGCCATTCCTGAATGCCATTTAGACAGCGTTCGTAATGGTGCCACCGCAGCTGCACAGATGCTACATGCAGCTGCGCAGTTGTGGTGGCGGAAAGGCGCTGAATGGCACCTCTTCTGGAAATCACACCACAACTGCGGTGCAAAAAAGGAGTACAATTTCCCCACTCCTTTTTTGCGGCACAACTGTGCTGCAGCATCTAGCTGCTGTGGCGCAGTTGCACCACAAATAAAGGTGGCTAGAGACCGCCTTTTTTGGGCGGTCTGTAAAGTCCCATAGAATCCTACAGTTGGAAGAGATCCCAAGGGCCATCCAGCCCAACTCTCTGACAAGCAGGAAGACACAATCAAAGTACCCCTGACAAATGTCCATCCAGGCTCTGTTTTTAAAAAAACCCAAAAAGGAAACTCCACCACTCTCCTAAGCTGTGTATTCCACTGCTGAATAGCTCTTACAGTCAGGACGTTCTTGTCAGGAAATGACATGGATGTGACCATGAAATGACATGGATGTCACCACAAGATGGAGCTGTAAGCTTAGTAATGAAAGAAGCTAAGCTCCAGTAGCAGGTGTGTGTGGGTTAACTATTGGTAATATGCACACCTGGGATAGGTGATGCAATGAGCATTTGAACCACCTATACAAGGGAGATGGGAAATGTCTCCAGTGTGGGTTTGTTGTGGAGTGGTGGTTGGCATAGGAGTTTGTTGGTGAGAGAGAGAGATAGAGAGTATTTGAGACAGCTGTCCGATATACACAATGTATATATCTTTGTATATATTGCAATAGAAGATTAAAGCCCTCGTATCGAGTGAAGACAGGCAGTGCCTATGTCTTTATTCAGCAAGCAGGGAGCTGAAGGTCATTTGCTGCTGTGAAGGAATTTTTCCTTCCTGGCCTGAAGACTGTTGCAGTTATCTCTCCAGAGACCTTCTTCTTGGTGTCCTGTCCACATGGCTCTGTTCTGCAAGTGGTCGTAGTGGACATAGCGAGTCTCTCTACGTCCCTAACAGTTCTTCCTGATGTTGAGGTGGTATCTCTTTTCCTGTATCTTGAATCCTCTGCATTAGGTCCTATTCTCTGCAGCTGCAAAAAACAAACTCACTCCATCTTCATTGTGACATCCTTTCAAATATTTAAATATGGCCATCATGTCACCTCTTAACTGTCTCTTCTCTGGGTTAAACATAACCAGCTCCCTAAGCTGCTCCTCATGGTTTCCAGATCCTTCACCACTTTGGTCACCCTCTACCTTCTCAATATCCTTTTTGAATTGTGGTACCCAGAACTGGACACAGTATTCCAGCTGAGGCCTGACCAAAGCAGAATAATGTGGTGCTATTACTTCTCTTGATCTAGACACTATACTCCTATTGATGCAACATAGAATTGCATTGGTTTTCTTAGCTGCTGCATCACATTTCTGACTCATCTTCACTCTGTGGCTGATGAAGACTTTTAGATCCTTTCTGCATATACTGTCATCACGCCAGGAGTCACCCATATTATATCTATGCATTACATTTTTACTGCCCAAGTGCAGTATCCTATATTTCTTTCTGATGAAATTCATTTTGGTGGTTTTGGTCAAGCTTTCTAATCCGTTAAGGTCATTTTGAATTCTGATCTTGTCCTCTAGGCTATTAGCAACCCCTCCTATTTTAGTGTCATTTGCACATTGCATAAGCATACCCTCTATTCCATCATCCCATGTTGAAATGTTGTCAAGATGTAGCTTTGCCTATACAAATGTCCCTCCATACTACCTGAGAACAGCTACATCTCGACAAAAGGCAGGCTTGTGACTAACATTGTCATAATTTTTCCCCTCTGGTGTGATTTTTAACACCTTTACCTGATGAAGAAGCCAGTAGAGCTTTGAAAGCTTGCCACATGTATTTCGTGCATCTTGGTTGGTCCAATAAAGGTACCACTGTTTTATGGATTTTGGATGTTATTTGCACTTTCATACTACATATACAGTTACAGTTGGCCCTCCTTATCCATTGATTTTTTATACATGGATTTGAGCATACATGGCTTGAAAATATTCCCCAAAAGTATAAATTCCAAATAGCAAACCTTGATTTTCCATTTTATATATGGGTCACCATTTTCTTGTGCCATTATATTTAAAGGGACTTGGGCATCCATGGATTTTGGATGGAGGGTCCTGGAACCAAACCCCAGCGGATAACAAGGGCCCACTATATAAGTCAATGATTCCACTGTCATGGGAGCATCCTTTGGAATCTCAGGATTTGCTGTTTAAGGAGGGATATTTAGAGTTCCTAACAAGAGAGCTCCACTGCCTCACCAGACTACAAATTCCAGGATTCCATAGAACACAGCATGGCAGTTAAAGTGGAATCACAGCACTGTAAATGTATAGTGTGAATGGGCACATTTTTCAGGCTACAATTGTCAAGATGCTATTCTCATGTCCATTCTATGGATTTTTTTCCAGTCAACCTTAGGTCAGTTAGAGACTTTATTTAATGGATTATAGAGCACTTAGTCTTGATACTAGGAATACTTTTCTTGGAGAACAGAAAATCAGTTATTTAGACAATTCTCAGTTCACAAGTGATGACCCTTCTAAGTGGAAAGTTTCATTCATAGAGCCTTGACATGCACAGGATGAAAGCTTTTCTTAATAGATACAGCCTCTTGACAGTATACATCAAATATGTTATTTTTAAAAAAAAAGATTTGTAGGTCATTTTGACAAAAATATGGAGACAGGAAGAAAAACAAAGAGAAACAAAATAAAGAAAAATACGAAGGGGTATCCAAAAGTTTTAATGATCACCTTTTTTAAAAATTGACAGAAAGTTTGTTTTGATTTGTAGTTGTTAACTTATGTCTATGTAGTCACTATCCAGATTTATACATTTTTCTCAGAGTATCTTGACCCTCCAAATAGCTGATATTATAGAAGTCTGTAGAATGCGCCTTACGAGGGGGTATTGTAAAGTAATAATTATCACCCGGAAGTTATTATGGCATATTGTTGAAATTTTGTCAGTGTCATCAATGGTCCCTAAGGGCACGTTGTTGAGAAAATCAGCACATTGCGTCCTTTATTTTTATGACTGGCTGTGCCAAAAGTGACTAAAGTGTAAAATCTTCATCAGGCGCAGTCTGCAGGCTTCTACAATATCAGGTATTCAGAGGGTCAAGATACGCTGGGGAAAATGTGTAAATCTAGATAGTGACTACATATAGATACATCAACAACTGCAAATCAAAAAAAAAATTTTGTCAATTTTTTAAAAAGGTGATCATTAAAACTTTTGGATACTCCCTTGTAGAATATAGCTGAGCATGTGTATAGCACTGTATCAGGAATGCTTTCTGTGAGGTAGTAATGGGGAGTTACACTACCCCAGCTGTTCCCAATCTGAGTTCCTCTATGTGTGTCAGTCTACAGGCTCCATCATCCCCAGCCATCATGGTGAATAGCAGTCCAACAGGTCTGGATAATGGGAGAAGCTTGCTCTAGTCACTAGGGACATGCCTCCCTCATTTTTTTAAATTAAAAAAATTAGACAACCTGGCTCTCCAAAGTTGCAGATATGACTCAACCATCCCTTTCTGATTTAGTTATCTACTGCTTTACCACACTGGGGGAAAACAGGAATTAAACAAGAGTTAAACGAGAGTTAAACAGGAAATGCCCTATGTTTATCACAGGACATTTCCTGTTTAACTCTCGTTTATCTCTCATTTAAATTCCTGTTTGCCCCCTAGTGTGATAAAGCAGTCAGTATGTTCTGTCCTCTGTTCCAAACATGATCCCTGCCTGGAGGAATTCACCAAAGGCCTCTCTCATGGAGATGACTTAGGAGCATGCCCATCACAGTTGTCTACAAATGCAATCCTTCTCACCTAAAACAACCAGCATGCAAGGTTTGTAAATCAGGCAAAAATATAACTGACAGATGAGGGTAGTAGTTCCTAACCTTTTCTATGCCCTACACCCCTAGGAATTGTTTGGTTAATGTTCACACCCACTACAAGACTAATATCACATTTGAAGATGAAGACATTTAATTTGTAATGTTTAAACCTCAAATTGAACTACATATATTACTGCCGGTGAACAAATTGAACTTTAAAAAAATTAGCCTTTCAGTGCATAAAATGCCAATCTAAATTGAGCAATTGGATTCTAATTTATTCAGGAAAAATGGTAAACTATTGTAAATTATAAAATTCTTTCCTTTTGATTAAATAAGCAATGAGACTACTATCTATGCAACACAACCACTGACTACTCAAGGCACACTGGGAGCTGTCTAAATGATGACCCATTACTTACAAACACAAACCACTCTTTCTTACACCCCCTGAAATTCCATCTTGCACTTCCTGGGGATGTATGGAAACTCCTGGGCTAAGGTTTGTAGATCTCTGGACTTATCTAGACTGGTCCAAAGCCTCAGGATTTGGGAGAGGTTGTACCTGTACTTATCTGTACTTAAACAAAACAAAACAAATTCATCTTCTTCTAGTCCCAGACTATTTTTCATTAATTTCTGTGACTAGCTATGACCCAGGGCAGGAGTTAGTTTTCCCCCGGTCTCTCACTTTTTCAATACAGGCAGAAGTAAAGTCTTATATCAGTTCCTCCTATACTTCTGCATGACCTCATTGATAATATGAGGAAGGGGGAGGGGGGTGAAACCTATGCAAATGAGATTTCCTTCTGACATTACCGGTACTTCCTCTATTACATCTTTGGTTACTAGACTAAATATTTTTCCCCACCTCTTTTTTTTTAAACAGTTATATTGCTAAAGTAGTACAACTAAAGTAGTACAGTGCTAAAGTATTACAGCAGTTTAGCAGTACAAGAGCAATAAAATTATATATATATATATATATATATATATATATGATACAGGGAATAAGGATGCTGGAAGAGAAGTACGGGAGGAAATGTTGAGTTCATGGAGACGAATGAAGGGAAGGGAAGGAAACCCTGCCCACACCACAGTAAATACCACAACCTAGCAAGGGGAAAGGAGTGGATGAAACACTGGTATATTTAGTACCCTAAATATGACTGGATGCAGGAATGGGAACAACTGTTTTAAGGGGTGAAATCCAGAAACAGAATGACCCAACATTTACCAGAACTATTGGCCATCTGGAAGAACCCTCTATTCACTACTGTAAAAGTAATGGTATACAAACACTCCATTGTTTAAAAAAAAATGGCTTTTACTCTTTGAAAATTAAAACATCATTTTGTAGGCCCATAGGTAAACCTTGCTCTGCTAGGTAGATCAAGGCACCTCGTTGCATTGACAGTGGAGGTATCAAACTATTATTGAGGAGAAATCACTGCAACGATCCCTATTACATCTGTCCAAGGTCCTGAGTCCCAATCACTGTTAGCTATATGAAACTAGGTCTATCTGACAGCACTAGACAAGGAGACTTGTTGATGTAGACTAAGAATAAATGTTCTTTCATAGTCTCCAAACTTCACATGGTGGGAGACGCTGGATAGGCATCCATGTTACTCAGGCACAACTGTCCCATGGCATGAACATGAAAGTGCAGTTATCTACCCTGATGACCACATGGTATTAAAACATTCACTATCATGGGGGAGGAAAAAAGAAGGAGGGTGTTATCACCACTTTGGGTTCTGGTCCCATATATAGATGACTCCAACTCCATCATGCAGCTTGTGCCAAATTGTCCTTGAGGGAAGGAAATTCTCATTATTAAAAAAGAATAGATTGTCATGCCCTTCTTCAGAGTATACTCTAAAGTCTGCAGTGGGTCTCACTCTCCTCCAGGTCAACAAGCTTATGTTTTAAAATAGATCTGAATGTGTGCAGAGTTTTCTTCTGACACTGAAGTTTCATCTATTGTTCCTTTTCTTTAGAATATTAATTTAGGAATTTTAAACCTGTTTTGAGATTTTCAAATGTTAGGAGTCCTGCTATAGAGATTTTACTATCCCATTTTGATTTATGGGGCAACTGCAAGCACTCTGTCCAGGTTTGGGTTTAATGATTCTATTGAATCAGAGAACATATAGTTTAGGAATTTTGACTTGGATTTGTCCTCTGTTGCTCAGAACTACCCCAACTGCACAGTGCCTAGTTTGCAAAGATGAGCAGCAGATGTACAGTACTTTGTGTACTCAGAATTTACTTAGAATAAGATCCTACAGAATGAGATTTATTCCCAGGAAAGCATACCCAGAATTGGAGCCAACAATAGGAACAAATTTAAGATGCAGAGTTCTTTTGTATAAATAATTTTTTTAGTTCAATCATGTGGTAATCAAGCACTTTAAGGTGTAGTTGAGGGACACATCATACTTCATACATGTCATGATTCATTTTTGTTGGGTTATATTCTCCTAAAAGATGCCTTGCCACTAATTATTATAATTGTGGGTGATGCTGTGAAAATATGGCAGGCACAGTTTCTGACCACTGCAACCTATGGCAAGTCAAAAAATTCCTGTCAAACATGTTGGTCTTGTATTTCTTTTCAATGAATCTACAACAAACTCTGGAGAACCCCATGATTCCCACCCTGATTTAGACCCATTTAATCATAGGTGGACACACTGAGATCAATAGAATTTAAATTTGTCATGACTGAGGTCCCATTAATTTCAATAGCTGTTGTCAGACTAAATCTGGATCCAACTTTATAGCCTGATTATTCTTCCAGAAGGGTTCAAAATGGTAGGAGAAGCTATTTTAACCTATCCACAAAGCAGACCTTTTGAACAGAGCATGGAAAGAATTCAGAGACAAGTGGGACACATCTTTCCTTATAACATGCATTTCTTTAGTTAATTATTCCCAATTAGAAATAGGGAAGCTATGGTCTTGTCAATTGTTCAGCCTTACAGGTAGCATAAAGCCCAGGTTGAAAATGAAACTCTGGCTTTGATTTGAAAGGTATGTTTCCTCTTCAAGATTGCCTGAAGTTCTGTTTATAGAACTGTTCCACACAGTACCTGTGTGTCAGATTTTAAAAAATACAAATCTGACAGGAAGCATACTTAAACACACATCACACACACACACACACCAACACAGAAGAGAGAAATGACTAGACGTTAATGTGACAGCAAAGGCTGGAAAGGTTTTAATTGATTTTGGTGGCTCTGACATTGCTGTATGCCTAAAAGCATGTGTAACGAATGGATTTAGTGGCAAAAATGAACCCTGGAACTTTTCATTTGTGACAGCAAAACACACCTCTTCAGAGTAGAAAGTATAAGTGTCTAAATGTGTGCACATGAACACATGTCTGTCTGTCTGTCTGTTCATTTGTTCTGATTTACACACACACATCCCACAATCAGTGGTAACAAAGGCTTGCATCCTGCAAGCACCAACACATTTGTGGCCATTGCTCATAATTCCTTATCCTCAGTCTGATAAAACATTTGAGAGGGAAAGTATTTGGAATTCATGTCCTGCAAAGTCCCACCAGCTGTCATTGCAAATTCCCAACCAAAACTACCTGGCCAGTGGTGCAGGGAAGGCACCCAGTACTATGATTCTACTTTAACTGCCATGGTGCCATCCTAGGGAATTCTGAGATCTACAGTTTAGGAAGAAGTATTTGGAATTTTCAGCCAGAGAGATCTGCTGTCTCACCAAACTACAAACTCCAAGATCCCATAGTAGTTAAAGTTGAACATTACTGCTGTAATAAGGTAGTGCAAAAGAGCTCCAAGTGCAAACCATATTAAGAAAAGAAACAAACACACAAACAAACAAACAAACAAAAAACTTGTTTTCTGCTCTGGCGATTGAGCTATTACAGATTCACATGCTACAAGAAGAGTGGTGGATGGATGAGAAAGAAAAAAAAGAAAAAAAAGCAAATTGGCCACAAAACCGTGGAAGGCATTCATACACAAATAACGACAACATTTTAAAGGTTTCCCTTGCATTATCACGCCACTTGCATCTAACACATGCTTCAGTTTTCTTTCCCCTCTTCATCAGTGCCAAAGTAAAATTATAGTGAGAGCTAACAACTGAGAGACCACCAACCATTTTTATGGCTGATTACTCAAGTTGCCTTATTAGTGCTGCACCTGCTTTAAATGCTACTGATGCCAAATGAGATGGAAAATCATGCAAATACCTTGCTAGTTTTCTGGTAAATTAGCATGCAAATGGCACAAAGGTGAAGATAGATTTGAAGAGAGATGCACTAACATCAGTTGACTAATTAGTGAAGCAGGGAAATGAGAAGAAAATAGATGGAAGGGTGGAATTCTAGTAAACATCAATCTGTTCATACTTATTGGTTTCATCATTTCATCAGGCAATACAGATAATATAGGAAACTTTTTGCAGTTTGATTGATGGATTGATAAAGTGTGATGGTGATTGCCACCTGCAGCCTTTAGGATCACAACAATTTAGAGAGCACAAGTAATAAATAAATACGGCTGTTTGTGTCAGATTGCCACATTTGTAACATGGCACAGTAGTTACTTGAAAGCATTTTGGTACATTAATTTTGGGGGAGATACGTTGTGTGAAAATACCTGGTACAGTATGAGGTGGAAGATATGTGATGAGAAACAATATAAAATATCAGGGGTAATTCTAGGCTATCCTGTTATATTAAAATTGCCATCCTTTGTTCACAGGCTTTCAGCAGAGCATCCAAACAATGAAATTAGCAGATTGTTGTGTTGTGCATATTAAATAGTTTCTCTGAATAGCTCCAGTGTCAGTTTCTGTTCCCATGTGGGGTGATTTTTAATTACTGGCCTCCTTGTATTCATTTTCTATTATATTTTAATAGTGAGAAAGCACAATTTCACTCTTTAAAAAAAAGAAGAAGAGAATAACACAAGCAAATTAACAAACAAGGAATTTATTTAGTTATATATTGGATTTTTAGCCTGCCTTTCTCCCAAGATGGAATCAAGGCTAATGAAGGGTAAACATACACACTCTCAGAAAAGAAAATGACATAAGACTAATTTCAGAAATCACATCAGTCAGTCACGTCCTGAACAGTTGGGCAATACCTTGGGCAAGTTGCACTCTCTCAGCCTCAGAGAGGATGGCAAACCCCCACAGAAGAAATTTAGCAAGAAAGCCATGATAGGTTCACCATAAGTCAAAAATTATTTGGAGGCACACCACCAATAGATCCCTTTTGGTCACAGCAGCTGCTGGGTAAAGTGTACAGAATTAACTTTTAGTTGAAATTTTCAGGGACATTTGCTAAGCATTATAAGAGGATCATAGCCAGAGGGAAGGGCATTGCTGGATAGTATACTGCTGTATTGAAAGACTACCTGTATCCTGTTTAATTCTGCTTCTAATTAATTGCAGGAAACAAATACTTCAGCAGCCATATCTAGCTCAAGCATAGCATAATTTGGGTATTGTGGGTTAGATCCAAACTTAGTCACACTTAGATTGAGCCCATTGAAATTCATGGGACTTAATACAAAAATTTGTCCAGTTTGTTTCTGTAGATACACTGAAAATCTGGATCCATGCTAGATCTGGATCCAACCTTTTTTTTCTTTACTTTTGCTACTCTAGAATGGAAAGCTTGCCATTGCTACCATTATCTCACTTTAAAATGATCTACAGTAAATGCTGATAATAACAGACACATAAATAGATCTTCCTTTCACAATCAGATTTCAGTCAAGTACATATTCCAAACTACCTTTCATTGTCTACACAAACATGTACAATGTTTACAAAGATCTGAAAAGATCTATCAGCCACAAAACAAGCATGAATCAGTCTTGATAGGCACTGTATATCCCCCTCCCCAACAAATGAAGGTATTTGCTGGTTAAACGAACTCCACCTGTCTTGGGCCTTTATGTGGTTCTCCTGTGTAAAGATTGCTTTGGTGATATTGCAAGAAAAATACCTGACAAATTATTCTCGTCATCCAAAACTTCACTTAATCTCAAAACTTATGCATTTTGCATCCTTATGCATTTTGTATATTCGTATGTATGTTTTTACAAAACTGTAAAAACAAAGAAAACAGTGAAATATTAGTAGTAGTAGTAGTAGTAGTAGTAGTAATACAAAGTAAATCAATTACTAATGTGACTATAATGAATACAATGACAAAATAATAACTTAAATATTACAACATTGTTTAAAGTATAAGCTTAACACATCAAGGAAAGGGGAAGTATATAAAACCCAATTAAGTGACTATATTTATTCCATTATTTATTCTATTCTAGTTGCTGTTTCCTCAGGGTGACTAAACTATATGGTGGTCTTTGCTGCCTGATCATTTCAGGGGGTTCTCGGTCCTCTTAGCCTAGTCTTCCATGCTATGGACCATGAGTACTCCCACAAATCAAACACAACCTGTTTGTCGAAAGCTAGCATGTTGTGGGAAAAGGAGACATTTCACCCTATTCCCTGTTTTGTATGTCAGTGTTTACTATAGTTGCTGGTGCTTTATTCATTTCAGAAACTGAGCTATACAGACAAAAACACACCCTGGACAATGTTGTTTTATTTAGCATGGTTGAAGAAGTATGGTTATAATGACAATTTATATTGGCAGGGAGCATTCCTCTTTTTTCTCTGTAGCAAAAATTTGCCTGCTATGCATCCTAATTAATTTACATATTTTACCCATTCTGTCTTGCCCCAAACTCTTCTCACCCTCCCATCCTTGCCGCTGTTTTTGCTTCCCTTCTCTCTGTGGCTAATTCTTCACAAGTCTTTCACTTGATAGTTCTTGCCATTTTGTCCAGGTCAATACACTTTTCATTTCAGGGTGGATAATTGTGCATATATTCCCTCCAGGATGTAGAAATGGAAAGATATTTTCTCTGAACAACAATTTCAACTCCCTGAAAAATGAATTTATACAATCCTGCCTAAAGGATTTTGCATAATCCATTTTATTTCCATGAATCATATTTTCATATCGTGCTCTCTTTAAAAAAAAGTCTGCATTTTTTCTTTCTTCATATGACTTAATATTTTAAAAACTAAATTAAATACTTTTATCTTAACTATGATTAAATTACATTTGAGAGTCTCTTTACCCCTTGCTCCCCCTTGTTTATTTTGCTTGAGATTTTTGAAAAAGATCTATTCAATTTGATCCTTTTAAAATTGGTGTTTGGTATTTTAAAGCAAAGTGCAGTCATACACATGTCCTGAATGCTTTGCCTACCTTTCATGGGAACAGACTTAAAAATGTATGTAGAGCTAATGATTTAAAGAAAACCAAATAAATAGGTATTAGTGAGGTGATAAAAATAAAAAGGCATTTGTGGCTTCATTGACAGGACTAATCTAAATTATTAGGATACTTCCATAACTTGTGAGGAAATTTCCATTTCGAACACATGCACTACCAAAAAAGACTGATGACTGGAATAGTCTGAAAATAGGACAGTTGGATGGTGTTTTGGTTGCACTAAAAAGTGTCCTGAAAGAAGGCAAGTAAGGGGGAGATGATAATGTCTGGTGAGGAGCAAGGAGTTAGGAAGAAGATTTTCTTCTTTTTCTCATAATACTAGAATCTGGGTTCAGCCAATAAAAGTAAGGGATGGTAGGAGCTTCAGGACAAATTGAAAATAGTCCCCAATCACACATCACACAGTGAACAATTGACTTTGCTAAATCATGCTATACGAATCTATACCAACTCATACTTTAAAAAGGGATCAGAGAATAAACTGGAAGATGAGGCTATCAATGGTTAAGAGTCATGATGGCAAGGGCAGCTTTATCAGCAGTGGCATAGTAGTTCCAGGGCTTAGAGTATTGTAACTTTCTTATTAGCAGGGATGATAGCATCGTATACCCTTCAGAATCCCTGTCTCTATTGAGGTTAAGTACAATTTCCATAGTGGTGGAAGAAAATGAATTTTCCCAGTAACATTTTATATTGGTATGAGTTATCCATATTATTTTTTTTAAAAAATAAACTTTATTGATTATACATATAAATACAACATCCAAACAACAAATCAATCACATAATATCACAAAACATCCAAAACAATAACAGCCTCTCAGACATTCAACACATATACATTAGGTACTTAAAGAACCAGGAATCCTATGTTACAAATATTACAAACTATAATTCCAATAAATGTTGTTATGCTTTTTTTTTTAAGTATCTAGTCCTACCTTGTCTTTCTTCAATGTACCAACAACGGTGTTTATTGAGTCTTAACTTTACACAGACGCTATTATTCCATTTAGACCCTCTACTTCCTTTCTGATCATTATATCTTAACCTCCATTTTAAATTGGAGTAGCTTCCCCCCCCCCCAGGCTTTCCTTTTAAGCTAAGCTTTTTAATTTGTCCTGTACTCTCTTTAAGACTGGTGACCAATTTTCTGTATGAGTTATCCATATTATTAAAAATAAAAAAATTGAGCTATTTTGGCCTGGAGTAGATAATTAGGATCCATTGGCTTTATAAAGATCCAGCTCCTGGTGGCCATAAAAACTGCTAGAACTTTGTGCTGATGTGGTAGACTATGGCTTCCTGAATTTTAGGCCTTGTCTGCACAGGTCAAAAGTCCCGTTCCCCCTGCCCTATCATTCTGGTGGTGTCCTCTTTGGACAATGCATGGCCTAAACCCCATTATGATGTGAACAGTCCAGATGATGCCTGACATGTTCAGCACCAGAACTGGGGAAAAACACCCATTACATTAATTAAAAACCGTACGTCTTACTATGGATCTTCTGGAAAGAAACAGAGCCCTGAGTTTCCACACCAGGGTAGCTGTCTGCACATGTATCCCACTGAGTTGTTTGTGTGTCTGCCACTATCTCTAGTCACTTGCTCCGAGATCAGAATCAGATGCCCATCCATGTGATCATCTCTGAGCACTTTTGTTCTGATCCCAGAAGTGAATGACCCATGGCAGCAGCAAACACACTGGGTAGGATGCAGGTACAGATAGGCATCCCCATACGAGATCAGAAAGCCAGGTAATGGGAGGAGGTTGGGGCAACTCCAGGTGCTCCTGGTGTATCCTGGCCAGTGCAGACAAGGCCTTGGACTCCCTTTGTGGGTGCAGCTATGGCTACAGGGGCTGGCATGCAGGAGTCCTTGCATTTCAAAACTTGCCTCTACATCTACAGCTGGCCAAGGATAACAGCTGAGGAAAAGGGTTCTGCTGTGGACAACTTGCCCATGATCCTTATAAAAGTGCACTGATAGGTATGGCTGAGAAATGGCATATGGGAAGAGCATGTCAGTGGAGTGTCAGTGGAAAAGCATATACTGTAACTTTACAAACCATCTTCTCAAGGGTGTGGGAGCAGTTCTCATTTTTACTGAACACTGCTGAAACACCTACTTTGAAAAGAAATGGGTGTCTTATGGTTGGAACTTGGCATTATCTCAAGACTTCTTGGACTTGCCATCTCCATAACATCTTCTCATCTTAAAAAAGTATATTTTGAGACTAGAGCATCCCAAAGGTTATTCTGGTTGGGAGATTCTGGGAAGTGTGTCTCTAAAAGGAAATATCCCAGGTTCTGGTCCAACTATGCTTTGATGGCAGTTCTCAAGAATTAACAAGTTTCTCACCCCATTGCAAGGGTGTGTGTGTGTGTGTGTGTGTATGTATGTGTGTATGTATATATATATATATATATACATATAACTTCCACTGTTATAGGAGATTGCATAAGCTGGCATAAGTACAGAGAAATAATGATCATGATAGATGTTTGCTTTTTCTTCTTACCATTTTTGTCTTTTCTTTCATTGCCTTAAGATTCTCCTTTGGTTCAATGAAAAATGACAGAAAAGCCATCTCAATGGAAACCCAGAGAGTAATATCTTAAGATGCATCACAGGAAGAAAATAAAAGTCAATATCTTGCAGAGCAAAGTTAAATGTTGTGCCATCTCAAATCTGCTTACCAATCAATAGCAAAAACCTTCAGATACAATATTTCACCTACAAAACTAGCTGTTAATTCTGCAATATGACTTATTTCTTCTCCATCTCTCTGCTTATTGTGAGTCACACCAGTTTATAACATGGCACCTGCCCTTTGAATCAAGAGGGGGATCCCATTATCCATTGTGTTGTGTAGCATGAATTATATATACAAGAAACTGTGTATGCTTTTTTAAAAACACAAAGTAAAGGTTATTGAGTCAGAAAATTGTGCCTCCTGCGAAAATAAGGCATACTTGAGAAAACGAAAACTTCCCCTAAGCAACTAAACAAAAGGTTCAGAAAGGAATGGAAATATTAAGTAGTATAGAAAGTCACTGCTGAGCAAGGTAGGAAAACGTTGTTTTTTTCATTGTTTTAGTGACTCAGAGCCAAAGTAAACAAGGCATTAATATTATTACTTAAAAGCTAGTGGTGGTATGAGCTTTATTAATGCACTCTCCTGCAAAGATACCTGTCAGCTCTCAAAACATGCTGCTGTACTTTGGTCACAATTCAGTGTTGACTGCAACATTCACATTTGGTTTGTCTTCTTAATCAAAAACATAAAGACTGAGACTTAAGACCTTTTCATAACTATACAATTAAACACTGTGATTCCACTTGGACTTCCATGGCTGCATCCTATGGGTTCTTGGGGTTTGCAGTTTAAGGCAATAGTAGAGGAGCACTCTGGCTAAGAATTCTAAATCCCCCTCCCTGAACTACTAGTCTCTCAATAGGATGTTGCCATGGCAATTAAAGTAGAATCAAACTGTTAGAACTGTGTAATGTGAAAGATTCTAGTTGTGTCTGTGGACCTGTCACCAGAAACAAATAAGAAAGTATGTGGTAAAAGGTCTTCAAACATACATCAGCTCTATAGTTCTTTGTGGGGTTTTCGGGCCATGAGGTTGTGTTCTAGAAGAGTTTATTCCTGATGTTTCACCAGCAGCTGTGGCCAGCATCTTCAGAGAAACTATGAATGCCGTCTGTGAAAGCCTTTGACTTCACATACAGCAGCTCTATCGTATGTGGATAAAATTGTTGAAGGGTCATATTATGCTCACCGATTCCATTTGACACATGCATATGAACCCAAAGTGACAACACTGATCAAGGACTCAAACATGTGGGAGACCTTCCCTGATAGAGCTGAAGCTCAGAGCACTTGCTTTTGTATCAGCTCTGGTGATAAATTATCCCTCCCACTTCCAGCAGTATTTCACAATATTCTTATACCCCATGTTCCGAGAGCACTTTAAAGAAACTTGAAATCAATATTCAAGGATTGCCATGCTTCAAGTATGATTTTGTGTTATTTCATTCTATTCAGAGCTGCACCTGTGGTGAATTATGGCATCTTAGCTTTTGGAAGAAAAGACAACTTCTTAGAGAAAGAGAGGCACCGCACATTTTCAAGGAGTGAAATCTGGCAAAAAGTAACTAACAGGGAATTGTAGCATTTAAAAGTTGACCATAACTTGCTATATCACAGCTTCATTTGAATATACTTCATTTGAACCATGAGTGTTTTGATCCACCACTTCTTTTGTGCAATTTTCCTGTCACATATACTGAGTTTCCTTGTCAAAACACAGGTGTCTTCATTGTGCGCTAAGCATGATGTTAAACGATACCCTTTTCCTTTGTATTTTTATGTATCACACACCAATAATCTCTCTAGGTCTTGAAAAACTGTGGAAAACCAGAAAACGGTATTTCCTTCCGGGCAAACTCCCAGTGCTGTGAAAGGGAACTGTGCAAGAAAACAATTGATAAATGTATTTGCTAGTGACTATCTTATCTGCTTTAGATCTATTGACCTTTACTTGGGGCCTTACTGTACTAGATTGTTCATCCGCTACAGTACCATTATCTGTAAAAATGTTATTCAATCAGAAATGCTCTGTTTCCTTGTATACCTTTGGGACTATTCTGGGATTACACTTTCTGTCCAATGCACTTATCACACACTATTTTGGACTGCTCACCCACTACCTCACTGAAGACATTATCCCCACCCCTTTCCATTCCCAGACTAAATTAACTGCTGGCAGAGGAAAGCCAGCAGCTACCTATCTGTCTGATTTTATGTGACAGCGACTAGCATGTCAAAGGATGAGGCAGAAGGTTAACAAAATTAAAGATTTTTTAAAGCTGTAAGACTCTTTGCCTTTTCCTCTTACATTTCCCAGTGAGATTGGAGGGCTGAAAAAGAAATCAGATGAAGGGTCAAAAAATCCAATCGTAATGTCCACTCCTTCTCCTTTCCCCATCCAAAGCACACCCACTGACCAAACTGGCATAACAACTCAATTGAACTTTCTCATACAAGATGATAGCACATCATTAGAGGCTGGATGGCCATCTGTTGGGGAAGCTTTGATTGTGAGTTCCTGCATGGCAGGGGGTTTGGACTGGGTGGCCTTTGTGGTCTCTTCCAACTCTATGGACCTTATCACGTGAGGCATTTACGTGGGTGAAATGTTGTCCAAACGTTGTGGAAGCATTGGAGGCCTGATCATCCATTGCGTTTCTAAAGTGTAATTGAGGCTTCCCACTTTCCTTCCATCATGGAATCATTTGCTGGGAAGTCTAGGAGAAGCCATGTTTTTAATAATGAAAGACCCCGTTATTAACAAAATGGCTTCCCCATGAATGATTCTGTGATGGAACCAAACAGGAAGCCTCAATTATACTTTAGATCATACTTTGGATGATCAAACCTTCAACGTTTCTGCAACAGTTCAGCTACATTTGGGCTGCAGTATCTGCCTCTGTGTGATAAGGTCATATGATTCTGTGATTGTAACAGAAGTGGAAAAGTAGGTCATTAACAGATTTTTGTGTCTGAATGTGTTAATAAAAAGAAATGTATTTTAAACCATTTCTCACAGGAAGACAACAGAAGAGAGGTGATGTAATAGATCTACAGTCAGATAAAGACTGAGGATCTCCTCCTGGTTTTAATATAGATATTATTTTAGCTCTGTTCCATTAATCCTGATTAATGGAATTTTTTTCATCCTAAAAGAATCTCATTTAACATTCTATGTATATGGGAGATAATTTCCTCTGTGAATTAGTTGTAAATTTTGGAACACAGGAGGAAATAGTTGTAATTGTGATTATTGTTCCATAAATAATTTTTTTAAGAAATAAAAAGAAACAAACAAATGGTTGTATCCAACTTAAAAGTCATCCTTTTTCTGCAATCAAATTTTTGCTATTAACCTTCTCTCAAACATAGCAGTATAAGAAGGATCCTTATATCAAGCCAAGGCCAGGGATCCTGTGTCCAAGCTGGATGGGAGATTCTGGGAACTGTCATCTAAAAAGTGTATTTCCTAACATTCTGGTTCTTCTATTGGCCCTTCATTCTTAAAGATTTGTATGTGTGTTGTGTGTCTTCACATCATTTATGACTTATGGCAACTCAAAAAATCATGGGGTTTTCTTGGAAACATTTGTTCAGAGGAGGTTTGCTATTGCCTTCTCCTGAGGCTGAGAGCATATGACTTGCCGAGGTCAGCCAGTGGGTTTTATGGCCGAGCAGGAATTGAACCCTGGTGTCGAGAGTCATGGTCCAACATTCAAACTGCTATGCCATGCTGGCTCTCTTCTTAAAGTTTTACACGTATGCAATTCAGGTCACTAGGTATCCCCATTTGGGTTGAGGTACCAGGGGCTTAACCTCCTTCACTGTGTGTCAAGGAGAAGATCTCAGAGTGAAAGGCCAGAATCAAAGGCTATGCTAATTTCCACATTTCTGTTTGAGAGCTTTTGTTCTCAATTCCATTCACAGGTCCATCGGATTCTCTGAGTCAGGTGTCTTTAGACTTCATTGACTAGGCCCATGATCACAATCTGCCAGGCACCCCCATTATCTCATAGAATTCTCCCTTTTGAATTTATTACCATACTGTCCAACTATCCCAATGTGGCAAGGAGAGTTCTGATTTTCTGTCAATTCAGTTTCCGCTCTTTTTAAAATGTCCCAGTGGCTCTCTTTTCACTTTCCTCCTTGACACCATCTTACTTCAATTGCTACAAAGTAAGTTCAAACCGCAGTAGTAGTTTGCACTCAGTTTAACTGAGCAGGAGAGAGAGGAGGAGCCTTGCTCTTCCCTTTAGACTCAGGCAAAATCAAATTGCTGAAGCTTCTCCTAGTTTGTCTGTCCTTCCTCACTAGTAACTTTTGCTATTTTGATGACACTTTTATCTTGTTTGGACACACATGTCCTGGTTTACATACATAAAATCTTGGAAGATATGTAATAGACTGTAAATATCTAGCAACTTAACATCCCATCTAGAATTGGTTCTATCATGTGCCCATTGAAAACTAATTATATAGTGGCTTAAATCCAATTGCTAGTCACAGTTGCTGAGTAGTTAAGTCAACAATTACATAAATCCCATTGATCTGATGGATCTATTCTAATTGGGACCACCATCTAGATTTACACCAGAGGTGAAAGTCATGAGGTGGTACAGCTCCTATTGAACTGCAACTTGCAACAACCTCAGCCTGCATAGCCAGTGATAAGGGATGCTGAGAAGTGAAATTCAACAACATCCACACAATCCCCACACCTAATTTAGGCCTATGCTTTTAGGGTATCTTCTCAATGACTGCATCAAACAATCACAAGTTGTGCAGGCATCACTTAACCCAATTAGGGCTGCAGTTCTGTACCAACTTAAATTAAGAATAAAAGCCATTTAACTCAATATGAGTTACATCTGTACAGGATTGCAGTGTAAGGCTTGCTTGAGTGTCTAGGCATGTTGATTCTTATATAGCCTTCAAAGGAGAACTGTTCAGCTTGTTAGATTTGAGTCTAAAATCTTACTTTCTATGGGGATTGGGAACTCCTTACTAGTTACGCTACAATTCATCATTAAGTCTAGGATGTTTAATCAAGTGAAAATGTAGTCTACTAAGAAGACGTTTTTAATGGTTTCCCTGCCATTAACAATGTTCTCAAATTAGAACAGAGTCAAAACAGTATTTCATTTTTGAATCACTTCTCTGAGCTCACAACTGTCATGAGTCATGGACGCAATGGCTTATTTTACACGACTGACACTCATGGTATGTTCAAAATGAGCAATGACATTTCTTGCTGTGCCTTAAATATAGACGAGTTCAGCAGGATCTACCAACCTGATGCCTGATTTAGAGGGGGAAATCAACCTTACCCATTGACCTTCCATGTCTCAGCATCTGGAAGGTCTTTTTTTTGTTTTTTGAAGGGGGCTATTGTTTGAACAACAATAGTTATTAGCATATATGATATACCCTGTGCTGTATATGGGTCTTCCATATTTTCATATTTTCACATGCGGGGTCAGGCTGATGCTCTTAAGAGGTCACAATGACTTTTGGAACTCTAGGAGACTTTCCCATGGGAAGGATAAATAGACCCAAAGACATGTGAAGGAAGTAGGTAATACTAAGACAAATAGTTTTGTTGATCATTCCTTCTTCCCCACTGAGGCACTCCACACTTCTTCTCACACTAGAAACAAAGGCAAAATTGAGTAACCCAATACTTCCTACCTACTCCCTTCCGTGTTCCCCCGCAACTTCCCTATCCATCTATTTTGGGGCTGTACTAAATCCAATCACTGTTTTTGTCACTACAAAGTTAAAGCCATCAGTCATACCTCAATCCCATTGTTGACCTCTGGGAAGACCATGAGGTCTTTGTTGCACTGCAAGATAGCACCTAGCACTCCTTAAGGCTAGGAACTTAGATTATAATATCAGTCCCAAACAGTGATAGGACTCAAACCATGTCATTCCCTGAGAAGTGCAGCCACAGTGGAAAGGTGTAATCACATGAAGGCAGTAATGGGTAGAGAGACAGAGAGCCTATTGACAGGTTTTGGCCATCAATGAAAAGATCTTCTACAGTAATAAATAGAATGCAAGGTAGCAGCAGATATGATGTTGTGTGATAAGTACCAGCCAAAGATACTTTAATCCTATTAAAATTTTGGTTTTCTACCCTGTGTAATAAAGTCTTGTGGTGGAAAAGGTACTTTTTAAGGACTATAATTCTAATTATGCTGGCTGGATGTTTTCAGAGCTCTCACCCAGGGAAGTCACTTTTCTAAGCTATGGAACTCTGGGCCATGTTGATATAGCAGAAGAGATGGCATTTGGTTTGCATTGTCTTTGGTGTGGTTTCATGCCCACATCACCCATGCACCATCTATCTCACTTCCCTCTCTAATGGCCTTCCACAGAGTGGCCAAAGCTATACTTTGTTGGACAGTTGTGAGGGACACCAATGAATGCTATGTTTGAAGAGGTTTTAATTGCTCTGGTTAAATTGTTTTTTGTTTGTTTGTTTGTTTTTAAAAATCTTTCTGTTTCTCTTTCTAGTGTAGTGTTTTATGGCTGCTTCACTGTATCCCTTGTAGATGTTAAACTGTTTTAAAATGCAATAGTAATTACTTTAATTTACCATTTCAAGCCACAGATTTATTGAGGAAAAGCAAGGTGTGTTTTAAATAACCAACAAAAGAAAAGAACCATCCTTTTCAGGGAGAAAAGCTAACGTCACAGAGTAGCTGAGGAATTCTGTGGGCCATACTCTCCACAGACAGAAAGAGATCTGCTACTGAAAGCTTCCCTGGTGCTACAGTAGAAAACTGCTACCATTACTATTCCCTATGGTGCTCTGCAGATGTTTGATCCAAAAATAGGACATTGGGGAGGGGGCATGTTGGAGTCAGAGCTTGGAAAAATTTCCTTTTTTGATACTAGGATCCTTGCATTCCAAAAAAGTAACTTTTCTATGCTCTGATGTGTACCCTCATATACTAACCCTCACCTTTTCTGTCAAATGACTCCCAAGCTGCCTTCCCTGAGTGGAACAAATTCTATTATTCCATTAGTCATTTGCTGCCAAGGAATATCTGTGGTGTCCCTTTGCATTAATGGCAGGGCTGGCCCTGCCATTAGGTGAAGTGAATCACCTGCCTTCGACACCTGATGGAGGCAAGCAGTAGTAGTAATGTGTTTAAGAAAGAACTATGGGTGCACCACACCATTTTTCCTGTGTCGCCTGAACTAACTTGATTCTCTTGGGTGTAGGGGAGAATATTATTGTCCCATATTTAACACTTGGAGTAAAACATGGTGCAGTTGGCTGTTTTGTTGGAATGAGCAGGGTGCCATTTTTATCCTTTTCCTCAAGCAACAAAGCAGCTTGAACATGCTCTGGTGAACTGACAGTCTCTCAAGAGATCAAGAGATATAGCTAGGAATTGAGTGGACAAGGGCATAAAAATCCTCCCATCCCATGTAATATTTCATTAGCCCCCAATTTTCTAGCATTGCAGAATCATGTGTTCACACTCCCTTAGTAAATTTACCAGTCCCTTTTCTTTGCATATCTAAATTGTATTTCTAAATGTTAGTAGAAGTTTTAAACTACTGCAATGCTACAAGTTTGGGGACTGAAGGAAAAAAATGCATTGAGGAGGACTGAATTCTTACTGGGAGGGGACAATGCCCTCATTTTGCTCCCTTGTAGAAAAAATGTGGCTAGGGCAGAAGCAGCCATCTGGCTGGTTCCCCAAGCAGAATGAGAGCAGCTGAAGAGGCAGAAAGAAAGGAGCGCTCTCTCTAGCCCCTTCCCACACTCCAGTCTATCTTCAGTCAGGCTTTTAAATAGTCATTAATAATTGCAATTTCCCCACTCTTTCTCTCAAGCTTTTCACAAAGCTGCTGAGATTTGTGCTCTCTGTCACTGCAGAGGATCTCATTTAGAATTTACAGTCACAAATGCACAAAGGGCTTCCGGCCTTCTCCCTGAGCTTGAATACCTGTCCCCCGTTGCCCGTCACTGTGATTAACTAGCGGTGAGTGACAGTCCTTCCTCAGTGATAGGTCTCCTGTCAGTTTCACACAGAGGCTGGATTGACTCTTTTGTTCCTTCTCTGAATGCCTCCAATTTCCTTTACCTGAGAAGCTGGGGGCTGGGAGCATTCCCTCCCCTTCCCCCTACCAGCACAGCAGTAATTCAGCTGTCTGGCTCCCATTAGTGTAACTGATGGCTGTACAGTTTAAATCTGTGTACCTCTCATTGTAGATCTCCTCCATGGTGTTGTCATTTTGCAAAGATTTGTTCTATTTGCCACTTTCACTACATATAGGAGAAATCAAGGAAGCGCCCCCCCCCCCCAACACCAAATAGCAGCTCATTTAACACATCATCAACATTTTAGATGGAAATATTTAGTGTTGTTAGGGGTGAGAGATGAAAGGTGAGGGAACTTTGATTGAACCACAAGGAGACGTGAGCAATTCCCATTTTGCTCTTACCCTTGCTGTCTGATCACAGAACAGAAAATCAATAACTAGTTTTTCTCTGCACCTTGTAAAAGAACCAGAAACAAATGGTCGGCAAACGTAGAAAGGGCACAAAGAGAAAGGAGGATTCCAACTGTTGAAGTAATCAATAAAGTAATGAGACCAGACACTGTATTTGGGGTTAAACAAGGCCCATTATTACGTCAAACTAAAACCTAGTAACTTGTTTGAGGCCTGGGGTTAAGCAAACACAATAGGAAGGAACCTACTGTGGGTTTAGCTGAGGCACAGATGTCAACTTATAGCACCTCCCCAATCACTCTTGGGTGAAACACCAGCCCCGAAGGGCAATCTAAAGAGATTGGTTGCCTTCTTGGATGGCCAGTTTGGAAGGCCAACCTGGAGAGCTCCCTCCCAAGCCCCATGACTTTATAAGACAGAGTAAGCCCCCAGATCAGCTCCATGGGCTGTCTCTTTCCCAAACACCCTGGTCTCATGTCGCATGGAAACAATTCCAGAGGCCACCCCTCCACCACAAAGGACGTGCCAACGTGTACACCAATCTCATATATATTCTCCCCCAAATACTGGTCAGGGACAAGGAACAAGTGTCTGCTTAATCCCTTTTCTCCCATTAGGCTTGCCAAAGCAGTCTGCAAATCCTCCAGAAAAAGGATTGCTTGACCACACGTGTCCCACTTTTCATCAGTGAAATATTGGATGGTATGCCAGTGGCAGGACATGAGAACATTCCCTTCATAGATCTTAATGCCTGGACAAATATATATACACGTATAGGGAGACCATTTGTAAAAAATGGTAGTCCTCTTGTGACAGCTTTGGAGAAGCTACAGACCAAGGAAAAATAACCTGACTTTATGGGTTTGGCTTCCTAATTTCAGTAGAAAAAAAGAGGGACAGAATCAGGATGCAGGGAATGGAATGAGAGGAGAAAGAGAAAAGCAGTAAGGAAATCAAGGAAAACAGTAAGGGGACTGAGCAATCTGGAAGTTCTTCTTTGCTTTCCGTGGCTGCCTTTTAAGAAGAGCCCCCCTGAACCTTGGCTGGCTTTACAGCTCACTCTTGCAGGCCGGATCGATGCTTTCATAACAGATTGTTCAAGAGAGGTTACTGGCAGCAGATGGACTAGCAGGACACACACACAGCCACTTTTCTTCCTTTTCTATACAGTCAATGAATAGCTGACATTTAACAGGCCCCTCCTGGCGTCACGGGGAGCACTCATTAAGGAGAGAACTGACGCAGGGACAAAAAGAGCTGCAACCTTCCTCTTTTAATGAACTCCTGACTCTGCACAGTGGCAGCAATGTTTGGGCTCAAATCGAATCCCTTCCATTCCCCACTACTTTCGTGCCTTCTTCCCCCTTTCAAACAAAGGAAAAATCAAATAATTATTTTAAAACAACACCATTATTTTTAAAACCACCCAAGCAATCTTGAAGTGTGATCACCTGGAACGAGCAGTTGAAAGACTGGGACAAAAAAGATGAAATGATAAACATGTTGCCAAGATACTGGCTTTCTTCTTCACCATCCTAGTCTTCATCTACATTTTCACCTGGTCCGACTTTGACAAAATCCTGTTAGAAGCATTCTGTCTATTAGACTGAGTGCCTTCTCTGGATATTTCCAGTTAACTGTGACAATGAAGGCAAGGCAAGGATGATGGAAGGACCTGGCTGTGATTGGAAAGCATATCCAGAGTTATATTTCTTGATGCATACCCTCCAGTATTTCACAGATGAAAACTGGGACTCATGACCAAGCAACATGTATGTGTGATCAAGGTAGCAAAAGATATTAATCAGGAAGAACAGACAAACTAGGAGAGTCTGCGGCAGTTTGCTTTTGTCTGAGCCTACTGGGAAGAGCAAGATTCTATCCTTCCTCTCCTTTTCCCCCCTGCTGAGTAAACTGAGGTCAAAGTACTTTTTCCCTTTGATGTCGGTTTGCAGCAAATGAAGTAAGATGAAGGCAAAGGGTGAAAGTGGGGGGAGGACTGGGATAATTTAAAAGCAGCTGAAAATATGGGATGACAGAGGATTAATTGTGATTGTGCCAACCAAAAAGGTGCAGTTGGTTTCTGCTGCTGCTAATGACAAAAGGGAATATTTTGTGAGCTATATAGTCTTAAAAAGTAACCTTTCCAAACTTTTGCCTGAACTGACCCGTATAGAATTAGGACTTAAGCCTGTGGCTTTCAATCTTTTGTTCCCCCCCCCCCCCCAGTGTTTTTGGACCACAGCTCCAAGAAACCCAGGCCAGCTTAGCCAGTGGACAAGGATTCAGAGGCGTGGAGTCTCCATATGTAATCACAATGCGATATCCTGGTGCATGAGTAATAAAGCATCTACGGGGCTGCTTTTCAATAATGGCACAAGGTGGAATCATATTTGTTAACAAAACAGCTATTCAGGCAGCAATTGCTCCACATTACTTTCTATTCTAGAAAACTAGGAAAATCTGAGGATCTGAGCTTGGTGTCATCTTGAACTCGAGGGGTGCCCTTAGCAAAGTTCCTTCTAGTAGACACCTCAGCGATGGCTTTCCTATTGGAAGCAGCAAGTACCTATGAGCTAGTATTTTAAATTTGCTACAAAGTGGTATGGCGCAGGACTAAGAGACTCAGAGAATGAATTTTCCATCCACAGTATCCTTGAGAAGGAATCAGAACCAGTCCTTGGTACTTTTGATCTGGGGTGTTTGTGTCTTGCGATTTTCAGTGTCTCATTCTCTGCAGTATTAGGAGCTTGGGGAATGGAGGAACATTTCATTTGGGAGGCCATAATTCATATTTGGAGAGACAATGTACTCATCCCCACCCCATGCTACCTTTTATGGCTGTAGTGGAGCTTCCAAAAAGTGTCTCCTGGCCTGTATATAATACTTTGTTAGTTGCTCAGTAAATGCTCCTTAAGCAGTCTGATGTGATAGACCAGCAGGTTTTTCCCCTCCCAGTGGTCCAAGGATTGGTACCATATTTGCACCTACTTGCTACAACTGTTTCTTTCCTAGATCCATGAAACACCACTTTGAGTGGCACTGCTCTAGGTCAATATTGGGGTGCTTTGCTTTCAGGGTTGCTCTCCATGGTCCTGAAAACAAACACGAAGTGCCTGGCTAGTAATTACAATACTGTCTGTAGTCCTGATTCTCCTCCAGCCTGGACCTCTTCTCTGAGCTGCTACCTAGAGCAAAATGGTGAGAGACTGAAGATAGGTAAACACAAGTACTTCTTCACACAGTTCACAGTTAAACTCTTAAATTCATTGTTTCAAGATACAGCAATGGAAGCCAAGCTGGAAGGCTTTAAAAAGAAATTGGATTAATTCATGCAGATGATTAGGACCACCAAAAGCTAGTAGTCATGGAATCACAGAGTTGGAAGAGACCACAAGGGGCATCCAATCCAACCCCTTACCATGCAGGAAATCATTTTTCTCATCCCCCCCTCCCCCCATTGGAATAGCTTAAAATTGTGCCTTTAAGTATCTCCCATTTGGGAAACCCCCATGTGTCCTGAACTCCGTTTTCTTTTAGTATTCCTGACCATGGGATCACTCCCAGTATTTCCCTAAGTTTACTGAAATCAGCTCTCCTAATGTCTAGAATGCGTGTCTGACTATGCTTGGCTTCTCCTTTCCACTGCATAACAAACTCCAGGAGACCATGGTCACTCCCGCCTAAGGATCCCATTTACCAAGTCATCCCTGTTGGTTAGGATCAGATTTTAAAAAGGCTGATTTTGTATCCTCTTCCACCTTTTTGATAATTAAATTGTCTTCGAGGCAAGTGAGGAATTTGCTAGACCTTAAAATCAGGATGAGTACAATAATTATTATTATTAATAATAATAATAATAATAATAATAATTTTTATTTCTATTTCCCGCCTCTCCCTTTGGATCGAGGTGGGATTCCAACAGTATGTATTGTCTCCTGTAACAGAGGCAATGTGCCTTTGTATAGAGTGATAGGAATTTTATATTAAGGATTTTTTAAAACTTTCATTTTCAGGTATATAACAATTAGCCTTATTTGACAGATATAAAATGGACTACAGATATAAAATGGGTTTCAGTTTGTTCTTCTGTCAGACAGAGGAGTTTATCAGACGACAGAAATTGGAAGTATAATCCAATGGCAATCTGAATGCAATCATGGGGTTTCATGTTATTGTGTATGAGTGTATCTCACGCAATTTCAGGCAAAAGGGAAGTCATTCCGGATGCAATCGTGGGTTTTGCGTTATTGCATATTAGAGTATCTCATGCAATTTCGGGCAACAGGAAGTCATTCTCGGGCAATGGGAAGTAATTCTGAATGTAAATTAGCGAATTTACGTGAATTCGAATTGGCTCCATTCAAAATAGAAATTCCTCCCATCTGATAAACTTGTGGTTAAAGCAATTTCTCAGAATAGAGTGCTGATGAACAAGACATGTACACATCTTACACCACTCTGAATATCGTTCTTCTTAGCCTTAAAGAACATAGAGAAATTTTGTGGAATCCTATATGACCTAATATGTTATGTAAATTTATATATGTCTGGCTACAAAGCAGAGGTGCTAAGAAACCCCTCTATGACATTGTGAAGATGCGTAAGATTGTCACTGGCAAGCACATGCAATGCCCATTGGAACCAATGTACATTGGTGTGTGATGTGCATCAATGGACAATTCACATCACTGTGTGATGTGCATCAGTGTGTGATTAACACTGGTGCAAATTTGCACTGATGTGCATTATGCATGGGTGAGCATCATGTACAAACATACATTGGTTTTGGATGTTCATTGCACACAGATGCACAGAGAAGAAGGATGGGTGTGTCGACAGGGTCCCTCTCTGGCTGATGGAGGGAGCTAGATTCTGATCATAGGTCTTTCTTCTTAGAGGAATATCTGCCTTCTTTATGCTTTCACTGAATAATGTTCTACAGTTGTATTTATAGGCTTTTCTTTGCAGCTACAGATCAACTTGATCCTAACAGTTTCATTCCCTTAAACTATCTTATTCCTTCATACCCAAAGTGCTGTGTCCAGAGGTGCTGACACTACCAATTCATCTTGTTTACTCAGGCTGCAAACACTTCTGGCAAGGGCAATCTCTTCCTATGTGTTTGTGTAGTGCCTGGCAAAAACAAGCATTTATTTATGTAGAAATCATGCTGTGTTCTTTCACAGCAGTATCGTCCATCAAAACACATGCTAAAGTTTTATGTTTAGAGAAATGTGCAGGGAATCAAATAGTCTGGTCAAAAGTGCAAGAAGAGTACTTTTAAAAACCTCCTTGTAAAAACACTTTGAGATATAATTTTAGATAATGTAATATAAATTGGCATGTGGCATATAAAAGTTTTAAAACTAACTAAATAATTATAACTTTTCTGAGTTTTGGTGTGGAAACTGAATAATATACATGACAAATGTCCAAAACAAAAGAATTTCCAAATAAAGTGCCATGCTTGTTTGAATCTGTACTTTTTATATTTTCGATAGCTCTTACAACAGTTCTCACATTTTGTTTAACAAAATGAGATGGGGAAAGCTAGAGCTACATGGTTCCTTTTGGGAAAATGGCATTATGAAGCTTAGAAAAGAAAAGTATATTCCTCTAAGCAAGATCAGAAAGTGTGGCTGGAGGCAATTTTAGATGAAAATCATATTCATTTTTTTAAAAATGTACATTATCAGAACCACTCTTTAGAATCAAGGGATGCCTTACTCCTGACCATCCTTAGGCCATCCACTGCACACCTGCCCTTTCACAATGCTTTTGGTGGAGTCTTCCTTTCCCCCAATGTTTCTGTCTTGGGACTTAGTTTAACTGCAGCTTCCACCTCCCCTTCATCTCCTAATGAAGTGATCTAGAAAAACCAAGCACTTGCCCACTGATGTGCAATTTTGATTAGTGCTAGTAAAGGTATTTACCACCTGTGGATTTTGAATTTTGTTTTGTTCTTCTGGACTAACACAGCAGTCTCCATTTGAAAATGTTAGGTCAGTTAGTTTAAGATGGAGATGGTAACCACGGAGCCCTCAGATGTTGTTAGACTGGAATTCCCAGCATCCCTCACCATCGGCTATGCTGGTTTGGACTGCTAGGACCTACAGTGCAGCAACATCTGGAAGTCTAATTGATTCCTATGTTCCAGTTTATGGAGGTTTATGTGTACATCTATTTCTCTCTTTCAGAACATAAGAAAGAGGGGGTTTTTTCCCCTTGTATGTATGTGATTACTGATTCTGATGTCTCTAGGGGCAGAGAAAAAGGACAAGGGAACACTAAAAAAACCAAAAAGAAAATATCAACTAAAGTTTACCTCTATGAATATATTTAACTGTACAAATTATAGTGCCATAAATAAGTTATTTCACAACCACATGAAGGACCTTTTGTAGTTGAGACAATTCATTTCAAGATAGCCATGTAACTATATGTCACCATAGCAGCAGTGGTGTAATGGTAAGTTTTAAAGTATAAGTAATTATCATGACAGTCCCCATAACCATACACCACAGGAAAGTTCAAAAATACAGGCAACTGTTTTGATCCACCTCTTTACTCTTTTTCTGTTTCTTTCTTGCCTCTCTCTCACACACATATATATAACTAGAAAGTATACCACAGGTCAGAAAGAGAGGTATGAAGTCCAAAAGGTCACCAACGTGTGAAGACAGGTTTTAAGATATAAAAAGGCTTCCTTCAGGAACTGGAAGTCTTGCTTATATATGATGAAACAAACTTGCATAAAGGAAATGCAAGCAGAAACTTAGGGATTCCCCCCTCTCCAAATGGGGGAAGAAGCATATTGCCAACATATCAACATGAACAATAATTTATAAACAGAGAGGTGGTTAGACTATTGCATAGCAATGAATGAGTGGCACTCACAAAGGTTACTTTTCCAAACACTGGTAGCAGTACAGACATTATGGAACTAACATCTTATGGAGGTTCCTAAATGAACAGCTATGAGAGTCAGTTCATAGAATTGTAAAAAACTACTACCAACAAGCTTTTGTTGATAATAGTGATTGTTTTTAAATTGTTCTGAATGTTGCACTTAGATAAGTTATTTTATTATTTTAGTTTATTTGATCTAGTTTGCTTTGACACTGAACATGGCAGTGCTTTATTTACTGTTGTTGCATTATACTGTAAACTGAGATTTCTTTGGGGGTTTAAGATGGGATATAGATTTAAATATCCTAAAAGCATCAGACCCCATCTGATTTTGGAAACTTAGCAGGGTCAGTTCTGCTTTCTACTTGGAAAGGAGGCTGTCAATGAAAACCAGGTGCTGTGGGCTATATTTCTGAGGAAAGGAGTGGCAAAGCCACTTCTGAGTATTCCTTGCCTAAAAAAACCTTATGAAATTCATGGGGTCACCATTAGTTGACAGGTGTTTTGAAGGCATATACACACAGAGAGATCTCCAGGTAAATAACTAAAGAGGTTTAGGATTCCTTGTAGATTATCTGCCTTCTAATACAATAAGAAGGCTATAATTCAAATGTAGACTTTTTGTAACTGGAGCTTGGCAACATCTCCAAGCCATGCCTATTATCCAGGCTACATCTCTTCTACCTCTCACACAAAGATGGATGAATGAATATGTGTATATAATGTAAGAACAGATGGGAATAGATAAACCCTGATTACTTTGAGTTCTGGACCAGGTCACTGCTAAAATCCAGACCTCTACAGGTTCCAAAGATCATAGCTTGGAAAAGTTTGTCTTTTGATCTTAGCTCCTCAAATCCTCCAGCCATCTGAAGGTTTCTGGGTGGTGTAGTCACCCCAAAATGATTTTTTTCAAGTTCTGTCAGACCTCAGTGTGCGAATGCCCCCCACATACCCTGGACTAGTGGCTTCTTGTGATCCAGTGTGTTTTCTTTCTTGGTTTTTCTAATTCTGTTGAAAAATAATAAAAATATATACTTTAATAAAAAGAATAAAATACATGCTTTCAAGATAAGAAATGGCTAGATTTCTTGTCTGCTTCTCTTTTACTGTGTGTCTCCATGTGTGTGTTTGAAACTGAGGTGTGCTTTTACAATCCTGCTGCTTTTCTTGGCAAACGCTAACACAAAGATATCAGCTAAAGGCAGACTCCTGACGCATTCTTATTGTGAGAGAAAGCACACAAAAGGATCCTGTAAATGGGCTTGAAGAAGTGTTATGGCGGTGGTTGACGGGGCATGTGTGTCTGTATTTTAAATAGCTTGTCAGTCAGAATGAGGTTTACTCTGTAGCCCACTGCCTCAGAAACTAGGACTCATCTGACATTTATGTTCCCCAGCAGGTGTACGAGTATTTTTTCCCCCATCTAGTTACGTCAGCAGACCTGAATCATTCTTCATTTGCGGACAACATTTAATTATTTATTTATTTTACCTCCCACCCAGCATTGTCACAAAGAGAGAATGGAGGCTGAGGGAGCTGTGCTTTCCACATTCCATATACAGTGGACAATGGGATTATTCTGCTACTAAGGGGAAAAAAACTGACAGGAGTGAGATTGACACAGAACATGCAGTGGAAGCCCGACATTAAAAGATCTCACAAGGTCTCCAACGATGGACATGATTTTAAAATAAACTTGGCATTTGTTGAATAGCTAAAATAACATATCTGCATAATTGGAAATAAACAACAGGAAGGGTAGACAGTTATTTGTTTCTCATATACCTTCACAGTAAAAAATATTATAAGATAGGGAGGAATATACGAATTACCTTGGTGGATTAGAGCTGCAGAGCAATCCTAATCCCAGCAAAAGGACTGTATGCTTCCATGTATCAGTGGAGACCTTGGCATGGAATCTGAATTGCAAGTCAAGATTGATATGCAGTTAGGAATCACTTAGTTAAGCCAAATCTAACCTAACCTAAATTCAAATCTACAGGGTCTAATGAACTGCATCCCAGAGTATTGAAGGAATTTGCTGATGTACTCACAGAAACACTTGCCATAAATGGAGAATGAGTGTGGTGCTGGGGTTTGCTCAACTGGAGACAAACATTGTCCTTCTCTTTAAAAAAAAGTCAAAAAAGAAGATCCAGGGAACTACAGGCCAACTAATAGTCAGCTTCACCTGAATATTAGGAAAAACATTAGAACAGATTATATAGAAGCCTGTCTGCAAGTATCATGGTGACACTGCAGTGATCAGTAGGAACTAGCATGAATTTGTGAAGAACAAATCCTGCCAAACCAATCTATATCTTTTTTGGTTTAGTAGATAGTAGGAATGCTATGAATGTTAATTTATCTGGATTTCAGAAGGTCCATCATAATACTTTTATTAGCACACTGATTAAATATGGAGTAGTTAGAGATATCATCAGATGGATCCATAATTTTTGGCATCATAATCAATGGCTGCTTTTCAAACTAGAAGGAGGTGGAGTGCCTCAGGGTTCTGCCCTAGGGCCATTTGTTATTGTTGTGTGCCTTCAAGTTATTTCTGACTTATGGTGACACTAAGGTGAGCCCATCATGAGGTTTTCTTGGCAAGTTTCTTCAGAGGGGGTTTGAGTCATTGCTGTTCAACATTTTTATCAATGATGATGGGTTACAGGGAATCCTTATCAAGTTAGCAAATTATACAAAAACCGGAGGGGTTGCTAACACATTGGAAGATAGTAACAGAATTCAAAAGGACTTTGATAAATTGGAAAATTGGGCAGAAATTAATGAAATGAAATTCAATAGAGATAAATGAAAAATTCTACCTCTAGGCTAAAAAATCTAAATGCACAGGTATATTTTTAAAAAAAAACCTACAAAAACACCAGACTAGGAAACAGAGAATGAATGTACAGCAGTTCTCTTGGGAAGTCTTGGTGTCTATCCAGCCCACCAACTGTAAGTAGTCTGCAGTTTCCATGCTGGAGATCCCTGGGGAAAAGAATGAAACCATTATTATTATTATTATTATTATTATTATTAAATTTTATATAGCGTGGTAAATTTGCACAGTGCTGTACATACAATCTTATATTTAGACGGTTCCCTGCCCTCAGGCTTACAGTCTAAAAGAGACAACACAAAAGGAGAAGGGAAAGGTGGTGGGAAAGAGGATGAGGTCCAATGGTACTGGACCAACCCACATCTTGCCCGTTATGCTCCCATATGACAACAAAGTGAAATGAGAAATTCACATCTAAAGTGGTTACTAAACTATTGCACTGGCCTAAAAGAACCAGTGTGCTATCTTGTTTAATTGTGTTTTAACATTTATCATAAAGTTTTTGGCTCTATCTTGTTTTCAACTTGTGGTAAGCCACCTTGTCTCCCATGTCAGAGAAAGACAGGATGACTGATAAATAATCACCTAAAGTCCAACATACTAATTACTACAATAGACTGTATTTTCTATGTGTGTTATCTCTTTCAAATGAATTGGGCTTTTCCTTATGCCCTGGGGGGAGGGGCAGGGGGGCAGAAGGAAATTAGATCTTGGAAAATATTTTGACTACAGCACCTGTTATCCTCTACCCAACTATGGGAGCTGTAGTCCAAAAAAGGCAATGTTTCCAAGCTCTGACAGGTATGGAATGGCACAAGTGCATGAGTATTTGTAGTCCCTTCAGGTAGCTGGCTCTGAGGGCTAGTATCACCACAGTATGTGTGCATATCCTGAGCTACAAAGAGCATTTCTTCAACAGACCATTTTGGTTGGATTGCAACATGTAAGAGCTGAACTGGAAAACTGATCCCAACTTGTCTTTGATGTATCCTCCTCATAAACTATACCAAGATACCTTTTCCCTTCTTTGTGTAATGTTTTCTATTTTAGGGTTGACATAAACTATACCATGATACCTTTTCCCTCCTTTGTGTAATGTTTTCTATTTTAGGGTTGACAAATTTGAATCCAGTCATTTGCAAAAACAAAAATAACAACATAGAATTTAAGCATCTCATTGTCAATATCGTATGTAGGTACTGTTTTTAGTTATTATTATCTAAGATGGCCCCAAAAATCACCAGGCAAAGTAGACCTATGTGACAGACAGACTCAATTGACCCCCTGTTGTTTAAGAGGCTAAACAGACTGGCATTATACTCCATCCTCAGGGCAGAGTGGGGGTGTGGCATCCACATGACACATGCCTGATGCTGCCCTGACACCGCCATCACGCTGTACACTCAACCACATGGCGGGCAGCATCACGGTGATCCTTTGGCACTGCATCCAGATGATGCAGCACCAAAAGGAGCTCTAGAAGGTGCTGCAGTGGTGGCAAAAGCACCCTTTCTATGGTGCAAAAAGGAGCCCCTTTTTGTGGCTCCTTTTTGCACCACAGAAATGCCAGATTGGGGCAATGGCATGTAGTTGCTGTGGCCCTGATCTGGCACTGAAAGGGGCGGCTGCAGACTGCCTCTTAAGGATGGTTTGTTTAGCCCCTGACTACTCAATTTAGTAATAAAGCAATAACCCTTCCAGGACATTGAACTTCAAATGGAAGTACTCCACAATTGAAATGGGTGAGTTCTATCCTGCATGAGAGATGAGACATTTTAATTATCTTACACGTCACATGCAGGGAAAATGGTTCCCACCTTTCTTCAGGAGCAAGAAGAATTATAGCAGCAATTTACAACCCTCTCAGAAAATGATGTAACCTAGATGTTGGAAGTGTAAGGCTAAACCAGACACTATGTACCACACGTGTTGGAAATGTGAAACTGTTAAAAAATATTGGGATAGTATACACAAAATTATAGCGGAAACTATTCAGAAAAATATACCATTAAAACCTGAATTGTTTTTGTTAAATATAATGGATGTAATTGAAGGAAAGTTAAGTCAAGATGAACTAGTCTAATTTTATATATGATAACAGCTGCGCTGATGGTATATGCTAAGCACTGGAAAACCGATATAGTACCATCTTTGACTGAATGGAAAGTAAAAATAAATAAATTAGCAGTTATGGATATATTGACTATGTTATAGTGCAGGGAAAACAATCCAACAATATGAAAAAAATGGGCAGAACGAGCAAAACTACGGAACTTGTGGAAAAGGTAATTGTATAAAACTAGTATAAAGTATAAAATGCAAATATAATACAGATAAGAGATTAAAGGATTGATTATCTCTCTTGCAAACAGGCTTTCTTTATTTTATTTTTATGTGTATCTTCAAGTGTTTGTCTATTTGTATGTATGTAAGTATGTAAGTAATAACAAAGTATAATTTTTTTTTTTAAAAAAAAAGATGATGTAACCAGTTTGCATCTGGCTTATGGGACGTAGTTAGAAACTTCTTTGATTCCCGCCTTTCCCCAACAACACTATGGCCATTGGAGGCATCAATCATCACAGCATCCAGGGTCTTGGGGTAGTTTTGGTCACTGTGGAGAGAGGAAGGGGATACTAATCTCCACAACAACCAAAATACATATGCAAGGGTAAGATGGAATTATGTTTGCAAATGCCAATAATAGGATGTCAGCCAATGTATGTCAGGAGCATGAACCTATACACAGAATAAATTGTATATGGATGTGATTTCTTTCTCTCTATGCTTAGTCTGGGAAACAGTGGGTTATCTATTGTAGATAGGAACGTATTTATGCACGAAGCATTTACTGCTATTCACATTTCACCCACCTATCCCTCCGAAACAAACACCAGATTATTGAAACACCTTCTGTGCTATCTGGTAGCACATTATTTTATTCTGTAACTGGGATGGTGACTCACATTGCTTTCCTTTGTCATAGCTATTATCCAGTGAAATGAAATTGTTACCTTATGCATTGCCAGGAATCCTCTGGTACACTGACATTGGAATGCAGTTTATTTAAGTACAAGCATCCAATTGTTTCATGCAATGAACTCATCATGTGAATTACCCTTCTAGTTGATCATCAACTATGGAACGTCAACAGTGTATCACACTAGGACAGAGATAGCACAGCTTACAGGAGGATGGATGAAAAAGCTGAATACTATTTAGCACAACATAATGTCTAGTGATTCAGTTGGTCTGATACAAGTATACTTTCCCCTATTTTTTCGTCAATAAGTATTCATAGCTCAGAAAAAAAATAATTTGTGCTTCTACAGCTCCCAGGTTTCCCCACACTAACTGAGAAATGGCAATTTTCTTGTTTGGAAGTATATTGAGTCATATGAACTGGTTCTGTCTAGAGCCAGGTTTACCACCACAGCAAGAAAGAAAAGGTAGCTTTTGCCCTAGATGAGTCCCCTATATTTATTTATTTTATGTTAATCTATCAAATTATTTCTGAGTCAACATTCCTCCAGGGTGATTAACAATTTGAAACTTTCAAAACAATGTTAAAAATTGTAAATATGAATTGAATACTTACATTAGGGCATAGGCAAATAGGATAGATAGCTGTCTGTTCAGTTCTGTTCAGCCTGCATAGCCAATGGTTGGGGCCAATGGGAGTTATAACTCAAAATATCTTGGGCTGAGAAAGGCTGCCCAAAGGGATGCAAACATAAGGGACATCACAAGTACACTATTACTTTCCCCTTCCTCCTGTCCCTCCTCCCCCTAGTCTGGTACTCATTTCTTATTGAAGCACAAACGCTTTGCATGCCATTGTTCAACAATCACCCAGGGAGGAAATTGCTTTCTTAGAACCCAGTTTTTAGTGATTTGGTATTGATTAGCTGCACTGGTTTCCTTCTCATCAACAGGACTCCTTTTGAAGTCATTTTTCTCTCTCTGCCAATCAGCCTGAATGGCAAAATCAACTGTTCACATGTTGTACCTGAACAAAGAATAAGCTGTCATAGTTATTGCAGCCAGTTTAAAAAAAAGACCTTGTTTATGAAGATTTCACAGTGGGTGGTTTATTACCAAGAGAAGAATTAATATTTTATATTCAGTCATTCATTACATAAAATCATAAGGGAACATAGGATTTTCAAATTTCAGTAGTAATCACATAAGGAGATCTCAGAACAGTTCAATGCTGGTTTAGATGTTCCTTTATTTGGTGATAACAAATGATGGCTTTGTTCCTAAGTCTCAGGATCACTGTGCACACTGCATCACTGGTCACTGGGGACTGGATGCAATTGAATGGAGAGGCTCTGGGTTTTACGTTCTCTTTGTGGAATTCTGAAATTTTCCTTCACCAGTTAGTTCTGCATGCCCTCTTCTGCTCTTTACCTATTTTCTTCTGCCTCACCCCATCTCTATAAAATAATCATGGCTGGCATTCTATAATGCTGTTACAAATTCATAACCTAGAGTTACAGATCTGTAACTGCTCTGTATTCAGTAAGATTACATAATCTTCTTGTTTGTTGTTGTTGTTGTGTGCCTTCATATCATTTCTTACTTATGGCAACTCTAAAATTCCCTATTGTTTTTTTAATACAAGGGGGTATCCAAAATTTTTAATTATCACTTTTTTAAAAAATTGACAAAAAGTTTGTTTTGATTTGTAGTTGTTAACTTATCTCTATGTAGTCATTATGTAGATTTATACATTTTCTCAGCGTATCTTGACCCTTTGAATACCTGATATTGTAGAAGCCTGTAGATTGCGCCTGATGAGGATTTTACACTTTAGTCACTTCTGGCACAGCCAGTCACAAAAATAAAGGATACATTGAGCTGATTTTCTCAGCAGCATGCACTTAGGGACCAATGATGACACTGACAAAATTTCATCAAAATGCCATAATAACTACCGGGTGATAATTATAACTTTGCACCTCATAGGGCGCATTCTGCAGACTTCTATAATATCAGGTATTCAGAGGGTCAAGATATGCTGGGAAAAATGTATGAATCTAGATAGTGACTACATAGAGATAAGTTAACAACTACAAATCAAAACAAACTTTCTGTCAATTTTTCAAAAGGGTGATCATTAAAACTTTTGGATAACCCCCTCGTATTTGCAAACACTTCTAACAATCAAGGAAATCAAGGCAGTGCACTTGTCCTGGGATTCCTCCCTTTCAACCTGAGGGCTGAAGAAGTGGAACCATGCTTTAAGATTCAGGATTTGGGAATCCTATTATTGGAGGCCTTATTAATTGTTCCACAAATAAAGTGCCTTAAGGTAATATTACCAAGGTGACCTCTCGCAGCCAGTTTTTCCACCTACCCTCTGGAACATAGTTTGGAAGGCAAAAACTGAGTTAAGCTTTAATCGCCTGTTAAAATTTTATCTCTGTTGTTTATACAGGCATTCTCTGGCAAATAATTCTTATGACTGGTCTGTTTGTGTATTCATTGTTGGACTTTTTAAAATTATGCATTATTTGTTATTATTTATTACATTGTTTATTGAGTTAAATATTTTATTTTATCCTTTATGTACCAGGACTATTATTATCTTTATTTTTTAAAATGAACTGTCTGAGTTGCAGTGTATTTTCTGAACATGAAAATTCCACTGTATTGAGAGTTGGGACAGGATTAGGGTATAATATTCACTTAGCTATTCTCCAATGCCGGTAAGGATTTCAGTGTCTCCAGAATGGGGGCACCATGGTTTGTTTAACGGGATACTTCTTCTCTGCATTACGAACTCTTCCAGATGAGAGAGAGAAAAATTTTTCTGAAAGTCCTAGGTTTTGTTCCTGTTCAGCTGACCCTCAGTATCCACTGGGGTTTGGTTCCAGAATGCCCTGGATACCAAAATCTATGGATGCTCAAGTTCCATTACATACAGTAGCATGATAAAATGCTTTAAAAATGGCAAAACTGAGGTTTGCTTTTTGGATTTTAAAAATGTATATATATTTTCAAGCTGTGGATGGTTAGAATCATAGAACTGTAGAGTTGGAAGAGACCACAAGGGCCATTCAGTCCAACCCCCTGCCATGCAGGAACTCTCTATCAAAGCATTCCTGACAGATGGCTATCCAGCCTCTGCTTGAAGACCTCCAAAGAAGGAGACTCCACCACATTCTGAGGGAGTGTGTTCCACTGTCAAACAGCTTTTATTATCAGGAAGTTTCTCCTAATGTCTAGGTAGAATCTCTTTTCCTCCAGTTTGCATCCATTGTTCTGGGTCCTAGTCTCTGGAGTAGTAGAAAACAAGCTTGCTCCCTCCTCAATATGATATCCCTTCAAATATTTAAACAGGACTATCATATCACCTCTTAACCTTTTCATCTCCAGGCTAAACAATTTGAGCTCCCAAAGTCTTTCTCCATAAGACATGGTTTCCAGACCCTTCACCAATTTAGTCATCGTCCTTTGGACATGCTCCAGTTTCTCCACATCCTTTTTGAATTGTGGTGCCCAAAACTGGACACAGTACAGTGGTCCCCCGGGTTACGAAAGTAATCTGTTCCGGGATTACTTTCGTAACCCGGAAGTGTTCGTAACCCGGGGGACCGCTTTTTTTGGTGCACAGCGCGCCGGAGCGCGCTGTTTTAAAGGGCCCGGGTTGCTTTTTTCTTTCGCAACCCGGGCATTTTTTTGGATCCCGGGGGCTTTTTTTCGGCCCCAGCCGTTTTGGGTCCCGGGGATTTTGTTCCCCGGGGGCTTCGTATCCCGGGGGACCACTGTACTCCAGGTGGGGTCTGACCAAAGCAGAATAATGCAATACCTTACATTTCTCCATTTTGAATTTCATTTTGTTACCTTTGGCCCAGCTTTCTAGTCTATTCAGGTTATTTTGACTTTTGATCCTGTCCTCTGGGGTAGCTACTCCTCCCAATTTGGTGTTACCTGCAAATTTGATAACTATGCCCCCAATTCTGTCATCCAAGTCATCGATAAAGATGTTGAATAGCACTGGGCCCAGGACAGAACCCTTTGGCACCCCACTTCTCTCCAGGATGAAAAGGAACCATTGTTGAACACCTTTTGGGTTCGACTAGTCAACCAATTACAAATCCATGTAATGGCTACGGTGTCTAGCCCACATTTTACAAGCTTGTTTGCAAGAATGACATGGGGAACCTTGTCAAAGGCCTTACTGAAATCAAGATATACTATATCCACAGCATTCCCTTCATCTACCAAGCTGGTAATTTTATCAAAAAAAGAGATCAGACTTGTCTGGCATGACTTGCTTCTCTGAAACCCATGTTGACTTTTTGTGATTATGGCATTACCTTCTGGATGGTCACAGACTCCCTGTTTAATGATCTAGAATCTTTCCTGGTATTGATGTCAGACTAACTGTACAATAATTGTTGGGATCTTCTTTCCCCCTTTTTAAAGATGGGGACAACGTTTGCCCTCTTCTAGTCTGCTGGGACTTCTCCTGTTCTCCAGTGGATCAAGAAAATATCACCCAGTCCCTGCTGGGACCTCTCCTGTTCTCCACTCCATCAGTGGATGTAGAATCTGTGGATATGGAGGGCCAACTGTATAAAATTTTATTTTGGAGATCAAGGTGACATTTTCTTGATCCTGAAATGTTTCCTGGAGCTCCCAGCATTTCCAAGGACTTTTCATTCCTACATCCCAGGTCAGTTTAAATTAACACAACATTTTCTGAAATAAAATGGATTTCTGATTGGTTCTCTGTTTGTATTATATTGGAAGTAACCAAGATGGACACTGCCAGTAAGCACAGCTATTGTTTCCAGGACACAGTTTCATGCAAAGGGAAGAAGAATATTTGCATTAAAACAAAATGATCCTAATGCTTAACTAGTGTTAAATTGCTAAAACACTTTATAACTTTGATTCCTGAACAATAATTGTAAAAGTCTCAGTGGAAATAGTTGAAAATCAATTTCTAAAATATTGCACAAGTAGATGTAATATGGTATCATTGGGTGGGGATGTTCAAGAGTTTGGACTCAAACCTGGGAATATACGGATAAATTAAAAACAATAAGAAATGGAAATTCTCAGTATTTCCAGAGACTCCCCTCACACCTCTTTCTGGCTGAGTGCCTTATAATACCAAGAACCAAAAAAGAAAAAAGAAAGAAAGAAATAGAATAGATTAGAAAAGGAAAGAAAAGAAAAAAACCAAAAAACCTCATGGCCAAAAAGCAACAAATAGATAGCAAATAAAATATATTGTTGGAATGTTTGAAAAGCCCACCTATTATTGTTTGTTCGCTTGCTTGTTTAAAAAAATACATGGCAGAAGGCTAAAAGTTTTGGGGATTTTTTAAACAGCTATTTAAATAACTGCCAGAGCATGCTTACATTGTAAATCTATTTCTACATAGAGTTTGCAACTAAATGGGGCATTTAAATGTCTCCATTCTGGTGCATAGAGAAGTTCTCTGGTTTCTCCCCTCCCCAGCAAAAACACTACCCTCATATGTGTTTCCATAAATGGTAAATCTCTGATCTTGGCTAATTACTGGCTTTCTGTCTGTGGGTTGGTTCCTTAGAATGTTCTTTAACCACAATTATTACTTTTGCCATCATAAGGATGGAAACAATGAAATCTCTGGAATGAACCCAAATGACAGAGTCTTCATAACAGTTTAATAGAAGAATAATTTCCCATGAGTGCAACAGCGATCGTTCCTTTTTTTACAGGGAGACTCTTAAGAGCAGCAGAAAAGGCTTGCCTTCCAATGCAAGTGAACAAACTGGCCAGCTTCAGCCTTGGGAGACATCATGGGAACCTCTGGTTAACACATTGACCATATGCTACCATCTAGAAATGCTCGTTTAATTAAAATGATCAGTTTTTAAAAAGTGAGGTGGCAGGGTGTGTGACCTCTGAACAGTATGATTCATCTCCTCAAGTTGGAATGCATGTGACTAATTATGGAGTTTACCACATGAGGACCATATATATCTCCATCCCAATAATGATTAAAATGTCTGCATTCCCAAAAAACACACACAACACAATAACACATTAGAGGCTCATTACTAAAGCAAGAAGGAGGGTAGAACATGAATTTGGTTTTCACTCAGATGTGTGTAAATCCCATTGATGGTTTAGGAATGGTGTTTTTGCACATGTGCACAGAAGAATGGATCTGCCAAGATCAGCAAGGTGTAGCACTGGAATAACTTAAGAGTCTCCGATTGGTAATTCTGTTTCATTCACTTCAATGTATTCTGACTGTTAAAGGAGATTGTCCCCAAGTTGCTTCTCTTATCACATTTGCATGCACATCTGCAGAAATTGGTTAAAAAGAATACTTTTGAGAGCCATCAAACATGATAACCCACTATATATGTGCAGCATGCAGTTAGTGGGCCAGTGTAACCACTCTAGGTTTCAGGCCAAACTATAAAGGAACAAGATGATGGAAGTACATGGAAAACAGAATTCAACATCTGCACAGCACCATTAAAGTTCAGAGTAAAACCTGGAGAGAATTTATCACTGCACTAACACTCAAGCCACCAGCTGACACTGTAGCATCCCAGTGGCATCAGTCACTACACCCATTGGCAATTAGGGAAACCAGTAAGTAAGCAAGTCAGAATTTGAGTTGGCATTGCTTAGGTTCAAAGTCCATATTCAGATGAAGGGCTGAACACACAGAAGTTAGAAATCTACACAACCTGTGTGTTTGAGGAACAAGTAATATCAAGAAATCCACACAACTTGTGTGTCTGAGGAACAAGCAATATTTAGGCATATATTCCTCATTAGTATTAACAGGGCCTCATTAATGGTCACATAATTTGTGCTATGTGCCTTTTTCCTTTATGTTAAATTACTTTACATAGCTTTATGAATGTAATATTTAAAAACCTGCACTTCCTTGATGTCAACCATTCAATAAATGTGTTTTTTTCCATCTATGAATGTAATCTAGTAAATCTGTAATCTAGTTTTCTGTGATCTAGTAAATCTGTAATCTAGTTTTCTGTAATCTAGTAAATCCATGGAACTGGCGGCAGTTCTTAATGCACAGTTTAACAATATTGGCTGGTGTTTTTTTTTTTTAATGCTGACAACCTATACTACCACTCAGTCTGCAGAGAAGTGATAAAAATGGTATTTCACAGTGTCTATCAGAAAGTACCTCTCAGGTTAACACAGAACAGCAAGGGGAGGAGAGGGGGGAAATGAAACAGAGTGTCTGGAGATGTTAGCTGCAATGACGTCTGAAGTCAGATAAGCTCTCTTGAGCTATGTTCCAAGTTCAACTGAGTGACAAGGTTTGAGGGATAGATTTTTTTTAAATGTCCTCAGAGAAAGGCCGTCATCCTATTAATAGCTAGCCATCCTTCCTTGGGTTTTGTGTGTGTGTGTGTGTGTGTGTGAGAGAGAGAGAGAGAGAGAGAGAGAGAGAGAGAGAGAGAGACAACAGTTCCAAAGCCCTCAAAGCCAAAACATGATTGTCCAAATTGCATAGAATCTCAAACAACTTCTAAGCATATAGGGAAAAATTGGCAACTAGAAGTGAAGATTTGTTTCTACCAGTGGCATAATGGAGATCTATAATCGTTGCACTGTTTTACTCACAAACTATTACTAGAATGACTCTGTATACAGGTATACATTTTTGTTCAAATTATAAAATTTTGCTTCCTAGTTCCATACTACCTGGCCTTTACATTTTTTGGCTTAATAGAAAGTAAGGTTGTCAGATATACTGAAGCAGAAGTCCAGGGATAGATGAAGATATAATGGGGCTTTAAACTCTGGCAAGTTTAAATCCCACTGTATTTACCAGACCCAGCTACAATTGAGTCATTGGCTCAACTGCTGATTGATAAGTCATCATTTACACCAGTTCCACTGATCCCATAAATCTACTGTAATTGAGACTAACAAGTGAATTTAGGCCTTGAAATGTATTTTTATTAGGTAGAAATTTCCCTTGGCAAGAATGTGGGGGGGGGGGGGGCTTCTTTCCAATGTGTGCGTGTGTGTGTGCTGTGTGACTTCAAATCATTTCTGATTTATGGCGACATGGGGTTTTCTTGGAAAGATTTGTTCAGAAAAGGTTTGTGATTGCATGCAAGAAATATATTCACATTTAAAATAATAAACACATTTTTTTTGGAAAGTAGGAAATTATGGAGATTATCACAAGGGGAACAAGACATCATTGTGCTTTTCCAGGTTTAATCTTTGTTATCATTTCAAAAACTTCCATAGTTGTCACAGGCCCATCCAGGAGAATTTATCCAACTGGATTTTATCAAAGTTTGATTTACCAAAGTAATCTTCCATATCTAAACTTTGTCTCTTTGATCCTTGTATCTAAATCTCTGTAATATTCCTCAAAGACTTTTAATATTTTCAAATTATCCATTTTTCACTCCCAATCCAAATTGCCACTTAGTTTGATCTTTAATTGTTTTTAGCATTAGCGGTCTCTTTCAACTCTTAGTTTCATTTTCAGAAATTTCTTAATAGAGACTGTACTTTGAACATTTAAAATACAAATTGTTTGTACTTGAGTGGGAGGGTTCTGCATCCCTACTCAACAAAGACAATCCAAGGACCTTTCATAATATTATAAATCTTTAGAGAAGCTTCAGTCTAGCCAGCCTTAATGAATCCTTGTGGTCCTTCAGCTTTGCAGTGGGGAATGTTGTAGTTTACAGGCACGCATCTCTACAAGACAGCCCCATACCCACTCCTAAACTGCTGAGATTATCCAGGTGACTGTATTTCTTCCCATGTGGAATCCTTGTATGTCATTATACACCTAAAGATAATAATAAATCATGTAAAACTAGGAACAGAACTCAAATTGTGCTACTAACAATTAGCCATTTTGCCCAGAGTCATGTAGTAATATTTTGTGACTTTTTAAAAAACCTGGCATTTAAGATATGTTCGTTTACCTTACTTTGATTTAACTTGGCTCGTCATTTACAGCTTTTGCTGAATTTTGAAATGTAGCCTTTGTTAAAGTGATTCTATACATATTTACTTAGAAATCCTGCTGTGGTGCTGAATGAAACAGAAGTGGGGTTTAATTTTTGAATAGTTATGTAAAAGGTTTCATTGTTATTCCTTTATTTTAAGCACAGTTCCTGGAAGCTATATGGTTTTGGGACAGTATTATTCAGCATTTCAGAAAATCATATTTATCCTTCAAAAAGAGATTAAAAGTTGCTTTTTATGAGGCCAGAATATCCAGACTTTAATCCACATTCCTCAGTCAATACCACAGAACCAAACCTATTTCCTGAAAATATATAGCTGGATGTAGAAATCAGTGTGATAAAACATGACTAAAGTCCAGTGATTGGAAACATGTACATAAGTTGCCATGTTACTTTTTGTTGGAGTTGGCAAACTTGCCTCTTTTCCAATGGGTCAACAATTGTAGTACGCTTGTTGTTGTTTTCTGTAATGTTCACTTAGCCTAACTATGGGCCAAAAGAAACTGCAGAAATAATCCAGCGTGAGACCACTTTAACTGCCCTAGCTCAATGCTAGGGAATTCTGGGAATTGTAGTTTTGAAATACATTGAACCTTCTCTGTTAGAGAGCTCTGGTACCACTACAGTTCCCAAAATTCCCTAGCACTGAGCCGGGGCAGTTAAAGCGCTCTCAAACTGGATAATTTCTGCAGTTTCTTTTGGCCCTATGTGAATCCTCCAGGAGTTCTGGCCATTAATATGTCAATGCAGATAATGTGCGCAGACAAGTTGGGAAGCCTTCTCCATTGCCGAGGGAACTACTGGCGACCTTGAGTAGCTGCTTGGCTACTTCAAAAAACCTTCCTCCCAGTTGTTGATGAAACAGACTGGAGCCAAATCTATCTCCAAAGAGGCTTGTTTATTCTTCAGTTGCTATATTTACAAATATACAGATCTACTCACACACACTCGACAAACTTCTCCAACCAACCACCCAACAACCCACTCCGTGGTGTGTAGAGTATTTATAGATTCGTGCCATGTGGCCACAATGTCCAACCTTTTCCAGTGTCTTTTTCCTGTGCCACCTGCATTATTGTCCCCTCAGTCAGGAAGGCACATCATGTTGACATTAGGCACTATGTGCTTGCAAGCACATACTGACCTTGAACATTGCCAGCAGTTCAAGCCTCAGGTATATCCAGTTCCTGAGTTCCCATTTTGCTTTTGTGCACATCTGGACATTTTAAACTCATACCTCAAACCCTGACATAATAGCCATGTTCTGGTATTTCAAACTCAGAGCCACAGCTTCCTTGATTAAATAAATTCGCCCTCCTCTTTTCCTACCACCTTTCATTTTACCAAGCATAGTAATGATTCATGCCATCTCAAAATATGTCCAAAGTACAATAGCCTTGGTTTAGTCATTTTGGTTTCTATTGAAAAATCAGGCTTGATTTGCTTTGGGGGCCCTTTATTTGTCCCTTTTGGCAGTCTGTGGTATCCATAGAAACTTCTTTCAGCACTACATTGCACATGAGTTGATTTTCTTCCTGTCAGCTTTCTTCACTGCTCAGATTTCACAACTATACATAGAAAATGGAAATACTATGACATGGATGATTCTGACTATAGCATTTAATGACAGATCTCTGAACTTGAGGATCTAGTTCCTTCATAGCCACCTGACGAAATCCCAAGTCTTCTTATGATTTCCACAGTGTGCTTGGGACAGGCTTTGGCTTCTCTGCTTTTGTCTGCTGTAAAGATGTTGGTTAAGGGGAAAGTTCGTAGCATATGTTATGTTCTAATTTGAAAGAGAAATTACCCACCATATTAAAGCTATTGGGACCCTGATGCACTTCCAAAAGCAACAAAAACAACTTTTTCTCCACAGATGTGACAAATTTTTCGAAATAGTGCCATAGAAATTAAATGAATTAATGAGTAAACACTATTGTACAAAGTACAATAGGCAAAAGTGGCAAAAAATTTCTTCATTTTTAGTGTTGCCTCTTGATCCTATGCATGTTCCATACCCTCCAACGTTTCACAGATGAAAACAGAGACACGTAAATTGATACGGGATGTGGCCAAGCAACAGAGGGTGGGGGTGACCAGTCAATCCAATTGGATCCAGTGTTACCAAGGCCATGGCCAGTCAGATCCCTTCCATAGCTACAATTCTAGTATTCTAAAGATCCACTTGATGGCATTATCAGGTTAAGATCCAATTTTGTTTTGGAAGCTCATGAAGTCACCATGACCCAGTTGCAGCCTCTTAGCTTAAACTACTTGCTGTTAGAATAAAAGTGGGAATAGGAAAAACAATATACCGTACTATCATCTTCGAGATATAAATGGAATCAAATTTGTTAAAATACAGACCCTTGGAAAGGGGGAAATGACTGTCATGAAGGAACTGATGCATGCTCTGTGCATTATCCCCTCCCTGCCATGCACCATTTTACTCATTAGGGTGTGCTCAGCCAGGTGTCACCCCTCTTCTGGGGTGTCACCCAGTGCATTCCACACCCCCTGCACCCCATAGTGACACCACTGTCCAGCACCACATCTCAAATGAGTTTATTTTCTTCCTATCAGCTTTTCAGTGTCCAGCTCTCAGATCCATACATGGTAATGGGAAATACAATGGCTTGGGTGATCTTCACTTTAGTGTTCAGAGTTATATCTTTACTCTTTATGATCTTGTCCAGGTCTTTCATTGCTGCCTTTTCCAATTCCAATCTTCTGATTTCTTGGTTGCAGTCTTAGTTCTGATCAATATTTGCATCAAGGTATGGGGACTCTTTTACTATCTCAGTTTTCTCATTGTCTAGGATGAATTCTTGTAGCTCTTCCATGGTCATTCCCACCTCAAATGTTCAGCATTAATCCAACCTTTCCTCCTTGACCTCCTTCCATAATTGCACCAGGTCTTTCTTTGCTTTTGCTAGTAGTATTGTGTAGTATTGTGTTGTTTGTGTATCTTAGGTTATTAATGTTCCTTCCTCCTATCTTCATTCCTCCTGCTTCTGAGGCTAAGCCTGGTCTGTGCATGATATTTTCTGCATACTAAATATGTGTATAATCACATTGTTAATTTAAATAGAATATAGTTCTTGGAGAAGCAGACTCTGATTCCCCCTCCCACAAATATACAAATGTACTCCACTCTTTCTCATTCACACATAAATGCACATGCACTCCTATTGTCATGTCACATGAGCACACAAAATTTCCCACCTCTCTTGCCTCACATACAAGCAGACACAGAAAGTCCTCCCTGTCTGTCCCTTTCACCTGCAGATATACCAAGGCCTCATTCCCATTTTCCGGCGAGCCTTTCCACCTGATTTGCTTTGAATACCCAACAATGGAACCATTGACAGACAGCGGAATAGTAATAACGTTGACTATGATTTAATGTGTTTTAATTGCTGTATTGAATTTGTAACTGCATTTTAAATTTTTAGACTGTAGATTTTATTCATGCTGGAATCCCGCCTCGATCCATGGGGAGAGGCGGGAAATACAAATAAATTATTATTATTATTATTATTATTATTTACAGATAAATCAGTGTGTGATCCAAATCGATGGATTGATTCGACATCGGATCATGATTTACACTACACTTACCCCAATCACATTTTCTGTCATTTTCTGGCATCAAAATAACCCACTTGTAGAAATGAATCAATTCTAAATCATTCGGTTCCTGCCAGCCAAAGAGGAAATTTGAATTGATTCCGATCCACTTGTAGTTCACACTTGCACAGAATTTATTTATCAAAAAAGAAGTGGGGGAAAAATCAGTATCTAAAAGACGTGGGTTAAATGGGTCTGGAGCATGGCCCCCTTCCCAGAATCACTTCAGCGATTCAGATTATATGGGAACCAGGGTTGTTTGAACCGGTTCAAACCAATTTGCAATCCAGTTTAAAAGGTAGTGGGAATGAGGCCCAAAACACACTCTCCCCATCTCTCTCTCTGCTGCAGAACTGAGAAGGTTTTTAAGAAAAAACATTACTTCCTGCATTTAAAGTGAGTCTCCTCTCTCTCTCTCTCTCTCTCTCTCACACACACACACACACCTCTTGGCTTACACATTGTAAACTGCTTAGGGAGTGCAGTTCACTGATAAGCTGTATAGAAATGTACTTGCTATTGCTATTGTTATTGCTATTTCACACACATACAAATATACAAGCACCAGTACTTAGCCATCATCCACAGGCATGTAGATACACACAGATATAAATAAAAACACACTGCCACCCCATTTCTGACTCTACCTGTGGGTTCTCTGAGCAACCTCGCCACCATTTTTCTGAGTAGTGTAGTGTTCCTGGCTTGGGTTGGTGTTCATTCCTGCAACTTAATCTCTTAAAGGACTTACTATGCATATATAAAATTCAACAGGCAATCCTACCTAATCAGATCACAGAAACATCAAAAGATCCAGGAACTAACCCTGAAAGAAGAGGAAACAAGTGACACCTTTTTCTACCAGCACTGAGACCCTAGCCAATGAGGGGTCTGAAGCAATTGAATCCCCACAAACCACTGATAATCTGTCTGTGCATCAATCATATGATTTACAAGGTCACTCATAATGTGAAGAAGTACTGAAGATTGGAGTACATAAATGAATATGTCCATCATCTATATAGCTGGGCACCATTTTGCAAGTGATTTTTGGCAACCAAAAAATGAAATCTGTAGCCTGATGTTGAGTGAGATGCAAATCCCCACTTTCCCCAATGAGTCTTAAACCAATCTGCATATTGTAATAACCCAAGGTCTTCATGTTAATGGTTAATTCTGAAGGATCTTGGTAATTTATTTAAACTTGAAAGTGTGGTACTATGACTGCTATTTATAAGGTTTCCAAGCTCTAACTGAGGTGTCCACTTGTTCATATGAGGAACACATTGGCTTTCTTTGGATTATCTTTCCTGGCTTTGGAGAAAAATGTCAGCATCAGTCTGCTGTGGTCTTCCTTTGCCTCCCCTTCCTCTCCTTGCATAACACCATCAAGCATTCTGTTCCTGACTTCTCCTGGTCAGTTAACTGACATTAAATTAGAGTTCAAATGTTAATTTGAAATGTTGGCTTAATACAAGCCAGGAATGTCGTGAAGATGTCTGCCAGAAGTGGAACACAGAAGCCCAGACTTTTGTTCCCAACTTCCTATAACTTATACAACCAATCCCAAAGTGGTGCTTTCTTGCTGGCATCTTCACATGACAGGAGCCATTCCTGGATGGGGATTCTGGGAATTGCAGCTCAACACACCTGAAGATTGACAGGAGGGAAAAGTCTATGACAGCAGGAGGGAAAAGGCAATGATAAGCATTTTAAGTCTGTGGTTAAGAGAAACAAGTTTCCTACCAACCAAGCTTTTAAATTAGTGCAAACCACTGAGAAGTGTAACAGCAAGTGCTAGCTTCTAATAACAGGCCCTGCTGGGTGCTTAATTCTTCTTTTTAATCTTGCAAATAGGTTCTGTTGCAACAAGCAAAGAATTATTTCATTTTTTTAATTTCAAAAATGTGTGTGTGTGTGTGTGTGTAAGAGAGAGAGAGAGAGAGAGGATTCACTTTAAATGCAGGAAGTATATCCTTTCCCAAAAACCTTCTCAGTTTTTGCAGCACAAATTGAAAACTGAACTGAAAGGAAATATCATTTTTTATGCGCACCACACTTCAGCTTTGAAACTCCTAAGCTGTTCATGGCCCCGAACAAGCCCTTTCATGGGTGGAAAAAAAATCTAGGTCACTTCACGGTTGTTACTGAAACTTTCCAGTATTTGCTCAAATCCTCTCTTGCCCTTGTCTTGACTGAACAGGAAAAATGCTTTATTCACAGAATTAGTTTAGCATGGCATGAACAGTCCCTTCAAACTCATGTAGATACAGTCTAACATTTTGACCATTGTTGCCTGGCTTCTTTGCAGCTGAGGCCAAATAACTTCATAAATTCAAACAAAGGCATACATGCTTGATATGAGAAAGATTTGAACTGGTAAGGGATTTTCAACGTGTGTTTCGAATTAATGATAATAAGAGATTTAGGCAGCATTGTACAGCATATCATAAACCTCTCAAGCATCCTCTACCAGTATGCTTTTCTGGCACTGTATTTATTTATTAAAAGTAGACCCTACTTTTCTACCACAGAAACAAATGACACTAAGGAAAGTAACAGCAACAAAATTCAAATAAAAACAAACAGAATGTAAACAGATAAAAACACATCACTAATTAGAAACAAGAATGCCCAGTCAGAATTGCAAAATGCTGCCCCCACTGTCTAAATCATAGAATCATACGGTTGGAAAGGACCATAAGGGCTATCTAGTCTAACCTTGCCATGTAGACACACCATCAAAGTACTCCCAAGAGTACTAAATAAAAAAGTCTTGCCTCTCGGTGGAAGAACAACAGAGATGGAACTCTTCCAACCTCCCTTTAGGAGGTTTGACAAAGAAAGTCCTCTCACATCTCCCCACCAGATGTTTTCACAGAATTACTAGACTTAAATTCAGGCATCCCATGAAGATCTTAAAAATCTGACAAGTTCTGATTGTACAGTGGAAGAACAAAGTCTCTAGTAAGCTTGGATCCCAGTTATATAGGGTTTTATGGTTTCTAATTATCAATTTGAATGGTGGTTGGAACAAGTCAGTAGCTAGTGCTTTTTGTAACTGGCCCCAAGCAGCAGTTTGTCTGCCTTCCAAACACTTCAGAGAAAAGTTTCCAAACACTTCAGAGAAAACCTCAAGTAGAAGCCATTACAGTAGACCAAACAGAATGTCATAAGGCATATATTACTTTGGTAAGAGCCACCATCTTAAGGAACAGGTATCACTACCACGTTAATCTTTACTATGAAAATATACCTTTGACCATGACTTAAACCTGCATATCCAGATTCAGGATTGAACCCAGAACTAGAACTTATAGAATCATAGAATCATAGAATCATAGAGTTGGAAGAGACCACAAGGGCCATCCAGTCCAACCCCCTGCCATGCAGGAACTCCAATTCAAAGCATCCCTGACAGATGGCCATCCAGCCTCTGCTTAAAAACCTCCAAGGAAGGAGACTCCACTACACTCCGAGGGAGTGTGTTCCACTGTCGAACAGCCCTTACTGTCAGGAAGTTCCTCCTAATGTTGAGGTGGAATCTCTTTTCCTGCAGTTTGCATCCATTGTTCCGCGTTCTAGTCTCTGCAGCAGCAGAAAACAAGTTTGCTCCCTCTTCAATATGACATCCCTTCAAATATTTAAACAGGGCTATCATATCACCTCTTAACCTTCTCTTCTCCAGGCTAAACATCCCCAGCTCCCTAAGGCGTTCTTCATAGGGCAAGGTTTCCAGACCCTTCACCATCTTAGTTGCCCTCCTTTGGACATGCTCCAGTTTCTCCACATCTTTTTTGAATTGTGGTGCCCAGAACTGGACACAGTATTCCAGGTGGGGCCTGACCAAAGCAGAATAGAGTGGCACTATAACTTCCCTTGATCTAGAAACTATACTTCTATTGATGCAGCATAAAATTGCATTGGCTTTTTTAGCTGCCGCATCACACTGTTGACTCATGTTCAGCTTATGGTCTACTTGGACTCCTAGATCCCTTTCACATGTGGTCTCATTCAGCCAGGTGTCCCCCATCCTATATCTGTGCATTTCATTTTTCCTCCCTAAGTGCAGAACCTTACATTTCTCCGCGTTGAATTTCATTTTGTTAGCACTGGCCCAGCTTTCTAGTCTATTCAGGTCATTTTGAATTTTGATCCTGTCCTCTGGGGTATTAGCTACTCCTCCCAGTTTAGTGTCATCTGCAAATTTGATAAGTATGCCCCCAATTCTGTCATCCAAATCGTTAATAAAGATGTTGAATAGCACTGGGCCCAGGACAGAGCCCTGTGGGATCCCACTGGTCACTTCTCTCCAGGATGAAAAGAAGCCATTGTTGAGCACCCTTTGAGTTCGGCCAGTCGAACCGAACTCGGCCAACTTCACTTCTTTTTCTTGAAATTCTTTTCAGCTGATCAGAAACTCCTTTGCTTTGTCTGGATTAAGCATTAATTGCTTTAGTCCTTTACCAATATCAGAAATGGTTTTCTTGGATTTCAGAGCGGAGGGGATGGAGTTGATTATTATTATCATACTGGAAGCAATGAACTTCAGACTCTGAAGGAGCTCTCTCAGCAGTTCCATTTTTATATTAGACAGTAGGGAGGACAAGATGGAATTGAGAGGGACAGCAATTGCTCTCCCCACCCCTCAAGTTCTAGAAGGCATAGAGGTTTGCCCTTTTTTAAATTTGAAAATTGGGAATTTGGAATAACTGGGTTGGGTTAAACAGCTTGTTCATTATTTAATCTTGCTATGCTAGCCACTCAAAGATAAAAGTGCTTTTTTATTTTTACTCATCAGAGTATTCAAGTCTGACTCTTTAATTCCCAAGGTATTTTGTATTTTGAAGAGAAATCAGAACTAGGATAAAATGGCTTCTTAAATATATGAGAAAATAAGCATTACATTAGATAAAGTGTAATGGTAATAACATGTATTGAATTGGATGAATCCCATTAAACCTGGCTTGTCTATGAAGCAGAGATTAGTCTTTGTTTGAACTTCTGAGCTCTTTTATTCAGTTTTAATTATACTTGTCCTTGTATCTCACTTCCTCATCCCCTTATTCCATACTGACAGATTGTTCAAAATTTGTTATCAAAACATTATGAATATGCAAATTAAGTATTTGCCTTAGGTTTCTGTAGCTTCAAATCAAGGGACAAGGTGAAATTGAATATTCAGAACAATGCACTACAGTGTACACACACACACACACACACACTGCATTTATTCTTACTTTAATCATCCTTTTCAGCCTCACCAAGCTTAAAATCAATGCAATTAAAACAAAACTGAAGCCACATTTGCCCTGCAGATTTATATCTCAATTTCTACTCCTTGTAGTATTATTATCTTAGAAACTCTTGTGTCTTTTCTTGATCACAACTGTCACAGTGCCTATGCTGGAGACTTCAATTTTTATTATTGCTCCTTGCCAGAATGAGCAAAACACATTCTGGTTGGATTTCTGTTAGTTATCCCCACTGGAGTAGACTTACTGAATTAATTCTTGAATAGTGTTTCAACACATAAATCCAATTAATTCAGTGGCGCTATTCTAGTCAAAATGAACAATAGTATTTAGGCCTCTGTGAGATCCAGATCATGGCATTCAACATATTTATTTTCTTGTATAATTTCCAAAGAGCATTTATGTACTAAAAATCAACAGGTTACAGGTCAGTATCCAATATTGGCATTGTAATAGCAATTGCTGCCTTCGTGAGTATGGGGTGTGTGCCATGCCCTCCAAAATTTCATAGATGAAATTTCACCAAAAACATTAGAATATGGTGGCAAACATGTCAAAAGTACAAGGTACAAGGTAGGAAAAGCTGTAGCAGTTTGCTTTTGCTGATCGTGCTGGGAAGGGCAAGATTCCAGCCCTCTTCTACTTCCCCTCCATTTGAAATCACTTTGCAGCAACAGATGTAAGCTGATGGCAAAAGTGAAAAATGAGAGGAGAGGGAAATTGGGTAATTTTAAAAGCAGCTGAAAAAGTGGGATGACAGAGGATTAATCAGCACTTGTACCCTTACACACACACACACACTTCCCCATACCGTAAAAACAACAGCAACAAAAACCCTGCTCCAGAGAAATTACTTGAAGCAGGTTTTTCAAGACTAGAGAAGGCTGCAGGGTAGAGTGGGAGAAACTGAAAATCCAGACACTATTACCAGTCAAACTGGATCTTTGCCTTTGTGTCAAGATTTCATATACAGCTCAAATTTGGAATTGATGACTTTTTTCAAACTTTCAAACAGAGATATTGAGAACACCTGACAAATTTATTTTGAGCACTGGATTATGACTCTGGAGAGCAGGGTTTGAATCCCTGCTCAGCCATAGAAACCCACTGGATGATGGTGAGCAAGGTGCACTCTATCAAAAATTACTTGAAAGCACAAAATAACAAGTAGTGGAAAGCACTGGTATCCCTAGTGTCATCCAGTGCCAGTAATGCATGGTGTCACACATACACCCCATTGACTTCCTCCCATACCATGCTATACAGAATCCTTAGTAATGTTTTTTGTACTAATGTTACTCATAAATTGCAATTCCCTTATATCACTGAATGTAATGGTAATAGCTGTGACATATTTAACTGGCAAAACTAAAATTATACCTTTAAATTACAATATTATTTGTACAGCTAAATGTATTTACATGTATATAGTTTAATGTGGTAAAAGTGAAAATTTGGTAAGATGTAATGTTTTTAAAGAAAAGATTAAAAGCATTATTTATTCATTTATTAAAAACCTGGGGGCTGTCTCTCTTCCCACTGAAATACCATTTCTTCAGCATTTTAAAGAGAAGCAGATGAATACCCCAGTCTGTTTCTGCCAAAAGACAGGTTTCAGGAGCAGTGGTGTCACCCACTCTTTAGTGTCGCCTAATGTAGTCCGCACACCCTGCATCCTCCTCGTGGTGCCCCTGTTGTAAAGCTGTTGTAAAGTTGTTTTTAATAAACTATAGAAGAACTAGCTTTGCTGAGGAAAAAAAGAAAGTGGCTTCTGCAAAGGAAAGCTCTGCTTCATGTCTCTTCTTGATTTCTACAGTATACATGTAAATAAAGGTGAAGCAGTTCTGATACCTGCATTTTCAAGGGCTTTTTAAAAAAGTTCCCTATTAATTGTTTATAAGGTGATTGGATTATTTGATATGCGTTGTGGGTTGCTGGCTGGCACACTTGTAGATGCACAAAGGGATCTGAAATTCTCCTCTCAATTAAGAGAAAACAGAAAAGCACTTGAGTAAGGGTGGTGAGGCTGGGCTTCTTCATATAGGGCTAGCCTATGGTTTTTGTGTGTTACATGTGCATGTGGTCAATAGCAACTTAGTTGCAAGGTCAATGGAGGCACAGAAGCATTATAATTAGAACTTCAGGGGTCTTTCTCTTTGCGCTGTAGTTATGATCAAAATTACTGCACCTCTGCCATTAGCTGCAGATTGGGAAAAGGGACAGGCACTCTAGAACCACAGGTCTGCTTATATGATTTATAAGTACAGCACAAGTGTGAAAACATTAACTCACAAATGTGTCAACCACAAAACTTGTTCATCCTGCCCTATAGTGAAAGGTCTTCTTTTTATTTCTCCACTTATTATGTACTTATTATTTACCTAAAAGTGTGTCTTGCTCCAGTTAAATCTTGTGGATTCAATATTAATGGAGCAGTAAATCCACTCCAGATTTTAGTCAATTCTTGGGGAATAGAGTTCAATATCTTGGGTAATTCCTTTGATAACTGATACATCTCAGTTAATGAAGTGGATGTGTTCCTGGACATTACTTCTTCAACAGAAAATTTGGTACCAGAGGCAGTGAAGCAAATGAAAATATATCAGTTTGAAAATGTTCAGTATCACACTTCTTTTCAATCGGATGACTGTGCTGCTTTGGCAATCCACGGTCCCTTCTGCATTGGCTCTGCAACCATGTCTTCCATGCCTTTCAGCACATGCAGATGCATACCTTTGTTTAGGTTGTTGTTACTCTGTTCCTTTTTAATTTTTACTTTTGCTGGAATTATGCAACAATAGCAAAAATAAAAATAAATAACTGCAAAAACAACCTGGGGGGGGGCCCAATGTGGTATAGTGGTTTGGGTGTTGGATTATGACTCTGGGGACCAGGTTTCAATTCTCACCTCAGCCATGAAATCTACTGGGTGACCTTGGGAAGTCACGCACTCTCAGCCTCAGCAGAAGGCAATGGCAAACCTCCTCTGAACAAATCTTGCCAAGAAAATCCCATGATAGGTTCACCATAGGTCTACTTGGGAATACTGAGGGGAACCAGGGAGATGTGAATCATGCTATCAATCATTACCCCCCATGGAAAGGATCTATTGCACCATGGGGACTAATGTAATCAGAATGATATTAGGAGCCTATTGATGGATTTTCCCCATCAATGAAAAGGTGTACTACGGGGGGGGGGGGAGGAAATGCAAAGAGCAACTGAATAGACACGAAGTTGTATTGACCAAATATGCCAATATCTTGTTTCCAATTTACTGCCTCATGTGATAAAGTCCTAACAAACACATCACATGGGCAGGTATAAAATGTAATAACTCAAACTATGGATTAGATAGGGATACCTGTGTTTGTTTGATTCAAAGGGCAAAGGGAAAGAGGAGGACGGGGAAGGTAGCACCTTTAAGACTGGCTAATTTATTTTTTCCTGAGCTTCCATGGATTTCAAACAACTTCTTGAGATTCCCCCCCCCCCCCCCATTTCCCCTTTTTATCAAGCTATGGTGTTATTGTTACAGCTAGTCTAGTTGTATACATAGCTAATGGAACAGAGTTATCTAGTTCTTCAGTGTTTTGAAAGAAACCTGCACTGCACCTTATGAAAGCTATTTTATGTTTATCTAGGGCAGTACATTTTATATGCAGCTGTACCCAGGAAGATGGTTCACTATATCACTGGCAATGAGACCTCTAAAAGAAGCAAAGAAAGGCCTGTTGTCCTCATCTTTCATTGCAAGTCTGTGCATGCATGCACAGTTATTTTCCACAACTGTTGTGGAAGAAGATTAATTAAACTCTATTTCTAGTCAGCAGTTTTCTCAGAATTAGGTCTTTCAAAAGACTTGTATAATCCAAATTAGCTTTGAAATATTGCAGAGTCTCCCAAACCTTCTCAGCTGCTACCACCCTTTAAATCTTCTAAGATCTTAACATTCTTATCTTCAGTGGGTTCTTCAGTCCTTATGATCTAATGCAGCACAATTGTTTACTTGATGATTCAGACAAAGGAATGAACAGTCTGTTTACCAAATTCAGAGATAATTTTCAGAGATGAAAATTGGGAAAGACAACAAATATTAAAATTCTAAATGTGGTAAAATCTCTGTACTACCTTTCAACCACCAGCCCAAGGTCACCCAGTGGGTTTACAAGGCTGAGCCGGGATTTGATCTCCAGAGTCATGGTCCAATGCTCAAACTACTGCACCATGCTGGCTCCCTAAGAATTCAGATACCTATTCCTAAAATGAAAATAGCAGGATTCCACAGGATGGAACCATGGTTGTTAAAGTGGAATCATAGTGCTCTGTGTATTATTAAGGGGCCCACAGATAAGACTTACCTGGAAAGATATCAAACGACTTAAAGGATAAGTTAAAATTCTAAATTATGTCAGAAAAATTGAGACGTGGCCTGATATAAGTGCATATGCCAGGTGAGGTCTGACCAAAGCAAGGTAATGTGGAGGGTGCTGTTATTTCACTTCATCTAGATTGATACCATAGTTGTGTTGATACAACCTAGAACTGTATATTAATTTCCTTCTTAGATCTGGCTAAAACTTAGTTTCAGTAATGTTCCTGGATGGCCTGCCAAGCTTCTCATTTTTTCCATCTCTGCATCTACACTGCAGAATTAATACATCACTTTATCTGCCACAGCACATTGCTATGGAATTCTGGAATTACTACTTTTTTGAGATATCTGTCAGAGAGCTCTGGTGCTACAACAAACTACAAATTCCAGAACACCATAGAATGGGCCCATGACAGTAAAAGTGGCATCAAACCACAATAATTCTACATTGATATTTTAAACATGACATCCTTCAGTTCCTTTCCTAAACAATATATTTATAGAGCCTTATCACACTAGATGAATCCCACTCAAAAACAGGATTTTAAAAGTAGAAAAAACTCACAAATGTGGGTGGTTTTTCAGATGCATTTGTACCAAATAGCAATAACGCAAAAATAAAGTGAATGGAAAATAGACAAAAATGACACTTTTTTACTTTTGGGAACTTCCCGAAAGTAAAAAGGTGTTGTTTTTGTCCACTTTCCATTCACTTTATTTTTGCATTATTGCTGTTTGCAAAAAATGTTGTCTGAAAAACCTCCTGCATTTTTAAATCACATTTCTGAGCAAGATTCAGCTAGTGTGATAAGGTCCATAGTATCCAATCATTTTGCCCCAGTAATTGACTAAAATGTTAAATTGGAATGACAGCTATGAGGAATTTTACCTAATACATGGTATCCCAGGGCCATTTCACTGTTGCAACCAAGGCATTTAATTTATAAACTTGTCTTTCTTCTGACATTTAAGTTTCTCGCACTAGTACCTGTATCATTCCCAAAGAAAGAGTTCTTGTAACATACAGTGTAGAAATGATATTGGAGCAAGTGTTACTGCATTCAATATTTTGTAATGTTATGGTAACATTATGAGACCCCATTTTATCTCACTGAATGTACTGTTTTATCAGTACTATAGCCGCGATCGTTCCTAAGCAGTCCTTATTTTGTGCATGCATACTGTTGTTGCAAGGATTTTAGTACTGTGGAAGTAAGTGGCGTCATTACTCTATGATCTTACACTTCATGTGTTGGACACCCTCCCTGCCTGACTCGCTGGAGCCACCCATAAAGAGTGATAGGCAGGAAGAGGAAGGCAAGAAGACAGAGCCAAAGGGGAGGAGGAGGAGGAAGACAGCCAGCCAGAGGACACCTCTGTTTTTGGGGGGGGAACTTTTGGAAGGGGCTGGTCCAAGGCACTGGGGTCGTAGGGAGAAAAGAGCTGCAGTTTGGAAAGCGAGAGGCTGCAGGGAAACACACGCAGGCAGAGGCATCCCTGCCTGCTTGCTGCATACATACATACACACACACACACACATCCCTGCCTGACACACGTAAACATCCCTATCTTACATACACACCCCTGCCTGACACAAACACAATGAGGCATCTCTGCCTCCCTGACACACACACATGCACACACCCCTGTCTTACACACACACCCTTTGCCTCCCCCATCCTTTCTATGGGCATCCCAAGGAGAGGATGGGAGGAGAGGGCTCCTCCAAGACCCTTCCCTCCCTGATCCTTTCTATGGGAAGCCCAAGGAGAGGATGGGGAGGAAAAAGCAAGAGGTGCCTTAGCCCCTCTGAGTCCCTTCTCCTCCCCATCACCATCCCATCATGACAGGAACAGTAATAAGGGAAGGAGATGATACACACACACACACATAAAGAGCCATCCCTGCCTGCCTGACACACATACACACACACACAGAAGCATCCTTGCCTGGGTCACACACACACACACACACACACACACATCCCACTGCTTGCCCTGAGGGATCCTCCCTTTCCCTGGCTTCACTGTTGTCTATTAGGTGGTCAGTATACAAGGGAGGGGGCGTCTCCATCCAAAAACATGCTACCAAGATGTTTACATCATGATAATTTTTTTTTCTCAGAAAAAAGTATTACATGAATAAAAATATAATTAAATGTTAACACTGCTTGTGGCACCCTCCTCACTTCATACCCGGAAGAACAGTAGAGATTGCAGACATTCTAGGACAAGAGGGCAGGAAACTGATAGCCAGCCAAAACACAAGGACGGAACGGGAGGGTGTTGGAATATTGCACTGGGCTCACCTGGAATGGACCGATAACGTTCCTGCCGGCTGAGAATGCTTTTTAACAGTTCTCACTCTGGGACGGTTGTAGGACTCTTTAGGCACCAAATGGAAACTGAATGGGAAACCTGCTGTGCAATATACTGCGTTCCATTCCGTTCTCCTTCAGAATCCAGAACGTTGCCAGAACGCAGTGCGATAAACTTACAGTAATTCAAAGAATTCATCCAACAGTCCTGTTTGCTCTTTTTGTGCATCTCTTTAATGTACAGTAATACATTCTTTAATGCAAAACCACAAAGTGTTTGAAGAATGAACAAACGAACAAACAAGTGGTTTATTGAAATCACAGATTTCAATATTAAAGGTTACTAGAATGCAGTCAATAAAAGGGACAACAAATTAGTTCTTCCTAATTGGTGTTGAGGATAGAAAGAATGTAGCTGTCCCATCCATAATATGGAGAGTTGTCCATGAAACCACAAATAGCAGCAAGGAAACAACAGTCTATTAAGATCTTTGGGTGGCCCCATCTGTCCTATTCTGCTGAAGAAATTGCTGTTTCTGAGCTGCTGATAGATTTAAGCCTCTCCATGGGCCAACAAGCTGAGGGAAACAATGATTTGTATTAGGACTGCTGGGACAGCAGATAGTTTTCAGCCTTTACAGCCCTCCAGAGATTCCCATATAGATATCTGCTAGTAACAAGAGGAAACTGTTAGATCTCCATCTCATCATTCAATCTTAGTAAGCAGGGAAGGGGATGTTTAATCTGTGTCCTGAGACATCTGTGAGAATGCATATGTGAATATATACAGAAAAAATATTGTGGACCCCTACCTTAAACAGATTTTTAAAAGCATTTCAGTGGATGTTCTAGTGGATTCTTAGCAAAGAAAGACTCACTCTCTCTAAACTCCCTGTAAAAATTGCAGTACAAAACAGTATGGTCAAGAAACTCTTTGTTCAGCCTCATTTCTTTCCATATAAGACATAATATTTTTGTGCCACAATCAAGCCACGAACTTAAATCTAAAAGACTGGTAGAAAATAGATTGATAGTAATCCTTACATGTTTTCTCTAGCCAGAAAGTATCTCCAACTGATGTCTGTGCACTGATGAGATGACCATGAGTGTTTCTCTACAGCTTTGTCTCCGCACACCCCACCTCCCACATCCAACATGCCATTATGCTTTCTGGCACTGTAAAAGCAACAACATACTCTAGATGGTCAATGACATGGTGGCATGACGGTATGACAACATCGGGGGGGGGGGCAACATTGGCTGGCATGGGGGTTCCCAACATTAAACAATGGGTACTTAAAATTAGTCTGCAGAAGTTTGGGTCTCGCAACTTAGTTCTTCAGGTTTTGCCAGTGGTCCCCTCTTTGCCTATATGTTCCATGCTTTGGGGTCTGCCTGTAGCAATATCATGAATCAATGCAAAGGCATCTGGTTTTGCATTAAGGAATGTATTACTGTATTTTAAAAAAAACAACAACAACAGGGCACCTTTTGCTGGTGTAGTCTTTTTGTTTCAAAGACAGTTTCTCTGATTTTCCAAGGCAATGGCTGTTCATTCAGCAGCATCTTGTTGAACTGGACAGTTAGCAAAGCAGATGATAGAACAAGCAAGGAGGAAAAAATAATCTCCTGTACTTAAAAACAGTTAGGGAGTGTACGTTTAGGGCCCTGGCAACCCAATCCTTTGAAAATGCTTCAGGTTAGTTCTCATTTGTTGTAAATATGGTTCTGTTATCTCCGAGTAAGAGATGGCTGAGTTTTCTTTCGACACATCATTACCAGTGGCATCACTTGGAGGGCGCAGGAGGTTCAGACCACACCAAATAACACCTTAAGGGGTGGGATGACACCACTGCTCCTAAATAACCTACCATTTGGCAGAAACAGGCTATGGCATTCATCTGCTTCACTTTAAAATACTTTACAAGATGGTGGGAGTGGGGTGAAGCTCGGTGGGAGGAGAAAGGAGAGGCCCCAGAATTTTTTAAAATTAAAATTTCAAATTTCAATTTTTTTTAAAAAAAAAATTTTTTTAATATTATTTTTTAATTTTCTTTAAAAACATCACATTTTAACCAAATCTTCACTATATACATGTAAATACATTTAGGTTGTGCATATGGTATTGTAATTTGAAGGTATAATTTTACTTTTGCTAGTTGTTATATCACAACAATTAGCATTACATTCACTGGTATATGGAAATTACAATTTACAAGTAACAGTCATGCAAAAATTTTTTACAAAGGATTCTTTGTAACTGTAGTGATGCCACTGATCATAACCAAAAACTTGGGGAGAATTTTATAAAGGACTTCTCAGCGATTCTTTTGAACAATTTAGTGCAGTTGATATGCAGATGTAGGGAGGACAAGTACATGAGCCAGAGCTGGAAGAAACTATTACTTGTTATTACTGTATCTGTATATTCACAAACTGAGTGAAAGTAGCTTATGTATGAGACCTGGTCTGCTTGTCCAGGTCGAGCAAGCTGTGTCCTTAAGCCCTCATTTCTTTCATGCAAATGGGGAGGGGAGCTTTACTGCAAAAGAAAGAATATGTTTGTTTTTAGAAAAATATATACAGGGATAGCTGTGTTGGCCATTTAGCAAACAGTGGTGGATTATACCTTTAGGTATCACTCTTTAGTAGATTTTTTTTAATTGTTTTCAAGTTCATAACATAACAAATCAAGCAAGACCACAGACTCATAGGGGATAGGCTCCAACCTGCATAACTACTAAATCCAGTTCATGAACTGGGTGGCATTTTCTCCAGTTTCTTAAAATCTGTAGACTCTTGGGAGTCTTAAGGGCTTTGCATACATTAAAATGCCAGTATGGACATGCCAGGCAAATGAACCTGTCAAAAGCTGATAAACCTTGTTGTACTCCATAATTTAAAAAAAAAACAACCCATAAAATAAAGGGAAAGCAGAAAGCTAGGGATGGGGAGACGGAATATTTTCTAACTAGTAAAAAAAAAATGGTTGTCTACAGCTAAGGCACCGATAAAAAAAACACAACCCTATAACTATGCCTCTCACAAAACATAAGTGCTAGTGTGTGGTTCATTGCCATAAAGTGTCCAAAGAAACCTTAAATAACAATAAAATTTAGTGAAGTCAGTATTAACTTATGAGGGACAAAACATCCTGAGTATTTATTTATTTAAAACCTGATTCTGTTTTATATACCGTGAGATACAATTATGTAGCTGGAGGAAAAATAGGTGTACTTGGAAAGCTGAGATATGTCCAGTGGGGGTGGAAAAATAACCACTGGGGGAAGTTTGACACATACTATGGATTGGAAGCAAGGCTTGGAAGCAAGGAAGCAAAAGGGGAATTTCACAATAGCAGGAGCACCCAGAATACCCTCATGCTGAAATTTTAAAAGCATTCAAGCGTTATTTTGAACCTAGAAAAAAAAAAATCACTGTCAGGGAGGCACCAATTTTGACAGCACAAATTTGATGAGGCAGCAGGATATAAAATAGATAACTTTCTTACTGAACTAGACAGGTTCATAAATGAACTGGAGCAAACTATCCTTTGTGTCATGTTCTCTCTCACTCGCTCACTTGCTTGGCTGTGGTGTCTGATGGAGCATTTCTGCAGCTGGAAAATCTGTCTTTGAAAATACCTGTTAAATCACCTACAGCAAAATAAATGCTACTGGGAAAGGATATAAAAGCACCATGGAAGGTGGGTTAAAAAGAAGTAGGAAACTGACTGTTTCTTGATTTATTTTTTTTAATTCTTCCTTTTAGATATTTTAAAGTAGTAACATTGTATCGTCTGATGTGGGACACAATTCAGAACAGGCATGAAAGACATATTAAATAGCTTAATTCAAAGTCACAATTCAAAAATCTCTTTACCAGGACCAAATACCACAAAATATTTAATTGATTTTTAAAATATTTTTAAAAAATTATTATTAAAAAGAAAACATTTACAAACACAATATATATACACACACACATACATAAATTGATTTATTTAATATATACACTGACTTTCTCCGGGAACAGGACTCAATGCATCTCACCTCAAATTAAAAATAAACTAACAAAAGTTGCTCAAATAAAGGTTTACATTACTGTTCTGCAATTTTTGAATTTGATTTTCCTGATGAATCAACACAGCTATGTTTATCCTTTGAAGCTAGAGAAGTGTAATTCTTGTTTCAACCCCACCCGACCTGTGTTTGGATGTGTGGAATGTAACTCTGCTTTAGGGAAATAATTGGTCTGATTACTCCTATTAGGATTGCCATAACTCAGGGCATGGCCCCGCGTCTCAGGTTTTCATGAGTCATCTTCAAGTGTGCAAATGCTCCAGTTTTGGCAGGTTCAGATCAGGGCAAGAGGAAGGGCTGTGTGCAAATTTCCAGTTCAGCTAGTAGAACAACAGTTGTTGTGTGTCTTCAAGTCATTTCCACCTTATGGCAACTTGAGGAAAACCTATCACAGACTTTCTCGGCAAGATTTGTGCAAGATTTTTTACCTTTGCCTTCCTCTGAAGCTGAGAGAATGTGACTTGCCCAAAGTTTCCATAGCTAAGCAAGGATTTGAACGCTGGTCTCCAGAATCATAGTCCAATACTCACACCACTCAGACCACAGAACAGTTTGCTACAATTTTGCAAGGTTTAATTGATTTGTTGCCGCAACATACAATGATTTCCTAGTGATCTTTGTAGTTACTCACTTTCCCCTTCCCTACCAGTCTGTGTGGTACCAGGGTTCACCCTCATCTCTGCTCTGTATCAGTCTCTTGGCTAGAATCAAGTAAACTAGATTATCTCACATCTCCCCAAATAAGTGAAAAGGAACAATCCTTTCACTTCACTTTGATCTGGGTCTAACCCCTTTAGCTAAGATTTCTGTTTTAATTTTCAGACAAGAATATATGTTGTGTGTGTGTTTGCATTGATTAGTTGTGAGCAATTGTAATTTGTACTTAATTCATAATGCTTAAAGACATCCCCAGGGATCAGCCCTAGGTCTCAAAAACCTCAGGGCCCGGGATGATCTTGAACTGGCAATTCTACTCCCCATAAGGACCTTCGGGAGCAAAGGAAAGGACTAAAGCCTCCCCCCCCAACATTTTGTTGTTGTTGTTGTTGCGATCATTGGGACAATGGTGAGAAAGGGCTAAAATCATTACTAGGCTGAGATCTGGATTGCTTCTCAGGGAAAACTCACTTGACATACAGCAAAGCTGAGCAAACTATCTGCAAAGAAGTGCAGTACAACTCATGTAAAATTCTGTTTCCTACATAAGGGGGCTAAATACCCTAAAGGCACCAGATCCTATTTGAATTTGGAAGGTAAACAGGGTCAGTCCTGTTTAGTACCAGGATGAAAGACCACCAATGAATGCCAGGTGCAGTAGGCTGTATTTCAGAGGAAGGAACTGGCAAAACCAACTCTGAGTATTCCTTTCCTAAGAAAAACCTATGAAATTCATGGAATTGCCTTAAATCAACAACTGCCTTGAAGGATAATACACACAGACTGCTTTTGCACACTAGAGGGGCAAACAGGATTTAAACGAGAGTTAAACAGGAAATGCCGTACGTTTATCATAGGATATTTCCTGTTTAACTCTTGTTTAACTCTTGTTTAAGAAAGAGAGAGAAAGAGATAAACTGAAATCCTGACACCAGTTGGAAATTTCAGACCACAATCTCAGGCTGTGATCTCATTCACATTCGATGTTGGCCAACCTACCACTTGGAGATTAAAGGAACCCAATCGGATGAGTTGTCTCATGGATTTAGAGCCTGGAAATAATATATTAAGAATAACACGTTGCTTTAATTTGTTGAGTTTTTACAAAAGGTAATGTGGGAAAGTGACTACATATTCTACCTTTAACAATGCCTAGTACCCATTAATCCTTTCTCTTAACAAATAGTAAGTTTTGGCTTGTTATTTTGTTATTATTCTGCCCATATGCCTGATCAAGTACCAGACTGGAAAAAAGGAGAAATTTTAAAACATTGAGGTTTTACTGCCAAATAGGCTCCAGTATGCAACCCTGGACATTTCTCCACGAAAAAGGAGCTTTGCTGACTGGCATGGATACCTTAGGGGCTTTACAGATTGCCCAAAAAGGGCAGTCTGGTGCCACCTTTTTTTACTATGCACCTTCGCCACAGCAACTAGACACAACCCTGGTGGCGCAGTGGTTAAATGCCTGTACTGCAGCCACTCACTCAAAACTATAAGGTTGCGAGTTCAAGACCAGCAAAAGGGTGCAAGCTCGACTCAGGCTTGCATCCTTCCGAGGTCGCTAAAATGAGTACCCATATTGTTGGGGGCAAGTAGCTTACAGTTGTAAACAGCTTAGACACTCCTTAAGCAGTATGAAGCAGTATATAAATGAAGCTTGTTTGTTTTTGTTTTGTTTGTTACAAGGGACAGGCCCTGAGATTTTCATTAAGCATGATTTCTTAAGCGTCAGTAGTGCATACCATTCAAATTTTTAAAAAAGTCTAACAAATGAGGAAAATATATACCCATATCTGTTTCAAGGTAGTGCTCTTACTCTGAGATTCCTCACTCTCACCCTCAAGACCAGAGAAGAAATGTCAAGGCTCTGAGCTTCAGGGCCAGGTCCTGGCAACCCTAGATGGGACTGGAGTGAGCAAAGAATTATTATTCACTATTCTGCTTTCTAAAATTTAGTCTGTTGAATTAAAATACATGGTTGTTACTATGCACTCCTGATGATCTATACAAGGATAGCTGTATTGGCCATAAAGAAAGGTACAATAGAGACTTCTTGAGAAATTCTTCAGAAATTCATTGTTCCCTCCCAAAAAAGGTGGCAGATAGCCTCAAATAGGAGAGAGACAAACTGGATCACAAAGGAGAGTTATTCTTGTGTTGCTAAAATGAGTTTAAATTTTATTTCCTGGATTTTATGACTCTGTCTCTCATAGTGCACATGGCTAAAGGGAGGAATGGCTTCTGCCCATCATGGATATCCCTTTTTTCCATCTTAACTGAGTATGTAGGCAGAGGACATTCCTCCCTTTAGCCATGTGCACTCTTGCCTGTGACTCCAACATTGTCATTTTTTCCTTTCTCTTGTATGATTTTTAACACCTTTGTCTGATAAAGAAACCAGTGGAGCGTTGAAAGCTTGCATCATGTATTTTGTGTGTTTTGGTCAGCCCAAAATAGATATCACCTTTTTGTACATTTTGGATGTTACCGCACTAAACACTCCTGATGCGTGTGAGTAGTTGTTGCAACTCACCCAGCCGCATTTGATTCCCAGGTTTTCTGGGTGGAGGCTGTGGCAAAAGAGAGAAACCATTATCACCTTTATGAAATTGGCTCTAAGGTGCTCATAGTGTTATATAAACTTTCCACAGACATCAAAAAATGCTTGACATAGAAGTGTGTTTGGGTGTGGTTCCCTACAGAGATTACTTAAATAGAGCATGCAATTGAAGATGCAGTTACTAACACTTACACAGAAGGTTTAGGGTTGCTAGAGTGAAAACTGGAGTGGGCTTCTCTACTTTTAATGACTGTATAGAAGAGGGATAAGATAGTTAAAGTGGTATCAAACTTATATATCTGTGCAGTGCAGATACACTGTCTCTTTCATTTAAGGATTTCATCTCAGTTTATTATTTTTCTATTTCCATTCTCCATACACAAAGGTTTCCGAATTCAACTGTTAGCCAGCTGGCTCGACACACACTTTTTAGAATCAGCTGCTTCCAGTAGAACTGTGTCAACTGCTGCATCTGCTGTATGGTGGATGAGATGTGCCCTAAACAGGGAATGTGATGATTCCTTTCTCAAACCATGAAGAATTACTGCACATCCTTTGTGCAGACTGATAGGGAAAAATGTGCAATGGGAAAGTTGATAGGCAGTTGGGAAAAAATGGAGTAAAATTAGACATAGTAGGCCCTTGGTATTCACTGGTGTTTGGTTCCAGGACCCTCTATGGATACCAAAATTAGTGGATGTTGGCATCCTGTTATATACAGTGAGGTAGTAAAATGATGTCCCTTATATAAAATGACAAAAATCAAGCTGTGGTTTTTGGATTTAAGAAAAATAATTTATGTACATTTTAGTACTGTGAATGATTGAAACCATGGATACAGAAGGCAATCTGTATTATGGATTGGTGATAGGGCATTGGAATGGAAATCTGTTACAGGATAAACATACATAAATGCTTGCAGAAGTTTGAAAAACACTACAGAATTATTCATAATCTGAAAGCCCAATGATTGAGAGGTACCAATTCTAATAATAATAATAATTATTATTATTTTTATTTATATTTTCTGCTTCTCCCAAGGATTAAAGTGGGATTACATAATTAAAAATGCAACACTAACACAAAAAAACAAACTATAAAATACTAATACTGAATTAACATTCCTATTAGTTCCTTAAAATATCCAATCAACAAATTATCCAGATAAGCCATCGAATATAGATATATAACTTTGTTATGAAACTAAAGACTTTATCACATGAGCCCTGTTCTTGCTGCAATCCTGTTAGCAAAAGTAGACAGATATGTACCAGTTTGTGTTTGGGGATATCAAGAGGCAAGAGGAGACTGAGACTACATGACTGTGCAATCATGGGGTTGCAGCTGAAGAAGTTTATTGCATCACAGGTCTAATGCCACAGCAGCAGGATTGGGAGTTTATTGACGGGTGTTCCCCATAAATGGCAAGGCATCACAGCAATGATATGGAGGGAACGTCATGTGATAAAGTATAATCAAAGGTGCTATTATTTAACTTTAATTCTGGTTTAAAAGGCTCATGTGATGAACTCCTAAAGGAGATTTGTGTGTAAATTTACAGTGCAATATAAATAAAGGTTAATAGTAGTAGTAGTAATAATAATTTGTAGATCAATCATCGCTCCACAGAAAATAAGAACTTGGTGACTCTGGTTAACTCACACTCTTTCCACTTCAGAGGAGCGTAATGGCAAACCCCCTCTGAACAAATATAATCAAGAAAACCCTGTGATAGGTTTGTTTTAGGGGTGCCATAAGTCAGAGATGACTTGCAGACACACTGGATAAATAAGGGTCTATAAGAATGTAGGCAGTGTCCCTCTCTGTGCTAAAGGATTAGAAAAGCTTGGGTTAGCACATGAATCCATGTCTAACCCATCAAGTGGAATAACTGTTATTTAGTTACAGCATAGGTGGCCTTTTATGTATCCATAACATAATATCATACATACAGCAGTGGAAGGAACCAAATTTTTTCCCATGGTCTTTGGGAAACTTTTGACCTTTCTATATCTAGAACCTATATTCGTTGATTTCTTAGGTATGCCAGTTATCTAAAAACAGTTTCTTCCTCAGCTGCTCTCATGAGCCCCAGGTTATAAATCTATGCACATTTGACGCCAATGGAAAATCTGCATCGTGACTCCCTTGAGTGACTGAAGGGTGTGACAGTAAAAAGACAGCTTTGCTGTACTGCCTGTAGAGGAAGAGGTCAGGAAGATGGTGGTTTCTGTTTATGTCATGTCTGAGCAAGTCAGCCTCTTGTGTTCTCATGCTGGAATGTTTGCTTTCATAAACAGGCATTGAATACCAGAAACAGTCAATTACTTGTGGTATTTACATTATCTCCCCCTTGCGTCCCCCAATTTTTTTTAGAGGATTTATTTCCAGCTGGATATATTCTAGATGTTCTGAGCTGCAAAGTCAGCTACTCTTGAGATGTGACAATATCAGGTGCATAGAGGGATGGCCCTTACCTTTTTAACTCATCAGCATTCTCTTTGAACTGCCAGACAGTGGTTCAAGGAACATATCAAAGCAGCAGGATAATGAAACATGGCAGATTAAGTTAGGCGCAATGATGGACTGCAGAGACCCCATAGCCAAGAATAAATGGAGACAAGCCTTAACCTGTTTTTGAAACAAGGTCAGAGCAACTGTTTCCAATAAAAGAAGAGTCAGCTTCTTGAACCTTGCCCCAAAACTGAGATGCACAGAAACCACTTCAGTGGTTAAGTGGAGAGAGTGAACTATATTTATTTCCCTCGCAGAATTTTCCTGTATCTGGACCTTCATATTCTGGGAATGTAGAATTCCACAAGCATGTTGAAGTACCACAGGTGAGGAGTATTATTTATTTGTACATTTATAGAACCTCTTTAGTCTATTTTTCTCTTTTAATAAAAAAAACTACCAAATTAGCTAATATTCCAAGCTACCAAAGGTAAAAATAACAACAAAATAATTAATAAATACATATATTTGAAATGGCGGGGAAGGGTCAAAACTGCCTTTTCAACCTCTCCTTTTCTCTTTTCAGGGGAAAGAGGTGGAAGAGTGACATGCATCCCACCTCTGGAAAAGTATGAGGGTTTCTCCAGATGGCAAATTTGTTGTGAGGTGTGATATTTGTTGCTGTAGTTTCTGGGTTTTTTTAAAAAAATATTCTGTTGCCCAAATTATTTTCTGTGCAGTTCCCAGTGTAACCCCTATGAATTATTAATTTGGCCCAATGCAATTGGGAAGTAGACTCTTAGAAAGGAGATGTACTTGCAAGTTGAGGTCAGAAACAGAGGGAGAACTGGAACTGAAGAGAAGGTGCCATTGCCAGAGCTACAGAGTAGTTATGTATTTAGGAGGGAACAAAAGAGTAGTGCGCTGCCAGCATCTGTGGCTAGCATGTTCAGATAATGTTTGGTTACATAAACAGCTGGTGAAACATCAGGAATAAACTCTTCTTGAGCATGGCCATATAGCCCGAAAAACCCACAAAAATGTACGGATGCCGGCCATGAAAGCCTTCAACTTCACATTTCATCCAAATGTTGACGTACTACTAAGCAGCACAGGCAGAAGAGTTTTGCAATCAAATCCTGCACAGGCACTTTTTTGAATAAATGGAACTTTGGGGTAGTACATATGCATTAAATTTAATACATAATTTGTTGTGTGTGCATATGAGAGAGAAAACACACCTTCAAGTCATCTGTCAACTTCTGGCAACCCAATGGAGTTCACAGGTTTTTCTTTGGCGAGGAATAGTCACAGGTAGTTTTGCCCATTCCTTCCTCTGAAATATAACCAACAGCACCTAGTATTGGTTGGCAGTCTCACATCCAAGAACTAAGTAGAGCTGACCATGTTGAGCTTCCAAGATCAGATATTTCAGGTTATTTAGGTCATAATTTGTTATACTGTTGCTAAAATATGTTGAGACTTAAATTGTGATTGTGTTTACAATATTCAATTATATTTGTCCCCGTGAAATCCAGAAAGTGGTATACTGGCACCAGCTGCAACATTTTATTCCCACCCTCAAGTGGGTTTATTTTAATTATGAGATATATCAGTACAAAAAAATGTTCTCATTTCCTTCTTTGTTTTTTTTTTTAAACCCAGTGTTATTGAGCTCTGGTATATCAATGAAACAACACTTTTGTGCTATAATACTATAATTCTAGGAAAACAATATTTTTAAGGGAGGAGGAAGTGCCATTCAAACCATAGCATCACCTCAGAAATCTAAACCTCCAGATTCTTTTTGAAACCCTTTGGAAGAGCCATGGTTCAGATCCATGAAATTGCTACAAACAGCTCATCAAAAGGATGGAATGAGTGAAAAACACAAGGAGCTGTACTGTGAGAACTCATACTTCTTTAGACCAGTCTGGAAGAACATTGAAGGTAGCAATAGCATTTATATTTCTATACTGCTTAATAGTGAACTCAGCACTCTCTAGTCTAAGTGGTTTGCAACATGTAAGCCAATTGCCCCCAACAAGCTGGATGCTCATTTTATGAACCTACGAAAGGATGGAAGGCTGAGTCAACCTGGAGTCCTCTGTGGGATTGAACTCACAGTGTTATGGCTGCAGTACCAGCATTTAACCACTGCACCACCAGGGCTCCCTTCAAGGTACTTGAAGAACAAGTATCACAGCGTTCCAACTCACCCAAAACTATAAAATTTTAGTGTTGAATTATTGAATCCTCTTGATTTATCTATTATTATGTGCTGAAATGTTTCACAACAAATAATGCCCTTGTCCTTTTTGGCTGCTTGTTCTGAGCTTCCACAAAAGGGAGAAAGACTTTTATACCAGTCATAAGAAACAAATAGGAGCAAAGGGGTCATAGGAGTTACTAGCTAGTCTGAATTCTGAAAGATCCCTTGTTCTTGTTGTGCACCTTCAAGTTGCTTCTGACTTTTGATGACCCTAAAGTGCCTCTATCATGGGATTTTCTTGACGTGTGTTCAGTGAGGGTTTGTTTTTGCCTTCCTCTGAGAGTGTGTGATCTGTCCAAGATCACCCATTATGTTTCTATGACTGAACAAGGATTCAAACCCTAGTCTCCAGAGTCCAGTGGTCAAACCACAATACCATATTAGCTCTCAAGATCCCATTACCCAATACCAGTAGATATTACCATGTATTTGATGGCCCACTTTGCCTTTTCTGTTTGTTTTTAACAGATGCCACACTAGATATCCCCTCTGACACAGCAACAGCAGTGACAACTCAGGTATATGGGGAAGTTGTTGTTGTTAACTGTCTTCAAATTGATTTCGACTTATAGCAACCCTATGAATAAAAGACCTCCAAGTCACTCTGTCATCAACAGCCCTCCTTAGGTCTTGCAGATTCAGGACTGTGTCTTTCTTGATTCAGGAGATTAGTGCACCAGCTTTTATTCCTGTGCTAGGCTCGAGATGTAAACAAACAGGGATGGATTTTATTGCATAGTTCCATCCCCGGGCAATACTCATTCCATACCCAACCCAGGCTTCTCCCAGAGCTTTTAAAGAACATGATTTTCCCATTCTTTGAAAGGTCCAGGAAAAGCCCAGGTCAGGTACAGGATGAGTACTGCCCAGGGATGGAGCTATGCGATAGAATCCATCCCTGTGCATTTACATCCCACACCTGGCACAGGAATAAAAGCCAGCGCACTAATCTCCAAAGTCTATCCACCTAGAATGTTATCTTCCTCATTACCTGCAGCCTTCTACCTTCCCATGAATTACTGTCTTTTCTAGGGAGTCATGATATGCCCAAAGTACTGTCAGCATAGCCTCACATGAGCATGCAATCCTACCATGGAAAGGTAGTGCCATTGGTGGGAAAGGCATCCACTGTCTGCTGTTATATGGTGCCAGTGGACATCTGCTGTTTGAAAGTCCCTTGGTGTTGCTCCTTCCCACTATGTTTGAATGGTTGCTCTTTGGCCTAGAACACATGTGTCACTCTGATAAACCTGCACTAAATTGAGAGAGGTTGGGGGAATGAAAGAGTTGTCTTATACAACAACCTGCCAGCTTGTCCTTTTTTCTGGCCAAGTGGTCTCTGTATCAGGCATTGATATGCAGCCCCACATATCCATGCTCCCAAATACCTTTTACTCTGTGGGCATTTTTACTGATTTTTTTGGTCTGTCTCTTCCATTTCAGGCCATTTCAGACCCACTAATTTGGACTGTAATCCTATAAATGAGAATTGGGCAGCTGCCAGGGGCTTGGGGGGCTGCATTGGCCATCCATGGGACATTGGTGAGCTGTACTCCCACTGTACTGTGCCCTAACCTGCAATTATTTTTAACTACAATTTTTTTTCTTGGTCCAAAATGGCCCCACACTTTAATTACTCCACATTTTTTGGCTCACATTTTTGGCTCACTGTGGTCCTTGGAAACCTTGATGGCCACAAAAATGGCAATTTTATTTCTTCCCACCAAACTAACCTGATATCCTACTACTTTAAAATCTTTTAGTCTTTTGGCAAATATGAGAAATTGGCAAAGTCTGTTTCAGAATTTTATGTGTCTGTACATGCTTGTCAACCCCATGAATTTCATATGTTTTCTATGGCAAGGAAATGATTTTGCCAGTTCCTTCCTCTGAAATATAGCCTACACAACCTGGTATTTCTTGGTGATCTCCCATCCAGGTACTAACCAGACCTGACCTGCCTTAGCTTCAAAGATCAGATGGGATCTGGCGCCATTAGAACATTTAGACCCTATGAAAATTTTATACCAGATGCTATAAACCTAGAAATCATGTCAGCAACCTCAGAGAAATGTTCTATCAAAAGATATTTAACTGGTTGCATTTACACATTTAACATAGGCTCCCAGTGAGAATTGTGTAAATGCAAGTTGTGATTTTTCAAAATCTCTCTTGGAAACTGTGAACAGGTCTGTCAGTCTCTTGTGGAAATTGAGGAAGAAAGGGTTGCAAAAGAATTCAGCCCACAAAGAATGAAATATTCATTATAGAACCATCAGTTACTTTGTGGCCACAAAAAAAATAAAATAAACATAAATTAGAAAAATGAAAAAGGTAACCACATTTATTCGTAACCATCTTGTGCTGACACAAAAATACTTACATCATCGTATCCCTAACACTCTCCCCGAGTCACATAACTGCTTCCCCACAACAGTTAAAGTATTTCTATGCTATCCCCAAAGCATAAATTATAATCCAGAAGAGTCTTATTAGGCCAATATTCTGGGACAGAACAAACAAAACCACAGTTGGAGTGACAAAGGTCTGTTTCCTATTCAGGTTTGCATTTAGGGACAGGAGGGAGCACCCTTACTGGAATTGACCCTCCCCTGTTACAAAAGGCCCTCCATACTGACACGGGGTTTACACATGCGTCCCACTGAGCCACCACCGCCATTGCAGCACTGAGCATGACTTGTTTTAAACAACATCAGATCTTCCAGGAAGTTCCACATTTAAAAGTGAGTTCATTACATTTATTCTAAGGGGGCTACACCCCAGCTCTCATTCTGAACAGGCCAGGCATGGCCCAGTCTGTTCACACAAGAACTGGGGTTTGGATCATGCATTGTCTGGTCTCCCTGCCAAGAAGGTGGGGAGAGGATACTATTTGGCCTGTGCAGTCAGGGCCTGGGCCAGAGGTTAACAGAAGACTTTTGTCATGAAAGAAGTATGAAGCTACCTGTTGTAAGTTTGGCCTTATGATATTTTAGTGTCTACGGATGGAGGTTTCTTGCAGTTTAACAAAATAACCTTTTTAGATGATGTTCCTTAAATCTAGTTACTAATCATTATCTCTTTTGAGAAAGTTGCCCATTAAATTTCCTTGATTAAAATCTGCCATATAACCCTAGCAGTATATGTGTGAAATAGACACTGAAAAATCAAAGCTACAATGGTGTTATAATTACTTATCTTCATCTTCCTTTCCCTGAGACTATGGGGCAGTATAGATGGGTGGCTCAAAGCCGTCTCTGTATGCTGTGCTGCACAGATGTGCACTTAAAAAGAAGCTGCTCTGGGCGGGGCTGCAACACAGCCCTATTACACTGCTTTTGCTGAGAAGTGTCTGTACACTGCACCACACCTATGCAGCTGTTGCACCCACTGTGTGGATGGGCATGCACACCTGTGACGGTAGTAGGGCTGGGTGTGTCTGGATGCCCAGCCCTATCTAGCCCTAATTTTGTCCCCAGGGGACCACAAAGTGCCCGTCTGTACCAGCCCTATACTATGTATTTGAATGGCATCTTGAAAAACAAATCCAAAGCCACAGGACTCATGCTCATCAAATATGCACTGAATTCCCAATTGCAGCTGACAAGCATTTTGTAGGATTCTGTAGAGATTTCAGACTGGAACACACCAGCCCCATTTGCACTGCGATTGTGTTAATGAAAGGAAAGGAAATGCATTCATACTAGTTTGGATGCAGTCCTTATTGCATGTGTCTTCAGTCGCAGGACTGAGGATGTTGCAGTCATGGATGCTCCCACACTCTCTTTCCCAGGCATCTCCTTAACCCTGCCTCCTTGTCCTATTGCTCTACCCTGCATGCTTTTGCTATTTTATTTTTATTTCTCTTTTGAACACAATTTTGTGTGTAGAGAAGGGGGGAGATGGAGGGAGGAGGAGACTGAGAAAACTGCCCAGTCCTGGAACTGTAGCTTGAAGCTTATTTCACAAGGGGGTTAATATAACAGAAATGTGATTTACAGCTATTAGCAGGCTTTGCCTGACAATTAGAAGGTTTGCCACAGCCATGGGTGGACTAGACCAGCTACAGGTCCATCACAATTTTGTCTGATAAGATTCCACAATAGACAGTACTATGTTCCTTCAATATCACTTTTCTGTCCTTATGCAATAATCCCATTTCTTTCCCCCAAAAAACATTTAACAATTTTTAAAAGGCTGATCCTCATTTGACCTGTTGCCATTGTCTACTTGAACTTCCCAACTCCAGCAAATAGCACTTTCTTTCAGTTCTCCATTCTGTAGTAGTGCTTTCAAGAGATCAACCATCATATATCTAAACCAAGGCAAGAAGTGTGTGAGCAACACAGGCTCCTTAAAGTTTTGCCAAAACAGAGATTACTTTCTTTCTTCTTATTCCCATTTTCAAAGTAAACCAGAGGCAAATGGATCTGGAGTTAAGATATAAACTATCATGATATCTACTTACAGTATGTCACTGAATATATTGTCATTATTGTACAAGCACAGCAAGATAGGACTTTCTAGATCTTCCCTAAATCAGAGTTATCCACATTTCAAGACTGCAGGTGGGATGAAGTCTTCTAAACTAATGATGCAGCACCAGCACTGGGTCAGCCTTGTCATTCCCCAAAGGGATGAGGCAGCTGATTTTAGGTAATAGGGAATGGGATCATCCCCCCCCCCCTTTTTTTTGTATATTATTTTTAAAAATGTGCCAGGAGCTGGAAGATACTTGTGGGCTTTTCTGTCTCAGGTGCCAAAATATATTCGCTGGGGCTGGTTATTTGCTACTCTCTCTCATATTGCAAAATGACTTACAGTTCTTCCAGACAGGTCTAAAGAAGTATGAAGTTTCACAAGATTGTGAGTTCAATACCAGCCAGAAGCAATTAGTTTACACATTGTAAACTGCTTAGGGAGTGCTTAAGTGCACTGATAAGCAGTATAGAAATGTACTTCCTATTGCTATGATAAACTCCTTGTATTTCAATGGGATTTGCTCCATTATGTTGCCTCTTCATCTGCTCATTCCATTCTTTGCCGGATAGGGCTGTTTCTTGGATCTTGAGAATCCAGGATCTCCAGAATCCAGAACTGGAGTTTTTCCATAATTACACATCCATAACGGCTCCATAGTCATGATCCCCATGATTGTGCATGGCTGCCATGATCATAACTACCCTCCCAAATTTGCTTTATTGGGCATCAGCCACACTGAGAAAAGGAGGTCCATTCTGTGGGTGATTGGAGTGAGTGAGGCTGAGACTTTCAAAGCAGCACCCCTGTCACAATTCTTTGTCACAGCTTCACTCACTGGTGAGGTGGTGATGGAAATGCCATCCACCCATTGTCCATTCGCCAGCAGAGTGGGCCTCCTTCTCTTGGTGTAGCTGATGTCTTCTAAAGTAGATAGCAAGTAAGGATTGGAAAAGGAGATGCATATGTAACTTAGGAGATGGTGTAGAATTCTGACCATTGGATTTGTATTGTTTGAGGGGGCACTTTCACTGTAGAAACAATGCAGTTCGAAACTACTTCAAGTGCTATAGTTTTACAAGGTCTTTAGCTTTGTCTCCAAAAGAGTGCTGGTGCATCACAAAACTACAAATCCCAGGATTCTGTAGGATGGAGCCATAGCACTTGATGTGATGTCAAACTGCATTATTTCTATACTGCAGATGCACCCTCAGAATGAAAAAGAAACTCACTTGAGAATGAGAGTGAAATGTTGCAGGTGGTGCAAGGAATTGCCAGAAAATAGTCCAGGACAACAAAAACGACATTTATTTTAGAGGGGAAAAGACCACAGACTGCTCCTATCATAATATTTTCTTATATTCTGTATTGTTTTTCATGGTGAGTTGCAGTGTTAATTGCTTTGCTCTTATTCTACAGTCTCAAGTCTCTAGTTGTGCAAGAAACAACAAAATTAGAAACAGTAGTCCTTTTAGTTTCATTTTGGTTTTGTTCTAGTCTGAGTGCTTTGAGGACAGGGGAAAGATATCTATATTTTATTTATTTATTTATTTATTGGACTAAAAGCTGAGCCAGAGAAAAACTCAAGAGGACATAATGACTGGAAATATTAAAAGTTCCTTAGGCTATCCAAACTAGTATATGTCAACTTTGGGAGATAATCTTTAAAATTAAGTGGGCAGGGGAGTCTCAAGAACATTTAAAATGCTGGTTTTGAGTTTTAAAACATTAGATAGTATAAGACCAGAATTTCTTAACTTTACCCATCCATATCAAACTGTCTGACTCTTAAATTCATCTGCTGAATGTCACCGTAAACTGTTGTAAGAAGCGCAACTTCTCGCTGTACCAAATTGGAAGGGAAAGGCCTCATTACTCCTGTCATCCCACTTTTTAAGCTGCTTTTAAAATGTCTGTTTCTCTCCCCTTCTCCCACTTTCCCACTTTGTCCTGCAGCCTCTTCTGTCTTGTGTATTCCTCCTCATTGATCACTTTGACCATCTTGATCACACCCTAATGTTTCTTGGCCACATATCTCCAGTTTTCACCTGTAAAATGGTGGAGGATATGGTCAGAGGTAAAGCACATGTAAGGCCCTTTCTGTGACAGCTTGAACAGAATAGAATACCATGCCAAAAGAAGTTTGTCTAGCCCTCTAGTTAATACCCTTTCTCAGTGGGTATTTTCCCCCTTATTATTGGGCAATCTGGTGGACCCTTTAAATACACTTTTGAGGAATGGCAAGATCCACTGATCTCTACTTTTGGCAGAGTATCTTTAGAGACAATGTGAAAATAATCTGCCAGACTACAAAACTAATAATTTGCTTTGCCTCCAGCCATGTGGTCTGAGGCAGGGATTATATACAGAACATGAAGGGACTCTGCCTAAAGTTCAGAGCAATTCCTGCCTTGATAAAGTTGGTTAGACAGACTTCAGTTTCTTTGCTCCCATGATTTGGCAGCTTCCCTGAGGTGTGCCCTGTGGGCTGACTTGGGGGCTTAAAGTACAGACTTTGGAGGGTTTGGGTTTTTTTGTTTTGTTTTGTTTTTTGTACAGCTCTGTCTCAGCTATAATTTAAGACAAAAAGCAATGAAACACTTTTGGGTTTTGTGGAATTTGCTTAGCTGTTTGCAGTTTCAAAGGTTTGCAGTTTCACTGACCACACACATTTCTATATGAACATTCCTGACTTGGCTTTAGGGGAAATTTCATTTTTTGTATCTTAAACTGCATTTCCTTCAGCTACAATGTAAACCCAAGAATCTGCTCCTCTCTTTCTCTTCCCCCCTTTCCTAAAAATCATTTCAACCATATTTCAGGAACAGTCAAGTGAAGTACAGAAAAGACTCAACAAAATAGCAGTGCTATGTTCTAACTGATCTGACAGATAAAACGCTGTATCACTTGTGCCTCAGTGACAAAAATAGTTTGGTTCTTTTTTACCCTGTCATGCTGCATGATATCCTGCCTCCTAAAAAATGTGTAATCAAAATGAACAAAGTCTTAGTTCCTTTGGGTTCCTTTAAATCACCAGAGTACAAAAATGTAGTGTTTACAAGATATAAATTCCAGACTAAAGGAAAAGTGCCCCTTTTTGAGGGTTATATTTGTCAGACCACAGAGGCGCATGTAATAACATTCTCTTCCACATGAAGGCATTTGACCAAACTCTCCAGTATGGGAGTAAAACCACTCTCTCTGCCAGTTCAGACCAGCCCCTTTGCAAAGAAATCTGAAGAAGGAGACCCTCTTCAGGTCTTTGGTTCCATTGCCAAACTGAACTCACTGTCTAGAAATTCCTTTTAATGTTCAAGTGAAATTGACTCTCCTGTAACTTAAAACCATTAAACCTAGTACTATTCTCTGAGGCAGCAGAGAACAGGCCTGTCCCCTCCTCTCTGTGACAGTCATTGAGGTATTTAAAGAGTGCAATCATGTCACCCTTCGGTCTTCTCTTCATAAAGCTAAATATGTCCAGCTCCTTCAACTTTTTTTCATATGTTTTGTGCTACATAGTTCCATTTGAAACCAGCTTTAGGACAGGATATGGAGTTGAGACAGCTATGGTTGCCTTAGTGGATGATCTTCATCTGAATATCAACAGGGGAAGTGTGACCCTGTTGGTACTTTTAGACCTCTCAGCGGCTTTCGATACCATCAATCATGGCATCCTTCTGGAACGCCTAGGAGAGTTGGGAATCGGGGGCACAGCATGGCAGTGGTTCTGATCCTTCCGCTCAGGCAGATTCCAGAAGGTGATGCTTGGGGACAGTTACTCCTCAAAAAGGGAGCTAAAATTTGATGTTCCTCAAGGTGCCATTCTGTCCCCAATGCTATTTAACATATATATGAGGCCGCTGCGAGAGATCATCCAGAGACATGAGGTGGGGTGTTATCAGTATGCTGATGACACCCAGATAAATCTCTCCATGCCTCGGACTACAGCATTGACTAAGGATGGCATCTCTCCTCTCAATGAATTTCTCAAGGTGGTAATGGACTGGATGAGGAAAAACAGACAAACTAAATCCAGACAAGACGGAGGTACTCGTTCTCAGGCCCCCAGTCCAGGTATAAAGATATGCCAACTGGTCCTAGACAGGGTCACACACACTGACCCTAAAAGACTGTGTTCGTAGCTTGGGGGTATGTTGTTTCAGATGTGAAATCAGATAAATGCAACAGTAAGGAGTGCTTGTTATCAGCTTTGGCTCACTGCATTCTTTCCTGAAGCTGGGGGATCTGGAAACTGTGGTACATGCACTGGTAACCTCACGACTTGAGTTCTGTAATGCACTCTACATGGGACTACCCTTGTGCCTAGTCCAGAAACTTCAACTAGTTCAAAATATGGCAGCCAGACTAGTCACTGGAAAAGCTAGAGGTGACCATATAAAACTGATCCTCAAATCTTTTCACTGGCTGCCTATTAGTTTCCAGGCACAGTACAAGGTGTTGGTGACAACCTTTAAAGCCCTTCATGGCCTGGGTCCAGCCTATCTGCAGGATTGCCTTCTTACATATAATCCACGCTACATACTTAGGTCCTCTGGGAAAATTTTTCTGCAGCCAATAAAGACTAGGTTGGTTGTAGTTACCCAGGGGACCTTTTCATCTGCCACTTCCAAATTATGGAAGAGATCCAAATTATGGAAGAGATCCAACATATCACCAGTCTCTATGGCTTTAAAAAGGCTATCAAGGCGGATCTCTTCTGACAGGCCTTCCCTGAGTAATTCACTCGGACATCCACTGATACGGCCCCCTACTCACTACCCCAAGATGCCCATCTTCCTGTTTCTAATTGCTTTAATGATTTAAAATGTATTTTATTGTTATGTGGGAATTATTATGTTTTTTTTTAAGGGAGGGAGGGGATAGTGGGATTCATTTTTACTTTGTATGAATTTTATTATTGCTGTAAGCCGCCTTGATCATATTGGAGAGGCAGGATATAAATAAAATATGATGATGATGATGATGATGATGATGATGATGACGACATACCACCAGTAGCATCACTAAGGGGGTGCGGGGTGTATGGCCTGCACAGGGTGACACCCAAGAAGGGGGGTGACACCCACAAGAGGGGGTGACACCTAGTCGGTCCCTGGCCCTGGGTGCTCTTCCCTGGCATTTCCTGGGGAATAGCGGGAAATGTCCCCTGGGTCCTGGGGGCTCTTCCCTGGGGGTGCACTGGGGAATTCCAGCTGTGCATGTACGCTCCCACATGCACCGGAAGTCACACACCAGAAGTCCCACTCCCATAAGTCCTGTCCCCCTGTTTTTACTATATAAGCAATCCACTGACCAAACCAGGTGACACCAACTCTAGAAACACCACTGCATACAACCTATTATCCTTGTTGCCTTTCCCTGAATCTGCTTCAATTTGTCTATATCCTTAAAATTAGATGCCCAGAACTGAACACAGTACTCCAAATGAGGCCTGGACAGTGCAGAATATAGTAGGACTATTACTTTCCTTGATATGGAAAGTAAGCTTCTGTTAATGCAGGCTAAAATGGCAATCACCTTCTTTGCTGAAGCATCATCCTGCTGGCTTATGGTTGATTTATGATCAACCATAATCCCACGGTCCTTTTCATATGTAGTACTGCTGAGTCATAACACATATGACTTGATGATGTGCAGTGTTACAGGATGGAGCACCCTTGTTCCATAGTCCAGCCAAACCATTCTATTTGAACCCTGACAGCAAACTGACACCACTGAACATTCTCAATCTTCACTGAGTTAATTTGGCAGATTTTCCCCTTAGAATCCTTCCCTCCTTTGTCCAGTTTTAGTCTTTCTACAAATCCAATGCATATGGGAAAGTTCACATAGGGGCTCTACAGACTGCCCCTAAGGGGTGGCAGGATCTGGCCAGGAAAGGGCGCAAAAAGGCCTTTGAAGGGCACAAAAAGGAGCCGCAAAAAGTGGCTCTTTTTTGCACCCTCCAAAGGGTGCCATAGTCGTGGCAGCATGGCTGTATGGTGCCCCTTCAGTGCTGCATAATCTGGATAGAGCGCTGGAGGTGCGCCATGAGATGCCGCATGCCATCTGGAGTGGCACGTGGCATCATGACGCCCTGGGGGCAGAGTCAGGGCATGTGTCATCAGGACGCTGAGCCCTGACTCAACCCACAGGTTGGCCTTTTGGGCTGGTCTGTATAGGCCCTAAGTCTATGAAAGCTTATGGTACAGCTTCTTTCTCTCAGTCTCAAAGGTGCTACAAAATCCCTTTGCATGCAAACCTAGTCTTCTTCCAAAGTTGCTGATACCTCCCTCTTATGCATACATAGTGCTGTTTTTGCTGTATAAGCAATCATATCCAGAAGATTCAAAACAGAGGGACACCTTAGTTTTAGGCAAGTAAGGAAAATGAAAAGAAGGCAAGAGTTATGGGATGAATGTGGTTACAGAAAGTACTATGATACTCCAAGATGGGATGCCTAGTATCAGTTGGTAACCAGCATCAGATTTCTTGGTCTCATGCTGTATTTACAGCTATTTACAGCTATCAAGTATTATCTTCAGCTCCAGGTGTGTGTGTGTGTGTGTGTGTGTTTCATTAGCCAAACACTAACCTTTATAAAAAGGCAACAGGGAAGCAACTGCCCAAGAAAAGCCAGCTTCGATGTATTTTTTTGCAAAGCCTACTGTGGTTCTGCTATCTGTGACAGATCACATATTCTGCCTGGCAGAGGATCTATCCCTAGCATTGCCCATTTTAAAAGATCAGATAGCTGGAAGAAAAGATCTGAGACTCAGCAGAACCGCTTCCTGTCAGGCAGACCACAATGAGCCTGGTAGCTGATTCCCAACTTTGGGCCCAAAATTCTGGACCTCACCTTCCAGAAGCCCAAGAAATATATTGAACAGTGTGACATTCTGGCTATTGCAATTCAATATCTGGAGACCCTCAGATAGAGAACCACTGGGCTCAACAGACCAATGCTGTGATATTATATGCCATTTTACTGTACATTGATTTGTTGTTGTTATTTGCCATCCAGTCTGCTTTGAATGAGAGAGCCGGTGTGGTGTAGTGGCTTGAGTGTTGGACCAGGACACTGGGAGACCAGGGTTCGAATCCCTGCTCAGCCATGGAAACCCACTGGGTAATCTTGTGTGAGTCACACTCTCTCAGCCTCAGAAGAAGGCAAGGGCAAACCCCCTTTGAACAAATTCTGACAAAGAAACCCTGTGATAAAGTTTACATTAGGGTCACCATAAATCAGAAATCACTTGAAGGCACACAACAACAACAGAGTGAGAGATCTCTTAGACACCCTGTTATCAACTGCCCTGCTTAGGTCTCACAAGCTCAGAAGTGTGGCTTCCATGATTGCAAATTTACAGCGCTTTATCAGTAAAGTTTAAATCATCATCATCATCATCATCATCATCATCATCATCATCATCATCATCATCTACCAGTCGTGTGGTCTTCCTCTTTTCTTACTGTCTTGCAGATCTTCATGTCCCTCTCAGTGGAAGCCAAAATATTGGCTAGTATCCTGTTAGAGACACAGGAAGGCATAATTCCAACTTCCATTTCCACCTGTCTTTTTGTGGTCATGGGGGGGAGGAAGCATTTATTACTTTCTCTGTGTAATGACCACACTCCACAAGAACTCGCTTTCTTCTTGCCTTATCAACCCACTTCAACACATTCATTAGTTTGTGCCTGAAGGGCCAGTCACCTTCCTTCTGCAGTACAGGAAAAGAGTCACTTCTGAAAAGCAGAATTAGTATTTTTAGAAACTGGAGTGTCTTAATGGCTGGGGAACTGGACAATTTAGAGGTGGTGAATCCAGTTCCCTACATCAATTCATGCTCTTCCCTTTCAACCTACATGTTTAAAAGTAATCAGGATGATGTGTGGTCCTGTCTCATGTGCACACACTTAACTCACAGAACACAGGGAGTCAGCTGATAAGGAAAGGCTGGGGTAGGAAGCTTTGGGCCTCCAGATGTTTTGGAGTACAACTCCCCAAATTCCTTACCAAGGTGAATGTAGCTGATGGGAATTGTAAAGTAAACAAGTAGGAAAATGGTGCTTCATTCCAACATTGTTAAATGAAACTGCCCCAATTCCCAGCTCATACCATAGGTGCCTCCTGGTGCCAGAAACAGGGAATGGTCCTGTCCTCAGATCTATATGTACTGCAGGAGAATCTGGCTTTTAAATGTACATCCGTAATTTACTTGAGAGGCAGTATAGTGTACTAGTTTGAGTGTTGGATTAGGGCTCTGGAGACCAGGATTCAAATCCCTGTTTGGCTATGGAAACCCACACTCTCTCAGCCTCAAAGGAAGATGATAGTAAATCCCCTCTGAACAAACACTGATAAGAAAACTCCAGAATAGGTTCACTTTAGGGTTGCCATACATCAGAAACAACTTGAGGGCACACAACAACAAATTTACTTGTTATTCATGTTATTTTCCCAGATATATTTGGGCAGCCTTTTTACTCAAGATTTAAAAGTGAATAGTGAATCAGCTACTAGCTATGAAACCCATTTAGGTGATATCAAGCCTTGGTGGTGCAGTGGTTAAATGCCTGTACTGCAGCCACTTACTCAAAACCATAAGGTGGCGAGTTCAAGACCAGCAAAGGGCTGAAGCTTGACTCAGGCTTTCATCCTTCCGAGGTCGCTAAAATGAGTACCCAGATTGTTGGGGGGCAAATAGCTTACAATTGTAAACCGCTTAGACACTCCTTAAGAGTATGAAGCAGTATATAAATGAAGCTGTTTGTTTTTGTTTGTTTTGCTCTTTCTTAGCCTACCTATCTCACAAAGTTGTTGGCAGGCTAAAATCCTACTTGAAGCTCTTTGGGGGAAAAACAATAGGATGTAAATGCAATTAACACATAAAATTAAATTCCTACAGAGGGAGAGAAGGCTGAAGATACCAATAGCCAAGATGGGAAATAATGAAAGGAGCTTAAATATAGCCTGGTTAAACCAATTGACAGATAATTTAAGCTGTTGTAATTGTATAATACATAATTTCATAAGTCCAGAATCACCCTGCATTAGCAGTGGCTCAGAATGCTGCTGCCCTCACAAACAGCAGATACCCAAGATAAAATGAATGAAGAAGCTTGTCCAAGTTCTGCAGTGATAAATTCTGTAACACGGACAATGAGCATTCATTCTGGTCTTCTCAAAACTATAGAACTATCAAGGAGTAGCTATCTTTTCCTTATGGCTGTCCTCCTCTTGCCTGACACTTTAAAAGCTGCACTCTTTGACAGGTCATAAGGGTTTCCTATCACTCACCTACTCTCTTTTTATTCTTACTTTAAAAGGAAGAAAGCATAGAACTTTCTGATTGTTTAGGGCTTCATCTACACTGCATAATTAATGCAGTTTGACACCACTTTTGACTGCCATGGCTCAGTGCTATGGAATTCTGGGATGTGCAGCTTTGTGAGCTATTTAGCCTTCTCTGATGGAGAGCTCTGGTGGCACAACAAACTACAGATCACGGGATTCTATAGCATGAGGCCGTGACATTTAAAGTGGTGTCAAACTGCATTAATTCTGCAGTGTGGCAGGAGCCTAGGAGTATGAAAATGCCCAAAGCATCTAGCAGGTTATTTGCAATATGAATCCATGCCTGTTTACTTAGAAACTTACTCCCAAGTAAATGAACATAAAGTTCGGGCCTTGGTCTTGTTTCCTAAGCAACAACATCAATAAAGTCATTCTAACACACTTATCATTTCATGCCCTTCCACAGTCTTTTGACCTCTCCTTTCAAATCACATCTCTTCCAGCCTCACTGTGTTGCTTTTTTTCCCCCATGACTGAATGTAACTATGCTAAACTAAAGGACAATTGCAACAGGCCCGTGGACACCATTTCCCATCGCATGCAACAGTTCTCCAGGCTGCTGGTCTGTTTCTGGCTACAAATTTGAAGTGCTGGTTATGACCTATAAATCTCTGAAAGACCATATTCTCCTATATGAAACCACCTTCATTTTGAGATCATCTGGGCAGCACATTCTGTTTGTCCCACCACCTTCACCAGTACATCACTTGGGACTATGGAGGAGGGCCTTTTTGGTAGCTGCTCCCAGGCCCTAGAACTCCCTCTCTAAAGAATAAAGAAGTTAGATTAGTGCACTCCCTATTATACTTTTGCAGGTAGGTAAAGATATTTGTTTTGTTTTGACAGTCCATTGCTGGCTGAAACTGTACTGTTTTGCTTTTAAATCTATTGTTTGTTTAATAATATTTTTAATTTTTGCATTATATGAATTTTAAGCTGCATTTGCTTTAACCTTTGTAAGCTACCTGGAGTCCCCAGACTGGGAAAAAGGTGGGCTATAACCACCAGCAGCAAAAACAACATGCTTAACCAGGTATAAACTGTACAATACTCCCCATTACAGTGCAAGTATTCTCCATTCTGTTTGTTAGAAAATGTATCTCTATAGCTGCGTTTTGGAAGGCTGTGCTACATTTGTGCTGTACGGGAACTGGCCTCTTTGTAATAATTACATGTTTCTATGCGGTCTTCAGTGCCCCAGCTAGTATACTATAATTAATTTTCTTCGTTTTGCTGGATTGTAGAAATCTATGTTATTAAAACAAGCAGCCGTATGAGACCCATCAAGGTCAATGTTAGCCTTACCTAGAATGGAATTTCACACTGGCCTCCTGTGTGGATAGTTAACTGCATAATAAAAAGCCATTTATATTAGAGAAAGAGAAAAAGAGAGCGCTCCAGCAGTGACTGCAGTTCTCTGTCTGCGTCTGCAGTGAGTTGAGCTGTCACTTGGCGCTTTGATGCTCATCTCTGCCCCTCCCACATCTCTTTTCACATCCCAAATTGTCTACCTTGTCATCCCTTTTCCCCACCTCATTGCGAGATAGATAACCTCATTGTGACATCATGCACCTGCCAGTCACGCAGAGTTAAAAGTACCCTGAGCGCAGCCCCGTCAGGCTCCACTGCAAACTGACGCAAATGAAACCCTTCTTGCTATCCCTGCAGCTGCCATGGACTGCTCTGACCACAGTCCCTTAATTCCACTGGGGAGAGCAGGACTGGGGAGGGTGACTCAGCCTGTGCCAGAGTCGCCGGGTATTTGAGATAATCAGCCTACTCTTTTAAACTGCAGCCAGTGTGGCATGCGAGAATGCTTGCCTAGGTCAAGGAGAAACTGTTCTCTCTCATTCTCACACAGCTAATGTTGGACAGGCAAATGGTGCTGCACTGCTGAACTCTTTCTAAATCTGTAGCTCTGTGTGCCACATCACACCCTGCCACCACACACTCCAGGATGGTTCCCATAGCTTTAAATGCAAATGCCATCTCTTTCTTATCTTAAGTTCACTTTTGCAGCCCAAGACACATTGATTGGGCATTTCTAGGTACCAGATGCAGATATTATAGGCATAGATTTTAAAGATAAACTCACAAACCAAACAAACAAAACACTAAAGGAGCAGTCCACCGCAGAACAGTGCCAGAGATGCAATTTCTCTGGACACTCATAGTTGAGAGAGTGCATCAGAGTCTTCCTGACATCCAGGTTTGCATACTCTGACAATAAGCTGTTTGTTCTAGCACAAAATGAGACCAATAGCAGCATTGCCTATTTCCCCAGCTAGTTGTTGTTGTTTCTGTTTACTGACTTCAAGTCAATCCTGACTCATGGTGATCCTATGGAAGAGATATCTTCAAGACTTCTTATCCTCCACTGCTGTGCTTAGGTCCTGTAAATTCATACACATGACCTCCCATCATTTCCCCAGCATCCAGGCCAAAACACGCAAGGACTTTTTTGGAAATGCTTTGGGCTTTCTGTGCATCATTCTGTTAGCTGAACCATCAGAAGTGAATAAGAATGTATTCATAGCAAGAATTACTCAGCAAGAAAAATATTTCAGTAGGCTTAACATACTCCAAAGAGCAGAGGGCAGAACAAGACACAAGGAAGACAGATGAAACTTAAAACCACACAGGGAAGTGTTAGTATGTGTAGTGATCAGTGTTTTTTCAAAAATATTTAATTTAATCATTTAAATGTTCAAAATCCACCCTACCATCAACTTGAGTCTGGAACAATCCAAACAACAAATTCAATTTCTTGATACCATTGTGCTTCTAAACCTGAGACTTTAATATCACTGTGTACTACATCTGAAGAAGTGGGGTTTTCCCCCAAAAAGCCAGTTAGCCCTTCCTCCTCCACATTAGCAGAGAAGATACTGTAAAAAGAAGGAAAAATGGGATTTGTTGTTGTTAACTGCCCTCAAGTCAACTCTGACTCATGGCGAACCTGTGGATGAGACATTTCCAAGCCTTTCTATCCACCAGTGCTCTGCTTAGGTCTTGTAAATTCAGGCCCATGACCTCCTTGATTGAGTCTGTCTATCTGGCATGTGGTCATCCTCTCTTTCTGCTCCCCTCTACCTTTTCAAGCATTATTGTCTTTTCTATGTGGCCAAAATACAACAACCTCACTTTGATCATCTTGGCTGCCAGGCAGACCTCAGGCCTGAACTGTTCAAGGACCCATTTGCTGGTCCCTTTGGCTGTCCATGGTTTCCTCAGCAGTCTTTTCCAGCACATCTCGAATGACTTGATTTTCTTATTGACTTTGGGCCAAAACAGAAGGGTAGTAAGTGCCAGTAATGTGGGGGTGTGGTGTTCAGATGGCCCATGCCCCCACGTCGCTAGAAAGCTGCATGGCTGACCACACATGTGCTGGCTTCACATCATTTTGGCACCATGGCATTTACACGTGCCGCAACTCAGAATCACCAAAAAGCTGGTTCTACTGCACACACACAAAAAAATAAAAAATAAAAAATGGCTTTTTCTTAGCCCCAAAAGGAGCAGCTTTCAGCCACTTCTTTTTGAGCTGGAAAAACACTGGGTAGGGGGTGTAGCATACAGTTGCCACGTATCCAACCTGGTGATCAAAGGGGCAGTGTGACACCTGTCTGTTTGGCTCTTTGTTCATTTTCCAGCTGAGGAATAAAACAATGGATTGGACAATTCTGACTTTAGTACAGTGTCCCCTTCCTTTACGTGGGGGATCCATTTCAGTCCCCCCCCTGCGTAAAGGGAAAAACGTGCATGCTGAAGCCCCATTTAAACCAATGGGGCTTATGCTCGCAGTGGCAGCACCCCATTAATCCTTCTGGCATGCGGCACCTTCTCTTCCAGCACAGCTTCCAGTATATGCTGGAAGCTGCGTAAGGCACGCATGCATATGACACGTGCGCACTTGTACTCAGTTGTAAATTTATACTCTTTACCATCTTATCTAGTTCTTTCATAGCTACCCCTCCTATTCCTAGTCTTCTGATTTCTTGACTGCAGTCTCCATTTTTAACAATGTTTGATCCAAGGTACAGAAACTCTTTTAACTATTTTGATTTCCTCATTGTCTAGGTTCAGTTTATGCAGATCCTCCCTGGTCATTTTTTTTTTTAATGTTCAGCATTAAACCTGCCTTTGTACTTTCTTCTTTGATGTTCCTTGGTATTTTTTCCAAGTCTGTGATGTTTCCTGCTAGTAAAATGGTAATGTTGTTGTTATTCCTTCCTCCTTTCTTCACTCCTTCTTCTTCTGAGTCTAAACCAGTTCTTCGTATGATATTTTCTACATTGTGGATAAGCAAATAGGGTGATAAATGTAGCCTTGTCTGACCTCTTTGCCAACAGCAAACCATTCTGTTTCGATGTATTGCATTCTAACAGTAACCTCTTGTCCTAAGTACAGATTTCTCATCAGGACTATCAAATGTAGTAGTATTCCCATGTTTTTAAGAACAATCTATACCTTTTTGTGATCTAGGGACTGGAGAGACCCAAAGGGCTGTCCCGGCGGCGATACTAGGGTTCCAGATTGCACAGCAACTGCACGGTCAGGAACCCTAGTACGGCATGGCGCCAGCATCATGGCGGTCTCATGATGCCGACGTCACTTCTGGGCACCCAAACAGAGTGCACAGGAAGTGGCTCTGTAACAGTGCCACTTCCTGTATGCAGTCACACCAAGAAAGGAGCTGTTCTAGGCAGCTCCGTTTTGGTGTGAACAGCACCCAGGCGCTTCATTCCCGTGGCAACCAAATGGCTGCAGGAACAAAGCAAGCGAGAAAGGGGCCGAGGAGACCCTTTCTCCACTGGTGGTGGATGTGGGAGTGTCCAGGGGCATGAAGCCTCAAGGACACCCCTTTTCTGTGCCACAGAAAGGTGGCATTTTGCCGCTTTTCTGTGGTGTGGTAAAGCGGCGGATTGGGGCCTCTCGGCTGCCAGTGAAGTTGTTCTGGCCCCACTCCTCTGCGGATAGGGGTGGGTACAGACCGCCTCTTCAGGGGCACTCTGTACTGCCCCTATGTAGTCAAACTCTTTGCTATAGTCTATGAAGCACATAGTGAGCCAGTGTGGCATAGTGGTTTGATTGCTGGACTACAACTCTGGACACCAGGGATTCATTCCCAGCTCAGCCATGAAACCCACTGGGTGACCTTGGGCAGCTCCCCTCCCAGCCTCAGGTGAAGGCAATGGCAAACCTGCTCTGAACAAATCTTGCCAGGAAAATCCCATAATGGGTTCACTTTAGGGTTATTGTAAGTCAGAAATGACTTGAAAGCATGCAACAACAGCAGATAAAGGACATGCTGAATTTCTTCTAGATTTCCTAGGTACATTTCACTACAAACTCCATTGTATGTTTGCATTATGGTTCCTAGTGCCTCTTCTTTTCCTGAACCCCACTTGTACCTCTGGGATTTCTCTCTCCATGTATGGTTGGAGCCTATGTGCAGCATTTTGAGCAAAATTTGCTTGTGTGGGAAATGTTATGGTTCTATAGTAGCTGCAGACTTCTCTATCTCCTTTTTTATGGCTGGCATATGAAGAGGTAAAAAATTAAATTGATGGTATATTCCATATCTCTGAGAATGATTGTTAATGTAAATGGGACATTAACCTTCTGAGTTACCATTTGAAGGAAGGGAGAAAGGGAACAAAGACGGCTTATTATGAATTATAGGTCATATATTACTTACTAATTAAAATTATTAATAAATTTTTTAAAAAAAACATTTTGCTGATGGACTTCCTATAGCCAACTGATGGGGCAGTGTAGGAGTAGAATGCTATACTAATTTGCCTGTTGTCTGAGCCAGCAAAATTTTTAGGTTCTTACAGGACTTCAGCTTAATGCTGAAGAGGTGAAACATGATAGCCCACCAGAGTCACTCATTGAGATAGATGCAAAAAAGATGCATTTTCTTTGCATTTTTGAATAGGAAAATTGGACCCAACTATAGTCCAGAATTTACTGTGTAACAAGTTTCAATAAATGAATATGTTTAGTGACCAAAGCACTAATCTGAAGCCCAAGGGCAGCCCTGTTTCTACCTGCAAAGAATTCTTTTGCTTCATGCTTTCTTCTTGGCACTTCACCAATTGAAGGTACTGCTCTGATGATGCAGCACAATATCAGCCATCCAAATGATTTGAATATATATGGATTGCTGGTAGAGGTTTGGCTAAAAGAAAGTACCAGCTTGTATATAGGCAGTGGGAGGGTTTACCCTTGCTGTTTGCTAAGAATATTGCCCGGAAATGACTGCTTTTGATCTGTCCTTCTAATGTTTTATGGCACTCTGTTCATAGGAGTGGTCATAGAGAAAATATTCTTTATTCATGGTGTTTGAAGACAAGAGTGTGGTTGTTGTACCTCCTCCAGAATCACCATCACTGACAAGTTGACTGGCCATGCCCTCCCCAGCAGTGCCTGTTAGCAAATGTGAGAAGGGACCCTACACATGGACCCTCATATGCACACAGCTTCCCTATATGAGGTGAAAACCTGGACCACCTGGATTCCTGCCTGCATAGGGGTGCTTTATGAACATACATCAGTATGTGCATAGAGCTCCCTCTCTTGTTCTCATGCTCACACAATGGGAGGCCAGTGGGGGCATGGCTGCAGGGTTTATTGCAAGCCCCACATGCATTTGTTTAACCCATTCACTTTATTTTTTCCTTGTGGCAAATGTGGTTTAATTATATGTTTTTATCCACTGTGCACCTGGAGGATCAAAAGCTGTGAAACAAATGCCATAAACAAAAACACATGTTATCTGCTTACAGACATTAACCATACTATTGTGCATCTAGGAATTGCATTTAACAAGATGTTACTGAGCACAGTTTTCTCATGGGGTAGTGCTACATTGGGAAGTAGCACTGGGTTATATTCTTTCCGTTGGAAGTGTTAAAGGAACATACTTCCCCTGTCCCCCAAAGTATGTGCAAGCAATGATACACTTAGGACTCTTTCAAACGGGAGGAATTTCTCCCAATTCCGAATGGAGCCAATGCGGATTCATGTAAATTCGCTTGTTTAGCGAATTTACCTGAACCCCTGCTCCGTTCGGAAGGCATTCGGAATCACTTCCCATTACCTGAAAATAACCCCTCCTTGCCCGAAATCGCATGAGAAGCTTAAATTCACAATAACGTTAAACCCATGATTGCATTTGGAGTGACTTCCCTTTTGCCCGAATTTGTGTGAGAAGAATTAATTCGCAATAATGTGAAACCCCAGGATTGCGTTTGGATTGCCCTTGGATTATACTTCCAATTTCCCACGTCTGAAAGAGTAGTTAGGCTACTACCACACTGTAGAATTCAGTTAGATACTGTTTTAGCTGTTGTGGCTCAATCCTATGGAATTCTGGGATTTGTAGTTTGTTACAACACCAGAGCTCTCTGACAGAGAAGGCAAAATGTCTCACAAAACTGCAAATCCCAGAAATCCCATAGCATTGAGCCATGGCAGTTAAAGTGGTATCAAACTGCATTAACTCTATAGTGTAGATGCAGCCTGAGAGGAAGGCAATGGCATACCTTCCAAATGTCCTGATTTGGCATGTACCGGTACTACTGATTGCCCCACTTTTTAAATTGATTTTTGTTTTAAAAAAATTCTCCTCTTCCCATTTTCCCCCTTTGTCCTCAGCTTACTTCATTTGCTGTAAAGGGAGGTCAATGTGTAACAGTAGTTTCCAGTCAATTAACTAAGGAAGGGGGAGAGGAAAGGAAGGATGGAATTGTGCCTTTCCCAATAGGTTCAGGCAAAAGCAAACTGCTGCAGCCTCTCACAGCTTATGTCTTCTTCCTCATCAATATTGTTTGCAATCTTGGTCCCACAGGTTTTGGCCATGTGTATCCTGGCTTTCATCTGTGAAATGTTGGATGGTATACAATGGCCAACCTCCAGATCTTGGGGGTGGGATTCAACCCCTATGATCGGAGCACCGTAAACTGTGGTTGACTTAAAGGCATATAACAACAACAAATGTTTAGACCTTAGTGCTAGGTTTTAGGAGGCACTGATGCATCTACCTGAAAGGTATGTAACCCATACAGTCTTTACAGCATTGTCATAAATAGCTGAAAATAGTAAAAAATTGAAGTGAAATGATTTTACAAACAAGAAACATCTAGTATCAGAATTAAAATGAAGTCAGGTATATCTTCAAATAGGCCATTCTAGCTGGGAGCTGTAGCATTTCCATTTGTATGACAGAAGGAGCCCTGTAAAGAAATAAAACAGTCCATTGACATAGAGGTAACACTGTGACCTATGGACAGTCCCCTGTTCATATCAGAGAACCACCACCCACCCACCCCGCCACACTGTTAGTTTTATAAAGTGACCTACCTCTTTTATAAAATACAGGGGGACTATTTTAGGTAAGGCATAGCAGAGTACCATCTGCTGGAACTGTGAAATGTGTATTTAATCTATAGACAAGAAATTATCAGTATAAGAAATATCAGAAAGTAAAGCGGATTGTTAAAGTTTCCCTACTAGAGCATCTGGGCCTTCAGCCAGGTTTATGAGAGGCAGAACTTCGGAGAGTGAAAATTTTCCATCTATTACTGATGGGAAAAGCTTTGCCTGCTGACTTTTCTCATTTCATGCAGCTCTTAAAGGCAAGGAAACCTTTTCAGAAAGAAAATTATGAATCTTAGTTGGAACATAATTGGGCATTTGGGGAGACAGGTGGGCATGTTACTTGATTGTTTAACTTTCCATGTATGACCTGTATGACCTAACTTCCCTATAAGAAGAGATAAAAGTTTGCATAGATTCCATAACCTCCTATCAGCCCCCTGCAACATGGCCCAAAATAAGGGATTTTGGAAACAGTAGCCCAGAACATCTGAAGAGCCAACGATTCCTTATTCCTGCCATAGAAAAACCACTATTTCTAAGATTCATCATATCTTGTATTATATTACATACATATATGTATTCCAGCCAATGACCAGTAAAATGACCTATGTTATATTGATAATTTTAGCCTACCTTTCAGGATTGCCATAAAGGATATGAAGTACTTTGCACAGTCAGGATTGCATGACCAATAAATGCTAGAGAGGGATATGACAAAGGGGCATACATGACTATGTAAGGTTGGTGATTATTAACCTACTTGGTGTTCAGATATTATAATATCTTGCACAAATGTTGCAGCTAACTTCTAAGAGAGGAAGAAAACAAAAGGGAGGAGAAACAATGAATAGAGAAGCTGAACAGGAAATGTCACCGATTTCAGGAAATGTCACCTATTCTTGATGTACTTCTAAATTGTATTGTTATCATGGGTTGGTGCTAATCTGAAAGGTTGGTGATTACCCTTATGTAGAAAGAATGACAGATTTGGTTCTTCTAACATACTTCCTAGTGAAGTGAAGAGGCTGAAGTGAAGTGAAGAAAGAGGAGACTTCCCTATTTAAACAAATTGAGGTCAACTGAAGTTCAGTCAATTCTCGCACACATAGTGCTGTCCAATCCCACATGTAGGGTTCTTCATAATTCTTTCTCTAGCTCCTCCTCTTTGCCATTGTTCTGTCCTTATGTGCTCACTCCTAATATTTTCATAACTGCTTTTTTATGTTGCTCTCTTGCAGCTGTAAAAATAATACCACTGTTATTTAGTAATATTATCATTGATTTAAATCTTCCAAGCTGTTCTCTCCATATATGCACCTGTAAGCAGATATAGTCTCTTTAGGTCTATCAAGGAACCCTCTTTGATCAAATGTAGAACCTGCCTTCCATACTCACACTTCTCTCTCTCTCTCTCTCTGCTACTCAAAGACACCACTCTGTTGATTATTATGTTTTGATTGGTGCTTTCCCTCTTAGGTTCTTGCCAGGAAGGCTATTGGGATTGGTATGTGATAACAGAGTTGCTATGAGGTCTGGCCTTACCATTAGGCCAAGCAAGGTGGATCCTCAGATTCTGAATCTCTGAAAAGTGCAACAAATCCTTTGTTGGTTAATTTAGGTTTTTTTACATTTGCCTTAGATGCCAAAATAACTCGACTGACCTTGGGTACTCTGTCTTGTATCTTGAATCAGTTGGATGGCATTTACTGTTCTGCTTCAGACAGCAAAATGTCTTGGGTTGGCCAGGGGTATGGGTGGAGCATCTCTCAATGCTCCTAAGTTTGCATTTGTTTCTACAGCTGCTGTGGTGTCGACTGCTGGCTGAGCCTAGAATTGCTGCCATGTTATGACTCTAACCGCAGTACTGGGATAACAGGATCAGCCACCAACTACTGTAATTGTGGCCAAAAATTCTGAAAGTGAAGATGAGGTCAGTTTGAAAGAGGGGGTGGCTTCATGCATCTACCCTATGAATGAAACAAACCACACTCATTACATCTGTCTTAGTTAGGAATGAGAATTTAGGGAAACGAATTCTGAAAGGGAATTCAACTTTTTCATTTCCAGTGGTAGCTGCTGGATCCCATCCATGTCAGTGGAGCAATGAATCCACCCCAGGTTGAGTGCAGAGTTTAAAGAAGCTAAATAGTGCTCATCACTAACCTCCCAAATAGGTTCAGCACCCAGCATTTAAATATCAAGCTAAAACCTGAGGTGGATTTTCCACCCCGCTGTGTCCCACCAGCATCAGAGCTACTTGCCATCAGTGTGTTGGGATGAAACATTTCAAGAGTTTAAAACAGTGTGGGCCCCATGCTACACAAAATAGAGTCAGCCAGCAGTTTGTGTACATAATTCAATAAATCACCACATAATAGGTCTAGGGGTCATTCTTCTCCTCTATGGGGTTTGAAATCTGGAACCTTGTGGAACTATTTTGGTTTGATTTTGTCCATAAGAAAACCTGTAAGATGTGAAAGGAGCAATTCAGTTTCTTAATATTTGTAGGTTGTTTTATGTCCTCAAATTGATTCTGACTTATGGCAATCCTATCCTAGGTTTTTCTTGGCAAGATTCATTCAGGTCTGTAATCAATTTCTTCTAAAGCTAGGAGAGTGTGATTTGTCCAATGTCACCCAGTGAGTTTCTCTAGCTGAGTGAGGGTTCAAACCCTAGTTTTCTTTAATCCTAGTTCAACATTCAGACTATTGTACTGAGCTGGATCAATTGATAAAAGCTCTGTAAAAACATTCAATAGGGAAAAGAAGATCAGCTCTGGGATTGGTTCCACCTCCTTAACCTCTACACTTTCAACCTGTTTAAGGCTGCAGACAGGGCCAATGGCTGTAATTCCCAGTCTCCTCCCCAGCCATTTCTACACAGAATGAACATTCATGAAGAGTTCAGATTTGCAGATGTGAGAGCGCTATTATCCATTTTTTTTCCTACATAGTATCAGCCAATAATATAAGAAATAATTCCTTGGAATATTCTTCATTGTTAGCCATCTACTTCCAGCACATTCCCAGTCACATTATCTTAGAATCTGCATAAGTACAGAGAGATCATTTTAGATTAATTTTTTAAAATGTGCACATTTCTTTATGTTTGGGATGGAAAGAACATGAGTTTTTAAAACATGAAATACAGGGGAAAGAGAGCAAAACATGACAAACCTTTCCATCCATATAGCTTCCAACAGTGATGAATTCCAATATAATCTTTCATTGTATTAACTGAAGTAGAGATGTTACAAAAAGACCAGTCCCTGAAGATACAATCTGTACAACTGTTACTTAAAACAGTCAACAATAGATAACACACTGAGATGTGTCTTTTGTACACATAAAAATGGCAAAATCATGTGTACAAAGTATGCCAGGATCAAACCAAGACCATCAGAAACAAAACTAGGTTTGTGTCCCACATTCTAATTTTCTAAGTGAACATACCAGAGCTTGTTTATTCCATAAACTGCTTCACATATTTGTGTCTGTGTATTACACACAGACGGCTTTGTACTGCCAGTCTCTGTGCTGCTTAGTCACAAGGGGAGCCTATGCTTGCTTGTAGCCTCAAGGTGAAGTGATGCATACTTTCAAAGATGAGAAATAGAAAAAAAGCTGTCAGGATTTTTGTAGGGTTTTTTTTTTTTTTGTAAACCCTTACACTGAGGCATAATATTTTTTTGCTTTGTAAACTTATTTTCAGCCCTAAATTTATATGTACAGATGCAGTACATATACTGTAGAAACAATATAACAAACGTCCATCCCTGAAGCTATCCAGCAATTCTTTAAAAAAATATCATGGGGGGGGGGAGGTTCTATATGGACTCATTCTAGTAGGAGTGATTTTTCATCTCTGATCATTTACATTATGATAAGATTAGTAAAAAATCAGTTGAAATCAGACAGGATGTGTATAAGGTTTTAGCTGTCTCCCCATCATATCCTACTCCCTCTTCCAAGTTGTGAAGCTTGGGGAAAAAATTTGGACTATAATTCCCCAAATACCACAGCCATGTGAGGTATTAGTTACTCCTCCTCATTTGGTATCATCAGCAGCAAATTTCATAAATATGCCCTTTGTTCCATCATCCAGGTAATTGATAAAGATGTTTGATAGCACTGGGCCCAGGACAGACCCCTGTGGTACTACACTGGTCATTTCTTTCAGGATGAAGGGGACACCTTGGTGAGTGCCTTTTGGGTTTGGTTTGTCAATCAAACCTTTCCTGTGGCACTCCTGCATGGAAAGATTCTGAGAGTCTTTGGTGCACTTTCTAAGTGCTCAAGATATGCAAGTTCCACTTGTTGCCAGCATGTTCCAGTCTCTTACCCATGTACAGATCAGATCCTAGCCAAGTCATTTACTTAAGAAGGACTGTACAGAATCTCTGCACACATCGATATTAAGGCTCTTTTCAGGCAGTACAGTTACAGCAGTTTGATACCCCTTAAATCACCATGGCTGTATGCTACAGAATGCTCAGATTTGTAGTTTGGTGAGGCACTCAAGTCTCTGCCAGAGAATTCTAAGAAACACATGCAACTACTAATCCCAGGTTTTCATAGGATGAAGTCATAGCAGTTAATGGGATCAAAATGTTTTAGTTGTGTAGCATGAAATGGACCTTAGTCACACCTTGACCTGAAGTTGCTGCATTGCCATGGGGCAGTGGTAACTTCTGAAGTGCCAAGAGTTGATCATGCCAGTCCTCATTGCCACACATGCACACATACATCTATCCCTGTAGGTGTCTTGACGCACATCCACAAACCAGTCTGAGCAGTTTGGATTAATGGATTTTAATACCCCATTCAGGATCAAGCCACCCCAAAAGACTTTGCATCACAGCAGAAGTAGCTCACAACAATATATTGTTCTTGAGAAATTTCACTTCCCCCACCCCCACCCCTCCTGGTTAATGTGAGATTGCAGCTAAATCGTGAGAAAACAAGAAAGCAGTGGCAATGTAGATGGCAACATTGCCATCCTGCACAGTCTGATCTTGGAAGTTAATCTGGGTCTGCCCTGGTTAGTACCTAGATGGGAGATTGGCAAGATCCTCAGAACTGTTAAGATAAGGGTCTCATTATTGGCAGATATATTGTTATTAATTTTCCCTGCTTGGAGGTATTATCAGGAGGAAGGCAAATTATTTTGCCCCTCTGTTATCACTGAAACAGCCTTAAGTAGGACTCTTACAAGTTGAATGTGATATGATCCATATGTATAGTGTTCCAAGTAAGTGAGCACAGAATACACTGCAGGCAGCCTTGGTTATTCCTGGGAAGGCTCAGCAACAATTTGTAATTTCCAATTTATGATGATCCTAGGGTGAAAGTGTCATGAGGTTTTCTTGGCAAGATTTGTTTAGAGAGGTTTTGCCTCTACAGCTGAGAAAGTGTGACTAGACCAGTGGGTTTCCTGGTCCTGCAGTCCTAGTCCAATGTTCAAACCACTACACCATGCTGACTCTTCAACAGCAATTGTTATCTTAACATTTCTTAATGCTTGAACATTTAAGTACACTTCTGATTGGCAATTCCTGTGAAGGCTCAACTCAGAGTCATGGTGGTCCGATTTTGCTGGATCATTTGGGGGTGGGGCCTGAAGGGCATCTCTTGGCCTGTGTGAAGTTAAGGAAAGGTCACCACTGACCCGAAGCAGAGATTGGTTTATTAGAAGCTTTGGCCAGGAAGGAAGGAGAGAAACATTGCAATCTTCCATAATGATAGTACCAATCGACACTCATTTTGAATAAATTGTAGGACACCTTTCCCTTCAAATTATAAGTAGTAGTTATAAATGACAAGGAAGGATTTCTAGGCAACTGTGGTACTGGAGCATGTGGAATAGGCTTTGGAAAAGCATTACTTCACTCCAAGCTGTTCAAAGAATTACCCAGTTCACCTCTTCCTTTCCATCTCATATTACTTTCAGGCCATTTAACCATTACAAAACATCACCAAGCTCTTGAACTGTTCTCTTGAAATGAATCCCCAAAGAAGGATTTCAGTTTTATAAAAAGAAGTTACACTAGTTGCACGTTGATCAACTTTAGTTACAGTAAAATAATAACATTTAAACAGCTCACTCAGCATTTTATCTGAGAACCTTGAAACAGCATGTTAGGGCTGCGTCTTTAGACATAATCTACCTAGGAGATTATCATAACGTGGCTGCAGGATAATCTTGTGAAGCCATTGCATGTGTTTACTCCCTGCTTGCAAAACACCTCAGCTGTCCCTGGGAGTCTTCCATGCCACTTGAATTATTCATGAGGGTTTCTAGGATATCTCCAGTGTGGCATGGCAGCCAGACCTTGCGTTTAAATCAATGAGCACATGGAAGGAAACACAGGAAGTGAAAGAAGGACAGCACCTTGACACACATGCATGAACACACACACACACACACACACATTTATACACGCACACACACGTCAACTGTAAGCATATCAATAGTTGGTTTTAACTCTAAAGCAACAAGATCCAGAAGAACCCAGCACAGTTCTACTCCTTATGTTTCCTCCAACAGTAAAGATTCTTACAGGCCTCACCAGAGGAGTAACCGAGTGGGATAACAGTAATCTATGATTCCTTCTAGAGCACCTGGTTCATTAATTCTACATGCTGATTACTAGTTAGTGTTATTAGAAATTAATGAAGTCTTTCTACTGATGCAATCATTTATCCATAGGGTGGACGAAGCCCTATAGCTTATAAAATAGATCACTGTTTGACCTGTGTTGGTGCCATTGCTGTGGCTCTTGCAGCACCTGAAATAGCAAAACAAATGATCTTTCAATACAGCACTTTTTCTTTCTTTTTCGTGGAGGGATGGGAGAGCAATTTTATCTTGAATACAGTATATGCAGGTGCAGATCTCATCATTTCTCACATGATCTCTTTAGTATTCCCCATTCCATCCCACTCCAACATAACATTTTGAAATGGATTGTAATTTGTTAAATAATTGTAAAACTGGACTATACATTGTCAAAACCTACATTGAAACTGTGCCTCTATGTAATCTATAACATATCTGTATGTGCCTGCATACATACACACACACATACATACATTTAAGATGGTGAACATAACTATGTAGTGTTGCATACGAAAACAGAAGCTGTGACACTGTTTGTTAGTCCAGTATTCTTTAAGCCATTGTGGTCAATGCTAAAAGGAAAAACAAATGGTATACTGTATATATCAATTGACCAAAAATACACTTGTGTTTATTGTTAAGGATGCTGCTAAGAAATTGTTAAAACCCACAAAAACAAGCATATGCATATCAAACCAACAAATGGTCTTTGTGCACCATGATTATAAAGACAACTTTGGGGTGGTTGGGTTTTTTTGTTTTTCTTTTTAAATAGTGCTGTTTTTTCTACCGATCACCACAAACTGACATGGCAAGCCACTGCTAGCAGGTATTATATTAGCCCAAGGAGAGAAATATGCAAGGGTCCAGGTGTTAGTGCAATGCAAAACTAGATCACTGTTCAAACATGAACAAGTGAATCTCTTTTTTCAATCATATATTTATTTAGCATTACTAATTGTACATATTTGCTTGTTTAGCACTACTAATTGGACTTATTTCACACTAGCATAGCCCTTCTGTATGTGCACCCTCAAGTCATTCCAACCTGTGACAACACTAAGGCAAGCCTATCATGGGGTTTTTGTGGCAAGATTTATTCAGAGGCTGTTTGCCACCGCCTTCCTCTATGGATGAGAAAGTGTGAAAAGTTACTGTTTTGGATTACCATTTTCAGAATTGTCCAGCTGGCTTTTGGATTCCAGGAGCAGCATCTAAGAGACCTTTTCCCTCTATGCTCTAATATTTCTTTTTCCTTTTGTAGCATTTCCTTTTTCTTCCTGAGGGAGACGGTAGTGAAAGTGTGCCTATTGTCGAATTGATTTTTCCAATATGACAAAAGGCACACTTTCATGACTGTCTCCCTTGGGAAGAAAATGGAAGTGCTACAATGGCATGAAGAATGCTGCTACTCTCCCGCTCCATGTTGGCTTTCCCTTCTCATGTGATAAGGCTCTTAGTGATTGATGAAGTGTGACATATTCAGAATATCATAATAACGGTAGTATGTGTGCATGCATGGAAAATCCAGAACGCAGTTGGATGCTGCTTTGTTGCCCCGCTGCTCACCACCAGATGGTAAACAGCCTGCAGTGGCTTAAAAGGTTGGTTTTACAGAACAAGGGGAAAATGTGTTGTAGTTCTACCTCTGTGGAACTTTATGATCCATCTCCTGATCCAGGATCTCAGCTATGACTAATTTCCACATAAGGCAGAACTGAACTAGGCCTGATTTTTTAAACAATCATTGATTGGCCTGGTACTGCCCCTGACATCATAGATATTTTCTTCAAGGGTTCTAAACAGTACTACATTTGTTCTTAGGAAGTGAAAACACAGTCTGTTGGGCATCATGACGGACCTGAGGAGTGTTTGAAGTACATTTTGTGTTCTTGTTCCAGGCATTGAACAAGGCATTGGGAGATGATGAGTAGTTACAACTAAATGCTGCCTTGCAGGCCAGGGTGGGTAAGATTGAAACATTATTTTCTGAACAATTTATTGAATTAACAAAATTGGGTGGAAGTCCTATGCTAAAATGTGTCAGTTAACTCAAAACATATGTCTTATAAAAGTCATCAGAGGTACATTTAGACATGTGCTGCTGATAACTATCAGTTTAATTTGATACTTCCTACAGTGACATGATTGACGTCAGAACAGTTCCCTACTGCTGTGTTTCTGTTGAGACTCTGACATTGAAAGAGGCTGTTGTTGCCCAGCTGGCTTATGGCATTAACATATTGCATTTCAAACCAAGAGAACCAAATGCTGAGGAAGTAATGGAGTGCAGAGGGTCCCCTCCAAGCCATGCTTTTGTATTATATATGAAGATTTCTATGCTGTCCATCTTAGTCCCTGTATACCATGCAGGGCATCTTATAACACTTTAAAATTGTAATTAAAAAAATAAAACAGTTAATTTGGGAAAAATACAATAAGCATAAAAATAGGACCAGAATCTTGTTGATGTACTAGGCTAGTGGTTTGCACGTAGGGAGGCATTTTGTTTTTAATATGTTGTAGCAGATGGATTTTTCAGGGCTAGTGGTGTTGTTTCTATTTTACTGTATTTTAAATGTTTTTAAAACTATTTTAACTTGTGTCTTTAATTTAAAAAACAAAACAAATAGAATTTGTGTTTTAACTTTTGTACTAGTAGTTTTTAATTGTACTGTGTTCTTAAATAGTTGTAAGCTACCTTGCATCCCCGGCTGGCAGAAAAACAAACAAACAAGCACATCTTCATCAATTTCATTCTCATGGGTAAGGATGAATGGCTGGAATCTTCTATGCACTATGCTGTTGTGTAACCAAGGTAGTTAGGTAACTACACAGAGAATTCTGCCTCCATCTCCGTATCCCCACTTACTGATCAATAGCTACTGCAATTGACAGAGTATACCTGTATCCCCAACATCATCAGGTCCTTGACCAAAGTGCCAGATGGAATCAGTTTCATGTCTCCTCCCATTTCTGCATGTGGAATGCTATAGTTATGTAATGTTACGTTTAGGGACCGAAGTACCCGAAAGGCACTAGATCCTGTCTGGTACTTGAGGGGGAGACTGCCAATTAATACCATGTATTGAAGGCTATATTTCAGAGGAAGGAATGGGCAAAACCACCTCCGAGTATTCCTTGCCTAAGAAAACCCTAGGAAATCCATGGGGTCACTATAAGTCAATAGGCAACTTGAAGGCACGCACACACACACGTATGTTATCTATATTTCTGTTATGCTGCATTGCTCAGTATAGTGAATCCACATAGAGAACTACACTACAGCTGGCCATTCTTCACCCTAAACGTATTGCAGAAGTGCTGCAGCCCTCCCTGCCCCATTATGCTCCAGAGGTCTCAGCAGATGTTGCTGCAGTCATTTTATGCCAGGCTATGTGGGCCCAGCCAAATATTTTTCCAATCCTCCCTGCTCTCCACCATCTCTAAAATGGCAATAGGAGGCTGCAGTGGCTTTATAGCAAGCTGGAGTGTGCTTTGGTTGTTGCAGAAGGAGGAAGGCAATACCAGCTTTCACACCAATCCAAAATGACATACACAGGCATAATGCTGACTTCTGCTGTGTATGTCACTAACAGGTTGCAAATCATCTTTAAAAGCTTTTAACTGCTTTTAGATGCCCTAACTTGTATGTAAACATTAGAAGAATATGATACAAATTTCTGAGTAACATTTAATTTTTTAAAAAAAAATGAATGTGTAGTAGGGAGAAGAACTACAGGGCCAGGGTGGGGGGTCACTACTCTCTGAGCAACAATAAAAAAGAGCAAGGATACCCTTTAGGATGATGCCAGACACCGAGGAGAGAGCAGACAGTGGGCAGCTTCAGAGGTCTGGGGACTGTATTCTTCTCCCCTGGAGACCTCCAAGGCCCAGCCTATCTACCATTCATACCCTCCACACCAAAATGGGAGGGAGGTTGTCAGGAAAAGGCCAATTGTGTCCTCTAGGGGATATGATATGGCATTTCATCCCACTCCCCCCAGCCTCTCTCACCCCACAAACCAGAAGTGACCAGGTGGACAATGGCTTCAATCCTATTAATTAGTCCCAGACTAATGCAGACCCACTGAATCAATTGATGAATGGTGGTGAGTTAACACATAGGTAAATTCCATTGATACAATGAGTCTACTCTGGTTTGGACTAACCAGAAAAAGTTCGTGTTTTTTTTTAAGGATTTTAAAAACTATGTGTACAAAGAAAGGGAAAAGTAAAAGGGGGGAAAAAAAGAAGAAACAAGGCAGGGGAAGGGAGGTGCATAGGGTATGAACATGGGCTTCATGCTTCCATGTGCATCTCCAAATGCCAAAAATAATTCTAATATGAAGTTCATATGTTGTAATATACCCAGCCAAAAAGCTTTAACCACTGAACACCCCACACCATATGCCACAAGGATGTCTTTATCTGGATAGCCTAACCGATATTTAGCTGAAGTACCACGACAGCATAATGATGTCTGGTACCTCTGAAACTATCAATTTTTGCTGAATCGCACATAGTTTCAAGTCTCATGAGATTTTAGATAATGGAAGCTATAGAAGATTTCCATTGGTAAAATCGCACAGGACAGTCTTAACCTTTTTCTCCCACATAATTCTTCATTAGCATCAAATTTTAGTGATTTCCTGCAATGATGGATTATCTTGAATCACAACTTCAGGCCAAAATTGGAAAGAAATTCAGACTTGCTGGTCTAGATGGATGACTCTTTCCCCCCCCCCCCCCCTTCTGTATTATTCTGTATTGTATTGTATATGTGAAGACAAGATCTGAGCAACTGTGCTTGGTGATTAATGTATCATGCTTAATAGCACCTTTTAAGGCCCATACTTGTGATATCATAGGGGTAGTCTTTGAGTTTCAGGTGTGAAATCTCAGAGCCTGGAATGTTCTTGGCCTGACAGCCCCATTTACCAAGGTTTGTTTGTTAACTCTTTTCCTTTCAGTCCTGAATAACTCTTGGAATGTCTACAGAAATCAGAGGTTGATTTTTAAATTTTGAAAATGCTAGGATTATTGTACCAAGATCAGACCAAATGAGTCCTTTGATTTTACATGAAAAGTCTCTCTCCCCCTCTCCCTCTCCCCATATACAGCAAGGTAAACATTTTACCTCTTGCAAGCAACTATTTATTTTAATAATGGGTTGCAATGCTTTGACAGTGAAAAAAAGCAGCAGCAGTGCTCATATTGAAGAATATCTCATGATCAGTTTTGGAACTGTAGATCAACAGAAGTGCTTCAAAGAACACTAATGCCTTTCTCTGCCTTTATAGCGGGATATAAAGAAAGTACACCAAATGGAACTGCCCAGTAAACACACAGCATATTTTATCCCATGGAAAACAGTCATCCTGCTTCCTATGAGAAACACAGAGGAGCCAATGGGACAATCCTACCTGTGCTTCCTCCGATGTATTGATTTCAGTGGGTCCTACTTCCTGTTAAATCGGTAGAGTATTGCAGCTTAAACCTGTCCTGCTCCATATGAGTCCATTGCATTATTCTGGGGAAGGCTTAATACAGGTATGTTCGCTTGAACACAAGGGATTTCACATCCAGAATATGAAACCCTTCCCTACAAATGAGAGCTTACTTATCTGAGAATAAATTTACATTTTAATTTAAATTAATGAAGCATGTATTATTCACAAGACCATAGACCATAATGAGCAATGAAGCAATGAGAGATGTACAAATATATGCAGAGGAAAAACATCTTATGATTTCAAGTGCCATTGGTTTCGTAAGGGTGATTTTAAAACCCTGGTCTTTTCACCCAGGTACTACCTTAGTGGTGGGTGGTGCACAGTCCTTTTGGACATGGTACAGTGCATCTGACCCTCCATTCTTTAGAAAAATGCAACTCAGATGACAGCAAATCCTAAACTGGGACAAGGGAGAACAATTACATTCTGCTATTTAGGCCATGTATTCACGTGGGCCAGTTTCACTTTTGTCTCTTCATTCCTTCCCAGTGGGTTTTTTTAAAGCAGATATTCCAGCTGCACCAATTCCCTGACAAAGCATAAGCCAAATAAATAAGTGTGCCTTGCCCCATGCTCACAGCATGTATCAGTGTTTCTCCGCAAGAAAACATAGTAGCTCTTGTCTACCATGCAGCAACATTTATTTTTATGAGTCTACCTTAGTTCATTAACTAACAAGGCAAAGGCTCATACACCAGTCAAGCCCAATTCCCTGACACTTACATTAGAAAAAGAGCTATTCCTGTCACCTCCTTAAATTTGTACTGTGAAAGTCAGTACCTCTTTAAAACTGGATTGCTCTGCTTACACCAAGATTGCCTGATCAGTGCTGCCATTTAAGGGCTTAATCAATGCTTCTTAGCTGCACGTTGTCAGTTTTCAAACTGCACTCCCCCCACCCCCCAGCTGCACATTTTGTGTCTATCTGCACATTGGGGGGGGGGGGGGGACATCGTCAGCATGATTCCTAAAGCAATTGCTGTTTCAGCAATCTGAGATCTAAGACACTTTAACCTACCCTAGGTAATACCATTCTCCACTTTTCCCCAGGCTTGAAACATTACTGTCAAGAAGACCATCTTTTTACTTCCAGCTTCATTAGGATGCCCAGCAGGAGATCTAAATACAGCTTTGGAGGCAGGCTGGCTCTGTCATCTGTAAAAGAGAGCTGGGTAATCTATCATATGTAAATCAACATGGCATTATGGTTTGAGCACTGGATTATGGAGATTATCACATGGTAGGCAAGCATCCTTCTCTCGTTCTTCAATCATGTTAATCATGCGATCGGAGGGAAGATTATCCCGTTCTTCTTCCCGTCTGTAAACAGTAATGAACCCATCATTTGGTATTAACAGAAACTCCCATTAATACCAAATGACACGTCCATTACTGTTTACAGACAGGACAAGAACTGGATAAGCATGTGGGGGTGTGATAATCTTCCTCCCGATCATGCGATTAACACAATTTAACAACAGAAGGATATTTGCCTCCTCCATGTGATAATCTCCTATGACTCTGGAGACCAGGGTTCAAATCCAGCTCAGACATGTAAACCCAATGGATGACCTTGGGAAAGTCACACTCTCTCAGTCTCAGAGGATAGCAATGACAAATCTGAACAAATCTTGCCTAGAAAACCTCATGATAGGGTCACCTTAGGATCACTATGAGTCGGTAACAGCTTCACACAGCTTTGAAAAGTTTGTTTTTGGACTACAGGTCCCAGAATCCTGCAGCTAATATGGTCACTGCTCTAGGACTTATTTACACTATCCACATTTAGCAGGTCTGGTCTTATTCATCATTACAGCACCTTCTTGTTGGCTTCTCCCAAGATTTAGGGTCGGTACAGACCGGCACTAGACACACGCCCCACAACCCTAGCACGTGATGGGGGCGTTGCCGCTATGTAGCGCCATTTAAATGGCATACGTAGTGACGCCATTGCAGCTGCACAGCTTCTATATGGAGCTGCACAGCTACAATGCAATTGAGGCACCCTATAGCAACTTTTCCCTTTTTTGTGTTGCAACTGTGATGCAAAAAAGGAGCGGGGTTAGCTCACTCTGCTGTGGCAAAGGTGCACAGTAAAAAAAGGTGGCGCCAGACCACCTTTTTTGGACAGTCTGTAGATTTCCTTTTCTCAGGGCAGGTAGAATAGCTTTGCTGTCCTTCCACTGGCAAGCAAAGAACAGATTGAGGCGATCTAGACCACCCAAAAGGGGCGGTCCGTGACCGCTCCAGGAAGCAGCGGGATGGGGCCAAGGTTGCTGGTTCCCCGTGGCCTCTAAGCGGGGTGCAGCAGGCACCCTGAGCGCCCGCTGCACCTCGCTTGAGGAGGCGGGCCTGAAGGGAGAAAGGGCGGCCCCTTTGTCCCTGGGTCTTTGCTGCGGCTGTCTAAAAGCCGCGGCAAAGACCCGCCCACAAAAGGAGCGCCATTTGGAGCTCCTTTTTTGCGCCGCGGAAAAGGCTCTATTTGCGCCCTCCTGCGGCACAAAGGTGTCATGGCATGCGCAGCACATCTAAAAGCTGCGCATGCCATGACGACATCATGGCGCGCCCGTGTGGATGCCGACATTTAATTATGTGGCTCCCATATGTGCTAGGTTTAGGGAGGGTGTGAAAGCTGCGCCCTCCCTAACCCTATTCACACACTTTTGGGCCCTAGACGCGCTTCTTTTGGCACACCTAGATCAGCCCAATGTTTTTAAATATAGGGCTTTTAATAGGGTGTTGTAATGGTTTTAACTGCACTATTTTTAAATTGATATTGTTAAATGTGTATTTCAAATTGTTTTTAATGTTAATCTAAGGTTTAATTACATTTTAGTGTTGTTGTTGTTGTTAACTGCCTTGAAGTCAATCTCAACTCATAGCAACCCTATGGATGAGATATCTCCAAGACCCCCTATCCTCCACTGCTTAATTCCCGCAACCCCATAAAACCCGTGACTTCCGTAATAGAATCCATCAATGTGGCATATGACCTTCATCTCTTCCTACTTCCCTCCACCTTTCCCAGCATTATTGTCTTTTCCAATGACTCCTTCCTTCTCATGGTGAGTCCGAAGTACGACAGCCTCAGTTTGGTCAATCTTGGCTTCCAGGGAGGTTTCCGGCTTGATCTGCTCTAGGACCCATTTGTTTGTTTTCCATTTTGGAAGAAGCTTGTCTACACCTTCAATTGCATCCATGTTACCATTACAAAGCACTTTAACAGAGAGGCTAAACAGACAGGCAAAAAGAGATGCTTTCTGGCTGGATTGAAGGTGACACATGCCTTGAAGCCAGCAGAAAAGTGCCCTTATGCAAAGAAAAGCAATTTCAAAAAGAAGCAGTTTTTTTCCACTTCTTCCTGGCTTGAAACCATGTCATGTGGTCATGACATGAACACTCCATCTGCCTTGGGAGCTGGTGGTGTGGTTGGTGGGGTTTCAATGGCTTCAGAAAAAGCAGCTTCAAACCACTTTTTCCTGCCCATCTGTTTTGCCCCAGATATTTTTTAAAAGGGTCTGTTTTATTTTGGAGACCGCCATGGGAGGAAAAGCCAAGGGTGCTGTCATCCAGAAAAGTATGACAGTAAAAAGAGGAGTGTGCATCATACCCTTCTCCTTCTCTTTGCCAGGATAAACTGGAGGAAGTGGAGGAGGAGGGCAGCTGCATGGACATTGCTTGGCATGAACTAGCCAGGCAGCCACACAGCCCTTCCTTCCTTAGGTGGAAATCCTGCTGAGCTCGCCTGCCTACCTGCCCTCTTCACCATCCAGAAAACATTGATCCTTCCATAGAGTGGCTTTATTTTATTTTCCCAAGCCACTCTCCAGCCTCACCTTCCTTCCCCCAAATACAAACTTTGGAACTTGGACTCATTAGCACCAATTGTTGTTGTGTGCCTTCAAGTTGTTTTGACTCATGGGTGAGTCTAAGGAGAACCTATCGTGGGGTTTTCTTGAAAATTTTTCTTCAGAGGGGGTTTGTCATTGCCTTTCCCTGTGGCTGGGAGAGTGTGAGTTGCCCAGGGTCATCCAGTGGGGTTGTGTGGCCAGCAGGATTTCATTTACTTTATTTGCAAAATTACCCAAAAGCAGCCACTTCCCTTGCTTAACATATTTTCTCTCTTCTTCCCCTGCCCCCAGTAGAACAATGGCCCTAATACCAAGAAATAGGCATGGGGTGGCACTAGGGTTGTTACCCAAGAGAAAAGGGCGTGGTATCCTGAAAAAGTTTGGGGACCACTGATCTATGCAGTCAAAGATTTTGCTATAGTCTATAAAGAATATGCTGATTTTCTTTTGGGGATTCCTGGTGCACTCTGTTAGCCACCATATGTTTGCAATGTGGTCCCTAGTGCTTCTTTCTTTCCTGAAACCCGCTTGAACCTCTGGGATTTCTCTCTCCATGTATGGTTGGAGTCTATGTTGCAAAATTTTGAGTCTGATTTTGCTTGTGTAAGAGATCAGTGCTATGGTTCTATAGTTGTTGCAGTCTCTTGAGTCTCCCTTTTTGTGGATGGGGATGTATATTGATCGCTTCCAATCTGTTGGCCATCATTTTGTTTTCCATATCTGTTGATGAATGTTGGTTAGCACCAGAGTTGACTCTGTCAATATGGGTTGCAGCAGTTCAATTGGAATATCCTGTTCCTGGTGATTTGTTTTTCTCTATTTCTCTTATTGCAGTTTCTACCTTACTTTTTAGAATTTGGAGTTCATCTCTATATGGCTCTTCGTTCCATGTGTCCTTCATTTTTTCATCTCTTTTGTATTATTCTTCTGTGTATTGCATCCAACATCTTTTCATTCCTTCTTGGTCTTGAATTATGTTATTTTTTTTTTATCATAGAGTGTCCCAGTTCTTGGCTTGAATTTTCCTTTGATTTCCTGGCTCTTGTGAAATAGATCTCTTGTGCTTCCCTTATTGTTGTTGTCTTCTATTCCTCTGCATTGGTCATTGTAGTAATTTTCTTTGTCTTATACATTTTCTTTATCTTACACCTTTTGGATATCTCAACCACATTCCATCATTTAATTTGTAAGGTGTTTTGAGTACTGGTTTTGGGGAGGAAGGTGAGAAATAAATAAAGAGGAGGAGAGGAGGAAGAGATTATGATGATGATGACGACAACAACGATGTCAACGACTGTATTTGCACTGCAGAAACAATGCAATTTGACACTACTTTAACTGTCAAGTCTCCATGCGATGGAATCCAGGGATTTTTAGTTTGTTATGGCACCAGAGCTCTTTGACACAGAAGGATAAAAAATCATAAAACTACAAATGCCAGAATTCCATAGCATTAAACCAGGACAGTTAAATCAGTGTCAAACTGCAATATTTCTGCAATATAGATCCAGCCAATGATGATTTGATAGGGATCACCTGTTAAAGCCGCCTTCAACCTGGTGACCTCCAGATGTATTGGAGTGCAATCCCCTGTGCTTTGAATAATTTGAGTTGTGGTTCAGCATATCTGGAGGACACAAGGCTGGGGAAGGCTGCAATCTACTTTCCCCATTTACCTTTAAAAAATATTTTGAATCAGTTGTGTGATGGGGATTTTTTTCATTATGCAAGATTTGGGAATCCTGAGTGTTTCCACACGGTTTTGAAAAAAAACTGAGAAGGGCACTACATAAATGAAATTATACTGTTAGAAATATCTCATGTTTCTACTCAGACATCACATAGATGCATTATTCATGCCTGGCCTAATTAAACTGCCCAGAGGCTTCCTCACTATACACTCTAAACCAGTTGGGAGTAAGCCCCATTGAATTAAGTGGTGTTTAAACTGAAATAAAATTGCACAGTAAGCATCCATTTTGGGGGAAACAGGGACAAGAGCCATCATGGTGTAGTGGTTTCTATGTTGGACTAGGACTCCAGGAGACCAAGATTCAAATCCCCACTTGGACATGGAAACCCATTGAGTGACCTTGAGCAAGTTGCACCATCTCAGCCTCAGAGGAGGGCAATAGCAGAACTCCTCTGAATAAATCTTGCTGAGAAAAAAAAATTATTCACATTAACGTGCTGGTAGGATTTTTTTTTTTTTTTTTTTTGAAGTCTTCAGCTTTAGGAACTGCTGCTTGAACTTCCCTTTTTCCTCCATCCTTTCCATCCCTTTTTCCTTTTGCCATGCTTTTTATATCATAAGCCTTAGGAAAGGTACTGATTTATTGCTGATATTTGTATGCTGCTGTACTAAAAAGTATGCTAAAATTACTTTAAATAAAGAAACTCCAAAACAATAGTTGCCCATATTAGCACTATTGCATTAGTCCTGGGACATCAATTCACATCATCCTGAGCCAATATGGGCACTGCTCATGGTGACTGTAATCCCAAATACCCCAAAGGTACAAAGTTGGGGACAGCTTTCCTACACAGTTTATTGTGGATCTAGATGAATGCTAAGAGGAACCCGTCCAGAAGGGCGAACTAGCAGCCTAAGTGGAATTAAATGTAATAGGATTTTCCAGGTTGACTCAAGGAAAATAATCATTATAAGCTGCTACACATGTCTGAAACCAAGAATAAAGATGCTGACTTCACCTCTTAGCAAAATAACCATCATCATCCAAGTCTGAGTTGAGTAAACATCCCTATATTTTCATTGTTTCATAGAAAATATGTTTCTATTGGCACGGTAAGCACCATCATGCCCTCTAGATGTTTTGAACAACAGCTCCCATAAATTCCTGAATGTTGGCCAAACTTGTCTAGAGCATCTAGGTGTTGTCATCCCAAATATCTGGAGGGCGCCAGGTTGCCCATCTCTGGATAGTTCATCTCTTACCTCTTATGCAATAAGGTATCTTTTGAAGATTTTATGTAACAATGTAGTTTATGAGCACCTACAATTTGCATGTTAAATTTTTCTCTCATGGGTGGATTCCTTACGGGTTTCACCTGTAATCTTCACAGTGTAGGTTTTACAGGTTATGCTCACAGTTCCAACTTGGGTTAGGCAGACCAGTCTAGAGGTTTCTAACTAATGAACTGAAACAGAAATAAATTTTACTTTGTAGAAAGCAATGAAACTTGCAGTGTGGGAAGCACAGTTGCTTTCATTCTTAGGAATGCATTTTCATTGGAGAGATCTTGTACCCAGATGTCTTTGTTAATGTTAGTTTTGCCTTTTCTTCTCTGAATGTTTCTTTTTCACACAGAAAAATTGGTACATACAGATTAACCAATGCTAGAATAATTCTTCTTTTATTTGACATGAAGTGTTCTATTAATACCTCCAAATATGCCCTTTGCCTTTTGGTACCAAGGATGCCTCATGCCATCAACTCAACTGAAATGGACCTCTCCCTCCAGCACATAGCTGTCTGCTGCGCTGTTACAGTGATCATTCTTTCTTGTACACTCTCTGCTTTGTTTGCATTTGATCTCTGTTCTATTTAATCCATGTCACATCATTTCTCTGATTCATCATTGTGCCACAATTCATTCTGTATTTCAACCATATCCCATTCCCATGAATTTTCTGTCTCTTCCAGATTTGCTTCAAGCTCTGAATGGACTAATCTAATCTTCTCTCAGCCTAGCATAATTATTGTTATTTGAATTACAGTGGCACCCGAAGCACCAGTTGGAATCACCGTCCTAATTAAGGCAAAGCGCTGTTTGTTAGGAGTGTGTAGAAAGGGCCCTAAATATGCATTGCTCATTTCCTCCTTTTACAGGGAAAAAAACACTACTTCACTGGTAGACAGATCCAGAGAGAAGGTTGAAAAATGTGACAGCTGGGGCTGTAAATAGTATACTTGCCATTAAGTCTTACATTTTGTTGTTGTTGTTGTTGTTGTGTCCCTTCAAGTCATTTCTGACTTATGGAAACCTAAGGCAAAAAAGCAGATAGGAAGAAAATTTACACCAGATGTGATGCTGGAGAAGAGTGCTGAGGATACCATGGACAGCCAAAAAGACAAACAATTGGATCATAGGGGAAAAAAATCAAGCCTGAACTCTCCTTAGAAATCAAGATGACTAAATTGAGGCTATCATACTTTGGTAGCCATACATGAGAAGGTACGACAGTGGTGCCAGGGAAGTGAAGGGAGAGGAAGACTGCATGCCAGATGGATAGACTCAATTAGAGAGGTCATAGGCCTGAGTCTATTGAACCTGAGCAGAGAATAGGAGGGCTTGGAGACATCTCATTCACAGGGTTGCCATGAGTCAAGGTCAATTCAAAGGCAGCTAACAACTACAAATCTATCATGGGATAGATAACAAAGGCAAATCTATCATGGGATTTGGTGGGGAAAGAATGTGACTCACCCAAGGTCATCACTGGGTTTCCATAGCCAAGCTGGGAGTCAAACTCTGGTTTCCAGAGTCGCAATCCACTGCTCAAGCCACGACCCCAGACTAGCTCATTACGTTACCTTCTACAAATGCAATGTGCCAAAGTGGCTGTTTGTCCATTCTGGGGTGGGGGGGAAACAATTTTTGTCTTCTCCCTCTTTAGACCAATATGTTGCACATGACTGTTTCCGACTACCACCACTCTGTCTTTTTGCTTGAAAAGTAACATGCGGAGCAGCAAAGACATGTGCGCGTGCACACACACACACTAAAACAGTGCTATATTGCTCTTAGTCACTCACTTCTGAAGTGGCTTTTCAAGCCAGAACAAGGTACCATCTGGCTACTGCTACATGTATTTGCATGCAGTTCTCCCCTCTCTCCTTTTTTCATCCAACTAATTTACTGTGGGAGGTTGGGAGAAGTGAGAATTAAGGGATTCCCCTTTAATTACCTTGTAAAGCCCAACTCAAGAATTGCATGTATGCCTCTGCTCCTTCTTTGTTTCTACCAAAAGGTCTACACTGCTGCAGACCCGCTTAGCTTCCAGGAGAAATCTCCAGATCATATCGGAGACATCCTTGTGCAGATTGGTTTCAAAATGATTAATTTGTCCTTCATCTGCACATCAATGCACTAGACTAGAGCTCGGATTTCCAGGTCTTATGCTTATTAAGCTTTCCCTTTCTCTTCACTAGTTCTGCAGACAAGCAGCTTTATTGGCTTTGTTATTGCTATTCACTATGTGGGTGATGAATAGACAAAGAAATTCATTAGAGAACCCTCACAGAGACATGAAGTATTATTTGATAATGTACACTGGGTGCATCTGGATAAATCTAACTCTTCTGAGCCTTTTCAGTACTATGTTTACTATATATACTCATGTATAAGTCTAGAAATTTTAGTCAAAAATTGACTCCAAAAACCTGAGTTGACTTATCCATGGGTCAATGTAAATATTGTACTGTACTTTAATTCTTAGGGGAAAAAAGGAACCATCCCTGGTGAAAGGCAACAGTGGCATTCACTCACCCATGAAGCCTTTAGTATGAGCACAAATATTTATGTCTGCTATTAATGCCAGTTTTCAGGCACTGTTTTCCTTTGCTTCATCCTTTGCATTCTGTGTTACACAATCCTAGGTTTTATTCTCAGCTTATCCATGAGTCATATCAAAATCCATAATTTTGGTTCCAAAACCTGCCCTCGACTTATACATGAGGTTGACTTATAGTCAAGTAAATATGATAAATTGTTTTTTGTTTTTACACAGGGGGAGGCTCACACTTCCACGTTCAGTGGGGTAGTGAATCTGCTTTGGAGTTTATTTTGTACTTTAAAGGAGCTATCCAAAGCACTGAAGCAATTTTCGGGCTAAGGTTCAGCAATCAGTACTCCTCTCAAAAGGAAGCCACCAGCTGCCATATTTTTTTTTACACCAAAACAAGTGTTTCTATGAGAAGACTGTTGCACCTTGGTGCCCTGAGCCAGAGTTTATGAAGGTATGTAATACAGGAGTATCACGCTTGCTACAACCTGCTTCCTTGGGAGATCTCACTACAAAGTAAGAGATGTTGAAATACTGAAACTCGTTATTAACTTTTTTTTATCTTTGTGCAGCATCAAAATGTGTTACACATACTAGTTAAAACAAGTTCAGTAACTGTGCCATCCCCAGGTAAGGAAAATACTGGTCTCCCTTCCATCCACCCCCAATCTAGAGGTGTTGCAGCCTGCCAGATCCCAGAACCTGAGCTGAATGAGTTCTCTCTCCTCAAAATCCCAGAGCATGTTCCCCATGCAAGAGGAGTTGGTTCTCTTTAAATTAGAATTGTAACTCTTATAAAGGACATACCAACTTTGGACTCCACTAGGGCCAGGGACCCCACCTTGACACCCATCTGGTTGTCCCCAGAACTTTGAACTAACTAGATAAAATGAGAGGACAAAACAACAAAATGTAGTATTTTATAGATTCTATGACTCTGGAGACCAGGGTTAAGTTTCCTGCTCAGCCATGGAAACCCACTGGGTGGCCTTGGGTGAGTCATACACCTTCAGTCCCAGAAAACCCTGTAATAGATTCACCTTAGGGTTACCATAGGTTGGACTCCACTGTCCATAACTTTGGACTCCACTGTCCATCCCTTGACACCGATCTGGTTGTCCCCAGAGCTTGGAACTAACTATATAAAATAATACATTTTGTTGTTGTGTCCTCTCATTTTATCTAGTTAGTTCAAAGCTCTTGGGACACCTAGATGGGTATCAAGATGGAGTCCCTGGTCCTAGTGGAGTCCAAAGTTGGTATGTCCTTTATAAGAGTTACAATTCTAATTAAAGAGAACCAACTCCAAAGCTAAAGCCACCACACCATACAGACTCTCTAAATAAATGAATTACTTGAATGAATTCAATGTTTGCAATAACTGAGACATAGCTAACTTACATTACAACTGTAGCTTAGCAAAGGACAACCTCACCCCATGTGTGGTGTAACTATACCTTTTATAAGAATATGTATGGTTACAGAAGAATGCCTCCCTAAATGGCAGAAGAAGGGCTGAGGTTTTACAGAATTGTTTAGAACAGAAATGCAGAACGTGTGACCCTCCATATATATTTTAGTCTACAATTGCCATCAGCTATGTGGGTTAGGTAAATGGCGGTTTCAGCCAAACAACACCTGCAGGTCACCCATTGCCTTTCTATTGTTTAAAACAACAACAGCCCACTGAAATCTGACTTCAGCTTAGCTATAGGATGGAGACAACTTCGGGGATGACCTATGCTGGGAACTGGGCAGGGATAAGTGTGCCCTGTTGGTTCTACTGGACCTCTTAGCAGCTATCAATATTATCAACCATGGTATTCTTCTGGGCCGGGGTGGTGTGGGGCTTGGAGGCACTGTTTTACAGTGGTTCTGGTCTTTCTTCAAAGAGTTAACACTATTGACCTGTGGACCCCTTCAGGGCTCAATTTTGACTGCCATTCTGTTCAATATCTACATGAACCTGTTGGGAGAGGTCATCAAGTGTTTTGGGGTTCAGTCCCAATCTATCTCTCCTTTCTATCTTAACTCCAAGGATGATGTTTTGGTATTAAACCAGTGTCTGCTGTCAGTAATGGATTAGATAAAGGTAAACAAATAGAAACTTAATCCGGACGAGGTGCTCCTGGTCAGTTGTAAAGCAGATTAGGGAACAGAGATCCAGCCTTAGCTGGGTGGGGTCACACTGCTTCTGAAACCTCAGATTCACAGTTTGGACATACTTCTGGACTCAGATCTGAACCTGGATGTCCAGCTTTTGATGTAGACCAGAGGTATGTTCGCACAGATAAAATATGAGTGCTAGCTGTTCCCACTCCTGGAGACATCATATCTGGCTATAGTGACACATTCCTTGATTAAATACTGTTTTGGATTGCCGTAAGAGCCAGTTGTGGCATAGTGGTTTGAATTCTGGACTACAAGCTCTGGAGACAGGATTTGATTCCCAACCCAGCCATAAAATGGTGATCATGGGCAAGTCACATGTTCTCAGCCTCAGGGGAAGGCAATGGCAAACCTCCTTTGCACAAATATTGCCAGGAAAACCCCATGATAGGTTTGTCTTAGGGTCACCATGTCAGGAACAACTTGAAGGCACATAACTACAACGACGATGACAACAATAACAACACACTACATGGAGTTGACTTTGCAAGCTATTCAGAAACCTATGTGGATCCAAAACACTGGGACTGGGACTGGATGCAGGGAACAAGTGACTTTCTTATGGAAACAATTGCACTGGCTAGAAATGTGTTTCCAGGTAAAATCTTGTAAAAGTTAGTAAAAGTACTAACTTTTAAATCCCTACACAATTTGGGTCCAGAGTATTTGAAAAATTGTACCTTCCAACATGAGCCTGCCCACATTTTAAGATCATTGGAGGAGGGCTTTCTCTCAGGAGTTTATCACACGGGAGGAATTTCTCTCAATTTCAAAAGAAATGGAAGTGTGGCCAGTTCGGAATTGAGTAAATTCACTAGTTCAGCGAATTTACTTGATTGCGTATTGACACTGCATTGTGTTTTGAAATGCCTGAAATTGTCTCCCAGTGCCCGAAATTGCATGTGATAGTTTCTCACGCAATCTCACGAAACCCCATGATTGCATTCAGATTGCCATTGGATTATACTTCCAATTCCCTTTGTGTGACAAACTCCTCAGTCCCACTTCCACAGGCCTGTTTGTCAACACACAAAAGAGAGCTTTATCAATGGCTGGTCCAAGGCTGCAGAACTCCTTCCCACAGAAGGTTCAATTGGCCCCCTTTCTGCTTTTTTTCTGCAAAAAGGCAAAGCTCCCTTATTTAGGTAGGTCTTCATCTCTTAACTCATATGGCACAAGAGTATTTCAGTGTGGTGTGGTGTGGTGTGCTTTCTATCTTTTAAATTATGACATGCATTTTAAACTGTTTTAACTATGTGTTTTTAATTACTGTTTTTAAAAGTTAATGAAATTTTAAGCGAACTTTGTTTTAATTGGTTGTTCAGCTGCCTAGGGTCCTGTGTCAGGAGAAAGCTGAGATATCAATTACATTAAATCATACAATTAAATAAATAAATGGCTCCAGTTCTAAGGGCATGACTGAGAGCAGGGATGCTGAGAGCAACCTTCCTGATGCTTAGCTGTGTAATCCACCTTAATGTACGAAACAAGCACAGTTCCAAGTACAACACACACACACACACACCCTTTAAAGGCACAACAGTATAGAACACTTCCAAATGTCAGGAGAAGAGAAATGACATCTTCCCTCTTATTCCTTTCAATTGTTATCTCCGTTTTCCCCACTCTCCACTTGCGGGTATGGATGTTTCAGGAGCTGGCATGCTGGCATGGAAAGGTGGATTCATTTCAAAAACTTTTCAGACTTCATCAGGAAATGAACTGATTCCACCCTCCCCCCTCATTATTTTAAAACAAGCAGACTAACATAGAATCTTTTCCTTTCCAGGTAACTGCAAAGAGAGCCTAGGATTGGTGGCCCATCTCCAGAAGCAGCCAGCAATTCACCTTGTCGATGGAAGAATTCATAAGTCATAATGAAATGGAAATGTAATCAGTTCTTCTCCCCAGAGCTGTGCTTTCTTAACTGGAGCAGACTTATATTTCCTTTCAAGGCATAAATTAGGAAAATGAATAAATTAGCAGAAAAAGTTTATTAAGATTAATTCTAAATTCAGGGATGTTTTCTCTCTCCTCCCATTCCTATTAGCAGCAAATCCCTGCTTGTTAAATCCACCTCATGAGTGGACTCTGCACAAAAGTGGATTGCAAATATGTCAGAAGAAGCAAGAAACAACATGAGAATTCTTAGCCCGTCCACAGCCGCAGACATCATGCGGCCTTTTACAGAGCTTTGAAACATTACTTTCTGACTGCCGCTCTCAGGATCTGCAGAAGCACTGCCACTGAACCCTAGCCATAAACCTAACCTGAATTTTTCTAAGCTTTGCCTCTCCAGCCTTAGGCACTTCCCATGACCTCTAGATGTTGTTGGACAGCATCTCCCAGCATTCCTCACTATTGGCTAGGCTAGGGCTGCAGTGAGTTGAATATGACAACATCTGGAAGTCCAAATGTTTCCCACCCTTGATGTAAAAATAGTCTATCACAGCTCTTTTCTAAATCTGGCCACCACCAGAGAGATTAAGACTACACTTTCCATCCTCCCTAGCAATTATGACTGGTGGCTATAGTGATTTGGGATGAGAAGAGTTGCAATCCAACATATCTAGGGGAAATGGCCGAGGGATTCTGGAAGCTCTAGTAAAAAAAAAAGGTAACTTTGCCAGTGAGGATACACTTCACTATTGACATGAATCATGAGCTGTCACTGCTCCTCAGACAGTTAAATGCCACTTTTTCTTCCAATTCTAGTCCATTCAGGCTTCATTATTCCTTATTAATTAGCCACGAGAAACCTCTCATTCAAGATCTCTCCTTCCAGATATATTTAACACTGCATTGTGGTCTAATCTGCACTACATAAATAATGTAGTTTGATGCCAGTTTAATTCCCATGTTTCAGTGCGTTGAAATTCTGGGATCTGTAGTTTTGTGAGCTACAGTGCAGCCGCATCATATGCGGGCACTGAAAGCTGCACTGGAAGAAGCCTTAATGTGTGCCTGGAAAGGGTATGCACACCTGTGGCACCCGCACCATGCTTCGGGCACAAGCCCCATTATTTTTAATAGGGCTCTGGAACAGATCCCCTGCATAAGGGAAGGGCCCACTATATTTAGCTTTCTCTTTCAAAGAGCTCTGGTCCCAGAAAAAACTACAAATTCCAGAATTCCACAGCGTTGAGCCATGGCAATTAAAGCGGTGTTAAACTGTATTATTTCCACAGAATAGATAAGATTGTCCCTTCCTTTGCAGAACCAGCCTGATCAAGAGGCAGCATGAGGCAGCTATCTCAGGGCAGATGATCTGAAGTGTGATGAAAGAACAGCAAATAGCTGGTTATTTGATGTATTTATTATAACGTTGTTATTGCCAGCGAGGTGCTTGTGGGATGATTCCAAAATAAACTGACCAGCCTCTGGTACTTCTGTGCCTCACCTCAGGATGGTACAGTGCCATTTACTTCTTCTACTGGGAAATTGCTCGTCCAAGGTTGACTCCAATGTAAGGTATTACACACACAGCTTTAATTGTCTTTGTACACCAAAATTTCCTAGAGGATTCCCTTTTGCTGTAGTTCCCAACCTTCTTTGACTTCATGGGGTCCCTTTTCTCTGAAAATATCCTTACATGGCTTGGGTCCATCCTATCTTAGGGACCGCCTCTTCCCATATGAACCCCCGCTGTACCAGAGTGTGTACCACAGACTCTAGGTCCTTCTGATCCAGGAAAGGGCGCAGCTGGCGTATCAGCCGAAGCTGATAGCAAGCACTCCTGACCGTCGCATTCACCTGACTAGTCATGTGAAGCGACGAGTCTAGGAGTACCCCCAGAGTATCCTCTCAGCAGCTGCCCCTAAGCTATGGAATGACTTGTCGGATGAGATGTATCTTATTTCATCCATTGAGGGCTTCAAAAATGCCCTAAAGACGCATCTCTTCTGGCAGGCCTTCTCAGAAAATGCTTGACACTTCCTGGCTCCAAACTTTGGTCGTAGAATTTTCCAGCTTCTCTGCCCACCCACACAGCTCAAGGACTTTTAGTTTGATACTGTTGATACTGTTTATTTTATACTATGTTTTAACTTGTTTGATTTAATCCTTTTTTTGGGGGGGGGAGGTGGGGATGGGATCAGATATTTTAACTGCTGTTGTTTTTAACTCTCTCCTGTATCCTGCCCCAATTGCTCACTCAGAGGGGTGGGCTAGAAATAAATTTTTTTTTTTTATTATTATTATTATTATTATTATTATTATTATCTTGCTTATTTATTTCTAAAATGTATTAGTTGCTTTATTAGCAAACAGGATAGCTTCAATAGCCATGGATCAACTAAGCTAGTTCTCTGCACGCCTGCATTCTCAACTGGTCTTAAAGAGTTCTGATTTCCTCCTCTTTCTGCTAAACAACCATGTGTGTGTCCAACTTCAGTCTGCTTCCAGCTTTCACAGACAATATCTTTGATTTGAAAATATTTTTCTTATCTCTTCCAATCTGTCTATAGATTGCTTCTGTGAAAGACCTTACATTTGAAGACTATTTTGCAGGATGGTGTATATGAACGTTTTCTGTCCACCACCACCCTTTCCTTTTGAGTTAGTAATCCTGTCTGATTATATGTCTCTCTGTGTGTATCAGGACTGCACAGTGCCACAGAAAAGAAGCTGGAACTTGTAGAGGTCAAGCCCTGGGAGAGAATTAATGTCTGTTTACTTTGAGAGTCTTCTTCTAACCTGTTAACATTGCAATCACATGTATACTTAGAAGAAAGTTCCAATGAGACTTACTCCTAAGTAAATGGATTGCAGCCTAACTGAGACATTATAAAAAGACATTGGAATGCATAGATTTGTTTGTGAAAATCATGTTTTTACCAACTATATCTTAATAAATTTCATTCCATTTGTCTCTTGGAACTGAAAGTATTATTAATTAGTCTTCTCCACTCATTCTCAATTTTACCTTAACAATAGTCCTGTGAACTAGGTTAGGCAGAGAGGCTATGGATGCTTTCACAGAGGAGGTAAGCATAATTAAAATGTGATTAAAACTTGGTAATAGTGCAATCACGAGAAGATTATCACACCCCGGCATGCTTCTCCCATTCTTGTCCCGTGCAGAAACTGTAATGGACGCATCGTTGGATAATAACAGAAATTCACATTATTACCCAATGATGCCTCCATTACTGTTTACATATGGGACACGAATGGGAGAAGTACATGGAGGTGTGATAATCCCCCCATCATGCTATTAACACGTTTTAATCACACTTTAATGACGCTTGCCTCCTCCATGTGAAATCATCCTATGACAAGTGCAAGGTGATAGTGTGTGTTTTGGGGCATGAACACTGATAGAATAAAATTTAAAAACTCATAATAATAAAATATTTCCAAAAGGTATGAAGCAGGAAAATTTTTATGCAAGATTATGCACAATATCTCACGACATAGTAATTCCTCATTTTTCGTTTCCTTTTCTCACTTTTTATGTGAATGAGTGTTTGCCTCTATGGAGGACTGGATGAGACAAAATAATGTTCTTTGTTTTACTGATGTTCTGGGTTTCTTCTGTTTTCATCAGGAGTGTTTTCCCAACTTCTCATAAACTGGCAAAAGGAAAGAGATTCCTTATAGTCCAGGGGCTCCCCATACGTCAGGACCTTGAAGCTCCATTTGTAACAACAACAAAAATCTAATCTATACAAAATAAATTTTATATTCTTAAAGTAACTAAGAGATTTCTAATCTGGAAAGGTTGCTAATGATGCATTTTATTTTATTTTTTCCTGAAACGCTTTGCTTAAAAAAAAACTGAGGGGAAAAAATGCTCCCCCCCCCCCCGGCTTCAAAATTTCTGCATACTTTAATACTGTAAAAATAAGGTTTTTATATGGCATCGCTCCTCTCGTGGCCTGTCTGGAATTGGTAATGGACTGGATGAGGGAAAACAGACTCAGCCTGAATCCAGAGAAAACAGAAGTACTCGTGATAGGTTCTCCCGGCCCAGGAAGGGAGGTGGTTCCACCTGTCCTGAACGGGATCACGCTTCCCATAAAGGACACTGTACGCAGCTTGGGGGTGCTCCTTGATTCGTCGCTCCATCTTACTTCTCAGGTGGATGCGACAGTCAGGAGCACCTGCTTCCAGCTTCGGCTGATACGCCAGCTGCGTCCCTATCTGGACCGGAGGGACCTTGAAACAGTAGTACATGCCCTGGTAACCTCTCGGTTGGATTTCTGCAACACGCTCTAGAATCATAGAATCATAGAATCATAGAGTTGGAAGAGACCACAAGGGCCATCCAGTCCAACCCCCTGCCATGCAGGAACTCCAAGTCAAAGCATCCCTGACAGATGGCCATCCAGCCTCTGCTTAAAGACCCCTAAGGAAGGAGACTCCACTACACTCCGAGGGAGTGTGTTCCACTGTCGAATAGCCCTTACTGTCAGGAAGTTCCTCCTAATGTTGAGGTGGAATCTCTTTTCCTGCAGTTTGCATCCATTGTTTCGCGTTCTAGTCTCTGCAGCAGCAGAAAACAAGCTTGCTCCCTCCTCAATATGACATCCCTTCAAATATTTAAACAGGGCTATCATATCACCTCTTAACCTTCTCTTCTCCAGGCTAAACATCCCCAGCTCCCTAAGACGTTCTTCATAGGGCAAGGTTTCCAGACCCTTCACCATCTTAGTTGCCCTCCTTTGGACATGCTCCAGTTTCTCCACATCTTTTTTGAAATGTGGTGCCCAGAACTGGACACAGTATTCCAGGTGGGGCCTGACCAAAGCAGAATAGAGTGGCACTATAACTTCCCTTGATCTAGAAACTATACTTCTATTGATGCAGCCTAAAATTGCATTGGCTTTTTTGGCTGCCGCATCACACTGTTGACTCATGTTCAGCTTATGGTCTACTTGGACTCCTAGATCCCTTTCACATGTGGTCTCATTCAGCCAGGTGTCCCCCATCCTATATCTGTGCATTTCATTTATCCGCCCTAAGTGCAGAACCTTACATTTCTCCGCATTGAATTTCATTTTGTTAGCACTGGCCCAGCTTTCTAGTGTATTCAGGTCATTTTGAATTTTGATCCTGTCCTCTGGGGTATTAGCTACTCCTCCCAGTTTAGTGTCATCTGCAAATTTGATAAGTATGCCCCCAATTCTGTCATCCAAATCGTTAATAAAGATGTTGAATAGCACTGGGCCCAGGACAGAACCCTGTGGGACCCCACTGGTCACTTCTCTCCAGGATGAAAAGGAGCCATTGTTGAGCACCCTTTGAGTTCGGCCAGTCAACTAATTACAAGTCCATGTAACAGTTAACTTGTCTATCCCACATTTTGCAAGCTTGTTTGCAAGAATGTCATGGGGAACCTTGTCAAAGGCCTTACTGAAATCGAGGTATACTATATCCACAGCATTCCCTTCATCTACCAAGCTGGTAATTTTATCAAAAAAAGAGATCAGGTTCGTTTGGCATGACTTGTTTCTCTGAAACCCATGTTGGCTTTTTGTGATTATGGCATTGGCCTCTAAGTGTTCACAGACTCTCTGCTTAATGATCTGCTCTAGAACCTTTCCTGGAATTGATGTCAGACTAACTGGACTCTACATGGGGCAGCCTTTGTACCACACTCGGAAGCTACAATTAATCCAGAATATGGCAGCACGGTTGATCATGGGGGCACCTAGGACCCACCATATAACACCGATCTTAAAAGATCTTCACTGGCTGCCCATTCGCTTCCGGGCTCAATACAAAGTGCTGGTCGTTACCTATAAAGCCCTAAATGGCTTGGGCCCAGAGTACCTAAAGGACCGTCTCTCCCCACATAATCCGCCCCGCACACTTAGATCAAGCGGACAACACCTCTTAAGAGTTCCAGAGGCCAGGCTCTCGACAACTGCCAAGAGAGCGCTTTCTGTATCTGCTCCGAGCCTCTGGAACTCACTACCTACTGAGCTCCGCCTGACTGCTTCCCTCCCCCAATTTAAAAAGGAGTTAAAAACGCACCTATTTAATCAGGCTTATCTTTGATTGTTACTGATATCGCCATCTTCCCCCCAGATAAGCCGTTGGAATAAGCCATTCTATATCGCATTGGGGAGGATAATGTTTTTTACCTGTTTTTATTTCTTGTGTTATTGTAAATTTTTTATTGTATTGTTCGAAGTGATTCTATGATTCTATGATTCTATGAAGTGTTTTAACTGTAGATGTTGTGCACCGCCCTGATCGCAGGAAGGGTGGTATACAAATAAAAGCTATTATTATTATTATTATTAAGGTGCATGCAGCCGTCTTGATTCTTCTGTAGATCTACTGCCATGGAGAGACCCATATCGCATTACAAACAAATCCAGCAGCCAAATGGAGAGAAGCACATTGCTTTTTCTGTCTCTACATGATATCAAACATTCTCTTTCAGTTGTAAAAGGATGTGAGAGGGTTGTAAAAGCATCCCTTTTTCCAAATAGATTTTTCCAGCTGGGCAAATGGGACACTTTTACAGTTGGTCCTCCTTATCCATGGATTTTTTATCCATGGATTTGAGCACACACGGCTTGAAAATATTCCCCAAAAGTATAAATTCCAAATAGCAAACCTTGATTTTCCATTGTAAATATGGGACACCATTTTGTTGTGCCATTGTATTTAATGGGACTTGAGCATACACGGATTTTGTTATCCACAGAGGGTCCTGGAACCAAACCCCAGCGGATAACAAGGGCCTACTGTACAACATTTTATGACTCTCTTCTCTGCTTTTATGACTGGAAGAGAACAAAAGTGCTTCAGTGTAATGCAGAGAAAGAGAAACATGCTTCTTTCTTTGTTTGCCTGCAGGGTTTGTCTGTAATGGGAGAAAGCCTTTAGTCTTTGAAATGTAATTACTTGTTCACTCACCAATCAGCACTTTATAGAATAAATTGTTAAATGGTGACTCAAGAAGCACATAAATCACATCGATTCAATGGGTCTTCTACATTTGGGATTAACAATAAGATCCTAGCCTAAATCTCCAATTTAATTACTTGATAGAGAAGACACAAAGGTTCCAGAATAAGATGGAACTTGTGGGATTCTGAAACATCAAATGTGTATGTCAAGGTCTTGAGCAGAAATCCCTCATCACCACCTTCAGGAAGCAATTGTCCACACAAAAATGACTTCTGTAAAGCTGTATTCCCCAATTCAAACTAAATAAAAAACTTCCCAGAAGGATACTATGACTGACAGTAATGAAAGCCGGCAATATATCCACAGAAGAGCCAAGGTAGTTGCATGAACCCTCTTTTCTGCCCCAGCAAAGTTATTTTACAGGGTGACCAATAGAACTTTTGTGCCTAAATGAAGCCTAAATTATAGTAGAGATTGTTATTGGGGGAAAAAAATCGGTTTCATTCAACATTGTCTGTCTCTGACTAGCCAATTCATGCTTGAGTATCTTGCTCAGGGAGGGTGAAAGTTAGACATCAGTTGACAGTGAAGTCTTCTGGGTCCAATGATGACACTCAGATATACCTCTCCATGTTCAGATCGTCGGCACAGATGGCGTCTCTCCTCTCAATGACTCTCTTGCGGCAGTAATGGATTGGATGAGGAAAAACAGATTGAAACTGAATCCAGACAAAACGGAGGTACTGACAGTTACAGGCCCAAAACCAGGCTTGGGAATACAGTCTCCAGTCCTGGATGGAGTCACACTCTCCTTAAAGAACTCCGTTCGCAGTCTGGGGGTACTGGACTCATCGCTTCACATGACTAGTCAGGTGAATGCGACGGTCAGGAGTGCCTGTTATCAGCTTCGGCTGATACGTCAGATGCGCCCTTTCCTGGACATGAAGGACCTGGAATCTGTCATACACACTCTGGTAATCTCACGCCTGGATTTCTGTAACACGCTCTACATGGGGTACCCTTGTGCTTAACCTGGAAACTCCAACTGGTCCAAAACATGGCAGCCAGGTTTGTAAATGGAAGATCTAGGAGAGAGCACATAATACCTGTGCTCAAGTCTCTCCACTGGCTGCCAATCAATTTGCGGGCGCAGTACAAGGTGTTGGTTTTAACCTTGAAAGCCCTACATGGCTTGGGCTCATCTTATCTCAGGGACCGCCTCTCCCCATATGAACCCCAATGTACACTTCGATCCTCTGGGAGGAATCTGGTGCAGCCTGTGAAAACTAGGCTGTCTCAGACCTCCCAGAGGACTTTCTCTGTTACCACTCCCAAACTTTGGAATGGCCTGCCAGATGAAATGTGTCTTATAACATCCCTTGATTGCTTTAAAAAAGCTCTAAAGATGCATCTCTTCCGGCGGGCCTTTCCTGAAACTTCTTATATTCTGGCTCCAAAACTGTATTAATCGGATCTGACCCCTTGCTTTGTTGCCATTCCTTTCCTCATTTAAGAACTATGACAAGGATGTATATGTTTTTTAATTTTGCTGTTGGTTTTAATCATTGTTAATTTAATTTATTTTTAAGGGGTGGGTGGGTGGGAATGGGTTCTTGAATTATTTTAATTTGTATGTTTTAATCTTGTTGTACCCCGCTCCGATTATGTTCCACAGAGGAGCGGGCTAGAAATAAAGATGATGATGATGATGATGATGATGATGATGGTGATGATGATTCAGAATTGTTCACCTTGATGTTCACAAGGCAGGGTCATCACTAGGAGGTGTGGGATGTGTACCAGGGAATACCCTAATGTGGGGTGACACCATGCCCCAGATGTCTGCCTTTTGGCAGAAATAGGCTGTGGCATTCAACCATATCCGTTTAAAACCCTGAAGCTCAGTGAAAGAAAAGATGTAAGTGGGGCTAGGCTCAATGGACAGAGACAGGAGAGACCTCAAGCATTTTTTTTAAATCTACTATTTTAAATTTTCTTTCAAAACATCACAAATTTTCACTTTGATCACATGAGACGATGTAAATGCAAATGCTTATGACACTGTGATATAAAGTGCTTCATATGATATAAAGTGCTTATGATATTTTAATTGAAAGGTATAATTTTAATTTTGCTATTTGTTTATGTCACAACTATTGCCATTACATTCAGTGATAGACAGGAATTACAATTGACAAATAACATTAGTACAAAAAAAAAATGACTATGGATTCTGTATATTGTGGTATGGGAGGAGGTCATGGGGGAGGGGTGACACCAATCCTAGTGATGCCACCACTTCAAGGAGATGGGCACCTTCTCTTAAAGAAAAGTGTATAGCCTCCTCAGTTTAGCTGGTCATTCCTTTCCTTCAAGTAATTTGTTGAACTTGCTCAAATGCCCCATCCATACCTTTAGTCCTTAAAAACTGAAGGAAATAATATTAGAACCAAACAGTAACATGGACATCTCCATTGACTGAAGTGCATCAATTATGGAATCTTAACTGTGATGGATATCAGAGATTATACCTCCAATATCTCTACCAAAGACATCACAGCATGTCACTCTTCTGTTTCCTCTTCCTCAAAAGTCAAAACTCCACTTCTCAACCATTCTACACTTCATTATTAATTTCATATATATATATATATATATTTCTATGGGAGTGCTTGAGAAAGTTATTTTGGAATACAACTGCCAGAGGATTCAGGGAAATGGTATGAAAAGTAACCTTTTCAGCTCCTGAGACAGAAGCTGGATTCCATACATTAACTGAAACTAACGAACTAGATATTTGTTGAGCACCCATCTCCATTCTTTTGGAAACCTAAGTAAAACTATGGATAACTCAAGCTTATTACGACCATTTATAATACTGTATTGATGTTATTACTCAAATGGCTTGTTTTTACCCACTCAGGAAATTTTGGAGTTGTGATTTTCCTTCTGCTCAATACACCAGTTTAACATGAAAAAGTCTTATATAAGCTCTAAAGGACAATGTGTCTAGGGTGGATGATCATGCAGAGTCCCCTAGCAAAGGCAAGATGTTTTCTGATGTCACTTCTGTGAGACTAGAAAACTCATTTTGAACAGAGGAAGGAAGGAAGGAAGGAAGGAAGGAAGGAAGGAAGGCACTAGAAACCAGCTTTGGTATTATATATCAAACACGGAAGTATTCCTATCATAATTGACATAACTTACTAGCACAATTTGTCCATTGCCAGTATGTAATGCTGATATGTATCCTTGAATTAGGAAATCCCTCAGTTATCCACCACACCCTGAAACTGCTTCACCTTTTAAAATGTTGTGCATGCTTTATGAAATGAGGATAACTTCAAAGAGCATACACTGCAGCATTTGACAGAAATAGGTGAACACATTATGGATCATTTGGAATTCAACCAGGGCACCCAAGGGAGGGAGGACAACTTATGAATAAGAGCTCCTTCATGTTTGTTTATAATTGTCTTGACCTAGTATATTAGGATACATAACATCCATAGCAGCCTCCTTTAATCTAAAAAAGACTACTATATCTATCATCCCCACTCATGTAGACAGGCTGGTTGGGAGCAGAGAGAGATGCAGTCCAAATCAGATGGGAGAAATTCATCCAGGATGGGGAAGGCTGTTACATGGCTACTCCAGGCAGTCCAGTAGCCCTGTAAATGTTGGGCTATTATGTGTTTGGACTGCACAACTTTTGATGGTTGATCCTGTACTTGCATCCAGTCGGGACTCTTCTGTACTCAAAATAACTGAAGCTTCATACTTTACTTTTCTTTTTTGCTTGAAGTAAGATGTTGACTCTTCTCCCTGGAAATGTGATGAGGGAAGGAAAGTCAGAGGAGAAACTCCTATTCATTGTGTCATCAGTGGGACTGCCCAAAAGTAAAAGCGGAACTGAGACATTGGGGTCAGATGTGAGAATTAACCTCTGCTGGTATCAGAATCTCCTGGAAGTCCAACCTCTCCCTCCTGGAACGGGTTTCAAAAGTTGCAGGTCATCCCAGAATTTCACCAGAAATAGGCCAGAATATGAGGTACATCATGTGGGTCTTTAAAAAACCTGATATGTTCAAGTATATATCCCACCAAATCCCCAGGCTTTGGAACAGTCAGAATGGGCCCCAAACACTATGAGACACCAAACATAATGAATGTGCTACATATATAGGAAATGGGGGACATAATGTAGACCTCTGTACTTCCGTTTTGCTGCCTAGACATGAGATTTCTATTCTAGTCAACTGTAGCTTCCTAAAATATGTTCATTCAGAGAATGCATCTGAAGAAGTAGACTCAAGCCTATGGAAGTCCAACTTCTATCTTTCAGTTAGTCTCAAAGGTGCTGCTGCATACTGATTCCCCAGACTAACACAGCTGTGTCTTTGAATTCACAGGAACAGGTGCTTATGTGACCACTGTGCTTCATTATTTGGGCATTTTGCATGGATTTTCCTAAATGAAAGCACACATCTAGGAGATTTCTGTAGCAACTTCAGTATGCCTTCTATATAACAACAGCCAACAGGACTCAGGACTTTATCACATGGAGGCAAATTGGAGGCAAACTGGTTAAATCCCATGCAGAAATGAGATTTTAAAATCCGCTTTTGCAGGTTGTTTTTCAGATGCATTGGCATCTTTGAGAAATAATGCAACATTAATCCTAACACAAAGTCTACAAAGCATAGTTCTTTTTATTTTTGGGAAGTTCCTGAAATAAAAAGGAATGGGTTTTATCAACTTTGCATCCAAATTAATGTTACATTATTTCTCATTGACACAAACGTTGTCTGAAAAACTGCCCACTTTTGTGGGTTATTTCTAATTTCTGTTTGGGTTAACCCCAAATGTCGTGTGAAAAACAACCCACTTTTGTGGAGTTTTTTCACTTTAAATCAAGTTTCTGCACAGGATCCATCCCGTGTGATAAACTCCTCAGCTAGCTTTACATTTTTTGAGAACCTGATAGCTGTTGCACCACTAAGTAGTTCTCTTAAATGGAAACATCTCCATCTCTGCATTCCTCTAAAGATGGAAACTACCTTGACACATGCTGTGCTCCTGTATGCATACCAGAATTTTCTGAGCTATAACACAGGTTTAATCATCAGTTCAGAGAAGGTCAAACTGAGGGCAAGTCTCTCCCCACCACCGCCACCACCACCACCAAACTCTGTTGTGGGTTAAATGACTGTAACAGAGTCAGGAGGGAATGGGTGGGCATATTAAAACAAAGTGCTCTTTTTATGTTAAATTGGGAAGGAACTGAAAAATCCTCCTTGCAAAATGAATTGCATATATTAATATATTTAACAATGGAACATAAGATCTTCTACCTAGTTATGTCACCCTTTTCATGTGGTAAAATCTTTATCCGCTGAAAACTGTTAATGACTGTTTACCTGCCTCTCATGAACAAACAAAAGTTTTCAGATGGCTTTTAAGAAGAACTTGCCAATCAAATACACATATAATGCAAAATAAGAGCAAACTGGACCTATAAGCATTTGTGATTTATTATTTATTTTCTTCACTATGACTGTGTGGACAAGTCAGAACTGCCAGGACTGCAGTTTCCAGAAGACATGAAGGAGATCTGTACTACTCTGGGTTGGGTGATAGCCAATTCTGAAGAAAATGGTTCTGTTAGGATAGGACTTTGGAGTGGTCATGCCCATCGGACTCAGGAGGGAGAACAAAACAGGGCTGGTTTGTTGTTGACTGCCCTTGAGTCAATTTTGACCCATGGTGACCCTGTGGATGAGACATCTTTAAGACTCCCTGCCCTGTGACCTCCTTAATAGAGTCCATCCATCTAGCATGCAGCCTTCCTCTCTTTCTACTGCACTCTACCTTTCCAAGCATTATTGTTTTTTTTCCATTGAGTCGTGCCTTCACATGATGTGTCCAAAGTATGACAGCCTCGGTTTTGTCAATCTATCTTCCACAGAGTTTTCTGGTTTACAACATCCTAAAGTAAGGTTATAAATTGCTAAAGAGAGGCAATGTTTATATCTTATATGCTTATATGCTCCACTGTGTATAAAATTATCTAACTGAACCCCAGCAGCACAAGAGTGCCACAGAAGGCATTTGCCCAAAATGTGTTGTCTTCCCATGACTGTTATCCAGAAAGATGTGCTGTGATATTTTGCAAAGGATGCTCTTCAGGTCAATATTATATAATCCATAGCAAATAAGGAATGTGGGGGTTCTGTTTGTACCTTTGGTATCTTTATGGCAGGTACAAGTCTGGGTGAATATCCAGGACACTGTGCTGTCATGAGGGAGAGGAAGTTAGACTTATTTCCCCCCTGTTATTCTTGCCCTTCCACCAAGGTGCTCTAGATAGAATGCACTTTTCCTGCCACCATTTTACTGTAAGCTTATGTGGTAGGTTCGATTGAACATGTTACTGCCTCAGAGTCTCATAATGGGATTTTTAAGTTAGATGGGGACTTGAACTCAGGTCTTCTTTTTCCAATCTGATATTTCTAACTACACCATGCTACTGGCACCTATGGCCTAAGCAGATGTGATATGGGCCCAACATACATGGGCCACTGCTATTTCACATTGATATGGCTACTTCTAGAACCTCTTCATGTGATACCTCTTGAGTTGTAAAAGACACTCAAGACATTTTACAGATAGCACAACACTTAATCTAAGAAGCACCTTTGGCAAATGCAACTGATTTCTAATGGGTGTAGGATTTACGTCCAGAGACTGCCCTATCTGCCATACATTTGTTTTCTTATTACCATCTACCATATGACAAAAACTCATTCAGGAATGTGCATGATTGTGCATGAGATAACCACATTGATGCTGTTTACCATAATATCATAATGGTAAGTAATCAGACTAATGTGTGACTCAGCATGAGAGCATAAAGGGCTTTATTCAAGCAGAGTATAGGTTAAGCCACTGTTGCTTTCAAGTGTGTATACTATGCAAAGGATTAAACATAAGACTGCTGTGTTTTCTTTTTCTTTTTAATTTTTTAAATTGTAGTTTTGTTCCACTCAACTTTCAAACTTCATAAACATTTAGTGCTTTTCAACAAACCTTTATGAAACAGACTAACTAGTTTCGGTTTCTTTGAGAATATGATTAATGTTTCCAACACAACAGGAGTGGCTGGGAAACTAAGGGGCTATACAGACAGACAGGCGGCTAAAAGCCACCCGTCTTTGCCCTGGTCGGGGCTGCAGCAGCTGTACACTGTGGCACCAACCCACTCCCTAAAAAGAAGCCACTCTAGGCAGCTTCTTTGAAGGTGTGCCATTGTGGCGCTCACGTGCCATAATGACACCCCTTCCAGCCAGCGTTGTTTGGGTGCTCAGATGCCCATGCATCATCATGGCATGCTGTGTATGGACAGACGTGAGCCAAAATGGTGCATGGGCGGCAAAAGTAGGCTGAGCATGTGTAATCACTCAGCCCTATCTAGCCCTACTTTCGGACTTAGGCTGGCAAAAAGTGCCCGTCTGTTTAGGGCCTAAGAGTGCATCTACATTGTACAAATAAAGCAGTTTGTCACTACCTTAACTGCCATGGTTCCATCCTGCAGAATCTTAAGATTTGTAGTTTTGGGAGGCACCAGTGCTCTTTGGTGGAGAAGGCTAAAGACCTTGTAAAGCTACAAATCCCAGGATTCCATTGGATGGAGCTAAAGCAATTAAAGTGGTGTCAAACTGCTTTACTTCTACAGTGTAGATGCACTCTTTGATAGTCCAGTTATTGACATCGAAAGGTGTTGCAATAGTAAATATTGCCACAGTGCATCCACAAGTAATGGGGTGGGGAGGTAGATGGTTGGGTAACTAAAAGGCAGACATTTTTAATCAGAACTAATATATTGATCTAATGTATAAATCCCACAATCAATGCACTTATTTCATAAGTAGTTTTCTTGCAATTTTCAAATCATAATTATTCCATGGAGCTAGTTTAAGCAACTATATAGATCAAATTGTAATTGACAAGATATTGTATGCCAAGTCATCCTAGCAGCATAGATTTCAGGAGACAGCATGCTTTTCTTCCTAAAATGAACAAAACCAAAAATTGTTCCAAGTAAGCTGATTCCAAGATTGCCCACAGAAAATTATCTGAATCAGTCTGTTTGCCAGTCATTTCTATGAATCAGCATAGAAACTCAAGTCTGGAAAATTAAATCCACCTTTTGAAAATGACAGATACCTCTCTTTGGGTGAAAAAAATGTGACAGTAAAGATACTCATATAATTTTCTTTAAAACAGTTTTAGTTATCTGAAAGTAAACCAGAGGGATATGCAATGAGATATGTCAGAGAACATACAGTGGGAGGATGGTCGAGCAGATGGCCACTAGCAGTGCTGGCAGCAGATGACAGGGCTAGCCTGCATACTGCACCCTTGCATCTTCTTTCATTGGGTGCTTTGATTCTGTGTTCCTCCATGGCAGAGGGTTGGACTGGATGGCCCTTGTGGTCTCTCCCCATTAGCAATAGCAATAGCAAGTACATTTCTACACAGCTTATCAGTGCACTTAAGCACTTTGCCCCCAACAATCTGGGTACTCATTTTAGTGACCTCAGAAGGATGCAAGCCCAGTCGAGTTTGAGCCCTTTTTCTGGTATTGAACTTGCAAATGGCTGCCGTATAGGCATTTAACCACTGTGCCACCAGGGCTCTGTAATTCTATGATTCAATGTATATGTGGGGGTGGGGTTGAGGCACCTACCCATATTAATCACATATTGGAGGAAGGCTGAGGCTGGTTGAACTTTTCATCTCCTAAGGCCCCCTTTTTGATTGATGGAGACGAACTTAGAACCAGGGGCTTCCTGGCTTTCAACCTGAGCCATGACGCTATAGAACCATATCTGCCAACTTTCCCAATGTGGCAAGGACAGTCCTCATTGAATCCTCTGCTATCCTAGTTTTTCAGCTACTTTTAAATTCTCCCATTTCTTTCCCATCAATCTGCTTTCCCTCTGCTTACCTCAGCTGCTGTAAATGGAGTTAAAAGTGCAAAGCTAGTTTGCACTCAGTTAATCCAGAAGGGTGGAAAGAAGAGAAGGGGGCACCATCTTGCCCTTCCCATTAGGCTCAGGTAAAGCAAACTGCTGCAGCCTCTCCTAGGTTGTGTATTCTTCTTCATTAATAGCTTTTTTCATCTTAACCACTCTCTGATGTTGCTGAGCCATATGTGTCCCAGATTTCATCTATGAAATGTTAAAGACTCAGAGCTGGAGAATCCTGGGGAGAAACCCAGTTCTTCTGAGGCCCTAGTCTGTCTGTCTGGGCCTTCCCAGATGAAAGTCAAAATTCCCTTCCCAAGGCTTAGTTTCTGATAGAAGAATTTTAACCTAAATTTTAACCTAAAATATGGCCCTTGGGCTTCCCCACTGTTGGTTGTAGAATCTAATATCTTTGAAATCAGTTGCACTGCAGCTGCTAGCACTGAAAACAGTGAAATACATGAGAGTGAAAGGCTGGCCTTGGGACCAACCCTACTTGTATGACCCCTGTTCTTCCACATACTTTCAGACTAGGGGCACTGGACATTTCTAGTGGGAGGCAACAACATCTTAAGGATGAAGAAATACACAGCCATGCACCATGTCTTGGTTTTTCCCCCAAAGCTGTAATGTGTCTGTCTTGTGCAACACATTTCTCAAAGACCTCTCCCTCTGCTTTATTTTTAGAAACATGGACACATATGATAATTAGCTGTTCGTTTCCCATCTTCTCTTTCTTTGCTTGATGCAAAACATCTCATGTTGAAAGAAAGGTATAATTTTAATGTTTAAATAGAAAAAGGAGCTCGCTTCAGAAATATCAACAATACAGCAGTACCTAGGGATAACAGAAAACTTGGATTTGAACAACTCCCTCCCCCATTCTAAGAGTGCACAGTATATAAATGTGAGCAAATTAAACATGCTAATTACTTTAAATGATTACAGCCTAGACAGTCTCCAGAGAGTAAAATACCCCCCTACAGCACACACGCACTACGTGTGCTAAATGAATATGAGGCTCTTTTGACTGATTCAAACATGACAACATCCTCATAGGTTTGGTTTTTAAATGTCTACATGCAGTCATATAGAAAATAATACCCACAGACCACCCAGATGCCCTTTTGAAGAAAGGGGAGAAAATTATAATATTTACAAGGCTCTGTAGCCTTTTCAGAACTTTTTCATGTGTACCTTAAACTTGTGGAGAAGTGAGGCTCTGGGCCTACCTCCAATCTTTGCATGTAGAGCACATGGTCTGAAAAGGAACACCTACATGCACACAAGTATGGGTGATAGATGATGCTCCACATAATCATTCACTCACACACACACCACACAAAGATCCCTTCTCCACCTGGCTGTATCTGCATCATAAGTCTGAAATAACATAAGGGGTTTAAAAAACAACTTCCCACAGGAAATCCCCAAAGGACAGAGATATTTATATATGATTGCCTGGCTTGATTATCTGTAAACGCAAGCATCTGATGGGAAGAACTATACGGTTCAGAGAACACAGAGAAAATCCCCTTGACGTTCCTATAATTTAACTTACATCGGCTTAAAGCATAGAAGGATATAACTTGAAAAGGATTAGGTGACATTAAGAAAGTAACAGCTGGTGGCAGCCTACACAGGAGTATTTCTGAGAACTTATATATAACAGGAAATGTTTAGCAGCCCGCTGACACATACCTCAGATGTATTATATAGCTGGCAGCTGTCACCCACTCAAAGGGTATAGTACCAAGACACAAAATAGCCACACCCAGGATCGCTTTGGAGCCAGCTTGATGTTGTGGTTTGTGTTGAACTAGAACTCTGAGAGACGAAGGTTCAAATCCCCACCCAGCCATAGAAACCTACTGGGTGGCCTAGTGTAAATCACACCCTGACAGCATAAGAAGAAGACAACGGCAAACCTCCTCTGAATAAGTATTGACCATAGATCCATGTGGTCAGATCCACCATGAGTTGGAGTCAACCTGTAGGCACATAGCAGAAACAACAAGGATTGCGTTAGTATGAAAGGCATCTCCAGTTCAGCCATGGGATTCCCCCCAGTAGAAACAAACTACAATTCCCTTGATCCTCTGTTGCAGTCTTCCCTGGCTGCAAAGAGGAAAGCAGCTGTTTTCAAAGGAGGAAAGAGTGAACAGTGGGAAAGGTAAGGATGAGGCACCTGAGCATGCCTCCTGCCTCCTCCTTGTTCTTGTCCACCTCTAATTCGGGGGGGGGGGGGGGGGTTCCTTGGGTCCTCATATGGACTCTTATCTCAGAAGTATAAAATCTTCAAGATGCAATTCTGTCCTCCCTGCTCACGTGCAGAGACGCTAATTCGAAATCAAGAAGGAGATGGGTATGTACTCGTGTGATAAGCACATTCACATTCGCACTTTTTTCTCTTTCAGATGGACACTGTGTTCGTCTGTGCATGTGATAAGCTATTATGTAATTTCTAGCATTTCTGGATTGCCCTCACTTTCTTCTTCTTTTGAGACAGTGATACATTCTTCCATGTGAAAAAAAGTCCAATGAGGGTGTTGGTCCTAATTGAGTTAGAGATCACACACACACACACCCCCCGGCAAAAATAAACATATTTAAAAAAAAAACACCTTTGTCCCAGTGGAGTCTTCATAGCAAGAAACAGGAAACAAAATCAGACTCCCAATATAACAAAGGAAACAAATAAAACAAAATAAAAAATAGACAGAAAACCTCCTTCCTAAGCCAGTGGTCTTATGACACTGTCTATTGGCAGAGCTACCCCTGACTGATAGCTCCCATGTCAGCAGAGCAGTGACTCCAAGTTTCAAACATTATAAGATTTATCCATGATGCTGAGCCCTGTCTCCAAAAATACATTCAATCCTTACCTAATTCCCTTACAATTTGGAATATATTCTGGAGCACCTTCCTGGCAGCATGAGTTTCTGAGAGAGTCCCTTTAAAAATAAGATATAAAAGCAAAATAGGGAGATTTGTTAATACAGAGACAGCAGGGTCTCCACTTCATAGCCATAAGGACTGGTGAATTATAGAATTACATATTTGGAAGGGATTGCAAGGGTTATTTGGTCCAATTTCCTGCCACACTGAAATGTACAACTAAAATATTCCTAAAATATGGCTGCCCATGAAGACCCCAAGAAGGAAATCCATCATCCTCCAAGATAGTCTATGCCACTGTTGAGCAGCTCTCACAGTCATTAAGCTCTTCCCAAAGTTTAGATGGGATCTTTTTAGCTGTAATTTGAATCCTTTGGTTCATGTTTTAAACTCTGGAGCAGCAAACAACCAGCTTCCTACATCTTTTACATGACATCCCATCAGGTATTTAAATATGACTATTCTATCACCTCTCCATCGTCTCTTACACAATTAAACATAATCAGCTTCCTAAAGTACTCCTCATAGGGCTTAGTTTCCTGAACTTTTATTATCTAATCATCTCTCCTCTGAACTCATTGTAGGTGGTCATGGATGGGGAATCCTATGCAAATAGAACTAACTCAGCTTAAAATTTTGGACAACTTAGAAGAGATAACAGTAGTCTAGAAGATTACTGCCTTGACTCAGGAATCATCATCAGTTCAAAACACCCATGAACTTAGCATGTAAGGAATATTTGCAAATTTTCTCATCTTTGAAGTAAAGGGTGTGTTGATGCACTGAGACACTCCAGTGAAGAAAATGTCACCCATAACATCACATTTGTCCCTGTATGAGACAGAAAGATCTGCAACACAACAGCAATAGCAAAAAGGAAAGAAGAGGGATTTTGTTTACATATATGTTTAGTACACACACACAAATATGCACAAAAATTTTAGTGAAGTATTCAGAAAAGAGTCTTAAAATAACTTTTAAAAACTGCAAAAAATCTGTTATAATCATGTCCTGTGGGGAGAAAACCTGTGAAATGTTTCATTCTCAAAGGCACAAATGAAATAAGTGAGGGTTCGCTTCACAGACTTTTCCAGTAAAACTATTTTACATGCCCCACTAGGTCCTTAGGAAAACTTGTCCCACACTTTGAGAATTATGAAACAAACTGTGCTATTTGCAGCCTGACAAGTTACAATGAGCTTAAGCCAGTCAATAAAAGAACATGTATAAATACCTTTCTGAAGTCTTTATTAAGAGATGATTCACACATTGCACTTTTCCTTTCCTCCCCCCCCCTCCCCTCCTCCTTTTTTTTTCAGGGTGTTGCAGATGCAATTGTCAATCACACAGAGGGAAATGAAACACACACTGATCCTCCTGAGATTTCTGATTCATAAGGGAAAAAACATGTGTAGAATTCAAGCATTCCTGAAGCTCCTACAAAGCTCTTTGAGCTTCATCTAACAAGATGCCAGTATTTTTACACCAGATCAATTTTTAACTGCAGAATTTTCACAAAAGTAGACAAAGTCCCTCTTTGTTTGTGTGATGGGTGAACAGGAGCCAATTTTTACCAGAACTCCTAAGGGCCACACACATCCTCACAGTAGGCCCAAATACTTCAGTTTTCCTCTACAATCACTCTCAAAATGGTGATGGGAAGTATTTTGAGAGGGATTGCAAAGGAAAACAGAGGTTTTGTTGTTGTCAAGTCAACTTTGACTTATGGTGACCCCATGAATAAGAGACCTCCAAGTCACCCAGTTATCAACAGTCCTGCTCAGGTTAAGCCAATTTAAATACCCATATAGACTTTTCTTTCTGAAAACTATGGTAGAGACCTGTGATAATTTTTTTAAAAAATACTCCAAGGCCAAAACCAATTGCTAATTCCAACCAGAATAAGGCCATTGAGTCAATTGCAGCTGCTGTGCTCATCTGTTTGCTCTCACAGAAGAGCAAAGGAATCTTGTGATGGTTGACAGTTGTTGTTTTTGTAACAGGGGTGTTTCGGTGCACCAACACACCCTTTCAATATACATCAACACTTATATAAATCCAATTCATTCAATGGGTGCACTGTAGCTAAGGGTAGCAGCTGGATTTAAGCCTAAGAAATCAATCAAATTTTGCTGTCTTCTTGTCCCAACTCACTGAAAGTACTGGGGTTAAAAATGCTTCATAATGTATGTAGGCAGAAATAAATGCCCTTCTCTTGTAACTTCCTTTCATCTAAGGAATATTTTATTGCACCAATATCCATTTTAATGTGATTTGGGGCAGAAAAATCTCCCTGTCCCTTTTTCTTCATTTTTATTTAAGGAAGGTTAAACCCATTTCCTGGAGGAAGAGTTGAACTGCATCTAATGTTCAAAAACATAGGAGTTTATCACATGAGGGATGGGATGTCATTGTCCCATCCTTCCCACCCAAATGTGGGAAGGAGTTTCACACATGACCCACACTTGATCCAGCAGGGAAGCGTGAGTGAGAGTGATCACGAAAATCACTTTCATACTACAGCTGAAAATGCTTTCAACCATCACTTGCAGTCTTTTGTATTAGCAGAAGAACTTGTTAATACCATGATGCCCAAAAGCAATTTCAGCTGATGGCTGAAAGTGCTTTTCAGCCAACTGCAGTGTGAAAGTGATTTATGCAATCACTTTCACTCAGGTCACTGGCAGGATAAGGATGAGAGAGCAATCCTGTCCCTATTCCATCCCTCTTGTGATAACCTCTATGGCCATTTTAGTCTGGAATATCAGTATACAAAGGGATCTTTTAGTAACCTTGGGACTAACTTTGTGAAAGAAGTTGCATCTTCAGCTTTTGTAGACTATGGTCCTAAACAGATCAGCACTTTGTGCCAGCCTGGGGCCAAAAGTAGGGCTAGGTAGGGCTGGGCATCCACACGTGCCCCGCCCTACTTTTGCCACCCGTGCACCATCATGGCACACCCCTATTTATACGGGGCACACCATGATGACGCACAGGCATCAGAGAGCTCAAATGGTGCTCTGCAGAAAGGCTGTCATTATGGCACACGAGCACGCCCATGACGCCCCTTTTAAAAAGCTACCTAGAGCAGATTCCTTTCAGGTAGCAGGTCGGTGCCGCAGCATGCAGCTGATGCAGCACTGACTGGGGGCAAAGACAGGTGGCTTTTAACCGCCCGTCTGTATAGCCCCTTGGTCTACTTACTCAGATTGAGGAAGTATGTTACAATTTATTTCACCTGGTCTCAAATGTGCTACAAAATCCCTTTGCATGCTGATATTCCAGACTAACATGGCTACTTTGTCTGATGTGATTGCTGGCTCTTAGGAGGCATGGGGAGTGAGAAATCCGCAGTTGTCTCTCTCATCCATGTTTAAAAATCTCTAACCATGAGATGTTATGAAACCATTAGTATTTGCAAGTAACCCTGCTTCACATGTTTTTACCAACTGCAATACAGTTGCAGTTTTACCAACTGCAATACAATACACAAGGTGTTTCAGATGCAACAGACTGATATGAGTTTTCATAAGATACTTTTGAAGTTTGAAGACTTCGCTAAATTTTAGCAAGGGATGTTTTCTTAGCATTTGCCCCTGTCTAGTGAAAGCAATCTGTGGCCAACAGTTTGCCATATTTCTTTTCTTACAAAGACCAGTCTGAGGAGTGCCAGAGAACAGTCCTGAAGGACGGCCCATTTCAAGTCTGGTTCGAAACACAATAAAATCAAGTGGGTAGACAGGGCAAGAGATTTGAAAAATGTCCATCCATAGTCACAGAGAACAGAAACTGAGCAGGCATGAAGGTCGTCTAGGGGAATGTGAGAAATAGTAGCATCTTTCATGAGCAGAGTAATTAGTATTGGCAAGCAGAAGGTGAGTAACAGCCAGTCTTACATCATCACTGTGAACACAGGGTCTAGTAATAAGTCAAGTTTAGGCTTCTTTGATAAAAATGTGTGAAATAGGTTTACTTACAAATACTGTGGAACTCCCTAACCAGGAAAGGCTGGCCCCATCTCTTTGACATTTCTGGTGGGAAGCCAAACAGTGCTGTTACACATTGCATTCAGTGTTAAAAATTGCTGTTTGAATTATTTTAAAACTGACTTCTAGGATTGTTTTCACACTGCTTTAGGAGTTATTAAAGAGTGTTTTAATGTGTTTTCAAAATGTTTTTATCTTTGTATTATACTAATTGTTTTTTATTTGTTCATCACATTGGGGAGCCTTGGGGGCTGGGAGATGATATGGAAACACTTTGAATGAATGAATGAATGAATGAATGAATGAATAAAATATTTCATAACATCTCATGGTAAGAAGCTTATGGATTATATATACATGGATATACATATATATGCATATGTGTGTGTGTGTGATATATATATAATCACACATGGATTATGGATAACAGAAGATTACAAAATTATGGATGATCAAATTTACAAAACTGCAGCTTAACTGATGCAAGAAGAGAGAGTGTGTCACTAGGACCAACAAACATGAAATTATATGTCTGCATGCTTTGCCTAAACTTTAGAGAGACATGCAAACTAGTATCTACTGGGTAAGGGCATACTATCTTTGCTACCTCTAACAGATCACCTTGCCACAAATCTTCTACACTATGGTGAAATGTGTTGTATTTCCATTTAAAATATATCATTGCTTTTAAAATTTGCACCTACAAATATAAATTAGAATTTGCACATCAGTGTCCTTTTTTATCCTCTTCTATGTAAAGGGCCCACCCGTTTGGTTGCATTTGTGTAATGCCATTGCTACATGCACAGCAGCAAGGGCAGCTTAAAAAGAATTGGCAACTCTGCCACATTTACTTCATCCTGCCCTCCCTCTTTTTATAAAGCATTTGATTTTCTGTGTTAATTCCTCACTGACAGGGCATGGAAAAACATGCTGGCTTCAGTTTTATCACCCAGAGCTGTCAAAGAAACTTTTGTTTTTTAAAAACTTTAATTAATATTTGTGCATGAGAGTGTACAAAACACACAAATGGTAGACAATGAAGCTAAATTGTGGACTATTTCATAGTGCAATAAAAGAATTCCAGTCTATTCTGCTCTGGTGCTCTATTCTGCCACTCTATTCTGCTCTGGTCAGGCCTCACATGGAATACTGTGTCCAGTTCTGGGCATTACAATCCCAGAAGAATGTGGACAAGCTGGAGTGTGTCCAAAGGAGGGCCACCAAAATGGTGAAGGGCCTGGAAACCATGCCTTATGAGGAAAGACTTAGGGAGTTGGGTATGTTTAGCCTGGAAGAGAGATGGTTAAAAGGTGATATGATAGCCCTGTTTAACTATTTGAAGGGTTGTCACATTGAGTATGGAGCAAGTTTGTTTTCTGCTGCTCCAGAGACTAGAACGCCGAACAATGGATGCAAGCTACAGGAAAAGAAATTCCACCTCAACATTAAGAGAAACTTCCTGACAGAGCTGTTCGACAGTGGAACACACTCCTTCAGAGTGTAGTTGAGTCTCCTTCCTTGGAGGTCTTTAAACAGAGGCTGGATGGCCATCTGCTTTGATAGAGAGTTCCTGCATTTCAGGAGTGGGTTGGACTGGATGGCCCTTGTGGTCTCTTCCAACTCTATGATTCTATGATTCTATGAATCACAATAAGGTGTGGAGAACACCAGAGACCAGATTACTTGGAGACTTAAAATATACATGTTTATTTCATTTCACACTAGTCCAACTAACATTAAACAAAAATTAACATCATTCTTATTTCAACCAAAACAAAAAATAAAATAAAATTGCAGCAAAACATCCAAAATATTTTTGCATTACTTTTCCATAGCCAGTATTATAGTTTTCCAAACCTCTTCTTTTGCAAATGCCTTTTTATTGTTTCATTCTTATACTTGCTGTAGATTTATTTATCTGTTTCAAAACATATCTTACCAATGATGAAGAATGTGACCCTGTTCTCCCTATATTTCCATATAAATGCTGAATAAATTGATATGTTATTGCCTCAAAACTGTCCTATTTTCTCATATCAATTTAACAGTCAGTGTTAAATTTTCCACTAAGACGATATGCCAGACTCTATATAACTACTTATTAATACATAAATATTTTGCAGTTTTCCAACAACATGAAAATTCTCATCTCATTGCTATCAACATCACCCAAGACCTAAGTTAGTTGGATGTTTTGGTGAGGGGTCTGCTTTTTCAGCCTTCTGACCAAATGAGAAAGGCTGCTCCATCAGCAAAAGGGGGGTGAGAAATGTAGGGTAAGTTCATGGCAGGGGGTGAGCAGCAATGTCAACCCAACAAGTTGAGTTAGCTACTCAAAACAGCAGCACAAGGCATGCTCTTGTAGTAGCTGTGTTGGTCTGAGCTGTGGGAGAGATTTTAGGGCCGGAGGAGTGTTTCTTTGTATGCCTGAGGCCAGCATAGGCACAAGGTTTAGAGCAAGTAGATGGGTGGAAAGAAAGAGAGATGATGAGAAAAAAAGAGTTGCAAAGTGAGTGGCCACTTCTATATGAGCATCCAAAGACATACTTGAAGAATTTTTGATCCAAGCTATGAGTGGGAAGAAAGTGCTAGGGAAATATTGCTTTGTATTAACTTTTACATTTTTGTCAGAATATCAAAGTTGAATTGGCCACTTGGGTGAATAGCAACAGTAACTCTTGTAGCAACAAGTGACTGCACAAGTTACCTTTCTGGGCTTCAGTAACAAGTGATGAATTGTTGGGTTACTGAATAGTGAGAAAAGAAATATCTTCCTTTTTTAGAGTAATGGACCATACTCTGACCCACAATTTACCAGCATCATAATAGAGCTTCATGAGGGTGGTGAATAAACATAGCCAATCACCTCTATATCTCAATAACCCTCACTTTTGCTATGTTACTAGATCAACATGGTACAGCTTCCCTGATTCTTCAATCAAAACACCCTAAAGGGGTCAGTGGTGCTGAGTATTTTGATAACACAGGAAAGGCTACCATGGCAATGACTTCCTTCTCCAAACCTACCATGTAGTACTTCAGTTAATTTTAATATTTTGGTGCAGTTATAGTGTTGTACTGCACTTTCATTACATCAAAACACCCTCTTTTCATAGTCTGAATTTCTTCTGCTTACAGTATTTTATGTCTATAGTGGTGAAGGTTGAAGATACAGTGAGTTATCAATCAGGATGAGAATGCCATATTGCCATGCCACCATTCCACATGCCATCATGCCGCTATGCTGCCTTATCAACACCTTTCTGAGTAAGTAAATCAGAGTAAAACATTCCTGTTGTTGTTGTTGTTAATTGTCATCAAGTCAACTTTGACTCATGGAAACTCTGAATGAGAGACCTCCAAGTCACCCTGTTATCAACAACCCACCTCAGTGTCACAGCTTCCTTGATGGAGTCGATCCACCTGTAATGTGGTCTTCCTCTTTTCCTACTGCCTTGTACTTTGCCAAGCATCAGTGTCTTTTCTAGTGAGTGATGTCTCCTCATATGTCCAAAGTAGGACAGTCTCAGTTTAGTTATCTTGGCTTCTAGCAAGAGTTCAAGCTTAATTTGCTCTTGGATCCATGTAGTTGTCTTTTTAGCAGTCCATGATATCCGCAGAACTCTTCTGCAGCACCATATTTCAAATGAATTTATTCTCTTCCTATCCACTTTTTCTACTGTCCGTACATAGAAATAGGAAATATAATGGCATGGATAATCCTGACTTTTCACTCAGTGATCTTATCTAGTTAATTCATAACTGCCCTCTCAAGTCCTAATCTTTTGATTTTGTCTGGATTTCTAGTTTCCATTATGATTAATGACTGAGCTGAGGTATGGAAAATCTTTAACTATATTCCTGTTAGTCCACTAATTATCATAAAGCTGAATGGAGAGAAGAGAGGGAAAGAAAGAGAGCAGTAAAAGAGACACCCACAGTCATCCTTCTCATCACACATGACATCAGATGCACACAGCCTGAAAGTGAAACATCACAGCTGGAGAAAACAAACTAACAATCAGCATTGAATCAACCCATTTTACTTCAAATTGCCACTTTTATCACAGCATCAAAAACAAAACCAAACAAACACCTTGTGGTTGATGTTGGGAAATGTTGGCTTTACAAATCAGGACATGAATATGCCTCCAGAAAGGCATAATAGAGTGGGATGAGAGACATGCAGCTCTCTAGATGTTGTTGGACTATTGCTCCCAGCACTTCTCATAATTCACTGTGCTGGTTAGGGCTCCTGGGTGTGGAAATCCAATAACATCTGGAAGGCAACATCTGTTCCTGACTGGTTTCCATCACAGAGTACTCTCTTTTGGGGGATGAGGAGAAAGAGACTTTGAATGCAATTTTTTTTTTAGCATGCCATAGGGATGGCCAGACTAGACTTCCTCTTCCTAAGCAGAGCCAGGAAAATTTTGTGTTGTTGTTCTTGTTATTGATAATGATGATGATGATGATGATGATGATGATGATGTATATGTTTATGTATTTGCCTGTCTACGTATGGCAACCCCATGAATTTGATAGGGTTTTATTAGGCAAGGAATACTTGGAGGTAGTTTTGCCAGTTCCTTCCTCTGAAATATAGCCTATAACACCTGGTATTCATTGGCAGTCTTCCATCCTGGTACTAACAAGAGCTGACCCAGCTTAAGTTCCAAAATCAGACAGGATCTTGGAACTCAGGATCTGGGGCCTTTAGGGGATTTAATTCCCATGCTGATGCTACTCAGTTTTGTTTCTCTGTTGTCTTACTGAAATCAGGCTGAGCAAGTGCTAAACCATATCTGGATACTGTCCTGGGTTTGATGAGGGCCAATAAACTGAAGCTGAATTTTGATAAAATCAAAATTTTGTGGCTTGTTAGATCCTGGGTCCAGATTGCAAGTTATATGTAGTTGTTATCCATGTGTACAACATACATTAGGAGAAGGGGAAGAAAGACTGTATCACTAGCTTTACGCCACCCTGGTTCTTAACCTCCAAACACTACAGATGTCATCCACTTGGTGCCTACCCTTTCAGCATGAGCTCTGAAAAGTGGCACCTACATGTGACTACCTGAGCTCAAAGTGGCCCTCCAATGTGACTGGAGTTCCTGATCAGTACTACATAATTCATGTGAACATCAATAGATTTTGTCCAAATGTTACCCAATTGCCAGGCATCATGACTGGGCTGTTTTTCCAGAGAAAAGGCATATCGACGAATGTTTATTGTTAATATTGGGATCTACAGGGAAATCTCCACACTCGTCGGGTTGGATGGAAAATAAATGGGCAAGTTCATTTGGAATTGCTCAGCAAATTCCATCAGCTTGGCACGGAGGTGGAAAAATGTAGCAATTATGTGGAATGCGGCATAAAGCTTTTTAGATATGCACATTTAATTAAGATGCAATGAAAGGCTCTTAATTAAGTGGCCATGGAGAATTTTAAAAACTTGACTTGGGATTGAGTAAGATGTACAAAATAACTATTTCTCTCCTCTGTATGTATCCTCTTTTCCTCTGGGAAATTTTTGAAAAGAAAAAAGAAGACAACCTTCTGTTTACTTCATTGGGTATACTGGTCGCTATAGAGATACGGGGCTGTCATCTGATTCAGCATGCTTCTAATACTGTCAGTGTTTCCTTATTCCCTTTTTCTGTTCCCATAGCCTCATTAGAAGACACACCCTAAACAAATCTGGTGATTTCCTGATGTTATCCACAATATTCATGATACGGTTTGGACAGTGGATATTGCAAAAGCCCAGGGGAAGAGTAGCAAGGGTGTTTGAGAATAAATTCCTTTGGACAATTCTAATCCTGCATTTCACCATCACATAACAATAATATTGAAAATACTGAACTTTTCCCTAGGGTTTTGCACCAATAGAACCTGTCCCTGAAATTGCTGAGTTTGTGACTGAGCTGTTGTTTTGAAATGGGATTTTCCCAGCTAACACCCAGCAACTGAATTCCCTCCGCTCTCAAGAGAAACTTAATTTTAACAGCCGAGGGAACTTCCCCTGGTGTGAGAATTTTGTTAGCTCTACCACCCACCTGTTTGTATTTTTTATACACCACAGTGCGTTCCAAATATCATTCACTGGGACATTGCGATTTACAGGACTCCCCTGCAGACTAACTTTCTCAACTATGAAGTGGCACATTGAACAATATAACATGAAGGAGATGCAAGGGGAAATTCCACCCATGCCAAGCAAACTGGCTCGTACACAGTTTGTATCAAAATATCTATAATCTACCAAGAAGGGTTCACTGCATGACTGAATTCTTTTTCCGTAATCATAAACGGCTGGTTTAAAACGCAGCTAACAGCAGCAAGGCTACTAAGGGAAAATGTACATCAACGGGGAAAACAACAACTGAGGAAGGATTATATGGATATTGAATAGTTAAGAAGTGGGTGAGAGAACTGAATGATGGTGAAACTGGGGTGAAGGGAGGGAGAGGATCCAAGGGCGGGGAAGGGCAGGTCAGAAAGTGATGCCAGGAAAATAATATCTGGCAGAGAGGAAAGAGGCAGCTTCTCAGGGGCACAGTGCCTCATCAAGTTGCAAATCTCAGGAATTCCATAGGATGCAGATGTGGTAGTTGAAAGGGAATCCTAGTGCTACATTTTTATAGTGTGATAAGGGCCTGATTTTAGAAATAAATAAAAGGCTCCTGCCTCACTGCAGAATTAGTTCAGTTTGACACCACTTCAACTGTCATGGCTCCATCCTATGGAATCCTGGGATCTGTAGGTTTTTGTGGCACCAGATCTTGCTGATAGAGAAGATTAAATATGTTAGGAAACTACAAATCCCAGAGTTCCTTACCATTGAGCCATGACAGCTAAAGCAGTGTCAAACTGCACTAATTTTGCAGTGTGGATGCAGCCTACAATGCTAAATTTCTTGGACCCTTTCAAACGACACAATTATAGCATGATGAATCCATCTTAAATGCCATGACTGCGTCCTGTGGAATCCTGGGATTTGTAGCTGGATGCGGTACAAGAAATTTCTGGTTGAGAAGTCTGAATGCTCTTTCCAAGGCCTATAGAAACTCTTCACAGTTTCTGTGTGCCACTATGGGAGGAAGAGTGTATCAATAATTATAGATCTGAGTACAAAATTCTAAATATTGAGAATGAAACTATACATTCTGTCAGCCATCCCATGTTTCCAAGACTGCATTTGCTGAGGGTCTGAAGGGCATTCATCGTGGAGAGAATCTGCAGTTTGCTTAATACTTCTCTAGCCTGCCAATTCTTCCAGAAACTATTCTTCCCTTTGGCATTTCCCCTTAGCAAGAGTTATCCCCCAGGCTGGAAGTCTTGCTGAACAGGAAGGCAGAAGATCTTAAAATGGCTAGGGGATTGTTACATGGGAAAGACAGCAGACATGGGGAAGCTAAGCACTCTGTCCTGCCCTTCATTTTATCTCGTCATTCCACCCCACCCCACTCCACCCACCATAGAAGCAAACACAGAACTGGTAACTCCATGTTTGCCAAGATAACACATTGTTCCACTCTGAGAAACCCAAAGCTGGGGCTGATCCAGACACGTATTTCTGTTCTGAGGGATTCTTTCAGCAAGAGAGGCAGAGATTAGACAACAGAGACCTTTGCAAACCATAGCTGTTTGCCACCAGAGAAAATATTCTTTGCTCCCCAGAGACTAATGCAGATTTTCACAGTTATGCTGTCTACAGAAGTGACACAGTGCTGACAATATTGACTAGAGCTCTGTTTACAGCTACCCCGACCAATCCGGTGACAGAAACTGTATTGCAGTTCCAGAAGCTTGCACACTTTCAAATTCTCAATCAATAAAGCAATGTCTTCTTGTACACTAGCATCACAGGAAAAAACACACACTTCTAGGTTTGGTAAGAAATACCAGGGGCCCTGCAACACTACAAAATTGTAGTGCTGTGGTTCCACTTCAACTGCAACACCCTAAAGGACTCCAATATGGCATAGTGGGGTGAGGGTTGGACTACGACTCTGGAGACCAGGGTTCGGTTCCCACCTTTGCCCTGAAACCCACTGGGTGACCTTGGGCAAGTCACACTCTCCCAGCCTCAGGGGAAAGCTATAGCAAACCTCCTTTGAACAAATCTTGCCAAGAAAACCCCATGATCAGGCTTTAAGTCAGAAAGGACTTGAAGCAATATAATAACAACAACAAGGGACTCCTGCGGTCTGTAGTTTATTTAAACTCTACAGTTCTCTGGATGAAAATTCTAAATACTTCTCCCTAAACTGCACCAAGGCTGGTAATCATAGTGTAGTGTGAAAGGGCCTCAGGTATGGAAAAGTAGACAGAAAATTGAGTGGTAGATGCAGATGTTTACATACCTATGTTAAAAGCAAACTCATTTACAGAGGTGATTTGATAGGTAAAAGGGGGACTGTTTAACCTTTCTCACATCAGCTGATTCCTTCCTCTCCTTGAGACTGGCCCTACCATTAAACAGGATGTAGCACCTCAGACAGTAGATCTGGGGTATTATGTGAGGGAAGCAGATTGTGTTATTGTTGTTGTTGTGATTATTATTAGTCATGGAGGGGAAGGGCCACTTGTGGGTCTTTTTGCATCATAAGGCTTTTTGCATCATATGATTGGCTTTAATTTACTCTGTAAATTGATTTGGGCAGATGGCTGAGGCAACATTAGTTGCAGTGCCTCAAGGAACAAAATGTCTTAGGGCTTTTCTACACCAACAGGAAATCCCACACTCATCCCGTAGCAGTTGCGACCCAGACACATAAAATTCCTCAGGAGTCGTATGCAATGTGGGGTCTTTCTCTGAAAATCCAGAGGGAAAAAGAACTTCTTTTTACCCTACATTCACTTGGAAAATCTGGATCAGTGGTGAGGATATGGCCATGTGACTGGAAAGGCTCCACACTACAGGACATGGGATTGTCATAGGACTACTTTTTACTTCTGGGATGTTCTGATTGTGTCACAATAAGTGTGGCATTTCAGAGTTTCTAGAGACTGGGAAACTGCTCTGTGGTTACAAGGTGAATTTGGGGTTTCCTGCTGGTGTCGACAACTTCTTAAACCATCCCTGCCTCCCAAATATTGAAATAAAGATTTCCAAGCCATTGCATGCCACAGCCCCTGCTGCCTCCTTGATCCTTTTTAGACCTTACCACCACTCTCAATTGTGCATTCTGTTACCTGGATAAATTAATAATATTCTAGGATAGAATGGAAGAGGGGAAATAATCCCAGGTGACCAGCCAAATTATCTGGGAGATGGGATTGGAAGATGACAGGACAGGCTCTGACCACAGATTTCTAAACCATTTGTGCAAAACAACATCACTCAACAGATTTAAAAGCAGTTTTTACATCCACACAAATCATGGACACATGCTAAGAGTTAGGTTCTCAGTGTGTAACCCTTGGTTTCCTAGTATTTTGCAGCCAAAGGAATTATTCAGCCAAAAGTATGCATGCAAAGACAATTTATTTCCGCTTATGCAATGAGAGCGGCATGAGCTGATGGAAAATCTAGCGCTTTCAGAAGACCTTGTCCAAATTCATACACAAAACCAGATGAGACAAATAAAGCTTGCCAACATCTTTTGTTGACATCTGCTGAAAGCAAAAGACAAGCCTGCTTCTTTCCAGCCAACACCCATCTGCCAACCTGAGATTAGTCCTTGGTGAGAGATGGAAATCTCTCTCTATGCTCACCTTCCATTACTGCAGAAGATGGTGGCTTCCGCCATGCTCCTGGCACTGCATCCTTGTTTTTAGTAATGCCACATAATGTAGCAATTACAATTAATGAAGAGTGGCAAGAACATGGCTGTTTACTGCATTTAGTGATGGTTGGAATGCAAGTGGCACCCAAGGAGGAAGCTGAACCCACACATCACTTCACAATATGATGCCACTTGCCCAAGTAAATCTAGGTCTGCCAACCAGCCATTACTTTACAGGTGTAACCAGTAAATCTGCATTCTGGAAGGTAACCAAAATCTAGATCTAAAAAGCAACGACCTTCAGACACAGACAATGAGATTTGGACTTTTAGAAATTACTGATATTGCAGGAATATATCACAGGAATAATCCAGTACTTAGTACCTGTCTGTTGCTAATTCTCTTTCTCAAGAGGAGGAATGCTAAAAGAGTTTTTGTGGAATCTGCGAGACATGGGAGGGTATAACATTGGGTGCTTGCTTGAAATCCCATACTGTAAAAACTGCACTTGAGTTTATTCTTCTGAAACATGGCAGACCTTTCCCTCCTTCTCCCCTCCCACTGCAACTCCTGCGCTACATTCATCTTCTTTCTTATTCCCTATTACCCAGGGGGTAGCTAGAGAATCTGCTGTCTCAATGATGGCAAATCTGCTATCCATTTTAGAACTACTCCTACCTCAGCTCCTCTGAATTGAATAAGAGCTCTGTTAATAGGAGACCTTGTCCCTTCAGAGATTTGGCACCAGCAAAGCTCCCTTCAGTTCAAAGTATCTACAGAAAAAGCAGGGGTAAAATAAAAAGTGGATTCATCGTCGTCATGGTGGCAGATCAACCAATCACTTTTTATTGGGTGGCATCTGCAGTGCAGCAATAATGCAGTTTGACACTGCTTTAACTGTCATAGAATCATGGAATCATAGAATCAATTCCTATGGAATCCTGGAGTTTGTAGTTTGTTGTGGCATCAGAGATCTCTGGCAGAAAAGGCATAACATCTCATAAAACTACACATCCCAAAATTCCATAGCATTGAGCCATGGCAGTTAAAGTGGTGTCAAACTGATTGCTTCTGCAGATGCAGTGTTAGCCTCTCTCTTTTATCCTTTTTATCCCCCCATCCCAGCTCCTGGATAAATGTCCTCCTGCTGTCCACTCATACTTCCTGGCTCCTCTCCATTTCTCACCCTCTCTTTTTTCCTCTCTCCCTGTCCCTTTCCCACTTCTTCCAGCTGCACCGAACTTCTTCTCTAGTACCACCACAACCCCTTTCTCCTTTTCCCCTCCAGTAATGTAGGCTACATTAATCTTTTTCCTGAATCTCAAGCCCTTTCTGTCTGTTTCATGTTCACCTTTCCATCTATACCGACCTTTCCTAGTTATCCTCATTGCTCATCATCTTTCTTTTCCTTCCCTCCATCTTTGTCTCTCCTCCTTCCAAGAATACCTAGAACCCATGACTGGAATATGTAAGATTTTCAGCATTTTAAAATCTAAATCCCATTAAATTAAATAGGGCTCGCTCTTGAATATATGTGTGTTGTGTTGTGTGGCTTCAAGTCATTTCAGACTTATGGTGATCCTAAGGCAAACCTATCCCTGGGTTTTCTTGGCAAGTTTCTTCAGAGGGGAGTTTGCCATTGCCATTCTCTAAGAAAGAGTGACTTGACCAAAGTCACCATGTGGGTTTTCATGGTCAAGGAGGGATTCTAGCTATGCATAGATAGGATAGCCCTTTTGATCTCAGGTCTTGGTTCTGAAATTTCAAAGCCTATGATGTTTCTCACATAAGATCCCTACCTCCATATGTTGTGGGATTGCGACTCCTAGTATTGTTAATACTTGCTATAACAGCTGGCTATAGTAGTACTGGCTATAACAGCTAAGGCTGTGGGAGTTCGAGACCAACAGCGTTTGAAGGCCAAATGTTGTCCATCCCTACTTTAAAGAGCTATCTCCTTGACATGTACCATCCCCTAACACTTGCTGTGAATTTATATGATTACAAATCTTCTGCACTTATACTGTGGGCCCTTGGTATATGCTGGGTTTGGTTCCAGGACCCACCCACCCCTCATGGATAATAAAATCTGTGGATGCTCTAATCCCATTAAATACAATGGCATAGTGAAATGGTATCCCTTATATAAAATGGCAAAATCAAGGTTTGCTGTTTGTAATTTATACATTTTTCAATATTTTCAAACCATAGGTACTTAAATCCATGGGTATGGAGGGCTGACTGTATAAATGTTCCCAAGCTAGTTCCACCCATGATACTACTGAATGGAGGATTAAAATAAAATAATCAACCCCACATAAATTCCAGTCATGATCAATGCAGCATCTGATCAATTGAATTCTAGTCTACAAAAAGTATTTGAAGTTTTTTGTCAGTTTTCAGGCTATGTGGCCATGTTATGGAAGAATTTGTTTCTGATGTTTTGCCAGCATCTGTGGCTGGCATCTTCATCTTCATTTCTTTGAAAATGCCACACTTCTAGAACATGGCCACATAGCCCAAAAAACCCACAAAAACTATGGATGCCAGCCTTCGACTTCACAGTCTTTAAAACACAAGATATTTTGTTGCTTATAGTTAGGGTGGAATAGTAAGTCAGATAATTTATCTTCTCAGTCCTCTTTCTTCCACCTTCTTTGCTCATACCACAGCAATTACTACTCAGCTCAGAGTTAACTTTAAATAGTAAGGAGTTCCAAGGATCCTCAAAGTACTTTTTTACTATTCTGTGGCATGCTTGTAGTTAAAAGCAGCCTTTTCTTTTCCTGTTATCCAAAAGTACCTAAAAGGTTATCCCTCACTGTATTATGATTGCAATCTAACTGTTATGTCTTCCTTATTACAAAAAGGAATATTTAGATGTAACTGGTTATTGTAGTGAATTGCTTTGAAGCTGACTTAGCATGGATAGCCAGCCAGCACTAAACCCCAAAAAGACAATCACTGAATTTTGTAACTGGATTTTACATATTCTATTACTCTATATTCCTTGATGTGTTCATGGCTACTATCTTTTTGTTTTTATAGTTTAATCATAGAACATGTAAAATGCCCTTTTCAAGTTTTGGCTGCTGGACTTTATTCTGAAAGGTCTACTCTTGTCATAGCACTATTGGGATTCTTCCCCCTTCCAAATATACTCTGCATTATCAGTGGTGAGCTGAGAGTCAGCAAAGTCATACTTAGCATTGCACATCTTTTTCCACTAGAGCCATATATTGTCTATATTGTTATTTAGAGGTTATCAACATAACTTCAAAGACTGCCTTCATTCTCTTAAAAACTATCAAAAAGTTTTGAGCCTACTGAAACAATAAGACAGTCTGAGTATTCAAAATGGATTTATTTATTTTTTATTTTATTTTATTTATTTTTTGGTTAGGTGCATTTTGGCTAGCCAATAAAGGTATCATTCTTTTGTGGATTTTGCATTTTGTTTTATTTTGCTATATGGCCCATATGGCTACCCCTGAATATGTTTGCTGGATCTGAATATACCAACGTTAGCCACAACAGTGGAATCCTAAACAAGTGGGAAATAAGGACCGAGACTTAACTCTTGAACATTTCTACCTCTAAGAAAAAGGAAAAGGATTTTGGATTTTTGGGACTATAATTGCCCGAGTTTCACATACATAGCACCTAAATATTTTTCCAGATGTAGCAGTATAGACTTTTTGAGAAGTTCATTGTTTTTGCCCCTCCAAAAGCTTGAGGCTTCACAAAAGACAGACATCTTTGGGGTTATTCAGACATTGTTTAACAAACTCACACATTCCGGTTTTGTTGTCCACACTATGGAACTGTATGTAAGCACATCTCTGTAAGTTCAGTTGCTCACACTTGCCAGCACTTGAACAACAATGGAGTTGATGATGCAGATGTAGTCAAAGCATGTTCAAGATATTTAGTTTTGTCCCAGTTCATTCTATATGTATCAGTTATTCACACAGCCAATGATGTGCATGTTTTAGAAAAACTCAGAAAAATACCCAAGATCAATTATCCCAGGTTAAGTGGGTGTTTTGACAGCTTCCTTCCCCAAACTTAATCAGATGCATTCAAAGTGCATATGAACAAAATGATTCAATCCAGATTCTACCCGATTTTCACCATCTGAATCACCTCTTAGATCCCATGAGGATTTCCTTTACTGTTGCTAATGGGGTTTAAATTTTCTCTTGATCCCCACATGACCAAGAGGGCAGTGGCCCCTGCTGAGATCCCTCCAAACCAACAGAACCACAGTACAGTAGAGGGAACATCTGATACAAAATGTAGACCTATGACCTCAGTACTGTTTTCAAGTATCTTTTGCCTGTTGAAAAATCCAGTGGACTTTCAAAAGCTTATGTGATGTCTTGTGCATTTTGGCTGGCCAATAAAGGTATTGTGTCTATGTAAAGTAGGGGTGGACAACTGTGGCCAATAAAGGTATTCTGTCAATGTAAAGTAGGAGTGGGCAACTGTGGTTGGCTCACATTTCCCATCACTAGACAATATAATATGGTGACATACCATGGGGGTTCCAGTCCCAAAACATCTGCAGGACCACGTGCCTACCTGCAATGCACGTAATTTGCAAGAGGTTGCTGGATTTGCCAGGGAATGGAAAGTCAACATGCATAGACATGAAAACTATTAGTTATTTCACTGAAGGACTTTCCTCTGCATGTATTCTGCACACAACATCAGAAAACTACTTCTTTGATTGGTGTTACCAAAACTAAGTATTCCCTCGCTTGTATTCCGAGCACACACACACAACCTTGCAGTTACAATACCTGCCTCATCAACATATATTAGATACACTGTTTTTGGAATGAAAATGGGACACAAGTTGAGACAAAATACTTTAAAACAACTTTTTATTTAAATATTAAATAAAACACAACTAATCATTTTGATGTACATCTCTCATTTTAACATAAGAAATAACATGATCTTCAGTCATGATAAAAAATAAAAACTATACATCTTAATTAAACCAATCACATAGTGTCTTTAAATAATCTATTGCATTGCAGTCTGCAAAACAGTACTGTCAAGAGCACTACAAGAAAAAAGGAGACACAAACCCTGAAATGTTGAAAATGACCTTTCCTACTTCAGAAGAGTTTCAAAGCATTTTCTATAGCAAAAGTGTGTGTTGGGGCAGTAAAGTGCTTATCATTGCTTAGGGCAAAAATATTGTTTTTGTGGCTTCTTGATCTATGGCCGAAGGGAAAAAAAGAGAAAAAAGAGAAAAGAAAAATAGGTTGTTCTTTAAAGAACGTGTGCTACTTTTTATGAAAACGAAGGCAACAATTGCTGCTTTGGGAGGCTCTTGTTTTATTTGTCGCCACCAAAAACCACACACCAAGCCACTTTGTGAGTTAGCATGAGAGTGGTGTTTCCTCTCTGTGCTGAGAAGTCCCCAGTCAGAGATATGGTTGGACAGAGCACTTCCCCTTCACCTTGAAGATCTTAGAACACAGCAATAGCAGAAAGCACAAGACACATTAATACAGATACTGTACAGAGACAAAGAAGTTGAAGAGCCACAGAAGAGCCATATAACATTAGCTCGCTCCCCACCCTCTCCCCTCCTACACACCAGTCTTTGGCTTATTTGTTTAAAAAAATAGTTTTGTTTTTTACATATATAATACTGCAGGTTGCACAAAGCAGTAGTAACTTGAAGGCACCCGGGTTACATTTAGAGAAATGGGTCCTTGAAGTGTTAGACAGAATGAAGCTATTTCCAAAACATTTGAACAGTAATTTTGGGCCAAGCTGACTCACTACTTGTTCCCCTCCTTCTCGCATGTAATCTCATCTCTTCAGCCAGCTAACTAGGAGGAGACATCATAATCTCCTCTCCCTGTAATATGCAAACATGGCTTCCATTAATATGAACAGAAACCACTTTCTGGCCAGAAGATGCAAATGCCAGGAAATTTTCTTTTTAAAAGCTTAATTTAAAACCTAACTAGTAGTGTCTATTGTCTTTCAAATCCTATATGGCGTGCACAACACACACAGTATTAAAACCACATATAAAATTTCCTACAATAAAAAAATAACCCTATTATCTAATCAGAATGCAAAATAACAAAACCCAGAAGTTGTGCTATTTGTCTCACTTGAGTTTGTTCAAAAATGACTTCTGAAGAGTATCATTTGTGCTATGCTGTTCCTTTCAACTGTCAGTATAATTGTCATAACTATTGCACATTTCCCAATGAGTAAGTTCAGCTTGGACCCTAATAGTGAAATGCATAAAACCTCATTAGCAGCGGCAATAAATAAGTTTAGCAGTAAGGTATACCAGGCCCCATGGACAAACACTTCAGCTTTTGTTGGGTGCAAGGGGAGAAGAGAAGGGAAGTAAAAGCAGAATGTTTAAAAGACTTTCCATCACAAAGACCTCTCACAATTCTCCTTCCACTTACTTCTGCAGCATTATTTGAACAACCCAAGCTGATTCATAAAATATTCCTATTGTTTCTTTATTGTTTCTTTACCCCAACCGGCAAGAAGCAACATGAAAGCAATTTGAAGCCTGTGAACAAAATCCCCAGGGGGTAAATTAATTGCTTCTAATGATTGCAAACTATTCTTAGCTCCTACCACTGAGACAGTAAAGCAAAAAGTTCACAGTTTTCTCTTAAGGTATGTTTCAGTAGGGGAGAAGAAAAAAAAATCAAGAGAGGTATTAGTTCCTTTCATATGAATAAAAGAATGGCAATGCTTTAATCATTATTCTTCTACCTATGCATAAAGAGTGTTTTTGAGTTGGAAGGGGTATCAAGATTTTTTGTTTGTTTGTTTCAAGAAAGAGGTAATCATCATCTTCACAAATCCATAAGAAATATTGTTAATAGGGCAGCTCTGGTCCCTTCTTCGAAAAACCATTCCCTGCTGTGCCACAACTACTGCTAGCTGTCAGTTTTGCATAACAGCAGAGCTGTATCAACCCAACCTTAATACAGTACCACAAATGTTCTCCCTGACCCTTCCCCCCATTCCCTGTCATTATTTTCTTTCAAAAAAGAGAGAAGTTTTTCCTTTCATTTTCTTCTTATATTTGTTCAGTGCAGAATAGTTGAAGCCAAAAGACGTAAGTATTGCTTTTTTCAGTTCTATAAAGTTATGAGCTTTACTAAGCCAAATGGCCTCTTCACATATTTCAAACATGTTATTGCTTTTGAAAGTTATTTGCTGTTGCAAAATAAAGTAAAATAAAACCACCCATCTGTGGATCTTATTGAGAGCAGCAGCACTCTCTCCTGAAAGGGATGCATGGAGCAAGAGAACAGGGAAAATAATTCTCATTTCACTAGAACAAATTTCCCCATCTGGGTAGAAGTAAGGTCCTCCATTTCACAGTCCCCATGTTGCAAAGTAACTGCATTATAGCTGTGAGACGGCATGGCAAAGCCATTCTGTTGAGAACACATGGAGGCAACTGGAGACATATTGCTGCCGATGTGCAGACGGGTATCTAGAAGGTGAGCAGCTGAATTTACAGGGGAGACATTGACCCCAAAAAGGTGAGGCTGAAGAAACTGAGTGTTATGAAAGACCAATTCAAAAGAGTTCTCACTTTGTGGTTCGGACAGATGGAGAGAATTGGATGCTTGGTTGCCTGCAGTGTCAGACAAAGGGATGGTGTGCGACTGAGACACCTGAGAAGGCTGGTGACAGGCTGGCTGGTTATGTTGTAACTGGAGCATTCTGAATAGAAGAAAGCAAAGACGTTGTCAATTTTTAATAAGTTTCCAAATAGATGTTCTCACATAACATGACCCCGCCCTCACACCTTGGTGTCAGAAGCATTTGTCACTGTAACGCACGACAGCAGATGTGGTCAAACACACATATCTACCTACTTGACTAAGACCTTAAAGGATGCAACTTTTCTGAAAATAAAATGTTGCTAACTGCACAGACTCTCCCACTGTATGTTTTGTGGTGGGGGACCAGGACCATAATGGTTCAGCTAATCTTCTAGGTTGCACTTGCTTTGCCCCATATCCATTTTACAAGTTCAACCTAAATTTTGTACCTTGAATACATATACCCTAGCATGTATATAATCTGTCCACACAGTACTTAGGTTACAAAATCAATATGTACATATTCATAGGAGTTGAGACTATGCACATTAAATGCGACACATATAGACATCGTTGGATAAATTGGGTGATTCAAGCTGATTGGTGCAAAATCAAATAAGACCAGCTTTATTTTGGCACCATTCCTTTGGAATCACCCTGTATTACAGTGAATTTGCAAATGGTGAGTTCAAGCAGAGCTGATTAAAACAATCAGAATATTCTGTCAAGCATACAGCTTCAACATCTGCAAACGGTCCTTATTTCTGTGCAATGGGGATACAATATAAGAAAGCTTTTTAAAGGCTTAATTGTAAATAATATGAATAGGTCTTATGAAGCTGAATTTTTAAAACCTAGCTAATAACTACTACAACAACACGGACACTCCTCTCACACAACCTGGATATGTCAGATTTTAAGAGGGTCCTCTGTTTCACAGACTGCAATGTATCAGAGTTTCCAAAAGTAACAGATCAGAATTCCTGTCACTAAAAGAAAAATAAGCAGTTCACCTGTTTCCAGTATGAATGTCAGAGCAGACTGCCATGCAACTATTGTTACAGAAGCTAGTGCTATACAGTTCTTGTGCCAGGCACCATGCTCTCACCTCTGTTGCTGGAGCACCTCTTCAAGCAGGTTCCTACTCTCTCTGCTGCTTCCACAACTGCTGTTTCCACCACTGCCGCTGTTTCCACCACTGCCATACAGACAGGCATTCTGCTGAGCATGTTGGAAAGGGCCCATGCTATTCCTTGCTATTCGAGCAGATGAGGACTGGCACACCTGGCGAGCAAGCCCTTTGATTTTATTCAGTCCCAGAAAACCTTTGGCTCTAGCATTCTTCCGCAGCTGCTGTCTAAATGCTTTCAAACCTATAGATAATAACAATAATTATACATTGACTTACATTTTCCTTGGACACGTTCCTTGCCCCTACAAAGGTCTACTGTATACTCCCCCAAGCCATCTTAATCAGCAGCTCCATAACAGAACTACAGAACATTTTCTGCACTTCCGTCACTGTGTGTATGTATGTGTGGATGCACATGTATACATATAAATCTACATGTCTATAAACACACACACACACTTAGATACAGAGTACTAGACTTAAAATAAAAGGAAGTTTCTAGATAGTAGTTAATACTCAGTAGGTGGATATGCATTTCAATAGACTGAATGGTACAGGCTATACAGGAAGGAAAGAATTACCTTGTGTTAGTGAGGTATCAGATGCTCTCCTTCCTTCCTGGAAGCTGACAGGCAAGAGTGAAGCACCACCCAAGCAGCCCTGAGCTTGCAATACTGGTGTGTCTGAATGGGAAGTCAGGAACGATGATGTAACTCTGATTGTGGTTTGGTGACCAAGCATCATCTGCTCTTCCAAACAGTTGCTCAGAGTCACAGAACCATCATTGGCTGAGGAAGTGAGGCAGCTGTCAGAACTGGTTCCTTCTGTAGCATTTGTGGAAGAGGAAATGACTATACCTACAAAAGGAGCAGATGGGGAAGAAGAGAACATTTATGAAATGAATACAGGAAGTAAACAAAAAAAAATTGGTCATAAGACTAGCCTCTCCACCTACAGAAAATCTGCCACTAACACAAGCCTCCAACAACATTGCAATCAAAATTCAACTATATGGAACTTGGAGGGTTCACTGCAATTCCATCCGAAGAGCAGAAGTCAATACTATTAAGTTGATGTTATTGCTAGAGAGATCCTTGCTCTAGCATAATCAAAAACAAGAATTCTGGAGGCTTTGTTGTTTATGTGGCCTGATTCAGGTTACAGTATGGTGTTAAGGACATGGTCCTGGCAGACTGCTGTGTGCCATTAGGCTTTTTGATTAGTTGTTGCTTAAGTCACAAAAAGCTACTCCTTTTAGAAAACTTTCCAGTGTTCAGATAACCTCATTATTGTATTAGAAAGCTGTAACATGTAGACTGGAATGTTGTTGCTTAGTTCTAGCTGGAGTAGATCTACAAATGGTGAAGTAACATATAGTTAAATCCAACTGATTCAGTGGGCCTACTCTAGTCAGGACTGACAACAGGATATCCAGTAAGTCATCACTTCCAGAGAACTGAGGGCATGGGAGAACAATAATAAACTTGAAAGAAATGGTTAAAGAGAAGTCTAAGTCTTGCTGATATTAAGACTTGTACCTTTTTTAGAAAGATCCCATAGAGTGCTTGACATTTTACTTTCTAAAGTTTAGCTGTAGAGTAGGGAGCTCATATGGGTGGTGGTGGTAAATATGTTTTAAAGATTGCATAATACATTGGATGGGGAAACATGCAATTGTTTTTCTCATCATAGGGATTACTCAATCATGCTCATATCATTACCTTCCACTCAATGTGTGCTACTGTAGCATATGAACTTAGCATGTGTGTGGTGGTAGGGAGGCCAGGGAATCAATCTGACACAACATTTTTTTAAAGTACAACTTAAATAATGCAAGCAGAATTTTCCCATTAAAGATATAGTTGGGGTAAATGTTTGGATCCTGTACATTGAGACAAACTGCTGTTTGGCTTCAAACTGAAGCATTTCAAGAGTTCAATGTGAATAAATTCACAGAACAGAGAGGGAGAGAGGCATGAAAATATCACTAAGAACATGTTGCTTAAAAAGCAAAGAGGAAATGCTCTTCCACTTTTAACCTATACCCTGCGCCTCACCCTTGCAGCACTTACATGGTGGGGAACATTGATAAAAATGAGTGGTGACTTCAGCCAGTGTGTGTCTTCGACTTGTGTTGATGGGGAGGTGAACTGGGTTGAAAGCTTTAATCTCCTCCTCTAGTTCCTTGTCCTGCCGAACTTCTTCACTGATGGTGGTTTCCAGGAGACTGTTTGGAGAGATTGAGCGATTCCTAAAAAGACTGTTGAAGTTCGGATCCACAGGAAAGAACACAGGCTGAAAGGTCAAGAGATACAGGAAGTGATAGAGTGCCCTTGTCTGCTTTCTCCTAGCATCCATTCTCCTAGCATCCATTCTCCTCATTATTAAAACAGACTGAGTAGTCTGGATCTTGTTATGGTACCTTCCCAAGAAGACTTATACAGTTACATATGACTATATATCAGACTGTAAAGCAAATATGGAACTGATATTTAAATGTATCCTGGTCTCTCCTAACCTCAGGAATGCATCCTCCCTAAGTTCCATTCAAACACAGTCAAGATGCTAGAGGTACCAACCTGTAAAGGGTTATTTATGTCACAATCCATTTCGACCTGCAAAGGTGACTGAATCAGATTCTGAGGCTGCTGGTACAGTAGAGATGATCTCAGGGTTTCACTGGCAAGACTTTCCTGAGGTAACTGAAGGCAAAAAAGGGATCCAAAGAACAACCATTACCAATTGCTCTTGCAACTGGAGAAAACATGTATCTGAAATGCTGCACTGCAATGGAGCATTTGACAACTAATTAATTTGCCTTTAAAGAGACAGGCAAACAGTTCAGTTTTACATATGACAAAATTGGCATGGAGATTAACCACATTACCCCACTACTCTCTTATAGCACTGCTATTCCACTTTTACTGCTCTAGCTGCCTCCTGTTGCATTCTGAGGCTTGTAGTTCAGTGAGACCTAAGAGCTCACTGGCTTAAAATTCTAAATGACCCTCTCTTAACTGCAAATCCCAGAATGCAACAGGAGGCAGCCAGAGCAGTTAAACTGCAATAGCAGTGCTATAAGAGTGTAGTGCGGTAATCTAGTACATTAAAGCATTATGCACAAGGCCAGGGTACAGCTCATGTCTGACAGTTCAGTTTACTTATACTGAACAATCTTAAGTTTTCCTGTAGAAAACTGTTTAATATATGTGTAATTTACATTACATCCTTCTGAGATATTGCAGAACTTTCATTTAATTTTCATTTAAACTTTGTTTCCTTCCAATAATGAAATGCAACACAAAAGATCCGTTTCCCTCCTCTCCCCACTTCATCCCTACTGAAAATTATTTCTGGCCATAGAACTTAAAGCAAATATGAGGGAGAGAGACACTTGCTTTCATTCCAGAAACATATATGTTACTGGGCTAGAAGCAGAACATACTGCATGAAGAGTAAGCAAATACCAAAAAGAACACAGGTTTTGTGACGTTATGATCAGCTGCACATAATCTTACCTCAGTGTTGCTGAAATCTGAGCTCCTTGGCCTTTGCTGACGGCTGCTTGCTGGCCGGTTTGCCAACTGATTGCTTCGATACTCCTTGAGCCGCTCCAAGAGAAGATAATAAATGGCAGCAAAATGGTTGTAGCTGCTATTTTGTAGAGACTAGAGAAGATGGAAAAGAGAACATGAATAATTTCATAAAAAGTGATCATCATTTCCATCCTAAAGGTTGCAACCATAGAACAATTTCTGTGAAAGAAACAGCCTAGGAGGTGAGCAGAGATATGGCCAAGTAATGCATTTAAGAAAAAGGAGATAGAATGCATCTGTTGCAAGATGCAAAGCAAACCACATGCTATAAAAGCAATAAACTAAGCTGTGGGTGCTTTTGGGATAAAGAAAAATGGAACTGGAAGATCTAAGCATTTCTGAATCTCACAGTTCCAGTATCATGAAAATACTGGTTTTTGAGCAGTACTCTGCCTTAGAGTTTCCAAATAATACAAAATACTACAGAGCAACAAACAATATTTTATCACTGCTGTCACCTCATGTAATTTTTCTTAACTCTAAATCTGTCAAAATATGTTGCCTTTCCTGGAGAGAACAACAGTCAGTAAGATGGTATTAAGAGGGACAATTCTCTTTAGACAATTCTCTTTAGCACAAGCACATAAAAGCTCACCTCAACTGTCCTCTGCCGGTCGATGCCAAGAGTATGCATAATCCCAAGGACCTGCTCATTGTAGTCTCCCAGGTTGGAGTTGTAGTTCTGCATGGAGAATGACAAAGATTGGTGTTGCTGAAGAGAAGGGTCTGCTTGCATCCACTTGTGCTGCTTTATTTGGGCAATGGTGATTCGTTTTGTGGGATCCACAACCAGCATCCGTCGAATGAGAGTTTCACAATCTGTTTATTTAAGAGACAAACAAACCAGAATTTTAACACAATAAAGACACATCTTTAACTGTTTGAATCTCCCTAACATTAAAGAAAAAGAGGCATTTCTTGATGATCCAAGGGAAATCCAGTTTCACAGCTAATTTACATTTGCATCACACTGGCAAAAATATTTTAAGCCTTTTAAGTGTGCGTCATCAGAACTGACAAAACCTGCTTCTTCTTTTACAAAGTATGAGAAAGAAGACACTGGCCAGGATATTATTGTCAACAGATGATATTGCTACCTTTGACAGAATGTCCTAATTTTAATGACTGAAATTGAGATTAACATACCTTTTTTAAAATGCAGTGCACCTTTATTAAGTTTGTTTTTTCTTAAAGAATTCTGAACATTTTTGTAACCAGAATGCTATTCCTTTTCATACAGGTATGCCTTTGTATTTATGGGAGGAAAATCTAACCCAGGGACATTATCAACACAAAACTGAGGAGTTATTATGCCCTCATAAGTTACTGCATGCTATTTGCCTGGAAAACAGGTCTCACATGCCTAAACATCTGAACAAAAAGTTTTTAAAAGGAAAGAGATGTGGATTCTTTAAGATCAGAAGTATTAATAAACACACCTTGTGACATGAAGTAGGGAATGCGAAATCGTCCTTCAAGCACCCTTTGTCTTAGAGATGGCAAATTAGGTCCATCAAATGGCAGAGAGCCACAGACAAGAACATATAGCACCACACCAAGACTCTGTCAATTGAGAAAGAAAAGAGGGAGATGTAAGATGAAAATAACTGAAAAAGAACCAATGAATTTTGTTAAATATCGTTACCTCAGACCTCTATTACACAATAAGTAATATGGAATATAGACCTACCCATATATCAAGGTGAGGGCCCTCATATTCTTTTCCTTCAAAAACTTCTGGAGCTGCGTATGGTGGGCTTCCACACCAGGTGGAGAGAGGCTCGCCAGATTTATAGAAGTTTCCAAACCCGAAGTCTGTAAAGCATGATGAATCAAATGTTATTATCTGTTACTTGAGATACCTCAACAGGTAAAGCAAACAGGTACATTTTAATAGAAACTATAAATACTAATCACCTTAAGAGCTGTCTTCAAGTCTTTTTTTTTTTTTTTTTGGCAGAAATGTGGGGCCTGAATTTCATAAATCAATAGTTTTTCTTGGCTAAGAACATCTATTCTGGCAAAAACTTAAACCACTGTATTCATTTGCAATGCTTCTTAAAACATTTGTGCTTTTCCACAAAAAAAGATTCTATCCCCCAAGGCATCAGACAATAAGTGTCTAGTAAAAGGATTTCAGGAAGTGGTATGATACTTTACTAGTGATGGTTCCTGCACAACTATTCTTACCTGCAAGCTTGATGTTCATGTTGGCATCCAACAGAAGATTCTCCGTTTTGAGGTCTCTGTGCACTATGTGATGGCTGTGGCAATATTCAACAGCTGAAAGGATCTGCCAGAACTTCTTCCGAGCTTCACTCTCACTCAGGTGCCCATGGGATGTCAAATGATCTGCCAAGCATAACAATAAAAAAGACAAAAATGGAATATTTAGAACAAACTTCCCATTTTCCATGACTACACTCCATGAGCCATTCTATTTTTGTGATCATTTTACCTTAATTTAAGCACTAGAATCCAAAACCTCAACTTCTTACCCTGATAAACAACAATACCCACAAAATTACTCCCTATTATCATAACTTTAGTTAAAAATTAATTTCTATCTTTCAGATTATCATTCTACATCCAGTTGTTGTCATCACTACAACAAAAGGCTCTCTCATTCTGCAGAGATATACTTTTATGGGTATAAAGGATTGAAGCAATGAAGCTGGGCTCAGGGAGGTAGTTTTCATTGATTTCTCCCTTCCCTCTGCAGTCCCCTGCAACACCGTGTCTTGTCCAGAGATCTGACAGATCCCTTGGAAGCACATGAGGGTGACCTTGGGGAACGGGACTGCAGAAGACAGAATTTGTGAAAAGCACTACCCCACTTTCTCTTAATCGGAGATGGGGAGTTACTTTTATGGGACTACAACTCCCAGAATCCCTTAGCCAGCATGACCACCACTGTCCCATCAAGGCTGGGGGTTCTGGGAGTTATAATCCAGAAAGTAACTTTTCTAAACGCTGCCTCTCATGGAAGTTTCTGCTCAAACAAAAAGCCTTCTATCCTGGAGGGAAACAACAAATATAACCCACGTATTATATCTAAAACATACCCTGTATCTGTTCAGGGTACGTTTATCTGAACTTGAGTGTAGCCCACGTTATCTTGTGTCTAAACAACCCCACATTCTTATTTATTTAAAAGTATTAGATGCATTTTCCCCACCCACCCATTTCTCATGTATCTACTGCAAAGGTGCCACAATGGGAACTTACCAAACATTTCTCCATTTTTTGCAAATTCAGTAACAATATAAAGCATATCTTTTGTCTCCATTACCTGGTGGAGAGGGGGGAAATGAGAGGAAGAAGAAAACAGAACATGTCAAAGATGTGGGCTTCTGAAGCATCACTGTCTTTATCACATTGCACAATCCACAGAGATACCATTTTAAGAAAGACTATGCTTTCTTGACTTTTTGGAAAGATGCTTTACATTCATGACATTACATGATATTAATTCTTCTGTTACTGTGTATTAATTACAGAAGAATGACATATTTTAACATAAGTTGTATAGAACACAACATTTCCTAATTTAAAAAGCAGAGATTGTGAACTGTAACAGAAAACAAACAAGAGCTATCCAAACACCCCAGGGATACTTGGCACTATGGGTTTATTCACTTAGCAAGATACAGTACTAGACATACCTATTTATCCCTCAAGAGCTTCCTGTTTGTGCAACGGTATTTCTCAACATCCATCTATACTGCAGTGTGAATCATTATCTCCATATCATTTTACTACTCAAAGACATAGCCATTTCTAGAATAATTTGAGAATGGCTTAATATATAGTAAAACATATAGCTTGGAAAGAAAAAAATGCAAACATTTGTAATGGAAGGCATCTATTCTTCACTAAAGATCCAATCATAACTGTAAGACATCCAGCAAAGAGAAATATACTTCTTTAATCCTACAGATGCTGGTTCACACAACACACACAAGATTATTTTTATTCTCTGTAAGGAAATATGAATATCAAAGGCAGAGAAAGGAGCACTCATCATTAGACACTGTTGATGCTGAATCTATGTCAGCACTATCCTTCCATCCGCAAACTGGCATTTCAACTAACTCATGCTGCTAAGACTCCATCATATGGGAGTATCAAGTACAATGTCAACAGGAATGTAAAATAAAAAGCAGGAAGACTTTTTTGGGAGAGGGGATTCCAAAAAACACTGTACTTCTTGAAAAACTACTCAAATTTACCAATAAGAGGATTTAAGCCATTTTCAAAGGTGTATATTAATACGCAGTGCAGTGTCCGATGGAAATGAAATAGAAGACTCTATGTATCCTATACTGGCAAGTGGGGGAGACAAGTGACAAACGAACATAAATATGTATTGCAAAAATAAATGCAAGATGTAAGTATATGCTTGTAAAAAATAATGCCCCCACCTAAAAAATTTGTGTTGCTGGCTCTACATTTGTTTGTTAAGCTTTTCCTGACCTTACCACCAAGGCAAGATTTTTTTTTAACTTTCTTAGGATGGCAATTAAGGTTTTATATTGGACTTTGGAACTGCTGTTCTTTAAATCCATGCATTTTTCCTTTCCCCTTTCTTTGACAAAATGTCACACACCACCTTCCTCTTAAATCCACATGGTACTGTTTAAGACGATTAAGAAGAATTCCAACAAATGCTAATTAGATAAGATATTTAGTATGTGTAGAATCAACTCTGCTCATCAGATGACCGCAATCTCATTTTCCACACAGTACACACAGTTCTTTCTCAAGGAATGCATGTGCTGAAAATAAGGCCGAACTAGAATAAATTACGAGGTGTTCTGTCACAGTTTTTGAAGTTTATAAAACTGAGATGTTAAAGGAGGAAAAAAAACCCAGGCTGCTCCTAACCACCCTTACTTCACAATTTAGATCAATAACATTATAAATGAAGGTTTATTCTGATTGTGAATACTTTTGCACTGTACAGTAAAAGTATTTTCAGATATGAAATATCATGCAAAAGCATAAAGAACTGAAGTCATACTTGTCTGTGCAGAAAGTAGACAATTAACACTAACATTCTATTTGCAACTAGCTTTTTGGACTCAAAATAGTAATATTGCTAAATGTTAAACATTGCTTTGTCTCTCTTTCTGTATTTCAAATAACAGTCTATTCCTCTCATGAAAGAGTAATGTATACTTTAAGATCATTAGCCACCAAAGCTCTAAGGATAAGTCTAGCAGGCAAAGAGTGGCCAGGGTTGATCTCTTACCTGATAAAGCTTGATAATATGAGGGTGATTCAAAAGCTTCATTATCTGAACCTCTCTATAGATTTTCTCCAGATTGCTTGGATCTAACCGTGTTTTGTCTATTATTTTTATTGCCACCTGCAGTTTCAAGAAAACAAATCCAGAACACTCACAAACTGTGTTCTTATACTATTGAACAATATACTAGCACAAATAAAAATGCAGTGAAAAATTAAACACATTTAGGAGAAGACAAGACAAAACAAGACAAGACATCCTCTGCAAGATGACTACAGGCAAGACAGCGAATGCCAATATAAGGAGCATGAAAACTGATTTATTAGATGTTAATTTTATTGGTATCCTTGGGGTTTGCTTACCAGAAAATACATATTTTTAATTATTATTATTAGCTTTATTTATAAAGCGCTGTAAGTGTACTCTAAAGTGTATTTAGAGTCAGAATTAAATGTAATTGGGTTCAAATGTACTTATTCCTTTATAAACTCTGCTTAAGAATCAGAGTGCCAGTCCTGAATTTAATACTTGTGACACTCCATTCTGTAATCCTTTGTTTAGCCCAGATTCGATTACACATTTATTCAGATATTTACCAAATATAACAATTAGGTTTTCAGACAGCTTCTGTCTAAAACAATAACAATGAAATTTGCAGCTATTTGATACTATCTACATCGTTTAAGATCTAAAAGCACAATGTAAGCTGACAGCGTACTATGTTCTTTAAAAACTAGCAAATAAAGATTAACCAAAATAACGTTATAGATTATTTTAATTAAGTCAGCAAAACCAGAGAGTCCAGGAGTAACAAAAGAGCACTCAGTGCTTTCAAAACGAATTTGGACTGGAAATGCTGCCAATTCAAAACGGCTGATGCTACTTTGATGATCTTCTGTGCTGCTCCAGGGAGTCCCTCTTAAATATAAATTAGTTTATTTCAATTGGCACAACTCAAAAACTGCCCCGACGCTTCGCGCTTCAATTTTGGACACGGATAAAGCAAAGGACATCACACCCACCTGCGTTTTGGTGACTCTGTGTCTGGCCAGTTTCACCACGGCAAAATTGCCTTTTCCCAAGGTCCTCTCAATATCATAGAATCCAACCCGAAGAGGCCTTTGCTGGCTTTGGCTTGAGGTGGGGACAGTTGTATAATCTGACATGATCACCATGGCTTGGTTTTGGCGGGTGACAAACACTATTCAGAAGCGTCTACATAAGCATGCCTCTCCAAAGAACGGCAACTTGAACCTAGAAAAAGACAAAAGCAAGCTTGCACTAAGGTCTTTTCTTCTCCCCGCCCCTAATTTCTGCTTTACCAACTCACTTCCCAAAGTGATTTGGATTTGCCAATGCTTTATCAAATCACGTCACAGCGAGAACTTTAGACAGAGAAAACGCAACCCATTATTCTCAAGCCTGCCTAATATGATCCCCCTACCTTTCCCCTGACTTTCCCGTGGGGAGAGTCCCAGATTAACTACACAAACAAAGACAAGGAACGAAACTTTGCCAGAGGTAACGTCTTAGCAGTAAGTGACACAAAGCGGGCTAGGAAGTTTTGGTCAGTTTTAGGGAACGAAAACCCTCTCTTCCCAACAAAGGCTGAAAGGCTGATCTTTGTGGGGTTTGACACAGGATGATGGATGAAAAGTACACAAGAGCCAGCAAAACTAAAAAAGAAAAAGGAAAGTGGGGGAAGAATGGGATTTTAAGAGATGTTAAGCGCAAATCTCTTTTCTGAGCTATTCAAGCCTCCTAGATGGACTCAAAGGTGCTACAGGATACTGACAGGGTGATATTTGAACTCTTTTAGAGCCCCTGCTGGTTTCCTGCCTAGAATCATGGAGTTGGAAGGGACCCCAAGGGCCATGCAGTCCAACCCTTTGCCATGCAGGAACTCACAATCAAAGCACCCTATCCAGCTTCTGTTTAAAAACCTACAAGGAGTCTTTTCAAGGCAGCATCTTCCACTGTCAAACAGCCCCTTACTGTCAGGGAGTTCCTCCTAATGTTGTGGTGGAATCTCTTTTCCTGGAGCTTGCATCCATTGTTCCAGATCCTGTTCTCTGGAGCAGCAGAAAACAAGCTTGCTCCCTCCTCAAATATGACTCCCCTTCAAATACTTTAATAATAATAGTAATAATAATAGACTTTATTTATATCCTGCCTTTCCAGAAGGATCAAGGCAGGTTACTATAGGATACATAAATAAATACCCAACACACACATAACTAAAAATCCCCTTATCCCTTAGTTTAAAACTAAAATGCCAACACTATATATACAAATTAAAATCAATTTAAAATAGGCAAGATTGGGGACAGATAACAGAGCTCTAACCTGGGATATAGAAAGTCACACTTCCCCAAGTTGCTTCCAAAAGGTATAAAAAGAGACAAGGGGAAGAAAGGAAAAAGAGGGCTCCTGAGCCCATATATATATATATATATTGAATATAATGTGCATGACTAATATATGACTCCCTTTCAAATACTTAATAATAACTTAATAATTCTGAATAATACTTAAGTATATTATTAAATATACTTCATAATATGTGTGTGTATATATATAATAGAGAGTGTGTGTATATATAAAAAGAGGCTTAATTATATATATATATATATATTATAGAGTGTGTGTATATATAGAAAGTGTATATATATATATACATATAGTATATATGTTATATTTATATATATATATATATATAAAGTATATTTAATACTTAAAATACTATATTATATATATTATACTATATTATATATATATTTAAAACTTGATATACTTAATACTATAGATACATATTATATTTAATTTAATATATATAATATATATTATATTTAAAACTTACTATACTTTATATTATATATATATATATATATATATAATATTTAATACTTAATATTCTTCAGTATATATTTATATATAGAGAGAGTATATAAATATACACACACACATATACACACACACCACACATTCAGGGGATTTATTAGGAAAGGATTCTTTCAGTCAGTCCTAAAAAAAAGGTTAAAGAGGCTAAGCCCAGGGGAAGGGAAGCCTGGAAATAGATGCTCTTGTCCCCAAGGAGAAAGAAAGAAAGAGAAAGAAATGAAGGCAGCAGGAAGGAAAATGAAAAAAAAAAAAAAAAAAAAAGAAGAAGAAGAAGAAGAAGAAGAAGAGGAAGAAGAAGGAAGTTGAGGTTGCATCCACACTGGAGGAATGATCCGGTTTGAGAGCGCTTTAACCAGCCCTGGAGCTGTACCTTTGCTTGCTTTGCCTTGCTTGCCTCGCTTGCAAGTTGCAACCAATTTGCAGAGAGCTCTTGCTGCTGCTGCTGCTGCTGGCGCGCGCTGCCTCTGTCTGTGAGTTTGAGAGACTGAGCCACGCGGGGAGCCCGCCCCCCTTCCTCCTCCTCCTCCCCCCCTCCTCCCAGTCTTCGAACACATTGACGTCACTTTGACGCAACAGCGACGCGCGCCCGGGCGCGAGGCTGAAGGAGAAGGAGAAGGAGAAGCAGAAGCCACGGACTGGGGGGAGGGGGGAGGAGGGGGAGAGAGGGAGGGAGCAGTCCAGGCGTTGCCAAGAGACGGGCGGGCTCTGACGCGCGCGCCCCGATGGACCCGTCGCCCTGGAGACCGGCGGGGAAGGGAGGGAGGGAGGGAGGAGGAGGGTGACGTTTGCGCGCCCAGCGCCAAGGAGGGAGGAGGTGCTATTAGACTCCTCACTCGCACCGCGTCACGTGACCCTTTGTTATTATTATATTAACGTTCTTCCCACCAGAGCGCCCCCTGCTGGAAAGGCAGCAAGCAGCAGAAGCCAACGCGTTTATTATTATTCCAGTTCTAAAATTTAAATTCTAATTTCTAATCCTCAGCGTGGCCGTTGGTGGCGCGAGGGGTCTCAACGTTCCAAAACAGTACACACCCCAGAAATATATATTATATTTATATTATATTTTATATTATATATGATATAATATATATATATATATATATAATTTAGATTATATTTTATATTATAGTGATACTATTATATAAATAGTATATAAAACCCAGTTTGACACCTCTAGGGAATCCTGGGAAATGTAGTTTTATTGTGGCACCATAAACTCACAGAGGAGGCTAAATTTTCTCACAAACATTACGTTTCCCAGAATTCCACAGCACTGAGCCATGGTAATTGTTGTTGTGTGCCTTCAAGCCCTTTTTTACTTTTGGCAAACCTAAGCTGACCCTATTATTATCATGGTGTTTTTTTCTTGGCAAGATTTGTCCAGAGGAGGTTTGCTACTTGCCTTCCTCTGAGGCTGAGAGAGTGTGACTTGCCCAAGGTCACCCAGTGGGGTTCATCATGGCCAAGCAGGGAGTCAAACTCTGCTCTCTGTAGCAAAGCACTCAAACCAGTTAGGCCATGCTGGCTCAAGCGGTGTCAAACTTTATTATTTCTACAGTACAAATGTGGCCAGAATTGCCCCTCAGAGCCTTAAGTTGAGTGGCCCCATGTGATTAACCCCTAAGTATTTGGGCAGGTTACACTATCTCAGCCTCAGGGGAAGGTAAAGGCAAACCTCTGGACAAATCATGCCTAGAAAACCCTGTGATAAGGTTGCCATATAGGTCAAAAGGGACCTGAAGGCCACAACGCCACAAAGTCAAAGTTTTCTTTATTGAATAAGCTTCCAGACTTCACCATGAATAAGTCTCCAGACTTTATTGAATAAGTCTGCAGACTTCAAAATTTCAAAATGGCAAAAGCAAGCAAACAGCTAAAATAATAAAATGCCAGATGCTAAATGCAATTAAAACGAAATGATCATAAAAAAAGGTCACTCTGGTCCAAAACACAGTGCAGAAATAACTCTGGTCCAAAATACACTGCTTTAACTGCCGTGGCTCAATGCTAGTGAATCCTGGGAATTATAGTTTATTGTGGCACCAGAGATGTCTGACAGATAAGGTTAAATGTCTCACAAAACTGCAACTCCCAGAATTCCCTAGTCTTGAACCAGGGCAGTTAAAGCGGTCTCAAACTGGATTATTTCTGCAGTGTGTTTTGGACCTATGAGTGGAAGATGACTTGGCTGCAAATAAAAACATCAAATAGTCTTTAGGGCTTTTTTCGCTGCACAAACCCCAGCATGGTGAATTGTGCGTGCAACCAGTTTATTCATCATCTGTCACTGGTTTGTGGTTTGTTTGCTTTTTGTTGCCACCGATTTGGAGCCGAAGGGAATAACATCACTGACATTTCCACCATTTGACGGCAACCATGGTTCGGATCCGTAAAGGGTCTGGTTCTTTAAAACCTTGTTTTAAAGATTATTTTTCTCCTCTTGTCTCTTTGGCTCAAGGCAGTAGCCTTATCTGGGAATATATGCAAAAAAGGGGGGAATCTGTGTTTACTTGGAATAAGCAGCCAACTGGCAATAAAGTTGAAGTGAAATAAGAAAAATGCTTTCCACTCAAAGAGCATGGCTTCAGAGTTTCTTTGTGACAATAAAAACAGTGGAAAGTGCAATGTGGACAAGTTGACCAGACGCGTCCTCCTTTTCCAGGACTTGTCTTACATTTTAACCTTCTGTCCAAGAGGAATTCCAAAATGCTGTCCATTTAGACTAGAGCATGACAAAGGTCCAAAACACACTGCAGAAATAATCCAGTATGAGACTGCTTTACCTGCTTTGGTTCAGTGCTAGGGAATCCTAGGAATTGTAATTTATTGTGGCACCAGACCTCTCTGACAGAGAAGCCTAAATCTGTCATATAAAACTACACGTCCCAGAATTCCCTAGCATTAAACCAGGGCCATCTCAAACTGGATTATTTCTGCAGTGTATTTTGGATCGAAGCATGAATTTATCTTTCTATGAGGGTTTTTAGCTTTTATTTTATAATGTCCTATATTTTTTTTCTTGAAATGTCCTCCCTTTTGTGGGGCCTTGTCCTCCTCTTCAGTTTGGACATCTGATCACCCTGCTTTTGTGTATGTCAGATGTGTGTGCATGTGCATGCGTGTATGTATCAGAAGGCTAATGTGAACAAATAGTACCGGGGCTAAACCAAAACACCTGGCATAACCTTGGCCGTTTTGTCCCATAAATTTATTTTGTAGGTCACCTTGCCCCAAGTCCCGCTGCCTAAGCCACTTCAATTTGATCAGATGAGTAGCTAGTCTGCTTGGCAGCATGCCAGGAATCCAAAGATTTGCAGAAAGCAGAGAAAAATGCTGCAAACTGCCCAGTTCGACCAGAGAACAACCCCAGCGTGGGAGAAGCTGAGGGTTTACCCAGCAGCCGCTATCTGTTTGGCCAGAGATAACACCTCACACAGGTTTGGAAGACGGTTATATATGCATATGCAATTTACTCAATTACATGGCTCATGAACTCCCTCTACGCAAATCCATCCCAGCTGGGCATATTTGGGTTTATTATTATTATTATTTTATTCCACTGGCTTTTCTTCTCCAGCTTCTCTCTGAATTATTAGCTAAATCGCAAACATGTTTTTAAACATTGTGATCCAGGTTGATCCTGCCAAAATCCCAAAGATTTTGAGACACTTTTATAAATGCTGAAATGAAAATGTCCTTTCGACATGCTCTGGATATCCCCAAGAAGAGGAATCACATAGCCTTTCAGATACAGTTGGTCCTCTGTATCCACGGATTTTTTTAACCACACATTCAAGTATCCATGGCTTGAAAATATTCCCAAAAAAAGAAAATATTCCAAAAAGCAAACTTTGATTTTGCCATTTTAAATAAGGGGCATTATTTTACTATGTCACTGTATTTAATGGAATGTGAGCATCCACAGATTTTGTTATCCATGAGGGGTCCTGGAACCAAACTCCAGCAGATACCCAGGGCCCACTGTAGTGTGGAATGTGGGGAATCCAACTCCCAGTTTTCCACACCATTGCCTATGGGTGTTTCAATCTAACACTGTTCTGTTCTATACCTGGGTGTAGTTCTACACACACACACACACACAGGTTTGTTCAGTTCACTGCTATTCCAAAAGATTTATTGCTAATAAAGCAGCAGATGGTACACAACAGAGAACCATTCCTGCCTTTTTGCTGATGCAATCCAGCATCCTCTCACAGCTGGTGGTAGAATTTGGCTCCTAAACAACTACTTTTTCCCCAGACTATTCCCACCTGGTGATCAGTTTTTCCACAGTCAATTATATGGGGTCCTTAGGCTGACATGCACCCTTTCAGGGTGCGGCCAAGAAAAGATGGACCCCATTGCTCTCTTTTTTTGATAAAATTACCACCTTGGTAGATGAAGGGAATGCTGTGGATATAGTATATCTTGATTTCAGTAAGGCTTTTGACAAAGTTCCCCATGACATTCTTGCAAACAAGCTTGTAGAATGTGGGCTAGACAAGGCAACTGTTAAATGGATTTGTAACTGGTTGACTGGCCACACCCAAAGGGTGCTCAACAATGTTCCTTTTCATCCTGGAGAGAAGTGACAAGTGGGGTCCCACAGGGCTCTGTCTTGGGCCCAGTGCTATTCAACATCTTTATCAATGACTTGGATAACAGAAGGCATGGGAGAGGCTTGCGTACCCTAATGAAGCTGTGAGCTATGCTGGTGGTGGCATAAACAGCCACTGATAGGGCCTCCCATGCCAGACAGGTCACAATCGACGCTCTTAGTCAGACCGTCAAAGGGCAGGATGGGCTCTTTAGCCTTATGGCAACCATCCTAGGAGAAGGAAAACTCCAATCCCAAACCCGGGCAGATGGTGCTCGTCTAACCCTGTAAGGTAAACCATCTAAGAGAAGGAAACTCTAATCAAACCTACAATTCGAGGATCACGCTGCCACCGTCCTAGCTTGCTTGGCCCAGCAGACGAACCTCTGGTTTAAAGGGTGAGGCCAGTTCTGTGCACGCTGCGCTTCACCAGAAAAATCCATTGCACAGGCTCGAAGGATACATCTGATCTGATTCCTCCCCCCCCCCCGCAAAAAAGTCCTGTAGCGATAGGCGAGGGACGAAACGGCAGGTGAAAGAAGCACTGGAAGCCGCAGACCCAAACCTGCATGCAGGTGGTTCAGGACATTGGTCGCTCAAGACTGAACGGGAGATGACAGTCTCATTCAGCAGCATCCTGAATGACCAAGCAGCCTTTTAAGGAGAGCACTGCTTGCTCCTTACGGAGAGGGGCCTAGAAAAGATGGCCTAAAGAAAGCTCATCTCCATCCACCCAGTTGGTGAACCGCGGTCAACAGGCATCTTCTGATGCAGTCAAACAAAAACAACAGTACAAAGGCACACACCGGCCTCCAAAGGTGCAAACAGACTGACACTGGCATGCTGGAACATCAGAACCATGCAAGATTCTGCAGATAGTGGACGTCCTGAGTGTCGTTCTGCTCTAATAGCCCATGAACTATCACGACTTAATATTGACATCACTACTCTTAGTGAAGTTCGTCTCCATAAGAAAGGCAGCCTTAAAGAACACGGTGCCGGCTATACACTCTACTGGGTCTGGCAAACCAAAAGCTGAAAAACATCTCTCAGGAATAGGCTTTATGATTAATAACTCCATTGCCTCTAAACTCGAAACCCTGCCAACAGGTCACTCTGATCGCATTATCTCCTTACGCCTCCCTCATGTTGTTCTCTTTAGTATATATGCCCCAACTATGCAAGCCGACCCTGTGGAGAAGGTTTCACAAAAGAGTCTGGAGTAACAAACACCTGAGGCGAAGCACAAAAATCAGTGTGTACAGAGCCATTGTATTGTCCATTCTCCTCTGTAGGTCTGAAACATGGGTCACCTATTGCCAACATCTACAACTCCTCAAACGCTTTCATCAGCACTGTCTACGCACAATCCTAAACATACACTGGACTGACTATGTGACGAATGTTGCTGTCCTGGAGCAAGCAGAGATCACCAACATTGAGGCCATGCTACTGAAAACACAGCTGCACTGGGCAGGGCATGTTTCCAGGATGGAGGACCACTGCCTCCCCAAAATAGTACTCTACGGTGAACTCGCCACGGGTCAGCGTAAGACGGGCGCCCCAAAGAAGAGATACAAGGACTCCCCGAAACAATATCTCAAGCTAGGCCAAATGGATCACCAACAATGGTCTGCCCTGGCCTCACATCGGGAAGCATGGAGACGCACTATCCACGATGCTGCAGCCTCATTCGAGAACTCACGCCGAACGAGTCTCGAAGAGAAACGACAACGCAGAAAGAACCACAACTTGGAAACATCACCCAAGGAGACTTTCTGCTGTGCTTTCTGTAACTGGACTTGTTTATCTCAGATCGGTCTTTTTAGTCATCAACGTGGTTGTAGTAAGTGTGGGATGAGTCCTTCCTGAATCTTTGTTAGCGAAGAAAAGCCAGAGAGAGAGGGGATAACAGAATTGGGAGCATACTTATCAAATTTGCAGATGACACTAAACTAGGAGGAGTAGCTAATACCCCAGAGGACAGGATCAAAATTCAAAATGACCTGAATAGACTAGAAAGCTGGGCCAAAGCTAACAAAATGAAATTCAGCACAGACAAATGTAAGGTCCTTCACTTAGGGCAGAAAAATGAAATGCACAGATATAAGATGGGGGACACCTGGCTGAATGAAACTACGTGTGAAAGAGACCTAGGAGTCCAAGTAGACCATAAGTTGAACATGAGTCAACAGTGCGATGCGGCAGCTGAAAAGGCCAATGATATTTTAGGATGCATCAATGGAACTATAGTGTCTAGGTCAAAGGAAGTAACAGTGCCACTCTACTCTGCTTTGGTCAGGCCCCACCTGGAATACTGTGTCCAGTTCTGGGCACCACAATTCAAAAAAGATGTGGAGAAACTGGAGCACGTCCAAAGGAGGGCAACTAAAATGGTGAAGGGTCTGAAAGCCATGCCCTATGAGGAACGCCTTAGGGAACTGGGGATGTTTAGCCTGGAGAAGAGAAGGTTAAGAGGTGATATGATAGCCCTGTTTAAATATTTGAAGGGATGTCAAATGAGGAGGGAGCAAGCTTATTTTCTGCTGCTCCAGAGACTAGAATGTGGAACAGTGGATGCAAACTTCAGGAAAAGAGATTCCACCTCAACACTAGGAGGAACTTCCTGACAGTAAGGGCTGTTCGACAATGGAACACACTCCCTCGGAGGGTGGTGGAGTCTCCTTCCTTGGAGCTCTTTAAGCAGAGGCTGGATGGCCATCTGTTGGGGATGCATTGATGGAGAGTTCCTGCATGGCAGGGGGTTGAACTGGATGGCCCTTGTGGTCTCTTCCAACTCTATGATTCTATGATAAGCAAACCAAGAAAATCCAAGTGCACAACATGACCAATCCCCCCCACTCCATGTAACTACAGTCACCCCTCAAAGTCCAGGGACTTGAGATCTGCAGATTTGGAAATCCACGGAGCGGGTGACTGTCTTTAATGGCAATGGGGCATGCACCTGTGGCACATGCCCTGCATGCAAACACCCCATTCAAGCTTATGGCGCTTGAATACGCACGATATTTGGAACTTGTGGAGGAGTTCGGAATGGATTCCCCGCAAGTTCCAAGGGCCAACTGTATAAGAACTGGGCATGCAAAAAGTATCAACAAATATGCAAAAGCCACTGGTGCAAATCAACTCTTACTTGCCATTGTAGAGCTATTAATATTTGGCAATCATGCTTACAAGGATTCCCAAACTCATCTTCCCCGTGACAGAGACCCAACTCACTATAAACAGCATCTGGAGAACTGCATGGCTTCCACTCTTGGGATATATCTTTCCTCAAAGTCAGCAAATGAATTGTTCATTTATTTAATTTATTTCCTACCCTTCTTCCAAGATGGGAGCCAAGGCAACATACATTTTAAAAGCACAGTACAATTTAAAAATAAATAAATAAATCTCAATACAAAAGTTAAAACACAATTGAACTAAGATTCTGTTTTTTTAGAAAAAGTTAAAACAGCATTAAAATATGTTTAAAACACAATAATAAAATAAAACATAATAAAATAAGCACTACCCACACACCCATTAAAAGCCTTATGTGTCACAACACACAAAAAAAGCTAAAAGCTTCCTTAAATAAAAAGATCTTTACCTGCTGGCAGAAAAACAGACAGCAGGGAGGGGGCCAACCAGATCTCCTGGGGAAGGGAGTTCCATAACTTGGAAGCAACCACTGGGAAGGATATTGGTTTAGGCTCGAATTCTACATGTACTTACTTGGGTGTAAACCCCATAGGAATTGAGCATAAGTTTCATGAAAAAGCATGCATAAGATCAGGTTGTACTTCCCTAAGAATCTGCAGGCTGTTCATTTCAGCCTACTTTATGGATCTTACCATACAGTTATCCAAACATGAGCTGAAGGTTAAAGTGGTTACCGAGGAAGGGTGCAGGGAACAGAAACAAGGCATGGGTTTAGCAGAACAGACATCTGGGATTTAATTTAGGCTCCTTGACAGACTTGCACAAGGACATCTTAGGCTTCCCTTGACCTATTTTCATGACGGAGGTGATGATATGTACCTGGTTGAACAGGTAATGTCTGTACAGTGTTCAGTGAACCTCATGTGAAATGCCAGACTAATATTCTTTATTACTAGGAAATGAAACCCATTGTTCTCACTGAAGTATTTGAAGCCTAACAAAACAGCATGTCCAAGTACAACAGCTGCATCTGAACAATTCCCTTGAAGCTACTAAGGATAAAATACATTGTGACAGGCTGTGTATCTTCCCTTTGAAACACTGGTGGTAAGTTACTGTCCTGCACTCAGCTACTCATGGAAGAAGGCAGAAGTTTAATGTAATACAAAAGAAAAGGATTTGTCTCTCATAGTGTTAGTGACTAGTAATTATCACTAATGATAGTGATATTGAGGGTCTTATAAGAGCAAAGAGCAGTGCTATAATAGAGCCAAGGTTTACAGGGCTGAAGTGTTACATTGCTATTAGACAGGAATATAGTCATCTGCCAATTTCCCCTTTAGATTTTCTAGCCCCTCTGAGTTTAGCTATAATCCTTACAGTGGCTGGAAAAGAGAAATAGTGTTTATAATGCAAAGGGATGGGCTTTGGAAGGTGTCTTTGTCTTGAATGGGCAATGAAGACTCTTAAGCTCCACAAAAGCCTCGTTCCCATTGAAAATGAAAACTGCTAATACAGTGGGCCCTTGGTATCCACTGGGGTTTGCTTCTAGGACCCACTGTGAATACCAAAATCCACAGATGCTCAAATTCAATTAAATATAATGGCATAGTAAAATGACGTCCCTTATTTTAAAAAATTGCAAAATCAAGGTTTGCTTTTAGGAACTTATATATATATTCAAGCCATGGGTGGTTTAATCTGTGTATAAGGAATCCATGGATATTGGGGGCCACCTGTAGGGTCTTGTTGGCCATATGGGGACTGTTACAACAAGTGCCTGCACTTCAAAATTTATTATTACTCGGCCGCATTCCCACTGTGATTTAAAGCGAATTGCTGATTGGGTTATACGACTGTCATTCTCATTTGAAACCAGTTCTGATCCTATTGTGATTGGTTTCAATTGTGATGAAGCAAGGCAAATGCCAAATAAACCCCCACTCTTTCCTGACACTAGTTCTTTGGCGGTTCTTTTGAAAAGAATCAATTCTGAAGCATGTTTAACAAGTGGAAACAACTGATCCAAATCACCTCATTGTAGAGGGAATGGACTAATGGCAGAGAGTTGTTTAGCATCCCCCCTCAGCTTTTGGTAGATCCACCAACACGCCTCCCCCCAGCACTGCCTTTGTGCTTGTGGTGTGATCTACTTGCAATTACCTGGGTGATCCAACGGCAGCTCATAGTGAGGCAAGTAGTTGCAAAACCAATGAATCAAATCTTCTGTCAATTATATATATATATATATATAGTACCCAAGCCAGGCTGCCCATCATCACTGATGATGCACAGATAATTGACATGCATTTTGAAGTGGCACAAACTAGTGGGGATGACAATTATGCCAAAAAAAAAAAAAGAAGAAGAAGAAGAAGCGATTACAAGGGGATAATGAAAAGACCCGCTTTCATAGTAGAAACAATGGACCTTTTGGAATCAATTTACCAACATGGAGCGAAGGCGAATAACAAGCCGGTTTAAATGTAAGTGGGAATGAGCCCCTCACATCAACTTCGACTCATGGTGACCCTATGAGTGAGACATCTTCAAGACCCCCTGTCCTTGACTGCTCTGCTCAGGTCCTGCAGGGTCAGGCCCATGGCCTTTCAGATCAAGTATAACCATCTGGCATGTGGTCTTTTTCTCTTTCTACTCCACCTTTCCTAGTATCATTGCCTTTTCTAATGAGTCATGCCTTCTCTCAATATGCTCAAAATATGACATCCTTACCTTACTGGTGAGAAGTAAATCCAGGTGGAGTCTTAGAGCTAACCTATGAAGGTTTGCAGCCTTCCAGAAATTCACTTCTATGCTTTTATGCTTCTATGCTTTTACTATGTTCCTAACTATCTCTGTATATATATACACACACACCTCTCTTTATTTTGCAAACAGCTTCTAAAACTTTTATCTAAGGATGAAAACAGGCAACATTTGGTTCCCACTTATTCTTTTAAGCTATGGACTCTTTCAAACGGGAGGAATTTCTCCCAATTCCGAATGGAGCCAATGAGGATTCATGTAAATTCGCTTGTTTAGCGAATTTACCTGAACCCCTGCTCCGTTCGGAAGGAATTCGAAATTACTTCCCATTACCCAAAAATAACCCCCCCTTGCCCGAAATCGCATGAGAAGCTTAAATCCGCAATAACGTTAAACCCATGATTGCATTCGGAGTAACTTCCCTTTTGCCCGAATTTGCGTGAGAAGAATTAATTCGCAATAACGTGAAACTCCAGGATTGCGTTTGGATTGCCCTTGGATTATACTTCCAATTTCCCACGTCTGAAAGAGTCCTATATCTCTTGTAGAGAAAGGCTGGCCTGGGAGCACAGTTGGCACACTCAACTCTGCTCCCCCTCCTAGGGTGCCCTGATGCTGCACTTCACTCCAGACGGCATGCAGCATCATGGAATGCCTCCAGCACTGAATCCAGACGCAGCACCAAAGGAGTGCCATATAGCCACACTGTGGTGGCTATGGTGCCTTTTTGAGGGTGCAAAAAGGAGCTCCTTTTTGCATCTTCGAAAGGCCAGATTGGGGCTGCGGTGTTAGGTTGCCACAGCCCCAATCCAGCACAAAAAGGGGCGGCTGCAGTCCACCGCTTCAGGGCAGTCTGTAGACCCATAGTCATACTAGAGGAATGGAAGTAGCAACCATGTAAGAGTTCAATTGAGTCTGGTTAGGTTTCAACCATTTTTCACTTTGTCAAAAGCCTGCTGAGACTTGGGATATCTTGTGGTATTTGCTATGTCATTCACATCTATAACAGTTCCTTTGATAAAGCTGTTTCTCTGCTTTTCTCTCTGCCACTTTCAGTTAAATATTAATGTGATGTTTTCATCCAGTATAGAGACAGGAGGTTTGAGAATTAAAGTTCTTAAAAGACAAACCACCAAACTGGATGCCCTATAGGTCTGCTGCACCACTTAAAATCAGGGTAGGAATGAGTCAGCATGATCTCTCATGCAACACTGAAATTTGCAGTGTATTCTCAATGCATCTTCACCATCTCAGCATGGGATCAGTCCACTCAGACCAGTCCCCTGGAGTGCTTGCAGATGGAGGACTCCTAGCACTATCAATTAAAAGGAATTGTGGAGTAGGCCCATCTTTCATTCCTAACAGGAAGAAAAAGAAGAGACAAAATGTAGGGGAAACATGAGCGGGAACAAAGCAGGAAAGTTGCATAATAAAATTCTGCAATGAAGGATAGAGGTTGGATGGTCACCTTTCATGAGTGCTTTAGTTGTGTCTGATTCTACGAAAAGCCGCATCCAGAGACTTCTGCATACATAAAGGTGGAACATAATCAGACTTGCCCATTTACTTCAGGAGAAGGGGCAAGTATGCACGCAACAGACCATTTAGCTTGCACAAAAACAGAAGCTAGATAATGTACATGCTGCGTATTCTGGGAGGTGGGATCCAAAAATGTTAAAATTCTAAGCTCTGGAACAGATACATTAACTTGAGGTTGAGAAGGGTGCAGATACTATGACGTAGAAGATCTGAAACCTTGAAAAAGAGAGTCTGTAAACATAAAATAAATAGTGGACATTGTCAAGGGTCAAACCATTCTATAATCACTGGATGACCCCAGCCAGATTACTGGCTTGTTGGTTCACAACGGTTGTGAAATTCAGTCCAACTACTGCTTCCTGGGGGAGGGCCTTTAAGGTTGCCAGGTCATGATGCTGTATTGATAGCGGAAGATGCAGCTGTCATGAATCCAGCTTCAGGGTCTCTGGACTTTAGACTTATACACACTTGGCTTCCTCTCTAAGTTTGCCTACTCTTTTTTCACCAAAAGAACACTCTCTTTCTAAACTGGGCTATGTGGATAATTTCTTCAGTGATGGCATTCACATAGGTTTCTCCATGTTTCTGTCTGTTCCTATGCATCCAGTCTGTATATTGGCTGGATGTGTGGTGGATGAGGCAGGATTGTACCCATTAGCTCTCTCTCTCCCAGAGGACTGCATGTTCAGGGAATTTGTGAAAGAAACTTTTATTCACAAATTCATATTGAGTAGAGGAGGGGGTAGAGGAGAAGAAAGATGTTCACCCATACCCCGAAAAAAGAGTAGAAGAGTGTGCAAATATTTCCACCAATGTGAAGAGAATCCAAAACAACTGAAAAGTTCACTCGGGCTATAAAAGAAATGGTCTCAAGAATCTGAAGTAGCAGATTTATGATTAACTTAGACTTAAACTTGGAATTATTTAGAAGTACTGTACCCACAGAATTTGGTGGCACTTACTCGTGAGTAGGCATGTAAAAAATGGATTTATTACCCTGAGTTTTAATCTATGTTGGAAATGGGAAACATGCTTCACTGTTGGTTGTGTTGGATAAACTTGATGAGATTAAAATTATCAGAGCTTATGCCAACAATTTAGTCATAATATTGGAAGATCTTCTGGAGAGCATGTATACATTGAGCGACGTACTGCATAAGTTTGGAAAAGTGTCGTACCTACATTCCCATATGTTTATTCCTTCTTTCTTTTTCTTTTTTGTCTCTGTTTGAGATTTCTACATAGTAAGAGTATGGGAAGGGATATATTTGGGTTTTAAAATATATTGCATAGCAAATTTTAAATGTTTTATTAATTAATGGTGGTGGTAGTGATAGTGGATGATGTAATATTTCAAAGCAGGTTTCTTTGCTTTCAGCATGGGCAACATTTCACAGATGAAAACCAGGACATATATAGTCAAGCAACATCAGAGTCTAGTCAAGATGGCAAAAGTTCTTGATGAGGAAGAATACACAAGGTAGGATAGACTGCAGCCATTTGCTTTTGCCTTAGACTATTGGGAAGGGCAACATTCTGTTTCTGTCGTCTCTTCTCTTCCCCCCTCACTTAACACAGTGAAAACTATTTTTGCACTTTGAACTCCATTTGCAGCAATTGAAGAAAAATGAGGACAAAGGAAGTGGGGGTGGGAGAGAGGGTGGGATATTTTTAAAGGAGCTGAAAAAGTGGCAATTCAGAGGATTTATTAAAACTGCCGCTGTCAAATTCGGACAGTTGGAGGGCATGGGCTTCATCTGTTCACAAAATCAAAACTTCTGTGTTGAGAAATCCTCTGTGCTGAGAATCAAAGCTATGCAAGCCTCATGGCACACTCATTTTGATCCCAGACAAGCAACATTCTCTTCCCTTACAAAAACTGGACTACAATTTACTCCCCCTCCCCAACAACCGAATTTTCTGAGCTCTTGTTCTAGCTTCACCAATCCAGGTCAGAGGATGCTACATCACAAGCAAAATCTACATTATAGATTCTGTAAAAATGGGCTGCTTTTTTCACACAGCATTGCATAGCTGTCTAGCTATGCAGACACACGTACCGTTTTATTGGGCTTAAAGAAGTGGACATCTTCCTTAAGCGTTGTGACTGTGATTGATATCCCTCTTTTATTTAAATGTTTCTCATCAGTAGTGGGTGAAATAGCAACTGCAACAAATATCTCCACTTCATTAAAAAGGAAATATTTTTTCATTGAATCTCAGCTCTCCATGGTTACAGGCAACATAGTTTATTATATGTCCACACAGTGACAGCTGACATACACTGCTCAATTTTTTAAAGAAAACTGTTTGTTTCCAAAATAAACATACTGGACCAGTATTAGGACTCATGGCTATTAAGGCAACTATTAATTCCATAATAAGAAAGTTTAGTGAACCAAATCTGAAAGTCACATTTTAGCCTCTTCCAACAGACACGGAAGAAGAGGACTGTAAAGTTCCCTGTGTACAGATTTTTCTGTTGTAACATTCTGTCAGTGTCTAAAGGCAGCCCCTTGCCAGAAGAAAAGGAAGCTACATTCAAATAGGAAAGCAGACATAGCCTTTAAAAAGTAATTTCGGACCACAAATCCCAGAACCCTCCATTCTGGGAGTTGTAGCCTGCAAAAATAACTTTTCCAAGTCTGCAAGAGGAAGAAGTTGAATGCTAGAAAATAAATCAAAGATAAAATGAGAAGGCAGGAACCCAGGTAGTTATGTGTTGAATAACAGTAAGAGAAATGGTGTGTTAACTTCAAAGACTGTGTTCTGCTATAAAAATTAAAATCAAAGGTAAGGCACAAAATGACTAACTGCAAAGAAAAAAAAAATGGTCCTTGTACCAGCACAAGTGACAGCATGGTCCCCAAAAATGGATATGATGTCAATTCACAGAGAAATACTATGGGAGTTGCTAGCCATTCAAAGGATATAGTACATGTAGGTCCACCACATTAATTAAAAATGGGCAAGCATGGTTCAGTTACAGTTACTGTAACTAACTCCATATGGTGACACCTTTTGAAACTATTCAGAAACTGCAGCAGGCCCAAAATACTGCTGATCAGGGCTGATTAAAGGAAATATATAATTATATAATGTGAAACATCCATTGGGTAACAGTTCATTTCAGGGGAATAATTTAAAGTGCTGGCTATGATATTTAAGGTCCTATATGGCATAGGTCCAGATTATTTGAGAGATTGTATCTCCCTACATTAGTCTACCGAGTTTTAAGGTCCTCTAGGTCTCACCACCATCTGCATAGAGATGTTTAATGAGGATACAGGAGAGATCCTTCTAGGTGGTTGCCCCCAGGATATGGAATTCTCTCCTACAGGAGGCTAGGTTGCCCCACTCTCTTTCCTTTGACAATCGAAGACTTTATTTACCCAGTTTTTTTTTTACTTTTGAGTTGACATTGCAGACAGTTGGTGTCCTGTATTTTTAACTGCCATTTTTATGTTTAAATTGCTGTTCAGATTGTTGTACAGTACATGTACAACAATAGGGCTTTCTAGGTTGGCAGGAAAGTGTGACATGAAGTTGCCTTTTCCTTAATGCTTAGCAGCTGCACCACAGCCTTTAGATGGAGCTGCACTGTTCCACAGTTTTTAAAAAAGAAGCTGGGAAAACCAGCACCTTTTTAAAGGTGCTTCTTCTCCCCTAAAATGCAAAAAAGTATTTTCATGGCACACTTTCCCTTTTTCTCATCTAAAGGCTAGAGTTTCATGCAGCCATGAACACACTTCTTTTTGCCAATCTAGAAAGCCCCAATGTTTTTAATCCAACTATTTATTTCATTGTTTTCAAACTTTACATTATGCTTTATTTTAACTGTATTCTGTTAAATACATATGTTGTAGGACAGGCCATTTTGGATCCCATATTGGGAGAATGAGGGGATCTTAATTAATTAATTAATCAGCCAGCTTAGCATAATCAGGAAAACTGTCCATGACAAAGAAAATGCGTTTTTTTATTTAAGTCATAATGTCTTGGCTCCAAAATATTTCACTGTATAAGTCATTGATTTATTTTTGTTTTTTAGATTCTATGAAATAGCTTAGCTTATTTCAGCAAACCTTTCTAGTATATTTCCATGTAAATTTGAGAAAGAGAGGCAACAGGAGTTCTTTTCCGGTGACTGGGAAAATTCAGCCAGAGCTTTGAATCCAGGTGTCATAGCCCATCACTGTACGCTGTAATAACTAGATGGCAAAACCATGTCAGGATGCCCTCCAATCTGCAAAAAATATTGTGAGTGGAAGTATCTATTCAGAATACTCTGAGGCTGATTTTTACCACCCATGCTGCTTCAAAGAGTCCTTCAACTCTGTGAAGCAAACTTTTAGGGGCTGCAGGGGACTACAGAAAGAAGAGGGAATCAACAAAAAACATTCCCTTCCCTGTGGTTTTCTCCACTACCCACTGTATCAGGAACCTTCCACAGACCAAAGTCCTTACATTTATGGGAGACACTCAGCAGCATCCCATTAGTGACTTATGCACACATAAGTGCAGCTTACGTGCATGCAAGCCTCCTTTTGGACAGGGCACAGAGGGCTATTCATTTGGTCGTATGCTCTTTCCAAAAACCTCTCACTGTCTGGCAGTTGTCAAGCCCTGGGTGACGTCCCTGCTACTGTTGTTTACTAGTGCAGAAGGAAGGGAGCAAAGAGCCAGTCTGGACCATGAAGATCTGGTTGCTCTCAGCACTCAAGGGAAGGAAAAGACAAGTGCTCACCTTTTGAGAGCACACCCTCATTTCTTTGTCCCACCTAACCTGAGACCAGCTGCTTCTCCACCAGGTCATGAAGAATTGCCTTCCTTCCTTCTCTTTCCTACTAGTAATTGACAACAAACAGGGGCACCTTTCAGGTCTTGACAGCTGCCAGGCAGTGAAAGGACATAGAGAACTCTGCATGCAGAGCTACATTCACACGTAGGATCTCAGCCAATGTTTGTAACCAACCCAGAGCTTGGAAGAAACAACATACAAATAACTAATTACTTAGAATATATTCCTTTTTTAAAACACCACTCTTTTGCAGTATAACTGTGGCTTTTTAGTTGATGTAATAGTTATGTGGCACAGTGGTTTGAGTGTTGGACTAGAATGCTGGAGACCAGGGTTCAATTTCCTTCTCAGCCATGAAACCCAGTGGGTGGCCTTGGGCAAATCACACTCTTTCAGCCTCAGGGGACGGCAATGGCAAATCTCCTCTGAACAAATCTTGCCAGGAAAACCCCATCATAGGTTCACCATAAGTAAAAAAATTACATGAAGGCATACTATTACAACAACAAAATAGTTACAGGCATGTGGCCTCACTAAATGGTGGAAGGCTAATGTGTGCAGCAGCCTTGTATCCATTGTGGGTGCTGTGGTGGATGAAAGGAGACACATTTTGCATCACAGGCTGACTTTTATAGCATTATTATTATTATTATTATTATTATTATTTTGAAAAAGCAGCTAAAACTAATTTAATTACTTTTGAGAAATGGGCAAGTATAGAGTTACTTTAAAATAGCATATAATGGAAACAAACTGCTTTGTGGCTTTCAATACTGAAAGTGTAAATAATTACTTCAAAAAGCAACTATCTCAACACTGAACCAATGCTGAAGGAGAACTGTTGTTATTACAGTGGGACGTTGGTATCCCCTGGGATTTGGTTCCAGGACCCTCCATGGATACCAAAATCCATAGTTGCTCATGTCCCATTGTATACAATAGCATAGTAAAATGTTGGCCCTCATATAAAATAGCAAAATTGAGGTTTGTTTTTTGGAATCTTTTTAAAATATTTTTAAGCTGCAGATGGTTGAATCCATGGATGGTTACATTTATGGGAATGGGCGGCTGACTGTATAGGTTTTCTGATATGTCCAGTTTCAAGTTCTTGGTCAATTATTATTGGCACTCTTTTCAAATATTTATGCAGTCTTAGTCACATGCATCATTAATTCTGTATCAGTTACTGACATCTTCTCATTCTTCACTGCTTACGTCTACATTTTTCAAGGTTTGTTTGCTGTTTGAACTCTGGCATATTACTCTCAAAATGCAAGTGGTTTAAGTAGGTGCTATTGATATTAACTCCACCTTCAACTAAAAAGCTGGTGAAGGCCATGAATCCAAGTATACTTACGTGGAAGTAGCCAATGCAAATATTTACAGGACTGTAGTGTGAAACTTCTGTTTCATTCCAAAACTGATGTTATGCATTCTGAAGGTCTTGCATCATGTTGGCATGAGTCTTCTATTTGAAGTTCTCACTCATTGCTGATAAATAGTGTTGCCGACTATGTATGCCATTTATTAATGTCTATATTTATTCTTTCTGATTCTTGAAGACATTCTTCAAGAATGGACCACTGAACAAATATCTAACTCTTCATCAATTGACATTTTTATAGTGCTATTTGAACTCCGGATACAAATGTATCTTGGATACATTTGGAACCCCTGACAGTCTGTTGAGGCAAGAGTTTAAAAGCCATATAGCAGCTTCTAGCCCAGTTTTTCCTCCCTTTGGCTAAAGAGACTGAAGTCCAGGAATACTTTAATGAAAATATTGCATCATGTCTTACCTTCTTCCTCTCTCCTGGAGTTTAGAAGACAGAACTTCTAGGAAACTGTTCTCCTAGGCTATGTGATATTTGGAAAATGCTTCAGGGCTTCATACATTGTACAAAGCACCCAGTGCCTATCTTCAGTTTATAGTTTACCAAGTGGACCTGTAAAATCAAACTTGGTAAACCAACACTTACATAACTTTCATTGATTCAATGGATCTACTCCATATCGGGTTGACAATTGGATTTAGACCATAATATTAAAGTAACACTTTATGTTTCATCCAGAAAATGTGATTTCTAGAAAGTTGTACAAGAATAGCTACCAACTGTGTAAGAAAATAAGAACAACCTGAGTATCACAGGAAATGCCTTTCCTCTGTAGCATTCTGTGTTCTACAGTCAAAACAATATGCCTTTAGGAACCTGTACAAACAAATCATAGTCCTTTTCCTCTATGTTTTCCTACTGCTGATATGCAGAGGTACGATGCCATTGATTTTGGAAGCAGTACATAGTGCCTAACAGCCAGTGTGATATAGTTTGAGCATTGGAGATCAGGGTTCTGTTCCACATTCAGCCATGAAAACCCACTGGGTGACCTTGTGTGAGTCAAACACTCTCAGCTCCAGAAAATCCTGTGATAGGTTCACCTTTGGGTCACCATAAGTCAGAAACAACTTGAAGGAACATGACAGCAGCAACAACCACATAGTGCCTAAGAAAACCTTATGAAATTCATGGAGTAGCCATAAGATTACAGGTGACTTGGAGGCATATACACATATGTAAACATCACCAGTAGTAACCAGCAGCAGCTTTATTTTCCATGAATTATTGTAAGTGTCCCAAGTATTGCCACATCAAAGCCATCTAAGCTGGTAGCCCTGATCACATCTTGGTGCAAATCCCATAATTACACTGAGCTGTAAAAGTGTTTAAATCTAGCATCTTAAATCTACCACCATTCATTCCGCATCATTGCATTGCCACAGCTTCTAAAATTTTACAGGTTTCAATACCATCTTAGTCCATTCTCTCCACTTCATGCATAATTTTAAAAACTTCAGTCACATATCTCTTTCTTCACCTTTTTTCTAACATAAAAAGACCAAAGTGTGAAACTTTTTTCTTGTAGAAAAGTTGTTCTGGACCCATTGGTATGGTTGTCCTTTTCTGCACCATTTTCCAGTGCTGCAATATCCTTTTTAAGTGGCAGTAACCAGAATTCTAAGTTTGGTGATATTATGGATTAGTTTAAAGGCATTCCCAGTTTGGTGCTAGGTGTTTGTTTTTGGAGTCCTTAGAATCCTATCAGAGTTCTAGGGGGAGAAAATCTAGCAACTTGTTGAAGTTCCAAAGTGTATTCTGGAGAACATGGTCTGTTTCCCATTACACAGTTAAAGCACTATGAATTTCACTTTAACTGCCATGGTAGCATCCTATGGAATCCTGGACTTGGTAGTTTGGTGGGCATTACAGTCCTCCAGCTGTAAATTCTAAATTCCTCTCCTTAAACTGCAACAGATGCAGCCATAACTGTGTAGTGTGAAAAGGCCCCAGGTGTTTTGTCCCAAGTGTTTCCTTTGCAGAGGGTCTTTTCTACTACTGTTCCTAAATTATGGAACGAGCTGCCAGAGGAGATCCATCACATCTCCACTCTGGCAGCTTTTAAGAAAGCACTCAATACGGATCTCTTCTGGCAGGCCTTTCCAACTTAGCTACCCTCCCCAGATATAGAGATATCTGCCCCCTTATCCGCCTGTTCTTCCCCGCTTGCTTTTTCTGTCTTGGAATGTTCTTAATGTTTTTAATATTTTTAATGCTTTTAATGTTTTATACTATTATTGTTTAATTCTATTTGAATACCGGGAATGGGGGTGGGGGAGGTTTAGGGTTTGATTTTACTGTAACTTGGTGTATTTTATTGTTGCAACCTGCCTGGATTCTTCGTGATTGGGCGGGCTAGAAATAAATCTTATATATATATATATATATATATATATAATTATTATTATTATTCAGTGTACTGTTTCCCCATTTTTCCTCACCTTTGCATACAATTCTCGATCCCCAAAGTCTTCTCATGAAGTCTGCATGATATGGGGCCAGAGACTTATAGTGCCATGATATACACCTAGTCATCTTATGTTCTTCATGTGTAGAGTGTGCTGTATGATTGACTGCCACACCATATGTGGTCCTCCATATAGTATTGGACTGCATCTTCTATCAGGACAGTCAATGGAGAACCATTATGGGAGATGCAGTCCAACAGTATCTGGAACCGATATCGTCCACATCACTGTCCTACGCTGTGTAATGTTGAAATGGTGGCAGTGGTTTTAAAATTTCCCTCTTCCTATTAAAATCAATGGAAGGGAAATTCTTTGCAACAAGTCTGGAGTTTAAAAGTTGCACCATGGGAATTCATAGGGATGAGGTTGAAGGTAATTAGAATTTAGTGTAGGTGTGCTCCTCTCCAGTATTGTCACCCTACAACTCTGTGTAGTGTTTCAGCCTTTTTTCAACAGAACAGAACTACATCCCAAATTCTATTAGCGTAGCAGATTTTGTCACATTCTTTATCCTCCTCAACTGGTGTAATTCAAGAGGTAGATTGTGGCCTTCATCTCTAATTTCTTGTGCTTTGTGCCCTTCTTGTGAAAGACGTTTTCATATTCTCAGTTGCCCAGATTCATTGCCTGATAGGCAGGCAGATATAGAATTATGCCTGTAGGTCTTACTTAGTGTAATTTTCTACTGCACCTCTGTCATCAAAATCCATATTGGCATTTATACCTGCACAGATCTTTACTACCCATCGATGAAATGTGTCATATCTCCCATTTTTCAGTGTTTGCAAATGTTAGTATAGGTACTCAGTGTGATATTTATTATTCCATTAAAATGATTCCTCAGCAACTAACCGGAACAAAACGAGTGACACAAAATAGCTAAGAAACTTTTAGAAGAGGACTCCGAGGATAAAACCTTTCAGGTTTACAGAACTCCTGTTGGGAATGACATAGAACACTCAAGTCATAGGAGCAAACAAGTGTAATTTTCCACTGCTTAGCCATGAAGTGAATGTGACGACTGAAGCTACCCAGTGGTGTAGTTCAGTCTCAGTGGTCATTTAGCAGCCAATTAGGGCCAGGTGCACTTCCTTGACGTCAATAACAAGTAGTTGGATCAAGTTCTGAATGCCCTTGTGGTAGTGATTCTACCGACATGGTCTGCCTGTAGTATAGAAGGGAATGCTACATTCATTGTACATGTTTAGGTATTTGTATATACCATGGGAATATTACACTGGGTGTGCTATGTGTTGTTTTCTCCTGTTCTATTGTGTACCTATCTATATCCTTAATTTAAGTAATGTTTCTCTAATTTATTCCAGTCCATAATGTGCCAATAAAATTGGTCCCTATTTTTCCATGTTTCTTTTGGTGTGCATGTGTGTACGTATTTGTGTTATCAGATTTTACATACAAACACCCATCAGTAAAAAGAAGCAGGGGTAGGGTTGTTGTATACTGAGTAATAAATCAATTAATGGAATATTTTCTTGTCATAAACGTATTCAGGAAAAATGGGAATAAAACTTATAACATACAGTTGCTAGATGCTGCATTTGGCAGGGAATGGGAAACCTGTCTAAATTATCACCACACTGGGAAGCAAAAAGCCTCAGGAAATGGGTAAGTGAATTACAAAGCCCAGTGTCTTTCCATTGTAATTGATAGTTTGATAGTTTACGTACATTTATTGCTTTCAGTGTGGCAATGTGCAAACATAGACGCAGTTGGGGAAAGGAGATCGAACAATATGGCATTACAGAACAAGAAAATGACTGTTACAGCACACATTAATGACTTGCCCTAGCAATATGTGTTTCATTCTTTCCTCATCCTGCTCTTTTTCCCTATAATTGTTACCTTCTCTGATGCATCAATGCTCCTCCTTTCCTACGTCAGATGCATTGTTGTAATCCCTGCCCACTGCCACCCTCACTGTCAGAAAAACTCTAATCCTCTTCTTACATTATATTAGGACTACATCACTGACATTTTCAACTGCACTGTCCCCAAAGAAGAAAAAGAAAAAACAAAGCAGGAAGAGCAAGAATATGAAGAATTGGGTCCTATGAGATCTATCAGGGTAATAGAGTCACTAGGATTAGAAAAATAAAAATAAATAAATAAAAGACATAACATTAGCACTCTTTAAAGGTCAAATGTATTTAACTCACTCTGGGGTTGTGCTTTCCATTCACAAATTCCTTGAGGATTAACTCTATCTGCAGAACGTGGGGAGCTCAGCAGAATTTCTGAATGACATTGATTCATCCCACAATATGGTATTATAAGCGTGCAAGCTATGAATGTACAAAGAGGATAATGCCCTTTAAGCTGCAAAGGGCCGCAGTAATTTTTAGAGGGTGTTCTGCTATTTGTAGTTATTTCACACGGCAATTCTGCAGTGCCTACGTTGCTCAATATATTTAGTGAGCAGCAGCTGGATTATTTGAATGATTTCTCACAGGCAAGACGAGGGCCATCCTGCCATGTTGTCATGCCATGCGGTGAAGGTGAAGTGATCTGTTCTGGGCAATACCATGAGGCAGGGCAGTAACACCAGCAATACCATTAGGCAGGGCGAAGCTGCATCATCTTCATCATCATCATCATCATCATCATCATCAGAGTATTTATACCCAGCCCTTCAGCCCTAATGGCTATCAGAGTGGCTTACAATCCTTAGGTGGCAGGATGAAAGTCTTCATTCTTCCTGCCTCAGATGCCAAAATAACTTGACTTTGGACTCTTTCATACAAGGCTAAATTGGAAGCATAATTTAAGGTCAATTCGAATGCAATCATGGGTTTTATGTTATTGCAAATTAACTCTTCGCACGCAAATTCGGGCAAGAGGGAAGCCAATTCGAATGCAATCATGGGTTTTACCTTATTGCGAATTAAAGCTTCGCATGCAAATTCGGGCAGGAGGGGGTTAATTTCGGGTAATGGGAAGTAATTCCGAAGGGAGCAGGGGTTCATGTAAATTCGCTAAACAAGCGAATTTACATAAATCCGCATTGGCTCCATTCGGAGTTGGGAGAAATTCCTCCCCGTTTGAAAGAGTCCTTTGAAAGTGGGGGGAAGTGTCACTTAATGCCTTGCCTCGGGCAACAAAATGGCTTGGATTAACCTAAGGAGGGCATGATTTTGGCTCTGTTTCATGCAGCAATCTATGATTTTCCATCCCTGGTACAAAATTTCCAAACATGGGATGAGAAACATGCCTTCGGTACTGATCAACATTTGAGGCCACTCATTCCACATGTGTGGTGTGAACTGAACTGTACCCTGCCCCAGGCAGACCAATCTGTAAATCATCTGTACATCATCATCTGTGGATGTACACTTGGTTTGGGCTAATTGTGCAACATAAATATCATAGCAGCCTTCCCCAGTTTGGTGCCTCCAAGACATATTGGACTACACCTGCCTTATCATTCCCTAGCCATCAAAAGTATGGGCAACAAATCTAAAAGGTGTTAGACTGAGGAATACAGGACTGTGTCTCTAGCTCCACTGTAAGAGGCAATGATATTGGAAAATTTCTATAATTTTGCCAGTCTCCAGCATACATCCTCCACGATCTCTCTATTGACCAGAATACTGCAGTTGCTGTGTTTCCAATGTGAAGGAAGGAGAGAGATGCCTTTGATAAGAGGTGAGCACTATGAGCTAATGAGTCTATATTCCAAAGCAGGGAAATGTGAGCCTTTCCCCATTGACTATAGTGCATTTAGTGGTTTGCCCCTGAATTTTGGAGCAAAACTTGGTCAGGTTTAAAAATAAATGTGTAGTGAGCACTAGGGCACTAAAGAGGGCTTGGAGGCTACATTATACCCACCCCTGTCCTAACACCTCATAAATAAATCTTGGACCAACAGACTAGCTTTTATTGTGCTGCCACTTGGCTAGCGCCCATAGGACAGAGTCACCTACGTCACGGCGCATTGCTTTCAACAAATATTCTGGCAACTTCCTTATTTCAAGTGGCTTCCTTCTGGGGTTTTCAGCTGAATCCTCAAGCCTTCACAGCTGTTGTGCCATTCATTAGGGCTGGGATTGAGATAATTGCCATACTCCTGCTCCAGAAATAATTGTGGTCTGTCCAATTAAAACCCCACTTTTCCATTTCAAGAGGCAGTGCCAGCGTGCCCGTCCTTCACAGCTTTTTCAGATATTTGTACACACAGTGCTGAGCTACCACATTTTGTCAAGAAGCACTATTCATTCTCCAATCTGAAGCACACTTGAGATCGAACACACTCAGCCATCAAAGGCTGATTTAAAAGAAAAATAATTAGGTGCGTCATTTGCTGCAAATTGTCTTTGAAATCAACATGGTCTCCTTTAATTGCCTTGGCCAGCAGGCAGGCACCCCAACTTTGTGTCTCTGCATAAGTGAGCACCCCAGGGTTCATAATGTTTGCCCACTGTGCTCACAACCTGAAGCTGACCTACTCCACAGAATGGGCAAAAGCAGGCAAGGTTTGCAAAGCACTTACTATACTCTAAGATACTATAGAAGTGATTAATAATGCTTACTGGTTTTGTGTGCAGCTTGGAGCTATTTGTTCCATAAGCACTCTTCTGTGCTGCACCTGCTCACTATTTGTGGTCTGTGTTGCTCAGACTTAGAGAGGGGGGTAGATCGAAGATGCTTTCATAGCTAGATAGTTATTTGAAATCCACAAAGAGATACCAGAACAAAGGTCCAGGGGAGCACAACAAAATCTAAAAATCCACAGGTGGTCAACAGTTTTATGAAGACCAGAAAAAATTCCACCGGAATGTGCTCAAACCTTGTGTATTAAAACATAAGAACTCACCATTTCCTTGCCATTCCCAGCCAGCATTGCTGGGTGTAATCTGCACCAGGCCCTTTCCAATTTCCACCTTAGAACCAAATTGAACTGCAGAACTCATAGTTGCAACATTGGGCCAAATGCCCATGCTTATTCTTCCCTTCCTTGTTTTTTGGACTGCCTAGCCTGTTGAATAGAGCTTGAAAAACTCTAAAATATATTTGTTTATTTTATTTATATCCTGCCTTTCTCCCATTATGGGATCCAAAGACCTTGTACCTTCTTGTTCATTTCTCTTTCTACAAGATAACAGATCAAAATACAGGCTCTTTGTATTGTTACAGCCATCAGTTGAGAAGACGAGCCTTTTTTCTAAAGCGATAGCTTAAAATGCTTTGTTGTTGTTTGCCTTCAAGTCATTTCTGACTTATGATGACCCTATGGAGAACATACCAAGGGGGTTGCCTTTGCCTTCTTCTGGGGCTGGGAGAGTGTGACTTGCCCAAGGTTACCATGGCCGAGCAGGATTTGAATCCTGGTCTCCAAAGTTGTATTCCAGTGCTCAAACCACTACACTACACTTGTCATTTGAGATGCTAAAGGTAGTTAAAGACGCCTTCTGCGAGGTCACTGATGACTGGAACAGGGGTGAGGAATTTAAACTTGTGCAGATGTTGTAGCCAGTATAGGAAATGGCAAGAATTGAAAGGAGTTGCGGTTCTAGCATCTGGAGAACCACAAGTTTGCCATCTGTGAGATTGAAGATACTTGTTAGATGAGCAGTTATTGCTTTCAATGTCTGGTGGCTACTAGCTACTAAACTAATCCCATCTGTTCAAACACTAGGCTGTAAAAAAAAATGACAGCTGGAATGCAGCCATGAGAAAGACAGATGTTTGCACTTTTTGCAGCTGGCTAGAATATTCCATTCTGCTTGATTTGCAGGGTAGGATATGCTGCTTTAAATTAAAGATTAGCACTTTCACTCTTCTTGTCCTATACTCAATTTGTTGGATGCTCAGCTCAGTACAAAACAACATCTGCCTCAACAGGGAATTAACCCATTTAAGAAAAGCTGTTGCTGGATCCTCTTGCTACTTGGGAAAGTGGGGACTACTTAACTCTGTATCATTCTCAAGCAGTTTGGTCTCCCTTGTGCCATTCATCAAGTTTACCAGATGCAAAAGAAGAAATTCTAATCTAATCTAATCTAACCTAAAGAACCCTGCATGAAGACATGGTAGATAGGGCATTTAATGTTGTGTGCCTTCAAATCATCTCCAGTTTATGGCGACCCTAAGACAAACCTATCATGGGTGTTTGTTTTTATTTATTTATTTTGCAAGATGTAGTCAGAAATTTGCCATTGCCTTCCCCTGAGACTGAGAGCATGTGGCTTGCACAAGATCACCCTGTAGGTTTCATGGCCAAGTGGGGAACTGAACCCTGGTCTCCAGAGTTGCAATCCAGCGCTCAAACTACTACACCCCACTGGCTCTCGATTTGGCACACCAGGCCAAAATAAATAATGCAAACAACTTTTAAAAATACTGGTTTTTATCATCTGAAGAGAATAGGTTTGGTCAAAACCTGGCATCCTTGTCCTATAGAGTCTGTGTTGTCATGGCTTCAAACATTACCTTTTAGAGTGTGTTTGTTCTTGTTGTTAATCATTGCTGTCAAGTCAACTTCAGTTTATGGCAGCCCTATAAATAAGGGACCTCCAAGTTTCTGGAGATTATCAGATGGAGGGCGGAGCAAAACCCGTCCTTATCCCATCTGTGACAAAGATACCCATACATTCAATCTGATCCTGTCATTAAATTATCAGTGATGAGGAACTGCATTAACACGTTATTCCATTAATACAAAATGAAGGGCAAGGATGGTACAATTCCACTTCACTGACAGGACAATGACAGGATCAGCAGGATGTCATATGAAAGTCTTTTGCATGACAGCAGTCAATAGCAGTTTAATAATGGGACACTGACAGGATAAGTGTGACATCATATGAAAATCTTCTAGCTATGAGAACAGGAAAAGGCTGGGACAAGGACATTCTGTACTCCGTCTGATAATCTCCACCATCTTATTAACAGCCCAGCTCAAGTCCTGCAAAGCAGCATCTTAATAGTTAACAAGTCCATTAAAACTTTGGCCTAAACTTGTTAGTCTAGAAGACCACATTACAGGTGGATACTCAATCAAGTAAGCCACAGCCCTGACTTGCAGGAACTTGGATTTGTTGCAATTGTCTACTGCAGCCCCCATCCCCACCCCCAGGGAACAATATATGTGAGCAAACAAGCCTGAGAAGCTCTGTTGTTTGTGCTGATTCTAACACAGATATGTGATCCCTGTAAAATTGGTCATCAGAATCTTGAGGAGAAAGCACTTTGAACAGATCCTGGTAGAGTTTCCCTAGCAGTAAATACAGAGAGCCTGGCATAGTGGACCGTGCCTACCCACTGAGTAAGATTTTCTGCTCAGTGAACAACTAAGCTTTAGTTTAATTGATTTCATGCAAAGACAACATATGTTTGCACCACAGAGATACTTTCTTTCTTTTTCTTAACTGCAGTGAAAGTGTTTTAAGAAAAAAAAAGCTGCAACTATTAGAATCCCCCAACCAGAATAGCCAGTGGCAAGTGTAGAGAACTCCCCATTTGCGGCCAGAAATTGACCATAGCGTTGTGCTGGAGAATCGAGAAGTTCCTTGAGAAAACATTTCTCTAGGCATTTGTAGGTCCTCCAGCATGATTCTATGATCAACTTCTGGCCGAAGATGACCATAGAGTTGCACTGGAGGACCCGAAGATTCCTAGAGAGGCGCTCTTTTAGGTAAAAAAGAATAGGTTATTTATTTATTTATTTATTTACAGTTTTTCGACATTCACAGGATTCCTTCACTCCTAACCCCAGTGAATGTAGAGGGACCACTGTAGTAACATTTCCAAGCTCTGGCTTCAAGGGGAACAGAGGGGTCTCAGTGCCTTAATCTCAAACACTGCTGGTCCTATTGGATAGTATTTGGAAAGGCTACAGAAGGAGGAGTGCGTTTTGAGGAGCAGTCAAAGGATGGAGCTCAACTAAGGATGTCATTCACACGCACACCAAGATTCTGGCAGGTAAAGAAAAAAGGTGATACTGTATTGCTAAAATTATTTTGCCATTGTCGGATATTGCAGTAAAATGCCAGTGAGTGTCATCTTTCATAATAATGATGTGGAAATATTATGGCACTTTCAGGCATTAGATTTCTGCAGTGAGGACATTCTTTTTATCAAACACATAGCATCAAGTTAAGAATGGCCTCTGCAAATTATCCTTGTAAGAGTTAAGTGCAGTGGTTTAAGCACTGGACTATAACTATAAAGACCAAGTTTCAATTCCCACTCAGCCATGGAAACTCACTGGGTGATCTTGGAGGAGTCACACATTCTCAGCCCCAGAAAACCAGAAATGACTTGAAGGCACACAACAACAACAACAACAACAACAACAACTGTTTGCTAATAGTCTTCCAGTTTCATTATCAAGAACAGCTTGGGCAGCATAGCGACTATCACACAGAATGAGCAACAATAGGGCAAATCTCTATCTTTAGGATATCTTGAAGGAAATTTTACAGGTCTAAAATAATAAAAAAAATTAATATTATAGTTGCTCTAAATGTATTTTTGGGTACCAAATTTTTTTTTTTATTTTAAATTTTTATTTGCATTTCTATATACAACACATTACAAATTCATAACAAACCATATAAACAAATATAAACAAATAACCAGACATACATTTTGACAAAAACATCTGTATGACATCTATCCTAAAAATAAACATTTAACAATTAATTAAACCAGTTACTTCCTTATGTTTGGATCCTTAACTAAATGTACATTTCCAATGTTGTATCTAATTCTAATATTCTTGAGAGCTTCTTTCTGGTTCCTAATATAAAGGAAGAAGTAAAAAGGAAAAAAAAATGTAATAACTGAAAATACGGCTTGTTTTCTTTTCTCTTTTTCCTTTCTTGCACTTTGCCTTCTCTAATTTACCTTTTGGTGAGACATGTATCTCAAAAATGTTTATATCCTTCTTTACTTTCTCAAGATTAAAGTCCCGTTATATTATCCATTCTTTTAAATGTCCTGTAGATTATCTAAAACTAAAAAAAGAAATAAAGAAAGATAAGATATTCTTTTGTCATATCCTTTCCCTTTTTTTGCCCTCATTGTTTAATTCTTCACTAAAATATCTTTCCAATATTTTTCCAAAAAGTTATACCAGACATTCCATTCTTTTTCAGTTTTCTCTTCAGTAGCCTCTTTTTTCCAGCTTGTCATTACATCTAATTCTACCATTTCGTACAATTTCAATAACCATTGATCTAATGTGGGGTTTTTTTCTCCTTTCCAGTTTTTTGCAAAAATTATTCTTGCACACGTTATTGCGTAAAATAATAATTTTCCCTGATCCTTCTCTAGATCTTTATCTATCATACCCAATAAATATATTTCGGGGAGGAAGGGTATTTGTATTTTCCAACTTTCAGTTATAATTTTGTGTATACTTAACCAATACTTTTTCGATTCGGTACACGTCCACCACATGTGATAGTATGAGCCCACTTTGTGGGAACACTTCCAACAATTTGGTTTATTATTTTTGTACATAAAGGCTAGTCTTTGTGGTGGTATATGCCATCTATACACCATTTTATAAACGTTTTCTCTTAGATCTTGATTAACTGTATATTTTATTTTCTTAGACCAAATTGCTTCCCATTGATTGTAATTTATATTATGCCCCACATTTTGGGCCCATTTCACCATACTTTCCCTTATTACTTCCTCTTCCGTGTACCACTTCAGTAACAATTTGTAACATCTAGATATCATTTTCTCTTTTCCTTTTTTCAATATTACATCCCATTCTGTTTCAGCTTCTTGTATGCCCACCAACTTTTTATCCATTCTAAACCTTTCCTTCATTTGTCGATAGAGATACCAGTGACACTCTATGTTGCTTATTTCTAGTTCTTTTAGATCTTTGATAGTAATTTCCCCTTGTCTTTCTTTTAGAATATCTTCGTATCTTAACCATTTATTTGTTTTCACTCCTTCTCTGCCAAAGAATGCCTCATGTGGCGAGCAATATTTTGGTATTTTAGGACATAACCTTAGCTTGTATTTGCCCCAAACTGTTAATAAAGACTTTCTAACATAATGATTTAGGCATTCCTTGTGTACTTTACTCTTCTCATAAAACAAGTATCCGTGCCACCCATATCTTAGATTATCCCCCTCTAAACACAATAATTGTTCATCTTCCAAAACTATCCACTCTTTGATCCAGTCTAGACAGCAGGCGGCATAATATATTTTTAAATTAGGTAATCCTAGTCCCCCTCTGCTTTTGTCATCACAAAGTATTTTTTCTTTGATTCTGGCCCTCTTATTCCCCCAAATAAAATTTAAAATTTCTTTCTGCCATTTTCTAAGAGGTATTTCATTTTGTAAGATCGGTATATTTTGAAATAAAAACAATATTTTGGGAAGGAGACTCATTTGAATTAAAGCAATCTTACCCAATAATGATAACTGAAATTTTCCCCATTTGTTTAGGTCTTTTCTAATCTCCTTCCAAAGAGTCTCATAATTATTACGGTATAGATCCGAGTTTTTATTTGACAGATTAATACCAAGATATCTAACTTTCTTTTCAATTTTAAAACCACTCAGTTGTTCTAGTTTCTGTTTGCCTGATTTGTCTATATTTTTTACTATAATTTTTGTCTTTTCCTTATTAACTTTCAACCCAGATATTTGTTCGAATCCCACTAGAATTTCCAGTAACTTTCTTATATTCTCTTCTGGGTTTTCTAATGAATAGATAATGTCATCAGCAAAGCTTCTTGTCTTATATTCAAATTTTTTAATTTTAACTCCGGTGATTTCTTTTTCTGTTCTAATTCTATTGTTTAATACCTCTAATATCATTATAAAGAGAAGGGGGGATAGTGGGCACCCTTGCCTTGTCCCTTTAGAGATCTTAATTTCTCTCGTTTTCTCTAGATTTATTATTAGTCTTGCCGTCTGGTCATTGTAAATCGCCTTTATCCATTCTGAAAATCTACCCGTCATTCCAATTTTGCTCATAACCGTAAATAATGTATCCCAACTGACATTATCAAATGCTTTTTCAAGGTCCATGAATATCAAAGCAAGTTTTTTGTCGTTGTTTCTTTCAAAATATTCTATCAAATTGATCACACCCCTTATGTTTTCTCTAAGATATCTATGGGGTAGAAAACCCGCTTGGTCCTTGTGTATCCAGTTTTGTAGAACTTTTTTAATTCTGTCTGCTAATACTGTAGCGAATAATTTATAATCTGTATTTAGTAAGCTTATTGGCCGATAATTTTTTACATCTGTCGCATCTCGGTCTTCTTTTAATAGTAAAGTAATGTTTGCTTGTTTCCATGTTTGGGGGAATTGATTTCTTTTAATCCCATTCATTGTCATTTTAAGTGGTATTATCAACTGGTCCTCGAATGTTTTGTAATAATTTACAGTAAACCCATCTGGGCCTGGTGATTTACCTTTTTTACTCTTCCTTATTGCCTCTACTACCTCTCTTATCGTGATGGGATCGTTCAGAATTTTCTTTTGTTCTTCTGTTATTGATTTTACTTTAGCCTCTTCTATAAAAGTTTCTATTTTAGATCTTTCTATTGTTTTTTCCTTATATAATTCTGCATAAAAGTCTTGGAATGCCTTTTTAATTTTATCTTGTTCCGTCTTTAGAGTTGAGCCTACTTTTATTTCAGTTATTGTGTTCCTAACTTTCTGTTTTCTTATTTTATACGCCAGCCATTTCCCTGGCTTGTTAGCTTGTTCAAAGTATTTTTGTTTAAAATTTTTAATTCTGTTTTGGATCTCTTTTTCCTCTTCTGTTTCGATTTGTTTCTTTAATGCTTTGATTTCGGAAGCTATTTCTTTACTTGTTAGATTTTTGCTTAAATCTTTTTCTTTCTCTTTTAGTTTAAGATACAATTTCATCATTTTCTCTTTCTTCTTCTTTTGTATTATACAATTTTGCTGTATGAAGAAGCCTCGCATCACTGCTTTTGAGGCTTCCCATACCGTTGTTATATCTATGTCATCTTTTAAATTTTCTTTAAAGTACATTTTTAATGTTTCTTTCCCTTTTTTTATGATCTCTTCTTTTTGTAGTAGGTTGTCATTTAATCTCCATGAATATTCTCCTATTCTACCTTTTATTGTCATAATAATAGGGTTGTGATCCGAAAAAGATCTTGGTTCATTCCCTATGTCTACTATATCCTTGCAGAGTAATTTCGATGCTAAAATCATATCTATCCTAGATAATGATTTATGCCTTTCTGAATAGTAGGTATATTCCCTGGCATTTTTATATTTATATCTCCATACATCTGTTAAATCCTGTGACTCTACAAGGTTATCGAATTCTTTTGGCAGTTTCCCTTGTGTTTTTTTAATTTTTCTCTCTGATTTTCTATCTAACTCTGGGGAGACTACCCCATTCCAGTCACCTAAAAGCATAGTTTTCTCATAAGTATACCCTTCCAATTCTTCTCTCAATTTCTTAAAGAATTCAGCTTTTTGCTCTATTGGGGAGTATACCCCTACCACTAGGACTTTAGTATTTAGTAATTTAACTTCTAATCCAATATAATAACCATTTTTGTCAGTAAAGAGAATTTTAGCTTCATATTTTTTGTTGACAAAAATAACCACACCCTTCTTTCTTTTGGGGCCCGAAGATATAAATTCGTACCCCAATTTTGGATTCTTTAACAACCTCTTATCTTTTTCTTTAATATGCGTTTCTTGTAAGCAAATCAAGTCCAAGTTTTTCTTAATCAGATAGTGAAATACCTTTTTTCTTTTTTGGGGAGAGTTCATTCCTCTCACATTCCACGAAAGTATTTTAATTTTATGCATTTTTTTCCCCACTTACTCTTTGGTTAGACTTCCGGTTGGGAGCGGCAGACTTCCGGTTGGGAGCGGCAGCCCGTCGGACGCACTTCGTGAGGCTCCTGAAGGCTTCCGAAGGACGCCACACAGCCAACACGGTTTTCCCCTCAAATTTTTTATATTTGAGGAGGAAAAAACCCAGCCTTGGTATAGACTGGGCGAAGGGACTTCCAAAGACCCATTTCCCGACTCCAACTCGATAAGACCCGGCAAGAGGGAGACAGGGGGGTTAGAAGCCGAACCGCCGTGATGGCTGGAGCTGCAAAGCAGAATTAGGACTGCCACCAACTTTTTAATAGAAGAAGAAGAGAACAGAGATAAAATCAAGAAAGAGTTTGGATTACTTAAGAAAACAAGGTATCAATATTAAGAGCTTCTTTATAGAAGAAGAAAAAGAGCCAAAAGACAAGAAAGAAAAGTAAGTGAGCCAACTTTTAAAATTACATCAAAGCATAAAGTAAACTCACTTGAACAAAAATAATAATAACAAAAACACGATACCTATATCATCCATAACATAAGAAAAGTGAAGAAAATTGAAAGTTTAAGAAATAAGGAGTAAAGAAAAAGAATAAGAAACTTACCAGATGCAGACAATCATTTAATTAGAGCAGAAAAGAGAAGCAGCTGAGCCTGAGGAGCTAAAAGAGTGTAAGAAAGGCGAAGGAAAAAGGGAAAAAGAGAAAGCCGACAGGAAAGCTGAAGTTGAAGGAGACGCAAAGGGGAGGCTGACGGAGGGCGAAGGCTGACGGAGAAGAGAGAAGAGGGAAAAGAGAAGCCGAAGCCAAAAAGAAACGATAGAGATAGAAGGCGAAGGCTGACGGAGGAGAAGGAAAAGGGAGGTCGAAACCAGAAGGAGACACGTAGGAAAGCGGGCGAAAGCAAACGGAGAAGGGGAAGCCGAGGCCAAAAGAAGACGTGAAGGGAAGAGGGCGAAGGCTGTCGAAGGAGAGAGAGAGAAGGGAATCCGAAAACCGCAGGCATTACGAGGAAAAGAAGGTGAAAGCGGACTGAGGAGAGAGAGAAGGGAAGCCGAGGCTTGTAAGTGACGCGAGGGCTGATGTAAGAAGGAGATACGAGGGGGAGAAGGCGAAAGCTGACGAAGGAGAGGGAGAAGGGAAGCCGAGGCTTGAAAGCGACGCGAGGGAAAGAGGGCGAAGACCGACGGACGAAAGGGAGAAGGGAGGCCGAAACCGGAAGGACGAGAGGAAAAGAGGGCGAAGGCCGACGGAGGAGGGGGAGAAGGGAGGCCGAAGCCGGAGGGACGAGAGGAAAAGAGGGCAAAGGCCGACGGAGGAGGGGGAGAAGGGAGGCCGAAGCCGGAGAGACGAGAGGGAAAGAAGGCGAAGGCTGACGGAGGAGAGAGAAAAGGAGGGCCGAAGCCAGAACGAGACGTGACAGGAAGAAGGCGAAAGCTGACGGAGGAGAGGGAGAAGGAAGGCCGAAGCCAGTAGGAGAAGGGAAGGGAAGAAGGCGAAAGTAGACGGAGGAGAGAGAGAAGGGAAGCCGAAGCAAGTAGGTGACGTGAGGGAAAGAGGGCGAAGGCGGACGGAGGAAAAGGAGAAGGGAGGACGAAATCAGAAGGTTGAGAGGGGAAAAGGGAGAAGGGAAGCTGAAGCCAGAAGGAATTGTGAAGGGACAAAAATAGAAGCTGACGGAGAAGGAAAGAAAAGAAAGGGAACCAAGATATGAGGAGAAGAGTGGCCGCTGGGGAAAGAGAGTGATAAAGAGAGAAGAAAAAGTGGAAAGAGGAGGGAAACAGTAACTATAAAAAGAGACAGTATAAAAGGTGACGGAAAGAGAAATTACAGACAGCAAAAAGTGAGAGGCGGTGAGAGTTGAGCTAGAGAAGAAGACGTAGAAGGGGAAAATCAGAATTAGAAAGGAAACAACCTGTGAGGTAAATAATTCGTGAGACATATAAATATCTTGGCAAAGCTAGAGAGTAAGAAAGAGAAAAGGGAAAGAGGTAACGGAGAAAACGGATACAATAGATAGATAAAAGCAAAGGAGGAAGATGACAACGAGGAAAGCAAAACAAGTTTTAGAACAACAACCTAGAAGACCTTCCTGGGACATGTCGACCAGGCCTCAAGATCAATCGCATATCTTAGAAGAATTGAAATCACTATATAACGAAATGAAAGAAGACATTAAATCAATGAAAGAAGACATGTATGCAATGAGAAGAGAGATAAAACAAGAGATCAGGTTAGAGATAAGGACAGAACTAAAAGGGATGAAGGACACATTAGGCAAAGTTACAGAGGAGGTCAAACAAGCGGAAGCAAAAATAAATAAAGTGGAGGTAGAGACCAAGAAAATAGATAAGCGAGTAACTATTTTGGAAGAGGCTCTTGAAAAAGAGCTGGACGAGAGAGCAATACAAGATTTAAAACAAAGGGAAAACTGTATTAAGATCAGGGGACTCAAGGAAATTGAAAATGAAGATCTTTACGTTTATTTAATCCCAATCTTAGCTGATTACTTAGGGATAGAAAATGAGTTACTTCAATGTGAAATAAATAAACTATATAGAATTAATTCAAAAATTGCCAGACAGAAAAAATTGCCTAGAGATGTAGTTGTTTACTTCACTAGGAAAAAAATTAGAGACGAAATAATTCAAATAAGTTATGATCAAAAACTAGAGATGGAAGGGAAAGAATTGATTATATATAAGGACATACCAATGAGAATTCTCAAGAAACGAAACGATTATAAACCCTTGACAACAATACTAAAACGAAACAACATAAACTACAAATGGGAGAAGCTAGAAGGTATATCTTTTAAATACAGATCAGAAGGGTTTAAAATCAACTCAACAATGAAAATGAAAGCATTTATAGAGAAATACAAGAAAGAACTTGAACAAAGAAGAACACCAACCCAGGGAAATGAAGAAGAAGCAGACAGAAAGTCAGAGGAAGAAGAAGAAAGAATGAGTAGAAGACAAATAGAAGAATGAAAGGAAGATCAACAGATGACGTAAGACCCCAAGAAAGAGGAGGAGAGGACGAAGAAAGCGAGGAAGGCGAAAAGTCAGAAAAACCAGAAGAGGGTACCAAATTTTTAAAAAGCACAATAAAATTGTTGTGCCACAAACAGTTCTTCCACAAATCTGACCTTTTTAAAATCAATTCAGTTGTTACTCAACTTTGATGAAATACGAACCCTAATGTTCCAGTGCAATTTTTTTTAGTATTTTTGAATGGATTTTTGTGTTTCATATCAGTGAATTACAGTGTTTTGAAAGTCTATTAGAAGACTTGAAGCCCTTTCTAACTCTTTGCAGGATAATTCTTTGCAGGACCATTTAATTTAGTCACATGTTATGACATAAATGTCAAAGCAAATTGTGAAAAAACTGTATGCGATGGACACGTCTGAGCTAATTTTTGGATCTAGAATGCCAAATTCCTATAAAGCTAGTGTACATTTCTTTAAAAAAGGTTCTATGACCCTCAGTTATACAGACTGTTTTAAGTTCTTTAGGTTAATGTTAATATGTTCTGCCTTGAGAGCTCACAACAGAGACTGGGCTAGAAATATTTAAATAAATGCTGTGAATTGCAATCTTTTCCCCCTCTTTTGCCTGACAGATGGTTAAACTGGATTTTGCAGATGAAAATAATTTTCTTTGCTGCTAGGATGCAAGTGTGTGTAGCCTCAGTTTGGATCAGGCCTACCATGTCCAGGTAGGGAAGGGTTAACACACACACTGCCTGGTAGTTTTACTAAAAGTCACCCTCCGTGTGTTTGGGGAGGGATCTTTTGTCTACAGAAGATTTCCCTCCCATATTTTATCTGACATGCAGTGTGTGCATCTGCGTGCGTGTGTGATAGAGAGAGAGAGATTTCTGTAAGCATAGTGGCATTGAGAAGATATTTCGGTTTCCTACATCCATGTGTTGAGCATGTGATGTAGATTGGGTCCACTAGGCACATTCTAAGTAAAAGAGGAAAATAACTTTCACCTGGATGCTACAAATTTCATGGACCATGAATGTAAAAATCTCAGATATGGGAAAAGCCATGACTGCTATATGACACCAGATCCCACCTGATCTTGGAAGCTAAGTAGGGTCAGATATTGTTAGAACTTGGATGGGGAGACACCAAATAGTACCCAGTGCTGTAGGATAAATTTCTGAGGAAGGAACTGGCATAACCACCCCTGAGTATTCTTTGACTAAGCAAGCCCTATAAAATCATAGGGTCACCATAAGTTGACAGGCGACTTGAAGGCACATACACACATATGACTGTTGTACCCCAGCAAAGCAACAAAGTACTGCAGTATCACTTCTCTCTTTCTCTCTTGGTCTTGCTCTCCTGAAAAAGTACCCAGACTGAGGGCAGCCCAAGTTAGCTCAGATTCTTCAATGCCTTCTGACTATGAGGCCTCTCTGAATTTGACACCAAGGCCACCACACCCTTAGGGCAAGTTCATTAATTTCAGTGACCTTTAAATAGCTTTAGCTCTCTCCTGAATTTCTGTCTCCAAAGCATAGAATTCTTTCTGAGATTCTGAAATATAATAGAAAGTGTGTGTGTGTGTGTGTGTGTGTGTACAAGCTCACATATACTGTTTCCTATGTTCATATATAGACTATGAACAGAAGGAATGAAGATCTGACTAATGTTGACTATCGCCTGTCCTTAGTTGACCCAGTTTTTAGTATAGCTTTGTCTCGTTTTTCTTGTAATCATTACTCACAATGATTGTTAAAGATCACAAACTATACACACCAACAAACAATATAGCAAAGTAGTGGACTGTTTGAGAAGCAGGGAACCAGGCTATGTCCACATCTGATAATGTGCATGGTATCAGCCCTTTTTTTCATTGGATAAAGTGCACAGTCCAAGGCTAATCCCCTTGACTTTTCCCTTTACTTTCCTCACGTATTGCAAATTGAAACTGTGAGCCTTCTGGGTACATGGATTGATTTCTTACAATGTATGACATTTGGCCTGGACTGACTTCCTAAGAGAAGGCAGTTTTTAGTGTAGCTTTGCCTCGTTTTTCTTGTAATCATTACTCACAGTGATTGTTAAAGACCACAAACTATACACACCAACAAACAATATAGCAAAGTAGTGGCTGGAATTAACAGATGAACAATTTTAGAATCATTTCCTCTTTTTTCCAATACCTGATTTTGAGTATATCTGCTTATTTAGCAACACCCACTTAAAGAAACCTATTTCCAATATTTTATTTTCCCTTTACTCAATGTAGGGTACTTTAATCTTTCTCCAAACTCAGAGACTAGGAAAGTTACTTTTTTGGACTCTGATCTCCTTAATCCCTGCTGAGAAGTTTTGTCCCTGCACCCTGCCTGAAGGTTGTGTACCCAACTTCCAGCATACCAGAAGTGACATGATGTTATTTCTTGCTATCATTTTGTTCAATTTTCAGGCATTTTTGGCTGTTTTCATGATTTGGAGGGTATTGAGTATGAGTGACTGGAACTGATGCACATGTTTACATTTTTAGGCAGGTTGATAGCCACTTCTGAAAGGGAAAAAATACCCAAAAATTGAGGAGAGGAATGGAGAGGAGAGGCGAAGAGAAGAGAAGAGGTATGGAGTCCCAGTTATTGTTGCTTGTTGTGTGTATTCAAGATATTTTTGATTTAGGGCAACAGTAAGGCGACCCTAACATGGGTCCTAGAAAATACAGGCCAAAATAGACTGCTGAACCAATCATAGTTTGGTGTTCTTCCTTATTAATGTTGCCATCATAACCAAATTCTGATATTGCTTGGCCACATATGTCCTGGTTTTCATCTGTGAAATGTCAGAAGTTTACTGGCCCTCATCTAATCCATTGTCACGGCTAGGGACTGATCTAGGACTTTTTCGACCTCACTTCATGAAGACCGCAAGGAGATATAAGCCTGTGTATCAGCAGCAGCAGCACCTCCTTGGGTTCTGTTGAGCCCATTGCCACAAAGTACGACAAACCATTTGGTCTTATCTCTCAACACAGCTACAGAGGGTATTTCCTCACCACTTAGGTAGTGCTGCCCTTCCCACATACAGCTAAGATTAACAGCTCCTCCTTTTCTTTCTTCCATCTCTGGAGGATTGGCTTCCAGTCAGGCTTAGTCAGTTGCTCTTTTCAAATTAGCAATGCTAGAACTTGGAAGTAACATTTTATTTTTGGAGCTAATGAAGGCCTAGCTACAGTCATTAACCTTAACATAGCGTTGTTGGGTTTTGTTTTTCTTTTTGGTATAATGATAAATGTTTATTCATCGTTTCCAAAACACTGTTTTCTAGGGTCATTTGTAGGGATGTGGGGTCATTTGAGGCCATGTTCCCCCCCTCTTGGGGGGCTTTTGGTTAAAAAAAAACATTTAAAAGCAATGCATTGGTAATGTGTTATAGATAAAGCAAACATTGACACTAACATTCTTTTCTTTTTAAAGGTAATGACTAAGGGTTAGGCACAATGAGGGGTTCCCCCCCTGTAATTTATTGATTGATAGATTTTTATCACTTTCAACTGATATACAGTCAAAATGATATACATGCAGAAAATACATACAGAAAATAAATAGAGAAAAGCAAAAGCAAAAAAATGTCATACAGCTAAAACACAGCAGGACTCTGAACACGCGATCTTAACTGTAAAAAAAAATTAAAAGATAGGGAAAATGTTATTCTACCATTATAGATCCAAATATATCGTTCTACTAGAGTCAGTAATAACCACAACTGCATATTATTATATTATTAGGTTTCTTATTACTCAAAAAGTCCATAAACTGTTCTCAATCTTTCCAGAATTTGTGTGGCCATGATTTGGCCTAACTCAGCAACTGTAACAATCCATTCCTCCGTTGTTGGTGTTTCCAAATTTAAGCAAACAATGTTCTTGCTCCTGTTGTATTTCAAAGAAGTGATCAATATTTACTGTCTAGTTCTTTATCCATAATGTCCAACAGAAATATTTCTGGTAACAATCAGTGCCACGAAGGTTCTGATTTCTCTCCTCTCCTCCTCTCTTCCCCTCTCACTTGCTATTCCAAAGCCGTCTAATTCCATGCCTGTTGGTTTATTTAAGTTTTCTGTGTTTAAATAATAATGGCAAAAATTATTACAAACAATTTAAATTTCTTTAAGTATGCAAACACAGCAAAGATAAAAATTAACCCCCTTCCTTATTGAAAGGCATGGAAGCTGCTCTGCATTGCAGAAATAATCCAATTTGACACCACTTTAAGTGCCATGGTTTAATGCTATGGAATTCTGGAAACTGTAGTTTGTTGTAGCACCAGAGCTCTCTGGCAGAGAAGGCTAACAAAACTACAATTCCCAGTATTCCACAGCGTTGAGCCAGGGCAGTTAGTGGTATCAAACTGGATCGTTTCTGCGGCCAACCAAAGATACTTTTATTCTGCTTTTTAGTCACTAGCCTCTTTCTAAACTGTTCATAATTGTTTTGAAAAACTATTATTCTTCATGACTTTAACTCCCAGATATATTTAATCTCCCCTTTTTCCACTTTAAAATTTGAAAGAGCTGTTAATTCATTTTCCCCTTCTGAGGACATAACCCAACAATTTTATCACAGTTCACTTTAAACCAGAAGTATGCCCCCAAACAGCTTATTTTCCCCCAGAAGAGCCTTCATTGAATCAAATGGTTTTGTGTCATTATAACAAGGTCACCCACCATAAGCAGTTTATACTGTTCTTTCTTTACCCCTCACTGCACAGATTATGTCATCTTTAAGTTTATCGCACTAGTACCTGTATCGTTCGAAAGTGTTCTTGTAACGTACCGTGTAGAAATGATATTGGAGCAGGTGTTACTGCATTCAGTATTTTGTAACGTTATGGTAACATTATGAGAACCCATTTTATCACACTGCATGTACTGTTTTAATAATAATAATAAATAATAATAACATTTATTTATATTTCCCGCCTCTCCCTATGGATCGAGGCGGGATTACAGCATTTTAAAAACACAATACAATTCAGTCAACATCATAGTTACGTCAGGTTAAAAATTTAAAATCAGTGTCTACATCGCTAATACATCCATGGAGCATTCAAAGGGGTGTTAAATAAGGTCAGATGGAAATGCCCACCGGAAGAGATCTGTCTTCAGCACTTTTTTGAACGCTTCCAGTGTAGGTAACTGACAGTTTTATCAGTACTATAGCCGAGATCATTCCTAAGCAGTCCTTATTTTGGGCATGCGTACTGTTGTTGCAAGGATTTTAGTACTGCAGAAGTAAGTGACGTCATTACTCTATGATCTTATCACTTCATGTGTTGGACACCCTCCCTGCCTGGCTCGCTGGAGCTGCCCATAAAGAGTGATAGGCAGGAAGAGGAAGGCAAGCTGGAGCCAAAGGGAAGGCGAAGGAGGAAGAGAGCCATCCAGAGGACACCTCTGCTTTTTTGGGAAACTTTTGGAGGGGGCTGGTCCAAGGCTCTGGGGTTGTAGGGAGAGATGAGTTGCAGTTTGGAAAGCGGGAGGCTGCAGGGAAACACACGCAGGCAGAGACACCCCAAGGAGAGGATGGGGAGGAGAGGACTTCTCCAAGACCCTTCCCTCCCTGATCCTTCCTATAGGAAGCCCAAGGAGAGAATGGAGAGGAAAAGGCAAGAGGTGCCTTAGCCCCTCTGAGTCCCTTCTCCTCCCCATCACCATCCCGTCTTGACAGGAGCAGTAGTAAGGGAAGGAGATGATACACACACACACACACACCCCTCTGTCTTACACACACGCCCTTTGCCTCTCCATTCTTTCTATGGGCATCCCAAGGAGAGGATAGGGAGGAGGGGGCTCCTCCAAGACCCTTCCCTCCTTGATCCTTTCTATAGGAAGCCCAAGGAGAGATGGGGAGGAAAAGGCCTTAGCCCCCTCTAAGTCCCTTCTCCATCCTGCCTTGACAGGAGCAGTAGTAAGAGAAGGAGATGACACACACACAGAAACACACATCCATCTGCTTGCCCTGAGGGATTCTCCCTTTCCCAGGCTTATGTTTACATCGTGATCATTCTTTTTCTCAGAAAAAAAGTATTATATGAATAAAAATATAATTAAATGTTAACACTACTTGTGGCACCCTCCTCACTTCATACCCGGAAGAACAGTAGAGATTGCAGACATTCTAGGACAAGAGGGCAGGAAACTGATAGCCAGCCAAAACACAAGGACGGAACGGACGGAACGGGAGGGTGTTGGAATATCGCACTGGGCTCACCTGGAATGGACCAATAATGTTCCTGCCGGCTGAGAACCCTTTTTAACAGTTCTCACTTTGGGACGGTCGTAGGCACCAAATGGAAACTGAATGGGAACCCTGCTGTGCGACATACTGCATTCCGTTTTCATTTAGAACCCAGAACGTTGCCAGAACGCAGTGCGATAAACTGACGTCTTATATCTCCCAGTAGGGTTTACAATACCAAAATAAATAGCAAAGAGAGTAGACAACCTTGTCTAGTTCCCTTTTGTACTTCAATCAATGTTTTCGCATTACCGTTTATTAAAATCTAGGCCTTTTGAACTGAGAATATTGATCTTTATTGCCTGAATTGGAGTCCATTCTCTCCAACACTTGATATAAGGAATTCAAAAAAATATTATCAAATGCTTTCTCTAGTGAAAGAGCACAATAAGAGTATATACATACATACATACATACATACAAATGGTTTCACAGAACTGAGGCTTAAACACCAGAGGGGAATGTACGTATGTATGTTAGCACACCAGGTATGCACAATTCAAGCTCTTAAACCAGAGAGGGAATAAGTATCCCTTTGTGGAAAATCACACACTCCCCACTCATTCTCCAGTATCTAAAGATCTCTGCAATTATATGAAGGAAAGACTATTTTAACATGCAAATTTTATACCTATTAAAAAATGAATGAATTAAACACATTTGCTTGAAAGTTTAGCTCAATCAACAGCAATAGGACTTACTTCAGATTTAAGAAATATGTTCAAAATGGAAGTGTTAATATAAAATACGCTATTATTTCCCTTTCAGAAATCTGAAAATTTGCAGCCACTTTGGTCATGTGTGCACTGATGGGAAAAATCAGCCTACTACTGTGGCAAGACAAGCTGTCCACATATCCAGTGCCCACAATAGACAGACACCGGCAGCACTGTCTGCACACATTGTTGTGTGGATGTGTGCTTGTGAAATCAGTTGCTGTGCTGATGGCATTGTGCTAAGATGCGTTCATGTGATCAATTGGCTTGTCTGCAAAAGCTCTCCACCAGAGGAATCACACAAATTCAAAAGTGAAAGTGTTGTGGTGAGTTGAGAGTTCTGGGTGGGAAGAGGTCACAGCTTCCATGCCCAACAAAGCTCCTCTCCCATCCCCACACTACAATTTACAGTCTGCATGCCCACAGGCTTCTCCAGGGTTTCCAGCCTAATTCTGAGTAAAAGGGGACTTGGAAGAACCACCATGGAGTGTGGATTTGGGCCGTATCTCACCCATTTTGACCCTGTGTGTTGTCTAAACAAGTCAGTGCAGGAACAGAGCAAGAATGTTTCTTTTAGGCCATGCAGACAAGCCCCTTGGCCCACCTGTCTTTCTCTTTTCCACTCCCTTTGTCACACCCACACTTAGGATACAATCCTATATGTGGACTCAACAAAGCTTACTTCTGAGTAGATATGTACAGGATTGTTTATCAGTAAAGATTTGGGGGCCTCCTATAATCTTTCTCAATATGGTTAGATATTTCCTCATACCAAATGTCATTGGTCTGGGTTTAACCCTGGTTTCACAACTCTAACAGATGCCATCCCCACATCTCTAGAGTCGTGTTAGTAAACCTCAGCTAAATATAAAAGTAGTTTCCATATGGTACTTGTGACTCAAAAAGCTGGGTGAAATTATTATTCTCAGCTAGCCTGAAGGCATTACTTTCCACTTTAGCCTCAAGCTCTCTTTTCATTCTCGACACCTTTTTGTAAAAAGCACATTCATGAGGAGTCGAAGGCTATCATGGCCGGCATCCATAGTTTTTTGTGGAGCTTTTGGGTTATCTGGCCATGGTCTAGAAGAGTTCCTTTCTGACGTTTCACCAGCATCTGTGGCTGGCATCTTCAGAGAATGAAGGTTGAATAGCGATGGCTCACATCATATAATCTAGTCCAGAAGTCCAGAAGTAAGGGAAGAGGCAGATAAGGATCAGACTGGATCAGTAAGGATCAGACTGAATTCTGATTATTCCTGCAGCTTCACAGAATCTACCTTTGCCTTTGAGCCTCTTTCTAGGAATGCCCTGTCTGCTGTGATACAAAGTCCATTATTAACAATTATATATTGAATGGTCAAATGGTGGTGGTACAGCAGGTGAGAATAGATATAAGTAAGGAGTTCAGTGCTAGGGGAAATGGTAAGGGAGGGAGAAGGGCAAAAAAACTCATGAATGGTACAATTCCTAATACCATTAGATCAGGCAACAGACCAGGGGGGCATTCAAAAGAAGTGTTATTAATTTGTTTTTATTGTATTCTTACAGTTAATGCTTATGGGATTTTCTGTCTCTTGGTTATCCTGAGTACTGTGCACCTTGACCTAAATCCACTTGCTAGTACCAATTAGAAAAGAGCCACTGAAACAATGGACTATACATAAGTATTGGCTTATAAAGTGCCCATTTATTTAATGGGTTTACTTGCGACAGGACTAACAATTGGATTTAGGGCCTTGATTTGGAGGGTGAAGATGGGAAGGCATTTGCTGAACCGTCTCAGGCAGCAAAATCCCTTGGGACAGGGAGCCGAATATTTTGGGGAGCAAGTCTAACCAAGGACTTTAAATATGGATTGCTGCAGGCCTTACATACGAGATGCCTTCATTTCCTCATTGTTGTTCTGTGCCTTCAACTTGTTTCCAACTTATGGCAACCCTACGGACTAACAAAAAAATCATGGGGTTTTCTTGGCAAGATTTGTTTGGAGGGGGCTTCCCTTTGCCTTCCTCTGAGGCTGAGAAAGGGTAACTTGTCCAAGGCATCCATGGCTCAGCAGGAATTCAAACCCTGTTCTCCAGTGTCCTAGTCCATTGCTCAAACCACTATACTGCACTGGCTCTCACATTTCCTAATATGAATTATTAATTCTAGAGTGAGGTAGATTGCTGAAGTAGCTAATTCTGGATATCAAGAAAGCTCATCAACTTGCCGGTAATTTCATCTCAAACAATATTGCAGTTTTACTTCTAAAAAGAGACCCCTGCATTTGATCAATCTTTACCAAATTGGTGCCATCCAGATGTGCTGGACTGTAATTATCATCATCCTCATCTAGTATGACCATTGCAGTGTAACAAGCTGGGAAAAAGTGTGCTAGAACAGCAGTAGTTTTTATGATACAGAGCTATCTGTCTAGAGCAAGGCCAAAGCATTGCAGTATCATTTCCAGAAAATTTGTCATTAAAAAGACACAAGTGGGATTTTTTTTTAACCTCAGGTGTCAAGATACGAGGGGGTATCCAAAAGTTTTAATGATCACCTTTTTAAAAAATTAACAGAAAGTTTATTTTGATTTGTAGTTGTTGACTTATCTCTATGTAGTCACTGCCTAGATTTATACATTTTTCTCAGCATATCTTGACCCTCCGAATACCTGATATTGTAGAAGTCTGCAGATTGTGCCTTATGAGGGGATATCGTAAAGTAATAATTATCACCCAGAAGTTATTATGGCATATTGATGAAATTTTGTCAGTGTCATTATTGGTCCCTAAGTGCACATTGCTGAGAAAATCAGCTTATTGCATCCTTTCTTTTTGTGACTGGCTCTGCCAGAAGTGACTAAAGTGTAAAATCCTCATCCGGTGCAATCTGCAGGCTTCTACAGTATCAGGTATTCGGAGGGTCAAGATACACTGGAGAAAATGTATAAATCTAGATAGTGACTATATAGAGATAAGTTAACAACTACAGATCAAAACAAACTTTCTGTCAATTTTTTTAAAAGGTGATCATTAAAACTTTTGGATACCCCCTCGTATTTTGGGCTTTCATGGGGTACTATGCATCTGACTTGAGAAGAGGATAAGATATGTGCCTTGTGTCTTAAATAGGTGCCTTATATCATATGTCTCTGGGGTGCAGTGCTAAAATAAATTATTTTGCTTATTGGGACAGCTACTTTATTTCTATCCCTAGGTTGGCTTATACTTTACCTGAAATGTCAATTATATAGCCTTAGGGTATTCTTGGATCTAAAATTGTAATTGAATGTTGAAGTACTGCTGAGAGAAGGACCTTATACCAGCTTAATCTGATTTTCCATTCATATCTTGCCTGGAGAAAGCAAGTTTAATATCAGTTACTCATAGATTTTCAGAAGTAGATTGAACTGTTGCAAAATACTATCACTCTGGTGACTGCTTTTTACTGACCTTTCAGAAATTATAATTCAGAATGTGAGTGCCAAAACATTGACTGGTGATCAGAATTAGATTTATCCTTCCCAAAATGGCACCTGGAAGTTATGCAACATAGCTTTATTGAGGATACTTTGTTACACTATTAGAGTATGTGTATGCTGGCTGGATTGGAAATTGGCTGCTGCACAATTTAAATCCTGCACTTCATCTGATTGGTAGTTTTAAATTTTACTGTAGGCAAATGAATGCATTAGGCAGATAGATAACCCCTAGACTACAAGAAACATGAGAGAGAAGATACATACAGCTGTTTGCCACATTTCCGTGTGTGCCTTAGTGTTTATATATCAGTCTCAATCAGGCAAGGAGAATATATAATCCTCCAATAATTGTTGGACTACAACTCCTATAGCCCTGACTAGAATGTGAGAGAATGGTGGGAATTGTAATCCAGCATCTATACCCTGCATTGATCAATTTTCACCAAATTGGTGACATCCAGATGTGTTGGACTGTAATTATCATCATCCCCATCTAGCATGACCATTGCATTGTAACTAGCTGGAGAAGAGTGTGCTAGAACAGAGTATTTTTTTTTTTTTATGATACAGAGCTATCTGTCTAGAGCAAGGCCAAAAGCACTGCAGTATCATTTCCAGAAAATTTGTCTTTACTTTTTTTCTTCTGAGCATTCTCTAGCCTACATTGGAGTTAGGATGAGGGTGGTACTTGTTTTCACTATTTTGGGGGTACAGTGTGTTTGCCTTGGATGATCATGTTCTGTACTTACCAAGTGCACTTTGTCTTGATCTGATTGTAAAAATTCATTCTTTAAAAAGAAAAAAAAGTATACATTTGAGTCACTGTTATATAAATCTTTGGATTAACCTGACAAATGGAAGAGACTCAGCTTGATTTCATTAGCTCGGACAATGCTTTAAGAATGTGCGTAAAATGTGTGCAGATGTTTTATTGGTTGGCATTTGGATCATATAGTACACTTGAGTCAAAGCTATGTACAAACAGTAATTGTTTCAGCCTTGCAACACCCTAGAGAGGTGGCTTTTATTCTCCAGAGTAATTCTGAAGGAGGAGATATTAAGCAACATTCTTTGGGCATGTTCCAGATCAGAAAGCAGAAGTCGTGACCTCAGATACTGCAGTCTAAGTGAGGCATCCCATGTTCGGGTTTTCACAGGAGATGAAGAGGGCCTGTGAAAGTAGAAATGTAAACTGAAAATGGGTGCATATTGAACGTGTTTGATGGGATTCTTGTTTCTTCCCTCACATGAGGCATGCCTATTGGGGTGGAGAGCAGAAAATAAAACTGAGGGACCATCTTTTCAGTTGTTCAGCCAGTTTATGCTGGTTCTTTGCATTTATCAAAAGCTTTAACTCCTCCCTTCCAGGTACGGTTCCAAATGGGACATAAATAACATACTGTGCCCTCCAACTATGCCAGTTTGGCAAGAATAGTCCTGATTAATCTTCTGTCATTCCACTTTTTAAGGTGCTTTGAAAGTTTCTTTCCACTTTTCTCCTTTGTTTCAAATTATGTCAGTTGCTGCAAACTGAGTTTAAAGTGCAAAAGTAGATTGTGTTCAGTTAACTCAGCATACATGAGAGGAGAAGAAGAGAGGGACCTTCCTCTTCCCAGGAGGCAAAACAAACTGTTGCATCGCCTCCTGGTTTGGGTGTTCTTTCTAATTAATAATGTTGCTGTCTTGGTGCTATCTGATGTTGTTTAGCCACGTGTATCCTGGTTTTGATCTGTAAAATATTGAAGGGTATGAAATAAACCTCAACAATGGAACGATCTTTCCCTGGTGGTGGGATTGCATGCTCATGTGAGGCAAGAGACTATTGTGAAAGCAGCAATGCTGCTGGTAGGGTTTCCCATGTCAGACAGACCTTTTGCTGAGGAGACAGACTAAATGCATTAAACAGCTACTGGGCAGCAGCAGTAGTGGGAGTGACACTGGTGGAGGATCTCACAGAGACAATGGCAGGGGCAACATAGTTAAAGCTTGTTAGTACTGCACAGAGGGAAGCATTGGTAAACCTCTTTTTGAAGATCCTTTACCATGAAAACTCTATGGTGAATCAATACAAAATGAGACAAGATATAATGCCAGAAGATGAAACTCAACTAGCTTCTGCTGGGATAGAACAGAAGACAGCTACAAGTAGTACTGTGGCTAACCATGCGACTGGATTGAAGCTGAGAGGATGTTCAGCTGCTGTCATTCACAGAGGCAAAAGGAAAGTCTGAAGCTGCATAACACATATGATAGGAAACAGACTGTGAAAAACATGAATAAGGGGAAACGAGACGTCATAAAACAAGAAATGGAAGGTATCGACATTGCAATATTTGGTGCAAAGAAGCTAAAGTGGTCAGGAAAGGGACATTTTAAGTCAAATAATTACACAGTGTTTTATTCAGGAAATGAAAATTCAAGATGAAATGGGGTGGCATTATTAGTGAGGAAAGAGGTAGCAAAAGTCTCACCAAATCATGTCAACAAAATGTCAGGAAAAACCCATTAATATAACCTTAACTGCAGGGGCAGAAAAAGAAACTAAAAGCCTCTATGCTGAAGTCCAGAAGGAAATTGATCACACACAAAAACTTGCTAATCATAGGTGATTGGAATACAAAAATAGGAAACAGAGCAGAGCAGAAAGACTGTAGGAAAATTTGGCCTAGGATCAAGAAATGAAGCAGGAGAATGACTGGCTGAATTTTGAAATACCTGTACCTATCTCACTGGCACTCACTCCTGAGAAAGCCGATCTTTTACAGCCCAGGTTGAATGAACAGAGAGTGGAGGAGCTATTGAACCTCATACCACCCACTCCTCTGCCTTTGGAGTCCCAATCTGAGGCCAGCTGCAGGACAGACTGATCAGAGACATGTGGGAGATCAGGCCCTAGCAACAAAAGAACATACGTTGCAGTTTTAAAGCCTTGGCTGAGCAGCATTCTCTCCTAAAAGAGGAGATAATTGTGTGAAGTTGGCCACCAATCTAGCAGGGCTCCTGTGCCTTGGATAGTTGGTAGTGCTCTGACACTGTAGCAGAGCTTTTGGCAAACAGGATTTAAACGAGAGTTAAATGAGAGTTAAACAGAAAATGCCCTATGTTTATCATAGGACATTTCCTGTTTAACTCTCGTTTAAATCCTGTTTGCCCCCTAGTGTGATAAAGTGTGGAACACTTGGGTGGGTAGAGCTCAAGAATAGGATTCCATCTTCAGGTTCAAAGGCAAACCAAATGTATTTAATTGCTTGTCTCTTAAATTTCTCTATCTGAATGAAACTGAAATTTGAGTGATGAACAGCAATCCTACTAAGCAAAGCATGGTTTATTTTCTAGGAGCAAGGGGATTTGTAATTATTGCCACCCATTACAAGTACTTTCACATGCAGATTTTATTCTTGATTGAGTAAACAGTATTTGGGTCTGTGTTTCCTTAACAGCTGGGAAGTTTTGGAATCATAAGACACAATATTGTGATCTCTGGAATGTCACGGAAAAAATGTTTCACAGTAGCTTTGAGATTTCAAAAGGCCACTCATACAGGATCTTCGGCTACTTCCTGGTGATCAGCTTTAATGCCACAGTCATTTGCTTATCTTCCAACAGTACCTCCAAGAGAGCAATGTGTTTTGATGGGATTACATCATGGGAATGGGGATGTGAGATATCTGACTTTCTCAGGGATCACTACCATGTGTTATCTAGGCATATCAGTTTCAAGTGTCATTATTCTTTCCTAATTAATTAATGAAACTGCCTAGTTTTAAATACATTCTACTGGTGCAATGGGACTTCCCTATTACACAAATGTTAAACAGTATCAGTATTTTAGTGCACTAAATATAGGACCTTTACAGTGTTATCTTGGACATTTTTACAACCTTGTGAGAAAAGTCACCATTACCCCCATTTTAAATACCCTAAATGTCTGATCTTGGAAACGAAGCAGGGTCAGGCCTTTTAGTACTTAGATGGGGTTACCACCAGAGAATAACGGGTTCTGTAGGCTATATTTCAAAGGAAGGCAATGGCCAAACCACCTCTGAGTATTCCTTGCCTAAGAAAGCCCTATGAAATGCATGGGGTCACCATAACTTGACAAGCAACTTGAAGGCACACACAGGGGTTTATCACATGCCCTTCAGTTCTCGCTGCAATCACGTTAATGAAGAGAAGTGCATACATACCAGTTTGGGAGCACTCCCTACCACACATCCCACAATTAATGTGACTGGGCTGTTGCTGGTCCCTCACACTCTTTCCATCCTCATCCTCAACCACCTCCCTAGCCTAGGCCCTATCCAGTATGCCTTGCATGTTTGTTTGTTTGTTTGTTTGTTTTGAAATGCAATTGTAGAGTTACTGTATATACTTGACTATAAGTCGACCTCATGTATAAGTCGAGTGCAGGTTTTGAGGCCAGAATTATGGATTTTGCCATGACCCATGGATAAGTCAAGGGTAAAAGTTGGAGGCTTCTTCAGTGTATGTATGTGTGTGTGCAGCAAGAGGGACTCTTGATTGAGGCTTTTTGCTTCAACGTTTCAGCATTTGTTTAATCCTTCATCCCCCAAAGAGCAGTAGTGTGGGTGGGAGAATCAATCAGTCACACAGGACTCATTCTGCTTGGCTCAAGAAAGAAAGAAACTACTCTTCCCAATCTGAAAGAGCTGCTATCACATTATCATACTGACCCATAAATAAATCGACCTGTTAAGCTGGAGAAGTGGGGAGGTTGGGGCACATTCATGCTGCACAGTTAAAGCAGTTCGATACCACTCTGTCAAGATTCCTTCCTGTGGAATCCTGGGAATCATACACAACAAAACTGCCTGGAAGAGTTTTCTTAGCATCTCACTCAACGACAAATGCCTGGATTCCATGTGATGGAGTTATGATAATACTATAATTGTGTAGTTTGGATAAACATCTGGAGTATAAGACATAATTTCTGGAATATTTCCCACTTTTAAAAAAAAAATGTGATTGCATCACCCTGATTTGATGGAAATCTTGGGGTCAATTTTTAATTTAGATTTTGCTGGGGATGGGAAAAGTTGGGTTTTTTATGTATTGTGATACTTATCCATGGATCCTAAAGAAGGCCCACCACTGAATGCTATTCCTGTAAAAAAAATGGCTAGCCTCCTCTGTTAAAGTATCATAGCAAACAGTACTTGTCATTTCTTGAACAGCCATAAAGACAGGGTTGGGCTGCACCCTGCCACTCATTCATGGTAATTATCATTATGTGCCATACATTTGTGACGATCTTTTAATGCCCTTTTGCTGATTCCTGGATCTGCTGACGTCGGACAAAAGGTATGTCCGATAACTTCAGGAGGGTGGAATAAAAACAGTTCTTTGTGATCCCTCCCTAGGGCAAAACCAGAATGTTTGACAAGGTCATACAGCATGTTTAGTCTCCTTGATAAATGCCAAGCAAGTAATTAACTGGTTTAATAGTAAAAGTACAACATGCCCAACCCACAAAAGAATTACGGTGTACCACTACTTCTCTTCCTCTCCTATCTCTTCCGGTCCATTTATTTCCCGTCCTTTTCCCTCCCTGCTACCCCCCCCCTCCCATCTGGGGGAGGTAACTGTTTCAGGAATAACCTTTAAAAGAAACCACTAATTCCATTCTCTAGATGATTATATACAATGCTATTTCTCTTCTCTTTGGGGGATGGTCTCCTTCCTTCCTCAGCTCTCCATACAGAGCCCTTTTATCTGACACTGAGAAGGTTACAGAATAGCCAACTCTTTCCTTCTAGGGAGGCATTTCTTGTGTTTTCATATCTGACAAAATTGAATGTTCTTAAAGCGCAAAACTCCTCGTTCCCTCCATCCGTCATCAGAGCCATACTAGGGCCTTTCCCAGAATCGACAACAAAGAAGAGCTTGTGTAACTGGTAGCAAGTTTGTGCAACTTCCCCTTTGATCAAATACATCAAATGACAAATTGAACTTCTGTCCCATATGGGTGTGGGGAAGGGCACTGTGCCTCAGACAAAAGCACATTCTCATAACGGTGACAGGATGACCTAGAGATGGACTCTGAAGAACCTTCATTTCTCAAAACAAAACAAAAAACCTGACATCTCAGCAGAGGTTAGATGTTGTCATTACTCTATTATGGTCATACACTTATGCATCAGCTATTTTCACTCAGCCTAATTTCATTTTTTCTCCTTCTGTCAGTGTTTAATTTATAATGCAAAGCTTTCAGGTAGATAGTATGTAAGATTTTACATGGCTGGATAGATAGATGATGGATAGATACATTGACAGGAAGAGAGAGTTTTGGATTTCTTCCATAAACTTTCCGGTAGCTCATGGTGAACTTCTCAGAGTACATATCTGCATGAACTTATGCTAGAATGTACAGCTGGGTACGTTTTCTCTATTACTGATGTTCGGGGAGGGGCAATAAAAAGTCCTGTAATGTTTTTAAAAAACTAATACATTTATTATAGAATAGGTTTTTATGAACCTTAGGCCACTTAGAGGTTATTCAGATAGTGAAATTAATCCAGGTAGAATCTGAGTTCAATCTGTGCTGCTCTCATGCATTTCAAATACTTCCAATTACGTTTTTATGGGGGCTGCAAAACCCCACTTAACCCAGGATAAACAATATCAGATTTTTTTTCCTGAGTTTTTCTAAAAAATTCAGATTCTTGGCTGTCTGATTAACCAATGAGAACAAACCCAGGATAAACTAGGATAAAACTCTGAATGCCTTGAACGGGCTTCAAATACATAATTGACTCCATCTTTATTTGATTGCTGGCACATGTGAACGCATCTAAATGTGCATAAATGTGGTTCTGATTTAAAAAATAGTGTGAACAACAAAATCAGAATGCATGAATGAGATTATTTGGATAGTCGCATGTGTGAATGACCACTCAATCAGATCCATGAAGCCTTAACCAGCTCTGTGTGTGTGTGTGTTTACAAAGTACCTATTGTTGGAAATGAGATTGTGGTTGACAGTGAAGGCACTTTCACACTACATACTTATAGCACTATGATTCTACTTTAACTGCAATGGCTGCATCCTATGGAATCCTGAGATTTGTAGTTTAGTGAGGCATTAGAACTCTCTGGATGAAAATCATAAATACCCGAGAGCCAGCATGGTGTAATGGTTTGAGTGTTAGACTACAACTTTGGAAACCAGGATTTGATTCTCCACTCGGCCATAGAAACCTCCTGGGTGATCTTGGGCAAGTGACATGCTCTCAGACCCAGAAAACCCTATGGTCATCTTAGGGTCTCCATATGTCAGAAATAACTTGAAGGCACACAGCAGCAGCAGCAGCAGCAACAACAACAACAACAACAACAACAACATATCCTAAGATTCCATAGAATAAAATGTCAATCAAAGTAGAATCATAATAGTATAGTTATGTATTGTGAAAGGGCCATGGGTTCAGAGGGATTGATTCAAATAGTACTGGTACAAGGTGATTTTGCCTTGTCGGGTGAAACCACCATGTAATACCTATGGCTACAGTCGTTAAAGTGTGTAAAAAAAAAATCCTATGCATAAAATAAGAGTTTGTTTTTAGAATATAAACTTTTTTTTTAAATGTAGCTGATCTTGTGACCCCTAAATGATTGTAATCCAATCCACTTCCCACCCCCTAGTTCTGTCGTCATGACTCTTGCTGGTTTTGGGTGGATTTTTCAAAATCACTATCACATGCAACAACTATACACTTGAGCATGGCAATAATGCATGAAGGGCTTGAGGAGGCTATTTTGTCATTTAAGGAAGGTTTCATCAGAAGGAGGCAAAAAGCTCCTGAAGTTCAAAATAAAAAAAGTTTCCTATTTAACTTGCAAACCATGTCTTCCTAATTTGGCACTCCATTCATTAGAATGACCAAAGGAGCATTAGAGGGATGGTGGTGGTGGTGGAGGAAGCAAGACAATGCTGCAACCTAACAACATGTTATCAATCACACTTGAATGGAACGGAACGGAAAGGAAAGGAAGATACTACCATGCATAGCGTGCCTTCTCCCTTCACTAAAGTATCACAAATCTGCTAGATTGCCAATTCCACAAGCAGTTTAGGGTGAGATTGGCGCAGCCTTGATATGTACATTTCTGAAATTAACCATTCCAGAGGCACTAAAATACTCATGGGCACTTGGGCTATTGCTGCCACTCAGTTTATGAGAAAATTGCTGGTTTTCGTTCATGTCTTTGAAGTCCTACCTAGTCAAGAAGGCAGATTGTGACCATAAAGCAGTGCAGAATGGCTTGGTGTCCTCGAGTAGGAACGGAAAGCAAGACTAAACAATTACTCCTGTTGCAGTTATGTGTACTCTCTTCTCAGGGTGGCTGGGTGGTTAGAATGAAGTTCTTCTTTTGCTCCCTGTTATTCAAGTGAAAGGGAAGCAAGCCTGGCCAGGAGCTGGAAATGTGACTTTTTAAGACTACAAAACCCAGAATCCCCCCAAGTTGGTATGATTACACTTTGCAATGGTAGTGCTACGCTATGCAGATCTTCATGAACACAAAAAGTGGGGATGAAAAATTATCATTTGCACTATGGTGTAGTGCTCTGAATGTTGGACTAGGACTCTGGAGACCAGGGTTCAAATTCCTACTTGGCCATGGAAAAAGGCTGAGGGACTTTGGGCAAGTCACACTCTCTCAGTCTCAGTGGAAGGCAATGGGAAACCTCCTTTAAACCAATCTTACCAAGAAAACCCTGTGGTAGGTTCACTGACACCTGAGAGTCACCCTAAGTCAGAAGTGACTTAAAGGCACACAACAACAAACTTCAGCCACAGTATCCAAGTCTTCTCATTCCTCCATATTGAAGTGGGAGGACTAAACAGGGGTTCTACTCATGTTTACCTGAATGCAGCAGAAGCATCCATATGCTCAAGAACCCTGTTAAAGGAGGGTTTCCAGCAGCACAGCAGCTTCCCTTTGTGTTCAAGTGAGGATGACTGGAAGCCTCCTTTTGATCACTTCCCGTAGCACTGGAAGGTCAGTGATTGAATGGGCAGATATGAGGAAGTTGTGCCAAGACTTGTGTACCCATCCCCTTCCCATTTTTAGTGCTCACACAGTCAAATCAAAAAGAATCTCTGAATAGGTCTCACAAAACCCTGAATGGTGGGATGGAAAAATCATTCCACCAGCCAGCCTTCTCAAGAGCCACATGAAATGTTCCTGCATTCATATGAAATTCATTGAGATGCCTTTCACAGCTCAAGACTGTACCATTTCAAAGCATTCAACCGCCAAATTGAGCTTCATCTCCTGGCATCTGCTGAAGCTGGAATGGAAACTTTCCATATAATCTGGCACAACACATGAGGTAAATTCCATGGAAGCCTTATCCAGTTATCTGACTCCCAAATAAAAGTGTCCCTGTCTGGAAAAGAAACATTTCTAGTGTATAAATTTGAGCTGGCCCTGACACCAACATGCAGTGGATTGTTGTTGTGTACCTTCAAGTCATTTCAGACTTATGGACACCCTAATGGGAATCTGTCATAAAGATTTTAAGACAGAATTTTTTCAGAAGGTTTTGTCCTTGCCTTCCTCTGAGGCTGAGAGAAGATCAACCAGTGGGTTTCCATGGCTGAGGAATGACTCAAATCCTGGTCTTCCAGTGTCCTAGTCCAACACTCAAACCACCGTGCTACACTGCCTCTAGGATAGAAGCTACAAAAAGCTGGTACCCTTGGCCACTCTCTCCCTCTTCAGTTTTCCAGATACCAAAAGAAGCCTCATCCTGATATGCTGCACACTAGATATTCACTTCAAGATACTCAAACAAAATGTTTTTCAGTTGGCAAGGGCACCAGGCAAGGTTACATATTGTCATCCTACTTGTTCAATTTGTATGCATAAAATATCATACAAAAAGCAGGTTTAGACTCAGATTAAGGAGAATTAAAGATAGGAGGAAAGAACATCAACAGTCTAAGATGTGTGGATGACACCATACTACTAGTGAAAAACACACTTGGAACAATTACTAAGGAAAGTCAAGGAAGAAAGTGCAAAGCCAGGCTTAATGCCGAACACAAAGAAAGCAAAAATAATGACCACAGAGGAACTACATAAATTCAATCTAGACAATGAGGAAATCTAAATAGTTAAAGATTTCCCATACCTTGGACCAAACATTGATCAGAAAAGAGACTGTAGTCAAGAAATAATGAGACTGTGAATGGGAAGAGCAGCTATGAAAGAACTAGGCAAAATCCTAAAGACTAAAGATATACAATGAGCACTAAAGTTACAATCATCCAACCCATTGTATTCCCAATCACCGTGTACTGATGTGAAAGTTAGGGGCTGCACAAACAGCCCTGAAGGGGTGGCCTCCAGATGCCCCCTTCTTCAGCTGGATCAGGGGTGTGGCAACTGCATGCTGTGGCCCCAATCCAGCCTTTCCAGGATGCAAAAGCTGCAATGCTGCAGCTATATGGCGCTCCTTCGGGCTGCACCATATGGATGCAGTGCCAGAAGAGCAACGTGATGCCGCACGCCGTTTGGAGCGGTATGCAGCATCATGTCATCCTGGGGTGGAGCCAGGACACTACGCTCTGACTCTACCCTCCAGCCAGCCCAAAGTGCCAGTCTGTACAGGGCCAAAAGACAGTGAAGAAAGCATATTTTTAAAAATCAATTAATTTGAGATGCAACCCAGATGGATAGATTCAATCAGGGAGGTCATGGGCCTGAATCTACAAGACCTAAGCAGAGTAGTGGGCAGGGGGAGTTGGATATGCCTCGTACACAGAGTCACCATGAGGTTGACTGGAGGGCAGCTAACAACAACTGTTGCTTTGTCACTGTCTGTCTCTGAAATTCTGCCTTGTTGAACAGATTGAGAATATTCAATTTTGTGGCCTTGGCTTGTTACTGGTCAGCATTTCCATGGTTTCACAATGGAACCTTTATTTTACCTGGCTCTGCTCCTAACATCAGTTAGTAATGAGTGCTTTTCATTCCAAAACAGGAAGTAAACAATAAAGCAAACAAGAACCTTTGAATCTTGTTGGACATTTTCCTCTCTCCAGTGCAACAGTGAACATAACCTTGAAAATGAAATCAATCTGTTAACAGTCACTTTTGGTATGAATGCCATTGCTGGTCTTCAGTATACAATGTCTTAGCTCCTCCAAGCTGTTATCAGAGACCATTAAAGAAAGTTGTTTCTTGATTTCTTTGTGAAATTTTGCACATAGGTGAACATTTGGCTTAAGGATGATTTGCAAAATTATTATTACTATTATTATTATCCTTTATTTATATAGCGCTAGGTTTATACAGTGCTGTACATATAAACTTATAATTAGACGGTTCCCTGCCTCAGGCTTACAATCTAAAAGACACAACACAAAAGGAGAAGGGAAAGGTGATGGGGAAAGGTATCGGGTTTGGTAGTTCTTCTCTCCCTCTGAGGCCTGGACCAAGGCAGATGGACTAGAAGGAGGGCTCGGCTTCATAATGCACAGTTAAAACAAGCCAGACAAAGTCACACAAATGCATGGTTTCTCACTAAATACATCACCGGTTTATAAAGATTGGCAAGAATCAATAGTTTCCTGTAAAACCTTTGACTTCAAAACGGGCTAGTGAAGAAAGCACTCTGTTTCCAGCTTTTTTGAACCTTCCCAGCGGAATAGGCAAGTGGAAGTTAAATGCAAGAAAGACAGATAAAAGACAAACTACATTGGTTTGGCCCTGACACCTTATCCCACCCAGGAGAGGGACTCCACTCACAATTCACCATTTGGCTATGAATAGGCTTCTGTCAACAGTTTAGATTAACACTGGCTAAAGTAGCATTTATCTTTGAAGCTATTGATTAGATTCCTTTCTAATTTTGCTGCTTACGTGTTCCTTAGTGTTTATACCATACATGGTTAAAATGCACTTTTGTTGGTCCCAAACAGGTTCCCGAAAGGTCAGAGCTTTTGCTCAGTACATTCTTTATCCTCCTAAATATTGTATGCCTCTCATCCCCAAGGGCATGTGCCAAGTAAGTGAAAATGCACTAACAAAGATGTCTTTTTCAATCAGCAGACAAGGTTATTTGATGTGCAATGTGTGAACATGCACATGACTTGCAGTGTTGTTAGAGCAACAATAAGCCTGCTTTTTTATTTTTATTTTCCTTTCCTTGGGATTGTTTGAAGCATTTCTGCAGTAGGGGAGGAATGGATGATGTTATACCATGCTGCTGTTGGTGAAACATTTTGACATTCAGATATTCCTGATGATTGAAGTTCTTCCTCACTTTTACTTTCCCCAGCAGTAGGAGATTTTAGTAAGGGCTGCCATAAGGTCAGTAGTTTTCTTGAAAGGGTGGGATACAGTATTGGCAGTTTTATGGGTTGTTGGATCTTTATCTGTAACGTTGGTTTACTTACATACTGACCCTGGGGAAAACAAGCAGAAATGTAGTCAGAATATGGAAAGGTAAAACAAAAAAAAGCAAAAGTAGAAATTACATCTGAGGAAATTACTCCTTATTCCAGCTCTATCACCACCTCATATGGGGAGAAAATGTTTTTATGCCCTCTCACTTAAACAAGAATGGTATGCCATCATTCAAAAACTATTGATGGGCCTTTTCACACTGATCCTACTGATCAGGGCTCCTACTTACCAAAAATTCCAGTACTAGTTATTTTGGTATGAGCAGCACTGTAAATCCAGAATGCCCCCAAATGGCAGAAAAGAATCCCTCCAAATTTAAACTGGTGTAACATGTCAGCATTGGGGGTCTAATTTTAGCTGGATGTCACCCCCTGTTCTGACACACCCTTTCTGCAGCTGTTTGCTGACGATAAAGTCTAAATTCTTTGCTACTAGGTCCCTAGCTGAGTGTTTCAGATTCTTTTCAGAACCAGGACAACATGTCAGTTTGCTGCCCATGGAGACATGGGATGCTTTCAGATGGACAGCCCCTAGTGCAATATTTCCATAGCCAGCTATTAAGTCTTCTCACTTGATTTTCTACAATGAGAAATAAATCAGAAGGAGCAGTAAGGAAACACAGGATGAATCAAAATGGAAGGCAGTGATATCTAGTTCCCACATAAAATGCCTTTTAGGAAGCACTGCACAGTGGACACCTATTCTGGAAACAACCAAGGCAGTTTTATGGAACCTGTGATGCAATTGTGTTGTGATTTTTTATACTGTTCCCAGACTTTGAAAACATTACTTTTGTAAACACTCCCACAAGTGGCTAGCTAGCATGGCCACTGACTTGAGGGATTCTAGAAGGAGTTGTCTAAAAATGTATTCTGAGTTTTGCTTATTTTATACTATTTATAGATGCAAACCAGTCTTGGAAGAAAGGAATTGCTTCTTCTTTTCAGACTAACAAGCCACAGTGTGCGTGTGTGTGTGTGCGCGCCTTTTGCACATCTATTTATGTATGTGCCGGTCACCAAGTGTGATGTCCCATTAGACACGTCTACACTAAAGATGCAATAATTTTAGGAAGTGAGAAACATAAACAACAAATGGATCTCAGGGGCTTCCTTTTGTACTCATCTTGCTGCTGAGATGTTAAATATCAGCAAAACTACTTTGGTCTGAATGGACACTGTTTACTATAACTAAATTCATAGCACATCTCCACTGGCACTCCTGTCCCACCCTGACCCTATCACCTTTCTCCATTTCTATGCATGAAAAGTATAGTCAAGGCATCTGATGGCCAAGCTGCGCATGCAACAGAATTCCATGACTGGGATTCAGGGGCCTTTGTTTTTACTTTCAATGTAAAAACCTACAGTCTTCCAAAGAACTAGGTTAGTGTAGTAGTTTGAATGTTGGACAAGGATTCCACTAGACCAGGGCCCTTTCTGTATGGGCCAAATAAAATAGCCTCCCTCCATCCTCTCGGCAGGGAAATCAGATGACACACAGTCCGAGCCCCAGTTCTGGTCCAAACAGATCAGATGACATCCAGCCTGTTCAACACCAGAACTCAGGTATACCCCTCTTAACATGCATTAAAATACTTCCCTATTTACTCCAGGTCTTCCTGGAAAATCGAGAACCCTACATTCGGATGCCAGTTGGCTGTTTGAAAGGCATCCCATTTTGCTGCTAAGCACTTCCACTGCAGGTTACTCACCCTGAGGTCAGAATGCGGTGCCCAGCCATGTGATCATCATACACACAATCTAAATGTATTTATATTTACACAATTCCATGTGGTTAAAGTGAAAATTTGATTTCATGTGATGTTTTTAAAAGAAATTTTTAAAAGAATAAAAAAAATTAAGTATTTTTAAACATTTATTTTTTAACTGAAATTATTTTTTTATTTTTTTATTTTTAAACATGGGGCCTTTTCTTTCTCTTCCTACTGAGCCTCACCTCATTCACACCATCTCTTCAACGTTTAAAGGGATGCAGGCAAATGCTACAGCCCATTTCTGCCAAAAGGCAGATGTTTGAGGATCAGTGGTGTCACCCCCTTAAGATCGCCTGGTGCTGACTGGACTCCCCTCCCCCCAATACTCCTTAGTGATGATTGTACCTTAATCTGACACTTCAATCAAAGATATAATTCACAAGTATCCAATTGCTGGGTCTACCTAAAACAGGGTTGGGAACTGTGTGCTGCTTTTGAGGAGCCAATGAAGCTCTTAGGACCATCCAGCCGCCACTAAAACCTTTCCAACAATCCCTCCCATGGCAAAATGGCTTCATACAGTTGGTACTCCATATCCACACATTCCGAATTCATGGATTCAGCCATCCACAGCTTGAAAATAACCAACTTTCCAACATTCCAAAAATTCCAAAAAGCAAGCCTTGATTTTGCCATTTTATATAAGGGACACCATTTTACTATGCCATTGTACATAATGACACTTGAGCATCCATAGATTTTGGTATCCACAGGGGGTCCTGGAACCAAACCCCAGGAGATACCAAGGTCCCACTGTACTGAGTCAGACCACTGGTCCATTTAGTCCAATATTGTCAATTCTGACTGGCAAAGATTCTCCAACCTTTTAGACAAGATTCTTTCCTGGCCCTATGCCAAGAGACCACTGATAATATGTGGTTGTCTTCAATTCATGTATTACCTGTGCTTAACCTTGCTTAACAGCCCAAATCACACACGATTTGTGCTGACAGAAGCTGCATTGAGTTGAAAATGGTCAAAAACATTAAGAGACAACTGGAAACAAGCTCCTTAAATTCTTGGAAATAACTGAATCAATGGTGTTGTGCAGATAATAATCAGAGAGGAGTTAAATGCAGCAGTCTGGAAACTTTGGCCTGATGACTTCCTGATAAAGTTTATGCAAGTATAATTTTGTCAAAGTCTGTGTGTACGCACACATGGAAAGATGCCCATGTCTACGTGCCGCATACCCCGAATTGTGTGTGTGTGTAATTCCGGATGGATTCATCTTGAAAGAGCTGCTGACGAATGTGCAACTTCATCATCCTATCGCTCTCATAGCAAAACCCCATGGACAAATCAAAACACTGCCTTCCCCTCCCCTGGAGTGCTTAGTTTACACACAGAGCAGCCAGTATTGGAGAAGCTCCAGGAAAGTTTATAGCCCTTTAAACTAGATCCAGTCAAGCTCTGAGCCCACAGCATTTGTCAAGAAGACCAGTACTGAGACATGAAGTCTTTCTGGGGAGGAATTGGATTGCATCACAGCAAGCCTATGGTGGCACACTTTTGTGTGTCAGCCACCACCACACACACAAACACATGTCTTTTCCAACCAGAGGGATTTGTGTCAAAATGTTTCAGCAACACTTCATAAGTCAAGAAGTGCAAAGCTGCCTTCTGTTTGGTATCCTCAGTTCCTGACTTCTGGGAAAGGTGATTCCAGGGCTGAAGTCTATCTGGAAACAGCACTCTCTGATTTAAAATTTTACCACAGCAAGCAGACGCTCGCCAAACATGACCAAGTCATGATAATGGAAGAGAAAATTCCAAGAGGAAGGAACATCACCTTTCCTCCACCAATCAGCAAATTATTTACTATACTCGATGAAACAAATCAACATATAAGTTAACATGGATCACACATTATTTGCTATCACCATAAAACTGGCTAGCAGAGCTGGGAAAAAAAAGACACCAAAAGCAGTCAATCAGTATGCCTGTTTTACAGATGAGGGGTACCAAGAGGCAGAGAGCAGAGATCAGCACAAGGCTGTTTTACCACTTTGCTCTGATTGTAAGTCAGAAACCTAGGGATGAAACAGACAGGTAAAATAAAGCAGCTTCCAGATACTTTAAAAGTGGGGCATTTATATGATACATGTCTCCAAAGCAAGTGGAAACCAAAAAGCCAAGCTCCAATGCTAAAAACCAGAGCAAAAAGAAGCCGGAATACTATGGCTTAGCTTGGAAAAATTCCTATCTTCACACCTGCATATAAACAAATCGGCACCTGTGCAGGGCTGTGACAAAGCAAAAAAATGAAAGTGCAACAACTCCAATGGATGTAATCACAACACACACCAAATAGACAGTCCAACAGGGAGGCATTGGGTGAAGGATGGTGAAGGGGGCATGCATGGGGGGGGGACGATTGTGGTTTGTCAGTATCACTAGCACACCAGTACACAGATGCACTGTACTGGCAGAGCATCACATGTGCGACTGTGTGGCTGATAAAAGGGATAGCCGTGCAATGGGATGGCATCTGGGTGGACATGGGGGGTACTTGGAGGTCGCAGGCAGTGTGTCTGGGATAAAAAAAAATTTAAAAATCCAGCAGGTATTCGGCCTGCCTTAGGAGCAGGCCATACAGACAGCAGGATTTCAACCCGCTTTTGGAAAAAGCAGAACTCAGCTGCTTTTTCCTGCCTGTCTGCTCCAGCCCTTAGTGATCTATTGCAGACCATTCTGAACTTTGGTAGCAGATTTTATATTCTTCCTACCTCTGTCACATGTAGCTCTTCCCTCCCTTAAGAGGGAAACGCACTGTGTACTGTCTCAGGCTCAACTTCATTGACTCTTGAAAGTGAAGACACCTGCAGAAAGACACCAGCAGAAATTTAATCTGATTCTCTTACATTTCAGTTCACTTGTCTCCTTTACCTGTAACCTTTAAAAAATATATTGCTGGTTTGTTCAAGTCCTGGAGTTTCAAAACATTATAATCTGAGGAACTATAATGGTTCAAGTCTCAACAAGAGGTGGATTCACTTTTCCCAAGGGCCAGATGTCAGCAGTATTGTTTTATCTGTGCCTGGGCTTTTACCTCCAGCTGGCCTTGCTAGACATTCAATATCATTCTGACACTTACAGGATGCAAGGAGTATCTGCTAGAGTGGTGGCTGAAGAGTATTTTGGGACAGACCTTCACACACTCTTCCTCCAAAAGGTATAGTTACAGTACCGACCATCTAATCAATGAAAAGTCTCAAGGAAACAGCCATCCATATTGCAATCCATGACTACATTTCTCTTTCTCTCTCTGGATTGTAGCCAGAAGCAACTTTTGCTTACCATGAACACTTTATTCTGAATTGTTTTCCACATGCCCCATTTAAGCTGACATTTTAGAGACTGCAGCTGTTCACCTTGATTGCAGCTATTTTCATTCAGCCCATAGCTCACATTGGTCTACAATTAGCAGCTGTCCCTACCTGGATCCCAGCCTGAAGCTTGCTATATATGAACAAAGCATTGCTCCAGTTCTCAGTTTGAATTATAGCCTAATATAAATTTATATTGATACAGAGTGGTGAATTTTTTTTAAAACCTGGCAAATTCTTTCTCTGTTATTTCATAGAGTTAGATCACCCTGAGCATAAGCCAGGGGTTTTAAAATGAGATACGCTGAAAAAGAAATGCAGGGCACCTGGTCTCATTAGAACTGATGGGAGGAATCCAGGTTGAATTAGAATTGTTATCTCCAAATGTTTTGCACCCAAAACTGTGATGTGGCAGAGTGGTGTCACAGTGTACTGACTTGCCATTGGTCTAGATCTTTGGTTCTGAAAAAGGAGGAGGATGCTCCAGAGTCCAGAGGGCTGCACTGTCCCATTTTGGCTGCCCTCAAAGGGCCACACAGCAAAGGTAACACCCTAATTTGCATGACAAGAAGTGACATTGCATCATTGCACATTGCATTAGGGCTTCTTCCTTTTCTTTTCTTTTGGGGTGAGGAAACTCCCAAACAGCCTTTTAAAATACACTTTGAAGTTTTTTGAAATGCTTTTTGTCCCCTCAAGTGAATTTCTTAGCTAGCATTTTTAGGTGTCCTGCGATTTGGTAGTCCATTTGATGTGCCCTCCCAACATCCAAACTTTCTCTGGTCCTTGGGCTCCACATTCCACACCTCTGGCTCTGAATGCTGGTGGGTCAGCAAACTCAAAGAAGGTCACTTCTCATTAAACTGGTGCTTTCCGCTAATTTTGACTGGATGTAATAAAGGAGCATCCCTTTATGACAGAATCAATGGAAGACATCATGCTGCCCGATGTGGAGCAGCAAATGGCACCCTCCATTCTCTCAAGTCAAAATGCATAATACCCTAAGCCAAGTTACTTTCTCTTCTGAATCAGAAAATGCCTCTGCCACTTCCTGATAATAAATATTGATCACAAACAATTAAATAAGCAAATAAATAAATAACAATTTGTTGCCTGAAACAGTCACCTCATTTGCCTCACAGTAAGGCTGGTCCTGATTTCAGTGGCTTATATTAAAAAGCAAAAAAGAAAGCTCTAGCAATCAAAAACAAGCAAGCCAAATTAATGGTTGATTCCAAAGATGTAAAAATTGTTCCAATGTTACAAAATGCATTTCATCCCAAATCAATTCCACCATTAACAAACTGGAATATGTCCAGAGGAGGGAGATCAGAATACTGAGGGCCTGGAAATCCAGTCCTGTAAGGAGCAGTTGAAAGAACTAGGTATGTTTAGCCTGCAGAAGAGGATGCACAATTACTATTTACGAGCACTGGTAGGACACAAAAAATGTTGCAGGCATGGTTTCTGCTGTTCCAGAGGACAGAACAAGAACCAATGGGTGGAAATGGCAGGGGAGTAATTCCAGCTAAATATTGGGATAAACTTCCTAATAATATGAACAGCTGATCACCAGTGGAAATAGACCACCTCAGAAAGTGTCTAACTCCTTTTCACCAGTGGAATAGACCACCTCAGAAAGTGTCTAACTCCTTTTCCTTTTCCAGAGGCTGGATAGTCAGGATTGCTGCTCTGAGTACTTATCTCAGAGATCACTTCCAAACTGATAATTTTGTATTTCAAGGAACAGGTTTTAAATTAATTTAACTGTCTTCTCATATGGCTCCCTGAGTAATATGTCTTGGAATGGTGAGGTGAGGGTCTTGCTGCACATACTAGTAGAATTATAATAGGAAAATAGCACCACCACCGGAACAACATAACATGTTGTTGTTGTTGTTGTTGTTGTTGTTGTTGTGTTCTTCTCCCATTCCCTCTTGTTTAAGATGTGCTCCTTTTTAAAAGCACAATGACATCCTTTCCTGCCTCTGCAGTACTATGATTTCGCAAGTGAAAGTTCAATAGTGCTTGTATTGTGATTTTGAGTGACTGGGGCTAGTCAGTGGGCATGCTGTGGGTGGAGAAATGCCAGACCATCTTCTTTTTCAATTCCATACCCTCCAATATTTCTTAGAGGATGACCAGGACACATGCAGTCAAACAACATCAGTTTGAGATCAAGATAGCAAATGTTAGGAATTTGTATGCAGAGATCTTGTAGCACGTTGACACTAACTGAAAGAAAGAAGCGGGTTGAATTATTTATTTATTTATTTATTTTCCCAGGACTGGGACTCAGAGCAGTTTCACAACATTAAAAACAGTACAATTAAAACATTAAAAATGATCCAACATCCCAGCCTGTCCTTATAACAATTCCTTAAATGCCTGTGTGAACAGGTAGGTCTTCACCTGCCGGTGGAAAGCCATCAAGGAGGGAACCATTCTAATCTCCCTGTCTAATCTTCCAGACTCTAGGGGCAGCCACTGAGAAGGCTCTCTCTCACGTTCCCACCAACCGTGTTTGTGATGATGTTGGGACAGAGAGAAGGGCTTCTCCAGAGGATCTCAGAGTCCGGCCTGGTTCATACCAGGAGAAACAGTCTGCCAAATAGTGTGGGCCTGAGCCATGTAGGCCTTTATAGGTGACAACTAGCACCTTGAATTGTATCCCGAAACAAACTGGCAGCCAATGAAGCTGTTTCAAGAGGGGCGTTGTATGGTCTCTGTAATCTGCCCCTGTTAACAGCCTGGCAGCAGCTCTTTGAACTAGCTGAATTTTCTGAACATTTTTCAAAGGCAGCTTCATGTAGAGCCCATTACAGTAGTCCAAATGGGATGTAACCAAGGCATGTACCACCATGGCCAGATCTGGCTTCTCAAGGAACGGGCACAGCTGGCACACAAGTTTTAAATGTGAGAAAGCACTCCTGGTCACAGCAAAGACCTGGGCCTTTAAATTCAAAGCTGAGTACAAGAGTACTCCCAAACTACGAGCCTGGGTCTTCAGGGGGAGTGTGACCCCATCTAACACAGGCTGGATCCCTATTCTCTGATCTGCCTTCTGACTGAACAGGAGCACCTCTGTCTTGTCTGGATTAAGTTTCAACTTGTTTACCCTCATCCAGTCCATTACTGAAGACAAACACTGGTTTAGGATAAATGAAGAAGAAGAAGGAGAAGGAGAAGGAGAAGCAGCAGCAGCAGCTTTTGTAACTTGACCCTACTTCCTCAGATGCATGGGGCTCAAGAAGGCTCAGGTCTATGAAATATGATGCTCCCAGCTTCTTTCTTTCAGTTAGTCTCAAAGGTGCTACAACTTCCCTTTGCATACTGATTTTCCAGATCAGTAGAGCTATGTCTTTGAATGATATAATCAAGTTTTGAATGAAGAAGAACAAAGGGGCAGGAGAGGCTGCAGCGGCTTTCTAAACATTTTGTCTTTTTTTTCAGAAAAATGACCACTCCCCCCCCCCCACAACTGGATCTTGTCAGAGAAACCAAAACTTTGTTCACAGCTCCCCCCCCCCCCAATCTTCCAGTCCCGTTCATTATAGTGCTGTATAGCATCATATAGCACCCTCAGGTGAAATAGCAAGGAGAGCAGTCTCAATTGCATAGTGTTTTTTGGAACAGATGGTATTTTAACACTGGAAAGGATTTATGTGATAAGGCTGTGACACTCTGAGAAGTTTTGAAATTAGAATAATTAATATTCCTATTAGGGTAGGGGTAGGGATGACTCTGTTCCTAATTAGTCTGTTAAATTCCAGTAGAAAGTTTAAGGGCAGCACTCTCCACATCAGCTGATATTTGGTGTCTGCTAGAAGTCCTTTATGTCTTGCTTTTTCTAACGCTTGTCTGCTCTACCAGTGCATTTCTTATTGAAATTCTTTGTTCCCTTCATTTTTCCATGTTGCCCCTATTATCCTACTGCTAATCTTTACCACACAGCCATGCTTCTTCTCCTCAAGAATGTATGGTTTGATGGTGGTTTTGTCTGAAATAACTCTGGATTTGTGCAATTCCATCCATTTGTTTCAACACACCCATGCATGCAAACTCAAAAAGTGTGTGTGGCATAGTTAAAATCAGAGGGAGGTTGGGAGAGAAACTTGTGGGACTGTGAAGCAGATGGGATTGTGCAAACTCAGGAACAGTGCCAGTACCTTCTGACACACAGAGAAACACAAAAGAAATCTATGGCAGGGAGAGAAAGAAATAGCAAATTCTCATGGCCAGTCAGTAATTTTGCACACTATTGGTGCTTGGGTGTTGTTCCTTTTAACGGCAAAAGTGCAAATGACAGACAGGAGGGGATGGGCACATGGTTAGGAAAATTGTTTTCTATCCTGGCTATCCTCACATCCTTGGCTAGTGAGATATTAACTCAGTCTTGGAAAAGTTACTATTTGGGGCAAAAACTCTCAGAAACCCTACTGGCCATGTGGGCTGGGAGATTGTGGGAGTTGACATCCAACTATGGACTTTATTACATGAGGCTGCCAAAGCAGAATTGCAGCAGAATAGTAGTCTCTGTGGCCATATCTTATCAAACCACAGCATGTTTGTCTTATAGCTGCTTCATCTTCCATCCATTTCTGGAACACTCATTTTCATTGATGAGTGAAACCTGTCAATGCTTCCCAATCACATTGCTTTCCCACTGTTGATACAAGTATGATAATTTCCTCTCACTGCAGTTCTGATATGTGGGCAATAACCTGGTGCAAGTGGGCATGATTATACTCCTCTCCCCCTTTCCCTCGCTGTTCCCAAGTAGGCTGTTTTTCTTTTCTTTTTTCAATTTCTTTTCTTCTTTTTTTACTTACTCAATTGCTGTGACTGCACACTTGATTTAATACCAAAAAGCATGCTATGAAGGACATAGGGCAGGAAGGCAGCATGTATAAGACAAAGTCCGAAACTATAGCAGCACCATGACACTTTAAATGAGCTGTTTGAAAATGACTGTCCCCAAACTGGTACAATTGTGTTCCTATGCTAATGCGATTGTGGTGTCTTACCAGCTTGCTGTGATAAAGTCCTAAATAACAAGCTCTCTGTCCCTCTGCACATACCCCAAGGTACCAAAGTACTCATCAAGAAATCAGGAAATGTTTCTAAAGGTATCAGGCAATTAGTGACAGTATGTGATGCAGAGAGGGCCAACTCCTTAAGAAAGTATCCCTAGCCAACCTGAGTGAGAGGAAAGTCAAAGGCCAGATGCCAGAGCATTCCCTAAGAGATATGGTTCAGCTTCATTGGTTTCCTGCAAGGAACATCTGATGATTGTAAATGGAAGGCATTGTTGATTTAAGAAAAGGTGTGGTCAAGCATGACAAAAAGTTAATATGAAAAGTAAGAGAAATATTGCCACAGGGGGAAAAACAGAATCAATTTTGTTCTCTTCTTCCTCAGGGAAAGTAAAAGAAACAGCAAAATAAAAAAAAATTAAATTTAAATGGTGGGGAGGCTGTGAGCCACATTGCAATAGCAAGTACATGTCTATGCCGCTTATCAGCAAACTATAAGCAATTTAAAATGTGTAAGCCAAATGCCCCCAACAAGCTGGGTACTCATTTTACCAACCTACAAAAGGATGAAAGGCTAACTGGACCTTGGAGCCCTTCTCTAAGAAGTTTATCAGAAGATAGAAATTAGAAGCATAATCCAATGACAGTCCGAACACAATCGTGGGATTTCACGTTATTGCATGAGAGACTACCACATTCATTTTCAGGCAATGGGAAGACCTTCCAAATGCAACAATGGGATTTCACATTATTGCGTGAGAAACTATCACATGCAATTTCAGGCCGTTTCAGGCAATGGGAAGTCGTTTTGAATGTGACGCAGCGTCAATATGTAATAACGTAAATTCGCTGAACTAGTGAAGTCCCTCATTTCCAAACTGGCCCCACTTTCATTTCTTTCAAAATTGAGAGAAATTCCTCCCGTGTGATAAACTCCTAGGATTGATCTGCATTGTGGCTGCAGCTACTACCATTTAACCACTGCACCACCAGGGGTCCACACTTGAGTTTCTTTCAATTATAGTACTTTGATGACACTTCAACTGACATGGCACCACTCCATGGAATCCTGGCATCTGCAGTTTCCTGTGGTGATTAGAATTCTCTGCTACTAGAGAGTTCTAGTGCCTCACCAAATCTCAGGAATCCATAGTATATAACCATGATAGTTAAAGTGGTACCAAACTGTTATATAATTGTGCTTTGTAAAAGGTTCTCTGATTTCAGAGCTCGGAAAAGTTGCTATTTTATTTCAGCTCCTTAAGATCCTCAGTTAATGCTAATGTATATGAAGTGGTGAACATAAGACATTTTGAACACTGAGATATGGTACATAAATGCTATTTTATTCATTTTAAACTACCTTGAGTACCAGTAGAAAGGCATGCTGAATATTTCAGAAATAAATTGAATCAATTATCACTAATGGAAAAATACTGATTTCTGTTCACCAGACTGTATCCTACTGCTTATCATAGGCATTCAAGGCAGTGTACAATAAACTGACAGATGATAACTAGTCAAATATTATAACTAAACAAGAATTCAAGCCCATGGTGTCCTAGTCCATGTCCATCCATCCTTCATAGCCTTGGATGTTGTAATTAGGAATTCAAGAAGTGTCAAAAGTATGTGAATGCTAAAGCAGTAACAACTCTTTCAGTCACCTATTCCTTGCCATAGAAGTGCTGGGCTGACAAGACTGAGGGTGAGAGTATGAAAGATCTGAGATTTATTTGTCTCTTACTTCAGTCATTTGATAGTTTCACAATGAGCTTTAAGCAGGATGTGTCTTAATCCTTTTGGCTCTTCCCATTCAGTCCTTCTGTCAGTCGAAACTATCGCATGCCAAGTTTTGAACCCTGATGAGACACTTGGAATGACTTCTGTGATGCTGTTGTTCAGGCAGATGACGTAGGAGCCAGATGGTGTCCCTGTCATGTAAGGAGGCTGTTGCCATTTGCTGGCGTCATATAATTTTCAGAGGAAAGGTTTTCCCCTCCTCTCTCTCTCACACACACACCTGCCATCACATTTTTCCCAAGTTAAGCTATCTAATATACAGAATGAGAATGTTGGTGACACTGCTTAGTAGACAGAGCATGTGTTTTGCACTCGGACCAAAGAGAATAGGCTGGGAATGTTACTTTTTTAAACTATGGGGGCATTCACACTGCAAAATAACCCAGTGTGGAAACTGGGTTATTTCCTTGGCATTCACACTGCCCCTGACTGCACTTAGTTGCACTTTGCAGGGGGGCTACCCCAAAACCCACTTAATCCAGTATATTCAATACTGGGTTTTTCCCCACAATCATTGCAGGGCACTTCAAATGGATTTGATAGAGCATTTGTATTCACAATGATGCAGATCTTTTTAAAAAAGATGTTCAGAGATTCTCTGAAGATGCCAGCCACAGATGCTGGTGAAACGTCAGAAAGGACATGGCCACATAGCCTGAAAGCCCCACAAAAAAACTATAATTTTTAGCTGTACTTTGTTTTTAATTTAATTTAATTATTTTAATTTGTTGTAAACCACCTTGGGTCCTGTACAGGGAGAAAAGTAGGATATTAAACAATATAAATAAACACATTCTAAATAAATAAATAAATTGCCCTATAGCCCTGATACCGATTCATTAATCATGAATTTAAAATTAATCAGAGGGTATTTTATGTATATATTTTTCCATTTATAATTTATGGTTATCCATGCAAGTGCTAATAAGCAAACAATACTGATTAAGTTCAGCTGCAAGATTTGACATTTACAGGAGTCTGAGGAATGGGATTTGACCTCTGCCCTAGTTCAATTTGGGCAGGAACAACCAATGTGAAAACCCTTAAAAGCAGGAATTATGGAAGCCACAAGTGGGGTCTGCAAACCATTTGTTGCAGTGCATATTCTCACTTCCTAATAGGCACAATCCTGTTCAGGTTGCAAAGAGTCATGATGTCTTTTCAGGGTATTAAAGAATGTAAAGGGCTCCAATAACGCATCTCATCCTCCCCCCTGTGGGGTTGTTGGTATCCATGTCAGTAGGGTGGTGAATACACTCCATGTTTTAGACTACATTTTAGAGGAACCATCCAAGAGGAACCATTGAGAATAACATTTAGCACCTTTGATAACTTAGGTCAGGATTAAAATCCAGAGTAGATCCACTTCTTCGTTGACATGGAGGCCACCAGCTGGTATTATTTGCTGGGCTTCAGGAAGGGGTCTCCCCAGTGTTTTATTTAACATATTAGGGGTAGTTCTGCAAACTTTGGGTTATCCTTGGGCATACCAATGCCACCTTCTTGTTTCTTGGTGGCTCTGCTTTTGGCTTCAGTCTCGTTGGCACCAGAGTTCACTCTTAGAAGGAGTGATTTATGGGTTAGATGAACTATTGATCTGACAGTTCAAGCAGCTTCTTTTGAGAAGGATATCTGCAGCTGCTCAGCCAAGGATGCATTTCCCAAATTGTGCAGTAACATTAGCACAGTACTCCCACACATCCTGCATATTTTATAATGACAGCCAGCTACATCTTATTGAAGGCCTTGCTGCTGATGGAACACCATCCTCACCTCTCTTTGGAAAAATAGGAGGAGGACTGTGGACTTTGGCATGAGGGAGGGACTGTGCATGGCTGCTGGGAGAAACTGAGGGTAGCACTGTCACCCTGTACATATCTATTTTGAAGTTAGTCCCATTAAGCATGCACAGGTAAGTGTGTAGAAGATGTCTAAGGATGCTAAAATGGAAACCTAATTGGGTACATTGATTTGCTCCAGTTGTTGTTAATTACTTTCACGTTGGCCTCAACTCATGGCAACCCTGTGAATGAGACATCTCCTAGACCCCCTATTCTCTACCACTATGTCTAGGTCCTGAATATTCATGTCTGTGACTTCCCTGATTGGGTCTAACCATCCAGCATAGTGGTCCCCAAACTGTGCCCTTTAAAGAGATATTGGGCTTCAGCTCCCAGAAACAGCCATGTTGGCTGATAGTCTGAGATTCTGGGAGATTTAAGTCCAAAATCCCTTGAAGAGCACAGTTCTACTGCGGTCTACCTTTCCCAGCTTTAGTGTGTTTTCTAATCAATCATGCCAAAGTACGACAGCCTCATTTTTTTCATCTTTGCTTCCAGGGAAACTTCAGGTTTGATTTGCTCTATGATCCATTTGTTTGTCATTTTGGCTGTTCATGGTATCCTCAGTACTCTTCTCCAGCATCACATCCCAAATGAGTTTATCTTCTTTCTGTCCATTTTCTTTACTGTCCAGCTCTCACATCTGTACATGGGTCATGGGAAACATCATGGCTTGGACTATTCTGACTTTAGTGTTCACTTATATATCTTTACTCTTTAGGATCTTGTCTAATTCTTTCATAAATGCCCTTGTCATTCCTAGTCTTCTTCCTTATATCTTGATTACAATCTCTGTTCTGATCAATGTTTGATCCAAGATATGGGAAATCTTTAACTATTTATTCCTCATTGTCTAGGTTGAATTTCTGTAGTCCCTCCATGGTCATTAATTTGTTTTCTTTATGTTCAGCCATAAGCCTACCTTTGCACTTTCTTCTTTAACTTTCCTTAGCACAGTGCACCTGCACCATATGCGGGCACACTATATGTGGCTTTCAACTTATGCTGAAGCCACATGGCAAAGGAATGAATAGCGCACAAGCCCATTGCATGCACGCTGTGCTGCACCACAAGCACAAGCCCCTTATATTCATTGGGGCTCGAACATACATGCTTTTTGCCTTACAGGGGGAGTGTGGAACGGATCCCCCATGTAAGATAAGGGCCCACTGTAATTGTTCCAAGTCTATGATGTATTCTGCTAGTAGTATGGTGTCATCTGCATATCCTAAACTGTTGGTGTTCCTTCCTCCTATCTTCATATATCCTTCTTCTGAGTCTAAACCTGCTCTTCCTTTGATATTTTCTGCATACAAATTGAACAGATAGGGTGATAAATGCAGCCTCATCTGACCCCTTTGCCAATTGGGAACCATTCTTTTTCACCATACTCTGTTCTAACAGTAGCCTCTTGTCCTAAGTAGACTTTTTTCATCATAACTATTATATGTGGTGGCATTCCCATATCTTTAAGAGCATTCCATAGCCTTTCATAATATATGAAGTCAAAGGCCTTGCTATAGTCTATAAAACACATGCTGATTTTCTTCTAGAATTCCTTGGTGCAGTCCATTATCCATTGTATGTTTGCAATGTGGTCCCTAGTGCCTCTTCCTTTCCTGAACCCTACTTGCACCTCTGTGATTTCTCTCTCCATATATGATTGGAGTCTATTCTGCAGAATTCTGAGCATATTTTTGCTTGCATGGGAACTTAATGCTGTGGTCCTATAGTTGCTGCAGTCTTTGGTGTCGCCTTTTTTATTGAGTGCAGATGAATATTGAATATTTCCAATCTGTTCGTCATTGTTTCATTTTCCATATTTGTTGGCATATTTTAATTATCACTAGAATTGTTTTTGTCTGTGTGGATTATAGCAGTTCGTTGGAATGTTATTTGTTCTTGGTAATTTATTCTTCCCAATTTCTCTGAGTGCAACTTCCACCTCTCTTTCTACAATGTAGGGTTCAATGTGTCATTCATTTTTTTCATCTCTTTTATATAGCTCTTCTGTATATTGCTTCCATTGTCTTTTTATATCTTCTTGATTGTGTAGTATGCTCCCTTTTTGATCATAGAGAATCCCTGCCCTTGGTTTGAATTTTCCTTTGAGTTCATGGATCTTATAGAAGAGGTCTCTCATTCTTCCTTTTTTGCTGTTGTCTTTTATTTTTCTGCATTATTATAGTAATTCTCTTTATCCTTTCACACTAGTCATTGAAGTTGTGTTCATAGTTCTGGTGTTGTTTCTCTCTTTTCTTTTGCTTCTCATCTTTCCTTTACTGCTTAAAGCATTTTGTCTGTTATCCATTGTTTCTTCTCTTTCTTTTTTTGGCCACAGGTAGTGTCTTTCAGCCTAGCCAGTGTGGCATAGTGATTTGAGTGCTGGACTGCAACTCTAGAGATCAGGATTCAAATACCAGCTGAGCCATGAAATCCATTGGGTAGCTTTGGGCATGTCACATTCTCTCAGTCTCAGAGGATGGCAATGGCAAACCCCTTCTGAATAAACTTGCCAAGACAACCCTGTAATAGGTTCACCTTAGGGTTGCCATAAGTAAGAAGCAGCTTGAAGGCACGCAACAACAAAATGTCTTTCTGCATTCCTCCTTGACTGTGTCTCTAGCCTCTCACCTTAGTTCTTCTGGTTTCCTGTTGATTATGCTTAATAAGACAAATCTATTTCTTACATTGTCCATAAATTATGTTGAGATGTTGTTCAGATCATATTTTGGCATGATGGCTGGTTTTATGTTCTTCTTCAGCTTTACTCTAACTCTAAAAAGTTCATGATCTGTACCACAGTCAGCGCCTGGTCTAGTTTTGGCTGGAATAAAGCTTCTCCATCTTCTGCTTCCAATTATGTAATGTTGGACTCTGTAATAAAATCTCACAATTGTTTCTTCTTCTGCTTCTTTGGTTGGTGCTTTTACTTGGATTATGGTAATGTTTATAGGTTTTCCCTGAAGCCTTATTGATATAATTCAGTCCATCTTTGCATTGTGTCCTTTGACTGCTCTTGCTACATCTCTTCTCCCTACGAATGCCACCCTGCTTTTTCATGTTTTTTTCATTTCTGGAGTAGCACACTGTGTAGTTGTCTGAGTCAAAATGACCCATTCCTGTCCATATTAGTTCACTCCTAATATTCCTATGTTTATACATTCAATTTCCTTCTTAACTATGTCTAGCTTCCCTTGACTCATACTTCTCACATTCCATGTTCATATAGCATGTCTGTTAGAGCTTTGACACTCTTTTCACTGCTGCTTGGTTTCCCTTCTGCTTGAGTTCTGCTGTGCCTTTGTCTCCGTCCTTATTTGTGATTCTGTTCTGCTCTGCCTTTAGAATTTTGCTTGTGTTTGCTCCAGAGCAACCCTCAAAATCAGTTTTTCACCTTCAATAACATCATTAAATTTCAGAGTAAAAACCAAAACAGACTCACCAATCCACTGACATGGAAGACCACAGTTACCCTGCTACTCAAGTAATGCCAATGCAGAACAGCTTGGGGAAAGGTCATCGTTTCACAGCTGCCTGGTGAATTAAGTCAGTTGTTTCCCATCTCACGTCTTGAGTTTTCAGACTGCAATGTTTGTTTTTTCACCCCACTGTGTTTTTTACTGCACTGTGCCTTAAAATATCCTTTATCCTCACATTGAGGCTGGGCATGTTTAAAATGCTATTCTTATTCTAACTTCTTCTTGTCCTGCTGCTTTCATTATTGCTATATAGAGATTGAGAGCCACCATGGTGCAATGGTTTGAGTGTTGGGCTATGATTTTGGAAACCAGGATTTTAAAGTCTGCTCAACCATGGAAATCCACTGGTTGAGGGCAACTAAGATGGTGAAGGGTCTGGAAAGCATGCCCTATGAGGAGTGCCTTAGGGAACTGGGGATGTTTAGCCTGGAGAAGAGAAGGTTAAGAGGAGATGATAGCCCTGTTTAAATATTTGAAGGGTTGTCATATTGAGGAGGGAGCAAGCTTGTTCTGCTGCTCCAGAGACTAGGACGTGGAACAATGGATATAAATTGCAGGAAAAGAGATTTCACCTCAACATTAGAAGGAACTTCCTGACAGTAAGGGCTGTTTGACAGTGGAACACACTCCCTCGGAGGGTGGTGGAGTCTCCTTCCTTAGAGGTCTTTAGGCAGAGGCTGGATGGCCATCTGTCAGGGATTCTTTGATTGGGAGTTCCTGCATGGCAGGGGGTTGGACTGGATGGCTCTTGTGGTCTCTTCTAACTCTATGATTCTATGATTCTATGACCTTGGGCAAGTCACACTTTCTCAGCCTCAGAGGAAGGCAAACATAAACCCAGTCTGAACAAAACTCCCGTTAATACCAAATGATGGGTCCATTACTGTTTACGGATGGGAGAGGAATGGGATAAGCATGTGGGGGTGTTATAATCAAATGATTAACACAGTTTAACAATAGGAGAAGGATGCTTGCCTCCTCCATGTGATAATCTCCATTGTAAACTGCTTAGGGGGTGCTTAAGTGCACTGATATGTGGTATAAAAATGTACTTGCTATTGTTACATTGTTATTGATAGTACATGAATGTTAAAGTAGATATTATTTGATACTGTAATATAGTAAAGCACCAATATTATAACGAGTGCCAACATTATAAAAAAAATTAGCTGTGGTATGTAAGGACATAAAGCTAAGCAAAGGAAGATCCCCAGCAGAGTAGTGGTAAATCCTGAAGCACAGACACTGAGCAAAACAGTCCCCATAGCCTCTTCCACACAAAAAGTTCAGAAATTCAGGCAGCTGTGTGAATCCAAAGCCAAAAACCAATTCTAGCCATTTTTATCTCCCCCCGGAACAGACCTTTTGTAAAGGTAATGGCAAATTGTCCATTGAAAACTAAGGGCTTTATCACATGGGGGGAAATCAGGGAGAAATCAGGGGTTTAAATAATCAATATCCCATGAAAATCGCGTGATCAGAGTGAAGATTTTCACACACATTGCAATGAACAAGCACTTATCCTGGGAATAACCAGGGAATAACCAGCAACAAATCATTCATGGGATTTCCCTGTGAATTATTTGTTGCTGGTTATTCCCTGGTTATTCCTAGGATAAGTGCTCTTTTATCGTGACATAATGGGAAAATCTTCACTGCGATTACATGATTTTCCTGGGATACTGACTCTTTAAACTCCCAATTTCCCCTGATTTTCCACGTGTGATTAAGTTCTCAATCACCCCAAAATATTTGGCATTGTAACCACCATAGCTCATAACCATATTGCTACTAAAAAAAGCTATCCCATCCCCAGCTGGTGGGAGGTTTGTAATTACACTGAGATGGAAGAAGGAAACTGAGGGAAAGGGTATCAACATCTCTGCTAACCCAAAAAAACCCCCAGCATTTTAACTCTCCAAATCCTGGCACCACTGTACCATTGGAGGATGTGGATGTCTGACCCAGGATACAAAAGGCCCCAGACAAAATGACACAAATAGTGTCATATTCCAACTAGGGATTTGGGGACTGGTAGTTCCCAGGCCATCTCTTTTGGAAATGACATTTCACCAGAGCCTCAGGCATGTCTGCTGCTTTCCTTGACATTCCAGCTTTTTGCAAGCAATCACATAAACTTTTTGCAAAGGGTGAGGGGACAATGATGTTTGTAGCAAATATGTTCCTTCCTCTGGGCTATGTTTGCTGAAAGGTCCTGAACTTAGACCAGGAGTTGGCAAAGTGCAACCCTCTGCATGTGGTTAGTTTGAGGCATTCCTCATCACTTGCTGTTCTGGATGGGTCTGATGGGAGTTGCACTCCAACGACCTCTACAGGGCTATATGTTCCCCACCAATTGTACAGGTAATCCACCTTAGGTTTTCTGATTGCAGTTGGGCCTGAGAAGGCAAGTTGGCCTATGGCATGAAACAGGAAGGAAACTAAATAATAATTGAATCTATATCTGCTAAGCTGAATATAAAGCTGGATTCTTATTGTAGGCCTCTAAACACAACAGAAACTCCAATTCTTTGTAAGCATTTGTCCTTGCAAGGGTTCAGCTTCTTTGGTCACAAGTACCATCTTACATACACTACAGTGGTGACCATCATAAAAAAGATCCCCATTTAAATATCTGTTTCTATCAAGGCATCAGGTCTATCTTTTTATGCTATGATCTGCAGATTTAATACAAATCCTTCCTTTATAATTATGGCCAGCACATCTTGTGCCAGTCAGCAGTTCATCATAAGAATGAGGCAGCAATGGTTTTGCAATTAAGGCAGGATTGAAGGAAGAAGATCTCAGCATTGATTTCTTTTCCAGTGCTTGGTATTAGTGCTAGTTGATTTTGTTGTTGTTGTTGTTGTTTTTAAAAATCACAATTTGGAGATCAAGGGCATTAATTCTGCCTAAATAGCAGACTGTATTTCCTCCAGGCTGTTCTGAGGAACTAATTACATAGACTCCCCATTCAAGGAAGTATAAAACAGCCTGCAAATTACTGCAGTGTTGATTTGTTGGCAGCCCCAAATGTGGCATATGGCTCTTCAGTATGGCACTTCATTGAACAGGCTGAATAGTGTAGCTCCTTGCGCAAGGCAGTGTCATAAATAACAGTCAAATGCTGCTTTTAGAAATATATTTTGGGTACATTCCCTGTTAGGTTACATAAGAAATAAGGGTGCATACAGACTTCCCTGAAAACAAGGGTCACTATTCTTAATATGCTCTGTGGAAGTGAATTCACAAGTTGTTTCACCTGCAGATTCCATGTAGATCTGGGCATGCACAGTGGTCCCTGTGAATTTGATCCTTAGGATTATTCCTCACGAAGAAGTAATACACCTGAGCATGCTCAGAATGCTTTGAACCACATCTTTGAAAAACTGGGGCAGCTGAGGTTGTGCTTGCCTGAAATGAACTCTGACCTGGGTCAGGTAAGTGCAGAGAGAGAGAGAGAGCAATTAGCAAATCACTCCTATAACTTCCTACGTCTTATGACTATAGCTGACTCATGTCAGGTCTGATAGCAGAGGATGGATGTGCATATACCGCGTATATGGACTGAGCCTCTTTGACTATCCAGCTGGTTAAAGGGCTTACCTATATCTTTGGAAAACAGTCACACCAAGTCTGCTTTTATAAATAGGAAATCTAATCTTTATTAAGAGAAATACATTGAGGTAAAATAGATCTAGCTTTAACCAGCTAAGAAACCAAAAGAGACAGAGAGCTATGATCACAACCCCTGTTCCTTGGAACAAAGCCCAGGTGTCTTCTCTTCCTATGAGGACCAAAAGAAAGGTGAAAAGTGAGAAATATGAAATCAGCAAAAGTTGCAGTCTAGCTCAGAAGAAAGATCACCATAAATCAAACAGACAAAGGACAATCTGATAACCTGAGAAAGTCTAACTCTATGTTGATTCTTTATCCTACAGTTGAAGGGGAAACTAGTATGGCTTTGCTTGGGCTAACTTAGAAGAATGCTTGCATCTCATTAGAATTGTGTACCTTAGTTTCTGAGCCTTCAAATCTGTTGTGGTGAAGCCGGGAGAAACGATTCTGCTTCTTGAGTTTAGGATGAGTTGCCATCTCTAACAGGCTGAAGATCCAGCAGAAAGAAATGTGGCTGACATTATAGTTGATGGCTTGGATCCAGATTCAGGTATGTGCCACATTCTGATAGAAGCAGACTTCTCTGCCTTCTTCCCTCAACAGCAGCTCTTCACCACAACTCCTGATGAAAATGCTACACAGAAGGTCAAGTGGTCCTATTGAATGGGGTAACCTGTATTGGAAGTGGGAAATCTCTGAAAACAGGTAGAACTACTATCCATAAGTAGCTCCATTGCTTCCATGGAAGTGTGATCCTGGGTCCATCCCATTCCATTCTGAGATTCTCAGGCTGAGAGAGTAAAAGGCCATGAAACAGAACATGGGTTGGAATTATGCAACCCTCCAGATGTTGTTGGGCTGGAAGTTCGATCAGCCACAGCCAGCATAGCCAGCGCTGAGGAATGTTGACAGCTGCAGTTCAGCAACATCTGGAAGGCATGATTCCCATCCCTGATGTGGATCTTTATCTTAAGAGCTGTCAAATATGTTCTATCTAATTGCCCCCTCAGTTTTATTCAACATAATTGAACATCCTTATTTTATAAGTAGCCATCAAAATATTCTACAAATCAGTTATCTTCAGAACAATTCTTTTATAAAATTTCTTTTTCCATGCCTACGTTGTCTATAATTTATAAATAAGTAATTTTATCCTGTTTTACAACTGTTCATATTTAATAGAATGCTCTGAATTTTGAAATTCTCTAAATATTACTATCAAAGAAATGAGATTTATTATAATAAACTATGGCTTCCACAAAGATTTTTTTAAAATATATATTTCTGAATTGTAAGAATATGTGTATTTTGAGGTTAATAATTCAAGACATTTATGGAGGTCCTAATAGACACTTAGAAATTTGGCTAAGGCACTGACACATGATGGGATCTGAATCACCAACCAATCTATTGCTCTAGTTCAACATGCTTGCTGTGTTGCACACTGTGGTAGACTGATTAAGGGTAGGGACACAATATGAATGATCAAAGAATCAAAGGCCTTTCCACACTACCCAACCAGAGCACTTTTGTTCCACTTTAACTGTCATTGCAACATCCAGTGGAATCCTGTGGTTTGCAGTTTGGTGTCCAGTCCAAATCCCTTCCATGCAAGAACTCATAAAGCACCCCTGAAGATGGCCATGCAGCCTCTGTTTAAAAACCTCTGTTTAAAAACCTCTGAGAGAGTGTGCTTCATTGTCGAACAGCTCTTACTGTCAGGAAGTTCTTCCTAATGTTGAGGTAGAAACTCTTTTCTTGTAGTTTGTGTCCATTGCTCCAGGTCCTATTCTCTGGAGCTGCAGAAAACAAACTTGCTCCATCTTCAGTATGGCATCCTTTCAAATATTTAAACAGGGCTATCATATCATCGTTTAACCTTCTCTTCTCCAGGATAAACATACCACAGCAGGTAAAATGAAACCATGGTGCTATAATTTGGGTAGTGTGAAAGGGCCCTGATCTTGGAAGCTTTACCTGCTTTGGACTGCAACTCCAGATCCCCCAGCCAGCATTTTCTGAGATCTGGAAAAGCCAATAATGAATAATTTAACAAACAACAGAATATCCCAGTGTCCTCTTCAATCCTGTTGATGCTGGGTGATAGACAAGTGGAAGACCCTGTCTTGAGACAGAGGTAGTGCTTCCCAATCAGCTACCTCGTCCTCTATTAATCAGCAGCTGTCATTTCCTAGTGGGGCTTCCTCTAAAACCCAGGTCATCACATGCAGTTTAGGCCAGTCAGTGCTTTAGCAAGATTACACAACTCTGCTCTGAGAAAACAAACTTCCAAGAAAGAGGAAGCAGTTCCTGACTGACACACTCCCCACACACACTGCAGAAAAGGTGACTGAGTACATAAGAGTATAAGAGTCCAGGGAAAGATTGCCTACTCCACTCCCCACCCCATCTCCCAGTCCTTCATGTGCCCTTTACAGTACAAAGGTTGATGTTGACTCTGAAAAGTGCTGTTTGTGCAACCTTACCAGCTGGACATTTGAGCACTATGTTGTTAAACAGCGAGGAGTGTACTAGGAGAAAGTGTAACTGTAATATACAGGTAAACATGTCCTTCAGCAAATCGTTCTGTCTGCTCATAGTCATACAGCACGCAGCTCTTACCCGTCATCTCCACCCTTATATATTTCTGCAAGGGGATTTTGGCTAATAGTGAATGAGGGAATGCAGGGCCATGAAAGAGAGAGAAGCCATATGATATGGGAGGAAACATCGCTTCTTGCTGTTTTGCCAGCTTTGACTGGCAGAGACTGTGCAGAAGAAGCACCCATCTGGAGTCAAATTTGTGAACACTTGGAGGCCTGGTGCTCTCTCTCTCTCTCTCTGTCTCTCTCTCACACACACACAAGCACACAATTTAAACACAGCTGATGTTTAACAAGATGAGCAGGTGTACAACTATGTGCCCTAACAAGTAGTTAGTGAACTGAGGAAAAAGGCAGTCTTGGCTTCAAATATGAAGTAAGCTGTCACAGATCCTCCACAGATGGAAACTGGGATGTGTGGGACCAAACAACATCAGAGCCTATTAAATATGGCAAAAGTTATAAACGAGGAGGAATACACAAGTTGTGAGAGGCTGTACTCTATATATTTTTTATGCACTCTGGTTCTTCTACTATGAAAGAAAGGGTTTTGCACCAGATGCTGTATCCCCATTCCAGTAAAATTTCTGCATTGACTTTAAAATCACTAATACTAAATGCCACCGTTTTGCTAGCATGTTCTTGATTTTGCAATAGGGTAGCCTCTCAGGTTGAAGGCAGCCCAGTGACTAAACTGACGTTGGGAGCCACCTTGAGTCCTGCTCGGGGAGAAAGGGTCTGGGAGAAATGTGGCATACAGATGCAATAAATAAATAAATTTAAAAATAGGTCTGGGCAACAAAAAGGGTCTGTGAGCCAATTTTCTACCCAGACATCCTCCAGGAGCCACGGAGACTTTGGTAGCCTCTTGTGATAAAGTCTTACGTTAAACTGTGTGTGGAACTTTGAGGGGGAAAATTGCAGCAAGAAGAGAAAAGAGAGGAGTCTGGAATTGCTAAAGCCTGGAAAAAAAAACAGCTTGTGGGTTACATTTTCCCACCCCTGAAGCAAAGCATTTTTTTAAAAAGAAAATATTTCTTCAGTGCTTTTATTGTCAGCAGTACTGTCTGTACCTTCTTCTATTCCACATCAGAATTGCATTTATATAAAACAGGCTCAAACTTTGCCTTGAAATTTTTGGCAGGTTGTCCATAGGCCTGTCTTAGTAGTGCTCTGATTTAACCCTCTCCTCGACCTCCTCATTATAATTGATTCATTTATTGGAATTTAACATTGACAAATAATTCCTTGTCAAAAAACAGAATCCTCCAGTAGAACAGAATGGGTTAGATTGTAACCTTTGGATTCATAGGCCTGAGTAGCAGGCACAGAACTGCTGTTAACATTTTTTTTTTTTTTTTTTTTTTTTTTTTGCTTGGGATACAGAAGGGGTTAACTTAAAAACCTGTTATAAAACAGGGAACTCTAATGTATATTGAAAGCATATGACTCATGAGAGAAAAAAGGAGGAAAATATTTCAGATTGGGTTGGACCTATATCTGTTTATATCTCAAAGCTTCCTTCAAAAATTAAAGTGACTCCTATCCTCCTCCACAAAAATCTGCCAATCCAGAAAAATTGCAGCTGATGATAAATGCTTCTATCACCAGGAAAATACAGGATCAAGAAATTAATGGCAGAAATGAGTGTTTCCCTTCCTAAGCCTCCATATGTTCTAGATCTTTTTTTTTCCCATTCTCATTTGTCATTCATTCAGCCCCACTGGGTATTCTTATTCACAGAAAAGAGCGCAGCATTACACCTAATCTCTTCTTTTATCCAACCCCAAAATGTGATAGTTCAGATCTGAAAAATAAAAACATAAAAACAAAAACGTCAGGAACAAACTCATCCAGAATACGGCCACATAGCTAAAAAAACCCACAAAAAACAAACACTTAATAAATGAAAACATAAAAGCATAAAATAAAATACGTTTTAAAGCTTTGTATTTGGACTTGAGGTATTCTCTCCCTCAGCAGGCAAATGGAATCCAGTCATAGAAATATCTTTCCGTATGAAACACAGAATACACAGGGGAGTCCCTACTGTTAAACACGGTGAGAGAGCAGCAGATTCAGTTGGTAGCAGGCAGTCTTAATTGTTCCTTCTGAGCATCCAACTTCCTGACTGTCCCCTTCTGTTGAAGTACAGTAGCCATGTGTGATGTTCTGTCCTACACATGAGTGCTAACTTATTGCCAATTCTACATACAGAAACTGATCAGACTGGCACACATGTTAATCTTCCTTCAGCACTGGTGAATGCATACCATGTTTGCCACACGTGAGAGCAGCCAGCTAGCATAGGCAGTAGAAGACAGACTGTGTGGCTGCCTCTACTCTATAGAATTAACGCAGTTTGACGCTACTTTAAATGCCATGGCTCAATGCTATGGAATTCTGGGATTTGTAGTTTTGTGAGATATTGAGCCTTCATTGCCAGAGTACTCTGGTGCCACAAGAAACTACCAATTCCAAGATTCCATAGCCATGACAGCTAAAGCAGTGTCAAACGGCATTAACTCTGCAGTCTGGCAGCAGCATAAGGCTCATATACTCAAGCCTGTCCTCCAGTGCCTTTCTACTGCATCCCAGTTGCACTCTTTAGCATCCGCCACCTGAGGTGGCTGTCTCATTTCCTCTATTGAAGAGCTGACACTGCTGCACTCTAAAATTAGCCTGCTGTTTTCCACTGTGATAAGAGGAGGACATCCCATTACCAGTATTCAAGAGGCAGTGCAGTCATTATCTGTACATGGTGGACAGAGACAGGGCAGACCATCTTGGTCACCATCTTGCTGTTCATCATCACCATCAATCACTATCTTGCTGTTCATCACAGGCATCAAATTGTCTTGGGGCCACCATGAGAGTCCATGGAAACTCATTGCTTGTATTTTCATCACCAATCAATGATAACATGAATTTTATCAAACAGGTATTACTATTACCATGTGTGCATCTATAATCTGCTGTTGGTCATAATATCAGGAATCTGGATCAACATTTTCCAAGTTCCACAGAAGCCTAGAAAAATGATTTTACTAGAGGCTATTCAAAGCATCTATGTGAGGCAATGTCTCTGAAAATTTAAAATTTGCACAAAACCACAGTAGTGTATCTATCATGCTACTGTATGCTCTACCCTACAACCTCATCAGGCCCAAAGACTTCATAATCACTGTCAGAGCTTTCCAGGTTATGATCTGATTGCTGAAAGTAAACAGGTATGTTGATCTTCTGTGGAAGTCAACACCAAACTTTCTCATACCTTGACAGACCTTCCCTTGAGACAGCTACACTAGATAAATACAGGCAAACTCTTTTAAACATGAGTAATGTTATCAAACCTGGTGCAGTTTCAGATTGGCTAGTCTCTCTAACCCACTCTCTTGCAGGGGTTATAAAATTCTAACAAATGGCAAATATTTACTTTTTAAGAATAGTTACGACGAGAGCTTTTCCAATGGAGCACTCTAAACACACACACACACATACTCACAAATATATATTCTTTGATATTACTCATAGCATGCGGAAACATATAAAAACATACCCTCTGGGTATGATAGAAGCTTACTATTCTATTCCTTTCTTTACCCTGGATTCTCTAGTGTTGCTTTATTACTGCCCAAAGTCTTTGTCCTGATCTCCTGCAGAAATCAGCTAACATGACTTCATCTGTGCCAGGACTCAACAGGGCCCATCCCCAGCATCTGTTCCCAAGGTGAGAATGCAGTCAAACATAAAATCAGTGAGACTTACTTCCAAGTAGGCACAACAGATAGGACTAGGCACCATGCCATTTGGCTACACTAATCAGAGAATAGTTTCCAGTAATGAAACATAAATGCTGTCTTGTCATATGCTGTCTATGCTAGTGTCATCATGAAGTTTTCCTTTGGAACTCTCTTTGTTGGTATCTCTTCAACCAATTACCCAGTTCCATGTCCCCTTTATTTCCAGTAAGAAAATTACCTTTACTAAGCCCATCGTTCTCTCCCACTCCTGTGATTCTAGTTTAAGCTCTATGCATGTCTTTTTCTTGATTTCTCCTCACGTCCTTTCTTTCCTCTCTTCCTGCTATTCATTTTCCTCTCTCTATTCTTCCCCCATACTTATCTCTGAGTCTATCTCATCCTTGTCTTTTATGATAGAAATGATCTCTTCTTCCTCCTTTTCAGTCATCAAGCTATTCTTTCAACACACTCCCTTCTTCAGTACAGCTTTTTCTAGTCTACCTGAGGCTTCATGTACTTTACAACATCTCAGGCTATCTAGCTTAGGAGTTTATCAGACGACGGAAATTGGAAGTTTAATCTAATGGCAATCCGAACGCAATAATGGGGTTTCACGTTATTGCGTATTAAAGTATCTCACGCAATTTCGGCAAAAGGGAAGTCATTCCAAATGCAATCATGGTTTTTACATTATTGTGTATTAAAGCATCTCACACAATTTCGGGCAATGGGCAGTCATTTTTGGGTAATGGGAAGTCATTCTGAATGCATTCTAAATGTAGTTGGAATTCACGTAAATTCGCTAAACTAGCAAATTCACGTGAATTCGAATTGGCTCCAATTGGCTCCATTTGAAATAAAGAGAAATTCCTCCCGATTGATAAACTCCTTAGAAAAAAGGTAAGAGAATACATAATGGGGTGCATAAAGTAAATAGGCATTCGTTTTTCACTTTCTCTCATAATCATAGACAATGAGATCATCCACTGAAGTCGAGTGGTGGAAGATTCAGGGCAAGCAAAAGAAAGTAATTTTTTCATGTGGTGCACAGTTAAACTATAGAATTAGCTACCACAAGCTTTAACTTTGGCTGCCAGCTTGGATTGATTTGAAAAGGAATTAGACAAAGTCATGAAGGATGTGGCTACTAGAAAGCATGTAACAAAAACAGGGCATTGCCCCTCCAAATAAGAATACTGCTCTCCCAAATTTTCCTTCACTCTCCAAGTTTCTAGCATTGCAGTAACTTAATACTTCTGTTGAACACATAGAAATAGAGTTTAGGTTTATAAAGAAAAGGGAAGGCAAAGTGACCAAGGGAATGGAAACATTAGTAAGTGTAATAGTTCTACCTGTTTAATGATTTTCAGTGTCTCACTCTTTACAATAATAGAAATTTGAGGATTGAAGGAAATTTTTGGTTGGGAGAGCAGATTTCTCATTTGGAGAGGTAATGTCTTCATTTTGGCATATAGCCCTAGTACACGCCTAGCTATTAGCTCTGTATGTATATATGTGTGTGCGTGCACGCCTTCAAGTCTCCTGGCAACGTATGTCAACCCAATGAATTTCATAGAATTTTCTTAGGCAAGAAATACTCATAGGTGGTTTTGCCAGTTCTTTTCTCTGAAATATAGTCAACAGCACTTGGTATTCATCAGTGGTGCCCCATACAAGTACTAACCTCTGCCTCGATTATCTTTGATAGAGAGGTGGGATACAAATTAAAAATATATATTTTTTGATTAACCAAGGCTAACCCTGCTTAGCTTCCAAGCTCAGAGAAGATCTGATGCCTTTAGATAGGAGGATGAACATTACCTCCAGGCTGAGAAGCAGCATCTCTTTCAATGTCAGCTCTTCAGGAATGTAAGTGAGGTCAGGACCTGACATGCAGCTGTAGATGGTCAAAGTACTTCTTGTGTTTTGTGTTATCTCTGGAAATGATTTTGCTGATTAAAAAAAAATAATTTTAAAAAATACCATAGTTTTTGTGGCTTGAAGAGTAAATGACAAACTAAACATTAGAATTCAAGGAAAGAAGTCATGGCACAGAATGTCTTTGCTGAGCAGTGAGGATTAGCGAAGAGTGAACTTACCTTGGCTCAAGCTGAAACAGGTCAGCAAGTAGAACTATTCTTTTAAAAAACCCACCATAAAATAGCTGCACTCATGCCAGATTTCATTGCCAATAAAACCCATTCCCTTCTCATTTCCTTTTCCTAGAATTAGCAGTGTTCTCAATCATGGGGTTCTGCGTGATTGCGTGAGAAACTATCACACGCAATTTCGGGCAGTGGGAGGCAATTTCGGGCTGTTCTGAACACAATGCAGTGTCAATACGCAATCACGTAAATTAGCTGAACTAGCGAATTTACTCAATTCCAAACTGGCCTCACTTCCACTTCTTTCGAAATTAAGATAAATTCTTCCCATGTGATAAACTCCTAAGAAGCCTCCCTTTGATTCTGACATGTCCAGGAACAGCATGTGCCCATGTGTAAGGAGTCTTAAAAAATACAGGGTACCTGTTCCAAGATACCTGTTTCTTGTCTAAAGGATTGGAAAGCCCTTGGGAAATGGCATATCCCATGGCCCCTGACATTAGGATACTATCCTATGTTCAATGCATAGTTCAGTGCTAAGTTTATTGGCATAAATAAGACAAAAATGTATTGGACAGGTTCATATTAGAAAAGAAGTGATTGCAAACTTCAGCAACAGCAATACTGTATTTTGAAAAGTCTAGGTTCCTTTCTAGTAAATCTGAGAATGCTTTTATGAAATGAATTAAAATTCACCACAGCTAAATTTGCTTCTTTAAAAAGGTGTGCAGTTTTATTTCATTAATATGTGTATTCAGCAGATTTTACTTTCTGTATATCCTAACTTCCTTTCCCCAGAAAATTAAAATTATGCCATAGTTTGGGAGGTTGGGTTTTTTGACCCAGCAGCCAGGAGCTTTCCATGAAGGAATTCTTCAAATAAGATATGAATTATCCACAATGAAATACCATTACTCAGACCAGATGGTAAATATGGATTCTTTTGCAAACTTATATAATTTCCTTTTGCACTGTGTTGGAAAGACTCCAGAATAACCCACCTTCAGACAGCTTGGGGATGATTAAACAGCCAGCGTCATAGCATTTGAATCCTTTTAATTCCATCTACTTTTTTCATTTATGCCCAGTGCCTTTTCCTACATCATGAAACAAATATCTTTGGCATCTATCTTGTGGCTTCCCAGACATTGAGCTGCCACTCAATTGAACCTTGTTGATCTTCAACAAGGTGACAATGGGCAGAGCAGGACTGAACTGAACCTCCTCCTACATATAGATTCAAAGTAGACATGAGGGGCATGCTGGACCAACTTACTGCCACCACCCCACATCCAATTTGCTGTGCATTCATCATCCATTTGAAGTTCCCCTTCATCTACATGGATGGAAAGGTATAGATTTCTTCCTTGCAAGCATGTACAGACATTGAGTTCTATCAAACCAGCCAGGATTGTCCTCTTATATAGAGGAGACTTGTATGGACAAACATCCAAATATCTGGCATTTTAGCCACTATAATATTTAACCAGTAGGGCAGGGGTTGGGGAAATGTGTCCATGTGCCATAAGTGACCCCGAGCACCACTTCTGCTGCCACTGAAGCCTCCTTGATAACCCCCAATTTCCCAACCTTTAAAAACAATTAAACTGGGGGGGCTACTTTTCACCCGAAAACTGGCTGAAAATTAGCCATATATTTAGTGACAGTCTGCTCTGAGCCTCACCCTCTTAAAAAAACTCAACCTGATTCATCTACAATGGCAGCCAATGGTGACATAGCATTACTTCTGGCACACTGAAGCATCGAGGTGTGACCTGGGGATGCACAGGGGCAAAAATTGGCCACCATCCCCTCTGCAGTTGTCCAGCTTGGCAATAGATGCATGGTCAGAAAGCCTCATTAGTCAGGCTGTAAAGAAACTTGCCAGGCAAAGTCTGTGATAAGGTTGCCATCAGTCAGAAATGACTTGAAAGCATGCAACAAAAACAACAACAAAGGTTAGCCACCAGAGGAGTCAAAATTCCCCATCTCTCCTGAAAATATAGCTTTCAGCAGAAGACAGAATAATTAAGAATACTAACAGAATCTGTTCTCAGACATACTTGGAAACAATATTGTTGCCCCAGAATAATACGATGGGTAAAAAGAGGGAATCTTCTTCAAAGGACAAATGTATACAATCCTGTTTAAGAACTGTAGCACCGCCACAGAATGACAATGGCAGGATGTGCCATTAAATAAGCAACCTGTGCTTATGGCTCATAACATAAAGGCACCAGATCACCTTGGAAGCTAAGCAGGGTTGTCTCTAGTTAGTACTTGGATGGGAGGCTGCCAACAGTGGAAATGGCATCATCAACTCTGAATATTTCTTGCCTAAGGAAAACCTGTAAAATTCATGGGATCACCATAAATTGACAGGTGATTTGAAGGCACAACATACACACGTAACACTTATGGATCATTATTAATTATGCTAAATTGTTATAGTTAAACAGGAAAATCAGAGAGTTTTTGACTTCAAAAAATGGCTGGCTGAGCGAGGCTTTGACCTGGGATCCATCCAGGCAGTGATTTAGGTCTGATAACAGCCAGGGGCATCCCAGATCCTGAACTGAATGTGGAACAGGTAAGCTGGCATATTTCTATATGCAATAAGCTCCATACTTGAGTATATATGGTTATAAAGCAATGAAGCTGGCTATATCCTGATGGATTGGGCCAGTCTGGGCACCTCCTATGTCCACAAATGGTATAAATCTGGTGGTTATGTGAATGCGTGTACAACAGAGTGTATTTGTGCAACAAATGTCTTGGTTAGGAACTGAGCAGAGAGTTTGACATTCCCCCCAGAGAGTTCCCTATAAGCAAAGATATTTTGTGTTTTAATAAGCACATAGATATTATAATTGATTAATTATTGACATACATCAGCTAATGAGACCATAATACATCAGATGTCCCTCAGTTGTACCAGCAGTAAGTATCTATTTCTTGGGACTCAGCCAATATTATCATTTTAACAGAACTTGTACAAAGAGAAATTAAGTTTCATGCAATGATTATCTCTTGACGGTGGGAAATTGGATATAATAACGTGGATAGTTGAGTTCAGACAAGGCAAAAAGAATTAAGAGAACAATATCTGAATAGTTTACATTCTCACAGAATCAACAAGGTTTAACTTATACAACTTGCAAGCGGATGTCTTATCCAAAGTGTGAAAAACATATGTGTTAACTTTTTGAGAAATTCAGCTGACAGGATAAAAGTTAAGACCTTTCCCCATCCACAATCTCTGAGCAGACAAGGAATCTGGATCTGACACTTGAAGCTGCTCCCACTTCACACTTTATATAGTGGTAAATGTGTTTGACACTACAAACATGCAGCCTTGATCAATGTCTGATGCAACTGTTTTAATGGAACAGTTAGGCTCAAATGTGCACTTGGGAAAATGTGCATTTCAAAAACAGATAGGTATGTAGTTGAAAAAAATGAGGGAAAATTGGAACATGTTATAGATCACAGATAGGACACTGGAAAGGAAAATTATAGCAACATGAGGATTTAAAAACTCTTGCAGAAGCTTTAAAGGCTTTCAGGAATTATTGGGAACCTAGGGAGGAAAGCTAGCCTTTGAGATATTCCACTTTTGCCAGCTCATTCCTGTGGAGACAGCAGGAGTAAACATATAACTTTGTTATCATAAGTGTGGAATTGCTGTAGGGTAGGTAAGAACTACTAACTCCTATGCAAAGTTCCTCACTGGAAGACAGTGTAAAGCAAAGGGCAAAGTTTACCTCTGTGCTGGGTTTTTCTTTTGTTATCAAGTGTCTGGTGGGGCATTGGTGAAACTGAAAGCCTCTTTTAACCCAGCCACCCACTCCCACCCAACTGATACCATAGACACCGTAGCAGTCCCCTTAACTCGGGAAAATGCTATATATTCCCACATTAAAATTTCCTTTTCTATGTGCCTAGTAGAGAATTAGAATGAGGGTACCATCCAAACCAATGTACATGATGGAGGCAGTAACAGCAACTGTAACCATGGGGCTTTCTAGATTGGCAAAAAGAAGTGTGTTCATGGCTGCATGAAACTCTAGCCTTTAGATGAGAAAAAGGGAAAGTGTGCCACGAAAACGCTTTTTTGCGTTTTAGGGGAGAAGAAGCCCCTTTAAAAAGGTGCTGGTTTTCCCAGCTTCTTTTTAAAAACTGTGGAACAGTGCAGCTCCATCTAAAGGCTGTGGTGCAGCTGCTAAGCATTAAGGAAAAGGCAACTTCATGTCACACTTTCCTGCCAATCTAGAAAGCCCCCATGTTTATTTATTTCTACTATACTGTACTTGATAGAACATAGGCTCCAAGATGTCAAAAATGATAAAAGCTTGTATCATTTTTTAAAGAGCATACTTAACAATCTCATTTGTAAATATATTGTTTCAAACAATACAAAGTTCCTAGGTGTCTTTCAAGGGAATGGAGATGAATCTAATACCTACCTGTGTGTCTTTTTGTTCCAGAAACTGTTTCTCCTCCACTGTTTTTATATGTCCCAGATGATTGGCTTCCACCTGTAGCCATGATGCCGCCATTTGAAGTTACCTTTTAAAAGGAAATAATGTGATTTATTTTGTCTTTGTTGTACAAATTGCCTGATTAAAGTGATTAACAACCATGACAAACTAATGGCTGCATACTCCCAAGCCACATGATTTTATCTTCAAGGTTTGGAAAAATTGGATACTCCAGTGCCTTACCCTTTGCCATAGATTAGGTTGAAATGCAAAGGCATACACATTTGGGTGTAATTGATGGTTTTATTATTACATTCTCTCTCGGATGTCACAGACAAAAACTAAGACATACATTGGGGATTTATCACTCATATAGCCAAGATTATTGTCTTAGCCTACACATGTGCTTTTATTTTATTTTTCTGAAGACTCGCTCCTTATATTAAACTTTCTTTAATAGTGGTGTACTTTTAAAAATGAAACTTAAAAAGAAGTCAGCCTAGCAAAAAAATCTTGTTGTGTGAAATATTACATTTCAGGTTTTCCTTCCAACATAATACTTCCAGGATACACTTTGTATTCCCCTCTCCTGCTTTTGTGCGTGTCATTACTTTCTGGACTCACTAATATCTTCTGGATAAGCAGTTGGGATGTTGCTGTTGTGTGCCTTTAAGTTGTTTCTGACTTAGTTCAACCCTTAGATGAACCTATTGCAGGGTTTTCTTGGCAAGTTTTTTTTTTCTGGAGGAGGTCTTCCACTGCTTTCCTCTGAGGCTGAGACAGTATGACTTGACCAAGGTCTGAATTCTCCTCCAGCACTCAAACCACTGCATCACACTGGCTCTCAAGCATAAGCAGGTAAGATAAAATAGAAGCCAGTTGGAAGTGTAGCTGTGGGACGCAGAAAATGAGGGCTTTGCCCTTCAATAAGACTTCTGCCCACCAATAAAATTTTCCTTCAGTCTCCAAATTTCTGTCACTGCAGAGTGAGAGAGAGGAGAGAGAGTGAAAGCATTAACACCCAGAATTCTTTTGTTTCTTGTGTCCATATTCCTATTGCTACTTTGCCCGCCTATTTTCTTTAGATGCTAAACTGCATTTCTGCATGCTCACCTGAAGTTTTAAGGTACTGCAATGCTATAAATGGGGACTGAAAGTAATCTAATTGAAGGAATCTGAATTTTTATTGGGGCAATTTCCTAATTTTTGTCCCCTCCCTAGCTACACCGTAGGAAAAGATGGGTAAGATGATGATGATGACGATGCCAGCCTCTGAAGATGCCAGCCACAGATGCTGGCGAAAGGTCACAAAGGAACTCTTCTAGGACATGGCCACATAGCCCGAAAGCTCCACAAAAAAGTATGGATGCCGGCCATGAAAGCCTTCGACTCCACGATGACAACAATGTTGACAATGACACCATCAGAGTGCACTAGCATTTTAAGCATATATAACCACATTTACATGCAGCTTTTACCCAACCTTTTGAGAAAAATGGGAATGTAGAGATGGGCAGCATGCAGCCACCCCTGTACTGGCTGAATCAGGGCCACAGCAACTGCACGCTGCAGCCCCAATCCAGCCTCCAGAAAGTACAAAAGGAGCTGCAGAAAGTGGCTTCTTTTTTCGCTCTCCAAGGGGCGCCCTAGCTGCAGTGGCGTGGCTTTATGACGCCCCTTTGGCGCTGCATCATGTAGAGTCATGCCATGATAGCGCAGGCTGTGTACACCAGTGCGCACCAAAATGGCGCCGTGGGGGTAGGGGTAGGGCATCCAGCCCTGGCTCCATGCACAGGCTGGCACAAAATGCCAGTCTGTACAGGCTCAAAGTCACATTTGATCTGGAACTGATATTCAACTGACAGCATTTTAATAATACACCACCGAAAGATACAAGATTTATCCTTCTTCCTTTTTAAGTTATAAGGAGTTGTAAGTTAATATAGGAAAGGAATGGAGAAAAGGATTAAAGGATACACTGTTTCGCTTGACAAATGGGAAGTCAATTATTTTTTCCCCTTTTTTATTGAGTGTGTGTGTAAATGTATATACTGTATATATTGGAATGCTGCAGTGGGTTGTAATGTTTTGTGTGCTCCTACATAGTTTATATGTCTACAATTATATATTTGTTTATATATTATTAAAACATTTTTAAAAAGGATGTAGGATGTATAGCCACCTGGAGGAGGAGGAGGGAAACCTTACCCTTGACCTGCATCTGTTTTCTAACAACATGTTACATAAAGCAGCAAAACACAAGCAAATACTCTTGGGATCTAAAAGTCTCCCTACTGGTTGAAGTCACAGGGTTTCCAGAGAAAGTGTGTCCATAGCCTCATTGTGAAAAAAGTATTCCCTTGGTTTTTCATTCTCCTGCTTTGTCAGGAAACAATGGCCTTTGACTTCCTGCAAACCTCAGATGCCTTATTCTTTGAATTCCCAAATAGGAAGTGCTGGGGTTCTTCTGCCAAGTACACAGAAGCTTTCGTTCCTTTTCAGTGCAGGATTAATAGCTTGGAAGTGACAGCACTGCTGCAAAGAACTACTCAGACACCTTGTGGTTGCTTCCAAGACTAGTGTAACTTTCTCAAACTGCCCAATCATCCTTCTCAATTTGCCTTTCTATGTTGGTTTTCATGCCTTTTAGACATGATCCCTGTAGAAGAGCTTGCTTTTGTGACAAAGACAGGCTAGACCATACTTCTGAATAGGAAAGGACAGACTTGTCAGGACACTGATGTGCAGATAGCAAGACTGTCAAAGAAACAAATTTTTACAGGGATCAAACCAATAGCATCTGATCTGACAGCAATTGCTTGCTAAGTGAATTGCCAGGAGGACTCCTGCAGCCAGTATTAGGCTCAAGCAGTACATTATAAGAATTTTGTGGGTGCTTTTCTCTCCCTCCCTGACCTGCCACCCAATTGTTTCTTTCAAACTAAAATTAGCTTAAGCAACTTATGTGTTGGAATGAAGACTAAATGGAGAGATGCTGCTTATCATCCTTTCCTTGTTTGGGACGGGAGTGCAATAGTCATGCTGTACCTGATCTTTCATCCACAGGGAGAAAAACTACAGAGCCCCTATATCTCCCCCCTTCATTTTATTTTGAACTGGGAAGAAATGCCTAGGGGGGAAAAGTTAAGCAGCCCCTCCCCACCTCTGGGAGAAAATTGGCAAAATAAATAAGAAAGACATTTCTGGGTTAGACCCCAAGATCCCATTGAGTTGGAGGGTGAAGTTAAACATTTCTGCATATTTATATTTGCTGTTGGAGGGAAAGATGGATATATCCATTAACCAGGTATAGACGATTATAGTAATAATTAATATTTGTATTTCACAGTATTTTGCGCTTTTCACATATATTATCTAAGCCTATAAAATTCTGTCAGAGCGAGAAAAGTTGTAATAACCAGCCATAAATGTTTCCAAAAAAAAGACCTGTATAGTTAAATTGTCCTGCCTCATTCACAGGGAAGAAGCATGTGCCTAAATGCCATTTTCTTCTGTTTGCTGCTCTTTCATGTTTTTCTGCCACTTCCTGTCACCCTCACCCCAAAAATCTATTAAGGAGGGCAAAGACAAAATTGCATGCATCCTATTGTTATTCCCAATTCAAGTATCTATGAATCTATGAAGCTCAAACTCTGTGCCCTGTTGCCACTTAATAACTGATTGAGAAGGTCAATGCTAGGAGGGAATATGCTGATAGGATTCCAGCCAATAAAAAGTAAAATGCCTTTTGATTGCTAGTGCTAGGAGGTTTGGGGTTGACAGCAGAATAGAATAGAATAAATGTTTATTATGATTATAGACCAGTACAAGGGAGCAGGGTACATTCAACTAAATGCATAAAAATAAAATATACATCTTTTTGAAACATAAAATGAATATTGAAAAAATATTTAAATATTGAATATTTAAAATATTTAAAACATTAAAAATAGTATGTGAACTGTTTACAGGGAACTGTTTACAGAGGCCTGCTCTGTGACACCAGTCATCATACAATGAATCTTAAGCACTGCTGCACAGAACCTAACAATATTGTATGTTAAATCAGGATTAATGTTTGAAAGCAACAGAAAAGTATAAAACTGTCCTGGGCATCTTGGATATTTATACACCGATCATGAAATGAGACAAATGCAGGTGTCTCTATAGTACAAACACTGGAGTAACTCATACTCAATTGGTTCTACATGACCAGACTTGTGGGGGTATTGGTTCTCCGAATAAGGGATCTTCCTATATCAGCCTCCCAAGACAGCTGATGGGAGAGCGTGACACCATGCTAGAGTAAAGACCCTCTAATATTTAGGTATTTCGGGATTAATTACATATGCCATAGAGAAGGCAAAGTACTTGTTAAGAGTACTAACAATAAAGGTTAGAGACATAGCGAGATCCAATGGATGCTCTACTATATGTCTGCTATATATTGTTTGATGGCTGCTGTGGCTGGGATTGAAAGCAAGATACAATGGGCATGCACACCTTGTTTCCAAGACTAATACTGCTCCCAGAGACATTACAGTATTAGTGTTGCAAACAAGATATGTTTATCCTGTGGCTCTTGTTTTCACAAAAAGCATCATTATTGCCATGGCGTAGACAAATTCAGCAGTTGTGTGCAGCCAGCAATGGTTTAGGGGGCAGAATGGGACTTTTTGGCTGGACCCACCCTGATTTAGAAGCTTCCCATGTATATTTTTTAAATGTCTCTGTCCCATTTACAGATCAAGTAAGGGATATATATGCCTGAATTTATTTCAACAGTCTTCATGGATGAGAGGCATGACATGCTCCATTTGTTCAAACATTTTTCCTTCCAGTTTATTGGAAGCACATCTAGCCATAGAGCAGATCATTTCCAGAAGGGAATCACCGCAAAGTAAACTGAACAGATCTGTTCATCATTCATGCAGCCCATTTCTCCTGCTTAAAAAAGTTGTGTTCTCTACTTTATGTTGGCTACATGTTAGCATGGTGGAGCTTACAGTGTTGGACACCAAAACCCAGGCTCAGATCCCCTTTTAGCCAGGAAGCCCACTGGATGATCTGCGGTCAATCACTTCCTCTCAGTCTAAACTACCTCATGGGATTATTGTGAGAATAAAATTAAGGGCCTAGGATTTTAAGAGGAATGAAAGAATATAAAAATAATGAATAGATAAAGAGTTCTTGGGAGAGATAGGTGGAGAAAGAGGGCCAGTTTGTCCATTTAAGGTAGATCAGTACCATTTTGCAAGTATGGGATTAAACAGCTCAGGAGCAAATTGACTGAGAGACTACCTTCTTTCAGCCTTGCCAGCATGTTCACTGGGGATGTGTAGAGCTACTATGATCGAATTAAGTTGGTATAGTTTAGTGCAGATGAGAGCTTTCTCCTTTGTGGTGTCCACCATGTGGAATTACCTCCTTGCTAAGATCAGATGCACTAAGACAATTTCATCTTCTAATCAGAAGTTTGTGTGCTTGCACAGGCAATTCTTTGATTACCACAACCAGTTACATACCTCTGGTTAATTTAAGAAGTTTTTTTAATTGATTCTATTGTATTTTATGAGTTTAAATAATGTACCATCAGCCCTCCATATCCACAGATTCTGTATTCATGAATTCAACCATCCATGGTTTGAAAATATTTAAAAATTATATAAGTTGCAAAAAGCAAACCTTAATTTTTCCATTTTATACAATCAGCCCTCCGTATCCTCGGATTCTTTATGCATATATTAAAGAATCCATGGTTTGCAAATATTCAAATATATATATAAATTCCAAAAAAGCAAGCCTTGATTTTGCTATTTTATATCAGGGATACCATTTTACTATCCATTGTATTTAATGGGACTTGAACCTCCATGGATTTTGGTATCCACAAGGAGCGGGGGGGGGGGTGTCCTGGAACCAAACCGCAGTGAATACAAAGGTTTTACCATGCCATTTAATGGGATATTGAGCATCCATTGAGTTTGGTATCCATGAGGGGTCCTGGAACCAAACCTCTCCAATTACAAGCTTATAGGCAGCATATTGGCATCATGAATTGTGATAAAGAAACCCCTCAACATATCTTCACTTGAGTCCCTCTCCCCCACCACCACCACCACCACCACCTTTCTAGACCTAAACTAAGCCATTGAATCAATGAGAATTTGGTAGACCAACACATCTGTAAGTTGTGTTGATTCAGTGTGTCTGTTCTTGTGGCAACTAACAAGTGGATTTAAGCCATCATTTCCTTGTGCTCATGCTAGATTACTTAAGAGCAGGAGTGATGATCATGCAGCCAGCCAGGTGTTGAACTGTCCTAGTCAGTCCAACAACATCTGGAGAGCCATAACATTCCCACCCATGGCTTACAGGATTGTTTTAAAGCATATTGAGGCAATGTGTGTAAAGTGCTTTGAGAGAAAGGATGTTATATAATATTTTTCAAAATCATCTTAAGGAGGGATTCACAATAACAATAATTCAGAATTCCCCACATTGGGATTCAAAGTCAAACAGTGAAGGAAAATTTAAAGATATAGCTATGTTGGTCTATAGAATCAGTATGTGAAGAGATCTTGTAGCACCTTTGAGACTAACTGCAAGAAAGAAATTGGTAGCATGAGCTTTTGGAGACTTCAGTCTACTTCCTCAGATGCTTTAATTAATGTTAATGCATGAGATGCATTAATGCATCTGAGGAAGTAGATTGAAGTCTATGAAAGCTCATGCTACCGATTTCTTTCTTTCAGTTAGTTTCAAAGTTGCTACAAGATCTCTTCAGATAGTGAAGGGAAATGTTTGTATTTCTGAAAATAATTCCATATGTTGTTGATTTATTTTTTTAAAAAGAAGAAACCTGTCAACTTGATCCCTTCTGATATTCAGATGACAATATGACCCAGGCATGTTAATTTAATCTGTGCTCTGTAAACATTGCCTGCAGAAGTAATGGCGATTCTAATAAATTCAGGATTGGTTTAGACATAAAAGTCATAGTTTATTAGAGTGTACTTTATTAATACTGGAACAAATATTTGGTGAGCGTACAGAGTGCATCGCTTAGCATTTTAAACCAGCTCCAGCCTCCTGGTCTAGAGCCAGGACACAGGATGGAGGCAAGGATAACCGCACACTAAATCACTGCTGAATCACTGCCATCAGCCCGGGTCCAAGGTGCGCTCCAACTGGAACTTTTTAGAAGTCAGAAAGCTTTCTGGCTTCTAAAAAGTGCTGGCGGAGTGCAGCTTGGACCGAGGCTGATGGCGGCCAGTGGTTTGGTGGCGAATTAGTGTGTGATAATCCCCACCTCCATCCCGCATCCCAACTCCAGCCTGGGAGGATGGAGCTGGTTTAAAACACTGAGTGCTAAGCTCCTAAATGTTCCCAGCTCCCCTAACTCCCACAGTCTTCCAGCCAATTCATTAGGTGGATTCGGGGTGTTATATTCCTAAAAAGGTTACTTTTCCAAGCTTCATTTTTTAAAATAATCTTTATTATATGTTATAAAACATATACAAGAAAGAGAAGAAGAAAAACAATATAAACAAACAGACAACAAGTAAGAAAGGAAAAAACAAAACAAAAAACAAGAACAAGGGGGAAAAAACTGTTAAAACAGGACTTCCAAGAACCCAAGCCATTGCATATACTCGCATAATAACATGACTTTGTGTAAACTTTATATTTAAAATCATTTGCCTGCAAACTCATCCAATTCGATTACTTTTCCAAGCTTCAGATTTATAAAGTAATTTTGTCTGAACAGGCCCACTGTCAGTGAGAAAAAAAGGGGGGGGGGGAAACAAAACATAACAAGGCTGAATTTCAGAGTTCAGGAACTGTACTGCTGACATCAAGTGGCTCTCTGTCACAGGCAGCTGAAGACAGAATAGGAATAAAGTACCTGAATTACCCAGATACTATATCCATTTGAAGACATTTTACTGCCCAAGGCAGTAAATGGGCCCCACCACCAATTCAAGTTGTATCATCAAGGCCACTTATGTCATTTTGGCACCAGAGGCAGAAAATCCCAGAAGCACCTCTCTTTCTGCCTAGCAAAAAAATCAAAACAATATCGACTAGGAATTTGCTGCTCTTTCTCATAACCAAGAATAAGTTGTCTGAAGCAGCCACCACAATCTGTCAACCCAATGTTTAAAATGTGGCTATACTCTGCAGAATTTGGAAAACAAACCTTTTGGACTACAAATCGCCAGGTTGGCAGAGGCATTTTGGTAGTTATAGTTCAAAAAAGCAATGCTTCCAAACTCTGAATATGTGTGCACTTTAAGTTACATCTCAGGTGCCTTCACAGCAAAAACAACAGAAGTTTTCCTCTGATGTCTTCCTCAGATGTGTATTCCCTGGTAGGCATACTAACTTGATGCAATGATTTAAATGGCTTTTCCTTTCTGCCTAGGGTTGGCTAGCTTCTACTCAGATTGTAAGCATGCAACTCAATGCCAGTTTGAGCCATTGTTTCTGGCCTGGATATCAAGCTTTCATTCCCCCTCCCTCAAAAAGTACATCTCTAGCCCTTGCAGAATCTGAAATATGGGGCAAAACGTGGACTCTTCTCTGAATTTGTTCTGTGATGAATAAATCTCTCCCGGCCATTCAGGTAAAAGAGAAAAGAGAATGAGTTATGCAGGGATACATTTCAAGAGCATGAAATGAGAATATGAGAATAGGAGCAGTAGAAGGAAGTTCAAAATTTATGGAAAAAAACATTTTGAGAATCTTAAAAGAAAATGAATGAAGAAAGAAAAGCTGGAATAATTATAGAATGGACAGTGAGAACTGATTCCAAGTATTTATATCTTATTTTTTGGAAAGAAATATATATGAAATAATATTCTTAGGGGATTTCTTATCATTAATTTTATTATGTATAGATTATATGATGTATCTCTATTTTGTACTTTATACATAAGAAGATAAGCAAGACATACAAATATTTGTGTGGTAATCAACTTAAGTTGAATGCAGTTAGGAAGTTCATTGATGGAAGAATAACATCTGAATGGAAATAGGAATGAAGAATGAAATGAAATGAGAAAATGGAAAAACGAATGAAAGTGTAAATCTATTTGTCTGTTAGATTTCTTTGTTTGTGTGAGGGAACTATTTTTAATTATTGTATTTGGTTGTGTATTTAAGGTTTGTTTGTTTGTTTGTTTGTTTTAAGAAAAGAAATAGAAAAATAAATAAAAGGAGTCATCCTGCTTGGGAATAGAAAGAGGAAGGGTGATGGGATAGAGGAGAAACTGACACCATGTGACTGCCAATATCACAACTAACCCAGCAACAATGTTTCACACCTGGGGACTAATATAATTGCAAGCTCATTCACGGATTTCTCCCATCAATGAAAAAGGACTCTCGAACCGAACAGCTAGGCAATGTTGTGTGATAAGTATCGCCAGCGCTGCTTTTTCCAGCTGTAACTGTAGTTCAAAAGACGCAAGTGACAAAGTCCTCAGATCAGTTGTAATTGTGAAAAATAAAGCATGGTGAAAGGGAAAAAAATGCAACAACTAGTGTGCTGAATGGGCATTAGTTGGATGCAATGTAGAAAAATTTGCATAATTAGAATAATTTGCACACTGTGCAAATTAAATGAGCAGATCTGAGGAATTGGAATATAGGAACCCTATTTCTGCCTCAACATTTACAGTCTTCAGCTTGGAACAGTATAAAACTTGTCTTTATATGGAGCTTTTCAAAAAGGAGCTACTTCCTCTAAGCAAAGGAAACACCTTCAAATCTCCCTTCAGCAGCTGCCTGTAGTTTCCTTTGATCATATCATGGTTCTGCTCTGTATCCAGAAAATATATTACCAGTTCCTCAGAATGACAGGTTTTCTTCAGAAAGAAAAAAAAATGTTTTGCAAATTATCCACATCCTGCCATACTCTGAGCCAACACATATTTTTACTAAGTACTTCCATTACACTCTGAATCCACCCTCTAGTACAGAAGGAACACCTTCTATGACTTCAGAGTTGTACTATAGCATTCATAAATTAGACCCTTCCTGTACATTAGTACCTTGGCCATCAGCCACTGCATTTTAATCCAAGAACATACAGCCAAGCATCCATTTGTTTATCTGTGACACTGTTCAAGGGATGGAAAGAACTCCTTCTCATCCTATCACCACCATCCCCACCCTCTTTGATAATTTTTTAAAAAACAGAAGTGATGGCATAACTAACAGCCTTGTCGAATGAGTCCTTTCTAGCATTATTATTTTTCAAAAGCACAATGCTCTACTCACTTTTGCACCTGATGCATTATAGCATTACAGCGCTGTAGCAGAAGAGACTCCCAAATAGGGCTGGAAAAGGAGCAGGGCAGTGAGCACAGTTTTGGCTTCTCAGACAAGCCCCAGTTGTAAATGGTGGGGAGTGGTCATTTGTCAATGGAATTTTCTATAAAGGAAAAAAAGTCTAAAAGTTTAGGAAACCATTGCAGCCTCTTCTAGGTTTTCTATTTTTCTTAACACTTGCCATCTTGATGTTGCTTGCCTTCTCTTTCTCCCTTGATAATTGGAGATGGACTGGCATTTCTTTATCCACAGCATGCCCATTGACCAGCCTTGACCACTCTGATTTGCCATTCAAGCACTATTGAACTTTTGCACTGGGAACCATAGCAAAAAAGAGGCAAGAAAGGGGGTCATTAGTGGATTTTTGTAAAATGAGAAAGATAGAACAACAACATCATGTGTCACTCCCTTTCCACAGGTGCTATTATCCTTTTGTAATTCTGCTTTACTTCCACATGCTACATTTTGTAACTACCAGCATGACAGAGACTGCTTATTATGAACAGGTTCATTAGCTTAACACTCTTTCTTCCTATAGATTTCCTTCTTGGATTCCAACAACTAAAAGTTGTCATACCTTAAGCAGCATAGGATCAATTTGAGAGAACTCATTCAACATGTATGTCCTCCAGATCAGGTGGGTTCCACCACCCACCCACCCTTGGCAACACTGTCATGAAGGAGAGACTTGGACCATGAAAAACAATAACATTTGAATCTGTTGTGTCATTAGAGTTAAAGTGTAGTGCGTGGATTTATTGGTGTCTCTCTACTTACATTCCTTACCATCTGTTTTCAGATAAGAAAATACTTGATTTTACAAATGAACATGTTATCAATTAAGTCATTAGATTCAGGTGGCCTCTGAGAAAGAGAGCAAGCAAACACGGTTCCATCATGCCTGGGCTGCAGAAGCTGATGACAGGCCCTTCGTGTTCAAAATGCCATTGCTATGGCTTCTGAGGGGGAAGAAGTATAGCAAGCTTAATTCCTATCTTTTATCTTGTGTGCTGTGTCTTATTTAAATTGTAAGGCTGTGGCCAGGGAACTGTTAAACTAATTGTAAACTGCTCTGAGAACCTTTTGTGTCAGAAGGGTGAGGTACATATCCTGCAACATTGTGTGGCCAGGCAACACCTGAGCATGGTCAAGATGGCAAGCATGATTAATAAGGAAGAACAGGTAAGCTAGGAGAGACCACAGTAGTCTAATTTTGCCTGAGTCTAAAGGAAAGTCCACGTTTCCATCCCTTCCTCTCTCCACCACCACCACTGCCAGAATGAGTGCAAACTACTTTTGCACTTTGAATTCAGTTTGCACCAAGTGAAGTAAACCAAGGAAGAAGGGAGAAAGTAGAAGAAGGAGAGACAAACCATGTGTGTATGTGCCTTTAAGGTGCCAATTGACTTATGATAGCCCCATGAATTTCGTAGTATTTTCTTAGTCAAAAAATATTCTGAGGTAAGTTTGCCAATTCCTTCTTCTGAAATATATCCAGCAGTGCCTGGTATCAATTGGCAGTCTTTCATCCAAGTATTAACCAGAGCTGACCCAGCTTAGCTTCCAAGATCAGATGGGATCTGATATCTTTAGGTTGCCATAGAGAAAACAGCTGAAAAAGGACAACAACAGAGGATTAATTGGAACTGTCCCTACCAGTATAAATACCCTAAATAAATAAATGTTAGCAGCACATTTCAAAGGAAGATTCAAGATAACCAATTTTACCATGAAAACACTATGAACAGACAATTCAAGTATAGTCTTCAAAATCTTAATATAATAAAGTTACAGAATTTGGAGACAAACAACAACATGTAGAATATGGGATCCATAAAAGAGATGCTATAAAGCCAGTGTGGTGTTGGAAAATGACTCTGGAGACCAAGATTTGATTCCCAGCTCAGCCGTGAACCCCACTGGGGTGATCTTGGGCAAGTCACACTCTCTCAGCTTCAGGGGATGACAATGGCAAACGTCCTCTGAACAACTTTTGCCACAAAAATCCATGATAGGTTCACTTTAGGGTCGCCATAAGTCAGAAACAACTTGAAGACATGCAACAACAACAATACCAAAAATTCTTTGTGCAAACATTCTGTCTCAGTATTTAACTGGTGAGAAACCCACTAATTTCTCAGCAGTCAGTCCAGCACTTTAAGGCAGCAGAGTCTGAAAGGAAACAAAGCCGAACCAGAAGCAAACCACTATCAGAGTAAGGATGTTGTGTTTCTGTGTAAATAACATGTGGCAGTTGTGGGTAGGAAGTTTAGGGCATATTTGCTGCTTTTTGATAAACTAAGTTATCTGTGCTTAAAACCAGCAATGAATCTTGCAAGGACTTGCAACAACAGTTTTTCTGATCAGTCCATCCAGTTCATATGCCCAGATGTAACTTCTTAACCTTATAAATTAAAGATGAAATGGCTATTGCACTGGAATATCTGCCAAAGAACACAACCACTAAAGGATGGTATTCCTTCCTAGTATGTTGCTTAGGCATAGAAAAGAAAAAGCAACAGTTAGTAAAACAATGCTTCTTATGCTAGCTGATGTAGAGAACAAGCCATTTCCTCCCAGTATGCCATGAACTGGTAGCATATTTGTGCCAGTTAGCTGCAATTGTTTCATTCTTTCAGGGAAATTCTCCAGGGACTGGTAGCCAATGGTCATGAACTGGCATTATTCTATGGGCCATCACTTTAATTAGCCCTCATATAGAACATCTTCACTGTCTGCACAGAGATAATATAAATGAATGGATAGTTCAACCCAAGATGATGGAGCCTTGATTTGTGATTCAGATCTTCTGTTGTGATGGCTGGGTGTGTCCTGCTTTATAGAGGACAGTACTTCTTTTCTAAATACAGCATACTATCTGAAGTTGGAAGCATCTTGACAGGTATCTAAGCAGACATACACCACTGGCTCCCCACTATAGTGCAACACACTGTATTTTTATTTAACTTACAGAAATTGTTTCTGAATTTGCATCTGTACAAATAAATTATGAATCAGACGCAAATCTGTGTCCTCCTTGAAATTGCCCTTTTTTTGTTGGTGTGCAAGAAGTCACCCTGGGTTATACCTTTGCTTTCCTTGTCAATACACTGTATTTAATCTGTACACCAGATACTCAAGTAACTTTGTCTATACCATAAACATAACAATATCTGTAGCAGTCCATGCACTGCTGAACTTTGGAAGAGCTTGCACTTATTTCTTTCCTTCATTATTGCCACTGGTGTTTCAAAAAGGCAAGACCAAAAATTAATCCGGATGTAAATGGGTGCTTGAAAAAGATCAGCTCACTACATAATTCAAAATACTTTCTCTGAGAGAAGAAAGCAAGGCCTCTGAAACTAGATACTGTTGCAATAACTATGCATAAGTGGGAAAGAAAATAAAGAAATAGGAATAAGTTAAATCTTTCCTGTAATAATTCATGCAAAGGACAGAGCATTAGTATTTGACTTTCAGGATGAACTTTCCAAATGGAAAGCAACATTTGCAGAAAAGAGGAAAACATCTAAAAATAAATGTTCATCACTCCTGCATGCGCAGAAATACCAAGGGGCAAAATCTGACTTTCCACATTGTGAAATGACTCATTTCCCTGTCCCCTCCCCTCCAGTTATAACTGGTGTGGAAGACATGTATTTAACAGAATGATTCACTCCAAATGGCCACTGGGTTACTAGCTGGGCTGGAAGTAAAGGGATGAAAACTGACGTAAAGGCCAAGGGACTTGGGAATGCACCAGCTATTTGGAGACCAACTATGGCAGACATTAACACTCACTTGTCACTTGTAAATCTTCAGTTGCTGTGACAGGTGGCAGATTGGGAAATGTGACTACACCTATGCAGTGCTTGGAAACTGGGACAAGGCCAAATTAACCACCTATATTTTATGTATAAGGAGATCTGAAGGGGGAGCAGGGGAGCCTGACATATTTTTGACAAGCAAATTCTGTTGCTTTGAAGGATGGATATGTTAGACTACTTGATTACTCATGACAATTGCTTCCCCTTTCTTTTTCTTTCCAAACCTGACTCCCACCTACAAAAAAGATGCAGTCAGTCACCCAAGATGTAGATTAATAAGTTATTTGTTTTGAGATCTAACCTGCTCCTTCCCACAGGCTAAAAAAGTGTGATTGCAATTGAAAAGGCATGAAGAAAGAGAAGAAAATCCAAGAAAGCAAATAAAAAAACAAGGCTCTCATTAAAGCCAAGGGGCCAGTGTCCCAGAAACCACATGAAAGATCATACTTCTGATGAGCAGGGAGAAGAGGCCTGGAGACCTCCACTTCAGTGGCTGAAGTAGAGCAGGAGAGGGTCAGGGATGTAGAATGAGCTGAGCACAGGAGGCTTTTCACTGAAAATATCCCAAGTGACTTTAGCCATTAAAGATGTCCCTTGGTGTTATTATTTGCTTTTTGAGATGATTCTGACTTATGGTGACCCTATCCTAGACTCTTCTTGGTAAAATAATTCAGAGGAGAGTTTCCATCGCCTTCCTCAAAGGCTGAGAGAATATGACTTGCCCAGTGGGTTTCCGTAGCTGAGTGGGGATTTGAACCCTGATCTACCAGAAAAACCAGTCCAACATTCAAATCATTCCACTGCACTGGCTTTCACAAAGATACTCCTATCAGGGCAAAATGTTATGCCACGTAGGTGATGGCATTTTCCTTAGAGGGACATCAGTTTTTTGTTTTTGGACTCTTTCATACGAGGCTAAATTGGAAGTATAATTTAAGGTCAATTCGAATGCAATTATGGGTTTTACGTTATTGCGAATTAACTCTTCGCATGCAAATTCGGGCAAGAGGGAAGCCAATTCGAATGCAATCATGGGTTTTACGTTATTGCGAATTAAAGCTTCGCATGCAAATTCGGGCAGGAGGGGGTTATTTTCGGGTAATGGGAAGTAATTCCGAACGGAGCAGGGGTTCTTCCGAACAAAGCAGGGGTTCATGTAAATTCGCTAAAGTAGCGAATTTACATGAATCCGCATTGGCTCCATTCGAAGTTGGGAGAAATTCCTCCCGTTTGAAAGAGTCCTTTGTTTTTTTTAAAAGAAGAATGGAGAATGCTGTTTCTTCCTCAAGGACTGTCCTGCTGAGTACTTATTAAAATGCTATATTACATTCAGAGCATGGAAATAGTTTTTTTTCCCTACAGTTTCCAGAATCTACCAGCCAGCATGACCCATAGCTAGTGGATTCTGAGATTTGTAGTCACAAAAGTAACCTTTCTAAGCCTTAATTTTATTAAATTATGGTCCAAACTTTATCCTCTTCACTGTTAACTGGGCTTTGATGATAGTTCATGAGATCATGTGTTTTTGCATTAAGGAGACATTCTTCATCAAAAGTAAGATCTTCTATGTGATGTCTTGTATCATCTGTGAGGCCCACAACATGCAACCAAGCATAACACCAGAGAGCAACTTGGTTGCGCAGTCTACCCAATGACGGGTCAAGTATCTGCTGTGTGGTGAAAGCATGAGCCTCTTGCTGGGAGAGGAGGGTTGAATTTTGTTCTTCAGGCAAACGTGGAATGAATGAAACCATTTAGTCCTACAAAAACCTCTGGTAGACAGGCATGCAAATCTGCATATTTGCAACCCAAATGAGCCAAGGACAAATACCCTCCCCTTCCAAAAATGTCCATTCTTTTGCTTTTCTAGGGTTGAGTGTGGTTTCACACCACCTCTGGCCTGCAAAGCCAGATAACCTATTTTTATTATAATAATTGACATTGTATTTTATTGAACTGCATGGGGTGTGTGGGAGCTGCAGTTCAAGTACACACAATAGTTTAATTCCAAAGCTGTTATCATTTGAAATGAAAAGTTCTTTATAAGAACAGAAAATGGAATATCAATTCATTTTCTAGGTGAAAACGTCAGCCAGAGAAACTTTCTAAAAGTACCTCTTTACGTGGAAAAGCCCATTAATCATCTTATAAGAAATGCAAACATTTTGAAAGTTAATCCTTAGTGTTTCAGTGTCAGATACAAATGCCATCTAATGTACCAGGTAACAACACAAACAGCTGTACATTATTTATTGATTTTTAAAGCTGTTCTAATATACCATTTTAGCTAAACTTTTTATTTTAAATTGTTGTAGGCTGCCTTGGGTTCTATTATGGGAGAAAGATACTATTGTTATATTATTTGTGTTGTTGTATGCCTTCAAGTCATTTCCAACTTATAGTAACGCTAACATAAGGTTTTCTGGGGCTGAGAGAGAGAGACTCAACCCAGGTCCCCATTGGGTTTCCATTTCTGAGTATGGAATCGAACCCTGCTCTCAAGAGTTTTACAGACACACACTATACTGCCCCCATTCTTCCTCCCCCCCAAATCCATCCTGGGGCTAGTGGCAAGATTCTAACAAGGCTTTTTTACAAGCTGAGAAAATTATTTTTTGGGTTACTTGTCTGGAATCCCCCAACCAGTGGCCAGTGCCACACTAGTTGGGGGATTATGAGAACTGAAGCAGGCCAAAGTAACTTTTCCAAGCTCTGAGTATTCTTCCTCTCCTTGATTTCCTCAGGCTGTCAGACTCCATGGTTTTTCCTCATCTTCCAAGGAGTTTCAGTCCATCACAACTTTGGACTCACACATCCAATCTTAACATACCCAGTACAGGCCCTGGAAAAGGACACCATCCTTGGCAATTACTCAGGGATGCCTAACATTAGAGCAATTTCTGAAACTGCTGCGTTGAAGTCAATAACATCCCATTCCACTTCACAGGGAGTTTTATAAATATATTTTGCAACTATACCAAACATTTGGGGAACTCTCAGTCACTCTGCTGGCAGAGTGTATTCCTCCTATATGGAAAATATATTCCAAAACCCTTAAAGCAATTGTGGCCTCTGTGTATTTACCAGGGAGCTCTAAATTATCAGTGTCTAGATGAAGAGAGAGTCAGCCCCCACAACTGTTATACGAATACTCATAGTTCTTGATGGTGATATTTTTATTTTACTCTTGCTGAATGGTTAAGTGATACTATGGTACTGTCAAGGTAAGAATAGCAATGGGCGTTTTCTGACTGAACAGCTGTGGGCTTTCCATCTGTTAAGAATTTCTTCACTCTGGGTATGCAAAGGTCATCACCTTCTTTCTGGAAAGGTTCCTGTGCCATTGGTGACTGGCAGAATTTCAACAGGTGTAGCTTTTTTCAGATTTACAGTACAGAAATCTGGAAAGGTGGGGGTACTACTAAAGGGAAACCTACTAAAGGAAAACCTTAGGAGCCCTGGTGGCACAGTGGTTAAATGCCTGTACTGTAGCCATTCACTCAAAACCATAAGGTGGTGAGTTCAAGACCAGCAAAAGGGCTCAAGCTTGACTCAGGTTTGCATCCTTCTGAGGTTGCTAAAATGAGTACCCAGATTGCTGGAGGCAAGTAGCTTATACTTGTAAACTGCTTAGACACTGCTTCGGCAGTATGAAGCTGTTTGTTTGGTTTTTTGTTTGTTTGTTTGTTTGTTTGTTTGTTGTTGTTGTGTGCCTTCAAGTTACTTCTGACTTATGGCAAACCTAAGGCAAATCTGTCATGGGGTTTTCTTTGCAACTTTCTTCAGAGGGGTTTTGCCATTGCCATCCTCTGAGGCTGAGAGATTGTGACGTGCCCAAGGTCATCCAGTGGGCTTCCATGCCTAAGCGGGTATTGAAGCCCTAGTCACAGGCCAATGTTCAAGCCACTCACACCGTGCAGACTCTCATAGGCAACCTGATACCTCAAGCTGTTTTAACTACAACTTCTATCATCCTCAGCTATGAACAATGCTGCGTGGAACTGATGGGATTTGTAGTCTGAAAACCTGGAGGTACCAGGCTGAGGAAAACTGCCTAGATCAGGTATGCTATAAAGAGATATAGCTGGTTTTCAGGGAAATGAAAACTCTGCCATCACAACGTTGTTGAGTGAATCATCCACCTTCAGGCATAGGGCTTTGACTCAAGGTACGTACAAATGAACCACCTGCTCATTCTTGATCGAATTACACACAAAGGATATTAGCAGTAGTTAGAATGCTTCAGGTCAGGGCAGTAAAGGGATAAATGAAAGAGCACACAATGCAAGGAATGTGCAGCTTGCCACAGAATGTTAGTTAAACATTCCATGGTATATAGCAGGCAGAAAATGGGATGCTAGGTCAACAAGAACACATTGTCAAAAAAGCAGAGGAGACAAGCAGAGGCATGATGAAGATAAATTAACTGGAAAGGTCAAGTGGTTAAAGTACGTAAACACACTTTCTCAAGAGCAGTCAGCCTCCCATTTAATGCATGCAACATACTGACTTTTTACATAAGGACCTTAACGCTATTCACAAACATCATGTCAGCCTTTTCAATGCACAGAATTATGTCTTTCAACAGCAGAGAGATTCCTCTAAAAAGATTCACTTGTTCTATTTGTTGGTTCCCTTTTGATCGTAGAAAATACAATTCACAGCCAATACTATGAAGCACTAGAAGAGCGCACCACCAAAAATCCTGTATTCCAGTTTGGGTAATATCTATAAATTAATAAAATAAAACCACAGTGAAACTAGCAATTGTACAAATCCAAAATAAAAACTGTATCACAAGAGATGGTATATTAACCCAATCTCTTTGCCCATGCCCAGTTTACCAGAGGGCATGGGTTGCAGGTGTGTGTGGAACAGATGGGCACCATCTTCCCAGCACTGCTAACTGTCTCTTTTCCAGGAGCCAAGTATATTTCGAGGGCTCTTGAAAGAGTGGGTGAAAACAGCCAATCAGATTCATGTTTTTTGGCTGGTGGGACGTGTTTGAATAAACCCAAGTGGGGCTTTCATTCTGGTCTGTATGCTGGCTATTCAAGTCAATTCTCAGCACTACCTGCCTTGTTTGGAACTTCATCCCAAACTACCTTCCCTACATTTGGTTTTGTGGAGTGGATTTGCAAATCTTTAATTTTCATCAAAATTTTGAGTGGTTTTGTCATGGGATCCATTTCCAACTGGATCCAGTTGGAAGAGATGTGGTGGTGCACCAATCAAAGGTTTTTGGGGTGTTCTTATATGGGATCTTGGGTGCATGGGAATAGGTGGTCCATATTCAGCTCAGAGATGGGTGGCACTGTGTCACTTCCAGGCAACAGGGGATTCCTCTGACAGAGGGAAACATATTGGCAGTTCCAGATGTATGCTCAAACTACAGTTTAGCTTATGGAAAACATCCAAAAGTGTCTCCACTAACCTCACCCTGCCTAAATACAAGACACACACACCAGCTTTATGGCAAGCTCTCAGCTACAAGTGAAGCATCACTGGGTGGCCCCATGTCTGGCAATGCTATCTAGCTAGTCATTGGCCTAGAAATCTTTTCCTTACAGTATGGGTTGAGGAGCATCCTTCCAAAGGGAAGGTTTAGCCAAATCCATTTAGGTGCATTGGAGGGACTCTCAGAGCTAATCTAGGCCAATGTTCAGGACTTTCCCATCACTCTGTATGAACCCTGAGCCCTTTGCATCCTTTCAGTAGCAGATGGTTTAGAAAAGAGTGTGATAAGAGTGGTAGAAAGCTCAGATCCTCAGCCTTACCGGGAGCTCAATTTGCATCCCATAGGCAGGTGATATAAGACAGGGTCAATCTTCCTGCCAGCAACCTTTTCCCAAGAACCTACACAGTTTTATGGGATTCTAGGGAAAATGGGAAGGACAGCCAACTGGACTTGTCCAGGAATTTTTCTCACTTGATAGATTTAGGCAAAGTGTTTCCTGTTTGGACTTACCAAAGGATGATTAAACTGTTTCCCTAGTGCCTCATTCAGATTTCTTTTCATTTCCCTTCCCTCAGTTATGGCATTGCATTTGGCATGTTTCCAAAATTCATGTTTGAGCAGTCCTGTAGTCCTACTATTTTCTTTCCTCTCAGGGGCTTTGTCCTGTTCAGTTCACCACTGAGCTTTTGGTAATCTGCTCACAGACATTGGGGCCCCTTTTTTGTGCGTGCTGATCAGTCTCCTGTTATATACATCAGTGGTTCTTAACTGGTGGTCCACGGACCCTCAGGAAGCCATGATGTCTTCACAAGGGGTCTACAAAGGCTTGAAGCCTTGGTGGCTGTTCAGCCCACCTCCTTTGCTCAATGAAGCAGCCGCCTCATGCCCCAAGGCAAAGGGAGGCTGGCTGGGCCTGCAGATTGCTGTTCAATCCACTCCAGCTAAAAACTGGCAGGGAGAAGTAAGATATGTCTTCCCTCCCCCTCCAGCACCTCTAAGCAAAGATTTAACAGATAGTGTAATTGTTAATGGTTTAGCATTCAGTTATTATTTTATTATTATTATTAATAATTATTAATTATTATTATTATTATTATTGATTTACCGTATATACTCAACTATAAGTCGACCTCAGGTATAAGTCAAGGGCAGGTTTTGGGGCCATAAACCTGGATGGCCATCTGTCGGGTATGCTTTGATTGGGAGTTCCTGCACGGCAGGGGGTTGGACTGGATGGCCCTTGTGGTCTCTTCCAACTCTAAATTTCTATGATTCTATGATTCTATGATTCTAATCATGGATTTTGATATGGCCCATGAGTAAGTTGAGGGAAAAAGTTAGGCATATGCAAGAAAGGATCTAAAAGATGAAGCAAACAAAAATGATCTCAAAGAACTTACAAAAGTCCAGCAGAATGTTAAAAAAAAAAAAAAAACTTAAACTAAAGGCTGGATGGATGAGAGAATAGAGGGTGATCAGTGCTTCCAGGATAAATCACACTCTTGCCTTTCACCAGGGGATGGTTCTCTTTTTTGTAACAACTTTTTTTGTGTGTGGGTTGGTGTGTGTGTGTGTGCGCGTGTGTGTGTAAAAGTACAACACTTACACTGAGCCATGGATAAGTCAACTCAGGTTTTTCTGGTCAATTTTTTTGACTAAAATTTCTAATAATAATAATAATAATAATAAAGTTTATTTGTATACCGCCCTTCCTGCGATCAGGGCGGTGTACAGCATAAAAGTAAACAATAAAAACAATCAACTATATTACAACATTAAAACAATGTTAAAACAGTGTAGGAGTTATAGTAGCGGTCAGTCAGGGTATAGAACCAATATGGGAAGGGGGATCAGATGTGGGAGTGTGTCAGGGGTATGCTTGATTAAACAGATGTGTTTTTAAACCCCTTTTGAATACATCAAGGGAGGCGGCCAGACGGAGCTCGGTGGGCAGGGAGTTCCAGAGGCTAGGGGCCGAGGTGGAAAAGGCTCTTTTTGAAGTTGTTGATAGTTTAGCCTCTGGAACTCTCAATAGCTGTTGCCCAGTAGATCTGAGTGTGCGGGGCGGATTGTGTGGGGAGAGGCGGTCCATTAGGTACCCTGGACCTAAGCCATTCTAGACTTATACATGAGTATATACAGTAAGTCTTGGGGAGTCCAAGATAATTAAAGGGGGTCCTGGGTAATGAAAAGCTTAGGAAATGTTGCAAGATGTCAGTTTTCAGCAATGATGCAATTGGACTTGGCTAGGAGCTGTTTTAAGCCAGAATAATGACACTTGGCAGGTAGAAGTCTGACTCATTCAGGATGTGTATCTGTCCTAGTGGTGGAATTATGAACTACTCCTGTGTTTTTAGTTTAAGACCTGTCTAGAAGACATGGATTTGTAGACAGTTCCTGGCCCAATACTGTATTGTTGAATGTGTGGGGACTGGGCCTGTTTCTTCACTACAGAATGTGGATTACTTGGCTCAGGTGTCAGGTGATACTGCAGGACTCACTGGGGCTTTCTAGATTGGCAGGAAAGTGTGACATGAAGTTGCCTTTTCCTTAATGCTTAGCAGCTGCACCACAGCCTTTAGATGGAGCTGCGCTGTTCTGCAGTTTTTAAAAAAGAAGCTGGGAAAACCAGCACCTTTTTAAAGGCGCTTCTTTTCCCCTAAAACGCAAAAAAAAAACATTTTCATGGCACACTTTCCCTTTTTCTCATCTAAAGGCTACAGTTTCATGCAGCCATGAACACACTTCTTTTTGCCAATCTAGAAAGCCCCACTGTTGCCAACCATCTGTGGGTATGCTGAACAGTTCAGAACTCTGGATTCCATTGTCATAGAACTGGGTGGGGATGATCAGGAAAGGTCGGGATTTAATGTGATCACCACAGCTGATTTGGCAAAGCTGAAGGACATGTTTCCCCCAAATGAACAACCTGTCATCCAAGTAACTAGAATGACTTCCATCTGGCAGTCAAAAGGGCATGTCATTAGATAACAGAAGGGTTAGCTGATCATTGGATTGTGACTTCAGGCCATACAAACACCGTGTGTGTGTGTGTGTGTGTGTGTGTGTGTTGTTGTTGTTGTTTTTGTTGTTGTTTTTTGCTGTTGTGTGCCTTCAAGTTATTTCTGACTTATGGAGACCCAAAGATGAACCTATCATGGGGTTTTCTTGGCAGGATTTGTTCCAAGGTTTGCCATTTGCCTTCCCCTGAGGCTGAGAACATGTGACTTGCCCAAGGTCACCCAGTGGGTTTCATGCCGAGCTGGGAATCAAACCTTGTTCTCCAGAGCTGTTGTCCAACACACATACCATTACACCAGGCTGGCTCTCACAAACCTCATACAGCTGTTCAAATAAAGTTGTAGTCTTTTTACTCCTGAAAATATCTGTATATATTGGTTTCCTGGTCCTGTCCTACCCCCCCCCCCACACACCCCACCCCCCCAACCCCATGACAGCCTTATCACTAGAATTGCAATATGCTAGTGTTTTGTAAGATACAGAGAAAGAGGTGCTCCTCATCTGTGCCATCACCCTCTGGGCTCAGTGAATTTGGCATCTTCAGCATCTTAGAACTAACGATTAGAATATCTACCCATAAATCTAATTCAGTAGAGCTTTTCCCAGGAAAGTTGTAGTGCTTATTTGGACATGTGTTTTGTTTTTGTTGTGTTTTTTTAGGTTAGGTCCTGATCTGAAAGTTGTTGGGTTCACTCAAACAAATCCTCTGCACTATTCCACTGATACAGTTGGAAAGAAGAGCTGCTGCTGTTCCACAGAAGAGTCTGTAATAGTTCTGTCCTCATTGTTTATGAGGAGGATCTACATTTCCCATTTTATCTATGAATTGCACACCCATCAGATGACATCAGACTGAGTCTGTAGCCGGCTAGCCCTGTAAGAGACAGGCTGTGCTCTCCACCATGAACACACACCATATTTCTCAAGAACTCCCTTTTCCCTCTTCCTCTTCCCCTTGACTGATGTTAGCTACACACTTATAGCCAGTAGGGACCTATTTCCTGACAGTAATATGAAGAAAGTGTAGTCTTTACCCTGGGCCTATAACTCAGCCAGTCATTAATGCAGGAAATTACCTTCCCATCAGCCTGTAATAAGCCTGAAATTGTCTCATTGATTTAGAGTTCTGTAAACTTGACCAAGTACTTGAGGTTTCTTTTCCTGCATTGATCCATTTTCATTACAGCATTGACATTAAGAGTTTGTTTGCCTTCATTACTGTTAAAGGATCCATTGCTGAGCAAGGGATGAGTAGTCAAGACCTTAACAAAAGAACAGTAATCTTTCTTAATGACTGAGGCTGCTCTCTTCAAGAGCCTGGACTAGGCTCTCAAGGCCTACAGAATGACACTCTCCAGCAAGTGAATGGCAAAGAGGTAACTTGAGCAACTTTTCTTTTGAAAAAGATCCATTAGAAAACACAGAAATAATAATGAAGGAGACAGTTGGAAGTTTTTGAAATGGGGTGTGGCTGTACTGGAGCTACATGTGTCCACGTTCTTGCTTTGGAAACTGAGGGTATGGGTTGCATTTTGTTTATTACTATATGGTTAGAGTGGTGACATATGAATTGCCCCTCCTGAAATGGATGAAAGAGCATATGGATTTGCCTAAAAATATTTATATGCAGTCAGCCCATGGATTCTTTATCCACTGATTCAAATCTACAGCTTGAAAATATTAAAAATAAATATAAACTCCAAAAGCATCCATGGATGTTGGTATCCATGAGGAGACCTGGAACCAAACCCCATTGGATACCAATGGTTATGTCAATCTAGAAATAATTACTATAATTTAAATGGGAATACAACACATCCCACCACAGTGGAAAGAAGGGGACCAAGTAATATGCATTCCTGCTCAGCCTACTGTCCAAATCCTAACTGTAGATTGGCAATATCAAGTCCCCTGCTCTCCCTCACTTCTTTATAATTCTTTATATTTAAACTATCATAGGTTTCATCTCTGAGTATATGGCACTTTGAAACAGAAGAATATCCTTTGATAGCCCTTATAATCAAAGACTGTCTTTTATAGCACTAGACATTTGAGTATCATATAGGTTGTGTGGAAATCTACTGCTCCTAATTTGGAAGTGGGGGGGCCGAGTAAGTAACAGTAATAGCAAAGAGTACTATGACACCTTAAAGATTAACACATTTTATTTGCCATAAAGAGATCACTTATGATGTATCAGGAAGATTCCTTATTGCTTTTATTGCTTCTAATTGTCCCCTGCTTTCTCAGGCTCATCAAAGGCAATGAAATCCTGTAGTCCAATTCGTGGCTTTTCATCATTCAAGGAGCTCTAAACCTAGCCCAGCTTAAAGACATAACATTCATATCACTTACTTCAGATGATGGCTCTGATGTAAATGCTGTAAGGATCAAAGAGTTTCGTGTACGTGCAAGTATGACATGTTCAGTTTTACTGCAATTCCACACGTGATTTTTGAGGGCAGTACATGTAAGGTCCACCTTTGCCATACATGGGAAATCTGTTCCAGAACCCACATGTAAGGCAAATTTCATGTATGCTGGAGTCCCATTCATTTGAATGGCAGTGCGCTCCCGCGTGCCACAGCACACACACACACCTGCAGTACCCACACCATTTTGATCTTCACCGCTTGCCATCCATGTAAGCCCAAATACACGTACCGCAAGGGCGCGTATGGTGAGGGCGGACTGTACAGACATACATACACACAAACATCCATGCATGTGTGTGTACATATTAACTAGGGGCTACCTTTATAAGTATCCAGCATCAATGATTTGCTTTAAAATGCTGCCCCCTGGGGAAAGGTTTTTGTTTTCATTACAGCCAGTTTCGGCCATTCTAAATATGCATTCTAAATATTATCTAAATAATGTGTTGTGTACTTTGAATAACTGGGGATAGTGTACACAATCATACCATGACAGTCAAAATGTATTCAAAATATCTCTTCTGAACCTTTGAACCATAAGTATTAGGTAGGGGCTTCCTTACCTGTGCTCCCTGGCACAGGTCTGTGAACTGGGTCTGTGAGCTGGTACAAAACACTTCTCCCCAACTCCTCAATTTCCTTCCTGCTACTTTGAAAATTGTTAGTGCCTTCTTTGAGAAGAGAGGGTTCATCAGATTCTCAGAGATTTGTGAGCACCCCCCCCCCCAAAAAAATAAAGGTTAAGATCTAGATAATAACCACTGATCAAGGTCATATTTATTCTTGAAGGAGCTCAAAGTGAAAAGTCCACATCACTCTTTCTGCTGCTTTTAATCCTCACAGTGACCATGTGCCGATACATGTGCCCCAGTGTCTAAGTAAGCCATGATGGTGGCCAGACCAATGTCAATATTCTAGCATTATATTGACTCTTATTAAGAAGTTGGCAAAAGATTCCTGCCTGAGGTCCTCCTTGAAATACTTCTTTGTTTCCATTGCACACATTTGTGTGGGTGTATGTAGAGGGGAATAGAACACTGTAATGTTTTTGTCAAGATTATTTGCAATTGCATCACATATGCTCCTCATTTCCTGGTTTAAGATACTAGTGAGCCTTCTCTGTCTGGCCACAAAGTCGGCAGCTGAAATTTCGACATGGCAGGAAAAGCTGAAATGGTCATTTGACAACCTTTGGACTGAACGTCACACAGGTTTTGTTGTCATCATCGGTCACATTGCTCTCTATCCCTCTGAGCCATTTTTCAATTCTGGTGAACTGCACTTTACTCATTATGTTGGCATAAACCTCCATTTCTCCTAGCTGTGCTCCAGGGAGTTAGTATTGATTTTTTTTTTTAATTTGTTGTAATGGGGAAATGCCTGTTTACAAGGCTCGCTTGTAGGAGAACTCAGAAATATTAAATGTTGCCATCAACAAAGTCTGCATGCGCCCAATATAATGTAGCACGGAACAGAAGAAGTGCGAAAGCAGAGAAAGAACAACTTCATTTTCTTTTTTAAAAAGATTTTGAACAGACTGGGCTATGTTGTACATTTTTATACTCACTTTTAGGTAACAAAAGGCTATAGAAACCTTGTGTTTTACAAAGTCACATGGTGTTTCCCATGTCTTCTGCTAGTGAATAATTTATAAAGCATCTATTGCAGAGCTTGAGGAAGTTTCTTTTTTATTGCACGTCAGAATCCCCCAGCCAGCATGGCTACGACTAAAAAAAAGAGGGATTTCCCCCAAATCCTGGTCTCAGTATGTCTGCTGTGAGAGGACTCGAATGATAAGCACTATGGAAACTAAAATTGAAGTGTCTTTCATTCCTGAAAGGTACTTTTTATATGGAAACCTCATTCAGCCTTTTTTTAATTAATGATGGGGGGGGGTCTTTACCATTATTATTCTTTAGTTTCATTCATCTTTGGTTTTACGTGGGGGTTGCACTTCACTCTTGGTATAAGGGTTATTTATATGGTATATTGCTCCATTTTGTGTTACTGAAGAAAATGCCTGAATAGAAATTGAAATAAAAAAGGAAAAAATGACATGTCATAAGTAGGAAACATTACAGTGAAGTAATAGGGAGCAAAAAGTAAGGATTTGCTCCCATCAGCAGAAATGAATTTGGCATGGAGAGTGAAGTTTCTGTGCACTGCATCTTTCATCTCGAGTAAGACTACAATAGTATCCTCAGAACATCTCCCATACATCAGAACTGGGCTTACAAGCCTTAAGGAAATGACAGATGTTGTTTGTTGAGTCACCTCAGCTACAAGGGTAGGGTGTGTCTACACTGTAGAAATAATGCAGTTTGACACCATTTTAATGGCCATGGCTACATCCTATAGAATCCTAGGATTTGTAGGTTTGGTGAGGCACCAGCACACTTTGGCAGAGAAGGGTAAAGGCCTTGTAAAAGTACAAATCCCAGGATTCCTAAGATGGAGTGACATCAAACTGCATTATTTCGACAGCTATAGTCTTGTTAGTCTAGAATATTAGTATTCAAAGGGATTTTGTAGCACTGTGCAAATGAAATTACAGTGTAAGCTTTTGTAAACTTGTCTACTTCCTGAGATGCATCTAAGGAAGTAGACCAAGTCTATGAAAGCTTCTGCTACAACTTCTTTTGCATAGTCTCAAAGGTGCTGCAAGATCCCTTTGCATACTAAGTTACAAATGATTTTTTAATATAATGCAAATTTTGTAACATTTTAAAACTGTTTATCATCCATATGAATACCAGGGTGGTGAAGAAATATTAGTGAAAAACCAAATATAACACCATAACAAAGAAAAGTGGCAAAACAATAGTAAAATAGAAACAGCTATTTCAGGACACCCAAAATCTGCTGCCTAAAAAACAGCTATTTCAGGACACCCATCCTGATGGTAGTCCTCCTTATGACCCACTGACACCATGCAGGAGTTTTGCCTAAGCAACTCAAGAATGGCTGGATGTCCACCCACAATCCAAGGAGCAACTGCCCTGAGTTGCAACAGTAATCCCCAGTTCTGACTGGCTTGCTGTTTCATAGTATTTGCTGACACAGATGTTTTGCCCAACAAAGCAGACAACTCCCAAGCACTTCAAAACACACAAGGGATGAATCACCATGACTACCAGAATCCCTCCTATAATGGGATGTCTACTTTAAAACATCAAATTCACCAACCTTTTATTTGCATCTGACTGACAATGAATGGATCTCCTGCACAAGCATTTTCTTTTGTACCCAAAGAAGCTCAAGTCTAACAAAAATCTAGGTCAACGTGATGATCTGTAAGAGTATGACATTCAGATGACACAAATTCTTCATTAGAATATATGCAGACTGCAGTGTAACTACTCAACTCAATATGCAATTTTATTTAGACCACAGACCATTCTTAATTTTTTAAAAAATACATCACGCATAATGCAGCATTGTCCAGAAGTAAAAATTAATGGCAGAAATACTGTTGTGTACTGAGAATATTTAGATAGCAAAGTTTTGTTATCCTGATGCACTTACCTTTATGCAACTCTTGACAGAGAACAACAGATATTGGAAAAGCTACATGGGTTTCTCCCCACCACCACCCAGTCCCAGTCAAAGCAGACTCACTGAATCAACTGCTGAATGGTAACTTAACAATTAGTCTTATTCAGTGGATCTCCATTACTAGGGACAAACAATTGGATTAAGGCCTTCAACTACACCTCCTAGAATCTCAATCAGCATGGTCTGATTCTAGGACCTATGGTCCAAAAGAGTAGCCTTCCCAGAAGCTGGATGAAAAGTTGCTCACCTCTGGTCTATTAACACCTCTGGTCTTACATTTCTTTGTAAATCCTTGGACATGGTCAGAAATAATCTGTGGACCACATGCAGTGTCCCTAGCATCAGAGCAAGATCAAATCTAATGGCTAAATTGTAATTCAATCCCATTAACATGCTATTAATTTTAGGATTCAAAACTACCAACTGAATAGTGGTACATAAAATTTTTGTTTTGAATAATGAGCTAACTCAGTAACTTGACATACAGAATTGGCCTGTAGCAAGTTATCCTAAGCAGGCTGCCTAAAATAACTTTATCACAACGTCTCACTATCTAGGCTTGTTCCTGCAATATCCCTGGATGTCCTTTTCCTTCTGGGAGTAAAGATATTGTTTTCATTGCTCTGCTTTTCAGATGACCTTTCGATTGCAAATCTCCAGATGTGATCTCATATATGGAAGCAGTGTGGTGGAATGTCTGCTCTTTTGGGGCTTCAGTCATTCAAGAATTAGAACATCACTGCTGTGTACTAAGAAGGCACTCCATTTCCTGCTTACAAAGATGTGTTGTGTTTGTCAATTTATTAATTTCAGCAAGTTCATTAAATTTTATAAACCATTCTTCTGAGGGAATAGCTGAACCTTTCCAATTTATTACATATAACAGTCTAGCTGCTGTTATCATATATTGTATAACTTCCCCCCTTCTTCTTTTCCATTCGTTCTTCCAGAAATCCAAGCAAAAAATTTCAGGTTTCAACTGAATTTTATATTTTTAAAATATATTCCATTGTATTATGTATTTGTGTCAAAACATTTTTATTTTATTTTATTGCTCTTTCTCTGTTGTCTTTTAAAGAAGAATGGAAATTAGTGATTGGCAGAAGAAATGGAGAGAACCATTTATTTTAGGATTTGCAGAATAGTTGATTTCACCTTTAGGTAATTGTGTCATTTACCAATAACCAACAGTATCATTAGAAATCCTTTTTTTACAAACTTCATAGAGAAAAAAAGGGAAGTAGACATAGGGCCGAAACAGACAGCCCGGTTTAGCTGGTTTGCACTGGCTTGGGGCATGGCATTTAGAAGCACCATGCCTCAAAGTTAAACAGAAGCCATGCCAGCAATTACACACCAGCTGGCTTCTATCCTGCTTGGGGGCATGGCATTTACATGCCACTCACCCCACAGCCAGTGAAAAGCCGGGTCCAAAGACAAAGGGGTGGATTTTTCCGCCCAAAATAGGAGATTTTTTCCACTCCTATTTGGGAGGAAACTGGCTGGATTAAGGCCCTGTGTCTGTTTGCCACGGTTCCAATCCAGCCTAAATGGGGCAGATCCAAGCCGCCCTGATCAGGGCCATCTGTTTTGGCCCTCAGTGTGGATAAGTAGCAAGTTGGGGTACTGTGTTGTACATATCTAGAGACATATCTGGGGTAGCTGTGTTGGCCATATAGCAAAGTAAAATAATCAAAATCCACAAAACAATGGTACCTTTATTGGGCCAGACAGAATGAAAAATATATATGTCACAAGCTTTCTAAGCTCCATGGCTTCTTCACCATTCAAAGGTGTTAAACATCATATGGGGGAGGGGGAATATTAGTCATAGGCCTGCATTCTGTCAAGATGTTCTTGGTGTTGTTCTGAGTTAAAATGGTATGGAGGGATATCTCTGTAAGTAGGCCATTCCTCCTTCTGGCCATGTGGTACTGAGAGACAAAGCATTTTAAAGTCCAGGAAAAAAATTAAATTCCATTAGCAGCACAAAAAGGTTTTTCCTTTTTGTGGATTTTGCATTTTTGCTATGTCCACATGTTTCCTTCAGTATGCCTCTTGACTCTTTTCCTGACCTTTGTTTACATGTGTACAAAAATAAGAAAGTACAAAACACAAATACAGTAACAAAATGTAACAGTTCTGTATCCTGTAGTTGTTTCCAGCAACATATTGTTTAATTAATAATCATGTTAAACATTAAGAAAAAAATATCACATATAATGGCACATGCAGTTTTATTTACTCCATTATGTCTTTGACATGTAATCGTTTGGAGCAGAAATGATAACACACTGTGACTCAAGAAAGGAGAGGAGCAAAAGTGTTATAATGTGAACAACAACATCCAAATACCAACAGTGGCATGTTTTCGCAAGGACCACACATATACACAAGTCAAGAACCATAACCATATTTCCATTAAAACATAGAAAAGTATAACCAAGATGTACTAAATTTGCTTCTTTCATAATTCTTGAGTTTCTAAAGCTGCATCTCTCAAGAAAAGAAAAGCTCCAGACACTTAGCCAAACAGAAGGCCCTCAAAAAAGTGAAAACTAGCACAGTGAAAATGAAACTATTCTGCCTATGCTACTCTAGGTGGGTGAAGAGGGTAAGAGCAAATCACAAATTCCAGAGTGGTGCAGGCAAGTGGGTTTTTTACCAACCGCTGGCCAACATCACTTTTCTTGTCCCCACCTGCCCACAGGGAGCAACTTGGTGGAACCTGTCCTTGTGCGTCTTTGGTACAAGGAGTGGCTGGCAGACAACAACAGAGGAGAAGCACCACAGCTATGTTTTGTTTGGGCTTCCTAGACTGTCACATAAACAAAAACATTCCATTGCTTAACAGTATTTCAAGAAAGAAAGAACAAATGTACACAATTGTACACAGACTAGCACAAGTAGCACATCTTTTCCATTCTCTCTTTGTCACTGATACCTGGAAGTCTAGAAATGATCGGGGAAACTATCTGGGGAAGCCATGGGTGGGACTTGCCTCCTCAGAACTGGAGTTTGCTTTGCTAATAATTTAACTTGTGGAGACAGAATAAAATTACTACCAACTTGTCAGGGCTTTTCTTAATTTCCCAGGTTTTCATACAAAGCACTTTTTTGCTGGTGTCAAAGACAGAAAATTTAAGACCATTCTTAATCTGATATAAATAGACGGACGTTGTGGTTAAAGAATGATATTTTTTTAAGGTATAAGATTATGTTGACCTTGCCAAATTATTAATATGGAGTAGAACAAAAAAAAAAGTCGTTAAGATTTGGTTTTCAATTTTAAAAGAAATTGAACTTTATATAGTCATTATCCTGAAGCATGCTCTATATAGCTATGACTTTATTTTTCTTTTCTGCACAGGAATACTCATCATACATCTCTAATTACAGAAAACTAGAATTTTCTTCATATATAAATATATATATAGCATTCTACAAATTACAACATAAACTTATACTTCATACTCTAAAACTTTAAGGTCCTCTAGCAATTCTTGAGCCAGGATTTGTAGATCTGCATTGCGGCTCTTTGACAGCATATGGATACGTGGAAGTGGCAAGGAGTCCCGCATTTCAGGGGCCGACTTAGTTAAAACCTCTGGCTCTAAAATAACAGACTGGAGAAGACGTAGTACATGAAGACATACCTCTGCATCTGGATCTAGAAATGAAGGAAAAATGTATTGTTAACCTAATTTTTAGAATTTATAAAGGAGCAGAAAACTAAATGGTCACTCCAGATAAAGCTTTTCTGACAAGAGCTACTCACAAATGTGTTCCATACATTTTGTACCACTGTCATGAACCATGAACAACAAACATGTGGCAGAAAGGAAGAACAGGGAATCTATATAAATACAGCTGTCATATTACATAGGCTACTTTGAATAAATGGAAACTCTTCATACAGAGCTTCTAGTTACACAAAAGAACCTATGTGCTTTTAAACAAAAATATTTTACTTTACAGGATCCTGTTAAGTACTTTTCAATGGTGTTCCAGAAAGCTTCAGGTATGAATTCAATACACAGTTATTAGACAATGTGCCAAGTGAACAAACTGTGTTGTCCTTCTTTTTGCTTCTGGTTAAGATATTCATTTTTAAAAAATTCTTTAGTGTTCACCACAAAGCCAGCTGCATCTTCAATTCCGATCACAAAGGAAAGGATGCCTGGACTATTATATCTGAGATCTGTATGGGATTAGGTCACTATCACCCTAAAAGGTATGGTGGTGCTACCGTAAATGAGGTGGCGGGGAACCAAGTAAGTACTTTTCAATGGTATCTGTCAAAACCCTGCATCAACATAGTTTTGTTTCCTCTGTTCTGTGGTTGTTTCCAACCATAATAATCTATATCTTTGCCATGTTGTGTCAGCATTAAGAGGTTTTCAGCACTGTGCTTCAAGGCTGGCAGGTTAGTATGGCTTTCTTAGAGCCTTTACAGATACACCACCTCAGGTGTGTTTGACTTATGCTTCACAAATGGAAACTGGAGACTAATACATCTAGAGGAGTCTAATACATCCTTGTTGGAGAAGGCTACTTTAGCAGCAGGAAAAGCATCTCCAAATTGCCTAAGCAAAGCAGATAGTCAGCCTTTCCCATTTTACTCCAGGGGGAGGTACAACATTACAGCCTACCAATTAATAAATCTGTTTCCACTTATTCTGTAATATTTTCAAAACACTGTCTTTAGTATTCTAGCTGAATTGATGAATTAGGAAGCACAAAATAATGTAGCATCCTCCCAAAAGTGCTGGTACAGAAATGTTTGGGTGATTTTATAAAATAACAATAACAATCTATCATGTTAATAAAATAATCTGCATGCTTAGGTTTATGCTGTCTATGTTTATGGTTTGGATCTGCTTGTAGATATAATTTAAGAGTTTGTTTTATTACAATTATATATATAAAAAAGAATCATTATAGAATACTCTGACACAAGCTTGTTAACAACATACTGAAAATCTACCTTGACTACACTAATGTTCTCTCAAGAACCAACATAATATTTGTATTTGATGTCAGCCATTAACTATGACTAACAGAGATAAGGCAGAAAGATATTGTAGTCACATGTATGATTAGCAGCATACTTTCAAATGAACTATTCCCTAAAAATGGGGCTTAAGTAATTGCATGATATCAGTTCTTAACTGTTAATCTGCAACAGGTTCCACAAATTTAACAGACACGTGCCTGCAACATTATTTCATCAGATGCAGGATTTATTATGCTGGCACATAATGGATATCAAGTTCAAGACTAAGTAAATTACAAACTGTTCTATTTTTTCTTTAATGTTGTTAGAACATTTTAAATACAGTTGGTCCTCCATATCCACAGATTCTTTATCCATGGATTCAAGCATTCACGGCTTCAAAATATTTAAAAAATATCTAAATTCCAAAATGTGAATCTTGATGTTTCCATTTTATTTAAGGGACACTTTTTTACTATACCATTATATTTAATGGGGCTTAATCATCCACATATTTTGATATCTGTGGAGGGGAGGGGACAGGAATCATACCCCAGCAGATACCAAGGGTCCATTGTAATTCCACTCTAGCAACTACAGAGTTACTTTATGGACAAGCCACTGATAAAATGTTTGAAATGCCATTAAGGACTTACCTCAGAAGACCCACTAATTTCACTGTGATTTTAATATAAGCAGGTGTTATGAAAAGGCTGAAATGCAAATTGTGATTATAGGAACTAAAGTCAAAACAAAGGTTTCTTAAGTATTAACATATCCAGGGGTAGCTGTGTTGGCCATGTAACAAAGTACAATAACATCCAAACTTCACAAAACAGTGATTCCTTCATGGAGCCAACTGAAATGCACAAAATACACATTGCAAGCTTTTGAAGCATTACTAGCTTCTTCATCAGGTGAATATGTTAAAAATCATACAGGAGAAAAAATATGACAGTGTTAATCACAAGCCTGCATTTTGTCAGGATGTGGCTGTTTTCAGTTCCGTTACTGGAGGGAAATTCATGCAGGAAGGTTCCTCCTCCTTTTGGCCATGTGGGCACTCCAGGAAATAAATAAATAAATAAATTCCATTCGCAGAATAAAAAAAGATGTTCTTCTTGAGATCCAAGTTGTCTCTGTCCTTTGTGAAGCTACAGGCTCCTTTGTTAGTCAGAGAGCACTGAATTAAGTATTAATATTACTGGACTGTGTGGAGAGGGGAGTACAGTACTTTCCTAGCAATAGTCTGGATAACTGGCAGGAATTATGCAGATTTGGGAAAGTGATGGTGATGGTCATTTGGCAAATAACTACCTTGAAAATGGGCAGAAAAAGCAAATCTTTGAAACAATACTTTTCACATTAACATGCCAAAGATCTCCCAGTGGACTTTACCACGGCCATGCTGAGGATCCTGGGAGCTGTAATTCAATAAAGTAACTTTTTTGCATTGAGGAGAACTGTTAAGGCAAGTGGAAATCTTCTTAAAAATAGTCTTAAGGTTCAGGTATCAGCATATTTTTGTGTTCTTTCCTCTTCTAATTTATTATATTCTTTTGTGAGTTTTTGAGGCAGAACAGCTATATCAAAGAGAACTACAAATATATATATTTAAACAGTTCCAATCTCAGTCTCATTTTACAATGATTTGGGGGCCATTGCTGATATATACTATATACTATATATACTCAAGTCTAGAAATTTACGTAAAAAAAAATTGACCCAAAAAATCTGAGTTAACTTAGCCATGGGTTCATGTAATCACTGAACCCCCTCTATTTTCTCATACATCCAGCCTTTAGTATGAGCACAATCAGTTAGTTATACCTGCTGGAATTTTGTAAGTTCTTTGACATTGTTTTCCTTTGTTTCATCCTTTACAACCTTTGTTAGATGCTCCTTAGTTTTACCCCCGACTTATCCATGGGTCATATCAAAATCCATAATTTTGGTCCTAAAAGCATCCTTTACATCCTTTGTTAGATGCTCCTAAGTTTTACCCTCAACTTATCCATGGTTCATATCAAAATGCATAATTTTGGTCCCAAAACCTGCCCTCAACTTATACGTCAGGTCGACTTATAGTCAAGTATGTACAGTATCACTGAAAACCCTGAATAATGTAAGTAACTGTGGACAAACAGGAACTCACTTTTGTATATGGAATAGGTTGTGTGCCTTCAAGTGGTTTTTAATTTATGGCAACCCTATCACAGGGTTTTCTTGGGAAGATTTTTCATAGGGCGTTTGCCTTTGCCTTCCTCTGAGGCTGAGAATGTATGATGTGCCCAAGATCACCCAGTGGGTTTTCATGGCCAAGCAGAGATACAAGCCCTAGTCTCCAGAATTGTAGTTCAACTCTGAAATCACTGCGGTACACTGGCTATGTGTCCTAAGAAATACGACATATTGTACAAATCCAAGCAGGTGGGAAACTTCCCATTTATATGCTAATTACAGGTGATCTAATTATTGAGAAATGTTAAATCTGTTGAGATTTAACCAAACCAATCTGTACTACTGAAAATTTTCAAAAATTTCTTCAACCAATGCTACCAATTCTATTTGTAGGTTGTATGACAATGCATAAGAGAAGATTAGGCAGAATGTACTGTAGATGACAGGAGTGGGAAACCCTAGAACACAAATCTCTGAAGGGAATACTTGTATGAAAGGGGAAAAAGGGAAACCTCTAATCTGTTCTACTATTCTGTTAAATCTAGTTTTGAAAAAGGAAACAACTACTTTAACTTGGATTCCAGAGTTGTCTCTCTGCAGTTAAGAATCAAAACTGGTAGAATTCTCTGTTCTTTGAAAATAAGCATCTTAAACTGGAAGAAATTGCCAGTATACGGTAACTATAAATGCCCAAGATATATTTACCACTTCTGTTCTTCGCCACATTTTGATTCAATTTTATCTCCTTCCATGGATGTTTCACAAGTATAATACTTAACTTTTCAGCAAACTGTAAGAGACTTAACTCAGGTTTTCTTTTAAAGCTTTTGTTGTTGTAGGTGTAGTAGTAATAGTAGCAGCAATCATTATTGTTATTAAAATCAGAGACCAGACTTGAGCTGCCTTCTGTATCACTGCTTTTCAAATTGCTGGACAACTGACTTCCTGGACAAGGCTTTCTTCCACCCTGTTCTGCCTTCTCTCCCACCCTAATCTGTCTCCTCCACCCCAGCCACCTATTACTTTTTTGTTTCTAATATATAGCTTCTTTTGCAAATTATTTGAGATTCAGAGTGAAGTATTTTAATCGTAGAGAGGTGGTTTAAAAAGACACATTAATACATTTAAGCACTATACAGGTACAATTCAATGCATTTATGAAGACCTTACCATTCAGGAGCCACCAGAGTAATGGGAAGAATCCTGAGCTTTCACTGATGTACTTCAAACCTTTCACATTAATACTCACGTTGTATAAGGACATCAGCATCAGCCTGCAATAAACATTTAAAAAGTGACTCAAACGTGCAGCTGTGGCTCCTGTTACAATAACCTGCACACCTTGCTTCCAACAAACTTTAGGAATAATGTCTTACAGACATGAAAAGACTAGACAAAATTTCAGTATCTATGGGGCTTTACAGACCGCCCAAAAAGGGCGGTCTGTAGCCCCCTCTCCTTGCTGCAGACCTTTGCCACAGCAGCTAGACGCTGTGGCGAAGGTGCGCAGCAAAAAAAGAGACCCCTTCCCTGCTTTTTTAGCATCACAGTTGCGATGCACTAAAGGCAAAAGGTGCCACAGGGCACCTTTATGCCGTTGCAACTGCGCAGATCCGTATGGAAGCTGCGCAGTTGGGATGGCATCATTAAGTAAGCAGTATCAACAGCACTATGTAATGACGTAGGCATCATTACGTGCTAGGACTTGGGAGTGTGCAAATGCTGCGCGCTCCCCAGCCCTAATCACAATGTGGGAACAGCCCAAAAGGGCCATCTGTACCGCGCCTATATTTTATCTGTATTTGTACTGTAATTCCTCATGTTCTGTATTTTTATTTTAATCTACAGATGCACATTATTTTAATAAAGAAGTGTCAGAAAACCTGGTAGAATAATTAGCTGAAGGTGTTCATGCAAACACAGCCTTAAATGATCACATAACACATCCAGTGAAATCCGCTTAAGAGAGTCTCCCCAGTGGACAGTGCATCATCCTGATTAAGCTACTTTTCCTGACAAACAGAAAAGGGCAAAAAAATTAGTCTGGCAATGCTTTTTAGAAAAACACAGAAGTGAAAATCCTCAGACAATTTTATCCTGTGTTTCACTTAATTCATTCATTAATTCATTCATTTCATGTTCTTCCATAAAAGCATCAAAACCTTTATTTAAAGTCAACATCTCTAAATGCCACAGGTATGTAAAAACTCATTTGCATCACATTACTCCCTGTTCCAGCTGATCTTTTCATCAACAAAGCTGTAGTTCTTTCTCAGCTACAGTAGCAGTCTGTCACCCCATATTACCAGGTTAAACAGAACATTCCAGCAAAAGAGATACCTCATTCCAAACTCTTAATTGAAAATAATGTTCTCCAAGATCCCAGTTTCATCCGGTGAAGAGAACAAGCAATAATTCACTACTCATTTTCATAAAAAGCTCCTGCCTTTCAACTGAAAGGTGGCTAAGAGTATATCTCAACAACAGATGCATACCACACCCCAAAACCCATGAAGCTCAGCACCTTTTAGGGAAGAGAGCCCTTCTGCTCTCCAGTCATGAGAACTATATTTTCCTGTCTCACGTATCCAAAACAACAGGCACTTAGCAAGTGGCAAATCTGTGTCTGCCTTGTACCACTTCAGTCTCACATCTAAGGGCAAACATGACTGCATGGACACAGAACACTAGATTTCAAAGGGAAAGGTTTTAGCCTAGACTTTTCATTGACATTTAAACTGATATGTAGAGGGAACCTGAGGAAGTGGAGTCTCACATTTGCCCAGACCACCAGCAGGAACTGCTGACTTACAGAGGTACAGCTTCTGCTTGACTCCCAACCCCATTGTGAAAGACTTCCTCTGTGAACTGCTCTGTTTATCCTAATGGGAAATATAACATGGCATCCATATAGCTACCCTAATAGTGTAATACGTATGTGTTTTTGTTGTTGCTGTTACCTCATATCCTAAGCCTTTTTTTAAAAAAAATCTCTTTTTCATAGAATCACAGGATTGGAAGAGACCTCAAGGGCCATCCATCCAATCTAGCCCCCTGCCATGCAGGAACACAAAATCAAAGCACCCCAGACAGATGGCTAGCCAGCCTCTGCTTAAAAACCTCCAAAGAAGGAGAATGCACTACTCTTTGAGGGAGTGTTCCATTATTTAAAAAAAAGAAATTGAGTTCTCTTATGATCAATCTGATTATCAAATTCCATAGGAGATATATATATATATATATATAGTAGAACCAAGAACCTGGTTCAAAAATGAAATCTTAAAATAATAATTAATAGAGCTCAGCTAACTGATTCTGAAAAAAATTCTAGAAGAAATTAGTGAGGGGGGGGAATGTTTATCTAGAGTCATTTGCTTCCATCCCAGTTTCTTGCAGTTCTAAGGCTCATGATTCCTTGGGTAGTGTAGCATGGCTAATGGGCGCAAACTATGCCTAATTAGGCATCTTAGCAGGTCTCTGTCCCCCAGTGCCCTGCTCAACAGTTGAAAAACTCGGGCTGAAGTGAAAAAGGTCCTCTCCATGTGTGCATGGAATGATCTGAACTTCAGTTGGGATGGAGAGACACAGAGATGGTTGACTTAACTCTCTTTTCTGTGCCATGTACACAGAAGCAAGTGGGCCCAAAGGGAACATTTCAGGTATTTGTTTTTGGCTCAGGTGAGGCTGGGAATTGGCAGAGTTTTTTCCCCCTTCCCTAGGTAAAGATTCACCCTGATTGGAACAATCACTAAGGACTGTTCCACCCAACTCAACCATTCGCCAGTTCCATGTAACTCACTTGGAAAAAAGTCAGAAGGAGGGGAAGAAAGGAGTCCTTTGGCAATCTAATTCATTTTCTTTCTGTCTGATCAAAAGCTCTAGCAAAAAAAGAAAACTAAGCCCTGTTGTCTTCTAGAGACAGAAAAGAGAATGGCCTCACAAGGAAGTACCTCCCCAGAAGGAAGTCATCTATCTTAATCCTACTTCCCAAAACTCTAAATGGAGCAACTTTCCAGTAGTCTAGGCTCTGCCTCTATGTAACATGGGATGGGCTAGTCTGGGTACATTCCAAAGAAGACAAGACAGTCCTTGTCATCCCATGACCCACTTTATAGTCTCCAGTTCCCTACACATGATAGCTAGCTCAAATTTAAGATTAGTTTGTAAAATATAATCAAATAAACAAGGTAGCTTTCAACTGCCTTTTATCTTCCATGCTATGACCTGGGAAAGGGGCCCTTCAGCCTAGAGAGCCTTCCCAATATTTGATGAAACTGTAACTCAGTATGAAAGTGAAACAGATTTTATTCTAAAAAAGAAAACTATTATTGAATTACCAGATAAAGATAATTAAACACTGTAATAGAAAGAAAGGCTTACTCAGTGTATTAACTATAACTAGAATTAAGGCATCTTAAAAATGAAAACAATGCAATCCATTTATATTCATGTTTAGACCTGTAAAGTTTAATATACAGTAGTTCAGAAATTGCAGTGTTCAACAAGTTTAGCACGCACACAAAGCTTAAGTTGTTTTTGAATAGCAGCAACCCCTATGTTATGGTAGAAATGTCTTCATCTTATGCAGCAAATCCTCTGCCTTTTCTTGTCCACCTTGAAGGTTGTAAGAGTTCAGAAATGTACCTGGGAAAAACAGATCAATAATCCCACAGAAGAACAGCCATTAATTTCCTAGTCATTGTTACTGATCACACAGTGGGAGTCCATTTGGTCCGATTGGAAAAGGGTGTGGGCTTGGGCTTCAGGGAGCTGAGCCCTTGAAGTAAAAGGGAAAACAGAATGATTTCAAACAAGTTTTTAATGCTAGCAGCACTTCACTGTTTTTTATCTGTCCTTCACATGATATTGTGAACAACTTGTTTTCAGGATCAAGTTATTCAGATCATGTCATGCTACTTCTTTTAATGGGGAAAATCTGGATTTTCCTTTTCAAAGGAGTTTATCACATAGGAGGAATTTCTCTCAATTGCGAATGGAGCCAATTCGCAATTACGTGAATTCACTAGTTTAGCGAATTTACGTAAAATTTGATTGTGTTCGGAATGTGTTCAGAATGACTTCCCATTTCCCAAAAATGACCCCCCATTGCCCGAAATTGTGTGACATACACTCTTTCGCAATAACATGAGACCCCATTATTGCGTTCGGAATGACTTCCCATTGCCCGAAATTCCTGAGATACACTCATTCGCAATAACGTGAAACCCCATGATTGCATTTGGATTGCCATTGCATTATACCCCCAAATTCCGTCGTATGATAAACTCCCCTGTCACTATAAATTAACAGGAGAGCCAGCATGGCATAGTGGTGTGAGTGTTGGACTGTGAACCTGGAGGCCAGAGTTCAATTCCCAGCTCTGCCATGAAATTCACTGGGTGATCTTGGGCATGTCACATGTTCTCAGCCTCAGGGGAAGGCAATGGCAAACCTTTCCAGGAAACCCTATGATAGGTTCACCATAGGGTTGCCATATTTAAACAACAACAACATGAATTAAAGGTTCAAAGAAAACACCACCTTTCCACTTCTGAGAATAAAATGTGATTTGCTGGATGTTTGTCCTCCAGCAAGATAACAGAATCAGTTGCGCCAGGAGCAATTTTATCCCTGAGTATAGTTAAAACTGCAATTCAAAGCACTGAGCAATGCAAGTCTGAATGGGACAGGGAAACAGAGGGCAGCCCCTACCCTTGCTTTATGGAAAATAATTTCATTTTAACAAGAAATAGCAAACACTTTCTGAAGAGAGAAGGAAAAAACTATTGTTTTTTTCATCCACACAGCTAAATTCAATTCTTCTGGTAGGAACAGAAGCAGATCATCATCCATTACTGTTCCACTTCCATCTCATACTGAAAAAGTGATTATTTAGTTACACTAGAAAACTTTACTCTAAAGACAGCCCTAAGAAGGAAAATAATAAACAATAGTGAGCAGCTGGAACATTGTCCCCAGTCTGGATTTCAGAGTCAGTGTTTGTTACAAAATACGACAGAAGGGAAAATGGTGCTCTTGAGAGACAGTGCTCTTAAGTGCTCTTCTAGTGTTCCTGCCTTATCAGTCTTTCTCAAAGCCTGTGAGCAAAGAGTCCATGAGGACTGAGACTATATGTCTGCGGGAGCTGTAGTAAAGCCCTTTGTGGTAGAGTGTGTACCATACCTGTGGCTGTGATACATTATACAAGGCAAAGGTGCTTGTGAATGCTTCAGTGGCAACGTTTGGGATGATATGTCTTGCCTTTGTTGACCAAGGAGATTATCACATGGGGTAAGGAGGGATTGCTCCCATCCATATCCCATCCTCATTGCATCTGCGCTTATCCAGTCCTTCCCCCGTCAGTGCCCACATCACTGTATTAATGTGAGTTTCCATTAATACAAACTGATAGAGCCATGCTACTTTAGGGACGGGAGAAGGACAGGATAAGCGTGACATCATCCGAAAATCTTATCGCAAACATGTGATAAGAATGTGTCACAGACGCGATAAGGACGATGTTGTTTGAAAATCTCTGTGTGATCGTGTGGGAAGGACAGGACAAGGACATCCTGTCCCCGTGATAATCTCCCAAGTACATGCCAGTATGATGTGTGGGTGTGAATGTGACTGCCTCCCTTAGTGTGGGAGACTGGGTTGGGGGGGCAGGTTGTTATAGTAATAAAGTTTAGACAAAAGAGAATATTCACATGAGCAGATGGAGATCTGTGGGATGATAAAGGAAGCAACTGAAAAGAACAATGCTTTGAAGCATTTTTCCTCTTCTTGCTTATCTATGAGAAGAAAGGGACTCTCACTGGGCATCTCCAGTTTTTGGAGCAGAATGGGCTATGTGTCTGTCTCTGCAGTCCAAAGGGAAGTACAGTCAGGCTGCCATACCCACGGATTTTTTTATCCACGGATTCCACCTTCTACAGCTTGAAAATATTTTTAAAATATAGAAAGTCCAAAAAGCAAATCTTGATTTTGCCATTTTATATAAGGAGTACCAGTTTACTATGGCATTGTATTTAATGGGACTTGAGCATCCACGGATTTTCGTTTCCACAGGAAGTTCTGGAACCAAACCCAAGCAGATACTAAGGAACTACTGTACATATTATCCAGCCTTTGGTGCAAGCAGAAACAGTTAAGCCTGCTGGAATTTTGTAAATTCTTTGGCATTATTTCTTTGCTTCATCTTTTAGATCCTTTGTTACATGCACCTAAGTTTTACCCTCAACCTACCCATGGGTCATATCAAAATCCATAATTTTGGCCCCAGAACCTACCCTCAACTTATTCCTGAGGTCGACTTATAGTCAAGTATATATGGTACTATGTTGTGACATGGCAAAGTGAGAAAGACAGCTGATGTAACGACATATCTTTTTACTTTGATTGGGAGTTCCTGCATGGCAAGGGGTTGGACTGGATGGTCCTTGTGGTCTCTTCCAACTCTGTGATTCTATGATTCTATATGATTCCATGATTCTATATCATTCTACTTTTTTCTCCCTGTCCCATTGAGGTCAATTAGAAAATCTCTGACATAGGTCTATATGAAGTTACACCACTGCTGAGAGTATGGCTATGAACTGAAGTGGTATAGGATTTGGTCTATGTTGCATTCCTAGCCTCATTTCAGCCATGTGTGTGATTCTGTGATTCTATGTGGGCTTGTGTTGGTATACTGGTCATGTTCACTGTGGTGGCATCTCCAATGTTCTACTGCTGTAGCAGGGTTTCCATTAAATCTTAGAGGCCAGGTGCTGAACATTTTAAAACCCAGGAACTCAACTGAAATTTGAGAATGGTCTTGGGGTTCATTCCTTTGGGGGTGAAGTGTACAGGGCAAAGTGAGTTGGGACCAGATTTAATTCTTGACAGCCTTAACATTTCCCTACGAAGTACTGAAAGCACACTGCTCAATTCTATGCATGTCTGCTGAGAAGTAAATCCTTATGCAACTCCTTTTTGCCTGCAAAATTGCCTACAAAATTACAGCTCAGTTCCATGCAAGGTATTTACTTTTTAGATTTCCTCTTATCTCCAACCACCAGAGATAAGTGCAAATAGGCTTGTAAGTTGGATAAGAAGCCCATGCAAGCCACACGTAGCCTGTAGGGCAGATATCCCTCTCATCTCTGCTACAGCCCATCAGGCAGTGGATTTCAAGAACACGTTGTCATTTCAAGCCTCTTTTTATTTATATTGCAGAGAGGCCATGCTACACATATTCAAATTACAAAAGTCACCATATGCCATTAATTTTGATGTGACACTAGTCTCATCAAACCACTTGTTACTGTTTACACAGCACTTTCAGAATATACACACAGAGTAAGTACTATGCTCAGTCAGCTGTTCTCCAAAGCCTCTACAACTGTGTGCCATAATGAATCACTTTACCAATATGTACACCTGCAAACTTCCTTACACAGTGAGACAGAACAGTTTAATTTTTAAAGCAAATACTTAGGAACAGAGGAAGCCACCTGCCCATCAATCCACGGATTATACATTTGTACTAACAGCCACTTTCTGGGATTTAAGACAGGATTTCCTGGAGATTCCTGGTATTCCCCAAAGGTCTCACATCCAAGTACTAAAAGATCTAATCCTCCATAACATTCAGAATCAGACAATATCAGGTGTGTGGGTGGTATAAGGATATAATACCTCTTTTTTCTGCCCTTTTTTCCAAGAGAAAGTGATTTAATTTTCAAGCTTGTCATTTTCCCCTAGGAAAATTATAGGTTGAGAAAAGAGATGACAAATTTAAAGTTTATAAATCTGCCAAAAAACAAAATGGCTAATAAGATTACCAAAGATATATTTCACTAAATTCAATTCAATTATGCTACATCAGTTTTTGCTTTTGGGGGGGGGGGGGGAACTGTGGTTTTAACTCTGCTTTATAAGCCACCTTATAGATCGAAGAGGTTGGTACAGAAATAGTATTTTAATGCAATAAATATGCCACAGGGATGTATGAAGTGTAACCTCTGGCTTGCCCTGGACCGTCACAGCCAAAATATCTTCCCCAAATGACCCTCCCCCCCCCCAAAAAAGATTTCTTCCTTGGATTCAGAGGGTACATCTACACTGTAGTAATAATGCAATTTGTCACCACTTTAAGTCTCTCAGCTGCATTCTATGGAATCCTTGGGTTTGTAGTTTTACAGTGTCTTTAGTCTTTCCTGCCAAAGTGCTGGTGCCTCACAAAACTACAAATCCCAGGATTCTGTAGAATGGACTTATGGCAGTTAAAGTGGTGTCATACTGCATTATTTCTATAGTGTAAATGCACCCAGAGAAACTCTAGATCATACCCTATCCCATGGGGATGCCCTCTCCACATTATGTTGGCTTGCCAGTGAAGGTGGCAAAACTGGCAATGATTCAGAGGAAAAGGGCTCTGAGACCCAGCAGTGACTATCAACCCTATCAAGAGAGAAAGCTGCCAACCTACCCCAGTCAAAAAATGACTTACACCACTATAAATGGCCCATATGCTGGCATAAGACAACAACAAGTTTCCTGCTGTAAATAAATTTTTGTTGCCAACTTCATTTCCAAACAGGCATCAGACCCCTTTTTCAAATGGGATTGAGCTCAAATACTTGAATCCTTAAGGACAAAAAGACTGGCTTTTCATTTTGTGTTTCTCCTCTAAACAGTATAAAAAGACAACAAGAATTTTTTTGACCTTTCATTGTTATTGACGCTGGGTCCAACAGATTATGAAATAGTTTGGGACTTTTGGGAAAGTACCATTGGATTAATTTGTTTGAAACTTGAGCCAGTTAAAATACCACCTTGTTCTGATACTGGAAGGAAGGGACTGCATTTCCACTTCCATGGCTTTCAGACTCACATCATCATCAGCTAAGAAGGATGTTGTGAGAGAGAAATCCATAATCCTTTCCAGTAGTATATTAACTCTTACCCTCAGATACAGCTGTTGGGTCATAAGAAGTATGCTAGATGCTATAAGAAAGTAAAAGGGTATCTCTAAAGGTCATTTTGGGTCATCTGTCATTCTGGTCATAGGCTATCTCTCATTTTGCGAAAATAAAAGGATGCAAAGCAGCCTTTAACTTTGGTACCTGTAAATCAGCCATTTTACCGTCATGCAAAAATCCTTGAAACTGAAATAGCAATATGCCTGTATGTTGCAGAATGTCTCCATTCCTTCTCCAAGAAAAAAAAATCAAAAGTATGTACAACCTTGGAAAGCAAATGAAAAAAGTACTCTGCTGGGGAGTCATTCATATACTGTACATACATACCTTTGTTTGACCGCTTGCACTTTTTTCTGGCATTTGATTCTTTAGTGACTGCAACAACAGCCCTGGTGAAAGTCAAAGGACAAGCCTTGGGTCAAGTTGCCTCCTACTCCTCTCAAGATGTTGGGGAGATATCCATTTTTCTCTTTTTAAATAGGTACGGTTAAAGTTTACATAGGATCGGGCAATGTCTGAACACATAATGTGGACATCTCCACTAGACTTTGTGGTTTGGACCTTCCAGTTATAGGCCTTATAGCAGTTTGCCTGTCCAAAGAGTGAGCAAAGAGTGCCTGTCCTTTATCCACCCTGGGAGTGGAACAAGAAAAACCACAACAATTATGGGAAGACTGAGTACTACCCTCAGATCAGGGATGTTCTCTTCTAACCCAATAAAGAGAAAGACTGGTTTGGGCAATATTATTCTCCATATTAAAGCATATGTGTCCTTGTGGAATGAATCTTATAGCCCAAGAAAAAGGGATGTCACAACTATTCCAAAAAGGGATTTTTCTTCACAATACCATACTGTATCACTCAGCAAGCACCTCAGGCTGAAGGGGTGGAATTGCTCAAAGGATCTGAATTCGCAAGACTCTCTAAGGTAAGGCACAAGTATCTCTGCCTTTGCTTCTTTCGGTCTCGTTTTAAAAATAAATCTATCACTCTGAAATTGTTGCACAAAATGTTAGATTCCTTTTGCAAGAGAAGAGAAATATTGGGGAATAGACCCCAAATTCCCACCTCTCTCAGGCATTCAAATTGGCTGCTGCCTCTCCAGCTCAAGAGCAGACCATACCCTGATACATAAGTCCCCTCAGCTCCACAGGAAAACTGTAAATATCAGCTGCTCAATAGCTTCCACCAAAATAAAGTTATATAAAAACTCTCACAATAGAAAAGATTAGTACTTCTGCATTTGGTCTTGTAGGTCTGTTTATCAACAGAAATGCCAAAACAGATTAAAAGTGACACAGAAAATCATGGCTGTGTTTTGTGTTTTCCCTTCAGTTGTTTATTTTATGCACAGAACTTTATGTGAAAGCAATCTAGCAAGGAATGCAGAAATGAGAGAATTTATTGAGAGTTTAAACATCTCCCACTAAGCTGTTCAAAGGGCAAAGCTCAATGCCCAGGCAATTGCTCCCTAGCCCTTCAGTACCTCCTCCTGTTCTCAACAACTCTTGCATTCTCTGTACTACAAAACTGTCTTAAAATGTATAAAAAGTCAAAACATTTTCATTAGCCATCTCATTATATCTGCCTCGATCCATAACAGGGAGAGGCGGGATACAAATAATAATAATAATAATAATAATAATAATAATCTTTAAATGTTCTCTTAGCCTAGAAAATTTACCCTTGGCAATTGTTCTTGGTCTGCCAAGTTTAACAGTAAGTCTTTGGCACCCTCTGCTGACCATCCTTTCTAACAACATATAAAGACAACCAAATGTATAAGTCATATTCTCAATAACAAGCACAGCAAAGCAAGATTTTAAGTTACAAACTACCAAAAAAAAAAAAAAAAAAAATCAGGGCAGACATTGCTTACAGCAAGTTTGGGAAGTCAAGCAGCCAAATTCTATTGGACTGCAGCTCCCAGAGGCCTAGCTAGCATAGCCAATGTTGGGGTACATTGGGAGTTGCCGTTCAACAACATCTGGAGGGCTGCACAATGCCCACACTTACACTTAGGTCCAACAACACACTGAAGAAATAATCCCATCATCATCATCATCATCATCATCATCATCATCCTGAGACCACTTTAGCTGCTCTGGCTCAGTGCTGAGTAATCGTGGGAATTGTAGTTTATTGTGGCACCAGAGCTCTCTGAGAAGGAAGGCTAAATATCTCCCAAAACTACAGTTCCCAGAATTCCCTAGCATTGAGCCAGGGCAGTTAAAGTGGTCTCAGACTGAATTATTTCTGCAGTGTGTTTTGGACCTAAGGCAGCTACTCCTGATATATTCCTGCATTTTGCAAATGGCACGCTAGGTTGGAAAGAAGACTGTTTTTTGAACCTTACCAACCCCATTTAGCAATAGCAATAGCATATACATTTCTATACTACTTGTCAGTGCACTTAAGCACTCCCTAAGTGGTTTACAATCTGTAAGCTAATTGCCCCCAACAAGCTAGATACTCATTTTAGCAACCTACAGAAGGATGCCAGGCTGGGTCGACCCTGAACCCCTGGCTGGTATTGAACTTACATTTTGTGGTTTGTGAGTGAGTGGTTGCAGTAAAGGCATTTAACCACTGTGCCACCAGGGCTCATAATTTGAGGGGTAAAGTGTGCATGTGGCCCTGCTGACACTGGGATGAAGCTGGTAGCCCAAAAGGAGTGGTCTCTGCCTCCTCTGGCACCAACTGCACCATGACGGCTACTCCCACTGTGAGGTTTTCTGGGGTTTGGGAGTTTCCACAAGAACAAAGATCTCAAAGGAAACTCTCACAAAAGGCTCCTCTTTTGTGAGACTTAAGGTGGGCCTTATATAGGCCTTGCTTACAAGTCCCAGCCAGTCTGGAGCTAAAAACCAAGCTGCAATGACATCTTTAGACTCGGGCTCAGGACTGGGCGTTCTCTCCCCGCTCCCCACTTTCTGTTGTGTCATGAATTTCAACTATCCTGTAATAATATTTTGAAAAGCTGGCAATTCTATCTCTCACATAAGAGAAGCACTCATTCTCATATGTGTGCAAGCCGTTGGCCAACAAAAGGTAAGAATGTCACTCTGGTCATTGCCATTGGTGGTCATAAGAACTACCAGAAGCAACCATCCCAAACCTCACATGCTGTTCAGGCCAGAAGGGAAACCCCCCACCATAACCAATGATCAGGATGGTCCTAATTATTCTTTCTTGGTACAATACCATAGCAAGCTCCATGCCAATTACTTAACAGAACAAATAATTTGCACCATAGGATGCAGGTTACACATTTGGTACTCTGCCATCTGTGGAACCAAGGTATAAGACACAGGAGTCATAGTAATGTGATTGGTGGACAACCCCTTATATCTTTTCTTTTCAGGATCACCTCCATCCCAGATTCTGTTTGTTGAAGGCAATGCCTATATCTCACCTATTGCATTTTTATTGCTAGGCAGTGCTAGATGGTGATCGCCTGGCAAATCCCTAGTATGATTTAGCTCCATCTGGCCAAAATGCAGCTTGGAGGAAAAGAGTTTGTTGGGTTCCTGTACTCACACATATACTTGAATTAAAAATATACAGTAGTGTCAATATTTCTAAGAGATTTTTTTAAAAGGTTTTGTAGGGAAGGGCCTAAATTAGAATACTATTTATTTATTTAAAGTATTTGTATATTGCCTCCCAGCCCACAAGGGCTCCTGAGGCAGTGAACAAATAAAAACTAATTAAAACAACAAAAGATAAACCATTTTAAAAACTCATTACTCTTTAAAAACTCCTAAAAAAACTCCTTAAAAACAATCTAGAATCCAGTTTTGAAACAGTTAAAACAGCCATTTTGTACACTCAATGTTATCTAGAAGAGAACTGTTTTGGCTCTATTTTTGCAAGATTTCCCCCTAAATAATAAACATGTTTCACATAAATTTTAATTTTTTTCCATAACAATGTATGGCAATGAAGCAGTATTATTACGCTCATACTGTACATGAGAGAGGGTAAAGTTAGGAATGTGAGCAACAGTGGCTTATTTAAATGGGAGATCACCAGGTTATTTACTATGCACTAAACTGCATGAACTTTGATATAACAGATTTTAAGACAAACTTCTATCAAAATACCAAAAAAATCCAATCCTACACTTTCAGTTTGGTGCAGCATCCTGGCTTCATGTCTCCTAAAAGTTGCATCATTGTGTCTAGTAACATTCGATTTGAATTAATCAGGAATTCACGACCACATGCTAAAGCAGCAACATCTACAAGAAAGAATGCAAAATAAAGGCATTAAAAACCCTGCACTTCAAAAAGCGTTCACATTCAATAGTTTTGTAAAATAACAGCACTATTGAAAATGTTGTAATTCTAGTAACAGTGAGAGGCCTAACCAAAGCAGAATTAATAGTGCCACTCTATTCTGTTCTGGTCAAACCTCAACTGAAATACTGTGCCCACTTCTTGGTACAGCAATTCAAAAAGGATGTGGATAAGCTGGAGCATGTCCAAAGGAGAGTAACGAAAATGGTCTGGTAACCATGCGCTATGATGAGAGACTTAGGAAGCTGGGCATGTTTACCCTGAAGAAGAGAAAGTTAAGAGCTGACACGATAGCCCTTTTAAATATTTGAAGGGTGTCATACTGAGAATGGAGAAGTACAGGTTGCTTACCTGTAACTGTGTTTCTTCGAGTGGTCATCTGTACCCTCACACAATAGGGTTTGCTCCTGCGCAGAAGCTCCATCCGGAATGCTGAAAAGCTGAGCAGATTGGCGGGAGCCCCGCCCCTCCCATTCCCTGAGCATGCCCAATCCCGCCAATCTAGCTCCTCCTTCAATTCAAGTCCGCCGCAAAAAGGCAGGGACCTGACCGAGGGGAGGTAGGGCGGGATTTGTGTGAGGGCACAGATGACCACTCGAAGAAACACAGTTACAGGTAAGCAACCTGTACTTCTTCTTCGTGGTCTCTGTGCCTCACACAATAGGGTGACTGAAAAGCTTACCTATGGAGGTGGGAAGGTCACTGCAGAATAGAAGAAAGTACAGCACGACCAAAACTGGCATCTCTCCAGGATCTGGAATCCAGCCGGTAATGCCGAACAAACGTGGATGGCTGTGACCACGTAGCCGCCTTGCAGACCTCTGGCAGGGGAACACCTCTGAGGAAGGCAGGAGATGAAGCCGTAGCCCTGATTGAGTGAGCACGGACACCAACCGGAAGAGGGCGTTTAGCCAGTTCATAGGCCAAGGCGATGGTTTGGGCAATCCACTTTGCAAACCTCTGTGACGAAACTGGGTTGCCTTTCCTGGCACCACCATAACAAACAAACAACTTCTGAGATAATCTGAACTCTGCAGAACGCTGAACGTAAAAAGCCAAAGCACGGCGAACATCCAAGGTGTGCATAGTCTTTTCCAGAGGCGAGGAAGGATCTGGGTAAAAGTTAGGAAGCACAATCTCCTGGGAGAGATGAAACAGAGAAACCACTTTAGGGAGGAAGGAAATGTCGGGTCTGAGGACCACCTTGTCCCTATGAAAAGTCAAGTAAGGCTCGTCCGAGCGCAGGGCCGTCAGCTCAGAAGCACGTCTGGCTGAAGTTATGGCCACAAGAAAGGACACTTTGAGTGTCAGGAGTCTCAAAGAAGCAGAACCCAAAGGCTCAAAGGGAGGTCTCGTGAGCTGCGTAAGCACTAAAGAGAGAGACCAGGCCGGGGCCAGTGGTGGCAGCGGTGGATAAAGATGATGCAGTCCTTTGAAGAAACTCTTTAACGTAGGCAACGTGAAGAGGCGAGCTGACCTTGAGCCAGGTGGCTGGTTGGCTACGATAGCCGACAGGTAGACCTTCAGGGAGGAGAAGGCTAGGCCTTGATCCCTGAGGTTTAGTAGAAAATGCAAGACTGTACTAAGGCTCACAGGTGAGGAAGGTTTGGATCTAGCCTCCGTGAAGGCACAGAAACGCTTCCATTTATATGCATAGAATCTCTTAGTGGAGTCCTTTCTCGAGGCAGACAGGACCCTAAGCAGGTCGGGGGACTCTATGGTTGGATCCTCCATGCCGTCATCCGTAGGTTGACTAGGTCCGGGTGTAGGACCGCTCCATTGGAGTGAGACAAAAGGTCGGGCCACTTCGGCAGGTGGAAGTATTGACCTTTGGCCAGGTGAAGGAGTGAACCAAGGTTGTCTCGGCCAGAATGGAGTCAGCAGTATGGCATTGGACCCATCCCTGGCCATCTTGGCCACCGTCCTGGAGATCAGAGGAAAGGGCGGAAAGGCATACAAGAGTTTCCGATTCCAACTGCAAAGGAAGGCGTCCCCCATGGATCCTCGTCCTTTGCTCGCTCTGGTGTAGAATGTCCTGCATTGGGCGTTCTCCGGGGTGGCGAACAGGTCCACCGAAGGAGTTCCCCATTGAGACGTCAGAAGACTGAAGGCCGAACTCAACAGAGTCCATTCGTGCTGCAGCACCTTGTCCCTGCTGAGGGAGTCTGCTAGCACATTGTCCTTTCCTGCCAAGTGAATGGCCACTGGGTGAATGGATCTGTGGTGGCACCACGTCCACAGCTGCTGGGAGAGACGCAAGAGGACTGGAGAGTGAGTTGCTCCTTGCTTGTTGATGTACCAGACAGTAGTTGTGTTGTCTGATACTACCTGCACAACTCTGTGGAGGAGATGATTTTCGAAGGCCCTGAAGGCTTTGATGACTGCCAACAGTTCCAAGGCATTTATGTGCATTTCTGCCTCCTGTGCAGACCACTGTCCCTGTACACACAAGCCATTGAGATGTGCACCCCATCCTGACATGGACGCGTCTGTAGTGACCATCCTGGACGGTTCTGGCGTCTGGAAGGGCATCCCCTTGAGGATGTTGGAGGGAGACATCCACCACTTGAGAGAGTCTCTGATATGAGGTGGCAACGAGAGTCTCTTGGACGGATTGTCCCTCAGGTGATCAAATGAAGCCAGGAACCAAGCTTGGAGAGGCCTGAGCCTGAGTCGAGCCAGGTAGGTCACCGCTGTGGTAGAGGCCAGGTGGCCCAGCAGTCTCTGGATGTCTTTTGCAGACGGACGATGGGTGTAGAGGACGGATTGCAGCTGTTCCCAGAGGGCTTCCGCCCGTCTGGTGGGAAGGTAGGCCCGGCCCATTACAGAGTCCAGGGACGTGCCTATATAATCTATCACCCTCACAGGGTGGAGAACGGATTTGGGCAGGTTGACTTTGAGTCCCAAGTCGGCCAAGAGGTCCAAAGTGTATTGAACGTCTTTGTAGAGTTGTACCTTGGAGGACGACACCAGAAGCCAGTTGTCGAGGTAAGGGAAAACCTTTATCCCTTGAAGACGAAGGTGAGAGATGACCACTGCCATGCACTTTGTGAATACTCGAGGAGCGGTGGAGAGGCCGAAAGGAAGAAGGGTATATTGATAGAGATCTCCATCTACAGCGAAGCGGAGATACTTCCAATGTTGTGGCCTGATAGTGATGTGGAAGTAAGCATCCTTTAGGTCTATGGATGCAAACCAGTCTCCTCGATGCAAAAACGGCAGAATGGATTGCAGGGTCACCATCTTGAACTTGCGAGGCATGATGTATGAGTTGACGCCTCTCAGGTCCAAGATAGGGCGGAGACCTCCTCCTCTCTTCGGAACTGTGAAGTACCTGGAGTAGAAGCCTTGGTGTTTGTAGCACGGTGGAACACGTTGGATGGCTCCTTTGTCGAGAAGGGAGGAAATCTCCTCCAGAAGAGGAGGAGAGGAGGGAGTGGAACAGAAAACACCATTTGGTGGAATATTTGAGAACTCTATGGCGTATCCCAGGCGGATGATGGTAAGCACAGAGGAGTCCGTGGTGATCTTGGACCAGTTCTCGTAGAAATGGCGAAGTCTGGGGACTGAGGAAAAGGTGACTGGCAGCAGAAAGTTGGGTGTCGCCTCCAAAGACCCGTCAAAAGTGTGACTTGGAGGGTGGCTTCCTAGAAGGCTGTTGCTGTTGGCGTTGTTGGCCTTGCCTCTGCTGTTGCTGCTGTTGTTGCTGCTGCGGTTGTCTGTAAGGCCTCCTAGCGTAGGGCTGGGTCCTATAGGTGGAGGACGGAGCAGAGCGAGAACGGGTGAATCCAAGTTCGTATGGTCTCTGGCGCCAGGTGCGACCAGATGGGGGCTTGCTAGGTGTCAGCCCAAGTCTCTTCCCGTTCAGACGAGCCTTGGCGATGGTGTCAAGGGATTCGTCGGTCTTAGTGGCAAACAGACCCTCACCGTCAAAGGGGAGGTCTTCGATCTTGGACTTAGCCTCCTCAGAAAGGGAAGTCGACCTCAGCCAAGCAAAACGGCGGAGTGCCACCGCACCGGCCATGACTTTTGCAGAACAGTCCACAACATGTCTAGGTGAGTGCACCCCTTGCGCAATGAGGGAGAGTGCCTCAGCGTAAAACTCTTGAGCCGCTTCCTGTTGTGCCTGAGGCATATAAGGAATGAAAGCAGCCATGCGATCCGACAGAAACCTCTGATAACCAGCCATGCAGCCCTGCATGTTAGCCACTTTTGCCGCCAAAGCTGCAGAGGAGTAGAAACGGCGACCAAAGATATCCATTCTCCTGCCGTCCTTGTCCACGGGAGCGGAATGGGACTTGCTGGTAGACTTGCAAGTAGATTCCACCACCAGGGAATTAGGAGCTGGGTGGGTGAACAAAAAAGGGGCCATTTCAGACTGCACCCGGTATAACGAGTCAAGCTTCTTTGAAGCGGGTGGTGTCGAGGCTGGCTTGTTCCAGGAAGCCACCATAATATCCGAAAAGGAAGGCAAGAACGGAATAACAGCAGGTTGCCTGGGACGAACCACGAGACCATCGATGGGGTCCCTGGGGGGTTGAGCCGTCTGCGCGGTTTGTAAGCCTACCGCTCTCGCCATCCTGTCGACAATTCCTGTAAACAGGTGGAGGTCCTCGACGGGTGAGCCGGGTGTCTGGTCCTCAACTTCCTCGTTAGGAGTTGAAATGGCAGGTTGCAGAGACTCAGGACGGTTGTCCGTCTCTCCAGTGGATTCCTCCGTCGACTGGGAGGCCGCCTGATGTGGATCCACATAAGGTTGTGTCGGCGCCGTGAGGAACGTCGAGGTCGAGGCGTCCGCATAGCTGATCAGGGCGGAGACTGTCGACATCGAAGTGGCGGTCGCAGCCGAAGCCGCAGCAGTACGATGACGCTCGACTCAGGAGGTCTCGACACCGTAGCCGTCGAGGCCGGCGGTGGTGATAGCGCCCTGTACTCAGCCCGAGCCCGAGTAGGTGATCGGGATCGAGAGCGGGATCGTGAGAAATCCTCGATGTGGAGATCACAGACATGGTATCGGTCCCGATACGAAGGAGAGTAGGAGCGATAAGATGGATGGCGCTCTCTCCAATAAGATTCTGCCTGGTGTCGATCCAGAAAGGAGGCCGACGAGTGGGGCGTGTCAAAGTAGTGCTCCTCGAATGGTTCCGGAGACTTCTGGGGTGGAGGAGATGGGAACCGCAGCCTGTAAATGCGCTCCGAAGAGGCCAAGATCTCCTTTGGCGGCAGAGAAGTCGGTGCCGAAATAGGCGAGCCTGTAGAAGCCGAGGTCGAGACCGTCCCCGTAGGGGCAAAGACCTGGGTAGGTGCAGGCTGGAATGGAATGTTCCAAGGTCTCTGGCGCCGAGTCTAATACAGTGACCGGGGCCGGGACAGAGAGGTCAATGGCCGAAGGCTGTCTCAGAAAGGACATGGCCAGGTCTGCCTGGGCAGCAGCCGAGGCGACCGAAGTGAGGACCTCCTTATGCTTATGTTTTTTCGATTTCTGCTTTTCCAGCTCGGTGGATGATGGCTGCTTCTTATGCTCTCTGTGTTGCCCTTCGGGGCAAGACATGGTTGATGGTGTCGAGGTCGATGTCGAGGGGGTCTCTGTCGACGTCGAAGTTGCCGTCGACGTCGAAGTCGGTTTTTTGATCTTCGGAATTCTCGGGAACTTAAGAGATGGGAAGACGTCCCAAGGGGTCCGTAGACGACTCCGAAGTGTGGGATACCGAGAGGGCCTTCTCCCACAAGTGGGCCTTGAGCCGATCCGCTCTTTGGCGTAGCGTGACGGGGTTAAAAGCTTTGCAATGTTTGCATTTCTCCGGAATGTGGGAACTGCCTAAGCAGAAAATGCACTTCGAGTGTCCATCCACAACCGGGATTTTATCGCCACATTCGGAATATTTTTTGAAGGGGGCGGCCATAAGAGACCGGTCCGACCGCGAGGGGCACGTCCGGGCCAAAACCCTCGAGTTCCGAACAAAAAGGGGGCAGCTCAAGGAAAAAACGGGAGAAACAACTAAAAGCTAAAACTAGGTAAAACAAAACAAAATAAAATAAAGTACAAGAGTCTATTATCTACTCAGCTTTCGTCGCAGGGAGAGCATTCCAGAGGAGATGTTACTTTTGCGGTGGATAAAAGAGAACTGAAGGAGGAGCTAGATTGGCGGGATTGGGCATGCTCAGGGAATGGGAGGGGCGGGGCTCCCGCCAATCTGCTGAACTTTTCAGCATTCCGGATGGAGCTTCTGCGCAGGCGCAAACCCTATTATGTGAGGCACAGAGACCACAAAGAAGAAAGCTTGTTTTCTCCTGCTCCAGAGAATAAGACCTGGAGCAATGGATGCAAACAAGAGGAAAAGAAATTCCACCTAAACATTTAGGGAGAACTTCCTGACAGTAAGAGCTGTTTGACAGTGGAACACACTCCCTTGGAAAGTGGTGGATTCTCCTTCTTTGGAGGTCTTTAAACAAAGGGTGGATTGTCATCTGTCGGGGCTGCTTTGATTTTGTATCTCTGCAGGGCATGGGGTAGAATTAGATGGCTCTTGGGGTTTCTTCCAGCTCTACAATTCTATGATTCTAATTTTACAAGGGATATGAAAAATAATTGACCAATGGTATACGACCAAGAAATAAATATATGCAACATAGTATGCATCTACACTGTAGAAATAAAATGGTTTTCGACAAATCAACCACATTACATTCTGACTTTTGGCATCATATTTCATTACAAGACCACCCGCTTTATTGTGTAAGCTAAATTTGCAACTAATTTGACAAATGTAGCATAAAAAGCGTCAGATGATAAAAAGTGGTAATTAAGCAAGATAATATGTTTTTTGTGGGTGTTTTGGGCTATGTGGCCATGTTCCTGAAGAGTTTATTCCTGATGTTTCACCAGCATCTCTGGATGGCATCTTCAGAGAATGCTGGCATGGAAGTGAGTGGGATATATGTGTGTGTGTGTGTGTATGTATTATAGACACACACACACACTGTGCAACCCTTGGTTGTGAAGAAGTGATTCCTCTCAACCAAGAGTCACACAGTGTAGCCAGCATTCTCTGAAGATGCCAGCCAGAGATGCTGGCGAAACATCAGGAATAAACTCTTCAGGAACATGGCCACATAGCCCAAAACACCCACAAAAAACCATATTATCTTGCTTAATTACCACTTTTTATCATCTGACACAGAAAAGAAATCCACTGTTTGATAGATCCTCAATGGAGAAGTAGTGAAGATCCTTTCTCCTAGGGTACATCTACACTGTAGAAATAATACAGTTTGACACTAGTTTATGTCCTTTAGCTCCATCCTATCAATCCTGGGATTTGTAGTTTTACAAGATAGCCTTTTCTGCCAAAGAGTGCTGGTGCCTCATTAAACTACAAATCCCAGGATTCTGTAGGAAGAAGTCATAGCAGTTAAAGTGGTGTCAAACTGCATTATTTCTGCAGTGTAGATGCATTCCTAGTGAGAACTCTAGCCTCACCACAAGATGGAATTTGGAAGTTTTTACAAATATTAACATTAAAATATAAAAAGGTAGTCTTGGATTTTAAAACCACACACACACACACACACACATAACCACTTTGAAAGAGCTATTTTACAAAAATGCAAAGTAAATATGCAATAAATTTTATTATTCCTATGAAATCCTGTATAAGTAGTGACTTACTTGTAACAATACCAGCCAAACCTAATACAAACTGACTTTCGTCAGAATCCATATCCTGCTGTTTGATATCTTCACTTAATGATTTCACAAAACTCTCTATGGTTTGCCCAGCAATGGTAAAGAACTTCACAGCTTTACTCTGAAAAGTAATAAAGCAAAAAACAAATTTATAAACAATAATTGTTTTCTGTTCTATGCCAAGATTCCTCTGTTAAGAGAGATGTTCTACAATCATTATAATTTTTTAGAAAGAAGAGTGGAAGAGAATCATAGAAAGAAAAGAGATAAATATTCATAGGAACTGGGGAAAAGAGCAGGAACTGGGCTTATATAGAGGAGGGGCAGAGCTACTGCCAAAAAGTTGCAAGCTCTACTTTGCCCAGTGATTCCAGAAAGTTCCAAATTCGACTGCGCAGGCGCAGTAGAACCCATTTGTATGATTCGCAGAGACCATGAAGAAGAAGTTATGTTATGCTATTTTTTTTTTTAACAAATAGATTTTTAGAGGATGCTATGTTTATTTGCTGGTGATGACCTATTAAGTCCTATATGGCTCAGGTCCAAGCTATTTGGCAGACTGTATCTCCCCATATAAGCCGGCCTGGGTTCTGAGATTCTCAGGGGATGCCCTTCTCTCCATCCCACCACCATCACAAGCACAGTTGGTGGGGACACGAGAGAGGGCCTTTTCCATAGCTGCCCCTAGACTCTGGAACGTCTTGTCCAGGGAAACCAGAATGGTCCTTTCCTTGTTATCCTGCTGGCAGGTTAAGGCCTACTTGTTTAGACAGGTTTTAAAAACAGAAAGTTTTTAAGGCATGTGACGGGTTGTTGTTATATTGTTTTAACGTATTTTAAGCATTTTAATCTTTTAAAACCTGGTTTTAGCACTGAATTTGTTTTAATTATTGTAGTAATTTAATTCTATTTTAATATACTATTTTTGTATGTTTTTAACTGTATGGTGTTTTTTAATGTTGTAAGCTGCCCTGAGTCCCTGCCTTTGGAGAAGGGCGGGATATAAATAAATATAACAATTATAAAATAATAATAATCATAACGTATATGTTGGTATGGCTGTAATTTTTTTAATGTTCAATAAAATTTAACAACAGCAACAACATCTTAGCAACTGTAGCAAAAATAGGACTGACACGGCATGGCATAGTGGTTTGAACATTGGACTATGACTCTGGAGACCAGGGTTCAAACCCTGGCTCAGCCATGTAAAAACCCGCTGGGAGGCCTTGGGCAATTTACAATTTCTCAGCCTCAGAGTGAGAAAATGGAAAACCTCTGAACATATTTTGCCAAGAAAAACTCATGATAGGGTTGCCTTAGGGTTGTCATAAGTCGGAAACGATCGGAAGATTGTTCTTCACCATCAGGGTTTTACTTTGAATAAAACAAAAAGAGAGATTCATGCAGAATAGCTCCAAGGCTCATTTACATATTCCCCCATGCTGAAAGTGTGTTCAAGGACTGGGGGGGGGGGGGGGAGATAAGAAAGCTATCAGTCCATAGTTATTCCCTCTTCATCCAGTATATCCCTTCCGACCCACCCTCCCACACTTTTCAATCTTTGAAATCTCACTGATCTTGGGAATGGAGCCCCTGCAGAAATGTCCATGATGGCTGGGGTGGGGTACGTAAGGTCAACTCTCCATCTCTTGAGAGTAGACGTCTCTCTCTGCCCTTAGAGGGGATACCTGCAATCTCCCACAGCCCTTAGATAAAATTAGACTTTTTTTTGAAAAAATAAATCAATTCTGTCTATACCTACAGTCCAACTAGACTGAAAAACAAAGGCCAAACTGTTTTATTTAACTGTTTTAATAATACAATATTATTATTTACCTAGCTAGCTAATGATATCTGAGAAATTAAGATTGATGCCGTTAATTGAACTTACACTTCCTAGAATACTTTTAACTGTTTCCTCATTGCTTGAAACACTCCATAGCAACGTGCACACTGCAGCACCCATTTCCGTACAGTATTCAGCTTGCTGCAATAACTGTTGCTTTGCCTCATTCAGCTGCTGTCGAGCTGCTAATTTTTCCTGAAAATAATCAAACTAAATATAAAGATCCGATTTATAACAGACAGCATAATATCCTTCAGAAATTCTAATTAGGTTTTCTAATAAACTCCACAATCCTCTTGGCTAATTCCAAAATAATAATACTGGTAATAATAATGGCTCTGGTAAAACAGACATGCTGGAATTTGAATTCTCTTAGAACCTTATCATACGAGGCACTTACTGGAACTGTGGCACAAACACTTCAGAAGCATGGAAGTGGGATCGCTGGTCACGCTTCTGAAGCTCTTCCCCCGTCGACAAATCATTCACAGAGCAGCCATTTCTGTTATGCAAAAAATGTCTGCTCCCCAAATGCTTTGACAATGGAAGAACAGCAAAATGCCACAGTGATGTTTGAGAAGCATGACCAGCGATCCCACCTCTGCGCTTCTGAAGCATTTGGGCCACGATTCCAGTGCAGTAAGTGCCTTGTGCGATAAGGTCCCTAGTCACATGTTAAATCAGAAGGGAAAACATATATTATAGGTTTATTGTTCACATTGCCCCTAAACATATAACAAATTAATAACAGAGTTTTATTTGAACATCAAAAGAGGCATGAGGATGAAAAGAATTCACAACTTTTCTGCTTTACCAGTGTCTAATTTGTTGCCCAAATAATGTTTTTCAGCCCATCTCTATCACTAGAAGCAATCCAGGCTGGCAGAAATGAATACCCAAGGCAAAAGGACATGCAAAACCAAATCAGGAGAAGGTTCTGCTTCTGCTCACCTATGTGCTTTTTAAATTAGATTCCCATCTGTCCTCTTTATACATGAACAGAGCATAAATGTGAACAAACATGACTGCCATTATTACATGAACCAACATAGTGAAGAGGTTTGAGCGCTGGACTATAGAGACCATGATTCAAATCCCCACTCGCCAATGGAAAACCACTGGGTGGCCTTGGGCAAGTCACACTGTCTTAGCTTCAGGCCAAAGCAAACCCCTTCTGAACAAATCTTGCCAAGAAAACTCCATGATAGGTTCGCCTTAAGGTTGCCATAAGTCAGAAATGACTTGAAGGTACACAACAACAAGCAGTAAAGATAATGACACAAAGAAATTATATTAGCACTTAATTTTGTTGGTTTTTTAAAATCTCCAAAACAATTTCAGAATACAGGCTAAGCCTTCCTTATCCGGAATTCCTAAATTTGAAATATTCCAAAACCAAAACATTTTCCATGCCTGGCTGACACCTTTGCTTTCTGATGCTTCACTTTACACAAACTTTTGTTCATGCACAAAATTATTTTAAATTATTACTGTATATGCTCACGTATAAGTCTAGAAATTTTAGTCAAATAATTGACCCCAAAAACCTGAGTCAACTTATCCATCACCATCCCCTGGTGAAAGGCAAGAATGTAATCTGTTCTGGGAGGACTGACCCACCTCTACTTTCTCATCCATCCATCCTTAAGTGTCAAAACAAACAGTGATACCTGCTGGAATTTCTCAAGTTCTTTGGCATTGTTTTCCTTTACTTCATCCTTTAGATCCCTTGTTACATGCCCCTAAATTTTACCCTCGACTTATCCATGGGTCATATCAAAATCCACAATTTTGTCCCCCAAACCTTGACTTTTACATGAGGTCATGTCAAGTATATACAGCATAGAAAATTACTGTCAAGCTATGCGATATTTTAGAGATGGGACCAAAGTCTAAACACAAAATTCATTTGTGTTGCATATATATATATACCTCATATAAGCAACACAAATGAATTTTGTGTTTAGACTTTGGTCCCATCTCTAAAATATCACATTATGTATATATGTGCAAATATATGCCCAAATATATATATATATATATATATGTCCAAACCGTGCACACACACCCCAAAATCCAAATACCCATACACTTCTGGTCCCAAACATCTCAGATAAGAAAAACTCAAACTGTAGAAACTAGTGATTTGGGCCCTATACAGACTGGCACTTTGGGCCAGCATGGGGGCAGTTGGAGCGTAGCATGCCTGACTCCGCATGCCTGACTCCGCCCCCCCCAGGGTGCCCTGATGCCATGTGCCGCTCCACACGGCACGCACCACTGTGTCCAGATGACACAGCCCCGACAGAGCACCATATAGCTGCACCACTGCTTTTTGCACCTCATTTTTGCACCCTCGAAAGGCAAGATCAAGGCCATGACATGAGCTTGCTGCAGTCCCAATTCAGCTGAGAAAAATAATTTCAATTATACCATTTTTGGTCCCTTTTCATCATTCCACTACTATATTTGAAGAAGCTTAATAAGTATGTACTCTGATCTTTCTGGTAATGTAAAAATAATGTAACCAGGCAAAATTTATGCTTGCCGCCAAAGCATCATCTACCTAGAGGGAAGGACAAGGTCTTGCCTGTGTTATCATTATGTCCTTTGGGAAAGCTCAGAACTGAAGAGATCTATGACGACTCCACTGCAGTACTAAACTCTCACTAACAGAAAAGCTACACTCAACAGTGGTAAACTTGCAAACACATTTGTGGATTCTGGCTTGCAATCTCTCGTGCATCTCTAAAATGAATATTAATAGCATCTATTACATGGTGGCAAAATTTTGATATTTATTTAGCTAACATGCATAGGATACCCATTTTCATATGGAATGCACATTTATTCCACTTTTTACCTTTTAAGTGGCATAAATGCTCATTACATATGAAAATGGGTATCCTATGCATATTTACTCGGCCCTACTGAATTCAAAGGACCCCACTCTAACATTAGCATGTTTAGTAACCAAGAAACAGGCACTGGAAAAATGCAAGTAACAAGGAAGATCACTATCTTTAATCTTTGCATAATTAAAAAGAAATTACGGTATCCTCAGTCATCTAAGAGCAACTAGTGTTAAAAGCTCTAATTCTTCAATGTTAGCTAGCGTGAAAACTTGGCAAGAACCCAGCAGGAAAATCTCACATTGTGGGCTAATACATTAATAGTACAATTGTGTATGTACCTGGGCAGAAAAAAGTGAGTACAGTGGGCCCTTGGTATTGATTAGGGTTTGGTTCCAGGACACACACATAATGGGGTAGTAAAATGGTGTCTGTTGTATATAATAGCAAAATCAAAGTTGGGGGGGGGGGAGGAAATTGGATTGTTTTCAAGCCATGAATGGTTGAATCCATGGATGCAGAAACTGTGGATACGGAAGGCTGGCTATATAGGATTGCAGCCTAATCATTTAACAAGGGCTGTCAGTCTGTGAACACATTTGCCTGATTGCAAGCAGTATCTGATCTAATGGGGTTTATTTTTTTGTAGACAAATGCAGAATTGCACCGTACCTCTCAAAGACAAGAAAAAAAGACAATTACACTGGAAATGAACTGAGTTATGAATGCAAATTCTACCTACCTTTTTTTCTTTCATGCAATCTGCTTGTGCTGCTTCTAAGCGAGCTTTATAGTGTTCACAGTCCATTCTCAACTGTTCTAATTCATGATCTTTCCTTTCTACATCTAAAAATCAGTGGACAAAAATGGAAAAAAAATACAAAGTGGGTCCAACATTACAAAATTCTAAAATTTATTAGCAATTAATCATCAAACAATATAATTTTTCGAAAGTTGGTAAGGGGCCTGGAGACCAAGAACTAACAGGAAAGGATGACAGAAGAGAATTGGGCAGTACTTTCAGGATGGAAGATTAAGAGGATACGACAGCCATCTTCAGATGTATGCCACATACATAGTGGAGTGAGTTTGTTATTTTTTGTTCCACAGGTTAAGAACCAAGGAGAAAGATATGAAATTATGACTAAACATTAGAAATAACATCTTGACAGAGCAAGCTGTTTGACAATGAGATGATAATGGATGTCCCTTCTGAAAAGTTTTCACGGGAGTAGAAGGCCACTTTTCAAGCATGGTGTTAAGAGCAAAATGGCTGCATCAGCAAGGAATTGCATCAGATGACCTTTCATTGTCCCTGGCAACACACTAAAATGTGGCAAATTAAGCTTTATCTCTTCCATGAAAAAGTGTAAACACACAAGTGAGAAAAACAGCAATGGGAGATGCCTGAGCCACTGTTTCTACATTCCAATGTGCCTCCCTATCCAAAACCAAGTTTTTGAAGTAACATTTGGGAGAAGACTATCGGGCAATTTTCTTGCCTCCGTATCACTTTGCATTATTCACACCTGACAATGGAATCTTTTTCTTGGGAAAAGATGCAACATTAAAGTTATACATCACTATGGCCAGAAATATACAGGCACTAAAAGGCACCCTTGTCACATGTTAGGGTTGCCCAGGGGCAGAGCATATACATGCCCCACAACCCTAGAATGTGATGAGGGCATCGTTGCTGCACAGTGCCGTATATACAGCAGTGCCGTATATACAGCGTAAGCAGTGACTACGTCACAGCTGCGTAGATTCTATACAGTGCTGCGTAGCTGCAATGTCGTAGAGGTGCCCTATGGCACTTTTTACGTCTTTTTGTGTAGCAACTGTGACGCAAAAAGGAGCCACTTTTTCGGGCTCATTTTTGTGCGCACCTTTACTGCTCCGTCTGGTTGCTTCAATGAAGGTGTGGACTAAAAAGAGGTGTTGCCAAACCACCCCTTTTGGGTGGTCTGTAAAGCCCCTATAACTCAGTCTTAATTTGTCCAGCTTTCATTGGAGTTTATCACATGGGAGGAATTTCTCTCAATTGCAAATGGAGCCAATTCGCAATTATGTGAATTCACTAGTTTAGCAAATTTACATGAACTTTGATTGCGTTCGGAATACATTCAGAATTACTTCCCATTTCCCAAAAATGACCCCCCCATTGCCCGAAATTGTGTGACATACACTCATTCGCAATAACATGAAACCCCATGATTGCGTTCAGAATGACTTCCCATTGCCCAAAATTGCATAGATACACTCATTCGAAATAACGTGAAACCCCATGATTGCATTCCGACTGCCATTGCATTATATCCCCAAATTCCGTCGTGTGATAAACTCCATAGTTATTTCAAGAAGAATATGTTGTACCAACACAACAAACTACAGCAGCGATTCCCATACTTTGGTCCTCCTGGTGATTTGGATTTCACCTCCCAGAAGCCCTAGCCAGCTTGACCAATGGTCAGGAATTCTGGGAGCTGAAGTCTAAAACATCTGGAGGACCAAAGTTTGGGAACCACTGAACTAGAGCATAATAAGAATTGCCCTGTGATGAACAAAAGGTTTAGATAGTTCAGCTTTTGAGGTTTATCTGTTTCAGCATTTGAAGCCTACACTGCCACAATTTGACAGTATAGGAATCCTGCAAGTATGGTTTAAATGCAATAGCACCCTCCTGCTCATGTTCCACATAAACTGTTACTGAGACACAATCAATAGTGACACATTCAATAATGTATATATTCAAGAATGATACCTGCCAATATAGCAAACTCACTTGTTTCAATAGCATCTAACTTCTGAAAGCTCTCTAAGATATCTCCATTTACTACTTTAGGCAAAATGTCATGCAGCTGCATCACTTCAGTTGTCAGCCTTTCCAAAGCTCTTTTTCTGACTTTAACAAATTCCCCTTGTATCTGGACTTTCTGCAACAATAAAATAATAATAATAATAATAATAATAATAATAATATAAAACCCTTCATTGCAAACACCCTCAGATAGTAAACAAGTTGTTACATAAAAACACAGCCTATTACAAACACTATTAAAACTGTAACACTGAGATCAATAAATTATAATAAATACATAACAAAATACAATAGAACAAATTGTTGTTGCTGTTGTTGTTGTGTGCCTTTCCATCATTTCCAACTTATGGCGACCCTAAGGTGACCCTATGATGATGTTTTCTTGGTAAGATTTGTTCAGAGGTTTGCTATTGCCATCCTCTGAGGATGAGAGAGTGTGACTTAGCCAAGGTCACCCAGTGGATTTCATGGCCAAACTGGGAATCGAACCCTGGTATTCAGAATCACAGTCCAAAACAAATATAGGATTTTCTTGTCTCCCAGCACTTTCAAATGGCATCATAATAATAAAGAGCAAGGGTAAGGGAGACACTGGAATTCCAGAATTTTAGTACCACAGTCAAGAAAACACTTCTTTAGAATAACAAGGACAGAAGAAACACAGCGTCTAAAACTGTTCCCACATCTTAACTTGGTTAATATTGGGGAGACAATCCTTCAAATACAGTGAACCCTTGGTATCTGCTGGGGTTTTGTTACAGAACTCCCTGGGGATAACAAAATCTGTGGATGCTCAAGTCCTATTATATACAGTGGCATAGTGAAATGGTGTCCCTTATGTAAAATAGCAAAATCAATGTTTTCTCTCTGGAACTTATATCTTTTTTGAGCATTTCCAAACCGTGGCTGCTTAAATTCGTGATTAGACCTAAAAAGCTAAAAAGGATTAGACCTAATTAATTCTTTGGAAAGGAAGCCATGAAGAAGTTAGTATTTGGAAGGGAGACTACAGTCTCATATGAACTGCAGAATCAACGCAGTTTGACACCACTTTAACAGCTATGCTTTATTGCTATGGGATTCAGGGATGTTTTGTGAGACATTTCGCCTTCTCCATCAAGAAAACTCTGGTGCCACAAAAAAACTACAAATCCCAGGATCCCAAAGCATTGAGCCACACCAGTTAAAGCAGTGCCAAACTGCATTATTTCTTCAGTGCAGATGAGGCCTACCAGGAAATACCAGGTGTTGTTGACTGCATCCAGAGGCAGACAATGGCAAACCGGGTCTGAGTTGAGATGGAGTGATCAAAATAAATTAATCTAGATTTTAATACACAGAAGAACCATTAAAAACATCACGTTTGAATTGAAGAAGATAAGATTTAAATGACAAAGCCTTATGCACACTGGATGAATGTGGGAAGTTAAATGTAAATACGTAGATTTGGAAAACAAAATTTGATGACTATTTTCTATGTTATTATTTCATATATTATTGCTGCAAAAATAAAATAAAAATGAATGACATTTAAGCACAGATGTAATGGTGTAATGGTTTGCACGCTGGACACCGGGTCCGAATCTTGTCTCGTCCACAGAAACCTACTGGGTGACCTCAGGCAAGTCACACTCTCTCAGCCTCAGAGGATGGCAATAATCCCTGCCAAAGAAACCTGCCCAAAAAAAGCCCATGATAGGTTCTCCTTAGGGTCACCATAAGTAGAAAAATGACTTGAAGGCATGCGACAACAACGAACAACAAGCCCCTTATTATTTCACACACCATTTCCACCAATTGTTTCAGGGCCTGGGTGTTGTTTTATAGCCACACTCTGTACTTTTGCTTTTACAACCATCTTGTGAAGTGAGTGAGGCGATGAAGAGAACTGAGGGGTGGCTATTGTTTGGACACTAATAAATTATATAATGTCTCCACATTCCCTCTATTATCTCGATGCCATTCCAATGTGTTCGCATCTTGTGCCTCACAAAAAACAAAACCACACACATACACACAAACACCACAAAGAACAGAAACACTAGGCAGCATCCACGGTACACAAATAATCCAGTTTGACACCGCTTTAGCTGCCGTGGCTCAAGGCTAGAGAATTCTGAGAATTGTATTTTTGTGGGACATTTAGCTTTCTCTGTCAGAGAACTCTGGTACCACAACAAACTTCAATCCCAGAATTCCACAGCAACAAGCCATGGGCAGATAAAGTGGTGTCGAACTGGATTATTTCTGCAGTGCGGATGCAGCATAAGGAAACCTCACATTTCATTAAGGGAGGGAATGAATTAACATTTTTAGTTTTGCTTTGGCCATGTCCTCCATTTTTCTTGAGTTTCTGGTGCCTTGTCCTCCTTTGCGGCGATGACATCCAATCACCCTGTTTTAGAGAATCAGTCCCACTTCTCAACTAAACTACTCCTCCCTAAACTGCAAATCCCAGGATTCCATAGTGTGTTGCCAATGCCATGCCCATTAAAATGGAAGGCAGCACAACAACAGTGTTATGTGCTAGGGCCTTTCAAGAGTCCCTTCACACTATCCAGCTCTGGGTTTTTTAGTTTGTGAAGTGGGATTAGACTTCTTGGGCAAGTCACACTCTCTCAGCCTCGGAGGACGGCAACGGCAAAACCCCTCTGAACCAATCTTGCCAAGAAAACCCCCATGAGAGGCTCATCGTCATAGGTGTGCCATAAGTCCAAAATGACTTGGTATGGTGTTGTTGGGATGTTTTGCTCTGGCACCTCAACAAGTTACCATCCCGATAATCCCATGGCAGTTAAAGTGGTGTCGAAGCGGATTATTTCTGCAGTGTGGATGCACCCCCTGGAGGCACACAACAACAGCAGCGATGACGAGGGAGAAGGAAAAGTGCCTCGGGTGCTGCTTGCTGAGAGTTGGGACTGACCCTCCAAAAACAATGGGGCAGCCACCAAGGAGTCCTCCCCATTTTAGGAAAAAGGCGCTGCCTCCCATTCCCATTGCGCTACCTGCGTTCCCTCCCCAGAGTCCCATGCGCGCTTCATAGCAGAACCAGGCTTCCTAGGCAATGGAGAATGATGTCTTCTTCACTGGGCCAGGCTTAAGGGGAAGGCGGGAAAACAATCCAGTCACACGCTTCTATCATGTGAAAAAGGCCTAATTGGTTCTATAGTTCCCTACAACACAGTTGAGCATGTGTGCGTCTGTTTGTGCTCACACTACACATCCAGTGCTATATTCCATTTCAAGTCGCCATGGCCACACCCTGTGGAATTCTGGGATTTGTAGTTTACTGCACAGTGTAGTGGTTTGAGCGTCAGGCTAAGACTCCTAAGGAGTTTATCACACCGGGGCTAATTTTGGCATTAAAGAGAGATTAAAGCACATTTAAAAATATCCCGCAAATAAAGTGAAAATGGCAATTGCACAAATGGTTATCACATGCAATTGCTCAAATAAAGTGATATCGGAAATGCGTTGTTGCTGAAATCCCAAAAGTAAAAAGATGCATGTTAATGCTTCTTTGTGACCACTTTAAAGGTGGGTTTTGTCATGTGAAATTGTTTGTGTAACTATGCGATTTTTGCGGGATATTCATGAAACTCCTGATCTCCTTCATGTGATAAACTCCTTGGCCATGGAAGCCCACAGGATTCCATAGCATTGAGCTACAGTGTTTAAAGCGGTGTCAAACTGCATCGTTTCTTCAGTGCAGACAAGGCCTAACAGGAGGAAACACCAGATGCTGCTGTCTACATTCAGAGGCAGACAATGGCAAACTACGTCTGAGTATTTCTTCCCCTAAAATACAATTTAAGCGCAGGTCGCAGCAGAAAAAAATTAATGAGGAAGGAGTGCCTGAAACCGGGAAAGAGGCTAATATAGTAGTAATCCCAAAAGAAAATAAAAAATTTAGAAAATCCAACTGATTATCGACCACTATCACTATTGAACATTGATTACAAGATTTTTGCAACAATACTGGCAAACAGGCTAAAAGTAAAACAAAAAAAAATGTGGGTTTTTGTTCTAGAGGGGTTTATTCCTGACATTTCACCAGCATCTGTGGCTGGCATCTTCAGAGAAGTAATAGACTAAAAGTATATTTTAAAACAATTCTACCTGCCCCGTGGTGTAATTGTTTGAGCATTGGACACTGGGTTCGAAACCTGTCTCGGCCATGGAAAGCCACTGGGTAAACTCAGACAGGTCACGCTCTCTCAGCCTCAAAGGATGACAAGAGCAAACCCCCTGTGAAGAAACTTGGCAAGAAAACCCCCATGACAGATTCTCCTTAGGGTCACCATAAGTCTGAAACAAATTGAAGGCAACAACAACAACGTGGTCCAAGAGCTCTCCGGCTGAGATTTCGAAATGTCCTTCCCTAAACTGCAAATCCCAGGATTCCATAGGATGTAGTCTTTAAGAGTCCTTTCACACTATGCTATTTTGGGATTTTTAGTCTGTTGAGGCATCCATGTCTGCTTCCCAAACTTCAAGCCTTGGGATTTTATAGGAGTTTATCAGACAGGAGGAATTTCTCTCTATTTTGAATGGAGCCAATTCAAATCCACATAAATTCACTAGTTTAGCGAATTTGCGTGACTTCTAATTGAGTTCAGAATGCGTTCAGAATGACTTCCCATTGCCCCAAAATAACTTCCCATTGCCCGAAATTGCGTGAGATATTCTAATACGCAATATCGTAAAACCCATGATTGCGTTCGGAATGACTTCCCTTTTGCCCGAAATTGCGTGAGATACACTCATACGCAACAACGTGAAACCCCATGAATGTGTTAGGATTGCCATTGCATTATACTTCCAATTTCCGTCGTCTGATAACGTCCATAGAAGGCAGCCTTAGCTGTTAGAGTGGAATGAAAGTGCAGAGTGTGACCATCCTCCTTTTCAAGGGCATGTCCTACATTTCAACCTTCTGTCCAGGAGGAATTCCAAAATATCCTCCATTTTAAGCATGGTTAAGAAGCACATTGAGTAGCACCGCTTTTGCGAAATTCATCTATTTGGAAGTCTGTTCTCGCTGCAAATAAGAGGAGGGGATGGTAGAGTTCTTTTTTCTAACAATAGCAAGACTCGCACCCAGAGCACAAGGAGCATTTGTTTCTTGGAGAGGAAAAGGACAGCAAACTTGTTAGGTGATGGGATGCTTGAGGACACGATGCACATATTGAAAGGGTTTTTTCCTTAATTTCAGCACAATGGAGAAATGAAAGGAATAATTTAAATTTAATTCAGTCTAGGGCTTGTTGGTATAATTTTAAGCATTTGTCTTCCTCAGAGTTCCATAAGTATATTGCAAGCTAACAAGGTGCTTTAATGAAGGTCATCAGTAAAATATGGTTGAGTCCATAATAAAATGCAGCCTATGTAATGTAGCTGTAAATAAACCATATGAAATGAATTTGTATTCGTGTTTTTAGCTTCTATTTTGCAATATCCTACATTTTTTCTTGAATGTCCCACATTTTACAATGCCTCGTCCTCCTTTGTGGTTATGGCCTCTGGTCAACCTGTGAAAATGCTATACTTTTCTAATGGGGAAAAAGCCCCAACTGCCAGCATGGCCAATTGTAATGGATTATGGGAACTGTAATCCAAAAATTTGGAAGCAAACAAAGCAAAAATACAAAATGGAAGCAAATGCAATACAGAAATTACAGTACAAGGAATTTACCTGTTCTCATCTTTATGGTGATAACCTTTTATTTTACTTCAGTAGTTAGTGCAGGAAGCCACATAAATATTTATACAGAGGAACATCTTGAGTTTGACTATAAATTTGGGAATCTATACAAGTATAAAGAGAAATATAACTCACCGTTTGCTTGTACAATCCCTATGAGTTATTATTATTGGTCTGGGGAAAGTGAGGAGGTGGAAACCCTAAGGAAAGGGCTGTGCTTGTTGGCTGAGATCAGGAGAGAAAGGACCAATCCACAGTGCAAAAATAATCCAGTTTGAGACCACTTTAACTGCCCTGGCTCAATGAAAGGGAATTCTGGAAACTGAAGTTTTGGGAGACATTTAGCCAAAACAAACTACAATTCCCAGGATTCTCTAGCACTAAGCCAGGGCAGTTAAAGCGGTCTCAAACTGGATTATTTCTGCAGTGTGTTTTGGACCTTTGCAATAAGGACTAGGCCCCTTTCACCTTCAATAAGGTAATGGTATTTTCAGTTGTGCATTTTGGAGGGGAACAAAGGGGCACATTCTTTGCTCTCTAATTTCTATAATGCATTTGCTTCTATTTTTGTTTGTTTGTTGTTGTTGTTTTATTTAGGATTTGAAGATTAGCCTGTTGCAATATAACTAAATGGTGTAATATAACTAAGCAACAGAGGCAGAAGACTCCTGAAATCAAGACCTGCATTGACATCCTCAAACAGTGGTTCATCGACATTTGCAGAGTTTAGGGGTGAAAGCCCCATCCCCCATGTATTTGGAAGGACTGCAAATAAAATGATGTGTTGCAGAAAAGCAGCTACATGTTTTATGTACCACATGGTCTTTTTTAGGCCTTTTAGGTGCAGCATCCACACTGGATAAATAAGCTCTGCTCTGCTCTGGGCCCACAACAAACTCCAACTCCCAGAATTCCATAGCCTTGAGCCCAGGCAGTTAAAGCGGTGCCAAACCGGCTTATTTATCTAGTGTGGATGCAGTCTACATTAGCCTGCTATCCTAAAGCATCGTGGACTATTCCTGTTTTTCTGACTGACATGGTTTTAATCCCGGTTTGGACATGTAAAAAACCTTTAGGTGAGTCACACTCTCTCAGCCTCAAAACAAAACTCTCTGAAGAAACCTTGCCAAAAATAACCCCGCGAGATGTTTATTTTATGTTTATTTTAATCTGCCCTTTGTATGTTTTTGTTGAATGGTAGTGTATTAAATTTTAATTAAACAAATAAAATTAATTAATTAAATTTAAATTGTGTATCAAATATTGTGCATTAAAATTATATTCCATTTTCTAGAACATACACCACTGGCAGGTCCGTCTTGTTTTATTTTATTCTCTTTTATGTACAGCGTTGCATAAACCTACAGCACTTTATAAACAAAGTTTTAATAAATAATAATAACGAATATTTAAATAATATATAAATAATTATATATAATAATATATAAATTATAATTTAAATTATAATATAAATTATATAAATTATATATATATATTATATATATATAGTATATTATATAATTAATAAATATTTATATAATAATATATATTAATAATATAATATATATATTATATATAATTTATATAATTTATATTATAATTTAAATTAAATTATAAAAGTTACATATATATTATATAATAATACATAAATAATTATATAATATATAAATAATTAATAAATAATTGTATAATAATACATATTAATAATATAACATATTATATACTACATATATAATATATATAATATAATAATATTTATATATTATATATAATATATACGTAATATAAATAAATAATAATAATAATAATTATTATTATTATTATTATTATATAGCTCTGCCTTAGGGACAACCATAAGCTGGAAATAATAATAAAAATAAATTTATTTGTATTTCCTGCCTCTCCCTGCAGATCAAGGCGGGATTACAGCATATCAAAACAATATATACCGTACATCTAGAAAAAGTCCCAATACAACAGTTAAAATTAAAACTAGTTCTAAGGAGTCAGTTACTTAATTTTACATTAATAATTGTGGTGTTCCAACAATGTGGGGGGAATCTCAATAAGATGTTATATAAGATCTGATGAGTTTGCCTGCCGGAAGAGATCCGTTTTCAGTGCCTTCTTAAATGCTTCTAGAGTGTTTATCAAGCGGATCTCCTCCGGCAGGTCATTCCAAAGTTTTGAATGCCGTACGAAAAGTTGATGTTAATCCCATACAAGTATAGTCTAATAATTTCTTGTCTGATGTTGTGAGGGTAAAATAAACTGAAACAGGATCCCAATAAGACGGATGCTTTGTGGATCTGTAGTTTGGGTCAGAGAATGGTGTTAGGTTTTCTGCCTTGGAAGGGGTTGCGCTCTCCCTGAGCAAGGAAGCGCATGGCTTGGGAATACTTTTGGATCCATTTCTCTCACTGGAGGCCCAAATGGATTCTGTAGATTGATGTGCTTGAGGCTAGCTTACAATACAGTCCACCAACTGAGGCCTTTATCACACTAGGGGGCAAACAGGATTTAAACAGGAATTAAACAGGAAATGTCCTATGTTAAACATAAGGCATTTCCTGTTTAATTCCTGTTTAACTCTCGTTTAAATCCTGTTTGCCCCCCTTGTGTGATAAAGCCACAGCAGACCATACAGTGCTAACTTCCTGATTAGATCACTCTGTCTTCTTTGGAGACCATTCAATTCAAAAACAAGCCAGCTAGAAAGCTGAATGGAACACCAATGGCTTTAAAAAGATCCAAAAACACGCTGCAGAAATAATAATAATAATAATCATCATCATCATCATCCAGTTTGAGACCTCTTTGACCACCTCTTGGCTCAGTGCTAGGGAATCCTGGGAAACTGGTAGTCTTTTTTTTTTTTTTTTTTGGTCATGAGACATTTATTTCTTAGCCTCCCCTTTTAAAAAACAGCTGTAAAACACGATAAATCACAATCCCCAGGAGTATGGAGCCTGGGCAGTTAAAGCGGTCTCAAAGCGCATTATTCCTGCTGTGTGTCTGAAGCAGCAGCAGCAGCAGCAGGGCTTTTGGAACTCTGGGGGAGGCTTTAGAACGTTTGCGACTGGAGCGGTGATTGTGACGTCATAAGGGAGCGTTCGATGGAACGCTCCGCCCCAATTGGTCATCATCAGCAGCAGCAGCAGCAGCAGCGTTCGATCATGGCTCCAGCCGCTTTGGCTCCAGCAGCAGCAGCAGCAGCATCGCAGCCTCCAGAGATCCAGTTCGCTCAGCGCTTGGCCGCCAACGAGAAAAGAATCAGGGACCGAGCCTTGAAAAAACTCAGGGGCTACATCACTCTCCGGACCCAGAACCCATTGGGTAAGACTAAGAGATCAGAGATATACCAGGAAACACGTGGCCATGGAAAGAGAGAGAGAAAACCAGCCACGTCCTCCTTTTCCCGGACGTGCCTTCCATTTATCCTCCATATCCTCATTTTGAGCCTAAGGAACACACTTTTCTTAGTGGTCCCCCAAACTGTGCCTTTTTTAAATAAGAGATTTCTTTTGGACTTCATTTCCCAGAAGCCTCAGCCATGTTGGCCAATAGCCTGGGATTCTGGGAGTTGAAGTCCATGTATAAATGAGCACAGTTTTTTTGGGGGGGGCACTGCTTCTAGTATGAGACTGCTTTGACTGCCCTGGCTCAGGGGTAGGGGATCCTGGGGATTTTAGTTCGTTGTGGCACTGGCGGAGGAGGCTTGGTGTCTCACGGAACTACACTGCCCAGAATCCTCTAGCATAGAGCCAGGGCAGTTAAAGCAGTTTCAGGATGGGTTAGTAGAAAAATGAGTTTACATTTGTATGGGGGGTATCCAAAAGTTTTAATGATCACCTTTTTAAAAAATTGACAGAAAGTTTGTTTAGATTTGCAGTTGTTAACTTATCTCTATGTAGTCACTATCTAGATTTATACATTTTTCCCAGTGTATCTTGACCCTCCAAATACCTCATATTGTAGAAGTCTGCAGATGGTGCCTTACGAGGGGGTATCATAAAGTAATAATTATCACCAGAAGTTATTATGGTACATTGATGAAAATTTGTCAGTGTCAATATTGGTCCCTATGTGCACATTGCTGAGAAAATCAGCTCATTGTGTCCTTTATTTTTGTGACTGGCTTTGCCAGAAGTGACTAAAGTGTAAAATCCTCATCAGACACAATCTGCAGATTTCTACAATATCAGTTACTAGGAGGGTCAAGATACGCTGGGAAAAATGTATAAATCTAGATAGTGACTACATAGAGAATGGCCTATGTACCAGAAAGGCACCAGATCCTGTCTGATCTTGGAAGTTAAGCAGCATCAACCCTGGTTCCTACTTGGGTGGAAGACCAGCAATGAGAACAACGTGCTGTAGGCTATATTTCAGAGGAAGGACCTGGCAAAACCACCTCTGGCAGAAATAATCTGGTTTGATGCTGCAGCAGTTAAAGTGGTATCAAACCGGATTATTTTTGCTGGACACAGCCTGAGTTAAGAAAACCCTGTGGAGTTCAGTTGACGGAGTTGTCATGACAAACTACAAATCTGAGGATTCTGTAGCACGGAGCCATGGCAGTGAAAGTGGAGTCATACTGGATTAAGTGTGCAGTGTGGATAGAGCCTCAGTTAGTCTCAAAGGTACTACAAGGCCCTTTGCATGACGGGTGACTTGAAGGTGCCTAAACATGAGGCACCAGCATTCCCTGGTACCAGAGGGAAGGCTAAAGACCTTATAGAACTACAGATCCCAGGATTCTACAGGACGGAACTACAGCACATAAAAGGGTGTTCTACAGTGTAGATGCCACCCTTGGACATAAGACTCTCTGGAGTAAGGGCTGGAGGGAAAGGCAGTCAAGGTTGTGTATGGTCAGGAGGGAATATGGAGAAGGGTCACCTTGTTTCAGACCTTGAGCGTTCAAAGACATATCTGGGTTAGTCTGAATTGGCATGCAAAGGGACCTCCTTTGGGACTAACTGAGTCTCCATCCACTCTTCAGACTTATTCCAGTAATGACACCATTTTAACTGCCATGGCTCCATGCTATGGAATCCTGGGATTTGTGGTTTGTTGTGACACCAGGGGTCTCTGGTGGAGAAGGCTAAACGTCTCACAAAACTATTATTCCCAGAAGTCCATAGCATTGAGCCATGGAAGTTAAAGCGGTGTCACACTGCATTATTTCTGCAGAAGCAGACCCAGTCTGGTATTCAAGTAGCAGTTGTTGTGGGACAGTATAAAGTTTGCAACTTTCTCTAATGCAATTTTTTTTTCTTTTGGGGCTTCAGGAAGCTTTAGCCAAGAAGAGCTTTTGAAAATATGGAAAGGACTGTTTTATTGTATGTGGATGCAAGATAAACCACTACTTCAGGTATGCCAATAATCCATGTAAAACTGTATTACAAGGATGGTGTCACTGTAGCTGATTCCTATGCATATTTTTCTGGGAAGAGGTTTCACTTGCAGCTAAGGCCTGTGCAAAATCTTTTCTCTGGAGGTTCCCTGATTTTGGAATACTCTCTGCAGAAGGGGTACCTTGTACAAGCATGTTATCAGGATAAAACACACATTTATGGCTTGTTATTTAACACTAAAACTAAATTTCTGATTTACCGTCAGCTCTCCATATCCACAGATTCTTTATCAAGTATCAGCGGCTTGAAGATATTCAAAAATAAATATAAATTCCCAAAAGCATGCCTTGATTTTGCTATTTTATGTAAAGGACACCATTTTACTATGCCATTGCATATAATGGGACTTGAGCATCCACAGATTTTTGTATCCACGGGGAGACCTGGAACAAAAATCCCAGAGGATACCACGGGCCCACTGTGTTAGTACATAGAAAGATCTTGTAGCACCTTTGAGAGTAACTGAAAGAAAGACGTTGGCATGAGCTTTTGTAGACTTAAGTCGCCTTTCTCAGATGCATTTGGACCAGGCAAGTAGACTTAAGTAGAAGTTGGCTCATGCTGCCAACTTCTTTCTTTCAGTTAGTCTCAAATGTGCTACAAGATCTCTACCTCCTGATTTTACAGGCTAACACGGCTATATCTTTGTATTATGTTAGTTTACTTATTAGTATTTTCCTGTTGTTTTTAACTCCCAGAAGCACTGCGAATGATACAGGGAAGCAAATATCTACCTCAGATTTTGGAATAACCTTCATAGGCTGCCAGGTGGCTGCACAACTCCCAGTCTGGCTGTACACACCTACCTGGGACAGGCAATGCCTTCCAAACTTAAAGATGCACTGAATTGTAGCGAGTCTGTAGAAATGTTTTTCATTGACTGATCTGAAAAATCTTCTACCAGAATTACTGTACTACTTACAGTCTGTCAGTATAACAGCCAAAGGCGGAGGGACAAGAAAGACTGGGAGGGCAAGGGAAAAGATAGTTTGGGTCATATACAAACTTCTTCCAGCCCAGGAAGACAGCTCTAGAGTTAGGCCAGAACAAGGATAGTCCTAAATAATTTCCAACACCCCTATACTGGATGTATAAGCTTCATGTTATCTAGTGTTGCTCAACTTGCCTATTGTCATTTTGGCCAGTTGGAATTATGCTCTTTAAGTTCCACTGAACTCTTCTGAATAGACATCTGTGTATTAGTTCAGGTGAAATACAGTGAAAATAATCAGGGATTTTTTTTCTTTTTTAATATCGGTAAAAGCAATATAAAGTATATGCTTCATTTACAAATAATTCACAGTCATAGGGGTGCACTCGTTTCAGACCTGTCGCTTCATAAGCTAGCAAATAATACTGATAATTGTATACTGCACTCCCGAGCTTGCAAAAGGCTTGATTGATATATTTTTGTAACAGACTGACCAGGAGACTATCTTTCTACAGTTAAAGGGTAACACTCAATGGGTATTTCTATATGATGGATTGTGGGGGTGCGTGTTGGTATCTCCATAATTTGAAAGTAGATCTAGAACTTCAGGTTTTTGTGGGGGGGGGATGGTTATCACATATGCTGCATCCGAATCTAAAAGATATGTAGTTTCACACAGTTTAAGTTTCATTTTGAATGTTCATCTTTTTTCAGGATGTTTTAACATCTAACTATGAAAAGCCTGATTTTAATGGACTTGATTTTGGTATCATTGGTGATTTAATTATGAGAAATTCACAAAAAGCTTCTTCTATTTAGGGGACTTGACCAAAAAAATTGAGGTTTGGGGGGTTTATATCTTTTCAGTAGGGTAGGGAATCAACTTGTACAACATTGTAACCTTGTATTTTCTCATTTTTAGGAGGAGTTATCAAACAACATATCGCAGCTTGTACATGTCATTGAGAACATGGATGCCAGTAAGTGCTCTTATTCAATTTTTTCTTGCATACTCAATGCCTTCTAGACAGGATTTTTTAATGTTATGGTGTCAGGCACCTTGTGAAGAAGAGCTGGGATTCTTTTTCAGAATTCAATGTCCTGGAGATCTAGTTTGGTTTTCTAAACAGATTATTTTTCTAGCCCTTACCACTCTAGGGCAGAATTGGGACAGACAGTATTTACTGTAAGATTGCATATCAACTGTTTGCAACAAAATGAAACAGTCATAGAGTAAAATTCTCCCTCTTACCCCTGACATCCATGGCTTCCATAGATGTTTTTTGCACATCCTGGTTCAAAGTGTGGCTGGCTTTGTTCTTCTTCTCTATGTCCTACACAAAGGCAGGGAGAACAAATGTCTACTATCACCAGCCTGAAATTAGCTATAATGGGGATTCCCTTCAGGGTAGTGTTCACAGGGGAGGACCTCCATGGGGCAGATGTTCCCCACCATACCTTAAAGGGTGTTTACATCAGGTTTATTACATGTCTGTCTGTTTGTTGAGAAGCTCAGACAATAATTCTCATTCATTTATGGAAAAGATAGTTGAAAATATTTTGGACTACCTTTTGGGGGGAAATGTACCACCAGCTGATACAAATCTTTAACCTACACTTTATTACTGCATTGCAGGGCATTTATTCATTGAGACTTTCTGGCAAACTATGAATCGTGAATGGAATGGAATAGACAGGCTCCGGCTAGATAAATTTTACATGGTAAGAGCTGTTTCTCCTACTACCATTAATGAATGGAGTGAAAAGAACTTACTACTATATTTTCCATGAAGAAACATCCATGTTTAGAAAAATATTTCATAAAATCAGTTTTAAGAAATGAATAGACTCAATGGTTTCTAATACTTAATACTATTGAGTTGTCATATCGTAATCCAGTAATAATAAATTTTAATTAAAAAGAAGAACCTTATCGCATGAGAAAAGAAATCCAAGACAGATCAGGAGAGTACCGAATTACTCCTTGCCTCTTGGCATACTGTTGTAGCACTTCCACTCTCCTTTCCAAAGAATACAGTCGTAAAAACATGCCTTTTGCCAAACAGATTTTTTCAGCACAGCAAAAGTCGTGCTTTTACAACTGTTTCCCTTGGGAAAAGAAGAAGATACAACAGCATATGGAAAGGCAAGGAGAAAGCCACTACTCTCCCAATCCATTTTGGCTTTCTTTACTCATGTGATAAGGCTCTATAGTAAGTGCAATTTATTGTTTTCTTTTTTAGGTTGAAATACTGTCAGTTTTGGAGGGGTCTTCAGATTATTCAACATGTGACATTAACATTTTCCTAGTTTTCTTTGCTAAAGTTAAATCGAATAAGCTAAAGTATATCTCCTGCTTTTAGGATAGCAGAAAAGTTATTTCTGTGTTTATCACTGTTAACAGCAAGGTAGAAAATATATATTGTTCTCCTGTGTGAGTTTTGTCTGGATTCCATAAACCTGTCATAAGGTTTTCTTGGCATGTTTGCATGTACCATTGCCATCTTGTGAGGCTGAGATAGTGTGACTTGCCCAAGGTCACCCAGTGGTGGTTGTTTGTTTTTTAAATGCTTGCACGGGGAATCAAACCCTGAACTCCATCCTTATCTTACAGCATTGAACACTGATTTCCTTCACATTGTATATAGAAAGAAATACCATGAGCACTAAAAAAAACCCCCAAAACCTGCTTTTTTTTAACCTTGAAATATACAGTGCTGGAGGGAAAATCAAAGTAACAAGGACATTGAAGAAGAAAAAAAAACACTGTTATGTCTTGTTCAGGTACTCCCTGAAGTACATCAATGGACCCCAAATTAAGAACCCCTATACTAGAATATTGTTCTGCAGAAGAAATTAGCTTGTCATAATGAAGGCCCTAACTTGGTCATGTTTCCATCATGTCAGTTCTCTGTGTGTAGTATTTGGTGATGGGGTTAAATGTAGAAGTTATTTCCTCACATTCTAACACCATATAGTGTCATCTGTGTTTTTAATGTCTAGTTCAGCTAGCTTTCTGCCAGTTGTGTTTTTGTTGCAGAGCAACATACAGATGGCCTTATTGAGATCCTTTATGTATTGTACATGATACACAATAAAAATATTTTCACATTAAAATTTATAAGCTACTGCAGCTTTATACACACTTACATAATAATAATAATAATAATAGGTTTATTTTTATACCGCCCTTCCCAAGATCAGGGCGGTGAACAGTTAAAACAATTAAAATACATATAAAAATTAGAACATCTAATATCACAATAATGCATTATCAGCCAGGGGAGCACAGTCACAATAACAACAATACAACTCACGGTGTGGAATAGGAGCAGGGGAGTAAGTCAGGGGTACGCAAGTTCAAAGAGGAAGGTTTTCAATCCTTTTTTAAACGCATTAAGGGAGGTAACTGAGCGGAGCTCCATGGGCAGCAAGTTCCAGAGGCTAGGGGCCGAGGCAGAAAAAGCCCTCTTCGCCGTTGTTGACAATCTAGCCTCTGGAACTCTTAGACGTTGTTGCCCTGTGGATCTAAGTGTGCGGGGCGGATTATATGAGGAGAGACGGTCCTTTAGGTACTCTGGGCCCAAGCCATATAGGGCTTTATAGGTGATAACCAGCACTTTGTACTGAGCCCGGAAGCGAATAGGCAGCCAATGTAGATCTTTCAGATCTTTCATAATAGGCCCTTTGAGCACAATGTGTCTTACTTCTCAGTAGCCATGTATAAAAATTGCACTGTTAAGCTGTCAGTCTGCCTGAATGATGAACTTGGTGATTATTTTCATACTTTCCTGTGACATGAAAAACTGAGGTGGAATATATCTTTTCTAACCTAGTTGATCCGCATGATGTTGAAGCAGTCTTTTGAAGTACTGAAAAGAAATGGATGGAACGAAAGGTATGTGACAGTTTAGGGGAAGATGGATGGGAACGTGTGTTTGAGGAAGCAGAAGAGAAAGACTGAAACTGATCTTCTCAATTCCTAATACATTGATTTCCTGCTAAAAATGTGTCTTCAGCTCTATCTGATATATATTATGAACCCCATTACAAAAGCCTGTCTTGTGCAAACTTTCTTTTTAATGTGTTTTTGTTTTTTGTACTCATTTAACGTAGAGGTCATTGATCTGTGTAAACATGAATCAGCTTGGACTGTTAATGTGTGCTAAAGCACATACGTTGTATAGAAAAATAATGAGGTAACATTGTATTAATAATACAGTTGAGTTTCCCTTGTCTGAAATTCTGAAATATCCCAAAATCCAAAATTATCCACATGGGTGGCTGAGATAGTGACATCTTTGCTGTCTGATGGTTCAGTGTATGCAGACTTTGTTTCACACACAAGATTTCTAAAAATATGATGAATAAAATTACCTTCAAACTATGTATATAAAGTGTATTCTAACATAAATGAATGTCATGTTTAGATAAGTGTCCCATCTGCAAGATATCTCATTATGTATCAAAATCTGAAATCCAAAATATTTTTGATCCCAAGCATTTCGGATAAGGGAGACTCAGCTTGTAATAGTTCTCTGGAACGTACCTTGCAAGGAAGTACTTTGTAGAATTGTAGACAGTATTGAATTTTACAGCTTGTTCCTTTATTATGAGGTAGAGTAGGTTGAGAAAATGATGCTGGATTAAAGTAATTTAGCTAGTTTTGTGAAAGAGTGTGGTGAACCCAAGCATTTCCAGTCCAGATCTAACAGTTAAACCACTACACCCCACTAATAGTGAAATCCTATATATAGCTATCGTGGAACTGGGGGAGAGGGATGAACTCTTCAGAGAGAAATCTACCCTAAGATTTTTTTTTATTGCAAAGTTTCGCTTAAAAGATAAATTAAATGTTTAATAATTTGCACATATGCCTGTTGCCCCTGGGGTTTCTCTAAAATGGGTCAGTGCCTCTATCATGTACACTCAGTTAAATTGCAGTTTCCTAAGTAGGCAGAAATTAATTCAACCATACCTCAAACATAAACACTTATCTGCCAGTCATACGTATTTCATCATTAAAATATCTTTCTAGTTAGCATAGTAGCACCATATTTCTACCTTCACTGCCACCATCATTGTGGTGGGGAAATTGCTGTGTTATGTTTATTGTTTCAGTGGATCAGATTATTTGCTGCCTAAAAAGCAATGGAACTGACAAAATGTCTTATGAAGTAACACAAATGCATAGAACATTCTGCTTCTTTTTTTTCTTTTTTCCTTCCAGTTTTACTGAGCCATTTCTAAACATGCTGATGAAGACAGTTATGCACCCCGATACCCCTTCTGGGATAAAATTGCATTTTATTGATATCTATCTGGAAGAATTGGCTAAAGTCGGGGCTAAAGAGGTAAGAAGCAAAACATGTCTGCATATTAATGTAGTGTATAGCAACTCCTCTCTGTAAAATATTTTTTCAAGCCAGCACTGTTATGTCTTTTTTCCAAGGAAGGATTCTGAAGCCCAGTTTATGTAAAATAAGTAATTGGCCATGCCTTGTTTTGATTAGCTCAGTCACTTTCTATTGCTGATTTCAACTGTTATAGTACAGTAAAATTCTAAAAAAAAAACAAAACTATATGTTAAAGTGCTTCATAAACAACAGAACTTAATCTTTATCTCAGACCACCTTCTGAATTACAAACCTGATCAGTTTTTTCCCTATCTTTTTGGTAACTCATAAAATAAAATACTTGGGGTTTTTTTTGGGGGGGGGGGGGGGCGGGACAGGATGCATGGAAAAGGTTGAGTATAGTACATAGCCTACTAAAGCTATCACGCTTATGTGCATTTTGACCTTTGCAGTATTTTGCTTTATGTTCAATATGACTACCCCTGTGGGAATCATTGTTGCAGTCATTGTAGTAGTCAAGTCAACCAAAACTAATACGTCATAGATCAGTGGTTCCCAAGCTTTAGTACTCTGTTTGTTTTGGACTTGAGCTCCCAGAAGCCCCAGCTAACTTAGCCAGCAGTCAGGAATTAAGGGAGCTGAAGTTCAAATCATTTGGAAGACCAAAGTTTTGGTACCACTGTCATAGACGATGCAAAAAAGGCTCAGAATGCTAGTGGTATTTCAGTGGATTGTGTAATATGTATATCTTACATTTCTTCCCCTCCTTCTTTTCTGCCTTTTGTTTTGTTTTTTGACAAGAGAGATTTGGGGAATGTAGTTGTATGCTACTATTTTCCTGATTTAAAGAAAATCATTTCATGGCTCTTCCTAAGGAGTGGCAGAGTTAAAATGCTTTGGCCTAGTGTGTTGTTGAAGTACTTTCGTTGGTGGGAAAGCAAGATATTAGATTAACTAACTAGCTGTGTGTTTTATTCTTACAGCTCACAGCAGAGCAGAATCTCCAGTTTGTTGAACCATTCTGCAAAATTGTTTCCAAGACAAAGAAGTACGTTCAGCACTTTATTTTACTGCTCTTATTGACTCTGGATATGAAGGAGTTGTCAGTGGTAGTGGTGGTTGTGTGTATCTTCTATTCATTTCAAACTTATGGTGACCCTTAGGGAAACCTATCATGGGGTTTTCTTGGCAAGATTTATTCAGAAGACATTTTCCATTGCCTTCCTCTGAAGCTGAGAATGTGACCTGCCCAGGATAATCCAGTGGGTTTCCAAAGCTGAGATGGGATTCAGACTCTGGTCTCCTATAGTTCTGGTCCAACACTTAAACAGCTACACAATCTGACTATGTTAGTGGTGTTTATAATAGTGAATAAAGTCAGAATAATCCTGCAAAGCCTAATTAAACTCAGGCCACTGAGAGACAGATAGCGACATGTTCTTTGTGAGGGAAGACTAGCGTTCTTTTGTGTGCTTGAAAATGAAATTGTGTGTAACTATGGGAACCACATCTTTCTTTGGGTATTGATAATAAGAAAGCTGGCACTTGATCATTGCAGAGGCTACTGCAGTAATCTCTGAATATTAGAGAAAATTTTGGAAGAACCGAAAGCTGGGTGCTCTTAATTCTAAATTTCTGTGGCTGATTGCTTCCTTAATTTTGAAGTTAAATAAATGTAAAAGTTAGATTTTGATGGATTGAAAAAGAGAAAACATAAGTGTTGCTTGTCACGATGATGACCCCTCATTTTTCTTTAATGATCCAGTCACCTTGAGCTGCAGGCCATCATCCATGGCATCTTTGAAACCATTGTGGATCAGTCTCCATTTGCCATAGAAGATATAATGAAAGAAATAGGAGCAGATAGTGATGATGACCTATCAGAAGAAGATGAATGCAGTGATGAAGAGAATACATTAATAGCCAAAGGTAAGGGCTTGACTACTGCAATGTTTTCTCTGGTAACGTCTAGGCAGAGTTACTGTCACATTATGCCTTTGATGACTGTTGTAAAGGTCATTGAACTCAAAACATGATAGACTGCTTAACAGCAAGCTGATGGGAGCATGTAACACTAACACCAATGGATTTGGATTGACACCCACTTCATTTTCCAAATACAGTTCAAAAGGTTTTGGGGTTTTGTATTCCTAGAAGTTCTCTGCACATGGGATGGGAGGCATCATGCTTACATTTCACCCTCCTGCACCTCTCATCACTGAGTTCTGTAGAAATTTCACTTGATGTTCTACCTCTGCCAGAAAAAAAATTAATGTCAAGATGCATAATATTTTAACTTCTAAATGAACTCTAAAAATCTTATTGTGATGACACTTAACAGAGCATTAGTTAAATAATCTAGTGGGGGCATTTATGATTCTTGAATCTTCAATGCAGATAATTTTGTCTTCCTTTTCTGTTGGCTGGTTATTTGCTCATATTCTAATGTATTTTGTGTGGGATCTACGTACAAACACACACATTCATGTATCTCTCACTAATATGTAATTAGAGAGAGAGAGAGAGAGAGTATATATTTTAGATATACATAAAACATATGTATTATAGTAGAAATAATTATATCTGTATAATTATGTGTGTATATATTTTATATTTGGCAATAAAATGTATGTTACAGTGTTTGCTGCCTTTTATTTACAACTGTGAACATTGGTCTCAGACTTTGGCCCAACTAAAATGCTGTCCATTTCCCATGCTTTTGCTGGTGCTGCATTTGGTGTCTGGCTCTTAGATTCCTCCAGCTGAAAAGAAATTGTGATTCAATTTGGATAGGTTGTGCTGTTAAAGCAATAATAACTACAGATTGAACTATAGATGTAGAAAGTTGGGATTGTAGAAACAAAGGTCAGAATCTTTTTGGAAGCCAGCTAAGCTGAAATTTGTACCAATATACTAATAAATATGAAGTGTGTGCAATTCCAGCATCTAGCTGGGAGCTTTCTGGCACACTCTTTACTGTCTGTTAGAAGGATCAGAGCTGTATCCAGCTGTGATTGCACAGCTAGGAACAGTTTGCATAAAGAGGTATTGAACACCTACTTATACAGGCCTGTAAAAACACTCAGCTACCAGCAAAGCCAGAAATTGTGCCAATGTACCATCCTGAAAGGATTCTTAGCAAAATCAGCCAAAGAGAAGCTCAGATTATTGGTGCTATAGCCCAACCATTATTTCTGGTTTTTGGCTGCCTTAGTAGCTTGAAGCTGTTTCTGCATTCCTGTCTTTGAATAGTTGCCTCTTGTTTCCTTCCTCCTCATTCCCCACTTTTCTAGTTTCTGCCATAACTTGGTGGATTGTACATGTTGTGTGATTCTTTATCCCTTTGAGGGCCAAGGGGAGTGACCCTGTAATGTTACTGGAGTGGTGATGTGCAACACTAAACATAAAGTACTTTGTAGCAATCCATGGTTGTCCCTCACTTATAATGGGATGTCATTCTTATTAAAGTCAGTGTTACATTTCATTTTGAGTGCTATGTTACTGAGGTCTTCAAAATATTTGTAATTTCTTGATTGTTCAGATAGGCGCTTGCCAAGGACACGCTCAGTAAGAACTGAGGGCCAAGATAAACTTTCAGAAGATACAGATGATAACATTGGGCCTGTTCTCCAGGTAACTACAATTTTAACATGCATGAGGTTTAGACAGAGAGCCAGGGTGGTGTAGTGTTTGAGCACTGGATTACAACTTGGATGATCAGAGTTCAGTTCCTTGCTTGGCCATAGAACTGGCCACTGGGTGGCCTTGGGTAAATCACACACACTGAGCCCTAGAAAATCCCGTGATAGGGTTGCCTTAAGGTCAGTATAAATTGGCAACAATTTGAAGGTACACAGCAGCAGCATGACGGCTTAACATATATAGGATTTTTCTGTTACTCGGTGGTTTGTAAAAACACCTGTCGCATGTTTTCTCCCTTCAAAAAAGGAAGGCCTTACTACTGGCCTGAGTTGAAAAGATGTGGTAGTGGTGGGTTATGGGTTAACCTTAACTGATGAAAAAGCAGCATGTGGACCTCAGGAGCTAGATATGTATATTTACTGAGGTTTCTAGTTCAGGAGACTAGTTGAAAATTGGTGAAATTAGAATGGACACCTAGGGCTAAATGGTTGAGCATTGTTGCTTAAATGTATTTCTTTTTATTTGGCAGTTTGATTACAAAACCATTGCTGACATGCTGTTCGAGGTGGCTAGCAGAAAATGCACTCCTGCTTTTAACAGAAAATGCCTCTATAAAGTGGTTAAAAAGTAAGTTCTCTTGAAATAAACCTTGATTTTGTTGACTTGCCCAAGAATCCCTTCTGTCCTACTACATCTTGGAGTCCTGCACCCCTTCCCATCTACTACTACTCCTTTTTTCTTTTTTAACTTAACACGTGTATACTCTTCAGAGTGGTATACCTCTGCTTATATTTCACTGAAACAACATAACCTTTGTTCTATTTCTTTTACAGGTTTCAGGACCTTGCAGAAGGTATGTTTTCAACAACACTTTACTCCTTTGTTTCCATGAACAATTGTACTATAGTAGATGGTGGGAGAAATATAATTGTGTTAGGTTTGTGAGCCTGGGGAAGGCTTTATTTTTAATAGCATGTTTACCTGAGCTCTTTTATACAGGAAGGAATATTATCCATTGTGTTCTATTCTCAAACATAGTGCCTGAAAATGAATTTAGCTCCTAATATTAGGGACAGGGAACTCTTTTTGTGTTGATGACCACTGTCCCTTGGGAGTAAACTGTCAGGGGTCAAATACCTGCTGTGAGTGGGACCAAAGCAAAAAACAAAGCCTTCCCTCTCTCTTCCTGTCCTCTTTTCCCTTGCCCTTTCTTTCTTTTTCTTCTCAGCTTGGTGCTGGGAGAGTCAGCTTGCAGAATTTGAATTTAGACCAAGAGCTACATTTTTATAAGATTTTTTTTAATGAAGACCTTGTTTTGCTTGCCTTTAAAATATTGCCAAGAGGTCCACCTTAGAATATGGAAATGGATGGGAAGAAAACAGAATTGGTGGTTTGCAACTACAGGTGAAAAGTCTCCAAGACACTATTTGCTTCAGAGTAATGCTCATTTGGATATTCTTTCATGTCAGGGACCTTTCCACAAGATGAATTTCCTGAGGATGTCTCTACAGATGAAGATGACGATACCTTCAGCAGAAAGAAGTGGAAAAGGAAATCTGGGAAACCCTTTGATGAGTCTAAGATGGGGAGAAAAGGTAGCTGCTAGCACTATCTTATGCAATTTGCATACTTACAAAGCATTTTCCTAGGAGGCAGCTCTATTAAATTCAAAAGAGCTTACAGCTTTTTAGATATGTTCAAGGTAGTGGTTATCCTTTTTCATTGTTGCTTTTCTTGGAATAACTGTCCACACCCTGATTATAATGTCTTTACTGGAAAATTAGACATGTCTGTTTCTGTTGGACAGTGAGTGTTAATGCAAAGGAGTAGGCCTTTGTAAGTGGGTTCAGGATTTCTGGGTCTATAAATGCTTCTAATGTGAAAATCCACCAATTTGTCCTCAGCATCATAGTCATTGTCAGCCAAGATCCATTTTAACACGAAATAGTAGGTATGTAACTGTTGACCTATAACAATGAGTGGCTTATCTTAGGATTCCATTTCCCAGTTTTGTTTACAGCCAAGAACCTGGGAGATATACAAGGAAGGCTTAATGACAGTATTTCTGTTTTTGTAGTCACTGCAAACCCCAGGAGTCAAAGCTGTACATTTTTCTTAATTTAAAACATAGAGTTGTCTTCAGAATTGCCAACAAGAAAGATAGGAGGCTACTGTTTAACTGTTTTGTTTTTTTATTTTAAAGACATTTAGTTTCTCTCAACAGAGAAAACAAGAGAAAGAAAAAACAGCATTGAGGAAGAGGATGACAGTACAGAACCACAGAAGAAAAGAAAGAGAAGAAAAAGGAAGGCCAGTCAGATGGCTGACACTTACACAGCTGCTGGAAGCAAACAAAATGGATCAGTCAACCTAGAAGAATCCAAAGAGCCAAACCAGGACAATGAATCACCAAATAGTAAGAAAAGACAAAAGAAGTCTTCAGTTTCGGAAAACAACGAAATTGGCTCTTCATCAGCTTCCATCAGAGAGTTGACTGATGATTCTTCATTGAATACACTGACATGTTTGGTAAACTATGTAAAGAAACAACCAAAGAAAAAAAATGGCAGCCTGCAGAAAGTTTCTATAGAAACCATCCATCAGAATGGACACGCTATTAGTCCTGAAGAAGCACCTGGAGACTGTGCTGCAGTAGTTCAAGATAGTAAAATGATTAAGAAGAAACAGAAATCAGAGCCCAGAATTATCACTGGAAGTGTTTTTTCTGAAGAGCATATTAAACACCCAGAGGAAGATAGCCTTGTAAAGTCAGAGCATACAGTGCTCCAAAGAGTGAAGTTGAAGAAAAAACAAAAATTAAGGAATTTGGTAAAGTTTAGATGTTTTAAGCAAAAAATAGGTTTGAAAAAGCAAAGGAGGATCAGTGAAGTCCTAAATTCCACACAAGAAAATGAGGTTGAAGGTGAAAACAAAAAGAGCAAGAACAAAGTAAGTGCATCCATTCTGTCATAATATTCCTGTAGTAGAAAAATCAATCTCCTCAGTTTCAGGAAGGATAAACCTAAAAGGAAGCAGTGCTGAAGCTGGTAGTAGCAGGATGGGCAGAAGATAAAGTAAGATCTATTGGTAGATCTGTGGATAATTTCCAGTAGATAGGCAAGAGTTTCTGAGTTCCACTTATTCCACCCTAAATTATGCTACTAAGATGAGGAAAGCATAGAATAGCAAGGAGCTGAGGAATGTGAGCTGTCATCATTTCTGATATTCAACAAATTGCCTGGCCTAGAATTCTTAAACTCTGCATGTGTGTCTTACAATTGATTTTGGTAGATTTTGGGGTTCTTTTTAAACATGAAGGCTGGCTGCTAGAGGCTGCACCTCAGTTAATTAGGATCTGAAAGACAAATTTAACATTAGTAACCTCCTTTTAGATAAAGGTAAATAGTTTGTTGGGCTGCATGGTCCTGCTTTACATACACCACAGGGCCCCTGTAATCTTTTCTGAAAAACTAGAATTTTCAGGTTCTTTTTACCACAGTTAGAAATACTTCGACTGCTTAGTTTTACTAGTAACACAGAATGTAACAAGAGTAATGGAAACTACCACTTTGAAAGTCAAAGAAAAAGATAGTGCCAAAGTAATCCAATTTCTTTAGGATTATATTTTTTTTAAAATTCAGAATTGAAACTTCATTGCGGTAGACCACCACCACCATCATCTCTCACTTTTTTTCAAAAGTTGGAACTCAAAGTGGCTTGTAACTTAATGCAGAACTATCTGATCAAATGGCCCAACATGGGTATTTCTGTGCAGCAGTTTACGTGGAATTATGCATTCTTGTGATTTTCTTGGCTTCATCTTAACAGAACAGTTGTTGCCTGACTCCTCTTTATCCACTATTCAATGATATGCTAATGAACCCTTTTTCAGGCCTGAATGCACGGAGTAGGGCAAATACCCTCTTCAGATGGTGAGCTCATGTGCAGGAGGACATTGAAGATAGTGTGTGCATTTATGCCCTTGCCACACTAATTTAGCTCTAGTAGAATCAGTAGGCAGCAGATCCTGTCTGATCTTGAAATCTGAACAGGGTCAGTCCTGGTTCATTCTTGGATGGAAGATTGCCAAGGAATAGCAGGTGTTGTAGGCTATATTTCAGAGGAACCTCTGGCAGATCACCTCTGTGTATATTTCTTGCCTAGGAAAATCCTATGAAATTAATGGGGTCACCAGAAGTCAACTTGAAGGCACACACATGCACACTTTCGTTAGGCTCCTGAATAGGGCTGTACTTATAATCCTACAGCTGAAGTAATGGAACTGTATTATTTCAATGGATCTGGTATTTGAAGCCTTAAAGACTATGGGGGAAAAGGCGATGTTCTTAAAGTGACACATAAACATCAAACTGATGTGTCTTTATACTTCGAAGTGAATGGGATTATTATAAAAATGTTTCCCAAAAGAGATCATTGGTCATGTGTCTTGTCTCCCAAACTCTTCACTTGTTCTTCCCATTATTCTGTCAAGAACAAGATCAATAGCAATATTATGTAGGGCTGCCTTCTGTGTTTGAAAAAGTCAGAAATGTAGACACCCTGAGCAAATAGTGCTCCTTATATTTTATGTTTGGTGGAAAGTGTGCTGTTGGCTGAGTACTCCCATCATGCTCCTCTGTGCTTTGAAGATGGAATGCAGCTTTGTGTCAGTTTGTGATAGCAATAATTGCTCAAGCTTTTCTTCCTTTTGCACCAAAGGATTGGCATTACTGGCCTTTGTATTCTGGCACCAATTTCACTTGTGCTCTCCTCTGCCCATCAATTCTTTCATCTCTCTGTAGGAAACTAGTGGTCCTGTTCTTCAGAAGAAAAAGATAGCAAAGGCAGGGAATGAGTTCGTGAAGTTTGAAAAGACAACTCCACCAAAGCCAGCCTTCTTTAGGAAAACTAAAGGAAGTATTACGCCTGTGCAGGTAAAGTGATAATTGATATAATCCACCTTTAAAGGAAACTATCCAAGTTCAGAGCTCTAGATTTTATAGATAAGTAGTCTCATGACATTGCCTAGGAGAAAACATCTTTATTCTTGGCAAAATAGTAATTTCCAGTGATGAACTACTTGAAAAAAATTGTGTTGGAACTGAAGAAATACTGGACTAAAAACAAGCTATCATGACTGGAATTTTTAGAGTTTGGTTTATCTTTTTAAAATAGGTATTATTTTATGAATTATTTAGAGGTCTTTTTAAAGAAAACTCCTAAATGCTGCATTCTTCTGAGGCACAGTGGTATAATGCAGGGGGATAAAATTCTGATAAAAGTACAGTTCTGTAATAGATTGGTGGAAGACTCCCCTGTTAGATTTGATAGTCTGGTTTATTCCAGTTTGAGCAGAATCACATTATTTATTTTATAAATATTGTAAATACAGTATTTAAATCAATATATAAACATCTCTTTGAATAGAAGTTTAAAAGATCAATAAAGGAAAAGAGGGATAAACAAGCTGTTGCCGTCAGGTCTAGCTATGAGACTCCATATAGCAAGGGAATATCTTCTCCACACATTATCATGGACAATTGTGGCCTGGTACAGACAGGCAGGAAGCACCATCCTGGCGCTGATTCTAGGGTTCGGGAGTGCTCAGCGACCGCACACTCCTGAACCCTAGTCTGTAACAGTGGCATCATTATGGCCATCCTGGCAGCCTCCCTTCCACAAGGGGGCTGCTATGATGACGCGAGCACGGCGCAGCATCTGCACGTCACAGCCACATGCTTCCGTTATCGACGTGCACCAATGGCACCCAGCTTGTGCAATAAAAAGAACCTGTGGAGGGACACCACACGGTTTGGCTGCTGCGGCGTACCTCAGCAGCAAAAATGGAAGCCTCCAGCCCGCCTTTTCAGGGCGGTCTGTCGAGCCCCTGTGTTATTTGCTTACTACATGGTGAATGTGGGGAAGACCAACCATTATCACATACAGTGAAATACATTACAAGGAAGTGTATTTATATGGGATAGTTATATTAATTAACTGATGGCTAGAAAATCTACAGATAAATGTTGATAAATGTTGTTGCTCTTTAGCCTATATTGGACTTTTAGCAGTGTTCAGAAAGAGTTGGAAGACCACAGTGCTAATATGTGGACTAACTAATCATTTGAAGTACATTTGGGATGGTGGCTAATGCTGGTGAAGCTTTGCCAGTGTTGTTTGATGGTAGCAATAGTAATAATGTTTTGAATTCAAAATCTGCCTTCCATGAATGGAAGTTCCAGAAGTTGTTGGAATGCAGCACACAGTAGCCTTAGCCAGCATAGCCAGTGCTGAATACTCCTGGGAGTTGCCATTTAGTAATGTCTGGAAGATTACACGATTCCCATCTCTGTGGTAGTGTGACATATTTCTGCCTGACTTTGGGGAGAAAGGGATGCCTTATTTCCTGAACATTTCAGCCTGTTCAGTAGGGCCTCACAACATCTTGTGTAGCACTGTCAAGGGCTGTCTTGGGACGGGAGAGGTACAAAGAAATCTGCTTCTACCAGCACAGTTGTGCAGGCCTACATCTGGACCCACCTCCCAAATTTTAATTGTTTTATGAACCACCTTGAATAAGTGGAGAGAATGGAAAATTAAATTGGTTCAGGAAAAGAGTCTTACCTGACATTTTAATCTTTCTTCATAGTTAAGCAAGCTACAGTCTTCCAGCTCCAAAAAGGTCACCTTTGGATTGAATAAGAACATGACTGCTGGTAAGTTCAAACTGACAGTGTGACTATATGGCAGGAGTGGGCAAAGTATGGGCCTTCATCAGGGCTGTTTTTGTGGCCCCTAGTGTTAGCGTTTGCTGCGCAGTCCGTGATGAGGTACCACGGCTATGTTTGGCGGCAGGATCACCTTTGCAACTGTAGTGTAGGCAGCAGCTTGTGAGTTGGAGAAGTACCTCTCCTCTTCCAGAATAACTGAAGAGAGACTGTAGACAAAGGTCTCTCAGATGAGGCTTTTATTCTTAGAAGTTACAGTATGTACAGAGCTATTTACAAACATCTATACAGTCCACCATCTGATCTATCAGCAGAAGCAGCCACAGTCAACTGACTCCAACAGAATCCTCAGCCCAGCTGTCAAGACCTAACCGTCAAGACCAACTGCCAAACAGAATGTTAAAATTCCCCCAGCCAGCACCTGATTGGCCAGTGTTCCTGGCTAGTGTTTGGCCATTACACATTGTACATTTTCCTTGTGACTCTTTATCTCAACACCCAGGACCTCTCCATACCTTTGTTTGTTTGCCTCAAAATGTCCTCCACATTTGAAAGCCCCAGGTATTTGCTCTTGGTAGTAGTTTGATTTGACAGTGGAGGCTGAGGCTGTTTTGACTGGAACTGGATTTTTGAAAAGGCTAACCAAATCTTGGCAAGGTGACAAAATTACTTTTTGGACTATAAGCTCTAGAACTCTGAAGACATCTTGGCCAGTAACCATCCTAATTGGAAACTTAGTGGGTTCAAAAAAGTAACCTTTCCAGACTCTGATTGTCAGCCTATATAACTCTGGTGTAATATTTACATTTTTAAGGGAGAAAATACAAACTAGTGGGGCATTTTTCAGCAGCTTGATTAAGAGCCTGTGGTTTCATAACGGAATGTTAAAATTTGGTATTACTGTGCTCTGATTTGTAGAACAAGAAAAACAATGAAGTGGTGTCCCAAAACATTGGGCATGTTCCAAGTAGTCCATGCAAAAGTATATTTGTTTAGGGAAGCGTTCCCAGAATTGTGCCGTCTGCCCCAGGATGCCTCCTTCTAACTATGTATTAAGAACCCTAGCCCTCCCTCCAGTCCACCTGCTTTGGTCCAGGCCCCAGAGGGAGAGAAGAACCACTGGACCTCATCCCCCTCCCATCACCTTCCCCTTTTCCTTTTGTGTTGTCTCTCTTAGATTGTAAGCCTGAGGGCAGAGAACCGTCTAATTTATAAGATTGTCTGTACAGCACTGTGTAAATTTACAGCGCTATATAAATAAAGGTTAATAATAATAATAACAATAATAATAATAATAATTGAGAACTATGTGTTTAAAATACAGAGGTTGTCCCCTGTCCCCCCTCTGTTTTTATTGATTATGGAGGGACTCATCCAGTGTGTTAAAAAGAACAATGATATAAAGGGGTTAAAAATTTAAAAATATAATTTTAAAATTAGTGTTTATGCAGATGACCTTGTTATGATCTTGGGTGGCCCATGAAAAAGCATCAAATTATTACTGGATCAGTTAAAGGAATTTGGAACCATCACAGGCTGCAAAATAAATGTAGAAAAATCATCTATTATTATCTTTCTTAAAAAGAAGAGCAATATCTAGAAGAAAATTCAGGAATCAAAACCCAAAAAACTGTGAAATATTTAGGAATAAATATCCCAAATAAGACAATAAAATTTATTTGAGAAAAATTATATCAAAGTTTAGGAAAGGATAAAGAAGGATTTAGTCAGATGGAACAGAACAAATTTATCACTACTAGGTAAAATTGTGGCCATCAAAATGTCAATCCTCCCTAAGTTTCTCTTTCAAATGATCTCAGTGGTGTTAACAGACAAAATATTCAAAACGTGGAATAAAGAACTTTCAAACTTTTTGTGGAATGGAAAGAAACCAAGAATTCACCTTAAAATATTACGAGACTCAAAAGAAAGGGGAGGCCTTGGTATACCCAATTTGAAACTATACTACAAAGCCTGTAGCTTAACCTGGCTAAAAAATTGGGTGAAATTGGATAATAACAGACTGTTGGAATTGGAAGGAGAGGGTCTAAGATTTAGGTGGCATGGATACTTGGGATATGGAAAAATAGAATGTAATAAAGATTTCAACAACCATTGCGTCAGGAAGACATTGTTAAAAACTTGGAAGAAATACAAATTGAGGATAACAAATAAAGTCCCATTATGGTTGTCCCTACAAGAAGCCCTTCAGAGAAAAGAAATGATACACGAAGGAAAATGGCTAACCTACAAATTATTACTAAAAAGACAGAATGGAATAACTAGATTAAAATCCCAAAAAAGAATTAAGGCAAGAAGGCTGATAGAGTGGTTTCCATACAGGCAAATTAAAGAGAGGTGTATGGTTGACAAAAAAACAGAGGGATTTGAATTTGATGAATCTGAGATACCTAAAATATTGTCAGGAGACTATAAAAAATCAAGCAGTAAACTATATAATGCCCTATTAAAAATGGAAATGGAAGATGAGGTAATTAAGGAAGAGATAATACAATGGGCCAAAAATATAGGACATTCATTGGAGATAGAAAAATGGGAATTTGTATGGGGAAAATACATAAACACACAGTTTCACAAACCCTGAGAGAAAATTATTATAAAATGTACTTCCGATGGTATATGACTCCAGTCAAAATTTCAAAAATATATAAAAACAGTAGCAACCGTTGTTGGAAGTGCAAGGAAGATTTAGGAACATTTTACCATTGCTGGTAGTCATGTAGAAAGGTCAGAAAATATTGGATGATGGTGAACGCCACAATAAACGATATTTTAGGCATTAATATCCAGATGAAACCAGAATTTTACCTTTTAAATATGATAGATAAAGAAATAGAGAAAAAATATGGCACAATACTTTTCTACATGACCAGCATGGCACAGGTAACTTTAGCACAAAATTGGAAATCAGATTATATTCCAGGAAAAGATGAATGGCTACAAAAATTACTGGATGCAATGGAAAGGGATAGATTAGCCATAATATTAAACGAAAATCAAATAGATAATATAGAAAACGGATGGCAATTAGTAAATAGTTACATAAATAAGACATGGAAAATAAATTAAACTAAATTAAAAAGAAGAAGGAGAGACTTAGGGAGGAAGATATATGATGGATAAGGATGTAAATAAAATGTGGGAGAGGAAAAATAAAACAAAAGGGTTGATTTCAAATAAACAGTAGTAAAGGGAGGACATTAGTTACAGTAAAATAAAATAGAACCTTTGTCAGTGAGAAGAAAGACACAGATGTATATATGAAACAGTAATAATAAATAAGGATTATGCGTCACTCATTTTATTTATTGCTTTTTGTTTATAAGAAGAATAGTCTATAAAGTAGGACATTAGTTTAAAAAATTTACTGTAGGAAATCTTTGCTAATCAATAACATCTTATTATTAACTTATTAAAGAGAAGGATAAGCTATAACTTCCAGTCTCCTAATATCGTTCCGTAGAGGATATTTATCCTCCAGATAAGGTATAAGATGGTGCGTTTAGGAAGATATGGATAACTTTAAGATATAACAATTTAAACAGATGAGATCAACAATAATTTAATAACAGTTGAAAGTAACCAATAATGAGAACGATAAATTGGCAGAAGATGGGAAGGAAGTAAGGTATGAATGAAGAGTGAAGGTTGTATAAGTATGTGATTGAAGGTCAGAGTAAGCAAACAAAAACAAACAAACAGCTTCATTTATATACCCCTTCATACTACCTAAGGAGTGTCTAAGCGGTTTACAACTGTAAGCTACTTGCCTCCAACAATCTGGGTACTCATTTTAGCGACCTCGGAAGGATGCAAGCCTGAGTCAAACTTGGGCCCTTTTGCTGGTATTGAACTTGCCATCTTATGGTTTTGTGTGAGTGGCTGCAGGCATTTAACCACTGTGCCCCCAGGGCTCCTAAGCGATTAGAAAGTATGTGATGTAGAAAGAAGATAATTGAAAATGTAGAGATTAGGGAAAGAAGGTAGTGAAGAGAGATGAGAAGATCAGGAAGAAGAAGGAAGGTTGAAGGAGGAAGGAAGAGAGAAAGAGCTAAAGGATGTCAAGAAGTAGTTGGAAATGTAAAGAGAAATAATGTAGATGGCCATCACAGCCAACTGGCCAAAGTTAGGGAAGAAGGGGGGGAAGGCAAGGGGAGGGAAAGGGGGTGTAGACTAATGAGTTGATTAAAATGTGTGTATGATGGTATATGTGTATGTATATATTATGATTGAAAACTGTGATAAATGTTGTATGTCTTTTGTGAATCTTTAATAAAAATTTTAATTAAAAAAAAACCTTGTCATGCTGATAGGCCCCTTGCCAGTAGGTCTTGGTCTTGCCAATACATCTAGTACCCATTAGTACCTGTTTGTTTCCTCTTTCCTTTAAAGTTTAAATCTTCATGACTGCCAGCAAGTCTAGATTTCTTTTATACTTAAATACCTCTACAACTATTTTGTGAGCCTAGCAACAAGATGATTCAAACTTTTCGCTGTTGTATTTTCATCTTTGACAGAATTTAAGAAGACAGACAAAAGTATCCTTGTCAGTCCAGAAGGGCCCTCCCGGGTAGCTTTCAATCCTGAGCAGAAACCTCCTCATGGTGTATTGAAGTCATCTTCAGCAGAAACACCTGAAATAAAGAAGCCTATTTTAATGACAACTAAGAAAAGACCAACTGCTATGGACTTCTTCTAAGTCAATAAGGAAAAGAGTTGGTTCTTGTACATAATAATTCAATACCCGGTTATTTCTTGGAGTATTTCTGGAATCTTATTTTTGAAGTTAATATGGTCATTTTCTGAAAGGTTCTTGTGGAAACCATTGTGCTGTTAATTTAAAAGGCATCTCTTTGACCGTTAATTTAAGCTGTTTTTTATATGTTCCTAACAAAAGAGGTAATATGAATGGGCTATGTGCTTAGGCTTTTGATTATGGAAGCCTATCTTTTTAAAAAAGGGAACCCTATCACATGATATATGACCATGTAAAGTTGTATTCTAAACTGTTGTCACTTGCACTCTTTTAATCAGTAGTTTAATAAAGAATTTCCAAGAGGCCTTAATTCTATGGAGCTAAGAAGCACACAACTCCTCTCCCCTCATTCCCTTCACGGCTTCATTTTTTTTTTCTGCTTGCAGTTTCATCTACCCAAGAACCTTGAAGCTGAGGTCATGTTATAATCACCATTCTTCTGCCATTAAAATGAACTAGAGAATGGAGGTGGTGTTTTTTTTTTTTAAAAAAAAAATTAAATCCATTTCTTAAAACCTTCATACCTTTTGACACAGGGTAAATATCCTTTTCAAAATAAGGTCATGAATTCAATCTGCAATATAAGATTTAATTATATTCAAATATAATAACTTTTCCTGTCTACATTTTGCTTTTGATTTCAGTACACCCTTTGGGGGGCAGGCTTTCCACATAATTAATTTAATCTGGCTCTCTGATTTCATGAATGCAGCATAGCATAAATGCACAGTTGAGAAAACCTCACAAACCCAAAAGGTATTATCACTCAGCCATGTGGTGTTTTTTATTATTTTGTACTTTGGGCTATGGATCTCAGTAATAAACATGCTCTATTTCTCTGCTTTTGTATTCTAAAGAATGAATGGTTTACTGGCCATTCCTTTTGTTTAGTATTTATCCAGTTGCAAATGAATTATATTCTGAATTTTCTATTTTTGGATGTCTGATGTGTTGCTGTGTTCGTTCATTTATCTATCCCAGGTTTGTGTTTTCAGTCATTGTGCTTTTGTTTCTGCTTGGCCATTTTAAATATTGTGAGTCAGGAATTAAATATTTGCATTCTGGAAACTAATATCAGATATTGTATTGAATGTTGTTCAACTCTTTATTTTAGCATATTATAAAGGAATGAACACATCATGATGATGTTAAACTGATTTTGAGATATAAAAACAAAAAGCCCAGTGTGCTGCTTGGGGAGGCTGCTTGTGAAAAAAACTGGGGAATCAGAGGCAATATAAGTCAACAATCTACATGTTGACAGTAATATATATAGGAGCTGCCAGAGACACAACATTATTTGGGTGTCTCAATGCTTTTTCAGCTAGAACGGGTAGGAAATGTGGCTTTCTAAATTTAATTCAACTGCTTTTCCTATGTTCCCTCATTGACTGTGCTAGCTGGGGGCAATGGGAGTTGCAGTCCAGCAACATTTGGAGGGTGGCCCCCATCCCTGAAATAGAATATTAAGAGAATCTAAAGATACTAGAGTTGAAGGGGAGGGAGTGTTTTTGTTTTTTAAATCCTTCTGCTACTACTGAACCTCGGGACCATATGCTTATTCTGAGAGCCATAGCTGGTCTTATTATCAAGTGCTTTGCAGGCCAAACATTTGACTGTTGCCATTACCCAGAATCCACAGGTTGTTTGTTTGGCTTTTCAAAATGTTTTTACTGAAACACAGAGTTTTGAATATATATATATATATATATATATATATAAAGAAAAAATGAAAAAAAACTAAAAATTAATCTAAAAAGGGAAAAATAAAAAGAAAGAAAAAGTAACACTGACTTCCTTTTGCAAAGCTTTAGTCTATACTTGAATTTATACGCTGACTTCCTGCTAAAATAAAATATATAATATAATTCTCCTTCTGCATAAAATGAGATCAAATTATTATTCAAACCCATATATTGAAAAATAGCTTCAAACTCCTATAATGACATATCATTGTCATTTCTAAAAAATAATCCCAATTTCAAAACATTCAAATTTAAAATCATGTTTGTTATAATGTAAATCTCCTCTATATTATGAATTATTATTCAAACCTGTTCCTTAATGACATCTAATATCTAGTTCTATATGTTCTTTAATTTTTCTCCTATAATGCTTCTGCTGTTAATACAAATTCCAATATGTTCCCCACCACAAATACCCAATTCTAATATTTCTGAACTTTATCACATATTCTAATCTTTATCCCTGTCCTCTTGTCTGAATGTTTGAAAACTTCTTTTAATTGATTCAAAATCTTGTCACCTCAGAAGTCAATCCTTTTTCATAGAAAGCTGTATCCTTTTCTTCATCATCACAACTCTTTATTTTTTAATATTTATTTTTATTATTATAAGGAAATAACAATGTACAAAAAGTGACAAAACAATAAAACAAAACAAAACAGCTCATCTTACAACTTTGGGTTGCATTAAGGATCGTCTTCTTGAGTTCCACACAAAGTAAATGGTCAGTTTAAAATCCAGTGCTGTCTTTGTGTAAATCTAGTCTGACCAGAAATTCAGATAGTATGGATGCTGTCTTCTCTTGTTTCTGTCTTTATTTATAAAGTCAATGAGTGAGAATGAATGAAAAGTTCTGGATTTGGTCATCCTACATAACTTGCTATTGTGTTAGATAGTTTTTCAAGTAGCCATAGATCCTACACCTTTTTCCACATATTCAGAGACACTCCTGTTTTCCAGCATCTGGCAATCTCTACATGGGCTGATGTAGTGGGGAAATCTATAAGAGGTTTATGTTTCAAGTTTAAGTTCATGCCGACATATATTGATAACAAAAGCGTTTCTGGACATAATTTTACTTCTTGGTTTGCAATCAATGAAATTTATTCTAGTACCAATTGCCAAAATAAAGTGTTTTCTCTAATCAACGCTGATCTGGATTTAAAAGATGTGGAAGACGAGACTGTAGCTCATTTAGAAGTAGGAATTGAAAGTTTCAAACGTGTTTCCCAGGTTAGTTGTATGCCACAGACATTCTTATAAGAGTGATCAGTCAAACAGTTGTAGATTAAAGATGTAGATGTTAGTCCTTTGGTGCATTGGGAGTGGAGGTATACATCATGCCTCAAATAAAGTGAGTGATCTAAAGGGTCCTCTTATTTCCTTTTAATTTGTCTAAAAGCAGTTTTCTGATGGAGATAGAACCAGCTGACCTTTAATGGCTCTAAGTCTGAAGTTAGTTCATCAACTGTTGAAAAAGGTCTTGAAAAAAATATATACCTTGCTGTTCCCATCCCCAGAATTGATTGAATTTATCAGGAGAATAGGATTTGTGGGAAAGGAAAGGACAAATAGGAGAAGGGTCAGGTGCTAGAATGTGCTTCTATCATTACCAAATCTTTACGGATGTTTGCAGCCGTGGGGTTTTAATGTCCTTAATTACTTGCAGAGTGGGAAAGATCTGAAAAGAGAAGGTCTGAGACAGTAGGAGATCCAAGGTTCCTGGTTCTAGTTGTCTTTGAGCTGTGTGTCTTGTCAGTAGTTATTGGATGCCGCTTGTCCAGTTGTGTTTTTACTTCTTTTACAGGCGTGCAAACGTCAGTAATAAGTTGCTCAGCTTCACTTTTTAATGTGGACAGCAACACCCACAGTCTTGTTAGTTTTTAAGTAAGAATTGTTGCCTTTATATGAAATTAATAATCAGAATTGAGGCGAGCTCATTGACTATACGTTCGCCTTGTTCAACAGCTAGCCACACACTCCCATCACATCTCTTTATTACATCCAAGTCTTTACCAGGTCCCTTCTGAAGGTCACATATAGTCCATCTCCTTTATGAAAAGATCTAGAAAGTAGTCCATCCCATTTTTCTCAACCAAATGTTCTTCGGCATCAAAGCTTTATAAGCAGGAGGACATAATCTTTAATTCTCCAAAAGAAAAATATAATTGAGAAGATTCCAAACCCTATCATCCACATGAAAACTTTTATCCATTTCTTTGCTCTTGATTAGATTCCCCCACCGTCTCATCTCCATTATTCATGCCAGCTCTCTTTCAGATCCAGAATTGTCATAGTAATTTACTCTAACACATTAACCTTTATTGAATTCTCAAAAACCTCCTCCAAGTTCTGATTTATATCCTCAATAATAATCAAATTCATATTAATTTTAATTCTGATTGTATACCTTCCAGTCATTGTCTGGATTGTCTCACTTCCTCTGAGAAAGTGAAACTTGGAGTGAATTGCCCAGATCTCAGCATAATCTCTTGGACGAAGAGATCCAAGTAGGAGAAGAACATTAATTAATTTGACTCTTCAGTGCCATTGACTGGTGAAGAAGTATAATTGCAAGAGGAAACTATGTCCTTTTGAAATGTGACAGCTGGATGCTTAAAGAGTAAAGATCAAAAGGTCTTTAATTGAACATCCTGGAGAAATGACATTTCGAGATACCAATTCTGGCAGAATTGAAGGAAATTGAGGCAGCAACCTCGATGATATCTCTCATCTACTTGTTTAAGCCCTTAAACCCAAGTCTGGATGAATTATATTAGACTTGGCATATAAGTTCCTTTTTTTAGCCTCACTTTAAATAACTTCCAAAACAAAATCTCAGGAGCGGCTTTTTATTCTCAATATAAGTTCAACAAATGCTCCACAAAATCCAAGCAATGCAAAATGCATTGCTCACATAACAGTTTGCAGAAACTGTAATTGGAGGAATTTATTTGTAGCCTTTGGCTTTGGGGGTTGAATAAACCAAATTTAATATGACGACTCTTCTTTTTAAAAGTTGGATGCAGAGCTTGTGCCAGAATGAATTGGTGACCAGCTGCAGTGGGATCTTCTTGCCTTTGTCTCCTGTCCCTCTGTGCTGTCCTGTGGTTTCCATTATGGTTCAACCCCAGAACAGATTATGGGGCTCCTGTCAGCTTCTGAGTTCCCTATGCCAATGGGACCATTTTTGCTAGTCCTGGTGTCACTGGTCCAGCACAAACTGCAGCTGGCAGTTTTGCAGCAGCTTTTCACTCAGCCATTCCAACTGGAAGGCCATCCACAGACTGTTTCATGGGGTTTTTCCTCCAGTTCAGTGGTTTTGAACATAACTGGTTAAACAACCTAGGCTACTGTTTGAAGAGTACCTAGAAACCAGGTGTTCAGCAGATGAGCCTGCTGTGGATTACTACTGTACTGGGAAAAGCGGTCCATATGAGACACTTTGCCCAGGGCACTCTTAGACTTGGAGTTGACTGTGACCAAAACAGTAGCAACTAATAAGGGACCTCACTAGGACCTCTACAATGAAGAACCATTTATGTGAGAGGCTTCCTGGGGGTGAAGAGGAATGGTTTCCAAAACAGACATGTTTTGTATAGGTTTGACTGTTCTTTCAGGTTTGTCATGGGTTTCACCAAGGGTTGAATGAAAACCGACTATTTAATACAGTATGTAGAATGTTAGTTTAAAAATACGTAGAATGTTAGTTTTTTTTTTAAAAAAAAGGTTAATAACTACACATAACCAAAATATTTCTTGAAAAATATCAGTTTTCAAACTATCTGTCGCTGGACAGTGTGTTCTAAAGATGTCAAGAACTCCCAATAAGAGTGAGAATGTTTACTAAGGAGAAGAATTTTGTAAAAATCTTTATTTTTTTTAAAAAAAATGTTTCTCCATTTTGTAATAATTGTACAGAAAGTTAAATGAAAATTCAAGGACTTTTAAGTGTTAAAATTTTAAAATTCAAGGACTCCTGTTTTAAATGTTGTATTTAGAAGTTTTTAAAAATGTTTTTTCATACTTTTTGAGTTGAAAGACATTTTTGTTTAGTACCTTTTTTGTAGGATAGAGTATTACATTGTTTCCCATTACTCAACATATTCCAGTTTCTTGATCCATGACAATAGGCTACTCTAAACTTGCCCAATAAAGTATTTTCCTCCTATGAGTGCTGCATTTTCTTTAATTTATTTTGGATTTAAAAGATGCTCCATCAGTGTTTGGGAACTGATAAAAACCAGTCTAAACAAATACAATACATTCACACTATGGAATAAAATCATGAAAAGAAACATAAGATTTCCCTAATTATAATTTTGTCCACCAAGATGTAAACAAAACAAGGAAGGTATAATATTTCTGGAAAATTATTTTGAGATAAAGGATAAAATTATCAAGAAGACAAATGTTCACAGTCTGTTATCTTAAAGATGGAAAAGTACTTGAGAAGTGGCAAGATACTTTTAACTACAAGGAGACAAAATAACCTCTCTGATTACAAAATATGATTTGAAAAATCTGAAAGCCTTTTCTTCGCAAGCAGTGCAAATACATAGAGATGCTGATGGGATCATACCAGTGGCTCTTCTCCTCCAACCATCGTACTTCTTCTAGACTTTGATTCTTTTAAACATGAGAAGCTTCTTTTGCTACATTATACCAATGGCTTATCTTGTTTGGAAATCTGTTCACGCAGTCGACAACCGGGAAGCCCATAAGCACAACATGGGAGTGGTAACACCCTGCTGCTTATCTTCTCCATTGCCAGAAATATACTGCCAGAGAGATCAACACAATATATAGCCATTATGACTAGTAAGCTTTACCTTGATGAAGACTACTGTTTGGAACTTGGAATGGGTACATTAGGCCACTCTAGTGTAGCTAGAAACACAATACTGTAAAGAAAAGTGTATGAAAAAATGGTAGGGAAAGCCCCCCCCCCCATTTGTTTGTTTGTTTGTAGGACCACAGTCCACCCAAAGGCCAACCAAAGCAACAGTTTCTTTTCAGGCTTGCCTCTATCTCCCAGTTACCTTGAAATATGGGGGCAGGGAGGGGGAGGAATCATCTGAGATAAACCTCTGATCAGTTCTTTGGTGTGCAGCATGTTAATGGATCAAAAACTGGCCCCAACTACATGATATTCTTGTGCAGAGAACTGTGTCATGGAAAGGGGGTACATGTAGGACAGGTTGGGGACATGATGTTCCAAATTTTACATCAGCTCTAGCTAGCAAAGCCGATGTTGAAGCCTGAGGGGAATTGCAGTTAAGAAATTAACCCCTTTCTTACAAAACAGTTTCCCACAACACTATAGCTTGATTAAACACTTTCCTTGGTTGGTGATGTTGAACAGAAGCAACTATGGGAAAGTCCTTGAATTTAATGTCCATGTAAAAGATGTGGCAGAAAAGTATACATTTCTTATAGTACTACTATGAGAACCAGCTTGGTGTGATTTGAGCGTTGGACTACTGACAAGGGTTTGATTCCTTGCTGGGCCATGGAAATGCCTGGGTGACATTGGGTGACTCTCACACTCTCAGCCCCAGAAACACTGTGATAGGGCCACCATGAGTTGGAAATGACTCAAAAACACACAATAACAAAGATGACCAACTGATCATGTGGTAGATTTCTTTGGTGGGAGGACTTTAAATAACTTTATATTGCCTCCAAGATTTAGTTGCCATAACTATAGAGCAACTTCTGGATGAAGTCCTGGTTAAAGTTTTAAAAAACCCAAAAACTATCATAGTATATGCTGCTTTGTTCAACATGTCTTATCTAATTTGTAGATGACATCAAGTTACAAGGGGTAGCTAATACCCCAGAGTACAGGATAAAAAAATCAAAATAACCTTAACAGATTAGAGAAACTGGGCCAAAACTAACAAAAAAATTTTCAACAGAGAGAAAAAATTAAATGTGCTGATAGAGAATGGAGGACACCTTGCTTGAAAAAAGTGCATGTGAAAGGGATCTAATGCAATGGCAATCCGAACGCAATCATGGGGTTTCATGTTATTGCGAATGAGTGTATTTCGTGCAATTTCGGGCAATGGGAAGTCATTCCGAACACAATCATGGGGTTTCACATAATTGCACATTAGAGCATCTCACACAATTTCGGGAAATGGGAAGTCATTCTGAACGCATTCCGAACGCAATCAGATTTCATGTAAATTTGCTAAACTAGCGAATTCACATAATTGCGAATTGGCTCCATCCGCAATTGGGAAAAAATCCTCCCATTTGATAAACTCCAAGGTGATGGAGCATATGATCCTAGGCTGTGTCAATAGGAGTGTCATATTGAGACTGTAGGGAATAATAGTGCCACCCTATTCTGCTTTGTTCCAACCTCACCTGGAATACAGCATCACTACAATTCAAAAGGGATATTGACAAGCTGACGTGTGTCCAGAGGAGAACAACCAAAATGGTGAAAGGTCTGGAAACTATGCCCTATATGAGGAGTGGTTTAGAGAGCTGAGTATGTAGCCTGGGGAAGAGAAGGTTAAGAGGTGACATGATGGCCATGTTTAAATATTTGAAGGGATGTCATATTAAGGATGGATCAAGCTTGTTTTCTGCCACTCCAGAGGTTAAGACATGCAGCAAAGAATACAAGCTGCAGGGAAAGAGATTCCACCTCAACATTAGGAAGAACCTCCTGACAGTAAGAGCTGTTCAACAGTGGAACACACTCCCTCAGAGTGTGGTGGAGCCTCATTTTGAGATTTTTTAAACAAGAGGCTGAATGGCTATCTGTCGGGAGTTTAATTGTGTTTTTCTGTATGCCAGAGGATTGGACTGGATGCACCTTGTGGTCTTGTCCAACTCTGATTCTATGATTCTAAGTTGTTTCCGATTTAAAGAAAACCTAACACAGGATTTTTCTGGCAAGATTGCTCAGCAAGAGTTTGCCTATGCCTTCATCTGCTGCTGAGAAAATATGACTTACCCAAGGCCACCCAATAGTTTTTTTATGGCGGAGCAGGTCTCTGGTCTCCAGGGTTGTAGTTCAATGCTCAAAATACTATCCCACACTGGTTCTCCCCTTATTATCACAGTGTCTTAAATCTGCCACACAAAGGCTGAGGTGACAGCTGGAAGAAATGATTCCTATCCCATAGTAAATATATGTATAAAAAGAAAGCTATGACACATAGCAATTAAATAATTTAATGATATAATATCAAATTACATGTATGTAGCAATATTGCCATACTAATCTGTCAATTGTGTACTTCAAAGTTGATCTAAAGTTATTAGCTATTAGTTTAGCAGTTATAGAATGATAATAGTTGTCAACAAACATAAGTAATCAGGAACGATAAAATAAGAGTAATGTAATAGGAAAGAGGGAATTTAAGGCAATTGAAAGGGGGGAAAAACTGTGGGTTAATCATATGAGATAAATTTTAAGAAGACAAATTATAATTCACAGGCAAAAATAATGTTATGCCAAAAAAAAGGAGGAAAGCTTCAAATACTGGAGTAACAACAACAAGACGGAAAGAACTCCCAAGGAAAGATGTTAAAGAGGAAATCAATGGAATACTTTCAAAGACATGAATTATATAGAAGATACATTGAAATTATAGAATTTGTTCATTTACAATAATTATCTATGATATAAAAGTGTGAATTTGAATTTTCAAATTGGAGATTTTTGTTTACAGTGATGGAAAGAATTTAATGGTCTGAAGCTTTTTCTTCTATATGCAAAGGTGATTTGTTTAGTATAAATATTCTTAAATGTAATTCAATAAATCCATTCTATTTTTAATTACTTGGAATGGTATTGAAATTATGTTATACAAATGTTAAAAAATAATAGTAAACTACCAGATCATTATATGTGTTTGCTATGCCCTGTTATCCATATGTACTGTTTCGGAAATCTAAACTGGGTCCTAAATTTTTAACTGAAATAAAGGGCATGGTGGCTTAAAGAGCCAACCCAAACACATGAGGAGGTGGGTCAAAAATGCAAATGAATATGTATCTACGTTCAATAATAAATAAGTGAAGCTGAAAATAAGAGAAATGTATTCATTTAGACCAATGAACAGAGTTACTCAGCATTTTAAAGGGGAACTCTCCCTTTCTAAGAGAGAATATCTTCACATTTTATGGTTCTTGATTTCAAAATGCTACATATGCATGGATTGCTATAAAAATGTCATTGCAGCAGAGTACTATCCCTTACTTTTTAGTGATTTGTTTTTTGCTACTCTTCTTTAATGTATCCTTCAACTGAACATCAGATAGACCTTCTTGACAGTAAAAGTGGATCAGACAAATCAGATCTAACATCTGGAAATTTGTAGCGTCCTCTTAACCATTTTCTTAATCATTAAAATTGCAAATAGGCTACTATGTTGTTGATTTTAAGGCTAAATTTAGTCCATTCAAGTAAAGGGCGATTTTCCTGGAAAAGAACAAGAAAACATAATTGTCATCACCCAGGTAACACGACTGAGGATGAATATGGACAACATTAATCAATTTGCTACAGGCCCCCTGCAGCTCCACCTCAGACGCAAATCTGTTCTTTTTAGATCACAGCAGGGGTCTGGGTTTTCCACTGTTTTGTGTGCTTGCTTTTTTTTAGAACAAAAAATCTGTACAACTGTGATTCTTACAAAGCAAACAGATATTTCTGAGCAATTGGGGATTGAAGGAAGTGGCTCGTGACTGCCAGACGACAGTCTGTGACGCAAGCCATGCATAGAAAGCAAACTGCTGGGAGCCGGGATTTAAGCTGGGAGGGTTTTTCTTACTGCTCACATAGACCCGGTTCTTTTTTTGCCTCACACCCCCCCCCCCTCTAAAATAAGCATGTTTATTGGGGAATTTCTCGCTGTCATCTCTTCCGCTCCGACCCCAATTTTTCAGAATACAACATGTCAGGAAGTGCGCACATACACACACACACATTGATCTGCATGGGGGGGGGGAGTAAGACCAGGAAATGAACAATAGGTCTTGAATAAGCTTCTGAAAATAGTTGGTGTGTGGGTGGATGTGCTTTAAAGGCTGCTTACCACTCCGTTTTGGGCTATGCATCATGGATCTAGGTAGTCATGTTGCAAAACTGAACATATTGCACCTGATCATATCAACTAGGCCTTAGATGCTATTCTATTCTATAACAGCTACAAGATGAGCTCCTGTGTTTGAAGAAAGCCGTGTTGAATCGTCTTCCATGTGCCACTTAGCAAGATATTCTGTAAAGGAACAGCCTGAGCCGTTGTGTTCTCACTGTGCATTTATTACAAAGCTATAATAGGCATTCAGTTTACATTTCCACTAATGTTAAGTCCATGCAGAATGTTCTCATAGATTATTTCAGCAGTTTGTAGTTCCAAGAGAGCCAGTATAGTGTAGTTAGTGGTTTGAGTATTGCACTACAACTCTGGAGACCAGGATTTGAATCCCTGCTTGGCTGAGTGGCCTTGGGCAAGCCACACTCTCTCAGCCTCAGGAGAGGCAAAGCACCTCTGAACAAATTTGCCCATCCAAACCCTGTTATAGGGTCACGATAAATCAAAATTGATTCAACAAGAACACAGCACACAACAACAAAAATGTAATTCCAGTATCAAATTCTGGCTGTTTGTTTTCTCTACTGAATGCATGCAATCCCATGATAGATGAATTTTTAATTTCCCTGCTATCAGTTATGTTTTTCTTTAAGAGTTGTACAAGTCTTGAACAAGCCATCCAAATCTTGATTATATCATTCAAAGACATAGTTGTGTCAGTCTGGAAAATCAGTATGCAAAAGGGATCTTGTAGCATCTTTGAGACTAACTGGAAGAAGTGGGTGGCATAAGTTTTTATAGACTTGAGCCTGTTTCTTCAGATTCATCTTCTTTCTTTCTTTCTTTCTTTCTTTCTTTCTTTCCCTTGATGTCTTTTTCACATCGATTTTCTGCATATACAGAAAAACCTGGGAGTTGTAGTCAAACATTCATTCAACCATAGAAACCCACTGGGTGACCTTGTGCAAGTCATACTCTCTGAGTATGTGCTGAGAGTGCTTTGAAGTGGTTAAGTTTCTGCTTTCAAACCCAACAGTATCTGATGCACTACTGGGGATCAATGTATTTGGTGGTTCAGTTTGCTACTGAATCTCCTTTTCTGGAATGAAGCAAGCATTCACTGTTAATTTGAAAGGAAATGTTTATTCCTAAAGATATCATCTATGTCAGTTAAGAGATAAGAATTTATTGATCACTACTGTCCTTAATAGAAGTGCTTTGAAGTTTCTAGTCATAAAATATTTGCAAAAATCAAGGATCTTAATCTCCTATTTAATTTTAAAAAACAACATTCAGAAACTGCCACTCTGTTTTGAAATAGGACTTCAAAACCTCTTATTAGTATTTTAAATATAATTCCAGTGTGTCTCTTTGGAGCCTGAAAAAAAGTGCAGTGTATGTTCTGAAGTTGTTCAGAGATCAGTAACTCAGGACACTGCTATATTTAACTTTAAGTATCAACTACTTTGACTCCTTTCCTCCTACATTGGTCTATGAGGATCTTCGCCAATCCATAAAGTCTTTTAACTGTGTGGTCATCACAGCCACACTGAATATACAGTTGTTAAACAGTAATTCATTATGCTATTGCTTTTGATATGCCAATCCTGTTGACAATCCTATTTCTATTTAAAATTGTATGAGATATAGCATTGAATTTAGCCCCCCTTTTAATGAAAACAATATTAAAATCAAAATTCACTAAAATATTCTGTGTCACAGAGTGGTCTTGATAATATTACCAAGTTTTAGTTAATTTCCACTTCATAATGTCAAAGCCCTAACTACTTAAATTAATTACTAAACTACAATAAGCTGAGTTTCACAGGATGCTGCTAAAATTCACGGGAATGACAGAGCTGCCAAGGAAAATGAAGAAACCTGTAACAGCGAGGAAACACCTTGGAGGAAAGTCACTGCCAGGAGCAAATCATACAGAAGGGATTCAGAACCGCTCCAACTATGCAATCACTTCCTAAATCTTCATTAGGACAGCAGCAGTGAACATGCTCAAATGGAAAACCAGCAGCAAGGGATACAGCAAGGAAAGATCTAAGCTAACTGCCAACCACAACAAGAAAAAATGAAAGGTGCTGGTGGTTTGGGACTCATCACTCAGGTATATAAGTGGCACCTGTGTGCCAGCCTGGCAACGTGAACTGGGAAATGTGCTGTCTTCCTGGTGCACTAATCTGGGATGTCACTGACAATTTGCCAAAACTCATAAAGAACACAGGTAAGTATCCCTTTCTTCTTATTCATGTGGTTACCAACAACATGCCTACTAACAACAACACCTTTGAGCAAATCACCTCTGATGTTGAAGCTTTGGGCAGGAAGCTTAAAGTATTTGAGGCACAGGTAGCGTGTCCATCAATTCTGCCAGTGAAGAATAGCAGGCTACACAGACCCAGGAAGATACTAAAGGTAAATGATCAGCTATGCAGGTAGTGTAGATAGCAGAGCTTTGGCTTCTGGGACCATGGTCTATAATTCTTAAGACAGATGACTACTGGCCACAAATGGGCACATGAAGACATGGTAGAATATCTTTGATAGCAGCATGGCAAGTCTGTTCAAGATAGCTTCAGACTAAATCACTGAGGGATTGGTGGTGATATCAGTCCAAAGGCAAGAGGATGTGAATTCTAGAGAAGCTGAGGGAAAGAATAGGATCCACAGAAAAACTAATAGTATATTAATAGGTGAGGACAAACAAAGCTTCAAATGTCTGCATCTTGATGCACCAAGTTTAGGCAGCAAAGTTAACACTCATTAAAAATATTATCTAATCCACAACCTTGAGCTTCAATTACTTGGTTCTAATTCCATTTCAGAAGTGTTTCATGTATTAATTGTTTAGCCTTTATCGTAGATTATTAAAAAGAAACACATTAATACTTGTATACCACAGCAGGGAGCCTTCTTGCCTGCACAGACTACTACTGGGGATAAGTGAGGGGTATACTTTACAATGATCTCCTCCTAACAATCCTTACAGGTGAGTCTGTGTGAAGCAGTTGTTGCACTCCATTCTGCTTTGATCAGACCTCACTTGGAATACTGTGGTCAGTTTTGGGCACCACAGTACAAGAAGGATATTGACAAACTGGAAAGAATACAGAGAAAGGCTACCAAAATGATCAAAGGTCTGGACACCAAGCCTTATGAAAAACGACTTAAGGAGCTGGGTATTTTTTAAATATATATATATTTATTTATTTATTTATACCCCACTCTTCATCCCTAAAGGCTATCAGAGTGGCTTACAGTTATTATTTTTAATTAGATGATTCCCTGCCCTCAGGCTTACAATCTAAGAAGACATAACACAAAACGAGAAGGGAATGGTGGTGGGGAAGGGGATCAGGTCCAAAAGTTCTTCTCTCCTTCTGACGCCTGGACCAAGGCAGATGGACTGGAGGGAGGGCTCTGCTTCTTAATCTAGGACAGGCCCGATGGAATTTGGCCTGTCCTTTCACTCCCTCCTAGGCGACCAGATGGTGTTGTCATGAAGGGAGGGCTCTTCTACCTGAGGCCTGATGGTGTTGCTAGGCCTCTCCTAGAGTTCTTTCCTTCCCTCCTAGGCAACCAGATAGTGTAGTCATGAAGGGAGTGCATGACTGGGTATGTTTAGTTTGGAGAAGACTGAGAGGGGACATGGTAGCTATCTTTAAATATATGAAGGAATATCATGTAGAAGATCTAGCCAGCTTGTTTTCTGCTGCTCCTTAGACTAGAACTCGAACCAATGGATTCAAATTACAAGAAAATAAATTCTACCCAAACATTAGAAGGAACTTTTTCAGTGTAAGAATTTTGTGACAGTCGAATAGATTGCCTTGGAGGATGGTGGCTCTCAGTCTTTGGAAGTCTTTAAACACAGGCTGAAGGGACATCTTTCAGGAGCATTTTAGTTGTGTATTCCTGCATATCAAGGGGTTGGACCAAAGGCCCTTGTGGTATTTTACAACTCTAAGGAGTTTATCATACGACGGAATTTGGGGTATAATGCAAGGGCAATCCGAACACAATCTGGGATTTCATGTAATTGTGAATGTATCTCACGCAATTTGGGCAATGGGAAGTCATTCCGAATGCAATCATGGGGTTTAACGTAATTGCGTATTAGAGTATCTCACACAATTTTGGGCAATGGGGTGGCCATTTCCGGGAAATGGGAAGTCATTCTGAACGCATTCTGAATGCAATCATATTTCATATAAATTCGCTAAACTAGCAAATTCACATAATAGCGAATTGGCTCCATTCGCAATTAAGAGAAATTCCTCCCATGTGATAACTCCTAAGACGACTGCTGCTGCTGCTGCTGCTGCTGATGATGATGATGATATGGAAGGAGTCACACTAACAACTTACCTGGACATTTTTACATTCATAACTGCCAGTTCAGCAGGATTATCTGCATAAAATAAAATGGAACACTACTCAAAACAGGAAGTAAAAGCAGCATGTATTATGCCTTTGAAAGTTACTGTTGTTTTTCTTGTGTCATTGCAGTCTAAGACCATTTAGATAATCAAAATACCACAAAACTAGGAAAGTGATGAATCCTTGCCCTCAATAGTTACTTTCATTCTGGGCTGCAACATGAGATACCAAAATATGTTACCCAGTATGCTAAAGTTACATAAATCATTTGACAAATCATAGGGAACAAGCACACAATTTAAAAATCCTTCTCCAAATTATTAAAAAAATCAGTTGCATCAATCATATGTTCATGTACTTCTGTCCACTAAGAGATCTGTGCACAAGCAGCCTTTTGTGTACAAACGTTCTTTGCTCACTCTGAATGCCAATACAAATGTGGATGTACACTCCCAGCTGTAGCCAGAGTTCACCCAACTGTACTGAGCTAGCTGAATGCAATTTTTGCTAGAAATAGGAATGCACACCAACACCCAGGTCATACTCATGAAATTTGCAGATGACCCCAATTTAGGAGGAGTAGCTATTAATACCCCAGGGGAGAGGATCAAAATTCAGAATGACCTTAATAGATTAGAAAGCTGGGCCAAAGCTAACAAAATGAATTTCAACACGGAGTGCAGTACTTAAGGTGGAAAAGTAAAATGCACAGATATAGGATGGGGGACACTTGAGTTAACAAGACTATGTGTGAAAGGGATATAGGAGTCATAGTAGATCACAAGTTGAACATAAGTCAGCAATGTAATGCAGCAGCTAAAAAGGCCAATGCAATTTTAGGCTGCATCAATAGATGTATAAACAAACAAAAACAGTTTCATGTATATACCACTTCATACTACCGAAGGAGTGTCTAAGCGGTTTACAACTGAAGCTACTTGACCCCAACAATCTGGGTACTCATTTTAGCAACCTTGGAAGGATGGAAGCCTGAGTCAAGCTTGAGCCCTTTTGCTGGTCTTGAGCTTGCAACCTTATGATTTTGAGTGAGTGGCTGCAGTACAGGCATTTAACCACTGCGCCACCAGTGGTTGTTTAGAGATCAAGGAAAGTAATAGTGCCCCTCTATTCTGCTTTGGTCAGACCTCACCTGGAATACTGTGTCTAGTTCTGGGCACCACAGTTCAAAAAGGATGTTGAAAAGCTGGAGCATGTCCAAAGGGGGGGTGACCAAAATAGTGAAGAGTCTGGAAATCATGCCCTATGGGAGCTGGGTATGGTTAGCCTGGAAAAGAGATGGTTAAGAGGTGACATGATAGCCTTGTTTAAATATTTGAAGGGATGTCGTATTGTGGCTGGAGCAAGCTTGTTTGCTGCTGCTCCAGAGAATAGGACATAGAGCAATGGATGCAAGCCACAGGAAAAGAGATTCCACCTCAACATTAGGAGGATCTCCCTGACAGTAAGAGCTGTTCAACAGTGGAACATACTCTCTCAGAGAGTGGTAGAGTCTGTCTCCTTCTTTGGAGGTTTTTAAACAGAGGCTGGCTGGCCATCTGTTGGGGATGCTTTGACTGAGATTTCCTGCATGGCAGGGGTTTGGACTGGATGGAGCTTGTGATCTCTTCCAACTCTATGATTCTATGTGTGATTAGTTTCTCATATTGAAATAATGATAATTACTATGGCAACAACCCCACCTACAATGTCAGAAGGAGTTTGCTTAACATTTGAATAGTATGTTGTTTAGTACTTTATTTATGTAATTTTTAAAACCACCTTGATCCTTTGGAAAGGCAGTGTATAAATAAAATGTATTATTATTATTATTATTACTACTACTACTACTTTTACAAGCTGAAGGAAATGGACGCACAGATTGTCATCTCGTCTCTTCTACCAGTAGAAGGGCATGGTCCAGGAAGAGAGAGGAAAATAGCAGATATCAACAACTGGCTCCGCAGATGGTGTCGCCGAGAACAATTTGGATTCTTGGATCATGGGCTGCGGTTCCATGAGGAGGGACTTCTAGCAAGGGATGGGCTACATCTCACGCCAGTTGGAAGAAACGTTTTTGCCAACAGTCTGAAGAATCTGATCAGGAGGGCTTTAAACTAAGTGACCTGGGGAAGGGAGACAGCAGTCTGGAAGGCAAAACGGCTAGAAAAAATAGTCAAACTGACATAGAGGGAAGAAGACAAACAGTGCAAGGACTCAACAAAAGGAGCCAAAAAAACATGCACAGGCATCAAGTAAAGGGGACACATGGTCTTAGATGTCTCTACACTAATGCACAGAGCATGGGAAATAAGCAAGATGAACTTGCACTCCTAGCACAACAAGGGAAATATGATATAATAGGCATCACTGAAACCTGGTGGGATGAGTCTCACGATTGGAATATAGAAATAGAGGGGTATAACCTTTTTAAGAGAAACAGGACAAACAAGAAAGGAGGAGGAATAGCATTATATGTCAAGGATATTTACACGAGTGAAGAGATCCAGGACATCAATACTGGAAGCCAGGTGGAGAGCATCTGGATAAAAATTAAAGGAGAGGGAAACAACAGGGATGTTACTGTGGGAGTCTACTACAGACCCCCAAGTCAGACAGAGGAAATGGATGATGCCTTTCTAGAACAGATGACCACGCAATCAGGAAGGAGAGATGTAGTAGTGATGGGGGACTTCAACTACCCGGATATTTGCTGGAAGTCAAACTCAGCGCCATCCTCAAGATCTAGAAAATTCCTCACTTGCCTTGAAGACAATTTCATTGTCCAAAAGGTGGAAGAGGCAACAAGGGGATCAGCTATTTTGGATCTGATCTTAACCAACAGGGAAGACCTAGTTGATGGGGTGCAAGTGGTGGGATCCTTAGGTGGGAGTGACCATGTCCTCCTGGAGTTTGTTATACAGTGGAAAGGTGAAGCTAAGCATAGTCAGACACGCATTCTAGACTTTAGGAAAGCTGATTTCAATAAACTTAGAGAAATACTGGGGGTGATCCCATGGTCAAGAATACTAAAAGAGAAGGGAGTTCAAGATGGATGGGAGTTCCTCAAAAGGGAGATACTAAAGGGACAATTTCAGACAGTTCCAATGAGGAAGAAAAATGGGAGATGTCTCAAGAAACCAGTATGGATGACTAAGGAACTTACAACTGAGCTAAGTTTTAAACGGAACATGTATAAAAAATGGAAAAATGGGGAAATCACCAAAGAGGAATTCAAACAAATAGCCAGCGCATGTAGGGATAAAGTCAGAAAAGCTAAAGCGCAAAATGAACTCAGGCTTGCTAGAGACGTTAAGAACAATAAAAAGGGCTTTTTTGGGTATGTCCGCAGCAAAAGGAAGAAGAAGGAAACAGTTGGGCCACTGCATGGAGAAGATGGCAAAATGCTCACAGGAGACAGAGAAAAGGCAGAATTGCTCAACACCTTCTTTGCTTCAGTCTTCTCAGGAAAGGCAAAGGGTGCCCAACCTAAGGATGATGGGGCAGAGGACAGAATAGGGGAATTTCAGCACAGAATAAGTAAGGAAACAGTACAGGAATACCTGGTTAATCTAAATGAATATAAGTCTCCAGGACCAGATGAACTACATCCTAGGGTATTAAAAGAACTGGCAAATGTAATATCGGAACCAATGGCAATCATCTTTGAGAACTCCTGAAGAACAGGAGAAGTCCCTGCAGACTGGAGGAGGGCAAATGTTGTCCCAATCTTCAAAAAGGGGAAAAAAGAGGATCCCAACAATTATCGTCCGGTTAGTCTGACATCAATACCAGGAAAGATTCTAGAGCAGATCATTAAGCAGAGAGTCTGTGAATATCTGGAAGATAATTCCATAATCACAAAAAGCCAACATGGGTCTCAGAGAAACAAGTCATGCCAGACAAATCTGATCTCTTTTTTTGATAAAATTACCAGCTTGGTAGATGAAGGGAATGCTGTGGATATAGTATATCTTGACTTCAGTAAGGCCTTTGACAAGGTTCCCCATGACATCCTTGCAAACAAGCTTGTAAAATGTGGACTAGACAAGGTAACCGTTACATGGATTTGTAACTGGTTGACTGACCGAACCCAAAGGGTGCTCAACAATGGTTCCTTTTCATCCTGGAAAGAAGTAACAAGTGGGGTGCCACCGGGTTCTGTCCTGGGCCCAGTGCTATTCAACATCTTTATTAATGACTTGGATGACAGTATTGAGAGCCTAGTTATCAAATTTGCAGATGACACCAAATTGGGAGGAGTAGCTAATACCCCAAAGGACAGGATCAAAATTCAAAATGACCTGAATAGACTAGAAAGCTGGGCCAAAGCTAACAAAATGAAATTTAACACAGAGAAATGTAAGGTCCTACACGTAGGGTGGAAAAATGAAATGCACAAATATAGGATGGGGGACACCTGGCTGAATGAGACAACATGTAAAAGGGATCTAGGAGTCCAAGTAGACCACAAGTTGAACATGAGTCAACAGTGTGATGCAGCAGCTAAAAAGGCCAATGCAATTTTAGGTTGCATCAATAGAAGTATAGTGTCTAGATCAAGGGAAGTAATAGTGCCACTCTATTCTGCATTGGTCAGGCCCCACCTGGAATACTGTGTCCAGTTCTGGGCACCACAATTCAAAAAGGATGTGGAGAAACTGGAGCGGGTTCAAAGGAGGGCGACTAAAATGGTGAAGGGTCTGGAGACCTTGCCCTATGAAGAACGCCTTAGGGAGCTGGGAATGTTTAGCCTGGAGAAGAGAAGGTTAAGAGGTGATATGATCGCCCTGTTTAAATACTTGAAGGGATGTCACATTGAGGAGGGAGCAAGCTTGTTTTCTGCTGCTCCAGAGAACAGAACTCAGAACAATGGATGCAAACTGCAGGAAAAAAGATTCCACCTCAACATTAGGAGGAACCTCCTGACAGTAAGAGCTGTTCGACAGTGGAACACACTCCCTCGGAGGGTGGTGGAGTCTCCTTCCTTGGAGGTTTTTAAGCAGAGGCTGGATGGCCATCTGTCGGGTATGCTTTGATTGGGAGTTCCTGCACGGCAGGGGGTTGGACTGGATGGCCCTTGTGGTCTCTTCCAACTCTAAATTTCTATGATTCTATGATTCTATGATTCTATGAAATCTTTTCATATGTAAAGTGCTTTACAGGTAAATTTGTAAAGCTCTTTAAAGGTTTATTTCTTATATGTTTAAGATTGCACAGTCTTTACAAATAACATATTTTGCTTATATTTCTTCAAAAGCACAACTGATCTTTGATAATGTTCTGCAAGGAACTGTTAGCCATTTTTCAAGACAACTCCAGGACTTTTGCAGTCCTCTTTTATTCTATCACAGTAAAGTATGTTAGCAGCCCTGGTGGTGCAGTGGTTAAATGCCTGTACTGCAGCCACTCACTCAAAACCAAAAGGTGGCGAGTTCAAGACCAGCAAAGGGCTGAAGCTCGACTCAGGCTTGCATCCTTCTGAGGTCGCTAAAATGAGTACCCAGATTGTTGGGGGGCAAATAGCTTACTATTGTAAACCGCTTAGACACTCCTTAAGGGTATGAAGCGGGATATAAATGAAGCTGTTTGTTTGTTTTTGTTTTGTATGTTTACTCAAATGATCTACTGAACTGGATGGAACACATTCCCTCCTTGGTTTGTTTAGGCTTTTAGCCTTAGTGAGGTTAAAGTTATTTCATTACTGTCTTCCCCTGTTTCTCCTCTCTCTATACCTTTTATTTCTCTTATTATGATTTATTAATTTCAAGAAAAGCTGCATCCCTTCTGAATGCCAGAAAACCAAAGAATACATTTATAAAGTAAAAAAATACAGTTTATTCCTGAAGAATGTGGTGAGCATTTTTTTAAAGACCAAATCAAAGAGGGAGGCACTGAGGTTAATGAGTCACATAGGGCAGCAGGAAAAGCACAGGCTGTTAGAAAGCTCTGGCAGGGATGATGACGTGTCAAAAGCACAATGTTACAGAATTCATTATTTCTTTTTCTTTCTTTCTTTTAGTTTTAATGTTGTGTTCCATTAAAACATACAAAGCTTTTGGTATTTATTATTGGTTAAAAACCGGACATACTTCTAGAAAATCGCTAAATCACACAGTGTTGGCTTAGCCATACTTAGAGCACACCTGCCTAAGAAAACCCATGAAATTTGTAGGGTCACCATAAGTCGATAGGCAACTTGAAGATGCATGCACAAACACACACACACACAGATCATTTAACTGTTATATGTCTATAATGCTATATAACTAGATACCACAATAACAGAAGGAGTGTCTTCTGCCAATATGTTATGTCTGGCTGCTTCAATCACTGTTATGCCAGGCCACGCAGATGTTTATCTGGTAACAACCAGGAAGAAGTCATTTTGCATGACCCACTTTACAGAATACTCTCCCCAGTCACAGGTAAAGCGTGTAGTATTTCTGCTACAGGAGACATGCAAAACTGGGTTAAAAAAATAAAAAGAAAAGTATGCAGGGATCCTAAACTAAAAATAAAATGCAAAGTTATGGATCAATGGATGCAAGCTACAGGAAAAGAGATTCCAACTTGACATTAGGAGGAACTTCCTGACAGTGAGAGCTTGGAGAGTGATGGAGTCTCTTTCTTTGGAGGTCTTGAAACAGAGGCTGGAAGGTCATCTGGGGATGCTTTGGGTTGTGATTTCCTGCATGGCAGGGGGTTGGACTGGATGGCCCTTGTGGTCTCTTCCAACTCTATAATTCTGTGATTTTGTGCAACTCTGAAGCAAATTGGAAAAGAATTGAAATATAGTATACTTCTTAAATATAATTTTGTAACTGTCTCCCTGGCCCCAAATTATCTGTCAAAGGTAATTGCATAATTTATAATTCATTATTTACCATATCTGCCAGATATGTTGTATAGTGACAAACATAAATATTTTTAAGGCTTGATCACAGGAATATCATAATTTACATACATCGTAATGTGTGACTGATCTTTATTAAATAATTGTATATCACAATTGCTATGATGGACAGCATTCAGCTGACAGCTGGAAATATTAGAAGGCAGAGTATTTTATTTATTTCAAGGGCTTATATTCCACTTTTCTCCCACAAAGGGATTCAATGCAGGAAACATAAATAAGGGATTCCTTGTGGTAAATTAATCAAAATAAGTGTTTGTCTATGCTGCTTTTAAAGACTTCTTGTAAAATTGGCTTGGGCCATTACTGTTGTGCTCTTGTAATTCTTGCTTATTGTTCTTGTGGGTATGGTAATGGAGTGACAAGTTCAATTTTAAGAATGGTTTTTGAGGGATTGATTCAGGAGGAAAGATGTTGCCTAAGGCCAGGGTGGGTGGAAGACCATATGAATGGTGGAGGGAGTTTTGGAATGAGGTGTGTGCAGAATGGGAACCAGAAAGGAGATGTGATAACTTGGCCCAGAATGTCTTCATGAGGCTGGGATGGGGTGTTAACCAGTGTTATAATATGTGCAGTTATAACACTGGTTAACACCCCAGCCTCATGAGGATGTTGTTGGCCAATTTGTCACATCTCATTCCTGGTTTTCAGCCTGCACACACCAATTCAAAAACCAAAAACAAACAAACAAACAAAAACCACCATTAATATGATCATCCGCCCACCCTGGCCCTAGGCAACATCTTTCCTCCTGACATTGTCCCTAAACAACCATAGTTGAAACTGAATTTACCTCGTCACCAGACCCATAGATTTTAATATCATACAGTCTGATTAGAAAGGTCCTTCCTGGGCACCATCATGCATCTTATGAAATAGACCAAATCTATGAAAGCTTATGCTACAACGTCGTTCATACAGCCTCAAAGGTATTACAAGTTCCTTTTGCATACTGATACTCCAGACTAACAATGCTGGGTTTCTGAACCCTGTGATAGGTTTGCCTTAGGGTCATCATGTCAGAAATGATTTGGAGGCACACAACAATATTTTAAAATGTGCATGATGTTATACAACAGGAAAACAAACAAATTAATTTGCTAGATGACACAAAACGTTCAACTTGTTTGTACACTGCCTCCTTCTAGATGGATCATGGAAAAACAACTTGGAGACAGCCACATACAGTTATTTGCTTCCAGCATGTGATAATCAGAGATATGATGAACATTACCATTGATAAGAAAGAGTCTTATGGCACCTTAAAAGCAAATAAAATTTATTTTAATAAAAAATATATTTGGCATTCACCATAGCAGAGTGCAGCCTACTTCATCAGGATGAAGCATGGAGTGCTGCTCAGCTGGCCAATTCTAAATACTTATTTGGATGGGTTGGAGATTGTCTGAAAACTTTAAGTAAACCCTGCTCAGCCATGCAAATCCATTGGATGACTTTGAGCAAGTTACACACTTTCAGCCTCAGAGGAAGGCAGTGTCAAACCGCCTCTGAACAAATCTTGCCAAGGAAACCCCCTGATACACTCGCCTTAGAGCTGCCACAAGTCAGGAATGATTTCAAGGGACACAACAATAACAACAAACCTCACCAGTTTTGTTGTTGCTGTTGTTGTATGCCTTCGAGTCATTTCCAGCTTATGGCAACTCTAAGGTGGGTATATCAGGGGGTTTGCTTGGCAAGATTTGTTCAGAGGGAGTTTCTGACTTATGGTGACCCTAAGGCAGATCTATCATGGGGTTTTCTGGAACTGGGAGAGTGTGACTTGCCCAAAATTGTTGTTGTTGTTAGCTGCCCTCAAGTCAGCTCTGACTCATGGTGACCCCATGGAGGAGATAACTCCAAGAATCCCTATCCTCCACTGCCTTGCCCAGATCCTGCAAGCCCTTGGCCATAGCCTGCCCCCATCGAGTCTATCCATTTGGTTTGTAGTCTTCCTCTCTTTCTTCTACCCTCTACCTTTCCTAACATTATTGTTTCTCCTAATGATCCATGCCTTCTCATTATGTGGCCAAAGTATGATAGTCTCAACTTGATCATCTTAGCTTCCAAGGAGAGTCCTGGTCTGATTTGTTCAAGAACCCATTTGTTTGTCTTCTTGGCTGTCCATGGTATCCCAAGTACTCTTCTCCAGCACCTCATTTCAAATGAGTTGATATTCTTTCTGTCTGCTTCCTTCACTGTCCAGCTCTCACATCCATATATTGTAATTGGGAATACATGGCCTGAATGATTCTGACTTTAGTGCTCAGTTGTATGTCTTTGCTCTTCAGTATTTTTTCCTGTTCCTTTATTGCTGCCATTCTCATTTTTAGTCTTCTTGTTTCTTGACTGCAGTCTTCATTCTGGTTAATGTTTGACCCTAGTTATGGGAATCCTTTAACTATTTCAATTGCCTGGTTGTCTAGATTGAATTTGTGTATTTCTTCTGTTACCCAGTGGGTTAAGATAGCCAAGCGAGGAATCAAAGTCTGATCTCCAGTCATAGTCCGACACACAAACCACTACCCTGACCTTATGAAGCATGAATTTATGTGAGTGTTTTGAGTTTTGGAGAGATCTTGTAGCGCCTTTGAGACTAACTGAAAGAAAGAAGTTGGCAGCATAAGCTTTCCTAGACTTCAGTCCAAGTAGAGTCTAGGAAATCTCATGCTGCCAACTTCTTTCTTTCAGTTAGTCTCAAATGTACAGCAAGATCTCTCTGTATACTGATTCTACATACTAACATGGCTATATCTTTGAACTGAGCTTTGGACTTTTCCTCAATTTTTTTCTTGAATGGCTACCACTTTGTGGTGCCTTGTCCTCTTTAGCTGTTAGGATATCTAGTCATCCTGTCCTCTGAGGCTGAGAGAGTATAGCCCAAAGTCACTGCCCAGTTGGCTGAGGGGGGCTCTTCTTCCTCAGGCTGACCAGGCGCCTTCCTTTTCCAGGACATGTCCTCCAACCTAGACTTCTGTCCAGGATGAATTCCAACATGTCCTTCATTTGGAGCATGACTGAGGAGCATGGATTCACATTTCTGTGAGCGTTTTGAGCTTTTATTTGGACATGTCCTCCATTTTTAGTGTGACTTTACATTTCTATGCCCTTTAGCTTTTATTTTGTAATGTCCTCCATCCTGAGCATGACTGAGGACCATGCATTTCTATTTAAGAGTGTTTTTAGCATTCATTTTGTAATATCTTCCATTTTGAGCATGCCTCACGATCATGCATTGACATGTATGGGTTTTTTTATCTTTTATTTTGCAATATCCTCCATTTTGAGCATGACTGAGGATCATACGTTTACGAAGTTTTAGCTTTTATTTTGCAGTATCTTTCCTTGGGGGCACGACTGAGGATCATGCATTTATGAGTGTTTTTATCTTTTATTTTGCAATATCCTCCATTTTGCACATACCTGAGGATCGTGCATTTTTATGTGTTTTTAGCTTTTATTTTGTAATGCCCTCCATTTTGAGCATGCCTGAAGATCATGCATTTACATTTAAGAGTGCTTTCATGTTTTATTTTGAAATATCCTCCATTTTGAGTGCTTTTAGCTTTTGCTTTGCAACAACATCCTCCATTTTGAGAATGCCTGATGGTCATACATTTACACTTAAGTGTTTTTATCTTGTTTTGCAACAACACCCTCCATTTTGAGAATGCCTGAGGCTCACACATTTACACTTAAGAGTGCTTTTATCCTTTGTTTTGCAACAACACCCTCCATTTTGAGAATGACTGAGGCTCACACATTTACACTTAAGAGCGCTTTTATCTTTTGTTTTGCAACAACATCCTCCATTTTGAGAATGCCTGAGGCTCACACATTCACCCTTAAGAGCGCTTTTATCTTTTGTTTTGCAACAACACCCTCCATTTTGGGCATGCCTGAGGCTCACACATTTACACTTAAGAGCTCTTTTATCTTTTGTTTTGCAACAACACCAACACCAAAATCTTCCATTTTGGGGGCCACGACTGAGGGGGCCCTGGAGATCCATATATATATATATATATATATATCCCTGTGTGAGATATATCTGTTTCCACTTCAGCCTTTTATTATCTCCTATGTATGTGGTGTGTCCCCCTCAATCCTCCTGGAAGGAAGGGAGGAAGGGAGGGAGGCCTGTGGTGGGCCTGCCTGACAGACTGTAGTCTCTGAGGGGGAAAAAGCAAGAGAGAGAGGAGGCCATGCTCCTCCCTTCTCGAAGGACCTCCCAGTCCCTCCTTCCTTCCTTCCTTCCCTCCCTAGTTCTCCTCCTTCAGCTGCTGCTGGGTGCCTTTAAATGCCTTTGGCGCCCCTTCAGCCTCATCTCTGAGGTAAACTGAGAGAGAGGAGCCATTGAGTTTAGGTGGCTGCTCTGATCGCCTGAACAGCAGAAGCAGCCCTACACAGAGGGAGAGAGAGAGAGAGAGACAGCCTCCTTCGTCCTTGGCCCTGCTGCTGCCATCGCCTTCTCCTCAGGCCACACCACTTAGGCCTCCTCTCTCTCTCTCTCTCTCTCTCTCTCTCTCTTTCTCCACTTCCAACCATGGAGGAGGAGGAGGAGTGCAGGGTGCTCTCCATCCAGAGCCACGTCGTCCGAGGATACGTCGGGAACAAGGCGGCCACCTTCCCCTTGCAGGTCAGCACCACCACCACCACCACCAGCAGCTCCACCCTAGGATGTTGTTGTTATTATCCTGGGGGTTATTATTTTTTTTTCTCCCCATCTTGAGGCTGAGAGAGTGTGACTGCTCTCCCAAGGTCAAACCTCCCCCCTCCTCAGTGGGTTTCCTTGGCTGAGCAGGGATTCGAACCCAGGACTCCAGAGGCATAGTCCAACATGAGTATCTTCTTCTTCTTCATCATCATCATCATCATCATCCTGTTTATTGGTGTCCTGCTCTTCTCCCAGAACTGGGACCCATAACAGATCAAAATATTAAAAGAGCAGTACAGTTAAAAACACACACACACACACACACACACAACATATATATATGTGTGTGTGTGTGTGTGTGTGTGTACAGATAGAGTTTTATATATTGTATGTGTGTACAGATGGAGTATATACTTGTATATACTGTATATGTGTGTGTGTGTGTGTGTATATATGTATATATATAGAGAGAGAGAGTTATATATATATAATTTTATATGTGTGTGCATATATATATAGAGAGAGAGAATGTGTTTATATATATGTATGTATATGCATATATAGAGTGTGTATGTGTGTATATATATGTATATGCATATATAGAGTTGTGTATATATATATATATATATATTTAATTGCATATATAGTATTATATGTGTGTGTATGTATATGCATATATAGTTTTTATATGTGTGCATATATATATATATATAGAGAGAGAGAGAGAGAGTTTTATATGTATATGTATATGTATATGCATATATAGTTTTATATGTGTGCATATATATATAGAGAGAGAGAGAGAGAGAGTTTATATATATGTATATATAGGGGTGTGTGTGTGTACAGTATATATAGTTTTATATGTGTGTGTGAGTATATATATATGTGTGTGTGTATGAATATATAGTTTTTATATATACATATATATATATATAGAGAGAGAGAGAGAGAGATGTTTATGTATATGTACTGTATATGCATATACTGTATAGTTTTGTGTGTGTGTGTGTATAGTTGTGTGCCTTCAAGTCCTTTCGGACTTATGACAACCCTAAGGTGGTGAACCTATCCTGGAGTTTTCTGGTTAAGATTTCTTTAGAGGGGACTTTGCCCTTGTTTTCCCCCTGAGGCTGAGAGAGTGTGATTCAGCCAGTCTCCCCAGTGGGTTTCCATGGCTGAACAGAGATTTGAATCCTAGTCTCCAGAGTCAAAGTCCAATACTCAAATCAGCATTCATATATGTATGTGTGTGTATGTATGTATGCGTGTGTGTGTGTATAATTATTTGTATCTCACTCTTTTCCCAAAACTGGGACCCAGAGTGGCTCACAATATTAAAATCAGTACAATTCAAAATAATGTATATGTGTGTGTGTATGTATGCGTATGTGTGTATATTTGTGTGCCTTCGTTTCCAACTTATGGTGACCCTAAGGCGGTGAACCCATTCTGGGGTTTTCTGGGCAGGATTTCTTCAGTGGGGAGTTTGCCCTTGCTTTCCCCCTGAGGCTGAGAGAGTGTGACTTGGCCAAGGTCACCCCACTGTGTTTCTAGGGCCGAGCTGGGACCTGAACCCTGGTCTCTTCTGCTGAAATAAATGCAATTTGACACCGCTTGACCTGCCATGGCTCCATCCTCAGGAGTCCTGGAGTTTGTAGTTTGGGGAAGCACCAGCAGCACCCTTTCTTTGGCAGAGAAAAGCAAAAGACCTTGTCAGATTACAAATCCCAGGACAAGGTGACCCCAGGCCCTCCTTTTCCAGGGTATGTTTTACATTTTTCATCCTTCTGTCCCGGAGGAATTCCAAAAGGTTCTCCATTTTGAACATGAATTGGTATTGATATGAGTGTTTCTAGCTTTTATTTGGTCATGTCCTACCTTTTCCTTGAATGCCTTACATTTTGTAGTGCTTTGTCCTCCTTTGCAGTTATGACACCAAGCCACCCTGTCCAGGGATATCCATAGGATGGAGGAGCAATGCTTACAGCGGTGTCAAACTGCATTATTTCTATAGTGTAGATGCAACCCTTAAGATATGGAGATGTTGGGTTTGTGTGTGCAGAGATTTATTTTTCCCCTTTTCCTCTCCTCTCCTCTCCTCCTCCTCTGCTGGCTTGCTAACCAGGCTTTGCAAAAGCTCAAGAAGCCCACACTGGCACAAGCCAATTTTTTTGCATCTGGCTGTGAAACTGAGCAAAGGAAGGAAGGTGAGGAAAGCTTCCAAGCTGGTGGTAGGACGATAGTTATTTGTTACTGTTTTCCAAGTGACCAGATGTCATAACCATAGAGGAGGGCAGGGAACCCCAAAATTTAGGGCATTCAGGAAAAATGTAGGAGATGACCAAGTAAAAGCTAAAACATGCATAGAAATATAAATGCATGCTTCTTAGTCTTGCTCAAAATGAACGACACTTTGGCATTCGAAGGTTGGCATGTAGGATGTGTCCTGGAAAAGGAAGATATCTAGTCACCCTGGCTACTTAGATTGATCTTTCCTACACCACACCTGGGTGACCAGATGTCCTGACCTGAAAGGAGGACAACGCACAACAAAATGTAGGGTGTTCAAGAAAAATGTACAGTAGATGCCCAAATACAAGCTAAAAACACTCATAGAACTATAAATCCATGCTTCTTAGTCATGCTCAAAATGGAGGACGTTTTGGAATTCCTCCTGGACATAAGGGTGGGATGTAGGAATAGGAGGGCACCTGGTCAACCTGGCTACTTACCTGCTCTGCACTACTCTGGGGTGACCAGAACTATAAAGGAGGACAAGGCACCACAAAATAGAGGACATTCCAGTAAAATGTAGGATATGACAAAATAAAAGATAAAAACATCAATATCATGCTCGAAATGGAGGGCATTTTGAAGTTCCTCCTGGACAGAAAGTTGGAATGTAGGACATGTCCTGGAAAAGGAGGGTGTCTGGTCACCCTGCTCCCAGCAGAATTGGCTGTGAGTGCCTTGGCAGACAGGTTCCTTATCACACCAAGGCTTGCCAAGTAGGATGAGGGTCAAAGAATGTGCTGAGAGAGAGAAGAAAGCAAGAAAAGAGCCTGTGTTAGATTTTTAAGCTTTGGGGAAGTGTCAGTATCCACATTGGGATTGGCCAGAGTTGGCCCCCAGTTTAATGATAATATAATCTCACTTTCTCTCTCTTTATCTGTATTAATTTGGGTTCCTTAAGGTCTTGTCAAGGTTGAACATATAGCATCAGTTAAAACCAGGAGTAATCCTTCTCTGATTTTCCAGTGAGAACCACTGGGTTTTAAAAAAATTAAATTTAAAACTTGGATGCTTGCCTTCAGCATACCTTTTGTCCTTTAAGGGGAAATGTTTTAGACTGCACCTCTAATCCCAGCATGGAAAATATGGTGTTACTGTGTTTCTTAAAACAGATGTAATAAAGTGAAATGTTTTTCTGTGTCATGTGATCTCCCAAGCATCTGTAATGAATGGCCGGTTTATGAATAGTGCTATTTCTTCCACTGCACCAAGTATGTAGGGCTGTCTCAGCCATCCAAAAGGTAATTTGTCCCAGAGAAAATTATTCTAAAACCTATTGTCCACTTTCAGTAGAAGTCCATGGTGCTATCATACAGAGTGAACCCAGGGCTGGATGTTTGGATTATAGCTGAATTGGTACCATTTGTCTTCTATTATAGAGAATAGATTAGTTTTTATTTGAGTATCTCCATTTTCAAACAGCCATTTTAATGCCTTTAGTAACCCTGAGGTTTTGGATCTTTATATCATGGGATTTGTTAACGTATTGTTCAGTATAAAACACTTATTTTACCTAGTCACCTTGCATTAGTTAAAGAAGATGTCACTACTGTATTTTGTACTGGTATTTAACATTGATTGTTAAAAATAAAAGAGCTGCTGCAATTGAAGCAGAACAAAATTACTGTTGTAAACTGCATTAAGAAAAGATGTCAGTTACTGATGTCACAAGTCAGTGCTCTTGTGTATACTGAATAATATTTTTGCCATGTTCTCAGTATACCTGGTAAATTAAGTTTTTGTCTGTGTGAACCAAAGACACCAGCTGGACTCTAAAGAGTGACAGCACTTTCGTTCAGGCTGCTACAAAGGGGAGAAAAACATGGCTCTTCAGATGTTGCCCTAACTGGTATAGCAAGTGGTGAGAGAATGCTAGGAATTGCAGTCCAGGAGGGCCTCGTAATTCCCAACTCTTGCCCTAGAATGACTTCTGGAATTCATTCACCCTGAACAAGGAACCTGATGAAATGTCACCATGAGAAAGTTACCATGGTGAAGATTAAGCCTTTTATTAACTTCTCTAGTGCTGGGAAGGGATTATTTTATATTTTTCAAGTACATCAGAGAGCCAGTGTGGTGTAGTGGTATGAGCATTGGGCTCCAACTCTGGAAACCAGGGTTTGAATCTCTGCTTGGTCATGGAAACTGACTAGGTAAACTTGGGCAAGTCACACTCTCTCAGCCACAAAGATAAACCCTTCTCTGGACAAATCTTGCCAAGGAAACCCCATGATATGAAGCTACTTGAAGGCACAAGACAATAACAATGTTAGAAGTGCTGTGAATGACATGATAATTCAGTTTGCTCATATGATTTCTCCAGGTTGTGTTGAGAATAGTTGGATAAGTTTTAACGTTGAGGCATGGGTGAAAGTTGTGACTTCTAGCAATTGGTAACTGCATAACTCCTTTCCCCACTTTCACTTTTCATCTCTGGGTGTATGTGCCTTCAAGTTGCCTGTCTCATAGGGATTTCTTAGACAAGGAATACTCAAATAGTTTTGCCAGTTTCTTCCTCTGAAATGTAGCCTGCAGCAACTGGGATTCATGGGCAGTCTCACACTCAAGTACTAACCTGGACCAGCCCTGCTTAGCTTCCAAGATCATATAAAATCTGGTGCCTTTAGGTCAGTGTTTCCCATATTATGCCCTTTAAGAGGTTTTGGACTTCAGCTCCCAGAAGCCTCAGCCATGTTGGCCAATAGTGTGGAATTCTGGGAGCTGAAGTCCAAAATTCCCTTAAAGAGCATAATTTGGGTACCATTGCTTTAGGATGTTAAGGCAACTGCAGTTCAGCATTTGCATCCTGGATTAGCAGTGCACATATCCAGCACATATCCAGCCAATTAGTTTCCGGGCACAGTACAAGGTGCTGGTTTTAACCTTTAAAGCCCTACATGGCTCGGGCCCATCCTATCTCAGGGACCGCCTCTCCCCGTACGATCCTCCCCGCACACTTCGATCCTCTGGGAGGAACCTACTACAGCCTATCAAGACCAGGCTGGCACAGACCTCCCAGAGGGCCTTTTCTGCGACCGCTCCCAAGCTCTGGAATGGGATGAGATGCGCTCATCCGCTCCCAAGCTCTGCCGGATGAGATGCGCCTCATGACATCTTTAGATTGCTTCAAAAAAGCATCTCTTCCGGCAGGCCTTCCCCTGAAATTCCCTATCCCCGGCTTCAGTTCCAGACTTTGATTTCCTGCCTACTCCCATGTTTCTGATCCCCACTTATGACGTGGCCGCATAAGGAAGGGTTAGGATGTCGTTATATGTTTTTAAATAATTACTGTTTTAATCACTGCCGGTTTAATCTATTTTTAAGGGGTGGGAGGTTTGGAAACGGGTCATGGGATTGTTTTAATCTATGTTTTTTTTACTTGTACCCCGCTCCGAGTGTATGTACAGAGGAGCGGGCTATAAATAAACTATTATTATTATTATTAATATTATTATTATTATTATTACTCTCTTCTGATTTTCTGTGCCAATCCTTATAGCACTAAAGGGCATGAAAGAACAATGTGGATCCTTTTTCTCTTGCAGTCTCTGAGGCACAAATATAGGCCAACTGAAACAAATTTCATTTATGCTAAAACCCTGAATAGGAAATTAAGGATGTAAATTCTACTATAAATACAGCAGGACTGAATTTAGAAGTGGTCGAAAGTTTTATTAATTTTTTTTTCAGATTGGTCTGTGTGACACCTAGGAAATATATTGCTCGTGCTTTGTTGCTGGAAATAAATGCCCCTTAGGGCCAATCTACACATTGAGAAAAATCACAATTATACAGCCATCCTCAGAGTGCACTATTTTTCTCATGTTAAAAATGGTTTCTGTAGACAGCTATTAGGGAGAAGGGGCTTGATGCTTGCTTGGAAAAAAGTCTCTTCCTGTCATTTAGTGTATTGCCACTCCTGTCCTAACAAATTAATAGCAGTGTGTTGTAAATAATTTCAATATATTTTAAAATGATTCATGATGCATTTTAAAGCAGAAATGCACAATCTATGTGCACTGTTTACCTGCACCCTGTGTGCTGCCCAAACTGAGGGCTTTCATCTACTACTGCTCCCCAAATAACCCAGCTGTGCTGCAGTGGAGAAAATGTTGTTTCTTGACTTCTGCAGTGGCTGTTTATTAGTACCGCCCCAATTGCTTTGCAGAGGGGTGGGTTAGAAATAAAAATTATTATTATTATTATTATTATTATTATTATTGTGGATAATTTGGTAACAGTCATTGGTAGTTTTACTGATAGCTGATAAACAGTGATAGTAGAGTTTCCTAGAGGATGGCAGCATGCTGAGTTGTATGTGTGCATGTAAAGCTTGAAAACATCATTTTTGAGGGCATAAATCCAATTGATAGTTCAAATTAGAACTGAATCATAAGTAATTTGTTAAATGAGTTCCATTAATCTGATGGGTTTTGCTCACATTGGGATTACCAATTGGATTTAGGGTTGTGGATTACAATTCCCAGAATCCCCAAGTACTGAATGTCTTGAAAGGTACTGTTTTGAAACTTTGTGTTTATGCTTGGACATGCCTGTGTGGCCTCTTCCTCCCCAGCCCCACTAATCCCAGATTCATCCCTTAGGTCTGAAACCATTGTGAAGGGCACCTGTCAAGAGCTGCTGGAGATGTAAAAAGGTCAGGGAGTTAAAGATGCAGTTTGTAGGGCAGAAGTCCATTTAAAGTCAGGATTTCCCTGCATCGATTTGTCGCTACAGAGAATGATAGCCATGCCTGATCAATTGTTTTAGAGGATAAATGTGAAGATCTGTCACAAATTATTGTGTCAATAGAAGAAGCAGTGGTAACGTGTGTGTGTGTTCCTTCAAGTTGCCTGTTGATTTACAGCAACACCGTGAATTTCACAGGGTTTTCTGAGGTAATGAATGTGCTTTGCCAGTTCCTTACATGGAATCATAGAATCATAGAGTTGGAAGAGACCACAAGGGCCATCCAGTCCAACCCCCTGTAGCTTACAACAGCTGATATTCATTGGCAGACTCCGAAGTACTAACCAGGGCTGACCCTACTTAGTTTTCAAGATCAGACAGATTCTGGGGCCTTTAGGGTATTTAGTCCTTAGTGTTGACATACTGTGAGTCAAATATGCCACAGTATTGCAGGAATTTCCCTGGGACCCAGTGTGGTATAGTGGTTTGACTGTTGGGCTGTGATTCTAGAGATCAGAGTTCAAAGCCCTACTCAGCCATGGTATTCTCATGCTCTCTCAGCCTCAGAGGATCGCAAAGGCAAATCTCCTCTGAAGAAATCTTGCCAAGAAAATCCCATGATAGGTTTGCCTTGTGATCCCCATAAATTGGAAACAACTTGAAGGCACACAACAGCAATTTAGAAAGAAACCTACATAGCTCTAGCAGCCTTATGCTCAGACCAACAACAGAAGCGGTGCTGTGATTTACTTTTCATCAGACACTGAAAACTTGGCTTTGCAACAGGCATTCAGTGTTGGGCTTAAATGAACTCTATACCACTTTACTCTGTTTTTTTACTGTAATCTGTGAGTTTGGTTTTGCTAATTTGTAGGATTAGCAAAGAGTTTGGTGTGTATGTTTTTGCTAATTTGTAGGATTACTACTTCTACTTGATGATTGTTTTTATTGCTGATATAATTAACCTCTTGAAGCTCTTCCACAGAAAACTGGACTAAAATGTTTTAATAAATACATAAAGGATCAAGTCTGTTTATTAGTATCAAATAATAATACTCTATTCAGCAGCAGGAAATGCAATATTGAAAGGCAACAATAGTAATAATACTTGCTATGAAATATGAAAATAGAGAGGACATATGGTTCAGAATATAAGCAGCACTTTATAAACACAGAGTGACTAAAAGGTCTGGAAGGATATAAAAGTTTTCACTGGGCACTAAAATGTTGTCAGGATCAATTCAAAGTGAGCTTCCCTGAGAAAAGATATTTACCATTGCTGGTAAGGCACTCTCATAGGTCTACCTCTGTTGGATTTATGAAACCAAGGGGAGTTAAAGAAGGACTTCCAAAGAATATCTTTATAACTAAATTCATATTAATTTCAGGTAATTTGGAAGTCTCAAGCTTTAAAGGTTAGGATCAAATGAGAACTTCAGGGCTTGGATGGAAACATTACTTATTTAGATTGTTACTCCCCAGATCCCCTGGGATATTGTCCTTAAAGGTGTTTTTTCCAAGTTCTTAAGAAACCGTAGTTGTGGTATGCAACCAGTTTCTGAACAGTCTCAGAAAAATGAAACCCTAACTAACTTAACTGTGACCTAGACCAAATTGTTAGTGTCAGCTACAATACACTCAGAGAATGAATGGGAACTTGATAAGTCAATACTTATCAAGTCAATACAATCAATGGAATATGTTCCATTGATTCAATGTGATGAGATTAACAGTTGGGTTAAGGTCTATATATTTTGGCAATATCAAGTTTAGTAAACTCAGGGGAGTATTTTCATACCAGGTTGCAGTATAGCCTATTTTGTTTCTTGTTGGATTTTCCCTTTAAATGGCAAACCATCCCATAGAGTTAGAGCTCATGCTTTCTTTGCATGGAGAAAGTTATAAGCTCTACCTGTGGCATAAATAGATAGAAAGTCATGTAGCAAGACATTGGAAAGACCTCTGTCTCAGACCTTGAAGAACAGACAATACTGGCTTCTTGTGTGAGGGGGTATGTGATGACATCTCATCATCTTGTGCTTATTTGTTTGTAACCACCTTGTAAAAAATTATATTAAAGATATGTATAAAAAGATTATATGCAGTGGTGAATTTCCAGAACTGATTAATGATAATAATCATAATTATTTATATAGCACAATGAAAATCATATAGCAGTGGATACTTTAACATTCATTGTTTAGTTCAGTAGTTCACAAATGGTGAGGCAGGACCCTGCGGGGGAGTGTGAGAGTTACTCAAGGCAGGTGTAAAATTTGGAGGCTCTGATCCCTCCTCCTCCTCCTCCCCCTCCCAAACTTTTTTTGTGTTAAATTTACACATGTGTTGAGTTAAATATTGAATTTATTTAAATAAAACGTTTCTAATTTGAAATGATGTTATAAAATGTTAAAACATTAATATGCATAATTGTGCAAATGAAAATATGCACACTAAATAAAAATATTCTTATTTGTATACTATGTCAAATGTGTGGGTGGTTACATCCATATGTAGATGTAAAGGGGGGTGTCTCAAGAGTAACATGTTTGAGTACCTCTGGTCTAGTTAACCCTTGCAGCTGGGATGTATGATAGAGTTTGCCTGAATTACAGAGAGGAGAGGAGTGTGACCTTGCGTTATGTCCAGCTCACAAGTTTATGGCTGAGATCAAATTTCACCACAATTGTAGTCCAAAAAATTAACTTTTTCAACTTCTGGATTTCAGCCAAACACTTCCTGGTTACACCATTTCTTTTCATATCAGTAATCTGTCCTGTTAATATAAAATTTGATAATGTGGCAAAGATATCCTTTCTGATTGATTGAGTTCTATGATAGTTTACTTTGAGCCCTAAAAGTCAGCAGTGATGCCCAGGCATCTTGCCAACCCCTCTTTTTGCCATCTGGAGCAAATTTGAACGCAACAGAGATAAAACCAGTGGCTCTGAAATATTCCATATCCCCTGTTACGGCCTCCCTTTACCTGCCATCTTTGAAGCAAGGTTCAGCAAAGAAGTGGACTCCGAGAACCCTTCTTACTGTGGATTGGAAACCAAATCTGTTCTGGATGTAGTGTCTCTGTGTTTGGAGAGGAAAAAGAATGTGTGTGTGTTGTATGTCTTTTTCCCATCCTCCACCAGACGATAATCATCATGCAAGTCAGTGCAGACACAGACGTCACAGCGTGCCAGTATATGCTCTGATGCAATGTAGAAGCTGTGAGGCTAATCTGTGCTCTGTAGTGGCAGCTGTTTCTGATGGCGGAGGTAAATGGTCTTTCTGAGCAGTGGAACCTCTGTAGGCTAAATTGCCTTGAATCAGAATTGAAAGATGCTTCAGCATCCTGACTCATGCTGACGTTTCACCCCTTTTTATAGAGGAACATGAAAGCAGCTTAAAGCATCAAAATGAGCTGTAGTAAGGAAGGATTTTTCTTATTTTAAAGAAAAACTGTAGTAAAGATGTGAGCAATCTATGTCTGAAGCTAACTGAGCAAAAAATATGAAATAAAATCCTTGCAAATTCCTGCATAGTTCAGAAATCAGGGCGAGTCTTGCCACTTTAATGAACTGTACAGTTGCACCATGGGAAGATTGCTTTTATGCCTGCATTTACCTCTGTCTTGTGTATCTTCTATCTGGGGCAGAACAATCTACTCTTAAGGCAGAGGTGGACTTACTGAGGCCACATGCAGGTCCTGGACCCCACTTTTCTGGCTCCTGAGGTGCCCCAATAGATCCCAAAGCCACTCATCCCCCCATTAAAAAAATCAAGTTGTTGCCTTCAAATCAAACAGAAAGTCATTAAAATGCTTGAAAACCCACAGAAATACAGTCCCCCAAGTACTAGGAACCCAAATATCTATGTTTTCCTCCAGCATACCTTTCAAAATGGTTACAAGAAATGATGCAGTTTCATCCAGAGGAAAACAGGTATTTCAACTTGGTGAGTGGGATGCAGACCATAAGGTCAACAGTAAAAATTGGCCCCTGGCTCCCATATTGTTGCTCACCATACTGCTAAGGGTGTGAATAGTTTGATATGAGATTGTATGTGCCCATGACAGGGTCACCATAGGTTGGAAATGACTTGAAGGCACACAACAACAACAAAGTGGTGCCTTAAAGCTGGCAAAACTCAGAAATGACTTGAAGGAAGTGGAAGTGATCCAACTAACATGACAAGTTCTATGTTTCCTCATGTTAGGACTTCAGAACTATTCTTTGCTGCTGATAAGATGTTGAATTCAATCTCAACTCACCCTGGAGGATTATCATGTTCCTCCTTAGTAATATGTAAAAAAATAGGGAGCTCCACTCCATGAAATCTCCCCCACTTTTTTAATATAGTGACTGTCGAGTGGCAACTTTGTTTTCTCACAGCTTGATGCCTGTAGCAACACATTTTGATTGCAGTAGGAGAAACATCTGCTGTTTTGAGGAAAAGCATCCCAGATTCAAATGTGGGCTAGGACTATGGAAAAGTTTTGGATGGCAGCTCCCAGATTCTCCAGTCAGCGGGGAACTCTGGTTCTGAAAAGTAGTTTTTATTACTTCTGCAGATAAGTACTAGCATTGCTTTTTAACCTTTAGAATCAGACTTTGCACCTGACAACAGTACAAATATTGTGACCTAAAAGAATAAGAAAAGAAAGGGGATCCGTCCATATGCTACATAGTTATGATGATGTGAATCCATTTTTGATTGCCATGGCTCCATCCCACGGGGCCCTAGGATTTGTAGTTTGATGGACCACTAGATTGCTCTGTGGCTGAGAATTCTAAATACCCCCCCCCCTAAACTGCAAATCCCAGGATTCCTTTGAAAGGAACTTTGATAGTTAAAGTGGAAGTGTAGTGCTACGGCCAGTGCGTAGTATGACAGTGCCTTGTGCAGCTTTTTTCATATGTTGAACTTCTCCGTATGCATTTCTACTAATTTTTTTTGACCTGGATAAGTCAGAAATGGGGAATGTGTAGACCTAGATGGATTCCAGTTTCATTATTCCTAGTTAGTGTGGCAGTGTAGATGGTTGATGAGAACAGCAAGTCATCAACATTTGGAGGGTTTCAGATTCTCTAGCTGTGGTGTAAACTGAATTTGTGGTGGTAACCATCTCCTCAGGTTAGAATCATAGAGCTGGAAGAGACCTCAAGCGCCTCCTGCCGTACAAGAACACACAATTAAAGCACCCCAAAGATGGCCACCCAGCCTCAGTTAAAAACCTCCAAAGAAAGAGATTCCACCACCCACTGAGGGAGTGTATTCCACTGTCAAACAGTTCTTGCTGCCAAGACGTTCCTCCTAATGTTGAGGTTTAATCTCTTTTCCTCTAGTTTGTATCTGTTGTTCCATGTCCTATTCTCTGGAATAGCTGAAAACAAGTTTGCTCCATTCTTAATATGACATCCCTTCAAATACTTGAACAGGACTATCGTATCACCCTTTAACCTTCTCTTCTCCAGGCTAAACATACCCAGCTCCCTAAGTCACTCCTCATAGGGCAGGGGTTGTTTGGATTTTTGTTTGGTTTGTTTTGCTTTGTTTTCATGGACATGGTTTACTCAGAGGAGGTTTGCCATTGCTTCTTCTTGGGCTAAAAGAGTGTGACTTATCCAAGGTCACCCAGAATCCTTGTCCAATGTTCAAACCACTACACCATCCTGGTTCTCCAAATCAAAACTAAACTGTATTTTTTAAAAAATATACAGTACAAGAATCCCGAGTCTGATTTAAGCAGCATTTGCTTTTTTTAGAAGGTTCATTCTATGAGAAGGAGGGATAGAATGTGTGTGAGAAGGAGAGGGGTGATCAAGTGATGTACCTTTCCTTGACAATTGGCAGCAGGTCATGTTGGTAAAGCTGCTGCTTCTTCACATCTGTGGCTTGGCAACTGAGGATGGAGCAGCTGGTTCCCATCAGAGGGGTTGCTGACCCCTATCTGATTTCAGGAAAGCAGTGTCTCACTTAGAAGCTTGAGGTTATGCTGCTGAAGGTAAGGAACAAAAAGCCAGTCTTTCAGTTGTCCATCCATCCCCAGGACTTTCTGAATAAGATGGATTATCTAGATCCATTTCAGTTTTGTTTCAGACCTGGTTAGGGGACAGAGATGAGTTTGGCTGCCTTGGTAGATGACGTACACCAGGAACTAAACAGAGGGAGCAGCTTCCTGGTAGTTCTACTAGACTTCTTGCCAATGTTTGACACCATTGACCACCGTATCCTTCTGGCTCATCTTGCTGGAATGGTACTTGGGGGCACAGTTTTGGAGAGACAAACCCAGAAAGTGGTGTTGGGGAACTTCTGCTTGACCCACTCGTCATTGGCCTGTGGGGTCCCTCAGGGCTCAGGTCTGTCCTCCTCCCCATACCATTTAACATATACATGAAACTGCTGGTAGAGTTTGTCCAGAGTTTTGGAGTTCAGTGCCATCAGTATGTAGATGGCCCCCAACTCTATTATTCCATCCCACCACAAGCCAAGGATTCAGCCTGTGCTGGATGGGATTACTCCCTAAAGATGCAGGTCTGCAGTTTGGGTGCTCTCCCGGATTCAGCTCTGAGCCTGGAAGTTCAGGCTTCAGCAGAGACCAGGAGTGCATTCACTCAGTTGAAGCTTGTGTGCCAGTTGCACCTGTTCCTGGAGACATCAGATCTGGCCTCTGTGACACATACCTCAGTTACATCCCAGTTGGATAACTGTAACACGGTCTACATGGGGCTTCCTTTGAAGAGTGTTTGGAGACTTCAACAGGTCAAAAGAGCTGTAGCTGGATTGGGAACACACAGCTCCCTTGTTGCAACAGCTTCAATGACTGCTGGTCTGTTTCAGGGTACAATTCAAAGTGCTAGTTTTAACCTATAAAGCCTTATACAGCTCAGGTCCAAGTTATTTGAAAGACCTATTCTCCATTACAAACCAGCCCTTGCTCTGAGATCTGCTTGGGTAGCCCTTCTTTCTGTCCCACCATTGTCATAGGTACATTTAGTGGAAACACAGGGAAGGACTGTCTCAGTGTCTGCCCCAGGCTCTGGAACTCTCTTCCCAGAGAAGTTAAACTGGTACCCTCCCTACTTTCTTTTCACTGACAAGTACAGTGGTCCCCCGGGTTACGAAGGTAATCCGTTCCGGATTATCTTTCGTAACCCGGAAATACGCGTATCCCAGGGGACCGCTTTAAGGGATGGACCGCGCGCCCGATTTAAAGGGGCCGTGCGGTTTTTTCCTTTTGTTCCCCGGGGGATCCTTCGGATCCCGGGGGAATTTTGGCGGTCCCGCCGGTTTCGGATCCCGGGGATTTCATTCCCCGGGGGATTCGCAAACCGGGGGACCACTGTAAAGTCATTTCTGTTTGAACAGATGTTTGATAAGACCCATCTTGGCTAAACAACGTACTGGATCATGCTAATAGTTGTGCAGTTCTAGTGATAAATGTTTTAATCTGGTTTTAAATTCTTTGTTTAATTTTGTGTTAAGTTTTGTATCTTGTTCATTTTTAACCATGTGTTTTTTAATTGTAAAATGCTTTGAGACTCGAACTGGGAAAAAGGTGGGATAGAATTACTGCTGCTGCTACTACTGCTATAAGCTATATAGATGTAAATCTCTGAAGAGTTAAATTTGGGCAGCTGCTTTTGGACAGTTGTGACCTCTTCAAGGTCAAAAATAGATCACATGAATCAGCATTATTTCTCCTTTAAGCCCTGAAATAGCTAACTCAGTACCTTTTCCCGGTGTGATGCTTTATTGTTGCTTTGTTTCTTATCTGAAATACAGTTGACTATCCACTGTAATGCATTATTACTCAGGCAATATATCTCCTAAATCTTAATGAGTTTTTGGTGCCTCACTGTATTCTTTCAAATGCATCCAAACCATCTTGTACCATTATATCACCTTGATGTGCTGTGTTAAATAATGGAGAACAAGATACTAGGTTGTACCAACTTGTGACTGGTTGATCTATGCTGGCCATTATGTTTTGCTGTGCAGTTTCTCTGACTTTCTGAAGAAAAAGGCCTAGTCGAGCAAGCATGTGAAGTCTTGCCTGGCTTCTTCTTCGCTTCCCAAGGGTAGGATTACTGGGATCAAGTCATGTTGACCACATGTGTAAGCTAGACTTACAGCCCCCTAAATCTTAGTTTCCCCCTTTCCCTCCACAGTAGAGCACACCTGTAGTCTGCAGCACCAAAAGGTAGTTGGACAAGGAACTCTCAAAAGTCTAGGTTTGTCAATGATTATGTTCAGCAGGCCATTCAAGCAGTAACTGCAAAAATTTCATCTTCTACAAAGTCAGTAATGGGGCCATATCTCTTATTTTACCTGGAACCCCAGAAGGCAGGCATATCTAGGAGATGTCTCAAATTCAGATTAGAGCTTCAAAAACTTACTTACTTGGACTATAATTCCCAGAATCCTCCAGCTAACATGGCCATTGGTCATAGATATGCCTTGTGGTCATGCCACCTGGAATAACCTTTGAACTATAACCCAAAAAGTAACTTTTCAAGATTCTGATTCAGGTGCACATGCATCTCCTGTGAACAGGTTTCTCCATAGATGATATACTGCACATGCTTGGTAGCCAGATTTTTCCTCCTCCTTTCCTATGAATTTGTATAACCTCATGGATTTTTTCCAAGTTCAACAGAGGACAGAATTTTGGCTCCTCTTTGCAAGATGTTCAACATCCATCAATACACCTATTTGTCTGGGTTGGGATGTACACCTACTAATAAATGGTTTCTCTCTTCATTGTATGTTAAAATTAACTTTTCCATTGTTCTGAAAAGAGGGTCTTAATACAATAACAATTCCTTTTCACTGTTGCTTCTATGACTGTTTCATGGTATGCCAGATAGACTTTTAACACAGACTAGGAGGTAGTTGAGAGCCAGGATGGTTTATATGGGACTAAGATTCTGGGAGACCGGAGTTCAAATCCCTGCTTAGCCGTTGAAACCCAACGGTTGGTCTTTGGCAACTCATACTGTCTGAACCTCAAAGGAGGGCAATGGCAAACGCCCTATGAACAGATCTTCCAATATTAGGTGAACATACTCAGGTCACATTCTCTCAGACTTAGAGGCGGACAATGGTAAGCCCTCTCTGAACCAGTCTTTCCAAGAAATCCCTATGATAGGTTCGGCTTAAGTATGTCATAGATGAGAAACAACTGGTAGGCATTCAACAGCAACAACAGAGGAACTAGTTGTATGTTGCATTAGTGTACTTTGTGTGCAGATGCTAACAGTGGCTAAGTCTTGTTATAGCAATTTCAAATGTAATGAATTGGTCCAGTGACTTCTTTTAATTAGCTGAAATGAAGCGTAGAGGTTTCTTTCCTTTTTTAAAGTGTGCTATTTTAGTTTTTGATGAATTCTAAGGGGGACCTGTTATATATTTAATTCAAGCATAGCATGCAAGCAGATATACAGTAGTGGGGTCTTTCCCTGCTGTTTTCTAGTGTTGAGCATGTAGTAAATAAAGCATGAATAGAAGCGGAAACTTCTGTTGCTTGAAGCCAGGCAAGGAATCCTTATTTTTCGTACTTTCTTTGATTTGCAGGGGAGAAGATGGCAACATCTGGCCAGAAATTAATGATTTGGATTTAACTTTTCTTTCTCCATGTTTTGAATGTTTTTAACCCTGCCTAAGGGTTGAGGAATGAAAAGTTTTCATTTTCCTATTTGAAAAAAAAAATAAATTAAGTGTTCAAATGAGCAATTATAATTCCCCCGAGGTGGCATCCATGTCTGGTGGTGGGACAATGGTATAAAGTATATTTATAAAATCTGGCTGTAGATATGAAACTGTGTATCTCACAGTCTCATTAATTTTACTTGACAATCCAGTCCCAGGAAATCTGGGTGGGGTGGGTAATCTCATCTCAGCTATTGAGAAGTGCAGTTTAATAAGACAGAATTCTCCTCCCCTGTATCTAAAAATGATTGCTTGATTTGAAATTACAATAACTTTTAAATGGTCTGCATCCATTTTTAAAAATAAAATATTAATCTCCCAGTAAAAGTCTTGCCAGCCTGCAGGGCAACACTGGCTGCTTTATAGTAATTTTAGTAAAAGAGACATGCAGAAAGCCTTGAGAAGAGTGCTGTGTCCAATTGGATTCTACAGTTTCTGTCTGGAAATTAACAGCTAATCTGCTATTGTGATACATTAAACGAGGCATGTTTATTCAAAGGGGGTCTCTTTAAAATTCTGTTATCAGTGTGGCGATGTGTACTTGGACATTTCATAGGCCTTGGGAATGTTCTGGTAGAGGAGCTGTGCCTTGCCTGCAAGGCAATTATTAAATCAGTAAAATACCATTCCGTCTCACTACTTGCCATTTACACTATGGAATCAAGTTGTTAAGGAGTATACTGTAGTATATAGTGGACTAAACAAAGCAGCATTTATTAATTGCATTTGTTTTGCAGTTTTGGCAATGTGGGTTTCCAAACATACAGACTTTTCTACACAAATGTAGAAAATTAAGTTTAAATAAAAAATAAATGAATATGTGGCATTGTCTCCATATTAGAATGAAAGCGAGTGGCTTCCACGAAATTCTGTATATAGTGTAACAAAGTAAAACCATGTGGTCCTGGAGCTTTCCTTATTTTTGGTTTTTTAATTGCTTCCACAATTTCTGTAATTGTTATTCTTTTATTCTGTTTCTTCTTTTCTTCTTCATTAATGATTGGGATTTGTTGTTTATCCAAAAAAATTAATTAATTAATGACATCATCTGATCAGGCGTTGCTGCCTTTTTCCTCTACAATTCCCACTCTGCAAGAAACCTTCAGGTGAAGGGTCATACAGATTTGTGGTAGAGCACATGTTTGCAGACAAAGAATCTGAAGGTTAGAGTTGCCACATCTTAAGGCCTGACCTTGAATCTCCAATTTTCATCAATCATCACCAGATGGGAGACAAAGGTAGAAATTTTCCAGTTTTGCAGGGCTCAGTTCCAGGCAAGAGGAAAGGGCCGCGTGCAAGTTTCCAGCTCAGGTATTAAAGCAGGAGCTTTCTACAGTTTGCAAGTTTTAATTTATTTGTTGCTAAAACTTGCAAAGACTCTCCAGATGGTCTGTGCATTTACTTGAGATCATTAGTGAGACTAATTATCTTTCCCCTTCTTTTCCAGTCATTGTATTGTAGTGGCTGGGCTTAACCAGCTCTCTGGTCTGCATCACCTTCTGGCTAGAGAAGCAAGTACAGTAGGTTGGATTAAATGTTTATTTTCCCATCTCCCTAAGAAAGTAAAAAAGGAATAAACCCCTTGAAACAGCCCCATTTGCTAAAATTTCTGTCTTAATTTCCAAACAGGATAATATATTTTCTGTATATTTGGCATATTGGTTTGAGTATTGGACTATGACCCTGGAGATCAGGGTTGGATTCCCAGTTCTGCCAGAAAACAAACTGGGTGACCTTGGACAAGTCACATGCTCTCAGCCTCAGGGGAAGGGAATGACAAACCTCTGAACAAATATTGCCAAGAAAACCTTTAGGGTCGCCGTTGAATGCACGCAACAAACAACAAAATGTGTTTGTGTGATAAACTGTGAGCAACTGTGGTTGGTATTTATTGCATAATGGTTGATGACATTAACCATCCTAATCTCCCATTTTGACCCAGAAACCTCAGGGCTTGGAACGATCCTGAAGGGTATTCCTGCAAGATCCCTATCTGAAATAAATAGTCTTCCAGTGTAAACAGTGTGGAATACACTGAGCTAGATGGATCAATGGCCTGATCTGATGTATGAGGCTGATCACTGTGCTCCACTGTCACTTACTGGAATTGGGCACATGGGGACACTAGGCCAAAAAATATAGGAGCCATATTGGACCTTTTTCTGGCTTTGGCACTTTCTTTTTCTGATGCCATATCCGCAACACCACCTCCACATGAAATCTCACACTTATAATATGAAGCATGTGCCAAAAGACACTTGATGCAGGGTAGTTTGTTGTATGGATAAGAAAAAAGAGCATTTCATGGTTGCCTAGGCAACATATAGCCTTCTTCTCATGATCCTGGCCAAGTATCAGAGTGAGAATGCTTGGGTGAATTCCCTCGGTCTCTTTTGCAAGCATATGTGCACATGTATACACAGTTTAGAACTATGGGTAATTTTTTTATTGATTGTGATTTGAGCCAAAGAAGAGTTTGAACACATGTAATTTGAGGCTATCAAATCATGCACTACAGAGTGATGTGCATGCATATGATGTGCATGCAGGAAGCAGGGGCTCTGCATTGCAGTGGTTCTGGTCCTACCTCTCAGGCAGATTCCAGATGGTGTCACTTGGGGACAGTTATTCATCAAAGAGGGAGCTCAAATCGGGTATCCCTCAGGGCGCAATTCTGTCCCCAATGCTGTTCAACATTTACATGAAGCTGCTGGGTGAGATCATCCGGAGACATGTGGCAGGGTGTTAACAGTATGCTGATGACACCCAAATTTGTTTCTCTATGTCTCCGACTGCTTCAGTGATCAAGGAAGGCATCTCCCCTCTGAATGACTGTCTGAAGTCAGTAATGGATTGGATGAGGGAAAATAGACTTAAATTGGATCCAAATAAAATGGAGGTACTTGCTATAGGAAACCCTGCACCGGGTATGGAGATTTTTTCACCGATCCTGGATGGGGTCACACTTCCCCTAAAGGACTGTGTCCACAGCATGGGGGTACTTCTGGATTTGTCGCTTCAGCTATCTTCCCAGCTTGATGTGACAGCTAGGAATGCCTGTTATCAGCTACGCCAGCTGTGACCCTACCTAGGGCAGAGGGACCTAGAAACGGTTGTACATTCACTGCTAACCTCGCGTCTTGATTTCTGTAATGCGCTCTACATGGGGCAACCCTTGCGCCACGTTCGGAAGCTGCAACTGATTCAGAATATGGCAGCCAGGTTGGTGGGAGGTAAAGCTAAATTCGACCCTATTACACCTATATTGAAATCTCTTCATTGGCTGCCTATTAGCTTCCGGGATCAGTACAAGGTGTTGGTTATTACAGTAGAGTCCCGATTACCCAACATTCGGTAATCCGACATTCCGGATTATCCGACGTAGGCTGAATTAGGACACGCCCCCAGACACGCTCCAAAATGGCAGCCGCGGTGGGCAAGGAGCCTGAACAGGCCCAAGAACAAGCTGTTGAACAGTGAGTTGAAGGCTTTTCATAGTGATTTCAAAGCTTTTCATAGTGATTTCAAGGCTTTTATTGGACCCTCTGGATTATCCGACATCCGACTATCAGCCTGTCCTGTTTATGTCAGATAATCAGGACTCTACTGTACCTATAAAGCCCTACATGGCTTGGGCCCGACATACTTGAGGGAATGCCTTTTCCCATACAATCCTTCCCATGCACTCAGGTCCTCTGAGAGGAACCTACTCCAGCCAAAGAAAACCAGGTTGGTGGCGACTTCCCAGAGGACATTTTCAGCTGCTGCTCCTAAAATATGGAATGACCTGCCGGAAGAGATCCGCCATATTACATCTTTGGAGGAGTTTGAAAAGTCATTAAAGACGGATCTTTTCTGGTGGGCTTTCCCAGACTAACCTCCAGCTGAATTAACCAAATTGATCCATTCACTCTTTCACTGCCTTTCCTGATGGTCTCTTGGAATAATTCGACTTGTGTTGATCCTGAGTTACAAAATTTGTAACTAAGTACACTATATTGAGGATATTGTATTGTATCTTGAAATTTATGTGGAATTTTAACAGAAGGAGGGAGGGTTAAGGGGATTAGGGAAATTTTATTATTGTCTGTATAACTGTTTTATTGGACTGGTATTACCTGCCTAGATCTGGGAAGGGAGAGGCAGGAAATAAATAAATTTTTTATTATTATTATTATTATTATTATTATTCACTCAGCTCTCAGACTCAATAGTTTCAATGCAAGAAATAGAGATTATATCCCTAGCCTTCAGTTCTATGTAAGCCTGTATGCCTAATGTGTGTGTACACATGTACATACTAAACTGCAAATGACTATAATGCTTTCAGAAAGAAACCTTTTGCAAAAAAAAAAAAAAAAAAAAAGATGGGAATGACTCAGTGTAATCCAGCTGCAAAGTGCTGCAGTGTATATTAAAAATGCAGCTTTCCTGTTAAATTCAACACATCAGTCACAATCAGTCTCAGTACAAACTATACCTCTAGGCAAAGTGTCATGATCACCTTTGTGGGATGATTTTGGATGTCGTGTATGGGCAGCAAATGGTTAGTTATTATTTTTATTGCTAGCTAGAGAGAGAGAGAGAGAGAGAGAGAGAGGTATGCTTGTGGAATTTTCTGTAAATTTGCATCTGCTTTAACTTCTGTGTCCTTTGACAGAGAGGAAGGTGCCCTTTGCTGCAATGCTCTTAGTTAGGTAGCCTTGGTCAGTCTACAATAGTGTATATCCCAATACTTCTGTTTTGAAAGCACACATGCCAAATGCATTTAAATTTGGATACATCAATTGTTAGGGTGAGTGATTCTGATCGGGAAAAAAGTGATATGGCTTTAAGTCCCAATGAAATCAATAGGACAAGCTACCAATTTATGACTCACCTATTTTTCATTACTTTCAGTATTACTAACTTCCTTTGATTGGGACAGATATGTGTAGTAGGTACTGTTTCTAAGGCTTGAAAAAGCCATACAAAGTGTAATTCCTAAGGCAGATTTTTTTCTGAAGTGGAATTCAACGTGCAAGGGAGTAGAGGTGGAACTTTGAATCAGACTGCCCTATAAATGTTCAGAAATGATTTCTCTCACACACAGGGTATGGGCGAGGAGCTACATCTTGAATCATTTAGTATTGGACTTGTTTTTAGGTTTCCATGTTCACTGTGAACCTTTTGGATTGAATTCAGACAAAGACATATGAGGCAATTTAAACCTGCCGTTGTACAACCAGTAAATGCTCTGGCTTAGTTGTTTGGCTATCTGTATCTATTAGAAATTGCAGTGATGCCTTTTTCTTGTTTCTAATGACTATATAATCAAAGCTATAATTCAGCGCAAAGTAGACAATTTTTCCCCTGTTGGTGACAACCTCTGTTTAGTATGAAGATGGTATTTAATTTACTACTATGAATTTTTTTTCTCTTCTAGGAATTTAGGCTCTGTAATTATTTCACCAGTCCTTTTGGTATCTCTGTTTCTAAGAAGAAGATTTTGATATATAGACTGGCTAAATTCCAAATGGCCTTTGGAGGAAAACAGCTTGCTTGGAATTATACAGAGCAGACACATTGTGCAATACAACTCGGAGCATATTGACTAAGTGTATAAAGTTGTGAGCGGGTGGCCTGTGACAGGTGAAGAATTCAGTCCCTGGCTGGAGGGCATTCATCACAAAGCAATAGCCTGGAAGGCAATCAATGGTGATTTTGATGTGGCCTTTACTGCTTTTATCAGGCAATAACCATAGTTACTGCTTGCTTTAGTGAACCATGACAAATGCTTACCAGCTTGACTTCTTTCTTCTCCAATTAAACTGTGTGAAATGACCATATGGGACTAGTTTTATAATTATTTGGTCATTCCACGCAGGCTTGTAACTGACTGACGTTGTTATGATCACTCACAATTAGAGGTCACGGCAAAGAAACTATACTAATGTTAATAGCCCATGGAATTTTTTTTTAAAAAAAAATAATTAGTATCAACGTTTTTAATACTAAGTAAAAAAAAGTAAGAAAAGTAAATAAGGAAAATTAGAAAAGTTAATCTAGAGAACGTTAGTTGTACATAGTTGTACATGTGCCACATTGGAATCAATATTAAATATGATGAGCTTTATATTCACCTTTATATACTGTATATGTAATTCATATTAATGTCATTGTTAGCCATACTTCTGTCATTATGGGCGAGTGTATGTGGTGCTGTTGAGAGAGGATTCTGCTTCATTTTGTTTAAAAAGCTTCTTAAGTATAAATTGGGGGAGGGAATGCTCAAGTGATATACAACAAAAGTAGGGTTTTTTTTAAAAAAAATAGGTCACTTTGAGCAGCTCTCCTAGCAATGTTAAAAATGTGTCAGAAGTGCCCTTTTGCTCGTGGTGAAGAGCTCCACTGGCCACAGAAAGCTTTTAGGGAATAAATCTCCTGCTAGTTGTATTTCCACCAGGCTCTCTGTGCGTTGGTTCCAAATCTCCATACTCTGTTTCCCGGACAGTTGGTGTAGGTAATCCTCCGTATCCCCACTGCCCATTGGTTTCAATGCAGGGTGAGCCAGTGTGGTGTAGTTATCTGTGTGTTGGACTAGGACTGTGGGGCACCAGGGTTCAAATCCCCACTCAGCCTTGGGATCCCATTATGTGAGGCTGTTGTACTTTGGACAGGCCATGAGACCACTTGACACAATGGAAAAGGTGATATTGCTCAGTGCAAGCGGAATACCGCAGGAAAAGAGGATGGGCTCAATTGAATAAGGGAGCTACAGCCCTGAGTTCACAAGACCTGAGCAAGGTTGTTGATAACTGGAGTTCTTTGAGGTGTGACATTCTTAGGATCAGCAGAAGTAGAAGTTGTGTAGATGATCTGATTGGTAACCTTGTTGTTGTTTAAAAGGAATATTAAGTGAAAATGATGAGTGTGATTGTGCTCAGGGATGCAATAGGTAGGGAATGATGAAAATTATGAGAGAAAATGTTTCTTCACCCCCCCCCCAACATAGTATTAGCATTAAGGACACAACGATTGATATCCATTGATGCATTGTTCTTACTGTGAATTTCTTCATAGGAAGACTGTTTGCAGATACTATGGCTGGATTGGTGGTGGGAGACTTAAGCCTTGGCTGAAGAGCGGGGTATAAATAAAACATTATTATTATTATTATTATTATTATTAATTTTCTCCATATATTTTATAATTGGGTACAATTCCATTGTTTTTCTCTCCCCTGCCCCATGCTTGGTGTTGCTGATCATCTCTTTGGGCACCAATTTTGGAAGAAAAGCGGGATACAAATTAACATAATAAATATATAAATAAATAAATTTAATGTACATTTTATTTCCTTCTCAGGCAGTTAAACTTAACAACAGCTTAACAACAAAGGTAACAGTGGTTCCCGGAGTGAGCATTTCATAACCAGACTCCACCATTGAAAAGACACCCACCACCTTGGTTGGTCTACAATTTGGACTACAACCACCATCAAAACTTGGGGAATTTACTTGATTGGACTAAAGCTGCCAGAATCTCCCAGCCAGTTTGGTCAAGAAAAGTAACTTCCCCAAGCTCTGCTTTTCTGAGTTGCCACCCAGAAAAAGGCACCTGAGACAATCTTAACATTCTTCATATGGCAGAAGATAGTTTTCCAGGTGTTCAGGTCCCAAGTCATACAATACTTTAAAAGTTAAAACCAGCACTTTGAATTGGTGTCCAGAAACTTTCAGGTAGTGCTAGTCATCCACCTTATTCTTTTAATAGCTGAAATTTCTGAGGAGTCTTTAGACTTGAAACATCTTGGTGGTAATCTTGACTGATACACAGTCGTGGTGAAATCTCTTCCAACTCTATGATTCTTTTATTTTACAGCTACCTTTAATTTTATTTACTGTGAAAGAAAAATCAAATGGTTAATTAAATTAAATTAAGTTAAATTAAATGGTAAATAAGGGGCAAAACACTCCAACTTGGAGCAATTCTCTACCATTGATGCTATAGGCAGATATGTCAGAGAAAGGGGACTGTGAAGTGAACTGTGATACAGTTAAGGTCTTTACAGGTAGCAGTGATTCCCAAAGTTTGGTTCTCCAGGTGTTTTGGATTTCAGTTCCCAGAACCCCCAGCCACCTTAGCCAACAGTTAGGAATTCTGGGAGCTGACATCCAAAATACCTGGAGGACCAAAATTTGGGGATCACTGCATGTAGATACATAGAACCTCAATACTTGATGTGTCATTGACTGTGGCAGAGATAGATCTGCAGTTGTTGGGTAATTTGTGGGAGTGCATGTGCAGTATTCTTATTTCTGGCCTAGTCGTGAGAGTTTCCTCTCTCGTATGAGGGAAGAGACATTGTACAGTATGACTGGCAGAAGTTTCAATTAACCTGCCAGCAAATTGCCTGAAAATGGATCATAGACAATTATTTCTGCATCATCATTATTGTCTCCCTATGACTCACTGTGCTGTATATAGTAGTTTTCCTTTTGAGAAGATTTTGTCTTACCAAAGGGGACAAGGAAGAGCAAATATCTTAAATGTCATTTTTCTCCCTGTCACATTTGCTGTGTTATTTATCAGTGAATGAAAATGTAGCCTGGCCTAAATATCACACAGAATCTTTTCAACAACAACAATAATAATAATAATAATAATAATAATTATTATTATTATTATTATTATTACACTGACCTTCCCAAGGCTATCGACATGATCGCCCCTGAGTGTCCTCTCCAACCTGCTCCTAACCGTAAACCCTGGTTTACAGAAGAGCTCAGGGAGATGAAGCGGGTTGGATGACGACTAGAGCGCAAGTGGTGGAAACCTCGACTCATGTCCGACAAGACTCACCATAGGCAGCATCTTCGCGCCTATCGGGAGGCCTTGCATGCAGCGTGGAAATCTTTCTGCTCTGCACGCATCACATCTGCAGAGTCTCGCCCAGCAGAACTGTTTAGGGTGGGGGGGAGGTGACGCAGGTTCTCCTGGCACCAAATCCCCTACTTGACCCAACGACGGCCTGCTGCGATGCGTTTAACAACTTCTTTGCAGGTAAAATCTCTCAGATAAGAGCCAACTTGGATGCCACCTTTTCTTCAGATCCCACTGGTGAGGTGTCTAGCGACTCTGATGTTGGTACGTTACTGGATGAGTTTCAATCTGTAAGTACCGATGATGTGGACAAGCTACTTGAGAGTATGAGGAAGACAACTTGACCCCTCGATCCTTGCCCATCCTGGCTGGTCGCCCAGGGTGGGGACGCATTAAGAGTGTTCCTTGGGGACACAATTAACACGTCCCTCAGGGAGGGTATCTTACCATCTTGCCTTAATGAGGTGGCGGTTAAGCCCCTCCTGAAAAAGCCCTCCCTTGACCCCCTGGATAGAAATAACTACAGACCAGTGTTCTTGCTGCCATTTTTAAGCAAGGTGATCGAGAGGGAAGTCACCTCCCAACTACAGGCAGTCTTGGATGAAACCTAATATCCTGATCCATTTCAAACCGGCTTCAGGACACAACGAGGAGTGGAGACCACCATGGTCACTCTGATCGATGACCTCCACCTGAGCATTGACAGGGGTAGTGTGACCCTGCTGGTGCTCTCGGATCTCTCAGCGGCCTTTGACACTGTAAATCCTTTTGGATCAGCTGAGGGAGCTGGAAATTGGAGGCACTGCTTTCTGGTGGTTGCGATCCTTTCTCTCTGGCAGATCCCAAAGGTTGAGGCTTGGGGACAGCTGTTCTTCCAAAATTGAGCTTAAATCTGGCGTCCCTCAGGGCGCCATCCTGTCCTCGATGCTATTCAATATCTACATGAAGCTGCTTGGTGAGATCATTCAGAGGCATGGAGCTCAATGTTCAGTATGCTGATGACACTCAGATATACCTCTCCATGATGACATCATCAGCTCAGACTTCAGATGGCGTCTCCCCTCTTAATGACTGTCTTGCAGCGGTAATAGATTGGATGAGGGAAAACAGATTGAAGCTAAATCCAGACAAAATGGAAGTACTAAAAGTTACAGGCCCGAAACCAGGTCTGGGAATACAGCTACCAGTCCTAGTATGCACACTCTCCTCAAAGGACTCAGTTCGCAGTCTGGGGGTACTCCTTCACCCATCGCTTCACATGACTAATCAGGTGAATATGGTGGTCAGGAGTGCCTGTTATCAGCTTCGGCTGATACTCCAGCTGCGCCCTTTCCTGGACACGAAAGACCTGGAATCTGTGGTACATGCTCTAGTAACCTCACGTCTGGATTTCTGTAATGCACTATACATGGGACTACCTTTGTGCTTAACCCGGAAACTTCAACTAGTTTAGAACATGGCAGCCAGGCTTATTACTGGAACATCTAGGAGAGAGCACATAACACCAGTACTTAAAGCTCTCCACTGGCTGCCCATTAGTTTCTGGGCACAGTACAAGGTGTTGGTTTTAACCTTTAAAGCCCTACCTGACCCAGGCCCATCTTACCTCAGGGACCGCCTCTTCCCGTATGAAACCCCCACACACATACACTCTGGTCCTCTGGGAGGAACCTGTTACAGCCTATGAAAACTAGGCTGTCGCAGACCGCCCAGAGGACTTTCTCAGCTACCGCTCCCAAGCGTTGGAATGGTCTGCCGGACGAGAGGTGTCTTATTACATCATTGACCAGTTTCAAAAAGGCTTTAAAGACGCATCTCTTCTGGCAGGCCTTTCCTTGAAAAGGAATAAATAAAACATCAATTCCCGGCTCTGAAACTGGGTAGATAACCTTAGTTGTCCCCTTTGTTTAATTTCTGTGATTTCATCTATTGCGTATTTGCACAAGAAGATGAGATTGTACTTTGTTTTAATTGCTACTGATTGTAATTTTAACTATCGTTGATTTTAATACTTGCTGGTTCAATTTAATTTTAAGGGGGAGCAGTTGGGAAGGGGTATGATTGTTGTTTTACTATGTACTTTTTAACTTTGCTGTACCCCGCTCTGATTACTTTGCTAGAGGAGTGGGTTATAAATAAACATGATGATGATGATGATGATGATGATGATGATGATGATGATTATCCCACTCTTCAGCCAAAAGCCTACCAGAGCGGCTAACAAATTGTTAAGTAGACATTTCCTCGCCCTCAGGCTTACAATCTAAAAAGACAAGACACAAAAGGAGAAGGGAATGGCAGTGGGGAAGGGGAAAAGTCCACCAGATCTTCTCTCTGACCATGGCAGATGGACTGGAGGGAGGGCCCTTCTTCTTATTGCGGCTAGGCCTGATGGAACTGGCCTGCCCTTCTCTCCCTCTGGAGATATTATCTTCCTTGCTGTTTAAACCAATGTTTAAAAGTTAGACCTAATATTTACTGCATGCGCATACACTACCCCAGGTTGTTTTCAAGGACAGGTTTTTTAAATTGTACATTCTAATATAGCTCTGTGGAATTTGAGATTCAAACACTGAAATGAGAAGGGATTTTTAATGTTTTTGCTATTCTTGGAGTATCTTAATGTTGGCTCTAAAACATTATTCCTTCATTATTCTTCTGGTGGTTCTCCTTTTAGGCCCCCACAATCCTAAAAACTACATAGGCTGCATCCACACTGCAGAAATAATACAGTTTGACACTACCTCATCTACCATGGCTCATTCCCATGGAATTCTGGGAAAGGGCGCAATAGCCATAGCACCGCAGCTATACGATGCTCCTTCGGTGCTGCATCATATGGATGCAGCACCAGAGGAGCGCCGTGATGGTCTGTACAGGTCCTTAGTAACCTTTTCTCCCTGTGTGTTTTCCTCCCTTAAATTACAACTGCAGTGATATTTTCTTGAAAAGGAACATTGTGAAGCCTATACTGTATACTCTTTTAGTTTGTCAGTCACTCTGCCTTTAGTTACTCATTTTTTACTTTTAGTAAAATCAGTATATTTAATTTATGATAGGTCATGCAAACATAATGTTGCTTTTCTGTAACAAGGGAAAATTCTATTTATAATTATTGTTCCTTTCTTGTACTATTGCAGGTTTTGGGCTTTGAAATAGATACTGTGAACTCTGTCCAGTTTTCAAATCATACAGGTAAGTGCAGTGGGGGGGGGGAGGGAAGAGAGAGGTTTGGATTTGTGACTGTCTACCTATCTGTTTATCTGTATTTAGCTGGAGCTTCTATCAGCCTTGGCCCACAAAGCTAATGGGGAATGATTATGGGAGTTGCAGTCCGACAACATCTGAAGGAACACAATGGCCCACCCCTGAAATGGATTCTGACATGTAAAAATAAAGCTATTTTTCAGATAATTTTACCTATAGCCTCTGCAATGTAATATTTTCAGAGTCAGATTTTTAAAAATAGAAAGGGGGTGTTGGAATCTATTTAAATACCTTCTTCCTTGTCAGAGTTCATTTGCTGTTAAAATCAGAACTGAGCCAAATGCCCACCTGTCTTGATTTCCCTATGGCAGGGGGTAGGAATCATGTGGCTGTCCAGATGTTGTTGTTATTAATGTCCTTGAATTGCCCCTATTCATGGTAATCCTGTGGATGAGACATCTCCAAGACCCCTGTCCTCCATTGCTCTGCTTAGACCCTGCATATTGGTTTTAACTGCCAGCAGCTATAGCCAGCATAGCCAGTGGTAAGAAATGTTGAGAGTTGAATCCAACAATATCTGGAGGGCCATGCCATTCCCACCTCTGATGTAGAGATGTCTTTACAGGACATTCCTATTCCTTTTCCTCTAGTGAAATTTGGTGCCCATTTTAGCAGATTCTTTGATTCAGTTTTTCAAAAGTTGAGTGCGTCTTGGGCAAGATGATTTTTCAGGAGTGTATAGTTTCATGATGCCCTGTAACCAGTCAGATTGGACAGTTTGACAGTGTCACTGAGGAACACTATTGAGGCATACCATGTGAATAGATGGGTTGAGGGGGAGGGGGGAATGTCCTTGTTGTCGAATCAGCCTTGCTGTATCATGTCCTGTCCAGATGAAGCCTCCTTAGATGAGAAGGAATAGGAGAGCCAAGATAACAGGTTCCAGTCACAGATAGAGGAGGCTGGCAATCCTGGCCTCGAGCCCATGGAAGTAGAGCCCAGGCTGCCCCATGAAGCTTCTAAAGATCACAAATTAGATATAGCAGCCACTTCATCCTATGGAGCATCCTAGACTGAATTGCCAGTTGCAAAGAAATGGGAAATCCCCTGATCTGCCTTGAAAGGAAAACACTGAAATAATTAGGCCTGCTGTGCTGATTTACAGTTAGCTATAAATTAGCACAGCCATGGCCATCTTTTTGCTGCAGGCAACAGCTTCAAAACTCCCTGTGTGGCCTTGTCTGACATTTCTAGCTCTGGATTACTGGAATGCAGAGTGTAATTGTTGTTGTTGTTGTTATTCGAGGTGGCTTATGAATTAAAATGATTACAGTATAATTAAAAACACACGCAGAGTCAACATTAAATTAGAATTAAAATGTTAACCATATTTAAAACATACACTTTAAAAACAATTAAAGCAGTACAATTTGAGACAATACAGCATCATCTTAAGTCCTTTTCTTAAAAGCTTTTAGTTTGAAAAGCCTCTCTGAATCATCATCATCATCATCATCATCATCATCCTTCTGCCATCAGAAGGCCAACAGGGATGGATTATCCTAGCCTCCCTAGGGAGGAAAGTCCATAGTCTAGGGGCAGCCACAAGGAAGGTGTCTTGTTTTCCTACCAGCTGCGCCTGTGAAAGTGGTGGCAGTGAAAGAAGAGCCTCTTCTGAGGCTCTCAGGATTTGAGCAGGCTCAGGAAGGGGATATGTTCTGAGATAAAATGAACTTAGGCTGTATAGGAGGCTTGCCTGTTGGATTATGCTCTCATGATACCCTGACTGGCATTGGACTCATCTCAAGACTGCTTTTTATATTTACATCTGGGATTGCCTCAAACACGTGGTTTTGCTGACTTCCCATGTGCGCCCCTGGACTGGCTTGGTTTCCCCACTGTCTGTTACTGTGGACTCTTGGTGCATTCGCCTGAGCATTGCCATCCTTAAACAGGATACTTACTTCCTATATTGTACTGTATGATTTCGCTGTCCGACTTTGCCCTTCTTTCTCCACACAATGGGTCAAACAGCTCCTCTTCCTCACTTTTTTGTATCCCACAGAAATAGTCAAATGTGGAATCTAGGTTTTATAATTCCTGAAAATTTTGGAAAGAGGACCCCTCCCTTTCCTTGGTGCCTGCATTTCTCTTCAACTCTAGTAGTTCAGCCTAGTGACGATGATACCCAGATAATCTAGTGATAATAATATATAATGATTTATTTAACACATTTGCATGTTGCCCTTCTTCCAAGGATCTAGAATAAACAAGGTGGTTCATAAGATGAAAGAACACATGAATTCCTAATTACAGATATCTTGGAGTTCATCTCACAAGAAACTTCTGACTTGTGTTAATTATAGAATTGTAGAGTTGGAAGAGACTGTGAAACAGAAGTGGGCAAACCTCCATGTGGCCCATGGGACCCCTAGGTGTGGCTCTTGGGAGGCTCCAAAGTCCATAGATGTGCCCCAAAAAATAAAAATAACTTTGTGTGATCTTTGCCCTCTAAGTGGCCAAAATTCTATTTATATCCCACCATTCTCTCAAAATGAGATTCAAATCTTCCAAAACCACTTAAAAGTTCAGTAGTTTGCTTCCCCTAATCCCCCCAGATCCCCAAAGCCTCCTAAACACAGACACGCAAACAAAAAATCACTGATAATTGGCCCCAAAGGCATGGAAGTGATGTCGCAACACTCCAAGAGCCCAGGATCTGAATCCCCACTCAGTTGTGGAAATCCTTGGATAACCTTGGGAAAATCACATTTCCCAGGAGACAGGGTCCTAACATCCTGTATTCTGGGTTAGCTCCTCCCAATTTGCTCCTATAGGCAGGGACAGCAAACAGAAAACCAGCCACCAACCCTGCCTGTTGGCTTCTCTTTCTGTTGGCTTGTCTTGTTGAGTTTCCTGAAGATTTTATCTACTAATAATATCATTTCATTGGTTTTACCTTACTATTCGCTTGGCTTGTTATTGACTGAGGCCCGGAGAGACTAGCTTCTCCTTATATAGGGGTCTGTCTCTTGTTTTATGTCCCTGCCTATAGGAGCAAATTGGGAGGCGCTAACCCAGAATACAGGATGTTAGAACCCTTGTCTGCTGCAAATGAATGTATTGTATGTAAATACCAACGTTTGTCTCTCTTAGCCTACCATAGACAGGAGGCAATGTCAAACCTGCTCTGAATAAATCTTTCCCAGAGCTCTGTAAGAGAGTCAACATAAGTTCAAGTCAAGTCGAGGCCACATAACAAAAAATAATTTGAAGAGTAGCCAACTAGGTTGTGCAATAGTATAACATCCGTATCCCATATTTTTCTGCTGTTTGTGCTGCCATTGCAATTACTGAAGAATCAATTACTGTTCGTTGGTAGCTGATGTAATGGCTGATACCAGAGGATCTTAGAAGGGTGGTTTCTGTATGTATAAAACTGGTGAGTGCGCAGGTGAGGACTCCACACAAGAACAGTAGGGAAAGCCAGTTCAGTCCCAAAGTTTAAATAGGGTAACGAACAGAAGCATGGTCCAAGGTTCAATGGGAGAAAGTGGGCCTCAGCAGAATCCAAAGCTAGGAGAGAAATATCAGAGAGCCAGGAAGCTAGAGTTATCAGACAATGTTGCACAGAGGTTTAAGAACTGTTGTTCTGCAGCAATTAAATGGGGAGCAAATTTATAACAAACAGTTAATCACCCAGTTGCTTTCATTAGCTCAGTGTCCTGTATTTAAAATGAATCAGGCCATTGCTTGACCTTTTGCTCCCTGAACTTTAATTTATGTTGCTCATGAGGGTGAAGTACCCCATATCCTCCTTCTGCTGATCTGCAGCTGCTGTCTAGGATGGACTGGACTCTGCTTCTGCCAGTGCCATGGCAGGACTGCCAGTCTCCTCTCATTCCAGTTGAAGCTCATTATCCTGGCTCTCCTCTTTGTCTGTGGAAGCCTCCTCCAGGTGGAACAAGACAGCTTCTCAGCAAATTTGATGGTGGCCTTACTTCATTCCCTCGGCTGCATCCTGAGGTAATGGCTGTTGCCAGCTGAGATCTGGAGGAAGGAGAAGCCTGATGAAGGTGGATTCTTGGCAAACCTGACAGTAGCCACTTTCTCCATCTGTAGGAAGTATCTGGTATATATGGAAAAATCTTATTTTTATCAGAGAGATAGGCTAGGTTCAAAACGACTTGCCTAATGCCATCTAATGGTATACTGACACAGCCATCTGTCACTGCCAACAATTGTCATACATCAACTGCACAAGACATTTTCAAAAACTGATTTCTGCAAACCCACTTTTTCTTTGTACTTTTAAATTTAATATTGGCATAAGGAAAACTTATGGAAAGCACTTCTAGCTGACACTTTTTAAAAAGAAAAAAAAAGAAAGATCATCCTGTACTTGTATTAATGGAAAAGATGTTGCTGTACTATTTGTGACGCTCAAGAAAGTGTTCCTTTTAATCCTCCTGATATATAGACAACAGTCTAAGCTGAATCCCCCAGAGGGCTCCATTTGCTAAGTTGCCTGGTAAGGAGTATTTACTGTATGATTAGAGTGAGTGACTCACCTCCAGACGACATTGTGCTTCACACAGGAATAAAAGGAGCTGTCATACAGCCTACGTAGATGCTCTTTTCCAAAAAAGAAAAAGGAAAATGGTGAAAGTGAGGGTAGGAAAAACAGTTTCAATTTGTCACACACTAATGTGTAAGAATATATTTAGTGCCTGAGATTTATCTGCAGCAAAAAGAGTGCTAGAGTAGAGCTTATTCTGATGACACTGGCAAATTCCTTTGTTGCTGTTAACTGCCCTCAAGTCGACCCCCAATTCATGGCGACCCTGTGAGACATCCCCAAGACCCCTTGTCCTCCACTGCTTTTCTTGGATCCTGCACGTTCAGACCAATGACCTCCTTAATGAAGACTATCAATCTAGCACACAGTCTTCCTCTCTTTCTACTTTCTTCTACCTTTCTTAGCGTTATTTTCTTTTCTAACGACCACATGCCTTCTCATGATGTGGTCAAAGTATGACAGCCTCCATTTGATCATCTTGGCATCCAGGGAGATTTCAGGCTGGATCTCTTTAAGGACCAATTTGTTTGTCTTTTTGGCTGACCTGGAGATCTTCAGCACTCTTCCTCTGCACCACAACTCAAATGAATTGATTTTCTTTTTGTCCGCTTTCTTCATTGTACATCTCTCACATCTGTACATAGTGATGGCAGATAAAATGCCTTGAACGATTCTAACCTTAGTGCTCAATTGTATATCTTTATCCTTTATTATCTTTTCTAGTTCTTTCATAGCTGTCCTTCTCATTCCTAGTTTTCTTCTGATTTGTTAACTGCAGACTATGCAGGGGCATGGGAATTCTTACTATTTCGATTTCTTTACTGTCTAGGTTGATAGTTTTTTGTAGGGCTTTCGGGCTGTATGGCCATGTTCTAGAAGAGTTCCTTTCTGACGTTTCGCCAGCATCTGTAGTTGGCAGATGCCAGCCACAGATGCTGGCGAAATGTCAGAAAGTGTCCTGGACTGCGGCCAGCACACACCAACACAAGCTGATAAGGCAGTTCCACAAACCTAAATCTTGTTCACAGGAATAGTCCAAAAGCCAGAGCCGAGGTCAGGATTGGAGAAGTCACAGAAGTCAGTCCGGTCCAAGGTCAGGGCAAGGAGAAAGCAGCAGAAGTCCAAATCGTTCCAAGGTCAAGGCAAACCAGAGTTCAAGATACCCGAAGCCAGCACACAGTCACACCAAGAGACTTTCAATAAGTTCTGGCAAAGGGATGGCGTCCCACAGGTTATTAAGTAGGAGACACTCTCCCTGTTTTCAGCTGTGCCTTGTTAACAGCTTGTTTTTCTGCAAGCCTGCGGGACCGACGTACACAAGCACTCTCAAGCCCTCCTTTCCTTAAAGGAGGGAACCTCCAAGCTGGATTCTTCCTTTGAAACCACACTCAGCTGCTGAGCCTCTGAAGTGAGCTCCACAGTACTAGAGCCTGGCCCAGCTTCCACTCCTGGGACTGAAATGTCAGGGCTGAGGTCTGGCAGAGAAGAACTGGGACCTGGTCTAGTCTCCAACTCCTCTTGCTCCTGAGGAGCCAAGTCCTCCTCCTCATCCTCCGACTCCATCTCTTGGCTGGCCATGACAGAAAGGAACTCTTCTAAAACATGGCCACATAGCCTGAAAGCCCTACAAAAAACTATGGATGCCAGCCATGAAAGCCTTCGACTCCACATTGTCTAGGTTGAATTTGTGTAGATCCTTTGTTGTCATTATTTTTGTTTTCTTTATGTTCAGCCATAAGCCTGCCTTTGCACTTTTTTTCTTTGACCTTCCTTAATAATTGTTCCAAGTCTATGATGTTTTCTGCTGGTTTTTTAAGTGTAGATTGCTTACTACACTTAAAAGTATTCCTAAGTAACTGCCTGAACAGACCAGTAAGAAACAATGGCATCAGAGTAGAGTGCGGGCATGGCAACCGAATGCTGCATACCCCAACTCCGCCCCGATGTCGACATCATGCCTCACACCCAAACAGATGGCGGGTGGCATCACTCCGTTTCTTTGGCACATTGTTTAGATGTGTTGTGCCAAAGAAACACTGAAAATCCATGGCAGTACGGGCAGCTTTTTCCCATTCTAAAAAGAAGCGGCGTTTAGCTTCTTCTTTTTAGACCAGTAAACTGCTGGATTGGGAATGCAGTGTGTGCATTATCGGGGTGGTCTGTTCCTTCCCTAAAATACTTGTGTGTTGTAAAATAAGATACTGTTCAATGTCCAGTTCAGAGACAGGAGGACCAGGTTACAAAGGATGATTTCAATTTCTCACTGTTACATTTCTTGCTTTTGAATTTGTTATGCTTAATGATACAAGTGCAGGTTCCAGCCAACCTTTCCCCATTAAGACATATTACTGAATCAGATGTAGCTATACCAGATGCTTCCAAGATCAGATGGGATCTGGTGCCTTCAGGGTATTTAGGCCACATTGTCTTCTTGTATCACCATCTTTACATCCCTCTCAACTGGCTTCAGGCCAGACCTTAATGCCCACCTTGCATTCTCCTTTCTGACAGCTTACCCACTTTGTGCCTTGATGATTTCAGTATTCATGTTAATAATTCCCTCTAGTCCTGCTGCTTCCCATCTCCTCTCTTAAACTTCTTGTTCCAACTTATATTATAGCTTTCTTAGCCTTGTCTTTGGAAAGAATACATTTGTCTCTGCCCTTTCTGTTATGGCATCCCACAACATTGTCATTATCATCTTCTTCAATACTAATCACTGACCACCAACATTTTGCAGCCTCTTCATTCTATAACCATTGATCAGTTGGTTCTCTAGTCTAAGACATTATCGTCTCAGCTGTGGCTTTCCCTACTCTTTAGATTGTGTATTTTGTACCTTCAGTTTATCATTGTCCTCAGCTCTTGTCCTATTCACCTTAATTTCTCAACAAAGTATTTACCCTTCCCATTGCAAGCCCAGCCTCTTTTCCTCCATTCCCTACATGCACCATGGGGCGAAACAGATCGGCAGGAAAAAGTGGCTTGGAGCTGCCTTTTCTGAAGCCACATTGAAACCCCACCAAATGCACCACTGGCTCCCAAGGCAGCTGGAGTGCTCATGTCATGACCACGTGACATGGCTTCAAGCCACGAAGAAACGGGGGGAAAAGCTGCTCCTTTTTGAAACAGCTTTTCTCTGCATAAGGCTCCTAGAGGGCTCTTTCCTGCTGGCTTCAAGGCATGTGTCATCTAAATGCCATGCCTTCAAGCCAGTCTGAAAGCATCTCTTTTTGCCTGTCTGTTTAGCCCCTATGTTAATATTTTGGGATTACAATTTATAGAATCCCCCAATTGGCATTGCCAAGTGATTCTCCATGTTCCTGTAAAGATGTTGCCTTTGCAAAAGGAAAAGAGATAGGTTACTTCATCCAATATAAATCCAGCTTCCACTTCTCGTATGCCATCACTCTGTCTAAACAGCACCATTTCTTTTATACATACTAGGAATCACATGCCTTTTCTCTCCCTGGATACCTTGCTAAAGCCTACCTGTATCCCTTCTACATTCTCTGGTCAACATTTTATCTTTAGCTTTAAAACTAAACCTGCCTATTCTGACCTCTTTCTCTCCTTCATTCCTGCCCTTTTGTCTTTCCCTCCTCTGATATTTCCTTCTACCCTTTCTTAGGAACCTAGGAAACTGGCTTATAGAGGGTCAGACCTGCTTTAGAAAGCTCAGCATTGTCAACTTGACAATTTATTCTATATTCTTGACCAAGGCAGTGTATAATGTAAGCTACCTTGGCTCTCCACTACTCCAGGCTCTTCAGTAGTAATGGTTCACCAAGGTTTCAAGTAGGATTCTTTACTAGCTTATCTGGAAATATTAAGGATTGATCATGTCACTCTGCATGCAAAGAATGTGCTCTATCATTGGGGTTATGACTTCTCATCCTATTACTCATCTTAACAGTAAATTCAGGTGGTTGAGTGCCATCAGGAATGAAGCAAAAACACAGCCACCATGAGGTGTCATTTCTGCTGAGTGGGATACTGGTGATTGGGGCAGTTCTAGCAGTCTCTGGAGTTTAGTAAACAGGAATTCAGATAACGGGACAAGAGCCCTGTCTGCACAGGCCAGAATACTCCATGGGTAGCCTGATGTCCTCACATTACAAGGGTTTCCATTGGAGCCCCAGACAACTGCTTGAACTGAACCTCCTGGTGTGGTGTGATTCCTAGTATGTATAAAAGAAATGGTGCTGCTTAGCACATCATCTGAGGTAAAAATTAGATGCTCACCATTGATCACACTGATGGCTGTTCCTCCCCTTCCCAAGTCGTGAGGCTGTTGTGTGCACATTCACACAACAGCCTCATACTTCAGGAAGTAGTGGAGAGGACAAGCAATCCCAGCTGCCATCCACCTTTCAAAGTAGTAGCTGTGTGCACACAGCTGCCAGTTTCATAGAATCATAGAGTTGGGAGAGACCAGAAGGGCCATCCAGTCAAACTCCCCTGCCATGTAGGAACTCACAATCAACTCATCCCTGACAGATGGCCATCTAGCCTCTACTTAAAGACCTCCAAAGAAGGAGACTCCACCACATGCGAAAAGAGTGTGTTCCACTGTCTAGCAGTTATTACTGTCAGGAAGTTCCTCCTAATGCCGAGTTGGAATCTCTTTTCCTGTAGCTTGTATCCATTGTTCTGTGTTCTAGTCTCAGGAGCAGCAGAAAACAAGCTTGCTCCATCCTCAATATGATACCCCTTCAAATACTTAAATAGGGCTATCATATCACCTCTTAATCATATTTTCTCCAAAGGCAATAATGGAATAGCAGAGAGCCCATTAACAAGTTTTGTCAATCTTTGAAAAGGCGCATTACAGCAATGAAAACTATGAAAGGCAGCAGCATGATGAACACAACATCATGGGATCAATACCAGCAAAGACACTTTTATCCTGTGTGGTAAAGTCCATAGCAAAAAAAGATAAAAGGACAACCCCATTAAAAACCCTTTCTGCCACATGAATTATAAGCCAAAGGCCCTGCCTGAATAAAAAGGTCTTTGCTTGCTGGTAAAAGTGTGTGTGTGGGAGGGAGGGGGCTATACTGGATTAATAATAATAATAATACTTTTTATGTCCCGCTTTTTGCCGTAGCAATCAAAGCGGCTTACAGAATTTAAAATGATACAACAAAATATATACATACCCCCTTAAAAAGGAATTAAACAAATTACAATTAAAATTTTCATAACAATTAAAAATAACATTACAACAGTTCCCATCAATAACAGTGGCAGAGTCATTGTCCTATGTGCCTATGTGGGGGGATATTTGTGAGCGAGCGATTTATTCGGGGAAGGCCTGCCAAAAGAGATCTGTCTTGATGGCTTTTTTAAACCATCCAGGTTGGTAATTTGATGGATCTCGTACAGCAGGCCATTCCATAAAGTGGGAGCAACTGCAGAAAAAGTCCTCTGGGAGGTCGCCACCAATCTGGTCTTCACTGGTTGCAATAGGTTCCTCCCAGAGGATCTGAGTGCATGGGGTGGATTATATAGAAGCAGGCGTTCCCTTAAATAAGTTAGGCCCAAGCCATGTAGGGATTTAAAGGTGATAACAAACACCTTGCACTGTGCCCGGAAACTAATAGGCAGCCAGTGGAGTGACTTCAATATTGGTGTAATATGGTCACTCCTTGCTGTTCCCGTAATTATCCTGGCTGCCATGTTCTATACCAACTGAAGTTTCCGAACTAAGCACAAGGGTAGCCCCATGTAGAGCGCATTTCAAAAATCGAGTCTTGAGGTTACCAGTGCATGTACTCCCGTTTCAAGTTCCCCTGGTTCCAGGAAAGGGCGCAGCTGGCATATCAGCTGAAGCTGATAACAGGCACTCTTGTCCGTCGCGTTCACTTGATCTCTCATGTGAAGCGATGAGTCAAGAAGCATCCCCAAACTTTGAACACAGTCCTTTGAGGAGAGTGTGAACCCCTCTAGGACTGCAGAGGCTGGATGGCCATCTGTCGGGGATGCTTTGACTGGGAGTTCCTGCATGGCAGGGGGTTGGACTGGATGGCCCTTGTGGTCTCTTCCAACTCTATGATTCTATGATTCTATGGAGGTTGCAGCCCAATACCTGGTTTAGGGGCCCCTACTGTGAGTACCTCCGTTTTGTCTGGATTCAACTTGAGCTTGTTTTCCCTTATCCAATACATTACTGCCGCAAGACACCGATTGAGGGGAGAGATGCCATCTGTCATCGTCGCAGATGACCAAGACATGGAGAAATATATTTAGGTGTCATCAGCATAGTGATAACACCCCGTCCCATGTCTGCAGATGATTTCTCCCAGCGGCTGGGATGGTGGATGAAAGGATGGCTGATCCTTTCACTTCTATTACTCTGTGAAAGTACCTTTGATTTTTAAAATATTTATCTTTTTAAAAAAAATTGCAAGAGTAGTAAAATCAGCTAGGAAAGTTTGTAGAAAAGAGTGAAAATCTTTATTCGATAATAAGCTAAAAAGTCTACCAGTAGTTCAATTCATTTGCATTATTTTTGTGTGTCTTGAAGTTGTTTCTAACTTATGGCAGCCTTAAAGTGAACCTATCACAGAGTTTTCTGGGCTGAGAGTATGTGACTCATCCAAGGTCACCCAGTGGGTTTCCATGGGCCAAGTGGGGAGTTGAACCCTGATCTCCAGATTCGTAGTGCAATACTCAAACCACTATACCATTCTAGTTCTCAGATTTACATTAGAAGAGATTAAATTAACTGTGAGATTATTTGATTCTATGCTGGATGGCAATTTACATTATGCGTCTCGCTAAAACAATGAGGCTATTTTCTTCTTCAAAAGAATGAGTGGAAAAATGTAATATTTGTTGGCTTTTCAGCACTACCTCTAATCTAAATACTTAATAATTGAATAATACCTGGAATTAAATACATGCTGAAATTTCAATTTAAAGTCATTTTCTTTAGTTAAAAAAACAAATTGAATTAAGTTGCCCCTTTTCTTTAAAAAATCCAGTTTGGTAGATTCCTTAATTCATGCTACTAAGCAGACAGAGCACTCAGTTGTTAATTCTTTACAGTTTATGTTTTGGCCTTCAGGTAACCCTAAAAAGCATTAGGAAAACGTACTGTATAACTTACTAAAATCAAGAGACAGATTGGCTTTACCTATTCTGCAATTTAACTGGTCAGCTGCTGTGGATAGACTGAGAAAAGAAAAGTTCTTCTTCGTGGTCTCTGTGCCTCTCACAATAGGGGGTTTGCACCTGCACAGAGATCCCATTTGGATGCTGAAAAACTGAGCAGATTGGCGGAAGCCCTCCCCTCCCACTCCCTGAGTATGCCCAATCCCACCAATCTAACTCCTCCTTCAGTTCTCTTTCGTCCGCCTCAAGAGTAACATCTCCTTTGGAGTGCTCCTTGCTTCGTCGAACGGCTGAATAGATTTCATTCCATTTCTTAGTTTTTTCTTTAAATTCCCTTTTTTGCTCCCTTTCTCCTTGAGCTGCCCCCTTCTGTCTACCCCTTTTGGAGCCTTTTTCAGGTTTTTGCCCTGGACGGGCTCCCTCACATGGTTAGGCCTCTTATGGCCACTCCCTTCAAGAAATGTACTGAATGTGGGAACAAGATCCTCGTTAAAGACGGACATTCTAAGTGCATCTTTTGGCTGGGGAATAGCCACATCCTGGAAAAATGCAAGCATTGCAAGGCCTTTAATCCGGCCACGCTTCACCAGAGAGCAGGCAGGTTAAAGGCCCACATTTGGGAGAAGGCCCTCTCCGTCTCCCAGACATCGGAATTGCAATCGGACCCCTTGGGATGGCTCCCCACCTCCAAGTTTCTGATGATCCCTAAACTTTCTCAGAAATTGTCGGCCGCCTCGACGTCGGCGCCTTTGACCGACACCAGCGTCCCCAACATCAACACCTTCGACTTCGACGTCGACTTGACCATCCTTAACTTCGACATCGATCCATTCTACCAAGAGGCCTATGCCTCACTCGGAAGAGCCGACCAGGGAGCACAGAAAGCACTCCTCGTCCCAGGAAGGGGACAAGCCGAAGAAGAAAAAACACAGGTCTAAGGAGGCCCCTGTCTTGGTCGCTTCGGCAGCTGCCCAGGCGGATTTGGCCATGTCCTTTTTGAAGCTGACTTCGATGCCAGCCGCCAGCCTCCCTGCCCCGGTAGACGAGGACAGTAGGAGAATGGATGTCTTTGGCCGAAGATTCTACTCCTCAGCAGCCTTGACAGCCAAGGTCGCCAACATGCAGGGATGCATGGTGGATATCAAAGGTTCCTGTGGGACAGGATGGCATCTTTCATCCCCTACCTTCCTCAGGAACAGCAAGAGGCACCCGAGGAATTCTGTGTGGAGGCTCTTTCTTTGATTGCATGAGAGGTCCACTCGGCCAGACACATAGTGGACTGCTCTGCCAAGGTCATGGCCAGGGCAGTAGCCCTTCACAGGTTCACTTGGCTCAGGTCCACCACCCTGTCTGAGGAAGCCAAGGCCAAAATCGAGGACTTACACTTTGAGGGCGAAGGGCTGTTTGTGGCCAAAACTGATGAGTTCCTGGATACTATGGCTAAAACCCATCTCAGCGGCAAGAGACTGGGGTGATTTCAACCAAGCCATCAGGTAGCCAGTCCTGGCGCCCAAGACCTCAGTTATCGAGCTATCCTCGCTCCCGATCTGCTCCATCCTCAACCTATAGGGCCCAGCCCTACCCTAGGAGACCCTATAGACAACCTCAGCAGCAACACCAGCAGCAGAGACAGGGATAGCAGCATCAACAGCAGCAGTCCTCCAGGAAACCCCCCTCCAAGCCACACTTTTGACGGGCCTTTCAAGACGACACTCACCATTCTTTTGCCGGTCACTTCCCATCATGTCTCCAAACTACATCACTTCTACAAGAACTGGCACCGGATCACCACAGACTCCTGGGTCCTTACCATCACCCACCTGGGATATGCCATAGAGTTCTCAAGTATTCCACCAAGTTGGGTTTTCTGCTATACTCCTTCCCCTCCTCTTCTAGAGGAGATTTCCTCCCTTTTTGACAAAGGAGCTATCGAGAAGGCTACTTTTCTCAGTATTTCACTGTGCCGAAGAGAGGTGGGGGTCTTCATCCCATACTAGACTTGAGAGGCGTCAATTCCTTCATCACACCTCGCAAGTTCAAGATGGTGACCCCGCAGTCCATTCTCCCGTTTCTGCACCAAGTGGACTGGTTCGCATCCATCGATCTGAAGGATGCTTACTTTCAAACCAGCATCAGGCCCCAACACTGGAAGTTTCTACGCTTCGCTGTCGACAGAGATCTCTTTCAGTATACTGTCCTTCCCTTTGGCCTCTCCACTGCCCCTCAAGTGTTCACAAAATGCATGGCGGTGGTCATCTCTCCCCTTTGATTGCAAGGCATAAAGATCTTCCCTTACCTCGACGACTGGCTTCTGGTGTCATCCTCCCAAGAACAACTCTACCAGGACATTCAGTGCACTCTGGACCTCCTCAGCAACCTAGGACTCACGATCAACCTCCCCAAGTCTGTTCTGCACCCTGTGAGGGTGTTAGACTACATAGGCACTTCCCTGGACTCTGTCATGGGCCATGCCTACCTTCCAACCAGAAGGGCAGAGGCCTTCTGGGAACAGCTTCAACATGTCCTCCACACTCATCAGCCGGCAGAGAAGGACATCCAAAGACTTTTGGGCTACTTTGCCTCCACCATGGCAGTCACTTACTTGGCTCGCCTCAGTTTTCAGACCCCTCCAAGAATGGTTTCTGGCCTCTTTTGACCATTTCAGAGACAATCCATCCAAGAGACTCTTGATTCCTTCCCCATGTTCAGGATTCCCTCAAGTGGTGGATGTCTCCTTCCAACATCCTCAAGGGGATGCCCTTTCAGACGCCGGAACCATCCAGGATGGTCACCACAGACGCATCCATGACAGGATGGGGTGCACACCTCCAGGATCTGTGTGTTCAGGGCCAGTGATCTCCAGATGAGGCAGAGCTTCATATCAATGCTCTGGAACTCTTGGCAGTCATCAAAGCCTTCAGGGCTTCTGAGAATCATCTCCTCCACAGAGTGGTACAAGTGGTGTCAGACAACACAACTACACTCTGTTACATCAATAAGCAAGGAGGAACTCATTCTCCAGTCCTTCTACACCTATCTCAACATCTCTGGACGTGGTACCACCGTTGCTCGATCCACCCAGTGGCAGTTCACCTCGCAGGCAAGGACAATGTGCTAGCAGACTCCCTCAGCAGGGACAAAGTTCTCCAGCACGAATGGACCCTGTCATCCCAGCCTTTCATCTTCTGATATGTTTGCCACTCCGGAGAACGTTCAGTGTCAACTGTTCTACACCAGAGCAGGCAGAGGTCCAGGATCCCTGGGAGATGCCTTCCTCTGCACTTGGAACCAGGACTTTTTGTATGCCTTTCCACCCTTTGCACTGATCTCCAGGACAGTGGCAAAGATGACCAGAGAAGGGTCCAATGCAATACTGCCGATCCCCTTCTGGCCCAGACAACAGTGGTTCTCTCCACTACTCCACCTGACCAAGGGCCAGTACTTCCACCTGCCAAAGTGGCCGGACCTTCTGTCCCGCTCCAACGGGGCAGCCCTATCTCATTTTCCACAGGGACAAGGTGGTCCTCAGATTGGACATTTCCTTTCTCCCTAAAGTGGTTTCACCCTTCCACCTTTCTTAGGAGATTGTGCTACCAAACTTCTATCCAGACCCTTCTTCGCCTCAGGAAAAGACTATGCACACTCTTGATGTTCGCGGTGCCTTGGCATTTTATGTTCAATGTCCTGCTGAATTCAGGTTGTCCACCAAGTTGTTTATTTGTTATGGTGGAACCAGAAAGGGCAACCCAGTTTCTTCACAAAGATTTTCAAAGTGGATTGCCCAGACCATTGCTCTGGCCTATGAACTGGCTAAACGCCCTTTACCAGTTGGTGTCCGTCCTCACTCAACCAGGGTCATTGCTTCATCTGCTGCCTTCCTCCGAGGTGTTCCCTTACCAGAGGTCTGCAAGGCGGCGATGTGGTCAAAGCCATCCACGTTTGTTCATCATTACCAGCTGGATTCCAAGTCCCGAAGTGATGCCAGTTTTGGTTGTGCTGTTTTGTCTTCTATTCTGCAGTGACCTTCCCACCTCCACAGGTAAGCTTTGTAGTCATCCTGTTGTGTGAGGCACAGAGACCACGAAGAAGAAGTACAGGTTGCTTACCTGTAACTGTGTTTCTTCAAGTGGTCATCTGTGCCCTCACACAAATCCTGCCCTACCTCCCCTTGGTCAGGTCCCTGCTCTTTTGCGGCAGACTTGAACTGAAGGAGGAGCTAGATTGGCGGGATTGGGCATGCTGAGGGAGTGGGAGGGGCGGGGATTCCGCCAATCTGCTCAGCTTTTCTGCATCCGAATGGGATCTCTGCGCAAGCACTACCCCCCCCCCCCCATTGTGTGAAGGCACAGATGATCACTCAAAGAAACACAGTTACAGGTAAGCAACCTGTACTTTCAATATCCTATGTGAACAAAGAATATAAACTTTACCAATTGAGGTAATATGATTATAGGAGAAGCATCTCTCTCTCTCTGGTTAGCACTGTGCATCAAGACAACTATAGAGTCCAGTGAATTAAGTGCATGTGTAAAATTATAGCAGAACTGGTTCCATCATGAAGAATACTGCTAGCTAAGCAAATATCAGGCTGCAGTGAATTAAGGAAAATTTAAAATGCAAAGGTTAAACTTCCTGAGAAGAAAAGAGCAGAAATGTGAACCTTTGTTTGCAAAAATAAAAGATTAGTATGCTGAACCACTTACTGCTTGCCCAGTGCCTCCTGTTGTTCACAATATGAAACTCTGTCCTTAAATGAACCGTAGCTGTTCCTCTCCTTCCCCACCACTTTCTTGTTTATCTGTAAGTGTTCTTGCCAGTACTGCTTTGCTTTTTTGAACTTTTGTACAATCAGAAACCAAAATACAAATACCTTTGCAGGAAGGGGCCACAGAAAGCTGATGGGTGAACTCTCTAATGAGAGGTCATATAGACAGTTACCTTCCCCAACTGCTCATTTTTGTCCTTTATTTAGTTTTTTTCTTTTTAAACCCTCCTTTTTGTGCTTTCACTTCTGCTGAGATGTGATTGGTATTCTGATTCCCCTTTGGAAGATACCAATTACTAGCTGAAAATACAAGACTGTTCAGGTTAATCTATTTCCTCTACAAATGTATGTTTCTTGGACCAGAAAGTAATAGAATGGTATTGTTTTATCCCCTTCATTCACCTGCAAGACTGTGGACTCTTTTCAAACGGGAGGAATTTCTCCCAATTCCGAATGGAGCCAATGCGGATTCATGTAAATTCGCTTGTTTAGCGAATTTACCTGAACCCCTGCTCCATTCGGAAGGCATTCGGAATTACTTCCCATTACTCGAAAATAACCCCCCTTGCCCGAAATCGCGTGAGAAGCTTAAATTCGCAATAACGTTAAACCCATGATTGCATTCGGAGTGCCTTCCCTTTTGCCCGAATTTGCGTGAGAAGAATTAATTTGCAATAACGTGAAACCCCAGGATTGCATTTGGATTGCCCTTGGATTATACTTCCAATTTCCCAAGTCTGAAAGAGTCCTGAGTGCAGAAATTTCAGTTCAGATAGAATTTAAGTAGCAGTGGTGTTAGCAGTGGTAGTGAGACTCATTCTCTTTATTTTCATTGCTCAGACTGCAAATTTCATTGCATATGTAGCCAGCCTGCCACCATTCTAAACAAAAATAAGGTAGCAATTGACATGGGAGAAACTCTTAGGTATGCAGGGCAGGGGGAAGAGTTGCAAAAGGGAGATTCCCCCCCCCCCAAAAAAAAAACTAGCCTGATGAAGACAGTGCATCTGCATTAACCACATATTATGTACTGGGGGAAAAGGGAGTGGAAGGAATGGAGAAACATGGAATTGGAGATGAAATGGAATGTCTGAAAATATGAACAGGTACAGCTTTTCATACTGAAATATTTATTGATGGTCCTATATGGTATATGTGTGTGTGTGTGTATATATATATATATATATATATATTTCTGCTGCACCATCAGTATTCTCAGTTTAGACCACAGGTTCCCAACCTGGGGTGCCTGTACCCCTCAAGGAGTGCAAGATGGAATTTCAGGGAGTGCAACAAAGAATGGTTTGTGTCCTTTAGTGCCAAGTTAAGAGTCATCATTCATCCAGCTCCCTGAGAAGCCTTGAGAAGTGGTAGTAGGTGGTTGTGTTACATAGACTCCTTGTAGTCTTGTTTATGTAACCAAAAGAAGAGAATTTCTTTTGTAAGTAAAGAAGTAAAGTAAAATGGTGTCCATTGAATGAAATGGCAAAATTAAGATTTGATTTTTGTATTTTTTTTTCAATATTTTAAATTCATGGATGCTTGAAGCCGAGGATACAAAATCAATGGATATGGACTGCCAGTTGCACTTAGAAGACTTTCAAGCCATTTATATTCAATTATTGTGTTAATATCCATTGAAATGCACATATATGCATGCATGCTTGTGCCTACCTTTCCTTTCTGTCTCATTATCCTTGAGGCAGTTCAAAGGAAATTCTGCAGCCTTCATTATGAGCAGTGTTAGATGGGAGTTCATGGGTATTGGCTTCTCAAGCAGTTGATTAATCTGCCAGAGCTTGCTGCAGATAATTGCCCTGCACAGTCAGTCTAGTAAGGATGGGCTCAGTCTAAATGATAAAATGCAGAGACCAATCTCAGATACGTTGAGTAGCTACAGTATTATGAAAAAAATGGCCCAGGGAGCCTAAACATAGTGAAAATGCCCCCCCCAACACCTCCTAGAGGGTCATTTGGAGGCAACAAATTTGTGTAAGGGGTAGGGGTGTGCTATCCAGGGCTCCTCTAACATTGTAATACAGTCTCCTAGTCTTCCACAGTTGCCCACTCCTGGTCTACACCCCTGTGCTTCAGTGGGATGGTCCTACTTTTTTGGACCAGTAATGTGAGTTGTTCCTTCCTTAATAATGTAATATTACAGTCGCCCCTTGGAACTGGTGGGGGATCCATTCCAGAGCCCCCCCACACACATGAGTTCCAAAACTCACACATATTCAAGCCCCATAGGCTTTAATGGGGTTAATGGCAGTTGCCCTCCGCAGATTTTCAAGTCCGTGGGTTTCAAGTCCGCAGACTTGAAGGGGTGACTGCATTGTGAAGTTCAACCTGTATGCTTAATTGTCAAATTAGGACTTTAGCCTTTCTACTTTTTGTTTTTTGTTGTTCAGGTTATGATCACTGGAAAGGGCAGGTGTTAAATTCAGATGAACTTCATGAATTGTATGAGGGACTGAAATTAAACAATGTGAACCATTATGACTATGTACTTACAGGTAAGCATTTCTTTGTTTTGTTTGAATAAATGATTACTGAGGAACCCCAAATATTTATTCTGGGGAAAAGTTGCTTCAACTTTATTCTAGGTTATCACTTAACCTGTTCTAGGTTAACACTTAACTGAGTAATTCCCAAATGAGAGAATTAGTTTTGGAAGAGACTTTAAATGACTTTCTCCCAATGTCCTAGCCAAGCTTTGCAAGCAGCAAAATGCCATTTCCATTTTTGTAGATTATTAAAGATTTTTGCATTTATTGCATATTGTGCATCATTTAATTTTAATTTTTTAATGTTGCTTACTGCAAGAAATAATCTGATTTTATGGATGAAATTGTTTGTCATATTGATTTATATAACTTCCATGAGAAAGAAGGTGTTTTCATAGACAGAGATAACGGGAAAATTTAATGATACAGATCCAGAATTATAGCCCATAAAGACTACTCTGCCATGAAGGGTATTGCACAGTTGACAAATTATTTTTTCTTCTGGTTGCCATGGAGTTCTTTGAGGTGCAGAAGATACTTAATAACAAAGGGGATGAGATTCTGCTGATGTAGCAATTAATTTTCAGCATAAACAGGCTCAGTTTGTTTTAAAGATATGTCTAATTTTTTGTATCTTCAAACTTCACAGTAAGGATTTTCCTGTTTCTTGCTGCAGAATGATATTAATAAAATGGCAAATACATATGTGTTAATAATATATTTTCAAACCACCCACCCCCATATTAGATATGTTATGACAATACAATTCTATTGTTTATGAAAGGGTAGGACTCATGCAGCCTTCTTCAATGTTGTTGAACTGCAGGTCCCAGCATCCTTAGCTGGGTGAGGAATGCTAAGAGTTGCAGTAAAAGTAAAGTTTCACTTGCTCTGGCTTAGAAACTAAAAATGAATGGAGAAGTGTAGTTTGTTGTTTGCTTAAATACTGAACTCTGTCTTCAATATTGTATTTCAGATTACTGTAGTTATTAAGTTATTTATTATTGAACATTAGTAAACTTGGCATCTTCTGAATCCACAAGAGACACTGTTGCAACTGTATACTGTAATACTGATGGCATAATACAACAAATAAGTTTTGCCACTTCTACCACTCAAACAATGAGAGCTGTTTTACTGCTCCAGTGACATCAAAGCTTCTACTACCATCAAATTAAATTTTAAAATATATGTGCTTTTAAGTTGCCAGTTGACTTAATGGTGACCCAAGGAATTTCAAAAGGATTTTTTTGGACATTGAATACTCAGAGGTGGCTTGCCACTGCCTTCCTCTGAATATAGACTACAGCAACTGGTATTTCCTGGAAATCTCCTTTCTAAATACTAACCAAGCCAGACCCTGCTTAGCTTGTGAGATCAGGCAGAATCTGTTGCCTTCAGGGTATTTAGGTGGCTAAAAGCATATGTGGAAATTAATTTGAGAGGAAGACACAAGTTTAAAAGGTGATATGTGGTTTCAGGAGTTGGTCATCAGTCTTACATAGCTTTCAAATATGAGCATATAATTAAATTTCCTCTGTTCCATCCTCTTGAAAGATGCTATAAAAAAGAAGAAAAAAGAAAAACTTTTGGCAGGCTCTCCTGTGTGAGAGCATCTTTCTCAGCAGGGCCTTGTACAAAGTACAAGCTTGTGACCTCTTGTACCTCCTTGGTATTCCTTTCTGTTTTGAACAACTGCAGGATTTATTGGTTTTACTTTTTCTTTTCAAAGCTCATTGAGTTTCCAATTAACCTGATTTATTTTATAAACAGACTTTTGCTTGACATGGCACTAACTCGTGTACTATGAGTGTGTTCCCCCAACCCCGGTCTCTCAAAATCTCTTCTTGATTTGGGGGTTTCTTGCTTACATGATAAGTATAGATAAAGGTCTATAAAAGGTCTAAAGTCCCAGAGCATATTTACGTAAGAGATAGCGGGCTGCAAACTGTTTGTTTTATGTTAGTGCATTAATAAAATCATTAATCTCTACATTAATATTTAGTTTGCCTCAAAGACTAGTTAGGAATTCATGTTCCAGAATACTGAACTCTGAACTCTGAAGAATGATTACTAGACATGTAAATTATTCGCTAAAGTAATCTATCCAAAGCAATATATAACAGAGTAAAATGTATATGTGTTGCATCTGTACGTATAGTGCAGTCAAAGGCAAAACTTGCCTTTAATTGCTTTGTGTAACCTGGTTGATATCCAATAACAGGAGGTCAAAAAGCAGGGATGGGTTGTGGATTTTCAGGGTTTTGTTTGGGAAGTGGGAGACACCATGTTAATGAAGGTGGTTTTCCCAGGGTGATGCTCATCCATTCCACTTTGGGTGTGCTGACCCCTGCAATTTCCCCAAAAGCAGGAAACTCGACTACATAATTTTGTGGTAGGGGCACAACTTGTGGGAATGAAGAAAACCACCTTATCATCTTGATTTGCATATAATGTATTTTATCTCGATATTCAAGGTAACGAGTTAAATTGTGCTTCCTCTTGCTAGTCCAAACTTCCTCCTCTTAGTCCTCCTGCTGGTCCACTGAATGTCCATTGAGGTGGCCTCATGAGAAATAATGTTGATCCACTATGTAAATACTGCCTTCTCCCAAATTCCATTTAATTGGGGTAGGAAGTAGTTGAGACGGTTCCATTTGACCTTGCACTATTTATTTGCGAGGACAGGGGTCACTGGCATTGATAGATAAGAACATACAATCCTTGATTTTGAGTTAGAGCAGAGGTGCCCAAATTGCGGCCCTCTAGATGTTTTGGACTTCATCTCCCAGAAGTCTCAACCAATCACCGCCCACATGCAAATTTCCTTTCTCCCTCCTAATGCCCTCCCTGTCAGCTTGGCCAATGCTCTGGGATTATGGGAGCTGAAGTCCAAAACATCTGGAGGGCAGCAAGTTGGGCACCCCTGATTTAGGGCCATGAGTCCATAGACCAATGCTCAAAACACTACACCATGCTGACTCTCAAAATCCATGCAAAGCCAGGCTAAAAGAGAATGCACCTTCTTGCTCATGTCACCCAGAACTGATGTACAGAATCATACTGCCGTTGCTACTAGAAATAATATCTAGCCATCATAATTAGCAGCCATAGATAGTATTATCTTACATGAATTTGTCTAATTTGCTTTTAAGCTACCCAGGTTGGTGACCATCATTTGATGGTTGTGACTACCAGTTCAACTGGGTATTGTGTAAAGCAGTACTGTACTTCCTTTAATAGTTTTTTCTAGTTACTCTGGAAGTCAGAAGCATATATAAAGCATATTTATATATCTTTTCCTCTCAGAGGTTCTAGTACTATCTGCTATAGGATACATGTTTACCTCTTAGCTCCCCGTATAGATCCATTTCTGGCTTTATTGGATATCTTGGCCTTTTTTGGCTGCTCCAGTGACAAACCACATTTTCAGGTGCAAAAAAACCCCATTGTTCCTTTTCTTCCAGAGATAGGGAACTAGGGCTGGGGATGAAAGAGCAATGATGATTCTGATCATTCCCAGACAATCCCAGGGGGCTTGGGGTGCTGTGGATATAGTATATCTTGACTTCAGCAAGGCATTTGACAAGGTTCCCCATGACATTCTTGCAAACAAGCTTGTAAAATGTGGACTAGACAAGGTAACCGTTACATGGATTTGTAACTGGTTGACTGACCGAACCCAAAGGGTGCTCAACAATGGTTCCTTTTCATCCTGGAAAGAAGTGACCAGTGGGGTCCCACAGGGCTCTGTCCTGGGCCCAGCGCTATTCAACATCTTTATTAATGACTTGGATGACAGTATTGAGAGCCTAGTTATCAAATTTGCAGATGACACCAAATTAGGAGGAGTAGCTAATACCCCAAAGGACAGGATCAAAATTCAAAATGACCTGAATAGACTAGAAAGCTGGGCCAAAGCTAACAAAATGAAATTTAACACAGAGAAATGTAAGGTCCTACACATAGGGCGGAAAAATGAAATGCACAGATATAGGATGGGGACACCTGGCTGAATGAGACAACATGTGAAAGGGATCTAGGAGTCCAAGTAGACCACAAGTTGAACATGAGTCAACAGTGTGATGCAGCAGCTAAAAAGGCCAATGCAATTTTAGGTTGCATCAATAGAAGTATAGTGTCTAGATCAAGGGAAGTAATAGTGCCACTCTATTCTGCTTTGGTCAGGCCCCACCTGGAATACTGTGTCCAGTTCTGGGCACCACAGTTCAAAAAGGATGTGGAGAAACTGGAGCGTGTCCAAAGGAGGGCGACTAAAATGGTGAAGGGTCTGGAAACCTTGCCCTATGAAGAACGCCTTAGGGAGCTGGGGATGTTTAGCCTGGAGAAGAGAAGGTTAAGAGGTGATATGATCGCCCTGTTTAAATACTTGAAGGGATGTCACATTGAGGAGGGAGCAAGCTTGTTTTCTGCTGCTCCAGAGAACAGGACTCGGAACAATGGATGCAAACTGCAGGAAAAAAGATTCCACCTCAACATTAGGAAGAACTTCCTGACAGTAAGGGCTGTTCGACAGTGGAACACACTCCCTCAGAGTGTGGTGGAGTCTCCTTCCTTGGAGGTTTTGAAGCAGAGGCTGGATGGCCATCTGTCGGGTATGCTTTGATTGAGAGTTCCTGCACGGCAGGGGGTTGGACTGGATGGCCCTTGTGGTCTCTTCCAACTCTAAATTTCTATGATTCTATGAACCCCTGGCTCTTTCCAAACTAGCCAGCTAGACCATTTGTCTTAGGGAACTGTGTTTCAGATTGGTTACAACTCCTTGTATGGAGGTTGAAAGGGGAATGTTATTAAAGAGGCTAGGGTGATATACAGTTCTAGCTGCTTGTAGAGGCTCCACTAAGAGGTTAACATAGAACTTGCTGAAATGTTAATTGTGATAATAGCAGGTGTTCCAGGTGGATTGGTTCACTTTCACAGTATTGTATTTTGGCTCAAAACCTGTTTTTGTTGTTTTTAATGGACATGCTTAGAGAGTTTGTGGGAAGTATTTTTTTTCCCATATGATCTGAAAATCTCTATCTCTCTCATCCTTTTAAAGGCTATACAAGGGACAAATCGTTCCTTGCAATGGTGGTTGATATTGTTCAGGAACTAAAACAACAAAACTCAAACCTGGTATATGGTAAGTGTCTATGGGGTATCTTGCGTTTAAAAAATGTTGTATTGTGTATTTTTAACACACACACACACGTATATTTCAGAGCATGTTGAATTCCCTACGATAATCTGTACTCCAGTCAGATTCCTTAAATTTGTACACGAGTCATAATTTCTCACAACCAGGTCTAACTATTGATTGCAACATTTTTCTAATTCCAAAGTTTGTTCTGTCATAATTCTAGCTATTTGGAAAGTTTAATTGATTTTACACCTCTGTTGTATAACTTCCTTTTGATGAGGCCCTCACACATAGCAAATTTCTAGATTCACACACCCCATTCTTCACATTTTCTAATCTTTACAGGCAAGGTATTGTTATTACGCTGTGGGATAATACTTTTAACAATAATTTTCAGCTATCCATCTCAACATCATCTTTCTCTAGTCTATATCTCACACCAACATACTCAACCAATTCTTTCTCCACACTTCATGGATCAACTATAATTTTTCCAGCCATCAACTAGAAATTTCAACCACTCATGATCTGATATTACCAGACCAATTAAAATGAATAAAATTAGTCCAGGCCTTATTTACAATTAATAAAAAGGTCTATGGTTTGTCTCCTTTACTCTCTGCTTTCAAAATCTGTCAGCAAGCAGCAAATGGTAAATTGGTTTCTGACATACAGTAATAACAACATAAGGCCTCGGATCTTGACAGTTGCATTTTTTATGCTCAGAGGTCACAGAAATGTTTTTGAAAGCATAGTGAGACATTTAATATAGACAGTGTATCTAAAATACAAATAATTCCATTTCCATTATATAGTTTGGGAGATCCCTCAAGGCTCTTTGAAGATATCTTCAAGCTGATAAGAACTTGGCGCCACACTTAGTTCATTTTGTTGCAGATATTTGGGTTCAGCTAATCGAAAAATGTAAAGCTCAGACAAATTCCTCTAAAATTGCTAAACTTGGAAATCTCCCAAATTGCTAGAATACATTCTGAAGGCTGTGGGAGGTCCTGTAGCCAGTAGACCAAGGACAAAGTACTGGGGGAATAAGGTTACGGTAACCTTGATGGCACTTAGGATGAATCTTTAGCCGTGCTGTGGTGATAATAGGAGAACAAGAGTCTGACAACAAGATACCCTTTTAAGTTATAGTGGGACTTGGCAGTCCAATTTTCACTGCCTTGTTTTAGCCATTCATTGTGAAAAAATTATCTGGATGCTGGAGTGAACCAGAGAACATTTGAATTGTGAAGGCACTGAGAAATGTATGTATAAATATTGCCTGCTTTCTTTGAGCTATCAAATTAGACCTTTTTGACTCAATTCAATTTAACAGTTTTGTAGGTTTTTGAGCATTTTTACGTAATTTGTTAGCATACCCTCCAATGGTCCCGATTTGGCAGAAACAATCCCATTTGATCCTCTGTCATCCCACTTTTTCATCTGCTTTTAAAATGTCCACATTTCTCCTTCCCACTTTCCCCTTGATCCTCAAATTACTTCAGCTGGTGCAAACTAAGTTTGAAGTGCAAAAGTAGTTTGCATTTAGTTAACTCAGTAGGAGGGAGAGGAGTGGCATGGTAAACTCTTACCCTTCCCAGGAGGTTCAGACAAAAGCAATTGCTGCAGCCTCTCCTAGCCTGTGTGTTCTTACTCTTGTGCCATCTTGACCCCATTTTGATGTTGCTTGACCACATATGTCCTGATATCTGAAATGTTAGTGGGTCTGTTAAGATTGTTTGACTGGCCTAGGTTTGAGAGTTGTTCTTCTGACAACAGAATGATGAAATGCATACTGTAATTAAATTTTCTCTTGTCTTTGGATGAAAACACATGAAAAGGAAAATGATCACTTTCTACTTTTTAAAAAAATACAGATAGTACTTGAACAGATCAGCTTCCTAGATTAGACCAGTAACAGCTTCTTGTATCTATCACAAAACTCTGAAATGAGTCTGAGAGAATTATGTTCTTTTAGTTATTAATACTTCAAATATTGTTGTACAACACTATCCCCCTCTTTTGCATTTAATATGAATTTTCTCTTGCAGTGTGTGACCCTGTGATGGGTGACAAGTGGAGTGGAGAAGGCTATATGGTGGGTAATCCATTGCATTCTTGGCCTGTTTTTATAAACAATGTTGTTTTGCCAAAGCAAACCCACTTTCCTAAATTTTACCTTATCCTTCAGTATAGGATTTCTTTCAGATAGAATGCATGTTCCATTGTATGGTTTTCATCAGCTACTCTTAAGACAGTTCCAAACCAAATAATCTTTTCATGTTCTTCCTTTAATAACATGGGCAGATTTGCATAGAAATTGCTGGCATTTCTTACTCCTTCTGTATACCATTCAACACCTGACAGTTTAGAGCAGGACACTTAAACCTGTCTTATATAAAGGTTCAGTAAAGTGTTGGTCACTTGAAGCACAACTGCATGGTGGCTGCTTGACATGGAAAGGTATATATGAAGTGGGTAGTCAAAGAATTTGAGTCATTCCCTCCATCTCACCACAGGCCTGCCACCACACTAGCTCTAGACTAGCTCGCTCTACAGTGTAAATTTGTAAATACAGTATAGAGCACATTTCAAGAAGTCCTTCATCCAAATCTCCCTTTTCCAATTCAGTGTCATGTTCCTTCTTCTTTACAGTATGTTCCAAAGGATCTCCTTCCAGTTTATAAGGACAAGGTTGTGCCTGTAGCAGATATAATAACACCTAATCAATTTGAGGCAGAGTAAGTACTATTTTCTGTACAAATTCTCAACTATATCCTGTCATCAGGATAGCCAATTGAGGTAACAGAGTTGTTTCAGATTTTATTTTCTGTGAAAGGTAAGACTGTAATGTCAGATACGAAGGCTGGTCCTGTCTCTCAGAGTGGCTTACAACCTTAAGAAGAGCCATGCTGAATGAGACCATATAATTTTGCCCAGAATTCTGTTTCCACAACAGCCAGTCACTTGGGGATGCCCACTTGCATGCCATAAGCAGGACTTAAGTGTCATCATACACTCCCACTCATATTCCTCAGCAGTTGGTACCGAACAGTGCACTGCCTTCAACACTGTAAGCAATGTACCACAGTTAACAAAGTAGATGTATTTCTTGGCATCATTTATTTCACAGAGAATTTGGTACTAGAAGTAGAAATAACATACAAAAGATATGGTTAGTTTTTTTAAAAAAAATAGGGTGCTTTGCATATTGTAGGGTTCCTACACCACAAAAAATAATTCAACATGATTTTGAAAAAAAAAAAAAGGTTGAAAACTAATAGTATGCACATGTGAAATGAATTAAGGCTTCTTCCAAAATGCATCCAGGAATTAATTTTTCTTCCTTTACTTTTCTTATGATTTCTGTTTTGGTGGCCAGAGTTCTCAATCTGTACTTTCTTTTTTATATGTTGGGGCAGTAGCTGGCCAGACAGTTTTTTCTTGCTGTTCCTTTTTTTCTGTGTGGTTGTTCATGAATGCTTAGTAAGGTATTTGGAAGACTGCTGTTGGCCTTGCTTGTAACAGGTAGACACACACAGCTACAGTACAATCACATTCTTTCCAAGCTCAAGCTACATTGCATGGTTTACTGTAGACATGCTACTACAACCTACAATGGAGTCAGTGTTCTCAAGTCCTCCTTCACCATTATACCAATGTTGGGACTTCTAAAAAAACCAAGAAAACCTAAAACTTCAAGCTAGAGAGAGGAAGAGCAAGACAGGGAGGTTGGGTGGGTGTAAAAGGAGTTTATAAAAATGGAGCTTTACTGTCAGAGGTTTTGTTAACTGAAGTATGCCTGTATATCCATAGTGATTAGCAGCATGACAACCTTATCTTCCATGAACTAGAGAATGCTTGTTCACAGCCCTTGCACTGTGTGTGCTCCTGTACCTCCCACAGCAGTTCTCCCCTTTATTCAGTCCTCCTTGTTTCACTGTCTTCCTCTTCATTGTCAACTTCTGTGTCTGCTGTTACTATTATTACAGTATATTTGGCTGTCCTGTCCTATTACTAAATGGCACAGACATGGGGCAAAGGATGATGCAGTGTCTGAACACTGGTGCAGTGTCTGATAGAGAAAGTTGTACTCAGGGGGTTTTCAGTAAGCTCAGGAGACAACAACTTTCTTTGTAAGCTCCCTGTTTGCTAGACCCTTGAGCTACCATAAAGCTACACTGAAGGCACAGAGATACAACATACTGCAGTGCCTTGTATGCCTAGAATGTAAGAGTATGAGAAGGTGTCAGTGGATCCTGCTGAAGTCTTTCATTCATATGTTTTATTTATCTTAGAGTGGAAGTTTTTCTCTGTAGTGTAGGTAGGGAAAGACACAGTAAAAATGATTCATAAAATCTTGATGAGCAAAATTAATATATTAAAAATGGATACAGTTTTAAAATTTTCTTTCCCCGTTTGTAGGTTACTTACTGGCAGGAAGATACACAGTGAAAAAGAAGCTATAGAGGTAGGTCTTCTGGAACACAGATTTCTGCTGAAATGTCTTTCTGTCCCTAAGTCCCAGAGAAGATATCTTGAAAGCCCCCTATGTGATCAGTGGGGGGGGGGGGGAGGGGGGAGCTGCTGGTAGATTTCTTAAGAATCATGCACAGGCATCAGTTTCTGAAGTGGTGCTTTTGTGGACACTTTTGATGCAATCCTTGCCATATGTATGTTTGTGACAGGGGGTATGGCAGGGAGTTGGACCAGATGGCCCTTGTGGTCTCTTCCAACTCCATGCTTCTATGATCTATGACTGCTTGATAAGGGTAATTGTGGTTTGATGAATGATGATGGTCATATAGATTCTCTGTGTGATGGAACTGTTGATTCATACAATCAGTGCCTCTGTGAAGCTTTCACAGGCTACATGATTCATAGCATCCCTGCAAATACACAATCCCTTTCAGAGTATAAACTGGAGGTAAAAATCTTGCAAGAGGTAACATTTTAAACTATAGCTGTGCCTCAAGCAAAATTAGTAATCATTGAATGCTTGATTTTAAATGTAGCACGGCTTTTACTTTCTGGTGCTGGAAATATCCACACTGTCCGTTACGGGGAAAATATATATATATACAATAATAATAGTTATGCTATCCACCAAAAGGAAAGCCACTTTCAATTGGAGACAATGACACAAAACTGACTTTGAGTAGTTTTAATATTACTATGTAGCAATGCCCCCTGGTGTTTACATGATAGTATTGTAAAGGTGATACTGAGGCGAAACAGATGGGCAGGAAAAAGTGGCTTGAAGTTGCCTTTTCTAAAGCCACACTGAAACCCCACCAACTGCACCACCAGATCCCAAGGCAGCTGGAGGGCTCACGTCATGACCACGTGACATGGCATCAAGCCAGGAAGAAGCTGAAAAAAGCTGCTTCTTTTTGAAACAGCTTTTCTCTGCATAAGGCTCCTAGAGGGCACTTTCCTGCTGGCTTCAAGGCATGCTTCCATCTAAATGCCACACCTTCAGGCTAGTCTGAAAGCACCTCTTTTTGCCTGTCTGTTTAGCCCCACTGAAGCAACTGGTGTAATACCTTTCACTTTGACATCAGGCTGACTATATAGACCACTGATAACTAAGATATTTCACTAAAGAGATCCATCAGCGCCCTTTTTTCTTTGTTTGGCTCTCCAAACTCTTAACTTTTCAAGTAAAACTCTTAGCTTCTGAGATGTTTTATCACCAAAACAAATTTTTGGTGACCCACATAAAAGACCTCTATAATTTATGCATAAGCTGCAAAGAAGAAGAAGAAGAAGAAGAAGAAGAAGAAGAAGAAGAAGAAGAAGAAGAAGAAGAAGAGGAGGAGGAGGAGGAGGAGGAGGAGGAGGAGGAGGAAGAAGAAGAAGAAGAAGAAGAAGAAGAAGAAGAAGAAGAAGAAAGATAAACAGAGGTTCTTCCACAACCAATTAGCAGTAGTCTGCCCTGCACTTGCTCTTGTTCTTGTTATTTTTCCCTAGTGCTATTATGGGAGGGGAAGAAGGCTTTTTCCAATCTACTGTAGATGCACAGTAAGCTGTTCCCTGAGGCTTTGAGTCACAATGAAAGAAAGAGCTGGGCTGACATCCAGGACTTCAGGCACATTCAACTAACAGGCATAGAGACTATGATGTTAAAATAAAGTGGCAATTGTAGAATATTTCAGCACATTTAAAGGTACCCTCTAAAAAGGGATAGCAACTATTGTAATGGCAGAACAGTAATTATTACTGTGATAACACATAATAGTCAGAGATAAATGATGCAATAAGTGGCCTACAGCACATAAAGCATCACAATCTTTTATCTGATGGGTCCATCATCCCTCACAGCAGCTTTCTAGCCAGATTGCCCCACACCTCACAACCCAACTACCCATGACTTGCTAAACAGGGCCCTGAACTGGAGTACACCACTCCAGGGCAAGGCCCCTGGAAGATGGCTGCTCAAGGGCTATATAGTACATAAGCAAACACAGGAAATGAAAGCTTGCTTGACCCATCTCCCATCCCAACAAACTCTCGGCTTTTGGTCTCTTCTCTGCCTTTGGTCTTTTCTGAGCTTTGAACTGTCAAGTGAAAATGAAATAAATAATAATAAAATAATAAAACTTTATTTATACCCCGCCTCTCTGTCAAAGACAATCGAAATTATCTGGCCGTGTCTAATAAATACAAATCAACCATTTCTGTTCTACTGGAGAGCTGTTAACATTTGGCCATTATGCCAATAACGACTCTAAAAACTATCTGCCTAGTGGCAGAAGCCAAGCTCACTACTCTGTTTGTATGGCAAGTCTTATGGGCTTTCCATTAGATTGCAGCCTGATGTTTTACTTGCATTATGAGTGAATGGAATATTGAATTGGCTGGATTCAGACTTAGTAAACTGAGTAGACATGAGACAGGCACATTCTGAAGATCCAGTGCCTTCCCCTCATCTTCACAGGCTAAATCCCAAAATCACTTAATGCCATGGCTCCATCCTATGGAATCCTGGGATTTGTTTGTTGTGACACCAGAGCTCTCTGACAGAGACAGCTAAATATCTCCCAAAACTACAAATCCCAGCATTCCATAGTACTGAGCCATGGCAGTTAAAATGATGTCAAACTATATTATTTCTGCAGTGTGGGTGCAGTCTAGGTATAGTGGGCCCTCAGTATCCGCGTTCCAGGAGACCCCGTAGATACCAAAATCTGTGGGTGCTCAAGTGCCATTAAATACAGGGGTATAGTGCCAAAACCAAAGTTTGCCTTTCATAATTTATATATTTTTTGAATATTTTTGAACCATGGATGTGGAGGGCTGACTATAGTTCTCAAGATTCTGGGAGCCCTAAAAGGAGAACCTCCAAAGGAATATTGTTTACAGCCAACATTAAGATGCTCCAAGAGTAACCAAAGGCATAATACAAAAAAATCCTCCTCATGGCAGTTGAAGCAATGTCAGACTGCATTATTTCTGCAGTGCAGATTCAGCCTAGGTCTGGCTCCATCTCTTGACTAAATCTGGATCCAACTTTGTAGATGGGATTAATTAGTGAAGGAGAGTGGGTGTTCCAGCAACCCTACTGAGTATATTTGGTTCCTATAATGGAGCGCTGTGGTGTTAGTTTAGCTAATTAGGTTTTGCTTTAATGAAAATTCTGGTGCCAAGAATTACGGTCACCCTGACCTTTCGCAGTTTTTCTTCCAGCAAAGCCATATGAATGTCAGGCCAAAGATGACACTTTTCCCCCAGAGCAAGAAGCATTCCCAGTGATTGCAGCTATTTTTATCTTTATTCTACTTCTCTTAAATGCTTACGGAGCTGCCATGGAATCTCCACTCCTGTCTCTCATTGCTACGTGCAGCATCTTGTGTTCTGTTTTCAGTTTCATGAATGGAAACAAGGCCAAGTTAAGTAGGCTCTGAATTGGTTGGCAAGTGAATTAGCTGCCAACTTCACGGCTGTATATTTTTGAGTCACATGCTCCAGTCTTTATAGAACTATTCTATATTCTATATTCGATCCAATATAGGGAGAGGTGGGATACTGTTATTATTATTATGCATCAACTTATCTGCTTATTCAGTCCCAATATGAAAGGGGGAAACTATCTCTAAACATACATAATAGCATTTCAGGTAGGTGTGAGAAAATATGATTAAAATGGCATCGCATTTAATTATGGCATTATTAAAGTGCAGTTCTGTCTCAATTATACTGCAACATTCTCAGAAGTGATTTTCTTAAAAATCTAAACTATGGCTTGCAGGTCTTAGGATCTGGATAGGCTGCCCTAGGAAGTCATCCAAAGCCCCCAGATTCCCCCCCCCCCCGCCCCCCATTGTTTTTCAGAACAATTTTTGGACAATTCTTTTGCCTCGAACGCTCCCAAAACAATCTAGAAATGCCAGTGGCTTGCTTCCTCTTCCCTAAAGCTCACAAAAAAGAAAAAAACAACAATCCTAAGATTGGCCAAAAGTGGCAGCAAGAAGTGACATTATATCACTTTGAGTGTGCCAAAATGTGTCAGTGGCCCCTCGCCCCATGCACACTTGCTCACCCCTTTCTAAACATTTATTTTGTAACAAAGTGCTTGCTGCATCAGATATTCAAAATAATTTTTTGTAAAATACACTCCTAAAATGAGACTTCACAACAGTTGAGGACACAATGGCAGGGTCCTTGTAACATACCATCTTAACCTGATTTTCTTTTATCTCAGTATTAGCAACTGAGAGCACCAACTAAACAAAATTATTTCTATTAATTCTAGGAAGTGCTCTCATCTCAATATAACACATATAGCACTGTATCCACTAATTTGTATAATGTGTGAAACAGCCTTGTGTTTTGGTACAGCGGAATATTGGGGGAAGAAATTAATCTACTCCCCTGGAGAACTTCATTTACTCCTTCATTTGCCTTCATTTACTCCTCCTAGATCCACTGTATGAAAAACAAAAATCATTGTAAGGAACTTATTGATAACATTTCTGTCCTGACAGCATAATAATATTAATATTAAGAAGAAGAAGAAGAAGAAGAAGAAGAAGAAGAAGAAGAAGAAGAAGAACTACTGCTACTTATATCCCACCTCTCTGCACTCAGGCAACCAGGGCGGCTTACAATAGTTAAAAATACACATACCATATCCCTCCAACCCTCCAACCCAATTAAATTAGAATTAAACAATTTACAATCTAAAACATATTAATATAAAAAACAATTTAAAAAAATTCATACATATACAAGCAAACAACAATATATAAACGATCAGGACAGGAAACAGGATCAATACCTTACTTATTCTCTGTGGTGGTTGGGCATCTATTCAGGAAAGACCTGCCAGAAGAGATCCTTCTTAACAGCTTTTTTGAAGCTATTTAAGGTGGTCATATGACGGATCTCGTCCCGCAGGCCGTTACATAATCTGGGAGCAACAGCCGAGAAGGTCCTCTGGGCAGTTGTAGACAATCTTTTCAGCCAATGTTACTGGAGCACCTTGACTTTTCATGAGGAAGTGCATTTTAAAAATAGAAGCCCTCATTAAAACAGGCATTGTAAAATAGATTGTAATGTATATTTTCTATTAAAATACATGCTGTATAGCATTTTAATATTTGGACATCTAAGAAGCAATGCTTCCCAGTGTCTCTCAGTCATGCACAATAACTAATACTAAACTTTTTTTTTCATGGAAAGGTTATGGATATACTCCACAATATGGGACCAGAAACAGTTGTAATCACCAGCTCAGACCTACAGGCGCCTTCGGGAGATGATTACCTGATAGCATTAGGAAGCCATCGGAAAAGTAAATCAATACACACTGACTTGGTTTTACATTTTACAATATGTAAAAGCTTAAATTCTGAACTATGCATTTTTTCTTCTTTCACTTAATGTATAATGCAGTTTGTGTTATTTCATGTAATGTATTTTGATTTTGCCAGTTGTAGGAAGGGGCAGGGCAACTGAGGGAACAAAAACCCTATTCCCCAGATGTTGACAGTCTTATTTAAATTACTGTCTTGGTGTCTTGAGATGTCAACATACATTGCCCACACACTTTCTAGCATTTCTTCAAAGTTGGATGCAATAAAACTTCACTTTTGTTTTGGATGAAAGCTAAGATTCTCTGTAAAATAAATTATATGGTCAGTCAAACACCCTGTGCTTTTTCTGTGCTCCCACATTGAACACAAATTGCGGCTAATATTTTTCCAGGGGTATTTCCTGATGTGGACACTGAAGTGGGTATCTCCTAAGAAGGAAAAGTAACCATATTTTTGACATAGATGCTACCTTGCCTACATCTGGTTTAAGTTGAGATTCTTATTTGATCTTATTCACTGGGAAGAATATAACACGTGTCTGCCTTAACAGCTACAGCAAATGGCACCACAGTGACACAGAGGATCCGAATGGAATCACCTAAAGTAGATGCTGTCTTTGTTGGAACAGGAGACTTGTTTGCTGCCATGCTCCTGGCCTGGACCCACAAGCACCCAGACAACCTAAAGGTATGGATAGACAATTTCTTTATTTTTCCCCATTGTCTCAGTGGGATTGAAAAACATTCTCCTTTTTTATAGTTTTTTGTGGAGCTTTCGGGCTATGTGGCCATGTTCTAGAGAAGAGTTCCTTTCTGACGTTTCGCCAGCATCTCTGGCTGGCATCTTGCTGGCGAAACGTCAGAAAGGAACTCTTCTAGAACATGGCCACATAGCCCGAAAGCTCCACAAAAAACTATGGATGCCGGCCATGAAAGCCTTCAACTCCACATTCTCCTTTTTCTTATGAAATTTAAAAAAGAAGGAAAAAACAGGGCTGCAAAGAAGGCCACATGAAATAAAAGAGAGCAAATGTCTTGTGAGCTGTTCATATACTGCCCCTGCTTCCTCTGGCATGAGGAGGAGTTTAAACTTTAGAGTTTTAGAGTTTAGATGTTTTGTTTAACTACAGCTTAACTTGTCATCTGAAACCACAAAGACTGTTGCTAATTTTAATAATAGTTAGTTGAAACAAACCAACTTCAAAACATTGTTTATGAATCTGGCTTATTTCAACAAAATGTAGGGTGTATCAACACTGAAGAAATAAAGCAATTTGACACCATGTCATGGCTCTATCCTGTGGAATCCAGAGTTCTCTGGTAGACCAGGCTGAAAACCTCACCAAACTACAAATGCCAAGATCTCAAGATTCCAAGACCTAAACTCAGGAACTGCCCAAAGATAGTTTCCTGGGAGCTGTTGGCCACTGACAAGCATACCAATGGCTGTGTTTCCCAATTTGAGTACATCTATGGTGCTGTAGTTGTCTCCTTGCTGATGGGTTTTTACTTTGAATGTATTAAATGTTAAATCCCATCTTCATATGTCCTTACCATTGTAGCCTTATTTAGGTAATATAAATTGGATTAAGCAAGCATGCAAAGAGTGGGAGGAAGCCCCTTTTGTGACATTCTGCTCATGTGAAGAGAGGCAATGTATGGGTAAGAGTCTCTGCTATCTGTAGAGACTCTCCATTTAATAGAGAAACTTGAAAAACTGCTGCACTGAGAAGAGTAATAATACAGTGGGGAGGGCTTGAGCATTGCCTCTTCTCACATTATTGCTCTACTCAAATACAGTAGCTTTTCAGCTTTCCATATTATAGAGTGAGTCTCCATAGATAACAGAGGCTCTTCCCTTCAGACTGTCACTCTTCACATATGTTTAATCCATTCCATAGGGCCTTTGCCTCCAGCTTTCACCTTGATATGTAATTTGGGGGTGTGTGCCAAAAGCTTCATTTAGAAATAAAGCCTGCTATCCACAAGTTATTTTTCTCAATATTCCTAGTGAAATTTTATTTAATAGTGATCTTTCTACTACAGGAACAAAATTTAATGAGAACAACATTGAAGAAAATTAACATTGAAGAAATCAGCTCTTTGAGGCTCTATTACTACTGCTAGTGGCCAGCAAAGTGCCACTAAAACTGACATCTCTTTCTTTCAATTGAAGGTGGCATGTGAAAAGACTGTGTCAGCCATGCAGCATGTTTTGCAGAGGACCATTAAGTGTGCAAAAGGTAACCAATTTACATTATGTTCCTGAATGCATTCATTTACTGTTACTAAGAGGCATATTTAGGAGAGTCATCGTTGAGAATTAAGGAGAAATATGCCTTATTAGCTCTTTCTAAAGTGTCTCTGTCCTCTTCACATACTGGGAAAAATTTTGAGGCATCACTTTGGAAGAAGCATTGTAGCTTGAGTGAGGCATCACTTTGGAAGAAGCAGTGTGGCTTGCACAGAACTGATGTGTTTTTGAAACTGTAGCCATACCAGTTTGGAGTGGGTGGTAGAACTTGTCTCCATTTGTAACTCGCTCCCACTTGTCTTTATCCTTCCAACTTCTTTTATATGCATGTACCAGCTGTTGGATAAGTTACTTTTTGGGCCACAATTCCAGACTGCCCCAGCTAGAATGGTCATCAATGTCCAGAATTCTCCACTGGCAATGCTAGCTGGGAGTTGTTGTCCAAACAACAACAACAACAACATTTCCAGAGTCACACATATACATAGAATGTCCTGCCATCAAACATTGTAATGATTTTGGGCGTACAGCTTTAAAGAGGGTATAAATAAATTCACAAAGAAAGGATCTATCCGTGTTCATTAGCCTTAAAGTTTGAATGGTGCATCAGTGTCCAAATGTAGGATGCAGGACATCAGATATTGAGGAGAAAGATGGAAGGAGTCGCTCTTTTCCTTAAGGCCAGCCTCTGTGCTTTCTAGAAGCATCTACCTGCCCACTGTGTATAAGATGCTGAAGCACTGGATGGAATTGTATTGTTGTAATTGTTTTTCCTTGTTGCTATTTGCTTATTAGTTGTTTATTTTATTTATATGCTTCCTTTCTGCCAGCATGGAACCCAAGGTGGCTGCCAAAAGTTTAAACAAGATAAACTGATACTTACTACACCAGAATAAATCACATACAGAGTTTAATAAATGGGTTTTTTTAAAAAAAATTCATCCAAAGTGCCAGCAAAGATGGTACAATCCCCACTGACAGAGGGTATTCCAAGGATGTCAGGCCACTACAGAGGAGGCCCAGTCCATGGTGTTCACTAATCCAAAACCTGGAAAGTTTGGTGTTTAGGCTACAGCTTCACAAATTCCTCAGCCAGTATGATTGTTCCAGTCAAAAAAATTAAATCCCCAAGCTTTGTATTTATTTCACAGCTCTTACCAACAGAGATGAAATTACATCCTTTGATGCTGTTTTAAAGCTGTAGTAGAACAGGGAGCAAAATATATTGGTGAGGTACAGACTGGAAGGGACAACTGTTTCTTCAACATTTCTTGATATTAAAACATTCATGGGATTTCTGTGTTCTGTTATTGTTTTGTTTTTTAGCCCAAGCTGGAGAAGGAAACAAACCTAATTCAGCCCAGCTGGAACTGAGGATGGTCCAAAGCAAAAAGGACATAGAAAACCCAGAGATAATTATAAGAGCTACTGAGTTATAAAGGTTGTGTATCTCCTAACAACGCACAATGTATTGATGTCCTCATTTTCTTTCCTGTAAGTTGTAATGTTTGCCTTAGATCTGTGACAGAAACCTGACTTCCATGAAATAGTGCCCAGCATAGATGAGATCCACAACCAAGCACATGTGCTGGCCTTGCTCAAATTAAGAAGGAAAAAAGTTAGGTGTATATATGAGCTCTCTCCCAGGTATGAAAATGCTTGTCTGATTAATTCAGTCATATTATAAACCCTGGGTGTGGGAGCATAAGGTTTCCTGCCTTGCCAAAGACTTTCAGAATGCATTTGTTAGTGTAATGATTGTCTGGAGTAGATACATATACTGTGGTAAAGCATCTTGTGCCAATTGAGTAGGTTACCTTTTCCCTTAACTGAAGAGATTTGGTAGCCTGCTACAATATTCTGTACCTCAACCACTCTGGAATAAAAAACAGAGGGAGATACAGAGTGTAAGGTGGGAATCCAAAGGTAGATTTTGGGCACTCTGTACCGTCGTTGGAGGTATAACAACATATGGCTAAGAATTGCTTCCATTTTCAGTCTGAATAATTGCAAGATTCCACCATCCAGAGGTGCTAATCCTTTAATATCAAGTAACCAAAATTATCCCATGTCGTTTTTTTTTTTTTTTTTTTTTTTTGTTTTTTGTTGATGATGACTTTTTTTTACTTCCTGAAGAAATCTGGATGAGTACAAGATAAAAGTGATTCTACCTCTGATAGAAAATGTTTGCCTGAGTTTTATCAAAGCCTTTTTAGATGCAGATTTCCTTAATAGGTATCTTATTATGAAATCTGAATAGTCCAGTTCATCTTCTAATGAATAGAATGGGAGTGCAAGTAGGTGTTCTTTGTTGTGACCAACCAGTTTCCTGTTTGTGATTACTAGCCATTGTGCTCCTGCTTCACTGAAGGAATGATGCCATTTAATCATTAGGTTCATTCAGTAACATCACTTCAGCCAAAGCACGCCAAGCATTGCCATTGCACAACCTCCATGCCTTTCAAAGACACTTGGGCAGGAATCTCATGCAAGTCTGATGGAAATGAATTAGATTGGAGAGTGTTATTTGCAGGATAGAGGCAGGATTGCATCTAGGTTTATCCATGCTGCAGCACTAATATAGATTTATTAATCTTATGGTCGTATCTTCATGACTTTAACAAGGTTATTGTTAAAACTTCATCCTCAAAAATAAACAGTAGTCTGTACATTCCAGTGGAAGTTAAACATGCTTCAATGCATTAGAAAAACAGAGTTCTAGATACTCTTGCAATAACATCTTTAAAGCTATTAAATAGCTTCAGTTACTTAATGTATGAGTCCTAGAAACCTACATATTCAGCACTTAGAAGTTTAATCCTGTTAGATTCTCCAGGCTCAGTTTTGTTTTTTGACCACAAATAGTATGGATAAATTGATATTTGCAATTTTTAATTTTTTTCTTCAGATAAAACAGGGTATCAAAGCAATCCATGATCCTTAAGTGTTTCTAACACACTTGTGCTAGTGTTACTTCCTTCTTCCTTGAAAAATAACCAGGGTATTTTCACCATTTTTATTAAAACATTCAATTTCTTGGGACTTTTTAAGGAAATAGGGTTCTGCAAATGTGTTCCCATTAACCATGGTGGCTCTTGTGCAGCCACCATGTTGTGCAGCCCCTGATTTTTTATTTGCCAGACTTTCAAAGAGCTCCAGACTGTATTTATTTAAAACATCCATTATTAATTTTTTTTGTCCATCATGGCTACAGATGTAAACTTGATTGCAGACTTTTCCCAATGTGATCATCAGCATCAAAAAAAGGTTCCCACTCTTGCCCTTTTTCAGCATGTAAAGTTTGTTGAGGGTTTTCTTCAAGATAAATGTTTCCCGGTAGCATCAAATGAACGTGGCAGAAACATGAAAGTATGTGTACAGCTTTCAAAGGAAAAAAAAGCCTTACTTAAATTGCTTATACCTAACAGGCTTTTATGGCATCTTTCCCTTGCCTCAAAAACAAAGTATGAATTAAAACCTTGTTGTTCTATGTGTTTTCAAGAACAACCAACCCATGCAAATTTCATCCACAGCCTTCCTATGGAGATCCATAGACTCTGAAGCATCTCTGAAACTGCTTGAGAAATAGTCTACATAATGACATCCCTTGAATATTTTCTTATAATGTTTCATTCCTGTCCCTTTCTGCCTCTTGTAAAAGTTGCATCCACTTATTCACTTTAAAAAATGGGGACATAGGCAGTTTTGGATATGGTAGGATTTATTCCTCTAGTTACTGATTGTAATCCAAGATTATACAAATGCAAGTTGAGAAAGTGCATGAGTGGACCATTCATCCTTGGGAAAAGTCTACACAGAAAGTATGAAAAGACTACACTGTTTCCCTCTGGTACTTCTGTGTAATATGACCCGCATGGACTGGTTCCCACAGAATATCACGCTAGGTTTCTTTATATTTAAAAAAAGCATTATATCAAATTGGTCTTTCCTTCATCCAACTCCCTGCCCTAGCATTTATACTTAATTTCAGGACTCCTAATCATCTTCCTCTGTTTTACCCATTTAACAATTTTGGAGCAAGTCACAGACAGATTTTAGCAGATTTGATGGAAATACATTTTCTTAAATATTCACACAGAGAGATTGAGAGGGAGAGGGAGAGAGAGAGAGAGAGCCAGTTTGTCATCTCTGACACCCTCTGCAGTTTGGAAGGAGTATTTTCATATTAATATGGGGAATTCCCTGCTAATAATGACTGGATCTACTGCTGTTACCTGTACATCCCACTGTTGTCAAATAACCTTTTAACAGTTAAAAATGTGGGTGATATGATTGTTTCCCTATTGCATGAGATTCCTGCTATTTTCATGCTGACAAGCCAAAAGTCTCTTACATCACAGTAGTAGCACAATAGCATTTTAACACAATAATAATGTCCTCATATACCATTGTAGACAGCCATATAGTAATAACAAGTTTAAGCAAAATTGTCAGATTGGAGGAATATAGCTGTTTGTTTAAAATATTCGAGCAGAGAGATTTTATGTAGACCCCAGTACATTTTTATCACTATCTTATCACAGAATGGCAGCACAAACCATTGGACAGGTTAAAGTTTTGTTCCGTTTAACAACATTCCACTTTTACTTTTCTCAAAGTCCAAGGAAGCTTAGCCCTTAGTCCTTAGATAAGTCCTTCCCTTCTTTTTCATGGTGACTGTCTTGATTGTACAAATATTTATTGAAGACCTCATATCTGCTGTATGTTGAACCTTCATAGGCCATGGATTAATTCAGCTCACATAAAAATGCCTGATTTCTTGCCCCTACACTACATTTGGACTTGCATGCATTCAGTAGAAATGAATGTGCATAATTTCTTTTCTTTAGATAAATAGGAATAAAAAGTTTTACTAGATATATATTTTAATAAACACATAAATTTATTAACACAGAATTGGGGGGGTATAAAATCATCCCAAACGCCTTTTCCTGTAGAATAGTAGTATGTCAAGATGGCTGTAGCCATAGTCAGGAATGTAACAAGTCTGGAGAAAAAGAAATCATTTTCTTTGAAATCAGACTTCATCTTTGGCCTAAGATGGACAAATTGTAACACCCCAACAACAACAACAACCTCACTAACATTCCCCTTCTTTAAATCAGTGAGCTTTTTTGAGAAACATAATTAATCTTGGGATCATGATCCTATTCTAATCACTTTGGTGGCCCAGCTGTGTACAAAAGTGATTGATAAACACACTTAATTTAAAAAAAAACAATAATTTTAATCATTTTTTGATTCTAAGCATGGTCTTTCTACTGAATCAGAAAGAAAAGATTTTTTAAGAATCTTACTAGATTGTCATGGAGTATTTTTAATTGCTGTGATTTTTAAGACCTTTCTTTTTAATATGCTTTTATCAAAAGTTTAATTTCTTGATTCCCCTCCCTCCAGAGACAATTTTTGCAACAACAATAAACACCTAGCACAATTGTGCCCAAACACCTGTACAAGGGTTCCACTGTTTTGAGGAATTAGATTTATATGGTATGATGTATATGGAGCAGCTAAGAGAGATGCAAGTTCCTCCCTTAATATTTTGGAATGTTCACCTCAGAGCGATCACATCCCATGTACAGATCTGTCCATTGGCAGAGCCTTTCTTCAGCTACTTCTCCTCAGAACAGGACAGCAGGGCCTGAGTCTATCAAGTAGAGGGCTATGTATGCTTCCCACCACTACTTGATGCCAGTGCGCTTCCCACAGTTCTGAGGTCCCATCTTCTGTGTATCAGTATCTGCATTCACATGGGATAAGGCATGGAGCAGGGGGAAAGAAAAGCTGGCAGTGTCAGATCTAATCTCTCTGGCCATTTCCCCACCTCCACAAATAGCAGTGAGCTGGATCAAGAGAGAAGTGAGGCTCACTTGTAGCCATAGGCTTTTGTGCAATTCCTTCTCTCCACTACAAACTTCTTAAGACGGTTTTTCTTTTTCTTTTAAAGATCTGAAATATTTTTCCTACCAACCCCAATGCATAGACCAAACCTGGCTAGCACAGGTGGAACCAGGTTGAAAATAAAGCTGGATGTGTTGAAACAAATTAGTGTATGTCCTTAACAGTGGCAGAGGCATAAACATCTTGGCAGACAGCACTACAGTAGTTGGAATAAATACTGCAGCAAGTTCTACAATTGTCTTAACAAACTGGGAAGTTGGTATTATCATCTGTTCTGACTCATTTGTGTTTACCTTCACTTTTTTTGTAAAGATCTTTTCAATGTACCTGTGCAGCTGTTTTGGGTTTTTTAAAATATATATATATTATTACTGTGCTTTCAAATCTTGTGGAACACAAGGGGCTAACTACATGTTACATGCAACTTGTATTAGAGCTCTGAAGGTAATAGTTTTTAAAGAAAAACAGCTTTGGCTGGAAATTATTTTTAAGCACAGAAATAATGAGTAGGAAAAGAGGGTAAGCACTTTCCCTTTTGCTTTAAAATCACCAAGGCTATTTTTCTTGGAAAATTTACATCATGGAAAATCTGTACAGCATGGACACATAACCATTAGTTAGCCTCAAGCAGGACCAAAACTCATGTAAAATGAAGTATCTTCTGTGCTTAAATCCAGCTTTTATGTACCAATAATTCTGACATCCTTGCTCATAATGACATTTAGGAAAGTAAATAGAAGTTGTCATTTGTGAAATTTTATTCACTCTTGCTTTTAACACACTTTTAAGAAGCATATATATTAAAATGATTAAGTTTTAAAATGTTTATTTGCCAAATTGCATTCAAAATGCAAGAAATCTGTAATCAGCGCAATACTTTTAAAAAGAATTTAGAGGACCAAGATTTCTAGCTAAAGATACTGCCTTGTTAAGAGTAATCTTATACGTATCTTGATTGGATGGTGTTGATTCATTGTCTGTCTGGTACTGTTGCAGTGATTGTACTAGTCTCTTAATTTACAATATGTGGCAAGAAAGATTGTAATAAAATTATCTATGTTTAATAACACTGTGCATAACTATTGTTAGATTTTGCTTTGTTAAGCCACTTCAGAATTAAACAAAACAAAAACATTTTGATAGTGGTTGTTGAACTAAATGGCCTTTTATTAAGGTTTTATCATTGCTTGATGTGAACACTTCTTATTGTAAGACAGAGCCAACAAGTGAAGTTTCTAAGTGACCTAAAGAAAACCCACAGGAAGCACTGATTGAGAGCTAGAGGTTGGGGTAAAAATATTTTTACTTCCACTCTTAAATTTTCCCAGAAAGAACTCACAGTTTTTCCATCCTTTGCTGGAGCTCACAAAAATGGCCCAGGCACCCTACAATGAGCTGTTTCATTCCAAAGTTACTTGGTCATCTGTATCATGTGGCCAAGTAATAAGGAAGATTTTAACACAGATGTGTGGGTGACATGGTTGACAAAACTAGGTACATGTCAGGATTTCTATAAAGAAACACAGACATATTGCTGGAGTGTTACATGTTTTCACTGACAAATCTGAGTCAGGGCTCTTGTGTATGTTGGATTTCTTAGAGTACAACTTTTAATTATTCTACATGTGAGAGTTACTCATTTGTGAACCAAACAAAATATCAGATCCACATTAAGGCTCCTGTCCCAACAGAGCTCATGGGCTATAGTTTTTCATGACTAGATGTGTGATTTACTAAAGCTAGATAAAATGACTTCTGCCTCCTGATCTCTCAGCAGACTAGCTGGAGAGGATGTATAGTGGTGGTGCTAGACATGCAAACTTTGGTTATATAAATAGATTGTTTTTGCCTTTCTGAGAGTCGCATGCATAAAGAATTCCCTTCTAGATAGGATCCTCCAATGGTGTACAAAAATCAGCAACAAATTAGAGCCCTGTCCATTGCCTACCCCTACCCCCATATTTTAGCACTGCTAAATCTGTAGCTCTTTCAGTATTGGCCCATATATAAGATGATGGGGATGTAAACAATTGACCTGAATTGTTCATTCTTCTCTCCAAAGAGATCCTATCAGAGCTTAGAGATGTTTTTTAGACTACAACTCAGAAACATCCCAGCAACAGTGAAATTTAGTCTAAAGGGTAACTTTTCCTAGCTCTGCATCCTATAGTTTACCCCAAACCCATTTTCTCTTTCAATCACACAGTTCTTTAGAAAGCAGCCCGATTCTGAATGGTTCTTGAGGAAAGATTGCAATCCAAAAAAAAAAAAAAAATTGCTTCTTTATTCTGAAAGAAGCACATTGCTGACGTAGGTGCTCTGCGGCCTGTCAATACACTGTACAGTTGATCGATTGGTTGTATTGGACAGGAGCTGCATAATTCCAGCTCAGAGTCCTGAAGTTCCCTGTTAAGAATTCTACATATACAATTGCATTTGTGCCTTGGTAACCTCTCACACAGAAATAATAAGGCTGGTTCCCTGATGAGAACATAAATTGTGGGAGATTATGCTTGTGGAGAAATTGGAAGATAATTTTTAAAAGAAATTATTCAATCCCTTACTTCCATTGGATTAAAAGGAAACTGTCCAGAAGCATGGAGTATTATGGTTTATTAGCTTCTTAGGCCATTCCACTCCTCCTGTGCAGTTTTTCCATCCTGTGCCACCCAAAGACAATGGATAGTCATATGTCTGGTATCTATAACTCCTCACCTACTGGCCTCAGGCATGTGCTTTCTGGGTAAAATGTATTCCTGAACTGCAGACTTTTGTTAAAAGCCATAGATTGGATGTAAGAATTGGTATTTCCAGCAAATGAAATAAAGGAAACACACTGAAGAAACTGCTAATCATAAAAAGACTGTCATATGTTAATAAGTGCAAAGTGTATGTATTGTTAACATGTTGCCTTTTCATTGCGTTACCACTTAGAATAATAATTGTGTCTAGAAGAATGTGGTATGTGTACTCTGTATGTGTATGTTTTGAAGTTATTGGTACACTGGGGTAAAAATCAATTTTGTAGGTTGTCAGTACAGTCCGTCAGAAAGGGAAATAAAAGTATATATTTTTATAAATAGTCGTATGATTTTAGGTCTCAGCTGCACAACAACTGCCTCTTCCAGGAATTCAACGCTGCAAGAGGGTAGCTGTAGAAATAAGAAAGATAACTCAACCTATCCTGATCACCCCAGATTGATTTAATTAATGAATAAAGATGCCTTTGAAATATATTTTTAGCTATAAAATATTAAATGGAGAAATATTTACAAGTAAACTTTCTATGTATTTAACATTTGTGCAGTGCTTTGTATTTAAGAAAGATTCTGTTATATGTTTATACCTCTTATTAATTGTTCTTCAGTTGTAGGGACAAAAATATTGAGAAATTGTTTTTATGACAGAGATAAAATATCTGTGTGGTGTGTAACTGTGCATAATGTCAGTGGCTACTGTCCCAATGAAATTGTTGTTTGTATACTTTCTGTCTGGCACATGTGACTTTTATCCATTTTGTAGTAAAGTTTACATGCTAAAATATGTAGGAAGATTATAATAAAGTCAATGAACTACCTAAGTGAAAGCCAAGAACTAATTCCTGTCAAAGAACTATGATTTATAGATGTATTACTTTGAGGGGGAAGAAGCAGCTTGTCTCAAATACTTGTAACACCTTTGAGGCATGGGGCTGAAACAGGCCACCCCTTCCGAAGGTGGATTGGGGCTGTGGAACTGCACGACACAACTCCAATCTGCCTTGAAGCCAGCCAAAAAAAGAGTGGCAAAGAGCCACTCCCTTTTGGGCCAGCAAAAAGGCGACATGTAAACGCTGGAAAGCCCAGAATCTGACCACATCGGGGTAGCCAGGCAGCTTGAAACTGGTTTCTGGGCATCTTGGGGGCATGTGTTGTTTGTATGCCACTCCCTCAAGCCAGCTAGAAGCCAGTTTTTTATGTCAGTGTGTTTTGTCCCTAACTGAGCAAAATAAGATGTATCATAAGCTTTTGTAGACTTTGTCTGCTTCCTCAGATGCAAGCTTATACAAAATACCTTTACATACTGATATTCCAGATGGACATGGCTATAGTTCTGAGTTCTGTCTCAATTATTGGATTCCTCTAAAGGAAGTCATGATGAAGACAACATTGTCATTATCTCTATAGTCTCTGTAGTGTCCTGTGTAAATTTGTTTGGAGGTGATGAGGATTGTAGTGATACTTCACCATTTCTTGGACAAAAGGGTTTAATCTGTCCAGAATAACTGTCCCTTTCCAATACTTTCCTGAGGTATCGGTTTTGAAACCATTCTGGCAATGACAGGTCACAGGAATATTGCTGGCAGTATACAGATCACAACAGTCCTTTCACTGAGGGTTACAATCAAATGTAACATAGGAGAAGTCTCCTTTGGTTTTGCTCAGCTGAAGCAGCAAATACTATAGTCAAAGAGGTAAGAATTGCATGGCAAAGAAATAAGACATTGGACTAGTCCATATAAAAACCTGGCCATTACAGACCAGCATGGTGTAGTGCTTTAGACTATGACTCTGGAGACCAGGGTTCAAATCCTGGCTGGGCCATGTAAACCCAATGGGTGACCTTGTGCAAGTCACACTCTCCCAGCCTCAGAGGATGTCAATGGCAAACCTCCTCTGAAAAAACTTGCCAAGAAAATTCTGTGACAGGTTTGCCTTAGAGTCGCCATAAGTTGGAAATTACTTGAAGGCACACAACTATAACCAAGTGTTACATTCCTCACATGAAAAGTAGTGAGTTATCAACCAGACGGTTAACAATTTTACCAAGAAATAGTAGGATTGAGTAGCAGCTGGTTATCTCTTGTTTATCTATTCTTTTTTTTCTCAATCACAACAGTTGCTAATGGTTCTTGCATTCTCTCTTCCCATATCTTAGGGGAAATTAGCTGCACAAGGAGGTGAGAAGATAAGCATAAACAGAGAAAGGCAGCCAGCAGCAGGGTTTTGCATAAGAGTTTTTTGAGTAAGACTATCAAGAAGAGTTGACTTTCAATGAGAGAAAAGGTGAGCTTGGGTTTAGGGCAAGGTCAGATAGTTGTGGCAGAGGCAAATTTTTGCCCCATTCCCACCACCACCCCTCGCTCCTGTAGGTTACACTCCCTCCTCAGCATGCCCACACATCTGTTTTCCATTGCAAGTCATCTTCTGTCACCATTTTGGGAGGGACTGCAGATGAAAAAAGGTATTTGACAGGTAGTATAGAGTTTTGAAGTACTTGTGAGGGTGGGGTTTTCTTGTATTTTCATGCATGTGGGGGCATACTGTGTGGCTTTGGGCAAACACTGAATCACACCAATTCTTAAAGAGATTTGGGGGACTGCCAAGGCTTTTCGGGGCCAGAAAAATAGGGTCCAGGAACTGCCCACAGCCCACACACTGCACTCTCCACATCTCTGTTTTAGGCAAACCCAGTGCTCCTGGATGGCAGAAACTTTTAAAGGGCATTTTAGCCCTCCCCAAAACTGGAGATGCTCACATTTGCAGGTCACAAGGAGGAAGATGGGGACCACATGTGGCCCATGCCCTGCTCTTTTCCAATGCCTGGTTTAGAGATTTCATGTCTAAAGTGGGAAAAAAGAAAATAGGGCATCAAATAGATTTCTTTTCAGTCATCAAATAGAGTGTTGTGGACATTTAGGGTTCAAATAATGTGATCTCTTCCCTGAGATCAAGAAAGCAATTGGCAAATTCACCTAAGTCAGCTAGGTAAGCAGTTTATCCAGTCTTTGGGTCAGTTTACATCCATGGAAAAAGTGAATTCCATTGACTACAGATGATTAGAATGTGTTTTGTAATGTATTTGTTTCATTGCGCAAAATAAAGGAAGTAGCTTATTATCCCTTGAATTTTTGCTAAGTTGATTTTGTTTCTTTCCACCCACTTAAGATGGCAACACAAAATAATTTAGGGCTGTTTTACAAGATCAGTTTACAAGATAGTGCTGAAACAATCCATTGGTCTTTGTATCTCTTCTCTTTCCATAACTTTGCCAAGTACATAATGTCTCCCACAGAGTCAGTCTGATCCTGAAAAAAAAAAAAATTCAATAAAAGCTGATGCTCAGCATCTTCTAAACTAGGGTGGTATGGGGAGATTAGTTAGTGCATTAATGAACCCTAAGTTTTCATGAATAACAATACAGTGTTACATGGATGTGCTTATTTTAGCTAAGCGAATGATATAGATGCCACCAGAGGGTGCTGTGTTTGAAGCATCGGTAATAAACTCTTCACTATGCGCCCTCCAATTTGATTGATTGATTTAAAGCAATTTACAGCCTACCCTTTAGCCAAAAAATATCCCAGAGCATCTTACAAATAGTTAATATACATATCCACACAACTGCATAGTTTTGAATTAAAGTGTTAGAACTGGTTTTAATGTGTGTTTTTAGGTGTTGTGTTTTTAGTCTTTTAAAATCATTTTTACTGTTTGCATTGTTTTAGTTCGTGTTCATTGTATTGTACACCATCCAGATATCTTTATTAAAAGGGTGAAAGTTTTTAAATAAATACATACATAAAAGTTTGACAATCTTTCCCTTAGTCTTACAGCCTAAGTAAGGAATGACATGGGCAGCGGGGGAGATGGGAAGGGAGGAGGAGGACTTCATCTCCTATCTGTCCCAATCAATGTGGCATCAGAAATGCTGTAAGTTGTGGTCCAGAACATTTGAAGATCATTAGGTTTTGAGAAGCTGATCTCTGCAAAAGCCTATTAAACTTTAAATATTTCACTGCATCTTGCATGAGAAAAAGCCCCCTGAGCTCTGCCCTGATTCTGTTCTGTATTTCATATAGAAATAAATGGTTTTTTGTAGATGTCTAATTTTTAAAAATTATATTAAACTCTGATATTTTCATTGTGTAAAATGTAAAATCCTTTTTTCCAAGAAACATATTTCTTTTCGTAACCTTATAACATGGTATTTCTTTCTAAAGTAACTTTTGAATTTAAAATAAATAAATAAATAAATTCCTCCTTAGCCTTTTTAAGGGCTTACTGAAGACAGTGCTAAGGGTGCTATTTTAACTTCATTAGTAAATTAAGGCTTGTCATGGCAAAATATTTATGAGGAAAAGGCTACCAGATAGTAAGCTTAATCAGAAAAACAATAACAACCTTGCTACATAAGCACACAAAATATGATTACATAAAAGCAATGTGGAAAAACATGGAAACAAATGCAATTTAACAACACAAAGGCCTAAATCAAATTGGTAGTCACAACTATACCAGACCCACTGAACCAATGGAAACAGTGACTGTACTGTAGTTGGTGCTAACAAGTTGATTAAATTCTTATAGTAGTCAGAAGTATGTCATTGAATTTGATAGCATGGCTCCCAGGTGTAATCCAGTTACAGACTGAAACCACTACTTTTACCTGCCCTGCTTTCCCCCAAGGCTGTATGTGAGATAGATTTATCATTAGATGATGGTTGCTGTGTATAGATTCAAGGAAAAGCATATTTAAATAATTATTCTTGGATTTATATCTCTCCATAAACTAGATTTGACCTGTCTGCTGTAAGCATTAGATGATATTTCCAAAGCTGACAAAGTTTGCATAATTTGTATAATTTGTGTGGCAGGCTCTTAAGATTGTAACATAATATAATAGATATAATATACAAGTTCACTCTGTGAAATTAATGAACATTGACTTGTCAGATGGCTACAGGAAACACTTTAACGCAGCTCAAGACAAATGAGAATTGATTACTGAAGGAGGGTCTGAATCCGAACCTGTGAATAAGTCTTGGACAGTTACACTGTCATAAAGGGCACTCTTCAGTGATATTGTCTACAAGGAGAGTAATAAAAACCACATTTACAGAAATGAACTGACTACCAAGACTGAGCATGCAGTGTTTGCTTTGGGTGACTGCAGATGCTGCAAGATACAATAATAGTTCCTAAACAGACAAAAAGAGGGAAAGCCTTGGGAGAAGGCAATGGCAAACCTTCTCTGAACAAATCTTGCCAAGAAAACCCTATGATATGTTCTCCTTAAGGTTGCCATAAGTTGAAACAACTTGAAGGCACACTACAAGCATACAGTTTCAAAGGTATAATTTGTACAATATATGTGCTGCTGTAGAACATTAGTTTCTCACCCTGCATGTGCAACTTTTGATCTAAGCGATGTGTGTCTTTCAACACCATTTTGGGAACACTGCCTCCTGCTATTTCCATAAGCCAATCCCATCTATCTATAAAGATTCCATTATGATTCAGCTTTAATTTATTTGCTTAATTAACGGACTAACAGTGTACAGATTGCAGGGCCATAGCTATTGCAGGAGGGGGGTCAAATGACATAATTGTCCCTCCAAATGATAATTTTGACCTTCCCCCATAAAATTTTCCTTTTGTCCCCAAATTTCCAGCATTGCAGAGATGGAGACTCTGAAAATTGTTCACACCGGGAATTCTTACATTTGTTGTGTTTGTATCCTTTGGTAACTTTGCCCGATGCTTTCCTTTGGATGCCTAAATTCTACTTCTAAATGCTCAATGGAAATTCTACATTACTGCAATACCAGAAATGTGGGGAGTGAAGGAAAATTTCATTGGGGAGCAGAATTCTTATTTGGGAGGCAATGCCCTGATTTTGACCCCTTGCTGTTTTGTGGTCCAAATGGGGGGTGCCTCTCCCCACCATTTTGGGAAGACCTCTCACAGCTTCCTCTACTCTGACCATCCCTCTATAGAGTCTATAGAGATTCCTCCTTTGTCTTGCCATTCCCCCAAGTTTCAACAAGATTGCCAAATGCTGGGAAAGGGGGAAATGGACTAGACCAATAGATGAAGTTAGACAAGTTGGGTTGAACTTGCATTTCTTTGTAGGAATGCAGTCTTTCCAGCTAGAGGAGTTTTTCTTTAGGCAACAAATGGTCACAGCAAAATATAATGGCCCATGTTTTTACATAACCCGAGGAGGCCGGTTTATTGTGTCCGAGACAATGGACAAAATCTACTGCAAAGAAATTAAATTCCTTTTCAGTTCAGTGGAGTTTAATAAGTGGGATGCCTCATCGGCAATAAAAGACATTACTGCATTGAGTTTGCAGAAGTTGGGGATTTCGAGTGTGCTCCAAGAAAGGGGGATCAGCGTCCATCGTGTTCTCTGAAGTTATGGTGCTCTGGAAAAGGAGATAGTATTTAAAAAGGAGGACACTGAGAAAACAATACATGAGAGTATGGAGCCAGGAAAAAGTCAAAAGTTGTTTGATAGAGGTCTGCTACAGGGGAAAGGGTGGATAAGAAACTTGGCCCCCTTTCCCTGGTCAGAGAGAAGATATTATAATGCAGTAGTGGTAAACATAATGGGCATAGCAGTTCAATAGTATCTGGAAAGCCTCATAGTTCCCACTGTTACTATTATGCAAGGGTTGACATTACTGTCAAATGGAGGATAGTATGGAGACTGTATGGCATAGACTATTGTATGGACACGGTATGGAGACAATTATGGGTGTGAAAGCTGGACAGTAAAAGGTGACAGAAAGATAATTTTAAACAAAGTGGAGCTGGAGAAGAGTTCTGTGGATACCACAGACTGCTGGAAAGACAAATAAAGGGGTCACAGAGCAAGTTGAGATAACTCAATGGAAACTGTTTTATTTTGCACATATCATGAGAACCCACAACTCATTAGAAAAGGCAATAGTATTTGGTAAAGTGGAAAGCAGCAGGAAAAGTGGAAGACTGCATTACTGGTGGATTGATACAATCAAGGAAGCCACAGTCCTGAATTTGCAAGACTTGAGCAGAACTGTTGATAACAGCGGGACTTGGGCGTTCTCTCATTCATAGGATCACCATAAAATCAAAGTCAACGTCATGCTAACAACAGTGCAGGCTCTTGGTGCTGCAGGGGAAAGATAATATAAATGTAGAACAGAGCCAGGACATGGCATGAGGAGCAGTGAAGAGTCACAACACAGAATGTCTTTCTTTTATGGTAGTGATGGGCATGGGCATACTTTAAATGTACAGGGGGAATTTTCTACTACCCCTTTGAAGGGAAGTCATATTGAGGATGCAGCAAGCTTGTTTTCTACTGCTCCAGAAAACAGGGCCCGGAACAGTAGATGGAAAAGAGATTCCACCTCAACATTAGGAGGAACTTCCTGACAGTAAGAGCTGTTTGACCGTGGAAAAACTCCCTCGGAGGGTGGTGGAGTCTCCTTCCTTGGAGGCCTTTAGACAGAGGCTGGTGAGTTCCTGCATGGCAGGGGGTTGGACTGGATGGCCCTTGTGGTCTCTTCCAACCCTATGATTCTATGATTCTACCTTGTTATCTTCCAGGGGCTGCACAAGGCCCACCTGATTAAACTGAAAGTTGACAGTTACTTACTGTTTTTAAAAGTGTGTTTTGGAGCTAAAACAAGGTATACTCTCAAACACCTTATTTTAAAGGAAAGCTGTGGCCACTGGAGGCATGAGCCTCCCTTATTTGAAAATAATGGGGCAATGATAAGGACTCTGAATGCTCAAATCTTTGAGGCTGTCATAATTCCTAGCCCTGGTTTGTGGGAATATCTGTCTTTTGTTTCCTCAAGATGTCGGCCTGATCCTTAGCAAACAGATAAGCTAACCAAGTTGTTATTGGTGAATATGTCTGAGCATGTAAAGGAATATTGTAGCATCTTTAAAACTAACTGAGAGAAAGAAGTTCATAGCATAAGCTTTCATAGACTGAGGAGCTGTACAGACCAGCCAAAAGGGCTGGTGTTGGGGTGGAGTGGGGGCATGCCGACTGCACACTGCACACCTCGACTACATTCCCAAAGTGGCATCACGCTGCCCACCTGACCAGACAGCGGGTGACATCATGATGTTTCTTCAGCGCAGCGTTTAGACATGCTGCACCAAAGAAATGGGGAAGAACAATGGTGCCCTTTTACCAGGCCAAAAAGAAGCACAATTTTGCCGCTTTTTTTTTGGCCTGGAAAAATGTTGGATTGGGGCTGCAGCATGCGGTTGCCATAGCCCCAATCCGGTGCTAAAAGGGGCAGCAGCAGGCTGCTCCTTCAGGGAGGTCTGTTTCATTCTTGAGTCTATTTCATTAGATGCATCTGATGAAGTAGACTCAGTTGATGAAAGCTTATGCTGTAAACTTCTTTGAGTTTGTCTCAGAGGTGCTACAATATCTCTTTGCATACTGATCCAGGCTAACACAGCTGTGTATTTGAATTCTGCCACCTTTGAGCTTTCATAGAATCATAGAGTTGGAAGAGACCACAAGGGCCTTTATTATTGCCTACTGCCACTCTACCATGATACTGAATGTTAAACTGTTTGTCATTTCTACATATTCAAAGTATATCGTATGCTCCAAAGGCCCTATTTTATCAAGGCTATTGATCTTGGCCTGAGCCAATGAAAGTAGAGCTATTGAATCAATGGGATTTACATGGGTGTTGATTTATCATCCAGAAATTGATTTATTTTTTTTTTAATTTTTTTATTATTATTTATAAAAGCACAAACATAGCACATATTCTATATACATTTCTTTGTCATATATTTCAAATACCAGCTTATACCTTCTACCCTTCTACCCCCCTCCCCCCCCCCCCCCCCGTACGCCAACTACTCGCTTCAGGGGTTTACCATAGCTTATACAGCTTATATTCTTTCTTCCTCTTTTCCTTTTTCTGCTAATTTCTCTTACCTCCTCACTTTTCATGTTTGCTTTCGTTCTGTTCTTTACAGAGAGTGTGAAGTATTTATCTCTTAACCATCCTATTTTTACTTATAATTTCCAGCCTTCTAACAATTCAAGATTCCTTTACTCAAACTCAATATTACATGCTTATCAATTCTACATCGTTCAGCAGGTCTTCAAGCCAAAAAAATTAACATTTTGAATCCCTATATACCATGGGTTCATTTACATTCTGCCTCATTTCTTTTACTGCAGTATTGTAGCAGGGTGGTCCATGCTTGAGTGTCTGCGTTTTCTCCACCTCTTAATTCACACGTTAATTTGTCCATCTTTATAACGTCTAGAGCTTTTAATAACCATTTTTCAATTTCCGGGGCTTTATTATGTTTCCAAAATTCTGCTATCGTCATTCTCGCCGTAGTAATTAAATATAATATCTGTTTCAGATATTTCCTCTCCGATTCCCCCTCCAGCATGTTCAAAAGAAATAACTCTGGTTCTAACTTGATTTTCAGATTATAAATTTCTTGAATAATTTTGTGAACCTTGCCCAATTTCATCCAGAAATTGATTTAAAAGCATTTTATAATTAAGCTATTGATCTATAGCATTTGGGAACTAGCAATTGGATTTAGACCCTTAAATTCTAGTGCCTATTTTTGACTATCCTCTGGCTTTTTGCTTCTTGGTCAAATGACACTTGTAAAATTTCTGTGACTGTGAATCAGTAGTATCATTCACAAGTCAGTTGCCTCCCCATCTCTTGAGTGAGCAGAGTCAGTGAAGGTATCAAGTGGTTTCTGTGTAAGCAAATCTCACCTGAGGTTGAAAGGAACTATCCAAGGTACTGATCCTATTTGCAGAGTAAGATTCAGCACCCTTAAAATTAAGGCTAAACTCCAGAGCAGATGTCTGTGGGGACATGATACCCAGAGACGATGCTCCAGAAAATTCCCCAAATCTAAATTGTCTGTGGCATAGAACGTTATTAAAAGTTTGGAATACCTTTTCCATAAATAACTCCTCCCCCCCCCCTTCACCATCCCAAAACACCCAGACTCTGAGCTCTTTTGAACAGAGTTCTCCTCAGTAATTTAGTAATTCAATTCACTGTGTAACTTTGTGTGCCCCCCTCCCATGATTTTCTGCAGAAAAAGATGGGGAAATGGGGGGGGGGGGAGTGAAGGATTATAAGTAGAGAAGCCCCTGTGAAACTTTGTGAACAAGGCAGAGTGATTATGTAACTGTTTTCTACTCCTTTTAAAAATGGTCAAGTGTCCTGTGCTTCTGTCAAAATTACAAAAGTAAGGAAGCTGTATGGCTAAGTTTACACACAAACACACACACACACGTTTCTGTGCAATGCAGACTAGCTGCTGGTTTCCAGGGTGATCTGGACATCTAATCTTCAGATGACTTGTGGTACTTTTTGAATTACACAAAAACTAATGCTTTAACTGAAGTTTATGATATCTCTAAAATGGTTGCATTCCTCCCTGAAGTTTCCCTTTGAATACTCCAGCTTATTCAAGTTTCCAGTCAGCAGTTTATTTGTGAAGCTATCATCAGTCTTGCACAACATTATGCTCTGTCCTCTAAGTGTTTTCAAAGAAGCAAAAAGAGCAGAACAAATGAAAAATGATAAGCACCAGACCCTTTTTGGGACTAAGCCATAGTATAAAGCCATGTCCACAAAGGACTGCACATGAATAAAGATGTTGTAATGGGATTCATTACAGAACCTAATCATCTGCAATATCCAGCCAAGTGATGAAGGGGAATTTATCGTGCATCTGCACAGGATCAGAAATTATGGAAGCAGAAGAGTGACCTATATAGCTATATGTGCACATGTTCCCATTTCTTTGTGGCTGTGTATACATCATAGTAGACCCAGCATGCTGTGGTGGTTTGATTGTTGGACCACAACTTTGGAGACACTGTTCAAATCCCCACTTGGCTGTGGAAACGCACTGGGTGACCTTGAGCAAGTCACACTCTCTGAGACTCAAAGGCAAAGACAAAAACCCCTCTGAACAAATCTTGCCAAGAAAACCCCATGATAGGGTCACCTTAGGGTTACCATAGGTCAGAAATGACTTGAAAGAACACAACAATATACACATCTTAGTAGGTGGCTGTGTTAAATAGTTTTTGCGTTGAGAAGGAACACTTTTGGTCGTCATTAAAATATTTTCAACATATACAGCACCAGAGGCATCTTTAATCTGAGGAAATGCCCCTAGAAATGCAGCTACTGAATATTAGTGTTGAAGTGGACGAACGCGTTATGGTCTTATGAATCAGTGTAGCTGCTGCATGATATATGCCCAGTTGCCAATTTAATACAAAATAAAGTAGCTGGAAACACTGGGGAATGCATCACTGGAATTGGGTGCATTAAAAATGTAGGTGTGTTAGTTCAAGAGTTGTCATTTCTGCAATTATAGGAAACCCTTCTTCAAAAAAAGTTGCTCCTGTAAGGGATTCCTATAATTGCTCCCAGACAAGCACAACAAATTAGCAGCTGTCCTAACAAGCACAGTATTTCACAAAGCCTGAGATGCTGCTGCACTAATTGCTCTATTTGGGCCTATCATCAGCTAGGAACAGCAATGCTAACAGTTCTACCGGCAAACACGCAGCTACTAAATCATAAACGCCAAGACTCCATTCATGCTTTTGGGATACTGTGAACAAACAGAAACTTGGCTCACTTTGTTCTGACTCAGATAGGCTAATAGTGCTGCTGCTAGAAGCAGTCAGTGTTCCTATCTAGAATCATAGAATCATAGGGTTGCATTTTACTATGGTGAACATGAGAGCCAACAAAGTGTAGTTGTTGGAATGTTGGACTAGAACTTCGAAAGACCAAGGTTCGAATTCCTGCTCAGCCATGGAAACATACTGGGTAAAACCTTGGGCAAGTCACACTCTTTGGGGAATGGAATGGCACCTCCTGCCATCAAATTTTGCCAAGATATTCCTGTGATAGGTTTGGTTTAGGGTTGGCATACATCTGAAATGACTTGAAGGCATACTAGAATAACAATTGTGAATATATGCAGTGGGGAGGGGGCTAGGTAGTCAAGCGTGTCCTCGAAGACAAGTACCATTTTTACAACCTTGCTTGATTTTGCTTTCTTTGAAGAAATGGCACATGCTTCACATACAAATTCTAATTAAATTACACACTGAAAATTAAAATTAGACCACAGTCCTCAGCATGTTTTCCTTAAATACTTATGATAGGAATATTAAGCCTAAATCCAGTTGCTAGTCCCAGATAAAACAGAATAATTGAATTAATGTCTGATCGATACGTCAAAATGTATATTCCCCCCCCCCCCCATTTAATGGGTGTGATTAGATGGATTGGTAGTGTGAAATGCATCCATTTCAGAATCTTAACACAGAGAACAAAGTTTTCACAAGCACAAACTCTAAACAAAAAATGCTTAGCGTCTTCCATATTTTCTTCTGTATTATTTTGTCGGGGTGTCGGGTGTCTTCCACCACTGATTTTAAAATTGCAATTGTCAAGATAATGCTTAAAACCAGTATTTATACTGCACTTAATAGGTATGAGTCACACAGATCCTGATCTTCTGTTGTTAATAATAGTTCTGCTACTTAAGATGCAAACCAAGATAAAGCCACCTTTTTCATGTTGCCCAACCTTAATAGGGCCTTGAAGTGACCAGTGGAAGGGGGAAAATCTGAGAGATATCTGGCTATGTTGCTGTAGTCTGATGCAAGATGTTGAAGGCATCCTCTGGGACCTCCCAAAGGTCCTCTGGAAATCCTAAAGGATGATATGATTGCTGTATGTCTGGTTATGGGAACAGAGTTAGATTTCTCTTAGATGCCCCCCACACATGCACACACTGCCAGCAAGCCACTACATGGCCATGTCAGGGACAGGCAGCATGGAAAAGGTGGGTTTCCAAAGTATTTTGGTCATTGTGTAAGAGAGACAGAAGATTCTGACCTCCACAACAACCTCCAAAAAGTGAATCACACAGATATAACCCAGACAACAACCTCCAAAAAGTGAATCACACAGATATAACCCAGACTTCCATCTGACAGGATGTCAGCCACGTTTTGTTCTCATGTTCTGATATTAAAATATAAAAGGCATGTTTCCTGTCAGCTAGAATTAGTGCGTGCATGTATTAATTGTCTCTACCACTCACATCATATCCCAGGCCCAGCAGCACAATGCTATAACACTTGCAATCTGTGACCATAAGAATGTTTCTACTATCCTCTGTACTATATAGTGCAGAATCTTCAAGAGCTGGGCCTTCATATTTCAAAACCAAGTTCCTAGGCCCTAAAACCTAAGCAGAGGCTGGATGGCCATCTGTCGGGTATGCTTTGATTGAGAGTTCCTGCATGGCAGGGGGTTGGACTGGATGGCCCTTGTGGTCTCTTCCAACTCTAAGACTATGATTCTAAGACTACATAACTGGATTTGGAAGTGTCAGGACCATCCAAACATAAGTGTTCCCTTTTCATGTAGATGTTCAATGTGCGTTCCAGCTCTTGCCTGGCTGAGGATGCAAAGTATAGCCATTTGATCCATGAACCAGATAATTGGGCTTCAGAAAGGGTTTATGTCCTGATTTGGGACAATTTCACACTACTACTTGGTTACAAAAAGTTACTCATAGCAGGGGATAGGGCAACCTCCTTTCCTGTCCATATAATCTAGATAATAGGAACCAGAGTATATACACAGAAGTATCTGATGAAATGCTCTCAAGCTTTCCTTTTAACTTGCATATCTGGGCCTGAGTGGACCTTCAGTACAAAACAGATGTTCATAGCCAAATGCATAGTGAGATCTCGGAGTTCAGAGACTGATACTGCTGCTTAGCCCCATGAACTTGAGCAAAGGTCCAGTGCTATTCAACATCTATATCAATGACTTGGATAACAGAATTGGGAGCATACTTATCAAATTTGCAGATGACACTAAACTAGGAGGAGTAGCTAATACCCCAGAGGACAGGATCAAAATTCAAAATGACCTGAATAGAATAGAAAGCTCAACACGGAGAAATGTAAGGTTCTGCACTTAGGGAGGAAAAATGAAATGCACAGATATAGCATGAGGGACATCTGGCTGAATGAAACTATGTGTGAAAGAGATCTAGGAGTCAAAGTAGACCATAAGTTGAACATGAGACAACAGTGTGATGCGGCAGCTAAAAAGGCCAATGCAATTTTAGGCTGCATCAATAGAAGTATAGTGTCTAGATCCAGGGAAGTAATAGTGCCACTCTATTCTGCCCCTTAGCATTACTCCTTTAACAGAAAATTTTGTACCAGAGGAGAAATAACATAGAAATAATAGGGATAGATTCCTGCATCACATTATGTCAGGAACATAATGAGGGTAAATTCCACAAATTTTACAGTGTGAAATGAAAGGTTTAGTTATTTTTATAATTATGGAGTTTTGCTTCATTAAATAGTGGAAGAAGACTATGATATGGTTCAAATACAAATGTATGTTGTTGCCTCATTCCTTGATCACTGTTGTAAGTGTTGAACAAGAAGAATGTGAGAAAAGTATGTTTTCTTCCACAAATTAGTGACTTGTAGCATTCTGATTAATTCCCCCTCCCCCCGGAAATTAACTATTTAGTTACTTTATAAAGAAATTGACAACTAAGGGGCTATACAGACTGCCCCAAAGGGGCAGCCTGCAGTCACCTCTTTTCTGGTTGGATTTGAGCTGCAGCAACCTCACGCCGCAGCCCCAATCTGACCTCTGGAGGGCACAAAAAGGAGCCATAAAAAGCGGCTCCTTTTTGCGCCCTCCAAAGGGCACCATAGCCACAATAGCATGGCTGTATGGCGCCCCTTCAGAGGCGTGCCATGATGCCCTGGGAGCTGAATCAGGGCATCCAGCATCAGGACACTACGCCCAGATTCTGCCCACAGGCCGGCAACTTCAGAGAATTAATTAATTAACCAAGGAGGAGTGTGTGTGTGTGTGTGTGTGTGTGTATGCTGGAACTATTCAACAATCACAGCATGTTCTTCCTTGTACCCTGAATGTTCCTCCCAATAACAGTCTAGTGGGTTTGATCATTCTGGCTTAGTTGGCATGGGACTGCATATCCTGATTTTTATATTTTCTTTCTAAAAATAATCTCCTTTTAATTGAGCTGAAGCATGTTTCTGAATGGTCCACATATGGGAGCCTTTGAGCCTTTTTTTGCTGCTTATATTACAAGCAGCAGAATAAAGAATTCTGAAAAGGGATAGTTTTATTAATGGTTTTCCATCTCTTTCAGGAAATGCTTTCAGTGGAACACCTGCAAATTATGAGAGAGTGACACACAATGTAGTTCCCAGGGAAGTTCGTTTAAAATATTGCATTAAGGCCCTCCAGAGGGCCTGGAAGAATCTGCAGCTGTTTGTTTTCACAAAACACTGACTACTGAAGACACAGCAAGAATGGGGAACATGTGGCCCTCCATGTGTTATAACTTATTTCACTACAACCTCCATCAGCCCTAGCTAACACACAGCAGATGAGCAATGACAGGAATACAGTCCAATACACCTGGAGGACCACACATTCCTCATCCTTGAACTCTAGGGACATCTACTGTGGACAGGAACAGGTTGAGTGACCCTTTCACATTACATTATTATTGCACTATGGGGTGGTACAAACTGCCCAAAAAGGGCAGTCTGGCACCACCTCTTTTGGTGCTGTAATTGCTCTGCAGCAGCTAGATGCTGCGGAGCAGTTGTGCACCTAAAAACGAGCGGGGAAACCGTACTCTTTTTTTAGGTGCACAGTTGCGGTGTGATATTTTTTAAAGCACCATTTGGTGTCTTTGCACCACCGCAACTGCGCAGCTCTGTGTGGAAGCTGCACAGTTGCAGCGCTGCCATTATGTACGCTATCTAAACGGCATTACGTAATGGTGCCAGTGCCATTACATACTAGGGTTCAGAAGCGTGTATATGATGCGCTCTCCCAAACCCTAATGGTGTCGCAATGGCACCTCTTCAGGCCTGTCTAGATCAGGCCTATGAGTCTACTTTAGCTGCCATGTCAACATGCCACGGAATTCTGGGATTTGCAGTTTAATTAGGAATATCTGAGCCAAAGAGTTCAGGTACCTCACCAAACTGCAAACCCTTTAGGCAAGGTTCCAGGAAATCTTTTTGCGTAGAAATAAATACCATTTTTGGTGCAAAGTTCACCATATCCTGTGCAGAGAAGCCCTTTTCTGTGCAAAAGTGCATAGGCTTTGTATAGAAAAACTATGTGGATTTTTGCACAAACAGCTACAGAAGATTCTCTGAAGTGCCAAGTATCTTGTCGCTGTTGTGTGTGTGTGTGTGTGTGTGTTTAATGGGGTTACCTGGGTGTTGAGAACTCTTTTTTTTTCCAACCAGAAAATGAAAACTAACAAATATTCCTCCGTTTCTGCTAGATGGCGATAAGTATAAGAACTGTAACTACAATAATTTCCCATGTTCTATGTAACTAATGATTCTGGTCACAATTTTATTCAGGTTTAGTCATGCTTACACCCATTGATTTCAGTGGGCTTAAGAGCAGCCAACTCTGCATTTGCATAGAAGCCTAGCTTTAGATCTGAAACTATTCAAAAACATAAGCCAAGCTGATAAAAGTATGTCGTCAAACAACTAAACATTGTAAAACTCAGAAAGACCCTGAGAATTGATGATTGACTAACCTTCAAAGATAGTTACAAGTAAATGAAAACATACTTGAACAAACAGGAAGCAAAGATAACCTTTGATCTCACCTCATCTAGGAACTTTTTTTGCATTGTTTCCATACTTTGGGTCTCATATAATCTGAACTTTGTGATATACCAAAGGAATTAACTAAGTAGACGTTTACTGAAGGATCCATCCAAAAAGCATGCATATTCTGAAATGTTTTACAGAGCTGAGAATAGGTATGTTTGTTTTACGGTTTGTTTGTTTAATGCTATTTGTTGTGTATTCAAGTCATTTCCAACTTGTCATGACCCTAAGGTGAACCTATCATTAGGTTTTCTGAGGCTGAGAGTGTGTGACTCACCCAAGGTTACCCAGTGGGTTTCCATGGCTTAGGAGGGAATTAAACTCTGGTCTCCAGAGTCATAGACCAATGTTCAAACCACTACACCAGATTGACTCTCATGGATAACATGGGAAAGAGCAAGTCAGACGCGTCCATGGGTTCTAGTAATTAATCATACTACTTTTTAAAATCTGAAATTTAATATTTTTGTATAGTTTGTTGTTGTTAAGGCTTCAGAGGAACCTATAAACATTACCACAATCCAGCTATATGTGCCAGCCATGGAAGCAGAGGAAGAAGAAATTGAGAGATTCTATGATGAAGTTCAAGAAGAAATTGACAGCATACCAAAACATGACTTTAAGCTAATTGTAGATGACTGGAATGCTAAAGTGGGAAGCAAAAAAGAATGAAATACAGTAGGAAGATTTGGACTGGGAACAAAAAATTAAACAGGAGAGCAACTGATAGAATTGTGTGAGGTCAACAATCTATTCATTGCAAATACCTTATTCATATAACTAGAGGGGAAACTATGCACATGAACATTACCAGATGGTCAACACAAAGATCAAATAGTCTACATAATAGAGAATAGAAGATGAAGAAGTTCTGTCCTCGTGGCAACAATGAGATTGCAGCACAGATCATGAACTACTTGCATCAAAAATTAAAATAAAGTTATAGAAGAACAAAAAACCAATCAATATGTCAAAATATGATATGATAGCTAAAGAACATCCCAAGAGAATTCATAGAGAAAATGAGAAACAGATTTGCGCTGTTGAGTATAATGGATGGGAACCTGAAGGACTATGGTCAGAAGTCAGGGACATTATCAGGGAGGAATCTAGAAAAATACTATATTTGGACAAACAGAAAGAGAAGAAACAATGAATGACTGACGAAAACACTTCAAGCAGTAAAGGAAATCTGAGAAGCAAAAGAAAAAGGAGACAGAACCAGAACCATGAATGCAACTTCAATGACTAGTGCTCAAACTTAAAAACAGAACTACTATAATAATGCAGTCAATGCAAAGAAATAGAGGCTGGCAACAAAAAAGGCAGAACAAGAGACCTGTTCCACAAGATCAATGAATTCAAAGGAAAATTTAAACCTAGAGTGTGGACAATCTATGAACAGAAGGGGAACATATTACAAGATGAAGATGAAATAAAAAGACAATGGAAACAATAGACAGAAGAGCTATATAAAAGAGGTGAAAGGATGAATGACATATTGGAAGAAGAATCATATGAAGACAAACCCCAAATCTTGGAAAGTGAAGTGAAAGCTGCACTTACGGCAATTGAAAAGAATAAGTCACCAGGAAAAGATGAAATTCCAATAGAACTGCTGCAAGCAATGCAGAGAGGATCAATTTTAGTTCTAAGTAAAATCTGAAAAAAAAATATGGAAAACAAAACAGTGTCCCATACACTGGGAAAAATTGATATAAATTCTCATCCACACAAAAAGAAACACAAAACATTGTAGCAATTACAGAACCATAGCACTGATCTCCCACGCAAGCAAAGTCATGCTCAAAATTCTGCAGAAGAAAGTCCTACCATATTTGGAGTGAGACATTCTAGAAGCACAAACTGGATTCAGAAAAGGAAGAGGCACTAGGGCAGTGATGGCGAACCTTTTTAGGTCTGCGTGCTTCTGTCCCCTGGGAGCTGGGCCACGTGCCAGGGGCAGGACTTCTGCACCAGGAGGAAGGGCTTCTGCTCTCTGGAGGTGGGGCTTCTGGGGCGGGACTAGCTGAGAGACAGCTAAGGTTCAGGAGAGAGGGCAATGGGCACACACAGTCACTCCTCCTCCTCCTGCCTTCCCCTGGCCTCCAGTTGTCTCTGAGAGACAGCTAGGGGTCAGGAAAGTGGGGAGGAAGAGGACTGGGAACGCGCACGTCCCTCTTCCCCATGGACCTTTCCTGCCTCCCAACTGTCTCTTTGGAGCCAGTTGGGGGGCAGGAAAGGTAAGTGGGAAGGAAGACGACTGGGCATGCACCCATCCCTCTTCCCCACAAACCTTTCCTGCCCCCCAACTGTCTTTCTGGAGCCAGTTTGTATGTGGTGAGTCCTGGATTTGCAATTTTACAGGACTGGTAGCCAAACTTTGTTCACTTTAAGGGTTTCTTCTTTCTTGTTGAAGTTGTCCAAGTGTTTGTGGATTTCTATTGCTTCCCTGTGCATTCTGACCTGACAGTTGTTGGCATGGTCCAGAATTTCAGTGTTCTCAAGCATTTTATGCCCAGGATGGTTTATAACATGTTCTGCTACTGCTGATTTTTCCAGTTGACACAGTCTGCAGTGTCTCTCATGTTCCCTGATTTGTGTTTGGACACTGCATTTGTTGGTCCCTATGTAGACTTGTCCGCAGCTGCATGGTATGCGGTAAACTCCTGCAGCTGTGAGAGGGTCTCTCTTGTCCTTCGCTGGGTGCAGCATTTGCTGGATTTTCTTGGTTGGTTTGTAGACCATTTGGAGGTTGTGTTTCCTCATCAGTTTCCTTATTCCTTCTGTGACTCCTTTGATGTATGGTTAAAAATGCCTTCCCTTTGGGTGAAGGAGTGAAGACAAGCTCTAGTGCCCCACCATTTTCCAGGATTCCCTAGGATGTAGCCTTGGAATCACAGAATGAAGCAGGGAAAATGGAACAGAACCCCAAGTTGGGATTCCTTATTTTTACTCCCTGGAATGCAAGAGACAAATGTTATTGCAAAACTAATTGCTACTACTTTTTTGAAAAAAAATAATTAATTGCTATTCGGGTTAGTCAATAGTAACTTATAACTTTTAATGGGGAGCAATTTAAAATATGAAATGTAACCCCCAACTCCTTCAAACAATTCCTCAGAAAAAACATTACTTATTATTATATTCTTATCTATGTATCTATCTTCATTAATCTATCCATCCATCTTCAACCTTTCTCCCAATATGGGACCCAAGAGAGATTACAACAAAAGTTCAAACAAAACATAGCTAAACAAAAATTTGAAAAGAAACAATTTTTTTTAAAATCAGACAATCAAATTAAAACATTATTTTAAAATGACTGGAAATACATTCAGAGCATGATTAAAATACAACACACCCCCTATTATAATTTCCCTCTGTTTCAACCGGTTAAAAGCTGAAGAACAGTTTAAATTTTTAAAAAAGTCTTAATGATGTTAGGAACTGTCAATAATAATAATAATAATAATAATTTTCCCAGCTCTCCTCGAGGCTTCAGACAATGTACAACATATTAAAATACAAAACACAATTAAAAAATATAAACTCAGTTAAAACATATAAACTCAGTTAAAATAGGCTTCAAAGTAACTCTGCTGCCCCTTTATTACATCAAAAAGTAATACATTGCAAAGAATGCTACTACTGTACAATACTTCTAACATGTTACTTCCATATTCTGCTTTAGATTGGTAAGGACTTGGACTGCAGACTGGGTACAAGACCGTGAAATATAGGGTTGATTCCCAAGGACATCTATGGATTTAATGCCTCAGTACAGACTAGAGCCCAGTCTAAGCAGACAACCAGTTAGATTTGTATATGATGGATGTTAGCCATGCAGTAGATCATTCTAAACATTGCAACTGAAGAGATGGTGTTGGAAAATTCACCACAGAAATGAGAGTACTAGCTATGGTAAGAATAATGTGCTAAAGACATGGAATATTTGAACTTCAGAGTAACATGGTGATGAATTAGTTAGGAAAAGTTGCTTTTGGGCTACAATTCCAGAATCATTGTCAATATGGCCATAGTTTCTCCTCCAGGATTCCAGACCCTGCACCTTGCGGGGTCCAGGTCTGATACAGAAGACCAGGGGACAGCATTTGAGAGAGCATTTTGCTGCTTCTGTGTCTTCCTTTAATGGATTGGCTTAGTTTGCACAAATTTAACCCATTTAAGTCTATTCTTAGACAACTGCTGGCATATTCATATCCAAGGATAGCAAACTCATAGACAAATGCTTGAGTTAATTTTGAAGTGTACCACAGATGGCTTAAGATATGTCAGTTTAAATCTGTCAACTCTGTTTCACAAGCTCTGGCTATGGAATGCTTTTATCCGAACATCCTTCTGTTCAAGATACTTACACAAAACATGCATACCAATTTTTGAAGGTTCAAAAAGGAGTGATTTTACAGACTATTCACATATTCATGAATATGTGTGTGTACGAAACATAGGGAGATGGGGATAGTATTTGCCCTCATTGCTGTAGTCCTTCCTTCTTCCTCCTTGCATGTAGAAATTGGTGCTCCATGCAAGTATGATGTGTATGCATTCATTCTAACACCTACACCATTTCACTCATCACAAAACTGTTATAGTTGACAACCTTTCCAAATTATTTGCTAGTTTGCATGTTTGCAGGCTTCCTCTTTGTTTGATCACTCATCTGTTGCCATCTTCCCTTCTCTTTGCCTCCCAGCTGTACCCTGGAAGGCTTGAACCAGTTTTAAAGTTCATGCTATAAGCTCCTTCATCTATGGAGTGTTGGAGGCTATTGCAAGGGTTGCATTGGCCTTTTTAGGTGCCAGATCACACTGTTGACTCATGTTCAATTTGTGATCTATTAGGACTCCTAGATCTCTTTCACATGTAGTATCATTAAGCTATTTTTTCTGCAACAGCCACCATTCTGGATGAAGAAGGCAATAATTAGATTGCCAAGGCCCTTATCAGATGAGGGTTTTTGCAGCCTTAATCCAGAGTCACTCTGCATCCATCCAAGTGAATTCACATGAATGGGCATTGAATTATCACACGTGAATGCTGTTACTAGGAAGCCATTCCAAAGCAAAACCAAAATCACCCCAGAATTCAGTGAATGTGCATTGAATTATCACATATGAATGCTGTTACTATGAAGCCAATCCAAAGCCAATCCAAAATCATCCTAGAATTCAGTGAATTCACTAACAACCGAATTCACATAAATCACTTCCAAGGTCACTTCAGATTCAATCCGAATTGGTCTGGTGTGATAAGGTCCCTAGAGATAGATATTTGAGGTTAAACCTGTTTTAAAGGAACATGCTTTGACCTGTTCACTTTTAGCCTAAATTTGATTGAACATAGTGGAAAAGATCAACTCTTCTTTATAACTATTTTAAGAGTAGGATTGTTTTCAGACACATCAGGGCATTTTGGCATAAACCCAACATTAACCTGTGCAAAAAGCAGCAAAATTGCACTGTTTTTTAACTTCAGGATTTCCCCGAAATTAAAAAGTGGTGTGGTTTTGCTGCTTTTTGCATGGGTTAATGCCAAAGTACCCTGAAGTGTCTGAAAACAATCCTGCTTTTGCGGGATATTCAGGAATTAAACCCTGTTCATCCACAGGATTTGGGCACTTCCCTCCCATGTGATAAACTCCAATGTTATTGAATGGATTTTATGCCTTCAAGTTGTTTCCAACGTATGGCAACCCTAAAGTGAATTTATTATGAGGTTGTTTGGCAAGATTTGTTAGAGGAGGAGTTTGTCATTGCCTTCCTCTGAGTATAAGAGAGTGACTTGCAAGGTCACCCACTGGATTTCCATGGCTGAGCAGGGATTCAAATCCTGGCCTCCAGAATCATAGTCCAAATACTGAAACCATTACACCATTCTGACTCTACTAAAAATTCTCTGTACTAAAATTCTTTGTTTTCCTTGGCAGCTGTTTCTCTGTGTTGCTTTCAAGTGCTGGTATATGTCAAAACTTGATCTCTTCCAATAATGCTTTACGCACTGTGGTCCGTGCTATCTCTAGCCGATAACCTTTTCCTTACATACCAGTCCTGCTGCTAGCACTGGCAAACAACATGGAATTTAAAAGTTTTTATTTTGCAAGAACGAGATTAATGTGAAAGAAAAAGAATTTGGATTAGTTAGGAACATTCTGTCAGCCTTCTTTGCCAACACAATAAGCTTTTGTGATACTGACGTTTCATTAATTCTTAAATAAAACTGAAAAGGAAGTAAGAGGGTGATCTTGGTGCAGAGTTTTTAGAAGTTACTTTTTATTACAACACACAGAATTCCTAGTTGGGAATATTGGGAATCGTAGTCTCCTTGCAAGCCCTGCCATGCTTGTGTGTGGGGCTAACACAGGAACTCAAAGCTTTCAATCTTAAGAGCTGGTTTCGATACCCAATGTTAAAAACTCTTGGCCTTGGAAATTATCAGCACTTCCTTGGGGTTATTTGTTTTGACTTGTACTATTACTCAAAGTTTGGAAAAGTTAATTTTTCACAGATACAAGCCCTAGCATCCTATTGCCATTAGTCATGTAGCTGTCTTTCTGGCTAAAAGCAAATGTCAGAATCTAAGAAGACAAGAGCCCTGCTAAAGCAGGGTAGTGTGCCGTCTAATCAAAGCACCCTTGGGCAACTGAGGGTACAAAAATGCAAGTTGTTTTGTAATGTGTTGTTGCTGCTGCTGCTGTGTGCCTTTAAGTCATTTCTAACCTATGACAACTCTAAGGTGAGCCTATCACAGGATTTTTGTAGCAAGAATCACTGTTCCAAGGAGGTTTGATATTGCCCTCATTTGAGGGTGGGAGAGTGCGACTTAAAGTCACCCAGTGGGTTTCCATGGCTGAGCAGGGATTTGAATCCTGCTTAGTCTTAGTGTAATACTCAAACCACTACACGACATTGGCTCTCACACCACTCTGGCTGTTGTTTGGTCTCTATCTACAGCATCTGGCTTTCTCAATCTTTGACTGAGATATATTGGAACTTAAACCAGTCTGGAAGCCACATGTTTTGACCTCAATGTTTTAGCCTCATCTTGAAGCTGCCTTTTCTGAAGCCACATTGAAACCCCACCAACCGCACCACCGGCTCCCAAGGCAGCTGGAGTGCTCATGTCATGACCACATGACATGGCTTCAAGCCAGGAAGAAGTGGGAAAAAGCTGCTTCTTTTTGAAATGGCTTTTCTCTGCATAGGGACACTCTCTGCTGGCTTCAAGGCATCTGTCATCTGAAAGCCATGCCTTCAAGCCAGCCTGAAAGCACGTCTTTTTGCCTGTCTGTTTAGCCCCATGGATATGGAGGGCTATGTGATATTAACAAAAAACGATTTTGATTGCCTTTACTATTTTATTAAACAAAATAAATAAGAGGCTGCAATTTGGGTGGGTTTGGAATTTAAAATAAATAAACCATGTGAAAGAGGTGTGTTTTCTCCCTTTTGCTACCATGATTATGATTACATGTATCACACCATCACTAAATTTAAAAACTGGTGCACACATCTGTCAAAATCATTAAAGCTTTTTGGGCAGAGGGGTGTAATCCAACATGCTGGTTCCCTACTTGAGGTAAACTAAAGGTCCAATGCCAGACATGTTATGTCATGACTAACCTTAATGAGAGCAGATGGGAGGGAAAGGTGGTTGCCCCAGAACAGGTGACACACCACTGGTTTTTCCCTGTGTTGACTGCCAGAGCAAAGCTAGTAGTGACTCATTTGTTTCAGTGGCAGCTGCTGCAATGTCTGTTCATTATGCCGAAGGAGGAGTAGACAGTTTAGATTGCTCAGCAGGATTCTGCCCTGGAAAGTGGAATGGTCTAATTCAAGCATGATAACCAAGCAGGATGTGACTGGGAATGAGGCATTGGTTTCTCCCTACCTTTAAAATGTGTCCAGATAATACCAGTCAGGCAAGACAGGTGCCTAACTTTGCTCCAAGGACTGGCCAGTTGGTAAGGTAAATGTACAGTCATGAGTTCACACACATTTTCAAAATGTGGGAGGAATAATGTAATAAATGATCCTCTCAGGCACAGAGATATTAAAAACTATGGAGGAGGCCAAACAATTGGTATTAAAACGCTAAACAAATTTAATTTGGCACTGGATTCAGTCCAAGGGATGGAAGCAATGAGTTATAAGTGGTTACCAGTATTCCAAAAATAATTAGCTACAAGTAACATGTTACCAGTGACTAATTATTTAGGGCAAGAAGGGTCTAACAAAGCCATAGTTTTAAAAATTACATAATGAACAAAAGCAAAAGTATTGTATTGAAGCAATGAATAACAGTTGCTGGCTACATTCAAATGTTACTGTAAGATTCAGCAGGAGGAGAATTTTTACAAGAATTCTTCAAGTTGTATGCCATTCTCTTATCAATCCTATGGGCTTTTTCCAACAAAAAAAGATCAGAAAGCAATGGAAAATCATCAAGTAAAGTAAAAAGTAAAATGGCAAATTACTTGTTTTTAGCATTGTAACAGCAAGGAGTTGCTTTTAAAGCACTGTAAAAAGGTATAATTCCTTGTAAAACAACAACAACAACTTACCAAACTTTTGCTTGGGGCTTTGCTTAAACTTATGTCCTCCCCCAATGAAAATCTTTTGTCCTCCAACAGAAATGGTATTCCTGCTTAGATGTTCCTCTCTTGCCATACAACTTCTCCAATATATGCTGGAGGCATGGAGGTCTCCAATTGGGATTAGGACTCAGTAGCATCATTAGAGTGGTGCAGGGGAATAGACTGTACGATGTTACAGTATCAGAAAGGATGGCACCAAAATAACTTCAATCTGCAGGAAGACGCTGGCTCCACTCTGGTCAGCAGGCAGGAATGTTGGCTGGATGGCTAGACTCAACTCCTCTCCGTCCCTTGTGTTTCACTGTCTTGTAGGTTAGACCGAGTAATTCTCCCTTCCCAGCCCACCCCCATTCAAGTTCAGCTACTGTGTTAATCTGTTGTTTTGTGCCATCAGGTTGATAATATAATAATAAAACAAGCATTCTGGAACCTGCTCTTTGAGCATCTGTGTATATGTTGTTATTGTGTGCCTTCAAGTTGTTTCCAGCTTTCAAGACTCCTAGGGCAAACCTATTTTGGAGTTTTCTTGGCAATATTTGTTCAGAGATGGTTTGCCATTGCCCTCCTCTCAGGCTGAGAGAACATGATTTGAGCAGGAACACTCAGTGGGCTTCCATAGTGGAGAGAGGATTTGAACCCTCATCTACCAGACTCCTAGTTCATCACTCAACTACATCTCTCCATCAATTTCTGCATCCTAGGAAACAAAGCTTTGTTTATACTAGCACCTTTACATGTTGTTTCAGTGTTGAAATATTTTCTTTGCAAGTAAAGCCTGAGTATGTTTCTCGAAATCAAATTGAATTGTTACTCTGAGTGTGAATTTGAGTGTGACTGCTGTTTGAATGAAGCCTCTATTGTTTTGGAGCATTCCAGGGTCAAATGCTTTTACAGAAAAGGGGTTTTAATTTTTATACTCTACAAATAGTGTGAGGAGAGGAAAATATTTTCTGTAAATCTAACCAAATCTGAAATTCAGGTTACTCTGAATATTAGTCTTAGTTTAATTTTAGTCAAGCATTTTTGTTATAATTAAAAAAGATTTATTTTTAATCCATAAAATGGTTTATGATATTCCTACAGACAGAAGTTTATGCATTATGTAATTTATGTTAATAAGAATGTGGACAATATGCTAATTTTACAGAGAAGCACATGGCTAAGTTCTTAGCGACTTCCTGATTGCCAACCCTGTGAATCATGAATTTTAAATGTACCTTATTGCTATTTTGAAAACCTGGCAACTCCAAGGTTAAATAAAGATATGAACGAGATGGGATATCAAAGTACACTGCATACTGATCATCTAAAATTATTGTATAGCCACAAAATGTCACAAGAACTTGCTAAAAGCCAAAAACCCTGTGATAGGTTCACTTTAGGATCACCATCAATCAATTGGAAATGACTTGGAGGCACACAACAACTATTCATAATTCACAATTGTATATGCATATTCAGGATTGACTTGTCTGTTCACAATTGTATACTTGTCTATTCAATGAAAGCTAGCTTGGTATACTGGCTTGAGATATAGTATATCTTGATTTCAGTAAGGCCTTTGACAAGGTTCCCCATGACATTCTTGCAAACAAGCTTGTAAAATGTGGGCTAGACAAGTTAACTGTTACATGGATTTGTAATTGGTTGACCGGCTGAACCCAAAGGGTGCTCAACAATGGCTCCTTTTCAACCTGGAAAGAAGTGACAAGTAGGGTGCCACAGAGTTCTGTCCTGGGCCCGGCCCTATTCAACATCTTTATTAATCACTTGCATGACAGAATGGGGGACATACTTATCAAATTTGCAGATGACACCAAATTTGGAGGAGAAGCTAATACTCCAGAGGACAGGATCAAAATTCAAAGTGACCTGAATAGACTAGAAATCTGGGCCAAAGCTAACAACATGAAATTCAATGCGGAGAAATGTAAGGTACTCCACTTAGGGCGCAAAAATGAAATGCACAGATATAAGATGGGGGACATCTGGCTGAATGAAAGTATGTGTGAAAGGGATCTAGGAGTCCAAGTAGACCATAAGTTGAACATGAGTCAACAGTGCGATGCAGCAGCTAAAAAGGCCAATGCTATTTTAGGCTGCATCAAAAGAAGTATAGCATCTAGATCAAGCGAAGTTATAGTGCCACTCTATTCTGCTTTGGTCAGGCCCCACTTGGAATACTGTCCAGTTCTGGGCACCACAATTCAAAAAGGATGTGGATAAACTGGAGTGTGTCCAAAGGAGGGCAACTAAGATGGTGAAGGGCCTGGAAACCATGCCCTATGAGGAACGCCTTGGGGAAGTGGGGATGTTTAGCCTGGAGAAGAGAAGGTTAAGAGGTGATATGATAGCCCTGTTCAAATATTTGAAGGGATGTCATATTGAGGAGGGAGCAAGCTTGTTTTCTGCTACTCCAGAGACTAGGACGTGGAACAATGGATACAAATTACAGGAAAAGAGATTCCACCTCAACATTAGGAGGAACTTCCTGACAGTAAGGGCTGTTCGACAGTGGAACACACTCCCTCAGAGAGTGGTGGAGTCGCCTTCCTTGGAGGTCTTTAAGCAGAGGCTGGATGGCCATCTGTTGGAGGATGCTTTGATTGGGAGTTCCTGCATGGCAGGGGGTTGGACTGGATGGCCCTTGTGGCCTCTTCCAACTCTATGATTCTATGATTCTATGAGCACCTGACTACAACTTTGGAAACTAGGATTTGAATCCTCGCTTGTCGATGGAAGCCATTTGGGCAAGTCACACATTGAAACCCACTTGGGCAAGTGACCTCGGGCAAACCACACTCTCCTAGCCTCAGAGGAAGGCAATGGCACCCTCCCTCAAAAAAATCAAACATACAAATCTTGCCAAGAAAACCTTGTGATAGGTTTGCCCTAGTGCCATCATAAGCCAGACATTACTGGAAGGCACACAACAACATTTCTGGGATTAAAGCATTTCTGGTGAGCATGGTTTATAAGTACACAGTGAAGGTGCCATTTCATCACAATGGAAAAATGATTCTCACTCTCGCATTTATTTGATGTTCTGAATTTTACTAAGACAATTGCAGGGTCCCTTTTGGCACATCACTAGGTCTGCCATGCAATGGTTTTCATACAGGAAATACCAACCGTGGTTCTTTGGAGGTGAATAAAGAGATGGTGTTTCTGCTCATCAGAATGACAGAAAATCTATATAATTCTTGTAACATGGAAATTACCATTCTGTGACTTCCACCTGACTAGTTTTTCATGTCAGTGTTCTCTAGGAGAAGACAATGATGCAAATAAAGTTTCATCTTTCCTTACACATCCAGTTGTGCTGTACTTAATTAAAACATACCTCCCATGCACCCTATTATCATTATTAGTCTTGGAAAGGCACACACATCAAATCCCTGTAATAAAGTCAAACAACGTACCAATGGCATTTACAAATTTAGTTTCATTATCCAGTCTTTATTGAGGACATTACTGTACATAGCTTTTAAATCATGATTTCACTGGCGATACTCATTGCTTTGGCGATACTCATTGCTTGACGACGCTTCTGTCACGTAGCTGCCCTGTCCACACCCCTTTTCATTAATGGGAGAAACCTATGAATGACCTGGCCATTGCACAAGTTCACAGGTGCAAAATGTCACACCTAGGACAGTTGCGTGATCACGAGACAGTGATGTTACTGTCCCCCTCTCCCCGACTATTTCCGAGCAACCTGATTATTTTTCTTTTTTTTCTGTTTATTTTCTTTCTTTTTTACATTTAAAAGTAAAATTGTGAAGGACGGTCTGCATATATTATTTTTTTGTATCATCTCCCTGATTTTTAGTCTGTCAGGAAAGTCAGTGTTGTTGCACTCTGAAACTTTCACACCTTTTCACCTCAACCATGTGCCTACTCAAGAGATTACATTTACTTACTTGATGTATTTTCAAGTCAGCTCTGACTTTTAGCAACTTTGTCATAGGCAGAGGTTTGTTGTTATATTCTTCTGAGGCTTCTGTGGATTTCCATGGCTAAGCAGGAATTTGAACCCTGGTCTTCCAGAGTCTTAATCCAATACTCAAACCACAATACTAACTGGTTCATGTTAGCCTATCCTACACCCTTCCCACTGGATATAGGGTTTCATAATTAATATCTAGCATTGGGCAAGGTCGCAATGACCTGGGAAAACTAAGATGTTACATGTGTAAGGAATCAGGCTGACCTGAGAGACCCATCCTAGGTAGTAATAAAATAAACACTAAATGGGTTTGCTGATCACTTCCCCTACTGATTCTTTGCATTTCTTCTTGCCATAGAGACAAAAGAAGTCCCACTACAAAGCTACCAAAGCCCATAGGGAAACCTTGCCCTATGAAGAACGCCTTAGGGAGCTGGGGATGTTTAGCCTGGAGAAGAGAAGGTTAAGAGGTGATATGATAGCCCTGTTTAAATATTTGAAGGGATGTCATAATGAGGAGGGAGCAAGCTTGTTTTCTGCTGCTGCAGAGACTAGAACGCGGAACAATGGATGCAAACTGCAGGAAAAGAGATTCCACCTCAACATTAGGAGGAACTTCCTGACAGTAAGGGCTGTTCGACAGTGGAACACACTCCCTCGGAGTGTGGTGGAGTCTCCTTCCTTGGAGGTTTTTAAGCAGAGGCTGGATGGCCATCTGTCAGGGATGCTTTGACTTGGAGTTCCTGCATGGCAGGGGGTTGGACTGGATGGCCCTTGTGGTCTCTTCCAACTCTATGATTCTATGATTCTATGATTCATAACCTTCACCTCAACTTGCCATTTTTCTGTTCATCCTTCTTGCCTAACTATTAGGGATTGCCTCAAATCTAATCAAAGTTTTGTCACTCTAGTGCTAAGGCCATTAGCTTGTCCAGATCCCTTTTGTTAATTCCACGGGAAAGCCATCAGTCTTTCTTACACTGTGTAGTAACATGAAACACACCTTGAGGGTATGAAATGGGATATAAATATCTTCCCTAGCCATAGCCACTTTGTTTACAGATATGGACAGACCAGGGCTCCATTCTACTCTTTCTGTGTAACCCTCAGACTTTCCAAACTCTTCTCCAGATGACATTTGTTTACTTAAGCAAAATGTTATATTTATTATACAGAAACAACACACAAGTGGAGTCAAAATAATACAGTAACACTCAAAATATTGTTGCTAATTAATACTTGTCTCTTGCTGATATCATAAATGGGCATTTATAGCCTACTTGGCAATAGAATATCTAGCAAATTGTAATATTGTAGTTTCTTGCCTTCAAGAAAAATTCATAATCCTGTGGACTTATTCATCAGAGGTACAGAATTCAGCTCTTTCCACTTCCCATAATTAAAGGCTGAAGAATATGGTGAGTCTCTACTGTATTCTCATAATTCCTTTCACACTACACAGTTATGGTGCTATGATTTTATTTTAACTGCCATGGCAATTTCCTGTGGCATCCTGGGATATGCAGTTTCAGGGGAGGCATTTAGAAATCTCAGCCAGAGCACCCAAGAATTCTGGAAGATGACACCAAGGGAGTTCTAGTGGAATAATAGGGCTACAATTCTGTAGTGTGAAAGGGCCTCTAGCTAACAGTTAACTGCAAAGTTGTCCCAAGGGCACAACATGGTCCAAAAAGGAGAGCAAAAGGCCAGGGCAATGGAGATAGCTCTGTTGTTCACAACATAAAGCCTATTTTTTGTGGTTTTTTCGATCTGTGTGGCCATGTTCTAGAAGGGTTTCTTTCTGATGTTTCACCAGCATCTGTGGCTAGCATCTTCAGAGAACACTGGAATGGAAGAGAGTGGTTATATATACTGTGTGACCTTGGGTAGGGAGGAGTGATTCCCATGTTAATCTGTGTATTGTTCTCTTGTTGATGGCAGGGCCTGAGGGTGGGAGGATATGCAAAAGATGATCAGTGTCTGCTAATTGGTGATCATTGTCTGATGGGCCTGCCATCTTGGGTCCAGGAAAAATGACCAGAAGAAATGACAAATTCCATTTTGAGCATCACTGAGAAGCATGGATTTATATTTCCATGGATCTTTTCTGTTTTTGTGTGGTCAGGTGGTTCCTCCCTTTTTCTTGAATATCCTTCATTTTGCGGTGCCTTGCACTCCTTGGCGATGGTGAGGCCACCTGGTCACCATGGTGTGGCGTAGTACAGCTCTAACTAGCCACGGTGCCTATTTCATCCTAGTGTCCAGGAGGAGTTCCAAAAACATCCTCCATCTGAGAAGCATGCATTTTCCATTTCTACGAGTACCCTTAGCTTTTACTTTTCTCATGCCCTCCATTTTGTGGCGCCTTGTCCTCCTTGGCAGTTGTCACCCTGGCATGGTGTAGCTCAGTCTTAAGTAACCAGGGTGACCAGACGAGTCCTCCATTTCAACTTAGTGTACAGTGGGAGTTCCAAAAATGTCCTCCATTTTGAGCAGCACTGAGAAACATGGATTGACATTTTAATGGGTCTTTTTAGTTTTTGTGTGCCTCCCTCTTTTTGGAATGTCCTCCATTTTGCGGTGCCTTGTCCTCCTGGTGTTGTATAGCTCAGTCTAAGTAACCAGGCTGACCAGACACGCCCTCCTTCTCCAAGACAGGTCCTCCACTTCAGCCTTATGTTCAGGAAAGCAGTTCCAAAAAAGTCCTCCATTATAAGCAGCACAGAGAAGCATGGATTTACATTTCCGTGGGACTTTTCAGTTATTGTGTGTGTCTCCCCCCTTTTCTCAAACGCCCTCCATTTTGTAGTACCTTGTCTTCCTTGTCAGTGGTCACCCTGGCATGGTGTAGCTCTAAGGAACCAGGGTGACCAGGCACATCCTCTTTCTCCAGGACAGGTCCTCCATTCCAAATATGTGTCCAAGGGGAGGTCCAAAAATGTCCTCCATTATGAGCAGCACTGAGAAGCATGGGTTGACGTATCCATGTGTGGCTCCCCCTTTTTCTTGAACACCCTCCATTTTGTGGTGCCTTGTCCTCCTTGACAGTGGTTACTTTGGTGTGGTGTATCTCAGTCTTAAGTCCAGGGTGACCAGACATGCCTTCCTTCTCCAAGACAGGCCCTCCACTTCAGCCTTATGTCCAGGAAAGTAGTTCCAAAAAAGTCCTCCATTATGAACAGCACAGAGAAGCATGGATTTACATTTCCATGGGCCGTTTTAGTTTTTGTGTGGCTCCCCCTTTTTCTTGAACACTCTCCGTTTTGTGGTGCCTTGTCCTCCTTGGCAGTGGTGAGGCCACCTGGTCACACACCCTGGAGTAGTGTAGCTCAGTCTAAGTAACAAGGGTGACCAGACATATCCTCCTTCTTCAGGACAGGTCCTCCAGTTCAACCTTGTGTCCAGGAAAGCAGTTTCAAAAACCCTCCATTTTGAGCATCACTGAGAAGCATGGGTTGACATTTCCATGGGCCTTTTCAGTTTGTGTGTGGTTTCCCCCCCCTTTTTTTCCTCCTCCATTTTGTGGTGCCATGTCCTCCTTGGCAGTGGTGAGGCCACCTGGTTAGACACCCTGGCCTAGTGTAGCTCAGTCTAAGGAGTTTATCAGACCATGGAAATTGGAAGTATAATCTAATGGCAATCCAAACACAATCATGGGGTTTCACGTTATTGCGTATTAAATCATCTCATGCAATTTCAGGCAAATGGGAAGTCAATTTGAATGCAATCAGGGGTTTCACGTTATTGCGAATTAAAGCATCTCACGCAATTTTGGGCAATGAGGGGGGTCATTTTCGGCTAATACGAAGTCATTCCGAACGCCTTCCAAACGCAATGGGATTTCACGTGAATTCGCTAAACTAGCAAATTCATGTGAATTCGCGTTGGCTCCATTCGAAACAGAGAGAAATTCCTCCCGTCTGATAAACTCCTTAGTAACAAGGGTGACCAGACATATCCTCCTTCTCCAGGACAGGTCCTCCACTTCAACCTTGTGTCCAGGAAAGCAGTTCCAAAAACCCTCCATTTTGACCAGCACTGAGAAGCATGGGTTGACATGTCCATGGGCCTTTTCAGTTTGTGTATGGTTTCCCCCCTTTTTTTCTCTCCTCCATTTTGTGGTGCCTTGTCCTCCTTGGCAGTGGTGAAGGTCACTCTGGTGTGGTGTAGTCCTAAGTAACCAGGGTGACCACCCACACACACACACAACCTTTTATTCCAACCTTGAGTCCAAGAAAGTAGTTCCAAAACAAAACAGTCCTCCATTTTGAGTCTTGAGAGAGAGAGAGGAGCATGGGTTTCTACTAGAGAGCCTCTAGCTTTTTCTTCCCCCTCCTCCCTTTGGTCAGGTGGTCCTCCATTTTGTGGTCCCACCCACCCAGGGGGCGTCCTTGGCCTAGTCCTCCTCCTCCTCCTCCTCCTCCTCCTCCTCCTCCTCCCAAGTTCCAAGGAGGCGGTGGGGCCTAGTAGTAGTAGTTGGGAGGAACCCAAGGACCGTTGCACAGGAAGTGGCGGTTGCTGTGCCTGTATATCATATACTACTCTCTCATCCAGGCAGACAGAGACTACTGAGGTTCCCAGCAGCAGCAGCAGAAGGAGGAGGAGGAGGAGGAGGAGGCTGCCCAGCAGCAGCAGCAGGAGGAGGGAGAAAGTGCCTTTCTTTCTTTTCCCCCAGTGAGTCCCCCTTCCTTCTCCCAGGAGGAGGAGGAAGACGGAGGCTGGAGCCATTGGGTCAGAGCTGGAGGAGGAGAAGAAGAAGCCAAAGCCTCACCGGTGGAGGCGAAGGAAGGGGGCTGCAAGGTTTGTGCAAGGCTGGTAGACCGGGGTCCCCCTTCAGGGAGAGCCATAAAGGGCCCTTGGGACTAGGAGGAACCCTCTTTCTCCTCTTCTTCTTTCTCTTTCCCTTCATCTTTGGGCATCCCTAGGGAACAGCCAGAGAGCAGTCCTCCTCTCCTCTCCACCCAGAAAGGAGGAGGAGGACCACAAAATGGAGGACCTCCCAGGGAAGAAAAAGGGAAGACCTGGCTGAAATAATACAAATAAAAAGATGTAAATACTGTGTGTAAATAATATGCCTGCACTTCCCAGGCAGGGTCAGAATGGAGGAGCTTCCAGGAAAAAAAAAAAGGGAGGACCCTGCTGAAATAAAAAAGATGTAAATACTAGATGTAGATAGGCATATTTCTCAGGATTACAATGGAGGACCTGGCTGAAATAAAAGATGTAAAACTAGATGTAAATATTTCTGCTTCCCAGGCAGGGTCAGAATGGAGGACCTTTCAGGAAAAATGAGAGGACTTGGCCGAAATAAAAGGGTCAAAACACTAAATGTGAGTATGCCTGCATCAGAGTGAGGGTCAAAATGGAGGACCTCCCAGAAAAAGGGAAGACCTGGTGGTCACAATAAAAGATGAAATTGCTAAATGTAAATACAGGTATGCCTGCTTCTGAGTCAGGGTCAAAATGGAGGACCTTTTGGAACCTCTCCTGGGCAGAAGGTGTGAATGGAGGGCCTGTCCTGGAAAAGGAGGACGTGCCTGGTCACCCTGGCTGCTTAGACTGATCTACACCACTCCAAGGGTGACCAGGTGCCACAAAATGGAGGGCATGCCAGGAAAAAGGGAGGGCATGACCAAAGAAAAGCTAAAAAGACTCATACCACCACTATGGGTTCATGCTCAAAGGAAGGGGGGACCTTTTGGAAGCCCTCCTGGCTGGGGGTGGTGGAAATGTAGGGCATGTCCTGGGAAAAGGAGGATGTGTCTGGTCACCTCCTCCTCCTCCTCCTTGGTCCCTTTTCCTGGGTGGCTTGTGCTGGGCTCAACCTCTTTCCCTGGCTGCCACCCCCTTTTCTTGTTCCTTTCCCTCCACCTCCTGGTGCTTTAGGCTTCCTTCCTTCCATCCTTCCTCCCTTCCTTCCTTTGCAAACCCCCTCCATGCAGCTTTACTGCAGTCCTCCTCTCTCTCCTCCTGTGTCTCCCTCCCCTTTGCATTCCTCTTTCCTGGGCTGCCAACTTCTTTCTGCAACACCCCCTCCTTGCCTTCTTTTCTCTCTCTCTCTCTCCCCATCTCTTTCTTTCTTTCTTTCTAGAGGGGCTTCTTCTGGTTTATTTCCCCCCCTCCCCTTCCCTCTGTCACACTGCATTGTGAGAGCAAGGTTGGTCTTGACATGGTGGGACTTGGGTGGCGTCCCCTTCCTTCCCTTATTTAATTCCGCCCCTTTCCCAGATTGCTTCTCACAGATCTATTATGCCTACCTTAGGAGTGTATGTGTGTGTGTGTGACTTGGCAACTGAGCCTTATTTTGACATGCCTGGTGTTGCCTTGGCACAGCCCTTGTCTCCTCTTACACAGAACCAAGCCGACACTCCTTGATCAAGCCCCCCCCCCCCTTTTGCTTCTCTTAAAGACCATAAAGCTTGGTTTTAGGGGCCACTTGGCTTAATGTATTGCTTTTGTTTGGAGTTGCAAAGAAAGGAGAAATGGTCATGTCAAGGGGCTTTTTTAGACCTATTAATTTCTTCCCAGGCGCTGCGTTTCCAGACTGGTGCAAAGTATTCTTAGCTGTAGGGAGGCTGAATGTTTTGCAGTAATTTGCCAAGTCTCTCTTCTTAAAGCTTGGCTGTGTGTGTGTTGTGCTTCTCTCCCTATATATACTGTATATTTGTATATACATGGACGTACAGTGTGCTTGCTAAAGGCTTAGCCTGCTGGTTTCATGTGCTTTGATATCTCTGGGAGTGGTGAGAGAACTGCAGGCTAAGAGGTATTTGCCAGGGAGTGTGTTTGCTGTAGTTCATTGTGAATTTTTTAGGAAAGAATTAGTCCACAAGGATATGCACACAGGGGTGAGGAGTATGGGCCTCAGAGATGACTTGTATGTACTGATCATATTATTTAAGCTAGGAAGAGTGAACTGGCCTCTACACACCCCTAAGTGAAGTTATATGGTAGGGGAGGGAATTATGTGGCTGTCCAGATACTGTTGGAGTGCAGCTCCCAGCCACCCTAACCAGTGACAAGGAATGCTGGGCATTGTAGTTCAATGTAATCTGGAAGGCCACACATTTCCCATCTCTGTTATATGACAGATGAGATGCAGTGTGAGGGGTTTTAGTATCTTTGTTCTTCACTCTGTGTATTCAGATCAGAAGCTGAGCTGGGCAGCACCAAATGTTCAGTATTGATTTACTGAATGAATATACTGTATATCTTGCCTTTCACTCAAGGTGGGATATTTTGATTTGTCACCAATGACAATGAACTTGGTCAGTCATTAAGAATCTGGTAAATCACCCATGTTTTGGACACAGATGATCATCTGTTCTCACCTTCTGCATGCATATACACACATATATGAATGTCAGGATCTACGAAGCAATGCAGCAGAATGAATTCTCTTGCCACGCCAAATATACGTGCAAAAACCACTAAAATTGCTTCTGAATACAGGGGCCTTCATATTAGATTAACTTAATTGGTAAGTATCTGAGCACTGCTGTTCATATCTGCTCTCTTTGTGTATAGCAATGTGGGCACTATGTTACCTCTCCAAAAGAAGGAAATATGACCTATAATGAGGCCAGTGCTAACTGAAAATGGCTCTTATAGTGAACAGTGTCTCTCATTAGCACGAGAGTTGCTGGGGGCTGTTGCTTATATATCCCATAGCTTATACACTATGAAATGTGTGCATCTCTCCCAAGTATATGTGTGTGTGTGTGTATTTATATTTAAATAAATATTTGTGATTTAATGCTTTAAATAGAGAATGTCCTATCCAGATTTTCATGTGCACACCACTTTTACAATTATAGTTCTGTGAGTGCAAGAATTTCCCATTCAGATAAATAAAGTCAAAGATGTGTCAATAGGCATGGCCACAAAATCTGCCTCCTTTTACTGGGCTCATTGGCTAGCGTAGGACAAGATTATTGCCTAAAACAAATGACAAGAGGATTTCCCCGCCCACTCTATGTAATTTATTTGAAATTCCCATGTTTCTCAGTCATCATGTGGACAGCATGATTGCACAGAACGTTGTTTACCTCCTCACTGGAGTGGTACCTATTTATCTAATTGCATTTGCATGCTTTTGAACTGTTAGGCTGGCAGAAGCTGGGATTAGTTATGGGTCACCACATCATGTGGCACCTGAGCCTTGGACTGCCAACCTGCCGATCTTGCAGTCAACAGAGTTGGCATCTTAACCACTTGAGCCACCGCATAACCAACTAACAATTTACTGTCATACAACCCCAAATTTTCTGCCCAGAATGGCTGTCTGTCTCACTCTGATGGCTGAGTTGAACCTGGACCACTTGGAGGTCCAAAGGGTACAGCATTAAAAAATAAATAAAGTAGGTGGCTGTGTTGGCCTACATTAAAAAACAAACAAAAACCAAACCCATTTCTAGCAGTCATATCTACCAATAATATATTTTGCAAATCTAATGGGTCCTACTCACTCAAATCCAAGCCATCGCTAAATATTTTGGATGACAACAGGGAGCTCATCACAATACTGTATGTTATTGCTAGGGGAAAAAAAAATTCTCATCTCCTTCTAGCAGATAATCTAGTCCAAATTTAAGAAGAAGAAAAATTGTTTTACCTTGGTTGAATGTCCCAGTCCACTGGCTTGTTCTTTTGGGTTTTCTTAAAGTAGGTTGTCAGTATCCACTGGCGTTTGGTTCTAGGATGTAAGCCAAAGGGATTTCCTACCTTTGATTTTTTTTTAAAAAAAATGAAACACATTTAATTACGTTTCTACCTTCCTGGTTGACAACTCTGGATTAGATTCAAACTAGTGTAAGAAGGTGAGCCCTCCCTCCAGTCCATCTGCCTTGGTCAGGTCTCAGAGGGAGAGACTTATTCCCCTTTCCCATAGCCATTCCCTCTCCTTTTGTGTCATGTCTTTTTTAGACGGTAAGCCTGAGGGCATGGAAATGTCGAATTAACTATCTTTAAGATGGGTATAAATGCAGTAAATAAATAAATAAATAAATAAAGTCACAGACTCTCCTAATCAAAAAGTCCGGGTGCTTTGACCTTGAGTCCTGGGTTCACTGCACATCTGGGGTACATCTATGCAAGTGAACATGCATAGAGTGATTGACAAGCGTCGAATGGTTGATAGTGAGTTTATATTCTCTTATGGGTGGAGACTGGCTGAGGGAATGAGAGGGGGCAGACTCCTTGGGAGGGTAGGTGTGCTTGAGGATTAAAGAGACAGACAGGTACTGCAGGTTATAGAGGACACTTGGGAATAAAAGGCTGAGAACAATTACAGGAAAGGGGGAAATAATAAAATGTTTGGTACAAAGTTCCCTAGTTGAATATTGTTGATAAAGTAAACTGTAACTAATGCTTATGTGATGGAATGTATTGAGAGTAAATTATATATAACGTCATAGAACTATAATTAATAAAGTAATCTTCTTTGCTTTTTATTAAGTACACTTACTCTCCCCCCCCCCCCCATCATAGAAATTAATTTACTATTTCCTCAGGTCACAGATTTTCTATGCTGGTACTATTGACTATTGGATCTTGTAAAGTTCTTAGCAGCAGCCTGTTCTCCTGAAAGAGAATGTGAATATGTTTGTCTTAAACTCTTTTAAAATTATTGTTTTAAATTGTTAAATTGTTCAGTATGCTTTTAGTCTTTTCAGTCATTTTGGTATTTGTACTGTGAATTTGTCAATCTGGATTAATTGTACACTGCAATGAAATCTCTGGATAGAGAGTGGGATACAAAGATTTTAATTAATTAATAAGCAAATAAATAAGATGTTTGTGAATTGTAACATAGTAGCTGCTGAATAAGGGCAAGGGAGTGCCAAGGGTGGGTGGTAAGGTAGTAGATTACCAGCATTGTGAAAGGAGGAATTTCAGCCACTGTGGCTTACATGGCATATTCAGTCTGCTAAAATTTCCTTTTCTGTATTACTATTAAAAATAAAGGAGCCCTTCCCTCTTTTCTGTGTAGTGGTTCTAGACAGTTATCCCACCACAGGTGCTGGGGCTGTTTGTTATGTAGAACTAGACCTTAATGATCTATTGCCATGTTTCACTCTCTTTGGATAGACTTTTTTTAAAAAAAATGCTATATACTGATAAGCTGCATCCAAATATTCATATTAATATAGTATTTCTTTCAAGGAGTCTTTTTGTCACCACATAAAAGACTAAAAGCTGGAAACCACTGTGGTTGTCTCTCCTATCCCTTGAAGATCTGTCTGTGCTTGAGGTAACCAGCTTGGATATAAGGATAATCCTTTTTGCCTGTCAAGCCCACATCAGGTCAAAAGATCATAAATTTCAGAGTTAGCTGTTTGTATATACCTTCAGCTCACTTGTTGCTGGTTTTAAGTGACCACATAAATTTCTTAGGCAAAGAATACTCAGAGGTGGTTTTCCTTCTTCTGAAATATATCCTACAGCACCTTGTATCATTTGGTGGTCTCACATCCAAGTACAGTACTTACTAGTGCTGACCCTGCTTACTTCCAAGATCAGACAGGATCTGGTGTCTTTAGAATATTTAGGTCTCAAAAAACCATTAATTGGTTTGGATCTAGAGTAAGTAAGTTGCATTGAAGTCCACTTGATATTGTTCATTTCTCCTTTTCACCCTGTACTGATGTAGTATGGTTGTATATCAATGTGCTATGGCTTTCCGGCTTGTCAGTTAGTCCAGTGTTCATTGCAGAGTTTTAAATAGCTTCCTGTGGTTGTCCCTGTCCCATACAGGGCATAATAATGGAACTCACTTTTCTCATAGCTGGTCTTTTGTGTGCAGTTGTACTACTTGAATCACTGTTTGTATGCACTGTTTCCGAATCACTCTTTCTCTATAGTTCAGTGGTACTTGAAGTGGTGGTCCCTGGACCAGTGCCAGACCCTAAGATATTGGCTAGTGGTCCTGAGAATGTTTCAGGAAAGGAAGAAACAACTGTACCCAGTGAGTACAAATTTAGTCCCAGTCCCTGGCATATTGGGAAACAATAACTGCTGTTCTCCTACATCAGGTAGCCTGATCAGCACTGCTCTAAAGTTTTATATAGATAGGATTTGGCGCTAAGGATTATATTAGAGTGGTATTTAATGGACTTTGCCAATTTCTTGGCTTGGCTTCTGGTATGTTGACACGTTCAGTTAAGAGTGCTGTTTTTATGTTATTATGTTTCAGAATTTGTTCTAAATGAAACCTCCCAGTTTAACAGCTTTCCATCCCATTCTTGTCCCTTGGTAATTTATGACAGCTAGCACTCACAAAAAGCCTGTAGTTTCTAGAAAATTGACATCTAATTGCAGTAGCATGGTGAATAGCCAGACTGTATAGTTAGCAAATTAAATAAAGCAAATTAAATAGGAAAAGTTATTTCTTATTCTCTGCCTAGCTTAGTTTTATCACCAGCTGGCATGTGTTTCCAGAACTTCATCTGACCCCATTTAAGGAAAACAATAAAATCAAGATAGCTGTCTCAGATTTGATGTCAACAGTATGAAGCCCCATTGCTCCACTCTGGTTTATAGTCATCCCAGAGTATCACTGTTGTGCTGGGTTTGGTATTCACTGCTGATGCATGTTTCTACTTCAAGCAGATCAATAAGCCAGTAAGTTCAGGGATTGCTCCCCCCAACAGTCCATGAATCTATGAAACCTTTTTTCCCTCCCACATTAGGACTATATACTTGCTGTGATGATTTTATTTTAAGATACTTTTCTCAACTGTTCAGAGAAATTCCCAGGGTAGTTTTTGAAAAGCGTTCTAAAAGTTCTGGGAAAGAAGAGGCAGACCTGAGAAACATTTGTTGGCTTGCAATTAATTGCGAACATAACATTGCTCTTTTCATGCATGTTTGAATAATTCTTCAGTCTTGTAGAAGAGAATTATTTTGCAAGCAATAGTTATAGTGGTTCTTTTGAGCTTTGGAACATGATATTGAACATTTAAAATCTAACTAAATTTTAATAAATATTTGGAGACATTACTCTAGTAGTTGTCATTTAACAATATGCAAACTGTTGAATAGGTACAGTAGACATCTGCCCACTGTGTTTATTAATAACTAATAGGTGTAAATTTAAGGATTATTGGATTTTTGTTAAAGAATTCTGTTGAGGTGGTGTAATATCTGGTCTTACCTGGGAGCTGGGCATTAGAACTTGCCTAGAATGTTCCAAGCTTGTAAAAACATGGATAATAGTAGGTTCTGTTATGGCATAGATCTGTGAAGATATGCTCAGAGGAGTTATAAATCTATTTCTGTCTTTTATAGGGTGTGCTGCTTGGCAGGTTCTCCTGCTTATTTTTGAGCACAGACTCCCAAACCCACTCCACTGCTCTGCAACTGTGTGGACTTGCATTTGAAAGCCTATGGTGTATGAATAAAGAACAAGTGATTACCTTTATCAAATTTTGAGAGATCTTGTAGCACCTTTGAGACTAAAAGAAAAAATTTGCCATCATGAGCTTTTGTAGACTAAAATCTACTGCAGATGCATATTCTTCCATATGCAGATGCTTCCATATGCATCTGAGGAAGAAGCCTTTAGTTTATAGAAGCTCATGCAGCCGACTTCTTTCTTTCATTTAGTTTCTCTACATACTAATTCTACAGAGTAACACATCTATATATTTATCAAATGCTATCGAAGAAACCTTAGAAGGCAAATGTTTTAAGTTCATCAAAGTCCTGTTAAGCCTAGTTTTTCTAAGTGTGAAATTAGAGCTAAGCATATGGCAAAGCAAGTCTATGACATTCCTGCCTATAGAAGTCCACTGTGACATCAGAGCACATCAGCCATTTGTATCAGGAGAGGTGGACCTGGCAGACACTTTGAGGAGATCATGAAGGACAAGAGTTGAGAAAGGTGAATTGAGGGTAGGGCTGTGAGGAAGCAGGTTTGATAATAACTCTTTGCTCTTTGTGAACTAAGTGGACTTATTGTTTCTTTTAGGTATGGAAAGTTCTAGGATGTTACTATTCCAACATGTCAGGGATGGGCAACTAGATGCCCTCCAGATGGGTTGTTGAATTGCAACTCCCATCAGCCATAATTAGCATAGCCAGTATGGAAGAATATTGGGAGCTGCAGTCCAAGACTATGCTGAGGTCCACAGGTTGTCTTCACCTGCTTTATATGACAAATTTCATTTTCAGAATTTAAAGGACAGTTATACATATTGCGATCTAAGGAGCAGGTACTACAACCCAGGTAGATAAGATGGGGCAGGATTTGGTGAAAGGGTCGTTTTCTTTTATTTCCAATGTTATAGAAGGCGTGCCCCAAGGACACCACCTACAGCCATTCTTAGAAAATTGTGAAAACGTTTGCTTTCTAGCTAGGGTGGGATTTTGTTTTGGGGTTTTTGGGAGGTTTTTGGTAGCTTAAGTGAGCAAAAGTAGCTAATCTCTGTTTAGCATTTCGTTTCACTGTGGGTGCTGATATTTGATTTATTGATTATAATATAATAACTTGAAGCTCCATGAAGCTTAAGCGTTTTATGTATAATCTGCCCAAATTAGCAAATAGCTAACTGCGTGACTAAGTTTCCTCTTTCCTCCATTTTACATAGCAATATTTTATTTGGATGGGTTTGGGGAAGTTGGATGGTAGTAACAAAATGTGTGGGGAAATGTCAGGTTATATATGTGACAGAAAGAAAGAATGTGGGAGTTTCCTTTTCACATATTTTAACAATATTCTGAAAGGGGATTTTGGGGGGCAGTAAGAATGCATTCATGCCATGAGAATGCAAACTTCTTGTGCTCCTGAATTGTGCACAAATGTATGAAATGGAAGACAGTGATAGTAAGGCAGAGATAAAGAAAATAGCCAGGAGCTCAAAATGCATTTTGAGGTTGAGTTTTCATTTGCTATGATGCATATCTTGCATTTAAAAATACATCTCAACTGTCAGTATAGTTGCTGACACAGAAGTCTTGCTTCACAGCTGTGATTGCTGTTTCTGACATGTTGGTTGTTGACTCATGCTCTCATAGATGTGAATGTGTTGATGAGAAGACTAGGAAAAGTTTCCAACTAATTTATTTGATAAAGTGGCAGATTGAATGCTGTCTTGCATTGACTTGCAGGTGTCCTACAGGCATAGGAGAGGGTTGCCAGGAATACAATTGGAAGTGAGAATATTGCTAATAGTATCTCAACAGAGCAGTAAGCTGAACATCTGTGCTGACATGCTTTATCTTCATGGTGTTTCTTGATCAAAGGTTTGAGCCCAGAACCTAGACTCATGGGCTTAGTTCTACACAATGAAATACAGTGGTCCCCTGGGATACGAAGCCCCTGGGGAACGAAATCCCCGGGAGCCGAAACCGCCAGGACCAAAAAACAGCCCCCGGGATCCGAAGGAAACCCTGGGTTAAGAAAAAGAAAAACCATGCGGCCCCTTTAAATCGGCCGCGCGGTCCGTTTACTAAAGCAGTCCCCCGGGAAACGAAGATTTCCGGGTTACCTTTGTAACCCGGGGGACCACTGTAGGCATTTATACTTGATAGGGGTTTGTGCAGATATGTCCTTATAAGTTATTGCATGACATAGGACATTTGTTGAATGTGCACTGGCCCTGTTTGGAGATGTCTTCTTTAATTCTTTTTAATTCTAGGCCTTACTGTGGTGAATTGCAGGTCTGGAGAACATATGGCCCTATAGATATAGTTGAATTGCAGTTCCCATTGGCCCTAGCCAACCTAGTGAGGGATATTGTGAGTTGCAGTCCAACAATATCTGGAGAACTGTATGTGCCCCATCCCTGGTCTACAAGGAGATCCCTGAAGTAGGGACTTTTTGGACTCATTTGCTATTGGTGTCATGCTCACCTCAATATACTGTAGCTTTGTTTGGAATTTGCTGTTAGAGAAACAATGGTAAATTTAAACTGATATTTTGCAGGATTTCCTCTGATTCATGCTAAAGCTTGCTTCTTCCAGCATAAATGCATATAACTCTGTCTGCTGTAGATACATGTAGAAGCATATACTGATATTAATTTAGGTAAACCATTCCAGAGCATGGAAAAGTTATGGGGGAGGGGGAAGATGTACATCCCCAAAGCCTCTCTCTGATTCTAGGAGTTATAGTCCAGAAGAGCGATGCTTCCATGATAGTCATGAGAGATATAGGGAGATCCTAACTCTTTAAAGCTACGTCATTACTTTATATGTCATGACTGGTATGCTATTAAGAGTGGAGGAACTTCCAGATGACAGCTAATGTCATTTTAACTGGTGGGATATTATCTGACATAGCCCTTTGATATCCAAGTGGGAATTTCATGTATTTTGTTAGGGTTAGATTGTACTGATCAGTAATTGTACTAAGAAATACAGTTGGCCTCTGTATCTATGGATATTTCAAATGGTCTCGTCTTCTCTGGTATAAAATGCAGCTTTCTGCAATAACCCAACAACTGAAAAATGGCTGAAAAACAATCAAAATCACCTCAGATACCTGAGGTGCTAAGAAGGCCAAATCTCCATTTGACTTTCAAATATTGAAGAAAAAGTGGCTGCTTTTTTGTTACCCTTTTGGATTTGCTTTTCTTGGGAGGTTACCAAAGGTTGGCGGTCACCTTCTGCTTTTTTTGATTAATATTTGAAAGTTGAGCAGAGGCTTGGCAATTTTAGAATTGGCCCATTCATAACTGAGGGTGTTTTGACTGGGTTTTTTAAAAAGCAATTTTAAGTAATTTTTAAACTGTAATGTTTGATCATTATAGAAAACTGTATTTTATAGCAGTGAAGAAGAAGATACTGGTGGAAATTTATCTGTATGATTGTGTCATATTTCATTTTTTAGTAATAAGTGTTTTTATTTGTTTTATAACAACAATACAAAGCAAACAATACATAGCCTTGGAGGACTATATGTAAACTTGCATAATAGCTATCTTTTGTGGGTAATACCAGTAACAAAGTCCTAAATACATCACTTGGATTTGCTAGTTGATGAAGTTGGGATCAAAGTATCTTTCCAAAGAATAGCTTGATGAGTAGGAAGTTTGACAGCAAGTGAGTTGGTGTTGATGTAATCAATAAACACTGACCACTCAGAGTTGAAAAGTATAAGAAAGCTTTTCCAATAGCCACATGTCCAAAACTCTTTCCCACCAGTCACTTGTTAGTACACTCCTTGTTTTCCAGCTTCTTGCGATTATATTCCTAGCTGCTGAGATGAGAAATGTGATAAGCTTACAATGTTTCCTTCTTTACAATAAATTGATAATAAGAGAAGGCCCAAGTTATCACAGCCTTTCCAACATTTGGAGAGATGTTTATCATCATCCAGGACAGTATCACAGGTGTTAGATACCATTTGTATATTAATTTAAGGGTCCCCTCTTTTGTCAGTGCCGATCTTGATATGCCTTCCCTTGTTGCTTCAGCGATATCTAAATTTAGGTCTGATTGCCACATTAACCTGGCTGATTGATTTTTGCCATAAACAGATTGTAATAATTTTTTGTATATAATGGGTGACCCTCCCTTGCAGTTCTGCCCCCTATCCATGCATACTATTTTATAAAAGGTCTTAGGATCAGGGTGGTTCCCTTGCAACATCACATTCTTTGCAAAGGATAACATCTGTGATATCTGCATCCAGTTGTGGCTGACATGTCTCAGGCTATCTGTCAGGCTATGCTTTTTATTTTTGCTTGTGTAAATAAATCGGCAAGTCTGTAAATGCCACACACCCCCACCTTCCAGCCTTAAAACTGAGCTAGTTTGTCCATGTCATAAAAGTTCAGATGTAAAAGAAATGGGCAAATGGGGGAGGGCCTTGGCGCTATGGTAGTATAGATTTTGTCATATTTGTAATGGTGGTTTGGTTCTGTTATCTTTTTAGTGTCAGTGGCTGTAACACTGGATTTTTAATGTGTTCTGGTTTATTGCATGTCTTTTAGAGAGAATACATTTTAGCTTATATGTTTCCATCTTAAAACTCCTACATTTCTACATTTTAGTGTATATGTTTCCCTCTTAAAATCCTATATTCCTTTTTATTTACTGATTTATTTCAGTTATTCTGTGCCTCAGTTTTGTGTGGCAAATTGTTTTTTGTTGGGATATAACTTCATGTTTGTTATTGGCCTAAGTTGAGAGTTGATCATTGTCTACTAAGAAATTATGTGGTGAGATAGACATGTTTTTAGACTGTACAGCACTAGATAGGAAAGCTGGATGGAAATAAGGAATCCTGTATGCAGTGTTTGGTAGCTTGCTTCCTCCATGAGTCATGAGTGAGCAAAGCTTTGAATTTGCATTTTGAGTAAAGTGCTCCTTGCCTGTCTCTGGAATCAGCATGAAGTATCCCTAGATGTCCATGGGAATCTTGCCTTTTGTGGTAAAGCTGACCGTTGAGGACAGCTGTCCAATATCATGCTTTTGCATTCTTGAGAGAAGAGGCAGCATCTAATGCTTGCATTGCTAGAGGATTTTTTTTTGGGGGGGGGGAATAGTGTGGCTCATGGGACCCAAAATGTGGCCCCAAAGTCCCCAGACCCTCATTAAAAATTCTAACCAATCTTTTGCCAGCCCCAGAATGCTCCAACCCAGCTGAAAATGTGGCAGTTTTATTAATGAGATTTCAGAACTGCAAATTTGAATGTTGATTTGAAGCCTGGTCTTATGGACCCCTATTCCACCAATCCCGCTCCAACACCACTACATAGATGAAAGTAAAGGAATTGTTATTTTCTGCCTTAAAGTCATTTTGACTTATGAGGACCCTAAGTTGAACATATCATGGGGTTTTCTGGGGTTGAGAGTGTGTGATACGTTCAAAGTCATTCTTCTCTCAAGAATGCAAAAGCATGATATTGGGCAGCTGTCCATGGCTGAGTAGGCAATCACTGGTAAAGGAGGGAAAAACAAATCCTCAATTCTCATGATAATTTGTTTTTTGTGGACATCCCTTCTGATTTCTACTTATAAAATAATGTACTGCTTTAAAAAAAATATCAAGTAATCATTTCCATTTTGACTCATTAGAGTGCTCCACCTATAGTATTTAATTGAACTTGGAAGGTATTTAATTATCCTATCTCCCTGGGATATCATATGTTGAAACCATGTTGCAACAGGTGCAAAGCTTTGGAGAAAATGGTATTGAGACCGAGAGCTGGCAAGAACTATTTTTTGGGCTACAGTGTCAAAAGTCCTCCAGCCAGTGTAGTCACTAACAGTGATAATAGGTGAATTTGGAAAGGTGTAAATTTTCAAAGCACTGGTTATACCCTTTCACAAAATCAGCTTCCAGTAGCTCTCCACTGAGTACAGACTGAAAATTGTTTTATTGTAGAAGGAATGGCATTCCAAGTTTGAAGCACAATTAAGCTACAATCTAGGATTCTTTGACTTGCATTTATTTTATTATCTTTCAAATCTTCCTTTAGCCAAAGTTTGCATGACAACATATGTAAGAAAACAAACAGAAGTTGAACTTTTTGGTCCCTTACACATTGTGAATTCATTACATGAAGCAGTCATGTTGTATTCAAAACATATTTCCTCTTTATATGATTGGCATGGTATCTGTTGGCTGCCTCTTTCCTCCCTCCCAACTGCTTTTAAAAATAGAGGAGGCCACTGCTTTCCCAGGCCTGATATAAAAAAGATTTGAAAGCATGTGCAGGGCAAAGAAGGGCCATCCGGATAGTTTGTAGAATCAGTGAACTCTGTAACAAGGTGTGTACAACCTTTTGGTAGCTACTTCTGTATGAGAAAGGCATTCAAAAGCCTTTTTATTTTTCATTTAAATTCTCAGGGGCTGTAGTAAATCCTGTTTGGCTGTGGAACTTAGAAGAGCTGTGGAACTCTGAATTACAGTCTAGTACCAATTTCGAGTCCATAGCTATAATTTTCATTGCTTTTAGTGGAGCTAGATTCCAGGACTGGTTTAAAAAAAATTAAAACATTGTTTAAAATGTAGGAATTATTGAAGGAAGTAATAATACCATTCTATTCTGCCTTGGTCAGGCGTCACCTAGAATACTGAGTCCTGTTCAGAACTACAGTTCAGAAAGGATGTTGACAAGGTGGAGTGTGTTAGAATCATAGGCCTGAACTAGATTGGCAAAAAGAAGTGTGTTCGTGGCTGCATGAAAGTCTAGCCTTTAGATGAGAAAAGGGGAAAGTGTGCCATGAAAATGCTTTTTTTTTTTTTTTTTTTGCGTTTTAGGGGAGAAGAAGCGCCTTTAAAATGGTGCTGCTTTTCCCAGCTTCTTTTTTAAAAACGGCGGAACTGCGCAGCTGCATCTAAAACATGCTAAGCATTAAGGAAAAGGCAACTTCATGTCACGCTTTCCTGCCAATCTAGAAAGCCCGAATGAATCATGTCCTAAGGAGGGCAACCAAAATGGTGAAGGGTCGGGAAACCATGCCCTATGAGGAATAGGGAGCTGGGTATATTTAGCCTGGAGAAGTGAAGATTAAGGGGTGATATGATAACCCTGTTTAAATATTTGAAAGGATGTCGTATTGAGGATGGAGCAAGCTTGTTTTCTGCTGCTCCAGAGACTACAGGAAAAGAGATTCCATGTCAAAATTTGGAAGAACTTCCTGACAGTAAGAGCTGTTTGACAGTGGAACACACTCCCTCAGAGAATGGTGGAGTCTTCTTCTTTGAGGTTTTTAAGCAGAGGCAAGGTGGCCATCTATCGGGGATGCTTTGATTGTGTATTCCTGCATGGCAGTGGTTGTTCTGGATGGCCCTTGAGATAACTTTCAACTCTATGATTCTATGAGTTCAATAATTCTAACTAAATTAGAATCATGTGATTGTGGAGATTGAAGGTCCCCCCAGTTTCCTTGTATCTGTCAGAATTCCTATTAAAATATTGTAGAGAATGCTGTGTACTTGATGCCAAATTAGACTAGACAATATATTTTGACTGTTAGCAGTAGGAGCCCTCTGTCTAGTAGCACACCTGGTAAGCTGCTATCTTCTAATTTAACCTCTTGCTAATTCAGGGAGTCCAGAGCTAAAGTATCCCAGACAGATGGCCATGCAGGCTCTATTTAAATAAATCCAATGAAGGAGAGTCCGTATCCCAAAGGCAGTTTGTTCTGCCACTGAACAGTTCTATTTTTAAAAAAATATATTCAGTATAAGCTGTTTTGGATGAAGTGGGCAGTTGATCAGGTGGAAACATGATAAATTAAAATCAGATAATGTGGGCAGAAACCATCAAATGTCTGTTATGGAGAATTTATATTGGATTTTAGTGATATTTGAGTGAGAATAGTGCTTCCATGGGCCTAAATACCCTAAAGGCATCAGATGGGAGCCTGCCAATGAATATCAAATGCTGTAGGTTATATTTCAGAGAAACAAACTGGCGAAACCACCTCTGAGTAAGCCTTGCCTTTAAAAATCCTAAGAAATTTATGGAGTCACCATAAGTTGACAGGTGACTTGAATGCATGAACACATACACATGTTGCTTCCATAGTGGTACTAGTTCTGGCCTACAATTGGAATTATTGGTTGTGTGCTACGTTTTTGACTAAGAATCCATTCTGGACCCCCCCCCCCACCGAAAATAGAAAATCACTGGTATTCAAACCCCATTGGCTTGAATGGCGGTGCACACCACATTTTGTTCCCCTCTGATTGCTGCCTGCGAATGGGCGAGGGATTCTGATTTGAAGTCTGCGAAATCTATATTTGTAACTACCGGTAGTTAATTCTAAGTTCTGGTTCCCTAAAAGGGGATATTGACTAAATGCATAGCCAGCTCATGCAGTGACAGAGAGTGGCTTGATGCTACAGGAATGAGCTGTGTGCTCACATTCTCCTCTCTTTTCCTTCTCATACTCTATGTAATACACTCTTATTTACAACAAACTGTAGCCTTCTCTTGCATCCAGTAATCCAAGCAACAGTTTTCATGTACACTGTAGACCAGAGTCTCATCATTATTAGATATATGCAAGTGGGTTTAATCTTTTGAAGTGCGAGGACAAATATTTATAGATTCTCTCTCATTCCAGCACTAGAAAGCGCTCAAAGCTTTTATTTGTAGGCTACCTGTGATCTAACAGTCCTGGTTGTGGTCAAAACTGATTTCTGGCTTTTGTGAACATTCAATTCATGCTTGAAAGGAGTTTGAGTATTTTTAACTGATTAATGAAGTGCAGCAGTTCATATCTCATTGCCTCGTGGAAAAAATGTGTGATAAAGAAAATACCAATTGTGTTACAGGTTTGGCTGGTGTATTGTTGCTTTCCAATTTAAAACATGGTGTTTCCCAGTTGAAGCCTACTTCAGGAGTTGCTTGATGCACTAACCATGGGATTTTTTTAAAAGGTGACTTATTGGATATCTGTAATTCTACCCTTATATGGGGTAGTTTCTTTGTTCACTGAAAACACTTGTTATCTTAACTAACATACACTATCGGATCTGAATTTCTCACAACCAAGTGAGATTGGTTCTGTTAGAGGTGAAAGTTCTGATAGCATTTCGGGTAGCATTTTCCCTGCTCCCTGGAGGCAACATTTTTGACCCTAGAATTTAACTACTTTAAATATCTGTGAATAAATAGTAGGGAAACTACATACAGATAAGATTCAGACTATGATACTCATTTACCTGGGAGCAAGCCTCATTAAACTCAGTGGGATTGTCCTCTGGGTAGGCACGTAAAGCATCGTTCAGTCAGGTAGTGTGCAAATGAAGTATAGTGGAGTGTTAACACCATATTATAAGATGCAGTGTTGCAGTTTATTACCTCCCTCTTAATGGTTATCAGTGATACCAGAGAGATCTATTGTATGACACCAGTACTGCTAACCCAATTTGATTACATTTTCCTCCTTCCAAGCAGCAAAAAGGTTTTCACATATCAGCATATTTTGCATGGTGGTTTTTCTTCTTCCCTCTTAACACTGCCAAGAAGTTATGGATCCTACCCCTTGTACTTTTTCTAGGAAGAGATAAATGTTGACTGTGTGGACACTTAAAAATAACTTTAAATGGCTACTCTGTTTAATGGGAAGCTCTGAAAGAATTTTCAGTCTTAACTTGATAATAATATTGACTTGTGGTGTTGCCAGGGATACTCTTGTCATGGTAATCTGGGGCCTGTGTTAGGGTCATTCTTTCCTCTAATGTTTCATGTTGAGAATCTGGCAGCTTGCAACAGTACAACACAGTAGCTGATGCATGCATGCAGAACTTGGGAAAGATTTCTTGGACTGCAACCCCTAGAATTCTTTGGCTAACATAGGATTCTGGGAGGTGTAGCTCAGCAAATAATTTTTCCAAATTGTATGTATCTCATCATGTTTTATATCTGTACAGTTATTTCAATAGAAGGTTTTTAAAAGCTTCCCGTTAATTCTTCTTCCACTAAAAGTTTCAGATATTTTCAAAATGCAGAATATCTTTGCTACTTGAATTAAAACACTGATCTGCAACCAGCTATTTTAAAGGTTATTCTTACAAGTAAGTAGAGAAACTCGAGTGCCAAAGCACCGTAGTGGCCTAACAAAACTTCCAGGGATATCCTTCTGCACATCTCTACATTTTTCTTTCCTCCAGAGGTTAGTAATTGGGGAGGCTTCTTTTTGCACAGAGACGTTCTCCTGGTGGTCTCTAATGTCTGACCAAATGAAACAATGTACACCTCTTGCTCTTAAATCCTGTGGTTCATTTGATTTTGCTCTTAAACCCCGTGCTTGCTCTTAAGACCTGTTTGTGGAGCATTAGTTCCCTAAATTCATTAGGGCTGCATAGATGGAAGAAATTCCTAAAAGACTTTTCAATATGGTGACATGTGATTTCACAGGGTGCAACTAAACTGTGGAAATAATGCAGTTTGACACCATTTGAAGTGCTATAGATCCATTCTGTTGAAACCTGGGATTTGTAGTTTGACAGTGTCTTTAGCCTTTTCTGTCAGAGTTCTGGTGCCTCACCAAACTACAAATTCAGGATTCTGTAGGATGGAGCCATGACAGTTTGAAAAAATGGTGTCAAACTACATTATTTCTACAGTGTAGATGCACCCATAATGGAGCCAAGAGAAAACCTAGAGGTGTAATCTCAGATGTAAAACAGTTTTGCTGAATTCATTCCTGCATGAGAAATCCAGGATATCTTGTTATTTTAATAAGTTTGCATTTTTGTAATCATTTTATATCTATAGCTGGTGTTACAATTTGAACAATACTAGTCTGATATCAACAGTGTTGGGAGGTTAACAAAGAAGTGAGGTGAGTTGTCATGTTCTGATTATTGTGTATGGAAAACATCATTTTGCCTAAATTAACAGACAATTAATGAAGTGACGGCGATAGTTTAAAAAGCAAGATTAGCTTTGACCAATAGAATCTGTTTAAATGTCAAATGTTGACAAAGGATCATAGAATCATACAATTGGAAGAAATCACAAGGAACATCCAGTCCAACCCTCTGCCATGCAGTAAGACACAATCAAAGTACTTCTGTACAGTAAGACACAATCAAAGTACTTCTGACAAATGATTACCCAGTGAGAAATGGCCAATCTGTTTAAAAACCTCCAAAAAAATGGAGGCTCCATCACACTCAGAGGCAGCCTTTTCCACTGTTCTTGCCATCAGGAAAGTGGAATCTCTTTTCTTGTAGTTTGAATCCATTGCTCCATTTGCTAGTCTCTGGACAGAGGAAAAAGCTTGTTCCAATATGACATCTTTTCAAATATTTATCCATGGCTATTATTTTACCTCTTAACCTTCTCTTTTCCAGGCTAAACATACCCCACTCCCTAATCCACTTCTCACAGGACAAGGTTTCCAGACCTTTTACTATTTTGCTCATCCTTCTTTGGACACATTTCATGTTGTTATCGTCTCAGAAATTGACCATTTGTGGCAAGATGCACAAAAAGCAGTGGATTAATGAGTATTCATCAGCAAACTGTATCGAGAAAGATTGGTAATCAAGCATCTAATGCACTTGAGAAATGTTTGCTAAAAAGGGTTTTTTTTGGGAGGGGTGTTTATGGAGGAGCAATTTTATTCTGTATGTGTGTATGTGTGTGTGCATGTCTTTATAATGTAGAGGCCCAGAACTTTCCAGATGCAAGGGCTGGACAGAAGGTTGCTGGTCAGAATATTTTTTAACAAGCAAATGTTCTTGCTTGATTAACTAATCGTAATTAGAAAGCTGAGGAGATTGCAGAGCAAAAGTAGTCATTAAGAGCATAAAAATGGGGCTGTGGTAGACACTGTTGTATGCACAGTTGACGATTCTTCTAGTGGTATGGAATGAATTATCTTGAAACAACAGGCTGGATGTGAGATGTTGTGGTGAGTTCTCAGTCCCCCCCCCCCCCCCACTATCAAGCATAAGACAGCAAAATGTAGTATTTTACTTTTTGTGCCATATTCATTGTGCTTGACCTGATTTGTTACCTATTGTGCCATATTTGTAATGCTTGACTAATTCCAGATTTGTACAGAAATTTGTGTTTGTGTATATGGGGAGAGAGAGATCACAACTGTAAACATAAGTTTAATATGGTGTGTTTAAGCCTAATGTTAACCAGACAATATCAGTCTAATTTTAATCTGTGTGTATGATCTTTTTAGTAGCCGAGCTTTAGCAAAACGTATCTGGTGACTGCATCAGTTTGCTAACATGTATAGCATGTGTGTGCAAGACACTAGACCATTTATTGCTTATGCCACACCCATGCTAAGGTAGCTGCCATGATTTAAAATGCTTATACTCTTTGGTGTATTCAGTACATGTACTTTTTAAATTGTCTTACCTCTTGCTCCCTTCAGCTGTAAGCCTCTTTCACCTGGCAGGGTCCATCTTTTGTTTAGGGGAGGTTCCCTTCATGAAGAGTCAATCTAATACTGAGCATGCATTGGAAAACATCTTGACTTTACTTACAGACTTAATTTGTAGCACAGTCTTAAGCATGTCTGCTTGGAATCATGTCCCATTGAATAGTACCAGCCTATCTTTCAGAGGAGTTTAGGTAGGATTGCAGCATTGTATAGCAAGTAAAAAACCAAAACAACCGATTTTCGTCCAACTGAGAAAGGCAACGTCTTTGCAGTTTCCTTGAATTTATGTATTAGCAAAAAGGAAAAGGTGCGTTGTAGGTGTACAAAAAAATCCAAATTGGGAGGAATCTCATGGCTTTCTGGATGTAGTTGTGTTGCCAGTCCATGCATTTCTCATACATACGGATATGCCAACTAGGACTTCTGGGAGTTGCAATCTAACATCTGGAGGGCCTCATGATTCTTGTCCCTGGCTTAAATGTAATTGCTATTCCTAACCAGAATATATCCAGTGAGTACATAAAGCATAAGTGATTGTTGACTTGCCCATTAATTCAATGGTCTTACTCCAGATGAGATTAGTGATTGTATTTAGGACAATAAAAATGATAACAGAGAAATTTATACATAAAGGAGATGTCTTGAAACTCCTGTATCTCAGCCAAATCTAAAACTTCGCGAGTTTACGCTGCCCCAAAAGAAGATATTCCATACTAATTTTTGAAGAGTTGGAACACATTGTTTTGATTGTACCAAGATGAGAGATGAAAGGAAAGCAGCCCTGTCTTAATTACTTGACTATACAAGCTCTTTTGTGCTTATGTAAATATATATTCTTAGGAACGTTTGTATTAACTACTGGTATACTTGTTTTAACTCTTGAGTCCCACGCTGCGGAAGGGACAGGGGAAGGAGTAGGATAGTACAGTCATCCCTCCAGATTTGCTGACTTCCTATTTGCGGACTTGAATTTCCACAGACAGGAAGCCAGGAGGGACAAAATGGTGTGTGCACCCGTGATGCATAAGTAGCGCCATGTGCCGGAGTGCACTGCTATTATTTTCAATGAGGGCTTGAATATTTACGGTTTTCCAATTCACCGGAGGGGGGAGGAGGGACAGATCCCCCATAAATTAGGAGAGACAATTGTAATTTCTCTGCACAAATGTTCCGTATATATTTTTTTCTCATGAAAAACAAAGCAAAGGTGTCCGCTCATTTCTTCTTTTACATGCATAGTAATACAGGCACAGAAGCTGAAGAGGTTCATTTAGAGCAGTAGTGGGGAACTGCTTGGCCCAGTGGCCAAATTCCAGCTTGGGAAAGGTCTTGGGTGCTGCATTCTCCCCAGTGAGAACACAGGGTAGTAGTGCCAAGGCATAATGGCATGGCTCAATTCCGAGCATATGTATTCAAATGTAAAACCTGCTGCAACAGCTTTCTAGACATTAAACTAGACCTTGGTTCTGTGCAGCATTTTCCCCGTCCCTAGAGCAAGAAGGATCAAAGTGCAGCCCTTGAGCCATATGTGGCTCTGTAAGGCTAATTTTGCAAGCCCTGGCCTGTGGCCAAAGAAAAAAGAAAGAAAGAGAAAGAAAAAGAAAAGTGGATGATTACTTCTTCTGGAAGCCTCCAGAAGTAGCAGTTCACCTTTTACAAGACCCCCTTGCACTGTTAAACATAGAAGAAGCATCCTTTTCCTCCAAACTGGAAGGACATAAGGCAGCTTTCATTTTGGGAGGGATTTTTGGAAGTATTTTGTTCCCTAGAGAGCCCCAGAAGTAGAAAATTGGCCTCAAAATATTTAAAATATTTTAAAGTAACAGTTGTGTATCCAGATGGATCCTTAATAATAGCTTTTGGGTTTCCAATGAAAAAAAAATGGATACATTTTTAAGCCAAGAATTCAGAATCAATCTGGAAGCTACTAATGGTAGCACATAATATAATGTAAATGTATTTGGGACATTTAACATCCCTGCTTTTTTAAAAAAAAAAACTACTTTCACCTCAGTCCAAACATTAGGATTGTATGTAGCAGTGACGCAACTTGAAGGCCCACATAGGGAACATATCTGCACACATACATTTTGAATTTGTGGAAGGGAACAACTACAGTCTTAGTGTATGCTAAGAGACTACAGTAATTTTGTTGCTCTCTCCATCAATACAGTATCATGTAGCACCAGTCCTTCTACTAGGTTTCAGTGTCAGGCGGAGTGGGGAAATAGGGCAGTTCCATTGGAGGCCCTAAGATCCCAGCTTTCTTGGCTTTCTTTTCTCCTTCAACTATTTTCATTTCCACTGGTCAACATAAGTACTGTTTAATGCTAAAAAAAAGGTTCCCTTTTATCTCCTTTTTCACTTTTCCTTTGTTCTTTTTGTCTTTGAGATTGTTACCTTCAGGCAGGGACCCATATGCAGCTTTGGAAGCTTAATTGGTAGAAGAGTGCGATGAAAATAAATGCAAATGATAACAATAATTTAATTAGAAGATGTTATCAAATCTCATAGTGTTGTGATTGGTCTTGGATTTTTAAAAGAAACTATTTGCAACCATACAGCCAGGTATATATTTCTGTTGGTTAAATGAAATTTCTCTTGTCTCTCCAAACAGTGTTACTGGCTTTCTGAAATATGTTGCTGCCAAGCAGGTCATAATGACTTGTGTCAGTTATTTTTATCCTGTTCTTAATTTTTTTAAATGGTGATGTATCATAGTTGTCAATTTATTCAAATACACAGTACTGACACAATCTATTAGGGGAAAAAATTATGTGACTGCTTTTTCTCACATAGCCAAAATGGCATAATCCATTCACATAGAAGAGGTATCATTACAGTTGCAGAATTACTAAAAATCTTTGGAGGGGAAAACCCCTAGGATTGAGAGGTGGGATCTAAAATGTACTCAAGTAAGGGAGGAGCACAGCAATGAGACATAAAAGACTGACAGACAGTTGTGGGCTATTTGTTGTTATTTGTCATCAAGATGACCTTGATTTAGGGTGGCTCAATGAATGAGAGACCCCTAAGAGGCCTAGTTATCAACATAATCACAAAACAAACAAAAACTACTTGGTTATCAGCAGCCTAACTCTCAGGTCTTACAAACTGAGGGCTGTGGCTTCCTTGATTGAATCAATCAATCTGTAATGTTGTCTTCTTCTTTTCCTACTGCTTTCCACTTTACTGAGCATTATTGTCTTTTCTGTTTAGTCACATCATCGCATGATATGTCCAAAGTACACCAGTCACAGTTTAGTCTTTGCTTCTAGCAAGGTTTTAGATTTGATATTTGTTTGTCTTTTTGACAATCCATGGTGTCCAGCTTTTTCCCAGAACTGGTCTCCTGCTGCTTAAGTCTCACACTTTGGCTATTCCTCTGCTTCAGACTTTTTTCTCCTGATAAGTCCAATATGACTCTTCCTCCTGATAGGTACTTTGGTTAAGACCAAAGTATAACAGCTTCAGTTTTGTAATTTTGGCTTCTAGTCAGAGTCTAGGCCTGATCTGCTCTGCAGGACATTAATTTGTCTTTTCAGCAGTCCATGGTGTCCTTTGCAGAGTAATGGGGGTGAAACAGAAAAATTTGCAGCATAGGGGGCATAGAATCATTGTAACACTGACCATGAATGTTTGTTCCAAATCCTTCTTATGATATGTTTAATTCCACCATGGCATGGACAAGCAACTGTTGTTCTTCAGATGTTGTTGGACTGCAACTCCCATCAGTTCTAGTCTGCATAGGTGGTTGTGAGTGATGATGGGAATTGCAGGCCAACACCATCTGAAGGGTATAAATTGTCCATCCTTGTACTATAATAATGAGATTGATTATTTTCAAACCTTTTAAAATCATCCCACTAGATATGTAATAAATTTTTCCAATATTGCAGTGAGCCTTTATGCTTTATCTTTATTTTTCCATTTCAGAACTTACATTTTGTATATATAGTAGGACAATATCATGATATAAATCTTTCAAATCACTTTCCTCTGTTCTTAAGATCCATAATTTAGTATTTGCTATTTAAATTAGCCAAAATTAACATGCTGATTGTGTGTCTTCCTTTGCTGGGCATCTGTAGTGCCAAAATTGTGAAATGTAATGTAATGGAAAATCCTTAACTCTCCTTGCACTAAGTCAAAAGCACAAGAATAGCAATAGAAACAAAGCTACTGATAACTCACAGTATCCCTGACAATTCTGTTGCGACACAACAATACTCTCTCTCTCTCTCTCTCTCTCTCTCTCTGGCTAATGAAGATTCAGGAAGGACTCATCCCATGCTTTCTACAAGCACGTCACTGACTAAAAAGGCCAATACGAGATATACAAGTCCAGTTGCAGAGAGCATAGCAAAAATTCTCTTTGGGTGATATTTCCAAGTTGTGCTTTTTTCTGCATTGTCGTTTCTCTTTGAGACTCATTCGGTGTGAGTTCTCAAAAGAAGCTGCATCATTGTGAATAGTGTGTCTCCATGCCTCCCAATGTGAGGCCAGGGCCGACCATTGTTGGTGATCAATTTGGCCAGCTTGAGATGTTGTTTCACTGAAAACCATCTTTCAGGAGTAGGCTTTATGATTGAAAACTCCATTGCCTCCAAACTCGAAACCCTGCCAACGCCTCCCACAACAATACTCATTGATAATACATATATGCATATGTTAGCCAAGTGGGCAAGGCAGCAAACAACATGGACACAAGAGAGAAAAATTTTAGGATCCACCCAGTGTGCTTTTCAGTTGGTGTATAAATCTGGGTTTAAGAAGTTAGCTTTAAAAATAATTATTTAAATTATAGTTCTAAGATCTCCTTGTAAAGTAATTGGTTACCACTATACAGTGGTCCCCCGGGTTACGAAAGTAATCCATTCCGGATTACTTTTTGTAACCCGGAAACCTTTGTTTCCTGGGGGACCGCTTTAGTGGACGGACCATGCAGCAAATTTAAAGGGGCATGGTTTTTCCCTTTCGCAACCCGGGGTTTTCTTTGGATCCCCGGGGGCTTTTTGGCGGCCCCGGCGGTTTCGGGTCCCGGGGATTTCGTTCCCCGGGGGATTCACATCCCGGGGGACCACTGTAGCTGACGTTTTGTAAATATTGCACTTAAATAAATGGGAACACAAAACAAAATGGGAAGGCAAAATAGTTACTTCCAGTTACTGTTAAGGAGCAACTTAGGATCTGAATGCTAGAAGCTACTGTGCTTTGGTATAGAACATATTCTCACTGTTCACCTCACCATTGCCTTTTTTCCTCTAGAACAGATCACAAAGTGGCAAAATAAGGCATGCATGAGGTAGCCGTTGTGCTATGTGGGATTGTTTCTCTTCCATTTATATTACGACTAATACTAAGACATACTAATAACTGTAAAAGTAATTTAACATTTACAGTTTATATCACAGAAGGAGCTATGTAGTGTTGTTAAATTACAGCTGTAATCTATCAACATAGCAGAAAATTATATAGTTATTAGGAAAAGGAATTAATCACAAACAACTGGATGCTTATAACTAGTTATCTTCAAGCTCTGGTATAAGGCTGCCAGAACAGCTCACAACACCTTACCTAGCAGAGCCTCTTATAGCCTAATATGCATTAGGCCTACTGTTGTTATTATTTTTAACTGTATTTATACTTTCTTATTGCCCAAAGCAGCTATTTTTAGGTGACAGGCTTCCCTTAGAGAGGGTTCCAGTGCTGTAGAAAGACCAAGCAACTGACAGACAACAGACATACATCATATGTATGCAGGTGTCTCTGTTCAGGAGACAAACTTGTGCAAGGGAGAGGGATGGCTGTGGTATATAGCTGGGGTTTGCAACCTGCAGCCAGTGGGCCACATGTAATCCAGCCGCCCCCCCCCCCCGCAGCCCCCAGTCCTCTAATTTTGGAATTGGGAGTCAAAAATAGACACAAAATGGGCAAAGACCAAAGGAATGCATAACTTCAGAGAACGTTCCACTCCTCTGAAAAGAAAGAAAATTGGCTGATGAAAACATAAACTGTTTGTCAGACTGTTTTCAGGTGGTGGCACCCATTAGAGGGGCAGGGATGGATGCGGGTTCTTGTTCCCTCTGCAATATGAATGTTTAAGAGATCCAGTATGGTATAGTAGTTTGAGTGTTGAACTAGGACTGAGAGACAAAGGTTCAAATTCTCACCTCCTGGGTCACCTTGGGCAAGCCATACTCTCAGCTTCAGAGGGAGGCAACAGCGAATCTCCCTTGAATAAACCCTCCCTAAAAACACTGTAATAGGGTCAGCCTAAGTCAGAGCTGGCACGAAGGCATCTAGGAGCAATAATAAATATTTAATTAATTAAAATTTTACTTCTCCCCACCCACTGTTTCCTATTTTCCTCTTCCTGATAATCAGTGTTTAGAACCCCTTTCTGGTGGTTAAAAATAGACTCGCCTCTGAAAATTACAGTCTGATTGCCTAGATCAAGCAGTCATGTAACATACACTTACAAGGTTGGTGAGATCAAATATTAAGCTTCCTAGCAAAATTATTTGTGTACATTTTTGAAATTTTTAATAGTAAACAATCTTGTACCAGATATGCGGGTATATTTATGGCATGTTTAAGTGGCTGGGCGGGGGGGGGGGGGGGAGAATCTCATACAAAAAAGGGAAAAAGTTCACAGACAGGTTTATGTCAGAAACACAGTAGGAATCCTGGAAGAACAGGTGCATAAGCCTCACCTGATTAGCTGCTGCATAGAAATTTGCTCAAAGCAGAGTTCAATAGAATACAAAGTAGCTTTTTGAGTTTTGATCTGAAAATAGCAACGTTAAGGCAAGCATTAAGATGGCTTTAAAACTCAGAGGAGAGCCCTAATCCTAAATCACTTGTGCATATTCTAAATGGAGGTATTGCCTGGAACTAAATTTTAGCATACAAACAGTCACATTCATTATCACAACAGAACTGGTCTATTTCTCAAATAGTCAAAGAGTTTCTTCATTGTTACATGACATAGCATTATTTCATTTTCTGTGTGTACATGCATGTTTTTGTGTGTGTGTGTGTGTGTGTGTAAGTGCAAATGTCTTGTTCAGTGTTGGAAGCCCCTTAGATTTAGGGCCCCTCATGGTCTAATTGTGGGAGTTCAAAATATTTTACAAGATTAGTCAAACTGATATTTTAGTCTGTGGTTGACATATCAGGATCATGGGCATAGTTATAGGAATTGAGGCAAAATTCCGCCCTGAAATGAATATTTCCTTAAGATTCAAAATTTCTAACATTGCAGAGAATTGGATATTGAAAATATTGCAGATCTAGAACTCATACATTTACTGTGTTTGCATTTCCTTGGCAACTTTATCTATGCCCTTTTAAAAGTTATATCTTAAATTCTTGCAAAACTATTAGAAAATGAGTCATTTATTTGGGTTTAGTTATGTTTTATTAATTCTAAGAAAATACCTATATATATATATATTTTAAAAAATATGATTATGTCTACATGTGAGAAATGCAGAAAACCTGAGTGATGTACACCATCTCCACCAACTGTATAACCTGAGATTTTGCATAACAATCTAGAAAAAGGAATAAATGTGTTTGTTTTCTCTGATGTCTCTGCTGTTGCTCTTCTTTCAGTTGTTCTTTGCAAAAGTGACAAGTTTTTGTCCTTTTAATTATGGAGAGGATTGTTGACTTGAACATTAAAAAAGTAGATCTAAAACTTATGGAAGGAAAAATTCCAAATCTGTTTCATGAATTCCAAGAATATACTAGCTCTGATTGGAGAAAAAACAAGTTCAGAACCAGAAAATTCTGCAGTAGGTCTGTATTCTAAGTGATGCAGAATTTCTCTGTCTGTGAAATATATTTCTGTTATAATATCTAAACCCTCTGCAAATATGTTGAAATAGGTGGACTTCAGATGGTTCGGATTTTTAAAATACGATGGATGGTGGGAATGGTCAGAAAATTCAAAGTTTTGTTTTGTAGGTTGAGATGCATGAGTTTAGCTTTGGCAGTTAGGAATAAAAAAGGGAAAAGGAGGCCTAACTTGTACCATCTCTCTTACACAGAGACACCCCTCCCTTTGTTAGGGTATCCGAGGCTTCTCTGTTTAGTGCCTTTCTTATCAGTTTAATAATAATAATAATAAAAAGAGCTGCATAGTTTCTAGTGAATAAGGACCAATTCAAACACTTGGCCAAAACAGCTTTTAAATGAAAGCAACTGAAGCTCTTACAACAGTCTCCCAACCAGTCTTGCTACAGATGGAACAGCTCAGCAGATCTATCATTTGTGATTTTAGTTTGATTTCAGAAACCAGCTTGCTTGTTCCTGACAAGCCAGAAAAATGACACACAGCCTGTTTTTGATTTATTTTTCTGACTTGACTATTATGATAAACTACAGAAGGGAGATCCATTGTTTATGGAGTCACTCTTCCTTACAGGCTTCCTCTTCCTTGAAAAGCCAGACTTCTCACTAGTCAGTGTCCAAATGGAGACAGTTTTTTTATGCAGTATAAATCTATGACATGCAGATGACTACAAGTGTTGTGTGCTATATAGATAGATTTTCTCGGCAGGATCTGTGTTTCTTTTTGGATCTGTGGTGATTGCCTCTTCCCTTTGAGGCTTAAGACCAGGGTGAGGCTCACAACACCTTTGTAAAAATGGAAAACAGGTTATCTCAAGAGCTGGTTAAGGTTATCCAGTATGTATTTTTGAACTTTAATAAAGTATAGAACCAGGATATGGGACCAGAAGCATTTCAAAGTTTGGATTTATTTTATTTTTCAATACACATGTAGTGTAGCATGTACTTGTATTGTACTATATGGCTCATGTCCAGGCTGACCTGAGCTCTGAGATCCTCAGAAGGGGTCCTTCTCTCAGTCCTACCAGCATTGCAAGCACAGTTGATGGGGATGTGAGAGAGGGCCTTCTTGGTGGCTGCCCCTAGACTCTGGAACTCCCTTCCCAGGAGGGTCAGAATGGCACTTGGGTTTTCCTTCCGCTGGCAAGCTAAGACCTTCCTGACAGGCATTGAAAACAGAAAGTTTTTAAAAAAACATCCTGGGGATATTGTATTATTTTAAAGTGTATGATTTTTAAGTGCTTTTATCTTTTTAAATTGTATTCTATTTTAATATTGTAATAGTTTAATTCAATTTTAATTGTCACTTTTCTAAGTTTTTAATTGTACTCTGTTTTTAGACTGTAAGCCACCTTGAGTCCCAATTTTGGGGAAAAGTGGGATAGTAGTAGTAGTAGTAATATATTTGCGAGGTGAGAGAGATGCGATTCTATGATTCTACAGTATGTGAGGATCTGTAAAATGCTGGGAGGCATCAATTTGCACCAAGTACTGTGCTTGGATACCTGCCAATTCATAAATTGTCACACCATTCTCTAGCCTTGTGTCTTTTGCCATAAGCTGCCCCCTTCTGCTTTTGAGGTGGATACTGCAATGCTCCTGCTTGTTTGCCTCTCTCCAGCTTCACATCTTTTTTGTTTGCTACTTGTTTATGAGACACAAGGCTGGAGAAAGATTGAGTTTCTGAGTGATGAACAAGCAGGAGCATCACAGTCTCTTTCTCAAAAGCAGTTAGCTGCAAAAAGTTTTGGTTTTTGGAGGTTTTTGGATTTTGGACTTCTGGATTCGGGTGCTCAACTGGTATTAAGGGCTTGCTTCTGCTGAGATGGCCCCTAATTTAAATCCTCTTTAGATGTTGCCTATTGTGGATTAAGAAAACATAATAGAAGGGGAGTATACTAACTCTGCCCACTCAGCTGCCACCTCTGTTGCTTTCTGTATGTGCAGGGTGAGAATCTATGAAAGGGAGCCACTTTTTATTTGTGAAGCATCTTCGTGTGAATTGGAAACCTTCACAAATCTTGTGAAGCACCTTCAAGGCCAGAGGAGGCTCTCTTCTTTAGACTATTGATTGAGCCAGGAACAGAAATGTACTGAGCTAACCCATTCCTCTTCCTTGTGTGTTTATAGCTAATGCATAACTAGGGCTTTACAGTTGTAGGAACTGTGTAGGACTTTTGGTAGAAGACATAAAGACAATGTCTTACATGCCTCTATAGCAACACACTTTGTGATCCAGTATCCTATCCCTGTTGCATAGATCAGAGTACTTGCCTACACCTGATCCCTGTGTAACTAGTAGCAAGGTAGAGTTTCTGTCACCTTATTATGTAGCTCAGCACAGCAGAATGTCAGTTTTTAATGTCCACAACTATACAGAAGTTGTGGCTTTTGAAAGATGCTTGGTCACTGGCAGAATTTAAAGGAATAATGTTTGTCACATCAGAAACAATATTCCCATCACACAGCTGTCTTCTGCAATTGTTATTCTAAATTCTGTTTCTTCCTTTAAAGGGAAACTTTCAGGTACAAAGCTTGTCAAGACAGCATAAAAAGGAAATTAGCCATGTTGTCTAAAAGGGGCAGAGAGAATCAAAATTTGGATTACGTCAACACAGAAACCACAAGACATTGCGTCAGAATTGACCTGACCTGCTGGTAATTCAAAAAGAGCAATAGGAACTGGAGGGAGGATACCGCTGGATTTTATTTTTATTTTTTTTAATAGAGGATCAACTGCTGTTTCTCTTGCTCCTTCACCATCATCTTAGAAAGCCTTGGTAGAGGCTCCCAGGTACAAGTTCGAATCATTTCAGTGTCTGGTAGAGCCTAGCTTAAATATCTTCAGTTGTCTTCAGATTTCCATTTTAAGGGTATAACCAGATGTAGACTCCATACATTTTGCTTTTAGCATTTTGCTTGATGAAAAGTTCCAGAAAATGTGGAAACCTGATACAGTACTTTGTGAACTTTGTGACTTTTGAGTTGATAAAACTTATTACCCTAATAAGGATTTTCAGATATATTGGTTGGAGAAACTGAACTGAAAAGAGACTAATAAACAAAAGAGTTTGTCCTTTTTATATCTTTTTGCAATCTCAAGACAGTTTAAGATTATATATAACCAGGAATGCCTAAGATCAAATGACATAAAGCTCATTGCACGATCTTTGGTTAGTCACTCAGTCTCAGCTATGCCTGCCTTAAAGGGTAGCTGTGAATATAATACTCAGGAAGGAGAAATGTGTATTGCCATTGAGCATCTTGGAAGAAAGTCAAGTAATAATTAACTAACTAACTAACTAAATAAATAAAGATCACATAATTCTTCATTTTCCTAATCAAAATTGACTTTCTAATTTCTACCATAGAAGGCATTTTTTAAAAAAATAAAACAATCTGAATTCTGAGAATAAATTTTAAAACGTGATATTTATCACTTCTGAACTGAAAATGAATCAGTTACTGTATGTTGTAACAATGACTCTACCGGTAAGGGATAATTTCAGTGTTGTGCCTTGATGAGAATCATAGCCAAACTAAATACAGTAGTATGCCATTCAGGTAATGAGCAATAGCATGAATGTTTTTAAAAGTATAATCTGCAGTTACAGGAGTCCATATCAGAATCCAGGTGTTCTTTTTAACCCCCCTCCCCAATGTAGAAGCCGTTCTGGATTGGAATAGTTAGACAAATGTGTGCTTTGCTCATAAATCTTTGTTTCCTGCTGTGAAATTGACTGTAGTAGGCTAATGATGAGTAAAAAAGAACTACAGATTCATACAAAATATGATTAAATGTCTGAAACATATTATCATAGATGGCATTTTCAATGTAGATGTCTTTCAATTTTTTTATTCATATTAGCCCCCTTTGTAAGAGTTTAGTTTTTTTAGGCTGCAATCATTTTTCTGCTTACCCGGCAATAAGATTCTTTGAATTTTGGGCCCCAGCTTTGTGTTTTTCTGTTTGGATGATGCAGACAATTAGCCTCTGGCCAGGATCACGCAAACCAGACATGGATCCAATGATCCTGGCCCAAAGGGGCCTTAACCTGGTCTAAAAAGACCAAGTGTTTGCTGCTGAGTTTCTCAAAAACTCTGCAGTGACAGCCAGCAGACTGGATGGCCCCGCATGCCCTGTACCTGCCTCCACCATTCTGTTTGCTGATAAGACCCCCATCACAGCCTGTGATGTGGGATGGGGGTGATTGGCCATGGTGTAGCCAGGTGACCCCTTTTCACCTTTACAGGCTGTGGCTGGGATTTTCTCAGCAGACACAATGGCAGAGGAAGGTACAGGGCACACAGTGGTAGTGAATGCATAATGTAACAGTGAATGGGCATGTAAATACCCACTTATTGTTATGTCGACCCAGTGTCGGACCCCTGGGACAAGATAGCACAGGCTTAGCCCATGTTATCCTACCTGTCTGCTCAGGGCCTAGGTCCATGTTGGTGAACCTATGGCACGCGTGCCCTCTCTGGCATGCAAAGTGATTTCTGAAGGCATGTGGAAAGATGGGAGGGCAGAGGAAGAGAAGGAACAGGCATGCACCTGTTCCTCCTCTTTCCCCACCCTCCCGTGCCTTTAAATGCCTCTCCAGAGACAGCTAAAGGTCCAGGAGGGCATGGGGGAAGAGGAGCAACAGGGTGTACACCTATTGCTCCTTTTCCACCCACCCTCCTGGGCTTTTAGCTGTCTCCCCCAGAAAGCAGAGGTTCTGCCTCCCTGGAAGTCCTGCCCCCCCTGCCCCCAGCACCAGGTAACATCCAGAGCAAGAACACCTTTGAGTTTGGGCATCCGGTCTCTAAAAGGTTTGCCATCACTGACCTAGGTCAAACTTAGTTTTGAGTTGGTCTGTATAGGTTGCTTTATTGGTAGCTCTTATTTTCAGTATTTAAATGGGAACTTATATGATACCTCTCAGTACCAGATTCTGGGAGAAATCAGACAGATGGATGGATGTTAATTAATAAAGACTTCCAGTGTGGGATCCAAGATGGCTTACAGTGCAGATTAAAAACACAGCATATCTAAAAATGCAGTGATAAAAATAAAAGTAAAATGAGCCATTCTATTAAAATATCACTAGTTTAAAATACTATAACAAGAACAAAAATATAGTATGCATCCCCGCTGAAGGATTCTTTAGGTAAATGGGTTAATTGCTAAATGTCTGCTTAAATTTTTTAAAAAAGTCTTTACCTGGTGAAGGAAAGAAAGCAAAGAGGGGGACAGCCTAGTTGTTACTTCATGGTTCTGAATTTTTTTAGTGAGAAATTCAGTCCATAGTTGGACACAGAACAAATGACTTTTTGGCTCTTGGTCTGTCCTAGCAGCAAGGTTTATCCTATTTTTAGACTGTAAGCCTGAGGGCAGGGATCCGTCTAATTTACGATTGTATGTACAGCACTGTGTAAATTTACAGTGCTATATAAATAATAATAATAATAATAATGTAAAATATGTACAGTATGAATTGTCTGTGATAGGCACTCATGAAAATGTTGTTAACCCTAAGACAGGTGCAATACCAATGACATAATTTACTTGTGATTCCACTAACCTTCACGGAAAATAATGCAGATATTACTGATGTGTGAGGATCTCCATGGATTTCAGCCAAGCAACCTTTGAATTGCAGAGGAGTATTATTATTATTTATTATTATTATTAAGCACTGTAAATTTACACAGTGCTGTACATACAATCTTATAATTAGAGTAGCTTGTGTGCTGCTATTTGCATTCCTAGGATGTTCCAGTGGTCCTTTCAAACTACATGATCATAACATTTTCACTCAAATTTGTATTTTGGTGGGGCACAAGAGCTCTCTGATGGAGAATTCAGAACATTCCCCTCCTGAACTGTAAATCCCAGGATTCTGTAGGATGCTGTCATGGAACTTAAAGTGGAATCATAGTGGTATAATTGTGTAGTGTGATAGGCCCTCCAATCTACTTCGGGTCCTGTATTAGAATGTACTAGCTCCTGCCCTCACTACTCTTAGCAAACTTTCTCCCAAAGCTTTTATATTTCTAGTCCTAAGTCATTTAGTATTTCTGCTTTTTCTGTTTCTAATCCTATTTCTTTCTGTTTTCCCTCTTCTGCCAATTCTTCCACAATCTCAGTGTCTTACACTGACAAAAATATATGTGGATCTGGGTTCTGTTTCATGTTTGGAGTGTAGCTCCACTACCAGTTTGTGGCAGTGTCAACTACCTAATTTGCTGGAGAATGTGGAAATTCCAAGGCTAAGATTCTAAGCATCATAGAAAAGGAGAGAATTATTGAAAAGGCATATAGGAGCTTGGAGTACCTGCTTGACCCATGGTCTTTAACACAAAATTCTGAAGTTGGGTTACATTTCAAAAATCACTTTGCAAGCACTCCCTGAGCATTGCATATTGCTTTGGGATCTCTCTAGAGATGGTTCACTGTCTTCTGACTGTAGAGAGTGGAGCAAAGTTAATGACCTTTGTTACTTTTAACAGATGTGTTCTGATAGCCATAATTCTTGTACATGCCTAGAAAAAAGCAGTGTACAAGGCCAAAAAAATTCTTTAAAAAACAAAAACAAATTTCACTTACAAGAAGTTCAGCCTGAGTGCAAAATAATAACAGACAAAAATAGAACTGCTGACACACAGAAGCATGAGATTGTCATTGAGCACCCCAGTTTAAAGCTTTCCTGTTTGAAGTCAAGAAGCTGTCTTTTCAGCAGCAATTACTTTTTTGCTCTTGCTTCTTGTTTTTTAGAGAGAATATCCATTTGGGTTGCTTTCTGTTGAACTGATATTTTCACATAACTTGGAAAAAACTACTTTTTTGAATGACAGGTTCCATAATCTCCTAGCCAGTTTCATCTGGTGAAGTGGACTGAATCCACAAAAACCTTAAAATTACTACTAAATTCCTTTGATTTTTTTTTCAAACTAAAGTAGACTGACACAGCTGTCTGTTTGGACACTGCTAGTGCTACTGATACTGCTGCTACTACTATTTATTTCTTACCCATCTCTTACCATGGATCAAGGTAGGAACAACAATAGGGGGTCTTTATTTTTTGTTCAAGAAAATCCTAATTTTATATACCGGTACATTCACTTACTAGTATCAGAGTGGTCTGCTTCTTGTATTCCTGTTTTTCTGCTAATGCACTAACTAAAACTGTGGGAAGCTAGTATAGCACTATGCCAGCAATCATGTGCAGTAGCAAGTGGATTTGCAAGACTGCTTTCTCTACAGTACCAGAAAGATCTGCAAAAGCTATTGCATGTGGTAGCATCTATGGGAAAGCTTGTTCTCTTAGTGCTACCTGCTTCACAAATAGTGTTACAGGATTTCTTTTTAAAAAATTGGATTGGAAATTGGGCTAAAACTCAAGCTTGGCCCAGAAAATGTTCTGGTGCTCTTCAACATACTCTCATTTAATGTACTTATTTTACTTGTATTTATTAGAAAAAAGCTAAAAGAAATATGATGTTTTAATTTTTTTAGCTTGAAATATTTGAAGTGGGGAAATTACAAAACATTAAATTAATTTAAATGTTACAATAAGTAGAATTTTCTTGTTGTTGTTGGAATAAGTCTAAAACCCAAAAGGTATTAATAAAGGATGAATTGTTGTGTTTTTTTCCTGGAAAATTAAGTACTAGAAAATTTTACTCCACATATCACTGCTGACAAGATCCTTGCTACCATGAGGATGTTATACAGTTGTGGATGCTTGATACCTATGCTACCTCCTTTTGAAACCACTGTTTCAAATCATTGTATGTCAAACGAACTACATTTTGAGTCTCCCTTACCTGGAATTCTGAAATCTGAAATTACTCCAAAATCCAAAATTGTCCACATGGGTGGCTAAGATAGTGACATCTTTGCTTTCTGATGGTTAAGTGTACACACATTGTTTCATGCACAAAATTATTTTAAAATATTGTATATAAAATTACCTTTATGTTATGTTTATAAGGTGTATATGATCCATTGAGTGGATTGATTAGGGCAGTTTTGATTTTTTTTAAAGCCAAGATAAGATTATGGTATAGTGCTGCTCTTAATTCTGAAACAAATAGAATTTCAGAACTGGTCATGAACTAAGAACTAATACCATTTTAACAGAATTGCATTGAAATCTGTATGCTTGCCTCAAGGAGGTGGTAACTTCAATTTAATTGAACATATACTCTAGGGATGTAGCAGTAAGATGTGAATAAAGTAATTTGTTACAATTCTGGTAACTGCTTTTTGTAGTCTCTTGAAATGCAACTATGAGGGGGTATTCAAAAGTTTTAATGATCACCTTTAAAAAAACTGACAGAAAGTTTGTTTTGATTTGTAGTTATTAACTTATCTCTATGTAGTCACTATCTAGATTTATACATTTTTCCGAACATATCTTGACCCTTCAAATACCTGATATTGTAGAAGTCTGCAGATTGAGCCTTACGAGGGGGTATCGTAAAGTAATAATTATCACCCGGAAGTTATTATGGCATATTGATGAAATTTTTTCAGTATCATCATTAGTTCCTAGGTGCATGTTGCTGAGAACATCAACTCACTGTGTCTTTTATTTTTGTGACTGGCTCTGCCAGAAGTCACTAAAGTGTAAAATCCTTGTCAGGCGCATCTTATACTGCATACAGTGAGACTGGTAGAACCAGCTGCTGGTAGCAGTAGTTGTACATCTCTAAATTATAGCATTAAATCATTTAATGTAAAAACTGATAACACAGAGAGTGAAATGCAACTCTGTTTGACTCCTCTAGAATGTCCTTGGTGGAGTGACTAGATGGTATTTTTCTCATTATGGTCAAAGGGCACAGATTTTTTACTAGCAAAGAAATCTTGCTTCCCATGTTTATTGTATTCTGCAATTTAGCTTGCAGTCTATCCCTTCTAGTAGAATCAAACAGAGTCTTGAGATTAGTAGAGGAAGCATATACAGTAGAGTCTCGATTATCCAACCTTCGGTTATCCAACATTCCGGAGTATCCAACATCGTGGCTGCTGTGATTTCTTTATATTGGTGAAGTATCATCAGATAATATAGTATGTTCCAAGTAGAGTCCCCTCCCCCCCTTTTTTTATTGCAATCCTATAAGTATGTTAACAACTTCATTCAGATGGTTTTTCTCGTTGCCATTTCTCCCAGAGCACCTACCACAACTGGAACCACAGTTTTTCCCATGGATTCAATCTTTGTAGTCTTAATATTTCACAATCTTTTCCCCTTGTTTTGTTTTCAATTCTGCTGCCCCAGGGGTTCCCTCATCTATAATCCAGACTTCCTTTTTCTCAACTACAGTTATATCTAGAGTAATATGTTGTCATTGTTATTTTAGATCTTAAAGTCTTATAAGATTATGATGATTGATTGTTGTTATTGTTGGTTTGCCAACATTAATGTTGTGCTAATGTTCTAAGCATACAGGATTTTGCATGTGAGATTTGTATCTGTCATGACTCATGAGTTCCCCAGTTTTCATTATGTTAAAATAATCTGGCAAGAATACCAGCTAGTTTCTGCAAAGAAAATGAACAGTTTTCCTTTCCATGGTTGATGAAGGCAGACACACACACCTGCTTTCTCCAGACTGATGTTAATGCCCTGAATTTCAGTGGAACAGTGTACAGCAATTGGAAGTTTTATAGCCATGGTGCCGAACCTATTTCACATGTGGCAGAGATGACACACAAAGCCATTTTTTGTGGGATGTGGAGGGCGAGGAAAAGGAAGCTGTCCTGGGTGCAGGGGGGGGGAGGAGAGGAGGAACAAGTATGCACAAAGAGCTGCTCCTTTTTCAGGCAGCAAAAAGGAGGCTTTTCCTGCCTGGCATGACCGGAAGCTAGCCCACATGTGGGCAGCCAGGTGGCTTGGAGCCCAGCTTCCAGGCATCTTGGGGGCATGTATCTTCTGTTTTCTGAGAGAGTTCCTGGTCCCTTTTTCTGGAGCAGTAGAAAACAAGCTTGCTGCATCCTCAATATGACTTCCCTTCAAAGAGGTAGTGGAAAATGCCCCCTGTACTTTTAAAGTATGCCCATGCCCACCTCTGCCAAAAATAAGACACACTCTGTGTTGCGACTCTTTACTGCTCCTCATGCCATGTCCTGGCTATGAAAAGATAAAATGGTATCCAGTGGGAACATTGTTAGTTGATATAATATTATCCTTGTAGTTTGTTTTGTTTGTTCTTATGTAAATATACAGTTTTTGACAGTTGGATTTAGCTGGTAGGCTGCCCCAGCAGAAAAACAATTTCCCCTCTTGGGTTACAAAAGACTTTTCTCTATTTGGGTTACAAATAACATGTCTCATACTCACATAACTCTTTTTTCAAAATTATTTTATAGATGTACAATTGTAAGTTATTAATTGTGATGCTGTCTCATGGGATGCCCAAAATACATTAGCCTGAATTGTCATGCTGGTTTGTAGGAAGAGTTCAGGCTTGATTTGCTCTCAGAACCATTTTGGGGAGGGTTGCCAGTCCATGGTATCCGTAGACCTCTCCTCCAGCACCACATTTGAAATGAGTTGATTTTCTTCCTGTCAGCTCTCTCTACTGTCTGGCTTTCACAGTTAGATGGTGGTGACATTGATGATCCTAACTTTGGTGTTCAATGATATATTTTTACAAATAAGGATCTTACCTAGTTCTGTATTTTTCTGATATCTTGACTTTTCTCCATTTTCTCCATTTTTCTCCATTTTCATTTGTGTCTGAGCCAATAGAAAGTCTTTGACTATTTCAGTGTCTTCATCATTCATAGTAAATTATGTAAACCATCTGTGGTCATTATTGTTTTCTTAATTTTCACCTGTAACCCTGCTTTTGGAGTTTCTTTCTTGACTTTGGGCCCAAGCAGACAGGCCAAAATAAATCTGCTTTGGGTCATTTTGGAGGTATGCTGTTTAAATGACACACTCATCCTAAGAGGCTGGAAGCCAGCCAAAGCCACACTCTAGTCCTAAGGACTGGAGCTCAGCTTTGGGGCAGTTTCTGGCCTCTTACATTGCATTTAATCAGCATACCTCCAAAGTGACCCAAAGCACATTTATTTTGGCTTGTCTGTTTGGGCCCTTTGTTCAGTTGTGATCCTGTCTTTGCTATTTAATGCTGTATTTTCTATATTCTCGCTTTATACACATATTTATCATTCCATTACAGCAACCTCTTGTCCTAGTACAGGTCACACATCAGGATAAGCAAATATTATGGCACACTTGTTTTTTTAAGAGCAATCCTCTGCTTTTCATGTTCTACACAATCAAAGGCTTTGCTATAACCTATAAAGCAGAGACTGATTTTCTTTAAAAATTCTTTGGTGTGTTCCATCATCAGACATATATTCATGTAATTGTATAATTTCATCTAAACTTAGGTTAAAAAGTTTTTTAAAAACAACCTTTATGAATTATCTTGCACAGTGCTAATTGCTCATCCCTCATTCCTCCAGTGGCTATGAACTGAAGAAATAAAAAGGGTAGGACAGTTATGCATTAGGGCTGCCCGTTCCATTTTTCATTAAGAGAAACTTAACTTGGTGCTGACTAGCTAACTTTCTGGAGCAGCTGGAGCTCACAGGATTACTACAGGCCAGATAACAGGGTTGGGGCTTTAAACAATATCATAATCCATTATCTGCCATCACAAAACACTGTGAAGCAGGGAGGTATATGCATGATAAAAAATTGCCCTTCAAATGTGGGTAACCTGATAACAAGTCAGGTTAGATGATAGTTGTGAGTTGCACTAAATTAATATCCAGTTTTTCAACTACAATTGAAGGATGAGAGCAAAAGAACCTTCCTTGTAATTGCTTGGAAAAGTTACTTTTCTGGGCAGCAGACCCCATTTTCTACAAGGCAGCATGTAAAGTTCTTAGGTTTTATCTATGACAGACTCTCTGAAACTGCTGTGTTAACTGTTGCTGTGCTTCCTACTTTTTTCTGAAGCAAAGCTAATAAAATAATGTTGAAGGTTGTTCAGAGGTTATGTTGCTTACCTCATTATATGCCAGGAAAAATAATGATCTTGAAAGCTAGACTTTTGCCTCAGTTTAAATTTATAAGGTAAATTTAGGTTCATTCCCACTCCCATCTCCTTTGGTATCTTACACTTTCCAATCTCATACATAATCATTGGCAGCTTTTGTATTTCACTGCTGTTTTTAATATTGACCTGAGGTGCATTCATAATGTGCCATTTTAAAAGAGCACTGGGGAGAGAGATTTGTCACAAGCTGACTACTTTGGGACTGTTTTCCTGGATTCTTCCAAAAAGCTGAAATGTACTGTATTTTGGAAGCACTGTATTTTCTTTTGGGCTGCAGGCATGAGGTAAAGATTAGATTTTCATCCTCAAAATAACTGAGAGTAGATTAATTTTCAGTTCATAACTGTGTATCTTTTATGGTCTACAGTAAAAGTGGAGCAAGATGAATTTACAGAGACTTAATTCTGATTGCTGATTTCAGTGATTGCCAAATGTAATTAAAAAGCACGAAATGCAAATGCTTGTGAGAGCTGTGGCAACTTTTTCTATACCATTACCTGTAGAAGAATAATTTCTGTTTCAACAAGACTATAACAAAATTATGTTCTGCGGGATAAGGCTGGGTAGAGTGGTCTATTGCTAAAATAGGTGTGGAGATGTTCACCTGGACAAACTGGGAGCACTTTCAGATTCTATTGTGCTCCCAATCAGTCCAGGTGAATAGTTGTCTTGCTGTTACAATTATCTTGCCTGTTACAAAGCAGAAAGAGGGCTATCCAAGTGACCAATCTGTTCAGTGAGTACTAAAGAGAGAATACTATGTATACTCATGTTTAAGTCTAAAAAATTTAGTCAAAAAATTAACCCAAAAAACCTGAGCCAACTAGTCCATGGGTCAATGTAAATACTTTAACTCTTACAAAAAAGGAACTGTCCTCTGGTGAAAGACAAGAGTGTAATCTGTCCTGGAAGCACTGACCTCCCTCTGCTCTCTCATCTATTTAGTCTTTAGTGTGAGCACTAAAGTGTTTTCCATTGCTTTAGATCTTTGTACATGCCCTTAAGTCTTACCCTTGACATGCACAGGTCATATCAAAATCCATAATTTTGGCCTCAGACCCTGAGTTATACATGAGATCAATTTATAGTCAAGTATATACGGTAGTTGTTTGCCATCTTCTCAAGTGTCTCATGAATTGTTATTTAAAGTAGCTAGGGTTATTGACAGCTGTGTAAGTCTAGGAATGATGTAGTCCTGGGGCCTTTTTACACAACCCAGTTATAGCACTATGATTTCACTTGATCTGCCATGATTACATCCTATGATATCTTGGGCTTTGTAGTTTGGTGAGGCACTCAAGCTTTCTGGCTGGAATTTGAAATATCTCTTCCTAAACTGTAAATCCCAAGATTCCATAGAGCAGAGCTATGGCAGTTAAAGACAAAATCATAGGGCTATAACTGTGTAGTATAAAAGAGCTTTTTGTCAGTATGTTGGTATCATGGGAGTTCATGGGAGAACCTTTCACTGCTACCACTGTGCCCATGTTTGTTTGTTTTTTGAAGCAATTACTCCTTTTTATGCTTCTAAAAATACAATTATAATGGTAATCAGTGGTTTGGGAGGGGCACAGGAACCAAAGTTACTAATTATTTTTAAAGTAATTAAAAGGACTCTGGTGTCCTATAACAACAACTTTTCTAGTTGAATGTGCTTTGGATGCGTTACTCTTTTTTGATACTAGCTTTTCTTTGGTTATACTGAGGTATTTATACAAATATGAGACATAATTCTTCTTGGTGAAGGTGACATGTGGAATGGTTCACATAAAATTCATTTATGTTTTGAATATTTTTATACACAGAGTCCAAAGGTAATTTTATATACAATATTTTTAATAATTTTGTGTATGAAACAAAGTGTATATTAACCATCAGAAAGCAAAGGTGTCATGGATGTGGACAATTTTGGAATTCCAGACAAGAGGGGTTTAACCTGTATAAAATCTTTTGTTGCGTGGAAGACAAGTCAATAGGAATAAGATATAATGAAATACAACCTGCAGTGGTGAACCAGAAACTAGATGGAATATACTGTGCTACTACTTAAAAGCAGTGTTCTACAGAATTGGTGGTGATGGTAATGATGATAGTGAATCTGTTGTGTAAGTTACAAATAGAGTATTTTAAGGTTTTAGTGTAAAATTAATTTAAGTACACACTCCCTACTTCTCATCTGAGTCTTTTTAAGAAGTAAAAACTGTTCTGTAACCTCAGAGGTATTATCAGTATCCCCTGTGGCCTTTCTACTAATTAACACAGGAAAACACAACCTCAAATAGGTCTCTAGAGGGCTATTATAAAAATAAATATTGTAGTAAGATCTGTTGATGCATTTTGATCTGAGGCTACACAATCCAGGATTAATTAACTCAGTATCCTCTGCTCCTTGTTCCTGTACTTAATTTCAAACTCAAAACAGAGCACCCGCACCCATCCTGTGTGTTATATTTGTAGTGAAAGAGTGGGAATGCCTGTACAGCCTTCCTGACTAGGAAACTGATGTGACAGAAGAATGGTAAATCTCCATGTATGTAAGATCACCTAACAGTGCTACTCAAAGTGGTGATCCATGGACCAGCGGCAGATGCTGAGCCATCTGCTACTGGCCCTGGGGGGCTTCCAGCAAAGAAGGAAACAGTTGTACGCAAAGGAAACAAATATGGTACCAGGCCCTGGCATGTTAGAAAAAAAAAATTGCCAGTCCCCCACATGGAGTAACTTAAGGAGCACTGACCTAAAAGACCCAACATGGCTTTCTTTCTTTCTGAATTTGATGCCTCTTAAATTGCTGGCAGCTTTTCTGACTTGGGATACTCCTCAGATTAATTCCAGGCTAGAACTGTTTGGAGTAGGGATGATGAGAATTGTAGATAACATAAAAATGAGTGAGGAAAGCTGTTCTGTGTTTTTCTTGTTGTTGTGTGCCATCAAGTCATTTCTGACTTAAGGTGACTCTATCATGGGGTTTTCTTGGCAGAATTTGTTCAGAGGGAGTTTGCCCTTGCCTTCCTCTGCGGCTGAAAGAGTATAACTTGCCCAAGGCCACCCACTGGGTTTCTATGGCTGTTGAGGATTCAAAGCCTGGTCTCACAGTGTCCTAGTCGAACACTCAAACCACTACACCATGCTGGCTCAAGTTGACAGTGGAACATGAGGATGCAGACTGAACGGCTATCCTCATCTGAAGATTTAAGCCATTTGAAGATTTAAGCAGCCTATAGAAGCTGCTTAAATCTTAAGATGGCATTATCTGATGAGGAAAACCTTTCAGTCTGTATCATCAAGTTCTCCTGTGAAGTATGCTAGTTTAGTCAATTGCTTGCCTATTCAGAGACCCTGCAGTCCAATTGGGTTATTAATATTTCCTGTCTTGAATGAGACTGAAATAGTCTTGCTACACATTGAAACAGCTGTTATTGCTGACTCAAAAGATGAATAGATCCTAATGCAAGAAAATCTTAGCCCCAAAGATCCCAGCTCTAGATATTTTTACTCATGGCAAATTGCACTAAACCGAAAGCCAGAGGAAGAAGAATGCTTTTTAAAATTAACTCAGCTCCATTCTTAAGTTGTAACAAAGGCATCTTGGAGTACCACAGTTTCTGTTTTCTTTAGGCCAAATGTGTTGTTATGTGCTTTCAAGTTGACTCTGACTTACAGCAACTCTGTCATAGGATTTTGTTGGCAAGATTTTTTTTCAGAGGAGATTTGCCATTTTCCACTTAGGCTGAGAGAATGTGACTTGTCCAAGGTAGGTGTCCATGACTAAGTGGAGGTTTCAACTCTGGTCTCTCAGTGTCTTGGTCCAACACTCAATCTGCTGTTTTATTTATTCATTTAAATAATAAATTTATATAATGTTGACTCTTAATGTGAGCTAAAATGAACAGGAATAGGGCATTTTGAGTCATAACTAGCAGAAGCTATATTCTTCCAGCAAAAATGAGAACAGGTGCAGACTACATCATAGACCATGAACTACTAATATCCAGATTAAGAATAAAGCTGAAGAAGAATAGCAAATCAATAACCATACCAAAATATGATCTGAAAAACCTTCCAGCAGTATTCAAAGAAAGCGTGAAAAAATAGTGTTGCACTATTAACTGTCCAAAAGAAAGAGAAAAAACAATGGATGACATATGGAAGACTTCAAGCAGTTAAAGATAAAAAGCAAAAACAAAGAGAGAGAGAGGGAATTAACCCGTGACATCTTTTCCATAAGATTCAGGAATTCAAAGAGAAATTTAAACCAAAGGTGGGGATACTCTATGCACAGAAGGGAGTCATAATACACGACTAATATGAAATAAAATAAATAAATAATGGAAACAATATACAGAAGAGCTGTATAAAAATGTGAAAGGATAACTGCCACATGGAAAGAAGAAACATAACATAAGGTACAAACTGAATCAATCATGTTATTAGTCCCATGAATGCTGCTCTCTTCCCTCAAGGGAAGCCAAAAAAAGACTAAAATTCTGGAAGGTGAAGTGAAAGCCACACTCAAAGCAATTGGGAAAAATAAATCACCAGGAACAGATGACATACCAATAGAACTGTTAGAATCCACAGAATCAAGTTCAGGTCTAACTAAAATCTGCTAACAAATGTGGAAAACAAAGCAGTGGCCCACAGACTGAAAAACATCAATATATATCCCTGCACACAAGAAAGGAGACACAAAAGATTGCAGTAATTACGGGATCATTCCACTGATTTCCCATGCAAGCAAAGTCATGCTCAAATTTGCAGCAAAAACTCTTACCATATTTGGAATGTGAAATCCCAAAGATGTGAGCTGGTTTTAGGAAAAGAAGAGGCACTAGGCATCACATTGCAAACATATGATGGATAATGGAGCACACCATGAAATTCCAGAAGAAAATCTGCATTTGCTTCATTGAGTACAATAAAGCCTTTGACTGCATAGACCATGAAAAACTATGGAATGCTTTCAAAGATATGGGAGAACACCTACATTAAGCTTCTGTCAGAAATGAGAAACCAAATGGTTCCCAATCAGCAAAGGGATCAGGCAAGGTTACATGCTTTCACCCTATTTGTTCAACCTGTGTGCAGAAAACATCATATGCAGAACAGGATTAGACTCAGAGGTAGGAGGAGTGAAGATTGAAGGTAGGAATATTAACAACCTAAGATATGCAGACAACATAATATTATTAGCAGAAACCAACAAAGACCTGGAGCAATTACAGAAGAAGGTCAAGGAGGAAATTGCCAAGGTAGGCGTAATGCTGAACACTAGGAAAGATCTATAAGAATTCCTCCTAGATAAGGAAAACACTGAACTAATCAGAGTTCCCATACCTTCAGTCAAACATTAATCAGAACAGAGGCTGAAGCCAAAAAATCAGACTAAGGCTAGGATTAGGAAGCACAGCTATGAAAGAAATAGAGAAGATTCTAAAAAGCAAAGATATAACTTTGAACACTAAAGTGAGGATTGTCCAAGCCATACTATCAGTGGCCAAGAAGACAAACAAAAAGGTTCTTGAAGAAATCAAACCCAAACTCTCCCAGGAAGCCAGGGTGACTAAATTGAGGCTGTTGTGTTTTGACCACATCAGGTAGAAGGCAGCAGAAAGAGGGATACCACATGCCAGATGGATGGCCTCAGTCATAGATGTTATGAGCCTGAACCTGCAGGACCTGAGCAGAGCAGTGAGGAACTGGAGGTCTTGGAGAAATCTCATCTGCAGGTTGCTGTGAGTCAAGGTCAATTTGAGGGCAGTTAAGAACAAAGTTATACTAAGTTATTTCCTTAGGTAAAAGGTAAAATAGGTACTGTTCAGGAAAACTCAAGTCAGTGTTCAGACTCCAATATATGAATTATTCTTGCATTCCTGATCTTTACTGCATTATATGTTGTTTAAAGAGCAAGGTACTAACTGTAGAAGGAGTCCCCTGCTGCAAGGAATTTACAATGGCTTGAATTTGTTAACAACGCTTGATGTAATCAAAAGTCTGCCTAAATGGAAATTGGATCTAAGGCTGACAGCCTCCCCAGTAAAATGAGAGAACCTGCGCAGCTTTTGAATATCAAACCTAGTATGTAGATTTTCAGAGTAAAATACTGGGACTTTCCTTATAACAGTAGAACTAAAGCTGAATTTAATGGCAACCTGAACTCTGAACTGCTTAATTTAACTGTTTAAAAGCACTGCTATGGTATGGAGAAATCTCATTCATTTGTTATATTGTTTGCAAACCGAGAGTAAGTGGGATAGTGGTTAGTGAGGCAAGAAAGGTGAAACATGTACTTTGTAGAAAACTAGAGTTGAGCATTGGATGACCAAAAATGTACGTATTTTAGCTTAAAATTCTACCACTAAGGCTTTGGACAGACAGTACATCCTTTCAGAATGGGGACAAAGGGCCCCCATAAGAGCCAGGAGTCCAAATTTAGATGCCAAGGGAAAGGGGGTGTAATCACCAAGCGACTCCCCTGAAGGGCAGATTTAGCCCCAGAATGTCAGGTGTACAAATATATATTCTTTTTGTTTTAAATTTAATTGTTAAGATACCTTAAATCTTTCTTAGGAAAAGTCATGTCTTTAGCCACATGGTTCTGCTTGTGGTTCCGCTTTATACCATAGTAGCTTACATCAGTGGTAAACAAGTCAATAAAGCCTGAGCTAGGAAGGAATGGGGTTCTGCTTTAGCTAATTCTGCTGTCACAGTGTGTGCCAACCTATAACAGTTAAGGTAAACACGATGTGCCTCCAGAATTCCTTACCAAGCATGTGTGAAATAGAAGGGTAAGGGGGGAAAAGAGTAAGTCTGCGTCATCAGCTGCACCCAGCCTGTTAAAAAAGCATAGATCTATGCTTTTGAAGAGAGAGTCTGACCAGACACTTTGGATGAACAGCTTTGGCTAAGAATAACCAGATCTGAAGCTGGAAAATGTATATACAGGAATGGTGGCATGTGATTGATGTGTACTGTTGGCTGCAGGGTATTTCATTTGTAATCTTTTGTATCCTTGGGCTGCATTCTAAAGGTGTTATGATGATTAAGCATTAAAAACATTTTATTTACTATTTTTGTTTGATGTTACACTGTATAATTTAATAAATAAAGTATTAAATTTTGAGGGGAGGAAGCCCTCGTTTCATTTGAATAGGTCAGGTAGAAGTCTGAAAATTGTAGATCAAAACAGCAACTGTCTTCTTGTTTGCCCATTTCCCCCTTTGATACTTTTTGCTGGTATTTAAATCCTAGGAGTCTTTTTAATACTACCTATTTGGTAAGCTTTTGCTAGGAACTTCACATTTGCTTGTCCCATAAGTCCACTCACAAGTGGACTTGTAGTCCTGTTTAGGCACTGGGAAATCTTAGGTTTGGAGAGGGAATAAGGATCCACACTGGCCCCTGACTGGCTCCTGACCTTCCCATGTTGACGGAAAAAATCTGAAGAGAAATTGTGTGTAGCTTAATGTATTGCTCTGCGTTCAGATAGCATTTTTATCTGTGTTCAGCCAAATGTAGTTACAATTTCTCTTCAGATCAGATTTCCCTTGTCATTTCCCTTGGACAAACCAAAGTCAGAATGTGTGTCTCTATATTCTTCCTATGCTGAGGATTTTCTTGCACATCTGAAAACAGTTTGTACTTCAAGAAGAAAGTAAGCCCCAGTTAATTGTAGTATGATATGATGTTCTCCCCAGTGTTCTAAGTCACCCACTGGATTCAGAGGATCAGATGAGAGGAGAAGGCAGATTGCCAGGAATCTGCAGTTCCTGATAAAGTGGGTCTTTCTGACTTGTAGAGCCATGGTTGAGGTTACAGATGCTTGTGCTCCATTGCAATCTTTCATAGAGTAATAAAGAAACAAAGACAGATTGCATCACTCTCAGCATTTTTAAGTAGGAGACACTGACCTGGTGTTTTGGAGACAGCTGCCCTTAAATCTTCCAATAGCTCCCCAGTATCTCTGTTACTCACAATCATCATCTGAGTGATTTATAATAGTACTCTTGGCGTTTGTGGTTTTTTTATACCGTGGACTGGCTACACTTTTACAACTGTCTTACTTCTTGTTGGCTTTAATTATTTGACTAGTGACTTGCTGAACAACTCCTGGACTAGCTGACAACCACTCTCTCGCTTCTCCCTTCATCCTGCTGGATACCCTGTGACCTGGATTGAACTAACTATTCAATGGGTCTTCCATTCTAATCACATGATTCCTGGGGCACTTGCTGACTGGACACTCTCCCTGTTAAATAACTTGCTTGACTGATGTGAAGTCGAAGGCTTTCACAAATGGAATCCATAGTTGTTGTTTTTTGTGGGGTTTTCAGGCTATGTGAGCATGTTCTGGAACACTTTATTCCTGACATTCTGCCAGAATTTGTGGCTGCCATCTTCAGAGAATGCTGGCATGGGAGTGATGGGGTATGTGTGTATATACATACAGGGTGTCCATTTAATTAGTGATCCTTTGTCTGCTGGGAAAACCCCTAACCCTGCGTGGTTATTATTTGTATGGGCTAGGTCCTGATTTTGGTGTTTTTTGGGACTGGTAGCCAAACTTTGTTTAGTTTAAGGGTTTCTTCTTTCCTGTTGAAGTTCATCTTCACTACATTACGTTGGATCTGTACGTTCATATTAAAAAAATAAAAGAAATAAACTTACATTTGATTTTCTTAGCTCTTTTCTATTAATATCACTCAAAATATGAAATAACCAATTCATGTGAATAGTTCAGTTCTTAGATATAAACATAATAGAGTACTTGACAAAATAGGCCTACTTGACAAAATAACTAAGCTGTCTGGCCAACTTGGGATCATAGTGAATTCCACCTTGTGCCCAGTATAAAAGAATCTCCTTACATTAGTAGTTGAGTTTACATATTAAATAAGCAGGTTTTCCCCCTCAAACCCCAAAAGCATCAAGGTATTAAATTCTGAAGTGTTAAACCTGTGTTGTTCTGCTTTTTCTTTTAACTCTCATGTTATTTGATCAGTTAGCTTTGGTTGTAGCCCAAAGGCTCAAAGCTCCTTTTTTCCACTAACCCTTTTTAATATGTGAGATATGTCTGTTCGCTAATAAGATTATGTCTTAAAGCAGGAGGTTAGTTTGAATGGAATACTACAGGCGGAGAAAATCTCTGTTGAGAAATATTGCAAAAGCAACTTAAATTGCTATAGAATCTTTTAGATAACACAGAACTATCTCTGCGAGTGTGGGGATTCTGGGAACGGTAGTTCTGTGAGACATTTGGCCTTCTCTGTTAGAGAGCTCTGGTGCCACAATAAACTACATTGTCCAGGATTTCTTAGCACTGAGGACAGTTAAAACAGTCTCAAACTGGATTATTTCCACAGTGTGTTTAGGACCTATGTAAAAAGTATCCTTATTTATTGAGAAATGGCTTCTCCGTTAATCATGTGGATGGATGACTGAGATTGTTGTGGAAAACCACTGGTGCCCCTAGGCAAATCACAGTCTCTCAGCCTTAGAGAAAAGCAATGACAAGCCTCCTTTAAGAAATTTTACAATGAAAACTATGTTAGAGAAGCCATATTTGAAGATATATAACTGTAACAGAAAGGAGTGCTGTTTTAAACAACTCTACATAATGAGAGATTCCTGGTAACATTTGAACATCCTTATCATGTGAGTCACAGTATGCCATGTAAGTTATGGTGTTCCACTTTATATTCCAAGCAGTCTTCAGGATCAAGGGATAAGTGCAAATGAACACTGACAGAAGAATGAGTTATATGAAACACAATTGCAAGTGTAGATCTTTCTGATATTCATTTTCTGGCAGTACTATTGGTGTTCTCAATATAGTGCCCATGATAGTTGGTGGACTAGTTGTAAAGTTTCATACTCATAAACAATTATGTTATGCAAATAGCAGATTTGTCCTGCTTGTAGTTGTTTGAGGTCTTACATGTGCTTCCAGTGGCATAGGGAGACAATGGTAAGCATGAAATAGCCAGCTGCAAATAAGACTCCTGCAGGGGTGGGAGGGAAGGGATATTATTATTCTACTGTTATTCAAAATGTTGAGAGTATTTATTATCTTTTATCTATAGGATTACAGTGAATGTGTGTATGTCTGTCTCCACCACAGCTCTGAGATGGTAAAGTCTAGAAAACCTGAAACTTGACATGGGTGAAAGAGACATTAAGGCCATGCATCTTGTTGTTACCTTCAGCTCTCCATATTCATGGATTCTCCATCCATTGAGTCAACCATCCACGGCTTAAAAATATTAAAAACCTACAGCACCTGATATTTGTTGGCAGTCTCCCAGCCAAGGACTAACCAGGGCTGATCCTGTTTTGTTTCCAAGATCAGGTGGGATCTGATGCCTTTAGGGTATTTAGACCCTGCCACCGCTTGAGCACTGCTTGAGTAAAACAATACAGCAAAGCTTACAATACTTAAGTGGGAGCTTTATTTACCTTTTTCTTAATGGATCGTGACTTCAGTTTCATTTCTGTTGGTACAATATGTTTTGCACAGCTCTTTACCAACAGGATAAATTTCTGGATCTGGTTTATAAATCATACAAAATTTAAGTCTGCTAGGAAAGCACAGGCACAGGGAAAGTTTCTTTATCTCCACTAGCAGACTTGTGAAGCGACAAACCACCAGTTCTCAGGTGTATGCATGTAAATAGAGTCATTGGGGGGGGGGGTTGTTTCTCACACACTACATTCAGGTACATTCAGTGCTTAAAAGAGGCTTCTGTGTATAAACTGGGACAGCAGTTGTGTGATTTCCAACATATTAAAGTGTACTGCACCAGAGTCCCATAAAGTACAAGATCGTAGAAATATGGAAAACTTTCTAGTTGTGCTATATCTGAGTTGACCTGTTTTGTTCCATTTACAGATCTGAGCTGATGTAATGTAGGTCACTGTTCAATTTGGAAACTGGAGGCAAATTGGCAGGCATGTGCACAGCTCTGGAGAATACACTGAAAGACTAGTTGCATCAGTCTGTTGTAGCACAAACAAGTCTTGTGGCATCTTAAAGATTAACAGAACTATTTTGACACAGACTTTTGTGGACTAAAGTCCAGATGTTTGGTTGCATTCAGTTGGATGCAGAAAGCTTCAGTTGAAACAGAAAGGTCAGAGAGGAGTGGGATTTAGAAAGTATAGACAATGGGAATTAAGGTTTAACATTCCATTCACTATTCGCAATAAAGTCTGGTATCCTGGCATTGATAAGATATTTCCTTGTATGATTAAAATCTTTTTACCTAGTTGAAACCACAGGTGATAGAAATGGATGTTCTTGTTAAATTGCACGGTAATTCAGTGGTTTCATGTTTATCTATCCTGGACAAACTGATGTTCAAGAACAGTGGCCTTAGCACAAGAAGCAGAATCTCCTGGAAGATCCCCATACCACCTTTTGAATACTGTCAGACTTCCACATTTTCAGCTTTGACTTTTCTGGATTTAATTATTCACAAATTTGATTAATATATTCTCTCTAAAAAATTTCTAGGTCAGCATCTGCCAGAGGTCATGCTGGAGGACCTAGAGATTCCTAGAGAGAACACTTCTTGAGACATTTGTAGGTCCTACAGCACAATTCTATGGTTATCATTTGGTAGATGTTGACCAAAGAGTTGGGCTGTAGGACCTAGAGATTCCTAGAGAGGTGTTCTTGCAACTAAATTAAATTATGTTTTTTTATTTGCATTTTAAAAACCTTCACAGGGGTCCTGTGCCCCAACCCCAGTGAATGTTATGTCAAATCCTATATCTACTTATTCTTTTGCATAGACTGTATACCAGCATGATGTAATGCTTTGAGTGTGACTCTAGAGACCAGATTTTGAATCCCAGCTCAGCCACAGGGTGACCTTGGGCAAGTCACACTCTCTGAGCCTCACAGGATGGCACTGCCAAAACCCCTTTGAAGAAATCTGCCAAGAAAACCCCATGATAGGTTTGCCTTAGGGTCACTGTAAGTCATAAATGACTTGAAGGTACACAACGACAATACCCTTTTTAGAAGCTGACAGTATTACGTTGAATGATTAGCTGGTGAATGAACTCTGGATGTTGTGTCTCATGTTACTAGTTCTTGTGACAGGGAACAGTGTTTGCATCTGAGCTTATCTCAGATTTTGGTCCCCACGTCTGTCTGTCTGTCTGTGTCTATATAATGTGTCCTATACTCAAGGGAAGGTGGTGATTTATGTGGCATTTGGACAGTGACTCTGCTCCAGGTTTTATTATACTCTTTAAAGGAGCTATCCGAAGTGCTGAACAATGCCTGCAAAATAGACTCAGTGCCACAGTGAATTCTTTTCTGACAAAAGAACTGCAGTAGATTCACTGCCTGCTTACATGGGAACAACCATGTACTTCTGTGAAGAGAAATTATCTTTCTTGGCTCCTGGCTCAGTATACATGAACTAGAAAAGTCATTTCCTGGATGCATTCCTAATTGCGCTATTTATATGCACAGTTTTATTCATTATTCTTTGAATTTTTCTTTTTCTTTTAAAGACACACAAGATGGGAGAAAGATTTCACTTGGCCTTAATATTGGGAAGTCACAACATTCTAGAGAATAGTTGTCAGCTCAGAATAATTAGTAAAATATTGGTTATTTTAGATATTTCAAAAAGGTGTTTTGAGTATTTAATGTACAGAAACGGTTCTATACTAATAGCACCTTTTTAATTTAACTCCTTTCTCTCTTTTTTTGTTATCCCAAGATTGGTATTAAAGAATCACATGCATGCTCAGTCCTGGAATTTTAGGCGTGCCAGAGATGTAAAACATACCCCCCCCCCATTAATTATTGCAAATTCTTATCCTTCTTTCAAGGCTAACTGCACTCTTTCCCTAAAGACAAAACGTGAAACTAAGTTCCATTGAATTCAATTATGCATAGCGGTTTTTTTTTTAAAGGAGGCTTTAGGATTGCAGTGTGTGACTCATTTTTTTACTTTATAAAATTAATTGGTTTGGCTTCTGGAAGGTAATTTTAAAATTCAGTGAGAGCCAGCATGTTGTAGTCATTTCAGTGCTGGACTATGGACTAGTCTACACGTAAGTGTACGGTGGAGCCCTGGTATCTGCTGGAGTTTGGTTCTAAGATGCTCTGTGGATACCAGAATCCATGGATGCTCAAGTCCCATTAAATACAATGACATAGTGAAATAATGCCCCCTATTTATTAAATTATTTTTAAATACATTGGGCCCCTGGTATCTCCTGGGGTTTGGTTCCAACCCTCCTCCCCCATGGATATCAAATTCCATGGATGCTCAAGTCCCAGTATATATAGTGGCAAAATAAAATGGTGTCCTTTATATAAAATGGCAAAATCAAGGTTTGTTTTTTGTAATTTATATATTTTAAAAATATTTTCAAGCCATGGATGCTTGAGTCTGTAGATAAAGAATTCCCACTGAATTTAAGGCATTTGTCATACCCTCCCCCCCCAAAAAAGCCAGAATTCCCAAGAATCATATGTGGCCAGATCACATTCTGTTCAACTAGAATGAGGAGCATTTTAAGTGTATAGACTAGACCTACAACTCTGGAGATCAGGATTCAATACCCCACTTGGCCATGTAAGCCCACTATATGACCTTGTGGAAGTCATATACTCTCAGACCCAGAAAACTCTGTGATTTCATCTTGGGGTTGCCATAAACCAGAAATGACTTGAAGATACACAGCAACAACAATAGACTGACATTAGAATTTCAGAACGGAAGGAGTCAGAAAGGTTCATGGGTTAGAAAGCTGTCATATATCAAGTTGAACTGTGGGCCCATCTGTAGCTCAGTATTGTCTATTCTGACCAGCAGTGGCTTTCTGGTGTCTGGACATGTTGCAGATTGAATCCGGGATGTACATACTGAGCCTGTCCTCTTCTTTCCCCAACAGAAGGTTCTGTTAATAATAACAATAAGAATATAGATTTATTTATATCCTGCCCAATCACGGAGAATCCAGGCGGCTAACAACAATATGAAAATACAATACAGGAAATACAGTACAATAATGCAAATAATCAACTCCCAATCCACTGACAATATTTAAACAAAAAATCAATAAACAATTAAAATACATTAGCAGGCAAATAGAAAACATAAAAGCATTACAAATCAAATGAAGTTCATAAATAATCCCTTTCCCAGTCCCTCTAATTACATAAAAATGTATTAAGATATACCCTCCCATACAACAAATGGACTGCCCCCTCCCCCCAAGTAGCTCACTGGTGGTGGGCCTGCCACAACAGGCACCCAGCCTTTATCCCCTTCCCAAGGGAACAGATGTTCCTGGCTGGGTAAGTCCTTGCAGTAGCCACAACCCCTGCCTTGCCCGGCCTTGGCTGTGTGTGGGGCCTCAGGTAGAGTGCTGGCATCCAGGCTGCAGCAGGGGTCCCTTCAGCTTGCTTCAGGGTCAGCCGATGTTCTGTTGATCATAGCAAGTATGTATTGGTTTTCCATTTGATTAATTTATTGAAGTACTGTCCCAGTATCTCAGTTCAGAAAATAAACAAGTATGAGTGCTGAACTCATTTATGAGTGAAGGGATACCTTGGCCAAAACTTAAGATTTTAACCTCTTGGCTCTTAAAAAGGAAGGCAGCGGCAAACCCCTTCTGAACAAATCTTGTAAAAAAAAAAAAAAAACCCATGATGGGGTCACCTTAGGGTTACGTAAGTAAAAAATGAAGGCACACAACAACAACTCTTTAAAAGGCCAGCTAATTTCACATAATGCTTTTTCCTTTCTGAAAGTGAAATATTGACCAGTCAAATTAAAGTGTAAATTGGCTAGATCTTTCTGTCTCTTACACACTGATTATTTTTTCATAACAGTTGACAGCATGCCTCTCTGTCAGACTCAGAGGACAGGAGGAGAGCTATGCTGTTAGCTGTTAGGAACATGTAATTAAATTCTAAATTTAGATGAGCGTTCAGGTATATGAGTGATATTCCATTGACTAAGAAATATTGACTTTTATCTTAGAACCCAGATGTAATGTAGGTGGAGATGTTTTTGTAAAAAATAAACTAAAAAAATAGCAAAGCAGCCCTATACATTCTTCTTCAGAAGTAAGTCCTGTTGAGTTCAGTGGGTTTTAATCTCAGATAGGTGACTAAAGAACTTCAGCTTAAACAAATAATGCATCATTTAAACAGTTATCATAGTAGGGCAACCATATGCCCTCTTAAAATTTAGGACCAAAAAAAGTAAAATAGGTAGCTGCATGCATAGCTTTAAAAATTACTTTTTTGGATTACACTTTCAGAATCCAGTTACCAGCTTGACCAAGGTTCTGGGATTGGAAGCTGGAGTCCAAAAATACTTTTTCCTCGGTCTCAGTATGTGTCTGTGTTTGCACACACAGTTTGATTTGCTGAGCTAGAGAACAGATGCCTTACTCATATCTTGCCTACAAGAAGATGTCATGATGCAATTAAAATGATAGGCTGCCACTTAACATAAAGATATTTTGAACTTCATGGAATGTTGCTATTGTTGTGTCATTTCCAACTTGTGGCAACCCTAAGGAGAACCTATCCAACTTACGGCAGCCCTAAGAAGAAGCCAACATGGGGGTTTTCTTGGCAGTTTCTTCCCAGGGGTTTTGCCATTGCCTTCCCCTGAGGCTATGAGAGTGTGACTTGCTCAAGGTCACCCGGTGGGTTTACATGGCATAGACAGGTATGTCTGCCATTAATTTGAATATTTCACAAGAAAAATAATATGTATCAGTTGATCAGCAGCCTGACTGAATAATTCCTTGGTATAATTGATTTCCCCCCTTGCACTTGGCTTAAATACACTGTTGCTTGCCCAGCATATTCAGATTGAATCGTGATGTTTGACTTAAAAAACAAACAAAAACAAACATGTTAACTAGTGATATTTAAAACTTTTCAGAATGAAACACTAGAAAGTTTGATATAGTAGAACTACCTTTATTTAAAAAGAAATATCTGAGGCCTGTGTTCACCTTTCTGTCCTCTTCCTTCCCTCACCATCATCGAATGCAAGACACTCTTGTGAAGCGTAACATGGCAATTTGCCTTAAGGCGATTATTGGATTAGGGCAAGGGCTCGATATGTCGACGCTGACAGTAACATTTGTTGCAACGTATTTACTGTTTTCTTCAGTTATATACCTTGGTCATATTAATTTCCTGTGTTACTGGAGCTTTAAAAACTTGGATGGTTTAGCAAAGATGCTGCAGCGACAGTAAGGATGCCAACACTTTCCTTGTTGCTGAGGGGGAAGCTTTTAGTAACAGCGGCATTTCCAGATTTACCACAGTGTGCTTTTGTCATCTTAATCCTTCCTTCTTGTCAAGACTGATTTGTTCTTTGAGGAAGGGCTGGCATCTTCCTGACTTTCTTATTGCGTATTTTCCCGCCTTTACTAACTTGTTCTGGAAAAACCAAAAACAAATTGGAAAAATGTTGGCAAACCAATCAGGAATATGCTTGTTAGCTGGAGTTTGTGCCACGTTGGTCGCCCTGGCTTTAGCCTATTACCTGTACTGGTAAGTAGTGTCTTACACAACAACGTTTTATGGGGTTGTTTCCCTCTTTGTGGGCTTGGGACTCACATGGCTTCCTGAATGTTTTGCTTGTCATTGCTTGTTGTTTGCAGAAGTGGTAACTTTAGATGCATTTCCTTCCTTATTCACTTTGGCACCTGCTATTTGAAGAGTTTGGTAGTTGAGAGAAATCTTTTGTGATTGAATGGGATTGGAAGTATGAGAAATTACTAAAAAAGAAATGTAAAAGAGAACATGGAGTCTAGCTTCATGTTACTATTGGCAGATTATTATCCACATTTCTGTAATTTACTACTTGCTTCTACTGGGCATAGTTGACTTGTTTATTCTGCCGAGTATGTAATATAGGACATTGTATAGAGATTCAGGACATCAGATTGTGTTAGACTTGTCTGTTGGGCTTCTCCCCTTTTGTTTAAAGCTTTTGATGTAGTACCATAAGAAAATATTCCAGCAAAGATAGTCTGATGGAATATTTGATGAAATGCTAGAAACTGCTAGCACAAATACAGTGGGTCCTTGGTGTTCACTGTGGCACCCCTGTGGGTACAAAAATCCATGGATGCTCAAATACCATTAAATATAATTGCATAGTGAAATGCTGTCCCTTACATTACATTTTTAAAAAAGGTTTATTTTTGAATTAATATATTTTGAGTATTTTCAAGCTGTGGATGGTTGAACCCATGGAGAAAGATTCAGTGGGTATGGAGGGCCGATTATACAATCCAGTAGGTCAGGGAAGAATTTAATTCAGGGGTTGATATAACTTCTCCCATTCCAAATTTGTTTATATGGCAGGAGTGGGTTCTGAGTCACAATATACCAAAGTATTCTTTTGCACCCACAGTTTTAATCTCCAACAGCAACCCATTTCACAGAAAGTGAACACTTCTCTCCCTCTCCTCCCAGCCCCCGCTTCCAACTCCCCCATCCAAATCACCGCCTCCATACACACCTTTTCTGATCTTGGGGCTATACATCCAACTCCACACATTCATCTGAAAAGTCAATTCATAACCATCCACAAAAGTACATGCTTAAACAAATATTTTAGTCTCAAAGATGCTAATTGATTCCTTTATTTCTCCTCCCACCTCTTTCCATTTTACACTGAAACAGACTAACATGTCTGTCTTTCTGAAAACTTGCTCATCCTGGATCATCATCCACATGAAAATGTCCTTTTTTACTTCAGATCACCAGTCATATATCCACTCAGACTCTTTTTTATGCACATTCACTTCATCACAAGCATACATACAGTGTATACTCTCTCTCTCTCCCTCTCCTTGCAGATAAGCATACATGCAGACACGCCATCCTCTTTCTACTCCTAATCTTGGACCTGGATCTTGGACTCTCCAGTTTCTGCTAGTTTTTCCAAATTCATGGTGTCAGGCATTTTTTCTTTAAGACTTTTAGCAGGTGACAAGAGTGCATTGCAAAAAGGAGACCTCCTCCTATCTTGATCACTCATATTAATGTAAGAAGAAATTTTCTGGGGAATTAAAGGTGGACTGGAAGCTTCCAACTCTCTTTGCAGCATGTCTGACCACAAGAGTTTTGTTTAAATGAATAAAAAAGTAGCTGGGCAAAGAGAGTCTTGAGAGACACTCAGGATGGGGGCTTTGGGTGCCATGGTGTTTATGTTCATCTCATAGGGGGGCCCAGGCTTATGCTGTACCCAGAAATGTTAACTTTGGGGAATGCAGTATACTAGTTGCAATGGAAGCCCATTACAAATAGTAGAAAATATTATTTGCAATATGAAAAAACTGTATGCAAAAAAGTATATATAGGAATAGGATACAAAAATGTATTTTGAAATATACTGAACAGAGAACAGGATATTATATGTTTTTCTTTCAAAAAAAATAAGGAAAAAGCAGGCCTTTTCAGTGGCTGCCCTAGGCACTGGAACTCCCTTCCTACAGAATTTTGTTTTCGCATACACAACTTTTCTGTTTAGACAGACATTTGATGATTGAGTATCCCACCAAAGCAATGTTCTGGAACCTGCTAATTGTTGTGCTGGACTTTGTGTGCATATTTAATAATACATGTTTTAATCTGGTTTTAAATTTTTGATTGTTTAATGTCATTTTAAACTTTTGTTTCTTTTGGATTTTTAACTATATGCTTTTTAATTGCTTATAAGCCAGTTTGAATCCCAAACTGGAAAAAAAGATCAGATAGAAATAATAATAATAATAATAATAATAATAATAATAATACCAACAGCAACAACAACAATTTGTTGTTAAACTATGGATTTTAAATTAGTGTATTTTTAATTTTATGTTGGATGATTTTAATATGCCCTAGGTTTACGTGTTTTAACCTAATGTGTTAAAATGGTTTTATGTCTTGTGTTTTGACCTATGTTGTACCCCACCTTGAGCCTTGGGGAAAGGCAAGTAAGACATAATTTGTTGTTGTTGCTGCTGCTGCTGGTAAACAAAACTGTCTCATTCATAATGGTAAACTTGTGTTCTTAACCCAAACTTGTTAAAGATTGTATTTGAACTGCAGATGGCTTTCTTTAGTTCAGTTTGTCTTTCACAGCACCCTTGAATTTTCAGTGTTCAGATATGAGGGAAATACATAATGCTATCACTGTTATTCATTACACAACTCAGGATCTAAAATAGAAGTAATAATATTTTAATGAACAAGTATTTTTGTAGCTGTGGACTCTTCATAGCACTTAAATCATGTTGGTGGGTGAAGGGGTTCTTGGGCACTTTTACTCAAAAGTAAGTCTCATTTGGTTCAAAATAAATTACTCCCAGCTAAGGGTATGTAGGATTATAATCTTCTGCTTTTCAGAGTTGATTCCCCTGAACTCTAAAGTGGCCTAGTTTGGAATATAAATCTGCTATACTTATAAAAGCACATACCGGTAAGTATTAAGGACTAGGTGACATCCCTATCACCCAGTACCTATAGATTTTTGCCAGATTAGACTGTTACGATACTGGTAAATTTGAATATGTGATGAGAAGAACTTATAATACAGTCGTCATGTTGTGCCTCACTGTATCTATGGTGTCTTTAAAAAATAAACATGCAAACATGATAAATTTAATGGTAGGGAGGAAACATATGCACAGTCAGCTTAATTCTACACTTACATATTTCTGTATTAACATTTTGAAAGTACAGTGGTCCACCACATTTGCTGAGATTGGGAGTGAAGGACCCCCATGAATGTGGCAAAACCGCAAATAAAAAACACACCTTTTTTTTTTTAGATGGGAGAACACCTCTCTAGGAATCTCCAGATCCTGCATTGTAACTCTGTGTGGTCAACATGTACCAGAAATTGATTATAGAATCATTCTGGAGGATCTACAAATGCCTAGAAAAGTGTTACTTCTAGGTTTTCCAACACAACTCTATGGTCAACTTCTGGCAGAGTTGCTTTGAAGGACTAAGAGATTCCTAGAGAGAACATATTAACCAAAACTGCAAATAATCAAAGCTGCAAAAGTCAAAGCTGCAAATGTGGAGGCTGTGTTTGTGTGTCAAATTTGTCTCAGGTATCCAAATTTCAGGCAGCTCAAGCTCAGATGAAAGAAAAAATGTGAGTCTAGATGGGTAAGAATTCTTCAGTTTTGAGATACTTGCCTACAAAAGATGTTCATACCTGATTCTAGTGCAGATGTTTAACTTTTAACTCCACATTTCTCCAGAATTGTTTAAAAAATATTGAAACATTTTATTCCTGTATAGCTATTCCAGCATTTTTAATTTACCTGTACTGTGGTATGACTAGAGAAATAAAGAATACCGTAAGTCGTCTTTTGAAATGACCAGTGGCCAACTTGCTTTGAGGAGAGCAGGACTTCCCATGACAACTCCTTTCATAACCCAGTTTCTACAGGATGCCATCAGAGCATTTGTTCATTTTCAAAACTTGCCCATGATTTCCTATCTGTATTCCTCTTATCAATCAGGACAAACTGATAAAATGTTATCAGTTTATTAGCTTTCCATATCAGTTTATTAGCTTTCCATATTGCTGATTATACTATTTTTTCTCACGATTCCAGCTGCCTTGAATACCATTGTGGGAGAAAGGTGGGATACAAATCTACTAAATAAAATAAATTCCCTAAATAAAGAAACAGTTCCTTGCTCCCTTACATAAGGTCAAATCAGCCTGTTTAAATGAAGCTGGAGAAATCTTTCAGAAATAACTGTAAATATTGCTAGATAAGAGTATGGGAACTAATCTGTCTCAAGAAAGAATATAGCAACTAGAGAAAGTGCCCTTTTGATGGGGGTGCCTCCACCAAATTTATGCAGTACTAGGCTAGGTAGCATGCTTTTTGCCCACAGTGACATTTTTCTAGCATAGGCCTTATTATTCTTTCTAGTATTTTAAATATGACCTCTATTTTTGACTGTTGTACTTTTATCTTCTGCTTAATTTATGTCATTTTATTTTATATTGATTTGTGGGAATCTTAAATTCTCTTGGGAAAGTAATTGGAGGTGGGGTTTATAAATGCCTTCAATAAACAAATGCATTTGGAGGGAATCCCTTGGAATGCTGGAAAAGGAAGCTGGAATGGACTCCCTTGCTTCTCGGGAAGGAAGGGGTTACCTCACTACTCTTTTGTCTTGAGTAGATGACTTTGGCCAGACATGGACATGTTACTTGGGTCCATAAGAGATGGCCACAACTGGGGATTATCTCTGAGAACATGCCACATGAGAAATCTAGTAGAGATTTTTCATTGTTGAATGTTTGGTATTAAACAAAGGTGACTGAAAAATTTACAAAAGGGAATTGGCTGCCTTAAGATTCCTAGAAGTTGTGATTGTATAATAAAGAGCCAACTTGGGAAGTTAATGACATCTTGTCAACTGGGAATTTGCTTAAGCAGTGAAGCTAAAGTGCTTCCAGCCAGCAACAAGATTTCTCTTGTTCATACTTGGTACGAGTTACAAACAATTCCAGGAAAAGATAAGTGACCTCACCTATAAATAAAGAAAAAATTCAGAAAACATCCAAATTTAACTTTTTCTAATAAATGGGTAGTTTTCTATTATACGATTTGCTATTTTACTATTTTACAAATCTTTTCTTCTACCCCTTTGCCCACCCATTTCCTTGTAGACAGTATTTTTCAGTTTTCAGTTCAGGAAAAGGGGAAAGTCTAATGATTGTTTTAAAAGTGCTCATTGCAATAATTGTTTCACACCTCTTTTTCAATGAGTTGCTACCGTAGTTGATAAATTCAGATTCAGAATCTACAGTATGCCTGTAAATGAAGGTTGTCATTTCTACAGAAAAATCTATAGCAAGTATATGTGATATATAGTATTTGCCATTACTATTTCATGCATACTTGTATTTCCAGTTTGTAGTCATGAGGTATTTTAGGAAATCTTAAAGAAGAGCAAAGTTTAATTGGATTGAACTCTCATCCTCCATGTTGCTTGCTGACCTATATATACTGGCAAGGTTTTGTTTAGTCCTGTGCACTAGTTTGTAGATGTCCATATGTATGCAAGTGAACAGTCACCTTCCATAACTTTGCGCCCATACAAAATGCTCTCTGACTTAAATGTGCCTGACTTTTCATTTAAAAAAAAATCATATTTATGACTGCCTATCTCTCAAATTTGAAAAGTGTTTGCGTCAGTTTATAGCCTCTTGGTTTATATATTGTTTGGACATAGGGTTATGACTAGTGTACAGCTTTACTGGACTCAGAGGGCTTGACCTGATTTGACCTTTTTTTTTTTTTTTTACTTCCAATGCTCTTAAAAAGGAGCTGCTGCTTTTTAAGAACTTGTTCTTGCCACCAGTTGCCTTCCTACCCAGACTACTGGTGAGCAACACTTAGCCAGCTAACAGAATAAACACAATGCTTGTTTGACTGCAACTCCAGCTTATTCTTTCCCAAAGGCTTGAAGTAACTGAAAACAATGAAATATAAGCTTTGAAAAAAGCATAGAAATACAATAGCAAAATTAAAATATATTTCAAATAAATGTATTTAAAATAAGAAATGAAACACCTTGTTGCTTAAAGGTTGTTCAGCCTTTAAATGCTTGTAGCAGGTTTTTAAAAAATAAAATGTACTATAACTTTGTCTTATATTTGATACTATTTTAAACTGCTTTAAACAATTGTCTGCTTAATGGTTTTTAAACTTTAACCCTACATTATTTTAGCTGTATTTTTGTTGTACTGTAATTCTAGATTTGAGAAAGGTGGAATATAAACTAGATAGATAGATAGATAGATAGATAGATAGATAGATTACATTCTGTGCATAGTATGGAACCTTTCAGGATTTCCATTTTCCACTATATAATTCCTTAGGCTCCACTGGAAAGCTATTCCTGAATAATAAATAAGCCACTAGAACAGTGTGCAAAGAGGCACAATGTCTGGAAGGGAAAATTGGAAACATGGTTGTCCATTAAAAAAGAGGCCTCTTTAGCCCTCAGACACTTGGCATACATAGGTGAAGGTTATTTTTTTTTGCACTTAGTGTATAATTAGTCCAGAATGGCAGTAGGGTATTCAGTTATTTTCTTAATTGTATTTATTTTGTTGTTGTCATATGCCATTAAGTTGGCATTGACTTACGGCAGCCAGATGAATGAGAGGTCTGGACAACTCAAACTTTATTCGTTTCTACATATTTCCCATCTTTCCTCCAGTGACCTAAAAGTAACATGCCTGGTTTTCCTTCTCCCCACATTTTCTCATAACAGCCCTTTGATATAGGTCACTACTCAGACTTAGAGGCAGTGACTAAGTCAAAGGTCTCCCAGATAACTTCATGGCTCAGTCAAGATTTGAATCTGGATTTTCCATGTCACACTCCAGTTGCTGCTGTTTTTGAAAGTAGCAAGCCAGACAGAGGTTTCTTTTTGTCCAGTAATGATATGAGAGTTTCCTCTTCAGAAATTCCTGAGTTTAAATTTCACATAGCCCCTGAAGAAGGCCACTGAGAATATATACAGGCCACAATGCATTGGGCTTTTTTCTTTTAAACTAATAAAACATCCATCAGGAACTGTCTAATTAAAAAGATTGTTTGTACAGCTCTGTGTAAATTTACAGCACTAAATAAATAAAGCTTAATAATAATAATAATCAGTTGCATATCTTGAGATGTATCTCTGGTTTCCTTTACTGCTTTTATTGGGTGCTCCCTTTTTTTGGCTTTCTTTGTTGGTGGATATGTCCCAAGTAGCGAGTTCCACCCTGATATGTACAATGAGACATAGTCTGCATATGACTCTAATAATAATTTCCTGTTCTGAAGTAGGTGGGCTTTTAAATGATTATAAAAGAAAAAGCATTGACCAAGATACATTGATAAATATCTGTATCGAATGCCAACAGAACTGGGATTTTCTTCTCATTCTCCTCCATGCCTCTGTATTCCATGTCACCAAAATCCTGGTCTGGAGTTTCCCAATCTGTTATAGCAGATGTTTAGGGTGCACAGAAAATGGCAGAAAAAACGTGGAGATTCTGGCAGAAGCAGGGGAAATAAATCACTGGATCTTGACCACTTGGTTTGGAAGCTGAGAAATTTAGTTACGATTTTTAGGGTTTCTTGACATACGTCTTGTCTATCAGATCCACTTCTATAGCACCTTGGAATCATTCGATTCTAATCAATCACTTTTCTGTTTTTAACCTCTCTTGTGGTTAAAGTTTCCATCTTATGAATATCCACTTGGAAACAAAGCCCATTAAACCCAGTGTAGCTTAGTTAGTAGAGATGGATAGGATTGTGGTGCAAGAGGATGAAACCTTTGATGTGAAACCTGACGTAAAAGGGTTGCTTATTGAACTATTTGTTTACAACACTGAAAAACCAAGTGTGAAGTTTAATAATAAAACAACTATATTAGTACCTGAATTGTTATTTGTGATCATGTGAGACACAGATTTCTGTATCTCTTTACAGCGGGGACAGATGGAGATCCTGAATAAATGAACAGCTTTCTCAGCCATTTGGAATACTGATAGCCCCAAATTCTCTTGTGGGTTACCACAAACAGTAAAACATAATACTGAAGGCTCTTTGCCTTTAGAGTTTTTCTGGGACCTTGAATGCTTTGCACCATGTTGACAATGCTTTGTCTTGGTTTAAATAGATTGTCTTTATATATACATAGTGGTTTAGTTGATGTAAAGTGGACTAAATTGGCTCATGACCTGGTGAGGAAACCTAAGATTGTTGACTATAATGAGCTCTTTTTTCTTACTGCTTTACTAAATGTGCCCCTTATATTTTTGAAATATTGTTGTTAGCAATGTATATAATAATCTAAGTTTTGGGACACAACCAGAACCTCCCTGGATTTACATTTCAAATATGGATAGGAGTAAGCTAACCAGATTGCATACTGGCACTTGGGTAGGTGTCACAACTTCATTGCTTAGGACAGAGGTGGAAAACCTGTGCCCACAGAGATATATTTTACCCTACAAAGCCTAGAAGCCCTAATCACAATAGTCAGTATTAAGAGATGAGAGTTGTAATATGAAATGTCTGGAGGACCATAGAATCCCACCTTTACATTAGAGCAAGAGTAGACAAAGTATGGCTGATGAATCAAAGGCAGCTTCCCAGGTCCAAGGTTTGACACCTTGCGGGTGTCAAGGTTTTTTTGACTCAAAAATGCTCCCCACACCCCATAGAAGGTTTGGGGGACAATTTTAATTACTGCCAGCCCTTCTTATCCACAGATTCTTTATCCATGGATTCAGCCATCTACGGATTCAATTATCCATGGTTTGAAAATATTCCAAAAGGATAATAAATTCCAAAAAGCAAACCTTGAATGTTCTATTTTATGTAATGGACACCATTTCACTACACCATTGTATTTAATGGGACTTGAACATCCACAAATTTTGGTATCAATGGAGGGTCCTGGAACCAAACCAGAGCAGATACCAAGGGCCCACTGTATTATTTTTGCAGAAAGTACAGTAGGAATGTGTTCCTCCAAGGTCTCCTGGGGGGAGCGAATGCAGCACCTAATCTTTCACTGCCTCCACCATTTTGGAGCCCTACCACCAGTGTTGCCAGTTCAGAATTGTACTGGGCCCTGACATTTCTGGGCCAAAAACCTGGTAGGGTGATTCCATTAAGCAACATGCATTAAGAATCAACATCAGTTGATCACAGTTTAGAGAGAGAGAGAGAGAGAGAGAGAGAGAGAGAGAATTTCTCATTTGGAAAGGAAGACAGGAGTCTTACCTAAAGGGGCTGTTTTCCAGATCAAGAAGCTAACTAGTTCCTTGGATAATCTTTGCAAGTTGCAGCGACAAATGATTTAGCCTTGCAAATTATAGCAAGCCACTGCTCTCCTAGCTGAGCTAGAGATATGCACATGCACCATTCTCTTGCCTGGAATTAAGCTCTCCATAATTGGAGACTTTGCACCCTCATCTCTACCTGGAGATGACCTGTGAAAACTGGAAACTCAGGGTCAGGCCCTGAGGTCTGACAATGCTACATACAATAGTTGGAAGTAAAAGTAAAAGTAATGGGAGCCTATGCATATGTTATTTTACTTGACTTGGCTAGCTTTCTCATTGTTTTTCTGCATTAATCATAGGGATTCCACCTTACCCTGCCTTACAGCAGAAGAATTTTGGGATCATTAGAGCCTCTCAACGGACTGAAGCAAAAATAAATAAAAGTATAGTTTATTTAAAAGTACAGTTGGCCCTCCATATCCACAGATTTAGCCAACCGCAATTTGAAAATATTCACACACAAAAAGATTGAGAAAAGCAAACCTTGATTTTGTCATTTTATGATGGGACTTGAGAATCTATGGATTTTGGTATCCACAGTGGATCCAGGAACTAAACTCCAGCAGATACCAAAGGCCCACTGAAAGATCAAAGTCAAACACATAAGAAAATAGAACTGAAATTAGTATTTTGACCTAATTTGGACATTCACTTTTCTGTATTTTGAACATGTTTACTCTGAAATTAAGTTCCACTGTCTTCATTGTGATTTGATCTTTAATTAAATGGGTTTTAGGATAGCAGCCTAAGTATTAGAGGACAGAATGGAGGTTAACAAAATTGTATAGTTTACTAAAGCAATATGTTAAAGAACAAGATCCAGCCTTTGCCCCTTGGTAAAACGATGTTTCATTCATTTATTTGATTTATATCTCACTTTTTGCCCAATAGGGGAATCATTATTGTCCACAGTGAGTTTTCTTCACCTAACAAGACATCTGGGGCCCTTTTACACTACACAATTACAGCACTATGATTTCACTTCAATGACCATAGCTACACTTTGTGGAATCCTGGGATTTGAAGTTTGGAGAGGCACTAGTGCTCTCTGGCTGAGAATTTGGAATACCCCTTTCTAAACAAAAACAAAATAAAACACCCTACCTTACAATCCAAACACCATTTGGTAAATATTTTGGTTGGTATTTGCTGACTTGCTTTAGATTGTTTGTATGAGCTACAACCAGATTTTTCACATTCATTTCAATGGGACCTGGCAGCAGCTCAGTCATGAGCTCATCCTGGTGTATTTAATATCTGTTTTGTCATCTATGCTTTGTGTGTGTGCACTATAATTACAATTGCTTTGAAGGTAGATGCTCTTTTCAGTATTATGGCAGCCAAAAAATCCAATTAATAGCTCTGGCTTCATAATTATTCTGCTGTGATGAATGTTTTGTGGCCTAGAAATATGCCTTTTATATTTAAAAGACTACAGTAGTTTAATCAAGATAGCGTTACAGCACTGTAGTTCAATAATGAGTACTTCTCTAAGACCTATCATTGCTGGTTTATAAGCTTCTGTACTGCAGTGGTTTTGTGTGGAGCAGAGGAGTTTGTTCCTTGGAATATTGCAATTTGTAGGCAGATTCAGTAATAATTAATTGCTTTTGTTCTTTCAGAAGCTTTTGTGGGCCTAACTCATATTGGAACATAAAGCTTTGTTCAGTAACTACATTTTTGTAGATCTTTTCACTCCTTGTTTTTGCGGCAAAGGAGGAGAAAGAAGCACTATTGGCCAAACCCTTTTCAAAACATCTGTAATTATTTATATATCTTTTTGTGAGCACTTTTTCTTGTTACTGCCACTTTGTGTTGCTGCTCTTTTCAAGGGGCTCTGTGTACTTTTGACCATGACAGCAGTCTCCAACTTGGTGCCCTTTGGATACTGTGGCTGGGGATGCTGTGAGTTGTAGTTCAAAATGTCTAGACAGTACCATATTGGGAAAAGCTGGAAGTTATAGTATGTTTTCAGGCTACCAGCCAAAAGCAGAGTTGAATGCTGAGTTGCTTTCTCCTTATAGTTTCAGTTCATTTCCATTCCAGCTAATCAGCTTATTGGTTGAGCCCTACAATGTTTTGATGCATTATCATTAATAGATGAGAGAGCACTGAAGGGAAAGAGCAGTATCTCATCTCTTACGTCTTGCCACTTTATATGGGGCACAGCGACTCAGAAAAACATGCAACATGTGCTGCAAAAGCTTGTCATCTATTATATTAGAAAAACTATTTTGAATTAGAAGAGGCAAGTTTTTTTTTAAAAAAAAACATTCTAATTCTTTTAGGAAATTCTTTTTAAAAATGTTTTTAGGAAAAGACATCCCATTTATAACAAAGGTAATGAAAATGATGTGTGGATCAACAAAACACTTAGGTATGGTATTTATTTATTTATATCCTGCTCTTCAGCCCTAAATGCTATCAGAGTGGCTTACAATTATTATTTTTAATTAGACTGTTCCCTGCCCTCAGGCTTACAATCTAAAAAGACATGACACAAAAGGAGAAGGGAATGGTGGTGGGGAAGGTATTAATGGATGTAAACCACTGTTTTTAAAGTTGAGAGTCTGAATATAGGTATTATTAAAGAATTACACATAGTCTGAATAAATGAGGAACAGTTTAGTAGCAGAAAAGGGCAGTATCATCTATGCTGAAAGATTTTGAGCACTTACATTTAAATTCTAAACTTTTGTGATGAGGCTACAGAAATTATGTGCATATGTAGCAGAAGTAGGAAGCCAGTTAATAAAGAAGAACGGAGAACCAGGAACCATAAGAACTGTGGACCAAAACCAAGAATATTGTCAGGAAAGAATGCAAAAAAAAAAAAAAAAAAAATCATCTGCAGCCAACAAGAAAGAAAATCCTCATTGGAGGTCAAACAGTTAATGACAGATGAGAAGCAAAAGTAAAAGGAGAAGAAATAGGGCCAGAATCCTGAATACTGTTCAGACACTTCCATAGAAGCAAAAAGAATAGCAATATAGCGATAGCAAGTACATTTGTTTACTATCGGTGAATTAGCACTCCCTAAGTGGTTTACAATGTGTAACCCAGTTGCTCCCAACAAGCTGGCTACCGACCTACAAAAGGATGGAAGGCTGAGTAGACTCTGGAGCCCTACCTGGGATGGAACTCGCAACCTTGTGGCTGCAGTACTGGCATTTAACCACTGTGTCACAAGGGCTCCCTAAGAACTTTTATAAGAACTCTTCATTCAAAGAAAGTGAAGACAAGAAGAGTAGATTTAAAGACTTTTTCCACAAGATTTGAGAAATCAAAGGGAAATTTAAATCAAGAGTGGGAATCTTACACCCAACAAGGGAACACAATATATGACCAAGAAAAATAAATAAAAAGACAGTGGAAGCAACACAATGAAGAACTATACTAAAAACATAAAAGAATGATATATATATTCAAGAAAGAATCTTTAGAAAATTCCTGGGAGAAATAAATCAGCAGGAACAAATGGCATACCAATAGAGCTGTTTCAAGCTAAACAGGCAGAACCCTTTCAAAATCTAAAATTTGCCAACAAATACAGTAAACAAAACAATGACCCATAGATTGGAAAAACACCCTCTACACTCTAAGAAAGGGGGCAACAGGAATTGTGGTAATGATCACTCCATTGCATTAAGTTTCTATGCAAGTGATGCTCAAAAATTTACAATTTTACTGTATACAGAACAAGAAATACCAGAAGTCTAAGCTGGGTCCAGAAGGGAAAGAGGGACAAGGATCATATTGGAAACATAGGTTGTGTTAGGGAGCACACCAAAAAATTCAGAAGAAAATCAGCCTGTGCTTTATAGATTATAGCAAAGCCATTATGTAGATTAATAAAAACTACAGATTACTCTAAAAGAAATTGGTGTGCCATAACATTTGATTTTCTTATGGCGAAGGCCGCAGTAAGGATAGAATATGGAGAAAAAATGCTTTCCAATTGGCAGGGGGCTCAGGCATTGTTTCCTTTTATCACTCTGTTTAAATTATATACTGAACAAATTATATAGAAAGATGGATCAGACTCAGAAGAAGGAGGTATGACAATTGAAGGAAGGAGCATCAACAATTTAGATATACACATAATACTAGTAGCAAAAAATAGCATAATCTAGGAATGACTATTAAGGAAGGTCAAGAAAAAAAGTGCAAAAGCAGGGTTATAGCTGAACATTTAAAAACAAAAATAATGACCAGAGGTTATTTATCTAACATCAAAGTGGATGATTAATACATTGAAATAGTTTTTAAAATTTCTATACCTTAGCTCAAACATTAATCAAAATGGAGGCTGTAGTCAAGAAATCGACAACTTGGAATGGCAGCTACGAAAGATCCCCAAGTAAGAAGTGATCTCATTAAATTCTGAAGTCAGAATTATCCAAGCTATAGTACCGGTATTTCTGATTTCTGTGTATGATTGTGAAGAAAGCTGATAGGAAGAAAATTAGCTCATTTCAAATGTGGTGGGGGAGGTGGGGAGAATTCTATGGATACTGTGGACTGCCTACAATAGAAAATGGTCTAAGCAAATAAAGCCCAAACACTCTCTGCAAGGCAGAATGGCTAAGCTGAAGCTATTGTGCTTTCGACATATTATGAAAAGACATGACTCCTTAGAAAATTTGATAATGTTACATAAATTTGAACACAGTAGGAAGGGAGGAAGACCACAACACAGGTGGAGTGACTCAAAGATGGCTCAGCAATGGGTTTGCAAGATCTTAACAGAAATGTTAGTAACAGGGTGTCTTGGAGGTTTATGATTGATAGGATTGCTATAGGTGGGAGCTGTCTTAATGGGGATTGACAACAATGAAGAGGGTGATCAACAAAGCAAAGGGCGAGACTAGTAGGGGAGAAGAATACAGTTCCATAACATCAGCAATGAAGATATACTGATTTCTGTAAATCAAGGTGAGGTGATTCAGAGGTATAGTAAAGATACCAAGGGGTATATAATAATATATATCTGGGCTTAAGCTGTCCACCTCCCCAATTTCAAGGGCTCATCAAAATGTAGTATATACTCGACTATAAGTTGACCTCATGTATAAGTCAACGGCAGGTTTGGGGGCCAAAATTATGAACTTTGATATGAGCCATGGATAAGTCGAGGGTAAAACTTAGGGACATGTAACAAAGTATCTAAAGGATGAAGCAATGGAAAACAATGGCAAAGAACTTACAAAATTCCAACAGGCATAACTGTGCTCATATTTAAGGCCATGGGTAGACAGGGGATCAGTTCTTCCAGGGTAGATTACACTCTTGCCTTTCACCAGGAGATGGTTTCTCTTTTTATAAGAATTATCATGTACCCGTGGATAAGTCAGCTCAGGTCAACTCAAAGTCTTTGGGGTCAATTTTTTGACTAAAATTTCTAGACTTATAAATGAGTATATACATTAGTTTCCAATATGGATAGGAGAAAGAATTCTGCTTTTGAATTATGTGTGTATGTATTGGTTGCCTATAAATCACTTATGATGACCGTAGGGTGAACCTATCACTGAGTTTTCTTGGCAAGTTTCTTCAGAGGAGGTTTGCCATCACTATCCTCTGAGGCTGAGGAACTGCGACTTGCCCAAAATCAGTAGGTTTTCATGGTTGAGCAGGGATTGAACTCCTGCTCTCCAGAGTCATAGTCCAACACCAAAGTTGTACCTATAATTAGCTTTGGTAGATCGTACCTAAATGATTTGATTTTTGGTGGATGGATGCAAACTAGATGCAAAACCCACACTGAAACAAGCAGAAATAGTGTAAGAAAAATGCTGTCCTTTATTTCATGCGAAATTGGTTGAGAATAAAAGACTATATAAAACTTATATTTTTCTCTCCTGTGTGATAATCACAGGTCCTATAGCCATATGGGGTTGAGGGATGGATAGCCTTTAGGGATGAAAAGCAGGGTATAAATACTATAAATAAATAAATATCAGTGTTTCTACAGTATCTTTACTTCACAAATGCCTGCTTGTCTTTATGGCTAATTATTGCAGGAAATGAGAATGCTTTCAGTTGTATTATATTTGGGGCATATAAAGGATTCATGTGGAAGAGAATAGGAAGGGGTGGAGGAACTTGGCACATTATTTCATTAATGATAAATAGTTTCAGTGTAAAACCAATAGTACTAATAGTACATGGTCTTGCAAATGTAGAGTTAAGTGTCTACAATTTCCTGTTGTTCAGCCTTTATTTTAGCAACATATACATGACTAGTGGTTTGAGTTTTCGACTACAACTTTGGAGACCAGGGTTCAATTTGCCGCTACACCATGAAACCCTCTGGGTGATCCTGGGCAAGTTGCATGCTCTCAGTTTCTGGGGGATGGAATGGAAACCTCCTCTGAACAAATCTTGCCAAGAAAAGCCCACAATAGATTCGCCTTAGGATCGCCATAAGTCAGAAATGACTTGAAGACACACAACAACAACAACAACAACAACAACAACATACAAGGTTTTTCTAATCTAGAATTGATTTAAGTGTCTACTGTTTCCTGTTGTTCAGCCTTTATTTTAGCATCACATACATTAAATAGGCACATATATAAGGCCCGGCTTAAAAGATATCGAAGTACATTTTGTACTTAGGTGGGTGTTTGGGACTTTGCATATATGAGTTAAAACATTTTGTAGGTGGCAGTCATGTGATATTTTCAAAAGACATATGCACAATATATTATTAGTAGGTAAAGAGAAATCCTAGAATAGCTTAGACACACACTAAGGTAGAAGCAATGCATCTCATTAGCAACACTGTTAAACATACTAGGAAGTGTGCAGTAAATACTCTTCAAAAATGGTGGGGGGTGCCTTTCATTTATTACAGAAATAAATTGTGATAGTTTCTTGTTCTTGGTATGATTTAAATTGTAGTACCTTCACATTAATCCATTACATTTTTTTAAATTAAATGAAAGTGTCAGTCCCAGGCTTCATTTTGCTGCTGCTGTTTTGATAATGATCTACCTGAAACTGTTTGCCCCAGTAGTTCTAAATGTTCATCTGTTTGTATGGCTAAATAATTGCACACAGTAGTTCTATGTTTAAATCTAGTTCTGGCCTGGGAAGAATTCAACTACACAAGCAAACAGCCCTTTAAATAGAACTTGAATTGTGAGTCTGGCTAGCCCCCACTGTGTTGATGGGAAAATCTATGTGCCTTTTTAGTTGATCCTTTGTAGGCAGAACCCTTTCTTAAGTCTCAGGTTCCTCAGACTGAAATTTAATATTGGCTTAGGACAGTATGAAGCTTACAATTTATAGACCAGGCTGATCTTTTATCACTGTAACTGGATTCCTAGGTAGTCATGAATGAAACACATTATTACTTTTGTGTTTATTTAAATCACACGTGCTTTAACAGAATTAACATTCATCATTCCATTGTTGCTTCTTAATCTGGGGCTACCTACTACTTTTGTTTGGACTGCAGTTCCTGTAAGAAGCTTTGCTTCTTTCTTTCCCTCTTGTGTTGATCCATGTTGCTAATGCCCATGTGATAGTGTATGTGTAGCCACATGGATAGGCAAGGCAAATGTGTCCTTTTTAAACCTGGATCTCACCATCTCAAGGAAATTACCTTAATTTAAGTACTTTGAACCACACTTTTTTGTGTATTTGGAAGCGACAATATTGATAAGGAGGCTTGTTCTGTAAGAAAGTAAATTAAGTCCTTGTGGAATAGATTACTTAAATAGTTTTCTTGCCCATTTACTTTGCTTCACTAAGACTTTGAAAATTAAAGAGTGCAAAGATAAATTTCTCATTAAAAACCAATGTACTTGATAGGAAAAGGTAGCACAACATTATTATTATTATTATTATTATTATTATTAACCTTTATTTATATAGCGCTGTAAATTTACATCTGAAGTCATCAGCTGTTGGTATATACCAAAATGTGTTTAGCAGCAGAGCTAAAGTGTCTTCATTTTATTAGGATCAGTAGAATCTACTGTAATTAGAAATGAACAATTCAGAGATTTTGAGAGTGATGGTATCCAAAAGTTTTAATCATCACCTTAGAAAAAAAATTGACAGAAAGTTTGTTTTGATTTGTAGTTGTTAACTTATCTCTGTGTAGTCACTATCTAGATTTATACATTTTCCCCAGGGTATCTTGACCCTCCGAATACCTGATATTGTAGAAGTCTGCAGATTGCATCTTACGAGGGGGTATCATAAAGTAATAATTATCATCTGGAATTATTATGGCATATTGATGAAATTTTGTCAGTGTCATCATTGGTCTCTAAGTGCATGTTGCTGAGAACATCAACTCATTGCATCCTTTCTTTTTGTGACTGGCTCTGCCAGAAGTGACTAAAGTGTAAAATCCTCGTCAGGCGCAATCTGCAGACTTCTACAATAACAGGTATTTGGAGGGTCAAGATACGCTGGGAAAAATGTATAAATCTAGATAGTGACTACATAGAGATAAGTTAACAACTACAAATCAAAACAAACTTTCTGTCAAGATATTTAAAAGTGATCATTAAAACTTTTGGATACCCCCTTGTATTATGGTCTTATTGTTTTAAATATGCCAAAAATATGAGAATGTGCTTACAAGTTTGTAAAGAAAAGTGTATCTTGAAGTTACGTATTTAAATATTGTGTGGGTGATTGTGTGTGTGTGTCTCTATGCCTTCAGATCCTGTCAATTTATGCCAACCACATGAATTTCATATCATTTTTCTTATGCAAGGAATACCCAGAGGTTGTTTTGACAGTTCCTTCCTCTGAAATAGAGCCTACATCATATGGTATTAATTGGTGGTTTCCCATTTAAATATTAACCACAACTGACCCTGCTTAGCTTCTAAGATCAGGTGAGATCTGATGTCTGCTGGCCATACTGTCCATAATGTCTCATGAAATTGTGGATATTATGTTCAGTAATATTTGGGCCTTACAACATTACAGGCACCATATTCTGTCTGATCTTGGAAGCTAAGAGAGTCAGCCCTGGTTAATACCTGGATTGGAGAGTGCCAATCAATATCGGGTGCTGTAGGCTACATTTCAGAGGAAGGAGCTGACAATACCACCATTGAGTATTCCTTGCCTAAGAAAACCCTATGAAATTCATGGGGTTGCTATAAGTTGACAGGCAACTTGAAGGAACATGTGCATGTGCCTACACACAGAGAGAATAATGGGCAACGTCATGGAAAAATCAATGCCCAGAAATTACATTTTAATACATGACTGCAAAAAATAAAAATAAAAATAGACCTTTTAGTCTTTCTTTATGATTTGATTTAAGCGTTATTGACATTAACGAGAATATGCTAACAGTGAAGGCTGACTCTGTGCTGTGAGAGAACAGTTGCACTCAGAGATATATTCATTTTTGAAATGCCAGATACATTTTTGGCAATCATCCACTTAAAATCATGTGAGGAAATAACTAATTATGCTAGATTGCTCCTGGGGACTGCCCAAAGGGTTCACTGTCTCAAACAAATTAGGTGCCTAGTTCTTTGCGATGTAACTTGTCTACATGTGTGAAGATCTGTGCTTTCCAGACATTAAATAAAACATCCAGAGGGAACAGTAATATATGTTGAAAGTGATAATTAAGCTACTAATTTTGAAGTGATACGGGTTTCCAGTTGAATTTGTATTTGGGGTCAGCCCTTCCTTTACGCGGGGGATCTGTTCCGGGGGGAACCACGTATGCTCACGCCCCATTCAAAACAATGGGGCAACAGCATGCACACCATTCATTAAACTGTACCACAGCTTCAGTGTATGCTGAAAGCTGCAGAAGGGAAGCCTGTGCATGCTGCAGGCTGACTGTACAGAAAGTCATATTTGTCTGTATGTAGATGAATGATATGTTTTTCTTTTGTATTTTTACAGTGATTAACACATATTACACTCCTCACATATAAATCCCCTGGAAGATCTTCTGATTAGTATTTGGTTTATTTATTAATATATGCTAATAAACATGTAACATGTAACAGAAATTGTTAGAATCATAGAGTTGGAAGAGACCACAAGGGCCATCCAGTCCCCATCTGTTGCAGAGTTTCTGTTCTCTACTTCTAATAATATTGTCCAGACACGTAAGCCTAGTGGGCCCTCCGTATTCACTGGGGCTTGGTTCCAGAACCCCTCCAAGGATACCAAAATCTGTGGATGTTCAAATATCATTATATTCAGTGGTGTAGTAAACTGGTGTCTCTTATATAAAATGGCAAAATCAAGCTTTGCTTTTTGGAATTTATTTTTTAAAAATATTTTCAAGCAATGGATGGTTGACTGTATGGATGCAGAATCTGAGGATACAGAAGGCTGACTGTAATACCCTGTGTGCTTATTATATTTTTAAGATTTTAAATAAATGCTGAACTGCTACCTGTCCTGTTTCTTATTCTTTACTTTTTGGGTTGTGTTTTATGTGATAAAAGTCTCATTCTTTGACAGTCTGTGACCACACAATAAGTACATAGTTCATGGAAATGATGTGGTAGTGGTCATTACTAGGAGACAGCTTAATGTAAAATGGCAAGGCATAGTCCATATGATAATGGTTATTACCATGAGACAGCTTAATGTGAAATGGCAAGACATAGTGCAATCCTGAGCAGGATTATTCTGAAGCAAGTTCAGTGGGGTTCCTGCTAAATAATAGTGTTCTAGAATTAAAGTTACAGATTCAAATCCTGACTAAAATGCAGAATGTAGAAGGATCTCTATAAGTAATAGTATGAAACAAATAGTGGTTGCTTTTATTCCTGTCTCAATGAAACTTTCAGAAAGGGATAGCATTTCATCTTGTAGGAAAACAAGGATAAACTATGGTTTGAATGCTAAGATAAATGCACTCAAAGATGTTGATGGAACGGATGTGTGTTCCATCCTCCTCCTCCCTGCATGCCCCATCCAACATTGTTTAGGACATGTGTACCCTTTCATAAAGTCTTTTCAGGAGGTTCAGCTTGCTGTAGAGATGAGAAGCTTTCCTTTCATAAAGTTCCTTATCTAAGAAGGCACACCATTGCTGTAACTGCTGTTTGTTTTTGTTTGTTTGTTTGTTTTGTTTTACTCTTCTCCCACCACCACCTCCAGTGGCTTGGTTCTAAAACGAATAAATCTCCTGCTCAACTTTTCAATGGTGTGAAAAGCAAGGAGATGAATTCCCTGTCATCAGAAGGGAACAACTGATGAGTGGGAGTTGGAATCATTTTTCCTTTTACTAAAGAAGCTGCTGTTTTGTAATGGGAAGGCTTAGCATTTAAGTAACAGCAGGATCTGAGTGGCTGGAAAATATATTTCAGACTATATTGAAATGTATTGAAATGGCTATTGAAATACACTTCTTTTAAAATTTTTGATAAATCGTAGGAATTGGGTGCTTTTTAATTTTAGTATGCTTTTATAGAGAATGTTCCGTAATTTCCAAATTTCTTTATACTGTAGGTAGAAACAACTTGACAGATTTTAAATGAATGTTAGAGGAGATGAAATCTCTCTGATTTGTCTCTCCAGGCCCAGGGTTTTGAGTCTTGGTCTGGGTTTCAGTCCCTATGTATTCAACTGTGCTAGTGCTGAAGTAGGGCTCAGGACTTTTGTCCTGAGCTGTCCCTCATTTTTAACACCTCTGTGGCAGGTAGGTAAGTTAGGATACCCTAAAGGCACCAGATCCTGTCTGATCTTGGAAGCTAAGCAGGATCAGCTCTGGTTAGTACTTGAATGGGATATCATCAACAAATATCAGGTGTTGTAGGCTGTGTTTCAGAGGAAGGAGATGGCAAAATCACCTCTGAGTAGTCCTCCCTAAGAAAATCCTGTGAAGTTCTTGAGGTTGTCATAAGTAGACAGGCGATTTTGAACGCACATACACATATGCATGTGGGAACAGCTGAATATATTGAATTTCATAGAATCCTGGAGATGGAAGATCATCTGCTCCAGATATCCTAGTGCAGAAAATTCTATATATCTCAAAGTGCTGGTTGTTTTTTAAAGCTATATACACAGCTCTGGTCCAGACTATTTAAAGACATTGTATCCCTATATGAGCTAGCCCAAATTTTAATATTTGGTGGGAGAGCTTTCTCTCAATCCCACCACCATCACAGGCAAGGGAAAGAGCCTTCTCAGTGGCTGCTTCAAGGCTGGGGAACTTTCTTCCCTCAGAAGTCCAATGAGACTCTTCCCTGTTCCTTCTGCTAGCAGCTTAAGGCTATTTTATTTAGGCATGTTTTTGAATGGCTTTAATTGTATGGCAGAGTAGTACTGAAAGCGGTATGCTGTGTGTTGTCTGTTTTCATTATTTTGTAAATATATTTTAAACTGTTTAATTATCTGCATTTAATAGTATTGTTGTTTCATTGTTTTTAAACATTTCAGATACATCATTTTAGTTACCGTCTGTTGTAAATTATTGTCAGCTCTCCATATCCACAGATTCTGCATCCATGGATTCAACCAACCTCAATTCGAAAATATTCACACATACAAATTCTAAAAAGCAAAACTTCATTTTGCCAGTGCTCAAAGGTGTAGGTATGTTAGTCTGGAAAATCAGTAAGCAAAGGAATTTTGTAGTACTTTTGAGACTAACTGAAAGAGAGAAATTGGTAGCCTCAGCTTTTTAGACTTGAGCATGGTGATGCATTGATTTTACTGTTTTATATAAGGGATGCCTTTTTACTACACCACTGTATATGAAGGAACATGAGCATCCATGGATTTGGTATCCACCGGGGATCCTGCAACCAAACCCCAGTGGATACCAATATCAATACCAATGGCCCACTGTATTGTAAGCTGCTATGAATCCCTTGGCAGCAGAAAGGGTATAAATTGGATAAATAAATAAATACAAGAGTCACCCAAATGGCACAGGTTAGTTGTGTGTGGCCAAGCTCAGTTTTGAGCACCTAAAGATGAGAGGTACTGGATCACTTGAGGGCCACAGAAGATAGCAGAGGGGTATTTAATAGGTGGGGAGGGGGCTGGAGGTGAAAATTCCTGATGAAATCTGGTGCTGAGCCCAGTTGTCACTGATAAGAATAATACAGTCTTGGAGCTGCACCACTCCAGGTTGCTAATGTGGATTCATATGCATAAACTTAAAGTTCCTGTGTGTAGTAAATTAGACATTAGCCTATTTACAGTATTTGCCAGTCCCTATGAGGAGGATTTTGTTTGAAAAGACACTTAAAAAATCAGTTGTGCTTCGCAAGAATGGAAAGGATAAGCTTACATTCCTGACCTAACTTGCATCCCATGTTATTCCTACCATAAAACATTATACATTGATTTCCCCCAATCTGGCTCCTTCCCCATGTCTCACAGTTTTCGTCATCCTTAGCCAGCAGGACCACTGGACACAGCTAGCACTCTTTTCCATTTCCCTGGTGGTAACCCATTTGGTAGGATTCATGTAGATTCTCTGATGAAGAATCCTTGTGGTTCTATAGTCAGCCTTCCATATCCACAGATCCTGGATCCACTATCAAGGGCTTGAAAATATATCCCCTCGTCCCCCCATCCCAAAAGTAAAACTTGATTTTGCTGTTTTATATGACACCATTTTACTACAAGATTGTATATAATGGGACTTGAGCATCCATGGATTTTGGTATCCATGGGGCCAGGGGTCCTGGAACCAAACCCTAGTAGATACCAGGAACCACTGTACTATGCTTCCAATGTATATTGTGTTTGCATTCTGCAATTGGTGTGTGTGTGTGTGTGTGTGTGAGTGTATCATCAAGGCCTGTTAACCTATGGTGACCCCATAACTTTCATAGGGTTTTCTTAGACAAGGAATACTGAGAGCTGGTTTTTGTAGGTCTTTCCTCTGAAATATAGTATATAACACTGTTCAGTATATTGTATTGCATGTCTTGTGTTCGTTATGGATGATGTGATGGGTTGGGAATCATGTGACATTTCAGATGATGTTGGACGGCAAGTCCCAGCATTCCACACCAGTAGCGAAGAGTGTTGGGACTTTTAGTCTATTATGTACATTTTATAGTACAGTGCTGGCTAGTTAGTATTTTGTGCGTACAGCAAACACTCTCTTTCAATCTGTTATAGATCATATGTAGTAAAAAAGGTAGTGTGTCCAAGTTCTGGGGAAAACATCTTTATATGCATGTCTTACATGAGACACCAGTTGTCTCTGAAACAATCTTCCTCCCTCCCTCTACCTACCTATCATTCATCTTTCTTCTTTCATACTTGAACTACATGATTACAGTGTTTTCCCTCCCACATATCTACACTGCTTCCCACACCCTACTGCCTCTGTCTGAGCCATGTTCACTATGTCATTTGGTTTCTCTGTACACACACACTGCTCACTATCTTTCTCTCCTCCATCTTTGCCTTTAATACTCATTCCATTCTCATTTACTATCGCTATTTTTCTCTTCTCCATTTTTGCCTGTTGATACACATCCCATGCTCGTTTACTATCACTATCTTTCTCTCCTCCATCTTTGCCTGTTGAAACACATCCTGTGCTTATTTACTTTGTATCTTCTTAATTACAGAACTTATTTAGGCATTTATTAAATTTCTGTTCTCCTTTTGCTCCCCCGTCCAAAATGGTATTCATAAGGGCTATCAGTACTAAAATGCAGTCAAAAACATATTCGACTAAAACATAAAAAGAGAGTAAAATTAAAAACAGTGATATAAAGAAAGAACAGCATGCAACCACTTAAAGCTCCCTTCAAGAGCAACCCAGCTTAAATGCCAAAGGGCTCTTCCTTCCTTTGCCCCCTGATGGAAGGAAAACAGAGATGAAGCCAGTCTTGGCTGGGAGTACAAGAGCCTGAGAACAGCTTGGAAGTTCTTGAATGTGCCTTTGTCCCAATCCAACAAAGAACAGATAAAAAGAGGCATGATATGTCCTGCTCAGACCCTCCCAACGTCTTCATCTATGCAGATTCACAACCCTTTCTTTTATATGCACTCATACCCCCTTCAGTGCCTCATTACCTAGCTACAGTATCTTGTAATTTTGTACATGGCTACAAAATCAGACATCTTTCTCAACAGTTCTCCAGTATTCATCCTCCAAGCAGCTGTGTGCTTGTTGCCAATATCTAAATATCTCTGCATGCTACCTTGTCATGTCTCACCCACCCCATCCCCAATAATGTCCACACATGCACTGCATACATTTACAGACCTCAAGCACCTGCCTGGCCAAGAATGATGTAGACATTTGTTCCATCGCCTGGCTGCTTGCAGTATTTTCTTTATCTCAAATGCTAAATCTATTAGCCGTGCATGCCATTGGCCTTGGCCCAAGCAAAGCCTTATTAGGAAAATAGGGTGCTCTTGTTCTGGTTTCTGGTTCAGTTTTGCCATTTGCCTGCAAAAGAAGGGACGCGAAACAGCAAGATATACAGAGTTGCGGATATGAATAACATGCAAGTTTGTGCGTCTCCAGTCCAGCCAGTGCCACAAAAGACTGGAGGTGAAGGATTTGAAATCTGAATGCTTCATTTTAAAATAAATTTTAAACATCTTTCATAAAAATTAGGATGACATGGAGGAGGCTAGGAAAAAACTTTTTCTTGACATCTACCATTTATACTCGACTATAAGTCAACCTCATGTATAAGTCGAGGGTAGTTTTTGGGGCCAAAATTATGGATTTTGATATGACCCATGGGTAAATCAGGGGTAATATCTAGAGGCATGTAATGAAGGATGTAAAGGACGAAGCAAAGGAAAGCAATGCCAACAAACTTCGAAAATGAATGGATGAGAGAGTAGAAGAGGGTCAGTGCTTCCAGGGCAGACTAAACTCTTGTCTTTCACCAGGGGATGGTTTTAAGTGTGTGTGTGTGTGTGTGTGTGTGTGTATGATTTAAAGTACAGTACTTACATTGATCCATGGATAAGTCGACTCAGGTTTTTGGGGTCAATTTTTTTAAACCTAAATTTCTAGACATACATGAGTCTATACAAGTAAGTGCTTTTTTGTTTTCTTGCTTTTGTTAATTTGAAGGAACATTCAGTTATAAAAGATTCCCACTTGCTATATCTGACTACAGCTTACAGTTTATCAACTTCCCACCAGCTTTAATTGCCACAACCCTGTGCTAAGGAACATTTAAATTTGGAGTTTCATTGATATACTTAGAATTCTCTTACATAGCTTTAGTCAGCCTCTCTGAATTACAAATCCTGGGATTCCTTAGGATGCAGTCATCACAAAGTGGTGTGAAACTGATATAACTGGGGTGCAGATACGTATTTATGTGCCAGGGCCATCTGTGGCCTGTTCTTGATGCCAAATGGGAGTGCCTTTGCTGAATGAGCTTCTATGCTTTCTCTGTGTATATGATTTTTATTTGGGGGGGGGGGATGGACATAACACCCTCTTCTCAGAAACACTGAAAACAAACCCATCTCCTTTTCTCCTCTAAGTCATTGAATAAATTCCCTTCCCCCCCCTCCCCCCCCCACACAGACCAAGTGTGTTTTTTAAATCCACAGTCCCCTTTTCTGTGTTGAGGACTAGGCAGATTGGCAAAAAGTTACCTGACCTGAGAGTGTGACAGAAGGGTCTTGAGATGATTATCTTCAGTAGATCCCTTCTCATTAAACTAGTTTCTTTCCTAAGAACAAATTTGGTTTATTTGAGTTTCCTGTGCCCCCTAGTGGCACCTGTTGCTACTGAGCATGCATTTCATTTACCATCTCGGATCAAATCATGTGGAAAGTGGAAGACATTAAAAGTACAAACAGATTTTCAGAAACTGAACTAAAGGCATATGTTCATTAGTAAACCCATGGCACATGCTCTAAAAACATGGGAAACTCCAAAGAGAGAATGTTAAAACTTTCTTCATCCATTCATCAAAGAGGGTGGGAAAGTCCCAAAGTGATTGAAGAAAACCCTTTTTTTCAGGTCCTTAAATTGCTGTAAGTGAGCTATCTTTCATCTAGCTCTTCTGAAACATAGATCCCCTGTACCTGTCACTCAAGATATTTTGTTTTCTGATATTTGTACCACTAATGCACTAGATTTTCTGAAGAATGTCATTTCAATATTTTAAACAAAATCCATTCCACTTTTAATTATTTAGCTGTTATTGCAACATTCTCTCTCTCTCTCTCTCTCTCTCTCTCTCTCTCTCTCTCTGGCTTTTCTTCGCTAATGAAGATTCAGGAAGGACTCATCCCATGCTTTCTACAAGCGCGCTGATAACTAAAAAGGCCGATCCAAGATAAACAAGTCCGGTTACAGAAAGCACAGCAGAAAGTCTCTTTGGGTGATGTTACCAAGTTGTGATTCTTTCTGAGTTGTCTTTTCTCTTCGAGACTCGTTCGGCGTGAGTTCTTGAAAGAGGCTGCGTCATTGTGGATAGTGCATCTCCATGCCTCCCGATGTGAGGCCAGGGCAGACCATTGTTGGTGATCCATTTGGCTGAGCTTGAGATGTTGTTTTAGGGAGTCTTTGTATCTCTTCTTTGGGGTGCCCCTCTTACACTGGTCTGTGGCGAGTTTATCGTAGAGTACTATTTTTGGGAGGCAGTGGTCCTCCATCCTAGAAATGTGACCTGCCCAGCGCAGCTGCATTTCAGTAGCATGGCCTCAATGCTGGTGATCCCTGCTTGCTCCAGGACAGCAACATTTTCACATAGTCAGTCCAGTGTATGTTTAGGATTGTGAGTAGAGAGCACTGATGAAAGCATTCGAAGAGTCATAGATGTTGGCGATAGGTGACCCATGATTCAGACCCATAGAGGACATGAACAGTACAATGGCTTTGTACACACTGATTTTTGTGCTTCGCCTCAGGTGTTTGTTACTCCAGACTCTTTTGTGAAGCCTTCCGAATGCACTATATGCCTTTGCTAATCTGTGATCGATCTCTTTCTCAATCTTGGCGTCTGAGGAGATGATACTTCCCAGGTAGGTGAACTGCTGAACAGACTTAAGTACAGATTTGCCTATGATCACGTGGGGGTGATAGTGCTCTTCCTGTGGTGCAGGCTGGTAGAGGACTTCCGTTTTCTTCAGGCTGACTTCCAGCCCGAACAGCTCTGCAGCCGTTGCAAAACAGGATGTTAGGCGCTGTAGAGTTGCTTCTGTATGGGCAACAAGGGCAGCATAATCAGCAAAAAGCAGCTCACGGACTAGATAGTTTAGAGTCTTTGTGCGAGCCTTCAGATGGCTTAAGTTAAAAAAGCTACCATCAGTACGGTAACGTATATAGATGCCGTCTTCTTCTTCGAGATCTGCTGTAGTCCTTTGGAGCATCATGCTGAAGAAGATTGTAAATAGAGTTGGAGAGAGAACACAGTCTTATTTCACACCATTAGTTATTAGAAAGGGCTCTGAGAGAGCATTGCCATATCTGACGTCCTTGCTGGCCCTCATGCAGCAAGATAATCATTTTGAGGAATTTGGGGGAACATCCTAGTCATTCCAGGATCTGCCACAGACCTTTTCTACTCATAGTGTCGATGGCTTTGGTAAGGTTGACATATGTTACATAGAGTCCTTTGTTTTGCTCTCTACATTTCTTTTGCAGTTGTCTAAGAGCAAATACCATATCTGTAGTGCTCCTATTAGCTCTGAAGCTGCACTGGCTTTCAGGGAGAAGTTCTTCTGCAATAGCAGGAACTAATCAGTTCAGGAATATCCTTGCAAGCATTTTTCCAGCAATGGAGAGTAGTGTTATACCTCGATAGTTTGAGCAATCAGATTTTGCTCCTTTTTTCTTATATAGGGTAATGATAACTGCATCTCGGAGATCTGATGGCAGTTCACCTTTTTCCCAGCAACTCACAAGGAGCTCATGGAATTTGGCATGGAGTACATGACCTCCATGTTTCCAAGCTTCAGGTGGGATTCCATCAATCCCGGCTGCCTTGCCATTTTTCATCTGCTGTATGGCCTCAGTGGTTTCTTCCAAAGTGGGAGCCACGTCCAGTTCATTTTTCATTGGTTGTTGTGTCATATTGCAACATTACAATAATTGCAAAATGTCACAAGATCAATCATTTCTAGATGCAAAATTAGATTGGCTATGGAGCAGAATGTTATTTTAAACTTGGAAGGTATTTTGTCATAGTTTGTAGCTTGTTTTACAAAAGGGACATTTCTGAGAGGCCTGGAGGGGCAAGGAACCATACTCACCACTGTGGAGTTGAAGGCTTTCATGGCCAGCATCCATGGTTTTTGTGGGGCTTTCGGGCTACGTGGCCATGTTCTAGAAGAGTTCCTTTAGAAAGGAACTCCTCTAGAACATGGCCTCATAGCCTGAAAGCCCCACAAAAAGCCATACTCACCACCAAAATATGGTACTAGGTAAATGTTCTAGTTTGGAAGAGATATTTTTTGGGCCTAATGAATCAGAAGAAGGGTAAAATTCCCCCTTCCCAATTCCTCCTGAAGAGCAAAACAAAAAATTGTGTTTTTTCCCAAAAGAAATTTTAATATAAAATATAATATAATGGAGATTACTTTCAAAGGGTCCTATTTGGGGCCATTGTGGCCCTTCCCCATACCCTGGCAGCTGTCTATCCCTATTTTGCAGTAGTATCCCTACAATTGCAGGCTGTCAACTGTAGATAGTATATATAGCTATCACCTATAGAGAGTAAGGAGGCATCTTTATGAGAAGAGATCACCTTGGCCTGTGGTATTCCAGTTGTACTTACTTTTTATTAGCTGTTTTTCTTAAATTTTGCTTGGAGATGAGGAAGATTGTCTTTTAGTGGCAAAAGACTAGCCCTTCCTTATTTATCTGAATTTCTTTTTCCTCTCCTTCTCGTGCCCTCCGCTCTGGTAGCCAGTGTCTCCTGTCGCAGCCTAGGATCTCCCATCCCGGATTTGTCCCTTCTTGCTGCCCCTCACTCCTGGAACCTCCTTTTCCTACAAGCATGGCTCATTACTTCTCTGCCAGTATTAAAACTGAGTTAAAGACCACTTTGTTCAGGGAAGCATTCCCAGAACCGGGAATCAGAGCGGCTTCACAACATTAAAATACCTAGCCTAAAGAAGAAGGCCCTCCCTCCATGCCATCTGCCATTGTCCGGCCTCGGAGCGAGTGTAAAGGCAGGCCCAACGCCATCAGGCCTAGCCAGTGCAAGCAGCAAGACCCTCCCTCCAGTCCATCTGCCTTGGTCCAGGCCTCAGAGGGATAGAAGATCCACTGGACTTGATCCCTTTTCCCACCACCTTTCCCTTCTCCTTTTGTCTCTTGTATTTTTAGATTGTAAGCCTGAGGACAGGGAACTGTCTATTTCAATTGACTGTATGTACAGCGCTGTGTAAATTTACAGTGCTAAATAAATAAAGCCTAATAATAAATAATAAAATATTTGGTGTCTTTTCCATCCCGATCCTCCTCTTTCCTGTCTTACAGTTTCAAAGGTTTTTTTTTTAAAGACTGACATTTACTTGTGAAAACAAGAGACTTTTATTTTTTTGTGGATAATCATGCAAAATTGTGATTTTATCTTCAGAAGCCAGGCTTTAGGCAAAGTAATTTACTTTTGTGGAAGAATTGCAAATGTGGAGGAGTTGGACTGTTCTCATGATTATCGAGAGGTCCTCTTACTATTGTCTGAAAGTGAGTCTGTGGTATTGTGTTAATCACCTCTTAACCCAGCACCAAAAGAAACCTGAACAGAATTGTCTTGCTGACAAAAATCTCTTTTATGGGTTCCTAATTGCTCCTTGTTGAACAGGGACTCACTGCAAAAACAGCAGCAGCAACAGCTGTAGCTTTTCCTTGTTCTCCTTCATCCTCCTCCATCTCCCCCCCCCCCCCCCCCCACTTACAGTCTCCCTTCCTCACCTGCTCTGCTCTAGATTATAGATATTTCATTTGCTAAGTGGTGTTTTTTCCTCTCTTCTTTCTTTAGGACGGTGATTCTGAGTGAAGGACCTTGCAAGCGCTACTAAGTGGTTATCATGGGCTTAATTGCATTTCTGAAGACCCAGTTTATAGTTCACCTCCTGATTGGGTTTGTCTTTGTCGTGAGTGGGTTCATCATTAACTTCATCCAGCTATGCACGCTAATCCTCTGGCCTATAAACAAGCAGTTTTATCGACGAGTAAACTGTCGCCTTTCCTATTCATTGTGGAGCCGTGAGTATGCTACTGTTTCTGGGAATTAAATAAGAATGTAGTTTCATCAGATTGGAGGTTCTCAAAAACTGGGGAAAATGGCTCCTTGAGAGCGTTGGAGGCCTGTAGAACTGATCTGAAATAAGATTTTAAATGTATATTAAAGAATGTATGTTACATTTATTCCCCTGTATACTTCATGCAGAGCCTGCCATAAGGCATAAATTAGAGCGAGGCATCCATGACAATCTGTTAACAACAAACACATGCACAAATATATTCGTTTAGATCAGCTGATCTTTAAAATGCCACAAGACATTGGTTTGTTTGTTTTTTGGTTTTGGTTTGTTTGTTTGTTTTGTTTTTTGGCTGAAAAATTACTAAGGAGCTCGCAGGCTGATGCCATCTTCTAGTTCTTTCATAGTGAACCACTGCTGAATTGATACTTCTTTGCCTATATTGCTCAAGAAGTAAGTTAATAACAGAGGCCACATGCTCTCTAGCCTTCCTGCCCTGGTTCACACATCTGGTCCTTCTCCCCAAATGACCAGCAGACAGGTAGAGAGCCTGGACATTTGCTTCATGCAGTGTTTTTTTTAAAATAAAGTTGCCTTAGAGGTTCTTGTCTCCAGTGACCTTATTTTGAAAAGTACAAAACTGGCAGCTTCTATCAGTATGACACAAAGCCTGTGTGTATGTGTGTGGGTACTATTTTTGTCTTTGAGCCTATGACAGAGTGTTGGGAAATTATTTAGGCAGAAATCCTTGTGAACATTCAATAGCCTTCAGTTATTTTCAGGCTCTCTTACTCAAGCATGTTCTACTTAATCGTTACGCACTCTCAGATTCAGGTCTTTCATTGGGTTATTCTTGTCCAGGAGAAATTAAAGCTTTGTTTAAGGGTCAAGAATCTTACTACCACCCTTCTCATTCTTTCGTGTAGATCAAGAACTTGGAATATGTCTCTAGCAAGGATGGCAGTGAATAAAATGTAAACATAACATCCCTTTTACAACTTGGATTTTGTCAATTAACAGCTTACATAGTTGGAGAATGACATGAAGGTCACTGCCATGCCCATTCATTAGAGGCAGAGCTAGGAATTGGTGTGTTACAAGTAACAACATTATCTGCAACATGTTACTTTTTAAAGTAATGAGAACTTAACAGTGTTTTTTGTGTGTGTGTGTGGAGAAACGTAATAGCCAGTGATCTTGATACTTTTTCTAAATGTAAAAAGTAATTAACTAAAGAGAGACATCACTGAGAATTTTGTGTTATTTGGGACTATTCCTCTGTCTTCTAAGCATGTTTGTATGATAATGATGATGTTAATAATCCACCATCCTCTGGGCACAGTGTAGCTAGACCTATGCTATGCAGAGCCATATACCCTCCTCCTGACAAAGCCCTTGAAGCCGTCTACCTGGCTATTCCATGCTTTACAGCAGGATTGGAGAAGCATATGGCTACCTCCACATAGCCAGATGCACAGTGATTACAGAAGCATTGAGACCTCCAGAGACCCACACAGATCTGCAATCATTGTATATCTGGCTATGGATATTTTAATTGTACTGTTTTTAATGTTGTGAAGCCACTCTGAATCCCACTCCTGGGAAAAGAGCGGGATACAAATAAATAATAATAATAATAATAATAATAATAATAGAAATCTAGGCAGAAGATTCTACAGTCCTGCCTTCTCACTGTAAAGTACAAAATGTGCAGGGCAGTTTCAAGGCCTTTACAGTAAGTATGGGTGAGTAGGTGGGAGAGTGCTTTGAGTACTGCAGGAGAAGAAAGAGAATACCATACCCTGCAGAGCCCCAAAAAGACATATTTATGCATAAGGGACACTTAGCATGCATCTCTCCATAAGAGAATTCCGACCTAGGTCTGTTTGGAAACTGGTAGCACTTTTAAGACTAACTAGGAAAAAGAAATTACTTGCATAAAATTTAATGGATTCCAGGAAACTATGAAGTTAGGTGGAAACTGCAACAAGAAAAATAGCGAAAAACAAATCAACAGGAACAGATGAAATTCCAGTTGAATTGCTGCAGTCCACATTGACAGAGTCAACTCTAGTGCTAACCAACATATGTCGACAGATATGGAAAACAAAATGATGGCCAACAGATTGAAAGTGATTGATATGCATCCCCATCCACAAAAAGGGAAACACAAAAGACTGCAGCAACTATAGGACCATAGCACTGATCTCCCATGCAAGGAAAATCATCCTCAAAATGCTGTAACACAGACTCCAACCATACATGGAGAGAGAAATCCCAGAGGTTTAAGTGGGATTCAGGAAAGGAAGAGGCACTAGGGACCACACTGCAAACATAAGATGGCTAATGGAGCGCACCAGGGAATTCTAAAAGAAAACCAGCATGTGCTTTATAGACAAATCAAAGCATTTGATTGCATAGATCATGAAAGGCTATGGAACACCCTGAAAGACATGGGAGTGCCAATACATCTGATAGTCATGATGAGGAATCTGTATTCAGGACAAGAGACTACTGTCAAAACACAACACAGAGGGAAAAAAATGGTTCCCAGTTGGCAAAGAAGTTAGGCAAGGCTGTCTCCTTTCACTCTATTTGTTCAACTTGTATGCAGGATATATTATAAGAAAACCAGGCTTGGACACAGAAGGAGGAGGAGTTAAAATAGGAAGAATGCATATCAAGAATTAAGATATGCAGATGACACCATAGTACTAGCAGAAAACCTCACAGACCTGGAACACCTACTAAGGAAGATCAAAGAAGAAAGTGCAAAGGCAGGCTTAATGTTGAACATAAAGAAATCAAAAATAATGACCACCAAAGGCCTTCACAAGTTCAACCTAGACAGTGAAGAAATAGATAGTAAAAAAAAAAAAATCCCATATCTGGGATCAAACATGGATAGAAATGGGGACTGCAGTCAGGAAATCAGAAGAAGAATAAGAAAGGGGAAGGTGGCTATGAAAGAACTAGAAAAGATTCTAAAATGCAAAGATATACAATTCAGCACAAAAGGTAGAATCATACAAGCCATCGTATTCCCTATTACCACATATGGATGTGATAGCTGGACAGTTCAGAAAGATGGTAGAAAGAAAATCCATTCATTTGAGATGTGGTGCTGGAGAAGAGTGCTGAGGATCCCATGGACAGTCAAAAGGACAAACAAATAGGACCTAGAGCAGATCAAGCCAGAAACCTCCCTGGAAGCCAAGATGATCAAACTGAAGCTGTCGTACTACAGACATATCATGAGAAGGAAGGACTCACTGGAAAAGACAATAATGTTGGGAAAGGTGGAGGGAAGTGGGAAGAGAGGAAGGCCACATGCCAAATGGATCGACTCTGTTAAGGAAGTCACAGGTTTTATGGGGTTGCAGGAATTAAGCGGAGCAGTGGAGGACAGGGGGTCCTGGAGGTGTGTCATTGATAGGGTCACTATGAGTCGACATCGACTCAAGGGCAGTTTACAACAAAATGTCTTTGAATACTAATGTCTGTTTGGCTTTGTTTCTGAAAGAACAACAGGACGGTGTCTTGATGGCAGGTCTCATTTTTATATCTCCCAAAACAACAAGTTCAATTCATGGCATTTTCAGTTAAACATTTTTCAAAATAGAAGAACGAGAAATGTAAACCTGGAGTATTGTTATTCATACTGCTAGGCTAACCTGCCAGTAGTCTTGACTATGGACAGCATATGCTTGTAATATTAATCTTCCAGACCTATTCCGCTGTTTGACCATGTGGAAATGTATAGGGCTTTCCTGGATATGAAATACAAGGGTTGCTGCTGTCTACCTTGAGGGAGGAAAGTAGCTTGCTATTTTGATGAGGTTTTTCTACAGAGGTTAAATGAGCCCCTGTCAGGGCTGCTTTGGCTGTGGATTCTTTCTCTAGCAGGGCATTTGGAACAGTGTTGAGGCAAGTGACTTACATGTTTAAGATCTCAGTGCGTCCTTTTCTGGGAAAACTGAATATTCCTTTGAAGTTTTCTATTTCTCATGTTTGTAACAAAGAAATAGTTGCCATTTGTTTAGACATTCAGACTGATACCAACATAGTTAGAGATGATAACATAACCCTCCATGCATGATAACCTGTATCTGGAGGATTTGCAGTTGAACATTTTTACTTTGCATTCTGTTTTGGATAATATAAATGGATATGCAAGGCTTTGCTGAAGTTCTTTCTTTATGTCTTCTTCATATTTATTTTTCAAATTACATACAGCTTTACAACAGGAATGTTATCAAAGTGTTATGCAATAAAAATGCACATATAAACAACTGTTGTATGCCTTCAAATCATTTCTGACTTATGGAAACCCTAAAGCAAACTTGTCATGGGGGTTTCTTGGCAAAATGCCTGCCTTTGAAGCTGAGAGAGCATGACTTGCCCAAGGTCACCAGGGAGTTTCCATGGATGAACAGGGATTCGAACCTTGGTCTCCAGTCAACAGCAGTCCAACACCTAGACCACTATGCCATTTAAAAAATACATTATAAAAATCATTTTTAAAATATCTCATTTTATTATATTTATGCCAAGAAGAGATATATTTGATCAATGAAACAAAACAGTGGTTAGAGCAGGCTTTCATTTCAGTGACAGTATTCCATTGGTCAAAGAAAACTGAAACGCTTTTTGCTGAAACACCATTTCAGAATGGCTAGCAGATTGACCAAAGGCCGAACCAGAACAGCTTCTCCTAAAGATCAAAGAGAATGGACTGGTTGTAAGGAATAATGCACAGATAGTCCATTCTGAGCTTCCAGGTCCCAGAAGCCCCAACTAGTGTAGGGATTCTGGGAGCTGAAGTCCAAAGCAACTGGAAGATCAAAGGTTGAGAATCACTGATTTAGATCCTTCAATACTAGTACTAATACCTTAAACTGTGTTTATTTAGTGTTGTCCATACTGAGTTCTTTAGACTTAGATGTCTTTTTCCAGATGGCTCGTTGAAGATACGACCTTCAATTTCTTCTGTTTAAAAAGTACTTTATATATGTAGCACAAGATGTTTGTTTGTTTGAAAACACTCGTGTAATTATTTGATGAGGTAATTCTGGAATCAGAAACCTTTTCCTCACCAAGGGATGCCAGTCATATGGAAGTCATTCACAGACTCACTCCCTTAGGAGATTTCAATCTCTTGCTGAGTGTCTCTTAACTAAAATTATCAATGCTGCTGCATATCTCTGAAAAGCTCCTTCCTGTTGTAGAGCAGCGCGGATGTTTCCTCTGACTTCCTGCTTAGAGAAAACACTTCACTGCATATTTAATTCATGAGGAGAATCTATATTCCAACTTTGTTCATTCTGCCTAGCTTCAGATGATTTGTGCTTTTAAATAACTCAGCATGTCTAGTTTTTGCTCTACAAGCAATAATAATGCAGCAATACCTACCTAAACGGATAGCTTATTATTTAGATTTCTGTTTGTGGCAACCCAGAAAGTTGTGGAATTGGGCTTCTTGGCTTTTTAAAAAAAGAAGCTGCAACAGTTTTCACTGAATCCTACTCTTTAGAGACACTGAAGATGCAGGAAACAATAATGGTGATTGTGTTACTCCCAAATAAAGAAATAGGTCTTTATCAGGTGACTGTGTCTAGTGTTATTTCTTAGGTAACTTGCTCCCTAAGGAGGCAGCATAACAGTAAGCACATGGTATTCAATGGTATACTGCATCTGACCAATTCAGGCCCATTAGACCTGAATTCAATCAGGTCCAGCGCAATTGGTTCCCTCCAGATGTTTGGGGCAATGAGTCTAATCTTCTCTAGCCAGAGTGGCCAATGGCTATGAAATAGGCTGACATCACTACTAATAGACTTATTGTTTATGAATGTGCCTGACTTTTAAAAAAATCCGTTGCATCTAATGGCCTTCAGCACATCTTAGGAGTTTATCACACTAGGGGCCAATTTCGAAATTAAAATGACATTGAAGTGGTGTTAAAGCAAACTTGAGCCTTCGGGAATTTAAAGCAAATTTAAAGTGGAAATAATGTTATTTCACAATTAACGTTCATGCGTGGTTTTGCAATTAAAGCAATTTCAAATTTACACTTTCTATATAGATCTGAACTTGAAAAGATGTGGATTAATCCTCCTTTAAATCTAGTTTAACTGTGGGTGTTTTTGCAACTTCCTGTGAAATAGTGTCACTTAATTCTCCATTTTCGCGACGTCGTGTGAAACAGTGTCATATAATTTCGCGATTTCTCCAAGATATCTTTATATTAACCCCTTGATCTCCCTCGTGTGATAAAGCTCTTGGAGTAACAAAAATAGCCTGCTACCTGTAGGTATGACATAGGACAAAATTCCATTTTCAGTGTTTTAAAAAATTCAGTTGCCAGTCCACCTGCATTTTATTCATGAAAAAGAATCTATCTTGTTCTTTATCTCTGGCAACAAAATGTCATGGGCCACTCCTGTTTTCTTGGGAGTTCTAGTTTCAAAAAGTCATGTTTCCCAGCTTGTGGGCTCCTGTGATATCTCAAGCCCACATCCAAAGAGCTAGTTCTGGATTACCCAGGTGAGCACATGCCCAGTAAAAGAGGAGAAGACTTGGGACTTTACTGCATGACCCCTGTTCTTGCAGCATTCACACTTAGGGTTTTTTTTTCTTTTTCTTTTTTTCTTTGAAGAACATGCCGCTTCCAGAGCAGTCATCACTGCAAGCCTTCTAAATGTGTGACTGGTTGTCACTTGTGGCTTAAAAATAGTTTTATAAGTATTACACACAAGGATTAATTTTTTTAAAAAAAAAAAGTTTCCAGAAGCTATTCTCTTACATCTTTTGATATTAATCTTTTGAAACCTCTAATACATAGAACTAAATGCCTTCCCTAGGGTAATAGCTAAATTATTCCATTTTAGGCTTAGTGATCAGCAAATTAATACAAGGCTGTTTGAGAGATAGAAAGAGAGAGAGAGAGATCGAGCGCATGTAAAGTTGGGACGCTATGAGGCGCGATAAGGGTTCTTTATTGTGCTTTTAGGGTTGGGGAGGGTGCAGTGTTCGCACCCTCCCTAACCCTAAAGAGTATGGGTGCTGCCATTTTAAAATGGCGGCGTCCATACAGGTGTGCCATGATGTTGTCATGGCGCACAGTGTTTAGACAATGCTGCATGTGCTTGACAGCATCACGCCATGGAGAGGCGCTAAGCGCGCCTTTCCCAGGGCACAAAAAAGAGCTCCAAAAGAGCTCTTTTTTTGCGCCTGGTCCTTGGCGCGGCCTTTAGACAGCCGTGCCAAGGACCCGGAGGGGCCCATTTCTCCTCTTGGCATTGTCGAGGAAAGCAGAGTACAGGGCACCTGCTGCACCCCACTTTCAGGCCACGGGGAAGCAGCAGTTTGCCACTTTCCTGTGGCCTTCAGAAGCGGCGCGCTGGGGCCTCTGGGGCTGCCAGTCAGGCAGCCCTGGCCCCATCTCGCCGCTTCTTGGGGCAGCTACAGACCGCCCCTTAGTTGTTGAGGCCATCAGTGATAGACTTTGCTACCTATTTGGATTCTCTCTCTCTTTCTTTTGCACATACACACATTATTATTATTATTATTATTATTATTATTATTATTACAACAACATGTACACACTCCAAGGGGTTAGCTGCCCATTTTTTGTGTAGCATTTTGTTAGTATAGATTACGCACACCTCTGCTATTTTCTTTGTTTAAACCACATTGTTGTTGTTGTGAGTTGCCCTTGAGTCAGCTCGTGGTAACCCTGTGAATGAGACATCTCAAAGAATCCCTACCTTCCACTGCCTTGCCCAGATCCTGCAATCCCTTTAAGTCTATCCATCTGGTTTGTGATCTTCCTCTCTTTTTTCTACCCTCTACCTTTCCTAGTATTAATGTTTTTCCTAGTGATCCATGCCTTCTCATTATGTGGCCAAAGTACGATAGTCTCAACTTGATCATCTTAGCTTCCAAGGAGAGAATCATAGAATCATAGAGTTGGAAGAGACCACAAGCTCTGGTCTTATCTGTTCAAGAACTCATTTGTTTGTCTTCTTGTCTGTCCATGGTATCCTAAGTACTCATCTCCAGCACCACATTTCTGTCTGCTTCCTTCACTGTCCAACTATCTTGTCTGTACATGGTAAATGGAAATACAATGACGTGTTTAGTGCTCAGTTGTATGTCTTTGCTTTTCAGTATCTTTTCCAGTTCTTTCATGGCTGCCCTTCCCATTCCTAGTCTTCTTATTTTTTGACTGCAGTCTCTCTTCTGGTCAATGTTTGATCCTAGGTATGGGAATTCTTTAGCCATTTCAATTTCCTTGTTGTCTAGTTTGAATTGGTGTATTTCTTCTGTGGTCATTATTTTTATTTTCTTTATGTTCAGCATCAGACCTGCCTTTGCACTTTCTTCTTTGACCTTCTTTATTAACTGTTCCAATTCCTGGATGTCTTCTGCTAATATTATAGTGTTGTCTACATATCTTAGGTCGTTGATGTTGCTTCCTCCTATCTTCACCCCTCCTTTTTCTGATTCTAATTTTGCTTTTTTTAATGATATTTTTATCATATAGATTAAACAAGTAGAGTGATAGGATGCAATCTCGCCTGGCCCCTTCGCCTATTTGGAACCACTCTGTTTCTCTGAATTCTGTTCTGACTATGGCCTCTTGTCCTTGGTACAGATTCTTCCTCAGGACTATCAGATGTAGTGGCACCCCCATGTCTTTCACAATACAAATAAATCCAACTTCTTAAATGTCAATATTGGAATCTTGAGGAGCCAGAAAAACCAAGAGCCTGGGCTTTCTCCAGCATTGGTGAAACTGAACCTTCATGGTTTCTTTAGATTTCATATTCTGTTCTTTTAACTTCCCCCTCGAGCTATTTTGTGTTGGTAGGAACTGTCAAAAAGGATTGGGGGTGGGAGAGGAGGGAGGTGTTTTTGCTCTCGAAAGGTCCTTCAGGCTGTTCATTGCAGTCAAAGGATTCCTTCTTTTTGCAAAGCCCATCTCAAACATTGTCTGAATGTATACTATGGATGATGTTTGATTCACTGTTGCATAGAGAGAATAACAAAGCCTCTTCTTGTATGCCTTGGGTTGTACGATGGGCTATAATTTAAAATGAGGTAGTAACTGAAACGGATCAATAAGCTCAACAGTGCTTGTAACTCCCATGGGAAGAAATGTCACTCCTGATTCCTTTCAGGGTTTCTAAGCCATTGTAACACAAGCTTAAAGATAATTTCAGATGCTTTGCTGCAATAAAGTCTTGGATCAGTCATGCTCAGGGTTCCTGCTGATGGCTTGACCATAACTAAGAAATCAATCAGGGACTAAGACCTGTGAAGAGACTACTTGGTGGGGTGGTCTACTCTTCAGACTTCACATTTTGAAAGAAGATTTCTGATCATCAATTAAATGGCCACCTCAACTGGAAACCCACCAATTAAAGTCATGCCTGTACATTAAGGATTTTCCTGACTCTTGGGGGCTTTTTAGTCTGAGAACTATATTGTGAACTCTGAATTTTAAGTGTTAGTTATTGAGTGTTTTGATTAGTGGGAATTATGCTGCCTCCGCATTTGACAACAACTTCCAGCAGTTCTGGCTGGCATAACCAATGGTGAGAAATGCTAGGAGCTGCAATTCAATAACACCTTAAGGGCCACATAATTCCTACGTAATTTAATTGATTGTCATCTCTGATTTCACATTTTAAGGGTTATCTTGTTTCTTTTATGCTATTTCAGGATACTGTTTAAGATAAGCTAAGTGGTATAAACATATTGATTGAGCAGATAAAATTAAACCAGTCAGCCTTAGCCTCAGTTTATGTTACTAGATTCACTGCAGAGAAAGAAGGAGCAAGGTAGGCAAAATGGGGGAATTCCCCCCCCCCCCCTATTTCCCTTTGATCCCAAATTCCTAACATTGCAGTAACTTACAGCTTCAGTCAAGTCTTTAGAAATACAGACTAGACATCCAAAGAACAGGGGCATGCATAGTTAACAAGGGAATAAGAGCATAGCAAATGGAAGAACTCTAGGTGTGAACAATTTTCAAGGTCTCATTCATTGTAATGCTGGAAATTTGGAGAATGAAGGGAAATTTCATTGGGTAGCTACATTGGTAGCTACATCCCTGGTAGAAAGGAGTTGTATTACAATAGATTGGGGGGGGGGAATGAAACCCTTTGTATTAGCTGGAATGGCTATCATGTTTGTTGCTGAAAACTCTACTGGAAATGGTGGCCCATTCGATCTAAAGTTTTTTTGCCGTCCTAGAGTCTAGATAGATTACTGCTTTTAAACACAAAATTGGTGTTAAAGAAGCTTATTTCTGCCCTGGTTAAATAATACAATAAGACATTTCCTAGCCATTTTGGTAGAATGAGTTGAAGGGAAGGCCACGCTGGAAACAAACTCCAATTTGTAATGGTTTCAGGAGTTGACTCTAATCTGTATTTCTCTTCTTTTATGTTCTAGAGTTAGTGATGCTGTTGGAATGGTGGTCTGGTACAGAATGTACTCTCTTCTCAGACCACGACACAGTTGCTAAGTTTGGAAAAGAGCATGTCATCATCATCCTGAACCACAACTTTGAAATTGATTTCTTGTGTGGCTGGACCATGACGGAGCGTTTTGGTGTGTTAGGGGTGAGTGGTTGTAGAGTGGCTTGAACAGACAGCCTTGTGCATCAATAACTTGGGGGAAAATATAGAATTCCTCCCAAGTGTTCTCATTAGTAATAGTCTCTTGCTAGTGTTTTAAGTAAAAATTTAAAAATTAGAGAGCCAGTGGGCTGCCTGTGCTCGCAAAGCCTGCATTTCCATCCACTGACGCTTCTCATCAATCCCACAAAGGCCCTCATACCCCACTCCAACTTTGATTTTTAAAAATATGCATGATTTTTTTAGCAGTCCTTGTTCCAAAACCATGCAGAAAGCCCCTCATGTGCAAAAATGTGAAAATACCCCACCCCCTACACACCCCAGAAATTCATACTTACCCCCAAAATGCCTCCATTTTCCTCTATAGCCCCTCTCCAAATGGTGTCAGCAAATGAGGCAGCATCACTTCCTGTAGGTCTTTTGTGGGAACTGAAAAGAAAATAGCCCTCTAGCCTTCAGGCAGATGTCCACACCCACCTGTGTCTGATCCAAGTTCAAATTAGAACTTGAAATGGATATTTTTTTTATTACAACTGCCAGAATGGCTGGGGATTGGGGGTGCAGTTCAAAAGTAACTTCCCCAGGCTCTACTTCAATTCCACTCTAGCGTGAAGCTGAAGTTGAGGTTGATTCTGGCATGTCATTTACTCTCTGCTGAACTTACAGTATAGAAGTGTAGTAAAGTTAAAATGAGCTGGAGAACTATGCATTTTGCTTCAAGTCACTTGAAGGAAACGTGGGGCATAATTGTCAGAGGCAAATTCTTATCAAATATCAGAAAACTCAATTGACCTACTTCCAAACAGTTTAGAAATGACACATTTGTAAATGCTATGTTGCATTTAAACAAATAGAAATTATTCTTTGATGTTTCTTTCAGAGTTCAAAAGTCCTTGCTAAGAAGGAATTGTTGTATGTGCCCCTGATTGGCTGGACATGGTATTTCCTGGAAATTGTTTTCTGTAAAAGAAAATGGGAAGAAGATAGAGACACAGTTATTGAAGGGCTAAAAAGATTGTCTGATTATCCAGAGTATATGTGGGTAAGTGAGGCACTTCTCTGTACTTTTTTCATGATAGACATACAGTTTGTTACCAAATTAAGGTTTCGCACAGAGACACAGAGACACACACACACAGATATTGCAGGATGGGGGTGGGGGTCATGAATAATATGTAGTATGTGATCTTCGTTCCATTCCCCACCATGGGTGGGTGTACAGTAGGGATAGAGAAAAAAAATCTGTATTAATAATCTCCTGGTCAACAAATAGATCTCCTGATAGTCAGGATAATAAAGCAGTGAGTTTTCCACAGTTTTCTCTTGACATTTGAACATCCTGAAACAGCCTTTTCTGTGCAGGAAATGTGTATTTACACAGGAAAAAGATCACTCTCAAGAGTATCTTTAAGATTTAGGAAGAGGTTCCTTGTTTCTGAATCTAGAAACAGTTAACAAGCTGTCTATATGTTAGCAACAAATATGTACTGTGGTGTTTTTTTAAAAATGTGCAGATGGTAATCCTGTATTTCTCCTCTCTTGTTTTATGCTATAGTTTCTCTTGTATTGTGAAGGAACTCGTTTTACAGAGACAAAACATCGTATCAGCATGGAGGTGGCAGAGTCCAAGGGATTGCCTAAACTCAAATATCACCTGTTGCCCAGAACCAAAGGTTTTACTACTGCTGTCCAGTGTCTCAGGGGAACAGGTATCTATTTCCTCAGCCTTTCTTGTGGTGTTTATTAATAACTAATCAAAGTACCCAACTTTAGAAGAGTTTTAATTCCTTATTCTCACTTACCCACACTTCAGTGTTCTCCCCCCCCCCCCCCCCCCCCCGATTCCACAACTCTTTTTCTTTCTTGTTGGCCTTTTTCTACTGTCCTCTTCCCACTTAGGTGTCAACAGAACCACTCATCCTTCCTTTTAAAATGTTTGAAGATTTTGGGAGATCTGCAGGAGGAGCAGAGCAGGAGCTGCCTAGAAACCCTCTAGAGAAATGAATATGACAGCAATTCCTCCCTGTTGATTAGGAAATCTTTGAGAAATTGGCCACCTTTGAGAATGGCTCTTTAGGATACTAGAATATTTTAATTCTAAAACTAAATTATTTTTAAAACAAAATAATTTCAATGTGCGCACACTTGAGGTCTCTTTAATATCTTTGCCAAACTTCAGGTCTGTAAGTTTCATAGTCTTGAAGCAGTGATAAAGGTAGACACATTTCCTTATTATTGAACTGATTCTTTAGTATAGACATTGTTGGTCACTAAACATATTGTTGTTAAATGCAAAATCTCTTTTAATGTAAATGTTAGGATTTTAAACTGCTAGATTGGATTTTGTAAATAATCTTAATACACTGATTAGTTTCTTTTTGAATTCAGAGAAACTAATAATGCTACTTAGCACTTAAGATTTCTAAAGCAGTGTGCAAACATAGCCTAATTAACACTCCAAGCATGCATGTGAGGTGTTAGGTTTGTGTTATGCCACAAATGTGCTATCCTGTGAAATGGGACAGATGGCTGGCTAAACAGCACTAATCGTATACATGCTTGGTTGTATTTTGCCAATTAGCAGCATCAATCCAGTGCCGTAGATTCTTCAATGAAAGTCACCAACTATGTCACTATGGATTAAATAGTACTTACCCGTATATACTCAACTATAAGTCGACCACATGTACAAGTCGAGGGCAAATGTTGGGGGCAAAATTATGGATTTTGTTATGATTCTTGGATAAGTCGAGGGTAAAACTTAGGGACATGCAACAAAGGAGCTAAATTAGAAACAAAAGAAAATAATGCCAAAGAACCTACAAAATTATGGCAGGCCTAACTGTTTTGGCTCACACTAAAGGCTGGATGGAAGAGAGAGTAGAGGGAGTTCATTGCTTTCAGGGCAGATTGCACTCTTGCCTTTCACCAAGGGATGGTTTCCTTTTTAATAAGAGTTATAGTATTTACATTAACCTGTGGATAAGTTGACCTAGATTTTTGGAGTCAATTTTTTTGACTAAAATTTCTAGACTTAGATATGAGTATATACAGTACATTATTTTATGGGCTCGCTCATCCTTATAACCCCTGTGTAACTTTGTCTTTCAGGAGTTTTAATAGCTGATTCCTTAAGTGTCCAGTGATAAGCTTCCCTTTGCAGTTTGAAATCCACACAGATGTGCTTTGCTGTGTGTAATCCTCAGAAACATGTGATTTTTAAGGCTTTTGAAAATCAAAAAGTCTGGTTCCCACTTAAGTATATCAGTACTAACAATTAAATATACATTTTACCTGGATTGTATCTAATACATGAAAGCAACTGGGATTCTTTAAAGACATATGAATGAAAACCTAGGTGGAGTGATTGTGGACAAGTCACTACTTGGATTTCTTTTTCATTTTGCAAATTGGGAACAATATTAACCCATCTGTGAACATATATGAGTGTGTGTGTGTGAATGAAATTATTTAGTACATCATAAGTGTTCCTTTCTGTGAATTGTTTCCTTTTGTGTGCCATATATGAATAATCATAGGATTCGTTCAGAACTATTTGCTTTCAGTCTTCTTGCTCCCATGCCTGAGGAGAGGGGAAGGCAGTGTCTGCTAACTGAAGGCTCACTGAGCTTTAGTGTTACATTGAAATGGATCTGTTGCCTTCCTGCAGATTAGAAGGAACAAACCATAGTTTCCAGTCCTGGTTAGCATTCATACTCTGTTTTGGCATTATGTACAAATGAGCACCTCCAAAAGCAGTGAACATATGCATATCTAGCTAATTGGAATAAATGTAGTTGCATCTAATCCATTTAGTGCTGTTGGAATTGCAACACAGTTATTGTTGTTTTGGGTATGTGTTATTTAGCAGCAGAGCTTCTTTGAAAACTGTGCATCCATGTTTGCATTCATTACTTGTGTGTGTTTTTTGTATAAAAATTAAATAAATTAAAACCTAGCAGTCTGAGCACAGAAATAATGAAGCTATCATTTTGCTTACAACAGTTTCAGCAGTGTATGATGTAACGTTAAACTTCAGAGGAAATAAGAATCCATCTCTATTAGGAATCCTTTATGGGAAGAAATACGAAGCCGATATGTGTGTCAGGTGAGCATGTATATCATCACTTCAAGATATGGTTATATAAAGGATTTAATCTTTGGTTTTTAATTGATTTAATAATCACAGTGTTTTCATTATACATATTTGGGAGTTGTCACTGTATCCCCATTTCTTGGCTTAAGATGATTCCGTGGATTTAGGATCCTTGTGCCTTTCGGGCTTGCTTTGGACAAGCATAATTTTACCACTAGCAAGAGCACAAGGGCAAAGGTGGGCGCCCAACATTGCACAAATCCTTTACAAAAAGCAATTAGCTCTGGCTCCTGTTTCAGCTGGTTCCATCTTTTCCTTGAAATAGAAGTTTGGAGTACATTATCTAGAGCTCCATAAATTAGTACTTGTCTATCAGTCTTGCTAATAAGTAATCATCAATGTCTTTTAGACAGCTGAGGTCAGTCTGGCTTGAAATCTCCTGTTTTCTCTTACTGTTGAGCAATGTGGATTGGTGGCATAACTACTTAAATTTTGTTCTGTCATTTATTTGAAAAGGCTTTTCAGAATAGTTTGGCTGGGGCAAGTGCAGACCTGACTGAAATTCTTGCCACAAAGAATGATGGTGTTGATGGTTTTCTCATATTCCTGGTGCCTTTTGTATATAGTTGCAGTGATGTCTGCAACTATCTTGTACATGGTCATAGGAAAAATTCAGAGATACAGTATAAAGGCTAGGGACCTTTCTGGATCCTCCACTGTAGTCCACAGCACCTCTTTCATGATCCAAATAAATTCATGATGCACTTCTTGGTGATGCTATTGATCAGCTTAGTGATTCACTGATGGTTGTGTTACGTATCTTAGCACTGGCTATCCCTTAGATTGGATGATTGGGTGTCAGAGTATGGAGAGATCATACAAAAGGAGAGTGCATTGGAATGAAGCAGGAATTATTGCAGAATTCCCAATTTATCCATCTTTGCAACAAATTGGAAAGAATAGGTCGTAGTCTACAGTTGGTAAAGAAGGCAATATTTGGACTACCAAACAGAGGAGGCATTTGGAAGGACACACAGGGGTAAATTGGTTTGAATGAGGTCTTGATAATCTGTGGCTGTACAGATGTTTTTGGACTCCATTTCTCTACAGTTCCATACAATCGCCCTCCTAACAAACTTTGTTTAATCACCTGAGACTCTTTCATATTACAGAATTATAGCAGTTTGCTTTTGCTTTAATCACCAGGGTCACAACCTATGGAATCCTGGGATTTTCAGTTTGGGAAGGGGCTATTAAGAATTCTCAGCCAGAGACCTTGAGTGCCACACCAAACTACAAACTCTGGTATTCCATAGGATGTACCTATGACAGTTAAAGTGTTAGCCAAGTATTATAATTATGTAGTGTGAAAGAGGCCCTGATCTAGGTAGTATCTTTTCCTCTGTGGCTGGGGTAAGAATCTTGTAACCCTGCATCTTCTAGCATTCCTCCTTGTTGGCTGTTCTAGGTAGGACTACTGGGACATGTAGTACAACAATCTCTAGAGGGCTGCATCACCTCTACACACACACACACACACACACACACACACCCTATGGTGCAGCACACCAGCTACTAATTGGATTTAATTGACCAACCTGCCCAAGCAGTGTGTTCTGAACCAGTGCCCTGTTTCCCTGTGATAAACCATTGGAAGGTGGAGTAAAGTTGGCAGAGCACCAGCTATGTATGCACCAGCTGCTAGCCAGGACTGGGGAAGACTCCTTACTGAATCTCTGGAGAGCTGTTGCTAAACCTTCTGTAAAACTCAGAGCTATAATTGAGAGGTGGTCCTTCAGTTGTTTTTGACTTTGGACTCTAGATGTTATAGACTTCAGTATAGTAGATTGAACTCTTGTGGGCCTGTAGCCTTTGCTTGAGTGAGAGAAAAGAAGCTATTTATACACTTTGTAGATATGTTGCTATAATCTCTGTCTTCCTTTCTATATAAAACAGGTTATTTTGCCCTCCACTTTCAAATGATAACAGGAATTTTCTAACTAATCTCCATATTCTGATTAAGGGCCCCCTCTAGCGGCAAATTCATTGCAAAGATGCATGTGCAAAGTTTTTTGATGATTATTTATATTAAACCTGTGGTTCTCAAACTGTGGGGCATGACCCCTGGGAGGGCACAGGAATTGCTTGGGAGTGGGGTGTGTTAAATTTTAATTTGAACAATGTTATTTCTCTATAAAATTTTAAAATATGAATAGACATGAATGTGCAAAGGAAAATAGGCACACTAAATAAACAAAATATTTGTATTCATATACTACAGCAAGTAAGAGAGTGGTTTACATCTTCATATAAAGGGAAGTCCAAAGGGTAAAAAGTTTGAGCACCTCTTTATTAAATTACTGTATTAGAGTAAGGATTTATGGGCCTAAATACCCCAAAGGCACCAGATCCCATCTTATTTTGGAAGCTAAAAAGGGTGTGTGCAAAGATTGTTACTCCAGGTAAGGAAAGTAGGCCACTGGTATCTGCTGGGATTTAGTTCCAGGACACCCTGTGGATACCAAAATTCATGGATGCTCAAGTCCCATTATATACAGTGGTGTAGTAAAAATGTGCTTCTTATATAAACATGGCAAAATCTAGGTTTGCTTTTTCAATCCATGGATATGGAGAGGTGACTGTATATTATTGTTGGTTTTATTGGGACTTTCTCCCATCATGCAACATAAAAACAAGTTAATACCTTTTTAAAAAACCTTCTAATGTTATATAAAATTTTAAAAATTAAATAAGTTATGGTATTAAAAACATCAATAATATAAAACAGTATAAATCATTTAAGAGCAAGCACAGCACACCTACTTCATTATAATATACATAGGACTGCAGTCTTTTAGTCAGGTTGATTTTGCAAATACAAACTCACAGAGACTTTGGGTACTTTTGGCAATAAAGGAAGCTCTGTTTCACACTGTAGCCATGGATGGGACATGTTTTCTCTTCCGGATGTGGAGGTCCTGCATGCTACAAATGATTTCTCTGCAAGACCTGATGTGATTGAAGGGGGCTGGGCATTTTAGTGGATATAAAGATTTGGCCATGTAAGGTCTTCTCTTCTCTGCATCACGGTAGGTCACATGCAGTACTACAGTAACCTAATGCAGATGTTATCCTCCAAAGGTGTGTCATAGCTGCTTGCAACAGAAATGTTCATTCTTCATGCCTGTGTATAGAGGTATATAGGTAGGAATTGGAGGAAGAATGAAAATGAAGAGTTGATTAAATTCTGATGTTCACCACCTCCCTGATTATTTGTGTTGAGGAGCTTTATTATTTTTAGCAGCAGCAGCAGCAGCAGCACCTTTATTTATTCCCGCCTTTCCCCCCAGATTAAGGGAGCATCTACATGGACAGGAAAATCCAGTTTACCTTCAGGTTATCCTGATTTGCAGCAGCCACAGTCTTGTCTACATGATCAGCACACACACGGATGTTTGGGAGAACTGGTCACACAATACTCCCTTTCAAATTCACCTTGACCCAATAAATTTCTATATGCCTGGGCACATAGCCATGGCTGCTCTTTTTTTCCCTCCTCCCCCCATGCATTCGGATGTATGTATTTCTGAACTCCTCCCTCTAGCACCACATTGACATCACTATGTAGCACAGTCCACGAACACAAACACACACATCAGTTGAATTTCAGTTGAAATCTGGAAGAAATCCCAATTCTTTTTGGTCTGAATTAAAGCCGTGAGGTGTTGAAAAGACTGAGATTCAATCCCAGTTGTCCTATATGTCATCTGGAGAGCTCACTGTGAAAATACGATGAGGTCATTTTGTTTGGCTCGTATAGACACACCCTGATACTCAAGCCACCTTACAAATTAAATGGTTACAATATAGTTAAGACACACAAAAGGTCAACATTAAAATAGAATTAAACTACCAATGAGATCAAAACTGTTTCAAATATCCTCTTAAAAAGCAGTTTAAAAAGTAACATTTAATACAATATGTATGACTTTCAGTTATAACTTTACATATCAAATGTATTATCCCTCTAATAAAAGCTCTATCTTGAACTTCTTTTTAACAACTAGGAGGTTTCCACTAGAAGATATCCCCTTAGATGAAAAGGAAGCAGCAAAGTGGCTTCATACACTTTACCAGGAAAAGGTATGTAGTTTGTCTCCAAGATTGTATAGAATAGTAGTAACAGTGGTTGTTGTTGTTGTTGTTATTTCTTCTTACATGTCTCTCCCTATGATATAGGCTTTCTCTATAGGAACCCTTTCACACTATACAATTACAATGCTATGATTCCACTTTATAATGCTATAGTACCATCCTATGGAATCATGGAATTTGCAGTTTAGGGAAAAGTACTTAGAATTTTTTTGCCAGAGAGCTCTGGTGCCTTCCCTAACTACAATCTCTAGGATACCATAGGATGGAGCCATGGCCCTACATCACTTGAAATGCATGACGATATTCTGAGTTTAATCCTCATCATAGATTACTAAGAGATTGATGTGGTGTGATGTAATATATATTATTTTTCATGGTAATAATATCTGTTTCACTTATCAAATAATGACTGCATTCATGTGACTAATATATATTCATGTGACTAATATATATATATATGAAATTGGCACACTTTTTTAGCTTTTGGGGACACTGTACATTTTTCATTCAACTTCTTCTCTGTTTTTCTTCAGTTGGACCATACTTGGTGATTGACTTACATGTTTTCTATAGTTTTCTATTCTTTCCTTTCTTAATGGTATTGAAAAAAAATTGTCCAAGATCTACAACAGTTCTTCAGAAGAAGGCATATGTAATGAAAATAATATAGCAGGCCTAGAGTTTCTAAACACTGTTGTTGTGTGTTAAATAATTATGAAACAAAAATAGAAATTCCTCCAGCAGTAGCCTGTACCACTGGATCACAGAGGCCTGCTTCTGTGACAGTATTAAAATTTGGGCAGTTATTAAAAGAGACTTCAGTGGAAACCTTCCTAAATTTGAACACTTTTCTTTTTTCTTCAAGGATGCTTTACAAGAGAAGTATAATCAAGAAGGCATATTTCCTGGAAAGCAGTTCAAACCTCCCAGAAGACCATGGACTCTCCTCAATTTTCTCTTCTGGGCTACCATTCTACTGTCTCCTCTTTTCAAATTTGGTTTTGGAATTTTTGCAAGTGGATCACCTCTTCTGATTCTTGCATTCCTGGGCTTTGTTGGAGCAGGTAACAAAACATAAGAAAAAAAGTGAGGCATTCTAACGTTGAATTTAAATGTCCACATCAGAATTCTGTGATAGCCAGCTATCTCTGTCATTGGCACAGTTAATCCACTTGGGGGAGGAATAATATATGATAAATACAACACTTATCTGTCTCTGTGCCTGCCTGTCTTCTACACTGTAATACAATGATAGCTAGAGCTGATGATTATTAGTAACTTGAACTCTCTGAATCTGCTTCATAGTTTATTCAGTCTTTTCCCCTTATCCTTCCCAGGACCTCAGAGCAGTTTACAGTTTTGTACTTCATGTTAGCAAATTAGGAAAGAGCAGTTTCTTTAGGTCATAGATTGATGTGCCCCTGATCGAACCTAATACACAATGTCCTGCATCCTATAGAGTGCTATATATGTTTCTCTTTTGCAAACTCTTGTGCTGCTATGTTTTGAAGCCAGAAGGTAGATCTGGATCTATAGAGATCTCTGGATAATTTTCAGGAGACTGGCCAGAATTCCTGGCTCCCAGTTGTGCAACAGTAGGAACAGAAAATTGTTCTCCCACCCCATTATACTGCTGAAATAAACAGAGATTGGGTTGACTAGGAGTGGTTTCTTATGTGGAAGGACCACTTAGTTCTAGTACCCAAATCAAATTCTTGGGCTCAGAATTCTTTAATTCTGTGTGTGTGTGTTTTGCACTATGCTCTGGTTGCTACAATTTCATATTCCAGTTGTTGTTGTTTTTTAAAGTAGACCCTATAATCCTGAAGTTTGACCACTCTGTTTAGTGCAGAACATGAAAAAATAATTTTTAGGACTAAAAATCCCAAAATCCCCAGCCAGACGCTATGTTGGCTGGAAGTTTGGGAAACTGAAGTTCAAAAAATAATGTGTGATTTAGACCACAGCTCAACACACAATGTAAAACATTTAAACCAACTAAATTCAAAAGTCTTAAATTCCATTTCTGCGTGGACTATGATCTTAATAATAAAAAGCCAATCAACAACATCACTGACATTTTAGCCTTTTGGGCATCATCTTCAAAGTACTCTTTCAGATTCTGTGTTGAGCTCAATGTAGGAGAAAGGAAGGACAGATTGATCACAGTTAGTGGTGCTACTGTTACTTACTATTGTCTTCACTACCCCGAGCTCAGAATAGACACAAACCAAAAGTAGTAGAATCATTTGATTTATTCCTGCTTATGACTTTTTCATCTGCTTAAGATGCTGGAATTGTGTGGATTGCATACTTCTGGGCAGCAATAAAACTTGATGGTGAAAAAGTTGCATCTAGTGATTCACTTGCTTTCTGGCTCCTCTTGGCTGTGTAGATGCGTTTAAAATGCTCTCTGCAATACCTACTGAATTCTCAGAAGGTGTGGTTGTGTGTAATGGTGCGGATGATTTCTAGTAATGGGTTTCAGTGCCCTGAATTGTTTCGCTCTTCTTTGTGGCAAACTGGAACAGAATATAGTGCGTTATATAAAATAACTGTGTATAAATAACTACAGGTTGAGTATCCCTTATTCAAAATGCTTGAGATCAAAAATGTTCCGTATTTCAGTTTTTTTCAGATTTTGGCATACCTATATTTGCATATACATAATGAGACATAAAGAGGCTGGAGGGAGAGCGAGAATCTGTGAAACGGCACAAACCCAAACATAGTGCTTGACATGAATCTACACCTACAGACAATTCACAGATCCACATGTCTCTCTCCAGCCTTGCAAATACAGTACAGGTACATAGCTCAAAAATGTTTGTATTTTGGAGTACTTTGGATTTCGGAATTCTGGATAAGGGATACTCAACCTGTATTATGGATGTCCACTTTCATAATTTATAAAAGTTCTAGATTTTTTTTTTCTTGGTGGCACTCTTTTTATTACATATCTGTCATGTATGTGTGTTACTTACAAGTGCACATTTCATCTTTCTCCACTAAATAATGAAGTACTCATTACAGAACTCATAGTCTCTTTTCTTTTTCTTTTAAAGCTTCCTTTGGAGTTCGTAGACTGATAGGAGTAACAGAAATAGAGAAGGGCTCCAGCTACGGCAACCAAGAATTCAAGAAAAAGAAATAATTTTACAGATGAAGTTTTGAACATATAACAAGACTGTGATATCAAATTAACTTCGTTGAAAGAAAGACACTTAGAAAACTTATCTTTTTTCCTTATTAACTGATAACTAATAATACTTGAGCCAAGACTGAAGAAATGGAAAAATTCAAGAGAAGAGGAAACAATTGAATATCTTCCTAAGGATCCCTGTACTCACAGTTTTTGGAGAAAAACTGGGCTTAAAAAAAATCAACATGAACTTTTTCCCCTTTTTTGTGGGTGGGTGGGGGGAGCTTATGGGTGAAGCTACATGCATCTTCAGATAACTGTTTTGTCTTTCAAGAATACAACACTTACTTTTCAAGAGGAGACACAGTTTCTTCTTGTTAAAAATGATCTAACATTTTCTTACTTTTAGCATCTTTTAAAAAGAAAATAAGGCAGCATGCATTGCAGCAGAACACGGTATCCAGTTCATTTTCCAACTGTTTCTTGGGGAGGAAGCCACTTGGAAAAGCTACTTCATCCTTGCAATCATTTTAGTTTGTCTTTATTTTAATATTTATTAGTGTGTACAATATAATGGCATTGTGATGGCAGCAGGACCTTTATTGATATGCACATGTTTTCAGCCAGATCGTACTAGGATGGATGCAATTCTAATCTTTTTCCACTTATGCTGTGACAGTGAAATTGGCACAAGCTTTTCAGTGAGCTACATAGATACTGAACGTGCTGTTTCAGGGCTCCAGAAATGTGGGGGCAAATATGTCAGGAGATTGGTGAACATTGTGGTGTCCGTTGGTTTAGTTCTTGGGGCTCTTTTGAATATCCAAATGATGTTTCTGTTGTCCTGAACTATTTTCTGTCCATTCCCATCAGTGGTTTCCTTTTTTAATTCTGTGAACATGGAACAACAAAAAACAAAACAAAATCCAGTATTCTTCTCTCCTCCTTTCTCCATTTTAATTTTTTAAAAGACGTTTAGTGCATTAGTTCATCATTGAAATAGCACTTTTGAACTATAATGCTATGACTCTTTTAAAAAATTAAAAATTGAGAGAGAAGAAAATTTGCCCATCAAACCATAGAACCATCTCAGCAATTCATGCCCTTGATTTAAAAAACAGCCTCGGAGGAGCAGATCCAAAACTAAAACAAAAAACTGACCCTCGCATTTGGAGCTATGTGATCACATCTGCTCCTGGTCTTGTAAGTTTTTTTCAGGTTCATTCTGTTCTCCTGCATGGTGTTATTCTGAAAACCAGCACAGCAGCAGAGTTATAAAAAGTTGCTTTTTTTGAACTGCAGCTCCTTGACCCCATGCTGACCAAGAGATTCTGGGAGTTGTAGTCCAAAAATGTAAACCCCCCCCCCCCAGTTCTTCATAGATTACTAGAACAAAAACTTCTCTTTAACAACTCTAAAAAGCAGTAAGGATTTGGGGCTAGTACTGTGTGCACATGTGTATGCGTGCATGTGTGCGTGCACAGGCATGCATGCATAAGCATATGCATGCGAGAGAAAAGGTGACCTTTTATATCTTTGGGGTTGCAGCTGTAACCATTCTTACCTGAAAGTTATTACTAGGTTTCTTTGGTTTTCTTAGCATTTTCTGCTGCATGTTATATCTCCCCAAAATAGTTTCTGTCATCTTTGGCTCCAAAAAACACTGACAGAAGTTATACAGACTTCATAGTGGTAGTTCTATTCAGTCAGACCCCATTATGGCCACTTCCCTAAGGAAAGCCATAGATTTGAAGTGTCTTGCAAACTAACCATATTTTGACTGATTTGAGAACTCTATAAGTTTCTCTGTTGAATGGGTGTTATAAGTAAATGCTTAACCCCAGGAAAGCGGCCTCCTGTCAGAGGCTGTTTTGGTGTTCCTGATAGAGCTTTGCAGATTGACTGAAATTTACATGTTTCAAAAGCGGGGCATTTGTAAGTATGTGACAGTGGCATGTATCTTCCTCCCGTGGTGGGACCAAAATTTTGCCATCGGCTCTGCACTAACAAAACAAAACAAAAATCTAAATGATGCTGTCTAAATAGAGTTCAAAGCAGAATTGTTCTGTACTGCTCCAGAAAATGTAATATTAATACACACAGTCTTATCTGAAGATTTGATTACTAATTTGTAAGACAGTATTAAAACACTGAGTGCTCTCTCTCTCTCTCAAAGCCAAGGGTAAATGTGTAATGTTTTACTTGTAAAATGTGACTGTTGACACTAACTTTTTATTCTTTATCCACAGAAGATTACTTAACAATTTCTGAAATACCGTTATTTGCAATTTGCCACTTGGAAACTTGGAAAAAGTCTCTGTGGGAATTGCTTGCCATTGCTTTCTCAAGCACATGCCCATTTGTTTAGGTACTTCTAAATAAAAGCGGTTGATTTTTTTGTTTTGTTCTAAGTTATCTATGGGCTGGTACTAAAACAACTGATATGCAAGTTTGGTAGGGAATGGATTGCAGGAGAAATGCTGTTTTGTTGTTCCAGTTTCTGTTGCTAAAGAGACAAGGCATTTTGCAAACTAAACAGTTGCTTGTCTTCCACTAGAATTACTATTTCAGCAGAAGCTGAAACTGCATTCATTTCTTTCCTGCATGTATATACCAGTACTTCAGATCACAGCCCAGTGTATCCATGCATTTTGCTGCATCTTTCCCCTGGCAGAACATTGTGCTATTAGTCCCAGAATACACAAATAATGCTTCTTGAGAGGAATGAAATCTACCCTGACTGTAAGGGCAGACAACTCCTATATTAACTTCATTGGAAGTTGAATATGTGCTTCTTGGGGAGGGGCAGAATCCAGCCATGACTATATATTTTTTTAACTTGGTAGATATTTTCTGTGTTTTGTTTTGTTTTTAAACTGTTTTGACAGCTGAGCAGAAAAAAAATCTTTGTTTTCTGTCCAGAGCACTTGAAAGAGTTGGGATTGTGTTTTTTTTAAAAAAGTATTTGCTAAATAACTCTTGCTTGCTGAAAGGTTATTCTTTCCTTTAACAAATGCTGTATAATTGCTTTCCGAGGAAGATTTTGAATATGTTTTAATTGCACTTAATAACAAAAGCATAGTAGGAAGCCCACTGGCTGTGTGTTTGAATTACATGTGAGCAAGGAGTTATGTACTGCTAGATGAGCCCAGGATTTTTTTACATCATTAAGAGGGGTGGGGCAGGGGTCAGACAAGGAGAAGTTGGAAGGAAGAAGAATGAGCATAGAAATCTTTTTTTAAAAATAGGTGTCTAGTTTCTACTTAGAACAGATAACTCCTGCTTGAAAGTAATGGGAGTAGTGCATGTATATTACGGGGAGAAAAAGCAGATGTTTTTCTTCTACTTTACTTTCATATCATGGCATACTGATCATATTTTGTTCTAAAAACATAGCAAGGAGCACACATTAACTTGTCTGCAATTCTAGGAAGACATATCCATTTTGAAAACAAAAAGCGTACAACATTGCACAATACAGTATATGAAAACTCATCTTTTTGGCTTGAACTTTGGTTTGTGTCTTCACATAGTTTTTTTTTTTTAATGCAGAGTTTGTATGAAAGAATATTACTGGAAATACCAGTCATAATGAAAATCAAGTGGTTTGGATTGGAACCGTGAGCATAGATTTTATACCTTACACTATTTTCTTCTGGTTTAATAGAACATAGCTTGTATATTTGACTACCAAGCCCTTTGAGAGCAATAATAAACAAATATACCATGAGCTTTCTTTTCTTTCCCTTTTTTCCCTTTTTGGTCTTCTTCATTATTCAATTTTAATCATCATTACAATGTTGACAGTGTTTCCCTCTTTCCCTTCATTTCCATTTTCAGTGCCTCATTTGTGTTTTGATGTATAGGATTGAAATGGAAGTCTTAGAATCTAAAATGTAGATACATGGATTGGGATCCCAGAGTTATTTTAAGAGCTTGAAGACACCTTGCGACATGTTTTTCCCCCCTTTTCTATGGCCAACATGATTACACATTCTTCTAACACTCTCCTTGATTTTTAAAAAAGTATATCATTGCAGTGGGAGATGGAATTCCTGCTGATCAAGGAAACACATCTAAATTTTCCCAGCCTCAATTGCCAGTATAAAATAATTATTCAGTTCTTTGGATCTATGCCATTAGCAGTAAGCTAGCCTGAAGCTGGGTGCAGTTAGGTGCTTTTAATATCAAAAGTTGGTTTAATTAGCCTTAATATTGGCCTGTATTAGGACATTATTTTTTATTTGTTTTAAATAATTTCTAAAAAGAACAGGGTTAAGAAAAAAAAGAAAACTTATGCAAGCTTCTCCTTAGATCAAAATAAATCTTACTTGAGAAATATCATATATTTCTAGTACTTAAAATTGTGCGTAGACATTGGTTTCTCTCTCTTGACTGTAGTTTGGGCGGAGGGGGGGGGGAGTAATATCCTGAAAGGAGGAGGATACATTCAATTTCTTGCCAAGCCCTATTGTTTTCAACCACTTGATATTGGTATTTGCTTTTGTTGTTGTTGTTGTTGTTCAGTCATCCTGTTAAATTGTGTATATACCAAATTTCAATCAGAGGGAGTTTGGGGCATACAAGAGCAGGACCACTTGCTGACTATGAGTAGAAATTAGCCTTCATTTCTTCAGATCTCCTCCTTCTACACTGTTTCCCCAGCTCAGTTGATTACAGAGATGAAACCACACTATTTAGCTTGGAAGCTAAGCAGGGTCAGCTCTGATTAGTACTTGGATGGGAGACTGCTAATGAACACCAGGTATTTTAGGCTGTATTTCAGAGGAAGGAACTGATAAAACCACCTCAGAGTATTCATTGCCTAAGAAAACCCTATGAAATTAATGGGGCTGCCATAAGCCTACAAGCAACTTGAAGACACACACATACAACCCCACTAATTGTAGTATGCATCAAAATATCAGTAACCTGAGCTGGCTCTACCATTAGACAGGAAGGGGCAATTGTCTCAGGTGGCAGGTGCTGGAGAACAGCAAGAATCACCACTTGGCTGTCCCTCCTGAATCCCTTGACTATTCTGCTGCCTTAGATGGAGGGGGATTTTGCTCTTTGCCTCACACAGCAAAATGTTTTGAGCTCACCATCATACTCTGTATTTGACTCATGGTAGGGCTTGGCCAATTTAAGGCCCTCCAGATGTTGCTGAACTGGAAAGTCCAGCCAGCCTTACCAGCATAACCCATAGCAAAAGATTACGAATGGTCCAGTCCCAACATAATCCACAGAGCCACAAGTTGACCACCCCAGATTTATGGCAAGTTGCAAAACAGCACAGTTGTGGCCAAAACATTGGTTCATTTCCTTGTTGAGTATTCTCTACATTAATGTAATGCCCTTTTCTTGGTCTAATTTTCTTTTAGTTGCCCCCTATGCTTTAAATGTTGCATCCCTTGGATTTCTTTGTTCTTCTGTTTTCTTTTTATTGCTTTTTCCTGCTCTCAGTTTACTTTTTTCTTACATTAAACAATATCCATTATTTTGTTCCACCTTGTTTGTCTTTGCTTTTCACTGTACTCTGTCATTGTTGCTCTTTTTGTAAACCTAAATTCACTTACTTTCTCCTTTTTATTTTTAACTGCTGTGTGTGTTCATATGTGACGCCTCCCCCCTTTACCACCACCACCACCATTGTACCCATACGAAATGGTGGAGGGCTCTGAATTTCAAGGCCAAATAGGAATTTCATCTCTGACTCCCCTCCCTACCAGCAGTCCCATGCTAAATACTGTATCCCACTGGAGCTCTCATTTGTGCCTCCTTATACTGGCTGCACCTGATTTGTGGAACTGACTCCTGATATGCTTTTCCATCTTTTAATACAGTAGTGGGGATGTGTGGTTTTCCAAGTGTTGCTGAACTAAAACTCCATCACTCCTTACCTTGGCTATGCTGCCCAGAGCTGTTGGGAACTGCAGTCCAACCAGTGGCACATGGGGCATTCCATGTCATTTGGGTAGTGAATCCTAGTTGAACTTTAAAGAATCTTTTGAAGATGCTGAATCTATTTTAGAGATCAGGTTTGATACCTTGGACAATTCCTTTAAAGTAAATACTAGAACTCTTATGGCTGGATTTACACACACACACACACCACATTCTCCAGCTGTGTTTTAAGAAACTGCCTAAATTTTTTTTCAAGATTTATTTTCATTCGCTTCTCCTTTTGTCATATAACTTTTACAATACTAAATGTAGTATTAGGACCAAATTGGTTAATATCATGAGAAGTATGAATGATATGTTCCCATTGGATTGTTGCCCTGATGCTGGACACTTTCAAAATGCAAACTGGTATATTTAAAATAAACTTTCAAATTATTAGTCTTATGCTACAAGATACACTGCAATTCTGTTCCTAATTTTGTGGGAGTCAGACCCACTGAATGCAATAGGACTTATTTCTGTGCAGACCTTTATAGGATTGTACTCTAAGTAGACTTAATGCAATGATGGGGAATTGTGTGGCTCTCTAGATGTCGTTGAACTGCAGCTCCCAGAAGCCTTAGCCAGCACAATGATGAAGAATGCTGGGAGCTGTAGCTCTACAATGAGTGGAAGGCCTTATTTTGTTACATTAGCACTTGGGAACTGGTATTCTAGATGCTTCTTATATGTCACTATGACCTGCAAAATGGGCAGAGAAGACACTGTAATATCAAGACACCAACAGCAGGAACAGAACATACATGTATAGGAAAATGTAAAATCCAAAGCAGCCTACAGAGTAGGGTTAGGGGATGTATGGTCCTCTAGAGATTGTTGAACTGTATCTTCCATCAGCGCAAGCAAATATAGCAAAAGGTCAGGGATCATGTTTCCTGCAGCCTTACATCTGCCACAGAGCCAATGTAAAGTCAATGCTTTAAGTTGAAATGGCTCTTTTTTGCCATACTACCCACTACTGAGAACCATAGAATCATAGAGTTGGAAAAGACCACAAAAGCCAGCTAGTCCAACCCCGTGCCATGCAGGAATATACAATTAAATTGATATACCTCTAAAAGATGCCCTCCCATCAAAAGATGAAAAAAAAAAAAAACCAAAAAAGCCAAGAGGTTTCTTGTCCCATTTTCTCTTCCGGTTGCAGAAGCGACTGAGCTGATTCACATCTTGTGTGTGATCTGGATCAGTGGTCCTTATCGTTTTGGCCTCTAGATGTTTTCAACTTAAACTCCCAGAAATCCCACCCAATATGGAAGTACCAAACATCTGGAGGACCAAAGGCTGAGAACCACTGGTCCAAATCTTTACTAGAATTCCTGTGGCCCACTGAGGTATGTTAACTTACAAAGTAAGGATGTATATAGTCACTGAAAACCAAAGTAGCAGATTGTCTTGTGAGACTGACGGTGCCCTCTAGCTTCCAGGACATAAGAAGTGCCTGCTGGATCACACCACCATCTGCATGATCCAGTGATTTCAAGAATCCCTAAAGATACTGGAAAATTCCACAGAATTTGATCAGTGCTGTCAATATTTTTAGAACAAAACACCCCCATCACTGTTCTGCTTACTAACATGAAGCCAGTTTTCCCCAGATGGGTTTTTTTGAACTCTAAGCTTTTTGTTGGTACAAGATCTTTTCCATAATGTTTGTTGTGCAATTTTAGCAGCTGCCAAAAGTCCATTATCTGCAGTTTTGCTTTATTTGTATTAGTCAAAGGACAACTGTGCTTTCAATTCCAAAGAATGTAATTTCAATAAATCAGATTTGCTCAAGACTGAGAGTTTGTACTGGAAGTATCTCATCATGGAAACAAAAAGAAACGAACAATGCCACATACACAAAGAGGCATAAATAGTGTTTGACTGCATTTATCTACGTGTTTCCATTGTTCCTTTTGTAATTCCAGCCCTTTAAGGAAGCCTTTATATTAATCACTGCCCAGTAGGAAAATATGCACCTTATAAAACTAAGCAAGTATAGGAACTTTACAGTGCAATCCTGCTCATCTTCTTAAATTGTATTCCCAGTGGCTTCAATAGAATTTAGTCCTAGCATTGGACTATAGGGAGATCAGGGTTTGATTCCCTGTTTGGCCATGGAAACCCACTGGGTGACCTTGGGTGAGTCACACACTCTCAGCCGCAGAAAACCCCATGATAGGATTTTCTTTGGGTTGCCATATGTTGAAAATGATTTGAAGGCATACAACAACAACTAGTAGGGAATTGCAGCCTATGTGCTACATTAAATCAAGAAGAAAAGAATGAGGGTGAGCAACTTAATTATGTTCTATAGTACTTTACTGAAGCTTCATGCTTACTTTGCTTCTTTAAATACCTCACTCAACAGCCTCCAGAGAACTGAGTTTCTGAAGAAATACAATCCTTTTATCACAGAAATGAACAGCGCACACTCACACACACTCTCCGCCCATGGCTGCTAAGAGGATTTACAAATTGCAAGACAGACATAAGTCTGAGACCCCATCTGGGGTGTTTCTCTCGGCTCTGGAAAACAAAAAGGTTCACTATTAAATGAACAATAGCATATCTTGACATTTTGGTTGTGTGATTATGGAAGTTATAGTCGAACATGTCTGAAGAGCACAAGGTTGAGGAAAGCTGTATTAGGGGCTTGGCACGATAGGCTTGAGCTGCTGCCTTCATAATTTAATGGTGTCTGATAAAATCTGGGCCCCTCTAGATGTGTTGGAATCATTCTCAACTAGGGCAGGCCCCATTTAGAGGAGAACATTAGTTGCAAGGGTAGGACAAGAAATAGTTGGATGGTATTATATTCCCATCCTACTTGAGGCTTCCTATAGGTATCAGGTTGATCAATGCCCACTGTATGAGTAGTCTGCTGAACTTGATAGAACTTTAGTCTCAACCAGCAGTGCCCTTCTTAATATCTGAAGCACCACAAGTTGTCCACCCTGACCTGGACCTTTAGTAGGTTTATAAGAGCAGGACATGAAATCTCAGCTTCTTGAATTCCTTCCCATTATTAAGCTGTTAGAAGAGTCTATCTAGCTGGAGAAAAGTCCCTACTCACTATTCTTCCCCGGCAGCTATTTAGCCTTCTTCAGATTCTGGGCTTCCTGAGTGATGGCTCGAGTTATTCTGAAAGTAATGTGAAACACTCACATTACTCAGTTAACAAATACTCTGAAAAAGATGCTTTTTCGTACAAAGAGAATTTTACGTCCTGCCAGCTCCACATTTTCCTCCTTGTCCTTTGTCTAGCTGGAACTTTTTAACCATATTGGCATTGGGAGGTTGGTGAAAGAGAGCTGGAAAAACACAGTCTTTCAGTGCCAGGTTGCAGTTGCACATCAGCAGTAAACAATGCAATAGATCTTGAGATGGAAGGGAATGGGATTATAGTCTAGTTTATTGGATTGTAGCTCTGAGTGCCTGCCTCCAGAATTCATTACTGAGCAGCAAACCAGCAAGTCAGACTGGACTCTTTCAAACGGGAGGAATTTCTCCCAAATCCGAATGGAGCCCATTCGGATTCACGTAAATTCACTAGTTTAGTGAATGTACGTGAATCCCCATTGCGTTCGGAAGGCGTTCAGAATGTCTTCCTAGTACCCGGAAATAACCCCTCCTTGCCCAAAATTGCGTGAGAACCTTTAATGCGCAATAACGCAAAACCCATGATTGCATTCGGAGTGGCTTCCCTTTTGCCCGAAATTGCGTGAGAACCTTTAATGCGCAATAATGTGAAACCCCAGGATTGCGTTTGGATTGCCCTTGCATTATACTTCCAATTTCCCACATCTGAAAGAGTCCACTGAAAAAGGTTGAGCAGATAAGCCTGTCTCACCCGCTACTCCTAGCACAGATCTAAAAGTCTGGTCATGATATGGAAATCCTAAGAAAAGTGGAAGTTAGTGAAAGAGAAAAGTTGTCCCAGAATGTATTTTGGAAGAAGCCTCCAAGTGGTCTTTGGAAGATTAAGAAATGGTTGTGTTTACTTATGCAAGACTTACCTGATCTGGTTGTTTAATTTCACAGGTGCATATTGTTAATATTCAATAAAATGTTTCCTGAAACATAATGAACTGCTCTTCTTCTTTCTAGTGATATAGGGACCTATCCCTATTCTTTCCGTGTTATTTCTGCCTCTGGTATCTGGGACACTTCTACTTAACTGAGTAGTACATTTGTATCCTGACTTCAGATGGGTCATACTATCTGAAGAAGCTGCCTGATTTTCTTCTTCTAAAAATCTTCTCTAGGTACAAGTTGAGTATCCCTTATCCTAAATGCCTGGGACTATAAGTGTTTTTGATTTCAGATTTTTTTCAGATTTTGAAATATTTGCATATATATAATGAGATATCTTGGAGATGGGACCCAGAACTAAACATGAAATTCTTTTGTGTTTTGTGTACATCTTACAAACGTAGCCTAAAGGTAATTTTATACATATTATTTAATAATTTTGTACATGAAACAAAATTTTATGTAGACAGTTTTGGATTTTGGAGTACATTTGCCCCTTTGAACTCGCAGGGATTCCTTTCCGGACCCCTGTGAATTCCAAAACTCACGCATATTCAAGCCCAATAGGCTTGAATGGAACGTGTGTGTATGGGGTGCATGCCATAGGCATGCGCCCCATTGAGGTTAATGGTGGTTGCCCCTCCATGGATTTTCCAGTCCTCAGATCTCAAGTCCACAGACTTGAAGAGGTGACTGTATTTTGGATTTTGGAATTCTGGATAAGGGAGACTCAAGCCATAATTGAGATGGAGTAAAACATTGTCTTGCAGCTTCCTCACAAAGGCATGATTCTGATCAGGATGGAAACCAGCTATTCCCCCATTCTTCATTCTTTGATACCAGGAATGATTAGTCCACATTGGTCTGTTTTGTGGTTTGGTGTCTGTTCCTCTCCCTACAATTTTATTTCCCCCTTTTCCTTGTGTACTTCTACAAACCTTATGGTTAAGCCAACTCTGCGGATACCTTCCTTTTGTTGAGTTTGTTGTTTGAGGGAATCATGGGAGTACAAACAACCCTATAATATAAACAAGTGATTGATCTCTTTTTTTAAAAACATTATTTCAGGAAACAAACATTGAAAACTCAAGCAGATGTGGGGTGGTATGCATAGAAGGTATGGGAAAGCTATCACTTGTTCCCAAAGAATGGATATTCAACTGTATTTTCAACAAGCATTTTCCTTTTATGAAAGGCCTCCAATTGATAAGACAGCCATGGAGGCCTAGCATTCTTGTTTTCTGTGTAGCACTTGCACAGAGTAATGTTTTGTGTTTATGAATTTAAAGTTTAAATTACTCATCGAGGATGGTCCCACCATTGGTTGGCATGAACTGGTCACCTCAGGTACCAGATGATGGAGGCATTTAAAAGTTGGAAGGAACACAACAGGCACCATTCAAAAACAATGCGATTAGCAATAATGGTTTTTTAAACACAGTAAGAAGAAGAATGTGTTGTTATTGTAAATAATTCTTCCATCTCTGGGTTGCAGAGCATGAGTGCTTGAAGAAAACTGGGGATGAACAAGACAGAAATCCAACTAGGACGAAGTATGGAAAGGTAAAGACTGTGCAACCTAGAATTACTTCCATCCTAGGAAGTGCTCAGAATAAGAAAGAATTGACCTTGGTGCAACATGCGAATACAAACCGCAGTCTGGGATTAGCTGTCCTGGATTACCTAACTCCTGGGATCAGAAATAAGATAGTTCATGTCTCTGCACCTTGGCTTGAAATACCAGTAGTTCTCTAGAGAGCAAACCACAGCCATTGGGGAACTGGCACCTGATGGACAGAGTCCTAAAGTTACTTCTGTTTTCCATCTGCTAGTAAAATTATAGTGCTTTAACACTGGAGAGTGAGAAAAGAAACACAAAACATTATCTGGCTTTCAACTTCAGAATCTCAGCTTCACCACTACCACCATCACCACCACCCGCGGGAGCCCTGACACCGCATGCCACTCCAGATGCTGCACAGCACCATGGCGCACCTCCAGCACTGCATCCAGATGACACAGCGCCAAAGGGGCACCATACAGCCACGCTGGCGTGGCTATGGCACCCTTTGGAGGGCGCAAAAAGGAGCTGCTTTTTGTGCCTGGATTGGGGCTGTGGCATGAGGTTGCTGCAGCCCCAATCCAGCCAGGAAAGGGGCAACATGTATTTCCCTTTAGAGAGACTTGCTTCTGGGTATATTGCTTAGAATTATAAGTCTCCAAATGCCTACATTCTTACTAGAACAGCTATTGCTAAAAGATCCATATTGCCCATTTCTGTGTTACAAACAAGACTTATGTTGAATCCAAAGATATGTGAGGGAAGATTCTTGTGCCATGTTTCTTTCCTTGGCATTTCACACCCTCAATCTGGGAGAGGCTCTCCAAAGCACCATGGGTGCTGGTACCGGGGAGGCAAATTGTGCAAACAGACGGGGTGATTTTCCTTGCCATTGCAGTCCCCCAATATTACATACCAGGGGGTACACTTTTCACTAAAGCCCTTAAATACTCTTAAGAAGCTGTGAAGCGGGGAAAAACAGAGATTCTCTGTTTCTAGAGGTCAGAAAAATTACTTTTTAGATTATAGCTCGCTATCTTTGTAAGCCACTTTGATTGTTCCTACAAAAAGCGGGGTATAAATTAAAGTTTTATTTATTTATTTATTATTAATCCTGAGCCATTAAGCCACAACTGTACACTGGTTTAGAGTTTGGGGGTTGTGGGTCTCAAACAGTAGCCTTATTAAGTTCTGCTATTTCCTGTTAGGTGTTATTAATAAGTCGCATTTTTGTAAAACTAGCCTTCACTCATCCATTTTATTGCCATGATTTAAACTTCAGAGTACGTGACATAATTATACCACTAGATGGAGATACTAAACCCTGCAACAAATTAATTTCTAATTGGTGAATGGGAAATCCTAAACTGTTGTTGGTACATAGCATATATGGTTCAGATGGAGACACAGAATGCAACTTGAAAACTCTTGATGCAAAGTTAATTTCTTGCAGATTGCCAAAACCAATTTCATTTAAACATGAGTTTAAATGGCTGCCTCCAGTGGAATCCTGGAATTTGCAGTTTATGGAAGGGCATTAGAATTCTCAGCCAAAGAGCTCTTTAAGCCTCACTAAACAACAAGCCCCAGAATGCCATAGCAGTTAAAGTGGAATAATAGCATTATAGCAGTGTAGTGCAATAGGCGTTAGTGAGTCTCCCTGTTTCAGTTCTTTCCCTGCTGCAAGAAACATTTCCATCATTTTTATTTCTAGATGTCTTTTTTTGCCCTAAGGAAGCACAAAGCTTATTGTATTGGGCTCAGTAAATATTAGTATTCAATCTTTGTTGATATAATGATTATTCATAAATCTAAAGGAGTTCATCTTAGATTTAACAAGAATATAATTTCCCTAAAACATCGGAAATGATACCTATCCCATTCCATTTTCTTCAGGGAACTGTCTAATTAAAAATAATAATTGTAAGCCGCTCTGATAGCCTTTAAGGCTGAAGGACAGGGTATAAATACTCAAATAAATAAATAAAATATATATTTAAAGGGGGAGAGTGTGTTTCAAAAATTACTTCCTCTTCTTCCCAGGGATTTCTGGGGTCACATTCTGCACAGGCTTTGATTATAACATTTTATGAAAGCTCCAAAATTCTCAGAAGCTTCATTTGAATAAAATATAGATTTGTACAGCATTGCAATTTCAAATGTAATGGTTAACTGGAAAAGAAAAGAAAAAGTACAGTTCAGCACCCATAATAATGTTATGACTACGCATTTCTGTTGTCCTTCTCTCTCACTATGGAACTTTCTAGCCGATGTGATCAATGCCAGATGATTGCTGGGCAACGGGTTACAGCAAAAAACTACTGACTAAGGGCTAAATGAGTGTAGGCAGCGAGGAAACCTTTGTCCATACCCATCTCAAATCAGATTCCATGTTTGCCTGGGCAAAACTAGAATGACAAGGAATAGTTGGAGAAAGTTCTAGTTCAGCTTGGGTAGACCTGGACTGACACTGCATGGGACTTAGCACTGTTTATGTTTGCTGTCTCTTGCAGGGATACTTCTTCAATCTGCCATTCAGTTAAGTTCATCTTTATTACAGTCATAGACCACACAGGTAAAAAGGGGATACAGAATAAAAGAAGGCAATGATTAAAAAAAAAAAAGGTAAACACACAGGTTAAAAACAGTATTTAAAATATCCCTTTAAACTCCAGTGTGGAAGGCAAGATTAATATTGGCCTACTGCAGAGGTCATTGCCTGTCGGATTTTAACCGCAGCTGCACAGAATCTGGCAACGTTATATGTTATATCTAGATTGGTATCTGAAAGCAGCAAAGAGGTGTAAAACAAAAGGAGGGCCTAGGACTCTGACACCACTACTTTTCTTCTCCTGTATGATTTTCAACTAATTTTCCTGATGAACAAGTGAGCTTCGAAAGGTAACATAACCTAAGCTTGTCTAAAGTAATCACTGCAGTGCACTGTTATAGAGCTATTATTCCACTTTTACTGCTACAGCTGCCTTTTGGAAAAATCCTTGGATTTGCTGTTTAAGGGAGAAGAAGGGCCAGAGAGCTCTTAGGCTTCACTAAACCACAAACCCCAGAATGCCACAGGAGGAATAATCGTGTATAATGGTGTAGTGCAGTATTGTATTAAAAGGAAGATGCTGTGCTGATTCTAGGGTCCCCCTCCTGTTGCTGCTGAGTAGGATGAAATCTCTAGAGATCATCTATCTGAGCCGCCACAACCTACTGATTTTAACCCTCCCTTCTCTAGTGACTCTGAGGGAGATTATTGGGGGAAGTTGATGTATGCTTTCCCACATCTGACTCTGCAGAGACTTGCTCTCCCCACATCCAGTAATCCTGTAGGGGGGGTGAGACGAAGCAGACATGTGAAGGAGAGGACGTCTAAAAGAAGCGGTCTCTTACATGAAGGGCATTTAACCACAGCAACCTACTAGATTACATTCAGATGAGATTTAGAAACAATATAATTCCTCTAATGCATCTAGTACAAATGTTTCTGTTTTACTCACAAACAGATGTCCTTGGATCTTGGATATCCCTGGGACAGGCTGGGAGCCAGGACTTTGTGGTCCAGCCTTGACCAAGCATTCATAGGTACAGCAGGCACCCAGCTCCCTTGTCCCTCTTTTTTGTTCTCCTCTTATGGTCACCTGAGGCTTTTATTACATTTACATGGAAGCCCCTTGAAGCTTTGGCACATCATCCCAACTGGACAATTGTCTCTCAGGATCTCTGTTACTCTTCTGTGATGATGGACCCAACAAATACAACCCAACACCACCACATAATTAGCCCTTTGTTTACATGGAGGAGAGACTATCAGTTTTGTAGGATTAAAGTTATCCCAGGTGCAGAAAGAAAAACAGAAGGAGAGAAGCAATAACTGTCTGCACAGCTGATCTCACTCTGAACAAAAAGGGAGGGCAGGAGCCAAGGCCACTCTGCTGCCTTAAGCTTCTGTACCAATGGGACTCTGTAACTTTTATGCTTTGAGCCACCAGTAAAGACTTACTGATTGAGAGTGCTGTCTATGTTTTTCTTCAAGCCGGATAAGCAGGTTAATGGACTGGAACTGTGACACTGGTAGGTGGTGCATTCTGCACTCTGCACATGCCCTGGATGGGCATGACTGTCTTACAGTGGTAGAGACAACATCCCGCAGCTGTGTATTGCTCAGATAATGGGAGAGCCCATTATCACAGCTGCAAAAGAGCCAAGTTCAATTCATGCATCTCTGGGTAAGACTGGGAAAAGACCCTGACCTAAACACCCCAAAACAATGCTGTCTGTCATTGTAAATAGTTCTGAACTAAGTGGATCACTGGTCTATCAAGGCAACTTCCAACATTACCTCAGAAAGTGATGTACCAGTTACTGCTAGAAGAATGAGATGCAGAAGGAAATTCTTTAATTATGGAGACTTCCAGAATATTTATGAACGGTCATCCCACAATTCTTCTCTTCACTTTCAAACTCCTTGCCTGAAGCTACTTGCTACTAGAAATTGGCTCTGTTCTCATGGTAGCCTCCAAATAGGGTAGTAGAAACTTTTTAAGGTGTCAACGTTGAAATGATTTATAGAAGAGTTGTCAATTCACCTCAGTGGGTTTGTTTCATCTTCTTGAAGACCACAAAGAGGATTATATATGGAAGATGGTTATGCAGCCACAGCTTCACAGTGAACAGACCACAGGATCTCTCAGCTTAACAAGAAGATTAAAAAATTAATAGCCTTTGGTATCTATGCTTCTTTTAGTCACAGTAAACTCCTTACATTATCATTCAGCTAAGGCAAAGTGAGAAAAAATGATGATGATAGAAGCTACTCTGATTACTGAAAAATATGCTTTTAAGCTGTTTCCACAGTATTTGTCCACCACCCCTTTTACTTTTCCCTTGATAACTATAGTTTGTTATTGTATTACCTCATCTTTCTGGAAGCAGTTTTTTAAAAAGAAACTGTTTGTTTTGTACAATGATTTTATTCATAATTTATTATGAAGGCCTAGGTCATTCTCATCAGAAATCAATGAGCACACTCGCACTAAAATGCTCCCTGGCACTACTTAATGCTCTAAAACCCAAGCAGGAACATTCATTCTCGTTCACAATTTTCTCTTAAGCTTGGTCCGCTTCCTCCACAAAATGATAATACAAACTTACAAGGGGAGAACCTTCAACAACATGTTGCAAGTGTTGAGGGCTTATTTTCACAGCTCCATTTACTCAGCCATGGTCACCTCAATGACACTCCATTCCTTTGGCCCTGTATTCAGTTCTCTACCCTAATATCAGCAGCCACTGTTAATGAAGGTTGCTTGGCCCTTGAGGGTCTTGACAGCCATCTCAGATGATCACTCTCAAAGGGGCCTCACTCTAAATGAACCCAGAGAGCATCCGACTGAGGAAATAGCTATAGAGTGTGGTGAGATAGCTATCCCACAGCATGCCTACATTTAGCCAGGGACTGCTACTACAACTCAAGATCCCTGCTGCTTTATCCTGAACCAGGTACCTGGAGAAAATCACAGGATGGGACAAGGGAGGCAGCCCTAGTTCCTCATCAGGTGGCTCTGTCTGGGGGAAGCCTCTGTGTACATTGCTCTGGACTGTAACGGAGTCCAAAGACCAGCCTCCTGTCTTCTTCCAGGCTGTGATCGAGAAGTCACCACTCTCAAGGAAAAGTGAAAAGAAACCATAATGGTGTTGGGGAATGTTATCCACTTGATGACTTGAAGGTTTTTCTGCAGCTGTCTGGGTCTCTTTGTGAAGTTGTGGCCAAAGCTGGACTAAGCATTCTACTATTCATAGGGGCTTTCTAGATTGGCAGGAAAATGTGACATGAAGTTGCCTTTTCCTTAATGCTTAGCAGCTGCACCACAGCCTTTAGATGGAGCTGCGCTGTTCTGTCGTTTTTAAAAAAGAAGCTGGGAAAACCAGCACCTTTTTAAAGGCGCTTCTTCTCCCCTAAAACGCAAAAAAAGCGTTTTCATGGCACACTTTCTCTTTTTCTTATCTAAAGGCTAGAGTTTCATGCAGCCATGAACACACTTCTTTTTGCCAATCTAGATCAGGCCATAGTGTTTTAGAAAACTGTATTTTACTTCATGTATCATGTGTGAATCAATGCAAGCCCATACTACTTTTTATTTTTGTATCAGTACAACATTTTGGAGACATTCGGAGAATGACATGATGAACTAGTTTCATATTTATTGCATTTATACTGCCGATTTTCAAATCCAATGTATATTTGGCTCTGATGTACCTTTTCTTACTTTTCTCCTTACATCCAGTTCATCAAGTTTATCATAATTTTTTTTCAAAAATCCTACCTGCCATACTGCTTATAGTTCCTTTCAGATTACACAGTCATAAGATCTAATATGCATAACCCCTTTTACTTGAAACCATTAAGATTATGTAGGGCCCTGGATGTTACCTTGTTTGTCCTGCTCCAGCATAGTAGAATCCTGCATGTTTTGTAATGAGGTGTGTGTTGTGTTGTGTACTTTCAAGTTGTTTCTGACTTGTCAAAACCTATCATGGGGTCTTCTTGGCAAGATTTGTTCAGAAGAGCTTTGTCATTGCCTTCCCCTGAGGCTGAGAGCATGTGACTTGCCCAAGGTCATCCAGTGGATTTCATGGTCAAGCGGAGAATCGAACCCTGGTTTCCAGAGTCATAGTCCAACACTCAAATCACTATGCCACATATTGGGTAGATGACCACAATTCTGAAATCACACTGCTCTCCTCTCCATAATTTTGTAATCAATGTGCTTTACAAAGACCTCTTTTTCAGATCTAAGGGGACAAGTGTCCACAAAAACCTATGCCACAATAGCTTTTCTAGTCTTCATGGTGCCATAGAATGCTTTGTTGTTGTTATTTTGCTGCAACAGATCAACACAGCTATCCCTTTGGAGATCTGGCCTTCCATTTCAGTCTCCAATTATAGAACAAGAGATTCTTAAATGGCTAAGCTGCTTGTAAAATGGCAATGCTCCAGCAGAAGACAGGCCATAAATGCAACTAAGTGTGTATGGTATTGTAACATATGCTTGAGTCATTCTTTTTCCCCTCTGAGAGTGCAATCCCTGTTTTGTGATCCCGACTTTTTAAAACTTTGAGGGGAAAACAGTCACTCAAATTTTATTGTTGACAAATGGAGCATAAACATGGTAGGTTGAGCACTTTAAAAAGTATTCAGCACTAATTCTTATTTTTCTTTTTTCTTGTGCCTTTCTTGAAGTACTACTGTAATGTTGTTTCTGAAGGGCTTTATGAAAGGTCATATACACAGAGCACTACTTATGTAACATCTGGATCCAAGTCATATGCTTGACACAAGATCTGTCAAACTATGTTTGCTGAATCAGCCAAACATTTTGAACTGTAGAAATAATGTGAAATCTCATCCTCTTATAATTTGTTCTTGGGAGTTCAAGAGACTGAAAATAGTTAAAATTTGGGAAAAGGTTCACACCATTTTATTTCTGTGATATTATGCTTTTGAACTATTTTCTCCCTGGTGTTGTTACTTTAAGACTGACATAGGAGATTATCACATGGGGGACAAGATGTACTCGTCCCATCCTTCCCATGCAATCGCATGGAGATTTTCACATGATGTTATTATCCCGTTCTTACCCCATTCTTATCACGTGATCACAATAAGATTTTTAGATGACGTTGCATTTATCCTGTCCTTCTCCTGTCCCTGAGGTGGCATGGCCCCATCACTGTGTATTAATGGAAATTTGCTTTAATACAATGACGGGTACCACTGATGGGAAAAGGACGAGGTAAGTGTGGATGAAATAAGGAAGGGGTACAGAGTGATCCCTCCTGCCCCGTGTGATAATCCTCATTGTCTGACAGCAATATTTACAAGCTCTTACCTTTTGCTTTCTAAGGGTTTTTTCAAGAATATATGCATACTATTTTTCTTGGAGGCAAATTCTTATTCCTCTCCTTCGAGCTTCTTTGTTTGTGCTTTGGATCATAAGTCAGTGTGCATTATTTATTAAACTAGCTTTTATATGATGGAGCAAAATAATTTTTGCCAAAGCTATTAGAGCTCTTCCTGAATATTCAGATTTTGTTAAAGTTTGACATTTGTTTGTCAAATCAAAACAAACATTACCAGTACAAATCTTTATATGCTGTTCTAATGTACCAAATATGTCATAATCATTTGCAATTTTCTGTACTAATCACAATCTGCTAGGCTTTAATCTTGCTGGATAACCTTGTGTTCTCTCTTTCTTTATGCCCATATGCTTCTCTGTTTTCTGTCTGAATGCTCTTTTTGTATTTTGCAATGTTAACGTTTCATAATTTTTATCCCATGTTACAGAAATACACCACTCCCTAACCTTTTTATTAAAGGATTTAAAGTACCTGTATTTATTTTCTAGAATTTCTAAGAAATGGCTGCTCATGTCTTTGAGAACCAATTATCAAATTCTCTAATGGTAGCTGGACCATAGTACAGACATCCTTGCACCGACAAGCTGATTAGCACATTTTTGTCACACTATGGTTTGCATCCTATTAGTGGACTCTTTCAAACGGGAGGAATTTCTCCCAAATCCGAATGGAGTCCATTTGGATTCATGTAAATTCGCTAGTTTAGCGAATTTACATGAATCCCCATTGCGTTCGGAAGGCGTTCGGAATGTCTTCCTAGTATCCGAAAATAACCCCCCTTGCCCGAAATTGCGTGAGAACCTTTAATGCGCAGTAACGCAAAACCCATGATTGCATTCGGAGTGACTTCCCTTTTGCCCGAAATTGCGTGAGAAGAATTAATTCGCAATAACGTGAAACCCCAGGATTGCGTTTGGATTGCCCTTGCATTATACTTCCAATTTCCCACGTCTGAAAGAGTCCAGTGGTAAATACATACCTTTTTGGATGGGGATCATCTTGACCTTGCACTCAGTCTAGAAATCCTCAATGTCTGGTAGCTATAGAGTCCTGGAAGAGTCCTGGGAGAGGCTGCTTCTCCTGCTTTCAGCTCCCAGAGGAAGGAAAGCGGGGTTCACTCCATTTGAAAGTGCATCCTCAGTTCTTCCCTATCCTTCTCCCCAAATGATCTGACACCAGCTTTCCTTCTTGATGGTCTGAACCACTTCCCTTCAACCAGCTGGTGGAAGGATGCAGAACTGTGTGTGCAGAGCTATGCATATATATAGGATCTCAGCCTACATGTGTGTACTGTTTTGATAATGATGAATTAAAGTAAATATTCCTGTTTACAGGGACTGGAAATTTAGTAGAAAAGGATTAACAGTTTGCGAGTTGTTACTGAGATATATACTGAGTTCACCAATTAAAGTCTTAACCCTTTCTACTTTCTCATCTCTATTTGTACTTTAGTGTTTCACTTTCATATGGCTCCACTGAGTTCAGTTATGGGACCCCAATACATGGCTAACTGTATTAATACTTCTTGCATCTGATGAAGTGTCTAGGGTCCAGGAAAGTGTAGGCCATTAACATAACTTTTAGTGCTATAGTACGCTTTACTGTTTTTACAACAACAAACACAGCTATTCTCCTTGGAAACAGATTCCTGAGTTTTCTTGTATGAGTGTTTTTGAGAAATGTTTTTGTATCACTCTAACTATCCTTTCAATTGATCCTGAACATCACGCTTTAAATCAAATGACTTGCATCCTGTCACAGACACACTGACTCATGCAAATCCTGTTTATTTCATCTAATTCCAAGCAAGACTGCAACCTTAAAAACACACATAGATGCAATTCCCATTACAATCAAGAAAATGGCCTTGCATCTTTGTATAAAGCATTTCTACTTAAACCATCTAAGAGCTGCGACCTTAGACATACTTACCATGCAGTAAAACTCACTGAATTCATTGGGACTTTCTTCTGGAAAAACTTGTTTAGCATCTAGCCGCAGCTCTAAATAGTCTAGAGCATGAAGAAGACTACCATATCTCCACTTTTAAGTGCAGCTCCTACCGGTATTTGCTTATACCCACTTACTGGAACAGGTACATACAGAATGGAAATAAAAGGATGAAAGCAAAACTTGTTGAGGAATGCATAAGGTAAGCATTGCTTTTAAAATACACCAAGGAATAAAAGCAACTGCACCACAAGTTTTTGTTTATATAGCACCAACAAAATAACATCTTAGCCTCCACTACCCTCCCTGATGTTCATTCACAGACAGTCTTGTAATGAACACACTGCTTTCAGTACGAAGCAGTAAAATTATATTTGTAATATTGTGCTTAGTGCTTTGAAGTAAAATGGAAGTATGGTGTGGTTAGCCAGCTCTTGTTTTGTTTTTTTGATTTACTGCACTTGCTAGAAACACTCTCAAATGCCTCTTAATATTCCATAAGAGGCGGCTTTATATTAACAAGGCAGAGCTCCAACTAGAAAGGATGCAAGTCATAACCACAGCCATCACAGCGGTTAATCTGTGTATCAGACAACTGTATATTTACACAAACTCTGAAATAACTGCATTGACTGAAAAATGGATTCATATTTTGAAGTCTGAGCCTGCCTAAATACCTTAAAGGCATCAGATCCTGTCTGATCTTGGGAGCTAAACAGGGTCAGCCCTAGTTAGTACTTGGATGGGAGACTGCTGTAGGTTATACTTCCCAGTAAGGAACTGACAAAACCACCTCTGAGTATTCCTTGCCTAAAAAAAAACAAACACCCTGTGAAATTCATGGGGTCACCATAGATTGAAAAGTGACTTAACACACACACACTTTTCTAAAGTTGCTTCCTTTCAGCATCTTCAACCACCTTCACATCAGACCAGCTTCTGGAAGGGTCCCTTGAATATTGACTTCATTTCCACTGAAAGCTTTAACAGCAACACAAAATATTTGCCCGCACTGCAGGCACAAGGACTGGGATATCTTATGTACCAACATACTTCATTCACCGACTGTATCCTTTTTGCTTTTGTTTCACTTGTTGTTGCACCTTGAAAAAAATTATCAGTTTTAAAAAAGGGAAGTTGAAGGCTTAGCCCAAAAACCTCATAAAAATGTGTTTACATCTCCTACAACAGCATGTGAAGAGATCTTGTAGCACCTTTGAGACTAACTGAAAGAAAGAAATTGGCAGCATGAGCTTTCATAGACTTCAGTCTACTCCCTCAGACCTGACGCAGTTGTATTTGAAACACATTCAAGGCATGCAGAGTTTTATCCCAATTTATCCTGGGTCTATTTTCATTGGTTATTTACACAGTCAACAATGTGAAATCTTTTAGGAAAACTTGGGGAGGGGGGAAAACTAAGACCTATTATCCTGGGCTAAGTGATTGTTTTGGCAGCCTCCATCCCGAACTTACTCAGGTGCATTTGAAGTGGACGTGAACAACAAAGATTCAACACCCAGATTCTGCCAAAATAATTTTCGTCGTCTGAATAAACTGAATCCTAATCCAATTCAGAAAACACTACACCTTGCTAGCTTTTATCTACTCCAACAGGAACTACCAATAGCATTAGGCTATAGCGTGATAGGAAACTATAAAGCTGATTAAGGTAATACAGTGGAATTGACTAATGAATTGTAATTCAACTATCTCTCACTTTAATGTCCCCCCTGAGGTTTCTTTGCTTCACAAGGACTGCTTTAAGGTCAGTGACAGTATGTCTCAAAAGATTAAACTGTTCCTCCACTGGCTTTTCAATATCGGCTTTTGTATCCGTATTGGCACTGTCAGATTTTTGTCCATTTATGCTGGTGCACAGACTCTGCTCTGTCTGCAATATGGAGAATGTGTTGCTGACGGAAAGTATCAAATACCATGGCCTGGTTCTTCTGCTGGATTATGGGTTTTGTTTTGGCTGCCGAGTTGTATTAAAGGGTTTAAATGGAGGACAAGTTTCAGATTGTGATGACATTATTTCATGGACTGCCTCCTGTTCTGTGATTGTCATGTACACAGTAGGCTAACTCTTAAAATAACAAGAATGAATAATAACTAAATACTAACAAAAATCAATTGGAAATTGAGTACATGAATGAATCCTGCATGGTTTACAAATGGTATTGTTATGTCTATTAGGCTCCTGCTGTAATGGGAAAGTAGGTTACTGATGGGGCTTTCTCTTTAGTGGCACTTGGACTGTGGAACTCCCTGCCCCAGGAAATTAGGCCAAATCGTGCCAAGAAAGACCCAGGGATTAGGCCGGTCCCATCTATTTTAAATCTCTGGTCCAAAACACACTGCAGAAATAATCCAGTTTCAGACTGCTTTAACTGCCTTGGATCAATGCTATGGAATTCTGGGAACTGTAGTTTTGGGCGTCTTTTAGCCTTCGCTCTGTCAGAGAGCTGTGGTGCCACAATAAACTACAATTCCCAGGATTCCCTAGCACTGAGCCAGGGCAGTTAAAGCCGTCTTGAACTGGATTATTTCTGAAGTGTGTTTTGGACCTTAGGCTGCATCCACACCGCAGAAATAATCCGGTTTGACGCTGCTTTAACTGCCATGGCTCAATGCTATGGAATTCTGGGAAAGGTAGTTTGTTGCGGCACCAACAAAAAAGGAGGAGGGCTCCGCTCTGGGCCCCACAACAAACCCCAACTCCCAGAATTCCAGAGCCTTGAGCCAAGGCAATGAAAGCGGTGCCAAACCGGGTTATTTCCCCAGTGCGGATGCAGCCCCAATAATATTATATAGAACAAGGCATTTAATAAGAACCAGGGACTCATGGAAAGTGTATGTAATGCTTTATAATGTTGTGTAGTTGTGTAGTGTAGACAAGAAAGACCTGTAAGCTTTGTTTTTAATGTTTTTTAAAAAATATTTTAATATAATAATTGAATAACATTAAAAATAATAAATAAATTAATAAATGTCTCTGTCTCTTTTTCTCTTCAATCACTTCCCCTTTAAAAAACACTCAGGACCGTTATTATCATTTTATGTCGGAGGCGAGAAAAAAAAGGCCCCTCTTCCTGCTCCTGCTCCTCCTCCCCTTTAAGCTCTGACCCCTCCCTCCCTCCCTCCCTCTCCCTCTCTCTCTCTCCTTCCTTAACCGGAAGTGGTAATGTTGGTCCAGCACCAGCAGCGATACAAGAAAGCAGCTGAACCCGGAAGTCTCTTTTTCGCTCTCCTCTTCCTCCTCCTCCTGTCCAATCTGTGTGGGAGGGGGGAGTGTCGTCGCGAGCGAGTGGGTGCGCGCGCGCCAAGGCAGTTGGCTGGGCGCGAGGCAGGGAGGGAGGGAGTGGGGCGGAGTTTGGGAGGAGGAGGAGGAGGAGGAGGAGGAGGAGGAAGAGGACGGCTCTTCTCATTGGATGAGGAAGAGGAGGAGGGCTCTCTTGATTGGAGGAGGAGGGGGAGGGCTGTTCTGATTGGATGAGGAAGAGGAGAAGAGTTCTCTTGATTGGAGGGGGAGGGGGTCTTATGATTGGATGAGGAAGAGGAACAGGGCTCTCCTGATTGGAGGAGGACGAGGAGGGCTCTGCGCTGATTGGAGGAGTACGAGGAGGGCTCTCCTGATTGGAGGAGGACGAGGAGGGCTCTGCGCTGATTGGAGGAGTACGAGGAGGGCTCTCCTGATTGGAGGAGGACGAGGAGGGCTCTGTGCTGATTGGAGGAGGAGGGGGGTTCTCCTGATTGGAGGAGGACGAGGAGGAGGAAGAAGACTGGAGGAGGAGGAGCGCAGAAAGGAGGAAAGGTGTGGCGTCGGGAGCAGCGTCGCCTCGGTCTCTCGGAGGTCCATGGCGCGGCGGGGCTGAGCGCCCATGGAAGCCCCCCCGGCGGTGGCCCCCGAGGGAGCGTCGGGCGAGGACGGGGAGGGAGAGGAGGAGGCCCCACCGCCACCACCACCGCCTCCGCCACCGCCGCCGGTCATCTACACCATGGAGAACAAGCCCATCGTCACCTGTGAGTGGAGGAGAGGGGGAGAGACAGAGGGGGAGGCCTCCTTCCTTCCTTCCTTCCTTCCTTCCTTCTTGTGTGGGCTTGAGGGCTCATACAAAACCCACCCCAGGTGCCCAGGCGCATCCTCTGCCCATCTGCACACAGCTTTATATATGTGTCAGGTTCTCATACACAGCTTAGATACATAAATACACATTATATGTGTGTGTGTGTGTATATATGTTCTATATTATCCACATCTATGCACCTGAGATTCTTGTGCACATCTTCTACACATCTGCACACATCTTCATATATGTGTGAGATTCTCATTTGAAACGTCCGTACACAAATACTAGGCAACATACGCATCTAGATACGTACGCACATCTCGACACAGGCATATATATTCTACGTATACATCTTCTGCATACCTACACACATGAGATCCTCATGCGCATCTTCTGCACATCATACACATTTGAGGTGGCCACACACTTATGCCACACAGCATATATATCTGTACATGTGCGCACATCTATACATATCTGTATACTACATTATACACAGATGAGAAGCTCATGCACATCTTATACACATCTATACACATCTGTCTATATATATGACATTGTCATACACATTTATACACATCATACAGAACTATACACATATGAAATGTCCATACACATATGCTACACAATATACACATCTGTACACATCCAGACAATTATGTACATCTATACACATGGTCTATATGCGACATTATACCCATCTTCAACTCATCTGTACACATAAGATTCTCATGCACATCTTCTACACATATGAGATGTCCCTACACATCTGCTACACGTATAACAGTATACACATCTTCTAAATATATTCTAAATACACACATTTGTACACATGAGATGCTCATGCACATCCTTTACACATCTATACACATATGATATATGCATATTCTACACTCCTGTACACATATGAGATGCTCATGCACATATTCTACACAACATACACATCACATCTATGCATATATGGACATCTGTACACTTATACACACATCTGCTATACATATATACACATCTATATATATTCTGTAGATACACATTTTCTACTCATCTATACATATGAGATTCTTGTGCACATCTTCTACACGTATGAGATGCTCATACATATCTTAAGGCTGGATTTTTCTAACTTTCACACCCCCAAAAATAGGAAAATAGGAAGTTGGATTGGAGAGGAGGGAGAAACCTTCTTGGAGTCATGACAGAATAGGATTTTTGAAGCCCGAGGGCTGTGCTTTCTCTCCCTTCTGTCTCTGTTGAAAAGCTCCTCCAACCCCCTTCCCCAGCACCTTCTCTGAGGGAAATCCTTGGGAAGCTCCTTTCCACCCATAACAAAAACATATTTGGCATCTCTACCTGCACTTCCTGCTGATGCAGTCAGCATCTATATAGTTCCAGAGACCTGTGCCTATGTAATATAACACTTGTAGTGACATTATTCATTGGTTGGAATACAGATACATTTTGGTATAGGCCAAAGTGACTGCGTTTGGGAACATGTTTCAGCTCATACAGAATCTTTTGTAGAATCTGATGTTTTGTAGCACTGAATATAACCAGATTTTTTTTTAAACATTGTTGTGTTCCATAGTACAGTATTGGAAAAATATGATCCACACTCTGATTCTCAAAGACACTTGTGGAACTAACTTCTTGAAGCAGTTTATTTTCAAAAGCAAAAGTTAAGAGCTGACTTAATTTTCCATCTGCTGCTGGCAGGTGTAACTGTTGATAAAACATTTCGGGATATTTAGAACACCTCACATGTATAAACCGTTCTAGCAATCCTTACAGTGATGCTGAAGTGCTGTATATACTCACATATACATCTATAAATTTTAGTCAAAAAATTGTCCCCAAAAGCCCAGAGTTGACTTATCCATGGGTCAATGTAAGTACTGTACTTTAATTCTTATTAAAAAGGAAGCATCCCCTGGTGAAAGGCAAGAGCGTAACCTGTTTTGGAAGTACTGACAAAACAGGCTACTCTCCCATCTATTCAGTCTTCAGTGTAAACATACTCATGCCTGTCAGAATTTTGTAAGTTCTTTGGCATTATTTTCTTTTGCTTCATCCTTTAAATCCTTTGTTACACCCCTCTAAATTTTACCCTTGACTTATTCACGGGTCATATCAAAATCCATAATTTTGGCTCCCAAACCTGCTCTCAACTTATACATGAGTTGGATTTATAGTCGAGTATATACGGTGTTTTATAATGTCTCCACTGTAGTGTGTATATGTGTTCATGCACATATGTTGAGCAATACTGAATTGTCCAGTGCCAACCAAGAACTTTATGGCTAAGGCATATGAATCCAGGGACTTTCCTGCTCATTAAGCCAGTTCTCTATCACCTCTGTTTACATAGATTGCAGATGGAGTTTCCTGCAAGTAGCAACTTTTCATGATCTCACGTGGCTGTCTCTTTATTTCTTTATTTTATATCCTGCCTTTCTCTCAGCACAGGAGTCAATGTGCCTATGTGCATAGTGCTCAAAATGTATATTTATATCAGAATTCACTTCTGGTCAGGGTCATCTTCTGATGAGCTTTTTGCTAAAGGATTTAAAATAGGTAAAGATTGTTAACTTTCACAGTTCCTGACCTTTTACTGTGGTAGCTGCAGCTGATGGGAACTGAAGTCTTGGGGATTTGGAGATTAACAGATTGAGGAAACCCAACTAGACAATAGTTGAAATAAGATTGTAGTGCTTCCGTAACTATGCATAAGTAAACATAATTACTGAACCAGTTCAGATGACACAATAAGATCGAAAGATTCATGGGAATCTTGGGTTATTGGTTATGAGCAGTGTGTTAGGGCTTGCTGCCTTATCTGTTCCACTTGCAATAGGAGAGGCTAAACAAACCACAGAGCTAAATTCCATGGTTTCCTTGGCATGCCATCTGAACAAGGCATGTTTCTCTTCTAACAAATTAGAGAATGAACCCTTAATCTCTTGATTGTTTTGAGGGAAACAAATCCAAAAGGGCTCTATACCTGTGCTTTTGGCCAACATGGTTTGTTTAGCTGTTGTTCCTTCAAGTAGGAGTGATCAGGCACAGGCAGCATGTACCGGCACACTGCTTGTAACCAATAATCTAGGGCACCTGGGAATCCCTGGTATATGATATTATCTAAACGTGCCCAATAAGTATTAACTTTGAGAAACTTTCAGCACTTGGAATTATATCATGTAAAATACTTTATATGCTTCTGTCCTGTACTGTGTTCAACAAGACACGGAATAGTGAACTGTCTTTGCTTCCACGAGAAAAGATGGCTGTCTCCTTGTAAATAGGGAAAGAGTTGCATGGTGGCATTGGTTCATGAATTGTGGCCAGGTTAATTTTTATAAAATCGCCTTTTCCTTCATATACCTACCTAGTCAATCAATCAGTCAATCACCTGTCATCTAGACTACCCAGTATTTAAAGTCCATGTTAGAGGCTCTGCTCAGAGTGCCCTGACCTAGTAAAGTGCAATGGATGGACATTAGGGGAGAGGGCCTTCTAGGCTGAGGCATCTTAACTGTGAAACAGTGTGTCTTCCAGACATCTTCCCTGATGTCTTGGATAATGCCAAGTGAAATGCCAAGTGGAAATTTTATTTATTTATTTATTTAGGCCTTCTAAATTGTGATTTAAAAACTTGCACTCTTACTGTCCGATTTATCATTCATTTTGTATTCATTCCACTATGCTAGTTTTATCTTCTGTCCTGATAAAAATATTTTAATGATTCAACATAATGTTTCAGATATTTTGTTAGCTGCCCAAAGAAAACAGGGTTTTGGCAAGCCGTTTGTTGTTGTTGCCTATAATAATTTTATTATAGGCAACAGCAGCCCTTTCTCCCCCTTTCTACACAACTGAGGATGATAAGAGTTGTATTGTGTGAAGAATGGAGACCAGGTTAGGCAAGGTTGTGCTTGAGTATACTGTAGTACTTGTGTCATTAGAGCTTCACTGTAGTGATATAACTAAACCAATGTTATTTAGTCAACATAATTCAGACATAGATTTGTGCTGCTAGTCTGTTGAGACTGTTTACATAATTTGGTCGGTGAAACTATCCACCGCAAGTAATCTGCTAGATATGAATGTTTGATAGTCTGCCGTGTAGCTTTAAATGACATTGAACTGAATTGCATGTGTCTTAATTGCACCCAAATTCTGCCATGGTCCTGTAATTTATCCATTATAACCCATTCTTTAAACTCAAAAGTTAAAAAGGTTAAAAGTTAAGAGGTACTGTAATACTTCAATAAAATTACGTGCAAGTAGTAAAAATGTTCATTATAAAAATTTGGCTTTCTAACGTTTTTTGGTTCAAAATATTCTAAATTCGTAATCCCAAGCATAGTTTAAGATCATAGTATGTTCATGTTCAAATAGGCAATTTACTGACATAGAATCATAGAATTGGAAGAGACCACAAGGGCTGTCCAGTGCAGCTCCCTGCCATGAGTCAATTTTTTTCTTCCTGCTGAACAGTGTAGTGAACCTTCTTTTTCATCCTGTTGGAAAGAATTTAAATAAATATGATACACAGTAATTTGTTCGGTGAATTCAAGTTACTTTGGTTGTTCTGTGTATCTTCTGTGCTCCTAATGTGCTTAAATGTGCAAGAAGAATGTGTTTTTAGATTTTTAACTTACAATAATGTTATGACACTTATGTGGCATAGTAGTTTGAGTGTTAGACTATGACTCAGGAGACCAGGTTCAGTTCCCAGCTTGGCCATGAAACCTGCTGAGTGACCTTGGGCAAGTCACATACTCTCAGCCTCAGTGGAAGGGAATGGCAAACCTCCTCTGAACAAATTTTGCAAAGAAAATCCCATGGTAGGCTTGCTTTAGGGTCACTATAAGTCAGAAATGACTTGAAGGCACACAACAACATAATACTTATACTAAGAGGGAATTAGCAACCAGGGAATGGTGAAGAGTTTAAAATCAAAGTACAGTTTTATTACAAAGCAGGTAAAATTCATCAGTATCTAGAGTTGTAACAAAAATTAAAGGTTGATTCCACAAGGAGCATTCAGCTTGGATCAGCTTTTTAAATTTATTTATTTGTGTGGTTAATCGTAAGTGGAAATAGGAGAAAGGAAGAGCCTAGTGACACATATGACAGGAAAAGACAGTAGGGCCTTCTGAGAGATCAGAATATAAGCATCGTGGAATATAAACATTGCAGTTGGCAGCAGAGGTAACTTACGGTAATGGGAGGGAGGGAGAAAGAGAGACTGAGAAAGTGATGCAGAGAGAGAATGGCCAAACTATGCATTCCACGTAAATTCCTAACTAAGCAGAATGCAAAATAATAAAAACAAGAGACAGAGCAGGACAAAAAGCGCTTGAAAGCGTTGGTTGTCCTTGAGGTTGGTTTGCTCAAAACTGTGTTTAAACTGTATGCAAAATACTTGTCATGGTTTTCTATCATAGGTGAAAAGTTAATGGGAATGCAAAGCTTAGGAATATTGAAACATTAACTTTGATAGCAAATAATATAAAATGGGAAGGAGCTGGAATTTCTAGAAAAATCACACATAACTTGTTCTAGGGCAGTGATTCCCAAACTTTGGTCTCTCGTGTATTTTGGACTTCAAGTCCCAGAAGCACCAGCCAGCTTGGGCAACAGTCAAGGATTCAGGGAGCTGAAGTCCAAAACAGCTGGAGGACCAAAGTTTGGGAACCACTGCTCTAAGGAGACTGGAAGTTGCCTGGAATTGTATAGTTCCCATACAGTCTAAAGTTTTGTTGGTGGTAACCAGAGAAAGGGCTTTCTTGGTAGCTCCTGGTAGGGATTTTTCCTTGAAGACAACGTATGGAGAGAAGATGACTTTCCTTGCCCAAAGCCACTATTGCCATTGAGTTTTTATTTAACTGATCTTCTGTTCTCTAAAAAATTGTTCTTCTGTATTTTTTTCTGTGTGTGTGTGTAAATTTTAATACATATTTTTCTCGTATTTTACTATTGTGTTTACCATTGTTGTAAGCCACTCTGGTAATGTGTATTAATCACACATATGAGCATGTGAAAATTTAGAAGAGTTTTCTCAATATGAAAATTGTTAATGGGATAAAATTTTCTGAAAGGCAATCTGGCTCTCCACTTTCAATGTTTAAATGAAATATACAGTTATAGAGATGAACTCTCAGGTCACTATGGATAAAGATGAGGGCCAGTGGGCCTGGCACACCCTGAAGTATATATAAGAGTTACTGCAGAGTTCTCTGAAATTTGTAGAGATTTTTTTGACAAGTTGGGAAAAGGTTCCCTAAAGAATGATTGTTTATGTTCTATTCAGTTGGTAGTTATGTGGAAAGCAACCAAAGTTTCAGACTAAACTACACTCATCTCTCCACACTCGCTGGGGTTAGGGGCACAGGAGCCCCATGAATTTGGAAAAACCGCAAATAACAAAAACACTATATTTTACCTGAGATAACTTCTCTAAGAATCTCTAGGTCCTCCAGTGTAACTTTGTGGTCAACATCTGCCAGACACTGACCATAGAATTGCGCTGGAGGATCTACAAATGCCTTGTGGAGTGTTCTCTCTAGGAATCTCTAGGTCCTAAAAGGTGACTTTTGGTTAAAGTTGACCATAGAGTTGTGCTGGAGGAGCTGGATATTTGTAGAGTGACCATATTAGTAAAATCCATGAATAATCAAATCCACAAAAATCAAAACCGCAAATGTGGAGGGACGAGTGTAATGGAAATTTGATTCTATTGAAATCAATAAGAACTAAGTTGAGACATGGTTAAGTTGCCCTCTTGATTTCGAATAATTTAGGAAGGATTTAACCAGGTATTAATAACTTACAAAGTATTTAAAATTTACTAAGTAATGTAAAGAGATAAAAGAGCAAGATAGATGCTGCCTGTAGATTCACAATCTAATATACCAGTATTACTGTACACATAACAATAATAACGTCGTTCTGGCCTCAGAGGGAGAGAAGAGGCAGGCACAGCACCACCAGGCTGAGATAGAAGGGCCCTCCCTCCAGTTCATCTGCCATTGACTTGACCTCAGAGGGAGAGAAGAACAGCTGGGCTCGATCCCCTTCCCCACTGCCGTTCCCTTCTGCCTTTGTGTCATGTATTTTTAGATTGTAAGCCTCTGGGCAGGGAACTGTCCATTTAACAATTTGTAAGCCACTATGAGAGCATTTCTAAAGCGTGGGGTACAAATACAATAAATAACTACAACAACACAGGATAATAATCTACTGTATATAGTCATGTACAAGTTGACCTTATGTGTAGGTCGAGAGAAGGTTTCAGGGTTAAAATCCTGGATTTTGATATGGCCCGTGGATAAGTCAAGGGTAAAACTTAGGAGGCTATAAGGAAGGATAGAAAGGGTGAAATACTACTTCTGTCCCTCCTTCTGCTTCTCTGGACCTCCTCTCCCAACCAATTCCCAGGTGCTGGAGGAGAGGTTTTAACATCGGATTGAGAAAGGAAGCAAGTGGATTGCAAAACGGACTGGAGAGATGGTTTTAAATGGAGAGTTTTTTTCCGATAAGAAGGAAAGGGTTGCAAAACAGGCTAGAGGGAGAAGCAAATGGATTTAAATGGAGAGGTTTTTTCAGTAGGAAGCCAGGAGATGCAAAATGGACCAAAGAGAGAAGCAAGTGTTTTTAAATGGGGCATTTTTCTGATAGGAAGCAAAGGCTTGCAAAATGGACTGGAGGGGGGAAGGAATTGGTGTTCAATGGAGATAGGGGCATCAGGCTTGCTCGCATTAGGAAATTTCTAAGCACTACTGATATGTTGACCCTTATATAAGTCTACCCCAAATTTTAGGGTCAATTTTGGGGCATACATTTCTTGACTTATAGTCGAGTATATACGGTAAAAATTATGTGCAGCCTTAATGAGTAAAACTGAAATAATATACTTTTTTGCCAACCATTGTTAAGGCCAATAGTAAAGGAATCAACTGAATCTCCCTAGAAAGGGAGGTTGAATGCTATGGTGGTGCAGCAGAAAAGGCCCCTCAGGTCAGTGCCAGGTTTGTCTCTCAGAGATGAGGAACACATAGCACAGTCTTAGATGAAGCACATAGATACTGGACATGTTTTCTCTTCTTTATCTTGGCCCCAAACTATTTAGGGATTTCTGGGAAATTGAGCCATGTGCCCAGAACATAACATATTCTTTAAACTCAGAGTTATATTGAATATAAAGTAGAAAATGATGAGGCCTTGCTGGAATTCCAGCCAAAGGGTATAAGATCATGAACAATTCAATTGAATAATAAGATCATGAAAGTAATAAAATGATGAACAATTCAATTGACTGTTGATCTGTATCAGAACTGAGAGAGCTAATACTGAAAAGTTAAGTTTGACACTCTTCAGAGAAAGAAAATTTATGTGACCTTTCATTTCCATGTGCATATTTTCACAAGAATCTTTCCAAAATTACTTGTGTCCTCTGTGGGGAAAGTTAATGTTGGAATGCATTCTTCGTTTATTATTTGAAAGTGGAAAAACACATTATTTATCAGGTCTTTCAAGGCTAAAAGATGAAAGTTTGTGCTAGCAATAGCAAATCTAATTAAACATATATTGGAAAATGACAGACAAAAAACATTGATTTTGTGGTTACATAAACTCATGCTTTCAGAAACAATTGTTCTTGAGTGCCTCAGGATGCTGATTCTGTTACTACCATTCTGTATCCTGCTGTATTTGAATTGTTAAACTTGTTCTGCCCTATGAAAGGAAATTTTATCTGTCAGAGTAATTTCCATGTGTCATGTTGTTTTTTTGTACAGAGTGGAATACACAAACTGCTAACAATGTCAGCTAGCAGAAGTACTTTGCTTTTAAAAGTATGTTTTTCTTGACAGACCTAGCATTTCATGATATCTTTTGCAAACTTTACCAAGAAACAAATTATTTGGCCCAAATCCTCTGTAATGGAACAGAATGCTTAGTTAAATGTTAACACAGTTATGAACTATGCTCTATATATGAGCCATTTCTTTAGGCTTTACAAGATGGATGCATGGATCATTGTCAAGGTTTAATATTGTCTTAGTTACTTGAATGGTCAGTTGGTAGCTATGTTCACACTGGAAGGTAAATAATAATAATAATAATAATAATTATTATTATTATTTATTTATTTATTTATTTATTGATAGCCTGCCCCTCTGAACTGGCAATCGGGGCGGGGTGGAAGAAAACAAGAGCCAAGAAAACTGATACACAAGACAACTTTCCCTTTTATTAAAAATCTTACAGTTTCCTTCTATATAGAGTTAAAAACTATATACACTCGTCCCTCCACATTTACTGGGGTTAGGGGCACAGGACTCCCCTGAATGTGAAAAAATGGCAAATATCAAAAACACTACAGTTGGCCCTCCTTATCCACGGATTTTTTCTCCACGGATTTGAGCATACACGGCTTGAAAATATTCCCAAAAAGTATAAATTCCAAATAGCAAACCTTGATTTTCTATTTTATATATGGGACACCATTTTGTTGTACCATTATATTTAATGGGACTTGAGCATACATGGATTTTGTTATCCACGGAGGATCCTGGAACCAAACATCAGCGGATAACAAGGGCCCACTGTATTTTTACCAGAAAGAACACCTCTCTAGGAATCTCTAGATCTTCCAGTGCACCTCTGTGGTCAACATCTGCCAGACATTGACCAAGAATTGCACTGGAGGAGCTATAAATACCTAGTGGAGTGTTCTCTCTAGGAATCTCTAGGTCCTTCAGGGTGACTTTTGGTTAAAGTTGACCATAAAGTTGCTCTGGAGGACCTAGAGATTCCTAAAAAGAACATACTAATAAAATCTGTGAATAATCAGATCCGCAAAAGTCAAAGTATAATTGGATGAGTGTAATTTTAAATGGATTTTAAAATTAGGATTACAGAGAAAAACAAGAAAAGGAGAAAGAAAGGAGACGAAATACATAGGATATGGCCATGGGCTAGGCATATTCATTAAAGTACGCTGCTATATTTAAAAAAAATAATTTATTGATGGTGACATCTTAAAAACACGTGTTTATGAGTAGCTAAACAGTTGACCATTGAACAATATATGGTGAATATTTATCTTTTCAACCTTGTAATGCTTTCCAACAAACATTGTTTAACTAAACTTGTTGGTTTTCATTTCTCTGAAGATATAAATAATGTTTCCAACATATCAGGGGTGGCTGAGGCATTTAGAACTGATGGTCCATATAGAGATATCCAAAGGTGTGCAATTGTTGGTATGGACGCAGTTCACTTGTGTGTTGCTGATAAATATACTGCAGTGTTGAAAATGGGAAGAGTTCTTGATCTGGACCTATTAATTGATCCACAGTATAAATCATGAAAAGGATTGTCTTGCAGTTCTCAGACTGGGATTATCCCTTACAGTTGGGATAACTATATACCTCAAATTGGAATTGACAAGAGATTATATGCCAGGACAACTGGCAGTAGAATTGCAGTGGGCCTTGTATCTTCTTAAAAAGAATAGAATCTAAGGCAGACCATCCGAAAAGAGGTTCCAAGTACTATTCTAAGGAAGAGTATCTGAATTGGTGCATCTGAGGAAGTAGACCAAGCCTGTGAAAGCATATGCTACAACTTCTTTCTCAAAGTTAGTCTCAAAGGTGCTATAGTGTTTTTTTTTAAATTGGACTGTGTTTGTCAGTTATTTGTACTAATAGATAGGTTTTATGATGCAAACTAAAATCTGGAAGATTAAATCCGCCTTCTGAAAAAGTCAGTTGAATCCTGTTGAGTAAGAACAGGGTGGCATAAATTTCCCGAATACACTATTAATTTTCTGGAAATAAATCTGGGAGATATACAGTGAGGTTTCTCAGAGAACATACAGTATCTGTGGTTAAACATTCATTTTAAGTATATTAACTGGTTCTAAAATTCCAGATTACTACCTGATAAAAGCATATTTTGAAGAGTTTTGGTTACAGCTGCTTTGAGGCAATGATTTCATGCTGTTTGCTTCTGTGTCCTTCAATTATGATACCTATGTGATTATGTACATGTATATTTGATTTGATTATGTGTCTGTATATCAATAGAACACTATAAAATGTAAGTTTCCTATATCCTCTGAAAAACTTATTCTTATATAAAATATTTTGCTTGGATTTATGATAAATGCAAAACAGTGTGTTTCACCTAGGTTTTTAAAAATTGGCCTCACACCCCAAATCAATCACCATATTGTGATGAGACTGTGCAGTGTTAGCTCACATTAATGTCCAATCTTTTTTCCCCTCCCAGCTTGACAAAACGAAAATTTTGCTCTGTACATAGCAATGCAGTAAAGCTGATGAAATATACATTAGTGTCAGTATTTAGGCTGAAATCCTGTTGATGCAGTATCCTGATGGTTGCCTTTTTCCAGGGTTGCACAGCTGAAAGCTCCAGGCAGACTGTTTCTGCAACATCTTTTTTTCTTCCACAGCAGCTGTGTCCAAATCTTTTCCCCTCCTGACACCAACAATTATGCTGGTATACTTCATGAATAGGATTCAGATTCCAGTCAGGGCACATTTCCTTGCAAGTTAGGAGCAGAAACAGATTTTAGTTTAAGATCTCTCCTACCTCCAAAGCAGAAGGTTGTTCCAAGAACAGATGGACATGTATCCAGCTGCCAGGCTACACAGGTGTCCTGTCCATCGTTTATCTGCCACCTAATCCAAAATCAGGTATCAAGTCTGAAAGTACCACGCACAGCAATGAGGATGTACAAAGTTTAGGAGAGTGGTGTTTCATGGCTTCTTTGTGATGGATCTATTTTTCCACATACCCTGATAAGAGCTGTCACTGCTAGTGGTCTGTTTATTTTATATTAGTATCCTTTCTTTTCAACAAATTGATTAAAGATAATATACATAGTGAAAAAATGTAATATGAGCACCACAAGTGCCAGATCCCTTGTGCCCTGTATTCTTGGAAAGTGAGAGTGAGAACTATTACTCTGATCATAACTGTTTATTGTGTACTTGGCAAAGCTATATTTCAGTGATTGCAGAGAGTGTATTTATTTAGAGTTATTGTGCTTCACTCTTCAGCCACAAAGGCTTACAGATTGCTAATTTGACAGTTCCCTGCCTTCCTGTTTACCAATCTAAAAACACATGACACAAAAGGAGAAAGGAATGGCAGTCGGGAAGGGGGTCAAGTCCAGCAGACACTGTCAGTTCTTCTCTCCCTCCAAGGCTAGGATGGTGGCAGTTGCAATGGAGGGATAGTTCTGGGGCTAGATAACTGTTAACTTCAGTATCATAGGAAATCATGGATTTGTGTTTGAAATTAAAATGTTATTTGTAAATGGAAAATCTACTTCAAATTTCTCATTCTTGGATATAAATTGGCAAAAGACACTTAACACACAAGGATTGGAGTAAGAGAACCGTGCTGAGAAATTCCTTCCAGTTGTGCTATAAACTGCCCCACAATCCATCCTGTAAACTTCCTAAAAAAGTGAAATATCAGGCTGTTGAAAACTTATTACTGAACTTAATCCCCCCCCCCCAAAAAACAACCTATTTGAAAAGTCCTTAAACCAAGTCTTTTTAATGTAAACATACACATAGCACATAAAAGTTTCTCAAATGCTATCAAGTCCCTTCAAAATATTTACTCCTTAAAATAAAACAGATTTCATTTGTTTGTTTATTTTGATATTTAAATATTACCCTGTGTCAGAAGATGTACAGTAAACAATATTTCTAAGCGGACCAGTATTAGCAACTGATTTACATAATAAAGATGGTATTATTTAGGTAGTGCCAGCAGTTTTAGATAGCAGATACCATTGCTCAAGTCCTCTCCACAACTCAGCAGATCATGTCCGTGGTAGCAAGGTCCACCTAAACTGAGATATTAATCAGAATGCTTTAGGCTAGTGCCAGGTGAGCTGTTACTGCAGAATTTTAAAACTCCAGAATATGCAGGATACTTATCAAGTTAATCAGCAATGTACTTACATATCTTCTTTCTCACATTGCAGTAAGTGTGTGTGTGTGTGTTTGAATAGTAAGTGTAATTTCACAAGTCGTATTGCTTACATTTATTCCAAAATGTTATTCTTTAGCTAAGATTTCTCAAACCTTTGTGTGTGAGCAATTAAACAACTCTGATATTTTCCCAACAAATGGTGATGGTCATTGAAGATCTGAGGGGAGTACTCATCAGCCACGTGCCATGTGGTGAAAAAATCAAGTTGACCTTTGCCTGGCCACTCAGATGTATATGTTTCATTGGTAGGTTACGGAAGTATCTTGCTCTTTCAGTCATAAAACAGAGTGACCAGGGTTTGGTTGTGTTAAGACCTTAAGTCTCCTGTGAGAACTGTGAGAGCCACTTCAGGGAAGCTTGCCAAAACAAGGAAAATACATTCAGATCCATATTTATTACTCTGTGCAAAAGGGAATAATGGACCAGGGATATGTGTTTAGGTACAGTACTCTCTTTTAGGAGAGTCAGTGTGGTGTGATTTGAGCTATGAACTACAACACTGGAGACCAGAATTTGATTTCCCACTCGGCCATGAAAACTCGCTGGGTGACCTTGAGCAACTCACACTCTCCCAGCCTCATAGAAAGGCAAAGAGAACCCCCTGTGAACAAATCTTGGCAAGAAAACCCTGTGTTAGGCTCATCATAAATCAGAAATTACTTGGAAGGCACACAGCAACAACAACAACAACAACATTTCTTTTGGGACAAGGCTGTTGTAAAAATTCCCACACAAGTTTTCAGAACACAATGTTAAAATTTCCAATTGACATGACTTTGATTTTTATGACTGGATATTTTATTATTTATATAATTTTTAAAATAATATCTAATATTTTAGCTGTTCATAAAAACTATCTCACCTCCAGTAAGCATACTAGTGGGACACCTGTCCTCAGAAGTATACTTCTCCATTGTTTAAGGGGTGTACTGGAGGCATCTCCATCCCCATTTTTCCACTGGCTGTGCTACAGCAGCTGGCATGGAGGGGCTGGTTGCAGATCCATTCCTCACCTCTTGCTTGGCTGTGCAAATCTGCTCAATCACATTTCAGCTGCCTGTGCAGACCTGAAGATGGCAGAATAGTTTCTGCATCAGTGTAATGCTCTTTCTCTTGGTTGGTGATGGCAGCTACAGTACACAGTACATCCCTGAACCCTAGCAATATCTGGGAAATGCAACTATGACCAGGACCACCACCTTCATGTGCTGTTGCGCAGGTGGGACAAGGGACTGTGCAAAATGGAGAATAACTCTTTCCACCATGTCCTTCAGAATATATAGACCATCTTAACCAGAAATTATACCAGTGTGTGTCACCCACAGCAGTGGTTCCCAACTTTGATCCTCTAGGTGCTTTGGCTATGGCTTCTGGGAGCTGAAGTCCAAAAATACCTGGAGGACCAAATTTGGCAAACACTGACTTACAGGAACCCCAAATGCAGTTTATTAATAACATAAACAGAAATAAATAAATAAATAAATTTGCCTGAGACTTGTCATTGTCACCTCCCAACCGAAGGCACACTTTCATGTCCTCTGTTGCTTTAATCCTGATATTGCAAATAGAATAAATAATATATTTATTCTGTATACAGACTTTTGGATTCTGTGCACTTTGTTTTGTGCATATATGATTTGCATAAATGGAAGCTCAACCTTTGGTGGCATAGCTACAGTTTTTCTCCAATAAACTATCAAATGTCATTGCCTCCTTTTTTTACTTGTTTGCTGGCTTGTTTAAACAACTCATAGAAGTGGCTTCATCCATATCCAGGACTGGAAGAAGATCAGAATTCTTTGGTTAATCCTTACTTAGCACTAACAGCAATCAAGTGAGACCCAGTTTCCAAAGGCTAGTCTGCCAGACTCATAAATAACTTTGTAATCCTATCTTTTGTTCCATTCATCCACACAGCACCCTTGTGCATTCCTTCATGGTTTTTATTTAAAAGCCTCTTTGATTTACTACTTTGATTCTTCCCCTCACCTTTGAAAACAGTAGCAAGATACTACTGTAATTATTTTCTCCTAAAACTTCACAGAAATCCTGAAATCTTAGTTAAAGGAGAGTTTTAAATCCACATTTTAGGCCTTATTGTAACAGTTGTTTCATTCATTTGCATCAGGGAATAAACGTTAAAAATTAATGACAACAGTGAGCAAAGCAATGAAATACAATGCAGCATAAAAGCCAAATAGCAGAGAGGAAAATAACATTAGGCTAAAAGAGATTTAAAAGAAAAAGACCTCAGAAGAATGGAGGGCATGTGTATGTGTGTATCTTTGCCCAGTACTTTTGCAGTTGAGTGAGGAGTGGCATTAATATCTCTCTAGTACTTTTGTACTGTTTCTGAGAGGTGAATGGGCTGTTTAGGCTGCAGTAGGTCAGACAGATAATAACAACTTTATTGGTGAAGAATGTTCATCTTCTTTGGATAAAAGACCTGAAACACAGATTTTTAGGTTATTTGTACTGTGACAATGTGTTGACAGCTATTTATGAGAATTGCAAAGGCTGCAATAATCTGAAAGTGCAGGGGGCTCACTGTATCGGCAGGCTAGGAATCCAGAGATCCAGTTGCCTCAGATTGTCATGCCCCATATCATTAGATGGTGGTGCATGCATGTGGACATACTGACATGAACGAGTGCACATTACCAGCCACTGAGTAATATGGGGCTTGAACATGCATATTTTTTCCTATCTGGGAGTGGTGGTCCCGGAACCGGATCACTGTGGATGGAATGGCTCTACATGGGACTACCCTTGTATACAGTCCAGAAACTACAATTAGTACAAAATATGGCAGCCAGGTTGGTCACCAGAAAAACTTGGAGTGGCCATATAACACCTATTTTAAAATCACTCCACTGGTTGTCCATTGGTTTCTGGTCACGGTACAAGGTGTTGGTCATTACCTTTAAAGCCCTACATGGCTTGAGTCCAACCTATTTAAGGGATTGCCTACTTCCGTGTAATCTACCCCACACTTTCAGGTCCTCTGAGAGGAACTTATTGCAGCCTATAAAGACCAGACTAACTGCAGCCTCCCGGAGGACCTTTTCTGTAGCCTCTCCCAGACTGTGGAACGGCCTGCCGGAGGAGATACAGTTTTCTTATTCAGCATTCTGTTCCCTTCCAATGAAAATTATTAAAGCTATTACAATTCTAAGCACTCTGCAAAAAATTACAAAGCTGATTGCTATTATTATCATTATATTTTCAGCTCTTTTATTAGAGAAACATTAAAACTTTGCCAGTAGAGTTCACAAACTGAAGAAGTCTTAGGTCTTCCCTGTTCCATAGCCAAGCCTGGCATGATCTAAAACAATGGGCAGCTAGTAGTTAGAGAACTTTATTTGTGCGTTGAGTTAAAATGGTGCTTGTCAAATGATAATTCTGTCATTTGGAATGTTCCTGAAACTATTAGGCTATGTTTATTAATGTATCTATCACTGCTGTAGCAACACAGTCCTGTTGATTGAATGATTATGTAAGATGAGTGCAGTGGCAAGGAATCTTTGGCAGTTTCTCCAGCAAGTAAGATCACTGCTTAGGAAGGAAATCAGTGACAGCAATCACAAAATCTACATATTGTGTCATTTGAAGAAATGACACTGTAAAGTTGTTAAATCCAGTTCTTGGGACCAACTAGAGTGGAAACACAATTCAGTGTTTCTGCTCTAGTTGGTACTAAGAACTGGATTTAACAACTTTACAATGCCATTGTAATGAGAATTAGGCACATGTTGAACCTCCCTTATTCAAAATGCTTGGGACCAGAAGTCTTTGGGATTTTGGATTTTTTTCATATTTTAGAATATTTACATATTGTTGTTGTTAACGCCTTTTGAGTCAATCCAGACTCATGGTGATCCTGTGGATGAGACATTGCCAAGACTTCCTGTACTCCATTGCTTTGCTTAGGTCCTGTAATTTCTTACCTGTGATGTCCCTAATAGAGGCGAACCATCTATTTCCTCACTATCTCCCTCCACCTTTCTGAGCATAGTGTTTTCTAACGAGTCATGCCTTTTTATGATATACCCAAAGTATGGCATCCATGTCTTTTTGGCTGTCCACAGTATGCTCAGCAGTTCTCCAGCACCTCATCTCAAATGAATTGATTTTCGCCTTATGCACTTGCTTCGCTGTCCTTCTCTTGCATCCATTCATGGCATATATATAGTGTGATATCTTGGAGATGCAACCCTAGTCTGAACATGAAATTCATTTATGTTTCATATACACTTTACAAGCATAGGCTGAAAGTAATTTTATACTTAATAATTTTAATAATTTTGTGCATGAAACAAAGTTTGTGTACAGTGAACCATCAGAAAACAAAGGTATCTCTTATCTGTCTATGTGGACAATTTTGGATTTAAGAATATTTTGGAATACAGGGATATTCAGCCTGTAACCTGACATTTATAAAAGTTCCATTGATTTAGTAGGACATATCTAGCTGGGTATAAGAACTGTATTTAGGTTCTAGATTTGTAAAAATTGCCCATCTACCACTAAGAGAGGTTTTAGCCTTTACATATGTACTAATGGTTGGGAGTTTGGTCAAAAGCTAGGGGATGAAATTTCTCTCATCTACAAGTGCCACAGAAGCAAACATTCATTAGATATACTAGGTATCATTCTTGGTATGTTGAAACTCTTCAGTAGCAAGAACTTAGTTGTGATAGTTGGATCTAGATAATCTGTTTCAAGGGTCCGGTGTGCATGTGGTAGCTCTCACCTCTCCAAGGATCCTGGCTACACTTCCTCAATTTACATTCTAGTTCACTTAGTGAACAATTTATGGCTTCCAAGTCTTATTTAATAATAATAAATAATAAAACTGTATTTCTAGTCCGCCCTTCTGAACAAAACAATTGGGGTGGATTACAACAAAAGTTAAAACATAACAGTTAAAAGTCATTTCCTTGTGCAATGTGTATGTGCTGCCTTTAGATTGTGCTATAAAACAAGTTGTTGGTGCAGATTGTCAAAAATATTTAATAATTGGAAATTAATACTCTTTATGTACTGGAAAAGAATAATCAGGGATTTCCTATCTTTGTCTCTTAGGTGCTGGTGATCAGAATCTCTTCAGTTCTTTGTATCCCATACTTTCCCAGCAGCTCCCAAGAGAGCCCATGGAATGGAGAAGGTAGTAATATTTTTCTTGAATAGATTTATTGAGCAAGAAGTCTATAATGATAGGCTCTAGCAGCCTTTTGACAAGAGTTAAGCAGGAATAATGTAAAAGTTCTCACAACTGTGAATTAACAAGCAGTGGAAAAGTCTTGCTTCTGTAGGTTTTCTCTGTTGGTCTTAAGATACTGTATATAAAACTAACTGACTTCCAGCTAAAGATTTTTGAGGATTGCTACAAGCATAGCATCTTGCCGTGTAAGTACATATTATATATAAAAATAATAGAATAATTTAAATCACTTGAAAGTGAGGCATATAATTTCTCAAATTGTTCCTGCGTTTTAGGGCAAACATAAACTACAGTACTCCCTCCACGTTTGCTGGGTTTAGAGGCGACAGACCTTTGTGAATGTGTAAAAACTACAGATAAAAAGAAGAGTTATTCTTTTATATGAGGGAACACCTCAGGGATCTGCAGATCCTCTAGGGCAGCTTTGTGGTCATCATCTGCCAGAATTCTGATCATCTGATCAGAATTTGACCTACAGATGCCTGGAGAAGTGTTTTCTGTGGGAACATCTAGGTTCTCCACACAACTCTATGGTCAACTTCTGGTAGAGTTGTGCTGGAGGATTTGGAGATTCCTAGAGAGAATATATTAATCAAATCCACAAATAATCAAAGCGACAAATGTGAAGGGCCAACTGTAGAATTCCCCCCCCCCCCCATTTAACTGTTCTGTAACACAAGCTTACAGAACACCCTCCATATCCGTAGACTTGCCATCTGTGGATTTGAGCAAGCCCATGGGAGGGGCAGCAGAGGAGGAGGCAGGGAAGATGAGGAGGGAGGCTGCAGTGGCGGCAGAGGCAACGGAGCAAAGAGGAGGAAGAGGGAGGATGAAGGAGGAGGGAGGTGGCTGCAGCGACAGTGGAGGTGGCAGGGCAAAGAGGAGGAAGAGGAGGGAGGATGAAGGAGGGAGGTTGCAGTGGCAGCAGAGGAAGTGAGGCAAAGAGGGGGAAGAGGCAGGGGGAGGAGGAGGATGGAAGAAGGAAGGAAGAAGCTGCAGAGGAGGAGGAGGGAGCAGGAGGAAGAGGGTGAAGGAGGCAGTAGGAGGAAGGTAGAGGGAAGAGGAGGGGGAAGGAAGAAGCTGTGGAGGAGGGAGGTGTGGGAGGATCCACCACAGATAACTGAGGGCCTATTGTATATGAAATTTGTATAAATATTTTATACATCGTGCTACTACACTTGGATTTCAAACTGTGTAGCCTTACCATTGTTCCTGTCATACATTCCTTTGGTTATTTCATTAGCTTTCCTCTGTATTATCAACTAATTAAAAGTGTTCTGAATTCTGCTCAGGTCTTATGGACGTGCTCCTAAGATGATTCATCTAGAATCCAACTTTGTACAATTTAAAGAAGAGCTACTACCTAAAGAAGGAAACAAAGCTCTTCTGACATTTCCTTTTCTTCACATATATTGGACAGAATGTTGTGTAAGTATTAGTGCATGTTCAAATTGTTATCATGAAGGTTAGTTATGACTGGAGATCATAAACTTGCAGTAGATTTTACATTCTGTAATATTGTAGATGAAGACGTATAAAAGGCAAAGTAGTGTTTGATCCAACTAAAACCTTGCCTTACACCATTGGCAGAGTGACCATTAATGGTGCATATGTATGATAGGTTGCTAGAGGCAAATGATTTTGTTTAAGAACTTGTTAATGTTGAAATCTGCTAAGTGAAAATACAACCTTTTCACTATTTTTTTTCTCTTGGTATTGCCAAAAAACAAAGAAGAAGCACGTGAAGCTTGTCTAAACTATTCAGTTTAATCATGTGATTCACACTTTTACTCTTAGGACACTGAGGTATACAAAGCTACCGTAAAAGATGACATCACCAAGTGGCAGAATGTTCTGAAAGTTCATAGCTCTATGGACTGGTTAATTGTTGTGGTAGAATGTGATGCCAAGAAAAAAAACAAAACTAATATTCTTCCACGAACATCTATAGTAGATAAAATAAGAAATGACTTCTGCAACAAACAGAGTGACAGGTAGGTTTTTCTGGTCTTACATAATTTAGCTGATACCATTCACTGCCTGACATACCACAGTCAAAATCACAAAAACTGTTTTAAGGTGTGACCCTTATTGTGCCAAAAAGTACTGGGAGAGAGCAATTTGCTTCAGTGTCTTCCTGTGGGTGTAGTAAATTTGGATCTTGGCTATACAGAATGAAATATTTCACTGTAGAGCTGCTGAATGTTAAGTGCTATAAGTAGTTTAAGAGATGATATTACCGTACTGTGCTTTGTACTTCCTGTTCCCCTGACTTCCTCATTGCTTATAGGGAACAAGTAAAAGCTTTAAGCCTAGGGTCACAATCTACAGTAATATGAATTGATATGCCCAAACTGGAAAAATAAGCATTTTGTGTTTTCCAGTATGTGCTTTTTTGATTACAGCTTCCATAGTCTTTGGCCATTGGCTTTGGCAAGTGAAGTTTATGAGAATTGTGATCCAAAACAACTGAAGGGTACCAGGTTGCCTATGCATTTCGGACAATAGGCATTGTAAAGGAAATGTGTATTTGAGTTGCTTGCACTTCACATCCCCTTCTCATCCATCTCTTCTCCAAAGTTGCTGTCAGTTCAAAAATTCAGGATTTTAACATTTTGATAAATACCAAACCTTGACATTTAGTGGATAGGGTATAAACACTGGCTTTAATAAGCTATTTTCAACTAGTTGGATTGTGCTTCTGAGTATTTGTCTGTCTTATTTGCTGCTATTTTAAATTATTTCTAAATGTTGAAGATGATTTCACTGGAATCCTTTTTTAAGTTTGACATGATGGCTGTATCTGTTCTAATGTAGTAAATAGGGAATGTTAAAACTCCTTAAATATTTGATGAAATTTCTAACTCATCTGAATGCAAACAGGTCCTGTCATCTCTTGAATAAAAAGTTTGAAGTGCTCCCATTAATGTGTCTTCATTTCTGTGTAAAGAAGTGAAGCAGTCCTCTGAAGCTAAATGCAAGGATCTGAACATTATGAATTTAGATCGTTGCTGGAGAACAAGCGTATTACATTACATTGCAGATTGCCAGCTTCATAGTTTTTGTCTAGTGCAGTAATCCCCACACATTTTCGAGCTACTGCCCTCTTTCCGCTTGAGGAAAAGAGAAAACAAGATTTCCCCCCCCCCCAACCTATTTCTTGATACTAGGTCTGCTTCTCTACTGGAAATTCGAAACAGCCAATCTTGGGCGCTGCCCCCATTGCACCTGGTAACCTTGGGAGCAGCAGGCTAAACAGCAACTGAGAAGCCAATCGATCATACTGGCATGGGCAAGAGGCTTTTTGGTTGCTGCTTAGCCAGCTGCCTAGTTGCTGCTCCCATGGTGGCTGGGTACAAAGAGAGAAGTTTCTCCCTGGTGAGGAAGGACTCTCAATCCTTCACCAGGGCTGAGAGAGGCACAGCTGGTGTGTGTGTGTGTGTGTGTGTGTGTGTGTAAGGGGTTTAAAGAGACCACATGCTCTGGGCTGGAGACTAGCATGGATGGGGAAGGGAGAGATTTTAAATACAGGAGCTGCTCTGAGGCAAAGGGCTCTTTCTAAGAATTAACCCTGGATACTCCTCCCCCAGAGACCTACTTTCCTGCACAGTTTCAAGTCCCCACCCCCCAGCATTGTTTCTTCTATTATCTCTTCCCTTGGCTTTTAGACAAAAGAAAGCAGGAATGTCAGCATAGCTCCAACCTGCCAGCCGAGTCCCGGCAAAGCTCACAAAGCTTAATCAGGGTCCCAAATTCGAATGTACCTTTTTGTTTCTGTTTCTCTCCCACAACCACATGCTCTGACTCCTCACTCCAGTCAGTCAGTCTGTCCTAAAATACTTCCACTCTGAGACACAGAAGCGATGCTCTGCATCCAAGCCTTATGAGAATTTCCGAACTGTCGCAACCACTACTAGCGAAAAACACAGCTAAGGGAGTGAGTTTGTGTAGGCAGGCAAATAGCAGGAGACACTACCACACAAAGTGATCACTGAGGCTGTGCAATGTTTTTAAGGGATCCAGAAAAGAGAAGCTTCGTGCAATCCTCATCCCTATCATGGTCTTAAAGGCTGTGGGTTGCCCTTGTCTTTCTTGTCCACCAACACTTTGACTGGTGCCCTTTTTTCCTCCCTGCCTGCCCTGCTGCCTCCTTTTCCTTCACCGCTACTTTGGATCTTTCCACTGCCCCCATGGGGGCAGTACCACCCACTTTGGGAATCACTGGTTCTCGTGCATATTGATAGGCTTATGTAAAGATAATCTAGAAGGCTCTAGGTAACTAGGGAACAAAGCAGACGGGCATGAAGGAGTGGACCCTGGCTGCTTCACCCACAGTTAGCCTGCAATCAGCTGAGGACAGTGGCGACCACACGGCCCACTCTTAAAGTGGACTGCTGCTGCAGTGCCAAAGCTGGCTGCTGGCAGGAGCAGCTTTTCTCTGCTCCTTTCTCTGGTGACCTCAGAGCAGCTTCTGGCTGCTTTGGGTGTTTGTGATATCAACGCCATGCCTCCAAAACAGCCGGAAGTCTCTCTTTTTGGCCCATCTGTTTCAGGCCTCAGTCCTTCTGTTTGTAAATTCCATACCTGTGTGGCAACCTTTACAAATTGTTTACTAGATTGAGAAAAATTTGTATTGAGCTTTCAGACCACTATTTTAAAAAATCATGGCCTACAAGCCATCTAGTAGATCTTAAATTTCATTGCTTCTGTACAAGAAAGTTAAATAAATGTGGAACAGTCCTTGATAAGTGTCAGTTTTGTAAATTACTTATGACAAATGAAACTTCTGTACTGTAAAGCTGTAATGGGGCTTTCTAGATTGGCAGGAAAGTGTGACATGAAGTTGCCTTTTTCTTAATGCTTAGCAGCTGCACCGCACCCTTTAGATGGAATTGCGCTGTTCCGCAGTTTTTAAAAAAGAAGCTGGGAAAACCAGCACCTTTTTAAAGGTGCGTCTTCTCCCCTAAAACGCAAAAAAAGCATTTTGATGGCACACTTTCCCTTTTTCTCATCTAAAGGCTAGAGTTTCATGCAGCCATGAACACACTTCTTTTTGCCAATCTAGATCAGGCCAATATGTGTATATTTGTATATTGGTTTATATAAACCTGGACATGAAAGCATACTGTAGTTATATTCTGTACGGTTATTTTATTGTATATGCTGCCGCAAGAGGATTTTACCCTTGAGGAAAATAATTCTCAATAAATATTTAAAATAAATCAATATATGAAGAGCCCTCTTAAATCAGGGCAATGCATACATCCTGTTTCTCATATTATTGGCAAACCAGATGCTTGTGGGAAACCCACAAGCAGGTCATGAGTAAAATAAGCACATTTGCTCTTGTTTCACATTGACTGGTATTGAGAGACATATGCCTCTGAACCTGGATATACTATATAGTCGTTGTGACTGATAGCCTTACCACCAGTGATTTTGTCTAATCCCATTTTAAAGCTGTTAGTTAGTAACCATCATGTTGTTTTACCATAATATATTCCATAATTTAACTGTAAGCTTTGTGAAGAAATACTTCCTTCTGTTTGTTTTAAATCCTCCACCATTCACTTTCATTGGATGATCCCCATATTAGAAGATAAGGGTGAAAACTTCTTTTTATCCCCTTTTTATATACCATACATAAATTTGTACATCAGTCATGTCTCCTCATTTATTTGAAACTTTTCTTCACTTAAATAGTCTCAAATAGTCTTTCTTCATATAGAAGTTTCTTTAGTCCCTATTCATTTTGGATATGCCACTTTAATTGATGGCAGTTGCAGTCGATGCAATTATGCAGTTGTACAAGGGGAATTTCCTACCATGGTGCAGCCCAAAGAAGCTCTTTCCTGAAAGCTGCAGGAGCCTTGGAAAAGGGATTTGGAACAAGGGGCTGTACTAGAAGTGCAAAATTAGGGAAAATTGGATGGACGCAAGCTGCCTGTACATTTTATGATGCAAGGTTGCAGCCTGTCCTGTTTTTGAAATGTCAGTTAAAACATCTATTTGATTTGCAGTAAAATTAACAGTTGTGATTACTTTCTGAAAAATGATGTGGCTTCTTAGATTGTTAGATGTTAGTCACAAAACTAAAATTTCATAGAACCCATGCTTATAAATCATATAGTAGTAACTCAAATCTTGCAAAATAGGAAGACGAAATAGAATATTTCAAAATATATTTGAAATAAGGAATAGTCTGTTGGCTTTGATTTAGTTTGACCACTTTAACAAAATGCTTCAAATGAAAATGTGCATATTTGTGCAGGTTTCAGAAGAGCAAGCTGTAAATATTTAGCTTCTCTTCTATGTGAAGGTACTACCATACTAGTAAATATAATCCCATCCAAAGTGTTCTGCCTGGTAATGGATATGGGATCATTGTGTCTCCTAAACTCTTATAACTCCCCCCCCCCCCATAACAGCATTTCTCCTTGTTACAATACCTACACCTGGTAGAAAGAGTAGAGGGAGGGTTTCTGGCAGGCTGTCACAGAAGTCATTCCTACCAGCTTTTTGCTGCTTTCTCATTTTCTGTTTTCCTGTTCTTCCATTATTAGTAAAGGAAGAAAAGCATTGCCAGAGTTAAGTTCTGTGTATTGTGTATTGCTTTTGGTCATCTCTGTGCTACCTGCTCTCCTGTTGGATTAATCAGATTGGGAAATTCAATTTACCATAAAGTGAAAAGGTTAACTCACCATGCTAGTCTAAAGGATGTCTTAGAAGAGAAGGCAAGGTCATATTGCAATGAGTCCATCTTCAATTGAGGTATTAGCTGGGACCTCTGAGGAATCATTTCTAATATATCTTCTTTCAACTTCTGTTTCTTGTAACATTGATGTGGTTTGTGATATTGGTATTTTTTGCCTATATAGAAATCTTGACTACAGTAACTGTGAACTGAAAGTGAAAAGCAGGTGACCCTGCTTAAGGAAGAGTTAACATTTTGCCTTCTCTGTCATTAATTGAGAAGAAGAGACCTTGTTAAATCTAGTATTCTAGTGTTAAATAGGAGCCCTTTTGATACGGTGGTTAAATGCTGGTGCTGCAGCTAATCCAGATCCCAGGGGCTCCAAGCTTTCCATCCTTTCAGTAAAATGAGTACCCAGCTTGTTGGGGGCAATTCCCTTACAGATTGTAAACTGCTTAGAGAGTGCTGAGTTCAATGATAAGTGGTATAGAAATCTGCATGCTATTGCTGTTGCTAGTGTTCCATATAATTTGTGCATTTTTCATAAATATGGTCATTTATCATGTTACAGATGTGTGGTACTGTCTGACCCTTTGAAAGACTCATCCCGCTCTCAGGAGTCCTGGAATGCCTTCTTGACAAAACTCAGGACATTGCTTCTCATGTCTTTTACCAAAAATCTAGGTAAATTTGAGGATGATATGCGAACTTTGAGGGAGAAGAGGACAGAACCAGGATGGAGTTTTTGTGAATATTTTATGGTTCAGGTATGATGAAGCAGGATGTGAAAACATAACGTTAAAATAAATTAAGCTAGAAAGATCCTTGGTTTTTATAGATGCACATGTTTTAAATTATATCCCTGCAACATAGCATTTAACCAATGGTCAACATGGTTGAATCCTGCCATTTTAAAAAAAATGTTGCTAAAAGACATAAACTCCATGGATAGAAAGAGAAACATTTGCCATTATTGTTCAATGGTCACAAGATCTGTACAAACATGTATTTTATAGACATAAGGTTCAAAAATACGTTTTTGGAAATATGGTTAGCTTATATTAATGTTTATGCCCAGTCCACATTCCTACCTTACATACTGCCCCTCACTTTTGTAAGTGAAGACTCTAGCAGCATCTGAAAGAGTAACAAATGTGGCGTAGTCCACAGAAATGTATATCAAAAATCTTTAAGATACTATGGTAATAGCAACAGCTCTTTGTTGATTTTGCTATAAAAGATTAGCATTTTGAGAAAATTTTAACCTCACTCTTTAAAGTGTATTTTCCTATTAATGGAGGAGTACTTTAGTGTTAATAACTGTTTTTCATGAAGTCTGAATCCAATTGCAAGTTACAACTAAAGTAGACACACTGCATCAGTTGCTTAATAATCTCATGGATTCAGTAGGTCTGTAGTTGGAATTAGCAATTGATGAACTGAAACCATGAGCAAAGTGCTGTAAAATGAGATCTAAAGATAAAAATGTAGATCCATGATTATCTGAATCCTCCAAATTCTGGTGCTTTGCATATGCTCCACATTGGAGTGGAATGCTCCACACTGCAACATCTGTAGCATGTTCTTTTACTACATAGTATCCTTGTGCTGTAAACCTGATTGCACAGATAGCAACACATATTTTTCTTTTTTATATATTAAAAGGAAGAATTGGCCTTTGTCTTTGAAATGCTACAACAATTTGAAGATGCTCTGGTGCAGTATGATGAGCTGGATGCCCTGTTCTCACAGTATGTTGTCAACTTTGGTGCTGGTGGTAAGTAACCAAATGAAAAAAATGCATTTGTGCATCTTCATGAGGAGATCCACTGTCCTTTGCCAGATACTCAGAATCTAACTAGGGTCCAAAGTAGTCCATAGGTTAGATGAATTCCCCTTGATTATATTAACCACTGGCCCTATAGGAACCTTCTACCAAAGTATGTATTTCAGTTCAGATATTTTGTTGTGATACATGTAATTAGGTGTTAACTGTGTGCTTGTTTTACATAGATGGGGCAAATTGGCTGACCTTTTTCTGTCAGCCAGTTCGAAGCTGGAATGGGCTGATTCTTCGTAAACCAATTGACATGGAGAAAAGAGAACTGATTCAGAACCAAGAAGCCACTCTGTTAGACCTGCGCAGTTACCTCTTTTCTCGGCAATGCACATTGTTAATCTTTCTTCAGAGGCCATGGGAGGTATCTCAGCGAGCACTAGAACTTCTTCACAACTGTGTTCAAGAGCTAAAGCTCCTTGAAGTAAGTCTGTGTAATTTAATCAGCCAAGTGACTAATACTTAAGCTGCTTTCCCCAGTTGTTTATCATTGGCTATGGATTATATATGTCTGTTAAACATGCAGTTAGCATGGCTAGTTCTTGAGCATTCTTTGGAAGGTATTAGCCAGCATTCTTTAGAGGGTATTAGCCAGACCTTGTTTACATGGAAGTTTGTTGTTTCTAGGAAGAGGTGTTATTGATCCTTGTAACATTATATATGTGTCTGTGTGTGTGTGTTATATTTATGTTATTACTATATATTATATGATATATTGTAAAAATTATATATATATATATGTATATGTATGTATATATTTACAATATAATATATCATGTAATATATAATATATAATAATAATAATATATTATTATTATTAAACTTAACCAAACATTCAAGTCAAAGCAGATAAGCCCACTAATTTTTTTTATTTTGACTTCAGTAGCTGGCTCCTTATTAATACCTGTCACTATAAATGCACGTAGAGTTACTGGGTTGGGATATGAAATCTGATGTTTTGACGTGCTGACATCTGTGACAAATAATCTTGTTCAGTGATCTGCAGTAGTTGTGCTTTAAACATACAAGTTACTGCTTCTACCCCATATTTGCATGGTGCTTATTTCCCAAAATTTATTTGTTGGGGAGGGGCTAAAGCAGCCATAGTTTTGGTAGTTAAACGAGATTATTAGGACAGTGGATTGCATGTTGCACTCCAGCTATGATTCAGACTGTGAGATGTGGAGAGAATGTTTCCAGATGTCACTGAACTTTTGACGAATTAGTAAAAGTTCAATAATGAAGCAGTGATTTAACAGTTCCTGCTATTGCAGAAGAACTTTTCCCTGAAAGCCAATGCGGCTTCAGAGCTAATAGGGACACTACAGATGTGGTATTTGCTCTTAGACAACTGCAAGAGAAATGTAGAGAGCAGAACAAAGGACTCTATGTAACATTTGTTGACCTTACCAAAGCCTTCAACACTGTGAGTAGAAAAGGTCTGTGGAAGATCCTGGAACGACTAGGATGTCTCCCCAAATTCCTCAAAATGATTATCTTGCTACAGGAGGGCCAGCACGGTCAAGTCAGATATGGCGATGCTCTCTCACAGCCTTTCTAATAACTAATGGTGTGAAACAAGGTTGTGTTCTCACTCCAACTCTATTTATAATCTTCTTCAGCATGATGCTCCAAAGGGCTACAGCAGATCTCGAAGAAGAAGACAGCATCTATATACGTTACCGTACTGATGGTAGCTTGTTTAACTTAAGCCGTCAGAGGGCTTGCACAAAGTCCCTAAACTATATAGTCTGTGAGCTGCTTTTTGCTGACAATGCTGCCCTTGTTGCCTATACAGAAGCAGCTCTGCAGTGCCTAACATCCTGCTTTGCAACGGCTGCAGAGCTGTTTGGGCTGGAAGTCAACCTGAAGAAAAGTGAAGTTCTCTACCAGCCTGCACCACAAGAAGAGCACTATCACCACTGCATCACCATAGATAAATCTCTGCTTAAGTCTGTCCAGCAGTTCACCTAGTATCATCTCCTCAGACTCCAAGATTGATAAAGAGATTGATCACAGATTAGCCAAGGCATATAGTGCATTCGGAAGGCTTCACAAAAGAGTCTGGAGTAACAAACACCTGAGGCGAAGCACAAAAATCTGTGTGTACAGAGCCATTGTACTGTCCATTCTCCTCTGGGGGTCAGAAACATGGGTCACCTATCACCAACATCTACAACTCCTTAAACGCTTTCACCAGCACTGTCTATGCACAATCCTAAATATACACTGGACTGACTATGTGACGAATGTTGCTGTCCTTGAGCAAGCAGGGATCACCAGCGTTGAAGCCATGCTACTGAAAACACAGCTGCTCTGGGCAGGGCACGTTTCTAGGATGGAGGACCACCACTTCCCAAAAATAGTACTCTACAGTGAACTCGCCACGGGTCAGCGTAAGAGGGGTGCCCCAAAGAAGAGATACAAGGACTCCCTGAAAAAATATCTCAAGCTCAGCCAAATTGATCACCAACAGTGGTCTGCCCTGGCCTCACATCAGGAGGCATGGAGATGCATTATCCACAATGCTGCAGCCTCTTTTGAGAACTCACGCCGAACGAGTCTCGAAGAGAAATGACAACACAGAAAGAACCACAACTTGGAAACATCACCCAAGGAGACTTTCTGCTGTGCTTTCTGTAACCGGACTTGTTTATCTCGCATCAGCCTTTTTAGTCATCAACAAGCCATGCTGTCTGTATCTCTGACAGTTCATTATTGAACTTTTACTAATTCGTCAAAAGTTCAGTCCTTCCTGAATTTTCGTTAGCGAAGATAAGCCAGAGAGATGCTTCTGAAAAACAGCATACAGTCAGAGATACAGACAGCATGGCTTTTGAGACAAACTCCCTGGGATTGCAGTGTATATGTGATGCTTGTGCAATAGAGATCTTTATAAGTAGCTCTTTTTCTTCATTATCAGTGCAGGTAAAATTAGGCATCTTTTGCTTCTTTTACAGTTGCCTAATCCTCCTTTGTGATGCAACTTTAGCAGACTTGTAGAAATATCCCTTTTGCTTAGTGATCTTATTTTCCAGCCAGTGTGCTGCTGTGTGTCACTGGTTACTGAGTTTGTAGAGATCAACTTGGTCCACAGGTTGCATTTTTGGGTTAGGATAACGTGAAACTTTGATCTTTTGTTTGTTTGTTTGTTTAAAAAACTCTAGTTTCTTGATATATAAATATGCCTTGAAAAAGCTCAAAGTGTAAATTCTCTGAATTTGCAAATAAATATTTCTTTTAGCTGTTATCTAGAATACATATCAAAAACTTCACTTGAGCTGCATGCAGACTCTCCTAAAAGTTTTAATAATGATTCGTTTTTGTCAAATTCTGTTCTTTTAGATTAACCCTCATGTCTTAGCATTGTATTTATTGTTTTTCACTCAAGGTATCTGTTCCTCCTGGAGCTTTGGACTGTTGGGTTTTTTTGAGCTGCTTGGAGGTTTTGCAGAGAATAGAAGGTTGCTGTGATCGGTCTCAGATTGATTCCAATATTTCTCACATGGTTGGTTTATGGAGTTATGCCACTGAAAAGGTAAAGAAATAATACTGTACATTACAAGAATGTTAGCAGAAAAATTCCATCGTTCTTTGTCAAAATCAAGTAACTGTTCTTTTTATTAGATGTTAACTATGCAACATGATGCTGATATTTCTGCTTCTAAACAAACAAATAAAAGATTTTGAAGGGCAGTATGCTGTTTTTTCTTCAAATATTGCTGTATCAGATATATTTGGCTGCCTTCATTCCCATCTAATGCATCTTTGTACTTTCATCTATCTAAATGGCAACTTGTTCCTCCGTAAAGATCTTGGCATGCAGATGTAAATATGACTGTAAATGGTTGTGTAGTGCTGTGCCACTCCCTCAACTTGATGCTGTCCCACACATCATTTGTTTACCATTGCATTTATCTCTTGCATGTGTACAGTCCAATGTGTGTAGAGTCTTTCTTGGGATGGCAGGTAGAACAGTCCACTACTTTAGGTTTTACTCCACACACCAACTGCAGGGCAGGAGTCAGCATTCTTTTCCATTTAGACTCCTCTCCCATTCTCTGTCAGTTTTATTTTAGCTGCCCTGCTGACCTAACTGAGGCAACCCCTTAGAGCAAAGGCTTTGAATGTCTGGTTTATCGGACTCCATGCTAGTGACTTGATTAAAGGGATCTCTGGTAGCAGAGCTGGAAGAAGCTTCTGCATGAATCTGATGTCTTGATACTGGTCAGAATTTGCAACTATAAACTCTGAAGTTGCAATAATATACACTTCTTGAAGGAATTTTGTTATAACTGAGACTTACTTTGTGCCCCTAGTGGTGTAGTGCCTGATCTAAGAGAATGACCCTTCAGGCCATTTAGTTGTAACAAAACAGTATGAGTGACTTAGGCCCAAAACACACTGCCGAAATAATCCAGTTTGGGACTGCTTTACCTGCCCTGGCTTAGTGCTAGAGAATTCTGGGAATTGTAGTTTATTGTGATACCAGGGCTCTCCAGCAGGGAAGGCTGAATGTTTCCCAAAACTACAGTTCCCAGAATTCCCTAACATTGAGCCAGGGGAGTCAAATGAGTCTCAAACTGGATTATTTCTGCAGTGTGTTCTGGACCTTAGACCTGTACTTTTTGTTCATTTTATTTTTTTTTTCTTTTAACTTGACTGGGAAATTTATTTATTTATTTATTTATTTATTTCAAGGATTTATATCTCGCCTTTCTCCCACAATGCATTCAAGGCAGGTACTTGTCTTACACAACATCCTCCTCTTAATCTCTAAAATAAGTCTATTCATTTTAAATGATTTGGACTTTCTTTGTTTGTAACAATCTTAGACAGTGTTAGCCTCCAATGTCTTGTTTGTTCAGTTTCCTTATGAGCGTGTCAATAATTTTGACTCTTTCAATGCAGTTCAGAAGAAAACAGTATACAGGTAACTGTATGATCTTGTCTGTGCATATTATAAAGTCATAGCATGTGATTCTATTATGTCATCTCTGTTGTTGGATTTGACAGTATTTTGCATGTTTAAATCTTAGAAATGTATTTTTTTAGGTCGATTCCCAATTGTCCTAATATAGTCCTATGGTTATATGATAAATAGCATAATTGAAATATAGCATATATGTGTACGCTGAAAGTAGGCATTTTGAACTTTGTGACAGAAATTGAAAATTGGTGTTTCCTGGCTATGCCAGGTTCTAATAGAACCAGATTCAAATAAAAAAGAAGATGCTACAATCAAGACCTACTTTGACACATAGTTATACCTGTGGAATAGATACCTAGGACTGCTCAGTGATATTCATGGTGTCCATTGGGGGCCTGTAATAGTGATTTTTAAAAATTCAATTGTATCTTCAGTCTTTGTGTTCCACTTCCTATATCTGATTATTCTTCATTGTTCTATTCAGTGTCCCCATGTTGTCGTATGTGTTTCTTCTTATCCTTCATAGTTATTTTGCACTTGGGCATGATGTTGAGGCAGCCAACTTTTGGTCTTCTCTACATTTCAGAGACCATAGGATTTGGGCAGATGAAAATTTTTAAAGTACTGTGACAATATAATTTACCAAAATGGCATATGTGAGAATTCCTCTATTAAACACCTGTTTTCTGAAGCCTTACTTTTGAAAGAATAACAGTCCCTCTTAGGGTTTGATTCAAATGATTTTAGCTTAGATGTATTCACAAAGAAATAGAGTATTTCAAATATGAAAAGATGGCTTTTCCTTTTGTAAACTGTATAGGTCACAATTCAAATAGTTTTTAATTTAAGTTGAATGCTTTCACCAAGAAATGAAGTATTTTAATTTTTATTAAAGCAGATTTGTTTGTTGAGATATATTTTAATGAATTCTGGCTGATGAGAACCAAGGAAAATGTAATCATTGGACAACACTTTTTATTCCACATTGGACAACACTTTTTATTCCACATTCCCGTTTCAAAGGCTGGGTATCTCTTGAATGAAAAAAAATCATTGTTGCCTTCATGCTGTGCTACTGAAACATCCTGAAACTTCTGATCAGTTACTGTATGCAGAACAGAGTGCTGAGTTATGTAGATAAGAACAGTTTTCTGGCTCAGCAGGACAAGCACATTTCAAATGCTCTGTTTTAAAATAAAATGATTTTAACATTTGTTTTATATTTCTTGTAACCTTCAGTTCTTAGTTGTTGCTCTCCATACTTTCTTTGAAAAAGAGGGCCCTGCTACAAAACATAATTCACAAAGGATAGGAATTCTCATTCTGAGTTTCAGGTGCTTAGCTTGCTCAGTTATAGCAAAAGTTCCTGTGTTTGAGTCTGAGAACGAGGCAGCATGATAGTGCACAAAGTCATTAGTGTTTAAGGTATGTGTGTTTGTGTGTGTGTGGAATTAGTACAATGACAAATTTTGATACTTTTTCATCATTGCAGTTGAAGTCTCTGGGTTACTTATGTGGACTTGTGTCAGAAAAAGGCCCAAATTCAGAAGATCTTAACAGAACAGTTGATCTCCTAGCAGGACTTGGAGCTGAACGCCCTGAAACAGGTACTTAGATACATTTTTGTTAAATTACACCTGTCCTAGTGAATTGCTGGTGCTGAGAGAGAGCTGTAATCTATGAAAGCCTATATCACAGTAACATCTAAGATACCACAAGATGTTTTTGTATTTTCCTGCAATACATTAACATAGCTATCCTTTTGAAATGACCTGCCATGTTTCTTATCGACAGTTCATTATATACCAAAGCTAATCTGTATTCAGAGATGGTTTGCTGCAGTGCAACACAATTGATATTGCCCTCTTGTCTATAAGCTGATTTGAGTTCTAATTTTGGGAAACTGGCAGTGGTAGTGATGATGATGATGATGTCTGTGTCATACTACAGTGGCAAGACATATTAATTTCTCCCATCTAACTTTTCAATGCTGGGAATTTGAATTTTTCACTATATATTTGATGTGCTAATGTATCACTTTGCGTATCTGCATACTACTGCTTTTTTGTTTTTAAGTGGCACTTTTGTTCTGGCTGTAAAACAAAAACTTTTAAGGATCAATATTTTCTTTGAAAATAAAAACGACTGGGTTCATGATAATGTTAGCAACAAACAGCCTGTACAGACAGGCCATTGGCATGGGAGTGGAGTGGAAGTGTGGCATCCACACATCCCCACTCTGCCCCCATGCAGGCGTGATGCCATGTGCCCCACCACACGATGGGTGGTGTCACGGCACTCCTCTGGCGCTGCATCCAGATGATGCAGTGCCAAAGGAGCGCAGAAAAGCCCCAGTGCCTGCAGCTGTAGCATCCTTTTTGTGGCGCAGAAAGGAGCTGCTTTTTTTCAGCTCCTTTTTGTGCCACAGAAAGGCCAGATGAGGGCCGTGGTGTGCGGTTGCTGTGGCCCTGATCTGTCGAAGAAAGAGGCAGCTGCAAGCTGCCCCTTAGGTGCGGTCTGTACAGCTCCTAAGTTTCTGTACTGACAGAATGTTTGATACCTCAGCTGTATATACAAAATTAGTGCATGGTGCGGGGAGGAATCAAAGTTTGAATATATGCACAGCATTGCCCTTTTCTTTTGAGGAATGTGTAATTATGTGGGGTGAGGCAAATTCAGACTCCTCAGCTCCACTAGCCTGGGGTGAAAACAAGAATGATGACTTAGATCTATTTTCATATCTCTGCTGGCTTGAATGAGAAATATTTTTTCCTTGCCTAAAGTGCTTAAAGTTAAAATTAAAAAAACAAAACAAAACAAAACAAAAACACCCGTTTCTCTTACCGTGCCTCCAGGAGGCCTAAAAAGAACTCGCTTCTGGTGGGTTCTTTTTAGGGGGTGCATGGGGTGCCATTGGTGCGCTCGCATGCACTGATAACATCCATGCTGCACTGTTTGGGTGCCACGCAGACATCATCATTGCATACCCCATATGGACGGGCATGTGCAACCATGGCGCTTGCATGGTGATTGTAGGGCTAGACACATGTGGATGCCCAACCCTACAAAGCATTAAAATCGGCCCCAGATCAGTGCAAACCACCGGTCTGTACTGGGCCTAACTCAGTACTGTTGACATTCAGTGGCAGTGGCTCTCCAGGGTTGGGGGCAGAAGCCTATCCCAGCTCTATCTGTATATACCAGTGTTACCACTGAGATGCAGCCCCCCCCCCCCCCCCAGTTTCTCTCCCAGACTATGGAATGGCCTGCCGGATGATATCCGTCAAATAACCACCTTAGAGAGCTTTAAAAAAAGCTGTTAAGACGGACCTTTCCTGAATAGATTCCCAGCCACCAAAGGAGAAAAAGAAATGAAGTTGATCCCATTTTGCTGTTTGCTTGTCTATGGTTGTTGCTGTTGTCTTATTGTTTTAATTTTTATTTTGTGTGTGTACATTTTTATTGATTGTTAACAGGTTTTAATTGTAAAATGTTTAATTCTGTTTTAAGGGAGGGAGGGTTGTTGTTGTTGTTGTTATTTCAGCACTTTCTGCCTGCTAATGTGAATGGAAGCTTTTGTCAGTGATAGCTTTAGCAGTGTCTTCTCTCCCTAGCATAATTTCTGTAAAGGTGAAGGCAGTGAAGGGCAACCTCTGCTACAGGATAACCTCCTCTACCCTTCAACATTGGAAATTTTGGATTCTGCTCTTGCTCTTTTGGGTTACCATTTAAATGTTTTATTGTTTATACTGGTCCCCTATGTAAGTTTGTAGAACCCTTCAAAGTAGGAATCTTACTAGGTCTGCCCTGTTTTATTTTTGAAGCCAATACAGCACAGTCTCCTTATAAGAAACTCAAAGAGGCCTTATCATCTGTAGAAGCTTTTGAAAAGCACTACTTAGTAAGTATTCTCTCTGTGTATATTTTGCGTGCAAAGGCTAAGATATTATAATGTCTGTTGTATACATTCTTCAGAGAAATGGCAGTTTCTGTAATAGAATACAATAAATAGAATGCATAGAATAGAAAACAAGATATGTGTTATTAGCCAATTTTCAAAAGAGATAGTTATTAGACAGAGCACACTGTTAGTATATTGAATATAAGCACCTAAATCAAGTTACTACTCACAAGTAGAGTAAACCCATATATATATCCAATAGAATTTATTTAGGTGCAGTATTGAGTTACTATTCAACAATTGATTCAATGGGTCTATTCTAGTTGGGACCAACAATCAGGTTTTGACCAAAGAATGTAATGTTTGGGACATGGATAATCTATTTTATCACAATTAAGAACATTGATCAGAGCAACCCTAGAGAACTAAATCCATAACAGAATTGTAGAGAAAATACTGTTTGATTCTGTTGTTAAATGTTTTAAATTTATTTTAAATAGATTGGCATGGCATTTTAAAAAATGCCTGGCATCCTTTTTACTGATATACGTATGTAACTGAAAGTTAAACCTTTGTATTGAACTTTTTAGTCATCATGGTGAGAGGAATTTTATGCCTCCCGCATGGAACAACCAGTCCTCCTGCAGGGCTTACCTTCTTCCTGTGCCCCTCTACCACCACCTACGGCCATTTAGAGTCTGGTGTAAAGTCTTTGAAAAGTCTCTAGCTATGTCCCTATAGCCAGATGCAAAACAACAACAATACCTCCTGGAGGTCCTCCAGGGATGTCTTTCTGTAGGGACATAACCAAATGTTTCTCCAATGCTCTCAGTTCTCTACCAGACACTAACTGACCGTGTGGGGAAATAACAGGAAGAATGTGAGTCCTGTGGGAAGGGAGATGTTACCCCTGGTTGCTTCCTCAAGGAACATAGAGTATAAATTTCATTTGTGTAGGGTCACAACATAAGGAAAAGGAAAAATAACAAATAACTGATAAGCGCAGAATGTTGTAGACTTCATTAATTTTTAGTATTTTGTATTGAAGGAGTATCTTTTTCTGACTGCTTTGATGCTTGGAATAGTAAACTTGTGCTCATTCGGATGTTTTTGGAATGTAACTCCTTTCATCCCTCACTATCAGCTATGCTGCCTAGGTAACTCCTGATAGAAGTTACAGTCCAACATTTTGTGTGTATAATCAGCTTCATAAAATATTAGCTGGTTTTGTAGTAAACTTAGTAACTAACAGCAAAAAAACCAAAAAAAACCAAAAAAAAAAAAAAAAACCCCAAAACTCTGTGAGGTATAATGAAAATTTAGACTGTGCTCATACCAACTAAAAGAAATCAATAGCACATGTGCTTCTGAATATGTTAAGCTTGAACAGTGAACTATAGGATATTGGAGCAAAGATTTGTGGCAATATAGTTTGTTCTAAAACTCTGTTTGCTTTTCCTCCCTTAGGATCTTTCCCATGCCACAATTGAAATGTATAAAAACATTGGAAGAAACCGGTCTGCGAAGCTTGTTGGAAAGGATCTGGCAGAGTTTTATATGTAACTAAACCTTTTTAAATAGCTCAGTTTTAAAGTCCATAACATACCATATATACTCATGTATATGTTGAGAAATTTAGGTAAAAAATGACCCAAAAAAGCCTGGGTCGACATATACATGGGTCAATATGTAATTGACCCAACCCTTCCCCCAGCCAGGTTTGCCTCCACAAGGGACAGCCCAGCTGGGGAGAGGCTAGGAAGGGCAATCACTCACACAAAAGCCTCTCCCTGGCAGGGCTTTTCCCCCAGGGAAGGATCCCACTAGGGAGATGCTGGACAGCATGATCACTCACCCCAGAGTCTATCCCTGGCTGGGCTTTTTCCTCAGGGGAGATGTCCAGCTTGGCAGGGCGATCGCTTGCCCAAAAGTCTCTCCCTGGCAGGCCTTTTTCCCCAGGGAAAGAGCCCAGCTGGGGAGAGGCTAGGAAGGGCGAGCGATTGCCTAGAAGCCTCTTCCCAGCCTGACTCCCTCCCCAAGAGAAAGCCCCCCTGCAGAGATGCTGGGCAGAGCCTGTCTGCAGCTGGGCTGCCTCAGGAAGTTTGACCCTCAACTTATCCATGGGTTATACCAAAATCCATACTTTTGCCCACAGAAGTTGAATTAAACTTATACACAAGGTTGATTTATAGTCAAGTATAGTCAAGTATATACGGTAGTATTTTGAAAGGGGCATCTTTAAATATGCTGAGGCATGGCTTCTGCAAAATACTTGCTAACAAAGCCAAATTATCAGTAGGTTGAGCAAAATGTTTTCCCATGCTACAAAGATATTCACTTCAAATAACCCCAGCTGTTTTAATATTCGCCCTGGTTTTTTTCTGGGATATAGTACAAAAAAAAAGTATGGCTGTCAGGATGTTGAATGTTTATTTGCATAGGAGAGTATATTTCAAAATAAATTGGTGGCTTAAGTGGAATAATACTTTCTGTTCATGAGCAATTTCAGTAGTTTATGATGAGCTGGAAAGCTTCGACCATGTATGCACAATGAATGTTACAAATATTAATTGGATCACTAGATATCTTTTTAAAAATTGTGTTTAAAGCAGAGACACTCAGTGCTGGCTGATGGCTCCCTGGGTGATGGGACAGTGAATCCACTCCAGGTTTTAGTTTGAACTTCAAAGGAGCTATTGCTGAATCAATCTGGGGAACTGGTTTCAGCATTTTGGATTGATCCTGTACAGTTCTGATTAAAACTGTGTTCACTGATTTCCTCTGAGATGGAAGAAAGCAGCTATCACTGGATCTTCTCTGTGGAGTAAAAAATTACATGGTACCAGAGTTTACAGATCATTTTTAATGTCTGTTTTTTCTCTTTCCTCCTCTGCGACTCATCCAAAGGAAGAAGAAGAGTCCCCAAAAGGCTGAAGTTTATCTTCAAGGAGCATTAAAAACCTATCTTGCTGAGGGATGGTCATTGCTTATTACGCATACACGGAAACAACTAGCCGAATGTCAGAAACACCTTGGGCAAATTGAAAAGTATCCTTCAAAGAAGGGAAAAGTTGCAGTTAGCATTTCTACATCTGCTCTGTTTTATTAGATAAGAATGGATTGTATGACAGGAAGCACAGTGTTAACTATTAAGGACTGTATTTAGCTTGTACCTTCCCTTTTTATTGCAGTTCTTTTTAAAACCTTGTACAAGTTTCTTGTTGTTATTGTGTGCCTTTAAGTCATTTCTTACTTATAGTGACCCTAAGGTCAACTTATCATGGGGTTTTATTGGCAAGATTTATTCAAAGAAGGTTTGCCATTGCCTTCCCCTGAAGCTGAGAGCATGTGACTTGCCCAGGATCAGCCAATGGGTTTCATGGCCAAACTGGGAATTGAACCCTGGTCTCTAGAGTCACAGTCCAACACTTAAAACACCACACCATGCTAAACCTCTGTATAAGTTTACAGAATGTCAAAAATGCACTTTCTTCTTAGACTCACAGGTCTTTTCAGTTAAAAAAAATACTGATAATAACCTTGAATCAGTAGTAACACAAAGCACCACCTTAAAATCAAACCACATATAAGAAACTGTTGCAGTATCCAGCATGCTCATAGGTCTGTGCCAACTAATCCTGTGTGTCAGTTTTTAATAGTGCACTTTCATCTGTCATTGGAATAAAATATACTAAAGTTAATGTTACATAAGAGGGGAGAACTGTAATTGACTTCAGGAACTTGAAAAAAGCCTGATTAATAAGGGGTAAGGGACTAATAAAATTCTTGTTCTGGTTCTTGCCAAGTAACCAGTAATGGCCATAGGTTTAAGCAGCTGAGTCCCTGCCAGGGCTAAGCCAACCTCTAAAATGCTTGCTGTGTTCTCAAATCAGAAGGAAAGGGAGTTGCTACTACCAAGTATCCTATGCTCCTTTCCAGTGTATTTGGGATCTACAAGAAAATCCTCCTCCACTTCAAATTGATGCCATATACATTCTCTTCCAACCTAGACTATCAAAAGGTTCTGCAAACATGTAGAAACACAGGAGTGTGTCCTGATAACTCCTTAATCTTCTCCAGTGTACCCTGCTTTGTTGACTCTCAACAACAAGACTAGTATGTGCCCTGATTTCCCCAGCAACTGGGGCCAGCACATCCTGTATACTGAAGCCAACAGAAGAATTTTATAGAATCATAGGGACCATAAAGGCTATCTAGCTTAACCCCCTGCCATGCAGCAACACACAACTAAAACACTCCTGAAACACTCATTGTCTAGATACCTTCAAAGAAGAGTCCATCATCCTCTTTTCCATTGTCAAACAGATCTTACAGTAAAAATGTTTTTTTCTCTGAGGCAGAATGTGACTTGCCCAAGGTCACCAGTAGGTACTTTACATTTATTCCTGTTGAAATGAATTTTGTTAATTTTGGGCTCAGCTCTCCAACCTGAGATTTGAATTCTGGTCCTGTTCTGTAAGTATCAACTACCTTTCATAATTTAGTGTCATCTTTAAATTGGATAAGCATGCCTTATCATCATTTAAGCCATTTATAAAGATGTTGAACAACACCAGGCTCAAGACAGAACCCTGAATGTATTCACTTCTTTCCAAAATGAAGAACAAGCATTAGTGAGCACTTTCTGAGTTTGATTTGTCAACCAGTTACAAATCCACTTAACATTAGCACTGTGTATCACAGTGGTTCTCAAACTGTGGGATGGGACCCTCAAGTGGGAGGGTGAAAGAGCTGCTCTAGGGGGATGTGAGACATGAAGGCCCTGATCTCTCCTCCTCCTCCTCCTCCTCCTCCTCCTCCTCCTCCTCCTCCTCTTCTTCCCAAACTTTTTTATGTGTACAATTTAGACATACACTGAGTTTAATATTAAATTTACCTACATAAAACTGACAGGGAGCCATGCTTTCACCTTCTATCACCATTTTGAAAAATACTGCAGAGGAAAATTGTGGTATTTCCTCTACAGATTTTCTCAAAATGGTGGCAGGAAGTGAAGCTATATATCTTCCTATCTTCATTTTGAGAGTGGCTGGAGAAGAGAATGGTTCTTGGATGCATATGGAGGTGGAGTGGGGTATTTTTTGCATGTTTCAGTGAGTTGGGGGTAACTTTAATTTTATTGTAGCCTTCTCCAAAGTGCATTGCATTCCAGTTTGTTATTGGAGGTGCAATATTAGTATTGTATTATGACTGCTTAAGATAATTTCTAAATGTGTCAGGTTATAAACCTCTTTGTTTTTGTTTTAAGATAGTTTTTCATAAATAGTACTTTCTTCACACATCCTTATCTCTCCATATCAGCTATCTCCAAACAAGCAGTCTTTTAGCTGGTGATAATAACTTAACAGAAGAAGAGCGCAAACACTTTTGCCAAGAAATATTAGATTTTGCCAAACAGCCCACAGAAGAAGGTAAGACACGAGACAGACTCATTGTTAAAAAAAAAAAAAAGGGGGGGGGGGAAGCCAAGCTGTTTTTTTTTTCCTTTCAAGAGAAGCAAAGTTTGCAAATACATTGTTTTGAGTGGCTTCTGAAGAAGACAACTTAGATGCCGAAGTTATAACAGAATCAACTGATGAGGTATCCAGCAACTCTGCTTATGTGGTTATTCTGGATCAATTTCAATTTGTAAGTACTGATAATGTGGACACGTTCCTTGGAAAAGTGAGGAAAACAACTTGCCCTCTTGACCCTTGCCCTTCATGGCTGGCCATCCAGGGGGGGGTGATGCCTTGAGAGTGTTCTTAAAGGACGTCATCAATGCATCCCTTAGGGAGGGTCATGATCCATCATGTTTGAAGGAGGCAGCGGTTAGGCCACTCCTGAAAAAAAACCTCTCTTGCCCCCTGAATATGAAGAACTACAGGCCAGTCTCTTTATTACCATATTTGAGCAAGGTGATTGAGAGAGCAGTTGCTCTTCAACTCCAAGTTGTCTTGGAGGAAACAGATTATCTTGATCCATTTCAAACTGGCTTTAGGACAGGATTTGGAGTTGAGACTGCCATGGCCGCCTTAGCTGACGACCTTCGTCTGAACATTGACAAGGGTAATGTGACTCTGTTGGTGCTACTGGACCTCTTAGCAGCATTTCACACTATAGATCATGACATCCTCTTGAGTCGCCTGAGAAGATTAGGAATGGGAGGCACTGCGCTCCAGTGGTTCCATTCCTTTCTCTCTGGCAGATTCCAGAGGGTGGTGCTCGGAGACAGTTGCTCGGCAAGGAGGGAACTTAATTGTGGCGTCCCACAAGGTGCCATCCTGTCCCCGATGCTTTTCAACATATATATGAAGCCACTGGGAGAGATCATCCGGAGGCATGGGGCGGGGTGTTATCAGTACGCTGATGATATCCAGATGTATTTCTCCATGTCTCAGTCATCAGCTTTGACTTCAGATGGCATCTCTCCTCTCAGTGATTGTCTTAAAGCAGTAATGGATTGGATGAGGGAAAACAAATTGAAACTGAATTCAGACAAAATGGAGGTACTTATGGTATCAGCTCCAAACCCAGGTATTGGGATACAACCTCCAGTCCTGGAGGGATCGCACTCCCCTCAAAGGACTATGTTTGCAGTCTGGGGGTGCTCCTAGATCCATCGCTTGACATGACAAATCAGGTGAATGGGACGATCAGGAGTGCCTGTTATCAGCTTCGACTGATAGTCACCTGCTCCCTTTCCTGGAAGTCAAGGACCTTGAGACTGTAGTACATGCGCTGGTAACCTCACACCTTGATTTCTGCAGTGCACTCTACATGGGGCTACCCTCATGCTTGGTCCAGAAACTTCAACTAGTTCAGAACATGGCAGCCAGGCTGGTCTCTGGTACATCCCAAAGAGACCATATAACACTGATCTTAAGATCACTCCACTGGCTGCCCATTAGTTTCCGGGCCCAGTATAAGGTGTTGGTTATCACCTTTAAAGCCCTAAATGGCTTGGGTCTAACTTGTCTTCGGAACCGTCTCCTTCCATATAATCCTCTCCGCACACTTAGATCTTCAGGGAAGAATTTGTTACAGCCTTATAAAACAAGACTGTCCACGACCTCCCAGAGGACCTTCTCAGCTGTTGTGCCCAGATTGTGGAATGGCCTGCCAGATGAGATCTGTCATATTACCACCCTAAACAGCTTTTAAAAAGCTATAAAAATGGATCTCTTCCGGCAGGCCTTTCCTGAATAGTTCCCCAAAATCTAATTGCTGAATTTCAACCTCACCACAGCCACATTTTTTAAAAAGTATGTTGTATACTTTATGTTGTTTATGTTCAATTTTATTTTAAGGGGGGATTGAGGGATTTGAATTGTATGGTTTTTTAAAATCTTTGTAAGCCGCCCCAATTGCATCTTATAGAGGGGCAGGTTATAAATAAACTTTATTATTATTATTATTATTATTATTATTAAGACATAGATTTATTATTTTACCAAGATTTTAACTTGCTCGTTTTTGAAACAACAATTTTCTGCAAGTACTTGCTCCTTTTTTAGCCTTCTCCATTTGTAACATGCTGACCTTTTTCTGTCTGCTACCTTGTTTGATGGTTTAACAACTGTAGGAGGTTACTAAATAGAATCCCCCACACACACACACACACTTTAATCGAGTCTGTGTGTTTGCATGGAAGCACAATTCATTTGGCAGATGTTGACCACAAAGTTACACTGAAGGACCTAGAGATTCCTAGAGAGGTTTCTCTCAGATAAAATCATAGTGTTTTTGTTATTTGCTGTTTTCCACATGGGGATCCTGTGCCCCTCTTTTCCACATGGGGGTCCTGTGCCCTTAATCCCAGCAAATGTGGAGGGACAAGTATATTATCATAATTAATTATTGACTACTTAAGAGTGTATTACTACCATCACCACCCATAATTACTAATATTTGTTGGAAAAGAATGCTTCCTTGATTAAAGCTGATTTAGTCAACCAGATGTCCTATGCATTCCTTTTATCTTTATTTCCAGGCCAGAAAGTTATACTGTCAATGCATTCCTTTGCACAGTTGAAGAATCTACATTTTGATCCTCCTAATGCTTTGGTCCATGTGGGTGGAACACTATCTGTTGAATTGACTCTGGCAAATCAGATGCCTATCTCAGTGAAAGTGGATCAGATTGCTATTAATGTTCATTTCAGCATTGAAAAAAATAGCTACCGGAAGACAGCTGAATGGCTTACAAAACACAAGACTTCCAATGGTATTATCAGCTTTCCAAGTGAAGTTGTAGGTCTCTCTCTGGCAAGAAGTAGCTTGCCAATGCTGGAGTTGTATGAGATGTATGAGAGGAGCCCCTCGGATAATTCTTTGAACACAACAGGCATCATCTGCAAAAATGTGCACATGCTGTTGCGAAGGCAAGAGAGCAGCTCTTCTCTGGAAATATCCACAGGGCTGACTCTGGAGGATGGTGCCCACATGTTAAAATGTAGCAACTTAATACTGGAACCAGGGGTCAATAAAATAACTTTCAGAACCCAGGTATGTTTTTACAGAAGGCATGCTGTAACCCAGTATTGCTTCCTTGCATTTGCTTTGCAATTTCCTTCTTCATTCCTTCTTAGGCCAAGGCCAAAGCCAGGCACACCTGGAAGATAAACTCACTGTACCAGGTTGGTCTGGCTAAATCTTTGGTATATATCTATAGGAATGTAGGATCATTCTTGCAAAGATCATTTTAAGTATATTATTTTCAGTTCTTGTTGATTCTCTAAAGCTTAAAGGTTTAATTAAATAACTAGAATTATTACTGTGCTCTTTTGCCCAACCACTATGGGTGTTGTGAAAGGAGCCCAGATACTTAACCAAAGGTTTTTATCATTTTGGTCAAATTCTCTCACAGCTAGTTATATAAAGATGTTTAAGGGAGTGAAAAGGTGATCAAAACCCTATATATTTAAAACTCTTTTGCATGTTTAAAATCCCATTTGCTTCAGTTACAAAAGAAAAAAGAAACATATTTTACCATTTTGAAGCATAGAGTTAATAGTATTAATTCTGGAGGGAAAAATCTCCCCCAATTTCTATGTGTATAGCTCTCCTAATGCTTGCCAGATAACTATGTTTACCTTTTCTGTTAGCTTTTCATTAATTTAAGAAAACTGAAAACTTTAAAATAAAATGCCATGTATTTTAATTAAGATTTGATATAGTTTGACATCTGGGTCAGTAGTAAGCAGCTATGCCTAAGTGAAGGGCACACTTCAATGTTTGTGTACAAATATGCGCAGCAGCAGCAACAGCATACGACAATGTTTACATGCAGACTAGATGCTTGTGCCTTCAAATGACTGCACAGTTTTCTTGGTACTTGGGTTTATTTTTAAAGTAGTCGTAGTGTATGTTGGTAAATCATATGTCTAAATTGTAAATCTGAATGTTTGATTTATTTGTGACATCATTTGTATAGTGGCAGGAAAGAATGGCTCTGTGAACTAAGCCCATTCCCCACATGTACAGCTCTTTTGGGCCAAATTCTAAAACTAATCCTTAGGAAATGTATATAAATAGAAAACGTTTTACTGCTTTTTAGAAGAATATATGTTTGCTTCATGTCATATTTGACATGATGCTATTTGATCATTTGAAAAAAAAACACATCACATTTGGACAATTACATCTGTACTGAATCTAAGGTGTGTATTCTATACACCAGCCATTTCACTTTTTCCTCTGCAGTGCACACCAATCTAATCAGGAAGTGTCTAGTTAATCACAGTTTTCTGTTCCATCTAGACCAGGAAACTACAGCTACCCTTTTTGGGACAAACCAGAATATGAAGCCACAGTTTGATGCTAAAAATCCTGGCTTTCTTAAAGTTGGGGGTCATGTTTATGATGTTGATGATGTTTACGATGGGGTTGCATGCACAGGGAAACAGTTTGTGCCTATCTCAATGTAATAACTCAGTATATCACGTACATAATTATCCAGTGGATTTCAAGACACTTTCAAGGAATATCAGTGGTACTGTAATCTTGGAGCAGTTGTGCTATTGATCCATATTTATCCTTCAGGATACTAAGCACTTTATTGAAAATGTATTTAAAGTACAGTAGTCAATAAAGTCTCTGTTCCGTGAAAATGCATATAGTACAAGTGAGGAAAGAGAGCAGTAATATTGTCATACCCTTGAAAACAGTCATCATTTGTAGGGAGGATCTTGGCTTACCAGATCCTATCCTCTTCCCCATGCTGTACATTTTATTAGATTTGCATACTAGATGGTTCAGTTTTTGACAGTTACTTGCTGTAAATCAGCCAATTTGTGTAAAATTGTGCTAGCCCATATTCAATTTTTCTGAAGTCGCAGAGCAAAGATCTGCATAGAGGGTAAAGTGAGCTCATGCTGATTTTCAAAAAGATGATGCTTGTCACCACTGACAGTGCAGATAAACTGTTTGAGCATCTGAGGAACAGCCATTGTTATCCTCAAATCATCATCATGATTCACCACAAATCTGCCCTCTGCAAGCTTTGTTGAGCACAAAATGCAGGTCTTCTGCATTCTCTTTTTATGTTACAGTGAAACCTACAGAGAATTTCTATGATGAATCTTCTTGTAGAGAAAAAAACATTATGTTTTCTGTCTGAAACCAAGGCTATCTCGGTGAAGGTTTTTCCACAAGACAAGATAGCTACCCCTCTTTACAAATAGCTTCCCCTCTTTACCCCTCTTTAAACTGTACATCAGCTGATATACCACTGTAAAATTACTAACATCATTCAATTACTTGTTAGCTACCTCTTGGCTGCAGATAGGAATTGCAAGTGAACAAATCCTATTATCACAAAGTTTATAAAAATGATTTAAGTGTACTTTCACTGGCTGCTCCATACCAATTACAAACAAAAATATTGGATGATGTTCTAAAAATACCACACACAAGTGTATCTTAACAGCTTAACTGGAACAGTTGTTCCATGGGAATTTGTATCCTGTTTGGGGGGAAAAAGATGAATTTGTGCTGTTCATCACTCTTAACTGCACTGTTTTTGAACTGATTTAGATACATTTTCCCAAATGGGTGGTTTTGGTCAGTGCCAGTAGAAAATGTAGTTATATATCTTGAAGTCGCTTAGCTTCCACTAAAATGCCTTTGATTTGCAACTTGCAGGTACTATGTTTTTGAGAATGTGTGCTGAGCATGTTGAAATGTATTGGGTGTGGTACTTTAATTATACGTTTTTAAAAAAGATGTCTGCACCTTTAAAGCACATCTGAAGCTGCCCTTACACGTTACTGTCTACTCAGAAATTATGGGCATACTATTAGCCACATAGGCATGTTGTCAGAAACATAGCTTCGAAAATGTTTAAGATATAGCCTATTTTGCATAATTATATGCTATGTAATTAAGATAATCTTTAAGATGACCTTTTTGATGTCTTTACAAACTGTTTCTTTAAAATTTCTCATAGGGCAGAGAGCCCGGGACATATACACTCAGGCAGTTATGCATTTCAGTGGGTAAAATGCAGTTTGCTCTTCCTCATATTTACCCAATTGTGCAGTATGATGTCTACTCTCAGGAGCCACAGTTGAAAGTTGAACCATGTACTGGTAGGTAAATTAATAAGGTTCTGTACTCCATATGTGTGGGTTTTTTTAAAAAAAAATGTCTAACCAAGGGCAAAAACAGACCATCCCAAAGGGGCAGTGTGACGCCACTCCTTTGAGCGTCAGATCAGGGCCATGGCCCCGATCTGGCTTTTTTCCAACACAAAAGAAGCAGTAAAATGCTGTTCCTTTTTGCAGTGGAAAAAGGGCACCCTTTCTGCCATCGACGCAGCTTTTCAGCATTCCTGCTGCATGTGGCATCTAAACAGCGCACAATTGCCACTGGGCGGCTTCAAGGCGTATTTTGCTGGTCTGTTCCGGACTTTAGTTCTTGATGAATTTGAACTACACTGAGCAATTTTTGAACTAAGTTGGAGGATTAAACTGTGTAATCAGTTTGCAAAAACAGTCAAGTCATACAAAACCTCTGTATTTTTTAAAACACACAATTCTGTACCAATGTAATTCATTTGTCACCTTGATAATTTTATTAAATGATTTCATAGATACATTTTAAATAAAGCTTCATTATTAACTAGCTAGTTTTAGAAATGGTATGCTCATAATCTTGCAAAGAAGTTTGTGTTGTTTAACTAAGTTAAACATTCCCATATCTATTTCTTTGGAGACCACTGTACCTTTAATAACTTGATTTGGTGAAGCCATGGGGATCTTTTAATTGACCTAATTGCCACTTAATTAAGTACCACAGTTCTTTTCAAACAATTTTCTACGTATCCATTGCAGCATCTAAAATATATATTTGAATGCTAAACTGAACAAAATGTGTACCTTGCTAGTCAGTCCTTAGTTTTTGGAAGTTTGGTTGAACTGTTTCTAATATATGGAACAATTCAGTATGTAGGAAAAAAGCTTGTCAAAGGAATCTTGGAATGTAATCTGGAAAATGAACCTATTGAATAGGTTGTTGCTGGGGGAGGTGTTCCATAATTGAATCTACTGAACTTTAAAACTCCTTGTATAATTACATGATAGGCAACTGGGACAATAGGACAGTTTTCTCTGCTAAGAGTAAGTGAAGTCTATTTGGCATCATGGTAGTGTTAATGTGCAAAATGATTTCTTGGCTTGGTCCATTCGTTACAGCTATTTCAGCTATAACAGAATTAACTGTGGTTACCTTTGCCACCACATTATTTTTTTTCCAGACAGTCTATTGGCTGGGATTCCTCAGAAGATAAAATTTACAGTGACGACTGGCCATTACACCATAAAAAATGGAGATACTTTACAATTAAGCAATGCTGATGCCATGCCGGTCTTGTACCATCCAGAGAGTAAAGCGGTGATTTACTCAAATACTAAAGGTATGCAGCTTTGGTACTACACAGATTTTAGTCTTGGGGAAGCAAGAATTATTTGACAAAGAACATCAAACTAGCAGATTATCATCTTAAATTACCAGAAGGTGAATGCTTCACATAATACTGCACAGTGGTTTTTCCCTATTGGCTGCTGGCCTTCCCTAATGTTAGGATTCCCTTTTTTTCAAATTTTCATAGGTTGATTTTTAAATTCTGGGGGTTCACTAAATTTGGATGTAGAGAGCCTAGAATGAACATAGAGAGCCAATGGAAGATCATTGAAGGAACTGATGTGCACTGTGCATGTGAGCCTTTGGATTAAACTACCAACATTATGTTGACTTGGATGTATCGACATAAGGTCAACCTTGCAATTATACTTATCTTGAAGAAAAGGCATGATATGAATATTTTGTAATTACAACAATCTTGTTTATCTTATAACAGTTTGCCTTCCAGAAATAAGGCAAATTATTATTTGTGGATTTTCTCTTTCTCCACTTTCTCTAAGAATCCTCATATGCTTTCTCAAAGTGGAAAGGTGTCACAGACTAGAATGACTTATTTATATGTGATGCCAATACACTTTGCTGAAATTGTAGTTTGGGAACCAGCATTAGCCTGTAGTATCAGATCTGGTTTAACAAGCACTTGTAAGTTATTATTGGTGAGATGATATTAGTTCAGATTTGGCAAACCATGCTTTAATATTACATTTGAACCTTTGCATTTTCTCTGACATACTTGTAAAGTTGAAAATTTGTACTTTCTCCTTTTGAAATTCATCACTCCAAAGCATTCTCCTGGACAATACCACTGGTTTCTCTTTGGGAAAAAAAAGATTCGAAATTTGTAAAAGGTAGTTTTTATTTCATGTAATTACAGAAAAGGCATCAGAAGCATCACTAACGATTCAATCATCTGAGAAAATCACAAGCATCAGTTTACCAATGGCTCCTGCATATCATGTGATTGCTTTTGAACTTGAGGTTTTGTACTTGCCCTCAACCCCAATATGTATAGTAGAAAATGAGAATCTAGTTAGTAAAGAGCCTCGGAGAAAAAGCAAAGGGAAAGAGATGTCTCACAGTTGCATGGCTACAATTGACCAAAAGGTGAGCAAGTATGAATAATGTTTCAGTTTTAAAACCAATTAATAGATATGAAAGTTCTCAGAATATGCTGATAATAATATTTAACCTGACTTAAATATGTTGGTAACCTTTTTGGCACTGAATGCCATGTTCCATGTTGTAACTCAAGTTTGTTGGGGAAACTATTCTTACATTTTAAAGAATATGCTGTGCAGCACCTTTTGTTGTTTGTTCTACAATATTTCTGCTTTATTTGAATTGAATAATCACATTTAACTATTATTTTTTTTGAAACAATGCCAGCATCATTTCCTCAGAAAAAGTCTTGAAAGGAATTACATTAGATGACTATGTATCAGTTTCCATTTATATGGTGCACAACATTGTAGTCTGGCAGTACAACAATTCTATATCTAAGACACAGGTTTTGCTTTGCTTGCTATATTTTTTAACTACTTCTCATATCCCTCCAAAGTATAAATAAATTGCAGCTGAATAAAATTAGGAAAATAATTTTTAAAATAAATACCCTAGGTAATGTTATTCTTTTTTTTTTAATATTCTTTATTGAAAAATTTCGCCTTAATACAGAATATCAAGCTAGTTCATGAGAGCGAATGTTATTGTAATGTTATTCTGTCTTTGTTGCAGGTAACCATTGACTGTCCTTGGTCAATTTACTCCACTATTATTGCTCTTACATTCAGTATACCCTTTAAAGCCAAGCATTCCATATTATCAGCAGGCAAAAGGTAAATTGCTCAAGGTCTCTTTCCCATTTTTTCATCACAGCTACATTTTAGCAGAATACAAAAGGGCCAAGAGTTTGAAAACGTCTCTTCATCTAAAATTGACCTATGCTAGAGTAGAGACGTACTGTATAGGATACTACTGTCAATTATATGATGTATTTTTCTTTCACCTTTCAAATGAGAATCTAGCATCAAAATACAATACAGACATTGTGAGCATAATTATTTGCTTAATTTAATTTCAGATTACTTTGATGAAATATGTTGTGCATATTTAGAGAACTGTCATTTTTTATCTTTATCAAGCTTTGGTGCAAAAAAATAATAATAGACAGGTAAAATACCCAGTACTTCATGAAGTACTAAAATGTTGTTTTTCACTTTTTATTTTAGGAAATATATACAGATTTGTGTGCAGAACATGTCAGAAATCTCTTTTCAGTTATCTGATAGTAATCTCAAAAGTTCTGGGATTTGCACAGATTTAATTCTTGAACCTCTAAATTCCAGCATTGAACAGGTAAACTTGATCTTTATTATTTCATCATTATATTCTTTCTAACTTTCTAGGATAGGAAATATGAACTGCAACTCAACCCTATTCATTCGTCAGTAAAACAAAGTTATTAACAACTTCTTTATTGCAGAAAATTGAACCACGATGGTGTATGACTTACTTTGTAAGAGAGCAAGCAGAGAAGGAGGTCTGTTCTTGAAAACTTCATTAACAGTGTGATGTTCCTGATTTTTTGGAGGGAAAGAAGGAGAAGGATCCTAAGAGGATCTAAGGCGTTTTTTCACATGCATAGAGATATTGCTTACTGTTTGCTTATACTTCCTTGTGGAATTTCAGGTGTTCTTTTGGCTGTTTCAGGGTAGCATGGGAATGGGATTCTGAAGAATATTTTTAGAAAGTAAGATTAATTTAAGGTAGTCTAATTCAAATCTGCTGCTTGTTAAGTACAGATTTCCTTTTGGAGGGATCTATTTCCAAGCCTTTGTATAGATCAAAATATGGATCACTTTTAAAGAGAAAAATGGGTTTCAGAGAAACAAGTCATGCCAGACAAATCTGATCTTTTTTTCCCCATAAAATTACCAACTTGGTAGATGAAGGGAATGCTGTGGATATAGTATATATTGATTTCAGTTAGGCCTTTGACAAGGTTCCCCATGACATTCTTGCAAACAAGCTTGCAAAATGTGGACTAGACAAGGTAACCGTTACATGGATTTGTAACTGGTTGACTGACAGCACCCAAAGGGTGCTCAGCAATGATTCCTTTTCATCCTGGAAAGAAGTGACCAGTGGGGTCCCACAGGGTTCTGTCCTAGGCCCAGTGCTATTCAATATCTTTATTAATGACTTGGATGACAGTATTGAGGGCCTAGTTATCAAATTTGCAGACGACACCAAATTAGGAGAAGTAGCTAATACCCCAGAGGACAGGATCAAAATTCAAAATGACCTGAATTGACTAGAAAGCTGGGCCAAAGCTAACAAAATGAAATTCAATACAGAGAAGTGTTAGGTTCTGCACTTAGGGAGGAAAAATGAAATGCACAGATATAGGATGGGAGACACCTGGCTGAATGAGACCACTTGTGAAAGGGATCTAGGAGTCCAAGTATACCACAAGTTGAACATGAGTAAACAGTGCGATGCAGCAGCTAAAAAGGCCAATGCAATTTTAGGCTGCATCAATAGAAGTACTGTGTCTAGATCAAGGAAAGTAATAGTGCCACTCTATTCTGCTTTGGTCAGGCTCCACCTGGAATTCAATTCAAAAAGGATGTGGAGAAACTGGAGCGAGTCCAAAGGAGGGCAACTAAAATGGTGAAGGGTCTAGAAACCATGCCCTATGAGGAACGACTTAGAGAACTGGGGATGTTTAGCCTGGAGAAGAGAAGGTTAAGAGGTGATATGATAGCCCTGTTTAAATACTTGAAGGGATGTCACATTGAGGAGGGAGCAAGCTTGTTTTCTGCTGCTGCAGAGACTAGAACGCGGAACAATGGATGCAAGTTGCAGGAAAAGAGATTCCACCTCAACATTAGGAGGAACTTCCTGACAGTAAGGGCTGTTCGACAGTGGAACACACTCCCTCGGAGAGTGTTGGAGTCTCCTTCTTTGAAGGTCTTTAAGCGGAGGCAGGATGGCCATCTGTCGGGTATGCTTTGATTGGGAGTTCCTGCATGGCAGGGGGTTGGACTGGATGGCCCTTGTGATCTCTTCCAACTCTGTGATTCTATGATTCTAAGAAATGAGTGTGCCGCAACATTTGATTGTCCTGATGCGTAACCTGTACTCAGAACAAGAGGCTACTGTTCAGGCAGAATATGGAGGAACAGAATGGTTTCCAGTTAGCAAGGGGGTCTGGCAAGGCTGCATTTTTATCACCTGATCTGTTCAGCTTGTATGTTGAACATCTGTGTAAAGCAGGATTAGACTCAGAGGAAGTTGGAATGAAAATTGGAAGAAGGAACACTAACAATTTAAGATATGCAAGTGACAAATCAAGGAAGAAAGTGCTAGGGCAGGTTTACATTTAAACATTAAGAAAACAAAAGTAATGACTAAAGATGATTTACCTGACTTTAAAGGAGACAATGAAGACATTGAAGTAATTCACGATTTTCCAGTCATTAGCCAGTATTGAGACTGCTGTCAAGAAATCAAAAGACTTGTACTTGCAAGGACAGCTTCCAAGAAAGTAAACAAGGTCCTGAAGTGTAAAGGTGTAGCACTGAATTAAAATTAGGGTGGTCGATGCCATTGTGCTTCCCATTTGAGGGTATGGTTGTGAAAGCTGAATGGTGAAAAAACCTGATAGGGGGAAAATCACCTTATTTGAAATGTGGTGCTGGTGGACTGCTGAAATGGCAAATATATGGGACCTAGAACAAATCAATCCTGAACTCCCACTAGAAGTCATGATGACTAAACTGAGACTGTCATACATAGGCCATATCACAAGAAGATATAACTCACTAACACAGATGATAATGCTTGGTAAGGTAGAAGGCAGTAGAAAAGGAGGAAGACTGCAATCAAGGAAGCCATGGCCTTGGAGAACTCTTATTCATGGGATCACTATAACTCAAAGTTGATTTGATGGCAGTAAACAATATCAAAAGTTTCCAAAGACGTCGTAAAGTGTCTGTATAAGTACCAGAAGAAGAACATACTGAAAGATCAAGAAGAAATAAAAAAGGAAGAAATACACAGAAGAGCTACATAAAAGGGGAAGAAAAATATATGATGCATACGAAGATGAACCCCAAATCCTAGAGAATGAAGTAGAAGCTGCAATAAGAGATATTGGTAAGAATATATTACCAGGAACAGATGATATTCCAGTAGAATTGCTACAATCCAAACAGACACAGTCAACTCTAATGACAACTAAAATATTCCAACAACAATAGAAAACAAAATGGTTGCCAACGGGCTGGAAGCAATCAATATATATTCCAATCCACAAAAAAAAGGGACATAAAAGACTGCAGCAACTATAGGACTATAGCATGAATATAATAAGCAAACCTCTTCTCAAAATTCTGCAGTATAGACTCCAATCATATATGGGGAAAGAAATCCCAGAGGTGCAAGTAGGGTTCAGAAAAGAAAGAGGCAAAAGAGATCACATCGCACACATATGATGGTTAATCAAGGGCACCAAGGAATTCCAGAAGAAAACTAGTATGTGCTTTATAGATTATACTGAAGCCTTCAACTATATAGATCAGGAAAAAGTATGGAACACTCTTTAAGACATGGGAGTGCCACTATATTTGATGAGAAATCTGTACTTAGAACAAGAGGCTACTGTTAGAACATGGAGAAGCAGAATGCTTCCCGTTGGCCAAGGATCAGACAAGGATGCATTCTGTCACCCTACCTGTTCAACGTGTGTGCAGAAAATACCATACAGAGAGCAGGTTTAGACTCAGGAGAGGGAGGAATGAGATAAGAGAAAGGAAAGTCAACAATGTAAAATAGGCAGATGACACCATACTAGTACCAGAAGCATCACAGACTTTGAACAATTACTAAGGAAGGTCAAAGAAGAGAGTGCAAAGACAGGGTTACTGCTGAAAATAAAGAAAACAAAAATAATGACTACAGAGGATCTGCATAAGTTCAACCTAGATAATGAGGAAATTGAAATAAAGAGTTCCTGTATGTTGGATCAAACATTGATCAGAATGGAGACTGTAGTCAAGAAACAAGATTATGAATAGCAAGGACTGTGATGAACGAACTGGACAAGATCCTAAAGTGTAAGAATACATCAGAACACTAAAGTCAGAATCATCCAAGCTATTATGTTCCCCATCACCATGTACAGATGTGAGAGATGGACAGTGAAGAAACTGAATAGGATGAAAATCAATTCGTTTGAGATCGGGTGCTGGAGAAGAGTGTTAAGGATACCATGGACAGTCAAAAAGACAAACACATCATGAGAAGGCATGGTTCACTAGTAAAGACAATAAAGCTGGGCAGCAGAATAGAAGGCAGCAGAAAGAGAGGAAGACCACTTGCTAGATAAATAGACTGTATCAGGGAGGTCTTGGGTCTGAATTCACAGAACCAAAGCAGAGCAGTGGAGGACAAGAGGTCCTGGAGGTGCCTCATCCACAGGGTTACCATGAGTCATGGTCAGCTGGAGGGCAGTTAACAACAACAATGTCCCCCAAATCTGCCTTCAACAAATAAAAAGATGTCCAGTTTTGATAATGTGTATGTTGGAGTAGCACTGCTTTTTGTGGTTGAGGATTAGGGCTGAAATTCTGCACTCAGGTCTCCAAATATGTTAACAAAACCACAAAATGTGTGATTAATGTTTTGAAAATGCAGCTTTACGTGTGCCCATTTGTATCTTCTCTAAAATCTGCGCAGCTCATCCTTTCAAAAGTTTTAATTTGGGGAATTTGCATTCTAATTTTTTACTGGGAAATGAGAGGGAAAAGACCACAACATGGGAGGATATGTGTGGTCTGAGAACAGAGATGAAGAGCATTAGAGATAGATGAATAATTCTTTTAAATGTTTTATTTACTATAGTTAAATGTACCACAATTTTACCAATACACTACAGGAAGATTTTTAAAAGTACTTTCTAATCTAAAAGATGCAATATAAAAAGAGAAAGGGGATAAGAAATGCTAAATTCAACTACCAAATCCTTCACAATAAATGGTGGGATTGCAGAATTGCAGGAGACTATTCTAGGGGACATGGAAGTCAAGTGGCAGGTTGTTCCAGTCAAGCTGATGGAAAGCAACTCTGTGTCTTCTCCTCTGATGCAGCCAAGTAGAAATGAGCATTTTGTTTTTCCTGCAGCCGTGAGGGCTATAAATTGGTTTTAATTTAAAAACAAGTGAGAGATATAGCCTCCAAGCAGGAGTTGCTGCATTTCATGGAAGAGTGAGCTGTCTACCCACCCCCTTGTCCTACTTAAAAACATTTTTTTAAGTCAAAAATCAGAACTGGAATAATTGAAGGAAAACACAAAGATTGGTGTGGCATAACTAGCCCACATTCTCTGTAGGAATGGAATTTAAAAACTGCATTCTTAGTCTGCCAGTAAATATAACTGTGTAAGTTAGCGGTTATCAGAAGCAAATAACTTTCATTGATAGTGTGAAAAGGCTGCTTTCCTTGGTTAGCCCCCCCCCCCAAACAATCTGAATTCATCACAGCTTCTGACCTATCCAGAAGGGAAGAAGTAAGGACCTAGACAAGAAGTTATTTCTGTAACTTCATAAAACAACTTTTCTTACATTTAGTAATTTGATATCTTGTGTTTATTTAAAATTCTTTTTCAGCATATGCACAGCAAGCAAGCAGTATTTTTTGTCTGGGAACTGAAGTGGGAAAAAGAGCTTCCATCCTGCTTGCAGTGCCACTTCTCAATGAGCTTTTGCTCAGCACCCTCTGAGGAGCACTCACTTTCTCTGAAGCCGTATACTTATGAATTCCAGTTGGAAAACTTTTTTGTAAGTTATAAGTACCTTGATATAGAATGTCTAGAATAGGCAGGGTCAAGGTTGTATGGAGTGGAAGAAGACAGATTCAAGAAATTAAAATCTCCATAAGGGAGGATTTTTTAATGCAACACTGAAACTGTAAGGACTGGTTTATTTCCTTGGCACACTTGAGGCCCTTATTTTTATTTTATTTATTTATTTATTTTATTTATATACCGCCTTTCCAAAAAAGATCAAAGCGGTTTACAAAAGTGGATAAACAAGGGTTCTCTTTCCTCAGGCAAGCCCTGATGGAGCTGGGCCTGCCTCTTCTCTCCCTCCCTAGGCAGAGGATGGCAGTTGGTATGGAGGGAGAGTTCTCTTGCCTCAGGCAAGCCCTGGTGGAGCTGGGCCTGCCTCTTCTCTCCCTCCCTAGGCAGAGGATGGCAGTTGGTACATTCTTACATCCTTTCAACATACAGTTGAAACATTCTCTGCTGGGCACATAGCTCTGAGTTAAACTGCAGCACCTAGAGTGGAGATGCACATCCTTTTTAGCTCCAAGGGCCAAACATGACACCTGGCTCAGAGATTAGGGTGTGATTCATGTGCACACATATATACAAAAGCCAGGTATCCTCTTTTCATTCTAGAAAGCAGTAAATAGTTCTCTCTCTACATACCTCCATCCCACTCTACTGATTGTGATGCAGATCAATCTAGGACTTGCCAGTGGATTTCAACAAATATTTGTTGTATTTTTACTGTTGCTGAAAATTTCTAATGTCATCTGATGATAACATAGACTTCCACATAATGACAATAACCTGCTGTATGACTGGGGCTCATGGATGTCTCTCATTCATATGGTTACCGTAAGTCAAAGCTGATTTGATGGCATTATCTATGCTACAGAGACTCTGTAGCAGTTGCCATGTAAAATCTTTTCAGGTAGCTATGATATCTTGAAAGTAATGTGTGGCATTAATTTAGTGATCAGTAGTTTCTCCAGGATGGGTATATACACCATTGTTTTCAGGATTTCCCTTAGTTTTGGCAGCTTGATATTATTTTTCTGGAAAGATATAAGAGGCAGACCCCCACCTACTCTGCCAAATCTTTGCTTAGAAATAGATTATCTTTCCTTATTAGTTTGAAATGTATATAGTAAAAGGTTGAATGTTATTAATGTTGGTTGTGAATATCATTGTGTTCCTCCTAGACATTATATAATGTGAAAGCTGAGATTTCCCCCCCATTGGGGGCAGAATATTGTAAAACAGGCTCACTCTGCTCATTGGAGGTATCGATAACTCGACTTTCAGAACTTCTGGATGTAGATAAAGATGAAGCATTAACAGAATCTGATGGATATTGTACAACAAAGCTAATGTATGAAGGTAAGCATACTGACTGGAGTTTGTAATGTTATGTTTAGGATGCTCAGTTGGACTTGGTTTTTCTGGCCATGTTGTGAGGAGCTGAGGACTCTCTCAGGTGCACATCTGCTGTGACGTTCTTCCATGTACAATCACTGCTTCACTTCCTGAAACCGGCTTTCTGTTCTGTTTCACTTTGCTCCATCAGAATTTTCCCCTCTCTTGCTTTTCTCCCTTCTTGCCATGTCATTACTTCTTTAAGAAGGAAACCAAATTCTTTCATAACAGGAGCAAGTTATGAAAATAACCTAATCTTATCCAGTCTGTCTAGGTTCCCTTTGAATATATGATATTCCCCATGAGGCTTGTGAAGGGATCTTTCACCTCCCCCCAGTTTTTAATAGATGGTCCACATACTTGTATATATCAGTGCACATGAGTAGTTGGGGAATGGTTTTATGTATCTAATTTAATTGCACTCTCTTTTTCAGTTGTAGACAACAGCAGCAACTGGGCAGTCTGTGGAAAGAGCTCGGGAGTAATATCTATGCCAGTTGCTATTCAGGCAACCCACAAAGTACACATGGAAGTAATGCCACTCTTTGCTGGATACCTCCCTTTCCCAGATGTTAGACTATTTAAATACCTCCCTCATCATTCTGCACACTCTATGCAGCTTGATGCTGGTAAGAATATGTTCATTTAAAAATTATGCGAGAAACCTCTAAGATAGCATCATGGGCTCTTTCCACTTAATAACCAGGTTGACCAGACATCCTCCTTTTCCAGAACATATCCTACATTTCAACCTTGTGGTCAAGAGGAATTCCAGAATGTCCTCCATTTTGAGCATGACTAAGAAGCATGAATTTATATTTATATTAGTTTTTTTAGCTTTTATTTTGTAATAATGCCCTACATTTTACATTGCCTTGTCCTCCTTTGTAGTTATAACATCTGGTCACCCTGTTAATATCCCAAAATATTAATGGATATCTTGAGCAATTTATTCAGGTAGTTATGTGTATACTCACTCTTCTGAAAATGTGTGAGGCTTTCCAGCTGAACAAGTCAGGAAAACATCAGTTTTTAGTAGTGTTAAAAGCACTTAAATCCAAGTCATGGCTGCACTACATTGAACTAAAGCTTCAAAAAAGGAAAAGTGTTTGAATTAAATTCTCAGTAATTTCAGGAATACTGTGCCATGGTTCTTTGAACCAGGTTTAAGCAACTAGAGGCTAAAGACTGAAAGAGAGCCTGTTCTGTTCTGTTGACATGCACATTATTCACAACTTCTTGGATGCTATTGTTGCTTATAAGATTGGGATGGGCAGGTATCTGAGTGATGAGCCAATGTTTTCTAGCATGTGTAGGAATTCTAGTAAGCACATAAAAATATGTATGTATTAGGGTTTTCCAAACACTACGTTTAGTGCATTCGCAAGTTGTATTTCTGCTAAGGTACTCAGTAAAATGCCTCCCCCCCCAACACACACACAATAGTAAAGGAGATAACAAAACAGCAGGATTTCCTCTGACCTTTAGTCTCTTCAGGGCTTCTCATTCTCTGCCTCCCCTTTGAGACATCAACATCTTTAGCTCTAAAACAGGAGCTTTCCGTACTGGACTCTCAGGTCATTGGTATCTCCTTCAGGAACTGATGTCACAAGCTGTCTGACCCATGCTTCTCTTTGCAGCACACTTTAGTGCACTTAAAATACTTATACTATAAATAATAAATTGCACAATGATGCCTAATTTTTGGAGTTGGTATAAAAAATGAACAAACTGATTCTAGTTAATATTTCAGATGCACATGGAATACAACTTGGTGTTTTTCTTTTTATGCAGATAGCTGGATTGAAAATGATAATCTCTCTGTGGACAAGACTATAGATGATCAAGCTGACAGCAGCAGCATAAAGAGCAGGGGCAGCATACATTCAGCAGCCAGTGCAGAACACAAAGGTTTGCCAATGCCCCGGCTTCAATCATTTTCCCCTGGACAGGTTTTTAATTCCAGTTCTGGCATGCAAATCCTTGTTGTTCCCAGCAAGGATGATCATATTCTGGAGGTCAATGTCACATGACAGCTTTTGGTTGCTGTGTATAGATATGCACATAAAACTTGAACATAAATATGCACTTTAAGGGATCGTGACCTGATTGTTCTTCATTGAAACATTCTAACGCTAACAAGGTCTACAACTCAACCCTTTTTGGCCTTGGAAGCATCAAACAGTTGTATCAATTTAAATGTACAGTGATGCCTGTGTCATCTAGTTTATATTGCTACTTTGGGGTGTTGGTGTAAAATGAATTTGTTTTTTGGTTTTTTTCCTCCCTCTTGTCATTCTACTGTTGAAATAAAATATGCTTGCTGCAGTTGGTTCTTTTAATTTGAGCAGCTTCCAGAACTGCTATTTCCTGGGAGTAATAATTAAGTTTCTGTTCAAAGAATATTTCAGGTTGATGTATGGTATAAGCCTTGCAGTGTAGCTGCTGGTGACTGAAGTGTGTGCCTTTCTTGTCACACATCTGTCTGGTTTCCTGGACCATGGTAACTTTCCAAATCTCTGTATAATAGAATGAATGATTCAAAATCCCATAGCTGTCTGCAAGATTTTAAATAGTGTGTATATATATTTTCTTGAAGACTTAAACTTCTGTGCCTTGGGATATATAAGATTTATTAGCCCACTAGCACCCTTGAATTCATACCATATAGAGAGCCATTGCTTAAACTCACTGAGCGGAAATGCACACACACACACACACCTAACTTGAAGCAAGTAATGAAGTGGCACATAGGCATAAAGGTTCACTGGACTAAGCTCCCTCACCCCCACAAGACTGATGCAGAAATTATTACAAGTTATTATACTGAGTCTGACTAAATAGCTTTTTATTCAGTATTTCTCATATATTTTTTAAAAAACCAAAGTTTTCCCCCTAACTACTGTTAACTTATTATGAACTACAGAGCCATATGTGTATTTGCACCTTATTCTAGAGTAATTTAAGAAGCAGCAGATAAAGGCAAGGGTTACGAAGAACCTTGCTTGCTGCTTTTCCAGTCTGCTTATGGGGAAAATAAAGTCCTGTTTGAATAACCTCTGGTCCAGCAAACTGCAGTTACACCATACCAACTGACTATTTTTCAGTTGTAAATTTACTGTATAAATGATTATTTTAAAAAGTCTAAACTAACCTAACTGATGTAATGTCTGTGTATAATTTGCTTCACAAATCAAGGACAAAATAAATGTGTTTTTATTGGTGTGAAAGTCAAAGCTTGTAAATAAACCTAGTGTGTAGGATCTTTTCCAGTTCTCAGAAACTATGTATTTTTGTACATAAGCATTTCTCTAAAATTAATTGCTATAATTCTAGCTGCTGTTCATGCCTTTTACTGGTTTACACAATTATTTTCTTCCTGCAACATATGTAGCCATCCTGTGAGCGCCATCTCAGCACCCTCTCTCTTACGAACAAGCTTTGTAGGAATGAGACTCTATGATGGTTTCCATAGGTTTTTAATATCCCAGGAGACAGTAAGAAACAATACAAATCTTTAAGAGTAGTATTCTTGGGTGATGTTTGCATTCCAACATTGTGCATCTCTGTTAATTCTTGATTATTTTAAAGAGCAAATGACGTTTATTTTTAGGGGAAGCGAAACAATTTAACATGTTTCCAATAATATTTTCAGTATCTTGAGTTTGAAATTTGACATACTTGAAAACAGAAAGTTCAGTTTCCTTCCCAGATTAGAAATTTGCACTTAGATTTCTGTATTCTTTTACTTAATGCTCATAAAATCACTACTGGAAGTTGGCTGACTGTTTTTCGTCTTAATTTGCTGTAATTTACTTAGGAAAAATATGTGCAGGACCTCAAATGCATTTTCAGTATAATTGACTTTTTTTTCACTTGTAAGAATTAATAGACCACACAATGTCTGTCTGTACACATTTAAACTTTCTATTTAAACTATAGAATTTGTCTAAACTGGAGATAGTCCTTCTGTATTAAAAATTATGAACAAACATTTGAAACTAAAAGTACATTTTGAATATAGTGAACAAATTGATTTCCTGTGAAAACACTTAAAAAGCAAGATAGGGTTTCATTTTGAATTGTTGTGGATAGGTTTTCCCTGGATTGGTTTTAGAGCAGCATAACATTTTCATATTTATATTGAAATTATGGACTTCACTAAAATACAACACATATAGTCTAATTGTTATTTGATGAGATACTTGTGTATAGAGGGAAGGGGTTGATTTCTGGGTGAAGATTGTGAATAATTGATTCGATTTGCAATATGTCTATCTGAAAAAAATTACAAATACTATTTATAAATATGTCTCAAGCTTGTAAATACTGTCAAATGATTTAAAGGAGTATAATTTTTGTGAATTTCACAGATTTATTTGTGACTGGAAAAATTAGCTCCTCCTATGAAAATTGTTGGACTTTAATGTGACATTTCTGGAGTTTCCTATTTGCTGTTCTGTAATATTCCTTTTACGCTCCACAGAGAAATAAATGTAGAAAAGCAAATGGGAAAGAAAGGATATCCCAAAACACTATTACCCAGTTTTATTTCTGATTTAAAGTGGTGCCATGAAACTTGGGAAATAAACTGTCAATTAAAAAACAAACTAGTGATAAAGTGAATAAAAATCTTGAATATTTTAAACAAATTGCTTGCAGATCTCCTGATATCCAGCCTTTGCGTATATGCTCCTTGATTTTGAGATTTCTGGGCAATAGCATGGGACCTAAGGCAGATTTCACTGTGGCTTAACTTTATCTCCTCTTCATGGTGAGGAACAGCAAAATGAGCAGCAGTGCCAGTCCTCAGGGAGTGTGCATGAGACTTTGGAAGGTTCAGCACATGAAATGGTCTCTGCTAGTCTTCGAAGGAGGCGTGTGGTGGTGGTAAGGAATTCCCTGCTGAGGGGCACCAAATCCCTGGTTTGCAGGTCTGACAAGATATCTCAAGAGGTGTGTTGTCTTCCTGGGGCAAAAAAATCGGTGCTGTAACAGAGAGGCTGGCAAGACTTTAAAGTCCACTGACTGTTACCCCTTCCTCTTAGTCCATATGGGAACTAATGACACTGCAAGGCATAGCCTTCAGGATATCATAAGTGATCATGAAGCTCTGGGTAGGAAACTGAAGAACCTGGATGCACAGGTTGTCATTTCCTCTCTTCTGCCAGTTGAAGGGCACAGCCCAGGAACGGATAACAATTGGGCTTTTTGGACCATGGTGTGTGGTTTCATGAAGATGGACTTCTGGCAAGGGATGAGTTGCACTTCACAGTAGTTGGTAGGAATATTTTTGCGAAGTGTCTGAAAAATCTGACCAGGAGAGCTATAAATTGAGTTATGTGGGGGAGGGAGACATTCTTCTTTAGGCCAGAAGTTTATCAAGGGCTGGAGATAGTAGCCAAAATGGTACAGAGATTAACATGAACACTTAACATAGCAAAGCAAATATGATATAATAAACATCACTGAAACTGAATGTAGTAATAAAGAAGTATAACCTATTTCAGAGAAATATATCAAACCGGAAAGGAGGAGGTGTAACATTATATGTCAAGAATGTTTATTGCTGTGAAGAGATCCATGACTTAAATCCTGGAAGCCGGGTTGAAAACATCGGGGTAAAAATTAAGGGGAGAAACAAACAACAGTGATGTCATTGTGGGGAGCTACTATAGATTTCTAAACTAGACTGTGGACTTGGATAATGCCTTCCTGGAACAGATGACCACATGTTCAGAAAGGAAAAGTGTAACAATGGGGATTTTAACTATCCTGATATTTGTTGGAAGTTAAATAGCCAAAATTTTAAGGTCCAATAAATTTCTCACTTGCCTTGAAGACAGTTTCATTGTCCAGAAGGTAAAAGAGGCAATAAGAGGATCAGCTATTCTAGATTTGATCCTAACCAACAGGGATGACTGGCAAATGGTGGGGCCCTTAGGTGGGAGTGATCGTGTTCTCCTGGAGTTTGTTATACAGTGGATAGGAGAAACCAGGCATAGGAATGCATTCTATACTTTAGGAGAGCTGATTTCAGTAAACTTAGGGATTACTGGGAGTGATCCTGGGATCAAGATTACTAAAAAAAAAAAGTAAAGGGTGGATGGGAGTTTCTCAAAAGGAAAACAATTCTACAAGGTTCTGAAATCATTTAATTAAAAAAAAATCCTCACACAACACCAATGAGGGAGAATCGGAATGGGATGAGACAGCAATACACAGCAATGAATCTACAGCACCGCCACAAAGTTCCTCCCTTCCTGGGAGCAAAAGCCAACCCCAAGAGGACTTTTATCACGTCCAGTCACAAGAAAGGAATTGTGAAACATCCACCAGCCTCCAGATCCTCCCAGAGAAGAAAAATAGTTGTTAATTTGTCTCATGGCAGTAGAATTGCAGGTGCTCAGCAAAGGTTTGTCTTCTGTTCTTACTCCCAAACATGATCCGGTGCAGGTCAGATTACATTTGTTCCAGTTTTTCAGAAATATTAAACTGAGACAATTCTTTGATGAATCCACCCATCAGAAATTAACAGAGCAAATTTCAGAATTCCTAGGTTTGTGCCACCCCATCCGGGAGTTAACCGAGTTGGAGGATAATAGGGCAATATCATCTTGGGTGGGAGGGAATGATCAACTCTGTGATCATGGATGAATCTATTGTGCATTTCGGTTGGCCAATAAAGGTATCACTGAATAAACAGTTGACCATCTTAGAGCACATGGAGCTTATCTCCGGCTTGCTGCTTGGCTGCCTGCTTCCAGTTCTCCTTTACACTGTTTAGACAAGTTCCCCCATTGCATTCTTGCAAACAAGCTAGTAAAATGCAGGTCAGTTGCAATGCAACTGTTACATGGATTTGTAATTGGTTGACCGGCCGAACCCAAAGGTTGCTCAACAGTGGCTCCTTTTCATCCTGGAGAGAAGTGACCAGTGGGGTCCCACAGGGCTCTGTCCTGGGCCCAGTGCTATTCAATGTCTTTATGTTAGAAATATATATATATATATATATATATATACTGTGTGACCCACTAGTTACATCCACATTGGAGAAATAACCCGGTTTGGGAGCGCTTTAACTCTTTGTCTCATCAATTGCTATGGGATTCTGGGAGTTGGAGTTTGTTGTGGGGCCCAGAGGGCCCCACAACAAACTCCAACTCCCAGAATTCCATAGCCTTGAGCCAGAAAAGAGTTAAAGCGCTCCCAAACCGGGTTATTCCTCCAATGTGGATGCATCCCAGGATGATAAATGGAAGTAGGAAGTCATTTGAAAGGCTGCCATTGCCTTTTCCACCACAGGGGGCGCCCTCCTAAGAAAGAAGAGCCATAAATCCCCTGGTTGCCATGGTTACAGCTTTGACCCGGAAATAAACTAGAGAGTGACTTCCACGTGCTGTGCTGCTCTTCCTTCCTTTCCAGGGCTTTGGCTGGCTGCTGCTGCAGAGATGAAGTTCGCCTACAAGGCAAGCTATTCCAAGCTCTTCTATTACAGTGGTCCTCTTTCAGGGGATGTTGGACTACAGCTCCCAGAATCCCTGGCTGTTGGCCAACATGGCTGAGGCTTCTGGGAAATGAAGTCCAAAAAAAATCTCTTAAAGGGCACAGCTTAGCAGTTTGGGGGCCATTGCTTTAAAGGGTTTTTGGGATTTGCAAGGAGTCCCTTCTTCTTCTTCTTCTTCTTCTTCTTCTTCTTCTTCTTCTTCTTCTTCTTCTTCCTCCTCCTCCTCCTCCTCCTCTTCTGCTTTTGCTCCTTGTACTTTCCATCATCATCACCATCATTATCTCATCCTGGAGGACATGTCCTGGAAAAAGAGGACATGTCCTGGAAAGGGAGGACATGTCCCCCCCTGATTCATTAGCAGGGTGACCAGATGTCCTATAAACCACAAAGGAGGACAAGGCACTACTAGCCTCCAGTGGGAGGCCACTCAAGGGAAATGGGAGGCATTCCAAAATCAAAGCTAAAAACCCTCCATGGAAATATAATATAGAAATATATATATATATATATATATATATATAAACCCATGCCTCAAAATGGAGGACATTTTTTGCAATCCCTCCTGGGGAAGAGGTTGGGATGGAGGACATGTCCTGGAAAAGGAGGACTCCTGGGCTAGTGGCACCCTCAGCTTCTCTCTCTCTCTTGGCTGTTTGCATTTGTTTAGTCTCCTCACCTAAAGTTGCTTTTCTGAACCAGCCCTTTTGCTTTGCTGTTCAGGACATCAACAGTAGGATTTGGGCCTCTCTCTAGGAAGAAAAGACGCTCTATAAATAATAGACAGAAGTCCAAATATAGTATTGTTGTCAGTATATAATCCAGAGAAATGGAGGGTGGGAGAGAGAGAAGGAAAAAGTTTGATAACAAATTTGATCACAGCAGTGAGATTCATTCTAGCAAGATGTTGGAAAAACAAAAACAGCTGTACAATTGGAGGAGGAGTATAAAGAGGTATGGACATAAGCAAAATTAATGAGAATTTGCCAGTAAAAATAAAAAAGGGATTGTGGAAAGTAAAAAAAAAAGGATCATGGAAAAGAAGTGACTATGATGGGATTTGGGAAGCGCTTATTGAGAAAGTATTGAGAAAAGAAGATGGAAGATTACCTCCATCTTGGAGGGAATATAAAGGTGAAAAAGGCTCCCGGGAAGAGGAGCACTGAGATGGGATAGAAAAGAATTTCAGATAAGTTGTAATAGAATGTAAGGACAAAAATAGATTTATGTATTATCTGATATTGATTGTATGAATTTTAATTTTAATAAAAATTATTGGGAAAGAAAAAGACAAGGACAAGAGTCCACAAAAGGTAGGGCGTTTGAAAATATGGAGTGGCACAGCCAAACAAAAGCTAAAAATACCAATAAAAATATAAATTCATGTTTCTTAATCATGCTCAAAGTGGACAGAAAGTGGAAACTTCGAAAAGGAGGACATTTGGTCACCCCAGTTGGGCTGGATGGCCCTTGTGGTCTGTTCCAACTCTAGGATTTTGTTTTGTCACACTGCAAAAATGAAGCAGTTTGATACCTCTTGAACTTCCCTAACTCAATGCTATGGAATTCAGGGACTTGTAGTTTGGGGGCATCCAAGCTCTGACATAGAAGGTTAAATGGCTCACAAAGCTACAGATCCCAGAGGTCCATAGCATTGAATCACAGCAGTTAAAGCAGTGTTGAATTGCTTTTATTTCTGTAGTGTAGAAGCAGCCTTAGTGTACCAGTGTCCTATATCATATTTGTGCCCTTGTGTTTCTTTTTTCCCTGGAAGCTCTCTGTGAAGCCAGTGGCTCATAGACTACTTTGAGCAGCACTGTTCTAAATCACATTTACTCTTAGATGGGCTTAGGATTGTGTGTGAGTTTAACTTGGCCTTGTACTTGGCTGTGACACATCATTAAACGATCATCTGTATTAGCTTTCATTTGCACCATCTCTTATGTCTAGCTGTTCTCTAGCGGTTGTCATCTTAGGACCAAAAATAATAACAGATTATTTATATTAGCCTTCCTTAATGTGGCATACTCTAGACGTGTTGGACTACAATTCCCTTCATTATGAGAAAGCAAGGGTAACCAAGTTGGATTTGGCAATGGGAGTTGTAGCCCAGGACATCACCAGGTTGTGTGAGATAGACGTAAGTACAGTATCTCAACAGTTTTTGCACCTAATGCTGGGTTCATCTATCTCGGCTATCACAGGGTTTTCTTGGCAACTTTCATCATAGGGGGGTTGCCATTGCCATCCTTTGAGGCTGAGAGTATGTGACTTATCCAAAGACACCCAGTGGATTTTCATGGCTGAGCAGGGATTAGAACTCAGTTCTTCAGAGTCATAGTCCAGTGCTCAAACCACTGTGCCACTCCACATCTTTTGTATCCACTGACTTGGCCTGTTTGAAACCACCTTCAAGAGGCAATAATAATTGAATGTTTTGCACACCACCTCTCTTTTTCAGTTCAGTCAGATTAATATAACTCCTATTCTCTTCCTAGTTCTCCAACTTGTTGGGTACAGTCTACCGACGTGGAAACCTGAATTTTACTCCAGATGGAAATTCTCTGATCAGTCCTGTGGGAAACAGAATTACTCTTTTTGACTTGAAAAAGTAAGCATTGTTTTCCATTGTCATTGTAACAATAATCTTAAATGGTGCCTGATTACTAGAGGTCAGAAGGTAGGGCATGATTCTCTGCTTCCTGATAAAGTATATGAAATATACTGCTTAAAAGCTTCTTTGGTTTGTTTTCTGGCATATTTGTTTTGTATCTTGAATATCTTCAAGGTCTGTGGTTCATTGGAGCAACCAATGCCTTCATTGATGCAGCTCATAACTATTTCACACTGTCATTGTACTCATGATTGCAGTGGCCAATTCATCACCTGCTGACCAACTTTTGGATGATGATCTTCATACAGTGGGCCTTTGGTATCTTCTGGGGTTTGTTTCCAAGACCCCCCAGCCATATCAAAATCTGTGGATGCTCAAGGCTCATATACAATTGTGGAGTAAAATGTTGTCCCTTATATAGAATGGCAAAATCAAGGTTTGCTTTTGGGATTTAAAAAAAAAATGAATCCATGGATAAAGAATCTGCAGATACAGAGAACTGACATTATTTGGTTAGGTTCATCTGGTGATAGGCATGCAGTCTGCCACTGGGACCATATTCAAAAAGTTTTATCAGCGACAGCTTGGAAAAACTTGCCAGAGCTTTGCAAGCCCTGGCTCATCTCCATGCATAAAGAAATGGCAGAGTATGAATTTGCTCCACTATTGTAAGAGAGGGGAGACATCTCATCCTCAGAGTTATATGCTGGATTAGTGCTAGAGAGGATGTTGATTCTGTTTAGTGCACCGGTGTCTAGTATGTTTTGGTTGACATTGGCCTGGAAAGCCTGATTCTGTGTACAGAAATGTGTTCGGACTTACAGGTTTCCTTTCGTAGTTTCGGCAGAAGTGGGCAGAAAACCATTTTGTCACTCTTTACCATGCTGTTTTCTCACCTTCTTTTCCAGTAACAAGTCTGAAACATTACCACTAGCAACCCAATACAATGTTGCATGTGTGGGACTCTCTCCAGATGGAAATCTTGCTATACTTGTTGATGAAGGTATTTGTTTTTTAGAAAATCTTGGAAAAGATCATCAGTATCAAAAATTATATTAAGCAATACTGAAATGTGTTAGATTTCTTTTAAGAATAGGTGACCATTTTTATCTGTCTTTATTTGTTCCTTTGGCATGTAGTGAAGTTACTTAAGTCATTTGTTCTGTTGGCATGCCGCCAAGTCACTAGGTTAATTTTATATTTCTTTCATAAATATGAGAGGTACAGATTATGCTGTTTATATTTGAATCTTTTGAAGATTATCTGAATTATTTCATTGTTGTCTTTCCTGCAGAGGGAGCTGCTTTACTTGTCAGCTTGATAAGTAAATCTGTGATCCATCAGTTCCATTTTCATAAACCTGTGCACAGTGTCTGCTTTTCTCCAAATGGAAAGTATGGGAAAGTTTTTGTGTTTGTTTTTACCCCTTTTCTCTATTTATAAGTGCTAGCAGTAATTGTTGCTCTGTTATCATTTCCTGAGTAGACATGCTTAGGAAGGGAAGGGAACCTGTTTTAAAAAACTAAACATAACAGAAAAAAATGTTTTTTCCTTGATTCATCTTCACATACTGAAAATGAATATAAAATTTAGCAGTTTGTGAATTGATTATAAATAACTGTATTATTCTGTCAATGCCAAGGGTAGGCAAAGTGTATCCCTCCAGATGTTGAATTGACATTAGTCAGCCTGAGACAAGCCAGACCAATCACTGATGAGGAATCCTGGGAGCTGCAGTCCAGCAATATCTGCAGAGCTGAACTTTGCCTACCCTGGTATAAACATGTGACTCTCTCTCTCTCTCTCTTTTGTTCTCTCAAAAATGTACACATTTAAAATTTAATTGTGTGAATACTTGTCATCCTAAATAGCTTGTCTTCAAATTCGGCTTACATGTTTTTGCTGAAGTATTTATATACATGAAGTTGACTCTTCATTTTGTATGACACAGAAAATTTGTGGTCACAAAGGACAATGTGGCTATGATGTATCATGCCCCAGGAAAGAAGCGAGAATTTAATGCCTTTGTACTTGACACGACCTATTATGGTGCGTATGATGAAACAACATGCATTGATTGGACTGATGATTCCAAGTAAGTATTTATGCATTTTATTAAAGCAACAACAAAAATTAGCAAATGCATTGAATGTCAATGAAAATGGTGCTGTTTGTTTCTTCTGAGAGATTTGAAAATCTTTTATAATTAAAGGCGAGTGTATGGAAATGTCCAAGTAAAGTTTTTTGCTACAGGGCTGTAATCAGTTATGTTACCTTTTCCATTTGTTAGTACTTTGTCCTTTTTGTAAAAATTTTATGTGTCTAAATTGATTGCAAGCAATTGATAATAACACAATAAGGGGGAAACTTCTCCTTTGTGTAATCAATGCTGTAAAATGATCTCCTTGTCAAAAGCTTATAGGTTCCCAGTGTAGGGTGTTTCTGCCAAGCATGATACTGATCACTACACTGGTCAGCAACCTCTAGTGGTTTTAGTAGTTTTAATGCAGTATTTTACCTTGTTACTGTATTTTGAAAGGTTCGTCACAGCAGTATTGTCAACCACTTGAGGTGCATAGAAGTGTGGAAGTGTATTACATAAATACATTCATGGGCTGAGTCCAGCAGAGTCATTTCGAGACTGGAAAGGAGAGTCCATCTGTTTGTGGAAGAGGTTTCAATCCAGTGGAACTTTTTGTAGAAGAACAAGCAAAGATGCTTTTCCCAAGTCTTCCTTTGCCCTGTCCCCCATATGCCATCTCTACTGTTGTAGTACAGAGTCCTCTAGAGAGATGGAAAGTGCACGGACTCCAGGAGAAAATGGGAACTGGCAAGAAGCCTGTCTCATTCTTCCATAAATGAAATCCCTCATGGATATGTAGATCAACAACCCTATTTGTTGATTTTATTAATTTAAAAATAGATGTTGAAACATTTTGCTGTTATTGTTGTGTGCCTTCAGTTTATTTCGACATATGGTGACCCTAAGACAAACCTGCCATGGGGCTTTCTTGGCAAGATTTGTTCAGAGGAGGATTGCCATTGCCTTCCCCTGAAGATGAGAGCATGTGACATCTAAGTACAACCAAACCTGAGCCCACTTAGCCTCCAAGATCAGATGGGATCTGGTGCCTTCAGGCTATTTGGGTTACCTAAATCCTGTGGGGAACTGATTTCATCAAAAGAATAAAAAAGGATAATGTCTTCTGCTTAGCACAGACGCTGTAGAGGTCTAGAAAACTCTTTTGCACATTTCCAAGTAATGTAGAGGGCTCCACGTGGAAGAGGATGCAGAAGAAAGTTATGTATGATAGTAAATGTAGGCCAATGGTTTAGATCTAAAGGTTTCTTTCTTCTTTTGACAAGACTATTCCTCAGGTGATGAATTTTTGCATGCATTTCCTTTCTCAGGTTTTTTTCCTAAGGTTGCCAGCTGTCCCTTGGTTGTTTTAAAATATTTGTTGACTTACCTATAACTATGCAGTACTTGTTGAATGTTTTTCAGGACATTTATTTTCTGAGCACAATTTTAAAAAATTGTAATTCCAGATGTTTCGCAGTAGGCAGCAAGGATATGTCAACTTGGGTGTTTGGAGCAGAACGATGGGCCAATCTGATTTATTATGCACTAGGTGGTCATAAGGATGCCATAGTAGCCTGTTTTTTTGAAGAAAACAGTCTTGATGTATGTACCTTCCATATTTGTTTTGTTCATGTTAGTTTTTAATGTTGTCATGTAGCTGTTTAGTTTATTTTCTTTCAAGGTAACTGTATAAAACAAGACTGATTAGTTTGTGAATTGACTGTTTTTCTTGAAGTGCTTATGTATTGAAGGAAAGCAATCTTTTAAAATATAGTGATATTTGTGTCCTGATTGAGTAGCTGGAAGCAAGCTAGTAAATAGCACCTCAGATACATTATGTTGTGTCACCTAAATGGATTTTGATAGAAGGTGGTATTTATTTCTATTGTACACTGAGTACCACTCTATGACACAGATTGAACAAATATCATAACAAAGATTTTCTTGGTTGCAAAATAGAATTTATTAAATGTCACACATCCAAGCAAGTTTGACAAAAAAAAAAGTACACAATGAAATGCCCTTTATTGAAATTCTAGGTCAATAAGATTTTATAAATTCTGTTTTAAAGTTCCTCACAATAGAATCTTACTGTTAGATCAGGGGTTCTCAACCTGGGCTGCCCCACCTGCAGGGATTGCAAGATGGAATTTCAAGGGATGTGACAGAGTGCCTTGTGTCCTTGAGTGGTGAGCCATGAATCATCACTATTTTTTTTTTCTGAATAAATTAGAATCTAACTGCTCAGCTTAGATTTGCATTTTATGTTAAAAGTTAAAAGCTTATTTTTTTAAGTTCAATTTGTTCACCTGCAGTATTGCATGTGGATCAATTTGTGGTTCAAAACTTAGGCTTCTTCATCTTCAAATGTGATATTACTTTGGTAGGGAGTGTGAACATTACTCAAACATTTCCTAGGGTTTGGGATACAGAAATGTTTAGGAACCACTGTGTTAGAGATTTACTGTTAGATATCTTATTGGGGCATGTGTTGTCCAGTCTTTATTGACATTATGATCTTGAAGAACTATGCACTTTTTCTTGTTTAAGGGTTGGTACTCTTGTGCAATAATTGTAATAATTATGTCTTGGTATTCCAGTTGTATACTATCAGCCGAGATGGAGCTTTGTGTATTTGGGAGTGTGATACGGAGCTAAGTGGTTTGAAACCTAGATTGCCAAAAGACCATTCTGAAGATAAGGAGGAATCTGTAAAAGATCTGGATGAAGAGTTGACAGAGGAACAAAAGGGCAAAGAGGTCCATGGGAAAGCCAGCACAAACGAGAAAGGGAGAGCAGAGAAAGTGAAATATTCATGTGCTGTCAAGTAAGTGCTCTTCTAGAGGCATAGATGATAGAAGGGTTATAGGAAAAATTTGTTCTATTCAGCATGTTTGTACAGTCAAAGCCAGTTTACATTTCTGTCCAGTTCTTAGCTGTACAAAAATAAAAGAATATCTCCTCAGAACCGTATAAATGTGTGAGTCCACATAAAACAAAAGAGCTTTAAATACAGATTTCAGTATGTGAGAGCTGAAGAACAGTTTATCAAGAGGTCCAGTTTGGTATCCTGTGGTTTCAACAGAGACAAACTTTTTTTAAAATTACTCATCTTTATTTGACATAAGGATTGGAAGTGGGATTTCAGATAGGTTTTTTTCATTAGCACTGTTCATTTCTTTTAGCACTGTTCCCTTCTTTTTTACATCATCATGACGAGTATTTCATTGTGTCATAAACCATAAGTGCTTCATCACAAATCTGTCAAATTGTTCTTTATAGTGAAACTAATTGAATGATAAGTATGTTTTTATTAAACATGTTGGTGGAACATGTTCGTTTTATCTCTTGCTCAGACACTTTTTTAACAAAGAGGGAGATTTTAACACTCTGACAGCAGCAGCTTACCACAAGAAAATTCACCTGCTGATCACTGGTTTTGCTTCTGGAATATTTCACCTTCATGAGCTTCCAGAGTTCAATCTCATCCATTCTTTAAGGTTGGCATGGATATTACTTATTGGAGACTAATGTGGGCTTTAAAAAATTGCTTAGGTTTTCTTTAAGAGCCATTTTTGTTGTTTGAATAAGTTAGACTAATTGTTTTTTTCTTGTTGGCAGGAATTCCATTTTGTGTGTGTGTTTGCGCGCGTGCACGTGCATGCGTCTTTTCCAAAAAAGTTAGATGAATCACGGGTTGTATAAAAATGGATATCCAGACTTGCATGATCAGATTTCTATGTTCTGGTTTATTTATATCCCACCTCTTCCCAAAGCAGTCTACAATACACATTATAACAAAATACCTAATAAAAAAACACCACATGGTGCAAAAGTTAAAGCAGCATTAAACAATCAGTCTAATTAAAACATTACTTTTAAAACATTAATTTAGAAAGACCTAAAATGTATAATACATATTAAACCACAGCAATTACACATCCTTCTACCCCAGTCAGATTAAAGGCAGAATGCTGTCTTAAATAGGAAGGTCTGCCTGTCAGCAAAAAGAGAGCAGAGAAGGGGACAACCAGGCTCTCTCCTGTTTCCTCACCAAACAAACACGAGGGGAATGGAGAGAAAACCTTCCTCAAAGATTGTAAGATGCAGGCAGGCTCATATGGGGAGATAGGGGCTATCTTTTTGAATTATATATTGCCTCTGTCTGAAAATATTTTTGTTTATATTTTATCCAGTAACAACAACAACAACAACAACAATGAATTTTATTTCTTACCTGTCTCTCCCCAAGGCCTGAAGGGGGGGGGGGGGGGGAAACATAGATTAAAATACATAAAACCATTTAAACACATTAAGTTAAAACACATAGACATAGGACACATTAAAATCATCCAAAATAAAAAATATACCAATTTAACATTCATGGTTTAAAATCAACTTGGTAGGCCGCCAAAAAAGATAGGTTTTCAATATTGTTTTAAATTCAGACAGCATGTTTAGCTGTCAAATCTCTCTTGGCAGGTCATTCCACAGTCTAGGTATGGCCAATGAAAATGTCCTCTGGGTGATAGTTGCCAGTCTAGTTCTGGCTGACGAGTAAATGTCTTCCAGAGGACCTGAATGTACAGGGTGGATTATTCAGGAGGCAGCAATCCCATAGGTAATGTGGACCCAAACCATGTAGGGCTTTAAAGGTAATAACCAACACTTTGTACTTTGTACTTGGAAACTAACTGCCTGCCAGTGGAGTATTTTAATATTGGTGTGATATGCTCGCTCCTAGATGTACTTGCAATCAGTCTGGCTGCTGTATTTTGACCTAATTGAGATTTCTGAATTTGGTACAAAGATATATAGATCACATTGCAAAAGTCCATTCTTGAGGTAATCAGTACATGCACTACCATTGTTGGCTCTTCCGATTCTAGGAAGGGTTGCAGCTGGCATATCATAGTCAAGACTGGGGGTTATTTAATATGGGCAGCAGTGACTTAGGATTTTCAGTTTGCTTTGTTCAGAAGGAGACTGTTGCTGACTAGCACTAGAGATCTCTATGGAGATGTAGTGTTGCCTTTTCTAGAAGAGGAGGGAACCAAGATGGTGTAGTATGCAGACTTTGGTAATATATCTTTCCCAGTGGAAAACTGCATTGAATATCAACACAGAAAAAAGATCATCCAAGAATGAGGTTGAGAGTGGCAAGGAGGCCAAGGAAAAATGTGAGATAGACAAATGGAATACATTTGCAGTAAAGATGCAGTGTGAAGCTTATGCATGATTGTATATGTTTGTGGAAGTCTGGCATAAGAACTCAAAAGCTCTGCCTTGCTCCTAATCTCTTTCTTTAGTTTTAATCATTTCCTTTTTTTGTTTCCTTTGCATAGCATTTCAGACCAGAGGATTGCATCTATTTCTGTCAACAGCACGGGTGATTGGATTGCTTTTGGATGTGGAGGTATATATCTGTATGACACAACTGTGTATTAGGGCCCATTCATGAAATCAGTTATGCTGAAATAATCCAATAGCTGTAAATATCAGGCTTTTGAATCATATGAAGTCCTGGCAAAATTGGTGGGTTCTGAGCTAAGTTGTAGTATGTCTTCCCCCCCCCCCCCTCCTCTATTTATAAAAACAGTAACTTGTCACTGGAGAAGAAGAAATCTGTTTCTGAGGTTGGTTATAGCAGCATAAGAGCTGTTGTAGCATGAACTCTTTATGAGTTGCTCCAGTAAAATCTGAAGATCTGAGCTATGTTGAAGGGACCAATCCTATGACTTCTTGATAGCAGCATCCCTTTTGAAATAAGGAGTTGGCATCGCATAGCAAAAAGCTGCAAAATTAACTTTTCACTTGTGGAACAAATCATTGTGCCCAGAAAGTTACAGGAAGAAAACATGCTGCAGTTGCTCTTCTGTCCAAAATTGGTGTTTCTCACACTATCTGATGTGGGAACACACCCAAATTTATTTATTTATTTCCAGGATTTCTATCTCGCCTTTCATTACAGTGGGATTCAAGGCAGGTTTTCCTATGTACCAAACACTATACCATATTTGTTCCAACTGTGGGTTTTTTTTGTTTCCTGGAAAGCTGCCACAGATTAACAGCTGATGGCCTGTGGGCTGGCACAGATCCATAAACCACTACTTTCAGTAGTGGAGCCCTAAAGGCCAAATTAGAACGGATTTACAGGTCAAAGCTCTGTCTGGATGGATGCATGGACAGAGTGGTTCATTCAGATATTCTCTAACTGTGCACTAGGGACAGAGGTTAACCTCCCCAATCTTGATGGGGAACAGAACATTGAAATTTTAAGACAAGATAGCAACAGAACACTGAAAGTTTAAGACAAGACAGCTAAATAATAAATGTATTTGCAGCAGGTTAACTTTTAACTGTTATGCACAAACCCAAAATATTCTACTTACACTTTTATCAAATGTTTTAATCAATTGCCAGGAAAAGAAAGTTGTGGAATGTGCTTTTAAAAAGACTTGCATGGTTAAGGTATGAATTGTTATAAGGTATTGGTGGGCTGTTAGCATCTTCAAGAGACTACCTTTTGCTGAACTGAGTGTAACAAAGCTTAAAAAGTGAGATGGACCTGATGGTGTTAATGTGGACAGGAACCACAATAATTGTTTTATTAAGTATTATTTAGGATTAGAACACATCTGCATGTACTTCTTGTTTTAATTTGTACATTTAGCACAAAGATATCTGAACATTTCAAATACATTAATGAAATGCATGGCAATCTAAATGTGCTAAAAGTCTTACCAACTAGATAGCACAGACCTATCTGCTTGGTGCAAGTCTTAACACTCAACTCTCACAGTATATTTTAACTGATTTTACATTTAAAAAAACAACCATAGTGCTTCAAAAGGATAACTTGTTTGTTTAATTATGTTTTAACTTTGTTATTATCATGTTTTTAGCTTTATCTTACAAACCACCTTTGGTGGGTTGTGTTTGTGTGTGTGTAGAGAGAGAGAGAAAATCTGCCATTACCTCTTTCTTTACTGCTGAAATAATTGGTAGTTTTGTTATTGTTTTTTAAACTTGAGTAATAAACACTGTTACTGTTGACTTTACAAAAGTTAAAATATTTCAGGAAAACATATTAGTGTTATAGCTGGCTTTGAATTTGAATGGTATGTCCTTTTGTTGTATTGACAGGACTGGGACAGCTTCTGGTATGGGAATGGCAAAGTGAGTCCTATGTGCTGAAGCAGCAAGGTCATTTCAACAGTATGTCATCCCTTGCATATTCCCCTGATGGGCAGTACTTAGTTACTGGAGGGCATGATGGAAAGGTAAGTCTGTTGTAGTTGGTTGAAAACTGAGTTTAGGGCTTTCTCTAGTTCATATACTGTAACATTACAAATAGCATTCAAGAGTAGCAGGTTGTTTTCTTCGGTTTCAGCAAACAATTTATAAGAGTTAGAAATTCCTCTGTTATGTATGTTTTTACCCCTATTTTGCTATGGGAGGTGATAGTTTTATTTTTGAAACAAATTATTCATGGAACAGAGGCAGAAGTGTGCATCATTGGAGTCAAGCACCTAGGTTGGTAGGTTGCCAATGAGATTTATGAGGGCAAAATGAGATGGTTGAGGCATGGAGCTTCAGAAGGCAAGATTCTGAGTTGTGCACTTAAGCCCAACTAGCTAACTTCTCTAGGAGCTTAAGTATTAAGAGTATTACATAGTGGATTGTGCTTTCATTGGGGGATGGTGACTTGTTGAAGTAAATTGCTGTGTCAGTCCTAGAAAAGGCATATATCTGGAGCTGAAAAGTTTTTTTTCTGTTTTATTTACAGGTGAAGGTATGGAATACCATCAGTGGTTTCTGCTTTGTCACCTTTACAGAACATACTAGCAGCATATCTGCTGTAACATTTACCAGCTCAGGTTATGTCATTTTTAGTGCTTCCCTGGATGGCACAGTTCGAGCTTTTGATATGCACAGGTAATTTTTTAAACTTCCTTATTTTAACATGGACTAGAAGTGAGGGGCTCAATCCAATGTTAGTCCTACCAAGAATCAAGACATTTGAATGAAGCTTAGGTTAGTGACTGGCAAGTCCCATTGGTTTACATGTGCTTATTCTAAGTAGGACTAACATTGGATTTATGCTAAATATGTGTAAAATCTGGTGATTTATTGCATGCTTGTTACACACAGGTTCATTAGGCCAGATGTAAAAATTCTGATGTAATACTATCCTCAAGTACTGTTATATCATCTAAGAGGCCACCTGTACATTTGACAAGTTGAAAGTATCCCACATCAAAATAACGCCCACATCAGAAATCGACATGTTAAAATGAACATAAGGCTTTTGTTGTACAAATATAATTAAAAACCTAATTAAATTTCTCAATTTGTGAAATTTCATTTGTAAAATTCATTTACTTTTGAAACATGGAATAGTTCTTATAGAACATTACGTAAGCACAGAGGTTTGTTCTTAAATATCACTTTTGGATATTTTAAACAGATACCGCAATTTTCGCACCTTTACTTCTCCACGACCAACCCAGTTCTCTTGTTTGGCTGTGGACTCCAGTGGTGAGATTGTTTCAGCAGGTTCTCAAGACTCCTTTGAAATATTTGTGTGGTCTGTGCAGAGTGGACGACTTTTAGATGTAAGGAACAAACTTCTGTTGTGGTAGTCCTAATAAGTTATGAACTTTTTATTGTGCCCATCTATTTTTAGAAGAGAAAATTTGTACTGGCAGAGTTCTAAATAATCATTAAAAACAAATACTGAGGTCTTGTGAGTTTTAAAACTGATTGTCAGACAGAGTGAAGATACATACACAGTACACTATTTCCAAGTTTATCTTACTACTTAATGAAACCTTTTTGCATTGAAATTATTCTTCTAGTGGTTAATCCTGTTGTTCTGCACACTTAACTGTAATAGCATCATGTGTGGAGAAAACAGGAAGATCTATTCCATTCTACTACTGGTTAGTTTCATTTCTCTTATGAGTACTGTAATGATGTATCCAGGCCAGTTATCTTATCTCCCTATGCTAGTCCCAGCCCATTGTTCTTAGTTATGATTCTGGTGGAAGTTGTCCACTTTGTGGTAGTACTGGCATCCTTGTTCTCGATTCAGTCTGACCACTAGTTTGCTTAGTGGAGCAGCTTTTGATTTTGAATTGTATATGCATTCAAAGATGTTGTTTATCATGTGGTATGAAAGTTACATACTATGGAAAATTAAAATGTTGGAATTTCAGACCAATAATGAAATGATGTACAGCATTTCAACCACTGATTGTATGTACATATATTTTTGTGGTTTTGCTTTAAGGTCATATAGAAAAGTAATAGTTCATGGAATTCAAGTGTTTGTTTATGTATTTTTCTCATTAGGTCTTAGCTGGTCATGAGGGACCCATCAGCAGTCTGTCTTTTAATCCAGTAAAGTGTCTCCTAGCAAGTGCTTCTTGGGATAAAACAGTCAGATTGTGGGATATGCTTGATAGCTGGAGGACTAAGGAAACTCTCCCACTCAGCTCAGATGGTAAATCTCTTTGAAAACTTTTTCAGTAATTCCTGATGGCTGTATGATGTTCACAGTACAGAGTAGCCTGGATGTTTCAGCTTTTAACTATATGGAAACTACTTAGTGTACTTACAAGGAAGAAAATGTATAGGGGATAAGGCATTTTTAAACCAACACTTGAAACTGTGCTTAACTTGGTAAGGTGAAAATTATATTGAAACTGATAAAAGATACAAAGGCAGGCACTCAGAAAATATGGAATTGACAGCATCCAACCTTTTTGTTTCAGCACAAGGCTGGGCAGATATGCCAGTGCACATTGAATGTATTTGACTCTGAAAATGTAAAATGTTGATGACTTGTGGAGGTCTTTAATCTGGTTTTTGTATGACTCTGGTTTGGGTTTTGGAACTGATAGCAGTGTAATCAAAAAAGCAGGCGAAGGAACATTTCTTAAGCCAGGCTTGTCTTTGTCTTCATTTACCAACTTTTGCAGTGCTTGCTGTTGCTTTTCGTCCGGATGGCAAGGAACTTGCAGTTGCTTCCCTAGATGGACAGATAACTTTTTGGGATCATGAAAATGCTGAGCAGACTGGATCAATTGTGGGAAGGCATGACCTGCAGATGGGGAGAAAGGAATTAGACAAGATAACTGCCAAGCAAGCTGCTAAGGGGAAGTACGTTGAATATTTTTTAACTTTTTATGGAAAACTAGCTATTTTCTTTTGAGTCAGGCATGCCTATTCGACTATTGCAATCTTCCACTAGAGTGTCTGGTGAGCTTGCTCAATAGGTATGGCAAAATGAGATTGCACGTTTACTCTGAGGCTCTCTTGTGCGCTTTCCATGTGCTTATTGAAATCCCAGAAGTTATGGTCATTTTTTTTCTAAATGGAATGTAACTTTTAACTGCACAAAAAAGGACTGAATATTGAATATAAAAATATTTGGGTTGTCATCTGAATAAAAATGCTCACATTCTTCTGATACAATGTTAACAGTTGAAGGTAGTGAGAGAAAGGAAGGTAAATGCTTCCAAAATCTTTGTAATTCTGCTAATTTATAAAAAAAATTCTTTAGATAATTTTTACAGGCAGAGAGTATTACAAGTAGATCTTGAAGTGAAATCATGAACATGATTATAAGGAGAAGTGCTTGCTTTCATGCCTGTGAGAACCCATAAGTTTGCAGAAGTACAAAGCATCATTTAAATTTTTTTTGAAGATCCACAACCTTCACCCATCCCAGAGAATGTTTGGAGAACTCTGGGTACTAGGGCCTAACTTGCTTGTTAGTCCCAACTACTACAGACAGATTAAACTGCTGGAACTTATATAAGTGTTGACTGAGCAAGCTCCCATTGGTGGAATTGGTCTACTCCAGTCAGGACTATGAACTTGATTTAGTCCAAGGAGCTAGAGAATGTTATGTGTCAACTGGAAAAGAAAAGGGAATGAGCAATGGAATAGATTGCAGAAACAAGTACTTGACAAAATCACTCCTATACTGTACACGTTGAGTATTGCTTATCTGGAATTCCAAAATCTGAAATATTCCAAAAAACCAAAACTTTTTTCATGGGTGGCTGAGATAGTGACACCTTTGCTTTCTGATCTTCAGAGTACACAAACTTTGTTTCATGCACAAAATTATTTTAAAATATTGTATAAAATTACCTTCAGGCTATATGTATAAAGTGTATACAAAACATAAATGAATTTTGTGTTTCAACTTGGGTCTCAGCTCCAGGATACCTCATTATGTATGTACGTGTAAATAGAGGTATTCCAAAATCCCCCAAACTTCAACACACTTCTGGTCCCAAGCATTTCAGATAAGGGAAACTCAGCCTATAATACCTATAATTGTTGCAGGTTCTATTAATTCTCATGGTTGTTCCTTGGCAAGGAAGATAAAATTGATGATAATAAACTCTTAACATCCCAAAGATATTTAATTCAAGGTTAATTGTTCTAGTTTAACTACTGTTTTGGAATAGATGGAGGTACTGTATTCTGGTATAATTATTCTGGAGGGAGGTTTAAGCTGTATGACTTTTAAACCATGAGATGAAGGTGAAATTACTCATTTGCACTTTGCTTTCTTGCTTTCTTTCTTTAGATCTTTTACTACTGTTTGTTACTCAGCTGATGGACAATGTATTCTGGCAGGGGGGCTGTCAAAGTTTGTTTGTATTTATCATGTTAAGGAACAGATTCTCATCAAGAAATTTGAAATATCTTGCAATCTTTCCTTAGATGCAATGGAGGTTAGTGATTGAAATGTGTGTTATGTATGTTTGGGTATGCAGTCTGAGGATTATCTACATTGTGGTAGGGGTGGGAGCAGGATCAACTTTGCTGGTTTGCTTTTTTTTCTTACTAGAACATAGTCCTCAACTAAACTAGAACCACATGTAAAATACTGGCACAGTTGGCTGGGTATATGCAAATAATAACAATGGAATAGAAGTATTTGTTTACTCCCATTGGAAATAGAGCAGTGTGCAACCACACACAAGTAATAATGTCCCTATGCGGGCAATAGAGGCAGGGGGCTAGGATTCGTTGGTGGATTGTCTCCTTTGTTTCTTCTGTTGCTTTCTTTTCTATATAGACTGATTTTTCCAGGCATCACTTTTTTTACACACCTCCTTCCCCACCCTCTCATGTATGAAACTCATCTTTCATCACTGAAGTTTAATTTAAGTTTCCTAAGGCTTCAGGGTTTGTAAAGGAAAGAAATATAGTGTATTTAAATAGCAAACATACCAAAAATATCAAAGCCAAGTCTGTTAGGCTCTAGTTTTAAATTAGCAGAGTAGCAGAAGTCTAACTCTGCTTCCCAAAGAACTGAGACTGACTCCAAAATCAACACAAGTAGGTTTGCAGGTTAGGGGGTGGCTGAGTTTTTAATTGTTACAGTTATTAGAAAAATATTAAAACACTTTCTGATCTCCTACAAACCACCTAAAGAATTGCCTATTCCTGGCCTATGAGATGGAGTTGTACTTGCTGCTGCTTCACCACAGCAGCTTGAGTAGTATACTGACCATTTAGCCTAGGGATAAGACTTTCCCATGTTTCTGACTTGTGTTTCTATTCTAAAGCAATGCTGCTTTAAGGCAGTGTTATTTATTTTTTGTATGTTGTCTTTGTAGTACTTCACTTTTATCCAGAAACCAAAGACACTGTGGGATTTGTATGGAAGCAGGGGTGGGCATAGAGGGGCCCATGGGGTCCTAGCAGTCTGTGGACCCCAATTTTGTGACCCCCAAAGCTCCCCACCAGATGCCCAACCCCCCTTTCATTCCCCACCCTCCAATTAAAAACAAAACAGTACAATTTTGGGCAGTTTCCCCCCAAACAGTGAAGAAACCTCACCTCCATTGTTTAAAAATAATCCCACCTCAACCCCTCAAGTGTCCCCAAGGCCTGTACTACTCCCAGATATGTCAGTTTTCCTCTGCATTCCCTCTCAAAATGGTGACAGGAAATGAGACAACATCAGAGAAATTTCAGACACTTAATCTGAAATTATGTATAAACTGCTTGGAGAAGTTATTCTTCATTAGTCATGTTACTTATTTTACAGGAATACTTGGATCGCAGGAAAATGACTGAATTTGGCAGCATGGCATTAATTGATGAAGGAGCTGGGGATGATGATAGCATTGCCATCCCTCTTCCAGGAGTGAAAAGAGGTATATCTTCCTTTCTACCAGTGCTTAGCATATTACCTGTGTCATTTGTATTATCACTATGTGAGTTTGTATCCTTCCTTGTTAAATCAATGAAGGATGGAAATGATGAGAACATTGAAAACATTATCTTTTAAACATGCTTTCTTGGCTCTCATTTGCCAGAGTGGTGATCAAACATTTTATTTTAGCTTGTAGACCAACCACTAGAAATATCCGGATAGGCTTGCGTACCCTAATGAAACTGTGAGCTATGCTGGTGGTGGCATAAACAGCCACCAGTAGGGCCTCCCATGCCAGACAAGTAACAACCAAAGGGTCTGACCAAGAGCGTCAAAGGAGAGGATGGGCTCTTTATCCTTATGGCAACCATCCTAGGAGAAGGAAAACTCCAATACCAAACTTGGGCAGATAGTGCTTGTCTAATCCTGTAAGGTAAACCATCTAATCAAACCTACGACCCAAGGATCTCACTGCCACAGACCATGCTTGCTTGGCCTCAGCAGACGAACCTTTTGTTTAAAAGGTGAGGCCAGTTCTGTGCACACTGCACTCCACCAGAAAAATCCATTGCACAGGCTCGAAGGATACATTTGACCCCCCCCCCCCCCAAAAAAAAAGTTCTGTAGCGATAGGTGAGGGACGAAATGGCACATGAGATGCACTGGAAGCTGCAGACCCAACCCTGTATGCAGGCGGTTCAGGACTTTGGTTGCTTGAGGCTGACCCGGGAGATGACAGCATTGTTCGGCAGCATCCTGAACGACCAAGCAGCCTTTTTTAAGGAGAGTGCTGCTTGCTCCATATGGAGAGAGATCTAGAAAAGGTGGCCTAATGAAAGCTCATCTCCATCTACCCAGTTGGCTAGCCGCGGCCAACGGGCATCTCCTGATGCAGTCAAACAAAAACAAAGATACAAAGGTACCTGACCTCCAAAGGTGCAAACAGACTGACGCTTGCATGCTGGAACATCAGAACCATGCAAGATTCTGCAGATAGTGGATGTCCTGGGCGTCGTTCTGCTCTAATAGCCCATGAACTATCACGATTTAATATTGACATCGCTGTTCTTAGTGAAGTTTGTCTCCATGAGAAAGGCAGCTGTAAAGAACACGGTGCTGGCTATACACTCTACTGGTCTGGCAAGCCTAAAACTGAAAAACATCTTTCAGGAGTAGGCTTTATGATTAAAAACTCCATTGCCTCCAAACTCGAAACCCTGTCAACAGGTCACTCTGATCACATTATCTCCTTACGCCTCCCGCATGTTGTTCTCTTCAGTATACAGTCGTCCCCCGGGTTACAAAGGTAATCCGTTTCGGGATTACCTTCGTAACCCGGAAGTCGTTCGTAACGCGGGGGACCGCTTTCGCGGACGGACCACACGGCCATTTAAAGGGGCCGCGCGGCTTTTTTTCCGCTTTTTTTATTCGGATCCCGGGGGATACAATGGCAGTCCCGCCGCCTTCGGATCCCGGGGGATTCGTAAGGCGGGGGACCACTGTATATGCCCCAACTATGCAAGCCGACCCTGTGGAGAAAGACAAATTCTACTCAGACCTACGCCACCTCATACAAAAATTCCCTTCAGAAGATAAAATCATTATCCTTGGTGACTTCAATGCCAGAGTAGGAAAGAACTTTGAAGCCTGGAAAGGTGTTCTAGGCAAGCATGGTGTTAGAAACTGTAATGATAACGGATGCCTCCTGCTAGAGTTTTGTGCAGAACAACAGTTGACGACTACAGACACTATCTTTAAGGAGAAAGATAGCTTGAAGACAACCTGGATGCATCCCCGATCCAAACACTGGCACCTCATTGACTGTGTTCTAATGTGCCAGACAAACATTTGCAATGTTCATCATACTCAAGTGATGCCCAGTGCAGAATGTCAAACAGATCATCACCTTGTAAGATGCAAACTAAATCTTCATCTTAAGCTCAAACCTAAGAGGGGTGGCATCTTAAGGAGGAGACTCCAAGTCAACAATCTTCAACAAGCTGCCATGAGAGATAACTTCCTGGTAAATCTGCAATCAAAACTTAAAGACCATCCTATAGATTCTTCTCCTGCAGTACTTTAGCAACATATCAAAAACAGTATCTTCAGTCTGTGGAAGAATCCCTCGGGTTCTTCCCCCAAGAAAAACCAAGATTGGTTTGATGAAAACAACCAGGAGATCCAGGAGCTGTTGGCAAAGAAGAGAACTGCTCATCAAGCATACCTCGCTCAGCCATCTTGCCATGTAAGAAAAGCAGCCTTCCGTCTTGCATGTAGTAAACTCCAACAAAAACTCTGAGACATGCAAGGATACTCCTGAACAGATTACCGTAGTTCCTGCTATTGCAGAAGAACTTCTCCCTGAAAGCCAATGCAGCTTCAGAGCTAATAGGAGCACTACAGATAAGGTATGTGCTCTTAGACAACTGCAAGAGAAATGTAGAGAGCAGAACAAAGGACTCTATGTAACATATGTCAACCTTACCAAAGCCTTCGACACTGAGTAGAAAAGGTCTGTGGCAGATCCTGGAATGACTAGGATGTCCCTCCAAATTCCTCAAAATGATTATCTTGCTACATGAGGGCCAGCACAGTCAAGTCAGATATGGCGATACTCTCTCAGAGCCCTTTGTAATAACTAATGGTGTGAAACAAGGTTGTGTTCTCACTCCAACTCTATTTATAATCTTCTTCAGCATGATGCTCCAAAGGGCTACAGCAGATCTTGAAGAAGAAGACAGCATCTATATACGTTACCGTACTGATGTTAGCTTGTTTAACTTAAGCTGTCTGAGGGCTCGCACAAAGACTCTAAACTATCTAGTCCGTGAGCTGCTTTTTTGCCCTTGTTGCCCATACAGAAGCAGCTCTGCAGAGCCTAACATCCTCCTTTGCAACAGCTGCAGAGCTGTTTGGGCTGGAAGTCAGCCTGAAGAAAAGGGAAGTTCTCTACCAGCCTGCACCACAAGAAGAGCACTATCACCCCCACATCACCACAGGCAAATCTCTGCTTAAGTCCATCCAGCAGTTCACCTAGTATCATCTCTTCAGATGCCAAGAATGATAAAGAGATCAATCACAGATTAGCAAAGGCATATAGTGCATTCGGAAGGCTTCACAAAAGAGTCTGGAGTAACAAACACCTGAGACAAAGTACAAAAATCAGTGTGTACAGAGCCATTGTACTGTCTATTCTCCTCTACAGGTCTGAAACATGGGTTACCTATCGCCAACACTTACGACTCCTTGAACGCTTTCATCAGTGCTGTATGCGTACAATCCTAAATATACACGGGACTGACTATGTGATGAATGTTGCTGTCCTGGAGCAAGCAGGGATCAATGCTATTGAAAATGCAGCTGCACTGGGTAGGTCAGATTTCTAGGATGGAGGACCACTGCCTCCCCAAAATAGTACTCTACAGTGAACTTGTCATGGGCCACCGAAAGAGGGGCGCCCCAAAGAAGAGATACAAGGACTCCCTGAAACAAGCTCGGCCAAATCGATCACCAACAATGGTCTGTCTTGGCCTCACATCGGGAAGCATGGAGACGCACTATCCACAATACTGCAGCCTCTTTCAAGAATTCCCAACGAACCAGTCTCGAAGAGAAACAACAACGCAGATAGAACTACAACTTGGAAACATCACCTAAGAAGACTTTCTGCTTTGCTTTCTGTAACCAGACTTGTTTATCTCGGATCAGCCTTTTTAGTCATTAACTCGCTTGTAGAAAGCATGGGACGAGTCCTTCCTGAATCTTCGTTAGCGAAGAAAAGCCAGAGAGAGAACATCCCTGGTTTTCAGTACCAGGGCTCCACTCTGAAACATATGTTCAGATCACTGAACAGTGATCTCATGAGGTGTAGAGAGTAGATTCTGAGCATTTGAATAGTTTAATATTTAAAGATTTTGAGGTAACTGCATCAACCACTTTCATGTTTTGTATTGATTATAGAAAACAAGGGTTTGTGCCTATTGCTATTGTAGATAGTGGCATTTTCATTTGTAATCTTGCATTGTAAAATTGTCCATGTTGGTTCTTTTTCACAGCCTTACCAGTTTTCATTCATTAATGTTTATATGACTTTTAGCAGAGGAGCCTTGATTCGTCATGTGCTCTGAACTTGTTTCCTTGGTATTTCTGTAATGCTGGGGGGGGGGGGGGGGGGACATGTGGTCTGCTGCCTTTCTTCTTCACCCCCCCCCAGCGCATTGCTATTAGAAAGGCAGGACATATATTCAATAATAAATAAGTATCAGACTTTTAAAAACAATAATGTTAACATTTATTTATAATGCCCTTTTTACTAAAGGGTAATAAATCAAACATATACAATCAAAAAGAACAATAAAACACAACACTATAAAATGCTAAAATACTAAAATAATAATTAATATGCTAAAACAAAATCCTCATCAATAAAAAGCTTGACCACAGAGAGGGACTTTTTCTGGGAGGAGTGGAGAAAAGAACTAGACCTTCCTGTGTGTTTTGTTGTCCCCTTGAAAAAATTCCCTCCTCTTGGAAATTTGGGTTTTTAAAAGCCTCTATTGATGATGGTGGGTTTTTAATGCTTTATTTCATCAAAGGGGCCCTGTAGGAGAATGGATATGAATGCACATGAGTCATGTATGTGGGCATATAAAAGTTAAAAGGTAACATCATGTTCTCTACCCCACTGTAATAGGTGACTCTTATAGGTGGCATCTGCATTGCAGAAATATTCCAGTTTGACATCGCTTTAACTGCTATGGCTCAGTGGTATGGAATCCTGGGTTTTGTCGTTTGTTTTGGCACCAGAGCTCTCTGACTGTGAAGGTTAAATATCTCACAGAACTACAAATCCTAGAATTCTGTAGTATTGAGCCATGGCAATTAAAGTGGTGTCAAACTGGATTATTTCTGCAGTGTAGATGAAGCCATAGAATGTTGATTTGTATCTAGATAATAGTTCAGAGATGGTGATTGTTGTGAAGGTAAGATATAGTTACCATTCATTTTAGCATTTAGCCTTGTAAAAATCTAAACACTTTTAAGAAATGATTGGCCTTTGGTTTTTTAAAAATATTTTGAACACTAGCAAACACTAGCGCTATATATCTCTGCTTCCTTTATACACTTACTAGTAGCTGAGTGGAATTAACTTGCGATATTGTAAATTATGTACAAGCTAGACATGTAGTTGATTATGGTGTGTATGATACTGCTTATTTACTGAAGGAAGATACTGAATTTATTTTTCACTTTATTTCAGGTGACATGAGTTCCCGATCTTTTAAACCAGAGATAAGAGTGAGCTGTCTTCGCTTCTCTCCTACTGGTGCGTATTTCACAATGGAACTATCAGTTCTTTTAGTGTTGGTTCAGGCCTACATTGTGGAATAAAGTGTCCGCCTTAGTTCATATCTAGAACAGTGTAACTAACCACAGTTATTAAGTAGTCAAATATTGACATTTTAATAACTTGTGAGTAGTGAAATCATGTGTCTTTGTAATAGCTAATGAACTTAAGAAAGTTGGTTGTATTTAAATATCATTTTTAAGAGTGTATGTGTCAAAGTCTGCGTGCTGTCTCTAGCCTTGTATTGTTTTAATTAACAGAACCAGTGTTTCTCTTGCAGGACGAAGCTGGGCAGCAACCACCACAGAAGGACTTCTCATCTACTCTTTAGATGCTGGTCTCGTCTTTGATCCATATGACCTAGAAATTGACATCACTCCTAGCAATATTCGTAAAGTACTGCTTCTGAAGGAGTACACCAAGGCGATTGTCATGGCTTTCCGGCTGAATGAAAAGAAGCTAATTTACGAGGTTCTGGAAACAGTGCCGTATAACGAAAGTAAGATGGATTGTTGCTGCCACTTTAGTGTGGTAGTAGCAGAAGGCTGGATTTTCTGGAGTTCTGTGATATCAGCAAGGCAAAGGATAACACCACAAATGATCTTAATCGTGGGATGGAAGGTTATATGAGTAACCACCATAGGAACAGAAGGAAGGAGGGAACGTGAATATATATGATACCGTAAAATATGGGAATTCATTGATTTGGCTTTCATTTGTGGCAAACATGCACACAACTAAAGCTTGAGACTGGAAAACTTAAAATGTTGAGTCATATAGAATTTAGAGCATGGAAGTGCAGCACGAAGCTGTGTATGCCCCCCATGGCTATTTTGCAACCTCTGACTTCTCTCACATTTGCCCCATTTTGGCAAAAAGACTGAACTGTCCCACCGCCCCCAGAAACCAAGAACAGTGATCCACCTTTTAAATAGGTTACAGGGGCCTTTGCACTATTTGACATAATAATATATCTTTCAAAACCAAAAGTTGTCTTCAAGGTGCTTCAGGAATTTAGTTTCATTCATTTGTGGTTTTTGGCTGTCCAGGTACTCCTGGAACATGTCTGGGGTAGAAACCAGGTCCCTGAACCTACTGAAGTTATCTATCCCTGATCTACAGCCTATGCTTATGCAAATTATATCTTTGCATATGTAATGTTAACTAATAATTTATGTTTGTTTTTTAAAAATACAGTTGAAGTAGTCTCCTCATCGCTTCCAGAATTATATGTAGAAAAGTTGTTAGAGTTTTTAGCTTCTTCATTTGAGAAGTCTCGTCACTTGGAATTCTACCTCATCTGGACTCAGAAACTGCTAATGTTACATGGGTGCAAGTTAAAACCAAGGTTAGTGAGCAGCAGCTTAGGAGGGGAGTGAAAAGGGGAGAGTGCAACACAAGCTAGAATTCTACCTTTGAAAGATTTTTGGAACTTGTTACTGTTGATTGGACTTACATCTGTTTAGCTTTAGAAAACTGAACTGTATCAGCCAAAAGATGATTCATTAGATGGTGAATTTTAAGAGAGATGAAATTAGAATAAGCTTACCATTTGAGCTGGCATTTGCTCCTTGTGTATTACTGTTGCAAATAGTAGGTATGCTCCAAATGACAAGTCCAACTATAGAGCCCTTCTCAGCTTTTTAATACTTCATACTGTTAAATGCATAAATGAACCATTTAGTCTGTTTTATTTTAAAAGGATTCAGAATACCTATAACTACTATGAGATTTATGGAGTGTGTGTCTGTTGTATTTTTCAAGGTGTAATAAATTGCTCCCTACCATTCAGTTTCTCCAGAGGAGCATTCAGCGTCACTTTGAAGATCTTTCCAAACTGTATGTATTCAGCTTTTTTTCCCTTTCAAACCACATCCCTCCCTAATAGCAAGAGGATGAATATTGAGTAACTAAATTAAAATGGCCTTTCCCTTTTACTCCCATCCCCTAAAATTGTTTTTGGCCTAGGAGTTTTATGTGATTATGTTCTGGCAAGTCCATTTAGCATTCATTCACACCTCTCATTCTGTGGCTTGATTTTGCAATTTTATACAAGGGACACCATTTTGCTCTGCCATTATATTTAGTGGGACTTGAGCATCCACGGATTTTGTTATCTACAGGGGTCTTAGAACCAAACCCCAACGGATAACAAGGTCCCACTGTAATGGCATAGCAAAATGGCATAGCAAAATGGTGGTTCGTATATAAAATGAAAAATCAAGCCTTGCAATTTGGAATTTATACTTTGAATATTTTCAAGCCTTGGATGCTTGAATCCATGGATAAAAAATCCATGGATAAGGAAGGCCAACTGTAGCATGTTACTTTTGACTCTTGGCTATATTTTCATACAGATAAAGACGTTTTTGCTAGCATTGCTTTGAAGCTACCCTAAGAAAATGTTTCCAATGGTTTTGTTTCTGCAGTTGTGACTGGAATTGTTACAACATGAAGTATATCCTGTCCATTTCACAACAGCGAGGTATAAAACGTCCAGCAGAAGCATCTGAAAATGATGAAGATTTGCAGAGTTTGGATGGCTCCAGTACTGACTCTATTATGGAGGAATCAGCTGTGCTTCCATAAAAAGCAGTGATTTTATATTTAAGAACTTTACCCTGATTCAACAATAATTTAAACAGTGGTATTCACTGTGAGCTGAACAGCCCTCATAGTGGCTTTTTTTGTACATGTGAGTGACATGAATGCTCAGCAATTCAAACTGATAGTAAACAGCTTTCTTCTTTGTTGTGGTTCTAATTATGAGTCTGGTCTTCTTTTTTTTCTTTTTGTAACACAACCTACTTAGCATATACTTTCTTAATGCTGTTAAATTCTAGGCTTTTTTAGTTTTTAAAACATACCATGTTGGCATTTATGCTGCAGATTGTCCCCTGTGTGAATCGCAATGATTCTGCACATGAATAGGATTTGTATGTGTTACAAATTGGCTAAATGGCTTTCAGCATAAAATCACTTATATAAGATTAAATCATTATTATTATCTATATAACCTTTATTTTTATAGCGCTGTAAATTTACCCAGTGCTGTACATGCATATTAAATTAGACGGATCCCTGCCCTCAGGCTTACAGTCTAAAAGAGACAACACAAAAGGAAGAGGGGAAGGTGATGGGAAAGGGGGTGAGGTCCGGTGGTTCTTCTCTCCCTCTGGGGCCAGGAACAAGGCAGATGGACTGGAGGGAGGGCACGGCTTCGTAATACAAAGTTAAAAGGAGGCATCCTGGGGCAGATGGCACAGTCCTGGGAACGCTTCCCTAAATAATATAGTCTTTAACTCAGTTTTGAACCTGGTTAGGGAAGTGATGAGGCGTGCATGTGGGGGAAGAAGGTTCCAGGAGTGAGGGGCAGCAAGTGAGAAGGGACGAATCCAGGACGGGACAGTAGAAATCCTTGGCTGGGACAGGAGACCTTGACTACCAGAGCGGAGGGTATGAGAAGGAGTGTGAGGAGAAAGAAGTTCAGACAAGTAAGGAGGGGCCAGTCCGTGGAGGGCTTTGAAAGTCGTCAACAAAAGCTTGTACTGGATGCGGAAGGGGAAGGGGAGCCAATGAAGGGAGGAGAAAAGAGGAGAAACATGGTCAAAGCGGCGAGTGGATGTGATAATACATGCAGCTGAGTTCTGGACAGAGATTAGAGGATGGAGGTGAGTGAGAGGAAGCCCTGTCAGAAGGAGGTTACAATAATCTAGTCGCGATACCACTAGGGCATTGACCAGAGTCTTGGCGGTGGAGGCTGAGAGGAAAGGACGGATTTTAACAATGTTGTAAAGAGAGAATCTACAGGTCTTGGCAGTGGCCTGAATCTGGGAGTAAATGACAGAGAGGAATCAAAAATGAAGCCAAGACTGCGGGCTTGCTGAACCGGGGGAAAAATTATGGGGAAAAAATGACTGCAAGGAAGGCTGGATTGTAAGATCAACTGGATAAATCGATTTAGAACAGGATATGAGGCTTATAAACAAAGCAAAATTCTATATCTGAGTAGGGGGCTGTACAGACAGCCCTGAAAGTGCTGGACTGGGGCCAGGGCAACCTCACCGGCAGCCCTGTGGCCCCAATCTGGCATTTTCCCAGGCCAGAGAAGCAGCAAAATGCCGCTTCTCTTTGGCCTGGAAAAGGGTGCTCTTGCACCTTAGGCACCCACTGCACCCCGGTGCTAAAGAGGAGAAAGGGGCAGCCCCTTTCTTCTCTGCATTGTTCCCGTGACCGTGTCATTGCCGTGGGAACGATCTGTGTGCCCAAAGCCGGCATAAGCTGCCTGGGGCGGTGCAGACATGTCGCGTGTGCGCCGCACTGCTTGGATATGGTGTGCTCTGTTTGGACATGGCACGCCTATGACATCATCATGGCAGTGCCCATGAGGACAGGATGGCACCATGATGCTGTCAGCAGCACGAACTAGGGTTAAGGGCCATGCAGTTGGTGCGCGGTCCCTAGAATTGCTGCCGCTTCTTGCCCATCTGTCTCAGGCCTAGGACTTCTAAAAATTAATCAAGCATATCATATTTTAAGTGTTCCTCATCCATGAAGGTATTTATAAACATCAGAGTGGTCATACAGTAGACAGATGAAAGGGTGTTCATATCTTCAGTAAGTTTCAAGATTCTGTTTTGTCTCTTGATCATTTTTTAAAAAAACAAGTGCAGTACTGTGCATTTCATACATTAAAACTTGTTCATGATCACAGTAAATGGTCTGGTCTTTTTTGTATGAGGAAGAGTAGGAATTTGAAAGGGAACCATGGAGAAATGCCATCTGCTTATATTAACAATAACAATGCCTTTGAACCACTGGCTAAAGTAAATGGATTGAGAATTACTGTCAGAATGCCAAGTTTGCACATGAGTTTCATTTCTTCCCTCAAGTTAAAATGCATAGCATCAGGTCTGGTTATTATTTTGTCACCCGAAGGGAAGGGGGGAAAAAACCACAAGCACCACACTCTGAGTAAATTACAATAAATGTTCACTTCCACAACAGCTAAAATCAGCCATCACCTCAATTTTCCTAAAGATAGAACCAACCCAATATGGATTATCCCTCAAGGCATGCCCAGATAGCTTTCTTTCCACATAAGCTTGGCTGCATCTGGTACTACAATTGAAACGACTTCTGTAGATGCAGGTTCATTGGCCAGTAATTCAATTCTCCACCTCAAAAGGATCATGTGAATTGGACCTCTGTTGACAACAAACATGTTAAGTACTTTGTGCTTGTCCCAAAGGGAGGCAAATAGATTCTCTTTCCTTAAGGAAGATGTGAAACGAGTTCTCAATAAACACAGCCCTTCTTCCTTTTCTTCAGCAAAATAGGACAGCGCGGTTTAAATGGAAAAATGGATCAGAAACTGCATCAGATAATTTCATTGGTTGGTGCTTACATGACACAGTTGTAAATAGTTTTGTTAAGCTCTAGGCAAATACTCATCCACTAACATTTTCCCCATGCTAATGAACCAGTATTTTTCCATACAATGCACTTGGGGAAAAATACCAAACAGCTCATTCAATAAAACACAGTGTGTAATTAAGGTCAGAAATAATTGATATTTACATATGCCTTAAAAAACACATTTCTAATCATATTGGACTATAGATGACAAAACTCTTGCATTGGGATATTTATTTATTTTTTAAATCAGAAGTATCTAATGCAGTTTCTGATCCATTTTTCCATTTAAACCGCACTATCCTATTCTGCTGAAGAAAAAGAAGAAGGGCTGTGTTTATTGAGGACTCATTTCACATCTTCCTTAAGGCAATTAAATCTATTTGCCTCCCTTTGGGACAAGCACAAATATATAACTTAAATTGTAACAGAACTGATTCTTTCAAGTAAACTTTCAAGTAAAAAGCTAGTTACAACTAAATGACAGTAATTAATGTAATTTCTTTAGAGATGTAAAATCAGTGTGCATTGTACAATACTTCTTCCCCTAAAATAGACCTTTGCCTAATTTTCCACTGCATTAGTCTAACATTGGCTATACTTACTAGGACTTCTGGGCTTTGTAAATTGACCCAGCTGTTTGAAAAATGTTAGGTTGGATCCAGCACTCCTAGCCTATCCTTAATATGTGTTGGCTACAGTGTAGGACTCATTTTTAAATACAAACACCCCTCTAGTTCTCCCTCAGGTGTTTTGCAAGGGAGTGGAAATTGCATAATAAAGATTTGGAACATTGTGACATATATTGCTGACAACAGAAATTATTTTGTGTACTGTATATGAAATGGCATGAATTCACCATAAAAATGGGTGATAACGGTCTGATTAAAAAGGGTAGTGCACAAAGCAAGGACCTGGTAGAGAGAGGCAGATTTTCCACTTAGACAACGGCTGTAAATTATGTAGCCTTCCAGATATTGGATTGTAACTCCTAGCATTCCTCATCTGTGTTACTTGGAGCTGCTGCTGGGACTTGCAGTTCTAGAAACAAGGTCTAAGTCACTATAGCTCTACAACAGAGGTAGCAAGCATGTGGGGACTTCCTTACTCCTTACCATTGACTATGCAGGGCTATACTTGATGGGAATCCAACAGCTTTTGATGGGCTATAGGTTCTCCACCCCTGCTTCGGAAACAAAGATTTGGACTTCATGCTGAAGAAACATTTCCACCTAGGCGTGCAAATGCCATTTTATTGTTTAACTTGCTTTATAGGATTGATGTGAAGCCAGAGGTCCTTAGCTGAGAAGAAACCAAGAGGTGGGATGTGGTCACACAATTAAAAGATGTGATGGTGGTGAAATCGTCAGACCTCCAGATGTTTAAACCACAATTCCCATTATCCCTTAGCACTGCTATACTTACAAGGACTTCTGGGTTTTGACGTTGTCACACTGCTGAATTTATACAGTTTGACACTGCTTTAATTGTTACGGGCCCATCCTATGGAATCCTGGGATCTGTAGTTGTTGTGACACCAGACCACTGACAGAAGGATAAGGATGATAATATAATATATATAATACTGTATATCATACACACACACAAACTTCCTTAGCTAATTTTAAGGCTGGATTGAAGACACTCTTGTTTAGGGAGGCATTCCAAATGACTGGTTCTTAATCTGCTGCTTATTTTGTTTTTATTGTATACTAGTTCGTATTATTTTAGAGATATTTTAATCATGTAATGTTGTTATAGACTGTGCGCTGCCTGGCAGGTTTTTATTCTTTTTCCCCCCCTTATTTTATTTGGCCCTTACTGTACTATGTAAAGCGCTGTGCAAACTTTACAAAGCTCTATAAAATTTTTTATAATTATTTATAATGTGTGTATACATTATAATTATACATAATTATATTAACTATATTAATATAATTATAATATAATTATATTAATAATTTAATAATAATAATAATAATAATTTTTATTTCTAGCTCGCTCCTCTGAGCAAGCAATTGGGGCGGGTTACAACAAGAGGTTAAAACACAACAGTTAAAATAAACCAATCCCATCCCCACTTCCCACCCCTAAAAAAGGATGAAATATTATTTTATTTATTATATTATAATTATTATAAGACACATTATATATATGTGTGTGTATACATTGTAATTATACAATAACAATATAATATATAATATTAATAATAATATAATATATAATAATGTATAAGACTATATATATAGAGATGACATTATAATTATACATATATAAGACCTTATACCTTATAATACCTTATAATTATATAATATTAATAATATATATTAATAATAACATAACAGTATATAATATATAATTATAATAATTATAATTATACTTATTATAAGACACATTATATAATGATATATGTGTGTATACATCATAATTATATAATAATATAATAATAATAATAATATATAATTATAATAATACATTTTATTTACAATAATTATAAGACACATTATATAATGATATATGTGTGTGTGTTATATATAATTTTATATATATTATATATTATATAAAATGCGTGTGTTGTAAGACTTCAGCTCCCAGGATCCTTGGCCATTGGCCAGGCCGGCTAGGGTTTCTGGGAAATGAAGTCCAAAAAACCTTAGAGGAGGAGGACCAAAGTCTGGTGTAAGAACCCAGTCATGGCCAGAGGACCTCCTTTCCTTGGACTGAGGCCTCAAAATGGTGGCAAACCAGTTTCCCCGGCGCCGCCGCACACACTCCCAGCGCCTCTAGGTGGCGCTGCTGCGCAACTCCACTCAGTCAGGGGGGCAGGCCCTAGTTCTACTCTACAGGCGCCTCAGAAGACACTGCTAGGCCGCGACAGTCGGTTGTTCTTCCTATCCAGCCTGACTGACTAATAATAATAATAAATAATAAAAGAGATGTGGGTCTCCCTGTTGGCATTAAGTGCCAGGCCTGGGCCCCTTTTGTCGAGGGCCCTCCATTCTTCGGGGCAGCGCCTTCGAGGGGCCAAAGTGGCGGTGGTGAGTGGGGGGTCATGGGTTCAAATCTTGCATCCACATTGGAGAAATAACCCGGTTTGGTAACGCTTTAGCACTTTTCTGGCTCAGAGCTATGGAATTCTGGGAGTTGGAGTTTGTTGTGGGGCCCAGAGGGCCCCACAACAAACTCCAACTCCCAGAATTCCATAGCAATTGATGAGACAAAGAGTTAAAGCGCTACCAAACCGGGTTATTTCCCCCAGTGTGGATGCAACCTTATACAGACCTTATACATTGCCAGCCTCTGAGGCTGAGAGAGTGTGACTCAGTCGACCTTGACCTTGGGCAAGTCACACTCTCTCAGCCTCAGTCACACTCTCTCAGCCCTATTTTCTTTTTATTCCTTATACAAGATAAATATCTGAACCTCAGCCAACCTTTCGCGAAAAGAACTAGAACTAATATTAGAAAGAACTAATATTAGAAAACAAACACCTTCTCTATAGAAACAGAACAAGTCGATTTGTTTTAACGGCTGCAAGAAGACAATTTTATTTTTGTTTTTTAATCAACGGATCGATTAAGTTAAGCGTAATTAACCGGGAAGCATTTAATACGGCTTATGTAATTAATGGCAAGAAAGCATTGTGTGTTTTTATGTTATTTGTCCTTGTGAATGTCTCGTTTTGTCTTTTTTATATGTCAAAATTCTTTTCTCAATTATTATTTATTAATTATTACTATATTGTTATTTTTATTATTTCATTTTTTAAAAAATAGAGAAGGCAATGGGAAACTCCCCTCTGGACAAATCTTGCCAAGAAAACCCCATGGTAAGTTCGACTGAGGGTCTCCATAATTTGGGAACAACTTGAAGGTACGCAACAACAACAGAAGCAACAACAACAAGAAGAGTGGAAATGTTCAACGCAAGAAAGAAGCAGGAGAGATGCAGAATATGCATTTATTAAACAATTATGCATCAAATTAATAAGACATAGACATTGCACACAGGCATAAACACATACACACAGAGACTTAACAGATTTTCTTCTCCAGGTGTAACCATGGGCCAAAACACACTGCAGAAATAATCCAGTTTGAGACCGCGTTAACTGCCCTAGGGATGCTAGGGAAATTCTGGGAAGTGTAGTTTTGTGAGATATTCAGCCTTCTCTGTCAGAGAGCTGTGGTGCCACAATAAAGGACAGTTCCCAGGATTCCCTAGCAGTCTCAAACCGAATTATTTCTGCAGTGGGTTTTGGTCCCATGTTGGCCATATAGCAAAGTAGAGTAACATCCCAAATCCACGAAACAGTGATACCTTTATGGGGCCAACCCAAAATTTCATGTTGCACAAGCTTTTGAAGCTCCACTCAGACCAACAACAATGACATCTTGACAAATTCCAGGCCTGTGACTAATATTGATTATTTTTTTGATCCTATATGATTTTTAACACCTTTGCCTGAAGAAGAAGCCAGTGTAGCTTCGAAAGCTTACAGCATATATTTTGTGGATTTTGGCTGGCCCAGTAAAGGTATCACTGTTTTGTGGATTTGGACTGAAATTTTGTTGGGGGCAATTAGCTCACAGTTGTAAACCTCTTAGAGACTGCATAGGTGGTATGAAGTGGTATATTAATGAAGCTGCTGTTGCTATTTTCTTAAGCCGTATATTGTCAGAAGTAAACTCCACTGTGTTCAGTGGTTACCAAAAGCATCTGAGGCAGTAGACTGACGTCTACGAAAGCTCATGCTGCCAACTTCTTTCTTTCAGTTAGTCTCAAAGGTGCTACAAGATCTCTCTACATGTGTTCAGCGGTGTTCATTCTCTACTAATTATTAGTGGCAATAATTTATGGGTCATTTTCCACCGCATAACTTTGTTGTTGTTACTGTGTGCCTTCAAGCCATTCCCAGTTTATGGCGACCCTAAGGCAAACTTATCATAGGATTTTGGAGGCTGAGAGTATGTGATTTGCCCAAGGTCAACCAAAGGGTTTCCCGTAGCTCACATTAAACAGAAAGTTAATTGACTTCATAAAGTTAATTGTTTGGAAGCATCCCCCCCCCCCCCAAAAAAAGTTCAGACTTGTGTCCTGGCTCCAAGCATGGATTCTGAGCTAAGCACTGGACTATTTTGATGATCTTAAAATATGGTACCTGGACGTTGATAAAGCTTTGCTTGGTTGCTGACTTTGGAAGAGGGCCTATGGGGGAATCAAGCTTGCCTGGAAATCTAAATAAATTCTATAACTGTTTCCTTAAACTTCCCACAAGTTTTTTTGTTTCAACTGTCTTAGGATACTATCACATGGGGGGGGGGGGAGGGGATTAAAAAGGCATTTTGCCCGGAAAATGAAGTGATTAGGGCAAAGATTTTCACACACATCTGAGAGGATTTATCCTGGGAAGAACCAGGAATGCTCATGCAACAAACCATTCACAGGGAAATCCCATTAATGTTTATTGCTGGAGCATTCCTGGTTCTTCCCAGAATAAATCTTCTTAGATCACAATGTCTTCTGAAAATCTTTGATGCGATTGAGTGACTTTTCCAGGAAAATGCCTTTTAATCTCCTGATTTTCCCCATGTGATATTCTCCTTAATTGTGTTAATTGGCCAGATGACTTTTTTTCCACTTTTGAAACTCCGGTTGCTGTCATTGTATTTCCAAAGTTATGTGTTCACTTGCAGTTTATGTTTTTGAATATAGGAACATGAGAAGAACCAAGCTTGGTCAGATGAAAGCCCTGTCTAATTCAATCTTCTCTTTTCACAATGGTGACCAGATGACGAGTAATCACAAAGCTTTTATCTTTTTAGGTCCTTTCAGGATGCGGTGTTTATGATGGTACTGAAATCCATGAAGCTTCTGCGTAAGCCTAAATTTTTATAATTATAGATTTCCCAAATGATTATCTGTTGAACTGGTGAACAGTCCAATTGTATGTGTGGAGCTTCGTTTAGCTGCCTCGCTTAATTTGTTTAAAAAAGGGCTAAAGACATTTCTGTTCGAGCAAGCCTACCGATTATGATTTCCTCTCTTGTGTCCCCCTATTATTCCCTCATTATGATCAGACTTGATGTTCCATGAAGCCCTGGCTGACATTGTACTTCTATTCTGTATTTTTACTGTGTTTTTGAATGTTTTAATATATGTTTTTAATTGTTTAATTGTGCACCGCCCTGATCCTGGGAAGGGCGGTATAAAAATAAAATTTATTATTATTATTATTATTATTATTAGATGTGCCTCCAAGTTGTCTGTTGACTTATGGTGACCCCGTGAATTTTTCTTGGGCAAAGCATACTCAGGGGTGATTTTGCCAGTTTCTTCCTCTGAAATACAGTGGGCCCTTGGTACTGGCAGACTTCCCATCTGCTGTTTTGAGCACCTGCCATGCCCCATATTATCCAAAGGGATTTGAGCTTCTGTGTTTTTCCCCATCTGTGGGGGCCTCTGCAACCAAACTCCCAGAGATGAAAAGGACCAACTTGTATAGTCTACAGCACCTGGTATTAGTTGGTGGCTCCCATTCAAGTATTATTATTATATTATTATTAGCTTTATTTATAAAGCGCCGTAAATGTACATGGCGCTGTAGAAAAACCAAATAAAATCAAGAATACTGTATGTAAAAAGTAGTAACCAGAGTTGACCCTGCTTATGTTCAAGATCTGATGGGATCTAGTGCCACTTACTAATGTATAATTTATCACATAAGCAGTTTGGAGTGTTTCTTCCTCTACCACCCAGATACTTTCTTTCAAACCTTGGTTGTAAGTATATTCATTTCTGTGTGGTTGACATTTTGCTTCTTCCATTCTGTTTCTCTCAATGTGTTTCATAGCATATTGGTCCATTTGAGCCGTGGGGGAGCTGATGTTCAGATGTATGCCCCAAATATTTCTCAGATGCATGTTATTGACCATAGCAAGGGACAGCCAGCTGAAGGGGAATCCCGGTAAGACTTAATTTAACATGACAGTTCCTTTATGCATGTGTGTATGTTGACTTGTATTTGAAGTTCTTTGTAGGAAGCAGGGAAGTTTGACTGTCTGAAATAATGCTTCAACATTTTCAAAAAGACTGGTAGGGAACATTACCGAGTTTATTACTGAGTGGTGAGATTGTAAATATTTGATCATCTAATTTTATTAATGGATTGAGAAAAATTATGTAATGAAATACTTTACAATGAAATGCTGTAATGCTCACTGTCAATCTAAGACTTTTGTGATGAAACTTTAAAAACTTTGTTATACAGCTCCTTGTTTAATGCAAGTATATTTTCTCACAGGTTTTAGCAATTAGGTGTATTAGGTGTTTCTTTTTTGGATAGTTTGAAAACAAACTTTTATAAACCCTGCCATTGCTCTTTTTTCCTTAAGAAACGTCTTGGCAGAATCAGCAAGGATTGCTCGTGGTAAAATTGCAGACTTGACTAAACTTACTGCAAATGATCATGATGCTGTGATATTTCCTGGAGGATTTGGAGCTGCCAAAAACCTGTTGAGTATTGAATTTTATAAGCAACTACAATATGTTTGTTTACTGATACTGTCACTATTTAATGTAACAATATACTTCCATATTACTATTTACTAAGTAGTTATTTATTTAGGTATTATTTATTACAGTAACCCAATTTAGTTAATGCTAGTTATTATTTAATAACTAAGTTATTAATTTAGTAAACTAAATACAGTGGGTCCTTGTTATCCACGAGGGTTTGGTTCCATGATCCTCCACAGATAACAAAATTAATGTATGCTCAAGTCCCATTAGGTATAATTTCACAAGAAAATTGTCTTCCATATATAAAATGGAAAATCAAGGTTTGCTATTTGGAATTTATACTTTTTGGGAATATTTTCAAGCCGTGTATGCTCAAATCCGTGGATAAAAAAAATCTGTGGATAAGGAAGGCCAACTTGTACCGGTAATAACTGTTTAGTAACTAGTAAGAACTATTTATTAAACAGTTATTACTAAGGGACATTGCAAAATAAATTACAAGTTGACTGTGGATGCAGGCTTATAAACACTTACCTGAGAGTCTCACTGGGGATATTTCTGAACTGTCATGCATGGGATTTAATTGTCAAACACAATTTTTCTGACTTTTCATACCAGCTTCTTGTTTCATGTTTTGAAGTTTCCCTGTGTCTGTACATGTTTTGAAGTCTTCCTGTTTCTAAAATGCATATGTGCATGTGTGTCTGTATATATATATATATATATACACACACACACACACACAAACACACACCTTTTTTGCCCAGCCAAATTGTACGTAGCCAATGAAGAAAATTGAATTTAATGTTGCTTTCTCTTTATAATGTGGCTTTATAAGTGACACTGAAAGGGAAAGGCTAGTGATAGGTTTCCTTTTTCCTATTACTCTTGCTCCAGAGTTGGGGAAAAAACTTTCCACACCTTAAAGGGAAGTGGTGAGATTTCTTTCCCTTGATTGTTTTCTTTCCCTTAATAATTTCTGCTTTTGTTTACTTTTCTTAGGATATTTGCATTACTAGAGAGGGTTTTTTAAAAGTCATTTTAAGCATAGTAACCATGCATATTATATTAAGCATTGTTATCTTGTACTTCAGGGTACCTTTATGAATGCTCAGACTGCAAATAATATTAGAGTTTTCTTGCTGTGGTAGGTCTACCTTTGCTGTGGATGGGAAGGACTGTAAAGTGAATGGAGATGTTGAACGTGTATTAAAAGATTTCCACAAAGCTGGAAAGCCCATTGGGTAGGTACATTTTATAATGAAGGAGCATTTAAATGAGCCTTCTCTGAGGTAAAATATAATTCAGATTACATGGAATGCTGCAGTCTTGCCAAGAATATGTCAAAGGAAAGATTTGTTCATGCTTGTATCTCTTGGAACTTTGTAAGCTAAATCTAAGACTGCTGGCCATGGATGTTTTTGTTATGTACTTGAGTCTGCTTTATTGGCTTGATGGATCACAAGTTGGCAAAGTCAACTTAGGTTCAAAACACACTGCAGAAATACCCAGTTTGAGACTGCTTTAACTGCTTTTGCTCAAAGCTAGGGAATTCTGAGAACTTTCAGAGAGCTCTGGTGCCACAATAAACTATAATTCCCAGGATTCCCTGAGCAAGGGCAGTTAAAGTGGCCTCAAATTGGATTATTTCTGCAGTGTGTTTTGGATGAGAAATATGAAAAGTTCTGCTGGATCAGACCAAAGGTTTGTTTCATCTAGCTTGCTGGTGGTACAGTGGTTACATGTTGGTACTGCAGCCATTCAGCTGTGTAAGCTAATTGTCTCCAACAAGCTGGGTACTGATATCCAGAGAAAAGAATATCCAGAGAAAAGAAAAAATAGAAAGAAAATAGGATAAAGAGATAGATCTTTGAACATAACTTATCTGTTGGGGTAATTTTCACATGGAGAGCCATGTTCATCAGTTGTGTTAAAATGATTGCAATAAGACTCCTGCCTTCCTGACTGCATTCCAAAGTGGTTATTATTTATAAGGACTGTACTGATTTTAGTAATATTGTGTATTTTAATGTTAGCTATTTTTAATAAGGGAAGACGGGTGCAAATATGGTTTGATGTTGTCCAAAATATCAAAGATGTCATCTTAGGAAAGAGTCTCAAAGGAGTTTGTCATCATCATCATTATTTCTTCTTCTTCTTCTCATTATTATTATTATTAATTATTATTATTTTTAGTCTGTGTTGCATTTCACCAGTCCTGGCTGCAAAGGTTCTTCCTGGTACTGAAGTCACTGTAGGACATGAAGAAGAGCAAGGTGGTAAATGGCCTTATGCTGGAACTGCTGGGGCCATAAAAGCACTGGGAGGAAAACACCATGTTAAAGAAGTAACAATATCCTTTCTGTATGTGGCTGGATTAAGGTAGTAACTGAAGAATCTTTCCGTTTTCTTGCAATTTCTTGTTCAGCACACATACTGTATATGGAAACAAGTTCCATTCGAGAAATAAATATTTCACAGCTGAATTGAAAAACTTTCAGAAACACATGTCAAATCTATCTAATAAATTTCCACTTATGCTATGAGGTAACATTGGTCTATTCTAGATTGGCAAAAAGAAGTGTGTTCATGGCTGCATGAAAGTCTAGCCTTTAGATGACAAAAAGGGAGTGTGCCATGAAAACACTTTTTTTGCGTTTTAGGGGAGAAGAAGCGCCTTTAAAAAGGTGCTGGTTTTCCCAGCTTCTTTTTTAAAAACTGCGGAACAGCGCAGCTTCATCTAAAGGCTGTGGTGCAGCTGCCAAGCATTAAGGAAAAGGCAACTTCATGTCACACTTTCCTGCCAATCTAGAAAGCCCAATTGCTTATTTTCCCCTGCAGATTTCCAGAATCAGGACAGCTGGTTTTTGACATTATACTTGTGTCTGCATCACAAAAATGGTAACATTTGCTTTAGGAGATTGGTTTCCTTAAGTTCACCTGCTGGGAAAATGTAATGAATCTGTCAGGAAAGCTATTAACTGCTGTTACTTGCATTGTGTGGACGTAATGCTGAACTATGAATCAGTTGCCAGCATATTCACTCCCTCTTCTGTCTTCGAGCACACGGAGGACATTGGAAACTTTTGCTTCCATTTTTAACTGACCACCATTTAGCATTGATAAACACTCCCTTCCCCTCTCCTCCTCTGGCATGGACTGAGGGCGAACAAAAGCTCTTGCTTCTATTTTAACTAACACAGTAACTTATTGTTACTTCTGATGATTAGTCTTTATGCTGGTTTTGTTGAAACAAGCCAGCATCCAAACAGTAGGCAAAATATCCAGAGCTGGCATTCTTAGGGTTATACACATGCATAAATTTCCCTTATTCCTGCATATGTCTTTTTTTGGGTGCTGTAGGTGTTGGTGTTCCCTTCCTCTGTCCACAATATCTAAAACTCTTTATCTCAAATAACTTACTGAAACTGCTACCACCAGCAATCCTTTGCCTTATGAGGAGTTGACTCGGTCAGAGAAGCACCTGGCTATATTACCATAACTAGACATGAAATTATTACAACTCCACTGAGCCCTCTAGAGGACTCCAGTGGATCTCAGCAATACTCTAAGTATTTTGCATGTAGATGTATCCAGATGCTTCTCTGGTCCTGCCTTTGCTCCCCATGAGGCATTGATGGCTGTGCATTGGTGCTTCAGAGGCTATACAGTAAATCCAAGGAAGCTCATGGCACATCTTAGCATATCTACATACTACACTGCACTAAGTCATGCAGGATTGCAGCCTCTGTTTGGCTTTGGCAAAACTAAGCTATGATTAGTTAAATAAAATGAAAACCACTGACTGTCATTGCCTAGGATTTTGGAGGGGTGGATAGGGAAGATTTATTGTTTTGTTGGGTAGTTTGGCTTAGCTCTTGTGTTTTCCTTAACTATATCCTCCATGAAGCCCATGTGGACACAAAGCACAAGGTGGTAACTACCCCAGCCTTTATGTGTGAAACTGACTTACATCACATCTTTGATGGTATTGGGGCTATGGTAAAAAATGTCTTGAAGCTGGCAGGCAAATGAAATGGATCCCCTCGGTAGCAATAATAATGGTCCTTTGGAAGACTGGAGTCCCAACAACACTCAAGTGACATAGTGTACTGTACTTTGGAATGCATTGGACTGGCTTGTTTAATTTCCAACACTGGAACAACTAAGGCTTGTTGAATCATGCCATACATAGCAGACAAGTTATAGAGTTGACGATATGTCTTCCTCTGGAAAAATTTCCTGCAGTAAGAATCTTTAATTGATAATTACTCAATTAAGCAATTTAAATGAATAGTAAATCTCTAAAAATTATTCTGATGATTTATCACGTTTTTATTAAGATTACCGTTATAAGGCTGAGCAGCTATGTGCTCCCAACAGTATTAGTGTGGAAGTTGTAATAATGATGTACACAAGGTAGTGTCCTTAACATTTTTGAACTTTGATTTTTGGATTTACATTGTGCTGTACTCTCCAGTAAATTGGGTGTGGGACTGAAGAACTGTAGAATTATTGATCTGCATCTTTCTGTGAAATATATGGACAGTCACTACATTATTTGGCTGAGCATATGTCTGCAGCCTAAATAATGAGAAGAGGGGGTCTAGTATTGGATATTATGACAGGCACAGCATAAGACAAGATGTGTTGCAAAATCCCTTGGTAACAATAGCAGCATTCAGAAGAATTCAGCTCAAGAATAAAACAATGAATTCCTGATAAGTGTGCTAAGTTTATTTTGTTCAGTCACTTGGAAGAAGTAGTGCTGAAAGCCATCTTTTGATCAAATGCTTGACAGTTCCTATTGTGTGCATTACTATCCTTTGAAAGCATCTACATGAATGTTGGTAAGAGTATGTTGTAGTATGCATGAGGTTTACTCAAGGGGGCCACAAAACTTGTAGGCCCTGATTTCCAACCTCCCCTCCACTTCCCAAATATTTTCTGTCCTGGAGGGGAAGAGAAATGCAAGGAGGGTGCTAGGAGCCTCTGCCTGAGGCAGGAGGAGAAGTATTTCCTTATAAAATGTTAAAATATGAATATATATGAATGAATGAATGAATGAATGAATGAATATGTGCACAGTGAACAAAATATTTTTTTTCATTTGCTGTGCTGAGTGCTGTGCTGAGTGGGGGGGGGGCACAAAGTCTGCATGTAGATAATATTATCATAAAGACAGAAGAGACCACAAGGGCCATCCATTCACAATCAAAGCACTCCTGACAGATGGCCATCAAGCCTCTCTTTGAAAACCTCTGTGGGAGTGTGTTCCACTGCTGACCAGCTCTTACTGTCAGGAAGTTTCTCCTAATGTTGAGGTGGAATCTATTTTCCTGTTGTTTGAATCCATTGTTCTGGGTCCTATTCGCTGTAGCAGCAGAAAACAAGCATGCTCCATCTTCAGTGTGACACCCCTATCATATCACCTCTCAACCTTCTCTTTTCCAGGCTAAAAATACCCAGCTCCCCAAGCCTTTCCTCATTAGATGTAGTAACAATCTTGCAGACCCTTCACCATTTTGGTCGCCCTCCTCTGGACACACTCTAACTTCTCAACATCCTTTTTAATGTTTTGAAAAGGGGTCACGAGGGTAATACGTTCAAGAACCAATATAATAGCAATTCTGTTTTCTGAATTTCTTCTTCACCTGAACTCTGACAGCTGATTTTAGCCACATCATGTCCCCCCATCCAAAAAATAGCTTTGTTCCATGAACAGAAGGAAAGTTATGTTCATGGAAGGTTCTCCTTCCATTAATGAAAGCTCCTGTTTACAGAACAAACCAGCATCCAGGAAAATGCATTTGGTTCTTTCTTTGGATAGGATTTTTGTCAGATTAATTCATCTTTCTCATTTTTGTACCCCATAAGTTTAACAACCATGGAAGGTTGTCAGTTCATTATGAAGAACTGATATCCCCATTCTAAGCATTCCAACAATTCATTAAGGACCCCAGTCTGTTGTTTTTGTGGCAGACCATTATGCTTGCTCGTGAATAGGTTAAACAGTAGGAGGGACCTTTCAGTCAGTTTGCATAGGAAAGTATCACATTCATCTGTTGGCCATATTGGAGGAAATATCTTCCAGCACCAAAGGGACTGAAACATGGAGAGGATCCTGTCTCAGACCACTACCACGGTTAGTTTGGCTTCAGTTGACTCTTGTTTCACACTATTATTTATTTACTAAGCAATCACATTAATTTCATATCTAGTTTTGCAGATACAGAGGTAATTGTTGCTACACGCAACAAATCTAAGTCATCCGGAGTCTGTAAAGGAAGTTCTTGGAGCTTCAGTTATCTTGGTTCACTGGGATGGAGAGAAATAAATAGTGCATTCCAGTAAGCTGAAAAGTGATATAGCACCTCTTCTATGGACACGTAGTAACCATCTTGCAGGTGCACATTGGGAGAGAATATCCAATCCATCAGGCCTGGTCTTTAGACTAATTTGTTACCTTATTCCCTAATTTTGTACCACTAAGGCTGCATCCATACTGCAGAAAAAAATCCAGTTTGGCACCACTTTAACTGCCATGTCTCAATGCTGTGGAGTTCTGGGAATTGTAATTTGTTGTGGCACCAGATCTCTTAGAGAAGGCTAAATATCTCACAAACCTATAATTCCCAGAATTCCATGGCATTAAGTCATGGAAACTGGTGTCAAATTTGATTATTTCCACAGTGTGGGTGCAGCCTAAGTGGTCCTAAAAATGGCATTATTCTTTATCTTTTTTTTTTTTTTTAGTTATGGACAGATTAGTAGTTTTTTAAAAGCAGTTTGTTGATTGAATTACACATCATTACATACAGAAGGCCTTAGGAGGAACAGCTTGGTGGGGAAAGGTTGCGAGTTTTCTACTTCACAGTAGAACCCTTCTGTGACAAATCCCTATATTCTGATGTAGTTCAGTAGGAACCCAGAAGTGTCTGGTAAATGCCCTGAATGTACACTTTTTTCTGTGGGAATCAAGTAGTTTAAGCCATCCTCTAGAGCACTCCTTGCATCCAAACTGAAGTATCCATCCAGAATCTTTTGCACAATGGTGCGTCTCATTCAAACTGGCTGACTTTTCTCAGTTGTAATGTGCTGCACGACTTAACATGCAAGCCGCTTTGCTGACCAGTGTCAGGTGCAACAGTCAGGGTCCTCTCCCTCATGAATGCCAGCTTCTCCTTCCCAGGAGCAATGCAGCTCTGGCCGGAAGAAGGTGCTGCAGTCTTCTCTCTGGTTGGGCTGGGGGCCATATAAGCAGCCGCTGGCTTGCTTGGCTAGCTGTCCTGCTTTGACCATTGTCCCACCCTCTTTTCACACATAGTGACAAGCACTGTTTCATCTCAGGTCTTGTGGAGTTTCACAGGTTGTTGTGTTGAGTGTTGTCACAACTTCAAGAGGGCAATGGCATGTGTCTAGGATCTGGGAAATTGTTCACCAGTGGTATTTGGCCATTGTTAATGTAAGGGAGTCCCCTTATAGGACTTGGGGAGTGTGATATGGAAAGGGCTCACCCAAGTGGGGGTGGACACCTCTCTGGGACTACCTGGTGACAGGCAATACTGCAGGGCTCCGGTCCAGGTGGATCCCTGTCATCCCAGCAGTGCAGCACATAGCCAGATTGGGTTTGTCAATCAGCAGTCAGGGTGGTCAGTGTTGGGATCTGGACCCATGCATTTGAGCCAACCCCTTTTCAGCTGTAATCAATAAAGTTATGGCCTATTTTTCTCCAGTTATGTGGCTCTGTGTGGCTATTGCAGCCTTGCATCTTGCCCTTGGTCAAGCAAAGTCTATTGTAAAGAACGTGGATCCATACCCTGTAAGTTTCTGATTTGCTGCCTTTAGTGATTTTATTTGGAATAGCAGGCACATGATTATTGCCTTCCCTTATTTTGTCTCTTCTTTCCAAATGAACTCCTCTTTTTGTTTGGATATTTAGCTTTTTTTTTTTTTTTGAATATTTTTGAAATGGGAATTTTCTGCTAAATCTTCTCCATGAGGAGGACAATATGGTTACAAGAGCTTGTGTTCTCAGAACATTCGCAAAATTTCTGTTAAGGGCAGAGGTTCTAGGCTTTCATCACGGAAAATTAATGTACTTTTCCTGTTGTTTCCTTGGGCAGAACTGAACGGAGGGCTTCTGACAATAGAACTCATTTGACAGACAAAGGCATGTCAGATTTATTCTTCCTAATGGCAACCTGTCAGTGATTACTTTGGGGGAAACCTTGGGGAAATCCTTAGTGACCAACAGCACAACTTTCAAAGATCTAGCAAATCAAAGTCTATCTTTTGCCCATCCCAAACATGTGATACTTTAGTGATAAGCCTTCCATTGACCTGATCTGAGATAATTATCCCCTCTTGCATACTTACAAAAGCACGGAAAGCCCCAGAAAATTCCCTTAAACTAACTTGGCAGAAATTCTCAAGGCAATGCACACAAGGAAAGACCTTTATAGAATCACTTCCACAAAGTCTGTTCCAGCCTATACTACAGTATCCAGTGTCTAGTGTCAAGTTCCTGTATAAGCAGCTGAAGTAGTCAGTGGTACATACATTCTGGTCTTTCGATAGCAATGTGTGTTGTTTCATGTTATCTCGAAATACGATAAACAGACCCTCTCTGTTTTGGGACTTTGCAAAAAGAGCTTGTCTAGACACAATGATGTATGTCGCTGTCCTAATAGTTTGGAGGAATCTCTTGACGGTGACTGTTCTAGCTATCAGGCACACCAAGTACAACCAACCTGCAGAGAAACATGGCAATTAAACTATTATCCATTAACTATAAGAAACATGGCAATTACACTATTACCCATTTAATTGCCAGAGAAACATGGCAATTAAACTATTACCCATTTGCTCAATATTTATATGTGTTGCTTCAGGGGTACAAGTACTGTCTGCAGGGAACTTGTAAATGGCAAACTGTACATATGTCCACAGTATCCACTGAGAACGCTTGGATGCATATAGTCATTCAGAGGGTGCCTACGCATACGTACTTCCCACAGGAAAAAGTGTACATGCATGAAACATGTTTATGCAGAAAATCACAGAGTAAGAATATTGTGCAGGAAGAGCTTATGGAGCTGGAAGGGGGGATGACTTTCTTGATGAACCTCCTCTTCACAAAGACAAGGATTTGCAATTCCCAGTTGTTTGACAATTTTAGTAATATAACTTCCCACACAAAATTGTGTACTGAAATGAAAAGCAATAAGCACATGGAAGCAACAGGCAAAGGTCTACTAGCCTCCACGCTGCCTTAGGGCATCTTTCCAGAAATACACCCTCAAATGGAATGTGCTGCACTACACAGGTGCCTTAGAAAGAGCTACTATGATTGAGTAAGGAACTTTCCTATGATTTGTGGCCCAAATGCTAGAAGAGTTTGGCTTTACATTCCTGCCTGGAATAATCAAAACAGGATAGATTTATGATGCCCTAAAGGAGGGGTGGGCAACCTGTGGCTCTCCCCAGACATGGTTGGAGAGCAGATGCCATCACCTTTCAGCAGCATAAGCTAATGGTGAGGGATGAGGGGAGCTGCAGTTCAACTTCTGGAGAGTCTCAAGTTGTTTATTCCTGCCTTAAAATGTTTACATATTATAAACACCTCTCATACTCTAAACCAATGGTTCTCAACCTTCCTAATGCCGTGACTAATACAGTTCTTCATGACCCCCAATGGATAGAGGAGTGGTGTCTCGGTTCCTAAGACCATTGGAAATGTGTGTTTTAGGATGGTTGTAGGCAACCCCTGTGAAAGGGTCGCTCGACCCCAAAGGGGTCACAACTCACAGGTTGAGAACTGCTTCTCTGAACCATACAAAGACAATAATAAAACTTCCTTAATATGCATGCAGTCAGAGCTGTGTCAAACTGCATTCTTCAAATTGAGTCTTCATCACATTTTTGCGAGCGACCCCTTATTCCTTGGATCTTGTGATACGAAAATTTTAGAGATCTCCCTATTTACATTTGAACCTTCATAACTTTTCACAAATAGAACACGAGACTGTTTCTTTATCATTGTGGTTTATGTCTGGCAGCAGCAAAATCAGTTTCTCTTTCCCCTCCAAATTCCCTTCACTTCCCCTCTGAAGATTTTTCTTAGATTGTTGCAAACTTTCCCTTATGTGTAGGAATCAAACCATTTATCTCAGAAGAGATGGAATCGGTTTTTAAAGAGCAGGAAAGAATCATGCCTTTTGATATTTCAAAAGATTTGATAGCTAATTAGCCTGCAAAATTAAAAACAGAAGTGGAGTGCAAATGCCTTGCTTTCTAGTATATCTGATATCTTATGTCAAGTTATGTTAAGAGTTTATTGTGAGCAAAATTTATCTTATTTAATCAAACTTAGATCCTTTGTTTCAAAAAGGCAGTTTTGGGGGCCTAGCTTCCAAATACTATATAAAAGAACAGGACTATACTGTATATATAACCTACAGCCTGAGTATGGCTGCTGCCACACTGTAGAATTAATGCAGTTTGACACCACTTTAACTGTCATGGCTCCATTCTATGGAATCCTAGGATTTGTAGTTTGTTGTGGCACTAGAGCTCTCTGACAGAGGTTACATATCTCACAAAACTAGAAATCCCAGAATTCCATAGCATTGAGCTGTGGCAGTTAAAGCGGTGTTGAATTGCATTAATTTTGCAGTGTACAGACAGCCTACATAGCCTTTAAATTGAAAAAACAATCCTGAATTTGGGTAGCCATGAGAACCCTACCTGTTTTCCCACATTCACAATCACTCCAAGCCTGGGTCTGAACATGTGAAACATCAACTATATTTATACAGTTGATCAGTTCCTTAATACAATAATCAGGATCTCTAATCAATTTTTTTATCTTTCTACAGTTTATCCCCACACAAGTGAACAGAACAGAAAACAAACCCCAATGCTAAGTATGCCAAATGTTCATAAATGAAGCACCTGCTTTTTCCTCCTGTGTTCCAGCTTCAGCCTTGAGCTGGCCAAGCTTTTAGCAAATCAGTCCACAAAAGCAACTACTATCACAACATCATCACTGTTATCCATTACTCATTTACATCCCAAAGCCGGACCTCACGGTGGCCTACAAAAATTTAAACCAGTACAGATGGACAAAGATGTTAGTTTAAAAAAACATACAGAAAGTTACTTAGTTGCATGTGTGTAACTAGGGTTATTCAGATGGTGAAAATAATCCAGGATGAATCCGGGTTGTTCACATTCATCCTGAATGCACTCGAATCATTTTTTTTTTTTGTGGGGGCGGGGCTGCCAAAAAAGCCACTTAACCCAGGATAAGGGTGAAGGGTGTAGAGGGTGAAGAGAATATTAATGTGAATTTGAGATAGCTGAATTTGTGATCTGCAAATACAATGACTAAAAAAACCCAAACAAAACACAGTGGACATATAGAAATCCATCAGTGATACCTTTATTGGCCAACGGTAAAGCACAGTATACTTGTTGCAAGCTTTCAAAGCTCCATGGGCTTCTCCATCAGGCAAGATGTTACCAAACAAGAGGGGGTAAAACAACTGGAGACGTTATTCAGATGCCTGCATGTTGTTTCAGTGCTTAGTAAGGGTGTTATGATGGGGAGGATGGCCAACACAGCTATCCCTGCATGTTTTTTGTACAGTGGATGTGCATATGTCAACAAGTGATTAACAGCCAGAGTTTACTGATGGACAGTAACAATTCTACATACATTTAAGCTTTAGCATAATGATCAAGGTCTCTACATTATGCAAGTAACTTCCCTCTGATCCAGATTTTGGAAAAGTTACTTCTATGAACTCACAGAATGTCGCAGATTTAAAAAAAAATGTTTCCAAGCTCACTGCTTACATGTCCTTCCTCCTCCTTTGTTTCAGGGATCAGGAACATGTGGTTCTCCAGATGGCCCCCCAACTTCCATTAACCCCAGGCAGCATAACCAATGGTCAGGGATGATGAGGATTGAAATCCACCCTGCTCCACATACCTGCTATTTAATACTTCAAGCAGCAAATTAAGATTTTTTTTTGCCCTGTTTGCTATAGTCTTTTATAAATATTGTCATTGTTCTTTTGCACATTTTTCAAAATGCTATCAGTTCTGTTTTTGTGTTTAAAAAGAGGATTTGAGCCCAACTAGCAACAATATAGTTTCATATCTTCTTTAGTGTAGAAGTAGACAAGTAGGAGCAGGGAAATTGGGTGGGACTTTCCCAGGATGACAAAAGGAAACCTTCCCACCACTTTCCTCAAATTCATACATAGATGGATGGGCAGCTGAGGAGATGTATTTTTAGAATGATCTGCACACTTCACTGTCAAATAGCTTCCAGAAGGATGCAAAACATTCCCTCTTCAAAGTGGTTGTTCATGAGGGAAATTCTGAGCTTCTGCTACATACACACTCAGCCAAGTGAACCCAAGAGAGATGCCTGTTTACTGCTCTAGATATACGTTCTAGGTTTTCGCTAGCTTCTAGCAGGCTGATCTCTTTTTAAGGAGAAAATGGCAGAGCATGTTTTCTTTTCTAGGGCAAAAGAAGGAGTATTCTGCCAGTCATCTTTCTAGCCAATTGTTTTAGTGCTCTACGGATATGTAGCTGTTTCCCTCTGTTGTGAGAAAACTTGACATCTTCCCCCTGCTGAGCAAAACTGGGAAAAGGAAATTGCATTTTCACTGTATTTAAATTTCACTACGTTTTTATGGCAGATCTGTGACAGATCTCCCTCGGTACTATCACCACAATATATGAATTGTGTACTGTTGTACACGAATCCCATGGGCACCAACAGCCAAGCATCTGGTGATACCTTAAAAGACTAACAAGCCTTAAAGGTAACTGTTCTGAACTTCGGCCCACATCCTCAGATGTACCTTGGTTGCAACCAGAAGCAATAGTGGACCCAGCAATATCCCTTACAAACCTGTTTCTAGGGGAGATGAAATCAGCTAGTCAGTTCACTACCACCCCACTATGACCAGCTGGATTATCTGATTTTACTTTTAGGTTATCTCATCCTCATCCAGTCCATTCTCTACTGGGGATGCTCTAGCTGGAGATCCTCCACTGAGCAGGGGGTTGGAACTGATGACTCCTGTGACCCCTTCCATCCCTATGGACATTATCATATGGGAGGAATGTCTCCCAATTTTGAAAGAAAAGAAAGTGGAGCCAATTTGGAAATAAATGCAAGTATGTGGATGGTTATCACAGCTCAGAAGAACACAGTGCCCATCCCAAAGCCAAAGCAATGCAAATGCAAAATAAATTATCCTATGAGTACATACCTATCGTAGTCTAGAATTAGAATTAGCATCCCTGCACATGTACAATGAGGGCAAAATTGGATCATGACCTTTTTACACTTCCAGCGGGGCTTGCTTCCAGTTTTGCCTTGTTTCACGTTATTTGTTCATTCATTACCCTTTATTTCATGTTATTTAGACAATTCACCAATTCAAAACTAGTCCAAAATTTCCTTGTACTTGGTTTGAGCATTGGACTATGACTCTAGAAGGCAGGGATTGGATCCCACTGGGTGACCTGATACAAGTCACACTCTCTCAGCCTCCTCAGAAAATGGTAATGGCAAACCCCATCTCAAGAAACCTGCCAAGAAAACCTTGTGACAGGGTCGCCCTAGGGTCACGTAGAGTTGGTAACAACTTGAAGACAAACAACAACATTGGACAAGTCACAAAGCCCCCACCTTCCAAGTGTCTCTGGACAGAGTAAAGGAGGGGAGTAGGAGGCATACTCAGCGTTCTGTGCTTCCTCAAAAAAGAGCTACTCCCATACAGCACAAGAGTACTTCACCTTTTCAGCCCCTTTGGTCTCAGCAGGAGCAGCCAGGGAGCACAGGAGAGAAAGTTGCAGTCAGCAAAGGGCCTTGGGAATTGTAATCTGATTCGTAGGCAATCCAAGGGCAACCGAGACATGCGTTCCATACCTGTCAAATTCAAATTGAACGCAACTTTGGAGTGGAACAGGATTTGTAAATTCTCTGTTTCCCTGAATTTACCCATCTCTCTATTGACCCTGGATTGGGTTTGAATTGAATTAGTGTTGCCTTCAATTACGTGCAATAATCTCTCATGAAAAAACGTAAACTCCCCCATGATTGCACCCAGGATGACACTGCATTAACCTTCCAATTTTCTCTGTGTGATAACATCCTATGATTCTATGGTCACTGATGAGGCATCAACTCTAGGGTTCTACAGAATATGATGGAAATAAATCTGTTCCACTAGTTTTACTATGTGCTCTCCATTACTGTTAGTGCAATTCTAATACAATATTTAGGAATTGGACTGTTAGGTTTCAGCAGTATTATCCTATCTATTCCAAGAGGAGAGGATATTAACACTCCCAGAGCTAATTTGAACAAGTATTTCTTCAGCATGCTTCTTCTGTATAAGGGAAATCTTTTTTCCTAAAAGATTTCAGAGTGAATCTGAAGAGATTAAAGCTTATTAGTCTTCGAAGGTGTCACCAGATGTTATAAACCACAATTATAAAGTAGTGAAGGTGACAAAGCAATTTTTCTAGAATATAACAGTGCAAAGCAGGGCAACAGGATTCTCAGCAAGCTTATCAAAGATTAACGTGACTCATAACCACACTATTTTAATCACTATCAAAATTACTCATACTATTGGTGCACTTTAGATTCAAGAATTTACTGTGCATGCTAGATTAATGTTACAAACAGCATCAGTGCCTCAGAGCCCTGTTAGCAATACGATAATAATTGTGAACAGTTGTATACTGTAAATAGTTGAATGAAATTGGCAGTACTTAGCAATTTTAACTGAATGCACTTGCCACCTAAGACGTAAGCTTAGATAAGGGTGAACTCAATAATTAGCATCCTGCAGATGTGGGATTTTTTGGACCTTGTGGAAGGCAGCATAAAGTTACTTTCCCTACAAGACACCCATCATGGTGCACAACAGTACCTACTTAGTTTCATAAGCCAGATTTTGACAAATGTCATAATCAGTAGTCTTGCATGCAGCTACCCAATGTGATGATTAGCCCTTAGAAAACAAATTTGTGCCCATAAGATTGTTTAGTCTTTTCTTCCAATTTAGCTGAAAACGACATAAAAGCTCTGTATGAAGGCCAAATAAAACTGAGAGGGAGGGAGGCATATCTGAAAATAAATCCAGACCCTTTACAATTTGTTTAATCCTTCCTAAAATGTATTTTCCAGTACAATCCAGAGGTTAATAAATGCATAGTATTTTGTAAAAAAGCAACCTCTGTTAACTAAATACAGTCAGCCCTCCTTATCCATGGATTATTTTATCCACAGATTCAAGCATCCACAGCTTGATATTATTTTAAAAATATAGAAATCCCTAAAAGCAAACCTTGATTTTGTCATTTTATATGAGGGACACCATTTTACTATGCCATTGTATTTAATGGGACTTCAGCACCCATGGATTTTGGTATCCATGGGAGGTCCTAGAACCAAACCTCACTGGATACCAAGGCCCCCATTGTATTAACAGAGCCAGCACTGCCTTCAGAAACAAATGCATGCATTGTTTCAAGGTCTGGTATTGTCCATCTGAAGAATATCCTAACTACCGGTTACGTATCTTCATTATTCTCCCACATACAGAGTATTAAAGTTTCTTGGGAAGCCTATCCTTTTGCCACTTTCAACACATTTTGCTTTTAGCATCCATTTACTTCAGGTCTACTTTAAAGATAGATTCCATTAGACTTAATCCAAATGAAGAATTAAAGGCTCAAAGATGCATTCAGAACAAACCTGCTAAGAAGCTGACAACCTACTGAACATGCAAATAAAATACCACATTCCAGTGATGCACAAACTAATTTGTACACAGCTTCCAAGTGCCTAAAGAGCATTGAAGAGTCATAAATTTTCCTCTGGAAAATAGCTACAGATTGCAAAGAAAAACAAAACATGACCCAAGATTTTTGACCTAGACATCTTGAGCATTAAATGTTCATTCTCATATAAACTAGGAAATAATGTGTGCAAGGTCTCCAGCTCCATTTGAAGCCCAAAATGATGAGGATACACATAATCCAAAGGTAGAAGTCTCCATCCTCATAATGTGTTGGACTACAATCCTCATCACCCCCAGCTTCCATGGCCAATGTCATTATGGTTCGGGAATATAGAAATTACAGTACAGTCCAATACAACTGAAGTGTGCTGCATAGGAAAGGCTGCTTTCTGCTTATTTAACATTTTGGCAGGTTTGACATGAACAACGAACTGTTGATATTCTATGTAATTTTATAGGAGTAAGTATTATAGTTTTTCTTATGTACTATGTCGCTGGGCTATTATGATTAATAAAAGAATTTAATATTTCATTAATATTATACTAGTACAATATATCATATGGTAAAGTTCTACATGCAGTATATATACTGTATTTTTCACTATGCTGCATGCACAGTGGTTCACAGAAAATAGTGACTACTATGATGGACAACTCTGTTAGGCTGCCTAGTGCTAGCAGAGGTCTCATCCCCATTTCTACACCAAAGCAAAAATCCACAAAAGAAAAAAAAAGCCAGTATGGCATAGTGGTTTGAGTATTGGAGCTCTGGAAACCAGGGTTCAATTCCCACCTTAGCCATGAAACCAACTGGGCAAGTCACATGCTCTCAGCCTCAGCAGAAGGCAATGGCAAACTTCTTTGAACAAATCTTGCCAAGAAAACCCCATGATTTATTGGCCTGAGGGTCAGCATAAGTCGGAAATGACTTGAAGGCACACAATGACAACAACAGAACATGGCAGCCAGTATAGCCAACCTTCTTATCAAGCTGAATTTATATGTACATTGTGAGCACCTGGCAAATGGTGATCTATGATTACAATCCAACATCCCCTCAAAATAGCATAAATATTCGCACACAGACATACTTGAACCACTATGACACAACTCCCTCATGGAACAGCAACACTGTGTAACACATCAATGACTGGGTGCCACTGTGCAATGTGCAATGCATAACTGTAATGCGCAGCCACAATGTACAGTGCACAAAAAGCACAGGGACTAAACACAATGTGCAATATTGCTGTATGCACAACTGCACTTCTGCTGCTGTTAGCAGAATGTCCATTGCACTGTGGCAAATAATTTGTGTAGTATGACTTACACATGTGTATGTCGCTAAAAGAATGCTAGCCTACAGGTAATGTATTTTATTATTCTAAATATGGCAAATCATCCTGAAATTAATTGATGAAAATAAAAGTAGATCAATTTTCTATAATGTAGTAATGTTTTTTTTAAATGAAAATATATACATGAAACTTTCAGCTACATTTTGGCATAAGGTTAAGATTAATCTTTGCTCAAAGATCACAATATATAAAAAACAGTATAGAAAACTAAGTCACAATTTATTTCAGGTTACGAAATTTAAAAACCCATCACATTTATATTACAGAGTTATTTACATATTTCAGACTGAGAACTTGGAAAGTAACAAAAATGCAGTTTGGAAGACTATAATGAAAACAAACCAGTTTTAAATATAAACATACATCTCAGTTCTAAAAGATTTTAACCACAACCAAGTAGTGTCCCAGATGTGTATTTTCTAAGTAAATAAAGCAGTTGGTTAATGCATGTTTTCAGCTTGTCCGAAATGAAGGATGGTACTCTTCAGGTGTTGTTCAGGCAAGTTTACTTATAACGCCCCCACCCCAATGCTTTTCCAACTCAGTGGGAAGACAGCCTTTAACAACATTATCAACAGAGTTCTGTTGAATTCCTAACAAAATTAATGCAGAACTGACTTGATCAGGGCTGAAATTTACAGTTAGTGCTAAAAACAAACAGGGGAGAAGGTCATTCAGTTTACATCCAGTTAGCACTTCCTGAACTATAATACAAATTGAAACTCAATTGACACTTTAGTTCATACAGACTTTCATATATGAAGAGAAATGTACATGAAAATGCATAGTCTCATAGTGCCTCTGACCTGCAAACTCTAGATAGTTGAGTCAGAACCAATTAGTTAAGATGATTACAGACTTTCATATATGAAGAGAAATGTACATGAAAATGCATAGTCTCATAGTGCTTCTGACCTGCAAACTCTAGATAGTTGAGTCAGAACCAATTAGTTATGATGATTATCCTCCATTCAGCTATACTTATCAAAGTCTTGTACCAAATGAAGCAGCCCTCAACCCAACCATTTGTGCTCAGTTTCCTGCAGCATCAGTCATGGGCTGTGTCCAAGAAAGTGAATACCTTTCAGAGGTTTAGTCTTTATCTTCCAGTTATGCACTGTGTAGAATTGTGCCTTCTATGGTGAATAGTTGGAGCTCCTGGAAGTGCAAAAGACCCAAGGCACATTCTGGGTACAGACCCATATTTGAAGGAATGCTTTACAGTAGTGTTGCCATGTCATTTAGCTTTCTCTCCAGCAGTTCAAGAGCTCTAGAGGTTTTCAGTTTCATCAGGAGCTTTAAAAATAAAATTAAGTCTCTATTACCTACTGGAAAGCGGGGACTATTTAATACTGGGGAAGTCTGTAGTCTGAGCAGGAGGATGCCTCACCCCCAAAGTGGTGAGGTTGGGCACCCACTCCTGCTCAAACCATGGACTGCCAGTATTTAATGCCAGTATTTAGTGGGAAAGATTCAAAACATGAGCCCTCTTGTTAGAAGAGTAAAGGTTGAGTCTCCCTTGTTTGAAATGCTTGGAACCACGAGTGTTTGGGATTTTGGAATATTTGCATAGAAATAATAAGATATATTGGAGATGGGACCCAAGTCTAAACATGAAATTATTTTATGTTTTGTACAGATCTTATACACAAATCCTGAAGGTAATTTTATCCATAATATTTTAAATAATTTGCGCATGAATTCAAGTTTGTATACACTGAACCATCAGAAAGAAAAGGTGTCACTATCTCAGCCAGTCATGTGGACAATTTTGGAGTATTTTGGAATTCCAGATAAGGGATACTCAACCTGTACTACTACATTTTAACACCTCCATCTTGCTTGTCTATAGATGTCATGATGGCAAAGTCTAATAACACAAAGCAACCAAGTCTGGTTGCAGAATTTGCTGTGAACACCCCTACATTACAACAGAAATGATGGGGTCTCACTATCTGAATGTATACCATAATGAAGCTCCCATAGATATTATTACAGGCTCCATAGCATCTATATATATATCACCCATCCCATCTCATCCCACCACCTAGAAGTGATTTTGATCAATCGTTCTTGGTAAATCTCTGAAAGACATGCATGAATACTGTAAAGAGTCCCAACATGCTCATCTGGATCAAATGAAGACATCAATTTTTAATCTGTAATATTATAAAAAAAAAGTTTCAGACTTTTGACTTTAAGTATACAGTATATTTCTAAGAACACATTATTGTTGGGTTTCCTGCTTACCACTGCAATGAACTGCTTCTTCATTTTCACAACCATCTGTTAAAAAGAACAATTTCTACATGTTTTGAAGGGTATATTACACACTATGTACTGCAAAGAAAAAACAAGAACAATGTTACCTCGTTTTAAGAAGGCACTTGGGAATCTAGAACCCTAATACACTCGTCCCTCCACGTTCGCTGGGGTTAGGGGCACAGGACCCCATGAATGTGGAAAACCCGCAAATAACAAATTATGTTTTTACCTGAGATAACACCTCTCTAGGAATCTCTAGGTCTTCCAGTGCAACTCTGTGGTCAACATTTGCCAGACATTGACCACTGAATTGCGCTGGAGGAGTGCAAATGTCTAGCGGAGTGTTCTTTCTAGGAATCTCTAGGTCCTTCAGTGTGACTTTTAGTTTATTTTAACCATGGAGTTGAGTTGGAGGGCTTACATATTCCTAGAGAGAACATATTAATAAAATCCATGAATAACCAAAACTGCAAAAGCCAACGCCGTGGAGGAACGAGTATAACGAGTAACCACACCTACAAAGTTAGGTTGGATAGTAATAAAAGGAGAACATGTTCAATTACATTATTTAATTCTGGAGTAACAGAGAGGCTGCTAATCCCCAGGAGGCACTTGATTTATTATGCTAAGCATGAAATCTGGGTGAAAGTATAGCCAAACAAGCTGCCTTTTGCAAATATTTACAGTAAAATTAAACTTCTATTGGTTGTTATTTCTGTCTGAACTCCTTTCACCATTTAGCCAAATTCAAGTACATATTGATTACCATTAGCACACTATCGATGCTACGAAATATCTCTGTATTTCTGGGTTCATCAGCACACATATGTGTTTTTGTGTACAGTATCTGAATCAAGACCTTTAGTACTAAACTCTAATTGAATTTTTTCAGGTCCTGTATTCAGCATTAAAGACCAAGGCTGGCACCTCAAAACTGAGATGATACCAGAATTTTTGAGGCCTTTCCTCTCTATAAACAGCCTTCAACACACTGATGAGAGGTAAGGGTGTCTGCTGAATTACCGGTAGTTAACACACAGGGTTCTGTAATTAAATGCAGAAACAAGCAATGTTCTTTTCATACACAGATGCTCTTTCAGCATGTGTGGACAAACAGTGATTTTAGGATATTGAAAAACTGATTTTTTTTTTTTAAGAATTGAAATTTAGACATATCCAGAATATGGAATGCCAATCCATACTGATGATAAAAAAAGCCTGTGTGTGGATAAAACTCCAACGAACATATGGGCAAGTTTGTATAAATTTTAATAAAAGAATAACCAATATAGCTATTGTTTTGTGAGCATAGGAACTTTTAATGGTCCTACCTCATAGCAACTCTTAGCAACTCATAGCAACTCTCTCTATTAGAGAGAAGGCACTTTTTGTCAATTAGATGTTTTGTCAATGTGGGATTTGCTTGGCCAATATGTCCTGTGTGATTTTATTATTACTTGAATATGTCCTGCTTTATCCAATGTTTCTATGACCACAACACTGAGACAACAAAAACACTATTTTAAAAAAATCAAATGCTGGCAGATGCTAAACTGCACAGATTGAGTTTGGGAACTAGCAGCTTTTCCACATAAACAAAATCAATCTTTGTGCCTGAAAGATATTTAGGGTTGCTACACTGTGCAACATTACTAGTCAGAGAATTCCCCTAGAGACACTTCAGTCCTGGAAGGCTCAGAAATACAGAAATACTGTACAGATGAGGACAAAGAAAGTTTTGCTGCCTTCTAATATGCTCAGATCCCTGATTCTGGTAAGCAACAAATCATAACTGTGTGGTTGCACTGCCATTCTTGCAGTACCTGCTAGCCATGCCAGCTTTGGGTTTTGGAAGTTGCAGTTGAAAATAGAACTTGTAGTAGGAGCAGTGTACAGTCTGAACCCATATCTGCAGGGGATAACTTCCCAGATTTACAGTGGACAGTGAAAAACATGGATAATAGTGAATGCTCCATTTCCACCAGAAGTTGATCATAGAGTTGTTATGGAGGACCTCCAGGAGTCCAGAGACTCCTCCCCAGATGGGGGTAAATGAACTTGATCCCATGGATATGAGGGTCAGACTCTTATGTAAGCAATTACCCCATCTCTCTTTTGCCAAAGTCTTCACTTTTAAAACAAGAGTCATGTCTGTGATTGAATGAGCCCCCTGTTTCTTGTGTCTTGTTGAAGAAGGAGAGTGGCTTTATATAAATGGTGGTTGAAGTGTGGGTCAGAGACTTCATGTTGGCCCTTGGTCTCCTAAAGTGTGGTCCTTGAAGCTCTCTAAAGCCCCCTTACATATCCACTCAATGGGGAAAATAAATGCCTTCAAACCAGCCAAAATTGAAGCTGGAAATGATTCAGTGTCACTTCTGGTTGCATCAGGCACATTGGCATGTGTTGGGGAGAGGAGACACACAGGGGTGAAAACTGGCCTCTACCACCTCTACAGCTGCCCACCTCACTTTATATTTTTAATGACCTTTACAGAAAAACACCTAAAGATATTTATAATTGGCTGCAATTTTCAAAGGATAAGTTAGCACTGATTCTGCCACTTGATCTGCCAGTTTGGAAAAACTACACTGAACAGAGTATAGCTACTGTTAATATTTTTCTCCTGAATACTAATCTTTTAGTATAATCTACATTTACATTATTTACTTATTACAAAAATAAATAAATCGCCTCACAGACCAACAGGGCACCAGATAATGCACAATGGATAAGAACACATTTTTTGCAAAATGGATAAGAACACATTTTAAAAATCTTTTAAAAACAGATTAATACAATTTTAAAAACCAGTTTTAAAACACACACACAATTAAAATAGTTCCCAACCAATCCTTGTCTTAAGGGTCGAAGAGCATATGAAACAATGCCGTCCTTGCTGGCTGTTGAAAACTCAGTATGGATGGAGGCAGTGTTACTTCTTGAAATATAGTTCTACAACAAAGATGCGGCTTCTGAAAAAGCACTGTTGCATGCATTCACCAACCTAGCTTCTTACATAAGTGGGGCATACAAAAGGGAGTCCACAGAGGAATTCAAATTTTGGACAGATTTATATGGGAGGAGGCAGTCTTTTAAGACATTCTGCTGCTAGGCTGCTTAGGGCTTTGTTGATCAAAAGCAACATCTTGAACTGGACTTGGAAACAAACTGGAAGCCAATATATTTGATACAAAAACAGTGACACATGGCCTCTGAAGTACACACCAGAACATAGTCTGGCTGCTGAATTTTCCACTAGCTGTAGCTTCTGGGTGCTTTTCAAGGGCAGCTCCACATAGAACATACGAAGAGGCAATTAAGGCATACTGTGGCAATTAACTATGGCGAGATGATTAAGGCATCATTGTGGTCAAATCCTTCCATAAGAGGCAAACTGATTAAATATGGAATAGACAACAACACTGTCAGATGGATCCATAATTGATCAGAAAACTGTGCTCAAAGAGTTGTCATCAAAAGCTGTGCTTCAAACTGGAAGGAGGTCTCAAGTGGCGTGCCTCAGGGGTCTGTCCTGAGGCCATTACTCTTCAACATTTTTATCAATGACTTATCAATGCTGTGACAGAGGGAATCTGTATCAGGTTTGCAGATGATCCAAAACTGGAAGGAGTGCATGGAAGATAGGCACAGAATTCAAATAGAACTCTGGAAGATAAATGATGTGATAGAGGGAATCCATAGCAAGTTTGCAGATGATTCAAAAACTGAGAGTAGTGCATGGAAGATAGGCACAGAATTCAAATAGCACATTGGAAGAAAAGGTTCAAAAGAAACTTGAGAAATTAGAAAATTGGGAAGAATTTAATAATATGAAATTCAACAGAGACAAATGCATAATTCTCCATTTTGGCCACAAAAACCAAATGTACAGGTATAGGGTACATGGCTTTGCAGTACTATTTGAGAAAAGGACCTTGGAATTATTGGGGATCATAAATTGAATACGAGTTAGCAGTATGATGCTACAGCAAAGAAGACAAATGCTATTTTAACCTGCATTAATAGAAACATAGGCCCGATCTAGACGGGCACTTTGCAGCGCATTTAGGGCTAAAAAGCCTGCCTTTAGGGTTAGGGAGGGCGAAGCGTCTACACCCTCCCTAACCCTAAAGCATATGGACATCGCCATTTTAAGATGGCGGCATCCATACAGACGCGTCGCAAGAGCGTCATCATGTGTGCAGCTGCTAGACACGCTGCTCACATGACACTCTAGTGCCACAGGAGGGCGACAATCGTGCCCTTTCCGCGGCACCAAAAAGGAGCTCCAAACAGAGCTCCTTTTTGGCGGCGGGTCTTTGCCTCGGCTTTTAGACAGCCGCGGCAAAGACCAAGGGAGAAAGGGGCTGCGGTGGTGGCCCCTTCCTCCCTGCCTCCGCAAGCGGGGTGCAGCGGGCACCCAGGGCACCCGCTGCACCCCACTTAGTGGCCGCGGGGAACCGGCAGTTGGCCGCTTCTCCGCGGCCTCCAGAAGTGGTGCGATGGGGCCGCTGAGGCTGCCGGTATGGCAGCCTCGGCCCCATCCCACCGCCTCTGGAGGCGGGTGAAGACTCTTTGGGGCGGTCTAAATTGGCCCATAGTTTCCAGGTCGAGGGAAGTAATAGTCCCACTATACTCTGCATTACAGAAGTTAGCTCTCATCTGGAGTACTGTGTTCAGTTCCGGGTGCATCGTTTTAAGAAGGATATAGACAAATTGAAGCAGGTTCAGAGAAGGACAACATGGATGATAAGAGACAAGGAGAACAAAACATATGAGGAAAGGTTGAAGGAACTGGGCTTTTTGTTGCTGGACAGGAGACTGAGGGGTGACCTCAAGAGCTATCACAGAGAGGAGGGGGCAGGTTTGCTCTCTGCTACACCAGGGTTTAGGATTAGGTCTAATCATTTTAAGTTATGGGAGAGTAGATTCTGAATCAATTTCTGGATAGTAGGAGTGGTTTGGCAATGGAATCAACTGCCTAGGGAGGTTGGGGGGGGGGGGTCCTCTTCTCTTGGTGTCTCTAAAAAGAGCCTGCTGGGGAGAGCTACCTGCTGGAGATACTTTAGCTGAGGTTTAGCAGGAAATTCTGCACAGAGCAGGGGGTTGGATTTGATAGCCAATGATGGTCCTTCCAACTCTATATAAGTCGACATAGTTTTTAGTATTCAATGCCTGGGATGCAGCACAGCAGCATACAACATGAGACCTTCTTTTTATCCCTCAGTCTTCTCCTTCCACAAACTTGTTTTCCTAAGCTTGTGGCTGCTGATTACATGAACATCTCTATAAGCCACTGTAGCATCCATTCAATTTTTCAAGCCCTGTGTGCAAATGTATAGCCACAAAAATGGTAAAACAAATGGAAAGCTACCAAACTGCATACCTGACTGTCCTACTCTACCTGTAGAGATAATGCCTTATATATAGACGGATTCTGAAAAAGGGAGCTACTTCAGCCCTGATGTAGATGTTAGGTATTTCAAATAGCAAGTCATGTATGTGTGTGTTTGTGTGTGTATGTGTACAATCATGGAAATAGACTCCTGCATGATATGAAGTTTTCCATAGGACAGCTGGATGCAAGCAACAATCATATAGATTCAATCTAAGATCAACTATTTGGGCTACATTTGACTAACCACTAGCTATATTGCTGCTTCTGAAATGTCAGGTTCACTGTTTTGGCAGTCTGGGTATAACTGGATAGCATCCCTACACTCATGTTGTTGCATGCCTTCATCTCTGACATATGATGACCCTTACTCAAACTTATCACTAGGTTGCTAAAATGAGTACCCAGCTTGTTGGGGGCAATTAACTTACATTTTGTAAACCACTTAATACATTGGTAAGCAGTATAGAAATATACTTGCTATCACAAGGTCTACTTGGCAAGATTTATTTGGGAGGTGGGGTTGCTTTTTTATTAATTAAATAAGTTTATCAGACAATATAAGAAAACAAACCTCAAACATACACCACTTCTTACATATGAACAAACAGTCAAACCGTAATACATTTAAATCATTCCTTAAGCATCATATAATTAATAATTCTCCTGTCTTTATTTTAACTCTAACTTTTGCTTCATCTCCTTTCTTTTGTCTTCCTTACCCTATCTCACAGCCTTTACCTTGCCCAAGGTTACTCAGTGGGTTTTCATGGCTGAGTGGAGAGTCAAACCCTGGTCTCCAAAGTTGCAGTCAAACCACTACACCATGCTCTCTCTCTCTGCTCTTTATAGGTTTGCCATAATGGATATATTGCTTACTTACCAGTATATGTTTTTTGAACTGAAGGCTTCCTTTTATTCCACCAGATGTATAGAATAATTACTCCAATACCAGCTACCACAGTTACCACAACAGCCAGAACTATGTGTTTTTTATGATGGATGTCTTTGCTTGTATGACTGTTTGTAGAGCTATCTATGTCAACTATAATGGGAAGAAAAACAAGAAATTCTGTAACACTGCTGCTGCAGAAAATATAAATCGCACAGAATACTGACACATTCTGTATTACTAAAAAAACTGGTAAGATCTCATTAAGGATCACATCTTAGCAAAAGGCATTGTTGTGTCGGCACATGTGACACAAAGGAACACAAAGGAACACTCATAAAAATCTGCAATATCTGAATCTAAAATCTGTACCCTGGTCATATTTTAATCAAGACAGGACAAATTATGAACCAGTTTTGAAACTCCTGAGTTTCAAACCCCAGGTATAATCTGCAGTGCAACAAAAATGCACTTTGACACTGCTTTAACTGCTATAGTTCAATGCTATAGAATCCTAGGATTTGTAGTTTTGAGATGCTTAGCCTTCTCTGTCAGAAAGCTCTGGTGCCACAATAAACTACAAATCCTGAGATTATGTAGCATTGAACTATGGCAGTTAAAACAGTGTCAAACTGCATTATTTCTGCACTGCAGATAGCCCCAGTCTAAAGCAAAGGTGAGAGGGAATTAATGTATGATTACTTACTGGCATTTTCACATTTGATAGGAGATATCAAGATTTAATTCTAGTTTAAAAATGATAAGAAAGCTTTAAGAGCCTTCAGAGTCTGAGACTATATTGTGCATATTTTATAACTACTACATACTATAGATTATAATATTATACAGATCAACATACTCATAACCACCCAATGAGTATACCTGCAAAGGCCAGTATACTGTTACTGGCATATGTAGGTATAAATAGTGTTACGCATCTGGAGTTTTTTTGGGTTTTACCACAAAGTAAAGATTCAGTTCACAGGTAAGTGGATACCTATTCAGCCAACAGCAGTGTAAGTGAACTTATGCATGTGGGACCACTGTGCACATGGTATTGGACTGCAGTCCATAGAGTAGCATGAAAGTGCACATTGCCTCTACTCTTTCACTCCAAATACTGTTCATTGCAATTGCACACATGGTTGCCAACCTTTGACATTAACCATTAATCCACCTAAGTTGTGCTTTTCTGGTATTCACTCCAAGGGTTCCCTAAAGCAAAATTAACTTAACTCCATTGGTAGATATTTACACTGTGATGAAGTAATGCAGGACTATATCAAACTGTGTATATTTTTTTAAACTCATGACACACTTGTCTTTTACAATAACATGACCCGTAACATGGATAAGAGCTGAAACAGGTAAAATATGGACACCAACTTACAAGTGGTAGTTATAGTCTGATGCAGCTGCTGATTTTCAATTATACACTCTAAGTTTTTATCAGACGTTGCTTTAATCATTAATGTACTAGAAACACTGAAAGTCCCATCAGAGTCTTCAGCGTGCCATTTAGTTGCATTCAAAGTGCTGTTGTCAGTTCTATTTATCCACTTAAGATTTTGCAAAGGATATCCATGGCTAGAATTGCAAATAAATATCAGTTCCTCACCAGATGGCACAGGACGTGTTATAACTGGTTTGCTGTAGTTTGCTGTGAGGAAAATTAGAGTAATACATTTGTCAATTGCATCTTCAAAAGCCACTTGGGGATATGATAAGAGGCTGGAGGAAATGCATTTCAAAACAAAGTAATATAACAGCTACAGTTATATTCAAACACAACAATATAGCAACAGCTACACCTCTCCATTACTTCTGTGCACTGCCGCCAGATTATGGATTTCAGCCACTGATACAGCACATTAGGTCCATGGTGTCCCTCTGAGTTTTCCTCCATGGATTATACCAACACAACCAGCAAGTGCTGGGTCCTGTTTGCATGGAAGTAATTTGTACAACCAGTTTGTTCCCTTACATATATGGAGGGAACAACATTAACCATTTTTAAAAATGGAGCAATTAACATGTTGAGTCTCCCTTATCTGAAATGCTTGGGGCCAGAAGTGTTTTGGATTCTGGAATATTTGCATATACATAATAATATATCTTGGAGATGGGACCCAAGTTTAAACATGCAATTCATTTATGTTTTATACATACCTTATGGTATATATTTATGTTTTATATGTATACCTTACTGTTTTCTCTTTACACATTGTCCCTAGGAAAACTCATCAGTTCTTTTGGTTTCTCCTATCATCTGTATGCCGATGACATTCAGCTGTATCTTTCCATCCCGACCTTTCTCCGGGTCTTGAACAGCAAGTTTCATCTTGTCTTACAGCTGTTTCTCAGTGGATGCGCCATCGGTGTTTGAAGTTCATTATGTCCAAAATGGAGCTTCTTGTTTTTCCACCAAAGCCTACCGTTCAATAGTCCTTTTCTGTTTCTGTTGAAAACATTTCTATTTGACCTGTCCAGGAAGCCCGCAGTCTTGGTTTCATTTTTTATTCTTCTTTGTCTTGTATCCCCCAGATTCAGGCCACAGCCAAGGCATGTAGATTCTTTTTGTATAATATTGCTAAAATCCAGCCATTTATCTTGGCCTCTACTGCCAAGATTTTGATCCATCTAGTGGTCTCGCAACTACATTTTTGTAACCTCCTTCTCGCAAGGCTTCCACTTTCTCACCTTCTTCCTTTAATTTCGGTCCAGCATTCAACTGCACACATCATCACATCTGCTCACCATTTTGACCATATCTCTCCTTTATTGTCATCCCTTCACTGGATCCCCCCTCCCTTTCCATATTCAGTATAAGCTTCTGTTGTTGACTTCTTATTTATCAGAGCTTCTTTCCCCTCACTGTCCCACTTGTGCCCTCCATTCTGGGAGTCAAGGTCTTCTGTCTCAGCCTGGGATTTTTACTGCTCCATCCCAGGTTTGTCCCTTTTCACTTGCTGCCCCTCATTCCTGGAACCTCTTTCCCCCACTTCTTTAACCAGCTTGAAAGCTGAGCTAAAGACTATATTGTTCAGGGAAGCGTTCCCAGGCATTGCCTGATTATTATTTGATGTTTTTCATTTGTTGCCTCCTTTGTATTAATATGTATTATTTTATTATTTTGTAGAATGTACACTATAGGCAAGCTTATTTTTATCTATTTTATTGATTATATGTACAGCACTGTGTAAATCTACAGCGCTATATAAATAAAGCGCAATAATACTAATAATAATAATAATAATGATGATGATGCCAAACTCCCTCTGAAGAAATTTGCCAAGAAAGCCCCATGATAAGGTCATTTTAGGGTTGCCAAAAGTTGGAAATAACTTACCTGCTACCTTGAGGGTTACACTGGAACTCTTGAAGAATTCAAACTTTCCAGTTTGGTTTCGCTGTACTAAACATTCATATGTGCGTCCATCTGTAGGTCTGATGTCCAACAGTCTCAGGGAAAAGTTGCCTTTCTTCAGCTGCTCACTGAACAGAGTCCTATTTCTGAATTCTGGGCATTGGTGAAGTTTCATGTCTTCACCAGGTAAATAAGCATCTATGAAGCAGTCAGACAATGTGTCTTTCTTTTGCCATTGTACTCGAAATTTATTCAAGATGAACGGTTCTTTTTCAGTATAAAGGCATCTCATTTCAACAGAACCTCCTATTATCCCAGTAACTTCTGTTGCATTAGCTATAAAAACAAATAGGATAAACAAAACATCACTAAATAATATGTTCCTGCATTTAACTTAGTTTTCTAGGTGTTACATATATTTTTATTTTCAATGTGCTTAATTCTGTAAGATTAATGCCTCTCCACTGTATTAATTACACTGGGGAGATTGGGCTCAAAATAGTGAACCCCATTCCTTGCAAAGACAGCAAGACAGAAATGTAACTCAGGACATTCACTATAAACAAGATTAGCTTCTACAAGCAGTACGATATTTTTAAACATTAACTACAGAGGCTCGGAGAAGGTAGAAATGGTACATGAATACCATAAGAGATTGAATTTAAGATATTGAATTATTATGACTATGATCTATAATTGACCTCCAGCAACCAAAAATAGTTTTAGTACTACGGATACTTTATTCATTATCCCAGTGGTGATAGGTACCGGGAATCTGCCCCGCTCTGTTTTCTTAAGGGGATTGTTCTTCTACTGGACTGTATCATCTGTTATTTTTAGAGTTATACTGATCCACACAGAAATTCCATTATTTTATCATGACCTTTAGCCATGCCCCATCGACCTCTTGAGTTTTTCAGTGGAAGCTTTATTGATTGTTTTCAATAAAAAGAATTCATCCGAGTAACATCACAAAAGTGGACATTCTCAGTGGTATTATGCCACACACCCTACAGAACATTTTCTTTCTTATGATTTTGGAGGCAGAAACCATGTCAAGATTTAAATGCCTCTTGAAAACTGAATCTGATGAAGTAGGCTACAGTCCACAAAAGCCTATGCAAAAATAGACAGACTCTCTATATATGCTTTTCTTCCACTTTCTCCTTAAGGTGGCTTTAAGATTATGAGAGTACACAGTGGAGAAGTTAAGTGCATAGCTAAGCACAGATTACAAATGCCACTGATTTTGTACGTGGATTAGTTTTCATGCCAGAAAACCAACAGTTAGTCCCAACTAGAGTTGACTCACTGAAATGTACATTTTGACTTACCAAGTGTTTTGACTCAACGGGTCTACTCTAGTTGGGACTAACAATTGGATTTACACCCATGAAGTCTTTTGCACTGTGCATGCACCAACTGATTTTGATTGTTCTGTTTGCTGTCTGAAACAGCACCAACATATTGAATAGCTGCCTGAAAGAGGATCCTGCATAAATGGCTCAACTCCTCCTGGCAGATTCACCAGTGCAAGAATACCCAGTCTGTAGCTGTTTTGAAACAAACTTGTTATTACTCTCACTTCCTATGGGGAATTCCCAATAAATACCCAGCCCCTAAGTTCTGTTAAGACAACTAATCAAGCCAAAAGCTTTTAAATTCAGTCAAAAATATATTCCCGATCCCTCAAATAATATTAAGTAGCTTACCATTCAAATTAACTTGAATCTATCCCTGCCTAACTAACAATTGCATGTGATAATCATTCGCACAATTACTCACCATTTTCGCTTTATTTGCAGGATGCTTTAAATGGGCTTTAATCTCTTTAATGCTGAAATTAGCCCCAGTGTGATAAAGTCCATACACAGATTAAGTTGTTAATACATAGGTTATAAAAATGTTGATACATTTTCTTTCTTGTGTTGTCCCTCCCTCCCCATCTTTCTTACAGAATCAGGACTTTGATGCATCCTGTTTGTCTTCAGTCATACGTGCATTAATATAGTTTTTCCAGGAATGGACTCCATTGAGACAATTGTTTATAAGCAAACACAACAAATCTATATCATATTGAAATGATGTTGTATTGGTTTTCATTACAATGGGTTGTTGTTGTGTGCTTCCAAGTCATTTTTGAGTAATGGCAACCCTAAGGTGAACCTATCATAGGGTTTTCTTGGCAAGTTTCTTCAGAGGATTGCCATTGTCATCTTCTGAGGCTGAGGGAATGTGACCTATCCAAGGTCATCCAGTGGGTTTTTATGCTCAAGCTGGGAATCAAATCCTGATCTCCAGAGTCATAGTCCAGCACTCAAACCATTTCACCATGGACCTTACTTTAATTGCCAACTTTTCAAATAGGACAGTACAGCAAACCTTGTTAAACTGTGATTATATTTCTTCCTTTGCCTCTTTTGTAAGAGTCCACTTCATATCACAAAGAGCTCCTCCCATTTTTAGGTTTTAGCTCAAAGTTCTCAGATATTAGGATGCTGCTGACCTCCTGATACTTTGCCACTGCTTTATTACCTAAACTACCTTAATTATATTGTAGATCATCATTCAACTTTTGTTTAGTCTTTATCTACTGATAAAAATCTAAGTGACTGGCAATACGATTGAATGTTTTCCAGGCTTCCAGCTGTTTCTGAATCATAACAAATTTATGCACCCACTCCTAAACTGTATTGCTAAAATGTTTGGGAAAATCAGGAGTGAATTTATATCTGGAAGGATGGTGAGCTGCATTCAGTTCTGGTACTTGAAGCAAATTTTTGAGCTCAGAATTCTTTGATTTCATGGTTTTGGCTGCTGGATGCTTGGTAAAAAAGAAAGCAGATCCCATGAACCTTCTCTACAAGTTTTTAAAATGACGGCTCCTAGACTTTCTTCATAGGGTAATGTAATGGCTCCCTCCTTAGTTCCTCTCCCTTGGAAAGCAAAGACTTTTTTTATGCTGGATTAGGATTCTGGGAGACCATGGTTCAAATCCCCACTTGCTTATAGAAACCTGCTAGATAACCTTGGGCAAATCATACTCTCTCATCTTCAGAGGATAGCAACAGCAAACCCTCTCTGAACAAATCTTCCCCTCTCTTAGATCTGCCTTAGACTCACCATAGGTTAGAAGCATCTTGAAGGCATACAAAAACAACAATTAGCTACTTTCATTTTTTAAATATAGGTTTTAATGTTTTTTTAAAACCTATACTGTATTTGGTTTAATGTTGAAAGCCATCTTGAGTTTGGTTCTGGTGAGAAAGGTGGGATATAAATAAAGATAATAATGATGTGATGGTGTTGAAGATAACAATGGACTTGTAGTACATCCACACCTGTTTCATACATTACTATATTGGATCTGAACTGTTAATGTAAATTTATATACATTTGTTCTTTACTTACAAGTTTTAGCTCAATTCATGTTGCATACTTTATGGAAAGGTGATTCTGGCTTGTTTCATAATAGGGAACATCCCCTGTGGCATCTATTCCTCTTTAACATTACTATTCTCTACTAATTATCTTCCATCCATGTCATCTTAGTTGAATTGAAAGGAAACTTTTAGTCCAGAACTTGGAAAGATGGATTTCTTAATGCCAGAATTAACCCCTATTACTACTACTATCTTCCATGTCATTGGAAGAAGATGGACGAGTACAGCTTTCCTCTGCTGAACATCTCCCTCCTGTGTACATTTTAAAGACAATGGGGCTTTCTAGATTGGCAGGAAAGGAAGACATGAAGTTGCCTTTTCCTTAATGCTTAGCAGCTACACTGCAAGCCCCAAGTGTGTAATAAAAAGGCATAGGGCAGCTACACTGAGGAGGTGTGGGGACGACTTATCTGACGTCTTTTCTGTTGCTCAGCAACTACATTGGAAGCTGTCAGGATGCTAGAAACACAGGCGGAGCAGCTACACGGGTGGCAAAGAATGGGGCTTTTGGCCGCACTGAACCTTTAATTTTTTTTTGTTGTTGTTGCCGGCTGCGAACTGCGCAGTTGCACCGCTACACCATACAGGCAATTGTATTGCCAGCTGCGAACTGCACAGTTGTGCAGGTACATCACACATGAACTGTGCAGTTATGAAGATCTGTCAAATTACCATTGTGGTTTTGCTTCCCTTTTTTAAGTGCGCAGTTGCATCGGTGCACCATAATAATAATAATAATTGATTACTATTATTATTAATACCCCACCCCTTTGAGATCAATTGAGATGGCTTACACATTAAAATACTATTACATCAATAAACAAACTGCATCCCTCCCCCCTTAAAAAGATATTAAATCTGTTACAATTTAAATTTATGAATAAACTTCTTTATTTTATGAACAAACTGACATTTTATGCACAGTTGCATAACAGTTACAGCATCCCAGAGTCCCTACTGCGCATTATCTAGGGTTCGGATTAGGGCTGGAGCTAGGGTTTGGAAGCTTTAAAAAACTGCACAGTTGCACTGCAGCATTTAGATGCAGCTGCGCTGTTACACCCTTTTTAAAAAGAAGCTGGGAAAAGCAGGTCCTTTTTAAAGCTGCTTTTTCCCCACTAAAATGCAAAAGAAGTGCGCTCATGCCAAACTTTCAGTGTGGGTCATCTAAAGGCTACACTTTCATGCAGGCATGAACACACCCCTTTTTGCCAGTCTAGATCAGCCCAATGATCCCATTTTGGGTGGAACACAGAAATAACAGGAAACACCAAAATAGTAGCTCTTTTCATGGGTGAAAGAAAAAAAGAATGCATTAGTATGAAGGAGGGAGAGAACAACAAGTACAGCTATCATGAGAATTACCTGTATTTTATGGAGCTTTCGAGCTATGTGGCCATGTTCTGGAAAAGTTCCTTTCTGATGTTTGCAGGCGAAAGGAACTCAGAAAGGAACTCTTCCAGAACATGGCCACATAGCCCAAAAGCTCCACAAAAAACTATGGTTGCCGGCCATGAAAGGCTTCAACTCCACAAAATTATCTGTATTATTTTGAAGTGTTTTTTTTGCATTTTTACAGTCTGCTCTGACCATCAGAAAAAAAGATGGGAAAACTTTGACCATTCTCATTATTACTATTGTATGTGAAAGCATATTTTACATTTTAGTACAAAAATATATTGTCATGTAACTTACCAGCTCTATGAAACCAAAGAAACAAGACCATGAACCCGAGCCTAAAGCAAAATAAAAACAGATGGTGAGTCAAGGTCTTTATAAATATAAATATACTCAATGTATATTAACAATTCATGAACATGCAACTGGAGAACGACCAGATACTGATAGAAAACAAACCCACATAAAATACAATAATGACTCTTCTTTGGAACCCATTTACAGATTTTTTTCAGTCCTATTTTCTTTGGTCCCATCTTTCTTCACCTCCACATCCCCAACACCCATTGTTTCTCCAGCTTTCAGTAACTGATCATGTCACCTCCATTTTCTTAGCTATCCCATCACTAATAAACCTCCTTTGCTCTCATCATTTCTTCTCTCATTCTGATTAATCCTTTCTTAATCTGTCTCCTCTGCTTTTGTTCTCAAATCTCTTTCTGCCCTATCTCGAGCTTTGCACCCTTCTTTCAGCTTCTCTGTCTCTTAGCTTTTTAAACTTTCTACATCAGTTCCCAGCAGTAAGTCATGATGAGCTTTTATCTTGCTCAAATCAACACTTAGCTTTCCCTCATGAAGTCTGGACTGCACACTGCTTTGTTCTTTGTGCAACCAAACATTCAGAGTCACCATTTCCACTCAGCATCAGAGAAACATAAGCACAACACAGTACAGATTGTTAATAAGCCCTTACTCTTTGGTTCAGCATCTTTACCTGTGGTACTGGAAAACTCTCATGCAATACTAAAGGATGCATAAACACACCTTGATGTGTAAAATGAAAGATGGAGAATTATACTGGAGCATTATTATATTATATGAAAAATGGAGCATTATTATATAAGGACTTGGTGGCTAGTCCCAGCTTCTGCCAACCTAGCAGTTCAAAAGCATGTAAAAGTGCAATTAAATAAATAGGTACCACTTTGGTAGGAAGGTAACAGTGTTCTATGCAGTCATGCTGGCCACATGATCCAGAGTTATCTTGGGCACCATTGGCTCTTCGGCTTAGTAACGGAGATGAGCACCACCCTCTCTAGTCGGACACAACTAGACAACTTTGTCAAAGGTGAAACATTTATACCTTATTACAAAGAACAGGAAGTAGAAAGTAAGAAGTTGAAAGTGATTTTCCCCCCAATGATCAACCTGTCTTTTACTTGCACTTCCCATGGGCTTTTCTCTTTGAAGAGGTCTGCAAATGTAATACTTTTTTTGTGTGTTAAAAAAACAGATGAGGAAGATTCCTCTGTTAAAGTCTCCAGGCTTTTTCCAGACTACTTGCCAACTCAGCTCAAGTTCTGCTTATTTATGTATTATTCTCTCTTGGAATTTAATTTTGAGGTGTTACAATTGAAGTGTTACAATTAGTTTCACTTACCACATGCATACATTTGCTGGTTTTGAGTCACAGATTCATTCATGCTGACCTTTCTTGCAAAATTTCAGCTTTCAAAACTGCACTGTGATGTGGACATCCTAGGCTCTCATTATGGGGCAGAAAATGCAGACGTACCTGTTTCAAATTAATGCAGGTTGAATATCCCTTATTTGAAATTCTTGGGAATAGAAATGTTCCATATTTCAGATACTGGAATACTTGTATTTGCATATACAGTAGGCCTTCCACATTCACTAGCGTTAGGGACACAGGACCCCAATGAAAATGGGGACCCCCCCCCCAATAAAAAACCATCTGAGATCACGTATCCAGGTATCTCTAGGTCCTCCAGTGCAACTCTGGTTAATATCCACCAGAAATTGATCATAGAATCATGCTGGAGGACCTACAAACACCTAGAGAAGTGTTATCTCTGGGAACCTCTAGGTGTACCATCACAACTCTTTCATCACCTTCTGGCAGAGAAGTGCTGGAGAACCTAGAGATTCTTAGAGAGAACATATTACTCAAATCAGTGAACAGTCAAATCTGCAAAAGTCAAAGCCGCAAATGTGACTGTACATAAGGAGACATAATGAGGCTGAAGGGTGACTGAGAATCTGTGAAATGGAAGGAAGCATGGATTCCCACCATTTCACAGGCCCTCGCCTCTCTCTCCAGCTGCATTGCTCTCCAGCTTCACAAATACAGTACAGCTATGTACTATGCTACTTGTGTTGTAGCAGATTTTTTTTATTTTTTATTTTGGAGGACTTTGATATTCTGGATAAGGGATACTCAACCTGTATTTTAATTGGACTGTCTAATTGCAAAAACCTTCTGTATTATATGCTGTTTTAATCATATCTTATTCTAATACACACTCTAAGCTGCCTTGGCCATATTGTGAGGAAGTCAGCATATAAAATCAATCAATCAATTTATAAATGAACACTATTTGTATACAGTAAGTATTCAAAAGTTATTTATATCATGGAAGTCTAAAGCCCTATGAAATAATGAGTGTAGTGGACACTTTTCTCCTGTTTTATTACATAAAATATAATAAAACAAGGAGAACACTTCAGCCCTTAAGCAAAAGATTAAGATGGTGAGCAAGCATCCATGGACATTTAGAAGGCAGGGCCAGTGTCCGCAACCCCTTTTTCTATATATGTCTTGTTCTACAAGCGATCCAGAGAACAGGGCAGAAATGTAATTGGATTCAAATCACAAGAAATGAGATTCCACCTAAAAATTAAGAAGAACTTCTTGACTATAAGAGCGGTTTGACAGTAGAACTGTCTCAGAATGTGGTGGACTCTCCTTCTTTGGAGGTCTTTAAGGTTGGGTGATCACCTCTTGGGAGTCCTTTAGCTGTGTACTTCTGCAGGGTGGTGGTGGACTTTATAGCCCTTATGGTCCCTTCAATGGTCCCTTCTGATACTGTAAATCTGATATGATACAAGTCCTACTACCCACCAAGTTCACTACAGCATTAGTCATGCATGCAGAAAACGATGTGAATTGTAGTGCAACACATTTGCAGAGTACCAGACTTGGAATAACATACCTTAAATATTTAGAGCACTCATGTATTAGAATGATGAAGGCTTCCTAATAAAGGCTTACCTCAAATACTTCTATTTTACCTTTCAGCTTTATAAGAAGATTACCTAAGATGCCTCCCAAATTAAAAAAAAAAGAATTATATATTATATAGAGCTATATATAATAGAACTACATGCATGCACTCATGAACACACACATACTACACACACACACACACACACACACACAGCCTGTATTTCAGAGGAAGGAACTGGCAAAACTACCTCTGAGTATTCTTTGCTCGAGAAAACCATCAACAAGAACCCTGCCATCACCCATGTGGACACTCTACTTATAAGTACACATTGAAGATAACAAAGTTTGTGAATCATAATGAAAAAAAATACACCCTAAACAATGTTCAACTTATAGCACTCCTTATATGATTGATGTTATCTGGTGTTCCTGCGACAAATTAAATATAGGAAAACACAACAATATCAGGAACAGAAGATCAAGTGTCCCTTCGGATGACCACTTCGTGGAACATGATCACTTTAAGGATCTACATTTTTGGGTGCTTGAGAAACGTTCCCCCCAGAATGAGAGGACCTTGCTTAAAAAAAGAAATGGAATGGCTACTGAAACTTGACGTTAGTCCCCCATGGTCTTAGTGCAGACTTACAGTACATCAATCTACATTAAAATATGAGTTTTCACATATTCCCCTAACTTTCCATTTTGCTGTAGAATTGGTATAAGGATGTCCTTGATACACACTGGGGGAAAAAATGGAACAGTATAATGCTCTGCCTCCTCAAACTACCAGTTGCAAAGCACAAGGTCTGGAAATACTCTTTTTGGAATCCCTGCAGGCTGTTTTGAAGTTGCACCGTAAGTAATATTTTCTATTTGTATAAGTTTATTTGACATAATAAGCATTTTAAAAATCGAGACATTTTACATGTATTTTGGTGCAAGATATATATATATATAAATAAAATCGATATTGCAAATTGTAACTTGTCTCCTGTTATAATTTTTGTCATTTATGTACTGTCCCTTTTCTTTCTTCTATCAGCCCCTGAAGAAAGCCATTAAATATTATTAGGCCAAAACACTTCGGGTTTATTGCAAGAATAAACTCATCTTTTTAAACACCCTGGTCTATTCTCTAGATCCCGGTAGAGAAGTCTCTTCTCTACATCCCCACAAATCAGAAGCTCCCCTAGTCTTGCATTCTGTTTCCACAATGTTCAACTAGATGTCAAGAGGCATGACTTAAAGTGGATATGAAGTAATGTTTGTTTCTCAGAAAATGGTACTGAGAAAAACAATACTGTTGGTGTTAGTGGTAATATATAACCATCATAACCCCCAGAAGCCATTGATAACCCTATCCTCCATAAATCTGTCTGCTAACCCCCTTTAAAGCTGATCAATTAAAGGCTATCACTGGATTGTGAGGGGACAAATTCCCACAACTCTGCCAAGTGAGGAGGTACTTCCTTTCCTTAATCTCCCACTGTTCATCTTTAGTGGTTGATCTCAATTCTAAGGAAGGTGAATGGTTAGTGCTTCAAGACAGATAAAAGGGAATATAGTAGGTCCTTCAGATCTGTGGGAATTCTGTTCTGGGCCCATCCACCCCTTGGAGATAGGAAAAAATGTAGACCATATTATAAATTGTGGTGATGTGAACACAGACATACTGAAGTATGCACATTCATGATGTTGCCATTTAGTAATATGGGGCGTGATGATCCGTGGTCACTTGAAATCGTTGATCTGGATCCCACTGTTCACTGTACTTGACTTAAAAGGAAGACCTCTCCACTGCATCATGTGTCTGCTTAACCAGCCTCCACCATCCATACATGTTTATGCAGTAAACTACATAAATGGTAAAAACAGGATGCAAACCAAACAGCTAACGGATTGTACTTGGTCATGGTCTAATGCAGAAATGTCACATCTGCTTATGGAGGAAACTATATAGATGCTGAAAAAAAACAGGATGGACACCAAGCCACCAGTGCATGGCTGACAAGCTGCTTTTGGCCATGATCTATCTATCCCACGGATAGAATCATGAGGTCTTCCAGGTGTTCAGAGAATCAGAGAACTTTATCACACAGGGAAAATCAAGGAAAAGTGGAGGTTTAAACAGACATTAGGCCATGAAAATCGTGTGGTCATGATAAACATTTTCACACGGCATTGTGATTAAAGAGGATTTATCCAGGTAATAAACAGGTAATAACCAGAAAAAAAAACATTCACAGGATTTTGCAGTTTATTACTGGGTGTGAAAATCTTCACTGTGATCACATGATTTTCATGGGCCAGCGTCTGTTTAAACGCGTGTGATTTCATATCCCCCCCCCCCCACTGTGGAGCCCCACTGCCACCATACACATACCTGAATAGGAATAATGTCTAAAACTATTTCAGATAGACCCTTCACATATAGAAATATATACTGAAGCCATCCAGGGGCTACATAGGACTACAATGGCAAGCTGAGCCTATTAGTGATATAGGCTGAGTCTCCCTTTTGCGGATTTCAGCTGAGATAGTAACACCTTTGCTTTCTGGGGGCTCCATGTACACCAAGTTTCTTCCATGCACAAAATTATTCAAAATTATTGTATATGAGGTTGCTTTCAGGGTACGTGCATAAGGTGTATATGAACCATAAATGAATTTCACATTTAGAGTTGGGTCTAAACATCTTATTATGTAAAGATCTCTCATTATGCATATGGAAATATTCCAAAACCCAGGTAAGTCCCAAAACCCAAACATTTCTGGTTCCAAACATTGTGAAGAAGGGGAATACAACCTGAAGTGCACCAGGACAACCAAGAGAGCAGAGGAAGCCTTTCACACTACACAAGTAGGGCACTATGATTCCACTTTAATTGCCACAGCTGCATCCTATGGAAATCCTGGGGATTGTGGGTCAGTGAGGCACTAGAGCTCTCTGGCTGAGAATTCTATACATCCCTTCCTAAAATGCAAATCCCTGCTGGACTATGTAAGATATTGCCATGGCAGTTATAAAATGGAGTCATAGTGTGATAACTGTGTAGTGTGAATAGCCCCAGAGCCAATAATTGCTCCAAAGCATTCAGAGCCAATTAGCAACTACACGCGCTGCAACATTTCTGGAAGTGAAGGGGATACCAAAAGATGCACAATATGTTATATATAAAAAGTCTATCACAAGTAAAGGAAAACATTTGGCACAACCAAGAGCATTGCCTAGTAAAGACTACTTGTCATCCAGGTCTCCAAAAGCACTGAACGCCTTTGGATCCTCTACATTTTATGCAAACATTCCTGGAGAAGCAACACAATTGTTGGCAGCTGCTCTTGTATCAAGTCAGCTTCTGAATCAGAGGGCTTTCCAACAAGAGCCTGTCCTTAGGAGCTCTGCCCAGGGCTTGTATGGGAAGGGATCATCAGGCCACTTCCTGGCTTGTCCCAAGGGATATACGATCCCTGCACAACCACCAGGCAGAGGGCTTGGCTGCTCAAAGCATCCCACTCCTGATGCCACAGAAAGGGGTCACATTCAAGGGCTCTCTGCCTCCACACTGTCAGAATAAAACCACCCATCCAAGAGGCTATGGGCTCCTGGATGTCTACTTTCCAAAGTCTTTCGCCCTCCCTGCCCAAGGGGGCAAACAAACAACCCCAGGGGCCAAACTACAAACCCCCAAACTACAAATCCCAGGAGCCAAAGTACAGATCACCCAGCTACAAATCCCAGGAGCCAACCCTATAAACCCTCAAACTACAGATCCTAGGAGCCACGGTGCCCCTCAAAACCTCAAGGGCCCTCCTCCTTGCCCACCCCCCACCCCCATTTTGATCAGGACCAAGCAGCGTGGCTTTGGAGAGGGGCTGCTTTTCTTCTGTTTCCAAAGCAGCTTTCCTAAGTTGGGTCCCTCTTCCTCCCTCCCTCCCTGGTCTTGTCCTCCACAGCAGGAAGGAGGAGCTCTGCCTCCCAGACGTTTTGTCCCAAGCTTTTGAAAAAAAATCTGGGCTTTGCAGACTTCCCAAAGAGTCAAGAGAGGCACTCTGCCCATGCTCAGGGACTACCCCCTCCTCGCTCACCTTGGGGGAGCCATCCTGGCTGCATCAGGGAAGCCCCAAGAAGGAGGCTCCTGCAGCTCAGCCTCTGCTGCTGCCTCTGAGCCTGCCTGCCTTGCCTTGCCTTGCCTTGCCTTGCCCTGCTGCTGCCCTTCCTCTTTCGGAATCCCGGGCATGACGTCACACAGGGCTAGTCCCAGGCTGGGAGGGGGCTTCCCCTGGTCCCACGTGGGGTCCTCCCTCCCACTCTCCTGCCTTAGGTTGGGCTGCCTGCACTGGTCTGGATCTAGGCACCCCCAGCCCCTTTGGACTATGCCTCTGCAGCTCAGCCCTGATGAAGCCCAAGGAGCCCCCACCACCACTTCTCATGCCCAAGTCACACTCTCTCAGCCTCTCAACGAGGCCCAACCTCCCCTGAGCCAATCTTGCCAAGAAAACCCCAGCACAGGTTGGCCTCAGGGGGTCACCATGAGCCAGGCACACAACACACATACTCACACCCACACCCCCATTTATTTATTTATGTGTTTGGAGTGTTTATTTTAATTTGTTGGTTTTGTTTTTATTGGTTTTTATCATTTATTTTTGTGTATGGACTTATTTTATTTTTGGAGCCAACAGGGTTCTGCGCAGTCATGCCGGACGCACAATCACAGAGTCGTCTCAGACACCTCTGGGTCTTTGGCTCATGAGCACCGGCCCTTACAGTCGGACGTGACAACCTTATCACCAGGGAATACCTTTACCTTTTGGAGTTTTTATGCCCTGCTTTTCGCCCACAAGGGCTCTCAAAGTGGCTTAAAGGTAAAGGTAGTTATAGAATCAGAGTTGGAAGAGACCACGAGGGCCATCCAGTCCAACCCCCTGCCATGCAGGAACTCTCCATCAAAGCATCCTTGACAGATGGCCATCCAGCCTCTGCTTAAAGACCTCCAAGGAAGGAGACTCCACCACTCTCCGAGGGAGTGTGTTCCACTGTCGAACAGCCCTTACTGTCAGGAAGTTCCTCCTAATGTCTAGGTGGAATCTCTTTTCCTGCAGTTTGCATCCTTTCTTCCACATCCTAGTCTCTGGAGCAGCAGAAAACAAGCTTGCTCCCTCCTCAATGTGACATCCCTTCAAATATTTAAACAAGGCTATCATATCACCTCTTAACCTTCTCTTCTCCAGGCTAAACATCCCAAGTTCCCTAAGGCGTTCCTCATAGGGCATGGTTTCCAGGCCCTTCACCATCTTAGTTGCCCTCCTTTGGATATGCCCCAGTTTCTCCACATCCTTTTTGAATTGTGGTGCCCAGATCTGGACACAGTATTCCAGGTGGGGCCTGACCAAAGCAGAATAGAGTGGCACTATTACTTCCCTTGATCTAGGCACAGTACTTCTATTGATGCAGCCTAAAATTGCATTGACCTTTTTAGCTGCTGCATCTCACTGTTGATTCATGTTCCACTTGTGGTCTACTTGAACTCCTAGATCCCTTTCACACGTAGTTTCATTCAGCCAGGTGTCCCCCATCTTATATCTGTGCATTTCATTTTTCCACCCTAAGTGCAGGACCTTACATTTCTCCGTATTGAATTTCATTTTGTTAGCTTTGGCCTGGCTTTCTAGTCTATTCAGGTCATTTTGAATTTTGATCCTGTCCTCTGGGGTATTAGCTACTCCTCCTAATTTGGTGTCATCTGCACATTTGATAAGTATGCCCCCAATTCTGTCATCCAAGTCATTGATACAGATTTATGTACAGTATTCATTTACTTTTGGAGTAAACAGCATTCTGTGCCTTCATACCGGCCACACGATTACAGAGTTGTCTCTGACAGCGCTGGCTATTCAGCTTGGTACTGGAGATGAGCATCGCCCCCTACATTCTGACACTACTTGACAACCTTGTCAACAGGGAATACCTTTGCCTTTTGGAGTATTTACACCCTGCTCTTCATCCACAAAGGCTCTCAAAGTGGCATAAACGCAGACCTGCACAACTTGGCGGTAGGAAGGGGCCGAAATTAAATTAGGCTAAACTTCTTTGGGCCACAGATGGTTTTAATTATTTAATTCATTAATTAATAATATCATTGAGGGCAAGTCCATGATACGGAGGACAGACTGTACATTCATTTGAGATATGGTGCTAGAGAAGAATCCTAAGGATACCGTAGACAGCTAAAAAGACAAACAAATGGGTCCTAGATCAGATCAGGATTAAGGCCCAAAACTTCCATGGAAGTCAAGTTGATCAAACTCAGACTGCTGTACTTATTTGGCCACATCATATGACTTATTAGAAAAATCAATAATGCTAGGGAAGGTAGAGGGTAGTAGAAAGAGAGTGTTATGCCAGGATCCAACTCTCTTCAGCTTTTTATGTCAAATTGATATTAAAGCGATGGTTTAGGCAGGTAGCCAAAAAAGAGCACACACGGTGCAGGAAACCTGACATGCCATATTAGGACATCGGGATAGCTCAGCACGGGGAAGCCAAAGCACTTACCATGAGATCACTCAAGATCAGAATCAGCATAATCCCTTCACCAAGGAGTGTGATGGTGTGTGCTGGACCTGGTGATTGCTTCCTTATGACAAACAAAAGGAATTTTCTTTATTTACATTTACATTTATATTTTATCAGTGTTCATAGGTGTATTTTACTAATGTTCGTAGTATGTATGTATTTTATGTATGCATACGAATTTTGAAATATGGTAATTTAATATCATCATTGATCGCAATAAAACAATTGATTGATTATTGATTTGAGGATATTCATGTTGACTCGTCATTCTCATATATCTCGTTCCATTCTTACCTCCTGGGAAAGTCATTTAACTCCTGGAAAAACCATTTAACTCCTGAAACACTGCCCTGGGACCCATTTCTTGCTATAAATATACATCCCTGGACAATAGCAATTTAGTCCAGTTTGAAACTGGACACAACCTCTGTTCGATTTCAGCTGGACTACAGGTGGCTACTGAACCATCCTCATTCCAGTAACTCTGCAGTTGGAACTGTGCTTCAGGTAGTACTGTAGTGCCTCTTTACAACCCTGCAACTTTTTATCTTCTACTGCCTTTGCATTGTTGGTTCTTGTGTGTGTGTGTGAGTGTGTGTTTTGCGTGTGTGTTGATTCCCATTTTATAAATAAACTAATTTGAAATCTACTACTGGAATTCTTTGGGTTTGGAACCTGTATATAAAGGCTTATGGCCCTGGCTTCAGGTTACCAAAGCCCTCTCGCTGCTTCCTATTCAGTTAAATCAATTTCCCCATTGAATACAATTTGTGGGTGCCCTCTTGGAATCCCTTGCAGTTTAGGTAACAAGAGGAAGACTGCATGCCAGATGGTTAGACTCAATCTGGGAGGTCAAGGGCCTAAATCTGCAGAACCTAAGCAGACCAATCGAGGACAGGGTTTTTTTGGAGATGACTCATCCAAAGGTTTGCCATGAGTCAGGGTCCACTCGAGTGCAATTAACAACAACAACAAAGTCCCCATTACAAATTTACCTTCTGAGCCACTAAATTCCATGGTTCTTGGAGAGCCGTAGGAATTCCCCATGTGAGGGAATCATCATCACCATCTTCTCCTATTCCTCTTTCACCTTCTTCTCCTCCACCTCCTTCCTCCCCCATCCAGGAGTCCATGCGGCTTACAAAGGTCAAAAGAGATAAAAGCTTTAACATGCAGTTATAGAAAAATCAAATATATTTCACCCACCTTAACTGCAGGCTTGCCATCGGCAGATTTGAGCATCATTGTCCCTAATGTTAGTGTGTACTGTGGCTGCACACGTGGTGCACAGCCATTAAAAACCACGGGACTTGAGGTTCTAGGGAGTGGAGGGTCTGGAACAGAACCCTTACAGATATGAAGGACCGACTATGCTGAATAAAATTGGCATTAGAATTAAAAGCAGTAAAAACATCACCATGTAAAAGTAAACAACAAATAAATACAACAGCACATTCTGAAAGGCTGTTGGGGAAGCCATCTTCCAGCACTTATTCATCAAAGACCTGCTCAAACAAACAGAAAAGTCTTCATCTTCCTACTGAAGTACAGTATAGTGGGAAGAGTCTTTTGTTTAACCACTCCAGGAAGAGAGTTCTGAACACTACAGAATGAATGCAGTCTGACACCATTTCAACTGCCAGGGCTCAATGCTATGGAATTCTGGGATTTGTAGTTTTGTGAAATATTTAGCCTTCTTAAGTCTGGTGGCAGAACAAACGACAAATCTAAGGATTCCATAGGATGAAGCCATGGGAATTAGAGTGGTGTCAAACTGCATCAATTCTGCATTATGGCAGCAACGAGCCCCCTGACATGAAGCTGTGTGGTTGTTAGGACAAAGAAAAATTCCACCTCAGAAGATCTCAAAGCACAGACAGGGAGAATCCAGTTCTTCAGATAACCAGGGACTAAGCCTTATCAAGCTTTATAGGGTTTTTTCTCAGTCCTACCACCTTTTTAGGTGCATTTGAAGAGGACTGCATGGTTGCTCCCAGGCTGTGCAACTCCCTTCCTGGAGAGGTCAAGTTGGTCACACCACATCCGGCTCTTTTTCCACTAGCAAGTGAAGAGGTCTTTATTGAAGCTTTGATTTTTTATTTATTTATTATGAAACAGTGTGTAAAGCGATGTGCTGCATTTTTCATCTTTTACTGGAAATCATGTTTTAAAAATATTGCAGTGTGTGTAGCTGTTTTTAAATCAAGTTTTAAAAATAATATTGCTCAATTCTTTTAGAACTTTTGCAAACTAATTGTTTTAAGTTAATTTTTTAAAATTATTGTAACCCACCTTGAATCCCATCTTGGGAGAAAAGTGGAAAATACATTCAATAAATAATTAAATCATACGCACTTTGAATTGCACCTGAACTTAGTCTTATTCTCTTTCCAGCAGAAGCAACAGAAACAAAATCCAGCCAGGGGAAAAAAAACCCTCTACATCCAATAAAATAATACATACTGATACTGTTTATTTTATACTATGTTTTAACTCGTTGCTTGATTTAATTCTTTTTGGGGGGTGGGGTGGGGCTGGGATTGGACATTTTAACTGTTGTTGTTTTAACTTCTTTTCTGTACCCCGCCCTGATTGCTCGCTCAGAGGGGCGGGCTAGAAATAAAAATTCATTATTATTATTATTACTACTACTATTTTATAACAACCTAACCAAAATGCCACAAGTCTTAGGGACTTCAAACATACAGTGATCAACAGAGTCAATACCCCTTCTCCCAAATTATGTGTATATTGCTTTTGCACAAAATAATATTTTTCATAGACAGGAAATCCAGCAATTGAAAGTGAATGCTTACTGTATTGTGCCTCCTAACATAGCTGTTGGCTGATATAAAAAGGATCCTGAGAAGTGGAGTTTTGCCACTGTTCTTGTACTGCCTTTTTATGGGACTATCACCACGAGAAGTTTCTATAGAGTTTAATGATGTCTAGAACTCTGCTTTAAAAATGAGTACTCAGCTGTAAGATATATGGAGCAGTTAAAAAAGGACAGTGTCTCTTAACATGTGCAGAAGATTTTCTGCAGCAGTCATCTGTTCCCCTGCCCCCAACAGATATGATTTATGCAAATGCTCTGATATTTGAGCAAACTATATCCTTTTCAGTTAGAAAAAAATAATCCCAGAATACATAGACCTCTTGCCAGAGTTCCTAAAATTGTGATGTTTTAACTTCTCTTGTACCCCGCCCCAATTGCCTGTTCAGAGGGGCGGGCTAGAAATAAAATTTATTATTATTATTATAAAAGACTGCCTGTAGTTATTACCAGACAAAATTAGGAAGGCAGCCGGAGCTAGATGGACATCCTTGCCTTTTCCATAGGCCATTGTCAACCTCTCTTGCATTTTTAGAAAGAAAGGACTTATTAATACTCCCTCCCATAAAGAACACACAGCAAGTAGGGATGCTGGCCTGAAAACTGGAAAGGGCTCCTGACCTTTAATGGTTGTGCTTTGTTTTTAACTGCTGTCAAGTTGGCTTCAGCTTATGGCAGCCTTATGAATAAGAGACCTCCAAATCACCCTGTCAACAGTCCTGCTCAGGTCTTGCAGACTCAGGGCTGTGGCTTCCTTCATGGTGTCAATCTACCTGGAATGCAATCTTCCTCCTTTTCTACTCCCTTCCACTTTGCCAAGCATAATTGTCTTTTTTAGTGAGTTATGTCTTCTCATGATACATCCACAGTACAACCGTCTTGGGAATGTTGAGGCCTGAATTGCATTAGGGACCATTTATTGGTCTTTTTAGCAGTACAAGGTATCTATAGAACTTTTCTCCAGTATATCTCAAATGAATTATTTTTCTTCCTATTCGTTTTTTTTTCTTCATTGTCCATCTCTCACAACCATACATAGCAACGGGATAGATGATGGCATGGACAATCCTAACTTGAGTATTCAGTGATGTATCTTTGCACTTCAGGATCTTGTCTAGTTCTTTTATAGCTGCCCTTCCAAGTCTTCTTCTGATTTCTTGACTGCAGTCTCCATTCTGAGTGATGATCAATGTCTTTATCATCTCCTTTAAAGTTATGTAAATTCTCTGTGGTCATTATTTTTGTTTTCTTAATGTTTAGCTGTAAACCTGCCTTTGGACTTTCTTCCTTGACTAGACAAGGAACACCTGCTGAAATTTGCTCTTCTACAGAACAATGAAAATGGGCCATCCATTCCAACTCCTTGACATTCAGAAATACACAAAGGAGGAAAGGTTTCACCCCAGCCCAGCCTTTACTGCTGTTTGCCTTTGGACCTTAGAACTAAAAGGAGGCATAGCCTAGTTTCATTCCTCTGTCAAATTACTGAGGGCTGGCAGCTGCTATGTGTATGTGGGTGTGGAGTTGCTTTAGCTTATTACAAGCTGTTCTAACTTATCTTGTGGATTTTTCAGCTGGAAGTTAGGCTAGAAAACTTCAAAATAACAAGTTTTAATACTGTATATTGTTAAGATTTTTTTCCATTTCTGTTTCTTAATTTCTACTGCTTTTAATGATGTAAAAGTTCTTTCCTAACTTATTTGTCATTCTCTCACCAGCTTTGATTTTACTGCATGAGCTGGTTTCAATTCTTTATTTTAATGACCAGGAACCGAGACTCAGAATTAGGGACTTAACCCAGGAAATAGTACAGGCTAGTATTATTAACCCTGCTATCCTAGATCAAAGCACAACAAACTGTATAAGCTGTCACAGCTAGACAGCCAAACAATGCTGTACAATACTTCGTGCATTTTACAAAGCCACTGTATTGATCCCAAATGTTTTTAATTGGGAAAACAGTGTCATGCACAGCTCAGATCATAACACAGGAAGCACCTTGATGTCTTCTACAAATAATTCTGGCAAGCATAAAATTTAAAAAAAATTGATCCATAGTGCCTTGGTGAGTGGGAAGTAAGAGGCCTTCCATGCCAATTCTCAATGCTGTGGCCTCTGAGGGAAAGAACAGCAGCTAAGTACATTGCCATCATACCTTGGCCCTGGTGAGAGGTCTTCTCTCCATTGCTCTGATTTCTGAGGGAGAGAACAGCAGCACGGGATCATGCTGGGATCATGGGAAGTGAAGTCTAAGCCTTAAATCCAATAGTCCCAACTACAATATACCCACCATGGAAAATATATAAATATTGACTTGCTAAGTCCTCACTGATTCAACAGCATCTACCCTACATGGGATCAAGAACTGGATACTGGCTTAAAATTTCAGAAAGAAATATGTAGGCTTACATTGTCTGGAAGAAATGCAGGTTAGGGTAACCTCACCCAAATGTAATCTCCAGCTTTGTCAATCAAAAGACACACTAATTTTCTATACCTAAAAACATGCAAGGAAATAACATATCTAAATAACAGTCTACAACAATTCTGTCCTCTATTAGTCCATGAATTTGAGTCCAATTTTTCCCCCCAAGTCCATCACATATGAAAGAAAATGCCTCCACACATGTCCCAGTTTTTATCTGTGAAATGCTGGAGGCTATGTAATCTCTGGACCAGTAGAACTAGTTTGCTCCATCTGGGAGTTGTCTAAAAAGTAACCTTTTTAGGCTCAGTCTTGTGCCTTTAAATGTTTTAAAACCTAGTGCTTTAGCACTAAGTCTCCAGGGAGAATGCTAAAAACGGAGTATGTTAAAAGGTGCAAGAGTGGGAGAGGAAGAACGAAGGGAAACATCTTTGGAAGTTTTCCTCCACGTGAGTGAAGGAAATCGTAGTGCCACAACAAACCACAGTTCCCATAATACCATAGCACTGAGCCATGGCAGTTAAAGTGGTGTCAATCTGGATTATTTCTGCAGTGCAGATGCAGCCCCTGAAATCAGACAGGATGTCCTGTTTCTGAGTAACATGATTCCACTGCTGACAATGTGATTAGACAAATAACTGCTAAATTCCTTTACTTTCTTGACATGTATATGTAAGGAAACTATTACAAAATAAGACACTTCCTGTTGGCTGCTAGGCTGCTACTTCTTCAGCCATCAGAGTGCAAATATGTGACACTGAAAAAGATGTATCAAAGGAAAGAGTACTTTCTAGTACTTTCTAGGTGTTTGGCCTTGGGCTAATTTTCAAAATCTCCATCCAAAAAACCCTTAAAGTACACAAAGGTAACATCCTTCAGTTTCATTTCGGTATTAACTTTCTTTAGAATTCTAGGATAATTTTTCAGGCACAGGAAATTAGTGGGAGAGTATTACTTCTGGAAAAGACCTCAACAACAACCACCACAACCTAATCTAGTTGCATTAATCTGTCAGAGCGAACTTTTTTCCTGGATTGATCTATATAGTGGCAATAGGTAGTCTGATATTTTGAGGTTCCATTTTGAGAATCTAGGTGGTCTGTCCACATATGCTGTCATCCAAGAGTGAGGAACCTTTGCTCTCCAATGTATTTTGGCCTACAATTCCTATCGGTCTGAACTAGTGTGTGTACTACTGATGGGATTTAGACAGCCATATTTTTCCTCATCCTCTCCTAAGACTATTAAATCTTCATGTTATCACATACGTAACCTCCCAAAGAAGAATTGGCAGATACATATGTAAGCATGTCAGTTTTCAGTCGTTAATACACTCAGAAATAAATACTTAGGACATCACCAAGTGAATAATGCTTTTGTTGCCAACTGTTTACTTTGACTTGTATTTTTATAAATAAATGAATTTGATTGAAAATAAACTTGAATAGTGCATGGATAGTTATTAGGGGAAGTGGTTCCAATGTCAATTGGGCAATGAATCTGCTCTATAGTTTAGTGAAAGCTTTAAAAGAACTATCCAAGGCACAGAACCTACTGTGGGAATAGGGAGACAGCACCATGCATAGCAACTTTAAATTTTGGTCTAAAACTTGGAGTGAGATTCAGTGTCTCCTGATATTAGAGCCACCACCCATCACTGACTTTTAATGCAGAACAGTAGGAGTCACTTTGTTTTCCTGATACCAGTTACTTTCTCAAATCATATATCTATCAATGGAGTCTATCATTGATCCTAATAGAAAATCTTGTCAATTTCACTCCAGCTTGCACTTCAAGGGAAATTTGGCATGTAAAAAAGAAGAGCTACATATGTGCATTTAGTTAGATAACACATATTATTTCACATATTAGAAAACTTTAATACTTTTTTTAATGAGTAGTTGAAACTACTCCAGGCATAGATAGACAACATGGGAGCTCATACCTCTGGAGCTTTTTCCATGGACAAGCACACAAAACAATTTGACCTCAAGTGACAAACACAAAAATGAATAGCAGGATGATTTTTACCAGGTTTGTTCTCAAGGAAACTGAAGCTCTAGTGAAAAGGTATATTTCTGGGGAAATCAACTACCTTATTGAAATTGCTTTCTTTTTTCTTCTCCTAATCAGGGGTCCTGAATTAGTAGTAATTCCTAACATTCATGACAGCATTCCCTAATTTCTTGCATTGAAAGATGGTTTAGGACACATCTGGTGCTATTAATGTTTACCATATTAAATGGTTAAATTCCATTAAAACAAATCCAGAAAGTAACAGTACAGTTAGTCTATACGATTGAAACAAAACCTATGAAAAGCTGGACTGTGGCGTATATTGAAAGTCCAATGAAACATTTAGGATGGATTGCCAACTAATTTAGCCTGATCTGTTCTTATGCAGGTGATTTTTAAAAATCTGTTTAGAGATTATTATATGACAATGTTTTCACATTAAAGGCACAGATGCAATGGCAGACTGAAAACCAAAATTTTCAATCTTCACTTTAAGGTTAAAGCATGTCTTATGAAAAAGCCCTAAAATAGTCTTTCAGGGGAACAAAAAATTCCCTAATGATAGTTGCTGGACGCTGAGAGAAGATTCTGGTCCTAAGGATCTTCTTTGCCAACAGAGACAAATCCACATACGAGGATGCAGCAGAATATTTGCTGGAGAAGAGAAAAAGAAAACCTACGTTATGGTAACGAAGTCTTCCTGAACCACATTCTTTCCCCCTAATATATGCTAACTGACACTTGATTTACACTGTCATTTCAATCTATGCAGGGTATTTTGAATTTTTTTTTTATATTCCCTAGGCATTTGGAGGGCCATATAATTTCCACCCGTAGTTTACAAACACAGAATAGAGTGGAGTTAAAAGTATGCAGCCTTCCCTGCAGTTTTAGTCAGCACAGAAAATGGTCAAGAATGAGGGGTGTTATAGATCAACAGTGTTTGGAGTGTCATGAGTTCCCCATCTCCAGAATATTGATAATCGGAAGCTTCACCCCTAAGAAAAAATATTAAAGGAAGAGAAGCCTGAAAAATCAGGAAGTATGACAGATTTTTTGTCTAGACTCTTTTAGAAATGTCTGTTTTTCCTATAAGCATTGGCTGCAGTCCAGAAACTATTCAATAATAACAATCATATTAGTGCTTAGTTAGCGTTTATGTGGCAGTGTTGTATTTCAATGAGTTTCAAAAACATAAGTCAGCTGAACTCCAACTTTGTAAAGTACATCAGTATGTCCTCCCTTACCATGGCAGATGCCCAGTTAAAACCAGTTAGGTATCTTTGCAGGAAATGAGAATGACCCTCTTATTTAAATGTTCTCTTGTTTGGGGGCCTTTAATAACAGCTCTATTTAGAGATATTTACTTTGCATAGCTTATAATGCTGACAAAAGCTTCATCTCATCCAGAGTTAGACACGTGGCCAAATTGTGGTTAAAACCCCCAAACTTTTCTAATCTGAAACACATACATTTTCACTCATCAAGGCACTGTTTAAGCCATACCAGCAATCAGTAAAAGGGGACAGCTCCATGACTGTGTTTCCTCAAAATAAAAATAGTAATTGTCTTTTTCTAATAGTGTGCTTATTGCAACATGCAATTTCAGGCTCTGTGTGGGTCTGAAGTAGCAGATAGGGGACATTTGCTTTAGAATAATCTCTGGGCTTTGGGGGGCAAAATATGGATTTGGCTTGTGGGCAAAATATGGATTGTTTGTTTTTTTTTAATTTTGGGGAACCATACTTTGTAGTTCCCAAGGGATGCATATAGCCCATGGGCCACATTTCACCCACCCATGTACTGTAGCAAATAAAAGTTGTTTATCCTTACAAAGGGAAACCACAAAAATAATGAAAAGCCTGCAAATTTTCAAATACAGAATACAAATTGCGATTTGCAGGGCTAGGCCAAAACATCTTGCTGCCTGAGACAAAAGAGAAGAGAATAGTCCCACTTTTCCACTCCAAGCATGTAGGTTACTTTATTTGGCACCTGAATCGCCCAGCAACATTTCCAATGGAAGTGTCCTCTCCCAGCATTTGCTGCCTAAAGACTCTAATCTCATTCCACCTAATAGCAGAGCTGCCCTGCTGATTTGGATCACAAAGAAATACTCCAGAGCAAAAATTTCTGACAAACATGTTATTTACCTGTTAACAGATGGGATATTGCTCCATATGTGTGCTGCATTTTGGATGATGTCATCAGATCGCTTATAAGTGAGCACTGCTTCCACCTTTTAAAGGTACAAAATCATAAATATACTTGCATATTTACACACTGCCAATACCATATAACACAGAATGGAACATGTTTTTAACAAGAAATATAATATAATAAAATCAGTGATTTGAGACAATGGGGGTGTTTACATTTAGGGCTTTAAAAGTATTAACCAGGATTTTTTTGTGGAGCTTTCGGGCTATGTGGCCATGTTCTAGAAGAGTTCCTTTCTGACGTTTCGCCAGCATCTGTGGCTGGCATCTTCAGAGAATAATAGCATGGGGAAAGATTGGAGATATATATCCTGGGAAGGAAGGAGTAACTTGAAAATGTATTGTTCTGTTGCTAATGGCAGTCCTCAGGGTGGGAGGATATGCAAACAAGGATTAATGTCTGCTAACTGGTGCTCATTGTCTGCTGGGAATCCCCTGGCCTTAGGCTGTTTCTCATTTGCATAGGTTGAGTCTTGACCTTGCTGTCCTTCAGGACTGGGAGCCAAGCCTTGTTCACTCTCAGGGTTTCCTCTTTCCTGTTGAAATTGTTCAGGTGTTTATGGATTTCAATGGCCTCCATGTCATAAAAATCTGGCATCTCTGAAGATGCCAGCCACAGATGCTGGCGAAACGTCAGGAAGGAACTCTCATAGAACATGGCCACATAGCCCGAAAGCTCCACAAAAAGCTATGGATGCCGGCCATGAAAGCCTTCGACTCCATATTAACCAGGACTTTCAATAGGGCTCAGAAACAAACCAAGTGCAAATGGCAATTAAATATTTCCAAAACAATTTACTCCCTCTGAGGTCAGAACAAGGTGCCCAGCTATGTGGTTGATGCTGCATGCCTCATTTTTGGCTTGAGAGGGAGTAACTTGCACCAGCAGCGGAGGTGGTGGTGGGTAACAGAGTGGGACACATGTATGAACTGTTACCTGGAATTGCTTCAAAGTACTCAGGTAATGGGGAATTTCAGGAAGCTTTGGGCCAAAATACTCTGCCCTGCTCCTAGAGTATTTTGGCCCATGTTGATTGTTGGCCTACATTGAGCCTAAAGAGATGAACAGTAGGGCTCTCTTGCACAAATTTCTGTGACATGCCTTCTACTGAAATCAGCACAAACCAGTATATCCCCACCTGACAGGCAATGCAAAAAGATAGCATAGATAATAGCACTGAACACCCCTTAAATGACAGAAATACCAGGGTTGCATTCCCCGGTTGAATTCCTCCACAGATTATCCATCAGGACAAATGAGGCAGCTCTCAAAGTGGCCCAGGAGCTAGGCTGAAATGGATCCAGATAAATAGTATCATCCAAGAAGAAACACAGTTGAGTCATCAGCACATACCAAACTGACCTGGCCAAGGATGGACTATCTAAACCAGATCAAGGTTGGAGGGTTGCAAAAAGAGTTCCTCTTTATGCTTCCTTGGGAACAGTTGGTTCTTATCCCTCCCAGTTAGGAAGCATATTATCATCTCTGCCAGACACCTGGCCATTCTTCCTCTGGCAGCCTTAATCAACTGATACAGGCAAAAGGGGGGGGGGGGGGCTAGCCTCATTCATCCAAGAATCTTATCTATACCACTAAGTTGAACAAACTTGAAAATATCTGTAGCAACAGAACAAGCTGAAGCTTCAGGAACATCCACAGACTCCACAGTCACATTAACTTACCCAAGCCCTGGCTCCCCACTTCCTTGTTTTTGACTTTAACCTCTATAACATCTTGCTTGGTTACCATATATTCCCTCCTGTTAAAAGTTTTATTGTCAGTATGAGCTGTTCTAATGAAAGTTTAATGCTGGTGATAAAGTTCTCCATACGATAGTGAGACCATAGTACAGTGTCACCATATAGAAAGCGATCATAATGAAACTTCTAGATACATGCATCTGGCACATACATAATGACCTTTCTACTATGCCTGCCCAGCAGTTGGCCACCATCCACAGACTAGCAATGTAATGGAAAACACAAGAACATTTCCCAGGAAAGAGAATTATTTCTGAAAATCATCAGAAACTAGATGAATATTACACATCTATCCCTGTGATCTCACTTATTCTTGAAGTGTTATAGGTATGGGAATTGTTATGGCTATAATAAATGGGATATAAATACCCCAAATAAACAAACAAAAATAAACTGTAGGGATAAGAAACAGGTTTACCATAGTCCCAGAATGACTATTTGTAGAATTTACAGAAATATGAAGCCATTTATAGAAATCATGACCTAAAATTCAGCATTGGTGAGGGTTAATTTACATGGCTGGAATCCATGAATTTAGTTACAAATGTGCAATCTATAGTTAAGCATTCGTGACTGTTTCATGTTAATGATCCCTGTGTATTCTAGAGTATAACAGATACACAGGGACTGTGAAAGTCCCCCAGTCCCCAAATAGTGAACAGCTACTGTGTTCAATGAGGGTCTGAGATTCTATGATCTCTGGGCAGCTTAAAATCAGTTGAACAATTTAAAATGTAGAACCATAAGACAATAGCATTTCAAATACAAAAAATAATACAAATATTCTAAAAACATATTAAACAATTGCATAGCTGAAATTAAAACAATATAAAATCATGTATTTTATTTGAAATGGTAATTTGTTATGCAAACTACACCTGGCTGTGATAGGCGTTTATTTTTTATACAAGTGTAAACTGTTCCACTGAAAAGCTATATTACATTTAGTTATGTAAGTAAGCAGCATAAAAATATTTTCATATTCACCTCCCAAAAGGCTTTTTCACTTGCCTGAAAAAAACGTGAAGCTGTGTCTCTTGTTTCTTCATCAAGAACTAGGTTGTCTACAAACAGCCAAAAAAATGGCTTGTGGCTTCCTTCTGGGGGTCTCGCGTACTGAAGTATACGCATGTACTGGTAAAAGTACCAGGCTTTTGAGAGGGAAACAAAGAGAAAATGGGTCATAACATTTCTGAACAATTCCTAGAATAATTGGAAAATATTGTACCCTTTTATAATCTGCTGGGCCATTTAATTTAGGAAGCTGTCATTTTATTTGAGTGATTCACAATTAAGATCCCTGTACTAAAGATAACATATATTGACTGGTACTATAGTTGTGTATAAATTCAGAATGAAACCCCCTCAGAGTTGTGTTCTGAAGAAGGCCCATCTAGTCATTTGGAAGGAGAAAGAGGTGTTGCCATCCGACATTCAGCTGCCATGTGGCAGGGCCCACTGTGTTACACAAACCAAAGATTAAATTTTACAAAATTTTACAAAAGCATGGCAATATAAGAACAACAAGAATGTGGAAAAGCATGGCAATATAAGAACAACAAGAAAGTTCCAAGAATTCTTCTGTGCAGTCTCTTATTCAGACACTGACAGTCACTGTCACAGTCTGCACAATTTATTAAGGTGAGGTGGATATTACAGCATAGCTGTTCTTACTCTTCCAGAGTTTTGAAAAATTACTGATTTGGAATATAACCATAGCTAATTTTTCTTGAGAATGGGCTGTGGATATATCTTTACATAGCACCTATAGCGGGGAAATACAATAAGGTTGCATTCACACTGGAGAAATAACCCGATTTGGCACTGCTTTAACTGCTCTGGCTCAAAGCTATGGAATTCTGGTAGTTGGAGTTTGTTGTGGGCCCAGAGTGGAACAGAGCTCTGCTCTGGGTCCCACAACAAACCCCAACTCCCAGAATTCCATAGCCTTGAGCCAGGGCAGTTAAAGCAGTGCCAAACCGGGTTATTTCTCCAGTGTGAATGCAGCCTAAGACTATTACAAAATCTTTGAATCCCAGAGAACAAATCACGGCAGTAGCACAACATAGATTTATCACAGGGCTGGTATTATTTACTACCTGTCTAAACTGTCTAATTGTTTTTAAATTCTTATTGTAACATTTTTAAAAATGGTTTTTATCTCATTGGTTTACTTGGGTCCCTTTCTGGGAGAAAGGTGGCATAAAAATGAAATTAATTAAATAAATAATCATTACACTGGTAGTCTGCCACTAGTACAATGGGACATAAATGAGTAGGATTGGGGTGTGACAAAAGAATCTGACTTAAAACCTGTCAGATAAAAGATGTTCTCCTAAGCACTTTCCTAGCTGGCAAGAGAGGAAAGAGGAAAGATGAAGTGGATGGAGATCATTTGCTACCTTCCCACACGTGTCAAATATAAGATGTCACCAGTAAGCCTGACAGGAATGGACCCATGGTGATAATGACATCATATATACTTCAGGAGTTTTTACATTTTCTTCTTGTTTCTGCTCATATTGTTTTGCTTTCTATTTCTTGTGGATGAGCACAAAGCAAACATTCTTAGAGTTGTTCTGTGTGGCTACAACAAACCTATTAAATTTCATGTGGAAGCAAGGTCCCATCTGATCTTGGAAGCTAAGCAGGGTCAGCTCTGCTTAGTACTTGGAGAGGAGACCACCAAGAATACCAGGTGTTGTAGGCTACACTGTTTGTTCAGAGGAAGGGAGTGGCAAAACCATTTTTGCTTAACAAAACCCTATAAAATTCATGGGGACACCTTAAGTTGGCAGGAGACTTGAAGGCACACATACTCCCACACACTTCTGAAATCAATGGAGCTTATTCCTAAATTAATATGTTAAGGACTGGGAGTGTATCATCTAATTCATTTTAGAGAAGAGTGAAGAAAAAAGGAATAACAAATGTAAACCATAGTGGATGGACCAGAGACATTATGAACATTATTAAGTTTGTATATCTTACCAGAAGGATGTTTGTACATCTTTGCCACTGGTGGTGTGGATCCAAAAATAAAATCAAATGGACCCCACTCTTCTATCTAATAAATAAAAGAGAACAACTTTAGAGATATGGATGGAGTAGAGAGTACTTTGTATTTTATTGGAAATGAGTTATTTTTAATGCATAGCAGTTTCCCCCGTCTGTTGTGTTCTAGATGAGCTGGGCTATGACATCTGTAAGCCTCATGCTCCTTCTGTATCATCTACCCCATATTCTCAGGCCCACTGGGGGACATTTGCTCCAACCAGCAAGAACTGCACTGGAAACTGTCACACAGAGGACATTTTCATGGGCCACCCCTAGACCTGCCAGTAGAGATCTGACAGCTAAACAGGCTATTTGAATTTAACAGTATTAAAGACCTATCTCTTCTGACAGGCCTATCCTGTCAATTTTAAAATATGAATTTAAATTGGTAGATTTTAACCTGGATCATTTTAATGTGTAAGGGTTGTTTTAATCCTATGTTGATGTGTTTTAATTTATGTGTTTAATGGTGACTCATATATTGTATTTTAATCTATATTGTACCCACCTCAAATCTTGGGAAGAAGCAGATAAGAAATAATAATAATAATAATAATAATAATAATAATAATGGTGGCAGGTTAGAGGAGACTGATATAGATCTTTTAGGAACTTAACTGGTTGTTTTATAGAGGGAGTATGTTATAGATGTTTGTTTGATAGCTATTGTGGTGACCATAATTGGAACGGTCTTGCCTACTTCTAAACCTGCCCAGTGACCTTGTCAACTAGGCTACCTTATCTGCATTATTAACCAGTTCTTCCAGTAGCAGCTGGTGGCTTTTATGTAAATAGAGTGGTGAATACACTGTGGGCTTTAGTAATATATTAAAAGTTGCTAAGGATACCGGACTCTTTTTGAGACAAGATTCAGAACTCTGGATAGGTATTTAAACTCTGGACTAAAACCCTGAGCAAGTTCACCATCCCAAAGGTCCATGAGCTACCATTGAATATTTCCACTTGCTTCAAGCGCTGCCTCTTGCAACAAATTGCTAATCTGCTCAAACTGTATAAACTGATGGCTGGCTACATAAACAAAACAAAAAAAATGAAGACAATAATAGAGCAACAATATGCTAGGTTGTGCATAAAGGAGATAAGTAATGGAGGTGCACATCAAAACTCCAAAATGTACAAAAAATCAAGAAGAATGATGGTGTCTCCCATGAAGATTATAATCAAGCAGACTAGTTCACAGTCTTTGAATGAAAAGCTATAATGCAGAGCACAGTTATCTAGACAATTCCCATTAAAATTAAAGGAGCCTATGTACTTAACCCTGTGCTAGATTATGGTAGTGAACATCAGTGGTTATTTTTTGCTAATAACATTAATTAAATGGTCAGTGTCGTTTATACAGCAGCTTCTGTTCAGCACAGAATTGGTTTATGCTGAAGCCATTGAAATCAACATATTCAAGCACATTTCCTTCTCTATTTGATTGTATCAAACATCTAGCCTTCTGACCATACTAAACTTTTCTCCTTTCACTGAGATTAACAGATTAATTTGTAATATCTTTGTAGTCTTCCATATATTTTCAACAACTGTTTCTGTCTGTCTAAATCTGATTTTTATCTGTATTACATACAATCAGCATATGGTGATCTAAAAGACTATTCAATCAAGTATAATTAGAAATGGCCTAAATATCCCAAAGGCACAAAAACCTGTCTGATCTTGAAAGTTAAGCAGAGTCAGCCCTGCTTTGTACTTGCATGGGAGACCGCCAACGAACATTGGGTGCTGTATGCTATATTTCAGAAGAAGGAACTGGCAAAAGCACCTCTGAGTATTCTTTGCCCCAAAAAATCCTATGAAATTTATGGGGTGGCCATAAACTAACTGATGACTTGAAAGCTTATGTTGTTGTGTTCCTTCAAGTCGTTTCTGATTTATGGTGACTTGAAGAGTTATGGTGACTTAAAGACATATACATACATAATTAGAAATGTGGGTTGTTTAAAATCAAGACAGTGATATCTACTTACATGCACTCTTGTCACATCTGTGACATCATCCAAATACTTCAGTCTCCCATCGCCCATGCTTTTACCCAGAAACCCAAACCTGTTCAGTTCTACAGAACAGAAAACAAGGGAGTGAACTTAACCCAGACAGTACTGAACAATATTAAATAATAATTGGTTGTATCTAGCTCTTGGATAAAAACATGCCACACATGAGAAAAGAAAATGTCTGAACTCATTCTTTTTTTGAGAGTGAGTGTGCTAGTTACCAAAAATAGCAGTGGCTGTCCTAGAGGGCTTTGCATCACATTGGCCTGTGCTGTGACAGCCATGCTGTGAGATGGATGCAGTTTTCTGCCTCTACATGTTGAGACCCTGCAGATCCTTGCAGATTAAAGTTGCTTCCACACCAGGGCATGGGGGAAAAGGAGGCAGTAGCCTCATGTACATCTTGGCAGGTCAAAGGTGGTATTGTCATAGGAATACCCATTTTATGTGGGGAAAAGTCAGGGCACAAGGTAAGTTTTGTTTCTTCTCTCCTGTTGATTTCCATATCATCAGAGTTAGGGAAAAATCAAAAGAAGAGTTTGCTGAACTCCCCCCCCCCCCCCCGCCCACCAGTAGAAATATCCATTCTTCCATTCACCTTTCCTTTCCCTATCTAAGAATTGTACAACCTTCATTTGTAAAGGTTTTACAAATGCCTGACCTAATGCTGTGCAGTCCTCATTACAATGTGCTGCAAGCATGGAGCAGGGGCCTGGAAAAGTTACTGTTTGTAACAGAAACATACCGTATATACTCGACTATAAGTCAACCTCATGTGTAAGTCGAGGGCAAGTTTTGGGGTCAAAATTATGGATTTTGCTATGACCTGTGGATAAGCCGAGGGTAAAATTTAGGGGCATATAGGAAAGGATCTAAAGGATGAAGCAAAGCAAAACAATGTCAAATAACTTCCAAAAGTCCATCAGATATAACTCTTTGTGCTTATTCTTAAAACTGGATGGATGAGAGAGTAAAGGGGGTCAGTGCTTCCAGGACAGATTATACTCTTGCTTTTCACCAGGGGATGGTTCCTTCTTTTAAATAAGAGTTAAGATACAGTACTTACATTGACCCATGGATAAGTTGACTCAGGTTTTTTGGGTCAATTTTTGACCTAAATTTCTAGACTTATACATGAGTATATACAGTACTGTTTACGCTGGCTGAGGTAGTCAGGGATTTGTAGTCCAAAAGGTAAATTTCCTTGTAGTCCAAGTTGTGCTCTCAAGTGGAAGGGGGTAGGCTCTTATCCCTTTAAAGATTGTGTAGAAAAGGGAATTTCAGCAGGCCTTGCTGAAGAGGGAATGTTGCCGATGTGAGCTGACATTCCCTCTTCTATGCAACCATTAAAAGCACAGGAGCCCTGTCCCGTAGTTCACCTGGCAATCCAATTAACTTACTCTGCCTTTTTGATTACAGTAGCCAACATATCTGCCAAATGACAACATCTTTTGTTGTACCTTAATGACAACTTGGCCTTCAGAATCAGTTGTTAGCACAACAGCTAAGGCCTGATTTTCAAAATGGAAATCCTATATAATTTTGCTAAAAATTCTGTTAGCAGAATGATACTTATATATGGAAAGAGAAAACCGTTATATTTTTCACTTGCTTACCTTGTGTAATATTGTCAAAGAGGGAGAGAACATGGATTGGTTTTCTCTCCCATGGGGACAACAGCTGATATATATTAAGTGAGTTCTGACACAATAAATTTAAAAAGATATCTGTTAGGACATAGGACATTGCATCTTTGATTTCCAAATTTCTCTAAATAACAATTACAGACACCATGGATTTTTGTTATTTAAAGTAAACAAGAGTAACTTATTTAAGTAATGTGTTATTACACGTATTGATTAATGTTGACAATTATGATGACAGAATGACTTCATTCACTTCAGTTTGTTGTGGTGGAGTTAGGGCATGTCAAACATTCAATAGTTTGTTTTTCTTTTCTTTTTCTTTTAATGCCCTTTTTGCAAATGGCATGCCTTCTGTTTTGTCATTGAAAGATGTTTTGCTACCACCTTCTGGTGACAGAACAATTTTTTCTTAGGAGTTTATCAGATGACAGAAATTGGAAGTATAATCTAATGGCAATCCGAACGCAATCATGGGGTTTCACGTTATTATGAATTGAAGCATCTCACCCAATTTCGGGCAAAAGGGAAGTCATTCTGAATGCAACCAATGGGTTTTACGTTATTGCGAATTAAAGCATCTCACACAATTTCAGGCAATGGGGGTTCATTTTCGGGTAATGGGAAGTCATTCTGAATGCATTCCAAATGCAATTGGAATTCACATAAATTCGAATTGGCTCCAATTGGCTCCATTCGAAATAAAGAGAAATTCCTCCCAACTGATAAACTCCTTAGTTCATGTATCACTGCCTGAATCTTTCTGTGGCTCCTGCCACACTGCAGAAGTAATGCAGTTTGACCCCTCTTTAACTGTCATGGCTCTATCCTATGGAATCCTGGGATTTGCGGTTTGGTGTGGCACCATGGCTATCTGAGGGAGAAGGCTAAATATCTTACAAAACTACAAATCCCAGAATTCCATAGCATTGAGCCATGTTAGTTAAAGCAGTGTCAAGCTACATTAAGTCTACAGTGTGTAGATGTAGCCTATATGAATGGTGCTCCCACCATAGGTCCAGGGATTTAGACCTTTCAGTCTATTGTATTTTGGTCTATAGAAAACATAAACAGCAAATGCAAGCATAAGCAACTGCTGCCTTTTTTAACCTATCTGAAAATCAACTGAACTTACAGACTCTTGATCATAGAACTGTTTCAGTTCTTCCCGCCATTTTGTCTTCTTTTTAAGAAATCCATGTATGTTTGTTGGCACACATAGGAAGCATTTCCAAGGATGTGTAGCTTTGATTTCCTCTGAATGCCCAGGATGGACAAGGGTATCCACACATTCGTCACAAAAACACCTGAATAATTGTTTTTAAAAATGCATTTCTTGTAGGTGCAAATCACATTCCAAAAATAACAGACCTTATTTATACATTTCTAAAATGATAATGTTCAAGATAAAATTCAATTGTATGTCTTTTTCATAGTATAAATCCTGGTACTGCATTTACTTTGTACTTCCTCTTTCTTTTATTGCTGTTTGTATATGATAAATGTGATTTCCCCCTGATATGTTACGTATACATTTTTATAATTAACATATGTGAATTTTAAAATCATATTTCTTGCATTGCATTGATATGCAATTTTAAAGAAGATTTTTAATTTAAAAATTATACGTTGGTACACACATTTTGAAGCATTTTGATATTCTGGACCATGCAAACAACTATAAGGTCAGAATGCACAGGGAAGCCATTGAAATCCGTGGACAACTTCCAACAGGAAAGAAGAAATCCTTAAGGCAAACAAAATTTGGCTACCAGTCCTGAAAATGCCAAAATCAAAACCCAGCAAGTGCAAATGAAAACCACCCAGGATCAGGGGGATTTCCCAGCAGACAATGGGTCATTATTAATTAAATAGACGCACTGATGCCTTGCCATTCAACAACAGAACAAAACACAGATTAGCATGTCAATCACTTCCTCTCAACCAAGAGTCACACAGTATATATTTCCCACTCATTTCCATGCCAGCATTCTCTGAAGATGCCAGCCACAGATGCTGGCGAAACGTCAGGAATAAACTCTTCCAGAACACAGCCACGTAGCCCGAAAACCCACAAAAAACTATCTTGGCCTTTGTCTCTCCTTCACCTCTGATCTCACTGGCTGTTTCCAGTTTCCTCTGGTTTTTTTGGCAAGGGATATCAATCACCTGTGACATTTTGGATCATCACATATCATTAAGGAATTGCCCCAGCAACAGATTGTACAGTCCGCTTGATAGCCATCATCATCACAGAGGAAAAATCTCTCCAGAAACATTTCCTTTAAAGAGAAAAAGAAAGCGACATTTGCTGCTGCTGCTATGACTATGACTGCTGCTATCAGTACTGCTATTACCACTATGGATTTCAGTGCATACTCTCCAACTATCCTGGCAGAGACAATTGCAATTAATTCTTTGTCACCCAACGTTTTCAACTACAGTACTTTTAAAAACGTCCCAGTTTCTCTCTATTTTTTTCCACTTTCCTCTTTTGTCATCAGCCTACTTCAAGTGCTGTAAACTGAATTCAAAGTGCAAAAGCACTTTGTTCAGTAGATGTGATAGGGTTGAATCTTGTCCTCTCCAGCAGGTTCAGGCAAAAGACAACGGCTGCAGCCTTTCCCAGCTTGTGTGTTTTTCCTCCTTAATAATTTTGTCATCTTGACCACACTCTGATGTTGTGTGAGCACATGTGTCTCAGTTTACATCTGTGAAACCTTGCAGGTTATGCATGTGTTCAAAACTCATGATGTAAAATAATCCAACCATTCCCAAGACATCCCTTAAAATCAGATTGCTGGGAATTGTAGTTTTGTGAGACATTTAATCTTCTTTGTCAGAGAGCTGTGGTACCACAACAAACTCCAGGTCCCAGAATTCCATAGCAATTACCCATGGCAGTTAAAAGTGTGCAAACTGGATTATTTTTGTAGTGCGGTTGAACCTTAGTTACATCTCCTTAACTAAGTAGCTGATCAAAGATGCTGGTGAATATTAATAAAAATTAACAACAGCACATTGCCCTTGGGGGATCCTAAATCTGCCATCCAGATTCTTGAGCTAGGAAGCTGTCAGATAATCTAATTTAGAACAAATAGATAATAAATGTTGGCTACCAAAGAAAATTGTCATCAGTTATTATTAACGCTACCATTCACTTTGCAGGATTTAACACCCTTGGTTTGGGAGCTTCTAACAAGAGCCTAGTCACAGAAGTTATGAGTAAGACACAGCATGTTTTTTGTGACTTTGACCTGTAGGTAAGATTAGGGGACAAACTTGGATACTGAAGGTATAATTTTGATTTTGAAGCCTGATACTTCATAGCATGCACACAGAACCACATATGAGCCCAGAATAGACGCACGTTTATTGCATGATCTTCAAATGTACCTTCTTGTTTCCCAGCTTAAACTCAGGGGAAACCATTCTGCTTGGTTGTAGCAGAAACCTATTGTGCGCAGAGATGATTGGCTCAAGTCGGTAATGTCACTAACTCCCTCCCGAGACAGTTTCCCTTGACTCACTATTTAATGCTTTGGAAAAAAAAAAATAGTTTTCTTTTGTTATTTTTAAAAACTGATGTCACGTGTTGCATTTTAATCTGTTGTTGTTCTCTGCAGGTAAGAAATACATATTATTATAGCTGTCATTATCATTGTTGCTGCTGTTTAAAGGCATGAATGTACATTTACAGTGGTCCCCCGGGTTACGAATCCCCCGGGGTACAAAAACCCTGGGATCCGAAACAGCCAGGGCCGGAAAAATGGCCCTGGGTTACAAAAAAAAACAAAAACCCCGGGTTAAGAAAGGAAAGTGGTGCAAAATTCAAATCGTGCCAAGTCCTTTCCTATACTTACAGTGGTCCCCTGGGTTACGAATGTTTTCGGGTTACGAAAGGAGTGCTGGAACGGATTACTTTCATAACTTGGGGGACCACTGTATTTGAATAAATATACATACAGTGTTTTGTTTTTTTTAAAGGTAGAAAATCCATGTGAAGCATGCAGGTGTGGGAAGGCTGTGGACCGAATTAGTGCTTTTAGATACTATTAGATACTATTAGGGCAAAAGACCTTCACAGTCCTTGGGCCTTTCTTTCTCTTTTGAAAATAAGTTAATTGATCACATGTAGGCATAGTGCTCCCAAGTACATATGGAGGATCACAGAGCCTGAGAAAGAAGATTCAAAGCTGTCAGGATAATCCCTGTCAACTACTCACTGTGCAGGGAGCACAAATTCCTCCATGAAACAATGGGTGCTGATTGTGAATCTCAAGCCCTCCACAGCAGATGCAGATTTCTACAAAACGTAAATAATAAACAGGCATTCTTATACAGCATTTAAGTGTTTGCACCTACCCATTTACATAACTGTTATTATTTGTCAGAACTATTGATTAGCTGCTTGGATATTGAAGATAAATATTTGTTTCTTAAATTACAACTGTTATTTCAGAAAACATCTGTATCTATAATTTCAATTAAATTATATTTAATAGTTTCTTGATTAATCACAAATTTGTCTTTGAGAAGGGAAATGGTTTATATATCAACAAAAACTTACTTTCCCATGATGGAGTCTGTTTTTTATTTCACTTTTTTTCTCCTAAAAAGAAATCTATTTCTGCACATACAAAATGATATTTCTCTCAGGAACTGAAAACCTTCAATTTCATTATCCACAACTGCTCTTCTCTTTTGTTACTTCTGTTAGGCTTTTTTGAAAAAGTATTTTTACACATTTATGGTGTGCTAGAATTTCCCCAACTTAGTACCTGTCAGATTTGTATGACTACAGTTCCCATCATCCCTAAATGGCATGGTCATGATGGCCTAATAGAGGTTGTAGTCCTGCAGGGTGCCAGGTTGGGAAGTCTGCAACAGATACAGGGCAATGGAGTGCTAAAGTGGCTAGCTACTATATGGAAAGCAACTATCAAATTCAGTTTGATTTCAACCATCTGAGATAGGTGTGAGCTAGCACTATCATATGAAATGGACATAGTTCCTCTGCCTTTATGTGTAGGTTCAGACATACTTCATTCCCAGCCCCCCAAATCCAGACTTTCCTCCTCATTTTTTTAATGGGTCACAGACCCCTTTGAAAATTTGAAGAAGGCTATGTATTTAAACACAGTGTTCAAAGTAACATAAAATAAATTAAATGAAAAAAAATTGTACTTGGTTCACAGATTTCCCTCAATCCTTCCACGGAACCCAAGTTAAAAACTCTTAATTCCAGTCATTGAGTTTAAGTGATTTGGTACAAACAACAGCAATGAGTTAGGACATTCACTTAATTAAATAATTTCTAGTTGAATGATCCTATTAACTATTAACTTATTTTTAATTTTAATGTCTGGAAGTGAGCAACGTAAAAGAATTCTGAAATAATATATTTGCATTAGAGAGGTATCACATTCAAGTCTGAGAGGAAAAAAAAAGAGAAGGATTTTGTTTCTCTAAGGACATTATTACATGGGAGGAATTTCTCTCAATTTTGAAAAAAAAAAAGGAAAATGGGGCCAGTTTGGAATTGAGTGAATTCAGCGAATTTACGTGATTGTGTATTGACATTGCCTTGTGTTCGGAACTTGCCTCCCAGTGCCCAAAATTGCATGCGATACTTTCTCACGCTATAACGTGAAACCCCACAGTTGCATTATGAAGGAGTTCCCATTGCCCAAAAATGTGTGTGATCGACTTTCATGCAATAACATGAAACCACATGATTGCATTCAGATTGCCATTGGATTATACTTCCAATTCCCTTTGTCTGATAAACTCCTAAGACACCATTTGAGAAAACAATGAAGCCTTACTAATAGTTTTTTGTAGAAGAAGTAATAGTAACTGTAGCAGCATAAGTAGCAACAAACATTTACATCGCACCTTCAATGTTTTTCCCATTGTAGTTTATTTCATATGCAATATTTCCTAGGGGGGAAAAAGAATCAGGATACTTTTGTCATGTAATCCCATAAATCATTTAGCGCTTGAAATCTATTATTCAAATGTAAACTCTATCCTGGTTAGAATGTATATCTGATTTTCTTCCATATGCTCTACCACTATGGTAATACTTACTTCACTGAGCATCAGAAAGATCCAAACATTCTTCTTAACATGTGTGAAAACAGACTCTCACTTTATGGGCTCACTGCTAAAGGATATTTCCTTTGGGATACAGTTGTGGGAGATTCTGGAAGATGCAGTTTAGAAAATAACTTTTCTAAGCTCTGTCCAGGGGTATGTGAATGTGTCATAGGTAGTAGGATGAAGAAAGTAAGGCTCCATCTCCTAATAAACTCATGATTTAACTCTCCCCGAGAATCCAGGTGTTTGTAGGGTTAGTTCTAGACATCTTGCCTGAAGGATGTTATCTCTTAACATCTTTTTGAAGGAATGCAGACTATGGCAGTCAGGAAATGATTTTTAAAACGTTTTGTGTTAAAAGACTTGTAAGTTTGTATTTTATTGTTTTTGTGCTATGGCTTTACCATAGAGTGAGAATAAGGTTTATGCTAAATTAATTTCCCTTTTTATTTTAAATAATTTGATCTAAATATTTGTGTCTTCAATAAGCTGCTTCACTTTGTTACTCTCGACTGTTAAAGCTAAAGAATCCAAACACTTTGTTTCTGTTAAGAATTGGGTGACATGTATATGGCCTTGTGGCTGGACATTCAACAAAATCTTTAGAAACTAAGCTTTCTTTTAACAGAAATTACCCAGTTGGGACTTGCTGTGGTGGACAATTCTCTGGCAAATCTGATCAGTACAAGACTCCATATGATACTGAAGTTGATATACTTCATTTGCTCAGTACTACTCAACTGGGATTTCTGCCATTAGGATAATAGATCAGATAAATGGTGCTTCTCATTCAAAGAGAAACTGGATGGCCAAGGTGGCCAAGCAGATACACTGCTGAAAGGCACAGCAGGAAGGGTTTTGAGTACCCAGGTTGTCCCAGAAATAGGTCAAGTGTAAAAAGTAAATTGATATAGCTGGAAAAAGCATAAAGTAGCAACAAAGTTTTAAAGTTCAGAGTCTAGACAAAAGTCACACGTGAAACTGTAACTGTTTAAGCACATAATCACTGTATCAACTCTGAATCTACCAGAAGAGAGATACTGTGTATCTTGTAAATAAAGTTTTCTTTTGTCTTGGGTCACTTGAGGTATTTTAAGAAACTATAAGCCAAATGCTACCAGGGATTAATAATACTTATTATAGAGGGGGTTCCTTGTCAGACAATCTGTGCTTAGCCTGCCATTCAGATCTCACTAATTTCAAACATTTTGTTGCAACCATTCAATAATCCTGAACTGTCTATAGGAGTGGTAGATATGGCAGCCTTTTTTTTTTTTTGCTGTAAATTTAAAATGGTTAAGTTTGCTAGACTAATGTGGATGTTGGATCAAGCAAGGATTTAACGCTCAAGATTTGTTCTCATTTTCTTAGACACTGCTTACCGTTTATGCCTTGATTCCTGTTTCTTTCATTATTTCATAACATCCTTTTAGGCTAGTCACATTATAATTGCTTTACTTATCATATTTGATACTACGCCCATACTCTCTTTATTAGATATGTTTTCATCAGCGACTTGCTTTTTTTTTTTTAACATCCTAGCCATGTTACAGTTGCATAAATGGTTACTACCTCATATTTTCTATTACTCAGTATTACATTGCTTTCCACGATCTTATCTCTTATTTCAATGAATTTTAAACTGTTTTACTTTTCAGTGTGCTGTTGGTTCAAAGACCATTCTTCCTGCTTACTGGAGCTATATACCAAGCGTGGTAGAGAACACAGCATTTTCCATCTGAAAGATGCTACTGTGTTTCTTCTGGAGTATAAAGACTGTGTGAAGTAGAGGTGAGTATAAAGCAACAGCAAACACTATGTACGTTAAGGCAGAAAAATAAAACTGTGTTCAGTTGCTCCTGGAAACAAGATTACCTTTATTCAGCTTGGGCGGATATAATTCTTCTACATAACTTACAAAAATCACATCATCAGAATTCTCAGTCTCTGGAGATATAACTGAATGTGGGGCAGAAGAGAAAAAGGAAGGATGAGAAAACAAAATCAAAACCCTGATGGTCACTTTCATTATACAATAGCTTAGCTGAGATACTCTCTTGGTGGCTTTGGGCAAGTCACTTTCACTTGTGGTTGTTGTGAGGGTCACAACACTTCTCTCAGTCCATCTGAACAATACGGTTCACTGGAGGGAGGGAGCAGGTGGCAAATGGCACCTTCTGGCCTACCATTTCAAGGCACATTCAAAGCCAGTCAAGTTATCTTGGGCAGCTGGTGGATCCAACATTAGCAGAGTGGTGAATCTACTCCAGGTTGTACCTAAACTTTCAAGGAGTAAATTTGGAGACAGAGTTCAGCTCCTTTAAAGCATGGACTAGAACCTAGGGTGGATTCACTGCCACAAAGACACTGAAGCCATCAGTTGACAAAATAATTATTTTGGACCATGAGGACTAAAATCCCATATATATTGTATATACACTCAGCCCTCCACATTTGTAAGGGTTAGGGGAGAAAGACCCCCCCGTGAATGTGGAAAAATCATGAATAACTTCCACCTGTTTTGTGTGTGAGGGAGCCCGTTAAAGGAACAGGGAGGAAAAGGAAGCCTGGGAGGAAGGAGGAGGAGGAAGAGTGTGCACACACAGTGACTTTGACCTTGTGAATAATCAAAACTGTGAGTGTCAAAGCCATTAATGCGGAGGACTGAGTGTATAATGTAAAATATAACATCAAATTAATAATTAACAACTAAGTAATTACAGTTGGCCCTTGGTATCAATGGATTTTTTAATCCACAGATTCAAGCATTCTTTGCTTGAAAATATTCAAAAAATATATAAATTCCAGAAGCAAACCTTGTTTTTTGCCATTTTATATAAAGGACACCATTTCACTATGCCATTGTATATATGGGACCTGAGCATCCACAGATTTTGGTATCCATAGGGGGTTCTGGAACCAAACCCCAATGGATACCAAGGGCTCACTATAAAGAATAAACAATTAACAAGATCATTTCTCTGGTTATGGCACAAAAAACAATACAATAATAACAAATTAAATAATTAACAAAGATTGCTCTTTCATGGCACCTCAGTCTATTGCCTGAGGTCATTGCCTTAACCTGTCTATTGGTAGGGGTGGCCTTATGAAGCAAAGTCTGTCTCTTTTGGATTTTTTAAAAATAGTTTGGCTAAATAGCTTGTATTGAAATCTACTTGAAAACAAAATCACCTCCACTTGAAGAGAGGGTTGCAGGAGTGGCTACATGAATAATTTCTTCTGTGGAACTCAGAGAAACTACATCAGTTGTGTAGCTGAATGGCATCACTGGGAAAGAGATGAGAGAGAAAGAGGGGAAGGGAAGGAGAGATTTGATTAGGGCTCATTGTTCAGTTACCATGTTTGTGATCTGTTCCTGTCTCCCATAGCAGTAGATCTAATACTTGCTTTACAGAATACAGATGGAGAAACGTCTCAGCTGCCAATCTTTGTGCAATCTTTGGGTTGGGAAATCCAGGTTCTAATCAGCACTCAGCCATAAAACACAGTAAGTGACCTTAGGATAGTCATTGGAGTTTATCACACGGGAGGAATTTCTCCCAATTTCGAATTGAGCCAATTTGAATTCACATAAATTTGCTAATTTTGTGAATTTACAAGAAATCTAATTGCGTTCGGAATGTGTTCAGAATGATTGCCCAAACTTGCATGAGATACTCTTATACGCATTAACGTAAAACCTATGATTGCGTTCGGAATGACTTCCCTTTTGCCCAAAATTAAGTGAGATACACTCATATGCAATTATGTGAAAACCCATGATTGTGTTCGGATTGCCATTGCATTATACCCCCAAATTCCTTCATATGATAAACTCCATTGACACTTAACCTGGCCTTCCTCACAGGATTGTTGTAATAATAAAATGGAAAGGAAGAGGAGTACCACATCAACTACTTTGGGTCATTTGGAGATAAAAAGAGGAATATGAAAAACAAGAACAAGAAAATAGTGTCAGAATATGGCTTGGTTTGGGTTGTTACTATTAGTGCTGTCAACAGCTGTAACCATTTTCCTAATGTTGCCACCCCACTGTTAGAGTTTGTTTTGTGATCTGTTTTCAATAAGTTAATGGAATTAAATTTTAAATAAGTTTTCAATAAGTTAATGGAATTCAGGTTTATAGGAGTCTAAAAGAAATGAGCTGGCAATAGCGCAGCAATGTGGCACTTCCATCAATATGTTTTAGCTTCCCATTTGGGAGGTCTGAGGCACTTGTACCCTGCACCTGTTCCCAAAAGGCTCTGGCAGAAGCTGTTTGTGTCAGGGCCAGGATGAGATCAGGACCTTGAACTGCTGTTCTGAAGTATCAAATACAGGGAGATCCCAGCTGAGATGCTACACATCTCTGGAAATGTTCATGGTGAACCTGCCAACAATACTTTTAATGTCTTCTTGAAAACACCATTACTTGCGTTTGGTCTTAGGGGACTTGCGTGAGGCATATCTTCCACAGAACTGACAGATATGATATCAGGTGAACTTCTGTTCATGGACAACAGAGCTGAAAAATTGAAAAAGAGAGCAGTACAATGGCTGAGCAAGATTAGCATACAGCATGAAGCAATACATATTGCCTGCCTAGACAATTACAGTACATGCAGTGTTGATGTTAAATGTAGAATTTGCAAATATTACTTTTTTTGACTACAATACCTAAAAAGCCACTTTAGCTTATCAGACGGGAGGAATTTCTCTCAATTGCGAATGGAGCCAATTCAAATTCATGTGAATTCGCTAGTTTAGCAAATTCACGTGAATTCCTATTGCGTTTGGAATGCATTCAGAATGACTTCCCATTACCCGAAAATGACCCCCCATTGCCCAAAATTGTGTGAGTGCTTTAATTTGCAATAACGTAAAACCCATGATTGCATTTGGAATGACTCCCCTTTTGCCCAAAATTGCGTGAGATGCTTTAATTCGCAATAATGTGAAACCCCATGATTGTATTCGGATTGCCATTGGATTATACTTCCAATTTCCGATGTCTGATAAGGTACACTGCTAGTATAGCCATTGGCCAATCTGTGAGGGGATTCCAGGAGACAGAGGGGGGAAACAACACTTCCAAGTGCTTAATTGATTTGGGGAAACAATCTAAACTGAAACATATTAGCTGGATGTAAAATTGGATTTATTTTTATTTATCAACTAAAATAGGGATAGATCTCATGTGGCTCTCCAGATATTGTTGGGCTGCAGTCCCAGCAATCCTGGCCAGTACAACTAATGGGGAAGAATGTTGGGAAGTGCAGTACAACAAACATTAGTTTGGCAGACAGATTCCCACCTCTTTACTAAACCATATTAAACAGAACGATGAGTGTGTACTAGAAAAATATTTATGCTACAAGTCAGCATGGCTGAGTAGGGGCCTCTTGGAGTTGTACTCTAGCACATTTGGTAGGCACCAGTATGTGGAGGTCTGGTGTAGACCAGTACTGCTCAGAGTGGTGGTACCTGGACTGGTGCTGGTCTGTGTGCCATCAGCTGCTTCCCCATATAGAGTTTCTAGGAAAGAAAGAAAGAAAGATTTTCTCAGCAAGATTTGTTCAGTGTGGGCCTTCATCTGAGGCTGAGGGAATGTGATTTGCTCAAGGTCACCCAGGAAGTTTGCACGGCTGAACTGGGGATTTGAACTCTGGTCTTCAGAGTCCTTGTCCAACATCCAAATCATTGCACCACATTGGCTCTCATAGGATATAACAGCAAACACTTTTCTCTAATGGTACTGGTCTTAATAAGTTTTGCCTTGTGATACAGTGGTTAGAATGTTAGACAGAGACTTTGATGATCCAAATTCTAGCCCCCAGTGGGCCATGAAGTTAGAAGGGTGAACCTGGGAGACTCACTATCCCTCAGCCTGAGTTGCTGTGAAGCTAACATGGGGAACAAGGAGACCTGTCAAATGCTCTGAGTTACTGCATAAAAGGTGGGATGTAAATATAACTAACAGCTAATAAATACCACCAGCCCAATATTGGAGATCTCCCCAAGCAATCAAATGTGTGTTCTGATTTTATGCTCTGATGACTTGGCCTTGGATGAATGGGAGCAAAGTTTGTAAACTTCTGCATGCTTGTGTACTTTTTTTAGGCCAGCCAGACTACAACTGGGTTCGCTGTTCTTCTGTGAGCTCTGATGGGCTTTCTGGGTATTGGCTGGTGGCAATGGGCCCAGGGATACCTTTTACTTACCTGCCTCTATGGTGCTCTCCATTTCCTCGGGGTCACTATCAGTGTCCACCATAATGACCTCTGCCTGTGCCTGGGCCATGAATGCAGATGATGTGGCTGCCTGCCTTCAGGAAAATCTGGAGTCACAGATGCAGAAATTGTGTAGAGCCTTTTTTGGTGTCTCACTATGCTGGATTGTGGATGTGTCCAATAAGGAAAGCAGGTCCCCTGAAACCAATGAGAAGATATGAAGCAGAAGGATAATTCAGAACCTCTTGTAGGACACTTGGATTCCTTTCACACTACACAATTGTAGCACTTTGATACTGCTTTAACTGCCATGGCTGCATGGGATTGGTGGGTTCATGAAGTACTTGGAGAATTTGGGGAGAGAACTCTCAGTTCTAATTCTCTACCTGAAAAAAAAAAAAAAAAAGATTGCAGCCTTCTGTAGGTTGTAGCCATGGCAGTTAAAATGGTATCAAAGTGGTATGTGAAAGAGCACCTGAACATGAATTTATGCAAAGGAATTTCTAGCTGAGGACAATGAGCTGTTATTTTATTTTATCTATTTATTTCAAGGGTTTATATCCCGCCTTTCTTCCTCAGTGGGATTTAAGGAGGATTTCAAGTGGAAAATGGAAGATGGTTTTGAGAGGAATTATATGGATATTAAAAAGAAAAAAACCACTGGGTGACCTTGGACAAGTCACATGATCTCAGCGTCATGGGAAGGCAATGGCAAACTTTCTCTGAACAAATGTTTTCAAGAAAACCCTGAGATATTACAGTCACCACAAATCAGAAACATCTTGAAGGCACACACACACAAACAAAAACTGGATGCCTGTGTAGTGGGGGGTGGGGAATTTCCAAAAATGGTGTTAAATAAAACAAAGGAGCAAAACACATGGGCAGGAAAAAGTGGCTTGCAGCTGACTTTTCTGAAGCACCTCTTTTTGCCTGTCTGTTTAGCCCCAAAGTGTAAGCAATGGGGCTGACGTTAGATTAACATTGTCATGTGTTGAGATATCTGCATCCAATGAAGCAGACCTAAGTCTATGAAAGCTCATGCTACCAACTTTTTTCTCTCTCAAGTTAACCTCAAAGGTGCCACATGATCCTTTTACACATACAGAGCTCTGTATGTCAAGAGAAGTTTTTGCCTTCTTCCACTTGAAATGATTTTCGGAATTTATGGCTGCAGTCCTAATTCTATGTTCTAGAAAGTCTCTTTGAACTCTTATGACATGCTTTAAAAAATTAAAAATCATGCTTTTTGGCAATGGTTGAAAATCATGACCACTTGAATTTTAAAAACTATTCTCACCTGAGTTTCTTTTATGTTACACAGTTTCAAAGTGTGCACCTACACTGTAGAAATAAGACAGTTTGACACAACTTTAAGTACTGTTGCTCCATTCAATGGAATCCTGGGACTTGTAGTTTTGCAAGGTCTTTAGCCTTTTTTGTCAAAGAGTGCCACCCTCTCACAAAACTACAAATCCCAAAATTTTGTAGGATGCAGCCATGGCAGTTGAAGTGGAACTCAAAGGAACCCTTTGGCTATCCAGATGTTTGAGGCTACAAGCACTAGTGAACAGGGGAAGTTTTAGGTATTTTTGACTACTATCTTGAGAATCCCCAGCCAGCATGGCCATTGGCTTCTATGAGTTGTAGTCCAACATGTAAGCTTCCCTGGCTCTCCTGTGCATCACCAGTTCAGAAATGATGCCATTTCATTAATGGAAGGGACAGCTTTCCCATTTCACCTGTTCGCATTCGTAAACTTGCTTTGGAAACAGATTCACACAGAAAAGCAGCAGTTCCTGGACAATGTGCCGCATGATGCACTGACATACCCTGGCTGCATCTGCACTGCAGAAATAATCTGGCTTGACACCACTTAGAATCATAGAATCATAGAATCATAGAGTTGGAAGAGACCACAAGGGCCATCTAGTCCAACCCCCTGCCATGCAGGACGTCCAAATCAAAGCATCCCTGACAGATGACCATCCAGCCTCTGTTTAAAGGCCTCCAAGGAAGGAGACTCCACTACACTCCGAGGGAGTGTGTTCCACTGTCGAACAGCCCTTACTGTTTAACTGCCAGGGCTCAAAGCTGAGATCAGAGCTCTGCTCCGGTGCCACAACAAATCACCATTCCCAGAATTCCACAGCCTTGAGCCATGGCACTTAAAGTGGTGCCAAACTGGCTTATTTCAGCAGTGCAGTTGCAGCCTCCAAAGTGAATAGGAAAACTCTGGTTGCAGTTCAAAACTACAAAGGTGACCTTTCCCAGGAGCAATTCATCTGCCTCAGGGTCAGCCTTCTACTCTCTGCTTTCTTTTGCCTTCCTATCACATAATTTCAGCCCTGTCAGGACAGCAAATGGATGCTCCCCCAAACAGGTAAGGCATCTCCATCTTCTTCTCACCTGCCTCCTGCCTTATCCATCCTTTACCTGGAGAATGTGCAAAAGGGGAGGAAGCACGGCGCACGCACGCCCTCTAGTGTCTCCTCGGGGCAATACATGCCCAAATAAAATGAAAGCTGGTTGTAGGGGACTCTCTTGTTAACTGTAGGATATTGTTGTTGACTCATTGAGACATCTCCAAGACCCCCCTTTCCTCCACTGTTCTGCTTTAGGTCCTGCAGATCGAGGCCCATGAACTCCCTGATTAAGTCTAGCCATCTGGTTTTTCTTTCTACTACCCTCTACCTTTCCTAGGAGTTTATCATATGACCGAATTTGGGGGTATAATGCAATGGCAATCCGAACGCAATCGTGGGGTTTCACGTTATTGTGAATGAGTGTATCTCACACAATTTTGGGCAATGGGAAGTCATTCCGAACGCAATCATGGGTTTACATTATTGCATATTAGAGTATCTCACGCAATTTCGGGCGATGGGGGTGTGTGTCATTTTTGGGAAATGGGAAGTCATTCTGAACGCATTCCGAATGCAATCAGATTTCACATAAATTTGCTAAACTAGCGAATTCACGTAATTGTGAATTGGCTCCATTTGCAATTGAGAGAAATTCCTCCCATGTGATAAACTCCGTAGCATTATTGTCTTTTATAATGAATCCTGCCTTCTCATGATGTGCCCAAAGTGCAACTGCCTCAGTTTGATCATCTTGGCTTGCAGGGAGAGTTCAGGCTTGATCTGTTCTAGGGTACATTTGTTTCTCTTCTTTGCCCTTCCTGGTATGCATTTCTCTAGCACCACATCTCAAGCCCTTTCTCCACTCTCCACGCTCACAGCTGTATAGGCTGAAATTGACTCTATGGCAGTTAACAACAACAATGATGCAAGTATTTACAATATTTTACTTAATATTTTAGTAAATTGTTTGCATGCATAATTACGTTTTGAATTTTTGTCTCTTTTCCATTCTTTCTTTCTTTTTTTTTTTTTTGCTAACATTAGCCAAGTCCTACAAGATTCTCCTAATAATCACATATTAGCTCCCATTCAAGAGCTCCCTCAGCAGAAAATCAGGGGATTAAAAAGGCATTTTCTTGGGAAAGTCACATGATCACGGTGAAGATTTTCAGACAATGTTGCTATTTAAGAGGACTTATCCCAGGAAGAACCAGGAATGCTCCACAAACCATGAATGGTTTGTTGCTGGAGCATTCCTGGTTCTTCCTGGGATAAGTCCTCTTAGATCACATGTGTAAAAAATCTTCACCACAATCGCATAACTTTCCCAGGAAAATGCCATTTTAATCTCCTGATTTCCCCCTCCGCCCCCTAAATGTGATAGTCTCAGTCTCAATGTTAGAGTAGCGGTTTTAACAGCTGTTTTCTTCAGTGATATCTTCTTAATGAGTTTGTCAATCATCTTGTGGATGTCACTTCTGCTTGTGTGTTATGCAGAGTTCTTCCCTTGGTGTGGGAGGGAGATGAATCCTAAAGAACTCCAAACATACAAATGAAGATTTGCACCAAGGAATTACAGCCTGTGCTATATATCGCTTGACTGTTGTTGTAGACATGGGAGTGCAAACTGGACTGTGGCTAATAATCGTATAGGAGGACTCAGTATTGCTATGAGTGGAGCCAGAATGATGTAGTGGTTAAACTGTTTTTCTGGGATGCAGGAGATTCAAGTTCTAGTCCCCGCTAAGACCACTGGGTGGTCTTTGGCCAGCCATTCACTCTCAGGTTGATCCACCTCACAAGGGCACTGTGAGGAAAGGGGGTGGGGGGGGGGAGGAGAGCCAGATACACTCATTGGTGTGATATAAATGCATCCCCAGCTCAGCCATGAAACCCATTGGATGACCTTGGATGAGTCACATGCTCTCAGCCTTAGAGGAAGGCAATAGCAAACCTCCTCTGAGCAAAAAATGCCAAGAAAACCCCATGAAAGCTTTGTCTTAGGGTCACCGTAAGTGGGAAATGACTTAAAGTACACGACGCACGCACACACACACACAGATAAAAGAGCAAGTGAAACAACTGCCAATATAGTAGGCAGTGTATCCCTCTGTATGTATGTGAATGTATATATATATATATATAGCTGGGGAATACACTGGGACCTCCACATTTGCTGGCATTAGGGACACAGGACCCCGGTGAAACTGGAAAAACCATAAATTAAAAAAATAAATACTGAGAGAACATCACTCTAGGAATATCTTGTTCACCCAGCACAATCCTATGGTCAACATCCACCAGAAGGTAACCATAAATTGTGCTGGAAGACCTACAAATGCCTAGAGAAGTATTTTCTCTATAAATCTCTAAGTCTTCCAGTGCAACATCTAGCAAACGTTGGCCACAGAGTCACTCTGGAGGACCTAGAGATTCCTAGGGAAAACATATTAATCAAATCTGTGAACAAACAAATCCACAAAAGTCAAAGCTGCAAATGTGGAGGGCGACTGTACATGCAGAGGCAGAATATGACTCGCATTCATTTATCGATTTTATTTTCTTTATATCTTGCCTTTCTCTCACACAAAAGTGGCTAACTACAGAATTTTGCTTGGCTACTGGGCTTCTGAGAGCACCAGATAGCTGAAAAATACTTGAATGTCCATTAAACTCCTAAAACAAGCAAGCAAGCAAGCAAACAAACAAACAGAAAACCAACTAAAAACACCTGGAAACGAAAACTTGAGTGATTTCCAACTTTGTTTTTGACTGATTTAGGGATGTGACAGCACCTCGCCAGGATGAAAATTGGCCCTTCATCTTCCACAGTTCCTTCCATAGCTCTCCTCTGACTTTAAAGAACATCTTATTGCCGCGCAGGTCAGGGCCCCCCCCCAATAAATACAGAAACCTGGTTGGAGGAAAAAAGGCCACAACTTTATTAACTATTCCACACATGCAGAACAACACAAAACCATAGGGTTGGCCCAAAGCATAAGGTCTGGATCTGGCCATCAGCAACACCCTGGTTGGTTGATGTACCCTTGGTAGCAGGGGCAAACATCGGGATGACGTAGGTGCCAAGCTCCGCCCTGTTGCGCAGTTAGGCAACTGCGCTGCTTCACATCGAATTGCGAGACATCCTAGTCACCGGGTATTAATCGACTGTGGCCCCCGCAATGGCCACAGCGAACCGCTCCTTACCCGGGTCATGAGGACTCCCGATCCAGTGCCAGCGGGCCCTGGAAACCCCTACCCCAGATCCAGGCCTATGCTGCCACCCATAACAGAAGTTGTGACAATCAACTCCCTAAACAGGGAGGGAGGGTGGGAGAGCAGAACTGGCAATGGTGCCGACGCTCACCTTACACGGCCTTAAATAGGCCCAACAACCAATGAGGGCTCAGGAACGATGGAGGCACCACCCTCTCCGAGCTCTCCACCAATAGGAGGGCACGCCATACCCTGCTGTGGCCAATCAGACAGGTTCCTTTCCTGCTCCTCCCGATGGCCAATCAGCATCGAGCCCGCGCTCGCACCGGCCGCTGGGGCACCCAAGCCTGGCGCCCGGGAAGGGGAGAGGCCTTCCTTCACGCGGCAACAGCGCCGGCCCGTTAATTCGGGCGGCGCCATTTGCCGCGCAGGTCAGGGCCCCCCCCAATAAATACAGAAACCTGGTTGGAGGAAAAAAGGCCACAACTTTATTAACTGTTCCACACATGCAGAACAACACAAAACCATAGGGTTGGCCCAAAGCATAAGGTCTGGATCTGGCCATCAGCAACACCCTGGTTGGTTGATGTACCCTTGGTAGCAGGGGCAAACATCGGGATGACGTAGGTGCCAAGCTCCGCCCTGTTGCGCAGTTAGGCAACTGCGCTGCTTCACATCGAATTGCGAGACATCCTAGTCACCGGGTATTAATCGACTGTGGCCCCTGCAATGGCCACAGCGAACCGCTCCTTACCCGGGTCATGAGGACTCCCGATCCAGTGCCAGCGGGCCCTGGAAACCCCTACCCCAGATCCAGGCCTATGCTGCCGCCACACAGGCAGGTCTGAAAGAGCGCCTGCCGCCAACCCTAAGAACCGAAAAAGAACCCTCCACAAATAACATTAATAGCATCCGCTTGAGCAAGAGTCCAAATCAGGGTGCACATAGCCCGCAAACACCCTAGACTTCCATCAACCAATTTACTTGATGACATCAGTAGAGAGTCCAGCACAGGCTGTAGATGTGGCCGCTCCAATGCGGAATGAATGGCCCCCAAATTCAACCAAAAGAAGACCCATCGCCTGAAGGGCCAGCTTTAACACAGCAACAAATTGAAAGCGTGTGCCAGGTGAGCCATCAGCATGACAAAATAGGGATCCTTGACATGCAGGCTGGTGCCTAATAAACCTTTTTAGAACCCGAACAGGACAGAGGTGCGAGTCTTTTAGGTGCCCCAATATGATCGATGAGGCTCAGCCCAGTTTATCACATTTTGACCTGAGAACTGTCAAACATACAGCATCAACATTGAACAAAACATCAGTGATGCACAAGTATCTTTTTGAGCAATAGGTCTTCGAAGACAGGACCAGCTCCCCTACCCTCAGGGCCCCAAATGGCGGGAAGCTGGGAAACAATATCCTGAAGCAGTGTAAAAACAGATAGGGTGCCTGGCATCGTTTTTGTCCATATGCATGCATCTCCAACCCTCCAGAGTGCAACGCACTTGGAAACAAGCACATGGATCAACCAGGCTGGAGGCTTTTGCAAAGAACAAAATACCTGCAAGGTGAACAGAAATAGAGCGCGGGGAAACCCCACTATACTTTAACCACGCCATGAAGCATAAAACAGTTGTCGAATCCATAGGCCAAAGTGCCGGAATGCCTAGGGCACCCCACAAGGAGGACAATTTAGAAAAAACCTTATTATAGGCCCTGAGAGTGGAGGGGGCCACCGAAGACAAAATGCCCTGGGGTCTGCCTTTGGAGCCAGCCATTGAAACCTGTCTTCCTGGAATCGAGAAAGAGCATCAGCTAAATTATTTTGCAAACCAAGAACAAACCAAGCTGTGATAGAAATGTTAAAATTAAACAAGTGAGTACGAGCCACAGCACCAGCACGACTCTTTCTGATTTGAAAGACAGGCTATTAACAACAGCAACTATGGCTTGATTATCGCAGCAGAACAGAACACGTTTGGTGGAGAACTCATGTTTCCAAATAATGACAGCCGTCACAATGGGAAATAATTCCAAAATAAATAAATAAATAAATAAATTATTAACAACATCCTCTTAAGCCCAACCCTTTGGCCATTTTTGAGCACACCAGTGTCCTTGAAAAAACAGCCCAAATCACAATCTTCACATCCTCTCTAATACCCTTGGTAATGCTCACATGGTAATGAGGCCTGGAAATACCTGCAGTAGCTCTGGCCAGCCTGGCACAAAAGGGGCGACCAGGAGAAACCACACAGCACGCAAAGTTCAGGTGACCCAGGAGGGATTGCACCTGTCTCATAGTAACTTTTTGGGATGCAAGAAATTCTGAAATAAGTTTTTTTTTTTTTTTTTTTTAGAGCACTCAATTTGTCAGGAGGGAGACGAGAAACTCCTTCAACCGAGTCCAATTGGACACCCAAAAATGTGAGGGACATAGCTGGCCCCTTAAGTGTTATCAGCTGCTGAAGGGACCCCGATCTCAGATGCCAAAGCAGAAAAGGTATTTAGGAGCATCTGGCAATGGTCTGAGCCGGACCGTCCGGTGAAAAGGAAATCATTCAGTTAATGAGTCACAAGCGGGGAGCAAGCCCTGCGCTTTACCTCCCACTCCAGGAAAGTACTGAAGGCCTCAAAGGCTGCGCAGCTAATTGAACAGCCTATTGGTATAGCCTTATCGAAATACCATCGGCCTTGTACCTTAAGCCCTTACAGGTGGAAATCATCAGAGTGAACAGGCAAAAGGCAGAAAGCAGACTGAATGTCACATTTGGCCATTTGGGCTCCGCGGCCACATGCCTGCACTAGCTGGACCACATGGTCGAACGAAGCATAGCTAAGTCGGAATTCCCCCAGAGCCTTCTTGGGGACAACTCTTAAGGGAGACACCTGAATGTTTGGGAAAGGCGGAGAATCAAAAGGCCTTTCAATGCAGCCGGCATCTATTTCTTTTTGAATCTTTTTCATAAGAACCTCCAGCATATCTCAAGCTGATTTAAGATTCTTAGACTCTGAAGGAGGAGGGGATTGGGCAGGGCCCCATGCTGAAAGGGATGGTGGCCTGATTTTGGGCAAGCTGCCTTACTATGGGGCCCCCGACAAAGTTCAAAGATGTGGTCATATCTGCAGTGAGACCTGGAGCATCTTCCTGCATTATATTCCCAGCAGACCAATTTATGTCCCTCTTACCATTCGGTCTGGTGGCCCCTTTGGACCTGGTCAGAGGGACCACCTCAAGCAACCAAATTTCATTGTGAATAAGATCCCAGTGCTCTCTAGAGCTCTGAGAAGCCTGCTGACAAAAGGCTGCATCATAGGTGATAGCAGCTGCCTCACCAGGTACATCTCTGACTCTAAGAACATGAAGCATGTGGCAATCTAAGTGTCAAGCTCTCTTGGGGAATGCCATTGAGATAACAGCCCTATGGAGAATGTATGCTCTGCTGAGGGAACCTTAGGGTGTTTTGTTTGTTTGTTTGTTTGTTTTGCCCATTTGGTGGATGTAACAGCAAGGGCATCATGCCCTTTTGGTTGCAATAGTGTGAAAATGTCAACGAAACAACCTGTTAAAATTCCATTTTTGCACATTTTTTTGAAAGGTGAGACCCAGGAGGACGCTCACCAGGAGCTGAGGGAGGGATGCCCAAGGCCCAAGGCCCATACACCTTGCAGGCCAGGATGCCAGGACCTGCACCGGATAGCACAGCAGGGAAACCCAGGGACCAAAGCATGGTCCACCCAGAACCCTTCTCTACCTGTAGGCACAACCTGTGAAACACCCCCTCCCCAACATGTCCCAAACGAGACACAGATGCAGTCCTGTTCCATTTACTCTTTTTCCCTTGCATTTCTTCCTTTTGCCACCGGCCACAGAGGTTCCCCCAATAAGCTCGTCGTCCTCCGAACTCGAAGATGTAGAGCTAGAGCCAGATGAAGAACTTGAGCTGGAGACATCCACTCAAGCAACGGAGGTCCAAGCCGAAGAGCTGGGTCCCAAGCTGAGGACATCATCTGCCAACTGTTGCTCCCTGTCGCCTTCCCGGGATCCAGATCCAGACATGCAACACCAGCAGATGTCGATACTTGGGAGGCTGCCATGGCCTTAGCAATGATTTCTGAGAAGGATCACATCAGTTTTGCAGCCATCTCTTGGCTAATGATCAAAGATGCCTGCAATGGGGGAGGATGTCCCTGGACCATTACTATTGTCGCAGGATCCACCACAACTGTCGAACTCCCCTGTCTACAGGCATACGTACGTGCTGGGCACCTCCTAGTCCCTGGGGCTAGCTCTTCCCAGGACCTACAATTTGTTTTCACAAAGAACTGGTAACTTGTGCAGCACCACTTGACTTCCTTGATTTTGGTGACATGTTGAAATTGGTTGGTCTGACAACACTAAGATTGGGACTGTAGTCAGCAAGAAAAAAGTATTGCAAAGCTGCTTATAGGTGAAGGGAAACACATGCCCAGCAGGGCCGAAGCCGCAAGCACCGTGTAAATTACAGTTCACCGTTGTCAAGTCACAAGCACTGGTTACAAATCACGTGCCCAGCTGGCCAAAGCCGCGTGCACCGTGTAAAGTCAGCAGTGCAATAATCACCAACCAAGTAGAGAGCACGTGCCCAGCAGGGCCGAAGCCGCGAGCACCGTGCCGAAGAACAGTTTGCAGTCACAAAGTCATCAAGACGATTGTTTGCACGTGCCCAGCATGGTTGAAGCTGGGAGCACTGTGCAGTTAAAACAAAAAACAAACCAAACCAAAACAAAAAACAGTTTGAAGGCAAAATTCCGAACACCACCAGGAGCACCGTGCAGTTGAAAAAACAGTTGAAGCCAAAATTCCAAACACCACCAGGAGCACCGTGCAGTTGAAAAAACAGTTGAAGCCAAAATTCTGAACACTGGATGTGTGATCAGCAGGGGCCAAGGCCGTAGGCACAACAATTATTAATTATTAAGATTAAAAAGGAAGACAAAACAAAACAAAAGGCCTTCTCAAAAAACATGAACCCTGTCTGCCAGTCCCTTAGCAACAAACCTGAAGGAGCGGGTGATTGTTACCAAGAAGTGGGGAGGTGGTAAAGATGCCCTCACCAACAAAATGCCCCACCTATTAGGCAGCGAGGAAGGCTGTCAGACCCAAAGCCCCGCCCCCTACTGTGCGGCAAAATAGGCAGTGAAGCCTCTGATCTGCTGGCCCCCAGAGCAGAACTGGCAATGGTGCCGACGCTCACCTTACACGGCCTTAAATAGGCCCAACAGCCAATGAGGGCTCAGGAACGATGGAGGCACCACCCTCTCCGAGCTCTCCACCAATAGGAGGGCACGCCATACCCTGCTGTGGCCAATCAGACAGGTTCCTTTCCTGCTCCTCCCGATGGCCAATCAGCATCGAGCCCGCGCTCGCACCGGCCGCTGGGGCACCCAAGCCTGGCGCCCGGGAAGGGGAGAGGCCTTCCTTCACGCGGCAACAGCGCCGGCCCGTTAATTCGGGCGGCGCCATTTTTAGCCACATTCAAGCTAAATTAAATACCACGTAAACACCAGCCCTGCCAGTTGTGTGCTTTGGGAAAGTCCAATTGACCACACGGGCTTTTAGCAACAATATATGAATACATGTCAAACAATATATTTCTTCCTGCTTCTTCAGTGGATATGAAGTAAATGTGATGTGTGCGTTGGAGGCTTCAAGGAACACACGTAGCTGTCTGCATGAATATGTTCCCAGAGACGTCAAGTTTCTGAAATAACAGAGGTAATATCAAGGCTGTTCTGCTGGTTAGCAACTGAAGGAATAGCTATTGAACATCTTGCTCTGTCCTCACTTGTTACTTGGAAACTATTATCTGAACTTATTTCTGTGTTTATACAAAAACAAGGGGGGGGGGGGGGAAGAGAGAAAGAGAGAGAGTAAGTAAGTAAGTAAGTAAGTAATAAATAAGTAATAAGGCATTTTTGTCAGTAACAGTAGTGTTAAAATGGACACCCAGTCTTAGCTTTTGGACATCCAGTGGAGTCTATTACTCCTATACCAATCAGATAGTGATCCACTCTAGGTTTTGACTATTATTTTTTCCCTTAATTTATATGCCACCTTTCTCCCAGAAAGGGACCCAAGGTGGCTCACAGGTAAAATAGTTTTAAAAAACAACTTTACAATAAAAATGTAAAAACAGTTAAAATCATCTTGCTAAAACTATATAAAATCACGTAAAACATGCAAACATTAAAAACACAACTAAAGCACACACCCCATATAAAAGGCTCCCTGACACAACTATAGATTAAAAGACAAAAATGTCTCTGTCTGTCAGTGAAAGGAATAATAATAATAATAATTTGTATTCCCCACCTCTTCCTATGGATCGAAGCGGGATTCCAACAAGTTCAAACAAATCACAATATACATCAAAATTACAGTTAAAAATAATTTAAAATAATTTTTTTTAATAATTTTTATTGCATTCACTTTTAATACTATACATAAAGTTATGATTCAAACCAAATAGTATGCTTCTTAACAATCATATATCACATCTTAATATATTGAGAAGATGATATGACAGTTCCGTAATATTTTACACTTCCATATTCTCCCAAATAGCATGGAATGAGTTATACAGAAAAGTAGTGTATATATTATACTTTGTTGTGACTCTCCAAAAACTAAAAAGAAAAGAAACCAACAAAAAATACCAGTAGACTCATTTGTCCTCCACGCATCAGTCATCAATCTTTGAGTATCCCTTTTTATAGTATAAGAAATGAACTTAAACCTCCAAAAATATGTTGCAAATTCTATCGTATTTGCTTTGGAGGTTAGTATAAATTTATAATCTCAGAACTGTGGAAATACCACAGAAATTTCAAGTTAATTTGCTGTGCTTTCTTATTCCCGTGTTCTGGCTTAACTTTTTCTATCTTAATGAACTTAACTTATAATTGAATTATTTTCTACATATGACATCAAAACATAATATATAAGTTCCTTTGAAGAGGCTTTGTATTTAAACTATTAAATCCATATTGGAGGCCCAATTGGCCATTTGTCCCCATTTGCCCCTCAAGAATTGCAAGACTTTCTCCCAGTTTTCCTTCCATTTTGCACTATCCTTATTGTCAACTTTGTATGATAATAGATCTATTTCCATCATTTGATATAATTTACATCTCCATTCATCAATATGTATTGTTTTATCAGATTTCCAATATTTTGCAAAGACCAATCTCGCTGCAGTTAACATATAGAATATTGTCTTCCCGTACCTTTTTTCTACCTCCTCGTCCAACATGCATAATAACATAGTTTCTGCATTGAATTTCAGATTAATTTTTAACATTTGTAGAATTTCATCATGCACATACTTCCAAAAAGTTTTAGCTTTCTCACACAACCACCATAAATGAAAATAAGATCCAATTTCTTTGTGACAGTTCCAACAGATATTATTTCCGGTTTTGTACATTTTTGCTATTTTGTCAGGGGATAAATGCCACCTAAACAAAATTTTATAATAATTCTCTTTTACATATTGGGATGGAGAGTATTTCATTCTGGTACTCCAAGATTTCTCCCATTGATCTAAATATAATTCTTTCCCACAGTTCTGTGCCCATTTGACCATTGATTCTTTTATAAGCTCGTCCTCTGTATACCATTTCAGTAAGATTTTGTAAATTTTTGACAGCGTTTTACAGTCCGGTTTCCATAAGATCTCTTCCAATTCTGATTTAGTATAGGAAATGCCCCTCTGTTTTTTGTCTATTTTAAACCTTTGATCTAACTGTCTGTGTAAGAACCAACCTATCTGCCATCCTTCTTCTGTTAGTCTCTCAAGAGATTTCATTTTCCCTTCGGCATCTAGTATATCACTGTACCTTAGCCATATTTCGTTTCTTTTCGGGTCTATACCATACAGGGCCTCGTGGGGAGAGACCCATTCAGGAATTTTAGGGCAGATTCTATCTTTATATTTGTTCCAGGTTTGCAACAAAGAGGCACGAATATAATGGTTGTTGAAGTGTTGATTTACCCCCAATTTTCCATAGAAAAGATAACCGTGCCATCCAAATCTATTGTTGGTACTTTCTAGCTTTAACAATCTTTTGTTTTGCAAGGTTAACCATTCTTTAAGCCAAAGAAAGACAGAGGCCTCATAATAAAGACTTAATTTAGGAAAGGCCAAACCACCCCTTTCATTCGCGTCATGGAGTATCTTTAGTTTGATTCTGGGTTTTTTGCCTGCCCAGATAAAGTCAGCTAAATTTTTTTGCCAATCCTTAAGAATTTTCCCATGTTTTAGAACTAGTATATTTTGAAATAAAAATAACAATTTAGGTAACACTAACATTTTGACAGCTGCTATCCGGCCCAAGATAGACAGATTTAAACCTTGCCACTTCTTGATCTCTTGTTTAATCTGTGACCATTTGCTTAGGTAATTATTTTTAAGCACGCTTGCATTCTTATTTGTTAGTATAACACCTAGATATCTCACTTTATCTGTGATATTAAAGCCTGTTCTATTTTTAAGTATATTCTGATTTTCCTGGGACATGTTTTTTGTAATTACAGCTGTTTTTTCAACATTAATTTTAAGGCCTGAAACTTTTTCAAAATTTTTCAGTTGTGTTACTAGATTCATACAACCGATCAGAGGTTCCTCCATAGTCAGAACAATGTCGTCTGCATAAGCCCGTACTTTTAAACACTCTCCTTTAAATTTGACACCATTGACACCATAATTTAAAATAATTAAACATTCTATACATGTTTAGAAGGGAGAGGCACAGAAGGGACTTTTAGAGGGTGGGAGTTGCCGCTGGGAAGGTTCTCATGTCCTCACCAAGCAAGCCTGTGATGGTGGTGGGACCAAAAGAGAGCCCTCCTCTGAAGATTGTAATGTTCTTGTGGGTTCACATGGGGATATGCAGTCTCTCAAATAGTCTGGACTTAAGCCTTATACAGTACTTTATAGGTCATGTCTAGCACTTTGAATTGTGCCTGGAAATCAACTGGTAGCCAGTGAAGCTGTTTCAACTAGGGAGTTATATGCTCTCTATAACTGGCCGTGGTCAGCATTCTAGCTGCAGCATTTTGGACCCACTGAAGTTTCCAAACAGTTTCCAAAGGCAGCCCCACATAGTCCAAATGAGATATAATCAAGGCAGGAGTCACCATAGCCAAATCTGATGTCTCAAGGAGTAGGTGCAGCTGGTGCATTAGTTTTAGCTGTGCAAAATTCCTGACCACTGCTGAAACCTGGATATCCAGGATCAGAGCTGAGTCCAGGAGAATACCCAAGCTGAGAGCCTATGTCTTCAGTGAGAGTGGACTCTTTCAAACGGGAGGAATTTCTCCCAATTCCGAATGGAGCCAATGCGGATTCATGTGAATTCGCTTGTTTAGCGAATTTACCTGAACCCCTGCTCCGTTCGGAAGGCATTCGGAATTACTTCCCATTACCCAAAAATAACCCCCCCTTGCCTGAAATCCCGTGAGAAGCTTAAATTCGCAATAACGTTAAACCCATGATTGCATTCGGAGTGACTTCCCTTTTGCCCAAATTTGCGTGAGAAGAATTAATTCGCAATAACGTGAAACCCCAGGATTGCGTTTGGATTGCCCTTGGATTATACTTCCAATTTCCCACGTCTGAAAGAGTCCTGAGAGTGTGACCCCATCCAACACAGGCCAGATCTCTATTCCTTGATTTGCCTTATAACTGACAAGGAGCACCTCTGTCTTATCTGGGTTAACTTTCAAAGAAGCCATCCAAGCTGCTAAGTATCTTTAGGAATATGCTGTCAAAATAAATAATTGCTTTTTGAAAATCTTTGTATCTACATTTTAATGCTTTTCTATTGTTTTTAACTTGTACTGTTTTAAATTTGTTGTTAGCTGTCTTGAGTCCCTATATTGAGAGAAAGATGGGATATTAAATAAATAAATAAATAAATAAATGTTATTTAATGTAGCCTGAGTGTAACTCTAAATTATTTATCTCATATGCAGGGCTGCAACTAGGGGCATAGATGGGACCAATTATATGAAGAGATGTAAAGGGACATCTGAAGGAAAAGACAAAGGGAGCTAAAAATGATGGCCAAGAGCATGTATCCTGAGATGTAGCTATGAAACATAGCTATGATAGCCTCATATCCAAGCTCCCCCTCAATCCCAACTTTTCTCAGTGGTAGATCCTGAAACCTCCAGACATCCTACCAGAGCTCACTTATAAATTATGGCATTGCTCCATGCCCAGTTATAGAAAAATAGCTGGGTGCTTGTCTGCTTTTTTTCTTGCTTTCCACCAACCAGCAGGGAGAGGCTTCCCTTGGCTGGGTTTGGTGGGGAACATTGGTTTTTGCACATTGACAGTGAATTCCAACAACAACAACAACAACAATAAATATTTGTTTATATCCTGCCCCTCTGGGTGAGCAATCGGTTACCTTTACCTTTAAAAAGGTAAAGGTTTCCCCTTTGGCGAGATTGCCTAATCATGTCTGACTGTAGGAGCAGTGCTAATCTCTGTTACTTAGCCGAGGGAGCCAGCATTGTCAAAGACTACTCTGTGATCATCTGGCCAGCATGACTGCACAGAACACTGTTACCTTCCCACTGAAGTGGTACCTATTTATGTACTTGCACTTTTACATGCTTTTGAACTGATAGATTGGCAGAATCTGGGACTAAGCTGAGACTAGTGATGGGACTTCACTTCATCACACAGTGCTTGGGTCTTGACCTTCTGACTTTTTTTGCCATTGTAGAGGTTGGAAGAGATGCGGTGGTTTAGAGGTTAAGATCCTGCCGAGCTTGCGATCATCAGCGTCAGGATCTTAACCTCTAAACCACCGCATCTCTTCCAACCTCTACAATGGCAAAAAAAGTGAGTTGTTATGGCATATGTCCAACTTATGTCATTGTAGTTCATCAACAAAATGCCAACCAATATGCTACAACATGATGAAAGTGGTGGGTTATTTAACAGAGGGAGTCTCCACAGACATGGTGATCAGCAGTGGTGGACGTAGGGATGTTCCTGTACACAGACTCAATAAAAATTCTGTGAGCTGAAAATATACATTATTCACACATTTCCAGTTTGGTCCACAATAACAGTCAGCCTGGCCTGGAGTAAGACATGTAATGATCAGGATGTGCAAACATGCTGTGTTTTATCACGAGGGATATTTGTACTGAACAATCTCAAGCAATTGTGTCTTGTGCACTGTTTGTTCCAAAGCTGTTTCCTAGCCAACAGAAAAACCTTCCTTGGAAATGGATGAAACGTTGTTGCTGTGTTATAGCTGAAGACTGCTGTGCTTTATGTGGTTGGCACTTAGAACAAGCAGAAAAAGGTCTCTTAGGACAAGCTGTTATTCAGCTATGAACTAAGTGATAAAAAGGTAAATTCTAAACCAAGCGGGAAAACCTTGACATTCTTGTGGTGTTACATGCTAATAAAATAACAGTTACACAGTAGAAAATATATTCTTCACTAAATCCAGTGCATTAGTATAGAAAGAACAGAGGCTGAACTTGAACTCTTTAGGTCCAGTCTTTACCTGGCAATAGGCTTATGCTTCTCACAGATCTATTGCCTTTGGTGCAGGACTGGGAAAACAATCTCAGAGGATGGCAATGGCAAACCTCCTCTGAATTTTGCCAAGAAAACTCTGAGAAAAGCACCATACATCTGAATTGAGTTGAAGGCATGTTTCATCATCACCACCACCACCACCATCATCAAGTGCATGAATAGCCCAAGATCTTCCCTACTAATTCCTGTGAGATAACTAGAGGAAAAAAACAAGGAAACCATATACTAGTTATTCACACCCTGTTTCTCAAGATCTTCGGCTATATCTCTTCTTTGGAGAAACAGACAATTGAACAGTATAATATAATGCATTGGGGTTTGGTATTTACTAATTGCTTTAATGGTTATTAATTGCTGTAACATTTCTCCAGACATGAAATTTTAATATTTCCTTTCCTTTCCTTGTTTGTTTCCAGTGTGTTGGTTATCTGTCCTCTTAATAACACTAGATGAATTTTAATAATTTGGTTAATGGATGCTACAAAGATTGCAGCCAAGACTGGGCTAGAAATACTGAGCATGGTGGTTTTTTTCCTTGGTGACATATTGGGCTTTCCTGCTTCCTTACACTGATGGGTTCTTCCAACTTTTCCTTCAAAGAGAAAAGAAATGTTATGGAAAAAAGAACAGCAAACCTTTGCTCAGCTGGCCATGAAAGCATTGGAAGAGGGACTCTCCAGCCACTGCTCCACCAATGCTGCCTCTGCCACTGTTGGACACCAATTTTGTCTGACAGTAGCCATGGACTTCATGAGATGGCCATTTTCAGTGCTATGACAGCTTGTCACCAACTATTACATACCACAACCCATCCAATAACTGGTATTGACAAGTACGCTGGGCCACGTAGTTCTGTATAACTTTACTTTTCAGCTTTTTAAATTACACTGTCACACCCCTACTTCAATCCACCCAACCTAATGACTCTTCCCACACAATACTAGTGATTTAGAGCTATAGCTGGAACTATATAGTTTAGTGTGAAATCCTTTTGTACATGATATCATCTGGGGCCACTCTTTGGCAAGCTAAAGGTGACTGAAATTAGGATTAAAGATGACTTTGAAATTAAAAAAAAGTTATTTGCTTTATTAATTTATTGGTTACATTGATATCCCACCTCTTATTCAGTGAATTGAATGTGGTGTACATGATTGTCCCCCTGCCCACTTTATGCTCCGAACAACTCTGTAAAGTAAGTCAGAGTGACCCAAAGTCACCCAGTGAATTTCATGGATCAGTGGAACTAGAACCCATTTCGCCCAAACCCTAGTTCACTTTCCTCATCACTACACAACCCTGGCTATCTGGTAAATAAATAATACAGTATGTTCTCCTCTACATTTCTTTTCTGGTCTATCTAAAACAAAATTACATTTATTAACAAAAATATCCAATAGTTCTTTACTTTAAAAGACAAAATCACACTTTAAACGCCCAAAGATGTCTAAAAATCCATTTTCTCAACAGTTTACATTGCTCCTGTTACAACTATGTACAGTTGGTCCCTATATTTGTGGGGGCTCCATTCCTGACCCCCCTGGATATATCAAAAACTGTGGGCCCTTATGTCCTGTTTGTAGTGGTGGTGCACCATGCACGTGACTGTGCTTGTCTGGCTACTGGTATGTGCACACACTGCCATTGGGGTGAATGGGCCAGGGCCATCTGCAGTTGCTCAAATCCACAGATGGCAAACCTGCGGATGGCAAGTGCAGTCTGTACAATTGTGAGGGTGTCCCCATGATCCTCAAGATACCATCAAGAACCAAAATATACAGTATAATTGGCGGTTACAAGATAAACAAAAACAAGACAAAAGTTGTTGTGTGCCTTCAAGTTTTTTTCCAATCTATGATGACTCAAAGACGAGCCTTTCACAGTGTTTCCTTGGTGAGATTTGTTCAGAGGAGGTTTACCTTCACCTTCCTCTGAGACTGAGAGAGTGTGACTTGGGCAAGGTTATCCAATGGTTTTTGGTGGCTGAGTGGGGATTTGAACCCTGGTCTCCCAGTGTCCTTGTCCAATACGCAAAACACTACACCACACTTACTCTCTAAACCAGAAGTAATTGCTTAGATTAGAATGTGCCAATGGAGGATTGATTTATACTGAATTTAATGTGGATTAATAAAATGAGCACATTTTAGATGTTTGGCAGAATTAGACCAATTAAAAAATAAATTATCAAATGTTCATGGGCACCATCATTAGGGATTCTGAAAGCTGTACCAAATTAACATAATCTTGGCTTGTTAAATTTTCAGCTGTTAACAATGTCACCTAAATTTTTGTTCTTCTATTTCCCTTCATCTTCCCTTCTATTTGTGGATTACAGGAAATTTTGGGAAGGGAAACGGTATTGTTAGCATTTGTTTGGGATGGGAAACTTCTTCTTCTTCTTCTTCTTCTTCTTCTTATTATTATTATTATTATTATTATTATTAGATTTTGTTCTGATGCTCAGCATTCTGCCCTCCATGGAGAAAGGGACAAACTGGCTTTCATTGCTTTATATTCCTATTTGGCAGCAGTGCAGCTGTCATGACTGTGGTCATATTTCTTAATTAGCTTAATTAACAACATATTATATTGTAGAAGAAGAATTTTAGGCCTTATGATGGAAAAGGAAGTGAGTCCATTCTCAAAGCAACTGTTAGATAATACGACGGAAGAGGAATTAATCCTAATCCCATTAGACAATCCGTAGATTATATAACTAATCCCAATCCCTTTAGAGGACCTCTGGATTGTACAATGGAACAGGAACTAATACCAACACCATTACAGGCCTTTAGATTATATAATGGAAGAGGAAAGAATCTTTAGAGGCTCTTTTATGGGTGGGGAGGGATACAATTCAGGCCACGGTGATTCCTCGTTATATTTTAAGAATTTTTTACAAATACAAAAAGAAATTCAGTCCAGGTTTATCACCTCTAATATCAGTTGCAAACCATAAATCTTTCCATAACTTGGGGTCTGAATTGAATCTTGTGGTTGGTGCACACACCCCTGTTTTTTAGCCAGGCCGTCATTCACACAGTAACAGTGAATCATCAGTCATTAAAAAAAATTATGAATGAGTCATAGGATTTTATTTTTGCAATTTCTGGAACTACACTAATCTGTATTTCCTGGTGAGTCTTTGATGCAACCACAGCATTTAACATTTAAAGGTTTTGCTATTTAACTGTGGTACTACTTTCCACAAATATGTCCAGTTTTCATGTTTCATAACTAAAGAGAAATATTATCATTGTTCTCCAGATGAGAAGCATTTTCTGCAACTGGTATGCAGAAACAAACTAGTAAGATGTGGTTTTGTCCACTGATGATGTGTTCTAACCCCCAAACACTGTACATTTTTAGGAGGAACTAAGAGATCATCTTGATTTGGATATTTTCCAACCATCTTCTCTTGGTGAAACTTTAAGTTTTTTTGCATTTAAAAAATAATATCTGGGGAATGAATGAATACACACACACACACGTATATATGAAAGTGCTAGCATGATGTTGTGCTTTATGTGTTGAATTAGGTTTCTGTGGGAACAGGGTTCAAATCCCTTACAGCTACAGAGGCCCATTGGATGATCTTGGGCAAATGCCACTGTTTTGGCCTCAAAGCAAGGCAATGGCAAACCTTCTCTTAATAAATCTTGGCAAGAAAACTGTATGGCAGGGTTGCTGTAAATCGGAGTTGACATGAAGGCACACACATAACACACATATATAATATTTTCTCTGGATGTATCTGAACTTGCTTTCTCTCATCAGTGCAAGTATTCATTCTCCACTGTAATTTCTTTACACTAGTACATTTCTAAATGAAGATGATTATATTTATAAGGCTTATGGCCATGTGGTTGAGGAGCTGCACAATTCACCCCTCCAGATAGTGTTCTGATGTGTAAGACTGGTACTCCATCCTGCCGAATAGACAAATTGGTCCTATTCATTCTCTCCTATTGCAGGTATGATATAATTTAAGGAACATTCCATTTAGGAATCCCTCTTTCACAGATTTTCTTTTTAGCATGTGTAGAAAACTAGCGGGTAGCTTGCCTTTCAGGGTGAGACAATGGTGATGATACTTTACTATAGGCATGAGAAAGAAAGAAAGAAAAAAACCAGGCTGTGGCTGCGCTGCAGAATTAATGCAGTTTGATACTCCTTCAGCTGGCATGACTTCATCCTAGGAAATCCTGGTATTTGTAGTTTGTTGGGACAGCAGAGCTCTCTGATGGAGAAAGCTCACAAAACTACAAAACCTAGAATTCCATAGCATTGAGCCATGGAGTTGAAGCAATGTCCAACTGCATTATTTCTGCAGTGCAGATGCAGCCTCACAAATGTTTGGCTGAAATAATCCCAAAGCCTATTTGATACCATTAGATTAGCATATGCTTCTTAAATTTCTTTATTTCTAAAGCCTATTTGGCTCTGGTGTCATATCATCACCAATATTCAACAATCTTTCAACTGTAATATAAAACTACAAAGAAAAGTATGAAAGATGGCCTTTTCCTCCCATTTGTTGCAATTTTTGTCTGTTTCCTGCCATATAGCAATATATGCTACATATAAATTAAAACTCTAACATATTTTGATTTCTTCTTTTGTAAGCAATACTTAGGAATCTTCATTATAGACAGTATTTGTAATGCATTCTTATAGATATAAATGTTCACAGAGTCATATGAAATCAAGCTGTGGCTTGCTCTATCAAAAACCAAACAGCTGACTATTCTTTCAAAGAAAAAGTGAGATCAGCTCATTGAATTCTTCATCACACAACATGATCATAGCACTTTTATATCACTTCAACTGTATTTACCTCATCTTATGGGATCCTGGGATTTACAATTTCCTGAGGAACTAGAGTTCTCTGGCAAACAGTTTTAAATACCTCACAAAACTACAAATCCCAGGATTTCACAGAACTGAGCCATGACTGTTAAAGTGGTATCAAATAATTGTTGAATGTGTGAGACTGGTAACATATAAGCTTTTTAAAATGTGCTACTCTGCTGAGATACCTTGTACTTAAAAAAGAAAGAAAACATTAAATACCCTAAAGGCACTGAATCCTGTCTGAAGCTCAGCAGGTCAGCTCTGGTAAGAACTTGGATGGGAGACCACCAACGAATACTAATTGCTGTGGTCTAGATTTCAGAGGAAAGAATTGGAAAAACTACTACTTCTGAGTATTCCTTGCCTAAGAAAACCCCATGAAATTCATGGGGCTTCCATAAAACAACAGGTGGCTTGAAGGCACTTACACACACAATGAAGAACAAGTCAGGCATTACACTATGCCATGAATACCAGTTTGCAAAATTATACATTAATAACAATAAAAATGAAAAAAAAACAAAGCAAAACAAAAGGGAAAATGGAAATGCCAATTTTCCTGCGACAGACAGTAGGAAAAAATAAATCTATATTTAGCAGGTGAGTTTGTTTTAGTAGAAATTAGCTTTTGTGAAGTCAATGGAGCTGGATAATGGCATCATCTTTCCACAAGCAGATGCCTTTCCAGAATATGGACTGTGACCCTGGTGAACCATCTTCTTCACCATGTTCATTCACATAGGTAACACAGAGTTTTGCTATTATACCTAAAATCAAAATGTGCTCAAAGCAACCACATGGCCATAATCCTTATAAGTATAGTCTCCTTCATTTAGAAACGCTTCATATATCTAAAAGCGAAACAAGACTAGCCTTGACTCCATGCTTTTCCACAGGCAAAGTACATAACATGTCACTAGATGGTGCTGAAGCATAAGTGATCAATAGCCCCTCCTACATTTCTCCCACACTTCAGAAGGTTTTCTTGCTGAAACCTGACAAAAACTTTGTGTTCATTCCTACCAGGTAGGAACATTCAATTTAAGTAGTAATGTTCCCATTTTCCATTTTGTTTTTTCTGATTGCTTTGCTTGTATGCAGTGTTCCTTTCAAAAAACAGAAAACAAAACCTTCAATGTTGCACAGTTGTTTTATGGTTATTTTCTCTTGTATCCCGTCAGATTCCAACAGTATGACCAGACGTCTCAAGATATTTAGCCGTTTTAATCTCAAGTGTTTTAGCAACAGCCACAAAAGGATCATACGGTTGCGCAAATTACTACGTCTGCATAGCCAAAATATTATCTCATGCTGATCCAGACATGACAATACCTAATGTTACAGACTTCATTAAGTACTCCCTTAGGATGTCACTTATTTCTTCTGATTGTAGCTTGGAAAGGGCAAAGCAGGCCTGCAAGTGTGTCGGTCTAGACAGTCAATGTTTTCTTAACCCATAAAAGAAGAAGAAACCATGCATAGCAAACCAAGGTTATTGTAGATTTGGCATTCCCACAGCCACAGCCACAGCTCCAGCCAAGCCATGCTTCTCGTGAATTGATGAATGAACAAATAAATGAACACACAAAATTTTGATGATCCTTTCCAAAGGACAGATGGAGAAGGGTCAGGGTCAGGCTGATTTTCTGCATTTTATACATGTTATTGGTATTTTATTGCATATAACTGGGACTTACTTGGAAACACGGAGGTCATGTACTCCATGCTGAATTGCATGAGCTCCTTGTGAGTTGCTGGGAAAAAGGTGAACTGCCATCAGATCTCTGAGATGCAGTTATCATCACCCTGTATAAGAAAAAAGGAGCAAAATCTGATTGCTCAAACTATAACACTGCTCTCCATTGCTGGAAAAATCCTTGCAAGGATACTCCTGAACAGATTAGTTCCTGCTATTGCGGAAGAACTTCTCCCCGAAAGCCAATGCAGCTTCAGAGCTAATAGGAGCACTACAGATATGGTATTTGCTCTTAGACAACTGCAAGAGAAATGTAGAGAGCAGAACAAAGGACTCTATGTAACATTTGTAGACCTTACCAAAGCCTTCGACACTGTGAGTAGAAAAGGTCTGTGGAAGATCCTGGAATGACTAGGATGTCCCCCCCAAATTCTTCAAAATGATTAGCTTGCTACATGAGGGCCAGCAAGGACAAGTCAGATATGGCGATGCTCTCTCAGAGCCCTTTCTAATAACTAATGGTGTGAAACAAGGTTGAGTTCTCGCTCCAACTCTACTTACAATCTTCTTCAGGATGATGCTCCAAAGGACTACAGCAGATCTCGAAGAAGAAGACGGCATCTATATACGTTACCGTACTGATGTTTAACTTAAGCCGCCTGAGGGCTCACACAAAGACTCTAAACCATCTAGTCATAGAATCATAGAATCATAGAATTGGAAGAGACCACAAGGGCCATCCAGTCCAACCCCCTGTCATGCAGGAACTCCCAATCAAAGCATCCCTGACAGATGGCCATCCAGCCTCTGCTTAAAGACCTCCAAAGAAGGAGACTCCACCACTCTCCAAGGGAGTGTGTTCCACTGTCGAACAGCCCTTACTGTCAGGAAGTTTTTCCAAATGTTGAGGTGGAATCTCTTCTCCTGGAGCTTTCATCCATTGTTCCAGGTCCTAGTCTCTGGAGCAGCAGAAAACAAGTTTGCTCCCTCCTCAATATAACATCCCTTCAAATATTTAAACAAAGCTATCATATCACCTCTTAGCTTTCTCTTCTCCAGGCTAAACATCCCCAGCTCCCTAGGTCATAGCTCATAGGGCATAGTTTCCAGACCCTTCACCATTTTAGTCGCCCTCCTTTGGACACGCTCCAGTTTCTCCACATCCTTTTTAAATTGTGGTGCCCGTGTAGTCTGTGAGCTGCTTTTCACTGACGATGCTGCCCTTGTTGCCCATACATAAGCAGCTCTGCAACAGCTGCAGAGTTGTTTGAGCTAGAAGACAGTCTGAAGAAAATGGAAGTTCTCTACCAGCCTGCACCACAAGAAGAGAACTATCACCCCCACGTCACCATAGGCAAATCTCTGCTTATGGCCGTCCAGCAGTTCACCTATCTTGGAAGCATTATCTCCTCAGATGCCAAGATTGATAAAGAGATCAATCACAGATCAGCAAAGGCATATAGTGCATTGGGAAGGCTTCACAAAAGAGTTTGGAGTAACAAACACCTGAGGCGAAGCACAAGAATCAATGTGTACAGAGCTGTTGTACTGTCCATTCTCCTCTATGGGTCTGAAACATGGGTCACCTATCGCTAACATCTATGACTCCTCGAACGCTTTCATCAGCGCTGTCTACGCACAATCGTAAATATACACTGGACTGACTGTGTGACGAATGTTGCTGTCCTGGAGCAAGTAGGAATCACCAGCATTGAGGCCATGCAACTGAAAATGCTGCTGTGCTGGGCAGGTCACATTTCTAGGATGGAGGACCACCGCCTCCCAAAAATAGTACTCTATGATGAACTTGCCATGGGTCAGTGTAAGAGGGGCGCCCCAAATAAGAAATGCAAGGACTCCATGAAACAACAACTCAAGCTTGGTCAAATTGATCACCAACAATGGTTTGCCTGGCCTCACATCGGGAGGCATGGAGACGCACTATCCACAGTGCTGCAACCTCTTTCAAGAACTCACAACGAACAAGTCTCAAAGAGAAACGACAACGCAGATAGAACTAGAACTTGGAAACATCACCCAAGGAGACTTTCTGCTGTGCTTTCTGTAACCGTACTTGTTTATCTTGGATCGGCCCTTTTAGTCATCAACGCACTTGTAGAAAGTGTGGGATGAGTCCTTCCTGAATCTTCGTTAGCGAAGAAAAGCCAGAAAGAGACTGGGAATTATCTGAAAAGTCTTTATTATAGTCTTTCTCTCTAGTACTGTATACACAAAGAGATATGCACACATTATTATTATTTCATTCATTTATATCCTGCCTTTCCCTCATTAATGGGGCTCAAGGCAGCATACAAAATGTTAAAAACAATACAGTTTTAATATAGAAAAACTTCTATAGATATCTATATCTGTACAGTATCTATATCTATGAGGGGTTATCCAAAAGTTTTAATGATCACCTTTTTAAAAAATTGACAGAAAATTTGTTTTGATTTGTAGTTGTTAACTTATCTCTATGTAGTCACTATCTAGATTTCAACATTTTTTCCCAGCGTATCTTGACCCTCCGAATACCTGATATTGTAGAAGTCTGTAGATTGCGCCTGACAAGGATTTTACACTTTAGTCACTTCTGGCACAGCCAGTCACAATAATAAAGGACGCAATGAGTTGATTTTCTCAGCAATGTGCACTTAGGGACCAATGATGACACTGACAAAATTTCATCAATATGCCATAATAACTTCCAGGTGATAATTATAACTTTACGATACCCCCTTGTAAGGCACAATCTGCAGGCTTCTACAACATCAGGGCCAAGGATCAAGGTGATCATTAAAACTTTTGGATACCCCTTCGTACTTCAATAAATGCATTAGTATACAAGTTATTTAAAAACCAATGTGAAAATCATTAAAAAGACTAGACACAAACCATAAACACCATAGCATACCCATTAAAAGTTCATCCTAGTCAATTTCTAAAACATAAGAACATTTTGACTTACTGATGGAAGGAGAGCATCCTGGCTTCCCTAAGAAGGGGATTCCAAAGTCTGGAAGCAGCCATTGAGAAGGCCTTTTCCCTTGTTCTTACCAAATGAGCCTGAGATAATGCTAATGACATTTAGAGTGCCATAACTGTGTAGCATGAAAGGGCCTCTGGTAACTTCAGACCAGTAGTCCATCTACAGCAACAAACCATATTTCAAAAGCCAATTGCTTGGACTCAGGTCAAGCATTTGGCAAGAGTGGTCTCCCCTGCCAGCCTTCTGCCCTGGAAGGAAGGGAGAGAAAGAGATGGAGAATAGACAGAGGTTATGGAAGCAGTGGCAGAAAGAGAAGGCATGAAAACGGGTGGTGAGGCAGGATACTGGAAAACATTGGCTATACTTTATTTTAGCTCAGACCCTATTCACTACCAGCTTTCATTCCACCAGCGGTTAGCAGATCCCCTTCTAATCTGACCACAATACACAAAAGGTTCTGTAGACCATATGGTCCAAACAAGCCATGTTCAAATTGTGGTTTATGATCATGATCTATTTGAGAGAAACCTAATCAAAACTAATCGCAATTCATTGTCTGGATGAAAGAAAAAACTGTGGTAAGTTTTAAAAAGAAGTGGCTTGCTTCAGTCTCCTCATAGTCTTCTCAGTGGCCTTTTTGGTGGCTGCTCCCACCCTCTGGAACTCCCTTCTGCAGGAGGCTAGGCTGACCCCTCCTTGCTGTCCTTTCACTGGCAAGTAAAAACATTTTTATTTAGGCGGGCTTTTTAAAATCATGGCAGGGTGGCTTTTATATGGGGTATATATATTAGATTATGTGTTTTAACCTTTGTGTATTTTTAATCTTAATTTTATACTGTTTTAACTGAATTATTTTAAATTAATTTTCAATTGTTTTAAAATGTTTTATCTTATGAGCCACCTTGGGTCTCTTTTTGGGAGAAAGATGGCATAAAAATGAAAAAGGAGCAGAGGGGAGTTCAAAGATTGTGTGTATCAGTCATTAGGCCTGTGAATCCAGATACTAAGAATTGCTTTTAAACAAATAGTCTTCATTGGTAGGGTTTCAGTTTTAATGTGTTAATTGGTAGAAACTCTTAGTCTAGTCCTTGGTCTATGACATGCTGTAAAATATAGTGTCTCATTTCAACTGGCAATGAGTCAGTGGTTGAGTCAGTAGGCTTGAAGAAATATTACCAATGGAATTATTTTTTTAAAACAAGGATGGGTAACTTCAGTGGATCCAGGAAGCAATTTCTGCTTTCTTGGGGCCATACAGATTGCCAAAAGTGCCATTAAAAACCTAGCTGGAAATGACTGAAAGTCTACTTCTAATTTTGAAAGCAGGTATTTGCTGAAGTCAAATAGTGCACTGAGGCCTGCAACCTACTTTTAAAAGCAAATTGTCTCTCCTGGAGGTTTTTGGTGCAGGCAATTAGCCCACAGTCACAACCTTAGAGGAAGATACCAATTATGTCAAGGAAACCCTATGATAGGTTGAATTTAGGGTTACCATAAATCAGACATGACTTGAAGGCACACAGCAGCAGTAGCAGCAGCAGCAGCAGCAGCAAGAACCAGGGAATAATCAGTCTGGGACAGTCAGAAGGTGGGGTTGGGGCCCATAAAATCAGCCTTGGCAATCCACTTTGCCTATATCTGCCTTGAAATATCCTTAGTAGTCAAACGTTTAGTTTCATTTTCACAACACTTTCTTGGTCAGCTATATAGTAGTCTTAACACTAAAATTCAATAAAAACTGAAACCAAACAACACCCCATATGGAACCCTTATTCCATTTATCACTGTAATATCCTTATGGGACATCTTTCTGCCAGATTTCTCTCCATGTTTTAGTGTTTTGGATCCATCGGCCTCAGCCAGCAGTTGCGGTTGCTGCGGATCTGATCCAGCGCTGAAAGGAGTGGCATCAAGCTGCTGCTTTGAGGCTGTCTGTTTTGCCACTGAGGGGAGTCTGGCTGAGCTGAGATGCTGACCTTTCAGTTCAAAGAAAAATCATGTCATTTACGCACTGGTCAACCCATACTCACCTTATTTCCTGGTAGATGCTCTATAACATTAAGCAGTCCTCACTTCCATTAGTGCCAAGAAGTTCCAAGCATGGTTGTTTTCCAAGTAAGCCTCAGAAGCATTTTTTGATACTCTCATGGCAATCCAAATAAAAGTGTCTTTTATTAAAAATATAGCCATGTATTGATAGGAAGGTATGCAATGAATAAAAATATTGTGGTTTTTGAAGGGCCAAAGTTGTCTTCTGCTTTTGAAGACACATTAAAATGTTCTCTCATTTTCCTTGACATCATTTTCATATCTGTGCACACTGCAAAATCTTTCTATAAGATTCCTCTGTTGCAAACCTCTGCCTGTGATGAAGAGCTCTTACTAGCAATATTGAGAATAATAGACAAAGTATATCACCTGGTGTAAAGCAGCTTGCAATATTCATGTGTTTTGTCCAGTTAAGGCTTGCCAGAAGACTTACCGAGCCTTTTGCATTAAATATGCTTACACTGAGTCCATAAGCCCATATGGAACCTACAAATATCTCATGGGATTCTTCCTATATTCAAAGAACTACCAATCAGTCCTTTTCAGAACCACTCTATGTATAGTGACCTGGGTTTTTAAAAGACCAAACTCGGGCATTAATCTGCTTTTTCTACTGGGTTTATGCTGAACCATAGTTTCCTTTCATCTGAGAACTTGAAGCATTTATATCAACAGCCATTCAGGGAAATGATGGATGACTCAGGAATGGTATCTGGTCAGTTTAAGTCTTCTTCCAGTAATCTCCTTTTTCTTCTCTATGCTTTTTTGGACTTAATGCCTTGATCCATATAATACCAGTGTGGTGTGAGAGTCACCTGCTTGTGGAATATTATTATATCATGCAAGTAAGTTCAGTATGTGAAAAGCAAACCATTTCTTTCCCCCCTGTATGGGCGTTGCCTCTCTGAAATGAGTGATATGCTGCTAACATGGGAAAGGGAAACATGACAAAAGGCACACAGACAAGATTGTAACTAAGCCCTCTATGATGCATATAACAACTCCTTGGCAAAGCTACCTGTGTGGGATCTAACTGCCAGAATCTCTCAGTCAGCAGGGTTGGGGTCAGAATTCTGGGAGATGTAGTAAAAATGTAAATTTGCCAAGCTAGGAATACAACAGATAATTTACAAAATAATTTAGCTTTTCCAAACCTGGTGCCACCAACCATCTTGAATTCCTGCCCTGTGAGTGGCATAAACTGAGGAAGGTAAGATCATTGGAGACATGATATCCAATATGTTATCCAGGATATCCAATATGTTACTTATCAACTAAATTTTTATCCTGCCTTAGTTCTGCAGACTCATGGTGGGATAACAAAATTTAGAACAACAGATTATCAATCAACATTTAATATAGGTGAAATGTGTCGGAAATTGAAGAAATTAAACTGACCGATGAAGTGTCCCTTTCAGATGATGCATGGGAAATGAAAAAGGTGAGTGTGCCACTGCAAGCCAATTACACACTTAGGCCAGTGACTAATAAAGCAGTTTCAGTGATTGCTATGCTTTTGCCCATGGAACTGGAAGGGGGACAACAAATCCTGCTCCTAGACGCTGCCCATGCATGCTCAAAGCCTGCTCCAAAAGAGCTGGGAAAACTCCAGAAAAGTATTTCAGGCATCTTTAAAGGGTTGCAGAAGAGGGGAGGGCAAGAAAACCTCTGATTGACAGATGCTAGTGCAACACTGGATCTAGGCTGGACTTTCCCTATTTTGCTATACAAACTGCCCTCAGGTAACCTGGTGGACGACAGGAGGCATAACCTTATTGACACATCTTGTTCTAATTCCTTGCTGTTATGAATGTTGTTGTTGTTAACTGCTGTCAAGTTTACTTTTGATGTACAGCAATCCTATGAATGAGAGACCTCAAAGTAACCCTATCATCAAAAGTCCTACTCAGGTCTTGGACTCAGGGCCATGGCTTCTTTGATTGGGTCCACCCATCGGGAATGTGATCTTCTTTTCCTACTGCCTTCTACTTTGCTACGTATTATTGTCTTTTTTAAGGAGGAATGTCTTCTGTATGTATAAAGTATGGCAGTCTCTGCTTAGTCATCTTGGCTTTTAGGGAGAGTTCAGGCTTGATTTGCTCTAGGATCCATTTATTTGTCTCAGCAATCCATAGTATCTGTAGAACTCTTCTCCAAAACCACATTTCAGATGAGTTGATTCTCTTCCTATCAGCTTTCTTCACTTTCCAGCTTTCACAACCACATATAAAAATAGGACATACAATGGCATGGGCATTCCTACCTTTAGTATTCAATAATACATCTTTACAATTGAGGATCTTGTCTAGTTCCCTTGTAGCTGCCCTTCCAAGTTCTAGTCTTCTGGTGTCTTCACTGCAGTCTCCCTTCTGATTAATGACTGATTCAAGGAATGGAAAACCTAGAACTATTTCAATGTCTTCATCATCTGTTTTAAAGCTGCAATGAATGGCACCCCCCAAAGAACCCTCTAAAGTGAGTACAGTGGACCCTTCCTATCCGTGGGGGTTCAGGTCCACCTGCACTCCCACCCTGGATGGCAAAAACCATGGATGGTTGCACCCCATTTTATTCAATGGCAGTGACATGCACATGGATTTGTCAGTGGGTCTGTATGCATGGGTCCCTATTGAAGACTATAGGATGTGACTATCCATGGGTAGTCCGCCAGTATGAAAGGTCCACTGATTTTTTTTTCCTAACCAATTTAGATTAGGGAATAATAAAACAACATTTGTTAGAATTTCATAACTTGGAAAATAGAAGTAAAAATTTACTAAAACCTCAGTTGCTTCTCCAGGGCTGCATCTGAACACACAATGATACAACATGAGATAAATGCTAAATAATATGATTTTTGAGCAACAACAGCCCTTCAGTACATGGCCCCCAGGTTGTACATATGCCATAACTGGCAATACCATTGGTGGCATTTTTCTTTTGAAGCAATCTGTATCTTCCATAATGGTAATTGTAATTATAATGGTTTTCTAGGGTCCCTGGCTCCTCTAGGCAATTGAAAAACGGGTGCTCTGGATGCTGTTTGGAGAAAAACAACATTAAAACTTTAACTGACACAATAATTTACTATACATTGCATGTCTGAAGTATTGGTTATGTCACATATCCTTCCTTGGGTGTATTTTACCCAGCATAATGAATGCCAGTGTCTTGTGCTTGGCTCCCCTGCCATCATTCATAGTGATGTAATCAATGCAGAAGCCATGGAAGAGCTGCAGTGAAAGGAGTGTGTGTCAGACCAAACATGAGAAAAGAAATTTAAAAGGAGTGCCAGATCAGACTATTAAATCCATAAAGATTTGTTACATCATCATTATTGGTTTTTTTGATATGAAATTTGAGTCAGTCCTGACATCAGACACAATGGATGATGCACCTTGGCAGTTTGAAAGGCTGGCCTGCATAAAATATGCTTTCTTATATTATTTTTCTCTAATGGGAAAAACCCAAACTACTCAGTGACTTCATAAATATGAATTCTGTTTACTGTGAAAGATACAATCATATGTGATGTAGGCATATGAAATTGCATCCCCTGTGGGTTTTTTTTAATAGTATTAAACTGCAGAGTTGGCCATTCAAAACAACAAGCCTGTGTTGTTTCTCTTATTTTGTCCCTTTTAATTCTGCTTATGTACTTCAGAAAAACATTCTGTATCACATAAAAATTATAAAAGAACCCTATTGCCCTTTTGAGAAATCCGTGTCAGTCTCTGGTCCTGTTTAAACCACTAACATGTGTTTGTACAACTTTAAATGGCATGGCTTTACCCAAAGGATCTTAGGAATAGTAGTTTAGCAAGGTGCCTCCACACTCACCCATCTTGATGCATTAACAGAATTACAGTTTTCAGAATTCCCTTTGAATGACTTTATTAAATCACTTTAAGGGTGATTCCAGGAGAAATTTTTGTTAATGTAACTATTGTTGACAGAATATGTACATATGTGTGTGTGTGTGTGTGTGTCCAGATATCAACATTGTCCATTGGTTAAGATGCCTCTTTGGATAACTTAGCATAGTGGGAATGAGCTGCAATGACAATGTGTACTTCCCCTGATTCATCTCTCTTTCAAGCATGGTTGCAAGGAGTTGGAAAGCTTTGATTACCATTTTTAATTAGCCACTGTGGTTAATCTTAACTATAGTTAGTAGAATCTAACAAACTTCAAACTATCATTTACGAAGGTGGCTTGTTTTCCATCGCTATAGTTAAGATTAATTAGACTTTTTCTACTCCCTTCTTGATAACACTGTGGTCAGAATGATGTTGGGAGCATATCCATATATATGATATAATGAGATTACTGGTTGAAGAACTGCATAGAAACTTGGTCTCTTCTCCCTCATCAATTGAGAGCAGTTAGCTAATAATAATAATAGTAATAAATGTATTTATATTCTGCCTTTTTCCAGAGGAATCAAGGCGGATTACAACAGAAATTAAAGAAAACAACAATATTACAACATAAAATAAAATACAAAATACAAACAATAGTCACATTATACTGTCCCCTTACAAATCCCCACCATTACGCAATAAAACACAATAACAGTTAAAATAGTTACACCATTAAAACAATTTAAACGTGCAAAATGAAGTAGGACAACTGAGTGTGGATGAGGCTGTTCTTCTTCACCATCTTCCTCTCACCCAATCACTGCCCAAATGCCATATCTCCCCTCTGAGTCTCACATGAAATAAAGGAGAAGGCAGCCTCCTGACTCCTCTGCCATCGCTGTCTCTGGCCTAGATGGAGGAAAGGCTCAGTGTGGAGGGAAGGACAGCTCAGAGTCCTTGGGGCTAGCAGCCAGCTGTAGCTTTACCTGATGGTCAGGGGATGAGAGAGAAGGCACCATTTTTAAAGTCTAAGCCCCTCTCCCTAGTGGATTCAGCCCAACTGTAGCTTTACCCGATGGTCAGGGGATGAGACAGAAGGCATAGATTTTAAAGTCCAAGCCCCTCTCCCTAGTGTATTCAGCCCAGCTGTAGCTAGAGCCTTGTCTGCATGGGCCAAATAAAACATCTCCCCTGTCTTCCTGGTGGGGAGTCCAGATGATGCATGGCCCAAATCCCAGTTCTGGTGCAAACAGTCCAGATGATGTCCAGCCTGTTCAGAACCCTTAAAATAGATTTTAAAAAATATCTGGAGCTCTCTGTTGTGACGATGGGTGGCTGTTTACACACATGTCCTGTTGTGCTGCCTGGTGCAGCTGCTGTGGTAGTAGGTCACTCACTCTAAGGTCAGAACAAGGTGCCTAGCCATGTGATCAATGCCGCGTACCTTATTCTGACCTCAGGAGCAAGTGACTTGCCACTGCCATCATGCTGGATGGCACAGTGGGATGCACATGAGAACATTAACCTGGCTTCACAATGGAGTGCCCCTGGAATAGGGGGAGATTGGGCAGCTTCAAGGCCAAAATACTCTGTTCCTGAAGTATTCTGACCTGGGCAGAGACCACCTAAATGTAGCCAGTGTACACTGGGGCTGGTGTCACCCAGTGTGGTAACTCAAGGTATCACCCCACCTCATTGACCTTCTCCAGTACCACACCATATAGAATCCTTAGGAATATTTTTTGTATTAAATTTACTCATAAATTGTAATCCCGGATATCACTGAATGTAATGGTAATAGTTGTGATACAGTATAAACAACTAGAGAATGTAAAACCATACCTTTAGCTTACAGTATCACACGTATAGCCCAAATGTACATAGTTTCATGTGGTTAAAGTGAAAATATGGTAAGATGTGATTTTTTAAAAGAAATTTGAAAAGAATAACTAACACTATCTATCTATCTATCTATCTATCTATCATCGATCTCTGGGGCCCCTCCTTTCTCCTTCCACTGAGTCTTGCCCCACTCACCCCTTCTCTTCAGCATTTTCAAGGGATACAGAAGACCACAGCCCATTTCTGCCCAAAGGCAGATGTTTGGGGAGCAGTGGTGTCACCCTCCCTTAAGATTTCACTGGTGCAGTCTTCCCCTTCTCCTCCCTGTGACACTTGAGTGTAGCATGTCCTCCTACAGACTAGGAGCTAGAGCAAAGCACAAAGGCATTGTGAAGGTTATGCCCTATTAATGATCCGAGACAATCTGATCTCCTTTATCTCTTCCATTGGGTACAGAGGGTGAGTTTTGGTGGAGGCTTGGGTTTGGATGATTCTCATGCCTCCAAGGGCCAGATTAGACACACTGACCACAGCTCCCCCATGCTGAAGCTGGAGGACATGGTAAATGGAGCTTACCTAAAACAGAACCAGAAGCTTCTAGTTCTTGTTCATTCACAATGGAGGATGAAACAGGATATCATGGATTGCTTGAGCATGGAATGTTCTTTATTATAACACTGTAGCTGGTGAGCTGGGTGAGCTAAATCTGGAGATTAGAGTTACAAGATCACAGGTCCTGGTCCTGAGCCTCAAGGCCTGGCCCCAATTTCTTCACTCTTCAAGGTGAGGAGAAAGAATCTCAGGGTGAGAGCACTGATTTGAAAAGTATATGTGTATATACATTTTCTACTTTGTTAGACATGTTTTTTAAATCCAATAGCATATTCTATACAACTGTGGCTGATGCTGAAGGTTTTAAGATTAATGACATCACCAGGGCTGCCCCTTGTAACATCATCTTTGTAACATCACCAGGGCCTAGCCTCTGTAACATCATAAGGAGTGATCCTTAGCTTTCAGATTTTGGTGTTGAAATCTCAAGGCCTGGAACTGGGCCCTGCATTCAGCCACTCAGTATCTACTATGAGCTGCATCATCTCGAAGAACTCCCCAACCTCCAAAACAAATCTGGAAGTAGTTGGAAGTGATGGAGGGAATTCTTGACCATGGGGTCAAGCTAACAAGAGACAGAGGGCTCCTGCTGTTTTCCAAAATGGAAATAACCATTTTGTCACCCCCCTCCCCATCAAACACACTTTGATCACCCCTGCACTACACTATGGCCCAACATTAGAGCAGAACACAGCCACTGTCATAAAATTCAACTCAGCAAGTAAAAGCAGTCCATACAGTCAACAGACAGACCAGAGGCAATCTTTTTACTAATGCACAGATGGATTTGGGATTTTCATTTATAGCTTACACAGAGAAGGAAGGAATGTTGGAAAATCTATCTTTTCTGCATTTTTATTTTCCATCTCTCTTTCTTGCTTGTTGTACTGGAAAACAGAACAAAGTATAATGGAGAGAAAACAGTTCTTTTGGCAACAGATAATTGCTACATGTTCAGGAACATAATAGCACATTTCGGTGAGGCTTTTTATGAGCTAAAACACTCTATTTCTTTAGCTGTGTGAAGAACAATATCTTGGGATACGCATTTTTAAATGTTTGCTTCTTCCCCTCCTGGTAAGAATAATCTCTCTCATTTCACTGAGTACAACACAAGATACTCAGTTTCCACTGCTTGCAAATTGAGACTATCTGACTGATGTATTAACCACTTAAACTAGCCACAAGGCATCACAAGGCTCTAGTTCATGGGCACAGCTGACTCTACTCTGAATAGATGGTGGATTGTATATAAATTTACATATTTATTTATTTATTTATTTATGCGAGACCCAGTGTGTTGCATTAGCTAAAGAGGTAAACTTGGACTTTTCTATTCCTTATCCATGAAACTACTGGGTGACCTTGGGACAATCACAGTCTCTTAACCTGACCTATCTCACCATACCCTCTAACATTTCACGGATGAAAATAAGGACACATGTAGCTGAGAAACATCTGAGTGTAGCCAAGATGAAAAAGTTATTAACACCCAAACTAGGAGTGGATGAGGCACTTTATTTCTGCCAGAGCCTTCTGAGAAGAGCAAGAATCTGCCTCTCGTTTCCTTTCCCTCCTGCTGAATTCAGTACAAACTACTTTTGCACTTTAAACTCAGTTTGCATTAAATAAATTAAGGTGAAAATAATTGGAGAAAGTAGGAGGAGCGAGAAACTAGGACTTTTTAAAAGCTGAAAAGAGGGGACAGTAAACTAATTGGTACTGTCCCTGTCAAATTGGGATGGTTGGAGGGTATACATCACAACATTGTTATGAAGATAAAAGCTTTTTGAAAGCTCAAGTCTCCCTATATGAACCTGCCAGAGTTTAAAGGTCCTTAGCAGAGGGTTTTTATATCAGTCCCACCACTGTCTTGGGCATGTCTGGGGAGGACATGGAGAACAGCCTTCCCCATGGCTGCTCTCAGGCTGTGGAATTCCCTTCCATAGGAGGCTAGGCTGGCCTCGTCTCTGCTCTTCTTTCACTAAGGATGTTATCACATGGGAGGAATTTCTCTCAATTTTGAAAGAAATGAAAGTGGGGCCAGTTTGGAATTGAGTGAATTCTCTAGTTCAGCGAATTTATATGATTGTGTATTGATGCTGCATCGTGTTCGGAACTGCTCGAAATTGCCTCCCAGTGCCCAAAATTGCATGTGATAGTTTCTCACACAATAATGTGAAACCCCACAATTGCGTCCGGAAGGACTTCCCATTGCCAAAAAATGTGTGTGATCAGCTTTCATGCAATAACGTGAAACCCCATGATTGCATTCAGATTGCCATTGGATTATACTTTCAATAATCTGCCCCGCACCCTCAGAACACTGGGTAAAAACCTCTTGGAAGGCATCAATGTAAGACTGACATCTACATTTAAGAGAGCATTTTCCTCTGTGGCTCCACAGCTCTGGAATGACCTACCGGAAAAGCTCCATCTCCTTACCACCTTGGAGGCTTTCAAAAAAGCACTGAAGACGGATCTCTTCCGGCGGGCCTATCCATCAGACCTGTTGTGATATCTGTGAGCTACTCAAGAGTGCTAACCAGCAGATAACTGTGGCAGTTAAGTTTTGGACTGGATTGTTTTTAATAATATTGTTGCTGCTATATTGCACATTGTAATTGATGTATTTTAACTGTAAGGAATGTTTTTATTGATGCACTTTAATTGTAAGGAATGTTTTATTATTGTTTTAATTGCTGTAATCCCGCCTCGATCCAATGGGAGAGGCAGGAAATATAAATGAATTATTATTATTATTATTATTATTATTATTATTATTATGTATCAGGTTTTTAATTCTGTCATTTAAAGCTCTCTTGGGTTCCATGCCAGGAGACAGGTGGGAAATAAAATGAAATAAAACAAAGTGAGGAGGAGGAGAGACATTGCCCTGAGCCCCACAGGAAGAAAAGAGAGATACTAATGTAATAATTCCTAAATGAATAAACAAAATATTTGACACAAAAGCATTTAACCCATTTTTTTTACAATGCCTTCAAAGCAACTCACAAGAAAACTGAAACAAGAAAGCATGTTGTAAAATAGATGATAACAGGACAAATAGCACCAGTTGAACATGTACAGAAGGTGATGGTTAAATGAATGGTGGAATAAGAATGCCTGTCAAAACGAAAGCAGAGATACAGCTAGGTAAACCTCTCCAGATGAACCACTGCACAATTTGTGGAATAATTCAAGATATCCATTTCAGCACATGGGAGTCAAAGGAAAAGCCGGATCTTTGGTTATTTCCAGCCTGTTTCTACCTCCGAGTTGTTTTAAAAAGAGAAGGGATGGGGACGGTGAAAAAGAGAAAGAATGTAGTACCTTTAAAGCTGTTTTTTTTAAAAAAAAAATTAGTATGAGCTTTTGTGGATATAAACCCAGTTCTTCAGATGCAATACACAGTAATATTAAGGCAGAAAAGCGGCATACAAAAATAAAGCTTTTATTATTATTATTATTATTATTATTAGACAGTTGTGGGAGTAGGATAAAATGTAATATACATTGCGACTGCACCATACGTGGGTTCACCGTATGCGGCTTCAAGCATATGCTGAAGTCACTCGGCAATTAAACAAATGGTGCACACACCTGTGGAAAATACACTGCACTGTACCGCAACCACACACCCCATTGTTTCCAATGGGGTGCGAGCATACGTAGAATTTCCCTTACATGGGGGGATCTGGAATGGATCCCCCATGTAAGGGATGGGTCCACTGTAATAGGATCTGGAAAGATGCATTAGAAGTTTCTTCTAAGGTTCATTTGAAATCTACCCTCTTGTAAGTTAAAAAAAAACATTAGAACTGGTCTTACTCTCTGGGGTGGCAGAGAACAAAGCTGCACCCTTCTTTCTGTGACAGCCCTTTAGTTGGCTGAACATGCCCGGCCCTGACAGCACAGGACTTCAGATTCCTGGGGTAGTAACCACTCCAACCAAAGTTTGTGCTTACGCATCTGATGTTCATGGCAAATGCATTTACCCCTGTATAGAAACTGTATGTCTCTCCTCATCCTAGATTTTACAATAGATTTTATGCCCAAAAAGAAGATTAAGCATAAATCCATATAGGTCCACATGGGGGCAGCAAATACTTAGCTTGGTCTCAAAGAGGCAATTAGGAGAGTTGAATATGGAAATAATTAACATATGCCATCAATGGCATGCCACGGAGCACAGAATACTCCTTTTGATACCTGTCTGGTGGATTCCAGCTTTAACAATGCCCTATTGTCCTCTCCTAGAGTTTTTTCACCGTCTTTGTCAAGATGTGCTGTGTTCATGGTGTGTGTGTGTGTGTATGTATGTATGTATCTGTAAACATACTGTGATCATATGCAATCTTATCTGATTTTTGAAAGCTAAGGTGGGTCAGGGTCATTTAGTATTTAGATGTGAGACCACCTTAGATATAACAGGGATCTCCACATACAGCTAGGGAAGGATCTTTCCTGAAATCCAGAAGGACAGCTGCCAGTCAGAGCAGACAATTCTAGGCTATGTAGTGCAGAAGGAAAGCATTTTAACACCACTTTAACTGTCATGGCTCCATCCTGTGGAAAGTTGGAATTTGTTGTTTGGTTAGGTATTAAGCCTGGTGCCTCAGAGAGCTCTAGTGCCTCACCAAACTACAAATCCCAAGATTCTATAGGCTATACTAATGGCAGTTGCATTAACTAATGGCATTAACTACAATAACAGAGAATGTAAAACTTTCCGCATCAGGCAAAAGTATTCCTGTCAAATATATGTGTCATTTGTTATGGGAATGTTGAGCCTGGAGAAGAAAAAGTTAAGAGGTGATATGATAACCCTGTTTAAATATTTGAAGGGATGCCATATTGAGGATGCCATATTGTTTTTTGCTGCTCCAGAAAAAAAGGACCATCTCAACATTAGAAGGACCTTCCTGACAGTAAGGGCTGTTTGACATTGGAACACACTCCCTAGGAAAGTGGTGGAGTCTTCCTCCTTGGAGGTCTTTAAATAGAGGCTGGATAGTTCCTGATGGAGAGTTCCTGCATGGCAGGGGGTTGGACTGGATGGCCCTCATGGTCTCTTCCAACTCTATGATTCTATGATTCTATATTTAACATCTGGGTAGTCCAGAACTATCCATCATTACCTGTATGTTTAACTGGGATCTCTACAGAAGCTTTAAGTTTGACTTACCTGTCTACATTCCCTCCATGGATGCATCACCAATGGCCCCTGGAACAACACACATGACCAATGGACAACTATTTTTTCCTCAGGACATGGGCTGTTTCCACTTCTTTGCTGGTACTTGCCGGCATGTTTGCTAGATTTAGTACATGAGGAAGAAGTCAGGTGTTTGCTTATATATTATAATAAAAATGGCGAAGCTGTTGTACAAGTGAGAGATGTGAGGAACAGCTGAGATAATGACCTTTCCCTCATCTTGAACCTGCAGAATATATTTGACATGTCCAGCACTGTAATGCTTAGTACAAGGGCAGGAACTGTAGAGCCCTCCAAATGTTGTTGAACAGCAGCTTCCAGCATTTCCCACCATGGGCTATGGTAGCTAGCGCTGTTGAGATTTTCTGTTCAGCTACATCCAGAGGGACATGAAAGACCCCACCTGGCCTAATATCACTTTCTTTGTGATTTTTACACTCAGGATAGTGAGTTTCATTTATTTTCACCACTTCCAGGTGCAGTCTTTCCAGATGTTTTGGTCTACAGCTCCCAGCTCAATGATTTTTCATTCGGATTGGGGCTGATGGTTTAGCCACAGTCTAAAACTTCTAAAGGAGTGCAGGTTTTGGAAGGCTATGGCCATAGTCTGCATGGTTCTTGCACATGAAGGAACAGTTCTGGCTGGGAATGGGTTGTTTTGGCATGGAAGAACCCTGCTTTGTGTGGAAGAACTATGTGGAGTATCACTGTCTGCACTGGCAGCAGCTGCAAGTGTGTTACAGGATAATGCAGGTACTGTTGCAAATGTCTCTGTGGGTTAAGAACCAGTGTTTAGACCCCCTCCCCTTCTTAAACAGGGTGTCAGAATTGCTGACGTCAGCTCCAAAAATCCCTATCAGGTAGAGCCCAACGTATTTGGATTACAGTTGAGGATGGCTGGTGTAAACAGAGCATGCGTACTGAAAATCCATGGAAATGGAGGAGAAGGTAAATACTTTTCTTGTTACTATAACAGAAAACCTCTTTTCCTTTATATAGAATTCCAAAGCTCTCTCCCTCTCTTCAAACACTCACAAATGAAGCCTCCTAACGCCCCCGAGATGTGGGTAAGTGTTAATGCTTCACAGATGGAAGAAGAGCCACTAAAGTACTGCAGTATTTTTTTACAGTGCAGATAGATCAGATGGCTTAATTGTAATTGTTCAAGACAAGATGAGGAGCTGTGGCCATGGACCTTTCTGAGCTCCAGTCCAGCTGAAATGGCTGAAAATGTCAACTGAAAATAACTCTGAAAGATCAATGACACAGGTTGACAAATGCTGAGAGTAGCTCTTCATCTATGCTCAGGGTTTGGCTTGCTGCTATTTCCTCTTCTGCCTGGTGATCTGCTTCCCATGCTGAAAGAATACACACCCATCCCTACTTTATTCTTTCATTATGGGTTTGTTCAGTTGCATCACAGCACATCTTGAGGGTGAAATGGTTGCTAGGTTTGGAGCGTACACCTCAAACAATTTCACCTGCTGAGTTTGGACTCAGCCTAGCCTTGCCCCATTGACACCAAACTGCCCTTGCTACAGTCTTCCCAGAACTACATTTACTTGTCTTATATTCAGTAATTCCTACTTTGCTAATGCTGCAATCCATGTTTTCCAAAGACTGTCACATCAGATGTATGAATAAAAAATTATTTGATGTCTACTGCACAGATATAATAACAAAAATCTCTTTTATGCCAGGAAGGGTCTTTCCCTTAATTTACAAAAGCATACATTCAGATTGGCAAATTCTGCTGCCAAAGTTAACAAGATTACAGTCCTCCCTCTGTTCCTGCAGTCTTTGTACTCGCGTCCCTTGCTTATGTGCAAGGGATGAACTGAAGAGAATGAATGGGGTATGTGCCTGCGGCGTGTGCCTGCATACTCCCACATGCCAGCGCCTATACTCAAGCCAATGCCAGTGCCTATATTCAAGCCAAATGAATGCAAGCCAATGGGGCTTAAATATAGGTGAAATTCCATTTTCGTGAGGGGGTCTGAAATGGATCCCCCATGAAAAAGTAGGGGTGAGTGTAGACCGTACACCACTCTGTTGGTTCCTGCATACCCTTCAACATTTCACAGGACAAATGAATGCAAGCAACGTGAGAGTGTATTCAAGATGGCAGAAATTACTAATGAGGAAGTACACACAAGCTAGGCAAGGCTACAGCAGTTTGCTTTTGCCAAAGCATACTGGGACTGGCAAGATTCCCCTCCTCCTCTTTTCTCCCCATGGCTGAGTTAACTGAGAACCAAATACTTTTGTACTTCAAATTCAGTTTGCAGCAATGGAAGCAAGGGGAGAAAAGAAGGAGGAGGAGGAGAGAAATGGGGGCATTTTAAAAGTAGCTGAAAAAGTAAGACTGCAGAAGATTACTTGAGACTGTCCCTGCCAGACTGGGACAGTTGGAGGGTATGTCTTTGTTACCGCAAAAGTGTTATAGGATTAGGGGGTTAGTTTAATGGTCTCTTGAGAAAGGTTGCTAGATTTCAGGGTGAGAACACTGCCTTGAAAAGTGTGAGTATTGACATTTTTATTATTACTTAGTCTTATTTTTAAATTGTTTTTATTTTAATGGCATACTCTGTATAGCTGAGGCTGAGGCTTATTTCATCATATTTAATGAAACAATCAGGGGCTGCCCGTTGTAACATCAATTTGCTGGCTATGTCTTATAGGAATTGCAGTCTGAAAATGTCTAGAGACTCCAGGATTAGTGGGGGGAAAAGCTATCAGGTTAGGAATTGTATGGCCTGTTGGCCACATACAGCCTGGGAGGCTTTTGTGGACCTTGCAATCCTCTGGACCCACTTCCATCACAAAAAGATGGTATTTATTTTCCCATTAAAAATGGAGAATCACACTTGCATAAGTGTTCAGAGAGTATAACTCTCTGTGTAATGGGTTTTGCTCCTTTGCAACTGGGTGGGAAAAGAGCCCCAAACAGCAAAATTTGCAAAACTGAAAGCTATTGGAAAGTCACTCCCATGTCCCATTTTTGTCAAAATGGTGGTGCATAGGTATGGGGGATGGTTCTGGGAGGACAGCCAAAAATGGGCTCAACCTCATAGTTCAGCAGGTCAGATATACTGAGAAAAGGGCAGGCACAAGCTGGGAATCATCAGTCTCTAAAAGCTGTTGCTGGTTTTCCTAGGAACCTGATAGGCCTCCATGCCTGAGTTTGGATTACCCATTTTCAGGTACAAGTTGTAATAAACTTGTCATGTAGTTTGGTTTCTGCAAATCCATGGAAAGTAGCAACCCAGCCCAGGTTTGTGGTCTGCATTCCTATAAAAATATCTTTCACTTTCAGGTTTGTGGTAAAAGTTGGAAATAGGTACAATTCCTCTGGTTTCTGGTCTGGTAGTCAAGTCTTGGCATTGATCTCACTCTTTCTTTCTCTCATGTTTACCTTGGGGAAAACTTATGGACTGAGAGAACACAAATTTCCCATTGCCTAGGAACACCTAGACATGGGTCCAACTGTGGCTAAAAATGTACAATAAGAAAATATCTCTAATAACTTCTGATGTGCTTAGTGGGCTTGTCCTCCTGAATTTGCTTTCAGGGTAGTTTGTGTCTGCTTTCTCAAAGCATCGCTTTGCCTGCGTTAAGGACAATTTCACAGCAGGGATTATAAATGCTGCAGATCAGGGTTTCACAAACTTCATTCTAATAGGCCTTCCAAAGTTATGGGAAGAAAACGCTTGAACTTCCTTATGGATGGAACATTTAGTATTAAAGCTCAATGAGGAGGAAAGGGGGTGGGTTTAAGTAGCTGACTGTGGGAGGTATGCTGTGAAAGGAGTAGCATTCACTAGATCTCACCCATGTACCCATACTCTCACAATTCGTGACAGCACTCCTTCCTTGCACTTTATATGCAAAATAGGGGCACAGACTGGAATTTTTATATGCAAAATAGGATTACAGCCTGGAAAATTTACTTTTTTTTGTATTACAACTTTGAGAGGGAATGGTGTGGGTTTTTTGGGGTGTTGTAAAGGTTGCCATCAGCACAAAATATGGATAAAAAGAATGGTTGCTAATCAGCAAAGGGATCAGACAAGGTTCCATTCTATCACCCTATATATTCAACCTATATGCAGAAAACATCATACACAGAGCAGCCTTAGACTCAGAGGTAGGAGGAATGAACACAGGAGCAAGGAACATTAACAACCTAAAATATGCAGATGACACAATAGTGCTAAAGAAGAAGAAGAAAAGAATTGGAGTGATTACTTAAAAAGGTCAAGAAGGAAAGTGCCAAGGTCAGATTAATGCTGGACATTAATAAAATAAAAATTGTGACCACAGAAGATCTACAAGAATTCATCCAAGACAATAACAAAATTGAAATAACCAAAGAATTCCCATATCTTGGTTCAAATATAGATCAACACAAAGACTGTACTCAGAAAATCAGAAGAAGACTGGGATTAGAAAGAGCAGCTGTGAAAGAACTGGACAAGATCATGAAGTGTAAAGACATAACTCTGAACACTGAAGTGAGGATGAAAAAGATGACAGAAAGAAAACTCAGAGGATGTTTAGACTGGTGTTATATGCTGACCTTGGGGCATTGTCAGAGCTCAATGTATGCAGCCATTCTAAGAAGGCGAGGCGTAGACCTTGCAATCTTGCAAGACTAGTTAGTTTTTTGAGATTACCTAGTCTTGTGAGGCCTCTTTTTATGAGATTTCAGCAGTCTAAACATTGGTCAGCTCAGCTAGGCCCAGACTCTTTTGATTACTGGCTGTCTAGTCCCTATTCACCCACGACTTCAATTTTAATATCCCTGGGCTACTGCTGGTTGCCTTTGAAGGAAGGAGTTCTTTTTGTGACATTGTAGCATGTTTTTTGCATTCCCAGGGGACTACTTGTATGGGAATAGGGACTGATGGGAGAATGTTAGGGTATATTAGCAGAAATGTTACTAAATATGATTGGACAGCATTCTGGATGTTACAACTGTAGTCACAACTGTCAGGGATTAAGATGGGTAAGGTAAGACCTGAACACTTGAATGTTTAGGAAAATGGGCATGGGTGGGAGAGGTGGAGGATCTTGTGGGCTGTCTTATGTATTTGGGCAATGTGGGTCAGCCTCTCAGGGCTGGCCCCTTTCTCCTATTAATGGAAAATAGGTGGCTTGGGATCAAGCATTGGGCAGGCTGGTTCACCACATATTGGGAACATGAAAGAGTGCAGGCACAGGTGTCCCCTCTTCTCCTTCAGACTATATAATGGTTAGGAAAATGAAATTGTGGCCAGCAATTGTGGGTAACCGGCTCTTATATCAACATAAGGGAATAGCAGCTAGAGGTACTGACGAAGTACCCATTTGCTTACCCCGAATTCCTTCTTTTATACCATGAGTGGACAACATGGGAGAGATTAGAGGGCTGCATTAGCATCCAGGAGAATATGAAGGGCTGCATCTGCTCCTACAAAAAAAATAAAAAAAAATAAAAATAAATAATTTTAACAACACCCCTCCATTCCTATCTGGGGGCATTTTCAGCATGTCTTGGGTTTCAAAAAAGCCTCTCCTGGACCTAAATTGGCACATAGGCCCCACAAAATGTGGGGAAAATCCTTCCATATGTCCTAGGGGGTATTTTGGAGCCTTTGGAGGCAATTAAAAACATTGCAAACATTGTTTTTTACACATGGTGCACTAGGGAGCTCCAAACATGGTGGAAGTCCCCTTTAAACCTCACATGGTGCATTTGGGGGCAATCGGGGGGGGGGGGGGGCGCACACACACACACACTGCTATTCCTCTTCTCAGACTTAGAGCTTCATAGCAGCCCTCTTTTGGTTTTGCTTTTGGCCCTGACATTCTCCAAAATCAAACCCAAAAGTCAAACCTGGATCACTATCAGATGTTTCACTCAGATGCAAATGGCATCTCCTGTGCTTTTACAGCAAGCCCAGGAAACTGGCTGGTTGCAAACTCACTGTAGAAAACTTTTCTGATCTAGACACGATTGTGCATATATCCAAGGCTGAATTGATAAAAGCAACTAGCAGTTGTCCTAATACTAACTTTTAATGCTTGATTGGGACTCAATTGCTCAAAAGCTTTTTATTTTATTGTCTGAACTTATGTCTGAGTCAATTTGTTCTAACCCTACTTGAGCAATTAACATTTTAAAAAGCACTCTCAGGTAGAAAAATCTGTTTCTAAGATACAGGGGATGAATGGCTTTCTTTGCTTAGTTCATGTGCACCATTTTAGCTTTGATTTGTTTCCTCTACTTCAAATGTGCTTTCTGATTATAAGGATGCTTCATTCCAATAGGTGAAAAGCAGTTAGTGGATTACTTGATTGATTTCCTTATTAGTGAATCACTAAGACAAATTGGTAATACAATTTTCATAAAGCTTCTTTATAGGAAAAGTTCTCACTATTCCAAAACAAACTGGAGAAATAATCCAGTTTTAGACTGCTTTAATTGCCCTGGCTCAATGAATCCTGGGAATTGTAGTTTCTTGCAGCACCAGAGCTCCCTGACAGAGAAGACTAAACAAGAGTTCCCAGAATTCCCTAGCATTGAGCCAGGACGGGGAAAGTGATTTCAAACTGGATTAATTCTGCACTGTGTTTTGGACCATTGCCCCCTTTCTGTTTTGGGATTTTTGAGCTAGTTATTTTTTTGCAAGTGGACTAGTTTACTTCTACTTCTGAAATGCTGAGAAAACCGTTACTCAAAGGAATGCACAAATAGGTTCTTCATTGCAGCTTACTTTGCCATCTGTAATCAGACTGATCTGATTTTAAACCTAGCTGTTTGCAAGAATCAGTGAACATTGTGTGTGTTTATATCGTGTTGTCAGTGCAACTGAAATACATTTCATTGCAGTTAAATTTTAGTTGATTTAAAAATAATTGAAGAATCTTCAGTCTCAATTGCAGTAATTACACATATTCAGGCTCCTCCTTGATATGGTTGGGGTTTTCTATTAAACCATGGTAAACACAATGCAAGACATGATGGCTAATGCAAGATTTCTTCAAGTCTGTGAGATCTACAACTCTTAGGTTTACTGTCACAAGCCCAGGATCTACCAAAAACTGAGGAGGGATGGTAAACAACCTTCTGCCGTTAGTCCCTTCTCTCCAGAATGATGCAATTGAACATGCTTCAGAATTGATTCTTTTCAAAAGAACTGCTGGAAACTAGTGTCTGGGGTTTTTTTAACGTTTGCCTCACTTTATTGCGATAGAAATCGATCAAAGTACGATTGGAACTAGTTTCAAATGGGAATGACTGTCATATAAACTGATCACCAATTTTCTTTAAGTCATAGTGGGAACAAGCCCAAGGACTTCATGGCTGCTAGTCCATAGGTTGAATCCAAAGGGCTGATTTTGATCTTGAGAACCATACTAAAACCACTTTTTCCCCACAAGCTTTCCCAGATTGATTTCCGATGATGATGATTAGTCTTTTATATAAGTTTTTCTTGAATATATAATGATTTTATACAGTTCTTTATTGTATTGCATGCCAGTTTGGTAATTTCTATGTTAGACAGTATAATATGTATACAATATATATATATATATATATATATATATATATAAAATGATGGCTTTTTCCCCTGGTGGTGTTCAAATTATGGATCTCTTCCATAAATATATTTTCTAGCACCTTCTGTTTTATGTTTTAGGTACTGGGCCAAGTCTATTCTCTGTTGCCCCAGAAGTCAAGACTACATTTCCTGGATTTAAGTTACATAAGGGTAGAGTTTGATTCAGCACCTACATGCAGAATTATGTGCAGAATGGAGAGTAGGGATAGGTAAAAAATTATTATTTTTTGTTTTGGTAAGAACTTTCTAAAATTCGCTATTTTTGTTACCATTTTAATACAGAATTTGGAAGTAACTGGTTATAACTTGCAAGTAATTAATTCTTTTCCCAATGTTGGAAGTACAAGGACACCACATTGTAAATGCAACTGAACAAGGGATTATGTCTTTCTTTGGATGGTATGACTGAAACTGTTTAAATATTTGTATACATATGCAGGCATGGACTCACTAAATAGTGGAGGAGGAATATCAAATGGTTCAAGTATTGTTTTGTGGCTTGTGCTGTTGACTCATGTGATTTTGTGTGTCATTATTTTTAATGTTGTCATAGGCTACATAGATTTCTTTTGTACAACAAGCCAGCAGCCAGTAATGTTTATTTTTTTTTAAAAGTAAGTAAAATGTCTTCTTTAGTGACTTTTTTAAAAAGCTAAATGCTATAATGTGTTGTCATGTGTTGCAGAAGAAACCTAAGGAAATTGGCTATTTTAATAGCTTGTGAGAAACAGAAAATAAAGATTTTAAAACTATTCTTATAATAATAATTTACTGCTTGTTCAGGCTTTGATATTATAATGATAATTATATATCATAACTAGGCTATTTAAAAAGAAAATTTAAAAAATCTACTTTTAAAAGCAACTTTCAAACCTCTGTTTTACTATAGGCTTATACTGGAGTCCCAGTCTAGATTTATACTGGGGGTTTGTTCTGCATATTCATACCCAAATCCTCCTATACTTTTCAATTCATAGAAGAAAATGATGGAATCTGATATTTGTGCAATTTACTGCTAGGAAAACAGGCAAGTTTTATGAAACCATGCTACACATAAATATGTATCTTTTACAATATGAAACAGTATGTTATCCAATAAAAAGAATTATGTAAAGTAATTACAGAATATTCTAAACGTATCATCTATCAATGTCTTTGAGAGAATTAAGATTTTGCTTTTGGCTCATAGTTTTCTGTTGTTAAAAAAAATCACTTGTATCTATGTTGTGCCCTTCAGTTATAAGGCCCACTGCTCAGGCAAAGTGTGGGTATCCTGCATTCATTATGCCGTCTGCCCACTTGCCAGCACTTTGGTGCATCTCTGTTTGTGGTGGATGTAGGGGAGGTTTTCTCAGCTCATTCAGGTAAGACCAATTCCATATGGGTCTGTGTTTGGGGAAGCTGAAATTAAATAGTTCCCATCATTATCCCTAAAAGTTAATTAGCTGTGACACTGGGAAAGGGACAATCTCATGAGTTTTAGATATTTATAAACAGAACTGTCATTTGCAGGGTCAGTCAGGTCACCTACAGGAGACAAGTGGATGGGATTAGGTTTCTAGCAGTTTGTCATGTGGCAATGGCAAATTGCCTTTTCTTGTCATCTTTGCAATGGGGCTGGTAACTATCAAATGAGTGGTTACTCCCATAATATGGCAGTTCTCAATTCTAAACAGTATACCCTAACAAATGGGCTCTAACAGTGGCCCATGTGTAAGGTCCAGATTTTTCCACTGCATCCAATGTAGTCTGACCCTTAATTCAATATGTTTTTTTTTTTTTTTTTTTTTTTTTGTTTTGCTGTTAATTTCAGGAAGATAAAATTTAGGGTATATAATCTTTTTATGAGAGCCAGCCTGTTGTAGTGGTGGAAGCATTGGACTATGACTCTGGAGAGCAGGGTTCATATACCTGCTTGGCCATGGGTGACTTTGGCCAAATCACAGTTGCTCAGCCTCAAAGGATGGCAAAGGCAACACCCCTCTGAAGACATTTGCCAAGAAAACCCTGTGTTAGGTTCACTTTGAGGTTACCATACGCTGGAAACAACCTGAAGGCAAACAACACCATACCATACCAATTCTTTTAAAGAGCAATGTAGACAGATTATACATGCAGATGCTACATGCTTGAGCAGGATGGTGGTTTTGTGGCTGCTAACTACACCTGCAGGACACTGATGTACCTAGCATCCACACAAATGGGCAGCTGTAGATTCACCACCATGGTGAAAGAAGCCCCCCACATACAGATATATGCATGCAGAATTTCGTGTAAGTATGGGACTGTATACAGGAAGCCTTCCGGTTTACACTAAAGGAATCCTATGGTGCTCATCTGTACCATACTAGCACATATAAAGTTTGCATGAAAAGTAAAGATAAGCTTCTAAACAAAAAAAAAGCACAAAGTATGATGTGCCATATATTAATTCTACAGTTGCTTTGATTTTGCTTGTGACTGAAAAATATTAAGATACTCTGAATAATTTATGCTCAGCATGTCTTTTGGGAGTTAGAAGAGTCAGTCATAGCACTTTTTATATAGCTCTTTCTCTATTAGGCTTAAGAGCTTGTAAAACTTTGTTGTTTTCATTCAGCACCCTAGTCTTCGAAAAGTAATATTTTGTTGAATTCATATTACCAGACCATATACTGAATCTGTTCACTCACACCTTAGTCCCTGATCTCTATAATTTGGGTAGATATTGAGACACCAGGAGGTCTTCCAAATATACCGGGTGCCCAATGGCCAAGTAGAGAGTGCTGCAGCATGTTATACACTTCTGGAGGTCCAGAAGTCCAGGGCTATTGTATTATGTATGTTAAGATCTTTTTCATTAATAGAGTCATTTGGTAGCTGAAAATTAACAGCACAATTCAGTACATATCTCTGCAAAAGTAAGATTAATTGAATTCAGTCATATTTATTCTCAGGTGTTCACAATATTGTAGTCTCAGTGGATTAATATGATTTGTATTCAGTTTGTAATTACTCATCTTTATACATCATGCTAACAATTTAGCAGTAACAAAATAAATAAATGGTGATTTAGAGCACTAAGACCTCACATTATCAGTGCCCTTCTCAGTGCCTCTCCAACTTGCTGTTATTTACTTTGCTGTTATTCCCTGCCTTTCTTTTATAAATCATACTTAAGCCAGTTTACAAATAGGAAGAAAACAATTCAAATTAAAAATACTAGCACTAAATTGGGGGGGAAAAACAGCAGTAATTAGGCAACATCTAAAAATCTGCAACCAACATACAAAAACAGGTTCTGAATAAAAACTACATGCCAGGAAAAATGGTTTTGAGCATCAGCTTAAAAGTGGGCAAAGCATAAGGAAGGTAAACTGGATGAGGGGGTTGGTTTTAGATTATTCTTTTTAACTTTGCATGTTTTAAATTTTATATTTGTAATTTTAAAATATTTTTTTATTTTAATTGTACAATTTTAATTGTTGTTTTAATGTGTTTTATATATGTTGTTAGCTGCCTTAGGTCTCACTTTGGGAGAAAGATGGGATAAAAACAAACAAACAAACAAAGAATATGAACATCTGTTGGTTTCATATTCATTGGTTTTCTCAGAATAAGCATCCGTGTCTCATCTTAGTTCTGTGATGAAGCTGTGAGCATTTATTTCTTCTCCTTGCATGCACATATGTGGATATTTTTCTATGTTCCTAAATGCACAAAGTTTTGTCTGCATTTACCCCACAGACTACAATATAATTCTGCACATTTTTAAAATATAGGTATTTTAGGCATCCATATTTTTCAAATGCATGCATGGTTTTTGATGCATTTTTCTTTGGTGATATGCTTTGTAAGCCTCATAAATATTTGGATATCCAAGGCAAGATGTGCTTTGTTCTCCTGTCAATCTTGGAAAGAGTTAAATTGATATTTTCTTTGCGAATTGTGAACCCAATGAGATTTTTTTCCACTGTAGGCTAGGTGGATGAGATAATTACATAAATTAGCTATCACAGCTGAAGAAGACCTCTTTTTTGTCCCCATCCAACTCTGTTTCTATCAATGATGGATCCAGGAGGAGGTCCTCAGAAGCCAAATGCAGATCTCAAGCAATCTCATCTTATGGAAGTTCCTGAAGTACCCTTGTTTTAAGCCACTTGGGGTTTTGATGACAGTTTAATGATAATTTAGATAATGGGGAATGACTCATGCTTTGATGGTCTTAAAGTGATATGCTTAAAGTGATACTGCTCTTCAATAAATATGCTCCTGTTTTAAGAATGAAAACTGATCATGTGACTTTGGGGGATTAACGGTGATTGTAGTTTTGAGCGAAGATTCCTAAATTCTCTATGGTGAGTTCTGTGTGTCATGCAAAGCTGCTCAGTATGAAGGGATCACTAGAATCATAATGTTTTATATAACATGAATTTAATGCCCTGTCCCCCACTTCCAGTAGCAGTTCTGATGAAATCTGCCCCAGCATTTCAGCATCAGGAACTTGTTTAGGAGTGAGGGCAGAATGACTGAGGGTACTTTTTCCTGTGCTGTGAGACAGCTGATCATCAGATAAAACACATCATTTTATTTACAAAAAAATTACATGACTAACCTATCACTATTTCCTGGGCTGTTGCTGAAGTATTTGTCAGAAGTTTTTGAAGAATGGTTTGGAGGAGTGCACCAGTTAACTGAGACTTTAATTTACATTTATACAGCAAGTAAAATATTTGCTAGCAGTTGTGTTCAATATTCAAATTCATTTTGCACTAATCCCACATAATTCATTCCTCCCAAATATGCTATAATTATCACTATCAGTTGGCTTCTAGCTGAATAAACACTATGCGGAGCTGCAAGGAAAACATAATGGTAATAGTTATAGCCAGAAGAGAGAAGTTACTTTCTTGGACTACAAATCCCCATGGCAGTATGGCCATAGACCTTAGTCCCCAAAAGTAAGTTTTAGATTGTTGAGACAGAATTGAGAATCCCTACCTTTACACCATTCAGCCATGAAACTCTGATTAACCTTGGACCGATCAGCTTAACCTAGTTAACTGGGCTAATGATAAAATGGAGATAGGAGCAGTGGCAGTTGGTGGCTTCCATGTCAGTGGTAGAGAGTCCAAAGAGTAATCCAAACTTTAGAGGAGATATCCAAGGTGTGGAACCTTATCCTCTACATAGTTTCAGCACCATGGAGAGCTGCTTCTTTAAAGTTTCAATTAGACTCTGCATTGGCTTAATTACTTTGCTGACCCTGGCACCATCAGCCACTGTGTCAGAAAACCATGCATAACAACCACAGCAACATGTAGAACATTTGGGATAAAAATTAATTAAATAAAAAGAGAAAAAGATAGTTTCACAGTGTCTGATAGGCAAAGTTCAAATGCTCCCTCTGCCTGGCCCTCTGAAACAAGCAGTGATAGAAAACCAACTGGAAGAGAAGCTGGGCAAAGAGAAATCCCTGGCACTTGCTAACTTGAATCACTCCTCATTGGCAACTTCTTTTGAGTGGACATGTTGGGTCAGCATGTTTTTATGTTACAGTAGTCCAGGGTTGGCTATAATTATTTTGACATTAGAGATCAAAAACTTGTGTTAAGAAGAATGGACCTAACGACTTATTGTACCCATCCATAATGGAGCAGTGGCAGGATGATGCTTTGAGAAAGGTAACACTTTAAATGTTAAGAGGAATGGCAATGTCACAGGTACTACAGTGCAACGTTACATGGTGGGAAGACCATGCCTTCATGAAGATGCTTTCATGGCAGCACAGAGAAGTTGTTATCTTAGAGGTATCATTAAATCAGTCATAACCAACACTGTGTAGTCACTTATCTGCTTCTGCTTTAAAGCTTTGTTTCTTTTTTGTGTTCACACTCTGCCTGTTGGTACTTAACTTTGAACCATTTATTTTTCTAGTGAAGATAGATGTTCAGCTCTCCAATGTCTAACTTGTAAACATAGTTATAAAACTGTTCAAGAGGCAGAAAAATATGAATGCTTCCTGATGAATAATCAGCCCTGTTTTCAGTTTGCTCAAAAATAACAGACTTGTGGTTACTGATGTGAAAGAGGTGACTAGTTCTTTGATGGCTTGTTCTGGGGACCGTGGGAAAATGACATGAGGCTGTGTGGCTTAAAGGACGTAGTCATGCACAACCGTTGGCATGCTGGTTGGGGAAGCTGGAGTGTTTGAAGGAATAAGGAAGGTGTGAATCATCACCATTCTTCAAAGAGAAAGGCTTTCAGTTCTCTCAGGACTGTGGAAGGCCTCTGTGCTGTTGCAACTGGAAATCTATGTGCAGGCGGTGAAAGAGTACTAGAGGTTATTAGAAATCACTTTCTCTCATTAAGCAGTTTCACTTTTTTGTTTTAATTTTAACCTTTTTCTCCCCACCTGATTTGTCCCCCTTTGACAATGCTTAGAGAATAATTTTGTTTGCATACACTATCTGATATTCATTCTGCTGCAGGTGACATGCAGACCTTGGAAATGTTACTTTTTGCATCACAATTCTCTGAATTGCTCAGCTCTCATGGCATGAGGGATTCAGAGGGTTGAAATCCAAAAATGTAATTTCTCCATCCTTTGGGTGGCAAATGCCTTGATGTGAATCTAGAGCACTAGGGCTAGTAAATACTCACAGATTTCTGAGTTGCTCAGTAGAGTTTTTGCTGATTTCAGTTCCCATAATGAACATGTATTTTGTCGTACTATTATCTTTAGTTGAACATGGCACCCTTGCTCTGTATTCCTCAGGAAAAAACGTTAAAAACTGGAATGATGAAATACCTATACAATGCATTTTGATTAATAGTGCTAGGAGCTGTCTTTCTCTGGAAGTTCACCAAGTTTTATTTTTGTAAACTAAATGCCCCAAAGCACTTTTGAACATATAGCAGAAATTATAGATATGCACTAGAAGCAAACAAAGCAACACCTCCTTGTCCCCTAAGATTCCAACAGTTGCAAGCCAGACACAAAAGTCTTTTCAGCCTTATTCAGAGATTGGAATCATGTGGTTTTTCAAATGTTGTTGGTCTGCAACACCCAGCCTAGTTGAAAATCACACTATACTATTATAGGGAGGAGCATTTAGAATTATCAGCCAGATAGGCCTCACTAAACTACAAACACCAGAATTCCACAGCAGTAAAAATCCCATAGCAGTAAAAGTGCTGTAACAGTGTAGTGTGATATAGCCAGCATAGCCAATGGTGATGAATGCTAGGTTTTGAAGTCAAATAACATTTGGAGTGATGCATGACACCCACCCTGGTCTACTCAAAGGGTACATACAGGGCTACTGAAAAGTAACTTCTATTTGTTCAATGTAGTTTATTTCCCATTGTTGGTATGGTAAGGGTACTATTAGTCTAGTAAGTAGGTGTAGCATTGCAACTTTCAAAAACAATCCTGTATCTAGGCTGCAAATGAATATCCACTTACCTTAGAGTAAGCCCAATTCAACTCAGTATGACTCATTTCTGGTAGACAGGGATAGGATTTTGCTAAGCCTCTTCAAACAATAGACAGTCTTGCCATTATTTAGTACTTAAACTTCCTGTGTCAGAACCGTAGGTGAATATTAATCTAGGGCTGAAAGCATGGCTAATGGAATCTCTGTGACCTGTGTTAAATCAGGAAGAGAGAGACATGCCACTGGGGAGAGCAGGATGTCTACCATTTTCTAATCTCCATGTTTTAACAAACTGACAAGGCTCCTGATCATTTCCAATATGCACAAGATGTGGCTGCATTCCAGAACTCCTGGAGAAGAATGCAGGCTCTAGACTTCTGGCTTGTATGTTAAAAGTACTGTCTAGCAGAAGTTAGTTACTTTGAAAGGTTTAGAGTACACATTAGTTTTGCATTTGAGCCAAAAAGTGCTCCCATCTCTTAAATGATTGCTGGATGACAGAGATGTTTGCAGAAGCTGCTGTTCCTGCAGTTTCAACAATGGAAGAAGTTACACTTGCCAAATATTCCTATGCTATGTAGCTTAATAACAACACAGGATTCTTTTTAGAATCACAGGTAGGCAACACTAGGGCAGAACAGAGAGTGTAATTTTATTTGGTCAGGAGTTTGCCATTAAATCAGTTAACTCATTGCGTAAGTGCTGTAGCAAAGTCAATGCAAGGAGTGTGAATCAAAGCTCTGGTTATTTAGAGAAGAGGCCGATATAAGGTTTTAAACTAAATTCTGGACCACCTTTTCCAAAAGCCTATGGGTGAGCCTCAAAAGTCTAGGTCTCTCTGACACCAATGAAATTCACTAATTCAGTGTCTTATGATACTTCATCATGGTCACCCTATCATTAGGAAGAGCACTAGGAGTACTGAAGTTACTGCTTCTAGCACCTAGTGAGGACCACTAAGGCCCTGCCTGTGGGCAGACTCAGGGTGCAGCATCCAAATGACGCACATCCTTGATGATGCCACCAGGGTGCCATGATGCCACACACTGCTCCAGATGGCACATGATGTCATGACGCACCTCCGGGTCTGTGTCCAAATGATGCAGCATGGAAGAGGAGCCATACAGCCACACTGCCGTGGCTATGGCACCCTTTGGAGGGCGCAAAAAGGAGCTGCTTTTTGTGATTCCTTTTTGCACCCTCCAGAGGCTGGATTGGGGCCATGGCATGAGGTTGCTGTGGCCCTGATCTGGCCAGGAAAGGGGCGGCTGCATGCCACCTCTTTGGACCTGTTTGTACAGCCCCTCAGTTTCTAGACAGCTGTTGATGTTACTGTACAGAGCAGAATTTTCTAGCCATTTAGGTCTCGGAGTCAGGTGTCATAAACAGGGGTTAATATGGCCTGGACAATCACCTGTGCTGCAATCAATGGTGACTGTCAACTCAGGTGGAGGGACAGCTTGCGCAAAAACATTTGCTGATTTGATTTTTTTCCCACCAAAAAGTGTGTTTTCACCAAAAATAATGAAAAGAAAGTTATCCCCAGCAATGTGTATGGATGCAGTGGCATCACTAGGCAGGTGCGAGGGATGTGGACTTCACTAGGTGACACCCTAAGGGTGTCTTTTAAAATTATTATTATTGTTAACCTTTATTTATATAGCGCTGTAAGTTTACACAGCACTCTACATACAATCATGTAATTAGACGGTTCTCTTTTATTCTTTTAAAATTTTCTTTAAAAATATCACATTTTTACCAAATGTTCACTTTAACCACATGAAACTACACACACACACACACACATATATTAGGCAGTGCATATAATATTGTAATTTAAGAGTATAATTTCATTTTTGCAAGTTGTTTATGTCACAACTGTTACTGTTACATTCAGTGATATATGGGAATTATGATTTATGAGTAACATTGGTACAAAAACCTGACTAAGGATTCTGTATGGTTTGGTATGGGAGGAGGTCAATTGTGTGTGTGTGTGTGTGTGCATGGGGGTAACACCATGGATTACTGCACTGGGTGCCAACAAGCCTAGTAACACCACTTAATCAAATTACTTGTTTGCATTTAAAAGGCCTTCACTGTTTGGCTCTTTTCTACCCATAATGTCTGAAGGACTGCAAAGACTGGTTTTAGAGAGAATGGTGTTGCTGTTATGGAAGAGAGGAGAAGTTTTTGTATAAGTCAGTATGATTGCCTATTTGCTTTTGTTAGAATTTGCTACTGTTAAAAGAGAAATACAATGCCTTCTTCTATATCCAGTGCAGCATAGAACAGTGGTTCTTAAACTTTCACCCTTCAGATATTTTGTACGTCTCCCAGATGTATTAACTAGCTTGGTCAATGGTCACGAATTCTCAAGTCCAAAGCCTCTGGAGGTCCAAAGCTTCAGCACCTCTAGCTTAGATGAAGCCAATTTCTGCATTACTACAATTGAAATTACAGGGTGTGAGAACTTCACAAGATGAGACCACAGGCTACTGTTCTCATCTCCATAGAAGGAAAAGTCACAGGAATCACTTTTCCCTCTTTTCTTGGCCTCTGGAGTTGCTTCCTTCACCATGGGGCAAACAGCTCTTACACTATAATTCAAACAGGAAGATTTATTTATTTTAACTTCTTTGGGATTTGTATGGCTCATTCACACTATGTAAATAACCTGGTGTGAAACCTGGTTATTTCTGCAACATTCCCACTGGCCCCAAATGCAGCCGGCACCGTTTGTGGGAGAAGGTTTTTTTTGGAAAAACCCAGTGTATTTGAAACTGGGTCCTTAAGCACACCTTTTTAAAAGTTCTGCAATGATCCAGATCTTTAGTTGTGTGAGTACACTATTGAATTCATCCAGATTGCACTGTATCATTCCTGGAAATGGAGGCGCCTCCATTTTAAATCAATATGAATGGCAACAGGGTTAAAATGGCACAGAGAGATTCAGGAACAGGAAATGTAGTGGGAACATTGATCTGGTACTGCATCACTGCAGAGATTTGATCTCCTTGGGACAAAAAAGTAAGTGTGAATGTCCCTGTAATTTGATGAAATCGTTACAGTTAGGGGGCCCTGGTGGCACAGTGATTAAATGCCTGTACTGCAGCCACTCACTCATAAACCACAAGGTTGTGAGTTCAGTACCAACCAGGGGCTCTGGGTTGACTCAGCCAGGCATCCTTCTGGTGTACTAAAAAGAGTACCCGGCTTGATGGGGTCAATTAGCTTACACTTTGTAAACTGTACAGTACACCAGTAAGCGGTATAGAAATATACTTGCTGTTGCTAATTCTCTTTAGAGAGATTCAAGAGCTTCATAGCACAAAAAAGTTACCAGTCGCAGAATTCTGGTGGGTAGAGCCATGGCAGTTAAAGTAGAATGTTCTGGCTTTTCTTTGCTAACAAAGATTCAGGAAGGACTCATCCCACGCTTTCTACAAGCACGTTGATGACTAAAAAGGCAAATCTGAGATAAACAAGTCCAGTTACAGTAAGCACAGCAGAAAGTCTCCTTGGGTGATGTTTCCAAGTTGTGGTTCTTTCTGCATTGTTGTTTCTCTTCGAGACTTGTTCAGCATGAGTTCTCAAAAGAGGCTGCAGCATTGTGGATAGTGCGTCTCCATGCCTCCCAATGTGAGGCCAGGGCAGACCATTTTTGGTAATCAGTTTGGCCAAGCTTGAGATGTTGTTTCATGGAGTCCTTGTAACTCTTCTTTGGGGTGTCCCTCTTACGTTGACCCATAGCGAGTTCATTGTAGAGTACTATATTTGGGAGGCGATAGTCCTCCATCCTAGAAATGTGACATGCCCAGCGCAGCTGCGTTTTCAATAGCATGGCCTCAATGCTGGTGATCCCTGCTTGCTCCAGGACAGCAACATTCGTCACATAGTCAGTCCAGTGTATATTTAGGATTGTGTGCAGACAGCGCTGATGAAAGCGTTCGAGGAGTCATAGATGTTGGTGATAGGTGACCCATGTTTCAGACCCATAGAGGAGAATGGACAGTACAATGGCTCTGGACACACTGATTTTTATGCTTTGCCACAGGTGTTTTTTATTCCAGACTCTTTTGTGAAGACTTCTGAATGCACTATATGCCTTTGCTAATCTGTGATCAATCTCTTTATCAATCTTGGTGTCTGAGGAGATGATACTTCCCAGGTAGGTGAACTGCTGGACAGACTTAAGCGCAGATTTACCTATGGTGAAATGAGGGAGATAGTGCTCTTCCTGTGGTGCAGACTGGTAGAAAACTTCCCTTTTCTTCAGGCTGACTTCCAGCCCAAACAGCTCTGCAGCCCGTGCAAAGGAGGATGTTAGGCGCTGCAGAGCTGCTTCTGTATGGGCAACAAGGGCAGCATCGTCAGCGAAAAGCAGCTCACGGACTAGATCGTTCTGAGTCTTTGTGCGAGCCCTCAGACAGCTTAAGTTAAACAAGCTACCATCAGTACAGTAACGTATATAGATGCCGTCTTCTTCATTGAGATCTGCTGTAGCCCTTTGGAGCATCATGCTGAAGAAGACTGTAAATAGAGCTGGAGCGAGAACACAGCCTTGTTTCACACCATTAGTTATTAGAAAGGGCTCTGAGAGAGCATTGCCTTATCTGACTTGACCGTACTGGCCCTCATGTAGCAAGATAATCATTTTGAGGAATTTGAGGGGACATCCTAGTCGTTCCAGGATCTGCCACAGACCTTTTCTACTCACAGCGTCGAAGGCTTTGGTAAGGTCGACAAATGTTACATATTGTCCTTTATTCTGCTCTCTACATTTCTCTTGCAGTAGAATAATAATAATAATAATAATAATTTCTTACCCGCCCCTCTGAGCGAGCAATCGGGGTGGGGTACAACATGTTAAAAACAAATGCAGTCCTGAACCGCCTGCATGCAGGGTTGGGTCTGCAGCTTCCAGTGCATCTTTCATCTGCCGTTTCATCCCTCACCTATCATTACAGGACTTTTTTGGGGGGAGGGGGGATTAGATGTATCCTTCGAGCCTATGCAATGGATTTCTCTGGTGGAGCGCAGTGTGCACAGAACTGGCCTCACCCTTTAAACCAGAGGTTCGTCTGCTGGGGCCAAACAAGCAAGGAAGGTGGCAGCGAGATCCTTGGGTCATAGGTTTGATTAGAGTTTCCTTTTCTTAGATGGTTTACCTTATGGGGTTAGATGAGCACTGTAGTGAACAGGCCACGGAGACAGCCAATCACTGAGCACCAGGTGTCCAGCCAATGGGGAGCTGGCTGGGCAGGGCTATATAAGAGCCTGAGAAGAGAGAGAAAAGGGGGTATTTGATTGGGATTAGGAAGGGAAGAGACACCACAGAGGGAGGGTGTGCTCTTAGGTTCCTGAGGGGACAGGTGTAGGTTCATTCATAGACCAGGGAAGGGTCTGAAGAGCCTGATAGGGGAATAGATAGGCTTGAGGGAGTCTAGGAGAGAGACTCATAGCAAGTCAGTTGTGATACTGAAGATAAGGTTGCCTGAGAGGCTGTAGTGTTAATGTTTGAAGGAACTTGTGTAACTGAGAGATAAGACAAAGCTTTAAAGATATTTCATATTTTATTTATTTTATAATTAAACTTCATTATTGTTTTGAAATACCACTTGGCCTCTGTGAACTATTGATACATGCTACCAGAGTTATCAGTGCCTCGTTGGAGATAGGTGGTGGTGAACAGGGACGAGTTCATCACAAGCACCATCTGCCTGGGTTTGGGATTGGAGTTTTCCTTCTCCTAGGATGCCCATCCTGCCCTTTGACGCTCTTGGTCAGACCCTTCGGTTGTGACCTGTCTGGCATGGGGGGGCCCTACTGGTGGCTGTTTTTGCCACCGCCAGCATAGCTCACAGCTTCATTAGGGTGCGCAAACCTCTCCCCCATTACAAGGGGGCGTCAATGGAGAGGAAAGTAAAGTAAAACTAAAGTAGAATAGAAGTGATATAATCATGTTGTTCAGATACCCTTTGATTCTCAACACACATGGCAGTTAACTTTTGAAACTGAATGGAGTTTTAAAACTGGATCAGTTTGTGGTCTCAATTTATTATTTTTTTAAAAAAATATGCAAATGATAGTCCCACCCAGCATTTCTTTGGATCTCTGTGTTAGGCACAGGTTTGGAAAATTTATAATTTTTGGACCACCATTTCCCAAATCTGAGAGCCAGCATGGCCTAGGGATTCTGGGCATTTTTGTCTCCAAAAGTAAAAGTCTGGTTTTATGTAGTCCCCCCCCCCTTACAAATTCATCAGAACTTGTAAAGTGTGGGTATTTTAACTTTATGAGCTACTCTGCAGCTTAAGAAAACATGAAAACATTTTGTTGAAAAATATTTCATGTGATTACATTTGATGCATAGTCAGTAGAACCTGTAAAATTCCAGCTTTTAGTGTTAGATCATTTGATACACCATAGCAATTTAAGATCACTTAAATAAATCAAAATTTCTGTACCATTTATTATTTTCTCTGGAGTTAGTTCATGTAGGATATGAGTCACTGAGTTCCACTGAAGCAATTCAGGGTGTAGCAAATATATTTATAAATTCCGCATTCAGGAAAGAACAAAAAATAGTGAAATAACTTTATTTTATTTTTTTTGGAACTAATGTTCAACAGTAAAAGACAAAAAAGCCCAGGTAATTTTACAGATTAAAGAAATATATCTCCAGTCTTGCTAAGCAAGTTAAAGGGGTGGGGAGGAAGGAACAAGGATGTTTAGATAAAATGAAAATTTGAAAGGTGGGGGGAAGCCTGCTGGGGCTTATATGGTCATCAGAAGAATGTTTTCATCTTGGTTCAAAGGCTTGTTCAAAAATCCTCACTTTGCAGAGTAATACTTATGGCTAGAAATGACTTTAATCCACATTTTCTCAAGTTAATGTCCTTGACTATGCAGCATTGAAATTCAAGCTCTGGTTCGACTAAATCTAGTTTCATGTGAATTGGTATAATAGAGTCAAGCAACATTTCCCAGTGATACAGCAATTACTCATCCAAGCTTTGGTTATTCCTAGAATGCCTCTACTTCTAGAATGCCTCCTAGAATGCCTCTACTAACAGCAAGTTGTATTTTCCTTTGGATCACACCCATATTACCCATCAAATTTCAAGGAATAAACTTGAACCTGCTGTTCCAGTCATAACATAATGGTTGTAGTATTAACCAAGGACTGCATCAGTTAGTGTGATGAGGCAGGTTAAATGTAGGGAACCTTGTCTAGCAAGTTACAGTAACTGTTTTTCTTAGTGCTAGAAATGCCTGACAGGAAAAGTGACATTTAGAATTTCAGACAATCCTATTCTGTACTCTGGTAATGGCTTTCCAATTTTGATTTTGTATGGTGGGTTTATTTGTTTGTTTGTTTGTTGTCACTAAATTCAGTTACCAGAATAATCATTAAATCATCACCACCAACAACATCACAATCAAAAAACCAAACCTCTCAGGTGAGTTATACATATGGATAATTTGCTTAAACCTTTCATTCTCTGATCAGATATGATTAACACCAAGCAACTATTGGACAAACTAATTCCTAGAATTTTGAGGGATTTCCAATTTAGGAAGCTTTAATTTGGGTTTATGTCAATCCTTGTTCACTGTTAAAAAAACTTGCACTGAGTAAGTTATGGGATATTTTCTAACCCTAGTGACAAATCCATATCAGTGCAGCAGTGAATCCACGCCAGTTTCTTTCCACACTTTAAAGGACCTGTCTGAGATTGTGCAGCATTGGTTCAACATCTTGAATGAATCCATCCTCTTGAGTACCTCTTTTAATATTCAGATTAAAACATGTAGTGGATTCAACAGATCTACTAAGGAACTGCTGTACTGCTGAGGAACATTGTTTGGAGCCATCATGTCTGCAGAGAAGATACAGTTCGTGTCATGATTAAACCCACCAGCCACTGCTGACTGAAGGAAAGGGTCAGGGTATAATATGTACTTCTTGTATTTTCTGGCCACAGTGAGAACCCAAATGCCCTCCTCTCCAAAATAGGATCAACCTACTGACAATGCAAATGCTGTATATACTCATGTATAAGTCTTGAAATTTTGATCAAAAAATTGACCCCCAAAACCTGAGTAGACATATTCATGGGTCAATGTAGGTACTGTACTTCAACTCTTATTTTAAATGAAACCATGCCCTGGTGAAAAGCAAGAGCATAATCTGTCCTGGAAGCATTGACCACCCCCTCCCCCCAATTAATCTCTCATCCATCCAGCCTTTAGGATGAGCACAAACAGTTGTGCCTGCTACAATTTTGTAAACTGCTTGGCATTGTTTTCCTTGCTTCATCTTTTAGATCCTTTGTCGCATTCCCCAAAGTTTTAGCCTTGACTTATCCACCGTATACACGAGATTGACTTATAGTTGAGTATATACAGTATGTTACTTCTATTTCTTCACATTATGGTTCATCCAAAAATGGCACATGGCATTTTAAAAAATAGTCCCAGTACATTACAGTGACTAGGATAATATGTTATTCCATGGCAAAAAGCAATAAATGTGCTGGAAGGTTTTATTTTGCAACCATTTTTTGGCTTGTGAAATAAATAGCAAGCTGCTGAAATTTTGGAAAGTTTTCTTTTAATCATCAGGTGACTTTCATGTAGATGCCTAATTGTATACCTAGTTCTGTGAATATCCTGCAACAAAATATCCCATTCTGAGCACTAAGGAAAGAAACAAACATAAACGAAGGCATGTAAAACATTTTTTAAAAACCCTAAGGTAATATTCTTATATTTAAAGGGATTCCCTCTCTTTTGAAGTGGCAAAAGGAGTTTAGGGACTGAGCCCACCTCTGACATCTCCAGTGAAAAGAAACAGGTAAGAACTGGTGTGAAAGAGTCGCTTGAAAGAATCTAGGGAGCCATTACCACACAGAGCAGATAACACTGAATTATCACATCTGTTCACCTATGCAACCTGTAAGGTTTTTATCTGAGAACTTGAAGATCTTCTCACCATGCTAAATGGGCACTCGTCGAGTTTTGATTTTTTTTACATGTAGTTTAAATTTTTGCTAATGTTTTTTCCTTAATTTAATTTTGTGCTATCTTTTGCTATAATTTATGGTTTATATTTTACATTTTTAATGTTTTGCAGACTGCCCTGGTGAAAGCCAGCATGTCACAGTGGTTTGAGATTGGGCTATGACTCTGGAGACCAGGGTTCGATTCCCTGCTGAACTGTGAAACCTACTGGGTAACCTTGGGTACACTCTCTCAGCCTCAGAGGATGGCAATGGCAAACCCCCTCTGAAGAAATTTCCCAAGAAAACCCCATGATGGGTTTGCCTTAGGGTCACCATAAATTGGAAACAAAGCCAGTGCTTAGACTAGATATGAGGTACTCCTTGTATTCCTTGAGCATGAAATAGTGAAGATTGTGGCTTTTGTACCAAAGTTTTAAAAGAAATAATTAATATTCACATCACAATACAATGCCTGTTAGTTCCATTATGTAATACAACAGCGATGGAGAAAATATGGTACATGAACCCTTTTTTTTGTACCCCAGAAGCCCCTAGCTTTTCCTAAAACATCTAGAAAAAAATCACCCAGCTTTATTAGGCCTAAGAGATAATGAAGTCCAGCCAACTAATATGAAAAATTGATCCAGGCCACATCTTTGGTATCACGTCTCAGAAATCAAAGCAATTCTTATGTCAACTAAATATACAAATATTGTTTGAGATAATGTTTGACCAAGACCATCAAATTTCAAATATCTTTATTATTTCAGATTTTTTTTTCTTTCACAAACTTTCTGTGTCTAGACACATTTAATTAAAATTCTATTTGGGCATGAGAGCTTCAACTAAATTCTTCATCCTGGCTGTCTCTCTGGCAGGATGTGGGTCACACACACACTCAAGACATATAGATGTATATATTTCCTGTAGGAGCACTGCCCATTTCCAGGGTATTCTTTGCTGTGCCTAATTCTACCTTCTCTGTCTGTAAGTTACATCTTGGAGTTTCTAGAATTTTAGCCCCAGTTCTAGAAAAATTTATGAGTGATTAGGATTTCTTGGATACAAGGGGGCTTATTTCTACATGAGTAAGTTAGGATGGCACTGTAAAGAGAAATCACTCTCTAGAAATAATGTGTATTATGTAGCCTGCAACTGTGTAGGTTTTGCTCATTTGGTTGTAAACTACCTAAATAGTATTTTGAAGTTGGAAAAATCAGAGCTGGCTCTGCCATTGGGAACAGTGAGGCAGAAACCCTTTAGCTCTTCCATTTGCAGTCCTCAACCATTTTCTTGTCTTAGAGGACAGAGCTGTATGCCACATAGGCTATCCCTACATGCTTTAAGGTAACTTGCTTTTCATAGGCATTGTTCTGAAATCCCTTAATTCCAGACCCTCCAACATTTTTCAGATGAAAATAAGGACATGTGCAGCCAAAGACCATTGGAGTGTGGTCAAGATAGCAGATATTATGAATGAGGAAGAACATACCAGCTAGGAGAGGCAGTTTGCAGTTTGCTTTTGCCTGAGCCTACTGGAAGGGAAAGAATTGTGACCCTTCCTGTCCTCTCCCCCCCAGAATGCAAACTCCTTTTGCACTTTGAACTCAGTTTACAGCAACTGAAATAAGATGAGGACGAAGGAGGAAAGTGGGACATTTTGAACGCAGCTGAACAAGTGTGATGACAGAGGATTAAATAGTCTCTGCCAAATCAGAACAGTTGGAGGGTATGTAATTCTCTCCCTGCCACATGAGGATGGGAATGTATACCGGGACCAAGAGGTCTAGAGGAACGCTATAATCAAAAGAAGCACACAGGCTGTGGACAACATTTGACTGTAACCTGTAGATAATGCCTCAGGATATTTACAGAAACATAATTTTCTTCTGTGTATCTTTTCTCCAGATCTTCTGAGATTTGCTGGAGCCAATCAGAAGCACTACATCCAGATCTCTGTATCTGTGGGGGATCCATTCCCGTGTAGATAAAAAAAGTGGGCCCTCAAGTCCTGTTCTCCCTAATGGTGGCACGGCATCCGTGTGTGGCCACTGGGGACAATGAGGCTCCCTGTCCTTGGATGCTCAGATCTGTGGATGTCCAGTCTGCAGATATGAAAGTCCCTCTGTATTATGGAAATCTCAAGTAATAAGATTTAAGGCCCTTTTCTAGAAGGAAAAAAATGTGCACGTCCTTTTAAACTAAGGCCCGAAACAGGCCTAAAAAGCTGGCTTCCATGTAGCTTGAGGATGTGGCGATTAGATGGCACACACCCCAGCCCATGTAGAAGCTGTGCCAGGATTGCTTCCAGGCCACCTAAGGTGGCCTAAACCTGGCCCCAAAAGAAGTGGATATTTTTCTCAGTGATCCATGGCAAATTGCAGAAGGGGCTGGCATCAGGACCATGACATGGGATTGTTGTGACCCTGGAGCGCTCTGGGTGGAAGTGGCATCTCACCGCTCCTTCCTGCCCATCTGTTCCACTCTTAAGAGAGAGATTTGTTATCCTCTGATTGACATTGTCAAGAGTTCCTTATGCATAGGGAGGATGGATGAATCCCTAGTGAGAAGAGCAAAACAAACTCCATCAGACAATGGAAACAAGGGCTGCTGTGCTTCTGTTAGGATTTGGAAGTCCTTGAGTAGTATCTAATTCATAGTTACAGTTTTGATACACCTTTGGATGAGGTCATGTGGGCATTGCACATATTGAAATCAACCCAGAGAATTTGTTTTACATAATTGTTACCCCAAGCTCAGGCCTCCAATGACCCCTCCGCTTTGATATCCATTTAATATTAAAAGGGATAGTAGGTCCAAAATACACTGCAGAAATAATCCAGTTTGAGACCAGAGAGTCAGGGAATTCTGGGAACTGTAGTTTTGTGAGACATTTTCTGTCAGAGAGCTCTGGTGCCACAATAAACTACAGTTCTCAGAATTCCCTAGCAATGAGCCTGGGCAGTTAACGTGGTCTCAAACTGGATTATTTCTGCATTGTGTTTTGGACTCTGGAAAGGTGACCCCACTGTGGAAATCTATCCATATCATATTTGGAAATCTGGTTGGCTCTAGCAAGGGAGTAAGCAAAGGCAGCGACTACAATGAGATCATCTAGAGACATCAGCATAACTCCTTTTGTCTATGGAGGGGGGGGGCATGATAGGATTCTGGCTGAGGGAGATGGTTGTGTATACACAGACAAAGGATGATTTTTCAGCAGTAAGGGTTTTTCTGTTTGAGATATTAACACCAATCACCCGAACATTTCCTTAGTCTTGCAACCATTCTTCTCCTCCTGGAAAACCATCTAGCAGTAAGGTAATCTATTCATTCCCAGATTACTGCCCTGAGACATGATTTTGAGTATGTATACCAGTCCCGGGACACTGGATATTTGGTCTAGCTTGGGACTGTGCAGTCACTCTGTTCATGCTACTAGACTCCTCAATAAGCCAGTCATCCCACTTGCCAAGGTGGTTATTGAGCCATCTCTGTTCTGGACCCCCCTTTGATTGGAACCAAGCTTCCAGACTGGTAGAGTATCACTGATAGCAAGGCCTCCACTATTCACCTTCTCCCACCTTTGCTTCAATAGTTCTTGTGTGTGTGCATGAGTGTGTATGCTTGTGTGTGTTGATTATTTTGTTAGTAAAACGACAAAAAACAATTTGAGATTGCCTCTGGAATTCTGTGTGATTTGGAACCAATATAAACAGGGTTGATCCCAAGGTAGAATTTTGCCCCAGCCAAAATATAATTTTATTTAAGCTATTAAAATTCTTCTAAGATATACTATTTATGGGTGCCTTCTCAGGATCCTCAGTATTTGGGTAACATTGTTTCCTCTTTTAAAATATACCGTATGATGGATGAACAGGAAGAAGCTTACAAATATCTACTTTACAAGTATACCACAGATCTTTACAGAAGAATTTTTCTTGTGTAATTTTTTTCTTGCACCTGAAAAAAGAACTTCAACATATTTTTGAAAAGAATGTCAGCAACCCTATGTATATGATTAAATGAAATGTACAAGAAATATTACCTGTATTGGCGTAACTTTGGTTATTATAATTCTGCCCACCACAAATTGTCAGTTGTGTTATTACGTTGTAGGAGTTTTAACTAATGTTGGAATTTTAATTGTATAATTGTTTAATTCTGTTTTAAGGGGGGATACTGTGTATATTTGTATTTGTATTTTTATCTGTGTAAGCCGCTTTGATTATTCTCACAAAAAGCGGGGTATAAATAAAAGTTTTATATATTTATAGGTTTAAGAAATACTGGCAACTAATATTTGTTCATTTGTTTTCGCATGCTTCTAGTGATTGTGGCAGGATCTGAAATACATTTTAGCAAGGCAGTACTCATAAAAAACTACAGATTTCCTAAAATGGAGCAAACCAACTAACCAGTTTCTTTATTGGGTGTGAATTTGCAAGAAAAATTGACTTAGGAGGAGTGAGTCATACCTTTTGATATGATAGATGAGAAAAATAAAGCTTGAACATTAATTAGCCAAATGATTACAGCCACATTGATCTGTTAGATTTTTTTAAATCAAAGATATTGATAGAATTATTTCTTTGTTTACTCAAAAGTTACAAAACAGCTAGCATACCTGTAAGAATCTTATCTAGGATTTATTATGAAACACAAGTAGCAAAAGTGGGTGTTTAAACAAATACAGAATAAATTACAATAAATTCAAAATTAAAACAGTCTATCCTTTGTCTCATGGGGTTGTATGATCAAGACCACAAAGTGTTAGCCTAAACCAAAAACAAAACATTATAACAAACAGAAGGGTCTAGAAAAAAGTGTGTACAGAGTAAAACATAAAAATGGTTTTAATGTCTAAAATATTCTGATGATGCAATGACAAAGCATTCCCTTACATCAAAATAAGCAGTGTATAAACAGTGCAGTACACCATACAAAATGCATTAAAGACAAGGAGTATCTAAACTTCCAAAATGCATTGAAAGTATAAAGTAACAAAACATCCAAATGTGTTTCGACAAAAATCTTCCTCAGTGGTAAAGGAAAGCTGTAGTACCAGCAAAACAATTGTCCTATTTCCAAAGAGTCATCCAGTATATGTATGTAGGATAGATCAGGCTTATAATAATTCTGTCCTGGATGCCCAAATGAAATGCTAGGATAACTGTTTTGCTATCCCCTATCATGGAGTTTTCTTGGCAAGAAAGGAAAGGAGGTTTGCCATTGCCCCTAAGGCTGAGAGCATGTTAATTTGCCCAAGGTTACCCAGTACAGCCATGACGGGCAGCCATGCAATGGGATGGCTTCTGAACAGATGTGGGAAGTACTCAGAGATTGCCAATGGTGTGTTTGTGTGACAGTGTGCATGCATGGTAGGGAGGCAACAAAAATTACCCATGATGCTGTGCTGTGTGGTTGGGCTATGTGAATTCAGCCTGCCTTAAGAATGACCCATGCAGGCAGCAAGGTTTCGACCCACTTTGGAAAAAAGCAGGATGGAGCTGCTTTTTTCTGCCTGTCTACTCTGGCCCTCAGACTTTAAGACTGGATAGACAAATATCACCCCCCATCTACTGGCTGGTGGCTTCCATGTCAGTGCAGTGGTCAGTGCAGGTTTTAGTACAAATTTTTCAAGAACTATCTAAAGTGCTGAACTAATTTGCAGGATAGGGGTCAGTGCCTTGGATAACTGCTTTCATGTTTGGACTGAATCCCAGAATTTGGCCCCATTCCCATGGGATCCAGTAGCTGCCACTGCCACCATCTACAATTCCATCTACAATTCAGTGCTGCAAATTCACTGCTCCCTCTACATTGGGATGTGTATCTCATAGTCATTTCCACAGTTTGGACAATTTTGACTTTAATACACTGTAGGATCCTGTCTAGTTCTTTAATGGCCACCCTTCCCATTCCTAGTCTTCTTCTTATTTCTTGACTGCAATCCCTGTTCTTATCAATGTTTGAGCCAAGGTATGGGAACTTTTTAACTATTTTGATTTCCTCATGATCTAGGTTGAACATAGGATAAGAGGTAAGTCAGAATATAGTTAACCCCATTGCTTCAATGACTGTAGTTGGGACTATCAATTAATCCAAATATTTAACAGATGACTGTATGATCCTTGTAATGCCAGTGTGAATTGGGTTCCCCCCACTTGCCTTCCCAGTCGGTTGCCTTTTTTCAGGGTTAACCTCTGCCATTTGTATGCTTGTGGAGTGGGGGAGTACAATAAAACAAAACAAAGTTAAACAAAAAAGAATCCTATACCAAGTTGTAACCTAGAGCTTAGAAAGTTTCCTTTCTTGAACTACAACTGACAGGTTTGGTGAACCATGCTGGGAGCTGAGGTTCAAAAAAGTAATTTAGCCAAGTTCTATCTGTATGATGCTTATACTGATGTTGCATCTTCTGTTGTCACATCAAGAAATTATATCAAAGTACAAGGGATGTTAATCTTTGTTTATTCCCCCTGCCCTGCAAAAAACAAAAATGATTTGCTAGTTGCTGTATGGGAATATGAAGGTTTCTCCAAGGTTTTGGGGACTATGGCCCAATCTAGACGGGCATTGAGAGGCGTGAATAGGGCTTGAAAAAGTGTCTTTAGGGTTAGGGAGGGTGCAGCGTCCACACCCTCCCTAATCCTAAAGCGTATGGGAGCTGCCATTTAAAAATGGCAGCATCCATACGGGTGTGCTATGATGTTGTCATGGCACTTGCAGTGTTTAGAAATGCTGCGCGGGCCATGACAACTTCGTGCTGGGGGAGGACGCCAAGCACGCCCTTCCCAGGGCAAAAAAGGAGCTCAAAAACTGAGCTCCTTTTTTGCGCTGGGTGTTTGACGCGGCCTTCAAACGGCCACGCCAAACACCCGGAGAGAAAGGGGCTGCAGCGGTGGCCCCTTTCACCCCTCAGCACCGCCGAGGGAAGCTGGGTACAGCAGGTGCCCAGGTCACCTGCTGCACCCCGCTTTGAGGGTGCGGGGAAGTGGCAGTTTGCCACTTCCCCATGGCCTCCGGAAGTGGCAGGATGGGGCCTCCGAGGTTGCTGGTGCAGCAGCCTTGGTCCCATCTCACTGCTTCCTGGGGCGGCTACAGACCGCCCCTTTTGTACTTTCTGTACTTTTGTGACTTTGGTGGTGGAAATACATGTGTGCACAATACACACATTTTTCCTTTGCAGAAAACTTTCTTTTGGAAGAAGATATGTTTCCTGTAAAAAAGGACTATTTTTGCAGATGATTCAGTATATTTTGCATAAAAAAAGCAAAGAATCTTATGTCTCTTCTTTGTTAGAGTGTGTCTAGGGTTGCCAGAGAGAAAACTGGAGAGGGCTCCTGTACCTTTAGTTGTATAAAAGAGGGAATTTCAGATGGTGTGGTGTTGTTACCTGGCTGCATGACAAGCAAAACTGAAATTCCCTCTTTGACACATTAAAGGTAAAGGATACCCTTCCACTTTTCTGTCTGGCAATCCTAGGTGTGTCAAACACAGATGAGTCTATTGTAGGGTAAAAGCCCAGTAGAAGGAAGGTGGTCTCCACCTATTTTTAGTTCTGTGCTGCCATCTTCTGGCTATTTTTTCCCATTGGACACTTGCAAGAACTGCATTTGGACATCTTTGAATTCCTGGTGTAAAATTAGAATAAAGTAAGCAGAACTGAGGCTCATAACTGGATACAACTGACATGTTAAGATTTAGCTGAAAAATGAAATGAAATGGGATTGAAATTAATTACATATTAATATATTACATATTACATATTAATTACATATTAACTCCCTAAGGGCCTACATACCCTAAAAGCACCAGATCCCACCTGATTTTGGTAGCTAATCAGGTTTTGCCCTGATTAGTAATTGAATGGGAAACCACCAACAAATCAGGTGCTGTAGACTATATTCCAGAGGAAGGAACAGGCAAAATCACCTCTGAGTATTCCTTGCCTAAGAAAGCCCTATGAAATTCATTGGGTTGCCATTAGCCCAACAGACAATATGAAGGCACACACACATGAATTTGATATTTTAAATGCATTTGTAAAATGCATTGCCAAAAATGTAGAAGGGAAGGAGAGCATGCATTATATATTTAGATGCAGATGTGATTTTAACCTGTGATTCTTTATATAGTAAATAATAGATGTACACTTTCATGTGATACAAATGGATTGGATGGAGGGTGAGTGTAAGGGGAGTGAAAGAGGAAAGGATATACAGTATTTGTTTTTCATTTATTTATACACACATGTAGTTTGACTTTCTGATATTTCCTTTATGGTCAGCCTCTTTAATTTTATCTCCATTTTATACTTGCAGTTAGATAGCAGTCCCATACACCTAGGTGGACAATGCATGGCTCTTGGGATGCAGTCACTTTAGAACAACACATTTGTGTACTCGAAACCCCCATGATAGGTTCACCTTAGGGTCATCATATTTTGGAAATGGCTTGAATACACACAACAACAATAACAACAAGAAAAGCAACAAAAACAGTTTTATCACCAGCGATATACCAGCAGAACTGGGTCCCTACCACACTGCAGAAATAATCCACTTTGAGACTCCTTTAACTGCCCTGGCCCAGTGCTAGGGAATCCCGGAAATTGTAGTTTATTGTGGCACTAGAACTCTCTGACAAAGAAGGATAAATGTCTTATAATACTACAGTTCCCAGGATTCCCTAGCACTGAGCCAGGTCAGTCAAAGTGGTCTCAAACTGGATTATTTCTGCAGTGTATGTTCGACCTTGTTCTCCAAGTGAGCTGTCTGAGACGGACTTCTGCTAGCATTCAGTATCACATTATCAATCAGAAGTACTGGGATTTTGGTAGTGGCAGAAACAGTATAGGCAGGTTTGTTGACAGCAACAGGGTTCATCTGAAAATGTGGTTCTCAGTATTTTTTTTTGGGGGGGGGGAGCAGTGTCACTCTACCCCCTCAAATGATATCTGCCTCTGCTATATACTAATAGTGAAACCAGTTCTCCCAAAGCTGATCCTTATACTGCTAAAACAGCAAGATCTATGCCCAAGAAATCTCAGTGTTAGATAAAGTAACTTTCGCCCCAAATTATCTTATACAAATTTAACGGGAGAACAATAGTGGCAGTCTTCCTCTGAAGAATCAACAGTGCTCAGCGGATACAAAATGCTGTCTGACCCTGTGTGTCTAGGAAAATGAATGCACCATACAGGGAGTGTGTGTAGCTGACTAGAATCTTGAACAAGAATGCTTCACACTGTAACATTTTGTTGCAGGTTCATAACATTTTATTTAAACATTATATAGCTATTCAAATCCAATGTGCTTCAGGAAACCATTGCATACACATAGTTTTAGCTTTTTAACATCCCCCACACAAATAGAAAGAGCGTGAGTACAATTAACTACCCCCCTCACCTTTTGTGTGAAAATGGTCATTACAAATATTAAAAACATAAGATGAGCCCTACTATATCAAAAAGAAGACCTATGGAGTCCAGCATTATTTAGTCCAATGTTCACCCTGTCATCATTTAGACAATCGATACAATTCATATTCCTAGGTGAAATCCAAGTGCTGGTCCCAAGTGGAGAAGATCCACTGAATAAATGGGATTTGTGTAAGCATTGACTTACAATTCAGCAAATAATTCCATGAGTAAAATGTGTCTGGAACAAGCAATTGGATTTTGCAACTGGATACAATCAGAATGAAAAGACTGGCTGGGTTTCTCCATCAGGAGATATATATCTGATAGTGCTACCACTCCAACCCTAATTTTTAAATAATGCCATCCCTCTAACATGGCCATTTCTATGCCATTACATGACAGGTGTAAAGGAGCACCAGAGCTCTGTCCAGCTATTTTCCTGTAGTTGAATGTGTTGCAAGAGACATGATTTGCATAAATTTAATGTAGATGAAGATAATAATAATAATAATAATAATAATAATGTTTATTTCTTACCCGCCCCTGTGTAAAAACACTCGAGGCGTGGTACAGCAAGATTAAAAAACAATTACAATTTAAATAATTCAGTGATCCCATTCCAAACCTCCCACCCCTTAAAATAGAATTAAACTAGCTGAGTTTAAAATTAGATTTCAAGAATAAAACAACCAACATGTTATACACATAACACCACAATGCTGGCCACAGCATGGGTAACAACAAAGTACACGGGGGGGGGGGTGAGGGGACAGAGAATAGGCTGGGAGGATTGTAGATAGTAGGAGCCGGGTAGATTATACAGTTTCTGGGAAGGCCTGCCAGAAGAGATACGTCTTAAAGCTGTTTTGAAACAGTCTAACTCTGTAATAAGACGTATCTCATCTGGCAGGCCATTCCATAGCCTGGGAGCAGAAGCTGAGAAGGCCCTCTGGGAGGTCTGTGCTAACCTGGTCTTCATGGGCTGCAATAGGTTCCTCCCAGAGGACCGGAGTGTGCGGGGGGGGGGTGTTCATATGGGAAGAGGCGGTCCCTGAGATAGGATGGACCCAAGCCATGCAGGGCTTTAAAGGTTAAAACCAACACCTTGTACTGTGCCCGGAAACTAGTCAGAAGCCAGTGGAGAGCTTTAAGCACAGGTGTAATGTGCTCTCTCCTGGATGTACCACTGACAAGCCTGGCTGCCATGTTTTGGACTAATTGAAGTTTCCGAGTTAGACACAAGGGTAGCCCCATGTAGAGCGCGTTGCAGAAATCCAAACGTGAGGTTACCAAAGCGTGCACCACTGTTTACAGGTCCCTTAAATCCAGATAGGGGCGCAGCTGGTGTATCAGCCAAAGCTGATAACAGGCACTCCTGACCACCGCATTCACCTGACTCGTCATGTGAAGTGACGAATCAAGAAGCACCCCCAGACTGCGAGTAGAGTTCTTTGAGGAGAGTGTGACTCCATCGAGGACTGGAAATTGTATTCCCGAACCTGGTTTCGGTCCTGTAACAGCTAGTACCTCCGTTTTGTCTGGATTAAGGTTCAACCTGTTTTCCCTCATCCAATCCATTACTGCTGCAAGATAGCCATTGACAGTAGAGCCGACGATCTGGACATGGAAAGTCTGAAGTCTGAGCTGATGATCTGGACATGGAAAGGTATATCTGAGTGTCATCAGTGTACTGAAGACACTGAGCTCCATGCCTCCGAATGATCTCACCCAGCGGCTTCATGTAGATATTGAATAGCATCGGGGACAGAATGGCGCCTTGAGGGATGCCACAATTTAGCTCAATCTTGGAGGAGCAGCTGTCTCCAAGCCTCACCCTTTGAGATCTCCCGGAGAGAAAGGACCGGAACCACCAGAGTGCGGTGCCCCCGATCCCTAACTCCCTCAGTCGACTCAAAAGGATGGAATGATTTACCGTATCAAAAGCCTCTGAGAGATCCAAGAGCACCAGCAGGGTCACACTGCCCCTGTCGATACTCAGGCGGAGGTCGTCAGTCAGTGCAACCATGGCAGTCTCAACTCCATGTCCTGTCCTGAAGCCAGTTTGAAATGGATTAAGATAATCGGTTTCATCCAAGACAACCTGGAGTTGAGAGGCAACTCCTCTCTCGATCACCTTGCTCAAGAAAGGGAGCAAGGATACTGGCCTGTAGTTGTTCCTGTCCAGGGGGTCAAGGGAAGGCTTCTTTAGGAGGGGCTTGACAGCTGCCTCCTTCAGAATGGGTGGTAAACAGCTTTCTCTTGATTGTATCCCTCCCTGCGTTCCCTCCCTGGACGACTGCGTTCCCTCCCTGGACGACTAGCCAAGATGGACAGGGATTGAGGGAGCAAGTCGTCTTTCTCATGCTTCCATGGAGCTTGTCCACGTCATCGGTACTCACAGGTTGGAACTCATCCAGTAAAGTAACAGCAATGGAGTTGTTGGACACCTCATCTGTGGATTCTGGTGGAAAATTGACATCTAAGTTGGCCCTTATCTGAGAGATTTTATCTGCAAAGTGGGTGTTAAACGCATCACAGCAGGCCGTCGTAGGATCAAGTAGGGGATTTGGTGCAGGAGGAACCTGCGTCAGTTCCCCCACCACCCTAAACTGTTCTGCCGGGCGAGACTCTACAGACGCAATGCGTGCAGAGCAGAAGGATCTCCGCGCTGCACGCAAAGCCTCCCGATAGGCGCTAAGGTGCTGCCTATGGCGAGTCTTGTCGGATAGGAGCCGAGTTTTCTGCCACTTGTGCTCTAGTCGTCGTCCAACCTGCTTCATCTCCCTGAGTTCCCTGAGAACCAGGGTTTGTGGTTAGGGGCAGGCTGGAGAGGACACTCGGGGGCAATCGCATCGAGAGCCTTGGGAAGATCAGTATTCCAGGTGGTAACCAAGGTTTCGACGGGATCACCGGCACTACCAACCATTAAACCATCTAAGGCTTTCTGGAAACCAATTGGTTCCATCAACCTTTGAGGGTGGACCAATCTAATGGGTCCGCCACCCCCGGGGGGGTGTGTGGATAGCGGCTTTTAGTTTCAACTTGATCAGGAAATGGTCCGTCCATGACAAGGCAGAGGTTTTAGTTACCTTTGCCCTTGGACGTTCCTGTTCCGTACTGAAAATCCCATCGAGTGTGTGACCTGCGCAATGGGTTGGCTTGTTGACCAGTTGGGATAGGTTCATGCCTGTCATGGAGTCTATGAACTCCTGAGCTGCTCCAGACAACTCAAACGGGCTGGACTCAAGAGGAATGTTGAAGTCGCCCAAGACCAAAAGTCTGGGCGTCTCCAACAACAACTCAGAGACCAGCTGAGTCAGCTCGACTAGGGAGTCTGTTAGACAACGGGGTGGCCGGTATATTAACAGAATCCCCAGACTATCCCTGGTCTTCAAGCTAAGGTACATACACTCAATGTGGACTATCTTCCAGACAGGTTTCCTGATCAAGGTCAAATTGAAACTGTCAAAGATTTTCCATACTTTGAATCAGTCATTGATGACAATGGAGATTGTGGTCAAAGAAATCAGAAGAAAACTAGGGAGTTTATCACATGGGAGGCATTCCATGCAGAAACAGGATTTAAAACATGATTTAAAAACTGAAAAGAAAAAAACCCAAGAAGACACACAAAAGCGTGATTGATTTTCAGACATATCAGGGTTAACGCAACATTGAGCCAGCTAGAAAGCTGACAATTTTTTTTTTTACTTTTGGGATTTCCTGGAAGTAAAAACAATAGTGTTTTGTCTACTTTCTAGTTGGGTTAATGTCATGTTAATGCATCTTAACAGCGATGTTGTCTGAAAATCAATTGCGCCTTTGAGTGTCTTTTCTACTTTCTGTCTGGATTAATGTTGGGTTAACCCAGGTGTCATCTGATAATAAATCCACTTTTGCGTCCCCCCTCCTCCACTTTAAATCCATCTCATGTGATAACCTCCTAGGACTTGGAAGGGCAGTTATGAAAGACAAGATATAGAAGTGCAAAGATACTTCACTTAATATTAAAATTAGAATTATCAATGCCATTGCATTTTCCATGGCTATGTATGGATGTAGGAGCAGGATGGCAAGAAAAGCTGATAGGAAGAGAATGAACTCATTTGAGATGTGGTGCTGAAGAAAAGTTCTAGGGATACTGTGGACTGGTAAGAAGACAAATAAATAGGTCCTAAAGCAAATTAAGTATGAATTCTTCCTAGAAGCTAAAATGACTAAATTGAGGCTGTCATACTTTGATCATATTATGAGAAGGCATGACTCATTTGAAAATACCTTAATGCTAGGTAAGGTAGAGGGCAGTAGGAAAAGAGGAAGATGACATTCCAGATGGATTCAGTCAAGGAATCTACAGCCCTGAATCTGCAAGAATTTAATAGGGCTGTTGAGGATAGGGTGTCTTGGGATGTCTCATTCATAGGGCTGCCATAAATTGAGGCTGACTTGGAGGCAGTTAACAACAACAAATAGCATTACTACAATCACTACTTCAAAATGACATCTTACTTCAATCTTGTCTGAATTGGACGAATGCAGCAACTTTGCATATTTTGCTTATGTGGAATTATCACAAAATGTGTTTGCAATTTGGATGAGAATTATGAATCCTAGCCTAGTTAGTGGACGTGTTACATCCTCCCTGTTTTGCCATCTGTGCATGTTCCAGCTTTAGACTAAATGTGACAGCTCTCCGGATGTCTTGGGATCTGACAGTGGTTGATCTGAAATCTCAGTAGCTCTTGGAAATGCTGTCTTTATTTATTTACAATTCCATGAATCCTTCAGCCTGTGGTGGAGTGCTGTGGGGCTTTTGGAAGTTGTAGTTCTAAAGTAATTTTTCCAAGCTCAGAATCTTGGAATATACATCTTATGATTTAGTAAGAAAAATATTTCATTTGTACACTGGCCTCTCTCAACCTGGTGACTACAACTCCCACCATTCCTACCCAGCATGGCCATTGTCAGCAGGTTTGGGAAGTTCTCTGGAGAACATGCCGTTGAGGTAGGGGAGAGAGGCAGGGGAGAGTTGAATGAGATGCAGTAAATGTGGTGAAATTTGACCTCAAGAGATTGTTCCCAATTGTCTGTCCATAGAAGTGATGTCTTCTTTTGTTAGTGGGATGTTGAAACTATTCCAGACTTTAGCCCAAGCTCCAAAAGAACTAGCCATGGTGCCGAACTACTTATGGGACATGGTTTAGCCTCTCAGATAGTGTCTTTAAAGTTGAGATTGAAAAACAGAGCCAATTCACTGTTCCACTGACACAGAAGCTGCCAACTGCCTGATGAATGTAAGAAATGCTGTGACTTCACAGCAGACTGCTTGGCTGATTTGAAAAAAAAAAAAAAAGCTTTTACAAGCAACGGACAGATTCAGTAGCTGAATGGTTTGAGAGAGGTTTTTTTGGGGGGGGGTGTCATTGTTGTTTTTAATCTTTCAATAAATCATTATAATTAAAGTGGTAACTAGGATAAATCTCCCCCACTTTGTATTTTTTACAGCCTCTTGGGGTGTTAGACCTTTTTGGAATTGTTAGAGATATTCAAAACACAGACATTTGAAATTATGCTGGCAGCTAAGAGTGTTTTCTGAGCCTTCCTTCTGAAAAAAAAATCTGCCTTCAAAGTTTTCCTCCACAAGCTGTTTGGGCTAGGAGCATTTTGTAGATGAAAGCTGAGCTCTTGCACTCTCTCTCTCTTGCCTTAAAATGCTTACATCATTGCATCACATGCTAAAACCATGTGGGACATAACGCAGGGAGAAAGTTAAGCCAAAAAAAAAAAAAAAAAGGAACTCTGTTTTTCAAGAACAGGAGTGCTTCCCACTTGTGCAGAACCACTTTTGAATAATAGGGACTGAAAGAATATTCAAAGCTATTAAAATATATGTGTTTCTCAAGTGTCAGGAAACTCTGAAACAGAGAATGCTAGATTGATAAGAACCTTCACAGTTCAGGACTTACTCTGCACAGAATTCAAATGCAGTGTTTTTGGACAGAAAGCAGTATTTTCCATGCAGGAAACTCCATATTTCTGGGCACAAATATTATAACATAAAATAACATAAAATACTGTTTGTGTAAAAAACAAAAACATACAGCCACCGTGTGCAAATCCTGCACATAATAAGTCTCCAGCAACAGCATGATACAAGAATGTGGGAGACAGTAATGGGTGGGAAGGGTGCAGAAATGAGGTTGGAACAACATGATATTTGTGGGCAATACCTTTCCTATTCCTATTTGTAGCCACCTCCAAGTAAGGCATTGCCTGGGTGAACATTCCAAAGAAACTGATGGGTAGGTTTCCTACAACAGCAGATACCTTTCCTGACTTGAAGTATATATATTCTAGACAGCCTTCTTGCAGTGATATAGTAGAGCCAGGTCTTGTAGAGTTGAGACTTTTGGTTAGCAGAGACTAAGATACCATTAATTATGCCACCTTAGACTGCCTTCTACATTTAGCTGCAATCCCCCTGGTTGCTGGAGAGGAAATCATTTTTTTTCAGCAACAATGTATTGCTATTACTGATCTCTGTAGTAATTTAAAAGATTTTGGAGTGGCTTGATCTTTAATGAGCTAAACCTATTCTAAAAAGACTTGGTGGAGATGAAAACTCTCCAACAACAACAGCAGCAGCACATTTTCAGATTCTCCTTGGAGGTCATGATGAAAAACTGCATTTCAGAATGTATTGCTATACCAATACCTTGCATAGTTGCTGATAAGTAACTCCCAACTCTGAAGCTTAGGAAAGTTACCTTTGTTACCTAAGTTACCAAATCTTAGGAAAATTACTTTTTGGACAACTCATAGCATCCCCCTGGAAGCACGGCCAAACTTTGTTCTCAGGGCACTTGATAAAAAACAATCTGGACAAAAGTTAAGAAATAACATTGTCCCTGCCTGTAACATCTAATAGAAAAGAAATAAAATGAAAAAGAAAGGAGCAAAGAGCAAAACATGAAGCAGCAATATTATTTTCATTGGTAGTTCATAGTCTAAGCAAGACTTCCATTCTTTTCAAAAAGCTATGATGGTGAATTCGTAAGCCTAAATCCACTTGCTAGTCCTATTAAAAAAAAAACCTACTAAAGCAATGGAATGTATGTATATGTTAACTTACCATATGTGTTAACGCAGCAACTGATCCAATAGGTTTAGTCTAGCTGAAGCTAGCAAATAGATTTAGGCCCCAACAGTCTTCAGTACTTGTCCTTATTAGCTAGCATTCGCAGCAATTTGGACAGCACTGAAATCAAAGCAACTCTTAATCCTAAGAGTGTCTCTGCAGAATTCCCAATAAGGTTAGTGAGGAATCTCAAGGAAGTAGCAAAGAGCTTGGAAAAGTTACTTTTTTTGAACAAAATTCCCAGAATCCCCTAGCCAGCATGAGCTGTGGCCTTCTTCTATCTAAATAGAAATCAAAATGAGTTTTAGTCAGATGCTAAATCTTGTGCAATTATTTGGTCACCTTTATGATGTAGTAACAGTGTGTTTTAGGACTGCTGCAATAATATAAAATATTTGAGCACAGGTCAATGGGAAAGGAAATTTCTCTTCTAAACGTCACACAGTGTACAATTCTATCAAGGCAGAAGGCTGATGCTGACTATAGTTAGAGTTCAGAGTCCAGATTAACCCTTCTTGATATTTGCGTTGTGGTTTAATCACCAGTGCCACTAACCTACATTTGTTTGAACACTGGCTGGTCTCTGCTTTGAAGCTGCTCCTCAGACTTTGGAAGCTATTTCCCCATGTGTGCATTACTTCTTTATAAATTTAATCACACTATTCAACTCTAAATGTCAGGAGAATGGAAACATTCACTGTGCAACAGACTGAGTATCAGTGAATCCATTTGCCAAGAAAGAGCAAATGATGGGTTGCAATTGTACCATAGCTGTCTTTTATCAGGAGACAATGTACACCAATTTGGAGCCACAGATTAGTGGCAATAGGCTTATTTCTAATATATAAATGTAATACAAATTCCAACGTGCAAAAGCAAAAACATCTTTCCCGTTCTAAATGGATGAGGGAGATGGGGTCAAATACAATTTGAACTATCTGATGCAAAATGATTTGTGTCTCACAGCATATGCCTGTCCTGCCTGCTTGGAAATAAACATCAGGCAGGAGATCAGTGTGGAGAACAGATAACTATGTTCACCATATCTGCTAATCCATAGTGAGTGTACGCAACAGTCTTCCCATATCTGGTACATTCCAATGAGGTGGATTCCATCATCCCCCATGCTCTTCAATGTTCTTTGGAGGATGGAAGTTATAGCCTAACACATCTGGAGAGCACTGGGTTCCAATCTTATTTGATCTCCACTGTGTAGAGATGGTTTTGAAATATGCTTATAAAGAATTATGCTTAGCAGTCCTTGAGATCCTGTGGTCCTTTCACACTACACAATTTTATCACTATGATTCCACTTTGATTGTTATGGCTCTGTCCTATGGCATCCTGGGTTTTACATTTTAGGGAGGTATATTTAGAATTCTCAGCCGGAGAGCTCCTCTAGTGCGTTACCACACTACAAACCCCACAAACCCATAGGATATTTCCATGTCAGCTAAAGTGGAATCATTCGGTTCTGACTGTGTGGCATGAAAAAGCCCTCAGAGAATACTGCTGGTGGACTACATTAGTGATTCCATGTTTGCCAGGGTTGCATAGTGGTGGCAAATGAAGACAAACAAAATATGTCAGTTTCAAACAGGTTATTTCTCATGAGGTTTCTTTTCTTCATTTTAGGTTGTTTCATCATAAGGTTTTAAATGTAAAAGATATTCTGGAATGGTTCATCATTGCCTTCTTAGCCACAGTGCTGTTACCATTATCCCTTGGAGATCCTCTGCCAGTGTCACCTACTGCTGCCCAGTTGCTTCCATTCTGGTACTCCTCTGTTGCCATAACCATTTGAACCATCAAGTCTGTTCTGCTAATACAGCTATCAGTCCATAAAGAAGATGGATGCATCTTAGTCTGAGTTCTCCATTTAGAGTTTTCTGCCATGAGTCACCCTGCCATGGAATTTCTTCTCTCTCTGTCTGTACGTGTACTCATGTAGCTATTGATCAGTGATCATCTTGTCTTCAACAAACAGGCCAAAGAGATTATGTAACACACAATCTTGGTGATTTGGGGGGGGGGGGGAGGGACAAATAAAACAAACAATGGCTATAATCATGTTGGAATTTCAGAAGAAAATCAGCATATACTTTATAGATTACAGCAAAACTTTTGACTAAATAGATCACAAAAGGCTATGGAGTACTCTTATAGAAATGGGATATTTGATTATCCTAATGTGAATCATATTCTCAGGACAAGAAGCTAGAACAGAATATGGAGAAACAGAATGGTTACCAATTGGCAAAGAGGTCAGGCAGGGTTGCATTCTGTCACCCTATTTGTTCAGATTGTATGCAGAAAACATCATACAAAGAGCAGGTTTAGATTGGAAGAACGAGTGACGATAGGAGGAAGGAACATCAACAACATACTGCTAGAGGAAAACATCAACAACATACTGCTAGAGGAAAACATAATAGATCTAGAACAGTTACTAAGGAAAGTTAAAGAAGAAAGTGCAAACGTGAGCTTAATGCTTTACATTGGGAAAACAAAAATAACATACATTTACATAAATTCAACCTAGATAATGAGGAAATGGAAATAGTTAAAGATTTCCCAAACCTTAGATCAGACATACTGTAAATCAGAATGGAGAATGAAGTCAAGAAATCAGAAGAAGACTATGAATGGGAAGGGCAGCTATGAAAGAACGAGGTATGATCATAAAGAGTAAAGATGTACAACTGAAGACTAAAGTCAGAATTGTCCAAGTCATGATATTCCCCATCACTTTGTATGCATGTGAGAGTTGGACAGTGATGAAAGCAAATAGGAAAAAAAATTAAACTCATTTGAGATGTGGTGGTTGAGAAGAATGCTGAGAATACCAGGAATAGCCATCAAGTTAAAAAAGGAAAAAAGAAAAAAGAAAATGGTGCTGTAGCAGATCGGGCCTGAGCTTTCCCTGGAAGCCAAGATGATGAAACTGGGGCTGTTGTACTTTGGCCACATCATGAGAAAGTAGGACTCCCTGGAAAAGGACAATAATGCTAAAAAAGGTGGAGGGTAGCAGAAAGAGAGGAAGGCAACATATTACATGAGTAGACTCAATGAAGGAATCCATGGCCCTGAGGCTGCAGGACCTGAGCAGATCAGTTGAGGACAGGGGGACTTGTAGGTATGTCACTCATGGGGTTGCCATGAGTCAAAGTTGCCTCAAAGGTAGTTAGTTACAACAACAACAATCATGTCGGTGATACATGTGTGTATAATTTGGAATTATGTGGTTTTTTTTTGATACTGCACAAGGTATTCACACTACATATTTATAGGGCTGTGATTCCACTTTAACAGCCGCAGCTATGTTTTAAAGTCCCAAATGTTTGCCTCTGATGCCTGAGGGCTGGGCTGGGTAAGGCTGGGTAGGAAACAGAGGCTGGCATCCTGTTAGTAACAAATGCAAGTGGAAGAGAGCATATCTATTTTATTATCATTGCAAAAAATTGTATTCCCTTTTTCTTCCCACAACAACCAACCCCCACAACTTGCTTTTGAGCTCCTGCAGCTCCCCCATAGCCATTCTGTGCCTGGTAGAGAGCAGTAGAGGAACTGGAGAAGCATCTGGCTATGTTTCCATAGGCAGAAGAAAAATAATTGTATCATCTGCTGAGACCTTTGGAGGATTCTAGCAAACCTCAGTAGATGATATCATTTCATATCATTTCATATCAGACTACAAGGACATAGCCAGGTGCTTCTCCAACTGCTCTCCATTCTCCACCAGTACCAAATGCCTGCAGTGGCTTAATAGTATGGCCAGTTGTATTGAACAAAATGTTACTCAAGCATAGATTTCTATGGTTGGACTGTCAGGCTAATGTCTGTGAGGTACATCAGGCCACTAGGGCCCCCAAATTGTTGGTTGCTAGAGAATAAATAATGTATTCTACACATTTATCAACATATACACTTGCTGGGTATTTGGAAGGTCAAGAGAAGGACTACAGCACGGGGATCACAAGGAGAACTGAATGACAGGTGAACTTCTACCTATTTCGGCTCATACAGAGAGAACTATGGGTAGAAACCCTGTTGTTCCCTGAACATGTATTTGCTTACTAAGTAAAAGTAAATGAAAGACTGAAGTGGTGACAACGATAAGCGGCAAATCTGTTTGATCAGTTGGGAGCCAAACCGTGTTGATTCCTGCTTTGAAGAAGCCGATTTCAAAGTGCTCACAGGAAATGCCCCATCAGATAAACTTTGTCCTTCAAGGTTCATCCCAGGCACCATTCAGCTTTTTGCACTTTGTTATCTGATCAGACAATTTTTTATGATTCCAACCCAAAGGACAGCTCCCAATTAAAAAAAAAAGTGGCTGTGATAAAAACAAGAACTGACTTGCTTTCCTGGTCATGAATTAATCTCTTTGCCCCAATAGACTGACAACCACAGCAGCTACTGGGAATCACTATTTTTGTGTGTTCAAGTATTACTTATTTAAACATAATTCACTGAAAGATTTCTACTAATTTGTGTTTTTGTGATCAAAAGTAAGTTTTACTGATTGAACACAACTTCTGTTTAGATCTTGGAGAACTGACTTTTCCACTCCAGCTCCCAAAATCCCAGCAAAGATGGTCATTGATTATATTAGTTGTAGGATTCTGGGAGTTGGGGTCCAGAAGAGGTAATGTCTCTAAGTTCTAGTTTTTTCTCCTTGTGTTTAATAATATAAGTATGTTGAGGGAAAAGGACTTTCTGCTATGAAGGGTTCATAGGTTTGCCAATGTCAGGAAGGGCTATCTTGGAATAGACAAGAAACCAACAACTATGAAAATTCTAAACGTATCACTCACTTAACAAAGGCCAGAATCCTGCCCTGTGAGAGTGTGACTGTGCTGGTACATGTGGCAGTACTAGAATATGGTCACAGCTGCTTGACATGTGAAAGCAAAAAGGCATTGGAAAAATAGGCCACTTTGGAGACGATTGATTGTATTGGCCTTCTCTCACCACTGCTGTGCAATCCTGGAATAAGTGCAACCACTTGGCCTACCCAGCTCTTAAAGAAGTAAATGCTCTAGGATCTTCATAATCCTCACTAAAATCAATGGGACTTCGTCCTAAGTGGATTTACATGAGCTTTGCCAAACCAGGTAGCTTTCAGCCTACAATTTACATTCCCTACTAAGTATGGGAAAATATGGATAATGGGATATCTAGTACAATGCAGCTGGAGAGTATCAGGTTGTGGAAACCTGGCCTACAGATACCAATTGATCTTAAACAACTATTCACTTAGAAGAGGATACATAACATGAATGGTAGTACAAGGACAAGACCCTGCCACAAATCCAGACACCAACTCTGTCCCCACATCTACCCTGGGAGCAATTTTACAGGGGCCAATAACATCAACCACAACATCAGAGGTGCATTTACTTGCTCTTCCTCCAATGTGATATATGCCATCCTGTGCCAGCAATGCCCTGCTACACTCTGCATTGGACAAACAGGACCGCCTCTGTACAAAAGGACACAAATCTGACATTAGCAATGACAATACCCCCAAACCAGTTGCAGAAGATTTCAACCATCCTGAACATACACTAAGAGATTTACAGGTCACAATCCTTGAACAAGGAAGTACAAAGAAAAACTAAAAGAAACAGCTCAATTGAATTGTATTCACAAATTATAATCCATTAGCAGAAGTATGAACAAAGACAGTGGCTTCGTGGCACATTATGTATTTTAATACAAGTTTTCTCAGGGGTTATCTACACATTTTCTTTTGCAACACTATGTGAATAACCTCACTCATGCATTCCCAATTTGTTGTCCACACTATTTGTTTTATCAGAACTGCCTCTATGCACATCTGTGTGAGCTTTGTTGCTCACATGGGTCAGCACTGTGAATAAAGATGGAGTCAATGATGCACATGTAATTGAAACACATTCAAGATATGCAGAGTTTTATCCCGGGTCTACCCACATTAGTTATTTACACAGCTGAAAATTTGAATCTTTCAGGAAAGCTAAAACAACAACTCTGAGATAGATTATCCCTGGTTTTGTGGTTTTTTGGCAGCCGCTCCAAACTTAATGCATGTGAACAACATAGATTCAATTCACTTCTACTGGGATTATTTACACCATCTGAATAACCTCTCAGAAAGAATTTTGAACCAAGGGAAACTGAAGTTTATTGCTTTCGCACATCAACACTAATTGATCACTGTAAATAGCTGAAAGACCTGTATCATCTCTCCCAGTCCTTTAGAAATTTAGTGCAAGGATCATGATTTGCATCTTTCTGGATCAATTCTGGAACCCACAACTTTATAAATATGCTTTATATTGGAGGCCTTAGCATCACTCGATGCTGCATCCAAAGAAGTGAATTTATATTCACGAAAGTTCATGCTAAAATAAAAACCAGTTAGTCTTAAAGCTGCGGCCAGTTCCTTTTCTTTTCCCCCTCCTTTCCTCCTCATACTGTTATCAGGTGAAATTCTTCGTTTCTCATCTCAGTGTTTATATAAATATCATTTTAATTGAGATGAGATTGAAAATCTGGTGATGCAGAATGAGTTAGTGGCAGCAAAACCAGGATAAATACCTGGGTGAAAACCTGGAGACGAAAACCACGAGGAGCTGGCCACTGCTCCATTGCAAATATAAATATATATCTATGTATGCAAACAGAATGTCTGCCCATTAACCAGGACTGAATGGAAAACAGTGGAAAACAAACAGGACTCGGTACATAAATAATTCCATCATAGAGTGTCCATCCTGCTCATTCTCCCAGGAAGGCCTCTCTCTCTTCCTTGAGAAGGAATGTGCTTTCCTTCAGGGCCTCACACACTTTCCCACGCTCACAGCCTTGCAAGTTAAAGAAGTGCGTGGGAGCCCTGCAGTTTCGATCAAGTCAGGTAGGCTGGGTTCCTGCTCGTTGGACTGCATACCTTTGAGCTCTATCAGCATGCAGCAGAACAGTAAAATTCCTGGCATTTTTGTCATAGCCTCAGAGGCAGAACAAATGCTGGTGACCTGCTGTCCTGCCAGGACTTCTGCCCCTTACCTTTTATTTTCAAGTCAAAGGTTAGGCCTATTTATGTAAATCCTCTGCCATGTGCCAAGTAATCTGACCTTCTGGTTTTCATTCTCCTAATTGTTTCAGGTATTCTGCTTTTGGTAGGGCAAACAATGAAACTATGTTTTGGTCAGTTAAACCTCATCCTAAAAGAAAGGGGGACACGTCCCTGCCCTTCCTGCCCTTTGAAGAATGCTAAGAGTCTTCAAAGTTGACCTAGTTTGCAAAGGAGAAACATCAGTGACTGGTTGATGTTTCTGAGTAGCTGCTGACACTTGATTAGTAGGAAATAGTTTTTTTTAAAAAATATGTGTCTGAAGTTTGCAGTTTTTCTCTGCAAAACTCTGTCCAAAAACACTACAGTCAGCCCTGTGTACCCACAGATTTTTTTATTCATGGATTCAGCCATCCACAGCTTGAAAATATTCCAAAATAATATAAATTCCAAAAGCAAATCTTGTTTTTGCCATTTGACATAAGGGATACCATTTCACTATGCTATTGATTAATGGGACTTGAGCATCCATGTATTTTGGTATCTGTCGGGGATCCAGGAATCAAAACTCAGTGGATACCAAGGGCCCACTGTACTTTTGTTTTAGGTGCATGCACCTAAGTCTGTATTTTTGGAGTGAATTATAAATGAAGTTTCTGTTTGGCATTCATTCTTATTAACTTGCACAGCTAGGGTCTTTGGCTGCTACTCTCAGCTGCTTAAATCCTATGGACTTTAACAGGGCTTGAGCTTAACAAATATTTGGTGGGGAAAATAAACAAATAATCACCCTGATTAATGAAGATACCTGTTGCAATGATAGGAATCATGTAGCACTCCAGATGTTGTTGGACGACAACCTCTCATTTCCCATATTTGGGGTTAGGCCTACTGCTGGCCACTAGCATCTGGAGAGAATGCCAGTGTGATACAGTAGTTTGTGTGATGGACTAGTATTCTGGAGACCTGGGTTCCAATTCCTACCTCCCCATGGAAATCTGTCTTTGGGCAAGCCACCTTCCCTCATCCTCAGAGAAAGGCAATGGTAAAGCCTCTGTGAACAAATCTTGCCAAGAAATCCCCATGACATGTTCACCTTAGGGATGTCATAAATCAGAAATCTTGAAGGCACACAATAACAGCAGCAGCAGCAGCAGGAACAACAACAACAACAACAACAAAGCATCTGGAAGGCTGTACTTGGTTTTACTTGAGTCTATTGGAATTCACAAATCATTGACAGGATATTAATAAGTTGGAACATTTCCAGAGGAAGGTGGTGAGGATGGTTAAAGGTCTGTTCCAAAAACTGGAAGTAAACCAGTGGGTTCAAATTACAAGAAAAGAGATCTTAGTTAAATATTAGGAAGAATTTATTTACAGTAAGAACTGTCTGACACTGGAATAGACTGCCTCAGAAGATAGTGGACTCTTTATCTTTGAAGATCTTTCAGAAGAGGTTGGATGGGAATCTTTCAGGAGTGGTTACTTGTGTATTCCTGCATGGCAGAGTCTTGGAATAGACTACCTTTGAGGTACCATTCAACTCTAGGATTCTATGATTTCACATTTCACTATGGTCTTGGTTAATATAAACCAAGGATAAAGAACATGTGGCTCTCAAGTGTTGCTAGACTCTAATTTATGATCCCTCATCATTGGTTATGCTCGCTAAGGATGATGAGAACAACAACAACTGGAAAACCATGGTGACCCACCTGTGATATGGCTGAAAGCTTTAAAAAATGACCAGGTGAAAGTTTTTTTTTAACATATTAAGGACTGAACATAGGAAGAAGGTAGGATTTGTTTTCTGTAAGCAGACTGCATCATTTATGGGATGACATATCCAGCCATCTGTTGGGAGTGCTTTGATTGTGAGTTCTTGTATGGCAGGGAATTGGACTGGATAGCCCTTGTGGTCTCTTCCAACTCCATGTTTCTATGTTTCTATCATTCTGAGTTCCCAGAAAGGAGATAAAATGCTGGAAAAATCTGGCTAGACATTAATTGAACTGCTGTGACATGATAGAAGTGTTCCACTGTTCTGAGATGCTCAAGGAAAATGAGACATATGGAGCAGTTCGTAGTGTTGCTTCGCCTTTAGGTTGGCTTGAGGTTGCCCTGCTTGCTAGAAATGCAGTGGAAGATAAGTGTTGAAGCACATTGCAGTGTCACTTTGTGGACACGTTAGGATGAACTCATTATCCATATTATCACATTATCAATATCTGTTATCCATATAGTGCAATCTAAAGCCCCTGCTTCTTCCAAATGCCACACTAACCCACCTGTAATTTTGTTGTACAGCACAGCTGTGTTATGTAGAAGAGCAAAAACAGCATCACACAGTCAATAGGTTGAAGTCAAGTCCTATAACTAGTGCAAGAAGATACAGCAGAAGGTAGAATAATAGAATCACAGAGTTGGAGGAGACCACAAAATTCATCCAGTCCAACCTCCTGCCATGCAGGAACACACAAGGACAGTAGGAACCCAAATGTTCCAGGAATCACATTTAAAATCCAAGGTTCAAAATGGATGATGATGATGATGATGATGATGATTTTCATTCCATCCTTTTCCCAGACTGAGACTGAAACAGGTAAAAGAAGCATAGCTAAAAATGTACAAAATACAAAAGTGAGCAGATGAAGCTGGCAATATTTTTTTTTTTTAAAAAAAAACATTAACTTGCTTTAACTTGCCTTTCTCATAAGGGAGTTCCAGAATGCGGGAGGAGCCACCATGAGGGCCATATCCTGTGATCCCACCAGATGTATCTGTGAGGATAGTGGGACAGAAAGAAGGCCCTTTGCAGAAGATCTCAAAACACAGTCTCAAATGGGAGCATATGGTCCTTCAGATAATCTAGAGCTGAGCCGTATAGGGCTGTGCCTAAAAGCAACAAACCCTTTTCTAAACATTTCATCCTTTGCTAATGATGTTGCCAAAGTTTGTGATTATCTGGTTGGGTATGTGAATTTGTCCGGTTTGGAAAACTCAGCTGTGCATCAGATTGACAACCATTTCTCCAAGTAATACTTCCATGGCTCAGAATATTATGTGTATGCCAGCAAGGTACCCCAAACTATTTATTATTTAGGTGAATACCCACAGGTTCTTTAATATTAACCCTTGGCCTATACAGACCAGCACTTTGTCCGCATGCTGGATGCCCTAACTCGGCCCCCAGGGTACCATTTTGGAATGCGCTGGTCCACATGGCACGAGCCATCATGACGCCTCCCTGGTGCTGCATCCACATGATGCAGCACCAAAGGGGTGTCATAAAGCTGCCACTGTGACTAAAGTGCCTCTTGCAGGGTGCAAAAAGTGCTGCTTTTGTGGCTCCTTTTTGCGCTGTCCAGAGGCCAGATTGGGGCCACAGCATGAGGCTGCCAAGCCCCCAATCTGGCCAGTAAAGGGGTGGCTGCAAAACGCCTCTTTGGGGTGGTCTGTATAGGCTCCCACTCTTCTCAAGAAACCTCTATTTGTTCCTATGATTTGTAACTTTCTCCTTGTAGATATAGATATATAAATATGAACACATCCACACCCACAGTACTTAAATGGCAGAGAATACCTGCTTTAGCTCATTTGAACCCAATAGCTCCATCCATCGTTTTATAAAGTTGGATCTAAAACTGATGTCTCTCCTCTCTCCCCAAAGCACTGAAGTTTTGTGAATAAAAACTGTGCTGCAATATGTCGTGACTAACGTGCCATGAAGCTTTTATTCAAACAGCAGATGAAGCTGGTTCATTTTAGAAAGGAGTAGGAGGAGGCAGAACACTCCATGGAAGCTGACAGAGCATACCTTGCTAGAAAAGCAAGGAGGAGATGCTTGAATCCAACTGCTTTTGGATCTCAGTGTCAAAGGCTGAGGAGGCCATATGGGGGCGGGCTGGGGGGAGTGGCGGAGTATGTTATCAGTTAAGTTACACATTATATGAGAACCTTGCCACATTTTATGGCAAGCTGATGGCATGTGATTGCATGCCACTAAGAGATATCTTGAAAGTGCCGAAATATAAATGAGCTGTCCCTCCTCCTTGCATTTATTTTTATTGATTCAATTCCAGGTAATGTGATGCTGCATGCAAGCCAGCTCATGGTGGCAGATGTATGCAGAACAAGTAAGGAAGGTGAAGGAAGAAATCCAGAGCCAATTGATATTGGGCTGTGGAAATAAACTCTATGGTGATTAAGGATGTTTGTTCATGCACTCCCGGCCTTTGTGTCCTCCACTGTAGCCTCCTACTAAATTGTCTCCTATAGGAACGTTTAATTCAGGGGTGGCCAAAACGCAGTCTGAGGGCCCCTTCTAGTTATGCAGTCATTGCTGACACACTTCCATGTGCTGCCATTACTGAAATCAGTGGGGCTGCTGTACAAGCACAGCACTGAAATTCTACATCATCACAAAAATGCCCTATTCCATCCTTTCCTGGAGGCTAATCCTGGTCCTGAAGAAGAAGAGGTTTTGTCTTTAGTTTTTGTGGAGCTTTTGGGCTATGTGGCCATGTTCTAGAAGAGTTCCTTTCTGACGTTTTGCCAGCATCTGTGGCTGGCATCTTCAGAGAATGATAGCCTGGGAAAGGATTGGAGATATATGTTTTGTCTTTCTTTTCTATAGGGCTCTATTGATTAAAATAGTGCGCTGACACCATACTGCCACAATATTTAATTTAACTTGCAACATGGTATTCATTTCCAAGAGCCCATGGACTTGCAAAGGAGTGAATTGGTGGAGCACAGGTGGGGGAGTGGGGGGATGCTTTTTCTGGCATTCTATTAGATAGTTATATTATATTATATTATATTAAACCTAAACATGATTCCCACGATTGCATTGTAACCACATTTGTGAATCATTTCCTTGACAGGGTACAGCTACTAACTGGCCAGAAACACCCAGTGCATGTTCACCATACTGACAACACTTTCTTCACAAGGGACCAGTGGGCATTGTATACAATGCTAATTCACACACTCCTGTCTCTGCCACCATCTTGTGACTTCCACTGGTAATACTTGGAGGCCTTCTTTCATCAAATCAGATATGGGGCCTCTTTCTGAAAGTCACACTTCCCTTAAGACCTGTGGCTGAACCTGTCCATACTTTAAAGTAGTGGTGGGCAACCACAGACACTGGAGTCAATTCCAGCCTTCTTGGGGTACCAATCCAGCTCTTTCAAGTTCTCTAGATGATCATGCCCCATTTCTGATCGTACTATTGAATGGCAGTTTTCCAGATTTTATACACTTTGGGGGAGGCATTGTCAGTAAGAATGTGGAGCTTTTGTGGTTCTACTTTTTGCCTTTGACTGTGTCCACTGCAACCTCTCCTCATTGTCTTAAGAACATCACTAACATTAGATTTTGCCCTTTGGCAGAAAGAAGGTTCCCACTCTTGCTTTAAACCATGGATGAACAATGCAGGGTCTCTGAAGTTGTAGGACTGAAGTTCCTGTCAGTTTTAGCCAGAGGTGAGGAATAATGGTACATGCAGTCTTAAAGGATATTAGTGGCTCACCTCTCCTTTAAGGAGATATCTGTCCAATTATAAGATCATATGTACAGCACTGTGTAAATTTACAGCGCTATATAAATAAATAATAATGATATTGAAATATGGAAATTTTTGGCAAGCACAGTAACACAATCTCATGCTTTTTCTGAGAATGGTATCTATGCTATTACGTATATGAATGCTCAGAGAGAAGTATCAGGATGAAGGCATTTGATGTAATCATGTGTTCATCTCCTAACAATAAGGAGTAGAGAGAGTCTCAAACCAGTGTCTTCCAGATGTTGCTGGACTACATGTCTAAATAATCTCCAGGACAACCACGACCATGCTGACTGGAGATGTCTGGAGCTATAAACCAAGACAGCTGAATAATTCCAAAGTGGAGAAGATAGATTAACATGATTTTGGGCTCTAGTCTGGCAACTAGTCTTGAAACAAGGTATATGTAAGAGATATGTGGGAGAGGGAGAAAGAGGGAGAGAGGTGGTTCTTCTCAGAAAATTGGCTTTGCCTTCTCAGCTTCACTCCCACCGACCCACCCACCCACTTCAAATTGATTTATGTCTCTCATATAAATGGAGATCTGAAGTAGAATCCCTTCCTGGTCAGTACCTCTACTTCTTTTGCTTTAATAGTGGGCCATTGCAGAAGGCTCATATTAGAGATCCTTCATCCTGTAGATCTCTAGCACTTCTCCTTTGCTGGCATGATGCTTTGTGCTTTTTACAACTGAGCTTCTGCACAGTCAGTTAGTCAGTCAGCCATGCTTGAGATATTTAGCCCCCCCCCCCCCATTACACCCACATAATTACAATAGCACAAAAAGTGGGCTGGTGAAGCAGCAGCATTTTAAAAACCACATATTCTGCTCTCCAAGCAATCTTTCCCACCTACTTCTTCCCACATCAGCAGGGGTGTCAGCTGTATTGCTTCTAACATACTCTGAGTCATCTTCTCAGGCAGCTTGTAAATACTTGAGCGTGCCCATCAATGTCAAAGCCCAACACCTTGCTACAATATGATGGAGGGTCCTCAGCTTTTATTCAATTTAACCCAGCTTTCTTGGAGGGATAGTAGTAAGCAGAACTAGAAGAAGATAACTTTTGACAACCTCTCCTAGCTTGCATGTGGGTTCTAGGAGGTGCCATAAAATAAAATAAAGTAAAATAAAGCAAAAGCATTTGTGCATGCTGTAAAAGCAAGTGAGCCTGGCATAGTTACATTGGTAACCATAACCTTAAGTAGCAGCACAGTCTGTTGCTATTAGGGGATGGTATACATCACAACAACAAACACATCTTCAAGTTATGAAAGCACTTCAGTGCTGAAGGAGCAGTTCACTGCGGGCGACATGTCTGAATGATGAAGTCAATTGGGTATCATGTCTCTACACAGGTGTAGTTGGATTCTAACTTCCACCATCCATGGTCACTTTTTTGGTGAGGGCTAATGGCAACTGGACTCTCATAACATCTGGAGGAGCACTTGTTCCCTATTTCTATTATAGACAAAGGTGACAATGATGGTGAGAGGAAACAGAAGTTCATATTCTTGTGTCTCCCTTGAATGCTGGCATGTGATAAAAATTAGGGTGGACCTTGTAGGCTAGGAGAGGTTATCTTGGGTTTTTGACATTCTTTTCTCTTCCACTACTATCTTTGTTGAAAATAATCTGCACAAACTATGCCCAGATTATGTTCAGGGGTGGTTGGTTGCTTCTTTCAGCAGGCATAGACATATCATTTTTTTGGAATATGGGCACTATTGGCATCCAGGAGTAGCTTTTATGTCAGTGCGACAGTAAGTCTGTGCCAGGTTTCACTTCAGCCATTAAAGCATCCAAGGTGCTGAACTCTATCCTAAAGACAAATCCAGTACCCCGGATAGCTCCTGTGAAATCCAAAATTGAATCCAGACTGGTTTCACTGGTCCACTGACATAAACTGCCTCTGAGCAGTGCCTGTGTTTATAATGGCTATCTCTACCAGGCAGCCAGGGAATGTATGAATAGCATGGTGCATGAGTTTTTGTCTGCTTAGGGGGTTCTCTTACTCTGAATTAGCATCAGTTGCTTGCACAGTGACAATTTGCATATATCTGCACAAGGCAGTGGCCAGTCACTTCAGCCTCTCCTTACAATGACAACCAATACAGTCTAAGATTTTACCATCACTCTGTTTTCACCTACTGCCTAACAATGACAGTTTAGGAGCATAACCTGCACACATCACTGTGTATCTAGTTTGCCACTGTTAAATTGTTCTATCTGCACTTTTGAACTGTACTGGAAGGCTTCCCTTTTTCTCTGTTTTTGCAAGGACCCTTCTCCATGGCACAATGGTTTCCAACCACATTAACAACAGCAAAACCACCATTTTCCATATTGATTTCCGCTGCAGTTATCAGTTCATAAGCAGAGACTTCAATAATGGGGAATATTTTCCTGAAAATAATAATATTACTAAAATTGTGTGAATATTTGTCTTTTTAAATATGAGTTAATGCTGCTGTTTCTCTTGATGGTGGCTGCTTTGGAGTCATTCTTGTCTCCTACATGGCTGCTGCCCCCCCCCCCCCCCAGATTAGTAATGTGGGTGATATTAGACAATCAATGATTACAGTGCTACAAAGCCAATCCGATTGGCTGTAATGTAACTGATGATGTAACTCAGGAAATGAGAATAAAAATTTTGACCCCTTCTGGATGAATTGTATCCATGGCTGTTCCTGTCAATTGCTTATCCAGAGGGGCTGGATATAAATAAATATTATTTATTTAGTTGTTGTTGTTGTTGTTGTTGTTGTAGCACAGATAGAATAAGGTCACAAATGTAGACAGAAGGATTTCTCAACATGATTGTAAAAGCCAGGACTAGTAAAGTCAAATGACAGTGACTTTCTGCAAGGAGGGTGAACAATATTGGAAAAGGGTGAACAGTACTGGAAAAGGGCATGGTGAAATAGAATACAGAGGGGTTTGGTTCCAGGACTCCCTGTGGATAACAAAATCTGTGGATCCCATTAAATACAATGGCATAATAAAATAGTGCCCCTTACTAAAATGGCAAAATGAAGGTTTGCCTTTTTGAAATTTATACATTTAATTATTTTTTTCATACTGTGGATGCTTCAATCTGTGGATAAAAATTATATGGATATGGTGGGGGGGGCTTACTGTACTTATCTTTTCCATGTGCACTGAACACTTGTGTATGTGTGTGGGTTGGGGGTGGTGATTCCTTTTTGGCCTACACCTTTCAGAGTCTCCCAGCTATCATAGATACTGGCTGGGAGATTTTGGGAGTTGTAGTCCAAAAAACAACATTTCATAGGACTGGAGTGTATGTATGTGTATGTGTCTCCAACCTTCCATGGAGATTATCTTCTGGAGTAGAAAAATGTCCCACACAAACTTGCCTTGCATGACCAGCAGTTTCACTTCCTATTTTGTGTAAAGCAAAGGTCATTTAAGCCGAAATGAATGAGACATTGATGAATGAATATTTAGATAAACACTGCAGCTCCTTGCAAGTGTGGTCACAACATCCCTTTTCATTCTGTGCAATGACTGCAGATGGGTGTAATTCCTGTTCAGTTCAGTGGCAGTACCTATGCTGTCAAGAATTAATCCAAAGTGAGTTAAGGCAAAGAAACTGGGGCCTCAAGCTATAACTATTTCATGTCCTCAGCCAAGGCTCTGGGGGAACATGTATGGCACTCCATTCATTCCCCTGGGTGCTGCTAAAGAGAACAAGAGTAATTGTGAAGCCAAACAGCTTTTCATCTCACTCCTTTATTTACCTTTCCCATTATTTCCTTCCACTCCCAGGTAAAGAAATGAAACCTGTCTGAAAGGATGACTTGCAGGGGTGTGGCAAAAAAAAAAAAAAATGTTAACATGAAACATTGTTGAATAGTTAGTCATTCTTTAATGAATTCTGGAGGAGGCTATGAATCATTTGTTAATTTTTAAAAAAAAAAAACTTTACATTCCTAATTTGGTATGGTATTTTGTTCTGTTTATACATCAAGAGATTAATTGGACCCTCAAACAAACATGCCTCTAACATACATTTTATATTAACTTAACCTTATATGTATATACCAAGTACATTCCCACCCCCTCTCATTATAAATGTAGATACTTAGGTGTTCCCACTGAAATGAAAATAGAGGGGCTGGAATTCATAATCAGAGTTACACATTCATTACTGATTTGTATTCATGATTCCTATGTATTCAATAATATAGGGAATATGAAGGGATCACAAAAGTCCCTCAATCCTAAACTATTTGGCATCAGCCACTGCAACTGACAGGGGTCTGTTCTCCTGTCAACCAGGATGCAGCAGATTGACATTCCCACACCCACATGTGAATGATCTTTGGTGTGAGGGAGAATTATGACAGGGCCCCTACATCTGACTATCACAGCAGAGGTCACTGGATGGGTGGGAACATCAGTCTGCTTTTCATAATTGACAGGAGAATAGACCCCTCTCACTTGCAGTGGCTGCTGCTTTGTAAGTCCAGTTGTTGTGGTGGTGGTGTTGAGTTGAGGGATGCTACTTAGCTATCTGACTAGGGTACTACTAGTGGATACTACTAATCCTATATACTAGCAACAACTCCTTCCATTGATTATAGCTCCTTAAGTAGCCCAAAACTACCCTCTGTGCACAAAAAGGAGGTGGCAGCATAACTGAGCAAATCCCAAAGCTTGGGTTTAAAAATAAAAGCCTTCTTCTAAACAGCCCAGAAAGAGCAAAGAGTGTTGTGGCAGGGAGGCAGAATCAGCACAAACAGAACTTCTCTGGCTGTAAAACTGGTTCCAGTTTAAGCTCGTTTTGAAGAAGCAGTGATAGAAAGCCTAGTCCTACCCTACATACTGATCACAAGATGGAAGATAGCAAGACCATACCTTTCCAGATGTTGTTGGACTCTATTCCCATCAGTCCTAATCAGCTTGGCCATTTGTGAGGGATGACAGAAGTGCTAGCTTTTCAATATCTAGAAGGCCTCAAGTTCTTCACTTCTGACTGAGTAATTGGTAAAAAGGAGACTTGATGAACATTCCAAGCCACTCCAACTAACTAACAGAGCCTACTCAAAAGTAGCACCAATATTGTGGAATTTATTATCCTCCTTCTTCATCCTCCTTCTCTGTTGTCTTTAAGGTTTCTGGCTATGGATATTTTATTCTGCAATGGTTTTGGATGACTATGGGGCTAAACAGGCAGGCAAAAAGAAGTGCTTTCAGGCTGGCTTGAAGGTGTGGCGTTTAGACACATGCCTTGAAGCCAGCAGAAAAGTGCCCTTATGCAGAGAAAAGCCATTTTAAAAAGAAGCAGCTTTTTTCCTGCTTCTTCCTGGCTTGAAGCCATGTCATATGGTCCTAACATGCACACTCCAGCTTCCTTGGGAGCTGGCAATGCGGTTGGTGGGGTTTCAATGTGGCTTCAGAAAAGGCAGCGTCAAGCCACTTTTCCCTGCCCATCTGTTTTGCCCCTATAATAGCAAATGAATTCCCTCTGGCATTAATGTCTCCTTCACCAGCAAGCTTGCCCAGTTTTGGTAGACATCAGTAGCTTTATGATTAGTGCTGGATAATTCCCTGGTGCAAAGAGTCACCCTGTTGATTTTCTATAAGGCTCTGGTTGGCTGTACGTCGCAGCATTATGATAAATTAAAATGGAAGTCCAATGCCAGAAGAAAATATTTCAAGTGGGGCCAGGGTATACATCAGGAGAAGGCCCTGTCAGCTAGTGGGGCCCTGGTTCAAAGATGCAAGGCCCAAATCAATTCCTTGTCTTTGAGCAAGAGAAAAAACATGGTAACACTTTGAGATTAATTGTTTCATGAGTTTTCACTACCAGCTTGCAATCTGGATACATGAACATATGTGGTACTGTGGATAATAGAAAGCAGAGAGAAGCCTTGGGAATAAAATCAATATATTCATAGTCTTTTATACCAGTGAATACTCAGAACTCTTTCACATCTAGGAATTTCAATCACAGTATGCTAGGGGTAAATGGGCATTATGTACAGGATGAAAACATTTATGTAAAACCTGAAGGCCAAAGGGACTTTCTAGGAGCTGGAACAGATTAGAAATCCGCTCCCTGACTGTGTAGCAATTATAGGCGCAGAGCTGGAAAAAGTTACTTCTTTGGACTACAACCTCAGAATTCCAGTGTTGCCAATGGTTCAACTGGATGCTGGCTGTGGGTTTTTTTTTTTTTTTTTGGGAGGGGGGGAGTTCCAAAAAAGTAACCTTTACAGGCTCTACACAGGTGTCAGTTGTCAGAGTGCCAGTGTCTATAGGAAAGTTCCAACTTCCCTTTGTTTGTCTTGCTTATGAATACATTCAAAACATCTCAGGACATGTTTACTGCTTCATTTGAAAGGGGTAGGCATCACCAAGAAATCTAGTGAGATAGGAAGAGGGAGGAAAGGGGATGGGGGAGGGAGAATGCATAGCAACCAAATACATAGCAAGCTACAAAGCAAGTGAGGTTTCCATGGACACATTTTTTTCCCATTGACAACCCATTTTTTAAAAAAGAAAATACAGATTTGTTCAGTCAGGTTAAGAACATAACAATGATTGACAGATAAAGAAAGCATCATGCACATACCTGTTTCATTCCAGAAGCTTGGCTCAATCAAAAAGATGAATCTGAAGGGCTACACCAAACTGTTGATCATGCTCTTGTCATTGTGTTTATTTATTCAGACGAGTTCAAATCTAACCCTGAATCTTGTGGTGAGCCCATTGTACGGACCGAAAAGCCTATCAAGATTTACATATGCCATTTGCATGCATTTGACATTTCAGGTCAGCCATCCATCAGCTGTAAAGCTCAAACTCCTTACTATGTACATAGGAAAGAGTTCCTGTTCAATCCCTGTTCTTTCCTGAATTAGTGAAGACCTCTCTTGAGCCTAAATGGGGGTGTGTGCGCTAAAATGAGGCAAATGGACATTTGGGGACAAAAAACTTTTTTGTTGATGCTGAAAACTTCTTTTTGGAATTTTTTTACTGGCAGTTGCAGCAGAGGCAGCCGGGGGTGGGGGTGGGGGTGGGGAAGCTGGGTTACATTTTCTCCACCTAATGTACAGCCTACACTTAAATGACAGAATGATCATGAGCTCAATTCAGTTAAATTTAGACATTTTAAAATCCCATTAATTTAAATGGACACATTAAAGCTCATAGAATCATAGAGTCATAGAGCTGGAAGAGACCACAACAGATGGCCATCCAGCCTCTGCTTAAAAACCTCCAAGGACGCGACTCCACCACTCTCTGAGGGAGTGTGTTCCACTGTCGAACAGCCCTTACTGTCAGGAAGTTCTTCCTAATGTTGAGGTGGAATCTCTTTTCCTGCAGTTTGCATCCATTGTTCCAAGTCCTGTTCTCTGGAGCAGCAGAAAACAAGCTTGCTCCCTCCTCAATGTGACATCTCTTCAAATAGTTAAACAGGGCTATCATATCACCTCTTAACCTTAAGACTCATTGAACATGGCTAGCTAACTAATTGTTCTCAGTAGGTTATGTGGAATTTTGAGACACAGCTAATAATTTAGAGCTTTTTGAAGAAAAAGAAGAAGAATTTAGAGTAAGATTATTATTTTATTTAGAGCAAGCTTATTGACGTATTCTACACAAAATAAAAGGTATATTTGCCTTTTTGGCAGCCCACAATATGAGTAGAACTCTTCTCTATCACCTTACTTCAAATGATTTTTAATATTTCCAGAAAGAGGAAGGGGGAAAAAAACTTACCTGGTTTCTTCTGGATAATGACTTTGGATTCATTAGTTCTTGTCTTGAAAGTAAAGCAGTGATATTAATTAGGAATCCTAGAATGCATCTACACTGTAGAATTACAGCAGCTTGATACCATTTTAACTGTCATGATTCCATCCTATGGAATCTTGGGATCTGCTGTTTGGCAAGGTACTTACCATTTTCTGCTAGACAGTTGTATTGTACATCCCACAACCATAGCACTAGAGCACTCCAGGATAATTTTTTAAATACAAAACTACATATCCTAGGATCCCATAGGATGGAGACATGACAGTAAAAGTGGTATCAAACTACTATAACTGTGTAGTATAGAAAAATTCCTAGATAAGGAAGGCTGAAAAATATGACTTCCTATGTAGAAGAAATACAAACTTCTAGTTTACCTGATAGTTCTACCTGAAATTTTACTTTCAGGTAAATTAGAATGAACTAGACAAGATCCTGAAATGTAAAAATACATAATTGAATACTAAAGTTATGATTGTCCATATCATCATATTTCCCATGTCTATTTATGGTTGTGAAAGCTGGACAGTGAAGAAAGCTGATAGGAAGAAAATCATTTGAAATATGGTGTTGGAGAAGAAACCGTGCACTGCAGATACTGTGCACTGCCAAAAAGGCAAGTCTGTGAGTGATAGAGCAAATTAAACCTGAACTCTCACTAGAAGATGGCTAAACGAAAATGGCTAAACTAAGATTGCCAGACTTTGGCCATAACATGAGAAGACATGGCTCCCAAGAAAAGACAGTAATGCTTGGTAAAGTAGAAGGCAGTAGGTAAAAGAGGAAGACTACACTAAAGATGGATAGACTCAGTCATGTCAGGAATCCATGGCCCTGAGTCTGGAAGATTTGAGCAGGGCTGTTGAGGATAGGGTGACTTGGAGGTCTCACATTAATTTGAATCCATTTGATTGTTTCTGCTTCCCCTAAAAACTCAAACAAAACAAGTCATAGCCAAATGTTAGTCAGTGGAGAACTCTGACCAGAAAGCAAGGTGTGGTCCTCTGGTTAAATAATCTCAGAAATATACAATGATACCAGAAAAATGCTGTACTGCATGTTTCTCTAAGGCAGAGATGGGCAAAATGGAGTCCTTCATGCATATTTACTTATATCCAAACTGCATGTTTCATGGAAAAAAAGAAGAAAAGGAGGGAGCATTGCCTATCTTGGGATATTTCTGAAAACTTTTAAACATAGGTTCTATGGCATGCCCGACCTATTCAATATGACATTTTCTATTTTCCATCACAGAAGTGGACCTCTGACCACTTCCATGAGTTTTTTGGCCATTTTAAAAGCAGCCCTTGCAGTCTTCAGAGGGTCTTATGGTGTCATATCCATAAAGTTATGGATCTGTCATGATAAAGGATATGAGAGAAAGGGGAATAATGATGTGGTGTGTGAAATAATGTTAGAGAGAGATAAAGAAAAATAAAAAGGGGGGTTATAATCTGAATGAAATGCAAACTGGGGGAACAGACAAGCCTGAAGTTATGGATCAGTCATGACAAGAACTATGGGGGGATATAGTGATATACTAATATATTGATATAGTGAAATAGAAGTAATTTGATGTGATGAAACAGTGCTATGGCTAACTAGAGAGAAGTGTGAAGGGAGGGAGGCAAGAAACAGAGGAGGAACATGATTCTGTCAAATTGGAAAGGGGCTGTAATCCAAATGAAATGCGAAGTGGGGATAGATGGACAATGGCAGATGAGAGTTATAGTTTATGGCTTCCTGGGAGAGATGGATTGATACAGAAGATGAGAAGTTGGAGGAAAAGCGCCACGTTTAAAGCACCCTTTTAATATACTTGAAAGTGCACAGGCCACAGGGTGGGAAAGGGGGGTTGGAGAGGGAACCTTTAAATGCTGACTGATTTGGGGACAATTCAGATTTGACACTATCCATCAGTAGCAAACTGATATCTTGGACTCCAGAATAAAACATTAGTTAATTATGTCCTGGCTCCTTAAGATTGGGTCCGCTATTCATGACACGTGGGCAGATAATTGGCTCCATGAGTTGCTACACATGCCCCTTACCCCCTCACCCAATGTGGATTGTTCTCATTTTGCCCTGCTCGATTACTGCCAGATTAAAATAACATGGAGAAAGAAAAGAAGACTCTATTTCATGAGGCATTTGAACACCTATCAGAAAATAATATGCTAATTCATGACCTTTTTGACACTTCCTTTGTCCTTGATAAGTACAGTGACCTGTTTTGCTGATCATTGTTCTGCATTATGAATTAGCCATACGTTAATTGGAACAAAATTAGTGTACTGTCAACACGACAATGGCCATTGAATGGAACAGATAAAGGAAAAGCTCAAGTAGTTGGAAAATGCTCTTGGTTGCACAGAGACAGCATGTATACTGTCATTAAAAATATTTTAACTTTCTGTTCTAGGCAACCCACTCACATGTACCACGTATACCTATTTTTTTTCGCAACCATCATACTGAACAGAAAGAAACCCTCTTTAGGGATTTATGGGAGAATTGTACTTACACTCATATAATAGAAAATCGGTTAAGTCACCATAAATGAAATGACTAACTTCTTTTTACTTTCCATCCTCTTCCCCCCCCCCTTCCATAATGGGGTAAACAGCATGGATCTTTCCACTTTTTCATCTAATTTTGCCTCAGTCCACTTTGGTTATGTGCTAGCTACAACTGTACACCTTAAGAAAAATTGGTATAACATTTCGGTTTTCACCTGTGTCCTAAATAAACATTTTTGATTTAAAGTTTGAAAGGATATATACAAAATTCTTACAATGTTAGCTACTGAAAACAACAACAGCAACCCTATTTTTATATGGGGGGAGGGGAGGAAGAAAGGCAGGAAAAATACAAAGATGGAGAAATATAACCAAGGGCAACTTTCCCTAAGTTGGTGCCCTCCAGATGTGTTGGACTGCAGCCCCCATCATCTCTACCTGTTGTGGCCTAGGAACTGCAGAGAAATATTTGAGTAGTTTAGTGCAGACATGAATCAGTGTTGAACACTGGTGGGAGCAAAGTATTCAAGCAGAGCTATTATTCAAAATGAAAAAGTCCAGGAACTCTTATTCTCACTCAGATAGGTAGCTGAACACAATGTAAGTAATCTGTTTAATAGCCACTTTGGGAGAGAAAAGTCCTAATTTAACTGTTGGATACAACTGTTCTTTTCTGGTGCTCTTTCATGAGTCCGTCTCACTGCAGGTACAAATAATTGCAGGTACAACTTACATCACTGAGACAAGCAATACTGAGCTAGCCAGATAAACTCTGATAGTCGTTACAACAGTAGGTACAATTACACGGAAACAATTAGACCGGCAAGTAGTCTACCCACAGTTTTCACAGTGTAAAAAAGCAAAGCAAAACAAAACAAACCCTCTAGAATGAATGTCATTTTAAAAGGGATGCTAACCAGAACAACAACAACAACCATCTTTGCTAAGTCCAAACAAGATGTTGCAACCTCTGTAGCAGCCAGCCAGCATGACAACAAGGAAAGCTGGGAGAACATGCAGTCCATTAATGGCACTACCTATCCTTAGCACTTGGGGAAATGTCTGCAGCACAGAGGGATTTAATAGGTACCTGCCTGTTATCACTTTGTTATTATGAGAACTTTTCAGACAAGGTACTTAACTGATGGCCACCAGTGAGCAGTGTATGAATGATGGATGGCACAAGGGAGAAATGTGTAGGAGTTGAGTTCTTCTATTGTTTTCACTCTGCAGCAACTTGAGTTGCAAAGAAAGATTCAGGCTGAAAATAGTAGCCAAGAGGTCTATTCCATTTAGTTTCCAGAGCTGGGAATATTACTTTTGGGACTATGGCTCCTAGAATCCCTTAGCCACCATGAGAAGTTAAAAAAAATACAGTAGGACCTTGTTATCTACTGAAGTTTGGAGCCAGGACCTCCTGTGGATAGCAAAATCCATGGATGCTCAAGTCCCGTTAAATACAATGGCCTAGTAAAATGGCAAAATTAAGGCTTGCTATTTGCAATGTATTCCGTTTTGGAATATTTTCAAGCCATGGATGCTTGAATCCGTGGATAAAAAAATCCGTGGATGAGGATCAGCTGTAACCATTACAAGCATGGCTAAGGTAGTACCAATCAGAAGAAATGAAGACATTATATGCAACATAGTAAATGCCTACAGGCTTATATGTATTCTTCTTTATGACCTGCCATAAGTCCCCTTCAGCCCTCTCTTGGCAGACTTAGATCTACTATCATCTTTTGGGACTCCCCCATACATACAGCGGGGCACATGAGGCCTCTGCCTGCAGATATGAATATTTGATCAAGCAGTTTCTGAAAATGTCCTTCTTTCTCATCTCACCATTCAGCCATTTCAGTATGGATTCCCACCCTTCCCTTTTTCTTTATGAGTGACCACAAGGGTCATGGTACTGAGATATTTTTTTAGATAAGTAGCACATGTTGCTACCTACAGACAGCTCTCATTATCAATGGTGTCTTTATCCACAGATTCAACCATTCACAGCTTGACAATATTTTTTAAAATCCCTAAATCAAACTACTACTACCAAATACCCATTGTATTTAGGAGGGAGGGGCAGAGGGAAGGAACCCTTCCTAAAGAACGGGTGCTTCAGGGAGACATCCTCCTCCTCCTCCTCTAGCTCTTCAGCAGTGGTGACTCAACGGGGCAGCATTTACACAAGCAGGTAGGGAGACTCTTCTCTCCATGAGCCTGCCTCCATGTTGCATGAACTAGCTGCTGGTGCCAAGGAGCCTGATGGCTAATTGGGCAGTGCAGAGGCAGACAGATGGGGAGAAGAGTTTCTCCACGTGCCTGTCTTCTTGCTGCTTGGCCTAGCATCCACCAAAGAGCCTGATGGCTAGCCTGGGCAGCATAAAGACAGGCAGGCAGGGAGAACAGTTTTCCCCCATTCCTGCTTCCTCACTGCCTGAAAAAGCTGCCGTTGCCACCAAAAGTGGTTTGGCCAGGCAGTGCAGGAGGGTACATAGAAGAGTTTCCCCATATGCATGCTCCATGCTGCTCAGTCCATCCGCCACTGCCAAAGAGCCTGACAGCTAGGCCAGGCACTGCAAAGGCAAGTGGGCAGGGAGAAGAGTCCCTCTGCATGCCTGCCTCTGTGCTGTCTGGCCCAGTGGCCATGCTGGTCCTGCCACTGAAGAGCTGGAGGAGGAGCTGCTGGCCCGGTAAAAAAAAGGAAGAGACTCCCTATGCTGTCAGGCCAGTAAAGCCAGCTAACCTGGAATGTCCTCACCCATTCCTACCATCCTGCAGCTTTTTTGGGTCTGACATTGCTGCTGGCTGAGTGGGAGAGAGTTGAGAGTCCCTTTTTCACCTCACTGCAAACCTGCCAGACCTGGAACTTCCTCACTCCTTCCCACCGCTCATCATGTGACCCCCCCCCCCCGAGGTGTCACCTGTTGTGGTCCACATAAACATACACCACACCTGCATATTTTCACTGAACTGTGTCTCTGGGCATTTTGAAATGTACTCATTTTTCTATGTACATTATTCAAATATTCACATCCTGAAATCAGTGAGTTCTCACACACAAAGAATATCCATTTCTGGTCTAAACACTCTAGAAAATCTGAAGCTGCTGCAGCCACCACCACAACAGCAAAACAACATGCTTGGTTCAAAAATCCAAAAGGGCCTTGGAGTTCATCTGCACAGTAGAAATAATTCGCTTTTACAAAATGGTCAATATGTATTTGACTTGTTAATGGTACAGTAACATGTTGCCCTTCCCTTATTAACAGCTGGACATTAAGAGGTATTGTTGAATGAACACAAACCTAGGGTAGCATAAAAGGGAATGCATAAGTATATAGTGAACCAATATAAGAGTGTAATCCAAGGATGAAGTGAGGCAAGACCATCTGACATAGAATCCAAGTCCCTCCCTGCCGAGAGGTATTGGAAATGATTTAAGATGACCCTCATCCTGGCTCAGCACTCTCTTTCACACTGTTAAAGAGAAGAGAATAAGAACCAGCTGGAAATGTGATGAGCTAAGAGAAGAAGAGACAGAATGGTACAATATAGAGTTCCAGTCTTTCAAAACATATTCTTTAGCATTTAGTCTGGCATCTTTTCATTGATTCATGATCCAATGTGGGTTAAACAAGAGGCTGAGAAACTGTTATTTAATTTGTGAAGTTATAAATTGATTAGATTTCCCCAGAACTTGGCTGAATTCATTAGATTCCCAAATTAATGCTGAAGATAATCCTAAATTAACTAAATTAGTTTTATATCATTAGAATTCATTAGTGCAGATGGTTCTCTCTCTGCCATTTCATTGAGACAGTAAGACAGGAAGGCTTCAGGAGAAGAATTCAATCTACTTCAAGGCAAAATGAAAAAGTGGTCAGATGAAAATGCTAGTCAGGAAGAGACCACAAGGGCCATTCAGTCAAACTCCTCTCCATACAGCAATACACATTCAAATTACCCCTGACAGATGGCCATCCAGCCTTTGTTTAAAAACCTCCAAAGAAGGAGACTCCACCACATTCCAAGGTAGTGTGTTCCACTGTCAAACAGCTCTTACTGTCAGGAAGTTCTGCCTAATGTGGAGCTGTAATAGGTTTTTCTGTAGTTTGAACCCATTGCTCTGTGTCTTAGTCTCTGAACAGCAGAAAACAAGGTGCTTCATCTTCAATATTTATCCCTTTCAATCCTTTCAAATTTATCCCTTTCAACCAATCCCTTTCAAATATTTAAAAATGGCTATCAGGTCACCTCTTAATCTTCTCTTTCCCAGGCTAAATATACCCCAATCTGCTCCTCATAGGATGCGGTTTTCAAACAAACAAACAAACAAACAAACAAACAAAAAAACAGCTTCATACTGCCTAAGGAATGTCTAAGTGGTTTATAACTGTAAGCTACTTGCCCCCAACAATCTGGGTACTCATTTTAGCGACCTCAGAAGGATGCAAGCCTGAGTCAAGTTTGAGCCCTTTTGCTGGTCTTGAACTTGCAACCTTATGATTTTGAGTGAGTGGCTGCAGTACAGGCATTTAACCATTGCACCACCAAGGCTCCCTGAGCTTCCAGAGGTTTTCACCATTTAGGTTGTCCTCCTCTGGACAATATCCAGCTTGGCAATATCCTTCTTCAATTGTGGTGCCCAGAACTGGACACAATATTCCAGAAGAGGTCTGATCAAAGCAAAATGGTACTGTTACTTCCCTTGATCTAGACACAATACTTCTATTGATGCAGCGTAGAATTGCCTTTTGGCTTTTTAGCTGCTGCACCACACTGTTGACTTCTGTTCAGTTCATGGTCTACTAAGATTCCTAAATCCCTTTCACATGTACTGTTGTCAAACCAGGTGTCTGCCATCCTATGTCTGTGCACTTCATTTTTTCCTCGTACGTGTAGTACCTTCCATTTCTCCCTGTTGATATTTATTTTGCTAATTTTGATTCAGCTTTCTAATCTGTTAAAGTCATTTTGAATTGTGACCCCGTCTTCTGGGGTATTGGCTACTCCTTCTAATTTGGTGTCATCTGCAAATTTGACATGCATGCTCCCAATTCCAAGTTATCGGTAAAGATATTGACTAGCACTGGGCCTAGGACAGAACCCTGTGGTATCCCACTGGTCACTTCTTCCCAGAATGAAGAGGAGCCATTGGTCAATAAGGTTTAGATGGTTTAAGACAAGATGAGCAAAGTGCAGTACACATGGTTATTTTTGTTGTCCCCAGGCCCTCTAGGGCTTTAAAGGCTCCCTGAGCTCCCCAGGGGTCAAATGAAAAAAAAAACTAAAAAATCCCTCTTATCTTCTAGGAGTTTATCACATGTGGGTTAATTGGAAGTATAACTGGTAATTAACCCATTATTAACGTACAATTGCGCTAATGGTTTTCACACAATGTCGTGTTCAGAGTGATATCCCACGAATAACCCATAATTATTGTGCAATTGCACTAATAGTTTTCACACGACGTCAAAGTGAAATGTGATTAAAGTGCCATTAACCCGTGAATAACTAGCTGTTTATTGCATTTTTCTCTGGTTAATCACTATTTAAAGTCCTAATTTCCCCTGTATGATAAACTCCCTCAAGGTTATCAGGGACAAAAAAGGTTGTTTTATGTTTTGAGGGAGTGAGTGTGTCAGGGAGTCAGACTCTCCAAGGTCTCCTGGGGGGCTTATGTGGCCCCCAGCCCCTCCACAGTTAACCATACTTGCTTCTCCAATCTTACAGTTTCTAGATTTGTTGGACTTCTACCATTCACAGCCAGCAATTGTATCATGGCCTCTGTAGTCCTTCTAGGGACAAAAATTTCTGATTGAAGAAAGGTGCTTTGAAATGACTCCCCAAAGCCCAAATACTTTTGCAACTACCAATTACAAACTATACCCCTACAGGCAAAACATAGTGCCAACTGAAATGACATCCTCCAATGCCCATGGTCTTTTTTCAGGAACTAATATTTTAAAATACAGTTAACATACAATAACCCAACTAATGAAACAAATCTAATTATTAGCATGGATGGCAAAGAATTGAGCTCCCAGTTTTTAACATTTAACAGTATCAAATTAATTTTCAACCTGGTATTCTAAACTCTGTTCCCTGAATAACAGGAACATAGGATTTTAAAAATCTGTGACTGCATATGTGTGTGTGTGTGTGTGTGTGTGTGTGTGTCTGAGAGAGAGAGATTTTCACTTGTGTGGTACTGACATGATACCAGGACTGCTTAAAGATGGTTGTCAGAATGGTTTCAGCTGAATGAAGAGCATGGAAATTTACTTTAAAAATAAATGAATGAAATAGTAAATACACATAAGTAATGATGCCACATAGACCACAAAACACTTACAATAAACAGTTACAGTTATGACTCAAAAGGAATGAAACTAACTCATTATTTTACAAACAGTAATGTAATACGATTATCTCTTAGTAATTGCCAAGAGGAATAAATTGCAAGATGTTCATTATGTGCAATGACTTCCTTCCAACTTCTGGATGAATAGTGCAAGGCAAATTTGAAGTGAAGAAAATTGAAAACAACAATTTTGTTAGCACCTTTGAGGCTTATATTAAAGTGAAGCCAAACTTTCTCAGGCATGCCTCTGGGGTAGTTTCTGAGCAATTCTCACACTAGCAAAAAATAAATGATTTTATGACAGCACTAGCATGTGTATACATCAGAAATTTTGTCTGATTTTCTTTCTAAATAATCTAGTGCTCCATACAAGAGCTATACTGGAGAGACTATATAGATGAATTTTAATTTTATTGATCACCAGTTTCAAATACTGTGGTATACCACCATAGTGCTGATTAATTTGTTAATGTTGCTTTACTCTATTTGATAATTGTTGTGTATTTTTATTATGCTCAATAAAATTTGTTTATGAACAGGTGTTGACATCTGTTGAATCATGGAAGCTGTTTGCCCATTCTTCAGTTTTTATGCCCATTCTTTTATTTCACTCCATTATAAAATTGTAGGCCCATATGCAAATTCAAGGAAGGAAACAGAGTGATACTAGTTTACATTTCAAATATCTGACAAAATTAAGCAGGATTTTTTGGCATCTGTGAGAAGGGTAAGACCACTGCCATGTATTTGCTAATACAGACACCACATTTTACAGCACATTTCATACTTAATGGAATGTTTTTATTTGCTATGATTTATTGAAATCCCAATTTAAAGGTCAACTGGAAGGTGAAGGAGTTTCTAACTCAATGGCAAGATGATTATCAAAAATATTGCAGAAGATGTAGAACCAGAACATAGATCTCAGTGTGTCAATTCCATAGTAATGTTTAGGTAGCAATAAACAAGACAGATGGTTATTGATTATAAAAACAAGGTGCACATTGGGGCCTGAACAGCCAGTTATCCGAAGTATGTAGACAATGTGACGCCCATCCTCAGTAAAGAACATGATCTGCACCTTTTTATGGAGGAATAATGACAACTAGCGTCTTCCCTGGCTTTTCTCACACTGAGTTGCCACCACATAGTGCAAGTCTCATAGGCAGTTTGTTTTGCACTGAAATTTGACTTGAAAATATATACACATGCTAGGGAACTGTGAGAACTCAAGCTAGTTAGAAAATTTTGTTTCCTTGAGTAATGTAATTTGCATATGATTTGTTTTTGCCTAACTGGTTAACATAGAATATGTCTTTTGTGATACTATTTGTACAGTTTCTAGTGTAATGTTAGAAATGATCTCTCCTAAGTTACTTTTAAGTGGGTTGTGAATTAAAGCATTCTTCAATGACATCTGTGAAGGCAGGCACCTTTTTCGTTCTGTCATTCTCCAGAGTTATTCAGATGGGTGCCTTTAAAGCATTGCTTTCCCAATTGTTAGAATAAATATTTTTTCCCCACAAACCTCTTCATACCATTTAATTCCATCTTTCCTGTCCAGAATACTAAGGGATCATCTTCTTGGGATATTCCATTTTGTATCCACAATGAATTACTATCAACAAGAGCATTAACTGCTTTTTTTTTTCATTTTTAAAGGTAGGAATGTGTCTTCCCCAGCTTGACCCTGTCCTGCTCACATTTAGAGTGAATGCCCAGAATCCTGTTGGGGACTTACAAATGCATAACCTGCAGTAACACATTCATAACTGTGCGGCATTCATTACTTCTATGTGGGACATGAAAATACTATGAAAATCCTTCCATCCCCGCTTACCAGGAAGCAGCCACTGTGATTGTTGAGGGTCTGTTTCCCTCCCCTTTGGGAAGTAGCTTGGTCAAATTTCCACTCCAAATAATGGGGGCAATCTCCCAAATGGGAGGGAATTGTGATAGGGACCCCTCTTCTGTCATTTGTAATGAAGATTGCTCATGGGAGGGACTGGGAACATCCGCCAGCACTTTCCAAGTGACAATGGAATGGAGATTCATCAATTGCAGTGGCTGCTTGCCTGTAAGTGGGGAATGAGGGAGTGAGGCCAAAATCCATTGCACAACTCCGTAGCTAGTGTAGTTATTCATTTGTAACTGCCCTATAGGTCTACAGCCATTTTTATTGTTGTTAATTTTAATTTTAATTTGTTTCCAAGTAAACTTTGTTTATGGAAATCCTATGAATGAGAAGCTTCCAATAGGCCTGGTCATAAACATTCCTGCTCATGTGTTCCAAATTCAAATCTGTGACTTCCTTGATTGATTTAATCCATCTCTGGCTTTCCTCTTTTCCTACTGCCTACCACTTTACTGAGCATTATTATCTTTTCCAGTGAGTTATGTCATGTCATGTCATGTCATGTCATGATATAGCCAAGTAAGGCAATTTTCAGATTAGTCATATTGGCTTCTCATAAAAGTTGATGTTTGAGTTTAGAACTCATTCATTCATCTTTTCAACAATGCAAGGTAAGCCACAGAATTTCTTCCTGTCAGCTTTCTCCATTGTCCAGCTCTACCTTTAACAACAAGTTTCTGAAGTGGTCCTTTATCAAAGATCATCAATTTTGATTTTAAGTGCAGCTAATTACAACATGCAAGTAGTAGGAAATTGCCAATAATTTTCCTCTTCTGTTTCTTCAGCAAGTTACATGATGAGACTCCCAGGTAACTGACAATAATTAACATCTCAGACAATGTGGAAAAATACCTGTCAGTGTTTGCTTTGGGGAAGCCCCTGTTCTTCATGTTTTACCAATTACATGTTTATCAGAAACACATAATTAGTGTTGCAAATGCAACAATGGCCAACAGAAAGAAACAAAAACTTGGAAGAAGTTTGGATTGGTCTCTGTGATGTGGGATATAAAGAAAGATGGAGACAACAGAGGGATTTTGTTTTTTCTGCAGAAATTATGTGTAGATGAGAGATGAAACAAAAAGATCATAAATAGTAGAAGTAGGCTGTGTTTATACTGGGAAAGCTCATATGCACAGTATATCCCAGAGCCTGCAAATATCGGTTTTCTGGGCTAGAACTTGTGGAATCCCCCAGTGACCATGCTGGCTGGGGCATTCTGGGAGTGGTAGTACAAAAAAGGAATTTGTCCAAGCTCTGTTATATCTCACATCACATTCTGGATTCATGCTCCATGGCTGGGTGTGAAAGCAAGTTGCTTATGATGTTTCTCATAGTATTTGCACAGATGTGCTTTCACACTAACATTTGCAGCACTATAGTTCCTCATTAACCATCATTGCAAAATCCATCTGGTTCCTGGTCTATTAGGCTGAATAGCACAAATCTATTTGCCACATTTTCTTTAATATCTGTTGGGATATTCTTCAGGTCCTATTCTGGTATGGTTTGTGCCACAATCTGCTTCTGGTCTTGTTTTTGTGGGTAAAATGGAGCTTCTCCATCTTCTGCTTCCATTTATGTGGTCTATCTAATTTTTGTATTGATTATCTGGTGATGTCCCTGTATATGGTCTTCTCTCTGGTTGTATGAAGAAGGTGTTTGTGATGCATAGATTGTTGGCCTTGCAAAACTCTTATCAGTCACTCTCCTGCTTCATTTCCTGATCCTAGTCCAAATTTTCCTGCTGTCTTTGATTCTGTTCTGCTTCCCACTTTTGCATTTCATTCAGCTATGATTAAGAGGATTCTTGTTAATAACACACCTGTTTTGATTTATTAATCAATTTCTTCCTGGATTCTGTCATAGAATCTCAATTTCTTCTTCCTCTGCCTCAATGGTTGCCACACCATACTTGAATAATGGTAATATTGATGGGTTTTTCCTAAAGTTTCTGCTTAGTTTTATGCAAAAGTCTTCCTGCTACCTAGTTTTTAAAGATAATTTTGGCAGAAAAAACATATGAACATCATGTCTTAATCATTTTATTGATCACTCTGAAGAAAAATATTATATAATCCACCTTTTCCTCTCCTCCCAGTTTTGGGGAAGACCCATCCAAAAGGCTTTAAAAATATGCCCCTCACCCAAATTCTTCCATTCCAACCTTCCATGCCTTCAAATCTCTAGGACCCATTAACTGTACTGTATTAATTTTTCTCTCTCTAGCTTGCCCAGTCATTTTCTTAGACAGCTGAACAATGCATGTTGTCAAGGATGCTTTAGCTGTGGATTTCCTGCATCAAGTGTTCTTACTCTGACAATCCTGGAGGTCCCTTCAACTCTAAAATTCTAAACTTACCACATTGTTATCAATGTCTAAAACAGGCAGGAGTGGTGTCTGATGGCTCCATATGAGAGAATCTGCTCTGGATTTTAGTCAGAAGTTCAAAAGAGTTATCAGAGGTGCTGAACTCTGGATGATGCCTTAAAAATATAGATTAGACCCCAGAATGTATTTATTAACATTTCACTGACATGGAGGCCACCAGCTGGCAGTGGCAGGCAGAGATGGTATGAGCAATAACTGTGCCATTGTTCTCCTTTGTCCAGTGACCTTTTACCAACCTTATTGGTTTATATGGACCTGACCAGACCATTACTTACATGTACAAAAGTAACATTTAGGTCAGGCCTTAGCTATTCTTGGTTTTTCCTGCTGCTGTGCTTTTAAAATCAGTTGGATTTAAATAAATTTTCTTTTTGGCTGGATCCTTCAAAGTTTTGGTTGGATTCTTCCCAATTTTGACTTTATCAAGGTATATGATAAAGAAGGTAATACCTGACTAATTAGTATCTTCTGTTTGATATTGTTTTCTCTCAGAACATATTAATGGGCATCTTGTTCTATGTGTTAGGTTACTATAAAGACACAAAAATGCATTTAAACTGGCCATTAAGCCTCTGAGTAAAGAGCAGCATTAAAGTACTGCCATAAGAGCACAGTAGATGTAGTTCATCATAATTCAAGGTAGCATGTGTAATGCTGTGAATAATCCCATTGTCTTCATAGCAATCTTCATAGATTACTTCAAAAGTCTTTGTAAAAGAGCTGTCTGTGAATCCTCATGATGCTGACTAACTGTGTCTTCATTACACCTTCCATTCCCCCAGCTCTTAGTTGTCTTCTTTACTTTGGTTTGTTGATGGTGATTAATACTTTAAATAAATCAAAGAAGAATCAAGTCAGGGACTCATATGCAGAGTAATATGCATGCAGTTTACTATACTTTCTCTTAGGAATGCCTTATCTTAGAAATTAGTGAAGCAGATTGCCTAACAAAGAGCAAACTCTTTTAAAATGAAGAGATTTATTCAGACAGTTTGATTCATATATTAAAGAAATATATCCTGTCCCCAGCATGTTTCAGATGTGGCATTTTACAGAGTAAAGCAGAAAAATATAATCAAGAGACTTTAAAAAAAGAACAACCTAGGTTCATTTTTATTGAAAAGAATAATACCATAGCTAAAACTAGCTGATTTAGATGAAGGGTCTGCAGGAAATTTCAATCATAATTTATATCACAATGTGAATGATAAAACTAGCTACTTTGCATACAGAAATGTAGAACATTCGTTGTAATTTTTTTTTAAAAAAATAAGTTTTTAAAAGGCATTTCACTGTGATACTGTGAAACTGGAGTCATGTATGTATTCTACCTCGTACACACAGAGACAAAGGAGTATTTCTTATGAATACCCTTATATACTCATAAGAAAACTAAGAAATAATATCCTTCACATAAATATGAGGGTTCAGTGATAAATCATATATGATCAAAGAGGAATATATCCTGGGTTTGCAGGCAAATGTTGAGTCTAATATTGTTCACCATATGCTCTCAGTCTTTTGGGGGGGGGGGGATTAGAAAATTTTATGGCTGATTTACCCTCCCTTGTTGCTGAATAACCATTATCTGTTTGCTGTGATAGGTTTAACATCTACCTTAATGACAAAACCCATGAGGTTTCATTCTATTGAAGGACCACCAGCTTAAACACAGAACCAGAATTTGGGATCAGTTTTCTTATTTGGCTAAGATTCTATCCCCATCACTTTGCAAATGATTTTGAAGGCATATGGGCAATTCTGTATGAAGTGGTCCCAAGGCTATATTTTTGGTTGGTGAATTTTAGCCAGCAGAAGCTGTGCCTTTACTGGCTGGGATAATCAATCTATTCTTAAGGGAAGGCAAGATGCCAGAAAGCCTCAAGTTGCTGAACACCTGCTCTCTTTATTAAATCTGGGAGTGGTTGCTCTGGAACTGGAGCACACCTGGATCACCTCAGTTTCTGGATTCTTGCCATCCTAGCTTTTGTCCTACATACCCAAGAGGCACCAATTCCCATTTGTTCTTAGAAGCTAAGCAGGGACAGCCCTGCTAAGTACTCAGATGGGAGACCACCAATGAATATCAGATATAGGCTGTATTTCAGAGGAAGGAACTGTTAAAACCAAATCTGAGTATTCTGCGCTTAAGAAAATCCTATGAAATTAATGGGGTCACTGTAACATGACAGATTATTTTAAGGCACATGATATATACATATATAAGATTTTTTAAAAGTTCCTTTTGTACTCTGCTTGATGATCTTCACCTCACAGATTGATGGAAATTGTATCCATTAGAACCTTCTCCTTCTCCTTTTCCTTCTCCATGACTTTTGATGTAATTGGCCAGGAGATATTTGTACATATTGACAGGATATCATATATGTTTATGAAATGGCTCTTGAATAGTTCTGCCAATTTCTGACAGAGAGGCTAAGAACTATCCAGCAATGAGAAAATATATGGAACAAAGCAGCAAAGACATTCCAGTGGCTTCTCCTGTTGTTCCTTCAGAATGTTGCATGTGGAATTGCTTGCATAAGTAGGCACTGGATACCTTCTTATGCAAGCATGTGAAAAGTACAACCACTGGCATAACCTAGCATAACCCAGTCTAATGCCTCCATAGATTAGAATTATGAGTTAAAATTAGATTTGTTTGATTGTTTTACTCCCCAATGACCAAGATTCTGAAACAGGAAGTGTATGTGTATCACATAGCTCCGTAGCTACTCATGATGCTTCTACTTGTAAGCAGCACAACTCCACCAACACAACCATCTTGCTTCTTTGAACTGTTGTGGAAGAGTTTATCATTTATAGTTATGGTGTGTGTGTGGAGGAGGAATATCATGCAGTTGAAACATTGCCTTATGCTCAGTTGTCTTTCATGAGATAAGAAGGTGGAGGAAGATGTGCTTTGTACAACAGGCCAAAGTCTTGTAAAATCCAGATTTTCATGACAGAGTAAATAAAAAGTAGAGGGGTTTTTAAACAAAACAAAACAACAACAAAACTATACCCCTTTTAACTTATTTTTGAGAAGTAGAAAAGTAGAGAGGGTTTTTTTATTATGATAACTACATACTTTTATGTGCACCTTCTCCTCCTTAAATGGATCTTAAAGAGAAAGCCTACATATTTAATCATAAACAGAGTGGCTAGTACCCTTTGTTTAATTTTCAGATCTACAACTACCTTTTTCCTTGGCACATGCTTAGATTAATTTTCAGTTTTAAGTTATTTTCACCTTCCACTTTACAAGAACATGAGCAGAAAGAGGCATGATTTGATGATACCTTTGATACCTTCAACTTTTTGTTCCATTTTTAAAAAATCATACTTGGTTTTAAAGCAGCATATGTTTTCCAGTGCTTGCATTTTCCTACTACAGTAGTTAACAATACTATTGAATCCCTCTTTCATAGATTTTTTTTCCAACAGGGAATTTGGAGTACATTTTCCAAATGTTCAATTGTCGTTTTGTGACTTTAAGTCATTTTTGGCTTGGTGACCCTAAGGTGAACCTATCATGTGGTTTTCTGGGCCTGAGAGTATGGGGCTCTGCAGACCAGCAGGAAAAGTCAGATTGGAGGTGGAGTCGGGGTGTTGTGTCCATATGAAGCATGCTCCGGCTCTGCCCTCAGGCTGGCATGATGCCATGTGCTGCACCACACAGCACACAGCATGATGGTGATCCTCTGGTATTGCATCTGCACAATGCAGTGCTGAAGGGGTGCCGTAAAGCCATGCTGCAGTTGCTATTGCATCCTGCAAAGGCCAGATGAGGGCTGCGGCGGGCGATTACTGCAGCCCTGATCTGGCTGTAAAAGGGGCGGCCTGCATAGCCCCTATGTGACTCTCCCAGAGTCATCCAGTCCAATTTTAGATTTGGTTATTTGGATGCCTAATTTCTGTTTAACAGACACATGGAATCATAGAATCATAGAATCATAGAATTAGAGTTGGTAGAGACCTCAAGGACCATCCAGTCCAACCCCCTGCCATGCAGGAACTCTCATTCAAAGCATCCCCAACAGATAACCATACAGCCTCTATTTAAAGACCTCCAAGGAAGGAAACTCCACCACACTCTGAGGAAGTGTGTTCCACTGTCGAAGAGCTCTTACTGTCAGGAAGTTCCTCTTAATGTTGAGGTGGAATCTCTTTTCCTGCAGCTTGCATCCATTGTTCTGGGTCCTGTTCTCTGGAGCAGCAGAAAACAAGCTTGCTCTCTCCTCAATATGGCATCCCTTCAAATATTTAAACAGGGTTATCATATCACCTCTCACCCTTCTTTTCTCCAGGCTAAACGTCCCCAGCTCCCTAAGGTTTTTCTTATATGGTGTGGTTTCCAGCCCTTTCACCATCAGTCAGTCAGTCACAACAAGCATTTCTGTATATGTGATATGTACTGGATATTTGAGAAGGAAACAAAGGATTCAAGTTTAGCACATTGACAAAATCCATGGGCATTTCTAGAGGTTGCTGGGAGTGTGGATCACACTGGGTGAACTCTCACATTGCCTCCCAGTGTGGGGTATACTGCTGTGCCTTTCCACAGATAGAGTAGGACTCCTGGAGAGTGAAGGTCCTGGGAAGGATGCAATATAATTGCCCAGAAGTGGCAAGGAGGCTGGCCAAGTCACTTTCAGAATTCTATGGTGCACTCCCATTGTCACATGGTGCATAGACCTTTGTGACTTGCAAATGAGGTTGGTAGACCTGAATAACTCAGAACATGGACAGTCCCTTTGGGTGCTCTGGTCCATCAGCCAACAGCAGCAAGTAGAATGGAGTCTTTCTCTTCCACAGTGGCTGGATCTACTCATGCAGGACAATTTGCCTGGCTGGAGATGTGTGTGCCAGGCAGCATAGGGATGACAGCATGAGTTACCACACTGGGGTAGCACCAATCCTAGTGATGCATTTACAAAACTGCTTCCCTGAGTTTTCATCTTCATACATGTGCTCTCCAGAATTGCTTCCTTGATACAACAATCCAGGCAACCCTTGGGGTACTACTATGTGTTACTGCCAGTTCACTATGTCTCTGCCTTGGGGCAGGCAGAATGTAGATGTTGATCTCCTGGTAAATATTTGAGTAATTTACACAAGGTGGACAAAGATTTCTGACAGCAAGTCTGAGTAGTTTGTAGTAGAGTGACAAGGATTTTCAACTCCTAGCAACAGCAGCAACAAAATGATTCCTTTGCACCAAATGATTTTGCTGGAATGGAAAATACTTCGGGTGATCAAGTTTTTGTGTGACAAGACTTTGAATTCTATTCAGTTCTCATATGCAGAACAAATTCCTTAGCACTGAATTCTTGAATACTTTGTGAATGTCTTTTGTAACATGCTTCATTTCATGGATCCTGGGGATCTAGTTAATAGACAAATAACCAAATACAATAAATGCTGCAGTCCTGAAATCTGTCCAGTCTATGATGCATAATTTCAAAATTCTTCAATAAAAGTGCATTCTACTGAAATCAACAGAAGGTCTCCTTTCTAAAAAAATAAATTTCAGTCTGTTGCAACAAAATCCTTATGGCAAGAGAAATGTAATTTAGATATGTGGCACACATATGATGCCAATACTTCTATCTTTTACTGTAATTCAAAGGGGAAAGAATGAGGAAGCCCCACTGGTTATATGAACCAAAAATGGTATGTGGATCATTGTAAAGACACATCCTGACCTGCCATTTTTGGCACCATTTGCTATTGAGATATTATACAGGAACGTGCTTCAATCTGTGCTGCATTCTATGATCTGTTCCTGCACCACTTCTCTGGTTTCTTACAAGAAAACTTGTAGCTAATTTAAAAGATACAGTATATACATCTTCTTAAAAATCTGGCACATAAATCCCCTTGTTTCCTACCATAATCTTGCCCATCTTCTATCTCAATGTTTTATTTTTTAAAAAATAAGAATGGTGGATTTGTCTCAGTAAAACCTGTTATATTACACACCATGAGAGGAAGGGCTCTTAAGTTGCAGAACTGTGGCCTAAATCAATGTCATGAAGTAAGTGTGTGTCTAGAGGTAAGCTTAGTTATTGTTGCATGATGTTGTTCCATGTTCATCATTTCTTGGCTGCTAGGATGTTCTAGAGCAATTATATATAATTATATTAATAATATATAATTCAGTTATTAAAAGGTAATATAATATATAATATATATTCAGCAGAAACTGAATCAAATAAAAAGGATGGAAGGAAGGAGCCACCCCACACTCCTGCATACACATATGTAAGTGACACCTGAAAAACAAGCAACTGCATTAGTATAATTTGATGTACAACAACATCTGTCCAGTTTCTCAGTATCCTAGAAGTTCCTTCTGCTAGCCAAACAAATTCTCAGCTATCTTTATCACCCTCACACTGTCAGCTTGTTTTCTTTCTTTTTCTCTTTATCTTTCCAGCTCTCTCTCCCCTCACATCAAACTGCAAAAGCTTTGTTTCAGCCCCTACTTTTTAAAATGTGTTTTATTCTTTTAATAACTAGCTGTTTTAATATTTAATAATTTAATTCCTTTTTAATGTACTTTTTCTATATTTTTAATTGTACTTTTTTTAATGTTGTGAAGCCACTCTGAGCTCCAGTTCTGGGGAAAGAGTGGGATAGAAATAAATATAATAGATAGATAGATAGATGTCCTGCAAATTCCAGTGCTAGGTCATAGCTGGTGCCCAGCAAGAGCCATCAGTCAGGACACAATGCTTCTTGTCAAGGGTTAGATTACTCCAGTAAAAGACTGGATCGTTGTTTACAATGATATCTTCTAAGAGTACTTTCATAAATCATGTAAATTACCTTGAAATATCAGGTCTACCCAAGTCTAGTTGTAGGATTGCATGCTTATTCTATGTTTCTGCAAATACTGTACTCTCCACAGAGCACATAAATAAATAGGAGAGGCTTTCCACACTGTTCTGGGTGACCTACAGAGCACACATCCTATGAGAAAGTAATTTAGGAATAAACAAACAATGTGAAGTTGCTTGTCATGTAGTGCTCTGTACAAGCTATGCTGTGCTTAACTGGAAATAAATATTGCACATGAGTGCTACTATTACGTGGACTTCTCATTCTTGTTAAATATAGCATAGTCTGAACCAAGAGACAGGTAATAGTTGTGAGCAGGGGGAGCCAAATCACCCCTGCTTACCAGCAGTGGCATCCTTTGGTGCAAGGGGGATGATAAGGGGGTGGCAATGACCAAATGGTGCTCTCGGCCTTCTCCTTTGCTGTAGTGGTGGAGGTCTCCTTGTGAGGAGGCTTCCACTGTTGCAGCTAGCCAGGAGTGCTTGACCAGGTGTCATCCCTCTTCTAGGTGTCACCCAGTGTGAACCGTCACCACTGACTGACACCGCATCCCCTAATGACACCATTGCTTACCAAGCCCTCCATAGGATGGATGTGTCTGAAGGCATAGCAACACTGCCTTACATCAAAGGCATGATTGAAGTGACTTAACACAATTCATCTTGTGGATCCAAATTTACCCACTTTGCCCTTCCCAGTGGCTAGGTGCAAGGTGCAAAACTTTCTCCTCCCCAACCAGGTTCTGGTTGCAGGATTGGGAACAGTACAAGGATTGTTGAGACTTGAGAGTCAGTGCATGGGCTTTCTCTAGTGTCTGTACAGAACAGAGTCTTCCTGACCCACATGGGAGTTGCAGGAATGGTTTTCCAGCTGGCTCCTGAATCTGGGACCAAATATCTGGGGAACTCTCCCAGATGACTTCCAAGTGTTTAGGAGTCTCCTCACCTCAGGTATCAACTGCGGGAGTATTCCCATTTGAGGGTAATGTGTCTTCATCTATCCTACATCTTTTTCCAGTCGGGTTATACTTCTGCTCTTATCTCTGATCACTGATTAGGATTTCCCGACATGTCTCTAGTCTTCTCATTTGGGGGCATTGCTCCCTTTTTAATCACTGGATATTTTAAAAAATAAACAGATACTCATTTATATATCTTGCTGTACATTTTCAATCATAAGTAGAGAACTAGGAAAATTTACTTTGGGATTATAACTCCCAGTATCCCCAGTCAGTTAACTAAGGAATTGAGGGAATTATAATCCAAAAAGTAACTTTTCCAAAGTCTTCAGAAGAGTTGCACTGAAACGTAACACTAGGTGTGGGCATGGAGAAGCCCTTTCTAAAACTTTAAAATTAGTTTTCTGCCTTACACATTAAAACATTTGCAAAGTTTTCACATTTATCTCATGCAGTTCTTATATTAATGGTAGCTTCCTAAATAGTGCTTCCATTTTTATTTTGTGAATGAATCAAATAATAAGATGTTAAATAGATAAATATGAACAGCCTTTAATGTGACCTTAAATAGTTATAATTTTCATAATTAAATAAATGTTCACATTTTTGTAGTCAGGTTGTTCTTTTGTTCTTTTCCTGTAACCAAAACTCTGGTAATGTATAGATATCAGTAGCACAGACTGCACTCATATGCACACTTGTTGTTGTCTTCAAGTTGCTTCCAACTTATGGTGAGGTTATCATGGAGTTTGCTTGGCAAGATTTGTTCAGAAGAGATTTGCCATTGCCCTCCCTTGAGTTTGAGAACATGTGACTTGCCCAAGGTCACCCAGTGGTTTCATGGCCAAATAGGGAATTGAACTCCAGTCATAGGGAGCCAGTCTTGGACTGCAACTCTGAAAACCAGGGTTGGATTCACTGCTCCAAAATAGGGTTGCCATAAGTCAGAATTACTTGAAAGCGCACACCACACACACACTCCAGAGTCATAGTCCAACACTCAAACCACTATGCCACTCTGGCTCTCTACTACCAGTGAGTAAATTTCCCTTAAGTTAGTGGATTTGTGCTAAATCCTTCAACCCCCCCCCCCCCCCCCATCTGCCAATGCTTTATTCTCTCTGCTGCATTGTTTCAACATACCTTCCTGGCTAAGTATTCATGAGATGTTTGCAACATGGGAGAGCCTAGGGAGTTTATTGCAGATCATTTTTCGTCCTATCTGGGCATGGGTTGGGAACGGGCTTGAACAAGTGAGAATGGGTGTTATCACACAGGAAAACACTGCCGATGCCACTGGGAGACTACAAGCCAAACTCCAGCCATGCTTTGGCCGCTGATTTTGAAGGACAGAAGCTTTCCATCATTCAAAATCAGTGGGCAAAGCATGGCTGGGGGACAGCTTGTAGTCTCCTGGTGACATCAGCAGCCTTTTCCTGTGTGATAACACCCATTCTCACCTGTTCAAGCCCGTTCCCAGCCCATGCCCAGATTGGACGAAAAATGATGTGTGATCATCTCCTAGGTCCCTTGCTGAACCTATACATTTCTGAGGGAGAGCGATAACAGAATTGCTTTTTTCTGTTGTGAAATGTAGCTGTGTGATGGAATATGGCCAATTTCTAAACATCCCCTCCTTAGCACTGTCAAGGATGTGCATCAAATTGACAGTACATTTCATGGAAGGTGCACACAGACTTGGAGAGCTTCCCCCACCCCCATAATTTGTACTTGGCCCTAGCAAGAGGGCAGTTTGAGAAACAGATACTGAAGGTTATCACACTTCTCCTTTTAGGCAGACAACCTGAAGTCAGTGTTACTAGGCAGACTGAGAGCCATGAAAACTTGACCTTCTTTGCCATGTGAAAAGTATGAAGAAGGGAAAGACTATAAATAAAGCACTACAGTTCTTGGATTTTCAACATTGAGTTTATAGGGAAATTGGCTTTTAAGCTTTAACTATGTTGTTCTGGTTCCTAGTTTCCCTGGGCAACAATTTCACTTCAGCATTACAAAGTACTTGCTTCAAATTACCACATTAAACACACACACAGACGTTCATACCATCGTTTGGCTTGTTTCCTAATGAACTGAAGTGCAGTATTGAGAAGTTAATAGTGATTGTGAGATAGCCCAAATAAGTGAAGGAAGTATTGTTGATATGAGGTGGTTAGGTTAACTCTGGAGTGTGAGCCTCTAACATGGGATAAAGGGATAAAGAGACCGATGAAAGTGTTTATAACAAATTTGATTTCATTAGTCCATATTATGTTTTTGTTCCTTCCTGACCAGGATACTCTCCAACATACACGTGTGGTCAAGCATTAGTATCGGGGTGTGTGCGTGCGAGGGGTGCAGGCCAGCAATTCAGAAGGGGGGGTGACACCCAAGAAGGAGGGTGCCACCAGGCTGGCTCTCTGGCCCCATGCAGGGCCTTTTCAGGCTGCCCAGACCCCAGCACAGAGGCACCCCGAGCACTGTGGCTGCTCCCTGGGAGTGTGTGGGATATTTCCAGCCACGCACACACAACTTTGCATGCATTGGAAGTCATGCATCAGAAATCTCACCTCCATAGGTCCTGCCCCCTCCCCATGAGTGACCGCACTGGGTGACACCAATCCTAAGGACACTACTATGGTCAAGCAACTAGAGTATGATCAAGATGGCAAAAGTAATTAATGAAGAAGAACATACAAGCTAGGACAGGCTGCAGCAGTTTACTTTTGCCTGAGCCTATTCCAGAGGACAAGTCCCCCCCCCCCCCTAGTGAGCTAACTGAGTGCAAACTACTTTTTCACTTTGAACTCAGGTTGCAACAATTGAAGTATGTTGATGACAAAGAGGGAAATTAGAATGAGGAGAAACAAACTGGGACATTTTAAAAGCAGGTGAAAAAGTGTGTGTGTGTGTGTGGGGGGGGGGAAGAGAATTAATAAATTGGCACAGTTGGAGGTATGAAGAAGCATATAAATAAAGTTACAGTATTTCCTAATCTTCCTGACTCAGGTATTGGAGAAAGCTACACTGTACTTTACAGAAAAGCTGGGAAAAGTTATTTTTGGACTACTTCCAAAAATAAATAAATAAATAAATAAATAAATATCCCCAGTGATATTGTATCTCCCAGAATCCCCCAGACAAGATAGCCACTGGCTGATCTTTCCGAGCTTTTCATTGCAGCTAAGCCCACATAGTGTTCACTTTTGCAAATCACTCTCTGGAAAAAGGAGGGTGGAGAGGAGATTTGATGCTGAGAATGGATGTAGATGAGTAGTCTAAGATACTTTGTTGCCGCAGGTTAAATATAAGATATTCCTTCATACCTTGTACAGAAACTGGCAGCTGACCTTTACTTCAGTATTGGTGACAGAAGCACAGCCTCCAATGCACCTTAGGAGAGAAGCTAGCTAAGGGTTTCAGGGCAGGCTATGAAGTCTGTATGACCCATTACTCACTGCCTTTCCTCACCCTGGTGTTGCCAGGTTTTCAAAATAGCCAAAAGGGACAGTAGAAATTCATAGCATGCAGGGCTGACAATCAAGAAGCAGCTGTTAACCAGTTTGTGAGCTACTGAAATACCAAATGAAAGTATTGATTTCACTTAAGTTACCCATGTATTTTTCTGTAAAATTAACCCATTGTCCACCAGATGCACACATTTATGTTTTATGAAGGATCCATATGGGAAAATATGTGATTTTTTTTAAACATCTTGTTCAGTCTGTATAAAAGGAAGATCTTTCCAATCTTCAAACAGAAAACATATTTTACAATATGGGGCACTTGCTAGTCTTATAAGAGATAAACTTTCCAGATCTTAAAAAAAAAAAGGGGAGGGGGCATGTCTTACTGTAAGAGTCACATGGCAACCCTACTTCACCTCTTTGAACTTCTCATGCATCAAGCAGCTGTTTTACTCTATCTAACAGAGGACTTGTACCTGTTCAGACCTCGCAAAACTGCAAAATTAGACCACAGTGAACATAAAAGCTGTAGAAGCAGGAGTTCTAGGAAAGGGGGCAGAGTATTCGACAAAAAATATTAAACACACACTCTCTTTCTGTGCCTTTTTCAATGAAAACTCTTTCCTTCCTTAGGTCATTTTGCAATAGTTAAAAACAGTCAGGGCCTAGTGTTATGAAACTGCAGCATAACCAGCAGTTTTACCCTCCATGGACAAAAACACTGCTTTTTAAAGAAAACATTTTTGCTGCTGAGGAATAAACAGATACTACTGGCCTTTTGTAAAAAAACAAAACAAATTATATAATAGAGCAATTCTGTAATAAATGTATTCAACATTGCACATGACTGAAATAAATTTAGTGTTAACTTTTAATGAAGTACAGTTCAAAAAGGATCACTGTATAGATAATATTCTAAGATTCTAAGGAATTTTCTACTTTTTGCATTCTGTGTCTTCAGTATTTTCAGCCATAGATGCACTGCTTTTCTCTCATCACACCTCCATTCTCTGTTAAACGTTCACAGCTTTATGGAGTTCAGATGTAAGGTGATTCACTAAGTTTTAAAAATAACTATCTCCACCAGCTCTTATTCCATGAGCAATTTGAACAGTCTGATTCTTTTGCTATACACTCAGTTTATAGGCAGCATGTACATGTTTTCCTCATCTTTAAATGCCTTCACTATCAATCTTGAATTTTTAAAATGAATAACAATATGCCTCCTATCACACCTTATGTTTCAATAATGGCTGGTTCCTTTTTCATTTGCGGACTCTTTTGGAAAGCACTTTTTATCAGTTTTGGGTTTATCCATCTAATGCTTGGCTATGTTTCTTGTTATGAAGCATGTTATTCATCTATTATTCCCCCTTTTAAAGCTTTTAAGTTATGTATTTTATTGTTTTTAATTGTGATAGTTTAATTGGGAGGGGAGTTGAGAAGGGATTTTGGGAGGGGAGTTGAGAAGGGATTAAATGTGGATTTTATTGTATTCTATGTATTTTATTGCGGTAACCTGCCTGGATCCCTTGTGATTGGGTGGGCTATAAAATGATGATGATGATGATGTTCCTAATTTTGATCAGGTGTTCTTAGCTTTGTTTCAGCTATATCAACCATCTTAATTCCAAAATGTCTTTCTCTGAAGCCATGGTTGTGGCAGCAGCATTAGAGGACAAAAGGTTTGGCAGAAAGTCCTGTTAATTTAAGAATTTTTGTAGCAGCATGTTACATTCCATTTTATATTTCTTTTAGCATTTGGCATGGTGCACACACTTCACCTGAGCCTTCTATGTTGCCTGGCTACTGGCTTCACCTTTGACTCAAACCTAGGCGTTCCTATCTCTGTCATATATAGGAAAGGTAAGCACAGATATTCATTGCTTACAATATGGTTAGTGCTTTCTTTCCATTAAATCATTCAATTCTGGCCTTTATTGTTGTTAACTGCCTTTGAGTCAGCCTCAACTCATAGCAACCCTGTGGCTGAGGCATCTTCAAGATTTTTGCTTTTGATACCAAATTTTCTGTTAAAGACATAATACCCAGGAGTACATCTACTTTGGTATCAAAGGCAAAAATAACATAGAACAAACAGGGATAGGTTTGTATACTACAAATAATAATAATAATAATAATAATCACTTAACATGTTTCATCAAATGTGTTATTCAAATATAAGAATATGCATTTGGTCAGGTGAGCCTGACATCAATAAATGAAAACATCCTGAACCTTCTAGAGATTACTGAAAGACTTCCTCCAAAATGCATCTAGGGATGACTTTTTTTTTTACCAGCCTCCACCTATGACCTCCATTTTGGTGTCTAAAGTTATAGACCTATGTTTGTTTGTTTTTAAATCGCATTGCAAGAGCTGATGATGCAGGTTGCTCTCAAGACTGTCCCTGACAAATCAGGATAATGCGGCGGGGGGGGGGGGGAGTGCTATCAAAATGTCTCAGCCAGTCTTGGGGCTGATGTAGCAGAGGAACCATAATGGACTTCTGCATGCAGATCTCTTATGCTAAAAGTGTGACCCGTAGAATCATGACCATAAAATGCCAAGGAAGAGTAACTGAGGTACAACTTGTAGATTTCAGCCACCAACCTTCCCTCTTTTCTTTGAAGAAATAGCAGTTGGAAACAGTGTATCAAGGAAACCTCTTTAAAAAGGTAAGTGCAAGAGCCTCCTAACACAGTTCAGGATCACACAAGTGGGAACATAGTACAATGTAAAGGCCAAAAAGACCCCTAGACCCCTTGAAGTATGGCCAGTCACTGGGAATTCTGCTTTTGACTTGGGCAAGAAATGGTGAACTCATTAGGAGCTGTCTGTCTAGAAGCCGCCATACATTCTCTCAATTGATGTTCCACTGGTTTGTATATGCATTTTTTCAATGTTTTGTCATTTGACCTATTATTTTGATATAGATTTTTATGGTGGCACTTTGTTTTTCAGATTTCTTTCAGGGAGTTATCAGCAATGATTGCAAAATCCCATTTTTGCAAACTGTTGTGCAATTCTGAAGCATATCACTGCCTGAAAAATTGACACTGTCTTCCCCACCTCCAGTGAACATAATTTAATTTTCATAGAATCACTCCAGAATTCAGTTAGCCACTCATGACATTCAGAGATTTGTGTATATTAAAAGTACACTCAAATATTATCAAGGCACACTTGGCTTAGGGGTGTTGGCTCCTTAAAGGGGGGAGCTGACCCGTTGTAACTGGGTGAGTAACTGTCAAGGATTGGGTGGCCTTATTAGTTCTCCAGAAGAACTTGGAGGGCTGGAAGATCCTCCTTGGATTCTCCTTGACCATTCTAGGTCCTTTTAAGCACAGGGCATGTGTTTTCTTTTATAACAGTAAGTGATCTGGAAGTCATTTCCTATTTTTAAAAAGACCTCTCCAGGGCTGGAATGGCCCAGGGAGGGCAAAACGTTTGTGAAATTATCCCTCATGCCCCTTAGATACTATTTCAAGACATTTGGAGATAAAAACATTTGTGGGGGGAACCCTGAATTTTTTTTTTTAATCCTGGAGGCTACAAAATCCGCCCTCAGAATCATATATAGCACCCGAGTCTCAGTTTCCTCCCTCCTGCACTATAACCAATCTCTGTTCTCAAAGTAAACTTCTCAAAGGAAAATATCCCAGCAAAAAATCTTGTACTTGACTTAGTTTATTTTAACAAAAGCATTACACTTCACTAGGACTTCTTCACTCTTGGGTCTGTATGAGTTTCACAAAGCTCTTGCTGCAGAGCTGTTACCATGGTTGCAATAAATAGCCTGAACTTTTTTACACAGTTGAATTTTAGGTAGACAGTATAATCAAATAGTCATTCAAAATTGAATACAAATTTTGCTTTCTGCAAATGGCCTTGATTCTTTCTTTTCTATTGTGAAGGAATTAAAATCACAAAAAACAACTTTTGCAAGTCAGTAAACAACAACAAAAATTCCAGCCCTGTGAAGTTCCAAACATCTGCTCTAACAAAAGACGTTGATTTAGAAAATGTTGAGCTCATCTAGCCATTATCGGGGAGGAAGGGAGGTACTACCATATACACTTATCAGAACACAAATCTTGCTTGTATAATCTGGTTAAGAATGAAAGGAATGCCCTAGGTGGGGATTCCAAGAACCATTTTACACTGGTGTTGCACCAGTGGTACCTGTGATAAACATAAAATATAAAGGAAAACACTAACTAAGAAATAGCAGGAGAAGGGGGAAAGCCAAATAATCAAATAAAAAGGGAATATGGTAATAAATTATATTACTAGAAATATTATTTCTATATATTTCATATTACAGTGGGCCCTTACAGTTGTGTAAGGCAAAATATGCATATGCTTGAGCCCCACTGTATTGAGCCCCACAGGCATGTGCACCATTCATTTTATTACAGCATGGATTCAGCATAAGCTGAAAGCTGCATATGGTGCAGGCGCTCTGTATTATTCATTATCATATTATATCTTTTGTTTGATTGTTTGAATCCCCCCCCCCATTTCTGAATTGGTGTTTTGCTTGCTTAAAAACCCTCCTGTGTTTCTTGTGTTAAAACATAAAATATGAAGCAGAGATGAGCATCTCCAAACATATGTTGCAGCATGTAGGACTGTTGTGACTTTGTCTACGAAAGGAGTCATGGGGGAGTCTCCTCTCTTTCTTCATGTTTACTAGTACAACATATTTATTAGTTATATGTATATTCCACCCATCCTCCAGTAAGGCAGTGTAAGCCTGAATCCTACAGCTCACACTAGAGAAGAGTAATTAAATCAATGTGATTAATCCATGTGTTGACTTCCTATTCAGCAATTGATTCACATAGTTGTCTTTAGCTGAAATTAAGCAACAAGTTTTGGGTAACAACTGGCTCTCCTATTCTCTCCATACTTTATCTTCCCAACAAACTTGTAAGGTAAGTCAGTCTGAATGACTGTGACTGCCTCAAGACAATCCAGTAACATGTATGGTTTAGTGGAAACTAGAATCTGGCTTTCCCCAGTCCCAGTCCAGCATCCTCACCACTCCATCACAATGTCCAGATGAAGGTAGAAAAGGTAGCAGGGACTGGAATTTCCCCATAACAGGTGAATAATTGGACCTTTCCTTTTTCTGAGGCCCTACATTTCCCTAGACCTATTTTTTTCTGAACAAAAAATGTTTTTTTTAAATGAACCACCCCTTTGCCCAAGAGTAAAATTTACCTTTTTAAATAGATTCCCCTTGCATGGTTTTACAACAGAAAATGGCTGCATTTCCAAGTTGGGACAGGATGTCTGGCTACTTTCAGTTTCCTCCCCACCCCCATTATGTTTTCAGCAGTTGGTATGGCCCCCAGAGGGTCCCAGACAACAGTGACTGATGGATCACACACCTGTAGGGTAGTAAACCCACTCTAGGCTTTATTATTAATTTTAAAGGATCTGTCCAAGGTTCTGAACCTATTTTAGGGCTATCAAGTTCAAGCTCTTGGCTATGTCATTTAAAGTTTGGACTAAAATCTGGAGCAGACTCACCATCCATCTCATATAGAAGCCACTAGCTGTTGCCTGGTCCCACAGACCTATTAAAGCTGCCCACTCCCAATCCTGAACAGAGCAGTGCCTAGGAAGAACAGAAAGGAGACAGTTTAAGAAAAACAGGCTTGTGTTTGCATACTCCAGAGTGTCTTTTCTTAGGGTCTGTTTGCTGGTTCCTTTTCTTCCATGGGACTCATCCATCTTCCGCTTGCTAACCCTATCCTGAATGCTTGGGTCTTCCCATGTTCCTCTGGTGTGGTTTTAGAGCTGCAGAAGGGACAGGTAGCACATCACCCTGTTCAGTCATAAAGGTACACGGTTTCTTTGGGGGTTAAACTTCTCCACGTCTCCATAGTACAGTGAGCTTTCTCTAACCACATTGGATGCCATGGCTTATTGTGTTCCCCAACTTTACTTGAAGAGAATGAGATTCTGTCCTCCCCTATTTTCTGATGTTCTCATTATCCTCCTGTGGAAGAAACACAGATAGGGGAAAATCCATTTTCTGAAATCCCAGCATTCCCTCCCAAGCTCTGTGGGGGTCATCTTTTTTCCTTTCCTAAAGAAGGCAGTGGGATAGTGACTAGTGCAAGATGGCTCAGCAAGCATCACAGACTAATGGAGATATGAACCATGGTCTTTCCTAGTCTGAAGGCCCTTTCACACTACAGAGTTTCAGCACTTTTATTCCACTTTAACTGCAATGGCAACATCCTATGGAATCTTAGGGGCATTTAGAATTCTTAGCCAGAGGACTCTAATGCCCCACCAAACTACAAATTCCACAGGATGCAAATTTGATAGTGAAAGAAGAACTTAGAGTGTTAAAGGACTCCTGGACTGACATATTAACCACAGCCCTGGACATAGTCCTACACTGGATCTTGTCTACTCTAATTCAATGCTCACTGAGTCTGTTTACAGAATAACAACCACCACCACATCCATTTTAAAAACAGCAATCCTATGCTATTGCTAAATAGTACCCAGGCTCATATCTGCTGGCTGCAGTGAGCTGTAGTTCCCCAGAAGAAAGTTATAGGAACTGCTGAGAGTGAATTCCTAACCACAGCCATCACAGCATTGCCTTAATTCTAATATACGGAATGATGATTACACAATTCTTCAGATAAGCGTGGGTGGGAAACTGTCTTTTGTTACATGCAGGCTTGGCATTAGTGCTTCCACGTTCATGTGAATAATTATAGGGAAGGTGTGGAGATTTTATAAGGAAGGTGAAATAAGACTGGTAGATAATCTTCTTGTGAAAGAAATATGAGTGGAAAAGAATGTTTTTCTTCGTAACTGTTTGTTGAATATACTAAACTTCTGCTAGTTAACAGTTCTGCTGCAATTAGGTGACAAAGTAATCAATTAAGAATGCACATTCACCTTTAGATTTCTGTCCCCTCTCCCCTAATTCCTTGCTTAATTTTCCTTTATACAACTGCTTACATGTTGGAAAAAACAAAGTTCACAATAACAAGCGTGCCTGATCATTTTTGTAGCTCTCCCCTTTCACATTCTGATCTGGGCTGTTGCAGAATTTTTTGTGACAGAATTTTTTGTGACCTTTCTCTTTCAAACTCAGGATGTGAAAAGTGTGTGCCTGTTTTTAAGCTGAAACCTGTTTTTTGAAATCTTTGGATGTGGAGCAGTAACCAGCAGCATATTCAATGTATGGCTGGTGCACCGGCATAGTAGACACTGGTGGTTAGAGGGCAAGGACTCCTCCACTCCCAGACGTCATGCTACCAACTTTAAAGTACCCTTCCCAAATATATGTACTTCAGTTTATGATCATGCAGAATCTTTGAAGAAACCTATGAGACTAGTCCACATTAAAAAGATATTATTGCAAGCTATTGGAGAATAAGCAAGAGCTTAATTTATCTTATGTGGTTGTTTTTCTGTATTGCTTTTGATGTATTTTAGTAGGCATCTCTAATTTGTCATTTGCAATTTGTGATGTAATGTATGATTTTATCTGTGTCTTGTGTTGTTGATGAGAGCTCCAAAAACAAAAGGATAGATATTATGTTTTCTCCTCGTTCTCTTTCTCCTCCTCTCGGTGTTTTACAGAGTATTTGGTATTTCTGACTGGTGTTTTGTACCATCGTTAATTCAGAGTTTATCAAAGAGTCTAGAAATCAGTGGAATATTCACTGTATCTCCACTAGAGAAATAATGCAGTTTGACAGTGCTTTAACTGCTATGGGATTTGTAATTTATTGTAGCACCAGAGCTCTCTAAATGATAAGTCTAAATATCTCATAAAACTACATACCCCTGAATTCCATAGCATGGAGCCATGGCAATTAAAGTGATGCCAAACTGAATTATTTCTGCAGTGCAGATGTAGCCACTGTTGGACAATAGTAGTAAGCTAGCACCAATATGAAGATGACATCTATAATATAAAGCCTTTTGTTATACATTTTTTTTAAAAAAAATAAAACGCTGGTTTGGTGGATCAGTTCTTTCATATGGCATTCACACTGAGGCATATGCACCTGGATGTTTTGAACTAACTAACCCTAGTTGTGGTTCTCCTCTGTCCAACAGGTCACTTTGCAGGTGTGACCATGGTGCTGACCAGCCATTCTGTGCCTTCTGCTTTACTGCATCACTGTACAGAACCTCTAGAAAATGTGTTTCATTTTCAAAAAGTTCCTTCTATTTGTCTGTATGTACCTTCACTAACATATGAGAACAACATTGCTGAAACTTGCTCTCCAGATGTGTGCTCATAAATCTTATTGAAACCAGTGTGTCTTTGGTCCAAAGCCCACTGCAGAAATAATCCAGTTTGAGACCACTTTAACTGTCCTGGTTCTAGTGCTAGGGAATCCTGGGAATTGTAGTTTTGTTGTGGCAGCAGAGCTCTCTGACAGAAAAGGCTAAATGTGTCACAAAACTGCAGTTCCCTAGCATTGAGCCAGGGCAGTTAAAGTATCTGCAAACTGGATTGTTCCTATAGTGTGTTTTGAACCTTTATTTCACAGGATGTGGAACTCAATATTTTTTAAAATTCAGTTAAAAAAATAGGATAAGGTTATACTGCGTATCTTGAAGAAAGATCAAACACGTTGGAAACAAAAAGTTATGTCAGATGTAAATAATTTGTTGACCTGAAAGGTATCCTCAATGCAATAGTATGAAAAATTGTGTTTTGCTTGTTGTAGAAAGGATCCAGAGAGCCAACATGGTGTAGTGGCTTGAGTGTTGGATTAGGACTCTGGAGACCAGGATTCAAATCCTGCCTCAGCCATGGCAAATCCTCTCTGAAGCAACTTGCCAAGAAAACACCAAGAACATCCCTTAGGCCAAGTCACCATACGTTGGAAATGAATTGAAGGCATGCAACAACAAGAAGAAAGGATCAAACAAGCTGGTTGCTTCACAACAAGAGTGGGCAACTTCAGTGAGTCTAGAGGCTACTTTTCTGCCCTGGGACTTCTGGAGACCACAGATACTGTCAAAAACATCACAAAAAGGGGTGGCTGGGAGGGAAGTGCTTATCATGCACCAAAGTTCAATTTGATCAATGGATGTTCGGCTGTGTGTGATAAACAGTGTAGAAGGCCCATGGAATTTATTACATAGGTGAATTGCTATTCATGAAGTCTTTCAGGAATGGCAATTTAGCTTTTCCTTTTGCTGAATATTTTTAATGGAAACATCTGAGAGCCACCAAAAGAGCCTTGGGGGTTTGCGTACAGCCCCAGGGCCTCACCTTGTGAACTCTTGCCCTAGTAAAGTACAAAGATTTGATTATCCTACAGACTGCTGGTGGTTGGGAAGTTGGTGGTGTTGTAATAATAATGAAAAGAAAGTAAAGCCCCACCCCTCATTAGAAAATAATATAATGTAGTAATCCATTCACTGGTAACTTCCTGATAAGATTACTGCAACGTACTCTGTGTAGTTCAAGTTGACATGAAAGCTAGTGTTATGTAGTTTCTACATGGTGTTCCACTCAGCATTCTACCTGCTGTATTTTGGATTAGCTGCAACTTTCATATCATCTTGAAGAGAACTGGTTGCCAATATGCTTCTGGTCTGAATTCAAGGTGCTGGTGGTAGCATTTAAAGACTTAAATAGCTTGGGACCTCAATGCTTGATGGAATGTGTCTCCCTATATATGCCTGCCTGAGATTATAGGTCTGCTGGAGGGAGCAATACACTGTAAAAGGACACAGGAGAGGGCCTTGTTTGCTGGGGCACTCTAGTTATGGAATATCCTCTCCTTAGAGGCCTATGAACGCCGGTGTCATTCCAGTGACAAGTCAGAACATTTTTTTTATGGAAAACCTTTGAGGCCTAACTGGTTTTATTCAAATTTGCACTTGTATTAAGTTTTACATTACACTAGGCTCTTGGTATCTGCTGGAGTTTGTTTTCAGGAATACCATAGAAACCAAAATGCATGGATGCTTATTATACACTTGTTACATGCAAGCAAAATTATACTCAAAACATAGGCTCCAACCATACATGGGGAAGAAATCCCAGAGGTCCAAGCAGTGTTCAGGAAAGGAAGAGGCACTAGGGATCGCATTGCAAACATACAATGGCTAATGGAGAGCATCAAGAAATTTCAAAAGAAAATCAGCATGCACTTTATAGATTATAGCATAGCCTCTGACTGCATAGATCATGAAAGGCTGTAAAATGCGCTTAAAGACATGAGAGTGCCAATACATCTGATAGTCCTGGTGAGGAATCTGTACTCAGGACAAGAGGCTACTGTCAGAACAGAACATGAAGAAACAGAATGGTTCCCAATTGACAAAGGGGTCAGACAAAGCTCAATCTTATCACCCTACCAATTCAATTTACATGCAGAACATATTGTAAGAAAAGCAGGCTTGGACACAGAAGAGGGAGGAGTGAAAATAGGAGGAAGAAATATTAACGATCTCAGATATGCTGATGACACCATAATACTAGTAGAGAACCTCACAGACCTGGAACACCTACTGAGGAAGATCAAAGAAGAAAGTGCAACATAAAGTTGAACATAAAGAAAAACAAAAATAATGACCACAGCGAACTTACACAAATTCAAACTAGACAATGAGGAAATAGAAAAAGACTTCTCATATCTGGGATCATACATTGATAGGAATGGGGATTGCAGCCAGGAAATCAGAAGAAGATTAAAAATGGGGAGGGCAGGTATGAAAGAACTAGAAAAGATTCTAAAGTGCAAAAATATACAACTGAGCACAAAAGTTAGAATCATGCAAGCTATTATATTCCCTATTACCATATATGGATGTGAGAGCTGGACAGTTAAGAAAGAAGATAGGAAGAAAATCAATTCATTTGAGATGTGGTGCTGGAGAAGAGCGCTAAGGATCCCATGGACAGCCAAAAGGACAAACAAATGGGTCCTACAGCAGATCAAGCCAGAAACCTCCCTGGAAGCCAAGATGACAAAACTTAGACTGGTGTACTTTGGACACATAATGAGAAGGCATGAATCGTTGGAAAAAAACAATAATGCTAGGAAAGGTGGAAGGAAATAGAAAGAGAAGAAGGCCACATGCTAGATGGATGGACTCTATTCAAGAGACCATGAATATTTTGCAGGAGCTGAGCAGAGCAAAAGAGGACCAGGGGTGGGGGGTGGAGTGGGGCTAGAGATGTCCCATCAGCAGGGTTGCCATGAGTCAAGATTGACAGGAAGGCCATTCATAACAACAACAATTATACAATGGCTTACTAAAATGATGTCTCTTTTATAAAATGCCAAAATCAATGGTTTTTTTTGGCGGGGGTGGGCTGGAATTATTTTTTAAAAAAAATATTTTCAAGCCACAGATGGTTGAATCTGTGGATTCAGAATCCATGGATATGAAGGGCTGATTGTATTTGAAATTGTTTTAACTGATTTAAATTGTCTTTTTGAAAGTATTAAATGGTTTAATATGTTTTTCAGTTTTAATATTATTCTTATTGTTTAAAACTGCTCCAATCTGATTTTTAAAATCTAATGTCCTGGGATCATCAGATGTAAGGTGAGACATAAATATTTTGACAAACTAAATAAAGAAATATTAACCACAAAGAAGGATTCTCTTCTTGAAAAATAAATTCCAATTGCAATGCAATTATCTTAGATTACTTTCTGGGTTTTCATTCAGCTGAAGGCATCTTTTTCCTGTCTTCCAAAAGCATTCAGTGTGCACTTGTCTAAATTTTGTTGGAGATTATGACTCATAAAAGTGATAGGGAAGAACTGATTAGTAAAATCAACTTGAAGTGCTCAGCATGGGGCTTGAAGTGCACCGTTTCTCAGTTGCTGTCTTGCTAATCAATTCTCTTCAGTCAACTGAATGTCAGAAAAGTTATGTAAATGAATGCAAGTTTAAGAGAGATCTTCATTGATCTGTTGTAACTGTATTACTTACAACTCTGCCATAAAATCAGCATGTATCTGAACAAGTATCAAATACCACCTTGGACAAATTACTCTTCATTCCCATCTGATGGCCCTAGCTGAGAAAACAAACAAACTTGCAGAGCAGCAAGAACAAAAAGCTCTCCTTCCTGCATCTGGGTGTTTTAAATGGTATTTTAGTTAAAACAGGCAAAGGCACAAAAATCAGAAATGTTGATGGGGTTTAAGTAAGCAATTACTTCATAGCGTGGTGTGCATTTTTTAAACCTCTTCTGAATTGTCCACTAATGTCAATAACAATAGATTGGGGTGGGAATCAGGCCTCTTCTAGATGTGGTTAGACTACAATCCCAATAGCCTTAGTCAGCATAAATAATGATGAGGTGTACTGGGGGAGTTATAGTTCAACAAGCTCTAACAGGCTACTTTATTTGCATCCCTGCTATAGACCATATAAAGTAAACCTTGAGTAAGTTATTTTATTGCACTTTAACTTCTTCAATTTCCAGTGGGTAAGAGATTCTGGGAAGCGGAATGACTTTTTCCAGGCTCTGGTATGAGGAAGACTCTCTCTCTTACTTTCAACACATAATTACAAGGAGGCCATAGAGATGAAAGAGTGACTGATTTCAGTTCAGGAATGGATGAGGACACACTGATACATAATCAGATTAAATGGAAGATGGTGTTTCCAGCATGCCCCTGCTTCCTAGCTCAGTAAAATGATCACTAATTAACTCCAAATATTCTTGAAACTGCTATATTCATTTCAATTGGGTTTTAGGGTTGGTTTTGCTTGAATGTCCCAGTGCCTTTTTAGTGGTCCACCATGGTTTCCTTCCTGAGCTGGAGTGTGGGGGAACTATATTCGTGTTGTTCCACTGCTATATAGAAAGTCAGTTCCAGACAATTGTATAAGAGTTTATTTCTTTGCCCCATGATAGTTATGCTATGGAGTTAACAAGACCTTACCTCTCATGATTTTCAACATCTATTATAGATTCTACAAGACAATTCTGAGATAGGTTGTCCAAGGGTGTGGACCTAGGCATCAGCAATGTGGAAATTACTTCCACCACTGACTTATCTTTGCAGTCAAGACTAGTGCTCAGAAGAGGTAATGGACTGGGCCAATAAACTAAGTCTGAGCTAAAACAAGATGGAGCTATTGGGTGCATCCAGATTGTTGAAATAATGCAGTTTGATGCCACTTTAACTGACATGGCTCTGTCTTACAGAATGGGATTTGTAGTTTTGGCAGTGAAGGCTAAAGAACCTGTAAAACTAAAAATCTCTGGATTCCACAGAATGGAGTGACAACCCTTAAAGTGGTGTCAAACTGCATTATCTCTACAGTGTAGATGCACCTATTAGTTGTGAGTTTAGGCTCTGGTGCTTAGGGGCCTCCATTTTTCCTTAAAAGACTGGGTGCACAGCCTGGGTTTGCCATTGGTCACTCATTGCCACTAGCACTAATTCCACATTTGGATTAGGCTTTCTGATGGAAACTGATGTTCTATCCTTCACTACTATAGGAGACTATAGATTTACCACTACCATTCTTACTCCTGTCTTTCCCAGAAAGAAAAGACATATCCTACAGAAAGAAAGATGCTCAGAAATTCCCGCTCAGTGCTTTAGTCCTCTTGCAGATCAATGCAAAATAGGAGGAAGCTCAAAATCCTTAGCCATGTTGTATATTCAAGGCTTGGTTGTTGGTTTATTGGTCTGCTGAGATTAATGCTGGAGAAGTGCCAGGGAGCTATTCATATACTCTGTGGGTGGACCTGAGTGAAGCCTGCAGCTTCAACATCTGCTTGTGGGAAAGTCCATCTCCCTCAGCAACTGGGCAAACTCCTCATTAGCTAGCTTCCCCAAGGTGAAAACTGTAGACAGTCCTCTGGGAGTGAGACCAGGTAAGATGACAGCTTCCTGATTCCTCCACTGCACCCTGCAGTCTACAAATAGACTATCTGCAGGTATAACTGGAGACCCCAGCTTATTGGTCTACATGAAGTGTGGACAGCATTCATAGCATTTGAATCTGCAAGGCTGGAGGCTTGTTGAAGCTCACATGCTTGATGCTTATACAATCTGTTTAAGCTGTCAATTTTAGATAAGTGGCCAAATAGTGAGGTTAAGTCAATCAGAAAATTTTGTTTTTCTAAACTGGAGGAATAAATGTCAGCTTCCAGATATGAGCAGAGGAGTGTACTGTCAGTAATTTGCACAGATATTCTCATTGGTACATATATTCACTAGGGACCTTATCACATGGGAGGCAAAGTGACCAAATCCCATGAATAAATGGGGTTTAGATCCAGGGAATATCCTGCAAAAGTGGCATTGTTTTCAGACACATCAGGCTAATTAAGCATTAACCCAACATTAACTCATGCAGAAAGTGGGCAAAATTGGCCACTTTTTACTTTAAGGAAAACAATCCTGCTTTTGCAGGATATTTCCTGGATTCAAATCCCATTTATCCATGGGATTTGGGCACTTCTCTCTCATATGGTAAGGTCCCAGGTAAAACAGGATCCAAATACAATCTGGCATATACAACTTTTGAAATCAGAATTTGAGGTGCTCAGAGCCCAGTTCTGCCTTGAATGACAACAGGATTATACCAGTGTTAACTTACCCAGAGTTTCAAGATTATTTTTAAAAATTAATTACAGTTATTGTTCTATACCCTCAGAAAAATAGTTAGCTGATATTATACTTACAGGGATTTTCAAAGTAGCTCTTTGCTTGGGTTTAAAACGTAAGTAAAATATTGCTTTTTGTTACTCATTTATCTGTATATTACAAACTACTCTGTGCTACAATAGCAATAGCAATAGTAGCTGCATTTATATACCACTTCATACTGCCTAAGCAGTCTCTAAGGTTTACAACTTTAAGCTAATTGCCCCAAACAAGCTGGGTACTCATTTTAGCAACCTTGGAAGGATGCAAGCCTGAGTGGAGTTTGAGCCCCTGGCTGGTATTGAACTCTCAACCTTATGGTTTGTGAGTGAGTGGCTGCAGTACAGGCGTTTAACCATTGCGCTACCAGGGCTCCTACAAAACACTCCTGAGTAAGGTTAAATTAAAAACAAAGACAATCAGTACAGAACAAACAAACAAACAAAATCCACAGTAGTAGTAAGCAAGATTCCCTCATTGACTGATTTTCTTTCAAATATATTTTCCTCACTTTGTAGTATGCTTATGTTTATCATTATATATATGTATTAGAAATAAATTAATCAAAATATTTTTGAAAGAAATTAATAAGAAAATGGCACAACAGCTCATATTTTGCCAGCAATGATATCCAAGTACAATATACAGAATCTCTTTTAAACTTGAAAAATTACTCTGAAAATACTGCTGTTAAAATACAGTCCTGTTCAGCTTGAGACGAACCAGCTGCTCAAAGAACAGGAATATTCATTCAACAAAAAGGATGATAGAGATTTCAAACTATTATTGTTGCTTTGAAAAGAAAAGAAAAACAACATCTGGGAGTGATTCTCAGTCATTTCCCTCTGCTAGGAGAAAGGTGGGATATGAATTAATTAAATTAAAAAAAAAATAAGAATAAAGCGAACAGCAAAAGATAGTAGATGTTTTTTCCTCCCCAGCCCCAGTAATTAAGACTGCAATGTTGTACACATTTACCTGGAGGTATGTCCACTGAGGTCAATGGTTTTTACATGATAAAAGTAATAATAAAAGTAAATTTAAGTGCTAATGCCAGACTGCAGAAGATCTCTCCTTACATTAATGATATCTGAAAGTAGGCTCAAATCTACAAAAGTTCATGCTACCAATCTCTCTCTTTCAGTTAGTTTCAAAATTGCTACAAGGTCCCTTGGCATACATTAAAATAGCTATGTAACTTAGTTTTACATTCTTTATTGGAAAAAAGATCATTATAAGTAAGTAGAGATTCTTGGAGTTACGTCAGTATAATTTTGGTCAATATCACACTATCAAATATTTTTAAAAAGATGGGATTTGGTTTCAAGGCAACAAAATAGAAAGATACATAGAAAAAATGAAATGGTAGATTCATCATCAAATGGAGATACTGGAGCTCTTAAACAATGCCAGTGGACTGAGACCTGAAAACGAATTACTTAAAAAGCTGCCTTTCATTAAGAACGTCCTGCAATAGAAATCCAGCCATCAAGTTTCCTCTTTACTTGAGTAAAGAAATTGACAGTGCTTCTCACTGTGTTCAATAGGATTTACTCCCCAGCAAGTGTATTTGGGATTGTACCCTCAAAATGTCACCAGATCTTTCAACAGCACCTGAAGAAAAGGATTTTAATTCAAGAAAGCTCAAGCTGAAATACATAATTTGGTTAGTGTTAAAGATCCTGGAAGACTTCTCTACTTTGTTACAAGAACATACGTGTCTAGTTTTGCCACTGAGACCTGACATCCTTTCACAGCCAGCTCTTTACTGTCCCATTAATTTTCTGTCATGATCCCTTTGCTTTGTATTTGCTTTTCCCTTCAAGGTTTATTTCAAAGATTTCATTTCCGTTGTAATGTACTGTTCACAGTGAACATTTCTGAGCCAATTCCTAAGAGAAGTATGTTCTTTAAGAATTAAGCATAGTACCACATATTCTGTTACATATAGCTGAAGAGAGGCAACAGTTGTGAAGAGAGGTGGAAAATGTTTTGAGGAAGACATCACTCCCATGTTGCAGATATAGCTTCCCACTGCCACCTAAGAGAAAAAAAAATATTTACAGATCTTTAAAACCAAACTATTGTCTAGATTTCAGTTTGTGTACTGTTTTTGCAAACTCAAGAAACCACTAAGCCTTGTAACTGAAAATAACTGTTGCCATTAAAACCTGTCTTTTAAAATGTCTATTAGGACAAAAAGCTAAAGCCACCTGTGATTAACAGTTTAGGATAGTTCAGAAAGGAATGTGCAAAAAATACTTTTAAAGCTGGGAAGGCTGGAAAGAAAAATATATTGGAAAATGTATTTTAGATTATTTTTAAAAAAGTAAATAGAAAAAGCTATGCGTCAATAAAATAAATCTTCTCAGATCCATTGCATTACATGTGAAATGCAATGTTACATCCAAAGACAGGAAAATTAGAATTAGAAATGGGTTAGTGTATTGAGTTAATAAGCTTAAAAATTTAAATGCAATTGTTTTTCTGATAGAAGAGCAGGAAAACAGAATAGAAAAACCTCTCAACATTTATGTTAGATTGTCATTATAATTTAATTAAATGCTCACACTAAAAGCCTTACCACCCAAATTTCAAGTATGACAACAAATATAAGCAATTTGTTAGATAAAACAGGTATATGTAGAATTAGAGACCTCCTCGTAGCCCCTTACAGTTAACTAGTTACAGGATAATTTGGCAGAGTTCATTGGTTTCAAATTGCCCACATTACAGCAGTTGAACAATAGAGCCTTAGGATCACTAAGAACTTTAATCTTATATGCAGAAACACTAGTTCTGTGATGCTAGTTGGGTAGGCTCTAGTGGACCATTACTGGTGAGACATTGATAACAAAGCTCACTAGTGAGGGGGGAAATAGGGGAAATTTTTTTTTTAAGGAACATGTTATCCATCTCATACTGGACAAAGTCCACTATTAATTATTATAGCACCTTGGTGCCATTTCTTCTAAACTCAGACATGTTGAATATATGGACTATTGAGAATAATATGTCCAAAGGAAACAATAATTATGAACTTTGATAGAAATATTCTAATGAAAAAAGGAAATAAAAGCCTTACCATGATGTAGATGAAAAATGTTATGTTCATTTTTTCTCCCTTCCCCCACTTGTGCTCATTTTGAGCTTGATAGAGAAGGAATCTCTTGAATCCCATCTTGGGAGAAAGGTGAGATATACATTCAATAAACAAACAAGCAAGCAAACTGCACAAGAATTTTTGAAAACCCCATTTATCATCCACCCTACCAAAAACCAATTTCTTGATTTCCTTTTCTTTCTCCTTTCTAATCTCATCTCCTTACTTCTCATTGTTGTTTTTTTTGTTTGTTTTTTTTAGCTTACTGGTTCCCAACATGGATCCCAGCAAAAGTTCTCAACCTTCAAAATTAAGGGATGAAATAGACAGCAGTATAGGCTGGATCAGGGCCATGGCAACCGCACACCACAGCCCCAATCCGGCTTTTTTCCAGTGAAAAAAGAAGTGGTGAAATGCCGCTCCTTTTTGCACCGGAAAAAGGGCACCTTTTCTGTCATGGTGATGGCTTTTCGGTGCTCCTGCAGCATGCAGACTCCATGCTGCTGTATTGCAAATGTCATGCCACTGGAGTGCTGCAATGCTCGCCGCCATCTGGTCATGTGGGTGGCATGACACTGGCTTGGGTGGCATCAGGCCATGTGTTATCTGAAGGCTACACCTCCACACTGCCCCAAAGCTGGCTGAAGCTGATGGTCTGTTTCATTCCTAAATTTCCTTAGACAGACGAGGAGCTTCTGTATGATGGCGTAGAACAAAGGAAGACTGTCTAGATGCAGGAAAGACCATGTCTAATAAGTTGTGTTTACTTCTTGTTACTCTAAACTCTTTTAATTTAGAACTAACTAAACTATCATACTCCAGTCATGAACTTCAGGATCTTGTGACCTAAACATTATAACTCTCCATTTCTGTGGGACTAACAAAAAGAAGTAGTTTAGTAAAAATCCAAAAGAACTAGGCTTTGGGTAAAGAGCCAGCTAGATAATATGAAATTTGTTGGCTCTTTTGCAGACTCTTTCATTTAATGAATCAATAGCTTTATTGATAATTTAATTCTGGAATTATGTTACTGCTAGAATTCCAAATTAATTCAATCAATTAAGATAAAAAATAAATGTAATTAAGTTTCTCTTACCCAATTGAAAATTTAAAACTTAATTGATAATAGATGTTGACTAGTTAGTTTAGTCTTTGCTAAAGTAAGATTAAATAAGGGATGCATAGGAATTCCTTGAACCTCTTTGTGGTTTTTTAAAAGTCTCCAGGTATTTAAAACTGTTGAGAAATGTTAAGGTTCATCCCAAAATGTTGCTTTAGGCCAGGCCTGCACAACATAGGGCCCGGGGGCTGCATGAAGCCCGCCAAAGGATTTGGGACAGCCTGTGAAGATGTGGAATGATTTTACGGCTTCTGTCCTGAAGAGAGGGACATGCGGAGGAGGAGGAAGGGCAAACACTAACCTTGCAAGGCTCCTCCATTGCTCTTCTTTCTCATGAGAAGAGGGATATGTGGAGGAGGAGGACAGGCATCTGCTGGTCATTCAAGGCTCCTCCACTGCTCAACTTCCTGCTGAGGAGAGGGCCAGGCAGAGGATGATGATGATGGAGTTAATATTAATAATATGTATTATTAATAATTACTAATAATTAATATTAATTAATTAATATTTAATTAAAACCTATCCGTGGCCCTAAGAAATTTAGCCTATTTTAATTTTTAACGCTAAAACAGACAGGCAAAAAAAGGTGCTTTCAGGCAGGCTTGAAGGTGTGGCGTTTAGATGACACATGCCTTGAAGTCAGCAGAAAAGTGCCCTTAATCAGAGAAAAGCCATTTCAAAAAGAAGCAGCCTTTCTCTGTTTCTTCCTGGCTTGGAGCCATATCATGTGGTCATGACACAAGCACTCCAACTGGCTTGTGAGATGGCAGTGCAGTTGGTGAGGTTTCAATGTGGCTTCAGAAAAGACAGCTTCGAGCCACTTTTTCCTGGCCATCTGTTTTGCCCCATAGTATGGACAGGTGCCACACATAATTCTAAAGCTCAAAGACCAGACTCCTTTAAAGCTTTCTTACAGAGTTGGTAAACCTGGAAAAACTGAAGGCAGGTATAACATAAGCCTGAGAACATCAGGGGCTGGTATGCCTTTGTTGAGAGCATTGTGTTGAGATGTGTAATGTGGGTGGTATCCTGTGGGAAGCTGACAGCTTGTGGGAAATACATGTAGGAGGAACTGGGTTAGTAAGACCAGACTTCTCAAATATAATCTTTCTGAACCCACTTTCTCATTCCACCTCTCCCTGCCCCCCATTTCAAAATGCAGTCACTTTGATGAAAGTATTACAGGATGAGTCATGTAGTTTAAGAATTGCTAGGTTACAAATTAACTTTGAACAATTATTTTGAAGGAATGGCATTTAGAAGCAACAATAGCTCTGATGGCATATTAAAGTGCCCTGCCATTGCATAGAGAATACTACTCTTATTGTTGGGATTATCAATAATTTCTGTAATGTTTTTTGTGACAGATAATATGTTTTAAGACCAGTGGTCATGTCCTCTATTGGGACCACTCTGCTATAACATATTCTGGAAAGAAGCTCTCCCAGAAGTGTGTATGTGTGTGGGGTGGCGGCGGGAAGGGAACAGAGGAAAAGAAACAAGATGTTACTCATTTACTCATGGGGTGCAGTTTGTTAAATTAAAAGGCTGTACAGATTGGGGGAAAGGGGCAGCCAGAGGATGCCCCTTTCTCCCCTGGGTGGAGGCCGTAGCAGACAAACACTGCAGCCTCCGCAAGGCTTCAAAAGAACCTGCTCCCAGTGGGTTCTTTTTCCGCCATGTACGGGGCACCATCAGTGTGCTTGCATGCAATGATGACATCCACACAGTGTGGCACTGTTTGGGCACTGTGCCACATGAACATCATTGTTGAATGCCTCATATGGACAGACATGTGCAACTGCATGGTAGGGCTGGGAGCATGTGGATGCCCAGCCTTACAAAACCCTAAAATCACCCCCAGACCAGCACGAACGCTATCTGAGCACTTAGTGATGGGCAAGAATTTGAAACTGCTTGATGTCTCCCAATCCACCTTTAGGGTCATACTACATGCCAAATATATTGCATTTATCTGTAAAGAACAGGTGAGTAAGCACATGGTGGCCAGAACCAGATCAAGCCCATTATGCCTGTTTAGGAGAAGGTTACATTTCTCCCTGCCCAGTTTTTTTTTTTAATTAATTCATCCTTCTGGGCAGAGGAGGAGGGTTGGGTGGGAGTAAGGGAAGAGGAAGAAGGAAGAAGAGGAACAGGGTGAAGAGGAGGAGGTGGAAACAATGCTACTATTACTGCTGTTTCTGTTCCTCTGTTGGAACCACTCATTGTTTCTCCAACGCATTTCTGATGTATCCAGCCATTTCCTGCAATCAGAATCTTATTACTTATGGGATCATGAGTATGTGAAATGATGCTTCAGACTATTCATTTGAAATCATTTGTCTGTGTGTCACACATGACAAAAAGTCACTGGACATATTTGTAGCATCCAACTTTGTTCCAGAGTCTGGTAACAATGTTATTTTCAACTCAGCCTACCCAGGCAACTAGGTAAGCACACGAAGGTATACTTGAGAAGCAACACAACTGGGAAATAAGCAGTTTGGATGTTTTGTTTGCTTTCAGCCATGATATATTACATGACTAGACTTTATGGCATGAGTGATTATTTTGCGGAATGAACTTATTGCATTTTGATCCTATTCTTCCTCCACTGAGCAAAGAGCAGCCTATGTGGTTTCACCTCTATATGTTCCTTGCAATAGTCTATAAGGAATGTACACTATGAAATAGCAAGCAATCCAGGGTTTCCAGCCAAAATCCAATTTTTGAATTCATAAGACTGCACAGTCTGCACAGTAATATTTTGTGGCCTTGGTAATATAAAGACTTTAAAAGATATCTTATTAGGTTTAACTACACTACACAATTATAGCCCCATGATCCTACCTTAATTTTCAGAGATGCAGTGGCTTAGTGGTTAAGACACCAATTCTGACTATCATAAGTTCGGAAGGTTGACAGATTGAGGCCCAAATGCTGCATGATGAGGTTTGCTCCTGTCACTAGTCCCAACTTCTGCCAACCTAGCAATTCAAAAGCATGAAAATGCAGGTAGATAATTAGGTATCAATTTGGTGGCAAAGTAATGGTGTTCTGTGCAGCCATTCTGGCCACATGACTGCTGGAGTCATCTTCGGACAACACTGGTTCTTTGGCTTAGTAAAGGAGATGAGCACCATTCCCGATAGCCAATTACGAGTAGGCATTCATGTCAAGGGGAAACCGTTACCTTTACACTATACAATTATAGCTCTATGATTCTACCTTAATTGTCACTGCTCCATCCTAGGGAATCCTGGGGTTTGTAGCTTAGTGAAGTACTTATAAATACTCTGTTAGAAAAGTGTAGTGTTGTAGCCCATAGAATTCCATAATATGGAACCATAACAGTTAAAATATAATAAAATTGAACATATCTGCATTATAAAATTGCAGCACTTTCATATCACTTTAATTGCCCCAGCTCCATGCTATTGATTGCTATGAGCCTAGACATCCTTGAGCAGGAAGATGGCATGTTCATAGGGTGTTGGGTACCAGCTGTTCACATTCTGAAGAACAAGTTAGAGATTAGAAAATAAACCTGAGCCATACAAGTTCTGTTTTCCACTAAAACATGAAGCCGTAAAAAACAGTTTGCACCTGTTTGGAGGACAAGAACCTTATGACCCCTGCCTATACTCTCTCAAAAATGGTCCAGTATCAGACATATGATGACACCAAAATAAACAGGTGAAATCAGAAAAGAATATAAGCACTTCAAGTGGGTAGTCAGAGCAGAGGGCATGCAGAAGTATATAAGCTAGCATTCTGCTTTCATCCTAGCAATGGCTCACCCAGATGCAATAGCAAATTATATAACTTTTTCCCACAACTACATTAGTGATGCAGTCTCCCAGAGGAAAAAGGGCTCTTTGAAAGAAGAAATCTCAGTACATCTGAAACATGCAGCATGGAAGTGTCCTCTCCCTTTGGGACTTTCTATGGATTCTCCATGTCTTTTCTAAACACAACGCAGGCATGTCATCCAGTATGGTAGTTAAATGCTTCTTTAATACTGATGGGAATATCATCAATGATAACAAAAAAATACACAAAATATCTGATAACATGCTTAAGAACTTGGGTCTTGAGACAGAACTAAGTTCTTGTGGAAGGCAAGTTTTGGCTTCAGTAGAGGACTCTATATCTTTATAAAGCTATACACTGATTTCTGAGAATTGTTCTTGGGGAGTGTTATTGACAGGAGGTGCGGGAAGCAGTGGTGTCACTAGGGTTGGCATCAACTGGTGCACTAATTCATGGTGTCACCCCCCCCCCCCCATTGGCCTCCTCCCATAAAACACCCATACTTAATCCTTAGCTATTTCTTTTGTACTAATGTTACTGATAAATCATAATTCCTGTATATCACTGAATGCATTGGCAATAGTGACAGAAAGAACAAGCAAAATTAAAATTATACCTTTAAATTACAATATCATATGTACAGCTTAAGTGTGTTTACATGTACATTGTTTCATGTGGTCAGAATGAAAATTTGGTAAGATGTGATGTTTTTAAGTAAAATTTTAAAATAATTTTAATTTTTTTAAAAAAATAAAATTTATTTTAAAAAATTAAAATGTGAAAATATGAAAAAAATATTTTTTTAAAAAACTAGGGCCTCTCCTTTATCTTCCTACTGAACCTCACCCCAGTATTTTAAAGGGACACGTGTGAACACCACAGCCCATTTCTGTCAAAAGACAGGTGTTTGGGGATCCCTCCTTAGACTGTCACCTGGTGAAGTCCGGACACCCCTGCACACCCTTGTGGGGCCTCTGGGGTGTAGAATGGGTCTAGATATTGTTGGTGGGGATGGGGGTAAGCCTAATTATAGTATATTTATAAATTAATGTTTTTGTTTCCTGAATCCTTCCTGTGTGCTTGTGCAATTCTTGTTTACCTCCCTCGTTCCCTTTCAGTGGGTGGGTTTTCCATAATCCATGTAGCTGTCTTCTTCTTCCCCAAGATGAAAATAGGGATAGTAAAGTGATGGATGGGATTTTCCACCTGCATATTGGAATGGTTATTAGTGTAGTAATGTTACATAAATTCAAATGCCAAATTATTCCACTTATATTAATTCTAATTTGACATCCTCTTTTTTTGCCCATATTTAGTAAAAATATAATTAAACTACACCATCTTAGCTATTTTAGTATAAACATAACACAGGACTTTTTCACACGGAGACCTATGTGCTTCCAACCCGAAAATGGTTAAAGTGTTGGCATCCTGGTAAAGCAAGCAAATTTGCCAATGCTTATAACACACAGAGCACAACAAGTGGTTGAAAGAACATTACTTAGGCAAGAAAGTGGGTCGAAAGTGAATTTGGGTTTCAGACAGATGAGGACAAATCCCCTTGCTAGCTTGGAAATACCTTTTTGTGCATGCTGCAGACTGTCATTTCCACAAGTGCATTCACACACATGTTTCAGAGAGGGAAGGGAAACCAGGGAGGAAAATCCTCTTTGCCACAGAAGCTGTTTCAGAGGAAGGCAGACTGTGGTTTCCCTTTGCAAACTCCCATAAAACCACACACACACACACACACACACACACTAGAGAGGAAGAGGATGGGGATGGTCTATAAACTTGCCTTATGTCAGCAAGGGCTGAAACTCCCAAACTCCTTTTCTAGGACATATCCTCCATTTCTCCCTCCTGTACAGGAGGAATTCCAAAACATCATCTCTCTCCTGTCAGCTGTTCCCTGCTGCAGCAGGAGGAGACCAGCTGAACAAGGGAAAGAGGTGTGTGTATCCTTTTAAGAACAAGACTGCCTCCTCTCCTTGGCACAGCAAGGAACTCTGGGAACAGGGAGAATCATGAACATGTTTTTCACACTGCTGCAATTACGTGAAGAAGCGAATTCGTGAATGAGCTGGACATGAAAACACGGTATTTTTGTTAAAAATTTTATTCCCTGATTCACCTCACTTTCTCTCTGGAATCTGACCGGTTTGTGCATAACAATTGTGAATTTGCCCCTCGTGCCCTGGATGACCCTGCACTGTGACCAGTTTAACCTTCCAGTTTTCCTCATGTGAAAAAGTCCATATTGGTATGTGGTGGCTTAGTGGTTAAGACACCAATTCTGACAATCAAAAGATTGGAAGGTTGGCAGTTCGAGGCCTGGGTGCTGCATGATGGGGTGAGCTCCTGTCACTAGTCCCAGTTTCTGCCAATCTAGTAGTTCGAAAGAATTCAAATGAAAATAGGTAGATAGATGTCACTTTGGTGGGAAAGTAACAGTGTTTGATGCAGCCATGCTGGCCATGTGACCACCAGATTCAGACAACAGTAACGGAGATGAGCACCACTCCCTACAGTCAGTTATGACTCGTCATTCATGTCAAGCAACTACCTTGATCTTGACCTTTACCTACTTTACCACTAATTTTCCTATCTCTGTTGATACCACTCTTTTTTCTCACTCTTTTTAATAGGGAGAGAGCATTCACTCTCACTATTAGGAGTGGTACAGTCTGATAGATATTTGCATGTACAAGTTGACATTTGAATGGCATACACCCTGTATAAAAAATTTATGAACACATATTCAGGAAAACATGCATTACCAGGCCATGCATAGTCTGTTCTAATAAAAACTTCATATAGTACAAACTTGTTAATCCAAATGGTTTTGGGGGAGGAGGCATACAGAATGATTACTAAGCAAGAATATGGACAAACTGGGAGGTTTTATGTTGATATGAACTCGTGGAAATAGGTCTGATAATGTCCTTTTGCTATGTTAGCCACTGATGATCAATATGCTGTGTTTGGAATAGAACTTACTATACTGAACTGGCGGTGTTTGGCTAATACAGTGGAAGAGTCTACTATGATACAAATCTCTTTTTTTAGACTACTTGCATGGTGGTCCCTTTGAGGTTTTTCAAGGGTCCCTTTCACACTACACAATTTAGCACTTGTGGTTCCATTTTAACTGCCATGGCTGCATTCTAGGGAATTTTGGGGTTTGTAGTTTGGTGAGAGAGTAGAGAAGGTCTCTGGCTGAAAATTGTAAGCATTTAAACTGCAGGATTCCATAGGATTGTGCCCTGGCATTTAAAGTAGAAACTCAGCGCTATATTAATGTAATGTGAAAGAACCCAAAGTAAATTATAAGATACCAATCAATCTGAGTTGTGAAATCCTCCCCCCACACAGTCCCACATTGGCCTAATTGTGACAACAAGTTAAAATATGACTCTTGACCCAAACATGTGGGGTCTAGTGGTAATAAATTGTCTCTGAAATTTTGAACTGTGGGTTTTTGTCTTCTGCTTTTATTCTGCTGAAATCTCTTGAATTGTTTGTAATACCTTTAACTTGAGCTTGCTGTCTGAACTTTGCCCTGAAATCTCCAAATATAAATGTATTCACGAATAAAAGATGATGACCTTAATTTCAGCCAAGACTCACTTATGCTTCCATCTTGGAAACTGTTTTCAAGCAACAGGATATGGCCTCATATTCAGTCAGAGGAGGATGAGCCAGCTGATCCATGGTTGCCGTACCACTGGTTGAGGAACTGAGCCATATTTCTGATATGGACCAGTGGAAGAATGACATGTGGAAAAATGCCTTTTTCTTCTTCCACTTTAAATGGTTATTTAAAGGGCATGATCCAATAGCTAGAGTAATGTAATTTATAGATCTGAGATTAATAGAGAATACAGCCAGACCACTTGTTTTCAGGTTGATTTTTTTGGGAGGTATAACCTTTTAAAGAGAAGTAGGCCAAACAGGGAAGGAGGAGGAATAGCATTATATGTCAGGGATATTTACACCAGTGAAGAGATCCAGGACATCATTTCTGGAAGCCAAGTGGAGAGCATCTGGATAAAAATTAAGAGGGAGAGAAACAATGGGGTTGTTATTGTGGGTGTTTACTACAGAACCCCATGTTAGATAGAGTAAATGGATGATGCCTTTCTTGAACAGATGACCACACACTCAGAAAGGAGAGATGTCGTAGTGATGGGTGACTTCAATTATGCTGACATTTGCTGGAATTCAAACTCTGCCAAATCCTCAAGGCAAAGGGTGCTCAACCTGAGGATAATGGAGCACAGGACAGAACAGGAGAGTTTCAGCACAGAATTAGTAAAGAGATAGTACATGAATACCTGGTTAATCTAAATGAATATAAGTCTCCAGGACCAGATGAACTACATCCAAGGTTATTAAAAGAACTGGCAAATGTAATATTGGAATAATTGCCAATAATATTTGAGAACCCCTGGAAAACAGGAGAAGTCCCAGCAGACTGGAGGAGGGCAAACGTTGTTTCCATTTTGAAAAAGGGAAAAAAGAGGATCCCAACAATTTTTGTCCAGTTAGTCCGACATCAATGCCAGGAAAATTCTAGAGCAGATCATTAAACAGAGAGTCTGTGATCATCCAGAAGGCAATTCCGTAATCACAAAAAGTCAACATGGGTTTCAGAGAAACAAGTCATGCCAGACAAATCTGATCTCTCTCTCTCTCTCTCTCTCTCTGTCTGTCTCTCTCTTTTTTGATAAAATTACCAGCTTGGTACATGACATGAATGCTGTGGATAAAATATATCGTGATTTCATTAAGGCCTTTGACAAGGTTCCCCATGACATTCTTGCAAACAAGCTTGTAAAATGTGGGCTAGACAAGGTAGCTGTTACATGGATTGTAATTGGTTGACCGGCCAAACCCAAAGGGTGCTCAACAATGGTTCCTTTTCATTTTGGGCTGCGTTCATTTCTGGACACTACAGTTCAAAAAAAGATGTTGAGAAACTGGACCGTGTCCAAAGGAGAGTGACTAAAATGATGAAGGATGAAGGATCTGGAAACCATACCTTATGAGGACTGCCTTAGGGAGCTGAGAATGTTTAGCCTGGAGAAGAGAAGGGTAAGAGGTGATATGATAGCCAAGTTTAAATACTTTAAGGGCTGTCATATTGAGGAGGGGACAAGCTTGTTTTCTGCTGCTTCAGAGAACAGGACCTGGAACAATGGATGCAAGCTCCAGGAAAAGAGATTCCACCTCAACATTAGGAGGAACTTCCTGACAGTAAGGGCTGTTTGACAGTGGAAAACACTCCCTCGGAGGGTGGTGGAGTCTCCCTCTTTTTGAGGTCTTTAAACAGAGGCTGGGTGGCCATCTGACAAGTATGCTTTGATGGAGAGTTCTTGCATGGCAGAGGATTGGATTGGATGGCCCTTGTAGGTACTTCCAATTGTATGATTCTGTGATTCTTCCGAAGGGACAAATTCACTCTGCTGTTGAATTTCCCTAACATCACTAGAAAAGGCAACTCTCCAGCCTACTGCTTTTTGTGTAGATCAGGGGTGTTTCATCCTCTTATTATGAATCCCTAAGATTGACAAGTGGCCCTGCCTCCCTCTAAAATTTTTTGAAAGGCCAAACTCCTCTTTGTCTTCATGTTTTTTTCCCCTTTGTTGTCTTCTGCTATTGACTAGTGGCAAAGAAAAAGAATGTTTAATTTTCTTTGTCTGGCAATAAAATGCATTAGTTGTTTTGACATTATGTACTTGTTATAAAACTCATCTATTTGTCTTCAATATTAATAGATTATATTGTTGCTGTTATTTTTGTCTTTTTGTTATGAAACATTTTGAGTACATTGCATATGGAAAAGTAGATAAAAGTGATTATTGACAACAGCTATAGGGAAAAGTGCAAATGCACAGTGAATCCCTGGCTAGTTTTACAATAGTCTCTATACTCTCTAATATACAGAATATCACCTTGCTTACATACATATGCACTGCCTGAATCTCATGCACCATTCCTGTGACTATTAAATGTGTCTATCTGTCTCTAATGGACCAGACAGCATTTGGAGAATCCACAAAAAGTAATAAATATTTGTTTACCGATATTAGAAATTATTAGCTGAGACTGCTGTTCATTTAATGTGGGTAACTTAGAAGATCCTGTAAATTATTTCTCGTTTCTAATTAGCAGATTGCTGGGGTGGGTGGGGAGGCAGCCCTTGAGCCATATAAATAAAATATCAAACAAGAATCATTCTAGTGTGAATGTAAGTTTAATTTCAAACTGAAAACTCAAGATTTTTGGTACACGCTGTTTTTATAGTATTAGCAACACCCACGGATTTGCTATGCTACCAGAAAGCCAAAATTTCCAAGTTAATTATGCTGGAAAGTGAGGCTGAATTCCATATGATTTGGAAAACAGTGGTAGGTCATAACTTTTATGGAACACTGTGTAATAAAACTCAGCAGCCCAAAGAAAGAGGGGTGCACCCATCTGCAAATAGTTAAACCCCTTGCTCCTACCAAGTAGGCTAGGGGCTGCATAACATTCTATGTCCGTAATTGGCTGATGGCGATACAGGGATTAGTGAATCCCAGGAAAGTCCAGGTAGACTTCTTGCACTGTGCTAAGTCCTGCAGCTGCCTAAACCTACAGGGTAGCAAATCCAAATCCAGTTTACCAGGTCACCTTACCAAACTAAACTTCTGCCAATTTATGGTGATGTACATTCTCCCCATTTACTGTCATACAAGTCAACTGAGACAAATCAGCACATCACTCTGAAAATAGGTCTTATGGATTGTTATGTAAAGAACTCTGTTATGAGGATTAAATGATAGGTGGTGTTTAAAGCAAGAGCTAAGTCTAGGCTTGACAGATAGATGCTTTCCAGATTGCTGGAATCAAACATGAAGGGTTCTTCCACCCTTTGTAAAGCAAGTTCTTTTGATAAGAACCATAACCATACACTTCAGGAGAAAGTACAAAACACGGGGGGGGGGGGCATGTGCTCTCCTGGATGTTGATGTGTTGTGAACTCTAGGGGCTCTTGCTAGCCCAGCTGATCACGAGGAATAATAGGATTGCTGTTCTCACCCCTGGTATGGAGGTAGTCTGATGTGTATTTGTATTATTCAGGTGGAGGCTAAACCTCTTCTGTGTCCTGTGTGGTGTAGTACTTTGAGTGCTGGACTACAGCTCTGGCCTCCACTGTATTTAGTAGCACAGGGCTACAGGGAAACCAAAGGTTTGTATTAGCATGCTTGGGAGAAACTCCCCACTCTGCCAAAGTGTGCAAATATCATTAAGGAATCTCCCTCCAAAGGGAACAACAATATCCCACTCCTATTGACTGGTTGCTATTGAAAGCACATTTAATGAACACCCTTTTAAAAACTGTTTTAAAGCAACTTATTTACTTGCGTTTCAATTTTGCACTGTATTGTTTCTTTATCTGTATTTGTTTGTTTGTTTTTTAATCATGGTTTAAAGAAAATAATGTGAGCTGACTTGAGTTCTGGGAGAAAGGTGGCATATGAATCAAACCAACATCCCAGTGAGATATAAGCATGTTCAGTAGGCAGAGAATGCTTGGTTGTTTTGTACAGAAATCTGGGGAGAATAAGAATGAAACAAAGTTTCCCAAGAGCAAAGTGGCTGGAACACTGAACAGAAGCACACTACATTGCAATATTGTGCTGCAGGTCCAACTTGTACTGAATAAAATTTGGTGGCCACATCATTTCCCTGCCTTTCCCACATGTTTGATGACTGGAGGCTGAGAAAGTGCATCAGACCATAGCCTGGACCTAATTAACAGCCAAGAGCTAGAATTTTTTAAATTCCTGGGATTTCAAGATAAAGAGGGAAAGTGCTCCTAATGGTGCCAGAACACAGTGCCAAATAAATCACGAGAACCTTTATTCCCCCCTCTCTCATTTGTTAATAGGAAGAGAAAGGTCAAAGGCATCCCTTGGAGTGGAAGGAGAGGTGGTAAGTTTTAGAAGGCAGCAAAGAGGTACTGCAACAAATCTATTGCTACAGCAGACCATTAATCTGTTCTTTTGCCTGGATTCATACAGCCCATTTTATTCAGTACCAGTCTAAAAAGATAGCTGTGTTGATTAGACTCAGTTGTAAATTGTTCTGATTTGATGTAAAACAAGTTGGGAAAGGCCACATGTTACTGGGAAGAGAAATAAACCCCCTTCTTTAATGATGTGGCAGGCAACAGTGTTAGATCTTCTCTAATAATATTCATACAGTGGGCTCTTCCCATTCACTGGGGTTAGGGATGCAACACCCCAGTGAAAGTGGGAAAAACGTAAATTAAAAAACAAAAACACTTTTTTTTTACCTGAAGGAACAGCACTCTACGACTCTGTAGGTGCTTCAGTGCCCTTCTGTGGTCAAGATACCCTGGAAGTTGACTGTATAATTGTGGTGGAGGACCTACAAATGGCTAGAAAAGTGTTCTCTGTAGAAATCTCTAAGTCACTCACTGCAATAACTGGTGAAAGTTGGCCATAGAGTCATGCTGGAGGACCTAGTGATTTCTAGAGAGCTCATACTAATCAAAGCACAAACAACCAAATCCTCAAAAGTCAAAGCTGCAAATGTGGAAGGCCAACTGTACTGTATCAGTTTCTCTAAATCCAATGTGGTACTTACAGTAGGGCTGAGATATTCATTGCTCTCCCTGCTCCAGCATCAAATCCAGATTCTCCTCTTGCCTGAGCGCATGTTTAGTTCCAACTGTGTGTCATGTGTGGAACACACTTAAGAATCTACTGTCTGCTTGGAATCTTCAGCTTTACATACACTCATGCAGTTTAATACTCCTACATCTTTAGTACTGTAATTCACACTCTAGCTCTTCAGCAGAGAATTCCAAGTACCTCACCTATCAATATATCCCAGGACAAAGCTAAGACAGTTACAGTGGTATCAAACTGCTATCACTGTGTAGTTAATACATTCCAGCAGATTGCACGAAATATCTCCCTTAAGCCTTGCCTGCTCAACAAAGAAAATTTGCTGGTGGGGTTAGAATGCTGGGAGTGGAGTCTGAGTGCTTTAGTGGCAGCTTCCATGTCAGAGGGATGAGTAACCTACTCTTGCTTTAATCCAAACAGTAAAAGAGCTATCAATTGGGCAGAACCTGGAAACAAGGCTTAGCAACTTGGATAGATGCTTTAGAGTTCAAACTAAAATCTAGAGTGGATTCACTGTCCCATTGAAATGGAGGTCCCCAGCTACCACTGATGCACGTAGTTCTGTTCCCACTCTCTAGCATTCTTTGTTTTATTACATTGACACAAGGAACCTTATCAGATGGGAGGAATTTCTCTTTATTGCGAATGGAGCCATTGGAGCCAACTCAAATTCATGTGAATTCGCTAGTTTAGTGAATTTACGTGAATTCCAATTGCGTTCGGAATGTGTTCAGAATGACTTCCCATTACCCAAAAATGACCCCCATTGCCCAAAATTGCGTGAGATGCTTTAATTTGCAATAACGTAAAATCCATGATTGCGTTCGGAATGATTTCCCTTTCGCCCGAAACTGTGTGAGATACTTTAATTCGCAATAATGTGAAACCCCATGATTGCGTTCAGATTACCATTAGTTTATACTTCCAATTTCCAATGTCTGATAAGGTCCAAGGACATTAACTTCATGAAATGACAGAATAGCCTCCAATGAAAAACTTAATTTTGTATTTATTGTGTTTCATATGTAGTAGCAATTTGATGTTTGCAAGTGATACTCATATATTGGAGCCACAGAGTAACCATTTATGTATGTACTTAGGAATGTATCCATAGTTCTGTAAAGGCATGTTAAAATGCAGAAATAGCTATATTATCTTCCCTTTCCATCTCCTGCCTCAGATGATACTATGTGAATAATTTTACATCATGAGACCAAGTGGAAAATCTGTTAATAAAAAACAAGAATGAAATGTTCTGAATTTAGGGGCTAAACAGCTCATTCATCTGCTTAAAAATTAAGGGAAGATGAGGGAGTATGGGTAAAATTCTGAAAACTCCAGATGGCCTTTTAAAGTCTCCAATGAAGAGCTGAAAGAGTGGGCTGTGAGAGAGAGGGTAGGGAGCCTTTCTCTTCCACTCTTTCTCTCCAAATACAACAAATAATTCTGTATGAGTAATTTTAAAAGATGATACACACATATTTTTTAAAAGAACAAAATTACAGTTTGTAATAATTAGTCCAGTGAATGCATGAAGGATTTTTTAAAAAGTAGCTGTCTTAAAGTACACTGTGACTACACTGCAAAATTAATGCAGTTTGACACTGTTTTAACTATCATGGCTCCATCCTATGGAAAATTGGGATTTGTAGTTTGTTGTTGCACCAGAGCTCTCTGAAAAAGAACGCCAAATGTCTCACAAAACTACAAATCACAGAATTCCATAGCATTGATCCATAGCAGTTAAAGCAGTGTCAAACTGCATTAATTCTGCAGTGTAGATACAGCCCTAGATACCATTCCTGGCTTGAAACAACAGCTCTTAGCCACTGTAGCCATGGGAACTGGGGGAATGAAGGAGTTGTTCAAAAAGCAACTTTTCCTGAACTCTGAGAATAAACTCCCTCCAAAGTCCAATTGTAGAATCATATGATCATAGAGTTGGAAGAGGATACAAGTGCCGTCTAATTCTACTCCCTAGCATGCAAAGAAAGCATTCCTGAAATGTGGCTATCCAACTTCTGTTTAAAGGCCTCCATAGAAGGAGAGCTTGCACCACCACCCCGCAGCAGTCTATCCAGCTATTGAACATTTCTTACAGTAAAGCAGTTCTTCCTAATGTGGAATCTAAATGGCTACCATATCATCTCTCAGTCTTCTCCAAGCTAAACATCTCCAGCTCTTCATGGCTTTTTATTCCAGTCCATTTTAATGAGTGGGTCTATGATGAGAGCTGTAGCAATATTTGAAATCTAAACATTTCAAATTCCAGTAACTCAAGATGCATGCTTTCTATGTCACAGAAGGCTTGGTTTCCAAATCTTTGATCACATTTACCATCTTCCCATGGACATATTCCAGCTTGTCAATACCCTTCTTGAACGATAGTGTCCAAAACTAGATACGGTATTCCAGGTCAGCTCTGATCAAAACAGCTTTCTTACTTCCCTTGATATAGACACTGCTCTCCTGTTAATGCTAGAACTGCATTGGCTTTTTTGGGTGTTGCATTATATTGATGCATGTTTAATTTGTGGTTTATTAAGATCCTTGGATCCTTTTCACACATTATCAAACCAGATCTCATAATCCTATATTTGTGCATTCCATTTTTCTGAACTAAATGTAGCACCTTACATTTATCCCTGTTGAAATTCATTTTTTCAGTTGTGCCATCAAAAGCCAAAGTTCTGCCAGCAGAATCAATCATTGGAAGTACTCTTACATAGGAGCTCAGGAGGTGTGTGGGTTGTGGTTTGCCACAGTTGCCTCTCATGGGCATATGGGTGAAGTGATAAAGCACCTGGATGCTTTAAGGGGAAAAAAGACCAAGCCATCCAGGTTTGTATTCATCACTTTGAAGTGGGCAAAGGCATCCATCTTTGGGATATTTGAGCTGGACTGTTAGTCCTTGTGGTTGTCTTCATCTGGGTAAGCTTGGCTTCTGGACTCAGAGTCGAGGATGAGTTACAGGTCATCTCCATAGCAGGAGTAAGAGTGAGGGAATGACTCCTTGCCATTGATAACAACAGCCAGGAGTGGGTACTTCTGATAAAAGTTGCTTTATGAGGCAATACAAGATCAGGACTAGGTGGAAACATCTTTGCTTGTCTTGGGCACACCCTCATCCCCATCTGGATTTGGTCCTGAAAGATCAAGGCAAAGTTAGGTACATGGATGGTAAATTGTAAGAAAGCACAATCTGTGACATCCTACAACATCATAGAGTACAGCTATTAAGGCATGCATGCACCTTGTTCTTCATTTCCTGGCTTTGTGGAGCTTGAGTCAACTTGAAATAGTCTTAGCTCTGTTCTTAAATTGGCAGATTTTTTTTAAAAAAAATTGGATATCATTCCACAGCAGAGAGGGTGGTTTTCTAGCCTCTCACATTTTCCTCTAGCATATAGGTTGTGTGATTGTGACTTGATCAGTGCGTTTGTCCAAGGTCTGGATCCTTATTGCCTTATGCCACACAAACTCTGTGTACAGTAAATTGTAATAAATAAAGGTTATGACCATTTTTTAAAAAACTTTAAACCAATGTTTTATTACTGCATGATTCTTGTATTCCCACCCCATCCCTGCTCTGTATAATGCACATGACTGTTTGTGTCAGCAGGGATCAAAAATCTGCCATCAGAATCTACAGTATTGGCAGAATATTTGGACAGTGATTAGAGAGACATCTTTCTTCCATTGTGGCACTAGAAAACTGGGAACATATTGCATGGCATAGTGGTCTGAGTATTGGACTACTGTCCTGGAGACCAGGATTTGATTCCTGCTCAGCCATAAAATCCACTGGGTGATCTTTGACAAGTCACATGCTCTCAGCCCCAAAGGAAGGCAAACCCCCTCTGAAGAAACTTGCCAAGAAAGCCCTATGATAGGTTTACCTTAGGGTCACTATAAGTCAGAAATGACTTGAAGGCAAAACAACACAACAACACAGCTACATGTTAGAGCTAAATCCAGCATGTGACTGGCAGAACTTTCAGAATTTTCTTCCTTGCCTTTCAAGCTGCTGCAGTCTTCTGCTTAACCCAAAACCTGGTTCTGGGGTACATCCTAGTTCTCTAGAATAGGTTGTGGAGAAATGTGGAGAAAGAGGGACTGTAGAGTGTGTGTGTACGTATGTGGTTGTTTGTGTGAAGTACTTTTTTCTGTTCCCCTGGATGCTAGTGTTTTGTTAGTAGAGGTCTACCACTGTATCCTATCTTTAGTTTGTTGCAACAATAACACCCAAAAGTCTTCTGATGCCTTGAAGGTTATTATATTTATTAGAGCATAAAGTTTTGTGGACTACTATCAGTTTGTTGCCTGAAGGTATGATTATGTTCACTTCATTCTGGGAGTTGTAATCCTAAATGTCTCCAAATTCTGGGTCTATTAGTTCCAGTTGAAATCAGTCATGATGAACAAATGGAAACCCCATATTCAGAGGAAACATGCTTTAGTATACCAATTGTTGGGACAAGGGCAATGATAGAGGAGATCCTACGGAAACAGAATGTTTGGTCTGATCCCCCAAAGCCTTCTTATAGGTAATATGGATAGCAGATGGGAGCATTCTTGTTATAGTCTTCATCAGGCCTGTAGCTAGTCTGAGGCAATCAGGGCACTGCCCTGTGGTCCCCAGCCAAAGGGGACCCCAAAGAGACACGGCTCCTTTGTCTGTTGCAACAGAGGCACCATAAGTGCCCTGGAGTGGCACTGTGACGTCCCCTTTGGATGCAGCACATGAGCCATGTCATCGACGTGTGCCCCATGTAAACGCTGGTGCGCCAAGATGGCACCCATGGCACGCTTTCTGCTCCAGGGCCCCTAAAGGCCTAGCTATGTCCTGGTCTTCATGATCAATTACTTACCTTTTTCAAGATGAAGAATGTAGATACTTATCACATAAAGCTGTTATACCACAAATTCACTGGTGAATTCTGTCTTAACTGGAGCTTATGACATCATGGTTCTTCTGGGGCCTTCAGCAGGGAAGTACTTCTTTTTTATTGGAAACCATCTGTTAATTACCCCCTGTCCAGCTATTGCTTAGGTACTAATTCTGGTGCAAATATCTCATTCTGATTCCTGGTGACACTGGCAGGGGTAGCACAATACTAGCACGGCATAGCTAGCATGGCATAGTGGTTTGAGTGTTTGACTATGACTCTGGAGATCAGAATCTGATGCTGGCCATGAAACATACTGGGTGACCTTGGGGAAATCACATGTTCCCAGCCTCAAGGGAAGGCAATGGCAAACTTCCTTTGAACAAATCTCGATAGATCCCTCATGATAGGTCACCTCAGGGTCGCCATAGGTCAAAATCAACTTGAAGGCACACAACACAACACACACAGAGACAACACAATACGAGCAGGGCAACATCTTTCATGTGCAAATGTGGCAGGACAACTTACTTGTGTTTCATGGCCAAGTGGCAAAACCAATGAATTGAAAACCAAAGAGATATCAGAGTGCTCAGTACTGTAATTATGGGATAGTGGGGGTGGGAGGGAATGTAAAAATAAAATACAAAATAGGAACCCACTAAAACCACATAATGTAGGACCTGGAAAAGAGCAGAAAAGGGTGTTTTTTTTTTTAAGAAGGAGGAAAAGCATATAGATGTAAAGGAGCCTTCAAACAAGAATTATTGCAGAACATCATATGGGAGTAGGGTATCACTACAGCATAATTGCAGCTTCCATGTTTTATTTTTTTTAAGAAAGCTGTATAAAAGAGCACATAAACAAAGTGTATGAGTTAGAAATCTACAATGTCTAAAGGGCTATAGGATGATAGCTACTGCTCTAGTCTTCTCTATGGCATAGTCTTCTCCATGACGTTTATCACATGTGGGGAAAATCGAGGGTTTAAACATGCATTATCCAGTGATGTTTGCAAATCATGGTGAAGATTTTCACACGCATCGTGACTAAAGATGACTTATCCTGGAAATAACCAGGGAATAGCCAGCAACAAATCATTCATTTTTTTTATTACATTTTCATCGTATTAAGCTTACATTCCATCAAACTTTCGTTCACATAAGAATTTTGTCGTTAAAAAAAAAACTAACCCAGAAACAAAAAAACCAAAAAAAAAACCACACTCTACCTCCTTATTATGCGTCTTCAAAACATATCACAGAAAATTCTACCTTTGTATCTATTAACATATTTTTATACGAATTCCATCCTTTAATTGATTAATTCATTTTAACTTTTGAATCTACTTATCTACCGTAATTTAAATCTCTCTTAAAGCCATCTGTTCATCTCGATTTTAGCAAACTAGACAAGGCCCCGAATAACAGTTAATCTTTTTATCTCTTAATTCCCAATGTCTTTCCATCTGTTTTCAAAATATCTTGCTAATAAACTCCATTCTTTTCTTGTTTTCCCTTCAGATTCTTCTTTCTTCCATGCCGTCATTATATCAAGTTCCATAATTTCAAATATTTTAAAAGTCCATTGTTCCATCGTCGGGGGTCTTTCACTTTTCCAATTTTTAGCAAATAATATTCTTGCACAGGACAACAAATTAAATAACAATTTACCATAATCTTTTTCTATATCACTATTCAACATTCCTAATAAAAAAACTTCTGGGAGAAATGGAATATGAATATTTAAACTATTCATTATCCATTTATGTACCTTCACCCAAAATTCCTTTGCCATTGGACATGACCACCACATATGGAAAAAAGAGCCAGTTTCCGAATTGCATTTCCAGCAGTTAGGTTTAAGGTTTTTGTACATGTATGCCAATCTTAATGGGGGTAGGTGCCACCTATAAATCATTTTGTACATGTTTTCTTTAAGATCTTGATTCATTGTATATTTAAGCCTCTTATCCCAACATTTTTCCCATTGATTTAACTCTATATCATGTCCAATGTTCTGAGCCCATTTCACCATACTTTCCCGTATAGTTTCTTCTTCTGTATACCATTCTGTTAGTATGTTGTAAAACTTTGTGATCAATTTTCCCTTATTTTTAAAACAAATTTCATCAAATTTTGTGTCTACAGTTTGTATTCCATCCAGTTTTATGTCCATCTTGAACCTTTCTTTAAGCTGTCGGTATAAATACCAATGGCAGTTGATGTTATCTTTTACTAACTCATCCTGATCCTTAAAACATATTTTCCCTTGTACTCCTCTCAACAGGTCTTGGTATCTTAGCCATTTCTTTGCGGCAATGCCTTCCCTTCCGAAGAAGGCTTCATGGGGCGAGCACCATTTCGGTATTTTATAACAGATTCTTTTTTTGTACTTATTCCAGATTAGCAAAAGGGATCTTCTAACAAAATGATTTTTACTGTCTTTGTGTAATTTATCCTTCCCATATATTAAATATCCATGATATCCAAATCTTAAATTGTCTCCCTCTAAATTTAAGGTTGACTCATCTTCTAAAATTATCCAATCATATATCCAGGATAAACAACACGCTGCGTAATAAATTTGTATATTTGGTAAGCCTAGACCCCCCCTTTTCTTATTGTCACACAATATTTTCCTCTTTAACCTAGCTCTTTTACCAGCCCATATGAATTTTTCTATTTCTCTTTGCCACATTTTTAGAGGTTTTTTGTTCTTTAGGATCGGGATGGTCTGGAACAAAAATAGAAATCTCGGGAGCACATTCATTTGAACTAAAGAAATTTTCCCTAGCAATGAAAACTTAAAACTGCTCCATTTTTCCAAATCCTTTTTTATGGAATTCCATAGAGGTTGATAGTTGTTCGCAAATAAGTCCGAATTTTTGTTAGTAATATTAATACCTAGGTACTTCGCTTTCCCTTCCACTTTAAAACCACTTATGTTTTCCAATTCTTTCTTCTCCTTAGCTTCTACATTCTTTGTAATTATCTTTGTTTTGTCCTTGTTTATACTTAAGCCCGAGGCCCCTTCGAAGTCCTCCAAAATTTCCATTAATCTCGCTATACTTTCTTTAGGTTCTTCTAGTGTAAAAATAATATCGTCTGCAAAAGCCCTTAATTTATACTCGAAATTTTTTATCTTAACTCCCCGAATTTTGATATCCGACCTCACAATATTACACAGGGTTTCCAAAATCAAAATAAACAATAACGGAGACAGTGGGCAACCTTGTCTCGTACCTTTTAGGATTTTGAATTCTTCCGTCTTCTCCTGGTTAATTATCAGCCTCGCTTTTTGCTCTTTATATATTGCTTCCAGCCATGATTTATATCTTTCTCCTACTCCTACTTTATCCATTACCGTGAATAGCATATCCCAACTTATATTATCGAACGCTTTTTCGATATCAACAAAAATTAGTGCTAACTTTTTATCACTTTTCCTCTCAAAATGTTCTATGATGTTAATCACGGTTCTGGTGTTGTTTTTAATTTGTCTCTTAGGCAAAAACCCAGCTTGGTCAGCGTGAATCCAGTTCTTCAATATTTTTTTAAGTCTTTCTGCTAGGATTGCCGCAAACAATTTAAAATCTGTATTTAACAAAGAAATCGGGCGATAATTTTTAACATCGTCAGCTTCTCTATCTTCTTTTAATATTAATGTAATATTCGCTTGTTTCCACGTCTCAGGGTATTGCTTATCTCTTATAGTATTTATCATCAATTTAAGAGGGATTATTAACTGTTCTTCGAATGTCTTGTAATATTGTGCTGTAAGCCCATCTGGGCCTGGGGATTTTTGATTTTTACTCTTTCTAATCGCCTCCGTGATTTCTGCTATGGTAATAGGGCCGTCTAATGTTTTCATTTGGTCCTCTGTAAATCTTGTTAGTTTTGCCTTTTCCAAAAAAAAATTGATTTTATCCATCGGGATTTGAGATTTCTTATATAGCCTGGAGTAGTAATCTAAGAAGGCTTGTTTTATTTTATTTTGATTCGTAATCTTTACAGAGCCTTTTTTTATTTCCGTTATTAAGTTTCTGTTCCTTCTTTTCCTGATCTTATGAGCTAACCATTTCCCAGGCTTGTTAGCCTGCTCAAAATATTTTTGTTTCATTTCTCGTATCTTATTTTGAATCTCTTTTTCTTCTTCCATCGCAATCTGTTTCCTAATTATTTTTATGTTAGTTAACGTTTTTTTACACTTAGGATTTTCATTTAGTTGTTTTTCCTTTGCCCCTAGCTCCTTCCTTAAGCCTTCTAATTTTTCCTTTTTTTTCCGTTGCAGGATCGCGTTCTGCTGGATAAAAAACCCCCGCATAACTGCCTTAGATGTTTCCCATACTGTAATCTCACTAACTTCTTTATTTAAATTTTCTTTAAAAAAGAATTCCAATGTTTCTTTTCCTCTCTCTATTATGTCATCTTTTTGTAGTAATTCTTCATTAAGTCTCCAGGAGTAGTTTGTCAGTTTACTCTTTAGATTAAGACATATGGGACTGTGATCTGAAATTGATCTAACCTCATGACTTATATCCACTATCTCTTTACATACCAATTTAGATCCTAATATCATATCAATCCGGGATAACGATTTGTGTCTTTCAGAGAAAAAGGTGTATTCTTTCGCATTTTTATACTTGTATCTCCAGATGTCAACTAATGATAGGGTTTCTAACATATCATCGAAGGATTTAGGAAGTTTCCCTTGGGATTTTTTCATCCTCTTATCCGATTTTCTATCCAACTCCGGCTGAATAACCCCGTTCCAGTCCCCCATCATTAATATTTTATCGTGTGTAAACTCCTGCATTTCTTTACATAATTTCTCAAAAAACGCACTTTTCCTTTCTAATGGGGCATATACTCCTACTATCAAATATTTTACAGACTGTATTTTTACCTCTACTCCAATATATTGTCCCCCCGTATCTTTAAACAGAGTTTTCGCTTCATATTTGTTATTTATATAAATTACCACACCTTTGGTTTTAGTCTTTCCTGCGGATACAAATTCCGTGCCTAGTTTTTTAAATTTTAATAATCTCATGTCTCTATCCTTTATATGTGTCTCTTGCAAACAAGTTATATCTAGGTTTTTCTTAATCAAATAATGCAGCACTTTCTTTCGTTTTTGGGGGGAATTCATTCCCCTTACGTTCCAAGACAATATAGTAATTTTTTTCATTATTGGTTTATTTATTGAGATAACTTATTTATGATTAGTCCAAGTCCAACCCTCTAGTTTTATCCTGTCCCTCTTGTACTTCCTCTTTGTCTTCTTCTTCGGAGTCTTTATCGCTAGTTTTATTGGTTTCTTCATCGGAATCTTTTCCACTTATCTTATTGTCTTCTTCCTCCTCGTCCGCTTCTCTCTCCTTCTTGCTCTCCTTCGCCGTTTTTTTCCTATGTTCGAGATCTTTCTTATACTTTTTTAGAAACTCTTTCATCTTCATAGTAGAATTAATTTTGAAAAATTCACCTTTGTATTTAAAGTTGATTCCTTCAAGTCTTTCCCATCTGTATGAGACGTAATTTTGCATTAGCAGGGTCGTTAGAGGTTTGTATTCATTTCTTTTCCTCAGTATTCTTAAAGGGATGTCCTTATATATAACAAGCTCCCTCCCGTCAGATTCCAATTTCTGTTCATAGTTCATTTGTATTATTTCGTCTCTAATTTTTTTCCGAGTGAAATACACCACCACGTCTCTTGGGAGTCCTTTTTGTTTGGCCACTTTTGAATTAATCCTATACATTTTGTTGATTTCTAACTGAAAATGATCTTTTTCCATGCCTATGTAATCTGCCAGGATGGGGGATAGATATTCAAATAAGTCTTCCCTTTCTATTTCTTTTAGACCCCGGATCTTAATACAGTTTTCTCTTTGTTTTAAATCTTGTAGTGCGCGTTCATCCAAGTCGATCTCATGTGACATTTCTAACTGCGAGACTCTTTTTGCTATTTTGTCCGTATCTTCTTCTATCTTCTTTACTTTTTGTCCAGTTATCTTTACCTCTTCATTTACTTTTCCTATAGAATCTTTCAAATTTTTTATCTCAGTTCTTATTTCTTGCCTTATTTCCAACTTAATTTCTCTCCTCATTGCACTCATGTCTTCCTTCATTGATTTAATGTCTTCTTTCATCTCCATATATAATGCTCTTAATTCTTCCATTAAGTTCGGTTGTTCTGCTTGTTTTGAAGAGGCGCCAAATGATGGTCGTCTGTAAATTTGTTGTTCCATAACTTGTTTTGCTTTCCTTGTCGCCATTTTTAATGTGCCTCTTCCTCCTGTCAAGAATATCAACCTTCCTCTTCTTACTTATAGTGTTACTATCTGTGCTACCACCTCCTCTTTCTACTTACTATCTTGACTTCAATTCATCGATTCTGGGATTTTTCTTTCTGTTTTAATCTCTTTAGCTTTCTCCCTCTCTTAACTTCTCTTCCCCTCTCTCAAGTTCCTTTCTTTCTTTCAACTTCAATACTTCTTTCTCTTCCTTCTGTATTACTCTTATTTACTCTCTGAGTCTGCCTATTACACTTGGCTTCTCTTCTTCCGTCTCCTTATAGCAGTCACCTTTCCACCATCCAACTCAGCTTTCCTTCCTCTTTTCTCCCGTCTACTTCCGCTTTTCTACCTCCTACTTCCCCCTATCACCTCCACTTTCCTTCTCCCCTCTCCCTCCGTCAGCATCCGCTTTTTTACCTCCTTCCCCCTCTATTTACCTCTATCTTCTCTCCCTCTGTATGCTTTCAATTTCTCCGTCTCCCACCACCTCGGCTTCTACTCCTTTTCCCCACGTCTGCTTTGGTGTTGCAGCTCCTTCTCTCTCCGTCCGGGTTGGCTTTCTTCAGTTCCGCCTCCTCCTTTCTCCTTCTCAGCCTCGGCGTCTTTGCTTCCTTCTTCTCGGTCCAACTCAGCTTTTCCTCCTCTTTTTTTCTCCCAATTTCCTCAGCAGCTCTGCCTCCTCCTTCCTCCGTACGGCTGGCTTCTCCTTCTCCTTCTCTCAGCCTTCAGTCCGCCTCGGCGTTACTTCCTTCTTCTCCCTTCACCTCTGCTTCCTTCTCCCTTCACCCTTCTCCCTTCTCCCTCCGTCCGGTTTGCCTTCTCTTCGTCCTTTCTCCCTCCAACTGCCGTAACGTTCCTGTCACCTTCTGCCACTGTTCTCTCCTTTCTCCTTCTCTCCGCTCCTTCACCTTCCTGTCCAACTCAGCTTCCCGTCCTTTTATTTTTTTCCCCTTTCCTCCTTTACTTGCTTTACTTGCTTTCTCCGCCTCAGCGTCTTTCTTATCCGACTGCTTCGGCTTCTCTGCCGCCTCCTCCCTCGGTCCTGTATGGCTTTGCTTCCTGCTTTCTCCTTTCTCCTCCTCTCACCTCAACGTCTCCGCCTCTGCGTCTCCTTCTCCGCCTCGGCGTTTCCTTCTCCGTCTCTCTCCTTCTCCCTCCGTCTAATTCAATTTTTCCACCTCCTTTTCTCGTTTTCTCCTCCTCTGCTTCTTTCTTTTTCCAATTGCTTCAACTCCTCTCCCTCCTTCTCCCTCCGTCCGGCTTAACTTTCCTCCTCCTTTCTCCCTCCGTTCTGCTCCACTTTTCCTTCTCCTCTTTGAATGTCCACTCCACTCCACCTTTTCCTTCTCACCTTCTCGCCTCCTGCCTGTCTCTCCGCGTCTCTCCGCGTCTCCTCCTCTTTCTCTCTTTCGCTTTCTCACCACACTCCACTCTTGTTTAACTTAAATGGAGTAAAATAAAGTTGGATTTTAAGCGCGTCTGTTTGCTGTTATTTTTGCTTTCGGCTCTTTGTTTAATCAGCTGTGGAATTCCTCTCAGCACCGATACTTCAAGCCTTCCAAAGACGCTGGTAAGCTGTTAAATGAGTTCTTTAATTTAAAAAATTGGGGGCAGACCTTGCTCTGCTCAGCAGCTGGTAGCCAGCGCGGCGGTTTGGGTTTCTGGCTCTCCCCGGTCCCTCTCCAGATGTCCCCTGGAATTCTTCAGGGCTGTGGAGGGTACCTGGAACAACGGAGCCTTTGCAACCTCCTTCGCCCAATCTATACCTAGATTGAGGTTTTTCTTCACTGTAAAAGAAAAACAGTGAGAAAACCGCACCGGTTACTTGGCGTCCTTCGGAGCCTCTCCGAAGCACGTCCGACGGGCTGCCGCTCCCAACCGGAAGTCCCAGCAACAAATCATTCATGGGGAAATCCTGTGAATGATTTGTTGCTGGTTATTCCCTGGTTATTTCTGGGATAAGTCATAATTAATTGTGATGATGTGTGCTAATCTTTACCATGATTGTGTGAATATAGCTGGATAATGCCTGTTTAAACACCCGATTTTCTCCGTGTGATAAAGTCCACAGTAAAACCTTCAACTATGGTGCACTGGTATCCCTGGGGTTAGTGTCACCTGGTGTGGAGGGGTAGCAGAGAGCATGGACTGCTGTGGGCTCTGGAGCCATTTGGGCTCTGAGGTGGCTGTAGCCTCCAAAGGGCCATTTGGGCTCTAGTGTGGATGCTGGACAAGTAAGAAAGGGATGCAATACCCCTTCCTGCTTGCCCAACAGCTGTGCAAGTCCCACCAGCTATACTGCCCTACCAGATATACACTCCACTCTGGGGGTAGGGTGTCACCTGATGTGAACTATATCCCCATTCCACCCTAGTGATGCCATTGTCATGGAGTGGAGTTTGCTCTAAATATATGTTAGCTAAATGGTCAAAAAGCACATACAATGGTCAAAAAGGCACAGTCCAAATATATGTAGGGTAATATAGGGTGGGCTGGAGGTAGCTGGAAGAAATCTAAAGCATGATGTAGTCAGGCCATTATGTGAGATTACTGACCCACGTGTAGCTCTTTGGCCTCATTTCCATTTACAAATAAATCAGTTTGTGTTCCAAATTGATGGATTGATTCGACAGTGGAGCATGGTTCGCATTGCATTTGCCTGGATCGCATTTTCTTGCTGTAAAATAAACCACTTCTCATTCACATTGATCATAGAATCATAGAATCATAGAATCACAGAGTTGGAAGAGAGCACAAGGGCCATCCAGTCCAACCCCCTGCAATGCAGGAACTCTCCATCAAAGCATCCCCGACAGATGGCCATCCAGCCTCTGCTTAAAGACCTCCAAGGAAGGAGATTCCACCACCCTCCGAGGCAGTGTGTTCCACTGTCGAACAGCCCTTACTGTCAGGAAGTTCCTCCTAATGTTGAGGTGGAATCTCTTTTCCTGCAGCTTACATCCATTGTTCTGGGTCCTGTTCTCTGGAGCAGCAGAAAACAAGCTTGCTCCCTCCTCAATGTGACACCCCTTCAAGTATTTAAACAGGGCTATTATATCACCTCTTAACCTTAGAGCCTCTTGGATAGCAAATATTTGGTAATTAAAAACAAAGTAAAACAAAACCCTGAGCTTGGAAGAGTTAATCTTTGAACTACAAACCTCAGAATTCTTGCTGAATGAGGGATCCTGGGACATGTAGTAACAACCTCTACCCTCTGCAACCACAAGCGCTGCTTTTCACTAATCTGCAACTCTGTCAGCAGTTGCCTTGGAGTGGCTGAAATCCATGAATCTTGTGGTGGGATGGAGTGGCTGGGAAGTGAAGGGAGCATGATATTGGCCTGGCTGCTGAAAGATTTTAAAAGCTTCACTGTGCCTCATGTGGTTGGGGTGCTGCTTTCTGGGGATGAAAAGCTAAATTTCATTCCAATTGTTCCTGCCTCTCACTTTTCCAGCCAAAATTCCAAATTTCAGACAATTACAGCAAAGTACTGTATTTCTCCTTCTCTTTTTCCCTCCTTTCCCTCCAGTTATTTGAAGGGATGTCATATTGAGGAGGGAGAAAGCTTGTTTTCTGCTGCTTCAGAGAACAGGACCCGGAACAATGGATGCAAGCTCCAGGAAAAGAAAATCCACCTCAACATTAGGAGGAACTTCCTGACAGTAAGGGCTGTTCGACAGTGGAACACATTCTTTCAGTGTGTGGTGGAGTCTCCTTCCTTGGAAGTCTTTAAGCAAAGGCTGGATGGCCATCTGTCGGGTATGGTTTAATCGAGAGTTCCTTCATGTCAGAGGTTGGACTGGATGGCCCTTTTGGTGAATTAACTTCTGAAATGATGGTGGTGGTTGAGTGCACAATTGATATCTCTTGAATCTACTTGTTGTGGCTTGGTTCCAGAAACCCCCGTGGATACCAAAATCCATGGATGTTCAAGTCCCATTAAATACAGTGGATAATAAAATTATGTCCCTTATAAAAATGGCAAAATCAAGGTTTGCTTTTCAGAATTTATATATTTTTTGAATATTTTCATGTACTTCTCTTGGAACCCTGTGCTTCCCCCAGAACTGGCAACACCCATCCTCCGGCAGCCTCCATCCAAGCACTCTAAAGGCTCACTCTGCAGGGCTGAAGCAGGAGGGGAAGGGAGGGAAAACTCCAGTTTCCACCATTGCTGCAGACCAAAATGCACCATTGAATCTTGGCTAGGGAAAATGAAAGCTGCTTCTCTTTGTGAGACTAACTGGTGAATGCCTCCTCTCCCCTTAGAGCTTTCTCTCCAGTTTCCATCTGTCCTATTCCTAAACACAGCAGGTAGATAACAATAATTAATTACTGATCTCCCTATGCCACATATGGCTTATGCTACCTGTATGATCAATCCAAGATCATTTATTCTGAAGAAAATTTCTTCCATTGCTCTCATCCAGGGTGACAAGTGAAAAGAGGAACAGGGCATGATGCTAAGGTGCTGAAACTCCCTCTGCTACACAACTCTTTCAGGGATGTTACATAGCTTGGAGCAATATTGGTGATCCTGCCTAATGCTAGATGTTGGACATTTGGTCCCTCCCCAAATTTCTTTTCTGTGAATTGATAGTATTAAAAAGATGAGCTCCAAACATAGACATAGACCTCATCGAATTACATTCATTTATACATGTTGTCAAGTCTATGGAGTGTGAACATTTACTGTGCCCTTCAATGGGATTTAGTATTTAGCCTAAATACCCAGAAGACACCAGATCCTGGAAGTTAAGCAGGGTCAGGACTTGGAAAGGAGATCACATGTGGTTACTTGCTTACTTAGTACTTGGAAGGGAGATCACATGTGGTTAACACATGCTATAGGCTATATTCAGAAGAAGGCAATGGCAACTATATCTTTCCCAAAAACCTTATGCTAGCGTTACAGTAAGTTGGAGTTGATCTGAGGACACATAACAACAACCATAACCAGTAATAACAATTACAGTGGATTCTGCCCTGTAAGTGTTAGTGTACTTACTGCATTTGACTTACTGTGTAAACCTGTGCATATTTATACAGAAGTAAATTCCACCAAATCCAACTGGACTTAATTCCCACGTAAGCTTGTATACTGTTGCAGGATTCATTTCTGAAATCTGAAAAGATGGAATGAAGAATCGTGTGTGTGTATGTGTATAGGAGTGGTTGAAATGAAAGTTATTTTCAATGCTTTGAACCATGTCTTATTTTTCCCACAGGAATTTAATTATTCTGAGCAAATTATTCAAGCTTTAATTTTTATTTGGGGGACAGTTCCAATTAATGTGGGGAAAAAAAGAAACAAAATCTAAGCTGAATAAATGCATCGCACCAGCTGAGAAAATATTTTTCTGTGACCATAGTTACCAGATTTTATATCCTTTTAAGACTACTTTCATAAATCAAACAAGGAATGGTGCAGGTGAATTTCTCGTGGAGTATTACTGGGTTAACTTTTGTTGTTATTAGTAAACATTTCAACTGGCTCTTAACCACAATTACTTAGAAATAAGTCACATGGATTTCAATAAAACATTTCCAGATAAGTATGCTTAGGACTCAGTAACTGGTAAAAACCACTCCATCTACTAACATAATTTGTCTCCTGTGTATACAGAGACTCTGGGCCACCAAAGGTGACGGAGTAAGTGAGATTCTAATTTGTGGGTAGAAACATAGTTTCGAGGGTGGCTACCTTTGTTGCTAGTTTGACTTTTATTCTGCTGCAGTGCTGCTCTTATTTCTGCTATTGATTTTGCTGGTGGGGACGCCCAGAAATTGTCTACTTGATATTAAAACAAGTCCTGGCAATAAAGGCAGACATTTTAGTTGGATCACAGGCACAAGTGCCCATGTGAATTTATCCTGAGCAATGGCATCTTTTTAAATGGCTCCTTGTCCCACCTGTAAATTGTGCTTTAATATTTTAATTGTTTTAATTTTGCACAGGCATTTATGGAGGAGCACCAATGGAAACTCTTACGATCATGCCAGGAGCTTTCCCCATTTCTAACACAGTCCTAACTGAAGTGATGTGTCTGGCTTCCATTTCAGTGGAACAATGAAACCACTCTGGCTTTTAGTCTGAACTTTAAAAGAGCTATTAAAACAGACACATGCCACATATGCACACACACAATGTGCTGAACCTATTTAGGGGACAGGCAACAACACTTTGGATAACACTTATGATTGTCTGACTAAAATATACCACAATGATGTGGAAACTACCAGTCATGTCTGCCCAACAGCCTGAGGAAGAGGAATTCTAACTGGCAACAAAGCGATTGTCTTTACATACATGGGACAGGATAAGAATTGATTTGGTCAACCGTTAAAAGTAATAATGGAAAACACTGCAACAAATTCAACTATCTGTTTTTGTCACTGGAGGAAAATTTACCAGAAAACCAAAGACTCTTTGGAAAGGAAAAAAAAAATGAGAGAAGTGGCAGGAAGACAGAGGAAGGTGTATAGAACAGTGTCTAGAATATCTGCTTGTCTCCTTCTGCCTCCCGCTGCATTTTCCGTGGATGAGGTAAAGAAACTGCATGTAATGAAACTCATCTTCTTGAAATCACCTCAGCTGCGAATCATTGGAAGAGCTGCAAATAAAGCTGCTACCAGGAAAAATTATAAGAACAACAACAACAACAACAACAACAACATTTATTTCTTTCCCGCTCCTCTGAGCAAGCAATCGGGGTGGGGTACAACATGTTAAAAACATATACAGTTAAAATCCTCCAAACATACCCACCTCACATTATTGTTGTGTAACTTCATCATTTCTGATTTAAGGCGACCCTAAGGCAAATTTATCATGGGGTTTTCTTGGCAAGATTGTTTGGGGGGGGGGGGCTTTAACTTCCTCTGAAGCTAAGAGAATGTGGCTTGCCCAAGGCCACCCAGTGGGTTTCCATGATGGAGTGGGGATTCGAATCCTGCTCTTCAGAGTCATAGTCCAGTGCTCATACCACTACACCATGCTGGCTATACACACATTTTTCAGTGTCAAAGAAGACACTTTGGCAGCCATTACTGAGTTAACAAGAAGTTTTAAGGAAGTGCATAGAGCCTTAAGGCACTATTTGGTAGAAAGAGGCTGTTGTGTCAATGAATAAGCGAAAGAAAGGTGTGGATGCATTTCTTTAAGGGCTGGATGTCTATGTTACTGTATTGTTCAAAAACATTTACTGCATTTAATTTTGTTTTATTTCCTTCCTTTAATCTTTACAGATGGGGTTCTCCCTATCATCTGACTTCTGTTGTGATATCTGAAGTCATCAAGTAGACCCGGGTTAATTGTTTTAGATGTGATGTAAGTACATCAGACTGCTCTTTTTTTGTATGCGAGTTCTTGTCTGTTTTACTGAGTTAGCTGCGTCCATATATTAATGATTGTTTGCCTTTAGATGTGACACTGTAATTGAAGAGTGTCATAAAGCTATGCAGCAGAACTTCACTATGTCTAGTATGATTTATTTTTAAGCAGTAACATGAAACTAATTGGTAAATGAGTATTTACAGAGCTCTTCACTTAAGCTCACAGTGGAAAAAAATGTAAATAATTTTTTTTACAACAAATAGGTACACTGGGAAAAATGATTGGCTTATTATTTTATAATGGCTAAGCCAGAAATCTTCAGACTATTTACTCAAGTGGACTGAAATAAGTGTGGCTACTCTGGTGAAAATTGGTTGCAGATGACTGCTTAACTAACATGTACATTATTTGAATTATAAAACCGAAGTTACAAATGTCTTCAACATTCTGTGGGAATTAATAAATGATCTAAGAGATTTAACCATGGCTCAAAGTAAAACAGAAGGGCATTAACAACAAGCAGTCATTTCTGTTTCTATAAAATACTTTGTATAGTTTTAAAAAAACTGGTGTGATGTAGTGGTATTAGTGTTGGACTATGACTCTGGAGACCAGGGTTCAAATTCTGGCTTGGCCATGTAAATCCATTGGGTGACCTTGGGCAGCTCACACTCTCTCAGTCTCAAAGGATTGTAATGGCAAACTCCCTTTGAAGAAACTTGCCAAGAAAACCCAACGATAGGGTTGCCTTAAGGTCACAAGTGGGAAAAAGCTTGAAGGCATACAACAACAAACAAACAAACAACAGTTTAAAAAGAAATGTGGTCATGTGGTGCATGAGGCTAAAAAAAAGAGTTGGGTAATATTTTCATGAGTATTAGGACCACTAAGATGTCACATGTATACAAAAAGCAATCTTTTGTGCTCTCCAGAACTGTTCATTAGGTGAGATGTTACAGAACCTGGGATGAGATGACATTGAAAATCCAGTCAAATGTTATGGCTGTAAGATCTGACTGAAACTCAGAGATGAAATTGCAGGGAGGAAAGCAGCAGCTTAAGTTGGAGTAATATTGTTACACCTGGAGACAAGCAGAATCAAACCTTTCTCCATCTGTACAAAAGTAAGAGCCAATAGGCACTAGTGATCTGCCCTTTGCTTTTAGAGAAAAGACATTGGCTCCTGTGTTGATTTGGAACAGAAGAAACATGGCAATCCCCACATGAGCAAAACAAGAGATGACACTGTAAGTCACAGCTGACTTGAAGGCACATTTACAACAACAACAGTTTTGATAGTAACAGAATAGCCTAGATCACAATGAAGCCAGTTCCAATAAAATAAAATAAAATAAATTTGGGGGAGGAGAAGAAATGCAAGATATACCCTGAAATTTTAAAAATCTCCCACCTGTCAGTATTTCTGGAACTTTTGTGGCTAGAGAGTGTCAAGCAAGAGCTACGGTAGCAAATGTTATAAAAGAGAACTTGATAATAAATTTGAATGACATCAAAATTTGAACCACATCAGTAATACAACTACACAAACATTTGTTGCATATATGCACAATTGTGCTAATAACACTTCATCAGATAACCAACATCAAGCTTCTGCTTAAGTGAACCCCCCCCCCCCAAAAAAAACAGATTCATATATATATGGATCCATGATATGTTGTAACATGCAGGAACTGACAAAGCCGAGGACAGCATGACCCACATGTGGCAACAATGATGGGATAGAAATGGGGTGATCTCTTTCTTTGTCCTAATACATTTTTGCAGCATGTCCAGTTTCAGTGGAAAAAGTTCCACTAACATATAGCATCAAATAGTGTCACTGACTATGACTCTCTGATGTGAGCAATTCACATTTTGCCTGTGTTTTTGGCAGTGTCCAGTGGTACCTACAGAAGGGATTGTTGGATCTGGGGCCCAATATAACTCCAACCAAAAGCTTCCCACTTCTCTCCCCTTCATTTGTTCAAATATGGCAACAAATCCTATCTAAGGGACTGCCTCTCCCTATATGAACCCCCCCCCCCGCACACTTCGGTCCTCGGGGAGGAATCTGCTACAACCCATGAAGACCAGGTTGGTACAGACCTCCCAAGCTCTGGAATGACCTGCCGGATGAGATGCGTCTTATTCCATCCATTGAAAGCTTCAAGAAAGCTTTGAAGATGCATCTCTTTAGGCGGGCCTTCCCGGAAAATGTCTAACATCTCCTGGCTCCAATTTTTTTGCCAGTTCCTAGTCTTCATCCTCCCAAACAGCTCAGGGAGCTTTTAGCTTGATATTATTGATTTTTGTCTATCTGCACTATGTTTTAATTTGTTCCTGGTTTAATCCTTTTTTAAGGGGGGGGGGAGAAGTGGGAATGGGATTGGATATTATAACCATGATGTTTTAACTTTTTTTGTACCCCGCCCCGATTGCTCGTTCAGAGGAGTGGGCTAGAAATAATAATAATAATAATAATAATTAGTATTAGTATTATTATTATCAAAAAGAAAAGACATATTGTGCATTTAGTATTGTTACATCTTTCCCCAAACATACACAACTCCTTTAGACTTCTGTACACTTGATATGCTTTAATTTTTATCATCACTATTAAGATGAAATTGAAAGGAATATAATAATTCTTGTGTGTGGTCAGTTGTTGTGTGTGTGGTCAGCTGATTATCTGCTGGAGCATGGATTGTTTGGGGCTTCGTAAAGACCCATTTCAAAGGCAGAAGGGTAATATCTGAAGCCAAGAGTCAGTCCCGTTGAACTCAAATGACACTCCAATGGCATGCATAGACTTGCACTGAACCTCTGAATAAACATGGATAGGCTTGCACTGTAACAATTTATTTACACCAGAAGGTCTACACAGAAGAAAGTGACCTGGTGCTTAACAGTAAAACAAAGCACTGCTGAGAGCCTCCATTCCACCATATCATTGAATTACAAAATGACACTTTCTAGACTAAGCCCACTCTCTTTACTCACCAAATAAAAGTAATCTGAATTAAGAATTGTTACAAAGAATTGAGAAAAAAAATCCTATCACATTCATGATGTTATAGAATGAGTAAAATTTGAAATGAGTTTATTCAAAGGTGACAAAATAGTTTGAAACAACTTATTTCAAGCCCAAATTGTCAACTACACATATGTGTTGTTGCTAGAATTTTCATGAAAAAAATAGTACTAATAATTTTGCTAGTGTTTTCGATCCTCGGTTATTTCAAGGGAGATTAAATATGGTTACTATTTGTTAAAAACTAAGTGGTTTAAATGTTGGACTCAGGAGATCAGCGTTCGATTCCTTTCTTGAGCATAAAAACCCACTGGGTGACCTTAGGTAAGTCATACTCTCTCAACCTCAGAGGATGGCAATGGGAAACCACCTCTGAAAAGAGGTTTGCCAAGAAAACCCTATGATAGGTTCATAGGTAAAAAAATTACTTGGTGGCCCACAACAACAGCAACAGCAACAAGACATGCTAGCATATTTATGTGATGCCAGCACTGGTCTATTTGAAATAATATTAGAAAAATCTGAATAGAAGATCTACTGTTTTCATTACATAACAGCTGAATGGTCCTCCACCAATTCCAAAATGGCATCTCAATAATGTTATAGGAAGTGATTGGTCTTTTAAGACAACTATTAAATAAGATATGCTTCTTTTAAGGTAAAAAATAAAGTACTATGTGAAAATGTAAACTTTTCCAACAGGTTGACAGCAAATTTGATAGGATGCATTCTAGTATTTACTGTTAAGTCTTTAGTACATGCTCTTCTGATGTGATAAAACTCTTGTGATTAAAAAATCTGAAAGATAAATATAATATTCAAAAAGAACAGAACTTGAAAAGCAAATTCAGAGTTACAGAAATCAGTTACTGATATCAGGCAGATATGTTTATACCAAAGACATAATAAAATGGGGTTAATATACTATTATTTTGGGGCTGAGTGTCTGAACATTAAACTGAAGGAAGAAAGACCAATATAAGGTCATTCATTCATTCCAAATTGCAAGGATAAAACTGAAATTTTATTTTGTGTCTGGAAAAATAATCATTTTATTGGGTGTGGATTCCATACTAAAGTACGAAATATTAGTGTTTCAGTACACTAATTCTTTTGTATGTGTTTGAAATCTTTACATTGTGAAGGCAAACCACGCTTTACCTTTTTAGGCTGTGGAAGGCTAAATAGAGGTCTCTTTTTTCCATTGTGGAAAAGCTGCTATACCCAAGCTTTGTAGTGCCATGGAACTGTGTGCTGGACCAGGGACGACTCCAGGAGACCCAGGTTTGAATCCCCACTCGGGCTGCATTCACACTGGAGAAATAAACCGGTTTAAGTGCCATGGCTCAATGCTGTGAAATTCTGGGAATTGTAGTTTGTTGTGGGGCCCAGAGCGGAGCGGAGCTTCGCTCTGGACCCCACAACAAACTACAATTCCCAGAATTTCACAGCATTGAGCCATGGCACTTAAACCGGTTTATTTCTCCAGTGTGAACACAGCCTCGGCTGTGGAAACCTACTGGGTGACCCTTGGCAAGTCACACTCTCTTAGGATGTATCGGCATTACACAAATAATCCAGATTGATACCACTTTAACTGCTCTGGCTGAATGCTATGGAATCCTGGGATGTGTAGTTTGTTGGGGGCAGGAGAGCTCTCTGGCAGAGAAGGCTAATCATCTCACAAGACTACAATATAATATTTCCACAGCATTGAGACGTGGCAGTTAAACCAGTGTCAAACTGCATTGTTTCTACAGGGCAGATGCAATAGTAAACCCTCTCTGAACAAAACCCTTGTTTTCACCTTAGGTTCACCATAACTCAGAAATGACTTGAAGGCACACAAGAACACAGTTTGCTTTCTCTTGTAATAGAGCAAATTACCACCTATTTTAACCCACCCAGTCTGGATTTCATTGATTTTATGTTTCTAAAAAAAAAAAAAATCAAACATTTGCTCCTGGGTCAAATTTCTTGCTGACAAAGGTTTTGCAGCTCTCTCTCTCTCTCTCTCTCTCTCTCTCTGACTGGCAAGTTCAGATCTGCATTTGCTGTAACTGTATAAAATAAATCTTTTGCCTCCTGAGGCAGTAAAAAGGAGGCTTAGAAGTGATCAGGACCCCCTAGCTGCTTCCTCTTACAATTTGCCCTCTTCAAGACTCCAGCCTTGCCCACAGTCACCTGGACTGTCAGGCTGATAAAACTGTTGGGCTAGCCAAGCATAGGATTGTGTCACATGCTCATGGAAATCCATGGGATTTGGGCTAAATCCGCACTGAGGAAATTTATGTGAATTCCAATTGCGTTTGGAATGCATTCAGAATGATTTCCCATTACCCAAAAATGACCCCTCCCATTGCACGAAATTGCGTGAGATGCTTTAATTCGCAATAACGTAAAACCCATGATTGCGTTCGGAATGACTTCCTTTTTGTCCGAAATTGCGTGAGATACTTTAATATGCAATAACGTGAAACTCCATGATTGCATTTGGATTGCCATTGGATTATACTTCCAATTCCCATCGTCTGATAAACTCCCTGGAAAATCCTATGAACTTTATCAGATGGGAGGAATTTCTCTCAATTTCAAATGGAGCCAGTTTGCAATTACATGAATTCTCTAGTTCAGCGAATTTATGTGAATCCTAATTGCGTTCGGGATGCGTTCAGAATGACTTCCCATTTGCCCGAAATTGTGTGAGATACTCTCATACGCAATAACATGAAATCCCACGATGGCGTTCGGATTCCCATTGGATTATACTTCTAATTTCCACTGTCTGATAACATCCCATGAAATTTAGGGGGGGTCGCCATAAGTGGGCAGGTGAGGCACATACAAAGACACCCACAAAAGAGGTAAAGTTTATTGAATATCTTTCAGCTGCTGCCTTTGAGGGAAGGAAGGAAAGCCACTCTCTTTCTGTCTGTGTGGCTGCTGCAATGCTGTGAGGAGATAAGGGCTGACTGGGAGAGGAGCAGAGGCTGGTGGCATGGAGAGGCTGGCTGGGTGGGGAATCATGGCAAGCTGGCAGGAAGAGTGAGAGAGGCTGGCTGCTGGGTGGGTGGCTGAGGAGGAGGAGGAGGAGGTGGGCACAGAGACAGGTGGGCAGGCTGCTCCAGTGTTATTCTGCCAGCCTGGGTGAGGGAGGAGGATTAGGAACTTAGGAGGAGGAGGAGAAGCAGGGGGTGGTGGGGATGTTGTGTACGTGGTCTGTAGGTGTGACATACGTGTGTGTGGGGGGGGGGGGAGAAGAAGCAGCCTCGTGAGGTGAATGCCTGGCTCCCAACGCAGAGTGGGCTCAGGCTGGCCATGTGGGTTTGTGTGTAAGCGTGGGAGGTGTGTTTGTGTGGTATGTGGAAGAAGCAGGCTCCTGAGGGGACTAGTGTGACTGGCTCCCTACACTCTGAGTGTGTTTGTGTATAAGCGTGTGTGGTGTGTGGAAGAAGCAGGCTCCTGAGGGGACTGGTGACTGGCTCTCCCTACTTTCTGTGTGTGTTTGTGTATATGTGTGGTGCGTGGAAGAAGCAGGTTCCTGAGGGGACTAGTGTGACTGGCTCTCCCTACTTTCTGTGTGTGTTTGTGTATAAGTGTGTGGTGTGTGGAAGAAGCAGGCTCCTGAGGGGACTGGTGTGACTGGCTCCCTACTCTCTCTCTCTCTCTGTGTATGTGTATAAATGTGTGTGGTGTGTAAGAAGCAGTCTCTCCTGAGGTGACTCGTGCCTGGCTCCTTACTCTGTGTGTGCTTTTGTGTATAAGTTGTGTGTGTGTGTGTGTGTGGAAGCACTGCAGGCTCTTGAGGCGACTGCAAGCTCCCTGCTCTGTGTGTGTCAGAAGGTTCCTGAGGCGACTGCCAGGCTCCTTGTTTTCTCTCTGTATGTGTCCCATGCCTCACAACAAAACTCCCAACACCCAGAATCCCATACAAAGGCTGCATCCACATTGGGGAAATGAGCCGGCTTGGCACCGCTTTCATTGCCTTGGCTCAAGGCTATGGAATTCTGGGAGTTGGAGTATGTTGTGGGGTCCAGAGCGGAGCGGAGCTCCGCTCTGGGCCCCACAACATACTCCAACTCCCAGAATTCCATAGCCTTGAGCCAAGGCAATGAAAGCGGTGCCAAGCCGGCTCATTTCCCCAATGTGGATGCATCCAAAGCATTAAAGCGGAGCCAAAAGCGAAGTGGAAGCTGCTGCTTCCAATCCCAGGCCTCCCTCCCCTTCCCCCTCCCTCCTCCCCTTCCCCAAAAATCCCTCCATCCTCAGGAATCCCAAGCAGCAGAAGGAGCGGCCCCCGCCGCAATGCGAGGCGGAGGAGGAGGAGGAAGAGAAGACCCCTGCAGCACCGGGGATGGGAAGACAGAACCATACCCCCACATTTACAACACCCCCCCCCCAAGCAGCAGCAATGGAGGAGAGTGAGTCTAGGGGGGAGGAGGAGGAGGAGGAGGAGGTCTTGCATTGGGGCAGCCTCCTCCTGCCTTGTCCTTCCCACCCATTCGCTGTCTGCGAGGAGAAGGAGGAGGCAGGCACTAGGCATCCCACGCGTGTGCAGGTGGGCGAGACCCGTTTTTCACCGCATTGGGGTGGCCAGCCTCGTTGTCTCCTTGTGGCTACTACGACGAGGAGGACCAGGCAGCCAATGGTGAGCCTGGGATCCTTAAGTTTGGGGGGTCTTTTAAGGAAGGAAGGAAGGAGGGAGGGAGGCAGAAGGGATGCTGCTGCTGCTGCTCCTTTTCTTCCAAATGGGCTGCCTCTAGATCTTTTTCTCTGGAATTGGAGGAAAGACCCGACTTCAAGGGGGAAAGGGAGGCTTCTATAGGCATTATATGCTACTTCCTCCTCCTCTTCTTCCTCCCCGCATCCGCGCTGCAGAAATAATCCCGCTTCGGCACCGCTTTTTCAGCCGGCTCTAAGGCGAGGGATGGCACGCTGCAAACGGAGACGTATCTCGGTGGTGCCACACACGCAGCCCACCCCCCTGTCCCCCCCCCCCAGGAGGAGGAAAGCGCCCCAGCCTTGAAGCGGTGCCGAACCGGGTTGTTTCTGCAGTGCGGACGCAGCCTCGAGTCGGAACGTGGCCCGCAGGCAGCCGGGATCTCGAGGTGTGTTTGTGTGTTGCGCCGCGGGGATGAGGATTCCTCTCCTTTGAAAGCTTTCAGGTTATTTAATCATCATCATCTTCATCTTCATCTTCTTCATCATCATCACCTCCTCCTCATTTCACTTCTACTTCTCAAGCTTTGAGTTTTATTTAATCATCATCTTCATCTTGTTGTTCTCCTTTTCTCCTCTTCCTCCTCCTCATTTTACTTCTACTTATAAGGCTTTGAGTTTTTTATTATTATTATTATTATTATTATTCACTCGTTTTAAAGCTGTCAGTTTATTTAATCTTCCTTTCTCTTCCTCCTCCTCATTTTCTTCGATTTATAAAGCTTTGAGTTTATTTAGTCTTATTATTATTATTATTTCCCCCTCGTTTTAAAACTGTCTTCTTCTTCTTCTTCTTCTTCTTCTTCTTCTTCTTCTTCTTCTTCTTTTCTCTCCCTCCTCCTCCTTCTAATCTTCCTCATCTTCCTCATTTTCCTTCTACTTTTAAAGCTTTGAGTCTATTTAACCATCATCATCATCATCATCATCATCTTGTTGTTGTTGTTGTTGTTGGGATGGAAGAAGAGGCTGGCACTGAGCGGGCAGGGAGGCTTTGCCATGTGCAAAACACACAGGATTCCTGGATTTCAAGGGAGGAAGAGACCGGAGCATTGGTGCCTGTGTTTGTGTCTTGTGTGAGATGCCTTAAAGCGCTGCTGCATGGAATAAAATAGCTGCTGTCAACTCTGGTTGAGATCCAGGACGAAGGGCATCCCTGCAAAGTAACATTTTAGGAGAGCAGTTCTGATGGCAAGAGCAGAGATCTGCATGTGGGGGGGGGGGGGGAGAGGAAGCCCTCCTGGGGCAGCCTGTCATGTCCTTCTGGGGGGTTTCAAGGGAAAACCAAAATCCAATAATCTTTCCTTGACAAGGCAATAACTGTTAAGCGTGATCACATTTGTTGGTTGAAGTTAGTGAGTTGTTTGTGCAGAGCAAATACCAGGGGGTATCCAAAAGTTTTAATGGTCACCTTTTTTAAAAAAAACTGACAGAAAGTTTGTTTTGATTTGTAGTTGTTAACTTATCTCTATGTAGTCACTATCTACATTGATACATTTTTCCCCAGCGTATCTTGACCCTCCAAATACCTAATATTGTAGAAGTCTGCAGATTATGAGGGGGTATCGTAAAGTAATAATTATCACCTGGACGTTATTATGGCATATTGATGAAATTTTGTCAGTGTCACCATTGATCCCTATGTGCACGTTGCTGAGAAAATCAACTCATTGTGTCCTTTATTTTTGTGACTGGCTCTGCCAGAAGTGACTAAAGTGTAAAATCCTCATCAGGCGCAATCTGCAGGCTTCTACAATATCAGGTATTCGGAGGGTCAAGATATGCTAGGAAAAATGTATAAATCTAGATAGTGACTACATAGAGATAAGTTAACAACTACAAATCAAAATAAACTTTCAGTTTTTTAAAAAGGTGATCATTAAAACTTTTGGATACTCCCTCGTAAGTGATCTTTAGAAAGTGGGCAATTTACCACTTCTGTTAGAAATAAAATGGAGAAAACTGGAATTCTGTACTTGCCTTATGAGTCTGGTGGCTCTACTGAAGAATAGTCAGGATTAGGATTGCCATGTAAACGCATTTCATTGCAGTGAAGCGTATTCAGTCACATTAGAGACTAGCGTACAGGTTGAGCCTCCTTTCTCCAAAATGCTTGGGCCCAGAGCTGTTCTGGATAATGGGTTTTAAATTTTTATTTTGGAATACCTGTACTTGCATATATGTATATAATGAGATATCTTGGAGATGCGGCCCAAGTCCAAACATGAAATTCATATATGTTTTGTACATGCCTTATACAGATAACCAGAAGGTAATTCAGTCACATTAGAGATTAGCGTACAGGTCGAGTCTTCTTTCTCCAAAATGGCTTGGGGCCAGAAGTGTTTGGGATTATAGAATTTTTTTTTAAAAAAATTGGATATATATTGTACAACATTTTAAAACAATTTTGTGCATGAAACAAAGTCTGGGGCACACTGAACCATCAAGAAGCAAAGGTGTCACTCTCTCATGAAAAAAGATTTGCTTTTTGGAATAGTTTGGAATTCTGGGTTTTGGAATTCTGGGTAAGGGAGACCCAACCTATACTAGCTTCCAATAGTCATATAGATAATCTATATAGAATAACCATACAATTTAAAATGGGAGCCTAAAGTGGGATATCTGTATGTAGTGGTAGACTGTTGAGGGATGTTTTCATGTACTTTGTTGATGTTGTGATAGTGGCCACATGGAAGTCAATGCAAGTGAGCTCTATCCAGTGCAAGGGGCTAAGCAGCCAGGTGGAAAGGACTTTTACTTTAATTCCTAACTTTCATATAATCTGGTGATTTAAGACCGAGTGAATACTTTAAAAGCTGAGGTCCTAATCCTCCAAAAAATTCTGCACACCCCCCTGGACTCAGTGAGAGCTGTTTTTGCGCAGGTGTGAATAGGATTGTGCTGTAGAAGAAACTGTAGAGTGTCTCTGTGCCTTTATTACTGGTGGGAATGTGTTAGTCGTGTTAATACAGTCTGGAATAAGAGTTTGGATATGACAGTTGGCTATAGGAGATTGAACAGACATCTCATTTCTCCTGTTTGACTATAGATGGCAGTATGGAAACCAAATACGTACACTGGCAGAAGTTATTTTTGCTCTGTATGAAAAAAAATGGAAGAGAGTACACATGACTAGGCTCGGGAACTTGAGAAACCACAGGTATGTAAATTGATTAATCTAACTGCCTATAGTATTCCCAGTATTTACTGTATTCTGACAGTTGGCCATTTTGAACAGAATTTAACTTAAAATACCGAATAGATCTGGATAGGTTTCAAAAGCCAAATGGTACAGAAAAACATATGTATGTTATCAGTAGTTTAAAAAGATCTGAAGAGCAGCAGAGAGCTTAGGGAGATATCTTGAAAGCTATACTCTAAAGATTTTAAGCAGTGTTCCCCCCCCCCCCCGCGTCACCAATATCGCATTTAAATATGTTGAAGATTGCCTGCTGCTGCTGCTGCTAAGTATTGCTAACAAAATTATGTATATTCCAGTTCTGTAAGGCATTTATTTCTCATCTGTGTAAGCTAATTAAATCTGGCAGCTTCCTTTTCAAGTGGTATAGCACCACAATCTGTTTGTTTATTTATATCCAGAGTCTCAGTCCCTTTCAAAATTGGGTTAGAGTAAAATCAATGGGAATATGCATTTCTGTAACTATGTTTAGATTGTAAGAGTTTCTAGCCAGGACTTGTTTCAACTGTTACTGTTGAATAAATAGTGATTTCTCTGTGTGTAGGCTTTTGGGAAAAAAGGGAAAGGTTTTAGCAAGAACAGAAAACATCTTTGCTAGGGGTCGATAATATACTTGCCAGGGGTATGTGCATTTTTCATAGCCTGATGAGAGGCAGGTGAGGTTCCTGGAACCCTTAAACCTCCGTATTTCACAACACGTTTGCTGTTAGCATAGAGAAGGATGGAGGGTTCCCCCTGACCCCATGCTGGAGTTTAGAGATGTTTGGAAAAGGAGCAAGTTTGGCTGTTTCCTGGCCATGTCTAAAATTTAGCATGGCATTAGGGGCAAGATCTCCTCCTCCTCTAAGCTGCGGGCAGAGTGACTATCCAGACACTCTGGCATTTTCACTGGGGGTTGGAGGCATTTGAAAATCAATATGCCTTCTCACTGCTTTCAAACATTTCCAAAGCTCAGTGTGATGTAAGGGACGAGAGCTCACCCCTCTCTTGACCCAGGAGGAGATTGGTAGTGCCCACAGTTTTTGGCTGTCTGACAAGCTAACAAAATCTGCAAGCTGTTGAAGATTGCCTCCAAATTACTATACCAGTAGAGAAGCTGTTCTGTTGAAGCTCACATTTCATACTCCAGTGTCTGCTAATCACAAACAGAATTGCATGTTGTAAGAAACTGTGTGCTGACATTACCAGAAGTAGACTTTGCAATGGATTTTTGTAATGTGAAATTACTGACTGTCGTTTATAAAACTGAGGTGATTTACAATAAAAAAAGGTTATTAAAATGAATCTCTTTTAATATGGGAACATATGTATATTAGGGAGTGAAAATATGAATGTAAAATTAGAGTAATTTATTAGTCTTATTAGTGAATACAGTTTTAATTATCTAAAGAAAATAACATAATCTTCCAAGAGCTTTAAGCGATTATTTTCTAAAGATTTATTTTGGAACAGTCCAAGTTACAAAAAAAGAAGAGAACTTGAATCCCAGTTCCATATGAGTCTTTTATATCATGCTAATATTTGATTCCCTCCCCCCCCCCCATCCTATCTATTTATCGTATGTCAAAAGGATTTTAGCCATTTTCTCTTTGGAGAAATAAAGAAAAATAAGAATAAAATATATTCTAAAGATAATGACTAAGAGCCAGAGCAGCCTGAGTCCACTCAGACCAGAAGTGGGTCTGAACCCCGCTGACCACAAGGCCCACTCTCAAGGAGTTGGATTAGCCCAGCTCCTTTTTGCTCTGGTCCAAAGGACTGGAGCACAGCTTCAGTGCAGCTTCCGGCCTCTTTGGAGGCATGTGTTGTGTAATCGACCCACCTTCAAAGTGTCTGGAAGAGCTTCTTTCTACCTGTCTGTTTCACTCCAAAGAAGAATACTTATGCCTTAGGCCTAAGCATTGAAGGGCAATGAAATCAGTGAAATTTACTTCCAAACTAACTGTATTGAGTTGTTTGGAGTGGAGCAACTGGTATATAAAGGGAAACAACTTCCCTGTTTTGCAACAGGCAGACATATTAATTTAAAGTTGTATTGTATTTATTATATTACTGGTAAGTACTAGTAGGCCTAAATAACCTAAAGGCCCCATATCCTAAGCAGGGTCAGCACTGCTTAGTACTTTGATAGGAGACCACCAATGAATACCAGGTGCTGAAGAAGCCTATATTTCAAAGGAGGGAACTGGCAGAACCAACTCTGTATATTCCTTGCCTAAGAAAACCCTATGAAATTCATGGGGCTGCTATAATTTGACAGGCCACTTGAAGACACATGTGTGGGACACACATACACACACACATACACGCCAGATGAAAAGTATAAATGGATAGGCATACATGTAAAAATATAGTAATATGTCATCCTGTTACAGTAAGCAGTCATAAAATATTAACTATAATGTCTAATGTAAGAGAAGCAATAGGCAGAGTGCTCTACTGAGGGTTCTTATTACACAGACTTCACTATGCTGCTAGTACCATTACTGTACATTTTGATGAATTGCCATAAATAATTGAAATAAACTGTCATCACATTTAGAGTGCTTGATCTCTGTCTTTTTGGTGTGTTCACAAAGTAATTGGGAGAAAAGAAAATCTACCATTCAGCAGGATTTCCCATCTCTTTGTGTAAGTGGTAATAGTATATTACCTGAGTGTCAAATTGGGGTATTTCATAATTAATAATCTTGTTAAAAGTTGCCATTGTGGAACTGCTTCTGCAACACTCCCACCCTTGTTCTGTTTGGTGTTTCACTTACTACATCGTAGCCATCTCAGCAGCTTGCATTCTTGCTGTTTAAATACTACACAACATGGATCCTTACATTCTTTTTTATGTGAGTCAAACCACACAGATAATGATCAAACACTGGATTCCAGCCAAAAGGCAGATGGTGATGGTTTTTCTTCAGACACACTCCAAGGGTGGAGAGCCTGTGAATACAGCTGGCATCCTGAAGTACTTACCTGCATTGGAAGAAATCATTAAAACAGCAAATACCCTTTCAGCTTCATATGGTTTCCTGATGAAAGTCTTAGCTGATTGACTGAACATGGAACAGTTGGCTTTCTAAGGCAGGAAGCCTTTAGGATTAGTGGTAGAGTATTTGTTCTCCATGCAGAAGGTTCCAGTTCTATCCTTTGTATTTCCAGGTAGACCTAGAAAATATTTTTATCTGAAACCTCAGTGTAGTAAAAACCAGTGGTTCTCAACCTTTGGCCCTCCAGATGGTTTGGACTTCTTCTTCCAGAATGCTTGGCCTTTGGTCATGGTGGCTGTGGCTGTTGGGAGTTGAAGTCCAGAATGTGTGGAAGGCCACAGGTTAAGAATAATTTTTCTAGACAGTACTGGGCTAGATGGATCAATCGCCTGACTGGATTTAATGTGGCTTTCTGTATTTCTTCAAAGTGCAAAGCATCAGCAAGAGTTTCTTTCCCAGCTGGAATCCAGGAAAACTCTTATGATGAGAGAAGAGGCTGAGATAAACCTCATAACAGAGGGTGAATGTGATCATTTTATATGTATTTGCTGTGATGTGGATTGGGTTCTTCTGGATCATCTTTTTGTGTAACTGCAGTAAACTGAAAAATTGTGTAATTCTGGTGTAAATTGAAGATATTGATCTTCCTTTTTAGCATGTGATTTAAGACACGTTGCAGTATGTTACAGTAAATAGTGAAGTACAATTTATGTGCCGTAACTCACAATATGTCCATTAGTGGTAAATTTATTTCAATCCCAGGGCCAAATTCAGTTTCCAGGAGATTTTCAGGGGACACGTTCAAATGGTAGGCAGGGCCGAAGGCAAAACGATAGGGCCAAAAATATTGAAACCTTTCAAAATAAACTTTTAATGCCAGTAACTAAGCCTTAAGAGAAGCATCCCAATATGTAGGAATTGGAAAAGCTGGAGTAATTTCCAAATGATACTGTGATGGAGGAAAGAGGTGTAGCCACCTGGGAAACCCAACAGCCTGGATTGGAATACCAGGAAGGTATGCAAGCTGCTATAGTCCTAGGACCCTGCCTTCCCATGGATACCAAAATTCACAGATGCTCCAATCTCATTATATACAGTGGGGTAGTAAAATGTGCCCCTTAGCAAAATCAAGGTTTGGTTTTTGGAATTTATATATTTTTAAAATATTTTCAAGCCAAGGATTCTTGAATCTGTTGATAACGAATCCCTGGATACAGAGGGATGACTGTATTTTGCTAGAAAGATCTTGGTCTCTAAGAAGGACTTCTCTGGATCCATCCCCTGTGATCCCCTTCACACTGGTTTATGATCCAAGTTATATGAAAGAAAAAAACAACCACCGGTTACCCTTTGAAACTAGTGTGGGGAATCTGAGGTTTCTGATTGGGTCTTCTGTCATTTGCAATGCATTCAGCAAGGAAAGAGATAACTGTTAGAGATGTGAAAGAAGTACAGTCACCCCTCCACATTTGGGGGGGTTAGGGGGCAAGGACTCCTGCGAAAGTGGGAAAACTGTGAATATGTTAGAACCACCAAAAGAATCTTCTACCAAGAGCACCACCCATAACTGTCTTTGCAACCTTGAAATACATAGCCTCCCCCACATCTCCAAAATGCTTTCACTTTCAACCTGATTTTATCAGCCACATTTGCAAAGGATCCACCTTCTCTTGTTCTCCCTCCACAAAAGCAACACTGCATCTTCCTCACTTTGACAAATTTCCATTGGACCTTATCAGATGTTGGAAATTGGAAGTATAATCTAATGACAATCCGAACGCAATCATAGGGTTTCACATTATTGCAAATTAAAGTATCTCACACAATTTCAGGCAAAAGGGAAGACATTCTGAATGCAATCATGGGTTTTATGTTATTGCGAATTAAAGCATCTCACATAATTTCGGGCAATGGGGGTCATTTTCAGGTAATGGGAAGTCATTCTGAATGCATTCTGAACACAATTGGAATTCACATAAATTCGCTAAACGTGAATTCAAATTGGCTCCAATTGGCTCCGTTCTCAATAAAGAGAAATTCCTCTCGTCTGATAAGGTCCATTGTTTTCATTTCCAAAGACTTTCTACTCTGAATCCGATGTTTTCAGCCATCACCACAAAGGGAAGGTACAGCGTTGTTTTTGTCTGGCTGCAGGAGAGGGGGAAAAGAAAGAGGAGGGGGAGAGAAGTTGGATCCTGGGGGAAGGGGAGTCACTGCAAACATTGGATTCAAAGGGAAGATCTTTGGAAATGAGGAGGATGCAACGTTTCGCAAACAGGGGAATATACTGTGCTGGGATGAAGGGTGAGGAGGAGGGAGGTTAAGATGTTGATCTTGTTAAGTAGCAGCTACAAAGTCGAAGATAGTCAAAACTGCAAATCTGAAACCGATGAATGTGGAGGACCACCTGTATACTGTTTTGATTTTGTTGAAGTAGTCAAGATCAGTTCACATGAACTGAGTTGAAATATTGGAGAACATGCCTGTGCAGGGCCCTTGTCACTACTTCTTCTTGAGAAGTAGCAAGAATTAGAAATCTCAAGGTGTGCAATCCCGCAGATAAGATATTTTTAGGGATTTTTTTTTCCTTTGGTGGAAACAGACTAGTTTGGGGTCAACAACCTTGTGGCCCTTGTTCACTCACAAAAGAACTACAAAGGTAGATTGGAAAGAGAAACAGCAGCATTGGTATCTCAGTACACACACTTCAGCACTATCTGACCCCATCCTCATGGGGGTGCCCTACATTCATCTATTCCCCTCACCACAGGCTAGTCCCATAGCAAAACTGGATCTTCCAGTTCATCTCGATGCACAAAGACCAGTTTCCTATGCCTTTGTGCACAAACGACCATATTACCTTAATTAAAACTGGGCCTGCAACTTCCTTTTCATACACACAGGATTTGTAATTTGAATTGATATCCTCACATACCAATGACAAATATATGCCTGTGCCTGGCTTCCACTCCACCAAATGCATCTGAGGAAGTAGACTGAAGTCGACAAAAGCTCATGCTGCCTATTTCTTTCTTTCAGTTAGTCTCAATGGTGCTACAAGATTTTTCCACATACTGTGGCAACTAGGCATTGGTCCCAAAGTAATTGCCTAGCTAGTAACTAACTGCTGCTTCTCTGGGCAGGAAATATTTACCAACAAAATGTATTCATTTTAACTTGCTGATTCATAGTTAGCCAGAGTGAGAGCAGACTGCAGATGCATGTGTCCTTGAGGAATGTTAACAAATCAGAAAGCCTGCAAAAGAGCCCATATCTCTCCCCAAATTGGATGCCTGCCTGCTGTGGAATACAACAATTTAAGCAGCAAATCTGCTTAAGGAGGCTGAGAATGATGCAAGTGCAGAAGGATTCTCTTCACCAAAGGAAATATACCCAACATATACTAGGAACTCTTTGGGCACGTTGTAGAGGTACTTTCCAGAGAGAGAGAGAAGTGTTTATTAAGAGAAGTGCTCTTCTGGATCAGACCAAAGGCATAAGGAGTCTAGCATCCTGTTCCCCAGTGGCTGATCAAGTGCCTGTGAAAAGTCCATAACTTGGGCTTGAACATAATAGTACCCTCTTATTCATATTTCCCATCAGTTGGTGTTCAGTGATATACATCCTCTGGTACCTGGACGTAATCATGCTAATCAGAAATAAAAGGTGGAAGTAGTATAACACTTTCCAGCATTTATAATTATTTTACATGTGTTACCAGTTGTTACATCCTGCTTTTGAACTTGCTGTGCAAGGCAAATCCTATGTATTATCTCCCATCGTGCCAGTAAAGGAAATGTGACGGAGATAGACTTTTCTAAGGGTGCCTAGAATATTTTTTGGTAGAGCTTTTATTTGAATCAAGGGGGCGAAACAGATGGGCAGGAAAAAGTGGCTTGAAGCTGCCTTTTCTGAAGCCACATTGATACCCCACCAACCGCACCGCCGGCTCCCAAGGCAGCTGGAGTGCTCATGTCATAACCACATGACATGGCTTCAAGCCAGGAAGAAGCGAGAAAAAGCTGCTTCTTTTTGAAACGGCTTTTCTCTGCATAAGGCACCTAGAGGGCACTTTCCTTGTGGCTTCAAGGCATGTATCATCTAAACACCATGCCTTCAAGCCAGCCTGAAGGATAACCTGATTCACAACTAAATATCTTAGCCATTACAACACAGCAGATTTGTTGGCTGGGAGAAAAATGCATGAAAGATTCAAATACAGATTAGAGAAATATTCTAATTAACCAGTTAAATGAAAAGAAGCACATTCATGTAGGTAAGGGAAGAAGCAGGAAGCATTGTATACATATGTCACACACAAAAGGTGAGGAAATGTGATAAGCAATTCGCTAAAGCATGAACTGGTGCTCATCTTTTAAAGATAGAAACTTAGAGTAAAAGCAATGGCAAGAAATATCAAGTTAAGACATGAGATACTGCTAACCGGTCCAAAGGTGTTACATAAAAGGTGTGTTTGTGAGATGGGGGTGGGGTAGGGGGAAGCTTGAGGCTGGAGAGAACATTTTAAAAATAGAATAAGACTGAATCTGTCTTATAGAGATTGTTCTATATAAACATTGTACAATCGGCTAGGAATAACTGGGAATTATGGTGTCTTACATTAAAACAAAACTAGGAAGAGGTTGGAAAATGCCAAAAGCGAAGAACATGTCCAAGGACGTGCACATGTTAATAAAATGAGTAGGGAAAGGTAAGCATTGTAAGAACTCTTATTTATTAAAGAAGAAATAAACTGTGGGGGGACCTTTGAGCAGATGAATCTTAAGCAAAGATAAAGGAAAATCCCATAGAAAACAACAATGTGACATACCTATGTGTAACATCCCAAGCGCCATATAGAATGATAAACACATTATGAATTTTAAGATGATTGATGTAAATTTGTCAGTATTATTCAACCAGACATCTCAGGTGAGAGAAAATCAGTAATTATTATATAACATACATGAATTAACAATGGTAGGTTCACTGTATGTTTAGTAGACTATCTGAGATTTCCCCAAAATCCTTGACTGAAAAGATTTTAAAAAAATAAATAATAAGGAAAACTTTTATTTCCACCTTTTTGTGAGAACAATCAAAGCGGCTTACACAGATAAAAATTACAGTTACCATTATATACAGTATTATATACAGTACCCCCCCCTTAAAACAGAATTAAACAATTATACAATTAAAATTTCAACTTTAGTTAAAAATCAGAATAAAACAACTAACAATTAGTGGTGGGCAGAATTATTGTAACCCAAGTTACACCAATACAGGTAGTATGGGGTTCTTTATGTGGCCGGGGGCTGTTCTGGGAAGACATGCCAGAAGAGAGCCATCTTAACAGCTAAGTTGGATATTAGATAGATCTCGTCTGGCAGGCCATTCCATAAAGTGGGAGCAACAGCAGGAAAAGTCCTCTGGGAGGTCGTAACTACCAACACCTTGTACTGTGCCCAGAAACAGATAGGCAGCCAGTGGAGTGACTTCAATATTGGTGTAATGTGGTCACTCCTAGTTGCTTCTGTAATCACCCTGGCTGCCATATTCTGCACCAGTTGGAGTTTCTGGACTAGGCACAAGGGTAGCCCAAGTATAGCACATTACAAAAGTCAAGTCGTGAAGTTACCAGTGTGTGTACTATGGTTTCGAGGTCTCCCAGTTCCAGAAGGGCACAGTTGCTGTATCAGCCAAAGCTAGTAACAGGCACGCTTGACTGTCGCATTCACTTGATTCCTCATCTGTAGCGACGAGTCAAGAAGCACCCCCAAACTGCAAAAACTCTATTTTGAGGGGAGCGTGAACCCCTCTAGGGTAGAAGGTTGCAGCCCAATACCTAGTTTAGGAGCCCCTACTGTAAGTACCTCCATTTTGTCTGGATTCAACTTGAGCTTGTTTTCTCTCATTCAGTCCCTTACTGCTGCAAGACCTTCACTGGATAAGAAAGACAATGAAATGGAAGCTGGGATTGTAATTTTGAGTTCTTACATCTGTGTTGTTGTGTGCCTTCAAGTCATTTCTGACTCAGAGACCCTAAGGTGTACCTGTCATAGGTAGAATTTGTTCAGAGGGGGTTTAACTTTGTCCTCTTCTGAGGCTGAGAGAATCTGATTTGCCCAAGTTCATTCAGTGGGTTTCCATGATTCAAACCCTGGTCTCCCAGTATCCTAACCAACATGCAACACTAAAACCTCTCATCATGCTGGCTCTTTAAGGTCTGTGTACCAGTCCAGCTTTCAGTTTGAATAAAAGGCATGGGATGACTTTTTAAGTTAAAATAATAAATGGATGGCTTAGGGAAAAAATCATTATAATAATCATACCAATTGTTGTTTTTATATGCCTTCAAATCATTTCTGATTTATGGCACCCTTAAGGTAAACCTATCACTGGATTTTTTTTGGCATGTTTCCTCAGAGGGGTTTGCCATGCCATCCTCGGAGACAAAGAGAGTGTGACCCCAGTCATTTGGTACTTGGGGAAGTAGGAGGCAGCTCTTCAGTCTCCAGTAGCATTGAACAGACTCAAATTCTGCTATATCACTATTGGTACCAGTTCTTATGCAAATATCAAGGTCTGCCCTTGGTAGCTACTATAATACTGTCTTCTGTTGTCCTTTTGATGGTGGGCAAAGACCTTTTTATTCACATGGGCTTTTAGTAACTAATGGCTGAAGAAAGGGCTTTTAATGATTGCTGAAGAAAAGATGCTGCACAGTTTTATTGGTGTGCTTTTTTATATTGCTCTTAATTTGATTGTTTTTAAATGTTATACATGGATAATTATGTTTTAATTTTATAACTTAACTGTGCTTTTGTTCATATCTTTTTGTAAAAAAAAAAAAAACTTTTTATGATTTGTCTTGATTCCCAGCTTCAGGAGAAAGGATAAAATTCAAATGAATAAAATGACAACCACAACTGACTTCAGCACTGTTCTGTGATAAAGTTTCGACACAATTATGAGTGCCAACAATTCTGACTTGATCGTTCATGGACAGCCTTCTCATGAATGCTGTCCACTCAAACACAGTTGGCTCATCTATATGTAGTAACAGCAAAAGGTAAAAAGTTTAGTATAGTTATTAAAGAGGAATTCCTGACTTGTCAACCACAATTGGAAACCAGCAATTGCCTCATTTTGAGGCTTAGGAGGGAAGCAAGCAACCAGAAGTCCTTTCTCAGAAGTAAAGCTAATTTTTAAAATTATTTTTTTTGTTTCTGGGTTTATCTTTGGTGGCTCTTCTGGTGAATATGGCCAAAGTAGAGCAATCAGGCATTGTGTAGCAGTATGTTTTGTTGTTGTGAGCCTTCAAGTCATTTCTGACTTATGGTGACCCTAAAGTAACTCTATCACAGGGGTTTTTTGACATGATTTGTTCACATTTATTTATTTATTTATTTAATTTCTATCCTGCCTTTCTCCCCCAAAGGGACCCAAGGTGGTTCACAATAACAATTCTAAAAACATAGTGCCATAAAACAATTAAAACATCAGCTAAAAACAATATAAAATTACGAACATTAAAACAACAGTAAAACCACAATACCTATCCCATATAAAACCCATCCCATGTCTAGACATTAAAAGCCTGCCTGAACAGAGCTGTTTTTATCTGCTGACAAAAGGAAAGCAAGGAGGGGGGCAGCCTTGCTTCTTGTGGAAGGGCATTCTAGAGGGCAGGAGCAGCCACTGAGAAGGCTCTCTCTCGTGTCCTCAGCAGGTGAGCCTGTGATGATGGAGGGACCAAAAGAAAGCCTTTCCCAGAAAATCTTACGGCTCTATCAGGTTTTTATGGAGAGATATGGTCTCTCAAATAATCTGGACCTAAGCCGTGCTCTGAAACAAACCAACAGCCAGTGAAGCTGTTTCAGTCAGGGAATTATGTGATCCCTATAACTGGCCCCAGTAAGCATTCTGGCAGCGGCGTTTTGCACATGCTGAAGTTTCCAAATGGTTTCCAAAGGGAGCCCCATGTAGAGTACATTGCAGTGGTCCAAATGGGATGTAATCAAGGCATGTACCACTGTAGCCAGATCTGATGTTTTAAGAAATGGGAGGAGCTGGTTGCACAAGTTTTAACTCTGCAAATGCACTCCTGGCCACTGCTGAAACCTGGGCATCCAGGCTTGGAGTAGGGTCTGGGAGCACACCCAAGCTGCGAGCCTGAGATTTCAGGGGGAGTGTAACCCCATTCAGCACAGGCAAAGCCCCAGTTCCCAGATCTGCCTTATGACTGACCAGGAGCACCCCTGTCTTGTCTGGAATAGCTTCAGTTTGTTTGCCCACATCCAATCCGGAGACTCTGGTTCATTACAGAGACAGCTTCCTTGGAATCAGATGGAAAGAAGAGATAGAGTTGGGTTTCATCTGCATACTGGTGACATCTCAACCCAAAACTCCAGATGACCTCTCCCAGTGGTTTCATGTAGATGTTGAATAACATGGGGGACAAAATGGAACCCTGTAGGACTCCACAGGCCAGTAGCCAAGGAGTCGAACAGGTGTCCCCAACACCACCTTCTGAGTCTGCCTCTCCATGAAGAACCAGAACCACTGTATAACCGTGCCTCTAAGTCCCATCCCAGAGAGGCGGCTCAGAAGGATACCATGGTCAATGGTATTGAAAGTCGCTGAGAGATCTAGCAGGGCCAGAAGGGACATGCTCCCCCTGTCCAGTTCCCTGCAGAGGTCATTGACCAAGATGACCAAAGCTTCATCCCATAGCCAGGTCTGAAGCCAGATTGAAATGGATCTAGAAAATCAATTTCATCCAGAAACCCCTGGAGCTGGGAGGCCACCACTCACTCCAGAACCTTGCCTAAGAATGGAATATTAGAGACTGGCTGATAGTTATCCAGGATGGTGGGATCCAGGGAGGTCTTTTTCAGTAATGGCCTCACCACAGCCTCCTTTATGCAGGATAGCAATCTAACTTGCTGTAGTGATGCATTCACCGCTCCCCTTACCCATTCAGCCAGTCCCCCTCTAACTGCTTTCAGGAGCCAGGAAGGGCAAGGATCCAGTATACATGTAGCCCTTGCTTCTCCAAGGATCCTGTCCACATCATCAGGCTGCAAGGATTGAAACTTATCCAATAAAACAGGACAGGCAGGTGCCAAGATTACATCCACTTGACCTGTGTCAACTACAGCATCCAAGTGAAAGTGAATCCGAGTGATTTTGTCTGCAAAGTGTCTTCCAAATTCTTCATAGCAAGCTGTTGAGTGGTCTTTCTTGGGGGCCAGAGTGTAAAAGGCCCTTGACCACTTGAAACAGCTGTCTTGGATGACACTGTGCAGACACAATGTTGGCAGAGAACAGGTAATTTCTTTGCTGCATGCACTTCCTCACCATAGGCCTTCCAATGGGCTGTAGCCCATGTTTGGTTGGACTCCTTCCAGAGTTTTCTGCCATCGTCATTCTAATCTCCATCCCACTCAGCTCCTTAGAGAACTAGGGGGCATGTTTGGCTCTACTTCATGGGAGGAGACGCTCAGGGGCAATCATGTCCACCACCCTGGCCATTTCCCTGTTCCAGAGATATGCCAGGACTTTGATAGGATCACCTGCCAAGGCAACAGGAAACTCCCCAAGAGCCATCAGGAATCCATCTGAATCCATAAGCCTCCTGGGGTGGACCATCTTAGCCTTCCACTCCTTCAGAGGCTCTGAGTCCCAGTGAGTCTAAACCCTACCAGGTAGTGATCAGTCCATGACAACAGAACTACAGAGAGTTCCTCCATTCTCAGATTACTGTCATCCTGTTCAGAGCAAAAAACAAAACAAACAAACAAACAAACAAACAGGTCCAGCATGTGTCCTGCTGTATGGGTGGCACCAGATATTACTTGGGACAGCCCCATGGTTGTCATGGCAAACATGAAGTCCTGAGCTGCTCCTGACAGAGCAGTCTCTGCATGGATTTTGAAGTCCCCCAGGAAAACCAGCTGAGGGGACTCCAAGGCCAGAAGGGGTGTGCCATTGTCCTCCTCTGAGGCTGAGGGAGTGTGGCTTGCCCACCCACAGTGGGTTTCTGTGGCCAAGTGGGAATTTGGATTCTGTCTCCCAGTGTCCCACACCTACACTAAAACCACTATGCCATTCTGACTCTCTGCAGCAGTATGTTGCTTGCATATTGTAACTCCAAGATCTTTCACAAATTTGCCTTGTTAACTGCAAGCAAGGCCATTCTCTTCAGTGAAAACATTTTCTCTTAAAGAAATCAGACATTGGAGTGATATTTTAATGACTTGGATCTTTATAATGTTTTTTTGCTTTTGTTTCATTTCTGTTTGTTAATTTAATTAGCATCTTGATGGATTGTGGGAAAAATGTGGCAGTCAGACTTGTAAAAGGTAAAGAGTTGGAAAGGGTGTTAAATGCTAAGGAAGCTAGAAACTACCATGTGATTATGATGCTTTGAAGAAATTCCCTGAAGTCAACAGTTAGAAATTCAATAAACAGAAGCATAAGGTATATCACAATGGGAATAATCAAATACACAAATGTTTGATAATTGGCAAAGCAGCCATCTTGCAGATGTGAAACTACAAACTAAATTGTATACTTAGCTGTAACTTACTATGTTGCATGTTCATTTGTGACCCAAGATCCTATCTGAAATCATCTTTTCTATTCATACTGTGGAGAAGACATCAGGATACCAGGGAACAGCAGGTTAAAAGAATGACAGCACCCAATATACTTGTATAGTAAATTCAGTAAATTTGAAAGTATTCTTCTGACAAGTTATCTGGGGAGTCTTAGATTCAAGGAAATTATATTTTGGCAGATTGTTTAAAACATAAGATGTTAATGTACTTAATAGTTTTACATGGATCCCAAGGGCTAAATAAAACTGCACATTGTGGAGAAGTTCAGCAAATAAATATCAAATAAAAACTTGGGCTTATTCTTCCAGAGCCTAAAATTTCTTGATTGATGGTCCCTAACTCATTTGATTTGATGAAATGGACATGTGTGTGACCAGATATTCATAAACAGATAATGTTATAATCAACCCGTACTTATTAATCCTTTTCCATTTATATTTTCTTGTTCTTTAAAATGTGTTGAAGAAAAGAAAGTTTCTGCCCTCTTGAATGCTAGGGCATGAAACATCCAAATATAGAAAAGTTAACAAATGAGGGCTGATGTGTTTGGTTAATTGTTAACACGATTTTTAAAAAATCATCTGTGTTTACTTTAGAAGGAGATTTTAATTAATTTATTTTTACAGGTCTTAAACTGGCATTTAAATTGGAGTCAAAAAGCCTACATTAGAAGCCTTAGAAGAATTAAACTGTAAAATATTATCCAAGATTTTACTCCCTCTATACTGACCTTGTTTTGAGCTTAAAAGAGAAGCTTTTTCTTTCTCTGGTTTTTCCTCCTCTGGCTTACCTGCCTTATGATTGTGTCTGGACCTGTCTTAATTTACCGATTTACACACAGATCCCAGCAAAAGCCCCATCCCAGCCCCAAGCACCATAGTTCAGCTTCCTGGGACAGATGTGGTCCTATTGGACAGCTATTTCCCCTTGTGTGTTTAGGCACCCTCTTTCTATAGAGGTGCTAGTACTCTAAAGAGAGAGAAAGAGGAATAGTGGAAGTGCTTTATCTCCCAGAAGACTTTCCTTTCCAACTGGGTTCTTTATAGATGACCACCTTTAGCTGGTGGTAGATTAGGAGCTGGAGTAATTGTACGTTACTGGACTTGTACTTTCACACATCTGGAGGGCAAAAGGCAGGTGAAGTCTGATATGGATTATGTGGGTAGGGGGGAATCATGGGCTTCCATCCACATCCCATTGATTGCTTGAGCAGCTTAATGAGTACTGTAACAGCAGCTTTTCAAAATCTTCCAGCCCTGTGGATTTAGATATTTTCCTGATAGAAAGGGGGGGGGGGCAGACAACCATTTTAGGCAGTTGTGCAGGCAATGGGACAGTTAGGTTGAAGCTAATTAGATGGTCATTGATCAAAATGACTAGATGTTATAAGTTCAACCATGAGCATACAACTATAATAGTTGGGTAAAAAAAATAAATCAGTGTTGTACAGATGTTGAGCCATAACACCCGTCCAGAGACACCCAGTCAGATATCCTGCCAGCCTGTGCTTCCCTCATCTGGGCCCTCCAAAGATGGGAGACTGATTCCCCTGAGAAGTTTCCATTTCATATCAGTGCTCTCATCCATCCTAGTGCCAAGCAGACTACACTCAAAGCAGATGGCAACTGAGATGCAATGTATAGTTGGCCCTCTTCATCGACAGATTTTTTTTATCCATGGATTCAAGCATCCACAGATTGAAAACATTTTTAAAAGTATAAATTCCAAATAGCAACCCTTGATTTTCTGTTTTCTATTTTCTATTAGAGACACCATTTTCCTTTTCCATTATATATAATGGGACTTGAGTATCTGCGGATGTTGTTATCCATGGGGGTCCTGGAACCATAGCCCAGCAGATAACAAGGGCCCACTGTAATACTAGATATTTATGGGACGAAGACAACTGCATTAAAGGTCTTTTCTCCTGATGAAAAGTGTAGAGCTTGGGAAAGGAAGCCTGGCCCAGCTGGCCTCAGTTGAGTTCCAAACTCATAGGTAAGCTTCCTTCTCTGCTTAAATAAACTGAGGCAACCATTGCATCCTTTAGACATCTACTTGTGGTCAAGATAAACCATGAACACTGCTTGAGTAGTGTCAGTTTTTCATGATAATTATATGAACTCGAGAGAGGCAGCCACACATTTGGAATAGTACTTGTTAATTTGGTTGAGTGAATTTTGGTATAATGAATATTTTGCACAATCCTGTGCTTGTTAGCAAGACTAAATAGACAAATGTCATTGGTGTCAGAAGAAAAATTACAACTATAGTCAGCCTTCCAAATCCACAGATTCATTATCCATGGATCCAAGCATCCATGGCTTGAAAATATTTAAAAAACAAAACTTGATTTAGCCATTTTATATAAGGGACACCATTTCACTATTCCGTTGTATTTAATGGGACTTGAATATCCATGGATTTTGATATGCACAGGGGATACTGGAACCAAACCCCAGCTGATATCAGCTGTGTTGGAGAGAGCTTAAAGCAGTGAATTTACACAGTCAGATAAAACACTTGGTCTAATTTCCACAATCAGATACATTTTATTTAAGTAGACCAAACATTGGCTTGATTGGCTTGAAAATCAGTACTGATTCATGATGATGAGAATTGATTGTGATACTTGATCATTCTGGCCAAGAACTGAATGCATAGTATGTGCTGGGGAGGCTCATGTTCCTTTAGTTATTCTGTGTCAGTCAACTGAAGCTGGTATAAGCCAACTCAATTCAATGGGATGAGCATTCCATATACCATTCCATATACATAAGCTTTTCTTGAAAGGCACTTCCATTCACCAAAATGTTGCTGTCTCTACCCTTCCTCCACTCCTCACTTTGAAGTGACATATTCTGTACTTTACCTTCCCAAATACCTGTCCCATGGCTTTTGAAAAGCTTCCTTGTTTCATTTCCACAATAAGATATCCATGTTTTTAAAAGGTAGTAAGATATCTAGAGCTGGTTCTAAATGCTTCATTTTACCCAAGACAAGAGCCTTTGGTTCTTGTTCTACCTGTCATTTGAGGGAACTAAGTTTGTTTCACCATTGCTCTTTAGGTTATATGACATAGGTTCTAGGGACATTTGTGTACTTGTAGCTTAAAACAGATGTTGCTTCAATGAAAATGTGTTATGCTGAATTAACAAAACGTTTGTTCATTAACACACAGAAAAATTGCTTCTCCTCTTCTTTTTGCGTAAATCATGATCAGAAGTTGATATAAATAACACAGAGAAATTCAGGGCTTCAGTCTCATGGGTGAAAAGTGCCTAAATATAAAAAACATTTTATGCCTTTCAACACTTCTGTCCACTACCACTACCACTATGCATATTCCAGGCATTAGAGATTATATTATAACGTGTAACTTTCAAAGTAGAAAGTTAAATTATTTTCTGTGAATATATTTGCAGCATTCTAAAACATCACATTTTCCCTAATGCCAAATACCAATTTCTGAAATAACTTAGTTTGAAATAATTGGTTTGATGATCCCTGAGGGAAAGGTTGGATAGAAAGTGGTATAATGATGATGATGATTTGAATAATCAAAATAATAACATTAACATGATTAATATTAATAGTATTATGACTAATAATAATGGAAGTGGAGATCTGGATTGTGCAAGCACTTTCTTTTTATATGGGCCAGATCTTCTTTTGTATTTGAGGGGATTTCTGCATCTTCTTGAAATGACTTTGTTGCTGAAGGGAAAAGTAAGCTTCATAGTTTGACTTTACAGAGTAATAATCATATGAAATAGTTTCCTATGAGGAATTTATCTAACTAACCACAGAGTACTGGTAATTTTGCAATAATTTACTGTGTGAAATGTGAATTTACTTTCTTGATGGGAATGGGAAGGTAATTTCTATCTTTTGTTATTTATACGTGATCATATTAAGGTTTCATATGAATTTCTCCAAATATAGAATTAATGCAAATAATTTCACGAAATATGGAGGAGGGGAAATATGTTTGGCTTTCTGGAATGATTCTTAACATTTCCATTGCACAGTTCTAACTAAAACCACATTTTATTTTATTTCCCCCATTTGTTAAAAGTGAATGATGAAACTAATGTAAAGTCAGTGCAACCTCTTGTCTAAGTGATACCAAGAGCATCAGATAGTTGGTGAATCAAACAATACTGTATGTTACTTATAGGCTAGAGAAAACAAGAAGTTCTATAGCATATGTACAATTCATTTTGATGTCTAATTTGCTAATTATAACTTTCTCCCAGCCCCATAATTTTACACACAGTTCAGGATTGTGGTATTCTCTGGTCTTGAAGGTAATATGAGAATGAAAATATCCCAGTCATTAAAATAGGCAGGGAAGCTGAAGGAAGATCTGGGAAACTAAGGCTTGGTCAGTAGTCTTTGTAGAGAAATTGCTAGAACTAGAATTTGTAAGCATTTTGATTAACAGAAATGACAGGGGATGTGTCAGGAACAAATTCTGCCAGATTGAGCAATTTCTATTTTTTTTTAAATTGGGTTCCTGATTTTGTGGATGGTGAACATTCTGTGAACATAGTTTATCTTCATCTTAGAAGAAGCATTTGGCAAAATCCCACATGATAATTTGTTTGGTAAACTGTCTGAAATGGAATTAGATTATAATAACATCACATGGATTCTCATTTGGTTGGAAAACCATACTAAGTTGCTTTGTCTGAAATATGGGGTATTTTCTGACTGCTGTGATAATTCCAGTATATTGATGGTAATAGTAGAGTTAGCACAGTGGGAGTTAGGGTTAGACTTTAACATGTGCATCTTGCATTTTCTAATTCCAGTCAGAATTCAGCATAGAGCCAGCCCATCGACAACTGGAATACATAACTTTTACACTTATGAATTCTGAGTCACTGAAAAATATGGGGCATTACATTGGCTGAGGCAAAAAGTCCTCCAGTGGCAAAAAGGAATAGATTTGTTTGCACCTGTTTTTGTCCCACCTTTTTTGTTTGAGGAGGAAAATACAGTAACCTTGTATGTTGGAATGGCTGAAACTCTGGGACATTGTTTACAGCTGTTCAGGAAAGCACTTCATTGGCTTAGAGATAGTACATGTGAAATGAATCATAGGTTGTAGTCATTCCTAAGTTAAGTTAGCAGCATGATGCACCTTCAGAAAATGTGAAAGTGATTTTAAGCTGCCCCAGAAGTGACTTAGACCTTATTTGCTGCCCAGTTTTAGGTGTCACAATTTAAGACAAATTTAGAAAATTTGGAAGAGTTTCAGAGAAGGTCAGTAATAATAGTTATAAGAAAAACAAATCATATGAGAAAAGCTTGAAGGAAGTACCTATGTTTACTATGAGATGGGCTACTATGATGTCATTCTTTTTATACTTTAAGGGCTGTCACATAAAAGAGGGCAACATCTCCTATCCTGCGAACGAATAGGCTTATGTTACAGGAGGATAGATGTTGGTTTAACATCAGAAGAAACTTCTGGCTGGTAAGAACAGTTTGACAGGAACCAATTATGTAATGGGATGGCAGGCTCTCAGTTGCTGGAGGCCTTCAGGCAGAGAGGTTGGACAGCAGTGTTTTCAGGGTTCTTCAGATCTAGATTTCCTGCCGCAAGGGGTGGTTGAATTATACAGACCGCTCTAATGCCTATCATTCTAAAAACAAAAACAAAAACTAATATTAACACTACTTCCACACCTAAAGATTATATAAAAACAGTTGATTTGCGGGAAACTGCCTTAAAATACTATCAACCTGTTTACTGTTTTCTTAAACCTGCAGGATACATAATGTGGAAGTTTTGTGAAGAGGAAACCACTGGAAAAAGTGTTCATAGGGCACAATAAAAGAAATTGAGACATTTCTTCTTTTATTTTTGTTTTAAACTCTAGTTTGTGTACTTACCGGTAGTTGTATTTTGTGGAATAGTGTCTGCTTGGACAGCAGTCCTCCACTTCAGCAGTAAAGTCATGTGCAGTACTATCATTACACAAAAGCCAATCATGGCTGCCGCAGAGGAAACTGCTGCTGCGGTGACTACAAAGGACTTTCCAGGAACTTGACTGCAGTGCTGTTTTGCAGAAATCTGTTCTGGATATCTACAGGTCAGATGTAAATTCCTACGGCCTATTAAAAGGTAGAATAATAAAAAAAGATGTGAGTTCCATCAGTGGAGGAGAGGGGATTTCTGTGCAGGCCTTTTTAGTAAAAGAATAAGCTGTAAACAAAATTTGAACTATATTGCAGACTGGTAAAACAAAGTGAAGGGAGCATATGTTACTCCTTCAGCTGTATTTCCCCAAGGAGGGATGGAAAATCGTATTAATTATCCTCATGAGCTGGTCAAAATGCATGGAAATTAGGTTCTGAAGTAGCAGCTGCAAATCATCCCCTTCTCCAACTCCAGGAATGCCTCGGCATATACAAGGAGAATACTATGAAGTACTTTGAACTGTGAAAAAAACCTAACTAATAGTTTATATCACTATCTAAGTACACATGTTTGCAAGGCTAAGATGTTCCTGTTTAAAAGTAAGCATTCAGAATGTGAAATTTATACCTCAGTTCAGGGACATAAGCAATTAATGAAAATGTATTGGAGAAACAGTGAAATTAATACTGAAGTGAGTATTTCAAGTCACATAGGAGCCTTATGGTGTTGTAGAAAAGTAAGCAAAAATATTAATTATGGCAAAAACATAATTTATGAAAGAGCATATAAATGCATAGAATATTAATCTATTAAACCAGTTAATCAATTAAACCAATCTATTAAAACAGTATAACTCTGGCTACTCACTAGTGGCTAAGCTGATGCATAAGTGGTTAAAATGATCCTTATGCAAAATTATTTTGGGTGATACAGAAGTATTAGTCTCATGGATATTTGCTTTATTTGGGGGGCTAACACTAATCCTAAAGCATAAAAGAATATTCAGTAGCACCTGGTGTCCTGCTTTATAGCTAACTGTACAGTAACATGATTCTAGTTAATGGAGTTCACTTCAGAAGAAAATTACTTCACTGTGTTTTTAGATTTTGCCATATTTCTTTAATTGTGCTTGTGCTGATATGAAAGAAAATTCAAAATTACAATTGATTCCTGCAAAACTAAGGGGCATGGTATGCCCCCAATCCAGCAGGTCTGTGGCACAAAAAGAAGCCACACAAAAAAAATTTTTTTTGCGCCATGGAAAGGGCACCATAGCTGCCACCATAGTTCTTCTGCAAGCTCTTTGGCACAGCCTGTCTACAGCTACACCAAAGACATGGCATGACACTGCCCGCCATGTGGTGGGGTGTGTGGCATGATGCCGGCACAATGCCAGCGTGGGGTTAGGCAGCGTGAAGTCACTACACCCCCACTCTGCCCTCAACCCTGCATTTCTTGCCAGTCTGTTGAGGGCCTAACAATGTTTGACTAGTAGTTAAAAGGGGGACAACCTTAATCCTTTCGATTTAAATACATTGTTTTAAAATGGCAACAGTGACTAGACAATGATTAAATAAAGGCCCCAAACTCTAGTATATATAAGGAGGATTGCCAGTATACTTTAGATTTAAAGCCCTGAGAATGATTAGTTTGACCAAACTCTTGCATCTTCCAGATTGGAGAATTTATTGTTGATTCCTATAACTTGTGTCAGGAACAAATTGTGTTGGATCAAATTTCCCCTTTTCATTACCTGTGTGGCTGCTTCATCATATCTACATATGTTATAGATTGAATTTATTAGCATCATATTCTCTTGCAAGTACTCCCATGTGTGTATAAAGAGAGATAAATGTCTTCCTTCTCTTATTTGGTCCTATGCAAATTAATTTAGAAATCAAAATTAGGAAGAAGATCATGCAATCCCTCAGAATATTTTATTTCTTTCCTAGAGCTGATGATTTTTTTAGAGCTGAAAGGGTTCCAGTTATGTGTTATGCTTTCATTATACTATGATACCGACACTCTCCTTAGAAAATCTGCATTAATACCTGTGGAGAAAAGTAAAGCAGAATGTTCGAGGACAGAATTGTAGCAGTGGTGAAAAGGACCCAGAATCCATGTAGCTAAGCCACCACTTCCAAAGTATCCTTACTCTCCTTCCTGAATGCAACTCCTGAGTCATTCTGTAGTACAGTTGTTGGCTAAGCACACTCTCCCCCCTTGCAAACCTACAAAACATACTTCCTTGTATTCCAAGATTCTTAGGATAAATGGAAATGGAGGAAAGGAAAAATGCATATGTTAGGCTTGTTAGGGCTGGCAACTGAAAAGATAGAAATGGATACAGACAGATAGTCATACTTAAGAGAATACTCTTAGAAATTACTGTAATATAAATTTAAAAAAATCCTTTGATTGCATTGAGGTTGAACTAAATATGACTAAATCTGGATCCAGTCCAGAGATTATTAATTTCTTTTTTCCGAGGAGCAGGATTTTGAACTTGAACTCTGAAATAATTTTGTATACACATCAGTAGCAATAGTAATAGTAGCTACTCTTCAAGCAGTTAAGAACAGATGGAAGCAAGAGTAAAAGATGAAAAAAAGAGTCAGACCTCTGAATGGAACTGTTCAATGACTTGTGCACAGGGACAAGGAGAACTACTACAGTAATCAATGCAGAGAAATAGAAGGTGACAGCAAAAAAGGAACAACAAATAGACCTTTTCAACATGATAAACCAACAGCGGGGATGATCTATAACCAGCAAGGGAACACATTATATGACCAAGTACAAATAAAAGGACAATGGAACCAGTGCACAGAAGAATTATATACAAAAATGAAAGGTTCAAAGATTCATTTGAGGAAGAACCATAGAAAGAGGAACCTTCAGTTTTAGAAAGTGAAGTGGAAGCTGCACTGAAAGCACTTGGGAGACATAAATCACCAGGAACGGATAACATACCAATAGAGTTGTTTCAGCCTACAGAGACATAATCTACTCTAGTTCAAACTGAAATCTGTCAACAAATATAGGAAACATAACAATGGACCACATATTGGAAATGCTCAATATGCATTCTAGTCCCCAAGAAAGGAGGCACCAGGGATTGCAGTAACCACAGGACCATTGTATTAATTTCCCACACAAGTATCCGAGCTATATTGTTCAGAAAAGGAAATGGGACTATAGATCATATTGCAAACATAGGTTGGATAATGTGTGCACTAAAGAATTTCCAAAGAAAATCAGCCTATGTTTTTATAGCAAAGCTGGCCTTGGAGGGAGTGAAAAGGCGGGCCCAACTCCATCAGGCCTAGCCTGAAGAAGAAGAGTCCTCCCTCAATGCCATCTATCATCATCCAACCTAGGAGGGATTGAAAAGGCAGGCCCAACTCCATCAGGGCTAGCCAGAGCAAGAAGAAAAGCTCTCCCTCCAGTTTATCTGCCATGATCCAGGCCTCAGAGGAGAAAAGAACCACTGGACTTGATCCCCTTCCCCACCACCATTCCCTTCTCCTTTTGTGTCATGACTTTTCAGTTGTAAGCTTGAGGGCAGGGAACCATTTGGTTAACAATCTGTTAGCCATTCTGAGAGCCTTTAGGGTTGAAGAGCGGGGTATAAATAATAAATAAATAAATAAACTTTTTGATTGTATAGACCATGAAAAACTATGAATCACTCTTAAAGAAGTGGGTGTGTCAAAACATTTGATTGTTTGGTACTCAAGACAAGAGGCTACAGTTAGGACAGAATATGGAGAAACGAAATGGTTGCCAGTTGGCAAAGGGATCAGGAATGGCTGCTTTTTATCACCTCATCTATTTAACTTGTATACTGAACAAGCATTTGGCCCTCCAAATCCCAAGATTCCATATCCATGGATTCAAACATCCACAGCTTGAAAATTCCAAAAAGCAAACCTTGGTTTTGTCATTTTAAATAAGGGCCACCATTTTACTACTCCACTGTATTTAATGGGACTTGAACATCCACAGATTTTAGTATCTATGGGGGAGTTCTGAAACCAAACCCCAGCAAATACAAAGGGCCCACTGTATCATATGTCACAACATTAGACTGAGGGGAAGGTGGCATGAAAATTAGAAGAACATCAAAATTTAAGATATGTAGTACTAGTAGAAAACAGCAAAGACTTGGAACGATTACTGAAGAAAGCCATGGAAGAAAGTGCAAAGACAGGTTTATAGTTGAATGTTAAGAAAACAAAAATAATGACCACAGATGATTTATATAACTTTAAATTAGACAATTAAGACATAGAAATAGTTCAAGATTTTCCATACCTTGGTTCAGCCATTAATCAGAATGGAGAATGTAGTCAAGAAATCAAAAGAAGGCTAAGACCTGGAAGGTCAGCTATGAAGAAACTGGGCAAGATCCTAAAGAATACTAAAGGTTTATTTATCCATGCCACCATACTTCCCATTTCTATGTATGGTTGTGAAAGCAGGACAGTGAAGAAAGCTGATAGGAAGAAAACCAGATCGTTTGAAATGTGGTGCTGGAGAAGATTTCTACAGATACCATGGACTGCTAAAAAGACAAGTAAATGAGCCCTAGATCAAATTAAGCCCGAACTCTCCCTAAAAGTCAAGCTGACTAAATTGAGACTGTCATACTTTGGCCATATCATGAGAAGACATGACTCCCTATATAAGACAGTATGTGTTTCCCTGATAATAAGACAGTGTCTTATATTAATTTTTGCTCCCAAAGATGCACTAGGTCTTATTTTCAGGGAATGACTTATTTTTCCGTGAAGAAGAATTCGCATTTATTGTTGAACAAAAAAATTGAATATTTATTATATACTGTATATATATTTATATACAAAAACTTTGCTAGGTCTTACTTTTGGGAGAGGCCTTATAGTTATCAATTTGGCAAAACCTCTACTAGGTCTTGTTTTATGGGGATGTCTTATTTTCGAGGAAGCAGGGTAGTTGCTATAATTTGAAGTTGACTTGATGGCAGTTAACAACAACAAAGTAATATGTGTCAAACTACAAACAGATGTTTCTTTAGCTTGAAATGCTCCAGGAATGCATATGGTACTAAGGTAGTTACATTATAACTCAGTTGTCATGATTTGATATTTTTCAATGCATCTTATGCCATTTGCTAAAAGAATACAGGGCCTGGTTTTCTTTGAAGGCTTCTGGACGACTTGTATTGATATCCATAAGCAGTTAGACTGAACTGAAAGCTTCACAAATATGGAAATAAATTCTTTTTAAATCAGAGGAACTATAATTTATATCCTACCGTGCTGATTCTAGCCTAGTATCACAAATTATTAAAAAGTTACTGGTTTCTATTTTTTTAAAAAAGATTACACCCTTGAAAGTCAAATGTTTCTAATTTACAAAGAAGGTTTAATTAAAAAGCATACAAAGAACTGTTAAAATCTTTATAGAAGAAAATTTAACACACCTTGCCAATCCTGATTTAATGCCCAAGTTACTAATTGCTGAGTCCTCTGAAATTTAATATATTTTCAGCAGTGTCCGACTGCTATGCCCAGGAATTTGGGAGAGTAGGATTTTACAGCTGAGAGAGAACCAGAGGTTAAAAACCTGCAAAAGAGAACATGAAACTGACCAAGTACTATTGCGCTAGATGAAGTTGTGAATCACTATTTTCTTCTCAGTCTTCATGCATTCATCAAATGCATATTTATAGTTATACCTTCTGAAGAGTTGTTTAATGTTTTTTTAAAGCTATTCATGCTGGTGTCCCATCACTATATTTGTGGTAGTGGATTCCATACTTTAACTGTGCTCTGTGGAAAAAAAGCTTACTTTTATTTGTCCTCAATCTCCCATAGTCCAGCTCACTAGAAGACCCAGGTTCCAGTAGTATGCATGGTGAGGATTTCCGTTCCATTTCTCATCTTATGCATAATTTTATATATCTATAGTATATCTCCCCTTTTGTATCTTTATTTAAGCTAAAAAGCCTGAAATATAACCTTTGCTCATAAAGGTACTGATCCTCTCTCTTTTAGATATATTAATATTGTTATTAACTTTATTTATAACCCAATTCCTCTCCAACTGCCAAACTCAGACTTAAGTCAGTTTACAAGTGAACAAAGTCTTTGCTTTTTTGCACTTTTCTGCATCTTTTACAGTTCTCTGAAATCAGAGCAGAATTGTACACAATATTCTAGCAGTGGTTGTACCATCGTTTTGGACAAAAGCAGTATGATATTCTCTGTTTTGTTTTTGATTCCCTTTCTTATTTTTCCTAATATGGAATTAGTCTTTTTTGAATCAGCCTCAACACTGGTTTGAAAATTTTTTTGAGCTGTCCAGTGCAACCCCAGGACTTAATCATATCAGCTCTGATTCCATCAGTTTATATATGAGGATGGGAATTTATACACAACTATACATCAGTTTAGAGCCAGCATTGAGTAGTGATAGGAGTGTTGGACTATGAAACTGGATATTCGGGTTTAATACCCCACTTGGCCATTGAGTGGCCTTAAGTAAGCATGTACTATCAGCCCCAGAAAACCACTTTAGGGGCACCGTAATCGGAAATGAACTGAAGGCTTACAACAATACTCACTTTACACTTGCCTACACTGAAGCATGTTTTTCTGGAGAGAGAGAGAGAGAGAGAGAGAGAGAGAGAGAGAGAGAGAGAAATCTGTTTCAGTTATCCCCATCTACTCTAAATCAGAGCTGGAGTAGGAGTAAGGGGTAAAAGAGTAAATGGTTTTTACAAGAGTAGGAGTAGGAATAAGGAGTAAGAAACTATATTTGTCATTCCTTATTCCTGTTATTATATTGTACATGCAGACACCAAAAAACAATTTTATTATATTGCATGGGGGAAGGGACTGGGAGGCAAAGAGAGACACTTACACACACACACACACACACACACACACACACCAGCCTTGCAAAGCAACCAGGGCTTTTACCCAGGGTTGGGGAGGAGGAGTAAGAGCAAAGGGGTAAGAGGTTTTTACAGGAGTAGAAGTAGGAGTAACATTAAGGAAAAAAAAATCTTATTCTGGAGTAGGACAAGGAATAACCCCCAAATCACCACTGTTCATCAGCCCTACTCTAACATGGTGGTGTCAGCAAACATGACTACTACTGTTTTTACCTGTTACTTCAGATAACTCATAAGAAAATTAAAAGGCTCCAGTTTCAATGTGAGTTTGGGTGGGGGGAGATTTTTATTTCACAGCTTTACAGAAACTGATCATGTATTCCACTTCCTGTTTTTAAACTACTGATCCATAAGAGGATTTCTCATCCCATGACTAATATCTTTGCTCATGAATCTTTGGTAAATGCCTTGTCAAAAACATTTTTGAAACCCAAATAAACAATATTTATTGGATCACCCTGTCCACATGTTCATCAGTACTCTTGGAGTCCTCTAAAAGATTAGATCTTTGCAGAAGCCATGTTAATTCTTCTTCAACAAGACTTGTTCTTCTGAGTGGTTTGTAATCTTTAATAATGTCTTCCACATATTTAGTTGGAATGGAACTTAAGTTAATTGAGCATTCATGCCCAGATCATCTTTGGCCATTTGTTCAGAACTGGCATTATATTGACCACTCTTCAGTGCTCTGGTACCAAGCCCAAGCTGAAGTCATTTCACACTGGTGTTTTTATTTAACTCAGATACTATCTTGACCTGATGATTTTTAAAAATGGTCAGTAATTCCAGAATTTATCACCTGTTAAGTATGGTTTGCCTCAGTTTCTCATACTCACCTCCTAAAAATATCAGTTCCAGCATGGACATATTCTCTATGTCCAATGCAGTTAAGATAGATGGAAACAATTCATTCCAAAGTTATCACTTTGTTGACTTCCAGTGGCCCAATTGACTTTCTTGCTCATCTCCTGTTTCTGAAGAATAAAGAATAGTTTGTTGTTGATCTTAATGATGTTAGAGATTATTGTTGTTGTTGTGTGCCTTCAAGTCATTTCTGACTTATGGTGATCCCGAAGGTGAACCTGTCACTGGGTTTTCTTGGCAGAAGTGGTTTTCCATTGTCATCCTTAAGGGTGAGAGAATGGGACTTGCAGGGATTAAAAACCTTATTCTCCAGAGTCCTAGTCCAATTTTCAATCCACATGCTGCCTCCCTATACATTGCTCACAATGCTTATTGTCTTCTTCTATCTTGCTTGTGCATGTTTGTATCCTTTTTCCTTATTTGGGCAACACTCCATTGTCTGAAGGAAATTTTCTTCCCACAAAAAGTTGCCTTGACGCTGTACTACCAATCCTGACCAATGTACCATCTAGCTGATCATTTTTATTGTAGTGATCAGTACTCCTCAAAGTGTTTTGGGAAATAATTGATCCCTTTTACACTCCTTTTCACTTTCCTTTTTTGCCAGTTTCCTTGTTCTATATAAGATCTTGTTAAAGTAAAATGTGACTTCATTTCAGTATGTAAAAAGCAATTTTTCTCTTATTCTGCCATAACAGTCAATGAAGAACATTATGATGCATAGGAGAGATATGCCTATCTCTCTCAGAAAGTGATTAATATGCCACCTAAGCTCCTTATTGTATTCTTTTAAAATATTTTCCCTATATTTCTCCTCTCCACATGACGCAGTGGAAGAGTGAAAACTGGTGCTGAGCTATGGTGATTTGCCCTGTTTTGTACTTTGGATCACATTGAAAATACATTACATTGTAGACATTTTTGTTGCTTAGTCCAAACAGAACCATACTGTTTGTCTGCACTATGACCAGAATTATTTGCCCATTGATATATGCTGTGGGAACCCATATGATGAGATTATGAGGTCATCACAACAAATACAGAACCAGTGATTCCTCGTCCCCACCTGATATGTCATTTGCATGGATTACCATACTAGTTTAAGGAAACTATCTGTAAAATGAAACAACTGCAAATAGTATCACAGCAACATTTGTTCTTAAGACCAACATGAGCATTTTAAAGTAATTTGGCTGTGTTGAAATGAGATAATGTCAAGGAAGATATTCAAATTATAGAACATTTGTGGATTTAAAAAAAATGCCACAGAAGGAAAAAGGCAATTGACACTCTGTCAAACATGTGTTGGAAAACATGATCCTGAGGCTACTCTGAGACATGTATCTCACTCTTTCTGGATCTCAGCTAATTTAACAAACCTAAAGCTGAACTGGAAGACTTCTTCATGAGTGAGACAAATGTGGAATTTTGAGGTTGGTTTTAACCTTCAAGAGCTCCTGAAAACATTTGCAGGAGGAAATGGTGTTGGATGGACAAGAGAACTTGCAAAATGCAGCAGTAGCCGCTGGATGGTTGAATACTGGAAACGACATAATAGTGAAAGGTTGATTTAGATTTCTGTATGACACTTTTAGGGAAGGCTGTATGGAGCTGAGCTGAGTAGAAATGGTGTTTAATTGGATTAAAAGTAAAGGTAGTCCCTTCACATGAATGTCTAGTCATAACCAAGTGTAGGGGGCAGTGCTCACCTCCATTTCTAAGCTGAAGAATCAGTGTTGTCCGAGGATTGCTTTGGTGGTCATGTGACCACTATGATTCCACCGAGTGCTGTTACCTTCCCACTGGTGTGGTACCTATTTATCTACTTGGATTTGCATGCTTTTGAACTGCTAGGTTGGCAGAAGGCTGGGACTAGTGAAAGGAGCTCACTCCATCATGCAGCACTCAGGCCTCGAACTGCCAACCTACCGATCATCAGACTTGACATCTTAACCACTAAGCCCAATGAACAACACCCCTGAGAATGTCTTATATGCACTTCAGGACTCCTTTTTACTTCTTTGTAGTTGGAGGTTTTTAGCACCATGAGCATCGGGAGAATGGTGAAGGAGAGTTGGAGAAATGCAGATATTCAGTCTGAGTGCACCTGCCTATAAGAAGCAAGGTAAATAGCAGATTCCTCAAGAATCCTTAGCTGAGAAAAGTGGACACAAAAAGAAAGAACATATCAGCCTGCCTCAACAGTTATCTCCAAAACATTAAAAAGCATAGATCTATAAGTCTGGTCACCAAAGTGGAAATCATAAGAAAAGTGGAGGCTGGTTAAAGGAGAAGGGACATCCCTGGAGAATATTGAGATATTTTTTATTTATTTATGCAAGGCTTACCAGACCTGCTTGTTTCATTTCACATGTACATACTGCTAGTTTTGGACAAAATGTGTACTGAAATGTGTTGAGCTGCTTTTCGCTTTTGTGGTATGCCTTTTCTTTCCTTATGTCAATATTTATACCAGTTTAAGAAGTAACGCCCACAAACACATTTTTTTTCATTAATGGAGGTATACCTGTAGTTACAAAAGAGATATTATGTTTGATATCCTCTGTCTTCAAGTTGTTTCAGACTTATGGCGACTCTAAAGTGAACCTATCACAGTTTTCTTGGATAGATTTTTTTCAGAATGGTTTTTCCTTCGTTTTCCTCTGTAGCTGAGATAATGTGACTTGCCCTCAACTTGCTCTCAAAACTTGCTCTCAAAACTCACTATATACATTTTTTTTTTGTTTTTACTCTAGTCAAATGTTTTACATTCTCTAAAGAACTATAATCTATAATCTTTAAAGATAAAGAACTATAATCTTGCCAATTCCTCTTGATTTACAGTGCTTGATTGGCTTGTAAAATCTCTTTGGTGTATAAGGGCTGGTGTACAGTATTAGTGAAATTAAGATGATCTTAAACTTATTTTCCCTGTAGTACTGACTTTTAAGATAGGACGTGAACCTTGAAAGTAAGGCATAGGATGGCTTGTGTTCTAGATTTTCTGCATGACTATTAGCCAACAACTAATTATTATTCAACTTTCTTATGTATAAGTGACCTTACCCTTTCTAAAATCTTTCGATAATAAGCTAGAGAGAGATAGAGATGGAAGAGGTGGTTTAGAGAGAGATGAAGTCTGTTAAAACATATGTGTGTGTGTGTGTATTTATAAAAAAAACTTAAAATTTTTCTTTTTTATTTCAGTAGCAAAGTTTAAACAAATATAGCATTGTACTGGATAATTATTATATTTTCACCTTTAGCCAGAACAAACACAGTTCATACCTCTCTTTTAAATTTCCTAATAACTGAAATATTACTCTCAATAGTGGCATCAGAACCATGCAGTGTGACTGATAAAAATCTTTCTTATCACAACTAGTTAATATGACACCAGAACAGTATTTAAATATTTAAAGGAATTATGGAGTAAAAGTCCCCCCCCCCTACACCTTTAATAGTCTTTTGCTAAACTTGTTTTTAGCAGCTGCTATGATTGGTTTTGGAAGTCCATCAAATATGTAACTGTCTAGCAATTGATGGAGATCCCTGCCCCAATATTCCCTCTATTTGATTCAGGTTTATTTTAGAAAGAGACAAAATAAGTAATTTACTTACTTTACGTTTTCTTGATATATTTCAGAAAGTGTTCTGAATGTAGGTACTGTCCTTTAACTCTCATTTTTGAAAAAGGGAACCATTCCCTGGTGAAAAGAAAGAGTAGAATTTGTCATGGCAGCACTACCCCCCCCCCCCCATTCATCCATCCAGCCTTTAAAGTGAACACAACACATTATGTCTGCTGGAATTTTGTAAGTTTTTTGGCATTGTTTTCCTTTGCTTTATAATTTAGATCCTTTGTTAAATGCCCCTGTTTTACCCTCAACTTATCCACGAGTCATATAAAAATCCATAATTTTGGCTCCAAAAGCTGCCCTCGGCTTATACATGAGATCAACTTATTGTCGAGTATATATAATAATAATCTTACTCCAAATTTATGTCCACATATCCTGCAAAATATAACCTTTAAAAGGTCACATAGCCTTTAAAATAAAGGCCAGTGACCACACAGACTTTGCATAAAAACTCTTTTTTAAAAACTGCAGAAACACCTAAGTTCCTCTCTGGTGTGTAATGTTTGGTTTTTAGCCTTCAAACCAGTGCTTTCTTTGCAAGGGAAAAAAACCCCCAGGTAAGGTACTTTCCCCTCCTCTCTCACTCCTCATTTAAAGACACCAGTGGCACTATCAGGGTCTGTTAGGGACAGCCCCATGCAGAGTATGAATTTCAGATCTGGTGCGTATATTTCTGTAAATGGACAACAACATGTGCTTGGTTTCCCTCCTCCCCAGAGCATGATTTTCAAAGTGGCATTTGATTTCCTTCTGAACTGGTATGTGTAGTGAGTGCTAAGTTGCCTTCAGGCAACAGATAAGGGAAAGGGAGAGGAGGGGGCAAAGCAGAGAGCAGATGGATGAACGATTAGATCATGTGGATTTGGAATGCTGCCTTTCTCTTTTTTTTTACACTGAAATCCTCTCTTCTTATTACTGTTTCCACACAGAGAAAGTGGCAGAGAAACACCCGAACAATTCCCAGGAAAAATAAGTGTTTGTGTGTGTGTTGATCAAAAACTCTAGGTTTTTAAAGAAGTGTGGAACAGAAAGAAAGAAGACAAAGGATAGAATTGAAAATATATGTGGTTTATGAGAATCTTAACCATTTAGCATTACTTCCACTCCCCCCCAACTCCCCCACCCCCAATTCTCCCTGGGCTTCCCAAGAACATAACCATCAGGGAGATAAAAAGTTCTGATTTAAGATATTGCCTTACAGTCTTTGGAACAATACATTTTTGCTTTAGGGGGGTGGTGTTGACTCCTTCAAGAACATGCCATCTGAATTGGGAGGCTGAGACCTCTCCATGGCAAGCAGATGTGTTCACTGCAGACTCCGGCTAAGTTTTTCCTGAAAGAGGAAAAAATGTAGGTAAAGTGACAAGGACTGATAGGAGCCTTTCTTTCTCTCTCTCTCTCTCTCCTCTCTTTCTCCCTGCCCCCAATAGCTGAGCCCAGACCACTCTCAGAGCGCATGGTAGTGGTACAAAGTGTGTGGTCTTTCAGCTCTGACTAATGCATTTTGTACTGTGTGACTGAAAATGCCTCATAGCTTGCCAGGGCTGACTGAGAGTTGTGGAATGTGGTGCCTTTTCTCTGATTTCCTTTTTTTTGGGGGGGGGGGGGTGTTGAGGAGAGGAGGGGGGAGTTATGTGAGGTTGAGAAACCTGACGATGCAGGGGAAATGTTTTCATGTTGTGGAATTTGGCTTCCCTTGGGAGAGACCCCAGCCATAGTTGAGGCAGCAGGGAACAGAATGAAAGGCTGAAGAATGGCTATGGGAAAGATGGTGGGGGAGGCGTATGAGAAAGGGAGAGCAAGGAGGAAGAGGGTGGGAACAGAGGGGCCCATTTCCCTTTTTTTTTTCTTCCTGAAGCAATGACAGCTGGTTCTGTCCTGACTCACATGACAAAGTACTGTGGAGCATTTAAGCTTAAGACAGCTTGAAAAGATGGTCAGCTGACTTCCCTCCCTCAAACTTCAGTCAGGTGATCGACTGATACCCAGTTAATTGTATCTGGGGGGGAAGGAACACGCAAGATCCCAGGTAAGATCGTTGTTGATAATATGCTGCATGAAAGAGTTTTAAAACCGTTCGTCCTCATCCCTGCCATGTGACAACTGTGCAAGACGTCTCCTTCATTCACTACTGGGTGTTCTGTTGATACCGAGTTTGGGGAGGCTAGAAAACACCTGGGGATTTTGTCCCTTTTTCTTCTTCTCTTTCTTCTTTTTGAAAATAAAGTCTGCTTCTCGTCACTGCAGATTATTTATTGGAAAAATTCTGTTTCTAAATATAGCGGTTTTCCTGGGTGGTACTGAATGCTTATTTCATTTGTCATGAAACCATTTGTCATATTGCAAGTGTATCAAAAAACCATGTTTGGAGGGGAACTCCTAACATGACTATGAGTCAAAGAGCCAGGATACCACACATTAAAAAAAAAAAGCAAACTAAGAACACTTTTTAAAAACACAAACCAGAACTGGCCCACTTCGATGTAATTTTTTAGCTTTTTTGCAGGTCAGTTTTGCCCGTGCTGAGGAGGAAAATATCCAGTACTAGACAATCACAGAATCACAGGTTTGGAATGTAGGTAATCTAGTTCACCCTCTGCCAATGTAGAAAATCTGCTACTAAACCATCCCAGACCCCATCTTCCCTTTTAAAACCTCTAATGCTATCTACTGAGATGGTCATTTTCACTAATGAACAATGCATACCACTTTAACCTTTAGACCACATCCCCTCCTTGTGATTTGGTCTAAGATTTTTACTAGTTTAAATCATACGATAATGCTCTTTTCCCATTTAGAGGTGGCCAGGATCGTGGATGAGCGTGCTTGGTATTGGACATTAGACTTGGTATTGAACATTGGACTTTGAATCCCTGTTCAGTCATGGAAACCCATTCTGTGACTTTGAGCAAGTCACACTCTCTTAGCTTCAGAGAGAGGCAAAGGCAAAACCCCTCTGAACAAACCTTGCTAAGAATACCCTGTGGTAGGGCTGCCTTAGAGTCACCATAAGTAAAAAACTAATTGAAAGCATATAGCAATACAGGGTGATGGATGGGAAAAGAAACGGTTCTTACATGTATGATTTGGTATTTATTTTGAGTTCAAGAGGAATTAATACATGAGAGTGGTTCTGTGCTGTGTTCAGTCTACTGACTGTATGTGTGCTGTGTAGCATGATTAAGGATGTGAAGAGATTTTGCCATAAAATAAAGCAGATTATGATTGCAATGCAATACTTAGTTTACTTCTTTGCACAGTGAAGAAACACCTACATATCGAAGAGTTGGAAGAGTTGGTGACAATAACTTGGTTAAAAATATAGCTTTTATGCAATCTAGTCATTGGATCATGACCTTCTGTTTTCAGAGCTGCAAAAGCAGCATTTTCACATGGATACACTGATCAGTCAACAGTGTGCATGGGCTTTGCTCCATACTAGTGCCACCACTACCAGTGTAGGAGTCATATTCTGTGGCCATCCACTGAAATGGAATGGTGGAAAATTTCCATAGTTCCAGAGATAAAAGGATGTGCTCAGTGCATAGTTTAAAAATGGAATTTTTGCCATAAGATACAGATAATTTGGATGGCTATGAAACAGGACTAGACAAATTCCTGAAGGATGTGATCAGAGGCTACCAGTTATACAATCTATATAATAGCTCTAGTATCAAGGCAGTTTACAAAGCAGTGTGCATCTGGATACCAGTTGCTGGGAAACATGTGCAGGATACAATTGTGCTTTCCTCTGTTACTTGGTTGGTTGGTGAGGAAAGAGAATGTTAAATCAGAGAGATGTCAGGTGTGAACTAGTGTGGTTGTTCTTATGTTTGTTATGACATAAGGATAAATAGAAGAATGCATAAAGAGTTGTCTTAGTTTCCGAAGAGCATGAGAACTAAGGGTCTCTGTCAAAGACTTTCTGGAAATTATGGATTTAGAAATGGAATATGAAGAAAAGAGAGGAAGAGGTAGTATCACAAATGTGTTCTGCAGTAGACTTTCAGCCATTATCACAAGCCTTTAATACATTATCCAAGCATCTTTTGAAAAGTGTTACACAGTGTCTGAAGGGGAGAATCAAAATTCAGAGAAGACCTAGACTGGTACATTTCATTCTTGTAATTTTCAGAATAGGGTTTGTCATCATGGAAAATAAAAGGGAAATTTGATGGGAAATTCACAGTTCAGTTGTTGAGTGCATATTTTGTATGCAGTAGGTTGCATGTTAAATCCTGGGTATTTCCAGGTAGGCTAGAAAACAGTTGTGCCTGGAGACATCTTACCAAGTTGGTGTCAGCAAAATTGGGCTAGTTGGACCAGTGGTTTGATTCACTTCACTGTTTTGTTTCACCCACATAACAATTCTTGGTGCATTTTGTGTTATGTTATGTGAGATAATGCACACTGTGGTCCCAAGGTACAATGTGGCTTTTAAATTAATCATAATGATACAGAAGTGACTGCAGATTTTGTGTCTTGTTTTTGTGATGCTTTATTCCAGGCAGCCTCTTGTTATCTTTGTATGGTGGAAAGTGTTTGAAGGAGTATGTAGGAAGTGTTTGAAAGAAAGTTGTTTGTTTCAAGAATGGATTATAGTTATATAAACTGAAGTATCGGTGATTCCCAAATGACAGGACAACATTCACTCATGAGTCAATCACCAGACTTCCAGGAGTGGATGCAAGAGATAAATAAGACCGTCTGAGTCACAAAATAGAACCAAAGTGAGTGATCCTCAACAAAGACAATATTCTGTTTGTGGATTCCCATAGTGAAGAGTCTGGAGCAAATGTCAGATAATCCAGTGTAACATCTGAAGTGACAACAGACATTTGTTTTTGGAGGTTATTTTCATTTTTATACAAGTCCATCAGCGTTTATTGTACTGAAAGGTATGTCTCCATGATTAATACTTTAGTAATCTTCATTAAAAGTATATTGAATTGTAGACATTTTACTCTGAGAAGCAGATGTTAACCAGGATGATAACCAAGGGCTTAGTATGGGATCCATTGTTGTTCAGACGTTTAAGGTGTTTTAAAGTGGTTGCTTAATTTAGATTGATAGCTGTGTTCAGCACAGTCCTGTTGATTATGTCATGTATTCAGCAAGAAGTAGTTTAGCAGAGAAATGAAAACCCCTTTTGAAACCCTGAAGGCAGAATTGTTTTCTACTTCTCCAGCTCCAGAGAAGGGAAAGGAAATCAGCTTCTGTGAATTTGAGAGGGCATCTGGGACTAGAAGGAAGGAGAACAGCTACAGTTATGTTACCTAAGGGAAGGCATGGCTCACACTACTTTCTACAACATAAATGACTTTTCTTTCACCCACATTTTCATGTGCTGCTACCTCAGAGCAGTGGTAAAGATCTGTCTGAAAAAAACCAAGTAAGAATTGAGGTCAAACTCTATAAATTTGAGATCAGAAGATGTTCTTGAGAGCAGATAAAGTTCAAATAGTCCATTTTTATATAAGAAAGCAAAAATGTTCTTTGTCAAACAAGGGAAGTTTCTTTTTTCTCTTTTTCCTTTCATGAGTCTCTATAGGGGAATTCCTGGCAGGCAGACGGATTAGTCCCATGTATATCTGCTGGATTCATTCAGTTATAGCATGTATAAACAAGATCATTCATGTTTATATACTTGAATTATGCTCGAAATAGGTAGGTAGTAACAGAAATAGTAATGGAAATAGCAGTGTATTTCTGCTTATCTAAAAAGATTTGTCTTCTCAATATATATTGGAACATACTGTTTAAAATAAGCATTTGTTTGGGTGTTTGGTTGTGTTTGCACATTCCATTTTAATGTTTTGAAAATATGATCTATTTGTTTGATACAAGGGGACTGGGTGTTTTTTTTAAAAGATATTATAATAATGATGATGATGTTACATCATTTACATTGCTGGTTTTTTAAAGTGAACTGTTTAGTGTTTGTTTCTTACTATTCAATTTTAAATTCACATTTTATTCTTAATTTAAAAAAAGTAATTATGTGTAGCACCTTAGGAATAACCTTATAGCTCTGTAAGACAATATAAATGAGTATGTTGATATTATCCTACCACAATTTTGAAAGTTCACTGCCTAGTAAAATTAAAATCATAGAATCATAGAATCATAGAATCATAGAAATTTAGAGTTGGAAGAGACCACAAGGGCCATCCAGTCCAACCCCCTGCCATGCAGGAACTCCCAATCAAAGCATACCCGACAGATGGCCATCCAGCCTCTGCTTAAAAACCTCCAAGGAAGGTGACTCCACCACCCTCCGAGGGAGTGTGTTCCACTGTCGAACAGCCCTTACTGTCAGGAAGTTCCTCCTAATGTTGAGGTGGAATCTCTTTTCCTGCAGTTTGCATCCGTTGTTCCGAGTCCTGTTCTCTGGAGCAGCAGAAAACAAGCTTGCTCCCTCCTCAATGTGACATCCTTTCAAATATTTAAACAGAGCTATCATATCACCTCTTAACCTTCTCTTCTCCAGGCTAAACATCCCCAGCTCCCTAAGGCGTTCCTCATAGGGCATGGTTTCCAGACCCTTCACCATTTTAGTCGCCCTCCTTTGGACATGCTCCAGTTTCTCCACATCCTTTTTGAATTGTGGTGCCCAGAACTGGACACAGTATTCCAGGTGGGGCCTGACCAAAGCAGAATAGAGTGGCACTATTACTTCCCTTGATCTAGAAACTATACTTCTATTGATGCAACCTAAAATTGCATTGGCCTTTTTAGCTGCTGCATCACACTGTTGACTCATGTTCAACTTGTGGTCTACTTGGACACCTAGATCCCTTTCACATGTTGTCTCATTCAGCCAGGTGTCCCCCATCCTATATCTGTGCATTTCATTTTTCCGCCCTATGTGTAGGACCTTACATTTCTCTGTGTTAAATTTCATTTTGTTAGCTTTGGCCCAGCTTTCTAGTCTATTCAGGTCATTTTGAATTTTGATCCTGTCCTTTGGGGTATTAGCTACTCCTCCCAATTTCGTGTCATCAGCAAATTTGATAACTAGGCTCTCGATACTGTCATCCAAGTCATTAATAAAGATGTTGAATAGCACTGGGCCCAGGACAGAACCCTGTGGGACCCCACTTGTCACTTCTTTCCAGGATGAAAAGGAACCGTTGGTGAGCACCCTTTGGGTTCGGTCAGTCAACCAGTTACAAATCCATGTAACGGTTACCTTGTGTATCCCACATTTTGCAAGCTTGTTTGCAAGAATGTCATGGGGAACCTTGTCAAATGCCTTACTGAAGTCAAGATATACTATATCCACAGCATTCCCTTCATCTACCAAGCTAGTAATTTTATCAAAAAAAGAGATCAGATTTGTCTGGCATGACTTGTTTCTCTGAAACCCATGTTGGCTTTTTGTGATTATGGAATTATCTTCCAGATATTCACAGACTCTCTGCTTAATGATCTGCTCCAGAATCTTTCCTGGAATTGATGTCAGACTAACCGGACGATAATTGTTGGGATCCTCTTTTTTCCCCTTTTTGAAGATTGGGACAACATTTGCCCTCCTCCAGTCTGCAGGGACTTCTCCTGTTCTCCAAGAGTTCTCAAAGATGATTGCCATTGGTTCTGATATTACATTTGCCAGTTCTTTTAATACTCTAGGATGTAGTTCATCTGGTCCTGGAGCCTTATATTCATTTAGATTAACCAGGTATTCCTGTACTGTCTCTTTATTTATTCTGTGCTGAAATTCCCCTATTCTGTCCTCTGCCCCATCATCCTTAGGTTGGGCACCCTTTGCCTTTCCTGAGAAGACTGAAGCAAAGAAGGTGTTGAGGAATTCTGCCTTTTCTCTGTCTCCTGTGAGCATTTGGCCATCTTCTCCACGCAGTGGCCCAACTGTTTCCTTCTTCTTCCTTTTGCTGCGGACATATCCAAAAAAGCCCTTTTTATTGTTCTTAACGTCTCTAGCAAGCCTGAGTTCATTTTGCGCTTTAGCTTTTCTGACTTTATCCCTGCATGTACTGGCTATTTGTTTGAATTCCTCTTTGGTGATTTCCCCATTTTTCCATTTTTTATACATGTTCCGTTTAAAACTTAGCTCATTTGTAAGTTCCTTAGTCATCCATACCGGTTTCTTGAGACATCTCCCATTTTTCTTCCTCATTGGAACTGTCTGAAATTGTCCCTTTAGTATCTCCCTTTTGAGGAACTCCCATCCATCTTGAACTCCCTTCTCTTTTAGTATTCTTGACCATGGGATCACCCCCAGTATTTCTCTAAGTTTATTGAAATCAGCTTTCCTAAAGTCTAGAATGCGTGTCTGACTATGCCTAGCTTCACCTTTCCACTGTATAACAAACTCCAGGAGGACATGGTCACTTCCACCTAAGGATCCCACCACTTGCACCCCATCAACTAGGTCTTCCCTGTTGGTTAAGATCAGATCCAAAATAGTTGATCCCCTTGTTGCCTCTTCCACCTTTTGGACAATGAAATTGTCTTCCAGGCAAGTGAGGAATTTTCTAGATCTTGAGGATAGCGCTGAGTTTGACTTCCAGCAAATATCCGGGTAGTTGAAGTCCCCCATCAATACTACATCTCTCCTTCCTGATTGTGTGGTCATCTGTTCTAGAAAGGCATCATCCATTTCCTCTGTCTGACTTGGGGGTCTGTAGTAGACTCCCACAGTAACATCCCTGTTGTTTCCCTCTCCTTTAATTTTTATCCAGATGCTCTCCACCTGGCTTCCAGTATTGATTTCCTGGATCTCTTCACTGGTGTAAATATCCTTGACATATAATGCTATTCCTCCTCCTTTCCTGCTTGGCCTGTTTCTCTTAAAAAGGTTATATCCCTCTATTTCTATATTCCAGTCGTGAGACTCATCCCACCAGGTTTCAGTGATGCCTATTATATCATATTTCCCTTGTTGTGCTAGGAGTGCAAGTTCATCTTGCTTATTTCCCATGCTCTGTGCATTAGTGTAGAGACATCTAAGACCATGTGTCCCCTTTACTTGATGCCTGTGCATGTTTTTTTGGCTCCTATTGTTGGGTCCTTGCACTGTTTGTGTTCTTCCCTCTATGTCAGTTTGACTATTTTTTCTAGCCGTTTTGCCTTCCAAACTGCTGTCTCCCTTCCCCAGGTCACTTAGTTTAAAGCCCTCCTGATCAGATTCTTCAGACTGTTGGCAAAAACGTTTCTTCCAACTGGCGTGAGATGTAGCCCATCCCTTGCTAGAAGTCCCTCCTCATGGTACCGCAGCCCATGATCCAAGAATCCAAATTGTTCTCGGCGACACCATCTGCGGAGCCAGTTGTTGATATCTGCTATTTTCCTCTCTCTTCCTGGACCATGCCCTTCCACTGGTAGAATAGACGAGATGACAATCTGTGCGTCCATTTCCTTCAGCTTCTTCCCCAGAGCCTCGTAATCCCTTCTGATATTGTGAAGGCTGTGTCTTGCTGTGTCATTCGTTCCCACGTGGACCAAAAGGAAGGGGTATTTGTCAGTAGATTTCACCAATCTTGTCAGCCTCTCCGTCACATCACGGATCTTTGCTCCAGGGAGACAACACACCTCACGAGACATCTTGTCGGGCCCACAAATCACTGCTTCTGTACCCCTCAGCAAGGAGTCCCCCACCACAACCACGCGCCTCCTCTGAGGCTTAGCAGCAACTCTTCCCTGCGATGGAACTCCCAGGCTCCCCTGCTGTGTCCCTGAAGTCTGTCCATGCTGCTCTTCCTGATCCTCCTTGACAAGTGAAAGGGCTTCGAAACGATTCTGTAGCTGCAAGCTTCTACTGCTATCTCTGATTTCTCTGCTTCTCTGTGTGACATTCCTCCAGCTGTCTGCCTCCTGTGTACATGAAGTGACCTTCTCACCCCCAGCGACTTTCTCTGTGTGGTCCCCTTCCAAGATCGTTCCTTCCGTTGTGTCGAGGAAAACCTCTTGCTCCCTGACATGCTGAAATGTCGCTATCCTGGATTCCAGCTGCTGTACTTTCTCCTCCAAGAGGGCTACCAACTTGCACTTGGGGCATGTGAAGTTCGCCACATCTGTAGGCAAAAAGACAAACATCCCACAAGTGTTGCAAGTGACTGCAGCCGCTCCCTCGGTGCCCATACTGAGAAGTATTAAGGAATCACTAAAAGAGGACTGTGGGCTTCTTCCTCGAAGAATATCCCCCGGTAAACACCAATGTCAAAGGCCCCTGATGTCCTGTCCTATTTCACCAAACTCTATCAGTGATTTCAACCTACTGGGAATGTTACTTTATACAGATGCCCTGGTTTCTAACTTGTATTCACTTCCTCTGAGGTGGAGGGGAACCCTTCAAAGCACTTTTTAAAAAGGGGGAGATCCAAAGGAGAACCTCTAAAAAACAAAGTTTACAGCTCCTCTACTCCTTAAGTTGTGCTTCACCCTGTTTGGGGGGGGGGAATTCGCGCGCCGTTAGGCGCGCGGCTCTCTGAGCAGTTCTCTACAGCTAGTCTCCTAGCTCCTCCCACTTGTGACTCACAGATGTGACTCACAGAAGCTCCTCCTCCTCTGCAACAGACACACTCCCCCAAGAGATTTTAAAAATCCACACACTTACCACTTAAAATGGCTGCCAAAAAGGTGCTCTTCCTCCTTCTCTCTCTCACTCCAAGTGGTCTGCAGCTGGCTCTCTGAGCAGTTCTCTACAGCTAGTCTCCTAGCTCCTCCCACTTGTGACTCACAGATGTGACTCACAGAAGCTCCTCCTCCTCTGCAACAGACACACTCCCCCAAGAGATTTTAAAAATCCACACACTTACCACTTAAAATGGCTGCCAAAAAGGTGCTCTTCCTCCTTCTCTCTCTCACTCCAAGTGGTCTGCAGCTGGCTCTCTGAGCAGTTCTCTACAGCTAGTCTCCTAGCTCCTCCCACTTGTGACTCACAGATGTGACTCACAGAAGCTCCTCCTCCTCTGCAACAGACACACTCCCCCAAGAGATTTTAAAAATCCACACACTTACCACTTAAAATGGCTGCCAAAAAGGTGCTCTTCCTCCTTCTCTCTCTCACTCCAAGTGGTCTGCAGCTGGCTCTCTGAGCAGTTCTCTACAGCTAGTCTCCTAGCTCCTCCCACTTGTGACTCACAGATGTGACTCACAGAAGCTCCTCCTCCTCTGCAACAGACACACTCCCCCAAGAGATTTTAAAAATCCACACACTTACCACTTAAAATGGCTGCCAAAAAGGTGCTCTTCCTCCTTCTCTCTCTCACTCCAAGTGGTCTGCCAAATATAAACATAAACAAATATATGTTGTTTATGATAATTATCTGAGCAAAGCCTGGTAATTGATGTTTTGGGGTACTAGTAATGAATTTTCAAGTATTAGAATAAAAGTGAGACAAATGTCATTTAATAGGTGAAAACCTGGTGTAAATAAAGTAAATAGACATGAAGTGGGTTGTCACACAAATTAAGGAGCGTTTTGTTAGATAAATAAATTATTTCAAAAAAGTGTTAAAACAGACTATTTGTTTAATTGTTCCAAGTAAAACATCTGTGCAAATCCAAGTGACAACTATCACCCTCATGAATTTCAAAAAATAACATCTTTATATAGATTTCATCAGAGTAAATCTGGCTATTTCATACTACAAAGTACTGCTTTGTCCATATAGATGTTCTAAAAGATTTCTTCTACAAAAGAAAATAAATGCATACATTTAATAATTATTTGGCTTGGCTGTATTATTTGGAATGCCATCTAGTGCAGGGCATCATATTGCCTTGCACATAACATAGTATTAATCATAATATAAAATATTTATTTCTTACCCACCACTCCCCATAGATCGAGGCGAAAACAACAGATTAAAGAACAACACATTAATGGCTTTTAATGCTGTTTTAAATTCAGACAGCATATTCAGCGGCTAAATCTCTTCCAACAGGTTGTTCTACAGTGTGGGGCATCCTCTGGGGGATAGTTGCCAACCTAGTCCTGGCTGGCTGGAGTAAATGTCTCCCAAATGACCTGAGCGTAAGGGGAGGATTATATGGGAGAAGGTGATCCATAGGTAACCTGGACCCAATCCATGTAGGCACTGATTGTAATTTTTGCTGATAATAGAAAATGCCTTTCCAGCACCAGACTGAAAGGTTGTTGTTGTTGTTATTTCTTATCTACCTGAGGCAGGGAACAACAACAGTTAACAGATAAAACACATCAGTTAAAACACAGATCAATTTAAAAGAAAAAAAAGTGATCTGTACATATTAAAGCAATCCACATTTAAAATTCATCATTTAAAATTCACAGATTAAAAACCATCTGGATAAGAGCCTGCTGGAAGAGACTAGTCTTTAATGCTCTTTTAAATTTAGACAGCTTATTCAGCTCTCAAATCCCAGGTCATTCCACAGTTTAGGGGTAGCTGAAGAAAAAGTCCTCTTGCTGACAATTGCCAACCTAGTCCTGGCTGAGTAAATGTCCACCAGGGAACTTGAGTGTGCATAGCAGATTATATGGCAGGAGGCAATCCTGTAGTTAACCTGTAAAAAAAATACTTTTTCAAAAGCACCAACAGTGCCAACGGTACTGGTGCTGTCAGGTCAGGAATCTGGGGCAGAGGACCAAGGACCTATTCACAGAATGAGGGGAATGTCTCCTGTACATAAAGGGACTCTCTTTACTACATTTTAAAGTAAGTGAAGCAATGGGCAGGGAGCCAGCATGGTTTAGTGGTTTGAGAGTTGTACTACAGCTGTGGAGACCAGAGTTCACAACCCTGCTCAGCTGTGGAAACCCACTGGATGACCTTGGGCTAGTCACACTCCCAGCCTCAGAAGCAAGCAAAGGCAAATCCCTCAGAACAAATCTTGCCAAGAAAACCCCATGGGCCTTAGGGCTGACGTATGCTGGAAATGACTTAAAGGCACATAACAACATGAAGTAAGGTGTATTACTATCTAAAGACCATTATACCCAGAGTATAAAATTACCACGACTGATACATATGCACACTCTAAACAAGATTTTTAAAAAAGTATATTAAAAGTATGAATTGGAAGAAATACAAGGTAAATGGCAAAGGGGGAAAGTTAATTCTTTATGTAATCACAAGATTGGCTCAGCCTTTTAGGTTAAATAAAAGTAACATTGAACTGTTAAAATATCAAGTTAGTGCTTAAAAGGAGTCCTAAGTGTGTCCTAAGATGCAACAATTTTGAATGTTAGACTCTCATGGTGGCTTAACATCATAGGATGGGTGGCGTGTACTGTGCAATGAAGTTCTGTCCCATGGTCTGGAATGTGCTCACTTCTCTCACATATTAATCTTTGGGTTTTGTTGTGTCTTCTGTACCTTTTAGAATTAATATGAGGAGTACTCATGCATTCTGCAGTAAATAATGAACTAAGAAAAGAACTGTTTCATGTCTTCTTACTGGTTTTAGAAACCAAGTTCTTCTGCACTCAGGGAATATACAGCAACAACAAACATATATAGCAGTCTAAATAGTTTCACATTAATGTTTAATGCCAATTTTCATGAAGGGTTCCAAGCTTCCATTCATACTAGTTTTTTAACTTTTGTGGAAGTAAATATAGTTTAACACAAGACCCACAATTTGGAGCTATGAGTAGCCAAAGATAAAGCAAGTAAAGGCAAAGCTAGCAACAACCCTGTGTTGACTATATATCCTGTTAAACCCAGGTTTCTGAACTACCAATGTTTTGCTGCACTAAATCATTGGTCATGACACACAAGTATTCAGAAGGGAAAGTCAGGTCCCTGCCAGAACAGGCATTATGTGGCAGTAGCAGAACACTGTACTATCTGCTCATCACTTACATAATCTGAATGTATGTGTATGAAAATGAGGACAAAGAACAACCTCATTTGCTATTATTTTCTTTGACTGTTAATGCTGGAGCACTCTAGCATAACATTAACTGGGGCAATCTGCTATTTACACAAATTGCAATGGTATATTCTAGATTAGTGAGCCAGCATGGTGTAGTGGTTTAAGCATTAGACTATGACTCTGGAGACCAGAGTTTGAATCCTGGCATGTCCATGTAAGCCCCCTTGGTCGCCCCGTGCATGTCACACTCTCTCACCCTCAGAGGATGGCAATTGCAAATTCCTTCTGAAGAAAGTTGCCAAGAAAACTCCATGATAAGGTCGGAAGTAATTTGAAGGCACACAACAACATTATAAATGCCCTAGAAACAGGTATAAAACTGCATCCCTTAAAAAGGAACCCTTTCAGCCTTCCTGCTGGTTTTGACTCTGATTCTCATAATCTTCTATCGTTGCCCATGCTTTGATGGGAATTATGAACAAAACCATCTGTAGGATCCAAGGGTTCCCATCCCTGCTACCAGAAATCATCACTGTGAAGAATTATTGTGTGGTGGCTATTAAGAAATGCCTGTACAGCTAATAAAGAAAGTAAATTGTGTGTCTGTGTCTGTACATTGGCTTTTAAGGAAAGGAACCACAATGCAAACATGTTAGATGCACCAGTGGAGCATAGAAACACACAAGTAAGCACATTGATTTCTTTAAGTCTACAACTAAGACATCTATGTACTGTGTAATTGCATTGCCTTATTTACAGAGTCCAGATACCATTTTCCTCAGTGTTCATCTGTGTTTCCCAGTTCTTTTGTATTTTTTCTTGGGAGAAAAAATGTTTGGGGGGGGGGAAATACAGAATTGCTGTCTTAGTGATAGGAGCACTCCATCTGCAAGCACCCTATAATTTATTCTGCAATAAGAAACACATGTATACCAAAGATTTAATGTTGCATAGAAGCATTAAATGATAAGAGTGTGTTTCGGGTGTAGAGCAGGTTAGAATACCTGGATTTAATGTTGTAATATTAGCTGAATTATAAGCAACAAAGATTTCTTGATCTATTCAGACAACAGAATGAGGTAGTACAAATCTTACTGTTTCTGACTTGAAGGTGGTAGATTCTTTTCTGAACTTATCTGTAACTCTGGCCTGTATGGAATGCATACACACACATGTGCACACACAAATACACGTATTGCCATCAGAATTCTAGCCATGCCGTCCTCCTGCTGTGTCAGTTTGCTGGCTTTCAGGGGTCTTTTATGTGGAGGATCATTCAGCAATTAAATTTCCCACCCTCTGCTTGACATATGATCTGAAATGAAACAATGGATTTTGCCACGGTGAGTCCTGATAACCAGTCCATCATGAATTGTAATTGACTCTTAAGGGACAGCATGTTTGAGGGAGGTTGGATTAAATTTTTAGCTCAGCCACAGATCACCAAGTGGCCTTGGGCAGGCTAGCTGTCAGCTTCACTTCTTAATCAACCAAAGAGACATGATGATGCTTTGCCTCACTCAGGTAATTTTAGGGGTATGGGTCTTCTTCAATACTTGAAGATCAGGATAAACTATTACGGTATCACCATCATATATTCATCTTTTCCTTGTGTTTATTCTCTCTCTCATGTGTTTCTATAATGTTTTTTCAGTATATTAGAAAGTCTTAAATCACTGAAAGCATTACATTATGGTTTGAAAGTTCAGGTGGAATATAAATATATGGGAGGCAAAATCTTTGGTTTGGAGGGTTTTTGAAATAATAAAAGTATATGATGTATAGAGATAGGATAAACAAATGTAACACTAGCCTGTTCATATTTCAAACACTGGATGATTGGATATCTCTTTTAGAAACTACAAAGATTTAAGATGATATAGAAAATGATCAGAAAATCTATGTTTCCCCGCTGCTGCTGTTGCTCCAGGCTTTTAGTTACTATGATTGTAACAGAGTCAATATTATTCATTGTTTTAATGATGATACCAGCATATTGTATTCATTGTAAAAAAAAAAAAAGAAAAAGAGGAAAGGAAAACTGTAATAGACTGAATAAAATATGTTCCATGACCTGCTAAGTACTTGTGTTCATTGGTCTAGACTTGCAGCCCTGAACACTTTTCCAAACGGGAAAATGTGGAGAGAAAAATTTGTGCTTGAGGTGTTTACAAACTGGATAGCTCTTTACCATGTGAACTATTACTTAATAAAATACTTCAATTAGTTCTTAAATTTTGGGTCATTTTTAAAAAATCTGATACTCCTGTAGGCATATACTAAAAATAATTTTATATCTCTAAATGCCATTGGTTAACTAATCCAAAACAGTTGTGGGAACACTACAGTTCTTTGTTATGTAAAAATGTTAGCTAGCCATTACAGTATTTTTCTTTTAAAAATTTGCCTAGTGATTTAACATACATTTCAAATACAACACAGTAGCAAGGAGACAGAGGAGGAGGAAAAGGTGCCCAAGGATGTCTCACAAATATACCAGGAGGCTAACAGTAGTCTGTGACTCATACAATGTGTATTTTATCTAACTATTATTAATGGTAAGTGATTTGCTAATTTTTACTAATTCCCAGGTAAGGATAGCTCTTTTATTTAGAAGGTTAGTGTTCTGAGTAAAGGAAGTCTTCCGTTGCTGTCCTACAAAATACAGAAGGTGTAAATACTTAAGACACGGATCATATAGCTTTAAAGCAATGAGCTAAATAGCTAAATAAAGGTCTTAAGGAGTAGGGAGGGTGGTATTGAAAGACCTGATGTTTGGAAGGGAAGGAGAGCAGGAAATGTTGGTATTAGAGAAGAATGGAATGTTTAAAAGACCAGGACTTGTAATTTCCAGGATAAGGGCGTCTACTGCAGTCTGCAAGAGCTGTGGGAAGCGCTGACTCGATTAGACAGCCCACTCACAGGATATAAGGGGGGAAGTATGATCAAGTGGGTAGAGGTCACAAAAATGCCATGTGTTAGCCTTTCTAGCAATGGCTTAGGGGCTGCTGTGGTTTCATATCCTGAATTTCCATCACCTAATGTACCAGGTTTACAAAGAAGGGTGGATTTCATAATGCTGGGTGTGGGGAGTGTCTAGCCAGCCGGTTTGAAATGGAAGTGGGTGGACATGGTAGCATTTCATCTTATTTTCTTCCAGCCCCTTTTAAAGAAACAGCCTGCAAATTAGCTTGGGCCAGTTAGCATTAAAAAACAAAACAAAAGCATGGTGGTCACCAGGAAGGGACTGTTAACCCTGTTTTAAATGCTGCCTGTGTCACAAAGGAATTGTGAAGATGGCTATAACAGGTTGTAAATTTGATTGTGGAGACCACTGAAGTGATCTGATATATATCAGCTCTTCAGCTGACTGTTGCAAACTGCCCTGTAAATATAATAGTGTTACTTGTAAACACACAGAGGCTTTCAGATGTGTTAAGACTCCCATTCCCACTATCCTGCCAGAATGTCCAATGCCAATGCAGATGGAGAATGATGGAAGCTGTAGTCAAAAGCAGTGGTCGCCAAACTGTGCCCTTTAAAGGATTTTGTATTTCAGCTCCCAGAATGCCAGACTATTGGCCAACATGGCTGGAGCTTCTGGGAGCTAAAGTCCAAAATCTCTTAAAGGGCACAGTTTGTGGACCACTGCAGAGGGCTCATATAGACTGGTATCTTTTTTTGTTTACAGCTTTACATTTCTTTCCCCCATGACCAGTGCATGCAAATACAGATTGCAAGCAGGCTTTTCCTCTGTATTATATTATGATAACTTATCAATTAATTTTCCATAAAAAAAAACACTTCTAAATGCATTTTCTTGCTTGTAAATCTGAGGTTGTTGCAGTTATGAATGTGATCTGTGTCCAATATTTGGCTCCGAAATAGTGAACAGCTTGTTGGTACTAGTGTTTCCCCCTTCCTCAGCACATAGCATTTCTCAGTTTAAAGGAATAATAAGAATTTCAAGAATTTGCCTCTCTCGCGTTGATTGGTCTTCAACAGCTATCCCTGGCTTTTCTGCCTTTTGCAAGCCTTTTCAGGTCTACATGTGTCTCCACCCCCTTCCTGCTTATTAATTTGCTTTATTTGATTGTGCTTTGGTCTTCATCCTAGTCTTGCTCTTTGTGATTTCTCTTCAGTGATATCCTTAGCATATGATTGATATTCTGTTATGTATCTCTTAAGCATTCTTCTCTGTTATAGTCAATCACCCTTTTTACACTTTGCATCAGTTCTTGTCCCTGTCCAGAACCATATACTGTTCCTGCATCAGACTGAAGATACTAGATCTTATAGTCTAAGGAAAATTATTCCCCATTAGGTTATCTAATTCCCAAATAACTTTAGTCTACTAGGCATGTTGATATTTGTGTTTGTGTGTGTGTTTTGCACTCTAATTTATTATTGAAAACCTAAACAGTTCAGAATTTTTGGCTTTGGTTTAGGCATATTAATTTGGGAGTAACTCCCACTGAATACAGTGTGCTATAAATTTGTGTTTCAGTCTTGATAAATCTAACCAGAGACTAACCTAAAACTATATTCTATAAACAGTTCTCTCAAAACTTCTTCATATAATTTGAATGGCAACCGGTGGTAAAATATGATTTAACTCCTAGTCATATAGTTTGAACTCTAATCTCTCCTTGCATATAAACAAATACTGTGACCATTATATAATAATAGACAAAGTTAGTCTCTTTGGTCCTGTATTAATAGTGCATTATACTTTTTCAAAACCATTTGAACCTTTTTAAAGTGGTTTTTAAACACATCCCATTATGGAATTGTGATCTCAGCTTCCCTCAACTGGTCAAAATGCCATATCATGCCACTTTACTTAATGATGCTGTGATTTGTTTCATTACAGCACTTTGTGGGTATAGATGTGTGGTTGTACCCTGGAGCTGTCCCTGATTGATATATGTAGATACGATTAATAGTTGTAAGCTGTGTAATTTTTTTCTGTAAGGTTTTTTAAAATGATGTTTTTGAAAAAAAATATGATTCAAGACATAAAGAGAATTTTTACAGATTCAGCTTTGATATCATTGCTTAGAGCACACAACATAAACACACAACATAAACAAAGTATAAATGTTATCTTTTTTTTTATTCACAGTGGTACTTACATACTTGTGGCTTAACTTTTGCCAGATACCTCCATGTATAACCACAGATTCAATCTGGGTGGCATAAACAAAAATGAGGCTTTTCTGTTTTGCTGTTGATCTGTTTCATAAATTAAAAGTATTGCTTTTAAGTAGAAGGTATTCTATCAGTTGTTTTTCTGTGTATAGAAGTCCTCTATAACCATTCAGAGATACAGAATACATTGGATGGCAGAAAAAGTCATGTTCACCTATTAAATTTTCCACAATGTGAGACCAAGGCCCCATTCAGACTAGCCCATTTGCCCTGGTTAGATCTGGATGAGATCGTGCATGGCATTACCAAATCTCTCTGGAAAGAAGTTCATACTACTCTTTGCCCCCATCGAAGTAATTTGCCCCTCTGGAGTTCACACTTGCAAAAGGAGCAGTTGAAGGAGGAGCCTCTTTGTTGTCAATCAAATGATGTGGCATGCTGCCATTTGTCAACATTCTTCCTCTCTTTTTTTTTTTTTAAATCAAGCAGCAAAAGAGCCAGCGCTGGGCTCCCTTTCCTCCCGGCTTTTTGACAGCATATGCGAATGCATCAGGGGCCAGGCTGAGTGAGGGGGACGTGAAAGTGCTTTGTTTACTGTTGGGGGCTCCCTTTCCTCCTCCTTTTTCTCCCTCTCCTTCTCCTCTTGCCCTTCCCTGGCCCTGCAAGAGTGTGCCACGGAGATGCCTTTCCTCCTCCTCCTCCTCCTCCCTCTCCTTCCTCTGGGGAAGGTTTTCAAAAAAATCTCCTCCTCCTCCTCTTGCTGCTGCTGCTGGCCCCTCTCTTCTTTCCTTCACATCACCCATTCTCTTTCTCTCCTCCTCCTCTCCTTCTCTGGCTGTCAGCTGAAGAGCTCTTGGAGGGAATATAAGGAGGGAGCCCTAATCATCACCACCATCCCCCAAGGACCCACACCCTGGGGAAAAGTCCAAGGCTGGGGGTGGGAAGAGAAGAGGAGCCTTTGAGTCCTGGGGAACCAGGGATGCATCCAGACTGGAGAGAAAGAAACCAGTCTGGCCCAGGTTTCAGACTTTTTTTTCTGGCTCTGGGCTCTGGAATTCTGGGAGCTGGAGTTGTTTGTTTGTTGTGCTCCTGTGAGTGTGCATTACTGTCTCCAGTTCCTGATCCAAAAGGAGGCTTCTGGATCAGGAGGAGGATGGAACAACAAGGGGAGGGAGGACCCAAGCCTCTTCTATAGGGTCCTTCCTTGGCCTTTGCTGAGGGGGGGGGGTTCCACCCAAAGGAGGAGCCCCACCACTAGAGATTGAGAATGAGAGAGAGAGAGAGGCACACACACACCTGTCTGATCCCAGAAGTGAAACTGATGTTTGCTGCAGCCTGTGCAAGGCAAGGAGGGCCAGGTACTGGGATATCCCCAAGGAAAACCTTCCCCAGAGGAAGGAGAGGGAGGAGGAGGAAGAGGAAAGGCATCTCCGTGGCACACTCTTGCAGGGCCAGGGAAGGGCAAGAGGAGAAGGAGAGGGAGAAAAAGGAGGAGGAAAGGGAGCCCCCAACAGTAAACAAAGCACTTTCACGTCCCCCTCACTCAGCCTGGCCCCTGATGCATTCGCATATGCTGTCAAAAAGCCGGGAGGAAAGGGAGCCCAGCGCTGGCTCTTTTGCCACTGGCTTGATCCCTCCCCCTGGATGACCCGAAGATGACCGGGGCCAAGTTCACATTGGCCTGGCCCCGGTTTTTTCTAAAAGAAACGGGGAAAACCCCAGTTTCAAATACACCGGGCCAAGGGGCATTTGCTCCTCCTCTCTTGTGCAAGCTCCCGTTCTGCTTGTGTAAAAACCGAATCCAGTGAGAACTTCTCAGTTTTAATCCGGCTTGCAATTCAGTTCAAAAGGTAGTCTGAACGGCCCCCAAATGAGGCAGTTACAGAAAAGGCATTGGTTTTTCTACTCACAATTACCTAAAAGCATAGGTTTGAAGACTGAAAAGATACCTGCTTTTCTGTTCTTGAACCAAACTTGTAAAGGCCACCCAACTTTATGATAAGTATCGGATATGTGTTCTGTTCCCCCACCCTTTCCAAGGGCCTGCCAGAAAGTCAGGGGGCTTGATTTTCTCTTGTTGTGTTAGAGCAAAGCTCACTGGCTGTTTTTATTCTGTCTCTTTCCATCAGTGTGTACAGCCATGCATACATTAGGGATTGGACCTAGGTAAATACAGCAAAGGTTGCTGGGTTTCTCTCTTTCACTCAAAAAGTGACAGAGAAAAATGCAAACCATTGCAGACACCATGGCACCACTATGTCAGTGATTTGCCTGCCAGGTTCAGTTCCATTATGAAAGCTGTAACTGCCAGTATTAGCTGGGTACCGAATAGTTTATTCCACGGTAAGCAAACTGCTCCTAGTATACCAAATTGTAAATAGTAGTTTCTACTGCTGTGCAATGCCCCTAGCCTCCAGTATATGAAATTGTTTACCTGGTGGTGGCAGCTCTTGATTGCCGTATTGGCTTTCCTTGGGATGCCAGCCACAGTTCTGTTTGATATGATGCTATTTGCTACTGATTTTAAAAGAAACAATCTGCTGCATTTTTATCCTGTCCTTTTCCCAAGAGAAGGATGGAATGGTTTCCCCTCTTTAATTTTTCTTCACAACAACTTTGAGAGGTAGGTTAGACCAAAAGATAATGAGCAGCCCAAGGTCACTCACTTTGTGTTTGTGTGTGTGTGTGTGTTGAACTTTAGCTTCAGTAAGTAATTGCAGCTATTGCTTCCTATTCCAGCAGTATATTTGCAATTGCAGTGTCTTATAGGAATACATTATTTTTTGGGGGTACAGCCCATCCAGTGTTCATCCCTTCTAAGTCCTTTTAGACTCCAGTGGAAGAGAGTTCAAGCATAAGAGTAACTGAAATCATTAACATGTCAAAGTGCTGAATTTTGACAAGATTGTCTAGTGTTTTTCTGTTTTGGGGGACTTTCTTTTTAGCCTCCCTCTGTATCATGTGGGTTGGCTGGCTTGCCCACCTTGAATTATTTGTTCTGCTCACACCATAGTGTGTTGCACGCTCTCTCTGAGTGTAGTATACTGTGGTTTGAATCTATGAGGAACAGATAGGCTGTGACCATTTGCTATGGCTTTTTAAAAATGGTTGTTTAAATGGTTTCTGCTTGTTCTGAGAGAATAAGTACTTAAAGAGCTGCTGTATTACAAAAGGTTCCTTTTCCCAATAGGATCTTTGTTTTTTCAAGCCTTTGGCTTCACATATGTTGTTTTATTTACTGCTGAAAAATTATTATTATCCATTGGTCCCATTAGAAGCCAACTAATTAGAAACTTTAAAAGGCTCAGGAGACCACTTCCAAACAGAATCAAGCATTGTGTGTGTGTGTGTGTGTGTTCACAAAACAATGTAATATTGAACATTTCCTTTGCTTGTGTACCTCATTAAAAAGACAGTCACTGGTGGAATAATAAGCTGTCTCCTCTAAGCATCTGAAAACTTGTATTGAGTATAGTTTGACTTCAATTCAGAACTGCTAGAGGCAGAATGAAACAGCCTTATAATTTTCTGATTGTTACTAGCAATAGTGTCTGTACTCCAGAAGCCAGGCAGAAGGGCATTTCTCAAGAAGGTATTCCATTCTGAATATGTAGTAGCTATCCATAGCATTAAAAAGTGTGTGTGTGCAGGAGAAGGGGGACTGTAGCTAAACTCAGAACTTGAGACCCAGAAGTGGGTAACTTGCCTGCTTATAAAGTAAAAGATGCCCTCGTATAGCTGAACCTTGGAGATGAAAGGCAGCAATGGTAATCAATCTGTCTGTGCCACATAGTTGCTCATCATAATTCTGATTCATAGTATTATATATCTGCCTTCCTTCACCCACTGCAAAACAAACTTGATTTGATTCATACCTCTAAAAAAGGAAAAGAAGGCCCACCCCAAAACCTGAATTACTCACGTGGTTATGATTAAGTTCTTGGCATAAAGCTCTTTCCTCTCCAGCCACCCTTTCTCACACTCTGAATACTCTCCCTTTCCCCAGCTATATAGTTATAAAATTTCAGGCTGAATTCTTTATCAAGTAGCTTTAAAAAAAAGAAAGAAAGAAAAGGAAAATAAGGGTGAAAGAAACTGGTGTTTCCAGGAGGTTATGATAGTTAAGTCATGTGTTTAAAAGTATTATTGTTCACAGGCAGTAATAGGAGTAGGAGCAGTAACAAGCAGCTGTACTTCGTTAAAAATAATATGAAAACTCATAGTGTAATATATTCTAGAGATTTCAGCTGGTTGTGGAGTTTGAATATAGCATAAGCACCCAGCATCTTTTTATGGAAAGCTATTAATGCTATTAGTGAAAATTAATGATGAATTTAAAACAAAACAATAATTTTAAGATGAGAGACAGAAGAGTGTTCATATTACCCAAAGAATATGACACTTGTTTTGGTAAAGAAACGCCCTTGTAAAATAGATTATTCTAATAAAGTTTGCATTATTGAGAGTATCTTAAATGGGAATGTGAGCTAAAAAACCTTGAATCTACATTCAGTTCTTCCCGGGGCTTCTCTAACCCAGCATGTATAGAGAATTTCAGGTTTAAAAAAGGCGGTTTTGCTTAGATTGGAGAACTTTTAAGAGTTCTAGAAGATGTCAATGAATCTTCTTCCTGTTGCTCTTCTGAAATGATCAAAATACTATTTTAAATGTGTGTATTTAACAACATGTATCAATGAAGAAAGACTTTAATCTCATAATGGGAACCCCAAGACACCCGACAACATAAAAAAACAACAACAGACATTGAAATAAAACATAAGACAATCAAATAGCCCTTTATTTGATACAGTTACATCATGAAGAGAAAAACAAATGGAAGGTCAGTTTTAAGCTTTAAGCATTTTCATTTTTGACTGTCAATGGATGTGTATTATCCTAGGTAGATCAGTGTAAAATAGATATGTGTGAAACATTGATCACAATATTTACATGGAGAAAAAATCCCAAATATGTCTTATTTTCACATCTCAGAAACTAAGAAAATTTGGCATAAAGGAATTTTTAAAACCTCCTGTCAGCATCCTCAATTAAAAAAGGATAGCAGAAGGGCATCTCTCAACAAAGTATCAATCCACATTTTGGAAACTAATGTGTACTGGTAGTTGCAATAAAAAGGAGGGGAATAGCTAGCATCTTACAGATCCACTGGTTCTGATGCAGTTCAGAATCATAAGCATGCATCATAGATTAGAAAAGACATTGATTTAAACTAGATGCAACCTGTTTTATAGAGTGTGAAGTTTAACTCTAAATCTAAATCTTAAGAGGTGGAATCTCTGCTACTTCCTATGTCCCCAGGATACTGTCTGAGGATTGTACTCTTCTCCAAGGGGATGGAGGGGAACCCCTTACAGAGGTTCTGATAAGCTGCACATGGTGGAATTCACTTGTGGCCCAATACTGATAGGGGAGGACTTTGCTTCCTTATAACAGCAGTTGTCCAACTTCCCCCGGCCCTCCTTTACATCAACATGTGCATGTTGTTCCACACTTTAACATAGTATATGCATAAAAGTATTTTGTTTTTTAGTGTGTGCATTTTCTTTCACACATTTATATATACTCATACTTTAATATTTTACAAGGAAATAATATTGTTCAAATTAGAATATTTTATTACAATGAATTCTGTACTCATCACAATGTTTAGACTTGATGCAATGCATGTGTGTGTTCCTGAGCACAAAGTTTACTAAAACGAGCAGGAATATTAGCTAAAGCAACTCTCATTTCTTTGGAGACATCAAGTTTTGCAGAATATTTACCCTTCCTAGCCACCTGAGCTGAGAATCCAGTTTCACAAAGGTAGGTAGTTGCAAAAAGTATGAACGCTTTCATAGCAGCTCTCTTTCCTGCCTGGCTAGCAGCTCTGCCAGTCCTGGGAAAGGCTGTGGGCAGTAGCAGCTACTCTCACCAGTGGCTGCTGGTGGGAAGGGCCTGCCTTCTGGTTCTGGTGGCTCTGCTGGCTGGGTGATAGAGAGAGTCACATCCCTTGCCATGGGACCAGCAGCCAGTTTCACAGTGCCCAGAGTGCTCACCAGGAAAAATGGTTGGGGTGATGAGCAACCATTGCGCCAACCATTTCCCCAAAGGGTATGGATCCAGAAAAATAGTTGCCATGGCAAGCAACCATTTCTCTAAATATTTCTCCCTAAGCATGTCCAAAGAAATGGTGGGGCAATGAGAAACTGTTACTCCAACCATTTCTCCTCAAGTGTGTACATTGGGAGAAATGTTTGGAGCAACAATCACCAAAGAGGCTAACCACCTACTGAAGCTGGGTGCTCTGTACTCACAGCAGCTGGCTTTGGTAGGCAGTTAGGGGAGGAATGGGGGAAGTGACCTTTGCTCCAACCCCTTCCAAAACCACTCTCTCTCCCTGCAATATGGTCTGAAGCTGAAGGGGACATTAAAAATGCAGCCCATGTTTCTCCTTTCTCTGGAGAGTGAGCTAATTTGTACCTGCGGTTGGCAACTCCCTCTAAGAAAATGTGATGCCCCCTTGGCTAGTGAACCCCACCATTTGAAAGCCTAGGCTCTATGCAGTTCCTTATGGTGGAGGATGAGCCTGCAAGAAAGAGGCAGGGAAGGTTCCTGGCTGCGCCAGCCAGGCTTTCTAATGGGTGCCAAGTTCTCAAAAAATGAAATAACAGCTCTGGGTTTTCTTGTACTTCCTAATTGTGTAGCATAGAGTCATTACAAGGGATAGAAATATGAAACATATTAAGAAACATCATTCTTGTGACTTCAGAGGAGAAGAGAAGCAGCCAAGGAGTGAATGGAGCAGAATGGTTAGGGCAATTTGCATGAACTTTATGTGTACAACACATAAAATTATGTTAATATACTCTCCCCAATCTCGTATTCTATATTTGTCGAGTAACAACCTCTGCTTGCAGAATCTCAGCCACAGAATATTCTTGAAGATGCAATTCTTCTAGCTATAGGGTTGCTACAATTCTTTTCTACAAAAACAGGACAAAAATATACAGGACTGGCTTGGGCAGATTATTGACAAAAAACTTTTTTTTAAAAAAAAAATACCACATTTTGACATGTTATTGCACATTTCAGTACTTTACAGTTTCTTGCCAAACCTCCAAAACTGGCATTTGTATTGTCTCCCCCAAATGAACTATCAACCTCAACCAACCCTCCTCTCAATTTCCAGTCCTTCCAATCCTGCCAGCCATCACTCTTTCCCCCTCCTTGACATGAAGACACCTTAGCAAGATTTTAAACCCTTCCCCAGCCCATCAGTCTCAATTCCACACTCCTTTCCCTTCCCCTCCATTGCTAAATCCTCTTCTCAGTCTTAGTCCTTCCAACCCTGACAGCCCTCACTCTTTTTCCTTCCTTGCCCTCCTTGACAGGTAAGAAAGTAAAGAGGGAAAGCAAAGCAGCTTGCTGCTACCGAGTGAGGCTGGCAACTCCAGCAAGAAATAGGGAGAAGCTGTTATGTGTAGCCCCAAATATATGTATAAATATATATTGTTGTCAGAGACACCCCCCCCCAAAGGCTCAGTGATGATTTGTACTTCTGTGCTGGTTTTAATTTGGCTTCCTCCTTGTTGCCATTCAGATGGCCATCAAAGGCTTTATTTTTTTTTTAAATGCTTTTTGTGGTTGACTAAGTGCTGAGGACGGGGCTTGTTACTAGTTGGTGCTGAGCATTTTTTAAATGATTGGTTTTTAAATTGTCCTTTAAATTGTATTAATTTTTTTTTTTACTAATCTCAAAATTTTTGTATTTTGACCCCTATTATTGTTGACTGCTATCTCCAAAATATTCACTGCAGTTTGTAAATTAACCTCTCCTCCTAGTCAGTGGGTTAGATTGAGATTAAGGGACTACCTGCTACTCTCACAGCTACTTGGAAACCAAGCTCCATTTTGCACTACCTAGTCCTAGGCTCAAGCAACAGAGCTAAACACTCACAAGGCTCCCTGGGCTCAGCATCCCCACTCATGTCTGGCCCCTTCTCCTTTCCTGCCTTCTGGGCTCTGGCTCTGTCATGTGTGCACAATACCACCTGGAGCCTCCACCATGGAAAAGTCTTCCTTCAGGGTCAGTCTTCTCACATGGTTTCCTGCATCACTGGTGCCACTGCCATAGTTGCTGCCTGCAGCTTGAGGAATCAGGTATCTAACTGCTTCAACCAGCCCAGCTGGCCAGAACATTTTTTAGTCCTTTCAATCTGGGATTTTCCTGGTTTTCTGGAACAAATGGCAACTCCATCTAGTCATGAACTCTTTTCTTCTGAATGCAGAAACTATGTTTCTTGGTTATTAGAATGAAACTACTTGTTTGACATGAAAGTCTGATAGCTCCTTATGGGGATAACAGTCCCATTGAGCTTAACCAGACTTTCTTTGTGAATAGTCTTATTGTTGTGGCATTCCCCTTCATAGCTGAAATACATCAAGGTATCTGATGAAGCTAAAAGTTTAGATAGGTTGAGTATCCCTTATCCAAAATGCTTGGGACCGGAATTTGGGATTTTGGATTTTTTCAGATTTTAGAATATTTGTCTGCTCACTGTTTGTTCAGTGGTGCTTATGCCCAATATGTATGTTTATGATGACTGTAGGCAAGAATTATTTGTATAATGTGAAGAAAAGAGACATCTTGTTTCTGGGGTGCTCAGTCATGGGACCGTGGTTCTTTTGCTTCATTGGATTGATGAAAGAGAAAGAACTCTCTCAGGCCAAATATGAATATTTATTAAGTGCCCTTCAATTTCTTTTCTGCATTTCATTGGCCTTATTCAAGAAAACAGTTTAACTGGGACCAAATTTTCATTCATAACAACATGTCATTATGTCATGCAGCAGATCTCTCATCCTCTAGCTTTAGAGCCAATTTCCTTGGTTTCTATCCCTGTGACCTAGAATAACAGCTGTGGGTTGAGAATCATTGAGACTTGTGGTGACATGCAGTTGCTTGCAACCTCTCCCAGATCTTCAGTTGTCGGTGGTGTATGATTTTCTTATGTTTGTCCATTTTGGAGTGCAAAACGTCCACAGTTTCATTATATTTATACAGGTGGGGTTCAAGACATTTGTTTGGAGCACGATTTATAGAATTCTGTTAACATACAAATTAATATTCTGATATAACTTGCATCATTATTTTGAGGCAAAGGCAAGTTTTAAGTTGCCAACATCTCATTTAGATGTGGGATATTTCAAAGAATAAATTACAAAAGCAAAGAGAGATTTTTTTCTAATAGTACAGCATTCAAAAGCGATATCCTTTTTGAATATTTAATACGTTTTTCTTTTACATGTTGCTTGGTGTAAAAGCATGCATTATATCTTACTGTGTTCATTCTAGCAACAAGAGCTCAAAATTGCACTGTAATTCCTATGTTTCTTTTATGCCCTTCGGCAACTGCTTAACTATTACATTGTGTACTGTTTACAGTTTGTTGAATGATACTAAAGAAAGTGCTCTCTCTTGTGGTGGAGATTATGTGGGTGGAAGATGAGGATTATTTTCTTAATTGCCTGTTTATTTTATCATGCTGCCTGCCCTAAAATCTAGTGAGGTTCATTGAATATCACAAAACTTGCTTTATCTGTACTTACTCCCTTTTCTTGGGTTTTTGTTGTTTAATGAGCTTTAGGTTTTTATATTGAAGTGTTCTGAGCATTCTTGAAGTCACATGCTTCCATAGATGGATCTATGTTATGTATGTAGAACCTGAACTTAAAGAATTTGGTTTGCACTTAAAATTAAATTTTACATATATGCATGTTTTATTGTCATGAATGAGGACAATATGTCCAACAAGAGGTTAGGGTTTCTCATGCAGCCCTTCAAAGTTGTAAGCAAATTCTACTGGAGGTTAATTTGCATTCATTTTGATAGAAAACATTCTTAGTAAAGATGAAATAATACTTCCATTCCAATTACTTTGAATCACTTCTGAAATACGATGCCCAAGATTTAAAATGAGATTTTAAAATAGCAGTGCCTCTCCTGTTTTCAGCCTCTGTGTAGCTCCAGGTACATTAAAGACATAACTTCACATATGAAGAATTTACAGAACTGTACTCTAGTTATTAACAGTAACAAACAAACTGAAAGATAAGCTTGCCTTTAGTCTCATATTTTAATTTTTAAAAAAACATTTTATCTGTAATCAATAAGATTAAATACTGGTATTTTATTAAGATTTCTTTTGAGAGCGTGTGTGCTATAGTGGTTTGAGTGTTGGACTATAACTCTCAAGACCAGGGTTTGAATCTTTGCTTGGTCATGGAAACCCACCACATAACTTTAGGCAAGTCACACTCTCTCAGCCTCAGAGGAAGACAAAGCCAAACCTCTGAGCAAAATTGCCAAGAAAACCCTGTGACATGTTTCCCTTAGGACCTTATCAGACGGGAGGAATTTCTCTTTATTGCAAATGGAGCCAATTGGAGCCAATTTGAATTCACGTGAATTCGCTAGTTTAGCGAATTTATGTAAATTCCAATTGTGTTCAGATTGCGTTCAGAATGACTTCCCATTACCCGAAAATGACCCCCCCCCATTGCCCGAAATTGCCATTAGATTATGCTTCCAATTTCCAACATCTGATAAGGTCCTTCGAGTTGCTATAAGTCAGAAACCACCTGAAGGCACACAACAACGTTTCTTACATTTTGATTGCCCTTGAAACAGTTACAATTTTGAGAAGCACTAGGTTTTTGTTTACTACTACTGGAAGTAAAAATAAACAGAAAGGGGTGGAGTATAAAGTAGTAATTATACAATCTTAATATATCACATGGGTATCTATTTGCTTGCTATTTGTCCCATCTAGGATTCTTTGTCTTTGAAGTATATTTTACAGTTTATGTCCTGTACTCCTTCATCCATGCTTACCTCTTTAGGCAGCTTGGTAGACCACATTTGAACACTATACCAACTATGTGGCACAGCCAAGTAGATTGTGCAACTGTGACATGTAACATGGTTGCAATAATGTGAAACCTTTTATATATTTGGGCAATGTCAGTAAAACTTTCCTGGAACAGAAGCAAATCCCAAAGTAAAGGTGTTCTCCTCAGTAACATTAGCACTGAGGGGAGGATTCGACTTATAACTAGTGCATATTGGTACTTACATGCATCAATGTGTTAGGTTTCTTGTGTTTTTTGTTCATTTGTTTTTAATGTTAAGTGTCCAAAATGATCAAGAGCAGTAATGCATTCTTGCATCTTTTTATGGCTTATTGGCGGCGGGGGGTGGGGAAAGAAATATGTCTCGCTTTTTGTGCTCTGGAATTAATGATGAGAAAAAAATAAGTTGCTCTAGAATAGCTGCCCTGATTTAGTTTCTGTATGGCTATCCCAAAGTATTTTCATGTCCGTTTCTGAATATAGTATAAGGCATAAGGCTCTGAGTCATACCAAGAAGGGGTTCTACTCTCCCCTGCTAAAGAGGCCTGTTGTTCTGTGGGGGTGAGGCATCTTGAGTCATCTCATATGGTTTGTCCTGGCATGAGTTTCATGGCTATAAATTGGGTTGGCCAACTAGAGCAGGAGGAGGAGGAGAAAATCTTTTTTTTTTTTTTAAGTATAATATGAGGATTGTATTATATTGTAATGAAATCTTAGAAAGTTATCCAAGTTTTAATAGTAGCTGCTGGAGCCATGGGATACTTGCAAGAGAATGCAAATCTAATTTCATGTGTCACACATTTTGAACCTTCAATAGGTTTGAATTGGCCTGTTTACCATATATATGTCAGTCTTCTATGCAACTTACAGGGGAAAGGACTGATTTTTTAAAAAATTTATTGAGTTGCTTAAGTTTGTGGTGAGTAAATATAGAAGAGAAGTGGACAGAATGAACAGATAGGTTCCATTAATAATTGGGCACTGCCTTTCAAAATCAATTAATAAACAAGGACATATTGATCTATCATCTGTCCAAAATCAAGCAGATACTCAGATTAAAAGCCACTCTATATGAAGAAAAGGGACGTGTTTATTTCCTTTGACAGGCAGAAAAACGGCATCTTTTGTGGCTTTCACTTAAAGCTGTAATTTTGTTCCTCCTGTTCAAACAAATTGTACAAGGCATGGTAACATTTCTGACACTCGGGTTTAAATAATGTAGTGAACGCAGGACACTTTGGAGATGAAGGCAGCACAAATAGATGTAAGTGTGTGCATGTATATATATGTGTGTGTGTGTGTATACTATATATATGGGTGTGTGTGTGTATATATATATATACACACACACACACACACGTGTGTGTGTGTGTGTGCAAGTTCCAGTGGCCTTTCTAGTGTGCTCGACCTTGTCCTGAACGTGTGTGCCTGTGTGAGAGGAGGGAGTTTCCTGCTTTAAAGGCCTGGCAGCCAAGCTGGGCGTTCCCATTTAGTACTCACTGCTTTCCCCCTCCCAATGAGTGTCCTTTGTGTAACCCCAGCTAATTCAGAAATCTCTCTGCTGTAGTGGGGACGGCCCTGTCATGTGACGGAGGCACCTAGTTGCAGCCGACGATTGGGCAAGAGCTAATTGGCGGCTCTGTATAAGTACTCCCTGCCTTGGAGTTAGCTGAAGCTTTACTCACTCCCATTGCTGCCTTCCCTGTAGGTTGTAATGCTCTGAGACCAGGCGGTGATTCAGCAACATGTGATGAAGTTTAGCATTGCTGCTGCTGCTGGTGTGGGCTTGACTAAGCCAAGTGATAAGACAATAAAACCAGCTGCAGCCAATTTGGATGAATGAGCCTTTCCTAGGAGTTGGGTAACTGTCACTTTAAGATTGTTTACCCAACTTCCAAAAGCTGCAGTTCTGAATCTTTGACAGGAGCATGTTGGAGCTGATTTTCCTTTCTCATTACCTTGTGTTGTTGTTGTTGTTGTTTTTAAATCACAGGAATGAAGTGCTGATGACACTTTCCTCTGGAAAAAGGACTGTGGGAGGGAATCCTTTCATCTTGCCTTCCGACAAAAGCATTTTGTAATCCCAGTTGTGGAGCTGTGGTGGTGGTGAAGGATTTTGTGTAGTTCAGAGAAGCTGTAAAATGGATCACCAGGAAGTATTGTTTACTTGGGATGGGTAAGTGCAAAGTGGTGTTGCATCTCTCTTCTGCTGCAGACCTTTTTATTTTATTTTTTCTGGAAATAGATGTGTGTTTGTACTAAGAATTATTCCTAAATTTGTAGATGCCTCCAAAAGTGACTAACCATGTGAGAATAATAATTTAATCTCTTTCTATTAAACAAAGAATATTTGGACTGTTAGAGAGGCATGAAATTACAGGGAGAAAAACAAAATTATTTAGAAATACATTTTTTAGAAGAAACAGATTTCTACCATTTTTATTAGTGGCAAATGGAGCAGTGTTTGCTTTTTATGTTTTTTTGCTCTTCAAATGAAGAGTAATTTCTTAATGCATGGCTTAATTTGTATTTAGTCCTCTTGGGAGGGTCAAATGTACTCCTTGAAAACCTGTTATTTCTTGTTTCTACTAACTGTTGCCAGTACATTTATTGGCAAGAGCTCATTTCCACAACTTTAAATGTCATTCTATCATGCAATGTAAAGTGGGGGCTGGGGATGAATTTTTACTTTTAGTTGGCACTGGGCACATTTCATCCACACCAGAATTGTTCTCTGCAATTCATGTTTTTGTTTTTTTTAAAAATGGAACTTTATGTTAATCAAATAGATTTGATGTACATAATCTAGAAAAATAAAAAAAATCATAAAAACCTGAAAAAGTACTTTTTAATATGCTTCCCTGTCCAATAGAACTGTCATGAGCTTACAGAATTGTTTTTCTATATTAGTCATACTTTCTTCAATTAGCTTATTTTCAGATTCTCCTTTTGAATATGTTGCATTGAAATGAATTGAGGAAACTATTAGTTTATGGTCAATGAAAAAGTTCCAATGAATTTCTCTGTCATGGTATCTTTTATTTTCACTTTTGTGTGTGTGTGTTTGAAGACAATGAAATAATTGCTTCTGTACCGTGGGTAAAGACAGATAAGATGTTCATGTCTCTGAACAAGTTTTTCCTTCAACTCCCCCCCCCCCCCCGGCCACATGGTCACTATGCTTTTATTTCCGATTGGTTCTTTTAGTGGTGTTTAAGACTGATTGTAGAAAGCAGTGAAAGTCAACTTCTATACTGTGGTTTCTCTTAACAATTTTCAAAATGGTTCTTCCCCCTAGCAACGTATTCAGAAAAATCTTTAAACTGTGCTTTCAGGAAGAATTAAAGTTTGCTATGTAATTAAAATTAATGTAAAAATAATCAGGAAATGCTTAGTAAGAGGAGTGATAAAAGAATAGTCTTTCAGATAAACATATATTTTTAACAGCTCCATTCCCTTCAGGAAGAATATCAATTCCACTTTGACAATCATTTTTGTTCTAGTTAAGGTGTGTCCAGTGAACACCTGGGAAAAGGCTATACGATAACCATAAGTAAACTATTTGGGAGGATTTATAGTGTCTCTATCATAAGTACTGTAGTTTTCACTTAGCAATCAAAGAAACAAAGGTAATTTTTTTCTATGTGTAGTGTTAACGTCCAGAAATTCTTGATTCCAGCTAGCAAGACAGCTCATGGCTTAATAAATGTATCCTATGATCTTGTTCTGAAAACTAAGTACTGTGATCCAAACATCTTTTCATCATTTCATTACAAAAAGGAAAGAGGAGAATAGGAATCTAGTAGCATCTGTATGAGTTATTGATTTATTTTAGTATGAGCTTTGGTGTGTTTGTATCCATTTCTTCAGATGCATTGGTGGACTACAATCTCTAAGCCACAGCTACATAGTTGTGGGGGTGGAATCAGAATGCCATTTTTCAAATACTACTGAAATTGAGGATTGAATTAAATGTTCTGTCGAAATTATATTCGCTGATCCCAATTTTTAGGGGGTTACATTACTATAGTGACTCATCACATTCTGCTTCATGCTCTTTGTAGCTGAACATGATAAACACTTACAGCATAATGAATTAAAACCACTGTTTATTAATTTTGCTAATGAGGAGAGCCTATGAAAGTTTTTGGTGGTGTGGAGGATCAGAATTAAAATGTCTTCAGCAAGCATATGTTCTTCATTTTTCCTAGGATTAGGGAATAAAGTACTGAAGTATCAATAGGGTAAATCAGAATGCTGAATTGCATTGGTAGCAATATAGAACTTGATCAAATATAATAAATTGGGCGTATTCTCTCATACTTCAGCTGTACCTGAACACAGTTGTCCTTTTAGTAAGAGGTAACTTTCAAGTGAGTTAGCTCTCAACTAAGATAATACAGTATCCATTAACTCAAACTTTAGGCATACCAGCTCAGATTTATGAGGTGGATAAGGAGACACTGTAATCTCTGGAATTTTCTTAAAATACCTGTGTAGATTAGATCCCTGTCCTTTGTAATAATTGTGATTAACCTGTCGTCTTTAATTATTTAACAGCCATATAACGTACATTAAGTGGACAGTATCTGGAAAAGGTATCACTAGTCCGTATTTCTTGTCCTGTCTGTGATTGCCCAATTTATGTGTTCAGTTTTTTGCTTCATATCCACAGTATAAGAGCAGAAGATGATTGTGTGAATCAATCCAATTACTGTGTGAACTAAATCCAATTTAGTGCCTCTGTAATATTTTTAAACCTTTTCTTTTAAAAACTTTTCTCACTATTAGGAACACATAACGCACTCCTCACCACTACCTTAAATGTGTTTGTGTGACTGTTTAAAGTGTAGATGTTTCTCCATAATCTATAGTTGAGAAGAACCTTCCTGAATAACTTTTCTGCAGTTTTTATTGAAGTTCTCATTGGACGGTAATTATGGTGACCATTTTTTTTAAACCAAGGTCTTCATCACGAGACTCTTTCTCTTAATTTGTTATTATAGTACTTGGTTGCTTTTAGATTTGAAAGGGACTACCTAAAAACTCAATGCCTTACAGGATTTTATATACATGCACATGGTAGAAATAACAACAGTTTTTCCACTTAGGGACAATGATTTTAGAATACCACTTTGTATTTTTTTTTAACATCTATTGGATCAGGGTTCAAATCTCTGCTTGAGAATAAATACCCACTGAGTCCCCTTGGTCAAGTTGCAATCTCTTAGTCCCAGAGGATGGCAATGGCAACCCCCTCTGAAGAAACTTGGCAAAAAAACCCTACGATAGGTTTGCCTTTTTGTCAACATAAATAAAAATGACTTGGAGGCATACAACAACAAACAACAAATTTTATAATAGACATACATAAGCATCCATGCTCACTCATTTATTTTGAACTACAAAGTTTTTAAATGAAAACAAAATTAAGAAATAGCTACTAAATTTTAAGCAGTAAGTGTTTATAGCTTGCACATATCCACCTGTTTCATTTCTATAAATATAAATATAATGCAAGGACAGTCTAATTGATCAGTAACTTTACTTGTACTAGGATAGGCAGTAGTTGTCTCATCAGTACGCATAGCAATCAAAGAAGGGATAATGAAACAGGGTCCACCCTGCTCTTCACTTATGCCTTAATGGGCAAGAAGGATTATATATATATATATATATATTTAAAAATATTATTAGTTACCTTCTTTTACCTACCTGTTCATAAAAAAATTTTGTCCCTTAGTTTCTCATCCTCCCATCTTTTAGCCTTGAGTAGAATAAGAAGTTTATCAGACAACGGAAATTGGAAGTATAATCTAATGGCAATCCGAACACATTGCGTATTAAAGTATTTCACGCAATTTCAGACAAAAGGGAAGTCATTTTGAACACAATCATGAGTTTAACACTATTTCGTATTAAAGCATTTCACGCAATTTTGGGCAATGGGCAGTCATTTTCGGGTAATGGGAAGTCATTCTGAACGCATTCCAAACGCATTTGGAATTCATGTAAATTCTCTAAACTAGCGAATTCACATGACTTTGAATGGGCTCCAATTGGCTTCATTCGAAATAAAGAGAAATTCCTCCCATCGGATAAACTATGAAGTTGATTTCAGTGTCACCATATCAACACTATTGTCCTATTTTCATATGGATCTCCTTTCCTTTCCTTTTTTCTTTTTTTTTTTTAACCATGTCATACAAAGCCTGTGGAGCATCACACCCAGAAGGGCCTAAAACTCTGTGAATGCATCTATGCTGCATGGTATCATGGCATCATACAAAGCAGGGAAAGCAAGCCATTAAAAATGGCTACAGGCATGCTTATTCTGTAGGCAACAGCCTACTTCTGTTCAAGAAATTTCCCATTAGAAGTATATCCACTGTTACATTATGCACCTCTAGGTGGGTGGGTGGAATGCTAAGGAGCTACTGCTGTGAACTGAGTGACATTTCCAGATTTCAAAGTAAGGCGAACACTGTTCTTTTACCTTCCCCTTTTTAATAGTTAAGTAGATAGTATCTGTGTTTCTAAAACTGTTTGAGGTTACTTTTGAAAGGGAGTAAATATGTGGAAGTATTTGTAGATATCAGTGTTTCTCATGTTTGCTTAGATCCTAAAAGCTAAGGAGTTTCCAGAAATTAAGTATTTTTTAATAAAGATATAGTTATGCCATTTTAAGGCATAAGGATTGTTCTCAAGAACCTGAATGGTTCAAGTAGTAGATTGGTGATGGCAAAGATTACTGGAAAGGTAATGACTACCATCAATAGAATGTGAGGATGCAACCTTGTGCACATTATCTGTGGATAAATTATTTATAAATCCCAATCTGTTGGATGGGATTTACTTCAAAGTAACCATGCATTGGATATGGTTACATTGTTACTAACTGAACATCAGTTGATATTACCATGCAGAGAATTGTTTAATATTGAAATCGAGTTATCTGTTAAACACAAAACCATCCAGCTGAAGATTGTAATCCTAAACATGCATACTTAGAAGTTCTATCCAGGGTTTGCTGTACTATGCTTGACTACAAATACAGGATTTTAAAGGTGTAATTTTACATTTTTACAAGTAATTCAAATTATCCTCAACAAGGTTAAAGTGGGGTTTTCCTTATGGCCTCAAATATATAATCTGGCGCAGCTCTCCACTTCTATTTTTTCTGGCGTTAACAAGCCAAACATAGGTAATATTGTGTACAAGGCTAAGCTTGATTGAGCTGTAACTTGATTTAATTTGGACACATTGACTATATTGTTTGTATCTACTTTCTACTCAGTGGGACCTTTCCTAGTTTGTGGAAGAATTTTCTATTATGTGATTACATTTGCACATGACAAATGGCTCATTGCATGCATTATTTTACCTCTCGTTTATGTATGAACATTTTATGTTGTGGGTTTTCAGGATAAAGCAGGACAGAAGAAGATGAGGCAGGGGGAAGACATTCTTCCAAAACGAAGGGGTGGGTTCTGAGACAGAAAATCATTATTTGGGGCCCTTAGGCAGCATAAATAATGAAGAGAGATTCTGCAAGTTTCAGTTCAACATCATCTGGACAAGTGCTTCTCTGGCTGTCTGATACAGAGGACTAGCATATAGCTTTTCCATTGTGCCAACTGACCCCTGCTGTTTTCCCCCTTTTCCTTGACTCTCAACAGGGTCTGGCAGCCTGTGACTCAGGGACCAACACTAGTCCAAGGACCACCACTTTGAGTAGCACTGATCTATAGGGCCATCTGATTTCTAGCACTGCATCATACTGTCTGTACCAATCCTACTTTTTTTGCTACAGAAAGTAGGGTATAAATTGATTACATAAAATAATAATAATGGTACATTGAGTAATTCTCTTCATCACAGATTAATATGGTATATCCATACAAAACATGTTAAAGGTTCACCTTTAAATCAGTCCAGTTATATGCCCCATAAACATTAGCCACTTTGGAAATTGCTTTTAGCAGTCATTATAGGATCAGCACAATCCTTTCACATGCCAACTCACACATACCATATATACTTTTCTATAAGTCTAAAAATTTATGTCTGAAAATTGGCCCCAAAATCCCAGGTTGACTTATTTACAGGTCAGTATGGTAATGTGATAGCAACTTTTTTCAAATTTCCCCATGTGGTAGGGACAAAGTTTCTTTTTCTCTTGGGTCAAGCAGAAAGAGTCCTGAGTGATTGATTGATGTTAAACAAACAAAAAGAGTCCCTCTCCTGCCTGCCCTGGCCACCAAGTCAAAATACTGAAGCAAAAGTAAAAAGCCTGAATTAGAGTCTCTCTTGCCGCACACACACATACACACACTGAAGCAGCCTCCAATTTTTACCCTCAACTTATCCATGGGTCATGGCAAAATCCATAATTTTGGCCCCAAAACCTGCCCTGGACTTATACATGAGGTCAACTTATAGTTGAGTATATACAGTAGTTCCCACTGAAAGCAGACAGACCTACTTCTAAAGGGATTGTACCCTTAGTCTTCAGATGTAACACACTTACTAGGAAGTAAGCCCCATTGAACTCAGTACTAACTCAGGGTGTTAAATAACCAGAGTGCTCATATTTAAAAAGATAAAAAGCTGTTAAAATAGTTCAGCTTAAAACAATACAGCACCTCAACCCTGTTTTTTAAAATTTTTGTTTAAAAGCCTAATGAAATAAAAAGGTTTTACCCTGACAATGTAAGAAAAACAAGGAGGGGGCCATTCTTGCTTCTCTGGGAAGGGAGCTTCAGAGTCTAGGGGCAGCAACTGAGAAGGTCTTCTCTTGCATCCCCACCAACTATGTTGGGATTACATATATATATTTTTGCTTTTTAAAATAATTGGAATTGTGAAGGAGTGAGAACAGTCTGGTTTTTTATGACTATTTTTTTTTATGTCTGTCATAGCTACTTGAAGTCCTGCAGTTGTCTTGAACTACAACTCCCGTCATACCTGACCACTGTCTATGCATGACCCAGAAGTCAATTCTCAGATCGTTTTTACAGACTTCTGCTCAACATGAAAATGGCTTGGGGGGGGGGGGGGGACTGGCAAAAAATTCTCCATACTATCTAGGTGGTTTAGAAACATTTTGAGGCCAAAATGATGTGAAACCAGAGAGGCTGTGGGGGCCTCACGAGGCCCATAAGCTGCACTCCCTGCCCTACTTTAAAGAGTGGTGTAAACAAAGTTCTTCTCCAAAGGAGTTTGTAGTCCACATTTTGCCACTGAGGGGCTCAGTATTCATCAATAGGGAGGCAAGGATTATAAGACAAGGAGAGAGAGAGAAATGAGATAGAAAAGAGTAACAAGCGAAGAATGTGAGCAAATGCACATTTGCTTGGTGTTCACTTTAGTTGGGGTTGAGACTTAAAGTGTAAGGCTTTGCAGGATAATTGAGTTCTAAGAAGAAGTTTGAAAGGGTGCTTCAAACGTGGGAACAGCAAGGAAGAATTGTTGAACATATTTGATACTGTATTTCATTTTATTTTACTTTTCTTCATATCTGCTTTTATTTTGAATCCGAGCTGTTTTTTTCCTAGGAATGGCCAGTGTATGAGTGTGTTCAGAGCTTTCAGGTTTTCTGAATCCTCTGAAAAGCTTATGAGTCTCCTTTCAGGTTTCTTCCTTGTTTTCCATCCAAAGCTCTCCATTAACACTGCTGGGTTTTTTTTGGGGGGGGGGAGAGATCTGTATTGCTCTTCTATATAAAAATGCTTCTTAAACAACGAGATAGAAATTGGATGAATGTACAGAATCTGGACATATTTGTATTCTTTTTTGGAATGGCTAGGACATTTTGCCTTGGGGTGGCAGGGTGTTCTTAGTGGTGCCATATCCACACACTGAGCAGGTGGCCCTGAGTTTCATTCCTAGACCACTTTACTCCTCAGCATTCACTAGGTTTTAGACCACCATCTGCTGGAAGCAGAACAGAGACCAAAAATACCATTGACAGGTGTCTGCAGAACTAATTGACAATGCAAACAAGAAAGAACCAATTTAGAAGGGAGGGCAGATTTCTTCCCACTTGTCTGCATGGGTGAGAAATTCCTTCCTGACCCACGATATAGTGATCAGTCACACATATTATTAACCCAGCTGGCACATTTCCACTAAAATCTTTGCACATGTAAATCCCCCCCCCCCCAAGCACAGGCAGTAACAAAATGCGGACTATGCTTCTTTCACATCATTTTTCACTTTTAGAGTTAAATATATTGATTTTATAATGGTATATGTGGAGGCTCCTTGTTTTCAGAACATCCCTAACAGACGACCTCCACATGGGGGGAGAATAAGCATGTCAAAAGAGGACTAGGCAACATGTATGTTTGTACATTCCATTTGACTTTTAAACCCTCCTCCCTCCCCAATGTCTGTGCTTATAGAGCTATCTGCTTGTAATTTCCACACCTCTGAATAATTCCGGTTTTCACATAATGATGCCTTCTGTGTCTTTTTTTCTTACTGGGTAATGTAACAATATTAATGTGTGTTCCTATTAGATAGCACCTGGGCAGCTAAGAGTGTAATAATGAATCTATAGCTTCTTGAGGGTGTAATTAGAACATAATGAATTTTGATCCTAAAGCCATTTTTCCTCCATTTAAATTTCATTGGCTGCACAAAACATCTGTGTGACTGTTTAGGTGGTATATAGGTCTCTTGATTCCTCCCTATTTCTGTCTGTATCTTTGGCAAAATCTCTTTAAGTGATTACACGTTGAACAGGCACTGTAAAATGAGTCAGTTCCTGTTCTTTTGGCTGGGGCTTCCTTGGGGGTTCTCAAAAACAGTATTTCAGAATGTGGATGTGGTCAGCCTAGTCACTTTCAAAGCATCTTAAAGGAAACCGGCATCAACTGTGAAAAGTGAACTTTGTAACAGTACTGATATTGTCCAGAACTCTATAATCACAAGGTGCACTGCCATCTGAGTTAAACCTTTCAAAGTACATCATAATTTCTTGTTTCCCAACCCAAACCACATTAGAGAGGATGACACAAACAGGTAAGAATTCCAGTGTCATTAGATCACAAGTATAGATCTACTGGAAAATTTTGTCCCAACTTACATTTAATAATTATATTGAATTTGCAGAGTTTTTTGTGTAGAATTTAGATTTTTTATTTTAAAAAATCATATAATTTGGTTTCATGTCCAATGCTTCTCCAGTTTCTTTACCAACAAAATGTTGAGTAATATCTCCTTGGAACATTTAGATGCTGCTAAGGGTTTCTTTGAAGACAAGTGGTGTAGTGGCTTGAGTGTTGACTAGCACTCAGGGAGACCAGGGCTCAAATTGCTGTTCAGTCATTGAAACTCCTTGGGTGACTTTGGGCAAGTTATACTCTTTCAGGCCAAAGGGAAGGCAGTGGCAATCCTCCTCTGCGTGAGAAAACCCCAGATACGGTTGCTGTAACTTGGAGTTGACTTCAAGGCACATAATATGATTTCTCATGCTTTAAAAATCATTACATTTCAGGATGTACCAACTGTAACTTCTCTTCTGCTTACACTGTACTTTCAAAAATGCCATCCCATTTCATTTATTTCTGTTTTTATTCACTGCCATGCCTATCCTGTAATCTTCTGACCAGGCAAAATATTTAAAAAGGAAAAGATTCTTTGGACTGTTCTCTGTTGCTCTCCCCATGCTGTTGCTGAACCTACATCTGACTCTTTGGAGCTCATGTTCTTTCTGCAAGAGCACAAAGAAGCTCATTCCACATGTCATGAGGTCAGTGGTCTGTGATCACGTCTCCATTTTGTGAAATCACTGTCTCATAACTCTGTATCCCAAACTATACAAGTTTGGAAGGAAGACCCATAACTCAATAGTAGAGCACATCGTTTATAAAGAAAATATTGCGGGTTCAACCCGTGACATCCCTAGCCTGAGCTGAAAACTTGGAGAGCTTTTGCCAGGCAGTGTAGACAATCAATACAAAGCTACATGAATTAATGAACTAATGAGGTCTAAGGAACCTTCCTATGTTCTTGTTAGCACTAAAATTGTAAGCTGCTCTGATAGCCTTGGTTGAAGAGTGGGATATAAATAATGATGATGATGATGATGATGATAATGATTTATAGCCAATATATAACCTCTGATACAGTGATTTTTCTAAAGATGGATGTTTTCCCCAGTTCAATGGGACAGTTTTGTTGCTTAGTTGTTTGCTTGTTGGGAAAAACAATTTTTGGTGTTAAATTTATAATAAAATACCCTGTTCTGAACTTGTTCCTTGAGTGCTTCTGCTTTCCCACCTCTGCCACCTCTACAGTTGCTATACAATTATAACTTGATTCTGCTTCCATCTGGATGAAAAAAAGCACCACAGGATTGCTGTGCTTGTGTTCAGTTGCTCCTGTGGTCTTAAAGAGTTCTGTGATAATGTAAAGGAAGCAGAAGAAGTGTTATGTAAGCAGTGAGAAGGAAGTGGTTTTTGTCATGCTGTCCTTGCCACAATATCTCTGCCCACCTGCCATTCTTGTTCTTTCTGTCAAGACCGGTTGGTGAAAGGAATAACGTCCTGAGAATGAGGATGTCAATTTTCCTCTTAAACCTCCTGCCCTTTTACATTGTCGCTGAGTTGCTTTTTCAAAGCCAAGGCTGGGTTTTATGATATTTACACCTTTTTGAAGATGTATTTTTAGCCTTTGGCTAGTGGGATTCTCTGGCCCCTGGAAAGGAAGGAGGAGGGTCTGTATACCCTACATTTACATGTAAAAGTAAATGATTTAATTGGACGTCAAAACATACTGCAACTGTACAAATATATTGTTACAAGAATGTAAACAAATGCAGATTACTCATGCAGAAATAAAACTTGCTAAGCAGATGGCAGGAAGTAGTTTAGATGGCAAAGTACTTTTCTTTGGAAGGTGAAATCGTAGACCTGCCAGTGGAAAGTATTGCTCTAGTTTAATGAAGAAGACTTGTTAAAATACAAATGCAGGTGTCAACACTAATGACCAAGACTGGATCCCTCAAAACAAGTTTTTGTTTGCTCTTTCTGGGTTAGCTGTAGTGCTTAGCATTCCAAAAGAACTCTTTTAATTGCAGCATAAGAAAGAAATACAGAGTTTGATATTTTCGAGTGTCTCCTTCGCTGTTTAGCTTAGAATGATTTTTCAGAACAGCTCAGTAGCTCCCAGACTGTTTGTTGACATACCTGGGCAGAGGGAATGATACCTGCAGTATATACCATCACTTTATTCTCAGCAGTAAAGATTTAAGAGTTGCAACTTCCAAAACCTCCATCCTGCCCTAACAGTTGCCAAAGAGGGAATGAGAAGCCAAAAAAAGTCCCAGTTTTCAAAAAGCTTGATAGCTCTGTAAATGAGGCAATTTAGGTCTTAATTTACTAAAAATCTACAGGATCTAAAGTTCTTTGATTCCATTATTTTCTCTGTGAGTTGCAGTGGCCCACTCTTCTGTGACCTGCTATTGCTGTATGAAACGTTCCATGTTTCTGCTGATCAATATGTGGTTCTTAGCACAGGACTTGAGGCAGAGAAAATGGTGTTTCCAAACCATGTTTGTAACCTTTCCCATTCCTGCTCATGTGTTACTGATGACTGGAGGAAACTTTGAAATTAAACCAACTCCATCCTTCATAAATCAATATTTTATTCCTCTGTCTCTTTTCTTTGTATGTTGTCAAACTTAGCACAGTGTACAGATAAATTTAAAAACAAAAAAATACAGTGCAACAGTGACAATAAAGCAGCACATGATAAAAACAACAGCAAGGATGAAGACAAAGTAGCACGTAGTAAAACTAAAACCAGCAGCAAAGATAAAACATTGAGAAGATATAAGAACAGTAGAAGAATGCTTCAGATTCTTAGAATAATTTTTTATGTCTCCACTTGGTGCAAAAAAGAACACAAAATGAGGCTAGCCTCCCTGGAAAGGCTTTAGACAGGCATGGTGCCTTTGAAAGAACTCTCCATCTAGTAGCCAACTGTCTCGCCTTATTTAGTAAGGTGCCTGGATGAAGGCCTGCGATATAGACTTTAAGGTCTGGATAGGTAAATATGGGAGGAGCCATCCCTTATGGTAATTTATGGTCCCAAGCCACTTAGGTGTTTAAAAGTTAAAACTAGCCATGGTATTCAGCCTCTGTGTGTGTGTGTGTGTGTGTGTACCTTTAAGATGCTTGTTAACATAGGAGATCCCATGAATTTTACAGGGTTTTCTTTTCTTGGGATTGATATTATTATTATTTTATTTTATTATATCCCGCCTTATTCCTAATATAGGGACTCAAGGTGGTGAACACATATAAAACAATACAAAATATTAAAATACATAAATATAAAATTAAAAAAAAAACACTTAAACAATTTTAAGAATTAAAACAGTTATAAATTAAAATATAATATATTAAAATACAAACCATTAAAATTTGGGTAGTCCAGCAATAAAAACCCAGTCCTTCTCAGCTTAATAGGCCTACCTGCACAGAAACATCTTTACCTGGCATTGGTAGGATAGTAAGGATCATGCCATCCTGGTCTCTCTATGGTTCTGACATTGAGTGTGCATGGCCTGTCTACTTATGAACAACCTCAGAGGTGGTTTGCCAGTTCTTTCCTCTTTCCTCTGAAATATATCAGTCATCCATCCCAGTTAGCTTCCAAGATAGACAGGTTCTGCTACCTTTTGGGTATTTAGGCCTGGTGATCAGCATAAATGAAAAAAATATTCTGTTAATTTCCATCAAATCAGCTTTGTTTTATAGATACATGATATGTTCTGACAGTCCCATAGTTGTTGGGGGGGGGGCATTAAATCCTGAGCCTCCCCAGAGCAAACAGCTTTGACATATCAACACCAAACCCATCTCCTCCAACTGAAGAATAATGAGCAGAATGCTAACAATTTTCCCTCATCTGTTTTAACTTGAGTACTCAATAGATGATAAAAGCACCAATGACTGGTAATCAAATGAGGAGGAAGACTAGAGAGTCGTGAAATTCCCATTGACTACAATAACACACACCAACTACTGGACCTCAAGTGAGGGTTGTATCAAACACCTGGAAGACCACATCTGAGAGAGTTACACCTTGATTTTAGTTATGCATAAAAAGTAACTCCCCCTCATCCACAACCAAATTCTAACTAGGAGAGTTTTATCTTTTTATTTGACTGGCATTTAGTATTAGCACCAACAGATCAGAAGGCAAGCTGGTGGCTGTTTAGTTGGGGGGAAGGGACCAGAAGAGGGTTCAGCTATGAAGTTTTCTTGGTCTTTTTCTCAACTGGGCTCTTAGCCATCCAAAAATCATACTTCCTCCTACTCCTGCCTAGACTAACACAGCTGTCCTCCCACCCCCAGACATGAAACAAACCACCAGTAAAACAGCAGTCTCCCATAAACAAAACAGCATCCCACAGTTAAAATAATAATTGATTAATTAGATTAAAAACCAAAATATTCCAAGTACCTTTCTCCAATATCTTCCTTTTCTCAAGGGCTAAGAGATCTCCCAGGTGGGACTCAAGATGGAACTGGTTCAGTCAGCAATCTCACTTACTTCCCTCAGAGTGGAATAAGATTGCCCTTAACCATGTGAAAATCCCCAAGGGGCATTTCTGTCTCCCCCTTAGTTGATGCTGTCACTGGGGCCACCACCAATTATGGACACATGTGTGCTCATGCATGTGTACGCACACATCATCATTTCACGCCTTCATCCTAAACTGGCTAATTTCCCTACCATTTTAAATCTTGTTTTGGTCCTCTGTCTTTCTGTTATCTACTCTTTCTTCTCCAAACTCAATAGGCTTGCTAAAGTTATATTCTGTCTTCCATGTCACCTCTTGTCTGTCTAAAACACAGTTTCTGCCAATTCTGAAATTGTACCTAACAGGGTCACTTATGAAATTTTCATTGCTAGTCCAAAATTGCTAAATTTGGACCATTTATTGACCTTGCCACTTTGATACCCTGAACTAGGTCCTCTCTCCAACCTCTGTCAGCACCTGGTCTGTTAGTGTGTGTGTGTGTGTGTGTGTTGTGTGTGTTGTGTGTGTGTGTGTAATTTGATTGCTGCACTTTGTTTTTCTATGTGTGCACTATGCTTACGATCCTAATCTGTGTGTCTGTATATTTGACCTTTTCTGTTTTCCATCTGTTCTTGGATTCAGGGTTCTTCACTGGCAGAAACTCATTTGATTTGCTAGTCATTATGGAGAACAAACAACTAGATGTACAATGACTATTTTAATGTGATGTGTTTGTCTGTCTGTCTGCCTTTTGTACACATACATGTGCACAAAATATGCACACCAAAATAGCTGCACAAATTTCCTTCACATTAGAAATCCCTTATGGGAAAAAAGAGATTATTTAAGAAGATGTCTGTTCTTGGCTTCTGTAAGCTTCTATCGGACATGCACTTTCCTATGGGCAAAAAGTGTATATTTCAGTAAAGTTTACTTTCTTTACTATTGATTGTGTGAATGTTTTTATGCAACTTTTCTATATAAGAAATACAAAGTCTTCCAGACAAGGCTGGAGATAAACCTATCCAAGAAAAATGTACTATTGTTTTTCCCACAATTGTATTAACTTTTGACATTGCATTTTAGCAGTAAGAAGTATTTCATTATTGATTTTAAAATGCTTGTGGCAAATAAGGATTATCTGGTCAATATATTTCGGTTGAAGCAGGAATATTGACAGGCGAGAATTAAAACTTCAGGCTGCTTTAATGAGATTATTATTCTAATTATTTGTAGTCTTGAATACTGACTGTTTTTATTTAAAAATAGAAGATATAGCTACAAAGCTTCCAAAAAGCTGTAATTGTCCCTTTGTGAGACTATATTGTTCATGTGATTCACAGCTAAAAGGCTGCTTTAAGCAGCTTTTCTTGGAAGAGGAAAGCCAAAGGCCTTTAATTTCATTTGGGAGAAAGGCAGGATATAAATCAAATAAATAAATAAAGGGGAAGAGATGAGGGAAATACAGATTCAGATGAAATTATATTTGTTATATTCTGAAGGAAATGCACAGTCCTTATGTTGAACAGCAACTCTAGAATATTTAGCAAGCTTTTAGAAATGTGTGTGGCTGTGTTCATGAGAGTTTATAGGAAAGCTGTAAGCACCACTTGACTTGTGGTGATAATTACTGTCCCAGCCAATATCATTAGATTGGATAAATCCTGGAGTACTACATGACTTCTAGGAGACTTGGTATTGAATATTGCTTTTCATCAATGGCAAGTGTTAACAATAAACAAAATCTGGAGGGAGTGGTACTGCTTTCCCATGAAGAACCTTTATGTTCATCTTTTGTGCACTCATCACTTCTGAGAATTGAACTTTGTCCTTGATCAGATAAATAGAAAGGTCTGAGTTTTGTGCAGTTTGGAATTAAAAGTGCTCAGGTATGTTCTCACATTAGATCATGACTTTATGTCATCACTCATGGTTATTTACTCATTTTGTTTGCCATACTCATAGTTTTCTGGAATAATCATCTTTTTTCTTATTGGAGAGGTGTATTTATTAGTTGAATAAAAGGGGTTGGTTGCTCTTGTTCTTGGTGTTACTAATTTTTGTTGTTTGCAAAGCAGTTGCAATTTTTGAGCTTTTAGACCTCTAAGTTGTATATTACAATGTGCTTTAGTAAGTTCAAACATGTAATGGTCTTATGTGAATTAGCTCCACACATTAACAATGTACCCGGGCGGGATTGAGGGAGCAATGAATAACTCACTCTTCTCTTTTATGCTTCTATAACTGCATATCTCTTCCAGGGAAAAAAGTGATTGTGCTCCCAATGTGGAAGCAGCTCCCGCAAATCCTGATTCTCACATTACACCGAGCATGCATGAAGAAGCACAAGTTGCTCACGCTTCCTCTTCCTTTCTAGACTCCTCTGCATGTTTTAATAGTGTACCATCCCGCTTAACCAGATAGGCAGTCTTTTTACACAGTACCTGTGGTATTGAAAAGACTTAAGGGACCAAAACACACTGCAGAAATAATCCAGTTTGAGACTGCTTTAACTGCTCTGACTCACTGATAGGGAATTCTGGAATTGTAGGTATGTGAGACATTTAGCCTTCTCTGTCAGAGAACTCTGGTGCCACAATAAACTACAATTCCCTGGATTCTGTAGCAATGAGCCAGGGTGGTTAAAGCAGACTCAAACTGGATTATTTCTGCAATATATTTTGGACCCATGCCTGAAATAGATTCATCAGTTTTTTGCAGTTTCTTAAAAGGAAAAAAAAGTCTTATCTTTCAGGTGTGTTCAGTGCCTGCAGCTCTGAATGTCTTAAAAACTGGTACGGATTTTCCAAAACAGGCTAGCAGCAATTTCTACCATGTGCTTCATTCTTTTTCAGCCACCCACTGCTAATAAGCTTCAAGAATGAGGTAGATAAATAGGTTTGAGATTCCTTGCTCTAATCCAAAACTTGTACTGCAATATGTTGGCCCTCTCAGAAACAAGGGAACAAAGGGATGCTATCTATCTTAGCCTGCAATCCTGGGCACATTTATCTGGGCACAAGGACCCAAAACATGAAATTTATTTATGTTTCATACAATAGTTTCTAGATCAAGGGAAGTTATAGTGCCACTCTATTCTGCTTTGGTCAGGCCCCACCTGGAATACTGTGTCCAGTTCTGGGCACCACAATTCAAAAAAGATGTGGAGAAACTGGAGCATGTCCAAAGGAGGGCAACTAAGATGGTGAAGGGTCTGGAAACCATGCCCTATGAAGAACGCCTTAGGGAGCTGGGGATGTTTAGCCTGGAGAAGAGAAGGTTAAGAGGTGATATGATAGCCCTGTTTAAATATTTGAAGGGATGTCATATTGAGGAGGGAGCAAGCTTGTTTTCTGCTGCTGCAGAGACTAGAACGAGAAACAATGGATGCAAACTGCAGGAAAAGAGATTCCACCTCAACATTAGGAGGAACTTCCTGACAGTAAGGGCTGCTCGACAGTGGAACACACTCCCTTGGAGGGTGGTGGAGTCTCCTTCCTTAGGGGTCTTTAAGCAGAGGCTGGATGGCCATCTGTCAGGGATGCTTTGACTTGGAGTTCCTGCATGGCAGGGGGTTGGACTGGATGGCCCTTGTGGTCTCTTCCAACTCTATGATTCTATGATTCTACCTTATACAATATTTTATACACTATTTTAATTTTGTTCATGAAACAAAGTTTGAGTACATTGAACCGTTAGAAAGCAAAGGTGTCACTAACTCAGCTACACATGAAAACATTTTGGATTTTGAACATTTCAGATTTTGGAATGCACAGATGTATAACTGTAATCTGTTGTCTATAGATTTTTAGGATATTGGAGATGTGGTGCAATCTGAACAAGCTATATATGTATGTTATATAGCAGTGTATTTACCATAGACAATTGCTGTTAGATCACAGTAGTTAAGGCTGCTTTTCCTTTTACATACCTCTGCTGTAGTAGCTACATACTTGGCTCAACTTATCAATGGATTTTTATCCATGGATTCAAGCATCCTCCAAAAAAGGAAAACTTCCAAATAGCAAACCTTGACTTTCCATTTTATATAAGGGACACCATTTTGCTGTGCCATTATGTTTAATGGGACTTGAGAATTCATGAATTTTGTTATCCACGGAGAGCCCTGGAACCAAACCCCAGCAGATAACAAGGGTGCACTGTATAGTGAACTTTCATAATATTAAAAAAAGTTTGTTGTGTTCCCTCAAATTGTGTCTGACTTATGGTGACTCTAAGGCAAATGTATTACAGGGTTTTATTGGCAACATTTGTTCCGAGGGGTTTGTCTTTGCTCCCTCTGAGGCTGAGTGAATGTGACATGCCCAAGGTTTCTCAATAGGTTTCCATGGCTGAATGGGGATTCAAACACTGGTGTTCAGAGTTGCAGTCCAACACTCAAACCAGAAATTTAGAATGCTATATTCTTTGACTTGAAGTTTGGGGTGGGAAATTTTTTAGTTTCACCATCTGTGTTTTAATATAAAACTCTGTTTTAATGTTTAAAGCCTCAAATGCCCTCCATGCTGGATATGCTATGTGCCAAATTTGGTAATTTCCCAAAATACTGTTCTTGTTGTGTGCCTTTAAGTCATTTCCAACTTACGGCCACCTTAAAGGGAACCTATCCATTATACTGGAATACAATATTTTCCCTGGTTGCACCAACCAAATTGAATAGTTGTGATTATTCCCAGCATAAATAGGAACAAATTGTACCTGCCTTGCTATCCAATTGGAGAGTCTCTAATGGAATCCTAACTCTGCTCTAATGTGGGTGATTACACAGAACACTCAAGGTACTTTTAAGAGTTAAATAAGTGTGGTGTTTAGATGACACATGCCTTGAAGCCAGCAGTAAAGTACCCTTATGCCATTTCAAAAAGAAGCAGCTTTTTTCTGCTTCTTCCTGGCTTGAAGCCATGTCATGTGGTCATGACATGAGCACTCCAGCTGTCTTGAGAAATTGTAGTGTGGTTGGTAGGGTTTCAATGTGGCTTCAGAAAAGGCAGCTTCAAGCCACTTTTTCCTGCCCATCTGTTTTGCGCTATTGAGTCCTTTGTAGAGTTAATTCCTAAACATTTGAAATGTTTTTCTAAAATTGCTTGTACATACCATTTGTTAACCTTGAGGGAGCCTTCTGTTGCTAACCCCAATGATAAAGCTAGCTACTTAATTACATCCATCAACAATTAAAACTAGTTCGAGACTGTCTTTATGGGCATGCCAGTGGTTTTGCCTTTGGGAACTTGTTCTAGGGTGTTGTGCCAGCCACCCACCTCTTCAGGCCTGCTCATACTAGTATTGTCTGGCATAGTGGTTAAAAATGCCTTGGACAGGAATTCCCCTGACTGCTTTCAGTTCAATCAAATACTTAAATTATGGAGCAATTTATTAACTAATATGAATCAAGTGACCATCAGTCATTGAGAGTGTGTATGACCAATATAGTCACACGGTCTTATCTGTTCAAGAGATGGAATCATTAGAAAGATATGCTCTTTCCTTTTTGGATGGTAGGTTGCTCCCATGTCAGTGCATAATTCAGTCACAGTTCAAGAGCAGAAGAATGTACTTTCATTAGGCACACGTCTATGATACCACAAAGTTCTACAATATTGTTGTCTTGTTTTGGAATGGGTTAAAAACAATGCATGTTCTTTCTGTAGTCCTTCCTCCCTCCCTGATTTATTAGTCTAGATAAATGTGGTGGGCATTTGCCATGTGCCATCCTGTTAAAATAAATTCTCAGTTGAGAGAAAAAATTAAATGAATCATGTATTTTCATATATACCCATGTATAAGTCGATTTCACATGTATGTCAAGGGCAGTTTTGGGGGCCAAAATTATGGATTTTGATATGACCCATTTATTAGTCAAAGGTAAAACTTAGGGTCATTTAACAAAGGATATAAAGGATGTAGCAAAAGAAAGCAATGCCTAAGAATTTATAAAATTCTGGCAGGCATAATTATTTTTGCCCAACCCAGAGGCTGGATGGATGAGAAGGGAACTATGGTCAATGATGGCAGTGCGATGTGTGGGGAAGGCAACCAGGTGCAGGCGGAGCTAAGAATATCATCTCAAAGGAGTTTATCATACAATGGAATTTGGGGGTATAATGCAATTGCAATCCGCACGCAATCATGGGGTTTCACGTTATTGCTTATGAGTGTATCTCATGCGATTTTGGGCAAAAGGGAAGTCATTCTGAATGCAATCATGGGTTTTACGTTATTTCGTATTAAAGCATCTCACACAATTTTGGGCAACGGGGGGTCATTTTTGGGAAATGAGAAGTCATTCTGAACGCATTCCGAACACAATTGGAATTCACTTAAATTCGCTAAAGTAGTGAATTTACATGAATTCTAATTGGCTCCATTTGAAATTGGGAGAAATTCCTCCGGTGTGATAAACTCCAAAGAGGCTGTAAAGGTAAGAGTTAAGGTACAGCATTAATTCTTATCAAAAAAAAAAAAAAAAAAGGAACTATCCCTTCTCTGACCAGAATGGCAAAAGGCAAGAGCTTAATGTGAAGTTGAAGGCTTTCACAACTGGCATCTATAGTTTTTTGTTTTGGTTTTTTGTTTTTTTTGTGTTTTTTCAGGGCTATGGGGCCATGTCCTAGAAGAATTTATTCCTGGTGTTTTGCCAACATCTCACTTCCATGCCAGCATTCTCTGAAGATGCCAGCCACAAATGCTGGTGAAATATCAGGAATAAACTATTCCAGAACATGGCCACATAGCCTGAAAAAACCCACAAAAAATTAGACAATAGCTTACTCTGTCCTGGGAGCACCTAAATGAAGAATGTGTCCTCTTGGTAGTCCTTTGAAGAAAAGTGTCAAAAAGCTGCCACTGTTGCAGTTTTCCTCCTCATACATTCAAAAAGGCCAGAGCCAGTGCCTTATCAGAGTAAAAGGGGATGGTGTTTCTAAGCTCTCACCATTTGACACACTACTCAGAGAAGAGAATGGTTCCATATTTGATAAGTGTTAAAGTACAGTACCTATATTGACCCATTGATAAGTTGACACAGTCATGTTCAGTCAATTTTTGTCTAAAATGTCTAGATTTATAAGTATATACACTGATGCATGATGGAACATGGTTGTGACACTATCTTGAAATCTACTTCAGTAAACAAAAAATCATTTAAAATATTAATTTCTGAGCAAGTAGGAGCTATGTTCTAGATTTTAAATGATCATCTCTGAAAAAGGTAAAGGCAAATAAGATCATTTTGAAATGAATCCTTTTATACTCCAACATTTTGGCCTCTGAAGAAGTTAGCCCTCATCTCAGGAACATGACTGGCGATATCCATTTGGGACTGTAGCAGTAGGGGATTGGGGCTAATTCTTCCTCATGTGCCATTTACCAAATGAAAATTTTCTCTCCCTAGCTGTTACCTGCCCTGTGTGTCAAAATATGCAGGTAGTTGTATGTTTTCTCCTTTGGGGAAAAATAACAAGTTGGCTTGGTCTTCATTTGGGATGGATAATCTTTTTTCTCCTGCATTTTCAGTTCTGATTTTGCTCACTGCAGGTTTTTACTTGACTTAAAAAACAAAAAACAAGCAAGGGATTGAGGGAGAGTTTTTCCAAGTATCACAATTAGTCTGGGGCTAAGATGATGAATGAAGAAATTCCTATTTTAATTTTTGTTACAGACTTACTGAGTGCTTACAGGAGTGCTGCCACCTTTCACACCACAGAGTTATAGTGATGTGATTCTACTTTTACTGCCATGACAACATCTTGTGGCAATTTGCAGTTTGGGGAGGGATTCTTAGTATTCTCTGCTAGATGAATTCACAGTTCCAATGTGAAAGGGCCTTTGTCTGAGGTTCCCATCTCAATATGGAGGCTATAATAGTCACATGTCTTAACAAAGTTGTTGCAGGGGGTGCTGGGGTAATCCATGCAAAATGCCTTCAATACTCCCACGTTCTGTGTAATTGTTCAGTTGTATTGCTCAGTAACACAGAGAGAGCTATCCCTGTTTTGATATGTCAAATCTGATATGAATATGGTAGATTGGCATTCTTCTTCATACATGTATATGTATGTATGTATGCATTTAATATCCTACCTTTCTCGCAACAGGGGATCCAAAGTAGTGTACAGTGTTTTAGAAGCACAATACAATTTAAAATCTTAATACAAAGTTAAAACACAAACTAAATTTCTGTTTCAAAAACATCATTAAAATGAGTGAAAACAGCATTAAGAGATGCTTAAAACACAATAAAATGGGAATGCTACACCCAGCTGCCCATTCAAAGCTCCATCTGCAATAATACCCTAGAAACCAAAAGCTTTCCAAAATTGTTTTGTTGGAAAGACAGTAGACTTGAAATAGTTTTGGAGCATTCACAGTTGAAATTAATAGTAGCAGTACCATCCAGATGAACCTGTTTAATTTGCAAATGTGCTGGTTTATGTTGCTGTACTTACAAAGATGGTTCAAGCTGGAAATGGTGCTCTCCCTGTTCTATGTATACACAATATATATGTTTTAATTGTTTCACCTAACCTCTCCTTCAAAAAAAGAGCTGAAGTATGCACTGGTCTCAAGTACCTTTGATTGATTGGCTTTAAGATCATTAAATCATACCAGCCAAACTTGTGCTTTGATTCAGGCTAGAACAAGCCCAGGTATGTTGAGATGTGACTCACAAGCCCTTGAGTCAGCTGCCTTCATATTGTTGCACAATCATGATGCCGTATTTTCTTTAATATTTATTTGACCTCTGAGTGCAGTCTCCCTCTGCTATTTCTTAATGAGCCTTTTTGTTAATATATGCATATAAAGGATTGCCCTAAATCAGACTCTCCCCATTTGAACTGTATTTTCCTTTTCTGATTTAGAATGTCTAACATTTTGTTACAACACTAACAGGAAAGTTTTTTTGTGTTTTTTTTTTGGGGGGGGGGCTATGGGGCCATGTTGTAGAAGAGTTTATTCCTGATGTTTCACCTGCATCTATAGTTTTTTTGTGGCACTTTCGGGCTATGTGACCATGTTCTGGAAGAGTTCCTTTCTGACGTTTCGCCGCATCTGTGGCTGGCATCTTCAGAAAATGAGAGCCTGGAAAAGGATGGAGATATATATCCTGTGTGACCCTGGGAAGGAAGGAGTAACTTGCAAATGTATTGTTCTGTTGCTAATGGCAGTCCTCAGGGTGGGAGGATATGCAAACAAGGATTAATGTCTGCTAACTGGTGCTCATTGTCTGCTGGGAATCCCCTGGCCTAAGGCTGTTTCTCATTTGCATAGGTTGAGTCTTGACCTTGCTGAACAGTCTTAACTGTACCTCTCTTCTTTAATGCTTCTGTTGACATGCTCCACATAAAACCATATAAATGTATCTCTCAAAACTACTAGTCAAAGATATGTAACTCAGCTAGGTTTATTGTCATTCCTGTGTGTGAGAGTGAATGTACTGTTCTTTAAAAAGATTTAAAATTACGATGGGGTTTTTATTTTATTTTTCAAAGACAGAATTTCTGAATAATTATTTTTCTCATTTGTGTTCACAGGTTGCAGTTGACATAATGGGGAAGGGTTTTTTCATCCAGGAAATTTAGCTGTTCATCAGTCGCTCAGTAGTCAGTGTAGATTCTGTTTTCTCAGTCAGCAGCTACATCTGGCTACTGGGTCTCTGAGGATATCTTTTAGCATCTCACCACTGTACATCACTGAGGACCATTTGAATCTCTTGAACTGCTGTTATTTTCCCAGAATGCAAAGAGAAAAAAAGATTCAGTAATGTCTAGTGATGTATCTACAAGTAGTTTATAAGAAAATGATTTCCAATTAGGCATTTTATACTTTTAATTGAATCAAACATAACATTTTTTTAATGTACAGCACCTATTCTGTTTATTATAGTTTCAATCATAGGCTGACAATAAAAGTTACTAATCTTAAACTGATTCAATGGGTCTGTTCTAGTTGGCTCTAGCAATTGGAATTATGTCATGGATGAGAATTGTTCACACTCCAGATGTTGGACTGTAGCTCCCAGCATTTCTCCACTTTGTGTGTATTGGTTAGACCAGTCCAGCAACATCTGGAAGGATGTATATTTCCCACTTTTAATTTAAGCTGTTGTTCCTGCAGTGCACTGGATTATGCTCATGAATTATGTTCTGTGTTTTTAACTGTGTTTCTCTGGCACCATCATTGCTTATGATTGCAGATACTTGAAGACAGTCATACAACCTTGGGGCCTGAACCTGGCATACAATGTAGAAATCTGTGTTTGTTAAGCAACAGCTACATTGTCTGCTGGGTTTCAGGCTGCCTGGAAATACAAAGCAAATCTGTACCCGACATTTTCATTCTGAATTGCATTGCTTATTTTTCAATGTAAAACCAAATTTGTGTGTGTGAGAGAAAAATCTTATGTGAGATTCCTCCTTTCATAAAATATTTTCAACCCATTTGTCAGCTTCTTGCCTTAATGCTAACTTCTTTAAAAAAAAATAAAAGTTTTTTGCTATCATATATTGAAAAGGCTTGTACATATATGTGTGAGATGGTACAGCCCTCCTGGAGTTCTTTGTCACTTGGAAGTACAGATGGAGGAGCTGTGTGACTCCAAGTAGGAATAATACACTTCAGAGGGAAGGTAAAGCTAGGATGCAGACTATGAGTCAAGGAATTTTCAATAAAGGGAAATATTGATTCTCAACCTCCAGCTCCAGACTTTCTCATTCTGGTCAGCCATCCGGCTTGGAACAATTGTTGGAGATAATGTGGAAGTCTGGGGAGGAGTAGCTTCTATGTAGCAGCCATACATGGCTGAGTACAGTGTGGAAGTTTACACATCAAGTGTTTTATCAATCTTTTTTCTTATAAAATTACTTTCTGTTGAAGTTCATTTTTTCTGTCTTGTAGGTATAAATTGATAAGTGTTACATCCTATCTGTTGTCAAAAACATGGATACTGTTGCAACTTGAATTGAGTAATATGTCTTATTACAAAGAGATACACAATGAATTCTAAGTATGTACATTCTTTCAGTAGAATGTTGCAGAAGCCAAACTGATTAAACCAAAGCCTTGTAATTCTTAAAGTGCCAATAAAGCTGGTAATTGATGTCAGGGTGTTTTTTATTACAGATTGCAATTTGTCATGTCAGAGTAGCATGTGAGCTTGCCAGTCCTGCAAGATACATCAAACCAAAGCGTAGAAAAAAGTGGCAAGGCTGGTTGATGAATTCTGGGAGTTGTAGTCCAAAAAAGCTACAATTCTAAGGTCTGGATTAAATAGAAAATGATTTGTGCAGGACTTAATCAGTATATTTCTCAGTTGAACTGAAATTTCAACACATATAGCTAAGCCACTATGCCACACTGGTGTCATTTCACCTAAAAGGCTAGTAAAGCATCCATTTATATGCCATCTACTTAAATGTATTTCAAACCAGTTCCTGGAAAGGGGAGCAGAACAGTAGCTCTGTAATGAGGAATGTTTAAAACTTAGATATATGAATTGCAAAGTTCTCAGCCATTTGTCAGCAGTTTAAATCTTGAAATCCTGAGGACCTCACTGAGAAACATTCAAACATGATTGATCAGTTGAAGAATCCTGACTCTCACTCCTAAATCACACTCAGGGTCCTTAACCTGATAGCTACAATTACTCAAGTTGTTAACAGGTACTTTTGGCTACCTGCTACAGACTCTTTGCAATTTCATGTTTCACAGATTAGCTGAGACTGCTGCTATTATTGACATACCCAGAATGTGCTCCTATATTTAGCATTGAAAACACACCAAACTGACAATTGGTACTGTAATTTATCCAAGTATATTAAAAGTCTATCTGTATTGCAGATTGAATGAAGACAAATGACAGAGACTAAGGGCTACAGACCTTGTAACATGTACGGACTAGTCCACAGGATTCAGCTATCTGTCTGCTATCTGTGATGTTCTCTCACACAAGTGTCCTGAATTGGAACTCTGCTTGATGCTCTAACATACCGGTTTACATCAAACCTGTTGACCTCTTAGGTCTAAATTATACATTAAACCAGTGGCACTCAAACTTTTTACCCTTGGGACCCCCCTTTACATCTACATGTGGATGTTGCCAACATTTACTTGACATACTATATGAATTAAAATGTTTTGTTCATTTGAGTGTGTATTTTCACTCTCACATTCATGTATAGTCCTATTTTAACATTTTATAAGGAAATATTCAAATGAAAACAATTTTATTTAATTAATTCAATATTTAATTTAGTGCATGTGTAAATTTTACCCATAAAATGTTTAGGAAGAGGAGGAGGAGGACCACGGACTCCAGGTTTTGTGCCCTACTGTTTGAGAATTAAACTCTAGTCAGGTGTGGCATAAACTGTACAAAACCCCTTCTCCATTACAAAGAGATTATAGCAAGTACATTTCTATAGCACTTATCAGTGCACTTAAGCACACCCTAAGCCATTTGTAAGTGTAAGGTAATTGCCCCCAACAATCTGGGTACTCATTTTAGCAACCTCGGAAGGATGGAAGCCTGAGTTGATCTTGAGCCCTTTTGCTGGTATTGAACTCACAACCTTATGGTTTGTGAGTGAGTGGCTGCAGTACAGGCATTTAACCATTGTGCCACCAGGGTTTATTAATCTTAGGCACTGGAAGATGAAAAGGTATGCCTAAAATCTTTCGAGAGCAATCTTTCTACTGTAAAATCACCAAGGTGCTTTCCTCCATCAGGTTTAGAATCCTGTTCAATGGAAAGCAGCAGGGAGATTGTGAGAAGTGGGCAGTAGGATGAAGTTTATTAATTTTCTGTGCCAAAAATGATTGCCCCTGAGTGTGGGATGCAATGAGAAAAGAGGTTGTCCAGCTAACATTTCACACATGACTGCTGTACAGTGTGAGATACATTTCAACCATGCTGTCTTGGACACAGTAGCCCTCTGGCAGGCTTGCATTGCCCACTGTTTAATGCTGAGGACCACATGACTGTTCATGTCCACACTACTATTAGCAATGAGTTGCCTCAGCAGTTTCACTTCCTTATCACATTTCAGTTACACACATGGTGTTGAAATAGCCAGGACAGGCATGTGGGTGACATTCCTGAATTGTTCTTAAATCATAGAATCATAGAGTTGGAAGAGACCACAAGGGCCATCCAGTCCAACCCCCTGCCATGCAGAAACTCCCAATCAGAGCATACCCAACAGATGGCCATCCAGCCTCTGCTTAAAAACCTCCAAGGAAGGCGACTCCACCACTCTCCGAGGGAGTGTGTTCCACTGTCGAACAGCCCTTACTGTCAGGAAGTTCTTCCTAATGTTGAGGTGGAATCTCTTTTCCTGCAGTTTGCATCCATTATTCTGCGTTCTAGTCTCTGGAGCAGCAGAAAAAAAGCTTGCTCACTCCTCAATGCGATATCCCTTCAAATATTTAAACAGGGCTATCATATCACCTCTTAACCTTCTCTTCTACAGGCTAAACATCCCCAGTTCCTAAGGCGTTCCTCATAGGGCATGGTTTCCAGACCCTTCACCATCTTAGTCGCCCTCCTTTGAACACACTCCAGTTTCTCCACATCTTTTTTGAATTGTGGTGCCCAGAACTGGACACAGTATTCCAGGTGGGGCCTGACCAAAGCAGAATAGAGTGGCACTATTACTTCCCTTGATCTAGACACTATACTTCTATTGATGCAGGCTAAAATTGCATTGGCCTTTTTAGCTGCTGCATCACACTGTTGACTCATGTTCAACTTATGGTCTACTTGGACTCCTAGATCCCTTTCACATGTGGTCTTATTCAGCCAGGTGTCCCCCATCCTATATCTGTGCATTTCATTTTTCCTCCATAAGTGCAGGACCTTACATTTCTCTGTGTTGAATTTCATTTTGTTACCTTTCCCCCAGCTTTCTAGTCTATTCAGGTCATTTTGAATTTTGATCCTGTCCTCTGGGGTATTAGCTGCTACTCCTAATTTGGTGTCATCTGCAAATTTGATAACTAGGCTCTCAATACTGTCATCCAAGTCATTAATAAAGCTATTGAATAGCACTGGGCCCAGGACAGAACCCTGTGGGACCCCACTTGTCACTTCTTTCCAGGATGAAAAGGAACCATTGTTGAGCACCCTTTAGGTGCGGCCAGTCAACCAGTTATAAATCCATGTAACAGTTACCTTGTCTAGTCCACATTTTACAAGCTTGTTTGAAAGAATGTCATGGGGAACCTTGTCAAAGGCCTTACTGAAGTCAAGATATACTATATCCACAGCATTCCCTTCATCTACCAAGCTGGTAATTTTATCAAAAAAAGAGATCAGATTTGACTGGCATGACTTGTTTCTCTGAAACCCATGTTGGCTTTTTGTGATTATGGAATTATCTTCTAGATATTCACAGACTCTCTGTTTAATGATCTGCTCCAGAATCTTTCCTGGTATTGATGTCAGACTAACCGGATGATAATTGTTGGGATCCTCTTTTTTCCCCTTTTTGAAGATTGGGACAACATTTGCCCTCCTCCAGTCTGCTGGGAGGAGGGCAAATGTTGCATTAATCATGCTGCATTAAGGATATGCTCTTACTGATTTTTCTTCAGGTGATGAGTTTTGTTAACCAACAGGAAGGAGAGGCTCTCCTGACCTAACATTAGTAATAGAAACCATGCCAAAGGGACCAGTATGTTCCAGTGGATTTCCCAGTGCATCTGACTTGCACAACCTGCAGACAGGGAGATCTTTCTCTTTTTACATGCTACATGAGATGATTCTCACTTTTATACTGTTCTGTGACTCCTTGGTTTGGATGAATGTATCCACTTCTCATTCTCTGATTTGTTGAACTGTTCTAAGTACATAAACAATTCAGCCCCTTTTTGTGGTCCTTTCACTCTAATAATGCCTTGATATTTGATTAGTTTTCCACAACGTCTGCCTCACAGCACCTGTATCGCATACTCTGATCACAAACTACTTTTTGAACTGATGTATTCTAATCCTATTTGTGTGACAGCCTGTGTGATGAGCTTGAGTGTTGGACTAGGTTTCTAGGAGACCAGGATTTGAATCACCATTCGGCCATGGAATCCCACTGGGCAGTCCTGGACAAGTTACATTTTTTCAGCCTCAGAGGAGGCCAATGGCAAATCTGCACAATAAATCTTGCCAAGAAAATCCCATGGTAGGTTTGCCTTGGGGTCTCAATAAATCGGAAATGATTTGAAGGCATGAATAAACAACAATTCCTACTTGGTTTAGTTACCCATTTGTTTCTAGACTTTGTTTAAATTACTAGCACTAACATTTGATTCCTTGGATAGCTTGGTGCCAGGTTATTTGATAGGTCATTGACACCCATATGAACATGCATAGGCCCTAATAAGCTTCAGAACTACTCTCTGATCCACTGCTAAGGTCAGTCAAACTGACAAGTATTAGAGACAGGGACCTTTCACTGGTGATCTCACACATATGGAGTTACAGTGACAACTCCTGAACTCTCTTGGTGCCTTGAAGGCAATCACAAGACTTTTTAAAAAAGAATATCTTAAATTTGTATTAACCAATTTTTGCTTGTAAAAACCAATATTTTGTTTTTAGTATGTTTCTTTATTTATTCTGTTTTTATGGTTGTTATTGTAAGCTGCCTTGTGAGAGCATGCCCTGAAATGGTGGAGAGAGAAAAAGACATTAATAAGTATCATGAGCAAAGCAAGTGTCATGCTCTGTCGTTGTTGTTGTTGTGTGCCTTCTACAAGGTGAGAAAACATTCCTAGCCAGCACTTGTTGATGCAGAAGGAATCATCAAAAGATATAAATAAAAATAGTGCAAAACATTGCCCTAGAAATCACATATTGCTTGGAATCATGATAATAGTCCAGTAAAATATAGTTACAGTATTAGGAGAGGAGGAAATTAGCTGAAATCAAAAGGGCCATGCAGTGATCATTTTATTGACAAGACCAATAAATACAAATACCTTCTTTTTCCTTTAAGTCAGAAAGAATTAAATAAATAAAATAAATGTTTATGTGGAAGAAGAGGAGGAGGGACTGGTAGGAAAAGTTAATTACAGAAAATAGTAATTAATTTTTAATGCAAAAATTCCACTGATAAAACTTATTGCAATAAAGGGAATGTTTGAAAACTGGTATAGTGTTTGATGGTCTGGAGAAACCAATGTTGTAACCTCCACCACCTACCGGTATGACATGACATAAAATTCATGAAGGCTGGAATCCTGCTCACACTCAGCCCCATCAAATACCTTGGGACCTACTTCTCAGTAAACATGCATAGGATTGCGCTTAAATGGCTTTGCTCAAATCACACTCATCTTAACCAGCTTTCCATAGCTGTAAAGCTAAATTGTACTTTCCATTTCCTAAAATATCCTTGGGCCATACACAAATGTTGCTTGAAATGGTAAAAGGATATAAATCTGACTGTGTATTGTTGCAATGCCTGTAGACAATGTAGAATTCAAAGATATAGCTGTGTTAGTCTGTAAAATCAGAATGCAAAGGAATCCTGTAGCACCTTTGAGACACAGAAGTAAAACAAACTGCCCTGAAGGTGGATTAGGGCTGTGGCAACTGTACGCCACAGCCTCAATCTACCTTGAAGTGGCCTGAAAAAGGAGCAGCAAAGAGATGCTCCTTTTTATGTGGCAAAAAACTGGCTTTCCACCTGCACTGTGGCCAAAAGCCGGCTTCATGACACTCCGGCAACATGTAAACACAGCGCTGCCGGAGCATCATGAAGCTGCCTCCGTGTAAACTGCCAGGCAGCTTGGAAGCACGTGGCGAGTAAATGCTGTATTCCCAAGCACCTGGAATGTGGCAGAAAAAGGCTTCTTGTTTTGGCCTGCCTTGAAGTTGGTAGCATGAGCTTTCGTAGACTCAATCCACCAACTTTTCTCTTTCAGTTAGTCTCAAAGGTACTACAAGATTCCTCTGTAGACAAGATGACACCTTTGTACTTGCTTCATCTAAAATAGGCCCTACTCTGCTGTCTGTATAGATAATCCTAAGAACACAAGATCAACATTGGTGGACCAGACCAAAGGTCTCTCTAACTTGTTGTCTGTTTTGCCACCATGGCCATACAACTCTTAACTCATTAATCCAGTTCAGATGTGGTCCTAAATTTGTTTAGCCTGACTACAGGAATGGACACTTCTAGTGCACTTTCAGTTAACTGTGTATTGGCTATGAGATCTAAACCACAACCTAAATCTGGTTCTAAGCTTGTAATCATTTCCTGAGACAAAATGGGGAACAACTTAATTGAAGATCCTACATTAAAGTAAATAACCCTAGTCATCCACAGTTGAATTTACACTGCATCACAAGTATGTCAGCAAGATCTGGGATGGATCTCTTGCATTTACAGCTTTAAAGAAGCTTAATCTGTATGTTTATAGGTAAAACTTTTGTGAAAAACTCTGCCACGGGGTGTGAGAGAAGAATCTCCACAACCAACCCAACCAAACCCACATAGACACTATTTTCTCTATCAAACAGAGCATTTTATTGATGTGATTTCAGCTACTTCACATTAACAAACAGCACTTTTGAGACATCTCAAAAACTTACTTTGTTCTCTAGGTTGCTTAGTAACACCTGCAAATGTTAGATTTCTCTCAGTCAAGGCAAAAATGCATTTGATTTTACACTTCAGTCATCATAGCAAAATACTCTTCCAAAAATTAGTGTCTGTCAAGGTAGTGTTGTTGCTATGTATAAGATCAATCACTTTGCCTACTGCTTATTCCCGGATATAAAAACTGCATAAGCAATGTTTCTCTCTTGCCACAAGCAATTTGCTGCCTTTTAGGGTCATATGGGCATTGCTAACTCTGAAAGATGAAGGAAAACGTAGGGTGGTGCCAATACAGGATATCATAATGATGAAATGGGATTTATATAATTCTTCTGATATTGTGTGTCAGTTGCCTGTTTACTTATGACAACTTCAGGAATACTAAGAGGTGCTTTTGCCAGTTATTTCCTCTGAAATATAGTATGTGGTATTCACTAGCAGCTTCCCATCAAAGTACTAACAGGACTGACCCTGCTTAGCTTTCAAGATCAGGCAGGACCAGGTGTCTTTGGATATTTAGGCCATCTGGCATCATGACACAATCCTGTTTTCATAATTGTGTTGGACTGACTTGCTGGATCATTGGCACCTTGATGATCACTGTAACCTAAAAACCAAAGTTCCTTTAAATAGGACAGCTGCCCACATGCGCATTTTCCTCCCGAGTCTCCATACTCCAGCCTACTCAGCTATAATGGTTACCAGTGCAGGATCAGCAGCTCTAAAGGGTATCATCTGTGCTGAGACCAGGAAATACGAGCTGCTGTTCCCTTAAGAGCACCTTCTCTATTGCCTGAAATTCTTTTTAATCAATCTGCATTTGTCCTCAAAAGTTGCTCTTTCTTGCTTTAAAATATACCCAAACCACTACTTGTAGAGCATAATCCACAGATACACAAGTAATCCTGTCTGTAGTTTCTATCTGATTTTAGTCCTGTTGTTTAAATGGAAGCACACCAGCTCAGTTGTCTAGTGAATCATAGCCCTTGTTGCAATATGGCCAAGTCTTCTCTGAATTACGACTTGTTTACATAGACATAGTGGCTGCTCTTGGTAACAGTTGTCTAGTCCTAGGAAGACAGTTTCCTTTTTCAAGGAGCTGTATTGACAGGAACTGAGTCAATAGTTAAAGGACTAGGAGTGGACAGCTGTAATACTAACAATATAAACTTGGTGTTGCAATGAATGTTTCTAGAATTACAGTACCTGCTTTCCTAGAGCACAGCATCTTTCTTTCTTTCTTTCTTTCTTTCTTTCTTTCTTTCTTTCTTAAAAAATACAATTCAGAAATATTCCAATGTTTTATTTAAAATCCCTGTTTACCTCTGGCTTCTCTCTTTTCCCATCCCATGCTATTTCTTTCGTTTGTAAGCTCTTTGGGGCAGAGACTTGCCCTTTTGTACTCTTCAAATTATCACACCTATTGCACTATATATGAGGTGTTTTTAGTAAGAAAAACTATATAATACAGATTTTATCTAGCAACACGCCATCTTTTTATTTTAAAATTACTTACAGTAGCTAACAAAAGTAATAATTAGGAAAGAGGGCATTATGAAAAAAACTTGTTTCATAATGATTGTTTGTAGTAAACTATTTTAAATAATTCTAAGATAGAAAGGTGGTATATTGCTACATAAAATCTGCATTATACAATCTCTAATTCACTTTTAAAAACCACTTCAAACAATGTGCTTTAGCAATTATATCAAAATGACTAGCCTATGGAAAATCTGTGGTTTGCTAATAAATTTATTAAACTAATTTTAACTGCAAGTTGAAAATACTTATTGAACCATAAAATTAATTAATGCTGCTTTATCTACACCCAAGAGATCAAAGTGGTTTGTGCTGCTGGTTTTGCACCTTAAGGGGGAAAAAGTGCTAGTCTTTTTGTATACTGTCCTATACATTAAGGATGAGCAGTACAGAGGATCTGGAGAATGTATTGTCATGTTTTCCCCCACTACCCAGGAGCACTGCAGGTTGCAATTACAATATAAGACACTGCATCTGTTCCTCATATATCTTATACTCTCCATGTAAACACTTCAGATATCCCCACTTCCTGATATTTATCACCAGTTATTCTTCACGTATTCTATTTCTTTAATTTACTACAGCAAAAGGTATCCTGTGATACTTGCTCACCTACCAACAACTTATCACACTTGCATTTTCCCTTTGGAAACATTATTTAACTGTAGATCTCATAGCTTAAACATCTAATTAAAAGTGTTGGTTATGCCTTATAAAGTCCTATATATCTAGGCTTATGGATATCTGAAGGATTATATTGTATAATATGAGCCTACTACTATCAGTGAAGTCCCATATTTCGGTCCTGCCACCTCTTAACTGATGTTATAAGTAGATAATGTTATCTGAGACCGGAGAAGGTCTTCTGGGTGGCTAATCCCAGACTCTGGAACACCTTTCGTAGGAAGTCTAGATGTTTTCCTTCTCATCCTTCCTTTGGCTGTTGGGGAACTTTTAAAATTTTTGACAATCTTTTGGGAACTAACTGCTTTATGGGGAACCAGTCTTAATTACTTTGGGAGTTTAACTACATTTAAAAATAATTTTAGTATGTTTTAATCTGTATATGTTTTACCTGTATCTGCTTTAATTTTGGAAACCAATAATTTGAAAGCAGTTACTTATTTCAAATAAATAAATAAATCCACATTTTATGTTAGTTCTTTTCTCTGCCTCCACTGCTTTTTAAATGCCAGTCTGCTGAAGACTTACGGAAAGCTCAAAAGCTTGCATACCATTGTAAAATAATAGTTGGTCCACATACTCACTGTCCACCCTTGGATTTTGTTTTCTTCTTGTGAATCAACATGGCTACTTCAGTTTTGTATGTCCTTTTAACGGATGTCATTTAAACAATTTGCTTTCTTCTAATTCTTTCTCACCAACTATTTAGCTTCCTTATTTAGAGGTTTGCTGAAAACGCTTCTATGAAATTTGATGGAGGTGGTGACAATGATTGATTGATTGACTTTATCACCACTACCACCACCCTTTTAAAATCTTTATCCAGAAGCTCTCTGCAGACTCATGTTTTATGAAGCAGTCCTGAAGAGGAGCCCAGTAGATGAGGTTCTCCAGTCTTGCAGACTCCATTCCACCCCATGTCCTGTTGGGCTTCTTCTGGAACTACCAATAGAATGACCAATGGGCCCAGGTTTTGACTCTTCCCCCCTTTTAACCTATGCAAGTAATGGAAGAGAAATGGATTAGACACATATTAGGGTATTAATAAATTCATTTTATGGGAATGGTTTGAGTTGGCTGTAGACCTCACAGATCTATGCCTTCTTCCTTCTGGTTCACCCCAAACAACCAAACAGCCAACCAAATAAAAAGCCTTTTTAGTGGATGAATAGAGCTGGAGTGGGGTGTGGTTGGATGAGGGTGAGAATCTGAGTCAGGGCCAAAATCCTTAATACTGTACGTTTATGCTTGTGTAACCAGGGATTACAGTACATAACTACTTTTCCCAGTGTTGCCGAAGGAGACACACAATACTGTAATTGCTGATGCAACAGTGTTCTTCAGGGAATGCAGTGGCTACCGACAACACTCAGGAGGAACTCTAATCATCTCCCAGCTCCAATGGCTAACAGTGGTTGGAAACTCTCAGCCACCCAGCTGGTTGCCATTGTCATTTCCAGTGCCTGGACTTCCATGTAAGCCCATTGATCACACATTTTGTCTGCCAACTTTAAACAGGGTGTCATCCCCTCCCTCTCTAAGGTCAATGCATTTTCAAGAGATGATTTATAATTCATTTTATGACTCCAAGGATGCATTCCCAGAGGAAAAGGACTGAAGCCTTAATATGTCATTTTTTAAAAAAAGTATATGTTTATATGTTAAAGCGCATCGACTGGCTTTCTCTCAAAACAGCTGTTGCTATGAGTTCATCAGTCCACATATATGACTAGGCTATCCCTTTTTTCCTGCTCCTTAGCCCTTTGGCTTATCATCTACTATCTTGACTTGTATAGATGACTCCTCAGATAGCTACATGAATCTGCACATACTTATGCTGAGACTTGAATTCTTGGGTTGAGAAAAGCTTCTCACCAGCCTTACGTGGAAAACACCTGTGGGAGCTGAAAAGTTTGGATGTTCTTGATAAGTACACAGCGTTCTCACCTGGGTATTCTGTAAACAAGGACAGGTGGAAGGTTTTCACCAGCTTCTGCATTCTTATAAACAAATCATTTTGAGGGGGAGGATAGGCATTTTGTGTATACTTGCAAAAGCTATAATTTTCCAAGACAATTTGAGAGAATGATGTTGGATGCAAGGATTCCATTCTCTCCTCCTCCATAAAAGAGTGTGCCTACACACACAAAAAAAGCATTGAAGTTAGAACATCTTGTTTTTGGTTGCTCTCAAAGCAAGGCTTAAACTGTTAGCAAGGCTCTACGAGGCGATTTATGCAGTGGAACAGGAATAGGTACATTCACGCTCCCATCACTTGTGCATACATTATGTTGCAAACTAACCATTTGAGATATGATTGCATAATATACAAGCAAAAGCATGGCTGTCCTGCCACCTCCATTTTGGTTATTAGTCTTCTCTGGGCCCCTTGAAATCATTTCATTATTAGGGACTCCTTACAGCTTTAGCATAAATACAGTGCTGGTAATGGATCGTAATAAATATTAAATGAAAAACATAAATGCAGATTATGATTGGTTTCAGCGAAAAACAACTCCTTTCAAATTCTTTTATTAATATAATTAGTAAAATGGAATATATATAAATCTTTGCTGAATTGGAACAAGGGCCCACCTATTTTGTTTCCACAGTAGGAAACTATGAGAAACCCATAGACAGGATAGGAGGTCAATAACATCCTTGGACCCTGGAACGCAGGGCTGGGAGCTTCTTGCCCCCTAAGAGTAAGCTGGTATGGCTGAGTGTCCCCCCTCCTGCAAATGATCTGGCAAAATTGGAACACCAGGACTCTTACGTAGTTGAACCTCCTTGGGTATTATCAGACAGAAATGATCAACAACTAAGAAATATTAAGGCAGTAACTGTTGTGAGCTCAGGAGCCATCTAATCCAATCCCCTGCCCTTTGGATGATAATGGATGGGAAAAGTAATTTGCCCTCCCTCTACAAGCACCTCCGAGTAGACAAATGACATTCTGCCTGTCATGATCAAGAACCTATCGAGGCTATATTTCAATGGAAGGAACTGGTATAACAACCTGTGAGCATTCCTTGCCTAAGACAACTCTATGAAAATTATAGGGTTACCATAAGATGACAGGTAATTTGAAGGTGTACGCACACATCCTTATCTTCCATGGTTTTTCTTTTTCTTTTTTTATTCCTTGTAACTTTGCCCTCATGTGGCATCAGTGCATAGTTTCTACCTCACTGAAGCTGTTACAGTGGGCCTTTGGTATCCACTGGGATTTGGTTCCAGGATCTCCTGTAGATATCAAAATCCATGGATGTTCAAGTGGTCTACATACAAGTGTACAGTAAAAGAAGTGTGTACCTTACATAAAAGAACAAAATTAAGGCTTGCTTTTTGGAATTTATTTTTTATATTTTCAAGCCATGAATGGTTAAATCTGTGGATATGGAGGACAGACTCTATTTCTCTAGTCTCCCCCATCCCCAATTCCACAACTTCACAAAGAGATTAGGCCTTTTTCTCCCCAACATTAAGACTGGATTTGCCTAATCCGATGTAATCCATATATATCCAATTTAGTGGTCACCACTACATCTTCTGTTTTGATAATTCTATCTACAATTTTGAATTCTATAATGTTGTGTGGAAATATATTTATTATTTCATTTCATTTCTATTCTACCTTTCTCCCTGAAAGGGACCCACCAAAAATATCAAATTAAAAGATTTTACAATTTTAAAAAATAAATAAATAAAATAATTGGCTAAAAAAAGTATAAAATGACATAAAATACACAAAATTTTAAAAACACATCTAGAGCAAGTACCTCCTCTTGTCAGTCTGGAATCTCCTGCCATTTGGGAGGGAGCCATAAAGTTATAAAACATATTGAGCTGATGAGCTCCTTATGTTTCTAAATACTTTATCAAAACTGTAGGTGAGAGTTAGACACACAATAACCTTGTTAACAGCACACAGTTATATCAGTTTGATGCCACTGAAACTGCTATGCATGACACCATCCTATGGAATCTTGGGATCTGTAGTTTAGTAAAAGTAAAAACAAAACCTTCTCCCAGAGAGAGTTGCAGTGTACTCTCCCCTGAACTATAACATTAGAAATTTCCAGAAGATAATTGTAAGTACTTACCAAAAGTATAAGTAAAAGCATCATAAGATGATAGCTGACTCTCCATGGTTTCACAGGCTATATTCCTTGTCAATGCGGTTTCAGGGTGTAGTTTCGACCTTAGAAAGATTGTAAGTTCTCAAGTCTTTCTTGCCTGACAGGGAGAGAACACATGCTATTGTCACATGGCCAACATTCAGACAATAACATGTGAAAATCAGTTGCAAGGGTAAAATCCCTCCACCATTCACATGATGGTGATAATCTCACTTGGCAATTATTAGGAACCAAAAGAGACCTAGGACAGAGCTTGGGAAAAGTTCCTATTAAAAATTAAAATCCAGTATTCCCCAGCCAGTTGCCATGCTGGCTGCAATGGTGGTGATGGTGGTACTTTGAGTTGTCCAAAAAGAAACTTTTCCAAACTCTGACATAACATGTATAACCTTGTATTTGTATTCTTCCATTTGTTAAAGTATAAAATGGCAAGCATCTTTGCTAGATCTAAGGCATAAATGTGGTGATATATGAGTATTTTACAAAACTGGGGCTAATGTAAAATACAGCACAGAAGAGGAGAGAAATGAAGAACAGGGAGACTGAATTTTAACACATTTTTTTAAAAACCCACATTATTTGAACTTTGTATTTTCAATGAGCCAAGGAGATAAAATTTAAAAGACACAAGGTGGGGGAATAAGGAGGCCAGACAAAAAACACATGTAACTGTGATAAAGTTGGGTTTAAAAAAAGGGCAGTTAAAAATGTAAGCAGCTTTTTTAGACACAGAAGCCCAATTCCGCTTATTAGATAAGATGATCTAGCAACTCAGTGGTGCAGGCTTTGTGCTGTAGTGTTGGCACCACTTGATTTACAGCCTGTCTCATCCTGCATATCTGCTCTCTTCCATCTGTTAATGTTCTGTAGCTCTCTCTTTATGATAAATACTTGCCTAAACTCCCCTCCTTCTCCCCCCTCACCCAGCTTCCTTCAATTATTTTATGCACATCTTTTACACTATCAGAAATGTTTCATCTTGACTGATTCCCTGGAAGTAACTGTCTACACAGAGAGAAGACCAGGAAGGAAAGGATCAAAGCTGTCATACCTTAGGATGACCCTTATAATTATAGCTAGGATCAATACCTTACACTCTAAATAGCAATGAAATCATCAATAATACCCACCCAGGTGTTTGTGTTACCTATTTTACCATGGCAGAGGAGAATCTTTCCTCTTCTTGTACATGACATCTTTTCATATGCTGCTCAGAACAGTTTTTGATGGTAAGCTTGCTGTGCATGGTTACAAAAATATAGGGGATGTTCTGTATTAAGTCTACATTTTGGAGAGAGAGAGAAGGGTCTAAGCAAATAAATCATCTAACAAGTAGCAGTAAACATTAAAACAATGGAGTGGGGCAGTTGCAGCTACACCTTGCCTGTAAGGACTCCTCTGAAGCCATTAGGAACCATTTGCTTTTCAAAGATCAATGGTGTTGTAAATGGAACTGTGACCAAAAGCAAAACAAAGTAGTAAAATGTTGAGTCACAGTGTAGTCATTGCTTGTTTGAATAAGCCACACATGTAAACAATTTCAAGAACCTCCAAAAGTGAAATCCTTTAGACCACCAATCCATGATATACTTGTTTGTTTTTCTCATGTCAGATTTCTGATGTGGCCACACACAAAATTCAGTATAATCCAGATGAATCAGAGAAATAATGCTGGCTCCTATCAGCTGCACCAAGAATAGTAAATGACAAGGATTTATGGGAGTTGCAATCATAGAACACCAGGAGGGCCACACAAGAATATTGTCTCTGCTAGTATACATCTCCTTGAATTTTAGGGAGTTCCTAGGAATGTCTGCATAATAAAAACCAATAAAATGAACACGTATTTGTGCCATGGTGTAGCTTTAACATGAATGGGGGCAGTAGCGTAAGTTATTGTGCAATTATTTTATAGAATAATGAGAGTATATATACTATTCCCTGGTTGAGAAAAATATGAATTTCTTTCAGGGCTACAGCAACAGATGAACAATGCAGGTATGTTAGATCTAGAAAAAAACCCACTGAAAACCAGCATGATTGTACTCTCCCTGAGTAACAGAGGTGGCTAAGGAACTCTCTGTGTCAAAACTGTGTGTAAATGAGACTGAAATGGATGCAGATTATCCCTCTCTGCCAAGACAGCCTGAATTTACATGGTCATCACCCTCACCCACTCATAGATTGACCTAAAATGGCCCAACTTCCTAGAAGCCATTTCAGGGCAAAATAAATAAATAAATGTTTTTATTGATTGGTTGAGCATGTGTTGTAGTGGGGTGTGATTGGCTTTCCAAACCTCTCACAGTTGCCCAGCCCTGCAGTAGCCTTAGGAAGGCATTTGGCACACCAATGCATGAAGGGACCAGTAGGCATACACAGGGCTAGACCCACCTGCATGCTTACAACTTGCATGGCACGACCGCTATCCCACAGTAATCATGTGATGGGTGCAGTCTAATGAACCGCTTTCTCTTGTCACTATGTATACATTCCTATATACTGGTTTCATTCACTTCCTACTGAGCCATTCACCTGCCAGTTTGGGGGAAGCAACGTGTTGAAGGTATGCAGTGCTGAAGAGACAGGTTATAATTCTGTGCATTTATTTCATTCCCTTTACACATTCAGTGGCAAATGTCCATGTAATCCCTAAGCCTTGCCACAGAAAAACATTCTCCTGTAATTTACTATAGCATTGGTGAATATGACACACAACTTGAGCAGCGTGTTTAAAGTTACTAATGATAGCTGTATCAAGTGAGGTGTCAAATCACCAACCTGGATAGCTTCAAAAAAGTTATTAAGACGGATCTCTTCCAGCAGGTCTTTCAAGAATAGTTTACACCCAGCATGAAAGAACACCCCATATATACTGCATATTTTATATTATGCTACTCTCACCTATCGTTATTGGTTTAAATAGTTTATTTAATAGAGTGATTTTAATGTATGTTTAATTCTTTTTTTAAGGAGGGGGTTATGATATATTGTGTTTATCGGATGTTTTTATATTGTAAGCTGCTCTGATTGCCTTATGGTAGAAGAGCGGTTTACAAATAAAATTATTATTATTTGTCATTGCTGTTGTTATTGTGTGTCTTCAAGCCATTTCTGACTTATGGCAACCCTATCATACGATTTTCTTAGTAGAATTTGTTCAAAGAATTTGCTCTTTACTTCAGAGTAAATAATGAAGTAATGGAAGGTAGGGTGATAAGTAATATCCTTTCCTGGTAATGGAATTTGATGCAACTGTCATCTGTCTATGCCAGTGCTGTCACATAATGCCCCATTACCAGTAGATGACTGGATGTGCCATTACTCAAAATGCCCCACTCTCCAGCACCTCAGAAATGCTTCTATTTGGAGTGAAGGTGAATGGCTTCAAATGCAGGGATTTTTGTGTGTGTGATAGTACTGGAAAATGGAACTAAATTGTTGTATCAATGTGTTCCAATGCAGGATCTCAGTATTATCATCAGCATCTTACGTTCAGATCAGAAGCATATTGGAAGCTAGTGTAATTCCTTTAAAACATGTGTTAATATGGTTTCTGTATGATGTACCAGATACATTCAAAGATGTAGCCATGTTTGCTTATAGAACAGAGCTCAGAACAGTGGTCCTTGAACAAAAGAACTACAAAGATAGATTGGAAAGAAAAACAGCAGAATTGGAACTCATCAATAATAATAATAATAATAATAATAATAATAATTATTATTATTATTATTTTATATCCCGCCCCATCTGCACTCAGGCAATTGGAGCAGCTTACAGCATCATCATCATCATCATCATCATCAGTTTTCCAGGTCTGGCACACTTCCTGCACAAGCAGCCACAAGAGACTCAGAAAGAACAGGCTCTCAGGAGGCAGCAACTCTGCCCGTCATTGCCGGTACTTTCCAGGTCTGGCACAGATGATGCATGAGCATCAGCACCAGACCTCCTTCCGGTGATACAACTGCTGGAATTCTCCAGCCACCATGGCCAGTGGAATAGAACAGTGGTGTTACAAGTCAGTACAGACTCAGCCCTGCTGGGATTGGTGTGCTGACAATTTCTGAGAGAGTTGTGAGATTCTGGAAAAGTCTCAATATATGGCTGGAAGAGTAAGCAAGTAATAAATTGATGGCAAAGTGATGCAGAGGGGAATGGCTGCAGGATGTGCCAGCCAAGCAGTGGTGTGCATGATAGCATGAGTTAGCACACCAGGGTGACACCAATCCTAGTGATGCCACCTGGCCTTTTCCTGCCAATGCATCAGCCTCAGTTGCCTGAACTGACATTGAATACCAGCTTTCCCTTAAATGTTATTTCTGAAATGAGTGGGGAATGAGAGAGAGAGAGAGAGAGATTGGTCACATATTCAGATGACAAACATTCATGCATAATGTGTTTTGGCAGGGGCTTGACAGACTAGGAGGGGACTGTAAGATTTGCAGAAATACACAAAATCTGCAGGAAAAAATGTCTCAATTTGCAGGTGGAGTGAAGAAAAAAATCCCAGTGAGAACCAAGCATGCACAGTGAGCCGGAAATGGTGTCTGACCATTCAAAAGGGGGAGGGGGATGAAATGGAGTGGCTGGAAAAGTAGGACAGAGGAAGATACTCATAGATGTAAAACGGGGGCAAAAAGAGCCTTCTCTTTATCTGGATAGATGCTGTACTGGTTCACAACATGAAGCTATTTTTAAACATCTCCTGAGATGGAAGATATAGCTACCATAGAAATCAAGACTGTGCTGCAGCTGAGACTGGGCAGGGCACCAATGTGGTCACCCTCTCCTGCATATATCCAGATGGTAGAGGTGAAGAAAAGAGTGCCTAATCTATAAAACCTAGCTCTTCTTTAGTCTAAAATATCTTTTAAAATAAGCCTGCTAATTTGTTCATTATCAATATATTGTAGGTTGGAAAGTGCTGTGTCTGGAATGGGGCACTCTGTCCTTGACCAGCAGGACAGTACACTCATCCCTCCACATTTGCACCTTTGACTATGGTGGATTTGTTTATTCACGGATTTTATTAATATTTTTTCTCTAGGAACACCACAACCCTATGGTCAACTTAAACCAAAAGTCACACTGAAGGACCTAAAGGTGCCTAGAAAAGACACTCCACTAGGCATTTGTAGGTCCTCCAGCAAAATTCTATGGTCAATGTCTGGCAGATGTTGACCACCAAGTGGCACTGGAGGACCTAAAGATTCCTAGAGAGGGATTCTCGCAGGTAACAACATAGTGTTTTTATCATTTGTGTTTTTTCCACATTCATGGGGGGGGGTGTCCTGTGCCCCTAGCCCCAGTGAATGTGGAGAGATGAGTGTACATATATCTTTGGCCAAACTCTGCATGACCTACTATGCCTCCACAGTGTTGTCCAGTATTATAGATGCCCATTAAAATCAGGGCAGCTGAATCTGAGGTTGGACTGAGAAGGCAGTGTTCAGCACTGATGCAGGGCCCCACTGCAATGCAGTTACTGTAGCTTTGGTAGGATGGAGATGAAGCTACTTAAATTGCTTTGTCAGATTTCTTGCTGGCAAAACCAACCACTCTGGTGCATGCATAAGGCTCACATTCCCTCATTTAAAATAAGCATTTGAGCATCCTTGAAAAAGACATACATTTATGAAAAGTTTGTTTTACAGAGGGGTGGGTAAGAAATTATTATTATTATTATTATTATTATTTATTAAAAGTTGACAAGTATCCCTCATTGTTTTGTTGAAGGTCCCACTTTCATATAGCATTTTTAAAAATCATATGGAGCCAAAATAATGCCAGTCATTATTGCCAAAATAATGCCAGTCATGAAGAACAGGGTGATATCAACATGCTTCTGGGAATCCTGAGATTTGCAGGCATACCTTCCCCAATACTTTTTAAAAAAATCTTAAAAGAAGCTCCAGATCAACTGAATCAGGTGTGAGTGTACTCAGTGGCAGAACTTTGGCAAATGCTGGTTTTGTTGTTATTTGGGGACTACAACATGGATACAGTTGAAGGTTTATTTATTTATTTATTTGGAGTATTTATACCTTGCTTTTCAGCTACAAGGGCTCTCAAAAAGCTTACATTTTTTTTTTAAAAAAAATTAATTAGACAGTTCCCTGCCCTCAGGCTTACAATCAAAAAAGACATGACACAAAAGGAGAAGGCAATGGCAGTGCAGAAGAGATCAAGCACATTAGTTCTTCTCTTCCTCTTCCACCCACTGCCCACCTTCTGCCCTTGATCCCTCCCCCTGAATGAGCCGAACATGACTGGGGCCAGGTTCACCTTGGCCTGGCCCTGTTTTTTCCCAAAAGAAATGGGGGAACCCCCGGTTTCAAATACACTGCGCCAAGGGGCATTTGCTCCTGATCTCTAGTGCAAGCCCCAGATCCACTTGTGAAAACACCAAAGCCAATGAGAACTTCTTACTTTTAATCCAGGTTGCAATTCGGTTCAAAAGGTAGTCTGAATGGCTCCAGTAGTAGCAAGAATAATAAAAGTAGTCGTAACAGTAGTAATTATTTCCCAAGCTTTTTCCGGTGGTCACAGACTGTTGATTGTTTGCAGGGTGTGGAGTGAAATTAAAGGGGAGAAAATGGAATGGAGCAGCTGGAATGCTAAACGTGAGCATTGCACACTCTAGCTTTTTGCTGCAAGTCCCATTTCTTTGAAATTATTAAACACTCTACTTGGATTTAAGAGGCAAAGACTATTCGCATTTGCTGGAAATCAAGAAATGAGACCAACAATTGGAGACCAACAGTTGCCAGTTGGAAGAGAACTATTGAAGTAGTACTGGGTGCTTGTACTTCTTCGAGAAACATCTCCCTTGAGACTTACTGCTATCACCAATATCATAGCACTATGCGTGCATATTCCCACTACTGGTGCAACTGTGCCAGATGTTGGCATAGTCCACCTGGCAACATGGCAACCATTTTGAATTGTCTTGTAATCCAAGGCACATTATTTCAGAATAAAATATGTTGAATTTCCTCCAGGTTCACTGCAGATTAAAAAAGGATAGGGTCAGTCTGAATGCTTGCAGTTCCATTCTCCTGTTCAAATTGTCTTAAATGAAGCCTAATGTTTTAATTTCACAAATGTTTACTTGGAGATATGTTAAGGAAATGCCTAAATTTCTTTAGGTTCAGCAACTTAGGGTATGTTTGTGATGCTTGAATCCTGAATATGTTGTAAATAATTCTCTCTTTTTTACTGGATATTAAGCATAAGTGACATAAGACTGAGAGAGACAGTAGAAATAACTATAAAACATGTATCAGTATTACAGTAGTATGGAAAGCTTTTTTAGGCTATCAAAATGCAGATTATGGTACAAAAATGCTGTTTTTCTAAACTGAATTCTAAAGGGAAAAGGGGAAAGGAAATGTGTGCTGAACCTATTTAAAGAGTTTAAGGACATAACATTTGGTGATGTGTGTGAAAATGCAGAAGGCTAACATTTGACCATATGCTAGAAGAGTTCTGATCTAGATCCATGGGTTTTGATGCTGTTGTCTGCATTTCTACCCTCTGGAGCAATTGGGATAGAAATGAATGCCAGTTTGGAATAAGATGTCAGGGTGATTGAATACACAAATGTAATTAGCTTTTTTTTTTCATCCTGGTGTTCCTTTTGTTTTCAAAGAAAACAAATCAAGCAAAAGGACTACTTTTAACAGGGAAGTAAACTACCGCTTTCAGTACTGAAGCAACTTGGCTTCTTGGCTTCTTAGAGATTCTCAGCTGTATGTGGTGTGAAATGATCAATAGGGGGCTTTAGTTTCAGGAAACATTTTTTTAAACAGAAAGGTTGAATGTTTATATTTAACAGCTTGCTTATTGCCACAAAACCCCAAATGTTTTTATTTATTTGTGCAAGATCTAGAATATGCTAGAGTCCCTATGACTAAGGGATTTTTTTTCTCCAGTGTAATTAAGACTTCCTTGCTCATTCGTAACCATAACCACAAGGTTAAACGGTCCCCTCTGTTCTTGAGAATTTCATCCTTGAAAAATGCACTGAACATCAGTCCCTGCCAAATTCAGGGATGTGTCTTCCACAGGCATTTTCTGTCCAGTGTGGAACCACAGCCCAGGTATGTGACTAACTTCTTAGTCATATAAGCAGAAAGTACTCATTTTATATTAGTAATTGTTCTCTCTTCAAGCCAGGACTATATAGCTTCCTTTTAAGCCTAGCATCTACAGAGTTTCAGAACTGACACACAAAACCTCTGTGCAGTCAGAATGTGAGTTCTAAAACACACAGAAGAGAAATGCTGGAACAGAAGCATTTGTTCTTAGACAAATATATTAATATCCCTCAGGGTCCCAGGAGAACCTTTTAGGGGAAGCGGGAATAAAGATTTTAGATAAAACAAAAACACTCTATCACACCAAGATATCTCTGGGATGCTTTAAACTTATAGACTCATCTGTGAGTCTGCCTTGCCCAGTCTTACGTTGTCTGAACTAAGAATGAGTAATAGCAAGAAATGTAAATATAAGTAAGCAAACAAGATATTAGCAAGAAATAATGTAATGGTGTTTGGAAATAATACAGTGAAAATAGTGGTGATTTTTTATAGTTCCTACTTGCCTAATATCCTAATATATATCCTGACAATCCAGACTCAATGCAGATTATCACACAGGACTTGGACCTAACTATCCACAACAGGATAAACATGTGTTTAACTCACAATGACAGGTCTTACCACGCTCTAATGTGGTTTCTTCCCAGGCAGCCTGTATGGAGCCCCAGGCTTATCCTGTAGCTTTTCAAGAATGGGGAAATCCCATTCAAGCACACACTGTCTACACTCCGACCACATAAGAGTGCAGTAAGATCTGTCATTGCGGATTAAATGTGCATCTATCCTGTTGGGGATAGTAGAGTCCAAGTCCCATGTGATATTCTCCTTTTTATCTATATATGTCTTCAAGTAGCCTCTAGACTTATGATGATCCTATGAATTTCATAGGTTTTTCTTAGGCAAGGACTACCCAAATATCCAGTTCCTTCCTCTGAGATATACCTGACAGCACCTGATATTCATTGGTGGTCTTCCATCGAAGTACTAACCAGAGCAGACTTCTGTTGGGAAAATACATGATCAAATCATGGGAAATCTTTTTCTATTCTCTGAGTCAACTTGTATTTGTAGGAGCTCAGTTAGAATATATACTTCCAGAAACTAGAAGGTAATATGCCTATTGCTATAGTAATAATTTGTCACATTTCACTGTCCTTAGGAGCTACTGATAAAGACAACAGTTTTCCTGCCTGGATTTTTCAGGATTTTACGAAGCCAATTATAATTGCCTACTGCAAATACAATCACAATTTAAGTTCCATTTTTTAAAAAAAACAACAAAACCATACAAGAAATCATATATTAAACTGAACAACTTCTAATTTCCCAACGTTCCATGCATCCAGTGTAGTTCAGCACAGGATTTGACTGTAGGACTCTTTTGTATATGCTTCCCAGTAGTATTACAGTGTAGTGCATTGGACTATGACTTGGAGATCAGAGTTTGAATCACTACTCAGCCATGGAAAGCCACTGGGCCCCAGGCAGCTACATTCTCTCAGCCTAAGATGCAAATCCCCTCTCAGCAAATCTTGCCAATAAAAACTCATGATAGGGTTGCCATAAGTCAGAAACAACCTGAATGTATACAACATCAGTATTGCAACCTTGAGTGCAAACCTTAAAGAACCAAATAAAACATGCAGAATTTTTTATGGTTCTACCCCACCCCAGGTGTCAAACCAAGAATTCATAGATATTGCATCTACAAAAATAAGATCACACTAGAAATCCACTTGCAAAATTTAGTAAACTTACTTTATTGATTGCTATTCCCAGAATCCCCAGCCAGCATGTGTACAGGCCACGGTGGTCAGCTGACTGTGGTGTTGTCATTAAAAAAAGTAACTTTTCTATGCACTGCCCATGTGTAAGGTGTTTTGCTACACGTTTGCTAATACAGTACTGTTTCTCTCAGATCTATCACAAATAATTCAGCATGTTTTATTTACAGAGTTCCTTATAGAAAACATTTGGATTTACTGATGGCAAGCACCCGAACCTCCCCAGCTCCATCCCTCCCGTCCAAATATATTCTTCTGGAAATGTGTCTCTACTTCTCCAACCACTGCATTCTCTCCTTTTCCAGATGACCCAGCAACAGTTTCTCTGTTCTAAATTTTCACTACTAATCTTTCCTGATACATTGAATGAAGACAGACATTTTAAATGTGGTAGAAATGATCGTAACACAATTCATTACCAAATCACTTTCCCATTTTCCCTTCCTCAGCTGCCATTCTTCCTCTAACAACAGAGTCATGATGAGTGTCTCTGAAGATGTATTGTCCCTCCCATTTCTTGCATGACTACAGAAACTGTGTTTTTTCCCTATTTGTTGACTGACAGGCTTTAGTTAGAATTAGAGTAGATTCTGTGTTTGGAGCTTGAAGCAGCTCTGTTGGTAAGCCATCTGTTCCTGGTGACTGATTTTTCCCAAGCACTCTGAATGAAGCTTTTCCTTCACTTTCTAAAATAGTAGGTTTATAGTTCTTCCATTGAAGAATGTGTCATCCTTTCATTTATTTTATATAGCTCCTCAGTTTATTGTTTCCATTAGCTTTTTACTTCTTCTTGATCAAGTAATGTGTTTCCTTGGTGGTCATATATCATCATATAGCACTCATATAGCATATATGAATCATGTAGTTATATAGCACTTTGATTTCTCAGATCCTGTGGAAGACATCTTTAGTTTTTCCTTTTCTGTTGTCATCTTTTATTTCTCTGCACTGTTTATTATAGTAATTCTCCTTCTCTCTGCAGACAAGTCAGTTGTATTCAGGGTTCTGACTCTATTTATGTCACCTTTTGCTTTTGCTTCTCATCTGCCCTGAATTGCTTGAAGAGTTTTGTTGCTCATCCATTGAGGCTTCTCTTTCTTTTTGGGTCAAGATAGTGACTTTTTGCATACCTTCCTGACAGTGTTCCTGGCTTCCATCCAGAGTTTGTCTGGCTCTTAGTCAGTTAGGCTTAATAGTGCGAATCTATGTTTTACATGATTTTTCAATTCTATGTGGATGTTTTTCTGGTTGTATTTTGGCACCAAAATTGTCTTTGTCCTGAAACAGACAGGCACTAAGAGGTGCCCCGTCACATGTTAGGGTTGCCTGTGGGCGAAGCTTACATATTCCTCACAACCCTAACACGTGATGGGGGCATTATCACTGCGGGGCACCATGTACATGGCATCCACAGCGATGACGTCGCAGCAGCAATGACGTTGCAGCTGCGATGCAAAAAGGAGCCGCGTTTCAGCGCTCCTTTTTTTGCTGTGTACCTTCGCAGCTGCGTGTGGTTGCTGCAGCAAAGGAATGCAGCAAAAAGACCAGGCCACAGGCCGCCCTTTTTGGGCCGTCTGTAAAGCCTCTTAGTGTTCTTTAGGTTTACTCTAATGTTTGGATATTATCAGTTCTGTGGTCTGCGCTACAATCTGCTCCTGATCTGCTCCTGATTGCAGAGAGAGAGTGGAAATTCTTCATCTTCTGCTTCCAGTTATGTAGTCTATTTGATTCAGGTACTGTCCAAGCATACAGTCACCTCTTTGGTTGCTTGAAGAATATGTTTGCAATGAACAAACTGTTGGGCTTGAAAATTTAATCGGTTGCTCTCCTGCTTCATTGCTTGATTCTAGCCCAAATTTTCCCACAGTCTTTGGTTCTGTACCGTTTGCTACTTTTGCATTCTTAGTGCCTATTAATAATGAGAAGTCTTGGATTCCATAGAATCTTTCTTTCTTGGATGCCAACCTAGAATCATTCAATTTCTTATTTTCTGCCTCTGTAGTTGGAGCATAAACTTGGATATTGATGGGTTTTCTCTGGAGTCTTATTGATAAGATTTTTTCAGAGTTTGCATTATATCCTTTGACTGTTTTTGCTGCATCTTTCCTCACTCTTAATGCCACCTCATTTTCATTCCCTGAGTAAAATGCTGTGTAATCATTTGGCTGTAAATGTTTTATTCCTGACCACTTAACTAACTCACCCCAGGTCTTGCAATATTTACACATTCCATTGCTTGTTTTTCTACATTTAGTTTCCCAAAATCCATGCTTCACCCATTCCATCTTCCTATAATATGTGTTGTGGAGCTTCAGACTGTCTTTTCACCCCTCAGCATGTCAACAGCTGAATGTCATTTTGGCTTCAGTCCAGTTGCATCTTTAGCCACAGCACTACTCATAGTTGCCCTCTGCTCTTCCCCATTACTAAGTTAAGTGCCTTCCGACCTGGGAGCTTCACCTTCTGCCATTCTGACTTGTTTCGTTTTAGGTTGTCTCATCATAGGGTTTTTATGGTAAATGTTATTCAAAGGTTTACTGTGCTTCCTTCTTCTCAGTACTAGTAAGTGTTAACAATACAAAACAAAGTGGCACTGCTGTTGTCTCTGAGAGGTTCCCCATCAGTATCAACACACACACACACACACTGCTGCTGCCTAGTATCTGTTTGGCACATTTAGTCTGGCTCTTCAGAAAAAGCCTGTCTGACATGGGAGATCCTACCATCTGCACTGCTACCATCTGCATAGTCTCTTGCCTCACAGGAACGCATCATCGCATGCTATGGAAAGATAGTGCCCTGGTGGCCCCATGTAATATAGGTAGGGGATTATTATGTGAATGGCAAGTAAAAGCTAAGCTTATATATTTAGTTAATTTCTATCAAATCTTATTCTTGGCATGTGACCCAATTTTATCTTAATCTAATCTAATGAAATCTAAATCTGACCAGAAAATTACTCAGATAGCTAGCAATAATAAAATATAGTTTAAGAAAAAATGCTCATATTCTATACTGTGTACCTGTTTACGCACACGTAGCTAAGTAACATCTCCCAAACTCCTCCTCCCAAAGCTGCTTTACTAGGTTACGGCTGCTGCTAGAGGGGAGTTTTTTTCTGCTGAGGATCAGGGCAGAAGGAGGAGGATTCCAACATCACCTCTGCTCACCAGCAAACAAGGTCGTGATGAGGAATTGCATCAGGAGCTCCACTTCTGATTATCATGACTCACTCATGTATGTGTGCATGTGCTTGTGTGTGTGCAGAAACATCCTCTTCTTGCATCTCAGTCACCAGCAGAACAGGACTCCTTCATCTGATGCAGTTGCTATGGTTATGTAGGCAAAGGTAAACTTTTTCCCTTTGACAAGATTGTCTAGTTGTGGTGATTGAGGTGCAAGGAAGAGGATGTTTCTGCACAGTGTTCATCGCCATTACTAGGCCAAAGAGCCAGCATTGTCACAAACAACTCTGTGATCATGTGGCCAGCATGACTGCACAGAATGCAGTTACCTTCCCACCAAAGTGGTACCTATATATCTACTTGCACTTTTGTATGCCTCCGAACCGCTAGGTTTGCAGAAGCTGGAAGTAGTGACAGGATCTCACTCCGTCATGCGGTGCTTAGGTCTCGAACTGCTGATCTGCTGACCCCCGTGAGCATCAGAGTCGCCATCTTAACCATTAAGCCACTGTGTAGGATTAGTGAATACAGAAAAGTCACACATTAATAAGTCTAGGTTACAAATCTGTAACTACAATACTGAATTCATCAAAATCTATATTAAAAATATGAAATATTTGGGTGATATCTTGGGTAAAGAAACCCAGAAAATGCTCAACCTTTCTGTAAGAAATCTGTACTTTGGTAGAAAACAAGTTAAAAAGGAAGACCTAGAATAATAGAGCCATACAGTGGGAAGTGACCCCATGGGCTATCACTACTACCTCTTCAGGAATTTGGTTGCCTTGCCAAAATGCTCTTATTGTTAAGATATCCCTTCTGATGTTCAATTGAAGTGTACCCTCTTATAACTTAAAACCATTAGACCTGGTCCTATCCTCTGGGGCAAAAGATAACAAACTTCATGTCTGCAAAACCTGTTAAGATATCTAAAAGTGTAATCATGTCACCCCACAGTCTTCTCTTACTGTGCTGGAATGCCCAGTTCCTTCAACCTTTCCTCATATGTTTTGTTCTCTATACCTTTTATCATTTTTGTTGCCTTTCTCTGAACCTTCTGCAACTTATCTATATCCTTCTTAAAACTGAAGCCTCATTAGTGCAGCATATAGTATTACTATTACTTCCCTTGTCTTGGAAACTACAGTTCTATTAATATGGGCTAAAATATTATTTCTGTACTTTGCTGCACCACCACACTGCTGGGTCATATTCAGCTTATGATCAGTAATAAACTCAAGCTCTTTCTCACATGTAGTACTGATGAGCCATGTATTTCCCATCCTATAAGTGTGCATTTGGTTTTGGTGGCCTAAATGTATATTTTTGCCTTTCTCTGTTGAATTTAATTCCATTCATTTCAGCCAAATTTTCTAATTTATTAAGGTCCTTTTGAATTCTGCCCCTCTCTTCCAATGTTTTAGCCATGTCTCTCAATTTTGTATCATCTGCACACTTGATCAGGATTCCCTGTAATCCATCAACTAAGAATAGATAAAAATATTGAAAAGTGTTGGCACAGAAGTCTGCAGCACCCCACTCAAGACCTCCCTCCAGTCTGAAGCTCAGCCATTATTGATGACTTTCTGAACATGATTTTCCAAACAATTATGGATATATCTGACAGTCTTCCTATCTATTACACATTTAATCAGTTTGCTATGCAAAATATCATGCAGGACTTCATCAAATGCTTCACTGAAATCATCCACAACATTCCTACCATTTATTAAACTAGTGACCTGATTTTATAAAAGATGTAAAATTAGTTTGGCAAGATTTTTTTCTTGACAAACCTACGTTGGCTCCTACCAATCTCTGGATAGTCATCTAGATACTTGAAAACAGACTCCTTTATAATCCGCTCTACTATTTTTCATGACATTGTCATACTGGCTTGTCTGTAGTTTCCTGCATCTTCTTTTTTGCATATTTTGAAGAGATGGAAAGTGTTTGCCCTTCTCTAATCCTCTGGCACCTCACTTGTTCTCCAAGATTTCTCAAAAATGATGAGAAGTGGTTCTGTGCTTACATCAGCAGGTTCCTTCAATACTCTGGGATGCAATTCATCTGGACTTGCATATTTCAACTTGTTTAGGCTAACTAGACAATTTCTGACTAACTCCTTATTGATCTTGATTTGCAATCTGGATTCCTTGCCAAGGTATCTGCTAATGCATGAAAATACATCATTTTCTTTTTAACCAAAATTGAAGCAAAATTCAGTAGTTCTGCATTTTTTGTTGTGATCTTAACTTTTTACCATCCTACCTGAGCAGTTCTCTCATTCTCTTGGTTCAAACATATTTGAAAAGCTCCTTCTTGTTGCTTCCTTCTTCCCTTGCCAGTCTCAGCTCATTTTCAGTTTTAGCATTCCTTACATTATTCTTACAAGTTTGGATTACATATCTGTATTCTTCTTTAATGTTGTACTTTAGTTTGTCCTTCATTTCATTCTTTATATGTTTTCTTTTTCATTTTCACTCCCTCCTCAAGTTTACTGTGCAGTCACTTCGGCTCTTTCAGATTTTTTCAGATGTTTTAGCTTGTTCTTCATTCCATTTGTTATATATTTTTGTTTTCGTTTTCACACCTTCCTCAAGTTTACTGTGCAGTCACATTGGCTTTTTCAGATGTTTACCATTTTTCTCCATCTTCCATGGAATTGTTTGCGATTATGCATTTAGCAACTCCTTCTTCATGAAATCCCTCCCGTGCTTGGTGTCTTTTTCCTGTAGCATATCTAGCCATGGGGCTCTACCCAATATTTCCCTGACTTTGGTAAATCAGCTTTTCTGAGATTCAAGGTCCGTGTTTGATTATATTCTTCTTTGGCCTGTACTACAATCACAAATTCCAGCATTACATGGTCACTTCCTGTTAAAGTGCCAACTGTTTTGATTCCAGTGACCAACTCCTCCCTATTGGTTAGGATCAAGTTCAGAACTGCTGATCCCCTTGTTCCTTCCTCTACCTTTTGAAAGAGGAAATTATCTGCAAGGCACATCAGGAATTTTTGGAGAGCCTATGCTTAGCAGAGTTAGTCTCCCAGAAAATATCAGCATAAGTGAAGTTCCCCATAAATACCAGTTCTTGCATCCTGGAGATTTCTGAGATTTGTTTCTGAAAAGCATCCCCCACCACCTCATTTTGGTTTACTGGCCTGTAGTTAATTCCTATCACAGTGTCATTTTGATTTCTTTCTCCATTTATCTAACTGAATGCTCTCAACAGGTCCAGTCTGGTCACTTGGGTGGATTTCCATACCAGTGAGTTTGTCTTGGACATACAATGCTAATCCCTCTCCTTGTCTTCCCTATCTGTTTTTTTTAAAAACAGATTATATACTTTAGTTGTTATATTCCAATTATGGGAATCATTTCACCAAGTCTCATCTTTTATTTTAATTTTTTACTATGGGTCCCATCCTCTCTCTCAGCTTCTCCTCCAGAATTCACATCCTTGTGTTTAGAGCTTACTTTTGGACAGACATTTGAGCTATGATCTCCAACCCTACCCCCAAAGTTTAGTTTAAAGCCCGCTTGATCAGATTCGCCATGCTTTTGCCAAGTTCTTCTGGTCTTCGTAAGGTATAGCCCATCTGTAGCCAGTAGACCTTCATCTAAAAAGTTAAGACAATGGTCCCAGAAGCCAAACCTCTTTCATCAACACCATTTGCATAGTCAGCCATTCACCTGCAGTATCTTCCCTATATAAGAACAGGACACTGTAAAATACTGAACTGTAAAATACTGAATCATTTCAAATCACACCTATTTGAAATGATCCAGTACAATTGTCTTCAAAGGCAGGGCTAATGTTTTAAGTTTCAATTTCTTAACATCCATAGTTTTATCATTAGAACTAAAAGAGAAACATAGCAGAACATGGAACATTCCAGTCTCAGTACAGAGTGAAGCTAAGTTATGCGGATAGCAGAAAAAAGCTATTTGGCCTGATTTTCATTTTAACTAAAAGACATTTATGTTACTTTACTACTAGTGAGAAGCTGTGGTTCCTTCATGCATTTCCTTTGTACAACATGCCAATAGACTCTGTAATTAGAAAAGGAGGAGTTACATTCAATTGCAGTGAGTGAGCCAGTTCTGTTAAGAGCAAATTTTACCTCACATGAAAAGAAAACAAATAAGTGTGTGTTTTGATTTATGAAGCTGAGCTCATCCTCAGAAAATACACTCCCTCCACCACATGATGGAGCAGAAGGAACATGTCTAGACATGAAGCCTATGTAATACCTGGGGCAATCAGTGTCTTTGCCAGGTTTAACCAAGGTATTGAAGAAAGATGGCCAAGAAAGAGGGAAGGGGAGGTTTGGAATCTACTGAATCAAAGCTAAATATTTTTGTGGGGAACAAACTGCCTTGGGGATAACACACATGTAATAATACTTCTCAGTTGTCAGACCCAAAATGCCCAAGGCTTCCCCCGCCAATCATTATTCACTCTCCATTTTCATAAGATCTGACAGGTTTTTATCTCTTTTTCCCCCCTTTCCTTCTATCTTTCTGTGAATGTATTCATGGACATTCAGTGCTAAGCAAATCCTTGCATTTCCCAGATTTGGTTGAGGAAGAAATGAACATATTTCGCAATCTCCAACATATGTGTTACCAGCATATGGCAACCTCAGGTAGAAGTTTAGGCCCTATCATCCTTCTCTTTGTAGTTGTGTGCCTTCAAGCCATTTCTGACTTCCAGAAACCTTAAGATTTTCTTTGCAAGATTTTTTTTTGGGGGGGGTGCATTTGCCTTCCCCAGATGCTGAAAGAGTGTGCCTTGCCCAAGGTCATCCAGTGGGTTTCCATGGATGACTGTGGATTCAAACCCTGGGCTCCAGAGTTGTAGTCCAACATTCACACCACTCCACCATGCTGACCTCATCCTTCTCTATAACAGCAAAATTGGCTGGAGAATGTTGACAGGGTTGGGGCTTATATGGGGCCACTGTGAGATGAGACAAAAGTGTCAGTATAAAGCGGTGGTTCTTAAACCTTTTTTTAAAGGATAGAGACACCACCTCCACAGGAAAAATGCATATACATGAACACACAAATAATTTTGCATCCAATTTATTTTATGTCACTGGAAATTTATTTCCTTTATATGGGGATTTTAAAAAAAATATCTAAGAAGATTGTTAGTTTTTTACCTTAATAGTTACCTTGACAGCAAAAATGCCAAATAATTTAGCTGTCTTGTTCATGCCCCCAAAAGCATGAGTGTCAATGTTCCAGACCATCTGGTATTAAGAAGCTTCAAAGTTTACAGAAGTATAAAAAGAAACCCCATTTTAAAAAGATAAGTTTTTAAAACAAAAAGCAGCACAAAACAGCAAGTATCCAATGAAGATCTACTGTGCCAGGTAACAATTAATGGATTGCTGGCTTTATTTGGTTAATGGTTTAAAATGCCTACTATCTAGATTTCTTTGAGTATATATAGTCTGGAAACTATATGTTACCCTTCAGAACTATTTATTCGCCTTTGACTTTTTAACATATTATTATATTACAACCTAAAGTAGAAATAGATATACTGGGATATTTTACCTCTTGATATACACAAAATACTCAACACTGTGAAGACAGAAATTACTTTTTTTACTGTTCAAGGCTGTATTTCTTGTATATCAATATGATATATATAAGGCTTGTACTTAGTCTCTCTAAAATTTAAGAGTCATCTTATTTTGTTCTGTTGTTATAGCCACTGACAACACCTTTTAATTGGGGTAAATCCCTACAGCACGATTAGGGAAGAACCAAGGGGATTGGAGAATAGTGTGAATAGTATACAGGTTTTCTGTTAAGAGGAACTAAAACACAAAGGAACATTCTTTTTTTCTTTATTGGTCATCTCTTATTAACTGCTTCCATTAATATAATAATAATAATAATAATAATAATAATAATAATAATCTTTATTTATATACCGCCCTTCCTACGATCAGGGCGGTGCACAACATATGCAAGATTAAAAACATTACAATAATAGACAGAACAATATTAATATCCATATAACATTATAATAGCAGTATGCCAGTATAAGGGAATATGCCAGGCCTGGTCACAACAGGGGAGTCACAATAAAGAGAGAATATCAGGGGTATGCTTGTCCAAATAAATATGTTTTTAACCCCTTTTTAAACGAAGTGAGGGAGGTAGCTAGACGGAGCTCAGTGGGCAGCGAGTTCCAGAGGCTGGGGATCGAGATGGAGAACGCTCTCTAAATTAGTTGATAATTTAGCCTCTGGAACTCTGAGTAACTGTTGCCCAGTAGATCTAAGTGTGCGGGGTGGACAACAACAACAACAACCACCATTATTGGTGCTTAATGCAATCTATACCATGGTGTAGGTATTTTGAACATTGGTCTATGACTCTAGAGACCTAGGTTTGGATACCTGCTTGGCCATGGAAATCCACTGGGTGATCTTGGACAAGTCACACTCTTTCAACCTCAGAGGAAGGCAAAGACAAACCTGGACAGATCAGATCTAGCTATGGCGGTACATGCCTTGGTCACATCTCATTTGAATTACCATAATGTGCTCTATGTGGGGCTGCCTTTGAAAAGTGCTCAGAAACTTTAGTTGATCCAAAGAGATTCAAACAGGTTGTAAGATCTCAGGGCAGCTCACGAATAAAGACAATTTAAGACAACTGTAGACCATTTAAAAATTTATGCACTACAAATAAACAGTCTACAAGAATATTAAACAATCAAGCCATTTATAACAAAAAGAAAATTTTTAAAATGTATCTGCACAGACTATATTATGTACAATATAGTAACAAACTATGGGTTAAAAAATTATCACATGGGAAAAACACATGACAAGAGCAAACTCGTGGCAGAAAAGTAAGTTCCATAAGTACAAGAGAAATTCAAAATATTCCAAGTTTTTAGAACAATAATATCCCCACAAAGGATGATGATTATAATTCTTATGAATTATGGACAATTTGTAAAGACATTGACACAGCATTTAAATTTTGCTGCCTCTCTTTTTAATCAAAGTATACTTCAGTTACAATGAGCCAGAGCGAGTGTCAAAGAACGGATGAATCCTGACTGTCATTTGACAAGCTTTGTCTTACCACAGCCACCACATAGGAAACTGGTTTCTGAAGCATTCTACCAAGAGTAAGAGGAGAATTATACCACCCTCTTAGCTTCATTGAATTTATGATGTAGAGCAACTGGGTGGTGAAAATTACCCATTGTTGGAATGTTAGAAACAACTGTCTGCTGTCATGGTTATGAACCCATTAAGGCCATTTCTTTTAGGAAACAATTTTCTGGATTTGCTCAGTGGCTGGAGACCTGCTGGTGCACTGAGCTAGTAGTTGCACTACGCTGGTCATTGCATTTTTCCATAGCCCTGCAGCAGTAGTGAGAAAAAGAAGATAAGACCTTCTGGCTCTAAGTAGCCTATCTTTCCCCTGGCATTACTTCATCAACAGATATCATATTCCCGGTTCTTTTTCCTCCTGCTCCCATCACTGTACTGCTCTAACACACAGGTGTACAATGCCAACAGGATCCCAGTCTAGAGTTATTGCCTCTTTATTATGTTGTTTTATTTTTTCCTGGATGTCAATTTTATTTCTCAGGTAAATGTTTTATCATTGTTCAATAGGTTTTCTGATAGGGCAAAGCCTTTAAAAGCAGAATGATTATTTTGAAGAAATTGGGCACCATGTTTTGTATGTAATCATTTCCCACTCAAGTTGGCTATTGACCAGAAAAATAACTGTCCTGGCCCACCCTTGCCTTTAACAGACATCTGATATGTAGAAATCATAAGGACAAGTTGAACACACCATACAGATACCTGGTGCAGAGTGAATGGGTGTTAAGAGGGACAGGGGCAACTCAGACCAAAGAATGGTGGTGTTTAAAAGGGCAATTCATACACAAGTCTTTACACTGCCTTATTGAGAATCCACAGAACACACATCTTGCTCTAAAGTGATACTGCCCTCATTTTTATCACAACCAGTACTATTCTCATTCCAGAATACAATTGGCCCTCCACATTTGCAGTTTTGACTTTTGCGGAATTGATCATTTACAGATTTGATTAATATATTCTCTCTAGGAATCTCTAGATCTTCCAGCAACGGACTATACAGTAGAGTCACACTGGAGGATTTAGGGATACCTAGAGAAAACACTTCTCTATGCATCTGTAGGTCCTCCAGTGTAATTCTGTGATCAGCTTCTGCTGGCTGTTGACCATAAAGTTGCACTGGAGAACCTAGAGATTCCTAGAGAGGTCTCTCTCAGATAAAAAAAAAAAAGATGTTTTGTATTATTATTTGTGGTTTTTCCACTTTTGGAAGGGTCCTGCACCCCTAATCACAGAAAATATTGAGGGCCCCCCTGTAATTCATTGAAATGTTTTAACTATAATGGGTCAGCAGTGCTTCTTTTCTCAGTATGTTTTCATGGCCCACATAGATTCCCTTCCATCACAGTTGTGCTGTCTTTGGTGATGATGATAGACATATGGATATATTCTCCTTCCCCAACTCCTTCTCAAATCCTTTCCATATCTCAGACATGACAATAAGACAGCATTGCATCACAGCATCTGGAAAAGCATAGCCATTGGAGAAGGTATGATGCTTCAACATTGTTTTGTATTGCTCATTATTTCATAGTCTGAAGGGTGTGCTAACATTCTATATACCATAGTATAGAATATTAAAGCACTGAGCAGTACAGTACAATATATGGAAGCACCCTGAAAAGAGATTTAATGTATGTCATGTCTGTGCCTATGAGGGTCTGTTACAGAAGGGCACCCACAAATTGTATTCAATGAGAAACTAATTTAGCTCAATAGGGAGCAGTGAGAGGGCCAGGGTAGCCAGGACTTTCAGCCGATGTTTAACAGTTCTGAAAAACTAGAATTCCAGAGTGCTAAGTGTAACTCAGTTTTATTATTTGAACAACAAGAGGGATGTCAACATTCACACAAAGCATGCATATGTGTGTGCGTCCACACACACACACACAAACACACACAATGATGTAAAAGGTGCTAGTGGGTAGCAAATTAAACGATAGTAATGAAAAATACTTATCAGTTCCAGAAGCCAGGCTCCAACCTGGGGGAAAGCTAGGAATTGAATGGGACTCTGTACTCTGCTTTGTGGTGCAGCCAGAAATACTGAATCTGACAGGGTTTCTGCCTCATTCCAAAATGTACCAAAGTGGGAGTGCCCAATTTATGGGCTGAATTGTGTCTTGAGATAGTTTGAGTTGATTTTCCAGAAAATCCAGAAACAATGGGAATCCCAGCTGGTTGATGGTTTTAACTTCAGAGTTACAAAGGGAGAATTTTTGGTTGATGGTGGTGACATTGATTTAATCAAGTAAGTGATAAAATTAGGACAACACCAGGGAGTTTGGGATAGGTTAATGTGTTGGGAAATACAATGGATGCTAGCAGAAAGATTGGCTTACTGCTTTAGGCTGACAGATAAAATGCACATGGATGGGGGTTGGAAGTTACATGGGTCATGTCCACTTGCCCTCGGGTCTTATGTGACCACTCATGAGGATTTTACTTTAAGGTCATCAAGATTTTTTCAGGATTAAATTGTTGGCCTCTATGTAACTGCTATTATAACACAATAAAATATTTGTACCTCAAAGTAAAACTGGGTATGCAGAGTGTGCTAATAAATCAATGAGGCATAATGCTGAAAAGTAACATTCAAAATATAAGGTATAACCAGCAAGTATTGCCAAAGCAGGTCGTGCATTCACACAGTCACGTTTTCATATTTTATCTTTTAACTTGTATGTTTTAAAATAGTTTTATACTGTTTTAGTTGTTACCATTTTAATTCCATTTTAGGGTATACTGGTGGATTTTCTTTCCTTCTATGAGCTGCCTTGGGCTCTAGTCTGGAAGAAAGGAGGCATATAAATAAAATAAACCAAACAAAGAAAATAATAAGATTTCTATCTGAGCAACAGTTTGTCAGCATTACTTTGCTTTTCAAACTTGCAGCAGCCATGTTTGTGGCTGACAACCCTGATTGCTTGGGGATGGGCAGAGGAAAGAAGTCAGGGAGAGGGATTGGTTCATGGCCCTGTCTACTTTGTGAGAGGAGGGTGTGGTGAGATGAAATAGATTCATCCACTTTAAAAATAGGATGAAAACCAGTCAATGGAGCCATGGTGTCAATTGCTCTTCATCACAGCATCACAGGGAACATAGACAATCAGTAGCCTAGAGAGGGAATATGGGAAATGAAATGGATTATAATGATATAAAGTGCTATGGGGGGGGGGGACTTTTGCAATAATGTGGGGTGCAATGCTTTAAAGGCAGCTATGTGTCCCCCCCCCCCAAATAAAGAGGCTGACTGAAACATTATTGGCTTTGTAAATTCACTCGAAAAAGCATGGCATGATGAGTTTATCACCTTGCATTTTCATCCTAATCAATTTTTAAAAATCCATTTCAGGAGTAGCAATTTACACAGACATGTACAGGACATCAAAGCTGAGACGATGCCTTGTTGTTGTCAGCCATCAAGTCATGACTAACGTATAGTGACCCTAAGGTGAACCTATCCTCAGATTTTCTTGGAAAGATTTACTAGTGCCTTCCTCTGAATCTGCCAAAGTCATCGAGTGGGTTTCACAGCTTGGTGGGGATTTGAGCCCTGGTCTTCAGAATCATAGTCAAATACTCAAACCACTACACCACACTAGCTCTGTAGATAATAATAATAATAATAATAATAATAATAATAATAATAAATTTTATTTGTATACCGCCCTTCCTGCGATCAGATGGTGAGGTGATGCCTAGGTACTCTTTAATAAGCATTATTAATCAAAGAAGATTGTTGGCCTGCATTGAAAATTCACTTTCTTCCATTTTGGATCTTGGGTGAAGAAAAGGAAACCAAGAACTAAATTCAAAGTTGCATTGTCAGAGTTTCCAGAATTATCTTCCCCTCTGACTGTATCCCTCCATGCTGCTTGATATAAGCTTTGGAGAGTGCCTGTTCCCCTCCATGTTCCACTGGATTCCACGGTTACTGTCCTAAACTGTGAATCCCAGGATTCCATAGGTTATTGCTATGGCAGTTTGTGGAATCATAATACTGCAATTATGTAGGGTGAAGGAACCCATGGTGAACAAAATATGCCTTGTGACAGGAAAAATTAATGCTATTATTTATTTAGTTATTTCCTACTCTTTCTCAAAAAGGGTGGAATAAATCAAACTTCTACCACAAATAGAGAAAGGATTGGGGGGGGGCAGTATTTTTGCTGATAAACCTTGTTTCCATAGTAATTGCAGAAACTTGCTAATAGATTCAAATTGTGTGACATGTGGCATTGTTTGGAATATGTAGGTATTCTTTGTTTGTGATTAATAATAACTGGATCTCATCTTTCTTTCTTTTTCTTTTTTGTAAAAATGGGTGTTTAATTTGGCTTCATGTTTGCTTACAGAAACCTGGTATAGGATAAAACTGTTAAAAATTCAGGTTAAAAAAGCAGAATCTAAAGTCAATATTGTTTTGCAGAAATCAGCTATCACATCTCTTTAAAAGCTGTTATTTGAGAAACCATAAAAAGCTTGTTTAAATGTTTAATAAAATTTGATAGTGGTATTAACAATCTGACTAGGAGGATACTGTGTGTGTTTCACAGGAATACACAGGTCAATGCATTTGTGTAGCATACCAAGATCTTGTGCATGGAGTGGTGTTACCCAGGGGTCATTCACACTAGGAAATAACCAGCTGTGGAAACTGGGTTATTTCCATGGTGTCTACACTCCACAGTGCAGTTTTCAGGGGGCAGGGCATAAAAAAACAAAAACAAAAACACTTGACCAGATGCATTTGGTACATTTATCCCTATTGCCATTTCCCGAGTACGAACAGCAACAGGGATAAAATGCCATGGAGAGATTTAATCATGGGAAATATATGAAAATAACCCGGTTTCCACAGCGGGTTATCTCCTAGTGTGAATGACCCCTCAGTTTATTTCTCTTTTTATTTTTATTCCAGGTAGGAAGGGTTCTGAATCAGAGCATGAGGTCAGTAAATAAGCTAGTTGGTGAAGATGCATTTGAACAGAGGGCTTCTATTGCCTAGAATTGAAAGACACAGGAGATTAGCTATTCTTTTTTCCTTAATGAATTTTCCCTGGGAAGAAAACTGCCATAGAATAGCTATTCTTTTTTCCTTAATAAATTTTCCCTGGGAAGAAAAAGAATGGAAGACATGGGGCCAGCGAACTGAAAATTGATCTTGCCTTGATTGATCTCAAAGGGGCAAGGTATAAATAAATATTTTTTTTAAAAATGAAGTCAGTTGTACAAGAGCCAAGATTTATGGAATCATAGAATCTTGGAGCTGAAAGGGACCACAAGGACCATTTCATCCAGCTACCTACAATGCAGATGAGGTTTGCCATTGCTTTCCTCTGAGACTGAGAGGGTGTGACTTCTCCATGACCATCCAATGGGTTTCTGTGGTTGTGTGGGGATTTGAACCCTGGTCTCCCAGAGTCATAGTCATACTCAGATAACTACACCTCACTCACTACCCTGTACGTATGATTACTTGCAAATTGAGCAAAAAAAGTAGGCCCTGGGTTCTAAAATATCACATGGAGTAGAACAAGGGTTAAGATTCATCTTACAAGAAAAAAGATTATAACTAACCATGAGGAAGAACATTTTTTATTATAAGTGCTGTTCAGCAGTGGAATAGATTGCCTCAGGTCTGGGGGGGGGGGCACTCCATATTCAGAGGTCTTTAAGCAGAGGTTGAACGGGTATCTTTTAGGAGTGCTGTCATTGTGTATTCAGCAATACATACTAACAAGAGGCCCACTTGCCCACTGCTGGCATGCCCCCTTGCTTTGATTTTGCACTTGTGTGGAGCTTGCAAAACCACTTCAGTCAGATTAAAAACACTACTGTGGCATGCCAGAGGCTGCTGGCCTGGATCAAAAAGAACCAGAAGCAGAAGAGGCTCAGCCCATGCTTCATGTAGATTTCACCCCAGAATTTCCCAGCTAGCATGGCCACTGACTGTGCTGGCCAGAGGATTCTGGGAGCTGGATTCTAGAAAGTAAGTTTTCCATGGCTCTGAAACATTCATACTACAGAGGTGTCCAGAGCAATGGTTGCCAAGGTCAGGGTTTTTCTTTCCTTTTTAAAATGTGTTTACTTGCCTTTTCACATTATATTATCATCATACTGTATTATGTTATGTTATAATTATCTTTAAAAATAAAATATTTTGGCAGTGTGGCTGAACAACCAAGGTAATAAGGTGAAGATAGATTGATTCATAGAATCTAGGAGAATGAAAAGCAACAGAGGGTGACAGCTGCAAATCATAGCAATGATTTTTTTAAAAAAAATCCAGTTAGATGGGCAAATTAATGCAATTATTAAGAGATAAACAAAAGAGCAATTATGTAAGGAGTGGGTGGGAAATACTAGAGTTCTTGGGGAAAAAAGATGGGAGATTTGGCAACAATTAATATCTAAACCAGTAAAAGAGAATGTTCACTGTGAAACAGGAAAGCATACAAAAGTCAATATAACCACATTATAGAGGACAAATATTGATGGGTAGGAAGTCTGTATGAATGGAAGAATTGGAAGAACTGAAGATTTAAATACAGAATATAAGACTGAAATTGTAGTGTAAGGAAAATAGAAAGTGTAGGATTCGTGAAGGAAATAAAAGTAAGTGCTGAGGGTATGAGGATGTGTAAAGAAGGTATGAGGAAGGTGTTGATGTGAAGGAAGGATGGTGGTATGAGAGGGGGAAGATAGACAGAAAGAGTTTAGGAGTAAAGAAAGTAAAGTTTAATGATAAGAAGGTTCAAGAGAAGGAAAATATATGTTTAAAGTTGGTAAGGGAAGGTAATGGTGTGATATTAGAGAAAGTGAAAGAATGGAGGAAGCAATGGATAGAACAGAAAACAGATAAGTAAAGGCTTGGCTTGTATTAATGTAAGATGTTCGAGAGATTTGATTGTGTAGTTTTATTGCTTTTGTTATTGATTTTGGCATGTATGTCTTTTTTTGGATATTAATGTATATATGAAGTTTATAGATTTGGGTTTGTATGTATTTGTTTATGTTGTATGTTTTCTGCTGTATGTCTTTTTAATCACTAAACATTATTTAATAAAAAAATCCAGTTAATATTTATATGTTCCTCCCACAAATCCATTAAAAAGAAAATTCTTCAGTGAGGGGGATTTCCTTTTTGTGTTCTTCAACATGAAACACAGAGAGTATCTGTGTATTGTGGAAGCTGGGTGTCCTTGGATAGTCTACTTGTTGCCACAAGGAGTTAAATATTGTTACGCACATATATGCAGGGAGAAAAGCTACTTGAAATCCTCCGACATTGTAAATTATTATTCCCCATATGCTCAAATATTAATCCAAAATACCTGACATTCTATATAAATGGCATGGTAATTAACAAGAAGTGTCATAAAATATGTCCATGCATTTTCACTATGAAGCAAATAATATAATAGAAATAATGTTGTATTTTCAACCCCTAGTAAATATAACATTTCTGTAGAATAACAACAGATGCAGGTCTCATGCTTTCTTTTTTTAAATTATTTTCCATGATTATATATGCAGTATTAATCTTCTCACCTATGTCCCTTCAACCTAACAAGTCGAGGTATTTAAACCTTCATTCTGTTTGTATATAGAAACCCTGTCACTAATACACATTATCCATCTGTCTTGAAACAAACAAATTCTACTTGGGATAAGAATATGAAACATATGTCTCTTTGTTTCTTTTATAAGCAGTACTGTATTGGCTTTTGTAATTCAAACACACAACACTGCTAAACAAGAGGAGTATGTATAGACTGAGAACAAGTAAGATACTATGTGGAGTCAGGTGATACTGTGGTTTGAGTGCTGGACTGAGACACGGGGAGACCAGGGTTCAGATCCTGGCTCAGTTATGGAAACCCTGGGCAAGACACACTCTCTTAGCCTTTGATAAAGGCAGTGCCAAATTTCCTCTTAATAAATTTTGCAAATCCCTATGATGAGGTTGCCAAAAGCCGGAATCAACTTGAAGATGCATAACAACAACAAGAGTAACAAATGATACAACAGTTACTCAGTATGTCAGATTTGGAGAGACTCAGGTTCAGAGCCTGGTAAAGTTACTTTTCTGGATTACAGGTCTCAGAACTCCCCAGCCAGCAGGGCCCCTAGTAACTTTTCCAAACTTTTTTGTCATGTTAAAATCCACACTTATCTCATTGGAACTTGGACTAGTCACAATCTCCCATCCTGTTCATCCATTCGTGGCTTTTATGTGGGAACCACACAGATAACCTTCACCTCATTGGAAGAAAGGCAAGATAGAAATATAAATAACAAATAGCCACCATTGCCCCAACTTTTAGTCTTGAAAGAGTGCCTTCCTGAGCAGCCTGATGTCTCCATAGCTGAGGTTACTAACCAGGCATTTGTCCAACATACACTCCCTTTCCACCTCAAAAAAGGCTTTGGGTAATTGCTGTTTGTCATTTAGCTCTGCGTCTGGTACTAATTTTCAGTTTGTCATCCTTTGACTCACAGGAGCTCTTTCCTCCCTGAAAAGGATGCTCTCCCAGCTGACCATGGAAAAAATGTAACAAGCATTTCATTGCTTTCCTGATAGCACTGAAGATGAGAGGTGGGCAAGTTAGAAAAACTTGATGAGGAAGTCCTGTCATTTCCAAAAGGAAGTGTGATTCACTGTGCAGAGCATTTTTGGGAGCCTGAATCAGAGCTGTCGAGGAAGTGAATTCTTGGACAGCTTAGCCTAAAACATCACGTGGCTTGGTCTTAACTATGACTTTTCCAGTAAGTATTTGTGACTTTCCCTTGTGCCACGAGTAAATCATAAAGTCAGATTACAAAGCATGATCAAGAGAGAAGAACGAGAGAAGCAATGCAGAATGAACAGAAATTCAGTACCAATATTATTGACTGAGGAAAACCCAATAGCACTCAGTGTGTAAAATCCATGAGCCTACAAGCAGGAAGTGAACAGAAGTATGTTTTTGCTTCAGATTGGTGGGATACTGAAATGACAAGTAAACTGCAGGGCAGAGTGAAATACATTTAGACTACAGACTCTAAACGGAGCAGACTAAGCAACAAATACCTTCTGGATGTGCAGAAAAAAAAGAAGAAGAACTAAAAAAGAAGAACTAGAATTCTTGCCATGCTAGTTGAGGGATTCTGGACACTAATCTGATAAAAATTAAATGTCTAAACTTTGGCAAATTTAGAAAAGTTTAGCAAACATTTCTATACTTTGAGCCTCTGTGTGAACTCTCCACAAAGCTCTTGTCTGCTTTGAAAAACTGGAAAAAATGATTAGTGTCCTTTAACTTCTTTTAATTCCTTTTCTTTAAGCTTATATTTCTCACTGCCTCATTTGTATTTATAATTACACATGACAGTATGGCTTATACATTTTATGGAGAAGTGAAAAATGCCTCTTCCGCACACCAAATGCCAATTTATATACTTTCATATGTTCTTGGGGCTGTAAGTCCTATCAGTGACAAGGGTTCTCATAAAAGCCATCATTTCACAGATGTAAACTGAGAAATGTGTGGCCAAGCAACATATTAATGAGGAAGAACACACAAAATTACTATTTTAAGCAGAGAAACCCATGAATTTATGTATTGAGCTTAGTAAAGCCTGAAAACCCTCCCACCACAAAAATCAATAAATACAGTTCTTTTTCTCTCTCTGTGTGTGTGTGTGTGTGTGTGCGCACAGTTTGGCTAACAATAAATATATTTTTATTATTTTAAAATAAGAATTATTTTAGCAGATCTGTTCACAAATACTGGCAGCAATGGGGAAGCCATATAGGACCTCATTTGAAATCTGATGAAGAATCACAGAACCATAGAACTCAAAGGGGCCATCTAATCCAACACAACTAAAGCAACTCCTGAAAGATGCTCGCCTACCCATTATTTAAAGACCTCCAAAAATGGAGAGTTTATAATCTTCCAATTGTTTCCACTTTTGAACAGTTCTTACATCTCCTTTCTTGTAATCTGAATCCACTAATTCATGTTCTGTTCCCTGGAGCAGCAGAAAACAAGCTTGCTCCATCTTTTACATGACATACTTTCAGATATTTAATTATGATTACTGTGTCATCACTTCTCTTCTTCAAGCTAAACATGCCTAGCTGTCTCATAAGGCTTGATTTGCAGAACTTTGATAAACTTAGGCCTAAAACAGACAGGGAAAAAGTGGCAGCTTTGGGCCACTTCAGAGGTGTGGTGTGCAGCTGACGCATGCTCCTGGATCAGCCAGAAGCCATGCTGAACTGCCTAAAGTGGCCCAAAGACAGCCACAAAAGGAGCAGAAAAAAATGCTCCTTGCCAGTGGTCCATTTGGGACCATGGTAGTGGCCAGGCTCAGGAGTGCAGTGTGTGGTTGTTACAGTCCCTCACTGTGGTTTGCTTCTTCCCCTTGTCTTCCTTTTCTCCACAAGTTCCACCTTGTTGATATCCTTCGTGAACTGTGGTGACCAAAGCAGGACACAATGGGCTGATCTAGACTGGCAAAAAGGGGTGTGTTCATGTCTGCATGAAAGTGTAGCTTTTAGATGACCCACACTGAAAGTTTGGCATGAATGCACTTCTTTTGCATTTTAGTGGGGGAAAAGCAGCTTTAAAAAGGGCCTGCTTTTCCCAGCTTCTTTTTAAAAAGGGTGTAACAGTGCAGCTGCGTCCAGTTTTTTAAAGTTTTTTTTTAAAAACTGCATCCAGTTTTTTAAAGCTCCCAAACCCTAGCTCCAGCTCTAATCCAAACCCTAGACATGTGCAGAAGGGACTCTGGGATGCTGTAACTGTTATGCAACTGTGCATAAAATGTCAATTCATTCATAAAATAAAGAAATGTATTCATAAACTTAAATTGTAACAGATTTAATATCTTTTTAACGGGGGGAGGGATGCAGTTTGTTTTATTGATGTAATAGTATTTTAATGTGTAAGTCACCTCAATTGATCTCAAAGGGGTGGGTTATTATTATTATTATTATTATTATTAATAATAACTATTATTATAAAATAAAGGGGTTCATTCATGGTGCACCGATGCAACTGCACACTTAAAAAAGGGAAGCAAAACCAGAATGGTAATTGGACAGATCTTCATAACTGCACAGTTCATGTGATGTACCTGCACAACTGCGCAGTTCGCAGCTGGCAATACAGTTGCCTGTATGATGTAGCGGTGCAACTGCGCAGTTCGCAGCCGACAACAAAAAAATTAAAATTAAAATTAAAGGTTCAGTGGGGCCAAAAGCCCCATTTATTGCCACCCGTGCAACTGCTCCGTCTGTGTTTCTAGCACCCTGACAGCTTCCAATGTAGTTGCTGAGCAACAGAAAAGACTTCAGATAAGTTGTCCCCACACCTCCTCAGTGTAGCTGCCCTATGCCTTTTTAATACACACCTGGGGCTTGCAGTGTAGCTGCTAAGCATTAAGGAAAAGGCAATTTCATTTCTCCCTTTCCTGCCAATCTAGAAAGCCCCAATATTCTAAGATCTGACCAAAGCAGAATAAAATGTCACTACTAATTTCCTTGATTGGGACACTACATTCCTGTTGATACAGTCCAGAATTGCATTGACTTTTTTGGCTGCTGTGTCACACTGTTGACTCTTGTTCGGCTTGTAGTCTACTAAGAGCCCTGGATCCCTTTCACATGTACTGCTTTCAAGCCAAGTGCAAGTCATCCTATATTTGTGCATTTCATTTGTCTTGCCTAGATGTAGTACCATGTTGAAATTCATTTTGTTAGCTTTGGCGCACATCTCCAATCTTTCAATACCATTTTGAATTCTGATTTTGTCTTCTAGGGTATTAGCTACCCTCCTAACTTGCTGTCATCTGCAAATTTGATACACATGCCTTCTATTCCATCATCTAAGTCATTTATAAAAATGTTATACAACACAGGACCCACGAGAGAACCTGAAGCACCCTATTAGTAATTTCTCTCCAGAATGAAGAACAACCATTGATAAACACTAAGTTTGTTCTGTCCATCATTTACAGATCCACCTCAATTTTACACTATCCAGTCCACAATTCAATATTTCCCTAAGCATATTGAAATCAGTTTTCTTGAACAACAGAGTTTGTGTCTGACTATGTTTGGCACCGCTTTCCTGGGGGCAGTGCATGGGGCAGTGCAATAAGATCTGTCAGGGACTGTTTACAACCCATGTCTATCCTGGTGCAGATTTTACATGTGATAATCTCAATTAACATCCTATCCAAGAATCCCACTGTTGGGATTTTATTGACTAGTCCATCTTTTGATGAGTCCAATTTGAGAAATGTTTCCTAACCCACTCTGAATCCAAATGGACAATCCTATTATGTAGGATAACATTTAACCAGTTTGCTAATCAAAACACAAAGGGGTGCTTTGTAAAATGTTTTCCTGAAATCAGGATAAATCACATTTCCAGCATTGCCAGAACTTAAGCTTTCTGAAACCACGATAAATTACATCTGATGTAACCTCAGAATCCACAAATCTAGTGACTTTAGTTTTTTTTATGAAGTCAAGTTTAATATGGACACAAAAATAATTTTTTAAAAAAATTTTGTATGTTCTTCTATGCTACAAAATTCAAATACAGTGGTCCCCCGCCTTACGAATCCCCCGGGTTGCGAAAACCCCAGGATCCGAAAGGCGGCGGACCGGCTTCCTATCCCTCGGGATACGAAAGATCCCCCGGGATACGAAGAAAAAAACCGCGCGGCCCCTTTAAATCGGCCGCGCGGTCCATTGACTTTAGCGGTCCCCCGGGAAACGAAAGCTTCCGGGTTACGAAAGTAATCCCGGAACGGATTACTTTCGTAACCCGGGGGACGACTGTAGACTGTTCTTGGCTGGATACTACACTCACAGTTGTACATTGGTACAATATTTGCTGAGCCAGTGTACTATAGTGGTTTGAGCATTGGGACTATGACTCTGGAGATCAGAGTTTGAATCCCAGCTCAGCATATAAACCCACTGGGTGATCTTGGGCAATTAACACTCTCTCAGCCCTGAGGATAATGATGGCAAACCCCCTCTGAAGAAACTTGCCAAGAAAACCCTGTGATAGGTCCCTTTTAGGGTCTCCATAAGTCAGAAATGACTTCAAGACACAGAAACAGCAAACAATATTTGACAGTACAATGGTCCCTTTGTATCCACTCGGGTTCGGTTCTAGCACCCCCCACCCCCGCCCATGGGCACCAAAATTTGTAGATCATAGAATCATAGGAGCAAATCAGATGGGCAGGAAAAAGTGGCTTGAAGCTGCCCTTTTCTGAAGCCACATTGAAACCCCACCAAGCACACTGCTGGCTCCCAAGGCAGCTGGAGTGCTCATGACATGACTACATGACATGGCTTCAAGCCAGGAAGAAGCGGAAAAAAGCTGCTTCTTTTTGAAATGGCTTTTCTCTGCATAAGGGCACTTTTCTGCTGACTTCAAGGCATGTGTCATCTAAATGCCACACCTTCAAGCCATCCTGAAAGGATCTCTTTTTGCCTGTCTGTTTAGCCCCATAGAGTTGGAAGAGACCACAAGGGCCATCCAGTCCCACCCCCTGCCATGCAGGAATTCCCAATCAAAGCCTCCCCGACAGATGGCCATCCAGCCTCTGCTTAAAGACCTCTAAGGAAGGAGGGAGTGTGTTCCACTGTCGAACAGCCCTTACTGTCAGAAAGTTCCTCCTAATGTCTAAGTGGAATCTCTTTTCCTGCAGTTTGCATCCATTGTTCCGCATTCTAGTCGCTGGAGCAGCAGAAAACAAGCTTGCTCCCTCCTCAATATGACATCCCTTCAAATATTTAAACAGGGCTATCATATCATCTCTTAACCTTCTCTTCTCCAGGCTAAACATACCCAGCTCCCTAAGTCATTCCTCATAGGACATGGCTTCCAGACCCTTCACCATCTTAGTCGCCCTCCTTTGGACATGCTCAAGTTTCTCCACATCCTTTTTGAATTGTGGTGCCCAGAACTGGACACAGTATTCCAGGGAGGGCCTGAGCAAAGCAGAATAGAGTGGCACTATTACTTCCCTGGATCTAGACACTATACTTCTATTGATGCAGCCTAAAATAGCATTGGCTTTTTTAGCTGCTACATCGCACTGTTGACTAATGTTCAACTTATGGTCTTAGTAAAGTCCTTAGTAAAGTCCTTAATAAAGATGGTATGCTAGGGAGGATGCCTCCAAAAATATCTTTCCCAGCATACCATCTTTACTAAGGACTGAAACAATATGCAGGCATCTGACTAACATCTCCAATTGGTTTTTTCCCCCTCCTGTTTGGTTTGTAACTTCTTGACCGATGAAGACACCCATGGAGCTTTGAAAGCTTGCAACAAGTATATTGTGCATTTTGGTTGGCCAATAAAAGTGTCACTGATGGATTTTTGTATCCAGTCCTATGGCAATTCACCTATTCGCCAAGTTTTCTCAGATAAGACAGTGCACAGGGTCCAGACAAATCTGTAAAATCTCAGTTATGAACAAAATTTTCAGAAAAAAATCTGCTGTGCTTAGAAGGGTTGATTGGTACATAACCACAGAGCTACAAATCCTGCATTTGATGATTGCTAGCCTTCATGTTATATTGATCCTGACATTCAGCAGTAAATCTCCCAAGATGTAATGCGTCAACAGCCTTCTGATACCAACAAAAATATTTATGTTTTAAATGCAAGTATAATATTTCCTTCTATTTTTCTCTATCTTGGTGCAGCATTCCCAGATAATCTGGAATTGGGAGATGTTTCTGGGATTTTAAAGATAATAATGGAGTCTATCTAAATTTTTCCATTTTAAGATTCATTTATTTAAATTCCTGTTTAACATGTCTGTACACCACCATTTATTCCATTATCTTTGAAATCTGTTTTGCTGGAGGGTTCATTTATAGCCCTCCAGCCCATCTGCCCTGGTCCAGACCCCAGAGGGAGAGAAGAACCACTGAACCTCATCCCCTTTCCCACCACCTTTCCCTTCTCCTTTTGTATTGTCTCTTCTAAATTGTAAGCCTGAGGGCAGGGAACCTTCTAAATATAAGATTGTATGTACAGCACTGTGCAAATTTACAGCACTATATAAATAAAGGTTAATAATAATTAATAATAATAATACAAAGGAAGTGCTTAAGTTCACTGATAAGCAGTATAGAAATGTACTTCCTATTGCTATTGCTAATAAGTACAACTGCATACTTGTAGAACCTATGTGGTAATGGACTCATCATGATAAAATAATTAGTCTCAGGAGTCCTAATTTTGAGCTCCAGAACAGTAATATTAGGTAGGTTAACAGATTAATTTTCACATACAAACAAAAATCTATCAGTGATACCTTTATTGGCCAACTGAAATGCACAATATACTTGTTGCAAGCTTTCGAAGCTCCATGGGCTTCTTCATCAGGCAAGATGTTACAAACCAGACAGGAGGGGAAAAAACAATTGGAGATGTTAGTCAGATGCCTGCATATTGTTTCATTCCCTAGTAAAGATGTTATGATGGGAAGGAGATTAATTTTTAGTTTTTCTTTTTTAAAAATAAAATTGGGAAACAAAATACATATAAAAAGAAAGTAGGTAAGGGGCAACTTTGCATGACTTTATTTTTGATATATCCAGAGCACAGCACATCCTTCTAGCCTTTCCATCTCCTCCACGAGAAGAGCCAAACTCTGTGGCCATTTGTGTGGGAAACTTGGCAAGAGTGAGATGCAGAAGCCAAGTTATGGAATGTGATTTTCCAGCAGCAGCATCTGGGCCCCGGTTAACTTCCTGACTGATCTCCTGCCGGAGACAAGAAGCCAACCACAATAAATGCAGAAAGTAGTGGGAAAGAGGCTTGAATCTTGGACACAGCATATATCTTTAAAAATAGCAATGCAAATCCAAAACATATTGCCAAACTGCATGCAACTTCAAAACTCTGCTGGAAAATGCATCTTCTTGTACATTTGCCATGCGGAATATGCCCTAGTTAATTTTTGTACCACTTCCAGCAACAGAGCCAAAGACTATAGCTTCATTCAAGAAATAGTTCAGCAACTTCAAAGCTCCAGACTCATCCAGATGGATCAAATGTGTCACTCTAGTGGTGGGTTTCTGTGCTGCACATTTCACTTTTTTCAAAATCCAAATGAAATTTTGTGTGTGTGTGTGATATTCCATGATTTTTCAGATGTGTCCCGGTCATTTTCTGAACATTTCAATTCCTATAAGAAAAGCAACTTCTTAACCTCCCGTTTTCTGGTGCCAATCAACTGGTATGGCTCATAAAGATGGTACATTTTGTTTTTTGTGGAAGTTGTGCTTCTAGTTGAATTAGGGGTAGATTCTCGGAGCATTAGCCCTTTTGAAAGCAGGATGAAGACTAACTCAATTAACAGTTTCCTTCATTAGAGTTTGCTGAGAAATGCACTGAATCTCTTGCATATCCTTCTGAGGCTAATCAAAGTAAATATAAGGCAGACTGGCAGTATTTTACTTATATAGCTGAAAAACTTACTAGATGCATTTAAACAGTGATTCTGAACAAATATTTAAGTTGCTTAAAACTCAGAGAAATTTTTAGTAAAATTGTGATTCTATGATTCTCCATAGTGGAAGAGCAAAGTAGAAAAAAGAGAAGGAGGGATGGAAGGAGTCTCACTTCCTTTAAGTCAGTTTCAGACTCTAGGTTTTCATTCAATTTGACTTCTGTTCTTGTTGGCTGTATATGGCTTCCAGCCTGATTTTTGGAAGTACCCATATGTTATCTACTGAGTCACTGATGTATCATCGATTGAACATGCTTCTCTTCCAGGGCTGGAGCGAGGTACTTTGCTACCGAAGATATGTCGCTCAACCACACCTGTGGCCAGCAGAACAATTTAGGGGTGTGTGTGTGTGTGTGTGTGTGTGTAGGTGACAGCTGACTCTTTCGAAAGGAAAGGGTGGCAAAAAGGCTCAAGAGGAGCAACTACTTGTCTATTGCTGCTGCCCTCCTGCCCTTTCCACCTGAAGTGATTTCCTCACTCTGCCTAATGGTAGGACCAACCCAGATGGCTTCTCTGATGTCTTACATATTATTTACTTGAACGATTGCTAGTCATATATCAACGCACTGAATTACCAGTTGAAAGCTGTTGTTGTAGCAATAATATCCACACACAGAGGTTCCTCGCAGGTAAAATCTACTGTGTGTTGTGGGCCTTCAAGTCATTTCTGACTTATGGTGATAATAAGATGGACCCATCATGGGGTTTTCTTGGCAAGATTTGTTCAGGGGCGGTTTGCCATTCCCTTCCTCTGAGGCTGAGAGCATGTTACTTGCCCAAGTGGGTTTCATGGCTAAGTGGGGAATTGAACCTTTTTCTCCTGAGTTGCAGTTTAGCAATCAAACCACTGCACCATGGTGGCTTATTATGAATCAAGAGTATGCATGTGCTCAGCAGGCACTTTACGCTGTAGCTATAGCTTCATGTTCTCCACATGAGTCTTGATTTAAAGAAATGAACTATATTATTTCATGTCTGTGTGAGACAGACCCACCTTCCAGAGGCAGGGAAATGTCAGTTTCTAACAGGTGTTTTAATTCCTGTTTTTAATCTACTGTTTTACATTAGTGTTTTTGTGTTTATGTTGTTTTTATCATGTTTTTTCTGTTTTCATTTGCTGCTGATATTGCTATAGTACATGCTAATTTGTATGAGATCATGTCATTACTTTTTCTTAGCCACTTAGCCATGCTGTGGAAAGGTGCCGGAAAAAAATCTTTTAAATGAATAAATACTAAGGAAAGGGCCTCCATGGACAAAACCTGCACTGGCCATGTAATTAGTTTTTTTTTAAAATATGCATTTTATTGTACAATGTAGTTTTTAATATTCATTTCATTGCATGGGAATGTAATAAAGACTACAGGGTAGTATTCTGAAAGGCTCTGGAAGTCCACTCATGGTCCATTTTAACTTTTTAATATCATTTCATAGTTGTTTAATGTGTAAATAGGAGCTTCTGACTGGGACACGTGTTTTATTTATTTTTCAACTTTTGTCTGTTTTCAATTTTATATTGTTAATGTCTGGATTTTTAATTGTTTTAAAAAATCTTATTGGGGTTTTAAAGACTGAATTTCTATGGGTGTCATCTTGGGTCCTGTTCTGGGGAAAAGATATCATACAAATGAATAAAATAAAATAGATTAGAAAATATATAGTACAACACAATACAATATCCTTTTTCCTTCGGGTGGGGTGGTGGTGGCCTAAATCATTGTTTCCCAAACTTTGGTCCTCTGGGTGTTTTGGACATCAACTGCTTGAAGTCCTATCCAACAATCTGGGAGCTGAAAACCAAAATGTCTGGAGAAACAAAGTTTAGGAAACAGCGGCATAGATGGACCAGGAGCTACTGTAAATGTTTCAGGAATCATAGGTAATGTGAATATGTTTTCTTTGTAAAATCTCCCACCCACCCCCCAAAAAAGAGTCCTACTACATTGTTATTGGATATTATGTTATGCTATGTTATTTATTCAAGGTAGTATCAACAAGTTAACAGAGAACATGTCTATATTTCTGGTTACTATGGGCTTTACCACACAACCCCCACTCTCACTGCAGCCATGTTTGTCATTGTAAATGGAATTATACCTGCTTGTATTCACCGCATGTCTTCTCAATCCTACAACTGCTGCCATCACACTTGCATCCTGACTCCCCCTGAACCCCACTTCTCTTCCCTATACCCTGCCCACCGTGCCTTCTGGTTTCGTTTTGTTTGTTTTTTTAAATTGTTTTAACTATTTTGCACAATGCTGGGCCTCTGATACTACAATCTGATTTGAAAGAGGAAGAAAAAGGGTAATTGGTCTTCTTGGTCTTCTTGTCATTGGGTTTCTCATTATTACAAGAGGGAGGAGGGATGGGAGCAGAGGAGAGGACACTGACACCATGACTGCCAATAACGCAACTGCCTCAGAAGGGATGTTTCACACCTGGAGACTTGCACTATTGATAGTTCATTGATGAGTTTCCCCTGTCAATGAAAAAGGGCACTCTAATTTTGATTGGGGGGACACTGTAGTATAGTTTGTTGGTGGTGGCATGCAATAAGCATTGTCAAAGCCACTTTTCCCCAGATCTAATCACAGTTCAAAAGCTGTGTGTAATAATTGCCTAACAAAGTTGTCCAAATCCCCCTGAGGTTAGTGTGATGTGGAAGTTCCCTCTGATGGTAGAGAAGAGCTCCAGAATTAAGGTAAGAATATGCACCACGTGCCAGTATGTCTGGAGATTTCTCCACCTGTTAAATCAATAATGGGTATGTGGTAGGTTCCAAAGTAATATATTCTCAGGTTGGCACAGAGGCTGAATGGAGGTGATGTTGGACCCAAAACCTCTTCACTCACTTGAGTATTTTTGGCTACCTCTACATAAGCCTGAAGCTGGCGTGCAGAATTCTTTCCTTAATTAGAACCAACAGAAAGGAGAAGGATAGAAGCTATCAGCAGAACCACATGAGGATAGCAAGAAAGAAATGCACCCCACCCCATTCCACACCTCTCACTCTACTTAGAATTGCTCCATAAGAGTGCAATATTACACACACATACCTTACAGTGGGTCCCATTGAACTAAATAGGACCTACCTTGTGGTCATGTGACATAATGGATAATATCCATTAGATTAGGAAGATGAAATGTTCTTGGTCTTTAATGTAAAGCTCTATACATAGGTGTATTCATTGGACTAGCTACATATATTATATTTATTGGCCATGGTTGAAAGAAATTTGGTAACATTTAAGACACAGATTGAGACTGAGACAGATTTCAATAAGATGCACAGATGACATTTCTCTTGCTCTGAATCTATATTTATACTTACAACAGAGTCTTCTTGTTTGAATTGCATTAAAAGTGCCACTTTCACTTAGCAACAGTTGATGTGATGAGCATCTATGTGAAAAAGCTCACATATCTTGGGAATGACAATGACCCAAGGTTTATGTTTAAGTGGCATGTACAGGATATCACAAGTACAGGTTTATTAACATTGGCAGATATATTAAAATTACATACTTCATTGTCAAGATAGTTTGAATACAAGAAAAACAAATGGCACAGTTTCATAGAGATTATTATTTTTGATATCTTCAGTATGATTCTCTTGGCCCTGCTTAGAACAAGGACATGTTTATACATTTTAGTCTTCTGAAAGTTTTGGCCCTGCTCAGAATAGGGGCAAATTCATACTTTTTAAGGCTTCCCCAACAATGGCACCTTCCTGAATTTATTGGTATGATTTTCCCAGACATATCTGCTTTTAAGTTTTGAGCAAGATTCCTCCCTTTTTTAAACAACACTCCCATCCTGTACAACGTAACACCTATGTAATATTTATTCAGTTATTTTTTCCTTGTAGCAATAGAATTTTAAATACAATTTTCCACACGGTGACTGTAATTTATTCCAAGAGCTGCCTCAGACTGGAAGTAATAGTGATAGAAATGTATGATTTGCCCCCTTAAAGAAGAGTCCAATTTTAGTGACAAGTCAAGGGCATGCAGTTGGGGCTGGCCAAAGACATTTTTTTGCTGCCCATCTAAGTCATGATGTGTAGGAAGCAAAACCACCGAGATGATTTTGGCACCTGAAGCTGAAAACGTTTCCACAGTAGTGAAAATACCACTTCAATATCATTAAAAACTTTTAACATTTGCTGCCCTTTTGTGATGCACCAAATCTTCTGTCTGAGGCAATTACTTCACTCTGCTTAATGATAAGGACAACTACTGCCTGTAGCCAGTGTTCTGGATGGTTCATTCTCTCAGTCCAAGAGTACTGGAAGTTTACTTAGCAGCCACACAGAAAGAAGAGTTAATTGGACCATACTCATATGTTACACTATACATAATCACACAAAAATTTATTTACCTTTTTATGCTGCATTGTGGCTTGTCAAAGAGGGAAATGGAAGAGCCGCTACTATTGGTCCCTTCCAGAGCCCAGTATGTCTCATCCAAGGGCCTGGGTCAGAAGAATCTCAAAGTACTGAAAGAATTTGCTGGTGTAATCTCTGAACCACTTCTCATCATTTTTTAAAGGAATCTTGGACAACAAGTGAGATGCCAGAGAGTTGCATTCTGACAACATGTGAGGAACTGCATGGCTTCCCATCTTTGTTCCATGATTATACCCAACTTGGTGTATTTAGACAACAGTTTCATGAGCATTTTCTATGTATTGGAACAGTTCAGGTCTTTAAGGCTAACTCCTTCTGTTCATGCATGTGCATGTGCACAAACATACTCAAACACTTCATAAAGTATCCTCACTACACTGCCTTCTCATTAACTTATGTACCCTGTAGACATCAGATTCCAGTTTATCAGCACAACAGGTAGAAGTCAGTAACAGCATTGTAAAGCTTCTACATGCCAAATTATTCCTGCTAAAAGAAGGATGAATTGTTATGCCATTCCTTCTGCTTCAAGCTTGAAGAAAGTCCTAAGGCGATGATGCAGACACAGGTTTCAGTCTTCCCTACTCTCCAGAAAGCCCCATTCTGCTGTAAAAGCCTACATGCAGAGCTTGGAAAAGCTACTGTAGGGAGGAAATTACCTTTGGTTTCCACAAGTCCTGAAATTTCCTAGTGAGCATGGGGAGTTGTACTATACTCCTAAAAATACAAAAAAACTAAAGATATGGGAATACGTAAAGCAGGCAGGCATATGCAACACTGAATTGTAATCTGAACCATTCAAACAATCCATTTGTCATAAGGCTACCATATCCTGTCTGATCTTGGAAGCTAAGCAGGGTGAGCTCTGGTTCAAGGGCATCACTAGGAGTGTGTGGGGATGTGGACACACCAGGTGACACACCTCAGAGGGGCATGTCACCCATGCACTGGTGGGGAGGGGCAGCCTTCCAGTGTGGAAAGTAATGCAGCACCTCCCTGCAGGTATACTTGGACTCCTGGAAGCATACATTCCTGGGAAAGATGTGGCCCACCCATCCAGAGGTAGCAAGAAGGCCAACTGGGGTTCTATTGGCAAACCACAGTGAATTCCTGGAAGCCGAATTGCACCTGGACCCTTTAGGACTTGTAAACAAGATGTGTAGACTGGAACAGCCTAGGACATGGGCAGTCCCTTCAGATGTCTCAGCCCACCCACCATTAGCAGAAAATAGACCAGACTCTTCCTCTTCCACAGTGGCCTGATCTACTCTTGAAGAGCCAATGGCCGGGCATCTCAGAGCCTGGGGAGGGGGGAACCGCATGAGTTACTGAACTGGGGTGACACCAACCCTAATGACACCACTGCTCTGGTTAGTACTTGAATCTGATTTCAGAGGAAAGAAATGGCAAAACCATTTCTTCTGAGTATTCTTTGCTTAAGGAAACCCTGTGCAAATCATGGGGTCACCATACGTCAACAGGCAATTTGAAGACACATACACCCAGAAATTTGTTGCCGGCCCCAGTCCAAATCTGTTTTTCAAACAGCAAGTGTGAGTATCAGCACATCCACTTGTTCAGCTATGACTCCCTCTCTGTTGCACCCTTGATTTTGAGGGCTGGAGCCCTTACCCACAATTCTGGATGTTCCAAAAGCAGTACTTCAAAGCAAGTGGGGATGGGCAGCTATAATAAAACATTTGGTACATTTTTTTTAAAATGGCAGTTAAAAACTACTCTGTAGAAAATACAGTGAAAGCTAAAGAACTGAAACAGATAGTCTCCTGAGCTGTGACAGCTTGCAGGATGCAACGTGGGTGTGTATCTCTCTGCACAATTACTAGGCAACAGCCTCTTCTTCTTCTTACTGTCTGCTAATCCACATTTGATTCCTCATTCCAGCAAAAAAGCCAATTTTACTGGTTGTTGACTGCACAAAAATCTTTATCAGCTTTTAGATTTGCACTCAATAGGAAAGAATTTTCCCTTTTCTCTCAAGACAAAATGTCAGTGAAAGGTGATGGGAAAAGAATAACACTTCTGTTATGTGTGCTTCTTGTTGTTCACATTCTCTTTGTTGATGAATCTGGAACCTTACAAGTAAAAGTAAGAGCAAACTTCTACAAAGCTCTACTCAGAATTCAGCCCTTGAGTCCAATGAGGCTTACTCCAAGGTAAGTAGGTATGCCAGGCTGAGTCCTAAAAGGTTGTAAAAATAAGCTACAGACTTTCCCCAGTATATTGCATGCACAACTTAGCATCACGAGTACTGTAAATTTCCATCCTATGCCATTATTTTTCATGTTACTCTTAGCAAGCAGATACACCAGATTTCTTGGGAGTGTTTGAAAATAAATGGGGAAAAGACCAGATGATTATTCACTTCAGAGAAAATATGCATAGGATTTCACTTCCTTAAACTTATACCCTACACCAGGTGTGGGCAACTATGGTGTGCCAGATGTTGGATTGCAGCTTCCAGACTCCCTGACCATTGTCTATGCTGGCTAGAGCTGATGGAAGTTGCTGACCACCAACACCTGGATGGCTGCAGTTACCCAGTTCTGCTTTATACCCATAGCTGAGACAAGTGACTTGAACGTATGAAGGTATGCATGCACTCACACAGAGATGCTTTAGACATACTCTACCATTTGACAAAATGTGTAACTACCCCAGGAAGTAGGTGCTGAAACTATGTGTGTGTATGTGTCTTCTAGTTGCCTTCAACTTATGGAGACCCCATGAATTTCATAGTTTCTTAGGCAAAAATACTCATAAGTGGTTTTGCCAGTTCCTTTCTTGGGAATACAGCCCATATCAGCAGGTATTTGTTGGTGTCTTTATAGAATTTAGGCTGGGAGGAAGGGTACGAAATGGCAGAAAAATGTTACTGAACAGAGCTATATTATTATTATTATTATTATTATTATCATCATCATCATCATCATCATCCCCGTCTCTGCACTCAGGCAACCAGAGCTCTATGTACACTCCCTTCACACTCTCTAACTGAAGCTATTCTCCTGCTCTCAGGTGTGGCATAGGATGCTGAACTATTGCCCATGTTGAATATTCAGCTGTTAGTCCATTTAGCTTCTCAATTGATTGGAATTGGCATTATCCTGTCCTTTGCTTCAGGATCTTGATCTGGCCCTAGAAGCCAAATATTTCTGACTGTCCCTCCATCTTCACCAAGTAACATGGAAGTACATCCCTTTGATTTCAGCTTGGCTTCAATTTCTGTACCCAGGCATATTACTGAAAACTAATAATTCCATGCTAACATGAATGTACAGTGGTCCCCCGGGTTACAAAAGTAATCCGTTCCGGATTACTTTTCGTAACCCGGAAATTTTCGTAACCCGGGGGACCGCTTTATTTGCTGGACCACGCAGCAAATTTAAAGGGGCCGCGCGGTTTTTTCTTTCTTAACCCGGGGTTTTATTCATAAGCTGGGGCCGTTTTTGCGGCCCCGGCTCTTTCGTACCCCGGGGTTTTCGTACCCCGGGGTATTCGTAACCCGGGGGACTACTGTACTGAGTGAGTCCTGGTAGCACAGTTGTTAAATGCTAGCACTGCAGCCACAGGGCTGTGAGTTTGATCCCAGGGTGCTCCAAGGTTAACTCAGCCTTGCATCCTTTTGTAGATCAGTAAAATGAGTACCCAGCTTGTTGGGGGCAATCAGTGTACAGATTGTAAAACTTCCCAGAGAGTGCTGAGTTCACTAATAAACAGTATAGAAATGTACGTGCTATTGCTACCGGTAGTGCTCCTAATAATATGTAGGCCCATGACTTGCAATCTCATTTGTGGATTTTCTCTATTCATTTTCTGCCTTTTAAGAGGCAAGATTAGAACAGTCATTAAAATTTAAATTGCCAGAATTCACAGAGGGAGGTACAAATGGGCCATTTAGAATCATGCACATTGACTAATTTGTATTTATGACCCCTGTGTTTCACTAGTTTAAGGAATATGTAGGGAACATGGAAGTGCCCTAGTGCCCAGTTTCCAGGGGTCTATTCTCCTGTCACTTGGGAAGCAGCTGTGTGATTTTTCCACCACCCCCCTCCACAAGCGATCTCCTGTGTGAGGGGGAATACCAACAGGGACCCCGGCTTCTATCTGTTGCAACAGAGATTGTTCACAGAACTGGGTGAGAATGTCAGTCACACAGTGACTGTTGCTGGAAAAGTAGGGGCTGGGATGGAGTGTGGCTGGGAGACACTACATCGCTAGGTAACCAGGGAGGCTATGCATTTGTAACTATCTTAGTGAATTCCAGCCACTATTTATTGAGGCTGCCAGACTGACACATGATACAACTGTTTATTCCCATGATACACGTTCAGTCTGAAAACCAAGAAATTAACAAAGTTCTGTGGAAGTTTAGAGAGCACTACTACAGAGTCCTTCCATTTCCTTACCTTTCTCTTTCTCGTTTTCTTTTTCCCCCCTTTTTTCCTTTCCTTTTTTTTTTTTTTTTGAAAATAAATTGGATTGTCCTGGCCATTCACATAATTTTTCTTCCTCCCCTTGAAGAAAAAACAAACAATTTCCCCTCTTCCTTAATACATATCGCAGCTTCAATGGATTTCTTTAAGAAATATGAAAGCAGAGATGTTAGAACCCAGGCTGTTTATCTGGCAACACTGAGACCAACAATAAAAATGAAGGAAGCTCTCTTATGAAATCCTGTATTGTCATTACTGCTGAAATATAGCACTAGCAGATGATAATCAACCAGCATGTACAATACAAGACAGCATAGCTACATTCCTTCCAGGATGGACAGCTTAAGATAAGGTAAAATAAGACTAGAATTATTGAGAAAAATAAATGAAATAGGCCATAATATTAGGTCATGCCAAACTACAGCTTATATGACTGATTCATACAATTGAGGTTGTACAGATGGGATACAAATAGAATCATAGAATCATAGTACTATTAAGAAGTACAGGTACAGAATAAATAAAAACCCTTCTTTCAATTTTTTGGCTAAAAATGTAAAAGCAAGTTCCTTTATCTGGCACAGGATGACAATATTGTGTTTGGTCTCAGATCCTAAAATCTAGCTGATGATTTAAAGCAATTTCTTTAAAGCTTTAGGTTTGAAAAGACAGTATGGGCAGAAATGTTTTTATAATTTCAGAATAACCGAGAAAAGGGTTGCCTTGCTCAATTGAGTATTTGACCATATTTTTAAAAAGATATTCTAACTAGAGTGCAAGTTTTATTTGGTTTATTTTCCAAGTTTAGTCATTAATATGTAGATCATAATTAGGGAGGCATTTTAATATGAATTGTGGAATCTTAATTGCTGTAAATGCCAGTTTTTAAATTTTCTCTGGCTGTATTGATTGTGCTATATTTCTGTAATGGGAAACAGAGATGAAAATATGACCTTTCTTTGTGAAGCATGGTAGTTTTTGTTCAGTGAATTGTAAATTCTTGTGTTTCCTTCCTTATCTGAAAAAGATACCTATAGTGAGATTTGGTATCATGCAAATAAATTTATAATTAATCAACTGAAAATTAGATCAAATGATTACTCAACTACCTATTAGTTAAAAGATGTACAATCACCCCTCCTAACTCACGGATCTGGGATCCGCGACCTTGAAAATCCCCGGAGGAGCAACCTCCACTATTTTCAATGGGGCGTGCGCATGGGCATGCACCCCATTCAAGCCTATAGGGCTTGAATATGCACGAGCCTGCGTTTTGTGGGGGGGGGGGGGTCCAGAATGGATCTCTCATGAAAACAGAGGGCCAACTGTAAATATTACTTTTTTGAGTATTTGTTGAAGGAGTTAAAATGAAAACTCTGGGGACTGTAGTTTTTGCTATACAGAATCCCATGGGAGCAATGTTTAGCCAAATTTAATCAGCTCTTTTTGCTATATTCCATCCCCCCATCTGTGTGCATGTGTGTGTGTGCCTTCAAGCTGCTTGTTCAATTGTGGTGACCCCCTGAATTTCATAAGGAAGGAATATCCAGAGGTAGTGATGTACATTTCTCTCTTTATTCTTTCCATTTCCTGAAGAAGACTGGGAATTTTATTACTCTTCTTCTTTGTTGAGAGCAAGACATTTAAACACACAAAGAAGCCTAATAATGGATAACAAATTCTTAAAGAATGAGGGTTATAAAACACTCACCGGGAAAAAGACTAAAATACAACCGTTACAGGTATCAACCAGAAGGATGAGGAAAGGAAAAGAGAGTTTGAAAGGGAAATACAGGACAGAAGAGGAAATTATACAACCAGATGTAACAGCTGACATAATGGATGAACAACTAGAAGGAGCAATAGGAGGAAAAGAACAGGAAGAGGACTCACAGGAAGAAGAAAAAACAACAACAGACCAAGAGGACGAAGAAGGAGAGATAGAAGAAACATAAGGATAGAAATATTAAGGATTTATTAATTTATAAATATTAAAGATGGAACAGATTAAAATACTAACATGGAACGTTCAAGGGATGAATACACCCCAGAAGAGGAAAAAAATCTTTCATACGTTACAGAAATTAAAACTAGATATAATTTGCTTAGAAGAAATGAGAATAAGGAAGAAAGACATCAAACATTTAAGAAACCCCCGATTAGGCCTAAAATTTGTTTCCGCCTCACAAAGTAGAAAAAGGGGGTGGTGATTTATGTTAATGCGAAATATGAAACTAAAGAAATTATGAACGATCCAAAAGGAAATTTTGTAGCGATAGAAGTCTTGATTGAAAATGAAAAATATCTATGTATAGGGGTGTACGGCCCCTTGGAAAATAAAGGACATTTCTATAAAAATATGATGGAGAACATAAAAGAAATAAATTACACAAATCTAATCTTAATGAGAGACTGGAATGGAGTTTTAGATCCCTCATTGGATAGAACCTCAGGGAAAAAACTCAAAAAGAAAAATCAGGGAAAATTACCTAAAGAATTCTTTGAGCTTATGGACATTATGGAAATACAAGAAGCCTGGAGATTTAAATACGGAAATGCGAAAGATTATACTTTTTACTCAAATAGACACAAATCATGGTCCAGAATAGACTTTTTTCTCTTATCGCTACATCTGTGTCCGAAAATCAGAAACATAGACATACTCCCCAAGACATGGTCAGATCATAATTCGGTTCTGATGAAATTAGATTTACGAAAGAAGAAAGATTACAACTGGAGATTAAATACTAATATATTGGCAAATACTAAAATAACTAAAGATATCGCAAAGGAGATTTGCTATTATTTTAAAGAAAACATGGATAACGAAGTTGCAATAGAAACAGTTTGGGACTGTTTTAAAGCTGTGATAAGAGATTTTATGTCTTGGATAAATAAAATATATAGTACCCAAGAGGCACAAGTAATAGTAAATGGATTCCGATCAGATACCTTTAAGATTCATTCAGGTGTCCGGCAAGGTTGCCCCTTATCTCCCTTATTATTCTTGATATCTTGTGAAGTTCTACTGGAACGAATCAGGAATGAAAAAAACCTAAGAGGGTTGAAAATTAAAGGATGGGAATATAAGGTAAATGCCTATGCGGATGACCTGGTGATATCTATGAGTGAACCATTAGAAGACATAGATACACTAATGAAGACACTAGTGGAGAGGTAGCGGGTTTTACAGTGAATAAAAATAAAACTCAACTATTATCGATGAACTTACAAGATAAAGAAGACCAACACATAGCCAACAAAACAGGATTTCAACTAAATAAAAAAGTCAAGTACCTGGGCATAGAAGTATCCACAAAAAACACTAATTTGTTTAAAAATAATTATGAAAAAACTTGGACTGAAATTAAAAAGGATATGAACAAATGGCAAAATCTAAACTTATCATGGATGGGAAGAATTTCAGTGGTGAAAATGATGATCTTACCTAAAATGATGTATTTATTCCAAAATCTTCCCATCATTACAAACAAGATACCCTTTAAGAAATGAAACAAAGACATAACTAAATTCATTTGGAATAAGAGGAAACCAAAGATCAAGATGAAATTATTAAATGATATAATTGAAAGAGGAGGACTTTCATTGCCTAACTTCAAACTATATTATCAGGCTTCGGTTTTAACTTGGATTAATGATTGGATAAGATTAAAAAAACTAAAGATTTTGAACTTGGAAGGCGCAGGACTAATATATGGTTTGCATGGTTATCTCCTTTATGATAAAGTTAAAATTAATAAGGAATTTAACAATCACTTTATAAGAAAATCCTTATTAAATGTTTGGACTAAATATAAAAGTAACTGGACAACAAAAATACCACTATGGGTATCGATTAATGAAGCATTTTTTAAAAGTGAAAAGATGAAATGCACAAATTGGCCAACATATGAAGACATTACACGGATTGAGAATGGGCAAAGAAGAATGAAAACAGAAATGGAATTAATTGAAGAAGACTACAAATGTAACTGGTTTCTTTATCGACGCCTAAAAGAAAGATTTCTCATAGACCAGAAAACGCAAGGTATAGATAAAGGCTGTGTAGAATTTGAAACGATAATAAAGGAAGAGGGTAATAAAGAAATTGCCCGTCTATACAAACTACTATTAAGATATGACTTAGAGTCTGAAACAGTGAAAAAATGCATGATAGACTGGGCCAGAGATATGGGACAAACCATCCCACTAGAACAGTGGGGAAAAAATTGGAAAAGAAGATTCAAATATACCCCTAATTATGGTTTAAAGGAAAACATGATCAAAATGCAATATAGATGGCACTTGACCCCCTACATTATGGCGAAAATGGATAAAAAATGCAATAATAAATGCTGGAAATGTCTCAATGAAGTAGGAACATACTACCACTGTTGGTGGACATGCAAAAAAACAAAGGAATTCTGGACAGAAGTACACAGTAAGATTTGTGAGATCTTAAAGATCAACATACTGAAAGACCCTAAATTATATTTACTGAATATGATCGAACAAAGAGACATCGAAAAGAATTATGGGAAATTGTTATTTTATATGGTGAGTGCAGCCAGAATTCTGTACGCTAGAAGATGGAAGGGTGACGAAATCCCTAAGTTGGAACAATGGACTATCAAGATATTTGAATTTATGGAAATGGATGAACTCACGATAAGATTAAAAGACAAACCAAGAGAACAATTTCTTAAGACCTGGGAACCTTTTATAAATTATATTTGAGAGACTAAGGGAGCATCTTTGGTATTAATATATGAATAATAGAGTTAAAACCACAAAGGAAACAAGATACATGGTAAACATAGCATACAATTTCTTTTACTTTTGTTAATAATGTTTAATTAAATAATGAAAAGATAACGAGACCGTCAGACAGAAGTTAAAAGTTGTTGGATTAATTTATTCAAAGGTACAAAAACAATTTAAATTCTGTTAAATCATAAAGAGAGGAAATATTACAAATGATAAGTAACAGAGAAGAAAATATATATTCTCAATAATTGGGAAGTTTAACAAAGGAAGTAAAGAGTAAATATGGAAACAGGTATATAAAATGATTGGAATGTTAAAACTCTGTATGTATATATTTCTTTTTTTTTCTCCAAAAAACCAATAAAAATTATTTAAAAAAAATAAAAATAAAACACTCACCTGTCTTTTCCTCCCTAACTTTTGTTGCAATTAGTGGTGTGAATCACAGAACTCTATTCACAGTGTGTAACAAGAAAGGATGGCCTGTGCTTATCTTTACAATGCTCACTAGATGTTCTTGATGCTTTAACCCCCAAAAGTAACAACTGTATTCTAAAGTCTCCTTTTGAGGATAGGAAAGAGGCAACTATGGATCCCAGGCTGTTAAATTGTATGCAGCAGCCATTTCTCATACTATTGATGACTTCACCTTTGATCTGACTACATTTACAAAAATGCTAAGACCCATAAGCTCTTTCTTTTGCAATGACTTGAGTCCACACTGAAACCAGATTGAAGAACAGTAGCATGGTAAAGTTTGTTTAAATTGCAAGTTTAGTTAAGCAAATATCAAAGCAGTTCCAGAACCACTTTCCCTGTCTGAATCAAATATTGTTTGATCCTATTAATAAGTCCAAAATTAAATTCATTTGAAAATTAAACCAATTCCTCATAGAAATTATGCATTTTAAGGAGAGAGACCCAAGTGCCATCTTCAATGTCATCCTGTTATTTGTCAGCTCAGTGTTAACCGTTGGTGCCTTAGTATTTAGTTGCATCAGAGGTCTGGCAAAAAATAGAAGGTACATTGTAAACAGCCTTTTTGCATTGGTTGTACCACCTTCTTGGGTTCTATAGGGCTACAGTTTTTAAAATCAATATTGCAAACACAATTATAAACTTGTGCAAGGATTTCATTTTACAACAGCAAACTAAAAATAAAAACAAAACAACCATAGTCTACAACCAAATTATATATCTGCATCTATTATCCCTTTAGTTCAATGCATTCACCCATCCAGAAACAATGAGTGGCTTGAAAAAGTTTCTAATAAATTCTCTTTTCTCCTCAATAAGAGTTTCAAAGCATTCTGATCACCCAGAATCTTTTCTCTACTGTCCAACACACACACACAAAACAAACTCATGAGATTCACCTAGGGGAAACCCTGACACCTGAAATATAATGCCAAGATAATGCCAACCACAGAGAATTTGCCTTTCCATGTCCTTCGACATACTAATCAAAATTCCATTGGCTAAATCAATGAGATAAGATCCTTAATGCCTGCTCCTCAGGAAAAAGAAGCCCTGTTTCAATATAAAAGTTTGTCATAAACCAAAACTTTCAGGTGCAGTCCCTTCCTTCAGGATTCCCACCTACTGGATTCAGCCAATTAGCCTATACAGATGTAGATTGTCTTCAGTGAACATCATTCACCAACCTGGTGCCCTCCAGACATGTTGGACTATTCTGTCTTGGACTATAGAATATGCAGCTTAACACATCTGGAATGCACCAGGCTGGGGAAGGTATCATGCGTCATTTCAGAGATCTGAACAGATAAAGTAATAAACTTTAAATCTCTTGGGGGTGGGTGGGAGGAAATAATTCTGGCATCCATTGTTAAACTATCACAGTTCTCACAATTTGTTGAGGCTGAAATCAAAACACATCTCTTTTGTTTTCAGTGCATTTGACTGTGAATAGGGCAACAGAAAACAACCTGCCTATTTAGATTTGTCCCACTTTTGACTAATATGTTAGATCATGTTGAATCCAGTTCCATCTATGGAAATCCACTGAAAAGTTCTGTTTGCTTCAACCAATTTAGCAGCAATGTTTGAAGGAAAATACTATTTTTCTTACTGTGAAACTACTGTCTGAAGAGTAAGGTAAAAAGTCAATAGATGGACACTGTACTGGCTGTCAATTAACTCTTTCACATACCACATGTACAGCAGTTTGATGCCCCTTTAACTGCCATGGCTGCATCCTATGTAATCATGGGATTTGTAGTTCGATTAGACACCAGAATTCTCTGGTAGATAATTCTAAAAAAAATAATGCATCTACAAATCGCTGGATTCCATTGGATAGAGCCATGGGAGTTAAAGTGGTATCAAAGTGCTCTAAAAAGGTGTGGTGTAGAAGAGATCCACAGTAAGTTCTGTTGGTTTTTTAAAGGCCTAAATAGTTCAGGGATAGGTTATCTAAAATACTACTTTCTTCCATAGACTATGGAAGTTCTAGCCTATACATTTCCAAGGGAACAGACTAGTGGATGGTGCCACAGCCTGCTGAAGTTCGTTTAGTCCTATTGTGCCCAGAATGAAAAGTGGAGCAGTCTCTTGTACTACACAACTCTTAAAGGTTGTGTAAAAGAGGAAGTTTCAGCAGGTGTTGTTTGTTACCTGGTTCCATGACAAGGAAGATGGGGACAACGTTTGCCCTCCTCCAGTTTGCTGGGACTTCTCTTGTTCTTCAGGAATTCTCAAAGATTATTGCCAGTGGCTCTGGGATTACTTTTCCAAGTTCTTTTAATACCCTTGGATGTAGTTCATCTGGCCCTGGAGATATGGATTCATTTCTATTAACCAGATATTCCTGTACTGCCTCATTCCTTATTCGGTGCGACACTTCCCCTACTTTGTCTCCTCCATTTTCTCAGGTTGAGCACCTTTTTCCTTTTGTGAGAAGACTGAGGCAAAGAAGGTGTTGAGTATTTCTGCCTTTTCTTGTCTCCCGTTAGCATTTTTCCATGTTTTCCATGCAGCGGCCCTACCATTTCCTTCTTCTTCTTCTTGCTACAGATATAACAAAAAAGCTCTTTTTATTGTTCTTAACCTCTCTAGCAAGCTTGAGCTCATTCTTCACTTTAGCTTTTCTTACTTCCACCTTTCACATGCTAGCTATTCCTCTTTAGTAATTCCTCCTTGTTCCATTTCTAGTAAAAACTCTACAATGCTACTGTTAAGTGGATTTGGATGGGTTGACTGGCTGAACCCAAGGGGTGCTCAACAATGGCTCCTCTTCATCCTGGAGAGAAGTGAACAGGGGTGTGCTACCGGGTTCTGTCCTGGGCCCAGTGCTGTTCAACATCTTTACTAATGATTTGGATGACAGAATTGGGGGCATACTTATCAAAATTTGCAGATGATACCAAAATAAGAAGAACAGCTGATGACCCAAATGATAAGACCAAAATTCAAAATGACCTTAATAGAATAAAAATCTGGGCTAGAACTAACAAAGGGGCCGTTCAGACTATCATAAGAACCGGTTAGCAAACCGGTTTAAAATCAAGAAGTTCATACTGAAACCGGTTTGAACACTACTGAATCCGGATCTTGCACACGCGTAGAGGGGCAAATCCTCCATAACCCGGTTTCTCCCAAAGCGGTATATTTACCGTTTCTTTTGGGAGAAACCGGTTCGCAGGGAGTGTGAACTTGGCTCCAATCATGATCGGGTCAAGTTCAGGGGAGGGGAAAAGGCCAGGGGGCACAACATGCCTCCTCTCCAGGCAAAATCGGGCACTCCTGATTTTAAAAATATTTTTACTGTACTTTTTTATTTATTATTTTTTGTATTATTTTATTTTATTTTATAGTTATTTTATTTATTATTTATTTCATTGTATTTTATTCTATTTTATTCTATTTTATTTATTAGTAATTGTATTGTATTTTATTGTATTTTATTTATTATATTTTTTATTTTATTTTTTCAATTTGACAGCTCATGTGCATTCTACGAGGCTCTTTTCCCCTCCGGTTTTAAGAATGGGGCTATTTAAACCAGAGGGGAAATCCCAGTCCATATATGGATTGGGGTTCCCTTTCAATGTTTAAAGGGCCCATTTCATTCCCCTCCAGTTTAAAGAATATATATTAAATAAAATAAAATAAAATAATACAATAAAATAATAAATGAAATAAAACACAATAAAATATAATAAAATAAATAATAAAATATTAAAACATATAATAAATAATAATTTAAAAAGGACTGGGAGGAGGAGGAGGAGGAGGAGGAGGAGGAGGAGGAGGAGGGGACAGGATCTCCTCAATCCGCACCGCTCCCAGCCCTATGCTCCATGAGCATAAGCTGTCAAATATTAAAAAGTATATAAAAAAACACACCAAGCATCTCACGCGGCCAATGGCTGCATCAGACGTCACCATGACATCATTTGTTTGACAACCAAGAGGCTCCATCTTTAATCGTTACTTTTTCGTGTATGAACTTTGTTGGGGTAAAATGCACCAGAAAGCACCAATGGGGGCAAAAGGCAGTATGAACTTCTTTCTGGAGAGATTCGGTAATGCCATGCACAATCTCATCCGGATCTAACCAGGGCAAATGGGCTAGTGTGGATGGGGCCAAAATGAATTTCACCAGGGAGAGATATAAGGTACAACACTTAGGCAGAAAAAAAAATGAAATGTACAGATATAGGATGGGAGACACTTGGTTTTACAACAGTGTATGTGAAAGGGATCTAGGAGCCCACAGACTGAACATGAGTCAACAGTGTGATGCGGCCACTAAAAAAGCCATTGCAATTCTAGGCTGCATCAATAGAGGTATAGTGTCAAGACTGAGGGAAGAAAAAGTGCCACTCTATTTTGCTTTGGTCAGTCCTCACCTAGAATACTGTGTCCATTTCTGGGAACCACAATTCAAAAAGAATGTTCACAAGTTGGAGTGTGTCCAGAGGAGGGTGACCAAAATGGTGAAAGATTTGGAACGATGCCCTACAAAGAGTGATTTACGGAGCTGGGTATGTTTAGCCTGGAGAATAGAAGGTTAAGAGGTGCTATAATAGCCCTGTTTAAATTTTTGATGGACTATCATGCTAAAGATGGAGCGTTATCTTCAGCTTCAGAGAACAGCACCTGGAGCAATGAATTCAAAGTACAGAACAGATTCCACTTCAACATTAGGATGAACATCCTGACAGTAAGAGCTGTTCAATAGTGGAACACACTCCCTCAGAGTATGGTGGAGTATCTTTTGTAGGTTTTTAAGAAGAGGTTGGATGGTCATTTGTTGGGAGTGCTTTGATTGTATAATCCTGTATGGCAGGGGGTTGGACTGGATGGCCCTTAAGGTCACTTCCAACTCTATGATTCTATGAAATAAGGAAAATGCTTGGGAAATGTGTGTGGGTATAACCTAATAAGGTTTCTAAAGAAATGAAAAGTTAAGGAAAAAGCAACAGTAGTCTTAGTATAGTCCCACAAAAATATCTCTAGTCACTTCTGTTCTCTTAAAATAGCTTCTGCTTCTGATTCTAACCACACAAAGGCAGAGTTCCGGGCACTCATCTTCCTTTGCCTTTGTGATAATGACAATAGGAACATTTCTGCCCACTGATGTGGCAACAAGGGGGATGTGTGTTTCCTGCTGGCAGTTTTTCCACTAATGTGAAATCTTTTTTTTTTTTTAAAGAGCTTTTCTTTTTGTTTGTCCTAAATCTCTAAGCTCTCCTCAGACATCTCTTTTCAAATGAGGTGCTCATCCATTTTCAAGGCAGAGTCTAAAAAGAAGGCCAGGATGAGTGGCACTTTGGATTATCTTTAGTCTCAGGTTCCTGGTCTCTTCACAGAGGGCTACAACTGGGAGCTGGGAGATCTATGCTTTGCTGATGCGGCACATGGCACACCAGCATTGCTGTGAAGCTATGAGGTTCCCAGGGCAGTGAGGCCACATCAGGTGGGGATTCTTTGGACTGCTGAAGTCCCACATGTGGACTATCATTTGAGACTATGGATATTGCATTTATATCTCCTTAGGAGAAATGTCTTATGTCTTTCTAAGGCAGAAGGTGTGCAAACAATTACAGTATGTCCAAGCAACTGTCTGAACAGGTCAAGCAGTAACAAGCAAACAAGTGTAGTGCGGTGCTACAATATCACCTGCCATTCAAAACCTCCTCCCATCTGGGACACTGGTTGGTGGGCAAGAGAGCAGCCCTTGAACAACTGTGGCAAGGTTCTGCCTCACCCTGATGTGAAATGCCTATTAAACCAAGGGATCACAGCCAGCAAAAGAGAATTAGATCTTTGGCCCCATTCACACTATGAAAATAACCCAGTGTGAAACCAGGTTATTTCCTTGGCATTCACGCTGGCTTTGATTGCACTTGGTGCACTTTGCCGTAGGGCTATCAAAAATCCACTTAACCTGGGATATACGATACTGGGTTTTCCTGAAAGATCTGCATCCCCGCCAATGTGAATGTGCTATTGAATTGATTTAGAGTGCTTTGAAATGATCCTTCCCAAAAAGGATGGGATGGTTTTCATAAGCAGGGGCGATCATTTGCCTCTTGACTTCCACCCAGCAGTTTCTTGTCACCACTTCCCTCAGCCCAGGGTGACCAAGTGAGGTCCTCCTTTTCCAGGACCTGCCCTCCATTTCAACATCCTGAGCATCGCTGGACAGCACACACTCCCCCTTCTGAGCAAAAAGAAAAAAGGAAAAAAAAAGCCAGTAGTAGCAACAAAGCCAGAAACAGGGTGAGCAGATGTCCTCCTTTTCCAGGACATGTCCTCCATTTCAGCCAAAAGGAATTCCAAAATGTTCACCAGTTTATGCTGGGGGTTTTGCTACTGCTCTCTCTCTCTCTCTCTCTCTCTCTCTCTCTGTAAGTGTGTGCGTTGTTTGCTTTCGTATCTGACTTCTGGGGACCCTACAGCCACCCTATCATGAGGTTCTCTTGGCAAGGTTTCTTCGGAAGGGGTTTGCCCTGGCCCTCCTCTGAGGCTGAGAGAGTGTGACTTGCCCAATGGGTCACCCAGTGGGTTTCCATGGCTGAGTGGGGAATTGTAGTCCGACACTCAAACCACTAAGCCATATGTTCAACTTTCCCTCAGAGATGCCTAAGGTGTGTGTGTGGAGAAGTGAGGATTTTTCTCCTATAGCTCCATGTTCATCATTTGATTGACATTTTTTAAAATAAAAAGATCCAAGAAGGATCAAACACATTCAAAAAAGTGGCTCCATTAATGCCTCAGAGAGATTCAGTAACCCAAAACATAATGGGAACACTGATCTGGGTATGCATCAGCATGGCCATCTGAATCTCCTTGGGACAAAAAAAATGAGTGTGAATACGCCCTTTGTGTGTCATCTAAGTGGGTGGGAAACTCACTACCTTTGGGCTATACACAGTCACTCTAGAATTATGGCCCCAAAAGCCATATATATCACACACACTCACACACAAATTAGAGTTGCCAGGTCAGAAGCATCCCGCATCCTTAGAGGTCATTCATACTTTTTTTTTTTTAAGTGCAATGATGGGAATCATCTTACCTGCATTCTGGGTTTGGTTTTCACACTATGGGACCACATCACTGCACATCTCTGCAAGTTTGGTTGGTCATATGTGCAAATGTTTGAATAAAGATGGAGTCGATGAGGCAAATGCATTTAGAATATATTCAAAGGCATGCAATGTTTTATTCCGGGTCTATTCAGGTCTATTTGCATTGGTTATTCACACTACCAATGATACAGATCTTATTTTTTTTAAAAAAAAAACCCTCAGGGAAAAAGCTGATATCAGATTAGGTGGGTTTTTTGGCAGCACCCCAAAAACTTAATCAGGTGCATTCAGGATGTGTGTGAACAACAGAGATTCAACCCAGATTCATCCTGGATTATTTTCACAGTGTGAATAACCCCTTAGCAGCCCTGGTGGCGCAGTGGTTAAATGCCTGTACTGCAGCCACTCACTCAAAACCAGAAGGTGGCGAGTTCAAGACCAGCAAAGGGCTGAAGCTTGACTCAGGCTTGCATCCTTCCGAGGTCGCTAAAATGAGTACCCAGATTGTTGGGGGCAAATAGCTTACAATTGTAAATGAAGCTGTTTGTTTAACAAATTGTAAGCCGCTCTGATAGTCTTGGCTGAAGAGCGGGGTATAAATAAAAAACATTATTATTATTATTAGATTTCCAAGACCAGACCTTGAGGCTTAGGGACAGCTCCTGGTATTGTTACAAAAGCCACAGAGCAGTACTGTAATCCTATAGTACAGTATTTGGTAACTGCTGAAGCAGCAAGTGCCAAGATAGCTCATTATTTCCCTGCAGTGAGCATACTATTTAGCTCTGATGCTAGCTATAGTTTTACAAACTTTTCAGAGGAAGAAAGAGGAGCAAGTGGCCAGGCAGACCTACTGGGCGAGTATACAGCAGCTGGACTGAAGCACTGCCCAATTACAGGGACCACAGTAACAAAAGTCCTTCCTTTTTCTTTTTCTTTTTTTAAGGCAGTGATTTCATCCTAAAATTCTTTCCCCCAGCTTCCATGCCCAAGATCTAAGAATGATAACACACTGAGAATACAAGATGGTTAAAAAATGGGGAAAAGGAGGTGAGATAGATAAGGCAGGCAGGCACAAAAGCCTAGCAACAAAAGAACACAATATTAATTAACTCAAAGATTGTAATTACACTGCAGAGGGAAAAACAATGGGGAATTTTTTGTGTGTGAAAGAGAGGGGTTTGAATCAGAAACTAGAAAGATAGGATAAAACAGTATATTACAGAAGATTAAAGTCAGCTAAAAAAAGACAATACAAATTATTAAAACTGCTCCAACTTCTTCTGTGCCTGCTTGCACTCTCCTTTCTGTCTACTCCTCAAGGTAAACCTGTGCTTCTCTGTGTGCCTTTTGATTGGGTAAGACCTTAAAATTTGAATTTGTGAGCCATTTCATTGGTTCATTGGGGAGGAGGAAAGAGAAATCTCATTTTATATAACTGCTAGGAGAGGCTTCTGGCCATACCTTCCTCAAGGTAAACCTGTGCTTCTCTGTGTGCCTTTTGATTGGGTAAGACCTTAAAATTTGAATTTGTGAGCCATTTCATTGGTTCATTGGGGAGGAGGAAAGAGAAATCTCATTTTATATAACTGCTAGGAGAGGCTTCTGGCCATACCTTCCTCAAGGTAAACCTGTGCTTCTCTGTGTGCCTTTTGATTGGGTAAGACCTTAAAATTTGAATTTGTGAGCCATTTCATTGGTTCATTGGGGAGGAGGAAAGAGAAATCTCATTTTATATAACTGCTAGGAGAGGCTTCTGGCCATACCTTCCTCAAGGTAAACCTGTGCTTCTCTGTGTGCCTTTTGATTGGGTAAGACCTTAAAATTTGAATTTGTGAGCCATTTCATTGGTTCATTGGGGAGGAGGAAAGAGAAATCTCATTTTATATAACTGCTAGGAGAGGCTTCTGGCCATACCTTCCTCAAGGTAAACCTGTGCTTCTCTGTGTGCCTTTTGATTGGGTAAGACCTTAAAATTTGAATTTGTGAGCCATTTCATTGGTTCATTGGGGAGGAGGAAAGAGAAATCTCATTTTATATAACTGCTAGGAGAGGCTTCTGGCCATACCTTCCTCAAGGTAAACCTGTGCTTCTCTGTGTGCCTTTTGATTGGGTAAGACCTTAAAATTTGAATTTGTGAGCCATTTCATTGGTTCATTGGGGAGGAGGAAAGAGAAATCTCATTTTATATAACTGCTAGGAGAGGCTTCTGGCCATACCTTCCTCAAGGTAAACCTGTGCTTCTCTGTGTGCCTTTTGATTGGGTAAGACCTTAAAATTTGAATTTGTGAGCCATTTCATTGGTTCATTGGGGAGGAGGAAAGAGAAATCTCATTTTATATAACTGCTAGGAGAGGCTTCTGGCCATACCTTCCTCAAGGTAAACCTGTGCTTCTCTGTGTGCCTTTTGATTGGGTAAGACCTTAAAATTTGAATTTGTGAGCCATTTCATTGGTTCATTGGGGAGGAGGAAAGAGAAATCTCATTTTATATAACTGCTAGGAGAGGCTTCTGGCCATACCTTCCTCAAGGTAAACCTGTGCTTCTCTGTGTGCCTTTTGATTGGGTAAGACCTTAAAATTTGAATTTGTGAGCCATTTCATTGGTTCATTGGGGAGGAGGAAAGAGAAATCTCATTTTAGGAGAGGCGCGCGCCTAACGGCGCGCGAATTTTTTCTTTTCATACTCATTTTTATATTTGATAGCCAAGGCAGGGGGGAAGTACAGAGGAGAAGGTAGCCTGAACACAGTGAGGACAAACTCATTCAATATTTATACTTTTCTTCCCACTATTCCCTTAAGGGGCTGTGGGGATTCAGAGGAAGTGAATCAGGGACTTGCCTCTAGAAGGAGCTAGCAGCCAGGAACTTTCTAGATACCTATAGGCCCAGTTGATTGAGCTCACTAACAGAGCTTGGGAACAAAGGCCAGCCACACAGGGATTTTTTACACTGGTGTTTTACAGGAGAAGCCCACAGTCTTGTTTCATTGCCTCCTTAAGACTTCTCACTATGGACACTGAGGGACCTGCAGCAGTCACCTGCAACACCTGTGGGATGTTTGTCTTCTTGCCTATAGATGTGGGGAACTTCACCTGCACCAAGTGCAAGTTGGTAGCCCTCTTAGAAGGAAGAGTTCAGCAGTTGGAGGCCCAGGTGTCAACACTTCAGCATCACAGAGAGCAGGAGGTTCTCTTGAACAGAAAGGACCAGATGGTCCTGGACAGGAAACACACAGAGAAAGTTGCTGAGGAAGAAGAGGTCACTTCACACACAAAAGAAGGAGATGGTTGGAGGAAAGTTACACGCAGAAGTAGGGAAACCACGGTTCGTTCTGTGAGCTTGCAGCTACAGAATCACTTTGAATCTCTCTCTGTTATCAGAGATGATGAGGAAAAGCAGCAGGGACAGACATCAGGGACAGAGCAGGGGAGACTGAGAGTACCACGAAAGGGAACAGCCGCTGCTAAGCCTCGGAGGAGGCGTGTGGTGGTTGTGGGGGACTCCTTGCTGAGGGGTACAGAAGCAGTGGTTTGTGGGCCTGACAAGATGTCTCGGGAGGTGTGTTGTCTCCCTGGGGCAAAGATCCATCATGTAACTGAGAGGCTGACAAGACTTGTCAAGCCTACTGATCAACACCCCTTTCTTCTGGTTCATGTGGGAACCAATGATACTGCAAGGCACAGCCTTCAGAATATCATAAGGGATTATGAGGCTCTAGGAAGGAAGCTGAAAGAGATGGATGCACAGGTTGTCATATCATCTCTTCTCCCAGTAGAAAGGCATGGTCCAGGAAGGGGGAAGAAAATAGCAGAGGTGAATAACTGGCTCCGTAGATGGTGCCGCCAAGAACAGTTTGGATTCTTGGATCATGGGCTGCGGTTCCATGAGGAGGGACTTCTGGCAAGGGATGGGCTGCATCTCACACCAGTTGGCAAAAACATTTTTGCCAAAAGTCTCAAAAATCTGATCAGGAGGGCTTTAAACTGAGTTATATGGGGGAGGGAGACATTATTTTGGAAGGCAAAAGGGCTGGAGAAAATAATCAAACTGACATAGAGGGAACAAGGCAAACAGTGCAAGGACCCAACAGTGGGAAGCAAAAAAAATTGCACAGGCAGCAAGTAAAGGGAACACATGTTTTTAGATGTCTCTACACTAATGCACAGAGTATGGGAAATAAACAGGATGAACTCGAACTCCTAGCACAACAGACCAAATATGATATAATAGGCATCACTGAAACCTGGTGGGATGAGTCTCATGACTGGAATGTAGAAATAGAGGGATATAACCTTTTTAAGAGAAACAGGCCAAACAGGAAAGGAGGAGGAATAGCATTATATGTCAGGGATATTTACACCAGTGAAGAGATCCAGGAAGTCAATACTGGAAGCCAGGTGGAGAGCATCTGGATAAACATTAAAGGAGAGGGAAACAACAGGGATGTTACTGTGGGAGTCTACTACAGACCCCCGACTCAGGCAGAGGAATTGGATGATGCCTTTCTAGAACAGATGAGCACACACTCAGAAAGGAGAGATGTAGTAGTGATGGGGGACTTCAACTATCCGGATATTTGCTGGAAGTCAAACTCAGCCAAATCCTCAAGGTCTAGCAAATTCCTCACTTGCCTGGAAGACAATTTCATTGTCCAAAAGGTGGAAGAGACAACAAGGGGATCAACTATTTTAGATCTGATCTTAACCAACAGGGATGACCTAGTCAATGGGGTGCAAGTGGTTGGATCCTTAGGTGGAAGCGACCATGTTCTCCTGGAGTTTGTTATACAGCGGAAAGGGGAAGCCAGGCATAGTCAGACACGCATTCTAGACTTTAGGAGAGCTGATTTCAATAAACTTAGAGAAATACTGGGGGAGATCCCATGGTCAAGAAAACTAAAAGAGAAGGGAGTTCAAGACGGATGGGAGTTTCTCAAAAAGGAGATACTGAAGGCGCAATTTCAAACAGTTCCAATGAGGAAGAAAAATGGGAGGTGTCTCAAGAAGCCAGGATGGATGACTAAGGAACTTTCAACTGAGATAAGCCTTAAACAGAACATGTATAAGAAATGGAAAAATGGGGAAATCACGAAAGAGGAATTCAAACAAATAGCCAGCACATGTAGGGGTAAAGTCAGAAAAGCTAAAGCACAGAATGAACTCAGGCTGGCTAGAGAGGTTAAGAACAACAAAAAGGGCTTTTTTGGGTATGTCCGAAGCAAAAGGAAGAAGAAGGAAACAGTAGGGCCACTGCGTGCAGAAGATGGCAAAATGCTCAAAGATGACAAAGAAAAGGCAGAATTACTCAACACCTTCTTTGCTTCAGTCTTCTCAGAAAAGACAAAGGGTGGTCAACCTAAGGATAATGGAGCAGAAGACAGAATAGGGGAATCTCAGCACAGAATAAGTAAAGAGATAGTACAGGAATACCTGGTTAACCTAAATGAATATAAATCTCCAGGACCAGATGAACTACATCCTAGAGTATTAAAAGAACTGGCGAATGTAATATCGGAACCATTGGCAATAATCTTTGAGAACTCCTGGAGAACAGGAGAAGTCCCAGCAGACTGGAGGAGGGCAAACGTTGTGCCCATCTTCAAAATGGGGAAAAAAGAGGATCCCAACAATTATCGTCCAGTTAGTCTGACATCAATTCCAGGAAAGATTCTAGAGCAGATCATTAAGCAGAGAGTCTGTGAACATTTAGAGGCCAATGCCATAATCACAAAAAGCCAACATGGGTTTCAGAGAAACAAGTCTTGCCAGACAAATCTGATCTCTTTTTTTGATAAAATTACCAGTTTGGTAGATGAAGGGAATGCTGTGGATATAGTATATCTTGATTTCAGTAAGGCCTTTGACAAGGTTCCCCATGACATTCTTGCAAACAAGCTCGTAAAATGTGGGCTAGACAAGGTAACCATTAGATGGATTTGTAACTGGTTGACTGACCGAACTCAAAGGGTGCTCAACAATGGCTCCCTTTCATCCTGGAAAGAAGTGACCAGTGGGGTCCCACAGGGTTCTGTCCTGGGCCCAGTGCTATTCAATATCTTTATTAATGACTTGGATGACAGAATTGGGGGCATACTTATCAAATTTGCAGATGACACCAAATTAGGAGGAGTAGCCAATACTCCAGAAGACAGGATTGAAATTCAGAATGACCTGAATAGACTAGAAAGCTGGGCCAACGCTAACAAAATGAAATTCAATGCGGAGAAATGTAAGGTTCTGCACCTAGGGAGGAAAAATGAAATGCACAGATATAGGATGGGGGACATCTGGCTGAATGAAACTATGTGTGAAAGGGATCTAGGAGTCCAAGTAGACCATAAGTTGAACATGAGTCAGCAGTGTGATGCAGCAGCTAAAAAGGCCAATGCTATTTTAGGTTGCATCAATAGAGGTATAGTGTCTAGATCAAAGGAAGTAATAGTGCATCTCTATTCTGCTTTGGTGAGGCCCCACCTGGAATACTGTGTCCAGTTCTGGGCACCACAATTCAAAAAGGATGTGGAGAAACTGGAGCGGGTCCAAAGGAGGGCAACTAAGATGGTGAAGGGTCTGGAAACCATGCCCTATGAGGAACGACTTAGAGAGCTGGGGATGTTTAGCCTGGAGAAGAGAAGGTTAAGAGGTGATATGATAGCCCTGTTCAAATATTTGAAGGGATGTCATATTGAGGAGGGAGCAGGCTTGTTTTCTGCTGCTCCAGAGACCAGAACGCGGAGCAATGGATGCAAGCTGCAGGAAAAGAGATTCCACCTCAACATTAGGAGGAACTTCCTGACAGTAAGGGCTGTTCGACGGTGGAACACACTCCCTCGGAGTGTGGTAGAGTCTCCATCCTTGGAGGTCTTTAAGCAGAGGCTGGATAGCCATCTGTCGGGGATGCTTTGACTGGGAGTTCCTGCATGGCAGGGGGTTGGACTGGATGGCCCTTGTGGTCTCTTCCAACTCTATGATTCTATGATTCTACTCAAAAACAGCATAAATGGAGGTAACTAGCAGCCATAATATCACTGCATTGGGGGATGGCTTATGAGTCAGTTAAAGATGACTTATGAGTCAGTTAAAGAACAGTAAATGAAGAGCCCTTCATACAAAAACATGGGCTAGAGCAGCCACTCACAATAATTCTTTCCTACTCCCATCACAATTTTTTCACAAAAATGAAGCCAGAAGATACAATTTCAGGAGGCAAAGTCTTTGTCTTTCCAAAGCATCAAGTACCAGTTAGGCTTCATGCAAGCCCAGAAGGAAGCCTGCTTCACCCATGAAATATGAGAATCATTACAAAGGTGGCTGGTTATATTTGATTTTTCAAATAAATAGTATCAAAGTGCATCAAACATGTAGCTATGATGTCATAAGTATGCTTTAACTTCCCACCCGACCCCTGAAACCCACCTTAAAAGCCAGTCAGCCACCTGGAGAGATGGAAGTCTGTGGTGCTGGTTAGGATGTGATCTCAGTGATGGAGGTCTGTGGTACTGCAGAATGACATGACCAGTTCTTTCCTGCCAGCAAGCAACACTGCGAGGAGGTGTTACAACAGATTTTCTGCACGAGTCCCCAATTCTGCTCCCTGCAATGTTGCTTACTGGTGGTAGGGACTGGTCACATCATCCTGCAGCACCCACTCAACAGCAACATAGACCTACATTGTTCCTGATGGTTGGCTGACTGGCTTTCAGGGTTTCAGGGTCATTTGTGGTCATGGCAATAGCACCACAATGGGAAATAAAAATATGAAGCAGTTACAGTGTCCTATCTCCAGCTCATGACATTGTAATTGACTAACAGGATGGCAGCTGATTCTTTAAAAAATGACAAGGACTTACAGAGGTGAATGATAGGAATGGTGGTTTCGCATACAAAGTAATTGCTTTGCATTTGTAGGGGCAGGGGTTACAAAGGTAGAGTTGCACATTATATAATGGGATTGCAAGTGTTCACAACACTGTAAGCCAGCATCTGCAATGAGGGTCTAAGAGAGCACATACACACCCCCTGCACACTAAATGGAAAGGTGTATAAAGACATATACATCTGAAAACCTTAACTTGTAAATGATGGAAGCATGTATCATTTGAAAGGCATTCCCAAGATAATAATAAAAGAGCCTTAAAATGCTTTACATGGTATGAGCCTAAGTCAGAATCAGTCTCCACCCACTGGCTGAATCCACTTCCTATCTTCAATACAGTTATAATACAATAAGCTGCGTGCTATATTAGGTTTTGCCTGGGAACATATTTATATGGTTCCTTAGCTATGCATTGTTCTTATGGTGCAGCCTTAAAAGGTTCTTAACAAAGACTTTCCCTTTCAGAAAGAAAGTAGGAATTGTTTCATAACAGCCTTGTCAGAACAAGATCATTTCAACACCTTTTGTTTATTACCCTGAATGGAAATTTGATAATCTGCTTGAAGTGAACTGTTTTTCAGGCAGTTTTGTTTTGACACTGTTGTAGATGTTAGACTTTCACAAGGCCTAGTCAGAGAACCTGCTGAAAAAGATATGCAAATATTCCCTGTTTCCCATGTAAGCGATCAGGTTTTGTGGTGTTTCAGTTATAAGCTCCATCCTACCACCCATCACAGAAGGACAAGAAGTGTTCATTTTCACAGTGTTTCCAGATACAGAGGAGAGGGTGCCTGCTTGTCTGCCTGTAAGCTTACATGGCAGTAGGATTTACACTCTTTTTGTATCGGAAGACACTTGTCATTTGTGCCAAACAGGGCAAGTTCAATGGGGCTGTATGGTTCAAGGCTGTACAAACATCTAGCAGCAAGCACAGCAATGTGTTATGTAACTGGCCCTGAGGGCTAGTTATGTGTCATGAGAAAAATTATTGTCAAGAAAAGTAATGAATGCATGGGAAGAAGGGCAGATTATAATAATGGAATGTGAAAACTGTAGCTCCCATACATGAGGTGTGTGTGAGTGTTCTGGTTTGTGCATGCATTGGGCAAAGAAGCAGTTTAAACTGAGGATCCAGCAGAGAGTAGAGCATGCTAGCAAAAATTTGGCAACTGGAATTTCAGGACTGTTCCTCATGATCCCCTTTCTTGCAGCAGTCACGCTATTAAAAATAAAATGGGAACATACCATTTTCAAGGCAGCCATCATTGCACCACCTCTCCTTCACAGAACCAGGGCTTCCCCCACTGTACTTTCTTCCTGACTTTGCCTTAACCCCAACTCTGTGCCTATGCCCTACTCACCATGCCTTTATTTATTTATTTATTTATGTTGTTGTTGTTGTTGTTGAATCCCACTTTTTTTTTTTTTTTTTTTGCACACTTCCAGAGCCCTTCTAAATCAAAAGAAAGAAAGGAAACAGGGGAAAAATCTTTTAAAAAAAGATAGAAAGGTAATCCAGAATAATGAGGAGAGAGGGGATGGGGGGGGGGGGATACTGACACCACATGATTCGTAATTGCACAACTGTCCCAGGAGTGATATTTCACACTTGAGGACTTGTGCATGTGCCAGTCATTGATGGGTTTCCCCCTTCAATGAAAAAAGATGGGTCAGAAACAGTGCAACTAAGGATTGAAGGTGGCATTGTGTGATGTGTATGGCCAATGCCACTTCTTTCTTGGTGCAATTGCAGTTTAAAAGCCATGTGTAGTACTGTAATGTCATAGTTGTGCCCCCTAAAACAATCTAGTGCATTGAGGATGCTACTGCCTGGGAAGTAGTTTGGAACCCAGCCTGTGAGGAAAACTTCACCACACTGTTCCACTGGTCCTTGGAAACCAATAAAATGCTTGAGAGAGGAGATAAGGCTTGGGCTCCACACACACCTAGGACCTTGATCTTTAAATTTAGTGGCTTCTAAATATTCCTTTATGCACTCCCTCCTTCACAGACAATATTGGCAGTAGCATGTTAAAGCTGTCTGAATTTTTTTTATTCAGTTCTACCTAAGATAGGAAAATGATGACTGGTGTTCCAGTAATTGTCTTATGTATTTGTCCTGATTTATATAGTTATGCTATTATGGTAACTGGTGCTTGAAACAGGGTCTACAAATGGCACTTGCATTCCTTGAGAATCATTCTGAACAGCTTAAGGAGAAAACCTGGTGTCATGATCTTGATTTCAAACAAGAAGCAGCACTGGGATATGGAGGAGAAGGGGAGACAGGGAGGAGAAGGTTGATAGAGGAGGAGTCTCCCTTCCTTGCATTTCCAGTAGAGAAGAAATATCCAATTAATAATCTCAAATTAGACTCTTGTTTCCAGGAGCTTGAGGTCAGCAAATTTGATTCCCATTCATAAGCTTGAGCTCCCTGAAGAGCAAACTATGCCTTTCCAGATATCTTTTGCTCACCAGTAATTTTTCAGCAATGCACAGAATGAGCCAGCATGGTATAGCGGTTTGAGTGTTGGACTAGGACACTGGGAGACCAAGGTTCAAATTCTTGCTGAATCATGGGCAAGTCACACTTTCTCAACCCTAGAGGAAGAATGGCAAACCTCTTCTGAATAAATCTTACTAGGAAAATCCAGTGATAGGATTACTATAAGTCAGACTTGACTTGAAGACATAGAACAATAACAACAAATGCACAGAATGAACCCAACAGGAAACAGGGCTAGGACTCCATCTGAGCAAGTTCCCTGTGCCTAGTGATCTGTCCATGGTCTTTTCCTCCCCTTTGAGCTCTGGATCTGCTTCACTTTATTTTCTTTAAGTACCATCTTCCTCATTCATTGATCCTGGTTCTCACTATAACTGCTACCTGCTGCCTCCACACCCCCTGGCCCATTTACTACACTAGTACAGAAAAGAGACATCAAATAATGGTTGCTGGCCCATTCGGGATTGCATTTCATGTTTTATTGGGGTTGCAATTCAGACTTCTCATCCTGTCCACTCCAGTCTAGCACAGTCCCATGCAAACATTTTCAAGTACAAGTTTTCAGTGGGATTAGATTGCCCAGATGTGTTCTGATGTTGCTCTTCAAAATATGTGTGCCCTATCCCCTCCCCATTTTAAAAAAATCTGCTGGTACAAGTTTAAAAATTGAAAACACATGAACAGGTGCAAAAGTATGTTTATAGTCTTGGCCTAAGTAATGGGCAAACCGTTTGTACAATGCTGGGTTGTTCTGTTATACTTGTGCTGATAAGGCAAAAGATACATGCATTTTGGTGGTAGCAACTGGAAAGCAGCTTTCAACCTTGTCTTTTTAATCCAGTTCCCTCACTGAAATTCTTTTCACCATAGGTTCCTATGGTTCTTCTCCAGGGCTAATACAGTGTTGTATGTCCACACCAGCACTTCCTCCACCTTTACACAATCTGAAGCCAGAGCTTCAGCACTGAAGAGGTTTGGGTTGCATAACCTATGCTTTTTAAGAGCAAAGAGGCTTCCAAAAACAGACTTCATCCCATATGATGAGTCTTACTCTTTGACCTCTCTCATTCCCCCCAAAGGCCACATGATTAAAGTCTTAAAACATTATTGTCATCAGAACTATCTCAACCCTTTTCAGATTTGCTCTCTCCCATGGCCCTCCAATGGACCACAGGACTGCAGCCTTAAAACACTAGCCAATTCACCTCAAAATCATCACAAGTCTTATTTCTTCCTAATTTTCACTAACTTTTAGTATTGCTTATATTTTCTTCTCTTAAATATAATAATATAATAAGATTGGGTCCCTATACATGATCTTATGGAGGTGCAATGAAGTCACCATACGGTTTTCAGAACCAAGACTATTAACAAGTAAAACATTTTCTAGTCCATATTATGACACTTATGTATATTGTTGGTATAGGTAAGAAGAGAAAAGCCTTTTAAAACAATATATAGAATCTAGTCAATTGCAGAAAATGCAAGAACAAATGTAAGGATTGTTTGTGTAAATGTGGTATAGATTCTGCCAAATCTTATTCTAAGTGCTTGCTAATGGCTTCATAGGATGCCTGCTCAATATGTACTTGATAGGAATGAGCCATTAAAAACTGTGCTAGTGGCAGTCATATCATCAAAATATGTTCCTTGCAAAGACAAGATCAATAATTATTTATCTGGGGAGGTTTCCATTTTCCTTTTAACTGAAACCTGTATGGGAAACTAGAATGATTGCAGCATCTTTATTATTTCTTTGTGGCTTCTTCATTCCTTTCTATTGTTGTTGACTTTGTTCATTAAAACAGTTAAACAACAGGTAAGTTGTTTGTTGTTGTTTATTAGCTTTACTGTACTTAGACCCCATCTTTCCCTAAAATTGGGACTCAAGGTAGCTTACAATTTAAAACAAGTACAGTAGAGCTAAAACATAAAAGTCAACATTAAATATAGAATTTAACTACTGAAAATATTATAAGGATCAAACTATTCAGTGAAATCATTTATATCATCAGTGCTCTGAAATCAAGTGCTAATCATAACTAGAGAAGACCCACTCATGCCTGTGACTTATATACAAATTGGTCTGAATTCAATTGTTAGTCCTAATAAGAATAGACTGATTGAATCAACTATTGACTTTTGAGCCAATGCATACATTCAGTGGCTCTGCTGCAGCCGAGACTAATAGTAAGATCCAAGCCACTGACTTCACTGATTCAGTAGGTCTACTCTAGTTGGGATGAGACATTGGATCCACCCTCTCCTAAAAGCATACAATAAAACCAACAATCTGTAATCTATAGCCATAACAACAGCCATCTTATGAAGAAAATGTCCAGTCTAATGAAAATAAGATTTTGTAATACTATTTGATCTGTTGTTACCCGCCTTGATCCCCAAAAGGGAGAGGTGGGATATAAAATAATAATAATAATAATAATAATAATAATTATTATTATTATTATAAAATATCTTTGCCTCCCAGCAGAACATCATGAGAAAAGGACCTAGATTACCCTTCCTTGACAAGAAGCTGAAGAACTTTGGCAAACAAATGGGCAAATGGGGGCAGCTTCCAGGCACTCCAGGTCATGGGGTTTGCATGACACATGTCCCCGGAGCACATGGAAGCCACCCCAGGGCCATGCTGAGGCAGCCTAAGGCAACCCAAAATGGGCCCCAGAAGGAGCGGGTATTTTTTGCTTCTATTTGGGGCTGTAGGAGGAGTCACCCCCAGGCCCACAGCACATGTTCACCATGGTTCTTGATGGATCAGGCTTGGAGCAGCTTTCCTGCCGGTCTACTTCGTCCTTTTACTCCTTCTCCATGTTCCTGTCAATTCAACTTCAGATGTTAATAGAACATTTTAAAAAAGCATCTACTGATGATCAAGGAACTCAGGCAGGCTCAGTATAGGCACATAGAGTCTTTCAAAAAATCATAATAGTATCTAGGGTTTTCTAGTTTCTAGCCAGGACTTTGAGGGGTGCTGGACCAGTACCCCGTAAATCTCTTGCTATGTAAGAATAATTTGGTAAGCCGTCCTCATCAGTCCTATAAGAAGTCACAACCAGAAGTCCAAATGAGGTACAAGTAAGTGTTTAGTACTGTGACCACATCTGACAGCTCCAGAAACTGGACCAGCTGGAAAATTAGTCATAACTATTCAAAACACTCCTGGCCACAAAACACTCCTAAGCTTAGGACGGAAGTAGTCTGCCTTGACAACACAAGACTTCAATGAGTATGAAGTGCTGTGATATTATGCATTTAAATGGTACTAGGAATGCAGGCATTTCTCAGCTTCATCTCCCTCCACCACTGCCGAGCTGTGTAGGAAAGAAAATATCACAGAAGGGGGGGGGGGGCTTTGGGTAGTTATTAAACCCTAATTTCTTTTATCAACTCCTTCTGCATCTGATTATCATGATTCAAATCATGAAAACATAGGTTTTTTATTTTATTATTTATTATCATTTACATTCTTGTGCAAATTCACTTCCTAAAGCCCTGGGTGCTTATTACTTATTCTGTTATATGTATAGCTAGTTGTTTGGTTTCCCAAAACACAAAACATTTACAACCCATGTAAAAAACACTGCTTCTAATCTTTAATATTTGGATCTGGTTTTTGCTTACTGCACCCTTGAAACATAACAGACTAAGCTATCCAGAAAGGGTAAAGATAAAGTTTTCCTGATTCTCTGCTTTGACTGTTGAATGAAAAACTTCCCCTCAGGTTGCTGTCTGACAACACTGAATGGTACTATCAGCTGCAAAGCAATATAAGATCAGAATTTTTCAAGGCTTTAACAAAGTTACGTTTTTGGATGATAATTCTTAGAATGCCTAGCCAACATGACCAGTGGAGTCTGGCAGTTAGTACAGAAAAATAATTTTTCCAAATGCCCTAATGGATGTGAATTCTCCCCAAATGGGCAATGTACCTGCAGGCATTGACTGTGGCAAAGAGTTTATGTGTGAGAAGAAACAATAGTGAGCAGTTAAGGGAAAGAGAAAAACCTAGAGAGGAGGAGAGGGGGAGGTTATCTTAAGATTCAACAGGCTGTATTTCTGAAGAACCATTGCCTTGGAGGAGTGTCTGTTTGCCTTCATTTATGTTCTTCAGATACAAAGATGTCAAAAATCTCTGGCTCTTTTCATCCTTAGGAACCTGAAAACTTCATGACATTCTGTAATGAGGAAAATGAATATCAGAGCAACATGTGCGCATGTTAGACTTCCCACACACAGAATATATGGTTGGATTAAGGCTCCAGTGCTTAGAAACAAACAGGTCTTGAATTGTATTGAACATTTGTCAGATGTGGCAATAGCATTAAAAACAATACATGTACAGATTATTAGGCTTTTCTAGACTGTTATTATCTCATCAAAATGTCATTCCCAGACCTCCGTGCCCAATTTTCCCAAAGCACCAGTGCATTATTTAAAGAGATAATTCTGCAACTAGTTAGAAGTTTATCTTTTAAAAACATCATATTTGCATTCCTTTAAAGATAATTTTGTACAGAGATACATGACAGCTTCCTTCTTTTGTTTATGTAAGAACTATACTTGATGAAAGATTTCCCTCATTAATGATCCTATTTTATAATCCTTGAATTGCCTTACTCAAAAGTACACTTGTTTTGGAATAATCTGTCAGCTGTTCTTGAATCTAACTGCAAGCTTGGGCAGTGTTTCCACATAAACTTGCTCTCAGTGGGAAATAAACACAATGAGCAGTGACATAATTGAGACCCAGAGCAATTCTACTCTGTGTACTACATAACTATTGTCAAAGTGCAGTTTTGCTAAGGATGGTGTGTGACTATATTTCTGATAAACTTGGAACCTATCAATGGTCTTAGACTGTGTGGGAGACCACTGGGCCATCACAGTCAATATTGTTTACACTCGCAAACAGGATTTCATGCTGGAAACTTAGTCCTACCTGAAGATGTCAGAAATGGACCCTCAGACCTTCTCATGTAAATTATACCCTAGACTATCAAGCTAAAAATTGAAGAGAATGGAGGCATGGTTGAGAAATGTGGGTAAGGTGCCCACTATGTCTTGCATTCTAAGCCAGTGCTCTGCCATTTCAGATATTTTCTCCCTCTAAAATATTATTTAGGCTGTTTGGAGCCTTACAAACAAGAAGGCAAAATGTTACAAGGAAAAACATGGATAATTTCTTTGCATTCTTCTTCCATTGCAATGTACTTTGGCCCAGCTATCTAGTCTATTCAGGTCATTTTGAATTTTGATCCTGTCCTCTGGGGTATTAGCTACTCCTCCTAATTTGGTGTCATCTGCAAATTTGGTAAGTGTGCTGCCAATTCTGTCATCCAAATCATTGATAAAGATGTTGAATAGCACTTAGCCCAGGACAGAGCCCTGTGGGACCCCACTGGTCACTTCTTTCTAGGATGAAAAGAAGCCATTGTTGAGCATCCTTTGGGTTCAGCCGGTCAACCAATTGAAATGCATGGGTGTTTTATAAAGCCTCAAAATGAAAACTGTGAAAGTGATTACATTTGAATATCTTTCTTATATTTTAACAAGCTATTTTTAAAAGTAGTGTTCTTTAAATGTGAGACTAACTTCTCTTTCCCCCAGAACAAATCTTAAATTTACACGTTCTTATCAATGCGACCTTTATATGATATAGACAAAGAAATGCTTCACCTGTTCTAGATGTTAAAAGATACAGCCTTGTCTGACCCCTTTGCCAATTGGGAACCATTCTGTTTCTCCACATTCTGTTCTGACAGAACAGTAGCCTCTTGTCCTGAGTACAGATTCCTCATCAGGAACCCTAGGAGACCAGAGTTCAAATCCCTGATCAGCAATGGAAGACCCTGAGCAAGTCACATCCTCTCACCTTAAGGGGCTTGGAAAAGATTTCTCAAAAGTGGGGGAAAGGGGAAATTTAATGGAAAATCAGTATATTGTCTAACAATAAAACTTCCAATCTCACTTATTTATATGATGAGAAGGTAATATCTCACAAAGAAAAAGAGCATAGAGTCATGGTGGAAAACTCAGTGAAAATGAAAGCTCAAAGTGTAAAGGGTGAATTCTATGTTAGGGATAATTAGGAAGGGAATGGAAAATAAAACTGTTTTGGGAACAAAAAGAGCATTGCTTAACAACTTGTGCTGGGAATTTAAAAAAGCATGTCCCTATGTTGATTCTGTTTGATCTCTCTTGGCAACTGAAACCATGAATCATAATAGTTTGTATTCCGATGGTTTATTCATAACAGGTAAACATTAGGAGAGGTCATTCTGATTTTGGTAATTGCACCTAATGCCAGTATAGGAATAGGAGTGCCATTACATCTGAGTGTCTTGATTCATTGACTCCAGTTTGTTTCAAACATGAATTCAAGGTGCTGCTTTGAAGAGCAAAACCTTTAATGGATTGAAGAAGAAAAAAAATTACCTCCCCCTTATCTGGTTTTGCCTGGAATCTTCAGTGGAGGCCCTGTTGCATGTCCAGTTACTCCAAGAGGTTGTGTGTGACAACATCTCAGTTGGGGAAGTCTTCAGATGGCTTAAGTTAAACTCTTCACAAAAGAGTACTACCATCAGTACGGTAACGTATATAGATGCCGTCTTCTTCTTCAAGATCTGCTGTAGCCCTTTGGAGCATCATGCTGAAGAAGACTGTAAACAGAGTTGGAGCAAGAACACAACCTTGTTTCACACCATTAGTTATTAGAAAGGGCTCTGAGAGAGCATTGCCATATTTGACTTGTCCATGCTGGCCCTCATGTAGTAAGGTAATCATTTTGAGGAATTTGGGGGGACATCCTAGTCGTTCCAGGATATGCCACAGACCTTTTCTACTCACAGTGTCGAAGGCTTTGGTAAGGTCGACAAATGTTACATAGAGTCCTTTGTTCTGCTCTCTACATTTCTTTTGCAGTTGTCTAAGAGCAAATACCATATCTGTAGTGTTTCTGTTAGCTCTGAAGCCACATTGGCTTTCAGGGAGAAGATATTCTACAATAGCAGGAACTAATCTGTTCAGGAGTATCCTTGCAAGGATTTTTCCAGCAATGGAGAGCAGCGTTATACCTCAATAGTTTGAGAAATCAGATTTTGCTCCTTTTTTATTATACAGGGTGATGATAACTGCATCTCAGAGATCTGATGGCAGTTCACCTTTTTCCCAGCAACTCACAAGGAGCTCATGGAATTTAGCATGGAGTACATGACCTCCATGTTTCCAAGCTCCAGGTGGGATTCCATCAATCCTGGCTGCCTTGTGGTTTTTCATCTGCTGTATGCTGTATGGATCTGCTTAAAGAGGAGACTCCAAATCAACAATCTTCAACAAGCTGCCATGAGAGATAACTTCCAGGCAAATATGCAATCAAAACTTGGAGACCATCCTATAGATTCTTCTCCTACAGTGCTTTGGCAACATATTAAAAACAGTATCCTGCAGTTTGTGGAAGAATTCCTCGGATTCTCCCACCAGAAAAACCAAGATTGGTTTGATGAAAACAACCAACTGCTCATCAGGCACACCTCGCTCAGTCATCTTGCCATGTAAGAAAAGCAGCCTTCTGTCTCACATGTAGTAAACTCCAACAAAAACTCCAAGAACAAGTGGTGGATCAATTTAGCAGAAAAGGCACAACGTTGTGCAGATCTGGGTGATTCCAGAGGATTCTACGAAGCTCTTAAAGCAGCATTTGGACCTACTTATCAGGTCCAAAGCTCCTTATATAGTACAGATGGTCAAACACCAATCACAGACAAAGCCTCCATCCTGAATCGATGGGCTGAACATTAGCAAAGTCTCTTCAGTGCCAACTGAGTAGTCCAAGGCTCAGCTATCCAACATATGATACAACAACCGATGAAAAATGAACTGGACATGGCTCCCACTTTTTAAGAAACCTGGGATCAAACATTGATAGAAATAGGGACTGCAGTCAGAAAATCAGAAGAAGATTAAGAATGGGGAGGGTGGCTATAAAAGAACTAGAAAAGATTCTAAAATGCAAAGATATACAATTCAGCAACAAAGTTAGAATCATACAAGCCATCATATTCCCTGTTACCACGTATGGATGAGAGAGCTGGACAGTTAAGAAAGACGATAGAAAGAAAATACATTCATTTGAGATGTGGTGCTGGAGAAGAGTGCTGAGGATCCCATGGACAGTCAAAAGGACAAACAAATGGGTCTTAGAGCAGATCAAGCCAGAAACCTCCCTGGAAGCCAAGATTGATCAAACTGAGGCTGTCGTACTACAGACATATCATGAGAAGAAGGACTCATTGTAAAAGACAATAATGCTGGGAAAGGTGGAGGGAAGTGGGAAGAGAGGAAGGCCACATGCCAAATGGATGGTTTCTATTAAGGAAGTGACAGGTTTTATGGGGTTGCAGGAATTAAGCAGAGAAGTAGAGGACGGGGGTCCTGGAGATGTGTCATCGATAGGGTCCCTATGAGTCGAGATCAATTTGAAGGTAGTTAACAACAATTCCCAGGGTGCCAGTCCAACAGTCAAACCACTACACCACAGTGATTCTCTTCTGCATGCTTGATACCAGTTTTTAAAATTGTGTTACACTGTTACATATTTGAAACTTTGAATCTCTTCTTTATACTTAAATTTTTTAATTTAACTGTACTGTCGCTACCAATTTAGCCAAAACAGACATTGAATTAACCAACCTTTAATCTCTCAGTTACCTCCAGATCCCTTTAAAAAGAAATGGCTGTCACCAGGTTGGTTGTTTCTCAGTCCTCTGGTACAGAGGGTGATCTCTGGGACAAGTTCAACAATTTCACAATTGAGTGTTTATTTGTTTGTGTTAAGATCTTGGGTTAATAGCCATCTGGAGCTAGTGAATATGAGTTGTTATGGAATATGAGCAGAAAGATGCTGCTGCTCGCAAATCCCATCAGTATATGATTGACCACCATGAAAACAATGCTGGCTGGACTAGATAGATCTTTGATCTGATCTAGTAGGGCTCTTCTTATGTTCTTACACACTGTAATGTTTCAGTATGTCTAATATTCTATAGGAGAGCCAGCAATACTAAGACTAGGACTCCAAGAAACCAGGGTTCAGATCCCTACTTTACCATGGAAACCATGGTAAGTTTGGAAAAGTCAGGTTCTCTCAGCCTTAGAAGAAGTAAGTAAATCTTTACAAGATAACGCTATGGATAGTCAGAGCTGACTTGAAATTGCACAGCAATAAAGATGTTCTGTATAGAAACAGAAGTGACATGTGCACAATCCAAGATGAGCACTGCTAAATCCCGCTGATCTGAGGGGGATGTGCAAATCTTGCAAATCATTTTTGGAGAGAAGATTTGCAATGGAGAAGAGGTTGGGGAGGGGTGCTTGCTTACACCACCAGCTGGATGCTAGGAGGATATAGAAATGTGTATGCTTAGTTATGTGTGCTTTCTCTCTCTCTCTCTCTCTCTCTCTCTCTCTCTCTCACACACACACACACACACACACACACAAAACACTCCTTCTTTCACACCATCACAGTAAGTTTGCTCCCCATTTCACATTTGATTGCTCGTTTTTTATATTCCTCCCAGTTCAGAATTAATTGTTTTGCCCTGTTCTTTCATTTACATTGCTTTTCTCCAATCCACCCCACCAATCTATTCTTCTTCCTGTCCCCTTACTGCTCCAATGGCATGACTGAATACTTTTTTTGCAAAAAAATGTTGTATCAAAATAGATGTTAGCAATAAGATTAACATCATGATGATCTAGTGAGACAAATGCTGGATGAAAAGCTTTACTGTGATGCCGTGATAAACTCTCCTCCTCTGCTCAACTACCTGCACATTGCCAATGAGACACTGAAGGCAGAAATGCCCCTCCCTCTGATGACTCAGAACTGCAGCATGCAGTTGGTTCAGGTTATTTCCCAGAACTGTCCCTATTGGTAGCTGTCTTGAGGTGGCTGCTTCAGGTAGAAGATGCTAAGAGGAAAAGCGCTGGAGCTGGGGGCAAAGGTTGCATGAAGAGGGATGTTGTGGCTCATTGCAGTGGTGTTGCTGATGGGGGGGGGTGAGATCATAGCCCCTCCTGAAATAAGCATTGCAGTAACTTGAACTTTTGTTGAACTTTCACTGGACATTTAGAAATGTAGTTTAGGCACCCAAAGGGTAGGCAAAGTTATCAAATATATACAAAGACAGGAGATATAGGCATTTGAGCTGTGAACAGTTTTCAGTGTTTCTCATCTGCAATGCTAGACATTTGTAGATTGGAGGAAAATTTCATTTTGGGAGGCAGAATGCTTTTTGGGGAGGAGAATTTTGCTCCCATTTAAACTACATTCTGATTTATTGTATTCTAAATAACAGTAATATAACTTCTGGGCACAGCCTTGTCCCATGGAAAACTGACATAATGAAGAAGATCTGAGACATACTACATTGACCTTCTGCTGAATTGCATTACAGCAGTGCCACTGAAGAAGATCTCAAGGCCATAATACACTTTGTATTCTTCTTCTATTTGTAGGAAAGCTATGTGTGAAGTTTTAAAATGTTGGTTTTAACCTTATTGCTGCTAGTGCCATCTAGAGTAAACCCACTGACTCATCATTCAAGAATTGATTCAGTGGATTTAATTCTAGCTGGGGCTAACCAACGGGATTCAGGACAGCAAATTTTAGAACTATAAACAACAATACAGAGGCTGTGTATGAGCTTTTAGGGTATTATTTTTATGGCTTAGTATTGCCTTTTTGTATACTGCTAAAAACCTCACATTTTTTCCCCCAAATTACCACTGCTGAAATTCATTTTGTTAGTACTGTCTCAGTTCTTCAATCTGTGAAGGTTATTTTGAGTGCTCATTCAGTCTTCTAAGATGCTAAATTCTAAGATGACATCAATTTGGTGTCATCTGCAAACTTGATGAGGATGCTCTGAGGCACCCCAATTGCAACACTGTAAGAGTGTAGTGTGGTAATCTAGTTATTATTTATTGTGGATTCTTATGGTGGCACCATTACTGGTGACTTTCTGGTCAGTGGAACAGTGAATCTGTTCCAGGCTTTAGTCTATAATCCTCCTTGAAGGAGCAATCTGATATCCTGAACCTTAGCCTTTGAATAGGGCACCATGGATAGCTGCTTTGAATTTCAGGCTTAAACGTAACACAGATTAAACCATCACCATCTGACATGGCACAGTGTTCACCTGGCACTAGCTAGAAGTCTTTTTTGTGAACAGACTCTCAGTCTGGAACAGTAATTTTGCTGAGAATCACTAATGATCCTGACTCAAAAATATGTCTTAATGATCTATCCCCTATTGAATAATATTAATATACTGATACTGTTAATTCTGTTAGTTCATCCCTTTGAATTGACCTGACATTCCAATAAACTTTCCAGTATACCAGCTTGCTAGACAAAGGGAATGCTGGAGATATAGTTTATCTTGATTTCATTAAGGCCTTTGGCAAGGTCCCCCATGATATTCTTGAAAACAAGCTAGTAAAATGTGAGCTAGATAATGTAACTGTTAAGTGGGTTTGTAATTGGTTGACTGGCTGAACCCAAAAGGTGCTCAAAATGGCTCCTCTTCATCATAGAGAGAAGTGGCCAGTATGGTGCCACAGGGTTCTGTCCTAGGCTCAGTGCTATTCAACATCTTTATCAATGACATGAAGAAACAGAGGGCATCCTTATCAAATTTGGAGATGACACCAAATTAGCAGGAGTAGCTAATACCCCAGAGGACAGGATCAAAATTCAAAATGACCTTAATAGATTAGAAACCTGGGCCAAAACTAACAAAATGAACTTCAACAGTGAGACATATAAGGTACTACACTTAGGCAGAAAAAAATGAAATGCATAGATATAGGATGGGGGACACCTGTCTTAACGGGACTACATGTGAAAGATCAAGGGAAGTAATAGTTCCACTCTATTCTGCCTTAGTCAGGCCTCACCTAGAATACCACATTCTGGGCACCACAATTCAAAAAGGATGTTGAGAACCTAGAGCATGTCCAGAGGAGGGCAACCAAAATGGTGAAGCTTCAGGAAACCATTCCCTACGAGGAGAGACTTGGGGAGTTGGGTATGTTTAGCCTGGAGAAAAGAAGGTTAAGAGGTGATATGATAGCCTTGTTTAAATATTTTAAGGGATATCATATTGAGGATGGAGCAAGCTTGTTTTCTCCTGCTCAAGAGACTAGAACATGGAACAATGGGTGCAAGCTCCAGGAAATGCGATTCCACCTCAACATTAGGAGGAACTTCCTGATAGTAAGAGCTGTTTAACAGTGGAAAACACTTCCTCGGAGTGTAGTGGAGTCTCCTGTCTTGGAGGTCCTTAAACAGAGACTTGATGGCCATCTGTTGGGGATGCTTTGATTGAAAGTTCCTGTATGGCAGGGGATTGGACTGGATGGCCCTTGTGGTCACTTTCAACTCTATGTTTCTATGATTCCATGCTATTGATAAAGAAGTACTACAAATATAGATGCCCTCTCTGGTCTGTTGCTTCTGGCATTATGTATGGCAACAAGTTTATGTATGTTATTTTTGTTTTGTTTTGAATGCTTCTACACAGTGCAATACAGATATCTTTGGAATATTTTAGCTGCATCTTTTAACAATTTTCTTTAGGTTAGTTTAAGAGTGTATTAATATTCAGTTAATGCTGAAGCTCCAGAAAATTAGTTAAGAAAATGGGAGTGGAATAATTTTTCATTTTTTCCAAATATAGTTTTAGTTCAGTGTTTCTGTTGAGATGTAAATCCTAGGGAATAGAAGTTACTTCCATATAATCTTCTTTCAAAAGGGAAGTCCTGTCAAGAGATGTCCAGATTACTGACTCGGGGGGGGGGGGGGTTGGCCATGATTGTATACCAACAATCAAATAGAACTTTTCTGAAAGCTGAGGACCAGTCTGGAAATATGCACTATTTAAAAAGTGCAGGCCACTTCATCAGGTAGCAACATATATCTGTACTGTACCATTTCAGGCCACAGGTAGGGGAGTTCATGGTTCAATGCACTCCCCCCTCCCAAATAAAAACCTTGCAGTTACATGAAAGAACAGTGGCTAGACTAGACTCTCCTTGCATGCTACATTTTCTAGATGAGATTGGTGTTCTGCCCCCCCCCCCCCCCCCCCCCCCCAATGCTAGAGAGCTTAAAGAGTTCCTGAAGTCTGTAGTGCAATCCTGGAGAAATCTTGCCTGCAGAGATAATTTGCTGTGTCTTTTCAGAGACAAGCCATGGCCCAAAAGGCTAAGCACATGCATACACAAAATTCCAGGTTCAGTCCCTGACCTCACTAGGTAGAATGGAGAACACACACACATGCACACATTGGCAGGAAATAATGAGAGTTAATACCTTGAACAGATCAAGCCTGAACTCCCCCAGGAAGCTAAGATGACTTAATTGAGGCTGTCGTACTTTGGCCACATCATGAGTAGGCATGAATCATGATAATAAAACCAGAAAAGGTAGAAGGCAGCATAAAGAGAGGAAGACCACATGCCAGATGGGCTAAAGGTCAAAGGCCTGAATCTACAAGGCCTAAGCAGAGCAGTGGAGTGGTTAGGAGGTCTTAGAAATATCTGATACAAAGGGTCACCATGTGTCCAGGTCGATTCAAGGGCAGCTAACAACAACAACAACAACAACAACAATCCAGCATATCCAGAGATCACCATGCTGGGGAAGATTATAAAGTGATAAGTCACTGAATGTAATACTGGGCTAGAGAGAACAATGATCTGATTTGATTTAAGACAATTTTCTCTGTTTATATGTGCTCAGAGAAAGCTTCAACATTTTATTCTGTGCATGTGGATGAATCACAATGCATCTAGATTGTCCAGTCTCATAAAGATTTACATCAGGATAATTGATTCTTATTATATCATACACATTAATTGGTTTATCTAGGGGTAGGATTAGAGGCCTTGGAAGTAACTAGGGACAAATAATGAGCTATTTGCACTGACCTCATTCAATACGGTATTGCAAACCTACTGTATAGTGCCCATCCTCACAACACACCTTGAAATTCCAAAAGGCTTTTATTAATGTGCAGTTCTTGGAAGACACATTGTACTCCCCCCAATCACAGATAATACTGCATTCTTTGAAAATTGTCTGTTCAGATCACAGGGAAATTCTGGTTGTTGTTGTTGTTTTCCAGAACATGCAAAAATGAACATCATGGTAGTTTGAGACAATGCTTTTTAAATTGCTGATTATTACATGGCATACTCTAATGAGTCAGTGCAGGATTCTTCCCCTCCCTGCATTCCTAAGAATTCCTATGGGCGTGGAAAGCAAATGAAGGCTTGTGAAACAGATAGTCCTGGCAGCAAGACACAAATGTTGGTTCTAAACTACTACTATATAAGGATCTTACTGACAATAGTACTTTCTTCTGTGCTAAATTTTTAAGGGATCCAATCCCATTCCAAACACACACGCATAAACCTACCCTCAGCAGAGCAATGGGCACATGTTGTTGTTGAGCATTTCCTTTAAAAAAAATCCTGTACTTTTTTTCACCTTTTCAAAAAAAAAATTAAATAACTTGCTATATGGCAAATTTCACAGAAAGATGTGTTTCAAAAATACATGTTTCACAGGTATAGCAACACTTTTCAAAACATGCTATGAATGTTGTTCTATTTGAATCTGTGCGCTGATAATTTCACAACTTGTTTCTCCAATAGAAGGCTACATCCCACCTTGCTACATTATTCTGCAAAAATGTAACCATTATTCTTCCAAAAATGTAAACTCTTAATTAATTGGAAGAAAATCAACCCATAAAAGGGGTGCTCCCAGGCAAATTTCTTGTCTCTATTTTCAAAAATAAAACACATGTGTTCCTTTTTAAATAAACAATGTGCATGCATTTTCCAGATAACAAATCATGAATTATTGTACCAAATTATAAGCATTTTTTTTAAACGTTGACACATCATATGCTACATCAATGGGACAATGCTATGGCAGTTTCAGGAGCCCTTTTGGGTGTGATGGAGCTTAATATCTTGTTTTAATCATGTACACTATTTCTTGGTACTTTGCATTTTTGTTGTTATCTGCCTTCAGGTCAACTCTGACTGATGGGAACCCTAAGATGAATCTATCACAGGGGTTTCCTTGGCAAGATTTATTCACTGAACATTTACAATATCTTGCCTTTTAGGACCTTATCACATGGGAGGGAAGTGCCCAAGTCCAATGGATAAATGGAATTTAAATCTGGGAAAATTCTGATGATGTCGGGCTAATTGAGCATTAACCCGACATTAACCAGTGCAGAAAGTGGGCAAAATCAGCCACTTTTTACCTTTGGAATTTTTCTGAAAGTAAAAAGTGACTGATTTTGCCCACTTTCTGCATAGGTTAATGTTGGGTTAACGCTCAATTAGCCCAACATGTCTGAAAATAATCTCGCTTTTGCGGGATTTTCCCGGGATCTAAACATTGTTTATCCATAAGATTTGGGCACTTTGGGGTGGTACAGACTGCACAAAAGGAGTGGTCTGCAGCTGTCCCAAGAAGCAGCAAGATGAGGCCAGGGCTGCCTCACCGGCAGCCCCAGAGGCCCCATCCCACCACTTCTGAAGGCTGCGGGGAAGCAGCAAACTGCTGCTTCCTCATGGCCTGAAAGCAGGGTGCAGCGGGCGCCCTGCTCTCCCCAGCGGTGCCGAGAGGAGAAAGGGGCCGCTGCCATGGCCCCTTTCTCCTCCGGGTCCTTGGCATGGCCGTCTAAAGGATGCACCAAGGACCAGGCACAAAAAAAGAGCTCAATTTTGGAGCTCTTTTTTACGCCATGGGAAGGGTGCACTTGGTGCCATCCCATGGCATGATGTTGTCTGGTGCGCGCAGCATTATCTAAATGCTGCATGTGCCATGACAACATCATGGTGCACCCGTATGGATGCCGCCATTTTAAAATGGCAGCGCCCATACGCTTTAGGGTTTGGGAGGGTATAAACGCTGCACCCTCCTGAACCCTAAAGGTGCCTCTTCCAACCCTAAAGGCACCTCTTCATGCCCATCTGTATCAAGCCTTTGTCTCCTAGGTCAATAGACAGAGAAACTTTGACTTGCAAAAGTCAATAATTGGGTTTCTATGGCTGAGTCGGGATATGAATTCTGTTCTCCTGGAGTTCTAGACCAACATTCAAGCCACTATACCATGCTGGCTTGACCATGTATTTTTTTAAAATTAGAAATAAGTGAACAATGGGCTTATTAAATGATGAATTCTTATTAAATTCTCATTAAACTGTTGGATAGAGGAAACAGCCAAACACTCACAGTCTATTTCACCTAAATGATACTAAGTAGGAGAATCAGGTTATAGTAGTCTACACTCTTATTAATGCCAGCAACAGTCATTGTTATGAATGGCTCTCAGTATTACAGGTTTTCCCACTTAATACTTTCCATAGAACTTCCCATAATACTTCCCATATTACTGGGGATCAAATCCAGCTCTTCAGAATCAACATTGACCAACCTGATGTGATATTTCTCAACATTAGGTGAAATTTGACTATTACATAGGAATATCCTGTATCAGTAGAAATGTAGCAGAGACAGAAATTGGAAGAAGACTAGACCTCAAGGGTAACTGCCTTGAATCCCATTTTGGTAGAAAGGTGGGATATCAATCCAATAAATAAATAAATAGTTATGATAAGGTATTATTTGTGTTTTCAAAGCTGACATACAAAAAAAATTAAAGAAATGTACTATTGGCCTAAATGAGGGGGGAACCTAATGGGCTGGATCCAACTTTAGTCACACTTGAAGTAGGCCCATTGAAATGAATGAAACTTAAGTAAGCCATGGCTAATTTAAGTCCCACTCCTTTCACTGGGTCTATGTTAAGCCAACTGAGTGTGGACTATATCCCAATGTGTGTAGCAGCCCTCAGAGCTGGATATAAGGAGAGCAGACTATTGAACTCAGCTCCACTTTATAAATGCAGATTGTTTCAATAAAGTGATGTGCACAAAGAAGCCCATATTGGGGCAAGAGTCTTCAGCTGAACGCCTCTGTATGAACTTGCTCATAAATGTCAATGTGAATAACAATTACAAAGACTTAGTAGTTTCATCATCAGTGGTTTTATCGTATTTGTAAAGGTTTTTCAAGAAATACCCAATTGCAATGTGTCAGTGTACCAACTATTGTCCTGAAACCCAGGAATTAATGGTAGAGTCATTTCCAGCACCCTGAAAAGATGGTATAATTGGTTACTATAAAAATTTGCATTTAGAACATTCTTTTTTTCCAAGAATGGGGACACATTTTTTTTCTTTCTAGATCTTTGTAACTCTATATGGGTGGGCAGCTCACTGAAGTTAGAGCACCATGTTCAATATATACAACAGACCAGAGGATTACAGTTAATTTTCACAGTGTGACTACTTCAGCATAACACTGTTTGCATTCTTGACTGTTTTACATGCTGCACTATGAGGTTAATATCCTTGAACTGTACCCCCCTCCCCCCCCCCCTTTTAAACTTGTTTTTCAGTTAAGGCGTGCATATATATACATTCCCTTTTAAATACAGTTTTTCACATTGTGTTTCCTTTTAAACTTCATTTTCCCCTATATTAAAAAGTATATATGTATATTTGTAGACCATATGAGGAAATGCAATATTTTGATCACTATGAGACTGGAGTGACAATGTCTGATGGTGTCTGATTTCAATTGGAAATGGTAAGTAATCTGATTTGTTTGTTTTTTCTAAAATAAAGATGATAAATTGAACCTAATTTGAAATGTGTTTTTTTTTTCAAACTGGACATTATTTTGTTCTTTGGTGGAATCTTCCTATTGGTGGGCTTGACCACCCACAATCACCATGCCCCATATTATTAAGTGGTTTTGCATGCAGTAGAAGGGTCCATTGTAAAAGGCTTTGTATAGGCAAATCCCTCCCCCCCCCCATGTGACTTAGAGGTGACATCTTGAAACATTAAGGGGAGGCAGAGTCACAAACATAGTAATGGGAGCTTCATGTAGCACCTAGGCTGCTATTCTCTACCTCCACATAAACTGATTGCATTACAAAGGCTATTTGCAAAAAAAACAAAAACAAAAACTAATTTTATCAGTTAAAAAAATTAATTCTATGGAAGTACTGCAGAGATTTGTGGAGGATGAGGAAATCCTTGGTTTTGTCCAATTGGTGCTTGTTGGGGTAGTAGAGCCACAGCTGGATTGACAATTAGAAGTGGGAAGACCATAAAGAAGAACCAATGGAAAATAGCAAAGGAATTTTTTGATATTGTAGAATTGCAGATAATAGATATGTGGAGAATTAAACAAAATAGGAAGGACTTAAACACCCCCCCACCCCACCCCCCACTACCAGATACCCATAGGTCTATGTCTAGAATTGACATCATTTGGCTGTTGAATAGTTTGGCAAATCGAACAGGAAGAGTTAAATCTTAGCCAAGTCTTTACCTGGTCATAATGTGGTTGTGGTGTCAATAAAGTATTAAACATTTGTTTCTACAAAAATTGGAGATTAATGCATTTGTGCTAAGACTAACGACCACAGTTTACTAATGGAAAAGTTGTCAGACAGGATGGGTAATCTTTATTGTGCTTCTTTTGAGGAGAGATGGTGTTCTCTTTTGGAGTATATTAACAATCACTCAAGTCAGCTAAAGCTGCCAGATCAGCATTTGAATTTCTGGAAAGGGACCTTTATGGAAGCTTAATGACAATGACAGCTTATATTTAAATGATTGTTGTAGACTCTCATGTATCCCTCCTTAGTGGCATTTGGGCTTTATCTCACCTCTGTCTGTTTTATTGTGATTTCTTGCAAACTACAATAAAGATTTTTTTAAAAAAGACTAACAACCAAGATTCTGCACTTGGAGGTGTATATGTGGCTCCATATCCCTCTGCTACCTTCGTAAAACTCACCTTGTAAACCATGCATGGCTTATCCCCTGTCCCAACATAACCATTTCCATGTTGTCAGAAAATAGAGGGTGGGAATTATTGGGGATGTCTTTAGCTATTTTCTCCTAACTGAACACACTATGGACTCTTTCACACGGGGCTGAATTGGAAGGTTAAAATAGCGCCAATATGGTATTGTCATCCGAATTCGCGTTATTACGCAAAAGACGTTCATACGTGATTGCTGGGCCAATACGAAGGCATCCATAGGTCATTCCCTGTCAAATTTGTCAAACGCTATAACGTGAAACAATGGACAAGAAGGAAGGGGGGGTCACCCGGAAGTGTACAGAAGTTGGGACACGCCTCTGGGCTCTCTGCACATGCTCAAAATTGTTAATTCGAAGTCTGGAAAGCATGGGGAAGGGAATGATATGAAGATTTCCTGCGAACCTGCCCTGGATTACCTTCACAGGGGCTGCTGTTTAAGGGTTTGCGTATGATCAGTAATCACGTTATAACGCTAAATTTCGAATTGACCTCATTTTTCCCTTCATTTGGGATTGAGGGATATTCTCCCGTGTGAAAGAGTCCTATGACAGACATCTGCAGAGATCTTTGAGATCTCTCTGCAGATGGCATCCTTGCTACTCTGCAAAGTCACACACTAGCATATCACTAGGAAATGTGTTTGGCCATGAGATAGGACACATTCAGGACCTGCGGGGCACACTGCAGACAGAAGGGAATGAAAGGAATGATGGGGATGGAAGGGCTAGGAAATAGTCATAACAGCATCAGAGGCAGCAAAAGAGAATGCTAGTTGAACATTTCCTTTATCTTGAAAAACTAGGTCTTGCTAGATCTCTAGATCTAGCTAGCTTTTGCTAATTTTAGATGAGTGGGAAACTCATTGACGTTACAGCACCATGTTAAAAACCTGCCCTGAAGAAGAAGATTATGGCACCATGTGGTAGGGCACCATGCTGGGTGGTGTCTGTAAACATCTGTGCTACAAAACAGCCCTATTTTCAAGTACCTCCTGCCAGCTCATGCTTTCCCACCTCCTTCCCTGGTGACAGCACAATTCTGTACAGAGTTAAAAATGTAAACCTCAAAGAAACCCATAGTGATCAGCAGAACATGGGGAACATTCCCTTTTGGATTGCAACTCCCAGTCAGCTGGGTTCTTGGAATTGCAGTCCAATAAAGGAACTTTGTTCAAGTTCTGACCATCTGCCTCTTGCACCAGTTACCAAGGATAAACACAATATAAATACTGTTGGTGAGCTGGCAAATGACTCCATGTGTCTCTGATAATCTTTCAAGTTAATATTAGCTGGGGTGACAGTTAAGGGTATCCCACAAGAAATCCATGCTTGCCAAACTCAACTCTGTATGGGCAATAACAGTATATGATCAACCCACTGGATTTTTTTTTTGTATCTATCAAGATTTTAAGTATATGTTGCATTCACATTTTTTTTTTATGAATTTAAGTTCCATGTGGTGCAATCATTGCCACATGTAGTCTTGCAACACTTAATAGAAAATAGTGTGCCTTACAATTCATGCTATACTGCAATCAAGTATACATTTGAGGCAGCCTTAGTTCAAGGCACCTTGTGGTTTCGCTGTTTCATTATTATTATATACAAAGGTAGCATAGAATGCCAACCATCTATTAATTTTAGCTCGACTACAATTATCACTTCACAGCTCAGGACATAGGACTTTGAAGGGCCACTTTTCCCAGTACCAAATAACTAGGATTTAAGATCAGCTGGGAAGGTTCCTTTTTTGATTCCATGAGGTCCACATGTAACAGGATCTCATGGGTGCTGGCACTCTAGCACAGGACTTCTTGCCCAGTGGAGGTCAGCTGACTCACATTGCTGGCAGATGAAAATGTTTTTATTTGTGCAAGCATCCTTGCTTTGGCAGTCAAGCATTCCAACTGTCCCAGTTTGGCAAGGTCAGTCCTGATTAATTTTCTGTCATCCCACTTTTCCAGCTGCTTTTAAAATGTCCCAGTTTCTCTTACCTTCTCCCATTTTACCTCTTTGTTCTCAGCTTATATCAGTTGCTTCAAACTGAATCCAAAGTGCCAACATCATTTGCACTCATCTAAGTGCACAGGGAGTAGAGGGGGGTGAACTCTTGTCCTTCCCAGTAGGCTGAGGCAGAAGCAAACTGCTGCATACTCTTCTAGTTGGTAGGTTCTTCCTCATTAATAATGTTTGGTATCTTGACCACACCTGGATATTGTTTGGCCATAAATGTCCCAGTTTTCATCTGTGAAATGTTGGGGGACCTGTGCGATATAGACAAGAGTGTAGCTGTTGATTATTTTCCTGGTGTTTTTATTGTAAGTTGTGACTTCAGATTTATGATTCTGGGGTATTTTTTCCTGTGTTGTGTTTTAAACAGGTTGCTAGCCATACTATTTTTCTGAGCTTTCATTTTTCAGGGGTGACTGACCCTACATGTTTGACCAACAGAGAGGTGGGCTGCAATCCTTTTGACTTTACTCTCTTATGCTGAAGTCTTCAGGACTTGGCATACCTCTATTCTGATTCCACCTTGTCTTTTTGCCTCCACGCTCTGTCATCAACCCCATTCATTTTTTCTCAAGAGCCAGAATCCCGAAATGAATGGTAAAATGAATTAAACTTACATATGCTCCCCTATTTTAGAGACAAATGAAAGGACAAATTTTAAGGAAACAAATGTTGGAAAATACATATTTTGTCCAAAGATGTAAACCTTAGGCCGTCAAAATGCATGAGACATACCACAGGCTTACACACAGTGGTTTCAAAAGAGGTTTTTGTTCAACTGCTCTGTCTTAAAAATGGAATCTATAAGAGGTTTGGATGACATCTTCCATTTTATATCTTTCCTGGGTTAATCCTGCCATCTTTTTCATTACCACAAGACTATCCATTAAGAACATAAAGATGTAATGGCTGGACATTGCTTTCTTACTGGTAATACTAAGAGTCATCTATCTGGAAACAGAAAGAATAAGAAAGCAGGCTCATAATGAAGAAGTTATTAATACTTCTGAGTCTCTGTTGAACTGATCAAGAAGAGACTGCATATCACATATCATTTATTACAGTTTCCAATGTACATATCTTACATATTCTCCTACAACTGTTTAGTAAAGTTGTAAGAAGTACTATTGAAATGAAAACTTCATGAATTAAGGACTAGGATTCACCGAGTGAGGATGTTGAATAAAATCTCAACAAATGCTATAGTAACTCTAAATTATATATTATCCAAATCATTTTCAAGGTATATATTAAGTAAATTCTCACTCTTACATAACTAGGAAGGTTATAATTTGAACTCTTTAAAGTAGTTAATACATATAATTTCATTATAGCAAATTGGAGAGGTTAAGATAGAAAGAAAACGATTTGATGATATCATGAGCAGGGAATAATTCTATGATTTGTTATTGTTGTTGTTGTTGTTCCATCATTAATTTCATTTTAGCTATTGAAGTCACGACTGTAGATCATAAAACTAGAGGCTGAGCATAGGGACTGAACTGTGTGTTTTTAAAGCAAACAAATAGACTTCTGAGTAAATTCTCTTTTTTATTCTTCAAAAGACAAAAAAAGAATATCAGTGAGAAAAATATACAGGCAGATAGGATAACTTGTGCTTACACTGCTTGATGTTAAATGTAGAGCCACTAAGCAAAGCTCATACCTTCCCATCCTACCTTCCAATTATTAAATATGAGGAGAGAAATTATGACTTATTTGCTTCCATGTATAAATTTATTTCAGTTATATGACGTAGTATTTTAGAAAATGTGCACAGAAAACATTTGATCAAAGATTTTTAGGAGCATTTTGAGTAGTGTCCTGGCTTGCCTTGTGTTAACATGGCAGAATTACCAAGACACTGACATACTTTTCTTACAAATCTTAAACATATTGACATCACAAATAATTTTAAATAAGAAATAGAAATTATTTAAAATTAATTAAGTTACTAGTTAAGTTGAAAATTTTCTGAAGAAAAGGAGCAGACAATTTAATTTGTTGAACTGAACTGATTAAATTGGAATTTTACTTATTAGTTAAATGATAGACAGTGCTAAAAAGGCAATTTTTACATTTCCAAGCTGTTTCTCTACATAAAGCCTAGCATCCTTGCGGTTTTGCAAGAACATATTTCATTTTTTTGTTAGTTCCTCAGTGGTGAGGAATTACAAGAGCCAAGCATATAGATTTTAAAAAGGAAGGTAAGGACATGAGGTTATAAGAAAGAGGAAAAGGGGGAGCAAGAGAAGGGGTTTGGTGGCATGAATGAAAAATTAGATTTTAATTTTTTTCAAAGTTCAAAACATGGTTTGGGGGAATAAAATCATGGCTGTCATTTTTTCATCTTCATCTCAATAAGGTTTTTAGTGCAGGAATTTAACCTATATTTGACTGGAAATTAACACCAACATAATAGCTATTTTGTTCTCTTTCTAACATAAATGTAATAGAATTTTTAAAGCTTATTAACAGTCATCTAAATGGCCAGATCTTTCCCACTAGCCTTCCTATCTCTGTTTTTAATGCCATGTGAAGTAACTTGGGCAGTAAATTCTTGTATGGAAAGAAAATGAAGGCAGGATTGAGAAAAATAGTAACTGTTAGATTTTCCAGTTTCTGCAATGTAGTAGTTACTAAATTGTTAATAAATTCATAACAGAAATGTTTACATGTACAAAGACTAGAGGATTTATTAGCTATGAGACTAACATCTGCAGTGAACTGGAAACGGATTTCACATCCCAAATCTGTTAGTTACTTACCTTTTAACATACTCATTTCAATGACTAATCAAACAAACTGCAAACATTTGATTTTTCTGTCTTCTGTTTCAAACCTGTCATTTAGAACTACTGTTGTTGTCCAGTATATTTGCTTCAACAATAATGCCATCGAGTCCCACTTTCTTATACTAACACTGTCACTCATTTCCATCACTGGTGTGATTCAAGATTATAAAGCCTTGTAATTTAGATAACTCATTACTGTATACATGATTGTCTTGGTTCAGGGGAATTCTATTTTAAACTTCGATTTCCAAGTATGTAAAACAGGTCGCGTTTCCCTTATCTGGAATTCTGAAGTCTGAAATATTCCAAAATGCAAAACTTTTTTCACGGGTGGCTGAGATAGTAACCCCTTTGCTTTCTGATGGTTGAATGGACACAAACATATATGAAAGTATTAAAAATACTATATATAAAATCCCTTCAGGCTATATGTATAAGGTATATATGAAACATAAATAAATGTTGTGTTGCAACTTGGGACCCATCGCCATTATATATATAGAAATTATCTAAAATTCGGGGGGGGGGGGGGGGGACAGATCTCAAATACTTCTAGTCCCAAGTATTTTTGATAAGGGACACTCAAACTGTATTGTTTTCTGAGTAGTCTGTTGTAACCTGTTAATATTTAGATCACAAAATGTCCATGGCATGGTTATTACTGATTATCTTACTTTGTATATCACCATTTTGGTCCATCACTGAATACGGTAACAATTCATTTTGAAGTTTTCTTCAATAAAGCACGATGGAGGGAGAGCCCAGATGTCTCATCCTGTTACATGAGAGTAATTCTTTGAGTATGATCCATGGGCTACTAGCACCATTGATGCACTGTTAGAATCCCCAAGATCTGAGCAAAAAATAGGGGGAAATGCCAAAAGCCTTTTCCATTCATGAATACTGCATTAAACACCACGTTTGGTCTTCTCTTCATTGCAGCTAAGCTGCAAGAGAAAAGGATCGATAAGTGTTGCTAAATAATATATAGCAATGCTAGGTTTGTTGTGCATCATTAAGATCATATATGGAGAAAATGGTGGACACACACATGTAGGGAAATATGTAGTACAGTGCAGAAAATAATTTGGATCACCCTCCAGCTAGGAATCTTCTTTCTTTTTCCTCTTTTTGTCAAAGATTATGGCAGAATGCATGATGTCTTCTCAGCAGTACTGAAGCACAGCAAATAAATACATCCTGGAGTGAACCTGATAAATGTAACAGGATATAAAATAACTTGTGCTGATGGAAACAAAAGTTTAAAAAGCAGGTTCCTTCTTCGTGGGTGAGAAAAACAGTGATTTTCATACGAACTGGAAAGGATCTGACTTTTCTTAAGACTTCTTAATTGTTGGCACTGAATAATGGTCTTTTATTGTGTTATATAATATATCAAGGAGGAATTTGGGAACTATTAGGGTGTGTAATTCAAATTATGATTGAGGTTTTTAAATGTTATTTTAATAATAATAATAATAGTTTGGCGGGGATTATTTTGAAGGTTGCTATTTTTAAATTCTGTTAGTAAAGCTTCAGGCAGAAAAAAATATTTTAAAAACTGTTTTGATAATAATGATATTGGGTTGAATCCAGACTAAGTTAGTTGATGTTAGATTCCTGTGAAATCATTGTGAAAAATTTAGTAAAATCAATGGGTCTTAAGTCAGCACTAAGTGCAACTCAGTCTGGGTCCTAACCTCTGTATGTTCTGTTATAATCTTCCATCTGGATATCAAGGGTTAGTAGGCCAGCTTGTAAGTGGTTAGACTCATCAACCACTACACTAGTCCAATCTCCCACAATATAAATGCTACCCACGAGACATAGTGTTACATATAAATAACACTGATAGAAGTATGTAGAACATACATGTGAAATCACGTTTATAACTGTTAAGAATGCATATATTCCACACATTGATTGCAGCTAATACTACTTTAACTGTCTTGGCTCCATTGTACATGATCTTGGAATTTGTAGTTCAGTGAGGTGCATAAAATTCTCTGTTAGAGAACTCTGTAATGTTATAGTGTATGGTAGTGCCCCAGCAGAGAATTCTAAGTACCCAATGAAACTGGAAATCCCAGGATCCTGTATGATGGTTCCACTGCAGTTAAAGTGCTACCAACTACTGCATGTGTAAGGCAGCTGCACTTGTTAGCCTAAATCCTATTATTAGTCCTGACTAGTACAGGCCCATTGGAACCATGGGGTTTATTTATGTGTTGTATCTCCATGCAACAACTGAGTCAATGGATTTACCTTACTCTGGACTAACCAACAGGATGCTCTCTGTTGTATTTGGTCTTAATTCCAACTACTGAAAACTGTTTCTGAAATCATCATCCTCATCATGAGTCATCCTCATCCTCTTTATCATCACCACCATCACCTCTCTGCTGAAGCTCAAGCCCCTTGAAACAGAAAAAATATATAATAAAATAAAATAATTAAGTAATAAATGGAATATATTTTAATTCAAGTAAACACTCTCTAATGACCAGATTGTTAAGCAGATTACCAATACTAAAGACTTTTTTTTTACACCGTTGCTTTAATAGGGAATGAAAATGAAAAATTCAAGATGGCTCTTTACCTCACTAAACTCATTTTGTGGATCAAATAAATCTATACTGTAGTAGAAGGAGCACCAGACGTATCAGAGAAATTTTTGCCCTTCCATCACTTTCACTCTAGTTTAAAGCTTGTAAAAAGTAACTTTTTGGACTGCAACTCCAGAATCTCCTGACCAGGAAAACCAGTGGCCATGCTGAGTAGATATTTCTGGGAGTTACTGTCCAAAAAGTATATTTTCTATATTATTTTTATTATTATTTTTATTATTATTATTATTATTATTATTATTATTATTTCCTGCCTCCTGAAGGCACAATTTAAAACTCATAAAACCAACTGTTAAAATACAATACTCATAAGAAGATATTCTTTAGAATATGCAAATTAAAAGGCCATGATTTAAAAACTGACTTGGCAGGCTTGTCGCAAGAGATATGTCTTTAATGCTGTTTTAAATGCAGTCAGCATTTTCATCTGTTCTATCTCTTTTACCAGGTTATTCCAGAGTCTTGGGCAACAGACAAAAAGGTCTTCTGGGAAACTGCCACAAGTCTACTCTTGGCCAGATGGAGCAAACATTTCCCAGAGGACCTGAGTGTATAGGGTGGATTGTACGGGAGAAGGCAATCCTGTAGTTAACCTGGACCCAAACCACGTAGGACTTTAAAAAATAATAACCAATACTTTGCACTTTGCCAGGAAACTAATTTGCAGTCAGCTCAGTGATTTTAAGATGGGTGTAATGTTATCCCTCCTGGATGTACCTGTAATCATTCTGGCTGCCATATTCTGAACCAGCTGGAGTTTCTGAACCTGGTATAAAGGAAGCCCAATGTATAACACATCACAAAAGTCCAACTTTGAGGTTACCAAAGCATGCATTACCATCTTTGGATCTTCTAGTTCTAGGAAAGGGGGCAGTTAGCATATCATCTGAAGCTGATAACCAGCACTTCTGACCATCACATTTACGTATTTGAACTGACATTTGGAGAGACTGATCCAGGAGCACTCCCATACAGTGAACACAGTCTTTCAGAGGGAGTGTGACCCCATCCCGAACTGGCTGACAACCTCCAACTCCAGATTAGGACCCTTGATAGTAAGCACCTCAGTCTTACTGATTCAGTCTCAGTTTCAAATACACTGAATCTGCCAGGTAGTTTTGAAAAGAGCTGCCAGGGGCAGTGTCTGAAGACATCTACTGGAGTAGAGAATATCTGACCCTCTAGATGTTGCTGGACTGCCACTCCAAGCATCCTTTATTATCAACTGTATTGGCTAGGGCTGAAGGAAGTTGTAGTTCAATAGCAGCTGGGGCAGGCACATATTCTCCAACCCTGAAAAGGAAGCTAAGTTGGTATAAAGGAACTTAAGGTGATCATGGTCTGACAAATGCTGGAAAGCAGACCTGCTGGAACAATATATATTTTTTGCTGTAGCTGACACAGAAAAGGCAATATATAAATATAATAATTCTGGAGAAAATATAAGAAGAGATTATTGGTGCGTAACAAATGCATCATATGGGCTGGCAGCATGGACATCCACCTCTTCTTTCCAGTGGAGTGCAAGCTTCAGTGTGCAAACTGCATGTGAGTCATGCAGTTTACTTGTAAAGAAGGAGGACCATCTGCTAGTCATGAGCAGATGACAAATTCGATGCATCGGCACTGCTGTTATTTCCAAATTTGTAAGTAAACACATTCTGTAACCTTGCAGTTATCACTTTTCTCTCTACCCTCCGCCTCCAGCTCCACTAATGGAAAAGTTTAAATGTATGCAAAACATTGAAAAACATCTTATTTGAAATGCAGTTTTAAAAACACTTGCTTAATTTTGACAGCAGAGATTAGGAACATCAAACCACTGAGTGGAGCCTTTTTCACACCACAGACAAATAGTTCTTACTTCTGGTGGAGTTTAGGTATTCTGTTTTGTTCCAAAAGCTCCTGCTTCAAAAGCCAGCTAATTGTCTTTTGAATTGCATGTTGTGTAGTACAGCTCTGACCTCTGCTGGTTACAGATTTTAAAGGCAACTCCCAAAGGGAATCAGACTGACTTCTTTTACTGCTTGAAGAAAATGCTCTGTAATTCTGTCAAACCACAGAGTCACAGTGCTAGCACATTAAGTTCAAGTCACTGCACTGTGGCAGAGTTTGTTGCACCTACATTTTATTAACCCACATCCACTCATGACTTGATCCCACATCCGTGGTTTATTGTGGGTTATACAAGCAGAGTATGCAAGCCAATCAAGAGGTATTCTGTAGGGAGGGGAGGAACATGTGTAATCAATCAAATCCAGATGGCCCAAGCAAGGGAATGGCACAGTGTTGCAACATGCACCACCACACCAGTACAGGGAAGATGGGACTTCAGCAGATTAGAGTTTGAATCCCCACTCAGCCAAGACAAGCCTACTGGGTAGCCCTGGGCAAGGCACACACTCTCAACCTTAGGGAAAAGCAATGCAAATCTCTGATGAAATCTTCCAAAAAAAAATCCCAAACAAAACAACCATGATAGGGCTGCCATAATCTGGGATCAATTTGAAGACATATAACAATGGCAACATAATAGATATGCAACAGCAGGGATGGGGATCCTTCAGTGCTCCAGTTGTCCTACAACTCCCATCAACCCTACAAAACAATGATCAATGATGAGAAATAGTTGGAGTTAGAATCAAAGCTATTAGAGTGCCGAAGAAACCCCACCCCTGTGCTATCAGCCTTCCTCAGTTTCTCAGACTGTGACACACATTTGCCACAATCCAACATCCCTTCAGCTCAGCATATCACTGTTTCCACACCTGGGCTACATTGAGCCATATATCCTTCTGCAGATTTACCAATAAACCCCTGACACCACCAAACACAGCCATTCAATGTCTTGCCATGAGCAGCCAGGCTTGGAGAAGCATCTGATTACATCTCTCATTGTCAGACACAACATGATTTGCAACATCACTGAGATACTTGGAGGACCCCATCTGATTTCAGGGCTGATGTCATCATTTCATATCTTGCTATGGGACAAATAGCTAGGTGTTTCTCTGAGCCTGCTTGCTTGACAAGAACCATGGAGTGGCCATGTATCAGGGAAAACTGCACAAGGAGGAAGAGAACACAAGCCCACACGCCCCCCCCCCAAAAGGACATCAGTATGCCTAAGAGAAACCTGTGTGCGCAGTTATCATTACCATTCCAGCCACTATGCAATTGTGACACAACACTTCAAGAAGTCTTCTACTGGCCTGAACATGTCCATCGAGTACCATAATACATTTTCCCCATTTTAGCTCCAAGCCTATATATTAACTAGGACTTCACATAATACTTGAAGATAATTGTAGAAATGCAAATGCTTGGTATTTATATTATACTGTGCTATGCTTCACCCATTAATTTTATAGGAACATGCAAGGCAACAAAGTAATGAGGGTAAGGCAGGGAAAAGTGCAGCATCAGGGGCAACTTTTGTAGAGCTAACAATGAGACATATGGGAGTAGCCATTCTTCATCATCTGCTGTTAAGAGCAGTGTGCTGGTTTTACTGGTTGGTGGGGTGGGGGAACTCTTCCAGGCAATAACTTTCTGCAGGATTTTACCAGCTGAACATTTGTAAAGTGGATAATTAACCAAAGTGGTTAATTTCCAAGTAAAAATAAGTAGAAGGACAAGCTGATTTTGCTGCAAAAACAATTATTTCTTTATTAAAATGACAGAAAAAGATAGCAGCAGGAACTAACAGAACAGTGTATACTCAATGCAAGCTGTTTCTCAAAGTAAAAGGAAGGGAAAACAGCATGAGAGCTTTAAAAAAATATTTGTCTCCTAACCAGTCTAAGGGGGCTAGATCTTAGGGGCTACATGCTAAAATACATATGTGGATTTTCTCACCCTCCAAGTTGAAGACAATAACTGGAGATTAGAGCAGCAGAAGTCAAGGAGGGAAGCCTGAGGTGTGTGTGTGTGGGTTTAGCATCTTTTCTAACTTGGGGCTGTCTCCTAAGAGTGAAAAGAACATCTCTGAGTGTGGCAAAACATGACCTCAATGTTATATTTTTAAAAAAAGGGGGGGCTTGCAAAGGGCATAGGTGAATGTGCCTTTCAGGTACTGATAAGGACTTTTAAGCGGTCTGGCCAGTATCAAACAATGGGGCTGTGTACACAGGACAAAAGTAATCAATATAGATATTTATCCAGATAGGTTTCTCAACCTCTTGGGTGGGGGTGGGAGCGGGTTGGTGTGTGCCATTCTGAGCCAGTTTGGCAGGTATCCATTCAGTAAAGATGGACAAGACAGGTAAGCTCTGATTGCTCTCATCCATGGAACCACTTCCTTGTCAGCGGGGGGGGGGGGGGGGGGGGATAATGAAATTTCTAGTTTGCACTTTAGAATAAGGCTAGACTTTCCCCCCAAAAAAGATGAACGAAGATCCAGGCCACCATTAGCCCTACCTGTCCAGTATGCTTTCTTAACAATTTTTGCAGTCTCTGTCAACAGACAGATTTCCTGTGTTGTGCCTCAAAAGTCTAATATTCATTTTTTTTAGCATAACTGTTAACACTGCAGGCCCAAAGGCTCCCCACCCTTGGTGTATGACATGAGATCCAGACCTTAAGAAGGTTAGTTTTTTAGATTACAGCTCACAAAGTCTCCTAGCCAGCATGACCATTTTTTTAAGTAAATTTTCCAAGGGCTTGTTCAGACCTATAGAAAAGTGAGACTGTCATTTGAATGTGGTTAATCAGAGAATAACCCTAGTATGCCTCAGTCTTAGAATGTACCCAAAATATCTGAGCGCCAACATCTTAATGGCACAACCAAGAAGCCAGGAGGCTCACCTTTTATTTCTGTAGCAACAATCTTTCCTTGTATATACTTGTACTGCCTTACATAACAGCAAGCCAGTCACTCTGCAAGTATTTCTTTTATAACCAATTAATGACTATGCACCTAACAGCATGAGATTAAGAGCGTTCTGCATTGTATTCTCCTCCAAATAGGCAGCACCTCCAATGGCAGGTTAAGTCAAATGAAGGGCGGGGGAATAGGAGGCATTGCTTTCAAAAAGGCATAAAAGGCTTCAGCTAGCACTCCTAGTGATGTTGTCATCTTTCTTAGTCAATAAACAAAAAAAGATCAATTTATGAGCAGTGCGACCTGACACTAAGTAACTGCATGTATGATCTTCAGGAATGCTTTCAATATACTACACTTACAGTAGTTTGTAGGGCTTTTGAGATACCGAAGAACCTTGTTATTTAAAAGTTTTAAGAAGTTGTCCTCACACTACTTCCACTGTGTTTCCTGCTGATCTGTCTGATGGCCTATTGACTGCAGGAACCATCTGATTTAAGAGGTTCATTCTTCCATATTGCCTTACCCATCAGTTCTGCAAATTGTCTTCAGTGATCTCTGCAGTATCAGTCACTTGAAGAATATGGGCACCCACCCCCACCCAACACTATTCCCTCTTCTAAACAGAATAAGATATCCACAAGATGTTGGGGGAAAGAAACTGTGTACCACACCACAGCTCAGAATACAATGTAATCCAAGTAATATCATCGCTTGTAATTCATCATTTCTTTGGGTAAAGAAGGCATAATGATGCTACAAAGTAATATAATGGATGGAAATGATATTACGTTTTTGATTTTTTAATAAATAACGGCTGGCATTCAGTACTGCAGTTATGAATTTTTAATTTAGTGTCATGGGTCATAAGTTGTCTTAAGAGTCAGCAGCTGGATCAAGCAAAGGTGATCTGTCCAGCTGCTGATTGAGGTGCAAGGACGATGATGTTTGGGGACAAGGCTATGAAAAGAACTTATTTATTGTATTTATTTATTTCATTTTATGTCACCATTCTCCCAGAAAGGGACCCAAGGCACAAATGAAAACATTTTAAAAGACTACACAATAAAAGTTTTAAAAACATTAAATAAAACAGTATAAAATTGCCTACATTAAAACCTACAATATACACCTCATATAACAGACACCCTATAAAAAGCTATCCCATGATTATGTATTAAATTCTTGCCTGAATAAAACTGTTTTTGCTTGCCAACAAAAGGAAATCAGAGGGCCTAGCCTCCTGTGGAAGAGCATTCCAGAGAAAGGAAGCAGCCACTGAGAAGGCTCTCTCTGGTGTCCTTACCAGATGAGCCTTTGTCTTGTGATAGGGGTTCAGCTTCAGGTTGTTACAGTCTCACATGCTGACATTTAGTGAGCAGAAATGTAATCCTCCTTGCACCATGATCAGAAGCTTAATGAACCTCCTTTACCTTCCTGGCTGCTGGCTCTTAAGGTGGGTGGGGGCTTCCTCCAGGAGCTATTACCAAGTTATTTGTATGTAACTGAGTAGCTAGTGTAGAATATAGGCAAACACTATCATGGATTTTTAAAATTAATTTTAAAGGATACTTTTCTGTATTCTTAGAGGCTATTGCCATTCTTTTTTCAACCTATTCACAGTTTTTAAAAATCTATTCTATTATTATATTCCACTCCTAGAAGAGAACTGTAATAAATTACTTTTAGAGGTTTTCTGGTGTGTTGTTCAATGAATTACATTTTAATATTAGCTTTACAGGCTCTGTGCCACATGGGCTACCTAGGAACCAATAACTTAGATTGCTGACTTCAGGGACAATCCCACCAACGGTGCTGAAGATGTATTCGGCAGGATTTTATATATGGAATAGGAAGGGACAGCATCTTGTTCTTTGTCTCAAGGAGCAGCATGTTTTGGAATGCACTAACTTCCTAACTTAGGTAAGTTAGAATACTACAATTCTCTCTCTGCCCCTGCATCCCCAAACACTTGAGTCATTTTTGTAGATTTTCACTTTGAGACGTGAAAGAGTTAAGCAAAGATCCCATGGGCTTTTGGGTGTCATCATAAATTCTAGTGCCCTCAGTGAAATGTCAGTAGTCACCTTGATTTCACATTTTGGAGAAATAATGGGATATAAATAAAGCTAATAACAATTATTGTTGTTGTTATTTTATATGAGTTCCTATTTGCATGTGAAGTGCTAAAAAAATCCAACATTGATATGCAGTAGTAGCTGGTGGCATCCATGTCAGTGAGGGGATCAGTCTGCACCAGATTTTAGCCCTAACATTCAAAGAATTATTTAAAGCACTGAATGCATTGAGGGGTATGGCTCAGCACCTTAGACAGCTCCCTTAAAACTCCTGTGAAATGTGGAGTAGACTCATCTTTCCATTGACAGAGAAGCTACCAGGCCTCACTGCTGACATGGTATCATCACAACTGTTAGCCACAGCATTTCAAAAAGTACCCTTCAACTATAATTATCTCAACTGATAATTATAATAGAATAATTTGGAATAAGTAATTCTGGATTATTACCTTTTGCAACTGATAAATTAATGCATTGATATTCTACATTTGCTCCTAAGTTATATATGTGCAGCTGAGTAACATTTCCTAGCCCAGCTCTCCAATTTCACTTTAAATCCAGCAGTTGTGTTAGGCAAAAGAGATCTGTTCAATGGCTGAATGGGGCACAAGGAGGAAGATGTTTCCAGCCCCCTGCCACCAGCACATGAGGTTGTGACAAGGAATTGTGATGGGCGACCCTGCTTCTGATTGTTGCAGCCCTCCTTATTGATGGGAGGAGCCTGGAAACATCAACTTTTTGCACTCCAATTGGCAGCTGAACAGACCTCCTTCACCTGATGTGGCTGTTGTGTGGAATTTATGATCATGGCAACAATGCCACAATTATGACTACTTAGTCTTACTGAATATGGAGCAGTTACAGATCTATAACTCTAGGATACAAATTCTTAACTGTGATACAATATTTTTAAACAATTTGTTTCATAGATAGCATATTGTTTTCTCCCAAAATGCATTCATGTATTGTATAAAGTCCAAGATATAGACTGGTGATACCTTTATTAGACCAATTAGAAGGTGAAAAAAAACCCACCCTATTATACTAGCTTTTCAAGCTCATTGGCTTCTTCAATGGACAAAGCTGGGCAATAAAATAAAATAAAATAAAATCACATAGGGTAAACAAACATATTGCTGGAGTATTATTGCTAATTACCAGCATGTCAGCTTTGACTTATGGTGACAGTATGAATGAGAGGTCTCCAAGACAATCTGTTATCAATGGCCCTACTCAGGTCCTGCAAACTCAGGTTTGTAGCTTCTTTGAGTGAATCTATCCAATTATATCACAGTCTGTTTTTTTCCCCTACTATCTCCCACTTTATAAAGCCTTTTATGAAGTTTTTTTTATGTCATTCATGCTATGTCCAATTTATGATAACTTCAACTTGGTCATTTTGGCTTTTAGGGGGAATTCAGGCTTCATTTGCTCTAGAAGTGTTAGGTCTTCCAGTACAAATGCCCTCCCTGGAAAACCTCAGGCTTTCATCAATTCTGACTGGAAAAGATGGGGAACATAGGATCAAATTCATTTTAAAATGGAAAACAAAAAAGATAAAATAAAGAAATGGCAACATAAGACTTCAGAAGAAGATGCTTGATAAATAATGAGGAAAAAAAAACCTTTGGAATGCTAAACCAAAACAAAGAACCAAAAAGTCTTATGTTAACTTAAAGACTATTAATTCATTACACCATTATCAGAACAGATATGTTAATCTTTAAGGTGCCAGAGGGATTCCCCCACCCTGATCACACTAACCCTAAAGGAGAAGTAAAATGCTTACCATTTTCTTAAAATACAAAAAATTGAAGCAAAGGTGTAAACAAATGGGAAATACCAAATATGGGATTGATAAGGAAAAGCTGACACTAGCTTTGAGTAAGGGTATCCAAAAGGAGGTACCTGGAAAGGATCGCTCTCTTATTGCAGCCACAATGATAGAACTCATCATTTGTACAAAAAAAAAATATTAATTTTGTATCAGTCTGATAAGTGATTTAATCACAAGGGAAAGCTTTTTATCACCATTGTCCAGATGTGTGTGCTTGGAAAAGTCTACCAAAGAATGACAAGGGGGGGAGGGGGATGTTGCCATTATTTTTGTAAACCTACTTCCCTCTTCTCTGTCTTGTGTGATCTATTGCTTTCCATCATTCTATATTGAATAGTTACCTACTATGACATGTCTCCACAATATATGGCCCGGGGCCCACATGCGCCCTGCCAAAGGATTTCAGGTAGCCCACAAGGATGTGGAACAACTTCAAAGCTCCAACACTGCTCAGTCATCTTCTGAGTGAGGACCAGCCAGAAGAGGAGGAAGGCTGTAGAATGACTTCAAGGCTCCTCTGCTGTTCAGCCTTCTCCTGCTCAGAAGAACAGGCAACAGAGGAAAAAAGATGGCTGCTCCACCATCTGACTTTCCCCTGAGAAGGAGGCTGGGCAGAGGCAGAGGAGGAGGACAGGCAAAGACTTGCACTACAAGGCTCCTCCTCTCCTTGGCTTTCTCCTCAGGAGAAGGCCGAGTGGAGGATGAGAATGGGTTAACACTTGCAATGCTCCTCCACTGCTCGGCTTTCTCTTGAGGAAAGGGCCAGGAAGAGGAGGAGAAGAAAGACAGAATTAATTTTAATAATTATTATAATTAATTAATTAATTAATTCATATTTAATGAAAACCTATCTGCAGCCCGAAGAAGTTAACCTATTTTAATTCTGACCCCTTCCTACTGCCAAGTTGTGCAGGACTGTGCTATGATGTTTGTTCCATGTTTCCTTTCAGCAGTGAATGAAAACAGAGTTATCCTGCAGCTTTGGAGTAAGATAAGGCATTGGAGATGAGAACAATAGGATCATAGAGTTGGAAGGGACCCCAAGGGCTAGTCCAACACCTTGTCATGCAGGAATACACAATCAAAGCAGTCTTGACAAATAGGCATCCAGCCTCTGTTTAAAAATCTCCAAAGGAGATTCCACCAGACTCTGAGGTAGTATATGTCACTGCTGCTCTTACTGTCAAAAAGGTCTTCCTAATGTTTAAGTGGAATCTCTTTTCCTGTAGTTTGAATCAATTGCTCTGTGCACTAGTCTCTGGAGCAGCAGAAATCAACCTTGCTCCATCTTCAATATTATATTCCTTCAAATATTTATATAAGACTGTCATGTCAACCTCTTAACCTTCTCTTCCACAGGCTAAACATACCTGTAAGGGACTCTTCATAGGGCATGGTTTCCAGACCTTTCACCAGTGTGGTCCCCTTCCTTCCCTTGGATATGTTCCAACTTGGCCACATCTTTCTTGAACTGTGGTGCCCAGAAATGGGCGCAGTATTCCAGGTAAAGTTTGACCAAAGCAGAATAGAGTGGTACTCTTACTTCTCTCAATCTAGACATTGTACTCCTATTGATGCAGTCTAGAATTCCATTGGCTTTCTTAGCTGCTGCATCACATTTTTGAGTCATGTTCAGCTTGTGGTCTATTAAGACTCCCAGATAACTTTTGCATATAGTGTTGTCAAGTGAGGTGTCACCAATCCTATTTCTGTGCATTCCCCCCCCCCCTTTTTTTTTCTTCCCCACAGTAAATGTTGTACCTTACATTTCTCCCTGTTGAAATTCATCTTGGCCAAAAAACCACTGCAGAAATAATCCAGTTTGAGACTGCTTTAACTGCCCTGGCTCAATGCTAGGGAATTCTGGGGACTGTAGTTTGGTGAGACATTTAACTTTCTCTGTTAGATAGTGGTCTGGTGCCACAAAAAACTACAATTCCCAGGATTCCCTAGCACTGAGCTAGGGCAGTTGAAGCAGTCTCAAACTGAATTATTTCTGCAGTATGTTTTGGACTTTCGTTAGTTTTGGCCCAGCTTTCTAATCTGTTAAGGTCTTCTAAGAACTTATAATAATTTGGGGAACTCAGAACTCACTTACTGGGAAGAAAACACACATACTACATGTCTTGGTCTAAATCAAGTCAAAGAATTTTACTAATGGACCTGCTTCACCTAGCAGCATCAAGAGTGCATTAACCTCCCTCCCTACTGCAGACCCTGCAACTTCCTAACAACCTGCTCTGGAAGACTTTTAAAAAAAAACCATCTCTAGAGTCAGAAGACACAGAAGATTGCAAGGTTTGTGGGGAAGGTTCCATCACATCAACGCTGCTTGTTAGGCCCCTGTGATAACATTTTTCATATCTATTTTATTTTTCTATTATAATACTGTACCCACTTTCAACCTGTGCAAAGTATATCACCTCAATGACTGAGGCATTAAGGGCTGATTCGTGTGGGAATGGAACATTGCTGGTCAAGCACTACAGACCAGAATGCCTGGATGCTTGACGTTACCTTAAAACTAATGGCTCAGTACACTCTGTCCACTCAGCTGGGGTTCCTCAAGTGTGTCAAGCAGTGAAGAGATGAGGTAGTGACTCTGATGATATTTTATATTGGCAGAACTGATGGTAACAAAGTGTTAGCCCCATTCTGCTGGCCAGTTAGCCCAACTGTATTGTTAACAGTGTTGTGCTCAGGTAGTAGGTGCGTGCTCCTTTTCTACATACAACACCAGTACCTACAAATTCAAGACATGTACAAAAAGAAACTCAAGAGGAAATCAGAAGTGGATTTATGAGGTAGAAGCTAGCCAGCGAGTGCTGAACATTGCCAACCCTTTGCAGCAAAAAGGAAAACTGGCTTTCCTTTGTTTAATCATGAATAAAACTAATTTCCATATTATGGCTTGCATCCTGTATGGCTCTGCATAGCCTAGTAATTGTGGACCTATACTAGGCTGAACCATATACCACTCCCCCACATTTATCATGCAGTTTCTGAAGGCTGTCCTGTGGGACACATAGGAAGAAGGAAGAAGCATTTAGCTGTACCCCTATAGCCAGACACACAATTATTACATCAGTACTGAGATCCACCAGGGTCCTCCAGAAGTCTCAACACTGCTGATATCATTTGGGGGCATGTCCAGATACCTCTCTCATCCTGCCTGCTCCCTACGAGGTACAGGTACTGCCCAGCTTCAGAGGCTGGGCAGTAAGTCCAGGGTGGGGGTGGGCTCTGGGTACTGTGGATGAAGGAAGGAAATGCCAAACTCCTTAGTGCTCCAGAGAATGACATACACACATGTAAGGAAAAGTTAAGCATGCCCATGCCACTCAAAGGATACCATCCTAGCTTGTTACAGTTATTTTTTTGTAGCACAGCTCCCAGAATCCCTTGCGCTGACTAAAGGATTTTTTGCCTGTTGTAGTAAAAAAATAACTGCAACAAGCTACTGAGTGCTCCAGCTCCTCTTCTGCTTGTATCAGATGCCAGTGCATTGGAACTGGTTGCAGTCTGACAACATCTATCCACCAATGTATTTCTGCACTGTTAGGCCTCCTGTCTTGTTCTTTATTTCCACCACCGCCACCAAAGAAGCCAGAATTCTGCAAGGCAAGACGCCAGAATTCCTCAGTTTTGTGACCATCTCCCAAGCAACTGGTTCTTAAGAAGCAGGGAACTTAAACATTCCTCAATTACACTGTTCCCAGGCATTCAGCATCCCAGTGTTCTGATGTCCCTATCTAGCCAAAGAGAGTTTCCATGAATCCCTGGAAAGACACTGGAAAGCCAAGTTGGATTTTGCCTGAACACTGTTGTTAAACCTCTATTGTATGCTGATCTGAAGAGACTTCCCATAGGCAGGCTCACACATCAGTCAAAAAATGTTCTGTACAAAGAGTAACAACTGGTGAATATAGTCAGTGGTTGATGCAAGAGACGACAAAGGGCAGAGCCCAAGACACTTCCTACTTAAATCTTGGAGGTAACTACTTGCAAAGAACTAATTATTCTATTTCTGTGCATTCCCCCCCTTTTTTTTCCTCCCCCACCGTAAATGTCGTACCTTACATATCTCCCTGTTGAAATTCATCTTGGTCAAAAAACCACTGCAGAAATAATCCAGCTAGTTTACTCTCCCCTCCCCCCCCCCCAATAATTAAGTCTAGGTACATATTGGTGCCTTGCGCCAGCCTAGGGTTGAAAGTAGGGCTCTGTAGAGCAGAGCATTTGCACACTCCCAAGCCCTACCATGTGCCACGGGTGCCATCTTGGCACACCACCATTTAGACAGGGCTGGTGATGATGACATGCCTTGTGTATGGTGCACAAATGGTGCAGCACACGAGGGATGGCACAGCACCACTCCAGGGCATTTATGGCACCTCTGTAGTGCAGTAGATTGTTGTTGTGCCATGCGGTTGCCATGGCAATGATCCAGGGGAGAATCCCAATCTATACAACCCCTAAGACACATTTAGATCATAACTTAGGCTGCTGTCACACTACAAAATTAATGCAGTTTGACACTATTTTAACTTTCATTGTTCCATCCTATGGGATTCTGAGATTTTTAGTTTGTTGTGGCACCAGAGCTCTTCGTCAGAGTCGGCTAAATATTTCACAAACTACAAGTTCCAGTGGTGACAAACTGCATCAGTTCTACAGTGCAGATGCAGCCTTCTTTCCCTCTTTGTCCCTGGCATACTTCATTTACTGCAAACTGGTTTGCACTTTAACTGAGCAAGAGGGAAAGGAAAGGGAGCGATAGAGTCTTGCCCTTCCTAAATTCAGTACAAAAATTCCAAAGTTTAAAATAGTAGTTTTGTCTATTCTCATTAATAACTTTTGCCTCTTGTTGCTTGGCCTCACCCTTTTGGCAACATTCTCATGAGGCTCAGCCATGCATGTCCTGGTTTTCATCTGTGAAATGTTAGAGGATATGGTCATAACGAGGAGGTACAGCCCTCCAAAGTTCCTGCACCACCTTCAACAAAATACTTTCTCAGGCCCAGACCCTGATCCTGCATTTGCTTCACTGTTGCCACACAAGGCGATTGTGGAATGAAAGACAAATCTCAGCTTCTTTGAGAGTCTTCTTTGTTCCTTAACTTCTTGGGATGGTAAGAGCAGGAATTTCAATTGCAAGTTGTTTAATAGGCAAAACAACAGTTTCAAAAACACAACTTGGTTGATAGGCAGAGCAATCCAGACAAAACAATCCTAATACCCAAGTTGAAATGGTAGTCCCAGCTGCTAAAAGAGAGAAATTGTGTCACTGAAAGAGCAGAGGCATCCTCACAGGGGGTGTCATTTGCACTGCTCCATTGCCATAAACCTACCACTGACAGTGATTCTGGCATGGGAGACAATTTCAGGCAATTCTGAACATGATGTGGCGTCAATACGCAATCATGTAAATTCGCTGAACTAGGGAATTCACTCAATTCCAAACTGGCCCCACTTTCATTTCTTTCGAAATTGAGAGAAATTCCTCCCGTGTGATAATGTCCATAGAATTATAGAATAATAGAGCTGGAAGAGACCACAAGGGCCATCCAGTCCAACCCCCTGCCATGCATAAACTCCCAATCAAAGCATCCCCAACAGATGGCCATCCAGCCTTTGTTTAAAGACCACTAAGGAAGGAGACTCCACCACACTCCGAGGGAGTGCGTTCCACTGTTAAACTGCCTAATGTTGAGGTGGAATCTCTTTTCCTGGAGCTTGCATCCATTATTCTGAGTCCAAGTCTCAGAAGCAGCAGAAAACAAGCTTGCTCCCTCCTCAATGTGACATCCCCTCAGATATTTAAACAAGGCTATCATATCACCTGTTAACCTTCCCTTCTCCAGGCTAAACATCCCCAGCTCCCTAAGTTGTTCCTCATAGGGCATGGTTTCCAGACCCTTCACCATTTTAGTTGCCCTCCTTTGGACACTTTCCAGTTTCTCCACATCCTTTTTGAATTATGGTGCCCAGAACTGGACAAAGTACTCCAGGTGGGGCCTGACCAAAGCAGAATAGAGTGGGACTATTATTTCCCTTGATCTAGATACTATACTTCTATTATGCAGCCTAAAATTGCATTGGCCTTTTTAGCTGCTGTATCGCACTGTTGACTCATGTTCAACTTGTGGTCTACTTGGAATCATAGATCCCTTTCATGTGTGGTCTTTTTCAGCCAGGTGTCCCCAAACCTATATCTGTGCATTTCATTTTTGCGCCCTAAGTGCAGAACCTTACATTTCTCTGTGTTGAATTTCATTTTGTTAGCTTTGGCCCGGCTTTCTAGTCTATTCAGGTCATTTTGAATTTTGATCCTGTCCTCTGGGGTATTAGCTACTCCTCCTAATTTGGTGTCATCTGCAAATTTGATAACTATGCCCTCAATACTGTCATCCAAGTCATTAATAAAGATGTTGAATAGCACTGGGCCCAGGACAGAACCCTGTGGCACCCCACTTGTCACTTCTCTCCAGGATGAAAAGGAACCATTGCTGAGCACCCTTTGGGTACAGCCAGTCAGCCAGTTACAAATCCATGTAACAGTTTGTTAGGATTTGAGGCCTGAGTATGAAATGTACAGATGTGCACAAAAAGGTAAAACAGGCTAGAATTGTCTGCAGCTGAAGGCTGGAAGCAGAAAGTGCTCAAGGTCAGTATGTGCTTGCTTGCACGTAGTTCTCAAGAGTCTTCCTGACTGAGGGGACAGTAATGCAGGTAACACAAGGAAGAAGAATCATCAGAAAAGGCTGGGTTTGTGACCTCATGGCACGAGTCTATAAATAGCCTGCACACCTCAGTGAGGGTTGTTGGGTAATTGTGTTGAGTAGTGGATGGTTGGTTGGAGAGATTGGACAAGCATGTATATATTTGTAAATACAGCAACTTAAGAATAAAACCTCTGAGGAGAGAGTTTTGGCTCCAGTCTGTTTTATCAACTGGGAGGAGGATTCCTGATAAAGCCAAAGCTCCAGGGTCACCAATAATTCCAAAGGCATCAGAGATTGCTTGAACTGTGCACTTCTGCTTGTTTACGTCAACACAGTTAACTTGTCTAGCCCACATTTTACAAGCTTGTTTGCAAGAATGTCATGGGGAACCTTGTCAAAGGCCTTACTGAAATCAAGATATACTATATCCACAGCATTACCTTCATCTAAGCAAAGGTCCTGGTGGTTTACTTCTGACTCATTAAGAAGAGTACCACCTTCTGAATCATCAGCCTAGCTTCCTTCTGCCACCTATATTTTCCTTGGATGTCTCCCACCCATGTGATGAATCAGTCCAAGTCTTCTTTGAGAAGTGATATCCAACATACTGAGGTGTTGTGGCTGCAAGCTATACCGTCTGGTACTCAGGAAGTGTCCAGAGATCGGAGGTTCAATATTCCCTTCTGTACAGTCTTCTCTGGGTTGCATCATGACAAGAGGTTCTGTAATGTGTCCAGCCCCACCTCTCTGGAATACTTTCCTGCTGAGACAGTGAGTCACTTCCTTGTTATAAATCTCATACCAAATCCTTCCTTTTTGCTCTAATTTATAAGTTGTTATTATTAAGTCTCCTAGGGAAATCTTACCCATCATATATGGTCATAGTATCATCAAATGGAGTAGATGGAAGTCCACATTAGATCAGAGCTTGGGAAAGTTACTTTTATAGACAACAACTCCCAGAATCTCCCAGCCAGTGTTAGACTCTAATCATCATTACCAGCTGCATCTGAGCTTGTTCTGGACTCTATTATGAATGCAAAGTCCCAGGGTGAACACCTAAGTGAAATCCTGCATATGTTCACATGTTCCCCATTAATCTTTACTCTGGGGGTCTTTGGTCTGCAGACCCTCTTGTGGTTTGAGATTTTCAGGCAGTCTTGGAGGTACTCAAAAACATGTTCCTTGACAAAAGCAAAGAAAAATAACATATAAAGGAATGAAGAGGAATAAGAAACAATCCACTAGGTAGACGTTACTTACAGAGAAATCTCTCCATTCTAGAATCAACCATATTCTGAATTTGACTCTGTAATAGGATTTGGATTAACACTAAAGTAAATTAAGCAACAGGATCGTTTTTCCAAAATTCTGAGATAGCAGTTGTGCTCAGTGAACATATGGTGCTTACTGGTCTTGCCTTGGTCCTGCCCTGAACATTTGTGAATTCAACTAGATATGTGCAGAAACCTTAGGGATGTAGAATCTGTAGAAACACAATAGGCATAACAGGTTGTATAGTCAGAGCCTATTCATGTGCAGTTTGTGCACCAGCAAATATGTGGAAGCTGGGGGGTGGTAGGCAGGCATGCCCTTCTTCCCCCTGTCACTCAATCAAGGCAAGTTTGCCATTCTGAAGATGGCAACAGCAGTGCAGTTAGAGCAGATGCAGCTGGTTGCTTGATGCCAGGGCAAAGCCTGAGTTTGTAACACATCAACAAAATTAGGCATTGGACTTCCTCAGCTGGTACAATTTGAAACCATATAGGCATTTACTATAATGGAAAACTGTAGGGGAGTTTGAACCAAAAGAGGCTTCCAGTGGACTTTTGCAGGCCTCTCTCATAGTGTCAGCTTTAATTCCCTCCCACTCAGTGTCCATATAAAATCACGCCAAGAATACATCACCCAGTTACACACGTACTTGCTGGTGCAAAGGCACAGAAAGAGAGAAATAATGGCGGTGGGAGGGGGAGAACCTGGCAGTTCTTCCAAATCATAGTGCTTCTAATCTCCTTTCAAGAGAGTCAAACATAAAGTCATGTTCTTTCTTGCGAGAAGCATTACTAGCCTGTGGGTGTCAACACAACCTCCATTTCCAAGAGAAGTGTTGAGGCCCACAGCGAGCCTAGAGAAATTGCATTCTGATGACAGTGAAGACAGACTGCTAGGAAAACATCACACCACACACTTAAGCTGTACAACCGCAACTGTCTTGTTCTTTTCTAAAGACTCATTACTGCCTCTTTTACAAAGAGCTAAATAAAATCTCAGACTTGTTTCTCTCACTCTGGTTTTTGCTGACATCCTAACAGGTACCTTCTCTTTTCCTTTGATTGCTATTCTTTTCCAAGTAACACCTTTCCTTACACCCAGGAGAATAAGAAATATATGCATTCACACAGTTCCTCCCCTTTCCTTGTACATCCTAAAACCAAGTAATAATTTCAGATATGCAACAGACTACAAAACAGTGATTTCAGTGTAGGCAGATTTTGAGTGAAGTGAGGGGAGAATATAATAAAAATTTCTTTCATAGTTCTATCAATCCATTTCAAAATAGTGTTATTACATATGTGCTCACTGCAAAATAAACAGTATCAGTCAGTGAACTAATACTAACCATAATATTTTACAATGATTATGCATTATATGCATTCCTTAAAGCACTAAAATGTAGGGTTGCCAGGTTCAGAGCATCCCAGGACCCAAGATTTCAATGCCAAAACCAGAGAGCTTATTAAGGAGTTTATCACTCAGCATTTTAAACCAACTCCAGCCTCCTGGCCTAGAGCCAGGATGCAGGATGGAGGGATTATCACACACTAAATTGCCAACAAACTGCTAGCCACCATCAACCCAGGTCCCAGCTAAGTCCAAGCTGTGCTCTGCCAGCACTTTTTAGAAGTCAGAAAGCTGGTGGAGCCCGGCTGATGGCGGCCAGTGATTCAGCAGCAATTTAATGTGTGATGATCCCTACCTCCATCCCGTGTCCCAGCTTCAGCCCAGGAGGCTGGAGCTGGTTTAAAATGGTGAGCAATAAACTCCCTAGAGTTACCCCCAATGACACCATAGGAGGCAGGCCTTGATGATATTATTAAGCAAGAGACATTAAGCTTAACAGTTGCTCAGAATATCTCATTCATATAATAATATCAAGTCTAACACAAATGACAAAACATTTTTCTGACTAGAAATTCACCTTTCCGGGATCTGCATTTAAAAGCATGACTATTGCTTTACCCAGCTCTGTTCTTAAAACAAGAACTAGTTTTCAAGAACATGTGGGAATTTCATCCAACCAAAGAAAGTTTCTCAAGCTCTGTTTTGAGCTGAAAACACCCAGCCATAGTTCCACGGGAGTGGGAAGGAATACTTTCAAGGTAATGCTGTCATCTTGATATTTCTCTGTCTTGCCCTGAGGGTTAAAGAAGATGGGAGAGGGCCTGAAGTCTGCGAACTCTGCTAGCAAAATGGGCCGGCATCTCCATTGCTCTGTTGTGGACATAGTTCTGTCCTCCCAACCCCTCACCATTGCTGACCTTCAACCATCTGCCATCTGAAGTGTCCACTTTTCCTAACAGCAGGGCTAGCCCTGCACAAACAAATAAAGAACTGTAATAATTGCTTATTTCCAAATTGCCTAGTATTAGATATTGGCAATATTTTTGCATGTATTCTTAACACATGCCATGTACATGTGCATGTGTGCATGCATACAAACATGCTTTTCAGAAGACAAATTATGAGAAAGATTTATCACTTCCCCTCAGAGTGTGGGGAAAATCTCTTTTTGGATTACAGCTGGAGACTGTGGGATTTTGGGAGCTGTAGACCAAACAAGGATATTTTCATCCCAAGCTCTGCAGCCCAGTTTAATCACCCTCAAAAACTTGGCTTGATCCAAAACAAACAAACAAACAAAAAACAGATAGATACATGCCCTCCTAGAATTGTTTGATATAATATATCTCAGACTGTATTTTTAAAAAGCAGAGGGTGAGAATACAAAATTACAGCTATGGCCAGGAATTGTCAGCAAATAGTCTGGATTTTTTTTTAAAAAAAAAAAATGGATAGCTTGAAAAAACAGACAACTACATCTGTTTTCTCCCTTGGAGAAAGCTGAATTAATCTCAATAGGAGGCAACCAGGGAATAGACAAGTGGTGGGTGTACAGAGCAAATAAAAAGAAGGACCAGGTTACAATTAAATTAGATGACTATTTAGATATGGAAATTGGACAAGGAGGAATTAAAGATTCTGCATCGTAGCACCCCTGAGACATAGTAGCTTTTACAATAATGGTGTGTTACTATTAGGGGTACAATTAGAGACTAACTATCCTGTTCAATTAGGGCTACCACCTCAGCCCACTCACATGCACATGTATGTATTCTGTGACCAAAATGACATGCTGAAATTCAACAGGTGCAGTATTTTCAGTTTTGGTAGCCAGGTATCACGCCACTGTCAAAGACACCAAGTGTTTCTTTGTCAGGAATAAATGAAAAACTGGAAATCTTAGCAGGAATGCAGCACTTGCATTGTGCTTCATTCCACTTGTGTCCCTTAGTATCCTATAATGATCCATTTAACTTTTTTGCCATTATGAGCTAGGAAGTTTTAAATTCAGGATAGGTTAGGAAAGAATGAGGTGGGAAAACTTAAGAACATGAAGTAAATGTTTTGTTTTTTGTGAAACAAAAATTATAGCACTATGATTACACTTTAATTGGCATGGCTCTAACCTATGGAACCTTGGGATATGAAGTTTCCACAGTACTTCCAACAATCAACCATGCATTTTAATGTAACAGTAATTAGCACAAAAGTATGTAAGGGGCAAACATATGATGGCTAATGAAGTGCACCAAAGCATTCCAAAAAAAAGATTCAGGATGTTGTTTCATAGACGACAGCAAAACATTTGATTGTACAGATCATGAAAAGCTATGGAATGCACTCAAAGACATAGGGGTGCTGCTACATCTGATACTCCTAATGAGGACTCTGTAACAAGGACAAGATAATGCTAGGAAAGGTAGAGGGTAGAAGAAAAAGAGGAAGACCACAGACCAGATGGATGGACTCAATTGGGGAGGGGAAGGGTCTGGGCAAGGCAGTTGAGGATAAGAATTCTTGAAGATGTCTCATCCACAGGGTCACCATAAGTTGGAGCTGACTTGAGAGCAGCTAACAACAACAAATGTAAGGGGCATTCATAGGGGGAAAACCATGAAGGGGAGGAAGGGATTTTTACTCCCCATGCATAGCCTACATATTTATCACTTGCACGTCTCCCACAAACACATCACTGTCATGCATCACTTCTGCTTTTTGCTGCAGCTGGAGATGCAACAGGCTGAAAAATGCAAAGAACATTTAGAGGCTTCAATGAGAATAAGTAAGCTGGGAAATATTAGGCACTTGTTCCCATCCCATACCCTTGATCCTCCCCTCATGAGCTTCAAAAGAGAAAGGGTTGGGAATCTCTTCATATTAAATTTGGCCCTTTCCTACTGCACAATTATAGTATTATCATCCCACTTTAATTTTCATAGTTCAATCCAATGGGATCCTGAGATTTGCAATTTAGGGAGGGGTATTTAGAATTCTCTGTCACAGAGCCCTTCTAGTGCCTCACCAAACTTTATATCCCAAGGTCCCATAGGTTAGAGGCATGCCAGTTAAAGTGGAATTATAGTGCTATAATTGAGCAGGTCCCACTGTATGGTTCAACACGGCCACAGTCTCATTGATTATAAAGAAAGAAACAGATGGTTAGTTTAAAGTCTTTTTTAAAAAATTAAGGGAAAAAAGCACAATGGTCAGCAGAAGATGGGTCCAAACCTATCGCCTCCAAATTTTGTAGCCTTTTTAAAAAAACAGGAAAAGGAAAAGCAAAAGGATATGGAACACAAACATGGAGAAATCATAACAGATTGAGTGGACTGCATACTCTTCGTGTGCAAATATGAGTAATATATCAAAAACTGGACAACCTGTGTCCATCTCTGAGGTTGTGAAATGATTCAAAAGTTTTTTGTGGGGCTTTCGGGCTATGTGGCCATGTTCTAGAAGAGTTCCTTTCTGATGTTTCACCAGCATCTCTGAAGATGCCAGCCACAGATGCTGGCGAAACATCAGAAAGGAATAATAGAATCATAGAGTTGGAAGAGACCACAAGGGCCATCCAGTCCAACCCCCTGCCATGCAGGAACTCTCCATCAAAGCATCCCCGACAGATGGCCATCCAGCCTCTGCTTAAAGACCTCTAAGGAAGAAGACTCCACCACACTCTGAGGGAGTGTGTTCCACTGTCGAACAGCCCTTACTGTCAGGAAGTTCCTCCTAATGTTGAGGTGGAATCTCTTTTCTAGGAACTCTTCTAGAACGTGGCCACATAGCCCGAAAGCCCCACAAAAAACTATGGATGCCAGCCATGAAAGCCTTCAACTCCAGATTCAAAATTTCTCCTGTTTAGAGAGCTGCGAGATGTCCCACAGATCAGTTTGAGATGGTTGCTCTTCTATAAACTAATATTTCTGTTGATGGCTTAGGCACTAGCATCAATGCCATGAAACATCTTGGGAGCAGTTGAAGAATATATGGGTCCTCCAAGTGGCACCTGCATCCCTTTTTATGCAAATGTTACTGAAGTGTCATCACAGGTCAGGTCACATTTCCAGTGTGATGTTCTGGGACACAAAATGAGGTAGAATTCATAGTGGTCTCATGCCAAAGGACATGAATCGGGTTAGTAAATGCACATGCATTCATTTGTTAACAACAATGAGGGGGGATATGCTCTATTCTACTTCTCTCCCACAGCCATATTCCTCTGCATCTTTCACTGTGGCACTACAGAGAAGTATTCACTCCATCAAGTAAAAACAGACCACAGGAAATGGAAACAGTGGGAGAAGTGAGGTAGTACATAGGCATGAAATTTTTGAGCCCACTAAATGTTTTTGACTTTAACTTTTAGAAGCCTGAGCTGGTAAGGGATTATTGGAGTAGCAGTTGAAAACTCAGTGGCATCACTCGGGGGGTGCTAGGGAAACAGACCATACCTTGTGATATCCCAGAAGGGGGTATCATCTTGTGGATCAGTACACCCAGAGGGACGAGTGAGAAAGGATGCTTTCTCACTTGTTCAGCAGCCACACATGACCCTAATGAGGCTTCAGTTCCAGCCCCCTCAGTAGTGGTGACTGCTGAGGATGCGGTGCCTTCAGAGTCAAGTGCAGCTGCAGCCATGCCACACCCTGAAGGCCTTTTGGGAGTGGGCTACCTTCAGGTTCTGCAGCCATGCTAGACCCTGAAGGCCACTCCAGGGGAGCCTGCAGCATTCTGGGAGGGAGGGAAGCTGTGAGGGAGAGGACAAAACACTTCCCTCACTCCCTGCAGTTGGTGACACCAACGTCTGGGACGTTACTGGCAAAACCTATAGATGGGACAACATTCCCCATGAGTTGCATTCTTTTCCAAACTTGCCAAGCTGTTCAAGAGATCAGTAGTATCTTCATGTTGCAATCATTTCTCCTCACTCCATAGAACACGGGCATCCCAGCACTCTCCAGCTTCCTTTCTAAGACTACATGGCAGTGTTTCCCCAGTAACCACTGTTCATTGTAGACATAACACATAAAGTTCAACTCTTGCTCACAAGAAATCTTGGTCAAAATTAAAGAGAAAGCTAGAACACCACACAAGATTTTAATAGGAGATGTCCATGCGACAAAAATTCTATTTAAACATGATATAGTAGGTATATATACAAATTTTAGAGATATACTCCACCCTTACCTGAGCTATAATGAACACTATGGGGTTACAACAGTGGAAACATTACATTGGGATGTATTGGTACCTGAAAGACAAGCGATCAACTTACTCACATATCAACTTAAATATATATATTAGTATCTTTCAGACAGAGTTGGAAGAGACCACAGGGCCCATGCAGCAACTCCCTGCCATGCCAGAAGACACAATCAAAGCATTCTCAACAGATCCAGCTTCTACTTAAAAACTTCCAGAGAAGGAGACTCCACTGCACTCTGAAGCAGCACATTCCAATGCTGAACACCTCTTTTAATCAGGCAGTTCTTCTTAATGTTTAGGTGGAGTCTCTTTTCCTGCAGTTTGAATCCATTGCTCCAAGTGTTAGTATAGTGCACAGCTTTAAAAAAGTTACTTACTGCTGCCGAATTCAATTCTAATTTGGGCTGCATCTGGGTATTATCAGATGCATTTTGCCACCACCGCTGCTGGCCAGGTGCAGCCCAGATAACTTCTGGGTAGAATCCGGGCTCAGCTGGATTTGCAAAGTGAGGAGCTTCCCACTTTTGAAAAGAAGCTGTCTGAGCTCAGATTCTAGCCAGAAGTTACCTAGGCTGCATCTGGCTGGTGGCAGTGGTAGCAAAATGCATCTGATAATACCTGGATTCAGCCTGAATTAGAATTGAATTCAGAAATGGTAAGTCACTTTTTTTAGATGTACACTAAACTGCATAATCTCTGGAGCAGCAGAAAACATGTTTACACCATCCTCCATGTGATATCCCTTCAAATATTTAAACATGCCTATCATGTCACCTCTTAACCTTCTCTTCTCCAGACTAAACATACCCAGCTCCCTAATGTTGCACTTAAAAAATCTTCCTCAAACTAGAGTGAGAAATGTTTGATCATGCAGTAATTGGTAATGGACATAAATGCTTTTTTTCAATTCAGTACAAAAAAGAAACCTCACAACGAGGGTCAAAAGTTAACATGAAAGCAACATGAAAGAGAGCAGATATTACTTTTCTATTTCCTTCCAGTGTGCTCAGGATACTAAAAGCAATCTCTGAACAAGATTGCTTCAGATTCCTTTGATTGACATTTATTAGGTGCATTTGTCAGCAAGCACAAAATAGTGGAAGCAACCTGATAGGTGACAGGCTTTACACCATGAGTGGGTAAAAGTGGAATGCTTTAAGCAAACTGTATCACTAATATCTGGGATTTCAACATAATTTCTCTTTATGTTGAAGTTCACCATCCCACCCCTTCTTTCAAGTATCTGTTATGCAAAAGGAAAGAAGCAACTGCAATTTCACTGTTGCTGGACTGTGGGATTCTTGTCATCTCTACCATTTTCCAATTCTGCTTGTGAGGTAGCTCCCATCATGCTCTTAGCTGTAATAAGACTTCATAGCCTTTTGATGACATTGCTGTAGAACTTTGGTGATATACAAAGCAACCTGGGTAACCCCTCAAAGATGCTGCTGCTAGTAATACTGTTGTTGTCGTTGCTGCTGCTGCTGCTGTTGCTGCTGCTATTGCTATGTGTCTTTAAGTCATTTCTGACTCATGGCAACCCTAAGGTGAACCTATTATGTGACTTTTCTTGACAACATTTATTCAGAAGAGGTTTTCTTCCTCTAAAGGCTAATCTGCAGTGCAGAAGTAATGTAGTTTGACACCACTTTAACTATCATGGCTCATTGCTATGGAATTCAGTGCTATGTTGTGGCAACAGAGCTCTTTGACAGAGAAGGCTAAATATCTCACAAAACTACAAATTACAGAATTTCATAGCATTGAGCCATGGTGATTAAAGCAGTGTCAAACTGCATTATTTCTGCAGTGCAAATTAGACCTAAGGCTGATAGAGTATTATGTGACCAAGGTCATTCAATGGCTCCCATGGATTTGAACCCCATTCTTCCAGTCTCATAGCCTGATGTTCAAAACACCACACTACATAGTCTCTCCCTTTATAGACTAATACCTGTACATTTTATTCAGAATAAAAATTTGTGACCTGAAGCTCAATTCACCAGACTTTGTTGTTTATAATAAATTATTTACCAATCAGGACTGCTGTGTTAACAGTAATGAACATTGTGGAGGATAATATGTTTTGCAAGCAAATATTTCCAATTCGGTCCTCAGCAGATCCAGTTAGGTCAAGAAAAGAAAGCTCTCTGTTATCCTAGCAGTCACTGCTGCTATTATAGACAATATGGAGCTAGATGAATCAATGGTTTGACTCACCATAGGAAAGACTCTTATGTTCTCATAGATTTTGCCACTTTTAGATACAGTATTTAAAATGGAGGTAGGAAGGACCAAAGGGCAAAATGATTTATACTAGTAAAACAATTATTTTTCCTATATAACTACCAGGGCTTCTGCAATTTCATTGTAAAAAAGTAGCACACAGGGGAATCAAGGATTAGAAATATTTAGTAAGGAAATTACATTGAGTTAGAGGGAGCATACTAGCAATGCTAAGTAGAATGGAGGCACATTGGCACAGTTAAGAAGGCATGGGCACAGCTCAATGGTGAACATATTGGTCTCTGGCATGGGTCCAAACCACTGCTTTTACTGTAGCAGGGAAAACATATTAATATATCAGATTGCAAAAGTGTTCCAGGAATGCCTGGTAACCAAATAGCATTTAAGAACAGACTGAAAACTATGGTGCAGCTTTAATTACATATGAAGTGTTTAAATGTCATTCTGTCTTCAGTTACGATATTTAAAATAACACTTGGAAACACATTGCTAGCACCATGTTCACCAATACCAATCTAATTTAGCAGCATGCTAACTGTATACTGAGATCTACACATGCACAAGCTACCCTTCAATGTGTAGCTTAATATCATTTATATTTTAACTTTGGTTCCTCACAGATGGGTAGATAAACTGTTCCGCATGATGGTGATAATTTTTGCTCTGGAAAAGCAACAAAAAAGTCATTAACAAAGTGATGAAAGCAACAGACATTATATTTACACAGTTCTGCTGTTTTGAGAACTAGGCATGCATTTAATTTGGAATCTTTCTTGCATCAAGTGTTAAACCTAGTTGAATCCATGTTAAGTCATTTCAGATCACTTGGTAGATTTCACCTTATAACAATCTCAGGATTTCACGAAAGATTCGCTGTACTTCCTAGTGTATCTGTTTTCACTTTTCATTTCTGCTTGACGAAATGTTGTGCTCTTGTAAACTGATGCCAAAAGGTGGCACTAAAAAAACTTGCCTTTAAAAAAAATCCAGATGTGAAAAGTTCATGTAATACTTGATTTGACCAAAAGATGTCTCTGTGTACTTCCCAGTTCCAGATGGACCACTGTTGTTCAAACTTTGAGCAATGTGTCAATCTTGGTCCAGTTATAAGATAATGAAGTCAGTGTTTGACTAGTGGTCTGGTCTGGACACAGTGGATGGAGATGTGCCTTGCTTCTGTCTGTCTGCACAATCTTGTCTGCATTAGATGCAACATAGCTGGACATATGTTATAAATGTAGACCTCAGACCATATTTGATCCGGACACATTGTATGAAAAGCAGTATTTGGAAAGCCTCTTTTGTATGCTGCTCATACATACAGGATAAGGACTTTTTACATGAACATTTAGCCAGCTTAGATAGGCAGGACAACTACAGGCAACAAATATGGCTAAGTACATAATAGAATAGAATGTGGGACATTTTGTATGATTAACTTGAAATGGTTGGAATAATGTGTTCTAAGCTTCATATATAAAAAAACAAGCACTGGATTAAAGCATATAGTGTGATGTGCTTTATTTTCTTTTGCGAATGTGTGTGTATGTGTATTTAATCAGAAAGAGAGAGAGAGAGAGAGAGAGAGAGAGATATTTGGCTTCTGTCTTCTTCAGTTACTAAAGATGAAACTGGGTTGTTTCCAAGGTGGCAATTTACTGACTTTATCACACAATGCTGAATAAACTGCAGCCAGCCTAGATTTAGCTGATTGCAGTAGATTTTTATTTGAGGACCTCAACGTGCAGGGCGGATTATATGGGAGAAGGCAACCCTATAGGTAGGCTGGATCCAAGCCATGAAGGGCTTTAAAGGTTATAACCAACACCTTGTACTGTGCCCAGAAATTAATAGGCAACCAGTGAAGGGATTTTAATATCGGTGTAATATGATCACCTTTAGATCTTCCAGTGACCACCCTGGCTGCCATATTTTGAATTAATTGAAGTTTCCAGACTAGGTGCAAGGGTAGCCCTATGTAGAGTGCATTGCAGAAGTCAAGTTGTGAGGTTATCAGTGCATGCATGATAGTTTTTAGATCCTCAGATTCCAGGAAAGGGCATAGTTAGCGTATCAGTCGAAGCTGATAACAGGCACTCCTGGCCATCACATCTATCTGAGCTGACATCTGAAGCGATGGATCCAAGAGTACCCCAAACTACAAACATATTCCTTTAGGGGAAGTGTGACTCCATCCAGGACCTCCAATCCCAGATTAGGGTCCCCAACAATGAGCACCTCCATCTTATCTGGATTCAGCTTCAATCTGTTTTTCCTCATCCAGCCCATTACTGCCTCAGGACATTCATTCAGAGGGGAGATGCCTTCCTTAGTTGACACTGCAGTCTGGGGCATGGATATAGTTGGATGTATATCCATGAGATATAATTGGATGTCATCAGTGTACTGATAACACCCTGCCCCATGTCTCTGGATGATCTCCTCCAGTGGTTTCATGTATATGTTAAACAGCACTGGGGACAGGATGGCACCCTGAGGGACACCGAATTTAAGCTCTCTTTTAGAAGAGCAACTGTCCCCAAACATCACCATCTGGAATCTGCCCAAGAGATAGGACCAGGACCATTGTAACACAGTGCCTCTGATATCCAACTCTCTCGGGCGTTCCAGAAGCATATTGTGGTCAATTGTATTGAAAGCTGCAGAGAAATCCAAGAGCACCAGCAGGGCCACACTTCCCCTGTCAATGCTCAAGTCACGATCATCTACTAAGGCGACCAGGGCAGTCTCGACTTCATAGCCTGCCCTGAAGACAGTTTGAAATAGGTCCAAATAATCAGTTTCATCCAAGACCGCTTGGAGTTGAAGAGCAACAGCCTTCTCAGTCATCTTGGGGCTTTTTAGATTGGCTGAAAGGGGCGGTCCAAACTCGCCCCTTTCAGCGGCGGGATGACGCCGAGGCTGCCGCACGGGCAGCCTCTAGGCCTCATCCCGCCGCTTTTGGAGGCCGCAGGGAACCGGCAAACTGCCGGTTCCCCGTGGCCTCCAAGCGGGGTGCAGCAGGTGCTCTGGGCACCCGCTGCACCCCGCTTCCCTCGGCGGGGCTGAAGGAAGGAAGGGGCCGCCGCCGCGGCCCCTTTCTCCCTGGGTCTTTGTCGCGGCCATTTAAAGGCCGCGGCAACGACCCGCCGCAAAAAAAGAGCTCCGAGAAGGAGCTCTTTTTTTGCGCCGCGGGAAGGGCGCAATTGGCACCCTCCCGCAGCGCAAAAGCGTCATAACGTGCGCAGCGCATCAAAACGCTGCGCACGTGATGACGCTTTTGCAGCGCGACCGTATGGACGCCGCCATCTTGAAATGGTGGCGTCCATGCGCTTTAGGCCTAGGAAGGGTGTAAACGCTACGCCCTCCCTAACCCTAAAGGCGGGCTTTTTAGCCCTAATCCCGCCCCTTTTTGCCCATGTAAAACGGGCCCTTGATTAGAAATAGAAGATGGGAGACTCGTCTATAATTACTCTTAACCAAGGGATCTAGGAAGAGCTTTTTCAGAAGTAATAGCATCATCCTCTAGAAGACTGAGGGTGTACAATGCTAGTGTCTTAAGTCTATGAATCTAGAAATTCTCCCTTTTTTGCCAAAATGTTTGAAGCAGGAAGCACCTCAGTACCTAACAGAGACAAATGAGAGAGGCTGTGTTGTTCTGTGTTGAAATGTCTGGCCACTGGTTGCTACAGCTTTCTGTTCAATATTACAGCTCAGATAGACGCGACGACCAGGAGTGCTTGTTATCAGCTTCGGCTGATATGCCAACTACTTGTGGTTCCTGAAGTGTGTATGCAGGTTTATGGTTGTTTTCCCTATGTACATCAGATGACATACTGTGTGTCTGCATTTGATCGCATAAATAAGATTACAAGACCAGTAGGTAATGTGTTGGTTAATATAGTAGGGCCTGTAAGTTACTGTACTCTTAAAAGTAACAGTCTACTTAAGTAACTTACAAATGATGCAGCACTTTGAATCATAAGGCCAACCTGGATTGCTGACTGGTGTTTTCATGAACCTTTTTTCCAGCTCCCTCTGTAGAACTGTTGGTCTGTGGAAAGCTATAACTAGAAGCTTGCTGATTTTCCTATTTATCTCCAAAAATATAGAAAAAAGCCATCATGATATAGCGGTTTTGACTATAACTCTATTAAACAGAGTTCCAATCCTCCCTCAGGCATGGAAATCCACAGTGTAACCTCGGATCTGAACAAATCTTGCCAAGAAAACCCCACAATTGGGTCTATGTAAGTCACCATTACCACCACAACAAAGCCAAACAAAAAAGATATAGATGTGGTGAGGAGTTATCAGTATCAAAATGACTTTATCCTGAGTCAGAATGAGGTTGTACTCTCAAAATGTACCCTCAGGTGAGTAGGAAAGTGGCCTCTCAATGTTCATCTGAAGCCCCTAAACTAGCCTGCTGCCCTCAGATTGGATGGAAGATTCTGTCCTGTTGGAATAAAATTCATTTTCCAGATTCTGCATGTGGAACATGGGTTGTGCTGTCTTGGTCTTTGTCTCAGGCAACAAAATATCTTTGGCCACCACTTGACTAGTATAATTACAACCCAAACCAAAATATGTAGCTAAAGCAAAGCAGCTAGGGCTATTTTTCTCACTCTGGGACAATGTGTTGTTCATGGCAGGGGAGAATGGAGTGCAGCATCATGATCGTTCAGTGTCTGAAAACAAAGACAGCTAGAACTTCAACCCTTAATATCTGTTTCAGACATCAGTCAGAGGGTCTTAGTTTTGTGATTATGCACTGGAAAACTTGACTATTGGAGGGAATGAGAGGCATGTTTGCAACATTGATTTGCATGTGCAGTTTCCCATCCAGGTACAGACAGAAGTCAAAGGCCTTTTTCTCCAGCAACTGTGACACAGCTTCTCCTAACTGGATCAGGGCAGTGGCAGAAAGGAAATAAACTGAATCAAGTCAAAAGTAGGAATAGTATCACTCTCTTTCCATCTCATCAGTGAAAGAAAAAAAAGAAAGCTTGTAGGTTTAATAGAAAAAGAAAGAAAAGACCTTAATATACTTGTTAATCAAAATGTATATTTAATATGTAATTTTGTTCCACCTTAGCAGGGGAAAATATTTCCCCTGCTTGACCAGTGTTTATGCCAAATTTCACTTGAAACTGTGCTCAGATGTTTCAAAGGTTTTCTGTTAAGCTGAAGGTGTTTTCCATCATCTGGTACTTGAGATTTGTACATTAGCAATGTAAGTCACAGAACAAATAGTACACTGTCTACTTTGCCTTGGAATGAGTCAAATCAGTATGGAAATGATGGAAGGGAACATATGGTGCATGCATCTATAAGTCTTTTACTGCATAGTCTTCAGTATTTCAAGGTCAGCAATTCTACCTCCTAATGAAGCCCACACATATCTTCTTGCCCACTGAAGATAAGGCTACCAGATGTGGTGCAGGCCACAAGAGGCTGGCTTATTCATATGTCTGGACAATTCCACACTTGCCATGGTGTCTATAAGCCTCTGACCCATCCTAGACAAAGGTTCTTCAACTTGAATATTGAAGTTAACTAGTGCCATTGTACATAGGTCCTCAGCACCACCTGTGAGACTAATAAATAGTGGGTTGGTCAGTACTTCCAGAATCCCCAGACACCAGGTACATACATTTTAATCCAGTGCCCTACTGGATAGACAATTTAGAAAAATGGGTAGAATGTGTGCATGCATGCATGTATTAAGATATTTATTAATGGTTCTGTATCAAAAATAAAATTCAAAGTAACATTTCTATAATTATAGATATGAAAATAATGAAATGATGTGATGAAGATTTTAGAAACAAATAATACAAAGTGGACTAAAATGGCTTTAACACACTAGGGATGATAAAAAGTCCTAGAGAACTGATGGAATAAATGGCCCCAAATTACAACAAAATACCAAGAAAACTGGATATTGTTGAATAACTGCAGTGCCAATACTGATCAGGAACTTTCCTGCCATGCCTCACTGGTTTGGTGCATCCAAAGAAGGGCTTCTAAATAGGTAGGTGTGTGAAAAAGCTACCTTTCATGCTTCCTGGTACAAACATGGGAAGGGCCCTAAAGTCCATTAACAGCTTTCCAATTGACTAGAAGCTAATGGAAATGGCAAAGTATAGATGCAATGACTTCACATCCTGGAATCCAAATGTTTAATTCCTCTGACTTTTATGGCTTTGTTGTTAACTGCTTCATAAATCCAGGTGGGCACTGGTAGATAGAGTTCAGCTCCTCTGCCCGAATCTTGAAAGTATAAATGTAACTGGCTCCTTTATCTATGCTTTAGATCTGGGCAATAGTTCTGAGAAGACTGTGAACCACTAAAAAGGGCCAATGGATGGTATCTAGAGGATATCAGGCCTGAATACTCCTTGGACGCAAAGATGGCTAAACAGAGATTGTCATATTCTGGGCATATCATGAGAACAAAGGTCTCACTAGAAAAAAAATATAATGCTTGGTAAAGTGGAGGGCAATAAGAAAAGACAAATGCCACATTCCATGTGGATGGACTCAAATTAAAGAAACAACAGTCATGAGTCTGCAGGAGCTGAGAAAAGCAGTTGAGGATAGGGTGGCTTGGTGGTCTCTCATTCATAGAGTCAACATGGGTTGAAGTCAACTCAAAGACAGTTAACAACAAATAGTTGTCTTCTTGAAAGCAATTTGGTATTCAACACCAGAATCAAAGGCAATGCAATAGAACAGCTCAGAAGAAAGGGAACTAATTAACTTTTAGATTTTTAGAAGGATGGATATAGATGTTTGTGTGAAGAAAGAATCATTTGAAAATAGGGAGGGAGAATGATTTATTTCTCTCCCAGTTTACATTTCTCCATAGTTTGAGGGCCAATTTATATGAAAGTATCACACTTCACAGACGTATCCCTAGGCCAGAAAGATTGAAAGTTTCAAAAGATAGGTTGAAAGGCTAGAGAATTATAGAAATGCTGGGGTAGCTGTATTGACATTAAGACAAATTCCAAAGTCATATATTATGGTATGCTTTATTAAGTGAATCAGAATGGCACAAAATTACGGGGGAATTGTGGTGCCTAAAAACATGTGAAGTGGGGCAGTATTGGGCAAAAGGATGCCCACTTCTGCTTGGACATCAACTGAATCTGGTAAACATCTCTAGATTCAACCAAAATTAAATAACAACTTCGGAACTTTGTCAAAAGTATGTTCCAAGTGATATTGCCCCTAATGTTCACTATGATTCTCACCTGGAAACCCACACAAGTACTGTGTAGATTTATCCCATCTGTCCATCCCTTCGCTTAATCCATGTAGTACTGTTTAATCTTCCTATGAGAAGGCAGCATCATGGCACTTTTGCCCTTGTACAATACCCAAACAATCACACGACAAATTCACTTAAGGATCAGGACTCAACTTGGACAGGCTAAGGTAAATAGTGCTACATTGGTTATTAGTCCATTCCTTGTTCCTTCAGCATTAGAAGGGCCTAGCTGACAGGTGAGGTAAGCTGGACATATGAAACTTTCAATGTTAAGTAGGGGTGGGCAAAGAGACCCAGTGTGTTGTAGGGGTTTGAGTGTTGGACGAGGATTCAGGAGACCAGGGTCCAAATCCCTTCTCAGTCATGGAAACCCATTGGGTGACCTTGGGCAAGTCATACTCTCAGTCAGAGGAAGGCACAAGCAAGCCTGATGACAGAATAAATCTTGCCAAGAAAACCCAATGATACATTCACTTTAAGGTCCCCATATGTCAGAAATGACTTAAAGGCACATAACAACCACAAGACAAAGTGAGTATAAATACTCTGAAGGCCCCAGATCCTGTCTGATCTTGGAAGATAAGCAGGGTCATCCCTGGATAGTGTTTGGATGGGAGACTGCAACAAATACTAGGTGCTGTAGGCTAGATTTCAGAGGAAAGAACTGGCAAACCACCTTTAAGTATTTGTTCCCTAAGAAACTTCTATGAAAAATCCATGGGGTCACCATAGGTTGACAGGCAATGTGAAGCCACATACGCATACACAGGCAAAGTACAGCTTTGGGGGCCCTAGGGCCCCCAGGGTTAAAATAATCTTTTTAAAAAACTTTTTTCAAAAGGAGTTTGAACACAAACACCTTTTAGGGAGCATGGGGGAGTTTTGCCTTGTTTTTTGGGGGCAGGATTAGGCCATTTTAGGCTCAGGACAGAACTTTTTTAAAAACAGTGATTTTAGTAGGATTGAGGGGTACAGTGGGGAGCAGTGGCCCTCCAAGATTAGCTGGAGCACTAATGTAACAAATGATAATAACAACAGCAACAACAACAAGCAGGTCAAAGTGGCTAACAATAATAAAACACCCTTAAAAAACAATAAAACAGTTATCATCATTATATCCCAACCCTCCCAAACCCACCCATCCACAATAAAATACAAGTAGATATTAAACAATTGTTAAAACAAGGCAGAGGCAGCTCTGGACAGTAGTTGATGCTTGATGGAATTAACAGAAAAATTACTCGGATGTTAATCTATGTTTGCCCCTGTTTAAGGGAATACATACTAGTCAAAGCCACATTTCCTATCTGCTCTGGACAGGTTAGTGTTGCCATGGCATTTCTTTACTTTTTTGCTGTCACCTTTATCCCCATAAAGCAACTTTAAAAAGGAGTGGCAATTCCAGAGCCAAGTGTCAGTGTGAGAGCAACCATAATTTAAGTAATGGTTAAGACAGCATGGATATTAATTTCAGAGGAGAGGGAATGAATCAAAGGACCCTTGCTTTCATTCAGCCAACATGTATTGAAAACTGAGGAAACCTTGGTAAAACATGGTAACATACTAAGCATAGCACTGCCCTCTTCATCTTTTTTTTTATTAAATTGAATTTTTTTTATTGAATGGGGGACTACAATATCAAAATAATGTCATTTTTCATTTTGAGATTAAGAATTTTTTTTATCCAAAAATAGTTGCTCTATTGAGAATAAAAATAGGCATTTCAACATGTTTGTAGTTTTACAGATAGATTGCTAATTGGTAATGTATTAATTATATTTTGTGCTTAGTTATGGTTTACATTCCTTTTGCTTTTCCTTAAATTGTCAAAAACATGTTTTTTTTCGAATGGCCTATCCATTATGATTTGCCACGGTGATAATTAGAGCAAAAGAAGATACAAAAATGAATATTTTATGTGTATTTCTCTTCTAAGTCTAAGAACAACAGGTCATATATACAATGTATTTGTGCTGCTTGTGGAAAGGTTTTAGCGAAGAATACATTTTACTGAATTGAAACAAAAGAGTAATGCGTAACTCTAGCATAGTTATATCATATAAGGAAGGTGCAACTTTAATTAATAAATATTTTTCTCAAGTATCACGTATGGTAAAGACCACTAAATAAATTATTGTTCTTCAATTGGTTTTAATTAAATGTTACATATGAATGGAATCAGGGCCAAGCAAAAATGGGCTAATCATTCCAAGCTGGGATATTTGAAAATGTCAACATCCTTGGTTGAATTATTTGAATTGCTTCTATTGGAACAGGACTCTATTAGTGTTTGTACCTGTTGCCTTCATTTTTACACAGTCAGACACCATGCGGTTTCCAGTCTTCACAAAAACAAGCTGCAAATGACAAAGTCTGAACAACCCAAGCTGCACTCCATGAAAATTACTTAGCAACTGGAGATCATAGGGTCTTTCTGGTTTGCTTGTGTCCTTACTGCTCACCATTGTTTTGCAAATGCAGCTTAGGTCTTCATGGCTTGTGGGGTTGTGGAAAACAAGATGTTGGATTAGACAGGCTAATCTAGAAAAGCTCTTCTTATTTCTTTTAATTGTCTGTAAGACCTTTCCCAGTGGATTCTATGAGTCTGTGAATGCCTGCTAGTTGTGATGCCTGTGCGTTAACTCAATTATCAGAGACAAAGTGCCTCTCAGTATATTCACTTGGGAGCAGGAGCAGGAGGACTCTGCTCAGTCATGTCCCAGAACCATCTGGTTATCCAGTTTGGAAACAGAATGATAGACCCCATATACCTTAGGTTTGATTTGCCAAGGCTCTTCTTGTGCTCTTAAGTAAGCATGTATGATCCAGTGAAATACTCCATCATTGTCATTATGTGATATCACGTTTGCTTATATGAGATACCAAGCAATAACTGTGAATGACCCTGGAGCATGTGTGAAATAACCACCAACACAGCTGTTTTGGGCTGGAGCCCCTTCAAATCATATGATTGTCAAAGAATTCAAACTGAGTTTAAGAAATATTCATTTCTACTCCATAATTAAAGAAGAAAAAAAGAAAACAGATTCCAGAGTGATTTTTAAAAAAAGCTCACCAAATGAAGAACATTTATATTCTAAAGTCTTGTGGTTTCTGGACCTTGTTTCAGGCACATTCATGGATCTTGGCGCTGGCTGCTCAATATTTATTCAGACTTTAATGAGATTGTGGCTGAAGTTCCCTGTGGTGGTTTTATCTGGACAGAAACAGATATATATTTAGCTAGGTTCATATAATTCTGGTAATTCCTAGGAAAGAAGGGAGATAAATTGAGTGTTTTATCATTTACAGCACTTTTTCCTTTGGAAGTATTCTGTCTCCAAATGGTTAATTGAAATCCATCAGATGTTAAATTTTGGTAAAGCAAACTGTTTTTTATGTTAAATAAATGACCAGGTTTAGAGATGCTACAATATTGAAGAATTTTACAATGTTGGTGGCATTGCTCTGGAACATCCACTTGTCTCTGCAATACAAGGGGGCAAATATCAAGGTCTTTGCTTCTCTTCCATTCATTTCAGTGTTTTAAATGCTTCTGTCCTTGATATGTTTGTTTACACAACCAGCGCCTTCCATTCTTTCTACAAAAAGCAGTAACAAGTAGCTATTAACATGACATTTTAGTATTGCTTGGGAAAAATACCATTGCTGCCATTAGTCCTTGCATAAACACAACAGAAAATTTTAAACAGTAGCCTATGGCAGTTTTTTCTAGTCAACTCCATCTCATTCTCATACAGCCTTTAGAGTTGTAATAAGCAAAGCTAATTCAAGGTAAACTTCCATTTTAATGACACAGTTGAAGATTACTGTGATGAAACCCAAAATGGAGATACCACCCTCCCCTTTACTTTCATCATTTGTATTTTCAAAGTATTTGTCACTGATGGTGGGAAGACAATTTCAAGGAAAACCTTAAAACTACCAATCTTAAGCTATTAAGGGGCATGCCATACTATTCTCTCTCTTTCTTGAGCAATCTCTCCTGCACAAGTCCAACATAGTAAGCATTGCCCTCCTCTTGGCAGTTCTGTATTCTTTGACATTTGATTGATATTTTAAAAATGGGTATTATATGAGCACTAATGCTCTTTGGGGAAAGGAGTGTGTCCCTCATGTTCCTCAAAGTTTGGTTCTGTCTCTCATGCTATTTAACATATACATGAAACTACTGAGAAATGTTGTCTAGAGGGTTTTGTGGGATTTTCTGTCTATGTAGCTGTGCTCTGTTGTGTGAATTCAGTACCATCAGTAACCATCTCTGTTATTCCATTTTACCACAATCCAGGTTAGTTGTTTCAATCGTAAAACAGTTCCTGTCATCAGTAATTGACTGAATGAGAGCAAACAACTAGAAACATAATCCAGACAAGACAGAGGTGACCCTGGTCAGCTGAAAGGCAAATCAGGGAATAAGGACTCAACCTGAAGGTGCATATTTGTAGCTTTTGTGTACTCCTGTATTCAGTCCTGAGCCTGGGGATTCAAGTTTCAGTGGTGGCCAGGAGTTATTTGCACAGTCAAGACATGTGTGCCTACTGTGCCTACTCCTTGAGATGTCAGATCCAGCCATGGTGATACGTACCTTAATTGCATCCTGATTGGATTACTGAAATATGGTCTATGTGGAGCTGCCATTAAAGAGTGTTCAGAAACATTGACTGGTCCAAAGAGCTGCAGCCAGATTGGTAACTGGGACTGGCTACAAAAAGGATATAATTCCTTGCTGCAACAGTTCCATTGGCTGCCAGTCCATCTCCAGGAATGATTCAAAGTGTTGGTTTTGACATATAAAGCCCTATACAGCTCAAGTCCAGGTTATTTGAAGGATCATATTCTCCCATACAACCCTACTTATGTTTTCAGAATTGCTGAGGAGGCCCTTCTCTATGTCCCACCAGCCTGACCAGTACAACTGTTGGGAACATGGGAGAGGGCTTTTACCAGTGGCTACTCTTAGGTTCTGGAATTCCCTTTCTGGAGAGATTGGACTAGCACTTTCTTTACACTTTTTCTATAAATATGTGAAGAATATTCTGTTTCAACAGACCTTTGAGAATTTATTGTTTAGGCAGAATGGGTCTTGTACAAGGTTTTCTATCACTTATCTTGTGCTGATGTGTGTGTGCATGCGTGAGTGTGCTTAAATGGTTCATGTTTTTAACTGGGTTGTAATTTCTTTGCTTGTTTAATCACTTTTTAACTTTTGTATTTTGTGAATTTCATTCTCTCTTCTGAGGTTCTCTCACTCCTTCTCTCACCCGCTCACATACTTTACTTTTTAACACTTTGGTGAAGTAGATCAGGCTGAGAGGTTGTGAATGGCCAAAGGTTTGTCCAGAGACCCTGGTTAAACCAAGGATTTGAACCAAGGTTTCCCTGGTTGTTGTCAGGCACACTAACTGCTGCACCATACTGGCTCATTGTATAAAATTATCCTCCTTCAAAAAAAACTATGTTTCTTCCATATTTCAAGGAAGGCAGAAAGGCTGGATTTTTCTCCCTCCTGCCACTCCAACTGCTATCACATCAGCAGCCATAAAGTGGGAGAAGCTGGAAAGGGTCAGTCTTCAAGAAAGAGAAGAAGGGAGAGCTCATTATGCTTTCATCATATTGAAATGAGCATGATGAAGCACCCAGACTCATGTCCCAAGATGAGCAATTACAAATGTTGGGGGTATCACTCATTCTTCTGACTCTCCCATCAGTGCTGGCAAGATCTTCCCCAGAGAACTGCTCACAGCACTAGCCTTCTAGAAGTCAGTCAAGACAGGATCTTGTGACCTTTGCTTAGAGTAGCAACAGGTAGCTTCTATGTCAATGAATCAACTCTGGATTTTAGTTGGAACACTAGATGAGTTTTCCACAGCGCTTAACCTAATTTGTGGGACACGGTTCAGCATCCTGGACATCTCCTTTAAAATTCACACTTAAACTCAGAGTGGATTCATGGCTCCACTGACATGGAAGTCATCAGCTGTCACTTGCTGCATAGGATTGACATGATGATTACCAAATGAGCCACTTTCTTCTTGTGTAGCAACATTTTTATGTATGCATTTATGTATAGCATTTAATACATATCATTAACAAGTAGTTTTCTAGCCACTTTAGAGAAGAAGAAGAAAAAAATCTTAAAATCATAAACACAGAGATAACATTTACATAAACTGCAGTTATGCTGAAGTTATAAGCAGGGCTTGGGAAAGACTCACAAGTAAGATTGTTGACTGCACCTTCCTTCTTTTAAAATATATAACAGAGTTTAACAATGTTATAATTTAAAATGTTATAATATAAGTAGAACAAAGTTATTTTAGTGGTAATAATGACTAAAATGTTATTTTTTAAAGTAACGTAATGAGTTAATTATTTTCTTCTTCAGAATAAATAAGAGAAACAAGTTATTTTTAAAATACTGCAATGGGTAAGTGGATGAATTACTAGGAAACTAAAGAGTTTTGGCTGAAGCTGAAAAATTAAGGCACTAACTAAGAAAGAAGGCATTCCAAAAACCAGGGAAACCTACACCACTTTTACAACAGCAAAGCATTATGAGCCAGAAAAATTACTGCTGGGCTGGGTAACATCTTTCGTAATAGAATGTAAGTTGAAATTTCTGTAGCCCAATGCCCATTAGAAGTCAATGTTGGAGGAATCCAAGAATCCTCCATGGTCACTGCAAATATATCCCATTTTATGTCTGTGTCTTTGCTCATTGTGTAATATAGTACCTTTTAAAAGCCCAGTGAAAGGCAAAAAATTTAAAAACCCACCATGATACAGGAAGGATATTGGCCACAGGCAAATGGTTTCATTTTCTCATGACTTTCTCTTCAGTCGTAATTATAATGTTGGCTGGAAAAATGGAAGAATTATGAGTAGAGGCAGAATCATGAGTGTGGGTTGGGAGGACAGATGGATTCATTTCTCAGAAAAGATTTTTTAAAGCCCCATCCAAATTGGTGACTGAGGTCAAATAACAGACATTTCCTAAATAGAAATCTTACGGATCACAAACCGGGGTGTGTGTGTGTGTGTGTGTGTGTTAAAATAAAGACAGTAGTTTAAGAATACCATTAAATACTGAAGATTCTTCAAAAACATGCAAAACATTGGACACAATACAGGACAAGAACAACAACTATCATTAAGCCATAAAAAATTAGCCTGACCTAAGGTTCAATTAAATGTAACTCGGTTGTTAAAGACAGCAAAGCTGCTATTCATATTGCTCTATTTCATCAAATCTGCTGCCCTCCAAACATAGCCATTCTAGACATAGGTTGTTAGCCAAGCATGAACTGAGCTTTTATCCAATACAGCTAGAAGGTCCCAGGTTGAGGGAGGCTTTTTAGTAATGAGATTATTTTACTCAGAATGCTAGTATTTTACAGGAAGCATAAGTCAAATGTCACTTCTATCTCAAATTTATTAAGCATACTGGGACAGGTCTTTCTCAAATGAATTGCCTATTTGTAAAATAGTTGTAACAGTGACTTGTTTTAAAGGCATGTTACGAATGTATATTAACTGCATTACACATCAATATTTGCAACTTAAAACATGGCATGTAAATGATTACTAGAGCATCTCCCAATGTTGTAAGCAAAAGTTCAGAATGGATGAGATATAGCACATCCCCCACCCCATTCTTTAGTCAAGTTGGATCCAAACTTCTTGAAAGTCTCATTGAGAGCTTGGCATAGTTCAGAAGGGCTCTGATTGTCAGTACTGACACCACTCTTCTTTCCCACTGAAACTTACCTGGCATTTTGTATAAGCACCAGTATAGTGAGCCAGTGATGTAGCCTCCATTGGAAGCAATATCCCACACTTTTGGACCAGTCTGTCAGGGTTATGCCAATGGTGAACTGGTGTGTGCATGGGCCTTCATGTCACCTGTTGACTTATGGCAAACCCATGAATTACATAGGATTTTCTTAGGGAAAGAATACTCAGAAATGGTTTGCCAACAACTTCCTATAAAATAGAGCCTACAGCATCGGGTATTCATTGGCAGTCAAGCCTAACCATGTTTAGCTTCTAAAATCAAACAAGATCTGGTGTCTTCAGGTTACTCAAGCTGTTTATAGTGAGTAGAATTAGAGCCCAAATGGGCAGGCTAGAGTGCTCCAACTCCAACCCCATTTATTCATTCTGTATTCTCCCTTTTATACTCCTTACTCCAAAATGGAATATGTATATTTTTCTCCTTACTCCAGAAGAAATGGAAGAGATGCTTTCATTTCAGAATGTCTTGCATTTTGTACCTCTGAATTAGGGTTGCCAAATCAGGATTATACCACACTCAGATTTTAAGACCAAAACCTGAGACAGGCATGACCTCTCAAAGGAAGCAGGCTCTACTGATATTCTAAGAATGATGTTACAGGTGGCAGCCCTTGGTGGTGCCATTAAGCATGACACATTAAGCAACAATTCTATTGCAAAAGTATACTATTTAAATAAATAAAAAATCAGTACTAACAATACTAAGATGGAGCGAGCCTGTTTTTTGTTGCTCCGGAGATTAAGATATGGATTCAAACTGCAGGAAAAGAGATTCCACTTAACCTTATGAGAAACTTCCTGATGGTGAGAGCTGTTTGACAGTATGAATACCATGCTTCATGGTGTGGTGAAGTCTCCTTCTTTTGATTGTCTATTCATATGTAGTGTAGGAGGTTGGACTGGATGTCACTTGTGGTCTCTTCCAACTCTATGGAGTTTAGCACACAGGGACTATATGTACCTCCATCTCGATAATGATTAAAACATCCACATCGCACAAAAGCATGCAAATGCACTAATCATTTTCACATGCAGAACATGATAAAACATTATTTACGCAATTTTCTTTATAAAAATATACCGTACTGTCCCTTACTTTCCCAGAAATGGTATCCAACCTAAGTAAAAAAAAACCCAAAACATTACCCAAAAGATAGGGAAGTTTTTTTAAACAAGCACAAAGGGCTGCTTTCCTTTCGGCAACCGGGCACAACAAAGCAGTGTCAGAAGAAAGCTTGCCCCAAAGAACCATAGGAAATCTGGCAACAAGTACAAAAACTGTGAAAATCTCATGAATAAACCTCAGATAGCTTGCACACTGGAGCAATTGTGCAAAAAAAAAAAAGTGATATCATGATTGAAACGGAAATGAATTCATCATGACATTTTCCCCAAAATGACTAATTTCTGGTTCAAGTCTCTTTCTGGTCAGATTCTTAGTGGTTTGTGCACAATGCCGTGTGAAAACCAATCACGCAACTGCATCTAATACACTGGATAACCACAGGTTTTTACCCTTTTAAACTTCCAATTTTCCCCGTGTGATAAACTCCTATGATTCTAACAAATGAGGAAAAAATGTATTCATATTTTCAAGGCAATGCTGTTGTCCTGAGATTCCTCCCCATCACCCTGAGAAATGGAGATGAAGGTCCAGGCCTTGAGATCAAGTAACCCTACTCTGAATAAACAGAAGAACCAAGAATAACATGTTTGGAAAACAGATTTCCCATGCAGTTCCAGCTGTGCTTCCTAATTCTGTATTCTGTAGTTCAGCAAACCAGCCACAACCCTTGTAATCCCAATCCAGGGGGAAAAAACAGCAGCCTTTGGAAGGAATGATAATAATAAGGATGTCCTCTTGGGCTTCTTTCATATCATAGGGAAGAATTATATAATTAAAATCTGGGGGCTACAAAGTTCAGAAACAAGATGAAAGCATTTCCACTTTTACAGTGGTTACTTAAACTGCATTTAGCTTATAACAACAGTAATTTCAATAGTAATGAATGGTTTCATCTAGCTTTTGGAAAGAGTATAATCCCCAGAATACAAATATCAGTAAGTTGTGCTGTCCGCTTCTGATGTGGTTGTTCTATTTGAACATTGCTTGCAGTTGTTCCTGCTTAAGTTGGACCTCCCCAAGATATCTTGTTTTCTGAAAGATTTCTGCTATGAGTAATTCTTAATCAGCACCCTTGAAAAGCTGTGTAGTTCAAGACTGCCATCTTGAGGTACAATATGCAGAAAAACATATTGACTACGTGAATAGTGGCTGATAGTTTCTCTAGGGAGGAAAAATGGTTTGACAATTCCCCAAATCCAGAGTTAAAAATTAATATATAACAACAGAATTTTAAGTTACTCATTTTAATTTGTCCTGGTTTTGAGGAGAGGGGATGGCACTCAGAAGGAGAAAGAGGAGGAGGCAAAGTAGTTATTTAACTGTTACCTTCCCAATATCTTTAAATCCAAGTTTTTCATTATCTTTCTTGTTGGGAATTTTAAATCACTGTAACCAGAGTTACACTAAACCTTTTTGTCTCATGAATGAAGTAGAAATACCACCTGTTCCATGAAAATTTAATTTTGTAGTGTGGACAAGAAATGTTTGTATGTCATTGACGCTCCTGATTCATGGAAAGGGAACAAAGAGATAGAGAAGGTGTTGAGTTCACTTCTGGTAGGAGGAATCCAAGCCACTGAGATCAATACTTCACTTTGATGAAACACAGTTCTAATCAAGAATGAGGGGAAACTAGAAGAATGAGGGGAAACTTGTTAGCAGATACGGGGATAATGTGTACAAGACAGAACACCAATGCAGATACTCACAGACTCAGAAAACATGGCTGAGGGGTTGTACAGATGGCTCCTTTCTTTCCCGAATCACGATCACAGCAACTGCATGCTACAGCCCCAATCTGGCCTGTCTGCAACACAAAAGGAGCAGTAAAAAGCAGCTCCTTTTTGTGCCGCAGAAAGGGCGCTATAGCCGCTGGCACTGTAGCTTTTTGGTGCTCCTTTGGTGCAGTGTGTGTACCCACTGTGCCAAGGGAGAGCTATGCTACCTCCCGCCATGCAGTGGAATGCACAGCATCACACCGGCAAGGGAGCAGCATTGGGGCATGTGGCGTGTAGTTGCCACACTTCCACTCTGCCCCGATGCCAACGTTTATCGCTGGTCTGTTCAGGGCCTAAGTCAGTAAAATCACAATTAGGAGCCAAAAAGAGTTTCATAGAATCATAGAATTGGAAGATTCCACAAGGGCCATCCAGTCCAACCCCCCTGCCATGCAGGAACTCCCTATCAAAGCTTCCCCGACAAATGGCCATCCAACCTCTGTTTAAAGACCTCCAAGGAAGAAGATTCCACCACACTCCAAGGGAGTGTGTTCCACTGTCGAACAGCCCTTACTGTCAGGAAGTTCCTCCTTAATGTTGCAGTGGAATCTGTTTTCCTGGAGGTTGCATCCATTATTCCAGGTCCTGTTCTCTGGATCAGCAGAAAACAAGCTTGCTCGCTCCTCAATGTGACGTCCCTTCAAATATTTAAACAGAGCTATCATATCACCTCTTAATCTTCTCTTCTCCAGGCTAAACACCCCCAGCTCCCTAAGTCGTTCCTCGTCGGGCATGGTTTCCAGACCCTTAACCATTTTAGTTGCCCTCCTTTGGACACATTCCAGTTTCTCCATGTCCTTTTTGAATTGTGGTGCCCAGAATTGGACACAGTATTCCAGGTGAGGCCTGAGCAAAGCAGAATAGAGTGGCACTATTACTTCCCTTGAACTAGACACTATACTTCTATTATGCAGCCTAAAATCGCATTGGCCTTTTTAGCTGCTGTATCGCACTGTTGACTCATGTTCAACTTGCAGTCTACTTGGATGAAACACAGCTCTAATCAAGAATGTGTGTGACCCCGTCCAGGACAGGTTGACAAATCTCCATCCCTGGGCCGGGGGTGCCTATCACAAGTACCTCCGTTTTCTCTGGATTCAGCTTGAGTTTATTTTCCCTCATCCAGCCCATTACCGACTCCAGGCAGGCGTTTAGAGGAGAGATGCCATCCTTGGTCACTGCAGGAGTCGGAGACACGGAGAAATGTATTTGTGTGTCATCAGCATATTGATAACACTGCGCCCCATGTCTCCGGATGATCTCTCCCAGCGGCTTCATGTAAATGTTAAATAGCATGGGAGACAGAATGGCGCCCTGAGGGATGCCAGATGTCAGCTCTCTTTTACGAGAGCAGCTGTCTCCCAGCTTCACCATCTGGAATCTGCCCGAGAGGTAGGAATGGAACCACTGGAGTACAGTGCCCCCAATTCCCATTCCCCTCAGGCGTTCCAGAAGGGTACCGTGGTCTACGGTATCGAATGCCGCTGAGATGTCCAAGAGCACCAAGAGGGTCACACTTCCCCTATCGATGCCCAGACGGAGATCATCAACCAAGGCGACCATGGCCGTCTCAAACCTCCTAAAGCTGGTTTGAAATGGGTCCAGATAATCGGCTTCTTCCAAGGCAGCTTGGAGTTGGAAGGCAACTCCAAAAAAGGGTGGAGGTCATTACACAGGAAAGCTGGTGAATTCCTCCTTCTCCAAAGACCATAAAAGAACATATGCATTTAACAGGATTCCAGTCAGAAAAGGTCAGAAAAGCATGGTTCATATTCAGTTGTAAGTTGGTGTAGGGAGCCTTGGCTTGCTTTGCAGCTGAGATATGAAATCTGAGCTTGGAACATATTCCTGGCTGTTAAAGTTCTGATTCAAATACTCCAAATACTTTTACATTTGGAAAAACATCAAGTAAAAGAAGTATATAAAAGCAGGGACAGCTTGGAGAAATTGATGAGAGCTAACATGGTGTAGTAGTTTGAGCTTTGGACTACAACTCTGGAGACCACGTTTTGAATCTCTACTCAGCCATGGAAGCCCATTGGGTACCTTGGGCAAACTGCACTCACTCAACCTCAGAGAACAGCAAAGGCAACACCCCCCCCCTTAATAAATCTTGCCAAGAAAATGCCATGATTGGGGACCTGTGAGTCAGAAATGACTGGAAGGTCACAACAACAACAACAACGACAACGACTACAACCCCCCCCCCCCCAAAGATATACTTGTGGTGAAGAGTTATTAGCATCAAAGTCTGCCTTATCCCAATTCAGAGTGCGGTTATACCATCAGGAAGCGCCCTCAGGTGGGTAGGGCTGTGGTCTCTCATTGTTCTCAGAAGCCCCTAATCTAGCCTACCACCCTTAGACTGGATGGAAGATCTTGTCCTGTTGAAGTAAAATTCAGCTTCCAGTTTTTGTTTGTGGAATCTGAGTAATACTGTTTTGATCTTTGCCTCAGGTAGCAAAATATTTTTGGCCACCACCTGACTAGTATAATTGCAATGAAATGGCCTGAATCAAGTCAAAGAAAGGGAAAGTATCCCTGTCTTTCTATCTCATCAGTGGGAAAGAGAAAACAAACAAACAGAAGACCCAGCATGATGTAGTGATTTGAGCATTGGACTATGACCCTGGAACCCAGGATTCAAATCCCCACTAGGCCATGGAAACTCACTTGGTGACCTTGGGCAAGTTATACTCTCCCAGCCTCAGAGGAAGGCAAAGGCAACCCCCCTCTGAACAAATCCTGCCAAGAACACCCTGTGATATGTTCACCTTAGGGTCACCATAGGTCGGAAAAGACTTGAAATCACAACAACAACAAATAAAGAAAATGGTCAGGGTTACAAATAATTTTATTAAAGGCCTACAACTAATAATTGGACTAGTAAATTTCAATGCACAGGGCCATGGAAGAGCCTCATCCTACCCCCATATTCTTGATACATGTTTTCACTCCCACATACCTGCCATTATTTCACAGATGAAAACTAGGATATGTGCAACCAAGCAGAGAGTAGTGAGAATGGCAAAAGTTATTAAATGAGGAAGAACACACAAAGTAGGTGATACTGCTGCAGTTTGCATTTGCTTGAGCCCACTGGGAAAGGCAGGATTCTTCCCCTTTCCCTCCTCTCCCCCCTGCTGCATGAAGTAAGTGTAAATTACTTTTGCACTTTGAATTTAGTTTGCAGCAACTGAAGTAAGCCAAGGGCAAATGAGGAATGTGGGACGAGAGGAAACAAACTGGTACATTTGAAAGGCAGCTGGAAAATTGGAACAACAGAGGATTAATTGGGATTGTTCCTGCCAAATCAGGACAAGTGGAAGGTGTGCTCCGATATACACCTCCCTCTTTGTTATTCTGTTGCTTGAAGCTCTCACCCCACCTCCACGTGTTCCAAGCTAGAGCTCAGGAAAGTGTTTTTGTGATTTTTTGGGGGGGGGGGGGGAACAGTTCCAGAACAATTAGAAAAACTCACATTACAGTTGGCAATGCTGGCTGAGAAATTCTGGGAGTTGTTCTTCCACAACAAGATCTTGTCTAGGCACTGTCCCAGACACATATGAACTTGATCTCCCCTTTCCACCCATATAACCAGATATACCTCACTCCTGGATGGACTCCCAATGTATCTCAAACCTTGCCACAAATGCTGTGTAATATAGACATATTTTAATAGGCCCCCTCCTCCTCCTCCTCTCTTTAGCATCAGCTTTCTCATGACCGGTCTTTTCTATGCAAAAAGCAGCCTTTCTGGAATTGTGGTTTGGTTTTTTTATTCTGTAGTAAGCACAGCCATGCTCCCAACTCAGCCAAAGAATTTTCCTGTCTGGAAAGCTACAAACGATTTGTCATTCTCCATGTTAACCGTCACCATAATAATTTGCTGTAGCAGATAAAAGAACAGTCCCTGGAAAATGTTTATAAAGGAAAGTAAACATCATTAGCATTTTGTACAAAATGTTTTTGCAAGAAAGACACCCAATTATTTTGTCCTAATGCCTCTTATTAGCAACAGCTGTTCCTCAAAAGGCTGGTAAAGTAGCATCAATCAACCAACATTAAGAGAACATGTTATCTAGTTAGTGGTTTGTGGCATGTTGTTGTAGTTGTGTGTGTTTTTAAGGAAAACTCTTATGCCAAAACAATAATTTGTTTTCAAGGACTTGAGCAGACATAGATACACAAACTGCTGTTTCAGGGAATACATACAAATAGCCAGATTTGCAAACAGGTATAAAGAGAAATTCTTCAATGACTAAAAATAAACCCATGTGCAAAATAAAAAATAAAAATAAATAGTTCCATTCATATTTACTTGGCAATAAATCTCAGAGATTTCAGTCAGATTTACTGCCAATAGAGTGGGTACAAAATACTGTGAGCATTACTGGTGGAGACACCATCTCTTATTCTGTGGGTAAACCTTTTATATTAGTGCTTTTGATTTAGTTAGGAAGAGGATCAATTTAACGGCTGGGCTTATCATAACTAGAGAAAGAAACTGGTGAAGACTACCTACACAAGACCTGCATAATAATCAGCCTTGTGGCATCTTTAACCAGAGTTCAAGTGACTATACCCAGATTTCTAAGTAACCCCAAGAATGGCAACTGTGGGCTTACGGTGTAGTTGGAACAGACAAGGTTAAACTTTCCCATGTGGGAAAAAAAATGACACAATGTTGAGTGCCATTTCTGAGGTTCCTGCAAAATGTCTAGAACATCATCATCATCATCATCATCACTAGAAAATTTCAAGGGGAATTGTTCTAGTACCCAAAGTGAAAAAGGCATATTGGGACAGAAGATAGTTAATTCTATGCATTCAGCTTCTTATCTAAGAATGACTATTGTTATGTCCAAAGCACACTACATAAATAATCCAGTCTGAGATTTCTTTAACTGCCCTGGCTCAATGATAGGGAATTCTTGGTTTTGTGAGGAATTTAGCCTTTTCTGTGAGAGAGCTCTGGTGCCACAATAAACTACAGTTCCCAGGGTTCCCTAGCATTGAGCCAGGGCAGTTAAAGCCGGCTCAGACTGGATTATTTCTGCAGTGGGTTTTGGACCTAATAGTGTTAAGAAATCTAAGGCACTTGACACACCGCCCAAAAAGGACGGTCTGGAGCCACTTCTTTTTCCTCTGCACCATCACTGCAGCAACCAAATGGGGCGGCAAAGGTGCACAGGAAAAAAAGAGTGCAGAAATCCAGCTCCTTTTTGCATTGCACCTGTGACACTACAAGTGTCATAGGGCACATCCATGATGTCCCAGGTGTGCCGCACCATATAGATGCTGCACACCTGCAATGCCATCGCTCTGCGCACCGTCTGTACGGTGCTGTGGAGCGGTAATGCCCTGGCCACGTGCTAAGGGTTGCGGAGAGTCTAATTGCTCAGCCCCTGGGCAACCCTAGCACGTTGCCAGAGTGCCCAAAAGGGCCTGTCTGTATCAGGCCTAAGTAAACTACTAGGGAGAATTGTCATTTGCATTGTTTTACTCTACTCTTCTTGGGAAATGGGGCAAAGGAACATACTGTATATACATGACTGTAAGTCGACCTTGTGTATAAGTTGAGGTCAAATTTTGGGGCCAAAAATGTGGATTTTTATATGACCCATGGATACGTCGAGGGTAAGACTTAAGGAGACAGGCCAACTGGGGAGAGGATGCTGGCGATCAATCATACTTCCCAGCATCTCCCCTGCTGGGCTGTCCCTTGTGGAGGTAGCCCAAATGGGGAGAGACTTGATCAGAGAACTGTACTGCCTTGTGTATAAGTCTAGCCAGGATTTTGGAGGCCATTTTGAGCCAAAAAGTCCTTGACTTATAGTCAAGTATATATGATAGAAAAGCAAGGAGGCAATATAGGAGTGACTATACAGTTGTAGCTAATTTATAACAAATTGTAAGTGGTTACCAATCTCCCTAAGAACAAAAATGAAAAAAATATTTTTCTCCTGAGATTTACAGCGTAACTTCTGAACACTGAGTCTCTCAGGTAGAAATTACTGGCCTTCATTTCAGCCAAGCTGACACATTGCCATCTACTAATTTCATTACAAATATCTCTAGGGATTTTGTCACTGTGCTTTATCCAACCCATGTTTTTCAAAACATCAACCTGTCTTCATGAAGGAGAAACAACAGTTTCTGGGTATTGATTTGTCCAGCTGGCTGAGGCTGCATGGGCTGCCTTTGCCATATGTGGCACAATTAGGGATCAAACTGGAGAGTCAGATTTGGGTTGCCAGTTTGCTACCCAGAGATCCAAGTTGTGCTTTGACATTTCCTGATGACTCTCACCCAGGAAAATTCCCATAAACTATATGAAGAGGATAGTAGGACGGGAGATACAGATTAATTCATCCCCAACTAGCCAACTATCTAAACAAACAAACCACCCAAAATGTGCTGAATCTTGTTCATGCACTCAAGTCCATAGTGCCAATTACTAATGTAGCTTTCTGAGAAAATTTGCAGGGTCCAAATGTACAAGGATGGGAGAGACAGGATATTTCAGTTGCAATAGATATGGAGGTGGGGCGGGGGGGGGGGAGCAGCAGACACAGAACTGGTTACTGGAAGACAAAGGAGTGAAGATATTTTATGGTATTTTTTTCTGATTTACTTCAAAGAGACAGAATACGGACTACTGTAGTGGTAAGCCATCAGGTCATAAAATGCTGCTGCTTAATACCAAATCTGTTAACTTGGAAAAACACAACCTATGACTGAATCCTGGATAAACAAACTGATCTGGTTTGTTGACTAAAATCTAAAAGAGGATGGGTAGAGAGTCAGTTAAACCCAATTGTACCCTCCAGGTTTTCAAGAGCCAGTAGAGTAGAGTACTGTATAATGATCAAGAAGGTAGAACTGCAATGAACTATCCCAAATTCATCTCCATATTGAAGAACTCCATCTGGTGATCTGCGATGTTGGGAAATGGAATACCACTGAGCTTCTGTCAGTTTATCACTCATTCCTACCTGAAATGTAGGGGATAGTGTTGGAAGTAGTGTTGTTATTCTCCCCCAAGATGGTTATGTTGGAGAATGTTAACATTCATCCCAAGCTCAGGAACAATTCTGAATTTCATTCTGTGTCGGTGAGCATATACCAGTGTGCACACACTCAAAACACTGCAGATCCCATTTAAAATCTACAGAAGAGCAGTAAAGGGAATGAAAAGGAGAAGACTGGAAGCCAAGAAAATATCAGTTTGAAAAAAAAAACCTGCTAGCAGAAGTAAAAAGACTCAGGTAAAGAGGTAGGAAAATGGCAGGGGATTGGAATGGATGATCCTTGGGGTCTCTTCCAGCTCGATGATTCTAAGTTCTTGAATTACCAAAATGTTACCTAGATCTTGGACACAGAAGCAAGAATTACAGGAGTAAAAGCCATGATATTCCAGTATATTTGTCCACTCTCCATGTGCTCTGAATAATGTTAAGATTTACTGGCACTCCATGTGTGTATGTGGTGCTAGGGAGGTGCTGCTATTAAAATAGGCTTCTCATAAGGCCTACCAGGCTCAAAAGCTTCCTGAATGCTCTGGAAGACTTTCTAGCCATCAGAACTAGTAAATCTGTCAATGCCTTAGATCAGGCATGCACAACATACAGCCCTGGGCCAGATGTGGCCCACCAAAGGATTTTGGGTGGCCTACAAGGATGTGGAACAACTGGGGTTCCTCTGCTGCTCAACCTTCTTCTGTGGAGAAGTCCAGGAGGAGGCAGGGCAAATGCAAGTCTCCCTGCAAGTCTCCTCTGCTGCTTGGCTTTCACTTGTGGATAAGGTCAGGTGGAGAAGGAGGAAGATGGGCAAATGCTTGCCCTCCAAGGTTCCTCTGTTGCCTGGCTTTCTCCTGGGAAGGCCGGGCGATGGAGGAAGAAGAGAAGCAAGCAAGACTTCTCCACACTTGGCTTTCTCCTGATGAGAGGGCTGGGCAGAGGAGGAGGACAGAATTAATATTAATTATATTGATTATTATTAATCATTATCAATTAATAATTAGTTAATATTTAATTAAAACCTATCTGTACCCGAAGATGTGTAGCCTATTTTAATTTTGGCCCCTACCTACTGCCAATTTGTGCAGCTCTGCCTTAGATGGTCTGTACAAAGGGAAGATGGCCTGGCTGCTTGAGCTAATCATCCTTCAATGACTTCTTTCATTGGGCTACTTTTGTTATAGGATGACAAAATAATTGGGTGGATTGCTGTAGTGATGGTGGACAAAGATTTAGAATAAATCCAACAGATTTTAATGCCTATTTCATGGCAGGGGCCACTACAGGTTGCCCCTCCGTTTTTGCATGACATACCCACCAACCCCCCGCAAAAACAGAAATCCAGCAATATTCAAGCCCCATTGGCTTGAATGGCAGTGCCCCCTGCAGGCACCCACTGTTATGCACTGCGGGCATGCATCCTATTTTATATCTTTCCAATGGCCCCTCATGCATAATTGAGGGACATGGATTTGAAGTCTACACAAATGGAGGGATGACTTCATTGTTTACATCTCCACAGAAATGGGATATGGAGAAGCGATGATGCTGAGCTACCAGATATTATGAAAGATTTGCTGGTTTTGAGGAGACCTACTGGAAACCTACTAGGAGGAGGGTGAAAATTCTTAGCTTAAAATGTTGATTAAATGCCAGTTAGTACAGTCAGCTCCCCATATCCATGGACTCTACATCTACAGGTTCAACCATCCACATCTTGAAAATATTTTTTAAAACACAAAAATCAAACCTTGATTTTGTCATTTCATTTAAGGGGTGCCATTTTCTTATGCCATTGAATATACTGCAACTTGAGCACCCACAGATTTTGGTATCCACAACGGTACCAAATGTTTTCTTTTAAAGCAAGCTTTCCTTGTTAATATCGATTTATGATGTTTTGTGGGTTTTGTTTTTTTTTAAATGTCTGGGCTTTGACCACTGACATTTATACAGATTGCTTATTAAACTCCTCACTGTACTTTCCAATGGCTGTGAACACTCAATAAAAATACTATATCTTCCTGCACATTTTTTATTAACTCATAATCAGAGTAGCTTGTCACAAAGTGAGTGTATTTCCTATAGCATTGATAGGGCCAAATATGCAACCATAAAGCTGAAGCTAAAAAGGGTACTGAAACAGCAACTAATACAACAGTGTTTGGTCTGATTTAGCACAAGAGAAAGCCGACCATAAAACAGAATGAGGGAAGTGCCTCAGGCAGCAGATGCTGAGGGACATCCTCATGAACTACTCAGGTGTTCTTCCTTGTTGGAGAACTGAGCTGTGTGAGATAAACAACTTGTCCAGAGCCACTTAGACTAGAATGTCCTGAGATAAGTTTAGCATGTCCTGAGCATTCATAGCCATAGTACAGTGAGGAGTTTAGTAAGCAATATGTTTAAATGTCAATGGTCAAAGCTTTTTTAAGTCTAGTAGAAGTCACTATCACATTGTTTGTGTCATTTGTCTGCGATGGTTGATACTGACCATCTTCACCTCAAACAGCAAAACATCTTGGGCCAAGCACATGCAGCTCAGCAATTACTGTACATTTAAAGTAGACTGGTAACATGGGCCAATCTGAAAGTCTCAACCAGATGAGCTCAATGTTAAGACTGGTAGCACAGAAATAGTGCAAAAAAGCAGATCTGTAATTTCCCAAATCATTTTTTGAATGTTCTTGGCAGCTGTAAAATAAAACAGGAAAATTCTGCTCCATGTTTTAAATCATTGTAAAACTACTGATTGCTTTCCAATTGTTCAAAATACAGTTGGCCAATGGAAAACCCTAGTGGAACCCTATTTTATTGCTCAGCCCTTCCTTCAGAGTTGCTGAGGAGGTTAGGTAAGCTAACATTATGTGGTGGAAGATCAGGAATTTAAACCCAGTTCTCCCCAGACCTATTTCCAAAAATCTGTCGCTGCATCATCTTAGCTTTCTTAGAATTCTTGGCATTCTTGGCAATAGAGAAGTGTTTCTGACCATGAGAATATTCTTGAACCTTTAAAATGATTTCATTCGATTTGTGAGAGAATATGATTTTCCCTGATTGCAATGTTTTTATTATTGCTGCAACAATAATCAGGTTGTGGATGGTTGAATCTGTGGCTGTAGAGTCCATGGATGCAGGGAGCTGATTGTACTAATTGGCATTTAATCATCATTTTAAGCTGCCAATCAGTTTCCGGGCACAGTACAAGGTGTTGGGTTTTTTTTTGTTTGTTTTTTAATTTTATATTTTATTGATTTAAAAAAACTATTACACTCATACAAATATACACAAATATGTACCATACAACAGACATTGTAAACAGAACCATTGGTAACTAAATAAGAATATCACATTATCACTTCCTCAATAACTCACACTTACAATCACCACCTTCTTACCCTCCTATCTCTACCTTACCCCTTTCCCTACCTAACTAAATTCCTGCACTACACTAACTCATTCTTCTAATTACCTCTATCTCTTCCATTCCTTCTTCTTTCTTAATCTTCTCTATTCACTCTTAGTCCTACCTTCTTCATATCTCATCCTTCCATCTTCTTCTCATTCTTTCTTCTTACTCACATTCATTCTCTCTAAAAAGGGCTTCCTTTCTACCAATCTTTGTCTTTTAATTTGTTTGTACCTAGTAGACTTTCTTATAGTTGAAACAAATCTCTGTTGGGATACATCGTATTAAAATTAATTCGATACCTCACATTCAAATATCCTTTTCTTCTTCAATCAGTTCCATAACCCTTCTCCATTCCTTAGAAATCATCTCTTCCGTTTTCCCTCTTAATAATTGTGTTAGTTTATCCATCATCATTCCGTCATATAATTTTAACATCCATTCTTCCTTGCTAGGGGTCACTTTCTCTTTCCACTTCTGTGCATAACATATTCGCGCAAGAGAGATCATATAAAATAATATTTTCCCATACTTATTCTCTATGTCTGTGTCTAGTATCCCCAAGAGGAAGATTTCCGGTTTAAATCGTAGATTTATATTTAGAGCCTTGTTGATTATATTTTTGACCATCATCCAATAACCCTTCGCCTTTTTGCAGGACCACCAACAATGATAGAAAGTACCCACCTCTCTTCTACATTTCCAACATCGATTGTTGCTTGTCTTATACATTTTAGATATCCTTTCTGGGGATAGATACCACAAGTAGAACATCTTATAAAAATTTTCCCTAAGATTTTGGGATACTGTATATTTGTAGATGTTTCCCCAAACTCTCTCCCATTGTTCGAATTGGATGGTATGCCCTATCTTATTCGCCCATTTTACCATCTGTTCTTTTACTACTTCTTCTTCCATTTCATATTTAAGAAGGACCTCATAAAATTTCTTTATTAAATTATTTTCTTCTCTGACCAGTATTTTCCCAAGTTCTGATTCTTTTTCAAATCTGATTTCCCCAAATAATTTCAAATCGATTTTAAATCTTTCATATAACTGTCTGTGCATAAACCAAGATATATTCCAGCCTTCGTTATTCAATTTTTCTCTAGTCTTTAGAGTCCATTTCCTCTCTTTTTCCTCTAAAATATCGTTATATGTATACCATTTAGAATCTATAATCATTTCTTTTCTGAACAGTGCTTCGTGGGGTGATATCCATTTTTCTAGACCGACTAGAATTCTTCTTTTATGTTTATCCCAAATTCTTTTCAAGGCTTTCCTAACGATGTGATTTGTAAAGGTTGGGTTTTTCCTGTCTTTCCCATATATCAAGTATGCATGCCAACCAAAGTTCATACCATCACTTTCCAAGTCAAGCAATCTATTATCTACAAGTGTAACCCATTCTTTGATCCATAATAACCCACATGACTCATAATATAATTTCAAATTAGGTAAACTCAGCCCTCCTCTTTCCCTAGCATCCTGCAAGATATTAAGCTTCACCCTTGGTTTCCTCCCTCTCCAGATGAACTGAGCTATATCTTTATGCCAATCTTTAAATGGTTTATCTACCATTATAACTGGTATCATCTGAAAGAGGAATAATAATCTCGGTAATACATTCATTTTGACCGTGGCCACTCTCCCCATTACAGAAATATTAAGCTTATTCCATTTTATAAGGTCATTCCTTATTTTTGACCATAATACTTTGTAATTGTTTTCAAACAATTCTGTATTTTTCTTCGTAATTTGAATTCCTAGATACTTAACCTTTTTCCCTATTTGGATCCCCGTGTTTTTTTCTAATTCTTTCTCTTCTTCTTTCCTCATATTTTTAGTCAAAATTGTTGATTTTCCCTTATTTATCTTACACCCTGTTACCTTCCCAAATTTATTTAACTGCTCTAAAATTTTCTCTATGTTATTACTTGGATCTTCCGTCATTATTATTAGATCATCCACAAAGGCTCTAATTTTATAATTATGGTTCTTGATCCTAACTCCTGAAATTTCTTTACCTAATTTTATTTCTTTGATAAACAATTCGATAACCAATAAGAAGAGCAATGGGGAGAGTGGACAGCCTTGTCTAGTTCCTCTTTCGATGTTAATAAATTTGGATTTTTTTCCATTTACTTTGACTTGGGCTTTCTGATTGTGGTATATATTTTCCAGCCATTTTGTAAAGTTATCCTTACCCATGATTTTTTTGACAGATCGAGCAGTGTCTTCCAATTAACAGAGTCAAAAGCTTTTTCCAAATCTAAAAACAATAATCCTAATTTTTTCTCATTATGGCGCTCGTAATATTCCAACACATCTATAACCACTCTTATGTTCTCTCTCATATATCTTTCCGGTAAGAACCCTCTTTGATCTTCGTCGATAGTCTCTTGCAGACAGCTTTTTAGTCTGTTTGCTAATATTTTTGCAAAAATTTTGTAGTCATTGTTGAGCAGAGAGATTGGTCTATAATTTGCTGGATCCAATATGTCTTTCCCTTCCTTTGGTAATATGGTTATAACGGCTTCTTTCCATGAATTTGGTATTTCTCCCTTTAATATGTTATTCATAACTTTTTGTAATGGTTCTATTAATATATCCACAAAGGTTTTATAAAATAGTGCCGTCAAGCCGTCATTCCCTGTCGATTTATTTAGTTTGCATTGGCTAATTGCCTCTCTAACTTCCTTTATAGTTATTTCCTGGTTTAATCTTTTACGTTGTTCTTCTGAAAGAATTTTGATCTTGCTATTATTTAGGTATTCCTCAATTGTTGATTCATCTGCATCTTGTTTCTTATATAGACTTGCATAGAATTGTGTAAAAACCTCTTCTATTTCCTTCTGTTGAGAAACTAATTTGTCACCTTTTTTAATCTTAATGATATATTTACTTTCTTTTTCTTTCTTTAGTTTATATGACAACCATTTCCCTGCTTTGTTTGCATATTCAAAATTTCTTTGTTTCACTATCTTTAGTTTTTTCTCTAACTCTGTAACTGCTTCTATTTCTAGTTGTTTTTGAAGTATTTTAATCTCTTTTTGTACTTTTTTATTTTGTGTGCTTCTTGCCAATAGTTCTTCTTTCTCCTTCAATAATTTGTTTAGTCGTTTGATTCTCTCTGTTTTCTTTTTTTGATATAGTATATTCTGTTGGGTAAAGAACCCTCTAATGACTGCCTTGCCTGCATCCCATACAGTTGCCATTTTAGTTTCTTTGTTCATATTTTCTTTAAAGAATAATTTCATCACCTCTTTTCCCTTTTCTATTACCTCCTCCTTTTTTAATAAGTCCTCGTTTAATCTCCATTCCTTTTCTTTCCTTACTTCTTTCATAGTTAATAATATAGGATTATGGTCCGAGATTTCTCTATTATATGTCTCCATTTTCATAACCTCATTGACCAAACCTTTAGATACTAAAAATAAATCTATCCTAGATAGCGATTCGTGTCTGTCTGAGTAAAATGTAAATGATTTTTCTTCGTTGTATAAGTGCCTCCATACTTCGATCAATGAGAATCTATCCAGCATTTGGAAAAAACTCTTTGGTAATTTCCCCTGGTTTTCTTTAATTTTTTTACCTGATGTCCTGTCCAACTTAGGTTCGGGTACTCCATTAAAATCCCCTGTTACAATTATATTCTCATATTCAAATTCTGAAATTCTTTCGTTCAGTTTGCTGTAAAAAACTTTCTTGTTTTCTTGTGGGCCATAAACGCACACAATTAAGATTTTTTTGCCCCCCCAACTTATCTCGACTCCTAGGTAATGGCCATTTTTGTCATTGAAAATTTCTTTTGAGTCCAAATGGTTTTTTATGTAAATAATTACTCCTTTTTTCCTTTTTTCTATTGAACTTATAAATTCATTCCCTAATTTTTTATTTTTAATTAGCCTCTTATCTTTACTTTTAATATGCGATTCTTGTAGGCATATTATGTCTACATTAATTTTTTCCAAATACTGGTAGACTCTTTTCCTCTTTTGTGGGGAATTTAGTCCTTTCACATTTAAAGACAAAATTTTCATGTTCCAATTAATCTTACTTTCCTCCTTCACCAATCCTAGTTTCCCCCCTTTAAATTGCAAGAAGGGTCACACCACTTTTCTTTACCGAAACTTTATTGATGATTTAAAATACAGCAACCGCAATTTAAAAAAAAACAAAAAAACAAAAAAAAAACCTTTCTCCTTCAATTTGCAACACTTTGGTTATTTGGTTGGGTTCTTCTAACTCTAAGTTCTTTTAGTTCTCACACCTTTTTGTTTCTTCTTCTTCCTCACTTACCACTTCTTCTTCTTCGCTCTTTCTTTCTGGTTGATCCTTCTCTTTCCCTTTACTTCCTTTTTTGAGCTCTCTTTCGAATTCAATTAAAAAATGTTTTGCTTTTTCGACTGTATTCAATCTTGTCTTTCTTTGCTTCCAATTCACCGTTAAACCTTCCAGTTCCTCCCATATGAATGGCACACCGTTGGCCTTCAGTTTCTCTGTGAGGAAATTGTATTCTTTTCGTCTTCGCAGAATCTTAATCGGTATATCCCTCAAGATTGTTATTTCTTTGTCCTCAATTGTCAGCTTTGACTTGTAACTTTGTTGAATAATTAATTCTTTCGTCTGCTTTCTGACAAAGTAAATAACCACGTCTCTCGGGAGTTTCTTTTGTTTTGCTACGTACGAATTGATTCTGTAAATCCGATCTATTTCCCAAGGGAATAGACTTTCGGATTCATTTATGAATTTCGCCAGTATTGGAGTCAGATATGTATAAAGATTTTCGTCTATTCTTTCAGGGACACCACGTAATTTCAAGCAGTTTTCTCTTTGCTTCAACTGTAATCTTAAAATCTCATTCTGTTCCTCTTGGTGTTCTTTATCCCAATTCGCCATCTTTTGATCCATCATCATCACCTCTTCCTCCAGTTTATTCACTTTCATATTTATTACATTTATATCCCCGTCAATTTTGTCTAGTCTGGATACAACTTGTGTTAATTCATTTCTAAATTCCAGTTTCATCTCATCACGTGCTCTTTGTATCTCCATATTTGTTTCTTGATGCATTCTCCTAATTTCCTCCATTTTGATTTCATTCAGGTCACACGGTTTGGTTGGAGTATCTGAAGAATTCTTTCTCTGCGTAATTAGCGGCGTTTGGACTGGTGCTGGTGTCTTCCTTGTTCCTGGTGCCATCTTTATCATTAGGGTAGGGGGTTATAATAAAACCAATAATAAAGAGAAGGAGAAATCGATCAAACCAGGCAAACCGAAACAGCTAATTAATTCTCCTAACCTCCCCTTTTTGCTTTTTGACTACTCTATTCCAAAGTAAATTTCCTTAATTTTTTTTTCCTTTAAAAAGAACTTCCAGTACAGTCAGGAGTAGCCTACTTTATCCTTTAAATTAAATTCCTTAATTTATTGCTAGTCTAATTTATAGATTGGATTACCTATTCCAATTTGTATAACTTCCCTTCCCCTTTTTTATTTTATTTTTCCTTCTCTCCTTATCCTTCTCCTACCTGATGGTTTTGCTTTACAAGCTTCTTTGAATTTTACAAATATTTAAGGGAGGAAAGAGAGGAAAGGGAAAAAAAAAACTTACCCAAATATTTTTGGCTTTTTGTTTATGCACAGACAGCTCTTTCCTCCGAACTTTCTTATTGCTTGTTTGTTTGTTTGTTTCCTTTCTCCTTCCCTTCTAGAGTTCTCTTCTAATTCCAATTCGCGTTTTCTAAACCAGTGAGTAAGAACTATTACTTTCTTTTACAATTTAACCACAAAGACGCAGTTATCCCAAAATCTCTTAAGCCCAATGTTATATAATAATAGTTATATGATAGTTAACAAAGATAACGGGAAGGGGGATGGTGGGGGGGGGGGTGAGGCAAATAAACCAACAGTCTCTAAATATAGTCAGGTTTCACTTACATCTATTTTCAAACCTCTGCCTTCTTTCTCTACATCAGTTCACTTCCCAGATTTATAGTGTTTAAATCTTAACTATCCCAGTTTACAATACTTAATACACTTAGCTTCCCTCCTTCCACTTCAAACTCCAATTTTCTGCCTCCTTTCTTAACCTGACCTTACTTTTTTCCTCTTTATAAGTATCACTAAACTCTTCAACTACTTAAACAATCACAAAAATTTCTACTCCCCCCCTTTCTCCCTCCCTTTCCCCTTTCTTACCTTTTCCCCTCCCTCTCTCTTGTCTCCTTCCTTTCCTTTCCCTTTAGAAATCCTTTAAGACTAATTACTTTAAACCATTCTATTACAATCAGCAGAGTTCAGTCAGCAAATTCCCCTTACAACGTCCTTATCTAGTCCACCTTCAAAGACCGAAACTCTTCTTCACTTTTCCCTCTTCCCAGCCTTCTTATCTTCTTTGCCTTCTTTTCCGCCCTTCAATCATCAATCATCAATCGCACCTGTTTGCAGCACAGCCGGCAGTCCGTGGCCTTGAGTTTCTCCTTTCTAGTTAATCTTGAAACCCCCCCAGCTCGCCGTTCCTCCGTTTTAAATTAGAAACAAAATTTAAAGTTCTAAATCTAAGTTTCTTCTATCAAGTCTTTGTTCCCACTCCTTTGTTCCAAGAGGGGAAAGAAAAAGGAGAAAAAGAAAAAAAAAAGGAAAAGCGGAGGAAGGGGAAAAAAAACCCCTTATTTAAATGTCTTATTCATAACACATTAAATCCCATTTATTGAAGCACGTCGTCAGGCTCGTATATAGTTTCATATATAGTTTCAAATATAGTTTCTCTTCCTCTCCAACTCTGTTCCTCCACCGATGCCCCACACTCGAACTTTATATCCTTCTCCTGGTGGTCCTCAGATCTTTCTTCTTCCCTTCTGTTACTCCGATTTTAGATCCACCTCTTGCCTCGCTCTTCAGCTTTCCTTCCCAATTTCTCTCCAATCCAAATCACAGATCTTTGTCCTTAATTCGCCTGATTCCCATATTCCAACCAATTTATATCAATCCAGTAATTTATATCCATCCATCCAGTAATTTTCCTTCTTTTCCCTTCTTTTCTCTCCCTCTTCGTTACACAAGTAATCTGGGAGTCAAGGCTTTTCCCACTTATTTTTCCCTTATCTTCTTTTATTTCTTTCCCGTGACCCCTTTTTCCTTCGCACCCCTTCTCCTCTTCGTCCCTTTTCTCCCTCTTTTAAAATGTTAATCACTTTGGAAGGGTAGGAAACAACAAAAAAGAAATCCCGATGTATCCTTTAACGAAGAAAGTATTTCCAATTGGTAGATTTCTGCAAATTAGTTACAGTACCTTGTCTCTTTAAGATAAAAATAAAAAGTGGCGGCGGAGCCTCTGCTTCGAGCCGCAGCTCGGGCTGCTCGCTGCGGGCGTGGATGTCCCGGTTCTCCCACAGTCCCAACTCCAAGCCTTTTCCGATCCTCTCCTACAATTTCTCTGTAGATCACAATTATCGTTGGGCTGGAGGAACCTCTGCCGGACCCCTCTGCTTCCCCTTTACCGGGGGGACACTCTCGATCTGCCGGACCTTCACCCCGACGATCCCGTCCCCACAGACCAAGCAAGCAACCACTGGAGCTCTCTCTCGGAGGTGCTTCTCACTCCGCCATTACCACCGGAAGCCCCCAAGGTGTTGGTTTTAACCTTTAAAGCCCTACATGGCTTGGGTCCATCCTATCTTAGGGACCGCCTCTTCCCATATGAACACCCCCCCCCCGCACACTTCGGTCCTCTGGGAGGAATCTGCTACAGGCCATGAAGACCAGGCTGACGCAGACCTCTCAGAGGGCCTTTTCAGCTATAGCTCCTAGGCTGTGGAGTGGCCTGCCGGATGAGATGCGTCTTATTACGACCTTGGACTGCTTTAAGAAAGCTGCAAAGACGCACCTCTTCCGGCAGGCCTTTCCAGATAGTGGTTAATCTTCCCAATCTCTAATGATACTCATTTAGCTTTCCTTGCCATATATCATGTGCTATTTTCAGGATGCCCAAGAATGATGCTTTTAATACTTTGTATTGTTTTATTGAAATTGTTTTAAATTCTATGATAGTTTAATTTCATTTTAAGGGATGGGAGGTAGGGATTGGGCTGTTATTATTAACTGTATTTATCTTTTTAACTTGTTCCCTGCCCCGATTGCTTGTTCAGAGGGGCAAGTTATAAATATATTATTATTATTATTATTATTATTATTATTATTATTATTATTATGTGCCCATCTTCCAATATCATAAAGGTATATGATAGAACCAATAAAATGCATTAAGATATATTCAGAAGCTATGGATGGGAAAAGGAAAAAAACCTTCATTGACCAGTTTGTGGAAGCAAAACCAATGAGACTGTTTTGAACACATTATGTAATCTGCAGTCAGTATGAGTTTGCAGTTCTACAAGGCTTCTTTGCCTTGTCATAAAACATTAAGAGTTTCATCTCCTATTGTTTTTGTGCTCATAATGCCATGCTTCTAGAATGCCCTTATTGTCTTCCATATATTAGCAACAACAACAAGAGTACTAGAAAATATAGCAATTATATACAGTACAGCTAACTATGCTGACATGTTGAGCACTTGAAGGATAAAGATTTAATGGATGTTTTGATTACAAACATATTATCACAGTGAGGTGGATCCCTCAGTCTATTCCCCAAACTACTTTATCACTTTCTTCACAACTGTCTGTCAGCCTGTTTGTTTATTTTTGCACAAGTCTTGTATCTAGAGACAGTGGTGTCCCTAGGGTCAGTATCACCCAGTGCGATAACTCATGGTGTCACCCACTCCCTCCCACTGACCTCCTAACATTTCACACCATACAGAATCCTTAGTCAGGCTATTTGCATTAATATTACTAGTAAACTGGAAGTCTCACACAGCACTGATAGTCATGCTAATAGTTGTGACATAAACAATTAGCAAAATTAAAATTATATTTTCAAATTACAATATTATGCACACAACCTAAATGTACTTGCATATACTTAATGAAGATTTGGTTAAAATGTGACCTTTTTAAATAAAATTTAAAAATATTTTTAATTAAAAAATTTTAAAAAATTAATTTAAAAATAAGAATTTTGAAATTTGAAATTTTAATTTTAAAAATTTCTTGGGCCTCTCCTTTCTCCTCCCACAGTGATTCACCCCACTCTCACCATCACTTAAAACATTTTAAAAGGAAGCAGGTGAATGCCACAGTTTGTTTCTGCCAAAAGTTAGGTGTTTGAGGAGCAAGGGTGTCACTCCCCTGTCCACACACATACCCGCCCCCCCTCCCCCCAGTGATGCCACTGTCTAGAGGGAAAAGATAAAACACAAAAGCAATATCCAGTACTTTTAAAAAACTTTGTGTTTTTAAAGGAATTGTTTTAAAACTGTTTATAAATTATAGAGTTGGAAAAGACCACAAGGGGCATCCAGTCCAATGCCCTGCCATACAGGAACATACAATCAAAATACCCTTGACAGCTGGCCCTCCAACCTCTCTTTAAAGACCTCCAAAGAAGGAGACTCCACCACACTCTGAGAGCGTATGTTCCACTGTCGAACAACTCTCACTGTTAGGAAGTTCCTCCTAATGTTGAGGTAGAATCTCTCCTCCTCTAGCTTACATTCATTGTTCTGGGTCCTATTCTCAGGAGCAGGAGAAAGCAAGCTTGCTCTGTACTCAATATGATATCCCTTCAAATATGTAAACAAGGCTATCAGATCACTTCTTTAACTCTCTCTCCTCCAAGCTAAACATACCCACCCAAGGGTACTAAAAGAGCTGGCAAATGTAATATCGGGACCATTGGCAATAATCTTTGAGAACTCCTGGAGAATAGAAGAAGGCCCAGGAGACTGTAGGAGGGCAAATGTCTCCATCTTCAAAAGGGGAAAAAAGAGGATCCCAACAACTATCATCCAGTTAGTCTGACATCAATACTAGGAAAGATTCTAGAGCAGATCATTAAACAGAGAGTCTGTGAATATCTAGAAGATAATTCCATAATCACATGGGTTTCAGAGAAACAAGTCATGCCAGACAAACCTGATCTCTCTTTTTAAATAAAATTACCAGCTTGGTAGATGAAGGGAATGTTGTGGATATAGTATATCTTGATTTCAGTAAGGCCTTTGACAAGATTCCCCACGACATTCTTGCAAACAAGCTTGCAAAATGTGGGATAGACATGGTAACCGTTACATGGATTTGTAATTGGTTGACTGGCCGCACCAAAGGGTAGTCAACTGTGGCTCCTTTTCATCCTGGAGAGAAGTGACCAGTGGGGTCCCACAGGGCTCTGTCCTGGGCCCAGTGCTATTCAACATCTTTATTAACGATTTGGATAACTTTATTGGGGGCATAGTTATCAAATTTGCAGATGACATCAAATTAGGAGGAGTAGCTAATACCCAGAAGACAGGATCAAAATTCAAAATGACAGGAATAGACTAGAAAGCTGGGCCAAAGCTAACAAAATGAAATTTAACACAGAGGTACTGCTCTTAGGGCAGAAAAATGAAATTCACATATATAGAATGGGGGGAACACCTGGCTGAATGAAACTACGTGTAAGGGATCTAGGAGTCCAAGTAGACTGCAAGTTGAACATGAGTCAACAGTACGATGCAACAGCTAAAAAGGCCAATGCAATTATAGGTTGTATCAATAGAAGTACTGTGTCTAGATCAAGGGAAGTAATAATGCCACCGTATTCTGCCTTGGTCAGGCCCCATCTGGAATACTGTGTCCCAGTTCTGGGTACCACAATTCAAAAAGAATGTGGAGAAACTGGAGCATATCCAAAGGAAGGCAACTAAAATGGTGAAGGGTCTGGAAACCATGCCCTATGAGGAACGACTCAGGGAGCTGGGGATGTTTAGCCTGGAGAAGAGAAGGTTATTAGGTAATATGATAGCTCTGTTTAAATATTTGAAGGGATGTCACATTGAGGAAGGAGCAAGCTTGTTTTCTGCTGATCCAGAGAACAGGACCCGGAACAATGGATGCAAACTGCAGGAAAAGAGATTCCACCTCAACATTAGGAGGAACTTCCTGACAGTTTAACAGTGGAACACACTCCCTCGGAGAGTGGTGGAGTCTCCTTCCTTGGAGGTCTTTAAGCAGAGGCTGGATGGCCATCTGTGGGGTATGATTTGATTGAGAGTTCCTGCATGGCAGGGGTTGGACTGGATGCCCCTTGTGGCCTCTTCCAACTCTATGATTCTATGATTCTAGCTCCCTAAGTCTTTCCTTGTAGGGCATGGTTTCCAGACCCTTCACCATTTTTGTTGCCCTCCTAGGGACATGCTCCAGCTTCTCAACATCCTTTTTTGAATTTTAGTGCCCAGAACTGTACGCGGTATGCTAGGTGAGGCCTGACTAAGGCAGAATAGAGTGACACTATTACTTTCCTTGATCTAGACACTATACTTCTACTAATGTAACCTAAAATCTCATTGGCCTTTTTGGCTGCCGCATCACACTATTGACTCATGTTCAACTTGTGATCTACTAAGACTCCTAGATCCCTTTCACACGTAGTTTCATTCAGCCAGGTGTCCCCTATCCTATATATGTGAATTTCATTTTTTGCCCTAAGTGCAGTACCTTTCATTTCTCTGTGTTGAAATTCATTTTGTTATCTTTGGCCTAGCTTTTTAATCTTTTAAGGTCATTTTGAATTTTGATCCTGTCCTCTGGGGTATTAACTATTCCTCCTAATTTGGTGTCATCTTCAAATTTGATAAGCATACCCCTGTTCTTTCTTCTAAGTCATTGATAAATACATTGCATATTGCTGGCCCAGGACAGTATCCTGTGACACCCCACTGGTCACTTCTCTAAAGGATGAAGAGGAGCCATTGGTGAGTACCCTTTAGGTTTGGCCAGTCAACCAATTAGAAATCCATTTAACAGTTGCATTTTCTAACCCATATTTTACTAGCTTGTTTGCAAGAATACCATGAGAGACCTTGTCAAAGGCCTTACTGAAATCAAGATCTGTAATATTCATAGTGTTCCCTTCATCTACCAAGCTGGTAATTTTATCAAAAAAAGAAATCAGATTAGTCTGGCATGACTTGTTTTCCAAAAACCCGTTTTGTGATTATTGCATTCCTGGCGGTGCAGGAGTTAAATGCCTGTATTGTAGCCACTCACTCACTAACCATAAGATTGTGAGTTCATTACCACCCGGGGCTAAGGACTGAGTTAGGCTTTCATCCTTTTGAGGTCACTAAAATGAGTACCCAGCTTGTTGAGGCTAATTAACTTACACATCGCTTAGGGAGTACTTAAGTGTACCGAAAAGCACTATAAAAATGTATTTGCTATTGCTATTGCTAAATGTTCACAGATTCTCTGTTTAATGATCTGCTCTAGAATCTTTCCTGGTATTAATGTCAGACTAACTGGGCGATAATTGTTGGGATCCATTTTTTCCCCCTTTTTGAAGATGGGAACCACGTTTGCCCTCCTCCAGTCTGCTGGGACTTCTCCTGTTCTCCAGGAGATCTGGAAGATTATTGCCCATGGCTCTGAGATTACATTTGCCAGCTCTTTTAATACCCTTGGATGTAGTTCGTCTGGTCCCAGGGATTTAAATTCATTTAGATTAGCAAGGTATTCCTGTACTACCTCTTTACTTATTCTGTGCATCATTTCTTTTGTGTGCACTGCTCCATTTTCCTCAGGTTGAGCACCCTTTTCCTTTTCTGAGAAGACTGTGGCAAAGAAGGTGTTAAGTAATTCTGCCTTTTCTCTGTCCCCTGTTAGCATTTCACCATCTTCTCCAGGTAGTGGCCCTACCATTTCCTTCTTCTTTTTTCTGCAATCATACTCCAAAAAGCCCATTTTATTGTTCTTAACCTCTCTAGCAAGCCTGAGATCATTCTGAACTTTAGCTTTTCTGATTTTACCACTACACGTGCTCACTATTTGTTTGAATAATTCTTTTTGTATAATAAAATTTCATCTGTCCTTTGTTTTAATTTGTTGGAATTTGTCTTGGGTCCCATGGGGGGAGAAAGGTGGAATATCAACTAATTAAGTAAATGAAAAATCACTAAAGTTAAACTCCCAGTAAAAAAGTGGAAACACTAAAATTCTGTCCTGCAGAAGCCATTGAAATTTCCACTGGCTAGCCTGGCACCCAGCTTCTTTCCTCACATTTAACATGCAATCCCAGTGATGCCTGGGATTTTTTTTTCTAGGTCAGTGCTCTTACTCCATCCTCCAAGTAGCTGGTTGCCTGGCAACTCCCCCTGCTTCATGCCCTCTTCTTCTGAGACTATCAAGGCAGCCAGCCAAAGTGTTGAGCTTTGACTCCCAAGATTGTTGTCCTCTCCTCCTGGATCCTGCTAGGTTGCCTTTACTTGCTTCTGTAAGAGTCACTACCACTTGGTAGCTGGCCATAAAGTACCTCTTAAAAGGAAGTGCCCAGAACATTTCTTAGAAACTTCTCCAATCTGCCAGTACAGTTATGGAAGCATCGTTCATAAAAATGCCACTTTCCTGTGTCACAAAGGAAGGCCTTCTGCCCACCAGATATTAATTTATACAATCCAGATTGTACTGTACCATGCTGCTGTCTGGTTTTGTGATTTTCTCTGCCACTAAGGGTAAGTTCAAGGTCTCTCTGTAAAGAATACTTAGATCCATATATTTCTTTAAGCACAATATTTTATGTATTTTGATAGCCACATATGTGCCGCATGTACCTATATATAGCAATATGGAATAAATCTCATTAAGAAAGATTAATGTCAAGAAATAGTACTTGCAGTTGAAACCCATAGGAACAAGAATCCTCTCCTTTCCATCATGCTCTAAAGCATATTCTTTATCAGCTCTAATGTACATCAGGGTTTGACAACACATCATCATTGGGCTACATATGCCCCATGGGCCACTTTTGCAAACAACAACAATGAAAAACCCTGGTGCATTTAGAGTCTTTGCCAGCATTGCTTCCATCATGTTTTAGAAAGTTGACATCCATTTTGCCTTTAAACAAAGTACTTTCAGGTTAAAGTAAGGTGCCTGTGGAGCACACAATGTGTTTTAGGACCCAATTAGCACTTCTGTGAGTCCCCCAGATCAGTAATTACCTCCTAAAACTGGCATGTAATCCCTGTGTAACTTATTTTCCAACAAGTTCCTTGTTAAAGGCAAAAAATAAATTTAAAAATGGAGTGGCTTTAGCTAATAATATGCAAATATGGTCCAAAATGTTCAGGTCCAACCTATTATTTAAAGGACCATATTCTCCTGTATGGACTGCTTGTGTTTTGAGATCCTCTGCAGAGGCCCTGCTCTCTGTCCTGCCACCCTCACAGGTAACAGTGGCTGCTTCCAGGCTCTGAAACACCCTTCCTGGAGAGGCTGGGCTGGCAATCGCCTTACTAACTTTTTGCAAATAGGTAAAAGCCTTTTTATTCTAGCAATCCTGTGAGAATTTTTCAGAGGAAACACACCTTTGTTTAATGTATTGCCTAATGGCTTGTTGGCTGAAATAAAGGTATGTTGTTAATGTATTGGACTTTGTTTTAACTGGTTTCCAATGTTATAATAGTTTATGAGAGGGTGTTAAAAAGTTCTCTGCCCAACCATGAAGGGAATGGCCTAGAGCCATAAAACTTACATGCTATTCCACATATTCTTACATGCTATTCCACTTATGGTGTCACCACCACCACCATTAACCTCCTAACATTTCACACCATACAGAATCCTCAGGCTGTTTGCATTAATATTACTAGTAAATTGTAAATCCCACATAGCACTGAATGTCATGCTAATAGTTGTGATATAAAAAACTAACAAAATTAAAATTATACACTCAAATTACAATACCATACACACAACCTAAATGTACTTACATATACATAGTGAAGGTTTGGTTAAAATGTGAGGCTTTTAAATAAAATTTAAAACCCCGAAGTTCAATGCACTTGACACATCATTTCTCATATTTATCTAATTCCCCCCCCCCCCCCAAATGATGTTTGGTTACTGAAATACTGCTTTGCTGCTGCTATCACCTCTGACTCATTCAAAGATATCCTTCTTTTCAAACTCTTTTTAAGGTTTGGAAACAGGAAATAGGCAGATAGTGCAAGATATGGTGAGGAGGGTGGATGGGTTATACACTCAAACCTCTAATTCTTCAGACTAGCAATTCTCTTGCCATCCATTTGAGCAGGTGTATTGACTGCAAGGAGTGTTATATGGTCTCCAGATCATACGGATGTAACCACATTTCATCAACAATGAGACATCATACATACACACACACACACCAAAGTCACTAGATCACTCAAAATGCTACAAAATCAACTTAAAGGTATCTACTCAATTTCATTTCTGGTCAGTATTCAAACATTTTGGCACCCACTTGGTTGAGAGCTTCTGTATAGCCAACTGCTCATGAAATATAAACCCGAAGGCATTCCCAGGATATCTCCAGTATCTCAGCAATTGTTTTAGCTGAGATTTGCCAGTCTTATAAAATCAGGTAATGAACACATCCAACAATTTCAGGAATTGACACTATTGAAAGTCTCCCAGATCTTCTTGTATCTTTCACCTCAAAATCTCCATGGTGAAAGTTGGTACACAGCTTCTTCACAGTTGAGTATGACAGGCACCTGCTCAGTGTTTGCTTCATGCACTCATAGATTTCCTTTAAGGTTTTCTTCTGTAGGAACAGGAACTTTATGACAGTTTGGAGTTTAGCACTTGAAAATTCTACACCTTTTGTTGATATGTTTGATATGTTGATATGTTGCACAAAGATTTTGGGATATGTGTTGGGCCAAGGACTTTCAGCACCCCTCATAATTTATTTTTAATTTTGGTAGGCTGTTGATTTTTATTGATGTTATTGAAAACTGTTGTAATCTATCTTGAGTTTCAATCTGGAGAAAAAGTGGTGGTACATTACTGGATTGGCTCTCTAATGCCAGGTAATTGCCTATCCCACTAAAGAATTAGAAGAATTTTACTCCAGATCAAAAATACATTCAGCACCTGCAGCTACAGAAATTATTCTTTCTTCTTGGTACCCCCTCCCCTTCCCCTTTCACATTCAGTACAAGCTTTTGTTGTTAACTTTCAAAGCCCTCCATAGACTGGCCCCTCTGTATTTAGATGAACTTCTTTCTCCTTACATTCCTACTCCTGCCCTCCACTCTGGTAGTCAAGTCTCCTAGGATCTCCACTGCTCTGTCCCAGATTTGTCCCTTCTCATTTGCTGCCCCTCACTCCTGGAACCTTCTTCCCCCACGTGTGCACCTCGTCACTTCTCTAACTAGTTTCAAAATTGAGTTAAAAACTATATTGTTTAGGGAAGCATTCCCAGGTGTGTGTCCTTGTCCGTCCCAGGATGCCTCATTTTAATCATGTATTCAGAAGCCGAGCCCTCCCTCCAGTCCATCTGCCTTGGTCCAGGCCTCAGAGGGAGAGAAGAACTGCTGGACCTGATCCCCTTCGCCACCACCATTCCCTTCTCCTTTTGTGTTATGTCTTTTTAGACTGTAAGCCTGAGGGCAGGGAACCGTCTAATTAACAAGATTTTATGTACAGCACTGTGTAAATTTACAGCGCTATATAAATAAAGGTTAATAATAATACTGTACTATGGATGCCAATACCTGTGTGCATATCAAAAATTCAGAGGTGTAAGTGTCTTATCAGTTCTGAAGCAAAATGAGGCCAGCTAAAATTAAAGTTGTGGCTTCTATATACTAGAGGAATTCCCTAGGAGGACTTTTTAGAAAGAGATACATGGTTACAAACACATAGTGTGTGCTATAACACACTTGTGCATTATCCTTGTACATTATGCCTTGTTGCTTAGATGCACTTTCCACCCATAACATTTTGAAGCCAATTTAGTGGGGTAGAAATTCTTCAAGATTGGGAATTTGACAACAAGGCTTCATACAAGATTCCACAAAAAGACAGCCAGACTGAAGAAGGGGGTACTTTAGATTTTTATAGTGGGAACTCTTAGCATGTACTTCTGTCTGTATGAAAAAATATATTAATTTATGTTGAATGTAAAGTAGTATTGTGAAAGAAAACTTATTTTGATGTGTGTGTTTTTTAGACAAGAGAAAGGCTAACTTTTGACTTGGAAACAAACAAACAAACAAAAAAATTCCCCAACAACAGTGGATTCTTGTAAGAGCCAAAAATGCTTATTTCATTGAGGTGCTCACACTGATAAATCTAGATGGAAGTTTCATCTCCTTTGAAAAGTCAGTAGACTTGGCCCTGAGTATTCTCTCCTTGTATTTTGTGGGTTCTTTAAACAAAGAGACTTTTTTTTAAAATAACTCAAAAAAAGGCCAACATATCCAGCATATTTGATGGGAACTTTCTGTCCAGGATTCTCAGGTGGAGATATTTAAAACTGCCTGCTAAACCATTTATTTATGTATAGGTGTGTAGGTGAAATGTAGGTGAAGTGTAGCCCTGAGGCCACATCCCTCCACCAGGTTGTTCTTGCGGCCCTTAAACACCCCCCCATCACCTGGTGACTCCCTACACCACCCTTTTTCTGGCAAAAAATGTACATTGGCGATCCTGGAAATGTGTAACTCTCTCCTTACACTGTTTAACATCCCCCCCCCCCAAAAAAAATTGCTATTCAAATCAAGTGGTGCTCCAGCCATTTCTGGGTTGTGTCTGTATATGCATGCTCTTTTAAGCAGAATGATGCTGCCCTCAGAGGATATCTGGACCCAACACATTTCCCTACGCTGTTTGAGCTCAACAGTAGAAGGACTTGGACTAATAGTGTCCACTCCAGTCACTCCTTTGCAGATACTGCCTTGCTACCACCCACACAAAACTCCTGTTCCAAGTCATAAACCAAGCCACCATGGAGCCAGGACCAAGAGAAATCCCACATGTTCCCTCTTAATATCCACATGTTCCCTCTTAATATCCAAGAGTCAATGGACTAGGGAAAGCTAAGTGCAGTATGAGTATATGAAGCAAATGAGCCAAGCACACTCTTTCAAGGAGGGGAAAAAGTAAAAGATTTGTGCAGACATGAAATGGTAGAGAAATGGGAAGAAACTGGAGGAAAATGTAATCTCTCTATAAACTTCATAACAATAAGGTCTAATATTAGTAGGCAGGGGATGTGATTTATACTTTTTAATAAATAGCTACTCTAATGTTGCTTATTTTCAATAATTTGATTTAGAGTTTCTTTTTGTTTCTTGAAAGTAATTGTTCAAGAACTAAAACGAGAAAAAAATTAATCCGATTTTTATTCATTATTCATTTCAATTTTTAATACTAAGATATTACTTTATTAATATAGCTTATATTAAAATCGAGCAAGCATAATTAAGTTGTTTTGATATGAGTAGTAATGTGTAAATATGATTAATGAATTGTATTAATGTTTGTGGTTTACTGAAAAAAGTGAACTCCAGAAAAGTCTCTTCCTTCAGTTTTACTTATTCTGCCCATTCTGTAGAATATACATTCTGTAGTATTGTCTTAGGTGCAAAACACACTACAGAAATAATCCAGTTTGAGACCGCTTTAACTGCCCTGGCTCAGTGCTAGGGAATCCTGGGGAATGTCATTTATTGTGCCACCAGAGCTCTCTGACAGAGAAGGCTAAATGTCTCACAAAACTACAGTTCCCAAAATTCCCTAGCATTGAGCTAGGGCAATTAAAGTGGTCTCAAACTGTTTTTTTTTCCCCTTCTGCAGTGTGTTTTGGACTGACCTTATGAAGGATGTCAGACCCTGGCTAGCAAACCCCTCCTCACCATCTATCAAGGTTACTGACCATGGGGGAGAGGGGTATTGCCAAGTGTACTCCAAAAAGATCACTTTTCCCAGCACCGGCCACCACATACCAGAAGAGCATGCTTTGGATGTTGAAATTTGATGTTGTTGTGTGCCTTCAAGTCATTTGACCCTAAGGCAAACCTACCATGTTGGGTCACATTGACTCATGGTATGTCCAAAGTACAAACGCCTCCATTTAGTCAAGTTGACTTCTAGTGTGAGTTCAGACCTGGAGGGGGAAAATGGTGGGGATAAGCTAAATTTATCATTTACAGGGTTGTCACTTAAGAACACAGGGAACCACCTTATACTGTCTTTGGATCCTCTAGCTCCTTGCTTTCAACATTAACTGTGAAAAGATCACCAGGATTTCAAACTGGGGTCTTTTCCAGTCTTCTGCTGTGATGATGAGAGACTGTACATGACAAGTATGAGCTGTACCACTGAACTCTAGCAGGAGCCAAATACAGTGTGCCCGCGCCATACACAGGCTCGCCATACACTAACTTGAGGTCTCGTAAATGGTGAGCCCTAATATAGTGAATGGGGCATGCAGCGGCATGCCCCATTCAAATGAATGGGGCTTAATCATTTGCCTTACATGGGAGGGTCCAAAATGGCTAGGGTGCACTGAACAAGATCTGGCTACCCATTACTGCCAATGCCATTTTGCCAGCATGGTGCTCATGCTATAGCCTGGGGCTGGAAATAAGGACTGCACGTTCAAACATATGTCCTACTAAGTTAAATGGATCTTGCACTTAAGAAAATGTACATAAATAATCTTGCTCGCTTGCTCTCTATTTGTGGTGTGTGTGTGTGTGTGTGTGTGTTGGGGGAATAGAGAGAGACTATACTTTATATTTGTTTAATAATGTAAGAATATCATTTGTTGTTGTTGTTGTTGTTTACCTCCAAGTCATTTCTGACTTCTGGCAACCCTAAGGAAAATCTAGCATAGTATTTTTGGTGAGATTTTTTCAGACGGGGTTTGCCTTAGCCTTCCTCTGAGGCTGAGAGCACGTGATTTGGCCAAGCTCACTCAATGATATCCTATGGCCAAGCAGGGATATCAACCTTTGTCTCCCGAGTTGTAGTCCAGCATTCAAACAATTACAACAACCTGGGTCTCACTGTCATGTAATTTGTTTCCCTGCTTTGAGTTACATGCAGTAGTGAATGCAGTTACTACAACAGAAGGAGGGTGGGTGGGAGATTTATATTGAGAAGTGGAAGCAAAATATGGGAAGATGATGTTAAGAGGGTAGAATCTGGTCTGCTTTGGCACTTGTTTTGAAATGTGTTTCATAGATAGTAGATAGGCAGGTGGCAGCACAAAATGAGGAAAATGAGGTGGGCAGGAAATGAGGGATGGAGCAGAAAGAAGGAAGGAAGCAAAGGGGTGAGAAGGGAAGATGCAGAAGAAGGGAAGACAGAGAAGTAGAGTGGCAAGTGAGTTTATTGCATGTAATTTTCATGCTGACCTGGGCATGGTACAGGATCGAGCTGGAATGGGTTAAAACTGATTTTACCACACCCAAAATTGATGCTGTGCTGCAGTGCTCTGGCAACTGGTTTTGATACTATAGAAGGTTTCCATAGTAAAAAAAAATTGGCTGCCAGAGCACTGCTGGAGGATGGATGATGGTTGGGTGGCAGTACAGCAGCAATTCTGTATGCAGTAAAATCAGTTTTAACCCATTCCAGCTCAATCCTATCCCACGCCTGGGTTGGTGTGAAAATTATATGTGATAAACTCCAAAGAAGCAGTGTGGATCCAAACTGTGAGATCATCTTCAAAAAAGATATTCTGAGCAAGAGGAAGAATAAAGAAATGGCAGAGCCACTGCAAATGGAAGATGGTGAAATACCAACAGGTGACAGGGAGAAGGCCAAATTGTTCAATACCTTTTTTTGCCTGAGACATCTCCCCAAAAGAAAACAGTGTTCTAACTGATGGTTATACAGTGTGCCCGCGTTATACACAGATGTACCATATGCAACTTTCAGCATATGCTGAAAGCCATGCACCAAAAGAGGCAATGGCACGCATGCCTGTGCACACACTCTGTGCCACACCACAGGCATAAGCCCCATTGTTTTCAATGAGGCTCCACCATACACGGTATTGCCCTAACACAGGAGATGGTGGTCCAAAACAGATCCCCCGCATATGGGAAGGGCACATTGTAGAAGAAATCCTACAGTAAGGGGACTGGCGTGCAAAACAGGTAAAGAGGTAGTAAGGGTATACTTAGCTATTTCAGTGCTGGATGAACTGCATCCAAGAATACTAAAGAACTTGCAGATGTAATCTCAAAGTCACCGTCAATAATCAATGAGAATTCTTGGAGCACAGGAGAGGTCCCAGCAGAATGAAGGAAGGCAAGTGTTGTCCCCATCTTCAAAGAAAAAAAGGGTGGAGAAAGGGAACCTGAATGACTACCAACCAGCCAGCTTGATGATGATTCTGGGAACGTCTCTAGAACAGATAATTAAACAGTTAGGAGATCACCACACTACACTTTTATAGTCCTGCTATGCCATTTTTACTGCTCTGGCTGCCTCCTTTTGCATTCAGGGGTTTGTATTTTGGTGAGGCCTAAGAGCTCTCCCTAAACTGCAAATCCCAGAATGCAACAGGAGGCAGCCAGAGCAGTTGAAGTGGAATAGCAGCACTATAAGAATGTAGTGCAGTAGAGTCCATGCACACTTAGAAAGAAATGCTGTGATTACTAAGAGCCAGCCTGGGTTTCTCAAAAACAAGTCATGCCAAACTAATTTCATCATCATCATCATCATCATCATCATCATCATCATCAATCTTTTCTTATGTTTTTTGGTAGTTACAAAACAGGGAGACCCCAGAATTTCGCAGGAAAGTTAGCAAGTTTTATTAGCCAGCTCGCTCTTGAGAAATCTTTTCCCTAGTCTGAACCCCTGTTCAACAGGTGTTCCACCTTTTTATATGGATTCAGACAAAGAATCTCTAATCTATACATTGATTGGCTACAGAGAATTAAACATGATAGATTTCATTCATTCATTGGTTTCAGAAAAGTATACATTTTGAACCTCACGTGGGTACCCATCAACTCCTCCCTTTAACTGTTCTAGCCTGGCATTTCAAACATTTCTTATTTTGGCTAATTCAGACATCTAGGCACCCATTTGAACCATAAACAAGACTGTGTTGTCATGAAAAAACATGAAAAGATCTCTTTGACCTTTTCTGTTATTTATTACAAAAACAGCCCTTTCCCTTATTTCGTATCCAGGCATTTTAGCTGTTCAACATATTGGATATTTTTCTGTTTAATTAATTGTTGTCCTCCATGTCCTCCTCAGGCAGATGAGGGGAAATCTGTGATTGTAGTCTTTTGGCGAGGTCCCCCATGATATTCTTGTTGGCATGTTTGTGCCTTGAGGGCTGGACAATACTATATTTAGGTGGATCTGTAACTGGTTGACAGAATGACCCAGAGAGTGCTCACTAATGTTTTTTCTTCGACTTAGAGTGAAATGACAAGTGGGGTGCCTCAGAATTCTGTCCTGGGCCCCAAGTTGTTTAATATCTTTATAAATGAGGTGGGACAGATAAGACTCCAGATTAGAGAACTAGGCCAAAACTAACAAAATGACTCTGACTATCACAAGGTTGGCAGATTGGCAGTTCAAGGTCCAAGCGCTGTGTGACAGAGTGAGCTCCCTTCACTAGTCCCACCTTCTGCCAACCTAGCAGTTCGAAAACATGTAAAAGTGCAAGTAAATAAATATGTACCACTTCATGGGGAAGGTAACAGCATTCTGTGCAGGCATGCTGGCCACATAATCACAGAGTCATCTTTGACAACACTGGTTCCCTTGGCTTAGTAATGGAGATGAACACCAGCCCCTACAGTCGGACACAACTTGACAATCATGTCAAAGGGGAAACATTTACCTTTACTTTAGTCAGGAAAAATCAAATGCACAACTACAGGATAGGTGACAGGTAGCTTGAAAGCAGTATATGTGACAAGAATCTTGGAGGTTTAGTAGACTCCAAGCAAAACATGGCACAGCAATTTGATGCAACAGAATTCTGGGCTGTATCATCAGGAGTACAGTGTCCAGACTGAAGGAAGTAATAGTGCCACGGTCTGATCTCACCTAGAGTCTAGCGCTACTTTATAGCCTATTTAGATGCCACATGAAGATGGGAATTTAGATTTTTTTAAAATACTTTTAGAATTTTTTAAATACTGTTTTTATCCTTTTTGCTTGTTTTACCAATGGTTTTATTCTAGGCTATTTGTTTAATTTTTTATTGCATTTTGTATTTCTAAGGTATAGTGGGTGAGAGAACTTTTAATTATTGGATAGTTTAAAACGATAAATAAATAAATATACAGAATACATGGCTTCCAACAGCCAAAATGGGACCAGTAAAGGAGCCATGAGAATGAAGTATGCAAAAAAAGCCTTTAAAAAGCAGAACCTCAGCAATGGACGGGAGACCCAAAGCATACCCCAATGGCAAATAAGCATGTTCAGAAACCACAAAAATGGAACAAAACCAACACATGGGGAGTGTGCATGCAGTGCCCTGCTTGGAGGAAGTGGCTGGCTGAAATCCTGAACAGGAGCACCTCTCCTAGGAAGAGGCATACTGCAACATTGTGATGCAGGGTCTATTTGCAGAGTTCAAATGTCCCTGCTTGAGGTTCCAACATAGAATCAAGACCTGAAACCCACCACTGAGAATTTTTGGATTACTTTGCTGTGTCTGCACCTGCCTATGCTTCCCTAGGAGGAATCGGACAAAAAGGAGTTCTTGAAACAAAACAGTGCTTATTGTTTGTTTCACTGAATTGGCATGTGGTATCTATTTTTGTTGAAACTGAAGAACAAACTGGAAGCAGCAGATGACACTGGCTGTACCACTGAAGGCTTCTTCAGCTACCATTTCCATGGAAACAGAAGTAAGGGATGTTTTTTTGAAAAAGTTAATTTGTACATAGAAGTTTTTTAGAAGTAGCCTTTTCCTTTCTGTCACCTTCCTAGTTCTGCTGGCAGTCAGCAGAAGCTCAAAAAGCCCTTTGAAAATGGAGACTATGGTATGCAATGTTATATTTTTAATATCTTCCACACAAGAAAAAATAGTATTATATGGTACGGTATAAATTGTAATTTCCTCCATTTTTAAAAAGACAACAGAAATCAGCTGCAGAGGCTTCTAAGGCTAAGCTTAAGGCTTCTCACTGTTTCTTTCATATCTAAACTACATGATATGTTAACAGCATGTAGTATGTGGTGTAGCATCTCTTGTAAGTCTATAGATCTTCAAATGGTCCAAGACTACCATATAAGGAGCTAATTGGCTTTCTCTGCCTAGGGGCAAAACTAGAAATAAAATTTTAATGCCATTGGAAAGATGCAACAAATCAATCTTTTGGAAGAAAAGATATTGGCCACTGGCCTTTGTAGAAAAGCTGACTATACACATGCAGGAATATGGCAGGCCCACTGTAAGGTAAATATCATGAGTAACTTTGGAAAGTGCTGAGTAATGTCACTATCATGGGTATCTGTGGAAAACACTGCATTTCTTATATTTCTTATATTTCCTGTGTTGATTTTTTTTTAACAAAGGGGAGAAATGAGATTTATTTTATTGTACTGTATGGTTTTTATTGTTGTAATGCTGCCTCAATCCTATAGGAGAGCCGGGGTAAAAATAAATAACTAAATAAATAATAATTTATAAAATAATATTTATATTGATAAAATAATAAATTTTATTTATACCCTACCTCATTGAGATCAGTCGGGGCGGCTAACAACAATAAAATACAATCACATCAAATAAAACAAGCTACAACCCTTCCCCCTTTAAAAATTATTAAATCTGTTACAAATTAAAACCAATAATTTAAAACCACGTCAATTAATACAATATACAATAAACAGACAGGCAGGATAGCACAGCAACATTCTACATTGATTTCCAAGAAGACCGTGGGAAGTCCTCCAAGAGGAGGTCCCTGAGGCTGGGGTATCTATCCAGGAAAATATTATTATTATTATTATTATTATTATTATTTTGGTTGCAATTTATTGTTGTTTTATTGTCTCTTATTGTCACCCAGTGAGAGACCCTGCACAGCTATCCCAGTCCATAGCTAGCTCAAATTCAAAACAATACCAAGACCTTCTAATCTTTTCAACTTTAAGTTGCATTTAAGCTCTATTTATAATTAGTGAACTTTATTTTTTATCTTCTGAACTGACCTATAACTGGAAGACCTGTCAGTCCTGTTTAATAATGATGATATCAATGATAATGATGATAACATACTCCTCTATTTTGAAATTATTCTAGTATATAATGGATTTATTATTCTTGATATTGCTCTTATTATTAAGGTTGTTTATTGTAACCACTACCATTCTTCTTTCCCCTGTTTTGCAGTTCCCTTTTAATGTTGCTATCCCTTTTTAATTAACATGTTAATTTGTGCAGTCTTTTTCATAAGTTCCTTCTCTTTTCCTGGTTGCAGTGTTAGTTGCTCTTTTTTAATTTAATGGAACAATAAAAAATAAATTGGAAAAAAGTACTGTAGTGCCACTAGGGGAGGACTTCACAGAAAAAGCCATGGCTCTATGGTTATTTCTGAAGGACACCTCAGTTAGTCTGCTGTATGTCAGTGGCTAAGTAATGAAGGAAAAACTGTAAGCCTGTGATTTTGCTTTTTAGGTCTTTTGATCCTCTGACTGACAGTTGAACCAATAGCTCCAATCAAAACAGTGAAGGAACAGTGAAGGATGTTGTACACCGCCCTGATCGCTGGAAGGGCGGTATAAAAATAAAGTTGATTATTATTATTATTATTATTATTATTATTATCTCTTCTGGGGTCATACACTTTTTGTTTCTCAACAAATTAATTGTGTTTTCATTCTAGACAGAAAAACTAATTTTATCTAAAAGCTAAAATATAACCACTCACAGTTATCACATAACCCATTGACCAGCCTATCCACATATATAAATCACTGCCTTAATATAAACAACCTACACAATAATCACTAAAGGTTGCTATTAATAAGACATCAGATGAGACCATACTCAATACTGAAGAGAGATTTCTGAGGTAGGCTGCCTATAACCTTGTTATGACATAGCCTTATCCTGAACCCTTTTCTCAGTTAGATTCCATACACAAGTTCCTCAGCCTTCTTTTTTTAATTTTAATTGTAATATTTATTTATTTATTTACATTTTGGCTTTCACCTAGGTGTCCCCTACAACTTCACTTACACTAGAATCCCCTATCTTGGAAATACCTAGTAATAAATAAGTAGTTGTTTGTTTGTCTTTCTTTCTCCTAGCAGTGAAGGGGTAACTAGATCACATTATGACATTGTAACCTGATCTTGTTACTCCTAGTGCAATGCAATTGTAACTTGCAGTTACATTTATTGTAATGGGCTACAGCCTCACTAAATGGGGAAGGACAAATATCCCACATTTCTAGTACATTTGCTGTTACCTCATGTGGTGCTGTAGTGGATGAGCTGGCCAGGAGGAGAATGTGTCTTGTACCACAGGCCAATGGTTTATAGTGTTTAAGTGTTTCATTAACAAAAATCTCATTGCAATAATCATTTGTCACTTCTGAGACATGGGAAAAGTTGCTGTTGTGTAATGCATATTTGTCCTCTTGAATCTGTGATGGATGCCTTTGAGTCATTTCTGACTTATGGCGACCCTATGGCAAGGTTTTCCTGGCAATATTAATCTATAATTTTAACTAATTACTTCTTTTAGAGATTAGTTTTCCAGGCTCTGCTGCTAGCTCCCACCTTGGAGAATTACAACCTACTCCGGACCTACTCTCAAAAGATTGGTACCCTCACCCTCAGCCACCTAATGAGAATCCATTCATTGCAGCATATTTGTCTCAGTATGCCTCAAAGTCTTTTTGATCTCACTGAATGCTCCTTGATAGAACACCAATACAGTCTATGAATGTTACTAGTCACTGCAAAGTTGGAAATAAAAAAAATATTGGAAATTGCTGATAGGACCTGAATAGGAGGAAAGTTCGGGAAATTGCTTTAACAAAAAAAATTACAAAAACTTTACAGAGAATAAAAGGAATTAATACTACACATGACTTTGCAACAAACTGTTACTACTTTATTAATTTTGCCATTAGATCCCTGATGATGAATTTTTTGGAAAAAAATCCTCTTATATATGAACTAACAATTGTGTTTGACTGCCGTGCTGCAATTAACCTTTGTAAACAATGAATTTATAATTGTTGTATTCATTACTGTTTTAAAAATTATTAAAAATTAAAAATTATTATTTTTATTATTATTTTTAAAATATATTCTATAAATACCATGCTGTTTTCACTTTACACTCCTTTTCATGCAGAGATTATGCATGAGTTTCAAGTAAGATTCAAATCAGCCCCAAGTAGGCTGATTTGGATTTTAGATATTAAAATTTTAGAAATTTTAGATGTTTTAGACATTGAAGCGCAACATGTCTAAGAAAGAGCTTCTCATCTTCCCACCTAAGCCCACCCTTCAATACTCCTTCTCTATTTCTCTATTTCTTTTGACGGCACTTCTATTCAACCAGTTCAGCAAGCCCACAGTCTTGGCTTCATCTTTGATTCCTCTTTGTCGTTTACTCCCCAGATTCAGGCCACCACCAAGACCTGTAGATTCTCCCTTTACAACATCCGTCCTTTCCTCTCAGCCTCCACTGCCAAGACTCTGGTCCATGCCCTAATGGTTTCACGACTAGATTATTGTAACCTTCTTCTGACAGGGCTTCCTCTCTCTCACCTCCATCCTTTAATCTCTGTCCAGAACTCAGCTGCACGTATTATCACATCTGCTTGCCACTTTGATCATGTTTCTCCTCTTTTATCCTCCCTTCACTGGCTCCCCCTCCCCTTCCACATCCAGTACAAGCTTTTGTTGTTGACTTTCAAAGCCCTCCATGGACTGGCCCCTCCTTACTTGTCTGAACTTCTTTCTCCTCACACTCCTTCTCGTACCCTCCGTTCTGGTAGTCAAGGTCTCCTGTCCCAGCCGAGGATTTCCTCTGCCCTGTCCCGGATTCGTCCCTGCTGCCCCTCACTCCTGGAACCTTCTTCCCCCACATGTGCGCCTCATCACTTCTCTAACCAGATTCAAAATTAAGTTAAAGACTATATTGTTTAGGGAAGTGTTCCCAGGATTGTGTCATCTGCCTCAGGATGCCTCCTTTTAACTATGTACTAAGATGTCAAGCCCTCCCTCCAGTACATCTGCCTTGGTCCAGGCACCAGAAGGAGAGAAGAACCACTGGACCTCATCCCCTTTCCTACCACCTTTCCCTTCTCCTTTTGTGTTGTCTCTTTTAGACTGTAAGCCTGAGGACAGGGAACCATCTAAATATAAGATTTTATGTACAGCACTGTGTAAATTTACAGCACTATTTAAATAAAGGATGATGATGATGATGATGATGATGATGATGATGATGATGATGATATGAATCTTTGCTCTTATTCTTGCAGCAGACCTGTCACATTGAATCCATTCTTCTCCCTTGCCCTATGATATTCCTGAATTTACTGCTGAGACCAAAGGTTTTGTCCACAATGCCATCACACTATAAATCCACACAAAGTGTCCATAAATAAAAAAAAGTAGTAGCTCTTCTTATGATCCTGCTGCATCATCATGCTACTACAATAATTAAAATCAGTGCTAGAATACGATGATCTATGCTAAACTGGTAGGATTAAAAAGGAAGCAATTAGACACTGATTTAGTTGGACATCTTTTAGAAGAAAAATGTGTAAGTGAGGGACACTTCCATTAGTCAGAAAACAATTACATCAGTCTCCTTCCTTTGTACAAATTACTTTTAGAGTGAAAATGTTGAAATAATGAGATGCTGGGAGAAATGAGATCAGTATAACTATTCATTTGGAGTTCCAGAGTAATAAGGAATTTGTACATTACTGTTTGGGGGTGTTTTTTTAGGCCAAAGATGTACCTTTTTGCATATATATTTAATTGTCAAGCCAGGCACCAGGCAGGTGACAGCCACCAGCTATTAAATAAGGACTGAGAAAACTTTGTTGTAAAAGCTGTAGGTATTTTTCCCCATATTCCAAAAAGCAATAAGATGCTGTAGAGTAAGCAAACTGTTTGGGTTCCTGTCCAGCTTCATTCTGCAAGGAATAAAGCCTGAACAAATATGAAAGCAGCATAAGGCACTTGGCTCCCTGAAGCAAATGCAAGATGGCAGGAGCAAGCTGGTAGTGTGTGTATTTTTTCCCTATTGCGGCAGCGTGAGAACTGCCAGAAATTGACTGTACCTTCTTACAGATACAATTCCCCTTCTGTACAGATAATATAAAGGACACAATAAATAAAGTTATATATATATATATATATATATATATTAAAAAAAATAGATATATATCTATAAGCTGGATCCAGTTTGGTGAACATTATTCATGAGCAATAAATAAAACTCCTCAATCATTTGGTGAGGTTAAAGGGCCACATTATTTGCATGTGTAGTGCCAGCTGTGTTCGACTGTGACTCAGGAGACCAGGGTTTGATTCCTGCTTGACCATGAAATCCACTGGGTGACCTTGGGCAAGTCACATGCTCTCAGTCTCAGTGGAGGGCAGTGGTCAAGCTCCTCTGAACAAATATTGCCAAGAAAACCCAATGATAGATTTGTCTTAGGGTCACCAAAAGCATATAACACACACATTGGGCAGCCAAGCAATGGTGTAGTGTTATTTTTAGAAGGAAAAAACCTGTATCATGACAGTCACTATAGTGAAACATCTTGGTATCATTATACAAAAATGGTTTGATGATATGCTCCTGCATGGTAGGGGTGTTGGACTGAATGGCCCCTGTGTTCTCTTTCAACACTATGATTCTATAACTATCTATCTATCTGCCCAACTGTCTATCAATCTATCAACCTATTTTCAATTTAATCTCCATTGGAAGGAAGTCTTTTGTAAAATAATGGGTCTTCCACACTAAAGACCAAGCAGCCTCAGAATACTTTGAATTACATAGCTCAGGGAAAAGCTATTATCCTCCAGGCAGGGATTCCAGCTAAACCCAAAGGCAATGGGAATTCCTAGATGGGTAACAAATTACAGTGGTTCCCGGGGTTACGAAAGTAATCCGTTCCGGATTACCTTTCGTAACCCGGAAATATTCGCAACCCGGGGGACCCTTTTGTTTGTCGGACTGCGCGGCAAATTTAAAGGGGCCGCACGGTTTTTTCTTCAGAAGCCGGGTTTTTTTTCGTAAGCCGTGGCCGTTTTTGCAGCCCCAGCTCTTTTGTTCCCCGGGGTTTTCGTAACCCGGGGGATTCGTAACCCGGGGAACCACTGTATGTCATCATCCATGCTAATCAATAGTTCCTGGAGCTTCTGCCTTGGGTACAATACACCACTGAACTCATCAGCTGAGGTGAGAATAAAATAATATGTTGGGAAACAATGGGAGAAAATCCACTCAATTATGCAAATATACTCCAGTATCACATTGGTCTCACATGGGTGCCCCTGACTGGCTGGACTGTGTGGATAAAACTAGACAACTACATTTATTATTCAACCATGCATATATGGACAGGTTGCTTACCTGTAGCAGTATTTCTTCGAGTGGCCATCTGCGAATACATACAAATGGGTTCTTCTGCACCTGCGCAGTCAAATTTGGAACCTTCTGGAATCACTGGGCAAAGTAGAGTTTGCAACTTTTTGCAACTTTTTAGCGGTAGCTCTGCCCCTCCCCTATATAAGCCCAGTTCCCACTCTTTTCCCCAGTTCCTTTTTTTCCACCAGGTAGACTACTCGAAGGAACTGTGTTAGAATCACTCTCGATTGGCTCAATTCGGTTTCAATCTTCAGCTTGCTTTTTGACCATTCTTACTCGTCTTCGTCTTGGCTCCTGTCTCTGACTGCTCGGCTTGTTTGACCTCGCTTTGGATTTCAGATTGGTTTTGATGTCTCCGGCTCCGTTTAAGAACTGTGTTGTTTGTGGGGCGAAAGTCCCTCAGACAGACCCACATAAGAAGTGCCTGATCTGCTTGGGTGAAGCCCATGAGATCCAGAGCTGTGCCCTCTGCAGATCTCTGACTCCTCAGGCAAAGAGGAAGCGGGCGTCCCATCTTAAATCATTCCTACTTGACAAGGCTTTAGCCCCGCAAGTTCTGCCTTCGACATCGAAGTCGGTGTTGAAGATGTCTCAGGAGGCTGCGGAGAAGGTATGTGTTTCTCCTACCGGTTCAACCTCCAAGTCTCCTCATGAGACGGAGGCTCACCCATCCGAGAAATCGGCAGAGAAATTGGGTGATAAGCAAAAGTCCAAGTTCTCTAAGAAACAGAGGAAGGACAAGTCCAAATCAGACTTGGACTGGAGGGATGTTGAGCGGAGTAAGAAGGACAAACCTTCTAAGGGCTTGGCAGGTGGCTCTTCCTCCTGTCTGGAGACAAGAGCTCTGCAGCCCACCAACTCAGGGAAGAGGCGCATGCCATGGCCAGACTCCTCATCACGTTCGCCAGACACAGCACTGACTGTTCTGCCAAGTCGATGGCGGCTGCCAACGCTCTCAGGAGACATGCCTGGCTAAGAGCATCCGACTTGACCCTGAATGCGAGGGCTGCGATTGGAGACATGCCTTTCGACGCCAAAGGTCTGTTTAATAAGGACATGGAAGAGTGCCTAAATTATAAATACCACATGAATTCCCAGCAGGCCTTCCCTCACAAGAGGTTTGGGAGTCAACAGTCTGGTTTTGGCCAGGGACAGTGTCCTTTCTCTCAAGAGAGTTACTACTGGCAGCAGGAACAGAGGAAGAGGTTCCCATCTCAGTCCTCCTCCTCGTCTGGCAGGTGTCAGCAGTCCCGGTACCAAAGACCCCTGGCAAGGAAGCAGGACTACGATGCCGGTAAGAAGAGGCAATGAAGCCTTCCTGCATGCTCCATTGCCTCCTCTACTTCTCCCTTCTTTTTGGACCTTCTTAGGCCCTTTCGCAACATCTGGGCCTAAATCACCACCGACTCTTGGGCTCTAACCATCATATCCAGAGGCTATGTTTTCGAAGAGCTCCCGTCGACCGGAGCTGTTGTGTCCACCCCTCCCTCAACCACCCTTCTCAACGAAGTATGCACCTTACTACAAAAGGGGGAAATTTCCCCACTGGACTCTTCCCAGGCTCCTCTCACCTTCTTTTCCCAGTACTTCATGGTACCGAAGCCCGATTGAGGCTTCCGTCCCATCTTGGACCTCCGGGGGCTGAATGCCTTCTTGTCCTACAAGAAATTCCAGATAGTAACCCTCACCTGTATTCTACTTTTCTTCTACCAGGGCTTGTGGTTTGCGACCGTAGACTTAAAGGGAACCTACTTTCAAATAGCCATCCAAGAGAAACATCGGAGATTCCTCTTTTTTGCCATCAGGACAGAGATGTACCATTACAACGTCCTTCCTTTCTGTCTCGCCACGACCCCGAGAGTCTTCACTAAGTGCATGGCCCCAGTGGTGGCTTATCTGCATCAGCGAGGGTCAAGAGTTTTTCCCATGTGGACGACTGGCTCTTTGCCACAGATTCAAGGGAGGAGCTATTGCAGGACATCTCATTTGCAGTGTCCCTGCTGCAGTCTCTCAGTCTGGTACTGAACCTAGAAAAGTCCCATCTGACCCCGGGCACCAAGATCAAGTTCATTGGTGCCATCCTTGACTCTGACGACTGTGCCGCATACCTGCCAGAGGACTGTTTCCAGTCCCTCTGCATGGCTGTCCAACACTGTCATTCCAGCAGAAAGGTGTGAGCCTGAGACATCCAGGTGGCTCTTGGATACATGGCGTCAACAACATTTGTAACCCAGTGGGCAAGACTTCGGTTTCGACCCCTGCAGTTCTGGTTCCTGTCGGTCTTCGACCCAAGGACCGACCCTCCAAACAAGTGGCTCACAGTACCGAGACCAGTCGCCCAATCCCTCCTGTGGTGGCTAGATTCCCAGAACGTCTGCGCCGGTATGCCCTTCGTGCCTTGAGAGCCTCAAGTCATCCTCACCACGGACGCATCCTTGGAAGGTTGGGGGGCTCACATATCGGGCCTGACTATAAGAGGCAAGTGGCAGCTGTGTCATCAAGACCTCCATATCAATGCACTGGAGATGCTAGCTGTGGAGAAAGCTCTTAGGGCCTTCGAACCTGAGCTTCTTGGAAAAGAAGTACAGCTCCTGACGGAGAACACTACCATCATATACTACATCAACAAGCAAGGAGGCACCAGGTCACCGACACTGCTGGAGATAACTCTGTGCATCTGGCACTGGAGCATATCGAAGGGGATTGTCCTCCAGGTGGTCCACCTCCCCAGAGAAGACAATGTCCTAGCCGACCAGCTCAGCAAGTCCGTTTCACAATGTCATGAATGGACACTGCATCCAGAGACCTATTCCTGAGATGGGGCACACCTCGGATCAACCTGTTTGCGTCGGAGACCAGCTCCCACTGCAACCAGTTCTGCTCCTGGGACCTGTCCTGGTGCTCCCTGGGGGATACCTTCCTCCACAGCTGGATGAGGGAATTCCTCTACCGCTGTTCCCACTCATCATGAGGGTCATCTCCAAGATGTCAAGGGACCAAGCAGACACCATCCTGATCACCCCCTGGTGGCCCAGGCAGCCATAGTTTCCATCCCTTCTTCACCTGTCCCAGAGACAGTTTCATCGACTCGAGCCGAGGCCCGATCTACTCACTCTTCAGAGGGGTCGAGTTCGACATCTGGACATTGACGACCTGCCGTTGGTGGATTGGAGGCTCTGGCCCTAGAGGCCTTTCCAGCTTTGGTACGGCAAGTGGTCCTGGTGGCCCAGAAGCCAGCTACCAAGAGGTCCTACTCCTGTAAGTGGAGAAAGTTTCTTCAGTTCCAGGCCTTGAGGAACCTCTCTCCATCCAGGGTGTCAATACCGATTGTGTTGGAGTTCCTGATGACACTGGTGGAAGCGGGGCTTTGCCTTAATTCCATCAAGTGTTATTTGTCTGCTATTTGTTCCCATTTCCAGTTTCAAGGGAAACCGTCATTCTTCAAGGATGAAGGGGTTTTTGAAGGGCTTTAACAACTTGCACCCGCCGGTCTCGGAACCGACACTGGCCTGGAACCTTGAGGTTGTTTTGTTTTGTTTGGGATCCAAGCCCTTTGAGCCCATGGCTACAGCTGATCTAAGGCTGCTAACTTGGAAGACAGTCTTTCTTCTAGCCATCACCTCTGCCCCCCGTGCAGGCGAGCTTTGTACTATGCGGAGGGATCCACCCTTCCTGAAGTTCCATAAGGATAAAGTTGTCCTCCATACCAACATTACCTTCTTGCCTAAGGTAGTGTCTGCCTTTCACATGTGCCAGGACATTGTGCTCCCGACCCTGGCTCCAAACCCGACCACCAATACCGAGCATCACTTACACTCTTTGGACATTTGGAGGGCCTTGGCCTTCTATTTGGACAGAACTTTGGGTTCGAGCCACTCTGACAGACTGTTCCAGTGTTATTCAGAGCCAAAGAAGGGACTACCTGTGAGTGCTCAGAGGTTTTCCTAATGGATGGTTGGTACCATCCACCTCTGTTATGAACTGTTGGGTAGAACTCTCCCTGCCAGGGTCAGAGCACATGCAACTAGAGCAGTAGTGACATCCTCCCCTTTTCTGACAGGGGTGCCTTTGGAGGATATCTGCAAGGCTGCTGTCTGGTCCCAACCAATTACCTTTATTAAACATTACAGGTTGGACACCAGAGCAAGAGGTGAAACAGCCTTTGGGAGGGCAGTGTTACTGTCTGCTTTCACTGAGTGTCTGTACCAATGTTTACCTTTCATTACTGTTACTAAAGGTGTTAACTGTTTATGACATGCTATGTCATCGCCTGTCACAGTGTAGGTTTCTTGCCTGTAGAAATGTTATCATGCTGTTTGACTGTTCCAGTACTATGTGGCATTCTGGCCTGTTTATACTTGAAGTGACAGATGTGGGTCACACCTGACATTTTGCCATAGCATCCAGGCTTGGGTGCAGTACTTCAGTGCAGGTGTTGTTCACTGCTGTATTATGTTGCACTTTTTCATGCACAAGGTTTCAAAAGTTTACTTATTGGAGTAAGGTGTCTAAATATTTACTCAGTGGAGTATGATTGTTAATGCAGTTGTTAACTTCTATATTAGAAACAAGAAATACAAATTCTCTTTGCTATTTTATTGTTGATCAATAAATGTAATTTGTTGCATCTTACTACTGTTGTCATGACACTCCCTCTGCCGCTGACCTAAGCTTCTCAGTCTAACCCATTTGTATGATTTGCAGAGACTACGAAGAAGAAGGACAGGTTGCTTACCTATAACAGTATTTCTTCGAGTGGTCACCTGTGAATACATACAAATCCTGCCCTTCCTCCCCTCAGTGTCCTGTTCATGATTGGTTCTGCTCCTCCATCGCTTTGCGGCAGAAAAATTCGGAACTGGGGAAAAGAGCGGGAACTGGGATTATATAGGGCTTATAAAAGTTGCAAAAAGTTGCAAGCTCTGTTTTGCCCAGTGATTCCAGAAGGTTCCAAATTTGACTGCGCAGGCGCAGAAGAACCCATTTGTATGTATTCGCAGATGGCCACTCGAAGAAATACTGTTACAGGTAAGCAACCTGTCCATATATGCATGGTTGAATAATAAATGTAGTTGTCTAGTTTTATCCACACAGTCCAGCCAGTCAGGGGCACCCATTTCTATGATTCCAAGAGACCACGAAGAATATAAATATATAAATATTATATATATATATATATATATATATATATATAGCTGAGGTGCTTCTCCAAGTGGCGAAAGACACATAATGTCCATCACTTTCCCCAAAATCATAGAATTTCCCAATTTAAACATTTCCTGATGTTACACAACTACTTGTAAGTGGTCAAAATTTTTAAAAATATGTATTTGTTTACTTGTTTATTTACAATATTTCTATCCAATCCCATATCATAAGATTTCTGGGCAGCTTACAATAAAATCAAGAGTGGCAGAGTGCTAAAATGCTGTTGTGTTGTGTTGCATCTTGTGCCATTTTGGTCACATTTAATTATATAATGTGTTAAATTTATATGATAAGTCTGATTTGAAAATCTGCATTGAAAGGTTGTGCAAACATACACATAAAAATGTCTTATGTTTTGTAGCTATCTGGCACAGCCAAATAACTACACAATACATCTCCCTATATCTGCAGGATCAGTACCTGCAGTTTCACTTACCTATGTTTGAAACAATATGTTCTCTCTAGGCATTTTCTGAGTTCTTCAGATGTATTATATGGCATGCTTCTGATGGAAGTTGACCACAGAGTTAAGATGAAGGACCTAGAAATGCCTAGAGAGGTGTTCTCTCTAGCAATCTGTCCAGGCATACAATATTATAGTCAACCTCTGACAGAAGTCATTCATTTCAACTGCGGTTGTTGTTATTATCTGTGGTTTTGCATTTTCATGGTAAGTCCAAAAATTGTACCCCAGTGGATATGGGAGTCATACTGTTTTTAATTTTTTTTCCACACAAATTATACAAGGCAATCTATTGTTGCTTAAGGTCACTGGAAAATCTCTTCACCTTGTGGGCAATTTGAAGGTGGTAGAATTCAGCTTATTTGTTCCACAGACCATGCATGCACATCCATGGTGGATAATGGCTTCCCTGTCAGTAGTGAATCAGATTTTAGTCCATGCTTTAAGGATTATTCAATGGACTGATATATCTTCCCTAAATAGGTTCAGTGCCTTGAATAGTTCTTTTAAAATTCAGAGTGAATTCTGGATGGGATCTCCCTGAGTAAGCAACATTAAGGCAAAATTTTTTGAATAAAGATGATGTTGCTGGAGTTTATAACATGTTTTTCATGTTACCAATCCAATGACATCCAAGCCCATTATTATCTCATTTTTATTACATAGTTTAGCGCTCATCCAAAAGGCACAAACAACAAATCACCATAGCGACCTAAGGCTTTTTTTATAAGATAATAATCTTGTGCGTTTGTTAGATTGTTCTATTTAAATGTACTTCCTCTCTTTTTATGCTCTTTATTTGCATTTGTGTAGAAATCTGGCTGTTGTTCCAGCAATTTCCTGCACTTATACTCTACTTTGAAAAAACAAGGGAAGCAGGACACCACTTCTTCTTTTCTCTCCCCTCCCCTCATAAGATATATTGTTTCAAATCAACTGAAATGTACATGATCCTACAACCTTTTAAGCTACGTGAGTGTTCCAAAGAACAACATTAGGGTACTTGACAGTTCCATAATATTCAGTTGTTAGGAGCACAGATAAATGAATAAAAGGAACTTGTATTTTTATTATAACCGGCTCTGTATTTTAATATACAAAAAGTAGAAAATGTCAGTGGGTGCATAAGATGGGTTTTTAATTCTTAACTTCCCTAGGCTGTAACTGTTGCCCATATCTGAAACAGTTCCTGTTGAATTTCATTTTGAATACCTTGGGCTCCTTGGACAGGATATCCTTTGTTTTTCTCCATCGGCATTATGATGAGCAAAGCTTTTGTTGTGCTCTGCATTTGGTGATGGGTGGGTCAACAGCTGCTTCTAGCAGAGGAAAGGTAACTATAGCAACAAAAGTTATCTGCATCCTCATGTATTTCCTTGTGCCCACCCCAGCCCATGCTCCTTCCCACTGAACCTCTGAAGCCACCAACCAGCTGGTAAGATAAAAAGCTCCAGGTCTCTTGGGCCAAATTTCTCCAGTTGTATAAATGCCATTGAGTTACAAACTGAGAGTGTCAGAAGCTAAGGTTTATGCTGCTGTCAGATGTTGGAGATGATGTCTTGTGTGCATCACCTTTCTCCCCAGATGCTGCTCTCCATTCTTTGTTGGAGTCTGAAGTGCTGTCCTTTCTTAGAAGCAACAGTCTCCCCATCTTCAGGGCCCCGGGTCAAACCCAGCTACAGTTTTGGTCGGACTTTTTTGGGACTTGATAAATGCAATGCCTGCATTGGAACATCAATTTGCAAGAAATTCTTTAAAGAAGAAATAAGGTCAGAATCTCTCCATACCATATATGAGGTGGGGAGAAGGGGAAATGTGAATATAGGTAACAGCATTTCCAGTTTGCTTGAGGGGGAGGGCAGGGAGACAAGGGAAGGAATTCAAACATGGAATTTGACATCAAGTCATTGTTGTTATGTGCCAGTTTGTCAGTAACCAAGATCACTTTATAGCTATCATAATAAATCCCCATAATTCATATCTAAATCAGAGGACCATCTTTTTAGAATAGGTTTGGACCAATACTATTCTTCACAGCTACAAGCTTTATAGAATTTCCAGAGGGCTAGCCATCGTGGTCTTTGGCAGCAAAAACAACAATATTGCGGCAGTTCAAAAAAAAATAACACATTTTGTGAACAAATACTGTGTCCATAAAAAGTCAAGCATGTTGAATAATTATATTAGAAAAGTAGGAAAGGCCAGGGTCCAGTTTGAATCCCAGTAACTTTTACAGGGACGCCAAGCACATGCTTAATATATCATTACTGAAATCAATGGAATTTATTCATATATATTTTAGTAATACTTATGTAACCTTTCTTAACCTTGTAGGTTCTTGAAGCTGATAAGTTCTGTTCTTGTAGGTTCTTTTTTTCAAATACTCTTTTTAAAAGGTGCTATTCCATTTTGCAGCCCTGGATTTGGCCACAGTGGCCAATCATTCAATTCTGTCTTCCTTAAATGACAGTAATGCTTTCTATACGGGGTTAACTACCCTTGAAAAGTTACAAACAGTGTCAAGGGCCACTGCGCTATTGTTTGGTGAGCAATTTAGATAATACCCATAACTGGTCAAAACTAATGGCACAGACTTCGAACCTGCTTCAGCGCTAAATTCAAGGTGCAGGTTTTGACCTACCAAGTCTTAAATGGTTTGGAGACAGCATATCCTAAAAATTACCTCCTCTGACATGAATCTACTTGGAAGGACTGGAGATCCTTAACAGAGCTCTTGTTGCATGTTTCACCACCCTGAGAGTTGGTACATAAATAAGGCAGGCCTCTTTCTGTGGGAAAGTTGTTCAACAGTTGTTGAACTGTCTTCCAAGCTGGCTTCATTCCTACTGAACTTTTAGTTGTTGTTGTTTGTATAGCCTTTCATGCTTACTTGTTTTAATTGTTTTAAAACTTGTTTTAATTGTGTGTGTTAAGACTACAGGGCCTAAATATCCTAAAGGCACCAGAGCCTATATCTTGGAAGCTAAGGAAGGTTAGTCCTGGCTAGTACTTGGATGGGATATTGCTAATGAAGTCCAGGTGCTGCAGGTTATATTTGAGAGGTAGGAGCTGGCAAAACCACTACTGAGTATTCCTTGCCTAAGAAAAACATATGAAAAACATATTGCAATGAATCAACAGACAACTTGAAGATATATGTACACAAATGCACACAGTTAAGACTGGTAGTTTTTGTCTGTTTTTAAAGAATATTTTCATTTGCTGAGCATTGCTTGACAGCCTGAAAGAAGCTGAACAACAGCTGTAGCAGCAGCAGCAAAAACAGCAAGAGTGATCAAAATCTGAAACAGAGCTGCTGAATAAAGTAAGTGCCAGCTGTCTACCAGACCCAATTACCTTTTCAAATCACTAGATTTTAACTAACTTTCTTAAAATCAGAAATTGGCTTTTTCGGGTCATTAGGCAAGCAGGGTTTGTTTTTTTTTTTTTTTAGGGTAGCTCTCCACAGATAATGATTTAGCTAGATTTTAGAACTCTGTCTGATCATGGAGAGGGGATACAAAAACAAACCTTAGTTGATGATTTTTAAGTTCAAAGGGAAAATGGAGCAGCAGAAAAAAGAATAACTCTTTCAGACACCCAAGTAGAATGGTAATACTAATTCAGGATTCTGGGAGTTGTCATCCAAAAATAACTTGCCAAACTGTGATTAGCACTTGAAATTTGAAACCCAGCACTTAAAAGAGCTCTACTTTGCCAGTGGGATGTATTGCATGCTTATATCTAGATCTATGCAGACACCTATATATTTGACTCAAACACAAATGGACTTTTTCCTTTGTATTTTGATAAGAAAGTCAGGACAACTGTCAAGCACACATTTTCTTCCAACAGGGTAAAATATGTGCATAAGCCAATATTATTATCACAATGATTTTCTTCAGTTTCAGGTGCTCAAAGTACAGATGACAAAAATAAAAGGTATTATGAAAGATAACTGGGCAGGCAGAGAATTTAAAAGAGACATGTTATTCTCTTCCAGTATGATTTATAGACTTAGAGAAGCTTTCTAAGAAATGGGGGCACTGCAGAGGGGTGTATTGTTATACTATTATTACTATACTATACTATTTGATTATACTATTATTTCTTTACATGAAACAGAGTCAAATCATATTGTTTAGATCTCTGATCCTCTAGTAAATGTACTACAGTAGGGCCAAAACAAGCCTTGCTGATGTTACTGTAAGAATTGGTTTTGTTTTTATATTTAAACATCTGAAATACCTATCACCATGACAGGTGTGTGTGTGTGTGTGTGTGGTTGTGTATGTTAATAATGAGGAATTCTAGCCACAGTATATCACTGTGCTTTGCATGCATTTACAAATATATACTTAAGAGTATGTGAAGCGTTCATTAGAGCAGTGCTTCTCAAAGTGGTGGTCCCTGGACCAGTGCTGGTCTGCAGCAAGTTTCCAGGAAAGAAAGAAACAATTGTTAGCCACTAGGGAAAACTAATATCAGTATCTGATAAATTGAGGGGGGGGGGTTGCTGTTCCCCCAGGTCAGACAGTCTGAGAAGTACTGCATTAGAAGACACAATGGAGAGACAGAATGGCATCCAGTCACTTTTCTCTGGTGAGAATGTAAATGTTTGGTATACATTTGGGGACAGACTGGGGTTTTCCTCTGGGTTAACATACAAGCCAAGTAAGCTGCAGCTTAGGTCTTCACTTTATGAGGAGCCCCTCATTATTTCAAGTTTTAGATACTGTTGTGGGGCCTCTAAACAGCTGGTGTGGTGTAATTTTATTTTTATCCTCCCTTCACTGGCTCCCCTTCCCCTTCCGCATCCAGTACAAGCTTTTGCTGTTGACTTTCAAAGCCCTCCACGGACTGGCCCCTCCTTACTTGTCTGAACTTCTTTCTCCTCACACTCCTTCTCGTACCCTCCGTTCTGGTAGTCTAGGTCTCCTGTCCCAGCCGAGGATTTCCACTGCCCCATCCCGGATTCGTCCCTTCTCACTTGCTGCCCCTCACTCCTGGAACCTTCTTCCCCCACATGCACGCCTCATCACTTCCCTAACCAGGTTCAAAACTGAGTTAAAGACTATATTATTTAGGGAAGCTTTCCCAGGACTGTGCCATCCGCCCCAGGATGCCTCCTTTTAACTTTGTATTAAGGAGCCGTGCCCTCCCTCCTGTCCATCTGCCTTGGTCCTGGCCCCAGAGGGAGAGAAGAACCACTAGACCTCGCCCCCTTTCCCATCACCTTCCCCTCTTCCTTTTGTGTTGTCTCTTTTAGACTGTAAGCCTGAGGGCAGGGATCCGTCTAATTTATGATTGTATGTACAGCACTGTGTAAATTTACAGCGCTATATAAATAAAGGTTAATAATAATAATAATAATAATAATTGAGTATAGGATCAAGAATCCTGGAAAGACCAGGGTCTGAATTACCTTCAGCTATGGAAATCCATTGGGGGATCTTCAGCAAGTCACACTCTCAACTTCAGAGGAAAGTAAATCTCCTCTGAATCAATGTTGCAAAAAAAAAAAAAAAAAAAAAAGAACCACACACACAAAAGGGTCCCCATAAGTCAGAGCTGATATAAAGGCTCATAACAACAGTGGGCCCCTTAAACATGAAATAGCCTATGGCTTCAGCAGTTGTTAATTTTGCCATAGTTCTGCAAGATCATCTGAAAGGAAAGCGGATACAGGGTTGGAGAAAAATACAAAAATGCCATCACTGCTTTTGAGAATCTTTTTCCACAGACCAAATACAGCAGTTAGACCTCAGGCATGTGCTAAACCTAAACCCAGCAGATCCTCCCAAAGGAAACTGCCCATGGCTATTTCATAGAGCTTACCATCCTGTTTCTCTTTCTGGCTGAAGAAAGTTCTTGACCTCACTGACTACCACATGGGAACACTGCTAGAGACAGTTGAAGAGAAGGAAATCTTTCTTGTGGGTGGTTGTACTAAGAGGATGATTAGAAACTCAATATAGCAATGTGTTAGTTCCACTGCTTTTCAAATAAACCCTGAGATTTTTTATTTTTTTATTTTTTATTTTTTTTTTTGGAAAGTTAGCAGGGAAGAATTGGCCCAGGGCTAGATGTGCCATTAGACGAGGTAAAGAAGCTGCATCAGAAAGCAGATTTGGGCTGTCATTAAAGGCTGGCAAATTGTTAGGTTTTTAATTTGTTATCATTGTTTTTACTGCCACAGGCTGAGAGAGATCAATGCAGCCCTCCAGATATTGCTGGGATGTACCTTCCAACATTCCTAACCATTGTCTAAGCTGATTAGAGTTTCTGAGAGTTTCAGTCTGAGAACAGATGGAGGGCCACATGTCCTTCCCATAAAGACAGAAAGGTTTTGTTTGTTTTTTAAACCATACTGTTCTAATCCATTAGGCTGGGCATTGTATTTTATAAAAAGGGGAGCTCTTCTTAGCACTAAAGTAAAGAAAGAATGTGTTACTGAAGTGCTTATCCAGTGTCTATTCCCCATCATGCTATATAGCCCAGTCCTACTCTGGATATTTAGCTGATATTCGGTATGATGTCACATGTACTGAGATAACTGCAATATATTTTGTACTTCAGTATGAAGAGCAATTTAGCCTGCTGAAGCTGATAAAATGAGCAATTGTGACAGGATGTGTACATTTTCCTAATATTTCACACCAGAAAGAGTCAATAACTTCTATGGTAGACTCATCACTATGAGAACTTCCTACATACCCTAGTGATATGCTGTTGTCTATAAGTAGAAATTAAAACCCTCATCTCAAACCCTTTGTCATTGCTGAGAAAGAGAGAGACAGAGAAGACATATGTGCCACCTGTGAAAACTTGTGCACATAGTAGTCCCTCCAGAATACTTTCCCAGATGTAACTGACTACATCTCCTTTCAACCCCACCCAGCATGCCATCCAGTCTGGGAAAGCTGCTCTAGAATACGATGCATGACATTCTTCGTTGTTTGCAGCCTCACGTTGAGCTCTTTCCTACAGAAACCTTGGATGGAAGGCTATCATAAATAAATAGCTATTGCATGGCTTACAGAGTTGGGGACTGCTGAGTAAGGACACCTAAGATTCCAGCCCCTCAAAAACTGCATTGTGATGTCCATCAACACAGAAATGTTTTATTTATTTCCAATCAGGCTTTGGAAAATGCTGCCAGTTTCAGAGCATATAACATATGATGCAGAAACCTGAATGAAACATAGCATTCACAAGAAAGAAGTAGTAACCAGTGCAGGTCTGCTCAGTTATTCAATTAAACTCTCATATCATTTCATGCTTCCCTTTTTCTTATCTTTGTTTGGATTAACTCTCATTAGCAAACCTCAGTCCCCCACCCTGCTGCGTAATGTAATTAAGTGGTCTATCTGATATGCTCTAAAGCCCCAGATGAAAGAACATGATATATGAGTGAACGATTATTCGGTACCACCCTTGATGAGTCTCTATCAAGCATGCCAGGTCATTGGTGAACTGGTTAAAAATGCTACCTGGTGTGCAATTAAGAACAGATAGAATCATGTTCCCACAGACTTTTCACTTTGCCCTAAAGGGTTCCGGAAGAAATTATCCATTTTTAGCTTATATGTGTTTCTGTTTGTACTGATAGGATGTTGCAATTCTAAGAGATTGTATCAAACATTTGCAATTATGAACCACTTACACACAAACTGCTTAAAAGCCTTTATCAAGATTATCCTCATAGGAACCCTATTACTCATTCCTTGGGAATTCCCATTTTATAGATGTAGGCTTGAGGCCAAGAAAGGTTCCGTGCTTGCAGCCCTAGCATGGGGGGTTTTAAATATAAAAGCAAAGGGAGATCTACAAAGGCATACAGACACATTACAGTACCAGAATTACTTCTGAAGGGCCTTAGCACAACAGTAGGCAATTGATTGTTTTTGTTGACCCACCTGCCACACAATTATCCCCTACTTAACCAACAAGCTGGGGGACTCCAAGGGCTAGCAGGATATGAGTTCCTCCTGAGTAGATGCCACTGCATGGTTCCCTTGCTGCCTCAGTGTGTGGGCAGGTCTACCAGCCTCCAAGCTGTGCCCGATTATGGAAACCCTCATCTCAAGTTCCCTGATAGAGATGCCTGAACTGGTGGAGTGAGGCCCCATTTCCCAGAAATAGGCCCCATTTCCCAGAAAACTGGATCTGGGTTGTCCCTGTGAATACCAATTAATGCTTATTAATGCTGTGAGAGAAAGAAGGAGGGACAGTGTAATATGTAGGGTGCAAAATGAAACAACCACAATTCCAAAGCCAAACTAATGGTGTTAATGCAAACCTTCAACAAACAGTTGGAAGGAGGGATGCTGAGGAAGGATGGCCAAAGGCTAGCTCAACAGTGTAGCTAGTGTGGCCAGTGTGGCCAGTGTGGCTAAGTGGCCAGGCACTTAGTTTTGAGTTGCCTAAACTGAATCTAGCATTTTCATGACTGGACCAATTGGCTCGTATTAAAATGGAGTTTGAAAGGCTTCCTAAGGTAATTTGCAAATTTAATATTTGAAGGAGCTAAGTGTGAACCTGAAACCTACAGACACCATAATGTCAGCATTACAGATTTATCTTCTCTTCCCCAGTATTGGAAAGAGACTGTAACTCATTTACAGATTATATGTTTTGTATGCTCAAGATCCCAGGTTCAGATCCCTTTCAGTGACCAGTTGGCAGACAATGCCCACAGCTAGATATACCAATGTTCTCAGTATTAGCAGTTTCCTACAATCCTGTGAAAGAGACTCCTATGAAAACATCTCAGATTTCCTGAGTCTTCAGATTATATAGTTACATTTTTAAGAATGGGGAAGCTGGTTTGGTTTCCAGGTGTATCTGTTTTTTAATGTCTCTGCTCATTCCAAGAGTGGCATGATGTGTCTGCACTTTGCAGGTAAAGCTCCTCCTATGATTATAACACCATATGAAGTAAAGCATCACTAAATTTGTCTGTGTCAAACTGCTGTCAAAGGCACAGGAGTCGGGGGTCCATTAAAAACAGGTGACTACCTAATTAATGGTCAGTTAGCAGTTACTTACTGTCAGTGGTGTGCTAATAAGAGAGCAAATAAATGCAAGCTTTCTGGCAGGAACTCTTATCAATCAAAATTAGAAACTGCAAGGCAGAGATAAACTTGTTTGTAACTGCTCTGATGTTATTTTATTAGAAATTTTGGATATACAATTTTCAAAACAAAGTTATTTTTTGGGAGGGGACTACCACTTCTAACACCCCCGAGCCACTATAGCCAATGGCTGTGAAAGTATCCAATGTGTGTAGGAATACATATTGTCATTGTAATCATTTACAAGCATGGCAACCCAGATTCATTCAAAGAGTGTGCACGAAGGATTAGATTTCATTCTTTTTTTTAGAGGGAACAAAATTCAATTTAAAATAAATTCACCACCAAGGTTGTCACAGCCAGGCACATTCTGAATGGAATCTACTGAGACTGCACTGAAGATTGTATCCAAAGGCATGTAAGGTCTTAAATCAGTTAAATCAGAAATGGAGACTGTGAGCCTAAAATTATGGATTGTGTGCATTTTTCAATATTCGTTATAGAACAATTTCATAGTCAGTGAAGTCATGTGTATATTTTCAATGGTGGTCACAGAAAACTTCTGATGTGGACTGCTTTAGCTTGGTATTTTGGCTTCACTCAAAGGCCAAATATCAAAAATACATCTACATGTAAAATGTTTGACTTCTAAAGAGGTTCCAATCATTTTCAGGGTAAGTGTAGGGAAACAGAATCAGATAAGGATTGGTCACCTAAATAATAAAAGCCAAAGGAAAGAATCATCACAAATGGACAAAACAAATATATTTACAAAACCAGTTTGACATAGTGAATTTTGTTTGATCACATCAATCGATCAGTCGCCACAGATAATATACACCCATCCCTCCTGATTCACGGGGGATCCGTTCTGAACCACCACCACCCCACGAATTGGAAATAGCACAGATATTCAAGCCCCATTGGTTATAATGGGGGAATGTTCCCAGACATAACATATTCCTGCAAGTGCACCCCAGGCAATCACCCCATTTTGTCCCTTCCTGCTTGCCATCTGCGAAGGACCAAAACTGCAGATCCCAGGCTTGTGAATGGGGAGAAACAACTGTACATCAGTTAAACTTGTGACTGTTCCAGTTGTCTAGAAACAGAAAGAAACAAACAGAGCAGAGGAACAAAAGGGTTGCTTTTTCCAATAGTCTAGGGCAAGGGTTGCCAACCTTTTTGACTTGTGGAGCCCCTTTTAGCATCATTTTCTATGACAGAGTCCCTAAGAGGCCTACGCTATGTCCTACAAGTTAATGGTGTTTAGGAGTAGTGTTACTTTTTGTTTCTTGTTCTTTAATTTCATTCAATTTTTATTTCTTTCATTTCCCTGGAGCAGCCACAGAGGACCTAGGAAGTGCATATGGAGCCCTAAGGGCTCTTCGGAACACAAGTTGGAAAACACTGGTCTGGGGACTTTTTTTACTTTGTGTATCCAATATCTTTCTCATATTCACTCTTTTTTATGGATTGCCTACATCAGATTATCATCACTACAAATGTTTTGGCTTTACAGTGATTCGTTCTGTTTTGTTTTTGTTTTCAGAAGCATTCCTTCTCTGGTTGCTACTTCTTTCCCTCTCCTTCTTTGACAATAGTTTATACAGTGAAAACATAAAACAAAGGGACAAAAAAGGGGAAGGGATCATCTGCCTTTGATGAGCAGAATCTTCAATCCAAATATTCAACATCCTATTTAAAAATTTAGTCTTCTTAGAGATCTGTTTAGCAATCTGACCTGAAACTTTGAGAATTTGGCAGAAGCTGCAACATCCCAGTACATAGCAGGATTGTGGTAGACTGCTGCAAAAGCTCAACTGGGTGCTGATCTGTCTCTGGGCACAATTAGTGTTGGTTATGATCTATAAAGCCCTCTATGGCTCAGACTCAGGCTATTTGAAGGACCACATCTTCTTATATGACCCTGCCTGAGTTTTTAAGGGGGGATCAGGTATATATACTATTGTATGTAGAATGTTTTTAAATGTTGTAAGCTGCTTTGATTGTTTTCACAAAAAAGGGATATAAATATTATTATTATTATTATTATTATTATTTTATAACATGGTAGAAGGCTTTCTCTGTGGCTGCTCTCAGACTTTGGCACTCTGTCCCTAAAAACACTAGGATAGACCCTTCTCTCTCTCTTTTTTTCCTGGCTGCAGGTTAAGATTTTTCTTTTTCAGCAAGCTTTTGGGAATTGATCTTTAATAAGAGAATGACTTTTTATGGTGCTCTGCTGTTCTTAATCTTTGTTTTAAATTAAGATTTTAAAATATTTAAATTCTGTTGTTGTTTATTACTGTTTAATCTAAGTTTTGTATGTTTTAACTATATGTGTTTTTATTGTAACGTTCTGCCTTTTGTGAGCTACCTTGTGTCCCAGTTTGGGAGAAAGATGGGGTATAAATAAAGTGATGGACGAATAGATAGATGGATTAACAGTGTCATATGCTTTCATTTGATGACAGGTTTGACAGCTGGCTTTCTTCCCACTTAAAACTCCCACCCAACTACCTCTCCAGCTACTCTGGGAACTACTCTGATGATACCAAAAGTTGGCGGCCTGTTGAGATCTCCAGATTAACCACAAAATATCAGCATGACCAGTCTGACAAGAGAATCTGTACTTCCCTTATCCACACTAAAACCTGCAGTATTGAGAGAGCCTTATGGAAGACAGAAAGATTTCAGAAATGGCTGAAAGCAAAACGCCTCACCCCTGATTTGGTTCAGGTTAGTATTCAGGCTCTTGAAATATGAAATTAATGCACAGAATATACTCATTTAAAAGCTACTTACTGTCATTTGGGGGGGGGGGCTTTGTTTTATTGTTACGAGAATTTACATCTCTCTTAATGCACACCCAAGTTACCAATCAAGAAAGAAATTGTGCAGTTTATGCAGCACTGTCAAACCCATGTGGGTATGGATGGGAAACGTAAATAGAAATAAGGATTTGTCAAATAGTTTCAGATCATGGTGCACATAATAACCACTTAGAAAATTGGCCTATTCTATTGACTTGAAAAAATAATGGGGGGAAATGCCACATGTCCCCCCCCCCCCCATTTATTAAGGAATTAAACACACTAAATACACAAAAACATGCAAAGCAGAATTATTGCATCTTAAAATATAAAGTATTTTTCAGGAAGATTTTTAAAAATATGAGCTATCTGTTCTCAACTATCTTTTCTGGACACTTACTTGAGGAGGGGAACCATTTATGAAAAATACATGGAAGTCCAAAGGTTGACAAATCAAATGGTCATTTTAAGGATGTTTATTGTGATCAACAAATGCCAAGAGAGCTCTTCCCTGAGCCACAGTTCAAAAAGTTGAGATGTGGAAACTTCAGAGACAGCCATTAGAAGTCAAAAACCAATAGCAAAAATAATAATGTTATATTTTAATGTTATATTACTACACTAAAATACTTTCACTGCAAGTGAAAATTCTTTTCCATTATTTTACTTTTAACTGGCTCCCCCCCTCCTTATATTTTGCTTTGGGGAGAAGGAAATAGCCACATGAATTTTGGAGAACCATATTTCTCACCCACGGCATGAAAAACATTTTTCTTGTTTTTCCATTCACCCATCCTTATCATATAATCTCATCTCCTTGCTCTCCTGCTCTCTTTAGTTTACTGATTTCCACATGGATCATAACAAAAGTCCCAAAGTTAAGACTCTTAACTTAAGAGCATCAAAATTCAGTTTCATTGGCCAAATGTGGCACTTCCATGGGTGATCCATGTAGAACAAACATCTGAATATAAATAAGACAATCCCCCTTCCAAGTTTTCCTTACTATCTGTGACTTGCCATCCTCCAACCTACAGGGGCCTTTTAAAATGTCCTTTTGTTAACAATCCAAGTGATTGAACTTTGAGCAGACCACCAACCGAATAACATAAAATCTGATGGATTATTAGCACTGTAGCTAATTTAATTAATTAAACTATATGCTTTCATGTATACTTTAATTCTGGAGAAATATTAATGCTGAAATTCCCATTTCAGTCAACCACTAGTTTAATTAATTTGCATTCATATTCAAGATAGCTACTGGGACAAAGCCAATAGATTTCTGATCATTCCAAAAACTGATAAAGTGATTCAAATTTTCCTTTAAAAAGTGAATATCATTTGATTGTCCATGCCAAAATAGTTTAAAGACTGTAATTTCATGCATAAGCATACATTCCCAAATTCACTGCATCCTGTGCAAAAAGAAATATGCAAGTGATCAACTTACCAAGGGCCTTATTGCATGAGAAAAGAAAGCTCAAATGGAGTGGGAGAGAAGCAGCTTTCTCTGTCCCTCTCCGCATGCTATTGTAGCACTTTCATTCTCCTTCCTGGGGGAAACTGTGGTAAAACCATGCCTTTTGCCAAACAGATTTTTCCAGCATGACAAAAGGCACACTTTTATGAACATCTACCTTGGGGGAAAAAATAGAAGTGTTACAACAGCATGTGGAGAGGCATGGAGAATGTTGCTACTCTCCCACTGGGCTTCAGCATTCTTTTTTCTTGTGATAAGGCTCTAAGTGGCTGCATGCACATTTTTGCTGCCAGGGATGGAAAAGCATATGGCAAACCCCACTACAAGACAAGAAGACTAGCACCCAGTCCTGCCCAAGTGATTCTGGCCCCTGAGGCATTAACTACCTCAAGCATGTCTCTAGCAGCAATATAATAGTGATAAATTAATAACAATTTGCTGCACTTGTATGATACACCACATTAACACAACCTCTTTATCTAGTGGTAGGACTGCCCCTGTCTACCCCTGTAAGTTATTACTTGGTTAAAGTTTTATCTTTTAAAATAATATTAACATAGAGATTTTTTTGTATATGTAAAAACATACAAATCAAACATAGAAAAAAAGAAAAAGAAAAAATTAATGAAGTATATCTACAAAGAATTAAAGAAAGTACACATGCATTGACTTCCTTCCCGAAAGCATGTGGCTATACTTGAAACTATAGTTTAACTTCCTTTTAATGATAATAAAAATTTCCTTCTACTTCTATTGACTTGTAACTATTATTCAAACACACACATTGACAAATACCCCCATTCCTGTTTTTAAAATGCAATAAACAAATTCTACTCTTTTAAAATGTTAATCGGGATTTCTCCTTGATTAACCAACTTAACCATCACAATGTATTCATTAAATTTTCTCAGCCAGTCTTCTTGAGTTGGTGTCACTGAGTACTTTCATTTTTAGAGCATATACAGTTCTCACAGCTCTAATCATATACTGCAAACCATGATATCTCTTCAATTGTTCAACCAACATTCCCAGCAAATACAGTTTGGGTTTCCTCTGTATAGGAATTTTCAATATATCTTCCATCATCAAAAGAATCTGAGTCCAATATTGCTTTGGTATTTCACGTTTCCCTTCATGAAACGTGCATACTCTGTAAACTGGATTTCCAACAATGAGGGAACTATAGTTCCCTCTTACATTCTGACCAGTCATGATCTTTAAAGTCACTAGACCTGCTGAGTTGGCTTATTAAACTTTACAAGTTAATGTAAGGTGGGGGAAAGCTAGTTGGTAAAGACTATGATGACTTTGAGGGCAACATGTTCGAACAAGTTGTCCTAGTGGTCACTCTAGAATCTATAGAAACACATTCCCATTGGATCCCAAGTATTAGTAAAAGTAATAACTTGATCTTTAACCCCTTAACATACACACACCTTCCAGGAGTTCATGCCAGTGACTTCCCCAAAGGACAAAACATTGCCTGCCGTCACAGCTGATGCCAACACCAACATCATTCTGTGGGGCCTGATGTTAACTCAGGGTAGATGCAAGAACCTTGCCAAAGTATCAGACACACATTGGTGGCCTAGTGCCCAGAGGCACCAGACTAGTACTCTCAAATGTCTTTAATCTTACTCCTATATAGCAGCATATGTCATGCGAGAGGAAGTCTGTTGGCCTTTTTAATGAATTCCTTGAGAGTCACAAACAAGTTGAGTGATGAGATATATCTTGAGGTCTGCCCAGAGTTACTGCTATTTCAGGACAGCTGCTTGGAGTCTCCAAGGAGCAGGAAAAATTGGATATGGTGTATAAACAACAACCACATACCCCTGCAACACAAAAGTAGAGATGGGCAGAACAGGTAAGAAAATGGAAGCAATAGCAACACCAAACACTGCCCACAAAAGAATAAACAGCTAAGGGAGGCATTTCTCTGAGGGTGCTGTTCTGTTTTTTGTTTAGGGAGAGTTCTCATTGTGTTGAAAGATGCACTAGAAGCAAAGTGCAGCAAGGGATGTTGCCAATTATGACTGCCAAAATTAAAGGAACTGTTTGAGACTGGAGAGAAAATCTAAATAGTTGTGTAGGGAGGAATTCTTATAAAAATCTGCAGTGCTTTTACAATTTTGTCCCATAAGAAATGAGGGGACAATCCAATAGCCCCAGTGTGAACCATTTAAATGAACAACATTTCTGAACTTAAGAGTGAAGAAAAGTGATTGTTGAGTATGTGTCATTAGGACCAGCTGAAAACATTATGTTTAGAGCTGGGAAGCAACTCACTTTTCTTGCTAGTAATTTGGGGATTATTTATTTATTTGCCCTGTCAAACTGGAACAGATATAGATAAACAGCGAGAGAGAGAGAGAGAGAGAGGTGTATTCCTGCCTGCAAAAATCATGGCTGTACACTAACTACATGGGTGTGCTAATTCAATCTGAACAATGGAGGGAGAGGAAGAGAAGAGGCTGTTTTGTGCAGGGTAGAATTCCTTTTGACTTTCACATTTTCCAGGAATTTCCAGGGAACAATATCTGAACTGGCCACTTGGGTGAAATTAAACAGATTTTCTTGTATTTTCCAATGGCACAGTAATAACAGTAAGAGTTACTTATTAGTAATTAATATGTCAGCAAGTTTCCTTTTTGTACTGTTGTATGAATAACAAGTAAATGGTTTGTTGAGTGATTTGAGTAAGTAAGCAGTTCCTTTAAAAAGCAGTTATCATGAATCCCATTTCAGCTGCCAGGCAAAATATAAGATAGTGCCTTTTCTCCATTTCATGGGCTGGCCTGGGAGTTCTGTTATATTACTACAGAGCTTACACTGATGCACACTGGACACTCTTTCCCTTCACCTCTCCCCATATACATAAGTTTTATTACATCTAATTCAAATGTTACCATACAGTTACCACATTTTCTACATTTTACATGATACATTCCATAATATATTAATTCTCTATCTCATATTTTTTTAAAAATTTATTAAACCACAAGTAAACAAAGAAAGAAAGAAAAGATAAGAGAAAAGGGGAAAAAGAATACATAAAAAACATCAATTGACATTACAAACTATATACATAGCATAACACAACAACATTGACATATATTATACATAAATTACACTCCACAATAAGTGATAAAAATCATCGTTAGTTTTCTAACTCTTAGTGCCTCTTCTACTTAGGACTTTTTCACACGGAGAAAATTGGAAGCTTATCCCAGGGTCATTCCAGAGTCAATCCAGGGTCAACCATGGTGTTTCATGTTATTTCACAAAAGAATATCATATGACACAAAACGCAACCAGAAGGCATTCCAAACGCAATCATGGGTCATCCCAGGGTTAGGTAAATTCAGAAAAACATCAAAGTTATAAATCCTGTTCTACTCCAAAATTGCAGTCAATTCAATTTTACCTGGTATGGAATGCATGTCGGGATTAGCCTTGGATTACCTTCATTAAAAACATCCCATGATCCTTGACACTCCATGACCCAATAACCCTGCGATTTGTCTCACTGTGGCTCCGCTCCCTGTATTCTCCGGAGGAATTAGAGACTCGTGCCTCAGCACCGCCTCCACTACCAGCCCATTCCCCGACAGCATCAGTGCCATCAGCACCCCTACCCACCCCACTGAGTAGGCCCGGGAGACCCAGGGGACAGCTCTGACCCCTGGAGGGAGCCGTTGCCTGGCCCTAGGCTCATGTTGCAGGGGAAGTCCATCGCTGGGACAGGGCTCAGTTCAGCTTCATCCCAGCAGGGGCACTTCTGCCCTCAGCTTCCACACTGCCTCCCTGCCGCAGTCCCAGGAGATCAAGGCATCTTTGCCTTTAGCAGCAGCAGCAAAGGAGGACCGAGGCTGCCTCCTCCTGGGCCGGACCCTCCTTCCCTCCCTCCCTGTCTCTTTAGCCCAGAGTCTGCCTGGGAGCATGCCCAGAAGGAGGGCCCCTCCACTGGCAACACTGGGGAAGGCGGGAACAGCCCAGCCATCCTGTGACTGCCTCTCTTGCATGCCTGGCCCCACAACCAGGAAGGAATTAGAGAAGTGGAGGAAAGGCAGTGAGCACACTGAGCATGCCTCCTGCCTGCTCCTTATTTCTGGCCAGCTGTCACTCGGTGGAGGTGGTGGTAGAAATGTAAACTCCTCCCCAGATGCCCTGAATCACATTAATTTGCAAGAGAAAGCCTATGAATATGTGATGAATTCATTCGTATTGGCAATGCTTTCTCCTTTGGATGGATGCTATTTGTATTTGTGTGTGATGAGGTGGCACATAATTGTGTTCATTTCCGAATTGGCCCCACTTTCTTCTTCTTTCAGGACGCAGATACATTCCTCCACAGGTGAAAAAGTCCTTAGATAAGTGTATAATTATATTTAATAAAAGGTGACATAGGATTCTGGTATGAAACAATAATTTTATGCTACTCATCCTAGCAATTAGCCCTGTATGCCATAAACTATACACAAACTGAAATCAAAGTGATGCCATATAAAATTTAAATAGCCCCCAGTTAGTTCTTTAACTGTTCTTCACAATACAGTATTCATAATAAATTATCAATCTTAAACTTTGCCCATTAGGAAAATATTTCTGAAACCAATTCTTGCAATGCTGTTTTCATGTTAATGTAACCTCTTTTGAAAGCTGGTGTAGTGGGTAAGTCATTGGGGCCACGGGTGAGGAGGTATCTGGTTTAAATCTTGCTACTGTTGCAAACTCACAAAAGTGGTCCCATGCACAACCTCTCTATCCCAACTTGCAACATAGAAACAATAATATTGGTCTGCCTTACAAATTGTAAGGATTACCACTAGGAAACAGGGCTGAAATACCGTACTCTGAACATTCTTAAACTGATGGTAAGTACTTTATTGCTGTCTTCAGCTCCAGAATACAATATACATTTCTATTATTGGTTTTGTTATCCCTAGTGATGAACACTGAATCACCAGGCTACTATTTTTAATTTCATTTGCACTGTATTTCTAAATTAAGATTTATCTGTTTAAGTATCTGAAGGATTCTACAAAAAGATATTTAAAATATGGTATTTTAAAATAAACTCCTTATCATGACTTGAAGTCATATACTTTATCTTCTTCATTTTACTTTTATTATGAATGCATGACAATGTTCAAAACAAAACGATTAAATTCTGAATCTCCAGGAGGTTTAAATGAAAATGTTAATTGGTTAATTTGGATTTATTGAGTCACTTCACACCCTCATTTTCCCTAGTTATGCTTGAGTTTTTACAGGATCAAGCTCAGCATTAACACAGCTGGTTATATAAGACACCCTGATAACAGGCCGAGCTCATTACAGCTTGAGAATTTAGCAAGGATACACATATTGTATGCTGAGGAATTGTTTCTTGTTTATTATTTACATAGGCAGGCCACTGAAGAAGGCTTTGGCCGAAAGGCGTTTGGCCTTGTTTTTATCTCTTTATTGTTTATTTTGTATTGCTATTGGCGAAAATAAGGGGTGTTATTTTCACCCTTTTTGTTGCTCAATTGACCTTTTTCCAGGGCTAATTACCCTGGCATAGAGGTTTTAATATTGTTACCCATTATCTTCCTTAGCATTTTTATAATATTAGTGGGGTATTTACCCTTTTAGATAATTACTTTGGCCTCAGGGTTTCATTTCATTTCGTATCTTCTCCGTCAGAACCCTTTCGTTTTTGTTTTGTCTACTTTGGGTTTTCTGTGTCACAGGGACTGTGGTTGGTCTGCATGACAATGTTCCCCAGCTTTGTTCTTTCCTTTGAGTCACAGAGAGATGCCACCAGTGAAATTAAGTATAGCAATATTTTCTTGGATAACAATTAAATTCTGTTACGCTTCACAGAACCCAACATGGAATATTTACCACAGCTCCCAGAATCCACCACCTAGCATAGCCAGTGGCTGGGGGTTTCTTGGTGTTATCCTCTGTAAAGAAAAAAAAATTCTCACCTTTTCGTATAATATCCCATAGGTTTAAATACAGCCAGGATGGAAGAGGATTCTGTTCATTCCAAATTTTGAAGGGAACAAACTTAATTCATACTTTCCTGACTGACAATGTGGATCACAATACAGGTTACCTAATTAACTTAACAAAGTGAAATTGATTGCAAAATAATAATAATAATACAGTATCACCAAATAAAATACAAAATGTTTAACCAGCATCAGCTCATTTTAAACACCAGTAATAGAAAGAGGGACCCAATTGCTGCCATTCACCTCACTTTCCTCCCCACTTTCATTGTGCTGAATTGTGTTGGCATTCTATCATGCACAGTTCAACTGATGCCATTTTAATTGACTGAACTGCCACTAGAAAACTAGACAAAAACTTGAACATGCCTCTCTAAATCTGGTTTGTCAATAAGAGCGTCATTATATCTTATTCTTTCCACTTGCAATTGTCTCCAACATTGTGTTATGAATTTCTGTCTTAGGCTGCTGTGGAAACAGCATTATGACACCATGTATTACAAAGCTTTCCAAAGCTTGCAGCCCACACAGGCACTAGCATCCCTGCAAAAAGTCCCTACCTAATGTAATTGCAGAGGGAAAACTATTCATTCTTGTCAAGGAAATTACTCTCCTGCCCTTTGGATGCACAAGTTTGGTTATATATGATGGAAGAGCACTCACAGTGTTCCATCTTGGGTTAATGGGAGATGTTCTTTGTGCACTGATTTCAACTGACAATTCAAAAAAGTCTAAGTATATTGTATCATAAGCTCATCATTTTATTTTCTCCTTGCCATAATAAAAATTCAGCTGAAAATCCAATAGCAACTGATTTGATCTTCCATTTGAAATGCATAACAGTACTAGCCATAGAAGGTTTGTGGCCAGTTTTGTTGTAGACAGACTAATCCAAAAACACTTGAAACTTACTGTTTATTAATGATTTTGACTTTAACATAGTGGCTTTGGCTTACAACAAGGAAGATGATCTACCGCTTGGTAACTGAAATATTGTCCTGAAACATTGATTTTGGACAGATTCAGTCTTCCACAGATCCATATTGTTCCAGACCAATGCTCCATAAAGCAGCTGCCTTACTACTTTTGCTTGATAAACTTTGAATGTAGTTGGAACTAGTTGCCTTCCTTTGCCACAATCAACCACACCTTTCATTGCTCAGTAAGCATTTTCTATAGCTGATTAATTGTGAGCTTTCAAGGCTCCCAAAGTGATAAAGGTAATCCCCAGACAACTTTAATCTTGGCAGTGTGATGACCATTTATAGTCCACCCATGATACTTTTGATTTCTCCAAGTAACCATGGCATGTGTGTAGCTAACATAATAATTCAGATTTACAATAATTACCAAAAAAATCCTTATTCTGAATCTCCTGTTACCAAAAGTTGCATAGAAAATGCATTTGCTAGGAAATTGCTTTGAATAATCTTGCAACTCCTAGAAGGTTTTGTATTTAAATAAGGCTCTGCAAAGGTAGGCAAGCTGAATAAAACAGCATGACCAGGGCAATCATGGAGTTGCATGCATTTGGCATTTCCTATGGTCTAAATAGCCCAAAGGCACCAGATCCTGTCTGATCTCAGAAACTAAACAGGGTCAGCCCTGGACAGTACTTGGATGGAGACTAGAAATGAGTACCAGGCGCTGTGAGCTATATTTCAGAGGAAGGAACTGGCAAAAGCATTTCTGACTATTCTTTGCCTAAGAAAACCTCATGGAATTCATGAGGTCACTGTAAATTGGCAGGCAACCTGACGACACATGCACACAGGTGAAGCTGCATATGAAAATAAACACATTTTTGTACAGTACTTAGAAAAATTATAAAATCACAATCTGATACTGAAATAAAATAGACCGAATATATGAAAAACTGGTACTGATCAGAAATACTGTAGACTGAATGACCCAGTCTTACAACTCAGCCTTATTTTCTGTCATGTGAATGAGATGCTTGTAAGGCAAACAAGCAAAATAAGACATGGTCCTGAGATCCTTATCTTTACATTGTCCTTGCTACCTTTCTAAGGCATTTGGAAAAGTCAACACTTTTTTTTATTCCTGTTCCTATTCTCCTATTTCTGTTCAAATCACTGCTGCCTTGCTTGATCAGAGAGAGAGAGAAATCTGTAGACCAGAATTCTTTTTGCACCAGCCTCCAAAAGGAGATGTTGCCTGCAAGCTCCAGAGCTGTCAGATAATTTATCCTAAAGTGAAAATGAAATCAAGCTTGGAAGTTCATAGCCAAGCAGCTTGAAAGATTTTGGGTAGACACATATAGGGACACACCTTATTAGTGGTCAACATTTGAAGTTTGCAAACCAAGGGCTTTCATCAACAAAAATAATTTTATGCATTTTCACCAATGAAATTTTAGACAAAAGTAATCCCTGAGGAGAGACCTTTTCAAATGAAACCATTGCTGTCAACAAAAGTACATTGACTGACTCTGAGCAAAGACTAAGGCTGTTTGTTGTTGTTGTTATTGTTGTTGAAAGAAAACAAACAACAAAAAAGGACTTTTCTCTCTTCTCCTCCTCCAAACTCTATCCCAGTCTTGTAAATGGTATGGCATTATTTCCAACACCCACTGGTCCTCCCTTCTCCTCCACAAGATGGCAGCATGGATTATTCTACTAGGTGGGAAATTTGTTGGCAAAACAAAAATTGCAGCTCTGTGACCAGTTTGGGTAACCCTGCCTGGCAAATATGATTTCCAATTACAAGTATGCAAGGCTGAGGACAATAGAGTTTCATTACTTTAAATGGAGGACCACGAGCAGACTGTTGTGAAAAGAAAGTCAGAATACGCAGTATTAGTGTGGCACACCTGGCATGTCATTTTCCCCCTCTCTTTTCCTTGACAAGTCTTTTCTCACAAATTACCTCTCCCTGCAGTTTGCAAGGGCTGTTTGCCACAACTAGACGCTTTCCCTCTTTCCACTCCCTTCTCCCCCTGTCCAGTTTGGATGAAACCCAATCTCTGCTGGCTGGCCTATGCCACACAAATATCTCCCTCGGAGCAAAATCTTTCATGCACTTAGTACTCTCTCCATTTGAGCACTCCCTTGGACTGGCATCCATCCAATTCTCTCATAGGCTAAAGTTTCCTGCCTGTGCAGAAGGCGCCAGCTAAATGTCTGCATAGGCTCAGTGTTTGCTGGTAAGTCAAACCCAGGGCTCCAGAATCTGAACAAAAAGGAAATCAGACAGAATAGGGGGCATCCACATACTGGGTGAGGTTTGACTCTCTCTCTCTCTCTCTCTCTCTCTATATATATATATATATATGCATAATCTTTTAATTTATTCATCCTCCATATCAACCCTCCATATGCTGATTGCACAATAATATTCAACTGAGAGAAGAACAGCTTTGCTACCAACAACTAATTTTTCCTGGTTATTTGGACTACTACTGTACTGGTTACTATCTTCCTGATTATGCTACTATTGTGCTGGACTTTCTTTCTGCAATTATTTATTAAAATAATTATATCCCTCCCTACAGCTGAAGATCTCAGGGCATCTTGCAGTAAAATCAGTTTAAAACAATAAATAATTACAATAATTTTAAAAGACTAAAAATATTTTAAATCATTTCTCAATTAAACACCAGACAACTTAAAACTGGATCAAATGATTTAAAATAATGCAACCATAGCATGTGGACAGCCCAGATTAGGCCCAATGGCTTTAATGATACCAACAGGGGTGCCAATTTGATCTCCAAGGGGTCGTAATTCCACAACTGGTTTGCCACTATTTTTGTTGTTGATAACCATCTGATTCATGGCAACCCTCTGGATGAGACATCTCCATGACTCCCTATCCTCCACTGCTCTGCTTAGGTCCTGTATATTCATACCCATGACCCCTTGACTCCATCCATCTAGCATGCACTCTTCCTCTCTTTCTACTTCCCCCCACCTTTCTTAGCATTATTGTCTCTTCCAATGAGTCATGCCTTCTCATTATGTGATCAAAGCATGACAATCTCAGTTTTATCATCTTGGCTTCCAAGGAGATTTCAGGCTTGATTGTTTTAGGATCCATTTGATTGTCTTTTTTGCTGTCCAAAATGTTCTCAGGATTCTTCTCCAGCACCACATTTCAGATGAATTGATTTTCCTCTTATCTGTTTTCCTCACTGTCCAGCTCTTGCATCCATACATGGTAACAGGGGCACAATGGCCTGTAAAATTCTACCTTCTGTGCTCAGTAGTATATTTTAGCATTTTAAGATCTCTCCTAGTTCATTCATAGCTGCCCTCTGTATCCCTACTTATCTTCTGATCTCTTGACTGCAGTCCTCATTCTGATCAATGTTTGATTGAAGGTACAGGAACTCTTTTACTGTTTTGATTTCCTCATTGTCTATATTGAATTTGTGTAGATCTACACTAGCTTTATTTATACAGATCAGTTGTGCGGTGAGTTTTCTGCGCACGGAATTCTTGTATTGAAGCTCAGTTTGGTAAACTGAGTTTAGCCACTATTTATTTATGTGTTTGAAAGTTAATATTTATATTTAATCTTTCCTCCAATGAGCTCCAGGTAGTATTCGTGACTTTTTCTTTCCTTCTTTTTCTTCACAATATTCCAACGAGGCATGTCATACTAAGAGAAAGTAATGGCTCAAAGCCATCCCATAAGTTTCATGGCTCCAGTGAGGACTTGGACCTGGATCTTTCTAAAACCCCAGTCCAACATGGTAGCTACTAAATCACACTGGAGAGAAATGCATTATTTAGACTGAAAAGTCATTCTGATCCAGAGATTCCATGCAGTTAATTCTGGGCTGTCTAAATTGTTACTATCATAGGCGGAATATGTTTCATTGCCTTCTCATGCACCTATGCTAAAGACTAAGTTCTACTTCCTATTCTAGTGGCAGCCTTGTGTGGCTTACAGGATCTTTCTGAGGAATGGCATGCTCCTATACTCTATGTTTGTCCTCCATTTCTGGTTCTAATATGTTCCATGCTCCTGCTCTCTTGTGTGTTACCTGAGTTCTGGATTGCTCCTCAATCCTGCATCCTGGTCTTTCCTTCAGTCCTGACTTGCCCCTTGATCCTAATGGACTTGCTTCATCCCATGACTTATAGTTCCCGGCAAATGTCAGACTGTTGTGGTCCTAATGCACACATGCACACACACACACATTTCAGCTCTGTCACTCTTTATGACTTTGACTTTTTTCCATAAAAGGTAAGATAGCAAAGGATCCAAGTATAATGTAAACCCTTCTAGAAATACTGTGTTTCCCATCACCACCACCTTTTGGCACTCTAAATGGAGAGGAAAGTCAACCTCATTCATCCAAACCAAGGAGTATACAAAATTCAAAGATATAGCATTCCATGGATTGTGATGGAAGTTGGCTGTTCCACTGGATTGTTAATAGCATTAGAAAATAAGGACTGATAACATTTGCCAGACCTGGTTATCCTCTCCCATTACCAGGCTAAGCAACTGAAGGTAGAATAGTTAAGTGAATGGATCCCCCCCCCCCCAAGTACTCACTCCTATGGTTGCATCAAAGCACTGGTACTCCCTTGACAGCTGCTGCTTCTCCTGTGTAGTTTGGGGATATGTAGGAGACTTGACAGAAGTTATTGGGCTCAAGTAATTTTCTTTTATAGTGCAAAGAATTATGACAAACCTTAACATACTTGAATCAAAATGACAGACCATGAAATAATGTTTTTCACTTTACACAGCCTGCCCTGCCTGACCCAGCTATCAATTGAGCAGCCTGCCACAATGATTATTTCATCTGACATAAGAAAAATCTTTATTGCAAACCACAGTTGCTTGGTACTGAAAACCTTGCCTGCTCCAGAAACAACCTTGATTTAATTCTAAGTTTATGTGCAAGAAGCAGTGTTGCTAGTCCTGGGCCCCTGGAAACTTGGCCCTGAATCTATTTCCCAGGGGTCTGGATCTATTCCTAGATTATGATGTTTGGAAGCCAGGATGGCCAGTTCTAATCCATAAAGAATAATCTTTCTGCACTCTTCTCTTGCACATGAACCACACTTTCATGCCACAAAGGACCCATGAATTTCAGAGACCAGTAACTATCACTTGCCATCAATATTTAGGGTTAACTTGTAAAAAATAATCTATAGATTAGCTTTAAAACATGGTTTTTCAGAGAATGCAAAAGGTTTCATGCCACTGGAAAAGAATAGCAGATGCTAAAGGCAATGAGCATATCCCCTATTGTGACAGAACACATTAGTCCTATATAGATATTTAACCTGCTCAAATAAGGGTACAAATTTTAAGTGTGCAAGGCACTGGGAGAAGAGTATTGCCTGCTGTGACCACTGGGAAGTTCCAGGGAGAGATCCCAGTTATGGGCAGATGTATATGCACATTCAACTGAATCCCCCTTCTTGCTGAACACATTAGTCAAATATTGGGGGAGGTCTGAAAGGAGCATGCCAGGTGCTATTTATTTGGAGCTATCGAGTAATTTGGGAAAGTGGATGTGACAACTAAAGGATTCTGGGAGTTGTAGTCCCAAAAAGGTAACTTTTTCCAAACTCCAGAACCAAGGGAGGGGATGTAAATGGGTGGCCACTGGAGGCAGAAAAAAAGCTTCCTGACCCTGATCTACAGACCATCCTAATGAATAACATGAACTCTGTTGAATCATGAAAGTTTTCCTGGTCCATCATCTTCTTTCATACAGAGGCTAACCAGATGCCTCTAGAAAGACTTCAAAACAGGCATGAAAGCCCCCCCCCTCCTCTTATGTGGTTTCTCCCTCCACTTCCCAAACTAGTACTCAGCAGGTCTAATCATTTGTTTCCTCTACAAAATTGTTAGATTGTGAAAGCAATCTTTGCAAGGGGAACTATTTTCTGGGTAACTGTTTTCTGCCTGTGACATATTGTGGATTTGAGTTTCCGACTTTTATTTTAAATTTTCCAGAAGGAAAAACCATAATGAATATCTTCATTATAATGCTGCCTACAAAATGTGTTGACTTGTTTTCTTTTATACAGAGAAAAATTCTCTGTCTACACTTCTCCATAACCTTTGAACATGTTCTTTGTGTTTGTACTGGAATGAGATTTCTTTTTAAAAAATAAAATAAAAAATAACCTGCCTGTTTATTTGCCCTTAAAAGGGAAAGCTTTTAGAAATGTATCCAACTTCAAGCATATTCAGGAGAATGGACTGTACTGAGAGTATTAAATATATTCTGAAATATTGAGCAAGCATTATACTAGAAAACATTGGATTGCTTCCAGACAGCAGCAACCTATCCATGTTTATTCCGAAGGAAGCTCCCCTTTGTTCAACAGGGCTTACTGCCTGTTAGTAGTTAGACTTACAATCCATTCATTCAATTTATATTAATCATGATTTAAATCATTGCTGGGGAACCTGTGACCCGTTGGACTTCAAAGAGGCAGAGTTTGGAAGCATTTCTTATTTGGTCTCTATTGTCCAGAATCCACAAGATTCAGCCTTGGGAATTTTGACAATGTGATCCACAAATGTAACTTCTTCAGGTCCTGGAAAGGCAGAAATGTAATGCTTGCCCATTCCATTAAGCTACTGTGTTCAATGCACAGAAACATAAGGTTTGCTCCTTTCCCCTGAGAGCCAAAGTGGCATAGTGGTGAGTGTTGCTCTGCCTGTGAAGACCAATATTCAGTCCCCAGTTTGGCCATGAAACACACTCAGGTACCTTGGTCTCAGCCTCAGGGGATGGCAAAGGCAAACCTTCTCTGAACAAATCTTACCAAGAAAATCCCATGATAGGTTTGCACGTTTGCCTTAGGGTCACCATAAGTTGGAAATGACTTGAAAGCAAACAACAACAACAACCCCTTTTTTCTCCATTCCTTTTCCAGGGTCTGCATACACCAATGCTCCACTGCCCCTCTCAACGGCTCCTGGATCGAATAGTGCGCCGATACGCTGAAGTGCCAGATGCTGGGAGTGTCTACATGGACCATTTCACAGATCGTGATAAACTGCGCCTCCTCTACACATTGTCAGTTAACACTCATCCCATCATGTTACAGGTAGAACTGCATTGACCTTCCTGTAGTGTAAATCATTTATCTTATCTTGCCTTATCTTATTTCATGGCACAGGACCTTAAATCCACTTTTTCCATGGCACAGGATCCAAGGGTGACATAGAACAAGTTAAAACAAAGTACAGCTAAAACCTTTATTAACACAACAGTCAAACCCTAAATAAACTAAACAACTCTGTTAAAAGCCCTAACTTTAAAAACGTTTAAAACATGTTTAATACATGGTAGAAAAGATAAAGACATTGAAAAGAGATAGAAGGAAATAAAGAAAGTAGCCCCAAAGAAGAAAGAATTGGAAAAAGACCAAGACTACAGGACTCTTTGCTGAAAACACCGGAAAAAGAACTGGAAGCTCAAGATACAGAAACAGGAAAAGAAGAAGAAGAATAGTAAAGTGTAAAAAGGAGTTAAAGAAAATATTAAAATATTAGACTGTAATTAAGTTGCTTGAATTTCCAAGATTGATTTCTCATCATAACCCCCAAATCTTGATGCTTAAAGATTCTATAAAGAAAAAAATACTGGAGATTAAACAAAGAACTGCTTAAGGACCCAGAAATAGTAAAAAAGACAATAAAATAATAAAATAAAACTAATCATAATTTTTTTTCAAAGAAAACACATGTAAAGATTCTAAAATGAGAATAATTTGGGACGCTTTTAAAGTGGTAGTAAGGGGTTTTTTTTAATCCAACAAAATGCTATCTTCCAAAGGAAAAAAACACAGAAATTAAAGATGTTAAATGACTTAGTTAAAGTAAAAGAAGAGGCTCTGAAGCTGAATCCAAAAGATAAGGTAGTCTTGAAGGATATTAAATGGTTAGAAAACAAATATCTTTGGAATTAGTTTCAGAACTGGAACAGAAATTGAAAAAACTAAACACAATTTTGAACACTCAAATAAAACTGGGAAGTGGTTGGCGTTAAAACTGAAAAGGGAAAAGGAAAAAAAAATAACCAAAATTAAAGATGAGAAAGGAACATACACCCAATCAGAAAAAATTCAAGAAGTTTTTGTTAATTATTATAGTAATTTATATAAAGAACACCCAATTGATAAATTAAGACTTAAGAATTATTTAGGAAATAATGAATTACCTATATTGAATGAGATACAAAAAGAGCAGTTGAATTTACCTATCACCAAAGAAATAATAATAATAATAATAATAATAATAATAATATTTATTTCTTACCCACCCCTCTGAGCGAGCAATCAGGGTGGGGTACAACATGTTAAAAACATATACAGTTAAAATCTTCCAAACATACCTACCTCCCTCCCCTTAAAACAGAATTAAACTAATCATTGAAGCAATACTAAGAAGTAAAGATGGTAAAACTCCCGGACCAGACGGATTTCCAGCAATTTTTTATAAAACATTTAAAGATGAGATAAGTGCATCATTTTAAGACACAATAGAAAAATAAAGGAGGAAGGAATTCCAGACACTTGGAGAGAAGCCAACATAACACTAATTCCTAAAGAAAGTAAGGACTTAGAAAATCAGCAAATTATCGACCAATATCGCTTCTTAATGTCGATTATAAAATCTTTACGACTATTTTGGCTAAAAGTTTAAAAAATTCCCTAAATATATTAATTGGAGAAGATCAAAGGGGATTTCTACCAGATAGACACATGAAGGACAATCTTAGATATATATTGAATGTACTGTACTAGAATACTATGAAAGGCACAGTGATAAAAAATTCGGTCTGATATTTTTTGATTTAGGAAAGGCATCCGACTCAGTTAATTGGATTGCATTAAATGAAACAGTAAAGAAATTAGACCTAGGGGAAACATTTTATATGTGGATCACAGAAATATACAAAAACCAAAGAACCCATATTTTGATAAATGGAGACGAAACGCAGGCCATTCCAATAAGCCAGAGGAACTAGACAAGGTTGCTCCCTTTCACCCTTAATATTCTTAATGATAATGAAGATACTCATAAGGAAAATTAATAATGAATGTAGATTAAAAGGTATAAAAATTAAAAAAATATAATTATAAAACCAAAGCATATACTGATGGTTTGATAGTAAATTTGGAGAAACTGAAGGAAACCATAGAACTATTAATGAGTATAATGAATGAATTCAGAGATATGACAGGATGTAAAATAAATCCAAATCAGCTATAATTACAAAGATATGAAACAACAACAAGAAGAAGAAATCCAAGATAGGGATTTCTGGCAGGGAAAGAGATAAAGAAAAAAGTTAGATATTTAGGCATCTATATTACAAAAAATACAATTGAATTATTCGAAAATAACTACATTAAGGTTTGGAAAGAAATTCAAAAAGATTTAATTAAATGAAATAAGTTAAAACTTTCCCTTTTAGGAAGAATCTCAGTAATCAAAATAGCTATATTACCTAAAATGTTATTTTTAATTCAAATGCTCCCAATTATTATTAACAATAAACCTTTTTAAATTTGGCACAGGGATATCTCAAAATTTATCTGGCAGGGAAAGAAACCTAGAGTAAGACCTTGTAAGGTTTTACAAGATGCAAAAGATAGAGGAGGATTAGTCTTACCTGATCTTTCTCTGAATTTTGAATCATGTGGATTAGAGTTGATAATAAAATGGTTAAAACTAGAAGAAAGAAGATTATTAGAATTAGAGGGAGAAGGGATCAAATTCGGTTTACATGCTTATTTAGTATATGATAAAGAAAAAACTAATCAGGCCTTTAATAACCATAGCATAAGGAAATCACTCTTAAAAATTTGGAAAAAATATAAAAGTAGAATAATAGATATCGCCACAAGAAGTGTTTTATAGAAAGGAAATGGACAAAGATGAAAAATGGTATACTTATAAGGATTTGTTGGAGAAACAAGCAGGAGAATTTAAAATTAAGGAGCGAGAAAGTTTAGAAGCAAGAGGATTTAATCTCGGATGGTTCCAGTATAGACAACTTTATGAAGAAGCCAAGACTGATATTATGAAGAAGCCAAGACTGCATTCGAATTGGCTTCCCTCTTGCCCGAATTTGCGTGCGAAGAGTTAATTTGCAATAACATAAAACCCATGATTGCATTCGAATTGACCTTAAATTATACTTCCAATTTAGCCTCGTATGAAAGAGTAGCAAGAAAGATAAGAAGGAAAAATGTTATAGCAACAATTAAGTCGGTAAAGAACAAATTAGCGGATTTAAGTGGATAACTAAGGGCATTTGTTAATTTGATAACAAAAAAGAAGTGTAACATCAAAGAAAGGGAATGGGTAAAAATAGGGAGATGGAAAATGTCTGTTTGGGATAGAAATTCAGAAGCGAGGAAGTTCAAATAACTGATGTTAGTCCACTGTCCTTTTTTATTATTAATATTGTTTTTATTAGGTATGTTTAGGTCTAGTAGGAATGAGTTAAAGTATGTAGTAGAGGGTAAGGGTAAGTAGATATAATTCTAATCCAAGTAAGTGTAGGGGAGAAAAGATAAAGGAAGGAAATTGAAGTTTTAGGAAGAGTTGACAGATAAGAAAGGTAAAGGAAGAGGATATTAGGGAAGATGAAGAGGTGGGGGAAGAAGGGGAAGGGAGGGGAAGGGGGAGTTGTGAAGATGGAAGAAAGAAGAAAAAAGAATGAAGAGAAAGTAATGGTTTAAATTGTGTATTGTGTATTGTTTATATGTTTTAGATAATTGTTGTTTTGTGTGTGTGTGTGTCTGTCGTCTTTGGAATAAATAAAATTTAAAAAAAGATAGAACCTTTATTAACACAACAGTCAAAACCTAAATAAAGCCCTAACTTTAAAAAGTTTAAAACATGTTTAATACATGGTAGAAAAGATAAAAGCACGTTAAACAAATCCATTAAACAAACAAAAATTCAAAATCTGTCATCATGCCAAAACTTGAAGGATGCATGGAACAAAGAGCCATATGAAGATGAACCACAAATTCCAAAAAGTGAGGTAGAGACTGCAATAAGAGAAATAGGAAAAAACAAATCACAAGGAACAGATGAATTTCCAATTGAACGCCTATAATTCACACTGATGGAATCAACTCCGGTTTGGGACAAGATATTCAAACTTCCTTCATAACTAGTTTTGATATCCAGTGATGTACATCTCTTGGTTTTACAGGTCACATGATCATGATTATTCTCCTTTAGCTTTTTCAGTGGTTACAAAAGTGAAAATGATTACCTGGGTGACGAGTCCTCCTCTTCTTTCATGAATGGAACACTCCCAGGATGCAGGGGGGAATGGAAGTGGTCTTCACTTATTCTCCTCTTCTCCTGCAGTCTCCTCTCCAGCAACTCCTTCCATCTCCAGAGGATTTGGAGTGGGAAAGGGAATTTGGAGTGGCAGTGAGAGATTCTTGGAGAATACCGCCTCCTTATTAGAGTTTGGAAAACTACTTTTTAAAATCAATTTGTTAATGTTATAAATTCAGAGGACTCCCCAAGAGAATTAAGTTACCATTACAGTTCAATTTCAGAACAACTATGTATAATCCTCTTTCTCGAACACACCTAAAACAATTGCTTTTCCGTTGGTTATTTTTGCAAAATTTGAAGGCTACAAGCTGATGGTTTATTGTACAAAACAGGAATCACCTCAACACCCACAAGAGGACAAGAGGTTGCCCTAGAACCGCGTGATAGTCTTTTCCTACTGTTCAGCGTAGTTGCACCCTGTAACTGTAAAAACAGCTCAACAAAGCAAAGTTTTCACCATTGTAGATGCATGTAAATTAACTTCCTAGTTATTGCAAAGATTAATTAATTATTGTATATAACTAATATATATTGGATATAACTAATTAGTTATTGCATATAACTAATACAGTATATAAATAACTAATTGCAATATTATTTATTTGTTATATGCAATAACTAGTAACTAACTTATTTGTTAGTTATATGCAGTAATATAAATTGTATGCAAAGTGGTTTGAGGGTTGGACTGCAACTCTGGAGACCAGGGTTCGATTCCCAGCTCAGCCATGAAACCCATTGAGAGACCTTGGGCACATTACATGCCCTCAGGCTCAGAGAAAGGCAATGGCAAACCTCCTCTGAAGAATTCCTGTTGAGAAAATCCCATGATAGATTCACCTTAGTGTTGCCACAAATTGGAAACAATTTGAAGGCACACAACATACAGTTGTTGCAACAAGTAACTTGTTATTACCAAGCTTGTTTGTGTCTTGTCTTATGCATCAGAAACTTTCTTTGGACAGAAGTGGGGGCACTCTCTTCAGAAGTCCTGTGAGAGACATATGTTCACTGAGTCTAGATCTCCTAGCATGGCAACTAGTGGCTCCCATATCATTGGAGCAGTGAATCCACTTTAGCCTTTAATCCAACTTTAAAATAGCTTCTCAAGGTGTTGAATGATATCTTCAAAATAGGTACAGTTCCTTGGAGTGGATTTGCTTCCCTACAGACATGGAAGGAAGCCATCCGCTACTACTGCCCCAGGGCTTTCAGGACCTTGAGATTCTTCTAACCATTGGTCTCAAAATGTTATAATCTCTACATCTTCCACCATTTCCAGTAGTGAGTCCTGTAATTTGCTGTAATCCTGCCTCGATCCATTGGAAGAGGTGGGAAATATAAATAAATAATAATAATTATTATTATTATTATTATTATTATTATTATTGAGAGATGTAGTCAAGCAACACCTGGGGACTCAAGATTGTCCGTTTATTAAAATTAAAATTAAAATATTAGATTCATTCTTCTTTTTAAAGTCACACACCCCACCCCAGTATTCACAAAAAGTAACACATTTTTTATCCTTCTGTTTTACTTTTCAGCCTTCACTGAAGGCTGGTGCCTGAAATTATTAATTTTAGCCCACAGGCATTTTCAGCATTTGCAGTGAAAACTGGGAGATGCTACACAGTTTTGGAAAGCTGGTTACTCATGCGTGCATTTCAGAGACATACTTGTACTTTCACCCATTCTGACAACTTTGCAGCAAATGTCTTTTGATTTAAGAGATAATTTTCCTGAGTCTTTCTTAAATTAGAAAAATAGCATGAGCAAAGTTCACATGTACCACTTTAGCCTTGATTTGGCTCATTAATTAACTTCCCCCTTCAAATTAAAAAAAAACTTTGCAAAAGTAAAACCAATTCTTTTCTACCTAATTAAATGCCACAACATTTTAATACAGCAAGGGTTCATGGGGTGGCAGAGATAAATTAGCTTATAATCATGACTAAGTATGTACAACATATAATTTTGAAACATCAATTTAATGAAAAATAACAGTTCTTTCTGAAATTTTTCCATGAGATAAAAGCAAGCTTTTAACAAACCAGGACAAGTTTTATGTAATTATGCTTTGTTTTTGATGTGGATATATGGTTGTATGTGAGTATGTAAGTAAGCACAACTGAGCATAAGTCTGACTGTAAATGGTGACATGCAAATGGTAGATATAATTGGCACTCCATATCCATGGATTCTTTACCCATGGATTTAAGCATCCATGACTTAAAATATTTTAAAAATATACAAACTCCAAAAACCAAACCTTCATTTTTCTTTTTTATATAAGGAACACCATGTTACTATGCCACTGTATACTATGGGACTTGAGCATTCATGGATTTTTGTATCCACATGGGGTCCTGGAACCAAATCCCAGCAAATACCAAAGGTCCACTGTACAAGGTTGGTCCCAGTCCAAACGTCTCCAGCCTGACACCATCCAGATGTTTTGAACAACAGTTCCCAATATTGTCCATGAAAGCTGGGCTGATGGAATTTGGATTCCAAGACAGCAGGAGACTGCATATCTGTGAAACTGTGGCCTAAAATGACGGAAGCCTGTTTATCCTTTGCTCTCCCTTATGTTTTTCCCAACTTGTTCAAAGTGGTGAGCTACAATAATACACACACACACACAGAGAGAGAGGGGGGGGGGCTATGATTCAATATTCTGAATGATGGAGCCTTGGAAATGGGAGTTCTTAAATGACTTTCAGGCACACCATCACCTACAAAATGTAGCCTAAGCTTTCTGCTTAGAATTAGAACATTAATTAGGCAACTGCTGGATGCAACAGACAGGTTTTTGATCCAAATGCAATGTTGACAAACTAAAAAACTGGATTGTACTTCTTCAGTGATAATGTACATTCTCCCTTATATAAGCTGGGAATCCAATTAACAGCCAACGTAGCTTGTACAAGATCAGTATTCAGAGACACTGGAGATTACCACAGAGATAAGAAATGAGAGAAAAATGGAAATACTCCTGTCATGTTCACACAATTGCATGAAGATATCCACATGACATTGTGCTCATCCCATACTTCTCCTGTTAAGAACATGAAACACTCCTGTAACTTTTTATTCATGGAGAATTCATTCATGGAGAAACCCCATGAATGGCTTGCTGATAACACTCAGAAGCCAATGTTAGATTCAGAAGCCAATAACGTTTCATTCTCGCTATCGTGGAGCAATCCAAGACCTTTTCCAGAGTGCATTTTGGTAGTGACACTTCATTCTTATTGCTAGCATTGTTTTTGGAGTTGATTTCTCTCTTTTTTCTAGATGTAGGGCACAATCTTCTTTCAATTGGATAAAAATAATGTAAATATGTATACCACTGTGTAAATTTACAGTGCTATAAAAATAAAGGTTAATAATGCATGAAACATTCAACAAGAATGGATGCAATTGTGCTTCCTCTTTGTTTTTATATCATTATTATCACACAAATGCACAACTGTGTGAAAATATCAATCGCTATAGTGCTATGCATCCATTATCTTCAAATGGCGTGATTGTTGTTCAATTGGCCGTCGTGTGATAATCTTCAGCGAAATTAGTAGAAAAGTGCCAATTCAGTACATGAAAAAGCTAAGAACCTCCATGTAATTATGGCTGCATCTCCAAAGAATTAATGCAGTTTGACAGTGCTTAAACTGTCATGACTCAGTGCTATGGAATTCTGGGAATTGTAGTCTTGTGAGATCTCTGTCAGCTCTGTCAGAGAGCTCTGGTGCCACAAGAAACTACACATCCCAGGATTTCATAGGATGAAGCCATGATAGTTAAAGCAGTTTCAAAACACATTAATTCTGCAGTGTGGCAGCAGCCTATATTTATATTAACAAAGGAATGTTTATTACCCTTAATTTAATCTTAAGTGAGCACTTAACCTTTACTGAAATTAAGGGAGAAATCCCACCCATGATTTTATTCCTTTTCCCATTTTATTCTTGAATTTGGGCAAGAAGAAATAGCTGCATGAATTTTTGAAAAGTCGATTTCTTATCCACTCTACCTCAAATCCTTCTCTTGCTTCCCCTTTTTCTTTTATAATCTCCTCTCCATGCCCACATCCTTTTCTTTATTTTACTGACTCATTCACTTTTTAAAGCCCTGGTTTTTTTCTACAGAATTAGAGAGGGTTAATTAATGGAAGAGAATTTTGATCTGAGGAGACTAGAACTGGATTTATCCATTCTGAGCCCAGAGACCTCTTTCGTACTACGTAATTATAGCACTATATTTCACTTTAGCTGCCATGGCAACATCCTATGAGGTTGGCAGTTTAAGGAGGGATACTTAGGGGCTCAACAGATGGCCCCTTTCCTTGCTAGATTGGGGGCACGGCAACCGCACACTGTGGTCCCGATCTCACCTTTCCACAGCACAAAAAGAAGCAGCAAAAAGCGGGTCTTTTTCACACTGCAAAAAGGGCACCGTATCTACCATCGTGGTGGCTTTTTGGTGCTTCTTTGGTGCAACATATTTAAACACTGTGCCATCAGAGTGCCATGACGCCCCCCCCCATGAGGTTGGGTGTGTGGCGTGGCCCCGGCACGGGGGCAGCATGGGTGCAGCCCCCATGCCAGTGTATAATGCTGGTCTGTAGAGGCTCTTAGAATTTTGTGCCAGGGCGCTCCTCTAGTGATTCCTCAAACTACAAATCCCTAGAGTCTATAGGATGTGCCTATGGCAGTTAAAAGGGGATCAGAGTGCTATACCAGAGTACTATACTTGTACAGTGTGATGGGGCCTCAAGGAGAGAACAGCAGCTACCAGCAGCATGATTTCGAAGCTGGCTGGCAGAGTATGCAAAAGAGCTGCTGATATTTTCAGACTGATGTTGCCCTGAATGCCTTCAGGGTCTGGGTTGTTCTCGTTTTTGCACCCCCACAATATCTATTCAGACGGACATCCGCAAAAAAGATGTCATAAAACATTGCAAGTCTTTTATACTGTGCTCTAGTCTTTCCAGAAATGAGATTTAAAGACAATGTAATGGTTGGCTGTGCAAGTCTGAAAGCGCTGACTATAAAGCTGACATAAATCTATATCCCATATTTTTCTAAATCATTCCCTGTTATTACCAACAGTAACAGTTCTTTCTCTCTTTGGCAGATTTTCCCTGGAGCAGAAGGCTGGCCATTTCCAAAATACTTGGGGTCCTGCGGACGGCTGATAGTCACTATCAGCACCAGGCCCCTCAAGGTTTTTTATGGTGCATCTTCTGATGTGGCAGCAGATTTGGCTCTTCAGCTCCTTGCTGTTCTTGAGTCCATGACAAATAATGACCTGAACTATTTCTTCTACTTTACCCGTGTGGATGCTGGCACATTTGGTGTTTTCAGTGATGGGCATCTGTTCATCCGGGATGCCAGCACTCTGGGAGTCATTGACAAGCAGGAAGGTACCCACTTTCATCTTTCAATAAGCATCTGTCACAAGAAAATATGAGGCAGGACAAAAATTAGATTTTATTCACTGGCTCTTTAGGTTCAAGCACTTAATGGTAGGGCAGTATGCTGAAATGACAATAGGCAACAAGTAGTGGCAATCTCCACACAAATGCCAAGCTGGTAGATTCTGTGTGATTGTCAAATTTAAACACTCAACTGAAGTTACACAGATGCAGGTGTGTGTATACACATATACATGTTGCATTTATGCAAATACATTCACATGGTTGTCTGCTGTGAAAGTGTAGCAGGTTCCAACAAAGACTACAATTGTCTTTATATAATGATTTTATTCCAGATATATGTGATTGAATGCTCAATAAACTCTGGCTCGTGGAAAGAGAGTTTGTCAAGGGAGAGAGCTGGGAAAGAACTCTTTCCTGAACCACAACAGTTTTCCACACAATATGCAACTAGCTTTGTATTTTCAGAAATGGAGATCCACAATTCCTTCTTCTTTATACTATGCATTGCTAGGTATAATCTGATACTGTAAAGCAGAGATAAGCAACTATGGAAGCCTAAGGGGCTACATTATCCCCCAGGAGACCTTAGAGGAGTACACCTGCTCCTGCAAAAAAACAAAAACAAAAAACAAAAAAACAAAAACAACAACAAAAAAACAAAAACAAAACAAACAAAAAACCCTTAAAATTAAAAATCTAAAACATTTTACTCCCAAATGCCTTTGGGATATGGGAGCATTTTCACCATGTTCTAGATGTCAAAAAAGTCCTCTCCTTCAACTAAATTGGCCTGGGCTGTGTGTGCAAAGTGTGGTGCCAATGCTCCTCAAGCTCCCAGTTGACATTTTGGAACATTTTAAGTCAAAATAATTTACTTACATTTTTGGCAAAAATTGCTTTTGAGCCCAGGGCGGTCGAAATGCCCCCCATACCTTCAGGTATTTGAGGGTTTTCTGGAGAGAAAGAGACAGAGAAGAGATTGATTTCAAGTCATTTCTGACTCATGGTGACCCTATAGTCATGGTGTTTTCTGGGACTAAAAGTATGTGACGCACCCACGGTCAACCAGTGGGTTTCTATGGCTGAGCAGGGAATTGAACCCTGATCTCCAGATTTGTAGTCCAATGCTCAAACCACACCATGCTGGCTCTCAGATTTGTTAGGTTTAATTAACTATGAGATCATGTTGCACACACACACACAGCTTCCCCAAGGCCACCCCGTGGGTTTTATGGCCAAGCTGGGAATTGAACCCCGATCTCCATATTCCTATCCTACCTTCAAACCTTTTCCTCCCCCTGTCTTTGTCTCTGTTCCAAAACACACTGCAGAAATAATCAAGTTTGAGACCACTTTAACTGCCCTGGCCCAATGCTAGAGAATTCTGGAAACTGTAGTTTTGTGAGAAATTTAGCCTTCTATGTCAAGAGAGCTCTGGTGCCACAATAAACTACATTTCTCAGGATTCCCTACCACTGAGCCTGAGCAGTTAAACCAGTCTCAAGGTGGTTTATTTCTGCAGTGTATTTTGGACTTCTCTCTCTCTCTCTCTAATCCCGGGGAGCCCCGGGGGGGGGGTGCACTCTGCTCTCCCCTGAAGTACACAAACCAATGATTTCTGCATTGTGCAATTTGCATCTTGGAATAAGTTCATGGCTATAGCCTGAGACCTGATTTTTTTTAGACTGTCCTGACTTAGCCCATCCTCCAATTTATGAAGAATTCTGGAAAACCCAAAAGCTTACTTGCTTGCTCTTTCTTTCTTTTCTTTCTTGCCCATTTATGGATATGGGTTTCTCTGTTTTATTCAGGGACCATCATAGTGTGTGCGTGCATGCATGTGTGTGTGCATGTATAGATAAAAATAAAAATAAGTTATTGATGGGCTAGATTCTCATTCTGAGATTGTGGTCTCGTAGCTTGTCATCACAGATTTCATGTGACAATTTTCTTCCTCTACTACATGTCTAGTGTTCTCAGCTTTCAAGCCTTCTGTTTTACTGTTTGTATGTCTTACATTTTGACTGTAAACCTATGGGCAGGAACTATTAGATGTCTTTGTAAGCTATTTTAGACCTATTTTTTGGCTATGCAATGGTGCATAAGTTAAGATAGACACAAAGACAGAAAGTCTTTACATGGAGTAGTTTGAAACACACTGAGACATTTGCCTATGTTATTTTTTTAATGCACCAGAAAAAGACTTTTTATTCTGCTAGAATTTTTAAGAACTGTATGGTGTTTTCAAAACTTGGCTCTATTTTAATTATGTGTCTGGTTTTATTTTAGCTTTATTATATATTGCATTGTTTTCATCTCTTCCTGCTGGGTGTATCCTGGTTTTGTTATAAGTAGAATCATGGGTTCATGGAAGGACCATCTACTCCGACTCACTGTCATGCATTAATACACAACTATAGCACTCTTGAAAGATGCCCATCCAACCTCTGTATAAAGAGAAGGAGAAGGGAATCCACTACCTTCTAAGACAGTCTATTCCACTTTCAAACTGGTCTTATAAAGATTCCTTCTAATGTTTAGGTGAAATCTCTTTTCTGTAATTTTAATCAAAGTAGTTTTATTTCTATTTTGTATGTTAGGTTTTTTGTGTGTGCAGAACCCAAAGAACTATGACAACTGGGCAATCTTAGAGTTAAGTAAGTCTGTAACTAATTTTTATTTAACTTTTGTCATTGCTGTCAGGCAGCCAATGGATGGATGGACAACAGGAAGAGAAAGATATCTTTAGCTGCTTGGTGACAGATAACCAGTCCATGCAGCCCTCCTGTAATTCCATCAAGCATACTCAGAGCCTCAGCATGGTGTGTGCGGAACTTCTGTCTAAGCTCTTAAAAGGAACATTTCTGCCTCCTGTGCAGAAGAGGATTGATCGTGCTCTGGACATCTGTGCAGACAGCTCTCTCACCACCCAAGAGATTGCCATGGCAGCTCAAGAGCTGGTTGAGATTTTGAAACCTCTGAGGACCTGTGATTCCCATTTTGCCTACCGCTACCCTGACTGCAAATACAGCGTCAGACTCTGAAGAAAATGTTTCACTGGAATCCCAAAGCTATTCTTCACATACCTCTTCTGCCTTTTGAAGTTAAAAGGATTGGAATCATTCGATCCAGTGAGATGTGAACTCTTTTTCACTGTGTGAATGTACCATGTTCACACTTCATATCTTTGTTTGGTCAGCATCTTAAAAAGCTCAGTCAGTTTCACACAGCACTTATGTGACAATGTATCTCTGAGCCATTTATCATTTTGGCCATGTTCAGATGTCTCCTGTTTACCTCACCTGAATGTACAGTAGTTCACAAAAGTTAGCTGCTGTAGAGTCTTATATCATAACAGAAACTTCTAGACCTCCCAAGGTGCATTGAGCCAAAGCCACAATTCTGTTATTTCCTTTTTAGGCAGCTGCTTTCTATAGCTGCACGGAAAGCAACTCTTGAATAAACTCCAAACATCTTCCCTGATTGTTTACTAGAAATGGGATCTTTTGTTCCTCTCAGGAAAGCAGAGACTTACTACCAACTGCCCTCTTTCAGGTCATTCTTCCCTCTTTTCCAGCTGTGGTGGGAACCTGGGGTTGGGTGGGTGGAGGGAATGGGTTTGATTGGCTGTTTGCAACCATTAGGGCATCTGCTCCACTACCAATTCTGGGTTGATTTCTTGGGATCAATAGTTGCCAAGGGGCTACTTAGGCCTCACCATCTGGTTGTTTTCACTTCACCTTCTTTCACCACAGCTACATTAAATTTAGCTGCTCTCTATTTTACCTTCATATCCAGACTAATTTCATTTGTTTCTGTGGGTACATAGACTGATTGGAAAGGCCTGCCTCAGTCACAAAAGGAGTGGGAAGGAATCTTTGTTGATACCTGCAATTCTAAAAAGATGAGAAAGGACAAATAGGTGTAACAGTTTAATACAAATTTAATTATGCCTTCATGGGATAAAATGGGCTCATAAGTGATTCTTGCACCAACTAATGATTATCTGGAGTGTGTGTGTGTGTAAAGCAGAGCTTGACAAGTGAGTGTTGAGGAGGAAAGAGGACAAAAATCAGGTGGCATCAGAAAGGGTTTTGATCAGTAAGGTGATCTTGCCAAGAAGAAAAATGCCTCAAATTAGTACAAAGTGCTCCAAATGAGTGGCACAGTATGATAGAAGACAATAAGGCAAGTGTGGCAACTTGTTGCATTGTTGGATTGCAACTTCCATCAATCCTAGCCAGTGTGGCCAAATGGTGGGGATAATGGGAATTCCAGTCAACATCTGAAAAGCCACAAGTTCTCCATCCCAAGCATAGGGTGCAAGAGAAAGAAAACTATATTTCTGCCTTTTTAAAAATAATACAGTGGGGCCTTTGGTATCTGCTGGAGTTTGGTTCCAGGATCTGGCCTGTATACCAAAATACATGGATGCTCAAGTCCTATTATCTCTCTCTCTCTCTGGCTTTTCTTCGCTAACGAAGATTCAGGAAGGACTCATCCCACACTTTCTACAAGTGTGTTGATGACTAAAAAGGCCAATCTGAGATAAATGGTGCCCCTTATATAAAATGAAAAAATCAATATTTGCATAGGCATTAGTGTACTCTTTCTTAGCTCTGCAAAACTGATTCTATCATCTTATAAAAGGCAAGTTACAGAATTAAAGAGCAATAAGAATTCCCTTTCACAAAGGGATAGCACACTTCTTGTATATCCTGTCATCTCTTAAGAGAAATCATTGGACCCACAAAGAAAGATCAGTCTAGTTAGCGAAACTCAACTCACCTTGAGAGTAACTGAAGTGCAGGATGAGTGGATGCTCATGCCTTAAATTCTGTTCTCGGTAGCATTTATTTGTAGCATGTTATAATATACTAATTCTGGTTAGTAACCCAATTCTGCTCATACTTCAGTTTTCCTATGGCTCAGTCTACATTCTTATAGTTTTAAAACTATTTGTGGAAGAATTTTGTGTCAGCAACATCAAATATAATACTTCTGGAAGTTAGACTTATCTGTTCAGTAAATGCAGAACCCGATGAATCAGTAAACTAATCCACTGGGATGAATAAAGATACTGGATTTAGATTTAATGTTTTTCCATGTAACAGTTCAGAAAGTATGGGAGCAATTTAATATAAAGAAATGCTATCATTAACTTTTAACTCCAAACAAATAAATGTCCTAAAGGACTCTAATGCTTTAAAAATTATCAGTGTATTTGAATTACAAAATAAACAGAAATATAGCATGATTTGTAGTTAAGACAATGCAGCCATATGCTTACTTTTTAAAAAGAAGAAGAAAGAAACTGGAATGTACAATTCTTGTTTTGGTTGTGTTCTAAGATATTCTCATTAAAACTATCTCCTTTATTATTCTTTGCTAAATATCAAGGTGTCTAAATCTAATCTCCAAAATCCTGTAAAATATTGTACTTCATGGAGTTGTTACCTATCTTGTCTCACTACTACAATTTGGCATTAGCTATTTGTATGTAATTGCAAGAAGTGCAATATAACAATAAACCAGTCCAAAGGACATATATGTTATACTTTTGTAAGCAATACTTTACAGTAGACACCTCAAATCTACTATAGATGTAAAACTTAAAAACGAGAAAAATTTAGGCTCTAATTCTTTATACATATATTTATATTCAACTTTATATATATAATATATATTATATATATACACAAGCACAAGGGTATATATAAAATATATATAACCAAATTAAAAAAAAATCAACAAAAATGGGGCAATGTACATATAGTCTTTTCAAAACTCAAACAATACAAAAACTTTAAACATTAAACAATTTTAATAAAAGTTTCTGTACAATGCTAAGCAGTTTTATTTACATATAGAAAATGTAATAGGAGTAGTGTTTGAAATTACAGAACTCCTTAAAATTTCAATGGCAGGTAATCTGGAAAAAATAACAGCATTCCATTCACAAATATTTTCAAGCAATAAATATGTATTTATAAATAGTGTAAATTTACATCAAGATTAGAAACAAAATCACAAATCTGAAGTTTATTTTTTAGTCTATGTGCAACCCATTTATCTTTGTGACTTGGCTGTTAATTTTTTAAAATTTTATTTAGGAAACAAAAAGTAACCATCATGGTTTCAAAACAAGACAGGATAACATAAAAGCAGTAAAAAAAAGTATCACCTAACCTTTCACATTAAAAAAAAGTGTAGCCCAAAGAAAGACTTAAAATCCTAACTACCTTACAAAGAAATGACCAGCTATGCTAGTACTTTTCCAAGAAAAAACTCTGAAAGGGGAGGGGAAGAATAGATGAAACCAATTCATCAGCCCAGAAACAGAGAAATACAAAAGAGGTGGTCTTCAAGTCAGTAGTCTGTATAATGTTGCCAGTTTTGTCAGATATATACAAAACATGGAATTTGTTTTTAAAATTCAGCTGAATGAGCCTTCTATATGTTAAATTCTGGAGTAGGAGCTGTGCTCTCTCCTGTCCAGCTGGTTGACACTCCGCACTTGGAAGGTTGCATAGACACAGCTTTCAGCCAGCAGCCTTATGGGATCGCTACAAAAATCAGTGGTGCAGAACTGGGTCACTTCCTGAATATCAGAAAAGTTATATGTAAATGTCCTTGGAAAATGTCAAGATGAAGATGATGGCAATGGAGATGCCTGAAAAGAGAAAATACACCACATTACCTTTTAAAAACTGGTACTTATGGTGTTGACCAGAAGCATACAGAGCTATTTTGACTTTGTAATACAGGGACTTTCTTTTAATGACAAACTTGTGCCCACGCAAACCATGGACTTGCCATCCAGGGATCTTAGCTTCTGCAAATGGCAAACCTTGGTTTTTTCAATGGGCATGCATGCACCCATTAAGGTCCCATGTTTTTTGCTATCTGTAGGACGGGGGGAGGGAGTTACAGAACGAATCCCCCAAGGATAGCAAGGGACTACTGTATTACTCTTTAGTTATCTTGAAGACACTGATTCCTCAAACTCCCAATAACCACACAATAGCTTGGATGCCATACCTTTTCTATGTTCAGTTTCCTGCATCCCTGAACATCTGTCCTTTGGGACTGAGGGATGCTTTGAAATAGTGTGGGAAGTGATAAACATGGACTACAGATAATGAGGTGGGCAGAATTTACCCACATCCTTGTATGAAGGATGGAGCAATTTAGGATCTAATCCAGGTGGCTGAAGTATGTATTTTGAGTCAAAATAACCTTTTCAAGGCTTTAATACCTTCAACCATCAAGACCTCCCAGACTACCCTCTCCAGTAATAGCAATTCACATTTTAAATATGCTGCACCCTCCCCAAAACTTTTAAAATAAACCCCATTATTATTATTATTATTATTATTATTGATGTTGTTAAAAACCAGAACTGAACTTCTGGCCTTCCGACTGCAGATGTCCCTCTGATCATTCTTTGTTCTTTCAGAAGACCAAATATATTAGTCCTCTAAGCCTATTTGAAGGCTTGGGGAGGGGAGATGCAAAGGGGCTTCAAGAGACTCCTTGTTGGGATTTTCTGACACTTGAGAAGCCCGTTCGTCTTCCTTTCTCACAAAGTGTTGAAGTATTATTTCAATCCCTACTGACCATTTCCAATTTTTTTCTTTTTGGGTGGCAGCAGTTTTGACAGTCCATGTTGTTCCACAGGCCAAAAATTGATCCTTAGTCCCGTGACAACTGCCCACTCCAATTTAAGTCACAGGACTTATGCTAATCGTCCAACAGGTAATCTTTTTCCATGTCCTTTCCTGGTCACTTCAAGAATGTAATAATCTGATGCCAAGGTAAGGTTTAAATCCTATTCATTTCTCCCAATATGGCTCTAATTCTTTTCTACTTTCCCTCACCAAAGTCAAACTTTCTATATTAAAAATCTTGACCTACAGAAGACAAGACAGTCTTCCTCATCCAAATTGCTTGCTCATCCCATGCCTTTAAACATTTGTTTTCAGTTTATTTCCTTTCTTTAATATATCACAGTTCTACCTGTGCATTCAAAAATTTGTGATATGCAAGTGTCAAAGTCAGCCAGTTACAAACATTTACTTGTTTGTAAATGACCTAGAATTAGGAAGTGAGGTTTGCTGTTCAAAATTGGATTGTGAAGAGCTCCAAAAAGCTCTTTCCATACAGGGGTAATCAAACAATAAAAAGGCGAATGAAACTCTACATAGGCAAGTGTAAAATGATGCATATTGGGGCAAAAAGTGTCACATATACTGATGGAGTCTGAGCTGGCAGTGACTAACCAAGAATGGAATATTGGTGTTGTGGTAGATAGGCTAATGAAAATGGCAATTCAATGTTCAGCTACTAAACAATCAAGCAAAAACCTGATTGGCAGAGTGTTGTTGTTATTTGCCACTAATCTGGATTCAATTTATGTGGCCCTATGAATAAAAGACCTCCAGGAGCCCTAGTCACCAACAGCCCCTAAACAGTCTTAAAACTCAGGCCCATTACTTCCTTTATCTAAGGTCCAAAAACACTGCAAAAATAATCCAATTTGAGACTGTTTTAACTGTCCTAGCTCAATGCTAAGGAATTCTGGGAACTGTAATTCTGTGAGACATTTAGCCTTTTCTGTCAGAGAACACTGATGCCATAATAAACTACAATTCCTAAGATTCCTTAGCACTAAGACAGGGCAGTTAAAGCAGTCTCAAGCTGGATTATTTCTGTAGTGTGTTTTGGACCTAAGTTATCATAAAATTCGTGGTTTTAGAAAAACCCAAGGAACCACTGATGAGTCAATCTGTATCATAAAGATGTGCAGCTGAGACAGAGATCAAAGCCAGTGTGTGTAGCTACTTTTTGATATTATTGTTCAGCCTCTTATCCAAAAGAGACATCAACATACTCATATGCTACGATCAGAAGCACTACTGTGAGGTAGCTTTGGAAGACAGTAACAAGGGGGAAGCCATATTCATTGGTTCCCCCCCCCCCCATTAAGGAATGCTCCCTCAACAAGTGTCACGTGACACAGACACAGTCATCCTTCTTGTGCCAGGTCAAAACTTGTCTTTATTTCAGGCAGAGTGTATATGATAGGCTGTTTTAATATAGTTTTAATTAGTTATGTTTAACTGTTTATGGTTGTTGATTTTGTAATTTAATATGCTGTGGAAGCTGTTCTGTTCTGGATTGAAATCTTTGTATGTAATATTGGTTAAAATTACCTTGAATAATTTTACAAATGGCACCTAAAAATTTAACAGCATTTACTTATAAAAGAGTATCATCATTAGTTTATCTAATCTCCATAAGGTATAATTATATTTGCTACAGTTAGTAAGTGCTTACTGGACACAAGGTTCTTGTCTTCTCTGTACAACAATTAGTTGAGTTCAACTAACACGATGTAAAATATACTCATGCGCCAATATGCTTCTGCCTAAAAAATACAGTTCACTTACTAATGTAAATTGGTCATAGATTTGCATCAAGTCCTCCATTTTGTACTGTTCTAGCACCACAAAATTTTCCAGGTTCCCACATATCTTTCGTGCACAGTCTAGGCAATGTACAATATAGGTTTTACGAGAATTACTCTCATTTGTGACATAAAGCAAATTGAAGACTTCCACCTGTGGAACATAAAAACAAGTAAAATGTAAGTTGTAGCATGATGTAAAATGAGGCAGGGAAACACTGCAACACCTCTGGATCAATATGCAAAGCTAAAGTTCTAGATTGTGATAATGTTATGTAGGTGATAAACTAAAAGGTTGGTAGTGCTAAAACTGGGAGACAGTAAAATGACCACAGATACAAATAAGTAAGTGTAGGAGACCATCCACAACTAAGCTTCTACATATTTTCTTCACAAACAGCTTCTGCTACTTTATATGCAGTTTTCAAATCCAAGATAAATATTTGACCTTGGATATTATATAGTACTAATAGAAAGTAGAAACATGTTGCCATAAAGAACTAATACACTTTAAAAGGCTTACAAAACAGATGAGCTACTCTTTAAAATGCTACATAATACAAACATTATATTTACATCAGAGGTAAAAAAAAAACAACCCCAAAACCCTTCACTGGGAATTCTAAGGCCCCATTCATACTAGCCCATTTGCCCTGGTTAGATCCGGATCAGATCATGCATGCCATTACCGAATCTCTCCGGAAAAGAGTTCATACTACCCTTTGCCCCGATCAATGCTTCCCGGTGCATTTTACCCCTCTGAAGTTCATACCTGCAAAAGTAACGATTCAAGATGGAGCCTCCTAGTTGTCAATCAAATGATGTCATGGTGACATCTGATGCAGCCATTGGCTGCGCTAGTGCTCCATCTGCGCTTGGCTTTTTTTTACACTTTTAAAAATTTAACAGAATATGCGCACGGAGCATAGGACTGGAAGCAGTGCGGCTTGTGGAGATCCCTTCCCCTCCTCCTCCTCCGTTTTTCTCAGCACCAGGAGTGCTTCATCAGGCACTTCTGAATTTTTTTTATTATTTTTAAAATTTGACAGATTATGCACATTCTACATGGGGCTATTTAAACGGGAGGGGGAACCCTCAATCCATATATGGATAGCTGGCTTCCATATATGGATTGGGGGTTCCCTCTCCCTTCGTTTGAATGCTCAATATGAATGGGGCTCTTTCCTACTCTCATTTAAAAAGCGCCATGTAGAATGCACATAATCTGTCAAATTGTAGAAATAATAATAAAAAAAATCAGAAGTGCCCGACGAAGCACTCCTGCTGCAAAAACTATTAGACAGCACCGGATCAAAACCAGTGGTTGCAGGGAGAAGAAGTATGTCCCCTGGCCATTACCCCTTCCCTGAACTTGACCCAATCATGATCGGAGCCAAGTTCACATTCGATTGAACCGGTTTTTCCAAAAAGAAACAGTAAATACCCAGCTTTCGGAAAACCCGGGTTTAGGGGGATTTGCGCTGGAACGGGTGTGCAAGATCCGAATTCCCTAGTGAAAAAAACGGCACCAGTATGAACTTCTCAATTTTAATCTGGGTTACAAACCGGTTTATATGGTAGTCTGAATGGCCCCTAAGATTTTGTTTTCTTTGTTCTCCAAGGCACATAAATCAATGAGTAGAACAGTTCTTGTGTATAAGGCATAAATGTCCATACTCTGCATCTGCCATTGTACTTTAAGACAAGGAACATAAATCTACTTACTGGTTTATGACTTCTGACAAAAAATGAGAAATGTCATGGGGTTTCAACTGCTAGTTCCAATTAGAGTAGACCAAACAAATTAATGGAATGCATATAAGTATCAGTTTCATCAACTGACTGAATACACCTACCAGGTGCATATAGGGCTATTTTTATAATAGGTTGAAGTTATAATACCGCTGCCTAAACCTTGGTTATAATCACATGTATCTTTTATGCAAGCAAGAGAATGATGTCCACAATGCTCCTTATGTTGATGCCAAGTTTTTTTTAAAAAGGTTTGTTTAATGCAAGCATTCGGGGACCTAGTAAAATTATAAGTTAGTATTCAATCTGTTAGATTTCATGTCTTATTTTTGTGAGTTAATAATTGTTTTATGAGGTTTTAAAAGTGAGTTCACTGGCAAACAAACAATCCCAAACACAGTTACAGTAAGTTCATTTACTGCTGGTACAGACTGGCAAAAAGAGCCAGATTCAGGGTGGCGTGGGAGTGCAAGCACTTACCTGCCACCTGCCCTGACTCTGCCCCCAAGCCGGCATCATGCTGCCTGCTCAACCAGACAGCGGGCAGTGTTTAGACACCGCATGCTAAAGAAATGCCATGGCAGCAACAAAGGCACCCTTTCTCCTTTTTGCACCAGGAAAAAGGCTGGATAAAGGCTGCAGCATGCAGTTGCCACAGCCCTGATCCGGTACACAAAAGGGAGTGTGATGTCGCCCCTTTAAGGCTGTGTGTTTTTGGCCTTAGCTGCAGTGAAGAAAACTGACACTTCAGAATAAGTGTAATGGAGTACAGAGTTGAGAACTATGACACCCAAAATGGAATGGGTGGGTAAATATTTGAATGTAATAGAACCTTGCAATATCAGATTTTTAAAAAACTAAGAAAATCCACAGTACACATATTTTTACTAACCTCACATATGCTACAGTAATGAGCTGGCTCTTCCTTTGTTCTCCCATGCCATACAATCTCTTTTCCTGCAGCAATTAGAGCTTCTCTCAAAGTCTGACATTGCTTGAGAGTTCTCAACAGGCAATACCTGTAACAGAAATTAAAATAATCTTTCATCCATTCATATACCTGTACTTAGATTAATTTGTTTTTAATTTTGTCATTAAAAATATTGTGGGCTGTTCTGATAGCCAGCAATTTAAATTAGTGGAATATACATTGTCTTAACTGGATAACACAACAATTTTTTTTTTAAAAAAATAGGTAGATGGTATATTATACTGGCAGTGAAGCAGTACATTCAAACAAAAGACATGTGAACTCTTTCAACTGTTCATAATATTTTGCTTGCTTGCAGAAAGATTATAAAAAGTGAGTCAACTGGGATACTTCACTCCTATCATTCATTCCTCAGCAATCCTCCTACAACACCTTATCAGCATCTCTCTTAGTGGTTGGAGAGTGACCTCAGAAGAGCTCTCTTCCTCCTTCCCTCCTCCAAAGTGCAAAGAAGAAAGCCACAATACAGCACACTAGGTGTAGTGAGCCTGGTAAACATAGTTCTTCAAGGTTCTCAATAAGTTCAATTGAGCTTATTGGACTCAGAAGCCCTAGGGAAACTATGAAAGACTTGGGTTCCTAAGTGTAATAGTGGAAGAAGAAATACTGTTGTTCCCCTCTCCCCATTAAATTTGGAAAGAGAGAGAACATCAATACAAGGTTACTAGACCAACAAAATTATAATTTAAAACAAAGAGCAATGACAACATAAAATCTCATTGATCATTTCAACACAATATATCTTTAAACTCCACCTAACACAGTGAGAGAGTCAAAGATACCCCTTCTGAGGGGAAATTCCATAAATAAAGTCTCACCACGAACAAAACTTTATCTCTTGCGCATATCAGCTGACTCTAACAGTGGTCTTGTAAGCAGGAAAGGCTTGTGAGCCAAGGGTACACAAAATGCAGCCTGCATGCAGTTCCCTAAACCTTCTTTGCAGCCCTCAAGGTCAAGGAAAACAGAAGTACTGTACTGCTGAAATTCCATAGCATAATTGAACAGTACAGTGGTTTACTGTTGAAATTTGGCAACAAAGTGTGCCTAGAGCAGACCAAAGTAGGGGAAACACTATTTGAGGCAGAGATAACAATGACCAAACCCTAATGCTGCTGCCAAAATCACTGTACAGAACTACCCGTTTTCTGAATGCCTGGCTCTGGGTCAGTCACTCTTGCCTCTCCCAGACCCAAGCAAGATCTATACAGTAGAACCAGCTGTTCTCAGCAGCATGAGGGCTTTAATGGTCAACCTCTGTGTTTTCACCACATCGTTGCCCTCTTCCAGGGAGGCTTTTCAATACCACTGCATTGCTCACCTGCCTCCTTCTATTCCATCACTGCAGAGGTGGCAGCCAGCCAGATAAAGATTAAAACAACAACAACAGATAAAACACACACACCAACGAAGTGCCATACTCAAGCAGTCACCCAACTTGAATGCAAAGAGTGTTTTACTGTCATTTATGGCCTGACAGCTGGTTTTCTAATGAATATTATGGCTACTAAGAGTAGTTTCAGAATTCTGAGGTTACTCTGCATTTGGTTAAATGGTACATACATGCTTTAACTGGTTAGGCAAATCTTTTGCAACAGGAAAAACAGCTTTTAAGGATTATGATGAGAAGTCCTCGTGTTCCCCTGCACCTCACCAAATGAGCCTTCAAAATAACCTCTAGAACCCACATCTTCCTACCACTATCATTTAAAAACTAGATTAAAGCTGGTACATACAACATGTATTAGCATGATCAATATTTTTCTACACCTTCTATGTTGTGCACTCTAAGAAACCTTTTACTAATTTTTAAGCTTACAGTGCCTTTTAGAAGGCCTATGCTATCTCTCAAATACAACATTTTATTTGATTTTACTTTACCAATATCACACTAGCTTGTTCTAATATACTAATTATATGAAAGCATATTTTGGTTAATGTTTAATTTTTTTCATTAATAGTTTGAAAAACTAATGTTTCTATTATGTCAGGGCAAAGTTACTTAGCTGCTTAGTTGTAATTTAAACATTTCCAAAATAATTTTATCCACTATCTTTCCTGCTAACATATTTCTTAACTTTTAGTAATTATCATATGATTTAAATAACTGGGGGAAGGGGCAGATTTAGGAGGGATGCCCCCCTGGGAAAATAGCTAACTCGCTCTATGACAATACTGAGGAGAAAGATTACAGATGCAAACTTCTAAACTACATGGGAAACCAAGAAGAAACATTCAAGAAAAAGGAGGAAGGAAATGGGAATGGGTGGGAGGAAAGATATGCAAAACATCAGCACAAGGCGTTTATGTGAAGAGATTCAGCTGAAACATCTCTGCCATTCCTTACATTTTATAGCTAAAACTGTTCAAAAAGAGTTTTAAAGTGCCAACCCCACTCCAATCTTGCTTGAGATTTATTTCTTATGTAAGAAATATCTTGCTACTAGTAAAAATCAAGAAAAGTATTATAGGACATCCCCGATTTCGAAGGAATGGGATTGGGTCCAATTCTGCCCAAATGGTAAGAATACATTAGTATGAGCTGTTCACATATAGAATTGAAATCAAAATAGCAAGTATTCACTGTAGATGTTTTTAATCGTTTATCTAAAAGCCTCATACAGTGATGTTTGTTTGTCTGCTGATTCTGCATTGCAATGCCACTCATGGCCACCTGAGGGCTTTATGCTTGGCTAGAACCCTAAATATGACTGTGCCACCCTCTTTTAAATTAACTGTGAGCCTTGGAATGTTGGAATGATAGTGGCAGCAATGAGACTGACATTTTAAATTATATTTTCCAACGCAATACTTGCTTTTCAGAAACAACAAGAACTCCCTCAATCTGGACTTACTCAATATGCAACGGGATCTTGTAGCACCTTTGAGATTAACTGAAAGAAAGAGTCTATTTCCTCAGATCCATGAGGTGGAGGGGAGAATCCAGGTACAGAACTGTATAAGAAAGCTCATTCTACCAGCCTTTTTCTTTCACTCTCAAAGGTGCTACAAAATTCCTTTGCATACTGACTGTCCAGACTAACACAGCTATGTCTTTGAATTCTGGACATACTCAGTGTAGTATTAACTGAACTCTTCAATATTTGAGCCTAGAAATCTCCAAGTATTTTACAAGGACTTTTGCTCTTTATATCATTTTGTACCAATCAAAACTTAGTAAACAAAGACGTATCACCTTAAAATGGGACTTACTTGATCATTTCAAAAAGCTTTGGATCTGAGATTTTGATATTTCGTGCTATGTTCCAAGAAAGATGAACCATAGGTACTTTTGACTTCACACTTTGCAATTTATTCCATTCGTACCGTTCCACAGCCAGTTTATATTGGCATGCTGCAAGTTAACAGTGGGTAGTAAATATAGATACCAGCTCACTATGGAGAACCAAGGGGTAGTTCTTGTCAATTAAGAAAAAGGTCTAGTCATATGCAAATTGTCTTGATAGTATTCAAAATACTTTGAAAGAATTCCCATTGCATACACCATACAGAGAAATGCAACAGCAAAGGTTTACACGCCAAATAACCTGCATCTTTTTGCTTGAAGAATCACTGGTAATAATAAAACACATTACATCTCATTGTCCTTCAGTTATAAACTTTGGTAAACGAGCTATATTCCTAAGGAAAAGTTATTTTACCAAATGGTCAGACATTGACAATCTAAGATTCTTGGCTGTACTCAGACACCATGTTCTCCCAACCATAATTTAAAGGGTCAGAAAAGACTCCCTGGGATCCCTCTCCTGTTCTTGCATCCAGCTTCTGGATATGAGAAAACACTTCCTTTTCATCAAATCGCAGAGAGACTGCCATGATGTCCAATGGGCTAAATTGTAGTTTGAGCTATCCCTCCAAAGTAGGATTACAAACCACTGTTAAATCCTGATGTATCGATGTCAGTTAATTCACAGGAACTAGTGAGTTCCCAAACTAGGATGCACGTTATTAAGTAAGGGAGAGGAGAGTTTGGATACACAGAGCATTAAAAAACTGCAGGTAATTGTTTTGAAGACTGGAACATGACATCTGAATACAGTTTGTATTATATCATTCACAGAGTTCTAAAAAAAACCCTGGTATGTTACCCTATAGTGCAACACACATTTCTTCTATTATAAATTGATTCATAAATACTGTTTGAAGGTTGAATTCCTATGCCACACAAACCTTTCCCTCCTTTAGAAATAAGATGTCAGGCTGTCTTACACATTACTCTACTTTCTAACTTCTTTCATATCACATTCTACCTTCATCCATTGCAAATATGTTTAGATCTAATCTTTTAATTTTAATGATTTTAATGCCAGAATTTTCAAATTATTTGCACAACTACATGACTTTACATACCTGTAAGAGGACCAACATTCCAGGCAATGTTGTTACACCAGCCAATGGCCTGAACCCAATGAACAGTCCCAGCATTTATCCATACCAGATCTCCAGGTCTCTGAATAAATCTATAAACTGGGACATTGGCTTCATACAAATCTTCCAAATTAGGCCACCAAGAGCCCATTAGAAAATTCATATTGTTTCTAAAATAGGGAAAAAATGAATACATACATATATACATATATATATAAATATCTGATAATTTTTTTAAAAAAATCAAGTCATCTCACGACATTCTACACAGCTAAAAGGAATACCATGATACTCTGAGTACTGTTTAGTCAGTCCCAGGAATTGCAAAGTATACATAGAATTAGGCATGTCTATCTGGATCCCTCATTCCAGCAGCTCTGCAATAACCAGTATAACTGTGATGGATGTGAGAAGTTTCAGCAATCACTTGCTAGAAGTCACAGACTCATGGAACCTATTATCTGACCAGGAGCTGTTGAAAGCAGTTTAAACAATTATACTGGGATGCAAGAACTAGGTATTTCTCATATTTGTGTTGGCTTTGGTCTACAGAGATTCACACTATAATAGTGTGGAAACTGCTTACTGCCTAACCTTTTCATATCCTTCCCCATACAATTATAGTGAAGGATTTTAAAAACCAAAGAATTTAGACAGGTTCAAAAAGCTGGTCATGTCTAATAGAATTTCTGTTGCTTTTCTTCTTGCCCTATCATATATGACTCTCCAATGTGAAAGCCTGCCATGTGGTAGTGGAAGTTTTTTTCCCTTTTGAAGTAGGCTCCAGGGGTACCAGAATGAGCTGCACTGCTTCTTTTGATTCTAGCTACAAGGAAAACATGTATTTGTATTTCTGTGTCAATATTGCTGTTACAGTGGAATGGATACAAAGTAACAGAGGAAAGGTAAGAAAAATACAGTGGGACAAAACAAAAAAAATGTCCAATATACCTTCTCAAATAAGTTTAATACTTAACATTATTTTAAAAGACAAAGTGGGTTGTAAAATAATTGGAAGCACAGCATATGGTGATAGAAAATAGTGAACATACTTTTCACAGAAGTCATTCATGACGCCCCAATAATTTTCTGGAACAACAAACCATTCACAGTCACCGGGACCTATATTTATATTGACTGAGCAAAAGTTGTTATTTTCCTGATGACCTAATAAGAAAAAGAAAACAATAACAGTGATGTTTACAGTGGTGTTTGCAAGGCACTATAACATAAAGATGTGCGACATGTAAAAAAACACAACAGAACTCTGTTTTTTTTAAAAAGATTAACAAATTTGCTATTCATAAGATTTCACAGACAAGAGGTTTTTTCATGTATCAAATGATAGATATGTTCTTATGGTGCTGTCACAATTTTTCTTCTTCAGCAGACTACCACAGGGATTCCCAACTGTTAAGTTATGGGAAAATTTTTGGAAAATTGACTGAGCACCATGAATAAACTGTCTGCTGCGTGGACAGGATAAATGTTGATGCTTTGTCTTTGTCACTTCGGCTCTTCTTATTTCCCTCTCTCTTATTCTGACTCCCCACTTTTTCCTCCCTCCCTCCCTCACCTCCATATAAATAAATGAACTGTCCCCCTGAAAAAAAGAGGCAGGCAGAGAAAAGTTCACCTCTGCCAAAGATGCTGTCACCCTTTGGCAAGAGGAAACAGGATTTTTAAAAACAAAGTAACCCTCCCAATCAAGTGAATGTGGAAATCATAACTGGAGTAGGGGAGGAGTTTCCATGTTGAAAAAAAAACTAATTTCCAAGGTCTTTTGACAGGACTAAGCATCCCTCCCTCAGACATCTTTTGGAAAGCCAAGTCCCCCTGCCAATATGCTAGTAAATAAAGCAACCGCTTCAGTCACATGTAGGAATTTTTAAAAAAGCTTGGTGGGCATCTCATTGTAGTCTCACACATGCAGTTTCATCTGCAGGTAATCTGTCAGGGTATTGGAAAATAAGCACTGGTGATAAAAGCTTCAAAGAAAATATAAGTTTCAAGGCAGAATTGGAACTAAGCAAGAAAAGTGACTTTACTGAATCGTTCCATGCAAAACAGAAATTGCAAAGTTGTTTGAGGAAACAGAGAATTTTCAAATGGGGGGGCTTTTTCCCCTTATTTTAATACAGTCTAAAACAGAACAACAGACAACAAACGGTACACCAAAATAACAATAGATAAAAGACATTAATCCAGATAATGTCCTGAAAATTATAAACAAGAGGTGTATTCAGGGATCCTGAAAGACATCTTTCCATAAAAATTTAGCTAAAATTGGGGGATGTCTAGAGAATAAATCCTGTTGGATATATTCAATAAGTGGGTGCCAAATCTTATGAAAAGTCAGTCCAGAGTGTAAACCTCTCACTCTATTGTTATTATCTGCAATTTTCTCCATTGACCACAAGTCCCAGAGTCTAGTCCACCATCCTGCAATATTCAACTTTCCAGTTTTCCAGTTCTTGGTTATCTCAAGCCTGGCAACAGCCAAAAGGAAACTGATGAGTTCTTTATGCTGCAGGGCTTTATTTTCTTTCATAAAAATGGAGAACAGAAGGAGGAGTGGTGATAATTGTATACTTTTTTAATGATCTTGGAGACTAGTTGCAAAATTTCTATCCAGTATTTATGCACCAATGGACAGTCCAGCCACATGTGTGCAAAAGTTCCCCTACCTTCACATCCCCTCCAACATTTTGGATTAGCATTGGCAGACATACAAGCCAGTTTAACTGGGGTAAGGTACCTTTGATGGACCAACTTGAGGGTATTTTCTTTAATGGAAATAGACCTAGTTTTAAATAGTAAATGAGTCCATATTTTTCCCCATCTCTTACTATCAATTGAAAGGGAAAGTTCTGCTTCCCATCCTGCCTTATGGAGTGCTGAGTTCCCAAATGTTTCTTCTAAAAGGCAATTATATATGCATGCAATTTGGACTTTGGAGTATATACCCGGTGAGACACACAAGTTTTCAAAAAAAGTGAGGATATTCCTGTATCTGGAGCAGTTTCTTTAAGAATAACTGTATCTGTATTATTTGATACCAGTTCTGATGAACAGGGCCCAGAGCGTTGTATAGTTGCTCTGTTGTGTGTGTGTGTGGGGGGGCTTCAAGTCACAGAGGGGGATGTGCCAAGATGTAAGATGGATAATGCTATGAAAGCACTTGAAGGTAAGGACAAGCAGCTGGTGGAAAATCCAGGACCAGAAAGTTCATCAATATAAAAATTTAAGGAGGGGAAGAAAAGTGAGAGAAAAGATTTGTTTTTATGTACCAGATTTTATTATTTATTTATGATATGTATCCTGTTGAAAGAAAGAAGGCATCAACATTTGTTTAAAGTGATTACTGAGAAGGAACTCTAGATAGCATGCCTGCCCTGTTGCTTTACTTCTCTCTTTTATCTATGTACTCAAGCCTTTTTACCTCCTTCCAGCCTACCGAGGTCACGTCCCCCTTCATTCAAAAGTTAGTCAGCCCTTTCTCTCTTGTCTCCCAGCAGTGGTGCTGCAGGTGTGAGTCACTCTGAGGTCAAAATGAGGTGCCCAGCATTGAAAGCATGACTGGGCACTACAGTCTGACCTGAGCAGTGGTGCCAGCTTATGAACTGGGGCCATGTGGGAAGGCAGCTGCCTCTCTTTTGCTGGGACAGCCAAAAGTCCATAGCAGGCTAGGAGTGAATCTGGGGCCAGAATACTCTAGGGGTCAGACTGGACTACCCTGTTAAGTGTAGACCCACTCAAAAATGTTCGAAACTGTCCTCTCTTACAACTGTAGTACTGTTATAATTTATGCTATTATGAGTAAAGTAAAAGTAAATTTGAATCCTACTAAGAAAATGTTCAAAATCAAGAGGTATTAATATACACTCATCCCTCCATATTTGCGGCTTTGATATTTGGGGATTTGATGAATCACAGATTTGATTAATATGTTCTCTCTAGGAATCTCTAGGTCCTCTAGAGTGCAACTCTATGGTCAACTTTAACTAAAGATTGCACTGAAAGACCTAGATATTCCTAGAGAGAATACTCTACTAGGCATTTGTAGCTTCTCCACTGCAGTTCTATGGTCAGTGTCTGTTGGAGGTTTACCACAGAGTTGCACTGGAGGACCTAGAGATTCCTAGAGAGGTGTCCTTTCAGGTAAAAACAGGGTGTGTTTGTTGTTTGCGGTTTTTCCATATTCACGGGGTCTTGTGCCCCTAACCCTAGTGAATATGGACAGACAAGTGTATCTATAGAACTGCTAACTATAAACAAAGACAAGCACAACAGTTAAGCCACTGCCAGTATTTTGGATCAGTATGTAGCATAAGTTAAGTACCACACATTACCCACCTGGTGTTCTACTGCCTGGTACCTTCATATACAACTGGACTGTGTTCATTCCCAAAATTGTATGACCAACATGACTCAGGAGATTTCCTGCTGACACCACACGCACGAAAGCAGGCAGTTTTGTAAGCTCATGGAGTTGCAGCTTCCACCTGTTATCAAATCAAAAAGAAAACTGATTCATTTATGTGACTTCTTACAATTCTTAAGCAAAGCCATTCATTAGCAAAATCATCACTTTCCACTTACCACTGACACATTATGTTGAAATCTGGCTAGATAATCAGGTGACAGCATACAGACAGAAAGACTCTCTTCTAGGCATGTAAAGACTTTTTGTCTATTTATTTATTTATTTATTTATCTATTTCACTTCTATGCTGCCTTCATCTCAAAAAAGGGACCCAAGATGGCTCACAAAACATTTTCTAACACAATTCGATCTTCTAACTAGTGACAAAACCCCAGATAAAATTTAGATGGTGAAATTCTTTGCCTTTTTGGTAATTTTACTGCACATAATATGTATATGGTCAACCATGTTTTTTTTCCCTGCACACAAAATTTCTTTTTATTTATGACATTATTTATTAAAATACTTATGTTTTGCCCTAAATCTAAAAATCTCAGGGTGTTGTACAACAAAATCAATATAAAGTATAAAATGTTTTTTAATTCAGAAACTTGATTCCTACATAGCAAATCATATTGTGTATGCAAAAGGGATATATGGTACAGTTGGCGGCTGTCAATATTATTTTTATCCTTTGGGTAGATCATGCTAACGGGTGAAACAAACTGCCTCAAATGTGGCTTGGCGCCACAGAAACAGCATGGTAATCCGCTTTGAAGATGGCTGAAAATGGAGCCACTCCTTTTGGGGCTGGCAAAAAGGCAGCTTTTCCCACCAGCCGCGGCTCAGGGGCAGCTTTAAGCTGTTCCAGTGGTGTGTGGTGTGTAAACACCATGCCGATGGAGCACCCAGAAGCTGGGCAGCAAGGCAGCTTCTGGGCATCTTGGGGGCGTGCATCGTCTGTACGCCAAGCTTCCAAGCTGGTTGAGAGCTGGCTTTTTATTACAGTCTGTTTCACCCCTAAATCCGTTACAACTAAGGATGCTATCTTTGCAGTATCATCCCAAAAATTCTACTGCAAATTTCTAAAGGTACTGAGAGAAGACTACCAAGTTATCTTTATTGTCCTTGTCAATGCTGGCCTTAAATGATCTAATATCAGCATTAAACTTTAGTGCTCTTCTTTTATAATCTGCCTTTTATGTGATTTCTTAGTCTCATACTGTAACAGTTTGGTTACTACTTTGTTATAGCCAGTATACTGTATGTACATAGTGTCATAGACAAATAAAACTGATCTGAAATCTTTGGAGGCAGCCCTCACCTGAAACAGCTGGAGACTAGCAAAGGAATCTTTTCACTTGTGGTACCACACATAAAGAATTAATTTTTTTAAAAAAAAATGAACAGTTAGACAAAGGGCCAATACAGACAGCCCAAAGGGGCCGTCTGTGGAGCGTGATTAGGGTTAGGGAGTGTGCAGCATTTGCACGCTCCCTAACCATAACGCGTATGGACAGCACCTTTTAAAATGGCGCCATCTATACATGCGTGCCATTATGGAGTCATGGCATGCACCACAAATCTATACATTTATACAACGTGGCGCGCGCCTGATGTCATGGCACCACAGGAAGGCACCTAGAGCACCCTTTTTGCAGCGCCAAAGGGAGCTCCAAAGTGGAGCTCCTTTTTGCTGCTTGTCCTTAGCGTGGCCTTTACATGGCCACACCAAAGACCCCGAGGGGAAAGGGGCCAAGGCGGCGGCCCCTTTCTCCCCTCGGCCTGGAGAAGCAGTGTAATGGGGCCTCTGGGGCTGCCAGTGAGGCAGCCCTGGCCCCATTCCAGTGCGTCTCTGGGTGCCTACAGACCGCCTCTTTTGGGCGGTCTGTACAGCCCCAAAGATATTTTTCCCAGGCTCTTTAAGTTCCTTAAGATTTTGTTTCTGCTCTTCTGTATTCTGCTCTTTTGATTGCTTTTTTATTATTATTTACTATTTATTGATTATTTTATTATTTACTATTTTATGCTTTTATGTGAATTATCTCAAAAATACTCATGAAAATATGGTGTATTAATTCATTAATTAGAGAATCAAGGGTTCCATCACCAAAATGGAATCGCCTTGCACATTTTCTTCCTTAACTACTTCTAGTGTTCCAAGTAAGAAGACACAGCATTTCTGGCCAATATTTCTGCTCATGCCTACAAAGGGGAACATTTCTAAGCAATATGTGGAAATGGGCTGTAGCCCCAATCCAGATAAAATTCAAGAACCTTTCTAGGAATTTCCTGAATATTCCTTAAAAGAAAATGATATAATATATAATCTATACTTAAATTAAGAAAGGTTTGGTTAACCAAGGTTGAAAGAATTTTTCAGAGGAATAAAAGGGAGGAAGTACCATGTAGACTTTGTTCTTAAAGCCATAGTTGTACAGGCAAACGAATTCACACTTTCTCATAGCTCTGAGTCATCCCCTATAGCAGTGGTTTCTGAACGCTGGTCCTCCAAAAGTTTTGGACATCAACTATCAAAGCCCCAGCCAGATTGCCCAACTATCAGGAATTTTGGGAGCTGAAGTCCAAAACATCTGGAGGACCAAAGTTTGGGAAACACTGCCCCATAGTGTGGTTATAACTGCAGTAAAAGAACTTGGTGAACTGTGCTGGAAACAGAATGCCAATCTAAGTGTGTGCTTCATTTAATCCAGTATGTGTTTTCCCCCCCTTAACTCAACTTTTTGAACGAAAGAAGTAATGAAAAACTAGAAATACATGACAATCATATTCAGTCAAATTCAATGGTTTTGTTGGAATGTCTTAGAACAATGGTTCTTAATCCTTTTTTAAAAACAGGGACCCCTTTAAATATATTTTGTTGATGTAAACCCCTAGGATTTAACTCAAAATTTAAAAGCCAAACAACAACAACAACAACGCAACACTACTACCTAAACTGAACCATTAACAGTTATACCATCCATTAAACCTTCCCTCAGAGGTGACAAAGGAGGGAAGGGGGAGGGAAGACTTTTTTCCTGCTTCTTCCTGCCAGTGTGTAGCTGGAGCAGTTTGAATGACTATGTCAGAACCTGCCAGGCAGCTAGCCTTTGCCTTGGCTCTTGTCATGTGGCTGCTTCACTAGGGGGAGGTGGTGGGCTGAGCAGCTGAGCAACAGCAGAGCTGACAGTCAGTCATCCATTGCCCTTCTCTCTCTTTCCCTCTCCTCCTTTCCCAGAGGAAAGACAGGACACCTAAAACAAAGACCTGAGACAATACAACAGGATGGAGGTAGGGAACAAAACTGGCTCTTCAAACAGTGACACTTGCAACAAAAACCCTTCATGTCTCTAGCCTTAGGCTGAAGAAAATACCTCCCTCACAATTCCTCTTCCTCCTCCACCACCACCTCAACTCCTGTTACACCCCTGTAGTCAAGTTCCTAAATATTGTAACTTCCTCCTCCACACTGAAAAGGGGAGAAGAGATACAGACATTTCTTTACCACCATGCCACCCTTGCGCATGGAATCAGGCTTACAAACCTTTCATGGTGTGCATGCTTCCTGATGCAATGTGCTGGTGTTTCAAGACATACATTTTTGTGTTCAAGGATTATCATGGAGGAAAGACTAGAAAGGGGGAGAGCACAAGGAAAAAAAACTGGGGGAAAAGAAGAATCTCAGCAGAATACCAGCCCTGGGCAGGCGGACAAGAAAGCAAGTAAGGGGTCTGGCAGCAGCCCTCCTCAGCACTGCTGTTTCTAGTTGAGAGTTTGGGGAAAAAAGATTGGTGCCCCCCCAGCCAAAACTCAGAGGTGACTGACTGGGGTTTGCAGAGCTTCTTCTGATCCCCCTCCCCACAGTGGAGTGGGCACATGACAGGCAATGTGTAGGCCCAGTTAGCAAGCCTGCCTGCCTGCGCCTTGGCACCTGTCGCATGGCTGCTCTGCTGTGAGAAGGTCTGAGCAACCATCAAGCCTTAGCAGCCCCACTATGAGGGGGGTCCATGGGCCATATTTTAAGAACCTGGCTTAGAACAATTAGAGTTGGCAATGAAACCAAAGAATAATATTCAGTTTAGAGTGGTGAAAGAGACTTTAGTGGCAATTACACAAAAAGAACCATACTTACTTTTTGTCATCTGAAAGATCAATATTGGTCCCAAATTTGATCATTTTAAAAGGTCCTTTTCTCCTCCTTCCACAGCTGTAACATTAAGGACATACATAAGAGACATGGTCAGTAACACATATTAGCTATACTACATTTATTGTAATTCTAGAGCTCTATCCCATTATGACACCACACTAGCAATAGGCCTACAAAAGGTTGTGAGTTTCATTGCAAGGGTAGCATCAAGTAAGTACAAATATGGAAACCAATAATGATGCCATGGTATATGTTTGTGACACAGAGATGAGTTGGCATCCTGTTCATTACTCTCAATCAGAGTAGACCAACATAATCAATTGCTGAATGTTGAGTCTAACACATAGTCAAAGGACCTAAATATCCTGAAAACACCAGATTCTGCCTGATCTTGGAAGCCAAGCAGGGGATGCTCTGGTTAATACTTGGATGGGACACCATCAAGGAATATCAGGGGCTATATGGCGATATTTCAGAGGAATGAACTGAAATACCTCTGAGTATTCCTTGCCTAAGAATGCCCTTTGAAATTCATGGGGTCATTATAAGTTAACAGGTGATATGTAGGCACACATACACACAACAAGAACAACAATAATTTTATTTTCTTATATCCCTTTCTCCTAACATAGGGATGCAAAGTGGCTAACAGCAAATAAATGATGACTATGCACAGATGCATTACAAACCAAAATGTATATCTGCAAATTTTTACAAAATTTGTTGGACAATTTATTATGGTTGGCATACATACATAAGCTGCTGGCAGTGTACTCAAACTACAACTCAAACCTCTTTTACCCAGAGAACAAAGATTATGATTTACTTACATTGTCTCATTTTCAGATAAAAAGCCACTTTCTGGTAAGAGGAATTATTTGAGTGGTCAACTGTGGATTCACATATATGGATTATTCTGTGCTTATGCAAAGCCTTCCAGAAACTTCTAGAAATAAGCTAAGAGATTTTTTGGCAGCAACTCTGCCCCCTTCTCAATACACTTGAGCCCTTACTCCCACTCTTTCAATTCCTGTACACTGCAGCACACAACAAAAGATAATAGAGACAACAAACAAGGAACAGTGACAGCTGTAGTGTGAATTTACAAATGACCACTTGAAAAACTTCAATCACAGATAAGCAACCTGTTCATATAATGACCTCTATGATTCATAGGTATGGATGAAGAGCATGCTGATTCATCTGGAGGCAAGGTAGTTGTCAGCTGCACACAGATGACAACACTGTCCTTCCAAGCTCAGAATCCTTGCAGGCTCTGGCATGAAGGTTATATGGGTTAATGAACATTAAAGGCTGCACCCAAGTTGTTGTTTTAAAGATGGATTGAAAAATAACTTTTGAAAGAAACACAGTGTCACCATAGACCTTGTGGAGTGGCTGCTGATGAAGGAAGGAAACAATTTTCTAGCCAACTAATAACTCAAGCTAATTGGGGTGACCAGCCACTTTGAGATATGCTCAGAAGATACAAGCTAACCATTCCATGGGTCTCCGTAATAAACCAAGAACCATCTGGAGAACTGAATGGTTCTATCCCTGTCCACACAGAACACCAGAGCCCATATTGTGAAGAATACCATCTCTTTCAGATGAATTTGAAGAGATGTGGGAGAAAACTCAAAAGACTACATGTTGAAACACATAGAATTGTGACACCACCTTGGACAGAAATATTACATTGGACTTCAAAGCCATCTTATCTTTATGGAAAAAAAGAAATGGGGGAGGGGGAATCCCCCCCAAAGCTTATAACTCACAATCATTCTTTTAAGGAGCCCTGGTAGAGGAGCCCTGGTGGCACAGTGGTTAAATGCCTGTACTGCAGCCACTCACTCAAAACGATAAGGTTGCGAGTTCAAGACCAGCAAAAGGGCTCAAGCTCGACTCAGGCTTGCATCCTTCCAAGCTCGCTAAAATGAGTACCCAGATTGTTGGGGGCAAGTAGCTTACAGTTGTAAACTGCTTAGACACTCCTTAGGTGGTATGAAGCAGTATATAAATGAAGCTGTTTGTTTTTGTTTTAATTTATGTGATAGCCATGAAAAGATGGAAGTCTCTAATAGCCATTGGCTCAAAGGGTTTTCTTGCAAGATATTGTAATACAATATGTAAACTCAAGATGGCAATTCCTTCAGAAGGAATCTTACTTGTGAATGGACAAACAGTTATGAACCAACTGGAGAAAACAAGTGAGTACCCTCCATTTGTATGTTTGAAGAGGGTGTCTTCTGAGTGTCCAGAAAAGCAACAAATTGTTGCCAATTGTAGAGATATAATCTCTTTATGGGTTGTTTCCTTAATGCTTCTCTGATGTCAGTCACTTTGAAGAAGCAGTCTGGTGGCCAAATTCTCCATGCCACAAAGTATGTCTGGAGATCTGGCTGACTGATTTGGTCCTCCTGCTGTTTTAGAAGGACAAGTCAGAGAAGAAGGTAGTGGTAGCACTGCTTTGATAGACATAAGAGTGAGTGGCTATGCGGAGGCCACCACGGAGTATGTGGATAGCTGGGAAGACAACCATGAACCAAAGAAAGGGAGTGGTTATGAAAGTGGGAACAGTCAAGGGCCTTCCTCAAAGAATCAGCACCTTTTTTCTTGTAAGAAGATGCTACTTTCCTTTCTGAGAGTGTTATCTGACCAAGGGCCAGTATTAGTCCTAAAAACTGCTTTGCTGAGTTCTAGAACTTTTCTACAAGTTTTGCACAGGCACAGAATAACTCACATTTGTGAATCACAGGGACCATTACTTATAATAGTTATTTGAATTATTTGCTCTCCTACATGCAATTACTTCAAAACAGAACACTATATAACCAGGTTTTAATTATGATCAGTCAGCTGACATATAAGCTTTTGTCTGTATCTTGGGTCCAACACCTGATTAGAGTTTGCAGATGACTTAATGACAAAAATGTATTTTTCCCCAATTGTACTTTAAAAACAATAATCAATTGACAGATGTTCTAAAGTCACAGTCACCATGGAAACAAATGGAAATGTAATGTTAACCATATCTTTTTAGAAATACCTAAATTTGGTGTGACAGTTGTCTACAGCAAATGTGAGGATGGGATGAGGGGGCTGCATGTGTTCCTGAAGGGCCTTAAGGGAGCCATACCCCTATTATGCCCCCACAAATGAGAGGGTTTCATCCACCTTTTAAGCAAATAGGACAGATATGCTTCCACATATTCCCTAGTTTTCTCAGCCCATTTTTGGGCAGTCTTTTTCTTTATCTCCTTTGCATTTTACATAGCATAAAGTCTAGAATTGTGGTAATGGCAAAAACCATTTTAGAGCACCTTTATATCACATAAATGTTTGTTGATAACAGTAACAGTAAATGAAGAATTGTGCTCTTTAATTTTTTTCACCGCAAATGACTTGTATCAATTCTAGCAACACAGTATGGGAAATTATTTGGCTGGGAATTTCTAGAGATTAATTTCCAGGGCAAAAAAACTTTTCTTATTCTTATTTCACCTACACTTTTCAACAGCTAAGGCTTTAGGAACAAAGAAATCTATTAATTATGCTGTCTCTCCAAGTTGTATATATTAAGATTTGCTCCACTGCTTCTCTTCACACTGAGACTGTCTTCGTATCTGTTATCAGAAACATGGAAACTACTTCTATGTGGGCTATTCCCATCCTGCAGAGATATATGCCTGTGAATATTAGCGGAGTAAATAATGTGGGTCTTGTTGCACAAGCAGCATCCTTTGCCCTCACACCTAAGTGTGGCTGAAAAGAGAAAACATCAGGCTCTGCAATTTTAAAGCATAGCGTGAAACAAGAATCAACTGGAGTACACCTTCAAATGGGGAAAGAGTTGGCAACTAACAGGCTATAGCAGCGAAAGGACTAGATCTAGAATGAACAAACCAAATGCTATCCACTCACTTATCAGAAGATGTTGATTCACTATCTGAATGGTCCTTATGGTGACTTTTTTTCTCATTTTCCTCCTGCAAAAAGTAAATCAAGATATACTACAAATATAGCACAGAGAAATATATAGAAATGTATCATGATTATTAATATTAAATAAAAGCGTGCAACTATCTTATATTGGGAGGTATGAGATCACTCCTTCCTAATCATAAAAAAACAGTAAAACACTCAAAGAAAAACCTGTTTACCTATTAATTTTTGATACCTCTATGTACAAGTTTGGCAAATAAATACATTCTTAAAGGTATCAGAGGTTCTTTCACATTTTCCTTTAAAAGGCATCCATTTAGTTAATATTCTCAAAACATTGTATAAACATTGTTTTATACACATATATTCCTATGTTTTACAGAATGTATGTGGCGCTTCTCTTTCTCCCTGTGATTACATCCGCACAACTGCTTCTGCATCTAATTCCAGTCTTAACTGAGTTAAGATTAATGAGAATCAATCTGTTTTAATCAGTTGTTTTAGAACTCCAGATAATTGAAAAACAATTTTATTACATTTATTTCTTGTAAAATGTGACATGAGCAGAGGTAATATAATTTCTTTTTCTTTGTCATTGTAAATTTTCATACTATGAAACATTCACTATTTCAAATGACTATGCATTTTTATTTCTCCCAGTCCTAATATAAACTGATGTAATACTTTTTTTAAAAAAAATATCTTTTTTCATTTAACATTCATACTTGTGTTCTATCTACTCAAGCATTTTTCTTAGTTCTTTGCTTGAAAAAGTGGGATTCCAGTTGTGCTGCACCACCACAAGTTCTGATCTCCATGCAAGGCTTTGTCACATTCTCTGAACTTTCTATCTTACCTTTTGGCCCTCAGAATCAGAGAGGCTTAATGCTTCTGGAAACCCCCACCCTCCAACAGCACTGGAATGATCTGGGAGAACACAACGCTGGCTCCCTTCTCCAACCAGCAGGCGGAAATCTTCAGTGGATATCCCATTTCCCCAATCACCACTGGCAATCTAGAAAAATCCCATTTGTGTCCCTGATCAGCCCAACCAAGTACTATCAAGGTCTCAGAAATCCTCACCCACCAAACCAGCCCGGTTTCTATTTCTTCTTCCAACAACACTATCTGTCTCACTTACCACCCACAAAATCCTTTTGCATTCTCCCATTTGTAACCCAGGCAACATTCTCCCCAGAAAATAGTTCTGATTTAGTGTTTCATTATCTTCTAATTTTTTCTCTTTTTTCTTTGTTTATGAGCACAGAGGTATAACACTGTTTTCCTCAGTCATTCACACAAATAATTTCCTATTAAATTTTCTATCAAGCAGAAGCTGTTTCTCACTATTTCAACTAAGGTGCCCCCTCACCCTATCATATTACTAGGTTTATCAAGACAATGCAGTTGTTATTATTTATAACACTGATAATCAAGACAAGCATTTTCTTTTTAATAAAAAAGGATCACAACAAACGCATTTTTTCATACTGATGAAAAATATTTCAAAACCTTTTATCTGATCTTGACTTTTTATTAAGTGAGGCTGCATTCATATTGCAGAAACGATCCACTTTGACACCACTTTAAGTATCATGGTTCAATGCTATGGAATTTTGGAATTAATATTACTTGTGGCACCAAAGCTATCCGACAGAGAATGTTAAATGTCTCATCAAACTAGAATTCCCAGAACTCCATAGCACTGAGCCATGGCAATTAAAGTGGTGTCAAACTGAATTGTTTCTGCAGTGTGGATGCAGGCTGACACACGGATGTTCAGTCTTTAGTACCAGCTTTTACTATTACACCTTAAATAGTATTCTATTTGTTAATCTTAAAGGAGAATCTAACAGAGAAATTGGCTTGAAAAGGGATGGCTTGACTGGCTTGAAAAGGGATGTGGTCAATATTTCTATACAATGCTACATCTTAAAAACTATTTCTTTGCAATTGTTAAACATGCACATATGATCAATTGGAGCTATTATAAAAAATGATTCAATATGGAATGTGGTAAGTGTTGATCAATGGAGAAGTTATAGTAGTCTACTCACCCTTAATGACTCCTGGAATGAGGAGGCCTGGTACTGTGCATATTTAGCTATAGTAGTTTGAGATTTACTACTTTCACAACGCCAGATTTTTTTTGTTCCAGTGGGGTCCCAGTTTTCATCCGATGGTTGCAACAGCTGTGTCCTTACTTCTACTAAGTGTTCGTTATTAGCTTCCACCAAAGTTTTGGTAGAGAAGAGTCCTAGATCTAGACAAAATGAATATAATTAATATAAGAACAGCATTCCTTCCTGCATTACTACTGCAAGAACAGCAGGAGATCAGTGAGCATGCAATTAAAAGGTACACAAATGTCATCACATCATGTACATACATCATCAATTTCATCTATGCATTATACACAAGATAGACTTTGAATCTCCACACTCAGCCATGGAAACTCACTCTGAGGCTGAAAGAGTCTCACTCTTTCAGCCTCAGAGGAAGGCAAAGGCAAACCTCCTCTGAACAAATCATGTCAAGAAAATCCTATGATAAGTTCTCCTTGTGTGTGTGTGCCTTCAAGAAACTTCTGGCTTATGGAGGCCCTATCATGGGACTTTCTTGGCAAGATCCCCTAGGGTTGCCATAAGTCAGAAACCACTTGAGGTCAGAAAACAACAACAATTATATATTGTTCAGTTTTGTTGTCTATAAATCTGTCATCATAGTACATCAGATATATATAAAAAAGACAAATTAAAATTGTATCTGGAAACTTCTACATTCAGTCGAAAAATAAAATCCTAATACCCATGTCACAAAGAAAGAAGTATAATTTCTGCTAAACTGTCAAATTACTTCAGTTGATTTAAAGTAAATCAACAAACTATTTTTCTCTAATATCTTGTGTCAAATAACAGTTACACAAAAAGTATAGAGAAGACAAATTCATTGTATCAGGCAGGGGGACATATTTCAGGCAAGTGATCAAAGTTCTATTTGAGAAGTAAGAGATAGGTATGTCTCTGGGCACAAAATAGGGTCAGGTGTTAATTCTTATACATTTGGGCATTTCTTCTTAGTGTACAAATTCAAACTACATCTCAATTCTATTTAAGTTTACTCAGTTCTATGCAAAAAAAAAAAAAAAAATCCTGGCCTGGAAATAAAGCTCAGCTTCATACAACTGCTTCCTGGCCCTAATAAATACCCTCTTATCTCTAATCACTGATCAAAGATAACAGCAGAAGCTTGCAGGCCAGATGGAAGAACCTCTATGAGCTACATCTGGCCCATATCCAGTCAACAGGGGCTGGCATAAATGACCAGGGTCTTTAGTTTATCTTCTCATGAACAATATACAGCATTAACCAATCACTAGCAAGAGCTTATTCCTTCCTCAGTCTGAACATAAAGAATTTAAAAAGTAATCTTACTGGTTCTAGGATGTATTTAAACAGGTTACATGAGAAGGGGCATCTTTATTCACTCAAGAGATGCAAAATCTTACACAAATTCATCATATTGTGTAACATAGCTTCAGCTAAAATATGTCCAACTGCAGAAGATAAATCTCTGAATAACCAAAATTTGTATAATTGGCACAAGCCACAAGATTTCCCTTAATGGACTAAAAGTCACTAGTTTTAAAAAAAAGAAGCAGCTATCTGTTACTCTTGAATTTCCTAAGGTTTTCAGAAATAATTAAATGCCAGCTAGCACATCTTCATAGTCCAACTCCGATATGCCATTTGCAACTGCAGATTTCTGTGTTTGTGTATTGAAATCATCAATATTAGGACAGATAGCTTTAATTAAAATGTTTTTAGTTCCCAAATTTTGTTCTTGTTCTGATACCCCCCTCTGACAGCAAGGTTTTTTTTTTTTTTAATCGGGGGGGGGGGGCACCTGCCAAACAAGAAATAATGGATAGATTAGGACCTACTAAAAGCAACTGGTCCTTTGCCACCCTACTATATATAGTTGGTGAAATTTTGAGATGATTTACTTTTTTAGAATTGATATGTGGAGGAGGTAATCCATCAACTAAAGGTCTGACAGCAATGTTACAAAAATTATTGATAGATTTTGAGTATGGAGATGGGCTTTCTGCTAAAATACCCTGGCAATTACATCTAGATATAAATATAACAGATGCAATGTTATGTTAGGAATAATAGTAGGTTGAAATTTAAGGCTTTGATTGCCTTTCTAATATCAGCAGCCAGGATGGAAGTGGCCAAGAAATGGAAAACAGGAAATCTATCTTTGGCTGATTGGTGGAGAAGGGTGTGGAGTAATTGGCTATCTGAAAAACTTTCCTTTCAAATGAAAATCAATTTTATTAGTAGTAGTAGTATTATCTTCCTGCCTCTCCCAGCGGATCAAGGCAGGATTACATCATAAAACAGCACAATAGGATAAAAATGCAATTAATAAAATATTACAACAATAGTTATTAATTACAATTAAAACAGAACCTTCTGATACAAAGGACATAAAACCAAAGAAACATTCCAGGAAGAATGGCAGATTTTTATTGAATATATTCACAAACAACAAGGACAACTAGAACCCCGACATAGAAAACGAGATTTTTGGAGAGACACAACTGATATTCTCTCCTTTCCATATCAGATGGAAGTCCATTGATAATAGCTGATATAATGATTTGTATTTTGGGTTTGTGTTTTGCTGTTATAATTTGTATAATAATTTTTTAAATTACCGTAGGGGTCCCTAAATCAGATCGTAACTTTCATTTTGAACGCAAAGAAATATTTCTCAATTAAGTATGTAAGCATTATTTTTCAAATAAAACAAAAGCTGTTTTAAAAGATATATACAAATTCATTTAAAAAAATATTTTGGCAAATCCTCATAAAATGTAGAAAAAGCAAACAGTCCTTGCCCAAACTACAGTATTTTGTTTTTAAATGTTATATAAGAAAACAGGGGAGGAATTTAAATTGCAGTTTCATTTTAAGATTAAATTTGAGTACTGTATACTTGAAAGAGATCAAAAAAGAATTACTAGGTATTTTGAATTCAGAAGACAGGCATGTGAATTTAAGAGATACATAATAGTTCATTATTAGTCATAATGACTAAAGAGACTGAATGATCTGTAAACATGCCAGAGGTTCACTTAAGCTGCATCTGTACTGCAGAAAGTATGCAGTTTGACACCGCTTTACTGGTCATGGCTCTCATTGCTATAGAATTGTGGGATTTGTAGTTTTGTGAGATATTTATCCCTCTCTCTCAGAGAGCTCTGATACCATAACCTTCTACAAATCCCAGTATTCCATAGCATTGAACCATGGCAGTTAAAGTGATGTCAGACTGAATTATTTTTGCAGTGCAGATGCAGCCTTACTCTTTTACAGATTTCTTTTAAGAAACAAGATCTAAATGTACAATGTAAGTATATGTAAATCAAACTTACCTAACTTAAGAGCTCCAGCAAGGCCACGTATTACAGTAACAGGATTGTTCGGATTTGTACAAAATTGATGTAAAGGTGGGAAGAAAGCATCACGCTTATTCTCCAACTATAAAAATTAAAAGGAATATGACAACTTTTAACTTCAGTATTTATGCTTGTTAATACTGTGCAGGATGGGTTGGTCCCTTTGTCATCATCACAGTATTTCTAAGTATAGCTACTGTGATGCATTGTACTGCTGAAATTATAAAATTCAGCTAATTAACAGCAGTATTTTCAGGATATTAAGGATACCTAATGATGAATGTATTTTGAGTGTTCGACTAAGACTCTGGGACATCTGGAGTTGAATCTCAGCTCAGTCATGGAAACCTACTGAGAGGCCTTGGGCAATACATAGCCTCTGAGGAAGGCAAGGGCAAACCCCCTCTGAATAAATGCTGTCAAGTAAATGCTGTGATAGGGATAGCCTTAGGGTTGTCATAAGTCAGAAATGACTTGGAGACACACAAAAGCAAATAATGCATGTACTGGCAGTTGTTATGCACAGACCAAGACTTCATTTCATTAAAAAAAACAAACCAGAAACTAAATTAACAATTCTACAATTATTCAGGATGCAGACTCAAGTTGTATGGATTTTTATGCTTCATAAGAAATAATAAGGAATATGTATTACAGCAATTAGAAAGTTGCAAGATTATAAATGCTCAGATGTAATTGAAATGCCTGCAGACACACATATAAGAAAACAAAGGCTTGCATAAGAACTGAAGCACAGAATCATAAGCAAGTATTAATTTTCTTCAGTGTTACAAACCTTTATTCTAATGAAACTTTAAAATAATAATCACATTCTCTATGAACATCAGCCATTATCCTAAAAGACACTTGATCTTCTACAGGGTACTTATCCTGTAAGAACAACAGAACTTGATAAACTATGTTTGACAAGCTGCTTGAACAGAGCATAGGGAAAGTAAAATGTTGCTTTGTGGAGAGTGCTTAAAGAGGGCTTTGTATAAACCTAAGGACCTTTACAGATTATAGCCAGAATATTTCCAGAAAAATATGTTCAGCATATAAACGTATTCAAAGGTTCAACCTGTTTCTTAAAATCATGCAGATGACACTTACATAAATACTAGGTGTAGGTGGATTCAGCTTGTCCTTTGGCAGGGGAGGATATGGAGGTGGTGGTGGCTTTGGAGGAGGACATTTATCCAATAAGATGCTACTATTTGATAGGCCGTTTTTACCCAAATTCCTAAGATTAAAACAAAAGTTATACAAACACTGAATTAATGCACATGTGTATCACCCATGCTTTAACAGGGATACAAACTTAAATTCAAAAGTAAAATAATAAATGAAAACGGAAAACCACAGTAAATTCTGATGAAGATTTCCTAGTCTAAATCCAATTGAAAATCCCAAATTCAGTAGACCCTTTGAATCCATGGATTTTACATAACTGCTGATTTACCCGATTCCCATTAACTCAATTTCTCAGCTTTAACTGGAACTAACACTTTGATATAGCTCTCATTATTTATTTTCATTTTATTTTAAACAGATTTTTTCTTTAAAAAAAGAATTCCTTTCTCCCCTGAAGTTAATATACAAGCTAACCTAATCTATAATCAATTTCAAGTGAAATTATTTAGGACAGAGATAATTAATTTGAAACATGGAAAAACTCATGTCAAGAGAAACCTGGAAAATGTTTATTAGGTTCAGAAACTTACACAATGTGGAGGTGTTCATGTACAACAAACAATGTGTTAAAAGGATTAGGCAACAGAACAGACTGTGTGCTCAGTTAGTCAGCTCAGTTTTTAAGGTTTACTGATATTTTACAACCTTTAACCACATCCTCACTTTACAGTCCATAGAAAAAGGAGGTGAGAAGAAAGGCAAGAATGAAGGCAGACAAGTGAGGAAGCAAGGAAAGCAAGAAATTTTGGAAACATCTGCAAAATAGAGTCTTCTGACACAACACGGAAGAACATATGAGACGCACATGCATGCATGCACACATACAGTTGCGTACTTGTACAAAGAAATTACTGTGCCATCAGTCTAAGTTTAAAAAAAATAACACAAAGTCAAACTAGTACTGTACTACAAATTCTACAACAATAAGACCCAAGGCAAAAAAAGAAGCCATTAGTTACACGTTTTACAGTTGATATAAGCACTCCTATATAAGTATGTTGCAGGCTTTTTGGTGACATCTTCAGAACCACTTTTTTTAAAACTGAGGTTAAATAGTCAAAGTCTAAATCCAATTGTTACACTCAATTAGAACACACACAATGAATAAATAAAAATGTGGTAAGTCAATACTTTTGTAGGTTTAACTATTTAATGAGTCTACATTAGCTGGGAATATTAACTCGATTTAGGCCAAAATATTTAATCATATTGCTGCACCTGCATACAGTAAAGAATACATAACCAAAAATCCCTTGAAATGACTATACTACACTTATAGCTGAATGAGCTATAAATGCGCTACAAAGGCCAGAATTTAACTATAAGATAAACTATTGCCGATGCTAAAATTTTAAAAAAAATCTGCAGCAGCTGCTGCTTATATACTGCCCTATCCAAATTCAACATGAAAATTCTAAACTAAATCCCAAAATGTTTAGTTTTAACATGTTGATAACTGGTGAGCACAGTTTTTTCCAGAGGGTATTTGTGCTATATTCTTTCAAAATACAAAGGTGGGACTATAAAGAAAGCAGTCGAAAAAGGGGGAACAGTCATTATAAAGTATCTGAAAATTGCAAAGGTCACAAGACTCCTGCTTGGACTGGGCAACAGAATGAGTTAATAACACTGGTTTAATCACAAGGAACACACATTCCCTTTAATATCTGTTGACCCTAAAATGCTCTTTCCAGCCAGAGAAACAGAAGAATGATATTGTAACAGCTGCATGCTACCCTTCTCTTCTTTTTGATCATAAGAGATCAGAAGAATCGGAGTACAGTTTCTTCCTCTGTTGCAAAGAATTACAGTAACAAGACTAAATACCAGCATTTGGGGGTAAGGGAATATATTCTCTGTTCAGCTGTTTCCAAGATTGACTTAAGCACAGCGTTAACTACTGTTCCTTACACAAACCCTAATCAGACCATTGATTAAAGTTTCCATGGTTCTGACAAATAGAGCTAAAATCTTGTTCAGCTGAGAAAGGACTGCACTAGTGTTATTCAGTAATTTCTCCAGTAGAAAGCATCAATATAATTGGACCATGCTTGTTCAACAAAAGGGAAGCACTAAACTCAAGATTCAAGAATGCATTTCAGAACAATTAGAAAAATGAAGATGACTTCTTTCCTAAAGTCTGAAAGATTGGTATAGTAAATCTCTTCAGTTCTCCCTCTACCCAAGTTCATAAGTTAACTCTAAATATGAGAGCCTCTCCAAAAAGTAAAGTTCTTAATAGTGAATAGTTCTAATTCATTCAAATACAGTTTTGTATTGATAATTTAAAAACAATTCTTAGACAACCACTGCCTTATTCCTCCAATAAAACAAAACAAAATACATAGACAACAGAAACCACACATGGAACCACATGCACTTTCATTTCGATTTCTGAACAAATACAGTCGTCCCTCCATATTTGTAGGGGTTATGGGTGAAGGAGCCCAGAGAATATGAGAAAATCGTGAATAACCCCTACCCGCATGAGAGGGCCCACGTGGATCCCCTCTGGACCCCTGCCATGGATGGATCACCCAATCCAGGCATGGCAGGGTCCAGATGGGACCTGTGGGGGGGGGGGTCTTTCTCCACCCCTGCCATGCCAGGATCACCCAATCTGGGCATCGGAGGGGAGGCAGAAGTAGCTGCGTGAGCTTTCCCCTGACCCCTCCAATGCCTGGATCGACTGTTCGCGAATAACCAAATTCACAAATTCCAAGTTTGTGAATTAGGAGGAATGTCTGTACATTAAGATAATGAGAAATTCCTATGTATTTAAGCACATCTGCATCAGAAAATATTAACTGAATCTGATCCAGTCAAACATGGGCAGAATGAATGCCTATGGCTTATTCTATACTGCCTTTCTTCTCACAACACCAAACAGAGAATATGTGTGTGCCTCTGTTACATCCCCATCTAGCTTTCTGCTATGATGAAAAAAGATGGGAGTGGGCAAAGCAAATGTTGGATTTGTCCACTGGAAGGGAAGGGACAGGGCAGGAGAAGAGAATCCAAACAAAGAAACGGGGGCATGGATCAGGCTAACAAGTCAGGGAACATGTGACTGGTTTTTAAGTTGGCCAGCCAAAAATTGCAGACTACTGTAACAGTGACCTAATGGGCTGGTTCATGCAACTGTCATTTAGTATTAATAAGAGATTAGGCGAGCCTCAAGTCCCTCCTCATTGTGTCAGCAAGGAGGATTTGGGAGGCATTCATTTGTCTCACTGGAAACAAGCCAACTTCAAATTCTGGATTACATAGCTTGCTTTTACAAACCAGCATGATTAATCAGTTTAGGGTTCAGATGGCATATTAAGTTGTGATTAATCTAAAATAGAGTTGGAAGTTTCTGGCTTCCTTATATCCTTACCAGAGAAGGATGGGGATAAGGTAAGATAGGAAAAATTTCAGCTTAAGTTTTATTATGACTCTTTAACAAAAGTTCACCAACTATTAATATTACCTCACAAGAATCTTCCATTTAAATAGTCCAACTTAGCTCTGAGAAGTTCCTACCTTAGTCAAAAAAGGGAATGCTCAAGCAGGGCATTGTTAGTGCAGGACATTAATTTACTAGTAAATGGAACCCACCTTGTGCATTGAAGCTATGAAGCTTCTCCCACTCACCCACCCCCAATATGCAGAAAGAGTTCCTAGAAAGCACTAATTTCTCAATACATGAAAAGGGCACATACTGTACTCAGTTCACTATTTTCCTTAAAAGTGTGTTTAGTCAAGAGAGAGTAGTAACAAAGGACTGTAAGGACATAACTAAAGAACTTACAATTTAATAACATATTTTAATCCTCGTAAATATTTTCTTTTGACAATTTAAAGGAATATTAGATTAATCTGTTTCATGCATGTTTATCAAAACATTATTAAAAAATACTTAGTATGAAGTAAAACAAAATCCACAATCTACAAAAGAGGATCCTATAAGGAAAGGGGGAAATTGCTGAATTTTATCTACACAGCACCTGAAATTTTTTTCCAGATGTAGCAGTACAAGGTCTGGATTAAGCCAATGATCTGTCAAAATAAGGGCCTGTGGCTTCATAAAAGTTAGAAAAAACATGGTTCTCAAGAGGAGTTGCTTTACTGTTGCTAATGGAGTTTAAATTTTACTGTCCATTGTCTTGGTCCCCACATGAAACGGTGGTCTCTTCTTGTACCAAGATTCCTCCAAACCAACTGAACAACAGCAGAGACCAGCACTGATACAAAACATAGGCCTATGAATCCAACACCATCACTTTCCCCCTCACTCCATATGATGTTTTAGTATCTTTTACCTGATGAAGCCAGTGCAGCTTTGAAAGCTTGCATGATGTCCTTTCTGCATTTTGACTGGACGACAAAGGTATCACTCCTTCAAATCATGGGATTTGAAGTTTGTGGTGGCACCAGAGCTCTCTGACAGAGATGGCTAAATGTCTCACAGAACTACATATTCCACAATTCTACTACACTGAGCCATGATAATTAAAGTACTATCAAACTGCATTATTTCTGCAGTGCAGATGCAGCTTTAGAAAAGTTTTATTAAGCACCCAAATGTAAGAACTGCCACCAAGTAAGTTACATGATGCCATAAGCTAAGTATTCACAAGCTCCTTTCAATAATTTTGTCCTTCCAAAAGGACCTAAGGATTAAATCCCTTAGTGTGTGCCAAATGTTTTAACTTGTATTGTTTTTTAACCTTGTTGTAACCCACCCCAATTGCCTGTTCAGAGGGGAGGGCTAGAAATAATAATAATAATAATAATAATAATAATAATAATAAATCTGGTATCCCAAGTCTCATCTCATTTTCAATCTGCCAGTGATGATGGCAGTGTCCCAACAGGTGCTAGACTGTTGCCTGAGGAGCAGCCTAGTATATATGATGCTAACCATTGATGCTAACCAATCATTCAACTGGAGGGATGAAGTTTGGGCTCCTCTATGGCCTAGCTGGCTTGCGTGAACATCAATGGGTAATCAACAAATCATACGGTCTCAATAAATGAGCCTGCAGTGTGGTGCAAACATCTTCTATTGCCTCTTATTCAGTAGTGGAACTGTATGAAACAGATTGGTGTGCCTATGTTCGTGTTTGCAGCAAAAAGAGTTCACAGCATCTGGATATACACTACACTACAAAATACATCTACCCTTTTCATGTGAAGTTGGTGTGGTGCATAGACCTGCCTATTAGCCAATTGTGATGCAGCAGTGACCAGTCAATGGGAAGCTGGCTGGGCAGGGCTATAAAAGGGCCTTGCAGAGAGTGAAAAGGGAGCTAGTTTTTTGAGGGAGTTACATTGAAGGGAGGGTGTGCTCTTAAGAGTTTCTGAGGGAACATTTTAGTTTTTTGTCTTGAGAGTCCAAATAGGGACTGTGTAGGCATGGGGAGTCTAGTAGAGAGAGGCTCAGAACAAGACAGTTGTTGAAAGAAAGATTTTGGTCCATATACCTGAGATAAGATTGCCTGTGTGGCTGTACTAATATTAATACTTTGAAGGAACATCTTGTAATTGAATAATAAGTCAATATAACAACTTTAAGTCTAATTTATAGTTTACTTTTTTATATTTTACAAACAAACTTTTGTTAGTGTTTGAAATGCAACTTGGCCTCTGTTTGAGTATCAAACCGCACTACCAAAAATATTAGTGACACAGAGGTGCTGTGCCATCTTAAGGAGCCGTGCTAAGGTGAGGGTTGGCAGAAATCCTTCACAGAATTTTGGTGGCAACAGTGGAATTAAAAGTCCCATAGGGCTGCCACAGTTGAGAATAGATTGTGGGTGGACTGAGAGACTGAGAGTTCACCACAGTTGGCCCCCCATATTATTGTGTGCCACCTGTGCCTGTTCCTGGAGATGTCAGATCTGGCCACGGTGATACATGCCTTGGTTACATCGTGTCTGGATTACTGTAATGCGCTCTACATGGTGCTGCCTTTGAAAAGTGCTCAAAAGATTCAGCTGGTCTAAAGAGCTGCAGCCAGGCTGTTAACTGGATTTGGCTACAGTGAGCATACAACTCCCTTGTTGCAACAGCTCCATTGGCTGCCAGTCCATTTCTGGGCACAATTCAAGGTGCTGGTTTTGATCTATAAAGACCTATGTGGTTTGGGCCCAGGCTATTTGAAGGACCATATCTACCTCTATGAGCTCCGCAGAGTATTGAGATCGTCAGGAGAGACCCTTTTCTCTGCCCCACCACCCACTCAGGCACATTTGGTGGGAACAAGAGACAAGGCCTTCTCAGCGGCTGCTCCCAAGCTTTGAAACTCCCTCCCTAGAGAGGCGAGGATGACACCATCCTTACTGTCCTTCTGGCAACAGATAAAGACATTCTTGTGCCACTAGGTCTTTGTAAACTGATATGGACTGGTTTTTTAATGTTGTGTAATATACATTTTAATGCTTTGCATTTTAACATGTTATATTTTAATTTGTAACTGTTTTAATTCTTAAAATTGTTTAACTGTTTTTAAATTTTATATTTATATATTTTAATATTATTGTACTGTTTTTAAATTGTATTGTTTTATATTTGTTCACCACCTTCATTCCTATATCGGAAGAAAAGCGGGATGATAATAATAATAATAATAATAATAATAATAATATCATCCATAGATTCTGCATCAATTTATTCAACCATCCATAGCTTGAAAATGTTTTTTTAAGGAATCCAAAAAGCAAATCTTGATTTTGTAATTTTGTATCAAATGTCAGAATTTTAAGACTCCAGTGTATATAATGGGACTTGAACATTCATGCATTTTGGTATCCACAGGGGGTCCTGGAACTAAATTCCAGTGGATACTGAGGACCAACTGTAAGTATGCAACTTTAACATTATGATTTGTTTCCTTCTGAATTCTGATTCATTCAGTGAAGCAGAAGGTCAACAAATGGCAATAGACAAAGAAGGCAGAAGCTGTCTAGACAAAATTTTACAGCAGAGGCTGGCTACATTAAATGAAATATAGTACAGTGGTCCCCCGGCTTACGAATCCCCCAGGTTACGAAAACCCCGGGATCCGAAACCGGCGGGACCGCTAATGTATCCCCCGGGATCCGAAAGATCCCCCGGGATACGGAAAAAAAAAACCTGCGCGGCCCCTTTAAATCGGCCGCGCGGTCCGTTGCGAATAGCGATCCCCTGGGAAATGAAAGCTTCCGGGTTACGAAGGTAATCCCAGAACGGATTACCTTCGTAACCCGGGGGACGACTGTATTACTTCTGGAGGTCTAGGAAGAACAGGCCTGGCAAAGATATAATTCATAGAATAAAATGTTATGATTTTGTTAGCAGCCTTTACCCTTTAGGTCTTGAATTTTGGATTCCAGGTACAGTGTGAAACCCATATCCACAGATTCTGTATCCCTGGTTTCATTTATCTACTTATGAAAAAAATGTGCTTTCTCTAGGCCAGTAGTTCTCAACCTGTGTTCCAAGGAGCCCTTAGGGCTCTGTGTGCACTTCCCAGATGTTCCATGGCTGCTCCAGGAAAATGAAAGAAATAAAAATTGAATGAAATACTCCTAAAACTATTTACTTGTAAGGCATAGGGTAGGCCTCTTAGGGGATCAGCCATAGAAACAAGGGCTCTGAGAATCAAGAAGATTGGGAACCCCTGCTCTAGGCATATCTGGGTTCTCCAGTGTAACTCTATGGTCAATCTCCAGTCCAAGAATACCAACCACAGAATCATGCTGAAGGATCTATAATAGGGTTCCTTAATATCTGCAGTTTCAGGTATCCTGGAACATAACCTCCGCAGATATAGGGACTGTACTGTATTCCCATAATAAAAGAAAGGTCAAGAAGATGTAAAATGACATGAAAAGGCTAGTGATAACCTGATCTAGATTGGCAAAAAGAAGCGTGTTCATGGCTGCATGAAACTCTAGCCTTTAGATGAGAAAAAGGGAAAGTGTGCCATGAAAACGCTTTTTTTGCGTTTTAGGGGAGAAGAAGCGCCTTTTAAAAGGTGCTGGTTTTCCCAGCTTCTTTTTAAAAAATTGCGGAACAGCGCAGCTCCATCTAAAGGATGCGGTGCAGCTGCTAAGCATTAAGGAAAAGGCAACTTCATGTCACACTTTCCTGCCAATCTAGAAAGCCCCAACGTTATTATTCAAGAAAGATATAAAGTAATTTTGTCTAGTAAACTGTAACAACTTAATCATAATGAACCTGTGGTATGAGGAGAGTGATAACAGTAACACAGAAAACACCATAAAATACCACAAAATTATTGGTAATCACACAGACCAACATGAAGGGCTAGTTGTGTCAATTCAGTGTTATGGCTACATAAACCTAGTATGGTACAGTAGACTGACTGTTGGACTAGGACAATGGGAGACCATGGTTCAAATCCTCACTCAGCTATGGAAATCCAATGGGTTACCATGGGCAAGTCAAACACTCAAATAAAGACAATGGCAAACCTCTGAAGAAATCCTGTTAAGAGAACCTATGACAGGGTCACCATACTGTAAGTCAGAGTCAACTCAAAGGCAGACAACAGCAAAAACTATAGATAAGCATGGAAATGTGCTGAGAAAGTTAAAAGCAAGTATCAAGGTTAGAACAAACTATAAATAAAAATACAAATAGCAATGAGGGTTGTGCCTCCCCCCAGCAATTAAGACACTTGTTCAAATTTACTGAAATCTAAAATGAATCTTCCCACACTATTCAGTGATGCAAGACATCACAGGGGCCTAGTTATCCCTGTACTTTTACAATACCATACATTAGCCATACTAATGATCTGTCAAGTTCTCAATTTTTATTGCCCACCTTTATAGTTTTTTATCTTTTAATGTTTATCATTCCTTTTTATAGAAACTGCTACCTATAAAATAAATGCTAAATATTATTTTAAAAAATTAACTTCTTCATTACAGCTTCATGTTCTTCCTCTTTAGTCTCTAAGCTTTAGCCTCTATGCTCATTCAGTCACTGAATTTACTTTCTTCACTTATATACTGTTCAATAGCTGAAGCTTTGTGAAAGCCAGCAATAGTGTAGAGCTTTGAGTGTGGACTCTGGAGATCAGGCTCTGATTCTTTGTCTGGCAATGGAAACCCTTGGGTGACCTTGTGGGAGTCACTCACTCTCAGCTCAAGAAAATCCTGTGATGGGCTCACCTCAGGGCTACCCTAAATTGGAAATAATCTGAAGGTGCACAACAACAACAACAATAAACAGGCTGAAGCTTTCTGAATGTTTATAGAACTAAGATTAAAACTATTAAATAATAACACCTGTATAGTAAAAATGTAAAATCTAACAAATTAAAACAAGCATAGAATAAAATCAAAGTAAAACAACAGAGAACATATTTAGTATATGGTTCTAAAAAGTTCTGACAAGAGGGTGTGTTTTTCTAAACCCACAAAAGTCTAAAAAGCTCAGAAGCTTAACGATTACAAAAACCTCCACCTATTCGGATCAGAGCAAAGGTACCAAGTATACTACTCTACAAATATTCCATAACTAGCACACTTGCTAGCAGCCACCTGTCTCAACTCATTTGACGAAATAACTAGGGAAGGGCCTCGGTACCTGAGGAATAGTCAGAAAAACTTTTTCAGTCTGGGAAATATATTCTAATTCTAATTTAGGAAGGATATCCAGGGGTTGCATTCCAGCAGTGGCCAGTGCTGAAGACACGGAACAGGGCCAAGTCAAAGTGGGTAGGATCAGATGTAAATCATACCAACAGCACAGATAATTTGTATGCTCTGCCTACTTAGGCACAAGCTGCAGTGGTGTCTCTTAGCAAACTGGAAATCAGAGCTTAATTCCATGCAAGACTTTACTAGCTTTCACCTCTTATTTCTTATATTCCGTTCCTGAAGAGAACATCAGAGTAAGTTTATAGCCAAATCAAGAACTACAAAAGGCAGCATCCAGCCTATAAGAGGTTCTCCAATTCTACCCTTGGTCTGAGTAGCACCAAAATTGGTCCACAGCCCTACATTTTAAAGGTCAGTTTGTGAATTGGACTCAGGCAAAATATGACTTATGAAAACTTTAAAATTTTGAAGCAATCATTCACTATGTTTGCATTTCACTCTCTAGCATTGCCTTCCTTCTCATTTTTGCCTTGTCTCTGTGTTCTTGTTTTTCACAGACCATTTCTCTTATGAGGTCACAATACCGATATGTATGTCCACACCAATATTCTCTCCTTCTTAATTCCCCAATGTCAACAGATGGGTGGGAGAAGACAAAGAGAAAAGGGAAGGAACATATTATATATTAACTGAATTTTCACAATGTTTAAAATACTTACTTGCATGATGTATGTTGCTATTAAGAGCCACATAAACCTAACACCATTACATTACATTGTATGTTCTTGCAATTTTTAAGATTTGTAATACAGGACTGTTGAAGTATTGGTGTGAACACAACACTTTCTCCTCCATAATACAATGCGAGCAAACACAGCCACATATAGATAATTTTTATGAATACAACGGCCATGATCCAAAGATCTAGTTTAGAATTGTCCATGGGTGCAATTTCTTTCTTGCTTGCTTTTCTTGAACAATAGATGCCTCCCCTCAAATCATACGATTTTTTTCCCTTAGTTTTAAAAGCAATAGGTCATGGATCAAGGGTAACTGCTTGAGAAACTCCAGAAAACTAATCTAAAGTCCATTTCAGCTTTAAAAAAAGGTTCTATATTTCTTTGGACTCTTAATAGCTGTAACAGAAATCTTTACAGCCTTTCAAGGCCAAGTATTGACAATACAAATTTAGTGACAGCATTGTAAGTACTGAATACATACATATATTTATTCGAACAAGCTGTGCTGTACTTTTTGTAAATTTAAACTTAATGGTTTAAAATGCATAGTAAAAGTGAAAGAGTTATACCATCTGAAGACAAACCAAAGTATGTTTCATATTCTTCTAAACAACTTCAACAGTGTTCTGACAAGATCAAATGAAAAATAAAATACAAATAAATAAAATAAAATAGGGACTAAAGCACTTACCTGCATGCTTTTAGAACCTCTGCAGAACTAGGATATATAGATACCGACACTGATGGTATGATCTGGGGATTAGCTTTATGACCAATAAGAGGAGGGTTGGTTTTTATGGGGCTCTGAGAGTCCTCCAACATCTCTCCATTCACTGCATGTCCACTATGAGGGCTGTTAAGGCTGGTAACACTGTTTGTGGTAGTCTGTTCAGTAGATTTTGGAGAAGGTGTTGCTGTGGAAATGGCTGAAGATGGTGAGGAGGCAACAGAATTCTCAGTCTTTGTATGAACAGTTGGATGAATGTTATTGACTTTGTCACAGGTTCCAGTACCCACATTGTTATTGGCTTTTCCCATCAACAAGGCAGAGAGCTGAGGATTGTCTGAACTAAGTAAACCTGGTGACTTAGAATCTCCATGGCTAGGGCTAGAAACAGCATCTGCCGTCACCTGATGGACATGATTAGGAAGTCCTTCTACACTGGCAGTGCTGTTAGGTGTCTCTCCAGAATGCCTGTTTGTGTCAGGCACTGCTGATGTGTTTCCTGAAGGCTTGCTCTCTTTGGTTAAGGTAATGCCTTGTTGTCCACCTGAGGTAGCAGTGTGAGAGGGGAGGTGATTGAGAGCAGCCCCCTGTGTTACTGAATTGCTAGGCATGGTAGGATGTCCATTCTGATTCTGAATACCAGTGCCAGCTGCCTGGAGATGCTGGGAAGGCCCAGTGGAAGAGAGAGGTCGTTCACTATTAGGACCTGCCAAATGTGAACTCTGACCTTTGTGAAGCCCCTAAAAAGAAGAAATATTGTTTTATTTAAACAGTTATAAATAAATATGTTTTCAAAGGCTTAATCTTTTCTAACTGTATACCAAATAGAATTATGCACAAAAACACAGGATGACAAAAACTCAGAAATCAGATATGTTTCCTCTTTACAGTCTTTTCTTTACAATTTTAAACACTATTTTTAGATAAATAAAAACAAAACTAAATAAAATAAAATGTCAGAGGGAAGAAGCCCCTCCCCAACTAGGTGAAGGCTGCAAAAAAGCTGTTAACAGCACCACAGAAACAACAGTATTGTGTGAAGGTCATTCTGAGAAGAAAGTCAAGACAGACCAATGCAGTTTTCAGAAGTCAGGATGACATTCAAAGATGTATTAACTCTCTTAATATACACTAAAAACTCACCTGTTTGCCTTCAAAGCAGTACCTATTTGCCAAGGTCAGCTGGCATGTGGTTTTTGAGGGTGGAAATTAATTTTAATATATAATCACCTGTCTTAAGGTATTCAGGGTAGCTAACAATAATAAAATATAGATTAAAATAATGCTTTGATTTTATGAAAATCTTAATTAAAACATAAGAATAATTAATTTTAAAAACAGACTCACATTACAAGTAGTAACAGTAAGATAAAAAACTATTAGATAAGTTATAACTTTACATGGTTTATATAATCTCTTATGGTGGATACAGATAGCCCAAAAGGGGTCGCCCTTTTTAAGATGGGTCGGGGTTAGGGCAAACAGACACCTGGCCCCAATCCAGTCAGATTCTACCCCCAAAAGGAGCTGATAAGATCCTCTCCTTTGAGGACAAAAAAAGCCTCCCCTTCCTCCATAAAGCTGGCTTTTCCTCCGCAAAAGCCGGCTCTGGGGAAGGTTGTGTCTAACTGCCATGCCCCCAAGCAGGAGAGAAGCCAGCTAGTATGTTCAGCCCCTTGGTTAAGAAAACCTTAAGCTACTAAAAGTATCGTATATACTTGACTATAAGTCAAGAAATTTATGCCCCAAAATTGACTCCAAAATCCTGAGTTGCCTTATAGATGGGGCAATACAGTAATAAGGAGGGACTATTTGCTCTCCAAGCCTCTTCCCAGCCCGGTTGCCTCAAGAGGGGGCAGTCGGGCTGGGAAGATGCAAGAGGAGCAAACACTCCCTTTTCCGGCTGTCTCTGAAAGAGAGCATTCACTCTCCAAGCCTCTTCCCAGCCCAGTTGCCTCCGGAGGGGGCAGCTGAGCTGGGAAGATGCAGGAGGAGCAAATGCTCCCTTTCTAAGCCTTTTCCCAGCCTGGTTACATGTCCTTCAGTTTTACCCTGGGGTCATAGTAAAATCTAGATTTTTTTCCCCAGAACCTACCATCGGCTTAGACACGAGGTCGACCCATACACCAGTATATATGGTATTATGATCATCAAGCCACCAGTCTCTGTCTCATCTATCCAATTCATGGAAGATACAGCTATCGATGCTTACTAGTCATGATGATTATATAGTTCCCTCCTAGTAATATGGTGCCTTTGTATATCTGTTATTAGGGTGCATGGGCAGGAAAGTACTGTTGTATTCATGAGCTACTTGTAAGCTTCTTATACGAAACTGGCTGATCACTAGATAAACAGATTCAGATGGGTCTTTGGTCTCATCCAACAGAACTCTTATGAACTGTGAGTTAAGTCTGCAGTACACGTGGGATTTGACTATCTAGCTAATTTACAGTATACTACTTCTCAGAGCTTTTATAGCTCTTTTAACAACATTCACACCTATTATTTTTATTTACACAGTATAATTTATACTCTGCTTTGCTCTTGGCATGGGACCCAAACATTCCACCCTTCCCCTCTACCTCTGTCCATTGATTTTTCCTTCCCTTCTCACCCCTCCTCCACATATAACATTTTTATTAAAGGGTATCCGACCCTTCATTACTGCCCCCCGCTCAAAGATAGCTAGTAAATCAAGACACCTCATTTTTCTATAGGTGTGAGCCACCATGTTACTAGGATGCCACATTTCAGTCTCTTTACATATAGAATCAAAATTTTGAAAGCAATTTGGACATCTTTTGTAATCCATAAAATAGATGGTCACTTATGCCTTCCATCTTAAGAACGTGATCAGCAGATCTTTAGAGCTAGTGGCTAAAATTACTTTCATCAAGTAACTTCAATAGTCCTAAACTGAGAGGAAAAAGATTTCTACTATTGACACTCAGACCACTCAACCTATTTGAAATTTAATCTATGTGAAGTATCTATCAAGATGGAATATGAAAAAATGCATACATGATATGGCTTTTGATGAACATATTTCTGAAACCTGTAGTGAAACCTCTGTAAGAGAATGCAAAGAAGAATTCATATTTGTATACACAACTGCTTTGCAGATGCAAAAGATCATGTCCTTAGCTTTTTTAAACTTCTGAAGTTTGAGGTACTGGAAATGACAGAAAATAATCAAAGGCATGTGTACAACAGCTGTAAATTCATGGAAGCACTTGATATTTTAAATCACAAACTTGCAAACAAATCTGCAGGGATTAATTCAATAAATGTATCTTAATAAAGATATTGTATGTCAAATACTGATTGGGTGGCAAATTGTTAGCAACAAAGCACCAGTGAGAGCTATGATACACTGTAAAACTGACTTTTAAATCAGAGAAGGCTTTGACGGCTGCTTTCAACTCACCTTGAAAGATGGTAAGGGAAAGAAAGAGAAGGTCTTGCTCTCTGGGAAGATTATGAAAGCTTTTATTATTATTATTATTATTTTTGAGTGTCCAGTATTTTTCAAGAGGTACACTAGGTCAGGTTCAAAAGAATAAACTGTGCTATTTAACATATCTAATGAATAACTTATCATAAGTACAGTGGTCCCCCGGGATACGAATCCCCCGGGTTAAGAAAACCCCGGGATCCGAAACCGGCGGGACCAAAAATTATCCCCCGGGATCCGAAAAAAAGGGACGTCCCTTTTCCTCCAAGGCCAGGCTTTGGATGAAAAGGGACAGACTCCTACCCCTTTTCCTCCGAGGCCAGGCTTCGGGGGACAAGGGACGGACTCCCACCCCTTTTCCTCCGAGGCCAGGCTTCGGAGGACAAGGGACGGACTCCCACCCCTTTTCCTCCGAGGCCAGGCTTCGGGGGACAAGGGGCGGACTCCCATCCCTTTTCCTCCGAGGCCAGGCTTCGGGGGACAAGGGACGGACTCCCATCCCTTTTCCTCCGAGGCCAGGCTTCGGAGGACAAGGGACGGACTACCGAAAGGAAGGCCCGATCCACCGGATCAGGCCTTCCTTTCGCCTCAGTTGCGGAGGCCCAGCCTGGCTGGGGAAGCCAGGCTGGGCCTCCGCGCCTAACCAAAGGAAGGCCCGATCTGGCGGATCGGGCCTTCCTTTCGCCTCAGCCGTGGAGGCCCAGCCTGGCTGGGGAAGCCAGGCTGGGCCTCTGCGCCTAACGAAAGGAAGGCCCGATCCGCCGGATCGGGCCTTCCTTTCGCCTCAGGTGCGGAGGCCCAGCCTGGCTGGGGAAGCCTGGCTGGGGAAGCCAGGCTGGGCCTCCGCGGCTGACGAAAGGAAGGCCCGATCCGCCGGATCGGACCTTCCCTTCCCCAGCCAGGAGGCCCCCGCGGCTGACGAAAAGAAGGCCCGATCCGCCGGATCGGACCTTCCTTTCCTCAGCCAGGAGGCCCCCGCCAGGCCAGGCTTCGGCCAGGCCTCGGAACGGATTACCTATTTCCTATGGGAAATAGGCCCCGGGTTACGAAATTTTCGGCTTACGAAAAAGGTGCCGGGACGAATTAATTTCGTAACCCGGGGGACTACTGTAAATGTAATTTGTAATAAATTAGATACACGTGAGTTAATGCTAAGTGAAGTGAAAAAAGCACTATTCAACATATTTTCCTATGTAGAAATATAACTGGAGGAATTAGTCTTCACCTGATAGAAATTTCTAACTTAACAGGCTTGCACAACATCAGGCTTGTGGATTACTCCAAACACCTCCCCCCTCCCCGCCCTGGTGTGTGGGGGCATTTCTGAAGATGGCAGAATGGCTACATATATCTTACTTTCCGAGGATCTACAGGCAAGAGCAGAAGTAAGTGGTATGCTGCAGCCAATCATCAATGCTGTGTGTTGCTTTTGCTATTAAACTCAGCGAAGAGGAGCGAAGATAATGATGAGAGAGGAAGGTGCAGTGGGGAGGGCCAGAAACAAGGTCCAGACACTAGGGAATGAGGAGGGGATACAAAAAAAGTACATGAGAGATGGCAAAGAGTTTAAGAGATGGCAAAGAGTTTGAAAACTGGGCCAAAATTTTGGAAAAAGATGAGCAGCAGGAAAAGGATGCAGTTAAGTAATGAGCTCTAAATTACTTGTGATATTAAACAAGAAGTGTGTGTGCAACATGGCAGAGACAAAAAGATGTGTTAATATGGAGTATGTGAGAGTGTCTGTGCAGAAAACAGTGGGATGGGGTGAAAGAGTATCTGAGAGACAAAGGTTCAGAGTTGTGTATAGTGGGAAACAGAAATATGGGGGCAACAGATGGAGAAGCAGAGAAAAAAGGAACAGAAACTGACAAATGCTGCTACAAAAAGTTGTACATTGGAGAATTTAAAAGAGAATACAGATGTCTTTGGATAGATAAGGAGAAGAAACAGAGCAAGCATTATGCAGTGCAGAGGATGGAAAAGAAAAAAAGAACTGAGAAAAAAAGGAGAAATATAAAAAAGAGATGATGCAGAGGGAAGAAAGAATGAATCATGTCTAACAGAAAGAAAAGGGAATGGTAACAGGTGAGTTTTAAGAAATCCGGAATGATGGTTTTAAGTAAAAAATGAGTAAAAAAAATTCAAGGAGTGTTATCAGCTAATTATAACACAACATCTGCATAGTGGAAATTACTTTTAGAATATAATGGGAAAAAATAGGAATATAACAACTTCAAGAGGAGCACCAAAGTTCATTTGTACAAATGTAAAAGTGAAGAAAGACATTAATAGAATTATTTATTACCATATATAGCACTTGCAGATCCTAAAGTACTAGTATTTGATTTTGTTACCAAGTTAGGTCAAAAGTACAGTACACTGTCTATTTTTTACTACTGTACATTGCCTATTAACCTTAATCATTTTAACTACTATAAAATCTACCAAAAACTGCCAAAATCCACCATCTTCTAAATGCAAAGAATCTACAAGGAAAAATGTATGGCAAAAGCCATACCTTCTATATACTAGAGGTAACATTGAAATATTAATGTTTCTAGATATAAATCAGTTCTGTTTTCTGTTTTCATACACAATGACAATAGTTTTGTTAAAATTCAACATTTTAACAATTATAATGAAAATATTTTTCTATAATTAAAATCAGATATATAAAGGTCTGAGTTACATCCCTGCCTCACAGGAACAGTAATGTAAAATTTCTTTAAATGTTTAGTATATTTTTATTAAAATGCTTCAACATAATAATTATGATGAAATCCAGACAGATATTTGGGCAGTAGGAGGAGAGGAAATATCCACCTTTTAAAAATGTTTTAAAATAAAATGTTTTAAAATAATTTTCCTTCAATACAACATTTGTTTAAAAGGCGAGTAACTGAAGTATTTGGTGTGTCAATTCTGCCTTAGTTAAGACATAACAGCGAACCATAGCCTGTAAACTTTAATCATGAACTGCCTTAATGGTCAAATTTTCAAGACATGGTTAAAGACTTCAGCTGTTAAACAACAGGTATCCTCCTCCTGGCTACATTCTTCCCACATTAAGGTGCTGGTAGCTGATATGTCTTACTTACTTACTCCCAAAGCGATCCCCAAATGAAAAGTGAAATACTGTCATAAATATATTCAGTTAACCAACAAAAGAATCTGAATGACAAATATCTTTTCCGCCAATAATCCCTTTCTTAACTCAAAATATATCTTAACACCCCCAAAATCAGATTTTAAGAACATAAAAACCACATTTGTTCTGCAAGCATCAACTACCTTTCCAGGTATTCTTTCTAAAAATATTTTATTAATTCCTGTCGGACAATGAAGATGAATACACCAAGTGTAAAAGTTAGCCCAAGTATATTACTGAGGTTACCTAAGTTCTTAGTCACAAGCAGAAGTGATAAAAATGTTTTATTTTACAAAAAATAAAAAATGGGATTTAAACAAACTAAAATTGGATGCCCAGAAGCAGCATTCAGTGTCAGCAGGAAAACCTGAAAACTATCCTTTACCTCTGGCAGTCTTCAGAATAAAAGCACTGAAACATACCAATGATCTAACCTTGTATAGTGTATCTCATCACTAACAGTTCTTGTTGATGGTTCATGTCAAACAGCCTCAAATTTGCACCTTAGATGAGCTATTAAGGACATACTTCCCAGGAGTCCCAAAAACATGATCAGGAAGGCTTTGAACTGAATTATGTATGGAAAGAACACTGTATTTCCAGAGAGCAAGGGGATTCAAAGTACTGAGGGCAATAGCCTCAATGATAAAATGGGGAAATGAAGTGATAATTTAAGAATATAAGACAGGTGAGCTCCTGTCACTAGTTCCTGCTTCTGCCAACCTAGCAGTTCAAAAGCATGTAAAACTGTAAGTATCATATATACTTGACTATAAGTTGATCTAAATGGATGAGAAACTAGAGGGGTTGATGCTTCTTTCACGTGCTCTGAGAAGAGATTAATCTCTCACCTTTCATTAGGGCATGGTTCCCTTTTTCATGAGAGTTAAAATACGGTACTTACATTGACCTGTGGATATGTCGACCCTGGTTTTTTGGGTCAATTTTTTAATTAAAATTTCTAGACTTCTACATGAGTATAAACAGTAGATAAATAGGTACCATCTCGGTGGAAAGCTAACAACATTCTGTGCAGTCATGCTGGCCACATGACTACAGAGTTGTCTTTGACAATGTGTCTCTTCGGCTTAGCAACAGAGATGATCACCGCCCCCTACACAATTTGACAACTTTGTCAAAGGGGAATAGTTTTACCTTTATAAGAATATACTGGTGTTGGGGAGCACTTGGTGAGTTGCTCATTGTCTTAGATGTCACTAAATGAATGTGAGAGTGTAGGAAATATAGAAGAGGAATCTGCTGTCTTGACACAGGAAGGCAAACACTTATTCATGAAATAATATGCATGAATAAAGTCTGCTGGGAAGTGTGTCATGACTGGAATATATTAATAGAAAGGTACAACCTATTCCAAAGAAAGAGACCAACAAACAGGAAAGGAGGAAGAGCAGGAATTCAATGTTGTGTGCACCTACAAGAAGTTCCATGACTTCAGCTGTGGAAAACAGGTGGGGGCTTCCAGGTAAAAATTAAACGGGAGGGAAATAACAATGACATTACTATGGGAATCTACTGCAGAATCCAAAGACAGTGAATACTTCGATGATGCCTTCCAAAACCAGGACAATCAAACATTAAATAGGAGAGATATAGTAGTAATGGAATACTTTAACTACTCTAATATTTGTCAGTAAACCTAAAGCCCAGAATGCCTTTTAAGCTTGCTAGAGAGGTTAATAACGATTTTAAAAAAGGATTTGAGGACTATATGTTTGGAGAAAGATGGAAGAAAAAGGAAAGAGCACTGTATAAAGAAGATGGTGAAATGCTAGTGAGGACAAAATGAAGGAGGAATTATTCAGCCCCTTAATTACCTTGGCCTTCTCCCTAAAGGAAAATACTCTACATGATGAAAATAGAGAATGATATAGTAACTGAACTTCAGCCCAAAACAGCTAAAGGTGTAGTACAGTAATACCTACGAATACTAAATGAATTCAAGTCCTCATTCAGGGACGTAGCCAGGATTTGGGGAAGGGGGGGTCCAGACTAAATGCCACCATTTTAATAGGGCTTGGAGGCGGTGGTGCATGCCATTCATTGTATTTAATGGGAGGGGGGTCTGGAACACATGGATCCCTCCCTCCTTGGCTATGTCACTGCCCCATGGCTGGACGAATGGCACCCAAGAGTACTAAAAGAATTTATAAATGTAATCTCAGAGTTCCTGTAGGTAATCTTTAAGAATTATTTAGGAATGGCAGATGTCTCAGCAAACTGGAAGACAATGAATGTTGTCCAGAACCTCAAAACAAGAAAGGAAGAACAGCAAATACTGGCCACTCAACCTGACATCAATACCAGGAAAGATTCTAGAACAGCTCATTAGATAATGAGTCTCTGAGCACTTTGGAAGGAATATTATGGAACAGGAAGCATGGGTTTCTCAGAAATAAATCATGCCAAACTAATCTTCTTTTTTTCATAAAGGTACAAACTTTGTAGATCAGGAAATGCTGTGCATGCAGCACACCTTAATTTTAGTGAGACTTCTGAGATGGTCCCTTATTATATTATTGAGGAAAGTTGGTAAAATATGGGCTAGGCAGCGCTGCTCATAATGGTGATCCCTGGACCACCGCTGGTCACTGAGCCACTGGCTATCAGTTCTTGACTGTTTCCAGGAGAAAAAGAAAGACTTGTACTCAACAGGGACAGATATTTTGTGCTGGTCCCTGATACATTGGAAAACAATAACTACCAGTCCCCCAAAATGAAATAGCCTGAGGAATAGTGGTGTGTAGTCTTAAGTGGATTTTTAAGTGGTTGACTGGAAAAAGCCAAAGAGTGTTCACCAATGATTTGTCTACACCCTAAGAAAAGCTAATTGTGTAAATCAGGGTTTTGTCCTGGGCCTAGTGGTGTTCAATGATCTTTTAGACAAGTTGGGTGGCAGAACAGAGGATGTGCAGATGACACTAAACTAGGAGGGATAGCTAATACTACAAGGCAAAGGGAGCCAATTTGGTGTAGTGGTTTGAGTGTTGGATTCAGACTCCATGAGACGGTTTGAATTCCTGCTCTGCCATGGAAACCCATGAGGTGATCTTGGACATGTTACACTTGCGCAGCATCTGAGAAAGGCAATGGAAAACATCCCCTGAATAAATCTCACTAAGAAAACCCAGTGACAGGTTTGCCCTAGTGTTACTGTAAGCTGGAAATAAAGTGAAGGAACACAACAACAACAACACCAACAACAATTCCAGAACTCAGAGTCTAGATTTAAAATTGCCTTAACAGATTGGAGAACTGGGCCAAAAATTAATTTCAACAAAGATAAATGTAAATTACTACAGAATGCATATACAGAATGCATATACAGTATATAGGATAGTTGACAATCTTGCTTGGCAGCAGCACAGTTAAAAAGCCTCTAAGGATCAATACAGACCACATGTTATCATCTGGTAGCAAAAACAAAACAAAAAAAAAATTCAACTCCAGGATACAGTAACAGCAGTTTGGTGTCCATACCAAGGGAAGCAACAGTACCATTCTATTCTGCTTTGGTCAGACCTCAGTTGAAGTACTATATCCTGTTCTATGCACCAAAGTTCAAGAAAGATATGGACAAGCTGGAATGTGTCCAGAGGGAGGTCACCAAAATGGTCAAACCTCTGGAAACCAAACTCTATAATGAAAAACGTCCACTATATGTAGCTTGAAGAAGAGAAGCCTAAGAGATGACATGATAGCTATGTTTAAATATCTAAGGGCTGTCATGTATAAGATGGTGAGAGCTGGTTGTTGTTGTTGTGCCAGAGACTAGGACACAAACCAATTTATTTTAATTAGAAAAAAACAAATTCTGCCTAAACACTTACTTTCTGATAGTAAGAGCTGTTTGGCAATGAGGTTTCTGGACTATCCTTTTTTGGAGGACATTAGCCAAAGGGTAGTTAATGACTGCCTTGTCCTCTAAGCTATATTTCAGAGGAAGGAACTGGCAAAACCACCTCTTAGTGTTCCTTTCCTAAGAAAACCCTATAAAATGCATGGTATCACCATAAGTTGAAAGACAACTTTAAGGCATATACTTACAACATAGTCATCTCTAAGGAGAGCTTCAGCTGTATATTCATTCCTGTATGGCAGGGGGTGGACTCTACCTCTGAAGGCACTATCTCTTGCTGTACTTTGTACAAGGAACAAGTGGAAAGGAGCAAGAGAGCTGTACTGTAATCCCTCAAGTCTTTAATTCCAACCACTGAATGGAGGAGCACAGTGGAAGCAGACCATGAAGTTGCATGTTGTTTTATCACTGTGATGGACAAAAAAGCCATTTCTGCTCTTTGGGGAAAAGGACAGAGTGGTAATTTTGGTGTGATCAAAAAGCTAGAAGTGAATGCAATTTCAGGATATTATCATTTTAAAGGCCAAATGAACAGGCGTTCCAGAAAGCTAATTACACTTTCTTACTGAAGAATCATTTTCAATTGTAGTTTACAGCTGTTTTATGAGCTTTCTGATCAGTGAACATGATGTCATATGAAAATATCAGCATTCAGCTATATCAATGATTCCCAAAGAGGGCAGTGAGGGGCAGAGGGGGCCTTCACTCAAAGTATTGCTGTGCAAAAAAGATATGGGGAACCAGCAGCTTTTAGAACCATGGTGAGGATGAGAGCTGCATGAAACTTCTTTTCAGGCCCCCCTAAAACCAATATACAGCATCACTGATTGCTTCATGTGGTGGAGTCTCCTGCTCTTCACCTGTCTGGATGAGCTCATTCCCTTAGCCACATTTTTTCACTAGTAATAGCAGTGACAGCTGGGAAAATTTGTGAGGCTTGGGCACATGGCATCACTTCTGTAGCTTGGAGTGGCACCATTTTGAGACTGACTGACTGACTGGAGCAAGGAGTTAGAGCACATGGTGGTGGTGGTGGCAAAAAAAAGCTTTCAAATTTGGGCTCCTGCTTAAGCTTTGTGAAATAAAGTGCAGTTGTTGCCCTAAAGGAAAAGAGGCGGTAGCCCCACAACGTCTGGGGACCACTGAGCTTAATAATAGGAAAATATATTGCATACCTGAGTGGAGTTAGATAGTTGTTTTTTCCACGGCTCCTCTGCGCTGCTGGTCAGGTTTGTGCGGTTATGAGGTAGAGAGAGTGCGTTTCGCTGCAGGTAAGGCACATTTCCATTACTTCCACTTCCTGTTATGTGATTATTGCCTATCAAAATAGTGTCTGTACTACCCAGCGTTCTTGCTGTGCTGCAGGGAACTGAGCCTGCTGGAAAGGGTCCATTTGCCATAGGCTGCCCAGGGCAGGTTGGACGGATTCCATGCTGTGTAATGTTAGGCGCTCTGGTTAGAGCAACCTGAGGCTGCTGACCAGAGACTGAGTTTGTAGGCAGTGAGGAGTCAGTTGTTGGCCCATTAGCAATCCCAGTAGATCGTACCTGTGCAACTCCCGTCTGCCTCATCTGAACGGGCAAAGGGAATAAAAAGTAAAGTGTATTAGTGAACTGACGTACAAATTAATGCTTTCTGCAAACTGTTTTGTTTCATTTTTGATTAAACAGATATGATACCCCCCGACTACAGATACAGCTATAAATGCTCTTAGATGGTATTACAATATTATAATCACTGATGTGTGAGAAAACCTGCATAAATGACTCTTTTTTGCCTGAAAAAACCTGCAAACATTAATGGTGAACTGCTCTTCTTTGTATTTCATAGGCAAAAGTGGAAATTTACTCACATGGTCAACATTTGTAAGATGCTCTACACTTGTAAATCATTCAAGCATGAATACATTCCTTCATGAGGGAATAAACTACGATATCCTTCTCAATAAACCAAGGGGCCTATTTATTATGCAAAGGGTTGACTTTGTTTTTCTAATTGTGCATTCATTATTTTAAATGTTGGTCTTTATTAAGGATCTAGGGATCATGTGCTGACTATATGGTAAAATGAAACAGAATTTTATCATATAGTCAGCACATGATCCCTAGATCCTTAATGTGTGTCGAAACAGAGTTTTAAACTGTATTGTTTTACCATATATACTTGACTATAAGTCAGCCTCACGTATAAGTCGAGGGCAAGTTTTGGGGCCAAAATTACGGATTTTGACATGTCTTGTGGAGGTCAAGCATAAAACTTGGAGGCTCCTTCAGTGTATGTATGTTGGGGGCAAGAGGGAAGCAGCAATCAATATGAGGCTTTAGTGTGTTATAAACTAACAGCAATCAATCAGTCACCAAGGACTATTTGCTTGGCTCAGGACAGAAAGAAACTGCATGGGGAAATCTGAAAGATCTGCTATCACATTACCATACTGACCCATAAATAAGTCGACCTAGGATTTTGGAATCAACTTTTGGGCATAAATTTTTAGACTTATAGACAAGTATGAAGGGTAAATCATTTTACATTATTTTTAACTCTCACATTCTTTACATTGTTGTAGCTTTACACTGTTATTTTCTTTTCCACCCTGACACCTTTTGATATAGGGCAGAGCATAAATATTTTAGTAACAGATAAATTGCATCATACTTCATCTTGTCAAGAGTGACAAAGGTGAAACAAACATCAAAAACATACTGGTAGTTTTTGATAGCAGGAGGACAATAAAAACATAAAAAAATTGTTTCCAGCAGGTATAAGCATTGACTAACAAACTAACAATGTCAGGCAACTGCATTAGAGTTCAAGTAAAAGCAACATTCTCAAAAAAGTACTGGGATTCACTAGATAGGACATTCTGCAAAGCTGCCACCATCATTGAGAATGTTTTGCAGGTGACAGTCATCCATTGAAGCCAGCACTAAATCCCAGAAAAAGCCCTTCTGTGCTGAACAGTCTACAGTTTGATACTTATCAAAGAAAATAGACCTTGCAAGATACAATCCTCAAACAACTTAGGGACTCGACGGACCGCCTCTTTCCTAGCCGGATCAGGGCTGCGGCAACCCTCCCTCCTTGTCAACTGTCATCTTCTGGCCTGGAGGGAGTGAAAGGACAGGCCCAACGCCATCAGGCCTGGCCTCAGTTAAGAGGAAGAGCCCTCCCTCCAGTCCATCTGCCTTGGTCCAGGTCTCAGAGGGAGAGAAGAACTGCTGGACCTGATCCCCTTCCCCACCACTCTTCCCTTTTCCTTTTGTGTCGTGTCTTTTTAGATTGCAAGCCCGAGGGAAGGGAACCATCTAAGTAAAATAATAATTGTAAGCCGCTCTGAGAGCCTTTAGGGCTGAAAGGTGGAGTATAAATACCATAAATAAAAGGAAGAAATAAACAAGTCACAGACCAGATCCGGCCTTTTGAGGGTGCAAAAAGGAGCTGCAAAAAGCGGCTCCTCAAAAGGGTGTCATAGCTGTGGTGGCACAGCTATATGGCACCTCTTCTGCACGTCATCTAGATGCAGCGCTGGAGGCTTGCCAAGAAGCCACATGCCGTCTGGATCGGTGCACGGTGCCAAGTTGCCGGCGGGGGGGGGGGGGCGCTCAGGGGGCATCATCAGGATGCTATGCCCCAACTCTGCCCCCAGGCCAGCCTTTTGGGCCGATCCGTAAAGGGCCTTAGGGCTCTTAAGGCCAAACCCTGAACCTTAAATTTATCCCAAACATATACAACAAAAACAGCAGATTGAAATAAATCAGACCAATATACTCTGATTGGCCAATTCCAGCCAGTACTTAGTGGTAGCATTTTGAATCTATGGGAAGTTTCTGAATTTATTTCCTGGCCACCCTCTATAAACTAACATCATTCACAAATATCACGAAGACTGAGTATACACACTTTAGGCAGATAAATGTTACAATGCCATTGGCTAAACATACCACTTCTGTATCAATCTTTCTGTGATGGGCTACTAAGGAAAACATTATCACCACCCAATTACCTTTGCTGGGAAGCAATATAGCACTGTGCCAAAAGCACTTATATGCACCTGCAAAGCTTTTGAAGCTTGCCTAACACTTCTTTGGATTTTTGGTCATATTTTTTAAAGAAGATGACATAGAAGGTATATAGAAAAGAAATAAATTGTTTGCTGGTACCTGCTGGTGTTGCTGCATCAAGACAAACTGACTCTCCAGCTGTTCGAGCATAAGTTTCTGTGCTGGATTTAAATTATTTCTATTTGCACGCAGCTGTTCCAAGTGCTGGAAAAGAAATAAAAACATGTTCCTTAGGCTCCAACTATGATTTGTTTGCAACAATTCACATCATCAAATATATCTTCTGAAATCATCTATTCCTCAGTACATACATACATACATAAAGTCCGTTCTTCTAAAAATGTTATACTCAAAATTAATATGTGACTCACTCATACTAAGATTTAAAATAATATCACACAGCTAAGACTTTGTAATAAAATATAGTTGAATTTGATAACACCCATGGATAGTGAGTCTGAGACAGTGAGTATGCTATTTTGTAGGAAACAGCATATCAGTACAGTGGTACCCCAGGTTACGAATCCCCCGGGGTACGAAAACCCAGTGGTACGAAAGAGCCGGGGCCGCAAAAATGGCCCCAACTTACGAAAAAAACCCCGGGGTACAAAAAAAAAAAAAAACAAACCTGCGCAGCCCCTTTAAATTTGCCGCGCGGTCCAGCAAACAAAGCGGTCCCCTGGGTTACGAAGACTTCCGGGTTACGAAAGGTAATCCGGAACGGATTACTTTCGTAACCCGGGGGACCACTGTATTATAAGCACACTGGCAAATGCTGGTGGCTCTTATACATCCCCAATAAAGTTACTTCAGCAATTCTTAAGTCATTTCCCTTTTTTCAGCAGAAAGTTACTCTTGTTGCTGGAAGAAAGGAAGCAACAGCAAACTAGGACTTAAAAATACAGAGGCTGCCTTTGGATCCAGTTCAAAATAAACAAGAGTGATGCATGAACCTCTGAATATTTATTACACTCAGCAACAATGGGGCTAAACAGACAGGCAAAAAGAGGTGCTTTCAGGCTGGCTTGAAGGTGTGGCGTTTAGATGACACATGACTTGAAGCCAGCAGAAAAAAGCCATTTCAAAAAGAAGCAGCTTTTTCCACTTCTTCCTGGCTTGAAGCCATGGCATGTAGTCATGACATGAGAACTCCAGCTGCCTTGGCAGCTGGTGGTGCAGTTGGTAGGATTTCAATGTGGCTCCAGAAAAGGCAGCTTCAAGCCACCTTTTCCTGCTCATCTCTTTCGCCCCTATGTGATATTTCCACAGCCTAAATCAATGCAATATTAGCAAAGGAAAACAGTGAACTAGCACAAGACTGTTGGCTTCTCCAGTTGTGTAAGATATACTACATTTCTTCTTTTGGTCCTAACACACACTACCTTTCATGTAAATGGTTCTGCAACCACTTGTGCAATTGAGAAATGTGTTAAATTTCTTCCTCATCCGGAGTCCCTAACTAGATGTCCAAAGGTGTGGAATAACACTGCTGAATACCAGCAATGGTAGGGAATATTAAACTATATTTTAACAGGGTAGGATGTTTACAAATGTTCAAATAAGGTATTTTTTACAATTTATTTTCCCTTGAAATGTAGCCTTTTATGTAATATTTCAAAAGTTTTCAAAGTATACAACTAATGCCTATAGGACAGTACTAGCTCTTCTTGTTTTGATTCCCTTAACATTCACAGTTAAAAGTGAAAGGTACAGATATGAAAAACATTCATTTTGACACATTATCATATTAAACAAAAATATATTATTTGAAGAAAAGCTTGGATATAGGGCAGAAGGTGTATTATGATAGTCCTGTATTACTTTCAAAAAGTATACAAATCTAAAAAATTACCTGTAATTTCTGTGGTGTCAAACACCAAGTATGTACTTGTTGCTGTACTGGAGGATGTGACACTGTGTGGCCACTGCTCCAAGCATCTAAAGTGTTCTAAAGAAAACATTATATTTAAAAACATAAATATCAAGAAACAAGGAATTTTAAAAGTTGCCCAATGTAACTCAAGAACATTTCCCTTAAAAATAATAAAAATAACTTTAAAACTGGTAAATATAATTCAGACTTAGTTAATATAATAATCATGGGAGAAAAATTAAAGAATAATCAGCTGTGATGAGGAATCAAATGAAACCAAATGGTGGACTTCAAAGTTCATCCAATGTCTTTTTAGCTATTGTAGTAATCTTAATGTGATGATTAAGCATTCTAAGTATAAGCAAAGGTGGCAGACAAAATGGTATGATTCTTTTCCTAACCTCTAATGTGCTACTGTTATAACTACTGCAATGTTCAAATGCTCTTAATGCATTGTCACCACTGTGGACACTACAACTTTATCAGTTTAAGGAACTGTCTGAATAATGGACTAATACTCCTGGATACTGATTCTTATAACTAAATGGGGCTTTTATTTCAGGATATATACCTTTGTTGGACTAGATGGTCTCTTCCTCTTGGCTGGACTGGACAGGTCATCTACATGGCTAGAAGGAATCATGTGTAGTGGCAATTGCTGTGAAATAGGTGTTTGACTGAGGCCTAGTACAGGTTCAGTATTTTGATGAGGTTTACAAGCCTAGGAATCAAAGGAGGAAGAAACAATATGGTTCTATACATTTTAAAAAGGTCCTTAACCTATATATTATCAGATGCACATTTTTAAAAGGGCCGTGTGATTATTTTGATCTCATTATTGAAAATCAATTTCCATTGCATCAAAGGAGCAGTGTGTACCTTTCATGGGCTTCTTTTTTAAAAAACAAAAGAAAAGAAAAAAAAACTGTTGCAAATTCTATGTGGGATGAAATCTTTTGGACAATCATGGAAATCCACAAAGGTTCTAAATTGGTACCCCCATATTTCCTCCAAGTCACAGGGAGTCTATTCCTAATCTCCCTTTCTGATTAGTTTTATTACCAGTGAAAACTAGCCCTATGCTACAGCAAAATAAGTTTGATTACTACAAATTGATTGAAAAGAACCCTTAAAAAGCTGGGCAGCTGCAGAACATAACCCAACTTCTCACCTGCTGTGTTGTGTTCATGGCACCCTGCCTGGAGGTAAGCTCTGCGGGGATTGGTAGGCTCCATGCCTCCTCAATACTAGGAAGTAATTTAGTTTTATTCTGTAGACTACCTTGTGGAAGGTTACACAACTGAGCCTAGGAAAAATTATGTAAAAAGTAAATTTAACACAAGCCTAATTTAGTAAGATCAAGTCCATGAAATCTTCCTAAATTCTGTATTCTATTGTGTTTCAGAAATAATAAATTTGAAAATTGGGGTTTCAGAAAAGTGCTAAGGATAAAGAGGGTAACCAGAATATAAACCTTTGTGAGAATCAGAACAAAGTTGAGCTCTGATTTCAGAGATCTTGTTAATGCTTGGTTCTGAAATTGGAAACAAGAGCAAAGGATAGTGTGTGTATTCTCTCACTAAATGCTATGATAACTTAAAATGTAGACAACACAAAATATGTATAAATTATAACAAGATACAAAAAATACTTAAGAGAGACTTGCTTAAAATGAAAAATAAAATGGAACTGCAAGCTGTGATATGTTTATAATGTATATGGAAACAGACTGCACAATTTGTGAAACAATCACTTATTATAACTTCTGTGTCCTTATTTTCCTCCTTTTCCCTATCCCATGTAACTGTTAAAACAGTTCGCTATTCTTAGACACAGATTTTTACCTGTAAATATTTTATTCGTGCTGCAAGTGCAGAGGTATTACTACAATTTTTGCTTCTGGTTGCATTTAAGTAGCATTTAATGGCATCCTGAGACTGGTTGCAGGACTCATAGAGAGTGCCAAGATCCATCCAGGCTGCAGCATGGCCATGATCCAATTGTACAGCACAGATATATGCCTGTAATGCATCCATAGGCTGATTCTGTTGCTGGTACAGCACACTAAATGAGGAAAAAAGAAAAGAAAATGAATCTTATCAATTTTAGATAACAAATCACACCCAGTTCCTCTGTATGCCTCTACCAGAAGAGATCTTTCAGATTAATGTAAAACCTAAGTTTGCTACAGCGGAACTGTGCCTAATCAAATATCTTTCTAAATGTGAGATTATACAACTCCCCTGATTAGTCAACTGTGTCTAGCAGACAACATTAACATTATCTTTAAGAGTAATCACAATAAATTATTTTGAATCCAAAACATATTTAATAACAATGAAAACTAGACATTTATAGAACATAAATTCTTAATGATTAAGAATATTTGTATTATAAAATGAACGTTACAGCCTTCTTGCTCCACCAAATTATATTTGATAGCATTGCTTCTCTTATAAGCTCTTACCCTATAGAACACCATGTGTCTGCACTTGCTTCTGATTTATCAATAGACTGCCTATAGGATATAAAAGCATCTTGAACTTTCCCAATACTTGAATAGCACCTGAGACAAGAAGAAAGACTGATTAAAAATAATTAAGAATGATCTGTCAAAAGTATGCCTAAATAATAATTAAAACATGCTACGTATTACAAAATCTGTTTTATGAAGATCAGCATTTCAATAGAAAAAAAATCTACCAAAAATATTTTGTGAAAGCATAGTGGCAAATCATTTGCAGAACTTACTCAATCTATTTAGCTGCCAGTATTAAACAATACATGAAGATATAAAATGAACCATAGCAAAAAATTAAAACCATTAAAATGAGATCACCTAATTTCACATGGAAGTTTTGTTTTTATATTTTTCCCTGCCCTAGATTAAATGGAAGGAATCTGATCATAGCCTACATAAGAGAGATCTAACGCAAGTCAAAAAACACACACTTGGACTTCAAAAAAACAGCTTGCTCAATCTGGGTAATCTTTAAGATTAAACAAAGGCAAATGGTCAGAGGATGTCAAGGCTTACTGGATAAAGTTGTCAAATTAATATATTCGTAAAAACAGTGTACCTTCCCAACAAGACCTGAAGCTTTTCAATTTTACATGAACAATACACATATCAAGCCACTCTGAATATTTTTAAACTGCTGAAGTTACACAATCCATCAACTTCAACTAGTACTTTTACAGCCTGCAAATTGCATAGAAAGAGGTGAAAAAGCTAAACGAGAACAACACAAGGTACACTATTTCACTACGTTCAGTGGCTTTCCAGGTGCTTGACATCCCTCTTGCTTTTTACTCTCACAACTGAGAGCAAAAGCAGAGGCATAAGCAGCCCTAAACTTATCATCAGGCACAGATACTGGATGATGCCTAACCTGAACTAGAACAAAGGAAGAATAAGAGCAAAGCACCTGGGATAATTCCACACAATTTTTTCTAAATACTCACATGCAGAATTATTAATGAGTTCATCATAGTCAACTACTACATCTGCCATGGGCAACCACATACACATTACAAAGAATGCATTTTAACAAGAAAACATTTTTAACCTCAGATCAAGCACTGACTGTACTGTTTGTATTTTCAGATTAAATCAGGTATTCATTAAATCAGAGTATGCTTTTGCCAGAACTTTCAAAGTGCTTGTTATTGTTACCACCCTTTTTACCTTCCAAGGAAATACCAGGACTGGCCAGAGTTGGGATCTGCCTCTAGAGACTTCTGGAGACACTGAATAGCATAGTTTTCCTTGGTGGCTTTGTCTCCTAACTGATCCACTGTGTGGTGCATCCAGCCTAAGAGGAAAAAATGCAAAATATTTATATGTGTGTGTCTGTACATGCATGGTGTGTGTGTGTGTGTGTGTGGTAGTTACAAAAGAACAGGTAGTTTTTTCATTATGGACTTTTAGAATTTTTATTGTGAGCAAAGCGAATTTAATAGTGGGAATAACTGTTTTATTAACAAAAGAAAAATAAGAAACCCCAACCAATCTATCAAGTAATGGCATAGTGAAGGATGACTATAACGATGACTTTAAGAAGAAAAACATACATTGCACAGTTCTTTAACAGAATTCTCTTAGCAAGACCAATACTTGAATAAAGTGGGCCAACAGTCTAGTTCAGCATTCAACGTCTCATAAATTGGAAAACAAAGAACATTATACCACTGTGCCTCCTTATCCACCAATTTTTTATCCACAGATTCAAGCATCCATGGCTTGAAAATATTTTTTAAAAGATATAAATTCCAAATAGCAAACTTTGATTTTCCATTTTATATATGAGATACCATTGTATTTAATGGGACGTGAGCATCCATGGATTTTGTTATCCATGGTGGGGGGGGGGGGGCGCTCCTGAAGCCAAACCCCAGTGGATAAACTAGTTTCATATGATATTATGGAGGGCTTCAGTAAGTTAGTAGCTCTTGGTATTAACCAAGTGTTTGGAAAATGTCCAGATCTTTTACATGTATCTGATCCAATGTATCTGATCCATCACTTCCTCTCCCACCAAACCAGGTTTAAAACAATACACCACCTCTAGGACTTAAAAAAATTGTTTTATATGCCTGTCTAAACAAAAAGGTCTTAGCCTGCTGGCAGAACAATAACAAGGAGAGGGCCATTCTGGCCTCTCTGAGAAGGGAATTCTAGAGTCTAGGATCAGCCACTGAGAAGGCCCTCTCTCACGTACCTACCAACCATGCTTGATAAGGAGGACATACTGACATATACAACATACACAGAAGAGCTATATAAAAGAGATGAAAAATAAATGACACAGACAGTATTGACTCCAGTGTTAACTAAAATATGCCAATAAATATGGAAAACAAAACAGTGGCCAATAGACTGGAAACATGCAATATTCATCCCATACACAAAAAAGAGACATATTAGACTGCAGCAACTATAAGACAATAGCATTAATTTCCCCTGCAAACAAAATTATACTTAAAATTCTACAACATAGATTCCAATCATACATGGACAGAGAAATCCCAGAGGTGTGTGGGATTCAGGAAAGGCAGAGACACTAGGGACCACAAAGCAAACATACAATTCCAAAAGAATAACATATACTTTAAACATTATAGCAAAGTTTTGACTGCATATATTACGAAAAGCTATCCTTAAAGACATGGGAGGGGCATTACTTTTGATAGTCCTGATGAGAAATCTGTACTTAGGACAAGAAGCAACTGTTAGAACAGAATATGAAGAAACAGAATGGTTTCCAATTGGCAAAGGGGTCAGGCAAGGCTGCATTTTATCACCCTACCTGCTTAACTTGTATTCAGAAAATATCATACAAAGAGCAGGTTAAGACTCAGAAAAAGGAGGAGTAAAGGTAGAAGGAACAGACATCGAAAATCTAAGATATGTGCATGACACAATATTATTATCAGAAAACATTATAATCTTGGAACAATTAATAAGGAAGGTTGAGGAAGAAAGTGCAAAGGCAGGATTGTTGATGAACATAAAGAAAACAAAAATGAAGACCACCGCAAGATCTACATAAATTCAGCCTAGGCAATGAGGAAATCAAAATAGTTAGACTGCCTGTACTTAGGATCAAACAGTGTTCAGAAAGGAGACAGCAGTCAAGAAGTAAGAAAAAGACTAGGAATGAGAAGGGCAGTGATGTAAGAGCTAGACAAGATCCTAAATAGTAAAGATACACAACTGAGCACTGAAGTTTGAATTATTCAATCCATTGTACTCCCCAACACTATATACGGTTGGGAGAACTGGACATTGGGGGAAGCAGATTTTAAAACATTCATTTGAGATGTGATGCTGTTGATGAGTGTTGAGAATACTATGGACAGCCAAAAAGACAAACAAATGAGTCCTTCATAGAATCATAGAGTTGGAAGAGACCACAAGAGCCATCCAGTCCAACCCCCTGCAATGAAGGAACTCTCAGTCAAAGTACAGTGGTCCCCCGGGATACGAAGCCCCCGGGGAACGAAATCTCCGGGAGCCGAAACCGCCGGGACCGCCAAAATTCCCCCGGGATCTGAAGGAAACCCCAGGGAACGAAAGGGAAAAACCGTGCGGCCCCTTTAAATCGGCCGCGCAGTCCGTCCCTTAAAGCGGTCCCCCGGGAAACGAACATTTCCAGGTTACGAAAGGTAATCCGGAACGGATTACCTTCGTAACCCAGGGGACCACTGTATACCCGACGGATGGCCATGAAGACTCTGTATAAAGACCTCCAAGGAAGGAGACTCCACCACTCTCTGAGGGAATGTGTTCCACTGTCAAAAAGTCCTATCAGGAAGTTCCTCCTAATGTTGAGGTGGAATCTCTTTTCCTGGAGCTTGCATCCATTGTTCCAGGTCCTGTTCTCTGGAGCAGCAGAAAAAAAGCTTGCTCCCTCCTCAATATGACATCCCTTCAAATATTTAAACAGGGCTATCATATCACCTCTTAAGCTTCCCTTATCCAGGCTAAACATCCCCAGCTCCCTTAGCCGTTCCTCGTAGGGCATAGTTTCCAGACTCTTCACCATTTTAGTCACCCTCCTTTAGACAAGCTCCAGTTTCCCAACATCCTTTTTGAACTGTGGTGCCCAAAACTGGACACAGTATTCCAGGTGGGGCCTGACCAAAGCAGAATACAGTGGCACTATTACTTCCCTTGACTATACTTCTATTGATGCAGCCTAAAATTGCATTGGCCTTTTTAGCTGCCTCATCAAACTGTTCAACAGAGAAAACCTGAACTCTCACTGAAAGCCAAGATGATTAAATTGAGGCTGTCATATTTTGGCCACATCATGAGAAGGCATGAACCACTGGAAAATACAATAATGCTAAAAAAAGGTAGAAGGCAGTAGAAAGAGAGGAAGACCACATGCCACGTGGATAGACTCCATCAGGCCTGCATCTATAATGCTAAAGCAGAACAGTGGAGAATAGCAAGGCTTGGAGATGTCTCTTCCACAGGGTAGCCATGAGTCAGGGTGACTCAAGGGCTGCTAACAACAACAAAAGCCCTCTACTCTTCCATCAAAGCCATGTATAAAGATACTGAACAACAGTGAATGCAGGACAACATCCCACAGCACTTCATGTGTCACTTGCCTCCAGCATAATAATAATAATAATAATAATAATAATAATAATAATAATAATAATTTATTTGTATACCGCCCTTCCTGCGATCAGGGCGGTGAACAAGTACACAGTAGAAATACACATACAGGTTAAAACATACAGGTAAAACAGCATCAATATAAAATCAGCCCGACGGCAATACTATATCAAGACAAAGCCCCAATCCAGTCATAATGAGGGAGAGGTAAGGTAACAACAAGGGGGGTGAGTCAGGGATAGGCCTGCTCAAACAGGTATGTTTTTAATCCTTTTTTGAACAGGTTCAGGGAGGCGGCCAGGCGGAGCTCCGTGGGCAGCGAGTTCCAGAGGCTCGGGGCTGAAACAGAAAACGCCCTCTTCGTTGTAATCGACAATCTGGCCTCTGGAACTCTTAATGAATGTTGCCCAGTAGATCTAAGTGTGCGGGGCGGATTGTATGGGGAGAGACGGTCCGTCAGGTACTCTGGGCCCAAGCCATTTAGGGCTTTATAGGTGATAACCAGCACTTTGTATTGAGCCCGGAAGCGAATAGGCAGCCAATGTAGATCTTTCAATATTGGTGTTATATGGGAGGCCCTGGGTGCACCAGTGACCACCCGGGCTGCCATATTTTGCACTAATTGCAGCTTCCGAGTGTGGTACAAAGGCTGCCCCATGTACAGCGCGTTGCAGAAATCCAACCAGAGATTACGAGAGCATGTACTACAGTTTCAAGGTCCCCCCGGTCCAGGTAGGGACGCAGCTGGCGTATCAGCCGAAGCTGAAAACAGGTGCTCCTGACTGTCGCATCCACCTGAGAAGTAAGATGGAGTGACGAGTCAAGGAGCACCCCCAGACTGCATACAGTGTCCTTCACGGGGAGCGTGACCCCGTTCAGGACAGGTGGAACCACCTCCATCCCAGGGCCGGGAGAACCTATCATGAGTACTTCCGTTTTCTCTGGATTCAGGCTGAGTCTATTTTCCCTCATCCAGTCCATTACCGATTCCAGACAGGCCGCGAGAGGAGCGACGCCATCCCTGGTCACTGCATTAGTCGGAGACATAGAGAAGATTATTTGGGTGTCATCAGCGTACTGATAACCCCGCGCCCCATGCCTCCAGATGATCTCTCCCAGCGGTTTCATGTAAATGTTAAAGAGCATGGGGACAGAATGGCTCCTTGAGGGACCCCAGATCTAATGGCCCTCTTATCGGAGCACACGTCCCCCAGCTGCACCATCTGGAACCTCCCAGAGAGGCAGGACCGGAACCACTGGAGCGCAGTGCCACCGATACCCACCTCCGCCAGGCGCTCCAGAAGGATACCATGGTCGATGGTATCAAAAGCCGCTGAGATGTCCAAGAGCATCAACAGGGACACGGTACCCCTGTCGATGCCCAGACGGAGATCATCGACCAGAGCGACCATGGCCGTCTCAACCCCGCGGCCTGCCCAAAAACCAGTTTGAAATGGATCTAGATAATCCGTTTCATCCAAGACCAATTGAAGTTGGAATGCAACCGCCCTCTCGATCACCTTCCCCAAAAATGGCAGTAGCGAAACTGGCCGATAATTATTATATACCAGGGGGTCGAGGGAGGGCTTTTTTAATATAGGTTTTATAATGGCCAATTTAAGAGTGTCAGGGAACTGCCCTTCTCTCAGAGATGAATTAATGATCCGGTGTAACAATGAGGTTACAACCGGTCCCCCCTGTGCCACTAGCCATGACGGACAGGGATCGAGAGAGCAGGTTGTCTTCCTAAGACTTCTAAGGATCTTGTCCACATCCTCGGTACTGATAGACTCAAACTGATCCAGTACAACAGAGTCCACGGAAGCTCTGGACACCTCTATTCTGGATTCTGCTTCCACACTGGCGTTCAGACCTTCGTTTATCCGAGAGATTTTATCCATGAAGAAGTTGTTAAATTGGTCACAGCAGGCCTTGGTGGGTTCAAGGATCTGGTTCGGGGCAGGAGGGAGCTGAGTTAGCTCTCTCACTACCCTGAACAACTCTGCTGGACGCGACTCCACGGACGCGACACGAGCAGCATAGAACGAGTTCTTAGCTGCTTGTATCGCCTCTCCATAGTCCTCCAAATGGTGGTCTAGGAGAGCCTTGTCGGATAAATGCTGGTGTTTCTGCCAGGTGTGCTCTAGCCGTCGCAGAACCCGCTTCTTGATAAAGAACCACTGGTGAGCACAGTTTTTTTAATCTTCAATAGTTGCTGAATTCAGTATCTAACATATTTAGGGAAAACATTCATTTTCTATTACATTTTCTCACAGTAAGCATTTTAAATACATAGTTTCTTTGATATATGGCGGAGGCAATTTCCTGTATGTTACACATTATCAATTAGTTCACAATATGCACCAAGATGAACAAAATACACATGGTTAGAACTCAAAGCAGCATTGAAAGAACTCTCAAGAAAACAATGTTAGGAACCCAGACATAATTTGTTACAGTCCAACTCTGCCCTCCCATTCAATGAAGTCCTTAAAAATGAAGTATGGTGCCTGCTAGAAGACCCTTTGCATACTGATATTCCAGACTTACTAGGTCTTGTCTTTGAATTCTACCCCCGCAAAAAAAGAGAAAACATGGTTGGAAGAAATATGAGCAAAAATCCCTTTCCCCAATTATGCTTCCCTTTTAGATTTATAAGGTAAACAGAAGCAGAGCCATATATCTTTTAATGAAAAACAAAGTGTAATTTATTTTATTCTGTAATTTAAATTGAGTCTGGGTTAGTGTCCAACTGGATGTACCACAATGTCCTGACAACTCAGATGTAGAAAAGTGTGGAACAATTCCTATTTCCTTCTCCTCTTTCACCTTCTATTTATTTACATACCTAACTGCTGTAACACAGTTGCTTTCACTTGTGCAGGAAGATTTTCAGTCTGCAAAAGTTGTTCATATTCCTTCTTTGCCAAGTGATATTTTCTCTTAAAAGGAACAAGACACATTTATAGATGTAACAGCTCATTACTGATAAGTTCTGGTGATAATATTATTAAAAAAAAACACATAAGTGAATGTTAATGATAGGCAACGCTGCAATAGAACAATTTTTCACAGATAAATAAAACTTGTATACGGTTAACTGAAACACTGTATCTCCTTTTAAACATCACCGATGAGTATATTCTCTCAGTAGTAATAATATACATTTCAAGTTCAATTAAAGTTGGTATACAGCACTGCTATAATTTAACCAGTTCTATTAATTAAAAGCATTATGCACCTACCTGGGTTTCATATAAATGGGCAATGTGAAACCGAACTGGAAAAGTAGGGAAATAACAGTATTAGGAATAGGAAATTCAAGATAAAGAGGCAATCTACCCATCTGCAGGTTTGTATTTTTGTTTCTGGTTTATGCGTCATAAACTTGGGGGGGGATTGAATGTACAAGGTAGATGGTAGAAACCCACTCTCTCCTTTGCAGAAAAAGGTACATGAATCAAAATAACCTGCAGTTTTACCTCCAAATGTTACAATGGAGCTGAAAAGACACAACATACAGCCCATTTTGTCATTTTGCAGGCTAGGGAGAGAAAGTAGTCTCCAGTTTATTTGCCCTCAGATTAACATGAGACCATTGGCCACTATTTTGATTGGTTTCAAATACAGTGTGTCTTCTTAGATCTTTCTTTGAAATTCCCATTGTACTCTAGGTCATATTTTCCCTGAAAACAAAACATCCCCTGAAAATAAGACCTAGTAGAGGTTTTGCTGAATTGCTAAATATAAGGCCTCCCCTGAAATTAAGACCTAGCAAAGTTTTTGTATATAAATATATATACAGTATATAATAAATGTTCATTTTTTTTATTCAACAATAAATGTGAATTCTTCTTCATGGAAAAATAAGCCATCTCCTGAAAATAAGACCTAGCACATCTTTGGGAACAAAAATTAATATAATACACTGTCTTATTTTCAGGGAAACATGGTATGTTTTCTCTAGGAATATCTAGGTCTTCTAGCACAACTCTGTGGTTTACTTTAACCAAAAGTCACACTGAAGGACTTAAGAGATTCTTAGAGAGAATACACCTCTGGGCTTTTGTAGCTCCTCCAGTACATTTCTGTGTTTAATGTCTGGCAGATGTTGACCTCAGAGTTGCACTGGAGGACCTAGAGATTCCTAGAAAGGTGTTCTCTCAGGTAAAAACATAGTGTTTTTGTTATTTGCAGTTTTTCCATATTCATGGGAGTCCTATGCCTCTATACAGTGCGCCTGCTTTATAAGCGGGCGTGGCTTACGCGGCTTCCAGCATATGCTGGAAGCTGGGACCCAGAAGTGGCCGTGCGGCATCCTTAGGAAGTAATGGGGTGTGAAACTGTGGTGTGTGCGCACGCAACGTACACAAGCCCCATTACTTTCTATGGGGCTTGAGCATGCATTACGTGGATGGGTCCGGAATGGATCCCCCGCTTAAGGGAAGAGCACTCTGTACTCAGTGAATGTCGAGGGACAAGTGAAGGAGCTTCTTATCTGTATACCATACAGTACTTAAAATAGTAAGGAAACCAGAAAAAGGCCACACTTTGCACTGTCTAAAAGCCTAATTTTGGACTTCTCTACAGAAGGGGAGGTGGTGGCTTAGTGGTTAAGATGCTGACTCTGACAGTTGCAAGATCAGCAGGTTGGCAGTTCAAGATCCAAGTGCTGTGTGATGGAGTGAGCTCCCATTGCTAGTCCCAGCTTCTGCCAACCTAGCAGCTCAAAAGCATGTAAAAGTAAAAGTAGATAAATAGGTAGCACCTCAGTAGAAAGGTAATAGCATTCTGCGTAGTTATGCTGGCCACATGACTACAGAGTAGCCTTTGACAATGCTGGCTCTTTGGCTTACTAATGGAGATGAGTACCACCCCCTACAGTCTGACATGACTTGACAACCTTGTCAAAGGGGAAACCTTTACCTTACTTTTACAGATATAAGAAAATTTAAGTGAAAAGTGGCAATGGTGCTTAAGGCTAAATCAAGTTTAGTCCTATCTGGAGTAGACACAGGGGAATAGTATTAACTAAAGTGTTATTGATTTAAATGGTTCTAAGTAGGACTAATGTTAGATTTAGCCTGAAGCCTCTAGAACTCTCCCCAACAGCAAGCTACTTTGTTCATTTGGATAAACTTACAGGGACATAAGTGTCTGTAGACACTCAGACAGGGATGGGAAGCAAACAGAAAAGCAGATCAGTAACAACTGGTTGCAATACTTACTTTCAGCATTGGACAAAGTGCAAGGATTGCAGTCAACCAAAGCCAACTGAAAATGCTGCAAAAGAAAAGAGAAATAAGTGTTTCCTCTAATCAAAGCCCTGAATTATTTGTCTGATAAGATAAAATAGTGCTAAACATATTTATCTTTGAATAGGCCCAATAGAAGTAAAATGTTTAATGGCAAGGACCTAAATGTAATTCTTAGTCCCAACCCTTTGAATCATAAATCTTGATTCACCAACTTTCCACTGTTATTGGGACTAATAAACAAATTAAGGCAGTTGTTTAACATAAATTAAAAAATTGGATTCCTATTAATGGTAACAAGTATATGCAGAGCAAACATCGGCACTTTAATAATGTGGAAACAGGTATTAATTCTGAGATTAAGATGGGCTACAGTTACCTATTATATCTTGCTGTTACCAGCATCTTAAAAACTGGATTGAAATAAATGCAAGTAAAAAACACTTATGCAGAGATAAAAATACATAAAACTGCTGCACTAGTCTCACTTTCAAAATTCACATTTCTAAACTACACCTCACCATCATTAGGAAGATTTATCTTTAACACTGAAAAGATTAATCAATGATTCAAAATTTTCATTTAAAAATATAATATTCCATAGCCTGAAACTCCTATATATTGAGTGATCCAACATGAATGTTGAATTTCATACATTTTGCTTATTCATTTCTATGAATAATAAAACCATACAGTGATACTTGTTTTTCTGGTGACACAGTATTTGATTTTAGCTGACTACATATTATCATTTTCAACACAAAAGAAAAAGCAGATACAACTGCTTGATATTTAAGAGTAAGTACCTGATATAAAACCACCCTCTGTTACCTAAGGAAACCCTAAGAAAATTCATGGGGTCACCAGAAGTTGATAGGCAACCTGAAGACACTTAAAAACACACACGCCTGATATAATATAGATGTATCAAAATAACAAAATGTTACTTCATACTGCATGTATGTTTTCACTCGATCATATAAATTAAGAACTATACTAAGAGACTTTTCCCCCAGTAACAATTCAATGAAGGTATTCATTAAGGTACCGGTAATCAACAAAATTGGAAGCTAAAAACAAGATGGATTATAAAAACCAGGGCAACTGCATCCAAGACATATATGAATGATATTACAAAATAATACTGTCAAATTCGAATAATCAGAAATATGTTCATTTCTTGGCAACTGTTTCTCCACTGAACAATAAATTATATAATCAAGCTGTTTGCAAGAATTTCCCAGAAAACATATTGTATTTTAATCTTGAAATGTATAAAAGTAGCTCATGAATTAATTGTTCCTTTCTAAAACTCAAGGGTTATAAAGGCTGCAATACATTTTAGATTACTACAATAGCCTCAACACCAATTATGTACCTGTATTTTTTTCTAGCCCTGAATAAGCAAAAAATGTGAAAAGAACATGACTGCATTTTTTCATAATAGAAAATATGATCCTTTGTTTAGAGGCCTTACAAAAATGAGTACAGTATATACCTTTGTAAAATACAAAAATTATACTGAGCTCACCCGTACCTTATATGGACACCAATGGGGGAGAAAACACCAAGAAAGGTAATTCAGACAATTACTATCAAGAAAGGCTATTTAAAACAATCCGGTTAAATAAGCAGCACTTAATATCAACTTAAAAATAGGTCCAATTTTGAAATGGGAACCACCAATGAGGTTCCAAACATTTAAGCAGTAGGAACATATTTGTATTATTCAGTCTCACCACAATACTATAGCACAATTTCAAAATCTCAGAATATTCAAAATTACAAAATGCAGTTATACCAGAACCATTTATCACAAAACATGATAATGCTGATGACAATCAAAAGCATGCAGATGAGTACTCTAAAAATAAACCATCTATTGTAAAGGTACACCCAATTATTAAAGCACATATAAGAACAAGCCCAGTCATCCAGAACAAACCAGCATATATAGATACATTAAAGCGCTGAGATTCCTTCTGCAGTATTCCATTAGAAAAACAGCCATGTAGAACAGAGCTCCTTTGTCAAAAGACAAACTATTTACTGTCTTCAGTATCATAAACCACAAATGTATCAAATTAAATATCCAGTTCCAAATCTCTGCAGCAAAGAGAAGCCAGCAAACATCTGCATCTCTCACAAATATTGCAGTACTGAAGCTGGCTGCTGCTGTGTGAAATAGTTATTATGCAGGAGAGGCCACTGCAGCTCACAGACAACATTCAATTCCTCAAGGCAGACACCAGTCTACAGAAATTCAAATCACAAGTAAAAGGACTTACCTAAAAGGCACTAATTTCAATGTTTAAATGTGGTAGCATTTTTTGAAGGACAGCAGCTGAAGCCAATGACATTATTTGATTTGTAAAGAATTATGACTGCACAATTAATCAGGAGATTTTTCCCACTTAAGAGCCCCTGTCTGCTGATGTGACTGCAATAAAAGTCGCTAACATTATTCTACAAAGAATCAGAAGTATAGTACCTAGGTATCTACACAGCCTTTAATGACATCTGAGACAATGTCTCTCCATAGCAGTGCACATGTTTAACAATCCATTGAGAAGCAGAGCTCTATAAGTCACTGGAAAACACTTTTAGATATATTTCAACTATCATGATGTTCTGGCACTGGGATTTTACATTTTCATCCCTAAACTGATGCTACAAGATTTCCTAACAGGCTGTTTAAATATCTATGTTATGTAAGTGAAGTCATCGTTGGAAAGGTGATAATTCTGACATTAACTTACCATTGTGGGAAAGCCTTATCCCAGCTGAGAACAACTCCTAGAGATGGCTTTTCTAACTGTATGACCTAGGTGTGATGCTTGATCCTAAGAGCTGTCTTTTGTTCAGAGAACTAGGACACAGAAAGCCTTGCATAATCAAAGTACTGGCGAACAGCCAAGGCTCCATCTGACAGGCATGTTGAGGGTAAGGGTGGGTGGACGTGCAGCACACGCTGCTAAATCAACTCATTAGTTTGCTCTCCAGAGTCCTTCAAAATCGGAATTAATTCATCTTTTTTAAAGAAAGGAGGCTTGTAAGGCGTAAGCACTCTTTTTCACCCTACGCTGCACAATCAAAACAGAAGAATTTACTACATAAATAGGACAAAAGAAGGTGAACAAAGAACTTCATTTGCATAATATGAATAGAACAGGTCTGGTCTAAATAATCATATGTTCAGACAAAATGATTTGCCAACTGTTGTAATATCCCATGTATGCAATAACTGTATGGTAGTGAAGTAATTTTGACAATAGTTAGTTGAGCATACACTTTTTGCATTCAGCCAAAAGGCCACTATGGTAGGATAAACCATGAAACTTTGATGTAAAGGACATTTTGTAGTAATATGTTTTTGACTGGGGTAAGCAATTCACCCACCACCACCACCACCACCACCACCACCACCATACAAGTATTTTGTGCCAATAGTTGGCCAAATTATTGGCCTGCAAGTGAGACAAATTTTCTTTCTTTTTGCATCTCTGAATGTTTTGGTCAATTTTTGGTTCACTTCAGTTTTGGGTTTTTCTAAATGTTGGGGGAGGGGGGGTGTAAGTGTTTTCAGGCACATCAACGCTCCAGGGGGAATTTTAGCACATGTCGTAGCTGAATTTTTACCTGAAACATATTTTTAACTTAGGGGGTTTGTGGAACTGAAGAGGTACAAAAAATGGGCTGAGGTACACAAGGTTCACAAGGAAAAAGCTCATACATTTTCCATCCCTCATCTCTTATCATTTTTTACTTCTCCAGGTCTTTTATTCTCCTACCAATTCCACAGTCTACTCTTGCACTCTGTGGAACACACATATGTGTAGACACACCCTACGTCCCAAACTGCAGCCAAAACCAGTGGAGATGAAATAGGATTTTAACTTTACCACTCATCTTATTATGGCTATTGCCCTTTTCTTCTGGAATTTCCCAAGAGATGAAGCCATGACCTTTTCCATATAAAGTCACTTTCAACTATGAAGCACAGGCACCTCTTTTTAGGTAAGCTAACAACAGGGTAAACTCTTGTCAACTGGAATACACTTTTACAAAGTTTACACACAATTGTGACTAACCAATGGGATAGCTTTATCCCAACCCTGAAAGCAGTTCTTAAAATACTCTCTGTTCCACTGGCATAAGACGAAAGGGATTTAAACCCTTGAGAAACTGACAGAATTTCCAAATCTTGATCCTTTTGTGACAGAAGAGAGAGAGAGAGAGAGAGAGTAACTGTCAAAAAGGAGGAATAAATTTTCCAGCAATACTTCTGATGGGGGGGGGGGATTAAGTGCTGAGATGTTCACTTTGCAGTGGCAAATACAGTACACTGACAATTGTATGGGATGCTCCACACTACTCAAAATAAGAAAAACATTGGGAAAATACCATTGGCTTTTTAACAGACTGCACTGTGTATGAAGTTTGCTCATGTGAGACTTCAAAGATGCCATAAATTTGCAGACTTTCAACTACAAACACACACACATACATTTCAACAACTTGGATAGCAACATAGTTTATCATGTTAAAGTCTCATTAATTTAATTTAATAATATTTTATTATTAATCAACATCCCTTAGCATTTGTTATTCTATAGTGTAGTTACATAATCCATGGCATACAATTACAATAAAATTTCAGTTCAATCTGATGGAAAATCAGGCACACATGCCTTCAGGACATCGTACCTCTGACTTATTGTACCTCTGACTTATACATCATACACTAGAACAATTTACCTCTGATTTATACATCATACACTAGAAGCATTGTAAACACTGTACCTCCAACTTATACATCATACACTAGAACAGTTTGTAGTCGCCCCTCCATTTTCATGGAGGATCCATTCCGGACCCCACCCTGAGAAAATGGAAAACCGCCTATATTCAAGCCCCATTGGCCCCATTGGCTTGAATGGTGGCACGCACCACATTTTGTCCTCCTCCGTTTGCTGCCTGTGAACGGGTGAGGAACGAGGAAATGGAGGGGTGACTATTAGTATTTCCTCAACAGAGCAAATCAAGACTGAACTCTCCCTAGAAGCCAAGATGACTAAACTGAGACTTTTATACTTTGGGCATATCATAAAAGGCCATGACTCGTTAGAAAATAAATAATGCTTGGTAAGGTAGAAGGCAATAGGCAGACTGCATTACAGATGGATAGATTCAATTAAGGAAGCCACAGACCAAAACTTGCAAGACCTGAGCAAGGGTGTTGATGATATGGTGACTCTGAGGTCTCTCATTCATAAATCGAAGTCACCTGATGATAGTTAACAATATGAAGATTCTTATATGAAGTTTCTCCAAATCAAAATATTCAATATAATTCTTTTCCACATTTTCAGTCTTTACTGGCCTCTCAAAACATTAGTCATGCTACTATGCATATGCATAAATAGGTTTCAGGAACACTTTCTACCAGCCTCTCAGCATACAGGAAAGTAAAATGTTGAGCTAAATAATCTCACACTTATTTCAATAAAAGATCTCTGCAAATCTGCAAAGAAGAATTTATTAACTCATAAACAGTTCTTAATTTCTCCTGAAATACAATCCCAGGGGCTAAGCAGCAACTGAAAAGTACAATAAAACTGAAGTAAAATGTATACATTCTGTTGTAGTGCTACAAGAAGCAAGTACAATATGAAGAAAATGTCAGTGTTCATTTTTAAAAAGAACTCTTACCTTAAAACTAGACTCAAAATCTGTGTTCACTTTGAACATAAGCCCAAGTCGTAAATGAATTTCCTTGGCGCGGCAAAAGCTGGGATCAACATAAAGCACCTCCCGAAATGCTTTAATTGCCCTGGGGGAAAGCACACACATATACACATATACTGAAATGTTCAAACAATATTAGTTTTAAGAATCATCTATGAGGAGCAGCACACTATGCAAAGGGATACAATGGTAATGACAATATATCAAAGAGAAATGTTTGTTATTTGTAAATGCTTTAAAGAAGGTAACAACCAGAGACTGTACCATCTGAGACCTACACACTTAGTATCAGAATATTTATACTTGTTCACTGATTTCTGAAGGCATTTTATATATTCTCTTAAAGTATTATTTCTATTTCAATTTCAGAATAGTAATCTGATGAATATATTATTCAATATTAGTAATAAATAGTAAGATAGGCTTGTGTCCGTACCACTAAGGAAGGAGATTTTAAATTTGATCTTTTTAAATTTTTATTTATTATTTATTTATTTAATTTATATGCCACCTTTCTCCCCAAAGAGATCCCATTCATGATTCAATTATTGCCTGAGCAAAAGTAATGTGCATAACTGGTTGTTATAGAGAGCAGAATATACTAATTTGCAATTAAATAAATCATTTATAATATCAAGGGCATAGTAATCAAACTGACCACATACCTTTTCCATTACAATATGATATCTTCTCACATAAACAATGATAATTGGGAAATGACAATGTCTGATACTCCCCATCCCCTGTTTCTTCTTTGAAATACAAAAAAGCCCTTTTAACAATGTACCTCAAAGCAGATGTTCCAAAGCCGATTAGAAGGACTATGAGTAAATCATGGGTGAATATGCACCCTTTTTCTATCTCTCATAGCATTTCTTTCAGCTTCCCCATTTAGTGCCAAACAAATTCAGATCAGTTTCAACCTCTGGTTTTGACTTTTAAACTATACATATGACTTTTTTGAAAAAGGGAATCTTGAAGAAAAATCAGGAAGGAGAGAAAATTCTCATCCACAATCCTCTAAATAAGCCTTTCTCAAAATTGGGTCCCCAGATATTGTATGACTACAACTCCCATTATCCCAGTTCATTGGTGATAAAGAAAGCTGGAAATCTCCCTAGATTGAGAAAGCCCGCTTTAAACTATGGTTTGAATACTATCTAAATTAAGCCACTGAATTAAGTACAGGTCAAACTGAGGGGCGAAACAGACTGCCCAAAAATGGCAAATTGGGGCCGCCATGGCAACTGCATGCCGTGGCCCCAGTTTTTGTCAGCCCGAAAAGAAGCGGGGAAAATTGCTTCTCCTTTTTTTGTCAGCAAAAGGCAGCTTTTCCTGCCCCTCCATGGCTTTATGGCACTCCTGCAGTTACACTGTTGGACAGGAGTGCTTAGAAGCCAGCCAACATCTGGGCAGCCGGGCGTCTTCCGAGCATCTGGGGGGGGGGGCATCATCCATATGCCACGTCCTCAAGCCAGCTGGAAGCCAGTTTTTTATGCCAATCTGTTCCGGCTCAAAGTTGTCTTAAAAACAGATTCCATTTAACATCCAGGCTTTTGAAAGAAAAAAATCTATAAATTTTATCCAACCTGACTAACAGTAAGTATTAGTGCAAGACAAAACTTACAGTTTAGTACTATATTACAGTTACTTGTACATATAGAGATGCTCAGTAGTAAGTAAGAAAAAATGAATGAATATGAATGTAAGGGAAACAGGACACTCAGCCTTTCATGCATCCTTGGATTCAACCATCCACAGCTTGAAAATAGTCCCCAAAATACCTTTTAAAAATCCAAAAAAGCAAACCTTGATTTTCCCATTTTATACAAGGATGAACAGGTTTCTTACCTGTAACTGTGTTTCTTTGAGTGGTCATCTGTGCCTCACACAACTGGGTATTGCGCCTGTGCAGAGTCTCCTTCGGAGCTGAAAAGCTGAGCAGATTGGCGGGAGCCCCACCCACTCACACACACTGAGCATGCTCAGTCCCACCAATCCAGCTCCTCCCTCAGTTCGAGTCTGCCGCAAAACAGAATAGCAGGGACCTGACTGAGGGGAGGTAGGGCGGGATCTGTGTGAGCAACAGATGACCACTCGAAGAAACACAGTTACCGGTAAGAAACATGTTCTTCTTCGTGGTCTCTGTGCCTCACACAAAAGGATGACTAAAAAGCTTACCTGTGGAGGAGGGAAGGTCACTGCAAGACAGAAGACAGGATGGCGCGGTCAAAATTGGCATCACGTTGGGATCTGGAGTCCAACTGGTAATGCCGAACAAATGTGGAGGGTTGAGACCATGGAGGCACCTTGCAGACCTGGGGAAGAGGAACACCTCGGAGGAAGGCAACAAATGAAGCCACAGCCCTGGTTGAGTGAGAGTGGACGCCAACTGGAAGGGGGCGCTTAGCCAGCTTGTAGGCTAGGGCAATGGTCTGGGCAATCCACTTGGAAAATCTCTGAGAGGAAACTGGGTTGCCCTTTCTGGGGCCACCATAACAAATAAACAACTTGGTGGACAACCTAAACTCAGCAGAATGTTGAATATAAAACGCCAAAGTGCAGTGAACATCAAGAGTACGCATAGTCCTTTCCAGAGGTGAAGTAGGATCTGGGTAGAAATTCGGCAGCACAATCTCTTGAGAAAGGTGAAAAGGGGAAACCACCTTTGGGAGGAATGAAATGTCTGGCCTTCCTGTGGAAGGCAAGAAAGGGCTCATCAGAGCGAAGCACCGTCAGTTCAGAGGCACATCTGGCTGAAGTGATGGCTGCCAGGAAGGACACTTTGAGTGTCAGCAGTTTAAGAGAGGCCGAGCCCAGGGGCTCAAATGGAGGTCTCGTGAGCCGTGTGAGCACTAAGGAGAGAGACCATGATGGAGCTAAATGAAGCACCGATGGATACAAGTGATGAAGGCCTTTGAAGAATCTCTTCAGAGTTGGAGAAGTGAAGAGATGAGCAGATGGAGAGCCAGAGGGCTGGTTAGCAATGATGGCAGACAGGCAAACCCTTGAGAGGAGAAAGCTAGACCTTGATTCTGTAGATGAAGGAGAAAATGGAGAGAGGTGGAGAGGCTCACAGGAGAGGGAGTTTCAGCCCTTGACTCCGCAAAAGCACAGAAATGTTTCCATTTGTAGGCCTAGGATTGTTTAGTAGAGTTTAGTAGAGACTTGGAGTAGTTTAGGAGAACTCATGGCTTGATACTTCAAGCCGCCATGTGGAGGCTGTGAAGGTCTGGGTGGAGGACTGCTCCATTGGAGTGAGCCAGAACGTCTGACCAGGCTGAAAGTTTGAGGTAGATGGACAGATGTAGCAGGGGAGCAAACCAAGGCTGCCTGGGCCAGAGGGGTGTCAGGCGGATCGCGTCAGATCTGTCCCTGGCCATCTTGGCTACAACTCTGGCAATCAGAGGCAGTGGAGGAAAGGCATAAAGAAAGTCTTGAGTCCATTCACAGAGAAAGGCATCTCCTGCCTGCCCTGGTGTAGAACAGCTGGCATTGAGCATTTTCTGGGGAAGTGAAGAGGTCTATGGAGGGAGTCCCCCAACGAGTAGTGAGAAAGTGGAAGGCTTGGGGAGATAACGTCCACTTGTGTTAAGGGATTTGTCCCTTCTGAGGGAGTCTGCTAACACATTGTCCTGACCTGCCAGATGAACTGCCATGGGATGGATGGAGCGGTGGTGGCCTCATGTCCAAAACTATTGGGCCAGGTGAAGGAGGACGGGAGAATGTGTCCCTCCCTGTTTGTTGATGTAACAGACAGTCGTTGTGTTGTCTGTCACCACCTGGACCACTCTGTGAAGGAGGTGGCGCTCGAAGGCACCGAAGGCTTTGATGACTGCGAGGAGCTCCAGAGCACTGATATGCAGTTCCGCCTCCACAGGAGACCAATGGCCTTGAACACAGCGAATCTTGTAGTAAGCGCCGCACCCAGCTGTGGACGTATACGTGGTCACCATCCTTGAAGGTTCTGGGGCTTGATAGTGCATTCCTCTGAGAATGTTCCTGGGAACAAGCCACCAAAGGAGCGAGTCTTGAACTGGTTGAGGAATGGTCAGAGGTTTGGACTGATCTTCGCAAAGATGGTGGAAAACGGAGAGGAACCATTCGTGAAGTGGTCGGAACCTTAGGCGAGCAAGATAGATGACGGCCGTCATGGAGGCAAGGTAGCCAAGAAGTCGTTGGATGTCCCTTGCCATAGGATGGCTTGTGGAAAGGTTATGGTTCAGATGATCCCATAAGGCTTTTGCTCTTCTGGTGGGGAGATAGACCCGTGCCATGACAGAGAAGCACCTATGTATTCTATGACCCTGACTGGTTGAAGAGCAGACTTGGAGGGATTGAGGGTTAGGCCTAAGTCGGTGAGTAGGGACAAAGTGGAGTGAATGTCTCTGAACAACTGATTTTGGGAGGGTGACACCAGCAACCAATCGTCGAAGTAAGTAAAGATTGTTATTCCCTGCATCCGAAGATGGGAAACGACTACTGCCATGCATTTCGTGAACACTTGCGGGGCGGTGGAAAGTCCGAAGGGAAGAACGGTATATTGAAAGATCTCCACCGACTGCAAAGCAAAGAAACCTCTGGTGCTGAGGTTTGATGGCAATGTGACAGTATGCATCTTTCAGGTCTATGGATGCGAACCAGTCTCCATGATGGAGGAAGGGGAGGATAGACTGAAGTGTCACCATCTTGAACTTGCGAGGCCTGATGAAAGAGTTGATGCCTCTCAGGTCCAGAATGGGGCAGAGACCTCCCCCTCTTTTCAGAACTGTAAAGTATCTGGAGAAGTAGCTGCTTAGACCGCAACTGGATGGAAGTTGCTGGATAGCACCTTTGTCGAGAAGGGAGATGTCCTCTTGCAGAGGAGGGTACGGAGGAATAGAACAAAAAATGCCAGTTGGAGGAGTACTTGAAAACTCGATGGCATAGCCCAGACAAATGATGGTGAGGACTCAGGAGACTCAGGTGATCCACTGCCAGTTGTTGTAAAAGCGGTGGAGTCTGGGAGCATGATGAGAGGGGTAGATGGAAGGAAATAAATGAAAGGCTGGTGTCGCTACCAAAGATGCGTCAAAAGTGGGACTTTGCAGAGGAAGACATCTTGGAAGTCTGAGACTGCTATTGTTGACGACCTGGTTGATGCTGTCCATGTGTTTGTAAGGCCGCTTAGAAGATTGTTGTGAGGAGCTCCTGTACTGAGAGGAAGCTCCAGAATGAGGATGAGCATAGCTGGAGGGAGTAGACCTGTCGTGTGACTGCTGCCTCCTGTATTGTTGTTTGTTGGAGGTGAGGCCGAGACGCTTGTCAGTGAGGTGTGCTTTAGTCAGCAAGTCTAAGGAGTCATCGGTCTTTGAAACAAAGAGCCCTTCTTCTTCAAAAGGCATGCCCTCAATCTTAGACTTAGCCTCATCTTACAGGTTGGTGGACCTTAACCAGGCAAAACGTCGAAGGGCCACGGCTCCAGCAATGATCTTGGAGGAACAGTGGACAGAATGTCTAGCAGAATGGACTTGCTGAGCGACTAGAGAGAGGGCTTCAGTGTAAAAATCAAAGGTTGCAGACCTTTGTTGTTCAGGCAGATGAGAAATGAAGGAGGCCATCTTGTCCCACAGGAACTTTTGGTACGCTGCCATGAAAGCCTGCATGTTAGCCACTTTAGCATTTAACACTACAGATAAATAAAAGAGTCTTTCAAAAATGTCCATGCATATCCCGTCTTTGTCAACTGGGGCAGAATGGTTCTTGCCAGAGGATTTAGACATGGACTCAACTACCAAGTATTTAGATGTGGGGTGGGTAAACAAATAGGGTTCAGTGTCAGACTGGAGCCTATACATGGCTTCAAGCTTTTTAGACGCTGAGGATGTTGAGGCAGGCTTGTTCCACAAAAGGCCATGATATCTAAAAATGAAGCCAGAAAGGGTATAACAGCTGGTTGGGCCGGTTTGACAAATAAGGCATCGATTGAGTCCTGAGGTGGTTTGGGAGGGTAATCAATCTGGAATCCAACAGCCCAGGCCATCCTCTCCAGTATCCCAGAGAACAAGTTGACATCCGCAATTGGAGATTGGGGGGTAGAGTCCTCCACTTCTTTGTTGGGGAAAGAGACTATAGGTGATGGAGAATTGGGAGACGCCTCAGGATCATAAGCCGATTCATCCGTAGATTGGGGAGCAGGGAGAGAAGGCAACAGCTGGGCCTGAAATTGGGGAGCCATAAGCGTTGCTGATGTCCAAGTTGTCGGTACCGAGGCCATCAATGCCGTGGCTGTCAACACTGAAGGCACAATAGGGATCACTGAAGACAGAGGAGTTGGTGTTGTCGACATTGTCATTGAGATTGGAGCTGTCATTACCAGGGCTGTAGCCACAATACTGGGAGGGGATTCTGGAGGCCTCAACAATGTAGCTATAGTAGGAGGGGGTGGAGAAGGAGGCCTGTAATGGTCACGGCTGTCCATAGGAGAACAAGAATGAGATCAACGTCGATAAGGGGACTCAAAACGATGTTCCCTGTAATGACAACGATCTCTGTAGGAGGGGGAATAGGAGTCGTACGAAGACTGTCGTTCCCTCCAATAATCCTCTGTACAATAGCGAGCTACATACGACGCTGAGGAGTAAAGTGAGTTGGTGTAGGGCTGGCGAGGAAGACCTTCAAAAATGGGTAGATAACGGTCGGTGTTGAGGCGATAAAGACAGTCTCCGAGCCTCGGACAGTGTCTCCAGGATCTCTTGAGGAACCGACGTCGGTACAGGTAGTAAAGGAGAAACTGTAGACATTGAGATGACCAGTGAAGAAACTGTCGATGTTGGACAACCAGTGGAGAGACTGTCGACGTTGGGATGACCCATGAAGACGGTGTTGGTGCCACTGGAGTAAGACTCAAAACCACTGATGCCAAGTCAGAAACAGCAACCGGGAACCATCCGCTGATGTCAAGCCGGGCATAAGAAAGGACATGGCCGAGTCTAGCTGAGCAGCCGCAACAGGTACTGAAGACTGTGTGTCTGGGGGAGCCGAGACAGTCGTGGAAGGGGTCGCCACTGCAGCCTTTTGTTTCTTCTTATGCCAAACAGGCTTGTGAGAATGTGACCCCTTCTTGGCTTTCTGCGAGATAAAAGGCACCTCCTGTGTCGATGCCAAAGGTGGCGACTGAGATATCGATGCTGAAGCAGTTGATATCAAAGGGACAACCTCTGTCAACGTCGGGAGGGCAGATGCCATCAACGTTGATACAGTAGAAGGAGCAGTCAACGTCAATGACGCAGATTTTGAGATCTTCTGAATTCTTGGGAGTTGAGAGATTGGGATTTTTGCCAGTAGGTCCGGTGGAAAAGACGAAGACTTGTCTGCTACCAAAAGGGCCTTCTCCCATAAATAGGATTTGAGTTTCTGGGCCTTGTTGTGCAAAGTGACTGGGGTTAAGGCCCTACAGAGAATGCATTTATCAGTAACATGGGCAGCCCCAAGACAAAAAAGGCACTTTTTGTGGCCGTCTTGGTGTGCAAGCCTATTGCCGCAAGTGGAGCAGTTCTTAAACAAGGAGGTGGAGGCCATAAGAGGCCTAACCATAAGAGACCCTTCCAGGCCAAATAAAAGAAATTGCTCCCACCAAGAAGGAAAAAGGGGCAAGCTCGGTTAAAACAAAGTAAAACAAAACAAAACAAGGAAAAAATAAGAACAAGAAGATAAAGGATCTACTCAGCTCAGAGCAACCAAGAGGAATTGTTTCTCTTGTGGCGGATGAAAGGGAACTGAAGGAGGAACTAGGTTGGCGGGACTGGGCATGCTCAGTGTGAGTGGGCAGGGCTCCCGCCAATCTTCTCAGCGTTTCAGCTCCGAAGGAGACTCTGCGCAGGCACAATACCCAATTGTGTGAGGCACAGAGACTACTACACAATTTCATTAACAAATGAAAGAAATCCAAATCTGGACACAGTTGTACTATCTCCAGAGTTACATTCTGGCGTAATGTCTCACAGAAAATGAAAGCCCATTACAAAGTTAGATTCAGTACCCAGAGATAATGGTGGTGATGCATTTATAATTAATTGTATCCTTCTTTCTGCCCCAAACTGGGACTTAAAGTTACTCACAATTTTAAAGAAAAATACAATTAAAAACAAAACAAACACCTCCTGGCCCATTCTTTAAAAACTTTCTGTTTTAAAAACCTGTTTAAATAAAAAAAAGTGTGGTCTGTCTAGGGGCAGAACTGAAAAGGCCCTCTTTCCCATCTCTACCGACCAAGCTTTTGATAATGGTGAGATTCAGGGAAATACCTCTCCTGGTGATTTCAGAGCCCAGGGCCAGTTAAATATAATCAACCTTCAGTATCTGCGGACTTGCCAGCCACAGATTGAAGCATCCGCAGATAGCAAGCCCATGTCGTCTCCAATGGTGACACAGGCATGTGGACACAACCACCATTACAGTCCCCGGTGTTCCCTGTCGGCATGTGGATACAGCCGCACTGTCATGGCCATATACATGTGCTGCCATGGGACAATGGGGGCTGTCCCTACAGCGGTGCAGCTGCATGCATGTGCCACCACTGGGCCAACACGGGCTTGAGCATTTGTGGATTTTGGTATCCGTGGGGGGAGGGTCCATAACAGATCCTCCATGGATAACGAGGGCTGACTGTATACCTTTTAAACATGATCTACTGATGACTCTTTGTATTAACATTGTTCCTCCTGAATTTGTTACTGTCCAGAGAGAACCATACACTAGAGAGTGGTCTCTAAGAACAAACTGTGCACTCCCACAGTAAGACTCCAAATATCCCTAACCAGCCCACACTTGCCTTGTAATCCATCACTCTTTGGGGTAGAATAGGCTTGGGCAAAAACCGAATGACAGCTGCCTTAAAGCATAATGGTTTATTTATTTATTTAGGTGTGCATACTTGCACATGCTCACAGGAGGAACAGTCTAGTGGCCATGTTCTGTCCTAGAGCGCTACACTTGCTATTTGCAAAGAGCAGCAGCAAACAGGAATGAGAAAGTCTGCGAAATATTTGTTTGCTTGTTTTCTCTTTGACTTCATATTGAAGGAAATCTAAAAGGAGCATTGTGAAGAGGATATGCAATTTGATTTCTAGGGGACATACATGATGTGAGTAAGGATCAGAACTAATGGTGGGCAGGGAGGTCTGAAGGGACTGTAGTAAACCCTTGGGACATCTGAAAAACATGCTCTCATGAGCTGTGATGGCACTGATTTCACCTCTTGAATAAACTGCATGACTGGGCAGCAGTGGCTATGTGCACTGTAACAGGAGAACAAGACTAGGAGAATTGAAAGCAAATGTAGGTGTGAAAAAGAAGTTTACATGTTTTACTCTGCATTGAATTTTTTGTTTCTATATTCCGTTAGTAAGTTACTACTCATTTAAGACAAGTTGGATTTCTAGAAAAAATTGGGGAAGGGCAGATTGCAAGAGAATCTGTTCAATTTTGCAGTAACTGCTATAGCTCTGTTAAGACATTTGCCAAGCTGTAGACATAGCTTTTGCTCAGTGAAGCTGAATTTATTTTAATATCCCTGGACTGGAGTGTAATACAACCATGTCCTGTGTGGTGGTGATTTATTCCTGAGAAATCTGCACATAGCAAGAGCCAGCATGGTGTAGCGGTTTGAGCACTGAACTACAGTTCTGGAGACTAGCATTCAAATCCACACTTGACAACAGGAACCGAATGGGTGATTTCGGGCAAGTCACACTCTCTCAGCCTCAGAGGAAAGCAAAGGCAAACCCTCTCTAAACAAATCTTTCTAAGAAAACCCTGTGATAGTGTCACCTTAGGACAGAATGCACATAACAGAAAGAACATAACACAGAAATGACTTGAAGGCACATAACAGAAAGAATCTACACAAGACTGAGCTGGTGTTGCTCTCAATGCATGGGTTTTTTAACAAGAGGCAGCTGGGGCTACAAAAGAGACAATCTTACTTCTGAGTTAATCTGCATAGGGCCGCTGTTGTGCATGTTTTAATAAGCAACACCTTGGATTAGATGGATTTTCCTCTTTTTAGCTCTCAAACTAGTTTTAGGTTATGTGAACAACTCTCTTCCATCTGCTGCATTCTATGTTTTTAAAACTATATACACCCCTGGCTAGATACTTCAGTGTTCTGTTTACATTATTACATCATTTCTTCACATCAAATAAAATAAAGTGCTAGAAAATACACTTTTAACTAATTATCGAAGCCAGTACTAGTAAAAGTAATTGTTAACAGACTGGTGCTGGTCTGAGAGCCATCAGCTGCCAGTATGCAGCACAAATTCAGCCCAGCCCCCTGCCACAGAGAGAAAAACTGACATCCCTCCATGTCAGATAGACTGAGAAGCAATGACCGAAACAATATTACTATGGTCAGAAATCAATGCATTAAAATTGGAGTTGTTCATTTGTACTGAACTGCAAAACAACAGAACTTTTTCGTAAACACTTTTACAAGTTCTCTCTTCAGTTGTTCTCCATACTTTCAGAGAACCTATTGGTTTTCCTAAGAATTCTAACATACGTTCACCCATAAAGAGAATTCTAACATACGTTCACCTCTTCTTCAACATCTGCCAATGAAGACTGGCTGAGAGAGTGTTTGTTTGCCCTCCTTCCACCTGGGCTACACCCATGCCTTGGCTCCTGGACTTAAGGCAGAGGAATGGCCCTTCTTTCTTCCTCTTCAACATCTGCCAGTGAAGACCCGGCTGAGAGAGTGTTTATTTGCCCTTCTTCCCACCTGGGCTACTCCCATGCCTTGGCTCCTGGACTTGAGGAGGAGGAGTGGCCCTCCATTCCTCCTCTTCAACATCTGCCAGTGAAGACCCAGCTGAGAGAGTGTTTATTTGCCCTTCTTCCCACCTGGGCTACTCCCATGCCTTGGCTCCTGGACTTAAGGAGGAGGAGTGGCCCTCCATTCCTCCTCTTCAACATCTGCCAGTGAAGACCCGGCTGAGAGAGTGTTTGTTTGCCCTCCTTCCCACCTGGGCTACACCCATGCCTTGGCTCCTGGACTTGAGGAGGAGGAGTGGCCCTCCATTCCTCCTCTTCAACATCTGCCAGTGAAGACCCAGCTGAGAGAGTGTTTATTTGCCCTTCTTCCACCTGGGCTACTCCCATGCCTTGGCTCCTGGACTTAAGGAGGAGGAGTGGCCCTCCATTCCTCCTCTTCAACATCTGCCAGTGAAGACCCGGCTGAGAGAGTGTTTGTTTGCCCTCCTTCCACCTGGGCTACACCCATGCCTTGGCTCCTGGACTTGAGGAGGAGGAGTGGCCCTCCATTCCTCCTCTTCAACATCTGCCAGTGAAGACCCAGCTGAGAGAGTGTTTATTTGCCCTTCTTCCCACCTGGGCTACTCCCATGCCTTGGCTCCTGGACTTAAGGAGGAGGAGTGGCCCTCCATTCCTCCTCTTCAACATCTGCCAGTGAAGACCCGGCTGAGAGAGTGTTTGTTTGCCCTCCTTCCACCTGGGCTACACCCATGCCTTGGCTCCTGGACTTACGGAGGAGTCTTGTCTTCCCCCCTCTCTTTTTTTCTTTTTAAAAGAGTGCATATAGTTCACATTGTTTTTAGGATTGAGATGGGGGTTGAAAATAGGGATTATTTTATTCTTGCTTGTTTTGGTCTGTTGTTATGTATTTTGCTTTGTTAATTTTATTTTTTGTTATAATTGCTATGTATTTTGTTGTTGCTATAACTGCTATGTATTTTTACTTTGTTAATTGTTATGTATTTTGCTTTGCTAATTGTATTGTTATAATTACTATGTATTTTTGTTGCTATAATTGTTATGTATTTTTGTTAGTTACTGTTATTGTTAACGGCTATCTGATTTAATTGTTATTGTTTAATGCATTGCCATTTGTTTTTTTAATTCATGTTTATTATTACTGCTTGTATAATCCCCTCTGTTGTAAGCGGCCTGGATTCCCTGTAATTGGGCGGCATATAAATAAATACTATTATTATTATTATTATTATTATTATTATTACAAACAACAGGCTATTAACAGAGTTGTCTCGTTTTTCCCTTTGCATTTTCACTGTAAATGGACTACAGTAAAGTACAATGTATACTTTTCCCTGGAAATGCATGCACAAAGACATTTTTGTTTCTTGACCACAAGATGCCACTTGTCAAAATTAATTCCTTATTAGCAGGAATAATTAAGGAACAGGCTTAATTGTTTGGTTTCTAGAAAAAGAAATGTCCAGGTCTCAAGAGAAGATTAGAGGAGAAGTAAAAGGAAAAAACAGATCTACTGATTTTGCTGTCTGGTTTTTGCCACCAGAACCAGTGGGCACAAAAACTGCCACTGCAATACAGCACCAAAACACCTCAGCTATCTACGAGCTGCAAAGACAAAAGAATGTCAATAGCTAGGGTAAACAGAAAGGTTACTGTTTCACCCAGGGAAATACAACAAAATACAAAAAACAGCAACACCGTTATTGACCAACCCAAATTTACAGGTACTATATCATACATCCTCTGAGTTTTTAACTTAGCAAGAGTCACACATTTTCCTAAGAAAGGAAGAAGAAGGACTGTTCTCCGGTTGACCAGGGCACAATCTTTGTCAACTTACAGCAAAACAAAATATATGCTGTTAGTAAAATATCTAAACAAGAAAGCTTAATTTTGGATGCCTTTAATTTGAAGAAAAAATAGGCACGGGTCTCAATCCCATGTGTGCAACCTAGATGAGATCATATTTGGAACTTAGAATTTTTTTTAAAAAATAATTGTAGTTACCTTTAATGTGGCTTTGAGCTAACAGAACTGATATCTGACAATATATGGAAGACCACACATCCCCAACCCTTTTCTAAAGAACAGCTTGTTGGAAAAAAGCAGGATCATAAAATATAGCTTAATTAAGAAGTAGGCAAACATTAGGTCACTTTTTTTGTTTCTGGGACTCATTGTGGGCCACAACAGCCTCTAAAAACAAAACTGGAAGGGGCTAGAAGTCCATTTCATATGCCCTCATTTAGTGAGTTGGGTAAAACAAAGGGTGTATTGCTGGGAGGCAGTGGGGGTTTCTACACTGTGTTAAAATGGAGTCTCTACTCCTAACAGTTCTCTGTGTAAGACAACTTTTTTTTTTTTTTTTTTTTTTTTGGGCAAGAGGGGCATGGATGTTCCAGGAGAGTTATGGGGCCTGCAAAAATAGTATTGGAAGTGGGAGCATTTTTTAAAAATTTATATCCAGTTCATATTTTCTATGGCCAGTCATCAAATGATATTTAAGTGTTCAAACAAGCATTTTTGACATGGATGCTTTTATTTTATTGAAGAAGAATTTGAAGGTTGTTGTTATATTTTCTCTCTGACCATATGACTAATGGAAATTAAACATATAACATTAATTTCCATTAGTCATATTTATGTTCTATTTAACATATAATATAAATATAAAAGAGTACTAAAATTACTGAACAGCACATATTTTACCAAAACGTAAAAGTCACAGCATTTTTTGGAACTTACCACTCATCAGTTATCAAATGATATTTAAGTGTTCAAACAAGCATTTTTGACATGGATGTTTTTATTTTATTGAAGAAGAATTTGAAGAGTGTTGCTTAATTTCCATTAGTCATATGGTCAGAGAGAAAATATATTAATATATTTAACATATAATATAAATAGAAAAGAGTACTAAAATTACTGAACAGCACATATTTTACCAAAACGTAAAAGTCACAGCATTTTTTTTGGAACTTACCACTGAAATGCATTATAATGGAAGTAGACCAAGCCAAGGCCATACAAAAAGGCAGCATTCTGGAAAAGAGAAAGAAATACTTTTTTAAAAAAATGATACATAACATCTCACAATCTGAATGAATGTTAGAAAATATTGTTGAAAAGACATGTTAGTCTCTGCTTTAAAAGAGAGAATAAAGTTATAAAATGAATGAACTTCTAAAATCTTAGACCATAATAGTACTAAAACATAATTGATACTTAGTTTTTTGTGGAGCTTTCGGGCTATGTGGCCATGTTCTGGAAGAGTTCCTTTCTGATGTTTCGCCAGCATCTGTTGCTGGCATCTTCAGAGATGAAGACTACCAAGTATTCTACTTTTTTATGCCATTAAAAATATAGGGGAAAACAAGAAGCTAGAACAGTTAACATAAGATGTTCAAAAAATAGGCCAGTGACAGGCATAATGCCTGGTAAAGCTGAAGGCAGTAGGAGAAGAGGAAGAATGGCTCAATCAAGGAAGCCACAGCCCTGAGTCTGAAAGATCGGGGCAGCACTGTTACTGATAGGGTATCCTGGACATCCCTCCTTTAAAGCTGCTAAGTTAAAGCTAATTTAATGGCATATAACAAGAGACACCTGCAAGAGATAAGGCAGGGTTTCAAGCAAAAAGCTGAAATTCATCCACATGCAGTAGGATCTGTATTACACAAGAGGTTTGTTTTGAGACACTTTGCACACAATTAATTTTGTATGTAAACTGGAATGCTATTTCTCCTATATAAAATGAATGATGAAGTGTTCTATCTAACCATTTTCTAGGCCGGTTCTCCAGAGTGATTCTGTGGTATACTTGTGCCAGATGCTGACCTCAGTGTTGTGCTGGAGGATCTAGAAATGCATAGGGAAGTGTTCTCTCTAGGCATTTTCTAGGTTCTCCAGTGCAAACATCCATCATACAGTACTTAAGAAGCATTATTTTGACAACTGCAGTGATGTATTAGGCAAGCAAACTTATCACCATATCTTCTGTTTTACCTTTCCCATTGGCACCATTTTATCAATGTAGTTTTAATCAATGTTTTAATTTGCACTCTCTCTTACATGCATAATTCTCAGAATAGAAGTTAAAAGAAAAAGCATTTAGCAGTGAAACATAATGCAAGAATAATACATTTGGCAACAATGTGGCACAATTGTCCTAATCCAATTGCTAATATCAACTAGAACAGTTGTGACTAGAACAATTGAATCAATGTGACTTAACTAAATGTTGACTCACCATTCAGCAGGTAATTCAACAGGCCTACTCTAGCTGAGACTAACAATTAGATTTAGGACCTACTGTTTTATTTTCATTATATTTTAATAAGTATAAAAACGGCTTAATTTTTTTTTACATTGTCCACTATAAATACTACAAAACAAGGCTTTAATGCAAATTACAACCCTGGTTTTAAAAAATTTAATTCCTTCCACACGTACAAGAACATAGTCCATTGACCAGTGTGAACAGAAAAACAATAGCAGCTTCAATACCAAGATCCCTGGTGGCGCTGTGGTTACTGTATATTCTCATGTATAAGTCTAGAAATTTAGGTCAAAAAATTGACCCAAAAAACCTGAGTCGACTTATCCACAGGTCATTGTAAGTACTGTACTGTATCTTAACTCTTATTTAAAAGAAGGAACCATTCCTGGTGAAAAGCAAGAGTATAATCTGTCCTTGAAGCACTGACCCCCTTTACTCTCTCATCCATTCAGTCTTAAGAATAAACACAAAGAGTTATGTCTGATGGACTTTTGGAAGTTATTTGACATTGTTTTGCTTTGCTTCATCCTTTAGATCCTCTTCTATATGCCCCTAAATTTTACCCTCGACTTATCCACGGGTCATAGCAAAATCCATAATTCTGGCCCCAAAACTTGCCCTTGATTTATACATGAGGTCGACTTAATAGTCGAGTATATACAGTAAATGCCTGCACTGCAGCCACTCACTCACAAACCACAATATTGCGAGTTCAACCCCATCCAGGGGCTCAGGGTCGACTCAGCCTGGCATCCTTCCAAGGTCACTAAAATGAATACCCAGCTTGTTGGGGGCACTTATCTTACAGTTGTAAGAGACTGCTTAGAGATTGCTTAGGCGGTATGAAGTAGTATATAAATGAAACTGCTAATGTACAGAACATGGCAAGTTATGCAATGAACAAGTGCTATAGTCCAGTGAGTAATGTTAATTATCTGTGTATATTCCACAGGTAGCATACAGCAAAAAATAAAAAATAAAAATAAATTGGATAGCACAAGAAACCACCAGTTTGAAAGAACCCTAAAATGGAGAGGAAACCTGTAAAGTTGCTAGACAGGAAAGAACAATGATCTCCAAAGCAGTTTTGAAATCTGTATTGTCCAGCCCTCTGCTCAGAGTAGTAAAAATTAATGTGTTATGAAGGGAAAGAGGGGAAAGGCTAGTCAGAACAAAAGAAGTTCTACACTGCAATGGAGGCTCAGAGATGAAATACTGATCCGTCAAATAAACCCATGAAATATGTAGCCAAACGCTATATTTTTCCTTTATTACTTCGAAGGAAGGGGACAAACTGTAACTCCAAGATTGAAATTTGTGCTACAGGTGCATACATGCAAAGGTACACACAATATGTCTCAAATTAAATCAGCCAGAAAGCATAAGCTGCAACAAGTCCTTCCATTTCCTGCTTTCTCTAGTAAACCAGTATTGAAACCAAGCACAAAAATGGAAGTGGCAAATTTTGTAAGTGGATATGTTAAGGATGCATCTGTTTCATTTACTAAACCATACTAGGCAAAGATTTTTTAAAAAATTGGGATGAATTATTTCCAGCAAGGCTAGGAATACATTCACCTCTCTCTCAACATCCTTTCCCCATTCACTTCCAATTTTACTGGAAACACTAGCAAGGCTCTTTCAGCGTTTCACAAGAGAAAGGCAATTTCTAAAAAAGAAAGTAGATAGGAATCTATCAAAAAGGACAAGCCCCCAATGGTGACTAATAAGGCAACCTTTTTCAATATAGTCTTCCACATATAGTAATGTGTAATACAAATTCTGAAATGGAATGTTAATTCTGATAATTTTAATTCATTAGGATATTATTTAGTATGTTTAAATAATTTGTACTACCAGCTTTAAAATAACCAAATTTTATTTCTTCACATATACAAACATAAGAAAATCTCTAAACGTAGTAAATTGAAAGATGTTTGTTTCAGTATGAAATTGATCAACTGCTATTGTAACTATTTACTGTTTCTAAGTTAATGAAGGGGGGGGAGAGAACTTAAGAACTAGGGGGGGAAGAACCTTCACAGGTTCACAGAACTAGGGGGGGGGGAATCTTCACAGAAAAGATGACTAATCAATTATAGTACAACCTTGCCTGAAGTCCATTGTTAAGAATATGGGGAAAATGTTCAGGCTACAGTTGGAAGTAGCTACACAGAGGTGTTGCCCAAGTACTACTCACATTAAGCTGTGACAGCTAAAGGTTAACAGAAAAAGGTTAGATAATTTTAGCAGTCTTAAGGGGATAGTGCCAGAAGAAAAACAAATGGAAAGAGAAGCTGAAACGTGACTGGTGGGAATGGAAAAGGTGAACGTTTACTGGATGTTTCTGGGTACGCAATGTTGTGTGGAGGAAATGGGTGCCAACGGTTTCAAGTACATTTTAAAAGTATTCCTCCATAATACTAAACTCATTTTAACATGCCTTAACGATTTTTAGACTTTCAAATAAAATCATAGTGAAATGAGTTTGGAAGTTTAAGGAATTTTAATGTTGTAACAAATTTCTGTTTAGAAGGCAGATTAATGTGCTCCTGTGTTTTGTCCTTTATCCATATTACTATTTTCCTAAAAATATCCTGAAAATATCAAGTTTTACTCCTTTTTCACAATTGTTGTTTAGCAAAAAAACAAACACACAAAACCTTTATTTTGTATTTGCTTAACAGTAACTTAATAATAAAGTCTGTAAGCAAGAATATAACTTTAAAAGATATTCAGAAACTTAAAATATTGTTGGGACAGAAGTGCAAATTATAAGCACAGGTTGTTTACATGTAACTATGGTTCTTCAAGTGGTCATCTGTGCTCTCTCACAAACAGGTGTTTGTGCCTGCACAGAGACCCCATTCAGATTGTGCTAGAGCTGAATAGCTTAGCAGGAACCCTGTTCCCTCTGTATCTACTCCATATGTCTTAGTCTGCCAATGTTCCTTCCCCTCAGTTTTGAAGTCCACAGTGGAATAAACAAGGACATAAAAGAGGGGGGACCGAGTGGATTGCATGAGGACAGATGACCACTTGAAGAACCACAGTTATAAGTAAGCAATCTATGCTTCTTCTTTGTGGTTTCTGTGCTTCACACAAATACCTGAGCAGTGAACCCATAGCAAATGGAACCGGCCTGTCAATATGCTCTTTGCCTGGACAAGAGAAGCATTCAAACTGAGTATTTGAGAGGGGAAACTATGTACCCACAGGCAGAGCAGAGCTTGGACATAGAGGTAAAAGTCATGAAAAGAGGAGATAGGAGGAGAAGAACACCTAAGTAAAGACTATACACACACACACAAGTACACACACACACAATAGAAAAAGAAAAAACAACAAGAGGTCAGCTGGCAGATACAGCAGAAAGTCAAAGACAAAGTTATTCAATGTAAAACACCCAAGAGAAGTCACTCTGCCAGCAGATGAATTAAAACTAAGGGGAAGGTAGCATGCACAGTAGACAGCGAGGGACAGGATTCCTGACAAACTATTAATCTCTAGAGCATTTAAATCGAGTCTCTGCATAGGTGTGAAGCAGAGAGACCATGATTAACACTGTTTATTTATTTTAGAACTATACAGACCCAAGGTTTAATGACAAACTAAGAGATATATTCAAGTAAGCTATTTAGATAAGATAATTTATTCTGTTCTTCAGTCACAGACCCAACAAACATGTAAGCTATTTTAATTCTTCCCTCTCTCCTGTTTTAACCTTATGTTACCTCTGAAGCCCTACCACCACTAGCAGCTAACTCTGTCAGCAGGGCATGAGCAGAATCCTCACAGCCAGCTGCATCTATGTAGCCCACATCTGAGTGCATGGAACTGTCTCCAAAATCACAGTTCACTTATTTTATACTGCTTTACCTTTAACTTATTTAAGACTATAGGAGCACAGATGATTTGGTAAACACTCTAAATTTGCATTTAATATGCTGTCCTCTATGCTAAGAAGACAGGTCCTCTTATAGAAAAAGAGGGAAGACATCCACTAGGTACCTAATAAAATGTATGATGAACTGAAAGAATGGCAAATGAGATTCAGGATATGAAGAAAATAAGGCACACTAAGGCAAAACAAAATGCCTCTAACTTCACATACAGACACTGACAGCATCCATTACTGAGTTATCTCAACCACCAAGAGTTTCCATCACATAGAAACATACCTAGGGCCCTAGAAAGATAGCTCAATTAAAATATATAGAGGACTTTATGATGGTAACACACTATGAATATTCCATATATTTCTGTTTGCCCCATCTCCATTTCGGCAGGTGACCAAGTAACTCAGGGAAGGCCTGTCAGAAGAAATTCGTCTTGACAACCTTTTTAAAGCTGTCAAGACTGGTGATATGATGGATCTCCTCCACAGCTTTTGGCAGTGGCGTTTGCTTTCCTGTCTGGCAGTCTTCTGTGTAAGGACTCAGTTTTCCCCAGGGCTAACACATCCAGCCTCTGTTTAAAAGCGTCCACAGAAGGAGTGTGATTCACTGTTGAACAGCTAAACTATAACCGTGAAGAACTGGTCTTATCTCCTAAAACCAGAGAATTATAACTAAAAAAAATATATGCAAAAACCTCTTCATTGTAGCATATACTAGATATACAAGGGCAGGTATTTTAGTGGAGAATGTGTCTTTAACAGACCATCACCCTCTGCAAAAGTATCAACGCATATTAAAAGTGCTGCATTTATGAATGGAAACAGACATATATACACTTGTCCCTTGGTGTTCATGGTTTTGCCGTTCGCGTCCCTTGGTCTTTTGCAAATGGCAAGCGCCGAGCAACAAAATGGTGCACGTGCCTGCGATGCACACAAAGAGCCGCACAGATATTCAAGACCATTTACAATTTTTCATTCTCATGGAGCGGGGGGGGGGGGAATCAGGAACGGATCCCCTGTGAAAATGGAGGGGCAACTATATTTCCAGATATAGTTTCAAGATGTACCAGAAATGAATTATAAATATTAGATAAGCTAAAAAGTCATTTTAAAAAAACCCCACCCAACCACACAACACACCAATGCTAGTGGCCTATCAGAATGTAAAGCTACAGTTCTGAGAGGAGAACACTGAAAAATGCATTCAGCATTTATATTTCTGAAATGTAATTTCTTCAGAAATTTATTGAACTACTAGAAGTCTACTGTGGTTTTGAGCCACAATATAAATTTATGCATCAAAAAAGCTATTTCCCCATCTCCCATAGAAGTAAACTGCACTGAAGCCCTTTTTAATCCTTAGTGTGTTTATTACAATTCAAACAATATTGGGTACTTAAGTGCAATGGTTTCCTCACACCCTTCTTCCTTCTCTCTCCTTCCTCTCACTTCGTCTATTCAGCTTTTCACTGACTCAGTTCTTTAGTGAGTCAGATATTTTGAGGGGTTTAGTGAGACAGAAGCTTGAAGCCAAATGATGAGGCTAGCTAAATTTGCACCCTCCCAACCCTGCCTATGCCTTCCTTTAAAAAAATCTATTCTTAAGTCCCACTGAGTCCCACTAGATCAAATAAGCAGAACACATGAAAGGAATTGGGTATCTTAGTAGACCAAAAGCTGAACATGTGTCAGCAGTGTGATGTGGCAGCTTAAAAAGCCAATGCGATTCTAGGTTACATCAATAGCAGAATAACGTCTAGATCAGTTATTCCCAGCCTTTTCTGTGCCCCACGCCCTTAGGAAAAGTTACATTAATGTTTGCACACACACACATATACACACACAGTTGTTGTGTACCTTCAAGTCGTTTCTGACTTATGGACACTCTACCTTTGGGCTTTCTTGCCAAGATTTGTTCAGAGGTTTGCCACTACTTTCCCCCGAGGCTGAGAACATGTGATTTGCCCAAGATCACCCAATGAGTTTTCCACAAAAGTAATAGTACATTTGAAGATGAAAAAAAATCTAATTTTTAATTTTTGAAACACATATAATTCTGTGAGTGTAAGAAAAAGACAAGCTTTTAACTCAGTGCATAAAATGCAAATCTAGGTTGAGCAATTAGTTTCTAATTTATTCAGAAAAAATGTAAACCATAAAATCAATCCCAATTGTGAACATAACATTCTCATTCATGAATTTATCAAAAAGGGCTATCATATCACCTCTTAACCTTCTCTTCTCCAAGCCAAACATACCCAGCTCCCTAAGTCTCTCCTCAAAAGGCATGGTTTCCAGACCTTTCACTATTTTCGTCACCCCCTGCTGGACACGCTCCAGCTTATCAACATCCTTTTTGAATAGTGCTGCCCAGAACTGGGCAGGGGAGACCTGACCAGAGCAGAATAGAGTGGAACTATTGCTTCCCTCAGTCTAGAAATTATACTTCTATTGATGCAGCCTAAAACCACATTGGTCTTTTTAGCTGCTACATTACACTGTTGACTCATGTTCAACTTGTGGTCTACTAGGACTTCTATTCACATGTAGCTTTGTTAAACCAGGTGTCCCCCATCCTATATCTATGCATTTCATTTTTAATCCCTAAGTGGATACCTTACATTTCTCCATGTTGAAGTTCATTTTGTCAGTTTTGGCCCAGATTTCTGATCTGTTAAGATCATTTTTGAATTTTGATATTATCTGGGGTATTAGGTGTCATTTAATGTTATCTGCAAATCTGATAAGCATGCCCTCTATACCTTCATCCAAATCATTGATATAGATGCTGAATAACACCAGGACAGAATCCTGTGGCACTCTCAATAGCCACGTTTCTCCAAGATAAAGAAGAGCCATTGCTGAGCAACCTTTGGGTTCAAATGGTCAACCAATCACAAAGCCACCTAACAGCTGCATTGTGTAGATCAGATTTTACTAGCCAGTTTGCTAGAATATCATGGGGGACCATGTCACAGGTCTTACTGAATTCTAGATATACTACATCCACATTCTCTTCATCTACCAATCTGGTAATTTTATTTTAAAAAAGAGACAAGATTAGTCTGGAATGACTTGTTTTTGAGAAACCCATGCTGACTTTTGCAATTGTGGCATTCCTTTCTAAATGCTTACAAACTCTGTTTAACAAGCTGTTCGAAAATCTTTTCTGGTATCGATGTCAGCCTAACTGAGCAGCATTTTTTTTTGGCTCAAAACATGATTTGTTCGGGGTGGGGGGTTGGTTGGGTGCCACCGCCTTTCGCTGAGGCCGAGGTCACCCAGTAGGCTTCTGTGGTTGATTCAAACTCTGTTCTCCCAGAGTCCTAGTCTAACATTCAGACCACTACACCATACTGGCCTTATTCTGATAGAATGCCAAATCCCAGGGTGTGCATGTGGCTCCTTTCCTGTCTGTTTTCAAATGGGCCTGGCAAGACCTGGATGTTCCAGGTTCCTTTTAATTGATTTTTTAAAAAAAAAAAATATTTAATTCTGTTTATTTTGTGTTACTACTGTGGTCTTTTAAAATGTGTTCAAATTAACTGCATTTTATTTTATTGTTTATTTGTTTATTTTATTTTTAAGTTTTATTCTTTGAATTGCCTTGAGCAGATTTTCAGGCTAAAATATTTAAATTTAATAAAGCAACAATGGAAATTCTTACTGCTACCAGAAACAGGAAACCAATTTATTACATTTTTACAAAACTATACATGGCAAGTATTATATTTAAAATTTAAAGAAGACATGAAAGGGAATCAATTTAATGTTAACCCATCAGTTTATTTAGCTTTCTATTAAAACAAACTATGAACTAGGAATTATACAGAATTTAATTATAAAACATTACATTCAAAAATTACTTTATGCAAGGATTACAAATTAATGAGATGGAAAATTGCATTGTTTTATGTGTGAGTTTCCATGGTATAGGATTATTTCAGACATCATTTCATTTAAATATATAAACACAGATACATATTGGGTACTACCCAGGTTTTGCTTCCTTCATGAATCCATTTTCACCCAGCTTTATCCCAGTTATGAAAGTAAAATGGAAGACAATTTATGCTGAAATTTACATAAGAATACATCCCTGTTGCATGATTGCTGATAGCACTGACCATGTTATCATTCTGGTATGCCTGGAAAAGGTAGAACTTAAGGACAAATTTTTGCTTACAGAAAGATTCCAGAAGGTGATTGTGGGTGGCTAGGCGTACAATAAGCCATGTAGTATTTAACAACCACAGCCATCCCTTTGTATCTGCAAGGGATCCATTCCTGACCCCCACTCCACAGATAAAAAATGTGCGGACCTTAAGTCCTGTTGTTTTCTATGGTTGTGTGGTGTGCGTGCAGCCACTCGTACAGCCACGTGCACCTACCCCCATTACAAACAACAGGGGGTTGCCATCTGCAGCAATGATCCTTTTGATTATACCAATTTCCACTAGCTGTTAGAAGAGGGGTTAGAGGCTCGCTGGTGGTATCCACAGGGAGAGTGTTGGGTCCGTGGCTGCAAGAGATAGATAAAGTCGATCCTGAAAGACAGGAGAAGCATTACCGGCAGACGACTCATGAGCGAGGTAACCACAGGCATCGGCCCTGCCTGACAACCCCACCTGTCCTCCAGGTTGGAGACTCTTGAGTTGGACTTTGGAACCTGGACTGAGGGTATTTTGATTCAGACTTTAGAACCCGAACCAGGGGCATTTTGAGTTGGTGGATGTTGTGACCTGGAAAAGGGGAGTTTTGAGTTTGAATCTGACTTACTTATTTTTGTGTGTCTGGTAAAAGAAGTGGAACAGGGTTACAACTCAGCAAAGTTTGGTGTTCTGCAGCCCTTTTGATCTTACACGTTTCTGTTATTGGATTATGGAGCCCACTGTGATCCGCCCCATGCCTGGGCTGGTGACACTGCTCACAGTTGTGAAGAATGTGGGCACTCCCACAGGGGCAGGATCCACGCCTGGGTTGATGGAGGCCTGGATGGCTTGGTTTTCGGAGAAACAGCGAACTTTGATTCCACAAGTCACCTCCCATCAGATGCAGCTCTTGGATTACTTCTTCACAGCCCAGCAGACTTCTCAGAACAGTATGATGGGACAGTTGGCTGATTTGATGTGGTCCCCTAGAGCCGTCGGGCAAAGCACAGGAGCAGACAATTGGTCAACAGGCATGAGTCCCTGGAAGTTGATGAAGATGGGGCCTCAAGATGATGCTGAAGCATTCATCAACACTTTTGAGATAGTGGCAGGTGCGGAATGCTGGCCACGGGACCAGTGAGGGTTAATCCTGGCCCCTTGTTTGACAGGCCTGGCACAGGAGGCAGTGGACACGCTGCCGCCGGCTGATGCCAAGGACTATGATAAGATTAAGGAAGCTATATTGAATACTTTGAATATATCGGAAGAGACTTATCAGCATAGGTTACGGGAACTCAAGTGGCAGCTAGGAACACAACCCCACATCTTAGGGCAGAAGGTGCAGGCCAATGCGCTGTGATGGCTGAAACCGGCTGTCCGCTCCACTCCAGATGTGGTCGAGTAGGTCATGGTCGAAGAATTTGTGCTTGCTCTCCCGAGACCTGCGTACAACAGGGTCCGCTGCCATCGACCACAGGCCCTAGAGGAGGCAGGTTATTGATGGAGGCCTATGTCAACGCCGACGAGACTGAGGTGGGGTAACCCTGCCGAACATGGGAGAGCAGTGTGGGAAAGGCAACTAAGAATGTAGGAGACAGTAAGGCGAAAGTTCAATTACCTGAGGGGTGAGAGGAACGTAAGGAGGAAAAAAAAGCGATTGAAGTCGGAAGGGGGACTCTCCTGCCCTCTGATGACGGCAGGAGTAACCCGTAAGCCGCTAATGTGCTTCACTTGTGGCATGGAGGGCCACCTTAAGAGGGAGTGTCCCATGATGGAGTGCTCCTGGGTGGATGCCTGGGAGGCCTCGCAGATGGGTACCAGGGCAGAAGCTAAACTGGTGCGAGTGTGGGATCTGGGCAGTCAGGGTGGGGTTTGGTCGATTCCAGATGTAGTCATATCTTAGTGTGAGAGGTTCCCCAAGAAGAAGGGAGAGATGATAAATTAGGGTGCGTTGTATCCATGGGCATCGGAAGGATTATGGGGTGACACAGGTCGAGTTACAAGTAGAAGGGATAAAGAGAAGGCATAGGTCTGGTCCCATCTTTAAGATCGCTGGCTCTTAATGGTAACCAGGTGGCAACAGGATGATCCCTCCTTGCAGGAAGCATTTAGGTGGGCTATCCTGGAGGGCCAGGGGAAGGGAACCTGTATTTTGTTCAACGGGAAGACCTAATGTACCGAGTCCCTCCAGTAGTAAATGGAGAAAGAGGGGAGCCTTAGTTACTAATTCCTGTCACGTTACATCAGGAAGTAATGCACTTGGCTCATTAAGTTCCCCTGGGAGAACATTTGAGGCTGGAAAAAAACAGTAGATAGAAATGGGTAGAGGTTCTTTTGGCCAGGAATGTACGCAGAGATTAGGCGGTTTTGTAGCTGCTGTCTCGAGTATCAGCATCACCAAAGTTGGGGGGCCCTGGGGGGAAATTAATCTCTATGCCCACAACTGAAGATCCCTTTAGCAGAATAGCCATGGACATTATCGGTCCCTTAACTCCCTCTGCTGCAGGTCATCGGTTTATCTTGGTAGTGGTGGATTGTGCCACCCGCTATCCCAGAGCAGTGGCCTCGAGGTCCATTAAGGCTGACAGATTGGCTCAGGAGTTGATGGGAGTTTTTGTTCAAGTGGGTTTTCCCTGGGAAATATTAACAGATCAGGGAACAAATTTTATGAACAAGGTGTTTTCTAAATTGTGGACACTACTGCAGCAGGTGAGGCCCCTTAAGACATCTGTATATCACCCACAGGTTCAACCGGACTGTGAAAGGGATGTTGAAAAGGTTTGTGGCAGCCCACCCAAGACTATGGCATTTATTGTTAGGGCCCTTGCTATTCACCTTCCGGGAGGTTCCGCAGAGCTCTCTAGGGTTCTCACCATTTGAGTTAATTTATGGGCGCACACCCAGGGGGCTGTTGGACATTGTGAAAGAAAATTGGGAGGCAGAGGAACCGCAAGGGGTGTCAGTGGTCTCCTACGTGATTCAAATGAGGAAACGTCTGGCAAAAATAGGGGAAGTAGCCCAAGCAAACTTAAAAGAGGCACAAAAGGAACAAAAGGAGGGATTTGATAAAAGAGTTAAGGAAAGTACCTTAGAGGTGGGTAAAAAGGCACTAGTGCTTCTCCCCTCCTCTACACATCAGTTAATGGTCCAATGGCAGGATCCTTATACGGTAACAAGACAGGTGGGGCCAATAAATTATGAAATCCAGTTAGAAGGGACCCACCCGTGAAAACAAATATTTCACATTAATCTCCTAAAGAAGTGGAGGGAACAGGAAGCCCTCTTGACCGAAGGATCGGATGAGGAGCTGACCGAAGACGAAGAGGAAGATTTCGGTCCTATAGATCCAGAAGCAGACCAGAATGTAGATTTGCCTATAGCCACAGATTTGAACCCCGCACAACGAGAACAGGTAACAGATTTATATTATAAATTTTGAGACGTGTTCTCGGCTCGGCCAGGTCATATAGCGGTAATTCAGCACCCCATTAAGACAGCCACAGGGCAAATAGTGAAGGTACCCATCCGGCCCTGGCCATGGAGATTACAGAAAGTAATTCAGGAGGAAGTTAAGGCCATGCTGGAATTGGGGGTTACTGAAAGATCCCGCAGTCTATGGCATAGCCAACTGTTGTTGGTCCCAAAACCATACGGATCAGTACAGTTTTGTGTGGATTTTAGAAAATTAATCTCAGTTTTACAGTTCAATGCATATCCCATGCCGGGAATTTAATTGAACGATTGGGGTAAGCTCGATTCTTGTCGTTGTTGGACTTAACCAAAGGGTATTGGCAGATAGAAGTGGTCCCTAGGGAAAGGACAGCTTTTGCTGCTTCCATGGTACTCTATCAGTTTATTAGAATGCCTTTTGGTCTGCATGGGACCGCAACCACGTTCCAACCCCTTATGGATCATGTCTTGAGAAACCTATCTCATTGTGCTGCTGCGTATATCAATGATATCATAGTGTATAGTGAATCTTGGGAGGAACATCTCCAGCACCTCATGCAGGTGCTTATAAAGTTAAGAAAGGCAAAGCTAACTGTAAATCCAAACAAATGTGCTATTGCTTGCCATGAAGTTAAATATTTAGGGCATACAGTGGGAAGGGGCTGTATTAAACCCTTGAAGGCTAAGGTTATGCAGGTGCAGGATTGGGCCCTGCCAGCAACCAAAAAACAAGTAAAGCAATTTCTAGGGCAGGCGGGGTATTACCAGAACTTTATTCCAAACTTTGCAACCATAGCTGCCCCTCTCACAGATATAACGAAAAAGGGCCAGCCCCGGCAGGTGCGCTAGGGGGTCAATGAAGAGAGAGCTTTTACTCAGTTGAAAACCCCTCTGTGCAGTTACCTGGTGTTAAGAGCTCTGGACTTTAGTAAGCTCTTTATATTATATACTGACGCCTCAGACAAGGGGTTTGGAGTGATGTTAGCACATCCTGAGGAGGATGACATTCATCCGGTGGTATACTTAAGCCACAAACTAAAAACGTCTGAAAGCAAGCGCACAGTTACTGAGAGGGAAGCCTTGGCTGTCAAGTGGCCCATACTGTCACTACGGGATTACCTGTGGGAAGCCCCTTTGTCCTTAGTCACAGACCATGCTCCCCTCCAGTAGCTTCTATCCATGAAGGACACCAATCCCCAGTTGTTACAATGGTTTTATCGTTACAACAATATGCTTTTATCATTTATCACCGCAAGGGTCAAGAACATGCTAATGCTGACTTCTTTTCCCGACAGGGTCCGTGGATGGAACACCACCCGTCAACCCTCGGGGGGGGGGGCTGTAGGAGGATGGCTTCAGGGAGGGCTGACAAGGCGGAAGTAGGTGGGCAGCAGGACCCTGGAAAAGAGTGGTCAGTAGAGGGGAGGAGGTGGGGAAGGCGACAGGTGGGAGCGGAAGGCAGGGAAGACACGCCCCAAACGAAGTGGAATAAGAGGGAAACGCCGAGACCAGAAGGGGGAGAAAGAAGGGGACTTTGCTGGTGCAGTGTAGGGCATGGCTTGGATCAACGAAAGAAATGAGGAGGGGCGGTCCCAAGTGCAAGAGGGAAGGGTGCCCCATTACGTTGATATTGGCTCGCAGTCGGCCCTGGGTGGGTCCGCATCAGGCTGTTACCTATCCAAACCCCTAGGAGAGTTGGGGGAGCACCTGAGAGGTGGAAGACAAGGACAACTTAGCTCTGTGGAAGAAGGGTTAGAGGGTCACTGGTGGGATCCCCAGGGTGAGTGTTGGGAGCACAATCTGCAGCCGCAAGAGATAGAGAAAGCTTATATGGAAAGACAGGAGAAGCATTACTAGCAGGTAACCGCAAGTGTCGGCCCTGCCTGACAACCCCGCCCATTCTCCAGGTTAGAGACTCTTGAGTTGGACTTTGGAACCTGGACTGAGGGTATTTTGATTTGGACTTTACAATCCAGACCAAGGGCATTTTGAGTTGGCAGACATTCAGACCTGGAAAAAAGGAGTTTTGAGTTTGAATCTGACTTATTTATTTTTGTGTATCCGGTAAAAGAAGTGGAACAGGGTTGCAACTCTGTAAAGTGTGATGTTCAGCAACATTTTTGGTCTCACTCATATTTCTGTTGTTAGATTTTGGAGCCCACTGGGATCCTCCCTGTGCCTGGGCTAGCAGCCCCATCCACACTCTCAATAAGCAAAATTTTGTCCTTAAATTTGAACTCTTCCAGGGACTCCAGAATGATAACATGGTCAGTGCTAACGTGATCAGTGCTTTTAATCTCAATCCCAGGAAGCTGTCAAAATTTCAAACTTGACTAACAGTAATAATGGATTACATAAGAACCAACAGTCTGAAGTTCAACCCAAGACAAGAGAGTAGTACGTCCGAGAACAGAGTTTCATCTGTTTTGGATAGGATTATATTCCCCTTGAAAATTGAGATTTGTAGTCTAGGTGAAATTCAGTTCAGTCAAACCAAGGAGTTTTAAGTGGTTGATATAGGCAGAATCATCTTTAACCCTCAGAGGCCAATAAATCAAATGCCTGGTTCCCTGGGGTGTTACAAATGGCCATGGTAACATATGAAGGTCCCACTTCTGTGAGGCAAAGCATCTTCTGCTTGTGGTTGGTGTTCTTTTTATCTAAACTGCTGAACATGCATGTTTAATTATACAGATATTGATGATTTAGAGCAACCTTGCCTGTAAACAGAGGTGACTCCATAGATCACACTCTCATAATCTATTATTGATTTTATGTTTTGGCAGTCAGTCATTTAATTTGACTATTACACTGACAATCCCCTTTTTGAAGAACTATCCTCTAATTTGTTCAGGTATTCCTCTATCTGGTAAAACCGTATGGTGGCAGATAACACTGAACTCTGCATTTAAGCATTCCAGATACACATTTCTTCTAAAACTGAGGAAGATTCTTGTTCTCTCTCTTCCTTCATCCACATTTCCAAGCCACATGAGACTTTTCCCTATAGCTGCTGTACCTAAAACGATCAGGTTTCCCTAAGAAGCTTATCCTGCCCACAGCAAGGAACAGGCCAACATGCCCAGTTAACTCAGGGTGGGGCAGGGGTGTCATTCCATTTTAACCCTGGAACACAATAGATGGGAGTGCTTCAACAGCTCTGCTGTAATCCATCATATGCATCCATTAATCATCATTATAGCCAGTCATTTTTTTCTTTTCACTACTGACTTGTGCAAGCATCAATTATTTTCAAAATGTATTTAATGAATCCTGAGAGATGTGTTTGCAGAATAAGTGTCCTTTACCTCTTCTCAATTTCTTTGATTTGTACATAGTTAATACTGGACAGCCTCACTATGTACATTGAGTTTCAATTAGCAAGTGTAATTAAAATATGGTGAAAAAAAATCAATGAGGAATGAAATTGTCATTTGGCTAAAGGGTTATGAATGAACTTAAAATGTCAGGACAATACCTGTGATTTCTTAACAGTGTAAACTTAACAGTGTAGACCTTTTTTAAAATTACTGATTTTGGTTGTTGCCTGACTGCCAGCCAGCAAAGTTTACTCACCAGACAAATGATTACAAGCCTGAGCAACAGACTTGTCTTTATGTCATGAAAGAGAATTAAGTATGTCGATATGTTCATCAAGTTTTAGTAAACTCTAAAGTGAAACACAAAAAACACTTACCAGTAAATCCTTTTGGGGTCTAAAATAAATTTGTCAGAAGTGTAGTTTGAATCTTTTTAAATCAACTAATTATTATTAAGGTAAATATGATTAAAAATAGAATGTGTGTTACAAAGAATATTCTGCACAGTTAGACCAACAAGAGTCCATGCATTCTTAAAAATGCCACCTTCCTGTTCACTTTAACAGAAGAAAATATGTTAATATTAAAGTATGAAATGAGCCCATTGGGCAGAAGTGTTTTATATGCACATCACCAGACTTCCAGACTGAAATATAAGGATTTACTAAAACTAATTTTCCATGCCATTGATATACAGGATCTCTTTACCTTGGGACCAGGTGGCAGTCATATACAAAATGTCCTAAAATGGGTCTTTGGCAAGTTATATTCTTTCAACCACAGAAGAAAACAATGCCAAATCCCCTCTGAACAAATCTTGTGATAGTTTTGCCTTAAGTTGGAAATCACTTATTCTGCAGCAATGTGGGATTTTGAACAAGGGAGAAATGCTATAGTGTTTTTAATGTACAAAAAGGTGGGCAAACCTGTCGGAGGTATATAAAATTATGCTCAGTATGGTGAATTTTTGCTCCGGCTCTCATAATACTAGAACCACAGTCACCCAATTAAATCGACTGATGAGAGATTCAGTAGAGACAGAAAGAACACCACACATTATCACAATATGGAATCTACTTCTACAACACATTTTAATGACCACCAACTTTGACAGCTTGTTTTATTTACATATCAGTATACTGTCTTCTATAAAGGGTGATGACATAAATACTTTTGTGAAGATGAAGCTATCAATGGTTACAAATCCAGTGGCTTCAGCATCAGAGGCCTCTGAGCAGCAATTGTTGTGGAGCATCAATGGGAAAAGGCTATTACCCTTAAGTCTTTCTTTCAAGCCTCCTGTAGGGTATTTGGCGGTCAACAATGGCAAACACAATGATAGATAGGCCTTTAATCTGATCCAGCACTGCCCTCATGATCTTTACACGCAATATTGTGCTCTAGTAAGCAGTGGTGTAGACAACAACTAAAACAAAATATTGTTGCCTTTAAGATTAAAGGTTTCTTGTATAAAACAGGAAAATTAAAATATTCTTTTAAAATGTGGAAATCTATACAGACCTTCCAGTAGTCAGATTGTAAACTGTAGTACCTCTGGTATGCAGATAATGCTGTAATGGAAAGAACATTTTTTTTTAGTAAATACAACATTTTAGTTGTTATAACAAGTTGTTTGTGCTCTGCAGACAAAGTGTCAGTTCCCTTTTAAATATGGTTAAGAATCAAGATTCAACCATAAGTACTTTGTAGTCCCTACCCACTTCCCTTAGGTACATATCCCTTTGTCCTTCTTAACTATGTTTCACAGAAATACTAACCAGGTTCCATTTAACTAACATCAAGAACTGAAAATGTTAGCAGACAAAGCCTAATTAATGAAGAGAACCCAAAGTACTAATAAAGTTTATTTTATTATCAGTGGGGGTTTTAATGCACGGATTTAATCACTGAATTACTAGAGAGTACAAGACAATACAAGTTACTGTGATTGACATCATTGCCCCCTTATTGCATAATTTGTTGTGTGTTCCTTTGAACTCTTTGTCAAGTTGCCTTCACCACCATGGCAGTTCCTGGATGCCTTTGACCACAAGCTCAAAAATTCTATTGCTGGTTGAGATTACCGAATTTGTAATTCAATACATCTGAGAGACAGTGTGGCGTAGTGCTTTGAGTGCTGGACTATGACTCTGGAGGCCAGGGTTCAAATCCTCACTTTGCCATAGAACCCCAAGGGGTGATCTTGGTCAGGTCACATTCTCTCAGCCTCAGAGGATGGCAATGGCTAACCCCCTCTGAAGAAATTTGCCAGAAAAGTTCACATTAGGGTCGCCATAAGTCGGAAACAACATGAAGGCCAACAACAACAAAAAATCTGAAATCCGTCAGGTTTAGAAAGCCCATCCAAAAGCTTGGTATTTAACAATTTGCCAATTCAGTTCCATCACTGATCATCTCTTTTTCTTTTCACCATCACACAGAGCAACATGCATGCTACTCCATCAGGCATTAAGCATCATGGATTATTTGTCTGCATTAAATAATGTTAATAAAGAATTAAGAGGTAGACCTAATTGGTTGTCACAGCTACTGTAGACCAAATGATATGAATGGGACTTGACAAATCAATAATATTATGTTTCCCTGATTCAACAGGCATGCTCAAGTCAGGATTTCGAACTGGATTTATTTATTTATTTATTTATTTAAAGTATTTTTGTATCATCTTCAAACCCACGAGGGCTCATAAGGCAAGGAATAAATAGCAACCAATTAAAACAATATAAAGACAAAAACATTTTAAAACACATTAAAATACTCTTTAAAAATTCCTAAAAGCAGTCTAAAAACAATCCAGTTAGATGGATGTTCTTTTTCTAATTTCTAATTAGAGGACTATCATCCAGTGAAATAGTGAAGCTCTCACAGTTGTTTTGTGTCTTCATGCTGTTTTCAGCTTATTAGAACCCTAAGACCAATTGTGGGATTTTCTTGGCAAGATTTGTTCAAAGGGAGTTTGCCACTGCCTTCCTCTAAGGCTGAGAGAGTGTCACTTGCCCAAGGTTGCCCAGTGGATTTCCATGGCCAAGCAGGGATTTGAATCCTGATCTCCAGAGTAGACATTTAATTTTTTTTCTAAGGAAGCATTGAAATGTACCATTCTACACCAGTAATCAGAAGCAGTAGTAGCCCAGAAAAAACCCCAGCATCACTTAACTCTTCTAAAGGAATGGACTAGACTTGGGACTGCTGAAAACCATGGTGCATAAGATTCTTTGGGGGAAATAATTTAAGATGTCTATAGAAAAATGCATCTACCCCAGCTTCTTGAAGACAGGCTTAGTCTACTTTATTTGGCTTCAGATCTGGTAATGAGGCTATTCAAAACCCAGAGAATGAGAATAGGCCAGATTCAACATTTTAATTATTTTAAAAATAATTTTATGTTAAATAATTACTTAGTAATTACTAAGTAAATTAACAAATATTTTGAATTATTCTGGAGAAAATACATGGCTTTGTAGAGCTGTGCTTTAATTGCCTAGACTCTGACACCACACTACCAGTAAGAAAGAAGGTCTGTCAGAACAGAATCACTTTCATTTGCTGATGGAAGAAGAGAGTGAGCCATCCTCTGAAGCCAATGGAGCCTATAAATGCCTGGGAGCAGCCACTAACAAGTCCTCCTTCCATGTTCTCACCAAATGAGACTAGGAAGGTGGTGGAATCAAGAGAAGGGCCTCCTTTCAATATCCTTTTGAGTTTGGGCAGGCTCATATGATAAGATACAGTTTAATTCTTCAGATAGCCTGGGCCCAAGCCATGTAAGGATTTCTAAGTCATAGGCCTGGAACACACGGTCAAATAAAGCAGCTTCCAGCCAGTATGGGGGGGGGGGGGATGGAGTTCAAATGATGTACATCCCAAAGCAGCTGGAAGCCATTCCTATATCGCTCCGCTCCACTCCAAAGGACCAGCTCCTGGCAGTGGCTGGCTTAGGACTACAGTGGCATTCCACTTTGAGAGTGGGCTGTGCAGTTGCCTTAGTCCTGACCTGAGCATGGCCAGAGCAGCCTTTGGCTGCTCCTTCCAGGCCATCTGATTCACCCCATAGTTAGCCTTTTTAATGGTAGCTAGAGACAGAACAGCAGCCAGTGGAGCAGTTAAAAGATGGAAGTACTATGATCCCTATAAACTGCTTCAGTCAGTAGTCTGGCTACAGCTCTCTGGGCCAAATTAAGTTTCTGAGCACTTTTCAAAGGCAGCCCCTGCATACTATGTTAAAGTAATCCAAACCACACTGCCCTGAAGTGTGGTGGAGTCTCCTTCTTTGGATGTTTTTAAAGAGAGGCTGGATGACCATCTGTTGGTAGTGCTTTGACTGTGTATTCTTACATGGCAGGGGTTAGATTGGATAGCCCTTGTAGTCTTCTCCAACTCTATGATTCTAAAAACGGGAATGTACTAGGCATGTGCCAGATCATACAGTTCCAGGAACAGGCACAGACAACCATTAGCATTAGCTGTGCATATGAAGTCCTGGACATCACAGAGATCTGGACCTCCAGGCTCAAGACTGAGGCCAAACACCCAAACTGCATACCTTCATCTTCTTAGGGAGCATAACAGATCCCAGCACAGGCTGAATCCCTATTCTAAGTTTTCAGATGATGAGGAATACTTCTGATTTTTTCCGGATTAAGCTTCAGTATATTTGCCCTCATCCAATCAATTGCTGATGAAAGACACTAGTTTAGAACAGAAACCTCTTCCTTGGAATCAGGTGGAAAGGTGAAATAGTGAGATGTCATGACACCTACCATCAGAACTCTGGACACTCTCTCAAAATAGTTTCATGTATTGTATATATTAAATGGCACGAGGGGCAGAGCAGAACCCTGAAGGACTGCAAGGACCAACAGCCAAGGAGGAAAAAAAAGTCTTCCAGTTCTACCTTCTATGTTTTCCCCACTGAAAAGGAATCCTCCCAGTAAGTCTCATCCTAGCAGGACACCCAGAACAATACCACTGTTTATAATTTTGAAAGCCACCGACAGATCCAGAAAAACCAAGAAAGACAAATCTTTTCAGTCCAGTTCCTAACACAGGTCATTTACCACAGCAAGCAAAGGGCTCTCCATACCATAACTATACCCTGAAGCTAAATTACATTGGTTACAGATAACTCATCTCCTCCAAGAACCTTTGCAGCTTGGATGAGCTATCAGAAATTCCAGTACCTTGCCCAAAAATGGAATACTGGAGACTGGCCAATAGTTTTCCAACATAATGGGATTAGAAATTTGTTGTAGAAGTCTCTTACAAGTGCCTCCTTCAGGCATGCTGGGATTCTGTCATGATGTAAAGAGGAATGACCACTCCCTTTACCTATTCAGCCAATTCCTCTCTAGCCAGTTTAATGAGCCAGGAGGGGAAAAGACCTAGAACACATGTGACGCCTCTCACCGTTCAAAGAATCTTGTTCACACATAGGAGCTATGCAAATGTAAATATATTGATTATTACTGGACAGGTCATAATGGACAGAGTGACATCCACCAGACCTGTATCAATTACAGTGTCCAACTATGAACAAATCCAAAATTATCTACGAAGTACTGAATAAATACTTCAGAGAGAGCTGATCTGAATTAATTTGTTTTCTTCCAAGATCTGCTAAGATCGCCAAATCATGGTTAAACACTGAATTCCCAATTTGGTTAAGCAGGAACTCTGATCATCATTAATCACAGTCAAAATCCCAGTTTTAACTGTTTAAGTACAGTCAAAGGAATAATTGGGAAAGGAAATTCCAAAAGGAAAAGGGGGTGGGAGAAAACACTCGCAAAATCTGGGAAAATCCCATGTACAGTGGTCCCCTGGTTTGCGAATCCCCCGGGGAACGAAATCCCCAGGACCCGAAACCGGCGGGACCAAAAAACATCCCCCGGGATCCGAAGGATCCCCCGGGATGTGAAGGAGAAAAACCGTGCGGCCCCTTTAAATCGTCCGCGCGGTCCGTCTCCTAATGCGGTCCCCCGGGAAACGAAGACTTCCGGGTTACGAAAGGTAATCCAGAACGGATTACCTTCGTAACCCAGGGGGCCACTGTATTCCAAAACTAAGTCTCATAATTTTTAGCTTACTCAATAGCAAGTGGGCTATTGTCACTACCAATTGCAACCTTGGTTAAGACAGACCCAGTGTTTCGGTACTTCTGGATTCAGCACTGAGCCTTGAAGCCCAGGTATCAGCAGTGAGCAGAAGTGCTTTTGCACAGCTAAAACTTGTGTGCCAAATGCACTCATTCCTTGAGAGGTCAGATCTGGCTATGGTGGTACATGCTTTGGTTACATTCTGTCTGGATTACTGTAATGCGCTCTCCATGGTGCTGCCTTTGAAAAGTGCTCAGAAGATTCAGCTGATCCAAAGAGCTGCAGCCAGGCTGTTAACTGGAGCTGGCTACAGGGAGCATACACCTCCCTCGTTGCAACAGCTCCACTGGCTGCCAGTCCATTTCTGGGCACAATTCAAAGTACTGGTTTTGACTTATAAAGCCCTATACAGCTTGGGTCCAGGCTATTTGAAGGACCATATCTTCTTGTACAAGCCCCCCCCCCCAAGAGTATTGAGATCATCTGGAGAGGCTGTTCTCTCTGTCCCAGAACCCTCTTGGTTGCATTTAGTGGGAACAAGAGAGAGGGCCTTCTCAGTGGCTGCTCCCAAGCTTTGGAACTTCCTCCCTAGAGAGGCCAGGATAGGACATCCTTACTATCCTTCCAATGCCAGGTAAAGGCATTCCTGTGCAGGCAGACCTATTAAGCTGAGAAGAATTGGGTTTTTAATGCTGAGCTATACAAATTAAACTGGTTTGCATTTTAATATGTTATATTTTAATTTATAACTTAAATTTAAATTTTTATATTTATGTATTTTAATATTTTGTATTATTTTTAATTTTTTTTTTAAACTTGTTCGCCACCTTGAGTCCCTATATTGGAAGAAAGATGGGATATAAGAAAATAATAAATAATAATAATACATCCCAATGTGAAACAGCAAGTTCACGTTAACTACCAAATTCAGTGTGCAAACAAGAATCAAGGAACATGAGAGACACTGCAGACGGGGTCAGCTGGAAAAATCAGCAGTAGCAGAACATGCTATAAACCATCCTGGGCATAAAATGCTGTTTGAAAGCACTGAAATTCTGGACCATGCCAATCACTACCATTCAGAATGCACAGGGAAGCCATTGAAATCCATAAACACCTGGACAACTTCAACAGGAAAGAGGAAACCCTGAGGGTAAACAAGGCTTGGCTGCCAGTCCTGAAGAATAGCAAGGTTAAGACTCAACCAATGCAAATGAGAAACAGCCTCGGGTCAGGGGATTCCCTGTAGACAATGAGCACTAATTAGCAGACATTAATCCTCTTTTGCACATCCTCCCACCCTGAGGACTGCCATTAGCAACAGAACAATACACTTGCAAATCACTCCTCCCTTCCCAGGGTCACACAGGATAGATATATATATATATATATATATATATATATATATCTCCAATCCTTTTCCAGGCAAACATTCTCTGAAGATGCCAGCCACAGATGCTGGTGAAACGTCAGAAAGGAACTCTTCTAGAACATAGCCACATAGCTCAAAAGCCCCACAAAAATCATTCTATGTTCACTAAGCAAGTTCAGTCCTCACTGGATTGTTGAAGGAAGGGGTTCCTATTTCATTCATATTTTTGGGGTAAAGGATTTAAGGTGGGCTGGGACCTCCCCTCTTGTCTGGAGACAGCATTATTTTAGCTCCACATGCAAGACATTCATATCCTGACCCCAAGAAGAGGATTACACACAACACATGAAAGAGCAGTACTTTGTACAAAGGCTTGATGTATTTTTTAAATAAACATCCTGAAGTATTAGAAATGCTGTTACAAACAGGACAATTTACAGTTTAGGTTCAACAGACATATGTATTCTTTTTCCATTCCATAGCTATTCTACAGTTCAATACCAAACAAAATAACCAATTGCATAAGGTCTGCCTAATATCAATCAATCAACTGTAAAAAAATAATAATTGTAAGCCGCTCTGAGAGCCTTTAGGGCTGAACGGCGGGGTATAAATACTGTAAATAAAATAAATAAATAAATAAATAATATAAATGGTGCTGAGAGTTCTTTTACTTATGCCTCTAGTAAGGGCTTCCTAGTACATTATGTTTTCTAGTCTTAAATCAACTCATAAAATTAATCCTCTCTAGCTCTTGCTAGTTAGAAGGAATAATACCAAATTAATGTTTGAATAATTAAGCAATAAAATTAAAATTATTTCTTTACAGTCTTATTTCCATCGACTGTGAAAGTGTACATTCATTATAGGCTTACATGTCCTAAATGCACAAACAAAGTCTTTGTTCTTCAGCACTGAGCTTCTTGCAGAAAAGTGACATGACATACAAGAAAAAAATATATATTCAATTATGAAACCACAGGTGCATCTTTTTTCTTTCTTTCTTTAAAAAAGCCCTAACTAAATGGAAGTACACCCCTGACTCTAAACAAGATATAACACTGTGAACAATCTGGATGCAATGGGCAGTGAGTTTAAAACAGAATTATGCCTAATTGGTTGTTTTAAAGGTTAAATATTTTGAGATTTACAGACCAGTCTTTAAATACACACCCATATGTATAAAACCAAGTAAATAAAAACATGTTCTTACCTGTATAAAATTATTACTTTCTTTTCATCTTAAGATAAAATAATAAATGGGCATGCACAAAGTATTAGATGAAGTATAATTATTTGGCCAGAGAAACACTGTAAGTGCCTGTTATCAGCTCTGGCTGATTGGCCTGCTGCGCCCTTTCCTGGACATGAAGGACCTGGAATCTGTGGTACAAGCCTTGGTAACCTCACGCCTGAATTTCTGCAATGTGCTCTACATGGGGCTACCCTTGTGCTTAACCTGGAAACTGCAATTAGTTCAAAACATGGCAGCCAGGCTTGTCACTGGAACATCCAGGAGAGAGCACCTGTGCTTAAAGGTCTCCACTGGCTGCCAATTAATTTCCGGGCACAGTACAAGGTGTTGGTTTTAACCTTTAAAGCCCTACATGGCTTGGGTCCATCTTATCTTAGGGACCGCCTCTCCCCATATGATCCCCCCAACACACTCCAGTCCTCTGGGAAGAATCTGCTACAGCCGATGAAAACTAGGCTGCCACAGACCTCCCAGAGGACCTTTTCCGCTGTCGCTCCCAGACTATGAAACGGCCTGCTGGATGAGATGCGTTGTATTACATCTCTTGAATGCTTTAAAAAAGCTATAAAGACGCATCTCTTCTGGCAGGCGTTCCCAGAAATCTCTTAATTCCTGGCTCTAGAATTCAGTTATGCTTCTTTCTATCATATTACCATCTATGATGATACAACTTACACTGCCCACTGAATGTTAGTTTGCTTTTAATATTGTTCATGTTTTAATTGTTCTTGGTTTTAATCTGCTATAGTTTAATTTAATTTTAAGGGGTGGGAGGTTGGGTAGAGGGATATTGATATAGTTTTACTCTGTTATTTTTTATTGCTGTAACTCACTCCGATTGTCTTGACAGAGGAGCAGGCTATAAATTATTATTATTATTATTATTATTATTATTATTTAGATTTCTTTAAGCACTTTAGCAGGAACACAGGAAATTAAAACGTAATTTTACCTTAAGGTATTCTTCTCTTTCTACTTCCTCTCAGGTATCTTGAATTTACTTTAAGTCAGAAAACACAAAAGACAAAACAAAAAGGCTGTCTACAATTTATGGAAGTACTGTACTTCAAATTGCTTTTGTACTTTTTATAATTTACAAAATGCTGTTTATTAAAAAAAAATCAATATTACAGGTAACTAGATTAACAGTAATTCACTTTATCAAGAGCATCCTGGGAAATGTTGACTATCATCACCAAACTACAACTCTCAGAACTCTGTAGTGGAAGCAAATAGTTTTTTGGGTCTGGCATAACAGAAACCTGTTACAAAGAACAGTGCTTAGCAATCCTCTAATAATATATTTCATAATACTTTTAGAGGAAGCCCAATGCATACTAATTTAAACATATAATAAGAATTTGTACACATGAAATTTAGTAATGCCAACAGTTTGTGAACTGTTCTCAGCAAATTTCTACTACCAGCTAGCAATATACAGTATAAGCAAAACCCAGTGCCACTTCATTAAAGCACAGAGGTGGACAATATTCACTCTGGATAAAAAAAATCTGGGAACAATTTGCAGTGGGAAAACCCATAATTACTAAAAAGAATCTGAAAACATACAATGTTTTGGGTTTCACATGCACAACTGAGGTTTATCAGTGGATAAGCACAGCTGAAGGAGGATGACTCTATTAAGCTTTAATATACAGTTGGCTCTCTGTTTTCACGGGGTATCTGTTCCGGACCCCTTCTGCGGAAATGGAGGCTTGTGCATATTCAAGCCCCATAGGCTTGAATAGGATGCATGCACAATTGAAAATAGCAGAGATCACCCCTCTGTGGATTTTCAAGGTTGCAGATCTCAGATCTGTGAGTTCGGAGTGGAGACTGTATACTGGAGGAAGGAAGAGAAAGGCTAGAAAATTTAACTGAGTGTTCTAACCATCCAAAAGTCAAAGTGTATCAAGCTCTCAGACTGATAATATAACCTTAAATGTTTCCCTTTATTTTAAAGGGAAGCAATTGTTGCTGTTAGCTGTCAAGTAGACTTTGAATTATAGTGACCCTAGGAATAAGAGACCTCCATGTCACTCTATGACAACAGCCCTGTTCAGGTTCTGCAGATTCAGGGATGGGACTTCCTTCATTGAGTCTATCCATCTGTAATGCAGTCTTCCACTTCTCAAACTGGCTTCTAACCTACCATTATTGTCTTTTCTAGGGACTCATGTCTTCTCATGAAACATTTATATCTATACTGTTAAATGTAGTTGTTGGTGGTGGGAACAAAAAATAATGACCATGGGTATAGGAAAAAAGAAAAAGATGGCCAAGCTATTTGGGCATGTAGTAGTGTAATTCATATGAATATGAAAAACTTTAGTAAATGTATACATGACTCAACTAGCAAATGTCCTCAAGGTAGCTTACAATAATCATTTAAAAAACAGTCAAAATATAACCACTGAAACAAGCCAGATGATTGCAACATTAAAATATTCAGCTATTATTAGGCCAGCAACAAAACTGATTATAAAGCCAAGATATTAAATGTGTGGCATATCAATAACAAGAACAGGCAAAATAAGGCATTCCACAGATGTGAGGAGGGCACTATGAAAATAGTCTGTCCTCAGTAGAGACATGTCACAAATTGTGGGCAGTGGTATCCAAAAAAATCTTAAGATCCTTTACAAACCAGCCAGGAACATGTGGGAGATTGTGCTCCTGCAAACAGTTTGGACCCAGTCCATTTAGGATTATGAATGTCTACAAACACTTTTATCAGCCTTGGATAGAGATTGGTAACTGGAGCATTTGACGTAGCACTAGAGCAGGGGTGGGGAACCTATGGCCCTCCAGGTTCTGATGAACTACTATTCCCATCATGCCTCACCACCAGCCAAGCTGAAGAAAGTTTTAGACAGGCTCAAGAGGGCTTGGTTGTACCTCCTCCCCTTATGGTACCACTACATGTAGCATCACTTTAAAGGGAGGAGCTACAACCAAGCTCTCATGAGCCTGGCTAAAACTTTCTTCAGCTTGGCTGGTGGTGAGGCATAATAGGAATAGTAGTTCACCAGAACCTGGAGGGCTGTAGGTTCCCCATCCCTGCACTAGAGCGATCTGTTCAAAATGTCCTGTTCCAGTGAGCAGCATTGCTGCTCTATTCTGCATCAACTAAGCGTTCAGGAATGTCTTCAAAGACTGCTATAATCAAGGTATGAGGTTATCAGTGCTGAGATTACAGCAGCCTGGCTATCTCAGTCATCATAGGTTTGTAGCTGATATATCAGACAATGCCTATTAAAAGGCACTCTATGCCACTGAGACAACTTGGACTTCAAGTGACACAGCTAGATTCATGATCAGTCCCAGCCAGCTCCATTTGGAACAAACTGAACACTCAGGGTTGGCCCACTTAACTGGACAAAAAAACCACATAAGAACACCATCTCTTTTGGACTGAGTTCACAAGAATCAACATATTTATTTGCCTTTATGTAGTCCTTTAGCAAGTTACCACAATGGTTCGTGACAACCATTGCTTCATATGCATTTAATTAAAAGGAGGTAGAAATGTATTTCATCTGTACAATTCAAAGATATAGCCATATTAGTCTGCAGAATCAGTATGTAGAATTGATGATGCCTATCACTAACCATCTGGACAGTCTCTTCCAATAGCTTTCATCCCATTCTAACAAACAAAAAAAAGTTATATTTATTTTTTATGTTCAGTGTCAACCAGTGGAAGGCACAAATATTTTGATTTCACATTTGAAATTCATACCCAAATTAAGCTGGACAGCCTTGAAATCAATAATATAACTGGATTGTTTTATAAACTGCCCAATCAGGGTCTGAAGTGAATCTCATGGTCAGTGAACACCTTTGGTGGGAATATATTCCTGCACTCCTACCTTTTTTGGTCACAGCAGATTAATACACTTATGACCGACCAAAACTAACATATTGTGGCTTTTGACCCCCCCCCCCCCAAGAATCACCACTGCTGTCAAAAATTTGCATTTTCCTTGTTCACCTTCTAAAAAGGTAGCCTTCACATTCTTTTGTCTCTCTTCAGTTGTCAATATACACTGTGTGTGTAAGGCTTCAATTAAGGAAATGCCATGTGCATAACTAGGGCACCCAGAGTCAATGGAATTTATTTATGATCATATTTCAGGACTAGAACAGCTTTTTCCCTTACAATAAATATGATTTCTAATCAGCATTTAGTATAACTTATTATTTTAGTTAATTTAAAATAAACTTAAAAATATAAAGCAATAGTTAAAACAGAATACTTAAGCAATTTAGTAATTCAAAGATATGCTGGAAAAGCAATCTCCATAAAGCATTTTTCACTATTTGTTGTTGTTGTGTGCCAAGTCATTTCTAACTTATGGATACCCTAAGATGACCCTATTATAGGGTTTTCTTGGCAAGATTTGTTCAGAGGGAGTTTGCCATTGCCATCCTCTGATGCTGATAGCATGTGACTTGCCCAAGGACACCCAGTGGTTTTCATGACTGAGCCAGGGAATCGAACTCTGGTCTCCAAAGTCATAGTCCAACACTCAAACCACTACATCACGCAGGTTCTTTTCATTATTAGCAAAATGCAAAAGTAAATGCAACAAAAATTATTTTCAGATATATTTTCAGTATTTGGGAGCTTTTCTGAAGGTTTCCATTCCCTTATGGTACTCTACCAGGTAGACTAAAGACGAGATCCAGAAGATTATACAGAAAACTTCCAGGAGTGCAATAAGCAATCTTACAAGCAAGAGCATTTGTGGTAGAAATATAGAAGTGACCCAATAGTAGGCATATCCCACTACGTGCAGACAAAGACTTGGAATCCTAAACAAAGTATACTATAAGAAATCTGCATCTCAGCAACTAGACCAAGTCTACGAAAGTTTATGCTACAACTTGATTCATTCAGGTCCAAAGCACACTACAGAAATAATTCAGTTCAAGATTGCTTTAACTGCCCTGGCTCAGTGCTAGGGAATCCTGGGAAATGTAGTTTATTGTGGCACCAGAGCTCTCTGATAGAGAAGACTAAACGTCTCACAAAACTACAGTTCCCAGAATTCCCTAGCATTGAGCCATGGGACTTAAAACAGTCTCAAACTGGATTATTTCTTCAGTGTGTTTCAGATTTCAGTCTCAAAGGTGCTACAAGATCCTTCTGCATATTGATATTCCATAACACAGCTATGTCTCTAAAATAAATAGTAAAGAACTTACCTTTTGGATAATCCTCCAATAAGAGGTTGAAGTGACCTAACTGGCAAAAGAAATCAGATTCAACTTTTCCTTCGGCTTTCAATATCAACGATTCATAACAGCCAACAGCCTGGGAACAAAAAGGACACATTTTATTAATACACTAAATATATTTTATAAGGCCTTTACATGTATTTATGAAGCATAATTTCAAACTGATTTTGTTATTGTTGTTTACCTTTAAGTCATTTCCAACTTACAGTGATTCTAAGGCAAACCTACCATGGGATTTTCTCAGCAAGATTTCTTGAGAGAAGGTTTGCCTTTGCCTTCTTCTGAGGTTGAGAGAGTGTGACTTGGCCAAGGTCCCCTAGGAGGTGTTCATGGCTGTGCAGGGATTTGAATTCTGGTCTCCAGAGGCATAGTGCAATGGTCAAACCACTACACCAAAATGGTTTTTAAACCCGATTTTTGCACTTTGCTTTTGGGAAAATGAACACATCCTGAATGAGCAACTGTGGCAGGCATATAATTGTGATTAGTCACTATTTTAAAATCAGTATTTTTCTGCTATTCTTCTTGTCCATTATTACATAGAAATGATATAGAAATGCATTATAACAATTGCTTATCAAAGTGAAAATTTGGTCTAATAATATCAGGCTTAATTAAAGTACTAATATTTTGTTATTTTATAATCATTTATATCATTCTTCTCTCCCAATACCAGGAATCAAAGCTGCTATTATAAAAACTATTTTATGATTTGTAGAGAGAGCCAGCATTGTATAGCAGTTTCAGCACTAGACTACCACTCTGGAGACCAGGATTTGAGTCCTTGCTCAGTCATGGAAACCCAAATGGGTGACCTTGAGTGAATCAGATACTCCCAGCCCCAGAAAACCCCATGATATAGTAGCCTTAGGGTCATCGTAAGTCAGGAACAACTTGAAGGCACAAAACAACAATTATACAGCCTCAGCAATAAAGGCTGATATCGGACCAGAGTGGGGGCATGCTTTGACTCTGCCCCCCATGCATGACACTGTGTGTCCCACCTCATCACGGCAGGTGGCATCACAGTGGTCCTTTGGCGCTCTGTCCAGATGACACAGCATCAAAGGAGTGCTAAAAAGCCATGGTGCCAGTGGCTATGGTGCCCTTTCCATGGCGCAAAAAGGAGCTACTTTTTGTGGCTCCTTTTTCCGCTGTGAAAAGGCCAGATCAGGGCCGTGGCATGTAGCTGTGCAGACCCAATCCGGCATTGAAAGGGGCAGCTGCAGGCCACCCCTTAGGGGCAGTCTGTGTTCAGCCCCATAGCCCTTTAATAAGGCTTAATGTTTATAATGCTTAACGTTTTAAGTTTATAAATTGTTTAACTGCTTTCTAAAGAACTTCTACATGTACATTTTTTATTATTTTGTGTTGTTTTTAATCTGAACTGTTCTAAAATATGTTGCTAAACACTTTGAGTCCCATTATTAGAAGAAAGGCAGGACATAAATAAACAAAACAGTAATAGTAATAGTAAAATATAAAAGAAGGTTTAAAGTGTACAGAAACACAACATTCTGATGGTGTAACATCCATTACAAACCTAATTTGTTTTAATTATGCTTGAATTAGGTTCAAGTCCACCTAAGTTAAATGAATCCTCACCCCTCCCACATCTCTAACAACAGTGGTTTCAAGATACAGTTGTCCCTCCTTTTTCACAGAGGATTCATTCCGGACCCTCTCGCAAAAACTGAGTTCTGCATATATTCAAGCCCCATTGGCTTGAATATAGGCATGGACACGTGGGAAGGGCGGGCCCCGTTAATTCTCCCTCCATTCGTCCCTCACGCATAAATGAGGGATGTGAGTCCGAAGACTGTGAGAATGGAGGGTTGGCTGTACTTCCAGACAAAACAAGAAGAGGGCCCATGTAACACCAAGTCCTCACCAAGCAAAATATAGGGTAAGAAGTAAGATCCAGGCTTCCTCTGAGAATGAGATGGGGAGGGGGGGAATACTAATGGCTTCCTTAAACTTGCATCCTGAAACTGTCTTCTTCTATTTGGGGGGTGGGTGGGTGGGGGACGTTCAATTTCAAGAAGAAAACACATATTTGGAAGTATGAATAGCACAGTAGTGATTACAAGTAAGTACAATACTAGAGAGTAGGTAGGCATGGAACATAACATTCTCTGGGCTAGAGATGTGGAGCCCCCCCCCATTTATTTATATTATATTATATTTATTCCCCCAAAATTATTTTTTGAAGTTGTGTAACACAATGTATAGTATCTGATCACTGCAATTCCTTGTCTTGGTATGCTTTTCTCAGTTCTTTTTATGGGGATCAATGCTTTACTATTATTACTGTTTATTTGATTGATCTGATTCGATTTGTATATAAGTAAAATTAAACAGTAAAATTAAAATTAGTTGACCCAGTTGAAGCATTAATTTTAAAACATTAAAACAGTAGTTCCCAAACTTTGGTCCTCCAGATGTTTTGGACTTCAGCTCCCATGCTATTGGCCAAACTAGCTTGGGGCTTCTGGTAGTTGAAGTCCAAAACACCTGGGGGACCAAAGTCTGGGAAACAATGCATTAAAACCTTATAGGTAAAGGTAGTCCCTTGACATGAATGTATAGTCTTGCATGACTACAGGGGGTGGTGCTCATCTCTGTTACTAAGCCAAAGAACCAGCACTGTCAAAGACAACTCTGTGATCATGTGGCCAGCATGATTGCACAGAACACTGTTACCTTCCCACCAAAGTGGTACCTATTTATCTACTTGCACTTTTACATGCTTTCAAACTGCTTGTTTGGCAGAAGATGGGACTAGTGACGAGAGATGACTCCGTCACGTGGCACTTGGCCTCGAACTGCTGACCTTGTGATGATTAGAGTCAGTGTCTTAACCACTGAGCCACCACACCCCAAAAATTAAAAAATCTTTTAAACATTTAAATTAAAACATTTAAAATAAAAACACATGAAAACACATTTATTACATATTTTAAAATCTAGCACACATACTGAACATTCTATTTTACCCCTTCTGCTTAGTACTATGAGAAGACAACTAATTTTCTGTTTTGCTAATGTTAATGGTTTCTTCTATTTTTATTGCTTTTGCCTCCTCCTAGCAAAGAGGCAAAAAAAAATTTTCCTCACAATACAGGACCCTGTAACTCCATCTGTAACATACATATATACACATTTTAAAAGGAGAAAATCAGTTTGTAACTACTGTCTGTATGACTTGCTTTTAATACACCAAACATAATTGTTTGCCAAGCGAAATAGTGTATTTGTATCATAGTTTCTGTAATAATAATAATATTATAATAATAGGATTTATTCCACCTTTTTCTATTGGGGGCCAACATAGTGTAATAAGGGCCAACAGAGTGCAATGGTCTGAATTTTGGACTGTACTCTGGAAGACCCAATTCAAATCCCCACTCAGCCATGGAAACCCACTGAGCGACCTTGGGAATTCACACCCAGCCTCAGGCAAAGATAATGCTGACCCATTCCTCTCCACAAATCTACCAAGAAAACTCCATTGCCTTAAGGCTGCCATAAATTGCAAACAACTTGAAGAACACAACAACAAATGTGTGTGGCCCATTTAATGTTTCTAAATGTGAATGTAATGTTTCTAAACTCTATTAACAGAGTATTTTTCAATCTGCAGAGGATGGTAAAAGCCCAACATTTTCATTTTTTGTGAAAAAAATAGAAAACAACTGTTTTCCTTTCAGGATTTCTGGAAATTTTTCATCTCTACTTTGGTCCCTTGCATAGATTTCTCTGACTATTATTTCATCTCTTCCTTCTACCAAAGTTATTCAAACACCACAAGCCCATTTTAGATTGTTCCTTTCTTTGTCCTTCCTATCAGTTACTTGCTATTCAGAAAACAATGTCTGAAGACATGTATAATGGAAATAAGTTTCACTGAATGTATCCTGAGCAATGAATACGGACTATTTTAGCATAGCAAACAGGTAATTCTATAAATTCTATAAATAAAACCAACTTTTTTTCTTATTTAGAAAATGGGGAGAATTTTGCTCCCAATAACTAAATGCCTGTCTGCACTCTGCATTTCTCAGTGCTTTCAACCAAACTACCCTGTATAACTGCTTTCACAAATAAAATGAAAAGAGTCTGCCAATAAAAGGAAAGAAGACAGTTCACTTCCTTTCCTTTGTTTAAAGAGAAGGAAGCAACGCTTGAAGAATATAAGTTGGCAAAATGACCACCACCAGCTGCCCTGTAGTGGGCACAGTATCTAGATTAGAGGAAGGAAGCAAATACAAGAGACAGTATTTTGATCTAATACATATACAAAATCATTTCCATTATTCTGCCTCGGCCTGCTTTTCATGGGCACTGAACTAAACACTAATTCTCTGATAGGGTTTAAAGTAATCATCATTATGTTGTTTAATCTAAAACGCACACAAAGTTGGATGTTACGTTTCACGAGAAAAAAAGCTATGATAAATTAAATATCTCTAAGTCTGACATAGCCAACAAAATAAATTAACCTAGATGGAGCCTCTATTAGTACGTAAGTGCAACTACCCATAAATACAGCCAAGCACTGTGTTACAGAATCCTTGGTCTTTTTCACTCAGCTGAAGACAATGGTAACACAGATCACATTTGCAGTGATTACGAGAATAATCTACCCTAACTGGCAGGAAAACATGTCAATGTTAATAATCTGCCCCCCCCCCCAAAAAAAGGTTTACTAGTCCACTGAAGACTGACAGAAGAGGGGACAGAAATGTGCATTTCTATATTTTGAGTAGGAGGGAGAATTTTCCTGACCCTACCAACAGGGTAGATTAAAGTAAATATTTTTTTTTTAAAAAAAAATTAACAATCCTATTTTAAAATGTTAAATAAGATTCTGTTAAATGGCAACTACTACATTTCTGTTAACAAACAGTAACAGGTTACTATTAAATATATTACAGTCCTCCCTCCGTTTTCCCAGGGATCCGTTCCAGAGCATTCCCCCCCCCCCCCCGGATAGAAATGGAAAACTGTGGTGGTGTACAGGGGTGCGCTGCAGGAGCATGCTCCAGTTTAACCCTCTCCATTTGCCTCCCGTAGATAATCAACAGATGTGGATTCCATGTCTGTAAGAACAGAGGGAAGACTGTAGTTATAGTTCTATAGAATATATTTTGGTACTATTAAGCATATTAGTTATACCTCTACAAAATATATTTATGTTAAAGAAGCTAAAAATAAAATGCCTCTATTTGGGGGAGTGGGTAAAGTGTAAATACATCTGAGAAATTATCACATTTCTTCATCTATGTAAGAAAAATTCTGTTTATCTCAAGCTGTGTGTTATAGAAGGAACCTAGAATGTGAGGCAATGGTCAGATTCGAGTCAATGTTTGGCCGAGGTAGGTTTGCGAGCTTGGATGAACAGTATCATCATGATGACTCGACTCCATAACTGAGGGCCTCTTCGGAGGCAGAGATTGTGGGGGCACTGAGACAGTAGCCATCAGAGGCACGTGCAACTGCAAAGCCTTCTCGTACAGGATTGAATGAAGACAAGAAAGGCAATTTTTACGAGCCTGAGGGATAAAGGCCCTGTAATGAGTGCAGGCCTGCATATTGTGCCCCCTTGCCAAGGCAGAGCAAGCAACGGGAATGCTTATCTTGCCTCCCACATTCCTCAAATTGCTTGAAAGACTGGATAGCCATACTTGCCAATGTAGTGTTGTCAAAAAATCCAAGGTCAAATTCAGCAATACCAACAAAGTCCGAATCTTGAGACAAGAGACAGCCAAGTTCAGAGAGTAAAAAAAACACACACAAAAAAACCAGAAAAACTCTATGCCAAAGCCAAATCCAGTAAGAGAAAATGATAGCCAAAGCCAAAGCCAAAACCAAAAAAACATTATAATTCAAATGGAAATCAATTCTAAGAATCAGTTCCTTTGATGTTGCTAGAGCGGCGGACAAAAGAATGGGAAAACTAGGGCTATATTTAGGGTGGGCGGAGCTACCACCAAAGAAGTCTTCCCTAGCAATTCTAGAATGTTCCAAATGTCTCTGCGCATGTGTAGGAAAACCCATTTGTGTGATTCACAGAAACTATGACAAAGCAGCAACTTTCTCATTGCAGCTGATACTGTTGTAGAAAAAAAATACAATTGCAATATTATTTCAAGGTAAACCACCAGCAGTGTCATCAGCTCTTCAATATCGCTCAATATCATGAGTGCATTTACATTTTTTTAAAAAAGAAGTCACTTTGCCATGAGATGAATGGAATGGGACCTTAAAGGAGAACACCCTCCCCCCCAAAAAAACCTCCTGAAAGTATATTTAAATTATTTTGATCAGTTTGATCAGTTGGCTCATTTTAATTATATTTTGTAAATCAATCTGAGCTCTCAAGGAAAGCCTCACAACCATGAACTGAACTGGGGATGGATTAAGTGTGTTGCAAAGTTTGTGTGTACAGGATCACCAGCACTACTACTCAAATGGTATTGTCAGCTGCTTTTGTACTCCCTTTAGTAAATGGTCTGTAGGGTGGAATGAAAGACAAACCATGGTTTATGAACTGTGACAGCAAATCAGCACAATCCATGGTTTGCAAATATCATTTCAAATCACTATTACTGAGCCAAGTAATCATAAATCAGTTTGTTCATTCAAATATCATTCCAAACTTTGATTAGCTCTTTTTTACAGTTGTTTGGCATGATGTCTGTGAATCTTACTTCTACTTCTAGTATTATATTTTTGGTCTCGGAGTTGATGCTTTTGATAAGCCAGAAAGACAAGCAAAGTCACAAGAGATGTGGAACAGTAAAGGCTTTGGTGTATACCATGAGCAACATCTGTTCCCAAAGGAACATCCTTAGCGGAGACAACCTGTTTCTTCCTGCCTGCTCAGAAAAGTGCTAACAGTGTTGACACATGTTGACAAGATCATTCTCTTCTGAACAAAAAGAGCACAACTGTGCTCATCAGAAAGAGTTTCATTATGGCAATTTTGTGGCAAGTGCTTGGGCTATCCTATCAGTCCCATTGCTTCAGAAAATCATGGGAGATCCTGGAAGTAAGTCTCTTCACTGTGATGGATAATATGGGAAGAAACTGTCTGACAATCACCTCCCTACCTAATTAATTTGCCATGCTCTCTTTTTCCCCAGCTTTAAAGTGTATATTTCAGAGAAAGAAAAGGTCTTATAACCATCCGTGGTTATAACAAATAGGAACTGGAGACTTTATACCTTGCAATTTTGGCTGTTTCAAGATATACAGGGAAGAAACATAAATGTAAATCTCTACTTGAAAACAAAGAAATTTAGCAACATTAAGTATGTGTCTGAAAATATTATACTATGACTTTCAGTTACAAATTCTTCTATCTATCTATTCCACTTAAATCAGTGTGTTTTTAAACTTCCTAACAGCAGCCTAAATATAAACACTACATCATGTTCCCAATTCATATTAAGTCTCATAATGTTTAGGCAGTAATCTAGGAAGTCTTGTTTACTAGAAGTTGGTGGCATCTAGACTTTTTTTTATTTAAACAGGCAAACTGGAGTGGACATTTGATTTTGGATTTAACAAAAGAATGTATGCTTAACAGGTAATGCTTGGAAACACAGTTGCAACATGAGGCTGGTCCATAACAAAAGAGAATGATGAACAAGATGGGGCATTAGTTTGATCCTCATGGCCTATAATTTGAACCTATAGTCACTGAATCTTTACAGTTGTACTATCCTGAAAACAAACTACCGGTAAATACAGGCATCAAAACAATACAGGCATCAAAACATGTTTAAGAAGGCAGCAAATAAGGTCAGGCAGTAACTTCGTAGACAACCTATCCTGACAATCTGGAGATTTAACACATTTCTTCTAACCCTCTTGGGCCAGGTTATGACTAGGATCCACACCACTTCACTGGCCAAATAGCTCAAGATATCTGCACAGCAATATAGGAAAAGCCTCTTAAGTGTATTCCCAACGCTAGTGAAGAGGTTCAAAGAATGTAGCAGCCTTTGTGGATCTCAATTTAGAGTTCCCTGGCTCAGGGCTACTGCCATGGCCTGAGTCCAGTACCTCTCTGGATTGCACCACCGATCTTTTTGTTCCATTAGGTTCTTTTTCCTGTGTGTTAGAATCTAAGGTGTGAGGGGAGGTAATAAAATACACAAACCTCTAACCAACAGCACATACACACAAAATCTCTAACCAAGCACTAACAAAGAATGTACATCAATATTAAACATGCACTGCATTAAAATCGTTATAGGACAGTTTTATTAATGTGTAGGAAACTCACAAAGAGATTGTTCTTTGAGAAGCCTACAAAGCACACCTAACTACTGCATGATTTAAGATATTTTGATTCATGTATTGATACTGTTTTATAACTAGTAACCTTTAATATCAAAGTTACTGCTTGATTGTTTTGAAGTCCAGCTGGAATATTAAATAGAAAACAGAAAATAAATTATGGAACAACTCAGGAGGAAAATTCACCACACATTCTCTTCCAACCTCTAACAAGCACTACATCATATCAGAAAGTATGTGCAAAGGCTTTCAGAGAAAAGCACAGATCCTGGCTGATGTTCCCTTGCTATGTCAAAAGAAAATACAGTAGTCTCAAGCATGCAGCGTATTGGTGCTAGAGATGTGAAATTTGACTTAATAAAATAGAAAACATTTTCCATAGCTTCAAAGTGCCTGGAAATTGTGCATTTCTACTAGAAACTGGAATCAGAATACAGTCTGCCTGCCCCTACAGCAGACTTGCCATCTAAGGATTAGAGCATCCGCGGATGGCCTCATACCACTGTATTTAATGGCGGCATGTACACACAGCCGCACAGATGCATGCACAATATGCTGCTATTAAAAACCATGGGACTTGAGGGGGCTTTTTAGATTGGCAGGAAAGTGTGACATGAAGTTGCCTTTTCCTTAATGCTTAGCAGCTAGACAGCAAGCCCCAGGTGTGCATTTAAAAGGTACAGGGCAGCTAGACTGAGGTTTTTTCTGTGGCTCAGCAACTACATGGGAAGCTGTCAAAACGCTACAAACACAGGCGGAGCAGCTACATGGGCGGCAAGGAACGCGGCTTTTAGCCGTGCTTTAAACATTTTTTCCCCTTGCTGGCTGCGAATTGCGCAATTGCGCAGGTACATCATACAGTCGGAGCTTATCACATGGGGGAGTACAGGACCATTCCGAAAGAGGGAGAAAGTGAGGTCAGTTTGGAAATGCACGTGATTACGCACAAGCTCATCACACACAAGACAAGAGAGCATCTACACAAAAAGAAAATGCAGAGTCAATACGAAAGAATTCATCACATGTGAACATACTGGTCGGCTTTCTGTTGCAAATTAAGGCATCTTGGGAAATGGTAGCAAAGGCTCATGGGAGTTGTAGTCTGTGTTCTGTCAGAGCATTATATTGAGTTGTCTTGAGGTTTCAGCCCTCTGTCCAGGAGGGATTCCCATATGTCCTCCATTCTTGAGCAGAGGCCCCCCCTTTTCCAAGTTGACCAGGCACGTCCTCCTTTGCCAGGACACGTCCTACTTTTCCAGCCTTCTTTTTGAAGAGGAAGCAGGAGGGCCAGGCGTGCTCTGGCCAGGCTCTGGGGGTCTCTTCCTGGCTCCTTTCCTCCCTCCCTCCCTCCCCGCTGCCTTCCTCCTCCCTTTGGCTGAGAGAGTGTGACTTGCAGGGAGGAAGGGCAGCGGTGGTGCTCCAGGTCCTCCTGATGCTGGGCCAGGGCAAGCTGGAAACAGGAGGAGGAGGAGGAGGAGAGGGACATGGGGCCCCTCTGCTGCCCTGCCTCCCTGCAAGTCACACTCTCTCAGCCAAAGGGAGGAGGAAGGCAGCCAGGAGAGAGCCCTGGAGCCTGGCCAGAGTGTGCCTGGGCCTGCCTTCTCCTCCCCCCTTCGGCTGAGAGAGTGTGACTTGCAGGGAAGCAGGGCAGCGGAGGTGCTCCAGGTCCCTCCCCTTCTCCTCCTCCTCTTGCCAGCTTGCCCTGGCCTGGCTGAGCGCCTCCAGTGCCCTGCTGTCTCCCTAGAAGTCACACTCTCTCAGCCAAAGGGAGGAGGTGAAGGAAGGTGCAGGCGCACTCTGGCCGGGCTCTGAAGGTCTCTTCTTGTCTTGGCACCTTCCCTCCCTCCGCACTTGTATCGCTACCTTTAAATGGGTGCTTTAAAGAGACAGAGCCCCATTTAACCGTGCAACTACACCTTAGCCTTTAGATGCAATAGCAATGTTGCACCCTTTTTTAAAAAGTAGTGGGGAAATCAAGCTACTTTTTAAAGGCACTTCTTCTCCCCTAAAACTCAAAAATAGTGTTTTCATGGCACACTTTCCCTTTTTCTCATCTAAAGGCTGGGCTTTCATGCAGCCATCAACACACCTCTTTTTGCCAATCTAAAATGGGCCAGCTACTTTTTAAAGGCACTTCTTCTCCCTTAAAACTCCAAAATAGTGTTTTCATGGCACACTTTCCCTTTTTCTCATCTAAAGGCTGGGCTTTCATGCAGCCATCAACACACCTCTTTTTGCCAATCTAAAATGGGCCAGCTACTTTTTAAAGGCACTTCTTCTCCCTTAAAACTCCAAAATAGTGTTTTCATGGCACACTTTCCCTTTTTCTCATCTAAAGGCTGGGCTTTCATGCAGCCATCAACACACCTCTTTTTGCCAATGTAAAATGGGCCAGCTCCTTTTTAAAGCACTTCTTCTCCCTTAAAATGCCAAAATAGTGTTTTCGTGGCACACTTTCCCTTTTTCTCATCTAAAGGCTGGGCTTTCATGCAGCCTTCATCACACCTCTTTTTGCCAATCTAAAATGGTCCGAGGTTTTGCGGTTTTTGGCATCCGCAGTGGGGTCTGAAACAGAACCCCTGCAGATATGAAGAGTTGCCTGTATTACCATCCTGCCTAGAAGCACACTCCCTCCATTCTCGCGGTCGTTGGATTTCTGTCCCTCACGTATGCATGAGGAACGAATGGAGGAAGAATGAATGGGCCATGAGTCCGTGGCGCACGCCTGTGCGCCCTCACCAATATTCAAGCCAATGGGGCTTGAATAAAGGCGAAACTTGTTTTCAGGAGGGGGCCCGGAACAGATCCCCCATGAAAAAGGAGGGGCGACTGTATTCTTCCAAAATTATGTTCTCCAAAAGTCTCGCACAGCTAGGCCAGTACTTTGCTTGACTGCATAGTGTTCCATTTCTATTTATCACTTATTCTGAATCTAATGTTTCCAATAAGCCAATGGAGTCTATCAGACAATGGAAATTGGAAGTATAATCCAATGGCAAGCCGAACGCAATCATAGGGTTTCACGTTATTGCGAAGGGAAGTCATTCTGAACGCAATCATGGGTTTTACGTTGTTGCGTATTAGAGTATCTCACACAATTTCGGGCAATGGGAAGTCATGTTCGGGCAATGGGAAGTCATTCTGAACGCATTCCGGACGCAATTAGAATTCACCTAAATTTGCTAAACTAGAAGTTTAGCGAACTAGAAGTTCGCTAAAGTAGCGAATTTACGTGAATTTAAATTGGCTCCATTCAAAATAGAGAAATTCCTCCCGTCTGATAAACTCCAATGTAATAGTACTATTCAAGTGATCATAAAAATGGAAAAGGGGGAGGAGGAACCAAGCAAAACTTTAAAGACTTGTTTATATTAGCATGAGCTTTCATAAATTTCACATCTTCTGACACACTTATAGAGGTGTGGTTGTCTGAAAAAGTGGACTGAAATCCATTAAAGCTCATATAAATCTGTGGGTCTTCAGAGTGCTGCTAAATACTGTCTTTTCCCCATACTTCTTCCTTTTCATGCTGTGACAAACTAACACACCTATCTCTCTGAAAAGTGATTCAAGCAAGCAGGGACACTCCAGTTCATGCCAATTCAAACCCTTTTGCCATCTTTCAGATTTCTCAAGTTTGTTCTGAAAGAACTTTTGGAAGATCTGATTGCCATAGTAATAAACCATAAATGCCAGGAGGTTTCAATCATTACAACAATTTGCTGCAGTCTAAATACTTTTTCTAGAATAATGTCTTCATTATCAATTAAGGAATAACTGAATTCATTGAGTTGCTGTCCTAATAAGCAAGGACAAAGATTGGCAAATGTGGTTCAGCATGATTGGACCTAAAGTTTGGGCACCTAAATGTAGAGATAACAACAGCAGAGGCTGGGAAAGAAAGAAACAGCAACAACAACCTCAGGTGCATTTTGGAAGAAGCTTGCAAGTGGTCTGTAGAAGCAAAATGTTTTTGTCTGCTTATGTAAAGCTTACCTGACCTGCTTCATTTCCCATGCATATACTGTTAGTTCTGAATAAAAATTTTGGTGAAATATTTTAAACTGCTCTATGTGGATGTGGTATATAGCAATAGCAATAGCATTTACATAGCTACACCGCTTATCAGTGAATTCAGTACTTTCTAAGCAGTTTACAGACTGTAAGCCAGCATTGCTCTGGCCTCTGAGGGAAAGAAAAGCAGTCCGCTCAGGCACAGGACCGTTGTGCTTGCAAGATCCCTACTGCTGCTTGTCACATCATGACTCACTGCTATGAGAGGGCCGGATGCAGCATTGCCCAGCATCCCATTCTACAGTGTCAGAAATTTCTGTTAGGGCAACGGCCTGGATTCCAAGGTAAGTTTTGGGGGGTGGGGGGGTGGGGAATCTGGTGAAATACCTACAGTGATGGAGCTCCACAACCCTAACTACATCTCCTGATGCAGGATGTCAGCAAGTTTCCTCAGTCCGCTGATCTCTACCCAATGATTCCATCAATAGAGCTCCTATTTCTGTCTCCGTATTGTGTTTTTAGAGTAGACACGGGAAGTGTAGCCCTTGAGTAACATGCAACCTTGGGGGCCCCCAATTTGGCCTCTAAATCCATGTCACTGCATTTTAAAATATAGTTTAACACTTTGGGGGAAGGTTGAAAAAGTCTCCCAGGGCACCCTCCACTGGTTGTGCTTGGCCATTTCACCATGTGGAAGGTTGTGACTTTTCTTATGCTAAGGGGGTCTTTTCCCGCAAAGTATAAGTTTCAGGATACCCTCAAAAGTACCCTCATGGCCCCCAATGCACATAGGGAGGATTCAACAAAGATTAAGATAAATAATATAACATTGGGGGTGGGGTATGGTGAAGATATGGCCTTCCAAGATATGGCAGGTACATAGCCTTGGTGTGCATGCATAACAGCTATACCTAATTTAGGGAGAGAGTTAATAAATCATAATAATAATAATAAAATTTATTTATATCCCTCCCCTCTACAAGATGCAATTGGGGTGACTTATTATTAATCTAATAAGGAGCAATGAACTCACAAAAGCTGCCAGCCAGGTTTATAGTTTTAATCCCCAGCTTAAGAAACATCTACAGATTCTGCATCTACATCATTTTTATTTCCATAAAACACCTTCTTCCACCATACCTTTCAATTCTTTCCAAGAAATAATTTTACAGCTCCTATTATCTATTTTTTCTCTATGAGATCTGTTTTCCTATTGCAAAAACTTCTGTCTGGCCCAGTCATCAAGGCTTTCTCCCTTCTTCTATTTATATATCAGAAGCAGCTTGTGCTGTGGGATTTCAGTATCTGCTGGCATTTGGTTCCAGGAGACTCACCACCCTCCAAGGCAGCATATTCCATTGTCCAACAGTTCTTACCATCAAGTTCTCCCTAATGTTTACATAGAATCTCTTTTCTACTTACACATCTATGAACTGAATACAAGCATTACACCACAACAAAAAAATAAAATACAACCACATGCATAAGGAGACATGCATGCACTTAGAAACACCAACAGGATGTGAGCCATGCTTTGTATTTATAGTACTGTGGCTCTGACAAATGAAAACAACAACCTTGTTCTCCTGCAGCTGTGTTTTCAACCATGGCATGGATGACCTGAGGCTATGGCTCCCAGACTACAAAGAGGAATCTGGGAATTAAAGATTAAAAAACAAACAAACCACCAATTTTTTTAAAGCTCTGGTCAAAATCAAAGTAATCTAAAGGGTCTGACAAGATTTGCCAAAAGACAAGGGTAGGCATAGCATGGTGCTTGAAGTCCCCTTTACAGTATTAAAACAAGAAACAGAAAATGAAGGAGACTGAAGCATGGAATGGTAGTCTGGCAGCTATAGACAAATGCAGGCTGAGTGAGCGAAGGTGGATCAGGAAAGAAGGTACAAACAGGGATAGGTGCCAGGTCTCAATGGCTACAAGTAAAACAGTAAACTATTTTTGTTTGATTGATTTGGGGTTTTTTGTTTGTTTTTTGTTTTGTTTTGTTTTGTTTTTTGGCTGTTACTTCCACTTACACATTAATCAGGTTTTATCCCTGCATCATTAGACACAGCCAGTGACTGGCCACTGCTTAGAACTTTGAATTGGGGTCATGTTACCTGTCAGACGAGGAACCACACCCAAACACCAGGCTCCAGACAATATTGCAAGGTTCTAACCTCTACAACTTCATATATACTACATCATTACAATTCTATACTTCAACTATCACAGATTTACTTTGTGTGTAGTTTGATACGTCTTTGACCGTCATTATTCCATTATTTGAAACCTAGAATCCGTAACTTCATGGGGTACTTATAATTCTCTGCTAGATAGTGGTTCAGGGGAATGGACTGGAACTTTCCACAGAAAACTCTAAGCAGTTCACCCAACAACAAAAACTGGGGTTCCATAGAAGGGAGTTATAGATGTCAAATTGGTATTAAAATGCTATACTTCTTTAGTGTAAAAAATGGAGCAAGCTTGTCTACAGCTCCTCTAGACTAAGACTTGAACCAATGGATTCAAACAGCAACCAAAAAGACTCTACCTAAACACCAGGAGAACTCCCTGTTGACAAGAGCTGCTTGAAAGCAGAACAGACTGCCTGAGGGTGATAGGTTCTCCTTCACTGTCAGTCCTAAAAAGAGGTTGGATGGCCAACTCTCAGGAGCCACCCTAGTTGTGCATTCCTGAACGGCAGGGGTTGGACTACTGTATATAATGTATAAGTCTAGAAATTTTAGTAAAAAAAATTAACACCAATAACCTGAATCAATTTATTTACAGGTCAGTGTAACTTATTTAAAAAGAAACCATCCCATGATGAAAAGAAAGAGTATCATGTATCCTGGAAGCACTGACCTCTCCCTCCCCACACACTCCCTCATTCATCCAGCCTTTAGTGTGAGCATAAACAATTATTCTTGCTGGAATTTTCTAAGTTCTTTAGCATTATTTATCTTTCTTTTATTCTTTAGATTCTTTGCTATATGATCCTAAATTTTACTCTTGACTTATCCATAGATCATATCAAAATCCTAATTTTGGCCCCCAAACCTTCCCTCAATGTATACATAATGTTGACGTATAATCGAGTATATACAGTATATGACTCTTGAAGCCCCTTCCAACCCCTGATTCTGTTGTTTAGTCACACAAAGAACTGAGCTCAGCCAGGCTAATTACTGAGGCAAAAGGATGTGGTAATGATGTCTGGTGACTTCCATGTTAATGCACACTTATTACCCACTTGTTTAATATCTGCAGTTGTGTTCCTACTGGCTTCGGGAACATAAATTCCCACCCACTATCTTTCCATCTTTAACAAAGGTAAACACCATCTAATAAAAGATAAACAACAACACCTCAATTCTGGGTAGCCCAAAACATTTTGTTGGCTGAGGGCAGAGAAAGACTCGAGGTGCACGTGCCCAAGACCCATCAAGTTACACTGGTACCTGAGGAAGAGGCTCCCATAGGCAAGTCTCTCTTTTTTGAGACTAATGATACAGGTCCTATAAAAATAAACTCATTATTAAGATGCTATGTACTCATAACATCTCAAAGAGATAAGTACATCTCAAAGAGATAGTGTTTTAACTGAATGTGTATTTTATGTATTTTACTCTGCTGTAATCCCGCCTCGATCAATGGAGAGGCGGGAAATAGAAATAAATTTTATTATTATTATTACATAACAATTGCCTGATCAATCAATCAGTGTCTATCTATTTCATTGTTTTTAATAACTGGGAAGGCTCAGCCTCTGTCACATAAGAGACAAGGAGACTGACTCTAACACAGTATTGCACCACCAGTTGATTCTTGAAACTTCCACATATGATTGCTAATCTGAAGCAGACTAGCATTAGTCCTCTCTTCTCCAAGTAAGCTACATCATCATCTTCAAATTATTACATAAAATATTTAATACCCTGACTATTTGGATGGCCTAAATGTTATTCCCTTGTAATATTCTGATGTATAAATTATGTAGCTCAAACCTATGCATGTTTACTCAAAAGAAAGTCCCAACTAATTAAATCATACTTCATGCCAGTATATGCAGGACTCTAGCCACAAGGACCTTTTCTGCTTTTACAACGCATAAAAATCTATGATGCATACTTAAATAAAGAAGAGAACACTTGAAGGTATGTATTAGCATCTTTAATAGTACTGAGGATGAAGACAAAAAGTAACAAGATGTATTTGATCCCTAGAAAATGATGTAGGAAATGGCATTTATTAGGTACAATGTCCAAGTAAAGAATTGTGCCTTTGTTTACTTGACGGTTGAGCATTACAGATAACAAGCAAGCAGACCATGCCCCTAATCATAATATGAAGAAATAAGAGCTGGTGGTGCCCATTTAAATTAGCTTGCATAGTGTTACTCATCCTATTTTTATCACTTACAGAGGCATCTCAGGACAATAACAGAACTTCCAAATTTCTCTGTAGCCCAGAAAGTATTTATGAGATAGGGCTACAAACAACCTTGAAGTGAATCCATATAACTAGCCCATCTAAGCAAAAGTGTTTTTCCTAAGACTGAATTTTTGAAACTCTATGACACTCTCTTCAAAAACATTTGCTAGTCACCTGTATATCTGTAAAACAACACTAGAGTCTCCTACAGAAAGACATATTTTTGTGAACACTATAATTTAACACTATAGTATGTTTAAATCCTGTACAAATATGCTGTATTTGCACAATTCTTCCAAAACAGTGAGGAAATGGTGTCCTCTGTGGTAAATCCCTTCTGCGTACTGCCATGCCCTCAGAACTGTCCATGTTGTCCTACACACTCAAAACCTCATGCAAAAAGTGTCTGCTCCCCCCGCCCCTGGCTGCTGCCCCAAGCCAAAAGTTCCAGTGCTATTCCTGGAGGTGATGAATTAACTCAAAACACCCTCCTTAATTCCCAGGTCTTCTTCTAAAAGGGATAACAAAATAGATCCAATAAATTAGCTCCAAAGTGACTTCTGGTTCAACATCTGACCAATCTGTACCTTAAAATCAGGTGATTATTTCATAAGGCGATACCAGATCGGAATAAGGTGAGATCTCTCTGCTGGTCACAAGCATTGCATCTTCTCCAGATCAATTTGGACCCGGAATACAAAATATGAGTGCATGGATGGTAGAGTTGTAAGCAGGCATAATTTGTGAAACTGCACAATGTCATGTCTCATCATAGGTTGTGCCCCTTAAAGCATAAACCACAGCTACATTTTTTGGGTTTGTGTTTTCAGTTGAAAGTAAGATAACCTTAACTGGCCAGCTTTTTGATCAATGAATAAAGAACTATGTGGTAAGTTACTTAGAAGGTCACATCTGATTGACAGAAGAATTAATTCTACATTGCGTGATTGAATCCTGTTTCAGAATTTAGGGTGACAAACAAAGAGGGATGTGGAAAGCTGGGAAGGGAAGAAGACTTAAGACTAGACGGTTTATATAGACAAGTGTTTTTGTTTCTAAGAAAACCTAATACATAAAGCTATAAAACAGAGTACTGTAATCTATACAACTGAACAGTCTGGGACAGACAAGTGGACACATTTTGACTAGCTGCATGAATCAAAACAGTCAGGCTACTACGTTACAGATTTTTTAGCATTTTGAATCTAGATGTTTAACATTTTATTTTTTATTTTTTGCTTATGAATAAATTGTTACTTTTTAAAGGTGCCTGGTTATAGTCTTTTGCTGACCTCTCATAACTGTTACCAGAGGAATAAGTGAAAGAAAATGAGTTCTTGACCCTGACTTCACTAGAAAGCGACATGAACTTAACAGCAACTGGTGGCAGATGAACATATGAAAAGGTATTTTTCAGGCAGAAGTTGGTGAAGTGTCTGACCTGGATCCATTTGCCAGGGCAATATAGGCAGTAGTTAAGTGAAACGCTGCTGGGAATTTAATGACTGTAGACCAAACTGCTTGCTCCTTTCATAGTAAATATTCAAAGTTTAGAGTTATTGGTGAGATTACATATACTTCAGGTTCAATATACAAGCAAGCAATCTTATCTGGCAAAACATTTGGTATGCAGAGCATTGTACCTACTATCTAGAGAGAAAAAAAACCCTGCAATTTCCTCCATTTATAACCACATACTCTTTCTGCATGACAGAGACTTCACGCATACATTTATCTACTAGTATTTGAAACTCTTTTTACAGTTTCTACCCTCTCCATTTTTTCATTCCAACTTGTCTTTGCCAAGTTATCAGACATGATATGCAAACTTTTACCTGCCATATTTATAGTACTTTGCCATCTATATCTATAATGTTCTAAATGCTCAGACTTAACAGAATATGTTTTTATATTAAACGTTAAATGCCAAACAAGATATTGCAAAATAAAATTAATTCCTAGAATAAAGAGCCAAAACACTAGGCCCAATCCTGCACTGGGATTGAGAATGTGAAGACTTGGAGGAGAAATGGGGGAAAAAATTGCAGGAAAACAATTTCTTCTCCCCTCCCTTTTCTCCCAAACCATTTCCCCACAGAAAAATTGAAAAAAAAAAAAGGATGATGGAAAACTGTCTTTTAAAATGGAATACCAGTACCTTGTTTCTTTATATGAATAAAATACTTAGGACAAAGTGTTTATATATTCACACACACACGCACCCCACATATATATTCACACAGAGACATCGTTTTAAAAACTGTATAGAAAGGATATAAACTTTTATGTGAGTTTATACTGAATTGTGCTACTCAAACTGGTGATTTGTAGACCAGTGCTAATGTGCGAGCCATCAGTTGCCCCTCCACAGCAAGTTTCCTGGAAATAAATATTTGTAGCCAATGGGCACAAATACTGCAATTGACCCAAGCAGATCTTTTTTAGAAAGCAGTTCCACACATAATAGCCCCAAAGTCACCACTGTACAGTATAAAATAATTGTACTCTTGGTCCCGGATTCTTTTTGTCATTTTTTTATAGAAATGAGTGCTTTATGTCTGACACTATGACAGACTAGAGGAGACAAAATAATGTTTTTATAAAAAAACCTAATGTCAAGCATTTCTTCTGTTCTTTAAGGGTTTTGGCCTGATTCTCATGAAATGGACAAAAACGAAGAAGCTCCTTCAGAGTATCAGATGCTCCTTATATTTCAGGAGCTTATAGCTCCACTTGTATGGGAAAATATAATTTAAGAAAATAAATTCAATATATAATTATTTTCATAATAAACTGTTCTTTTGATAGACCACACATGATAATTTTACGTCAAATGCACACAAAACATTTTATGTTTCCAATATAATAAAATTATTATCAAATTATAAAAATGTGCAAATATTACATTTGTGCATTTTTCTGAAGATTTTCTGGGGGTAATTCCTGAACAATGGGAAGAAAGCATATCCCCCCCCCCTTCAAAATTTCTGGAAATTCTGCATCTCTTAACTGGGATACAGACATGTGATATGAATAAACCATTATTAAATACATTATCTCATACATGTTTGCAGAAAAGCAGCAAGATATGCACACTTTCCAGATGGATAGGAAAAGGACAGTAAAACTTGTGTTACATATAACCTTACTGTGCCTATAAATAATATCCTTCAGCATCTGAATAATTATTCTATTCACACCCGTGCAGTTCTGACATCTTAAGCAGTACAATTTGAAAAAGGGATGAAAACATATGATGAATTCTATCATACTGAAAAATAAAAATGCCAATGTAAAAATTGTTCTCAGGTACTATGCCTAACCAAATGTATTAATAGTGCTCAATGCACAAGTTAGACTATAGTTTGGTAGGGTGATATTACTGTGTGCCCAACAAAAATAACAGAACTTTGCATTCCCCATGCTTCCCCACAATCTACGAGCAAGGCAAAAGCTGTGCTGGGAGGAGACAACTGTAGCTGCAAATGGGGGTTTGGAAGGTGAAAGAGGACAGGTGCCTTGGCCCTGTTAGGAGGAGGTTTATGGAATCTCGTTCTGCTCCAAGATCTATTAAGAGTAAGTGTTAGTTTTCCTGTTCACATCCAACTTGGCAACCCTAAAACCAGGATCTAAAATTAAATTCTTCAGTTTGGACTCTCACATTCAATATTCTAGTTAACTGAAGATATACTTCACTTCCTGTCTGATCTTGTAAAATAAGCAGGGTCAGCCCTGGATAGTAATTGGATGGGAGACCACCAATGAATGCCAGGTGCTATAGGCTGTCTTTCAGAGGAACAAAGTGGCAAAAGTATCTCTGAGTATTCCCTTGCCTAGGAAAACTTGAGGAAATTAATATAACTGCCATATGTTGACAGATGACTTGAAGGCAGGCACACACACCCCTCACTTAACAAAGTAGGCGGGTTCCTATCATTACTTCTTTGACAGGAAATTTGGTACCAAAGGCAGAAATAGCATGGTAAGAATGCTAGGTAGAACAGTTCAACACGTTTCAGCAAACTTTATATTGTTGCTGTTGTTTACTGCCCTCAAGTCATTCATGGCAGCCAAGTGGATGAGACCTCTCCAACCTCCAATTTTCCTCTCCTCTCCTTAGGCTTTGTAGATTCACAGCCATGACCTCCCAGATTGAGTCTTGGTGTATGGTCCCACTCTCTTTCTACTGCCCTCCCCTTCCCTAGCATCATTGTCTTTTCTAATGAGTCATGCTTTCTCATGATGTGGCCAAAGTACAAGAGCCTTAATTTGGGTATCTTGGCTTCTAAGGAAATTTCTGGCTTTATCTGCTCAAGAACCCACTTGCTTGTCTTTTTGGCTGTCCATTATATTAATGATTTACTAATGATATGAATATGTTAAATGATACAACCAAGTCAGATAAATATTGCTTAAGTAAAAAAAAAAATCATTCTGAATCTTCTATGGACCACTGACAACTTTTTCACAAATGCACCCAGAGATGACTTTTGATTTCACCAGCCTCCACTGTACATAAAACTTCCATTTTGGTGGCTAAATGTATTGATTTTTGCTTTACTAACTTGCTAGGTGTAACTGATGTGGCATGTTTATCTATTTTACCCATATCTGTCTGTTTTCCTATTCATGCATGCAGAGTTATGGATTCTGGAAGCAACTGCTGTTTAAACAAACAAACAGCTTCATTTATATACCGCTTCATACCGCCTAAGCAGTGTCTAAACAGTTTACAACTGTAAGCTACTTGCCCCCAACAATCTGGGTACTCATTTTAGAGACCTCGAAAGGATGCAAGCCTGAGTCCAGCTTGATCCCTTTTGCTGGTATTGAACTCGCAACCTTATGGTTTTGAGTGACAGGCATTTAACCACTGCACCACCAGGCCTCCTACCTTGCAGGGGTGAGGTCAACCACTTGCCTGCTGGACTGATGTCCATCATACCTAATTAAATGTGCCAGAAGATGACTGACCAATTGGGTGGGGAAGTTGTAAACGCTTCTCTGAAAGAGGGCTCTATTGCAAGAATTCTAAATTAAGCTATTGTAAGACCTTAGTTGGGGGGGAAAACTTAATTGGATCCCACCTCCCTAGATAACTACCGGCCAGTATCTAATCTCCCCTTTCTAAGTAAGGACCCAGAGAGAGAAGTGGCAATACTACTCCAGACTTTCTTGGATGAAACCTGATTGCATGGGATCCATTCCAATCTGGGTTCAGGCCTGATTATAGGACAGAAACAGGTTTGATTGCCTTGGTGAATGACCTACGCTGATATACAGACAGGGGAAACACGTCCCTCTTGGTCCTCTTGGATCTTTCAGCAGCATTTGATACCATCAACCATGGTATCCTTGGTTTGGCTGAAATGGGACTTGGGGACACTTCTTTACAATTGTACTTGTTTTTCTTGGCGGAATATCACCGGAAGATGGTTCTGGGGGACTACTCTTCAGCCTTTTGATCATTACCCTGTGGGCGTTCGTGGGGTTCCACAGGGTCAATACTGTCTCCTTTGCTTTGTAACAGTGGTTCCCAAACTTTTCTATGCCACACACCCCTAGAAAAAAATTGATTAATGTTCACATGCCCTACAAAAGTAATACTACATTTGAAGATGAAGAAGTTTAACGTTTAAACAACAAATTGAACCACATACAATACTGTGAGTGAACAAACTGAACTAATCTTTTAACACAGTGCATAAAATACAAATCTAAATTGAGCAATTAGCAACCTAATTTATTGAGAAAAAAAAACGAGTGATGACTCGTGACTCATCACTCAAGGAGACAAGTCACTCTTTGTCGCACCCACTGGGGGTGTGGGCACCACAGTTTGGAAACCCCTGCTTTATAACATCTACATGAAACCACTGGGAAAAGTCATCTGGAGCTGTAGGCTTGGATTTCAGCAGTATGCTGATGACACCCAGCTCTCTCTCTTCTTTACAACTGATATCAATGAGACTATGGCACTACTGAATTGTTCCTGCATCCAGTAGAGACTGGACAGACTGAGGCTTAATCCTGACAAGGTGTAAGTGCTGCTGGTCAGTAGGAAAATCAATCTGGGACTGGGATCGCAGCCTGTTCTGAATGGGGTTGATCTCCCTCTGAAATATACGATTTATAGCTTGAGGGTGCTCTTGGACACAGCGCTAGTCCTGGAAAGCCAGGCTGCTGCAGTGGCCAGGAGTGCCTTTGCCCAGCTTCGGTTGGTACACCAATCACATTCTTTCTTGGGGAAGGCAGATCTGGCCACAGTGGCTCATGCCTTAATTACTTCTCAGTTAGACTACGGCAATGCACTCCATGTGGGGTTGCCCTTGAAAAATGTTCTTAAGCTGTAGTTAAGGCAAAATGCAGCAGCCAGACTGGTGTCAGATCTGCATTTTAGACAGTATATAACACTGGTCCTGCAAAACTACACACCCTTCCAATTTGCTTCCATGCTCAATGCAAGGTGCTGGTGTTGACCTATAAATCTCTAAATGACTTGGGGCCAAGATATCTGAAAGACCACCTCCTCTCATATGAGTGTGCCAGAAATTACAAATTTTCAGAGGAGGTCCCTATTGCGTGTCCAATAACCTTGTGAATTTAGGTTGCTGGGTACACATAACGGGGCTATCTCTGTAACATCGCCTCAACTGTAGAATTTCCTATAGGGAGTTTAGTCTGGCCTCATCTCTTTTAAGTTTCTGGTGGGCAGGCAAAACAGTGCTGTTCTACATGGCATTCAGTGTTTGAAACTGCTGTTTTAACTGCTTCAAAACTGGATTCTAAGATTATTTTTTTCATTTTTAAATTGTTATTTTAATGTGTTTTTATCTTTGTATTGTTTTTATTTGCTCATTGCCCTTGTGGACTGGGAAGTGAAACAGAAATACTATAAATAAATAACTTGGCTGTCTTAGGCACAGTAAGATAAGCTAGAGTAGAATCCCACTCTTTCCCAGCTCAAGCTTTATTGCATTATTTACTGCAGATATGCTGCTGCAGTAAATCTGACGCAGAAAGTCTGTGTTTCTCCAGCTCTCCTTCACTATCCTCCCAGTGGTGATGCTACTGAAAGAACCTTCCAGCTACACAGAGGATGAGGAGGGAAAGGGGGTTAAATGGGCATAAAAAGACTGTGAAGGACATTCTTTGCCAGAGCCCTTGTTAACTGAGATATGTCTATGTGTATGTGGGTGTGCACGCTTTCAAATTGCCTATCAACTGATGGCAACACCATGAATTTCACAGGGTTTTTAAATGCAAGGAATACTCAGAGGTTGTTTTGCAATTTCCTTCCTTTGAAATATAGGTTACAGCACTTGGTATTAATTGGTGGCCTCTCATTCATGTACAAGTTATATATATCTGCTCTAAACAATAAATAAAAGATAACAATGAGAGTAAGAAGGGAACGATTCACTCTCTTTTTCCTCTCACTCTTTCCCTGGCTCCTCTGTTCTGTGGTCAACACTAGGGGAAAGTGCAAGAGATGCATGCCCAAACCTGGCACGCATTCAGAGGTGAAGGAGCACTGCTGCTGAGAAGATGAGATCAACCTGCTCAACCTCGTCCTCACTCTAAGAGGTTGGGTGTTCGTTCCCCTTTTCTCTCAGGAGTTCTTCATGCCAGGAGGTATAGAGCAGAGCTCTATCTAAGGGATAGAGACTGTCTCTATATGTGTGTGGGGAGGGGATGCATGGTAAGGAAAAAAAAGGTAGCCAGATGAGAGGGACAGAGGGTGAGGGGGTAAAGCCAATTCCTACCAAGAGTAATATTATTTGTGGGATGCAAGATAGCACCTCCCATTTTGGGACACAAGACAGCACCTCCCATTTCATGGGGAAGTGGGGTGAAAGAAGGGTAAAAGCTCATCCCGCCCACTCAGGTGCTCCTCTGTTCTCACTCTCAGGAGTGAAAATGGGTAGGAAGGAGAGAGAATGAGTGAGGGTGCCTATGTGGGAAGGTTATCTTGCCTTCTAACTCACCTACTGATTGGTTGCTGACTCCTCCAGACCAATACCCAGTCTCCCTTTCCAACTTCCCACCTTTTGGTTTTTTCAATAATGCCTCCAAACATTTTAGTTATTGAACATTAAACAAAATCCAAACACTTGTTTTTTAAAAAACAAGTCCTTAAAAAACTGATGATGTGCCTTGACAATTTTACCACTTTGTCAGTGTGCCATGTGATTTAAAAAATGGAAAGCCACTGTTCTAGGCAAAACCAAAGCTGTGACACCTCAAGATGTTGCTAGACTGCAACACGCATCAGTGCAGCCAATAGTCAAATATGAGGGAAGTGGATCTGAATGGTATCTGAAGGATACCATGAAGGAATCTGAAGGAGCTCTGGTGGCACAGTGGTTAAATGCCTGTACTGCAGCCACTCACTCAACACCATAAGGTTGCAAGTTCAAGACCAGCAAAGGGCTCAAGCTCGACTCAGGCTTGCGTCCTTCCGAGGTCGCTAAAATGAGTACACAGATTGTTGGGGGCAAGTACATTACAGTTGTAAACTGCTTAGACACTCCTTAGGCAGCATGAAGCGGTATATATCTGGATCTGGATAGCTTCAATTGATCCTTGGTCTAATGCAAGGAAGCAAAGCTTTGCCCTCCAGAGGTTCACAATTCCTACTCCAAGATTCTGCTCTGGAGGCTAGCCCTGTTCTTTCCAACCAATGATCAAAGATGGCAGGGTCTATTACTGCCTTTATTCCTCTTTGCACCATGGGGAAAGAAAAGGGCAGTAAAAGTTGGTGTACTCTCAATTTGTATTTACAAGCAAAAGAGCAAAGTGAATACTCCTTATATTTCTTGCTTACTTCCCTGACCCCTCTTTGGTGCCGTTTTCCAGAGACAGAGATGGACGTATGAGAGATATAGAGAAATGTGTTGGGTTGCTGAAGCTGCCCATCTGATACAACTAGGGGAAGATGGAAAGACGGCAGTGGGAAAAAAATGTGAAGATGAAAATTTTTCCACTTTTTTTTTCCTGGTGGAAATGTCTTTAAGAAGTCATACTGAAACAACTTTCAGGTCACTAGCTCCTGGACTTTTAAGAGCCTGGACCCAATCCCTTAACTTAACATTTTAATCTGTGCTAGTATTCAAATTGCTGTATTTGACAGGAAAATCTCTTCATTGCATTGAACATAGCTATATTATACATTGTGGTTTGGAATACCTTCAGCTTTTCAATTTGACAAGCAAACTGAAACCAAAGATATGCAGAAAGAACTTTGTTGTACTGCTAGCAATCAGCATCTTAAAAAGCTAAACTGCAATGGTATCGCTACAGTCAAATTGTCGTAGAAAGTCATAACATCTATAAAATATACTAATTGAGAGAACGATTATAATAATTGCATACATTTACAAAAATGTAAACTATTAATGTCATTGCTTACCATGTTTTAATGCAACTAGACAGATGTGATCATTTCAAGAAACTCACAGAGAATGAAGAAAAATGCAATGTCAGGCTGGCCACAAAAACTATAGCTATTTTAGGACAATAAACCAAATGTTTGAACATAAGGCCACTGTTAACTTGTAATCTATTGAAAGATTTATACTTTAATATAAGGCTCAAACAATTGATCTGGAGAAAAGTATAAGATTATTCTTCCACAAAGATTCCAGTTAGGGTTGCCATATCCCGGTTTTGGCCAGGACACTCCCGATTTTTCAGCCTTTGGGAATGTCCCAGGCTGGTTTGAGAAGGATGTCCCATTCCAACTTTGGTGCAGCGGTGGTGGCCTGCTAAGCCTCGGAAGCCTGCCAGGCCTCACTTGGAGCTGGGTGGGGGGTTTGTGCCTCCTCAGCCACTGCCGCCTCCTTGATCCTGATCCAGCAGTGCAGTAAGGACAGGGAGACGTCCCTGGCCCTGAGGCACAGGTGGCTCAGCAAGGCCCCCCTGGGGCTGGAGGTGGGGCACAGCATACATTTATATTAATTTTTTATAACATTAATATTTCAGGGTTTTAGTTGGTCATGTCCTCAATTTTTCTTGAATGTCCTACACTCTGTCCTACATTTTTCCTGGTTTTGTGGTAGAGAATTATGGCAACCCTAATCCCAACACCTGTTCTGGTTTACAGTCTGTCATATTAAGGTTTCATTATTTGCTAAACATAACATCAGTCCAGAGGACCACGAAATACTTATGTAGTCAGGATTTTGAGACTTCTATCTTATGCAACTTACATGAGAGTAATCCCTGCCACTTACTTTTGAGTAAACATGAATACAGGATTACAAAACCATTGACAAGGACAATAATTAGTCAACATGCAGTAAAATTTCTCTCATGTACACACATACTTCAAGCACTTCAAATACTGCATTTGTTCTGCTAGGGCAAAAAAGTGAGAAATCAAAATGTGTGAAAACCTGGCACATATCTGTAAGCCACACTCTAGATCATGTCACAATCTAAAGACAATTCTCGTCTACAATAGGCTCACAAAGCTTGATATATATATTATATAATTTCAAGCTATTTGAAAAAATCTGCAAATAAATCATACAGTACCACCACCTATATAACTCATAACTACATAACACCACTCATGTAACAGTTTAAAAGATATTTTATAATATTCTGATTTTCTGATCACAGCAAATATTTAACCTAGTGCAAACACAGAATACCCCAATAAAATTAAATATTACCATGGAACTGTGTTGGTTATTAGGATGTGACAAGAAAGCTGGATTGCAGGCATCTGTTCATTGAAGAACAGGCCAAAAATGCTTTAAAATAAATTACATTTCAAATATCATACTGTTCTAGATCTACCATATACCTGAGACTGTAACAATGTAAAGATTATTGTTTACTGTATTGTTTACTGTACTACTGTTTACTGTAACTGCATTTTTGACGAGTCACTGCTAGAAACATAAGAAAAACAGGAAGTGGTAGAATATCTAAAAATGCTTGCTTTAATAATGACAGTTATTCATACAGTACTCAATAATTCCTGATATTGTGACTATACCTGCAATCTTGACCATCCCTATTTAGTACTGTAGTAAGATGTGCAGAAAATTTATGACAAATTTCACATCACAGATACGATCAGACTGTACTTAAAGGGCCTTCAGCAATCCCAACCTTACATATATTTTCAAGACCATAAACTAATACAGGTTGAGTCTCTCTTATCTGGAATTCTGAAATCCAAAATATTCCAAAACCTAAAACTTTTTTCATGGGTGGCTGAAATAATGACACTTTTGTTTTCTGACAGTTTAATTTACACAAACTTTGTTTCATACCTTCGGCTATGTGTATATGGTACATATGAAACATAAATAAATGCTGTGTTTAGATTTGGGTCCTGTCTCCAAAATATCTCATTTCGTATGTCTATTCGAATACAGCTATTCCAAAATCCAAAATAAACCAAGATCCAAAACACCACTGGTCCCAAAGATTTTGGACAAGGGAGACTCAACCTGTACTAAAAACGGTGCCCCCCACCCCCCAAAAATCAAAGGATGGGAAACTACTATCCCAAACATATCCCTACATTACACAGTAAGAAAAGCATCACTCAAAAGTGTCTTTATTATTGTGTTATCACTGACTTATGTCTGACTGTATAAACATTTTAGACATGATTGGGGAAGAAGCTGTCCTCTACCCCAAAAAGACAAGTACAAGCTGGAGAACTGGGTTTCATCCAAATTCTATCCCTGGCTTAGACTGAACTTTAATTCTAGTTTTGAATAAATACAATCACCAACCTGTAATTTTACTAACTTTACCAACATATTAATTGAACTACATTTCAATTTTCCTATATTGTATTGGGCATGGGATATATTTATATATATACACAGTAATTTTCCTATATTGTATTGTGCATGGGATGTTTTGGCCTAGCATAATGTAGTAGTGTTTGTGACAGTTACAATTTTTTATCATCTCCATGACTCATATCAAAAGTGCCTGTAAACATGCATTCACACTAGTATTTTCCCTGGTAAAAGAAGTGCAGAAGACACTAGAATCATAGAGTTGGAAGAGATCACAAGGGCCATCCAGTCCAACTCCCTGCCATGCAGGAACTCCCAATCAAAGCATCCCCGACAGATGGCCATCCAGCCTCTGCTTAAAGACCTCTAACCTAAATGCATCCTGCACAGAGAACAGAGAAAAACCAAACAACACAGAGAGCAAAACCAATCACGTACATCACTGTTTTAATATCCATCTATACACCTCACTTCAAACAGATCATTTCCATTTCCAACAACAATAGTCCCCAGAAAAGATCTACCATTACTGTTATCACTTGGAGACTTATACAACCAAAGAATGTCACATCTGTATCTTCTAGAGTTAGTAACAACCAAGCAACATTGAACGTTTATCTAAAAAGACTGACTTATCTGAGGTGTGGGGGGATGGGATGGAAAACATAATGGTCTTTTAAAAAATGACAGTCATATTATAAACTAACTCCTATCTCGTAACATATTCAGGGTATTCATATTCATAACACCCATAACATACAGTGGTCCCCCGGGTTACGAAGGTAATCCGTTCCGGGATTACCTTCGTATCCTGGAAGTTTTCGCAAACCGGGGGACCGCATTTTTGGATGCACAGCGCGCTGGAAGCGCTCTGTTTTAAAACTTCCGGGTTGCGAATTTCTTTCGCAACCCGGGTTTTTTTTCGTTGGCCGGGGGCTTTTTTTCTCTCCCGGCGGTTTCGGATCCCAGGGATTTCGTTCCCCGGGGGATTCGGATCCCGGGGGACCACTGTACTAACATAAATTTAAAGACTCCTATGCCCAACAATACAAACCTCAACATTACCAAAAAATATTAAACAGAAAAGCACTGAAAGGAGACTCCCCAAATCTCATATACTGTACAGTATATACTTTGCTCATCAACATTTTTAAAACCAGATTAGAACGTCACAATAATTTTCCATTAATGAACTGGCTGCTTGGATCCTGACTTTAAAAACCTATCGTAAGATGGAGCAGAGTTGGGAAAATGTAGCCTTTCAGATGTCTGATGGACTATAATTCTCATCAGCCATAAACCATGCAACCTAAGGTGAGGGATGATGGTGCCTGCAGTTCAAGAACATCTTGAGGGCTACATGCTCCCCACCCTTGGCTAAGAGGATGACATTAGGCCTAAATGGTTTCTATTACTGCTTACGACTTCAAGGTGCAAAAATGACAACATTATTTACCTTAAACAGTAACCGGGGCCTCTTTTGCACTACATAATTATAGTGTTATGATTCTACTTTAACTACCATGTTTCCATCCTATGGAATTCTGGGATCTGTAGTTTAGGGAGAGACTTTTATCATTCTCAGCCAGAGAGCTCTACTGGCTCATCAAATTACAAGCCTTAATATTATTCAGGATGCAGCCATGGTTAAAGTGGAATCACAGCACTATAACTGCGTAGTGTGAAAGGGCTCCTGCTGTTCCTTGCTATCTAAGGCATCAGTTGTTGCAACAGCCACAGCCTGGCATGAATGTTTTTGCTGAAATCTCCACTACAACTGCTGCATCGCTGCCTCTAATCACCTTTGTTTCATTTTGTTTTTGGCTACTTCCATTAGAATCGTTATTTGCCTATGATTTCTATTATTTCAGCCATATCCACTGACTGAAAATTTATTCTGGAGTATAAGCCTCAATTACATAATGCCTGGTCATCATTAAACAGAAGATCAAATTATTTTAAATCCATATTACCACAATTTGTAATTCCCACATATCTGTCATTTAATCTATGCCCATTTAAATGAGAGTAAGCACTACTGCACCGAGTGTAAATGTACTTAATTTTGAGTAACCATGTGTAAGATTTCACTTTTAATTTATAGTATAAATGTATATGTTCAGAAACAGCAATCAGTAACATAATAAACACTCCAACAATATTACACGATAATATCTGGTGTTCTCCTCAATAAAAAAACCTTCTTTAGATTAACAAGGCATAAATACACATAACCCATACAAAGAATCAAAATGTTGTGAAACTGTCCATCTTGATAATATCTAAAGAAGCCATCCCTGCAATTATATGCAGTAGATACATGCACTTAGACCATTTATGCACTCAAACAAACAAAACCACTTGTATTATTGCATTTTTAAAAGCATAATACTGTAAGTATTTGTGCTCTTCTCATTTGCAGTCAGAGGCTCAGTACTTTAAACAGCAGTTTACTCTGCTGTCGTATTTATTACCTTTTGCAACATTTTCATTTCCCACCATGACACTAACTGTTTAGGATTTTGGATTTTGATAATCTCCGAAATACCAAGCGTTATGCAACAGCTCTGTTTAAACTATCCAATACATAAGTTCCAAGTTGCCTATTTTTAAACTGCAACTAAGCGAACAGAACAGAGAAAGAAAAAAACTTCTTTACATAAAATCAATCCCACTCCACCTACACAAACTAACACATCAGAAAATAATAATAATAATTATTATTATTATTATTCACCAGCTATACTATGAAGAACTCACATAAACGTTCGCCAGGCTCCAGATCAGACTAGCACATCCAACATACGACATCAGTTGTTAAATAAACAATTTCATGTGCGTGCAACACAAACACGAAGATGTCACAATAAAGAAATTCTACCTCTGAAAAGGATTTCACACGACACAGTCTTTCTGCAACGTAACAGGAGTTAAAACTGTCCAGAAATTAAAACGATCACACCTAGGCCTTTGTCAGAGTCCTACCAACAGGCTGCTGGATGTGCCACAGGTTGGCTGGGGCTTACCTCCAGCTCTGCAAATAATACACCACGTCCTTCTTACTTCAGTTCAAGGAAGAGAAAGCTCTTTCTGTCACATCAAGGGAAGCTTGCCCGTGCAGCTGCTGACAGCCATGCACCTCAGCCCCATCCATGTACATATATATTCATCCCTACTATTTATTTCCTTGTTTACCTCCTCCCATCCAGCCCTTTCTCCTCCTCCCTGTCCGGCCATCTTGGGCCGACAGGAGCAGCCATTACTTAACTAAATGACAGCACCAAGAACTTTTTTCTCTCTTTATTAAAAAAAGGAAACGAAAAGACAAAAAGCCAGTTCATATATATATATTCAGGTGGGCCTCAGCCTGCCTGCTTCTCTCCTGAGAAAATTGTATCAGGAGGGAAAAGGCTGGGATGCTGAAGCCAAGCCACTGGGAGAAGGAAGAAGATGGGCCTCCTAAGGAGAAGATGGGCCCGAAGAAGGGAGAGAGGAAACAAACCACACCGGATGCCCCAAGGGACACCCTGGGAAGGGAAGGGAAGGAGGGGACCACATTCCTTCAACACCCCACTTTTCTTCCTATTTATAGGGATCCACTTAAGGAGGTCCTCAAGTTGTTGTTTTTGCGTATTCCTCCTCCTCCTCCTCCTCCTCCAAAGGAGTCCAGAGGCAGGGCCTTTTAAAAACCAGCCACAATGAGGCCAAAAGGGGCTCCAGGGTGGCCCCAGAGAGAGGCCTGAGCACTGAAGACAACACACACAAAACCCCCGAAGCCTGAGCTCCTGCTTCTTCTTCTTCAAAAGGGCTGGAGAGACTGGGGCCTGAGGCCCAGCAGCAGCAGCAGCAGCAGCAGGACCTTTTCCGTCCTACTTTTTGGACAAAGCCCAGGAAGTGTATGAGAGTGTGTGTATGTGTGTGTGTGTGAGAGAGATGGATTCCATGCTACACAGCTCCCAGGTTTATATATACACACCTCCTCATCATATATATTCTCTCTCTATATATCAGTGCTTCTCAACCTTCCTAATTCTGAGACCCTTTAATACAGTTCCTCATGATGTGGTGATCCCCAGCCATAAAATTATTTTTGTTGAAACTTCGTAATGGGTTAGCTGATGGTCTTAGGTGACCCCTGTGAAAAGGGTTGTGTAACCCACAGGTTGAGAACTGCTGCTCTGTTTCTAGATATATATATATATATATATATATATATCGTAAACATACACATTATGTGTGTATATTTATATGAGATATATATATATATACACAGAGAGAGAGAGAGAGAGAGAGATACCAGGGAAGAAGGTGAATCCTAATGGTCAGAGACCCAGAAGAGGAGGAGGAGGAGGTGGTGATGGTGGTTGTGGCCCAGTCCTGGGTGCGATGCTTTATTTCTTCCTCCTCTTCTTCCCCCTCACAGCCGCCCTCCTTCTCCTCCCGTTTGGTGGGTCTCTCCTTCTTCCTCCTCCTCCTCCTGGGCCCCGTTCTTACCTTCAACAGCAAGGCCTTCGTCCTGGCGCCATCTTCGTGAAGCCTGAGAAGCCCGAAGAGTCGGCTGCGGGGAGGACAACAGGAGAAGAAGCAAAAGAGAGAAGGGGGTTGAAGACGAGAAGCAGCTGCCGCCACCACGGAGGAGTCCTCCTCCTCCCCACCCAGGACCAGGCCTCCTTCTCTCTCACACACACACACACAACACTCTCTCACACAACCACACACACAGAGGAGGGAGGCCCGGTGTCCTCCTCCTCCTCCTCCGCGTCGGAGGTACCTGTCGAGAGCGGCGAGGGCCTCCCTCTCCTCGGCTGTCAGGCTGCTGGCGAAGTCCTCCTCGCTCTGCCCGCTCGCCTTCCCCGCCGCCATTTTCTTTTCCTCATCCCCGAAAGAACCAGCGGCGGCGGAGGCAGCACTCGAGGCGGCGGCGGCGGCGGCGGCGAGCGACACTCCACACGATTTCATGGAAGCGCAGCGCGATCACCCACCAGCCCTCCTCTCCTCCTTTTCCTCCTCTTCCTCCTTCGTCTCCTTCTCCTTCTTCTTCTTCTCTTCCAAGGGGGCGCCCCCCCCAACGGACCCCCCTCCAGTGCCGGGCGGGGCGGGGTGCAGCCCCACGCACGGCAACGCCACGCACGACGACGCGCGCCGCACACACAACTTTTATTACAGCAGCAGCAACAACAACAACAACAACAAGAAGAAGAAGAAGGGGCGGAGGGAGGGAGGGGGAGGAAGGAGAAGAAGAGGCGGAGGAGGAGGACTCTCTCTCTCGTTGCTTCTCCCTCAGTCCCTCAGCGGCGGCGGAGGAGTGTTTACATCTCTCGGGTGAGGGAGGAAGGGAGGGAGGAGGGCGACTGACTGACGGGGGGCCCTATTGGCTGCCTCCACAAACTTCCTCGGCAGCTGCACAAAGTTGTGGGGATTGTGTCACTCCCGACGACGACGGAGGAGAGCAACCCCCCCCACGACGACGACGACGTGACCCCCCCCTCCCTCTTCTGCTCTCCTCTCTCTCTCTCTCACTCTTTCCCCAAATCCCCACCCCGCTTCGCCTCTCTCTCTCTCTCTCTCTCTCTCTGCCCACGCAGCCAATCGCCGCGCCCCGCCCGCCCCACGTGACCTTTGTTGACTTACGTCAGTCATCATAGCAAGCGGCGCTCGCTCTCCGAGACTTGGCTCGGAGGCCCCTCTCTAACGAAGGGAGGGCAAAGGGGCCCAGTTTCCCGCGGTTTCCAGCGACACTTCGGGTTTACCTGAATCTTGTGGTAGAGTATGTGAGGCTGAGAGAGAGTGACCTGAGCTCCTCCTTTTCCAGGACGCGACATGGGAAGAAAGGCGGCATAAAAAAATGAAAATTAATAACAGTAATAATATTTGTTTATTTTATATTTATTTTACATCTATTAGAGTATTCATACCCTGCCCATCAGCCTCAAAGGCTATCAGGGCGGCTTACAATTATTATTTTTAATTACATTTAATTATTTTAATTATTATTTTTAATTAAAATAATTTTAATAATAATGATAATAATAATAATATATTATATATTTAATAGAATACATTATTATAGTAATTCATATATAATTATATAAATTATATAATACATTATTATATATATGCATTCATAAATTATATTATATATTATTATTATTAAATATATTATTGTTATATATAGTAATAATAAGCAAAACATTATTATGATAATAATATTATTATTATATATTTGTAATAATAATATATTGTCATTAAGATTAATATATTATAAATATATAATCATCTTATTATTGTTATTATGGTCTTCTGTCCAGGAGGGATTCCAAAATAGCCTCCATTTTGAGCACAGCTAAGAAGCTTGGGTTTCTATGATCCAAAAACACATTGCAGAAACAACACCGTTCGAGACCACTTTAACTGCCCGGCTCAGTGCTAGGGAATTCTGGGAACTCATTTTGTGAAACATTTTAGTCCTCCTCCCTGACACCACCATCTGGCCAAGGAGGGAGTGAAAGGAGAGGCCTAGCAGCAACACTATTGGGCCTAGTGGCCTCAAGTTGAACAGAGCCCTCCTTCCTGACAACACTATCTGTCCTAGGAGGGAGTGAAAGGACAGGCCAAACTCCATTGGGCCTGTCCTAGATTAGGAAGCCGAGCCCTCCCTCCAGTCCATCTGCCTTGGTCCAGGCCTCAGAGGGAGGGAAGAACTGCTGGACCTGATCCCATTCCCCACCACCATTCCCTTCTCCTTTTGTGTCCAGGGAACCGTCTCATTGAAAAAATAATAACTGTAAGCCGCTCTGATAGCCTTTAGGGCTGAAGGGCAGGGTATAAATTATTATTATTCTCTGTCAGAGAGAGCTCTGGTGCCACAGGAAATGACAGTTCCCTTGATTCCTAGCACTGAGCCAGAGCAGTTAAAGCGGTCTCAGACTGGATTAGTTCTGCAGTGTGTTTTGGACCTATTTCTATGAGTGTTTGCACGTTTTTCTTTAGTCACCTCCGTTTTTCTCGGATGTCCTCCATTTTGAGGGGCCTTGTCCTCTTGGTGGTTAGGACATCTGGCCACCCTGGGCTAAGACAAGGGTCCAAAACACACTGTAGAAATAATCTAGTTAGAGACTGCTTTAACTGCCCTGGCTCAATGCTAGGGAATTCTGGGAACTGGTGTTTCTTTTGGCATTAGAGCTCTCTGACAGAGAAGGCTAAATGTCTCATGAAACTACAGTTCCCAGGATTCCCAAGCACTGAGCCAGGGCAGTTAAAGCAGTCTCAAACTGGATTATTTCTGCAGTGTGTTTTGGACCATAGAAACCCATGCTTTTTAGCTGCAGTGTATTTTGGATCCACGTTTAGCTGCAGTGTATTTTGGATCCACGTGTCCTAACCGACAAAGACAACAAGACATGGCCAAATGGAAGACATGGCAAAATAAAAGTACTGTATTACAAATGTAAATCCAGGCTTCTGAATTTAAATGGAGGACATTTTGAAATTCTTCATGGGCTGAAGACTGAAATAAAGGACATCCTAGAAAAGGGGGACATTTGGTCACCCTGTCAAAATGGATGACATTTTGATGTTCTGCCTGGGCAGAAGGTTGAAATGTAGGACACGTTCTGGAAAAGGAGGACGTCTGGTCACCCTGCTGAAGGCACCAGATGCTGTCTGATTTGGGAAGCTAAGCAGGGTCAGTCCTGGTCAGTACTTGGATGGGATACCAGGTGCTGTGGGCTATAAAGTTCAAGGAAATACCCTGGCAAAACCACCTCTGTTACTTAAGAAAGCCCTATGGTATTATTCATGGGGTTGCCATAAGTGGACCGATTCAAAGGTGCACACAGACAACACAGTACAGTAACATTCAAAATCTACAAAACAGTGGCACCTTTATGTGTTGTGTGCTTTCAAAGCCGTTTCAAACTTATGGTGATCCTAAAGAACCTATCACAAGGTTTTCGTGGCAAGATTTGTTCATCCTCTGAGGCTGAGAGAGTGTGACATGCCCAAAGTCATCCACCAAGTTTCCATAGCTGAATTGGGACTCAGATCCTGGTTTCCAGAGTCCTAGGCTGCATCCACACTGGCGAAATAATCCGGTTTGGCACTGCTTTAACTGTCCTGACTCAAGGCTATGGAATTCTGTGAGTTGTAGTTTGTTGTGGGGCCCAAAGTGGATTCAGCCCTAATCCAATGCTCAAACTACTACACTGCGCTGGCCCAATTGATACCTTTACTGGACCAACCCAAATCCACAAAATACTTGTTACCAATTTTTAAAGCTCCATTGGCTTCTTCTCCATGCAAAGGTATTTTAAAAACTGTACAGTGGTCCCCCGGGTTACGAATCCCCCGGGGTACAAAAACCCCGGGGTACGAAAGAGCTGGGGCCGCAAAAATGGCCCCGGCTTGCGAATAAAACCCGGGTTACGATAAAAAAAAACAAAAAACGTGCGGCCCCTTTAAATTTGTGACGCGGTCCGGCAAAAAAAGCGGTCCCCCGAGTTACGAATATTTCTGGGTTACGAAAGGTAATCCGGAACTGATTACTTTTGTAACCCGGAGACCACTGTACAGGATAAATAAATATACAATGGGCCCTGGTTCCAGCCCCCCCCCCCCCCCATAGATAACCAAAATCTGTAGATGCTCAAGTCCCATTATATACAATGGCATAGTAAAATGATGTCCCTTATACAAAAATGGCTAAATCACACTTTGCAATTTAGAATTCATATTCAAGCCATGGATGGTTGAATCTGCAGATACACAAATCTGTGGATACGGAGGGCCAACTGTAATGCAGTGTGATACCATTTTACCTATCATAGCTCCAGCCTATGGGATTCTGGGAACTGTAACTCTAAAAGGTCTTTCGACTTCTCTGTCAAATCCTAGGAATCCATAGGATAGAGCCATGGCAGTTAAAGTGGTGGTGCATTATTATTCAGTGCACCTTCTAAAAACGTTTTGGTAGTAAAAAGTAGACAGCAAGCTAAATGGGATTTTAAATGGCTTCCCCAATGCATTAAAAGGTGCCACTACAGACAATGTCAAGGAGTCCAGGCAGGTGGTGCAGAGGTACTGAAAATGTTCCTGTTGAATTTCAGCCCGTTGTGCAATTTTTAAGCATGCAGGATGTTTTCTGGGTTAAAGGGCAACACGTTTACCCTGTCAAAAGAATATTTCTGTGCCTCCTCCTTGGTGGGATCATTCCTTCCTGTACAATTTCTGCTCCAGTGCTGACTGTGGATGCGCTTCCAATATGTGGAAAGAATCTTTAGAAGTGTGATTTTAACTGTATATGTTTTTAACATGTTGTACCCCGCCCCGATTGCTTGCTCAGAGGGGCGCGTTAGAAATTATATATATATATATATATATATATATATAAAAATTAATTTTTAATATTAGTTGGATTGGAGAAAAGTTTGGCCTCTGAGTTTCCCAAACTAATTTTTGGGAATTAACATGTGCATACACACACACACACACATTAAATGTGAGAAAGGAGAATGAGGAGTTTAGCAGGATGAGCAAAAATGGACACCATATTTAGCCAGGCCAGGCAAGGAGGGCCTCTCTGCCTTGCCTAGCTAAATATGGTGTCCATTTTTGCTCATCCTGCTAAACTCCTCATTCTCCTTTCTCACATTTAATGTGTGTATGTGCGTGTTCCCAAAAATTAGTTTGGGAAACTCAGAGGCCAAACTTTTCTCCAATCCAACTAATATTGAAAATTAGATTTATATATTATTTCTAACCCACCCCTCTGAGCAAGCAATCGGGGCGGGGTACAACATGTTAAAAACATATAGTTAAAATCCTCCAACATACCCACCTCCCTCCCCTTAAAACAGGATTAAACTAGTCATAGATAAAAACAGTCAGGTCCTAAAATTCATGATCTTTCATATAATAGTAGAAATTAGTTTGGGAAGCTCAATAGCCATTTTCCCCCTCTAATCCAACTAATATTAGGCTACTGTTTGGCTATTAAGTTTCCCAAACTAATTTCTGGGAATTAATGTGTGGGTATACACACACACACATATATATAGTGTGTGTGTGTGTGTGTGTGTGTGTATATGTATAATAGTAAAAAATGGTTTGGGAAACTCAGTAAAGTTTTCTCCAATCCAACTAATATTTGCGTGTTTCGCACTATTAATATATATATATATATATATGTATACACACACACACAACACACAAACACTCCAACTCCCAGAATTCCATAGACTTGAGCCAGGAGGATGCCAAACCGGGTTATTTCCCCAGTGTGGATGCAGCCAGCATTTGTGAGGAAACGCCTATTATCTCGAAACCACCCAACGGAACAGTGGCCCCAACGTCCATTTTACAGTATTTGAGTCTGGTTTCCACGCGACACGGGTGTCTCCGTCACTTTCACACAAACCTAGGCCCGAGAAGGCCCAACAGGGACCGGAAGTATAGCTCTCCTAGTAGTCTCTTATCATCTCTCTCTTTGGTTTCCACTCCACTTCATTACTTGACATGACGCCACACTGCCCCTCCCCCCAAACATTGACCTATTGGGAAGGGCTTTCTGTACACTCCGGGTTTCTTATTCGCCCTTCTCGCTGTCAATCAAACGGCGTTGGCAGTTTAAGACTAACTGCCAGCAAGTTTGTCTGCGGCCTTTAAATGTCGTCAACAAATCGCCTCAGTGCCAGGCGGCTCTGTGGTGGCGGCAGAGAGAGCGCTTGAGAGGAAATGGCTGCTGTGGCAGGGGGACTCAAAAACGGGAACGCTGTGTTAACAACAGGCACAACGAAGAGCAGAAGGAGGGAGGAAGGGGGTTCCTCCTCGCTTCGAAGGCGGCTGTTTCCCTCCTCACACACACAAACACACACTCTCCCTTCTTCTTCTTGGGCCGGGTCTGGGGCGTGGCACCGACGAAAAATAATGGCTTCCTCTTTGCGTTGTTGTTGTATTTGTGTTTCTCTGTGAGGGAAGGCAAAATGGGGGCGGAGGGGAGGAAGGATGGGGCTTAAGTTGGAGCTGCGCCCGGCCGCTCGAGGGCTGCCAGGGGGGACGCCGACGGACGGACTGAGGGACCGCCATGAGGAAAACTGAGGCGAGGAGGACTGAGGCAGCGCGTGTCCTCATCGTCGAAGCCAACGAACCCTAACGGTCGACGACTTCGCAGCCATAACATAATAATAAAATAACCGTCGTTTTTGAGGGAGGGGGGAGCGCGCGCTTGAAGGGCTGCTGCCAAGCCAAATATGGAACCCCTTCTTCGTTGCCGCCTTCTGAACGAGGCGACCCTGTGCGGACCGAGAAGGGAGTTTGAACCCTGGCCTTCAAAAGATTCGCAACTTGCGTCCACACTGGAGAGATAACCCGGTTTGGCACCGGTTTAATTGCCTCAGTGGCTCAAGGCTGTGGAATTCTGGGAGTTGGAGTTTGTTGTGGGCCCGGAGCGGAGCTCCGCTCTGGGCCCCACAACATACTCCAACTCCCAGAATTCCACAACCTTGGGCCAAGGCACTTAAAGCGGTGCCAAACCGGGTTATTTATCCAGTGTGGACGCAGCCCCGATTTATATGTTAATTTTTCCATTTTTTTTTTAGGCAAGGGTTATTCTTCGGACGTGGTTTTTGCCAGCTCTTTCCTCTGAAATATAGCTGGCATTTTGTTTTTTAATGCGTTAATATATGTGTGTGTGTTTATATACACACACACACACATATATAGTGTATATGTGCATCTGTGTGTGTGTGTGTGTATATATATATATATATATATATATACACACGCACATACTGTATATAAACACATATATAAACGAAGAAAAAAAAATCTTTTTAACCCGCCTTTCTCCCTAGTTGGGATCCAAGGCGGTTAACTATATACCTATTATAATATTACAGAATATATTTGTGTGAGCCGCCTTGGCTCTCAACTTGGGAGAAAGGCGGGATAATAAAATAAATTATATATACATAAAATATTTATTTACACACACACACACTTATATACATACTGTACATATATACACTAACAGCCAAATATTTTATTTATTGTTATCCCCCCCCTTTCTCCCTAGTTTGGACCCCAGGCGGTTTCACTATCTATATCTGTATTGTATTACAAAAATATATTCGTGAGTTGCCTTGGGTCTCAATTTGGGAGAAAGGCGGGATAAATAAATAAATAAATAAAAACATTTCCTTCGCAACGATTTCTTCTCAAGGAAACTGAAAACTGTTGGGCTACTACTACGACTGTGCAGACTTGGGTTCGAATAGGGCATGGGGGGGTGACCTGCATGGGCAAGTCACACTCTCTCAGCCTCAGGGGAAGGCAATGGCAAAAAAAGGAAAAACTGAACAAATCTCTCCTGACTCCTGAGGGCTGACAAGAAGACTAGAGGAGTGTGGCTTCTTCTTCTTGCCCAAGAGGTCTGAAAATTTGGCCTCCAGCAACAGCAATAACCGTCATCATCATCGCCTGCCTCGTCTCAGTCAGCAGCAAACGCCCAGTTTGAGGCCCAAAATGGAGGGCGAGGGCGGGAAGCAAGCAGCAAAGGCAAAGCACCGCTTTAACTCTTTCTGTGTCTCTTTGCTATGGAATTCTGGGAGCTGGAATTTGTTGTGGCTCCGCTCCGCTCTGGGCCCCACAACAAACTCCAGCTCCCAGAATTCCATAGCAAAGAGACAAAGAGTTAAAGCGGTGCCAAACCGGGTTATTATTATTTTTTTACATTGTGGGCCTTGGAATTGACTTGTGGTGCCCTCATGGTTACCTCTCTGTTTTGTAAACTTCATCTTGAAGTTAATGCTTCCTACCTTACATCCATATTGTGAAAGGCATAGTGTTTTCTTTTGAAGTAATTTATTAATTAAATAATTTCTATACCACCTTTCTACGGAGTTTATCACATGGGAGGAATTTCTCTCAGTTGCGCACGGAGCCGATTTGCAATTACGTGAATTCGCTAGTTTAGCGAATTTACGTTAAATCTGATTGCATGCGGAGCGCGTTCAGAATGACTTCCCATTTCCCGAAAATGACTTCCCACTGCCCAAAATTGCGTGAGATACTCTAATACACAATTACGTGAAACCCCATGATTGCGTTCGGATTGCCATTGCATTATACCCCAAACTCCTTCCAGAAAGGGACCCAAAAAGACATCCAACACACACAAGAACTCTTTTATTACAATAAAAGAAAACAGCACTTAAAAACAATATAAAATTAAGAAAGTAGTTTTTAAAAACATCCTCGAATCCCTGTTGTTATTTTTTCTTCTTCTTCTAATGTGTTCGAATATTGAGTATTATTGCTTGATTTTGCTTTGAATTGAGTGGTGATTATCTTATAAACCCCCTCTTACACAAACCAATTTTATTTCTCTTGAGCTCAACCACAAGCACTGCGTTGTGCTGCCTCCAGCTAGGCTCAAAGTTTATTTCTAAAGACTTATTAATTTGAAATGTACAGCCTATCAATTACAACCAGTCCTTAATCAATGGATTATTGAACACGTGATTTCCTAAAAGTGATTATGGAATACTGCTGCTTGTTTTCGCTATTCAACTGAGTGGTGCTCAGGCTTGCTCCTAGTCCCTTGTGTAGCTACGTTTTTGAATTAGTATTGAGATTTGACATATCAGTGCTACATGTAAACTCAGAACTATTATGCGAAACCATTCCTACTTCCTAAGAGTGGTAGGGTCATTAGTGTGCAGGAAACAGTATATACGTGTTCACGGCCTGCAGTTATGGACAAGATTTATGCTCTGTAAGCCCCGCTTGGTTTATAAGATTTTAATAAACGGGGCTGGCTGATTGGATCCAGATAACAGTAAATGCCTGGGATGGATTGGCAGGTTTGCTGGCTGCCTTGGAAGAGATTATGATTAGGACCCCTTCAAAAAGCAAGGTGGAGATTTCGGGCCCAAAGGTTTATTCTCACTATCCGTCGGAAGCAATTTTTTTCTCAGAAGTGCAGTTTGTTCAACTTCAAACACCTGTGAACGACACCAATCACGTGGACCTATTTCAGTTTGGGTTTTAACATGATTTAGGAACCAGGACAACCTTAATATCAAATTAAACCCTTAGAAATTTGATCATTTTTGGGCTTCCCCCCCCTCCCTTTTAAAATTTCCCTGAAACTGACAAGAATAAAAGCAACTGCAAAAATATGCTGGATTCTTGCCTTTTGCCCAAAGGGTAATTTTGTAGTTGAAAAGCTAGCATTCAGAATACAGTGGGCCCTCCACATTCACTGGGGTTAGGGGCAAGGACCCCCGTGAAAGTGGGAAAAACACCAATTTTTTAAACCTGAGAGAACCCCTCTCTAGGAATCTCTAGGTCCTCCAGAGCAACTGTGTGGTCAACATCAGCCATAGAATTGTGCTGGAGGACCTACAAATGCCTACAGAAGTGTTTTCTCTGGGAATCTAGATCTTCCAGCATGTTTTTAGCAGATGCTGACAGTAAAGTCATGCTGGAAGATTCCTAGAGAGAACATATTAATCAAACCAGAACAATCAAAGCCACAAATGTGGAGGTCCAACTGTAGTTTGTTGTGTTAACCAGTGATACAGAATGGGAAGAGCTATTTCTCCTCTTGATTTGTTAATTTGCCAGTCATTTTCTTAGACTTTTGTCTTAACATAGAGCCAGTACAGATCAGCACTTTATGCTGGCCTGCGCCCAAACATACTCAAAACCCTACTTTTGCTGCTCAGGCGTCATCTTGGCACACGCCCGTCCAGGCAGCGTGCGCCATAATTACGCTGTGCATGAGGGGCATCATAATGCCATGCTGGAGCGCTTATGGCACCCCTTCTACAGCACAAATAGGAGCCGCGTTTAGCGGCTTCTTTGTACCCCGGGTTGGAGCATGGCGTGCAGTTGCCACATCCCCAACTCAGCGCTTCCAGGGGCGGCATAAAGCCACCCCTTACCGGGCTGTCTATACATAGCCCCATAGTCACAACTGTCTTCAGTCCAACTGATTTCACCGAGTCTACTAAATATGGGTCCAAACTAATATGAGCTGATTAATTTCAGGGTTCTAGCAGGATGGTGTTCAGAGCCAGTGTGGTGTAGTAGTTTGAGCACTGGACTACAACGGAGGACCAGGATTCAAATTGCTGCTCAGCCATGGAAACCAATTAGGTGACCATGGGCAAGTCACACTATCTCATCCTCGGAGGAAGGCAAAGGTCAACCTCCTCTGAACAACCCTTGCTAAGAAAAACCCATGATAGGTTGCCTTAGAGTCGCCACAACTTGGGAACAATTTGAAAATACAGAACAATAATGTGCTGTTAATGTGCGGAGGGTGATGAAGTTTAAAAATTACCACTATTTTCCCCCTCATATTCAGGTGCTATGTTTTTAAGTATAAAGGTGTTATAAAAACACCATAAATCTGTCTTTCTTTTTACTAAAAAAAAAAAAAAATCCTGAAAAAACTGTCTCTAGGGCATGACCATTCTGGAGAACACAAAATAATCAATACTTGCTCATTAAGTTTCATACTTTTGTTTTCTGAGAGGGCCTTTATCTCATATACCTGCTAAATAAATGGATTCATTTAATGGATTCTCTTTAAAGATGTGATTTTTGGGGAAAGAAAATTACATCATTAACTGCATGTATTTGCAGATCAAGCAAAATCTCTGAGGAATGAGGTCTGCCTTTTGCACTTCAAATGGATTAATTGTGGCATAGTAATTGGACTGCATTTTGTTGTCAGTATTATTAGATATTTCACATCTCTATACTGAAATTTAGAGCGCAGATTTAAACAGATTAAAACTCCTTATTTGACAGCCTAGAAAATCTTGCTTGTTTCAATGAATCCTGTTGAATTTTCAGTTCAGAATTCTCTTGTTCTTTGCTATACCATTTCGACAGTTTTATGTAACTGTTAGTAGACAGAATAGGTTATGAATTTCAGGTCAACTTAGAGGTATATCTTAAGACCACCTAAACACCATTTTCATTGGATTCCTTCTTCTTTCCGGTGTATATTTAAATCAGGTTTGGGCACCCGTGGGAGGCTAGGGGGCCACATTGGCCTTCAAGCAGACCTTGGAGAGCTACACACACATCTGCAAAACTATAAATTAAAAAACCCCCTCTTTTTTGCTCCCCAAATGTTTCCAATGCTAGGGGGCATGGGAAGCATTTACAGAAACTATTTCAATAAGGATCTCTTGGGGCTAAATTGCCCAAGCCCCAATTTGGTGGAAATGCCCCACACACTCTAGAGGGCATTTTGGAGCCAAAAAAAATAGGGAAAAATGCATATTTTTAATAACCCAGGGGGTCTCCAAACATGTCATCCACATCTGTGCTTTTTCCTTTTTTCACCAACTAGAGATGGTGGCTGTTGCTCGAATAGGGTAGTACAGTTGGCCCTCCACATTTGTGGATTTCAGTTTTGTAGATTTGATTATTTGTGGTTTTGATTAATATGATCAGTGTAGGAATCTCTAAATTCTGCAGCGCAATTATGAGAATGCTGACATGGAAGAGAGTGGGGTATACATACTGTAGGTTGAGAGGAAGTGATCTACTTGTTTATCTGTGTATTGAGGCCTTGCCATTCAACATCAGAACAATATATAAATTAACATGTAAATGTATATACCCCACTCTCTTCCATGCCAGCATTCTCTGAAGATGTAAGCCAGAGCTGCTGGCGAAATGTCAAGAATAAACTCTTCAAAAACCCATAAAAAAACTAACCCTGTGATAAGGTGACCATAAATTGGAAATGACTTGAAGACACATAATAACAACAAGGTGAATGTCAACATACAAATTGGACATTTAGGTAAACAGAATATCTTCTAGGGACTGTGTTGCTATATAGGCAATGTTCAATGTTGAACAATTGGCCTGGGCTCATCCATTATTTCTAATATCTGCTTTTCCTGCAAAGCTGCGGAAGGAGACATGGTGCTAACATTTTAGTGGTGCAAATCAGCTTTGCCTTGAAAATACTATAATTACAATAATTTTCTAGGCAAGTTACATGTTTAGCTTGTACGTAAGAGCTCACCCCTGCACGTTTATATGCTTCTTATCTGGATATTTCTTCTGCCTCTAAAAATAGAGATGTAAAATATGACATTATCCAAGAAGTATAATATGTGCTACAGCAAGCTGTATCAATTTAACTTGAGTCCAGACAAGGAGCTCTCTACTGAGATTGTATTCAGATCTGCAGTTTTGTCCCATATGTGCTTCACTAACTAATCAAACTACCCATGCCACTTTACAATGTTTTATAGAATAGACACATAAATGTGTTGTTTGCATTGTAAATTTTGTGATTTCAAGTTAGTTGTTGGTAATTTGCCCTGTTGTTTTTAATGGGTCTACTGTAAGCATGACTATGGGGTTGTGCAGACCACCCCTGAAGGGGCAGCCTGCAGCCAGCACCATCTTCTCCAGATTGGGGCCACGGCAACCACAGGCTGCGACCCCGATCTGGCCTTTCTGTGGAGCAAAAAGGATTCGCAAAAAGCGGCTGCAGCTTTATGAAACTCCTCTGGCACCATGTCACGTGGAGTGCCAGAGGAGTGCCATGATGCCACGCGCTGTATGGTGCGGCGCGTGGTATCACACCACCATGGGGGCAGAGTTGGGGCATGTGTAGTGTGGACGCCATGCCCCAACTGTCCCCAGGTCGGCCTTAATGGCTGGTCTGCACAGCCCCTTAGTCTGGATCTGCCCTGTGGTTTTGCATCATTATTTTTTCTGAGCTTTTGGGCAGAAGGATTAAAAGACAGCATCAAATACATACTGGTCAGTTTTTCTATAATTAACTACATGGTAAAGGAATATAACCTCTGGTCTTCTAGATTTTTGACCAATAAATCCCATCCCACTTATCATGGTTAAGGAACTGAGTGAGTTGTCCAAAATCTGCCAGAGTGAAGTTTCTCACTCCTGGACTTTAGACAAGTGTAGAACAGTTAAACGATTGATTGTCCCTTCCCTTTTAAGAATAAGGAAACAGGATTCCAAACACAAAATCCTGACTGTCAGGTCTAGCATCTCTATGTGTATCCACTAAAAGGGGAAAAATTAGCATATTGTATGCCATTAACATTTGTAATGGCGAAAGTAGTGAGGGAAATGAACGTTTCTGTATTAGCTTCCCTGAGAAATAATTTACCCAGTACTATTTTTAAAAAGAAAATATTCATGGGGAAATTGGCTCCCAAGATAGAAGAGAGGAAATTTGAATGTAGTACCAGTCAGAACTTCAGTATGCAAAATCACAGTCTCACAAAAGGATACCTGTGCTGGGGTTTCCCATTCTCAAGGCATCCTTATATAAAAGTGTAAAAAACATTTTATAATTATGAAATTGTATAAGAAGCTGGGAAGAAAGAGATTTTTTTAATGCTCTCATGCCGAAAGAAAGAAAGAAAAACCAACTAGTTACTGTGCCACCCTCCCACTGGCTGTGGTGGAGCAAACGTGTGAAGAGGCTACTGAAGTATACTGTACCACTAATTGTGTAAGAAAATGTCACAAAGAAGATAATTTGTGATAAAACGAAAATGTGCCATACGTTTTTTGGTTGTAGTTTTAACCAGACCCAAGAATTATTCTGCAGAATTCAGAAAAGCATTTTGAGTAGCACAAGACAATTAGGTCTGGTGGTAATGAATCATTGAGCTGTTTAGCAAAGGATGCCATGATTGAGAGGTGGCTCATACAGTACTGCTCACACTTTCCACGGTACACACAGTTACCAGGTGTTTCAGTAATTCCTAAATACCTAAACAACATTTTAAACTTCAGAATGTGATTTTAGTAACTTCCTAGAAGTACCTTGGATGTGCACATCCAAGGCACTTTTTTTTTAAATGTAGTGTCGATGAAAGCTATAGTTCTATAACACAAGGGAATAGTTCCCATTGGCTGGAGTGGAATTTTTTTTGAATGGCAGAATAATTTTTTAAAATGTTGGCATAAAGAAATCAAAAAATAATAATACATATGTACAATAAGAAAAAATAAAACATCTTCAATATGAAAGAAACCAAGGTTGTATTCAGTACCTTAAAAATAAGTATTCTTTCTTAGCTGCCAAAGAAAAGAAGAGTGATCAAAATGTTTTTGCGAAATTGAAGTTCATACCCACAATGTGGTATTATACTGCCTCTATTCTGATTGCAACAGACTTAGGTTATTTTAAGAAATGCAGTAAAATACATGTCTTAAAATTAATGCACTGAAATCTTAATCTTAGTGGAAATGCTTTAGGAAAGCCTTCCCCAGTCTGAGGCCCTCCATATGTTTTAGGCTACAACTCCCATCAACCACAAACTGTATGATCAGCTATCAGTTTGGAAAGTGGTTGTGTGCACTTGCATGTTTGTACATTCAAATTGCCTGTTGATTTATGAATTTTATAGGGTTTTCTTAGGCAAGGAATACTCAGGTGATTCTTCCAGTTACTTCCTCTAAAATCTAGCCTATAGCACCTGCTATCTATCTTCAAATATCTGGAGAGCAGTATAGCAGCTCATTTTCCCCCACTGTGATTATATAAATCGAAATACCTTTTCATACATTAGCACTTACCAGTATACAAATATTTAAAATCTTTTCCCTCCTGTTTTCCTGTGTACTGCTGCAGTGAGGGAAATTTCAAGTAAACAAGGTAGAGGTGGGATAACTCTGGGAAGGGATACTTGCCAAAGTGTGGGAAGTTACTTTTTCAAAGTAATTTATTGTTGGTTACAGTGCTATAAAAACATGTCACTGTACTGCTTGTTATTTTTGTGCTGTGGGGGGCCCAGAAAGATTGATAACATAATGGCATAGAACTTGAAAGGGCACATCAAAGTGCTTCTTAAAATGCCCTTTAAAGTTAACTTTGAATAATAACTGGAAAACATTGCTCAGTCATACCACTAGATCAGTTTGATTCCCAAGTATTATGTTACTTCTGAAATATGCTGCCTGGGTTGCCAAATAATATCTTGGTGTAGATAACTCTTACTTTTAATATGTTACTTTCAAAACCTTGGATTTGTATGATATATGAGAATACTCTCCTATACAAAAAATAAAATAAATCCCTGCACATAGAAAACTATCAATTGAAGTCCTGCAGCACATGTCTTTTCAGAAGCCAGCCCCACTACGTCCATTGGAGCTCACCCCTTGATAAATGGATACAGATTGCAGCCTCCATACTCCAGGGAGAAGGTTCCTGGCCTAGGCTTTTTGATGTGTAAGCGTTCTGTGTGAAGGGGCCTACCTAATTTGCTTTTTGGCAATCATTTATTTCCAAACTTATGCAAGGGCAGTTGGAAGCGGTGGAATTTTCCTAGCAAGTTTTATTTGTTTACTACTATGTCATATGTAAAACAGCCATAAAAGCTTCTTTCCAGGCATTCTGGGTAAAAAAAATCCCAATTTGCTAAGAGTTATCACATGGATCAGCAGGCTACAACTTTTGCTATCTTTATCAGTGATGCAACATGTTACAAATGATTGTTGATTCATACAGCTTTTTGGATGTGCCTTGATATGGTTTAACTAAAGACTGATTCAAACATAGGAGCTTATCCCATGGCTTAATAAATTGATTTATCTCTATCCAGCTTAACTCTTAATTCGGGCAACATCCTGATATTATTACAAGGTTTTTGCCACTAATTTGCCACCTGAATACAGCCTGGGTCCATCCCCGCTTCCAGGAGCTGTTAGCAGAACTGGATTTTTATAAAATTTTGGAATGTGTGCAGAGTTCACTCTGACCTCAAGCTGACCTCCTAGTAGACCCGCCATTCCTCAGTAGCGAGAAGACCATTTAGGCAATTCGCAAGGGAGGAGGCAGGATCCCTGGAAACAATACACTCGGAAAATCCCAAAGGTAGCCTGAGAGTTGCTAATGACGGAGCCATCACCTCCAAGACTAACACAATGCTGTTTGTTCTTAGTCTCACACTCGATGGGCCGGTGATCAAGTAAACAACCCACCCATCTACCTGGTTGTCTTCCCCCAATTGTGTCACACCCAACTGCATTGACCAGGCCACCCTACACCTCAACAAAGCCCAGGCAATCAAACACCTTCAGCCAACTAATTAAGCTTATTGCTAGAGGCTAGATTTCGCCTGTAAAAACCCTTGGATTTGCCCATTCAGGTGTGCTACTCTCAGAATACAGCTTGGCTCCACACCAGACTGAACTCATATTGCTTCTGAAGTTATATGGGGCTTGCCTTCTCTATAACAGTAGCAATCTTAAATTGGTAGGGCCCATTAAAAGTATAGAGAGAGTAGAATTAGTATGGTTTAATTATAATTCAGGATAAGAACTTCTTCGGGTGAAAGAATATAACACCTAACTATCTTGTAAAGTGCAGATCTCATTGCAAAAATAGCAAGACATTTACAGCTCAGAATAATTTGATTAAATTGATTAAGAAATGTTAAATATGCAAACAGATGGCAATATGGATTAATAAACAATACTCTTAGATGATAAAACTGGCAGAAGATCCATAAGGGTTGACCATTCTTCTTTAATAATATAAATCAGGATTTTTTATATATATTTTTTTCATATATAGTCCTTGAATGTCAACCAAAGAGCTGCTTGCTAAAAGATCATGCTGGTCTGTCATTTTTCTATAATCTTTAATAAAGAAATAATTAATTGATTAAAAACATGTCTCGAACTTTAGGTCATATTTACTTAGCTGTCAGTGGCTTTCATAAGCTGTGTTGTGAAGCACATTCTGTTTTCACAGAGTTTATATTACTCCATGAGAGTGGAACCCAAGTTAGCACCAATCCTGGCATGGCACGTTCCCAGAGTTGTACACAGAAGTAATTTCTTAAGAACTGTCCGCATCATTGTCTTTCCCCCAATCAAAGTTGACCCCTATTTCTGGAGGGATGGTGCTGGTGATGTGAGGAGAAGTCCCATTAGGCTCCTCCCATGTGATCCAGGGCTTGTGTGTGTGTGTGTGTTGTGTGCCTTCAAGTGATTTCCTACTTATGACTACCCTAAGGGAAACCTGTTATGGGATTTTCTTGGCATGATTTCTTCGGAAGAGATTTGCCGTTGCTTCCCCCTGAGACTGAGAGCATGCAACTTGCCCAAGGGCACCCAGTGGATTTCATGGCTGAGTGGGGAATTGAACCCTGGTCTCCAGAATCATAGTCCAACACTCAAATCATGGGAATAGCATTCTAATAATGCAGTCCATACTATTGGAATAAGAATCCTATGCCATCTGGCCATGGTCATCATATAAGAAGAAATGGATGCAGAGAGAGGAAACTTAAATTAACCAGATGTAGCCAGATGTCCAGGAACAGCCTATCAATGACTTAATACTGTTTTGGTGGTTGTTGTTGTTATTCCCCCATAGTTGGCACAAAAGCCTATGTTATAATTTTTGTTTCTAAAACTGAAAATCTGATGGCCTTCAAGCCAGGGTAAAACTACTGGCTTTAGAAAATGGGAAGGATAGCATTTCACTTTTTATTATCTCCTATTTGTTATCTCCCTGTCTTGAATCCTATAGTAACTAGTGGAGTGACTTGTGGGAAACAGCTGATTAACAAGGCTTTGAAAGGACAAGGTTATGGGAAGCTTCCACTTTATTATTGGAAAAAAGTTCATTTTTTTCTGGATTCTTTCAAGATAAACCATAACAGTGGTGTGCATTTATTAACTTTTATCAGTGATTGCTTGCTTTCTTGGGTTTCCAAAAGTCTTTCCAGCCAAATGAGGCACAGTACATCCAGATACGTCTTGTTTAATTAATATGTTGGTAAGTCTTTTATCTCCAGTTAAGTAATTTTAAGAGAGAGAAATATCGCTTTGCAGATTGAAGGCTTCCACTTTAGGTAGATCAAATTTTAATAAATATCAGCCTGTTTACTATTTTAAAGGTAATTCTTAGGGAGTTAATTTAGAATTTGTACCATCAAGATAGGAAGCATTCCAATGAAACATTTCAATACTTCATCTTTTTTAATCTTGCTGTCTCTCAGTTCTGTCATCATCTTTACTTTTAATAGGAGAACTGGATTTATACTGTACCCCTTGCCTTTCAAGCTGTCTTGTGAATAAGAGCTATGTATTATATTTTCCAGAAAAAAATCATTAAAAAAAACTTAGAATCATGTGATTGCTTTGATGATAAACTCATGAAATTACGATGAAACTGAGAGATATATGCTTTTAGATGGATGCTCCCAGCACACAGCAAAGAGGCATTGTGCCTCTATGCTGTCTTTCCTCCTGAGCAGAGATGGAAGAAGTACTGAGAAAGATGAGAGGGTTACAAAAGAAACAAAGCAAGGTATGACCCCCCCCCCCCAAAGCGTGACTGCACAATAAAAGCCACCTCTAATTGTAAACTATAACTAAATTAACTAAATTAGCAATCATTGGCACTTTTCCAGTACACATTTAAGTAAGTGGCTTTTGTATTAACACAATTCACTAATATTGTCACTGGCCTGCTAAAATATTTTCACAGAAGCAATGTCTTCCAAACTCACAATCCCAGAGGGGTAGGTTTTTTTCTGCATTAAACATTCACCCAACTGAATCAGAATCAGAACAGCTCAACCAATGGCTCTCAGTGTCCTTTCTGCTTGTCAAAGACTTTATGGCAGCTCAGCTAATCATCAGAGGATTTCATCTCCACCACATTGTATAGCACTTTAAAACACAGGTATTTATAAGTGAGAGAGTTTTTATAAAGAGCTATCAAAACCAACTGTGCATAGTCACAGATTCTGGAACATTTCCATCTCTAATGTAGTTCTATACTTCCCTATGCTGAATTTCTAGATGCTATTTATATGAATTTATAAATTTTCTCTCCCCTTAATCCAGCTGTTAGCTCTAAGGGTTTGAGTCCACTGAAATTCCAAGCTGCAGGTAAGAAAACAACTTTATCCCCTGGCATCAGCTTCGCTGCTTGCGGCCAATGTGTTCCATTGATATTCCCCAGCACGTGAATGCATTTTATTTAGCAGAGACCCATGGGACATCATTGGCTTACAAAATCCTTTGGAATTTGTTGGGTTCATTATTTACCAGTCCTTTGATTTAACTCTTCACATCCATCTAATGAATCTGTTCATGGAGTGAATGCAAAAATAATCTGGACAGCACTTATCTTAGTTCATTTGACGGTAATGGGTTTTGTAAAGATTGCTTTGCAGGATCACTAGGGATCTTCTGCCAATATATTGAATTTTGACTATGGTTGATATGGAAAATGGGAATCCATGCTTTCAAATGTGGTGGGGACATGCAAATAAGTAACAGTGGATAAGCAGCTATTGCCAGCTGTGTGTTAACAGTTGTCTTCCATTCTCAATCTTGATGGTATTCACTTCAAAAAAAATCACTAACTTAAAAATAGTTGTGTATGAACGGCCTTTCCTTGGACAGCATATGTATCTGTGATAAAGAATAAACATTACTATCAAGTACCCTGCAGAGCAAGAATGGGAAATATGTGGGGCTCCAGATGTTACAACTCCCATAAATCCAAGATAGCATAGTCAAAGGTGAGAGATTATGGGGATTACAGTTCAACAACATGTGGAGGGTCACAAATGCCCATCCTGTTGCACTGTCTGGTACCATGCAATACCTCATCTTGTGAAACATCTTTATGAAAGATATGACTTTCTTCTTTTTTATATGTAGCTATAACCAAGTTTTTGAAAACCCCATCTTTCCGAATACTGTCTTCCATCTGTATATCCATTGGTTCAACCATTCACCCATCTATCCCAATCCTGCTGTGGCATTTTAAGAGTGGATTCAACAGTCACTGCTGTAGCATAAGTATCCTAAAAGTTAAATCAAATGATTATAGCAATGAACCTAAAAGAAATGAAGGCAGCCTAACATATCTTCATAATGAACTTACAAAGTGCAAAACTCAAGTTGTTCTCTAAAAATATGTTGTTTTTAAAACAAGTTGTTCTCTAAAAGTTATAGAATACTTAGTTTACATATATGTGTGGGATACTGCTACTAAAAACTCTCATTTTGGGGTAGAGTTAAGTGCCAAAGTCGACAAGACAATGGAAATCTTTGAATGGATTGCACCTCTTAAACTTAGCACATAGCTGCTGCAGCTGGGGAATATGTAGTGCAGGAGGGGGTGTTTAATCCTTTTCTTAGCACTCTTTTCTGCATAAAAATAACTGCTAGGTTAATCATCTCATTCAACATTGCAGCCCTTCTCTGAATTCCTCCCCTGGAGACTGCTGATTTCCAAAATATAAGCACCTTTCTTGAGATACCATGCTTGCAAAAGTTATGAGAAAGAAATACAGAGAGAGTTTTAGAAAAAAAGCAGCTGATGGGGGACTGGTTAAGCATCAATAATGACTTCTCTTCTCACAATCACCATTTCTGATGATGCTTTTTCCACCCCTGAAACAAATCTATCTATCTATCTACCTACCTACCTACCTACCTATCTATTGAGGTTTTTTTCTAGGTGCTCCATCATGCAAAGACAGCTGGCAACCTTAGATAGAACCTTCTCTGCAGTGGCATCCCTATCTACAGAGTTTCATCCATAGGAAAGCTCATCACCTGGCACCAAAACTGCTGTTTTTATCTTCAGACAGGGTAACTGACGCAGGCTTTTAGCAGTAGTTTTAATGTAGTTTTAAACATACTGTTATTTACATATTTTATCTGTATTTTTTGTTTTGTTTTGCAAACTGCCCCAGGGAATTTGCTCTAGCAAAGTACATACATTGTTAAAATAAAAACAGACAAATAAAATCTGAGTGTAGTGTGATGTTTGTTCCCATGACTGTTCCTCAAAGTCACTATGCATTGCATTTAATTCTGGAATATTATTTATTTTCAGAATATCTTTCAAAGAAGAAAAGAAAAGAAAAGAAAAAGAATCATTAAGATGCAGGAAAAACAACAACAACAACCAGTGTCTCTAGGCCTGCATGCTTGGAATATTGAGTCATTCTTTATTATTATTTAAGGTAAGTTCACAGAATGTACCAGTCAACTGTTCAACATACACTGGTTTTGAGTGCTTGGCTGAAACCTCTGGATGCACTTGCCTGAATGGATTGCATCATTCTGCAATTCTGTACCTATTTTTCTCTTACAGCTGCACTTTGCTGCCTACTTTAATTTTTTTCAGTTACAGAGCAGAAAGAATTTTTTGCTTTTTAATTGTACCACTTTTTAAAGGATTTGTCATGTTTCAGTTTCTGGATGGATAACTTTGAATGTTGATTTGGAATCTGGCCTTAAGGACATTCTCCCTTTAGGTTGTTCTAAAGTAAGATCCCGGCTCTGATTTTAGCCTAGTTGTAAAGCAAGTACAGCTTTTTTTAAAGGATGTGATCCTCCATTCTTTCATAAGGAAAGCTTTCTAAACAAGCAAAGCGAATGGTTACATATTACAGTTTAAACCACTTGATCTTCTAGTGCAACTATGGCCACTCATTTTCTTTTTAATTATCATTAGAGAGTTTAGCGTAAAAAACAGGCAAAATAAATGCCGTATAGTATTTGCGAAGTGCTTCAAAACTGTAGGTGGAAAGTTCTAACTGGAAGAGTAGGAAAAAACCAAGAGAAAAAATGAGAATAGGAAGTATTTATCTTCATCTGGAAGTAGATTCTCTTCATTCCCTGGAAGGTGGTCTGAGGAAAGCCCACAAACTGGGATAGATGTCATGACCCCAACCCTAATGGTCAACCAGGACTTCAACATGGAGGAGGAGGAACCTCAGGAAGACATGACATATGCCTTGGAGATTGTGAACTCAGATTAGGAGTGGGGGCTCAGTTTCACTCCCCCTTTTAGTTTTTTTTTTAACTTCAAGTTCTTTCTAATCTCAATATGAAGAAATTTCAGATGATGGAAAATCATTTTTAAATGAACTAAAATGCATTTCTGTCCCATCTGCAGCAAATTCATTAAGAAGAGCTTATCCCATGTGTTACAGGTGATGAATCACTCATAGGTTGGGTGGTATAGGCAACTCTAACTCAGCGCTTAACATGGCTGAATAGACAATGATCCAACTCCACACTCAAAGCCCTAAACCTGGTTGGACAATATGCCCATTTCAAATCCTACCATATCCATTTTTTTCTTCAATCTCAAGGTTTGTAAAATCACAAAGACTAGATCTGGAAAAAGACTAACTGAAACAAAATCCTCACCCATCCATAACCCAAACCATGGCCTCAACACCAAACCTAATCCAGAAGTCTCTTGAACCAGAGTCCCTACCCTCAGACTGGGGAGCTTATGGCATAGCTTTAAAAAGCAACTGACTGCTCCCAAATTGAATTCTGATCCAGGCTGTATCTTGTTCCTATTGCATGGCTTTTGTCTCCAGATCCACCATCTAAGTATAGCCTGGCTGCAGCCTGGGTCCCCTAACATGCTTCGGTGGCCATTTTTCAAAGTTGGGAGCTTTCCGACTTTGAAAAATGGCCGCCCAAGCACGTTAATAGACCTGGGTTTCAGCCAGACTGTACTTGGATGGCAGATTTGGAGTCAAAATCCATGCAATAAGACCAGGATGCAGCCTGAATTAGAATTCTGAAGCTGTATGATAAGCCCCTGGGTTATCAGTTTCCCGGGGGAACTGACCTCCTCCCTATCGTTGTCCTTAAGTGTCCTTAAGATTGTAGACCATATTAATGAATACAAATTGGCAAAAACAAAACAAAACAATGGAGTAAAAGACTTTGGGCCACAAGACAAATCTTTTAAGGCTCTCTACTCTTTGGGAAGTTGTGGAGCCCCAGATAGATAATCTGGTTCAAAGGGGATAAAAATCCCCAAATGAGCTCCAGAAGAATTTAATGGAGCAAATTATCTGCTTGGAGCTATCCAAGGTGCTATAACATTATACTACCTGACTGGCTGAGCCACACTCAGGCATCTCCTGTGCCCTCTAGAAAAGAAGGCGAGGAGGTGGGTAAGTGCTCATATAGGGCAAGCAGTTGTACAGTCCCATGAAGCAGCAGAGCTAGTAAGGACTAGTTATGCTTGTGGCAGTGAGGTTGGGGGAAAATTCTATTATGGCTTTATTATCTTCTTCATTGTGATTTCTGTGCCTCAGAAAATTGATTTTATCTTACTATTGACATGCCACCCATCAGTTATTCCAAGAGGTGAGTAGTCTATTGGGATCATGCTCAGACAGAGTAGGGGTCAAACCCTTAGTTGTGGGCTGTAATAAATGTGCTAGGCACTTCAAGAGAAAGTCAGGCTATTGATATTGATAAGACATTTGTATCAGTCTGTCCCTCCACATGTAAGCTTGTTCCTTGCTCATCTTGATAAGATTTAGAAGATGTGGACTGATTGGGTAAGTCTAGGAGATGGTAAATGCCTCCCTATGTTGGAGTAGGAAAAATGCCTTTTATCTTAAAGGAATCTGTAGCAAACACTTGACAAAGACCTCCATGAGCCTAGATGCGGAGACAAATCCCATGCAGAAACGGGATTTTAAAATCCACTAAACTCCCACAAATGTGGGGGGGGGGGGGGGGTTCAGACGCGTTGGCAGAAAGAGAAATAATGTGAAAATAATAGAAACTGAAAACTGACAAAACCACTCCTTTCTACTTTCAGTATTTCCCAAAAGTAAAAAAGGAGCACTTTTGTTGGCTTTCCGTCTGGTTATTTTTGCGTTATTTCTCTTTCACGCAAATGTTGTGTGAAAAACAACCAGCATTTGCGGGCTTTTTCCACTTTCTGTTCAGGTTAACCCTGAACAATATGTGAACCCACAAAAGCTGGTTGTTTTCACTTTAAATCTAGTTTCTGCATGGAATTCATCCCGTGTAATAAACTCCTAACTTAAAGAAATTGGCAGCATGAGCTTTTCCAGACTTCGTCTCCTTCCTCAGATGCGTTTAAATGCATCTGAGAAAGTAGACTGAAGTCTACGAAAGCTCATGCTGCCAATTTTCCTTCTTTCAGTTAGTCTCAAAGGTGCTACAAGATCTCTCTACCTATTAATTCTAGAGACTAACACGATTATATCTTTGAATTCTACTTATTTTGGGACAAGTGTGTGATGGTTGTTTAAACTGATTTTACTGTATGCCACCCTGAAATCTTTGGTGATGATGATGCTGGTGGTGATATTGAGGTATTGTTTATAATCCAGCAGAAATAAATTATATTTTTCATCTAGTAAATTTTGCAACAGAACACCAAGCTTTAGAATCTGTGCTAGCTCACTCTATTTGTCTTAACTAGAGTTTGTGCTGATAGAGTTCTTTGAGAACTAAACTGTTTTGCTTGTGAGCCAATTACAGTGTAATGCATATATCTACAGTCTAAATCTTGGAAGTCTTTCACAGAAATAAGTGCATGCATTTAAATGCAAGCATGCACACACACATACACACACACATGGAATAAGTTATCCATGCAACTTGTTCAAAGACAATTGTATGAAGAGGAACTGGATAAAATTACTAGATCCTGTTTATGAGCTAATCCTGATTATGTGACCCATTCCAGTGGAACTTTTTCATGAATACATCTATTGGAATCATTCCAAAAACTTGTGAATAAAATATGCAATGGAAATTGGCATATGAATATCTGAAATGAATATCTAGGAATGATGTACAATGCAGATTAAGGGTTGGTTTGTATTGATTGTTAAAGGGCATGGTCAAAGAAATCTTTCCTTTCCACTGAAAATATAGAAACTGTATTTTCCTAGATAGGAAACAATTCGATTGGAATATCATATGTTCCTGGTAATTTATTTTCCCCCCATTTCTCTAATTGCAGCTTCCATCTCTGTTGTTAGAATTTGGGGTTCATCTTCATTTGACTTTTTGATCTAAATGTTTTAGAATCTGGATAGCTAACAGACCTCTCATAAGCCTGCCTTCATTTTGTGATCATGGAGAAGCAAAAAAGCTCTTGCATCTCCTTTCATCCTTTAAGGTGTGGACAGCAGGGACACAAAACTGGTTCTTTTCATTAGCAGTGCTGTGATCACAGAACTCACTGTCCTGTGAGATTTGGCTACCCATTTAATCGAACAACTTTAAACTTCCATTATAAAACATGCTACTTCTCCCACACCACCCTTAAAAAAAAACCTTTGCTGCCAATATTTATTTTTGTTCTTGTTATTTTTGTGACACTTGACTATAAACTTTCCTGAAGAAGGAGGATAGAAGGAAAGCTAGAGCTAGAAAAATGGATGAAAGTAGAAAAAAAAAATAGCCCCACCAATTTTCCAGTTTCAGATTGTAACTGGTGCATACAAAATGCATAACAACAAACATACTAAACTCTACCCTGTGTTCTTTAATTTTGCAATGTTGTCCTCTTTGACGGGATCTGGCTTTCCCAAGGTTGGATCTGTCAAGATGCTGAAGTAACATGTAGCAGACTGCAAAAGCTGGAAAGCATTTGCAGTCTGCTATGTGTTACTTCAGAGGGCTGGCAGATCTGAAGGACTTTCTTCAAAAATAAATAAAGATGAGTTTTATTTATTTTGCAGCCTTCTTTTGTGCATCAACACTCTGCAACCAAATGCAATCTGAGAGTCTTATCATGAGCTTTAAGAGCTTTCCACAGTTCTAACTCTAAATCGTACAGGCAAGCCTGGAACTGTGGAGAGCTGACCTCTTAGAGTCAAAGATGTCAGTCATGAATTCTTTATAGGCCTCCCCCGACCTTAGGTATGGAAGATATATATTTCAGAACTCTTATTTCTTCTCAGAATGAAGTACACTTCAAACTTTCCCAAAAATATATCACAATTTTGCTGTCTGTGAGAGCTCCAAATTATTTTTAGATTGTATTAAGGCTATATTCTATCTCACCAAAGGGCTCTCTCATCCAGCATCCTCTTTCCCACTAGCCAAGCAGAGGCTTACAAAGAAGTCCATAAATGGGATATAACTGTAATAACATGCCATTGTTCTTGTTCTCTAACAACTGCCTCTAACACTCTAGTGTCATAGTGGCCATTGGTAGCTTTATACTTTGTGAATTTGTCTTGTCTCCTTTCGAAGTGGTCCAAATTAGCAGCCATTACAGTATGCCTCTTGCTAGCAAATTCCAGTTTAAATATGGATTGTGTTAAGACATACTTTCTTTTATCTGTTCTGTTGTACATAGTTGCGCAACCTCCATCTTTTGTTTTCATGAAGATGGCTACTTAGACATTTTTTTTTTTCTATTCTGCACCTCTGCTGGCCAGCATCATAGGCGGAATTTTGCTTACATTCTGTCCCAAGCTTATCTGCCTTAATGGAGAGTTTCAGCTCTTCAGATACTTTCTCATAATTTTCCTTTTTGTTCTGACATCAGTTGTTGCAGGTGTCACTCTTTTTATGTGGCATCTCATGGTTACTTCTACAGTAAGTGGTACTAGATGCAGACGTCTACTTATGTTCTTATGCTTTAAGAGAAAGAAAAGTATTTATAACTACTGACGTTTTTACACCAGACTCTTGCGGGTACCTAATTTAACAAACCATGATTCTATTGACAGTGCGAGGCAAATATATTAGTGTTGTGATATAGTTATTAACTTTTGACTATTCAACAACACAATCACCACTTGTCTGATTTTTATACATATTCTTATTTTCTATCTGGTTAAAATGCTGAGAGATCAATAAGGTTTTGAAAGCAGATCTGGAAACTAATGAGAAACCATGCAAACCAAAGAACATGGGCAGAATGTGCTACTGGTTGCATTAGATAACAGTACTTTATATTTCACTACATGATGTTTCTAAGCAATCTTACAAAACAACTTTGTTTTTGTTTTTGTTGTTCTTGTTGTGTACCAATATATGATCCTAGTTGTTTCCAATGTATGGTGACCCTATTATGGAATTTATTTGGAAGATTTGTTCAGAGGGGGTTTGCCACTGCCTTCCTCTATGACTGAGAGAGAACGACTTGCCCAGTGTCACCCACTGGATTTCCATGGATGAGTGTGAATTTAATCCTGATCTCCCAGACTCCTAAGCTGATAGTCAAACCATTATACCACACCTTTCAAAACAGAATGACTGGATTCTAAAATCAGCCAGTGTTAAGGGCTGACTGGTTGTTAAATTTATGTGGTTTCAATTAATCTCTCTCTATGGTTGTGTGATTCCTCACACCCCACCTCCCCCTACAAAGATTGCTACTTATCCAAATATTTTCCTTCACAAGACTGAGACTATGACTATTTGACTGTGAGATCCCAAATCCATGGACTGTAGAATATGTCACTGGTTGATTGGACCCAGAAAAGTGCTGTAGTCCTATATCTGCTTACTTGAATGTAAGTCCTACTGAATTCACAGGGACATGCTTCTAAGTAGATATGTAAATTAAGTGGGCTTAATTCCCATTGAAATCTATGGGGAAAGTTTTTTCTTGCCTTAAGACTTATTGATTTCTATGGGAATAAAGTGCAACTAACTTCATCTGGATCATTTCCAGACTTATTTCTTTTTCTTCACTCCAAAGACAGAATGTACTGATCCTTCTGCACATAATTCCCCACAGCAAGGAGTTTAACAATAAAATAGATATATTGCAAAGAAGTAAATAATTTAGTTTGCATCTGAATTAACAGAACATATTCAAACTGATCTGTGATATTACTACTACTAGTAGTAATATTATATTACCAACATAATGTAACAACAATTATCCTCTGTAATTATCTAGGCAATTAGAACATTTTGAAGAATGCTCACTTGTGCTCATAAAATAACAAAAAAAAATCCCTACAAAAGCCAAACTTCCCCCATCCCCCCCCCCTTTTTGCTATGACAACACAGGAGGATATAGATTCTTCTCACTTAGAAAATCCCCACATAAAACATATTTGCAGATTATTTAGGATACTGATGAATAAAAGGGAGATTATCAAAGCTACGTACATATAATTCAGAAGGCTAACTAAATTAAAGCAATGTTGCTAAACAATATGTTTAATATGTTAAACAGTGTGTTGGCTCAGAGTTTAAGATTAAAACAATGTATTTATTGCTGTACAGTCTATATTTGACTGGACATTATAGTGCTCTGTTAAAGGATGAGCATGATGTATTATATTTGTGAGAGAAAAATACAAAAGCAATGATAGGTAATCCATCTAATGATTAATTTTCAGCTGTTTCTTGAATAGTAATTTTAAGATCATGAAAATCCCAATAGTCTTAAGGACATGAAAATGTAAGAGCTGTTCTGCATCAGATGAAAAGCCCCTGTGGTTCAACAGCATGTTTCCAAAAATGGCCAGTCACCTGATTCAAGAAAGTCCAACAGGCCAGCAAGGGGCCCTTCCCTGTTGTCTCCTACAGGAACAGACATTCAGAACCATAAATTCAGAGATGGGAAAAGTTACATTTTCGGATCACTTTTCTTCAAGTTCCCTGGGCATTCTGGGGATTGTGGTCCAAAAAGTAACCTTTCCAAGCTCTAAAACTGCCTTGAGGATAAAGGTTGTTCCATTTAGCTACAGTGGTTGATGTATAGCTGTTGATGGCTTACCCTTGACAGAGGATCTGTGAATCTGTCTATTGCACTTTGACTTGCTCCTGGGTAGGGCAATTTGTGGCCTTTCAAAGACAGTTGGAGCCAACAACTGAAGGAGAGTGGGAGTTGCAGTCCAACAACATCTAGAGGGCCACATGTTCTGTTGCTGATATACTGAGGTTGCTAGATGCTCCTAGCCTCAATCATAACATGAAATGTTTTTTTCCCTCCACTCTAAATTTCAAAGTGGAACCAAAGCAGTTGGTTGGCCTTACATAATATTTCATTTTTTCCCAATAATTTCAAATACCAATACCAGAGAAGGAAGAAATATTGCTATCAAAAATGCATAGGTGAACATGAACAAGTCTATAAACCTCTCTTTTCCCACTAACATCCTTATGTTTCACTGAAATCATCTTTTGTATAAACTCCTTTTTAAGTATAGTATATGGGGAGCAGATCATTAACATACACACTTAAAAAGGCCCTTGTTGTTCTGGTTGCCTTACATTTATTCTGTCAAGCTTTTTGTTGCTTATTTCCCTTGACTCTTATTTTTTTTTAATCCTAAGGCTACCCAGGAGCTTCCAGACAGTGCAGAAAGGGGAGAACTGACAAGTCACATGGAAAATGGTTGAGGATACTGTGCTTACTGATACCTGGCTGAGTATGTCTTACTGTTGGGGACCTCACCTGATGCAGATGTGTTGGAGCTATTGATGGGACCCCATGAGTCTACCTGGTTCCCATTAGAACACATCTGTTCAGATCAATAACAGGAAGACTAACCTTCTGATCATACATCTTTATACAGAAATAAACTATATTGGTTTAATGAAAATTCGCCCTAAATAAAGATCCCAAGATAATTTGAGGGAGCTTTCAAGTCACAGCAAGGAATGCAGTCTGAACATACAGTTTTTAAACAATCACCTTCATGCCTGCATTCAACCAGTGGAGAAGAAAATGGCCCCATATTTGGGTCTCTACCACTGAGGGAGTTCTTGTGAAACGAGCATATTTAGTACACACCAGGCTGTCTGTTTGCACACAGAAGATGCCTCCTCCTTTCTCCTCTTCTTTGGTTTTCTGTCAAATCAAGAAGAAAGAAGAAATGCCCTTCTACTACTGCCAAAAACTAACAATAACTTTACCACAGGGCCAACTCCATGCTTAAGCGGGTGTGTGTGTGTTGGGATTAACCATTCTACAATCTCTGGGGGGCTACACAAATCCCAACCCTGAAAAAATGAAAAACAAAACCAAGCCCCCCATAAAGGCATATTGGGTAGGGCATAAAGCAGGGAGGTATTGTTAAGACAGAGGTCAGGAAGAGAGTGTGATGGGAGCTGCAATGCTGCTTGTGTGATTGAGAGAGATGTGGTGACGACTGCCTTGAAAACGGTATGTCCCCACATTGTTTTACTAGCGTGACAATGACAATTGTTGTGAGAATGGTATGTGCAAAAAAGTCCCCAGTCAGCAATCTTACTACAGCATTATAGATCTTTGCTGGAGTTTCTGAACAATTTCCAAAGGCAACCCCATGTAGAGTGCAGATCATAGCACTCAACTAACTTGGCTTTTCAAAGAGGAATTCGTTCTCATCACTGTGTCTCAGGCAATCTTTTAAAACAGATATAGGCTACTGCAAACAGCAGGGGCCATATTTCCTTCCTGTGTCCAGCCAGTGGGCCCGCAACGGCATATTTCAGCACAACTGTGACATGATGTCATCTCCAGATGCCATTTTGGCCCATTTTCTGGCAACCCCCCCCCCTTTTTTGGTCTGTTTTGGGGAAATTTGTGGGATGGGGGTTAGGGGAGCAAATTCTTGTCATTGGACAATGGGCCCTTCTTATCCGCTGGGGTTTGGTTCCAGGATCCCCCATGGATAACAAAATCTGTGGATGCTCAAGTCCCATTCAATCCAATGGCATAACAAAATTGTGTCTCATATAAAATGGAAAATCAAGGTTTGCTATTTGGATTTTTTTTTTTCCGGAGTATTTTCAAGCCATGGATGCTTGAATCCATGGATAAAGAATCCGTGGATAAGGAGGGCCAGCTGTATATGGTTTTGAGCAATTTGGGGTAGTTTGGGGTCAAAAATCACCACAAAATTGGCCTGAATTTGGAAAATAGATGGGGGGGGGAACTGGGAGGTTTGAGGGACTTCTGAGAGGGGTCCTGAGCACTGCATTTTGCCCATCCTTGCTTTAAAACATAATCAACAACCATCTTGCTTCCTCTTGAAGACAAAGGTTGAACCTGAAAATGTCGTCCTGCAGTTTCTCCTTGCTGTTCCTCAAGTCACTTGCTCTTGGCAGCTGCAAGTTGATCATAGCTAGTCCCCAGGAGCTGCCACTTGTGGGATCTGATGCTGTGCTGAAATTAAATGATCCTAAGATTCTGGGGGAGAAAGTTTGGGTGAGCAGTTACCTCTGGGGTCTGTGTGGGAACAGTTTGTTCTACTTACGTGGTCTATTTTCAAACTTATTCAATAACAAGGATGCTCCAACGTCTAGAGGGAAAGATGGCAGGAAGACCAACTGTGTCTATGGCTCCTTGAAGATGAATGCATTTATGATGCCCTTGTCTTTTCTGAACTAGAGTCCACTTAATCAAATGTTACTCTGAGTTACTCATATAATGTATACCATTAAAAATGTTGGGGAGAAATTGCTCACAGTGAAATCTGAGAGAACTGAAACGAGACAGTACAGACAGGGGAATTTGCCTTATTTACAGCAGCCCTCTAGAAATCTGCAGAAGGCGGCATTCTTATAAATTGTGGAGGTAGTTGGTGACACATACATTAACTCTCTCACTCCACTTCCATTTCCCCTGTGTTGATGGGGAAGGTCTGTAAGAAGAGTGTAAACCTGTTCAGATGCACATGCTCACAACTGTTCTACACAACTAGTAGGAATTCTGCAGTGTTGGCTCCTGCCATAGTTACATAGTTAGGGCCTGGCCTAGAGTAAGCGGATGAACCCTCCCTCCAGTCCATCTGCCTTGGTCCAGGCTTCAGAGGGAGAGAAGAACATTTGGACCTCATCCTCTTCCTCACCACCATTCCCTTCTCCTTTTGTGTCATGACTTTTTAGATTGTAAGCCTGAGGGCAGGGAACCGTCTAATTAAAATTAATAATTGTAAGCCGCTCTGGTAGCCTTTAAGGCTGAAGGGTGGGGTATAAATAATAAATTAAATAAATTAAATAACTGCAATGCATCTCTCTTTCCCAAATGCCTGAAGAGGACAAGTGGTCATTTACAATGGGCCTGGTATCCACCAGGGTTTGGTTCCAGGATCCCCTATGGATACCAAAATCCATGGATACTCAAGCCCTGTTATATACAATGATATATTAAAATGGTATCCCTAACACATAGTGGCAAAAACAAGATTTGTTTTTTGGATTTTTAAAATTATGTATTTTAAAGCTTTGGATGGTTGAACCTATGGATGCTGAATTCTTGAATAAAACCAGAGCTTGGAAATGATACTGGTGTGTGTGGGGGGGGGGGGGCTATATCTCTCAGAATTTCCTAGACCTCACTGACCATGCTGGATGAGGGATTCTGGTAGGTGTAGTCCAAAAGATGTAATACATGTATATGAAGTAATGCAACAATTCTGATATGCTATTAGCAAAGTGACACCCATGACAATTATTCTGCAGAGCCAGAGGATTTAGCTTTGGTGTTTAGAAAGTCATCCAAAAATCAGTCTGCTGAAAAAAAATAATTAAAAATGGACCACAATTTATTTCTCCTGTCATTTTGTATTCCTCTCCAAAGAACTGCTCTATCAGCCACTGTTAAAAGCAAGACAGCTGACTGCGTAAGACTCTAATGGAAATGCCAGTGCTGATATTTCTCTATAACAGATACCAGTAGATAAAACCTAAACTGAATCAGAATGAGTTTAATATCAAGACTCTATTAATGTGAAGAAATAGCCAGTGCACAGGATAGATTAAAAAAACAACAACACCAAAACCAATAGACTTGTGAAGCATGTGCACAAAGCCCACCATATACCCTGTTAGCCCTGTATTTGCCTATGTACATACATTTTTAAGCTGCAATTATATAGATGCTTGCATGATCTTCCCCCTCCCCTGCCAACAGCATGTAGTTAAGGGGTTTACATACATAAAATGATTGAATAGAGAGTGCCCATATGCAGGGATACCTCTCCCGTTCAGATTTGTTACTCTTCATGTATAGCTTAGTGACAGTATCACAAGAAAAAGGCAGGGTTAGCATGCTACTCTCTCTGTGTCATTTCCACATACTTGTCTAACAAATGAAAAGTTGCTGAAGAATGAGAGAAGGAAATTGCTGTTGCACTCATGTGCTGCTTGTTGGCTTCCTATACACAATTGTTTGTCAGTAGAAGCCACTTCTGAGCATTGCATTGTTTCTCCCTTGCATTTTTCTTCACTTTTTGCCACCCCTGTCTTGCCAATATTCCAAAGTGTAAAGCATCCTAAATCGAAGAATGAGAATACAGTCACCCCTTCATACTTGCAGACTTGCAGTCCACGGTATTGAATATTCATGGAGAGGTGACCTCTGTTAATTTCAATGGGGCATGCCATAGGTTGGTAGGCATGTACAGTTAGCCCTCCGTATAAGTGGCTTTAACATTTGTGGATTTAATTATTTGTGGATTTGATTAATGTGTTCCCTCTAAGAATGTTTAGGACCTCCAGCGTGACACCTTCAGAAGTTGACAATAGAGGTGTGTTCAAGGACCTAGAGATTAGTAGAGAAAACACTTGTCTAGGCGTTTGTAGATTCTCCACTGTGACTCTATGGTCATCTTCTGGAAGATGTAAACCATAGAATTGCTCTGGAGGAACTAAAGAGTCATAGAGAGGTGTTCTTTTAGATTAAAAAATGTTTTTTATTTGCAGTTTTTCCTGTGCCCCTAACTTCAGAGAATGTGGAGGGCCAACTGTACACACAAAGGTTTGAATCCGGGTTTAAATGTAAAATTTTAATCCACCACACTACATTGGCTGTTTTGTATTAGGATATGAACATATAGGCTGAACCTCAATATTTGTGTCTGTCTATGAAGCTGGAATAATGCATTTGACACTAATTTGCTCAATGAAATGTTGGAAAGAGGGCACACATCAGAGACTGGAACATTGGTTTCAAAAGATTTAACATGCTTCACTAACTGTTGATGAGCTGAATTATCTAATGTGTTATGTTAACACAGGGTAGTAAAACATTTAGCTCATTAAGCTGCCATAATGCTGATTGTTAAGATTAATGTTAGAGACCACTGGAAAAGCAAATACAATAGCCTGTAATTCTTTGGTTAACACCATTGTCCGAAAGTCACACATGATGTTGTTGTCTCCTTTAAAAGTATTTTTGGGAAGCTTATGTTGCTGTGCACTGCTGAGAGAGAGTGCTGGGCCTGGCACTTTTCCGATGTAGACAAGTTCCTCAATCCAGCTGTTAGCTGGAGATGATGAAATTTGTAGTCCAAAACAACCTGAAAGTGCCAGGCTGAAGAAGATTGTCCTAAAGTGAATTGCATTTTGCTGCTGAACTGCTGTATTTCTTTTTTTCCACCCCAGCAACACATATTCCATTCTCATCCTTCAAATGCCATGGATTGTTTATGAGAAAATGACATATAAATTAGGGGGAAAAACACCCAAGTGCCTCTAAAATGCTTTAAAATGTCCCCTTAAACACACACACTAAAAGTAATTAGAATGTGATACTTATTTCACTAAAACCAGAAAAGATCCTTTATGCTCATTATGTTCCTTTTAAATTCTAACTCCATTATGACCTCAATTATTTTCCATGAATTCATTACAGATAACTGCATTATGCCTTATGTCCAATTTTTTTTCTACTCATTTGTACAAATTAGAATTTGGAATTGTTGTTTTTTGGATTTCAACTCCTAGAGCCTCCCAGCCTTTGGGGTCCAAAAAAAAAGTTAATTTTTCCGCACTCTGGAACAGAAGAAGACCTTGTCTGCCATCCCTTCCAAAATACTTTGCCTGATTGATGTGCTCATTGCTTACAGCATTTTCCTGTAGCATCTGATGCTAATGTGCCAAGGGAAAATTCCTCCAGCCAACTGGAACACCCCTTGGCCTCAACTCTCCCAGGCTATAGGGATAATAACATAGCAGTGATTTAAATCCTGGAACACATACCCTACTATTAGTGATCTTCACCTAATCGTAATTCAGCATAGGATTCAGCAATTTACTATGAATAACACAGTTCAGCTCTTCAGTCTTCTCTTCACAAGGAGAATAATTCCCAGCCTGCCTGCCTGCCTGCTTACCTTCCTGCCTTTCTTTCCCAGACACCCTTTTGTCTTTTAAACTTATTTTCAACACTTATGGAATACATATGATACAACCTCACACACCTGGAAAATAGCTGACCCAAAGTGACTTACAACATAAATTGGAACAATGTCCAGCTAAAATCCTATATTGGCACAACAGAAATAATCCAGATTGACATCACTTGGACTGCCCTGGCTCAGTGCTATGAAATTCTGGGAACTGTAGTTTTGTGAGACATTTATCTTTCTCTGTCAGAGAGCTCTGGAGCCACAACAAAGTACAATTCTCAGAATTCCATAGCATTGGAATTAACCACCTTTATAAAACTTTGGTGCTGTTGCTGCTATTGCGTGTCTTTGTTGTTTCTAACTTATGCCAACCCTAAGGCGAACCTTTCAGAAGGGTTTCTTGGCAAGATTTGTTCAAAGGAGGTTTGCCCTTACCTTACTCTGAGGCTGACAGAATGCACCTTGTCCAAAGTCACCCTGAACAGGGATTTGAACCCTGGTCTTCAGAGTCATAGTCCAACATTCAAACCACAACACCACACTTACTAACATAAAAGTAATTTTTAAAGTTCTCTCTCTGAACTTTTTTTCGGTCACTGAATCTAAGAGATTCATAGTTAATAATCATATCAGTTTTTGGATTTTTCCATGATATGTAACAGTAGAGCTGCAGTCTTTTTGTTGAGCAAAAAAGCACTGCTTTCTTCAGTGGTAATTATTAATTTAAGTACTTATAAAAACTGCAAATGGTTGGCAACTTCTTTGAAGGTTTATGCCTTTTTAAGTTTCTTACAGGATGGAATACCTGCTGCAACAGATACATGCAAATAATGTGTTTTTCATCAAAACAATTATTTTAGTCATAAGCAAATTTATACAGGTCTAATTAATGAAAATAATAGGATTAATAATTGGTAAGGACCCCAATTTTACCTTGGCTTTTGAAATGCATCTTTGCTGCTTCCTTTTGCATTAAGCAAGTTTTCAACTGTGCATAAATAGTGCTCTGGTAATAGCTTTTTGGCACATTTTATGCCATGTCCAAGAACAGAGGTTTTTATTTAGACCTCTTTGTATCTTTTTTCACATTGAAAACACAGCCTAGGCAATAATGTTGTTTGTTGTTAGCTACTTTTGAGTCGCCCTTGATTCATGGTGGCCCTGTCAATGAACCATCTCCAAGACTCCCTGTCCTCCATTGCTTTGCTCATGTCCTGCAAATTCATGACCATGACCTCTCTGACTGAGTCTATTCATCTAGTGTGCAGCCTTACTTTCTTTCCTCTGTCCTTTACCTTTCCTAGCATTATTGTCTTTTCGAATGAGTCATGCCTTCTCATGATAGGGCCAAAGTATGACAGCCTCAATTTGGTCATCTTTGGAGCTTTCTAGATTGGCAGGAAAGTGTGACATGAACTTGCCTTTTCCTTAATGCTTAGCAGCTGCACCACAGATGGAGCTGCGCTGTTCCACAGTTTTTAAAAAAGAAGCTGGGAAAACCAGCACCTTTTTAAAGGCGCTTCTTCTCCCCTAAAACGCAAAAAAAGCATTTTCATGGCACACTTTCCCTTTTTCTCATCTAAAGGCTAGAGTTTCATGCAGCCATGAACACACTTCTTTTTGCCAATCTAGAAAGCCCCATAGTTTCCATGGAGAGTTCAGGCTTGATCTGTTCAAGGACCCACTTGTTTGATTGTTTTGCTGTCCATGGTATCCTCAGAACTCTTCTCCAGCACCACATCTCAAATGCATTGATTTTCTTCTTACCCACTTCTTTCACTGTCCAACGCTCACATCCATATATGGGAATGGGAAATACAAAGGCTTGTACAATTCTAACTTTAGTGTTTTAGTATATCTTTATTGCTTAGGATCTTTTCTAGTTCCTACATAGCTGACCTCTCCATCTTTAGGGGCTCTATAGACCGCCCATTTTTGCACCAGATCGGGGCCATGGCAACCTCACACTGCAGCCCCAATCCAGCCTTCTGAGGGCACAAAGTGGCTCCTTTTTGCACCCTCAAAAGGGTGCCATAGTTGTGGCGGCACGGCTGTATGGCACCCCTTCAGTGCTGCGTCATGATGCCGTGCACCCTGACTCTGCCCCCAGGCTGGCCTTTCAGGACGGTCTGTCAAAGCTCTTAGTCTTCTGATTTCTTGGCTGCAGTCTCCATTCTGATCAATGTTTGATCCAAGGCATGGGAAAATCTTTTATTATTTTGATTTCTTCATTGTCTAGGTTGAATTTATGTAGCTCCTCTGTGGTCATTATTTTGTTTTCTTTAATGTTATAATAATGTTATACTAAATTTTTATGTCTAGAAAACATATTCAGGGGTAGCTGTGTTGGCCATGTAGCTAAGTACAATGACATCCCAAATCCACACAATAGTGATACCTTTATTGGACCAACCAAAATGCACAAAATACACGTTGCAAGCTTTTAAAGCTCCACTGGCTTTTACAACCACATCTTGATAAAATGCCAGCTTGTAACAATACTGTAATTCCCCCTCCCCTATGATTTTTAACATATTTGCCTAATGAAGAAGCCAGTGGAGCTTCGAAAGCTTGAAAAATGTATTTTGTGCATTTTTGTTGGTCCAACAAAGGTACCACTGTTTTGTGGATTTTGGATGTCATTGCACTAAATCTTTATGTGATGGAACAACAAGTATTCAATTCTTGCTGTATATTAATAAACTCTGTTTTGTTTTGTTTTTTAAAAAGTGCTTTTATGATCTGATTCCCTAAGGAAGATATTGTGAATTAAATTTGTGTTTTAGATAATGTAATGTTTAATGGTATTAAGTATTATGCAAGTATGTGATCATTAAAGCAATATTGCCCCATAGAAGTTTGCTAAAAATATACCTTTGTTCTGCTGAATATCTTCTCCAGCTGGAGCAGACCTTAATCTCCCCAAGAAAACTGACTTCTGAGAACAGATCCAATTTTACTAATCTAAGGAATGTTTTCTGTGTCTTAGCCTTCTGGAGAGAAAATGTTATTCTGAGATCTGTACTTGGGGAGGAAAAACAACTACAGAGAGGAACTGGGCTTTTTTGGCAACAACTTTATAACCTGACAACTTCAAGGCTAATACTATTGGCAGTGCATCTGCTTTTAGATTCTAGCAGGAAGTGTCTCTAGGGTCCCTGCATCAAGAAAAGAAGGCATAGAAGATTTTCAGCAGATTGCCTCAAAACACTTAACTGTGCTAAGGACAGGTCACTGGACTTTTTCTCTGTTGCTGGCTCTGACTCACTATAGAACCATTTTCCCCCTGTGGTCAGTTTTTAATTAGCAGTGTGCTTACTGATTAGATCTTAGGAACAGAAATCATTCTGTTAGGGTGTTTGGCAGCTATTCCCTCTCCACAGTTGTTTGGGGCTGGGGATGGAAAGAATATTTGCAATTGTTTGTTTCCTGGGGCGGGGGGGGGGGGGGCGGTATGTTGGAAAACTGTTAAGAATAATAGACCAGTGAGAATTTTGCACAATTTTCTCCAAGTATTTAAATGTTCTGAGGCGTTGCAAAAGATTTATTCTGCACAGAAAAACATATGGGTGGCTGTGTGCATATGTTGTTTTTTGCACAAAAAAGAAAAACACTTTTCTGTGTAGAAAATGAACTTTCTACGTAAGAAAAAACTAGACTGATTGGGGGAGTTATACAAAAAAACCAGCACACACATGAGTTTCCCTGTACAGAATAATACCTTGGCAACACTTTGGGACACAGACACAGAGAAAGTACTGCATATGAACATTTGGTTTCTCTCACAGCACAGTGAAAAATGCTTTAATTATTTGTCCTGCATGCAAGGATGAAATAGTTCAGGATTTCCATCCCTACCTGGAGCGAGTTCCAACTGATACCTAGAAGACTTCCTAACAGAACAAACTGTGCTCCTATTAACTATATTGTGTCCTGCAGCAGTTACATTTGTTCATATGCAACTCCTGTGATGGCAACAGCTATTAGTGTTGGTAGTGCTGATCTTCCTCTGTGAATGTGGCTTGAACTATTTTTCTGGGGTACCACTCCAGAATTCCTTAGCCAGTATGGCCACTCCAAAGGGAAACACTGGCCAAGCTTCCTGAGAAATTGTAGGAGTTGAACAGTAGTCCTCCTTTATTTGTGGGGATATATTCCAAGGATGCCTGAAACCACAGATAGTATCAAACCCTATTTGTTGTTGTTGTGTTCCTTCAAGTTGTTTCTGACGTATGGTGACCCTAACATGAACCAAACCTATCATAAAGTTTTCTTGGCAAGTTTCTTTGGGGGGGGGGGGTGCCATTCTCTTCCTCTGATGCTGAGTGTGTGTGACTTGCCCATGGTCACCCAGTGGGTTTCCATGGACGAGCTGGGATTCAAGCCCTGGCCTCACAGTCATAGCCCAACACTCAAACCACTACACCATGCTGGCACTATACTAGTAATATTTTCAGACAATGGCTGACCATAAATAACTGAAACCGTGGAAGAAAAATCACAGATAAGGGGGGACTAAATATCTTTCTAGAATTCATATATGTGAGTAGAATAAAGTTTGTTCTTCACTGTTAATAAACTGTTAGGACAAAGGTGACAGTTTTTGGCTCATGTGTGAACATGGCCAGTCCCCTCACATTCCTCCCCGGATTCATTTCTAGATGCATGGCAGGCACACTCTCCTTCTCTTTTTCCTCCATAGCTTTTCTAAAGTAAATAAAAATCTAATAAGAAAATAAATAAAAATCACAGAATATTGTAATTGTATTACTGCTGTGTTTGTTTCATTGGAGAATGGTTGAGGGAAAGCCAAAAAGTGGTCTTCTGTGTGGCACTAGAAGAGACAAGACACAGGCCAAGCTATGCCCTATCTGGTTAATAATAATAATAATAAATTTATTTATACTCCGCTCTTCAGCCCTGGTGGCGCAGTGGTTAAATGCCTGTACTGCAGCCACTCACTCAAAATATAAGGTTGCGAGTTCAAGACCAGCAAAAGGGCTCAATCTCGACTCAGGCTTGCATCCTTCCGAGGTCACTAAAATGAGTACCCAGATTGTCGGGGGCAAGTAGCTTACAGTTGTAAACCGCTTAGACACTCCTTAAGCGGTATGACAGTTGCTCCTCCAAAATCAAGCTTAATTGTGGTGTCCCTCAGGGCGCCATCTTATTCCCGATGCTATTTAAGATCTATATGAAGCCACTGGGTGAGATCATCCGGAGGCATGGAGCGCAGTGTCATCAGTACGCTGATGACACTCAGATATACTTCTCAATGACAAGATCATCTGCTCAGACCTCAGATGGCGTCTCTTCTCTTAATGACTGCCTGGCAGCGGTAATGGATTGGATGAGGGAAAACAGATTGATGCTTAATCCAGACAAAACAGAGGTACTGACAGTTACCGGCCCGAAACTAGGTCTGGGAATACAATTCCCAGTCCTAGATGGAGTCACACTCTCCTCAAAGGACTCTGTTCGCAGTCTGGGGGTGCTCCTAGACTCGTCGCTTCACATGACGTGTCAGGTGAATGCGGTGGTCAGAAGTGCCTGTTACCAGCTTCAGCTGATACGCCAGCTGCGCCCTTTCCTGGAGATGAGGGATTTGGAAACTGTGGTACATGCCTTGGTCACCTCACATTTAGATTACTGCAATGTGCTCTACATGGGGCTGCCCTTGTGCTTAACCCGGAAACTTCAACTGGTTCAAAATATGGCAGCCAGATTAGTCACTGGGGCATCTAGGAGAGAGCACATAACTCCTGTGCTAAAATCTCTCCACTGGCTGCTGATTAGTTTCCGGGCACAGTACAAGGTGCTGGTTTTGACCTTTAAAGCCCTTCATGGCTCAGGTCCATCCTATCTAAGGGACCGCCTCTTCCCATATGAGCCCACCCGCACACTTCGGTCCTCTGGGAGGAATCTGCTAAAGCCTAAGAAAACTAGGATGGCACAGACCTCCCAGAGGGCCTTCTCTGCTGTCGCTCCCAGGCTGTGGAATGGCCTGCCAGATGAAATGCGCCTTATTACAACTTTGGACAGTTTCAAGAGATCCATCAAGACACGTCTCTTCTGGCAGGCCTTCCCCAACAATGATTAAATCTATTCCTGCTATTGTCCATCTAGACTCACGCTCAGGGACACATATATTTTAATTGTATCTGTATTTTATATGTTGTATCCCGCCTCGATTGCTCACCCAGAGGGGCAGGATATACATAAATATTATTATTATTATTATTAGCTGTTTGTTTTTGTTTCTAAAGGCTATCAGAGCAGCTTTCACAAGGCTTTCAAATGAATAGGCATAGACAGTGTGGGTCTCTTACCAAAAAGTACCTGAAGGGGAAATAAATACCTTCTCAATGTAGCTGACTACAATACCTAAAATACTAAAAGTGGTTTTTGGAGACACTTGGGATCCTAGCCCTTATACACTTAAAAATAGCATAAAAAGGGTAAAAGCAGGGCAAGTATTAGTGATGGGTGGTGGTGGTCTTTTGAGGTTGGAAGGTAAAAGCAACCTAGGTCTTTAAGAAGGTCCCATCATACCAGATGATAAGGTTGCTAATGTTGGCATTTACTTGAAGGAACATACTGTAACAACACAACAATGATGGATTGAAAATTGCCAGAAACTTTCTTCCTTCTGAACTTTTCCAAAGCCTTGAATGAAAGGTCTGTGGTTTGGACAAGTAGCTGATTATGTGCAATGTATGCTCCTCAAACATAGTTTATAGTTTTATAAATTATTCAGTTTTTATAAACCTGCTTTCTACTGTGAAACTCTGAAGTGAGAATTATAAATTATAAATGTATTTAGATAGGTGAGATGAAAATATAAAATGACCACTGTCCAGTGCTGCTACTAATGAAACAGTAGAAACATCCATCCAAGACAGTTGGACTTTTCCTCTAGCCAAATGAAAACACTGCTACAAAAAAAGAGAGTAATTTAAAACCACACAGTGGTAAAATACAGTTTTATCTGTGGTTAGCTTATGATAATTTAGTCTCCCCTCAATATTTTTTTAACTAACTGTAGGTTACTCAGACATTAGCGTATGGTAGAGGATTCTCTGCTGATCCAGTAAAAATTACATACACTTCAAATTAAAACTTGCCTACACAGAATGCCAACTATAATAAAATACTGCATAGTTTAATTTTCAGAACAGATAGGTAGGATTTTATACCACAGTGGGTTCTAGGCAATACACTAAAATTATATTTTAAACAGCTGCTTCTAGGTTTCCACTCAAATTCTTGCATTAAACTTTTTTTCTGTCAGCACATCAGGCCTCAGTAATTCCCGTGATTATTTTTTTAAAGGAGTTGGAGTTTTAAAAAGAAATATCTCCAAGACCACAAAAACTGTTCTGGGTCTAGAGTTTTCTTCAGTGACCTCTTAACCACTGTGGTTACAGTAAGCTGCTCTTTTTCTTGAATCATCCATAGTTCCTTTCTTCATAGCAGGAACTCTGCCTTCTCCTTTCTTAAAAAGCACTTAGTTCAGTGTGAGTGAACCCACAATCTAAATAATAAATGAGAATAATAAAGCAGATACAAGGTGATGGGCAAAGATAAAACAAGTTTTCTTTTAAAATTTAACAGAAAGTGCAGCAGACTCAGAACAGAGCATGATTCACAAAGCATTACAAAATACATTATTAAAATGGAGGGAAAATCACTTTGAACATGCTGCGAAAATAACTTATTAACCAAAAACAATCAAACTTCTTTTCTAGATGTAGACCTACAGCACATCAGACCACCCTGAAACTCTTCATCAGCTTTGACATTCTGCAGAATTGAATGCCTTGTTTTTATTTGCATAAATTCCCAGGAGGCAGGTGATTTAGATTCAATTTTATCTCAACAACCCAACCTTTATTGAGTTTTGGATTGTCCACAATTAACTCTAATGAGTCACAACAGCCAAACAACTTTCTAGATGAAAATATGATAGCACTTCTTTCACAGCAACACAGTGCTAAAAATGTACATTAATGCAGCAGCATTGGTACTCCAGGTGGCATATACTTAGGGAATCGCCTTATTTTAAGTGCTTCACTTCTTCATAATCATTGATGAGCTGAAGAAAAGGTTCTTTTTAGTGAACCCCTCAGGAACAGCAATTCATCTTTTTAGTAGGTTGCAAGTTTCCCCTCCTGCACTATTTCTTATTTTTTTAAAAATACCCCAAAGCACAAATAAACTTCTGCCTACTTATGGTCACTCCTGTCTTTCTTCTTTTTTCATGGTTTTGGTGCAATGTCTAGAAGGGCTTAGGGAAAAAACTGGCCAGCCAACTCCTGCTTTAAGCCACATGAAACTGTGTTAAAATAATAGACTCATAGAATTGGAGGAGACCTCAAGGGCCACCCAGTCAAACCCCCTGCCATGCAGGAATACACAATCAAAGCATTCTCAACAGATGGCCATCCATTACTTTACACCACTCGTGACAGATGACCATCTTCTCCATTAGTTTACACTCACCTGCAATAATCTGTTTTGAAAAATATTTTGAAGGATATACCCAAAGCCAGTATGATGTAGTCTGTGGGATGTTGCTGGAAATGAATTTTAAAAAAAATCCTGCTTCCAGTTGTTGCTCAGGCCAGACATATGCTTTCAGTCCAACCTACAACTGAGTTGCTAGGAGACAAAATGGGATAATCATCATGATATTTCATATTCCACTCCTTGTCTTTCACACGAGAAGGCAAGAGATGGGGCAAAGCTGTATCCGCGACAGCAGAGACTACTAGCTCCTGCCCAGACTACACTTCAGGGAGAAGGTGGGATTGCCTGAACTTCTGAACACTTGGTTAGGAACCCCAGCAGGATGATTTAGGCCTGAGGGGCTCAGGATTTTTCTCCTCTGTCATAAACATTGCCTTGAGTTTCTTGATAGAAGCGTGGCATATTGCTGTTATGCACCTTCAAGCCAACTCTGATTCATGGAGACCTCATTATAGAGGTTTCTTGCCAAGATTTCTTCAGAGAAGGCTGTTGCCTCCTTCTTAGCTGATAGAGTGTGACTTGCTCAAGGTCACCCAGTGGGTTTTCATGGCTGAGCAGGGATTCAAACTGGTTTCCTACAGTCCTAGCCTATCCCTCAAATTGCTATATCACATGGGGAAAATTAGGGCGGCATACAACTGAAAGAAATAAGGAGAGATCAAGCCAGGTTTAAAGACACTGTTGAAAAGAAGAAGAGAAAAGCAACAAATGAATATCAAGCCAGATTTAAAGAAATGCTTGAAAAGGAGAGAAAAGGAACAATGAAGGTCACAAATCTAAAATTTAGAAATCAAAAACATAAAACCTGTAACTATTGGCTAAGCAGGAAAGCAAAATTGTTTTAAGGGTACACAACAAATTAAAAGGATAGTAATGGAAGAGATCAATATTTACAAAGAATCATAAGAAATTAATAGATGTATGGGGGTGTAAACAGTGTTTTGAAGGAAATAAAGAGAAAATATTTCAAACAGTTCAATGCCAGAAGTGTACATTTTACTATCACAAAAATATATTTGTCTTATAAGCTTATTTGCATTATTTCAAAGCACCAGTGTTCTAAAATCTCACTGTCTTAGAACAATTCAGTCAAGACTATTATCTAGATTTAACACTATTTGTGAAGTGTTAGCAGATTTGTTAAATGACAGCACTCAAACTCCATGCATAGAAGTCAGTCTATGAACAATGGCATGACACCCAAGTCGCATCAGCAGAGGGCCACTGGGGGGCTGATCCATTCCCCTCCCACCAGTAGTTCTACACCCACTAAAAGTCCCTCTGGAGGTCTGGCAGTCTGCAAGGAAAGACAAGAATCACCCAAAAAACAAGTAGAAGAAGTATAGTCAGCTGTCATGGATTCATCCATGACTTGAAAATATTCAAAACATATTTAAATTCCAAAAAGCAAACCTTGGTTTTGCCATTTTATGTAAGGGAAACCATTTTACTATCCACTGTATTTAATGGGACCTGAACATCTATGGATTTTGGTACCCACAGGAGTTCCTGGAAACAAACACCAGCAGATACTAAGGGCCCACTGTATAATGTTTCTTAACCCAATTCTTGGCTGTTTCATCCACTCACTACACACATAAGAGCAGCTCAAAGACTCCCTGACTACTTGGGAAAAAAATCAAGATGCAAAGAAGTGCAGAGCAGAAAGACCAGGATTGCATCTACACTGCATAATTAATGCAGTTTGACATCACTTTAACTGTCATGGCTTGATGCTAGGGAATTCTGGGATTTGTGAGACTTTTAGCCTTCTCTGCCAAAGAGCTCCAGAGCCACAATAAACTACAAATCACAGGATTCCACAGGATTGATCCATGATAGTTAAAGCAATGTCAAACCGCATTAAGTCTGCAGTATGGCAGCAGCTTAATTGTATGCAAGCAATTTTCTGCTTACACAACCTTTAGATACAACCCCATGTTAAAAATTAGCCTAACAATGTGAATATTTTTCAAAATGGTCAATGGATTCCCAGAGAGAAGTTGAATTTATATTTGCCTTTTGCCCTCTAAGCCTTTTAAGTCTCTTCCCAAAGTTAAACTTTCAACTTATTCAATAAACTGTCCTGTGTTCATGTGTTAACTCATGCTACAATTTTACTACACAGCTGCTTTACCACAGGTCATTGTGTTAAAGATTATTTAAGCTGCAGCTGACCTACATTCACTGGATGCTGCAAGTTACTGAATGATGTCAGTTGGAACCTCTGCTGAAGCAATTCAGGGCAGGTCTCAGAAGCTAGACATCAGTACACCTGAATCCCTTTCAGCTGGGATTGAGATTTATTTATTTATTTATTTATTTATTTATTTATTTATTCTATCCTGCCTTTCCCCCTCATTGAAACTCAAAGTGCCTTAGAACAATTAAAAACATTGTTAAAAATCCACTGAATATAAAAGTTAAAACACAATTAAGCAGTCAGAAAAAAAAATTAAAATCAGGATAAAAGATATATAATTTAAAAACCCCACACCAGCAAAATAATCAGCAATATCTAGATCATTGTATAGGATGGTCTGATATGATTACTCCTCAAATGTCTGTTGGAATAGAAAAGTCTTTGCTTGTCTGCAAAAAGAAAGTAGGGAGGGGACCAGTCTCACATCTCTGGGAAGGGAGTTCGAGAGCTGAGAAGGTCCTGTCCTGTGTCCCCACAAAATGTATCTGTGACAACAGTGGAACAGAGAGAAGGGCCTCCCTAGCAAATCTCAGAGCAAGGGCTGGTTTGTAAGGGAATATAGTCATTTAAATAACCTAGATTTGAACCATGTCTAGAACATAGCCTATCTTTATGCTAGATTATGATCAATATTTTAAAAGAGAGACATGTTCTCTAGTTATAATACAAGATACAATAAAGTCGTTGCTGTTGTAGTGTGCCTTCAAGTCGTTTCTGACTTATGCCAACCCTATCATTGGTTTTTCTTGGCATGTTTCTTTAGAGGGGGTTTGCCATTGCTATCTTCTGAGAATACAACTTGCCTGGGGTCAAGTCAGGATTTAAAGTCAAGTCATGGCCAAGTCAGGATTTAAACCCTGGTCCCCAGAGAAGTAGTCTAATGCTCAAGCCACTACACCATTCTGGCTCCACAGTAAATATAGACCACATCTGTTGGTATTACTTCTCATTCCACATGACACAGTTTTCCTTCCAGGTGGACCTACACGCTTCCTTATAGAGAGGGAAAGGGAAAGAAGAAGAAAAAGAAATGAAGGCAGCAACATAGAAGTGACTTTTTCCAATAAGTCCACACACTGCAGGTATAAAATCCTTCTTTAGAAGCAAATGTCTCCTAGGAAACAGCACAATAGGAGCGATTCTGTGAAAGACTTAGATAAGTAGATAAAGTCAATACACTATTTATTGCCAGTCCCCACCCCAGAAATGCAGAACAGACTTTACAGTGACAGTAGGGAAAAGAGCAATAAAAAATAAAACTACAGTACAGTCTATTTATAAATGCATGGATTGACTAAACCTTGTTTTAAATTGGACTCATTATAATATTTGAATGCTCTGTCTTGCTATTTTATTAGTATTATTGAGAGCTACAGAAATATGTATTTTATTTCAAGATTAATAAAAACCTTTAGCCTTTGAAGTGAAAGGTAGCACACAATTATTTTAATAAATAAGAGAAATCCACGACTTTGGGCATGAAGAAAGCAAACTGTACCACTCTCAGTACATTATTAGTTCAGTACCATGAAGTCCTAAACGTTTTCAAAAAATCTACTGTGGTCTTCAGCACTTCTGAGAGACTTGCCTGCCAAAGAGTCGGATATAAATGCTTTGAATGAATGAATGATGACAAATAAACCTATCTTGACATTGACATTATTTTCCAATAAAGCTGCTTGGGAACAAACCTGGTGGGAGATTATTGTTTTAAAATTAATATACATTTTGGTTTTGCACACATATGTGTCATGATTTAGAGAAAGGATAGCTTGGAATCATTCATGGCTTAGATTTCACAGCAATACCTAAAAGGGCCAATGCATTTATTTATAGTATAACCTCTTGGTGAGGAATGGTGGCTGACTCATGATTTACTAATGTTTATACTGGCACACATAAGATTCTGGAATCATTTATATAGCACAGAACATTGTTCCAAGCAGAAGTAACTACATCAAGTTTCCCATGGGAATTGTTCTCTTAATGTTGTCTGTATGGAACATCCCAGTGAAATACCCTCAGAAAAGGCAATGAATTGTTAAATGTATTAAATAAATAAACAGTATGAAAATTAGATCAATGATACTCATCACTGGATTAATTTCTGTTGCTGCTAAAAAGTTTGTTTACCTTTTTTACTGCCTGTGGTTTTAAACAAATTAATCTTTTACTTTAAGTTGTTCTGCTGATCTTATAAATGAAAGAATACAGAATCTAATTGTTGAGAAAAAGAAAGTTGTCCATTTGCATTGCCAGCAAATATAAAAAATAATCACACAGTCTGAAATCCACATGCTGAACCATTATTAGCAACACATTATATACTTCCATGCTTTTGTCCCTTATGCAACTATCCAAAATAAATAAATAGGTGAGGAAACACTGACACATAATCCACAAAGTATCAATTTTTTATTCATAAAGATATTTGTATTTTCCCCCTTTCTCCTAGAAATGTAAAGCTAAATACATGGGTCTTTCTCTCCTCTCTGCTTTTTAAACACCTTGTAACACCTTTTTTGTTGTTGCAATTTCCCCCCCAATTTTTTATTTGCTTTATAAATAACATTTACAATTATTAGTGAGAGATAGTGAGTGGCCCAAGTTCACCCAAGTAGATTACCCATAGAAACATAGATTCTTAGAGTTGGAAGGGTTCATAAGTGCCATCTACATCAACCCCCTGCCATGCAGAAATGCACAACTAAAGCACTTCTGAACTATTTATTTATTTAATGGATTATATTCCACCCTTCTCCCAAAATGGGATGCCCATCCAACCTCTGCTCAAACGCTTCCAAAGACAGAGCAGTCTACCACCCTCCAAGGCAATCTATTCCACTGTTGAATTATTGTCACTGGGCTCATTCACACTACAAAATAACCCGGTGTGGAAACTGGGTTATTTCCATGGTGTTCATACTTGCACTGAGTGCTCTTGGTGCAATTTACAAGGGGGCTGCCTGTCTGAAAACCCACTTACCTTGATACATTTAATACTGCCCCCCCCCAGCCATCTTTTGAAAAGATGTGGATCACTGCAAATGAGAATTCACTGTTGATTTGATTCGGGGTACTCTGAACCGATTCTTCTAAAAGAAGGAAGAGAGGAGTTACATGCACATCCCACCTAGTCTTGCCAGCAAAGACATCGGCACCATAAATCTGGTCAGTATTTCCACCACTGCCTCCATTTCCTTCAGTTTAGCATCGGAAGGCTTATTTATGCATTTATACACTTTTTGTGCTCAGATTCAAACTACCCATGACAATGGAAGCAGAGTCACATCACCAACAATGTAAGTGGAAGCGGAATGATGAAGATGTGCATCACTTGATCGACATTAAAAAAAAAACAAAAAAAACCTGAGAATGATCAAATGCATTCAAAATGGGGGCTCAATTTTAAATTGATATGATGACAATGTGAATGACAATAGGGTTAAAATGCCACAGAGAGATGTGACTGCAGTAAATGTAGTGGGAACTTCAATTGCATCACCGCAGATATTTGGAACTCCTTGGTATAAAACTGTAAGTGTGAATGAGCCCGTTGTTTTGTTTTTGTGTGCCTTCAAGTCATTTCTGACTTACGGCAATCCTAAGGCAAACCGATCATGGGGTTTTCATGGCTAATTTCTTCAGAGGGGGTTTGCCACTGCCATCCTTTAGTACAGTAAAAAAAAAATCTTCCTAATGTTTGGGTAGAATCTGTTGTCCTGTAATTTGAATCCACTGATTCAGGTTCTAGTCTCTGGAGCAGCAGAAAACAAACTTATTCCATCTTCTACATGACATCCCTTCAGATATTTAAATCTGGGGCCGGTACAGACTGGCCCTTTGAGGCACCCTCGTCATACGGACACGGACACGGATCTCTCCAGGGCTATACACAGCATCGCTCCCAAGCGCCCTCTCAGGCCTGCTTCCAAAAAGAAGCCCTGGTACACGGAAGATCTCCGGGCAAGGAAGCGGGTTCTGCGACAGCTAGAGCACGCCTGGCGGAAACACCATCGTTTATCCAACAAGGCTCTCCTAGACCACCATTTGGAGGACTATGGAGAGGCGATACTAGCAGCTAAGAATTCGTTCTATGCTGCTCGTGTCGCGTCCGCGGAGTCGCGTCCAGCAGAGTTGTTCAGGGTAGTGAGGGAGCTAACTCAGCTCCCTCCTGCCCCGAACCAGATCCTTGAACCCACCAAGGCCTGCTGTGACCAATTTAACAACTTCTTCGCGGATAAAATCTCTCGGATAAACGAGGGTCTGAACGCCAGTGTTGAAGCAGAATCCAGAATAGAGGTGTCCAGAGCTTCCGTGGACTCTGTTGTACTGGATCAGTTTGAGTCTATCAGTACCGAGGATGTGGACAAGATCCTTAGAAGTCTCAGGAAGACAACCTGCTCCCTTGATCCCTGTCCCTCATGGCTAGTGGCACAGGGGGGACCGGTTGTAACCACATTGTTGCACCGGATCGTCAATTCATCTTTGAGGGAAGGGCAATTTCCTGACACTCTAAAATTGGCCATTATAAAACCTATATTAAAAAAGCCCTCCCTTGACCCCCTGTTACACAATAACTATCGGCCAGTCTCGCTACTGCCATTTTTGGGGAAGGTGATCGAGAGGGCGGTTGCATTCCAACTTCAATCGGTCTTGGATGAAACGGATTTTCTAGATCCATTTCAAACCGGTTTTCGGGCGGGCTACGGGGTTGAGACTGCCATGGTCGCCCTGGTCGATGATCTCCGTCTGGGCATCGACAGGGGTAGCGTGTCCCTGTTGGTGCTCTTGGACATCTCGGCGGCTTTCGATACCATCGACCATGGTATCCTTCTGGAACGCCTGGCCGAGGTGGGAATCGGGGGCACTGCGCTCCAGTGGTTCCGGTCCTACCTCTCTGGGAGGTTCCAGATGGTGCAGCTGGGGGACGTGTGCTCCGATAAGAGGGCCCTCACCTCTGGGGTCCCTCAAGGAGCCATTCTGTCCCCCATGCTCTTTAACATTTACATGAAACCGCTGGGAGAGATCATCCGGAGGCATGGGGCGCAGGGTTATCAGTACGCTGATGACACCCAAATAGTCTTCTCTATGTCTCCGACTGACGCAGTGACCAGGGATGGCGTCGCTCCTCTCGCGGCCTGTCTGGAATCGGTAATGGACTGGATGAGGGAAAATAGACTCAATCTGCATCCAGAGAAAACGGAAGTACTCGTGATAGGTTCTCCCGGCCCTGGGATGGAGGTGGTTCCACCTGTCCTGAACGGGGTCATGATCCCCGTGAAGGACACCGTACGCAGTCTGGGGGTGCTCCTCGACTCGTCGCTCCATCTTACTTCTCAGGTGGATGCGACGGTCAGGAGCACCTGTTATCACCTTCGGCTGATACGCCAGCTGCGTCCCTACCTGGACCGGGGGGACCTTGAAACTGTAGTACATGCTCTCGTAACCTCTCGGTTGGATTTCTGCAACGTGCTCTACATGGGGCAGCCTTTGTACCACACTCGGAAGCTACAACTAGTGCAAAATATGGCAGCCCGGGTGGTCACTGGCGCTCCCAGGGCCGCCCATATAACACCAATACTGAAAGATCTACATTGGCTGCCTATCCGCTTCCGGGCTCAATACAAAGTGCTGGTTATCACCTATAAAGCCCTAAATGGCTTGGGCCCAGAGTACCTGACGGACTGTCTCTCCCCATACAATCCGCCCCGCACACTCAGATCTACTGGGCAACATTCATTAAGAGTCCCAGAGGCTAGATTGTCCCTCACAACGAAGAGGGCCTTTTCTACTGCAGCCCCGATCCTCTGGAATTCGTTGCCAACGGAGCTCCGCCTGGCTGCCTCTCTGAACCTGTTCAAAAAAGGACTAAAAACACATTTGTTTGAGCAGGCTTTCCCTGACTCACCCCCCTGTTGACTTTTTACCTCTCCACTACTATGACTGGACTGGGACTTTATTATAATATATTACTGTTGTTGCATTTGATTTTATATTTATGCTGTTTTATTGATATGTTTTAATTTCTATGTGAATTTTATTGTGTATTGTTCACCGCCCTGATCGCAGGAAGGGCGGTATACAAATAAACTTTTATTATTATTATTATTATTATTATTATTATATGCTAGGGTTGCCTCGGGGCGGAGCTTACACACGCCCCGCAACCCTAGCACATGACAAGGGCGTCAAGATGGCGCCGCCATCATTACGTAAGAGCCACGCAGCATCCACATGGTGTGGCATGACACTTATGTAATGAGTGCGCCAGTGGTGCACTTGTTATGCTGCAGCTGCACGCCACCGTGGCTTTAAAAGAACCTGCTTTTTGCTGGTTCTTTTTCCGCTGGCGGGAAGCCGTGTGGTTTGGTCACTGTGGCTTCCCTCCGGCGGAAAAACAGCACCAGGAGGGCACTCTTTTGGGGCAGTATGTACTGCCCCATAGCTATCATGCCACCTCTCAGTCTTCACTTCAGGCTAAACATACTCAGCTCCCTAAGTCATTCAAAACTTGGTTTCCAGACCTTTGATCATGTTGGTTGCACTACCCATGTTCCAGCTTGTCAATATCCTTATTGAACTGTGGTGCAGTATTTCAGGGGAGGTCTGACCAACAGAACAGAGTGGTGCTACTATTTCCTTCAATCAGAACATGCAGCCCAGAGTAGCATTGGCTTTTTTTGATTGCTCATCACAATGTTGAGTCATGTTTAACTTCTGCTCTACTAAGGTCCAAAACATACTAATGAAACAACCCAGTTTGAGACCACTTTAACTGCCCTGGCTCAGGGCTAGGGAATCTTGGGAATTGTAGTTTGCCATGGAACCAGAGCTCTCTGACAGAGAAGGCTGAATGTTTCAGAAAACTGCAGACCCTCAGATACTCTAACACTGAGCCAGGCCAGTTAAAGCATCTCAAACTGGATTATTTCTGAAATATGTTTTGGATTTAAGACTCCTAGATCCTTTTCACATGTACTCCTTTCAAGCCAGGAGTCCCCTGTCCTGTATTGGTGCATTATATTTTTCCTGCCTAGATGTAAAACCTTATATTTATCCCTGATGAAATTAATGTTGTTTGTTTTGGCCCAGCTCTCCAAACTGTCAAGTTTACTTTGAATTCTCATCTTATTCTCTGGGCCGGTACAGACCGGCCCTTTAACGCGCCCCCGTCACGTGCTAGGGTTGCCTTGGGGCGGAGCTTACAGACACCCCAGAACCCTAGCATGTGACAGGGGTGCCATCGCTGCAGAGCGCCATTTACATGGTGCATGCACCGATGACATTGTAGCTGCGTAGTGTCTATACGGTGCTGTGCAGCTGCAGCATCACAAAAGTGCCAGGTGTGCTTTTTGCGTTGCAACTGTGATGCAAAAAGGAGCTCCATTTCCGCGCTCCTTTTTTACTGCATACCATCGCTGCTTCATCTAGTTGCTGCGGTGATGGTACGCAGTAAGAAGAGGAGGCTACAGACTTTTTGGGCGGTCTGTAAAGCTCTTCTGTTTTACAGTGAGCCCTTTGTATCTGGGATCCTGTAGATACCAAAATCCATGAATGCTCAAGTCCCATTATACAGTGGGCCCTCCTTATCTGCAAACTTGTATCTGTGGATTTGAAGATGTGAAGAAGAGGAGGGGGAAAGTGAAGCACAAGGCAAGAGGAGGAGGAAGAGGAAGGCACAGCACAAGGTGGGAGGAGGAGGAAGAGGAGGAGGAAGGTTAGGCGAGGTGGGAAGAAGGAGGAGGAAGGTGAGGAGTGATGATGAGGAAATAGCGTTGGGCAGTGGTGGAGAAGAAGGGAGGAGAAAGAGGTGGTGGGGGAAGAGGAGGAGGAAGAGACAGCTCCTCCAAAGTGCCATTGTCTTTAGTGGTGGGACAGCTGCGTGACCACGCTACCATTGAAGTCAATGGGATTTGAGTATCTGCAGATTTTGGCATCCGCGGGGGGATCTGGAATGGATCCCCCGCGTATACTGAGGGCCCACTGCATACAATGGCATAGTAAAATGGTGTTCCAGATATGAAATGGCAAAATCAAGGTTTGCTTTTTGAAATTTGTTGTGTGTGTATAATATTTTCAAGCCATAGATGGTTGAATCTGTGGCTGAAGAACCTGTGGATATGGATGGCCATGTTAGCTTACCCCACCCCCCAATTTGATGGCATGGGCAAATATGACAAGCATCTCTTCTCTTCCATCATCTAAGTTATTCATAAAGATGCTAAACAACATCTGCATGCAAAAATATGATGGGTGGTCTTGTCAAAAGCCTTACTGAAATTGAGTTTATAACTCTGTTAAAAAAAAAAGAGAGAGAGAGAGAGAGAGAGAGAGAGAGATTAATTTGGCATGACTTATTTTTGAGGAATCCATGCTGGCTATGAGCAATCACAGCATTTTTTCCTAAGAGTGCACAGACTGTTTAGTGATAAGTTCTAGTACCTTTCCTGGTATCAGTGTCAAGTTGATTGGTTTGTCGTTGCTCCGGTTTTTTTTCTTCATTTTTTTGCAGATAAGGACAATATTTGCCCGCCTCCAATATGTTGGGATCTCTCCTGTCCTCCAACAATTTTCAAAGAATATTGACAGTGACTCTGACACTCCATGTTCAAGTTTCTTTAGTATGGTTGGATGCAACTCATGCAGCCCTGGAGACCTGAATTCATTTAGCTAAGTACACTCATCCCTTCATATGTGCAGTTTTGATATTTGCGGTTTTGATTATTCGCGGATTTTATTAATATGTTCTCTCTAGGAATATCTAGATCCTCCAGTGTAAATCTATAGTCAACTTTAACTAAAAGTTGCACTGAAAGACCTAGAGATTACTAGAGAGAATACTAGGCATTTGTAGCTCCTCCAGAGCAGTTCTATGGTCAGTGTCTGTCAAACATTGACCACAGAGTTGCCCTGGAGGACCTAGAGATTGCTAGAGAGGTGTCCTCTCAGGTAAAAACATGGTGTTTTTGTTATTTGCAGTTTTTCCATATTCACGGGGGTCTTGTGCTCCTAAGCCTAGCGAATAAGGAGGGATAAGTGTATTCCTTTACTACCTTTTTACCCATTCTAAGCTGTAGTCCCCTTACTGCATGATTTTTTCTATTTTCATCCATTAGAGCACTGTTTTCCTTTTGGATGAAGACTGAGGCAAAGAAGGTATTGAAGACAGTTTGGTCTTTTCTGTCCCCTATTAGTATGTCACCATCTTCTTTACTCAGTGGCCCTATCAGGTCTTTGTTCTTCTTGTGCTGAACATTGCCAAACTCTCCTGTATTATTTTTAACCTCTCTAGCTAGCCTGAGCTCATTCTGAACTTTTCCAGCTTTTCTCTGCAGGTACTGACTCTTTATCTGTATTCCTCTTTGATGGTTACTTCTTTCTTCCATTTCTTACACATGGCTCTTTAAAATCTCAGCTCATCTGAAATTTCTTTGTACATCTATACTGGTTTCTTTAGACACCTTGTACTTTTCCTCCCCTTTGGAATTGTTTGCAACTGTGCCTTCAGTGTCTCACCCTTAAGAAACTCTCATGTGTAATGAGTTCTCTTACCTTTTAGCATTTCAGATCATGGGATCTCACCCAACATTTCACTTAGTTTACTGAAGTCAGCTTTCTTGAGGTCCAGTGTGAGTGGTTTCCTCTTTCCTTTGTACAAAGGGATATCCTAAAGTTTTAATTAAAAAAAATTGACAGAAGGGTTCTCTTGATCTGTAGTTGTTAATTTATCTCTACGTAGTCACCATCCAGACTGACACACTTTTCCCAGTATTTCCCGACCCTTCGAATATCATGATTGTAGAAGTCTGCAGATTGCGCCTTACAAGGATTTTACACTTTAGTCACTTCTGGCGCAGCCTGTCACAAAAATAAAGGATGCAATGAGCTGATTTTTCAATATCATGCGCTTAGGGACCAATTGTGACACTGACAAAATTCATCAATATACCATAATAACTTCTGGGTGATAATTATTACTTTACGATACTCCCTCATAAGGCACAATCTTCAAACTTCCACAATATCAGTTATCCGAAGGGTCAAGAAACGCTGGGGGAAATGTGTAAATCTGGATGGTGACTACATAAAAATAAATTAAAAACTACAAATCAAAACAAACTTTCTATCAATTTTTTCTAAAGGTGATAATTAAAACTTTAGGATACCCCCTCGTATAACAAATCCCAAGAAAACATGGTCAATCCTGCCCAAGGACTGCACTGTTTCCACACCATTGATCAGTTCATCTCTCTTGGCTACAATCAAATCCAAATAACTGATCCCCTTGTTGCTTTCTCAGCCTTTTGTACAATGAAATTGTTAAAGGCTAGTGAGGAATTTGTTGGACAATACACTCTTGAAAGAGTATAACCTCCAACAAATGCCACGGTAGATAAAGTCTCCCATTACAACTATATCTCTCTTTTTTAAAAATGTGGTCATTTGTTTTAAAAAGGTATCATCCAAATTATCAGTTTGTTTAGGGGACCTATAGGAGATGCTCACAGTGATATCACTGTTGTTTCTACCCTCTTTTATTTTTGTACCCAATGGTCATACCATAAGTCATGAATTTCCATGTGTACACATGCTGGATGTATAATTGCCTATAACCTATTTTAAAAAGGCTATATCCTTCCATTATTACATTCCAGTCTTGAGACTCACCAACTGTGCCTTCCTGTGTTAAGATTTCAAGCTCATATTGATTATTTCCCATCCTCTTTGCATTGGTGTATAGATATATAAGATTACAGTTCATTCTCTCCAGCTGATTCCCTGTTGTTCCCACCTGCCCCAGTTTGACTAAAACTGATTCCTTGTCTCTCCTCACCCCCACCCCCACCCCCACCCCCAAACACTGACTCTTGTACTCTTCGTCCAATTTCTACTGTATCATTAGGGCTATTGTCCCCAGTACTGTCTCCCTCCCCAGATACAAATAAACTATAATTCAGTTTCATAGAATCATAGAATCATAGAGTTGGAAGAGACCACAAGGGCCATCCAGTCCAACCCCCTGCCATGCAGGAACTCCAAGTCAAAGCATCCCTGACAGATGGCCATCCAGCCTCTGCTTAAAGACCCCTAAGGAAGGAGACTCCACTACACTCCGAGGGAGTGTGTTCCACTGTCGAACAGCCCTTACTGTCAGGAAGTTCCTCCTAATGTTGAGGTGGAATCTCTTTTCCTGCAGTTTGCATCCATTGTTCCGCGTTCTAGTCTCTGCAGCAGCAGAAAACAAGCTTGCTCCCTCCTCAATATGACATCCCTTCAAATATTTAAACAGGGCTATCATATCACCTCTTAACCTTCTCTTCTCCAGGCTAAACATCCCCAGCTCCCTAAGGCGTTCTTCATAGGGCAAGGTTTCCAGACCCTTCACCATCTTAGTTGCCCTCCTTTGGACATGCTCCAGTTTCTCCACATCTTTTTTGAATTGTGGTGCCCAGAACTGGACACAGTATTCCAGGTGGGGCCTGACCAAAGCAGAATAAAGTGGCACTATAACTTCCCTTGATCTAGAAACTATACTTCTATTGATGCAGCCTAAAATTGCATTGGCTTTTTTAGCTGCCGCATCACACTGTTGACTCATGTTCAGCTTATGGTCTACTTGGACTCCTAGATCCCTTTCACATGTGGTCTCATTCAGCCAGGTGTCCCCCATCCTATATCTGTGCATTTCATTTTTCCGCCCTAAGTGCAGAACCTTACATTTCTCCGCATTGAATTTCATTTTGTTAGCACTGGCCCAGCTTTCTAGTCTATTCAGGTCATTTTGAATTTTGATCCTGTCCTCTGGGGTATTAGCTACTCCTCCCAGTTTAGTGTCATCTGCAAATTTGATAAGTATGCCCCCAATTCTGTCATCCAAATCATTAATAAAGATGTTGAATAGCACTGGGCCCAGGACAGAGCCCTGTGGGACCCCACTGGTCACTTCTCTCCAGGATGAAAAGGAGCCATTGTTGAGCACCCTTTGAGTTCGGCCACTCAACCAATTACAAATCCATGTAACAGTTAACTTGTCTATCCCACATTTTGCAAGCTTGTTTGCAAGAATGTCATGGGGAACCTTGTCAAAGGCCTTACTGAAATCGAGGTATACTATATCCACAGCATTCCCTTCATCTACCAAGCTGGTAATTTTATCAAAAAAAAGAGATCAGGTTCGTTTGGCATGACTTGTTTCTCTGAAACCCATGTTGGCTTTTTGTGATTATGGCATTGGCCTCTAAGTGTTCACAGACTCTCTGCTTAATGATCTGCTCTAGAACCTTTCCTGGAATTGATGTCAGACTAACTGGTCGATAATTGTTGGGATCCTCTTTTTTCCCCTTTTTGAAGATGGGGACAACGTTTGCCCTCCTCCAGTCTGCTGGGACTTCTCCTGTTCTCCAGGAGTTCTCAAAGATTATTGCCAATGGCTCTGATATTACATTTGCCAGTTCTTTTAAAACTCTAGGATGTAGTTCATCTGGTCCTGGAGATTTAAAGCCCTACTGATCAGATTTGCAAAACTCTAGCCATTACATTCATTCCCACTGCTGTGAGATACTGTACAACCCATCTCTTGCAAGTAGTCCTTCTTCACAGAAGTGCAGACCATGGTCCAAGAAGCCAAACCTTTCTTGATGGCATAATCAGCAAATCCTGTTGTTAATTTGCAACATTGTTCTCTCTTTGTAGGCCACATCACTCCAAGCTTGAAGCATGTTTTTTGATAGTTCTGCTTCTGGTATCGCATTCCTCCAAGTATCTTCTTCCTAGATTCCAGAATTGTTTCCCTCTTGAGACACATTCCCCACTTCTTGCACTTCCAGAAGAGTCTGTTGCGCTCTTTCCCCTTCATCCTCCTTGATATGTTAAAGTGTAGATGTACAGACCACAAGCTGCTGCACCTTCTCTTCTAACTGGGCTTGAACTTCCTGCAGATAAAGCACAGCAGATGCTAGTCTAGCAAGAAAAGAAACATGGCACAAATGTTGCAGCTTTGCTACAACTCAATCTCTATCCATATTCATCATCCTATATACATAGCAGTATATAGGATATATTAGGGATGTAGTGGCTTAGAGGTTAAGACACCAATTCTGATGATTGGAAGATCAGAAGGTTGGTAGTTCAAGGCCTGAGTGCTGCATGATGGGGTGAGCTCCTGTCACTAGCCCCAGCACTTTGCTCCACACGGTGCATGGCATCATGAGGCACCTTCGGCGCTGTGTCCTGATGATGCAGGGCTGAAGGTGTGCCATATAGCCATGTAGCTGCAGCTATGGTGCCCTCCAAAGGCCGGATCGGGGTCACAGTATGAGGTTGCTATAGCCCCAATCCTGCCAGGAAAGGGGTGGCATCCCGCTGCCCCTTAGGGGCGGTCTGGAGAGCCCCTGAAGTCTACAAAAGCTCATGCTGCCAAATTTTTTCTTTTAGTGAGTCTCAGGAGTTTATCACATGGAAAGAATTTCTCTCAATTGCAAATGGAGCCAATTCGCAATTACGTGAATTCACTAGTTTAGCTAATTTACATGAAATCTGATTGCATTTGGAATGCATTCAGAATGACTTCCCATTTCCTGAAAATGACCCCCCATTGCCCAAAATTGCGTGAGATACTCTAATACGCAGTTTTGTGAAACCCCATGATTGCGTTCGGAATGATTTCCCATTGCCTGAAATAGCGTGAGATACACTCATTCGCAATAACGTGAAACCCCATGATTGCGTTCGGATTGCTATTGCATTATACCCCCAAATTCCGTCGTATGATAAACTCCTCAAGGGTGCTAAAAGATCTCTCTACATGTATGAAGTTAGGTACAAAACACCCTGCAGAAATAATCCAGTTTGAGACTGCTTTAACTGCCCTTCCTTAATGATAGTGTTACGGTAAACAAAGGGTCAATTAACCCATTCACAACCAATTATGCAAGTGAGGCATTTGTGAAGATTTCCAACCAGATCCATTTATTCCAATGCAGCCTTAGTCTGCATGCAGTGTTTCAGCCAAAAGTCATCTCCTGACTGAATGCCCCAAACATGGCGTAAACAGTTTTTATTAACCCACAAAATATTCATTGAGCATGCATAGTTTAACATTCATCAATATATATATCCACACATTTCCACTTCATTTCACTGTTGGTATATATCTCTATCTGTCTGCATAGACTTACTTGACTGAAACCTTTTGTTCTTTTACCCTTCTGATTTTCTGGGCATTCAGCCAGCCTTGGTCTTATCAGGAACACTCAAAGCGTCTTTGTTGTCATTAGCACTCGTTGGCTTTTCTCCTCCCTCCTAAGGTGGGGGCTACAAGCCAGATTCAAAAGGACAAGTTTTTCCTTTGGCTCTATTTCTCGCTATGGCTGAACTATTGATCATTAATGGCAGACATTATTGGTTTCATTTGGTGATCAATGGCTTTATTAGCTTTTACCTTAACAATAGGGAATTCTGGAAACAGTAGTTTTGTGAGACATTCAGAGAGCTCGGGTGCCACAATGAACTACAGTTCCCAGGATTCCTTAGCACTGAGCCAGGGCAGTTAAAGTAGTCTCAAACTGGATTATTTGTGCAGTGTGTTTTGGACTTTAGGCACCATGGCTTTAGACACCATGGACTTTAACTGCCATGGCTCTATCCTACAGAATCCAGGGATCTGTAGTTTGACAAGGCAGAGAAGGTTAAAGATGGGTGTTGCAGCGTGGGTGTTGCAGCAGTCAAAGGAGTTTATCATATGACGGAATTTGGGGGTATAATGCAATGGCAATCCGAACGCAATCATGGGGTTTCACGTTATTGTGTATGAGTGTATCTCACGCAATTTCGGGCAAGGGGGGGTAATGGGAAGTCATTCCGAATGCAATCATGGGTTTTACGTTAATTCGTATAAGAGTATCTCATGCAATTTCGGGCAAGGGGGGGTAATTTTCAGGAAATGGGAAGTCATTCTGAATGCATTCCGAATGTGAATTCGTATTGCATTCAGAATGCGTTCAGAATGACTTCCCATCACCCGAAAATGACCCCCCCCATTGCCCAAAATTGCGTGAGATGCTTTAATTCACAATAACATAAAACCCATGATTGATGGGGCTTTCTAGATTGGCAGGAAAGTGTGACATGAAGTTGCCTTTTCCTTAATGCTTAGCAGCTGCACCACAGCCTTTAGATGGAGCTGCGCTGTTCTGCAGTTTTTAAAAAAGAAGCTGGGAAAACCAGCACCTTTTCAAAGGCGCTTCTTCTCCCCTAAAACGCAAAAAAAGCGTTTTCATGGAACACTTTCCCTTTTTCTCATCTAAAGGCTAGAGTTTCATGCAGCCACGAACACACTTCTTTTTGCCAATCTAGAAAGCCCCATTGTGTCCGGAATGACTTCTCTTTCGCCCGAAATTGTACGAGATACTTTAATATGCAATCATGTGAAACCCCATGATTGCGTTCGGATTGCCATTGGATTATGCTTCCAATTTCTGACATCTGATAAGGTCCTAGGGAAAAGAAAGAGGATAAGAATGAAATGGAATGAAAGCTGAAAAGTTTTAGTAATATGGTCAAGCACAGCTTCAATGCAACAAGATAGGATAGTCCTCTTCACCTTGAATTGCTTTTTATTATGATGTTAATGTGATATATATGGTGACTCAATGTATAAAGTTCATTTAACGTGAGAGGGAATGGGATGTAATATTTTAAATTTCAATTAATAAAATCTTTTTTTTAGAAAAAGTCTTCCATGTTGGCAAGGTGACCAGACGTCCTCCTTTTATAGGACACGTCCTACATTCCAGCCCTGCCCAGGCCAGGAGGAATGTCAAAACGTCCTCCATTTTGAGCCTGCCTCAGGAGCATGAATTTATATGAGTGCTTTTTAGCTTCTATTTGGCCATGCCTTCCACTTTTTCTCAAACATCCTCCATTTTGATCACGACTAAGAAGATGCCTCTATTGACGTTGCTATGAGTGGTGTGTTTGTATCTTGTTTTTTTAAAAGCTTTTATTTGGTCATGGCTTCCATTTTACCCCCCTTGAAGGCCACATAGCCCGAAAGCTCCACAAAAAACTACAATTCCCATCATTCTTTGCGGGGGAGGGAAGAGGAGGGGAAGGCTCCGTGGTGACGTCACACGACGAGGGCGCCATGATGATATTAATACAGCTTAGTTCTGAGCATGCGCAGTATGGACCCTGTGAGGCGGAGGGGGGGTTGTGATTTGAGAGGATCAGCTGGTGGGCGGAGCTACGCGTCGGCCTCCCTCCCAGGCTCCGCCCCCTCGTTGCCAACATGGCGTCCCGGCGACCTCCTCCTCGCTCCGCCTCAGGTCAGTGAGCGCCCCATTTCCTGCAGGGATCCTTCCTCTCTCTGTTGCCATGGTGCTCCTCCCTCCTCCTCGTGCAGCTGGCGACGAGGCCTGGACTAAGAAGAGGCCAGGCTTATCTTCCTCCTCTTCCTGGTTGGGGACCTAAGGGCCATCATTCTGCCTTATAGCAGCCCTAAGGCCCGCCCTTCTGAATTAGGGAGACTCTAAGGCCCATCATTCTGAGCTACGGAGACCCTAGGTCCCATCATTCCATATATATGGAGACTCCAAGGCCCATCATTCCGCCTTATATCAGCTCTAAGGCCCTTCATTCCAGGTTAGGGAGACTCTAAGGCCCATTATTCTGAGCTAGGGAGACCCTAAGGCCCATCATTCCAAATTATAGAGACCCTAAGGCCCATTATTCTCAATTATGGAGGCCCTAAGGCCCATCATTCCGCCTTATAGCAGCCCTAAGGTCTGTCATTCTGAATTAGGGAGACTCTAAAGCCCATCATTCTGAGTTAGGGAGACCCTAGGTCCCATCATTCCATATATATGGAGACCCCCAAGGCCCATCATTCCGCCTTATAGCAGCCCTAAGGCCCTTCATTCCAGGTTAGGGAGACTATAAAGCCCATCATTCTGAGCTAGGGAGACCCTAAGGCCCATCATTCCAAATTATAGAGACCCTAAGGCCCATTGTTTTCAATTATGGAGACCCTAAGGCCCATCATTCTGCCTTATAACGGCCCTAAGGCCCATCCTTTTGAATTAGGGAGACTCTAAGGCCCATCAATAAGAGATAGGGAGACCTGAAGTCCCATCATTCAGAATTTTGGGGACCCTAAGCCCCATCTTTCCACCATATAGCAGCCCTAAGGCCTGTCCTTCTGAATTAGGGAAACTCTAAGGCCTATCAATCTGAGATAAGGATACCTGAAGTCCCATCATTCAGAATTCTGGGGACGCTAAGGCCCATCATTCCAACATATAGCAGCCCTAAGGCCCATCATTCTGCCTTATAACAACCCTAAGGCCCATCATTCTGAATTAGGGAGACCCTAAGGCCCATTATTCTCAATTATGGAGATCCTAAGGCCCATCATTCTGGGCTAGGGAGACCCGAAGTCACATCATTTGGAATTATGGAGACCCTAGGGCCCATCATTCCACCATATAGCAGCCCTAAGACCCATCATTCAGAATTATGGTGCCCCTAAGGCCCATCATTCCACCTTATAGCAGCTCTAAAGCCCAGCATTCCAATTTATGACGACCCAGAGGCCCATCGTTGTGCCTTATAGCAAACCTAAATGCTTTTATTCCAGTTTATGGTGACCCTAAGGCCATCATTCAGCCTTATGGCAGCCCTAAGGACCACCTTACAGCAACCCTAAGGACCATCATTCTGCCTTTTGGGGACCCCCATCATTCCAACTTAGGGTGATCGTAAGGATCCCCATTCCACCTGATAGCAACCCTAAGGACCACCATTCTGCCTTATAGGGACCTTATAGACCATTATTCTAATGTAGGGCTACCTTAAGGCTCATCATTCTGCTTTATGGGAAAACTAAGGACCATCATTCCACCTTATAGCAACCTTAAGGCCCATTATTCCACCTTATGGCAACCCTAAGGACCATCATTCTGCCTTATAGGGACCCTAAGGACCATCATTCCACACTAGAACAACCCTAAGTCCCATCGTTCCAAATTTAGGCAGCCCTAAAGCAAATCTATGCTGGGGTTTTCTTGGCAAGATTTTTTTCAGAGGAGGTTTGCTATTGCCTTCCCTAGAGGCTGAGAGAGTGTGACTTGCCCATGATCACCCAGTGAGTTTCCGTAACCAAGCAGGGATCTGAACCCTGGTCTCAAGACTCATGATCTCAACACTCAAACCCCTACACCACACTGGCTCTAGGCCTCACTAAAGTACAAAATCCTGAGTTCCACAGGAGGCAGACATAGCAGTTAACGTGAAATAATAACACTATAGTAGTGTAGTGTGATATTGTCCATTGTAAGTAAACACCACAAGATAATATCACCCTCATCTTGGAAGCTAAGCAGGGCCAGCTCTGATTAGTACTTTGATGGGAGACAGCCATGGAACACCAGGTGATGTAGGCTATATTTCAGAGGAAGGAACTGGCCAAACCACCCCTGAATATTCCTTGCCTAAGAAAACCCTATGAAATTCATGGGGTCATAAATGAACAGGCGATCAATCCACAAATGTTTATTCTAGTTCTCTATCCAATGGCCAACAAGATGCCTTTGGGAAACCCACAACGAGGCCAAGAGTGCAAACGGCATCCTCCCATTTGTGTTCCTCAACATCTGGTTTGGGGAGGCATGCTCCCAGCTTCAAAAAGCTAACTGGATCACAACTGTCGGAATCTGAGAGTTACAGTCCTGCAGAGTAACCTTTCCTAGTTCACAGCCAACTGCCTCTGATCCTCAGGGTAGCAAATACAGTAGACACTTGGTATCCGCTGCAATTTGGTTGCAGGACCCCCACTGTGCTACTAAAATCTCTGGATTTTAGTTTGCCTTTTGGATTTTTTCCCCATAAATATTTTTGAACCATGGTTGGTTGAATACAGAGGGCCAACAGTAGCCCTTTTCAGTAATCTATTGACAGGCAAAAATCATCAGAGGATAAGGTTGCTTTAATGTCCCAAAGCATTGCAGTGATATGTTCTAGTCACTGAAAGAAATTAAAAGACAAGAGTAGTTCAATTTATTTGAGAAAGAGAAAGGCCTTTACTATCTTGTGTCTTGCTCTGCCCTTCCAATCTAAACATCATATTTCTGTCTTTAGGTATATAGCAATTATTTTATGGGTACACCTAAAATGTAAAGTGTAAATACAATTTTGGATGTGTGTCATTCTGGTGCCCTCCCTCTGAACGATGGGATTGGTTGAAGCTCTGTGTGAAGCAACTCTGTTTTGACTTTTAGCTGCATAAAGTCCTTTAGGGTAAGACTATGCATTGACTAAGATATTGCAGAACCATAGAACTGGAGGTATCCCAAGATTTGTCTGGGCCAACCTCCTACCTCTGCAGGGACATCAACTGTAGACTGAGGATGGCTCCATGTGGAAGAAATTTGACATATGTTAGATGAGTGCCATGTCATTTACAGGATAATGAAAAACTGAAGAGAATACACTGTCCCCTGCTTTGCATTATAATAGGCTCATGAGTATATTTGTTTTAGTTTGTGCTAGTGAATAGCTGTGGTTGTTCCGAATTAAAAAACACTGTGTATCAGCATGCTATTTTGTGTGCGTTTACATTCCCCTTTTATTTCATCCAACCTCTGGTTTCACTTAGGCCACAATCCAGCAGTAGTTGCCAACACTTGTAGTTGCATAAAGTAACATTTACCTTAATGTTTTTGTCCTATATGAGACATTTCATTCTGATAGAAGGAAAATGGATGTAAAGCCAATACAGTTCATGTTTTTGGCCACAAATAGGAAGGCAGGGGGACCACGTTTGATATTTGTGACTAGATGCAATGGCCTAAATCGTATTGTGATGAGATTAGACCTTTGTAACTAGAATGGACCCAATGAGTCACTGGGAATTTAGTAAATCAATACAGTACCTGTAATTTTCATTAACTCAGGGGATCTACTCTAGTTATAGAATGTTTAGTTTTAGGTCGTTGTGCTCCAGAACTCAAAATAAGCAACATGTCCTCAGCACTTAACTCAGTGCGTTTAAGAAGAATGAATTACTCAGAACTAATTTTAAGACTAATGAATATAATGACTTGCTGAAGCCATCCACAGTAATATCATGCTTGCTGTTGCTTGCTGATGGATGGGTCCAGCATGACATACTCAGTTCTCCTTAAAAGTAACTTTCCAAGTTTTACATCCACCATATTTGATACCATTTTATTCCCTTTCCTTTTGAGTTGGATATGATTCTGTTTGACCTTGTTGTAACTGTTAGGACCACTGCCGCATTAATCACGCAAGCTGTTAAAGCTGCTAATGCTTAGAATAACTTAGAGAAGATTCATTTATTTATGCATATAAATATTTTAGGACTGCATCCAGGAATGTATTTCTTCACGATTATTTGAACCATAGATTATTTAAATTCCACATCATTACCAGTTGAGCTGAGACTGAATGGCTCAAAATAAGCAACATGTCCTCAGCACTGAACTCAATGTGTTTAAGAAGAATGAATTACTCAGAACTAATTTTAAGACTAATGAATATAATGTCAGTCATCTAATGTCTTTAAGAAAGAAAGAAAAAGGAACATATTTGAGGGTGGCCTGTGATCTAGGGTCCAAAACACACTGCACAAATAATCCAGTTTGTGACCACTTTAACTGCCCTGGCTCAATGTGAGGAAATCTTGGGAACTGTAGTTTATTGTGATGCTAGAGCTCTCTGTCTCACAAAACTACAGTTTCCAGTATTCCCAAACATTGAGCCAGAGCAGTTAAACTGGATTATTTCTGGAGTGTGTTTTGGACCTAAGTGGGAGGATGCCCCCAAATTATCAAAGGGAAGCACCCTTCCCTGCTTGGTCCACAAGCTGCCGTTATTACAGATTTACAGTACAGTAAGTTTTACTGTGTAGAAGATTAAACATAATGCTTCATTTAATTGCGAACTTGTTCTTACTGTTTTACATTGTAATTATCTTCTTTTCAACATCTGGAAAATACAGACAAATTATTGCAACCCCCCCTCCCCCCCCAAAAAAAAACTTCCTCCCATGGTGGGATTGCCCTAATTTTCCTTTTAAAGTTATGAAAATTCCATCTTATATTTCTGTTATTTCTTTTTAAATTGCATTTTAAAGTATTTAAAATAATGTGATAAACTGACTACTGTAGGTACTATTTAGCTGTTTTGGTAGATTCCAGTGAATCTCAGTCTCTGCCTTTGGTTGTCCTTTCCATTGTATACAGATGCACCTCAGTTAGCAAAGTAGATGTATTTCTGAGTGTTATTTCTTTAGCAGGAATTTGGTATGCGGGGCAAAAATAATATGGAAAGAATAGGAACAGGTTACTACACTACAAAAAAGAAGAGCAGCTCAATATCTTTCAATATTTTTTAAATGCAAAACTATCAGTATGTGAAATGAAATAACCAGTTCACGTTAGGCTTCCATAAGTAACAAACAAACAAAAACATTTTCAGCCTTTGGGAGACCACTTGGAAGCTCCTTCCAAACGTATCCATGGACAATTATTACTGTTATTATTCTGGAGGGAGCTGATATTTATTTCCCCCTTTCTAGATGAGTACACACAGCTGAAGTTGGATTGGCTAAAGTAAAATCCTGCTTTCCCTAATTTTAAGCTTCATTGGGTTGTTTACTGGAGATATGCTATTGCAAACTGACAATGAAAATCTGTGTTTCTCCAGCCATCCTTCACCATGCTTCCAATGCTGATGCTGCTAAAAACCTCCCAGCTAGACAGAGGATGAGGAAAAGGGGCTGTGCAGGCATAAAAAGACTGTAAAATGGAGGTTCTTTGTCAGAGGCTTTGTTAAGTGAGGTATGCCTGTATACACCTTGTTCCCAGTATCTGTTTTCCCGCCCAACTCTGCATTTTACTAATAATACAGGTGGGTGGGTCTGCGCACACCCATTACAAAGTGCCTCTGCATGTTTGTTTGATGTTTAAAAGACCTACTTTTTATTGGTGTACTTGCAAATGAAGTTGTTGAAAAGGCCATATTGTTAGAATATTCAAGTGACTGTAAAAGTGAAAAACATGTCATGCAGGAGAAAACACATGATGATGTTTTCTAATTTCTTTATAATATGTTCTTAATTGCCAGTAGTGCCTCCCCCCCCCACCCCCATGAACCACTGGAAAAACATGCTTGGATTAGGGCCACATAGGCAAACGTTTTGGATCCATCTATATGCAGTACCTCTTTCACTGAATGGGAACTTGGTGATCAATTTTGGAATAATATTCAAAGCATAGCAGTCTTTGGTCCAAAACACACTGCAGAAATAATCCAGTTTGTGACCACTTTAATTGCCCTGGCTCAATGCTAGGGAATTCTGGGAACTGTAGTTTTGTGGAACATTTAGCCTTCTCTGTCAGAGAAGTCTGGTGCCACGATAAACTATAATTCCCAGGATTCCCTAGCACTGAGCCAGGACAATTAAGGCAGTCACAAACTGGATTATTTCTGCAGTGTGTTTTGGACCTTTGTTGCCTTCTCATAATGCTGTCAGAGAGCACATTAGAATATTGTTCATACTCTATTACTAATACTCTATTACTAATTTTTGCTTACTCTTCAAGACAACCAAATTAAAAAACATGTTATACGTCAACTTCCATGATTTGGACATGGACATGACAGCTGCAACTTTTGTGTGTCTTGCTTTTGTTTAAAAAACAAACAAATAAACAATCACAGGAACACTAACTTTCAATTTCTCTTTTTTAGACCACGACAGCGATGATGACTCATATGAAGTACTTGATTTAACAGAATATGCAAGGCGTCATCATTGGTGGAACCGAGTGTTTGGCAGAAATTCTGGACCTATTGTAGAAAAGTATTCTGTAGCTACTCAGATAGTAATGGGTGGTGTAACAGGCTGGTAAGAACACATTACTTCTGGATATTGTAATGTGCTTTTATTTTATAGCTTTAATTTATGTCAAAACTGTTTTTAAAATGATAGAAGTTTAATTTTTGCAAATAGTTCTTGAAATCTGTTAGAGAAGAAATGTCTCAACTCTGAAAGATTTAGTTAAACAGGACAAGGGGCACTGTTAATTGTCATGTTGTTGCTTGCTGGTAGTGCTAACTGTTGAGGCATTATACAGCACATTGTTGTAGGGCAGGAGCTGGCAGGTGTGATAATTTAGGGGACTGCCTGCCTAGAGACCATGGAGGACTGCATCCCCACACCATACACCCCTGCAAAAAATTATCTAAATATTAGTTTTTGAATGTTGAAATATTTTTAAAATGTGTTTTAACTAGAATTTGAAATAGTTTTTTTGCTCTTGAAGGCCCTGGGAGTCACAAAAATTATATTGTAGGTGCATGTAGCCCATGGGCTGCACTTTCTCCGCCTCTCTTATATGATCTACGGGTTCACTAACTTTTGTCTTGAGAGGCTGGACAAAGCAAAAGCCATACCGGTAGTATCTGAGATGGAGGGAATTCCAGGCCCTGAATCCAATTTTCTTTGTGTCCCAGTTGTGTGTTCTGTAACTCCTCAGACACCTTTCTCTATGACCCAGTTGTTTGGTTTCTCTCAACTTTTGTAGCTACTGCAAAAGGCTTCTCTTAAGGCTTATTGACAGAAAGAGCCTTAAGCTAAAATACACTGGTACTTTGGGTCCTATCCTTCTGCCTTTTCTCTGTCTGCCCTGGGTATCCTCTCCTCAGTGTTGTCTGGTCAAGATTGCTTACATGTATCCCAAATCATAGGATTCCACAACTTTCCAGCATCAAGCTACAATCATAGAGTTTAAAGTTTCAGATCCCAAGGTTTGGAACAAGAATTCTAGCATATGGTATAGCAACCAGTGCTACAATCTTCTCCTTTCCTATACCCTTGCTTATATTAGATTGGAAGAAGATATACACAGCTTAATTTCTATCTTAATTTCTGTCTCACTCACACACACTCTCTTTATTTTAAGGTGTGCAGGATTTTTATTCCAGAAGGTTGGAAAACTTGCAGCAACTGCAGTAGGTGGGGGCTTTCTTTTGCTACAGGTATGTCAATTTAATTTACAAAACGTCATTTTAATATAAATTAATTGGTTTGCAAGCAGAAAGAGAAGTGGGATCCATAGAAATAGCCAGCAGTTGTCTGTTAACATTTCTTGAGAAGCACGGATGTAGTCCTTTTGAGATAATTGATATGGACTCCATTCATACTAGTAAACCTCTGGTAAAATCAGTGGGAGGAGGTGTATAGATTGTCTGTAATTATACATTAAATGCATTGGTTTGTATCCAGTGTTTACATTCTTAAATCATAAGTACACTTTCTTCTAAAATTAAAGAAATGTTAGTCACTAAGACTTCCCCCTTCATCTCCTGTACCCACTCATTGCAATTCTATTGCCTCTGGAAGCATGGAGAACATTTCAGAGAAGATTTAGGGGGCAAAGCAGGTCTTAAAGGAAGAGGAGGAATGTATTCTAGCAGCAGTGCTGGTGGATGGATGCAGTGGAATATCACCCAGTTGATTCAGTGAAAATCACAGTGTATTCATATTATACATTGCATCAGCCATCTTGAACCCAGTTAGCATAAAAACATAACTTTACACACCAACTGTTCTCATTTCCACTAGAGGCAACATTAACTACAGGGGGATCTTTAAATGTAACGTACTGCAAAAATGATTAGGAATGCAGCCCAAATAAAGTTTCTGTAAATAAAAGGCATTTAGTGGCAAATTGGGACCTTAGTTGAAAGGAAATAGAGAAGTAAAGCCCTTAAAGATAATTTTAACCTTCTAATATGTCCTAGGTTTTTTCTGATATTTTAGTTTAAAATGAAATATGTTCACTTGTTAAATACAGTGGTTTGCACAGGGACTGTGTCATACTAACTGGGGAAGCTGATCTTCAATTGTAGTGATTTCTTTTGTAAAGATACAGGCTACTAGCATTTGGGAGAGCAATCCTGCTTTCAAAGTGCAAAGGAACAGTGCCACATCCTGTGTCCTGCTATTTTGCTGTGAGCAAAGCAGGAGATATTTTTGCTTTTTCTTTCTCTTTAATTACAGGGGGAGGGAATTAATGGTGCCAGCACAAGGCTATGTAAAGCCTTGTAAAGGCTATGATGGTTGGGGTGTATTGGGAAACAAAAAAAAGCTTAGGCTGTGGTGTCTTTGTACTTGCCTCCAGAAGGCACCATCTCTCCCCTCTCTTCTAGCAACACATCTGTGCCAGTAGAAATTTCTGGAAGCAGAATAAGGGACTCCTGATAGTGTTACTGTCTTTCCACTGTTATGTTTCTATCTACATTAACAAGACTACAGATGCCCCTTAACTGGCTTACTAGTGCATGGAGGATTGTTCCCTTACTAACAAAGAAAGTAGGATTCCTTCCTTACTATGACTACTCTTTATGTAACTGCCCTCAAAATATACTGTGTTCACTGGATGCATACATATATTTTGTGCTCTTAGTTTTCTTGATATTTCTCCTCTCCTTTTCTTAGATAGCTAGTCATAGTGGCTATGTACAGGTTGACTGGAAGAGAGTTGAAAAAGATGTAAATAAAGCAAAAAAGCAGCTCAAAAAGCGAGCAAACAAGGCAGCTCCTGAAATCAATACATTGATTGAAGAGGTAAACATAAATATTATTTTGATATATTTGTGGACATCTTGATGTGAGTTTTTTTAAAGTATCTAGAATCTTAAGATAAATTCATTTATTATGTGAAGTCAAAGGCTTTCCCAGCTGGCATCCATAGTTTTTGTGGGGTTTTTTGGGCTATGAGGTCATGTTCTAGAAGAGTTTATTCCTGATGTTTCACCAGCAGAGAATGCCATCATTCTCTGAAGATGCCAGCCAAAGCTGCTGGCAAAACATTCATTTTATTAAGTTACACATATTTTTGAAAAGTTCTAATAAAAATTAATTTTTTAAAAAAAGATAGCTAGTAAACTGTAGTTCATTGGACCTTTGGTATCCACTACAGTTTGGTTCGAGGACCCCTATGAATACCAAACTCCATTACATACAACGGTGTAGTAAAATGTTGTCCCTTATATAAAATGGCAAAATCAAGTTTTGCTTTTGGGATTTGTATGTATGAATATTTTTGAACCATGTTTGGTTGAATTATTAAATAATCTGTAGATACGGTGAGCTTGCCCCATGATCCAAGAAAAGTGAAGGCAAAATAGAGCGTTGGCCACCCACTGCAAAGGCTGCTACTTGGATGACCTTCACTTTACTGTGGATGGAGTGACAGACACCCTGGTCTGCCAGAGCTCTGGTGCCTCATCAAAGTACAAATCCAAGAATTCTGTAGGATAGAGTTGTGGCAATTAGTGGTGTCAAACTGCATTAATTCTGGAGTGTAGATATACCTTTCATGACACTCTAAAAAAAATGATATATGAATTGTGAGATAAGTAAGCTTGTGGCATTGCCCCTGGGGATGTGATGGGGGCATGACTGAAGGGAGCGGTATAGGAACTGAATTGGGCAAAGGAATCATTTTACCACATAGCAGAATGCCGCCGATGCTGACACCAGAAGTTCCCATTGTGTTCCACATCCATCCCAGAGGAGGCACATCTGTCTCTGGGACAGATGTGGAACACAGTGGGAACTTCCAGCATTGGTGGTGTTCCGCTGTATGGTAAAATGCGTCCTTTGCCCAATGCAGTTCCCATCCTACTCCTTCAGTCACGCCCCTATCACGTCCCCAGGGGCAGTGTGATAAGCTCCAAGGTTTTCCAGGCAGTAGCCTACTTCATTTATGCACTTTCTGACATGAGCCTTTTAGTTGCCAATTAAAACGTGTATGTTTACCTAGGCATGTTCATTGGAATGAAACTATGATATGGTTTTACTGGTTAATAAGTTGTTTTGTCTGTTATTATTTATGTGGATTGAAGTTCTACTGTGTTCTTTCCTGCTTGTACTCAGCCCCCAAACCATTATTTGTAGGTGGAGAGCAGTGCAGAATTTTTTGTAAAAAATGCACAGGATGGCCCTAACTCACTAAATCTTATGTTACTCTGGTGTCATTTTTTATGGTGACATAAGATTGTAAAACAGGCTAGTTCAGATACCCTTCTGGAATTTTTCCTTTGCAGTATTTATGATTTTTCAAATGGGAACCACTGAGTGATTACAATTTGCCAGAAAATGTCTATGCATAAATTACATTCCATAGTAGATTATACCATTAACAACTGTGTGCCTACAAAACATAAATCTTTGACTTGTTGGAAAAAAATCTTTCCCCTGCTCTTCCAGTAGAACTTAGGGGTTATTTCCAGGGATGTCATTCCTCTAGTCCGGTACTTCTACAGTTTGCAGAAACTCAATTTTTGTCCTTGTGCAGGTGTTAAATCCAGTATTTTGCTTCCACTTGCACCAAGCCATTGGACAACCTCTTTGATAACTCATGATAGCTATATTTCAGCAGGAGGTGCTATGCTAATTTTTTCTACTGTTGTTTGGACATCCACAAGCAGACCATACAATCATTAATGGAACAACGACAGTTTTGTTTTTTGTTTTCAATTTTCCCCACTAGTTTTTCATTGACATAATCTCTCTCTCTTTTCCTTTTCAGTCAACAGAATTTCTCAAGCAGAACATAGTAGTATCCGGTGGGTTTGTCGGAGGCTTCTTGCTGGGCCTTGCATCTTAAGGACTTTTTCTTGCTGGCTTAAAATAGGGTAAAGAAGAATGACAGGACCGGCTTTCAGTGAGGCAGTTGCGAATCACTCGCTAATCATACCTGAGCAAGATGGACGGATTTGCAAGACAAATCGGAGTATTTTGCATTTAGGCTTTGCCTCCTTAAACTTACCTAAACAGATTTGCTGAAAATTCTGTTGTGTGTTCAGTAGCATTACTGAAGGAAAAAACCAACAAACTAGCTAAATTTTGTCATGACTTTTTTATTACTGTATTTTCATTCAGAATTCAGCATATTTAATATGTTTTCTTTTGGCTCTGTATGTTTTCCAGTTGTAGGGGTATATATATTTTTATTATTTAAGGCTATTTCATGCTGTGGCTAATAATGCCTATGATTAAATGTATTGTGCTTCAAGTGCAGGGCTAGCCATCTTCTGTAGAAATCACTGCAATAATAATATACTAGTCTGTAATATATTTTTTGCAAATATGAAATAAGCAATTGTCAACTTATTAAAGAATGATAATCAGTTCTTGAGTAATTTATGCTTTCTCCACACTTCTTATCTGCTTGTGGGGGGGTTTAATCAGCAGTCTCCCATGTAAATACATAGTTGAAGCATAGTTAACCGTCTCAGTTTATGTTCTAAACAAATTGCATGACTGACATATTGCAAAGAAACACTTTTGTGCTATTAGCATGCCGTAGTGATCCAAGAACTATCTTGGAGATGTAAATTAAGTGTTCAGATGTGGCCTATGAAGTACAGTTGATATTCTTTTCTTAATATATCATGATGACTGCAATAGAAAGTTGTTATTTGGTGTTATGTGCCTTCAGGCTGTTTCTGACTTACAGAGATCCTAAGGTGAATCTATCAGTGGGTTTTATGGCTGAGGTGAGAGTCAAACCCTGGTCTGCAGAGTCCAGTACTCAAACCACAACACTTGAAAACAGGGTTACTAGCCTTAATGTGGTTTAGTGGCCATCTAAATGATTTTTGGTCTTACCTCAATCATGAACTCACTGGATGGCCTTACACAAATTATTCTGTCATGCTGAGCTCAGTCATCTGCAATTGCAGCGGTAGGGTTAATGTTACTGACCTACCTCATTTTAAGATCTGTTGAGATAGAAGGTTTGTAAGGGTAAGGATAAGCAACTTCAGATAATGGATTGCAACTCCCCATCATTCCATACTAGAGGCTGCTGGGTCTTGGAGTCTAGTAAGTTCTGTCAAAACACAAATAGTCTATTCCTGTGGGATATAATTCTAGCAGGAGATTCTTTTTTTCCTTTTCTATCATTTTCATATCTGTTTAATTGATATGGCTCCATGTTACAGAATCCTGGAATTTGTAGTGGTGTGAATCATATTGAATTCTGTACTAGAGAGCTCTACTGTTCCCTGAACTACAGCTCCCAATGTACCCAGAATGGCTGACAATGGTTCAGATTTAAAATTATTCAACTCTCAGTTCTTCTCTTTTAAGAATACCTTCTACATAACTCATCAAATTATAAATCCTAGGATTCCTTAGGATGGAGCCTTAACAAAGTGCTTTGAAACCAGTGTAACTGTAGAGCAGGTGTATCTCAAATTCCTCAGAAACATTGGGATCCTCAAGATTACATTTTGCATTTTAACAAATAACAGTAAGATTTTGGCAAGACAGAATATGGGGACAGGGCCTGAACTGGAAGGGGAAAAAAGAGTCTATCTGTAGTCCTTTCCACTGGGTCATCAGTCAAAAGGTTGTACTAAATAGTTAGGTTTCTGATGAAAAGCTGGTTCTCCTGCCTTAAAGGCAGAACTCTTAATAGTCATGCCAGCAAAGGACAGGATGGGTACAGGCAATGTGTAGGCAAAGGGCATTCAGTAAATCAAATGTGGCCTGAATACATTTTCTAAAGATGAAACAAGTGTTAAAAAAATCCTGTGGAAATAGCAAGGAAAGAAGCCTTGAAAAGGTAATGGGCAGGCCTCCCATTGTGTTGAAGTGACAAGAACTAATTTCTTTATGGAAAAAGTGAAAAAGTCTCTCTACCCAAGGCTTAGGTTTTATGGTGAAATGATTTCACCTCAATGTGAAGCAAGTGGTTTTAGCAGATGAGGTAATCTGCAGGAATGCAAAAGGGTAAGATGAATTAAAGAGAAGAGCCAGAACAGTGGGAAAATAAAGCCCTAGTTTTTCCTAGCATTTTTAATAAACTGATACAGCAAAAAGATCCAATTTTGGTTAGGATATGCACTTCAAAGAAAAAAGTATCCAATTAGATCAGGATGAATAGTAGTTTCAATATTGCAGATTTTGCTGGTCAAAATCTACATAATATTACTTATATGGAAGGAGGAGGGAACCCCTTTGTCAACTGTAGAACATCTTGAGGGCACGTGGCTAATTCCTTCTTGCTGTTTATCAAGTTGGGGGGACTGTCTGATCTTGGAAGCTAAGCAGGGTCAGCCCTAGTTAGTACTTGGATGGGAGACTGCCTACGAATACCAAGTGCTGTGGAGGGAGGAACTGGCAAAGCCAGCTGTGAGCATTCCTTGTCTATGGAATTCATGGACTGCCATAGGTCAACAAGTGACCTGAAAGCACGTGTGCACACACATACACAAGGTAATTTCAAATACTTTTCTGTCTCATATTTTTGGCATTTTTCTTTAGATAGAAATTTGGAATGTTATTCTGGGTACTAATTATTAAGAGTTACAAATTAAGTAATGTGACAATATGGAGGTTTTTGCATAAGAAACTCATTTCTTTTTAATTTTATGGAATTGCATATTTCAGTTCTATGGAATTACTTTAAGTGGGGAATAAAAGCTGCATTTCTTAATATTTGTGAAAATATACTTAAAATATTATCTTGAGGTATGATACTTACAGGAAAAGAAACCTTATGGCTGTTGTCATAACAGAAGTTTAATCATAAAATGTTAGCCTTTTATTATTCTCTGCCTTGCTTTGCAATTGCATAGACAGCAACATCATAAGACCTGGGATATGTTTTGCTGGTGGAGAAGTTAAATTTGGAAAGGCCTCCTAATTGAATTAAAGTAAATAAGCTGCTAGAATGACTGGTAGTTAATGAAACACCAATAAAGTTAATCATTATATCCTAGAACTGCAAATTGGGAAAGCCTAACTTTAATTAGCCTTTGTTTCTTCCTCCAAGGAACCCTGTTGATCAGCAGAATCATGTGAACTAGGCCAAGAAGTAGCTGCAAATCCATTGCAGCAGACTACTTGATGAGCATTATTGAACCATCCAAGCTGGGATGATGGGAGGCACACACAGACCAACACATCTGTATTCCACACTCTGTCCATTTTTCTATAGACTATTATTGCCTTGGGATCTACTGAAGCTTCTGACAAGTAGCTGATTATCAGGGGTTGAAATCATGCAGATGTTGAACATTTACTTTCAGCAACTATAGCCAATATATCTAATGTGATAGAATTCAAAGACATAGCTGTGTTAGTTTGGAAAATCAGTATGTAAAGGGATCTTGTAGCACCTTGGTGCTTCAAGATTCCTCTGCATACCAATATATCTAATGGTGATGCATGCTGGGAGTTTCCATTCAGCAATGCATGAAAGGCCACATAATTCCCACTATCGTTTTAAACCATGCAATGGAGAAGTGTTCCATTTCTCAGTGGCAGAACATTAAAGACAATGGAAGAGTGTGCCATATTCTGGTTTTGTTTTTTTAGAAGATGGAAATGAAAAACACCAACTTTCTGAAATGCTTTGCAGCTTAAAAAAATCCAGCAACATTTATTTCAGAATTAAATGTTCATTGTGCCACTTTAAAACCTTAGTTTTAGCAAACAGGACTTCAGTTTTAAATCTAGTGGCCTGATTTTTAAAAAAAAAAAAACAAGGGGAAAAAGGACTGAACTGTAAATCAAGGTGGACAAAGTGTGGCCCCTTAGATGTTGTTGGAGTTCAATTCCATGCAGCCCTAGCCAGAACAACCAATGGCAATGAATATTGGCAGCTGCAGTCCAGCAACATCCAGAGAGCTATGATTTGCCCATTTTCTTCTCGAAACAACATCTTATTTCAAGAAATGTGCAAGCTTTGAGGAAGAAACATTCAAAGAAATGAATTAAGCCACCCTTCTACTGGAATGAATGATGCAGATCTCATTAGGAAAGTGATTATGCTCTCTCTCTCTGTGCATGCACACAGACATGCTAGTCTCTTACCACATTTGCAATCCAGTCCATAACACATATAAAGTAATATTTGTATTTAAATCAATTTAGTTCAATTGAAGACAATGGGATTAAGCTGGCATGAGTCCAAGTACTTTAATGTAACTTGGCTTCAAATTGTGAAAATCACTCACTCTGCCTGCAGATAGAAAATCTATTGTATTAATATCATGATTTACTTTAAAAACCTTTACTTTATTCAGCAACAAGGCAGATAAACCTCTTCAACTTCAATCAAGGATTTTTATTACAGCAGTGCCTTCAGACCTTTGGTCCATTGGGTAAAATTCATAGATTATAAGTGACAGTGATAAATGAAGTATAATTAATATCTGGCACATGCATTCTTGAGGAACAAATATTGTGCTTCCAAAGGCATGAGGATAGTAATGAAATAAATCTCTGATGGCTTTGTCAGTCATGTTTAGATACTGCTGAGTTTCAATACATTTTCCAATTTACTAACAACTCAATAAAATGAGTGTTGTAGGGCATTGTATTTTAACAATGTTTTATGGGATGTCTCCCCTTCTATTTATGAGGAGGTATTGAAATGTACTTGTCCTGACCTACTTCCCAAAATCTGAGCATAATTTTGTCAGTGTAGCTTGAAAGAGTGACCTTTTCTATTGTAAATTGTCGATTTGCAGGATCATTGCTCTAACTTCTGATCCCCTCCCCAGATCATTGATAGACCCATGTCAACAAAAAGTGTGAAATTTTTAAGTGCTGAACTCTGAGCCATCATGAAATTCCTGTTCTTGCAGAAGAAATTTCAAAGGAAATCCATGAGTGTATGATGCAAACATTGAGTGACAAGTGTAGCTGTCATACTCAACTGTAAAGAAGTGTGCACCAATTTTCAACATGGAGATTCTGAGGTGCAGCAAGGTTTGGGAGGCCTTCAACAGTGTCAACTCCTGAAATTGTTGAGTGTGCTTATGGCCTGATTTTAGCAGATCAATGAGTCTTAGCCAAAAGAATTGCTGAGATGCAAGAGATATCCTGGGAACAGCCTTGGAGCCTATAATTTAATAGGTTCTACTGAAACTTGGTGGAATGAGTCTTATAATTGGAATGTAGTAATAGAACGATACAACATTACAAAGAAATAGACCAAAGAGTAAAGGAGGAGGAGTAGCAGCATTGTATGTCAATGATGTGTACACTTGAGAAGATCCATGACTTAGAGCCGTGGTGTCGAACCTATGGGACATTTGCCACAGGTGGCATGTGACGCCATTTTGCCCGGCATGGGCCAGGGAAAAGGAGAAATGTACCTATTAAATTATATTTGTCTTCCTATGTTAGGACCCTGAGATTGTCTTATTTCTCATGCTCTTGTGTATTGGAATAGAATCCTCCTCCTCCTCCTCCTCCTCCTCCTCCTCCTCCTCCTCCTCCTCCTCCTCCTCTTTATTTCTAGCTCACTCCTCTGTGGAACAAAATCGGAGCGGGGTGCAGCAAGATTAAAACATACAAATTAAAACACTTCATCAGCCCATTCCCAGCCACCCACCCCTTAAAAATAGATTAAATTAACAATGATTTAAAACCACAACAACATTAAAAGCATAATTCATCCTCGATAGTTCTTAGTTGAGGAAAGAGATAGCACCAAGCAAGGAGTCGGATTCAATTAATAGCTCCCGTTTCGGAGCGGGGATCTAAGAGGTTTCAGGGAAGGCCTGCTGGAAGAGATGCGTCTTCAGAGCTTTTATAAAGCAATCAAGAGATGTTATAAGACGCATCTCATCCAGCAGACCATTCCAAAGCTTGGGAGCAGTAGCGGAAAAAGTCCTCTGGGAGGTCTGCAACAGCCTAATTTTCTCAGGCTGCAGCAGATTCCTTCCAGAGGATCGAAGTGTGCGGGGGGGGGGGGGGAAGGTTCATACTGGGAGAGGCAGTCCCTGAGATAAGATGGACCCAAGCCATGTAGGGCTTTAAAGGTTAAAATCAACACCTTGTACTGCGCCCGGAAACTAATCGGCAGCCAGTGGAGAGCCTTGAGCACTGGTCTTATGTGCTCTCTCCTTGATGTTCCAGTTACAAGCCTGGCTGTCATATTTTGGACCATTTGAAGTTTCCGGGTTAATCACAAGGGTAGCCCCATGTAGAGCGTGTTAACAGAAATCCAGGCATGAGCTTACCAGAGTATGTACCACAGTTTCCAGGTCCCTCATGTCCAGGAAAGGGCGCAGCTGGCGTATCAGCCGAAGCTGATAACAGGCACTCTATCTAGAAGTACCCCCAGACTGTGAACACAGTCCTTAGAGGAGAGTGTGACTCCATCCAGGACTGGAGACTGTGTTCCCAAGCCTGGTTTCGGGCCTGTGACTGTTAATACCTCCATTTTGTCTGGATTCAGTTTCAATTTGTTTTCCCTCATCCATCCCATTACTGCCGCAAGTCATTGAGAGGAGAGACGCCATTTGAAGTCTGTGCCAACGATCTGGACATGGAGAGGTATATCTGAGTGTCATCAGTGTACTGAAGACACTGAGCTCCATGCCTCCGAATTATCTCAGCGGCTTCATATAAATATTAAATAGCATCGGGAACAGGATGGTGCCCTGAGGGACACCACAATTAAGCTCGATTTAGGAAGAGCAACTGTCCCCGAGCCTCACCCTTTGGGATCTGCTGGAGAGGAAGGACCGGAACCACTGAAGGGTGGTGCCTCCAATCCCCACCTCCCTCAGCTGATCCAAGAGGATGGAGTGGTCTACACTATCAAAAGCCGCGGAGAGATTCAAGAGCACCAGCAGGGTCACACTGCCCCTGTCAATGCTCAAGCAGAGGTCGTCGGCCAGAGCAACCATGGCAGTCTTGACTCCATGCCCTGTCCTGAAGCCGGTTTGAAATGGATCAAGATAATCGGTTTCATCCAAGACAGCTTGGAGTTGGGAGGCGACTGCTCTCTCAATCACCTTGCTCAAAAATGGGAGCAAGGACACTGGTCTGTAGTTGTTCCAGTCCAGGGGATCAAGGGAGGGTTTCTTCAGGAGAGGCTTGACAGCCGCCTCCTTCAGACATGATGGAATAATGCCCTCCCTGAGGGATGCATTGATCTCATCCCGAAGGAATGTTCTCAATGTGTCCCCTCTGTGGACGACCAGCCAAGATGGGCATGGATTGAGGGAGCATGTCATCTTCCAAATACTACCAAGGAGCTTGTCCACGTCATCAGTACTCACCGATTGAAACTCATCCAGTAAACTGACAGCAACGGAGTTGCTGGATGCCTCGCCAATGGATTCTGAGAAAACATTGGCATCCAAGTAATCTCTTATTCAAGAGATTTTATCTGCAATGTGAGTGTTAAACGCATCACAGCAGGCTGTTGTCAGGTCAAGTAGGGGGTTCGGTGCAGGAGGAACCTGCGTCAGCTCCCCCACCACCCTGAACAGCTCTGCTGAACGGGACCCTACAGACGCAATGCATGCAGAGCAGAAGGATCTCCGCGCTGCACGCAAAGCCTCCCAATGGGCGTGAAGGTGCTGCCTATGGCGAGATCTGTCAGACACAAGGTGAGTTTTCCGCCACTTGCGCTCTAGTCGTCGTCCAACCTGCTTCATCTCCCTGAGTTTGTCTGTGAACCAAGGTTTGCGGTTGGGAGCGGGTTGGAGAGGACACTTGGGGGTAATCGCATCGATAGCCTTGGGAAGATTGGTGTTCCAAGTATTCACCAAGGTTTCGACTGGATCACTGACATTGCCAACCATTAAACCCTCTAAGGCCTTCTGGAAACCAATTGGATCCATTAGCCTTCGAAGGTGGACCATTCTAATGGGTCCACCACCCCCAGGGGGACAGAAAGTGGCTTTCAGTTCCATCTTGATTAGGAAATGATCCGTCCATGACAGTGCGGAGGTTTTGGTTACCTCTGCCCACGGATACTCCTGTTCCATACTAAAAATCTCATCGAGTGTGTGACCTGCACAATGGGTAGGCCCATTGACCAGCTGGGATAGGTTCATGGCTGTCATGGATTCCATGAACTCCCGAGTTGCTCCAGATAGATCAGAAGGGTTGGTCTCCAGAGGGATGTTGAAGTCACCCAAGACCAAAAGTCTGGGCGACTTCAACAACAGCTCAGAGACCAGCTGAGTCAGCTCCATTAGGGAGTCTGTTAGGCAACAGGGTGGCCGGTATACCAACAGAATCCCCAAACTATCCCTGGTCTTCAGGCTAAGGTACACACACTCGATGTGGGTTGTTTTCCAGACAGGTTTCCTGATCAAGGTCAGGTTGTCTCTATGAACTATGGCCATGCTGCTCCCCCGCCCACTTTCCCTTATCTGCTTGCTAACCATGTACCCAGTTGGAACAGCCTGCCCCCATGTTGCAGCACTGGTGTATCCCAGCCAGGTCTCGGTAAAGCATGCCAGGTCGGCCTTTTCATCCACGAGAAGATCATGTATGATATGGGTCTTACTTTTGGCTGACCTGACATTGCAGAGGAGCAGATTAAGGATCTGTGGAATGGTTGGTATGCTCTTCACATTATCCTGGGAAACAGAGTGGACTGAAGAAGGGATAGATATCAAGCATCGATCCCTTCTTCTTTTGTAACATGTCTCCACTCTGTTGCTGCCGTACCTGCCCTGCCCCCACACTACCTCAATACCCGCCCCCTGGCTCCATCCGGCTCCATCATCTGATGATAAAGCATTAATACAAGGACTAAAAAGCAAAAACATATATTGCCACTAGAATTAGTGGTCAGTAATAGTCCTCATGGCCGCTGTTGCCATGTACTGTCAAGTAGGGGAGAAAAATTTGAGAAAGCCTGATAATGTCCTGGCGACTTCTCACGCAGCCCCCACAGCACCTTTGCTGAGGGGAGGGTGGCTGAGGTGGGGCCTTTATAGGCCCCAAATGGTCCAGCCTACCTGCTCCCGCCGCTCCACTACGCAAACACCGCCAAGGAGGACACTGGGGCCTTCAGAGGCCTGATGGTGAGGCTTATCCTCCTCCCGCCGCTAGCACGGCCTGTCGCTGAGGGGAGGGTGGCTGAGGTGAAGCCTTTATAGGCCCAAGATGGTCTGGCCTACCTCTCCCGCTGCTCCGCCGCTCCGACCAGGGAGGACGCTGGGACCTTCAGAGGCCTGATGGTGGGGCTTCTCCTCCTCCCATCGCTCGCACGCCCTGTCACTGACATCATAAGTCATTCTCTCCAGCTGATTCTTGATTGGTTTTGTTTTCTGTGCCTGCTCTCTGGAATACTGCCTCTCACCCTATGTAAATCAGTTAAAAGAACTTCTGATCAGGTTTACAAGATTGTCTCACCAGTTCATATGAAGTGCAACACTATCTCTTACAAGAAGTCCTTCTCATGGTCCGAGGAGCCAAATCTTTGTTGTTGGCATACTCTGCAGAGCCAGTTGTTCATTTCTAGTATTCTTCTCCATCTTCCTGGGGCACTTCTCTTAACAGGAAGGAGTGATGAAATAGCAACCTGTCCACCAAGGCCCTTTAGTTTGCTTCCCAGAGCCTCATAATCCCTTGCAATATGTTGAAGGTTATATCTTGCAGCATTATTTTTCCAGTGTGGATTAGATGGCAGGGGTAGTAGGCTTTATAAGTTTTGTCAGCATCTCTGTTACAGCATGGATTTTCACCTTTGTGTAAACACACCTCTTCAGAGATCTTATCAGGACTGCATATCACTGCTTCTGTTTCTCTTAACAACAAATAACATACTATGATATCATTAGGTACTTGAACACAGCAGTGGTAATAATGCTTCTGATTATTATAGCTGACATATTGTCATTATTGAAACATTACTGTGATACAAATCATAATCTCATTTGTGCCCTCCCCCTCCTCCAAAATGCTCAAAGAGGCATACATAGTGTTATCCTATTTTTAGTCTTGGCATAGCTATGTGAAGTGGCTGAGGCTATGAGTTAGTGACTTCTGCAAGGCCAAGCAGTAACTTTAATAGCTGAGGAGAGGAGGGACATGCATCAGTATATGCAGAAGAAGCAACTCATGTCTCTGAAACTGTGACCAAGGGAACCATGCTGGTCAGTAATTAACAGAAAAAAAACAAAAGTAGAGAAAACTGGTACATGTTACTAGTACAACATGATGATGCAACAGCACAGAAACCAGGGGCAGCTGATTCTATTCTGCTTTCATCAGACCTCATCTGCAACAGTGGGTCCAGTTCTGGGCACCACAGTTTAAGAAGTGGATACATTTCCTGAGGAGGGTGACTAAATCAAAAAGCCTGGAAGCTAAGCCCTACAAGGAACAACTGAGGGAGCTATGTAGGCTTAGCCTGGAGAAGAAAAGGCTGAGAGGTGATATGACAGCCCTGTTCAAATATCTGAAGGGTTGTTGCATGGAATATGGCACTAGCTTCTTTTCTGCTATTCCACGGGGTAGGATCTGACAAGAAAAGAGTTTCTAACTGAATAGTAGGAAGAACCCCTTGACAGTTACAGTTGTTTGACAATGGAAGATATTAACTTGGAAGGTGTGGACAGCAGAAATTAAATAGCTGCCTGTGAAGGGTATTTAGTCATGAATTCTTGCAATGGCAGGGGTGGGAGTAGATGGAGGCTGCTTCCAGATCTGTTATTCTATTATCTCCTTTCCATCCATATTCTCAATTTCCATCCACATTTGCCTTTCTTCAACTTGCAAAGTAGTATTTTTCAAAAATTATAGGTTTGGCAACATGACAAAACTACACAATTGCTTTCCTCTTATGTTTCCTCATACTTCAGGTATAACCCTTCTAATTTTTAATTGTAGAGACTTGCGATATGAAATCTGAATCAAGTTGTGAGAGTTGTACAATTGGGATGCAGGCTGCTGCATCAGACAGCTATTTGGCTTCACACTTCCAGTTATGTTTGTTTTCAACAAAGCTATTATAAACTGTTTTCATTCAGTCATTCATCTTTATTTGTTTCTCTCCCTTCCTAACAAATATATTTTAAAGAATGCTAAAATATTTTTTTAAAATATAAGCATGATATAAAAAACCCCTAGATACTTCAGGGTTCTGCTCATACATTGTTTTGACAAGTGGTGAAGCAGATATTTAATTTAACCCTATGTTAGATGCAGCAAGTGCTAGAATGTGGATTTATTAACTGGACATTACATAGGTTCTGCCACCTCCTTTTGTTCAGCAACTACAGAACAGAATTTGGAAGCTAACTGAGTTTGGAAGCTAATCACTGGAATGGCAGTGATAATGAGAAGGTAATAAAGTTACACCTCAAAAGTAATTTTCTTGGTGTGGGTTCCAGTTACTTGTAAAGTTAATTTTAAAAGGGCATTTTAAAAGCATTCTAACAGAATTTCTTTTGTTTTTACACTGCAGTTTTATCAGTTCTAAAGTGTTTGTGTGTGTATGTATGTGCCTTCAAGTTACCTGTAGACTTATGGTGAATCCATTAATTTAATAGAGTTTTTTAGGCAAGTAATGCTCTGAAGTGGTTTTGCCAGTGTCTTCCTTTGAAATATAGCCTGCTGCACTTGATCTTTGTTGGTGGTCTCCCAAGTACTAACCAGAGTTGACCTCCTTAACTTCCAAGATTAGACAGAATCTGCTGCCTATAGGGTATTATGTTAGCTGGTCTCCTAACAACAACAACAACAAACATTAACAAACTATGGAATAAGCAAAGCAACAAGCTACCGTTTAATTACTGAATTATTTTTAAAAAGTAATTTCCCAATCTCTAACACTCAGCTGTGATTAACAGCTGGGCTAGTTAACATTGCTCTCCATGTTGTGTTCATGCATAGCCTACTATTCTGATTGGGGTATCATCACCTCTACAGATTCTTATAGTGAAAACCACAGGAGACAGAAAATGTTTAATTAAAAATGCAATTGCAAAGCTACTGAGCTTGACAGAACCAAAGCACTTAGATTCCAGGTTGATGGTATCACATTGGAAACAAAGTAAAACAGGTCATGCCTGTCATGGTTGAACTCAAGCCATTGCTAGTCTTTGACACAAACTGCTGTGAGTCGTGTGTGTATGTGCCTTCAAGTTGCCTGTTGTCTTATGGTATTCCCATTAATTTCATAGGGTTTTCTTAGGTGGTTTTGTCAGTTCCTTCTTCTGAAATATAGCCCACAGCACCAGGTATTTCCCATCCAAGTACTAACCTGCCTGAATTCCAAGATCAGACACGATAGTGCCATGCATTAATTGAATGATTAACTGATTTAATTTTCAATTGACAAGGAAAAAGGCTTATTTGAATAAAATTATGTAATGGGGTGTATGTGTCAGTAACATTTCAGGCATAATCTGTATTTTTTTTCTCATGTTTTGAATTTAGCAAAGTGCAAAAAGGTGTCCCCAGCATTTCTCTACCAGTCCTGCTCCACTTCACTAAAGGATTAATACAGGGTTTCTATTCTGCAGCTTGCTCTGAGTGCTGGAAAAAATTTCTTTAAATAATAATTGCATAATTTTCAAGGATATTGGTATGTGACAGAACCATTATTAACTTGCTCACTTCAGGGGATAAAACAGCTTGAAACCCAGAAGGTGAGTCATGAGGAGGAGGGGTAGAGTTTAGTTATAAAATGAAATTGCTTTAATTGACTTAATGGGTATGTTTTATATAGAGGAGAACCCTGAATCAGCTAGTCTATGGAAAGCAATTTTATCAGGACTGATTTTTTTTAAGGCAAAAGGAATGTTAAATATTCTACTTTTTCCTCTTCATTGACTCTATCAATTACACTATGAGCAGTGCTGTCCTATGTGGTCCAGACAGAAGGAAGTCTCTTTGAATTCAGTAAGACTACTCCCAGGTACATGAACACAAGATTGCAGCCTTAGGGGCTTCATATGGCCTGAGGTATGGTCCTCATATTGGCAGACTGCAATTCCCCTCATCCTTAATCATTGGCTATGCTGGCAAAGACAGCACAGCAGTTGCAGTTCAACATCTGGAGGACTATGCACTTTGCATGCCTGATGTATTCTGATATCTTCAATTTGCCCATGAATCCTTTGTAGATAAATCAGAAATGAACCTCCTAATTCACAGCATCCAGGAATACACAATCTAGTCAGTGTAAAATAAGAGGTTTGATGGACATATGATCAAGGCTTCAACCCCCCTCCACTTTTGCAGTAGACTTACCTGCGAGAGAAAGCAGTAGCAATGTTCCTTCCAAACTGGTCTGCACAGACCTCAGAACAGGGGCCAGCCCTTGCAAGGCTATGTTAAGAGGACTGAGCAATCATTGAAATGATCGGGAACTAATGATCAAAGCTACCACAGTTCCTGTGCAGTTGTTTTAATTTCTTAGTGTGGTGCCAATATTCTATTGTAAATTATGAAAAAAATATTTCCTGCCTTTAAAAAAATAATACTGTCATCATGCTATTGAATTTCAGCAACATGTTTGTGGCAGTGGTGGATGTGAAGTTTGTGGCAGATTCTGGAAATAATTGTAATGCTGGACCTGTCAAAGCTGCTCTGGCTTATGTTAAGGCAATCTTATGATGATGATTGTTCTTGTTACATGTCCCATGGCATATATCAGAACATCTACCATAAATATGAAGATCTCTTCATGTCAAAGATCAGTACAGTACTTTTCTGTCTTATGTCAGTAATAAACTGGAAACAAGACACCTAAAATATATAATGAGATTTGTTTAAGACACTTATATTTCACTCTTCCTTCAGGGTAAGATTGCTATTCCATTTTATCCACACACAGTAACCCTATAAGTGGGCTACCTTGAGATATAATGACTGACTTAAGGTCACTTTATCCATGCCAGCTTTCACAGAACACTTGACTATCAGGTGGACAATTATTTCTTACAGTGAAGCATCAGGAGTTGATGAAAAAGCTGTATCAAGATGAAGAAGAATGTATAACTCATGAAACTTGGCCATGTTCCTCCTGCTTATTATTATTGTGAAGAAGGTTCATCAAGCAATGGTTCCCAACCCATGGCCCATGGGGATAATGTAGATGGAAAACTGTATTGATTGACTAATAAAGCCCTCATATACAGGGGTGAGTTAAATGAACAAACTAATCATGGGGAGCGGGAAAAAGAACAGAAGAAAAGTAATAATGGTGGAGGCCGTTATTTTGTTCCCTGAAAGATGTCAGGTATTAAATATGAGATGCAGTCTGTATCATGACTGTATCAACAGGCACCAGATAGGTAGTGTCACTGGGGTGTGTGGGGGTCCGGACTGCACCGGGTGACACCCCAGAAGGGGGGATGACACCACAGAAGAGTGTGTGACACCCAGTTGGTCTCCCGCCTCCTGTGGGGCCTTGGACCCTCTCTCCCTGCTGCAACAAGGCTTTCTGGACTGCCACAGCCATGTGGGGCCTGCTCTCCTGGGGCTTTCTGGGTCATCGTGGGGCTTTCTGGGCTGCTGAGGCAGCATGGAGCCTGTTTTCCCAGTGCCGCAGGGCTTTTTGGGCTGCCATGGGGCAGTGCCCGCAATTTGGTAGTGTGTGCACTTGTGTGCATGCTCCTGTACAGTGCGTTCATCAGAGGTCCTGCCCCCAGAAGCTTCGGCCCTCGCAATTGATGACACCAGGTTGGTGTGCGCCACTGCCCCTTGATATACAGGTTTGACTCTTGTCAGCCATCAGCTAAGTTAAAAATGTTTTTACACACTAGCTTATGTGGTGGTCCAGAAAAGTTTTTGATATTGGTGTAGTGGTCCACATAAAGGAAAAAACTGGGAACCATGTCATACATAATTGATTGAATCATTGTTACAACAAAAATGTTCTTCTCTAATGCTAATCACTCTTTCAGGTCCCATGCACTCTGTTCTCTCTTTTTGTTCACCAAATCTACAAGCACGGGGACTTTGCTTCCCTGAAAGTTGGCTCAAAGGCCCAAAGGGCTTTTTGTTGACTTAATGCTAGGCTTAATATTAGACTGAGGAGAGAAACTGCCAATGTTAATGCCATGAAGTATACAAGTATACTTTTTAAAAATATCTAAAAAAACCAAAAACCCAACGACCCACTACTATGAGACTGAGGTTTCCTAATTCTACTAACATAAGCAGAACAGATCACATAGTAATTAATAAACCTGCTATATAATCAAGGAAAGTTGAAAACATAAGGCTGGTGATTTAGAACTGGAGGCCATATCTGTGAAGTTGATTGGGATTTGGGAAATCCTGATTCTAGTCTCCAGTGATCCATGAAACTGACTGAGTGATCTTGAGCCAGTCACTCTCTCAGCCATTTTACCGCACAGGGTTGTTCTGAGGATAAAGACAGGAGAAAGAAAGCTTTGAGCTCATTGGAGGAGAGAAGGATATATAAACATATACAGTGAACCAAGTGAATCACCACAACTTTAGTAATCTGGAAAGTATGTCCCACTCCCATCTCTTTATGTGATTACCGCCAGAGTTTTCTGTATCTGCACTATAGTTTGTTACCACTCCATCCTACACTATCTTGGGATTTTCTAATTTGGTATCACTGTAAGAATTCTCTATTCGAGAACTCCAGTGCATTCCCTTGAATTGTGGAGCTAAAGCTCTCTGAGATTTCTAAGCACCTCTTACCAAACTACAAACATTAGAAACCCGAAACTGCTAAGCAGTGTGGTGCAGATATACATTTTGTGAAGCTTCGCTAGCTGACTTGGGGCTGCCAGTGGGGATACTTTATTGAATGTGAGAATGCCAACTTTTGTCCTTCTGCCATTTTTCAGCAAATTTATTAAATATAAGTTCTAAAATGGCGGATTCGTGATGATACTAATATCAATGGTCTGAAACTTTTAAACAGGATTTCAGTACATGTGCTAATGACAGCTGTATTATATTTAATTTTGCTTTGCCCTTAAAATCGTTATGTTTGTAACATAGAAGTTGCAGCTTGGAAAAAAACAACAACTGGTGTTATATAACAACACAATCACATCAAAGTTATTGCAAAGTAACTAAATAGTAGAATAGTGTTTAGAGATCAGGATCTGCATGACTGCAGTTTTCATAGCTACATGGAAATTAGTGAACCATAAAAGGCCCCTAGAGCATGTGACATTTGCAGTTTCAAGCTGTATGTCTTGTACATGTCTCATGCATTTCCTTTGACCATGAGGACTTGCAGACTAATCTATTATCCATTTCTTTCAGTAGACCCTGAACTGTTAAATAAGACTAACTTAAAAATGTCTATATGTCTTTAACACTGAAGCCTTGATAACTCAAAACAGTTTTACAGTATCCAGCTACAATCCGTGATGATCTAATATTTTTATACAATACATGTTAAAGCAATTAATTCCATGTGCAAAATTGTGTCATTTAGTCGACAATTATGAGCCAAATATCTGTGCAATCATTTGTTAGTAATCTATGCACAATCCAGAATAGATAGAAGTACAGTTTTAAATTTTTTAACATATATTAACTTGTTTTATTTAACTGGAATTGGCCCTAAGGGTTTAGGGCAGCTTAAATGATTCAGACCTAGAGAAATCAACATAAAATGTAAATGTACAGTCTTCTGGGTGGTGCAGAAAATAGACTTGGAGTTCTGTCATAATTGGGGCTGGGGGAAGAGTTGGTTTGATGTAAACTTTTATTCTGGGAATGGAGGAAGTATTTTGTTTTCTTTTGTTTTTGAATTGTTGGTTCCCTGAATGGCTAGTAGCCTGACCAACTCCCCATAATTGCACCTCAAAAATCTCTAGGCAACAGTTCAAAAGAGAACCCTCCTCACTTAACCTCAGTTAACAGCATTACATAATCAGGACAAACTGTCATTGGCAAATCATATGTTAAGGCCTTGAAACAATTTGGAGCATGAAAGGTTTGAAATTACACTGCAAGCAGAGATCTAAATCACTGTAATGCTCTGTAGCTGTAGTCAAGCAAATCAGCACAGTAGATAAGGAAACAGAAAATAGTTTTAGAATACATAAAATAAAACTTTAGATTTAGCAGCATGGAATGTACATACCATAGGCTAAATTCAACTGTAGTTCTGGTTATAGTAGATGTATTAAAATGAATGGATTTTTGGGGACAGTTACAAGTAAGTTCCATTCATTTCAAGAAGTCTGCTGTAATGTTGGATTTAAGCCCAGAAGCAAATGCTTCCCCAATAAATTGTTTTATCTTAACCTCTGGAAATGACTATAGCATTCTGCAATGGCCTTCTAATCTTAGAAATTAAAACTCAAGGAGAACAGTTAACTAGGGTAGTATTCTTGATAAGAAACATCTTCAGCAAAGTAACTGGATATGACATTTTTACTGGTTACCTTCTTCAAACTAAAAATTGTTTGAAGTTGAAATTTTACACACTCTCATTCCTTTTCTAACAAAAGATGTGCATGACTAATGAGCCAACAGGTTTTTTTTGGGTTTATAGATACTTAGAACATAAGTGCTGCCAAGTATAAATTTAAATGCATATGTATGACTTTTCCAGATTGGGTCCCATTCACGCAAAAGCTGTATGTATGGAAATACAAAAAGCATTTTTCCAGCTATTCTGATTTGGCAGGGACAGTCCTGCATAATCCTGTGTCATCCCGCTTGTTGAAGCTGCTTTGAAAATGTTCCAGTTTCTCTCTCTTCCACCCACATTCCCTCTTTGTACTCAGCTTGCTTCAAGAGCTGCACATTGAGATCAAGGTGCAAACACAGTTTCCACTCTTAACCCAGCAGAAGAGAGAGGAGGTGGCAGAATCTTGCTCTTCTCAGTAGGTTCAGATAAAAGCTTGTGTATTATTTCTATCAATAATTTTCACCATCTTGACCACACTCTCATTTTGCTTGGCTACACATATCCCAGTTTTCATCTGTGAAATATTGGAGAGTGTAGGAGATGCATGGAGGCCAAGTGTGCACCAACAGTCCAGAAGTATACAGCTTTGGTCATCAGGTTAGTATGTATGTGTGGGAAGATGAGTCCTTCCTTCATCATAAGGAAGATTCTGAAAGAGCTAGATTAATTAAATGTCCTCTTTCAAATTATATTTCAAAACAAAGCTTATTCCAGTCTAAGCAGCATGAGGAAAATTTGGGAGTGGTAAAATATAGAATCATAGAAACATAGAATCATAGAATCATAGAGTTGGAAGAGACCACAAGGGCCATCCAGTCCAACCCCCTGCCATGCAGGAACTCCAAGTCAAAGCATCCCTGACAGATGGCCATCCAGCCTCTGCTTAAAGACCCCTAAGGAAGGAGACTCCACTACACTCCGAGGGAGTGTGTTCCACTGTCGAACAGCCCTTACTGTCAGGAAGTTCCTCCTAATGTTGAGGTGGAATCTCTTTTCCTGCAGTTTGCATCCATTGTTCCGCGTTCTAGTCTCTGCAGCAGCAGAAAACAAGCTTGCTCCCTCCTCAATATGACATCCCTTCAAATATTTAAACAGGGCTATCATATCACCTCTTAACCTTCTCTTCTCCAGGCTAAACATCCCCAGCTCCCTAAGGCGTTCTTCATAGGGCAAGGTTTCCAGACCCTTCACCATCTTAGTTGCCCTCCTTTGGACATGCTCCAGTTTCTCCACATCTTTTTTGAATTGTGGTGCCCAGAACTGGACACAGTATTCCAGGTGGGGCCTGACCAAAGCAGAATAGAGTGGCACTATAACTTCCCTTGATCTAGAAACTATACTTCTATTGATGCAGCCTAAAATTGGATTGGCTTTTTTAGCTGCCGCATCACACTGTTGACTCATGTTCAGCTTATGGTCTACTTGGACTCCTAGATCCCTTTCACATGTGGTCTTATTCAGCCAGGTGTCCCCCATCCTATATCTGTGCATTTCATTTTTCCGCCCTAAGTGCAGAACCTTACATTTCTCCGCATTGAATTTCATTTTGTTAGCACTGGCCCAGCTTTCTAGTCTATTCAGGTCATTTTGAATTTTGATCCTGTCCTCTGGGGTATTAGCTACTCCTCCTAGTTTAGTGTCATCTGCAAATTTGATAAGTATACCCCCAATTCTGTCATCCAAATCTTTAATAAAGATGTTGAACAGCACTGGGCCCAGGACAGAGCCCTGTGGGACCCCACTGGTCACTTCTCTCCAGGATGAAAAGGAGCCATTGTTGAGCACCCTTTGAGTTCGGCCACTCAACCAATTACAAATCCATGTAACAGTTAACTTGTCTATCCCACATTTTGCAAGCTTGTTTGCAAGAATGTCATGGGGAATCTTGTCAAAGGCCTTACTGAAATCGAGGTATACTATATCCACAGCATTCCCTTCATCTACCAAGCTGGTAATTTTATCAAAAAAAGAGATCAGGTTCGTTTGGCATGACTTGTTTCTCTGAAACCCATGTTGGCTTTTTGTGATTATGGCATTGGCCTCTAAGTGTTCACAGACTCTCTGCTTAATGATCTGCTCTAGAACCTTTCCTGGAATTGATGTCAGACTAACTGGACGATAATTGTTGGGATCCTCTTTTTTCCCCTTTTTGAAGATGGGGACGTTTGCCCTCCTCCAGTCTGCTGGGACTTCTCCTGTTCTCCAGGAGTTCTCAAAGATTATTGCCAATGGCTCTGATATTACATTTGCCAGTTCTTTTAAAACTCTAGGATGTAGTTCATCTGGTCCTGGAGATTTATATTCATTTAGGTTAACCAGGTATTCCTGTACTACCTCTTTACTTATTATGTGCTGAATTTCCTCTATTCTGTCTCCATTATCCTTAGGTTGAGCACCCTTTGCCTTTTCTGAGAAGACTGAAGCAAAGAAGGTGTTGAGTAATTCTGCCTTTTCTCTGTCCCCTGTTAGCATTTTGCCATCTTCTGCACGCAGTGGCCCCACTGTTTCCTTCTTCTTCCTTTTGCTGCGGACATATCCAAAAAAGCCCTTTTTATTGTTCTTAACCTCTCTAGCAAGCCTGAGTTCATTCTGCGCTTTAGCTTTTCTGACTTTACCCCTACATGTGCTGGCTATTTGTTTGAATTCCTCTTTCGTGATTTCTCCATTTTTCCATTTCTTATACATGTTCCGTTTAAAACTTAGCTCATTTGAAAGTTCCTTAGTCATCCATCCTGGCTTCTTGAGACATCTTCCATTTTTCTTCCTCATTGGAACTGTTTGAAATTGTGCCTTCAATATCTCCCTTTTGAGAAACTCCCATCCGTCTTGAACTCCCTTTTCTTTTAGTATTCCTGACCATGGGATCACTCCCAGTATTTCTCTAAGTTTATTGAAATTAGCTCTCCTAAAGTCTAGAGTGCGTGTCTGACTATGCCTAGCTTCTCCCTTCCACTGTATTACAAACTCCAGGAGAACATGGTCACTTCCACCTAAGGATCCAACCACTTGCACCCCATCAACTAGGTCTTCCCTGTTGGTTAAGATCAGATCTAAAATGGCTGATCCCCTTGTTGCCTCTTCCACCTTTTGGACAATGAAATTGTCTTCCAGGCAAGTGAGGAATTTGTTGGACTTTGAGGATTTGGCTGAGTTTGACTTCCAGCAAATATCAGGATAGTTGAAGTCACCCATCACTACTACATCTCTCTTTTCTGAGTATGTGATTATCTGTTCTAGAAAGGCATCATCCAATTCCTCTGCCTGAGTCGGGGGTCTGTAGTAGACTCCCACAGTAACATCCCTGTTATTTCCCTCTCCTTTAATTTTTATCCAGATGCTCTCCACCTGGCTTCCAGTATTGACTTCCTGCATCTCTTCACTGGTGTAAATATCCCTGACATATAATGCTATTCCTCCTCCTTTCCTGTTTGGCCTGTTTCTCTTAAAAAGGTTATACCCCTCTATTTCTACATTCCAATCATGAGACTCATCCCACCAGGTTTCAGTGATGCCTATTATATCATATTTCCCTTGTTGTGCTAGGAGTTCAAGTTCATCCTGCTTATTTCCCATACTCTGTGCATTAGTGGAGAGGCATTTAAGACCATGTGTCCTCTTTACTTGCTGCTTTTGCACATTTTTTTGCCTCCTACTGTTGGGTCCTTGCACTGTTTGCCTTGTTCCCTCTATGCCACTTGGACTATTCTCTCCATCCCTTTTGCCTTCCAGTATAATGTCTCCCTCCCCCACATAACTCAGTTTAAAGCCCTCCTGATCAGATTCTTCAGACTGTTGGCAAAAACGTTTTTGCCAACTGGCGTGAGATGAAGCCCATCCCTTGCCAGAAGTCCCTCCTCATGGAACCGCAGCCCATGATCCAAGAATCCAAACTGTTCTTGGCGGCACCATCTACGGAGCCAGTTATTTACCTCTGCTATTTTCCTCTCCCTTCCTGGACCATGCCCTTCTACCGGGAGTAGAGATGAGATGACAACCTGTGCATCCATCTCTTTCAGCTTCCTTCCCAGAGCCTCATAATCCCTTTTGATATTCTGAAGGCTGTGCCTTGCAGTATCATTGGTTCCCACATGAACCAAAAGAAGGGGGTATTGATCAGTAGGCTTGACAAGTCTTGTCAGCCTCTCTGTCACATGATGGATCTTTGCCCCGGGGAGACAACACACCTCCCGAGACATCTTGTCAGGCCCACAAACCACTGCTTCTGTACCCCTCAGCAAGGAGTCCCCCACCACGACCACGCGCCTCCTCCGAGGCTTAGCAGTGTCTGTTCCCTTTCGTGATACTCTGAGGCTCCCCTGCTCTGTCCCTGATGTCTGTCCCTGCTGCTTTTCCTCATCATCTCTGACAACAGAGAGAGATTCAAAGCGATTCTGTAGCTGCAAGCTGCTCACAGAACGTTCCCTGGTCTCCTTACTTCTGTGTGTGACCTTCCTCCAAGCATCTACCTCTGTTGTATGTGCAGTGACCTCCTCCACCCCAGCAAAAGGAAAGTATGGCTGTCATCTATGTGTTCACTACTTGTAGGGAGCTTATCAGACGACAGAAATTGGAAGCATAATCCAATGGCATTCTGAATGCAATCATGAGGTTTCACGTTCTTGCGTGAAAGACTACCACATGCATTTCTGGGTAATGGGAAATTCTTCCAAATGCAATCGCGGGTTTCACGCTATTGTGTGAGAAACTATCACACACAATTTCGGGCAATTTCAGGCAATGGGAAGTCATTCCGAACGCGATGCAGTGTCAATACGCAATCACATAAATTCACTGAACTAATGAATTCACTCATTTCCGAACTGGCCCCACTTTCATTTTTTTTTTGAAATTGAGAGAAATTCTTCCCATGTGATAAACTCCTAGGTTGACATGGGAAACAGAAAGCTCATTTCTTCCCAGTAAAAACATGTCCAATTGTCTCAAAAGAGAGCCTGGATACGTTATTTGTTTGGACAACAACTTCTAGAATTCCCAAGTGGCATGCCTACTGGATTCTGGGAGGCGTAATCTAAAAGAGTATTTTCCTTTACCCCCAAAAGATCTATGACAGCTTCCTGCATAAGAAATCCTCTAGGATCATCAAGGGTGAGCAAATGCAAATGGAAGGAGCCATTTTCCCTTTCCACTCCCACCTGTTGGTCCATAGCAACACGTTCCAGGGCACCTGAAGTAACATGTCATTTATGGTCAACATTATGACCATTTTCTCTCTTTTTTCTTGTCTGTTTTGTGGCAGTGGGAGAACGCAGGGGAGTGAACTGTTGCCTTTATGAGTGGTTTTGGGAGTTATGGGGTTGTTTGGGGAGGAAAATATCACCTCAAAATCATTCTGGACTTTTTTTTTTAAAATGGGTGCCTTTGAAGGGCTTCTGTGGGTCCCAAGGATTGCATGTGGCCCCACTATGCGCACCCCTGATCTAAGGGTTATTCACACTGTGAAAATCTCCATTCTTCACACACATCCCAAAATGCACCCAATTAAGGGTTTTTTCGAAGGGGGGGCTGCCAAAAACCCACTTAATCCAGGATAATTGATATCAGGGTTTTCCCCAAGTTTTTTAAAAAAAGATTCACATCTCCAGCAGTGTGAACAACCAAAGCAAACAGATCCAGATTAAATTTTGCATATTTGAATGGGTTTTGAGTACATTTGCATCGTTGACTCCTTTGGGGACGAGGCTCCTCCCGGCTGACCTTATGATGAGACCCTCTTCCTCTTCCTTCCACACCCATTGCTTTGGGCTGGCTTCTTGGGAGGAAAGTGCCATCTTTCCCCCATTCAGACCATGAAGGATGAGCTCAGGCCATGAAGGATGAGCCCCTCCCCCACCTCAGAGATGCAGATCGATGCTGTTCCATAGTGTGAATAACAAACTTGGAAAGTGTGAGTGAGTCTGCTACAAAAAACTGAGTGTGAATGACCCTTAAATGTACTTCTGGACCCAAACCCTAGTGTTACCACTCAAAAGATGTTGCATAATTATTTTGCCTAGAATTTCTGTGGGAAGAATAAGGGTAGGAGAAGCAGTGGGAACACATGGTTTCACTATAAATGGATGATATAATTAGGACAGCTGGTTCCCATGCCCAAGAAATTCTATTGAATGAGGCAGCATAAACGGTCCTTCTGGAAGCAGCCTGAGGACCTTGTCATACTTGATGAATCCTGGGCAGAAAAAAGATTTAAAAGTAGAAAAAAACCCCTGCAAATCTGGGTTGTTTTTCAGACAACATTTCTTCCAAAGAGCAATAATGTGAAAATGAAGTGAATGGGAAGGTGACAAAACCGACACTTTTTTACTTTTGGAAACTTCTCAAAAGTAAAAAGGTGTTGTTTTTGCCAGCTTTTCCATTCTTTATTTCCTCATTATTGCTCTTTGGCACAAACGCGTCCAAAAAGTATCCCACATTTGTGGGTGTTTCTACTTTTAAAATCCCATTTCCGCATGGGATTCGTCAAGTGTGATAAGGTGCTGAGACTCTCTGTTCTTCCAAGGTTTTAAAAGAATACTGTGCTGACCAGTTTACTCCACCAGGTGGAGAATGTTTTCACTCATTCTCTGAATATGGGTTACAGTTATCCCACCTTTCCTCCAATGAGCTCAAGACACAAGAATTGCATCCTCCAATCTCACCAGGAACAACAAGAGAGGCTAGGGAAGCTGGTACAAACAAACAAACAAAACTTACTGGGGTCTGGAGGGTGGTGGTGGTCTGGAATCAGGCCTGAATCCTGACTATGTTGCTTATGTTTTATCTTTCTCAGTACAATTAGCCCTCAGTATTCACAAATTCTTTATTCACAGATTCAAGCAGCCACGACTTGAAAATATTCAAATAATATATAAATTCCCAAAGCAAAACTTGTTTTTGCCATTTGATGTAAGGGACACCATTTCACGATGCAATTATATTTAATGGGACTTGAACATCCACAGGTTTTGGTATCCACAGGAGGTCCTTGAACCAAACGCCAGGGGATACCAAGGGCTACTGTGATATCATTATTTGTCCATTGTTTTTGACTCCCCTTGTAAAACTGAAGTATTTCAAATTAAAGAATGACGATACACAAATGTTGAAATCCTATGTTAAAAATTTTAACCTGGTGCATTAGGGGCTCATGACTGCCACTGCGGGCAGGTCAGAAAAACAAGTCCCATTAGGAGACATGAGCAAAAAATCTGCAGTTTTCCTAGCGCACAAAGTCAGGAATGAAGGGAGAGGAACAGGAGAAAAACTATTTTCTTAGATCCCTCTTCTTCATGCATAGCCAGGACCCTTTTCTGCCCAGCCCAAAGCCACCATCCTTGTCCAGAGATGCTTACTCAGACATTTAGACATCCTGAAGTTACCCATCAGAGCCCACTGCCCATTGCACAGATCTGGGGAGTAAACCTCTATTCCACCACCCCCAACTGAATCTGCTCTTTATTGTCTTGTTCATAGCTGCCCTGTAAGAGAGGTGATGAGAATGACTGGCTTATGATTACCCAGGCTTCATCTGCACTGCAGAAATAATAATAATAATAATAATAATAATTAATAATAATAAATTTTATTTGTATACCACCCTTCCTGTGATCAGGGCGGTGCACAGCATAAAAACAAACAATATAAAACAATACAAGTTATTAAAACATTAAAACAATGTTAAAACACTGTAACAATTACAATAGTAGTGTGTCAGGGCACGAAACCAATATGGGGGAATCGCATGTGGGAAGATGTCAGGGGTATGCATGGTCAAACAAGTATGTTTTTAAACCCCTTTTAAATGCACTGAGGGAGGCGGCCAGACGAGGCTCGGTGGGGAGGGAGTTCCAGAGGCTAGGGGCCGAGATGGAAAAGGCTCTCTTTGAGCCTTTTGAGCCAAATGGATTTGAAATAATCCATTTGGCACCACTTTGACTGTCATGGCTCAGTGCTATGGAATTCTGGGAAGTATTTCTGCAGTGTGAATGCAGCCCCAGTGAAGTTCATGGTTGAGGGGGGGGGGAACAACAGCATTTGCACCTCCCAAGTTCCAGTCCAACATCCTACCCACTATACTGCATTGTCTGTCTGTTCAACTTACAATATATTTTTGAACATTTACTTTGCCACAAAAGAAATGCTCATGTGTGTTACATACCACGCCAGAAGTTTTTTTATATGTAATGACTCAGGTTTTTACTATGCAGCTGCAAACTGATGTAAGAGGAGATTTACAGAGGGCACTGTGAAAAGAAAAATCATCCAGTCATCCAGGCAAAAAGCTCTGTCAGTAATAATAGCCATAATATATGTGGTGGCAACAATGTGTCAATGGAAGCAAAGTCATTTCAAAAATTGTTTAAAGTGCTGTACCAGAAGCTATATAAAAAAGGGTGATGCACACAAATGGCAGTATTATCTTTAGGGTCTTTGATCTGAGGTACCCTTAAACTGATACATGAAACCCTAATTCAGACTATTGCAAAATATTTCAAATGTTTAAGAGTATACCCAAACTGCTATATAGCAGTTTTATTCATTCTGGTGGCATGACTTTTCCCAAAGATGTCACGACTTTTCTCAGCAAGCGTGCTAAGAATTTTCTCTCAAACATTTCAGACTGTCCTTGTAACAATTCTGGCCTTAAACTTGGGAAAACTGTGGGACTCCAGGTTTTGTCAACTCCTATCACCCTGAGCCATCAGGGCTAATTTCAAAGGATGCTGGGAGTTGAAATCCAGCAACATCCATTGGACCATCACAGGTCCTTTTCCTAAACTATATGGCACCACAGGCAAAAAAACGCAGTACCCTCCATCTATTCAGCTTTTAAATGCCTCATCTTTACTGAATTTGTAGCTATTTGCACTACTTCAATGCATGATTTTCCTTGTCATATAACTTCACATGTTTGTGTTGTGAACCACACTATACATGCCTATTGTGTGTGGAATGCCACTGTGGAATGGGCACTGAAGTGGTAAATTTTCTTGCTAATAAAAACAGCGATATAGCTGATCACAGAAACAATAGAACTGTAGAGTTGGGAGGCACAAGCATAGGTCATACTGTTACACTCCTGCCAGTGTAGGAGTGCCACAGTTGAATTTGTATCAGACAACCATGCAATCTATTTAAAATCCTCCAGTGAAGGAGAATCCACCTTCTTCTGTAGTCTGTCCCACAGTCAAGGAACAATTGCCACCAGGAAGCTCTGTTTAGTCAGAACTTTCTTATAAGTTTTAGACCCGAAATCAAATCAAAGCTTTACAAGTCTGTGGGTGCAGCAAACCCCTACCAGAGAGAAGGCTTCAGACTGGGTAGGCAATGGAAGCAGAGCAGGGGGAATAAGTGTGTAACTTTCTAGTTATTGTTGAGCTGCAACTCCCAGAAGTCTTAGCCGGCATTACCAATAGTGAAAAATATTAAGGAGTTTATCAGATGATCATAGAATCATAGAATCATAGAGTTGGAAGAGACCACAAGGGCCATCCAGTCCAACCCCCTGCCATGCAGGAACTCCCAGTCAAAGCATCCCCGACAGATGGCTATCCAGCCTCTGCTTAAAGACCTCCAATTGGAAGTATAATCTAATGGCAATCCAAATGCAATCATGGGGTTTCACGTTATTGTGTATGAGTGTATCACACACAATTTCAGGCAAAAGAGAAGTCATTCCGAACGCAATCATTGGTTTTATGTTATTGCGTATTAGAGTATCTCACTCAATTTCAGGCAATGGGAAATCATTCTCAGGCAATGATTTCTAGTGAATTTACGTGAATTCGAATTGGCTCCATTTGAAATAAAGAGAAATTCCTCCCATCTGATAAACTCCTAAGAGATGTAATTCAGCAACATAAGGAAAGCCACATAGTTCTTACTCCTGAAGTAGAGCAACCACTGACCAGCCCCTTATAGCAACAGTAGCACTATTGTGTGCAATTCAACCTTTGAAAGAAACAGTAACCTATATATCAACCAAAGACCATATTAAGATTTAAGGTACACATTATATCTAAGTACCTATATTTTAGTAAAGTCATAGATGTAAAAGTAACTGCTAGTACCAAGTAAAGTAGATCCACTGAATCCAACTTGCATAAGTGTTGCTTTACCAAGTTCCAACTGGGATTAACAATTGGACAGACAACAGGCAATAGACATTAACAATAGGTATAATTCAGTTAATAAAGCCTATGACAAATAAGTTCCTTTTTAGAAAGGGTTTTATTGGAGCCCAATCACCCTTTTCTGAATGGCTGTTTTTCTAAATTTTATTTACCGGTATTTATTTTGCAGCATTGGCATTGGGAGAATGATGAAGGAGGGTTGGAGGAACACAGATTTTCTGTGCCTGGTTTCAGTAGTGTATCTACAGTAACCAATTCAATAAAGCTTGACCTGGGAAAGAACAGGATTCTGTTTTAGGGAGTTTATCAGACAGGAGGAATTTCTCTTTATTTCAAATGGAGCCAACTGGAGCCAACTCAAATTTACGTGAATTCGCTAGTTTAGCGAATTTACGTGAATTCCAATTCAAGTTCAGAATGTGTTCAGAATGACTTCCCATTACCCAAAAATGACTGCCGATTGCCTGAAATTGCATGAGATGCTTTAATATGAAATAATGTAAAACTCATGACTTCCCTTTTGCCTGAAATTGCGTGAGATACTTTAATACGCAATAATGTGAAACCCCATGATTGCTTTTGGATTGCCTTTAGATTATATTTCCAATTTACGTCATCTGATAAACTCCTAGGTGATATTCCTCTAGCTGTATGTGCTTATATACTACAGGCAAGGTGACCAGCTGCCTTCAGAATCACTTATTAAGTACTGTACATGTGAAGAGCAAAACAGAATGGGAAAGGGAAAGCAGATTAGCCTGCCTCATCAACTACTGTGTGATGTTGAAAAAGTAGAGCTCTTTAAGTTTTGCCACTAAAATGGAAACCATAAGAAAGGCAGAAATTATTGGAAAGGGGAAAAAAAAAAGATTCCGGGATGCATTTTGGCAGAAACTTTTCAGTGGTCTCTAGAAGATTCAAAATATTTTTGCTTACTTATGCAAAGCTTACCTGACCTAGTTGTTTAATTTCACATGGGCATATTGTTAGATTTCAGTAAAAAGTTTATTAAAACATGTGGAACTGCTCCTCTTCCCTTATTCGTTCCATATTATTTCTACCTCTAGTACCAAACCTTCTGTTAAAGAACTCAAGCCCAGGAGCACATCCACTTGATTAATATCTGTAAAACATTATTTATTTTAAAATACACGTACTACATTTTGATTATAGAAACTTTTATGCTATTTAGTACTATACCTATCCTTTGTCTCTACCAAAACTGTAGCTGTAGCTTGCACCTTTTGTGAAGAAGATATCTAAAGGTGGGATGAACAAAGATGGTCCTGACTCTTTTATGTGAAGATACGAGTGGGGGGTTTCACCACCATCATATATGGTTTGATATGTATGCCAGTTACAGGTTAATAACATTCAACAAGTCTCAAAGTTAGTTCTGCTTTATTCATATAGAATCATGTTGAATGAGTGTGTGGGTGTGTATTAAAGGCTAACTTAGAGTACCAGAACAGTTTGGGATGTTGGAAAGGTATGTCACCTACCTGCTTCACAGAAAGGACTGGCTGTTCTTTGATACTTTTCCTCTGGCAAAATATTTCTTGGGACTGCCTAAATTCACATATTTTGACTACTTGATTCATAGCCCACTATGAGTAGCCACGTTCTCACTTTGTGTAAAATGAGAGCATCTACTTTCACCTGGAAGACATAACAGAGAATGAGTCAAAAGCCAATACATAACTCTTTCCACAAAATAATTTTGTTCTACTTGATCATTTTTATGGCTACCTTCTTAATTGGCAAGTGGCTTGTCTACTGATTTTTCCAATTGCATTTGCATCCCCAATTTGGGTGTATACAACTCTCTTGTAATTCTCTCCTAAAATATGTATACAGCAGGGGTGGGAAATCTTTGGCCCTCTGGGGTTTTGGATTACAACTCCCATTACTACTGGTCATGCTGAGTAGAGCTTCTGGGGACTGAAGTTCAAAACATCTGAAGTGCCAAAGATTCTCAGTCCGTGTAAGGGGTATCAATAACTTGTTAGAGGAGTTAAAACAGAAGAAATAGGAATATTTGAACAAACATCCATGATATTATTTCTTAACACTGGGAAGGGAAAATATTTTTTAAAACCTCAAAGATTGCAAATTTTATTATGTTTCCCTGACCTCTCAGATGTCTTCTGTCTGCATTTAAAAACTTAATCTTTCTGAAAAAGGGAAAAAGTCATCTCCATTTTAAAAATTCACAAGGTTTTGCTAAAGCTTCCATTTTATAAATTCACAAGGTTTTGCTAAAGCTTTCTTTGCCACTCAGTCTTAAATTCTAATATGGGTTTCTTCAAAGATGTGCCAGTACTCCCAGAGTGTAGTACTGTTCTGATATGTCCTAGATTTACCATCTATTTCAATGTTTTTAAAACAAAAGATGAACATTCTTATTTTAAAATAAAAAGTTTCCCTACTCATCTTTGCAAGCTGTTGTGAGGCTCTATTGATCAAAGCTGCTCTGAGAAACCATTTTTTTCTGCCTGCAATGAAACCCTATTGTCCTTGGAATACACTAATATGATGTAAGATATTCAAACCCTGAATATAGTTTCTGTTTTGAAGTAGCAGGAAAAGAGAGAGAGAGAGGCTCTAAAAGCTCTTTTATCATCACTGAATTATTTGGGCTGGACATAAATAAAAATAACCTTTTGTTCTTTAGTTTCTTTCTTCTTCCTCCTCCCTGTGGATGTTTATCTAGGCTTTTTACACAATTTGCTGATAATAATAATCAATTAAGTGAATGCAGCCTTTGAAGGACCAAGTACATTTCCCTGTCTTCAATGAAGAGGATTCTAATTGCCAGTCAGACTGGTTTTGTGCTAGCATTTCAGCAGCCATAGTGCTGTCAGCAAATGAAATGGGACAGATTGGAGCTGCTGTACATCTCAGCTCAATTTTGGTAGAGGTTCTTATTTTGTTGTAAGAATATAAGAAAAGTCCTACTGGGCTGGACCAAGGGCTTGTCTTCTCCAGCATTCATTTCCCATTGTGGAAGACCACAAGCAGGTCCCGAGAATAAGAGTCCTCTCCTGCTCATGTTTCCCAGACACTTATATACCAAGGCACACTGTCTCTGGTACTGGAGGTATCATATTGCCATCATCACTAGTTAAAAGTCATGGAGAGCTTCATCCTGAGTCACTGTAGGCAGCAGCTTCATAAAGTCTTTGCCTTACAGTGAAGGATTTGAAAGTGGAGAATTGCAGTGACATTGGTGAGTGTTCCTGGTTGCTCTGGAGAACACGTCAATGTCAAGAAGGAGCAAACAACCTTTTCCTTTCCTTTGCTCTGCAAAGCCTGAAGTGGATAGTCATGCAGTGGATAGTCATGCAGATCCAGAGCAGGGGTGAACAATCTATGGCACTTTATAATCTGGATGCTACAGTCCAACAAACATCTGAAGGGCTACAAGTTCTCCACATTTTCTCTAAAGACCACAAAGAACTACAATGTAGATTGAATATGGTGTCTACATCTAGGGAATTAATTGTTCTATTCTGCTTTGGTCAAACCTCACTTGGAATACTGTGTCCAGTTCTGGGCACCACAACTGAAGAAGCTGAAATATGTCCAAAGGTAGATGACAAGGATTGCAAAAGACCTGGAAAATGAATGTTTTTAGGAACAGCTGAGATTGCTCAGTATGCTTAGCCTAAAGTTTGTGCTACAGCTGCTGCTAGCCTTCCAGGCTTTCTCACAGTTCACCCAGGGCTATCACCAACTACTTTTGGGATACAAAGGGATCTTGTAGCACCTTTGAGACTAACTGAAAGAGAAAGTTGGTAGCATGAGCTTTTGTAGACTTGAGTCTACTTCTTCAGATGCATGGAGTGGAGTGAAAAGCCCAAGCAAAGGCCTATATAAGCAGATTGTGTGTGAAAATGTCCATAAGAATGCAAAACCTTGTGAGTGTGGAGATGAGGTGACAAGTTCAGTTTTAACAATGGTCACAGGGGAAGAAGGCAGGAGGATGGATGTTGTCTAAAGCCGAGATGAGCAGATAACCATGTGAATGAAAACTGGGATGAAGTGTGGGTACCAGAAAGGAGACATGATGGACTGGCCAAGAGAGCCCTCAAGAGTTAGATAGTGTCATAAGATATGTAGTGTGCCAGGAAATGGTTGTCTCTGTTCAACCCACTGTTGGTGGACTGCAGCTTGTGGATGTATTCCAGTTCTGCTGTTTCTCTTTTCAAACTTCCTTGATATTTTTTTCATTCAATGATTGCTGGACTAACATGACTATGTCTTTGAATTCTACTGACTCCAGCTGTGACATTCTCTCTCAACTTCCTTCTGCCAATCCTAAGCATTTCCTTGTATTCCCTCCAGTCAGAAATCTCCAGCCAACCAACCTGCAGGGTGAAATTCTGTCCCCTCACCACTGGTTAGTGATAATAGGCCCATAGATTTCAATGTAATACCCATACACTAACAATTTGTGAATCACCACATTTTGATTCCACCACACCTGTATAAAACGCCTAAAAAATTGCACTTCACAGGTGTCTTCCTGGTAATAACAATCATTTAAGGGTCACATAGGACTTTATCAGATGGGAGGAATTTCTCTTTATTGTGAATGGAGCTAATTCAAATTCACACGAATTCGCCAGTTTAGCGAATTCACGTGAATTCCTATTGCATTCGGAATGCGTTCAGAATGACTTCCCATTACCCAAAATTGTATGAGATGCTTTAATTTGCAATATGGTAAAACCCATGATTGTGTTTGGAATGACTTCCCTTTTACCCGAAATTGTGTGAGATACTTTAATTCGCAATAACATGAAACCCCATGATTGCGTCTGATAAGGTCCATAGACATTATAACATTTAAACTTCACATCTCTTTTCTGGCTCTAGGCTCAATGGTATGAAACACTCCCTCCCTTAACAGTTAACCCCTCATACACTAACTTTGCTCCTTAATAAAACACATATACATACTTCATTTACCCCCCTCATATATACAGACTTTCTTAACAAAAGTTAAAAAATCAAAAGCCAACCATGGCTTGTTAGACATGAGTAAAATTACACTGAGAAACATATAAAACAATTTGGCTTTGACAGGTATTTGTCAGAAAGAAAGGATATGAGACATGTATAATGTTCACCGACTTCTACTAACAATACAAAAATAAATTAAAACTTGTATTGAATGCACTCTTTATTTTCATCTCCAAGTCTGCCCTGTTTATAAGGCTGTTTCTTCCAAACAATAGTGTGGGTGCAGCAGGAATCTTATCTTTTTCAACAGCCATATTTGCAAACTGGAATTTACTTTCAGCATGTTATCAAAAGGCTATAAAGAGCAAGAACTGAATGTGAATCTCAGGAAAATAGACCACATAGAGTGTAACATGGAAGAGTCATGTTTCACTTAAACTGGATTTGAAAGGAAATGATGATTGAACCTGGAGTTGAAAATGATCCAAGTGTTGCATTTGCACGTCGAAATTGTGCGAAGACATTGAACAAGATAAAGTGTTCACTGTCTAAAAAGGATGGGCATGAAATAAGGTGAACTGTGGTAAGAAAGTAATGAATGAGGAGGAGTTGTGGAATATATATATATATATATATATATAAAGATACCATACTGCTTGGTATGGACAAAAGCTAGTACTAACTTCTTTGTCACTGAACAAGAATTGGTGTCCTTATAGTGTAGCCAAAGAACAGGGAAGAATGTAACTTCTCACGGGGCTCAGCTAGTTAGTTACACAATGGCTTATTCCCTATTGTCACACTGTCTATACAGTTTTTCGATTCTTAGGCTTTGATTCATAATTCATTTAGCTCAGGGAAGTACCAATGACAATAAGTAGGTTATGAAATGCATCAGGCTCCATTCAGATATGTCTGTCTGTTCCTTGGGGACTGTAGAATCAAGTAATGAAGACATGCAGGTGTGGAACAGTCAGACATCCCGACCAGAGATCCCAGAGATCAATTTGCTCATATTATTACCTGACATCACTTCAAAGACATTTCAGTACAGTAAGTTTATCCAATCTCTTATGAGGCCTGAAGTGCTGAGTGACAAAGGAAACTCCAGATGACAGACATGCAAGACATGTATTCAAGAAATTGTGAAGTGCCGTACAAAGCCAAGCCATAAGACTTTTTGGTCTATTCTTATACCTTGGCCTCACTCACCATAGGCATGTGACTCCTACAAACCTCTTAGCAACTGAATGCAGATTTTGGATTAAAAGAGCTTCCTTGTCAGTTTCCATTGCCTATATGGGGCTTCACATGTTGTATGGAGCACATGTATCACACATACTTTGATAGACATGTACAGCCACTTTTTAAATGGGTTGAACAGCAGGATATGTGGCTGCTGGAACTGGGAGTATTTGAAGTGAACAGTTCCTTAAATGGAAGAGGAGGTATATAATCTGGATCTTAATCTGCTGTCAATCTCATCTGTTTCCCTCCAGCCATTCAAGTGCAATATTATTTCCTTCATTATGGAAAATGGACATTATGGGTCCTGGACTGTTTCTGCTAGCACAACCCCATGCTTGTAAAATTTACATATAAAATAATGGTTTCCAGCCTTGTTCTGAAATAGTACATGAATCACACTAACTAGAGCTGAGGACATCAAAAACAGCAGAAGGCAAGCCTTCCGTTTGCTAGCAAAAGGAGTCACCGGCCACTGTTTGCTTGCAGGTTATTGAATGAAATGGAAAATGGCAGCCAATAAAAAGAGGCATAAGCCATGATTAGCACTTTGTCAGCTGGATAAATATGGAGTTTGATCGGGTGCAATAGACTTTTACAAGACATTATTTAGAACATGACTGCTGAGTCAAGCTTCATGCCGCAGTGTCTTATGTTCTGCCATAAGACACTTTTCCAGAAAAAGCAAGATTAGAGTAAAAGGGCTGGGAGAGAGGAGGAGGAGGAGGAAGGGAAGAAATGCTTTGCATAACTGAACATCCTTAGGGATTCTGTTTTTCTTTACAGAAAAGAAGCATATCGGCCTGAATGAATAACATGGTTTTTTTTCAATATGTTAATTGTTGCACTTTCAGCTTTCACAATAGAACTTGTAATTTTCTTAATACGATGTCAGTGAAAGTTGCTGTGTGCTTCAAGTTGTTTCCAACTTATGGCAACCATAAGGCGAATCTATCGCAAGGTTTTCTCCACAAGATTTCTTCAGAAGGGCTCGCCTTGGCCTTCGTTTAAAGCTGAGATGGCACAAGTTGTCCAAAGTCACACAGGACTCTTTCAGACATGGGAAATTGGAAGTATAATCCAAGGGCAATCCAAACGCAATCCTGGGGTTTCACGTTATTGCGAATTAGAGCTTCTCACGCAAATTCGGGCAAAAGGGAAGTCACTCCGAATGCAATCATGGGTTTAACGTTATTGTGAATTTAAGCTTCTCACGCGATTTTGGGCAAGGGGGGGTTATTTTCGGGTAATGGGAAGTAATTCCGAATGCCTTCCGAACGGAGCAGGGGTTCAGGTAAATTCGCTAAACAAGCGAATTTACATGAATCCGCATTGGCTCCATTTGGAATTGGGAGAAATTCCTCCTGTTTGAAAGAGTCCTCAGAGAGTTTTGTGGCCAGATGGGGACTTCAGTACTGGCCTTGCAGAGTCACAGGACTCTTTCACACTGGAGGAATTTATCCCAACTTCGAATGTAGCCAATGTGAATTCACGTCAATTCGCTAGTTTAGTGAATTCATGTGAATCCCCATTGTGTTCGGAAGGCGTTTGGAATGACTTCCCATTACCCGAAAATGACCCCTCCTTGCCCAAAATTGCGTGAGAAGCTTTAATTCGCAATAACGTGAAACCTATGACTGCATTCGGAATGACTTCCCTTTTGCCCGAAATTGCATGAGAAGCTCTAATTCGCAATAACGTGAAACCCCATGATTGCGTTTGGATTGCCCTTGGATTATACTTCCAATTTCCCACGTCTGAAAGAGTCCATAGTCTGTAGTTAACCACTACACCACACTGGCTTTGTTGACAAAACAATGCACCCTTTATTTTCTCTAATGGAAAAGAGCACGCTTTTTATTTTGGGGAAGAAACTGGTGGTGGTGGTGGTGGTGGTGAGATGTGTACAACAAAAAAGCATTTCCTTGCAAGGCTGCAATGGCAATGATCAGCTGATAGATGATATATTGCACAAATCAACTAGTACACAAATGTGTTTGCATGCAGGGGTATAGCTGTCTCGGCCATTGAACAAACCTAAGCAAAAGCCCATCAGTGATACCTTTATTGGGCAACCGAAATGCACAATGTCCTTGTTGCAAGCTTTCGAAGCTCCATTAGCTTCTTCATCAGGAAAGATGTTACAAACTGAAATGTAGGACAGGTCCTGGAAAAAAGGAGGATGCCCCTGATCATGGTCTCCAAATGGGAGGACATTCGGAAATTCCTCCTGGAATAGGAGGCTGAAATGTAGGACAGGTCCTGGAAAGAGGAGGACACGCCTGGTCACCCTGGCAAAATGGAGGACATTTGGAAATTCCTCCTGGTCAAGAAGGCTGAAATGTAGGACAGGTGCTGGGAAAAAAAGAGGATGTGTCTGGTCACCTTGACAAAAATGGGAGGACATTGGAGAATCCCTCCCAGTGGAGGAGACTGAAATGTAGGACGCGTCCGGGAAAAGGAGGACGCGCCTGGCCTCCCTGCCATTGTCTCAACTCCTCTATCCCTGCGAAAGGCTCTGCTCTAATACAGAATCTTAGTGGAGGTGGCGCCTGCAGGAAGAGCCTAGGTCCTGCAGGGGGCAGCAGAGAGCTCGGTCTGTGTGTGTGTGAGTGTGTGGGGGGGAATTCCCTTCATCTCCTTTTGTGACGTAGATTGGCGGTCTCCTAGCAACGGGACGCCAAACAAGTAAGAGAGGATTCAGGGCAGCCAGGACATCAAAGAGAAGAAACAAGGGAAGGCAATATGTCACTCCCTTTGCTCCCTGGGTATTCCTTCAACAGGAACGTAAGTGGGTTTTGAACAGGGTTTTGCCTCCATTCCCCTGGGTTGCATCCAGACTGGGGAGATAACCCGGTTTGACACCGGTTTGACTCTTTGTCTGGCTCTTTGCTATGGAATTCTGGGAGTTGGAGTATGTTGTGGGGTCCAGAGCGGAGTGGAGGTTATCACACAATGGGAATTGGAAGTATAATCCAATGGCAATCTGAACGCAATCATGGGGTTTCGTGTTACTGCGTGAAAGCTGATCCCACACATTTTCAGGCAAAGGAAAGTCCTTCTGAATGCAACCATGGGGTTTCACGTTATTGCGTGAGAAACTATCACATGCAATTTCGGGCACTGGGAAGCAATTTTGGGCAGTTCCGAATGTGGTGCGGTGTCAATGCTCAATCATGTAAATTTGCTGAACTAGTGAATTCACTCAATTCCGAACTGGCCCCACTTTCATTTCTTTTCTTTCGAAATTGAGAGAAATTCCTCCCGTGTGATAACGTCCTATCTGTTATCACACTAGAGGGCAAACAGGATTTAAACAGGAATTAAACAGGAAATGCCCTATGTTAAACATAAGGCAACAGGAAATGCCCTATGTTAAACATAAGGCATTTCCTGTTTAATTCCTGTTTAATTCCTGTTTAAATCCTGTTTGCCCTCTAGTGTGATAAACATCATCGTACTAGGAAAGACATTTCCTAGATTTCAGCTTACTTCTTCAGATGCACAACTTCATAGAATCATAGAACCATAGAGTTGGAAGAGACCACAAGGGCCATCGAGTCCAACCCCCTGCCATGCAGGAACTCCCAATCATCCCTGACAGATGGCCATCCAGCCTCTGCCAAAAGACCTCCAAGGAAGGAGACTTCACACACTCTAGGGAGTGTGTTCCACTCTCAAACAGCCCTTACTGTCAGGTTCCTCCTAATGTCTAGGTGGAATCTTTTTTCCTGCAGTTTGCATCCATTGTATCACGTTCTAGTCTCTGGAGAAGCAGAAAACAAGCTTGCTCCCTCCTCAATATGACATCCCTTCAAATATTTAAACAGGGCTATCATATCACCTCTTAACCATCTCTTCTCCAGGTAAAACACACCCAGCTCCCTACGTCTCTCCTCATAGGACATGATGGTTTCCAGACTCTTCACCATTTTGATCACCCTCCTCTGGGCACTCTCCAGCTTTGAGTTAATCTCAAAGGTGCCACAAGATCCCTTTGCATACTGATTTTGCAGACTTGCATGGCTATATCTTTAATGATGATGACAATGATATTTCTTCAGTATTAATTGCATGTGGGTTCTACTTTAACTGAGTTCAACAAACTCCCTCCTCATACTTTGTCTTTACAAGCTTGTGAAGTAGGTCAGGTCCAGAGAGAGTGACTGGTCCACGTTCATCCACTCTAGGCACAACACCACACTGGTGCTCTGTAGTTCGTCTAGAGCAGTGTTTCTCAAAAATAGTGATCTGCAGATCAGTGACAGTCTGTGGGCCATCAACTGCTGGTCTGCAGTTTCCGGGGCAGAAGAAACCAGTTTTAACCAACAGGCGTAAATGGATTCTTTATCCATGGATTCAGCCATCCACATCTGAAAATATTTTTTGAAAACATAAATTCCAAAAAGCAAACCTTGATTTTGACATTTTATATAAATGGGACACCATTTTACTATGCCTCTATTTACTAGGACTTGAGCATCCACAGATTTTTGTGTCCATGGGAGGTCATAGAACCAAACCCCAGTAGAAACTAAGGGCCCGATTTACTGGTTTCTAGCATATTAGAAAAAGAATTTTTTTGCCAGTCTCCTACATAAGAGAAGCAATGATCTAGTCTAATGATATTGTCTATGTGTGATGACCGGCTAGCAGTGGTTGTCCAGAAGGAGTCATAAGCTGATGTCTATTCTTTTCTAGCTCAGCTGCTTGAAATATTTTCTATACCTTTATATAATGGGATAGGCACTATAGAGCCTTCCCTATTGATAAATGCCCAGAGTGTTGAGGTTCATAGACTTTTGGCCCAATACGATTCGGATCTTCTTATAATAAGTCAGGATCTTCTTATAATAAGTCTTTTGGCGTGTGAACAGCTGAATCAGGTTGTTTCAGTCCAATCCATTTTCTACATGTCAAGAGCCAAGATATAAATTTAATTTTTGAACTTATTTGATACTATGACAACCTTGTACTTAGAATCAACTATTGAATGTGTCTGACAGTGTATTTTATAATGAAGTGCCTCTAAATTCATGTGTTTAATTTTTAATTTAATGTTAGTTATAATACTGTTGCTTACTTAGTTGTTCCCATTTTCCTTTATTTTTCTTTCTATTAATATGTCTAAAAGAAAAGAAAAGAAAAGAAAAAGCACACACAACTCATTTTGATTTGCTGCATCTGGTTCTGATGCTGGCAAGTTAGCCTGATTTCATGATAACAAAAACTTTCTATTCTTAGATGACTTCTTCACTGTTGGATACTTCTGTGTTCCATTTCTCTTTTCACTTAAATTTAGATTTATGGGATCTCTTGATAATGAGGTCAAAGACCACTGCTGCATTTTACCTTTGCAGTATAGTTCTACAAGTCCTGAGTCAAAAGCAGTGCTCGGTTCATCTGTAGTTGTAAAATATGATTTTTTGCTGCTGAGGACAAGGTCAGATGATCAGATCTGCTAGTTCCTGTTCCCCCTCATTTTTTAAGATAAAGGCTTAGCAGTAGATACTGTAGCAGCTGATCAACAAAGAGGTCATGTTAGGGGAGCTAAAAGTAAAGGTCACTCTAAGGGGTGCTTAACACTTGGCCCCTTTATTTTTTGAAAGGACTCCTGATTTAAAGGAGGTGTACAGATAAGAGTGTCTTAAACTGTTTCTCCTTACACGTTTGCCTGCAGAAATCACTGCCCTGCCCACACTATTATTAGCAGCTGAAGGTGCTGCTGTTGTAGTAAACAAACCCATTACCTGGATTCACATTGGGACCCAATGTGGCTGATTTTTTTTCTTTAAAAAAAAGGGAAGAGGAGGAGGAAGAAGAAAGTCACCTGCATTATGCATGCCTCTTTTTAAAAAAGTGTGCATAACATAACATGTAGGTTGAGTATCTGAAATACGCAAAATTGACTGGATAGTTGGCTGAGATAGCGACACCTTTGCTTTCTGATGATTGAGTGCATACAAACTTTTGTCTCGTGCACAAAATTATTTAAAATGTTGAGTATAAAATTACCTTCAGGCTATGTGCATATGAAACATAAATTAATTTCTTGTTTAGACATGGGCCCCATCTCCAAGAGATCTCATTCTGTATACACAAGTATTCCAAAATCAAAATAAATAAACGATTAAATAAATGAATGAATCCAAAATCAAAAACACTTTTAAGAATTTTGCATGTGGCTGCTTCAGTCCTTTTGGTTTGTTTGCCTCAGTCCCTTTGGTGTCTTGCCCAAACTCCCTTGTATTTTCAGGCTTTTCTGCTGCCTTAGTGGGGGAAGCATGTGCACTTGGACCTTGGGGATATATAGTTTTCTTTCTATTTATCATATTTCAGTCTTTCTGATGCTACTTGTATTTAGCAGTTGGTTTGCTCACTATGACTGCTCTACACTGCAGAATTAATTAATGTTTTGATTGCCATGACTCAATGCTATAGCATTCTGGGATTTGTAGTTTTGTGAGCTATTTAGCCTTTTCTGTCAGAGAGCTCTGGTAACACAACAAACTATAAATTCCAGGATTCCATAGGATGGAGCCATGTCAGTTAAAGTGGCGTCAAACTGCATTGATGCTGTTGTGTGGCTGCAGCCTCAGTCATGATACAGTTAATATCTCATTTTGAGGGTATCCAAATATTGTATTGATAGTGTGGAGGGGCATTGCAACATTGTATCTGAAGGGGATAGTTTTTCTTAAAAGGTTGCTGGACACTCTAAGAGTTGTTGAAGGCATGAGCTGCTGTTTCTTTGTCATCAAGTTTATATTAATTGTTCATCCCCTTTTAGTGTAACTGTAACTGTAAATTACACTGTTTAGTCTAACTTTCTAACTGCTGGTGGTGGTGGGGAAAAAAACTGTTTTCTTTACTTTGAAAATCTGGTTTCAACTGTTGTGCAAATTTTTTGCTGCCTTAAATGTAATGCTTCTACTTTGAATAGATCATTAATGTAACACAGGTCCTACCTCACTTTACTATATGTGAGAGTAGACAACACTGGCAGATACTAGTTTGCATTCTTAATGGAAACGAAACTCCACTAAATTTGGCAAAGATATTGGGAATAAAAAACATACCATTAAATACTGCACACTTGTTAAGTCTGAACTCACAGGACTGTTTGGAATCATTGCCATATAGTATCCAGATTCTATTTCTTCTTTTCCAGATTTAGGTATTAGATATTGTTTGTATTCATTTCCACTATTTTTTTTTTTGGACAAAGGTACAGTGCCAGTCCTTTCATAGGGCTCCATCTGTGCACCAAGGAACTTATGGAGTTGTTCAGCAGATGTGTCCAAAGAAAATACTACTAAGTGTGATTCATTCACTATAGGGAAATATCACATCTCACTAAAGAAAAACATGATTTTTAAAAAATGGATCAAAATTAAAATAGAATTAAAGTTATCATTTCCCTATGATTAACTTTGTTTTATAGATTTTGATTAATACCAAAAGTTTTATCTTTTCAGGTTGCTGTTTTGAAATACCCTTACTTTTTAAAAATATTATTTATTTTCTCTTTCTTTCAGCTAGGGAAAGAAAAGTTCCATAAATCTCAACACTGGAGTTACTGCAATAAAGTTTCTATGCTGGTGGGAGAAGACAAACCTGGAATAGGAGGAGAACCTTTGCCTGGGCAGAAGCTGAAGCCGAAGTACAGTGTTTTTCCAAGAGGTCTTGGGAGTGATGCACCTTCATGGGTAGCATTTGACAAACAGGTACCCTGAGATCAGATTCTTCATGCATTTGCTTAGTGGCGAGATAGCCAACATTTTGACATTGGTCCAGATCCTAGGATATATTTACTTGAGGAAACTCATGGTAGGAAAGTTTCCTGTCCTTCACCTGTGTCCCATCATAATCCTGTCAGGAAGGTTATAGGGCAGCCTTCAAGAACAATGGTGGGCTGCTAAGGGGAGAAGGAATTACCCTATATTGGGTGGGCGTCTCTGAGAGATCAGGCCTGATCTGTTCCAGGACCCATGTGTACTTTTGGCTGTCCATGTACACCGTACTGTACTGTTGTACAGAAACATATGTAAAGACCCCCCCCCCCCGCCAATCTTTTACTCACCAGTTTAACTTGTCCTTGTTTTATATAATTCTTGGGTCACTTGTATAATAACTGGGAGCTCTCTATCCTACTCTGCCTTGTAATTTGTTACACAACTATTTGGGGACAGAGAAGAGAACTGGATCAGGATTTCTTGTTTTACCATAAATTATTTTCCTCTAGTTTGGTTTGTTTTAGCCACAGTTTTAAAACTTGAATTTGTAAGTAAATCAGATTTTTTTTTTTTAAAAAAATAAGGTTCTGTTGTCCCTCATAAACTGATTTTGTTAATGAATGCTAGTACCGGTATATGCTTTTTGTATTACTCATATACTTTGTGAATTGAGCAGCAGCAACTTCTTGAGTACCCCGTTCTATGTATTAGTATTAGGGGTACATCTCATTTTGGGATCTAATTATGAATCATTAGCTTTATTGAGCAACTATAGGTAAAAAGTGTGAGCTTTTAATGCTTTCTTGACTTTGACATATTCTCATAATTAATTTTTAATAGTTTTAATTTTAATTAAATGTTTCATTAAATTACTTATATATATTACTAATGTTTTTGTATGTTTTTAATCTGCATTCATTATAATACTTTGTAAGTCACTTGCTCTCAGCCTTAGGGGAAGGCAGCAGCAAACCTCCTCTGAACAACTCTTGCCAAGAAATCCCATGATAGGGTCACCTTATAGTCACCATAAGTCGGAAATGAAGGTACACAACAACAACAGCAACAAAAACTGCTTTGAGTCCCACCGTTGGCAGAAAGACAGACACAAATGTATAAAATAAATAAATATGTCCAGTTTAAAAATCACTATAGCCATGAATGAATATTGCAGCTCTAAGCAAGCTTTAGTCCACCATCTCTAAAATTAGAATAATGGTATTTAGATTATTATGCAGTTATTGAGTAGTTACTTAAAGATTATTATACAGTTATTGTGTGATTACTTACTGATCCTCCAAACAGCTTTGTCTAACCTGTTGTCTAACCTTTGCCTAACCTCATTTCACCTGTGTAAGGTCCTGTAAAACCCCCTCACCCCAAACCCCCCTTCCCAGGGCATGGAGATTCCACTGTACACCACGCCAGTTTGGGGGGAAGTTGCTACTGTGCTATTTACTCTTCCAGTTGAGGGGTTGTGGTGTGCAGGGGAACTTTCACACCATTGGAAATAGGGCTTTGAAGGGAGGGAGCTCCTCCAAGGGTGGAATGGGGAACTGCTATGGGTAGGATGGGAACATCCATGGGTCAGAATAGACTTACTGCTTTATCACACTAGGGGGCAAACAGAATTTAAACGAGAGTTTTAAAAAGAGTTAAACAGGAAATGTCTTGTGATAAACATAGGGCATTTACTGTTTAACTCTAGTTTAACTCTTGTTTAAATCCTGTTTGCCCCCTAATGTGATAAAGCAGTTAGGGAGGTGGAGTTTATCCTCTGAATCAGGGAAGGATTATCTCCACCTCCCTTGGTCTGACCCACATATATTCCCTCTCCCATCCATAGAGATTCAAAGGCTTAGGAACATGACTAGAAATAAGGACTGGAGAGAACAAGGATTCCTTGTGCGCTGCTTACCATCCAAATTCAAATGGAAGATGGTGTATAAGGGAACATGGCAACATTTATAGAATTCTGTGAATTGGCCTAGTCCACAGGCATAGAGATCCATGACTCTCTGTGCATAAAAACGGCACATGGAGAGATGGAGAGGTCTTCACCCTTTCATATCATCCAACTCATCTGACTGGTCCTCGTGGCAATCTGGTCTCAAGGAACAAAACACCATTCCCCGTTCAAAGCTGTGGTGTAGAATGGGCTCCTTGCCTATATGATCCCTCTGTTTCATCCAGTTTCTCCAGATCAAGTTGTGGCTTGCAGTTATGCTTTTAATGGTATGTCCAGACCACTGTTTGCTTGTTTGGATGGAATCCCAAATTATGTTTATTCAAACTAGGATATATTAAAGTCAAGCTTGTGAGAACAAAGAGAGAGTGCATCATCACAGGTCTTTATTCCTGGTCTTCAAGTCATGACTTACAAGCTTGACAAAGCAGCTGTGAATACAGTCAGTATACTTAGGATAGATTCTGCATGCTAAAAGTGCTGAACTTTGACTTATTAATAGGATAGGACTAAGTACAACACGTATTATACTGTTATTCCCATGCCATCTAAAGCTGTAGTGCTATACTCGCTTGCTTGGGCTTAGTTCAAGCTCATTGCAGGTTCTGGCATTATATGCTTTAACTCATCAGCTTTGTATCACAGTGTTTTAAAATGTGTGACTTACAGAATGGTGTCACTTTAAAGGATTTATCCCTTTGCCCCTATTCTGTCAATTTCCTGATAAAGTAAAATATAGAATTAGGCTAAACAGGAAAAGAACTTCATATATTGCATTTTAATAATATGTAAAATAGTGCACTTAATTTTCCATTGTGTAATTCATGCTTCAAGAATGTAATGCTTGTGGCATGATCTCCAAGCCAGTTCAGCCAAAGTGCTTTGGATTTAAATCATTTCTTGGCCTGTGAAAACCAGTGGGACAGAATCAGCATAAATCCAAATACAATTACTTAACTGGACTAAGGATTAGGATGTTAAATAGTTAAGTCGCTTATGGGACAATTCATGCTTGAAAATGTTTCTCATAAAATTTGTTCATCAAATTACACTGTCCAAGCAAGCCAAACATAATGTGGTTTTCAGAGTGCCCAACAGGACTTGGCTAATCTCCAATCTGTCTCTGTATCCCTTCCTCCCCCACTTTCTTCTTGATATACAACTTCTGTTAATTTTATTTAAAGAGAGAGGATAAACATTAAAGTATGCACATGCGAAACACCAGGCAGCTGGTGATATTTTTGTTATCAAAGTTAAACGCTTGCAAGAAATAGGAAAATTCCAAAAGTTCAGGGATCTGAATTGGAAGGTATAATCTGCAGTGTTAATTTCCTTGCTAATTTGAAAATTCCTCTTGCTGTGGCTTATACTATTCCCTTTGATATTTGTGATGTTAGCAGCACAATCAGTCTTTAATTATCTATGTGCAGCTTGCCTAATTAGAAGATTAAATCTGCTCATTAAGGACAAGTTCAGATGAGACATTACACTGCCTTAATCACTTCTCTCGCCCCCTCAGCTGCTGTCCCTATATCTCTGCAGCTGAGCATGCTTTAGGATACCTCCAACCAAGCACATTAAATGTTTTCTTACTTCCTGCAACATGAGTAGTCCTGATGTAATAGTAGGAATATTTTTAATGGTAAATTTGCTATGCACACTTTAAAAAGAAGTGGGGGGGGGGGAGGAAGAGCTGCACATCTGTGCAAGTATCAGAAGATTCATATATACAGTAGTTGCGAAATTAATTTCCCAGATTTGCCCCCAGAACTGATACATTCCTCTATTTGTGTGTTTCATAGATGCTTTCAATACTGGTCTGAAGTTAAGAACGTACAACAGGCATTGACAGGGGCTTGTTTCTTGACAATTAAGAAACAATTTTAGTTGGGGTTTACTTCATACATAAACTTTTGGGTGGACTTAACTAGCCATTGTGGACTTATTTACACAACCTATAAATAGGTCTTGGAAATGCTCAAGGAGGGTGAGTGCTTTAGCCCTGTTGCCTTTGTCATTATTGCCATTTTCCTCTACTAGGGTTAACATCAACACTCCACTTAAGCACTTTTAAGTATTGGATTCTCAGGATATTAATATGGGAAAAAGAGCAGACTCTCCGTTAGTCTTTTAAGCCTGAAACAGACAGGTCAAATGGAGCGGCTTCCAGCTACTTTGGGGGCATGGCATTTATACACCCACCCACCCAAAGTGGCCAGAAGCCATTCCAAGTTTGCCTAAAGCGGCCTGAAGCTGCCAGCAAAAGGAGTGGATTAAATCTGCTCCTGCTGGCAGCCCATTTGGGACTGCAGCTGTGACTTGCTTCAGAATGGACCATCCATTTGCCACAGTCTCGGAGCAATCATGGCTGGAGCAGCCTCTGGACGTTCCTTTTGGCCCATGTGTTTTGCCCCTTAGGCTATTTATTGCACGCAGTCATAGATTTACAAATATATGCTCCCTTTAGGGACACAGACTTTTTAATTTCCAGGCACATGACTTGTTTTGCATTACATTACGTGTAAGTCATCATACATTCACAAGGAACTGAACCTTCATATCCTCTACTTTTCCTTAGCAGGCATCTCTATACAGTACTTAATTTAAACCTGACATCCATGGGTTATATCTGTGGATCATAGGTATTGGTAATACATGGCATAATCTATTACAAACATAATGGGACATATATCTTTAGCATAGCCTAGACTTTACCAGCATAGTCTGGGTCTTTTATCAGCTGGGAATAGCATATCTGTTATCAAACAACCATCTTGATATGATGGGAAACTGACAATTGCAGACAGGTTGCTATCTGTCTCTTCTCAGCCAGTTTTATATCATTCTCAGCTTTTCTCTGTCCAATCAACATACAGATATTTAGTGGTCCCTTATATAAATAATATTTTCCTCCAATCATGCTAAGGATCTTTTTACTCTGTGACTTAATATTCAATGACCACTTAGTTCTGGCTTCCTTCTACATCACACCAGACACTAATCCTTTAATGCAGTACTAGTAATACTTTAATGTACATACCATTCTTGGGTTCATTATAAATCAATTTGCTGTTTATATCTCTCTTTCAGGTTTATCATTTTTATAATTAGCCTGGAACTAGCAAGTGCCTGCACTCTATTAGATACATATTCCACAATACATAAAGCTTTATATTTTGTGCTTTACAAACACACTATTCAGGTTTATATTTTGCAAAATAGAAGTCAAATCAGTGCTCAGCCTATAACAAGGTCCTCCTCTCACGAGCCTTGATATGGGCTTTTGTAAGGCTACCTCATATGTATTGGCCAGTATTAAACTGGATGGACATCAGGGAGGATTTTCTTGTATTGGTGAGAAAGACCTGGCAACCTTTTTCTTCACACATGGATTTCACTTTCAGAATGATAGAGCTTCCACTATCTGTGGGGCATTAATCCTGGAACTGGAAAATAGGCTCCAATTGGTATGGAAAGCCCCCACTGATAATGAAGCATATCAGAAAGTCACCCTCAAGAAGGGCAATTTCAAAGACAACAGAGCAAGAGGACAATGTCTTCCCCCATCTTGTATCCCCACTGTATTCACTTAGAATCTGAATTGTGTTTGTATCTAAACTTCAGCTGGAAAACTGAGGTCCGAAACACATAGGCCAAATGAAGTAGCTTCTGACCACTTTGGAGGCATGGCATTCAAATGATGCACACCTACAATGTGGCCTGAAGCCTCACCGAAGCTGAACTCCAATCCCTTGGACTGGAGCAAACTGAATCTAGAATAATCTGGCTCTTGATGGTGTGGGTTGGGTCTTGTGGTTGCAGCCTGTATTGCAACTGGGCTGTATGGTGGGTGCGGTCCTTACCCTCTTGCAGCCGTATTGGATTCAGGCTGCTCTTTTCTGCCCATCTGCTCTGGCCCCGAGATAACAGTGCCAACCAGACTTGACAAGGGATACTGAAAACTTCCATTATGATTAATGTGATTCTTTCCCAAAATACGTTTTGTGAGTGTTATTAGCCCTTTTTACTTGAATTGGCATTTTGTACAATGAGCCTAAGCTCATCACTGAAGTTTTAATGGGGCAAAACAGACAGGCTAAAAGAGGTGCTTTCAGGCTGGCTTGAACACATGACATTTAGATGACACATGCCTTGAAGCCAGCAGGAAAGTGCACTCTAGGCACCTTATGCAGAGAAAAGCTGTTTCAAAAAGAAGCAGCTTTTCCCCTGCTTCTTCCTGGCTTGAAGCCATGTCATGTGGTCATGACATGAGCACTCCAGCTGGTGGTGCAGTTGGTGGGGTTTCAATGTGGCTTTAGAAAAGGCACTTCAAGCCACTTTTTCCTGCCCATCTGTTTCGCTCCAATGTATCGTATTTTTGGTTATTATGGCTTATCAATATAGGACTCTTTGCACCCTTTGCTATCAAACTCTTTCCTTTTGCTGAGCCTTTAAGCTCCCCATCTCTCCTACTTTCTTAAGTTATATTATTTTTTACCTCACTAATGGAGAGCCTGTGGACCTCCAATGTTGCTAGAATTCAAGCCCTTATCAGTCCCAATTAGAAATATGATTTTTTTTAGAATTAAAAATATGCCATTTTTTAAAAGTCTTTTTTCCCCTTAGAAAAATCAGGATAATATGGGGTTAAGAATTATTTTGTTTTAGAATGATGAACCAAATATTTATGACAAGGTGTTCATATATTTATTCCCCCTGCATTATTTTTAAAACCAGTGTAGCATGTAGACATTTATGTAAGAATTTACAGTATTACCATTGTAATTTCTAATCCTGGTTTCCTTTTCTCAGTTCTTTTTATGGAAACGGGTGGGTTATGTTTGCTTGGTATCATGGAAACTAGATATATATTCAAGATTGACTTGAAGGGGGTTAACGACCACAAAAATATATATTTACAGCTATTGATGGTTTCTTTGAAAAAATTTTTTCCTACTTCTCATACATTGGCAAAGAGATTCCTAATAGTTCAGGTGTTCCTTACAGTTCCTTGTAGCTCCATTGAAACAATAATATTTTTTAAAAAACCTTTATTTCTAATTATTTCTTGTATAAACTGTAGATTTATCAAACATGATACTTTTATGCCAAGCCAAGTTGCACATAGTGAATTTATCCCTAAAATAACAAAGTGATTTTGAATCTGAAAAAGGTGTGAATATTTCATATTTTTTCAATTTTTTTTTGGAAAAAAAAATTATCTGGGGAAAAAAGCCCCCTCCCCTGCCTGTGGTTTAAAAGTTTTTGGACATTTTATATCCTGATTCCAGCCTGGGTTAGGAATGATGGAGTTGTATAGGACTGTTTCCTCCATCTGGTTTGGAAGGAAAGCTTTTGTTCAGGGCTCTGGTCTAATTTCTTCTTCATGTTATATGTTTAGTTTTAGGTAAAGAAATAGATGATTAAAAAAAGTATTGCAGTTTTCTACAGAACTTTGTCATTGGATAATAATTAAAAGTAATTTAATTACTGGGAGTGGGTATTGAGGTTGTGTGGGGGCAGGGAAGGAATGGTGGTAACAGAGTGAAGACATGTTACAAAAGAAGTAGGGATTGATGTTTAGTATCTATCCCTTCTTCAGTTCACTCTGTTTCCCAGGATAATGTGGAGAGTGTAGCAACCATTCCACAATCCCTTAATCTGCTTCTCTGCAATGTCAGGTCGGCCAAAGGTAAGACCCATATCATCCATGATCTTCGTGTGGATGAACAAGCCGACCTGGCATGTTTTACCGAAACCTGGCTGGGAAACGCTAGTGCAGCAACATGGGCGCAGGCTCTCCCAGCTGGCTATACAGTCAGTTAGCAGATAAGGGAAAGTGGGCCGGGGGGGGGGGCGGTGTGGCCATAGTCCACAAAAACAACTTGACCTTGATCAGGAAGCCTGTCTGAAAAACGACCCACATTGAGTGTATGTACCTTAGCCTGAAGACCAGGGATAGTTTGGGGATTCTGTTGGTATACCGGCCACCCCGTTGCCTAATAGATTCCCTAACCGAGCTGACTCAGCTGGTCTCTGAGTAGTTGTTGGAGTCACCCAGACTTTTGGTTTTGGGTGACTTCAACATTCCTCTCGAGACCAGCCCTTCTGATTTATCTGGAGCAGCTCGAGAGTTCATGGAATCCATGACAAGCATGAACTTATCCCAATTGATCAACGGGCCTACTCATTGTGCGGGTCATACACTTGATGGGATCTTCAGTACGGAACAGGAGCATCCATGGGCGGAGGTAATCAAAACCTCCTCATTGTCATGGTCAGATCACTTTCTGATCAAGATGGAACTAAAAGCCGCTTTCTGTCCCCCTGGGGGTGGCGGACCCATTAGAATGGTCCGCCCTCGAAGGCTAATGGAACTGATTGGTTTCCAGAAAGCCCTAGAGTGTTTGATGGTTGTCAACACCGATGATTCTGTCGAAACCTTGGTGAATACCTGGAACACTGATCTTCCCAAGGCTCTTGACGCAATTGCTCCTAGCGTCTTCTCCAGCTCGCTCCTAACCGCAAGCCCTGGTTCACAGAGGAACTTAGGGAGATGAAGTGGGTCGGACGACGACTAGAGCATAAATGGCGGAAGACTCGACTCTTATCCAATAGAACTCGCCATAGGCAGCACCTTTGCGCCTACCAGGAGGCTTAGCGTGCAGCGCGGAAATCTTTCTGCTCTGCACGCATTGCGTCTGCAGAGTCCCATTCAGCAGAGCTGTTTAGGGTGGTGGGAGAGTTGACGCGGGTTGCCCTGTGCCAAACCCCCTACTTGGCCCAACGACAGCTTGCTGTGACGCGTTTAACACCCACTTTGCAGATAAAATCTCTCTGATAAGGACAGACTTGGACGCCAATGCTTCAGCAGAATCTACAAGTGAGGCTCCCAACAACTCCGTTGCTGTCATTTTACTGGATGAGTTCTAATCTGTTAGTACTGAGGACATGGACAAGCTCCTTGGAAGTATGAGGAAGACGACCTGCCCTCTCGACCCCTGTCTATCTTGGCTGGTCATCCAGAAAGGGGATGCATTGAGGGTATTCCTTCAGGATACAATCAATGCATCCCTTAGAGAGGGCTCTTTAACACCTAGCCTGATCACACCCGCTTGGATTGAGGTAGAAAAGGTTCAGTAATGTGAAGATGTTAGGGAGGCCATCTTGATTCATCCCTGAAATTTGACCACAAGGTCCACTTCCAAAGTGAGCAACTGCCACAGTCCAAAGCCAGCCACCAGCAGAAGTGGATATAATCCACTCCTAAAGGAGGAGGAGGAATGGCACTCCTTTCTTCCTCTTCAACATCTGCCAGTGAAGACCCGGCTGAGAGAGTGTTTATTTGCCCTCCTTCCCACCTGGGCTACTCCCATGCCTTGGCTCCTGGACTTAAGGAGGAGGAATGGCCCTCCTTTCTTCCTCTTCAACATCTGCCAGTGAAGACCTGGCTGAGAGAGTGTTTATTTGCCCTCCTTCCCATCTGGGCTACTCCCATGCCTGGGATCCTGAACTTATGGAGGAGTCTTGTCTCCCCCCTCCCTTTTTTATTTTTATTTTTTAAGAGTGTGGATAGTTCACATGTTTTTAGGATTGAGATGGGGGTTGAGAATGGGGATTATTTTCTTCTTGCTTGTTTTGGTTTGTTGGTATGTATTTTGCTTTGTTAATTTTATTTTTTGTTATAATTACTATGTATTTTTGTTGTTGTTGCTATAACTGCTATGTATTTTTACTTTGTTAATTGTTATGTATTTTGCTTTGCTAATTTTACTGTTATAATTACTATGTATTTTTGTCACTATAATTGTTATATATTTTTATTAGTCATTGTTATTGTTATCTGCTATCTGATTTTATTGTTTTTGTTTAATGCATTGCCATTTGTTTTTTAATTCATGTTTATTGTTATTGCTTGTATAATCCCCTCTGTTGTAAGCCACCTGGATTCCCTGTGATTGGGCGGCATATAAATAATAATAATAATAATAATTAAAAGGTCCAGCTCTTGCTGCCTTAGCTTGGCCTTGGCGTGGCTTCCAGCAGCTTTGCGGGTGTGCATCATCAAAATGCCACACTCCCAAAGTGGCCACCTTATTTGGCCTGTGTGTTTTGGGTCTTTGTCTCATTGCAGTTTTGTGGTCCCTGGGTCAGCATGTCAGGAAGAACAGATTATATTAGGTCTCCTTGACCAAGGGCAAATAGAGGGGGGCACTGGTGGAAACAGAGAGCTTGCCTCAGATGCCCCTCCCAGAGCTTGTTGAAATGTCTCAGCCCTTACTAATGTTGAAACCCAGGCAGTATCCGAGAGGGGAAATGGAAGCATCTTCGTGTCAGTAGACGATTTGGGAGAGTCTGTGCTCTCATAGTTCTGACAACTGCCCAGGAGGCACTGATACACTTGGTGGCAATCTACACAATCTCTGGAAGTTACCCATATTAATTCCTCATCACTAATTTAAATGAAAGGAAAATAGTGTAAAAAAAGTGTAAAAAAAAGAGAAAAAGACCCAGCTTGACAGGGCAAGGAATGAAAACATTCCTTCCCATCATTCTTGCCTTGCCATCATAGGTCCTAAAGAATTTTGGAAATCTTGGAAGTACCTGATATCAAAACTCTCTGAAGTAATGATTAGGATTGCCCTATCTACCTATTCATTGAAGGAATACATTATTATTTAGTTTGTGCAGTCCTGTGCATTCTTGAATTCCGTAGAATTTCCTCTTAGATAAAAATGCACAGAAAAGGTTGTATTGCAGGCCTCTTGAACTGTTTTAATAAATAACATTTCCATGGTGTTTGTGCTATATATGGATGTGGTTACTGTGAGTAATGTGCATATTATTGTTTCTCTTCAGATTGTTTGTGGTTTATGTGAGTATCTGAAAAGAGATTTTACATTGTAAGCATTAGAATCAAATTGCAGACCTAAGTAGAAACCAACGTATGCCAAATACCTGACAATGTAACTCAAAAGATGTTTAGGTTGAGATCCTTCCTCTCTCACATACATTTTGCAATGTACACTGATATGTTGTTTATATTTTTGCTTACAGCACAAGTGAAGTTGACAGTTGTCAATTTTTGCTTTTTGCGTAGGTATTATCTTTTGATGCTTATTTTGATGAAGAAGTTCCTGACAAAAATCAAGAACTGTACAGAATAAGACATTGTAAAATATACTTCTACCTGGAAGATGACACTATTCAGGTGGTTGAACCCCAGGTGAAAAATAGTGGAATCCCACAAGGTATTTTTATTTGCAAATGTTCTATTTCTTTGAGGCTTTAAAATAAAAAGTGTAATTTTTTCCCACCTGACCCAATTTGGTGTTTGCATATTGTAGTTCTTACTTATAAACATGAACTGGTTAAATGTTAGGTTTAAGGTCAGAGTCAGCCAAAACAGATATTCCAGTGTTCAAATTGTAGCCAACAATCATTCTGTAAATGGCTTTGTAAACTAATTTGAATGTCTGTTAAACTAATTTGAATGGCAGTGTACCTTGTTTGAACTGGAAAAATATTTGACCATATTTACACATGAGATTGTGCCAGTAGTGGACAATAGAGGTTAAAGATTTAGTTAGGTCTGCTTGGTGTGTTCCCCCTTTGAACTGTCTGCTAGATGAGGGTTTGTGTTTTTGGTGAATTTTACACATGTTTTAATGTGTTACCTATGATTTGTTACTTATGATGATTTCTGGCCAGCTCAAGTTGAGAGGAGCATGTTATTTTCAGAACTTTCCTCTGCTGTGATACAGAATGTTCTTAAATAATAAAAAAGTAACACCTTTACAAGCGTTAGACATAAACTGCTTCAAACATAAAATCTATGTGTGACAGAACTCTGTGTAAGCTTGAAGAGGGCTAATTCACAGAACAGAATGAAATACCATGCATATGAATCAAACAGTGTTGTATTAATGGATGAAAGTTAGAACAGCAATCATAAAAGATACAGAAAATCGCCATTATTCCAGAATCAGAATGTATTAAAATAATGGAGACCTTTCATGTTGAAACAGACTGCATGGGAAGAGTCTTCCATATTGTATAATCTCCTGTTAGCTGAACCCAAACTAATCAATGTGCTTTGTTATGGAAATGTTATGTTTGTCCCTTAAGGGTTAACGTCTCTTTCCAGTACATTCCTTATCCCGTAATCCAAAGAACAGTTAAAAAGGGGTTGGCCAATTTCCCCAAGGTCAGCCAGTGATAACAGAGAAGAGACGTTGCCTGCTGGCAGGCTTCCCTAAGGCCAGATGGATGAAAAGGGAAGTGCAGTCAGGCACATAAGGCCACAGTCACATCCCCCAGCTTCAATGAATCACTGATTGTCTAAGGGACTCTGATGTTCCAGATTACTTTAGAAAATTGGCTCTGTATATACTCATAGTCTGGTTATCCTAGTTGGAGGAGGTCATACAACCTATTGAGCAAACAGGAAAAATATGCTCAAAGTGGTTTGATATAGTAGATGGATTCAGTGGGTCAGCTCAAGCTGGTACTATCAGTTATATTTAGGACCATGTTTTAATATTCATAAGGAAGAAAAGACATACAGGATAATCAACATCCTTTTTGAATTGTGGTGTCCAGAACTAAACACAATATTCCAGGTGGGGCCTGACCAAAGCAGAGTAGAGTGGTACTATTACTTCCCTTTATCTAGACACTATACTTCTATTGATGCAGTCTAAAAAAATCACATTGGCCTTTTTAGCTGCTGCATCAAACTGTTGACTCATGCTCAACTTGTGGTCTACTTGGACTCTTAGATCCCTTTAACGAGACCACAATTCAAAAAGGATGTTGGGGCGTATCCAAAGGAGGGTGACTAAAATGGTGAAGGCCCTGGAAACCATGCCCTACGAGGAACGACTTAAGGAACTGGGGATGTTTAGCCTGGAGAAGAGCTGATATGATAGCCCTGTTTAAATATTTGAAGGGGTCATATTGAGGGTGGAGCAAGCTTGTTTTCTGCTACTCCAGAGAACAGGACCCAGAACAATGGATGCAAGCTACAGGAAAAGAGATTCCACCTCAACATTAGGAGGAACTTCCTGAAAGTAAGGGCTGTTCGACAGTGGAACACACTCCCTCAGAGTCTCCTTTCTTTGAGGTCATTAAGCAGAGGCTGGATGGCCATCTGTCGGGGATGCTTTGAGTTCCTGCATGGCAGGGGTTGGACTGGATGGCCCTTGTAGTCTCTTCCAACTCTACGATTCTATGATCTTCTGATTCTGTGGTATTATCTGCATATCTTAGGCTCATGTTCCTTCTTCCTATCTTCACTCCTCCTCCTTAGTCTAAACCTGCTGCATACAAGTTTAAGACATACGGTGATAGAAATGTATTCTTGCCTGAAACCCTTGCCAATTCGGAACCATTCTTTTTCTCCATATTCTGTTCTAATAGTAGCCTTTTGTCCTAGGTACAGGTTCCTCATCAGGACTAGTGGCACTCCCATTTCTTTAAGAGCATACTGCCACTCACCTCCATGAAAATTAATAAGAAAGCAATGCTGCAGTGTTAGGTACTTCCTTCTCCAAACTTTTCATGTTCTTACTCAAAAGGAGACTCACCTGACATCTCTCATTCTCATCTTTGTAGCTGGGTTGTGTGTGCCAATGTTCTCATAATTCCAACTTGTATACAGGTCTGTGCTGGACAACCAAACAGAAATGCAAGAGCAGTTCATTTGCTTGTTGCTGCATTTCATAGCTTTCAGGGTGTTGTTAGATAATTCATATCTGCTTGTCTAGGAAGTGACAAATGGGAAGGAATATTCACTCTTCCAGTTTGAGGCATCATTACTACCAAACTGACGAAAGCAACAGACTATTATTTTTAAAACATATCAGAATAACCTAGTGCACTAGCAAATATGTGTAAAGTAGCTCCCATTTCTATAAGACCAGGCCTTGTGTTCCTGGTATTTTTATTTTTATTTTGCATTGAGTTAAAATGGGATACATATGCATCTGCAAGGGGCTGAGAATACAAGGGCTGATAGTTATAGGTGGAGAATGAAAATAATAGGTAGGTAAGATTTTGCTCAATACCTCAGCTGAAAGCTAAATATAGGGCAAAATATAATATGCAGAAAATATAGTATATACTTGACTATAAGTCGACCTCATGTATAAGTCGAGGGCAGGTATTGGGGCCAGAATTATGGATTTTGCCATGACCTGTGGGTAAGTCGAGGGTAAAACTTGGAGGCTCCTTCAGTGTGTGTATGTGAGGGCACAGCAAGGGGGACTCTAATTGAGGCTTTTTTGCTTCCTTATTTCAGCCTTTGTTTCAGCCTTCACTCCCCAGACAGTGGCGGTGCAGGCAGCAGAGGGATTCTGGTAGTTTGTTTAACAACAATCAGTCACCCAGAACCCTTTCTGATTAGCTCAAGAGAGAAAGAAACTGCTCTCATCACCTCATGGGGAAACCTGAAAGAGCTGCTATCACATTACCGTACTGACCTGTAAATAAGCCAACCTGGGATTTTGATGTCAATTTTTGGGCATAATTTTTTCAATTTATATACGAGTATATATGGTAGGCCAATAATTCTAGGCTTCATAAATACATTGTGTACATATTTTGCTCATAGTCATCATTTCCCCCCACAAGCAGTTTATAGTAAATATTTCATTATGTTCTGGATATTTTACAATAATTTTGAGCTCTTCATCAAAAAATAAAATAAGAAAAGAATTAAGTTTTGGTTTGGTTAACTGTTTTATTTGGGAACTATAGTAAAGATACAGTTAGAAATATTGTCAAAGGTGTGGGCGAAGTGCAGCCACCCAGTGTGACTCAAGCAAAGAAGAGACATGGTAAAATTGCCACTCATAGTAGTTTATTGGCCTCAAGAGCCCTTTTTGAGTTAATGATGATGATGTTGGTCTTGGTGATAACAATGTTTTAAATGGTGTGTGTAAGACTTCAGGAACTTCCTGTCTCTCTTCATCATTGTGGTTTTGGGAGATGTTGATTTGTAACTCTTGTTGACTTTGGGGTCTTTCATTTTCCATGCAGAAATGTTTCCATATCAGCAGCCTGAGCAGTGTAAAGTTGGGACGTGGAATAGATAGTAACTGCATTTCCCCTCCAACATAGGGACTCTTCTTCGGCGACATCGGGTTCCCCTTCCACCTCCTAATGAAGATGAGTTCTACACAATAGATCATTTCAATCTTGACACAGATATCATCTTTTATGGTAGAAGATATAGGATTACAGATTGTGATCAGTTCACCAAAAATTTTTTGAGGAAGATGGGAGTCAGATTAAAACCTGCACAGACTCGTCCAGAGGATCCCTATACCAAAGAACGTCAGAAGGTTAGCTGTCACTCTTGTTTGTTAAGATAGTCAAAATCTTTACAGACTGCATAAAAGATGGGTCCATCAGTTGTTAACATTGTGAATATATTTTTGATTTTTTTAAAAAAATATTTAGTAGGTAAAAAGTGTACTTCAATAGACTGCATATTACACACATTACAGCAAATGTAGAAAAAAGGATATAGAAGAGAAGAATATAGAAAAAAGTACACAAATTATAAACAATTTACATGTGTATTTACTCTGTTTACCATTAGTATAAAACTAATGCTTTCAACTCACCCATCTACCAAGGAATACACATTTAATCTATTTAATATATAATCCATTTAAAAAAAATTGTATCCAACTTCAGATAGTAACCATCAGACATGAAATAATAATACTGCAATGGAATGCATTATATGTCAGGCTACTTGGATAGTTGAAAAACATTGTCTAGAAAACCAGTGCTGGAAAAATTAAAAGGAAAATGTTTTATGTGTATTTTAATAGACAGTCCTGTGTATATCTAGCAATGATTAAACTGTTTTGAACACAAGGGCTCAGCACACTGCCCCAAAGGGGTGGCGGGATGTAGCCTCTTTCCTAGCTGGGTTGGGGCCATGGCAACCTCATACTGATCCAGTCTTTTGAGGGCGCAAAAAAAAAAAAAGCCGTAAAAGGGTGCCATAGCCGTGGTGATGCAGCTATATGGCACTCCTTTGCTGTGGTGTTGTATGGGCACAGTGCCAGACAAGCATCATATACCATGTGCAATGTGGACCGGTGCGCAGCACCATGGCACCCTGGGGGCAGAATCAGGGCATGCGTCATCAGGACACAACTCCCCAACTCTGCCCCTAGGCTGGCCCTTCAGGCTGGTCTGTACAGTGCCATAGTGTGACTTCAGAGTGTAGAGGGTGTATAGGATTGTGATACTAGTATGAAATGTTTTTCCCTTAAAAGTATTTATTTAAAATAGATATAAAACATTTTCTACCATGAATGTGGCACCTCAACTGATATAAAATACAGTTAAAACAATGTTAACTCTCCTAGAAAGAGCAGCATGATCTGTTATAGTTGTAACAGTAGTTGTTTTACTGCTCTGGAAAAAGGCATATATTACATATGTTTTTTATTGTGCTGTAATGTATTCCTTTCAGGTTTGTTTTAAAATCTGGAAATGAAACACTGTGATAGATACACTTTTAAAAAAATAAATAAATAAAGATGAACTTTTTAAAATTTTGCTTTTTGTTGAGAATGCAAATATTTAGATATATGCTTACAATAAACATTTGTTTCATTTGCTATAACTAGTTTGAAATATGTCTTTTTTCACACTAGCGGGCAAACAGGATTTAAATGAGAGTTAAACAAGAGTTAAACAGGAAATGTCCTGTGGTAAACATAGGGTATTTCCTGTTTAACTCTTGTTTGACTCTTGTTTAAATCCTGCTTGCCCCTAAGTATGAAAAAGCAGATATAGTTTACTGATAACCCTGAGTATCACACCACAAGTGGCAGCAGAATGTGGATATTCTTGGGTCTAGAAAAGTTGAATCCTGGTGGTATTTAAAGCAGGCGTTGGCAACCTCAGTGGGACAAGGAGCCCTCATGACTGGTTGCAGGAGGATGGTACCTCCCTCCCCACTGTAAATGTTTAAAAATCTGAAAAAGGCCCCTCATGCCTTTTAGGGGACATCAGGGACAATTTTGTCATGTTCCTCCTAGCATGATTTAATCCCAGGAGGGGGTTTTCAAAACTGAAAGTGAATGGAACAGTGGGCTACATTTTATTCACCCTGAGTTTTAATAAAAATGTACATGTACAGCAAGTGTGAAAAACCTAGCTACCCTTTTGTCTTTTCACTTCCAGTTGATAGACAGTATGACACCTTTGCGTCCATATGAGCGCTTTGACACACTTCGGCAATTTTTGGAGCATGATGGACATGTTTTACGTTTTTACGGTGTTTGGGATGACACAGAATCTATGTTTGGAGAAGTAAGAGAAGTGGTGCTACATTATTTTTTGTCTGATGACACCATTGAAATAAAAGAAGTGATACCAGTGAATTCTGGACGGGATGCTGTACCCCTGTTCCTCAATAGGCAGAAACTACCAAAGGTACGTATCTCTCTCTATATATGAAAGGGTGTTTGAGATTTGTCCAGTAATTGAAATGGCTGGAATACTTTGGATACAATCCACCAGACTTTGATTCTCTAATCCAAAAGGAAGCCTCTTGCTTCCAAATATCCTTCTTTGTTGACTGGTGTGGAAAGGGCTGATAGAAATGGGGTTCCAACAAAATTAGGAGGGACGCAGGATCCCCAGATGTGTTCTAATTTGTCTGCTGTTTATTTCAATGGGACAAGAGCATAAGATGAGCTCTGCTGGATAAGATTAGAGGTCCACCATATTCTACCCACAATGCCTAGTATAGTAGTATGACTCTGGGAAATCCACAAACAAAAGTTTAAATACATCTGCCTATTTGGAGTTCATCTCCATAGAAGTTCTAAACAACCGAATGCATGCAGCAGCAAGGGATTTGTAGCTGATCAATATGTATTATATTCCACTTCCATAGACTTTTAATATGAAATAATATAATTTCTGCTTGCATATTATTTTTTTCTAAACTCTTCTCTATAAAAAGAAGTACCATGGACGAAATGTTTTTGGCCATTTTCAATTTTCAGTCACTTACTCTTGGTGGCTGGAGCTACAATTCTGCAAAATGCTTCATGGCCAGCTAGGTTCATCTACTTAACGACATCCACAAAATTTAACCAGTCATTTATTATGCTTGGGTAAGATGATGTCAGTGGATGTATTTCTAAGTTCCAATGAAAGCTTTGGGGGGGGGGGGGGAAACACCCTACCACATTAACTTCAACCTCTTGAATCAATTACACTGTGAAATAGGCTTCATGGAAGAGCACATGTTTTGCTTAAAGAATTCCAGGTTAAAGTCTGAGATGCAGGAGATAAAAGTTTGGGTAGCAAGTCATATGAAAAATCATATGTCTAGGGCTCTGTAGTCACTATCAGTCAGAGTGGACAGTACTGGACTGGATAGACAAATAATATCATACAAAAATCTTAGTACCAGAGAACCCAGGTTATTATCTCATTCGGCTTCTATAATTATAGATATCAATATACTATTTCTTTGTCTTCTGCACCTCAGTTTGCTCCAGTTGGACTGTACCAGCCTGGTGTAATCACAGATCGAACAGTCTTGAATGTTTTTGGAGGACTAGTAGGAAATAAAGGTCGTTACATTCTGGATAATCGTAAGGTAAGCACATGGCTAGGGAACTTGTGACCACCTCCCCAGATCTTGTTGGACTACAACAAGACAAAGGTGTTTTTGTTAGATCAGAAGGCAGATCAGGGAACAGGGATTCAGCCTGTGCTGAATGGGGTTTCCCTCTCCATGAAATCTTAGGTTCGCAGTTGGGTATACTCCTGGACTCAAATTTGAGCCTACCAGGTTTTGGTAGTAGTCAGGAATGCATTTGCACAACTAAATCTAGTGCACCAGCTGTTTTTTAGACATCAGATTTGGATGCAGTGATACATGAAAATATTCCAGTTGGATTATGTAACACAGTTTACATGGGGCTGTCTATGGAAACTGTTGGGAAACTTCAGTGGGTCCAGACTGCTACGCTTAGGATGCTGAGGCTGCTTACAACACATAACTTTCTTGTTGAAGCAGCGTCATTAGCTACTGATCCATTTCCAGGCAGAATTAAAAGTGCTGATTATGACCTTTAGAGCCCTATATTGGGAACCCTTTTGAGGCAGTGGTTAAATGCTGGTACTGCAGCCACAAGATTGTGAGTTCGATTCCAGGGCTTCAAGGTTGACTCAGCCTTCCATCATTTTGTAGATTGGTAAAATGAGTACCCAGCTTGCTTACAGATTGTAAACTGCTTAGAGAGTGCTGAGTTCATTGATAAGTGGTATAGAAATGTAAATGCTATTGCTATTGCTATATGTCTTGGGTCCTGCCTGTCTGCTGGAGTTTTAAGATTTTCTGGTGCAGGCTTTTCTCTCAGTCCTGCTACCATCACAAACATGTTTTGTGAGGACATGGGAGGCATTCTTAGTGGAGGCTCTCAGCATAAGTCCCTCTCTTTTTTCTCTTTCCACTACTAGATAAAGAAGATTTTTTTTATTTAGGCAGCTCTTTGGCTTTTAATGTTTTGTGGCAGAATGAGTTTTTAACAGGGTGAGCTGTGTGTTTATCTTTATTGGCCCGTTTTAGACGGGCAAAAAAAGGCGCTTGTAGGGCTAAAAAGCCTGCTTTTAGGGTTAGGGAGGGCGTAGCCTTTACACCCTCCCTAAGCCTAAACCGCATGGAAGCCGCCATTTAAAGATGGTGGCTTCTACACGGAGGCGCCGTACAAGCGTCATCACGTGTGCAGCATTTTGACGCGCTGCGCACGTTATGACGCTTTTGCGCCGTGGGAGGGCGCCAATCGCGCCCTTCCCGCGGTGCAAAAAAAGAGCTCCTTCTCTGAGCTCTTTTCTTGCGGCGGGTCTTTGCCGCGGCCTTTAAATGGCCACAGCAAAGACCCAGGGAGAAAGGGGCCGCGGCGGCGGCCCCTTCCTCCCTTCAGCCCCGCCGAGGGAAGCGGGGTGCAGCGGGTGCCCAGAGCACCTGCTGCACCCCGCTTGGAGGCCGTGGGGAACCGCCAGTTTGCCGGTTCCCCGCGGCCTCCAAAAGCGGTGGGATGAGGCCTAGAGGCTGCCCGTGCGGCAGCCTCGGTGTCATCCCACCGCCAGAAGGGGCGAGAATGGACCGCCCCTTTTGGGGCGGTCTAAAAAGCCCCTATTATGTTTTAAATGTGTCTTAACCTATTTTAACTTTGTGTTTTTAAAAGAATTGTTTTTATTGTTTTTAAAAAACCATTTGTATTGATTTTTTTATTTTTTATTTTTAGCTATACTTTGTTTAATTTGTTGTAAGCCATTTTGGGCCCTATGATTTTGTCCTATCCAGGCTGGTTTTTAATTTTCTTGTATTGGATGTCTTCCACTCTTGCTTGGCCCTGTGGTTCCCCTTTTTAAACCCCTCTTTGAGAATAAGCCACTTGAGTTGCTGGGAGCAATTTGCTACATTCTTGGGATGGCACAGAGGAGCGGCCCACCACAATTGGGTTTATCCTCATATGCCAGCCTGGACCAGTCATGGTAGATTGCTTCTTTTGCCATCCCAGAAAGAACCTTCTAGGTAAGTCCAACTTCTCAATCCCTTCTTCTTGTATAATTTCAAGTTGCAGCTTCTAAACATTTAATCATAGCATGAGATTAATACAGTTAAGGTGTCTGTATTTTTACCACCCTATTATTAGACAGGAGCTGTGCACCAGGAGTTTTATAAAGACTGTGACCTGAGAATAGGATCAGCAATCAATGTTTGGGGAAGAAAGATAGTTCTCTGTGATTGTGATGAATTTACAAAAGAATATTATAGGACAAAGTATGGAGTCCGTAAGTAACAGTAATTTATACTTTACAAACTGATCTTGAACTTGTACAGGGTGGGTATTTGAAAAGTTTTAAACTTGTAAGTAAAATGTTAGATTTAAAAAACAGATAAGCACCACGATTAACAAAGAATAGAGTGGAAGATTAATTACTTGGTTCAGAAACCTATGTAAGAACTGGGGCTTCATGCATTGGCTCCTGCATCTGAACTTTGGTGAATATGGTAGCTCCTTGTGCACAATGGTCTGTATACAGAGATGTGTCTCTTTTGCTGTTGTGAAACAGAATAGATTTGCTAATCCTACTACTGCAGTACTGGATTAGAGTCCAAGGATGCCACTTGGAGTCTGTCAGGTGTTGCCTTATTATTAATTGTCATTAACTGCTTTATCACTCTAGGGGGCAAACGGGATTTAAACAAGAGTTAAAGGAGAGTTAAACAGGAAATGCCCTATGTTTATCACAGGACATTTCCTGTTTAACTCTAGTTTAAATCCTGTTTACCCCCTAGTGTGATAAAGCAGTAAGCCAGCTTTGACTTACGGTGACCCCATTAATTTCATAGGGATTTCCTAGGCAAAGAATAGTCAGGATGATTTTGCCAGTTCCTTCTTCTGAAATATAGTCTACAGTATCTGGTATTGGCAGTCTCTGATCCAAGTACTAACCAGAGCTGACCCTGCTTAGCTTCTATGATCAGAGAGGATCTGGTTCTTTAGAGTATTTAGGCCCTTGCTTTCCACCTTAATGAGCATTGATTTCATTTCTAATGAGTCATTTTGTTTCATGATATGGCCAAAGTATAATGGCTTCAGCTTAACCATTTGAATTCTAGGGAGAAATTCTGGTTTTCCCTCATTTCTCTGGAATTTGTAACATAGTCCCTTATTGATTCTACATGATGAGAGAGAGAAAGGGGAGGAAGATATTTAAAATATAGCCAAGGTTTCATTTACAATTCTATCTCAGTAAATGAAGTTGATGTGTTCCTGGTTATTACATCATTAAGGCAAAACTTGATACCAGAGGCAGAAATAATATGGAAAGAATAGTGTTAGATTCCTACACCACACACAAGAAAGTGCAGTTCTACATGTTTCAGCAACACCCTCCCCGCCCCCAAACCCTAACCATATGCATTTGTGAATTGAAACAACCAAGTCAATCCTTGCAAAGTAAGCAAAAATATTTTGATCCTTTGTGAAGGCTTTTTACAAGATACAGTATATCTAGAGATGATTTTTTCCCCTTCACCACCCTCTACTTTTTTTATTTCTATTTTGGTGGCCAAGATCTATTTGCAGAATTCTTTGGAAAAACAGTTTTCAAAGGGATCTTGTAGCACCTTTTGAGACTAACTGAAAGAAGGAACCTGGTAGCATGAGCTTTCGTAGTCTCAAAGGTGCTACAAGATCTGTTCGTAAATCCCATGTTTCCTTTAGCCTACACTATAAAGATAATGCTTGCTGTGCCTTTATTGATGAGTTCTTGGAAGTAGCAAGGTGTAGAGTGTCCAAAGCCAGTGGTGCACCTTTGGACAGATTGGATAAGATTCCATAGAAGGTTACATAAATACATAATGGATCCAAAGTAATGCTATGTGAAGTTGTAATATATGCAGAAAATCTTGAGTTTAGTCTTTGATGTTACTTGATGTACCCTCACCCCCCACTAATTCTTAAATAATCAAATAGCAGGTGAGGTGGAAGACCTCTTTCTGTAATCCAAGAGAATTGCTGTCAGTCACAATAGATATTAATAGGTTGACCTAATAACAGGGCAGCTTCCTATAGACACAAACATTAAGAACAAATATAGTTTTTAAATATAGTTTTTTTTTTTAAAAAAATGTTATATACTTGTCCCTTCACATTTGCAGCTTTGACTTTTGTGGATTTGATTATTCACAGTTTTTATTAATATGTTCTCTCTAGGAATATCTACATCCTCCAGCGCAATTCTATGGTCAACTTTAACCAAAAGTCACACTGAAGTACCTAGAGAGAAGACTCCACTAGGCATTTGTAGTTCCTCCAGTGCAATTCTGTGATCAATGTCTGGCAAATGTTGAACACAGAGTTGCACTGGAGGACCTAGAGATTCCTAGAAAGGTGTTCTCTTAGGTAAAAACATAGTGTTTTTGTTATTTGCGGTTTTTCCACATTCACAGGGATCATGTTCCCCATAACTCCAGCAAATGTGGAGGGACGAGTGTAGATACTGGTTTAAACTAATGTAAAATTTCACATTTATAATTTATTACAATTCATGAAACATTTAATATATTGTACACACATATCCAAGCCTTGGGATAAAGATGGAACAGAAATAAATTAATCAAAATAACAAGAAATGACTTGTTTGTTCAAGCAAAATATCTTCATTCAGTTAAAGATGGGAGATGTATTCAGCACAGAAACACACACACTTTTAAAATTGTCTTTCTTGTGAAATTTTTTTAAAAACCTTGTCAATATAACAGGTTGATTGTGTCATTATCAAATTCTAATTATCACAGATTGCAGTGAGACTACTGATATTTTTGTTGTCATTTGGTCTCATATTTTCATTACATTATAAAATGTCAAGGTAACTTTACAGTTCCACTAAGAGATTTATTTCTGTCCGCTCTTCAACCTTAATTTGCTCATGAATTTATTGCTGATTGGAATGATAGCACTAACCATAATATCTTGAATGTAACCCCTATAGGACTTACTAAATGAATGGCTTTAGGTTCTTTAGGTTCCATATATAATATGCAGCTTTCTTTCATGCAATATCCTTTCATTTAAGCTTTATAAAAATACTCTTATTTATGGGTGCTAAATTATCTATAAATTAAGCTATTGATTCTTGTCAAATTTCACAGCTAGATCATAGAATCATAGATCTGGAAGAGACAACAAAGGACATCCAATCCAAACCCCTGCCATGCAGGAATACACAATCAAAGCTAAGGTGGTTATATGTTTCACCTTGTTGGATAATCTTTTGGATTCAAAAATAAGATTATCATGCTTTAAATATGTTCCACACCATGGATTGCTATAAAGACAAAATCCTTACAGCAACCATTTGCTCATTTACAAATTATACAATGAACTTAATGGAAAAAAAGATCTTATTAAATTATATTTCCATGAAATTTTTCAACCCAGTATGAATGTGCTAAAAACAAATCACACATAAATAACCATTTTGATAAGGTAATTGAGTTAACCATGTCTTTAGACTTCAGCCAGGTTTTTCATTTGTTTCATAAAAAATACATTTTTTTTCTAGGGAAGGACTGGAATTGCCTTAAAGTGTATGTATATCTTTATTACGGTCATAGACCAGTACATCCTTAAAGTGAAAAAAAGAGAATTTCCTTAAAGTGGCAGTGAATTGATTAATAGTCCACAACCAAAAAGTAACAGCATATTAATCAAGAAGAAATTGGTGAATTGCATCAATTTCACTAGAATCAGTGGTGGCAGTAACATCATCATTGATAAAATGTAAAGGTCCTGTTCTGGGAGAAAGGTGGCATAAAAATGAAATAATCCAGCACAGATCCCTTTGGAAAACAGAGGGGCGACTGTATTTAAAAACAATGAATGGGGAAAAATTAACATTAGTGTTGACAAAAACTGCCAGTTTTGACTTTCTCCTATTTTAAAAAAACCTTGAGATCCTTTTTTGTCCAAAATATGAAGAAATTTGCAAGTTTTTGAACTGAAGCAAATTTTTTTTTCACATTTGTGCTGGAAAAATTCAATAGGTACAGTTGTTCTTAAACTCAGGTAGAATCATGTTGTACCTGCCTACCATAGTGATGTTAAAGCTGAGAAAATCCTCGGAATAAAGAGGTAGCAATCCTAACTAGACCCAGGCCTGAAAAAGATGGGCCAAACGGACCGTGCAGGGACCACGCTAGTGCCATTTGTACCAGGACTGCAGCAATCGCATGGCCCTGGTCCCAATCCAGGCCACTGATTTTTCTTGTTTGGTGCAGTTCTTCTTGGCCTGGTTCTTCTTGTTTGGTGTGGCATCAGTCCATGTTCAGGGCATACATAATGTAAATGGCAAACCCCCAACACGGCCTGAAGCCATGTCAATTTGCCTGTGTGTTTTGGGCCTCTTGAGTTTGCAGTGGGGCTGCTGATAACAGGGAGACTAGGAGGCTCTTATTCACAAGGTCAGAAGGTCAATCAACTTGACAGCAATATAACAAACCCTAAACTATGCACTAGTATGTCCGAATTACCAGAATTCTAGAGCTAAGCACTAAAAGTGCTGGGTCTAGATGAATGAATCTGTGATGTTTGGTTTTTCTCCACGTTCATTATTTCAAAATCTCAAGTTATTTGCTTCCTGAATAAAAGAAATGTGCCTATTTTGGTAAATACCTTTAAACAAAACAAAACAAAACCAAACCTGAAACAATATTCTTCCTGCCCCTTTTTGGTGCCTGGTTCAGGACTGCAGATTGAGACTGGGCACATGCAGCTGCTGCAGTCCGCGGCGCGGTCCTGGGATTGTTCGCTTTGCCCCTGAGTCTATATACAACTGAGCACTAAAGTTAGAATCATACAAGCCATTGCATTCCCCATCACCATTTATGAATGTGAGGGCTAGACAGTTAAAAAAGAAGATAGGAAGAAAAATAAACTCATTTGAGATGTGATGCAGGAGAAGAGTGCTAAGGATATCGTGGACAGCCAAAAAGTCAAATACAGTGGTCCCCCGGGTTACGAATCCCCCGGGGTACGAAAACCCCGGGGAACAAAAGAGCCGGGGCCGCAAAAACGTCCTCGGGATCTGAATAAATCCCTGGGATCCCAAAAGGAAAAACCACGCGGCCCCTTTAAATTTGCCGTGCGGTCCGTCAAAGAAAGCGGTCCCCCGGGTTACGAAAATTTCCGGGTTACGAAAAGTAATCCGGAACGGATTACTTTTGTAACCTGGGGGACCACTGTAGATGTGACCTTCAATAGATCAAGCCTAAAATTTTCTTGGAAGCCGAAATTATCAAATTGAGGCTGTCGTACCTTGGCCATATCATGAGCCGGCATGGCTCATTAGAAAAGACAATAATGCTAGGAAAGGTAGAGGGTAGCAGAAAGAAATGAAGACTACACGCCAGATGGATAAACTCAATCAGAGAATTCATGGGAATGGATATGCAGGAACTAAGTAGAGTAATGGAGGACAGAGGGAATTAGAGATGTCTCATCCACAGGGTAGCCGTGATTTGGGGCCGACTTGTTGTAACAACAAAATAACAGAGATTTAATGAGTATTCCTTTATAAGCTCAACTAAACAATGTGCTGTATCTTTATAATTGTTCATTCTTTGATGTATCAATCATTTTCTTACTGCTAGTGGCTTACAGGCTGATTATTAGATTGAATAAAAGTATACATGATATGTTAAATATGTAGTATACAACTAATCTTACCTTTTTTTTTTCTTTTATGTTTGAAGTAAGAGGGATCCAGATTCAGGCCACAGTGTGTAAACAGGAGTACTTATCTCTTTGTTTACTGCTGCCCCCCCACTCCCTATTTTTCCTACAGAGTGAAAAAAAGAGAGAAATACATAAATAAATAGGCTCATCTCAGTCTCTCCCCTTACCTCAATCCTGCCTGGGGAGCAGGAAATTTAGAAAGACCTGTGGTCCCAATCAGGATCAAATCCCAGGTGTTTGTTTCAAGGGGAAAAAAAAGATTAGCTGCAGACTGTGCATTTAACATAGTGTGTAATTTAACCCTTTTTGTCTTACTGCTTTATCTCACTAGGGGGCAAACAGGATTTAAATGAGAGTTAAATGAGAGTTAAACAGGAAATGTCCTGTGATAAACATAGAGCATTTCCTGTTTAACTCTCGTTTAACTCTTGTTTAAATCCTGTTTGCCAACTATAATAATAATAATAATAATAATAATAATAGTTTATTTATAGCCCGCTCCTCTGTACATACACTCGGAGCGGGGTACAAGTAAAAAAAACATAGATTAAAACAGTCCCATGACCCGTTTCCAAACCTCCCACCCCTTAAAAATAGATTAAACAGCAAAGATTAAAACAGTTATTTAAAAACATATAGCTACATCCTAACCCTTCCTTATGTGGCCACGTCATAAGTGGGGATCAGAACATGGGAGTAGGCAGGAAGCAAAGTCTGGAACCGAAGCCGGGGATAAGGAATTTCAGGGGAAGAGATGCCGGAAGAGATGCGTCTTTAGGGCTTTTTTGAAGCAATCTAGAGATGTCATGAGACGCATCTCATCCGGCAGACCATTCCAGAGCTTGGGAGCGGTCGCAGAAAAGGTCCTCTGGGAGGCCTGTGCCAGCCTGGTCTTGATAGGCTGTAGTAAGTTCCTCCCAGAGGATCGAAGTGTGCGGGGAGGATCGTATGGGGAGAGGCGGTCCCTGAGATAAGATGGGCCCAAGCCATGTAGGGCTTTAAAGGTTAAAACCAGCACCTTGTACTGTGCCCGGAAACTAATTGGCAGCCAGTGGAGAGATTTAAGCACTGGAGTTATATGTTCTCTCCTAGATGTCCCAGTAACTAATCTGGCTGCCATGTTTTGAACCAATTGAAGTTTCCGGGTTAGGTACACGGGCAGCCCCATGTAGAGTGCGTTGCAGTAGTCTAATCGTGAGGTGACCAAAGCGTGTACCACAGTTTCCAAATCCCTCATCTCCAGGAAAGGGCGCAGCTGGCGTATCAGCCGAAGCTGATAACAGGCACTCCTGACCGTCGCATTCACCTGACTAGTCATGTGAAGTGATGAGTCTAGGAGTACCCCCAGACTGCGAACAGGGTCCTTCGAGGATAGTGTGATTCCATCTAGGACCGGGAGTTGTATTCCCAGACCTGGTTTCGGGCCGGTGACTGTCAGTACCTCCGTTTTGTCTGGATTCAGTCTCAATCTGTTTTCCCTCATCCAATCCATTACCGCTGCCAGGCAGTCATTGAGAGAGGAGACGCCATCTGAGGTCTGAGCAGATGATCTGGTCATGGAGAAATATATCTGAGTGTCATCAGCGTACTGATGACACTGAGCTCCATGCCTCCGAATGATCTCACCCAGCGGCTTCATGTAAATATTAAATAGCATCGGGGACAGAATGGCGCCTTGTGGGACGCCACAGCTTAGCTCAATTTTGGAGGAGCAGCTGTCCCCGAGCCTCACCCTTTGGGTCCTGCCGGAGAGAAAGGAACGGAACCACTGTAAGGCGGTGCCTCCGATCCCCATCCCTCTCAGCCGGTCCAAAAGGATGGCATGATCTATGGTGTCAAAGGCCGCTGAGAGATCCAAGAGCACCAGCAGGGTCACACTACCCCTATCAATGCTCAAGCGGAGGTCATCTGTCAGAGCAACCATGGCAGTCTCAACTCCATATCCTGCCCGGAAGCCGGTTTGAAATAGATCGAGATAATCGGTTTCATCCAAGACAGCTTGGAGTTGGGAGGCGACTGCTCTCTCGATCACCTTGCTTAAAAATGGCAGCAAGGAAACTGGTCTATAGTTGTTTCGGTCCAGGGGATCAAGGGAAGGTTTCTTCAGGAGGGGCTTTACGGCCGCCTCCTTCAGACAAGAAGGAACAGTGCCTTCCCTGAGGGACGCATTGATTACATCCCTAAGGAATGTTTTCAATGCGTCCCCTCCCTGGACGACCAGCCATGATGGACATGGATCGAGAGGGCAGGTTGTTTTCCTCACGCTTCCAAGGAGCTTGTCCACGTCATCAGTACTTACAGATTGAAACTCATCCAATAAAGTAACAGTAACGGAGTTGCTAGGTGCCTCATTTACAGATGCTGCTAGAACATTGGCGTCTAAGTCAGCCCTTATCCGAGAGATTTTGTCTGCAAAGTAGATGTTAAATGCGTCACAGCAGGCCACTGTAGGGTTAAGTAGGGGATTTGGCGCAGGGGGAACCTGCGTCAGCTCCCCAACCACCTTAAACAGCTCCGCTGGACGGGACTCTGCAGACGCAATGCGTGCAGAGTAGAAGGATCTCCGCGCTGCACGCAAAGCCTCCCGATAGGCGCGAAGATGCTGCCTATGGCGAGTTCTGTCGGACAAGAGCCGAGTCTTCCGCCATTTGCGCTCTAGTTGTCGTCCAGCCCGCTTCATCTCCCGGAGTTCCTGGGAGAACCAGGGCTTACGGTTGGGAGCGGGTTGGAGAGGACGCTCAGGAGCGATAGTATCGAGGGCCTTGGGAAGGATGGTGTTCCAAGTATTCACCAAGGTCTCGGTAGAGTCGCTGGTGCTACCAACCATTAAACCCTCTAAGGCATTCTGGAAGCCTGTTGGTTCCATCAGCCTTCGAGGGCGGACCATTCTAATGGGTCCGCCACCCCCGGGGGGGGGGTGGAAAGTGGCCTTAAGTTCCATCTTGATCAGGAAGTGGTCCGTCCATGACAATGCGGAGGTATTGGTTACCTCCGCCCACGGATGCTCCTGTTCCATACTAAAAATCCCATCGAGTGTGATAAAGCAGCTAGTGTACTTTCTGGGAAGGCCATGAGCACAGGACAGTGAAAAGTAAAGCCTTTTATGACACACTGATCTCAGATTGAAAAGTATAATTTTAAATAGCTGAGATCTGTGGTACTGAAAAGTGGTTCAGTTTAACTAGAGGAGGAAAGGGAATCATAAGGCCTTCCAGGTATTCTTGAACTACAACTCCCAGCGGCCCTAGCCAGCATCAGCAGTAGTAAAGAATACAGGTAATTGTCCAGCAACATCTAGAGGGCTCCTTGAATCCCAATCCTTGAGCTACAGTATTTCACATTTTTTATCTTAATATCTCAGACATTTACTTCTTTCCACCTGGCATCCTGCTGCACAAGTGGACCCTATGGCTGCCAATGGGGTAGTTCAGGGCTTAGAAGCAATGCATTACAAGTAACAATGCTACCTATAACTTGTTACTTTGGGAGGGTTATGTGCAGCATGGTTGTAAATTTCTTTTTGATATTAACAGTATCGTGTGAAGTTTGGGTGTGCTGATATTTACAAAACTTTATTTAGAGGGACAATTTTAGTTATTTGGGTCATTTTCATGGCATATATTGGGGGCTGGAAATACAATTAAAAATAACAAATTAATAGATAATTATTAATAAGTCAATTTCAAACAAATAATAATAATAACTAACATGATGTGTTGGCATTTTAAATAGTGTTTTCAGGTAGACTTGTCACTTCCAGTCACCAGGCAGACAAAGTAACAGAGGTGTTCCTGGGAGTGGAAAGCAAGTTTACTCTAATTCATGCCCATTAACACAATATGTTACTGCTCCCAGATTAAACCTGGCCTGGTCTGTAGTTGATAGGTAGGAGAAAGGTAGAAAGGCTGGTTTTCCCCTTACTATTGGCTTTCATCTTCATAGGGATGCCACTTAAACATTATTACTTCTCCTTAGCCTATCCACTAGAGTTGCACTAGGTGGCACTGTTGGAATGCAGGAAAGATCTTAATCTGCGTTCTTTTTGTTCTGAAATCTTAGAACTCAGCTACAGGAAGATAGAAAGTACCTGGGCATTAGAAAACTTTAAAGGGATTTCCCCCCTCACTGGTTTATAATTTAGCATACAAATCTTTCATAGATCTGATTCTTCACAAGGTCACTATGTGTAAATTTGAGTCAATAGTATCTGTATTTTTAAAATAGTAAACATATGCACAATAAAAAATCAGTTGAATTCAAAAGTGAGAAATTGGCCTTAACCCTAAATATTTTTGCTTAACCCAGCTGTCATTATGTAGAGGGCAGGGTGGGCAGATGCAAGTTACATATTGTTGATTGGAGCAATAAAGCTGGTAAGTAAATCATGTTTATGAGACCAATACGGTCAGTCCACCAGTCTTAAGGCAGCATTTAAGAAAAGAGATATACATACAAGTTTGAAAATGCTGGGCCTGTTGCTCAGATAAAAAGGATTTTTGGTTCTTGGCAGTCTGTCCAGGCTCATGGAAATTTTTGAATTTTTTCCCAGTCTGTAGAGAGAAGTTGACAGAAAGCAGAGGAAAATATCAATAGTAGTGTGCTCCCAGATGAGAAGGCTTGAAATATACTTTCAAAATTGGGCTTCCCTGTTTAAAGGAAATATTTGCTTTCCTAAAACATATACTTATCCTTTTGTGACTTTTGCCAAAAGTGGAGAGTAGTTTTGTTTGTTTAGAGAGAAATCTCATATATTGAAATGCAGGACTGCACTTCATGTATTCAGGAACAAAACAGGAAAAAAACTTGTTTGCTAATTTTGTTTTGCAGAAGACTTTACTCCAATTCCATACAAGGAACCACCACCTCCAAAAATAGAAAGAATATTTCCAATATACAATGGATTTGGCTCTGAAGAGGACTCTCTTTGCTCATGCATGGGCTTGCTTCCCAAACCTCCTCAAAAAGACTTCAAGAAATTCATGGAAAAAGACAGGTATCAGAGTGAAAGCAATAGTTAGATCACCACCTCCCCATTTCAGAAAAGGGAAAGGTGCTGTCACTAAAATGTATGTACTGTATTGAGAAATACACAATTTCCCACTGTAACATCCACAAATATTGTGACTCAGGCAGTTAATTCTTATAATCATTCTTAAAATTTAAATTGTCTTCTAATATAAATGTTTAGGTTTTCAGTTTAGCTCTCAAAGGGTTGGCTCCAAAAGAATATAACTCAGTTTGTACAGCAGGGTATAGTCACTTTAGTCACTAGAAATCATGTCTTGTTCTCTGAAGCAGAATAGAATTAATATTGAAGCACCATTTATTATATCACATTTATTTATAAAACTTTTACTTTCTCGAATACCCCAAACAGTAATAAACAATGGAATAATGTTATTTTTATTTTTAAAAATTCAGCTTCTAATATTTTTGCCAGTGCAAGCTGGATTCTTCCAATAATAAATTAGATTAGAAACACAAATAAAGCAGATAAAGGTGAAACTGGGATTAACAATGACATTATGTCCATAATATTGAAGGGGTAGCTGAAAGTGTTGCATTAATATAAAAAGTGATGGATGTCTATGTTACATTTCATCGATTTTAAAAAAGAAAAGCAGACTTTCTCTAGATAATGGAAAAAATGACAATTATGTACATCTTAACATTTTTTCAGGCAAGGCCTCGAGAGTAATATACTGCGTTTTCTTGCACAACTTATTACTACTGATCCCATTGACAAGGATCGGAAGTTTATTATTTCTTATTTTCTGAGTGATGACACCATCTCAGTGTTTGAACCTCCTCAGCGAAACACAGGTGAGAGACTGATTTTACTGCAAACAATTCTGGTGGGGAGTTTGTTGATTGATTGGTTGGTTGGTTGTACTTATATCCCACCTTTCTCCCTAAATGGGATCCAAGGCAGCTTAACAATAATTTTTAAAAGATCCAACTAAAACTTTAATTTTAAAAAGTTACAAAGGAATTAATCATTAGTGAACACAACAGTTGTCAGTTTTGTGGAAATATGTACAACATAGAACTTGGTGTAAAGGACATTATTGACTAGGACTAGATTTTGCATTGAGGTTTGTGGGTGGGTGACAGCAAGCATGTGAAGATTGGCTTTTAATAGAATTAAGTATGAGTCATTCGTGTACTTTTTAGAACATTCTGAATATAAAACAAGAGTTGGGTTGATATCATCAAGAGGGTTTGCAGTAGTATTAGATACAGTTCTAGCAGTGTTAAGCCTCCCTCCTTTACAAATCAGAAGAAGGCTCTCTCTTCTGCTTAGATATTTTGGGGAGGGTGGCAGCTTTATTCATCACCCTCAGTCATGCAAGAGGGCTTGCTACAGTGTTCTCAGCATTTAGTTGAATTTGCTAAAGGAAGCAAGAGAAAGAAGATCTTTCTGTGGAGCCATTTATATTGTATTTATTGAAAAAAAATGAAAAACACACCTTGCATCTCCTAGAACCTTTGCCAAAAGACCTTGGGTTAGAACATTTGAATAATTGGTTTTATTTTTCCCCAAACATTTGTTTTTCATTGCAGCAGTGCTTTTTATATTAACACAAATATGTTATGGACAGAAACACAAAACCAATTATGACAATAAAAGCTTGTTTAAACAGACACCCCTCCCCCAACCCTGCAGCTACCTCCTTCCTCATGCTGATGGCCTTTTGTGCATCAGTGATAAAATGGGGAGAGGGTGCGGCAACCTGGCTTCTATTCCTGATTCTCAATTTTCATGCTTTTATTGGCTTAAGTCAAACTTTGACTATTACCTTAATGGATTTTTCACTATTCCATTTTATTAGACAAGGACGATTTCTGATCCAAGCTGTGGTCAGATAAGTAGTATGGGCTTTGCATTCATTTATGACTCTAAATGATGTTTTATTGTGCTACCCATCCTTTCTTTTATTACACTTGCATCACCAAATAATACATATTAGGTACTTTATGGGGTCTAATGCATGTCTTTTGGCTTTTATTTGGAAGGCAGCTATAAATAGGAAATAAGACAGAGTTAGTGTATTGCTTATACAAAGTGTACCAAAAGTGTATGGTTAGAAGGCACTTCATGTCGCTACCTCTCTGAAGCTAAGAAGTGGTCAAGACAGTGGCCTGGTGAAGACTCCCAGGAACCCTTGCATTCCATGATAGGGCAAGGGCAGGGGCATAGATGGGACAGAAATGGTTGGTCAGCTTTGTGGGTATACTTCAGTTTTGTTGCAGTAAGTTATTGTTATGATCATTATGATGGCTAATGTACCCCATATCTAGCTTCTCAGCAACCTATACCACTCAAGCTTTTTTTGAGAGGCATAGGGGCTGTCTTGAACACTGGGAGTATTGCCCAAAATCAGGAGAATCATGGTTAAAAATGAACTTAGATTCTAAGATAAGTTAAGGAAGTTCATGGAAGGAAAGTTTCCCGTTCCCTCATGGTTTCTTTGAACTACCTTCAGTTAATGTAGGATTCAAGCCTAATATTGGTGGACAAGTTATTCCCCACCCCACCCTAATTTCCCTCATGTTGTTTTGAAAGACCACTCAAGAGCAGCATTTTGGGGTGCAAAGATGGTTGAAGAAGGAATGGGAAACATTCCTTCTTTCAACTGCCACATGTTATTGTAAAAGCCAAGCTAATAATAGTAAAGTATGGCTGCTTTCTATAGTTCCAGTCCATTGTGATCCATCCACTTTCTTTCAGGATGAAAAAGAGGAAGGTGGAAAGAAGAAAGAAAGAATTGTGGCAACACCTTTCAATACTAACTGGTTTTTATTTTAGCATGAGCTTTTCTGGATAGAAACCCATTTCTTCAGATGCAGTACAAAGTGGTATTAAGACCCCAGTTATAAATCATATTTATACAGTTGTGGGAGTGGGACAGAATGTAGACAGTATCCCAGATGAAGACAGTTTCTAGTGCTAGTGTCCAGAATGAAAGAAAGACAAAAAGAAATATATTTGGCTGATGTTAAAATGGGTATGTCAGGGAATTTGAAGAAGAAAATTTCTGATGAACAGAATTGTTATACAGGCATGCATATGCCTGTTTCCATATAGATGATAGGAATTTTGAGGGTGCTGGTTTTGAAATGAAGATTTTTTGGTTTTTGTCTGAAAGATACAATGTTATTACATTTTTCTTATTATAGGGGTAATTGGTGGGAAATTCCTGGAAAGAAGTCGTATTAAGAAGCCTGGTCAGGAGCGGTATAAAAGTGAACTGCCTGAATACTACACAGCTGTGGATCTGTATGTTGGAGCCAAAGTGTGTTTCCATGGCCACGTCTTTCTTCTAGTGGATGCTGATGAGTATGCTTTCAACTACATGGAAAAGCATGCAAATGAGGCAAGCTGTGCTTTCCAATCCTTATTTGGCATTTAAAGCATATGCAGTTTTATTATCTTGCTTAAATAACAGCAGCTTTGAAAAGCATTTGTTCTAACCAGGATCAACATGGATTCATCATTGTTTCATTTGAAAATAATATAATGAAAAAAGATTAGTCTGTTCCCTCAATGTCTTGTATGCACATTATACATACAATAGTTTGTTCGGTAAATGTCACAGACTGTACTTGTTGCCTGATAGTTCAGGCACACAGATTGACTTTTGTAATGACCTAACCCAGCCTTTTTTTGGGAAAGGAGTAAAGGGGGGGGGGGAGGTGTGGGAGGGGGAAGCCTGCTGATGCTGTCTGTGCTGTACAAGTTAGTTTTCCCATGCAAAAGATAAGAGCTCTGAGCTGACCAAACAAAAACCTTTAAGAAAATTGGATAGTCAATATGGTTCCTTCTTCCCATAGCAGTGGCTTTGTGCCCTCGGATAAAGAACAACCAAACCAGAAGATAAAAATAGGATGCTAAAACAATGTTGGGGACATTGTACATTTTGTAAATTTCATGTGTTATCTGTAGTTGTACATACAACATATTCTGCTGAAATAGCTGACCTTAAATATGTTTATATTTGGTGAGTCATTTTCTCCAGAGGTTTCAGATCAAGATCTGAAATTAATATTTACCTATTTGTACAAATAGAAATGAAAAGTTATGCAAGTGAGATCCTATTCAACCATATTGAGGGTCATGTTGAATGCTGGAGCTGATTCACACAAACCTCTGTTACAGAAAGAGATACAGTTGGCTCTCCGTATCTACGGATTTTTTATCCACATATTTGAGCATACATGGCTTGAAAACATTCCCCAAAAGTATAAATTCCAAATAGCACCTTGATTTTCCATTTTATATATGGGACACCATTTTGTTGTGCCATTATATTTAATGGGACTTGAGCATACATGGATTTTGTTATCCACGGAGGGTCCTGGAACCAAACCCCAGCAGATAACAAGGGCCCACTGTATAAGTGCAGAGTAGATATAAAGGAAAGCTGTTGGGTGATGGCCCAGTCAGCAGAGTTCACCATCATCATAGATATTGTTTTAAACTTTTTCACTCACTGTAGTAAACTATTGAAGGGCTGTTTCTGAACAGAGGAACTGATAAGCTATTTTCTGATTCTGGTATCATATGGTCAGGTTGCGCTTGCCATCCACCCCTGGTTTGGTGGGCAAGAAAAAGAGAAATGGACAGAACCATTCACTTATTCATATACACAATTCATCATGTCCTCCCCTTGAAATCTTTACTGACTTCTGGAAATTGAGTGAAAGGATCTCAAAGGGCCAACTAGTCCATCCTCCTGCCAGTGCAGGCACCCATCACCAAGGCACCCTTTAGAGATGGCTATGCAACCTTTGCTTAAACCTTGAACATCTCATCACCTTCTGAGGCCATCTATTTCACTGTCCAACAATTCTTATCATTAAGAAGTTCCTCCTAATTTTTAATCAGAATCTTCTTTAGCAAATAAACTGTAATTTGAATCAATTAGTTTAAGTCTTATCCTCTGATAGCACAAAACAAAGTTGCCCCATCTTCTGTGGCCCTATACAGACTGGCCCAAAGGGGGGCCTATTAGAGATTTGGCTTGTAAGGATTCTGTAACTTACGTACAAGTGTGTATTGAGACTCAAAACTCCCCTTCTGTGGAGAAGAACACTTATTCTACTTGTTAGTAATCTGACCAATAGGATTTGAGCCACTCCCTAAATCTGTTACTATGCTTGGGGTATGCTGGCATCTGCTCTCACTCTCTGCTTGACTCTCTGTTTGGTGAAAGACTGCTAATACTGTTATGTTTTCTGCTGCTTACAGTAAAGAAAGTGCTTTTGTGAACCTATGTCTTCCTGGATGTTATTTCTCACAAGAGAATAGACAGGGTCGCTCTGTCTGTAAGGTTTATTGCTGAAGGAATTAAAACCAGTAGTAACCTTAATAGGTTATGGGCCCAGATTCCAGTGAGATCCCAGATTCCATAATGAATCCAGAAGGATTTGGATGCCCAGGCTGCAGCAAGAATTTTTTTTTTGAGTTTTTTCTTCCTACTGTTTTTTAAAGAAAGACTTAAGTCTATCAGGATTGCAAAAACATGGATCCTGGAGTGAATCTGGCAGCCTTTCCAATAGCCAGACTTAATGGAAAGAATTATTCAATGTGGAAGGTGAGAATGGAGAATTATCTGAGGCGAGAAGTGGGAGTGCACTGAAAACACACTTCCAGCAGATGCAACAGCAGAACAATGCAGAGCAGACAAAAAAGCCAAGTCAAGTCTTATAGCTGCCGTGGATGGTAATCAACTGGTACATATAAGCAGTTTGACTACAGCTAATGCCAGTTGGGAGATACTAAAAGAGGTACATCTTTCAGACTCAGCTGCAACAGTGGTGGTTCTAGCAAGAAGGCTGTATAGAAAGCGTTTGCAGAGAGGGGAAGATTCAAGTGATCATTAGCATAAACTGCAGAACTTATTTTCTGAGTTGGACCAGAGAGACTTTAAACTCACAGAGGCAAACAAACATTTTATTGTTTTGTCCTCTATGGATGATTCTTTTGATGGGATTGTGAATTCCCTGGAATCATTGCCACAGACTTCATTAAACATGCAGTATATCTGTGCAAGGCTCCTGGCAGATTGGGAAAGGAGGAGAGACTGCTGGCTAGAGTCTTCAAACACAACAGCGCGCTCCCAGACAAGCCAATCCGCTGGAGCAGCAGTTGAAGAGAAGATGGAGAAAGTGTATGTGGTCAAAAAGTGTTTCAGTTGTGGTTCCCCAGGTCAATTGAAAAGGGACTGTATGGAAACAAGGATAAGAAGCCTAACCAGAGAAGGGGCAACACACAAATGAGGATAGTTAAATCACAAGCAAGTCCAGAAAATGGAAACATGTTTTATGTTGATTCCGGGTGTTCACAGCATACTGTGAACAATAAAGACTTATTTAAGAGATTTATTTCCTCTGGCTGTACAAATGTAACTTTGGCTGATGGTAAGATTTGTCCAGTAGAAGGTAAAGAGGAAATTTATGTTGAATGTTTGGGGAAACATAATGTTAATAATATAATAATGTTTTATTTATACCCCGCTCTTCAGCCAAGACTATCAGAGCGGCTTACAATTTGTTAAACAAACAGCTTCATTTACAATTGTAAGCTATTTGCCCCCAACAATCTGGGTACTCATTTTAGTGACCTCGGAAGGATGCAAGCCTGAGTCAAGCTTCAGCCCTTTGCTGGTCTTGAACTCGCCACCTTCTGGTTTTGAGTAAGTGGCTGCAGTACAGGCATTTACCCACTGCGCCACCAGGGCTGGTAACACCAGCATGTGCTTCTAACACCAGAAATTGAATACAACCTTTTATCAGTGGCAAAGCTGGGTAAAGAGGATTATAGAGTTGAATTCTTAGGGAGGTACAGTTAAAATCCTGAAGGGAAATAAGTTTTGTGGAACTGGAAAAATGCAAGTTGACTTACAGTATATGCTTTGTATTCAAAGGGTGCTGCTAAAGAAGTGAATGTAATTAGCAAAAATGTTTCTATACATCAAAATTGTATACATGATTTGCATACAGCCCTTAGTCACCCTAGCTTTAAGGTATTATACAAAATGCAGGAGTGCAGTGAAGGTCTGAATTTAAAAGACTGTAAAAGGTTTTTAGACTTTCGTAAAATGACTAAAGCCCAGTCAGCTGCAATAAGCAAGAAAAGCCTTAGAAATTTAGAAAAATCTTTTCAATTAGTTCATGCTACTTAATTGGGCCATTCCCAGCCAGTAAAGGAGGAACAATTTAATGTTTAAGCATTTTGGATGATTATTCAAATTTTGCCTGGAATTATTTGCTAAAACATAAAAGTGAGGTACTTAAAAAAATGTAAAAATTGGGTTGCTATGATTAAATGAAAATTTGATACAGGATTCTGGTTGACCCCAAAATCTGTGGAGAGAAGCCATAATAACGGCAAATTATTTAATTAACAGACTCTGGTGTGAGTCTATTCAAACCACACCTTATTTTATGTTATACCAAAATAAGCCTTATTCAGGACACTTAAGAACATTTGGGACCCAAGCATGGATTTTCATTCCAAAAGCTGTTAGGAGAAAAGCACAAGAAAAAAAAAACAACAAAAAACTAGAAAGCTAATTATGGTGGGTTATGCACAAGGAGCAAAAGCATGGCAATATTAGACAAAAATGGACCAATGGTAATTTCTAGGCCTGCAAATTTTGTTTTTAGTCAGAATTGGGATAGAGTGCGTGCAAACAAGGAGGTTTTCCTACCTATGTCTGAAGGGGAAACTAGGATGTCTAGGGTTAAAAGCCAATCATTATGATATAAATACTGCATACTTAAATGCTAATTTAAAAGAGGATATTTAGATAAAACCCCCACCAGATTCAAAGTGTGTAGACTCAAATGTGATATATAGAATGGATAAACCAATTACGGAAGAAGAGGTATTAGAAGCAATAGATTCCTTAAAGATAGGAAAGGCCCCCGGACCTGATGGCTACACAGCAAAATTTTATAAAATTTTCAAAAAAGAACTTGTGAAAATTTTGTGTAGTACATTTAATAATGTAAAGTGTGAAGGTAAACCAATGATGTGGAATAACGCTGATGTTGTAATAATCCCTAAAACAGGAAAAGATAAGACAGATATAAAAAATTATAGGCCAATTGCCTTATTAAATCAAGATTACAAGATATTTACTTTGATAATTTCAAAAAGATTGAAAGAAATACTAGTAGAAATCATTCACAAGGATCAGAGTGGCTTTTTGCCAGAAAGGCAAATAAGAAATAATATAAGAACCTTGTTAAACATAATAGAGCATTATAACGTAAACAATGAAAAAAAGTGCGCTAATTTTTTTAGATGCTGAAAAGGTGTTCGACAACACAAGCTGGCAATTTATGTTTGAGGTACTTAACAGAATGGGCTTTGGAAACAATTTTTTAGCAAATGTCGAACAAATCTATACTCAACAGAAAGTACAAATTATAGTGAATGGCGAAAAAATGGACAGCATTGAGGTGGACAAAGGCACCAGGCAGGGTTGTCTTTTGTCTCCGCTTCTGTTTATTATTGTCTTGGAAGTCCTGAACAATTCAATAAGAGATAATAAAAAATAAAAGGGACTAAGATTAAAGGCTCTGAATTAAAATTAAAATCTTACGCAGATGACTTAGTCATTTTTTTAGAGGATCCTTCAAGAAATATAGAATATATCTTCGGAGAACTAAATGAATTTGGTAAGGTGGCAGGTTTTAAAATAAACAAAAGCAAGACTCAAATTATGATAAAAAATGTGAAAGAAAAAGAAAAAATAGAATTATCATCCAGGACTGATATAAAGATAGAAAGGAAGGTCAAGTATCTAGGAATCTGGCTTACAGATAGAAATATGAGTCTGTTCGAAAATAACTATAAGGCTGTTTGGAAAAATATTGAAAAAGACCTGAGGTTGTGGAACAATTATAATCTTTCTTTAATGGGTAGAATTGCAGTAATTAAGATGAGTTTATTGCCAAGACTAATGTTTTTATAAATCTTCCAATAATTCCAAATGAAAAGATATTTAAAGAATGGGAAAAAACGATCACCAAATTCGTTTGAAGGGGCAAAAAAGCAAGGATACAATGGAAAACTCTGAAGAAAGATAAATCTTTAGGAGGATGTGTGTTGCCAGACTTAAAAACCTATTATAGAGCTTGTAATGTATTATGGCTACAAGAGTGGATAAAACTGTCAGATAAACTCATGTTAGATATAGAATCGTCTAATTTAAGGTTTGGCTGGCATGCATACTTCTGGTATAGTAAAGAAATAGTAAACAGAAACTTTAATAATCACTCTGTGAGAAAGACATTATTAAAAACTTGGAATATTTTAAAAGATAAATTTTACCGTGGCCTGCCATTATGGGTGTCAGTACAAGAGGACTTCCTAGGTAGATGGGAGGGAGGGGGAAACTGGATTAGATATAAAAATGTATTAAAGATAAATTCGGAAGGAGAACTTTGCAAATATCACAAAGATTTAATGAAGACAAAAAGAATATTGGCATTGAAAAGGACTTCAGCGAACTTGACAAATTATTCTAGGAAAAAGATAGAGGAAAAATCTCTAAAATCTATAAATTACTATTAAGCAGAGAATTGGAACAAGAGACGGTTTCCCCATATATGGTAAAATGGGCACAGGAATTAGGACGTAACATAGAGTTCGAAGATTGGGAAAATGCCTGGAATAAATCTAACAAATTTACGGCTTCACAGGACCTTAAGGAAAACTATATAAAAGTATCTAACAGATGATACTATACACCACTTAGAATTTCAAAAATTTATAGAATAAATGAATGTCAATGTTGGAAGTGTCACAGAGATAAAGGATCTTATCTCTGTATGTGGTGGGCATGCCCAAAAGTCAAAAAGTTTTGGTATAAAATACATGAGAAGATTCAAGAAATTTTTAAAATCAAATTCTCTTTTGTCCAGGAATTATATTTACTGAATATGATGTCTTTTTTGGGAACTGCAACAGAAAATAAATACTGGAGGGTCATCTTATATTTGATTACGACAGCCAGGATTCTTCTGGCAAGAAATTGGGAAAAAAATGGTTCCATCAATAGATGATTGGTTTCATAAGATTATGGAAGTTAAGGAATTTGATAAATTAACAGCATTAATAAATAATAAATCTAAAAACAAGGTAATAAAGGAATGGGAACCTATTGAAAAGTACTTGTTTAAAAATGTTATCTGAAAGAAGAGCTAAATTGAGACTATAAATCGGTAAGGATGAAGAGGATGGGGGGAAAAATTGAAATAGAAACATAAAGTCGGGCATACAATGAATAGGGTTACAATAAGGTGTACAGACATCGAATAGGAAAATAGGATAGATTACTATCTACGCTTTTTTCTTCTTCTTTTCTAAGTAGAAAATTCAGAAGATGACATAATATTATATGGGTTGTCTGGTTAGAATAATAGAGGATTAAATATAGATGTAAAATAAAGCTTGTTGAAGTATTTTGTTTCTGTAGTAAGCTAGCAAATTTGGCTGATGCATTCAAGAATTTGTCATTACATAATAATGATTTTGATATCTGTTGTAATGTCAAAATTAAACTCAATAAAAATAAAGGTTAAAATGTGATATATAAATTAAACAAGGCTTTATATGGACTAAAAGGCAGGCAGCACTTGCTTGGAATGACTGTTTAAATGATGCATTGTTAAAAATGGGGTTTAAAAGAAGTAGAGCAGATCCATGTATGCTAGGAATTTTCAAGACAGTTATCAGATTTTATTGGTTTATGTAGATGGATTATGTTTCCTTGCAGAAAGTGATTCAGAGATTAAACAATTTGCAAAGGAATTAAGTGAGAATTTTCAGTTAAAAGATTTAGGACCAATTCAGTATTTTTAGGTGTACAAATTACACAAACAAAACAAGGAGGTTTTGTCCCGAGTGAAAAAGGGAAAATATTACAGATTTTGAGAAAAATTGAATATGGAGGACTGTAAAGAAGTGCAATCTCCCATGGTTTTGGGATTCCAGAATGAAGTAGAAAATTCTGAGGCCTTTCCAGATAAGGATTTATACAGAAGTGTAATTTGACAACTATTGTACATAAAGAATTACACACGTATAGATATTGCATTTACTATGAATTTCTTGTGCAGATTTGCTAGCAATCCAATAATAACATCTTAGAAAGGAGTTAAAAGTACACAGTTTAAAAGGAACTCAAGATTTATGCCTTGTTTTAAATCCATGTGATTCTTTAATTTTGGAAGCATATGTAGACAGTGGTTTTGCAAATAGTCAAGACAGAAAGTCAACAACAGGTCATGTAATCAAATTTGCTAATGCTGTAATAGACTGGAAATCCAAGAAACAAATTTTGGTGCTTTAAGTTCCAGTGAGGCAGAATATGCAGCACTCTGCCTGGCATATAAAGAAATTTATGTTGTAAAACAGTTATTGAGAGACCTACAGATTGCAGTTGAAGAGCCTACAAACATTTAGGAAGATAAACATGTATTTTGATGGCAACACAAGCCAGAGTGAAACAGAGAAGTAAACATGTTAATATAAAACACAGTTGTATTAGGGATGCTGTGGAAAATGGAAAAAATGTTTTGACTTATTGTGACACTTTAACAAAGCCACTGGGTGTACAAAAGCATCAAAATGTTAAATGATTTGGGATTGTTTGAATTTATGCTGTGAAAATATTATTTTGAATCTTAAAACAAGGAGGGTGTTAGAGATTTGGCTTGTAAGGATTCTGTGCCTTACTTACAAGTGTGTGGTAAGACTCAAAAAAACCCTTCTGTGGAGAACACTTACGTTACTTGTTAGGAATATTACCAATAGGATTTGAGCCATGCCCTAATTCTGTTACTATGCTTGGGGTATGCTGGCATCTGCTCTCTCACTCTGTGCTTGACTCTCTGCTTGACTCTCTGTTTTGTGAAAGACTGCTAATGCTGTTATGTTTTCTCCTGCTTACAGTAAAGAAAGTTCTTTTGTGAACCCCATTCTTCCTGGATGTTATTTCTCACAAGGGAATAGACAGGGGTGAGACAATAAGGTTTACTGCTGAAGGAAGTAAAACCAGCAGTAACCTTAACATGGCCTGTGGGCAGAGTCGGGGTGCAGCGTCCTAATGACGAATGCCCTAACTCCACCCTCAGGGTGCCATGATGCTGTGCACCACTCCAGATGGTGCGCAGCATCATGGCATGCCTCCAGCGCTGAATCCAAATGACACAGATCTGAAGGGGCACCATACACCCGTACCACCGCAGCTGTTTTGCGGCTCCTTTTTGCGCCTTGCAAAGGCTGGATCAGGACCATAGCGTGAGGTTACCACAGCCCCAACCCAGCCAGGAAAAGGCCAGTGTCCCACCACCCCTTAGCGGCAGTCTGTAGAGCCCCTGCATGACAGATGTTCAGATATTTAAAGATGGCTATCATGTCAATACTCAGTCTTCCCTTCTCCAGGAGAAATATACCAGACTTCTTCAACTGTTCATCATAGGAGTTGATGTCTAGATTTTTACCATCTTGGTAATCATCCTCTGAATGCATTCACATAGTTTTGAATTTAAATTTGGTTAATTCCTTACAAGAAGAAACCAAGATGCATAAGGGCAATATGTACCTCGGTTTCTATCTTATCTTTTTAATGAGGAATGAAAGGCAGCAAATAATGCCCTTTACCAATACCATTTCTATGCCATCAATTGGTGGGAGTGAGAGGGAGGCAGGGATCACAAGGAAGGAAATATCTTCTTTAATGGGGTAAGGCTGCTTTGAGGACACATTTTTTAATGGTCTTGGAGGTATAACATTCAGACTGTGCAACACTGAGATTCTCTCAGGTTGAACTTGGTATAGCTCTGGAAAACTTCTGTCAAAGTTATTTTTTGATGTGGTGTTGACCTTTTCTAAAATCCACCCATTAAAATAAGATGATATAAAAATATGCTATTTGTCACAAGTGAAAAGAATAACTGGCTTCTATAATTTTAAGTCTTCACATTGCTTTACATAAGTGAAGCAGTATTTTGTGTATATTAAATATATGATTTGTTATTCTTACTTGCTTTCCAGTTTGCTATGGCCAATATCGACATAATCTTGAACAAACTTAAAGTAATAGGAGAACCTCGGTCAAGAGAGATTAAACAGATTTTTGCAGCTACTGATCCTCAACACACCACCATTATTGATTATGATAACTTCAGGTGAGACTTTGAAAGCCTGAGGGAAAATAGCTTCGTTCACTATTTCTAAGTTAAACCACAAGTTCTAGGATTCTTCTTTTGAGGTCCCCATTGTGGAGAGCAAGGAGAGAAGAAAAATCTCCTGTGCTGTATGTAGGTCTGGTGCTCTTGACCACATAGAATATAAACAGGCTTTATAAATACAAACACTTTTGCAGGGGTACATACAGAATACCCATATGGCATATTTGTATTTTACAGGAATCTGGACTTGGTTAGCATTTTGCCATTCTCTCTGCTAAATAGGTAGCAAAATGAATTCATTAAAACATGAGCTGTGTTATATTGCTCCAAGCCATATTGCTCCACTCTGACTAGCAGCAACTTTTCACAGACTTAGACTAGACAGTTAATTTTCTTTGCACTGCTACCTGAAGTCTTTTTTAAAGTGGAGAGATGGTGAAATGAACCTAGGAACTATGCAGTTTATATGGCGTCTACTGCTGATCAGCAGAAGCTTAAGCATTATAACATAATGCAACATTGGACATTTTGTCCCTTTGATAGGAGCAATGTTCTGAGTTATATCTCATCCTATTCCTAAATCTCTTGGTGGGATATAAATGGAAAAACCTAAAAGGCAAGGGAATAAATCCTAGTAAGCACAATGGGGCTAACTACTAATTAAACTTTCATAGGGTTAAGAACACTCCATTTCTTTCAGCTCATTTCTGTCTTGAAGCTGGAAACGCCTATGTATCTTTTGGTTGCACAAATACTGTTTTCTTGTTGCTCTTAATGCAGAAGCATTTGGTGCATTCTAGAAACCAGAATTATTGTGCTCATCCCAAAAAATGTGTACAATCTCAAAATCAGTAAATGATATGTCAGAAGATTATAAATTTAACTTAGTGTGTAGCACAAGGCTTCAGGCTTTTTTATTTTGCTTGGTGAGCTAAAAGCCTTGTTTCCATCCTATAAGAAATAATTATGGGATTTTCTCTTCCTATTGCTTATCAAATGTTCTAGAAAGCAGTTTATGCTTGGAAAAAAAAACCCAAACAAGCAAATAAGTTTTCCCCAATATAATGAGCCTGTACAGAGTCAGTAGAAGAAGAGTTCAAAATAATTGCTAATTGTGTGAATGGCATTTCATTTTGTCTGGCCCTCAGACAAATGTGTGGCAGTTTGGAACCTTCATCAAAACTGAATTTGCAGCTTGTCCAATTTTAAGTTCCATTGTGATGGAACAGCATAGACCTGCCTCTTTTGAAAACTGCTGTCTCTTTTGAAAATATTACTCTTGGCATAGCTAGAATTAAATATACTTTAAAACAGAGCTCACTGCAGTTCAAAATTAGCACGCAAAGCTGACAGTTTGATGTAGAACAAAACTAAACATGTGCAAGGAATTCCTGCATTCTGATATCCCTGAGGTGCCCTTGGACATACATGTTAATTTTATTTTAATTTAATTTCTCTTTGTTTCTCAGAAACTTGATGCTGAGTATCTCAGATGGAAAACTATCAGAACATGAAATTATGACTGTTGGGCGGTATTACAGTGTACGTGATGAGAATGAGATGGATGCCACTTATCTCCAAGCTGTGTCCCAGGAACAACTGAAGAAAAATAACTTTGAGAATTTTGCTCAACTTTATGCCAACTTGGCATACAATGACCGAGACAAGTAAGGAATTCCTTTTCAGTCAGATGTATTCATGGGCTATTGGGTACTAATCTCTCTTAAGAAACCAGAAAATGTGAAACTCTACCTAAGTTCATAATTGGTTGTAGTATTTCTACAAATAGGTGGTATATTTGTTCTTTTAAAAGGAATGCTGTAGCTTTGGGTTCCAGCCAAGCATTCCCTCCAAAGCAGGCCATTCCATACTTTCCCTTGTACCCTGTCTCCCATTTTTCTTTTTCAACATTCAACCTATATTCCTTAGCTATTGTGTATGTTCAATCCTTATTGGGTTGCATTCCCAATTTCTTTTGCCACTTTATTTTTTACTTTTTTCCAGGGAAAAAAATGCCATACTGTAGTTCATATGTTTTGATTCCCATCAGTTTAAGGGAACCAATATTTTGATTGTAATTCGAAAGAGTTAGGAAGGTGATTAAATCTGAGGGCCATAGTGAGAGTGGCATCAGTGTGTGTACCTTTCCATGCTGATTTGTCCCACTTAAATTTCTGGATTTCAAAAACAAAACAAAACACAAAACAAAACCAAAAAACCAAAAAATAAAAACGCAACATTATTTAAAGATAATGAATTTAGTTATAGAATATGAAAATTCTTATTTTATATGCCTTTAGCTTGTGCCTTCAAAATGATAGAATCATGGAGTCATAGAGAAAGAAGAGACATCAAGGGATATCCTGCCATGCAGGAATACACAATCATCCCGACAGCCTCTGTTTAAACATCTCCAAAGAAGGATATTCCACAACCCTCCTAGGAAGTGTGGTCCACTGTCAAACAGCTTTTACTATTAGGAAGTTCTCCCTAATGTTGAAGTGAAATCTCTTTTCCTCTATGGAGCCTGCTCTCTGGAGCTGCAGAAAACAAGCTTGCTCCATCCTCAGTACGATACCCCTTCAAATACTTAAACAGGGCTATCATATCAACCCTTAACTGTCTCTTCTCCAGGCTGAACATACCCAGTTCCCTAAGTCTCTCCTCATAGGGCATGGTTTTCAGACTCTTCACCTTTTTAGTAGCCCTCCCCTGGACATGCTCCAGCTTCTCAGCGTCCTTTTTTGCATTGTGGTGCCCAGAGCTGGACACAGTATTCCAAGTGAGGCCTGACCAAAGCAGAATAGAGTGGCACTATTACTTCCCTTGATTTAAATACTATTCTTTCATTGATGCAGCCTAGAATCACATTGGCCTTTTTAGCTGTTGCATCACACTGTTGACTCATGTTCAACTTGTGGTCTACTAGGACTCCTAGATCCCTGTCATATGTAGTCTTGTTAAGCCAGGTGTTCCCATCCTATATTTATGTATTTCATTTTTCTACTGTACATTTCTCCATGTTGAAATTCATTTTTGTTAGTTTTGGCCCAGCTTTCTAATCTATTATGGTCATTTTGTATTTTGATCTGTATTAGCTACTCCTCCTAATTTGGTGTCATTTGGAAATTTGATGAGCATGCACTCTATTCCTTCATCCAAGGCACTGATAAAGATGTTGACTAGCACTGGGCCCAGGACAGAACCCTTTGGGACCCCAGTGATCACTTCTCTCCAGGATGAAGAGAAGCCATTATTGAGCACCCTTTGGGTTTGGCCCGTCAACCAATTGCAAATCCACCTAACATTTGCTTTGTCTACCCCATATTTTTCTAGCTTATTTGGAAGAATATCATGGGGAACCTTGTCAAAGGCTTTACTGAAATCAAAATATGCTATATCCAGAAATTCCCTTCATCTACCAAGCTAGTAATTTTATCCAAACAAACAAACAAACAAACAGACAAGTAAATGGTAAAAACGGTAAAAGAAAAAAAATTATGGCACTCAAGACTTTATTTAGTTCTGTCCTCATGGGCTTTCAAAAGCACTACCACCTTTACATTTAAGACATGATTAAAAAAAAACCTTTGCTGCTATGCCTTTGCTGCTTTTCTCTGTGTCAAGTGGTTTAAATAGAAAGGAAGGCATGTGAGTGACTTTTTTTGGGTCACTGTCTTCATTTAAATTGGATGTGGAAGTTGAATGCAGGTGACAACATGTGAGGCCTTCGTGAACCTCTGGTTGTTCATACATGATTACTTATATAGGACATGGTTGGTTTGAACTTCTGGTATAATGGATTAATGGTGTCCTGTTTTCAATAACTCAGGAGGTTTGCTGCTTTCCCCTACCTAGAATTGAACACAAGTGAAAGATGCCATTTGTCTCCAAGTGTTCTGCCGTGTTTTGGAAAGAAGCAGAATGACACAATGTTTTGCCTCCTCTTTTGTCTGGCATGCTTTAGGATTTTTATTAATATTTTTGCTGTGCTAAATATCCAATTACACTACCATGGTCTGGATCTAATTACCATAGGGAACCATTTATTAAATATTGTTAACAAGTTGTAGACTGAAATGATTTAGTCAGTACAAAGCTGCAGGTTGAAAAGAAGCATAAATGTTAATCTGTCACCAACATTATATATGTGTTAGGATCTTGGACACAGAGTTTGTGAGAAAGCAAGAGGGTTAGACAGACTTCCAGGTTCCACCATTTGGCGGGTTAGGCAGAATAGCCATGTGCCTAGAGAAGTCTTTCTCCCTCTTTGTCTGCTGACCTGTTCATCAGAGGAAGTGGAGAGCTGGTTTTGTTCCTGTCCTGTACAGCCTTTTTACCAGTTGCCATGCTGGTTGGGGTATTCTTGGAGCTGTAATAATAATAATAAAAAAAACTTTTCCAACGTCTAAGCATTCTTTGGGAATCAATATTCTCTTTGAGGTTCTTCTGAAGATACAGTAATGAGCATTTACTGAACCACATTTTGCAGAAGGTTTCAATTTTTTCAAATGTTTTTGCAATTTTTCAGGCTATCACTTTTAAATACACATCTAATCTCTTAACTATTGCATCACGTGAGATTTTCCTTCCATTCAAAATAAAATAATAATGTAAAAAAATCACTTCTTTTTGTGCAGATGTGGACTGCTGGCCAGTGACAAGTGCAGGACTGTTTGTAAGTCTTTCAGGCTACCACTTCAAGATGATCTTCTACGAGCACTACTGGCTTCGTAAGTCTGATATTATAATTCATTTAAATCAGGGATGGGAAGACTTTTATCTGTCCAAGTTTACATTCCCCTTGGTGAAATCTGTTAATGGCCACATACCAGTACAGTACAGTACAGACTGAAATCTAGCAGTGGGTGGGAGCAAAGCCAAAAATAAGTGGGACAGGTCAAGTTGAAATAGTTCGGACCACAGAACATGATAGGGCTTAAGAATTGCAGCATCTTTTCCATGGTGATGGGATCTTTGTTCATTGTTCTGGCCCAGATGTCCTACAAAAAGCTGAGGACGTTCTATCCGCCTGCATGCGAACCTCTCTTTGAGTGGGAGGACAGGGACAACCAATAAGTAGCTTTCCCCAGTTCCCATTTAGGACATCAGTGTAGAGTCAAAGATATATATGAAAAGCCCCTCTTATGTGGGATGCTGTTGGCAAATACAAAGAAAATTATTCCCCACTTCCTTCTAAGTCACAGGCTGCAACCTTAGAGGTGTTGGATGTATATACATGAGCAGCAATCCTTTGAAACTACCTTCAGTTTTCTGGGCAGAAAAGCTATTCTTCTTCGTGGTCTCTGTGAAGCACACAAATGGGTTTTCTGCGCCTGCGCAGTAGATATCAGAACCACTGGAATAGCTAGAGAAGACTTTTTGATGGTAGCTCCGCCCACCCTCTATATAAGGCCCCTGTCTTCCCGCTCTTACTCAGTTCCTTTTTGTCCGCCGCATGAGCAGCTCAGGAAACAGCACTTGGAATCGCTTTTAATTTTGGTTTTGACCATGCTTCTCTCTTCAATGATTCTTTAGACTCTGATTTGGATTCTTCCCTCTGGTCTCCTTCGGGAGTTCTTTTTGGACATCATGTTCACCCAATCCTTGTACGGAGTGCAGAATGAACATTCCTAGCCACGACGGCCACTCCAAATGTCTTCTGTGCCTAGGACAGACCCATAACGCAGCGGCCTGTGCTCACTGCAAGGCTTTTACAATGAGGCTGAAATCCTCCTTCTATTCCCAAATCCTCAAGCATTCTTCTAAGTCCCCCTCTGAGGCATTTCAGGCCGATGATAAGCCTCCAACGGCAGGCCAAGGCTCTCCATGCCATGGAAAGCGCAAGAGGCCTATTGAGGATAAGTCTGGCCTTGCTTCTCCAAAGCAATCTAAGTCTTCTGAGTCCTCTAAATCGGACAAAAAGAAGCATAGGTCCTTCAAGGACAAGGCCAAATACTTCTCTCACCGGAGAGACAAAAAATCTTGTCCCCTTTCCGGTACCGATACAGTGTCCGGGAATGCTGCCAGCACTCCCACAAACAAACGCTGATAGTGATGGCTCAGCAAGGGAAGCAAAGTAGGCAGCTTACAGACAATCTACAGACCTTTCAATAGTCCTAGAGTAGCAAACCACAAACAAAAGCCAGGGTCAGGATACCAGAAGTCACAGAAGCCAGGATAGTCCAAGGTCAGGGAAGCCAGAAGGTTTGGAGTAGTCAAGTCTGTTCTGGGGTTGTAGGTTCAGGGCCAACAAAGATTCAAGAAGTATGAAGTTTTAGGAGCGAGCGCCGACAGCAACCAAAATGATGGCTCTGCAATAAACTCTGGCAAAGAATCAGCGTTCTCCAGCTGCCTTAAATCAGTGCCTTGCCTTCTACCTTGACAGGACTTCTGCTTCCAGAATGTCCCCAAACTTTTTTTTGTTATGCCACCTCGAAGCTGGGACTGCCTGTTTTCCCCCAACGCTTCTCGAAATGGGTGGTTTCTGCAATTAAGCTTGCCTACAAACTCTTTGGGAAGACTCCGCCTGTCTGAATATGGGCTCACTCTACCAGGGCGGTAGCAGCTTCTTCTGCCTTTCTCTCCGGTATCCCTCTGGAGGACATTTGTTGGGCTGCAGTCTGGTCACAACCTCTCACCTTTATCAAGCATTACAGACTTGATACCAGACACAGGCATGAGGCAGCCTTTGGCAGAACAATTCTTCTTTCCAACTTCACACATGTTCTGCTCTGCTTTGTTCTGCTCCATTGCAGTGGACCTAGAACTGAGTAAGAACAGGAAGACATGGGCCTTATATTGAGGAAGGGTGGAGCTACCGCCAAAAAGTCTTCCCTAGGTATTCCATCGGTTTCAGTATCTACTGCGCAGGTGAAGAAAACCCATTCATGTAGATTCGCAGATGAACACTTGCAGAACTACTGTTACAGGTAGGCAACCTGTCCTTCACCTTTGTTCTGAAGCACATAAAATTTTAAGTTGCAAGCAATTCAGCAACTTGCATAGTCATGAATATCTTGATAATTTTTCTCAACATTGATCCTTCTCCATACTTCTGCTAGTTTCATTTTGTTTTGAATGAAAACAACCTTGTTGTTTTGCTTCTAAATGTTGCATTTGCACTCTGATTTAATGTATTAGAGATTTTGAAAGAGACAGTAATATTTTTAAAATGTGCTGTTCAGACAACTGTTTCAGTAGTGATGCTTTACAAATTGTATGTGGAATCTGGGGGTGTGGGGTTGGGGAATGAAAATCAGAATCTGAAACATCTTGAATCTGAAAGCATTCAGTGCAAAAAAGGCATTGGTGTTACCACCATGATGACTGCTTTGAAATGATGAAGTGTAAAGAGTTATAGTGGGTATCCATTGTTCTTGTCTTACCGAGCAACATTCTTGTAAAACTGTAGCGTAAAAGTTATCCTTCTAACTTTTGTTACTGGAGGTAAACCATCTCTGAGTGTTCCTTGCTTAAGAAAACCCTATAACTAGGGTTAAGTCACTGATTCTCAAACTCTCATATGTGATGAACCAGGAAATGTCGCCCCCAGTATGTCAGAGAGCAGTATCATATTTGTGCCATATTATTTTTGTTTTGACATTACTATATACTTATGAGTAAGTCTAAAAATTTTAGTCAAAAAATTGACACCAAAAACCTGAGCCAACATCCACAGGTCAATGTAAGTACTGTACTTTTAAAATGAGAGTTAAAACTACACTACTTGCATGAATCTGTGGATAAGTCAATTCAGGTTTATTGGGTTAATGTTTTGACTAAAATTTCTAGTCAAAGGAACCAACCTCTGGTGAAAGGCAAGAGTGTAATCTCTCCTAGAAGCACTGACTACTCTCTCATCAATCCAGCTTTTAATGTGAACACAAACAGTTATGCCTGCTGGTATTTGCTAAGTTCTTTGGCATTGTTTTCCTTTGCTTCATCTTTTAGATCCTTTGTTGCATGCCTCTAAGTTTTATCCATGTGTCATATCAAAATCCATATTTTTGACCCCAAAACCTGCCCTCGGCTTATGCACGAGGTCAACTTATAGTCAAGTATATAAAGTAGTTTCTTGGCGCTCACCATGAATCAGCAACTAGTAGTCCCATGGATAACCATTTTGAATAGGACTGGGGTAGCATTCAAAAATAAGTAGGAAAATAGTTTGGGGAAGAACGACCCCTAAACTAAATAAAGTACTGTGTTTTGGGCACTGGTTTCTTTACTTAAATGTATCTTAAAAAGTGGGAGCCCAGTGGAGAAGGTCAAAGCAATTCACTGGGAGGGAAGTGGGCCTCTTTCTGGCCTTAAACCCACCCAAGCTGACATCCCTTTAGTCTCAAAGAGGTTAGCTGACACTCATAGTCTCCTCTTCTGAAAAACCTCAAGAACAGTGGGCCTTCTTCCACATGTGACTCCCTCCTGTCCAATTAGCCTCCCTCTAGTCCTTAGTTGTTCTTTTTCTGGGGAGCTGAAACTTTGTGTTATGCAGGAAGTGAATTGTAGAAACTTAATGATCTAAGACTTGAAATGGAAGATCCCTTTTTCAGTCCTTTAAGTCTTTCCATAAGACAATGGTAAACAATTTTTTCTTTATCTGAAATGCCTAATGAAAATAAGACATATTTAGTCAAATATCTTGCTTCCTCATAAAACAGAATTTTTAAAAGCTACATTTCAGGGAGTTCCCCTGCGGTAGGCAGATGAATGGCTTTTGCAATTTGTTGCACATTAATCACTTTCGACACCTGCTCTTGAGCATTAGTCAAAGGGAGCAAAATAATTCATTTTTAGAACTCCCACTAACCTGAACTGCCAAAAGGTGATTTGGGAAAGCTAGAATGTGGGAGTGAAATAAAGAATTCTCTGTATTACCTCTGTTATGAATAGTAATAAAACAGATGCAACCAGAGAAGAGAATTATGTATTATCACTCAGTTATAAATGTATTAGGTATTCAGAATGAGGCTTTAATTTCTTTGAACTGTAGAGGAGAGGAGGAACATCATGAGACCAGACTGGATGTCCATCCCGATCTTACATTTTATTTTTTTTAAAGTGGAATTTAGTTGTCCCTGAACTGCACCAGTCATTGGGAAGTTAATCCAGAGTCCTGCCTTTCTTTGAATTGTGTCCAGTGCTTTAGAATCAGAGTATTAATCTGATAGGATGCTACAGGATCTCATTGTGTGTGTTGCTTCTGCAAAATATAGATATTAAATGAATTTGCCTTTGTTATTTGTTAGGAGTTAAGGCAAAAGATATGACGAGTTTCATTCACTTCATTTGTTAACACTTAATGATCCTGCCCTTTAGAGAGCATTATTGTCAACTCTACTGATTTTTATTGAGTGCCCCAAAGATGGCCTGCTTCTGTAGAGGCCAAAACGCCTAGGACTTTTTAAAAGAATAAACAGTGGACCATCTGCTAGTACATGGAGCTTGTCTCCTTTCTGTTTTTATTCAAGATTGTGCCACACTTATTGGAATATTCTTAAAAAACCAGATCCAAACAGATTTGAAAACTGGAACATGATCCCAGTTATTTCCTGAATGATACACTTCTATTTTTATAGGGTGGAATGAATGTGTACTCCCTCCGTCTTCAGCACAGTAACACAGAGCTTGAATTTTGAGAGAAACAAGGAAAAGAGACGTAAATAAAATAGGTCCAGCCTCTTCTTGATGAGGGTAGCTCTGTCCCAAAAGCATTAGGCTCAAGGTGTGGATCCACATCTCTCATTGGAGGCTCAGAAGTATCACTGAAATACACAAGCACCTATCATAAGCTAAGAGTGGCATTTGCAACCTTTCTGGATAGAAAGAGCCTAGCCATAGGTTTCTGTGGAGCAGAAGTTTCCAGGTTTGATTGCTACAATTTGTCATACAGGAGGATTCCTTGGACGAGCAATCAAAAACTGCTGCTGAGAATACTTGCTAGATTGGTGCCTGGAGCTGACTTTAAGAACACAGTATGCCAGCACTGAAAAATCTTTTTGGCCAGCATCCTATAATAACTTACACATAATTTCTATATTGAATGTGCTGCTCCAGGCTCACAGAGGAAGGAAAACTCAATTTGAAAGCTAACCCCCATCCTTCTTCAATTGTGCTGATCCCAGCTGCTTTCTCCATCATCTGAATCATCCCCCTCCTCTCCCCGCTCATAAGTGACAGTGACATGAGCCCCTCCCAGGGTTTGACAGCTGCTGGCATGGAAGAACACAAAAATGCATGTGTGGAGCTATGTGTAAATATGTGCCAATCTGATTCCAAACACAATTATTTCAAAGAGCTAGTGCTGACCCATAAAGCTCTATACAGCTTGGAAACTGCTTGTGTATTGAGAACCTTACCCAAGGCCCTTGTCCAGTTGGCACTGTCTTCTGAGGAGAGTGTTTAGGGAGAGGGCCCTTTTTGCAACATAAGAACATGAGATGGAGCCCTGTCAGATCAAACCAAAGGCTTACCACACTGAGCATTCCATTCCTTCAGTGGCCATCCACTTTGAGAAACCCAGAAGCAGGACATTAAATGAAGTACTGTAGGCCTAAATGCCCTAAAAGAGCTAGAATGGCACAGTCATTTGAGTGTTGGACTATGACTCTGGAGATCGGTGTTTGATTCCCAGCTCAGCTGTGAAACCCACTGGGTGACCTTGGACAAATCACATGCTCTCAGCCTCATGGGAAGGCAATGGCAAACCTCCTCTGAACAAATCTTGCCAAGAAAACCCCATGATAGGTTCACATTAGGATTGCCATGAGTCAGAAATGACTTGAAGGCACACAGCAGCACCACTAAATAGCCTACTGGATTCCATCCAATCTTGGAATCCAAGGAGGATAATTGCTGTTAGAACTTGGATGGGAGACTGCCAATGAATTCCAGGTGCTGTAGCCTATATTTCAGAGAAAGGAACACTCTCTGAGTGTTCCTTGCTTAAGAAAATCCTATGAAATTCATGGGGTTGCCATAATTCGTTGAAATGTGGTTGCGTATACACACACACACACATGCATAGCCTAGAGAGGGGAGTTAAAAATAAGGCCACCTTCACTCCTCTTAAGAAGGCAACACCACCGGGCTTTGCTCTTCTCCAGCTGTCACCCAGAATTCATGCTATCAGGTTGAGGAATATTAAAAAATTGTTCGCTTGTTTCTTCCTCCTCTTTTCCTTTTGTGTGTGTGTGTTTTTTTAGATTTATGCCTAAGGAGAAGGATATCCTTTTCGTTTTTATTGATGTGTATGCCACTCTGCCATTCTAACTATAGATGCTGTAATAAGCGCAATTAAAAAAAAACTATGTAGAGGAGGCATAAAGAGAGGTTTATTCCTTTCTTACCCATGCTTTTCTGTGTTGGACATATAGAAGTGTCTGCAGTCTGCTTCATTGATCCATGATGCTACCTAATAGAATGATTTGTTTGAAAACTCAAGCAGGAGATCAGCATGGGATAAAAAGCATAATATTCTCTCTCTGTGTGTGTTTTAATGCATATGCACTATCTCTAATTGATTCTCTCATTAATGACAATCATTAAGCCCTGCATGACCAACATTGCCTCCTATACGACACTGAATAGCATAAATTCTATAAATTGGCATAGGTTTATTTTGTATTCTAAGGCCTGAATCCAAGATCAAACTAGCCTAATAGCTACTGCCATTTCCCTAATACTAACTAACTATTAGGACAGTGGCTGGATAATAGAAAGTGTAAAAGCTCTAAACAATGGAGACAAGAAGTGGCCTGACAAAAGAAGCCTCTGCAGAGGGGCTAGGGATTCTGCTGTGCTTTGGGACCCATCTTTTCTTAACTACAAGAGGTTCAGGCAGTTTCACATCTCAAACTTTCATTACTTAGCTATCACAACTAGAAAATGGTCACTTTTACTTTCTTATTTGGTGTTTTGTAAGCCAGCCAAATACTATGGCCGCAGAATGCTAAAAACCTATTAATAGAATTACAGGATGTTAACACAATGTAACAATCTAGTGTTCCCCCACAGGATCCTTATATGATGAAAGCTAATAGTAGTACAAAAAAAAAAAATCTCTTTCAGAGAGCCATAGTGTTTAGTGAAAGAATACACTTTGTCCTAAGATCCATGTGCAGTCAGGTTTAATGCCAGTTGATTTTTATTGGCTGTGCTTGTTATTTAAATGTAAAGGACTGGGAATAATTATTATCCAGGATTTTGATTTAATCTTTAAAAATTTGGCTATTTATTAGTTCAATATTTTTATGCGATAAGTGATTGCATATCCCGAACGAGAAGAATAAATGTAATAATGCAAAACACATTTGTGGCAACTCTCCAGATACCCCATCAGCAAGCAAAAGCAGGAACATAACTAGCATTATTCTGATTTGGCTCAGGCATCCCTAGCCTACTTTGCTTTTACTTGATTGTGTTATATTTTTCTTTGGTTGTGCATGTGTGTATTTTTCCAGATATTTGTTTCTCTTTTAAAGGAGAATCCAGCAGCAACCATTATGTTCCTTGCTGACAAAAAGTAATTAATCTGTGCCTGTAAGTTGTCAAACAAAAACCTACTGCATTACTCCTACAGTTGACTTTTACGTATTCACATAGGATAGTCAGAGCAATTTGGCTTCTGAATGCTAAAATGATCCACTAAGGCAGGGCAATGTGTGGTCCTAGAGATGTTCTTGAACTGCAGCTTCCACCAGCCGTAGTGAACATAGCTCATGGTAAGGGATCATAAAATATCCAACTTCTGGATAGCCACATTTTTCCATCCCTGTACAAAATCTTGGATGGGCAGAGCACAGTTCTTGGGGCTCCATGTGAGTAGTGATGCAACATTTTATATGTGAGTAGAGATGTAACATTTCTGGAAATTTTGAAGCCATGGGGACCCCCCTCCCTCCCAAAAAAAGACACATGCAAGGGGTAAAGTGAAAAATGGAAGATAACTTGGTTTAGCTTAAAATTACAATATCATGTTTGATATCATGTTTAATGGTTTTATAACATATTTTAAAGGATTGTACATTTTTTACTTGTTCTATTAAAGTGGTGCATTAATTGTGTTTTAAAATTGTACTGCTTTTTTTTTTAAAAAAGTATCTTTTATGAGCCAACTTCTGTCCAATTTGGGAGAAGGGCAGCATATAAAATAAATCAATAAACTAAAAATACAGTTTATTCCAAATATGATTACGGACTGAAATTTATTTATCTGTTTGGTTAATTAGTTACAAATGGAGCTACAAGGTTCTGCCCCTTAAGAAATACTTGAACCTCTTTCGTTTTGCCATTTGAGGAACATACAAAAACACCTGCAGAAACACCAGAAGAAACCATCAATATTAATAAAACAGAGAAATTTTTTGTCACCACATTATCAAGTAGACATAATGTGCTCATTCCCATAAAAATGACTGAGGAAAAGTAAAAAAACCAGGAATTGTAATGGTCTGATATTGTATTATCATCTTTATATTGCATCCAAGGAAGTAGACTTCAGTCTACAAAAGCTCATGCTGTCAATTTTTTTCTTTCATTTAGTCTCAAAGGTGCTACAAGATCTCTCTATGTACTGATTCTACAGACTAACATGGATATATCTTTGAATTCTGATATTGTATATAGTATTATTAAAAATTATTACATGGTTTTAAAAAAGGTATTGGGGCAATAAATATATGAATACTTTACCTTATACATTTTATTTATCATTCTAACAGAAAATATTCTGTAATCTAATTTTTAATTTTTTCCAGAATTTTCCCCTATTGTTTTATTTTGGTTTTTTTTTTCAGCCTTCACAGTTCTGTCTGTGAGTGCAAGGTATCATCATTACATTGGTAATTTTAATGTTGGATTACTATAATACTCTCTTTCTGCTTTATCACACTAGGGTGCAAACAGGATTTAAACAAGAGTTAAATGAGAATTAAACAGGAAATGTCCTGTGATAAACATAGGGCATTTCCTGCTTAACTCTCATTTAACTCTTGTTTGCCCCATAGTGTGATAAAACAGTTTATTAGGCTACTCTTAGGGATAGTTTAGAAACTGTAGTGCAGCAGCTAGGTTAATCACTGGGTTATCCCATACATAGTACATATAATAACTTAAAGGATTTATGCAGGCTATCAGTCTGGTACCAAGCTGTTTTTAAGATGTCAGTAAACAAGGCCCTGTACAACTAGGCTACTTAAGGAACATTTCCCCTATATTAATTTCCCATATATTAAGACATCATGAGGAGAAAAATATGACATATGCTCCCTCTCTCTCCCCCCCTCTCTCCCTCTCTGTGGTATATATCATATACTTCATATTAAACTTCCAATTTTATGATTCTATCCATCCATCCATCCATTTGTCTGACAGTCTGTCTATCTATCTCCATGGAGAAAGAAAAGCCCATCTGCCCCTTGAATTCATGTTCAGTTTTGGTCTTATAATTTTAAAAATAGTTCATGTATTCAGATTGAATACCCCTTATCTGAAATTCTTAGGACCAGAATTGTTTTGTGTTTTGGATCCCCCCCCCCTTTGGAGCACATGTATTTGCATAATCACAGCACATAATACACAATATGCAATACACAACACAAGTAGCATAGTACATGCTGTATTTACGAGGCTGAAGAGAGATGCAAGGGATGTGAGGCTGAGAGAGATACAGCTGGAGAAACAAGGTGGATCTGTGAAATGGCAGAAATCCAAGTGTAGTGCTCAGTACAAATTCATGCCTCCCATCATTTAACAGATCCTTGTCTCTCTCTCCAGTCTTGCTTTTCATTAATTTGCTAATTATGCTGTGTATGAAACATGAAGCTGGAAAGAGATCTGACAGATGAACAAGCGGGAACACCACAGCCACCACCTTGAAGGTGGAAGCTGGTGGATGGTGGCAAAAAGTTTCAAGTTTTGGAGGTTTTTAGATTTTCTGAGTAGGGATGCTCAACTTGTAATGACGGGTCGTCATTGTTGTGATGAATAAAATAATTCAGTGTAAACCACATGCTGAGCAAATTTGCATATCTACTTAGGTGTGAAGATTGCAAAGATCAAGTGAATTATAAGAAATTGGTTGATGGGCTGAACTGGAGAGAGCATCCAATTCCAACCTTTCAAACCATCTTGATTCCTCTACAGGTAAGCAAATATATTTCAGACTAAAGGATCTGCAGAATATTCTTAAGAATTCTATTGATAGTTTAGGTGACCAGCTAAGAGTATAGGAAGGGCAAAGGGATGCTTTGATTTGGAGTTCCTGCATGGCAGGGAGTTGGACTGGATGGCCCTTGTGGTCTCTTCCAACTCTATGATTCTATGATTCTACTATTCACAATTAATACCAGTTTTACTTGTGCAGGAACCCCATAGCACTGTGTTCTACTGGAAACTGGTATCTGTTTGGTCTTCACACAGAAATAGTTTTCCTCCTTTCTGCTTCACATTAACATGTCTGCCAGGAATGTCCCTGGTAGCCACACGCCCATGGTTGGTGAGAAGGCGACCCGAGCATGTGTGTAGGAGCTTCTACATACAAGTGAAAATTCTGGCTGGTTAGGTATCTTTGGTTATGTTAAAGAGTCTCTCTGTGGTGTTATCTCTGTGATACAAGGCCCTGTCACATTGACACCAAACCTGGAATTGGTAAAATGTATGGCTAGTGGTCTTCAGTGTAAACTATTTATACTAGTAAATAGAGCTGAATCAACACCAGCAAAATTATCCCTATCCCAACAGAATTTGAGCATCTGCAGATTTTGGTATCCACTGGAGGGAGGTCTGGAATGGATCCCCATGAATGCCGAGGGCTGACTGTATATTTATTTAAAAGTATACTATATCAATACCTGGGCAATACAACAAGCATACCTCCACTCTGGAATATGAACATTATAAAAATAGAATGGGGATTAGGATTTTATCAGGTTAAAAAAAAATCCAAAACAGACTGACATAAAATGTTTCAACATATACACCTACTCAAAGGATGAGGTGAATTACCAGGCTTATAACAGGAAGGAATGCTTAATATAGATCAGATGTCAAACTTCATTAATGAGCAGCATTGCTTGTTTGGAGTCCCCCTTCATGTTTCTACCTAGTTTCAGCAACTCAATCTCCATTGCCTCATTCCTTCCTTTAAGACATTGGTTCAGTTGTAAAAACAAGATCCTTAATTGGTGTTGCTCTGCCAGATAATGTTTCATATAACTTGTGTAGGCCAGAATGTGAGTCAGGGACATGCAGAATTAGCAACTCTATAACATCCCATGCTCCTAACCATGGTAGACTTGGATATCCAGTCTACACCAGGATCCCTTAATGCTCCTTGTACCAGTTCCTTTTTGTGTGATTCAGCACGTGCACGCGCACACACTCACACACACACACACACCTGGGCAAGAACCCTTTCACCTATCCAGTGGCACCTTGTTTCTTTAATCTGTCTTGACAGTGTTTGTTCTCAGTACCACATGAGTAAAGTTCTTATATTCTGTTTCTGCTATGTAAAACAAGCTGTCTTCTGCACAGTCAGTTCTGTATACAAGCTCTTTTTATCCCACCCCTCCCTCCTGCATAGGTTCTCATATATGCAGAATTTTAGTAGCAGTTGTCTTAATGTTGCTAAAGCAGCATATACAACATTAATCTTAATTTTATGGAGATTTGAGATCTTAGAATTGTGCATTTTGGGGAAGCCCAAAAGATGCTTAATTTGTGTGGTATGAACACACAGCTTCCTTTTGAAGCCCTTCAAGGGAGTGAAGATGCTCACTGCAGAAAAAGCATAAACTTGTACTTGGCAGTAAATGAGAACAAAATTCTACTTTCCATTAATTGTAAATATAAATATAAAGTTAACATTTAATATAAATATTAAATGGTGAGGGCTAGTGATAGATGGGAAAAAATCATGCTCCCATGTATTTAATTTAGAAGTGAGAGGGTCTAAACATATACTGTATGTGCCATTTGTAGCAGAGGTAAGCCACATGTTGCTAGTCCTTAGTAAAAAACAACAAGCAAAGAATTGGCCCCAGATTACACAGAATTAAATTTTTCCTGCTGCATGACACTTGGATTTAGAATGGAAAAAATATAGCTAGTTTTATTTTGCCATTCATTTGTTTTTGCTTTAATTATTTCATTTGTTGAAGATAATCTCAGTGAGTACATTTTAATGAAGCAGGGTGCTTAGGGAAAATAAATTAGATGATGATAGCAAAGAAGGGATGGGATTTGAATCTCCCGGTTGAGATCTTTGAACAATATCAATTATATCTTCATCTCAGGGGTGATTTACAGTGCAGCATTTCTAGAGTGTTTGATGATTATATTTGACACGCAGAAACATCAGCCTGCATTCTCATCTCCTAACTAAATCCACAGAGGTTTATTTAATAAATCTCCTCATCACTGTGATGCCTCAATAGCTTTTCCAAGTATACTGTACCCAAGATCACTTTTCCCCAACTGGAATAATCTCTAGCAAAAATGAAAAAGAATTTATGTCCCTAAATTCCAAAGTACTGGCTTAAAGATGAGTTTTTTTTTTCATTTCTCCTCTTTCCCTGACATCTAAATGATGTATCTCTCAATAGAATTATAGTATACTGTGCAGCAGAAGAGTTGATTCTGTCTTTATATCTGTCTTCCCAAATGCTGCTTTCAGGCCCACCTATGGGATTACCAACTCTATTGTTGTGTCCCCAGCTGCTAATAGGGAGACCTGAAGAATGTCATTTCAGTGGATATGAAATGATCTGATACATATTTGAAAAACTCATGTGTATATTGGAACATAGAAGTACTCCAGTTTTTACACTGATCAAATGTTTTGATAGAATTATTGGCTCAACATTTTTAAAAAAAATACATTTGAAAAACGTTGTTCCGAGAGAAACACATAAAATATTTATTGTGAAAGTAAAAGTGTATTTAAATACAGTTTTTCTACATTTAAAAAAAAATTGCATTAATATGAGTGAGGACCTATAAAAGTGGCATGTTGTACAGAAAAGATAGATTTGGCCATATCTGATAACTATAGCACTTGTTTTGTAAAGGTTTGGTGGGGGGGAGGGGGAATCAGAATATAAGTATTTAATTGAAAAGCAGAAGAGTTCAGACAACAATATGCCATTAAGAGCTAACCAAAAACCTTCCTGACATTTGGGTTCAGTGTTTAATTCTATATCTGTTTTAAAGAACTAATTGTATCCTGATATAAAAACATTCATCTGCTTAAAAAACCCCAGAAAATAAGCCAAAGGTGTTATCCAGGCTCTGTCATTTCATAATTCCATTTGCAGGAAGATTTATTAATAGAAATGAAATGGCTCTCTATTTCATACCGTTTGATTCAATTTTCGGCTACTTTCATTGTGGCATACTTTTTCACATTTTGTATTCATTATTTTCAGTATGAAGATGAATGGAGTGGGCAGCCACCAACCCTTCCAGTGAAAAAAGTCAAGTATTTACTACTAATAGAGGATGTATTTGGCATTGAAGATTAACATATTCCACACATCTTACCTCTTTTGGATAAAGGTTCCAACTTTCTTTGAAAAGCTACTGTGCGTTTTTATTTAAAGAAAATAAAAAGAACAACACAGTTCTAGATTTGGGGGGGGGAATGTAATTTTTATTTTATATTTTCTTGTAGAAATATAATTCATGTATGTTTTTAATTATTTCAGACTTCAGTAGATTGTACCTGCATGTGAAAGATAGCAATAAAAATAATATAAATGCTCCTTTATTCTATTATTATATCAGATTTAACACTGGTTTAACTCAACTGAGTAATTTCCAACTATTTATCTAAGACGTCTGCTCCCACCACTCAACTCCCTTCCCCTCCTCACTCCAATGGTGGAGTTCCTGCTGCTCGTCTCTTTCCCTTAAACTGATATTGGGGCTGTTGGTCCAGATAAGTATCCTGGCATAAAAAATGAGGGGGAGGCCCCGCTTCTCCCATTGTGGCAGATTTTGGCAAGAAAAAGTGTGCCTGAGAATATTTTTGCCACAGACAGAGAGCCAAAAGTCACTGTGGCTGCATCCACACTGCAGAAATAATTCAGTTTGACGCCACTTTAACTACCATGGATCAATGCTATGGAATGCTAGGATTAATAGTTTTGTGAGACATTTAGCCTTCTCTGTCAAAGTGCTCTGGTGCCACAACAAACCATTCCCGTAATTCCATAGCATTGAGTCAAGGTAGTTAAAGTGGTGTCAAATGGGGTTATTTCTGCAGTGAGAATCTGACACATGGTATCATTTATCAACCTGCAATATTTTTAATCCTATACTTTATTTTTTAATTATATAGAACCCATATAAATTTCTCCACAGGACTTCAGATATGAGCCAGACTTCCATATTCTCCAGTTTAAGAAATGATGATGTATTCATATCCAGCAGTGTCCTAACATGCTTGCTTGGATTTTATGTGTTCACATTTTCTTGGTTTTTAAAGGTGAACTGCTACATAGGATCCATACTCATTTTAGTGACTTCAGTACAAAAGCATGGCATAAGCAGGGGAGTGGTGAAGGGACATGGGAATGCAGAGGTTTATATGTGAATATTCAACTGATTTTACATTATAAAGCAAGTTTCTTCGTAGTATAAACAATTAAAAATTCCCATTAGGGTTTGTTGGCTAGTAATGGTAAAAAACTAGCTAACACTGATGGTATAAAAGAAGTAAATTATTTAGAGACAATATCCCCCATTAGCAGAGTTTATGGCTCAATAAACAGCTCCCACAAGTTAAGAAATTCCACAGCCATAAAATCAACCTATTAATGTATTAAGATTTCATTCCCTCCTTCTTTGTTGGTGGTCTTGATAATGCTAAGGGAAAATGCTATCTCAGAAAAAAATATAAAATGAAAATGGATTCTTTAGACTGATGTTCACCATGACCAAAGTGATCTAATAATTGTGCTGCATCCCGCTTTTGACTGCAGGCAAGAGAGAGAGAGGGGAATTAGAAGCTAAGGAATAAAATAAAATCATTATGTAAATGTCACTTTCACCTTCCCTTTTCACACTGGTAACATGGAGCATCAAATTCTTTTCTCTTATTAACACATAATTTAAATTGCATAATAGCTTTTAGACAACTAAAATTAATCCCTATAACCTTTTTTCTAGCAGTTGCTATCTCCTTTTACAGAGTACATCTCTGTAGCTGATGTAAAGTATCTTATTTATTATTATTTATTATCTTATTATATAAAGTATCTTATTGAATTTTATTTATTTTTGAGCCTGAAGGTCAATTGTTCTTTTATAGCAAGGAAGAAATGAATTTTCTTTTTGTTTGGAACTGGGATGGAGATTAAGGAAATCAACTGAAAAGATACTCAGTCCTTCCTATACAGAGAGGGAACCTACCAAAATTCAGATGTCAAAAGATACATTCTAATATGCCATGACTTCATTTCTCTAAGCAATCAGTTAGGAATGTGATTGTACCAACAAACTATCTTGTAGAAATACATTCATAATGTTGTTATGCTTGATTTGCCACTCACCCTAAATAGCTAAGAGCTTTTCCAATTGCTCCAACCTAATTTGCACAAAAAAAGCTTTATCAGCACAAGTTCCCTCCCCAATCCACTTCACCTACAAATACTGTAGATTACTTAATGCTGTTTTTGATTGATTGGCTTTGCCATTTTGCCTGAACTTAGTTCTAAAGAATTAGCCATCCTTTAAACCACTATTGAGATTCATGTTTTTGACCTCTGAGGTCTTCTTGGCCTTTAGAGTTTTCTTATCTTTACCATGGTGATTGCTCTCTTAGCAGCCCAGGGATTAACTGCTCAAAGCCACCCAGAACACCATCTTTTCATTGCCCCCACTAATACCTAAAGCTGTGATATAATGTACAAAGTTTACATTTGTTTTTATTTAATTCCATTTCTATTCATGCTCTCAATGATATATATTTGGAAAACAGTTGCATTGCACAGATAATTTGTTCCAAGGACATTGTGCAAATAAATCTGCACACTTCAGGTACATGAATATTTGGCAGGTGACACCATAATGCTGCCTAGCAGCTTGACCAACACAAGCCTCTTCAAATGTTCCAAAGTGAACATGTCACTTGACCTCTAATGAGGTAGATTCATTAAGGCTCATGGAATTACTCTAGTGCATGTGCACATGGCGGAGGTCACATAGATGGCCAGCAAGTGCCACACATAAACCACAAACAGCTCCCAAGCAATTTCAAGTGCTCCCACCCACCCCTAGCAATTTTCATCCAGTGTAATTCAAAGACATAGCTGTGTTAGTCTGGAAAACCAGTACACAAAAGGATCTTGTAGCACCTTTGAGACTAACTGGAAGAAAGAAGTTGGTAGCATGAACTTTCAAACACTTGAACCTCCTTCCTACATGCATCTGAGCAAGTAAGCTCAAGTCTACAAAAGCTCATGCTACCAATCTGTTTCAATTTGTCTCAAAGGTGCTACAAGATCCATTTGCATACTCATCCAGGTATGTTTAGGCTTACCAATAAAACTGGACAATAAAATTAATTGCTAAATAGGGCTTGTTGTGTGCTGTGGGGAATTCTTTGTCAGATATCTTCCTTGGTGCATTCTCTTCTTGACTGAGGCCTGGGCCATTTTTTTCATAGTAAGGTGAATGTAAACATGGTGAATTGAGGTTTTGCATTTTGCGAAAGGATCGTCTGCATCCCAAACACAGTGTGGGAAGGAGAACCATTGTTGTAATTAAGATGACTAACTATAGTTGCAGTCTTTTCATCTCAGTTCATATTCATATTCAGTTCATAATGTTCATATTCTAAAGTTTAAGTTCATTCATGAGAAGCTATGATATTTATAGTGGATACAGAGAACATTTCTGAATCAGTTACAATTAGGAATGGGGAAGAAATTTACCAGAATTTTTCAAGCAAAAATATACATTCTACATCTCCAGAGACTGTCAGTGGAATGGAATGTGTCTTTTTTCAAAAATCTGCACATGTGTGAATCTTGCAATACATTTCAGGGGATGGGGGATTTGCCTCAAACCACTCTATGAGGAAATCCAGATGGTGTCATTTTTGACCCTCCATTTCAATGGATCTAAATTGTCATTTTCTCTTTACTGCTATCTGTGATGCATTTTACTTGTGGCATCCAAATGGAAGACTTGTTGAGTATCTTCATAATTGTATGAGTCCTTGTCCACATTTGGGATTGCACTTTCCCCCCAACAAATCTGGCCCCTTTCCCATCCTGTGCACCTCAATGACTTCTAGGATATCATCTTCATTCTTCCAAAGTGCTGGGACCTAACTCTGAAAGGGCTAACTCTTAACACCAGCCCTGCTGTTAACTTCTATGTTGTGAGATAGAAATACGAATAACTGACACAGCATAAGCTGCCCTGTCATCTAGCAAAAGGCCTGCAGTGTAAAAATTACCTGCAACCTCTGAGTCCAATGAAAATTCTGTGATAGGAGAAAGGAGAAAGGAAAGGAAGGAACAAAATGAAATTCAATGTGGAGAAATGTAAGGTTCTGCACCTAGGGAGGAAAAATGAAATGCACAGATATAGGATGGGGGACATCTGGCTGAATGAAACTATGTGTGAAAGGGATCTAGGAGTCCAAGTAGACCATAAGTTGAACATGAGTCAGCAGTGTGATGCAGCAGCTAAAAAGGCCAATGCTATTTTAGGTTGCATCAATAGAAGTATAGTGTCTAGATCAAAGGAAGTAATAGTGCCTCTCTATTCTGCTTTGGTGAGGCCCCACCTGGAATACTGTGTCCAGTTCTGGGCACCACAATTCAAAAAGGATGTGGAGAAACTGGAGCAGGTCCAAAGGAGGGCAACTAAGATGGTGAAGGGTCTGGAAACCATGCCCTATGAGGAACGACTTAGAGAGCTGGGGATGTTTAGCCTGGAGAAGAGAAGGTTAAGAGGTGATATGATAGCCCTGTTCAAATATTTGAAGGGATGTCATATTGAGGAGGGAGCAGGCTTGTTTTCTGCTGCTCCAGAGACCAGAACGCGGAGCAATGGATGCAAGCTGCAGGAAAAGAGATTCCACCTCAACATTAGGAGGAACTTCCTGACAGTAAGGGCTGTTCGACGGTGGAACACACTCCCTCGGAGTGTGGTAGAGTCTCCATCCTTGGAGGTCTTTAAGCAGAGGCTGGATAGCCATCTGTCGGGGATGCTTTGACTGGGAGTTCCTGCATGGCAGGGGGTTGGACTGGATGGCCCTTGTGGTCTCTTCCAACTCTATGATTCTATGATTCTATGAATGCTTTGTGAATGCGCAAGGACCTATTTGCATATCACTAACAGATGTCACCATGGAGTCACTGCAAACCCAGACAAAAGCTACAAACTTCCATTTTACATAGGTCAGAGTGACCTCCATTCCTCACTAGCCAAAAGCTACCCATTAACTGTTTTGGAAGGGTAGCCCAGCTGTAGTAATGAACTATGAAGAATTGCTAAAAAGTTGTACAAGAGAATGAGAAAATAAACCCACCCAGTATGAGTGCTACAGATCAGTGACTAGAATCAGTGCAATGTTTTTGGCTTTCAAATGAAGCAGCAATAGGTTGTGATTTTTTAAATGGCAATTCACTTTGATGTCCATTTCATTTATTTATTTCAAGGATTTATATCCTGCCATTCTCCCACAATGGGATTCCATGGCAATGAGCAAAAATAGTACCAGGCATTTTCCTATCATTCTCTACTGTTATGACTTATATTGTCCAACAAGCAGGCCCAGACCTTGGGGAGAAAGTCTTTTTCAACTGCCATTCACTGAATTCCCCAGCTGGTTGGGGGATTCTGCAAATTGTAGTCAAAAAAAGTAACTTATCCAAGTCGCAAACAGGTCAAGATATAGTTAATATCTCAGGAGGTTGATCAACCATACCAAACACAAGTTTAGAAACACAGTAGAAGAAGTGGGATTGTGTGTAAGATCAGAATTAGATTTTATGACACATTCATATGGATGATTGAATGTTGGGCCGTATAGCCTATTTGTAAAGATGCATCACCACAGACCTTCCTCTAGCGGCTCATGACTTGTTTGAAACAGCTTATTTGAGGCTGATAGGTTGGACCATGTTTCTATTTTCAAATTGAGCTTTCATGTTAAATTCATAACCATTACCTGAATAGAATTAGTGCTGCCGATATAATAGTACTCTCCAGGACAGTGAGGTGGCAATTTGACTCATGCAGTCAAGGACTTTACTGATTGATTGATTGATTGATTGATTGCAGTTCTGTATTGCCTCCCAGCCCACAAGGACTCCTGATGAACAAATAAAAACCAATGAAAGAACATAGTGAGAAAAACATTTGAAAAACACATTAAGTTACTCTTTAAAACTTCTAAAAGCAATCTAAAAACAAACCTAGAACTTAGTTCTGGAACAGTTAAAACAGCAGTTTCAAATACTGAATGCCTACTGGAAGTTTAAAAGAGATGTGGCCAGCCCAACTTCCTGGGGTAGGGAGTCCCACAGATGAGGTGCTGCTACATAGAAAGCCTTGCTATGTGTACCGACCAAGCTAACTTCTTGAGGTGTTGGGATGTGCAACAGGGCCTCCTTTGAAGATGTCGAATTTCTGGCAGGCTCATACGGGAGGAAGCAGTCTTTCAGATATCTTGGCCCCAAGTCACTTAGGGGTTTAGCATTGGCATTGTCTGAAATGGCCTCCAGAGAATTCATAGGGCAAAAGGAGGTGTTTCTTCAGGTGACAAAAAGAAACTTGCAGAGAGAATTCCAGTGAAAGCAAAGCCCATTCTTGGGTTTACATTCTGCATACTGTAAGCCACCACATATGATTCATACAGAGTCTCTGGATAAAAAATTGGCAGCCCTAGTATTAATATTCTGGCAACTTTTAAGGCCAGCTGAGAAGTTTCCTCTTTTGCTAATGACATAGTTAGCACTTATCTGAACACTGGTGGGAGTTAGGAAGGAGGAGGATTGTGGAGAAGCCATTGACATAATATTCCCCTTTGACCACAAAGAAAATGTCCTTGAAGAAGAAGCTAAGGTTGCCTAGTCTTTTATGGTTGACTTTCTTCAAGTCAGCCTCATTCATCTTCCTTCCTGACTATGCAGATAGAATTAGTTTATCAACTGCATACACAAAGCTGGGTAGCAAGGAGGGAATTTCTAGAGATGAGCACATGAATTTTTCCAGAAATGTTTGTAAATGGCAATGGAATCTGTGAATAGCCTTCTGAAGGGTGGCTCCTAAAGGCAAAAACGGTGCACAATGCTGCTCATTTGGAAGTAGAGGAAACCCATAGTGAACCACTAACTGATTTGCACTAACGTATTTGCACTAACGTATTTGCACAACTATATACAGAATAGCAGCTGGGGAGAAATAAACCAATCTCTGTTGATTCCAAGCCAAAGCAGTCTTTGTAATCATGTGTAGGATTGGGCTCAAACTCCATGGTTGCCGCATGACTTCTATCACATTTTTAAGACAGGACATAGCACCCTGCCAAAGATGAGCCTGTAGCTGACAGACAATGGACATTACAGCCTTGTCCTTTGTTGCACATGGTCAGAAATTATCCAGGCTTGACTTACCTCCCATGGTTTCCAGGATCATAGAAACAGTTCCAAGAAAGAGTAATTTCCCAAAAATACAAAGGGAGTGGGAACTTACAGTCTGCCAAGTCTTTCATACTGGCTTATCCCTAAATCGCCACCACCAGCACCATCTTTTTGTATTATTATTAAAAATATCTTTATTCAATTGTAAAAAGGAACAATGACAATGACAAACAAAACAGCCAGAATAAAACAGAAACAAAAATACTAGCAATAAAACTATACTAAAGAAATAGAATATTAAACACATTAAAAAAGACTTCCAACTTATACTTACTAAAAGTATATAGCTCTATATATCATTATTACTCCCTTTACATTAAACATTTTGTTTTCACCAAATAATTCACCAAATGATTTCTAAACTCTAAAATCACTATAAATACCACCTAAATATCAGTCAAATTATATCATTTATAAAGTATAAGAGCTATATATCTACTCAGTCCTTGTAGTCAACTATATTAGTTCTCTTCAACCCCCTTCTGTTCTTTTCAAATATTCATCATCATCATTATCTTGAATGGTCATTCCATCTTTTGGAGGCAAAAGATTTGTTCCATCCATCTTTTGGAGAGCTTTCAAAATGGCAGAAATGTTTCTCAAAAAATTTGTGAAATTATATGAATGAATATTCATCTTGTTCACTGATTGTTGCCGGCACTGACTAGAAACTCAACATTGCTGTCACTGATGGGACCATCATAAAATGGAGTCTTGAGCATCAAGGGATCAGCTTACCAGGGAAATGGTGCAGGAGGGAGTGTTATTGATTCCACTTCTCCTTCTTTGTAGCCTCTTCTATTACCACCTCCTGAATCTGTAGTGGAGGGCAGTGGAATGGTGTTATTTTAACACATTTTCATGCATTTGGGGGATTCATGGTTCTGGAAACAAAAATGCAAAAAATAATAGTAAATAAATCACACAATTGTTTTAAAATAGGGGAGTGGGGGGCTTCAAGGGCCATGTGAGATCTGAGGGGACGTGATGCCCGTGAGTTGGAATTTGCCCACCCCTGCTCTAGAATGCAGGGAAGGGACCAGAGAAAGGCAGGAGGAAAATGAAATGAAACACTGCCTGCACCAACTCCAGCGAAGACCTGGAGGCATTTTCTAATTTCAAAAATGTGGGAGTGCATGTGAATAGCCCTTGAAATATTTAATTGTGATGCATTATAATCTGGATGGCTGTGTGTCATATAGATAATATGTTATGAGGGTTTGCATACAAATTAATTACTTCTTTCTGGGGGAGAGGGAGGAGGTAATGTGTCCCAAGGGAGGCTACTTCAATGTACTTGTGAAGAGGAAATGACAGGGCTAATACGTAGCAAGGTTGAAAGAAAATAGTTTGTGCCAAATATCCTTTTATATATCACCACTCTAAAAATATTCTTGAGGCCTGTTTTGCTTTGAAGAAATATGATACACACTGCCTTAGATCCGAAATCAATGTTTGTTGTGGTGTATACATGAGATTTGTGTTTTTTCTATAGGATAAAGAACAGTTATGATGTTTAATATGGAGGAAAAAACTCTCGAACAAATGTTCAAGAGGCTTGCATTATCCTTAGAGAGAATGGTGGATGCAAAGGCCTGTGTGTTAATGTGACTTGCCAATTACCACAGAGGCCTTTAATTAAGAAGCCTTTAATTGTCCTGTCATTAGTGTTGCATTCCTTCCAATGGTCCTAATTTGGCAGGGACAGTCTTTATTTGTCCTCTGTCACCCACTTTTTCAGATGTTTTTAAAATGCCTCAGTTTCCCTTTCTTTCTCCCATTTCCCCCTCTTGGCTCAGTTTATTTCAGTTGCTGCAAACTGAATTCAAAGTGCAAAGAGAGTTTGCACTCAGTTTACTGGGCAGGGAGGATAGGACAAGAGGGACAGAATCTTGCCCTTCCCAGTCAGCTTGGACAAAAATAAACTGCTGCAGCATCTCCTGCCTTGTCTGTTCTTCCTCATTAATAATTTTGGCTGCCTTGGCCACATTCTGATGTTGCTTGGCCACACATCCTGGTTTTCATCTGTTAAACATTGGAGGGTTGAATGTTGACGTCTGTGGCAAGTATGACCAGCTTTTGTACATAGAATGGAAGGAGGTGCCACTTAGCACTTGCCTCAACTGCCTTGAACCTTACATACAGGTGAATATCTACAAACCCATGATTTTCCAAAGTATGTGGAGCTAAGTATTTATGTTTATAAACAAACTACACTGAAAATTCAGAGCACTATTACTGTACAGTCAGCCCTCCTTATCCACAAATTTGTATCCACAGTTTCAAACATCTACAGCTTGAAAATATTCCCTAAAAGTATACATTCCAAATAGCAAAACTTGATTCTCCATTTTATATAAAGGACATCATTTTACTATGCCATTGTATTCGATGGGACTTGATCATCCACAGATTTTGTTATCCACAGGGATCCTGGAACCAAACCCTAACAGATAACACGGGCCTACTGTATTTCATCTTTATGAATGCTGACTTCAATGTCTGTCTGTGTGTGAAAGAGATAAATGACTGTCCCAGGATTGGAAATGTGTGCAACTCATTACAAGAGTCTATGTGACCATAGAGACTCGGCACGATGCACTGGTTTGAGTTTTGGACTAGGACTCTGGAGATCAAGGTTCTAATCACCACTCAGCCATGGTAATCCTCTGGGTAACATTGAACAAGTTGCATTCTCTCAGCTTCAGGGGGAAGGAAAGCCCCCATCTGTACAAATCCTGCCATGATAAGTTTGCCTTAGGGCCACCATAAGTCAGAAGCAAATTGAAAACACCTATCCACAACAACATGCGACTGTCCTCAAGCAGTGACAAACACTTGCCAAAGAGTTGGCAGGGCATAACTGTGCATGGTTGATTTCCCTTGAATAAACAGTCAGAGTTGCAGGGCAACAGACAAATGAATTGAGGGTGGGCAGCTTTAAACCTCTTTCAGGTTATGTGAGAACCATGTGCAGCCATTTTGAATTTGGGGAGGGGGGCTTGGAAGGAAAATGTTTGGAGAAATTTTTAATTTGGGGGGGGCAGAAGCTCCAAGGGGTCTTTGGGGGCCCATTGACCACACTGTATGCACCCCTTCTCTATACCATGGCACTCCTCATCCAGATTTCATGGTGGTGCAAAAGATGGATTCTTTCCTCTCTTAAGTAATAAACTAAGGAGGAGCAATTGTGATTCAGACTGTGTTAAGGTTGAGAGTAAAAGCCTGTCTGCCCACATGCCTTCCCCCTCTTGAGGTGTTGGTTCCTCAAAGGCAGCAAAATTATGTAGATAACAGTAAATGCAGCAACAATATTATGTAGTGGCCAAATTCACTCTCAGATAAGCAGTTTCAATGGAGTATATGAACCTCAATGTTTTATTGCTTACACTACAGCTCTAAGCAAAGTCCCTTAATAAGAAACTCAAATGTCCACTGGAGAGAACAGATCAGAGAAACAATTAAGAATTATTTAGAGGAACAATTAAAAACCAGACCAAACTGCTAAGTCATTAGATGGTGCTCTTTCTGTGTCTTGGGAGATAACATTCTCTCCATTCTGTGAAAAGTTTCACCTGCTGATAAAGCCACCTATTAAAGGCACCACTGGACTCTATTTTTCTGACCAGACAGCAACCCTAGGATAAAACTCTATAGCCCCAAATAAAGGTTAGTTGGAGACATAATTGCTAAATCATCATGCTAAAACTTCCGTCTGTTGGAAAGGAATGATTGATATTCCTGAGGACAAGCTTCATTTAAAAAAATTCTCTACTGACAAGGATCATGAGACATGGAAAAGGGTTTATATTAGCAAAGTATTGCGGGGGGGGGGGCAGGGAGGCACAGAAGCAGCTAATTCTAAGCATCCCCGTTCACCCCACCCTAAATTCACAAAGTTTCCAATGGAGCCAAACTTTCTTCACAGCCTTGAGAAAAATATTTGGGAGGAGGTGGGGGAGAAAACCCTGCCACAGTTAAGTGTAAAAGATAATTCTAAATAAAACTCTAAATAACATGTCCTTTTTCAGCTCTCTCTCTTGCTCTCTCTCTGTTTAAAATCATGTTTATACTGGAGAAATATGTACTTTTCCCTTCTGGGCAAATTAAAACCAGCTGAAATTGCTTTATTCAGACCTTTTCCCGTACGTTTTCTTTAGACAAAGATAAAAGATTTTGCTCCCACTGAGAACTTTCCCCAAAGAAAGCAGCCCATGACAGCAAGGTAGTTATAATGCAGATCATGTTTTCTTGTGCCCTTAAGTTGAATTCTTGCAATTTATGGCATTTCTCAACTATTTGCTTGCCTCTCAGGAGAGAATAGTCTTGCTCTACTGGAAGCTGGGTTCGATGAGAAGAATAAACAAACCTTCCTCCATGGTCAAGCAGGGTTTCCTAATATCCATGCAGCCCAATTCTAAGCATGTTTACTCAGAAATATGTCAAACAGATTTCAGGGAGGATTTACTCCTAAGGAAGGCACACATAGGATTGCAGCCTTCGTTTCAACAGAATTAACTAGAAAAGGTGCTGAATTCTTTGTTGTGATGCTCTTGTTGCAAATGACATATTGCAGCATTCTGCACCTTCCTGTATAAGTACACAATAAAGCTTTATAAGTGCACAGTGTCTTGCAAATAGTAATTGGTTGACATACTTCCCCAACAACTTGCCCCACTCCCCCCAGCAAAGTGTTAGAGTACAACTTCTGAAAATTGGAGAGAATTGCCAGTTTTGAAGAATTTTTGTTATCATAACTGATACCAATTCTTATGGATAAAACTTGCACTTTTCATTATTTTGCTCAGTAATAACAATTGCAAGAGAATTAATCAATATTAATTTATTGATTGAATAATGGGTTTTCTAATGCTTAAGAAAGCCCTTCTGAGAAGAACAGAATAACAGGAAGATTAATTGCACTTTGCAGAAGTTTTTGGGGGAGTATTCTGAACATATTTTTGTGCATTTTTGTCTGCAGAAGACATGTTTTCTATGCAGGAAGCAGTGTGGTATGCACAAAAACACGTTTCTATATAGGGAACATGTTTACTGCACACACACACAAACAAACATGATCTCTGAATAGAAAAACATGTGTTATTTATGCATGAAATAATAAATACAAAAATCTTTGTTTTCTCTTATATTAGGGAGAATGCTATGGAAAATATTAATCTTTGCATGCAACAATGAAGAACGTGAAGATTTATATCCCTAATCAATAGGCATATTACGATGGGCCAAGCAAGTTGTACGTTTTGGTTTGCAATTGTTGTGTATTGCTTTTTAGATGTGGCAAGAAATATATTAGAAAAAACAGGACAGAAGAATAAATAAAACTTAAAAACACCCTTCTACAACTTGTTGCCTTCCATATATTTAGAAGTAAAGTGCCCATCAGCCCTGGCCACTTTGTCAACCAATGGAAGTTGTTAGCCTCCTTACACCCCTTCTCTTTTGATATCAGAAATGCAAGTTAATTTGCCTCTCACTGTGAACACCATTACTGGGACTTCATCACTTATAAGCTAACATTAGGAGTTGCCTGGGCCCTGTTTTTCCAAACATCCTTGCAGATGTGTGAAAGGCCCACAATGAGATGATACCAAGGAGTCAATGGCCCTGGCATCTTTGCTTGCTAATCTGTCTGGCTTCGGAAATGTGCTTCCATCACTCATATTCACACCCCAGTTTTACCACCTCTGAAAACCAACTTCAAAGTGATTCAAAAGCACCCACATTTGGCTTTTTCTATACCCTGAATTTTGCCCAGGGAAAAATTCCCTATATATACTGTGCTTCTCTTTCTTTCCCTGACCTAGTCCACTATCAGACATCCATGCTGCAAGTTCGCTTGGCTAACCCCTCTCTCACTTGCCAATCTCCATTTGCCTCAGAAGCAAGTTCCTTTTGTCTTCAGACCTGTAACAAGCAGAGAAACTATTCCATTCAGGTGCAGTATTTCCATTAGCTTGGACTTCTCTGTTCCAATGTAACACCTTTGAGTTTCTTAGTCCTTGTGAGTGTGCATAGTTGTATGTCTTGAATGATTGTTGATTTTTCCTTTTTACAATAAACTAATTAGAAGCCTGCCTCTGGAATTTCTCATGTTTCTGGACTTGATATACCTAAGGACTGGATCCCATGTCTCAGTAACACAGCCACTACCACTGAGCTAATTCATAATTCCCAAATATACGTTGGTATTTGAGTGACCATTTTGTACACGTGTATAATTGAGGGTTACAAAGTGATAGGGGTTGTATCCCTGAAACCACCTGGAAGGTGCTAGGAGGGATATCTGTTTCACAACTTTGCAAGATCCAAGATCCTTGTGACTTAAGGGCTCTCTCTTCCATTATGAGCCTTCACACCCCTCACTGAAGTCTAAGCATCAACAGCTTCAGCCACCACAGCTTTTCTATTTCCCTTGAGCCACGTTTTTTGCAGGCCACAAAGGAGGGCTTCAGAGAATCCACTTCAAAACAGTGGAACCTCCTCAAGAAACAAGAGTGAAAGAAGAAAGCCACCTGCTACCTGTCTTCTAAATAGTACTGCAGGATCTATTTGTATTCTCAAAGTTGTTGATCGATGTCTGGCTTCCGTGGCCATTGAGATTTGCCTTGCATTGCACAAGCTCTGTTTCTGCTATGTTTTGGCACCATTTGAATATGTGGAAAACAGATTTGAACAGGATAGAATTTGAAATGAATCAACAATCAATAAAAAATAAAGTTTGAAAAACCAAAAGTGCAGACTGTGGGGGATCACTGTTTGTGGAGGTTGAAAGGCCATCTTTCAGACCAGACAATCCTATTTCAGGGGTACATTAATCTATGGGATCCACATAAGTTCTGTATCAAGAATAATTTCAAATGTCCCTGACCCTGTTCATCCTCTGTGATGAAAAGGAATTCTTGCCAGACCATCTATAGACTAATCCCAAACTGAAGAGCACATGAAGGTAGTTTTGCTGGTACCTCACGTGCAAACCCCTGTGGACTGGGGAGAGAACATCACCAACAAAGGCAGGAGTTTTGGTCCAGTGTGGCTCCCTGCTGAATAAACTGGAGACTTGCTTTAACTTGGCAGCCACTGTGAGAGCAAAACAGTCCTATACAAAGTCACCACAGGTTTTGTGAACCATAACTGGGCAACCTTCCGTAGGATGAAACAGGAGTGTAAATGAGTTCCCTATGTTGGCAGGCTGCTTGTCAGGCTTTTAAAATTACATAATGTGTAACCTTAACTTAATAAGAAAGGAAAACTTGATTTCTAGGACTCGTAGAAGCACTGCATGCCTGTTTTTCTTAAAATTAGCATCCAAGCCCCAAAGCCCCGAACATATGGATCCAGTATATTTTACTTTTCTTGGAAATCTTGCTTCTCCTTTTAATTAGGAGACAATATATCTTTCATTACTTTCAATGATTTCATCTTTCATTATTTTCCCAAGCACTGAGACTAATCTTTTTTACTCTAAAGGTGGAAATCCATATACAACTCATCGTACAGAAGATCCATCATTTTCAGTGGTTTGTTGTGGTGGTGGTGGTGTGCCTTCAAGTCACCTCCTAATTAGAGAAAACCTCTCATAAGGTTTTCTTGGTAAGATTTATTCAGAGGAGATTTGGGGTACTTCTTGACTCGTCGCTTCACATGAGGAATCAGGTGAATGTGACAGTCATGAGTGCCTGTTATCAGCTGCAGCTGATACGCCAACTGCACCCTTTCCTGGAACCAGGAGACCTCAAAACCATAGTATATGCACTGGTAACTTCATGACTTGACTTTTGTAATGCGCTCTACATGGGGCTACCCTTGTGCCTAGTCCAGAAACTTCAACTGGTACAGAATATGGTAGCCAGGTTGATTACAGGAACAACTACAAGCGACTATATTACACCAATACTGAAATTACTCCACTGGCTGCTTATTAGTTTCCTAGCAAAGTACAAGGTGTTGGTGATCACCTTTAAAGCCCTGCATGGCTTAGGCCCCACCTAGCTAAGGAATCGCGTACTTCCATATAATCTGCCACATACACTCAGATTTTCTGGGAGGAATTTATTACAACCAGCAAGGACCAGAATAGTTGTGACTCCCAGAGGACATTTTCTGCAGTTGCTCCCACTCTATGGAATGACCTGCCGGATGAGATCCATGCAGTATCCAACTTAGACAGCTTCAAGAAAGCTGTTAAGACAGATCTCTTCCGGCAGGCCTTCCCAGAACAGCCCCCGGCCACATAAAAAGAACTCCATACTGCTTATGTTGGTGTAACTCTGGTTACAATAATTCTGCCCACCGTTAATTGTTAATAGTTTTATTGTGTTTTTAACCAATGTTTAGATTTTAATTGTACTACTGTTTAATTCTGTTTTTTGGAGGGGGGGGATATGGTATATATTTGTATTTGTATTTTATCTTTGTAAGCCGCTTTGATTGTCCCCACAAAAAGCGGGGTATAAATTAAAGTTTTATTTATTTTATTTTTATTATATTTCCTATAAGGCTGAGAAGGTATGACTTGCCCAAGGTCACCCATAGGTTTCTGTGATTAAGTGGAGATATGATCCTTGGTTTGCCAGAGTCCTAGACCAACACCCAAATCATGCTGGCCCTTCTCAGTGGGTTTTACTTCCTCGTAAGTATGTACAGCATGGATGGGCAACTCTCCAGAAGTTGTCAGATTACAGCTCTGAGCAGCCATAGTTATCATAGTGAATGGGGAGGGATGGTGAGAACGGCAGTCAACACCATCAGTTTGTCCATCCCCACTGAATTGGATTGCACCTTGCAATCTTATTACACACTTGCCTGAGAGTAAGTTTCCACTGATGCAATGGGACTTACTTCAGAATAGACATGTGTGGGATTCCTTTTCATTCAATTATTTTAATATTTGTTCATCAAATGTCATCCATGTAGCTGGCCAGCTGAGTCCCTCCCCCCTCCCCCATTCTTCAACACACTTAAATAAATTAATGCAAAACTATGTGATGCATCTGGTGCTCCTTACATTGATTTATTTCCGCAGTAACACAAAAACTGTCATGTGATAAATGATTCAAGGTGGATGACTCCTTGGGGAGCAGGGCCAAGATGAATAGTTCACAGACTGTACCCTACACAGCAGTGCATCCCTTTAGTCTCCTTAAGGAGGCCATAGAGGGGGGAAAAGAGCTGCAAGCTTTGAAGGAAACAGCTGTCAGGGTTGCCTTGAACCATCACTTTGATTTTTAAGGTCTTATTTCAGTAATAAGAAATTAGATAAACAGTCAGCTTGTGGTGATCAGGAACCATTAAGTACACACCACTAATCTACGTATACACATGGAAATGCAAGAAGCAAATGGTAAGGAGAAAATAAGCCACCCTGAATTAATTGCTTATTACTAGTGTTGGTGGTTTCTTCACCACAGAGTTTGTCATACCACCTCTATTCTCACCATGATTGTGTTAATGAATGGAAGTGTATTTGAAGCATATGAATTATGTTAATGTGTTAATGAATGGAGGTTTTGGAGCATATCTCTCCATTGACATGACTGGACTGTGGCTGGCCCCTTACACTCTCTTCCGCCTTCATCCTTAAGTGTTTCACCCAAGGGAAGGCTGGTTAAGTAGTCATTGGATAACACATGGTCTCAACTGATCCTGCATCAGGTTGTTTTTATGATCTTCCAGGACTGTAAATGTCATTTAATTAGTCAATAAAGTGACTATTGTTTAACCCAACTTCTCATGTCTGGTCTCATTATTCCATGGCAGGCCATCAAAAGAGGTTTTTGAGGTTTTTATATACTACTGCAAACACCTCCAAAATGTGAGTTGACCAGAGATAAAAGAACGTGGAGATATGGAAGGAGTTTTCAAACCATGTTCTAAAGAAAACTTATTTGGAAAATTATCAAGGGTTTCTTAGTAAGATTTTTTTAAAAAAAACTTCTAAAAAACTTTTTATATACTGTTACCAATTTTCTTTGCAATGCTCACTTACAAAGATGTAGGGGATGTGCAAGGCCAAAATCCTGCATGAATTGTGTTTCCTAAAACCAGAGTTTGGAAAATTACTTTCAAAAAGTAGTTAATGTTTGTGACTTGGGACAGTGTTACTTGCTTACATAGAATGTTATTTATTCCTGCTACTGTTTAAAAAGTAAACACTGTTGTGCTTTTTATTACTTTTCTATTATTTAAAAAACCTTTAATACTGATATCATAATGGCACAAAACTTGAACAAATTGCTAACTCTAAACTCTAAAAAGTAATTAGAAAATGTTCATTATACCAGTTAATTAACTTTGTTCCCAATTGTTACATTTTGGAATTTTGGAAATGTAACTTAATTATGTATTCATGACATAATATTAGTCATCAACGCGCTTGTAGTAAGTGTGGGATGAGTCCTTCCTGAATCTTCATTAGCGAAGAAAAGCCAGAGACAAAATATATATGGAGCATGAAATACCAGAGGTGCAAGCTGGATTCAGGAAAGGAAGAGATAGAAATCACATTGCAAACATATGATAAATAATGGAGCACACCAAGGAATGCAGAAGAAAATCTGCATGTGTTTGACTGACTACAGCAAAGCCTTTGACTGCATAGATCATGAAAAGTTATAAGCTTATGCTCAGAGGAATGGAAGTGCAACAACATTTGATTGTCCTGATGTGTAATCTGTACTCAGGTCAAGAGGCTGCCATCAGAACAGAATATGGACAAACAGAATGGTTCCCAATCTGTAAAATGGTCAGGCAAAGATGCACACTGTTACCCTATTTATTCAAACTGTATGCAGAAAATATTGTCTGTTGAGCAGGCTTAGACTCAATGTGAGCTGTATGTGAGCTGTCTTGGAATCCTGTTGTTATGAACAGCAGGATGTAAGTATTTCAAATAATACACAACTTTTGGTATACTTATAAACTATTTTCAGCTTACACTGTTTTCAAGACCCTTCCACTTGCCAGTGAAAACTTCCACTGGCAAGTGAAAGAATCATCTGCTTGAAGTGAGATGTATAGATGGATATTAAAACGGTGATGTACATGATTGATTTTTCTCTCTGTGTTGTTTGGTTTTTCTCTGTTCTCTGTGCAGGATGCATTTAGGTTAGAGGTCTTTAAGCAGAAGCTGGATGGTCATCTGTCGGGGATGCTTTGATTGGGAATTCCTGCATGGCAGGGGGTTGGACTGGATGGCCCTTGCAGTCTCTTCCATCTCTATGATTCTATGATTCTATTTTAAACAACAAATTCATTCTCCAAATGTGGGTTGTTATGGAACCAAAATGGCACAATCCACGCAAATAGTGCCATCAATGCAAGTGTCAGAACGCTTGGGGGAACTGAAAAGGTCAAAGAAATGATTTTTAAAAAAGCTACTCTAAAAGGGCACTCCTCCCAATTGCCTACTAAGTACAGTTGGGAGGTGACTGCTTTCCTTTTCAGAAGGGGAAATAGAAAACCAGGAAATGGAATAGAGTATCTGGAAAAGGGCACGTCAACTGGAACCCTGCACAGGCACAATCTACTCAGCAACATTTTGTTGAAGGCTGCACATACTCTGATTTTGTTGACTACCAATGGCTGGTTGGTGAAAGTTTTCTTCAGATCATGCCATCATTTCTTTCTCTCATGGCTTTTCCTTTTCTTCCTCAGCTTGACCTTAGTTTTTATCACTTTTTATGCAGTTTTTTATTCAGTTTTTTTTTAAAGTCCTGCATATGCTCATACTCAAAGATTTCAGATGAAGGATTCTACTTTTGGTTAACTGAGCTGTCTATGTAGCTATCTACCTATTGTTGTAACTTAGCATGGAACAGTACCCTCTAACTGCAATAAATAAGTCATTAATCTTTAAGAAGAATGAATGACGTATGCACGTTGATGGGAACAGAAAGAAAAGAGAGAAGCAGATGAATTGAATGGAAGGGTTTGTAAGATAAAATCTCATGCTTGGGCAGGCTTTCTCCACTTGACAGTACCCAGATGTGCTGGACTCCCATGATTCCAAGGCAATAATTATATTATGTGGAGGAACAATTTTGGAAGAAGACAACTTTAAAAGGACAAAAGAGCCCCTTTAAAGGTGCCAAAAGCAAAATATGTTCCTCTGTGTTCAAAAGTGAAAACTATTATGCCATTCTCTCTGTATCCCATGGTCTGGCCTAACATGTAACACTTCAATGAAAGAGTTGACTAACAAAAACAAATTAATTAAATATTTTTACTTGCTTGTGCCTGTGGTTGTCAATTAATCCTCCAATTTCTAACATTTAGCATTATTGAATTAATTTTCAAGCTATGCCCTTGCCCTGCACTTTCAATAGCCATCTGTTATGCAAACAAACAAACAAAATTCAGCAACTTGCTAAATCCACTTCTACTGTTTCATCTCTATGCAAGAAAAAATGTAGTATGATTTTTGTTGCTCTTTTTGTACAGCCTCATTTCCTTGTGCACCTATACATTTTATTTGATATTGGAAAGTTCTTCTAAGCTGAAGCCTTTTGTAGCATGTAGCTAAGGCAGGGGTGAGAATCCCATGGCTCTCCAAATGTTTTTGAATGGTGACATTTCTCACCACTGGTCTTGCTGGCTAGAGCCAATGGGAATTGCAGTACAGCAACATCTTGAGGGCTGAACACTTCTCACCCCTAGCAAATGAGTTGGGAAAGTTTTACCAGATGAATTGTTTCCTGTATTTCAGGATATAAAGCTCAGGATACATTTCAGTAAGAATCATCAAAGAGGAAAATTGTCTGAAAATCTAGAGATCTGTGTGTGTTTCTCCCAAAAGAGCAGAGCATTTAACACTGTTATTTCACTAGCACCCACAAATTACCCTGTATTTCCCCATTTGCTTTTTACATGTAGTAAGCAAGATGATATGACTCATATTTCCTATGCTTCATACAATGCCTGATGTCTCCTTTCTAGGTAGCATATATATTGCTGTTTAGTTTTGATAAAGCTCTATAGAGGTACTAAAAAAAGGGACAAATGTCCTTCCTCACAGTGTTTATTATCCAGGATTGATGAATCATAATATAAAGAGAGACAATAAAAGGAAATGGGATATTTACTCTTGTGGTTTTTCAATGCCCCAAAGACATTATTTCTGCAATACATCAGCTTGATCTCTTGCTAAACCTCAGAAGCTCTAGTTTAAACTGAATACTAATATGTATTCATTTGACTACAGTGATAATTTACAGGAAAACTGTGTGCCCCAGAACAATATGTTTTTTTCCTTGAAAGACATCAGAGTGTCTGATGGTCATTACTTACATTGCCCCACAGCAAATGATGTGTAGATAAGAGGCACACCCAGGCCAAGACATTTTGGGTGTCCAAGGTGGAACAGCAAATGGCATCGTGCCTTTTGTGTGAAGATATAGAATACACAAAGCTAGCTAAGGTTGCCATTGTACCTTTATTGAGGAGGGATTTAGATACAAGGCTCATGTTACAGCACAAAGATACAATTGCTTTAACATAAATTAAAACAATAAAAGTAACAAACAATAACAAGAAACAATGGATCTAGAAATATGGTGGGTTCAGTAGAAAAGGCAGCTTGGTTTAGTTTGTTAGATGCTATGGTTTTGGTCTGACAATAATCTAGTTACTTTCCTTTCTTTGCAAACTAACTAAACAATTATCACTGACAATAAAAACATAATAACAACATATTTAATAATCATTTGATGTCTTTTCATGACTCAAAATCTGCTGTCAAGGAAGGGCAGTGGATCCCATGGCATGACAACAAATTCATCAATCTCTTCTCCTGCCACCTAAATGTGTGGCCAGCCCTGGTAAGAGGCCTGAAAGAAGACCTGACTGGACCATAGAGGTAACAATACTGATGACATTCTCTATCACTATGTCAAAGCTTCTGAAGGGGCTGGTACAATCTTTAGACTGATAACAAAGGATTACTGCTCAAATGGATATGACTCTGAGAAGATGAAGTTAGTGCAAACAGAGCCCAAGCCCCACTAAAAACCATGGGAATAGTGGTCTATTTGAAACACATTGAGTTGGATCCTAAATTAGGCTGTGCTTACATCAGATCCATAGAGACTAGTGCGATTTAAATGTGAGGGTAAAGTCTCAATTTTGGGGGAAAGACAGGTCTTAAAAAGTTAATCATGATCATTGTCAACAACATCACCACTACCTTCATAACTGACTTAAAGCCCCATTGATTTTAAGAAGACTACCTTAAGCATGATTAAGTCTGAATCCAACCCATTACTGGATGAAGTTTTGCTGGTTTCGATCTTATTTGCAAGGGATGGGAGGTGAAGTTACAAATATATTGACTTAAATCATTCGTGGACTGCATATGAGATGTGGGTTGGCAAAGATGAACAAAGCAAGAACTTTCTCATATGCACATTATAGCAGAGATGGGAGTCAGTAGTCTACTAACTTCTAAGTCCATATACTTGCTGCATAGTACTAGAAAGGGCACAGAATATATTGGGCAGTCTGCTGGTAGAATTCACATAATCACGTATCACAGCAGGAATGGGAATTCTGAGGCCCTCCAGATGCTGTTGTACTGCAAATCCCAGCATTCCTCACCACTGGCTATGATGGTTAGGGCTGCTGGAATCTATAGTCCCACAACATTTGGAAGGCCATGGAAGATCTACAAGAGATCATTCTAGATAATGAGAAAATTGAAATAGTCAAATAGTTCCCATACCTTGGTTCAAACATTAATCAGAACAGAGATTGCAGTCAAGAAATTAGAAGAAGGCTAGGATTGGGAAAGGGAAGCTATGGTATGAAAGAAATACACAAAATCCTAACAAGCAATGATATAACTCTGAACATAAAGTGAGGCTAGTCCAAGAAATTGTATTCCCCATCACTATGTTTGGATGTGAGAGCTAGATAGTGAACCATGAGTTGAACTTGACTTGAGGGCTCTTAACAACAACAGTTCCTACTCTGGTATTCAAAAGTAAGTTCTCTATTGAGCAAATGGCAACATATATCTGAGTAAGTGTGCATGAGTTCAGTTGAAGCTTGAAATGTTATCAGATGAATAGGTGGCCAATTTAAAGCCAGATTTTTATTTTTATTTTATTTTATTTAGCTTTGCAACCCAAACATGCATATATCTACTCAGAAGAATGCTCCACTGTTCTCATTGGGGCTTACTCATAAGCAAAGGTGGATAGGAGAGACACCCTAGACACACAGTGGCTTATTATTCCTCTCATTTACCATTCACTTTGTATTTCATATGTGCTTCCAGATTCAATGTTTTGTTTAATCTACTCTGCAAGGTCAGTTTCATGTACTGTATCAACATCAACCTGTCTTACATGAGCTTCACAGATCATCACTAGCATCCCTCTCAAACTGTTATATGTTATAAAGGCTTTGTTTCCCCCACTCCACACTCAACCTCCTAAGCAATGTCAAGATTTATTAAATGTGAAGCCTTCAGCAGTGACCTTGGTTCTCACTTGCAAACTCTGACTCTCAAGAGTCTATAAATCATTGTGCTTGGTTCAATTTATAGACATGAACATCTGCTTATCATACACTATTTGGGTTGCAGGTGTATTTCCTAGTAAAATAAACACACAAATTCACAATTGCTCATGCTATAGCACATTAGAGAGAGGCCAAGGAGAGGTGCCTGTGCAAAAAGGAGGCACCTGAGTTGTAGAAGGGAACATAACCACCCCTCTCGTTTGTACAAAAAAGGAGATGGTGCTGTGGGAAGCCTGTGATCTGTCTTGGGCTTGCCAACTTAGACCTGCAAGCCTGAAAACAGGAGATGTCAAGTGTGGGTGGGATCTTCACTTTAACTCTGTCCTGAGATAAGCAAACTGATTTTTTTGTTCAAAAGAGAAGCAGCCTATTTGCCCCTTGCCTCTTTTGGAAATGGCAGCTTCTGACTGAGGAGCTTCCTAGTATCAATCAATAATTTATTATGGTTTTAAAACAGCACAAAAGGGAAGAACAGCATTGTTACTATGAAGTAAAATTGGACAAACTAGTATAAAATACAAAGTGGCATAAAATACAATCAACACATAAAATTCACATCGAGGAATAATAAGAGCTCTTTGTTGTCATTATCTACCGCTGATTTGTCATCTGCCTATAAGTCACAACAGAAGCTACATAAAATGTAGTGACCTTATCTGTAATTCCTGCATCCTGATCAGTGAGCAGTAAAGAAGGCTAGAACTGTTTTGCTCTGACAGGAATATTCTACAGAGTAGGTGCTATTAAAGAAAGATCTTTATGTGTTTTAGATCAGTGCTACTTAAAGCAGTGCTCCAGGGGCCAGTACTGGTCCCTGGTGTCTTTCTAGGAAAACAAGAAACAATTGTTAGCCAATGGATACAAGTATGGCACTGGTTCCTGGCACACTGGAAAAAAAGAATTGCTTGTTTCCACATCAGATACCCTGAAAAGCACTGGCTTAGATGACTCTTCTCCCTTTCAGTGACTATTTTACTTTCATCCAACTACTAGATAACAGCAACATTTGGGTTTTAATTGACTCCCCCCACAACAAAGTACAACGCTTAAATGTAATCTCCGTATCTGTAGGTATAAGCAGTCATGTTTTGTATGCTTCCTCTTTTTGCCAGTTCAAAAACCAGCTTTCTTCAAGCAAACCAATGGATAGATCTCTGAGTTATAAACAGTCTTCTTCTTCTTTTTGTCTACAGAAAGGAGAGCTATGATGGGGTGCTTTGATTGTGTATTCCTACAATGACAGGGGTTGAACTCGATGGCCCTTGTGGTCCTTTCCAATTCTGATTCTATGATTCTATGCTCCAACACCCTTTTTCTTCAGTGAGCCTCTATGAATCCCCATCTTGGAAGTTAGGAACTCGACAGACAGGCGGCAAAATGCCGCCCCTGTTTACCCCTCATCGTTGCTGTGGCAACCACATGGTGCAGCAATGATCTGCTCCCTCTCAGGAGCAAATAGAAGCTGCTGAAAGCAGCTTCCTGGAAGGGGGGGGCATAATGGGCACTCTGACATGCCATTTGGGTGCTCTGATGCCCATGTGTCATCATGGCATGCCCCGGGTGGATGGGTGCACACCATAATGGTGCATGGGCAGCAAAAGTAGGGCTGTGTGTTTGTGGACGTGCAGCCCCAGGCCAGCACAAAATGCCGGTCTGTTAAGGGCCTTAGTCTGCTTGCAGTTGCATTGGCCACTGCATCTGGTCAGATTTTGGAACTTCTTGTTCCCCCTACATTGCCTAAATTATGTATTATGAAGGGTTCTGGAGAACTCAAAAGCTTGCTATGGTTGTGACATTTTAATGATCCTAATAAAGATATTGCACAACTCTGAAGATGGTGTGTTTGTTATGTTTGTATCTCATCTGTCAGAGATTTTTCTCAACTAAGGAGACCTTTTGTATGCAATGCTATTCCATGCTTTTGGTCTTTCTGACATGTGGAAAATGCAATCTTTCCCTTCAATGCACTGTTATTTAATGGAGAGTGGGCAGGAACTGGTGGAAACATCACCTTCAGTTGGCTGGCCTATTACTGTTTCATTTGTGAGACAATGAAGCTTATTGCTTGGACAAATAAGTTGGCTTACCTCTTCCAGCTTCAATTCTGTATCCAGGATGCCCCCGGATGTTATAATACCTAAATCACCACTGATATAGCCACGATGCCACCACCTGGATGCATCTCAGGTAGAAGCCTTGCTCAGCCATGACTTTTTTGAAGTCAGGGAGTTTCTGACTTCAAAAATTGGCTGGCTGAGTGAGGCTTCGACCTGGGATGCATCTGGGCAGCAGCATTGCAGCTAGATCAGTGGCAATTTAGGTTTGATAACATCCAGGGGCATCCTGGATCCAGAATTGAAGTCAGAAGAGGTAAGTCAGCTTATTTGCCCAAGTGATAAACTCCAGTAGCTGGTGGTTTCTGTGTCACAGGGTAATTCTTTCTGGGTTATAGTCTGAACTTTAAAGGATTTATCTGAGGTGTTGAAGCTTTTCCCAAAAACATAGTTAAGTTTGTATTAAATCACTTTTAAAATTTGTACTAAAACTCAGAGGGGATTCAGTCCTCCACTGACATGAAAGTCTTTAGCCTGCATTATGTGCACCCACCTAATATACCTGAATTCCTGATAGAAAAAGGCTTTAATAAACACAAACAGTGACCCTGTCAGCTAATTTTCTAAGGCTGCCAACTACCTAGGAAGGAGGGAAACACTGTTTGGCTTTCTCTGGCCTCCTCAAGGAAACCTTTTCATAGCATCATCACCTGAAGATATTTAAAAATAAGCTTCTGTTCAAAGCCCAGGAGTAAGATCTGGTAAAAATGTTGGCAACTCTATTAACAACTGTTGCTCCTTCCTAAACCACAGGGTGGGACTGGATTTTCTGTTCCAAAGATCAAATCCAATTTATCACTCTCAAATACAAAAGAGTCACAGAATAATAAAATATAAACTTCTTGTGCAAGTGAGGGGCACAACAAAAAGAAAAGAAGACAAAGCAATTTCATATTGTCTTGATGCTTCAGAATGAATTATTTCAATGTGTCAGAACTGCTTACTAAGAAATAAACCAGTAATCAAAATTATGCATGTAATGTGTGTGTGTGTGAATATAAACTCATTTTTGAATGCCTTTTCTGTTTCTGTTTGGCTCAGAAAACATTTGTGAGGAAAACTTATGTAACAAGATATTGAGGAGAGGAGTTCCATGACCAGACTCTATTCTTGAAGTTCTATGCTTTTGTGCTGACAAGAAATAATTTTGTGGTAGCTATGGCTTAAATCAAAGCTGTGGTTAAGTGTCATCTGTGAGGACACAATGGAGAGGGAGGAAATCACGCCATGGAAAGGCAGGATGGAGGAGATGAAAAGGAGCAGCTTGTGTGGGAGAAGTTACTGGCTGACTGTCAAACGGAGCTGGAGAGAACTTTTTGCATGGTTTGGTGATAGGACTGAAATAAGGACAGATTGATGGTCTGTGGGGTTGCTTTCTAAGGCTATATATTTTCTGTTTGGGAAGCATTGGGAAAGACCTGAGAGAGCAATTTCAAAGAGTAATAACATGTAATAATAAGGATTATTATTCCAGCTGGGGATGGGCTAATAGGAAGGAATAGGTGATATTCTTCCAAGATCAGCAAGACACTGCACTGCTGGAGTTCAATGTACTCAGAACAGAGTTCACACAAGTGGATAGAGATATTTCAAGAAAGCAGCTCGAAGTAGATTGAAAAACAGAGTGACCAACTGGGTGAACAAGCAAAAAAACAAAAGAGGTTCAATGCCAGTGGGATAGGGATGTAAATCCTTATGACTGTATATATTCATGTATAAGTACTAGAAATTCTAGTCAGAAATGGACCAGAAAAACCTGAGTCAACTTATCCATGGGTGAATGTAAGTGATGTCCGTTAACTCTTATATATATCTAAAAAGGAGCCATTACCTGGTGAAAGACAAGTGCATAATCTGTCCTGGAAGCTACAGCCTTTAGGGTAAGCAAAAAGTTATTCCCCAAAATCTGCCCTTGACTCATACATGAGGTCAACTTATAGCCGTGAATATATGGCATTTCATCCTTGCATGAAAGGGGGAAAAAATCACAGTAAACCCCCCCCCCCCCCATCCTTACTGCTGCAGGAGAAAACAAATAATCCTCCATATGGTAGTATTCTCCTTTCATTTAAATGTCCCAAAGTGTTGCAAAGTGTTTTGCAGAGAAAAAAGTGTTTTTCTGTATGCAACCCCCCTGTTTTCTGCACAGAAAACAGGTTTGGTGTGCAGGAAAGTTTTTTCCTGAACAGGAAACTTATTTTCTGCTCAGAAAACTGGGTATTTTGTGCAAATTTTTAATATATATATATATAAAAAGTGTTTTCCTCTGCAGAATAATTCATTTATAACAATGTGAGACATTTGAATATCAGGAGAAAATTGCATAAACTGGTGCTACTCTGATTGGTGTCCATGGAACAGAACCTGCCCTGGAACCATAAGGTGCTGGAGAGTTTCAAAAACTGAAAGAAAAGCTAGTAGCTAATTGGTTCAAATATGGTATTGGTACCCGTCATGTTATTAAAAGAAAATTGCTGTTCCCCACATAAGAGAGCCTAGGAAGCAATGGCATAAAATTCTCACTGGTCTATTCTTGTTAACAGGATTTTCTGTTTGGAAATGAATCTTTCAACCTGACAATAAATAATTACAGATATTTTTTTCATACCTAAAGTGAGGCACATTGGAGCAACCTCTGACCCCAGCCAAAAGCCTCCATCTTCACATATATATTGAAATTTGAATTGACAGTGAGAAAGATCTTTGTTGATGTTGTCAAGATGCCCTTTTTCATTGCCATTATTGGCAGTTTCTTTTTAAAGTCCCTTTCACTAATGTAGAAACTGACGTTTTCACAACTACTGCTACTGGTAGTGAAAGGGACTTAAAAAGAAAGTGGCAACATTACACTTATATAAGCTTATTGCAAAATTACAACTGGAGTATTATTAAGCATAGTAATCTTCCCACTCAAAAAGAAAAAAAAGAAAAGAAAAAAAAAGATGGTTGATATCATGCAACTTCAAAGGTAATGCAAACAAAATTATGAGTAGAACACTGTCCTGTATTAGAATTGTGGCCACCAAATGAACCTAGCAGTACCTGAATTTGGAAATGCTTTTTTTTTTTTTTTTTTGGACTACCACTCTGAGAGTTGTGCCTGTACTGGGTTCTAGGAGTTACAGTTTAAAAAGTAACTTTTCCAATTGCTGGCTAGTACATTCCAGGACAGCCAAGGGGAAGCATTTCTTTTCACACTCTGTCATCAGTGTATGGAGCTGATTGTCAAAAGAGATACAGATGGCCATTGCCTAAGATGGATTTAAAATAAGACAGGCAAATTAATGGAACATTAATCTATCAGAGGTTATTTGTCATAATAGATATTCCATTTTCAGGAATAGTATATCAAAGAACAACACGTTTGTCCTTTTAGGGGTAGTATATACCAAAGATCAATATGGTTGTTCTAGGGGGCAACCATATATAGTGATCATGACCATAATCTCAAGATGCACAGGGATCTTGTTGGCTGTAAGTCCAGCAGTAAGATGGAGTGTATGTTAGAGGAAGGACTGGCCACACCATCAGATAAAATATGGAAACTGCCTCAGGCAATTTATGTCTGTGCAGTGGAGGCAGCCTTCTAGATGTTTTTCATGAACATCCTGTTCCCTCTGCTGGAGGACATTGCTGTATGTATATTATGCTACCTCTCCTTTTCCTTCTAAACAGTCTACTGTGTTATGTGTGGTTGAGGATGATATTCCAGGGCCAACAGTGAAGAAAGTTTCAATTGATAGTCCAGTTAAGGCTCATCTACATGAGCCAGAAAACCTCAGGCTGCTCCTGGAGTAATTCCCTGGAGCTGCCGATTATTCCCTGGCACCTGTCTATACACACATCACACTGTCACCCGCCACTGCTGCAGCTGGTGGTGGTGGTTCAAGTTGAAATGAGGTGCCCAGCATCGATCGCATGGCTAGACATCTCACTGTGACTTCAGAGTGAGCAACTAGTGATGGTGGTGCCAGGTGAAACAGTAGGAATACGTGTGTTGCTACAGAGTGCTCCAGATTTTGCTACAGAGTGCTCCAGATTTTCCTGCAAAATCTGGAGCAAAAGGTCAACTATTTTATGCTGGTTTAAAGAAGAGAAAAGGTGCATTTGGTGAGGAACTGGTTTTCCATTATGAAGACTGTCTTCGCTCGATTTGGGGATTTGGCCCTCTATCATGAAAACAAGTCACCATGAGGATGGGGGGAAACTGCTTCATTTGGCCAGTGTAGACATGGCCTCAGTCTCTATATTGGGAGCAGAGTTGGCATCTTGTCCTTTAGCTCAAAGAACACAGTGTCTTGCTCCAACCCTGACTAGGTGGGCCTTTAGTTTTATCTAGCAGCACCAATCTTTTTGTGCTATGTTCTTAGTGAATTCAGGGCCATCCTAATCTGGATAGATGAAACAATCTCTAAAAGACAACAAGAGATTTACCAACAAGCCATTTGGAATCAGCTTCAGTAATTACATCTCCCCATCATCAAGGCAGGTCTGTTCTCAACTGTGATTTAGCATGAGACATAAGTGCTCTCATTTGGTTTAGCCATAAGGATGTAAATGGATAACTCATCCAGACTGCCAGAAATTGGGAATCTGATGAATGGGAATTTGGCTGAACACAGTAAATTCCCAACTAATTGAAAGCAGAGCACAAAATCTCTACACCCACCTTGGAAAAATATTGCTTTCTCAATAAATAATTGAAGATGGCAAATCCTGACATTTAAACTACAAAAAGAACAGCAACAAAGAAAGCTCTTTTATAAATGTAGAAGTAATTCCTGTCATACTCATTATACTGTTGTAAGCAGTTGCATTATATGGGAAGGCTAGAAGTCATATATCATAGTGGATCACTTTTGTAGATACAATAAAATCGAGATAGGGTACAGAGGGCTAGGCTATTGCTGCTGCTTAGTAGCTACTTCCCCCACTTGCTATTTGATATGCATCTGAAATGTAATAATAGAAGGGAAGGGAAACAGGTAATTCTTACTTGGTGCTAGTAGCAGCTTAAATACCCTAAAGAAATAAGATCCTTTCTGATCTTGGAAGCTAAGCAGGTAGTACTAGATAGTACTTAGATGGGAGACCACCAACAAATACCAGGTACTGTAGACTATATTTTAGGGGAAGGAGCTGGCAAAACTGTCTCTGAGTATCTCTTGCCTAAGAAAAGCCTAAGAAATTCATAGGGTCACCATAAATTGACAAGGAACTTGAGGGCACATACACAAGGTGAGTACAAATAGATACAAAGATAAAAGATGAATCCACCTTTGTCATACATCTGAGATAATGCATTAGAGTTGTAAAATCTGTATTAAACCCTATCTTGTATAACACATTCAATCTCTTTCCAGTTGCTGATCTTTGAGGCTTGACAGCAAAATATTAAGGCTGTGGGTTGCCAGAATTCTGTTAACTGTATAGGCTTAAATCCTAATGCTAGTCACAGCTATAGTAAATGCACTGAGTAAATTGTTGAATGGTAAGACAACATGTATGTAAATCAGGTTGATCCAATGGGAGTACTCAGGTACTCTACTTGCATACTGACTGGTTTTGACTCCAAGGCTGCAGTTCAATATTCTTTCAGCTCAGCATAAATATCCAACTGAATATATGCTATGGCAGCTCTATGCAATCCCCATGTAGAATAGCAACATTGCAAAACATTTGTATGTGATGGGTGCCATTGTGAAATACACAATCACAACATGCAATGTGCAACCACAATGTACAACCAAAATGCACAATACACAGCTACAATGCCCAATAACAATATGCAGCATAACTATATGTACAACTCTGCTTCTCCTACTGTCAGCAGAACATGTCCATTGAGATATGGCAAATAATTAACTCTGCATATTGTTGCAAGTTGTGCATTGCACAAGCAGTTGCACAAGTGATTGTACAAGCAGTTGTGCAGGTGGTGATACAAGTAAGCCCCTGCAACTTCATTAATGTGAGGAACTTTCACTCTGCTGGGTTACATTTGATTTAGACAATGTTCTGTAAAATGTCAAAAATGATTAAAAGTAGTTTTACTTTTAACTTGGATTATGTATGTTTATTCACCAGTTTTAAAATCAGGTGTTCAGGAATGTGCCGTAGGACACATGTGCACATTATACTAGATGAGCAGCTAATCTACATTTTCAGAGAAATCACTCTCACCTGTCTGTTCAACTTGTATACTGAAAATATCATATATAGAGCAGCTTTAGACATGGAAGAAGGAGGAGTGAAGTTTGGAGGAAGGAACATCAACAATCTAAGATATGCAGATGACACCATAACTACTAGTAGAAAGCATTACAGACTTGGAACAATCACTAAATAAAGTCAAAAAAGGAAGTGCAAAGTCAGGGCTAATGTTAAACATAAAGGAAACAAAAATAACGACTTTGGAGGATTTACATAAATTCAACCCAGATAATAAGTAAATCAAAATAGTTAAAGATTTCCCATACATTGGATCAAATATAGATCAGAATGGAGACTGCAGTTAAGAAATCAGAAGAAGATTAGGAATGGGAAGGGAAGCTATGAACGAACTAGACAAACTTCTAAAGTGTAAAGATATACAGCTGAAGATTAAAGTTAGAATTGTCTAAGCCATAGTGTTCCCAAATACCATTTAAGGATGTGACAGCTGGATGATTAAGAAAGCTGATAGGAAGAAAATTAATTCATTTGAGATGTGGTGCTGGAGAAGAGCTCAGAGAGTACCATGGATGGTCAAAAAGACAAACAATCGGGTCCTAGAACAAATCAAAGCTGAACTCTCCCTGGAAGCCAAAATGATGAATTTGAGGCTGTCATACTGTTATCCATAGTGCTCTGTATAAAATCATGGCATAAATGATATACATTTATATGACCCCTAGATGAACCCTGGTTGCTGGTCAAGCCTGGAAATTGGCCAGACTAGAAAAGACTGGTCAAACAGGAAAAAGAGGATTAGAGTATAGTGGACACATCCTCTCAGACAAATACGATCACCAGATAGTCAAAGGGAGTCGCCTCAGATTGTAATCTAGTCAATTTGGAGGTGTAATGTTTGTCCTCCTGGGGCATCTCCTCATAATCCGGAGAGCTTTGAGACATCCTCTCCAGGTGATAATTACAAAGGATTAATCCCTTCGAGTCTATCAGACCCTATTGTACAAACAATCAGCCCACAATTAAACACCTTTTGCCAGAGGGGATCTTCTCCCCATATAAACCCCTAGTTTTGGGCTCTCAGTGTGCCAGTCTGGAGGTCTGCATACTCCACGTCAGTCTGATCTCTGAACTGGACACCGACAAGAGCTGTTCACACCCAGGTTGCAGAACAGACTTGTCCCAGAAATCACTGTCTCATTCGGATCCCCAAGGAGAATTTACGCTTTGGGTAAGCATCACCATTAGTCCAGCCTCAAACCTATTTCCAACGCTAACCACTGATCTTCCTGAGCCTCGTATGTGTGTGTGCGTGTAAGTGTATTGCGTGAGTGTCTTTCTCTTTAATAAATTGGACATTAATTAGACAAGCCTGTCTCTGCTGAATTCCTTGAAACCCGGCCTCTTGGTATACACAACGGGAGAAAATCCCGCAAGAGTATCGTAGCCAACTCGTCTCGCAATTTGAGCTAATATTAAAATTCCCCAAAGCAGGCTCTTGGCTACAATACTTTGAGAAGGCATGATTCATTAGAAAAGACAAAGATGCTGGGGAAGGTATAGGTCAGTAGAAAGAGAGGAAGACTGCATGCCAGATGGGACAACATGGCCCTGAGCCTGCAGAACCTGAGCAGAGAGGTAGAGGATAGGGAGGCTTGGGGACGTCTCATTCACAGGATCTCCATAAATTGCATTTGACTTGAAGGCAGCTAACAACAACAGTAAAAAAAGTGGGTTATATTTAATCCTGGACACCTTGCTGGATTACCCATAGAGATACAAGGGAGGAGGTGCCAGTCTCATAGCCTGGTTTGACATCAGATCTTTTCCTATAATTTTACACAATAGATACATTCCAGTAACAGAAGGAACACAATCTTTCAAGAATGAAAAACATGTCAGTCAGAAGTCAGTGTTTGCACCCACACAGTCTTGATTGTCCTGGTAGTCTCTCTAAAGTGTGTATAGGATGTTGTGCTCCAGTTACTTTCTGGAATGGGCTTGCATCCTGCAAGAAGCAAACAAAAATGGTATCTCTGTTTATATCTGGCATTTTCTTAATGTTTGCATATGCATGCCTTCCTGTAATCTTCTCCATATGCCAATGTTACATCAGCCAGCTTCTTTTACTTCCAAAGTTTTGATGACTTTTGCCTCTCACAGGGCTACAAAATCTTGCACTCCCATAGATTTCTTTCTTTCCCTCTAACACACACACATGCATACACATAAACACACATACAGATGCATTTTGAAGAATGTATCCACACATTCATGTTCATCATGGAATATTAGTTCATGAATTCTCTTTATGAAATCTCCTGTTGAAGAGCAAAAAACTTGGACAAAGATTTTCCCATCAACAAAAACATGACAGTGTTCAGTGACAAGTAACCGAACAATGTGCACTTGTGTGATGTCTATGCATGTGTAAATCAACCAGCAGATATGGTGCTTTGCAGAGATATATTTATATTGTAGAAAATGAAGAATAACTAATTACTATTCCCTAGTAGAACATATCAAATGAAGCAATGGGATTTACATATTAGTCAGCAATTGATTATTTAGACCTACTCCTTTTTGAACAAGCAATTGCATGTAGGACACAGATGGGCAAAATATAGGCAGCCAGATGTTGCATTGCAATTGCCAGCATTAATTTCAATTGGCTATGTTGGCTAGGGTTGATGGGATCTGCAGCCCCAAAACATCTGGACAGCCAAAATCCTCTCCTAATTGGGCCTGTAACTATCACACTGGAGTAAAGTGATAACCTCTTCACAGATCCATCCTCACTACCCTTGGAAATAATATGAAACACTCAGCAAGTGGTGGTTATATCTTCATTTTCATTTCAATATATGTTTTTCATAGAGCCAGCATAGTGTAGTGGTCTGAGCATTGAACTATGACTCTGGTGACCAGAGTTCAACTACCACCTCAGCCATGAGTGACTTTGAACAAGTCACATGCTCTCAGGCTCAGGGGAATGCTCTGAACAAATCTTGCCAGGAAACCCAATGGGTTTGCTTGAGGGTCATGATAAGTTGGAAACAACCTATGTTCTTCAGTGAAATATAAAAGGGGGATAAAGAGTAGAGGCATAAGGATTCTTGCTGGCCATATATGTTTACCTCTAACAAAGATCATGGCTGAGATTCTGTCAGTGCCATTCTTTGGCATAATGTCAAGTTGCACAAAGCTTGCAGTGTCAGGTCACAACACTGTTCCTCTGGTAAACAATTCAAAAAGCTTGAGTTGAGGAGGAAAGGTTTCCATTCTAGCAAATCCTACTCTAGTTGTGAGTGCCTGCATACAACAGGCAAAGTAAATGGCAGCTGCCTCCAGATTCCCTTACTCAGCATGTGTGAACAGCAAATCAGACAAAAGGGGAGAGCTGACAAACTTGCCTTACCAGCTCCTCCAGCATGACACCAAAATGGAAATCATAAGGAAAGTCTAGCCTGCTGAAAGGGGGAAAAACAACCTTGGATTCATTTTGCAAGAAACTATCAAGTAGTTTTCAGAGGCTTCAGAATGTTAACTTATGTAACCTGCTTGCTTCATTTCACATGTGCATTTTGTTAGTTTTTAATAAACATTTTGCTGAAACATGTTGAACTGCTCTTCTTTTTTGTGCTGTGGCAACCTATCTCTGTTCCACAGACCCTTCTGCCTCTGGTATCAAATGCCCAGGAACACCTTTATTTCATTTGGGCATACTTCTAATTAGGGAGCAAGAATTGTTGAATACAGTGAGACTTATTTCTGACAGGACATGCACCAGGTTGTAGTCTAAGTGACTATGTACATATACAATGCATTTCTCAGTTTAAAAGTCATCATAACTCCTCCAGTGAATGCTTAGAAAAACATTTTCCCATCTGCCTATCCAGCCCATAGTGCCTGGTGAACAAACCTGGGGTGCATCCAGATTGTAGAAATAAGGCAACTTGTCACTATATTAACTGTCACAGCTCCGTCCTACAAAATCCTGGGATTTGTAGTTTTGTAAGGCATGAACACTCTTTGGCAGAGAGGACTAAAGACCTTGTTAAACTAGATATCTCAGGATTCCATAGGATGGAGCTATAGCGCTTAAAGTAGTGTCAAACTGCATTACTTCTACAATGTAGATGTACCTCAGCTATAACTCTGCTATATGGTATGTAGCTCCATCTTTATTTATTGCTTGCTTTCCCATTCACCCATCCTTAAACCACTAGAGAAACAAATGGGCTTGTATAATACAAGGCAATCATGCTTATCTGTTTCTTTTTTACAGTGCCAGCTTAGTATGTTTTCTTTAAAAGGTAAAGAAGACATTAATCCTATATAGACAAGACCCTTTACTCTGCAGACCTATAGGGCTCTATTGAGAAGTAATCCCTATTCAACTCAGTAGGACCTTATCCCAGGTAAATACATGTAGGATTGCTTTTATGGTTAACAGTTCTATTTAAAAATGAAGCATTTGGAGACTGAGAATGTAAAGTGGAGGGAGTTGTGAGAGAGAAAGGTTGTTGTTAGCTCCTGTCTTAAGGTCTATCCTATGAATGAGAGACTTCCAAGTCACCAGATCATCAATAGCCCTGCTCAGGTCTTGCAGACCCAGAGCTGTAGATCACTTGATTCACATTATCCATCTAGAACGCAGTCTTCCTCTTTTCCTACTACTACTACTACTACTACTACTATTATTATTATTATTAACCTTTATTTATATAGCACTGTAAATTTACACAGTGCTGTACATACGATCATATAATTAGACGGTTCCCTGCCCTCAGAGTTACTATCTAAAAGTCACAACACAAAAGGAGAAGGGAAAGGTGATGGGAAAGGGGATGAGGTCCAGTGGTTCTTCTCTCCCTCTGGAGCCTGGCCCAAGGCAGATGGACTGGAGGGAGGGCTTGGCTTCTTAATACATAATACTTAATACTGCCTACTATTTTATCAAGCATTACTGTCATTTCTAGTGAGTCATGTCTTCTCATGATATGTCTGTAGTACAATAGTCTCAGTTTAGTCATCTTGGCTTCTATGGAGAGTTCAGTTTTGATTTGCTCTAGGACCCATTTATTTGTCTTTTGATCAGTCCATGGTATCTGTAGAACTGCTTTCTAGCACTACAATTTAAATGAGTTAATTGTCTTCCTATCAGCTTTCTTCACTCTCCAGCTTTCACAACCATATACAGAAATTGAAAATATGATGGCATGGACCATCCTAAGTTTAGAATTAAATGATATGTCTTTACACCTCAGGATCTTGTCTAGTTTCTTCATATCAGTCTTTCCAAGGTCAAGTCTTTCTCTGATTTCTTGTACAGACTACTTTTGGTAGGTTTCTGTCTGTTCGAATGAAATTTTTCCTTCAGCCTCCAAATTTGTAGCATTGCACAAGGTGAGACACTGAAAACTGTTAAAATTGTTCACACCAAGAACTCATTCCCTTGTTTACTTTGCCTGCCACTGTTCTTTGGATGCCTAAACTATATTTCCAAATGCTGAACTGAAGTTTTAAGTTACTGCAATGCTAGATATTTAGAGAATGAAGGAAAAAAATCACTGGATGATCAGAATTCTTATTTTAGGGAGCATTCTCTCACCTTGCCCCCACAACACAATTACACCCCTGTGGAGGCTTAGAGAAGGAAATCTTTGCCTTTGCTGAACTTGCATGGTTTTTTCCTATCTCCCTTCCATTTTCTGCAGTTGTGATTTCTTGCTGTTAAATGTCAAGTAAATGACTCCTGCTGTTGGTGATCAAAGAAACACTAGCCATAAAGGGCAAAAACAATTTAACACTGTCTTTAAAAAACCACAACAATCAAAATAAATATTGTATGAGGGAACATGAAAATTGTGGAGTGTGGTGGGGAAAAAAAGAATAGAAATCCTCACCTGTTCACAAGTGACACAAAAATAACCAGAAGACAGAAAAGCAGTTGTAAATCTATCTGCCAACATGGCCATACATGAATGTAAAAGCTCACTACTTGAGCATGTAGAACTATGTTTCTCTAGTCCAATGAATGACACCTACAGGAGGAGAGAGTTCAAAAGCACCTTAATCTACAGGAAATTGATCTCACCCATAAGATATAATGTTGCTTCCCAGAGGAAGCAATTTGGGGAACTGGAATGGATAGATTCCTTTAATTCTCCTTCCAAGTGACTAAAATCCTTCTTATAGGTTATGTTGTAATGCTAAGCCTTCCAGAAGATAGTGTTTTCTGTAGTTCTGCACAAACGTCCAAGTACTATCACATCTGGAGTCTGGAATGTCTCCAGCAGTCTGTCTTTCAAAATGCAAGTTTAGAAGCTTTTGCTTTCTGATCTGACAGTAGCCAGCAAATTATGTGTGCTACTTTTGCCCGTTTAATTACTATCACTTTATTTTGTATGCCTCTGGCAATAGCCTTGGTGTCATAACTGTGATGGAAAATGTGTGGCCCTCCATCCATTGCTGGAGCCTAACTCCTATCATGTCCAGCAAGCAGGAGGTTATGTCTTATACAATGTACTCATTGGCAACTGATGGCACATCTTCATTAGCTGTTCACAGTTTTAGAAAATGTGCTGTATTAGTATATCGAATGGGCTCTCCCATTATTTGGCCAACACAAGGACTGATAGTCTCCCCTCCAATTAAAGAGCTGGATGTGTCAATACATGTAATTATCCTGATACACAATGTATACTCAGGAGAAGAGGCTACAATTAGAACAGAATAAGGAAAAACAGAATGGTTCACAAAGAAAGTAAGGGCCTGTACATATGAGGTGAAAGGGGCAGCCAGAGGCCGCCCCTTTCTCTCCCAGATTGTTGCTGCGGTAATTGCATGCAGCGGCAATGATGTGCCCAGAAAAAGAAGCTGTGAAATGTGGCTCCTTTCTCCATCACTGCCGAGGCACCATAATGTTAAGGCAAGGAGCATGGGAATTATAGTCATAGAAATGCAAAGCTGTATGTGAGAACCAAAGTCTGTAAATTTCCAGCACAAGGTGAGATAGTGTAGTCAGACACGTACACAACAACAACAGATGTGGGTATAGCCATAACACACACGGAATAGCAACACAAGTTCCGGAAAGGAAGGTCATGGAAAAGGTAAACAACGACATCATTGAAAACATCACATGAGTGTTTAGGTCATAGTAAGAGGTTGGACTATAGTATGGGAAAGTGTGAAAATAACCAATAGTATTGATTGTACACACCCAGTACACACCCAGTGCACACCCAGTGGGTGGTAACAAAAAGTTGAACTATTTCAGTATTGTTCCGGTGAGCCATTGCAGCCCAGCCCTGCACCATCCTCCACACCACACCATCAACAACAATGTGAACTAGAAGGTGAACCTGAACTTGTAACTAAGCTTTTGTGCAGGAGGAGATGAGTTTGTATATAGCTTGATTAGCATAGCCAGAGTGTGTTTAGCAAGAGCAAGAAATGTGTTACAAAGATGTTTACTGTTTTACTATAGAGTTTGTATTATTCAAGTAGTCAATAAAGATAGTTTAGTGCACAGCTCGCGTGTTTTGTTAACTGCATGAAGAGAGAAGCAGCAACAGTGATTCCAGAAGTTCCAGAGCTGATGTTTTGTTCCTGAGCCGCTTCTTGGGCAACTCTGCTACCTGCAACACATCACACCATTGATCAGTTCTGATCAGCCCAGTTTGAACAGATGGTGAGGACCTGAGCCTGGGTAAAGTGCATCACCTCCCATCATCCCCAACAAAGGTTATGGGCCCAGTCGCGTGGATGCTGGGCACTCCAGTGGTTCCAGTCACGTGGATGCTGGGCACTCCAGTCATCCCAGATACGTGGATGCTGGGCACTACAGTCGTTCCAGTTGCGTGGATGCTGGGCATGCCAGTAGGTCCAGGCGTGTGAATGCTGGATGCTACAAGTCAAGGGGAAATGCTGGATGTTCCTGAAAATGCTAAACACCGTTGAATGCCGAAGCTGAAGTTCTTCGAAGGTCAGAGTAAGCTGTTTGTGCTACGCTGACAAATTCTTGTGGATTACAAAATTTATAGCCTCTTTGAAAATCCTGGCCGGAGTCTGCGGAACAGTCCGGAGCAGGGGAGTCAACGCTTGTCTACGGCTTATGTAAGTAAGCAAATAAATCAACAGTCTTAATTGTTCCTGAGGGAATCGGTCTGTGCAAACTCGGAAGGACTGAGTTAAATTGAGTCACTGCACACATTAACCAAGAGACTGTGATTTTTAATTATTTTTGGTGTTGAGATAGAAAGCTACATTTTTGGTTGTTTTACAATGGAGGTGTTGAAATTTGAGAAACTGAACAATAACAATTTTACGACGTGGCAGATTTATGCAAAATCTCTGCTAGTCCGAGACGGTTTGTGGTCTTCAGTTGTTAATGGCCTGCCAGCGGATGCAAGCAGAGCAGAGAAAGAAAGGAATGAAAAAGCAGTAGCTACTTTATTTTTACTGATAGAGCCTGGTGAGCTAAATGCAGTCAGAGAATTTACTACTGCAAAAGAGATTTGGGACACTTTGCAAAGAATTTATGCTTCACAGTCAAATTACTCAAAAATCTTGTGGTCAAAACGTATTTACAGGCAGAAGTTGGAGAAAGGAGAATGTATTGAAAAGCATTTGAAAACTATGATGGATTTATTTGTACAAGCTGAGCTGAGAGGAGTGGAGATAAGCAGATATCAACAGTGCTGCATTATTTTGGAATCGTTAAATTCAGAGTGGGAAAACATCACTAGTTTTTTACAAAACCTCCCAGAGACTGAGTTAAACAAAGACTTGATAATTGCCAGAATCTTGGAGGAAAACCAGAGGCGAAAGTCTGAGAGAGGAGAGCCAGCAACTTCAAAACCTTTCACAGATGAAAGGCACCGTGATGAAGCAGCTTCTTCAAGGGAGCAACGCAGATGTTTTTATTGTGGTCGGTTGGGACATTTACAACGATTTTGCAGGAAGTTAGCTGCAGATCGGAAGGAACAACAATTTCGGAACCAGTTTAAGCGGCCCGAGCGACAAAGATTTCAGCAGAAGCAATAACAACCAAGACTTCAAAGTTTTAAGGACACTGGTAACAAAAAGGGGGTTGCTAAAGTAATTAAAGGGAAGTTAAACAATGTACAAAATTGGCTTGTTGATTCAGGAGCCAGTTCTCATATGTGTAAAGATTTTGATTTAATGACTAATTTAAAACCTGCTAATGTAAGTTCTGTTGTGTTAGCTGATGGAAAGCAAACCAGAACAGTTAGGCAGATGGGAACAGTGTTTATTCCAGGTTTGAATGCAAGTTTTGACAATGTACTGTATGTAAAAGAATTGGAGAACAACCTGTTATCTGTGAACAGATTAACAGAGGATAACTACAAAGTGATTTTTCAGGGCAATGAATGTCAAATAACACTTAATGGAAAATTATGTGGTGTTGGAAACAAATATGAGAAACTGTATTATTTGCAAGATAGAGTTAATGGTAGAAATGATGAAAATGTGAACCATGTTGATAATGTGCCTTTACATTCCAACTGCATTCATGAGTTACACAGAAAGTTTGGCCATGCCAGTTTTAAAAGTTTGAAAAAATTACTTCAGTTGTGTCCTGAAGTAAAAGTAAATGAATGCAGAAATCACTTGGATTGCACAGTCTGTAATCAAGTGAAGGTCAAGGCTTATCCATTAGCGAAGCAAACAAAGAGGGTAGCCGAAAGACCATTTCAGTTTGTTCATGCTGACGTTGCTCAAGCAAATTGTTTGTCACTTAGCGGCTGTAAATATTTTCTTGTGATAGTAGACAGGTATTCAAGGTTTTCGTTTGTAAGAATTTTGAAAAACAAATCAGATGCCGGTGAAAGTTTGAAAGCATGGGTGAAAATGGTTGAAAGAGAGTTTGATCTCAAAGTAGGCACAATAATCACAGATAGAGGTGGAGAATTTTTGAGTAAACAATTGTCTAATTGGTTTCAAAAGATGGGAATCAGACGTCAGACGACTTCTCCCGCATCGCCAGCGGAAGACGGGCTTGCGGAGAAATGTGTCAAAGATTTAAAACAAATCACAGCTTGTTTGATAGCAGATGCAGGTGTCAAAGATTGTTTTTGGGGTGAAGCAACTTACACAGCCAACCACATCAAAAATCGTTTGTATCATTCAGGAATAGATGACATACCCTACAGAGTGCTGTATGGGAGAAATCCAAACTTTAAATATTTGAGAGTGTTTGGACAATATGCACATGTTTTCATTCCAGCCTGTTTTAGGAGAAAGGGTGATCCTAAAAGCAGGAGACTAATGTTTTTGGGCTATTCTGGAAACAAATACAGATTTCTACTTGGTCAGAAAGAGATACAATATTCCAGGTCAGCAAATTTTGAAAAGCATGCTGGATGGGAAAAATTACATGCGAATAAGGAAGTTTTCTTAAGGTTAGGTGACACTAACACAGACACACAAAAAGAACCAACTTCAGGAAACGGAGGGGTTTCAACAAAACAAGAATCTTCTGACAGTCACAGTAGTGCATCAGATGATGACATGCAAGATAGACCCACAACAAGTAGGATGACACAAGATAAGAGATTTAGTCACAGGACAGAAACACCCAAGACAGACACAGAGGATGACACTGACAGAGTTGTAAGTTTTCAGCCTAGACGCACACAAAGAGTGAGGAAACCGCCTGATAGATTTGTGGTTCAAAGTGCAAGAGTTTGTTTAGTAACTGAGGAGCCTGAGAGTTTTGATGTAATACAGGAATTGTCTAGGGAAGAACAAGTTGAAGAAAGCATTGTACGGTTTGAAACAAAGTGCCAGAGCTTGGAATTTGTGCATAAATGATGAGCTGATAAAACTTGGATATAAGAGAAGTGTGGCAGATGCATGTGTATATACCAAAGGAGACATTGTGCTTGTGATATATGTTGATGATTTATGCGTGGCGGCTAAATCACAACAAGAGATTGATACTGTAAAAAGGGAATTGTCTAGAAAGTTTGTTTTAAAAGATCTTGGACAGTTGAGAGCATATCTTGGAATTGATGTAGAAAAGACAGATGAAGGAGATTACTTGTTGAGTCAAAGCAGGAAAATTGAGAAGTTAATTGACAAGTGTGGTTTACAATTTGCTAAAGTTGTAAAAACACCAATGACAACAGGTTTTGTTTCAGGAGAGACAACCAAAGAGTTTGAAAACAAGACTTTGTACAGAAGCGTTATAGGATCTTTGCAGTTTATAGATTGTCATACTAGACCAGATATCGCTTATGCTGTGAACGTGTTGTCAAGGAGAGTAAACAGTCCAAAAGTAGAGGATTGGACAGCTGTGAAACATTTGTTAAAGTATTTGAAAGGTACTTTAGACAAGAAGTTAGTAATCAGATGTAGTGATGAAGATTTAGAATGTTTTGTTGATAGTTCTTTTGCTTCTGAGATGCATGACAAGAAATCAATTACAGGAATGATTGTAAAATATAGTGAGAGTCCAATTATTTGGAGGAGCAGGAAACAGAACAACGTAGCTTTGAGTACAAGTGAAGCTGAATTTGCAGCATTAAATGAAATTGTGAATGAAGTTCAATGGATTACACAATTGTTAGATGATTTGGATGAGAGTTATAGAACACCAGTTGAAATTTTGGAGGATTCACAATCTTGTATAGCAATGGCAGAAACAGAAAACTTGAGAAATCGAAGTAAATATGTGGCAGTGAGATATCAGAATGTGCGGGACATGGTACAGAAAGGTGAGATAAAGTTGAGGTACATTGAATCTCAAAACAACATTGCAGATTTGTTTACCAAGGCATTAACAGCAGAGAAACATGAGAGTTTTACACAACAAATAGGTTTGACAGTTTGAGGCACATACATCTTTTCATTTCGGAGGGGATTGTTAAGGCAAGGAGCATGGGAATTATAGTCATAGAAATGCAAAGCTGTATGTGAGAACCAAAGTCTGTAAATTTCCAGCACAAGGTGAGATAGTGTAGTCAGACATGTACACAACAACAACAGATGTGGGTATAGCCATAACACACACGGAATAGCAACACAAGTTCCGGAAAGGAAGGTCATGGAAAAGGTAAACAACGACATCATTGAAAACATCACATGAGTGTTTAGGTCATAGTAAGAGGTTGGACTATAGTATGGGAAAGTGTGAAAATAACCAATAGTATTGATTGTACACACCCAGTACACACCCAGTGCACACCCAGTGGGTGGTAACAAAAAGTTGAACTATTTCAGTATTGTTCCGGTGAGCCATTGCAGCCCAGCCCTGCACCATCCTCCACACCACACCATCAACAACAATGTGAACTAGAAGGTGAACCTGAACTTGTAACTAAGCTTTTGTGCAGGAGGAGATGAGTTTGTATATAGCTTGATTAGCATAGCCAGAGTGTGTTTAGCAAGAGCAAGAAATGTGTTGCAAAGATGTTTATTGTTTTACTATAGAGTTTGTATTATTCAAGTAGTCAATAAAGATAGTTTAGTGCACAGCTCGCGTGTTTTGTTGACTGCATGAAGAGAGAAGCAGCAACAGTGATTCCAGAAGTTCCAGAGCTGATGTTTTGTTCCTGAGCCGCTTCTTGGGCAACTCTGCTACCTGCAACACATCACACCATTGATCAGTTCTGATCAGCCCAGTTTGAACAGATGGTGAGGACCTGAGCCTGGGTAAAGTGCATCACCTCCCATCATCCCCAACACATAAGTGCCCTTGGAGTGGTGTTGTGATGTCCGTTGTGCGCCGTGCCATTTGGATGCGGCACAGGAGGCTGCACTCTTTCCTGGACATGAGGGACTTGGAAACTGTGGTACACGCTCTGGTAACTTCACGCTTGGACTACTGTAATGCACTCTACATGGGGCTACCCTTGTGCTTAACCTGGAAACTGCAATTAGTTCAAAATATGGCAGCCAGACTTGTTACTGGAACACTTAGGAGAGAGCACATAAGACCAGTGCTTAAAGCTCTCCACTGGCTGCCAATTAGTTTTTGGGCACAGTACAAGGTGTTGGTTTTAACCTTTAAAGCCCTACATGGCTTAGGTCCATCTGATCTGAGGGACTGTTTCTTCCTATATGAACCCCTCCCCTGCACACTCCGGTCCTCTGGGAGGAACCTGCTACAGCCCATGAAGAGAGGTGCAGGCCTCCCAGAGGGCCTTTTCAGCTATCGCCCCCAAGCTGTGGAATGACCTGCTGGATGAGATGCGTCTCATAACGTCCATTGAAGGTTTTAAAAAAGCTTTAAAGACACATCTCTTCTGGCAGGCCTTCCTAGACGTTGCTTAATTTCCCCGGCTCCAAACCTTATGTTTTGTTTTTCGTCCAGCTCTTTTATTTTCACATTTAATCTTGCCCATACAGCCCCAGGAATGTTGTTTTTAAGGAATCGTTTTATATTTTAGTATTGTGTTTTAATTCATAGCTAATTTAATCTTATTTTAAGGGGTGGGAGTTGGAATGGGATTGTTTTTAATTTTGTACTGTTTAAACTCTGTTGTAACCCGCCCCGATTGTTTGTTCAGAGGGGCGGGCTATAAATAAAAATTGTTGTTGTTGTTGTTGTTGTTGTTGTCACACACACTGTGTAAAACGTGGTGTGCCAAAATAGTGCCCATGGTGAGTGGAAAGGCTCAGGAGCGTGTGGATGCTCCACTCTCCCAAACCCTAGTTTTGGCCGCAGGCCAGTGCAAAGTGCAGGTCTGTTCCAAGCCTAAGTTAGAGAAGGATGCATCATATCACTCTGTTTGTTCAATGTATACACAGAAAATATAATTCAAAAAACAGGCTTAGATTGGGAGAAAGGAGAAAACTGAGGGGAGGAATATCAACAACCTAAGATATGCAGATGCCATCATGATACTACCAGAAAATAACAAAGACTTGGAACATCTACTAAGGAAATTCAAAACAGAAAGTGCAAAGGCACATTTAATGCTGAACGTTAAGAAAACTAAAATAATGACCATGGAGGATATTCACAAATTCAATACAGATGAGGAGGAAATCGAAACAAAGACTTCCTATATTTTGCATCAGTCATTGACCAGAACAAAAACTACAGTCAAGAAATCAAGAGAAGACTAGGACTAGGAAGAGCAGCTATGAAAGAACTGGACAAGATCCTAAAGTGCAAAGAGATACAGTTGAACACTAAGGTAAGGATTGTTTATGCCACTGTATTTCCCACCATTATGTTTGGTTGTGAGAGCTGGATGGTGAAGAAAGCTGATATGTAGTGCAGGGGAAGAGTTCTGTGGATACCATGGACAGCTAAAAGGACCAACAAATGGGTACAAGAGAAAATTGTATCTGAAATTTTCCTAGAAGCAAAATGACTAAATTGAGGCTATCTTGTTTTGGGCACATCATGAGAAGACATGACTCACTAGAAAAGACTATAATGCTTGGAAAGACAGAGGGCAGCAGAAAGACAGGAAGACCACACACCAGATAAACTCAGTCAAAGAGAACACAGCTCTAAGTCTGCAGAAAATGAGCAGGTCTGTTGTGGACAGGAAGTCTTGGAGATGTCTAATTTACAGAGTTGCCAGAGAGTAAAGTTGACTTGAGGGCAATTAACAACAACAACCAGGTAAACAAATGGTTAATGATGTGATGGTTTTAAGTTGCATTAATTGGGTTCAGCCTAATAGAAGAGTAACAGAGACCCTGAGAGGCAATTGTCTAATGAGATGACTAGTTGAGGTGACTTTGAGATGCTTCCAAGTATAAAAATATATACTTTTCTAACATGTCTAGATACACATTTTTCTGTTCCACTCATGAACAGATGTCCTTGGATCTGGGATGACCTAGGGACAGGCTGGGAGTTTGGACTATGTGGTCAAGCTTTGACCAAGCATCCATAGGTGCACCAGGCATCAAGCCCCCTTGTTCCTTTTTCTTCTTGGTGCCTGATGCACCTATGGATGCTTGGTAAAAGTTTGACCACGTAGTCCAAACTCCCAGCCTGTCCTTAGGTCATCCCAGATCCAAGGACATCTGTTCATGAATGGAACAGAAAAATGTGTATCTAAGACATGTTAGAAAAGTTATATTCTTTTAAAACCTTGGCTGAATATGATCTAGGCTGTTGTGATTTTGTAACTTTAAATAAATGCTTGAAAAGTAGGAGGGTTGTGCCCTTCATGTAAGATACACCCTCTTGCTAATGTAAATTGCCGTTTCAAATAAAGTTTCCTTTACAGACCTTCTTTCACACTCTTTCACATGACTACTTGGTCTCATCCCTCCATGGGGTGGGTGGGTAGGGCAAGTCTCTACAGAGTCAGAGGTGGAAAGCACAAGTCAAGAAAATTCCTCCCCACTGTGTTATAAGTAAAGGAGAGAGGTTAAAATCAGTGCGTGGTGGCAACTCAGATCATCACTAGAGGTTTCATCCTATTTTGGAGAAGCAGGAGGAGGGACCTAGAATTGGCACATTAGTATAGCTATCTCATTGCAGATAAGACTGTTTACATCTATTCTGATTTAGATGAACACCAAATCAGAACACCAGGCCACCCCACCACCCCAGGAAAGAGATGTGTAGTACTTCCTGCTGCTGTGTAGACTTGTTGCTTGCTCCCTGCATGCTCCATTTCACCTGGTGGACTGCTGGCCGCAGACTGCTTTCTGCCAGGACCAGGCCCCAGGTACCCAGCCAGGAACACCTGCTCCCCTTGAGAAGGGGATAAAGGCTGGGTGCCTGCTGTGGCAGGCCCACCACCAGTGAGCTGCTTCAGAAGGAGGGGGCAAGGGCCAGGGCCAGGGCCAGGACCAGTCTACTTGGCTTGTAGAGGAGGATATAGTTTAATATATTTTTATGTAATCAATTAAACTGTATTTTGATGTTGGTATTTTAGTTAAGGTAAGGGGATGAACTTTTTACTCATGTATGTATGTATTAATTGTATATGTAATTGTTTAAGCATTTTTGTAAACTGCTTTGATCTGTTGGAAAGGTGGTATAATAATAATAATAATAATAATAATAATAATAATAATAATACAACAGTCCTAGTAGGTGTAATTTTGCCCTTTACTTCTGCAGCAATAATAGACACCTTTCTATTTGTACAGTTCAAGGACACAGAATCTTTTGAGATACAAGCTTCACCATGTGTGCCATGGATCCTTGCTCTCTTTGTTTTTGATACATCTCTGGTATTTGTTACCAGAGACCAGACCAGAAGGAAAAGCCAGATTGGAGACAGAGTCAACCATATGACGCATCTCCCAGCTCTGCCCCCAGACCGGTGTGATGCTGTGTGCACAGCATCACTGTGCTCCTCTGGTGCTGCATCTGCACAACACAGCTCTGAAGGAGTGCTGTAAAGCTGTGGCATTGTGGCTGTTGCTTTTTATGGCTCCTTTTTGTGCTCAGCAAAGGCCAGATTGGGGCCACACTGTGCGGTTGCCACAGACCTGAACTGGCTGTAAATGGGGTGGCTGCAGGCTGTCCCTTAGATATTTTGTTATTATTTCTTACAAATGGAAATCTATAAAAATGGCATGCAACATTTCTTGTCCATTCAAATATTAATTCTCATAACATGTTCTTCTGACCATGTTCTTGCTCACACAGAGTTATGGATAGGGTTACCAGAAGCATCCCAGGAAATTTCAGGGCCAAAAACAGAGACATCACCAAAATATCCAGTGATATTATGAGGTGAGCCCAAGTGACATCACAAGGTGGACCTGATGATGTTTCTTAAGTATAATACAATAAACATTAACCAGAGCTGCTCAGAGCAAATTGAAATTCAGATTCAAAATTCAAATTCAAAAAAACAAAAAGACCACTATTCTACATCAGCTACTTAGTTAGGTACATTCGACAGACCCCCCCCCCCTCAGCAAATGGGATGAAAATGTCATTTATCCATGCTTCAACTGCCGACAGAATGGACCCCCTTTATCCATGCAGCTGATGCCTAATTAAGTGGGGGAGGGGAGATTTCATTGTGGCAATAGTATCACAACTGTGATTAAGGGCTTTATGACATGCGGTATTTACAGTCACCTCTCCTAACTCATGGATCTGAAATCCGCAACCTCGAATATCCATGGAGGGGTGACCTGTGCTATTTCCAATGGCGCTTGTGCTCGGACTGTGCACCCAGGCTGTATGCATGGGGGACATGCCCCATTCAAGCCTATGAGGATTGAACATGTGTGAGCCTCCATTTTTGCGGGGGGAGGGGGGGCCTGTAAGCTTTTACAGGACTGTTTGCAGAGATTTCTTGCAGTAGTGCTCATAAGGAAAATTCTACCGTGCCAAAGTTCTTTTAAAATCGGGCACTTTCATACCTTCCAACTGCCTCAGTTTTGTAGGGATAATTCTAATTAATCCTATGTCCCACATGATATTTCTGCAAACAAGCTGGTAAAACGTGAGCTAGACTGTTAGTGGATTTGTAATTGGTTGACTAGCTGAACCCAAAGGGTGCTGAACAATGATTTCCCTTCGTCTTGGAGATAAGTGACCAGGGGGATGCCACAGGGCTCTGTCCTGGGCCCAGTGCTATTCAACATCTTTATCAATGACTTGGATAAAGGAATAGGGAGCATGCTTATCAAATTTTCAGATGACACCAATAATAATAATAATAATAATAATAATAATTTATATTTCCCGCCTCTCCCCATGGATCGAGGCGGGATTCCAACAGATTAAAAACAGTACAAAATCATCATAAAAATGTACATACATTATTACATACAGTTAAAATCTAAGGACCACATAACTTTAATAATTATCCATACTATTATCAATTTTTACCTAATTAGCTACTGTCGTTCCTTGACCATTCAAACTGTCATATCAGGTCAGGTGGATAGGCCCGCCGGAAGAGATCCATCTTTAGTGCTTTTTAAAAAGCATCCAGAGTAGTGATAAGACGGATCTCCTCCGGCAAGTCATTCCAGAGTTTCGGAGCCACAGCTGAGAATGCTCTCTTAGATGTTGCCGCCAGTCTTGTATTGGTGGCTTCCAGTAGATTTTTTCCTGATGTTCTGAGGGTGTGGGGTGGATTATGTAGGGAGAGACGTTCCTTCAAGTAACTCAGGCCTTAGCCATATAGGGCTTTAAAGGTAACGGCCAACATTTTGTATTGCGCCCGGAAGCTGATTGGTAGCCAGTGTAAGGATTTTAATATTGGGATGATATGATCTGTTCTTAATGCTCCGGTCAGCAATCTGGCAGCAGCATTTTGGACTAGTTGAAGCTTCCGGACTTGGTATAAAGGTAGCCCCATGTAAAGTGTATTGCAGAAATCCAGACACGAGGTTACCAGTGCATGTATCAATGTTTCAAGGTCCTCTCTGCCCAAGTTAGGGACGCAGTTGATGTATTACCCATAGGTGATGCCACGAGCTCTTGGCTGTCGCCTCCACCTGAGATGTCAACTGGAGCAACAAGTCCAGGAGCATGCCCAAACTGTGTACTTTGTCCTTTAGGGGAAGTGTGACCCCATTCAGAACAGGTTGGAAGATCTCCATCCCTGGGCTGGGAGAGCCTATCACAAGTACCTCCATTTTCTCTAGATTCAGCTTAATGACCTTAATAGATTAGAAAGCTGGGCCAAAACTACCAAAATGAATTTCAACATGGAGAACTGTAAGGTACTGTACTTAGGTCGAAAAAATGAAATGCATAAATATAGGATGGGAGACATCTGGCTTTACAAGATGACATGTGAAAGGAATCTAGGGGTCTTAGTAGATCACAAGTTGAACATGAGTGTGATGTGGCAGCCTAAAAGTCCAATGCAATCAATAGAAGTATAATGGTGCCACTCCTGCGCTGCTGCTGGAAACATGCCTTATGAGGAGAGACTTAAGGAGCTGGGTATGTTTGGACTGGAGAAGAGAAGGTTAAGGGGTGAAATGATAGTCCTGTTGAAATATTTGGAGGCATGTCATATTGAGGCTGTAGCAAGCTTCTGCTGCTCTAGAAAATGAGACCCGGATTGATGGATTCAAACTACAGGAAAAGCAATCCAGCTCAACATTACAAAGAACTTCCTGACAGTAAGAGCTGTTTGACAGAGGAACACATTTCTTTAGAACGTGGTGGAGTCTCCTTTGGACGTTTTTAAACAGAAGCTGGATGGCCTGTTGTGGTGCTTTGATACTGTGTTCCTACATGTCAGAGAGTTGGACTGGATGGCCCATGTGGTCTCTTCCAACTCTATGATTCTATGTAGTTATCATATGGGGAAAATGTGGAGTTTAAACAGTGATTAACCTGTGAAAATCATACAATTGATATTAAAACACAATTAAAATGAGATTAACACAAGAGCCATTATCCCGTGAATAACCAGGGAATAACCAGGCAATAAACAGCAAAAAGTCATTCTTAGGAAAATCCTGTGAATGATTTCCTGCTGTTTCTTGCCTGGTTATTCATGAGATAATGGCACTTTAATCACATTTCATCTCTATGTCATGTGAAAACCATTAGCACATTTGTAGGAATATCACGGGTTAATCATCGTTTATACGATGGTGTAATAAACTCCTATGATTCTATGTCCTCCCACTTTTTCTACTGCATTCAGAATGTCTCAGTTTCTTTCTCCTCCTCCCACTTTCCCTCTTTGTTCTAGTTTGCACTCATAGTTCAACACCAGGAAGAGGAGGGGAAGAATATTGTCCTTTCCTGCAGACTTAGGCAAAAGCAAACTGCTGCAGCCTCTAATAGCTTGTGTATTCTTCCTCATGAATACCCTTTGCCATCTTAGCCACACTTGGATGCTGCTTGGCTACACATGTCCTGGTTTTTATCTGTGAAATACTTGAAGGTAGTTTACAGTTTGCTTAGGTAGTGTGGGATATGTTTTACCAAAGTGTTACATAACTAGAGACCCTGGAACCTGTTTATAAAGTGGGGAGGTACACCTGATTGTCAGGTGAGACATTATGAATTTTCTGTACTTACATGTATTTTATTTACAAAACAGTAAAACACAAAATAACACAGAAAACAGAATATACTGAATAATACAGGCAGAGTCTCCATTATCTGAAATACTTGAGGGCACAAGTGTTGATTTTTATTATTAATTTTATTTTGGAATACCTGTATTATATACATATACAATAAGATATCTTGGAGATGGGGTCCAACTCAAAACACAAAATTTATTTATGTCACATATACACCTTATACACATAGCCTAAAAGTAACTTGATAAAACATTTTAAGTAATTTTGTCTGTGAAAGAAAGTTTGTGTACATTGAACCATCAGAAAGCAAAGGTGTCACTATCTCAGCTACTCATGAAAAACATTTTGGTTTTGGAATATTTCAGATTTTGGATTTCCAGATCAACCTGTAATCATGATGATCATGGTCATCATCATACCAACTAAAGCAATTAACCATGCAAGTATTGTGAAGGCAATGACAAAATACTAAATGAAGCATTATAAAATTGTTTAAAATATAAAATTAATATTTCAAGGTAAGGTGAAAACATAGTAGACCTTAATAAGGGAATGCAAAGATGGCAATAAACTAGGAAACCTCTGACTGGTAGCTCCTGAGGGGACTCAGTTACATTAAGAGTCTTGGTCATACTGCTTCCTAGTGCCTGACCAGCCTTAGGGAAGCTCAAGCGCCCCTTTTCCATTGTTTTCTGCTCCATGTACATGATTAACTATCTGCTGCCTTTTCATGGCAGCCAAAATCTGCTGCCTGATGACATTTCTCTTCCTTAGCACTGATGCTCAGAGCCAATCCTGACTCTGTGTTTGAATCTTTAAAAATGATCAGAGATAGTCTGGCCAAAATCTAGACAGACCAATCTGGAGAAGGCTTGCAGAATCAATGGGAATTTGATAAATTAATATTTATGTTAGTTCTGCTGAGTCAACGAGTCTACTTTAATTGAACCTAACAATTAGATCTAGGCCTCTGATGATGACAAATCTTTCATATACTGTGTAGTTTATTCCTTGTGACCCAAAATACACTGAACTCTCATTTTGCTCAAGAAACCTTATTGTGATTTGTTACTTCTGTAAGGATTTTCTAAACATAGCCCAAAATCTAGAGCCTTCAAAAGAAAAGAAAAATAAGAGGAACTAATGAAAAGACTATCCAGGTAAAATATTTCACAGTCAGCACCACTGTGGGTTCTGACCTAATAATGTGTAATCTTGTCTATTACGAGAGATTCTTCTGAGAAAGTTTTCCTGTAATGGAGTTTGTGTATTTCCTAGACCTCTTCAGATCTCTCATGGACATTTCAAAAACAGTAATACCTATGAAGTTTTCACTATGTCTATAGACTGATATCTTTTAGGGAGGAAACCCCACCAAAATCATCTGTTTCCTCTCAAAGCTGTATTTTATTTATTTACGTGGTCCTGTCTTATTTTTAAAATAATCTGGGTTTGTATCAAAAACCTTTATTTTTGCTTGCTTATTTTTATTATTTTTATTTTCAGCAAGAATGTCCTCTTCTGTCTAGAGACCTCTGCTAGCAACAATATGGAACACATGGAGTATTTTCTGCTTGTCAGACATTTACATGGTTCCTCTTACTCTAATTGGCACTTTGATGACAATCTAAAGAATTATATTGAATTTCAAGATGAACTTTGTTCTCACATTCCACTGAGACAGTTGGCAGATTGATAATACTCAAATCATTGTTTGCTATTTGTATTTTCAACAAGCTGCTAAACAGTTTGTTCAGTATCAGTTCACCTTGTTTTCTATAGCTGTTTCACTAACTCACTTATCTCTTTCCAGGGAAGCATATGCTTCTAATTTTAGTGGAAAATAACCATGGGAAATCTTGGCTGTATTCAGTCAGCTATTTTATGTCACCTGCATAAAAATTCTACTTGGCATTTTAATTTTTGGCAAGGGGTGTGCTTACTACTTTTTGAGCACATTCAGACTATGGTGACTAATGGTTTAAGGTGGGACTTGGAGAAGAATGGCTTTCCAGCTATTGGACTGCAACTCCCATTAGCCCCAGGCAGCAGAATCAATGGTGAAGGTTAATGGCAAATGCTACCCAACAACATTTGGAGAGTCAAATGTTTCCTAACCCTAGATGGGATGGGTCTTATATACTTCTCTGCTCTCCTTTCAGCCACAAGGAGAGGCGTATGCTTTGATGAACAAATTGGAGTTGCAGTGTGATTGTTGTGTTGTTAATAACCATCAAGCTGGTTATTAGTATCCTTATGAAAGAGAGACTTCCAAAACAGCCCTGCTTAGGACTTGTGAACTTAGGGTCATGGCTTCCTTGATTGACTCTATCTATCTTTGTCTTTTCCTACCACCTTCAACTTGACCAAGCATTATTGTCTTTTCTCATGTGATTTCATAATGCATCTAAAATATGATGGCCCCAGTTTGGTCACATTGGCAGATGGGCAGGAAAGAGTGGCTTGAAGCTGCCTTTTTAAAAACCACATTGAAACCTCACCAACCGCACCACCAGCTCCCAAGGCAGCTGGAGTGCTCATGTCATGACCACATGACATGGCTTCAAGCCAGGAAGAAGCAGAAAAAAGCTGCTTCCTTTTTGAAAAAGCATAAGGCGCCTAGAGAGCAATTTCCTGCTAGCTTCAAGGCATGTGTCATCTAAATGCCATGCCTTCAAGCCAGCCTGAAAGCACCTCTTTTTGCCTGACTGTTTAGCCCATTAGGCTTTCAGATAGAGTTCAAGGTTGATTTGGCCTGCTGTTGTGTGCCTTCAAGTCATTTCTAGGTTATGGTGACCATAAGGCAAACCTATCATGAGATTTTCTTGGAGAGATTTTTTTCACAGAAGGTTTGCCATTACCTTCCTCTAAGGGAGTGTGACTTGTCCAAGGTCACCCGGTGCATTTCCATGACCAAATGATGATTCAAAACCTGGTCTCCCAGAGTTCTAGTTCAATAGGTAAATGACTCCAACTTTGACTTGACCTAGGATTTATTATTTTTATGGTATCTATAGAATTCTCCTCCAGACCCTCATTCCAAATGAGAGCAGTGACAACCCCCTCATTTACTGCTTCCCCATCACACAGTATTTGCTACCCGGAATAGGTGTCTCATTTACCTAATGGAGGACTATGCATAAAAAGTATATGAGGAAAAGGTAGCAATTCCATTTTAAGTCCAGTAACTGTCCATCTCATCTTTTCAAATAGTGCTTCTGACATCATTTGGATAAGATGAGCAGGATCTGACAACTTGCAATACAAATTCTGGCTACTTTTCAAATGTTAAGAAAAAGAAATAAAACAAATGTGCAGGCAATCCCTCTTCCTCAAATGTAGCTTAGGTACAGTCATGACCCATGATTCTGTCTGTAGCACTGCTGGTCCATCAGCTTCCTGTGACCTAAGATTTCCAGGCTAAAACCTGAGACCATGGGAACAGAAGCTTGTGGGCATCCACAAGCCTAGGTTCTTGTCATGTAATAGATGCGGGGCATGCAAGGACTGGGAATCTGATTCTGGTCAGCTGATTGTGGAAACAGCCACAATGGTAATGTAATTAAAAGAACCCAGGACTGAAGTACAAGCCAGATAACCAAGTAATATGGCAACCCAGAGGTAGTGGTGGTGGTGGGGGGGGTGGGGGGTGGGGACAAAAACACTTTTTAAAATTAGCCTAGCAGCTGCAGTAGTTACCACCATTCACGTTAAGACTCACATGTTATGTGGACTTACCTGCAGCTCCCACGAGATGTGGAACCCTAAGTGGGGTGGCACTTGTGAAAGGTTCACCATCAGCCCTCATGGAATCCCCCCACACATTTTTCTACACTGTTGCTGCCATCTTGTACAACAAAAATGTTCACGAATCATGATGCTGGCACTCCACTTCCCACCTTGACCCAAGTGGAGCAAAGGATCCCGCTGCACACAGCTACTGTTCTTCTTCCTTATACCCTCCCCTTGTTCTTGGCTTTTGGGTGCTGAACCAATGAACCAATGGGTCTAGATTGGTGCCCAGACTTTAAAGCTACCTAACATTCCAAAACTCAATAATCCCCCCCCCCCTTCAGTGTCTGCTTTTGTCTCTCCACTTTCTGAGGCAGAGCAATCTCCTGAAACTCCAGCTGGTATCTGGCAACCTTAATTGTCTGTTCTTATATTAAAATGGCATCTTCTGAGCTAATCTTCAGTTTGCTGAGTGACTAAGCGGGATATCGAACACACATTCTATTAGAATGTGCTGGTGTTGGGAAAAGAACACCAGAAAATCCAGTTGCAATTTTATGGTATTTTTGTTCTACTCTACTTGGGACTACATATAGTATATTATAGTACAGTATATAGGCTGATAATGAAGGGAACGTTTATCTCAATCCATCCTGCTTCTACCTCTTGGATTCCACTGCAACAATCAGACTAGAATAATTTCCATGTAATAGCAATTACTTCTACTCTATGAAGAGCTCATGGCTGCAAAATGCAGATAGCAATAAGATGATCCAGATAAATAAGTTATTTTGGCAAGAATCTTAGACCTTCTTCTTCTTCTTTTTTTTTTTTAAAAAAGAAGCTTAATTACAAAATGCACAAGGCTAAAAAAAAGAAAAGAAAGAAGCCATTTCACTTTAACTTTGACCATTGATCTTTCACTTTACTCTTGACCGTTGATTTATTGGAAAAAGATTTGGAATTGCTGCCAAACAAGCCAGCCATTCTACCTATGCCCTGACCTTCCATTATAAGACACAAGGAGTTATGGGGCTATATCTTCTCCAGCCAGCTGGAGAGAATGAACAGAACAGGGCTGCGGAGAATTAACCTATTCTTTCTGAAACTCAGAAGCATAAGAGTTTGCTGTCTGGCAGTGCATCCTGCAAGGGGGGAAGGGGTATCTTAGCCATCCTCAAGAGACCATTTTCCCATGAATTTTCTTTTGGCAAATGTAACACTGAGGAAGATATAGACCAAACACTATGGCTCAGTGCTTCTTGGGAGGTAGTGAACAATCTTGGGTTTTTACTGAGACAATTGAACTGGATTCATTGAAAAAAAAGGAAATACTCCCTTATTCCAAGCAGCAATGTGGCACTGCTTTAAAATGGAAGGGATGTGTTTTCTCCCTGAAGTTCAAAGATGCTTAGATTTATAACTTTGTGGGGCTTTACTCAATTCTTTCCATAAATCCGCTATCTGATTTATGTTTGAAGTCTGAAGGATGCTTAGTATTATTAAAATAATGCTCTATTACTTTGAAGAATCTCATAAAAATTGCTGCAGGGGCCAAAACAAGCTATGTAGAGTTGAGCCAGAGCAATGGCTCCTATTTAATCCATTGTTTTAGAGTTCTTTTGTAATACACAACAATTAAACTCAACAGGTTATGAAGACAGCCTATATTGGGATATGGAGGAATGGTCTCTTCTGAATATTATGAAAGAGGAATACAGTATTAGGAAAGAGTAATTTTGTCTGTTAATGATCAATTGCTAAAAGCAATTGTTTAAAAAGAGAGGCAGCGTGGCATAGTGTTTTAAGTGTTGGACTAAGACTCTAGAGTCCAGGGTTCATATTCCCACATGGCTATGGAACCCCACTGGCTGATCTTAGGCAAATCACACTTTCTCAGCCTCAGTGGCAGGCAAAGGCAAAAAACCCTCCTCTAAACAAATTCTGCCATGAAAAAGGTTTGCCTTAGGGTCACCATAAGTCAGAAACAACTTGAAACAACTGGTTAAAAAAGAAGTGGGGGGATGGGGAGAAAGTAAAATGACACACGTCTGGAAAAGCTGACTCTCTTTAATACTTTCCTATTACCATGTTTTGGAGCCAGTAATTCATCAAGTACATGTATTAGGAGTCAGGGCTGGCCCTACCATTAAGCAGGTTAAGGTAACAGTCTCATAGCAGATGCTGGGGACAATAGTGGCTGCTTCTTGGCTGATCCTCCTGAACTCCAGCTGTTTCCTCTGTTGGAGGAGAGAGCAAAGCATGCAATACAAAATTAGCCTAGTTCCTCAGGTCTGGTGGAATACATTTCTAGTGTACGATTCTCATCTTAGTGCATAACAGGGTGCCATCTTATTCTTTGCCTCAGGCAGGAAAAGGTCTTGGGCTGTCTAGGTAGTCCTGTTGGGTATGCTGCATGGAAAAGCCTAAGGTCATAGGTAGTGCAGCCACTGTGATGGTGTTATAGCTTTACTCTGGGTTATACAGCCTGTGGCCTTAAGTCTTTGCTGTCCCCTAAGTATTCTTCAAGCTAGGAGGACCCCAACTTCTTCACCCGGAACCATAGGTGATGTTGTGCCTTGACTTTTGAGGCCACTAGTAGCACCAGTAAAACTGCTTCAGAGATCAAATGGAGATAGGTGACACTTTGACTCCCCACCTAGTTATCATAGAGTCATAGACTTGGAATGCAAAGGTCATGTCATCCAACCTGATGCAGAAATACACAACAAAAACACTCTCAAAAGATCACCATCCAACTTCTGTTTAAAGACCTTCAAAAAAAAAAAGGGGGGGGGGAATCTTTTTACTTGTAAGTGGAATTCGCTGATTCATGTCCTAGCCTCTGAAGAAGCAGAAAAAAGAGATTTCCCCATCTTCTACCTGACATCCCTTTAAATGTTTAAAGTTGGCTGTCATATTACCTCTCAAACTTGTCTTTTCCAAATTAAACATACCAGGGTCCCTAAGCCATTCTACATACAGATTGGTTTCCAGAACTTTTACCATCTTGGCCACCTTCCTTGGGACGTTTTCCAAGATGTCAATATCCTTCTTGAATTATCGTTCCCAGAACTGCACATAGTAAAACAGCTGAGATCTAAACTAAGCTGAATAAAATGGCACTGTTACTTTCCTTGATCTGGGTGCTATATTCCTATTGATAGATTGCATTCATTTTTGCTATATTCCTATTGATAGATTGCAATCTACTGATAGATTGCATTCCATCACTCTGCTGAGTCATGTTTAGCTTGTGGTGTACTAAGACCCCCAGATACTTTTCACAGGTAATACTGACAAGCCAGGTGTCACACATCCTGTGTTTATGCATTTCATTCTTCCTGCCTAAACATAGTACCCCACATTTAGCAGGCAGGGAAGGGAGGTTTCAAAGTTCCCAGCTTGTACACTGAAATGTGTGCCGTTGACTTATTGTATGCATGCACATATATGCCCATGCATGAGCACCCCTTCCCCACTAGCTGACATGGGACTGAAAAGGTTGCCCATGCCTCTTCTTGTCAGCTGCCAGCTTTGAAGGACAAGAACAATCAAAGCAACAAATCAATGACTGACCACAAAGGACAGACTGGGGCGTTACAGACAAGCCACCGTACCTGGATAGGAGCAAGAATTCAGCAGGCTCCCAAACAAAAGAGAAGCAGGAGCCAGACAGTGGGGGGAGAGCTCACAAAAAGCAAGTTCAAAAGTGGGAGCAAGGACGGGTCAAGGTGAGAGCACAAACCGGTCTGGCATCTGAGCAACAAACAAGCATCGCAGCTGTTATGTGGCTTAAACATTTCTTACTTTCTCTGTGCCGTTTTATATAGCCCAGGGCAACCAATGAGGAACCAAGACATGCTGGTCAGACATGGCGTAAGGATGTTATTCAGTTGCTAAGGATAATGAGTGTGTAGCATTAGGAGAACAAAAGAGGCAAGGGACAGGATTTGGGGGTTGGCATGTCGTGGTTTCTAAATCTGGCTCCTCACAAAGATCCTGCAGAAGAGTAGTAAGGCTTTGCCTGATTTTACATTTCTGATAAGGTGGTGGGAAGGTTTTCCTGTGGTGGTATCTCTGACATGGGCTTTGCACAAAAATGTACAGGGTGAGCAAAAATATGACACTGGGCACAAAGGGATGAATAAGAAGACATTCTATGAAAATCCAGGCTGAAACATCCTGGGATTGAACCTAGACATAGATTTACAAAACTAAAAAGTACTGTGTAATTATATCATACTCTGACTTTACATGGTATGATTGCTTCATTTACAATAAGTTGTTTTTACTACTACTATTACTGCTACCACTACTACACATTTCTATGGTAGTTTAGTGTGTAAATTGCAACCATCATATATTCATATATACTAATAGCAACTTTAATTGAGTGCTGACATATGTAGTCAAAATGGTGTTTCCTATTCACAGGCACAGGGATGTCCAGGGTTTGAGAAGTATCCAAAATGTACTTAGAGAAAGTATGGTGAGAACAAAACATGCTCACTGCATATTAATTGTGAACATGGCTACATGGAAAAGATGCACAGCTCTTGGACTTTTAATAGCTGTATGGAAAAGAGGTGCAATTTGCATGTTACAAGCGTAACTTGCATGAAAAAGAGCCTGGTCTTCTTTTGCACTTGCCCAACATACTTAATGTTTTGATGACAGGAATCTAGGGTTGAATAGAAGAAATGAAAAGGAGAGTGGCTGGAATTTTAAACAGTGAAACACCCCACACTGTAACATTTTATTGTAGTTCTCACTTGTGTAGTTTTGTATGCAAGTTTGGAAGTTATTTTGTGAGGCTACAACTCCCAGAATTCTCCAGCTAGCGTGGCCAGTTGTAATCCCCAAAGTAACTTTTCCAAATTCTGTTTTCTGTTGTTTTTCCCCTCACTACTCCTATGGGTTGCAGTGCAAGTCTATGAATCTCTACTAAGTTACCACTCCCTAATGAGTTCTCTGGGACTTAGCATCAAGATGAGTGTGTGTAGGAGTGTTGCCAAGTCAAGAGTATCACAGGTTCTGAGATTTCAGGGCCAAAACCTGAGACCAAGGGAAGATTTCATGCAACGTCACACTAGGTGTTACAAGAATGGTGTTACAAGGGCAGCCTCTGATGTGATCATTAAGCATCAACCACAGTTACATAAAGTATGCCATTTAAATAAAAAGCAGCAAGTCTTTTAAAAATGAGGAATATATTGTTGATCCACACAAACCTTGATTTTGCTATTTTATATGAGAGATACCATTTTTCAACACCATTGTATATAATAGTACTTGAGCATCCACAGATTTTGGTATCCATGAAGATCTTGAAACCAAACCCTGGCAGATACCAAAGTTCTTGGCCTGAGATTCCTCCCAATTGCCCTGAAGACTAGACACTTAGAGTGTGCCAAAGGTGTATAGCATGAGTGTGGAATGGGTGGCCCTCCAGGTATTCTTGAACAGTAGCTCCTACTTCTAACCGTTGCTTCTAATTGTCTATGCTAACTAGGTTTGACAACTTTCTGGGGGACCATGAATTTGCAGGAACTAGGCAGAGCAGTGGACAGGAATCATAGAATCATAGAATTGGAAGAGATCACAAGGGCCATCCAGTCCAATCCCCTGCCATGCAGGAACTCACAATCAAAGCATCTCTGACAGATGGGCATCCAGTGATGCTTTTATATTGTATTTGTTTTTTTGTGCTAGGAGTTCAAGTTTATCTTGGGCAGTCATGGGGATGCCTCATCCACAGGGCCACCATGAGTCAGGATCAACTCAATGTAATGTGGAATTAACAGTGAAGACCAATGCCACATGACAGATTATATAGTAAGGATTACTGTCTATTGAACCGAGAAGCCTGAGCACAGAAGCAGATAAGTCATACTACTTCAAACTCTCAAGAGGGGAAAAAGATGAGGGAATCTTTGTATTTTGAAAGGAATTGGGTATCTACAGTTAGTCATGCCTCTGTATAGATGCAATGAATCTGAGAAATAAGCTCTGTGAAAACAAGTTACTCATCTCACTCACTTGACTCTGATTGTTGTAGTTCTTCCTCTGAGGAGACAGATTGAAGCCACTGGGATGATGGCATTAAGGGCCAGAACAATTTTTAATGTTGCAATCAGGGATTAACACTTCATTGACACTCTTTGAGTTCCTGGAAGCTCCAAGAACTAAAGAGCAGGGTGAAACCCTCTACCTCCTCCTTATCATCTCTGGTCTAATCTGTACTACAGAAATGATACAGTTTGGAGTTTATGATGTGCATAAATTCCATATCCCAAGTTGGAAGGATTTTTCTCTCACTGTTTTTAGGCTTCCATGTGCCACGGAAAAGGTTCTAACCTGCACTGCAGAATTAATGCAGTTTGACACCACTTTAACTGCCATGAATCAATGCTATGTGTAACCTACAATGCAAGCATGCCCATGGGGGCATGCTACCACTAATCTGAAGTTAAGGGAATTTTAATACTTAGCTCAAGGGCAACACAGTCTTTGGGATAAATCCCAGCTTTATGGGGTCCCAAAGTACACAGAAATCCAGATGCAAGTTTCCAAATGCATTGAGTTTTTATTCGGGGGGGGGGGGGGAATCAACACACAAATGTACACAAACAACCATGCACGCATACAAGAACTAAGGAGATTAAAGATGTTATGCATTAATTCTGCAGTGCAGATTAGACCCTGTTCAGTGGCACATGGAAGCTTAAACACAATGGGAGAAAAATCATTTTAATTTGGAATTTGGAATTTATGCAGAATCCCAGAGACACCATGAACTCCAATGGAACTTTTTATGGGGTGTGAGGAAAATTTCGAATAAAACTCAGTACTTAAGATTATTTTGGGTGTGTTCTGATTTCACTGCCTTTCTCATAGCATTGACACCTTCACAAGACTTGTCAGGGAAAGGGTCGCCATGTTCTAGACTGACTTGGAAACAGGGCTGAACACCTCTTTGTAAAGTGGTGGTGAGGGTCTGCAGGGATTATGTTTGGCATAGTAAAGAGAAATTACTATTCCTGATTAGAGTTCTAGAGAAGTCTGAACTCTTCATTTTATTTTTCACATTGTCATTGTCCACTTTTGACACCAGCTAACATAAGATAACTCTTGCATTACTTGAGTTGTGACTTCTATAAGTGTTCTTTTGGAACTGAAACTTTTGCTTATGAAAAAAGGCCTATTCCTGAATAGCCCTTCTGTTACAATCAACTCCACATACTTAAGAACCAAACACACCAGGAAACTCAATAAAAACACTGACCTACCCTGCAAGATTACCCAACAACAACAACAACAACAACAACAACAACTGGATATAAAGCACTGGCCTCCACTGCAGGTTGGCATATTCTACAGTCTTCTAGCCACATCCTACTCATAGAATCATAGAATCATAGACTCATAGAGTTGGAAGAGACCACAAGGGCCATCCAGTCCAACCCCCTGCCATGCAGGAACTCCCAGTCAAAGCATCCCCGACAGATGGCCATCCAGCCTCTGCTTAAAGACCTCCAAGGACAGAGACTCTACTACACTCCGAGGGAGTGTGTACCACTGTTGAACAGCCCTTACTGTCAGGAAGTTCCTCCTAATGTTGAGGGGGAATCTCTTTTCCTGCAGCTTGCATCCATTGTTCCGGGTTCTAGTCTATGCAGCAGCAGAAAACAAGCTTGCTCCCTCCTCAATATGACATCCCTTCAGATATTTGAACAGGGCTATCATATTACCTCTTAACCTTCTCTTCTCCAGGCTAAACATCCCCAGTTCCCTAAGGCGGTCCTCATAGGGCATGGTTTCCAGTCCCTTCACCATCTTAGTTGCCCTCCTTTGGACATGCTCCAGTTTCTCCACATCTTTTTTGAATTGTGGTGCCCAGAACTGGACACAGTATTCCAGGTGGGGCCTGACCAAAGCAGAATAGTGGCACTATTACTTCCCTTGATCTAGACACAGTACTTCTATTGATGCAGCCTAGAATAGCATTAGCCTTTTTAGCTGCCACGTCGCACTGTTGACTCATGTTCAACTTATGGTCTACTTGAACTCCTAGATCCCTTTCACACATAGTTTCATTCAGCCAGATGTCCCCCATCCTATATCTGTGCATTTCATTTTTGCGCCCTAAGTGCAGTACCTTACATTTCTCTGCCTTGAATTTCATTTTGTTAGCGTTGGCCCAGTTTTCTAATCTATTCAGGTCATTTTGAATTTTGATCCTGTCTTCTGGAGTATTGGCTTGAATTACTCTTGAAATATAAGTAGAAAAATGATGGCTTTTGGCTTTTATTTACAAGTCAATTTTTAAATTTGAAATTTTTAAAAAAGTTAAATAAGACCTATGTGAGAAAGATCACAAACCTCTGTCTTTATTACTGCCATTTGGAGTGGAGTGGATAGACATTAGTGCTCAGTCACAGCAGCTACAGTAAACTATTTGATTTCTGTGTTGTTGTTTTTTAATGGAGCACTAATTATTTTGCCCAGAGCCAACATGAACTAGTGGTTTGAGTGTTTGACTCTGGGAGACCAAAGTTCATATCCCCTCTCAGACATGGAAACCCACTGGGTGACATTGGGCAAGTTGCACTGTCTCAACCATGGAGGAAGCAAATGACAACCCTCTGTCTGAAGAAAATTCCATGATAGGGTCTCCTTATGATTGCCATAAATCAGAAATGACTTAAAGCGCACAAAACAACTCCAGCTACTTCTCACTTAGGTAAACCAAAATGATAGCTTCAGAATAAAGCAGGACATTCTTTCTCCAGAGTGAAAGTGTGTTATTTATTGCTATCATTCATAATCCATTTACTAAGTTGGGAGTAGGCTAATTGCTTATAAAACACATAGGTGAAATAGTGGTCACCTACTATGCCAAATATCTTGCTTTCTACAAGGGCTAGAAAATTGTTGGTTTTTTTTAAATGAAAAAGTTAGGAATCTGGGAATTATGATTTATTGGTGTGAGGACTGATCCCTTGCCCTCTTCCATGAACATGCACATTCACAGTGATGCTGTGAGAGCATCTTCTTCACTAAATGTAGTGCTTGGCATACTATTAGCTCTCTCTTCCTTAGGGCAGTAAGCAATTTACTTCTACTTTCAAACAGCACAGCAACTGGGGGTCCTTCTTAAAGTAATTCCTTCACAGCTACCTAGAGGTTTCAGTCATTCTTCTTCTTTGCCTCTTCAATCCCTGTATATTCTCTTCAATGGCACCTTGTGTTGAACCTGTGGGAAGGTATGGTTGGTTTGTGTCTTTTAGATCGATAAAGCAGACAGTTATGCATGTAGGTATAGGACTGGGGAGGGAATTAGGGTATTACCCCCCCCCATAAGAATTCTGGTCCATCAATTTCCTTCATTGCCCAGATTTCTAGCATTGCAGAGAGAGAGACATAGGACCTTATCAGACGTCAGAAATTGGAATTATAATCCAATGGCAATCTGAACGCAATCATGGGGTTTCATGTTATTGTGAATTAAAGTATCTCACGCAATTTTGGGCAAAAGGGAAGTCATTCCAAAAGCAATCATGGGTTTTACTTTATTGCGAATTAAAGCATCTCATGCAATTTCGGGCAATGGGGCATCATTTTCGGGTAATGGGAAGTCATTCTGAACACATTCCGAATGCAATTGGAATTCACGTATATTCGCTAAACTAGCAAATTCACGTGAATTCGAATTGGCTCCAATTGGCTCCATTCACAATAAAGAGAAATTCCTCCCGTCTGATAAGGTCCATAGACAGTCATTCACACTCAGAATTTTTCGTTTTTGGGTTACAACTTTCAAAATCCCCCCAGGCAGCATGAGTGCTGGGATACTTCCAGATGGACTGATTTTAGTGCTACAAGGCATTGTGCCCCTGTTCCATTTTTTCTAGTTGTTCCTGGTAAGATCTGGTAAAAAAACACAGAAGGACTATAAATGGACAATGCTTATTTGTCTTTTTTCTAAGCTACAAGCAACTTTTTTTTGCAAAGGTTCGTCAAGAAGAGTTGCTGTCATTCTTTAAAAGTTTGGTTACCCTTTCTGCATCTCAGCCAGCAATGCAAAATCTTCTTGAGGTGTGCTGCGCAGAATTCTGCACAGTATTCCAAATATGGTTGCATCATAGATTTGTATAATGGCAGCATGATATTGGCAATGGATGGTGGTGGTGGTGGTGGTGATGATGATGATTCCTGTTCCAGTGCTCCAACATGGAATACTGGGTTAACATTTTCATTGAGCTATTTATTACAACTCTAAGATCACATTCTTAGTCAGTTGCTGCTCAAAAGCCATCACTGAATATGTGAAGATAGATTCTTCTTTTGGGGAACATACATTTAACTTTATTAGGGGAGCTAAGCAGCCTGAAGGCTGAAGATGGTGTCTGATCTTGGAAGCTAAGAAGGATTAGTACTTGGATGGGAAACTGCCAATGAATACCACTTGCTATAGGCTCTAATTCAGAGAAAGGAACTTGCAAAAACACCTCTCAATATTCCCTTCTTAAGAAAACCCTATGGAATTCATGGGGTCACCAAAAGTCAATAGGTGACTTGGGGGCTGTGAAAAACCGCTGGGTTGGGGGCGGAGTTGGGGTGTAGCATCCATATAATGCCTGCCCCAGCTCCGCCCCCAGGGTGGCATGATGCTGCACACCAGACCACATGGTGTGCGGCATCAGGGTGCTCCTCTGGCACTGCATCCGCACAAGGCAGCTCTGAAGGAGTGCCGTAAAGCCGCATCATCACAGCTATCGCACCCTTTGCAGGGTGCAAAAAAGAGCCACTTATTGCAGCTCCTTTTTGTGCCTTGCAAAGGCCAGATCAGGGCTGTAACATGCGGTTGGTCTGGCCCCAATCTGGCTGTAAAAGAGGTGTGTGCACAGATATACACATTTAACTTTCTTTATTATTTACCGCCAGTGTTGTTCTTTTCCTCCTCCCTTTCTTTCTCATTCTTGCCCACATGCTCTAATCTAAACATAGCATGTTTTAATAAATAAGCATGTTATTATCAAATAATTAAATTTGAACCCCAGCTGTACAAACTACATTTAGACTTTGAACTCAGTTTGCAGCAAATCAGGGATGAAGGAGGGATGTGGGGCTGCATCCGCACTGAGGAATCAATGCAGTTTGACACCACTTTAAGTGCCATGGCTCAATGCTATGGAATGTTTGGGTATGTGGTTTTGTTAGACATTTAGCCTTCTCTGTCAGAGCTCTCATGTGACAACAAACTACTGTTTCCAGAATTCCATAGCACTGAAGCAGTGGTGTCAAACTGGATAATTTCTGCAGTGCAGATGCAGCCTAGAGGATGGGAGAAACTGGAACATTTTAAAAGCAGTCAAGAAAATGGGACAGTAGAGGATTAAGTGGGTCTTTTCCTGCCAAACCAGTCCAAGCAGATACACTATTTCTGAGAGATGGCCATTCAGCCTCTGCTGAAAGTCTCCCAGTGAAGGAAATTACACCACCTTCCAAGGCAGTCCATTCCTTTCTTGAACAGCTTTTACTATCAGCAGTTTTCCCCTAATGTTTAAGTTGAATTAATGAGCCCCTTGCCAATGAAATAGGAATAGTGGGTGAAACTCCAGATTTGTAACTTTCAAGAAATGTGTGGCATTTTGGGAGGAATACAGCTCCCGGAATCCTCCAGCCAGTATCCTGTCTATAGGATTCTAGGAGTTTTAGTCTAAAAAGTAACTTTTTCATATCCTTTTTATAAATGCAAAACAATACACTAAGCATTACATAAAGAACTCACTGGGTGGAAGAAATGGCTCAGCATCTCACGTTAAACCCATCTAACACTGAAATGGCCCACTTACTTTCTTTCCAGCCAAATCTGACTGTACACATCAAGCCAAAGTATGTTTCCTTTGTTGTGTTCACCATGCTTACTCATCTACACTCCATTCCCCTTTTGGAGGAGTCTATTTTTATAGCATAATTTCCATCTGTCTTTTGATCTTTTACCACATAAGAGGCCCAGATATTAACAACACCCAGCCTGTCCAACTCTAAAGGGGCTTGTGATGGCATTGATTCAGGATGTCTGTCCATTTGGGAGTCCAGTCTTCTAGTCATATGGTTCTGGTGGATGGAAAGATTTCCTCCTCTCCCTTGAGCTTAAAGCCCAAGCTTTTACTTTTAATTGGCTTGATGGCTTTCTTGTCATTTGTGCTGTACCACTGATGCTCTAGAGTTACAACAGAGTTAATGCTGCAGGAAGTGAAAAGTTTCTGACAGTAGAAGAAGCTCTGTTCCTTTTGCACTTAGGCGAATGGGAGCAAAGATTGTGATTTTACATTTCCCCCATAATCTGAGATGCAGCATAGACATAATGATGTACATGCTTCAGATCCCCACTAAGCCATACAACTCATTGGGTGATATCAGGGCCAGTCATTTTCTCTCTGCTTGACCTACCTCACAAGGTTGTTCTGTAGATAAAGTGAAGAGGCAGATATGTCATCTCAAATTCATTGGAGGAAAAGTGATACAGAAAAGTAGACAACAGAACATTTATCGTATCTGAAGGAGTGGACTCAAGTCTATGAAAGCTCACACTACCAGTTTCTTTTCTTCATTTAGTCTTAAAGGAGCTATGAGATGCTTTTGCATTCTGATTTTCCAGAGCTATGTTTCTGAATTCATTTTATCTGGTGCATTTTCTGTGATTTGGTTTCATCTTCATCAGCATGGAAAGTGGATGGTTGTAATTTTGTCCTTGATACAATATACTTAAGGAAGGAAAGGAAAGGAAAAATGCTTCCTTTCAGGGTGCAGGGGAGAGAAAATACTGGAAACAAAATGTTTGCAAATAGACATTAATCTTGATGAAATAACTTTGTTGCTCTGGTTGTTAATAAAGCAGACATTCAAACCAGCAGGCAGAAGCATTTGGGAAACTGGAAAATGCATGCCTATTCATTCAGGTTTGATGATAGGGCAACAATATATCTTGTCTGATGAACTGCAGTAAGTCAGGGCACCTCACATTTAGGATCCAAGCCATAAATCTAGAGTAAATCACCCCAGTCTCTCTTTAGACAAAAACCTGACTTGTCACATAAATGTGAATAATGTGTGTGTGAAAGAACCTGCACTGTGTATATATAGAGAGAGACTTATTCTCTTTTTCTTTTTGACATTTCAAATGGTTAGCAGGAGCTTGAATGAGCCTGCCTTGTGGTGGTCCAGTTATCCAGCCCCAAATCCCTTTCATTTACAGCAGAATTGAATTTGGACCTGAACGCAAAAGCCTTGTATGCTATCAAAGGAAACATCCCGAATTTCAGTGTATTTGCATCCCACGTTTCAACTCTCCAATGAGAAGTCCCTGCAGAAGAGAGCTTGACTGGTGGTGTTTAGTGATTTCTCAGATAACAAGAGCTTTGCATTTCTGTGGAATTCCCATTTGCTTGTGAGCTGCTGCCGCCGCTAGCCTGATTGATATATGACTGCAATGGCACTTTTCCATTTGACATTCTCTCTCTCTCTCTCTCTCTTAAACAACAGCCCTAACTTTTGTGTGTTGCAAATATAAAAGGCAAGCCATGTGACAGGGGAGAGGAGAACAAAAGCATTTGGAAGTAACAAGACCTCTTTTTAGCTCTCACTTCTTTAGGAGTCCAAAAAAGGGAAGGAGAAGCACATTTTGCAAAGGTAAGCAAGCATGAAAGGGTTTTGTACAGAACCTACAATATTCCAGATTTTTAATGTGAACATTTTCTTTACAAACTCATGTTGTTTAAATAGCCTTTTCTATTGTTAATGCATTCTAGTTTTAAAGATGACTTAAAGATTCACTGCCTACATATTTTTATTGCAGGCAGGATTTAATTGTGTACCTTCTGAAGATGATGCCAGTGGGCACTCAACTGGAAACCAACAGTGCCACTGGCTATAAAATGACTGTACAAAATTTATGCTGTCTATGGTGTCTTTCTGTTAGTGACTTTTCACTGACACTCGTTTGTACAGAAATTGAGGTAGAAAAGAGAAATACTGAAACATTATGGGAAATTAAAAGGGAGCTTAGGGTATCTTCATCACTGTCTTTCCAATTGCAGTGAAACGTGCAAAGTGAAGATTTAAAATGGAGAAATGTACTTTTATTATAACTTATGTGTTCTGATAGCCTTCCAGTGCATCTACTGGAGTGCTTAGAATAATTTGAAACAATAGGCAATATTTATTTCTAGCATTGTGTGTCATCCTTTGCAGGGAGTACTTTCAGGTTTTGTTGCAGCTTTCGCCTCTTCCCTTTCCTTCCTCCTCTCTCTTTCCCTTTTAAAACTTTTTCATTTATCCAAACTCCTGGGAAGTTTTGCTGTGGAGTGCACAGCACTGGTTATGGATTAGGATGGATTTAATGTGTGTGTTTGGTTGGTTAAAAATGGTGAGGAAATCCACTGTGTTTGTCTTGGCTGCAGAACAGAGGAGATATATTGAGCAGCCAGCTTCTCCCTTCAGAACAACCAATAATGCCGCTGGGATGTCTGTTGGGCAGATCAAACTGGGGGATGCTCAGGCAGGGCATCACATTCAAAAATAATTTGTCAGGCCTTTGGTGCTGATGACTGGAAGAAGTTTCTTTCCCCCCTACCTTGGGATGTATCTCTCTCTTCATTTGTGTGGGCAGGGTGAAGATTAGATTATATACCTTTTACAACAATACCATTGGTTAAAACAAAAATGTAACAGGCTTTTAGTTGTGTGTATCTATTTATTTAATTATCTTTTTCACACACACACACACACAAAGCATTTGAGGAAGTTAACATGTCTAAAAGCAAATTTAATCATAAAACCATCAAGAATGATCAAACAAACAAACAAACAAACATTAAAACAGTTTAAAAGGCCAGAATGAGCAATATAACTGCAATGTTACTGTAAAAGTGTGAAAAATGGTAGAGGAACATATACTGAAGCAGTGATAATGGACCAATCCTCAAAGAAAACTTTGTTAAAGACACCTAGTGCCACTAGATACTGAAGTAAATGACAAAGTTCAGCTAGTGATAAATGTTTAAATGCAATATATTGTAGCAATAAAAAAAAGTGTTAAAGTGTTCTTTGTAGGCTATATTTGAATCTTAGAGAATGAAGTATTCTGCCAGGTAGTTAATAAGGAAAACAAGATAATCTTGCATCAGAAGTCAAACTTTTCCAATTACTGAAAGAAGCAGCACTGCGGAGTAAGTGTACTCTGAAAGATAAAATATTATTTCAGAGATAACATCCTCCTATCCCTGTTTGAAATATTTGATGCTTTTAGCAGATGTCTCTGAGCCCTAGCAAGGCAAACCGAAACAGTGATCAGCATTTATTTTAAAATGACCTTAGAAAAGATGCTTTACATTTGCAGTTGAGGAAATCTTCACTTATGGAAGCAAGCATGCCATCCAAGCTCATTGTGTAATGATGCAGTAATAATAGGTGCAGTACAGAGCAGTTGAGTGACTTTTTCCCCCATAGGAGCCCACCACCACCACCACCACCATTTTTGTGTTTCAGGATACTTGTAATTGTTACCTATTGATTCTGTTAGATGAGTGATATTATCTAGGAAATTCCCATGCAAAAAGAATGAGCGTTTAATAACAAAAGAATATTGCACAGCAAGGCTGGAAAAATGTTGATTCCCCAGATGTTTTGAACTACATCTGCCACAGTCCCTGACTATTGGCAATGCTGACTGGGTTTTCTGGAAGCTGAAAATCCCAGAAAAGACATCTGAAAGACTAAAACTTCCCCATCTCTTTCTTTCACAGCTTCAGCTAAAACCCATGCACCCCTGGCTTCCCTTCAAATGGACTTTTAATGGCAAAGATTTGCTACCATTATCCATGTACTGAGACAGACGGGCGATGTGCATTTCATCAGGTTCTCCAGCTGTAAAACAGTGGAGGTTGCAGTCCTTTCCCCATTTATCTGGGAGTAACATGGCATAGTAGTTTGAGTGTTGGAGTGTGACTCTGTAGGTCAGGGTTCAATTCTCAGCGTGGCCATGAAACCCACTAGGTAACCTTGTCAAGTCACACTCTCAGCCTCAGAGGAAGGCAATAGCAAACCTGCTCTGAACAAATATTGCCAAGAAAACCCCATGATAGCTTCGCTTTAAGGTCTCCATAAATTGGAAAAGAATTGAAGGCATATAACATGGGATTTACTATATGTATACAATTGTTCCTGTACTCTAAGAGGCTCAAAAGCAGGGATTCAAAGAAGAGATATCCTCTTGTCCCAAGGAGCTGCCTTATACTGGGTTAAACAGTTTGTTTCTCTAGCTCAGTATTGTCTGCATATTGACTGGCAGCAGCTTGCTTCATTCAGAGAGCAGTCTTTGTTGTTGTTGTTGTTGTTCAGCACTACCTGGAGATGTGAAGAATTGAACCATAAATACATTTACCCTATCACTGAGCTATTATGCTTAAGAACCAATTTTGCTAATTCCAGAAAAAATGAGAATGTTAGTCTGGTAGAAGAAATGCAATAATGAGTTCCATATGCAGAAAGTACTGAGAGTGGTGCATTTGAAAGTGGTGCATCTGGAAGTTTAACACATTTATTATAGCATCACCTTTTGGGAACTATAGACCACTTTATAAAATGCACTACTGGAAATACTTTTGCATATATTCCTACTATGAGCAATGTGTGTGTATATCTGAAATTATGGGTAAAACTTCATGCATTGATGGAGCAGGGTATAGTTACTGAAAACTCATGATATAACAAATTGGTGAGTCTTTAAAGTGCCACAGGTTTTTGCTGTTTTACTATCAGCAGCACATAAGAGAGGGATACTGTGGCTTAGTGGTTAAGATGCCAGTTCTGATGTTTGGAAGGTCAGAAGGTTGGCAATTCAAGGCCCAAGTGCTGCATGATGGGATGAGGTCCTGTAACTAACTAGTCCCAGCTTCTGCCCCCCTCCAGTTCGAAAGCATGCAAATGCAAGTAGACAAATAGGTACTATTTTGGTGGGAAGGGAACAGTGTTTGGTGCAGTCATGCTGGCCACATGATCACCAGAGCAGTCCCTAGACAATGCTGGCTCTTTGGCTTAGTAATGGAGATGAGCACCACCTCCTATAATCAGTTACAACTAGACATTTGTGTCAAGGGACTACCTTTACCTTTTACCTTTAGCACATAAGAAGGTTAACTCTACTTTGTCAGTACAGTAATAATGCCACAGTCGGTGCATTTTTACTCTGCTTTTTCCACAATATTCTCTCACAAATAGCTTATGTGATATCAAATGATCTACATTATAATGACTGTTTAAAAAAATAGAAAAAATACATATAACCATAATGTCAACAGGTAAATCCATAATAAAAACAACAGTCCATATAACACTGTATAAATCAGTGCAAATAATTGAACTAAACCCAAGAGTTCAGAACTAAAAGGAGTGGAGATAAAACATAACACAGAAATACAGTTTTAGGAACCCCCAGATTCTCCATGATAAACCTAAACACATTAGTAGCTAGTAGACACATGTCTCACTTGCAGTAACTTTCCTCCCAGTTGTCACATTTCCTGAAACTATCTGTGTCCCCCACCCTCTAAATCTAGACAGTTTCATAGATACTTTGTAGTGTTTATGAAATTTTAGTGTTTATGAAATGCCTATACTGCACAAACTATGTGGGATTTAGAAGAATTTATTTATGCATTTTTTAAAAAAATATTTCTTTATAGCTAGCCTTTCCCCCATATAATGACCCAAGGCAGCTAAGAACAAATTTAAAAACAATGCAAATTAAAAATTATAAATACAATACTTAGAAAGCCAATTAAACAATTTATAACATTACAAACATTAAACATTTGAAATATTTAAACATATTAAAAACTCTATACAAATCTTAAAATCTGAGTCACACTGTATCCAACCCTTGTTAGTTTGAAAACGTCTGATGGCACAAAAGTGTTTTTACCTGCCAATGAAAGGAGAGCAGGGATGGGGCCATCCTGGTCTCTCTAGGGAGGGAATTCCAAAGTGTTTGAGCAGCCACCGAGAAGGCCCTGTCCCTTGTTCCCACCAAGTGAGCCTGAGAGGATAGTGGGGCAGAGAGAAGGGCTTCTTCGGATGATTGTAGAGCTCTATTAGGCTCATAAAGAGAGATTCAGGGCTAGTCCACACACTTAAAATATTCCTTATTCCAGTCTAATATGTGATCCAGCCGCATGGAATTCATAGGAGCATGGGCTTTTTGCCCCCCACCCCCCAAAAGAACAAAACAAAACCACCTCCTTAAACTCTGTGGGAAAAAGATTCACAGTTTTTACCAGAAATCCACAGAAAGTCACATTATTGCATGTGTGGCTGTCCATGTGTTTTGTGTGAGTTCAGATGGCTGTGCATTTTTAGCACAGGGAGGGTGAAATGATATGCATAGATGTGAATTTATGCAGAAAAGTGAAGCAACTATCAATGCAAATGTGTGAAAATGAGCACATATGTAGATTAGCCACAGTCCTTCAAATAACTTGGACTCATATCATATTCTTCTATTTAAGAGGGCTGCTAGTACAAAATTCTCTTAAACTGACATTCATTGGAACATTTCTTGGGGGAAACCACATTCTGGTGGGAAATATTAGTCAGAAGAATATCCCCTGGACTGCAGAGGCTATTAGTTTTTTTGACTCATAAGGTTTAAAAAGCAAAGAGGTGTGGATTCTGTGACTGCCACAGGTTGTCAGGGAATTCAGTATATTGAGTTTAGAATTCAGTTCTAAAGCTGAGAATCTCAGCTCTTTCATTCCCTTTGTCTTTCAAAAACATGTTTCTAACATTTATTGTTACAACAGTGAAAATGCAAATGGTATGTGAGAATACTGAGAGGACATCTTAGAAACCTACGTGCAGCAGAGAAGTTTTGTAGTTGAAATCTTGGAGACCAGATTTAGGCTAGATGTTTCATTCCCTCTGAAACTCCTTGTCTGGCTGCCTCTACAAATGTCAGCAGTAAAATAAAGGGGTCAAAATAGGCACAGTTCCTTAATTGCTATCTAGTATCCAAGTTGCAGAATTCCATATGACACTAACTTCTTGGCACAGTTTTCAGACAGAATAACTTGCATATGTGTGCTTCAAAAATGGAAAGTCAAAGGCAATGTTGACTTCAAGTAGTGCAACGACTGTGCTGGAGTGTTAATACAAAGCTATCCAAGTTGCCTGCCTCTAATGAAATACAATTTGCACATTGTCAGGGTGGGGACAGCTGCCTGATTCTTTGCAGCCCACAAACACAAACCCAGTGTAAGACTTGTTGGCTGCCCTGCAGAGATCTGTTCCAGCTCCTGTAAGGAAAGACTGTGATGAAACAGAGAGAAGCAACATCTCTCCTTCTGTTCTCCTTAGCACTTTTTCTTGTTGAGACTCAGGACTCTTTCAAACGGGGAGGAATTTCTCCCAATTCCGAATGGAGCCAATGCGGATTCATGTAAATTCGCTTGTTTAGCGAATTTACCTGAACCCCTGCTCCGTTCGGAAGGCATTCAGAATTACTTCCCATTACCCGAAAATAACCCCCCCCTTGCCCGAAATCGCGTGAGAAGCTTAAATTTGCAATAATGTTAAACCCATGATTGCATTCGGAGTGACTTCCCTTTTGCCCGAATTTGCGTGAGAAGAATTAATTTGCGATAACGTGAAACCCCAGGATTGCATTTGGATTGCCCTTGGATTATACTTCCAATTTCCCACGTCTGAAAGAGTCCTTAGAGACATTCAGTATATAAGATGTCCATGTTCTGTTTCATGTCATACCAAATGGGCTGCAATTGTGGCCAAGCCATAGGCTAACAGGGAAATTATCCTGTTGCCTCTTGCACAGACTCTGAGAAAGCAAGAGCGCTCAAACAGCCTTCTGTGTGGTGGGTCTCATTGGTTCTCCATGCCCATGTATGTGAATGTACTTCTTTCTGGGTTTTGTGATTGTTGTTATGTGCCTTGAAGTAATTTCTGAGTTATGGTGATCCTAGGGCAACCCTATCACAGAGTTTTCTTGGTAAAATTTGTGCAGAGGGAGGATGCCCTTGCTTTCCTCTGAGGCTGAGAGGGTATGACTTGCCCAAGGTCAGTCGGTGGGTTTCCATGGCTGAATCGGGATGCAAACCCTGGTCTGTCAATGTCTTACTGGCTCTTGTTCTATGGAGTTAACTTTAATTGAATACTGCAAACAGAATTGCATTTAAACCTCAGTATATATTTTTACCACTAATACAATAGATTATGTATTAAATTGGACACATACATACTGTCCACAAATTTTTCCAGAACCCAATGATGTATCAGTGATGTTCAGTATTTCTGCAACATTAGGTGGAACCTTAAAGCCTTACACACAAACACACACAGAGAGAGGAAACAAATTCAATACAGAAAATTACCCTACAAAGAATTTACTCTTTGATTCGCACCAAAATACATAACTGAAAATGCTACTACCTTATTCAAGGTGAAAGGGGCTTATGGCTTGCTCCTGCCAGCTGCAGCTCCACTCCTCCCCAGTTTTCTCTCTCCCTTTCTGAACTCAAGTACAGCAAGTACAGCCCCTTCCTCAAGGCTTCCTCACCCACTGGGCCAAACTGTAGAGGTTACATAAAGCCACCAAAAAAAAGTTAAGATACTAGAAAAGACTCAGTTTGCGGGAAAGGTAGGGCAAGATTTGGGATAGTGTAAAACAGTGGTGGAATGGTAGTTATTTAATGTGCAGTTGTTATGTTTTTAAAATTCAAAAGATACTTCAAGGGCTTGTATTTTAATGTGTGTGTGTGTGTGTGACAGATGCCTTTAGGAGCAAAATGTCTTGGTTTCTCAGGAGAGAGCAACAACGCTCTTTCCCCCTAAACCTTGATTTGTCATCTCTTACAGTGCCAAACTGCAGATGAGGGGAAGAAAACACTCTTGGCTTGGCACTCTGCAGTTGCACACATGAGAAGTAGCAAAACAGAGATCCTGGAGCTTTTTTGAATGTTGGTCGACCTCAGTATTGGCAGGCAGGTTATTAATTTTGCCAACTTGTTTCAAGATGCCAGGATGGAGCCCTTCAGCAGGCATAAGTACCCCTGGAGAATTCTGGCCCTGGATTCAATCTTCTCTTTTGTTGTGGGTTTTCATATCATAGCAAACAATAGGTGGCTGCCTTCCCATATTGTCCCTGTTTGTCTCCTGGCTACTGAGGATACTGACTGGGTACCTCAAATTGACCTCAGAGTGATTCATGCCTGCAGAAGAGGTGTTGTGCATCGTGCAGGGATCTTCCCAAGAAAACCCCATAAGCCTTAGGGTTGCCTTGAGTTGGAAATGACTTAAAGGCACACAACAGGGAGGTATTTTGATCGTGAGTTTCTGCATGTCAGGGGGTTGGACTGGATGGCCCTTGTGGTCTCCTCCAAATCTACAATTCTATTCTATGTTTCTATGACTGATAGTTAGATGAAACATTGGAAATGCTGTTTCTTTGGGCAACAACTCACAGAATCCCCTGGCTTTTTTTAGCCTTGCCAGATGGGGGGATTCTGAAAGTTACTGGGCAGAAAATAACTTTTCCAAGCTCTGAGTCTGTCCATAAGGCCATTTTCTAAAGACTTGTTGTTCATAGAATCATAGAAGATTTTTTTCAGAGTGGGTTTGCTTTTTCCTTCCTCTGAGGCTGAAAGTGTGTGACATGTTCAAGGCCACCCAGTGAGTTTTCATGACTGTACAGGGATTCAGACCTTTGTCTCCAGAGTCATAGTTCAATTCCCAAACTATATGATGCTGGCTCTCTTTCAGGCTAAATGTGAGAAACAAGGGAAGGGGAGTTGTATTGACATGGAGAGCTGTAGATCGGTCCATGTTACTCCACTCCCAGATTCAGTTCAAACTTTAAAGCAGCTATTCAAAGTGGTGAAACCTGTTGCCAAAATTGGTTCAGCACCATGGATAGTTTTTTGGGGTTTTTTGGAAGTTCAGACCCAAACTAGGAATGTATTCACACCCCTCAATTTGAATCTCCAGCTGCCTGCTGATTCAGTATAAACTGGATGGCTTTTATTGAGGTTTTTTTCAGTTTAGGTTCAGAAAAGAATGTCCTGAGATGTTCAAGTCTGATTTAAAGAAAAGAATCCTAAAAAGGGACAGCAAGTGACTTGAAATTTGTTTGTCATTAATTGGCAACTGGGCAGCAGAATGAGCAGGCACATAGTTCACACTCTTCACCTTTATGGTGAGATGTACTGTGTTTCTGTTCAAATAATAGTAATTGGTGGGAATTTATGAGCACAGTTATGAATATATAATCTATAGTTACACATTTGTAACTAATTTGTTTTCATGATCTCTATGTATTTAATAATGTAGGGAATAGACAGGAATCATAAAAGTCCCCCAGGCTTGGCTTACTGGGCAGCAGCTGCTGTTAGTGATGGGGGGGGGGGAATGTCTGTTCTCCTTTGGATGGGGGAACAGCAGATAGATATTTCCTTCACCACCCCATGATCAGCTTCCAGTAGGACAGTCAGAAGCAGGATCACTGTTGCAATTATTCCTCACACTGGTGGAAAAGGGATGGTGGATGGAAACAACATGCAGAGGGCCTTCCCTAGCTTAAAGATGCAGTGCTGGAAAAAGATTTACCAATTGAACTTCTGCCTTTTCAGTATGGAAGCCCTGTTAGCCTGGCCTCACCCAAATCCATTCTGATACATGGGAAACCAATCCTGAAACCAAGCAATGGGCTTAATACAATAGAACAAAGGTAGAGGCAGAGGAACAAAACATTTTTTTTAAAAAAATATTTTATTAGAGTTCAAACAGTAATATGGTGATAAGATCACTCACAAGAAAATATCAACCACTTTAAACTTTGGAGCAGGTTAGCCACATGTGTGGATATGTTCCTTCACATTTAAATCCCCTCCAAAAATTTGTGTTAGTGTGTTTGTGATCCTAGCTAAATGTAGAGGGGCAAGGTACCATTTATGTACTAGTTTCAGGAGACATTTTTAACATATAAATTGAACTATCATGGGATGTGGTGATGGCTCCCAAATCAGATGTTTTTTTTTTAAAGAACTAAAAAAACTATTTGGACATTTGTCTATCCATGGGTATTAGCCTTGACAAATGAAGTCTACAACAAAATGTTATAGTGTTGAATGCTTCTGTTCAAGATTCCAGCCCACCAGCCATGATCCTGCTCTAAATACTCTATTCGGTACCCCTTTCTGGCTGAGCATGTATCCCTCCTCAACATTCTGCCAATGTTGTTGTGAAGACTGCTAAGATGAACCAGTCACATGGTTTTCCTGGAAAGAATTGTTGAGAGTGGGCTTGCCTTTAGCTTCCGCTGAGCAAATGTCACTTGCCCAAGGCCCCCCAGTGAGTTTCTGTGGCGGAGCAGGGATTTGTACTCTGGCCTCTAGAGTTCTAGTCCAACACTCAAACCACCACACCATGCTGGCTCTCCTTTTTGCACACTGAGTATGCTCACTCTTTCTTGAACTGTGTTGCATCCCAGGCTGTGTTGCATCCTCAGGCTGATTTGTTCCCTCATTTTTTGTATCTTGTTTGTTTGTTTGATTGATTGATTCATATCAAGCCTTTTTCCTGATATAGGACCTAAAGTGTGTTATAAATTTAAAACCAATAATTAGTCAAAATCTAATTATACAAAATTTAAAAAGCAATTAAACCAAAAAAATCTGTTTTTAAAAGCACATGGAACAATTTCAATTTGATACATAATAATAAAAAAATAAAGCAGACCACATCACATTGGAATCACCCTTCTGCCATGTAGTTTAAAAATCTAACTCCTTCTTAAATAATAAAAAAGCTCTTTGTCTGCAGGCTAGAAGAAAGTACACTGAGGGCTAACTGAACCTCCTGTGGGAAGGAGTTTCACAGCCTGAGAGCAATTACTGGAAGCCAAACTCACTAGTGTCTTCACCAAGCATGCTTGTGATGGTGGTGGGGCAGAGACAAAGCCTTCCCCAGAAGATCTTAAAAATGAGGCAGCTTTGTATAGAGAAAAACAGTCTTTCAGGTAATCTGACCCAAACTGTATAGTGCTTTAAAGGTCCTAATCAGTACTTTGAATTCTCTCAGGAAACAGATCCAGAAGTAGAGGTCCAGGAGTTGCTTCAACAGAGGGCCAAGCAGCCTTGCTGCAGCATTTTGAACCCATGGAAGTTTCCAAAGCTAGCCCCACATAGAGCTTTGGAGGTACTCCAAGGTTTCAGATACATTCATTTGTGCTTAAGTAACACAGTTTGGGCAATGGAAGGATATAGACTTTGAGAGCTGATTTTACTTTTTAGTATGAACTACTGCTAAATGGACCTTCTATGCTGGGCACAAGCAAATCTTTTTGGACTGTGGCTCCCAGAGGCTTTCAGCCAGCCCAGCCAGTGAGGTTTAAGGAATTTTAGGAGCTGTAGCCCCCTCCCCCCTGAAAATAATTTCCCTAATCTCTGCCTAGAAGCATCCAGTTAGCTACTATTGGAACTGAGAAACGGATCTAGAACTAGTAGCACAAACCTGTTCTTTATAAGAAGTTGGGATCCATTTTACTGAGCAAGACATGTGCGAGCCAGCTTTACTGGATCAACGCCACTTCAGTAGAGGAAATGATGCAAGGCAAATGTAATTACCATATATACCATAAGTCAACCTCATGTATAAATTTAGGACAGGTTTTGGGGCTAGAATTGTGGATTTTGATGAGATAAGTCAAGGGTAAAACATAGGGGCATGTAACAAAGGATGGAAAGGACAAAGCAAAGGAAAATGATGCCAAAGAACTTACAAAATTCTGACAGGCATAACTATCTGTGCTCACCTTAAAGGCTGGATAGACGAGGAAGGAATTATGATAAATGGTGGCTGGGTGATGTGTGGAGGAGGCAATCAGACACAGGCAGGGCTAAGAAAACATACACATGTCAAAAAGGATGAAAAGGCAAAACAAAGAAAATAACAACTACATTTGCAGTGATTATAGCCTTTAACTTGAATGTGATAACATTGTCTGATTTTAACCCAGAAAAGCTGACACACATACACAAATGTCTTGTTCACATCTTCCTAAGACTGATTTTTCATAGCACTCCTTTGAGGGGAAGCACCAAAGAGCTGCCACCACCAGCATTTTCCCACCCAGGCATTTAAAAAGGTCAGATGTGGTGCAATAGCAGAGGAAATATAGTGGGTCAGTACCTCTTTTAGGTGCTCTGAGGATGGACTAAGCTCTTACCTTTTGCCACTTCACCGAGAGAAAGGGATGGTTCTTCTTCTTTTTGTAAGAGTTAAAGTACAGTACTTACATTGACACATGGATAAGTCAACCCAATTTTTTTTTGGGGGGGGGGTCAATTTATTGATAAAAGTTTCTAGACTTAAACCTGAATATATATATATATATATAGAGAGAGAGAGAGAGAGAGAGAGAGAGAGAGAATGTTTTTGTGTGGGTTTTATCAGCTTACATGTCCATGTTCTAGAAGAGTTTATGCTTGTCATTTTGCCTGCATCTGTGGCTGGCATCTTCAGAGAAGATGCCAGCCACAGATGGAGGTGAAACATCATGAATAAACTCTTCTAGAACATGGCTACATAGTTTGAAAAACCCACAAAAAACTATGGATGCTGGCCATGAAAGCCTTTGACTTCATATATAGTAAACAGTCTACACCACACCTTGGTAAAAAGTAATTACTTACAAATGTTGTTCCAAGGCTCTAAATAATTACTTTTGTTGCTGTAATTTTAAAAATATCACTTTCACATCCCATTTCTCAAATATAAATAAGTAGTTACTTCAATTTTTTGTCAGTGTTTCTTTCAACAGCATAAGGCACAGCATTTCAGTATTTCAGCCATGTGATATTCTTCTTCTACTATTTAGTGGGGTCTCAACTTTGAAATTACAGTTACACAGCAAAAAGAGTAAATTTATTACTTTCATTGTTGTTGTTGACTACTCTTGAGTTGAGCTCAACCCATGACAATCCTGTGGATGAGACATCTCCAAGGCTCCCTGTCCTCCACTGTTTTGCTTAGTTTCTGCAAAGTCATTTTCCTTATCCTGTTACCGTTATAATATATCATGTATATAGAGAGATCTTGTAGCACCTTTTTGTTTAGTCTCAAAGGTGCTACAAGATGTCTGATTCTACAGACTAGCACATATTATACTGTATAATACTGTATAATATGGCTACCCAACTACTGGAAGAAGGAATTCATCACAAGTAACTACTTATTGCAAGCAGTTATTTTCAAACTCTATTCTAGCCTTAAGCTATGATGTTTCTTTGTATGTAATTACAACTTTAAAGTGTTTCAATTATTTTTGTAGGTAAAGCTTTATATTCATGCATTTTGTAGAACACCCACACTGTTTTTCAAATCCTCCTTAGGTACTGTTGTTTAGGAGAAATCTTCTGGCAGTGAGTTCCACAGGATCATGAAAAGCCAAATTATTCTATAATTCCAATTTTCCAGTGATTGCTTTGATGTTGACTATGACGTTGACTTGTTCCTGTAATCTGAGAATTGGGAGAAACATGTTTGGCAAAGCCTTCATGTCACTGAAACTCATTACCTCTGAGTAATGCCTTTGTAGATACCAGCCTCTGGCATTTATAGTGTTCATGTTTATTTCCCTAACAAAACATAGCTCCACTTCTATGAATTAGTTTTCTTGCTTCTCTGCAGAATAGGATGTGGAGTGCACCAAGGCCCACAGTTCTGCTCTCGCTTGGGGGAGAGAAGGATGCTGTCGCCTGGTCTGACTTATGATCAGCTGTTATTTCCTTTTTATATGTGTCAGTGTGGAACATATTAAAATTTCTCAGTAATGGTATGCATGGAATCCTTCTGATGCCCCACCTCTAACTTAGTAGAACAATAAAAGCAAGGTTGGAATAAGCCTTTGAGCAGCTGGTTGTCTATATATTCTCTCTCTTCTTTTTCCCCCCTTCACATAATCTAATTCAGAATAGAATTCGGGTAGCACTGGCACTACCACTTCCAAGCTCCACCGACTCTCATTCTCTGTGCTGGAATTTCATTGCACAGCTCGTCTGATTGTAGTGCTTTATAAATGGCAGACAGTGTATTCTTTCGCCTGAATGTTCTCACCATTTGTCCATCAAACGCTCCAGCCAGTTGATACTAAGGGGATGTCTGAGCCACCAGGAATTCCGCTAGATCAATATTATTTTAGTGACCACCAAAAAAACTCCACCACCCAATCCTCAACAACAACAATCATTGTTAGGGAGTCTGCTGCTGATAAGGTTTTCATGCTTATTATAACCAGGCTTTAATCCACTTTGGCCCAGCATTGTTGAGGGGGAAAGGGGTTATGTTGCCCTTTAGGACATGCAGGTTTAGGATTGGAGTTAATACTTAGAGTCTGGCTTGGCAAAGGTTAAGCATACCATGACAATGACATGCACATCTCTGCCATAGCATTGAGACTCAGACTGAAGGGGAGCTGAGAAAGGATACAGTTGCCCTTGTTAAAAAGAAATAAATTGATCTTTGTAGGTCTTTGATCTCTGGCTTTTCTAAGACCACCCTTCAAGGAAATTACAAATTTGATCAAACAAATGTGCAAAAGCTTCTCTACCAATAATTATCGATTTAGTATCTAGGACTACTGTAGCCTCTGAAAAGTTTTTAAAATATATGAGACCAGTGCTTCATCTGTAAATAGTAGCAATAACAATAATAGGAAACATTACTGAAGAATAAAGAAAAACAAAGGCCTCATTTAGATTGGTAATTTGTTCCAATTTACATTGCATCATTGAATATTTCTTCCCAATCCAAATGCTCTGTTGTCTTTTTTCCCCTTCTTTTTCTTAAAGATAAACATCAATAGAGAAGCAGCACATTTCAATTCATTTGTGGATGTCTGGCTTGTGACATGGATTTGTGACATGATATGTGTGTGTGCCCAGCTCCCTCAAATCCCTCAGATACATTTCCAGATTGTTGTAGTCCTCAAAGAATCTCCCTCTGTGTCTCCCCAGTGCCTTCTTAATTTTAAAAAAAATTCAACAGAGGTTCAGGCATAATTTTTAATGGTACTATTGCTGAGTTTGTCTCCTCACAGTGAAATCATGAAGGTGAGAGCTGAAAAAAAAATTAAAAGCAGGGACAGGTAGGATTATTTTTCTTCTCCTTCTTCCTTGGTTTCAATCTACAAAGGACAATTTATATTGTGCATATTATTAACTACATAGTTTGTATGAATTGCTTTCCATACTCCCACTTCAAATTCTATTATATGAAAATGTTTCTTAAAATATTTTCTAAATTTCTTAACAGTTAAACTTCAACACACACACACACACACACACACTGCTAAATTGCCTCACCAATGGCTCTAGAAAAAAGTAGCTGAAGTGTATAGAACATCTGGAGTTTATAGGACATGTGGAAGTCCTATCAAGGGTTCCTGACAGCATTCTCTGATAATAGCAACACCTCTACTACTACTACTACTACTACTACTACTACCAACACCAATAACCATCATCTCCTCCATTCCCACATAGGAATTATTCTTCATGCTTGTTATTAAATAATGTCTCCATGTCTCAAAGAAAGAGAGAGAGAAACAAGACTTTTTTTAAAAAAAAAAAAACCCTCACATTTCTGCAATTTCTGAACAGTTTTCCTGTAGAATGCAAGACATATTGGACAGACCTAATTTGACTAGTCCATGCTGGATGCAAAATCAGATTTTACATAGCTTAGGATGCTGTAGGATGATCCCCCTCCATCCTTTCCTTTCCTTTCATTTTTCTTCTCTCTCTCTCTCTCTCTTGCAAAAATGGTAGATGCTAGTGATTAATCAGGTCTGACTCCAGTGATGGTGTCCTGGACAAGACAGAACAGAAGCAAACAAAAACTTGGTAGTTAAATTAATTAAATGAATTTTAGGTACTTCACTAGGGAAAGACTCCCTGGAAGCCAAGGTGGGTTGTAGTAGCCACAATACAAAGGACGCTTGATCCCCCACACCAAAGTTGTGCTCTGTCTTTAGTAGAAGTTCATCTTCCAGATTTAAGAGTCTTCCCCTTGATGGTTAATTTTTATATTTACAAAATCTCACAAAAAAGCATATTTAGAGGCTATGCAGTCTGCCCCTAAGGGGCAGCCTGCAGCTGCCTCCAGTTGTTCCGGATCAAGGCCTTGACAACCGCACACCACAGCTCCAATCTGGCCTTTCCAGGGCACAAAAAGGAGCTGCAAAAATGTCTCCTTTTTGCATCCTGGAAAGGGTGCGATAGCTATGGTGCCATGGCTTTAAGATGCTCCCTTGGTGCTGTGTCATGTAAACACAGTGCTAGAGGAGTACAGTGATGCCACACAACATGTGGAGCATCACACGGCATCACACCACCATGGGAGTGGATTTGGGTTGTGTGTCATATGGATGCCATGTCCCAACCAACTCCGCCCCCAGGCCGGCCTTAATGGCCAGTCTGTACAGCCACTTAGTCATTTTTGTCCATTAGCAAATATCTGAAATGTGTATATATGTGTGTGAGTGCATGCACACACAAACACACACACAGTTGGCTCATATCTTTATCAGCACTCAAATATCAGAAAATAGGAAGAAAGCTTTTGAATGTATTGGAACTTTTCCATTTAGATCCTAGAAGGCTGCTGATGAAACTGAACATTTTCTCCATGGTCTTCTACCTGCTTGTTGCTCCTAATATATTACCTTAATGTCCCCCCCCCCATGACCAACAGAACAGCCTGTGATTCTTCTGTGTGCTCTCTATACCTATAAAGCAATAGCCCCTACACACCACTATTTTAAGGCCGCATTCCTAAAGCTTTCTTGCCAGCCCAGCATCCAGGTTCTGAAGGAAGGGAGAGCCAAACTTTGTGAGAGGTGAGAAAACTGTCAAATGAAATGGGCTTCTGAGCTGTGGGAATGCGATGAATATGGAGAATGAGGAGATCTCCTCCATTTTGACTGCAAGCCTGAGCACAACTATTGCTCATTTAAAAACAAAACATACATACATACATACATACATACATATAATGTTTTTCAAGCTAAAATTTAAAAAAAACAAACATCCCAAAACCCAGGCTTCTCTTTTCTCCTCCTACTGTGCCTTGCCCCATTCACTCCATCTCTTCAGCATTTTAAAGGGATGCAGGTGAATGCTACTGCCCACGTCTGCCAAAAGGCAGATGTTTGGAAAGCAGTAATGCCACCCCTCTTAGGGTGCCACCTGCGCCCACATCCCCCTAGTGACACCTCTGCTGAATCTCCTGGTATGGTTGATTCTATGATTAGAATGCTTGGCTTTATCTATGCCAGCTATGGACTTTATCACACAAGGCAGTAAAACGTAATTGGAGCAGGCTGATCACATCTTTGGCATCTTTGGCTGGGGATTTTCAAATGATATTGGCCCTCTTTATTGTTTCTTTTCATTAACACAAAAACTCTATTATTATTATTATTATTATTATTATCATCATCATCATCATCACCACCACCACCACCACCACCACCACCATCATCAACATTTATTCTATCTATCTATCTATCTATCTATCTATCTATTCTATTTATATCCCACCTTCCTCCCGGTACAGGGACTCAAGACAGCTCTCTATCCTGCTGCTTTCTCTCTCTCTTTCCCACTACTGTTGTGCTTAACTTAATAGTGTGATAGTTCAATTCTGCTTTAATTTCAATATTGGGTGTTAAGGGAGTGGTCAGTGGGTGTGCTTTGGATATGGCTTAGTTGCTCTAGTGATAAGGTGTGCAATGAAGAGAAGCTAAAACTTTGATCACTGCCTTCCCACCCCTTCCAGCCCCATTCCAGAGTCTCTCTCTAGCTATATATCTCTCCCTACTCCAGCCTCACGCACACACAAGCCTGGAAATATAAGTAGAAAACAGATATACAGTTTAAGAAAGCATTTATTTCATTAACCCTCAGCATCTTTCTAAGTGCTGGCAGATAGATCAGATAGATAAATCAGAAGCTGCTTCCTGTTTCCTTTCTTCTGCCAGCACATATTTGGTCTAACTGATCAGAACCTCCCTCCAAGGATAAAGAAAGAGTCTTTTTAAACATATGATTGTTTTTGTTTATATTTCACATATAGTGTGTGTGTGCGTGGCTATTTTATAGCTTTAATGGCAATTGTAAAGCCTTGTGTGATAATCTTAGCCTGGCAGCACCTCAGCTGAAGGGTTTTGCAGTTACTGAAGATCAGGGTGCTGGGGAATGACATCTGCCACGCTCTTTCAGTCATGGGGCATGTCAAGAACAGGCAGCTGGAACTGCAACTTCATATCTGAAGGCACCGTATGACCGGGAAAGCATTGGGGATGTTGTTTCCCAGTGCCCTGAATTGCAGTACCTTTGAAAACATTTGGGTGAGACAGTGCCAGGCTGAATCAGTAGGTTTGTAGCATCATGTTCCATTGCTGACAACCATGAACATATAGTCTCTGCAGTTATGAAACAGAGCTTATGATCCTGTAACTACTGAACAGTATCCCATCCTATGCTACTACTTATATTTTCTTATCTCGTACTGTCCAATTACTATAAGCAACAAACACAGATGCCATGCTTATTGTACCAAATAGTAGATTTTGCAGGCTAGAAGCAAAATAATAGTTTTCAGATTTTTTTGATGCTTTGGAATTTTCTGCTTCAATGTGTCTCTGTTTTATTGGTTTATATGCAACTATCTCTCCAAGGAGCTTTGAGTTGTGTGCATGGATTCACTTTCCACACTGTTCTTTTCTCTCCACAACCTGTGAGATAGATCAGGCTGAGACAAAACAATTGGCAGCAAAGCTAATTATGAAGTTTATGGATGAATAGGATTTGGAACTGCTCAGTCCTATTCTGCCATATTAATAGCTTCTTCACACATTGTGTGGAGATGTTGTAATATTTGTTGCTGCATTTCTTTTATTTTATAAAAAATATTCACGTGACATTTCTCTTGTCCTAGGGTGCATCTGCACTGTAGAAATGATGCAGTTTGACACCATTTTAACTGCCATAGCTCTATCCTAAAGAATCCTGGGATTTGTAGTTTTGTGAGACATCGGCATGTTTTGGCCGAGAAGGCTAAAGACCCTGTAAAAATAAAAGTCCAAGGATTGTGTAGGATGGAGGGACAGCAGTTAAAGTGATGTTAAACTGCATTATTTCTACAGTGTAGATGCACCGCAGACTATTTTCTGGTAATAACTGGCACCTGCTGCAAAACTTTATTCTCACTGTCGTGTGGATTACTCTTTAAATTTCAAGACATATCAAAAGTCTCTTTCTCTTTCTTTGTTTTAAGGGGAAAAATCTTATAGTGCATCACTGAAATGGCAGTGATGCATTGTAACACTACAACTCTAGATATTTAAAAAGAGGAGAAAATTGGCCCTCTAGACCATAGGATCAGCCGAACAAACCATGTACCAATTATTAAAAACCTTTGGAAGAGCCCTAGTACAGATCTAAGAAATCACTGTAGCCTCAATAGAATGCAACAATTGGACATTGAGACGAGAACAGCAGCAGAACCTGGCAAAACCGAAAAAGCTTTGTTGTAAGAAGTCATGCTTCGTTAGATCAGTCTGGATGATGTCTACTGGCTCTCTTGAGAAGAAGAAGGCTGATCTTCTGACAAATGTTGTCAGCCTGTGAATGACATTAAAAGCAACAAGGTATCAAACCTGAAGGCACCCAGCCACTCAAAGCTCTGCTCATAACTCACTGAATAATAGGAAACGTTCAGATAGCTAGCTCTTCAAAACTTTTTTTGTCTTTTTAATTCCAGTGAAGCTGTAAAACAAAATTGCAGAGCTTAATAAAAGGCTCAGACAATGTTTTCCTCATTTTTATTTTAAGTTAAGCCTATTTTGAGCTATTCACTCTACTTAGGGAAAAAGCTTAAAGTGACAATAAATTATATACTAAGGCCAAGTAAACTGGCTCCCAAGGAAATGACAACGTAGTCTTAATGGCTTCATAAATTACAGGGCCATGTTGAAGAATATGACAGGTGGATTCTGTCTTGTTAGAGCTACTCATCAGTCAGGATGGGGCCAGCATAGAAAACAAAAAAGCCAAAAGTGAGCAGACCCACCCTTAACATTTAGACAATCTGGCCAATTCCCATGCTTGCTCTTGTACAGAATGTTGTTTATATAATATTGGATTAACATGTGTAAATTGTGGGTCAGAACTGCAACAGATGTAAATCGGTACTGTTCCACTGACTTCAGCTTTGCTCTGTTCGTTTGCACTGAGCAGCTTCTTAGCTGCACATGTTGAATTTGGTTTTCATACAAAACTGTGTTGGGCTGTAGGGTGTGATCATATAATTTGTTTAGAAATATCTTCTGTGCTGATTCAGTTCTCTATTTTCACCTCTTTCCCTCTGAGTGGATCCCAGCTGCTTTATGACTTCATCGGGCATTTTAAAGTTGGATGACAGTGTTGAGGAAGGGTTTCAAATGCGCTCACATCATTGTCTGCTCAGTCATCAGTAAGGCAGAAATATTTAAATAAAGAAACATGGAGGGAGGGGTAGGGAGACAAACCCATAGCAGTAATGTTTATTTACAGCAGACAAAGGACAAAATTGGAATGAAAAGAAGGTGTGTAATACTCACCAGATATTTTCTAGCGCCAGCCCAAAACATTTTGCTGTCTGAAGCAGAGCAACCAGTGGCCTCTCTATCCAAGATGTCAATACAGAGTTAAGTTATTTCAGCCGTTGAGGTGGGGAAATCTCTTAAGTGCCTATCCTCCTTCTTGGCAATAAAACAAAGAAGACTCCAAATGGTATCCAGGGTTTGTTCTTAACTGCTGGCATGTTGGCTTCAACTTATGGTGACCCTATGAATGAGAGGCCTCCAAGTTACCCTGTCATCACCAGCCCAGTTAAGATCTTGCAGCTGGGGCATCCTTGGTTGAGTCTATCCACCTATAATATGGTCTCCTTTTTTCCCTCCTGCTTCCACTTTACCAAACATTACCATTTTTTCTGATGAGTCACGTCATCTCATGATCTGTCCAAAGCATGAAAGCCTCATTGCAGTCATTTTGGCTTCTAGGGAGCATTCAGGCTTGATTTGCTTTGGACCCACTTATTTGCCTTTTTGGCAGTCCATGGCATCTATAAAACTTTCCTCCAGCACCACATTTCCAAGGAACTGATTCTCCCCATGTCAGCTTTCCTCAATGTTCATCTTTCACAGCCATACACACATACAGCCATACAGAGAAACAGGAAATACTGAGGTATAGATGATCCTGAATTTGATATTCAATGATCCAGAGTCCTTTTCCCTATTTTTATCTTCACAACAACTCTGTGAATTTAGGGTGAGAAATAGTGACAGGTCCAAAGCCAACCAGCAGGATTTAGATTGGGTGCTGATTTGAACCTGGGTGTTCTTGGTCCTAGTCCAAAACTTTAACTACTACACCAAGTTATCTATGAAGACAAGGAATGAATATTTTCACTGAGTAATTTTGCTGCCCCTTCATGACACCCAGACCTTAGTGTCTGAGATAGCTACCTCATTCTGCCTAATGGCAGAGATGACCTCACACTTTTGCTGTGGCATGTGTCTGTCAGGTTATCATGCCCGCTGTAACCTGATTCTGTCTAAATAAATGTTGGATAATATTGGATCTTGTACTAAATGAATGCTTGACACAAACCATGTGGAATCTTTGTTAGCCATTAGCAGTAAATGTTAACAGTGCCATAACTCTTGTTAAACCTTAGTTTTGTCAGCATAAATATGAGTGCATTTACTGAAATGAACAAAAGGGGAAAAAATAATCATCTGCTGTTCTTTGTAGCAATCTCTGAAGAGTGTCCTCCTGCACTTGCTGAATAATGGCCTGGTTGGCATCAATGTTGCTATCATTCTGGCACCAAGTGAAACTATGCCTGTGGGACCAAACTGGTTTTATAAAATCCATACATGTACATGATTCTAAATTGTTTAAAACTATTTTTAACCAATATTAATCTGTCTTCTTTTAACTTGTTAATGTGTTAAATTTCGTTTTAGCCCTTTAAAACCATTTTATTGTTTTAAAGTTGATGAAGCTGATCTTATTATATGTTGACCTCAGAATGTTAAAAAGAGGATGGAATATTAAAAATATCCAAATAAATAAATAAATATTCATTGTTCCAAGTTTGCATGGTAGTATACCTCATACCTAAAGACTATGTACCTGTATATTTTATTAAAGTGTCTTTAGTTTGGGAATATTTAGGAATATGTAGATCCCCCCCCCCCCCGAGAGCTTATTTAAATGTGATGACTGTGCACAGAAGCCACTAAAAATTATTCTGAACATAATAGTTTGTATGCGGATGGAATGCTTCCTGGGAGACTTTGCTGAATGCTTTGTGAGAGTCTTTGCTGGACTTTGCCCTTATTTAGAAGTACACTTGCCCCTGGAACTTGCAGGGGATCTGTTCCAGACCAACACACCCCACGAGTTCCAAATCTCACATATTCAAGCCCCATAGGCTTGAATGGGGTGTGTGCATGTGGGACGTGCATCACAGGCACGCACCCCATTGAGGATAATGGTGGTCTCCCCTGTAGATTTTCAAGTCCATGGATCTCAAGTCTGTGGATCTCAAGTCCACAGACTTGGAGGGGCAATATTTTAGATATATTTTAGAAGTTAAACACATTATAGGTATTTAGACAAAGTACTCCCTCAAGTGGTGAAAGATGTCTGTTTCTTATGATATGTGTTTTCCTCTCAATATATGTTTCATTTCATGTGTTCTGTTTTGTGACTGGTAATTAGTGGATAACAACTGCATTGTTGGAAGGGGGAAACACATGAATTATAGGAAATAAGACATTCCTTTTAACACTTATTTGACCTACGAGCCAGTTAGGAAAGCTTGTTGCAGTTCAGGCTTCAAATTAATTCCATTACAGATGCTGGAAGAGATTTTACTGAGCATGAGAGGGAAAGACCTCTGCCTGGAACATATCTGAGCTCTGTTCAGAATTTCCTGCAATTCAGATTTGGCTGTTCTGACTATTGTGGGGGAATAGTTCCAAACAAACAAACAAAAAAGAAGAAGAAGAGAGTACTGTAGGCTCAGTACTCATGATGTCAGAAGCCAAATGCATGTCACTGTGCTCTCTCTCACACTCCAAAGAGAACTTTGAGAAAGCTTGTTGTGCAGTGTGTGAAGATAAATCCATGTGGAATCCATTCTCCAATCACATGCAAAAAGAGATCATGGTACACAGATGGTTCTGGGTAGACATTCTCTTTTTGCCTCTGCTTTTTGCTCACATCCTTTTTGTTTTTTGAAAGGGGAGCAGCCATTTCTATTTTCTTCCATAATAGTTTGAGAAATATTGTCTGACACCTGCAATACCTATCTGTGCTTAATCAATCCAGTCTACAATCTACATCTTGAGCATTAATATAGACTCACAGCGTCTGGTCAAATTTTTGACTTTTCTGCGCCTTCACCAGTCCTCTGCTTTTTAAAAACCTACTATATTAAAAACCCATGTGACATTTTGACTGATCCTAAGAAAGGTACCATACCGACCAACTGCGAGTTTTAGATTTCCTTCCACACTCCTCATGTTTCTAATATAGGCTTATCTCACATTAGTCTTGCTGGCATTTACCAGCGAGATGTGAATGTGTCATTTCAGCAGTAGAACAGGGACATAAAGTAGAAGGCATTTCATTAGGAAACAGATCCTTTGTTGAGGTAAGATGGGACCTAACTTTGCTTCATTCTCAGTGAGAGTCTGTGCATGATGCTGTAGTCATTTTAATTTTAATTGTTTTTAAATTTTATTGTGAAGGTTTTTAAATTGACTTTCTCTGGGGGCCACCTTGAGTTTCACTCTGGGAGAAAGGCGACATATACATAAGTAAATAAATAAAGTCATACTCATAAAGAGTGTGGGCAACTCACATACTCTCAGCCAGGAAACTCCATGATAGGTTCACCTGAGGGTCACCATAAGTCAGAAATACACAACAACAACAGCAACAATAACAACAACAATAATAAACATTTGGCTTCAGACCATTATTTTATTGAAATCCCTACAATAACAGTCTTTGCCTTCAACTCTGTTGGTGGGACAGACATTTGCACTTTCTTTTTTGACCTTCCTCAGTACTGTAGCTGCTCTAGGTCTTCAGCGTTTTCTGCTAATAGGATGGCGTCATCTGCATATCTTAGATGGTTGATTTTCGTTCCTCCTATTTTCACTCCTCCTGCTTCATGCCCAAGCCTGCTTTTCTTATAATATGTTCAGCATACAGGTTGAAAAGATAGGGTGAAAGGATCCAGCCTTGCCTGACCCTTTTGCCAATTGGTAAGCGTTCTGTTCTAACTGTGGCCTCTTGTTTAAGGTACAGATTCATCATCAGGACTATCAGATGTGTTGGCACTCCCATGTCTTTAAGGGCATTCCATAAACTTTCATGATAGTCTACAAAGCACATGCTGATTTTCTTTTGAAATTCCCTGCTGTTTTCCATTAGCCTTCGTATGTTTGCAATGTGGTCCCTGGTTCCTATTTCTCTCTTGAACCACCCTTGGACCTCTGGGATTTCTCTCACCATGTACAACTCTATCATACAGAATTGTGCAATTTGTAGATGGTGTCATTTGGAGAGCTCTCTGACAGACCAGCCTGAATACCTCACCAAACTATAAACCCCAGAGTTCCACAGAATGGAGCCATGGCAGTTAAAGTGGTATCAAACTGCTTTATTTCTGGAGTATGACTACATCCAGACAAAGGTATTCACTGGAATCCTATATAACCTGTTACATTACATAATGTTATGTATACCTACTTATATATCAGAGGTGCTAAAAATCTCCTTTACTTAATTGCAAAAATGTGTAACAGGACACCAGCTAAATGCCCTATGTATATGGGCATCCAGTATACCTCAACATCAATGTAATGTGCACTGAGACTAATGCACATTGGTCCTGTTGTTCATTGGTCCTGTTGTGTGTTGGGAATCAATGCGCATTGGACACTTTGCTGCCTGTGATACACCGTACTGTAAGAACAGCTCTCTACTGGATATGGAAATTATGCAACTGCACATTTCTAATTTATGCATATGTAGGTCAACTTATGAATGCACAAGCCCTCAACAGGATTCTGGCCATTCATCCCCCAAATAGAGAACAGTACCTCTAGAAACACCCAGGGGAGCATAATTATTCCCTCTGTATATTTTTGGGGCCTCAAACAAACTTTTTTTTTCAAAACTGTCTAGTCACTTCTATTTTTGAGAAATGGATAGGTGTGATTTGCTTTACTTAATTGCAAAAATGTGAAATGTCTGGGAGCCTGGAAAGCAGAGTGTGTGCAGGCCTCAGACCCTTCATAGCTGCCAATCCCTGGGGTTATAGGAGTGAACCATGAAAGCTGTATTGCCCTGTCTTTCATCTATAGAAAAAATAATACTTTAGAGGAATAGAAAATAATAGCATAATGCAAGGTTAGCAAGGAATGAAGTAAGTAAGTTTAGAATTTGGATATATGGAAGGCATACACTTTTCCATTTTAAAATAGTTGTTAAAGCAATTTTTGATAATTATTTTTCAAAACAAAATGGTGGGTGACAATAGTGACTGACAGTGAAGAATGTCCTTGGAAACCTTTCTTTTACTGTATAAGCCAAAGAGAGAAAAACCTCTTCCTGTACTGCATAGATATCATTTGTCCTGCCTTGGGACAAATGAAGGAACATTTGATTTTTTACTATCGCATGTATGTACTCCATTTCTTACATACCCATTTGTTCATGCTATATAGTACCTCATTTTTAAATGCAATGCTGTATCTTCATCTTACCCTGTGTCTCCATATGATTCTCTACTTTACCACTGTGCTGTGGCAGTCTTATTGACTGAAAAACCAGCAGCAATCTATGCAGGGTAGCATGGGCTAAACCAGATGATGGACAGTCTGTTTGTTGTTTAGTGTGCTTGCTGGTCACTGAAATTCTTCCAATCTTTTTTGAAAGCTGGATTGTCCCTTGCTCTGATTCAGTACGACTTGTTCATAATAAAGAGTGCATGCTTGGAATCACTTGCCTTTCACTGTTAAGAGAGTCTGAGTATGTTTTCTTGAATTGTTAAGTTAAAGCAAAACAGCAGACCACATATATTCTTGTAGAAAGAAAGAAAGAAAGAAAGAAAGAAAGAAAGAAAGAAAGAAAGATCATATAATTCTGCAGTCAGTTTGCTTCCATTCTAGTCCAGACTGCAAAGCTGTTAGGCTTTTTTTTACATCCTGTTACTCATTATGATGCAATTTTTTCTTTATTTGCATCAAAACTACCTCCTAGCACACAGAGGACCTTCTTGTGCTTGTGGAAGTCAAGTCTTCTGCATGGGTTTGCCACACATACCATTAAAGCAGCAGTGATGCTTCAGTTCTATCCCCATGGGGTTTAGTGCTCTGCTGACCTTCAACAGAATCATGTCTAACTTTCATACTTATTGAACTGTATCCTGGTGTGACTTAAAGCAAGTTGATCAGTTATCTATTCTGCAATCCTATATATCAGAGGTGGAGAACCTATAACTCCTCAGATGCTGGAATAAAATTCCCAGTATCCTTTATGTGTGCCATGCTGTCTGTGTTCCATGGAAATAGGGGTCCAAGGCCATCTGGAGGGCAAGCAAGCTCTCCATCCTGGGAGTAAGGCAACTGAACTTAACGGGACTTAGGTTTGAAAAAGATTGCACTGTAAAGGTTATTTGTGAGAGCTAGCTGGACTCTTTTTCTGTGTTTATGGGGCTTGACAGACTCCCTGAAAAGGGCAGTCTGGAGCCGCCTCTGCACAGATGCTCTCTTAAAAAGGAGCAGCCTAGAGCAGCTCCTTTTTTATGGCATCATAAAGGCTGTGATGAAGCCCCATGATGCTGCTTCTGTGGAGAAGTATCTGTATGCTGCTGCACAGCTGCGGCACCTGCCATGTGGGCAGAGCATCGTAGCTGTGATGTCATTAGGGCTGGGCACGTTTGGACGCCCAGCCCTATCGAGCCCTACTTTTGACCCAAGGACAACGCTTCCCTGCTGGGCCTATATTTTAGGCTTGATGCAAGCTAAAATGTCACGTGAAATTCTACCTGTATATGTTCGACATTGCCTTCCTATCCTATAGGCACCAGACCCAGTCTGATCTTGGAAGTTAAACAGTGTCATCCCTGGTTGATACTTGGATCACTAACAAATGCCAGGTGGTGTAAGCTATATTTCAGAGGAAGGAAATGGAGAAATCATCTCTAAGTTTTCTTTAAGTAAGAAAGCTCTATGAAATTCATAAGTCAACAGATGACTTGAAGGGACATGCACACATTATATATGTCACAATACATTTCAGTGTCACAGTAGTGTGTATGGAATGGCAGCCTGTCAAAGTAAGTCAGAAATTAGAAACAAATCAGCACCCTAAGTCCCACAAAGTACTGTACATACTCATGTATAAGTCTAGAAATTTTAGTCAAAAATTTGACCCAAAAAATCTGAGTCGACTTATCCACGGGTCAAGGTTAAGTACTGTACTTTTAACTCTCATAAAAATAGAAACCATCCCCTGGTGAAGGGCAAGAGTGTAACCTGTTCTTGAAGCACTGACCCTTCTCTATTCTTTCATCCATCCATTCTTCAGTGTGAACACAAACAGTTATGCCTCCTGCAATTTTGTAAGTTCTTTGGTATTGTCTTGCTCTGTTTCATCCTTTAGATCCTTTGTTACATGACCCTAAGTCTTACTCTCAACTTATCCATGGGTCATATGAAAATCCATAATTTTGCCCCCAAAACCTGCCCTCGACTTATACGTGAGATCAGCTTATAGTCGAGTATATACGGTAGTTAGCTACCCTTAAAGTTGCAATTTTAAAGACATTCACAATTTACTTTCCTGTTTCTCAAAAGTAACTAAATTGCTGCTTTGGGCTACTTTAAAAATACACTTGAAAGCTATAAGCCATTGAACTGGGGTGCAAAATTCATTCTCCCTCATTCACTCCATTGTTATCTCAACAGCTTCAACTGTACAAGGAAACAGTGCAAGGCACAGCATGAGCCAGTGGTTGAACCATGTGATATTCCTTCTTCACCTTTGGTGAAGCAACATCCTTATTCCTATACAAAAGTTACAGTGACACCAGAAGAGTGGTGCACTGAAACCTTCATTAGTCTGGGAATGAAATGTAGTGTAGATATTTGGGAATGGACCATGAACATAGGAGTCTGGGAGACTAGAGTATGAATCCCTCCTCAGCCATGGAAACCTACTGGCCTATTTGTACTGTCTCAGCCTCAGAAGATGGCAATGGCAATCCCTCTCTGAACAAATCTTGCTAAGAAAATCCCATGATAGGGTCACCTTAGGGTTTCCATAAGTCAGAAATAACCTAACATAATAGCAACAACAAAGGAACAACTTATCTGTAACTAGTTGCCTTCAAGCTCTGAAGCATGTGGAACAGTCACTGATTAGTAATATCTAGGCAGTTCATGTGAGCCAGCGTGGTGTAATGGTTTGAGTGCTGGACTACAACTCTTGAGTCCAGGGTTCAAGTCTCCACTTGGCCTTGGAAACCCATTGGTTGACCTTGGGCAGGTCCCGTCATCTCAGCCTCCAAGAAAGGCAAAGGCCCTGTGAACAAATTTTGCCAAGAAAACCCCATGATACAGTCACCTTAAGGTCACCATAAGTCAGAAATGACTTGAAGGGACACAACTACAACAAGGCAGTTCACAAGGAACTGGGACGACCCTGTGAATTCATCTTTTTTCCCTTCCTCAGCCAAACATTCCATCTTTATGGTAACAATAATTCTCTCTAATTGCCCTTTGAAATACATGTGAATATGTACACTTTTTAGTGTTCAGAAATCCTCAGGTGTTCTTGTTAAATAATTCACACTGAAATGAATCCCTCTGGAGTCTTTTGCCTCTTAGAAACATTTATCCCAATATTAAAAGCCAATGTCCTCATTATTAAAATGTTGATAGAAGAAATCTGAAACATGGAAAGGTTTGACCTCTTCTTTCACTACACCTACTGGAGGACAGTGTTTGCTCAGTGAGTTATTTCTTGGGTAGCATTACCCTTTTCAACCTTTTTCTTATTTATGCCTATTTTCCTCTAGAGCAATTTTGTTGTCTCAGCAGGATCATAATTTATTTTTATTTTTGTTTATTATATTCTTTCAGCCATGCAGGAGATGTTTTGATGGATTATAACTTCAACAAATGACGGACCCAAAACCAGCAATGACAACCCAAAGACTTACAACAGATCATTCACTTTGCTCAGAAGGGACTGTATCTCAGTCTATAAAGTTCTTTTGATAATCTACCGCCCTCTACTGTTACTCCTGATAAGTTCTCCAATGATGGGAAATCATGTACTAGCGGCCTCAATTTCCATGCTGTCCCTTTTGGCAATAATGGGAGACACAGACAGTAAAACAGAAAGTACCTTCATGATGGATTCAGATCCAGGCCGCTGCATGAGGCATCACTACGTTGATTCCATCAGCCACCCTTTGTATAAGTGCAGTTCAAAGGTATGTGCCACTGAAAAAAATCCTCTCAACCTTACCTACATGCATGCCAGCTCCATAAAAATACATCACAATGAGGCTTAGTACCATTTTGGAAGCTTTATACAGCCAGCCTTCTGTATTCACAGATTCTTTATCCATAGATTCAAGCATCCACAGCTTGAAAATAATTTTAAAAGATATAAATTTCAAAAAGGAAACCTTGATTTTGTGATTTTATATGAGTGACACCATTTTACTACACCATTATATTTAATGGGACTCGAACATCCATGGATTTTGGTGTTCATGGGATCTCCTGGAACCAAATTCCAGAAGATACTGTACAAGGGCTCACTGTACATGGATTCCAACATTAAGTCAGTGTCAGAGATTTTGTCAAACATGGTAAATAAACATTGTGCTATATGCCTTCCAAGTAGGTATATAGTGATTTTTCATCAGCACTTTGGGACAGCATTGTCAGATGCCTACATATTTTGCTACTGACATTATGATGATAGCAGAGATATGTGAATGTCTGTGAGAAATCGTTCAGAGACTTTTTGGATACTGTGGAATTAGCACCAATATCAGATCTCAAATACCTCAAGTAAATTGCTTTTTACATCTGAAAGGTTGTAGCATTGTATTTGTTAATTATATATATTTTTTTAACAAAAAGGACAAACAAGCTCCCCCCCCCCCCCCCAATTCTGTTTGTGCTCAAACTGAACTGAAACCACAGTCTGTTTGAGATGGGTGGTCAACATATTTTTATATTCATAAGAATATTATGTGTCTTATTTACAGCTGAGTTGGGGAAACTGTTCTGTCTAGATATGGAAAAAAATGCAGTAGAGCAAGTGCTGCTCATTGAACCCCAATAACATTATTAATGTGAGAATGTTGGAGCAACTTATATGAGAAATAAAAGACACTATCCATGACTTTAATTGCACCCAAATCAAGCAACCCTTGGCAAAGTTATTTTTTTAGTACAAGTTTAAGATGTTTGGTGAGGGGTTCTGCAAAAGTCATATTTACAAATTCTGGAATTAAGGAAAATCTGCCTCCTTAATTCCATTCAGTAAATACAAAGAAACTAAAGTTGAGAGCTGCAGATATTACAGAGTTTTGAAAAGGTAAAGCTGTACTGTGACTGGTTACACACATGCAGATTAACGAAAGATCCCGTTAATAAAAATGGCTTTTCCAAGGCCTCCCCATGAACGGTTCCATGACATAAGGAAAGTGGGAAGCCTCTATGAAGTTTCAGAAGTGTGACAGATGATCCCACCTCCGGTGCTTCTGAAACCTTTGGGAAACACTTGGGCAATGTTTGGGCAGCGGTAAGTTGCCCTGTGTGATAAACTTCTAAGTGTTGCTTATGAAGAAGTAGGCAAAGAGTCTGTTACAATTCCAACAGATTCTTGAGAAGTCCAACTTCCATTAAAAAGAATATAACTTTTATGGTGTAATTCCTGGAGAGATGCAATATCTTTTAGCATCTGAAGTAAAATATTAAAATAGTGCCTTTCATAAAATACTATGGCGCTCTTTCTCTCTCAGATCTACAAACAGCATATTATAAGTTGCTTTGTTTCCTCAGTTTGAAAAGGAATTTGCCATAAGGCTGCTGTTCAAGAAACACAAGCCCCAAATCCCCGTTCAGTATGCGGGACTAGTTATACATTTCTTTAGATACTGACTGGAGTTTTGAGAAACAGAGAGACATTTTAGAATCTGATGCCTGAAGGAACTTTCTCATGATAATTCCAGTGATCTCTGGTTAAGGCAATATAATTTCTGTTCCCCCAGGTACATGCATGCATGAAGAAATGTATGAATTGGCCAGTTACTAATTTATTCAGCTGTGCTTCCCTGGAGTGTGGTTAAAAAAAAATCCAACCACAACTGTGACAAAAATTTCTGCTGACATATCTTTGATCACACATTAGCTTTATTTATGTAGCACATTCTTTGGTAAGGGCTCAGTCTACCTGGGCAGACATAAAGCAGAATGTGTGAACTAGCTTAATGCTTCAGGTTGCAATTGGTCTTAATGTTTATGGATTTGAAAATGTGATATGATAGCAAAAATGCCTGAAGAGCATTGAAAATATATACACTATGTAAATGTGCTATTGTTTCACCAGCAGTAATCAGATACCCTGCAGTCATCAGATCCTGTCTGGCAACATGAAGGCACATACACACAGATACCTGACCAACTGCATATAAGCAAACAATGAATATGTGCAACTAAAATATGGAAAAAATATTTTTAAATTAATGTATTAAAACCATAAATTGCATTTCAACCCATTACAGGCCTGTAAAGGATATCATAGTATAAAAGTAGAATGGAATGAAGCAGTCTTTAAAAAGAGTCTATAAAAGCAATTTTAAAGTGAATTGTCCTTCTTCAATTGTTCTCTACTCTGCCAGCAATCTGCGTATAATTTTTGAAATGCTGCAGACACTGCTGTAGAGAAGATGGGATGAGAAGTCCAGATCTGCCAGGCTAGTGTCCATGCCTTAAACTGCATTCATCCCCTTTATGGTGTGATAAACTCCTCAGAAAGCCACTCAGCCATTGGGTTATTTTGAAGTATTTCCCATAGCTAATCATATCATGTGTATTAATTCTAAATATTATCCACAAAGTATATAATCATACAAATTCTTCCCACCCCCTACATCTTGAATACCTCCTTATGAATTGGGAACATGTAAATCCTTCTGAAAAATAATCATGTGGGGATTGAAATTTAGGGACCATAAAAGGCCATGTTTAACATGAGGAAAGTTCTAGTTTCTGTGTTTACCATTTTCAATAAGGATTTTGGACGCTCCAGAGAGCTGCTCCCAGTCCATGGTGTAAACAGCGCTGTGCTCAATGGGCCAATGTGAATCATTGACTTGGTACATGGGCTCTTCTAATGTTTCTGTTCCTGCTGGTAATAAAATCCAGGTGAAACCCATGCAGTTATCAAAGGATATGACTTTTATCCACATCTATGAGGTTTATCCAGATCCTTCATTCATGACTGCTTTAGACCTAGTTTTTGTTTGAGCCAAATGCAGTAAATGTGGTTTGCATATGGTTTCAAGTGATTTTTGGCCAGCCTTTTCATTTTCATTTAGAAACATGAGAAAATGCCAAAAAAAGTGTTTTTGTTTGAAATGTTGTGCTTGGAAAAATTCAGTATGGTTTAATAGCAGCTGTTGGGTTTTCTTCTGTGGCCTGTTGGGTTGGGGGGGGGGGGGAGAAAGCGTGAGAGCACCATCCATTGCGGCCCTGACACCTGCTGTTGCTGCTATTGCTGCTAACTTCATAGGACATGCACAACTCAAAACTCTTGTCTCATGAAATAGGAATTAGCTTCCTTCCTTTTTTTCTTCACTTGAAGAAAAAAAAATGAAAACAATAATCAAGGGGTATCAGCATTACACAAATTTCCAGGGGTGCAGCCAAGATAGTCTTTTGCAGCAAAGCTAGCAGACCTGTGACATTTTCAAAACTGACAAATGTATTATGGTATGAATTTTCATGAACTAGAATCCACTCACATAATGAAATGGACTCTAGTCCCTATGGTTTATGCTATAACATTGTTGTTGTGTGCCTTGACATCGTTTCCAGCTTATGGCGACCTCAAGGTGATTCCATCATGGGTTTTCTTGGAAATATTTGTTCAAAGAAGTTTTCCATTGCCTTCGCCTGAGGCTGAATGCATGTGACTTGCCCAACGTCACCAAGTGAATTTCATGCCAAGCTGAGAATTTAACCCTGATCTCCAGAGTTGTAGTCTAACACTCCAACAACTGCACCACACTGGCTCTCATATGCCATAACATATCTATTAGTTTTTTAAGCAGGGGTGGGTAACCAGCCATCCTAGGAATGTTTGTGGTCATGGACCTATGACCACCTGACTTTTAAAGTCATCTGCTAGCAATTAGTTCAGATGACTGGGAAGAACAATTCTCCTTTCCCTATAACCTACTTGGTGGTGAGAAAGACCAAAATGGTGATAGGTGGTGCTGCAGAGAAATGAACAAAAGAAAGGCAGAAGAAAAGCAAAAAGATGGTGTTAGAGGAACGGTATTCATATCCAGGTCAGTGTAATCTCCCAGCAGACAATGGCTGAGAGCCTTGGAATTCCTGCAGGATGCTCTCATAATTGTGTTTGTAACTATAAAGACATTGCTGGATGCTTCACCATTGCCTCCACTCTCCACCAGCCACTAAATGGCTGTGTTACCCTCTTGCCCTGGAACCAGGCTATTTTCAAGGGGGTTGGGAATCATTGAAAAAGGGAGTTGTGAATTCTTTCTTCTGCAATGACCAAAGAAAGACACAACAGGATGCCAGGTAGCCTGAGTTATGTTTCTCAAGTAAGAAACCATCATCTAAGTCTGAGGGAACATGGGCTACACAGTCAAGAGTGAAGATTGAATGTCAATCAATTGTTAACACTTCATTGGTAAAAAGGAATTACAACTCTTGCAGATAAAAGTTGGCTGCTTTTGTACCCATTAACATAGATGGAAAGTGGAGGGCACAAAGATTTGCCTGCCAAGAATAATTCCTCATACAGGTATAATAGTCACTGGACATACTGCATCAGAGCAATCAGACTGCAAACACAATTTTGGCAAAATCTGCACTGCTACATTTTTGGGTCACTAATGGCAGTGTCTGATGGCCAATACAGAAATCAAATAGACTCCATAATGGCAAGCAGAAGATAGAGAAGCCACATTCTCTCTGAAAAAACAAGATCAGAAGCAGGTTGTGGCACAGACCATGAACTGCTGATATCAAAAATTAGAGTTAAGCTAAAGAAAAACACAAAACCAATCATGATGCTGAAATACAAGCTGAAGAAAATTGCTGTAAAATTTAAAGACAATGTGAAAAAATAGATTTGCACAATTAAACCTAATTGACCAGGAGCCAGAAGAACTCCAAAGCCAGGGAAGAATGCAAAAACACAGCCAAAAGGAAAGAGAAACATCAGTATATGGTAGATGAAACTCTTCAAGCAGTTAAGGGAAGATGAGAAGCAAAAATACAAGGTGACAGAAATAAAGTGAGAACCCTGAATGCAAGTGTTCAATGGTTTGCACTTAGGGGCAAGGAGAACTACTATAATAATCAACGCAGAGAAACAGTAGGTGACAACAACAACAACAACAACAACAAAACCAAGAGACTTCTTCCCCAAGATCCAAGAATTCAAAGGGAAATTTGAATCAAGAGTAGAGATGCTTTATGACCAGAATGGGAACAGGCCAGAATTATATTAATAATTACATAACCAAGTGGAAATAAAAACACTTCAGTAGGAAAAAAAGAAGCCTGCATTTCACTAGATCGACTCAACCCACAGCCCTATGTCTGCAAGACCTGAACAGGGCTGTTGATGACAGGGTGACTTAGAGGTCTCTCATTCACAGGGTCACCAGGAGTCAAAGTAAACTTGACAGCTGTTAATAACAACATGGTCAGTGTAGTTTTTAGGAAGAGATGATAGAAAAACAATGCAGTCTATTACATTGCTTTGCGGTCATTATCCAGAATTTTTATCTTGCTCTCACCTCATTTCTTTCTGCAGTGGTTTCTGTGAATTGCTTTACCATTTTCTGTGAATTGAGCAGAAAATAATGGTGTTTTTGAGGGATGGGGTGGGGGAATAGACAGTTAATAATACATTTCTATAGGTGCTTCAAATAAAAACCTTTTGGAATGGTCAAGAGTGCTATAGCACAGGGTTAGTTACCCATCATCATATGTTAATGAAACATTCTTTATTTTAAAAAAGCAAATTTGCTTATATTATGTATTCAGAACACAGGTGTCATAATAAAAGATTTCAGCTTTTTAACAGTCAATTCTATTTTTTTTATAATACAATTATTATAAAAATAATGAGATATAATTCAGGCTGCACTTATGAAATAGCACATTCTTTTACTGGTGTTAGAATTGCTCCCGCTCCAGAGCTACCTTTCCTAATCTGTTTGCCTTCCTCCTCTCCAGATGGTGCTTCTGGCTCGCTGTGAGGGACGCTGCACTCAGACATCGCGCTCTGAGCCAATGGTATCCTTCAGTACAGTCCTGAAACAGCCTTTCCGATCCACATGCCACTGCTGCCGGCCACAGACTTCCAAACTGAAGGCCATGAGGTTGCGCTGCTCAGGTGGCATGAGGCTCACTGCTACCTATCGTTACATCCTCTCATGCCACTGTGAGGAGTGCAACTCCTAGGGGGAGAAAAAACCTGCTGCAGCAGAACAAGTGAAAGGGACACATGCTCAGCAGTAGGACTCCTACAGGCACCAGGATAGCCTTTCAATAGCACACTTTGACACAACCCAGGATCATTAATATGGATTTCATTTGCAAGCTATAGAGAGTGTGTCAACTATGACAATGCTTGGGAAAGTGCCAAATCATGAAACAGACATCAGAATGTAAATCTGTGCTGAAGACAAAAACTCACGTGATGGGTGTGGAAGGACACTGATGTTCGGAAATGTATTTTTATTGGAAAGATAATAAGGATATATTTTCTGTCTTAGCAGTTCTTTAGTCCTGAATAAGGGCCAATGATGAACTATGGCTCACCATTTGAATGTCCTGCCAGTAATGTAAGAAACACACAGAAAAAGTCAAGACATATAGAATATTTACCATGAATGTCATTATGTACAGAATATTTTGTTCTAGAAGAAGTGAAAGATTCCATCTCTATATACTGTACAGAAGCCTATTGTATCTTTTAACTGTGCCCCTTAGTTTATATTGGCTTTGAAAATGGACTGTGTTGATGGTAAGACTTATATTTTATCTCGTCTGGCAGCCAAGTGCTGGATAACGTATTGTGATTTAGGTGCAGTTAAAAAATAAATAACAGAAAATTTATTGAAATACTTGTGCTGCTCCTATAGTGTTGGGAAGACATATTTACAATCAAGGGCTGAAATCACAGGAAGAGAACCAGAGAACTACAGCATCATGCAGCAAGGTACATTACTATCTGGCTGAACTTCCACTTTCTTTTCTCATGTAGTAGGCTCCTTGGTAAATGCAGCATCAATGGATACTTGCATGGGCAAAACACAAGTTAGATGTTTTTTCCTGCCCTGTTACACTACCTTAAGCACAACTGTACAGACTGGAGACTGCTCTCATCTTCATCTGTGAGTTATTGAATCACTGTGATGCACATGTATGTATAAATGAATTATAGCTAGGATATGTACTATTAAAGCAATGAGGTCCAGCAAAGTGGCCCTTTTAGTCTACATAATCAAGAATCTAATAATCAAGAAACACCCCAAATCCAACCAAATCATCATGGCATGGGCTTATATTAACATCTTATATTAATCAAACACAAAATAATATAAGGGAGCCTTATTTTTATTAATGTGTCTTTGCATCTCCAAAGAATATACAGTAATACCTGCTTCAAAGGTGGAAATAAAGTGGGATGAAAGAGTCATTATTGACAGCAGACAAATGAAAGAGTCTGAATTCTTATCTTAAAGATGATCAGATACTTCTTGTTGGATGAATTAGAGCTGGGCAAGCCAATGCAGTCATAGATTGTAGAACTTTTTCTCCTTGGCTGTTGATGGCTCACATGGGTTTTCATGGTGATACAAGAGTCATTAACCAGTTTTTGAGCCTTTTTAGCTCTAAATAACATATGAGGAAATTATTCGTCAGTTTCCAGCCCAATCCCTCAATCACTTGTATAAAGATCTAAGAATGGTAGTGATACTAAATTAAGTAGAGGAGTTTTACAGCACAATGCTAAATATGAAAAAAGTAAAGTTGGGGGCCTGAAAAGAGCAGGCAAGCAGCCCATCTGTTCTATGTCATCTAATCTGTCTGAAATAATTGCCATATATAGCAACCAGGATTTTGACAATTACATCACAGAGATTCCATTAAACACACTGAAGGAGTCCCTCCTGTCTCTTGGGGAATGGTTGCCTGGCTAATGAAAACAACAAATGAAATGGCCCCAACAAATTTGTAGCCAAGCAGCTTTATGATCTACATGCCCATAACTATGATCATCCTGGGAACGCCAGAGTTCTTTGCTATTGGCTTTCTATCAATAAACTGAAGAAAATGGAGATTAGTGGCAGGTGTGAGTGACTTTCTGAAGCTACATTCATAGACAGGATATCATCCAGGACAGAAATGTGAAGAACATTAGGTCATAATAGATAGATAGGCATTGTCTCATTTTGACTGATCTTCAGCTCTGTGAAAGTATTTTGAACACATTATGGTGTATGCACATGCCTTTAATCTACAATTTTATTTACATTATTATACAGCTGATGCACTAATACCAAAGTTTAATGTTTGTGTCAGGGTAGCTTATAGACTCCAATGCCCCTTAGCACTAACCAAGATGGCCAAGGTCAAGATAAAGGGAATGGAGGTGATTGCCATAGAAAAGGCTTTTTAATCTCTGTGCCTTCATATAAAGGCTGTTATCACACAGAGTGTTGCACCTCCTGTGTACAGATGGGGAGGTGCTGTGAGCTTCCTTCCACTTAGTAAGCACTTCTTGCTGCATGTCATACAATGGTTTTCAAACAAACTGTCAACAGAGAACCAATTTAATAATATGGGGGGGGGGGCTCTTAACCTGAGGCCTGCATCCAACTGGTAACTCCAATTTGAATAGTGGATATACAGTTAGCACACTCTGCATACCCCATGCTATTTTGTGGGATACAAATATTTTGTTATAATAGCTGTTTAGCTGTTACATAGAGGACAACAGCATGATCCTGGAAAGGCCATGATGACTTTTAAGTGAACTTTTCATGAGTGGTCACATAAGACTTCAGGGCATGTGGAAAGGACCATGTAACTTAATGTGTGTAAATGTTGTTTCTTACCTACCCCTGCCCTGTGTATTTCCTCTTGAAGGTCAAGACAAAAGAAGTCTAACAGCCTAAAACAGTAAGCCAATCTCCCTGGTAGCCTCCTTTGTCTTTCCCAACATGTCATCCTGTCCCAAACTTCCTGGGGTTGTCTTTATTTTATCAGTGCTTGATTGAATCAATGCTACCACCATCAACCAAAAATATTTCTTTTGTAACTCTGAAGTTAAAACCATCAAATAGCTGGGAACCCCATTGTTTCTGGGATTCCTGGAAAATCCACTCAAACTGTCTCAAGACACAGTTCGCCCCATAAATATGCCCACTTGGGCACTCCTGTTTGGGTCCAGTTTGGAATCAGGCAGAAACTCTGTCCAGTTCAGACTTGACTCTTCAGTATTACAGTCAAGACAGAGTGCTGAGCCACATTCAACACATAGCCTTCCCCAGACTGGTGCATTGCCTCCGTAAATGGTAAGTTATTGCCCTACCCTAAAAAGACACTATTCACTACTATCTTTTATATCTTGGTTCTTATCTCTCTCTGTGTGTGAGTACTTTGTGTGTGTGTTGATTCCCCTTTTTATATACAAACTAAACAAATTTGGAACCTGCCTCTGGAGTTCTTTAATAATAATAATAATAAATTTTATTTATACCCCGCTCTTCAGCCAAAGCTATCAGAGCGGCTTACAATTTGTTAATTAGACATTTCCCTGCCCTCAGGCTTACAATCTAAAAGACACGACACAAAAGGAGAAGGGAATGGTGGTGGGGAAGGGGGTGTTTTCTTTAGATTCAGAACTGATACATGTAGGCTGAAAGTCCTGGTTGAAATTACCCTGACTCTCTTGCTGCTCCCTGATGAGCTAAATTAAATTCCCAACTGAATACAATTTGTGGGTGCCCTCCCAGGACCCTAGTTTTCGTGTACCAATACACTATTTTGACTTACCATTCAACAATTGATTCATTACTGGATAAAGTCATTGTTGGATGAATACTGGGGACTAACCATTGGATTCAGGCCTAATTTGTTAACATTAAAAGTAATCAGAATATCATAACCAACCTGGTTGTCACCAATTATTGTTAATATTTTCAAAATACTAACTTCCTCATTGTCTAAAATGGTACCCAGATGGTTAGGAAGGATGTCATGTTCATTGTATCCAGTTCAGAGCATGGAGAAGTTACTTTTTGGACTATAAATCCCATCATGCCTTAATTATGGGAACCATTGTTTAAAAACATGACATGTTCAACTCCTGATTCAGGTTCCCATTTCCAGCTACTTCAACAGGGATCAAAAGGGATCAAGATTCAAAAGTTATCTTGTTCTGATCTGGGGCTATGCAGCCGCAGCAAAAGAGAATGGTCACCAACCTTAGATATCACATTAACACAATTTCCACTGACTCTTATATATCATTTTCATTCAGAATAATTAATGATGTCACCCATATTTGACACATCTATATATTACAGCAAAATTTTCACAGAGCTTCTTAAACACAAATAGCTTAGAATTGTAGAAGACATTACTAAAACTATTCCAATAGCTGAATAATATTATCCAATAAAAGTCACTTATTCAGTTCTCATTAACAGTATTATTTATCAATGCCAACTGCTGCATTACCATCCTCAACCCTTTCCCATCCACTCAATAACATTTGGAGACATTAATATGTATTGATCATCTTTCCAAGCCAGGAAGTAAAGAACTGGATAAAGACAGAGAATAGAAAAACATGTGGTTGTATCACTCTCTCCCTCTCCCCTCACTCCTCTTTCTGTCTCTCTTGTAAAAAGAGATGGGGGATTAAAACAAAAGAAAACACTTAACTCCAGAACTAACTTAGGAAAATATTTATAGAAAGACAAAAGTCTTGGTACAGTGTGTATTTCCATATTTCCTTTCCTACTACAATGCCAACGCTATTATCACCACAGTAGGACACACAAAAGATATGCATGTATTAATAATACTCTCCCATGGATTCCTTCCCTTTCTGCTACTTATATGATCATGATCATATGCTTATTTTGACATCAAAGTCTGTTCCCTGCCAATTAACTGAAGCCATAAAACTGAATGTTTAAAATGAGGCCAAAACTTTTAAGAAAGCTCATAAAATATTAAGATGCAACTGTGTAAACATGTAGATGAGTGGGGGATTGCTCCCACATATGCATTTAGTCTAGAACTGCCATTCTTTGTGGACTCTCATTTTATGGGACATCCTCTTGATGTCACATCCAAGCTTTGTCCTTCTGTGTTTTTATGTTTCCCCTGAGTTTCTCCCATCTTTTCCTAGATCATAGAAACACTCATCTTTTTTTATATAAAAAGGAAAGACATGGGGAAGGGGAAGCACATAGGATATGAACATGGAATAGGCATATGTGGCAATATAAACTGACCCTAGATCTAAGAATAATTTTTCTTGATGTGCAGCATGGAGCCAGCCTGGTGCAGTGGTTTGAGACTTGGACTAGAACTCTGGGAGATACTGGTTCAAATCCTTGCTGAGACATGGATACCCACTCCGTGACCTTGGGCAAATCACACTGCCTCTGCCTCAGCCTCAGAGGAAGGCTATGGCAACATCCCCTCTGAACAAATCTTACCAGGAAAACCCTGTTATAGCTTCACCTTAAGTTGCCAGTGACACCGCTGGATGGGTGCAGCTCAGATAACTTCCAGATAGAGTCCAAGTTCAGCTGGCCAATTTTTCAGCTGGCTTCTGGCTTTGTTCAGCTGGCTCCCGGCTTTGCAAATTGACCAGCTGAACTTGGATTCTATCTGGAAGTTATCCAGGCTGCATCCGCCTGGTGGTGTCAGCAGCAAAAATCCATGCAATAGTATCCAGATACAGCCTGAATTAGAATTCACTTCAGGAGTGGTAAGTCATGTTTTAAAGCTGTGTGATAAGCTAGCTCCTAAGTGTATGTGGTGGTGGCTTATCTGGGAGAAGGCAATTCCATAGGCAAGGGTAGCATGCTATAGTGATTTCACTGTTGGACTAGGACACTGGGAGACCAGGCTCAAATTGTGACTTGGCTATGGAAACCCATTGGCTGAGCTTTGGCAAGCCACAGTCTCTCAGCCTCAGAGGATTGCAATGGGAAGCCCACTCTGAAGAAACTTGCCAAGGAACTTATGATACGTTCATCTTAAGGTTGCCATAAATCAGAAACAACTTGAAAGCAAACAACAACAACAGCAGTAATCCCATAGGCAACCTGGGTGCCAAAGTCTCATGAAGATACTACCTACCACTTTGTACCTTGTCCAGATGGTAATTAGCAGCTAGCGGAGTGACTGATGTAATACATAATATGATCATTCCTAGATATACCAGTAACCAATCTGGCTGCTATATTTTAAACTAATTGAAGCTTCTGAATGTAGTGAGAATGATAAGATTTGTTTACTTCTGTTTCTTTTATCTTATCAAAAACTGCAAGACCCAATTTTCCTGTGCATAGACAAGAGGGAAAAGAGATGGGAAGGGCAATGCAAACCAAAAGACATTGGAAACAAATACATCTGTTTCGACTGGTAGGATTTTCAGCCTTCCTAAGTTAATTTATTCACAGTTTCCATGCAACTTTGGATTATTCAGTCTATCCTTGCCATAAGTGGGGGATCTGTTCTGGGATCCCATTGATGTGAATAGTGGTGCACTTTAACACATGAGCCATTGTGTCCCTCACCACTTGCCGTCCACATAAATTTAAATCTGTGTATGGTGAGGGCCATCTTTCTCTCTCTCTTTTTGTGTTAGAGCACAGATTCAAAGCAACCAATAATATGTGTTTTACATTTCATTCAATCCTAAAATGTGGCATTAGAACTCTGAGACCTGGAAGAAGCTTCTAAATGTCTGTTTCAGAAATATCCCACAGATTTTTCAGAAAATTTTCCTTGTGACCTAAGGGAAAATTAAGGGAAACTAAGGCAAAAATAAAAAAATTAAAAAAAAATTCACCTTGACATCTAATTTAGGAAAATAATACAAATTACTTCACTTATGTTATTAAATGATATTGACAAGAAAGAAGTGCAGCTAGTTTTCAGTGAAATGTACATAGCCCTACTGATATTTTGCTCATTGCCAATGAATATGGCAGAAGTTGAAAAAGACATTTCAACAAGCTAGTGGTTATAAAAAATGGCAAACATTTTACAACAAGGAAAAACAGTTAAGCTACCTAGCCATCTTTTCTATTGGATGTGAACTTGCAAAAGAAATTGATGTTCATGTGAAGGGGAGGCTAACTCATGATTTTGGAATGGGAATGTCAGAAAGCTGAAGTTTAAAGGTTAATTTGCCTAATATTTTCAACCACATGGGTCTATTAAGAAAGAAAGCAAGACGTTGACAGAATAATCCCTTTATTAATGACTCAAAAAGTTATAAAATAGTTAATAAACTTATAGGACTCTCAGACCGGATGTTATTGTTAAATAAAAGTAGCAAAAGCAGGTGTTTTCAGAAATGCAATATAACAGCAATTGCAGAGCAGTAATTTCCAAATTAAAATAAACCTTTTAATGCCCCATGAGATGTATATATGAATAAAAGACTGTGATTTCAGTGTGGGAAAGAAGGCCGTTTTTGTACTGGACCCTGGACAATTATGCCTGGGCCCTGCTAATACAACCTGTTTCACACAAAACATTTGATTTTGCTTTTCAGCTCACTATGATCCTGAAACTGACTTACCACAAGTAATAGGAACAGTTTTACCCAATGCTTGCTAGATTTTTCTCCATCTAGCATTCTCACAGTCATGAATTCATTGCTTTTCTTTGTTGAGGTAGTGAAAAGTTATTACTGGAGAGACTCTCAAGCCCTTTCCATGTGTTGGAATACAGTTACTTGAGAGGTTCTATGAATTATGTTTGCCCAGTCCCTGTTGTTTTTCCCTCTGTCTTTTGAATTCCACTGGAATGTAAAAGATTGAATTCAGAATAAGAAAATTTCTGCCAATAAAGCTAATTTGCAGTACTCAGTGGTTGCACATTGACTGAAACGCAACACATTTGAAGTCTTTTGGATGCAAACTCCCCTAACCTGGCACTTTTTGGATGTGCTGGATGACATCTTCCATCATGCCAGGCAGTTGGCTGTGGTAGCAGTCCACAATGGGAGTTCTGTTCAATACATCTAGAGGATAGATAGTTGGGAAAAGCTGCTTCAATCTACTCCTTGTATTCTGTACAATGGGATAAAATTCTTAAAGGGGTTTATTATATTTACAATAGAAGTGTTACTTGTTTTGCACATCTTTAAGTAGACAATATATTTGGAACATTCCAGCATCCATTCTGCAATACCCCAAGGCATGGCCCTCCCTGTTCACCAACACTTAGGACTGATATCCATGAATTCTTGATTACACATCCAGATTCATTTGTGGAAAAGTAGCCAGGGCAGGAATTTAAAATACCATTTGGCCCTCCATGCATTGGCCAAATAAAATGGCTTTCCCACATCTTTTTGGCAGAGAGTCCAGACGACATGGGGCTTAAACCCTGTGTCTGGCACAAACAGTCCAGATGACATCCTGCCTGTTTAATGCCAAACCTGGGGTATATCCATTTAAAAATATATTTAAAAACTCCCCTGTTTGCTCGAGATCTTCATGGAAGATCCAGAGCCCTCAGTGCTAACATTAGGTGGCTGTATGAACTGTGTCCCACTTTGCTGCTTGGAGCTGCCACCATCACTACCAGACATTGCTCATTCTGAGGTCAGAACAAGGCAACAAGGCAATATGACTCATGCTGTGCACATTTTTCTTACCTTAGAATGAGCAACACACATGGCAGAAGAAGTGGTAAGAGCAGAAGTGCCAGGCCACACAGCAGGACATCAGATGGAGGACCCAGGTAACATCTAATATCAATTGGAGGACCCAGTTAACAGGGGTAGGTAAGGACAGATCTGGGGCCAGTACACTCTTGGCTGCTTCTAGAGTATCCTGGCCTGTGCAGACATTACCTTTCTTAATTCACACTGCCCCATGATCTGAATGTTGAATTCTTCCCATGGTCTGGTCCTCTGTGTGTGTGTGTAGAAACAAAACATTTTATATGATGATAAAAATGGCAGTGGGGACCCTATCTACCTCTTTTTATCTCCAGGTCATGTAGAGGTGGACCACAGCAGTCTCTCCTGTGACCATAATACCAATCCAAAAATTATAAGCAGTTTAATATTGACAGTATTAGCTTTCTGTTAATGTCATATATCGCTGTATCAGCAATAGGACGGTTAAATTTCAGTTGAAGAAACTAATGATTTAGTGAGCATCTGGAATGTTTCAGAGGCCATGGTCGTGAGAGATGGGAACTTTGAGCACAAAATATAATATAACAAAGTTCCTCACTGGTATTGTTTATTTGTAAGAAATGCAGTAAAATGTTTTATATCATGATCTGTCAGTAGGAGGTTGTGATGTCCCAGAACACAATGCTCATTTAAATGTCCAGTAAACTTTGAAGGCTAGGGCATGAATCCAACAAAGCAGAGATGTGTACACATAAATTTAAGCACAAAAGTTGCTTTGTTGGTGGGATTGCTAGCTGTTTAAAAGTTCTCTGGTCTGTGCCTAACTGCTTAACCAGATCAGGCTGTGCAGAAATAAAACATTTTAAGGACAATTTTGAAAGTGGGGTCAGGGAACCAAGAAGGGAGCATAATCTGGATCACTGTGAACTTTTCCCAGTACAGTTTTTGTACATCCTTGGTGTTCTCCATATATGTTGAACTACAACTCCCATTATACCTTGCAAGTGACAGTGAAGGAAAATGATAGGGGACACAGAACCATTAATTCCACTCTACTAAAATACAACTTTTTTGTCTTTTCTTCTCCCCATGCCCTTTTTCCTTTGTTTCAAATCATTCTATAAACTTGCAGACAAGGACTGGATTTTAAAAACTTGTAATAAACTGTATGTAAGTCATTCTGGAAGGGGTGCTTTTTGTTTATTTATCACACTAGGGGGCAAACAGGATTTAAACAGGAATTAAACATATTAAACAAATTAATTAAACAAAATCATAGTGCTATAATTTATGCAGTGTGAAGGGCCCAGTGTGTTTTCAATCAAATGTAGTAACAGCACCAGGTAGTTCAATAATTTAGTAGTAGTGAAAATGTTGTGGGAGCCAGCATGGTGTAATGGTTTGAGTATTGGGCTAAGATTCTGGAGACCAGATTCAAATCCTCACTTGGCCATGAACACCCACTGGGTGACCTTGTACAAGTCACACTCTCTCAGCCTCAGAAGATGGTAGTGGCACACCCCCTCTGAAGAACTTTGCCAAGAAAACCCTATGATACGTTTGCCTTGGGAGTCACCATAAGTCAGAAACGAAGGCACACAGCAACAAAACAACGAACTAAAAATGTGAAGCTTTTTTTTATCTTGATTTGAATTTGTGAAAAAGTGTTATTTTAACAAATATTTTAACTGTCCATTTTCAATATATGTTATCCATTTGTTTCCCTTCCTTTTTACCCTTAAGTTAAAACTATGTCACTTAAAAACCTGTTTAAAGAAAGTAGTAACATTTGATTTATAGGCAGATGAGGCAGGGGTTGCTGAATGTGCATCTTGTCTGAGGCCCAGTGCCAGCTCTCAGCAGTGCTGCTGTGAAGAAACAAACGATGATGTATCATTTTCAGGAAAATGAAGTGTATTGCAGTTTGTGATTGTGTGTTAAAGCTGGCAGGAGATTTGCAACTGAGCACAGCAAGAAGAGACCAGAATACTAGTAAGAGAAGGGCAGTTTTTCTCAGCAAAAAGGGTTTCAAAGATGAAGAATTTGTTCAGAATATCCCAAAGGCATCAAGAATTCAGGGCCCCAGCAGGATACAGGAACACGCCTCTATAGCAAGGTGGAGGAAGGTATTTTCTATGGATGTTTTTAATACCCTTGATGATTCAGTTTGAAACAAAAATGAACAATTCAACCATTTAGACACATTTGTCTTTGGAGTATATCACATGGGAGGAATTTCTCTCAATTGCGAATGGAGCCAATTCACAATAACGTGAATTCACTAGTTTAGCGAATTTACGTGAAATCTGATTGTGTTCGGAATGCGTTCAGAATGACTTCCTATTTTCTGAAAATGACACCCCATTGCCTGAAATTGCATGAGATACTCTAATACGCAATTACGTGAAACCCCAAGATTGTGTTTGGAATGACTTCCCATTGCCCGAAATAGCATGAGATACACTCATTCGCAATAACGTGAAACCCCATGATTGCGTTCGGATTGCCATTGCATTATACCTCCAAATTCTGTCGTATGATAAACTCCATTCAGACAAATTTTCTGAATTTGTCATTCAGATAGGCTTTTAGAGCAGAAGGTTTTTTTAAAAAAAACAATGGACTTATCTTTTCAACTATATTTTATTTTTATGCAATCTGTTTTAATATTGTAATAATTTAATTCTGTTTTAATGTAACATTTTTCTATGCTTTTAATTGTACTGTTTTTAATCTTGTAAGCCACTCTGAGTCCGGGAAAAGGTGGAATAATAATAATAATAATAATAATATTAATAAGCCAGATTGATAAGAAAAGAAGAATGATTCATAATTTTCACAGCTTGCCCTTCTCATTTTTACAGAGCATCAAAGATACTAAAGGATGACGTGTAACAATTCTTGCCTTTTCCAGTTCATGGAGAGAACTGGGTCCTGCCTTATTCCTCCACATCATTTCACACCAATTTTCATTTGTGTGTGTGTGTGTGTATGCATGCATGGGAGGGGAAGTCCACACAAAAAGTTGTACACATTTTCATATGATATTTCTATTTTGTGCAGTATGTGCATGTGTGCAGGCTTCTTCCTGAAAGGGTTAATTGAAAGATGCGTGTTTTCTAATGCAAAGAGCCCTCTTTTCTTAAAATAACTTGGCTTGAAATGTAGGCTGACCTTGCAGAGCAGAAAAGAGACAGTAGACTGGAGTTTTAGGCTTCCTTGATAAAGAGAACAAAGAATGGTTTATGAGCTTGTAGCAAAGCATATATGACATGTGCACTTGATTGTAATGGTTGTTTGAATGAAAATTACATGCATATTCGCTACCTTCTGATGTATCTATAAAGCCCCCCCTCCTCCCCAAGATACTCGACACACAGATTTGGAGAAACTTTCCCTATGCTTTTGTACTGGATACAATAAAGCCTCTTGATTCTGGACTTTATCTATGATTCTGTTCACCCTGCACCTGCGAACCGTAACATTCCTTTAATCTGATTTACCTCAATTCTATTTTCACCAATATACACATTTTGAGTAGAATTTCTCCATAACACATGTATTTTTGTACATGGTTTTTGATTTGAGACTTAGGGCTCAATCCATTTTATTAGTTCCAACTACAGTAGACCCTTAGAATCTGCGGTGCTTTGTTCAGTGAGTCTGCTCTAACTCTTTAACTCTCACACTTCAAATTTGAAAGTGAGAAATAAATATATGATAGAGTAGACTAAGCTTATTCTACAAACTGTTTTTTCTCCATCTCAAAGGTGCTACAAGAGGTTCCCTTTGTATACTAACACTCTTCTGTCTTGGAGTATGCTGCTAATGACTCCTTGTGTTAACTGTGAAGATGGTTCTAGCAAAAGGAGAACATGTCTGCCTGCAGTATCTGAGACTAGACCATATGTTGGAAGCAAATAGACATTAACATTTGCATAAGGTGATTAAGACAGGAAGGTTTTGATCATTCCTGCCCTTTGTTTTTACAATTCTGTATCTTTCTTTGATTTATGTACTCAAGCTTTTTGCTTCCTTCTTTCCTGAAGAGGTCATGTCTCCCTTCTATCAAGAAGTCAATTAATCTCTTTGAACGCTATCACACGGGAGGGATTCCTCTCAATTTCAAAAGAAAAGATAGCGAGGTATTCAGAAATTAATGCAGTTACGTGAAAGGTTATCACATAGAAGGGATTCCTTTCAATTTTGAAAGAAAAGATAGCCTGGGAAAAGATAGTTTGTGAAGAAGATTTGTGAATCTGCTAGTTCACCAAATTTACTTACTTTTGGATTGATGTGGGATTGCGTTCGGAATGCATTCCCATTGCCAGTTATTGCATGTCATAACCTATCACGCAATAACATGAATACCCATGATTGTGTTCAGAATGCGTTCCCACTGCCAGCGATTGCATGTGATAACCGATCATGCAATAATGTGTTTGGAATGCCACTGTGTTCGCAATGCCACTGGATTATACTTCCAATTCCCGTTGTGTAATAAACCCCTTTGTCCCCTTTGTCTGGGAAGGAGCATCCTTGGGGCTCCAAACCTAGCTTACCCCTACACATCACAACCAGCTTTTAGGTGCTCTTCTGCACAAGATTAGTTCAATTTCTTCTGCCTATCTCCTTTACAATCCTAAAATGGATTTCTGAGATTTCATAAGGATTCTTTTTTTTTTCACTTTACAAGAGCATCCTGAGTAATTACTTCTGTTTTTACAACAAGCTCATATTAATATAGACACTTAATAAAGATACTAAATACTCCTACACAAGTCATCTTACAATCCTTTATACAAAGGCTAGCCAGATATGCACCTTTGAGAAAAGGCTGTGATTCCTCTGAAAAGGAATCAAAGAGTCATTTCCCAGATATTAGTTGGCTAGATGTTCAAATTTTTTTATTTGGAATTTTGCCTTTTTCTAAGAGTGATGTTTTCTAGAAATATTAAACATGCCATTTTCTATGCATATAATTTTGAAGAGATTTGAGGCCAAAACATTTACAATGAAAACAAGCCTTCATGGAGTCAGATGGTTAAAATTAAACAAACGCCCCAGTGGAGTGAATTCAAAGATTTAACATCTCATCTGTTCCATTATGACATTGGGCCAGACAATGCTTGGAATTGTCCATACCATCACATTTCCAGTTTCTATGTATGGTTGCGAAGGCTGGATGGTGAAGAAAGTTAATAGGAAGAAAATCAACACATTTGAAATGTGGTGCTGGAGAAGAGTTCTATGGATACCCTGGACTGCTAAAAAGGCAAGTGAATGACTGCTAGTGGTGGGTGGTAGTTTCAATGTCTATGGGTCACCTGGAGATTCCACTCCAGGTTTTATTCAGAACATCAAAGGAGCTATCTAAGGGGCAGAACCATATCCCTCAAATGTGTTCAGTACCTTGGAAAGATCATTTGAAGTTCAGACTCAAACCAAGAATGGATTCAGTACCCAACGTAATGACATGGAGGCGATCAGTGACCACTGAGCACTCCTAAACTGTAATGTTTTCTTAGAGTCCTCCATTTGCACATTATGGACTCTTTCAGACGTGGGAAATTGGAAGTATAATCCAAGGGCAATCCAAACGCAATCCTGGGGTTTCACGTCATTGCGAATTAATTCTCACGCAAATTCGGTCAAAAGGGAAGTCACTCCGAATGCAATCATGGGTTTAACGTTATTGCGAATTTAAGCTTCTCACGCGATTTTGGGCAAGGGGGGGTTATTTTCGGGTAATGGGAAGTAATTCCGAATGCCTTCCGAACGGAGCAGGGTAAACAAGCGAATTTACATGACTCCGCATTGGCTCCATTCAGAATTGGGAGAAATTCCTCCCGTTTGAAAGAGTCCTATGTTGCCTAATGTTCATTTTGGAGGGGTCATTCTGTCCCCCACCCCTGCTTTCTTTCCTTATTCATTAAGACATCTTGCTTGTCCCCATATTGCTTTGTGTAAAGGTATTTCTGAATATCTACATTAGTAATTATAATTTCTCATAAATGTATTTTATTGCTCATTCTTACAGTTTAGAAACACTTTCCATTACTTATTAGCTTGCCCAGGCATTTTTTAACCATCTGTTACTCTTTTCAATGTACATTAAAAGTTAAATTTAATTAACTAACAGGTGTGGTTGACTAAATTCAAGCCTTTCAACCTGGGCTCAAACTTTTCATTTTCAGTTATTCTTGCTTCTCTAGAGAATCAAATATTGGTTCAAAATGACACTGACCTTTACTTTGGAAAAATCCACACCTTCAGTTGCCTTCAACTAGATATAAAACTTTGTGGTAGAAAATCATGTTTACATGCTCTGATAAGTTCAGCATGGCGACTTCATAAATTTGCAATCTCGTGAAACAGACATACAGTAAGTATGTAATAAATTGCTGCCTTTCAGACCAAGCAGTGCTGGAGATTAAACAGCTTTTGAATAGGCATGAGTGCACCTTTGTGAGTCATAAATTCTACAAAAGCAAAATGGCTTTTCCATAACCTGCTGCTGATCGGCTTTGTATATTGTCCCTTGTATGATGGAAGGAGCTGGCCCTGCAAAAGGAGTTTTGAAAAATTGCTCCTATTTTAGTTAACTGCTTTCTTATTTCTTCAAAAAGAAAACCTTGTACAGTATAGGGAAAAAGCCACTGGTCCACAGCCAAACACAAAATCAAAATTATTGCAGTCTGATGGTGCTACAATAACAAACACACACATGTAGACTCAACAAATCAAAGCAAAGTACAGCCCTAGCGACAAATGCCGCCCAAATATTTTTCTGAAGCCCTGAACCCTCTTGCTTTGGAAAAGCTAAGGGGTGAATTGACTGTCCTGAAAACGCAGGGATTGACAATTCACTTTTAAAATACAGCTGAGTCTCAATTTATATCATTTCTCATTGACAGCATTTCAAATTTACAACATTTCTCCAGAAATAAATCAATAAAAGCCTCACTCACAAATCATAGGTCCCCCTGCATGTCTGTGCAGTTGAACATGACAGGAGAGGCAAAAAGAGTGTCAGGTAGGCTGGACTTTTGACATAAGAAAAGTTGACTGGGTTGACTTTTTTTAATTGCCTAGGCTGGGGAGGAGAAAACAACAACTGATTTTGCTGAGTTTTCAGGAGTTTTCTTTGCATGCTTAATAGGGAGGGTGTGAGGTGGAAGAATAAACTGTAATCATGACATTTTGGTGTGGCTGGAGGGAAGGGCTAGAGTGAAGCAGTGGGTGGAATCATGATGAACAGAAAGCATATAGATAATAGTAACAATGCCCAAAGGAGTAACGCTGGGTGCATCTAAACTGTAGAAATAATGCAGTTTGACATCACTTTAACTGCCACAGCACCATCCTGTAGAATCCTGGGATTTGTAGTTTTGTGAGGCATCAGTACTCTTTGGCAGGGACGGCTAAAGACCTTGTAAAACTACAAATCCCAGTTTTCCACAGGATAGTGCTACAATACTTAAAGTGATGTCAAACTGCAATATTTCTACAGTGTAGATGTACCCTCTGTTAAGCATACTACAGTAAAAATGTTGAAGAACGGTGTGACATCTGAAAGCCTGCTTATCACTGAAAACTGAGTGACAAGCAAGAAATCAATAGGAATTTTGTGGAAGGAATGGGGCTCGTTTTGCTTTGCTCTCTGTATGTTCTAGTGTAAGTGGTTACCGTTCAGAAGATGTCCTGCCTCTCTTCTCATTGTGCCTTCTGTAGCTGCTGCAGAGGACACAGCAGGATATATATTGTCACTCTTTCTCCTGGTGTACTTTCTCCACATAGGAAGTCTGCTGGAGAAGACACAGCAGAAGAAACAGTTCTTACCAGTTCTTACATTGCTTTCTGTCTGCGTGCTCATCTTGAGAGAAACTGTTGTGTAAATGGCATGCCAGTTCACCCCAGCCAAACCTCTTTGGGATCAGCAGTTGCTGCCTATTCTGGTTCCTCTGGAAATCATCAGCATACTTCATCTCCAATGATTCCCTATGGAAGTGGCTCCCATCATTTCCATTGGTCTCAATTTATGCTACAAATCTAGGGACTTCATCACATGGGGGGAAAGCAAGGAAAAACTGGGATTAAAAAGGTATTATCCCAGCAAATATTTTCAGACACTGCCACAATTAGAAAGGATTTATCCTGGGAATAACCAGTAACAAATAATTCACGGGGAAATCCTAATTGTGATGTGTCTTGCCACAATCTTGGGAATTTGACAGGAAAATGCTTTTTTAATCTCAGCTTTCCCCCCATGTAATAACATCACAAGAATGCAACCCTGACTAAACTGAGATCCACCTGTAGTTTTCAGGGTTCCCATGCCTGCTTAACATAACAGAATGCCCCATTTTTCAAAACAGAAGTGGACTGCCATATCAACCATTTCTGTTTTTGCTTTTGTCACTTTTCAGAGTTTTGGCAGGCATTTTTGGCAGTATGTATTGTAATGTTCTGATCATCCCCTAATACACATATCTATCCAGATAAAGTCTGATGCAACATTAGAGTGCCAGCATGAGTAAAAGTGGTCTGCAATGACACACATACTACCAGACATAAGGGGTGTGAATGGCACGTAGCCCCAGCCATGTGGAAAGGTATGGGGGGAGGAAGCATGCAAGCAAGAGCACCAACATACACCTCCCCTAGACTGCATTTCCGATGGAAACTGACAGCCAAAAGATGAGTTCTGCCAGATCAATCCAGACCAAAATCTCCTTTTACCTTTTATATGTTCCTCAACACCCCTTGCCTGTCCTCACATTTTGGGGAAACCAGATCTTGTCTAGGTGTAGTAAAGTCTATGAAGCATCATTGATCACAATCAGACCTTCTCATTCCCCAGATACCTAAAAAAAACCTCTTCATTTTGGAAACCATCTCAGGTTCCACCAGAGGAAATCAAACTTTTGGTTTACCACAGAACTCTCATGGATTAAAAGTATAAATAGTACCCAAAAATGAAATCCCATGACTGTTGTTCTCAGGCTTCAGTCTTTTTGTTCCTTTGCTTAGCTTCTCCTGTCCCCCAAAACTGCTCATTCAAGCTTCATGGCCTCAATCTTTCTGCTGTCCAGCCTTCTGTAGATTTCAGGATAAGTAATGGCACCCCCTCTCCTAAGCCTCTAATTCTACTATCTCATTATGCTTCCCTGTTTGGTTAGTTCTGTGTGATGGTTGGTTGGTTGGATGAGTTACCTGCGTGTGTGTACTTTCTATGTTTTTTCTAATAAAAGTTCATATAGTTTCACAGGCCTGGGGTCTAATCAGTTGTTACCAGTATAGCTGAGAGGAATGGACGGATTTTCGAGAAGCTCTGTCTTAGACATGTTGAGCTTCAAGCGCCGATGCCACATCCACTGAGAGATGGCAGCCAAACAAGAGGAGACTTGCTGTTCAAGCCCCGGTGAAAGCTCAGGGGTGGAAAGATACATCTGAGTGTCATCGGCATACAGAAGATAGGAGAAACCAAAAGAACTGATGAGTTTACCAAGGGACAATGTGTATAGAGAGAACCAAAGGGGCCCCAGGACAGAGCCCTGGAGGACTCCAACAGATAAGGGAACAGAGGGGGAAGTGTGACCACCTGTGACCACAGCAAAAGATCTGTCTGACAAGTAAGATTTAAACCAGTTGAGAACAGAGTCAGAGAACCCATGGTCGGAAAGTAAGTCAAGCAAGAGACAGTGGTCCATGGTGTTGAAGGCCGCAGACAAATCTAGAAGAATGAGAATAGAGTAGAGTCCATTTGCCTTGGCTTGCAAGAGATCATTTGAGATCTTGGTGAGGGCTGTCTCTGTAGAGTGCCGTGGGCAGAAACCAGACTGAAATGGGTCCAGGATGGAGTTGGCTTCAAGAAACTCAAGACAGCAAGAATAAACTACCCATTCCAGAACCTGAGAGAGGAAAAGAAGAAGAGAGATTGGATGATAGCTAGACAAAGAAGAGGGATCAAGAGAGGGTTTCTTCAGAATTGGGGAAACAAGAGCATGTTTGAAGTCAGAAGGGAAGGAACCCGAAGAGAGAGACAGATTAAAGATACAGAGGAGCGAGGGCAGAAAGGAAGGGGTTATAGAGATTAGAAGATGGGAGGGGATAGGATCAAGAGAACAAGTTGTAGGTTTGGAAGAATTTAGCAGCGTAGAGAGTTCATCCAGAGAAACAGGTGGAAACACAGAGAGTTTATTAGTAGAAGGTACCAGGAGATTAGTGGTAAAGGGCAAATCAGGAGGAACAATTTCAGATCGAATAGTAGTGACTTTTGTGAGGAAGTAGGTGGTGAAGTCAGTTGGGGAAAATGATGGGAAGACAGGGGGAGAGGAAGGTTTTAGCAGTGTATTGAAGCAGGAGAACAATCGCAGTGGACGCCTCTCATTGGCGCAGATCAATGATTTATAGTAATTCTGTTTTGCCATAGACAAGGCGCATGAGAAGGATAAAAGAACAAATTTATAATGAATAAAATCGGCCAAGTCCCAGGACTTTTTCAAAAGGCGTTCGGCTGCTCGAGAGCAGGACCGGAGAAACCTAACTGTGGGAGAGAGCCGGGGCTGAGGCCTAGACATAGAGGAGGACGTGAGTAGAGATATAGAGGCAAAGCTGTCAAGGGTTGAAGAAAGAGTGGAGTTGAATAAAGACATTTGCTGAGTCAGCAGAGTCCCCAAGATTTAGAGAAGAGAGAGAAGAATCCAAGGTCTGACTGAGGTGATCAGAATTAACAGACTGAAGATTACAAAAAGTGCGTTGAACAACATGACGAGGAGGTGGGATATAAGTAAGAGTAAAGAAGTGTGTCTTCTTAGATTGAAAGAGTAAAAGAAGAGTAAAAGAAGTGGGTCTTCTTAGATTGTAAGTCTGTTCAGTGCTGTGTAAATTTACAGTGCTATACAAATAAAGGATAATAATAATAATAATAATAATAATAATAATACCGTAGGTTCCCCAGGCTATGGGTAAAAACTATGAATGAAGTCAACATAACAAATAGGAAGCATTTTTTTTAAAAAAAAACTGAAAAATGAAAACAAGATACAAAACTGAAAGGACAATGATTAACTCTGGCATGGTTTCCAGTCCCTTCACCATCTTAGTTGCCCTCCTTTGGACATGCTCCAGTTTCTCCACATCCTTTTTGAATTGTGGTGCCCAGAACTGGACACAGTATTTCAGGTGGGGCCTGACCAAAGCAGTAATAGGGCCACTCTATTCTGCTTTGGTCAGGCCCCACCTGGAATACTGTGTCCAGTTCTGGGCACCACAATTCAAAAAGAATTTGGAGAAACTGGAGCATGTCCAAAGGAGGGCAACTAAGATGGTGAAGGGACTGGAAACCATGCCCTATGAGGACCGCCTTAGGGAACTGGGGATGTTTAGCCTGGAGAAGAGAAGGTTAAGAGGTGATATGATAGCCCTTTTCAAATATTTGAAAGGATGTCATATTGAGGAGGGAGAAAGCTTGTTTTCTGCTGCTGCAGAGACTAGAACACGGAACAATGGATGCAAGTTGCAGGAAAAGATATTCCACCTCAACATTAGGAGGAACTTCCTGACAGTAAGGGCTGTTCGACAGTGGAACACACTCCCTCGGAGTGTAGTGGAGTCTCTGTCCTTGGAGGTCTTTAAGCAGAGGCTGGATGGCCATCTGTCGGGGATGCTTTGACTGGGAGTTCCTGCATGGCAGAGGGTTGGACTGGATGGCCCTTGTGGTCTCTTCCAACTCTATGATTCTATGATTCTATGATTCCGTTGCCAATGTATCTGTCTCTCCATTCTTCAGAAGGGTCAATTGCTATATGTTTTTGTTTTGTTTTAAAAACATCACCACCACCACCATCATCATTAATTTTATTCATTTATATCCCACCTTTTTCCCAATAATGGAACTCAAGGCAGCATTTTAAAAACAATATGTATTAAAAACTCTGCAAAAGTTAAATGAAAATATAAAACATACAATTAAACAATTGTATATTAAAACAATTAAAATATTACAATATAAACTATATAAAAATATAAATCACCTTTAATGTTTTCAAATACTAGAGTTGTGTACAATAAACTTTTAATGACTGTATGAAGAAATGAAACAGCTTCCATGCAGAAATGAAGGACTTGAGGTATTTTACTTCTTTGTATTGATATTCTCATCACTAGTATAATAAGCTTTAACTCAAAGTTGGCATTCAACTTTTATTCTGCTGGGAAAGAAATCTGTGTGTCAGGAAAATAGTTGACAAGATTCTTGCTGCCATCATGTGTTCCATTTTACTTGAAATTTATCTTGAGGGACTTGCACATGAGAATAAGCACATGCCACCTTTAGGTGGTGCTAGTGCATTGCTGTATTGTGGAAGGAGCCACGCTTTTATTCCTCCTGCTTGATGCTAAAATCATTACTCCACTTCTCTGCACAAAAGAGTAATACCATTGGGGCAGTGCTATTTGTTTGTTTTAAGCTATTTTATTCCACCTTGAAGCCAGCATGGCTACAATTGTTGATAGGTGCCTTCAAGGACATTCTGACTTATGGCTACCCTATCCAAGGGCTTTCTTGACAAGATTTGTTCTGAGAAAGGTTTCTTGACATTGCCTTCTTTTGAGGATGACAGTGTGAGTTGCCCGAGGTCACCCAGGTGGTTTCTATGGCTGAATGGCAATTCAAACCTCTTCAAACCTTGGAGTCCTAAGGTTCATCTACATTGCAGAAATATTGCATTTCAACTCCACTTTAACTGCCATGGCTCCATCCTACAGAATCCTGGGATTTGCAGGTTTGTGGGGCATCAGCACTTTTTGGTAGAGAAGGCTAAAGAACTTTTAAAACTGCAGATCCCAGGATTCAATCTAACAGAGCTACAGAACTTAAGTGGTGTCAAACTGCATTATTTCTATGGAGGTTATCAGACGATAGAAATTGGAAGTATAATTTAATGCCAATCCGAACGCAATCATGGGGTTTCACGTTATTGCGTATTAAAGCATCTCACGCAATTTCAGGCAATGGGCAGTCATTTTCAGGTAATGGGAAGTCATTCTGAACTCATTCCGAATGCAATTGGAATTCTCGTAAATTCGCTAAACTAGCGAATTCACGTAAATTCGAATTGGCTCCAATTGGCTCCATTTGAAATAAAGAGAAATTCCTCCCATCTGATAAACTCCTATGGTGTAGATGCATCCCTAGTCCAACACCCAGACTACTATGCCTCACTGTCTCCAATAAGAAGCATTAAATTAGCCTGTGCCTGCCTCCCCACAGGCTAGTTAGTTCTAGGGTCCTTTGGGAAGGGAATAGTCCCCAGCCCTAACTTGACAAAATAGCAGCAGGTGAGAAATGTGATAATGGAAGTTCACCTTGCTGGTTTCTTTTCTCACTTGTGCCCTTTCAGCCAATCTAATCTTTTTCAGTGATCTCTGACTGATTTCAAAGCAGTCTCGTCCTTAATGTCAAACAATATTTCCCAGGAGAGGACATTTGCTTGGAATATAATGTTCAGGATGTAGCTTAGAGCACCGTGATTAACTCAGATGAAGACTAGATTCATAAATCAGGGCAGGCCAAACTGTCTGGGGGCCATTTTCCTGCCCTGAGACCTTCAGGCTGCCCAGATAGTTAAGAACACCTCCCAGAAGTCTACTCCTGATTTTGAAAAATGGGTTTATAAAACATGCAAAACAGTGTGGAGAAAGAGGTGCTGTAACAAATTTAAAAGGCTGATCACCATGCCTAGAGGCTTCCAGGAAGGCAATTCATCCTTTCCTTGCCAAAAAGGGCAGTCAGAGGGTGGCAGGAGAATCAGGGGCTTCAAAATAAAATAAAAAAAATGAGGAGTGTATGTAGCCAAAGAGTGCACTGCCGTGGGTAAAGGAAGGTATTATGTAGCCTCTTAAGTAAACAGATGAGTGCATTTCATGTGAATAATGGAGAGTGGGGACATCCATTTTGGTTTTGCCAGTAGCATCTCACTAACAGATGGCTACATATTATCTGTAGGGTTATCTGTAGGGGAAAAGGCCCCAGGCACAGTGCTTCTCTCATGTAATAACCTGTGCAAGTGAGTCATTCAATTATGCCAGAATTATGATTGCACAGAAGCTGACATGCATGAAGGCTTCTTTTTAGACAACAAGCTGAATGTAAGTCAACAGTGTGGTGCAGTAGCTTAAAAAGCCAATATGATCCTAGGCTGCACCAATAGGAATATTGTGTCTAGATTCCACCTAAACATTAGGAAGCACTTCCTGGTGGTAAAATCTGTATGGCAGTGGAATGCACTACTTCAGAATGTAGTGGAGTCTCCTTCTAAACTGTTTCTAAACAGAGGCTGGATGGCCATGTGTTGGGAGTGCTTTGACGATGTATTCCTGTATGGCAGTAGGTTGAATTGGATGGCCCTTGTGGCCTCTTCCAATTCTATGATTCTCCCCTGTTGAAGACCATAGTACTCCATGATCATCAATAGGTAGGGGAAGGTAATATGCCCAATACACAGCTCCAAAAATTCATCTCTTTTTTTGGAATACAGCTTCCCAGCCAGTCTAACAGATAGCCATAGAGTTGTAATCTAATAATTTTCCAAGTTCTCGCCCATGGTGTGTTGGGAGGTGGGGTGACAAAGACTGTATCTTCAGTACCTGTTACTTGTGTGATGGACAAGGGACTCTTGAAGGTTGCCACTTTTTATCTTGGGAAGTTCTCTCTGTATTAATTGAACATTTCTGCTCATTTACTCTATCTTACATCTAATTATACCATCCCTTAATCTCTATGGGGCATATAAGCACTGTGAATTCATCTTGTTTTAGATTTCTTGACCTTAATTTTACATCATACCAGTTCTTTGGGATTCTACCTTGCTCCTGAGAACCAAAAGGGAATGTATGTATTTATTTTCAGTACTGCTAGGCCACCTCATATAAGCCGACATGATGAAGTAGTTTGGAGTACTAAACTAGGGTATGAGGGAACCAGGGTTTGAAGCCCCACACAGCTATGGAAAAACTCACTGGGTTATCTTGGACAAGTCTCTTTACTCAACCTAAGAGGATAATAATAAAAAAGTTCCTCTGAATAGATCTTGCCAAGAAAGCCCTATGATAAGGTTACTGTAAGGACCCTATCAGACATTGGAAATTTGAAGTATAATCTAATGGCAATCTGAACGCAATTATGGGGTTTCACATTATTGCGAATTAAAGCATCTCACGCAATTTCGGGCAATGGGGGGGTCATTTTCGGGTAATGGGAAGTCATTCTGAATGCATTCTGAATGCAATTGGAATTCACGTAAATTCGCTAAACTAGTGAATTCACGTGAATTCAAATTGTCTCCAATTGGCTCCATTCGGAATAAAGAGAAATTCCTCCTGTCTGATAAGGTCCTAAGTCAGAGTTGACTTGAAGGCCCACAACTACTACAACTCGTATTGTAAGCTTTCTGGGTGGCTTACTACAAAGTCAATTAAAACAATCAAATCTTGCAACAACAAAACTAATCTAGATATTTAAAAAAAATAAACATTGTATGATTTTAAAAGTGGATGTAACAATAATAAAAAAATCACATATCTGTAAACCCATTGGGTCCTAAAGTCTTTTCTAAAATGCCTGGCTGGTATTTGGCACTGAACTGAGACCAACATCAGTGCCAATCAAGCCTGCATTCCCTAAGTGGGTGCCATGGCTAAGAAGACCTTCCCTTATTGTACCCTTCCAAGCCACAGCTCAGAAAAATTGCAAAAGTGGTGCAATCATGATATATTGTAATGGTATACCCATGAAATCAATGTATTATACTGATGGCAATGGCAGTCGTACAAAGCAACCTGCAATAAGTCCACGTCAAATTGTGGATATGCAACCTTTGGGCCAAACTACATTTTGTATTAAATGTTTGTGTGTATATGTGTGCCTGCACAAATGAAAACAAAACGAAACAAAACAAGGTCAGGGAGCCAGTGGATCTGTGTTGTGAAGCTGACAAATTTACTCAGCTTTTTGGGGACTCCTGCTGCAGCAGTCCTGGGTTGCACAGGAGCCATCTAGCTGCTGGGTGCTATTCCTGACAGATGTTGCACCAGGAGAGGTCATATCTTGCTCAGAGCAGCTGTAGGAGCTGCGGTTGTAAAGCCAAGAGTGGATTTTTGGCTCCCATGGCAACAGATCCTCCAGCTGGCCTAGTCTGAGATAGCTGATCTGGATTCTTTCTTGGAAATTCTTTCTTTCTTTTTTTTTTTTTTAAATAGAAATACCACCTCCACAAACACAAATATTACACACACACACACACACACACACACACACATTGTTGTGTGCTTTCAAGCCATTTCTGACTTATAGTGATCCTAAGGGGAATCTATCATGGGGTTTTCCTGGCACGTTTCTTCAGAGGGGGTTTGCCATTGCTGCCCTCTGAGGCTGAGAGCATGTGACTTGCCCAAGGTCACCCAGTGGGTTTCATGGCCAAATCAAATTGTGAAATCAAACCCTGGTTTCCAGAGTTGTAGTAGAGCACTCAAATCACTATGCCATGCTCTCCCCCCCCCCGGTGTGTGTGTGTGTGTGTGTGTGACTAAAAACTACAATACAAAAACTACAAACAAATAAAAAGAAGCAACAACAATCCTAAGATAACACAAATAAACTAACAAAAACTAACACTCTGACTTGCTCCGATTATATAGACATATATAAAAACCCTTGTGCATTATGAATTAAAGGAAGTCCCTGGTCTGGATTCGGACCACAGTGCAGGCAATGGAGGGAAAAGCCCCACAGTGGCAGGATCCTGCTAAAATCCTACCCAGGCACTGTTAGAAAACTGCTTGTGGTGCTGAAAGTGAGTGAGATTCTTATCATGACATCAAGCCCTCTACCATCTATGCTGCAGAAACAGCCCTGCCCCATACTATTAAAAGAAGCTACACACACACACACACACACGCACACGCACACACGCACACACACAGCAAAGTTATCTTTAATGTAATCTGGGGTTTGGGGCCCTTACAGTAACCACTGCAAGGCTACCACTTTTCTGTAGTATACAGCACTGCTACAGAAAAAAAAAAAATCAGGCAATGTGTAACCATGGATAAAAGGTAACATTTGCTACTTCTGGGCTTGGTGTGTACTTTCTGGGTTCTTTAGCTACATTTATTATTGATTCTTTAAAATATACAGAAGAGGTGACATTATCAAATTTAGTTATGAAGTTGGTCAGTTTGGAAACTAGGTTGAGTTACTGTTATTTACTTAAAGAATATTACTTTTAGTGAGCAATTAATGATTGACATTTTAGAAGACAGAAGTAATTACTATTATAACGAACTTGGAGCATTTGAAATCACCAGACAATATTCCAAATGCCATGTTATCCATCTTGGTCTGTAACTGAAATAATCCTAAAGGGATTGTTTTGTGCAAAAAATATATGTCATTGGAAAGAAGACAATGGAATAGAAGAAAAGGAAAGACACAAATGTTCAGCCCTTTGCAAATGTAGAAGTTCCTTGTACTAGAAAAAACACTCAAAACATATACTATAATTTTGCAACAGCTTGGATCCTACAGTTCTAGAAATTAATATATTTTTCACAGAAAGAAGCTTCCCACCTCTTTCTCTTTCCCTATCCCAAATGACAATCTCCTTGTCTTCTAGGGAAGCATTCTGAGGAAAGGAGTGTGGTGGTCACAAGAAGAAAAGAGGCTGGGATTATTTTTTTCTGCAAATGTAAGTAAATTTGTTTTTTAAATCTAAGCCAATCCTCCCCCTCCCACAATGTTATATTGTATTTGAGAGCACTTAAAATGAAAAAAGTGAACAAATCAGAAATCTATTGGGCTTAACAGACTGCCCTGAAAGGGCAGGCTGGAGGCGCCCGTTTTTCCTCTGGAGGGACTATGCAGCAGCCAAACTAGATAGCTTCCCTCCACACCAAAAAGTATTTGGAAAAACCGGGTTCTTTTAGGTGCATGCAGCCAATGCCATGAGTGCACCACTGGCTAACTATTGCATGTCAATGACGTAAGCCTGGCGCAGCAATGTCTGGACACTGCTTTGTGTTTGTGTCATCATGGGGGCCCCCATGTGGATGGGAGGCCGCTATGTGGTGACACTGGCATGCACTAGGTTTCAGGAGTGTGAGGTTGGTGTGCGCTCCCAAAACCTAGACTCAGCACCAGGATGGCACTTCCTGCCCGTTTATACTGGGCCATTATTTCAAATTTTAAGAAATGTACTTACAGTATATACTTTATTATAAGTTGACCTCATGTATAAGTCTCGACAGGTTTGAGGGCCAAAATAATGGATTTTGATTTGAAGGTGAAATTTAGGATCATGCAACATAGGATCTAAAGGTTGAAGCAAAGGAAAACAACGCCAAACAAGTTACAAAATTCCAGCAGGCATGACTGTCTGTATTCACACTAAAGGCTGGATGGATGAGAGAGTAGAGGGGGATCAGTGCTTCCAGGACAGATTATACTCTTACCTTTAACTAGCGGATGGTTCATATATGTATGTGTGTGTGTGTGTGTGTGTGTCAATTTTTTGATTTAAGTTTCTAGACTTATACATGATTATATATAGAATCTTAAAATAATGAAAGTCCATGAAAAGTATTTAAACAAAACTATTTTTACAAAAGCACTATAATGAGCTCCTAATGGCAGGTTTATTCCCAGTTGGTTTGTATTCACCTTGCTTTCCACAAAATCATCACCAGCACTGGCAAGACAGAAGCTGACTTTAATGTAGGATTTAAGATCTGGCTCCAACTATTAATAAACCTTTGTTAATTTAATCATTTTTTTGCCCAATTATAGAATAGAATCATAGAATCACAGAGTTGGAGGAGATCCAGTCCAACCCCCTGCCATAAAGGAAAACACAATCAAAGCACTTCCAATAGAGGGCCATCCAGCCTCTGTTTAAAAACTTCCAAAGAAGGAGACTCCTGCCACACTTCAAGGCAGCATATTCCATCACTGAACAGTTCTTACCTTCAGGATGTTCTTCCTAACATTTAGGTGGAATCTCTTTTCCTGTAGTTTAAATCCATTGCTCCGTGTCTGTTCTCTGGAGCAGCAGAAAACAAGTTTGCCACATCCTCAATTCGACATCCTTTCTATGGCTATCATGCACCTCTTAAACTTCCATTGTCCAGGCTAGAGATACCCAGCTCCCTAGACTGCTCTTCATAGGGCATGGTTTCTAGACCTTTTACCATTTTGGTCATCCTCCTCTGGACATGTTCCAGATTATTCACATCCTTCTCCAATTGCGCTGCACAGAACTGGACACAGTATTGCAGGTGAGGTCTGACCGAAGCAGAATAACGTGGCCCTATTAATCCCCCAAATCTAGACACCAGTAATAATGGCTGGGATTACATAAAACTGAAAGAGTAAAAACAACCAATGTAGGTGTTTGGAATTTCCCAAAGAATTGGTGCAAAGTATAGTTAGAGCTCACATTCACTCTATATACATGTTTTATATGCTTAAGGGATGCATATCATAATTATTAGGCATTTACTGGTTAATCAAGCAAAACATAATAGTAATAGTGAAGCTTCTCTAAATCCCGAGCAATGTCAGCTCACATTGAAGGAATAGAGAAGGATGTTCCCAACAAGAATACTTGGGGAACTGTTCCTTTGTTAGTTAGGATGAGGATGATTTACCCTACTCCCATCCCAGCTGGACAACATCTTCTAAAAACAAGGGGAAAGGATATTTAAAGAGTGGGGAAGATCAGATAGAGAGCCAGTGTGTCATAGTGGTTTGGATGTTGGACTACAGGAGACCAGGGTTTGATTCCCAGCTCAGCCATGAAACCCATAGGATTTCTCATTGCCAGCTCTTATTGTCAGGAAGTGATTCCTAATGTTTAGGTGGAATCTCTTTTCCTGTAGTTTGAACTCATTGTTCTGGTCCTAGAATCATAGAGTTGAAAGACGCGACAAGGGCCATCCAGTCCAACCCCCTGCCATGCAGGAACTATCAATCAAAGGATCCCTGACAGATGGCCATCTAGCCTCTGCTTAAAGACCTCCAAAGAAGGAGACTCCACTACTTTCCAAGGGAGTGTGTTCCACTGTTGAACAGCCCTTACTGTCAGGAAGTTCCTCCTAATGTTGAGGGGAAATCTCTTTTCCTGGAGCTTGTATCTCTGGAGCAGCAGAAAGTAAGCTTGCTCCCTCCTCAATATGACATCCCTTCAAATATTTAAACAGGGCTATCATATTACCTCTTAACCTTCTCTTCTCCAGCCTAAACATCTCCAGCTCCCTAAAGCGTTCCTCATAGGGCACAGTTTCCAGACACTACACGATCCTAGTTGCCCTCCTTTGGACATGCTCCAGTTTCTCCACATCTTTTTTGAATTTTAGTGCCCAGAACTGGTCACAATATTCCAGGTGGGGCCTGACCAAAGCAGAATAGAGTGATACTATTACTTCCCTTAATCTAGACACTATACTATTGATGCAGCCTAAAATCACACTGGCCTTTTTAGCTGCTGCATCACACTGTTGACTCATGTTCAACTTGTGGTCTACTAGGACTCCTAGGCGTGATACAGATGGCCCAAAAGGGCCATCCCTGCAATGTGATTAGGGTTGGGGAGTGCTCAGTAACTGCACATTCCCCAACTCTAGTGCGTATGGACGGTGCCATGTTTACAGCGCGCTGTCCATATGCGTACACTGCCATGATGTCATGGCACACACTGTGTTTAGATGGCACGGTGCGTGTCTGATGTCATGGTGCTGCAGGAGGGCGCCTAGGGTGCCCTCTCTGTAGTGCGGAAAGGAGCTCCAAAACAGAGCTCCTTTCCCTCTGGCACATAGATTGCCATGGGAACAAAAGAAGGGAGAAAGGAGCCAGGCGGCCCCTTTCTCCCTTGCCTCCGCCGGTTGGGCTGTCCTTGGGGCATGAAGCCCCAGGGACAGCCCTTTCCAGGCCATGGGGAAGGGTTGTTTTGTCCTTTTCCGCAGCCTGGAAAAGTGGTGGATTGAGGCCTCTGGGGCAGCCAGTGAGGCTGCCCTAGCGCCAATCCTAAGCTCAAAGGGGCAGCTACAGACTGCCCTTTTGGGGTGATCTGTAAAGACCCCTTGACCCCTTTCACATGTAGTCTCATCTGTGCATTTCATTTTTCTGCCTTAAGTGCAGTACCTTACATTTCTCTGTGTTGAATTTCATATTGTTAGCATTGGCCCAGCTTTCTAGTCTATTCAGGTCATTTTGAATTTTGATCCTGTCCTCTGGGGTATTAGCTACTCCTCCTGATTTTGTGTCATCTGCAAATGTCCCCAATTCTGTCATCCAAGTCATTGATAAAGATGTTGAATTGCACGGGGCCCAGGACAGAACCCAGTGGCACCCCACTGGTTACTTCTCTCTGGGATGAAAAGGAGCCATTGTTAAACACCCTTTGGGGTACTTTGAACTGTGTTTCTTTGGAGTATCGAAAAACAAGCTTGCTCCATCCTCAATATGACATCCCTTCAAATACTTAAGCAGGCCTATCATATCACCTCTTAACCTTCTCTTCTCCAGGCTAAACAGACCCAGCTCCCTAAGCCACTCATCACAGTGCATGGTTTCCAGACCTTTTACCATTTTGTTTGCCCTTTGGATATGCTCCAGATTGTCCACATCCTTCTTCTATTGTAGTGCCCTGTGCATGGATTTGGGCTGATAGTTCAATCTGGAGCAAGGCAGGTGGACAGTGCTAATATCACAGCTCACAAACCTCTTATTGCACATGCTTGGCAGAAGTGACACAGAGCAGATTGCAGAATCCTCTTCAACAGCAATGTTGGGCCTGGAAAACTTCTCATATATCATATGTGTGATAATTAAACCCACATATGTTATGAGCCCTGGTGGAATTATGTCAAGTGCTGCAGATACTAGGCATGTTTTGCTGCCTTCCTGTCAAAAAATAAAATAAAAAATGTGTCAGGTATTTTGTTCCTAACTCTGAGTTACCATTTTACTTGGTAAGCCAGGTTTCTGGTCCTATTTACCCAGACTGTTCTCATGCCTATTTCCACAATCATCCAAGCAATCTCATAAAGTTGCAAGATTATCTGTACAGCAATTTTGACACCCTGTAAAGATATAGGGCACAGCGGCCTAGGTTTGCAAGAACTACAATTTTCTCTTATTTTCTCCTCATAATAATGGGTTTCTATCCTGGCTATCCAGCTTTGGGTGTAGTATGTACCCTGCAACAATCCTGCTAAGCACAATCCTATTCAGCTTAATAGGAATAGTGACTTCCCTTTATGCCAGACTGCAGACATGGGTGGGTCTGAGAAAAGAGCAAATGCATCTTTGAAATGTAATGTGAAAAGCAACCCTCTGAATGGATGCTGTGGATTAGATAGTTGCTAAGCACCAAAGCCAGCCTGATAACAGGGTGAAGTCCATGGCCTGTTAATACCCTACATTAAAGCAGATCTAGAAAGACTTGGGTGACAAAAATACATGTTTCAGCATTTTTATTTGGTGCAAGTAGAAGGCGTGGTGGTGTTTGCACTTAGGGCAGAAAAATGAAATTATCCCTTCAAATCACTGAGGCAGGATTTGAGTGGTACATTTACTGGTGGCATTGAAGTAGAGTTGGCCTTCTGTATCCACAGATTCAGCCATCCACGGCTTGAAAATATTTTTAAAATACACACATTCCAAAAAGTAAACCTTGATTTTACCATTTTATATTAGGGACACCATTTTACAATGCCATTGTATTTAGTGGGACTTCAACATCTACAGATTTTGGTATCCATGGGGGTGTTTATGTCCTGGAACAAGCCCCAGCAGATACCAAGGATTCATTGTATGTCCATGGTTGAGACCAAATCAATACCTGGCCAAGGCTCACATAAATTTGCTAGCTTCAGGGCCAACCCAAGACATTTTGCTGCCTGAGGCAAAGCACAAGATTCTGTCCCCTCCCCTCCATTCCATATACAGAGGTAAATTGGTCTGAAAGTCCATTTTCATGGGGCCAGGTCCTCTACCACACCCACGGCTAGCAGTTAATAAAGTTAATCACATACAGTCATGCTACTGTTTGAGTAATGCCTACATTAAGGGTATCAGAACAAAACCAAATCTTGTTGCAGTTGTTACATTACAGCAGTTATACATCAAAAGTATGGTGGTTGAGCTTGTGGTATTTACTATTATTATTATTTGAAATAGTGAGACTATTTAAATAGGCTTGAGGAAGAATCTCTGCTTTGAGATAAATTGAAACAATATAACCCTGTTGGTCTTAAAATCTCTAAGGAGTTTATTACACATTAGTAAAATCCCGTGCAGAAACAGGATTTTAAAATCCAGGTGTTGTTTGTCAGATGTGTTGGTGTGAAAGAGAAATAACGCAAAAATAATCCAAACTGAAAGCTCTGTTGTACTTTCAGAATTTAGAGAAAGTAAAAAGCAGCTGTTTTTGATTACTTTGTGTTTGGGTGGTTTTCATGTTATTTCTCTTTCATGCAAATATTGTCTGAAAAACATCCTGCAAATGTGGGTTTTTTTCAACTTTCTGTTCGGGTTAACCCCAAATGTCCTCTGAAAAACCACCCGCAAATTCGGATTGTTTTCAGTTTAAATTTAGTTTCTGCATGGGATTCGTCCCATGTGATAAACTCTTAAGTCACTTGGGTCGTTCAGATGCTCCCCCACTTCTCCCCCTGAAAGACACATGCTGAAGAAGCCCATGCTTTTATTTATTAAAAGTTTTATTTATTTCTTAATACTGTTTGATCATTTTTAAAGGGGGAGGGAGGATATTGTATATATTGTTGTATCATTTTAAGGCTGTACGCACTTTGATTGTTTTAACAAAAAGCGGGATACAAATAAGAGTTTTATTTTATTTATGGGAAATGCCAACTAGGATCCACAAGAAGGCTTTGGTGTTGCCATTGATTTAACACCCCTAATAAAGCAATGGGAAAGATTACCTGGAGCTTCAAGACTGCATTTCATCTAATATGTTATATGTTAGCTCTACTAAGACTTATTTTCAGGGGATGTATTATTTTCAGGGAAATAGGGTAACATGGAGATTCTTGTTGTTGCTGTTGTTGTGTGCTTTGACTCACAGTGACTCTAAGGCAAGCCAATCACAGGGTTTTCTGGGCAAGATTGGTTCTGAGGGTTGCTGCTGAGGTTTTTTTTTTGCCTCTGAGGCTGAGAGAGCATGACTTACCCAAAACCATGTGGGTTTCCTTTACTGAGATTGGAACCCTGGTCTCCAGAGTTGCAGTCCAATGATAATGATAATAATAAAGTTTTATTTATATCTGGCCTCTCCAAAGAAAGATGAATAATGCTTTCTCTTACCCCAACAACAAACACAGGAAGGAAGGAGGGAAAGCTTTGGCTAGAGAAAGAGGACAGTCCTTGGGGATGATGGGGCTTGTGGTCCACCTTCACCAGGAAGGGCCAAGACAGGACGAGGAGGGGAAGCTTTGGATATATATGGACCACTCAGTGGTGGAGCTGAACAAACCCCCAACTCCCAGTATTCCATAGCCTTGAGCCAAGCGGTGCCAAACCGGGTTCTCTCTCCAGTGGGGACGCAGCAGGCAGTCAGAAACTGGCCCCCTCCAGAGTCCAGACGTGGGAGGAGGCGTGGGGAAGGAAGAGGGAGGGCGCCCTCCTGCTGCCTGAGCCTCAGCAGCCCCCTCCAGGCAAGGAGCAGCAGCAGCAGCAGCCGAGAAGGAGCAACAGGCGGAGCTGAGCCTGGCAGCAGAGAGAGAGAGAGGATCCCAGTCCCAGCAGGAGCAGCCAGGGAGGCAGCCATGAGCCAGCGTTGCGAGGTGCTGGTGGTCGGGGGAGGCATCTCAGGTAAGGGCTGCTGCTGCTGCTGCTGCTGCCTTCCCCAAGCAGCCCAGGGCCCTCCTCCCCCCCCCAGGGCTCCTTCCAGGCAGGACCTCCTTTTTTGGGGGGGGGGGGAGGTGTCTTTTTTTCCTTCTTTCTCCCCCCCCCCTTTTTTTAAAATCTTGGCTGGGAAATTCCTCTCCAAATAGCCTTGCAGAAGCATGTTCGGAAGCTGGGGATGCTCTTGCCCAGCTGGATAAGCAAGATATCCTCCCCCTAATCAATAACCAATAATCTATAATGGCGATACTCCCTTATCAAGAACTAATAGTCAATAATTATTATGCCTCTAATCAATAACTAATAAATAACTATTATACACCTTATCAATAACTAATAATAATTATATCCCCTTATCAATAACTAATAATACTTATGATACCACTAATCAATAACTAATAATCATTATGATACCCCTTATCAATACCTAATAATCAATAATTATATCCCCTTATCAATACCTAATAATCATTATGATAACCCTTATCAATAACTAATAATCAATAATTATATCCCCTTATCAATAACCAATAATCAATAATTGTGATACCACTTATCAATAGCTAATCATCATTATGATACCCCTTATCAATAACTAATAATCAAGTATTGTGATGCCCCTTATCAATAACTAATAACCAACAATTATGGTGCCCCTTAGCAATAACTAATAATATAGTACTCCATAATTATTATGCCCCCTTTATCAAGAATTAATAATAACTGATGATCAATAATTATTGTACCCCCTTATCATTTATTTGATGACTGATCATTTTCAATGACCTAGCTGTGTTGGTCTGGAAAATCAATATGTTAGTCTGGAAACATCAATATGTGCCAAGGGATCTTGCAGAGCCTTTGAGACCAACTGAAAGAGAAGAACTGAGAGTCTGAGCTTTCATAGATTTGAGCCTACTTCCTCAGATGCATGCTACAAAGTCTACGAAAGCTCAGGCTCCCATCTCTTCTCTTTCATTTGGTCTCAAAGGTGCTACAAGATCCCTTTCCCTACTGGTTTATAGCAAGTGCAGCTATAAGCTTAGACTGGCCAGCTCCCTGACTTTTAAGTTCTTTGCTGTGTGCCTTGAAGTCACTCCTGAACCTCTCATGGGGTTTTCTGGGCGAGACATGTTCAGAGGGGCCCTGCCATTCTCTTCCTCTGAGGCTGAGAGATTGTGGCTTGCCTAAGGTCATCCAGTGGGTTTCCATGGCTGAGCTGGGATTTGAACCCTGGTCTTCTAGATTCATAGCCCAGTGCTCAAACCATTACAGCATGCTGTCTCTCCCTTACTTCTGCTGGCCCAATTGCCAAACCAGGTCTGTTTGGATCTTGTGTATATCCTCAAAGTGGCACTTGCGGTGAGTTAGACTGCTGTCCATTCTCACCCTGGATCTGCATCCAGAATACACAGAGCAGCAGCTTGGAATGATATATTTTGGCCTGAAATTATGATAGATGAGAATTTTTTTAAAAGAAATATTGCATGCCTTTCACATCCATTAATGTATATGCTCCAGAGGCAGCGTCACCAGACATCCTCCTTTTCCTAGACATGTCCTACGCTTCAGCCTTCTGTCCAGGAGGAATTCCAAAAGGTCCTCCATTGTGAGCATGCCTAAGAAGCATGAGCTTATGTTTCTATTAGTGTTATTAGCTTTTAGCTTTTGGGATGTCAGGATTTTGGAATGTGCATTATTCTTGAATGCCCTACATTATGCAGTGCCTTGTCCTCCTTTGTGGTTAAGCAATCTGGTCACCTTCTTGAGAGGAGTCGATGGATCTGCCCCAGTGGACTCTGGTTTATGGTACTACCTAAATTGTCACAATTTTTAAATAGCTAGGAGTGGCTGTAGTAACATCATCAAATATCCATTGATGGTGAGGGAGTGAAAGAGGGAGAGCAGAGAGACCGCATGGTGTAGTGGTTGGAACACTGGACTATAATTCTGGAGGTCAGGGTTCAAGCATAAAAACCCACTGGGTGACCTTACGCAGATGACACTCTCTCAACCTCAGAGGACGGCCGTGGCAAATCCCCTCTGAAGAAACTTGCCAAGAAATCCCTCGGATAAGTTCATCTTAGGGTCACCATAAGACTTAGAGGCACAAAACCTCTCCCAGCAAAAATGAGTTGAATTGTAGTGTTGCTTCTCTTTGCAGAAGAATTTTCCAGCAGTTGAGTTCCTTCCTCAAAACTGTAGACTTGGCTGATTCTGCAACCAGAAGCAAAAATGAGGTCTGCTTAGCAGAACTTTTATCCTTTGAGTCATAACTATATAAGAAGAGCCCGTTTGAATCAGACCAAAGACCTTGTCTTACCCAGCATTTTGTTCCAGCAGTAGTCAAGTGGAGATCTATGAGAAGAAGCCCACAAACAAGATAGGATCCTCACAGCATTCCCCCTTCCGCTCCTATTCCTTAGCAACAGATACACAGAGACACATTGCCTCTCATGCTGGAGGAAACGTCATGACTAGGAGCCCTGGTACTGTAGTTTTATTGTCTTATGAATGTCTCTCATCTCATTTTAAAGCTGTTGAAAACATGACATTTGGCAAATATTTGTAGTTTAGCTATGTACTGTGTGAACTAGTACATCCTAGTATCTGTTCCCAATATTGCACCTTTCTGATGATCCCAAGTTTTGCTGTTATAAGTGAGGGAGAAAAAAAAACTCTGCCTATCCATTTTATCATACCATGCATACATTTTACACAGCTTCCAGTTTGGAGACATAGCTGTGTTAGTCTGTAATATCAGTATACTGTACAAATGAATCTTGTAGCACCTTTCAGAGGACTCACTTTATTAACTGAGCAAAAGAAATTGTAATATCCTGAGATGCATGAAGTGAACTGGTACCCAGGAAGGACCTTTATAAACAGACTGCGTGAATGTTTAGTTTATTCATAGCTTCCAAGTTCTAGACTTCTTCTGATTTCTTGACTGTGGTTTCCATTCTGATTAATGACTGAGCCAAGGTATGGAAAACCCCGAACTGTTTCAATGTCTTCATCATCTGCTTTAAAGTGATGTAAATCACCTGTAGTCATTATTTTTTGTTTTCTTAATGTTCAGTTGTAAACCTGCCTTTTTTCTTCCTTTATTTTATTCAGTAATCATTTCAAGTCTTTGCTATTTTCTAGTGGTATCCATATATCTGAAATTGTTGATGCTCCTTCTTCCAGTTTCCATGCTTGCTTTTTCTTAATCTAATCCTGCTTTACACATGATATGTGAAAAGGGAGCTCTGATGATGCAGCTACAACGTTGTGAGTTTGAACCCACAGGGCTCCAGGTTGACTCAGCCTTCCTGCCTTTCGTAGGTTGATAAAATGAGTACCCAGCTTGTTGGGAGCAATTGACTAACACACTGTTTAGTTCACTATGGAGTGATATAGAAATGTAAAGTGCTATTCTTATTGCTATATGTTCAGCATTCACGTTAAACAGATAGGGTGATAAAATATAGCCTTGCCTGACTCTCTTGCCACTTGGAAACCTTTCTGTTTCTCCATATTCTGTCCTGACGGTAGCCTCTTGTCCTAGGTACCCCAATATTTCAATTAAGAAAGCATAAGGGAGAGTTTTCTTTAAAACAAACAAACAAACAAACAAACTTAAAGTTTTTTTATGGGATAGGGGAATATTGGATTTGTGGCACTAACTAGACCCCCTGCCACTTGTTCTGTAAGTTACAGAGTTGTGCAGCAAACTTTGGAGTCTGTGTCTTTAGCAATAGCCATCCTTGCTTCATGTGAAGTGTACACATTAGAAATAAAGAGCTTTTCTCTCTTCTGTTTTTTTAAAGAGGGAGAAGGTAGAATAAGGAAATTAGATACTACTGGTTAGATTCCTTCTACTGTGTAATAGTAAAGCTGGCAGTCTTTAAAGATAATGTGAACAATGTTGCGTTCCTATCTGTTTAAAGATTACTTAGTTTGAAATACAGTGTATCATGTAATGTGCCAACTCTTGTAACTTTTCACTTACTTGGCACAGCAAACAAAACCTTGCAACAGTTTTTAGGTATTGCCTTTACTATAGTACTGTCAAGCATACAGTAATATATCAATATTACAATCAGCCCTCCATATACATGGATTTTTTTATGCATGGATTTCAGCATCCACAGTTTGAAAATATTCAATTATATTCAAATATATATATAAATTCCAAATAGCAAACCTTTTATATAAGGGGCACCATTTTATTATGCCCCTGTATTTAATGGGACTTGAGCATCCATGGATTTTGGTATCTACCGGGGGGGGGGGGGTGGTGGTGGTCCTGGAACCAAACCCCAGTGGATACCAAGGGCCCACTGTACTAGTGTTGACTGGGTTAATATTTCTATGAAACAAATGTTTGAGTGGTGCCACATACAATCAAATTAATTTTGCATAAAGTTCCATGTAAAATAGACCCAAACCAGCAATTTTCTGGGATGGAGTGGAGGGGGAGCTGATGTTTGCCAATCTTGCATGAAAATATTCAGGATATGTTTAAATAAAGTAAATAGTAAGGGGGAGTTAATAAATGTACATTCTAGACCAAAATATGTATGCAGAAATCTGACAATGTTGAGGGGATAGTACAGGTAACACACCAAGTCTGGTTACTCAGTTATCAAACATATGTTTGTTTGTTTTTAGCACTGCAAACAAACAAGCACTTCCAATTATAGTATAAATTACTGTAATCAGTTGGTAGGCTTGTGTGGTTATAAGACACCCTGGCCACATTTTTGAAAGATTTAGTTTACTAATTATTTTCACAAATCTTTTATAATAGCCATTTAAAATATACAAGACTCAGATTATGTCAGAGCTGTAGGTAATTACTATGGACCATTTTCCTTCCACTCATCAATATTTGATTAGTCTTTCCTTAGCAATGTTGTTATGGCCAGTGGTGGTGGGGGGGAGGGGGTTGTTCTAAATATTACAGCAGAAAAAGGTGGAGAAAATCCATCCCTGAATTTACCATCCAATGGGTCTACTTCAGGTACTACAGATGGGATTTAAGCTTCCCACTTTCTTGGTTCTAATTCTTCTATACTAGATTTTATCTTAAAAATCTAGCACTTTGATTTTTTTTTAAATCTAGGATTATGCATACACCATATTGTGTGTGTGTGTGTAATAGTAGATTTTTTAAATAAAATAAAAAATCTAGTAGTTACAAGTAAGGTCAAGCTCAGAAGTATAATTTTCATTTTCATCCTGAGACCAGGCTAGGGAGCCTGAGCTACCCCAAAATCATATTGAAAAAGTGTAGTGGGGGAGGCAGAGGGAATATCCCTTGACATGAGCGGGGCTCTCATTCCAGTTGTGTGGGGCAAGGGGAGGTATGGCGATAGGAGTAAGGACCAGCGTTACAGGGGAAGGCGGGATCGATGCTTAATATCTATCCCTCCTTCCAGTCCTTCTCCTAACCAACGGGATCTGAGGGTCACTCCAGCCGTACCACAAACCCTGTCTCTGCTCCTGTGCAACGCCAGGTCCATCAAAAACAAGACCCACATATTGCATGACTTGATCGAAGATAACAACTGTGACCTGGCGTGCATAACCGAGACCTGACTTGGGCCTGAAGGGGATGCTGTGTGGGCTCAGGTCCTCCCTTCCGGGTACTCGGTGAAGGACCAGAACAGGTTAGGTGGGCGGGGGGGGGGGGGGTGTTGCCTTGGTGCATAAAAACACCTTGTCTCTAACCAGGAACCATGTTCGTCAGACTTCCTATATCGAGTGCATTTACCTGACCCTGAAGGCTAGAGACAGTCTAGGGATTCTGTTGGTCTACCGGCCACCCCGTGCGCTAACTGACTCCCTTAACGAGCTGACACAGTTGGTCTCGGAGCTGGTGTTGGAGTCCCCCAGGCTTTTAGTCCTGGGAGACTTCAACATCCCCTTCGCGGCCAACAACGTTCCATCTGGTGCAGCTCGGGAATTCATGGATACCATGACAGCCATGGGCCTGTCTCAGCTAGTCACTGGTCCTACGCATTTTGCGGGGAATACACTCAATTTGGTCTTCTGTACGGACATGGAAGCTCCGTGGGCGGAAATTACCAACATTTCCGCCCTGTCATGGACGGATCATTTTCTGGTAGAGGCAAGCATCAAGGCATCAACCCAGATCCCCCCCCCCGGGGGTGGCGCACCAATTAGAATGGTCCACCCTCGAAGGCTGATGGAACCTGCTAGGTTCCAAGAAGCCCTAGAGGGGTATATGGTTGGAAGTGACGGCGACACTGTTGATGCCCTAGTTAACATCTGGGACACGGATCTCTCCAGGGCTATACACAGTATCGCTCCCAAGCGCCCTCTCAGGCCTGCTTCCAAAAGGAAGCCCTGGTACACGGAAGATCTCCGGGCAAGGAAGCGGGTCCTGCGACGGCTAGAGCACGCCTGGCGGAAATACCAGCGTTTATCCGACAAGGCTCTCCTAGACCTTCATTTGAAGGACTATGGAGAGGCGATACAAGCAGCTAAGAACTCGTTCTTCGCTGCTCGTATCGCGTCCGCGGAGTCGCGTCCAACAGAGCTGTTAAGGGTAGTGAGGGAGCTAACTCAGCTCCCCCCTGCCCCGAACCAGATCCTTGAACCAACCAAGGCCTGCTGTGACAGATTTAACAACTTCTTCACGGATAAAATCTCTCGGATAAACGAAGGTCTGGACGCCAGGGTTGAAGCAGAAACCAGAATAGAGGTGTCGAGAGCTTCCGTGGACTCTGTTGTACTGGATCAGCTTGAGTCTGTTAGTACCGAGGATGTGGACAAGATCCTTAGAAGTGTTAGGAGGACAACCTGCTCTCTCGATCCCTGCCCCTCGTGGCTAGTGGCACAGGGGGGACCGGCCGTAACATTATTGTTACGCCGGATCATTAATTCATCCTTGAGGGAAGGGCAGTTCCCTGAAAATCTTAAATTGGCCATTATAAAACCTATCTTGAAAAAGCCCTCCCTCGACCCCCTGGATTATAATAATTATCGGCCAGTTTCGCTGCTGCCATTTTTGGGGAAGGTGATCGAGAGGGCGGTTGCACTCCAACTTCAATCGATCTTGGATGAAACGGATTTTCTAGATCCATTTCAAACCGGTTTTCGGGCAGGTTACGGGGTTGAGACTGCCATGGTCGCCCTGGTCGATGATCTCCGTCTGGGCATCGACAGGGGTAGCGTGTCCCTGCTGGTGCTCTTGGACATCTCAGCGGCTTTCGATACCATCGACCATGGTATCCTTCTGGAACGCCTGGCAGAGGTGGGAATCCGGGGCACTGCGCTCCAGTGGTTCCGGTCCTACCTCTCTGGGAGGTTCCAGATGGTGCAGCTGGGAGGTTCCAGATGGTGCAGTTGGATTTCTGTAATGCGCTCTACATGGGGCAGCCTTTGTATCACACTCGGAAGCTTCAACTGGTGCAGAACATGGCGGCCCGGGTGGTCACTGGCGCTTCCAGGGCCGCCCATATAACACCAATACTGAAAAATCTACATTGGCTGCCGATTCGCTTCCGGGCTCAGTACAAAGTGCTGGTTATCACCTATAAAGCCCTAAATGGCTTGGGTCCAGACTACCTGAAGGACCGCCTCTCCCCACACAATCCGCCCCGCACACTTAGATCCGCCGGGCAACAACTTCTAAGAGTTCCAGAGGCCAGACTCTCGTCCACAACAAAGAGGGCGTTTTCAGCTTCAGCCCCAAGCCTCTGGAACTCGCTGCCCACGGAGCTTCGCTCGACCGCCTCCCTCAATATGTTTAAAAAGGGGTTGAAAACGTACCTGTTTGAACAGGCCTATCCTGACTCTCCCCCCTGATGTTATTCTATCCCTCCCTTATTATCATTATGATTGATTGTCACGTTACTGCGCTGATGCCCTGGCGAATTTTATATTGTTTTGTATATTGAATGTTTTAACTGTATACTGTTTTTTATCTTTTGTACTTGTACACCGCCCTGATCGCAGGAAGGGCGGTATAAAAATAAAGCTTATTATTATTATTATTATTATTATTACTAACAAAACTGCTATTTAGCTGAGACTCCTTGGGAATTATCAATAAAGTGCACAAAATGATCAAGTACTATTAAGACAGCTACTGTTGCTGAGCCCTCTTGGGAATAATGAACCCTGCCTGCAATATATCCTATGGAGATGTACTTGGAGTAAGCTACACTGAACATGTATTTAACTAGACATTGTGTTTGCAAGAGTCTTCACATTTGAGGATATTTGAATGGTAAAGGATGAGAGAAGTAATTTTTCCCCTCCAATTAATAGCAACGGATCTGATAATAATGACCCCCCCCCCAAACAGGTCTGCTGTCCTTGCCTCCTGAAGAAAGTGTCCTGTGTTGAAGAAAAGAAACCACACACTGAGAATGGAGAGAGCACATGTCATTCCACCTGTCAGCCAAGCTCACAACAGAATCAAAAACGGGTTCCTCATAATTAATATGACATTTATTGAATGAACATAAAAGCCATTTTTAGTTATGCCTATGAAAATGAAGGTACATAGAGCTTATTATTTCAGAAGGCCACATAGTTTGCCTAGTGGTTTTGTGTAACATGTTTTTTTAAATTTTAGCCTATCTATTTGATTCATGGCATTGTACATATTCATTTCTATCACTTCCACCTGCTCTTTATACCTGATTTGGATAGTCCAGATAAAGCACTGAATCTAGTCTGCTGGGTTTTCAGCACTCTGAAACAGCTGATCAAACAGTTCATGCTGCACATTGTACTTCTCTGTCTAGCTCATATGCTTCAAGATCTATTTGATTTTAAATGTTGGGAGTCTGCCAAGGAAATACCTAGTACTGAAGCAAATTACGCAATCTCTTTTCATATAGCAGCATAATGAGGCATGAGATCAAATTATTGGAAATTACAGAATAAGACCAAATCAAATGCAATCAAACCTTGTTTTTTTAAAACTGTTGTGGAAGAGGTAGTGATGTTCTTAGAATGTAGCGCTGGTGCTGGACATCTCTGCTTCCAGTATCTTTAGAAGTTATTAATAATAGAGCTTATTGAGTATTGTAATACTGGGAAATGGAGCCGGAAATTGGCTGAGTTCCACCATCCCATAGCCTTCACAGACTGAATTGGGCCTTCATTCACCATTGCATGCATTGTTTCCTGACCTGACCTATGCAGATTTTTATAGTACATCCAGTGATTACATGTACGCATATGTGGGTGGGGTGGGAGAGGAGGCTAGAAAGACTCTGTGTTTTTATTTGTACAGATGATCTGGTGGGGTGTAATGCTTTAAGTGTTGGACAAGGATGCTGAGAGACCATAGTTTGAATCCCCACTCAACAAGTCACATTCTCTCAACCAAAGAGGAAGGCAATGGCAAACCTCTGGATAAATCATGCCAAGAAAACCCTATGATATGCCTGCCAAAAGTTAGAGTTGATTTCAAGGTACAAAATAACAACAAAACCAATATTTCATGATGTGACCTCCTGCTGCAGTCATATCCTTCTGTCCTGTGGCTGTTTTCACTGTCTAAATTAGTGGCATCTGCATAGAATTAAATTTTCAGGATGAGTAGATTTGAGACTAATTCCATAATGTCTGAAATGAGGTATGGCTTGGGCTATCCTTATGTTAGCTATATGTTTACTGTTTAGGATCTTATCTAGTTCTGTCATAGCCAGCCGTCCCATTCCTACTTTTCTTATGATTTCTTGACTGCAGTCTAAGTTCTGCTCAGAGTTTGATCCAAAGTATGGGAACTCTTTGATTATTTCAATTTTCTCATTATCTAGGCTGAATTCTTGTAGCTCTTCTGTGGTTATTATTTTGGTCTTCTTTATGTTCAGCATTCGGCCTACCTTGGTCTTTCCTCCTTAATCTTCTTCAATAATTCCTCCAGGTCCTTGTTGGTTTCTACTAGTGTTTTTATATATTATAGTGCTTTTTAAATTTTCTGCTGGTTTTACTGTCATTTTATATGCTGTAGTGCTTTTATGCTTTGCTGCCAATTTTACCTTAGCTTTATTACATTCTATCTCTAGTATTATTTTACAATTTTTATTTTAATAGATTGCACAGTTCAAGAACTTCAGTTACTGGGAAGTCTAATAATTATGGGAATATTGGCTTTTAGTATAGCCCGTCTCAGAGCTACAGGCCCCTTAATTCCCATGCAGAAACAGTATGATTTGCCAAAATGATATAATAGGCAAAGTTGAGCAATTTCAGCACAGCCTTATTAACACAATTTTAGCTGATTTATTGATGGTGAGTGAGAACAGAGGTAAAGGTACCTAATGCCAACTTCAATATCTCCACAGCTGTACAGTAATCTGATTGTTTATATTGTGTGGACTGCTCTAATGATCCCAATGCTATTACATTCAAGCTTCAGGCCAGGTAATCTAATAAACTGAACACTGAGGCTTTAAGAGAAAATCTAAGGTTGGGAAAATTGCTTTCTATGCTTTGAACAAAAGGGTGTTGTCCTCTCTGATTTCTAACTGTACCATCCCATCATGTGTGTTTGTGTGTGTGTCTATAGTCTAGTGAGCTACAAATTTATTGTTGATGCTTTCAAGGAAGCCATCAACTTGTGAGTTAAGATAAATGTAACAACCTGATTTTGACCATAAAAGTAACCTGACTTGAAATAAAAAAAGAAAACAATACTGAATAGGGCTGACCTACCATTTGTCAGAGCCTTTTAAATCTTTCAGGGTACTTCTATGCAAGGAATGTGTATCTTTCAAGATAATGTCCGGAATTCAGTTAGGGACGTCCACTTGTGCAAGTGTCTCTTGTGCATGTGGATGTGCTTTTTGGGAGCTGTATCTCAGTGCAAATGCAGGTTTGGGTGGGTGGGGGGTTTGATAGGCTTTCTCTAAACCTGTCTGCTCATTGTGAAGCATGGAACATCTATACAAGGTGTCTTTGTAGCTTTAGAGGAGTTTGGGGTGGTGATATATGGCTCAGCACAGCATAGGTCCACATGCTGATATCTACACTACAATGAGCAGATGTTGAATTGAGGCCATTTTTGGACTCTGTTTTCATCAGTTGCAGCAAGCATGGCCAATGGTCAAGGATGTAAGGAGCTCTTGGGGGGGGGGCACACATTCCCTGTCCCATCACTGTGTCAACAAAATATATGTTTGTCTCCATGTCCGAAGAAATTGCAGTGTCATTTAGCAGTCTCATGGGGGGGGGGGGGTAATAATCTTGGCACAAAGCAGTCTGGATCCTCAGAGTGTAACTAGAGCAGTGGTTCTCAACGTTCCTAATGTCATGACCCTTTAATACAGTTCCTTATGTTGTGATGGCCTCCAACCGACGGTCTCAGTTTCTAAGACCATTAGAAATATATGTTTTCCAATGGTCTTAGGCAACCCCTGTGAAAGGGTTGTTCAGCTGAGAACTGATGATCTAGAGGAAGCGTGTTGAATGAATGGACCTGAGGTGAAGCAATAACTGGTGAACCTAATTACTTTTGGATTTATAGTTTGATTATGTAAGCTTTGCTAAGCCTTTACACAGGTATAATGTTCATGAGAGTGTACTGCAGTTTCCTTTAAAATGTTTAAACTGAACAGCATATATTCTGCTATGCATAAGGAAGAGTTGTGTGTGAGAAACAGTCTAAAGCTGCATGTTGTATGCTGTGTTTCTCTGATCTTATTTCAAACTTTATTTGTGGATTTAAAAACTGCCTTTTTGGAAAGCTCTGAGAAACAGAAAGCACAAATAAAATGTGCTTTCCGTTCCCACGCATGTTTACAGTATTCATAACTCTGTCAGGATGGGGAATGTTTTTCTTAAGAAGGGCTGTTAGCCCACATAAATGTCAGTCTGGGGTCACAGCCAATGATAGCTGCAGCCATAGCAGAAAAACAGCAAAGAAAGGCATGTATCTAAAGGAAGGGTAAAATAAGGCCACTTCCCCTCCAAATCAAATTTCTGCCCCCACCCATGAAATTTTCTTTCTTCAGTCCCCACATGTCTAGCTTTGTGGAGAGTTGAGACGCTGAAAATCATTCACACTTAAACTCTTCTATTTCCTGTGTTCACATTCCTTTGGTTACTTTGACTGTCCCTTTTCTTTGGATGCATAAACTGTATTTCTAAATGCTAGGCTCAGGATTTAAGTTACGGCAAGGCTATAAATTTGGAGATTGAATGAAAATTTCATAGGGGTTGCTCTCATTTTGTAAACACCCATTCTGCTGGAAATAATGTAAAATTGAAAAAACTGCTGAAGTTACCAATCAGGATATCTTTTAATGCCTTAGCTTGACCTTCTTTTACCAATTGTTCGTGGTAGGTAGGTCAGTGCTGCCAGGTCAGTGCATTCTAGAGTTTTAAAAAATGTGGCACTAGCCTGGAGTAGAAAATTATGGACTGGAAAATTGCTACTGGAACTGTTATTGTTCACTGTACTCTACCTTTTTCCTATATCTAGGACATAAATTATATGAAGGATGTAGATAAACACACACAGAAGATGAAATGCTAAAACAGAATTGCTCTATCTAGAGAATTACAATTATTTAAAACATAGCTATTGCAAAGGCAAAATATAAAAATCAGGACACTATTTAAAAGCTGTTGCAGTCAACTCTTGAGTCTCTTGGTACAGAAAAGAGTTCTCATGAGCTGATGGAAGGAGAACAAAGAGGAAGCTATTCTTGTTTCCTAGTTAGGGAGTTCCCAAGTCTGGCAGAAGCCCACTGAGACAGCGGTCTTCTGAGTTCCCACCAAATGTGTCTGCAAAGGTGGTGGGAGAAAAGGGTCTTCCCCAAAGATCATAGGGCCTGAACAGGCTCATATAGGTTAATTTGGTGTTGTTGTTAACTGCCTTCAAGTTGACCTTGACTCATGGTGACTCATTGGATGAGACTTCTCCATTATCCCCTGTCCTTCACTGCTCTGTTCAGTCCTACAGGGTCAGGGCCGTAGCATCTCCGATTGAATCAAGCCATCTGGCATGTGTTTATTCTCTCTTTCTACTACTTTCTACCTTTCTTAGCATTATTGTCTTTTCTAATGATTCATGCCTTCTCATGATGTGGAAAAAGTACAACAGCCTCTGTTTGGTCATCTTGGCTTCAGGGGAATTTAGGACTTGATCTGTTCTATAACACATTTATTTGTCTTTTTGTTAGCTTTTTTCACTGTCCAACTTTCGCATCTGTGTGGGATGATGGGGAATGCAATGGCATGAATGATTTTCACTTTAGTATTCAGTTTCTGTCTTTACATTTAAGGATCTTGCCCTGTTCTTTCATAGCTGCCCTTTCCAATCCTAGCCTACTTCTAATTTTTTGACTGCAATCAAGAAATGTTTGATCCAAGGTGTGGGAACCCTTTGACTATTTTAATTTTTTCATTATCTAGAATGAATTGTTGTAGATCTTCCATAGTTACTATTTTTGTTTTCTTAAGGTTAAACATCAAGCCTACCTTTACACTTTCCTCCTTGACCCTCTTTAGTAATAACTCCAGATCTTTGTTGGTTTCTTCTGTAGTATTGTGTCATCTGCATATCTTCGGTTGTTAATGTTCATTTTTCTGATCTCCCTCCCCCTGCCTCTGAGTCCAAGCCTGCTCTGCATATGATATTTTCTGCACAAAGGTTAAATAAATGGGGTGATAGTATAGCCTTGCCTGATCACTTTGCCAGCTGGGAACCATTCTGTTTCTCCACACTCAGTTCTGATGGCAGTCTCTTGACTTGAGTACAGATTATGCATCAGGACAATAAATTCTAGTGGCATTCTCATTTGTTAAAAAGAGTATTCCATAGCTTTTCATAATCTATGCAAGCAAAGGATTTTCTGTAGTCAATAAAGCACATGCACATTCCCTGGTATGCTCCATTATCCATTCTGTGTTTGGAATGTGATCCCTAGTGCCCCTTCTTTTTTCTGAAACCAGCTTGTTTCTCTAGGATTTCTCATTCCATATATGGTAAGAGTCCTTTCTGCAGAATTTTGAGCATGACTTTGCTTGCATGGGAGATTAGTGTGATGGTTCTGTAGTTACTTCAGTATTGTGTGTCTCCTTTTTTGCGTACAAGAATGTACATTGATCATTTCCAGTCTGTGGGCCACTGCTTTATTTTCCGTATTTGTTGGCAGATTTTAGTTAGTACTGAACTTAATTCTTCCTCTGTGCTTTGTACCAGTTTTATTAGTATGCCATCTGTATCTGCTAATTTGTTCTTCCCAATTGCTTTGAGTGTGGCTTTCACTTTGTTTTCCAAAATTTGGGATTCATCTTCATATGTTTCTTCTTCCTATGTGTCATTTATCCTTTCACATTTTTATATAGCTCTCCTGTGTATTTTTCCCATCTTTATAAATTGCATTTTGATTGTTCCCTTTCTGATTGTAGAGCATAAAATTGATACATATCAAAAAGGATAAAAAGGCAAAGAAAAAAAATAAAAAAAGAAGGAAAAGATGACTACATTAGCACCCTTTAACTTTAATGTGAACTTTGCCTGATTTTAACCCATAAAACTTGGCAAGCATACACAAATGTCTCACTCAAATCCTTCACAACTTGATGTCCCACCACTGGAATAACATTGCTAGAATTCCCTTTTCTGAGTAGATCGGGGAAAGCTAAGAATATAGTTCATCCTAGGAGAATCTAAAAGAACACCACCACCCTACTCTCTTGGTGCTCTTTTGATGCAAACCACCTAAGAGCTGCTGCCACCATTTTTCCACCCAGGTATTCAAAAATGCAAGAAATGGCACAGTGATGGAGAAAACAGACGGGGTTCAGTGTTTCTTTCAGGTTCTCCTGGAATGGACTAATCTCTTGTCTTTTGCCATTCTACTCAGAGAAAGGGATGGTTCCTTTTTTGATAAGATTTAAGGTATGGTACTTACATTGACCCATGGATAAGCCAACCAACTTTTGAGTGTCTTTTTTTTAACCTAAAATTTGTAGACTTGTACATGAGTAAATATAATATTTTAAGACTAATATAAGAATAACATAAGTAATAAAAGATGTCTTAAAACTATTCTGTACATCCTATATCTTGAGACTGATTAGTTCTGTACAAATTTCTTTCAGAGAGTCAGTGGTGGTCTAGAAGATGGATCTCTGTTTTTGTTACAGAACTCATTCCACTTTTGCATTTTGGCAAATTGGTCATGTTGTGGAGAGGGATGTATTGGTTCAAAAAGATGTGTGATCCAAAGTACAGTGCACCCGCTCCATCCACGGCCTTGCCATCCACAGCTTTAAGCTTATGTGGACAGCAAGCCCCAAATGTTACAATGGGGCATGCATAGCCATTGAAATGAACAGAACTTGAGGTCCTGTGTTTTTGCCATATGCCGGGGAGTCTGGAATGGATCCTATACAAAGGGCCATTGTTATAAAGATAGAAATGTTCTGCATGCACTGTTTTCTCTTATCAAGATATCTTTGGCTATATCTTTAAACTTGAGTGGTGAGTGACAGAACCTCTTCAATATTTGCTTTATTTTACTGATCTGACTTTTTTTGTTGGGGGTATGTATGTGTTCGGGATTGTACTTCAAGCACTGATCCATGATTGTGAAAAAGACAAACTGGCAGGAATACAAAAGGACAAAATTAGAGAATAATTGTTATGATGGCTGACATTTCTGTCACATTGTAATTTCATTGCAGATTACTTTTTGATAGGAAAGCAATTTCTGCAGATTAAACATGAATTCTAAAAGCCCCTGGAAGCCAATCTCCTTGGTCGCAATATCTTCACGGGGATGCTATTTGATAGTAGGTTGCCATAGTTACTTATGAAGGCTTGCTGAATTTGCCTTGCTTAACCTCCGTCTAAGCACCACAGTGCCCTTTGTACAAATAAGATCTATCCTTCTTGATTCTTTGTTGTCTATATTAATTTTGTTACTGTTGAATCTCCTGGACAAAGCTATTGATTTTCCATAGTGGGTGAATTTGCACAACATGGTAAGCCAGGAACACTGGTGCATGCTGCCTGGTACTCCTGCTTCCAATGGGAGCAGTGAGACCAAGGATGGGAATCATGTGGTTAGCAGGCCAAATGTAGCAACAAGGCTATGTTTTTTGGGGGAGGGTTGATTGTTTTGTTTTTGCAGTGATCAACCAGCAGTAGTACTTGAAAAACATAAACCGGCATGCTGCTCATCCAGAACAATCCCAGGTTCTGCCATGCTAATTTGCTGACTAACTCAGTTTGGACATCCTATCCCAGCCTCTGTATTAGCCATTGGTCCAATATAACAATTTCAACTGATCAAGCAAATGGTTGTTTGGAACTATTTACCTGCTTCTCTTTTTCATCTGCTCACCATTCCCAGCCTCTGATATTAAAGTGATAGCTGGAAATATAACTTGCCAATTCAGTCATTATAACCACACCATTCCGAGCCAATACTTTTCAAACACATTTCAAATCATGATTCAAACCATGATTCTGATTCTGGGATTAGGTTCAGTACCCGTTGACTCTGAAGCAAGTAAAGTTTATAACAGAGTATTGAATGGGTGCTTCACAGCTAATGATGTAATTATTATTTTTCTTTCTTTCTATAAATAAAGCCTAAAACATTTTTATTTTCTTTTGTTTTTTGATTATTTCTCCCTAAAAGTGAGTATGCAGCAATCTGTCTAGACAGTAAATCCCAATTCTGTTATTTTCATTCCATAAAATAAATCTGAATTTAAAAGATATTATGCTTAGCACAAACATTCATGGAGTAGTGTGTAACCAATGCTAAGTCCCTCTGGTTTCACAGGGAGCAAGAGAAGTAAGCATACAAATATTTTTGTCCCCATGGCTTTGTGGTGGCATTTTGTTCAAGGTTTGATACAATCCTGGCATTTACAATTTAAATAGGAGTCAGGAAAGACTTCGTAGTGTTTGGTAGCAGGAGCTGGGAGAGACCTTGACTTGAGCTGCAAAGCCAATCTGAGCACTAGGCTAGCTGGTCAGCAATGACTGTAAGCCAGTTTCCCATAATACTGTCCCGGCAGATTGCTCCTGTATGCATTCAAAGTAGAAGGTGACATTTCAGCCCAATGTCATAGTAATTTCTCAGGGATGAAGAACTATTTGTACTAGGTAGTAGGTGTTTCCCTTGAACTTTATCCCTCAATCCCTGACATTTAGATTTGCTTTGTTTTATAGCTATTGAAATACAGTATTAACACCTGGCTTTATGCAAAGTAGATTTCCCACAATGCTACATGTTTTCTTGAAAGTTTTCAAAAAGGACTCTATTCTCTGTTGGAGAAGAATTGTAAGACAGCAGGAGCACAGTCAAAACTGTCTTTGACTATGTTCTTATTTGGACACCATATGATAAGCAGTTTGTTATATCCACTCATTGGGTATCTTTTTCTAAATTTCATAATGCTCTTTTAATGTTGGCTAATTGGCATGTCACAGTTTGGTCAATCCAGCCTTTGCAATGTCAGTATTGGGTGGTTTAAATTTTTGAAACTTGTCTCCTGGTGAAATAACTTGTGTTTATTATTTGTGTTACAGTTTTAAATGGAATGATTGTTTTTAAAGTTAAGAGTTTCTTTCAAGAAGGTGTAAAATGCCTTGAGTTGAGGAGACAACATTACTCAGCCTCTGTTTATTTTTTAGGTCTATCAGCAGCCAAATTGCTTTTTGACTCAGGACTGAGTGTTTTGGTTCTGGAAGCTTGTGACAGGGTTGGAGGAAGAACATTCACTGTAAGAGTAAGTAGCTCTGTTTTATATCCCTTTATATTGATGTTTTTATGTTCAGAGTTACAGCCGTATTTCAAACACTTGTTTCCAATGTACGACAGATGCCACCACCTCAGCCATGATGGTATGAGCCATATTACATTTTAGGTCTTAGCCCCAGAGAAACTGGTCCAAATGACATTTTGTGTTTTAGGGCAAGGAGTATTTGAAACTTATTTATTTTTAACCCCATGAACAAAGTTTGGTAGTTGATGTAGAAACTCTGCTTTTTGATGAAGGATCTCAGGATTCATTTGATCTGTCAAATATTTCACTCCTGTTTCTCTGTCAGAATAAGCATGTCAAGTACGTAGATCTGGGAGGAGCATACGTGGGACCAACACAGAATCGTGTATTGAGACTATCTAAGGAACTGGGACTTGAGACATACAAAGTGAATGAAGTTGAGCATCTCATTCATCATGTCAAAGTAAGATCAAAATCTTTTTTTTTTTCTTGCAATGTTTTATTAAGTTCTCACATTTGTTAGTTAGCCATGAAAAAAAATGCCACTCCTTTTTGAGCTGGCAAAAATCCAGCTTTTCTGGCGTAAGCACAGGTTTGTGGCCGTGTAAACACGATGCCGCTGGAGCAATGCAAAGCACATGTGGTCGCTCAGGTGGTGTGATGCCAGCTTTGGGGTGGTGTCAGAGCATCTAAATGTCATGCTCTGATGCCATCCTGAAGCCAGCTCAAAGAGGCGGTCTGTTTCATTCCCCTAGTTGTGAATACCTTGTGCATTTAAATTACAAGGTATTTTGCACATAATATATTGCATTCATGGAAAGTACAATTATTTTTCACATTTTGCATTATTTTGCATGAAAATACAATATTTTTGGACAAATGAAATTTTCTCCAAAAATCCCTGAATGGTGAAAAATAATCATTAAAAATGGACAAACCCTCTTTTATTGGGGGGGGGGGGGACTTTTAAAAGTTTTCATTAACCATATGTGAACATCTACAACACAAGCATAAAGTTGGATGGAGTGATATTGGTTCTCATTCCACAAATAGGCTCTTTTAATAGCAAATGTCATTTTTCTTTCTTCAAAATAAGTTATTTTCTAGACAACTTGATTGTACATAGTCTGGAAGTTGTTTCCTGGGGTCAAGTTCAAAGAGATAAAGAGATCTTGTGTTTGTCTATCTTGCTATCTTTTAGATTGGATATTTTTTTTACTAAAGTCTAAACATTATTTTTACATAATTTTTTTTACATCCCCCTTCACTCACTTTATGAGTAACTTTTGCATTCATACTTAAAAGTGTAATTTCCTATTATGCACTCTTTTGTATTTGAATAAATCTTGGAAAGAAACTTTAAAAAAATGAAAACCAACTAACCTTGTTGTATGGTGAAGTCTTAATGCCTTATGAGCTTCCCTAATTATATTTCCAAAGCAGTCCCAGGATATAGTACTAAATTATTCAATATGGGCCAGAGATTGATTGCCAGATTACATAAACCCAGTTTGTTTTTCTTGAATGACAAAAGATTAATGATTACTGCTGGGGCCATTTTACCTGTATGACAGACAACGGCTGTAATGTTAATCATTATGTTATTATATTACATTCTATTTGGCAGCATCTCACTAATTTTTTTACTGTAGCTGTAATGGCAGATAGTGATCATCACTGAGTGCAAATGGTTTGCAACCCCTCTGGCTTTCCGGATTTTGCTAATGCGCCCTAAGGTAGAGTAGATGGACTCACATTTGGATCAGTCAGTCACTTATTTTTGCATTGTGTGTGCAGGCTTGTGGGTGAACACCAACTATATAGAAGGGCTATTAAACCTAGATCTTGTCTCTAAAAGAACCAGAATCCCCTCTCCTCCCCCCGACAATAGTGGGTAACTTTAATTAAAAATTCAGCTTTATCCATCGATTCTCCTTCCCACCCTACCTGCTGCCTAGACTTTGGGGCTTTACAGACCGCTCTTTTGGGGCAGTTTGCAGCCGCCCCTTTAAGTGGCGGGATGGGGCCAGGGCTGCCTCACTGGCAGCCCCAGAGGCCCAATCCCACCGCTTCCTCAGGCCACAGAGAAGCAGCGAACTGCCATTTCGCCGCAGCCTGAAAGCGGGATGCAGCAGGTGCCCTGGGCGCCCGCTGCACCGCGCTATCCCTGGCTTTACCGAGGGGAGAAAGGGGCCGCCGCCACAGCCCCTTTCCCCTTGGAGTCCTTGGCATGGCTGTCTAAGGGACCAGCGCCAAGGACCAGTGCCAAAAAAGTGGTTTCCGAGCTCCTTTTGGTGCTGTGGAAAGGGCACCCTTGGTGCCCTCCCACAGCACCAAGATGTCAGGTGTGCGCAGCATTGTTTAAACACTGTGTGCGCCATGACACCATCATGTCACATCTGTATGGACACCACCATTTTAAAATAGTGGCATCCATATGCGTTAGGGTTAGGGAGGGTGTAGATGCTGTACCCTCCCTAACCCTAATCGCGCCTTACATTTATCCCTTATTACTTCATTTTCCTGCCCCTTCTGCCCTGCTCACTGCAGGGTGTGTTCTCCTACTTCACCCCACTATCTGGGAGGCTCTTGTAACTTAGTCCATTGCCTGCCCAGCCAATTTCTTTTAGAAAAATCCCCCTTAGTCTTAATTCAGTAGATGCTTCATTGTCTCAGGATCTATTATTCCCACTCCTTAGTCTAACCCAATGCTACGCAAAGTGGTGATCTGTGTACCAGTGTTGGTTCACAAGCCATGAGCCATCACCTGCCAATCTGGCAAGAAACTATGTAAATGTTATAACAATATGGTGCAAGTATGGTACTGGTTTCTGGAACATTGAGGGAGGGGGGAGTGGGATGCTAGTCCACATCAGTTAGCTTAAGAACCATGACTCAAACCCACAAAATTGTTGATCTCCGCAGGATCAGCAGGAAAGGTTTTAATTGCAGGTCCTTTTTGATTCTGACAGCTCTCAGCACCTGGCATATTCAGGAATATCCAGCCAACTAATACTAGTTATAGTTTTCATTACTACAAATACAATCCAATATAGATTGGGTTATGATAATTTTTACCTTAGATGAAATGATAGGAGTCACCTATTCTTCCTGGTAGGTCATATACAAAACAGATGACCACCAAAGTTCAACAAAGAAGCAAACAACTTTTGGGTGTATGTAGAGTACTTAGCTTGAAGAGTTCCAAACACTAACAGTCTAAATATACACGATAAGATAGGTAAAATATTTCTCTATTTAAATGTAAAATTAAAATATAGGCCAACTCACATCTAATCACATGAGAGGTGGTGTTATTATATCAATGAGGGTTGTTCTTAGGCATGGTAATGTTACCTGGGAGTAGGCCAGCCTTTAGTCAGCGAATTTAAACATGCTGAAGCATGTATGGAATGGTTGCCTGCTTTCCTCATGGCAGTTCTCTGATTTTGGCCTTTAAATTATTTTTACTGGTGCTCATGCATCAGGTTTAAAAATGCAGAAAAGGTTATAATATTATGGAGGTCTGAGACAAAGTCATATTTGCTGATTGACACTGAGTCAAAGTAATCTGGAGGATTTGTTGCTAAGATTTAGGGAGTTAAATCTCAGGTCAGACATGAGGGTCTCTGTCACTGTGTTAGAGCACTCCCCCTGCACCACATGTATAACTGAAATAAAGATCAGTTTATTTTCTTTGTTATAACTTAATGGTTGTACTGAAATTGGCATACAATTCTGATGAACCAATACTGGATTGTTCTTACACTTGCTGACAGTAGCTGATGCCTTTATAAGACATTTTAAAAGCTTATCTTCAAGTATCTTTGGAAGCTTTACTGTGGGTCATGTAAGAACTCCTGTTGCCATTTGCTGATGATGAGTGCTTCAAAGTAAATTAAATTCACTAATTGAAGTGCTTCTGCTGCTCAAGTAATATGCAGCTTTTCATCTAATGCTAATTTGTCAAAATACTTTTTGATGCAAAGGATGTATGTATTAGAATAGATGGACTGAACATAGGAACAGGTTAAGACTCTCCACTGAGATGCAGTTTTCTTAGCGATGATCCACATATACGCACCATTGGACAATGTTAAGGAATAATATATGTGGTTCAATATGCCTGTTACAGCAGATATGGAGCAAGGTTGTAGCTGAGCACATTCGGAAGTGCTAAGATTCAGCTGAAGTTTCGTAAAGACTTCTGTCTGAAACCTCAAAGACTCACTACCTGACAGTATAAACATACTGAACTAGACAGGCCAAATGACATGATAGAAAGCAGCTTCCTGTGTTATTTTCTCAAGAAAATCTGTCTTATTATAAGTATATGTACAGCACTGTGTAAACTTACAGCGCTATATAAATAAAGAATAATAATAATAATAATAATAATAATAAGAAGAAGAAGAAGAAGAAGAAGAAGAAGAAGATATGTAGGCGTTTTATGGTGTGATGTCATGCCATTTTATACATCATTACCCCTCTGCCAGGAGCAATGGGAGAAAACATATGCCATGGTAAAATCTCATAATGGGATAAATTAAATGACATGTTATGACGAGGGTAAGCATTACACTGGGATGCTGCATTTCATGGCATTCACATGAATGCCATAATGCATGGGTGTTATTCTAAAACATTCATGTCTTATCAAACCATATACCAGAAATTCCATATTGCTAAGCTTAGAAAAAGTGGGCCAGGGTGGGTGGGTTTCATAATAATTGTCAGAATTCCTTAGTAAGCCTTTTCAATGAAGGCAGTTGCTTCTTCATTCAACACAAGTGATTACTGTATATACTCATGTATAAGTCTAGAAATTTAGGTCAAAAAATTGACCCCCAAAAACTGACTCGACTTATCCACAAGTCAATATAAGTACTGTATCTTAACTCTTATTTAAAAGAAGGAACCATCTCCTAGTGAAAAGCAAGAATATAATATGGGAAGCACTAAACTCCTTTACTCTCTCATCCATCCAGTTTTAAGAGTAGAGTTATGTCTGCTGGAATTTTATAAGTTCTTTGACATTGTTTTGCTTTGCTTCATCCTTTAGATCCTTTGCTATATGTCCCGAAATTTTACCATTGACTTATCCATGGGTCATAGCAAAATCCATAATTTTGGCCCCAAAATTTGCCCTTGACTTATACATGAGGGCGACTTATAGTCGAGTATATACGGTAGATATTATGTGAATCAACCCTACAGACCACCACCTTCATTCTTTTATTATGGGCTCCTTTAAAATCCATGGAGGCTTAGAACAGAGCAATCTTTTTGCTCTTCATGGAGGATAGCAGCATATATCTCTGTCTCCATCTATGCTCTACCTGTATAGTTATAAATATGTTCAAATACAGGTACTACAAATGTCAAGAAGCCTTCAGAGATGTCTCTCCAAAGAAACACAGTTCTGGGTAAACAATCACACATGGAGCAGGTCTACACTGACCAGAATACTTCTGGCTGCTCTCAGAGTATTTTGGTTTTGAAGTTCCTCTGAGTTCCCCCATTACCTGTGCATTCAAGAGCAATATTGGGCAGCTATTCACAAAGCATTCATCGCCATTGCTGCTGGCATAGGTCACTCCTGAGGCTGGAAACAAGGTGTCCAATGTTGATCACATGGCTGTGTGCCTTGTTTTGACTTCAGTGCAAGTGTGGGTGACAACAGTGGGCACTCTGGCACCAGCACACTGGGTCTCACCCGGTGTGGAAGGTGGGGCTTCTGGGGGGGCAGGGCTTCTGGGGGCAGTGTGTGCTCCCTCTCCCTGTGCTGCCCTGTCTTTTTTATGATGAGGAAAAGAAAAGGATTGCACAAGGGTGGGAGCATGTGCAGGGGAGTTGGGGATGGTGCAAGGAGTGGGTGGGAACATGTTTGGGGGAGTGTGGGATGGTTGGGGTTGGGAGCATTCCTGGGGGAGCATGGGATGGCATAGGAGGGAGCACACATGGGGAAACACGGGACGGCATGGGAAATGGGAGCACATGTGGGGACAGCGAAGGGGGGAGGGAGACCTGACCAGGTGTCACCCCTCCTTCTGGGATGTCACCTGGTGCAGGGTGCACATTGCACCCCCTACTGACACCATGGCGGTGGGTGGCACAGCTGGACACTGTGTAAACAGTCTCCCAGCATTGAACCAGAGTGCTCCATTTTTTCTTGGAAGATCTGGAGCAAATGGTGATTTAATAATAATAAAAAAAGATTTAATGCAGGGAAGGCCTGTATTCATTGTGGAACAGCTCTTCGCATGTGAAGAAAGTTTGCAGTTGAATTGGGCCTTGGGCCCTGCATCATAAAGACAGAGCAAAGCAAAGACACTGGTTTATTTGGCCCATGGAACTTCTACCACAGAGAAATGGAGCAAATAGATCAACATGCATACATTGTGTCATTCTAGGATGCACAGTAGGTTGTGGATTTTCAAAAGTTGAATGTGTTTTGCCCCATGCATTGATCCATGTATTTTATTATAGAAAAAGTAACATCTGAAGAGTCTAAAATATATTTGACTATATTTGACTGATTGTATATCAGAAAAATGTGTGTATTAATGGAGGATTAGTTTTTCATTTTTCTTCATTTTTTGCAACTATAAAATATTTAATTGGCATGACAAATTTGTATAAGCTCCATTAACGACATTCTCACCTAGGTGAAACCTATGAATCACCATGTTTCAAGGCACTCATAGACCTTGTTCATTTTATTTCTGAAACTGACTCAGTGTGAAAATGTTATTTGCTAGCTTCTGGTCATGAATAAAATATTAGAGGCTCTTCTAGATTCAGATTTAATTAGGAGAGAAATAAGTGATTACTGTTTTGGAATGCATGCAGCTTTGTGGTGGTTCTTTAATGGTACTAATACAGTGATACATGCAAGTTAAAGCACTGTGATTTATTATCGCTCCTGACCTGGTCTACAAAAATAAATGGCATTTGCCACTGGCATAAATGAGAGTATAACAGTTTAAGTGGATTTTAAATGACTAGATTAAATTGCTTCCATTTTTCTTTTTCTAACTTTCCTTTAAAACCCATTCTAATCAAAGCCAAAATATGAAGTGATGGTTCTTTGATTTAAGCAGACCTTTGAAATGCTACTGGCTTATATCCAGTTGTTAGTCTTGGTTGGATAGAACCACCCACTGAATCAATGGAATTTACATGGCTTATCAAACCTCATCTTCTACACAGAGTGACCAGATGTCATAACTGCAAAGGAGGACAAGGCACTGCAAAATGTAGGATGTTCAAGAAAAATGTTGAATGTTACAGAACAAAAGCTTAAAACACTAATATAAATATACATTCACAAAATTTACAAATATAAATTGACAAAACAGTCCCTCCTGATGCCACATGTTGCCTTTGTATCCTCTTTACCCTCTGGCTGCCCCCTCCATAGAAGTGAAAGGAAGGAAGAGAGGAAAGGTTATCAGCACAACACTCTTGCCCTGACCTGCAGAAAGGGAGGCATATACCATGGTGCTAGAACTCCCTGGGGCACATTGCTGCCACCTCTGGAGCTCTCTGAGTACGAAGAGAAGGAGCAGGAAAGGGTGGAGGATGACTCGTCTCTTGGGTGGCACTCCTGGGCCAGGCTATTTCTGGGGTGCTCTTTTTCACCAGGGAACCCTAGTGGCACAGTGGTTAAATGCTGGTACTGCAGCCACTCACTCACAGTCACAAGGCCCGAGGCTCCAGGGTTGACTCAGCCGGGCACCCTTCTGAGGCTGCTAAAATGAGTACCCTGCTTGTTGGAGGCAATTAGTTTATACATTGTAAACTGTTTAGGGAGTGCATACGTGCACTGATAAGTGGTATAGAAATGCATTTGCTGTTGCTTGCTACTGATGGGCAAAAACCTGTCAGTGCCTCCCAATTAAGCTACTTTTCCACTTTGATTCACATGTGATAAGTTCCTCCTGCTGCAGTTCTGATATGTAGTCACATGGTGTGAGTGGGCATGATTATGCTCTTCTCCTCCTTTCACCTTTCCCTGCATTATCCCCAAGCAGGCTTTTTTTTTCTTTTTTAACTTTTATTTATTTATTTGTACCCCGCCCTTCAGCCCTATAGGCTATCAGAGTGGCTTACAATTATTATTTTTAATTAGATGGTTTCCTGTCCTCAGGCTTACAATCTAAAAAGGCACTACACAAAAGGAGAAGGGAATGGTGGTGGGGAAGGGGATCAGGTCCAGCAGTTCTTCTCTCCTTCTGAGGCCTGGACCAAGGCAGATGGCATGGAGGGAGGGCTTGGCTTCTTAATCTAGGACAGGCCCAGTGGAGTTTGGCCTGTCCTTTCACTCCCTCCTAGGCCAGATGGTGTTGTCAGGAAGGAGGGCTCTGTTCAACTTGAGGCCAGGTCTGATGGTGTTGCTAGACCTCTCCTTTCTCTCCCTCCTTGGCCAGATAGTGTTGTCAGGAGGGAGGGCTCTTCAATTTGAGGCCAGGTCCGATGGTGTTGCTAGGCCTCTCCTTTCACTCCCTCCTGGGCCAGATCCATTTTACTTAATGGATTGCCATGATCACATAATTGTGTTAAAAATAAATAAAAGTAAAAGTAAATACAGACTGAAAATCATGTTGGGAAGGAGTTAGGGCAGGGAGGCAGAGCTATGGAGGCCAGGATGCAAAAGGCAGAGACCAGGAAAGAAGCAGTACCATCACATTTTTAAGTGAATGGGAAGATGAAAGGGGTTCCTGGTTTGTTCACCCAGACACCCTTGTTTTTGACTCTGTTGGTCTGAATTTACCAGGAGCACTGTCATCAGTTACAACCAATAGTACTTGGAAAACTACAGCTGAAATCCTGTTGTTCATCCAGACTAGAAAAGATCAGTTCAATTAATGGGATGTGCCTATTTGTTGATTGAATAAGTCTACTGTAGCTGGGACTAACTAACAGGATGTCAGTCTACATTTCCCGAGTGCCACCAAGACTCAGACAGTACAGTAGCACCAAGTGGTAGCTAGAGATGCAGGAAAGACAGATGAGAGATGACACATACAGATGTCTCTCTTCCACTGACACTTTGGAAGTAGTATGAACTGCTGAAAAGTGTTATGTAAGTGAAAAGTCTGGAGCATGGGGAGTCTAGATTGATGGAAGGAATGTAATAAGGATGGGTATAAAGGAGAAAAGTATTTGGAGATGTAGGCTTGGGCTGTCTCACCAATAAGCTGATCCAGTTTTCTAACATTTTGAAAAATGATTAATTTCTGAGTTAGTTTGGTACTAACTAAATCTCATGAAGGATGTACTGTACAATTCTGATGTGAGCATCAGTAATATAGCTTCACAGCCTCATTGTTATTTGATTGACATATAAGTTGGCAAATTCAGAGTCAAAACTGGACTTGAATTTATTTTTCTTTTTGTTTCTGCTTTGTAGGGCAAATCTTATCCTTTCAAAGGCCCCTTTCCTCCGATGTGGAATCCCATTGCCTATTTGGATTACAACAACCTGTGGCGGACAATGGATGAAATGGGGAAGGAGGTATTAAGCTCTTGATCTCAACTCTTGATCTTAACAACCGTTGAGACTACTGGTGTGTTTCAAAACAAGAGCCTCTGGATCCAGGCTTCAGTGTCCTTTGGCAAAGTTTGGCTCCTCCATCATGCTCAAGGATGCAGGTCTTTCTCTTCTCACCCCATCCCAATACCCCCCCCCCACACCCAATAATGTTTTTCTGCATTGTTGGCTTCTTTTCTATGGCCCTCAAAAGCAAGAAGGAAAGTAGCCTAACATCTAATAGAGAAACAAGCATGTGATGTAATTTCAGATTGAGGTTTTAACCCAGTGCATACAAATTAGTGAGTAAATCCCATTGAATTTAAATCATCACTAGCCATCTAAACCCACTAGGTGGTCTTGGGGAAGTCAGCCTCTCTCAGCCTCAGAAGAAGTAAATTGCAAAGCCTCTCTGAACAAATCTTGCCAAGAAAACCCTATCTTTGAAATGACTTGAAGACATTCAGCAACAACAAGTGAAGTTAGAAAGTGGCTATAACAACAGCTGAAACATTGTAACATAGATAGTACAAACCATGGTTTGCGAGCCCATTCCAGAACAGTTTCTTGAATCTGTTTTCCTGGCCAACTCAAAATATGCTTTCTCATTTCACACTAATTTTCACAAACCACAGTTTACTCTGATGCATGAATTGTACCATTATATGGCCTGTGACTACAGCACCCATTTTCAGCCACAATTTCACATTTACAATATGGAGGCACAGTAGTTGAACATTTTTAGAAGAACCCGATGAAGCCTGGTATATTGAAGACATATGCTTGGACTTAAATATTTCTGAACCTAGTGGGCAGCGTTAGGAGACTAGGGTGCTGCACTACTCTCTTAGGAGAACTTAGCGGCCCAGATTTTTCCAAATGCCCTTAAGGGGCTGTGGAGGCATTTTTGTCATGTTTTTTAGGCTCCTTGCACCATTTTAGGCCCAGGAGAGGGCTCCCCTCCCAAATTCTGATTTACTTATGTTTTTAAAAAGGACCTTTTCTAGGCATAAAATGGCCTGGGAGGGCAAAACAAGCAATGGCATTTAGCACTCACATTTTTATATCACTTAATAGTGAACTTAGCATTCTCTAGGTGATTTACAATCTGTAAGCCAATTGCCCCAACAAGCTAGATAAGCATTTTGCCCACCTACAAAAAGACTCTATAGAAGATTGAGTCAACCTTAGAGTCCTGGGATCGAATTCACAATGTTGTGGCTGCAGTACCAGCATTTAATCGCTGTGCCAACTGGGATCCTTCAAAACAAGGGCATTTGAAGGGTATGAGGCAGTAGCATCACTGAGGGTGTGGACTGCACCAATTGACATCCAGCTGAGTGTCCCCACACACCTCCTTGCTGCATGCCATGGCATGTGGCAGGGCGGGAGAGGCTCAGGGCACCCCTTTCTCCCTGCTTAGTGCCACTGTAATGATGATGATGATGATAATAATAAGAAGAAGAAGAAGAAGAAGATTTATTTTTATCCTGCCTCTTCCTACGGATTGAGGTGGGTTACAGTAAGAGGAAATAAAATACAAAACATAACATAATCAAAATAATACAATCCCCAACCCTCCACCAACATCAAATTAAAACAATCAATTACAAATTCAAGATTAAAGTTAGCTATAAAATGGTTAAAAGAAGGGCAAGTGGAGTTGAACAGCTAGGGATGGGTGGGTTATCTTTAAATGGGAGGTCAGTCTGGGAAGGCTTGCTGGAACAGATCCGTCTTGACAGCCTTTTTAAAATCATCAAGGGTGGTAATATGATGAATCTCATGTGTGTAAAGCCTCACTGGGTAGGGAAAAAGGGGTACCCTAGGCTCCCTCTCCTTCTTTTCTCAGTGCAGCTTTACACATGTGTAAAACCACACTGGGCGGGGAGGTGAGGGCAAGTCATTTGGCCCTGCACCTTGAAGGATGTATAAAAATATAATTAATATTTTGGCTGTAAAATCCTTGCTAGATTTGCCTAGAAATGGAACAAAATATGTTGCTCATTTGGCCCTGAATAAAAAGAAGTGTTAAATTCGAAATACATAAGTAGTACATTCTGTGATATTTTTTTTTTTTTGCACTCAAAATGTAACTCCCATTCTCTTTTAGATCCCCAACGAAGCTCCCTGGGAGGCACCACATGCAGAGGAATGGGACAAAATGACCATGCAAGAATTAATAGACAAAATCTGCTGGACAAAGTGAGAAGTGTTTTTATACATACTATATCTATAAGATAGATATCCGTAGTATCTATGGCAAACGCCCTCATCTTATGGCAATGTGCTGGTCATACAGGAGAAATGAAAAGAGTGATAGTGGCTCTGTCCCCTTTTGGCTCTTGCCCCACAAACAGCAGCATCCATGTGGCTCCCTCAGATTACCCCTAAGTGAATATGATCCTTCACAGAAAAAATTCTACCCACTTCTGTTTTTAAAATAACAACAAATGTTTTGAATCAGGCCCAGAAAAAAAAACCTTGAGAAAAACTGGATTCTGAAGAAGTGTTGGGAAAAGTGAAGTCAGGTGGTGTCTGCATGGGCCAGGATACTCCAGGAATATCCTGGCCCTGAAGCTGTCCCAAGCTCCCCACATTACCTGGGCCCTCCATTGTGATGCATGTTAGCTGTTCACATGTGTATCCTGCTGATGCCTGGCACAGCTGCAGCAGACCAAGTCATTCGTTGATGAGGTCGGAACAAGGATCTTTTGGAAGGAGTTAGCGCAATCAGGAATGACTTTACTCCATTTCATCAGGGATAGGCTTAGGGGATGTGGCAGCTTAGTGGTTAAGGTTGGCAGTTTGAGGTCTGGGTGCTGCATGATGGGGTGAGCTCCTGTCACTAGTCTCAGCTTCTGCCAACCTAGCAGTTCAAAAGCATGAGAAGACATTAATGTCAATGAACTACCTTTACCTTTATACCATGGCTTTGGGGCTGAGAATCCTGGACATTGTCCAGACCATTCACACCAGACTCAGGTATTGGGCCCTGCAGATTCCCCACCAAGAGGACAAGGACAGCTGTTTATTAGGCCCATACAAAAAGGGCCATAGTAATAAAGCTGGGAAATGTGAGCAATTGTACAGAATAATCAAACTGGCAAAGCAGAAATTGAACAATCAGTCCTGTGCTCACCCAGCCAAACACAGGGTCTATTAGAAGAAGAACCAAATTGTGTCATCTTTGTAAAACAAGTGAAGACTTAATAATTACTTGCATGTAATGACATGCATGGTCTAATGGAGAAGAGAAAGAGGCTAGCAAATCAGAGACAGCCCATTTAGCTTCACTCAGGTCCTATCCTGGCTCATATGAGCTTGTTCCATGAAAATGCAGAAGTCTCATCTCCTAGTTGGCAGGGGAACCATACAGTGGCCTGTGCCTGAGTGGATTTCCACACCTATAATCCCAGTGCTGCTCAGGAGGGGTGCTAAATGAATAGGTTTCCATAAACTGGCACATGATTGATTGATGCCTGGATCCATGCTTATACTGTGGGCCAAGTCTATTCATCTGTAAGCAATAAAGTTGTGGCCTTTTCCATTTCAACAAAATGTGGTTTGTGCTCATTCCTGCTTAATGCAAAGCTCCACACTCACCCCCAGGTCTGCAAGATTTCATACCCACCATTTCATGCAGAGGAATTGATCTGGATTAGCAGATGAATTTTAGTTCAATGCTGGCAAGGAGGTATGTTAATAGTGACTGCTGCCTGGTAAATATCTAAGATCAGCAGGCTGGTTTAGGGCAAAGAGAATAGGTGAGGGATTTGGGATGAACAGTGAGGAACCTCCCACTACAGCCCCTTTAACATCTGACACCTGAGACAGTTTCCTCACTCTGCCTATTGCTAGAACTAATCCTTAGCACTTGCAAAGGGCTCCCAGGTGCCTAAAACCCATCTCTCTATTTTTTCACAAATGAGCCTCTGTGTCTATTTTATATATTCCTGTACTTTTGATCTCCCATTGTGATCAAGATCTATGTTGTTGTTTTTAAAATGGCTTCTCTTCACTAGGAGGCAATGGAGCAAAAGGGTAATCTCAATATTTTTCTTCTTTTTGGTTGAAAAATGGAACACATTTGCCTTTGTTTTATATAGCATGCTGGAATGGCAATCCTGTGTGGTTGAAAGTGCATGACAGATTAGATAGCTAGTCAGATCTGGCAAGATGAAATGTAGCAGAAGAATTATGGCAGAAAAATGTATAGAACAGATGATATGGTGTAAACTGTACATATTTCAAACAATGGATCATTCAAGGATCCCAGTAAACAGAGAGAGAGAGAGAGAGAGAGAGAGAGAGAGAGAGAGATATTTCCATGTATAGTTATCTCTAAAAGGAAGACATCCAAAGGGCTCAGAGTGCATGCAGTCTCTAGCATGGCATGTGTGCATTGGTGATCTAGATGAAGAGAACTGATCATATAGAACACAATTCGCAGAGCTGCATGCATGTGCAGTGTGCTCAGAGGTACTTCTGAGACACCATTGCTGAAATATTCAACAAGCCACTTTGAAAACTTGGGAGAGATTTAGGAAAATCTTTCACTACAGTGTAAGAAGCTCTGATATGTCAGAACTGGAGCAGCACTAACAGATATGCAAAACAATCTGCACATTGCATTAAGGGGCTTTTTGAATCTTTATTCTGTATTAAAATGTTGAAAGCCAGTATGGTGAAATGGACAGAGTGTTGAAATATGAGCCAGAAACAATTGCTGCTCACAACTAGCAGCTGGCCTGCAATCCAGCAATTTTTGCAGTACATCTACTCTGGTTTGGAGTGACAAGTGGATTTAGGCAGTGGTTTCATATCCCTACTCAGCCCTGTGGCTTACTTGTTGTCAGGCCATTGAGCTTGTTAGAGTAAATGCTGGATATAAATGTAACAGATAATTACGTGGAAAAAAAATCCTAGGGAGCTGTATTGGCCACCCAGAATACAACAAAATCCAAACTGTCCAAGGAGTGATACCTTTTTGGTGGTAACTCTAAAGCATAAAATCCATGATGAAAGCTATTGAAGTCTCACTGGCTTCTTTATCAGGCAAAGATGTTCACTCACAGGAGGGGGTGGAATGTTAGCTGCTGCTCGATTGAGAACAAACCTCTGTTGTTACTACTGTAGTGACTGCTGCTTGATAAATGGTTGGGCTGTGATAAATGGTTGGGCTGTGAGCTACTGTGAGATACCTATGTAGCTAAGTAGGTGATACAGAATCACGGCCACCATTAGAAACACAGTCAAGGAAACTGTTTTGACTCCAGTGCATTGCCACCAATTTTGCTTGCCTTTTAGTAAAACATGGTTCTCTATGCTAGAATGAATGTTCAATTGTTCCTTAAGTTATCGGATACCAGGGAGCAAAGTCTTTGCTTTTCTGAGTGACTTTTGTCACTTATTGATTGGTCTGATCAAGGCACCTCCAGAACATAATAAACAGCAACTGAGTTATCTGGTTGTCAAAACATCTGCTCAGTACAACATAAAAGTACAGTGTTGCTTTTTCAGTCCATGCCCACTTTGAAATATTACTCAGCTGTCATAAGCATTCATGGGGTGGGGAGAGATCCAAATGTCAGGTCGCCCCAGAGGCCAATTCCATCTTTAGGTGCAGTATGGTCTTTCAGTATGATCATGAACAAATGGGAGATGCTGATTTCTGGGGAAAATTAAATACAGAATAAAATTGTCTACAGCTTATTTCCCCCCTTTTGCTTTTAATTATTTAATGACTTATTGGCTACTTCTCTTTATTAAATAATTTAGATTAAAAGATTTTTAAAAAATCTTCTATAGAGGGATTATTTGCTTGCTAAAAATTGGAATGGGCATGGAAATGTTTGAAGAAATATCCCATTGGACAGAGATGGAAACTGTGTGGTGCTCCAGATGTTACTGGACCGCAACTGTGGTTTTGGTGGCTAGGGCTGCTGAGATTTGCAGTCCCAACCACAGGGGTTGGATGGTTTAGGTATAAATCTTTAATTGTTATTCACCTAATTTATTCATACTGGGCATTTCAACAATGTCAATATTTTCTAGAATGAAGAGGCAGAGATAGATCAAAATGCAGCACTAACACCATCTTGTTACTGACACTATCCTCTACCCATCCAAGTAAATCTAATCAAGGATTGCCCAACAAGGAGGAGGAGGATGATGATGATGATGATGATAATGTCTTATTTATACCCCGCTCTTCAGCCAAGGCTATCAGAGAGGCTTACAATTTGTTAATTAGACATTTCCCTGCCCTCAGGCTTACAATCTAAAAAGACACATCACAAAAAGAGAAGGGAAAGGTGATAGGGAAGGGGGAAAGTCCAGCAGATCTTCTCTCCCTCAGAGGCCTGGACCAAGGCAGATGGACTGGAGGGAGGGCTCTTCTTCTTTTTAGGCAAGGCCTGTTGGAGCTGGCTTGCCTTTCTCTCCCTCAAGAGGGTGGAGGGAGGGAGGACTCTCCTTCTTCTCAGGCAAGGATCTCCCCCCCCCCCACCCCACCAAAGGTGGAAAAATTTTTGTGGGATGTGTGTGCAAGGGCATTATAATATTATCTAGTTCTACACTAGTTCTCAATTCTTTAAAAGAAAAGTAATAGGGATAAGTAATAGAAATGGGATGCAGTGGCTCAAGTGGTTAAGACACTAACTCTCTTGATTGCAAGATCGGCAGGTTGGCAGTTCAAGACCCGGGTGCCATATGATGGAGTGTGCTCCCATCACTAGTCCCAGCTTCTGCCAACCTAGCAGTTTGAAAGCATGCAAATGTAAGTAGATAAATAGGTACCACTCTGGTGGGAAGGTAAACAGCACTCTGTGTAATTATGCTAGCAACATGATCACAGAGTAGTCTCTGACAATTCTGGCTCTTTGACTTAGTAACAGAGATGAGCACTACCCCCTATGGTTGGACATGATTTGACAACCTTGTCAATGGGGAACACCTTTACCATTACTAATAGGGATAAACATAGCATGAACTGAGACAGGTTCAGTAGTTTTAAAAGGAAAGGAGATTGTTATGTATATTAAGAATTGAAAGGCTCCTGCAGGAATACAAAGATCTTGATATCAAATTTAAATGTCCCAAATGTTTTGATATTCTCTCTTGCTGGAAGATTGGGAACAAGTCATTTGATCAGCTGAAAGGCAAATGGGACCTGTACACTTCAGCTAGAAATGAAAGTTGCAGTACTGGATCAGATTTTTGTCCAGTAGAGAGCACAACTGGGCTAATCAGATTATCTATTATTTCTTCGCTATTGCTTTGTATATAGTGCTGCCAAGCGGTTTGCCAAGTTGTTTGTAAATGTGGATGTTACCTCTGAGCCTCATGAGGTCTCTGCTCTCTGGTTCCTTTGGTATGTGAAACAGTGTGGCGGGACAGCCAGAATATTCTCAACAACAAATGGAGGACAGGTACGGTAAGCCTTAATTTGTTTTCTGCCTCATACACTGGGTCATGTTGGCAACAGTAATCATTCCTGAATCCTGACCAAACACATCATAGAATCTTCCCAAAATGTACCAGATGCTGCTAATTTAATTGTTAATCTCATAGAATCATAAAAACGTAGTTGGAAGGGATCCCAAGGATAATCTATTCTAATCTTCTGCCAGTGCAGTTTAGGCATTCTCTGACAGATGGTCAGCCATCTGACTTTTGCTTAAAAACCCCCAATAAAAGGAAGTCCATCAACTTCTGAGACAGTCTGTTCAGCAGACAAATAGCTCTTACCTATAGTTGTTCCTAATATTTAGTTCGCCTCTCCTTTCTTGCAATGTTTAATCAGGCTTTCATTTCTTGTAATTTAAACCCTTTGGTTTGGATGCCCTGTGTAAAAACAACACAAAATTGCTCCCCCATGTTACAGCCCTTCAGATAACTGATGTCTATTATACCGACTCCTAATTTTCTCCAGTCTAAGTACAGCCAGCTTCCTTGCTCCATATAAGACTTTCTTGCAAGGACCTATATCATACTGATATTAGTCGTGCTCCTCTTGCCAGGTTCTGGCTTGCAGATATCTTTCTTTAACTGTGATGCCCAAAACTTAACACAAGATGCTGTCTGACCAAAGTAGAACATGGTGGTATTATTACTTCAGTTGATGTGTAAACCATAGTTGTGTTAGTTCTGTTCTTCTCCTTCTTCATTGCCTTTGTTCAAGACTCAGGAACAGGCACAAAATCCTCATCATCAACTTTATCAACACTAAAGTTCACAACGCTACTGGTTCTTTGGTCTTGAAAACTTGAAGTGGTTTAACAAAATTTGAGCCATCATCAGTAACTAATCATGTTACTTTGCTGTGGATTTGGAACTAGCTATGTAAAACACTCAGTGCATTTGCCAGGATGTTGTGTGTGTAACCAGGCCTTGATATGCTTGTAATCCAACACCACCCACTGTAAGTAGTTGGGGCTCAAATACATAGCAGTGTTAGTCTGGATTAGTATGCAAAGGGATCATGTACCACCTCTGAGATTAATAGAGAGAAAGGAGTTGGTAACATAAGCTTTCATAGACTTATGTCAGACTTACTTACTTCAGTCTGCTTCATCAGACATCACCAGTAGTTGGGTTGTTTCAATGAACTGGTGTCCCCCATTGAGCTGACAATATGCACTGTCATATGGAGTGGTTGCTACATATGACATAGCACCCATCTACTCTATTAGTAATTTTTTTGGTGCATGCTTTCTTCAATCAACTCAATTTTATCTCTACAAGTCTTGAAACATGTGAGAGATACACTTCTTGAAGGAAAATCTGAAACAATTTCATAAAAGCATATTTTCTCATTTGCTGGAGAAACAGTGTATGCGTCATCACACATTTAACAGTTCTTTTGTCAGTACCAGTGTGGTTTACATTTCGAAATGATTTCGTGAATTCTGTTACTTTTCAGTTAGGCCACACTTGAAATCTCCACCCATTTCATCCTCCCCTTTCTCCCTGGCTGCTTTTCTTCTTCTTTTTTTTCTTCATATTTCTTTGAAATTTTCTTCATGGTTTCTTCTTCCATCCATGTTCCTTCTTGTTGGTGTCCCTCTCCAGTGTCCTGTACCTTCTTTCTCTCATCTTTTCATTGCCATCATCTTCTTCTCATCTTTCCATTTTTGCACTTTCTGAAGTTCTCATTCTTTCATTCTTTATGTGCAACCACACTATTTTTCTTCTTCTCCTTCTTTGTGTGCCTTCTGCATTTCTCCTCATGCCTTTAGCCTCTCCAGCCTGCTTCCTCTTGGTATGTGTCTATTTCATCATTCTTCTTTCTGTTATTTCATCCTGTCTGTAGTGTGTCTACCCTTCCTCACTCCTAATTTTCTCCATAAGCAGGTCTTTCCCCCCAGCATTCAGCTTTAAACTGCAAGGTAGCATCCTGTAGACCTCATCTTGCCATTCCTCCCTCCTTCCTATTCTTTGCTGGTTCTTGAACTTGCTGCTTGCCATCATAACCACTACTTACAACAGAGTGATAATTCTGATGAAAATGGCAGTAGAAATGGGAGGAACCTTGTAGCAAATCAAAACACTGCCCCCATACTGTTCCCTGAAAAGCACCTTCAAAATTGGGGAATATGTACTTTATTATTCTGCCTTCATTTTTCTTGTGAAAAAAGGAGAATTAATGTAGTACTTATGGTTTCAGGCATATAATTCAAAGCATATATCACAGCAAAATGCTAATGATTAAGCTGTGGTGCTTAAACTGCCACTAAATCTTTGAGAGATATGTAAAATAAAATTTATGGGGTATTAGGAGGTCATTTCATTCAATGCAATACCAATGAGTAATTTAGCTAGAGCTGGAAGACAAAAACAAACTGGATTCTGTGAGTAAGCATCTATTTCATATGGAAACTACCATTTTGCCTGTTGTACTGTTTTCTCTCTCTTTCTTTCAGGAAAGGAAGTTTGTTGGTGGTTCTGGCCAAATTAGTGAGAGGATTATGGAATACTTGGGAGAACTGGTTAAGCTAGAGAAGCCAGTAAGCTATATTGATCAGACTGGTGAAAGTGTAAAAGTGGAAACTCTGGACCATGAAACATTTGAGGTGACTTAAATCATGGAATTCTAACATCTAAATAGGTTATTTGTGATCATGTAAAAGATTATTATTATTATAATATTATTATTATTATTATCCTTTATTTATATAGCGCTGTAAATTTACACCAATACAATGTTGACATATTTATATGTTTCATTGTTTTAAAAAATAAATAAATATAAAAACAGTGACTGCTTTGCCTCCAAAAATGGTTTGGTTTTTTTTTTTTTTAACCTTCAAGTTATTTCTGACTTATGACAACCTTAAGGCAAACCTGTAATTGGGCTTTCTCAATGAGATTTGTTCAGAGGGGATTTTCCATTCTCTTACTCTGAGGCTGAGACTGTGTGACTTTCCCAAGGTCACACAGTGGATTTCCATAATCAAGCAGGGATTTCAGCCCTGGTGTCCTGCATTTGAAACACTTTACCACGTCAGCTCTCAAAAAGTGGTATAGTAATATTTTAAATTAAATAAAATAATTTAGTTACCCTTTGGACTACACCATCTGATTTAGACACATCAGTCAGTCATGGCTTGCAGTTATAAATGTGAGCATGTTCCTCTATGTCTTTTAAGCATTTTATTTTTCCATATATATATTTTTAAAAATTGCTTGGTTGTCTTGGATGTATGGCAGTCTTTTTGTGTCTTTAGTCATATATGTTATTTAATGTTCTGAGGCACCTTAGGTCCCAGTGTTGAGAGAAAGGCATGATGTAACAATAAATAAAGAAATGCATCCCATTAAGATAATTTTGTTTACATTTTTTTTCAAGGCTCAGTATGTGATTTGTGCCATACCACCAGCACTTACTTCGAAGATTCATTTTAACCCACCTTTGCCTTCTATGAGAAATCAGTTGATCAATCGGGTTCCTATGGGATCAGTCATCAAATGTATAGTATATTACAAGGAAGCATTCTGGAGGAAAAAAGGTATTTCATTTTCATTGAAAGGTGGAAAGTAGCCAGCTGGAGAATAAGGTATTGCAGTTTAATTATAAAATGAAGGATTACTGTGCATGTGACAATTCAAAGACATAGCTGTGTTAGGTTGGAAAATCAGTTTGCAAAGGGATCTCATAGCACCTTTGAAACTAACTGAAAGAAAGGAAATTGGTAGCATGTGTTTTTGTAGACTTGAGCATACTTCAGATGAATCTGAAAAAGTAGGCTTAAGTCTATCTGCTTTATCACAATAGGAGGCAAACAGGATTTAAATGAGTGTTAAACAGGAAATGTCATACAATAAACATAAGACATTTCCTGTTTAATTCTTGTTTAACTCTCATTTAAATCCTGTTTGCCCTCTAGAGTAATAAAGCAGTATGAAAGCTCATGCTACCAACTAATTTCTTTCAGTTAGTCTCAAAGGTGGTACAAGATCCCTTTGCATACTGTACATGTGCAGTGGTCCATCAGTCCATATTTGCAAGCAATGTTAAACTTTTGAAAGAAATTTCAGAGATTTTCAACTGTTTTCCCATATGCCTTCAAATACTATGGGTGTGAAAGATGGATTGCTATTTTCTGCTTGAATTGTATCTAGGAATAATAATAATAATAATAATAATAATAATAATAATAGAACGTAACCACACTATTTGATAATAGCTCACTTATTCTTAGATACTTGGATAGACTATGAATCATTGATAGGCCAAAGCTCCAGTCAGTAACATCTAACAGACTCTGAAAAGATGATGATGATGACATCTTAGCTTCTTGTGTCCTTTTTTTGTGGAAAGGTAGGATTAAAAAGAATAATGGATAATAAAAATGCTTCTTCAAAGCAAAGAAATGGAATCTTTCTCTGTATTTCTCTGATAGGTGGTAAGGATGTTTTTGATAAGAATTTACCATAATTTGCAATTATGCTCCTGGGCAGGTGAATTTGTCAGAATGACATCTCGATTATTTTATTTAATTTTCCATTTTCCCATGTCTTTTAATCCCAAATATGAAAAAAATTAAATATTGGAAAAGTCATTCTGACAGATCCAACTATCCATGAGCCTGATCACACCAGACAGTTAGAGTGTCATTATTACACTAACTGCCATGGTTTCATCCCGTGGAATCTTAGGGTTTGTAGTTTGGTGACTGAGAATTCGAAATGCCTCTACCTAAACTGCAAATCCCAGGATACCAAAGGATGGAACCTTGACAGTTAGAGTAGAATAATAGGACTATAATAGCATAATGTGAATGGGCCTCAGGTCTAGGTCTTTGAGGGCATGACTATAAAATGTCCAGGTTTGAATCCCTGTATATATTCACCCATATTAGTTCTGAATTTAGGATTGCCACCTCTTTTGTGTGAGAGCTTCCTAACACTTACCAGGTACATGGTAGATGTAATATAGTCCTTGAGATGCTGAGAAATTGTTATACTACTGAATTTGTCCAACAGAAATAGAGAAGAACTTCCTTTTAGTTGGTTTTTAAAGGACTTGAATGCTCACACATTTTTGATAATGGAAAGAATTTAAAGTTGTGTTTGTAGTTAAAAAAAACACAACTCTGAATATGAGAGAAACCAAAACCAACAGAATTTGCCATCCTCCACAAATAATACCATGTAGGGACAATCCAAGGACAGGATTTGCAGTTTTCAAAAAATGTCCTTTTGAAACAACAAATACAGCCCCAGGCATTTGTTTTGCCTGCATGCAATTCTGTAGTTCTGGACTTCACCTCTTGGCATTTCCACGGATAGTGTGTCTCAGGTGGAAAGATGGGAAATATCTCTTTCTGGATTAACTACTCTGAGCAGTTTTCTTAGGTAGCTCTTCCCATGCCTGCCAAGCTGCTCTATGGGCTTTGTGAGTACCACTCCCCATAGTTTGGTTTTCTTGCAGCATTGAAGCAGCTGCGTATAATCCATGTAATAAACTTTCTTGTGGTTAATATAACACCTAGATGTTATTTAGGTACACTGATTACTCACATCAAGATCTCTTTTTACATAATCTCAGATTACTGTGGCACCATGATTATTGAAGATGAAGATGCAGCTATTGGATTGACATTAGATGACACTAAACCTGATGGAAGCTTTCCAGCCATAATTGGGTAAGTTATACCCCAAATCTTGTGAGTGAGCAACAGTGAGAAGGAGGATCTAAATGTGAAATGATTCTTCCTTGTATCTTGACTGAAGTGTGTATTATATGGGAGGAAAATAGTTCTTCATGGAAAAGGTACCACATTTCATGGCAGTATATGCAGCAGAAAAAAAAATAGCCATGGAGAAGAATCATGGTACATTAAGAATTTGTTCTTTGATAATAGGAATAAGGTTCCCTTCTTTGATTCTTAATCTATTCTATGTATTCTTTGTGTTTAAAATTTTTAGTTTCATCCTTGCTCGGAAGTGTAGAAGATTATGTCACCTCACTAAGGAAGAAAGGTATGAACAATAAAATCACTGGTTTGTTTCCAAAAGCCAAATATGATGTTGCTTTCTTTCCATAACCATGTGGTAACAATGGTGTAAGTAGGGTTGGCATCAATCAGTGTGGTAACTCATGGTGTCACCCCCACATTGAGCTCCTCCCATACCACACAACTCAAGATTCTGAGTTTTTATACTAATGTAACTCCTAAATTGTAACTGTCATCTAATACTGACTGTAATAGTTATAGTATGACAAAAACAACTAACAAAATTAAAATTATACCTTTAAATTACAATATCATGTATACAGCCTAAATGTATTTACATGTGCATAGCTTCATGTGGTTAAAGTGAAAATTTGGTAAGATGTGATGTTTTAAAAGAGAATTTAAAAAGAATGAAACATTTTAAATTTTAATTCACTTTTAAATTTAAATTTTAAAATTTAATTATTATTTTTTTGAAAAAGAATCTGGGGCCTCTCCTTTCTCCTTCCACTGAGCCCTTCCCAACTGACATTTTAGTGTATTAAAGGGATGCAAGTAAACTCCCAAAAGCAGATGTTTGGGGAGCAGTGGCATAACTCCCCCTTAGGGTATCACCTGGTGCAGCCCACACCTCATAGTGATGCTCCTGTGTAGTAGGAGAAGTTATTTCCTGCTTGTAAAATATCCTAGTAACCGTTTTGTCCAACTCATAGAGGAAAAGATAAATGAAAAGTTACTCTCTCTCTCTCTCTCTCTCTCTCTCTCTTTGGATAACATTACCAAAAGAATCCCCCAGCCATGATTCAAAAATGAATTACAAATGTTTAAAAACTGAGTTACAGTAGCACATCAACACAGAACACTTGATGGCAACAGCAGTTACTTAGCAGTATGCTTTGTGTTTTTTACAAACAAACAAACAAACAAAAACAAAAACCCACCACCACCTTAAACCAAGACATTTGTCATGTTATACAGCTACCAGAAAGGAGACTGGTCAGGTCAGTTCTATTCATTTGTAACTGAAACTTTTCAAAACCTCACTTCATCTTTTCAAATGCCACATTCCCTACAAATACTATAAAACAATAAAAATAAAACAAAAACTACAGAACAAAGAATCAAAGCAAAGAAAACAGCAAAAGAGCAAACACATTAAAACAGAATGATTTAGTGTTTTAAAATGCCTTGGCAAACAAAAAATGAAATAAAAAGCTTTGCTCTGCATGATTTTTTAATTGAGATGGCAAAATCAGGAGGTCTCACACTAGCTATTTATGACAGCCAACATATGACGACTATTTATTACTCTGTATTCAACCCCACCCCCCACCCAATCAAACCAGAAGGAATATTTGGAGTGTTTCCAGACATAAAAAAGATTTATTCTATACTGACATAATGAAGATCAAGGACAGCAATATTATCAAGTTCTGTGGCCAGTTTTCTGCCCCTGGGACTGCACAAGGGCTGAATATACAGCCAAAAATGCCAAAGACATTAGGAATACAAAGCCTGATGTGGCTGTTAGTTTGCTTATGGATTTGAAAAATAGATATTCTTTTATCTAAATAGTGCAGTCATCTGTAATGTACTGAAAAGTTAAATGACCACTACTGGAAGGTATTGAGAAACATTATTTGTCTAGAGAATGAAGTATCATGAGATTAGATGGGGGGAAAAAGTCTTCTTGAAAAGTGCTGAAGGGCCATGTTGTAGTTCACCATCCAGCTGTTTATACTTGTGATTCCTCTTCCAGGTAGTAATGTGTGTGGAGATCACAGAAGCCCGTTTTCCTGTTTTTTTACCCCTACTAAGATCCCTGTCAACACAGAACATTTGCAAATCTGACAAACACTAGTGTGTTAAAATACAGAACAAACTATTGAGAACAAACCATTTTTTTCTTTTGTAAATGAAGTTCAGAGGAGCTATGTTTGACTCTTTAATATTTATCCCATAGGAAAACACAGATCTGTGAGCTCTATGCAAAAGTATTGGGATCACAGGAAGCCTTACATGTAAGAATTTAATTTCCATTACAACCTACACTATAGAGAATGTCATAAAGGATTGTTTTTGTGAATTTATACAGATCTAACATTTCCAATAGTTGTTTCAAACAGTTGATTGTATTCACATTTTCATGAAAACTTAGGAAAGAAAGTTACAGAAGATGAAAAAGGCAAGCAAAAGACTAAATTGACTCATGTGTACAGAATTTTTTGTTCCACTAGCAATCTTTGTCATGAAATTTCCTGATTCTTGTTGCACATTGTTATTAATTAGATCTACTAATGGAACTAGTAAGTGATGTCTTCTTCCTTCAGCCTTTGAAAATGTACAAAAATGATTAAAGTTGTATTCAGAAATAATGCAGGTTGACACTGCTTTAACTGCCATTGCTTAGTGTTATGGATTTTTGGAATTTGTAGTTTTCTGAGATATTTAGCCTTCTTTCTCAGAGAACCCTGTTGCACAACAAACTGCAAACCTTAGGGTCCCATAACATTGAGCCACGGCTGTTAAAAAGGTTTCAGACTACATTATTTCTTCAGTGCAGATTAGACCTAAAAAAATTTAGTGTGAGTATAAGTACTCTCTCCATCCCATCTCAGGCAAATGGCAGCCTGGGGCATGATTACATTGGGAACACAGCATGTGAAAAAAATGTTCCAACTCCTCACAAACTGCTACATTTCCTTAAACGAAGTATTGGGAAATCCAACAATGCAATGATTCTCATTGGTACACATACTAGGGTACCAAGTAGTTTATGATGCTGCGTTCTCATAACAATTCCTAAGAACTTGTTTTTACTCAGTTCCTATTTCTTCCTGCAAACGTGATGTGCCTTCTACTAACAAACTTTAGGCACCTTCTAAAGATTATCCATCTCTGACCTCTGACATCCTGGTAGTAAGGGATATCCTGGCAATCCCCTGTTCCTCTGGCACACCAGCAAGGGCCACTGATGTGGCACATCTTGCCAGGGATTATTTATTGTGTCTTATATTCAACAGCATTATTACAGTTTTAAACTACAGATAGAATCACTCCTAGTCATATTACTGCAGCATGTATGTCCTTAAAATGTATATAACTCTTAAATGCAGTAACAAAATGTGTGTGTAAGCATAGACAAGCCCTCCTGTGCAGAAATAACTGTTCCTTTTTTTAAAGATATAACCATGTTAGTCTGTAGAATCAGTATGTAGGGAGATCTCATAACACCTTTGAGACTAACTGAAATAAAGAAGTTGGCAGCATGTGTTTTTTAGACTTCAGTCTGCTTGCTCAGATACATACTCTTTACGAACTGTTTTTTTTTTGGTTATTGTTGTTGTTGTTTATATTGTGATGAGGGCCAGATTCTTTGATAGGGATGAGTAGAAGATATGAAAGAATGAGACCCACTGCAGTAATAGATTTCCTGTGTAGTATGTAGCTTGGCTCTGGCATGATGAGTAGTAGGGCTTGTGAATTGTTTTCCTCCAGCAGATGAGGACAAATTCAAATACATTTAGCATGTCTCTACAAATGCTTCTTAGCTGAGTTTTAGCATAAAAAACAAAGTCTTTTTGTGGTTTCCAGAGAAGTCTCTGTATCTATTGAAAGTTGCATAAAAGTGTCTTCTATGGCTGGCTTTGGACAGTTGAGGATTCTGTTTATGTTTTTTAAAAAGGTATTTCTTAATACTTCTCCATCATTACATGATAACATTTCAGAACATTCTTATCAGTGAAATATCTTATTACTTGGGAACAGCAAAGGTGCAATTTATTTGGTTAGACCATGGGAAAGTTCCTTTTTGTATTATAATTCCCAGAATCCGTACCCACCACAGGCAGTAGATTGAGAGTTGTACAAATAATAACTTTCCTAAGATGTGTCTTTTATTGTATGTATCTCACAATTTTTAACAAAGTGCTGGACATGAGAGATGGTATTTTCTCTCTTTTAAAGTAACTGATCCCTCAGATTTGTTTATTTGGATAAACAAATAAGCGAAAGTGTTCCATGGAAGGCCACTAGTATTCTTCACAGTAGTCTCCTCAATATTACTTTTACCTCCAGATGTTTCATGACTCCCTTTCTCCTCATATTTATGTTAATGATTTCTTTGTAGCCAGTTCATTATGAAGAGAAGAACTGGTGTGAAGAGCAATATTCTGGAGGATGCTATACAGCCTATTTCCCACCAGGAATAATGACTCAGTTTGGAAGGTATGATAACAAGAAAGAAGTGTGTCTCTTCAACAAGCTCAGAAAGAAAAAGGTCTAGCTATCATGAGTTGATAATATGGGAAAGCCCAATGTCTAACTTACACTTTTCTTCTCTGCTTCCCCAGATTTTTAAAGTTAAGTTTAAAAGCATAATAGAAGCATACACTGTGATAACAAAAGCAGGAAAATAGGAACACAAAAAAAGGAAAGATAATCATAGAATCATAGAGTTGGAAGAGACCACAAGGGCCATCCAGTCCAACCCCCTGCCATGCAGGAACTCTCCATCAATGCATCCCCGACAGATGGCCATCCTGCCTCTGGTTAAAGACCTCCAAGGAAGAAGACTCCACCACTCTCCGAGGGAGTGTGTTCCACTGTCAAACAGCCCTCACTGTCAGGAAGTTCCTCCTAATGTTGAGGTGGAATCTCTTTTCCTGCAATTTGTATCCATTGTTCCTGGTCCTAGTCTCTGGAGCAGCAGAAAACAAGTTTGCTCCCTCCTCAGTATGACATCCCTTCAAATATTTAAACAAGGCTATCATATCACCTCTTAACCTTCTCTTTTCCAGGCTAAACATCCCCAGCTCCCTAAGTCGTTCCTCATAGGGCATGGTTTCCAGACCCTTAACCATTTTAGTCACCCTCCTTTGGTGACAGGTTTCTATAAAGGCTGACTGAATGTCAAAATATAAGTCCATTTGTTGGTTTCATTTGTACATGATTCTTTCAAATGCATCAAGTGTTGTTAGGTCACAGGATCACAGGTAGAGGAAAGTTATCTTTCCAGTGTCGAACTATCAATCATTTAGCAGTCAAGAGGATGCAAAAAATCCACATTCAGTGGCCCTTTGTTAATTTCTAAGATACAGGCAAGTAATTCAAAAGAACCTGGGTGTCTCAAAACATTGAGAAGCTTTCAGATACCATGTTTATTTACCTAATTACTTCCACCCAGGGGATTCTGGGAGGCAAACTACAGGATCGCTCAAAAACATATGTGCTAAAGAAGCATTGGTAATATTTTATCTTCAGCAATTTGTTTAGTTAGATAACCCTTTCTTAAAAAGACACTGTTGTGACCAGTGTACCCAAAACAGCAGTTTCTGTTGCATTTGATATAACAAAAGATGCATGCCCATAAAACAGTTGACCATTGATTAGCCAAGACTAGACATTCCAGTTCCCAGTTCTATTCCTGTTGTAAAGTCACACGTCATGTTTATTTATAACAGACATTTACATATATAAACCATTGATTTAACTACATTGATTCAGCTTCTAATAACACTAATGTTTTTAATATTAAAGGAACTTTGGAAACACTTAGGGCTGCAGGGCCAAATCTGGATTGTAGCAGCTGTAAATATTACCCTTTAGCTCATAGAGGAAAGTTAAACTGATCTTGCAAAGTTGAGACTGGCAGAAGCTCTGCCACCACCAAGTATTTAATTTAAGGTAACAATCCCATTATCTCTCAACACCTTCCATTAAAAATATTTTCTTACTGATCTTCAAATTTGGAGCTCCCATAAGGCCAATTTGGAATGAACATAAGGGTCAAACATATGGCTGATAAGGCAATATTTGCCACACAGTTCTAACATCTAAAATTGTGGCAATATATTGTCTTTTTAAACAACAACAACATGAGCCAAGTATTATCAGTTTAAATAACGATGCCAATAATCAAGATTCCAAGAGTGACTATAGTGGGTTACTCACTTTAAATGAAGACCAAAAATAAATGCAGGACAATAAGTATGCCCAATGTATGTGAGAAGAACTAGAAGGCGAAATCTTCCATCTTTAATCAGAATTTGTATCCTTTTCAAGCTTCTTGGTGTTATTTGTTTGTTTGTTTTTGATGCTTTAAAGGGTCCTTCGTGAGCCAGCTGGGAGGATTTTCTTTGCTGGCACTGAAACAGCTACTGAGTGGAGCGGCTACATGGAAGGAGCAGTGCAGGCTGGGGAAAGAGCTGCCAGAGAGGTACGTACAGGAGGCCCTTTCACACTACACAATTATAGTACCATGATTCCACTTTAATTGCCATGGCAACATCCCATTTGTAGTTTAGTGAGACACTTGATCTCTCTGGCTGAAAATTCTAAACAATCCTCTCTAAACTGCAAATCCTACATGCTGCAGGAAGTTGCCATGGCAGTTAAAGTGCACCTATAGCATGAATTACAGAGCCCACATTGTGCTGCAAAACAGACATCTAAAATCTGTTTTAACAATAGCCATTTGGCTTTGTAAGTTTCATTTAAATTCATAACCTACTGCTGGTCAAATCTGCAAAAATCAAAGCCACAAATGTTGAGGGCCAACTGTATTTTGTTTAATGTGAAGTTGATGGCTTTCATGGTCAGAATCCATAGTTTTTTGTGGGGTTTGGGGGCTATATGACCACGTTCTGGAAGAGTTCATTCCTGATGTTTTGCCAGCATCTGTGGCTGGCATCTTCAGAGAATGCTGGCATGGGAGCGATGCCAGCATTGCCACGCCAGCATTCTCTGAAGATGCCAGCCACAGATGCTGGCGAAATGTCAGTGTTATGGTTTGTCAAAGAAGGAATGGGAAGAATCAGAGTCGGTCCAAGGTCTAGATAGCTTTTATTGCATGCAAAAAAAGGCACGGGAATAGCTTCTACCAAACTGTGCATTGGGCATCTTAAAGGGAGGCCTTTTATTATATTGTATTATCAGGAGATAGCAACTGTGCATGTAAGTTTCATTTTTTTCTAAGTTCCATTTTTCCTAAATCACACCATTTCTCTAAAACTCTAAACAGCCTCAGTACTCATATCACTTTCGTTCTACCTATGTGCTATAAGCTATAGAAACCTTTTTATCTGGGTCTCTCTGTCTATGATCTATTCACAGCCGCTTCTGTTTATCTCTTTGGCAAGCTACAAGGTCAGCCACAAAAAGCCTGTGTTTAGCCTAGCTTCTCTGAAGCTATCTGAGTTGAAGCTAAAGTTAATTCTTTTCATTAACCCTCTCATCAGGAATAAACTCTTCCAGAACATGGCCACATAGCCAGAAAACCCCAAAAAACTATGTATTTTGTTTGTTTAGTGTATGCATTTTTGTTGGCCATATTCATGTATATTCATGAATGTTAATGCAGTAGCATTTTGTCCTGAGAACTGGGGCAGTGACGGTACTGGTGGTGAGAGAAGAAGTGGCAGCTCAAGTTGGGACCCACCAGAAGCCATGATCCACACAGTCTGAGATCCACAGCTGTAACCTATTTAGAAGGTGAATTTCTGCACCTTAAAAAACCTTTGGAGGGAGGCAGGAAGAGTATTTTGGGAGAGTGTGGGGTAAGAATTGCAGCAAAGTCTCAGGGGTCACAAGTGCCTTCAGGGCAGTATTTTGCCCAGCCTTCCTTAAAGGTGCCACAGGGATGCTACTCTTTTTGCTGCAATAGATTTCCTTATCTCTGGAAATCATTATACATAAAAAATATATTATCAGCAAAATCAGTTAATAACAATAACCAACAAAGTTAAATGTGGGCACCCAAAATGAAAACCACAGCAGGTTAGGGAAAGGGAAGGGGAAGGATACAATGTTAACCAAGGTCTAATGTGCACTGAAGAAACAATGCAGTTTGACATGGCTTTAACTGTCATGGCTTGATGCTACTCAATCCAGAGATCTGTAGTTTTGGGATATATTTAGCCTTCTGTGCCAGAGAGCTCTGGTGCCATAACAAACTACAAATCCTAAGATTCCATGGGATGGAGCTATAGGACTTAAAGCAGTGTAACTGCATTATTTCTGCACTGCAGATTAGACCCAAGAGAGGCCTTTTTACCTTTCTACCTTTCATAACCTGACCTCTACCCCATACAGCTCCTATTGTACCACCTGAACTTCTAGTGGCAATGGGATAACAATTGCATATGAAAAGCCATGGCAAATTCATACTTTCATCACCTGGATACTCTCTTTAAAGTTCACACTAAATCCTGGAGCAATTAACTGCTCTGTTAACATCAGCCACCACTGGGGGAAAGACTGCAGCATCTAGTAGAAAGCCTGACTGAACATAAGGTGGGGTGGCCAAGCTGCATTATTTTGTAACAAAATTTCAGTATTTTAAGTTATTCCTGGAAATAGTCTATTTTAAATAAGCTCAGTCTTGACTTTACTTGCAGATTGAGGATCAGTTTCTTTCCCTGCTTATGTAGAGACTGTCTTTTATATAACTTGATCTGGCCTACCCTGAAGGCTTTGGCTTTCATGATAAATTCATATTATGTGGGGTTTGTGCAACTCCTGCTCATTTCAGCAGAATTTTATCTCTTTCCATTTGCTTGGTGAATAATTGCTTCCTAAGCTTCCATCTTGACATTAAACAATAACCATTTTTAAGTGAATGTGAAAGTTTTTTTTTCCTTTTAAAGAATAGAACAAAAACCTGGAAAGAACATATTCACAGTAGTAGAATTAAAAAATAACCATTCTCACTCTTTTAGATATTGTGCTGTATGGGGAAAATTTCAGCAGGAGAAATCTGGAAACCAGAACCTGAATCACTTGTAAGTTTGTAGTTTTCCGATGGTGGTGGTGGTGGGGATGACGGTAAAGAATATCATTGAGATGAAATGGTTATTTAAGACATCTACTGACAGATAAATGTCAGTCACACTTTTCAAGGCAGTTCTCTCACCCTGAGATTTCTTGGTGAAGAGAGTCCAGTCCATGAGACTCAGGGCCATGTCTTGAAAACTGGAAACACTAAGGGACTATTCAACTTCTTTGAAAGCTGAATTGCTCATCCTGGTGGAGAAATGATTGTTTGGGGTGGGAAAAGAATGGATGGGCAAAGGTCCACAAAAGCCAGGGGAAACCTCACTTTGCCACTCCTGTTGTATATTGTCCAGCTGGGTGACATCTATCCAAGATGGTTGGGTCAAAATGTTGCGCAGTGTTCTAGTTATGGCTGCAGTGTGTATTTATGTTATGACATTAGAAGCATTCGCTTTCACTCCATTTCCTAACCCCAAGCATGAAATTTGCCTTTTCCCAACAGCACACATTTCTTTTTTTATTCCTTTTTGGATGCATATAGAATTATTGGTTTGTTGTTTGCCCAGATCTTTTTTCACCGAGGAACAAGACAAGGAGAGTAGTTGTCATTTCTTCTTTCCTAAATATAGTTCTTCATTCATTATAATTCCTTTCCTCAACAAATAGCTAGATTTAAGAAATGCAGTGGCACTAATATGAAGTTTAAGAGGTCCCATAGCAGTACCAAAAGAAGACTTTCATTTAACTTGAAATGTAGTAATTTAGAGCTCCCCCTCCATCTGAGTTTGTAAAAGGTAGTTTAATTATCTGGTCCATAAATATAGCACTAGCTGGATTCTCCACGTTGGTCAAACTAGGAACAGATGACCTGGTCTCTTTCTGACCCTGGTCATTTGTAGTTAATTATAAACCCACTCTATTCAGAGTCTGGAAAAGTTACAATTTTTCTACAACTCCCAGAATCCCTTGAACATGTTGACTGCTGTGCTCTGGAAGTTATAGCCCCCCCAAAAGTAACATTTCCAATCTCTAAATTTATTCTGCTTCCACACTATATGATTTTTTTAAAAAATAAAATAAAATAAAAATATGAACATTCACCTGCATTTCTTTAAGCAATTTCGCACAAATATGCACTTTGCTGTTGTTGTGTACTTTGAAGTCATTTCCAGTTTATGGTGAACCTATGGCAAACCTATCACAGGTTTTTCTTAGCAAGATTTGTTCAGATGGAATTTGCCATTGTCTTATTTTGAGGGTGAGAGAACCTGTCTTGTCCAAGGTCACCCAGTGGGTTTCCATGGCTGAGCAGGAGTTCAAGCCCTGGTCTCCTAAAGTCATTCTATCTTTTACACAAACCACACTACCTGTCTTAAGTTTTCACTCCCATCTCCCAAGTATGCATTTGTGTATACAGTACTTAAGGTGAAAACCACATGATTTGGAGGAGTGCACAGTTGAAAGGATAATTACATTCTGTCCTACATATTTGTCGGGAAAATGTGAATTTGTTTGGCTCAATTAAAAAGGCACACTTAATGGAATTTATATCAGTCCCTACTCCTATTACCTCAGTGGAACTTCCGGAAAGCAGTATTGTAAAGAAAAATTTGAAAACATACAAACAATGTGTGGCATCTTACATGGTCAAGTGAAGTGTAGGAGTTCCATTGTGGTACTCCACTGCAGTTCCCAATTGGCATGCCAGGAATCATTGCTTTGCTATAATAGCCCCTACCCCCAGCCATTCTGTTGCTAGTAGAGAACGAGGGGTGGGAATAGAGATTCTGGATCTGGATATTTTCCCATAGCCAGATGGAGACACAGTGGCGTCACTGTGAGGGGGAGTGTGGGCTGCACAGGGGTGACACCGGATGGAGCCCTTCCTCACCTTAGTACCATCACCTCATTCTCCTCATGATAACAGTATCAGGAGGACAATGAGGTGGTACTCAGGGATCCAAGCACCTGGATGCCCCCCACACACACACACGCAAGCACACTGGGTTGTACCCTGGACTGTGATGCCACTATGCAGATTGAGAACATCTCCCACCAAGGTTTTGGGAGGTCCTCTGAAGGTCTCAGCAAATGAGGGCATTGGTTTGCATCTGACTGAGTTTGTATAGCCTGATGCTTCTCCAGTCATCTTCACTCTCCACCTTGCAACAGAATGGCCATGGGACGTGGGGCCTGTTGGGGCACTACAGTGTCCAGGGGATGGGATTTGGATTTCTTTTCTGCAGAGTGCAGAAAAGAATATCAACCTCTGCACCACCAACAAAAAAGATAAATAGTGGGCCCTTGGAATCTGCTAGGGCTTGGTTCCAGGACTCTATGTGGATACCAAAATCCATGGATGCTCAAGTTCCATTCAATACAATGGCATAATAAAATGGCATCCTGTATATAAAATGGCAAAATCAAGGCTTGCTATTTGGAATTTATATATTTTTAAAATATTTTCGAGCCATGGATGCTTGAACCCATGGATAAAAAAATCCCATGGATACGGAGGACCAACTGTATGCAGGTATAAGGTAGACTTAATGCCTGCGTATGTCACTAACAGATGCTAGCCAGTGACTTCTGTTAAAAAATATTTCTAGTGCTTTTGAAGAAGGAGACCCCACACTAACTAATGGACTGTTCTTCCATCTAGGATGTCCCAGCCCTGCCAATCACAACGACCTTTTGGGAAAGGAACTTACCTTCTATACCTGCACTACTGAAATTGATGGGATCCTCTGTACTCTTTATGGCACTGGCTGCATCTGGGCTTGTTGCATATAAAAAGGGTGTGCTGCTGCGAAATGGAAAGTGGATGTCCTAATGTGAAGCTGTGTGTCTTGGTTTGCAAGTTTGTGGGAATTCACAAAATCACTTTACTCTCACTGAACAGTGATTACTGTCATTCCCAATTACCCCATGTCTTTATTCTATGAAATATGGTCTTGTGAAGGAGTTCAGTATGTGTTTTTGGGACCACATTGGCTGCTATTAAAATATACACAGTAGAAGGAGCCTCAGTGTACTTATATTTTTTTTCTTTTTATAAAATGGACAGCTACAGAAATCTCACTACAAAACCTATAGCACAGTGAAAGAAAAGTAATTGTGTGACATTATCTTTAATCTCCAGATGTTTGGGATATTAGATAACATAAGCACAGGGTTGTCAGTTAATAAATCCCAGCAACAAAATCCCACCTGGATCTGGAGTGTAAATTCTTTGGCATTGTATTTTGGCTTCCCTTCCAATCCTTTGATACTTTGCAAAAAGGGTTGCTAAAAGGTTGGGAGACATTTATTTTTGTGGTGTTTTCACTTCAGTACAGTGCTAAAAGCATTTAGACTTGCTAAGTAAGTATTCATTTATGTATAAGTTGTAGAAAGCATGAGCAGGGCCACAGATAAGTAGGGTGATCTTAGTCAGATGCAAAAGAGGATGGGGTTCCTGGACCTTTAACAGGTGTACAGAAAAGGGAATTTCAAAAAGAACAGCTGGCATGATCCACTGATTTGCTAAAATTTCTTTTTCTGCACATTTAAAGTTATGGTAGCCCTGTTCTCTTTTGCATGTGGCCTCCCAACAACAAATGCAAGCATGCATTTCAAAGACTGAGAGCTATGTTATTTATACAGTTCCATATTCTTGAATCATTAATAATAATGACAGCTAGGAGAAGAACAAAGGATATGAAGGATTCATATACCCATAGAAGAAGTATGAGGAACTGTTCATGGCACAGGAAAACATCATCCTAATGATTCTCTGACTTTTTGGTTTCTAGAAGTCTGTTTGGTTCCAAACTTCTCTCTATAACTGCAAGAACTCGTGATTTATTTTTCCTCTTTAAAAAAAAATGGAAATGATGATTGCCAGCTACAGATGCTGGATTGCATCCAGATTTAGGTCTAATCTACACTGTAGAAATAATGCTGTTTGACATTGCTTTAACTGTCATGGGACAATGTTATGGAATTCTGGGACTTGTAGTTGTGTGAGATATTATTCTTTGTCAGAGAGCTCTGGTGCCACAGCAGCCTACAGATCACAGAATTCCATAGCATTGAGCCATGACAGTTAACGTGATGTCAAATTGCATTACTTCTTCAGTGCCGGTTAGACATTAGTCAAGCTTAGAGCAGACCCATTGAAATAACAAGGCTTGAGATACTCATGGTAATGTGACCTGTTGGTCTTGGTGACTCTGCTCTAAATCTGGATCCAAAATAATGGGTTTAGAAATTATATACTGGCTGCTGCTGTAACAGGTCATATAGGATTCCAATGTATATTTTTCTACCTCCATCCAGACTTACCAGTGAACTATTCCTCAAGACTCACATAGAATCATAGAATCATAGAGTTGGAAGACAATGACCATCCAGTTCATGATTAGGAAAGTGCAGGGCTATAGGACAATAGCTCTGCCATTCCCATCGTTCAGCTTTTTTTAGCTCTAAAACTGTTCAGAATCAGCAGTAGAAACACCATGATGGTGCTAGCAGAATGTAAAATTCTACCAGTGTACTTACTTATACCGAGGGCTGTTCCCTTTTGCCCAGCTATGCATCAGCAGTTGGATAGTGCTGAAGTGAATTTTCATCCCTTCCATCAGTGACTGGTCATGGGTGTGCTCTGATGCCATCTGGCTGCCATTGAGCAGTCAGGAAAAAGGTGTTATTCAAGGATGTACCAATATACCTCCTTGCATAATACCTGAAAAACTACTTAAAAGACTGAGGGGGAATACACCAACATAAGCCACTAAGAGGATTCCAGTGTATGTTTCTTAAATGTCAGTGGCTGGTATAAAAGGATTGTGTAGTTGCTGAGATTCAAAATTTTACAGAGGGAGGTAAGAAAAGTGCTGATTTATGAATCCACTTGGAAGCAAGCTTTTCTGTAGGCCTTCTATGATTTGTTCCATTTTAAAAGCACATTTGTTTTATAAGATGAGATATGAAGCCAACAGGACAAAAAGGTTTTCCTATAGTGAATGATCCCTGTGAATATGGATATAACCCTAGGGATATTTGGAGGGCATGAACAACAGAAAAACAGAAGCAAAGTACATAACACAGTTAATAGGTGATTGTATTTACTGTTTTTACTTCTTCTCATCAAGCTGTGGTGTTGCAGTCACAGAAACTCATCTAGCAGGGAGGATAAAAAATATTGCAATTATTTCTGACTGGTTTTTAATAAGTACTCAGATGCTCTTGACAAATAAGCAGAGTTAATATTTGTGGTCTGTGGAGTAGAATAAATAATAATTATAACCATTGTTATTCCTAGAATGTTTCATTCTTCCCACTCTCTTCATCTCCTCCCTTCCTGAGATGAAAGGAAGCCAGTATTTCTAGGAATTGGAGCTATTTTTCTTAGCCTAATCAGAAACAGAAATAGCTTGCATTGTGCATGAGATCTGAGTTGTATAACTTGAGCTATGAGGTCTGGTAGATGGTTGATCTTGCCATTAGGCAAGAGGTTGAATAAACTGAACTTTAGCTCTTTATTTTTAAAACATTTCTTGGAAGGAAGTCCTACTTAATTCAATGTTACTTGCTCATGCATAACCAAAGTAGTTCTCATGCACTACAAACCAAAGTCATAATCTCTACTGTAGGCTCTATGCTCTTGTAGTAGCTGTCATTTCTAATAATCTGTTAAGAAGAAAGGAAAACACCAGCTGGATGAGCTCCAAGACTGTTTTTTCTTTTTCTTTTTCTTTTTTTTTTCCATCCTACCTGCCAAGTGATCTGCCTTTTTGAGTTGATAGCACTTACAGTGAATTGGGTAGAGGAACAGATGAAAAGAACAGTATTTCATGGGCTTTACTGTAGAGATCCAAGTCTTATATGATATTGCTTTCCAAGCTGGGCTCTATATCTTTAAAATCAGTGTGTTTCATCTGTAGGGATTTTTCTAAAAATTCCATGCAAATTCTGAACCAACAAAGGCATTTTAAACTGATGCAAAGCATCAGCAAGGGGCAAAGTGAGGTCTTCTGTGTGTTTTTGAACTATAGTTCCCATTAGTCCTAGCCAGACTAGCAAAGGATGGGTGAAAAGTTACAGTTCAGCAATATATGGGGGGGGGGGGTGTCACACCTTGCCCACCCCAATGTCAAGTATCAACCAGAATGTCAAGTATCACTTCACATACAATCCCAATATTTTGTGACATGTTTTAATTACTGCCAACAAATAATAACATGTTTTGAAAGATAATATTATGTCCATCTGGTTTATGGAGAAAAATGTGTAAGAAGGAAATGGATTATCTTACTGGATCATGAAACCAAAGGTCCCTACAACACCCTATGGGTGTGATTTAACTACTCAGGGGCCTCCTTCTGAACAACACTATTTGAAAAGAAGACTGTTAAACTCAATTAATATGTGGTGTAGATTTGTGGTGACATTTTCAGCAAGTGATGGTTTCATTCATCTAGCCCTTTACCATATATGTGATTAGAAATCAGCCACATTTTTTTAAAGAAAATCCTGCACATTACTGATTCAATGAAGACAACATATGTTTCTGTTCAGGTAATAATTTTGAATGAATGATTCTGTATATGAAAATATATCTTTGAATAGGGTGCTCACCTCAGTTTGACCCCATTGACATATAAGCCTTGTTGGACTCCTTCTGTGAAGTGTATGTGTGTGTTCAGTTGCTTTCTTGCCAATTCTGGAATGGGCAGCAGGATACATTGTCATATAATCTGCTGATGCCAATACTTTGGGATGTGTGTGTGTGTGTGTGTGAGCCAATCTGTTCATTGCTTGGACATTTTGTGCACTGAAAAATATGTGTATAGAGTACGGTAGGCATTGAATTCAACTATGTATATTGTTTGGAGGCATGCTTAGTTACCAACTGCAGTGCATTATGATTCTGTATCCAAGAAGGGTAAGTTTCCGGACTTACTGTGGATATACAAAGCCACAGATAATAGTGACCCCTATTGAAATAAATGATTTCCAGCCCAATGTCCAGCAGAAATAGACCATAGAATCATGTGGGAGGACCTAGAATATGCCTAGAGAGGACATTTATTTGGATACAGATAAATGGAACCAGCCCCGCAGATATGGGGGCGGTACTGTACTCAGAAGAATGAGGTATGGTAAAGAAAGTGATCACACTTGCATGACAGTGATTTTGAATTCCCATGTACTTGGGTGAAGATTGCCAAACAAGAAGATTTTAAATGTACCACATATGCAAATAATTTTGGATGTTACCTTACCTATTAAAACTGTGGTGAAGATTTTACCAAAAAAGGTAGAAAGTACAGAAGATAATGAAGAAATAAGAAAGGGTGCCGCTGGCTGTAATGTTAATTGCCCCTGCTGTTGATCCCTTTTAAATACAATGTATCTGTCCATGCACTGTGTTGCTGTAACTATTGTATTCCTAATGCTATCCTTGATGTCAGTGTTATTATCAAAATCAGCTGTAGAATCTATGACACTGAGAGAATTAATAATAGTTCATTAATTAGCACCTTTCTGATTTGGGTCAAAATAATATTCTGTGTCAACATACTACTGATGTGTTTTTGAAAAGCTTTAATCTTTTCTATAAGATATCTTGGGTAGTTAAGCTGGTGCCCTCTCTTGCTTTGGATTTTATGATAGGGGCTCTTTATTTCAGCTCCAGCCAGATTGTCACTGCCCTGCCTCTGTCTTAAGTTATGTCTACCTGGATCTTCCTCTGAAGTTCATAAGAATCTCATCTTCACAAGTCCACAGTGACACACTTGTCTGAGATTGCAACATCCACTAACCACAAATCACTAATGGCTCCAGAGGACTGGGAACAAAGTTAATGTATTCCCCCTCCCGTCCCATTATAATATTTATGAAGAATTCATTTGTATGTGGGAGAAGCTGTCATGTGGGCATATCTTTTGTGACCAGGCGTGCAAGCTTGTGAGCACTAAACTAAACACAACCAAGTAGTCACATATTATCACCTTGCTGCCATCTCAGTTTTTGCATTGCTAGGTGGACACCAAAGCAAAAAGGGTTGGAGGGTTATTCTCAGGTTATTCAGGCCTATTACAGAGTTTACCTGTCACAAATGGCCACTGATTTTATGATAGGGGCTCGTTTATTTCACATCTTCTAATAACTTCAGTGCCACTTTGGGTCACAGCAGACAACTTGGAAGGATCGCTCTCTGGCCAGAAGAGCAACTAGATGGCCCACTCTTGAAGCAGGTCACAACAGCGGTCCCAAATGGGCTGCTGGCAGGAGTAGATTAAATCTCCTTTTGCAGCATTTTGAGCTGCCTTAGGTGGCCTTGGTGCAGCTTCTGCCTGCTTCGGGGGGGGGGGGGGGAGGTGTTGTCTAAATGCCTTGTCCCTGAAGCTGCCAGAAGCTGCCCAATTTGGCCCATCTGTTTCAGGCCTGCATCTGTTGGCCTTCTATTTCCCATTCAAGTAGTAACCAGTGTAGGTTTAAAATATATCAGACTCAATGCCCTCTAACTATTAAAGCTGTAACTTGTAGGAAAAAAAATTATAAACCATAGCAGTTCTTTAATATTTTCCCTGACCCATACCACACCTGAGGACTAGTGATCTACCAGTGCTATTGGGATATTTGATGGGTCTTTCCATCAATGGCAAGGTGCAGGCAATCCACACTTCAAGGACAAGGCAGAGACAAGAGGGAGACCATGTTGTGTGATAGGTATTGCCAAATGGACTGTTATCAAACTTCGAAGTTTAAAAACCATGTGCGATATGGTTTTTTTTAGCAAACAACATAAAATATAAGTCCAAATTCCAACATCTGTATCTGCCTAGTATTCCACAAATAAACCTCATTCTGCCTACTAATGCAAATATGTTCCTGGACGTTTCCATAAGATTTGAATCCGAGAGATGCTTCAGATATCATTGGGCCCAATAATTTCCTTCAGGTGCCAGAATACATAAATACAGCCATATGTATGCAAAATTTATGTCCTTTTACAACTTTATTAAAATAATAGCCAGAAAATCCTACATACACTTGCATATGCAGATTCCCAGGTAATGTGTGATTTTGTGTGGATGGGACAACATTACCAACTCTTTCTCCTATGATCTTCTACCTGTAGGAAAATAGGAAAGCCTACTAAGAGCTAAGCATACTCTCAAATAGCTAGATGCTGTTTTAATATTTGTTATAATCTGCTTTGATTCCCACTCGGAAAAGGTGGAATAGAAATAAATCATCATCATCATCATCATCATCATCATCATCATCAATCATATTATTATTATTATTACAAAATAAGCATTGATATCTTAATATTTGAAGTATGTTCAACTTCAATTTCTTACAAACCTGGGGAAAGTAGGAGGCTGTCCAAGTGTTAACATCCTCCAAGTGTAATTATTAGTTTTGCTGACATGGAAGTCATTCTCCAAAAAGGTTACCTGTGTGCACTCTGTCCACAGAACACAGGCACATAGAAATTGAAAATGGGGGAAAGGGCCATAATATTGGATGTTGATCAACTTGACTGTGATTTTTTTTAAAAATGGTGATCTTAGCAAATCTTCTCGAAGCTCAGCAATATTCCTAACAGATTTTCCAAAGATTGTATGATATTGCTAAAGGGGAAGGAACCTCTCCTGAGAGCTGGCTTTATTCTGGAACTTCCTTTCCCTCCAGAAAGGCTTTTCTTAATTCAGGCAGGTATTCATTTTGGTAACTAACCAGCATAATATGTGGCACTAGTAGAGAAGCTCTAGTTCAGAAGACCATTCTAATTGTGAGAATTGTGTCCAGACGCTGACTCCTAAAAATCCCATTCTGCAGTGCAATGAAAGAAAATATTTGATTCTAAGAAACGAAGAAACTTGTATAGAAAAAGCATGCTTAAAATGGTAGAGCTAAACCACAAGAGATCTGCCAGGTGCCTGTGTGAGCTTGAACAGTGCAATTAAAAATAGGTTATAGTCCTCCTGAGCAAATTTACCCATTGATTAATTTTCCTTCCACCATCCCTTCCCTGAAGCCTGCTTGTCTGCTCAGCTTCCATTCCAGTGGAAATAAAAGCCAAATCTTCAAAGCAGGCTGATTTTTTAAATAAAAAACCTCACACACATAGATTTTAATGAAATAATTGAGACACTGATCTAAATTGTAGCTGAGCATTTATCTCCTTTGATCACCTATCCGTAAAAGTGGCCATGTTTGTCTCTTTTGTAGAACAAAAAAGTGAAATTACACAGTATAGAGCTATGGATTTGGTAAGTGATGGTTTGTTTGTGCCTTATAGAATTGTGGTGTAGTTCTCAAGTGCCTCTGTTGTGGTGGCTGTCTCTGTGAATCCCTTATTGCATTCCTTTTTTCTGTTTAATATGCCTTCTAGATATTTTTACCTGGCAGTTGTGAGCGGCTTTAAAAATCAAACTCGGAGGAATAATAAATATTGCTGCACTAAATTTTGTGGGGTTTTTTTGTCTTTTGAGAATATTTGCTTTCCATTTCTGCATATATTTTGTCATACTGACACTGAAAGTATTTTGTAGTCACTTATGGGAAATGTGTTTAGATAAAAGACCAGAGAGTTTATCCATATACATATAAACATGATTCTGTAATAAGATATATCATATAGTGTACCTATTTTCCTGGAAATAAGTCCCACTGAATGCAGTGGGGTATATTTCAGTGTAGACATGCATAAGAATGCACTATTAAAATCTTACATATTTCCCATTGTTTCATTTCTTTTACTCTAGAATAATTGCAGTATTTTAGGGTTGCTCACAGCCTTATTTGAATCAGGCCTGGACCCAATTTAGCAGGGTTTGAACTAGAAACATGCAAACATTGCTGTTTTTCAAAAAGAAAACAAAGCGAAACAAATTTAAAACTCTGTGAACTGCTTGGTCTTGGTAGTTCATCATGCTAATTTTGTCTAGACACTGTCACCTTTGTATTGGCAAACGTTCCATCACCACCTAGTAGAAGGCTCTACAGACAGTTGAAGTTCAGCAGGTTGGTTCCCCACACTCTATAGTTGAAAAGGCATTTCAGATCTATAGTTGAAAACTTATGGAAGAAGGGCAAAAACAATGGGATCAAGGGACATAGTGCTTTGCAGAGGCAGCAAACCACAAAGGGACAGAGAGAGAGAGTCCCAGCATCAGTATTCTAACTTCTTGAGTTTGGATGGCATGGATCAGTCAGCTATATCTGCTAACATTTAAAGATTAGAAAATCAGCATGATGAACTATCAAGACTGAGCAGTTCACTTAGTTTAAAATTTGTTTTTCTTTGATTTCTTTTTGAAAAACAGAAATATTTGCATGTTTCTACACTGAAATATACCCTTCTGCATTCAGGGGAGCAGGCAAACAAGTTACTGGAAGGAAAGGAGGGTTGCAGGGCAGTATGCCCCCCTGCTGCCTTCCCACTTCTTCCTATTGCACTGGGTGACACCAACTATAGGGACACCATTGATTCTGCTCCTCTCCTCCTCTCAGTGATTCCTCCACCAACAGCTTTCTGAAGCTGGCTGCTGTGTTCACATAGCAGCCAGCTTCAGGAGGTGGTTGGCAGCCAGGATGGCTTGTCCCCCACCTCCTCTCAAAGCGTGGGGCTGCCATTTGGATGTGTGCAGCAGCCCTGCAGTTTGAGAGCAGGGAGAGAAGTAGCACATTTACACAGCTGGCATTTGGTAGTGCAGAAAACAGATCACATGGCCATGGATCATCAAAGTATTATTGTGGGGGAAAGTATGATAAGAAATTATGCCAAACCAGTATGCTTCCATTCTTAAACTAGTGATGGTGGCTGGTGTGATAAAGTCTTAAATCACCCATTCCCCACATGTCTAGAATGCAGAGTGAGAAAAAACACATTTATACAAAGAAGAATTTCTTTCCTTAACATTCTAGTCATGCACAACATATCTGATAAGGACTACCTATCTCCCCTTGGTGTTCCTGTAATTAATCAAAGCAAAACTTCTTACGTTGTTGTAGTCCATCTATTTATAGAACATTTGCTTTGGCCATCACTAATAGAGCTCTGTGACAGAATATTCAAAACTGTCTTGGGCTGAAGTAAAAGGTAGTGGGTTCTACTGCCTTTCATATCTGGAAGGTAAGTTTCTACAAGGACTATAGCTGGAGCAATTCACTTTTGGCAGTTTCTGATATAATTGACCCTGATCCGCCCCTTTTAGCCTACAGTATAGATCTGGAATTAGTTATCCAGTTGCTTCCTTTCTTCCAGATTGTTTGGTTCTTGGCTGAAGTATTGGATTCTGCTTAGAAATTAATATTTTGAGAGAAAATGTATGTGTGTCTGCACGTCCATGCGCATGCACGAGCACCTCCATGTTAATATGGGGCTTTTGTTTTTTTAAAAATGCAGATTAATGTAGAAATGGGACAAAATTTATAGATGAGCAATCTGAAAGTGACCGACTAGAACACAGTGATTCACTCACTCTGATTGACAAAGTAAACTTCTTAATCACTCCAAGACTGTCAAGAATCTAAATCTGGGAACACGAACTATGGGGAGATGCCAGTAACCTCTCGGTAAACTTACAAAACAAATAGGCAAGCCAAAGTCTTTTAGTACTCTGAAAGCCTGAAATGAGGTTTTTGTGAAATCCTTTCTTTTTCAGTATAAAGCACATGTGGGGGTGGAGTATGAGAATACTTAAGCTTTCCCTCTCCAGCTGGTTATTTGCTGCCACATGTCATCTCCCCGAAACATAATCCCCACTCCCATATTCCAGATGTTTATTTATGAAGTAAAGAACACTAGCAGACTGGAAATAAAGAAAGGAAACTTGGTTATTGAATCTTATGGGATGACATTCCTTAAATATGCCCACAGTAGAAAATAGCTTTCCAATGTCACCATAGGACATACCTTATACATAGAATAGGCATTGGGAAAGAAGAAAAGAAGAAAGGGAAAAGGAAAGGTGGGAAATGGGGGGGGGGAGATTAAGACGGGGGACTCACAGGGGCGCATCACAGATTTCTTTTCTTTTCTTTTCTTTTCTTTTTTTTTTTTTTTTTTTTTGTCCTCCTTTATACATAGGATAAGCATTAGGAAAGAAGGAAGGAAGAAAGGGAAAAGGAAGGATGGGAACTGAAAAATGATTAAGACAGGGGGACTCAGGAGGACTCATCACAGAGTTTTCTCTTTTTGTCCTTCTTTGAGGGACTTTTAGATTTTTAATCAACAGGTTTGATCAAGTGAGACAGGTTGTTCTTTTTTGAATACTCACAAGACATTGTACCACATGTAACTTTTTAAATCGGATGGGCAGAAACTGACCTTTGTGAAATGAGTGGGTTTCGAGATACTGCAGATCATGTCATCTGGGACTGTCTCTATTATAGAGATGAGGAAATAGATTTTCTCTGTTGTATGAGAAGTAAGCTTCAGCACATGACTTAATAATTAGTTTTCAAGATCTGTGTCTGTGGCCTTCTGTTTTGCCTACTTTCTAGTGTTCTCTCCAAGTTAGTATCACGGTGACCCTTTGTGATCAGTCTGTGCATGGAAGGATTTTTTTCTTCTTCTTTCCTTACAGACACTAGCTGCTTTATCACACTAAGGGGCAAACACAATTTAAATGAGAGTTAAATGAGAGTTAAACAGGAAATGTCTTCTGATAAACATAGGGCATTTCCTGTTTAACTCTTGTTTAACTCTCGTTTAAATCCTGTTTGCCCCCTAGTGTGATAAAGCAGTAAGAGGCAGTAGCACTGCAGCCTTTTGACCTTAATTCTCTATAAAACCAAAGGTGAAGGAAGAGAGGGACCACGGAAAGGGGGGCATGTGGGGGCATGCAAAATAAAGTAACCCTTCCCATGTCTGTGTGTGTGTGTGGTGTGTGCCATCAAATCATTTTCAACCTATGGCAAGATCCATTCATAGGTTTACTGTAGCCTGCCCCTGAAGCTGAGAGCATGTGACTTGCCCAAGGTCACCCAGTGGCATGCAACCTTTTCCATACCCAACCCTTTGCTGCTAAACTTCCAATGCCAGAAACACAATGTATTCCCTCATAGGACCACCTTTTTGACTAGGCATGAATAAAAAAGCACTGTTGTGTTTCATGGATTTCTCTAGCTCTTTTCTGAAGGTCAGTTATATTCTAACAGATTACTGCCTCGATCCAACACCCTCTTAGGACTTTTTCACACAGGGAAAATTGAAAGTTTAAAGTGGTGCCAATGTGAGGTCATCCAGGGCATTAGGGACAAGTTTGCAGCTGCTTTTCACATGATGCAGCACACAAACACGACAGATTCCAGAGAGAAAATGAGGCGAATCAAGAAATGAGCAAATTTGCAAAACTACAGTTTTTGCATTTCCATTTTTCTTGTGATTTCACTCTATTCGTGTAATGGCTGCTGTGTGAAAACCAATCCTCCAGGTGCCTTCTGTTCCCAGATTTTCCAGGGTTACTTGCTGTGCCAGAGAGAGGGAGAAAGCTCTGTTCTTAAAGGGATACAGGACTCTTTCATACGAGGCTAAATTGGAAGTATAATTTAAGGTCAATTCGAATGTAATCATGGGTTTTATGTTATTGCAAATTAACTCTTCACATGCAAATTCGGGCAAGAGGGAAGCCAATTCGAATGCAATCATGGGTTTTACCTTATTGCGAATTAAAGCTTCGCATGCAAATTCGGGCAGGAGGGGGTTATTTTCGGGTAATGGGAAGTAATTCCGAATGGAGCAGGGGTTCATGTAAATTTGCTAAACAAGCGAATTTACATAAATCCGCATTGGCTCCATTCGGAGTTGGGAGAAATTCCTCCCCGTTTGAAAGAGTCCACAGACACACTTTCCTCGCCTGGCTGTTCTGCAGCCTCAAATTAAGGGAATAGCTGGTGGGAGAAGGCAGAGAAGATTTTCATACCTGGCTGCGTCACTGCTAAAATGTCTCCCAAACGTCCCTAAAAGGGAATGGAAGCACCTGTATATGAATGCCAGATGTGCTTCCTTAATCATCATGGAAATGTTGCTCCCTCTAGCATCCCTGAATCATTGCAAGGGGAGCAGATTTATTATTAACGCAAACTTTGGCCACATTCCCACTAACCAGAAAATCCATTGCCTGAACCGATTCCTGAAACCGTTTTTTTTTTTAAATGGTACCCACTGTGTTTGCGCCAGTTTCAGGAATTGGTTTAGTGGCAAGGGGCAGCTTCATTGCCTGACCCATCTCTGGCATCTCATGGCCCCCAAATCCCTGACCCAGCCTCCTTACCAGCTTCTTTGGCCACTGACTGGCTTCCCTGTAAAAATTTCTTGTGGCCAGGGAGGCTGGAAGGAGGTTGCAGAGAAGCTGGGAGAAGCTGGGAAGGAGGTTGCAAGGCTTCTGGTTTCTCTGCAGCCTCCTTCCAGCCTCCCTGGCTGTGGGAAATTTTTAAAAAGCCCTGGGAAGCTGGTCAGTGGCCAAAGAAGCTGATAAGGAGGCTAGGCCAGGGATTTTGGGACAGGAGAGGCCAGGCCAGGCCATGCCAGCTGCCTCCCTGGGCTGGGCTGCCAGTGGGAACCAGGGCAGATTTGATTCCAATTTGAACCCCCTGGTTCCCACTTTTGGACACGGGTTAAATGGGCAAAAATGGGTAAAAAGGTGAGTTGCAAGTTACATGCAGACCCTATGTTCCCTAAATATGTTTTATTTCCCCCCTTAACCTGCCAGATGAGTTTACTTTCCCTGTAAGGAAGTTTTAGACTCAGCAGAGGCCCTTTTTAAAACAAGAAATTAAAACACAAGTCAACTGCCACTTTACCTCCTTGTTAAATAAGAGCCTTTCCTGGGCCTAAACAGAAGGGTTTAAAACTTGGCAAAATGGCTTCCCCACACCATAAAGAACATAGGTGTGCTTAACAAAAAAACCCCCAGAGTGCCCAGTTTGGGAAGGAGATGACCCTAAAAAGTGCAAACACTGCCAATGGTCCAGTCTGATATTAACATCCCAAAGGCACCAGATTCTGTCTGATCTTAGATGCTAAGCAAAGTCAGCTCTGGTCAGTGTTTGGATGTGAGACCACTAATGAATACCAGATGTTGTAGGTTAAATTTCAGAGAAGGGTACTGGCAAAACCACCCTCTGAGTATTCCTTGCCTAAGAGAACTCTATCACATTCATGGGGTTCGGCATTAACTAACAGGTGGCTTGAAGGCATACATACCAAAAACACTTTAAAAATTGGAGGTAAAAGGGTGAACACTTTAAAAATGACATTCTTAAAATAACTGCTCAAACTATCAAAGACTCATGAGATACAATTCCTTGAAGACATCAGCTGGGAAAAGCAACAGTGTCAACATGGGGGCCAGAATCTACTGTAGTTGGTTAGTCCCAGCTAGAACTGAATCGATTGATAGAAAGGCAGGTCAACGTATAGGTAAATCCATTTTGTTCAGTGGGTTTACTTTTTTCAGGACTAGCAATACAATTTAAGTTGTAAAATACCACAGATTTTTTTTTTTAAGTGCAGCAGTTTGGTGCAGCAGTTTGAGTGTTGGACTACACCTCTGGAGAGAAGATTTCAATTTCTGGGTTAGCCACGAAATCCACTGCATGATCTTGGTCAAGTCACATTCTCTCTGTCTCAGAGAATGCAATGGCCAACCTCCTATGAACAAATCTTGCCAAGAAAACCTCATGATAAGTTTGCCTTCGGGGTTGACATAAGTCAAAAACAACTTGAAGGCAAACAACACACTCATGTTATAAACATGTATGTATGTTCACATGTTTGTTCCAGTCAAAAAGTTAGTCTCCTGTTTGATCTGTTACTACAGATGGAGAGCTGATTTATTATTACAGCTTCAAGTCAGGTGACTGGATTCCCTTAGGCTGGCACCAGTGGTTTTTCTCTTCCACTGAGTGGGAAGGAGACTGCTTTTAGCCGTGTGTGCACAAAAGCCTTCATAAAGAGAAGCTTCATTCTCAGAGGCTTCATTAATTGACATATACCTGTATTTGTAGTTTGATGACATTCAGAATTCCAGACAGCTATAGAGGATTCCAGGTCCCTCAGCAAATGGTAGATGAAACTTTGACAGTTGCAGTGATATCAGACTGCTGTAACTGTAGATGCACTCTCAAATCTTTTGGGCGTTAATTACTATTTCATTGATTATCACAAGATACGTGATCACTTACACAAGCTCTACTGCAGCAACAGTATGTGGAATCAATTCAACTTTTTCATACAAATAGGATATTGCACAGGGCTGGCTGGAATGGTACAAAAGGGAACGAGTGAAGGACAGGTGAGAGACATATTTTAATGCACACAGAATGCCACCACTGGAAGTCCCTGTTCCATTCCCCATCTGTTCTGAACAGTTCTCAAAAATCTCCTCGTCTGGGATGGATGCAAAACAGAATGAAACAGAATGGGGACTTCCTTTGTGCAGTAAAATGCATCCTTCACTCGTTCTCTTCCTGGCCCCTTTTGTACCATTCCAGGAGCTTGGTGAGATAAAGCTCATACTGATTTTTGTCTCTGTAAAATATTTGTCACTTCAACAATTTTTTTTTAAAAAAACACACACACATACACAAATATATTACATAATGATTCAGGAAGCATCTTTATTATCTTAATTATTAATATTAAACACTAACTTTGAACTGATTGTTAAGATGCACAGAAAATCAACATAAAGATGGAGTTATACATTTTCTCTATACCAATAAAATGCAAGAGAAACAGAGAGATTGTGAATCAATTGTTGATAGAAAGGCAGATCAACTTGGGCAGCCATCTTCTTGGGACAGGAAATTTCCTGTAGCAAGCAAGAGGTTGGACACAATGGGCTATCGATCTTAGATCCAAACAAACCAAAAGAAAAAAAGGAAGTTACTTGTGGTTGCAGTATTCGGGGAGTTGTAGTCCAAAAAGTAACTTTTCAAAGTTCTGGGTTCTTCCTATAACTCTCTTCCTATAAAGCTGTAAAACAACCAATACAGCCATTAAATCATTCTATAGTTGTTGTTTTTATGTAACTGACAGGTCATTTAGTCCACTCCCTTGCCTGATATAGGAAATCTAGAATGTCCCACCAGTTGAAGATCCAGTTTTTGCTCATTCCTTCCTTCGTTGTTGCTTACGTTGCTTTCCCAATTAACATTACTTATTTTCCTTCATTCAACTCCATGCTCAGTTTGATATCCTTGTACATTATAGCTAATACATCCCCACCTTTTAGGCCAATTTAAAATGTAGTGTACAGAGAATAACAGATGCTTGACTCATTTAAGAAGCCAGTAGACTAAGTCTTTAATATTTATTCCCAATAACATTTCTTTTAAAAATATTAAGACAAATGGAAGCTTTCCAAAGGCACTGAAAAAAATGCAAAATCTTTTCTAGTTTGCACTCACTATGTATCAGAGGGATGGATAGAGTGCAGTGGGGAGAAAGGTCACTGACTTTCAATCAAGCAAAGTCAGTGAGAAAAGAAAATGGAATCCACACTTACTCCATGGGGCATGGATTCAATTGGTTTGTCTGTGTTGATTCAGGTGTCCCAACGAGGGTCTGAATGACTCCTCTCTAAAAACAACATTCACAGCATGAAGATGGAGGGGGGGGGGAATACAAATTGTTGTTTCAGATATATTCTCGTGGGATAAGTCCCTTCTTATAGGCAAAAAGTCCAGCTGCGGCCAGTGAGGTGAAGAAAGTAGAAAATCCCAAAAAGACTAGGAGTCCTGGGACTGATGGCAAATTCCTTTCCAAAAATGTAGTTGTGATGGGGAGAGCTGGAACATCCTAGATGAGAATATATTCAACATTAGACACTGGAGCAATGAAGCCAGACACACCATGCACACTTTTGAGGAATAAAGGCTACTGAATACAGTGCCATCTATCCTTGATTAAACATACATACAAGATTGGGCTAAAACAATTTTAATCCATAGAAAATGTATTCAAGTTGATATCTGCTGTTTTAACTTGTTTCTTATGATGTTTTTAACTTGTTTTAATCTCTAGATTGTACGCCATAGACAGGCTTTTCACATAGTCTTGATGTTTCTTAGTTTTTGTATAGCACCGTGTGCACTTACGGCGCTTTATAAATAAAGCTAATAATAATAATAATAATAATAATAATAATAATACAAAAAAACAACAACCTAGGAAATAACTAACACCAAGGAGTGCTTAATCAGTTCACGACTGGAAGTTTCAGATACATTATATATTCTAAATTAAGTAAAATTAAGTAAATTAAGTAAAGGGACAAGGTCGGGGGCATACTAACCACTCTTCCCCCAACAAGAACAAAGGTTTGGAAGGGAGTGCTTTCTCTATATAGGAAGCTTCCACACAATCCAGAACCATTTAAAAAAAATCAAAATTGAAATCCTATGACAGCCTCCACATACAGGGGAGTCTCTTCCCTTCAAGCTGTTGCTCTCCAGGCATGAACTCTGTATGGGAATAGAGCTAGCATGTTCCCCTCAAATGTTTGTGTAATATAAATTACACAAACCTCAATAAGCCTACAGTTGCAACTGGAACCAATAGGGGACATGAAAGTGCCAAGGCTTAAGATACCATTGTGCGGGAATCAGTAAAGGGTGATGGGAGCTATAAATCTGACAGAACAAAGATTAACATTTCTCTCCCATATTAGCTGCTCTCAGTCTTATTACCATAACTTCTATTGTGAAAATAACATAAACACTTAAGGGCACTTCAGTCCTAGTTATTTCTATAGAGAAAGTCTCTCCCTATTACTTCACATGCCACATATGAAAAGCTGAAGGAAGTAAAGAGAACTAAATATTTTGATTCCCCATTTCTCAGAGGGGAGGCTTCATTGCCCTTGGGAGTTTAAGGTGCATACCACGAATACACTCTCTAGAAATGTAGGATACTTAAGAGAATGCTTGCCTTTGATTCTGGTTCCATGACCCAAATTTCATTCTTTGAAATCTTTCCCATGCTGTACAGTATCTGGAAGAAGGAAATCATCTCTCAATTAAAAATAATTATTTTTATATCACAAAATTGTTCAGTAAGAGACTGAAATACTACAGAGAGCCAATTCACACTTTGGCCAAAATCCTGCACCAAGAGATGTAGCTACAGTTATTTTTCTAAGTATCTGTATCTAGGTCTTCTGATGGTACTGCCCAAAACTTATCTTTTAAGCAGTCCAGGCCTCAACTCTACATGGCCATTTCTGTGTTGCCAAAAAACAGAAAGGTTATTGAGGTTTGTATAATTTATATTACACAAACATTTGAGGGGAACATGGTCACAGCACATCCAGCTACTGGAAAATAACTGGTGAAGTCCCTGCTCATTCCCCTGCTCTCTGGCAACACAGAAATGGGGGGGGGGGGGGGGAGTGGTTTGCATGGATTAAGAGGTAGGCTTTGGGGAAACTTTTGATAACTGCATTGTTGGAAGAGACTTGTGCATGAATTGCAATTGTGTGAGTCAGATTTATGTCATTGTAATTCATGAACTGGATGTCTGCTAGTGCGTGTGTAGAGCAAATGTTTTATGCCACCAACTGCAAATGTGATGTCTGAAACAGGAACAGGCAGGCAACAGATTGATCTCCAGCATAGTAAATTGATCTCCAGCATATGCTTTCTAGAAAGGCATAGTAATGATGAGGTACAATGTTATCTCTCCCATGTGGCTTCATTTCAAAGGCTTCCAGCACTACTGTGCTATGACACCAGAGTACAGGGAACAGGGACCTGACCACAAAGATTGCTATTGGAGATGGCCTTCATCATTAGCCAGAGTGAGGCACCACCTCAGTCAGCAAATCTTGCCTTTCATGAAAGCAAATTGGTAGCTGCTAGTAGAAAACATTGTCTGAAACTTTTACATCAGCAGTGTTACATGCCAGAAAACTTAGTACACATCAGCCATATTATTGGGAAAAAAACTTATGGAGTGGTCATACAGCTTCAAGAGGTTGTGCATCCCCCTCTTAATTTCTAAGCTTTAGTCTTTGGGGACACTGAAGTAAACATGCAACAGAATAGAAATTCAATGCCATAATCAGATATTTTAGCCATCTTCTCTGGAAGCAATAGCTCTATGTTACATAGGAAATTAATTTCCTATGTTCAGCAGCAAGTTCAGTTATTGTGCAAAACTGGAGAAATGTTCTTATGTGGTGTTTTACTTACATTTTTATGCTTTTAAAATTATTTGCTAATTCATGTATACATATATGAAAATATATTAACAATACCATTCTAAAAAAACACAGTACAGTCGGCCCTTGGTATCTACAGGGGATCTGTTTTGGACTTCACCCCCACAGATACCGAAATCCATGGATGCTCGAGTCTATGTTGTCCCCAATAGCAGTGCGGCCAAATGGCTGCACCACCAATGGGGATAATGGAACTTTAATGGCAGCACATGCCAATGTCCAGGCTGCCATTAGAGACAGCTCCTGCTGTACCCGTGCACATGCATGGGCTGCTGTTAGGGTTAACAGGGCTCATTGTCCCTAATGGCTACATGGGTGCCTGCATGTGCCACCACTGGGGACAACGATGGCTGTCCTAATGGCAGTGATGGTTGAGACAGCAAGTCCATGGATACAGAGGGAGACTGTATGTTGAAAGCACATCAAACTATTTACAAGTAGAAATCATATGGTTCAAGGAAATTAGTTGCATCAGACCTAATATGCTCACTTGTCTGAAGTCTCAGATGTTTACTAAAATGTAGCATTCTTTTCATAGAAGAGAAGAACATGATGAGAAGAGGGAAACAGGCTGCCTGATAATTGAATTATGCCCATTTGGGGAATGTTCCTGGGGAATAGTTATCATGTATTGGAAGGATATGAATAATCCCTGAAGATGTTTAGAAGACAGGACAGGCTTTGATTTAAAATAGCTATTGTATGCCATTCAGGTTATTCTAGCTCATGAAATCAGTTTTTTTTTTAAAATTAAGTTTATACATACAAACAACAGCTTGAAGGGAAGAGACTTCAATGTAAAAAAAACCTAAGGAATACACTGAAATTTTCCTTGACTTGAAGCTGTCAATGTTATTGACTTTAGACTCCAGAATTCCTGACTATTGTCTAATGGCTGGGATTTATGAGAGGTGACTCCCACAAATAGTTGGAGGACAAACATTTGAAAATTATCAACTATAAGTAATGGGATATAATGGAAGCCTTTTGTTATATGACAGATGGTTTTATGTATTTGTTTTCAGCAATTCAGATTTGATCAGCCTTCTTTCTTCAGGACAATGGCAGCAGTTCAACACCCCAAAACTCCTTGGCAGAGTCCTAAGTCTGGGCTCTCTTTACCTCTCTGGCAGCTCTCTCACCAGCCTGTACTGCCCCTTCCATGTAGCCAGTCCACTGTGTAGCTGTCTCAGTGCCAGCAAAGTAGATCTTACCTGCTGGCTGACGAATTATCCTTTAAAACAAATATGTTAAAAGAACAGAGATAATCATCCACCTTGCAGATAATGGCTTTTTATAAGGTGCTGACATGCACCAAGAGGTACTGTGTCTATCCTTGCTTGTCTGTTATTTTCCTTTGGTAGTTTTCTGAAGGAACTACAATCCACTGACAGCTTTCCAAAAACACTACCTTATCTATTGTGAATGCTGAAGTCCTTTATAGCAATGTCCCCACAAAGGTAAGACATCCCTTGTTGTGGCAGCACAGAATGTCTATCCATCAAACTCTGCCACAATATATGTACCAACAATTATTTAAACTTTGGGGGCAATGTATATTTCAGAGCAATTGTACTATCATGGGTCTTCAAAATATGTTAATATCTTTGTGGCTGCCTAAGAAAAATGCATTCTCAGCTCCTTAACTCAAAGTGTCTTCCTTATCTGACATACATTTATATGGTATCTATATTATCTGGATTCATAGAAAGGAAGTCCTGGGGAAATTCCACAATAAATTTCATAACTTTCATCCACAATGAACCTTATCCTAAATGTTACAATTTCACTTTCCAGATACTGCAGTGCAATTATACTGGAAACCTACTGACTGCTACACATACTTAAATGCTACCAACTTACACTTAGAATACATCAGAAAATTTGTGGTTGGCAGCCAAATTCTCTGTTCACATTTGTTACACAAATATTTTCTTGTAAGGGTCAAAATGATGTTCCTCAGATAATAATATCTACCCAAAGAAATAAAAACAAATCAAAACAGATGAACAGTCAGTTTTGTACTCCGGGACAACTTATTATAGATCATACCCAAAGGAATACCCACATCATTATGGACAAAAATACTGTACTCCTCTCTAACAAGCTCTGAGAACTACAAAAGCCATGCACTTACTTACAGACAGCTATCTAGCTCTAAACAGACATTTACCTGTAATATCTGATCATGTAACAGGGATACAGAGGTAAGAAACAGTCCAAGTGGCAGACCCAGGTGCCAATTCTACTTTAGCAATGCTATTACATCACCTAATAATGTAATCTATAATATCAGTTGTTCATACACATGCTCATTTTCCAATACCCTATTGCATTTTACATAGGACACACAGACCAGCCTATTAGCAAAAGGGTAAACACATCTGACATACAAATGACAATATGCAATAACCAATGAGGGAACATTTTAGTCTTCCAGAATGCTCTGTCTCTGATCTCAAGACATGAATGAAGAAACTTTAAAAACATATTTCAACAGAAAACAGCTGAAATAGTCCAACTTTCTCTGCTGTAGCTTGAATAGAGATAAAAGCTTTTAAACGTACAGTAGGTCCTCAGTATCTGCTGGGATTTGGTTCCAGGACCACTCATGGATACCAAAATCTGTGGATGCTCATGTCCCATTATATACGAGAGTGTAATAAAATTGTAATTGTAAAGTGTTGTATATCAGGAGAAATAATATGGTTGTATATGTATATAAGAATAAAATGTAATAAAAGTTATTGAAGAAAAAAAAAAGAATATTTTGTAGTCCAGCCACTGATGATACCAATGTCAACACAGAATATGTTATAATTTTGTTTTACCTGCCACATTGGGTCATTACGCCTGGTGGGAGATAGGCTATACAGCCACCAGAATATTGTTCTTCGCTCCAGTTCTTTTCTTCATAATGCACAGGCTGCATGAACAAAGCATGAAAAACAAAGTATTAGATCCATTTTAGTCTAATAACCAAAGAGCTAATAATAAAGAGTTTAGCCATGAAGTTGTAATTATTAATATTCCACCAATGTTTGATGCTCTTCTTCCTTACATGTAATGCTTCTTTTGTTCCCAGCACTTTTGCATACAGTTCACATATTTTTTTCTTTCTACATGAAGAAAAAACGGTTTAAACACATGTGAAAGAATCCAAATCCATCATAATTTGATCAGTAATAAACTATCAAAGCTATAGTACAGGTCTAATTATGAAATATGTATATTTTTAATAGGCCCATCTTTTGAAGTACACTGATGTTCTTACACTAAACTGCTAGACCTTTCTCTCTGTCTACATGCACCAAGGGAGTGCTCTTGACCTGGACATAATTTGGAAGTGAGGTACATTCTGAGGAATTCATTTTCTCCACAGAATGCTCTCTACTGTTTTCCCCTCTTAGGTTAGATGGTAGTGGAGCAAATGTGTATTCAAACCATTATCTCTTCTCTCCACTATAATCTAGCACATTTGCAATGTCTCTCATTCTCTTATTCTCTTTCTCTCTCTCACACACACAGAGCTTTACTTTCTAACCAGGAGGGTGTCTATCAAATTGTTAGAAAACAGTGTGAATATGGGTGGCAGCACAGTTAACAAAAGCATGTAGTTTTCCACAGTGAACTAAAATGCTTTCCTTTTTATTTCACTTGAACTGCACTAATTTTGGTTCTATTATTACTGAACAAGATAGTATTTCTACTATAACAAGGAGTTACAGATAACAGGGAAAAGCTGCAATGTTCCCAACATAAAATGTCCAATTCCATATGAATATAACAAATCCATAAAATCATATATGACGATGAATTAGTTAAGACAAGCCAAAAAAACCAAGAGTTAGGATGAAGGATTAAATGTGGTGGAAGCTCTCTGAATAGGGTACAAAGTATTCCTCCCTGAAAGATGTTCATCTACCAGGAGCCCTTGTGGAGCAGTGTTTAAATGCCTGTACTGCAGCCACTCACTCAAAATCATAAGGTTGCAAGTTCAAGACCAGCAAAAGGGCTCAAGCTTGACTCAGGCTAGCATCCTTCTGAGGTCACTAAAATGAATACCCGGCTTGTTGGGGGAAAATTAGCTTACAGTTGTATACCGCTTAGACACTGCTTAGGCAGTATGAAGTGGTATATAAATGAAGCATGTTTGTTTAACAAATTGCAAACCACTCTGATAACCTTGGCAGAAGAGTGGAGTATAAAAAAACATTATCATTATTATTATGAATTATTATTATTACCAATCTCTACAAAAAGAGAGTGGTTTGGCTTCTCCTGAAGCATCTGTGGCTCCAACCCAAGGATCTCAGTGATTTTAGATTAGGGGCCCATTTCCTGTTCTGGGTCAAAATTCCTGAATTGACAGCTGTTGGCAGGTTCAGCCATTGAGCATAGTTTCTTTCTGCAAAGGCTGTCTGAACTGGAAGTTGGGAGTTTTGTAGTGCTTTTGCTCCTGCTTGGATAGTGCATTTCAGAAGGTGGTATTATAGGGCTGCCATTCTGTGTAAAAACTTTGTTGTGGTGTTCCTCAGGCTCTACTCCATTCCCAGTGCTCATTAATATCTACACTGGGGAGGAGAGGAATCATATGGCCCTTGAAATGTTGTGAACTGCTAACAAGGAGAGGAATTCTGGGATTTGCAGTTCAGAACCATCTGGACAGCCACATGATTCCTCTCTCTGATTGACATGAACGCATGGGTAGGGACGGCCCATAGGAGGAGAATGAGGCTCATTTGCCTAAGAAATGTTGTCTTCTCTAAACCATGTTGCCCTTCTCTTGAAAAAGCAGATTCACAGTTTAGGAGTATTCATTGATCCAGGTTTTCTCACTTGATGTCCTAATGGCCTCAGAAGAAGACAGGAACCTGCCTTCCACTGAGTCAGACCCAATGGGCCTTTACAGACCACCCAAAAGGGGTGGTCCGTAGGCGCCCAGAGAAGTGCTGGGTTGGGGCCTGGGCTGTCTCACCAGCAGCCTCAGAGGCTCCAATCCGCCACTTCCCCAGGCCACAGAGAAGCAGCAAACTGACACTTTTCTGTGTCCTGAAGCGGGGTGCAGCAGGTGCCCTGGGTGCCCGCTGCACCCCACCATCCGTGGCGCTTCTGAGGGGAGAAAGGTGTCACCGTGGTGGCCCCTTTCCCCTTGGCCTCCTTGGCACGGCCAAGGATGCACACACCAAGAAGGAGCTCTGTTTTGGAGCTCCTTCTTGCACAGGAGAAAGGGTGCCATAGGTGCCCTTCTGTGGGGCAATGACATCAGGCACGTGCCACGCCGCCACTTGCAGCATGCACCATGATGTCATGGCAGCATGCCTGTATGGACGGCGCCATTTAAAAATGGTGCCGCCCATACGTGTTAGGGCTGAGGAGTATTCAAATGCTGCGTAGTCCCCAGCCCTAATCACACCACGAGGACGGCCCTTTTGGGCCATCTGTACCGCGCTCTTGTCAATCTGGCCCAGTATTGTCAACATTAACTTTCAGGAAGAAGTTTTCTCCCCTGCCTGCATTAAATCCAGCCTTATCGAGAGAGGCTGGAAACTACAGCTGGGATCTTCTACATGCAAAGCATACACTCAGCTACTGAGCTCGAGCACCTCAAAGCACCACTGAACACTTTTTGTCAGCCAGTTACACCTCAACATACACTCAGCTACTGAGCTCGAGCACCTCAAAGCACCACTGAACACTTTTTGTCAGCCAGTTACACCTCAACCATGATAGAGAGCCTGGTTGCAGTTAGCCATGTTGTGGTAACCTCTCTCTTGGATTATTGCAACACTTTTAAGGAGGAACTTCCTCTAAAGATGGTCTAGAAACTTCATAACAAAGAAAAGAGCAACAAGTCTGCTTTCATGTTAGACAATACACAGATTTAGAAGTTGCTTATTCTTACCTCTCTTCTTTGCTAAGCTCTGTTAGTTTAAATGCTTTCCTTGCAACAATAAGACTAAATTGAAAAAAAAATTACACAGATTAATACACTGATTTGAGAAATTCTCATGTCAAACATTTCTACTTGAGGCATTTAAAACAACAACAGAGAGAAAGACAGACATTTTGAGAGAAAGGCACGATATAAGTGCAATAAATAAATAAACCCTTTGAACACATTCAACTGTAGCTTAGCATAAACTGCCCTGTGGAAGAATAAGTGGTTCTGTTGATAATGACACTAATGACCTAGGAGAAAAGTGTGGAGGCAGGGGGAGGAACATAAATGCAATCTTTTATACAGCCAACCCCTTTGTACCTATCAAGTAAGCTGTCAAATGACCTAGAAATGGTGATCAGCAGAACAGATGACATGGCAGGAAAAGCAAGCCTATAAACATTCCGTAGGTGTTCAACTTTCTGATATAAGTATAATTGTCTTGAATATATGGTTGGCCTTGCTCTCCCTATACCCATAAATAAAATGAAATGTCCATGTTCTTTCTTTCCAGTACCACTGACTTCAATTTAAGATAGAAATATTTTGTAAAATTTACATAAGATGAGATCTGTGATATTGAAATCAACTAAGTGCCACTGCATTTTTAACATTTTTCCTGAAAACCCTTCCTAAATGCTCAATATATATTTTTTTAAAAAATCACACCAACTGACTATAAGTCTGGTATTTTTAAAAAAATCACAAGGCAATGATAGGAGGCAACCATATCCCTCTCCTTATTATTACAAATTTATATCATACAACAAGTTTCTTCTTGAATCTGTTTTGAGGATTCAGAACAGCTGTTTATAAATGCTATAAGAAACATGGAATTTTCAGTAAGCATAACAAATAACTGATTGCATTTTTTTACATGGTCCAAAGTGCTGCTTCATTAATGTTGTTATTTCCAAAATCAAAACACCACAGGTTGCCATAACTACCAGAAGATGGGGATGTAGCTGTGTTTCCTCCTGGTTTTGCTGGTTTACTTTAGCCATAATCATTTCTCCACTACTGGATCTCTCTTAGTAATGCTCTTATTGGGTACACTGGTTACATGCAATGGAAACAGCCTTGCCTTGCACACCCCTCTCTTTCCTCCTGCAGCATGGCTACAAGGATCCATTTTTGATTACATATGCGTTTAACTGCCATATCTCAATGTCAACCAAACAGCAGTTGGTCCCTATTATGGTTTGTGTGAAACAAGTCAACTATGTACCATGACTTATAGAGCTGGCTTAGTTCAACAAACCATTGTTAAGATTAACCATTCAGGGGCTGAATATATTCCTAAACAGTAGTTGAATAGAAACATTAGCAATAGCTTCCATTTGTACTCCTAGCAGTCACACTGAAGACAGAGGAAACAAATAATTTCTGAAGGGAAGCTGGGATCATTCTTATAAAGCCAAACCAGTGATGGACAACTTTGGCAGATAAGGGAGCTGATTTCAGCCCCTGTGTACCCACAACCCTAGTTTTTCATAAAAGCGTTACATAAAAACACAGCTATTATTTCCACCCTTAATGTTTCTACTATTATGGAATAAATTCCAGAAGTGTTGATACCACACCAACTTGTGCTGATACATTTCAGTGTTTATGTCAATATATTGTCTGAAATGTGAGGAGGGTAAACATGGAATTTTACTGACAAATAATGCTAGTACTGGGAATGTGAAATGAAGTAAATCAGCTCCTTAAGAGGAAACAAAGTAGTATGTTGTCATGCTGAGCTCTCTAAGGCCAGTGACAAGTGGTAAAAGGTGTTGATTACATGTGTGCTAAAGGAGAGGGCACACAAGACATAATTAATGGCATGCCATAAATATGATTTTTCTAAAGAGCAGAGGGTTGGGAGCCAGGAGCCTATCAGATGTTCAACTACAACTCTAATGATCAGGCTGACTGAGGTTGGTAGTAACTGGAGTCTAACAAATACGGAGGGCCAGACTTGTTATTAGATTGCCTTATACGAGTATTTAGGTTACATTCTATAACTTTGACAACAGACAATTTTTCTAAGCCTTCTACAAATATTTACACAATGCAATATATAAAATATTGGATTTATTACCCCACAATGGCAGGTTCAGACTCATCTGGTTTAGTATCATCTAAGGCTGCTAAAACTGGAGCGTCTTCATCCAAAATCATCATGGCACCACAGCATCCTGACAGGAAAAAGGAAGACTAAATAGCTAAACTCACAGTACTATTGCTAGGAACACATCTTAGCATAAAGACATGCAAACCATTTTTTTATTTCTTGGTTTGTTTGTTTTTTACATTTATTGCTCTTCTGAACTGTCAGATACCAAAAACACTGCAGTTTTTCCAAACTTCCAGGGAACAAATATCGCTAAAAAGTTGGTAAAATGCATCCCTTTTGCCTAGTGTCATGAGGAAAGATAGTCCCAATATTTAAAACTACTGAGATAATGGAGCTATTTATGCTGTGTTTACATAAAAGATGGGCAAAGAAACTACATGAGTAAATGTACACAGTCACATGAAAGCATAAGGACATCCATCATTAGATTTCTGTAGCTGTGATTTACCAAGCCAAGCTCAGCATGACAGCTCCATCAATACCCATTCCACAATCCTAGCCAGCAGGAAAATGATTTTAAAATATTTCCTGCATCCTCTCCTGTTTTCAGAATCCAGCATTTTAATTTCAATAAAAACAATATCAGGGAAAGTTATAAGATGTTCTGGGTAATGTCAAGTCTGACCTGAAGATGCTAAAAACTCTTAATTGTGAAATACATACCCAGCTTTTTCCAGAAGGCTTCTTTGTAGTACATCATACTTTTAATAACAGAGCCCTTTGGAAGACACTGGATTAACTGGTTTCTTTTTGTAGACAGTTCTGGCTTGAAATGGATCTTTGTGGTTAAAAGGGGTGAAATGGCACTGATCACATATCTGCCCTGTAAAATGCAAAATAGAAAAGACACCAGCTTAAGTATTTTAAAATTATATATTTGAAATATGTTTATCCAACTTTGGGGGCATACTGTGGTTACAAAGCAATGGATAAGGCTCTAAATCAGTGGTCCCCAAACCTTTTCAGGCTACTGCCCCCTTTTCTTTTGAGTGACAACTGTAGCACCCTCCATGTCTATGTCTTGGTATTAGGTCCACTGTTCTACTATACAGCGTGATTGGGGGGGGAGGGGGGCAAAGAAAGTCTCCTAAGCAATGAAAGTAGCTGCAAATGAAGCAAATAAAATCCTGTTTGCTTTGGAACCCCACTGGAAGAACTAGGGCAAATCACACTCTCCCAGCCACAAGAGAAGGCAATGGCAAGACCCCTCTAAAGAAAATATTTGAAGAAAACCCCATGATAGGTTCTCCTTAGCATCACCATGAGTCAAAACAACTTGAAGGCAAACAACAACTGCTGCTAGTAAGCTCAAGTTCAAAAGGGAACCTGGAGCCCCATAAGTTTGTATTCAGGTGGGCGAAGAAAGGTAAGGCTGGGGAGTAGCTTGAAAAAGTGAAGGAGGGACAGAGGCTCCTTTATAGAAGGAACAACACTGTCCATATAGGGTGCTTGGCGGGCATGTAAGCTCAGCAGGATTTTCACCTTAGTCCCAAAGCTGCTACAAGATCCTTTAGCATACTGATATTACAGAATAACATGACTTATGGTTGAATCGGCACTGCAGAATTAATGCAGTTTGACACTGCTTTAACTGTCATGGCTCAATGCTATGGAATTCTGGGGTTTGTAGTTTGTTGTCACACCAGAGTTCCCTGAGAGAGGCTACATAGCTCACAAAACTACAGATTCCAGATTTCCACAGAATTGAGCTATGACAGTTAAAGCAGTGTTGAAGTGCATTATTTCTCTAATGCAAATGAAACCTACAGTATGAATGAATTCTAGCCACCTTCCCAAAGAGGGAGGAAATCTCCCAAACAGCTATGAGACTGAGAGGGTCTCCTACTGAAAGAATCATGTCCAGAAGTTGCTGTGCTGGTCAGCAGCAAAGCACAATAACTTCCAAAATAAATTTAAAAACCAGATATATCTTTATTGTCCAACCAAAATGCACATCATAGATGAAGCAAGCTTTTGAAGCTCAAGTATGGCTTCTTTGTTGGACAAAGGTGTTAAAAATCAGATAGGAGAAAGGTATCAGTTTTGAGGATTTTGGATGTTCTTGTCTGCAGTGTGACCAACACAACTACTCCTAGGGCCCATTCCCACTTGTGGAAAAACCTGCATTGGAACTAGGCTGTGCTCTGCTTATGAAAGTGATTCCAAAAGGCCCCTCATTCACACTATGAAAAGTGACCTTGTTTGGAATTGCTTCCTTAGCCAAGAACGCTTGTCGTTCCCACTGGAGCTGCCATGTAAGGTGACAGCGCTTAACTCCCCATCCCCTTCCCACAGGGGAATTTTTTGGGGGGGGGGGGGGGTTGATTGCAAATGCAATCTTGTGCATTTGCGATCTTGTGCATTTGTGATCTTGTGCATTTGTGATCAGTATAATGAAGAAAAAGAGAAAAAAAGAATGAAGGAGGGAAGGAAGAAAGAAAGGACCCCCCAGGAGCATGTGTGTGTGTGTTTCTTCTTCATTATACTGATCGCAAATGCACAAGATTGCAAATGCACAAGATCATAAATGCACAAGATCACAAATGCACAAGATCACAAATGCACAAGATTGCATTTGCGATCAATACCCCCTCCAAAAAAAACATGATTCTGACCAGTGTTCCCACTTACTGGAAATGCTTCAGAATTGTGTTTTCCGAAAAAGACCACTTTAAAACTAGTGTCAGGAAAGCTATTTGCTTTTAACCCGGTCCTTTCCTCCACTAATCGATCCGATGTGGATCGGAAGTCGATTCAAGTGTGAACGAGGGTCATATAGCCTGCGTCACACTTCGAATCAAAATGTAGTGGGAATGGGGCCCTAATATTGCATTTTAGATACAACAAAGGAATTCTAAACAAGAGAAAACAAAAGGGTGAAACTTCAACTTTTTTAAAAAAAATATGAAATTTTATTACATAATACATCTAGATACATATAGAAAACAGAAAAAAGAGGGAAAAAAGAACTGAATTAACATCTCTTAACTTGTCATATATTTTTTATCTTCTCAGCCATTATGAATGTAGAAGGTGTTTCTTCTCACAAACATAACTAATAGAAATGACTAGTATGTAAATAATACTATTAGCTATGTTTGATTTGTATGTTATAAATGTTATAAATAAAATATAATAAACAAATAAATAAATGTGTCTTAAGATTTTAAAAAAGTGGTGAAGTCACATATATTTGCCCTGAGATAAATACACTGGAAAAATAAACATTGACAAAATTTCAGTGTAAAAAGGTGAGCAAACATTCATTGGTGTACCAGCTTTTCATACAGTTTCTAGCTGTGTACACTCATAACTTCAATCAATCTGACATATGAGATGAAATCTATGAGCATTGCAATGTTAGTCAAGTGACATATTTACAAAAGGATGCAAGACAGAGGGCTGGTACAGATGGGTGCTTTGTGGCACCCTGGGGCCAAAATTAGGGCTAGATAGGGCTGGTCGTCCAGACACGCCCAGCCCTACTATTGCTGCAGGTGTGCACACCCATCCACATGGCAGGCGCCACAGCTACGCAAATGTGGCGCAGCATAAAGATGTCTATTTGGAGAAGCATTGCAGCCCTTATGATGCCACAAAAAAGGAGCTGCCTAGATGCAGCTGCACAGATGCACAGCATACAGGGGCGGCATTGAGCTGCCCTTTTGTACTGCCCCAGAGTGTCACATGCTTTGAGGAGAAACATTCACAATTAAATCAATAAAATAAATTTTAAGCACATAGCAGAACAATTTGCAAAGGTAGGGCTAATGAAAATGAAATAAAAGCTGATTAACTGAATATGCCCTCTTAAAGGCATACTGCATTCATTCTTACTGGATTACCTTATATGTCTCATGGTTCAATGTTTCTACGATCACATTGTCACCTGACTGATCAATGCCAATTACTGGTCTCCCCAGTTTAACACTGTCTTTGAGTTGTTCCATGATCTTTTCAGTAATCTGTCCAGAACCCCCAACAAACTTCCTCTCCTAGGAAGAAACATAGCAGAATTGGAAGAAAGAGAAGAAATTAGTAGCCAGAAGCTGTTATGCTAGAGATCAGATTTATTTAGGTGGCAGGATAAACAAAAAAGCAAATACGCTGTGGACATTTTAGGATCATTTACTTAAAAACAAAAACAAACTTTTGAATAAGAACCACTTTACTCAACTAGAACATTTATAATTTTGTCCTCCTCCAGTTAGCCCAATCCCTACACATCTGCTGCATCTAAGCTAATAGGGAAACAAACAGAACATATGGAGGTCTTTTCAAGAAGCTCCTGCTCCCCAATTTAACTTCTTGAGAAAGTAATGAGAATGAGTGAACAGATTTCAATTCTGGGTGAATTCCTGTTTCCATAAACTTGGGATTTATTTGTAAAATCAGTAATATCAATATGCTGAAGTTAAGAAAACAGGAAAAGACTAATAACTAGCAATAAGAAGAGCTTACTCCTAGAAAAGCAACACTTAATCAACAAGAGCCACTTACTATTTGAAGTGTTATTCTGCTACTAAATGTTTCATGTGGAAGAAGAACATCAGCTGATTTCTACATCCTCAAAGAATGCAGAACAGGACAGAGGTTGGATTTAATCTATTCCCAAAATGTAATTTGTAGAGAGAGTACAGCATTAGTGTTGTTTAAAACTTTTTACATTATCTAGGGGGCCGAACAGACAGATGACTTCTTTATTTACATTAATTTTATTTTATTTTCAAAAAAATCTGGTACAGCTCAAAGACCTCCCCAAATACCTTTTTGATTATGGCATCCAGTAAGTGGTACTTCAATTGTATGTTTATTCAGCTGGAAATATTGGTTTATATTTTGTTTTTAAGTACACAGTTAATTGGCTAGCAACCATGGAAACAATAGCACAGCAAAAAAAAGAAAAGAAAAAAAAGACTGGAAACAACTTGGCTGAATGGAAGAGAGGGAAGGTAGTATTAATCTAATTTCCACAGCAGACTAGATATGAGACTACATTTTTGCTATTATTCCAGATCTGTAACAAAACTGATGTTTTGCACAATGTTGTTCATTGTAGTTTATACTCCTTATAAATTACAGAAAATGGCACACCATATTCTTTCTTTATAAACTCTAAAAAGAAAGTACACTTTTACATACCATCATTCCATTTGTTATAGAAGACATCCTGGTAGTTCCCCCACTCAGCTTCACATACCACAAAAACCAGAGAGCAGAGATTTCATGTGTTTCAGCAGTGATGTTGACATTCACAAAGTGTGTAGCATAATCCTTAGTAGTTCTGTGAACAAGACGCAATACAGATGGAGAAAGACTTGAAATTATAATTTAGAGTACTTTTTCCACTAAAATTAGATGAGCTGCCTTCTTAGAATGCAATTGTAGCACCTTTGGGACTGAGAAAAAGAAAGAAGTATGTAGCACAAGCTTTCATAGACTTCAGTCCTCTTCCTCAGATGTATTTGAGGAAGCAGACTGAAGTCTACAAAAGCTTATGCTACGAACTTCTATCTTTCTTTCAATTAGTCTCAAAGGTGCTACAAAACCCCTTTGCATACTAATCTAGACTAACATGGTCATATCTATGAATTCTACCCTTTTTGAAAACTTAATCCCCTTCCCCCTGCCATTCCCTTCTCCTTTTGTGTCATGTTTTTTTTTTTTAGATTGTAAGCCTGTGTGCAGAGAACTAATTAACTACAGTATCAGAAAGCTACTCTGAGAGCCTTTGTGACTGGAGCTCAAGGTACAATTAAAATAAATAAATAAATAAATAAATAAAGCATGATAAATACATTTCCTCTATTTGATGAAAATATGGTGAATAGAGGGTCATTTGAATGAATGAAAATTCTTCCTTTGACCACTAGTTTTGTTAATAATCTGTCCATTTTCTTAAGCAAACAGCTAAGAATTATGTATCATGAGGTAAAGTTGCAACATGTGTTATCTTACTTACTTTGTCCAGCAATGTTTGTTAATAAACTCTTTCATTGTCATTTTGTCCAATTGGTCAGCATTTGGTGCATCCCAGGGTGCTTCAGCAGGAATCTAAAGAGAAGTAATAAACATTGCTGCAACTTTAAAATCTTTGCTCCAAGGTGACACCCAAACATCACAGTAGCATTCCTCCCACAATTTAATCATGAAATAATGGACATTAATGTAATTCCACAATTATAGATAGTTTTTATTTTATTTTATGTAGATCAAACTCACAAGGAAAAGAAAATTAAATGACTAGATCTGTAAATAGATCTAGAACCACTGACAGTAGGAAATATATTTTCACATTTTTTTCTAACACTGTAGAAATTATCCAGATTTATATTCAATGCTTAATATATCTCATAGTACTTCTCTCTTTCATATTAAACATCCCATGAGATATTTTTTTTTCTCTTACTTAATGTGACGAGGGGAGCCGTTGGGTCGAGCGGGCAAAGGAAAGCAAGGAAGGAGGAGGACTGGAGGACCCAGGGGAGAAATCTTGAGAGGGTTCTGGTTGAGAGGGGCATATAAGGAGTGAGGGAGAGGTGCCTCGGGGAGAAGGAAGGAGGGAAAGACGCGGAAGATTGGGACGAAGAGGACCAGCCGTGGAAGGGATAGGAAAGCTTACTCAGAGCCCAAGTGGAAGGGGCTGCTCGGTAACCTTGCAGAGACATCTAAGCCAGCTGAGGGTAGGTCCCATTGTGGAGGAGGTCCCCAGGGACTCAACAATAGAAAGGAACATTGCTGGGTCTCCTGAAGTGGTCTGGGAAAAAGACCTTCTTAACAGGGAAGCTAAGAGTGAAGGAGTTGGTTGGGATCCTGAAGGAAAAACCAGGGAGCAATGCCTGGGTCCAGACTTAATTGAAAAGGCTGAGGTTGAGCCTGCAGAAAAGGGGAGAGTGGTGGTGCCAAAAGCCCTCTCCTGGGGCTGAAGGAAAGAATTGAAAGCCACATTTATGTTTATGTACCCAAAGGGGATAAAGTTTCTGTTTCCTAAAGTTTAAGTAAAGTTTGTTTCCACATGTCTGGTATAACTTCGAGACTGAAATTGCTGGCAGATACACCTGTTGCCATTATGTCCCAAGGAGCAGGCACCCCGCCCACACTTAACAACAACAACAACAACAACAACAAAAACACCATTTAACGGAGTAATTGCCAGGACCAGACTACTAGATGTGATGACAGATGCTCAATATATTTAAATAGAGAAAGGCTTTAATCAGAACAAGGAGGAGTGGAGAATCTGATTTTTACAGCAAAGAGAATGATGGATTTTGGTTACAAAAACCTGCCCTGTATTTGCTATTTACTATTCACAGCCTCCTGAGATGCCAAATCTATCTTCAAGGTGCTATATTCTGTGATGGCTGTGCATAATACAAGGCATACACAGTTGAATCTGTTTATGTTTAAAAAACAGAATGATTCTAGGATTTTCCTCTGTGATGGAGTCAGAGAAGGCAGCAGGCATGGAGAGCTTGTAGCCTAAATCTCCGGAGTAGTGGTAAATGGTGGACTGGGGACACAAACAACCCATCCATAACCTCTTCCATTAAGAGAGGTTAACTGGTGCAGCTGGTTGGGGGTTCCTGGAGACCCGTTTTCATACCAAGAACTGGATAAAACCCAGGATTGGAGAACAACGGGCAAACTGAACTGAAGGGCTAAAGACACCCACTACTGTAGTCAATTCTTACTTATCCATAGCTACTTCAATATCCCTAATGAAATGAATTTTGGAAGTTTGTAGAAGAAAAGTAAAGCAAAGAAAGTTTTAAGACTAAAGTAAGACTGTAAAGTAAGAGGAAACAACAAAGGAAGGCTTGAAAGGCAGAACCGGTGGGAAGTGAGGCAAAGAAAAAGCTGGCAATAGAAATTTAGGAATAAAGAAGGAGCAAGATATATACAGTCAGCCCTCCTTATTCACAGATGTTTTTATACACGGATTCAAGCATATACGGCTTGAAAATATTCAGAAAAAGCATAAATTCCAAATAGCAAGCCTTGATTTTCCATTTTATATATGCCATTGGATTGAATGGGACTTGAGCATCCACGGATTTTGTTATCCACGGGGGTCCTGGAACCAAACCCCAGCATATAACAAGGGCCCAATGTATAAAGCCTCAAAGTAAATATAAGTAAATATAGATGATAAGTAAAAGAGAGTGACCTGGAGGGGATTGGAGAAAGGAAACAACGCAGAGCTAGAAAAGGGTAGAGATGCGTAATCTGGCCAAAAAAGAGAAAGACACAGAAACGAGAGATGGAAGAGGAGTCTGGAGTCTGGAGAGGCACAAAGGTTGAAGCAGAGTGGCGTGTAAAGTTTGGAGTTTGGACAGAGAAAGGCTGTAAAAGAAGAAGTGGAGGGAGACACAAAGGTGAGAGGGGGAATTTGGAGAAGATGAAGGTTGCAGAGGATGGAGTAGTGGAGGACACAGAGACAAGAGATGAAAGAGAAATTTGAAGAGTCACAAAGGCTAGAATAGAGAGAAGTGTGGAACTCAGAATACTAGGAGAGAAAGGTTGTATAGGATGGAGCGGAGCAAGGCACAGAGATGGGAGAACAATTAGGAGGAACTTGAAGATTAGAATAGAAGCAAAAGACCAAAGAGGACAGAGGGAAGGAGGTTGTGGAGAAGAGAGATGGGAAAGGAAAGAGTTCTGGAGAATACAAGGAGTGTATATGTGGTGACTATAAAGAAAGAAAAAGGGAAAAGGAGCAGAGATGCCAAAAGAAAGTAAAAGATGTGGAGATTGTAAAGAAAAGGTGTGTGAAACATTTAAGAGGAAAAGAAGGTAAAGTGAAGGATGAAGGGTAGGTGGATGAAAGGAACAGAAACTACACAGGAGAGAAAACATGAAGGCTACAAAGGGGAAAGAAATGAAGAGAATGATAAAAATTAGGAAAATAGAATAAATAAAGAATAAAAGTCGGGACAGACAGAGGATTGGAAAGAACTTTAAAGTTCAAAATAACTAAAGAACACTAGAGGAGGCGTAACCTACCCATTTCAATTAAAGAAATTTAGAGCAAAGAAACAATAAGGTTTTTTTGGAAATAAAGGGAAAAGAAAAGATAGTGGAAAAAACAAACTAATATAAAAGCCTTCTGGTAAAGAACTTTACGGAAACAAGAGGAAGTCAAAGATGAAAAGCTAAAGTAAGAGGAATATTTTCACTATACTATTTATATTATTAATAGCTAAAATAGTAAATTTATATCACTGGAAAATGCGGTAATTTGAATAATATTTGAGCAAAGTGATATATTAAGAAGCAGTAAAGGGAAGGTAAAGAGACAGATTTATTATTGCATCTAATTGGAATAAGGGTTAATTTTGAAGAGAGTGGCACTAAGGAATAATGGGAAAAATTTAATTTGATTACTTACAACATAATAGGGAAATAATAAAACAGAGTTGATTTTGATTTTCACTAAAGAAGATATCTTAATGGTCTGAGGATTAGGGGGAGAAAGATTAATAAATTCTCAAAAGATATATATATTGCAGTATAGCTTGCTCTAAGTGCAATAACTGATTTAATTTGATGAATATTAATTTCAACAAGTGATTATTTTGAATATTTGGTACATGAGAGAAAATTCAGGATTAAAACTGTATCAATCAATGTGGTTGGGAAATTTTAAGATATTATAATTGATAATAGCAAATTCATTTATTGATTAGAATATAAAGGTGGAGGAAAGTGAAAAGATGGCAGTAAGTATAAGAACATGAACTCAGACACAATACTCACTGAAAGAAGAGATTCAATGGAAAATACAATTAGGACAATAGATCCAAATATGCTCCTTTTCAATGAAATCAGGAAAATTAGGCAAGAAGTGAAAGAATTAAGATCAGAAAGGAAAGAAGACTTGACAGAATCTTGTTTGGAAACAACAACTGGAAAAACTGAAAGGGGATATAATTTGTATTCAGGAAACGAGAATAAAAGAAAAAGACATTAAATTTAAAAGAAATCCTAAACTTGGACATTGTTACACCACATCAGTTGAAAAAAAATAAATTAAAAAAAATCGCTATCTATATAAATAAAAAAATTCCACTCAAAAGAAATCTTCAATGGTAAAGATGGAACATACCTTGCAGTAGATGTGAAATTAAGAATGGTTATACTATTCTCTTGCAAATAGTAAACAATGCTTCCTGTATAATTGTTTTCCTGGAGCACATATAGCAATAGTTCTTGAATTGTGCTTCTCAAGATGTTTTGCCAGAGAAACTCAGCCACTACAGTCAATGGTAAGGGATTGTCGGAACTGAAATTCAAGACATCTGAAATACCAGATGCTGACAACCACTGTTATGCAGCACAGTGGACTCTTTCATACAAGGCTAAATTGGAAGTATAATTTAAGGTCAATTCGAATGCAATCATGGGTTTTACGTTATTGCAAATTAACTCTTCACATGCAAATTCGGGCAGGAGGGAAGCCAATTCGAATGCAATCATTGGTTTTACCTTATTCCGAATTAAAGCTTCGCATGCAAATTCGGGCAGGAGGGGGTTAATTTCAGGTAATAGGAAGTAATTCCGAACGGAGCAGGGGTTCAGGTAAATTCGCTAAACAAGCGAATTTACATGAATCCGCATTGGCTCCATTCGGAGTTGGGAGAAATTCCTCCCCGTTTGAAAGAGTCCCGTGACACTTGATCATTAATCATAGCAAATGGTGTTCTGCGCCCCATACATTTTACAACAGTAAAATCCAATCTTCATGTAATTCTTAGATAAAGAATACTTTTTTTGAAAAAAACTTTTTATTGATCATTAAAATCATACATACAAAATAAACAAAATAAAACAAAAAATATTCAAATAAGAGAGAGAAGTACAAACAAAAACAAATATGATCACTATACAGTTATTATACAATTATTATGTTCTTTATAAAGTGTTCCTAAGTCATATATGTTTCGTAAATCATATTTGTGAGTTACATCTATAACTAGTATTGTTCCCTTCTTTACTCTTATCTCTTATCTCCCAATATTCCTATTCCTTCCTTATATCCTCTTCTTCTTCCTTCCTTCCTTCCTCTCTACTTCCTCTCTTCTATCCACATACTCTAACCTTCAATCACATTCTTTATCCTTCTTATCATTCACTGTAATATCCATTCCTTACTTTCTGAACTTTTCTATTCCTTTATCCTCTCCCTCCTATCTCTACTTTCTCCCTCCTGTCCACACACACTAACCTTCAATCACATTCCTTATCCTTCTTTTCCCTTCTCATTCACACCAACTTCCTTCCTATCAACCACAGATTATCTCATTCCTATGTTTCAGACTTTCCTCCCCTTTGTTTCTCATGACTCCATCTGTTTCTATTCACTATTCTCAATACTAACATTTAATTTGTAAAGCTTGCCTGTACTTTCCTCATCTTCTTAAACTATTACTGGATTTAGCCACCCATTTCTTGCTAGATCTGTTTTCTTTTGACAGTCTCTCAATCGAGGCTCTGAGATTCATCGGATAAGCTATTCTATCATTTGTAAATTAACCAAGAACATTAAAAGGGCATATGTTTCATTATACCCTCCATATTTTCTCCAAATAGTCTGTTACTTTGAGCCATTCTTTCTTAACCTTGTCTATTGTTTCCCCTCTTAACAGTGATGTCAACATATCCATTTCTATAGCTTTGTGTAATTTTATTAAACAATCTTCTTTATCTGGTACCTCTTCAGATTTCCATTTCTGAGCCAAAGTTATCCTTGCCATGGTGGTTGCATAAAAAAGTATTTTACCATTCTCTTTTCCAAATTCATCATTTGTTATATTTAATAAGTACAGCTCAGGCTGTCTCTGAATTGTGATGCCTAACATTTCATATAATGTTTTGTTCACTATATACCAGTATCTTTCTCCTTTTTTTGCACAACCACCAGCAATAGTAAAAAGATCCCGATTCTTTCCCATACTTCCAGCATAAATTGTTTTTGTTTCTGTAAAACTTAGAGATTTTCTCCAGGGTCAAGTACCAACGGAAGTATACTTTGTAATAGTTTCCATATGAGTGTTTCATGCTGTTTATCCATTTTTAAATTATAAAATATAAACATAAATTATAAGATAAAATTATAAAGTATGAATTTTATAAATATTGGAAATAGTTATTCAGTGGTTTAGCCAGGTGCATGTTACATCTTCATTACTTCAAGCATACCTTTTTCCCCAATTCATCCACTGTTCTCCAAAAATTATTAAAATCTATATACACAAAAGGATTCCATATTGAAGGAAAGGCACCATAGAGTGGATAAGACTTCCCCTGGATAAAATAAGAAAATAAGGTATTTCTTAGCATTAAGGCTAAGTCTCCATAATTTGTGTGCAGTTGTACTAGCTCATCAACATTCAATAAACAGAACTTAAATGCAAACAGACTATGAACAGAAAGGGGTGATCTAGACCGCCCAAAAGGGGTGGTCTGCAATCGCCCCAGGAAGCGCTGGGATGGGGCCAAGGCTGCCACACCGGCAGCCTCCGCAGCCCCATCCTGCTGCTTCCAGAGGCCGCGGGGAAGTGGCAAACTGCCAGTTCCCCGCGGCCTCTAAGTGGGGTGCAGCAGGCACCCTAGGCACCTGCTAAACCCCGCTTGCGGAGGCAGGGCCGAAGGGAGGAAGGGGCTGCCACGGCAGCCCCTTTCTCCCTGGATCTTTGCTGCGGCTGTCTAAAAGCTGCAACAAAGACCCGCCCCCAAAAAGGAACTCCATTTGGAGCTCCTTTTTTGCACTGTGGAAAGGCCGTGATTTCCACTCTCCCACAGTGCAAAAGCATCATCATGTGCACAGTGCGTCTAGTAGCTGCGCACATGATGATGCTCTGAAAGTGCGTCTGTATGGATGCCGCAATTTTAAAATGGCAGCATCCATACGCTTTAGGCCTAAGGAGGGTGTAAAAGCTACGCCCTCCCTAACCCTAAAGGCAGGCTTTTTAGCCCTTAAAACACCACTTTGTTCCCGTCTAGAACAGGCCAGCATGATTAAGAACAACATGGAAAGAGGCTGAGGGCAGTAAGTTCCACATATTATCAACTACCTGTCTGGGGTATACTTGAAGTTATAGAATGAAATCAGTGCATGCCCACTGAATGTATTATTTTGATGCTTAGTCAACACCTAGGTAAATAAACCTGATTAAATGGGCCTACTCTAATAAGACTAACAATATTATTTCAATTCATTTGAGATGTAGTGCTGGAGAAGAGTGCTGAGGAATTCTGTGGACTCTGGGTGCATCTACACTTTAGAAATAATACAGTTTGACACCACTTTGAATAGCTGCATCCTATGGAATCCTGGGATTTATAGTTTTACAAAGTCTTTAGTCTTCTCTGCAAAGGATTGCTGGTGCCTCATTAAACTGCAAATCCGAGGATTCTGCAGGATAGAGTCATGGCAGTTAAAGTGGTGTCAAACTGTTTTATTTCTGCAATGACCCTCAGTCATGCAAAAGGTTAAAGGACCCAGTCTCTCAAGACCTCTGTTCTGCAAGTATTGGTTTCAGACTTGTTTGTTTCTAATGTCATATGCACTTACATAATCAGAAACATTCTAGGCCAAAGTATTTGCAAACTTTCCATCTGCTCTTAAGGGCAACTTTGTTGCACAGCTTCACAACACTTATAAAACTGAACCTTAAAGATGTTATTCTTCCCACAACCATTTTACTTTGTTACTATTTTGGTTTCTGTTTGTTTGTTACTTGGGCTAAAGTTAATACTATGTTACTTATTTCATTATTCTGAAGGTGCTTTTTTCATTGATTGTTTGTTTTAGCACTGCTATTGCATGTTGAGTTTTGCAGGCCTCTTAGAGCACCTCTGTGGGTGGGGAAATCAGGGCAGAAATCTATGGATAAATAAATGAACAGGCATGCACAAACACACACCACTCCAAACATGGAAATGACCTAATGATCATCTTTCAAAGAATGTGTGCTAAAATACAGTGTTTCAGGTTCACCAGTCACCTATCCAAAATATAAAAATTAATCATTATGAGAAGTATCCTCTCAGTATTGTGTCCATCATCCTATTTACCATACAAGTCGACCTCGTGTATAAGTCGAGGCAAGATTTCAGGGTAAAATCCTGGATTTTGATATGACCCGTGGATAAGTCAAGGGTAAATCTTAGGGGACTATAAAGAAGGATGGAAAGGGGGAAATATTATTTCTTTCCCTCCTTCTCCGGACCTCTCCCAACCGATTCCCAGGTGCTGGAGGAGAGGCTTTAACACTGGATTAAGAAAGCAAGCAAGTGGATTTAAATGGAGAGTTGTTTCCATAGGAAACAAGGGCCCGAAACAGATGGGCATTAGGGTTCGGGAGCGCACATCATTTACACGCTCCTGAACCCTAACGTGTAATGGCACCAGTGCCATTTACACAGCGTATGTAAACATGTAATGGCGCTGCCACAACTGCGCAGCTTCCAGACGGAGCTGCACAGTTGCGGCGGCACAAAGGCACATAATGGCAACTTTTTCCCATGTTGCACTGCAACTGTGCAACAAAAAAGGATCGCAGTTTATCTGCTCCTTTTTGTGGCGCAACTGTGCAGCAGCATCTAGCCGTTGTGGAGCAGTTGCACCACAAAAAAAGGTGGCGCCAGACTGCCCTCGGTCTGTACCGCCCCAAGGTCTTGCAAAGTGGACTGGAGACAGAAGCAAGTGCTTTTAAATGGAGAGTTTTTTCCATAGGAAGCAAGGTCTTGCAAGGAGGCTAAGTATGTCTCCTGCCTCCTCCTTATTTCTGGCCATCTCTAACTTGGGGGGGGGTGTTCTTGGGACTGGAAATATAAAATCCTCCAGACACGATCATGTCCTTCCTGCAAGGTGCATTAGTTCGCAATAGAAAGCCAATCAGTATGTACTCGTGTGAAGAATTCATTCGTGTTGACACTGCCTTCTCTTTTGGATGGATGCTGTTCTCGTCTGTGTGTGATGAGCTAGTATGTAATTTCGTGCATTTCCGAATTGGCCCCACTTTCTTCTTCTTTCGGAATGGTGATGCATTCCTCCATGTGAAAAAGTCTCAATAAAAATTGTTGCTCTTTGCACCTAAGGATCATGATAACTAGGCCCTGAGTCGTCTTCTGGAACACTTATTTGCTCACCTGCATGATTGTTTTCCATACAGTGGCTCAGTTTTTAATCAGCATTAATTTTCCTAGGCTTGGAAAGTGGAAAGTCAATTTTAGACTGTGCTAAATGTATTAATTTGAGTATAGTGATTATATGTTGTCTTTAATACATATAGGATAATATTAATAATTTATTAAGTTTTATACTATATACAATACCTTTAAAAACAACACAAACATATAGTAATCATGTACCTTCCAGACATTCTTTATCCTTTCATCACATCTTCATATATTCAATAACATTCAATCATTAACTTCCTCTTAGTTATACTTTATTAGTGAATTTTACTATGTCATATCTCTTATCTAGCAATTAGTTATTACTTCTATCATCAATCTCATGAAGCTGATCTACTTAAACTTTACTGACTTAAATTATCCGCTTCAAAAGAGATAGAGCTTTAAGGAGAAAGGGAATTGGAAATATTGGGGGTGGGTGGGAGTTATTTTATTCTATTTTAAAGTTATTCTGTTTGCTAGTATAGAGTTATGATTATATTATATTTTTATAATTCATTGTCTATTTGAGTTTGTATGATTTATGTTGTAAAAATTGATTTAAAATACATATATAAATGAACCAAATAAATGAAAACCGGCTTGAGATCTATGTCTTTCTCGTTATGATCTTTTAGTGCCCCCCCCCCCCCCCGCAACTGTGCTATACATGCTTCCAAATGTGGATACCTAAAATGTAATCCTTACATTTCTGTGCAGGATGCCAGGCTCAGCCACATTCACTTTGTATGTTTCTATGCCAAGTTCTTTAGCTAGTCGCAGAATTCGATTCTGTGTAGGTCCTATGTAGGATCCACCAAGATCTACATACTTCACCTGCTTGGTCTGTCAAAAGAGGAAGAAATTGGAGAAATAATGTAAGCAACAGCTGTCCAGAAACAGAATATCCAGAAACAGCTGATATTTTATGGGGGGGGGGGGGGACCCAAACCTATTTCATAAATAGGCCTAATTCATATACCCAAACTCAGCAGCACGGTATGTTTTCCATATTTTTAATTGAGCTATATGGTGAAGAACCTTTTGCAGCAATGTAGCTGCTCTTCGCAAATGTTGTGTATTTTTACAAAATATGGGGATGGTTTAAAAGAATGGTACTTACCCTAATGGTGTGTGTCCGTCCCCCAACTCTATCCCGTGCTTCTAAAACCACAACCTTAAGTCCAGATTCAGACAACAGCTTGGCTGCTGACATACCTAAAGGAATGATGAAACGAGTTTTTAAAATTACATTCATTTACTTTAATACTAAAAAAATGAAATATCTTTAAAAATATTCTCTAAGTCATCTGAAACATCATACTTTGCTGTACTGTTCCGACACCAGTTCTTGCCTTCAAAACCCCCACTTTATTTCTTTGCTCTGCTAAAGATGGACAATCTTGGTGTGAATTGGCGAACAATCCAAAGTTTTTGTAACAGTGTATTTTTAGATTCCTTTATTTAAACATTTTATTTATTTATATTCTTATTAGATGTTTAAAGAGCCAGCAGTGTTGGACTATGGATATGGAGACCAGAGTTTGAATCCCAGCTCAACCACAGAAAACCACTGGGTGATCTTGGGTAAATCACACTCTATCAGCCTCAAAGGATGACAATAGCAAACCGCCTCTGAAGAAACCTGCCCAGAAAACCCTTTGATAGGGCCTTAGGGTCGGTATAAGTTGGAAATGACTTGAAGACACACAACAACAACATATTTTTAGATTACAGCTTGGAAATAATTGGCTGTATATAACATCGCACTTGCAATTATTTTCCATTTATTATTTGTCATAAAATGATAATTTCATGAGGTATAACTTCATTCTTTTAACAGTAAGACTGTAATATTTGTAGTTATTTTTCTAGTTATAGTGGAGTGGAATGATTAACTGGTGGCGGAACATCACATGGTTCAAGCACTGGTTTATTATCTCTCTCATACTTCTGAGTCATGCTCTGTTGTGAGTGCTGACTGAAAGGCAAAAGTTGTGCATGACATTTTAGATCTTCATGGTATATCCTTCCATTCCACAGTCTATAATTCATGTCTCTTTCACACTACTTAATTGTAGCAGTTTGATATCACTTTACCTGACATGATGGCATCATATAGAATTCTGGGATTTGTAGTTTGGTGAAGTATTCAAACTTTCTGATAGAAAATTCTAACCATCTCACAGAACTACAGTTCCCAGGATTCCATAGGATGGAACCATGGCACTTAAACAGTTAACAAAGTGTCATAATTGGTGTTGTGAGAAATATACTTTTATAACTGCTAGGGCTGAGGTATGACTGAAAACATCACTGGAAAATCTCTCTTATTTGAGTTATATACCCTTGAATCTATGCCCTTAGTATTTTATTTTTTATTTTTATCAAAAGCAGTTCTGGGAAGGGATGATTAGAAGCATGTTTTGGGGTTATCCATTAGTTCCTGTTGTCTGTTATGGATCCAATCCAGATTCATCTCCTGCAAGAGTTTTTCCTTTGCAGGGTTCCCAGTAGAGATGTACGGTACGAGGTGGGTTTTTGCCAAACTTAACCTTAAAGCTCTGCTGCAGAGAGACTTCTAACTTCACTTGGGATTACGGTCCCCATCCACTAATCTATAGGGAGTTAAAGGTGGCCACCATAGGATACTGTTTCTCTGAATCAAAGTCATTCTACTGGGAGTACCTTTCCTTCTTCTGTGAAAACTGTACTGCCAAAAACCTCCTTTGCTGTAATTCAGTGGGAAATGGACATGAACGCTCTAGCTGGTAGAACTGGTGGAATGCTAAGGAGAATCTATCATGGGGTTTTTTCTTGGCAAGATTGTTCAGAGAAGGTTTGCCATTGCCTTCCCCTGAGGCTGAGAGAGTATGTCTTGCCCAAGGTCACACAGTGATTGAGCTGGGAATCGAACGCTTGTCTTCAGACTTGTAGTCCCACACTCAGATCATTATGGCACACTGGCTCTCACTACTCAGCCATAAAAGAAAAGGAAAAAGAAGACAGTAAGAGAACAGACACAAATGTAATTTAGCAACAAGAGCTAGGAGATTAATACAAGCTTGTTTAAATAGAATTCTTCATTACTATACCCTGAAACTGTCTTGATTTAGCAGGGTATTAGAAGGTTAATGGATCCTCCCACTTTTTTCACTGCTTTTAAAATATCTCCGTTTTCTTCCTCCTCCCCCTACTTTCTCCCTTTGTTCTTATTTTATGTCAGTTGCTACAAACGGAGCCCAATGTGAAAAAGTAGTTTGCATTCAAGAATCCTGCCCTTCCCAGTAGGTCCAAGCAACAGCAAACACTGCAGCCTCTCCTAGCTTGTATTTTCTTCTGTATTAGTAACTTTTGTCATTTTACCCACCCATGTTCTAGTTTCCATCTGTGAAATAATGGCTGATAGGTATTATATAATTCCTGCTCCAGAGCATCCCCAAGATGCAAACACAGACCTTTAGGGGAAGTGTGACCCAATCCAGGACTGGTTGATGTATTTCCATACCCAGATTAAGAGTCCCTGTTGTGAGTACCTCCGTCTTCTCAGGATTCAGATTAAGTCTGTTTTTCTTCATCCAGTCCATTACTGCTTTAAGACATTCATTCAGAGGAGAGATGCCATCCTTAGTCACTTCAACAGTCTGAGACATGGAGAAATATATCTGGGTGTCATCAGCATACCAATAACACCCCGCACCGTGTCACCAGATGATCTCACCCAGCAGCTTCATTTAAATATTAAATAGCATAGGAGACAGAATGGCACCTTAAGGAACACCAGATTTTAGTTCCCTTTTAGAGGAGCAATTTTCTCCCAGCATCATTGCCCACAATTCCCAGTTCTCCCAAGTGTTCCAGAAGGATACCATGGTTGATGGTATCGAAGGCTACTGAGCGGTCCAAAAGCACCAACAGGGTCACACTTCCCCTGTCGATGCCCAGACAGAGATCATTGACTAAGGCGACTGTAGCAGTCTCAACTCCATATCCTGTCCTAAAGCCGTTTTGAAATGGATCTAGATAATCAGTTTCCTCCAAGACTGCTTGGAGTTGATTGGCAACAGCTCCCTCAATCACTTTGCTCTAGAATGGCAGGAGAGAGACCGACCAATAGTCATTATTGTCCAGAAGGTCTAGAGAAGGCTTTTTCAACAGCGGTTTTACCACTGCTTCTTTTAAGCTAGCTGGAAATCGGCCTTTCCTTAAAAATGAATTAATTATATGTCTTAAATGCATCTTTGTTGGTTCTTCCCCCTGGACAGCCAGCCATGTAGGGCACTAATCTATAGGGATTAATCCTATCACTTCTGCAACAATGCCAGAGTCCAAGTCAGCTCTTATCTGAGAGATTTTATCTGCGAAATGGTTGTTTAATGCATCACAGCAGGCTATGGTAGATTCTAATAATGGATTCTGTGTTAGATCCCTTATCACCCTGAACAGCTCTGCTGGATGCGACTTTGTAGACGCAATGTGTGCAGAGAAGGAATTCTTCGCTGCACATATTGCCATTCCATAAGAATCAAGAAAATTCCTATGGCTTGTCTTGTCAGATAAGAGTCGAGTTTTTTGCCAGCTTATCACAAAATTGTGCAATTTTCTCAGGTTAATCACTGCTTAAAGTCCTAATTTTCCCCCATGTGATAAACTTATCATTGCCAGAAGTCAGTAATGACTTGAAGGCACATAACAACCACCACAATCCTCATCTCTTTCTGAAGTTGGAAAACATATTCTTTTGGATTCTTTTGAACATGGCTAGTGGGCATGCAAACTGGGATATTCCAGGAATTGTTGTCTGAAAAGTTACTTTTCCAGGTCCTCCTCCTTTTCTATTTTGAAGAAAAATTTCCCCCAACAACAAACAAGTCATATAGCATAGTCAAGGCCCTGCCTCCACACTTTTGTACCACAAGAGCCAGATGGGTTTGAGCAACTGGGCCTGCATCTACACTGCAGAAATAATGCAGTTCAACACCATTATAACTGGCATCCTGGCTCCATCCTACAGTGCCTTGAGATTTGTAGTTTGGTGAGACACCGGCATGCTTGGGCAGAGACAGGGTGAGCAGATGTCCTAACCACAAAGGAGGACAAGACAATGCAAAATGGAGGACATGCCAGAAAAGATGGAGGATGTGACCAACAAAAAAGCTTTAAAAAAATCTACTTCTATATATGTCAAGGCATGCTTCTCAGCCATGCTCAAAATGGAGGACATTTTGAAATTTGTGCTGGGCAGAAGGTTGAAATGGAGGACCTGTACTGGAAAAGGAGCACGCGTTCAGCAAAGAAAGCTACAGATCCTTGCAAAACTACAAATCCAGGGATTCCATAGGACAGAGCAAACTCCATCATTTTGACAGTGAGAGCCAGCACGGTGTGTACTTTATTAGCTTAATTCTCTTTTAATGATCTTTTAGGAAACTTCACCACCGGGAGCCAGTGGCTTGAGCATTGGCTTGACCCTTTATTTTATTTTATTTTTTTATCCAGCCTTTCTCCCCAAAAGGTGGCTCACAATATAAAAACACATTAAAACAACCTTTTTTTGAAAACACTTAAAATAGCCTAATTAAAACAGTAAAAAGTTTTTAAAAATTAAACATACAAAATTGAAAATTTACAAAAGTTAAACATAATCAAAACCAAACCCACCACCCCAAATGAGAATTGACATTGGCCTGGAGAGAGCTGGGTTCAGATCCCTGGGCCACAGAAACCCACCTTGGGCCAAGTCTCTCAGCAAAGACCAACCCTGCCCAGGAACACTCCTCCTGGCCAAGAAACCTGCTCTCTCTGGAGAGCAGGGTGCGAATCCCACCCCTCAAGCCCCCAAAACCCACCTTGGTCAAAGCCGCATTCTCTCAGCCTCAGAGGATGGCAAAGGCAAACTCCCCTCAAGGAACGAAAATGGCCAGGAAAACCCTACAACATGTCAATAATGATTTGGGTCCCAAACAGAAATCATTCACTTTGAGATCTCTTTAACTGCCCTGGGCTCAGTGCTAGGCAAGGCTGGGAAATGTAGAGTTTGAGGAGACATTATCGAGTCAGGGTGGTGGTGGTGTCATAATGCCACAATCAACGACAATGCCTAGGGTTCCCTAGCACTGAGCCAGGCCAATTAAAGGGGTCTCAAACTGGGTAGCTTCTGCAGTGTGTTTGGGACCTGGGAGGCACCCAACAATAGCAGACCAGAAAGATGCCTCTGCCAGCTGCAAAGAAGTCAGGAGAGAAAGTTCTCTGACCTGAGATACCGGCCCCTATCACCACCACGTCGAAGCTCATGCTTGCCCTCTCTCTGGAGTCTTCTGGGCCTCCAGCCTGCAGCCTTCTTCTCCTGGTGGGACCCTCCAGTGTGCCAGCAATCCCACCCTCAGGCTTGGGAGGCCTCAGGCCAGGGGCTCCCTCCCAGCTGGGTGGAGGAAGGGAAGAAGGAGGTCCCTCTCTTCCAAGGCCTCCTGGCTAGTGGTAGTCGTGTTGTTGGAGGCTTCCAAGTCATTTCCAAGGCTAGTGTGTTAAAATACTGAGCAAACTATTGAGAACAAACATTTTTTTTCTTTTGTAAACAAAGTGCAGAGAAGCTATGTATTACTCTTTAAACACAGATCTGTGAGCACTATGCAAAAGAATTGGGATCACATGTACAAGTCTTACATGTAAGAATTTAATTTCCATTACAACCTACACCATAGAGAAATTTCATAAAGGCTTGTTTTTGAGAATGTATACAGGGCTAACATTTCCAATAGTTGTTGCAAACAGTTGATTGCATCCATATTTCCATGACTGCCAAGTAAAACTTAGGAAAGAAAGTTACCAAAGATGAAAAAAGGCAAGCAAAAGACAAAATTGACTCATTTGTACAGGGGTTTTTTTTTTTGTTGTTGTTCCACTAGCAATCTGTCATGAAATTTACTGATTCCTGTTGCACATAAACTCTCATTGTTATTAACTAGATCTACTAATGGAACTAGTAAGTGATGTCTTCTTCCTACAGCCTTTGCAAATGTACAAAAATGATTAAGGTTGTATCTGCAGAAATAATGTGGGTTGACACCGCTTTAACTGCCATCACTCAGTGGTATGGAATTTTGGGATTTGTAATTTTGTGAGATATTTAGCCTTCTCTCTCAGAGAACCCTGTTGCACAACAAACTGCAAATCCCAGGATTCTATAACATTGAGCTAAAATGATGTCAAACTACATTATTTCTTCAGTGCAGATTAGACTTAAAAGTTTTAAGTTTGAATTAAGTACACTCATTAGGCAAACGGGAGCCTGGGGCATGAATCCATTGGGAACACAGCATGTGAAAAAATGTTCCAACCCCCCACAAACTGCTACATTTCCTTAAAGAAAATATTGGGAAATTCAACAATGCAATGATTCTCATTGGTACACATACCAGGGTAGCCAGTAGTTTTGGTGTGATGCTATGTTTTCATAACAATTCCTAAGAACTTGCTTTTACTCTGTTCCCATATCTTCCTGCAAGTGTGATGTGCTTCTACCAACAAACTTTAGGCATCTTCTAAAGATTATCCATCTCTTATCTCTGACATCCTTGTAGTAAGGGATATGCAATCCCCTGTCCCTCTGGCACACCAGCAAGGGTCACTGATATGGCACATCTTGCAAGGGAATATTTATTGTGTCTTATATTCAGCAGCATTATTACAATTTCCAACTACAGAATGGAATCACTTCCAATCATATTACTGCAGCATGTATGCCCTTAAAATGTACATAACTCATAAATGCAGTAACAAAATGTGTATGTAAGCATAGACATGCCCTCTGGTGGAGAAATAACTGTTTTTGTTTTTAAAGATATAGCCGTGTTAGGACTCTTTCAGACATGGGAAATTGGAAGTATAATCCAAGGGCAATCCAAACACAATCATGGGGTTTCACATTATTGCGAATTAGAGCGTCTCACGCAATTTTGGGCAAAAGGGAAGTCACTCCAAATGCAATCATGGGTTTAACGTTATTGTGAATTAAAGCTTCTCACGCAATTTCGGGCAAGGGGGGGTTATTTTCGGGTAATGGGAAATCATTCCGAACGCCTTCTGAATGCAATGGGGATTCACGTGAATTCGCTAAACTAGCAAATTCATGTGAATTCGCTAAACTAGCGAATTCATGTGAATTCGCATTGGCTCCAGTCGAAGTTGGGAGAAATTCCTCCCATATGAAAGAGTCCTTTGTCTGTAGAATCAGTATGTAGAGAGATCTTGTAGCACCTTTGAGAGTAACTGAAATAAAGAAGTTGGCAGCATGAGTATTCATAGATTGTGATGTAAAGAATATTCATCAAAATTCAATAAACAGAAGAAATATCTGTTATTCGAAGATTTTAAAGAGAAGTTGAAAAAGACAACTTGCTGTCTTGATCCTTGCCCTTCATGGCTGGCTGTCCATGGAGAAATACATCAGCATACTGATAACACCCCGCCCCATGCCTCCAGATGATCTCTCCCAGAGGCTTCACATCTATATCTATATCCATCTAAAGTATGGAATGATCTGACGGAGGAGATTTGATATATCACCACCCTTGATGCCTTTAAAAAGGCCATCAAGATGGATCTCTTCCAGCAGGCCTTTCCAGACTGACCTCCCATTCCACTGATATGGATAGCCCCTGTCTACCCCAAGAAGATGTCCCACCTCAATTATGTCTATTTTAAATAATTTTAATCTGTATTTTATACTGTTGCTGTGTAGGGGGTTATGGGATTATGTAGTGTTGGTTTTATATGTATTATGTATTTTATTGATGTATCTGTGCTATTGTAACCCACCTTGATCTGTAGGGAAAGGCAGGAAAATATAATAATAATAATAATAATAATAATAATAATAATATTGCTACTTTTCAAAAAGAAAACAAAAAGAAACAAATTTTCAACTATGTGAACTGCTCAGTCTTGGTAGTTCATCATACTGATTTTGTCTAGACACTGGACACTATTGGGAAACCTGAAGGCTCTGCAAACAGTTGAAGATCAGCAGGTTGGTTCTCCATGCTCTATAGTTGAAAAAGCATGGTATAGTTGAAAAAGAAGTAGAGCAAAAGCAATGGGGTCCAGGGAAACAGTGCTTTGCAGAGGCAGCAAAGCCCAAAGTCCCAGCATCAGTATTCTAACTTCTTGAGTTTGGATGGCATGGATCAGTCAGCTATATCTGTTAAGGTTTAAAGATCAGATGATTGTTTCCCAATACAAAGGTGACAGTGTCCACACAAAATCAGCATGATGAACTACTAAGACTGAGCAGTTCACATAGTTTAAAATGTTTATTTTTGTTTTCTTTTTGAAAAGTAGCAATATTTGAATGTTTATACACTGAAACATTCATTCAGGGAGACAGGCAAACAAGGCACTGGAAGGAAAAGAAGGTTGGAGAGCAGTATGCTGCCTCCCCCTACTGCACCGGGTGACACCAACTATAGGGACTCCATTGATTCTGCTCCTCTCCTCAATGATTCCTCAACCAACAGCTTTCCGAAGCTGGCTGCTGTGTTCACATAGCAGCCAGCTTCAGGAGGTAGTTGGAAGCTAGGATGGCTTGTCCCCCACTTCCTCTCAACATATTGGGATGCCATTAGGACGTGCATACAGCAGCCCTGCAGTTTGAGAGCAGGGAGAGGAGTAGCACATTTACACAGCTGGTATTTGGTAGTGCGGAAAACAGATCACATGTCCATGGATCACCAAAGTATTATTGTGGGGGAAAGAGTGATAAGAAATGATGCCAAACCAGTATGCTTCCATTCTTAAACTAGTGTGATGGTGGCTGGTGTGATAAAGTCTTAAATCACCCATTCCCCACATGTCTAGGATGCAGAGTGAGAAAAACACATTTATACAAAGAAGAATTTCTTTCCTTAACATTCTAGTCATGCACAAGATATCTGATAAGGACTACCCATCTCCCCTTGGTGTTCCTGTAAGTAATCAAAGCAAAACTTCTTACGTTGTTGTAGTCCATCTATTTATAGAACATTTGCTTTGGCCATCACTAATAGAGCTCTGTGACAGAATATTCAAAACTGTCTTGGGCTGAAGTAAAAGGTAGTGGGTTCTACTGCCTTTCATATCTGGAAGGAAAGTTTCTACAAGGACTATAGCTGGAGCAATTCACTTTTGGCAGTTTCTGATATAATTGACCCTGATCCGCCCCTTTTAGCCTACAGTATAGATCTGGAATTAGTTATCCAGCTGCTTCCTTTCATCCAGATTGTTTGGTTCTTGGCTAAAGTATCAGATTCTGCTTAGAAATTAATATTTTGAGAGAAAATATATGTGTGTTTGCACGTCCGTGCGCATGCACGCACACCTCCATGTTAATGTGGGGCTTTTGTTTTTTAAAAAAATGCAGATTAATATAGAAATGGGACAGATTTATAGATGAGCAATCTGAAAGTGACCGACTAGAACATAGTGATTCACTCACTCTGATTGACAAACTTCTTAATTTCTCCAAGACCGTCAAATAAATCAATCAATCAGTCAATCAAATTTATTACTGCTTATGGCCAATGGCCTTTGCATAAAACAACAGTATATATAAAATACTTACAAAATACATACAAAGTTCAAACATGTTGTATTTGTATCAAAAATACAAAAAGCTTAGATTTGTAAATTAAAATAATTGTTATATCCAGTATAAATTTATCAAATATCATCATCACCTTTACAGTTTATGGATTTCTTCCTGATTCCTTTGGCTGCTAGGGCATACAAGGCAACTCTCCAAGTCATGTATTTGTCATAGTCCACAAGGAGATAAAAACCTACTACTTGTGGGCTCTTACCATGGCTAATTTCAATTTCAATTAGGAGTGCCACAAAATATTCCCTTGGTTCTCTATACAGTGGGCAAAACAATAATTAGTGGACAAGGTCCTATATATACAAGTGTGATCCTTTATTGGGATGCCTATATGCCTCCCATCTCTATATGCTGTGTCCATCATATTTAGTCTTAGTTCTGTAAAAGCTTTCCAGATTTGAAACAAATGTTAAATTATTAAAGTAATTTATGTGTTCACAAGCCACTTAAATTTATAATATAGAAGGGCACATGGGGAAAGATGTAAAGTATATAAGTCCCTTTGTGTGACTACTTCCCTTATTGTGTTCTTCATGGTCTTTTTCTTTGCATCTGGTTGAAGTCCTTTAAGGTTATCTAATGAAAGCCCATATTTGATGTTCAATTGGGCAGTATGATGCACCCAATTTTTAATAAGTAAACCATTTTTTGGGACGTCTGGTGTTGTTCATCCCCGTACCTTAAACCAATAACATTTATTTATTTATTTATTTAACACTGTAAATTTACACAGTGCTATACACACAATCTTATAATTAATCGGAGCCCTGTCCTCAGGCTTATAATCTAAAAGAGACAACACAACATGGGGGAAGGTGATGGGAAGGGGATGAGGTCCAGTGGTTCTTCTCTCCTTCTGGGGCCTGGACCAAGGCAGATGAAGTGGAGGGAGGGCATGGCTTCCATAGTTAAAAGGAGGCATCCTGGGGCAGACAGCACAATCCTGGGAACGCTTCTCTAAACAATATAGTCTTTAACTTAATTTTGAAACTGGTTAGAGAGGTGATGAGCCGTGCATGTGGGGGAAGAAGGTTCCAGGAGTGAGGGGCAGCAAGTGAGAAGGGACAAATCTGGGACGGGGCAGTGGAAATCCTCGGCTGGGACAGGAGACCTTGACTACCATAATTCCTTTGGCTATTTGGCTCTCTAAACATAATGCACCAGTTCCTAGTCTGACCATGGCAGTTAAAGCATCTTTAGGGAGCCCTAAAAATGCCCTCAAAAATAATACTGAGTGGGTTCCAAACTTGAGATATTTGAGGTACCTGAGGTGTCCCAAATGTCAGCCCCATAAAGGGATTGTGCCATTGTTTTGGCTTTATAGACTGTCAGGGTGGGGTTTACCAAATTACCTTCTTTGGTTGCTGCAAACTTCAAAATTGCTTTTGCTGATCTATAAGATTGTACTTGAATATTCAGCATTTGTTCTTTCCAAGAGGTTGTGCCTGAATAAATCAAACCTAAATATTTAAATATTTTCACCTGTTTTATAATATTTCCATCCAAATGCCAAATATGTTTTTGTGGTACTTTCCAAATACCACGACTTGGGTTTTATCATAATTTATTGTCAGATCATTGCTTTTGCACTATGATGAGAGCTTTGCAAGAAGTTGTCTTAAACTCACCTCTGTTCTAGATAACAATACCATGTCATCTGTGTAAATTAACAATAAAAGTTTTACATCAAGAATTTTAACAGGGACATATTGTAAACCATCTAATTTCTTTACCATATCATTAATGTAGAAATTAAACAAGGAGGGAACTAATATACAACCTTGTTTAACTCCTACAAAGGTATTAATCTTTCAGGTAAGGTGGCTGCCAAATCAACTTTAACTTGCAGTGATGTATCAGTATACAATGATTTAATGAGTAATAAACAACAATCAATATTTGTCATTTAAAATTTATGCCACAATAAAAGCCTGGAAATTGAGCCAAATGCTGATTTTAAATCAATAAAGGCAACATACAACTTTTGTTTCAGGTTATGGACATATTTACTCATCAGAAAGTTCAACACTAAGCACAGATCAATTGTTGACTTTCCTTTTTTGGAAACCCGCTTGTACTTATGACAATAAATTTTGACTATCTGCCCATTCTTTTAACTTTTCTAGAAGGAACCTGCCATATAATTTAGAGAAAATATCCCAAAGGCTAATGGACCTATAATTGGTTGGGTCCTTCTTGTCCCCTTTTTATATATATAGGGCCAATAATACTTAATTTCCACCCCTCAGGCGTGCGGCTGGTAAGATTTATATGAGTGAACTGTTTTGCATGAATTGGGGACCAATATTCTAGTTTTGCCTTGTATAATTCAACTGGTATCATATCCTTCCCAGGGGCTTTGTTGGTTGATTGTCTGGTAATAATCCCTTTAATTTGGTAACATCGAGCCATTCTGGGGTGTCTGGTAGTTTGGCATAGTAAATCTGGGGAGACAGGTCTGTTTGGGACCTATATATGTTAGAAAAATAATTCTCCCACACCTTACCTTGCACTGCAGCCTCTAATGTATGATTTATTGTTCTGGTGCCTTGTGCAACCAGAAACCAGAATTTCTGGAAGTCCATTTGAATTACTGCCTCTCCTAAGTCTTTCCATTGTGATTCATAATAACTTTGTTTCTTCTCTTTAAGTAAGCTTTTGTAATTTTGCCATAATTGGGCTATCTGTGGGAAGATATTATCCTTGACTTTCAGCTTTTCAGTTTCCTAAATTCACTGGCTAGGTTTTTTTAATCCAGATTTATTCTTGTCTAAATGGGTGTCAAAGGATTATTTGCATATTCAGTTTCACAAAGTTTGTTCAATCGGGCTTGAAGTGAGTTAAGTCTGCCTATAATGACCAGTTTATCAAGCAAGGGAAGTTTCCTATATGAGCTTATTAAGGCTTCTTCTTTCAACATTTCTGTATTGGAACAAGTCAGAGGGGCTTCTGTAGTATTTCCATTGGTGGCATTGGTATCTTTCAGACAAATCAGATCCTCAACATCTGTTATCTGATTTGTCTTACTTGGTTTTTTGGCAAAAGTTTCTTTTACTTGAGTTAGTTGGGAGCTAAGTAAAGTGGCCAAATACTCTTCTGACCTCCATCTGTTGTTGCCGAAATATAATTCTCAGTTTATAGATCCTTGCAGCTGTGATATCATTACTAAAAGTTACTAGAGCTCTCGCGGTCTGATAATTGTAGAAAAGATATTCTGTTCTCTCTATATCCTCCTCCTTTAAGAGGTTTGTCCCCAGAGTTTCTAGATGATAAATATTCTTTCCGTTGAGGTCCTGTAAAAAAGCAATATGGCTTTGGATAGTTTGTAAAGGCCAATTGAGTCTTTCTCAATACTAATGGGGGAGGGGTGTTGACATGTTGGAAGCATAGTTTTTGCAAATTATTTTTTCCTAGTAGATCTATTTTGTGATCATTAATGTCTCCCTTCTCTTTGTCTTCTATGTTCTGCTCCTGCTGCCCTTCTGAATAAGTGGGGATAATTGGCTCTATTATTTATATAGATTCAGCTACGCTCATTTCATCATCTCTCTTTTTTATTATTCTCATTACCATCCCTTCCTTTTTCCTAATTTTACCAGATTTTGTCTTGGGATCGAAAAGCCTGATCAATCTTTTAAAATTAAAGTTTATGGATCTTTTCATATTAATTAGTTCTTTGTTCTGATTATCAGTGGATAGGACCTTCTGGGATATTTTCCTCTTCTTTCTCCTACCTTTTGTCACTGTTTTTTAAAATCTAAATATGGGAACATGAACTATGGGAAGATGCCAGCAACCTCTCAGTAAACTTACAAAACAAACAGGCAAGCCAAAGTCTTTTTGTACTGGCCTCTCTGAAAGCCTGCAATGAGGTTTTGGTGAAATCCTTGCTTTTTCAGTATAAAGCACGTGTGGGGTGGAGGATGAGAATGCTTAAGCTCTCCCCCTCCAGATGGTTATTTGCTGCCACATGTAGCCTCCCCTGAAACATAATTCCCCACTCCCACATTCCAGATGCTTATTTATGAAGTAAAGAACACTAACAGACTGGAAATAAAGAAGGGAAACTTGGTTATTGAATTTTATGGGATGAAATTCCTTAAATGTGGCCACAGAAGAGAACAGCATTCCAATGTCATCACAGGACATACCTTATACATAGGATAAGCATTAGGAAAGAAGGAAGGAAGAAAGGGAAAAGGAAGGATGGGAACTGAAAAATGATTAAGACAGGGGGACTCAGGAGGACTCATCACAGAGTTTTCTCTTTTTGTCCTTCTTTGAGGGACTTTTAAATTTTTAATCAACAGATTTGATCAAGTGAGACAGGTTGTTCTTTTTTGAATACTCACATGTAACTTTTTAATTGGATGGGCAGAAACTGACCTTTGCGAAATGAGTGGGGTTTGAGATACTGCAGACCATGTCATCTGGGACTGTCTCTATTATAGAGATGAGGAAATAGATTTTCTCTGTTATATGAGAAGGAAACTCCATTGCTTCTCGGCCTTTTGGGCTAAGATCAAAGAAGGAAGCTCCAGCAGGTGGCTTAGGAATTAGTCTTCAAGATCTGTCTCTGTGGCCATCTGTTCTGCCTACTTTCTGGTATTATCTCCAAGTTAGTGTCACAGTGCCCCTTTGTGATCAGTCTGTGTATGGAAGGATTTTTTTTCTTTCCTTATAGATACCAGGAGGCAGCAACCTTGCAGCCTTTTGATCTTAATTCTCTTTGGACCTTTTCACACGGGGACCTATGAGCTTCCAGCCTGAAAATGGTTAAAGTGTTGGCATCCCAGAAAAGCAAGCCAATTTGCTAATGGTTATCACTGTACACTGAGCACAACAAGGGGTTACAAGTACATTAAAGTGGGTCCAATGTGAGTTTGGGTATCAAATGGGGGAGGACAAATCCCCATTGCTAGTTTGGGAAATACCTTGGGAAATGCTCCCAACTGTCCTTTCCACAAGCCCCATCCCCCCATGCTCCAGAGGGAAGGGAAACCGGGTAGGTAAATCTTTGCCCCAGAAGCTGTTTCACAGGAAGGAAGGCTGATGCAAACATCGTAAAAACCAAACACACACACACACACACACACACACACATAAAACACACTAGAGAGAGATGACCTGGATGGTTCATGAAATTGCCTGATTTCAGCAAGAGCTGAACCTTGGATGCCTCCTTTTAACTATGGATTAAGAAGTCGTGCCCTCCCTCCAGTCCATCTGCCTTGGTCCAGGCCCAAGAGGGAGAGAAGAACCACTGGACCTCATCCCCTTCACATCACCTTCCACCATGTTGTGCTGTCTCTTTTAGATTGTAAGCCTGAGGGCAAGGGTCCATCTAATTATAAGATTGTATGTATAGCACTGTGCAAATTTACAGCGCTATATAAAGGTTAATAATAATAATAACCTCAAAGATGTGAGATGCCCTCCTTTTCCAGGACATGTCCTCCCTTTTTCCCTCCTCCATAGGAGGAATGCCAAAATGTCCTCTCACTCTGCCTTTTCCCAGCAGCATGAGGAAGCAGAGTAGCCCCAAGAGGGAAGGAGGTGTGTGTGTGTGTCCCTTTAAGAAGGAATACAGGGAGAAAAATTGCAGCAAACGATCAGAGGAATTATAGTTTGTTTGTAACAGACGCAATCCATACCAAGCCAAATGTGAATTAACTACTAATTCGAAGTGCAAAAGGATTTATAAATTCGCTGTTTCACCAAATTTAGCTTTCCTGGGATGACTCATGATTGTGTGTGGATTTGGCTTCAGATTGGCTGTGCCGTCAGTTCATATTTTCTTGCAAAATTACGCTAAACAGCAGGGATGGCCTCGGATTTACCCTCAGATAACCTTCCAAATGTCACTGTGTGAAAAAGTCCTATGAAACTAAAAGAGAAGGAGGAGAAGGGTCATGGGAAGCAGGGGGATGTGGGTGCATGCAAAATTAAATAACCCTTCCCGTGTGTGTGTGGTGTGTCTTCAAGTTATTTTCAACTTATGGGACCATAAGGCGAACGTATCATAGGGTTTTCTTGGCAAGATCCATTCAGAGGTTTGCCGTAGCCTCCCCCTGAACCTGAGAGCATGTGACTTGCCCAAGGTCAGCCAATGATGTGCAATCCTTTCCATACTGAACCCTTTGCTGCTACACTTCCCATGCCAGAAACACAATGCACTCCCTCATAGGACCACCTTGAGATCAAATCCTATTCAATCCAACGGGATTTCTTTTTGACTAGACATGTATAAGAGTGTACTGATGATTTCCATGGATTTCTCTAGCTCTTTTCTGAAGGTCAGTGATATTCTAACAGATTACTGCCTCGATCCAACACCCTCCTAGTGTAGTAGAAATACCTGTATGTGGGCAGGCTCCATATCAGCATTATATAGACCATATGCTGAATAGCAACACCGTGCAACATATGTCAGTGATTGGATGCCATTGTGCAATGCACAATAAACAATGCACAGCTGCAATGAAAATATAGAATACAGAACCACAATGCAAAGTATAGGATGCTCAACTTCAATGTACAATCACAATGTAAAGTATAGGATGCACAACCATGATGCAAAGTATGGGATGCACAATCATGATGCACAACTTGCAAAGACAAGGCATAGGTGATAATGCTGTCTACACAATTCTGCTTCTGCTGCTATCAGCAGTATATTCTTTGTGCAGCTGTGACTTTTTGGTCCCACATGCATAGCATGACTTTTGTGTGTTTAAGTCCCCAACTGAATTCCAGCCATTATTTGACCACTGCCTAACCCTAGTTACCTAACTGGGCTGGTTCAAAGCTGGTAAAAGTGGGTTGTGGGTTGCATTTCCCTTTAAATATGTTCATCCCCCCCCCCTCTCCATTTAACCTGCCAGGTGATTTCTTTCCCTGCAAGGCAGTTTTAGACTTAGCAGAGGCCCTTTTTAAAACAAGAATTTAAAACACAAGTCAACTGCCACTTTACTTCCTTGTTAAATAAGAGCCTTTCCTGGGCCTAAACAGAAGCGTTTTTAAACTTGACAAAATGGCTTCCCCACACCATAGAGAACATAGGGTGTGCTTTAATTCAAAATACTTTTTAAAAACAACCCAGTGTGCCCAGTTTGGGAAGAACATGACCCTAAGAAGTGCATGCAGCCACTCAAACACTGGCAATTGTCCAATCTCATATAAGACACTAACATCCTAATGGTAGCAATTCTATCTGATCTTGGAAGCTAAACAAGGTCAGCTCTGGTCATTATTTGGATGGGAGACCACTAATGAATACTAGGTGCCATAGGTGAAATTTTAGAGAAAGTAACTGGCAAAACCACTTCTGAGAGAACCCTATGAAATTCATAGGGTTGCCATACATTGACAGGTGACTTGAAGGCGTGCATACAAACAAAACACTTTAAAAACTGGAGGTAAAAGGGTGAACACTTTGAAAATGACATTCTTAGAATAGCTGCTCAAACTATCAGACTCATGGGATACAATTCCTTGAAGACATCAGGTGGGAAAAGCAACAGTGTCAACATGGGGGCCAGAATCTACTGTAGTTGGTTAGTCCCAGCTGGGGCAGACTCACTGAATCAATTGATAGAAAGGCAGATCAACATATAGGTAAATCCATTTTGTTCAGTGGGTTTAATCTTCTCAGGACTAGAAATACAATTTAGGTTGTAATATATCACAGATTTTTTTTTTCCCAAAAAAATTGCACTAGTTTGGTGCAGCAGTGTGAGTGTTGGGACTACAACTCTGGAGATCAGGCTTCGATTTCTGGGTTGGCCACTGAACCTACTGCGTGATCTTGGGCAAGTCACATTCTCTCAGCCTCAGGGAATGCAATGGCAAACCTCTTAAAACAAATCTTGCCATAAAAATCTCATGATATGTTTGCCTTATGGGTTGCCATAAGTCAAAAATGACTTGAAAGCAAACAACACACTCATGTTGTAAACATGTATGTATGTTCATATGTTCGTTCCAGTCCAAAGAATTAGTCTCCTGTCTGATCTGTAGCGAGCTGATTTATTGCTACAGCTTCAAATCAGGTGGGTGGAATCCCTTAGGCTGGCACCAGTGTGCCTGTGATTTTTCTCTTCCACAGAGTGGGAAGGAGACTGCTTTTAGCCATGTGTGCACAAAAGCCTTCATAAACAGAAGCTTCATTCTCAGAGGCTTCATTAATTGACATATACCTGTATTTGTAGTTTGATGACATTCAGAATTCCAGACAGCTATAGAGGATTCCAGGTTCCTCAGCAAACGGTAGATGGACCTTTGACAGTTACAGTGTTATCATACTGCTATAACTGTAGATGCACTCTCAAATCCTTTGGGCGTTAATTACTATTTCACTGATCATCACAAGATGCTTGATCACTTACATAGGCTCTACTACAGCAACAGTATGTGGATCCAATGCAACCTTTTCAGACAAATACTAATTTTTGTCTCTGTAAAATTTTTGTCACTTCATCAATTATTTTTTAACACACACACACACATTTTACATAATGATTTAGGAAGCATCTTTATTATCTTCATAATGAATAGTAAACAGTAAATTTGATCTGGTTGTTAAGGTGCACAGAAAATCAACATAAAGATGGGGTTATACATTTCCTCTATAGCAATAAAATGTAAGAGAAACAGAGAGATTGTGTGCTGTGGGAACAGCAGCATGTCAGCATACAGCAGGATATAGTCATGCCTCTTTTCTGGGTTAAAAAAACCCTTCCAGGTATTAAATTTTTTGGGGAAATTTCCCGGGAATCCAGTTCCCGGCGTGTCCGCGGCTTCCTTAAGTACCTAAAATGGCTTCCTTCCATCCCTAAAATGGCTCCCCCCATACCTTCAGTCCCTAAAATGTCTTCCTTCAGTTCCATACCTAAAATGGCTGCCAAGCAAAAATGGCTGATCCAGGAAGTCCCACCACTTTTTGCATTCCCATGGTGCTTTGCGCACACCTAATCCAGAAACCATGCCCACATGATCACGGAAGTTCTGCCTACATGACTTTCTGATCCCATAAGCCACGCCCACATGACCCCAGAAGTCCCACCCCCAGATCATTCTGGGGGATTTGGGGGTGTTCTGGGGATTTCAGGTGGTCAATCGGGGAATTTCCTTCAAGGGTGATTGATAACCCTTTGGAAGTCTTGCTATTTACATTATTATGATCTTAAGATGCATGAGGGAGTAGGGACATCTTCTGCAGAACCAGACCTTGCAAAAGTGAATTTATAGACAACAGCTTTCAGAACCTCCCTGCAAGCATGAGCTGGGATTCAAGAGATTCTGCGAACTACAGTCCAAGAAATTAACTTTTCCCAGATCTCCTTAGTACATGTGGGAGAAGCCAGACCTCTTAAGTGGGACAAGCCAGACCTCTTAAGCCTATCCTCGAAGGACCCTGTTCGGAGTCTGGGGGTACTCCTAGACTCGTCACTTCACATGACTAGTCAGGTGAATGCGACGGTCAGGAGTGCCTGTTATCAGCTTCGGCTGATACGCCAGCTGCGCCCTTTCCTGGAGATGAGGGATTTGGAAACTGTGGTACATGCTTTGGTCACCTCATGACTAGACTACTGCAACACGCTCTACATGGGGCTGCCCTTGTGCCTAACCCGGAAACTTCAATTGGTTCAAAACATGGCAGCCAGATTAGTTACTGGGACATCTAGGAGAGAACATATAACACCAGTGCTTAAATCTCTCCACTGGCTGCCAATTAGTTTCCGGGCACAGTACAAGGTGCTGGTTTTAACCTTTAAAGCCCTACATGGCTCGGGCCCATCTTATCTCAGGGACCGCCTCTCCCCGTATGATCCTCCCCTCACACTTCGATCCTCTGGGAGGAACCTACTACAGCCTATCAAGACCAGGCTAGCGCAGACCTCCCAGAGGGCCTTTTCTGCGACCGCTCCCAAGCTCTGGAATGGTCTGCCGGATGAGATGCGTCTCATGACATCTTTAGATTGCTTCAAAAAAGCCCTAAAGACGCATCTCTTCCGGCAGGCCTTCCCCTGAAATTCCCTATCCCCGGCTTCGGTTCCAGACTTTGATTTCCTGCCTACTCCCATGTTTCTGATCCCCACTTATGACGTGGCCGCATAAGGAAGGGTTAGGATGTTGTTATATGTTTTTAAATAATTACTGTTTTAATCACTGCCGGTTTAATCTATTTTTAAGGGGTGAGAGGTTTGGAAATGGGTCATGGGATTGTTTTAATCTATGTTTTTTTACTTGTACCCCACTCCGAGTGTATGTACAGAGGAGTGGGCTATAAATAAACTATTATTATTATTATTATTATTATTATTATTACACAAGGCTTGCAGAGGGTTCATTTCCTTTAAGAAAGGAGAAAGGAGAAAGAGGAGGCTCTAGTCCATGTGCTTGGGTGAGATCTAATCTAATTTACACTTGAGCCCATTGCATTACTGGGAGTCACTGCTGGGAGAAGCCAGACCTCTTAAGTCTACACAAGGCTTGCAGAGGTGCGGGCCTAACGGCACGCAAATTTTATTTTTTCTTATCTAGTCAAGGAGGTTTTTGGAGAATAGAAGAGAAGCTTGCCTGAAGCATCAGAGGAAATGAGTCAGAGACTTGCCTTTGTAGGGAGCTAGTAGCCAGGAGCTCTCTACATAACTATAGGCCCTGGGACTTGAACTCAGTGACAAAGCTTGGGAACAAAGGCCAAGTCTAGCAAGGGAAGCCCACAAGTCTTGTTTCAGTGCCTCCTTAAGACTTCTCAGTATGGAAACTGAAGGCCCTGCAGCAATCACCTGCAACACTTGTGGGATGTTTGTCTTCTTGCCTACAGATGTGGGGAACTACACCTGCCACAAGTGCAAGTTGGTCATCCTCTTAGAAGAGAAAGTACAGCAGCTGGAGGCCCAGGTATCTGCACTTTAGCACCATAGAGAGCAGGAGATTCCCCTGAACAGAACAGACCAGAATGTCTTGGATGGGAAACACACAGAGGAAGTTGCTGGGGTGGAGGAGGACAAGGTAGATGCTTGGAGGAAGGTCTCACACAGAAGTAAGGAAACCAGGGAATGTTCTGTGAGCAGCTTGCAGCTACAGAATTACTTTAAATTTCTCTCTGTTATCAGGGATGATGAGGAAAAGCAGCAGGGACAGACGTCAGGGACAGAGCAGGGGAGCCTGAGAGTACCACAAAAGGGAACAGCCACTGCTAAGCCTTGGAGGAGGCGTGTGGTGGTCCTGGGGGACTCCCTGCTGAGAGGTACCGAAGCAGTGGTTTGTGGGCCTGACAAAATGTCTCGGGAGGTGTGCTGTCTCCCTGGGGCAAAGATCCATGATGTGACGGAGAGGCTGACAAGACTTGTCAAGCCTACTGATCAATACCCCTTTCTTTTGGTTCATGTGGGAACCAATGATACTACAAGGCATAGCCTTCAGAATATCATAAGGGATTATGAGGCTCTGGGAAGGAAGCTGAAAGAGATGGATGCACAGATTGTCATCTCATCTCTTCTCCCAGTAGAAGGGAATGGTCCAGAAATGGAGAGGAAAATAGCAGAGGTAAATAACTGGCTCCATAGATGGTGCCGCCAAGAACAATTTGGATTCTTGGATCATAGGCTGCGGTTCCATGAAGAGGGACTTCTGGCAAGGGATGGGCTGCATCTCCCGCCAGTTGGCAAAAATGTTTTTGCCAACAGTCTGAAGAATCTGATCAGGAGGGCTTTAAACTGAGTTATGTGGGGAAGGGAGACAGCATTCTGGAAGGCAAAAGGGCTGGAGAGAATAGCCAAACTGGCATAGAGGGAACAAGGCAAACAGTGCAAGGACCCAACAATAGGAGGCAAAAAATGTGCAAAAGCAGCAAGTAAAGAGGACACACGGTCTTAGGTGTCTCTACACTAATGCACAGAGTATGGGAAATAAGCAGGATGAACTTGAACTCCTAGCACAACAAGGGAAATACGATATAATAGGCATCACTGAAACCTGGTGGGATTAGTATCACAAATGGAACGTAGAAATAGAGGGATATAAGCTTTTAAAGAGAAACAGGCCAAACAGAAAAGGAGGAGGAATAGCATTATATGTCAGGGACATTTACACCAGTGAAGAGATCCAGGAAATCAGTACTGGAAGCCAGGTGGAGAGCATCTGGATAAAAATTAAAGGAGAGGGAAACAACAGGGATGTTACTGTGGGAGTCTATTACAGACCCTTGACTCAGGCAGAAGAATTGGATGATACCTTTCTAGAACAGATAATCACACACTCAGAAAGGAGAGATGTAGTAGTGATGGGGGACTTCAAGTATCCTGATATTTGCTGGAACTCAGCCAAATCCTCAAGGTCTAGCAAATTCCTCACTTGCCTGGAAGACAATTTCATTGTCTAAAAGGTGGATGAGGCAACAAGGGGATCAGCCATTTTAGATCTTATCTTAACCAACAGGGAAGACCTAGCTGATGGGGTTCAAGTGGTAGGATCCTTAGGTGGAAGTGACCATGTTCTCCTGGAGTTGTTAAACAGTGGAAGGGAGAAGCTAGGCATAGTCAGACACACATTCTAGATTTTAGGAGAGCTGATTTCAATAAACTTAGAGAAATACTGGGGGTGATCCCATGGTCAGGAATACTAAAAGAGAAGTGAGTTCAAGTCAGATGGGAGTTTCTCAAAAAGGAGATACTGAAGGTGCAATTTCAAACAGTTCCAATGAGGAAGAAAAATGGAAGCTGTCTCAAGAAACCAGGATGGATGACTAAGGAATTTTCAACTGAGCTAAGTTTTAAATGGAACATGTATAAGAAATGGAAAAATGGGGAAATCACCAAAGAGGAATTAAAAAAAAATAGCAAGCACGTGTCGGGATAAAGTCAGAAAAGCTAAAGCGCAGAGTGAACTCAGGCTTGCTAGAGAGGTTAAGAACAATAAAAAGGGCTTTTTTGGATATGTCCGCAGCAAAAGGAAGAAGAAGGAAACAGTTGGGCCACTGCGTGCAGAAGATGGCAAAATGCTAACAAGGGACAGAGAAAAGGCAAAATTACTCAACACCTTCTTTGCTTCAGTCTTCTTAGAAAGGGCAAAGTGTGCTCAACCTAAGGATAATGGAGCAGACAGAATAGGGGAATTTCAGCACAGAATAAGTAAAGAGATAGTACAAGAATACCTGGTTAACCTAAATGAATATAATCCAAGGGTATTAAAAGAACTGGCAAATGTAATATTGGAACCACTGGCAATAATCTTTGAGAACTCTTGGAGAACAGGAGAAGTTCCAGAAGACTGGAGGAGGGCAAACGTTGTCCCCATCTTCAAAAAGAGGAAAAAGAGGATCCCAACAATTGTGGTCCAGTTAGTCTGACATCAATTCCAGGAAAGATTCTAGAGCAGATCATTAAACAGAGAGTCTGTGAACATTTAGAAGCCAATGCCATAATCACAAAAAGTCAACATGGGTTTCAGAGAAACAAGTCATGCCAAACAAACCTGATCTCTTTTTTTTTTTTGATAAAATTACCAGCTTGGTAGATGAAGGGAATGCTGTGGATATAGTATACCTCGATTTCAGTAAGGCTTTTGACAAGGTTGCCCATAACATTCTTGCAAACAAGCTTGTAAAATGTGGGCTAGACAAGTTAACTGTTCCATGGATTTGTAATTGGTTGACTGTCCAAACTCAAAGGGTGCTCAACAATGGCTCCTTTTCATCCTGGAAAGAAGTGACCAGTGGGGTCCCAAAGGGCTCTGTCCTGGGCCCAGTGCTATTCAACATCTTTATTAATGATTTGGATGACAGAATTGGGGGCATACTTATCAAATTTGCAGATGACACTAAACTAGGAGGAGTAGCTAATACCCCAGAGGACAGGATCAAAATTCAAAATGACCTGAATAGACTAGAAAGCTGGGCCAATGCAAACAAAATGAAATTCAATGCGGAGAAATGTAAGGTACTGCACTTAGGGCGCAAAAATGAAATGCACAGATATAGAATGGGGGACATCTGGCTGAATGAAACTACGTGTGAAAGGGATCTAGGTGTCCAAGTAGACCATAAGCTGAACATGAGTCAACAGTGCAATGCGGCAGCTAAAAAGGCCAATGCAATTTTAGGCTGCATCAATAGAAGTATAGTGTCTAGATCAAGGGAAGTAATAGTACCACTCTATTCTGCTTTGGTCAGGCCCCACCTGGAATACTGTGTCCAGTTCTGGGCACCACAATTCAAAAAAGATGTGGAGAAACTGGAGCACGTGTAAAGGAGGTTAACTAAGATGGTGAAGGGTCTGGAAACCATGCCCTATGAGGAATGCCTTAGGGAACTGGGGATGTTTAGTCTGGAGAAGAGAAGGTTAAGAGGTGATATAATAGCCCTGTTTAAATATTTGAAGGGATGTCATATTGAGGAGGGAGCAAGCGTGTTTTCTGCTGCTCCAGAGACTAGAACGAGCAACAATGGATACAAATTGCAGCAAAAGAGCTTCCACCTCAACATTAGGAGGAACTTCCTGACAGTAAGGGCTGTTTGACAGTGGAACATACTCCCTCGGAGTGTGGTGGAGTCTCCTTCTTTGGAGGTCTTTAAGCAGAGTCTGGATGGCCATCTGTCAGGGATGCTTTGATGGCAGGGGGTTAGACTGGATGGCCCTTGTGGTCTCTTCCAACTCTATGATTCTATGATTCTAGGTGCTAAGTAGCCAAGCTATAGACATAATGCAACTGTATGGCATGTTCTCTGCACTGTACAGTGTGACAATCACTCCATGCTTCCTTAATTTCTGTTTTAAATCAAGAGCTGCATAATTTCCTTACTAGTCAATGGCAAAGTAGAATTATATGCTAGGGATTTGTGTTGCTTTCCACACCTTGTTTGGATCAGTTGTTCAATTCAGGAAGTTGCATTTTAAGAAGGACATGAAGAAAAGAAGGCTGGAAAGAGATGCAACAGCATTCTGGAACTGCCTGGAAGAGCTTTCTGGCACACAGAACAGGGCAACTTCAAATGGCAGGACTTATGTAACTGAAGCTACATAAGGTTAAATTTGGGGCAACTGCTTTGATGAACCACAAATTCAAGAAAGGAGTCAATTACTTATAGATGTGGTGGCTGACCTTTGGCTGACCTTCATTGAATGCCTTTGAGAAAAGGCTTGGGCAGCCATCTTCTTGGGACGGGAAATTTCCTGCAGCAAGCAAGAGGTTGGACACAATGGGCTATAAGACCCCCCAGTGCAAATTCTTTGATCCAAACAAACCAAAAGAAAAAAATAAAATGTTACTTATGGTTAAAGGATTCTGGTAGTTGTAGTCCAAAGTTCTGGGCTCTTTCTATAAATCTCTTCCTATAAAGCTGTAAAACAACCAATACTGTCATTAAATCACTCAATGGTTGTTGTTTTTATGTAACTGATGGGCCATTTAGTCCACTCCCTTGCCTGATATAGGAAATCTAAAATGTACCACCAGTTGAAGGTCCAGTTTTTGCTCATTTCTTTCTTTCTTGTTGCTTATGTTGCTTTCCCAATTAACATTACTTATTTTCCTTAATTCAACTCCATGTTGACTTTGATATCAGTGTACATTATAGCTAAAATAAATTTGCATCCCCACCTTTTAGGCCAATTTAAAATGTAGTGTACAGAGGATAACAGGTGCTTGACTCATTTAAGAAGCCACTAGAGTAAGTCTTTAACATTTATTCCCAATGACATTTCTTTTAAAAATATTAAGACAAATGGAAGCTTTCCAAAGGCACTGAAAATTTTGCAAAATCGGTTCTAGTTTGTACTCATTATGTATCAGAGGGATGGATAGGGTGCAGTGGGAAGAAAGGTCTCTGACTTGCAATCAAGCAAAATCAGTGAGGAAAGAAAATACAACCCTCACTTACTCCATGGGGCATCGATTCAATTGGTTTGGCCATGTTAATTCAGGTGTCTCAAAGAGAGTCTGAATGACTCTCCTGCAAAAACAACATCCACAGCATGAAGACTGGGGGCAGGGGGGGGGGGGAATACAAACTGTTATTTCAAATATATTCTCGAGAGATAAGTCCCTTCTTATAGGCAAAAAGTCCAGCTGTAGCCAGTGAGGTGAAGAAAGTAGAAAATCCCAAAAAGACTAGGAGTCCTGGGACTGATGGCAAATTCCTTTCCAAAAATGTAGTTGTGATGGGGAGAGCTGGAACTTCCTAGATGAGAATATATTCAACATTAGACACTGGAGCAATGAAGCCAGACACACCATGCACACTTTTGAGGAATAAAGGCTACTGGATAAAGTGCCATGTGTCCTTGATTAAACATATATACAGGATTGGGCTCAGACAATTTTAATCCATAGATTGTATTCAAGTAGAAACCCAGGAAATAACTGACACCAAGAAGTGCTGGATCAGTTCAAGTTTGGAAGTTTTAGACACATCATATATTCTATATTAAATAAAATAAAGTATTTAAGTAAAGAGACAAGGACAGAAGCATACTAGCTACTCTTCTCCCAATGAGAACAAAGATTTGAAGGGAAGTGCTTTCTCTATATAGGGAGACTCCATACAAACCACAAGCTTTTAAAAAATCAAAATCATATGACAGCCTCCACACACAAGGGAGTCTCTTCTCTTCAAGCTGTTGCTCTCCTGGCATGAACTCTACATGGGAATAGAGATAGCATGTTCCCCTCAAATGTTTGAGTAATATAAATTATATAATTCTGAATAGGCCTACAGTTGCAATTGGAAGCAATAGGGGACATGAAAGTGTCAAGGCTTAAGATACCATGGTGGGGGAATTAGTAAGGGGGTGATGGAAGCTGTAAATCTGACAGAACAAAAATTAACATTTCTCGCCCATATTGGCTGCTCTCAGTCTTATTACCATAATGTCTATTGCGAAGATAACATAAACACTTAAGGCCACTTCTGTCCTAGTTATTTCTACAGAGCCTCTCTATAACTTCACATGCCACATATGAAAAGCTGAAGGAAGTAAAGAGAACCAAATATTTTGATTCTCCATTTCTCAGAGGGGAGGCTTCATTGCCCTTGGGAGGTTAATGTGCATACCACAAATACACTCTCTAGAAATGTAGGACACTTAAGAGAATGCTTGCCTTTGATTCTGGTTCCGCGACCCAAATTTCATTCTTTGAAATCTTTCCCATGCTGCACAGTATCTGGAAGAAGGAAATAATCTCTCATTAAAAATAATCATTTTTATATCATAAAATTGTTCAGTAAGAGACTGAAATACTACAGAGAGCCAATTCACACATTGGCCAAAATCTTGCATCGGGAGATGTAGCCACAGATGTTTAGCTATGTCTCTGTAGCTAGGTCTCCTGATGCTACTACCCAAAACTTATCTTTTAAGCAGTCCAGGCCTCAACTCTACATGGTCATTGCTGTGCTGCCAAAGAAAAGAGGGCTGTTACAAAACATCCAGCTACTAGAAAATAACAGATCAAGTCTCTGCTCATTACCCTGCTCTCTGGCGACACAATTTGTGATGGGGCGGGCAGTGGTTTGCATGGATTAAGAGGCAGGCTTTGGGTGACTTTTGTTCATTACATGACTGGAAGAGTCTTGTGCATGAACTGCAGTGGTGTCAGTCAAATTTATGCCATTGTAATTCATGAACTGGATGTCTGCTAGTGTGTATGTACAGCAAATGTTTTATGCCACCAACTGCAATGGTGATGTCTGAAACAGGAATAGGCAGGCAACTGATTGATCTCCAGCATATGCCTTCTAGAAAGGCATAGTAATGATGAGAAACAATGTTATCCCTCCCATGTGATTTCATTTCAAAGGCTTCCAGAAGTACTGTGCTGTGACACCACAGTACATGGAACAGGGATCTGCCCACAAAGATTGTTATCGGAAATGGCCTTCACCATTAGCCAGAGTGAGGCACTACTTCAGTCAGAAAATCCTGCCATTCATGAAAGCAAATTGTTAGTTGCTTCATTTGTTATTTTGGTTTTACTGCCAGGATGGGAGAAAGGCACCTGTGAGAGTCACTTGTGTCATGTGCCAAAATAACTTTATTGGGTTTCAGCAATTGGCAAAGATGGGAGTGGAATGTGGCTTGCCATTCACTGTTCTGCATCAGACAGAAAAATGTCTTAGGCTGGCCTGACCATAACTCAACAGGTCAATGAACCAATATAATTATGATTTTCCTTCCCACTCCAAGAAGCATGCTGCAAACTAGGACTATATATTCATTTCCTCCAGATAACGTAAAAAACAGTGTGTCTTTTTAAAAAAAACAACAACTTTAAGACTTATTTCATGAAACATTTTCCAAAGATGGGATTCAGACCACAATTCATGTACAGGATGCCAAAAGCTCTTGGTTTCAAATATTTCAAATTCTACACTTTACATCACACTGGGATGAGAGAGACCATGGTTCTTGCTTTCTGTCCTCTTTTGAGCTACTGATTGACCCAAGTCACAGAGGAATCATGGGGTTTAAGTTCAAGAATCTATGCCATACTTATTTCAGCTCTCTTCCCTATTTCGTCTAGCTCTACATTGGTTTGAGAAAGAGATTTGGGTATATGAAATAATGATAAAACCTGGGAAAACAAAGGAGCAAAATTGCAATTTGGGCCATCTCTGCAAAACTTAGAAAACATAGTCTGAAACTTTTACATCAGCAGTGTTACAATCCAGAATACTTAGTACACATCAGCTATATTATTGGGGAAAAAAAACCTTCTGGAGTGGTCATGCAGCTTCAGAGGTCCTGCAACCCCCTCTTAATTTCTAAGCTTTAGTCTTTGGGGAAATTGAAGTGATTATGCAACAGAATAGAAATTCATTGCCATAATCAGATGTTTTAACCATCTTCTCTGGAAGCAATACCTTTGTGTTATATAGGGAATTAATTAATGTCCTATGTTCAGCAGCAAGATCAGTTATTGTGGAAAAGTGGAGAGAAAGTTTTTAAAAAAGAAACTATAATTAAGTGAACTGAGAGAAAAATTGGTGCTTCATTATTAGGGATAAACTTCCAGCACAAGTACAAACATGCATCAAGAATCAGGAAAACAAATTCTTTGATATCTGGTTTTCTTTTATTTTGTATGTAAGCTGTAATATTATTAATCTTCACCTCTCTGATTCTCATGTGTATTTATGGGAAAATGTTCTTATGTGATGCTTTACTTAATATATTTATGCTTTTAAAATTATTTGCTAATTCATTTATACATATATTAAAATATATTAACAATACCATTCTAAAAACAACAGTACAGTCAGTCCTCGGTATCCATAGGGGATCTGTTCTGGACCCCACCCCCACAGATACTGAAATCTGTGGATGCTTGAGACCATATAGTCCTCAAAAGCAGGGTGGCCAAGTGGCTGAACCACCATTGGGACAATGGAACCCCAATGGAGGCACATGCACGTGGCCAGGGACAACCCCTGTTGTCTCCAGTGGTGGCGCATGCACATGGATGCATTGCCGTTAGGGACAACAGGACTCATTGCCCTAATGGCGGCACGGATACAGACAGGTTGCTTACCTGTAACAGTATTTCTTCGAGTGGTCTTCTGCGAATATATACAAATGGGTTTTACTGCGCATGCGCAGTGGAGCTCAGAAACTTCTGGAATCGATAGGCAGAACTCAAATTGCAACTTTTTGGCAGCAGCTCCACCCATCCCTATATAATTCCCTTGCCTTCCCACTCTTTCTCCAGTTCCAATATTTTTACGCCACATAATGCAACAATGGACCACATGTGAGCAGGACACTGAGGGGAGGATGGGCGGGACTTGTATGTATTCGCAGAAGACCACTCGAAGAAATACTGTTACAGGTAAGCAACCTGTCCTTCTTCTTCGTGGTCTCTGCGAATCATACAAATGGGTCAGACTAACAAGCTTAATGTGAAGGAGGAGGGAGTGTCATGAAGCATAAGTGTGTCCAAATACCATGTCTTTATTTGAAAACCAGGAGCAAGAAGCATAGATTTTACTGTCAGCAGAAATATTCTATTATTGAACATTCTCATTGGACAATAAAGTTCTCAAATAAAACCTATTCTTTCATTGTCATTGTTGTCATTTGTCAGATTTAGGTCAAATTGTAGTGCAACACAACCACTGTCACAGAATTATATATGCGGAAGCCCAGAAACATCCCTGAGTATTAGGCGTATCTTCGATATGCTATAAGTAATAAGCTTAAATACTATAACCCTGTCATCATATGTGAAAACAACATAATTTGTGATAACATTCAGTAAACATTGGCAACATTAGCATAAGATTGGCATTCTAATGTTAAAGGAATGGAAATATCATCTAATAAAGAACAGCATCTTCAGTGGAGACCAGAGATCAATACCGCCCTTCCAAAAGCTGCATCTTGTCTAGCCCTGGTGTCCAGCCTACAATGCTTAATAAAAGTCAGAGGCTGAGACCAGACAGCAGCTTTACATATATCTTCCAAGGCAATTCCAGTCAAAAAAGCAGAGGATGTTGCTACCGCCCTAGTAGTATGTGCGCGAACCCTGGTAGGGAGAGGCGAACCCGACAGTTCATAACAGAGGTGGATGGTGGCTGCTATCCATTTGGAAAACCTCTGCGCTGTTATGGGTAGTCCTTTCTTCGGTTCTGAGTAGCATTGAAACAGTCTCTTGGAATGACTGGAAACTCTAGTTCTGTCCAATCAAAAGGCCAAGGCCCTCCTTACATCCAAAGCATGTAACCAACGTTTGGTATCGGTGGTTAGATTCGGAGCCAGGGTAGGCAACACAATGTCCTGACACATATGGAAGGCAGACACCACCTTTGGCAATATTGGTACGGAGGACTATCTTCTCCCTATGGAACCTAAGGTAGGGTTCGTCCCTCCGCAAGGCACAAAGTTCGCCCGCTTGGCGAGCTGAAGTAATAGCCACTAAAAAGGCTGTCTTCCAAGAAACCAGCCTTAAGTCTTCCAAGAAACCAGCCTTAAGCCATAGGCTCAAAGGGCTTTCGTACTAAGGAGGCCAAGACCACATCTAAACTCCAGGCTGGTGTCGGTATCGACGATGGAGGATGCAAGTTACTGAAACCTTTCAAAAAGCTTTTCACTAGAGGGTCTCTAAAAAAAGAAGGTTTACCCTTGAAACGATAATGGGAAGATATGGCTGACAAGTAACATTTGATGGAATTCAAACAGAGTCCAGCGTCGACCAGCGTCATCAAAAATTCAAGAACAATAGGTGTTGAGGCTCGGGATGGAGAGAGGTCCCTTGATGACAAGAACTCAAGAAATTTCCTCCATTTCGAAGTGTAGGATTTAGTGGTGGCTGGTTTCTGTGCTGCCTGAATCAGAGTCTGTATCAACACCGGTAAGGCCTCTAGGCCTGAGTTCTCTAAGTCCGAACTCTCCAAGCCACCAGTGGGAGGTTGTCCATTTCTGGGTAACGAATTCATCCGTTCCGAAGGGTGAGCAGGTCCGGCTTGAATTCGAGTCTCAGATACTGGTGTCTTGATAGGTGTAACAGGGAAGGAAACCATGGTTGTCTTGGCCACCAAGGGGTGACTAGGATGGCGTTGGTGTGGTCTCGAGTCATTTTCGATAGGACTCTTGTTATTAGTGGAAATGGGGGAAATGCATACAGAAGCTCCCCCAACCACTCGAACAGGAAGGCGTCTCCGAGAGAATTTGGGCTCCTGTAGAGGGAGCAGAAGTTGATATACTGGCTGTTTTCCTTGGTTGCAAAGAGGTCAATCGACAGTGTGCCCCATTGTCGAAACAGGTCCGCTACCATGTCAGGATGGAGTGACCATTCGTGCTAAGTTGGTCTGCGAGCCTGTTCTCTGGAGATGGATTGCTTGGAGAAAGATCTTCCTCTTGATGCACCAGTGCCATATTTTCAGTGTGATATCTAACAGATCTGGGGATCTCGTTCCCCCTTGTTTGTTTCTATAGTACATCACTGTCATGTTGTCTGTTTATAGCAGGATCACCTTGCCGGTTTCAAAGGCCTTCAGTGCCTTCTGCACCGCCAACATCTCGAGGAAGTTTATATGGCGATCTCTTTGGTCCGAGGTCCATTTGTGAGTAAGTAAGACCTGAGTTTGGGGTCCCCAACCTAATAAAGAGGCATCCATTGTCAAGGAGATCTGGAGTTGTGGCTGAAGAAAGGGCATGCCTGCGCAAATGTTGCGGGAATCTACCCACCAGCGAAGAGAGTTGGCGATGGCCTTCGGTACCAAGATCCACTTTGAGGGTGAGTCGACCAGTGGGTTGAAGATCAAGAGGAACCAAGCCTGGAGAGGTCGAAACCGTAGTCTCGCCAGAGGTGTGACAGACGTCGTCGAAGCCAAATGCCCTAGAGCGATCTGGACATCCTGGGGTTGGATACGCCTGTTTGTCATGCAGGCCTGGACCACCTTTTTGAGCGTGTTGAATCGGTCGTGTGGAAGGTAAGCCTTGCATCTTACCGAGTCGAGGGTGGCTCCTATAAACCTTATTCAATTTGAAGGGGTCAGGTTGGACTTTTCCTCATTTATTACTAGTCATAGCCAACGCAGAAGATTGAGGGCAAAGTCAAGATCCCGGAGCAACTGGGTTCTTGAGTCCGAAGCGAAGAGCTAGTCGTCGAGGTAAGGGAAGACTCTTATGCCTCTTCGATGCAGGTATGCCACTATAGGAGCCATGCACTTTGTGAAGACTCTTGGCCGAAGGGGAGGATGTTGTACCGGTAGGATAGCGAAGGCCAGGAAACACCCGTGGCTGTCCCGAATCGAAATGTGAAAGTAAGCGTCCTTGAGGTCTGCTGTCGCGAACCAGAGATCCTGGCATAACAGAGGCAAAATGGAAGAAAGAATTACCATACGGAAGCGGAGATATGACAAATGTTAATTCAAGCTTCTGAGATCTAGTATGGGCCTAAGGGTCTCATCAGGCTTCGGAACTGTAAAATATCGAGAGAAAAAGCAATATGGAGTGTCCCCAGGGTCCACGGGTGAAATGGACCCTTTTGCTTGTAAAGCACATACTTCGTCAAGAAGGGTGTTTGAGGGGGGGTTGGGGACGATGAATCCTGTGCAAGGAAGGGTCTCGAACTTGAGGGCATAGCCCTTATGGATGATTTTTAGGACCCATGAGTCCGAAGAAATGTTGGCCCAGGTGTAAAACAGACCAAGTTGGTGGAGGAAGATTGGAGGTGGGGTGATGAAGTGCGCTGCAACCTTCCTGGGTCGCTCGATGTCATGCTAACGAAACACCTTATGGTATTTAGCTGGGGCCAAAAATTGACGCCAACCTGAAGATGAGGAAGACTGCGATGGGTAATGCTGTCTTGGTTGCTCCTGGTGTTGGTATGGTCTGTCCTGGAAGGGTTGTCGGTATGGAGTATAACCGGGGCGCATGGTCCTGAAACGGTGCCTAAAGGTGGATTGAGAGCTTGAGGACATGCCATGTTTTCTGGCCACGGCTTTCATCCTATACTTAAAGTTGAGTTTGTCATCAGTCTCTTTATTAAACAAGCCTGAATCATCAAAAGGCATTTCTTCTATGGTTGACTTTGCATTTGGATTCAGGTCTGAGCTCCTTAGCCAGGCATGCCTCCGCAACGCAATGGATGCTGCTATGGCCTTAGCTGAACAATCCACCGAGTGTCTGGCGGACGTGATTAGCCAGCTTCCAATGGAATGAGCCTCCTCCTTCAGTTCGTTAGCCAGTTTGTTGGACTCCTCAGGGACATCAGGCAGGATCGTCGAGAGTCTCTCCATTAGATAGTGTATGTATGCCCCCATACAAGCATTATAGCTGGCGACTTTCAATCCAAGAACTGATGCGGAGTAGGCTTTCTTTGCTAGGGCATCTATTTTCTTGGCCTCCCGGTCCGAGGGGGACGTAGAGGTCTTCGGTGTAAAGGAGCGTTGGGAGCCTTCCGCTATTGCCAAATTCTGTTTTGGGTGTGAGAAAAGCCAAGACGTAGAGGACGGAGTAATTCTATACAATGCCTCTATTTTCCTTGAAGATGCCGTTGTAGAAGGAGGGGCATCCTAAGATCTTTTCGCTTTATTTTCTATTGACGGCAGGAACGGGATGGAAAGTGGAGTGGGGACTTTGCCATGCATCCTCTTCTCCACCAGATCAGTGGCATCCTTCTCGAGATGGGTAACTTCGAGTTCGAGAGCTCGTCCCATACGAATGATATGCTCCAAGAACAAACGGACATCATTGGTCGGGGAAGCCGCCCCCGGAATGTAGAAATCTTGCGGGGATTGCGGGGCCTCCAATTCGGAGCTGTCTGAGGCGTCCCTTCTGGACGGTTGGGTCTCCCTAATCGGCTTCTCCTCCGACTGCGAGACGAGATGATGGGTCACCAGCAGAGGAGATGGCGAGCGGTCTCTTGAAATCGAGCGGCCCCTCGAACCTGATCGGTGCCTAAGAGTAGATGTCTGTGTGCCTGCCGAAATAGCCTGTGCTCTTGGCACCCTGGGTATCTCTCAGGCTGGTGGTTGTTTTTCAGGTGGTGATTTTGTATAAAGATGGCAACGAATCAGTTCACGATCCACAGGCATGTAGTATGTATCTGTCTCGCTGTCATATATATAATTCAGCCTGCGGGGTGAAAGATCTTGATCTAGAGAGCGGCGTGGCATGGGGGTTGGCGAGCGTTCCCGCCTAACCCGTTTCGGAGGAGATAATGCAGGTGGTTCTTCCAAGTCTCGGATAGAGGTTGCCTGCACCGGGACCGAAGTCGGGACTGACGATGCCCTTCTCGGGAGAGGGGTGGCGCCCGCTTCCACAGTTGGTTCATCTGACGCCGGGGGTTCTCGGCACAGTTTCTTGAAGGAATGGTGGTGGCTGTTGGGGTCTGAATGGTGTCTTTTGCCAGGCTTTGAGCCACTGGACTTAGAACCTGAATGTTTCTTGGGTTCTGAGCTGTCCCTTGTCGAATCCGACCCTTTTTTGGGGTCCGAGGATTTTTTATGCGAATCCTCCTTAGCTTAGACAGTCTCTTTCGATCCTTTCTTGTGCCCCTTCTTTTTCTCCAGATGGGAGCGCCCACCAGCAGATTCTTGACCTGGTGTGGCAGCCGCCATCACCGCTGTAGAAGTAGACACCGACCCCGAGGCCACGGGCGCGGGAGGGGACTTAATGGTCTCCTGGGGCTGAAGTGACTGCATAAGCCTTTAATAGAGCTTCCCAATTTGCATTGCGGGCAAACCCTTGGATTGTGACTCTCTCCGAGGCATAAAAGGTACGTTTTGTGACTATCCTTCTCAGGAATCTTGCCTCCGCATGTGTCGCAATGCTTAAATGGAGGCGCCATCTCAGGCTCCAGAACTTCGAAGCCAGGGGAAGACGCCAATCAGAACACAAAGAGTGCTCAGAAACAGTCCGAAGTCCAGCCAGCCAAATCCACAATCAATCTGAAGGAAAAGCAGAAGAATAGTTGAAGAAACGGTCTGTGAGTCTCAGCCGAATACAAGCAATTTACTAGTGAAGTTCCAAGCTACCACAGCGGCGGAAAAAAAGGAAATGGAGAAAGAGCGGGAAGGCAAGGGAATTATATAGGGATGGGTGGAGCTACGGCCAAAAAGTTGCAATTCGAGTTCTGCCTGGCGATTCCAGAAGTTTCCGACAGTAAAACCCATTTGTATGTATTCACAGAGACCACGAAGAAGAAATGCATATGCCACCACTGGAGACAACAACGGTTGTCCCTAATGGCGGTGTGGCCACATGCATGCTCAGCCATTGGGGATAACACAGACTTGCCATCCACAGATGGTTGAATCCGCAGATGGCAAGTCCATGGATATGGAGAGAGACTGTATGTTGAAAGTAAACTATTTACAAGTGAAAATAATATGGTTCAAGGAAATTAGTTGCATCACACCTAGTATGCTCACTTGACTGGAGAGGCTTTGATTTAAAATAGCTATTGCATGTCATTCAGGTTATTCTGGCTCATGAAATCTGTTTTTTTAAAAAATAAGTAATATACTCATGGCTTCAATGTAAAAAAATTTAAGGAATACATTGAAATGTTTCGTCACCTGTGGCTGTCAAAGTTTTTGACTTCAGACTCCAGAATCCCTGACTGTTGTCTACTGGCTGGGATTTATGAGAGTTGAATCCCACAAATAGTTGGAGATTGAGAATCATCAACTGTAACTAATGGCATTTAATAGCAGCCTATTGTTATATGACAGTTCGTTTTATGTATTTGTTTTTAGCCCTTCAGGTTTCATCAGCCTTCTTTCTTTATGATAATGACAGCAGATCAACAACACCCCAAACTTCCTTGGCACAGTCCATAGTCTGGGATCTCTTTACCTCTCTGGCAGCTCTCTCTCCAGCCTGTACTGCCCCTTCCATGCCACCAGTCCACTGTGTAGCTGTCTCAGTGCCAGCAAAGTAGATCCTACCTACTGGCTGACGAATTATCCTTTAAAACAAGCATTACAACACATGTTAAAAGAACAGAGATAATCATCCACCTTGCAGATAATGGCTTTTTATAAGGTGCTGACATGCACCAAGAGGTACTGTGCCTAGCCTTGCTTGTCTGTTATTTTCTTTTGGTAGTTTTCTGAAGGAACTACAATCCACTGACAGCTTTCCAGAAACCACTAACTTATCTGTCATGAATGCTGAAGTTCTTTTTTAGCAATGTACCCGCAAAGGTAAGACATCCCTTGTGGTGGCAGCGCAGAATGTCTATCCATCAAACTCTGCCACAGTATACTGTATGTAACAACAATTATTTAAACTTTGGGGGGGGGGGGCAATGTATATTTCAGAGCAATTTTACTACCATGGGTCTTCAAAATATGTTAATATCCTTGTGGCTGCCTTAGAACAGTCAGTTTTGTACTCCAGGACAACTTATTATAGGACATACCCAAAAGAATATCCACATTATTATGGACAAAAATACTGTACTCCTCTCTAACAAGCTCTGAGAACTGTACAAAAGCCATGCACTTACTTACAGACAGCTATCTAGCTCTAAACAGACATTTACCTGTAATATCTGATCATGTAACAGGGCTACAGAGGTAAGAAACAGACCATGTGGCAGACCCAGGTGCCAATTCTACTTTAGGCAATGCTATTACATCACCTAATAATGTAATCTATAATATCAGTTGTTCATACACATGCTCATAAATGTATATGTAATAAAATGTAATAAAAGTTACTGAAGAAAAAAAAAGAATATTTTGTAGTCCAACCACTGATGATACCAATGTCAACACAGAATATGTTATAATTTTGTTTTACCTGCCACATTGGGTCATTACGCCTGGTGGGAGATAGGCTATACAGCCACCAGAATATTGTTCTTCGCTCCAGTTCTTTTCTTCATAATGCACAGGCTGCATGAAGAAAGCATGCAAAACAAAGTATTAGATACATTTTAGTCTAGAAACCAAAGAGCTAATAATAAAAAGTTTAGCCATGAAGTTGTAATTATTAATATTCCACCAATGTTTGATGCTCTTCTTCCTTACATGTAATGCTTCTTCTGTTCCCAGCACTTTTGCATACAGTTCACATATTTTTTTCTTTCTACATGAAGAAAAAAAGGTTTAAACACATGTGAAAGAATCCAAATCCATCATAATTTGATCAGTAATAAACTATCAAAGCTATAGTACAGGTCTAATTATGAAATGTGTATATTTTTAATAGGCCCATCTTTTGAAGTACACTGATGTTCTTACACTAAACTGCTAGACTTTTCTCTCTGTCTCTATACACCAGGGGAGTGCTCTTGAGCTGGCCATAATTTGGAAATGGAATACATTCTGAGGAATTCATTTTCTCCACAGAATGCTTTCTACTGTTTTCCCCTCTTAGGTTAGATGGTAGTGGAGCTAATGTGTATTCAAGCCATTATTTCTCCTCCTCACTATAATCTAGCACATTTGCAATGTCTCTCATTCTCTTATTCTCTCTCTCTCTCACACACACACAGAGCATTACTTTCTAACCAGGAGGGAGTCTATCAAATTGTTAGAAAACAAGTGTGAATACAGTGGTCCCCCGCCTTACGAATCCCCCGGGGTTGCGAAAACCCCGGGATCCGAAAGGCAGCGGACCGGCTTCCTATCCCTCGGGATACGAAAGATCCCCCGGGATACGAATAAAAAAACCGCGCGGCCCCTTTAAATCAGCCGCGCGGTCCATTGAGTTTAGCGGTCCCCCGGGAAACGAAAGCTTCCGGGTTACGAAAGTAATCCCGGAACGGATTACTTTCGTAACTTGGGGGACCACTGTATGGGTGGCAGCACAGTTAACAAAAGCATGTAGTTTTCCACAGTGAACTAAAATGCTTTCTTTTTTTTATTTTACTGCATTGCACTACTTTTGGTTCTATGATTACTGAACAAGATAGTGGTTCTACTATAACAAGGAGTTACAGATAAAGGTAAAAATCAATTCTCTTGCATTCATCTCTTAGCCATCATTAGAAGTTGCAATATTCCCAAAACAATTTACAACAGAAAATGTCTAATTCTACATGAAGATAATAAATCCATAAAATCATATTTGAGGATGAATTAGTCAAGACAAACCAAAGAACCCAAGAGTTTAGGATGACGAATTAAATGTGTTGGAAGCTCTCTGAATAGGGTACAAAGTATTCCTCCCTGAAAGATGTTCATTTACCAATGTCTTCAAAAAAGAGACTGGCTTGGCTTCTCCTGAAGCATCTGTGGCTCCAACCCAAGGACCTCACTGATTTTAGATCAGGGGCCCATTTCCTGTTCTGGGGCAAGATGCCTGAACTGACAGTTGTTGGCAGGTTCAGCCATTGAGCATAGTTTCTTTCTGCAAAGGCTGTCTGAACTGGAAGTTGGGAGTCTTATAGTGCTTTTGTTCCTGCTTGGAAAACAAATTTCAGAAGGTTGTATAACAGGGCTGCCATTCTGTGTAAAAATTTTGTTGTGTTCCTCAGGCACTACTCCATTCCCAATGCTCATTAATATCTACACTGGGGAGTAGATGAATCATATGGCCTTTCAAAATGTTGTGAACTGCTAACAAGGAGAGGAATTCTGGGATCTGCAGTTCAGAACCATTTGGACAGCCACATGATTCCTCTCTCTGATCGACAAGAACATATGGGTGGAGATTGCCCATAGGAGGAGAATGAGGCTCATTTCCCTAAAAAATGTTGTCTTCTCTAAACCATGTTGCCCTTCTCTTGAAAAAGCAGATTCACAGTTTAGGAGTATTCACTGATCCAGTTTTTCTCACTTGATGTTCTAATGGCCTCAGAAGAAGACAGGAACCTGCTTTCTACTGAGTCAGACTCTTTGTCAATCTAGCCCAGTATTGTCAACATGAACTTTCAAGGCAGAAGTTTTCTCTCCTGCCTGTATTAAATCTATCCTTATCTAGAGAGGCTGGAGACTACAGCTGGGATTTTCTACATGTAAAGTATATGCTCTACTTCTGAGCTAGAGTACCTCAAAGCATCACTGAATACTTTTGTCAGCTTCAGTTGCTATGCCAGTTACACCTCAACCATGATAGAGAGCGTGGTTGCAGTTATCCATGTTGTGGTAACCTCTCCTGGATTATTGCAACGCTTTATGCCAGAAACTTCCTCTAAACATGGTCTAGTAACTTCATAATAAAAAGAAAAGAGTAACAAGTCTGCTTTCATGTTAGACAATACACAGGTTTAGAAGTTGCTCATTCTTACCTCTCTTCTTTGCTAAGCTCTGTGAGTTTAAATGCTTTTCTTCCAACAATAAAACTAAATTGAAAAGGAATTACACAAATTAATACACTGATTTGAGACATACACATGTAAAACTTTTCTACTTGAAGCATTTAAAACAACAACAGAGAGACAGATGGAGATGCCACCTCAAATCTCATTTTGAGAGAAAGGCAGGATATATCTACAATAAATAAATAAATAAATACACTTTTGGCTGTGACTTGTGCCTATTCAACTGCAGCAGAGCAGAGATTGCCCTGTGTAAGATTAAATGGTTCTGTTGATAATGACACTAATTACCTGAGCAAAAAGTGTGTGTGTGGGGGGGGGAGTGTAATTTTGCACCTAGCCAGCCTCTGTGAACCTATCAAAGAAGATGTCAAAGGACATAGGAATGGTGATCAGCAGAACAGATGACATGGCAGGAAAAGCAAGCCTACCATCATTCCTTCCTAATAGGCGTTCAACTTTTCCAGTTCTTGATATAAGTATGAATGTCTTGATTATATGGTTGGCCTTGCTCTCTGTGTACCCATAAATAAAATAAAATGTCCATGTTTTCTCTTTCTAGCATCACTGACTTCATTTTAAGACAGAAATATTTTATATACTGTAATTTATATGAGATGAGATCTATGGTTTTGAAATCAGCTAAGTGCCACTGCATTTTTAACATTTTCCCTAAAATCCTTTTTAATGCTCAATATATTTTTTAAAAATTATACCTACTGATTATAAGTCTGTCATTTTTAAAAAATCACTGGGTAATGACAGGAGACAACCATATCCCTCTCCTAAGTATTATAGATTTAAAGCATACAACAGGTTTCTTCTTGAATCTGGTTTGAGGATTCAGAACAGCTGTTCATAAATGCTATGAGAAACTTGCAATTTTCAGTAAGCAAGCAAATAACTGATTGTGTTTTTTTCATGTAATCCAAAGTGCTGCTTCATTAATGGTATTTCCAAAAGCAAAACGCCACAGATTGCCATTACTATCAGAACATGGGGATGTAGCTGTGTTTCCTCCGGATTTTGCTGGTTTAATTTAGATGTAATCACTTCTCCACTACTGGATCTCTCCCACATGAAATAAAGGAGAAGGCAGCCTCCTGACTCCTCTGCCATTGCTTTCTCTGACCTAGATGGACGAAAGGCTCAGCGTGGAGAGAAGGATAGGCTCAGAGTCCTTGGGGCTAGCAGCCAGCTGTAGCTTTACCTGATGGTCAGGGGATGAGAGAGAAGGCACAGTTTTTAAAGTCCAAGCCCCTCTCCCTAGTGGATTCAGCCCAGCTGTAGCTTTGCCTGATGGTCAGAGGATGAGGGAGAAGGCACAGTTTTTAAAGTCCAAGCCCTCTCCCTAGTGTATTCAGACCAACTGTAGTTTTGCCTGATGGTCAGGGGATGAGAGAGAAAGTCCAAGCCCCTCTGCCTAGTGCATTCAGCCCAGTTGTAGCTTTGCCCTATAGTATATTGCTAAGCAGCAGTTGAATAGAAATGGTAGCAATAGCTTCCATTTGTACTCCTGGCAGTCACACTAGAGAAGGAGTAAACAAGTAATCCCTAAAGGGAAGCTGGGATCATTCTTATAAAGCCAAACCCAGGATGGACAACTTTGGCATATAAGGGAACTGATTTTCTTCCCCTGTGCTCTCCACAATCCTAGTTTTACATAAAAACATAGCTATTATTTCCACCCTTACTGTTTCTACTGTTATGGAATAAATTCCAGAAGTGTTCATACTACACCAACTTGTGCTGATACATTTCAGTGTTTGTGCTAATATATTGTCTGAAATGTGAGGAGGGTCAACAGACAACTGGAAGGGCAAATAATGCTAGGACTGGGAATGTAAAATGAAGGAAATCAGCTCCTTAAGAGGAAACAAAGTAGTATGTAGTTATGCTGAATTCTCAAAGGACAGCGACAAGTGGAAAAAGGTGATGATACATGTGTGCTAAATCAGAGGACATACATCGGAGGACATTTATGCCATAAATATGATTTCTCTAAAGAGCAGAGGGTTGAGAGCCAGGGGCCTATCAGATGTTCAAATACAACTCTCATCACTCCTCAGTACTGACAAGGCTGACTAAGGTTGGTAGGAACTGGAGTGTAACAAACATGGAGGGCCACAGATTTCCCAGGCTTGTTGTTAGACTGCCTTACATTATTTAGATTACATTCTATTAGTTTGACAACAGCCAGTTTTTCTAAGCCTTCTACAAATATTTCTATAGTGGAATATTAAAAAAAATTGGATTTATTACCCCATAATGGCAGGTTCAGACTCATCCGGTTTAGTATCATCTAAGGCTGCTGAAACTGGACCTTCCTCATCCAAAATCACCATGGCACCACAGCATCCTGACAGGAAAAAGGAAGACTAAATAGCTAAATTTACAGTACTATTGCCAGGCATACATTTAACATATACACATGCAAAACGTTTTTTGTTTTTGTTTTGTTTTTTGTTACATTTATGGCTCTTCTGAACTGTCAGATACCAAAAATACTGTAGTGTTTCTAAACTTCCAGGAAACAAATATCAGTAAAAAGTGGGTGAAATGCATCTCTATTGCCTAGTGTCACGAAGAAAGATAGTGCTAATACTTAAAATACTGAGATAATGGCACTATTTATGCTGTGTTTACATAAAAGATGGGCAGAGAAACTACATGAGTAAATGTGCACAGTCACATGAAATCATAAGGACATCCATCATTAGATTTCTGTAGCTGTGATTTACCAAGCCAAGCTCAGCATGACAGCTCCATCAATACCCATGCTACAATCCTAGCCAGCAGGAGAATGATTTTAAAATCTTTCCTGCATCCACTCCTGTTTTCAGAATCCAGCAGTTTAATTTCAATAAAAACAATTGTCAGGGAAGGTTATAAGATGTTCTGGGTAATGTCAAGTCTGACCTGAAGATGCTAAAAATTCTTAATTGTGAAATACATACCCAGCTTTTTCCAGAAGGCTTCTTTGTAGTACATCATGCTTTTAATAACAGAGCCCTTTGGAAGACGCTGGATTAACTGGTTTCTTTTTGCAGGCAGTTCTGGTTTGAAATGGATCTTTGAGGTTAAAAGAGGTGGAATTGCGCTGATCACATACCTGCCCTGTAAAATGCAACACAGAAAAGTAACCAGCTTATGTATTTTAAAATTATATTTGAAATATTTTTATCTAACTTTGGGGGCACACTGTGGTTACAAAACAATTGATAAGGCTCTAAATCATAGAGAAAATTAACCAAATATAAAATAGTATAAATGAATTTGTCTTTAAGATTTTTAAAAAAGCAGTGAAGTCATACATATTTGCCCTGGGATAAATACACTGGAAAACTAAACACTGACAAAAATTCAATGTAAAAAGGCAAGCAAACATTCATTGGTGTACAAGTTTTTCATGCAGTTTCTAGTTATGTACACTCATCAATCTCACATGTATATGAGATGAAACCTATGAAGATTATAATGGTAGTCAAGTGACATATTTACAAAAGGATGCAAGACAGAGTGTCACATGTTTTGGGGAGAAACATTCACAATTAAATCAATAAAATAAATTTTAAAAACATCCACAGAGCAATCTGCAAAGGTGGGGGTTAATAAAAGTGATGTAAAAGCTGATTAACTGAATGTGAGCCCTCTTAAAGGCATACTGCATTCATTCTTACTGGATTACCTTATATATCTCATGGTTCAATGTCTCCACAATAACACTGTCACCTGACTGATCAATGCCAATTACTGGTCTCCCTAGTTTAACATTGTCTTTTAGTTGTTCCATGATCTTCTCAGTAATCTGTCCAGAACCCCCAACAAACTTCCTCTCCTAGGAAGAAAAACAGCAGAATTGGAAGAAAGAGAAGAAATTAGTAGCCAGAAGCTGGTGTGTTATAGGCCAGATGTATGTAGGTGGTAGGCTAAACAATAAACTGTGGCAAATACATTGCTGACAGTTTAGGATCATTTGCTTAAAAACAAAAACAAACTTTTGAATAAGAACCACTTCATTTAAGTAGGACAGTTATAATTTTTTTCATCCTCCAGTTAGTCTCCAATTTTTGGATCTTTTGTTGTGCTGAAAAAATCCATTTGGCAAAAAGCACACTTTGATAACCATTTCTTCTGGAAGGAGAACGGAAGTGCTATGACAGCATGCAGAGAGGCAAGGAGAAAGCTGTGTGTTTCCCTCTTGCTGCTTCTCAGCTTTCTTTTGTCACGTGAAAAGGCCCATAGGGGGAAAAAAGGATTTCCCCTAAAATGACTGGCAAGAAATAGAAACAAGGATAATGGTGGAGCAATGATACTAAGGGCTAAAAGCTGAGTAAAGGGCCAAAAAGGTAATGTACAGAAAGGCTCAGGGCTTAAATTAGACAATTACGTCCCTGCCTGCAGTGTGACAGACACATGACACCAAGAATCCTACTTCTCTTAATATTTTGACTGAGACATTTATTCCCCTGTGGTCTCTTAGTACTAGATTATGCATTTTGAAATTGGAGAAGTTACTTCTTAAAACTACAAGTCCCAGAACCTCCACCTAGTATGGTCAGTGGAAAAACTGTATCTGTTTGAAGAAAAATTGTTTTTTTAAAAACATACAATAGTATAGTATATCTGTTTATCTCTAATTGTGAAATACATGATCAGACATTAAAATGTTTTTCTACAATTTCTGTCTGTCAGATCATGAGAAATCAAGCAAAGCATAAACTCACTTGACAGCACTGTCAGCACATATGTGTCCAAAGATGACTTCCCTATTTACAGAAATGGTATTTTATTTTCTGTAAAATTTGGTACAGCTCAAAAACTCCCCAAATACCTTTCTAATTATGGCATCCAGTAAGTGGAACTTCAATTGTATGTTTATTCAGCTAGAGATACTGGTTTATATTATGTTTTAAGTTCACAGTTAATTGGCTAGTAACCATGGAAACAAGAGCAGAAAAAAATGACTGGAAGCAGCATGGCTGAATGGAAGAGAGGGAAAGTAATATTAATTTAATTTCCACAGCAGACTAGATATGAGGCTACATTTCTAGATCTGTAACAAATGTTTTGCACAATGTTGTTCATTGTAGTTTATACTCTAGAATTACAGAAAATGGCATGCCATATAATTTCTTTATATACTCTGAAAAGAAAGTATACTTTTACATACCAGTCCTCCATTTGTTATAGAAGACATCCTGGTGGTTCCCCCACTCAACTTCACATACCACAGAAACCAGAGAGCAGAGACTTCATGTGTCTCAGCAGTGATATTGACATTCACAAAGTGTGTAGCATAATCCCTGGTTGTTCTGTGAACAAGACACAATGCAGACAGAGAGAGACTTGCTTAATTTCATTATACTTTAGAGTACTTTTCTCCCACTAAAATTAAATGAACTACTTTCTCAGAATGTAATTGTAGCACCTTTGGGACTGAGAAAAAGAAAGAAGTTGGTAGCACAAGCTTTCAGATGAGGAAATAGACTAAAGTCTACAAAAGCGTAAGCTATCAATTTTTGTCTTTTTTCAGTTAGTCTCAAAGGTGCTACAAAACCCCTTTACATACTAATCTAGACTAACATAGGCCCTAAACAGATGGACGCTATAGGCGCCCTCGTCATGTGCTAGGGTTGCCTCAGGGCGGAGCTTACACACACCCTGCAACCCTAGCACATGACGAGGGTATCAAGATGGTGACGCACTGTGTACATGGGCGCCGCCATCATTACGTAAGGGCTGTGTGGCATCCACATGGTGCCATGTGGCACTTATGTAATCAGTGTGCCAGTGGCGCATTTATTACACCTTTGCTGCATGCCACCATGGTTTTAAAAGAACTTGTATTTTGCAGGTTCTTTTTCCACTGGTGGGAAGCTGCGTTGTTTGGCCACTATGGCTTCCTGCCGGCAGAAAAACAGCCACCAGGAAGGCGCCCTTTGGGGGCAGTATGTACTGCCCCATAGTAATGTCTCTGAATTCTACTTTGTTGGAAAACTTGATCACCTTCCCCACTGCCATTCCCTTCTCCTATTGTGCCATTTCTTTTTAGATTGTAAGCCGGAGGGCAGATAATTGTCTAATTAACTATCTGTAAGCCACTCTGGGAGCCTTTGTGGCTGAAGAGCAAGGTTTAAATACAATAAACAAACAAATAAATAAAACATGATAAATATATTTCTTCTATTTGATGAAAAGAGGAAAACTTGAATGAATGAAAACTCTTCCTTTGACCACTAGTTTTGCTAATTATCTGTCTATTTTTTCAGGTGAACAGCTAAGAATCATGTACCATGAGGTAAAGTTGCAACATGTGTTAATTTACTTACTTTGTCCAGCAATGTTTGTTAATAAATTCTTTCATTGTCATCTTGTCCAGTTGGTCAGCATTTGGTGCATCCCAGGGCGCTTCAGCAGGAATCTAAATAGAAGTAACTAAAGTTGCTGCAACTTCAAAATCTTTTCACCAAGGTGACACCCAAACACCACAATACCATTCCTCATGCAATTTAATCATTAAATAAAGGACATTAATGTAATTTCACAATTATAAATAGATTTTCTTCATATTTTATGTAGAACAAACCCACATAGAAAAGGAAATTAAATGAATAGATTTTTAAACAGATCTAGAACCACTGACAATAGGACATGTATTTTCAAAAAAATTTCTAACACTGTAGAAATTATCTGGATTTATATTTAATGCTTAATATATCTCACAATACTTCTCACTTTCATATTAAACATCCCATGAGACAGTTGTTTCTCTTACTTAAAAAAACAAAAAAGTCAGCCATTTAACAGAGTACATGCCAGGACCAAACTACTAGATGTGATGACAGATGCTCAATATATTTAAATAGAGAAATGCTCTAATCAGAAAAACGAGGAGTGGAGAATCTGATTTTTACAGCAAAGAGAAAGATGGATTTCAGTTAAAAAAAAAAAACCTGCCCCGTACTTGCTGTTTACTGCTCACAGCTTCCTGAGATAACAAGTCTGTCCTGAAGGTGCTATACACTTTGATGGTTGTACATAATACAAGACATACACAGTTAAATTTGTTTATGGCTTTTCAAAACCAGAATGATTCTATACTGGGGCTATACATGAAGAAGGTAACCAAAACACAGATTTCTACCAGTTGTGTTTCATTGATGGTTAGTATTATTCTCCTGCTGTGTTTCAGGCATATTTTTTTTCCCTGAAGGACATATACCGGTAGCAATGGTTCTTGATTTGTGCTTTTCAAGATTTTTTGCTCAAGAAACCCCAGCCACCATAGTCAATAGTAAGGGATTGTGGGAACTGAAAATCAAGACATCTGAAAGACCAGAAGCTGACAACTACTACTATATGGCACAGTGACACTTGATAATTAATCATAGCAAATGGTGTTCTTTGCCCCATATTTTATATAGTATAAAGTATGAATTTTATAAATATTGAAAATAGTTATTCAGTGGATCAGCCATGTGCATGTTACATCTTCATTACTTCCAGCATACCTTTTCCCCCAATTCATCCATTGTTCTCCAAAAATTGTTAAAATCTAGATATACAAAAGGATTCCATATTGAAGGAAAGGCACCATAGAGCGGATAAGACTTCCCCTGGATAAAGTAAGAAAATAAGGAGTTTCTTAGTATTAAGGTTAAATCCCCATAATTTGTGTGCAGTTGTATGGACTAACTCATCAACATTCAATAAATAAAACTTAGAATAAATCCTAAAAGAACATGAACAGATTAAAAAAAGATTAAGAACAATTTGAAATGGGGCTGAGAGCTATAAGTTCCACAGATCATCAGCTACCTAGCTGGGGGATCCTTGAAGTTACAGAATGAAATCTTGTTGGTTATTCTCATTGAGTGTGCATGCCCACTGAATGTATTATTTTGACAATCAGTCAACACCTGAATAAATAAACTTGATTAAATGGGCTTGCTCTAATTAAGTCTAACAATAGAATTTCAGTTCATTCGAGATGTAGTGCTGGAGAAGAGTCCTACGGATTCTGTGGACTCAGGGTGCATCTACATTGTAGAAATAATGCAGTTTGACACCACTTTAAGTACTGTAGCTGCATCCTATGGAATCCTGGGATTTATCGTTTTACAAGGTCTTTAGCCTTCTTTGCAAAGGAGTGCTGGTGCCTCATTAAAGTGCAAATCCCAGGATAGAGTCATGGTAGTTAAAGTGGTGTCAAACTGTTTTATTTCTACAATGTGGGTACACCCTCAGTCTCATGCAAAAGGTTAAAGGACTCGGTCTCTCCACACCTCTGTTCTGCAAGTTTTGATTTTCAGACTTGTTTGTATGTAATCTCATATGCACTTACATAATCAGAAACACTCTAGGCCAAAGTATTTGCAAACTTTCCATCTGCCCTTAAGGGCAGCTTGCCATATTTTGTTGCATAGTTTGAGAACACTTATAAGACTGAACCTTAAAGACTTTATTCTTCCCACAGCCATTTTACTCTGTTGCTGTTTTGGTTTCTGTTTCTTTGTTACTTGGGTTAATTTTAATACTATGTTACTTATTTCATTATTCTGAAGGTGCTTTTCATTGATTGTTTGTTTTAGCACTGCTATTGCATGTTGAGTTTTGCAGGCCTCTTAAAGCACCTCTGTGAGTGGGGGAAAGTAGGACAGAAATCTATGGATAAATACATGAACAGATACGAATAAACCCACACACAAACTCACACCACTCCAAATATGGAAACAACCTAAGGATCAACTTCCAAAAATTTAAGTCAAAGAGATACAGTACTTCAGGTTCGCCAGTCACCTACCGTGTTTCCCTGAAAATAAGACACTGTCTTATATTATTTTTTGCTCCCAAAGATGCGCTAGGTCTTATTTTCAGGGGATGACTTATTTTTTTCATGAAGAATTCACATTTATTGTTGAACAAAAAATATTAACATTTATTATATATTGTATATATATTTATATACAAATACTTTGCTAGGTCTTACTTTCGGGGGAGGCCTTATATTTAGCAATTAAGCAAAACCTCTACTAGGTCTTATTTTCTGAAGATGTCTGATTTTCGGGGAAACAGGTTATCTAAAATATAAAAGTTAATCATTATAACAAGTACCCTCTCAGTATTGTGTCCATCATCTTATTTATTCTATTCCAGTATCTCAGGGATGGATAACTGAGGGGCATATACGAGGGGGTATCCAAAAGTTTTAATGATCACCTTTTTTAAAAATTGACAGAAAATTTGTTTTGATTTGTAGTTGTTAACTTATCTCTATGTAGTCACTATCTAGATTTACAGTATACATTTTTTCCCAGCGTATCTTGACCCTCTGAATACCTAATATTGTAGAAGCCTGCAGATTGTGCCTGATGAGGATTTTACACTTTAGTCACTTCTGGCAGAGCTAATCACAAAAATAAAGGATGCAATGAGCTGATTTTCTCAGCAACGAGCACTTAGAGACCAATGATGATACTAACAAAATTTCATCAATATGCCATAATAACTTCCAGGTGATAATTATTACTTTACGATACCCCCTCGTAAGGCGCAATCTGAAGACTTCTACAATATTAGGTATTCGGAGGGTCCAGATACGCTGGGGAAAATGTATAATTGACTATTATGTTTATTGACTATTAACTTTTAAACTTTCTGCTTGGACCATGTGTGGAAAAATATCACTTTCTACAAGTAGACTCATAATGCAATCCTAAACATCAGGGGTAGGTTTGTGGATGTGAGTGTCAATTTTCACCTCTTGATACATTTTCAGTCAAAAATCACAAACAGAATTCACTTCCATGTTTGGACAGGGGTATTTTTGTAATGTTGCGGAGGGCTTTGTGTGTAAGAATAAACTACTACTAGGATAAAAACAGCAGCCACAGATCACTGCTCATAAATTTCTATTCACAGAAGAATGTTTCTGTTCTTTAGTTTTGGATATAAAAAAAATAATGTAGCTGTAGGCTCAATGGAGCATTAAAGGTTCAATATCAGGGCAAGGTGGAGGCACTTTGCTTTGGAAGACCAATAAAAATTGTTGCTCTTTGAACCTACAGATCATGATAACTAGGCCCGGAGTCCACTTCTGAAATACATATTTGCTCACCTGCATGACTGTTTTCCATACTGTGGCTCAGTTCTTAATCAGAATGGAGAATGCAGTCAAGAAATAAAAAGAAGACTAGGATTTTGAAGGGCAGATGTGAAGGAACTAGGTAAGGTCCCGAAGTGTAAAGATATACCATTGAATACTAAAGTTATGATTGTCCAAGCCAATGTATTTCCCATTTCTATGTATGGTCGTGAAAGCTGGACAGTGAAGGTAGCTGGCAGAAAGAAAATCAACTCATTTGAAATGTGGTACTGAGGAACAGTCCTATGGATACCATAGACTGCTAAAAAGACAAATAAATGTCTCCTAGAGCAAATCAAGTCAGAACTCTCCCTAGAAGCCAAGATGATTAAACTAAGGCTGTTGTCCTTTGGGCATGCCATGAGAAGACATGATTCATTAGAAAAGAAAGACAATAATGATCAGTAATTCAGAAGGCAATAGGTAAAGAGGATGACCACATTCCAGGTGCATAGACTCAGTCAAGGAAGCCATGATCCTGTGTCTATAAGACCTGAGCAGGGCTGTTGAGGATAGGGTGACTTGGAGAGCTCTCATTCATAGGGTCAACATAAGTTGAAATTTTAATTTCTCTTTAAGGCCAGCTCTTAAGACAGTACTTGTCACTTCATCACCATGCCAGCATGTTTTGCATTTTTACTACATTTCACACTTTTCTATTCCCACACTATTGTAGTATATTTAGGCCATACTTCATGCACCTGAAAAAAGTGGATTTGAATCCAAAAACACTTATTCTGAGGTAGATTAGCCAAAACCATGCCACAAGGATCCATACAGATTTTTTTAATGGTATAAAGATTTTTGCACTAAAGTCAGATGCATTAATGCTTATACCAAATACAACACTTTAAGGTGCCACAAGCTTCTTCATTGGTTTTGTTGTTGCAATAGATTAACATGATTACCATCCTGGAAATTTCACTGGGTTGTTAAATAAATGAATAATGAGTTAGTATTTTTGAAAAACTTTGGATATTGAGCATTAATATTCCTAGGCTTGGGAAGTGGGAAGTCAATTTTAGATTGTGCTAAATGTATTAACTTGATTATGTTGATTATATGTTGTTTTGAAAAGATATATGTTTTTGTTAATAATTTATTAAGTTTTATTCTATATCCAATATCTTTAAAAACAACAGAAATCATATACCTTTCACACATTCTTTACCCTTTCATCACAACTTCATATATTCAATAACATTCAGTCATTAACTTCCCCTAAGTAATACTTGTTATCAGTGAATTGTACCATGTCATATCTCTTAACTTACTGTTTGTTATTACTTCTATCACCAATCTCATGAAGCTGATCTACTCAAACTTTTTTAACTGTCTTAAATTATCAGCTTCAAAATATATATAGTTTTAAGGAGGGAGGGAATTGGAGATATTGGGGGAGGGTGGGATTATTTTATTTTATTCTATGTTAAAGTTATTTAAAGTTAGCTAGTATACAGTTATGATTATATTATATTTTTATAATTTCATGTTCATGTCTATTTGAGTTGATTTGTTGTAAAAATTGATTTAATTTTTTTTAAAAAAATAAATGAACCAAATAAATGAAAACCAACTTGAGATCTATGCCATTCACATTATAATCCTTTAGCATTTTCCCTCAACTGTGCTATACATGCTTCAAAGGTGGATACCTAAAATGTAATCCTTACGTTTCTGTGCAGGATGCCAGGCTGAGCTACGTTCACTTTGTATGTTTCTATGCCAAGTTCTTTAGCTAGTCGCAGAATTCGATTCTGTGTAGGTCCTATGTAGGATCCACCAAGATCTACATACTTCACTTGCTTGGTCTGTCAAAAGAGGAAGAAACTGAAGAAATAATGTAAGCAACAGGTGTCCAGAAACAGAATATCCAGAAACTGCTGACAATGGAGTTTATCATACGACGGAATTTGAGGGTATACTCCAATGGCAATCCAAACGCAATCATGGGGTTTCATGTAATTACGTATGAGTGTATCTCACACAATTTCGGGCAATGAGGAGTCATTCCGAAGGCAATCATGGGGTTTCACGTAATTGCTTATTAGAGTATCTCACACAATTTCGGGCAATGCGGTGTCATTTTCGGGAAATGGGAAGTCATTCTGAACACATTCCGAACACAATCAGATTGAACGTAAATTCACTAAACTAGCGAATTCACATAAATGCAAATTGGCTCCATTCATAATTGTGAGAAATTCCTCCCATGTGATAAACTCCATTTTATAGGGGGAAAAAAACTATTTCAGAAATAGGCCTAATTCATATGCCCAAACTCATAAGGCACTGTATGTTTTCCATATTTTTAATTGAGCCATATAATGAAGAACCTTTTGCAGCAATGTAGAACTCTTTTCCCAAATGTCATGTATTTATACCAAATATGGGGATGGTTTTAAATAAATGGTACTTACCCTAATTGTGTGAGTCCGTCCCCCAACTCGATCCAGTGCTTCTAAAACCACAACCCTAAGTCCAGATTCAGACAACAGCTTAGCTGCTGACATACCTAAAGGAATGATGGAACAAGTTTTTTTTTAATTACATTCATTTGCTTTAATACTAAAAAATGTAATATCTTTAAATATATTATCTTTCTAAGTTATCTGAACCACCATACTTTGCTGTACAGTTCTGACACCAGTTCTTGCCTTCAAAACCCCCCACTTTATTTCTTTGCTCTGCTGAAGCTGGACAACCTTTCTGTGAATTGGTGAAGAAGCCAAAGTTTTTAGCCAGCATGGTACAGTGGTCTGAGTGTTGGACTATGACTGTGGAGACCAGGATTCAAATCCCAGCTCACCCATGGAAACCACTAGGTGATCTTGGGCAGGTCATGCTCTCAGCCTCAAAGGATGGCAATGGCAACCCCCCTCTGAAGAAATCTGCTAAGAAAACCCCTTGATAGGGCCTTAGGGTCGCCATAAGCTGGAAACACCTTGAAGACCCACAACAACAACAACCCATTTTTAGATTATAGTTTGGAAATAACTGGCTATATGTAACACGGCACTTGCAATTATTTCCCATTTATTATTTTTCTTATAATAACTTCATGAGGGATAACTTCATTCATGAGGGATAACTTCATGGTTGCTCTGACAGATGACCTCTGCTTGAGCATTGACAGGGATAGTGTGACCCTGCTGGTGCTCTTGGACCTCTCAGCGGCTTTTGACACTATAGATCATGCCATCCTTTTGGATCGGCTGAGAGAGATAGGTATCGGAGACACTGCTTTGCAGTGGTTCCATTCCTTCCTCTCAGGCAGGACCCAAAGGGTGAGGCTCAGGGGCAGTTGCTCATCTAAAATCGAGCTTAAATGTGGTGTCCTTCAGAGCGCCATCCTGTCCCCGATGCTATTTAACATTTATATGAAACCACTGGGGGAGATCATTCGGAGGCATGGAGCTCAGTGTCATCAGTACGCTGATGACACTCAGATATATTTCTCCATGACAAGATCACCTGCCCAGACCTCAGATGGCATCTCTTCTCTCAATGACTGCCTGGCAGCGGTAATGGATTGGATGAGGGAAAACAGATTGAGGCTAAATCCAGACAAAACGGATGTATTGAGTCACCGGCCCAAAACCAGGTCTGGGAATACAACTCGAAGGACCCTCTTCGCAGTCTGGGGATACTTATAGACTCGTCACTTCACATGACTAGTCAAGTGTATGCGACGGTCAGGAGTGCCTGTTATCAGCTTTGGCTGATACGTCAGCTGCACCCTTTCCTGGAGATGAAGGATCTGGAAACTGTGGTACATGCTTTGGTCACCTCACGTTTAGATTACTGCAATGCGCTCTACATGGGGCTGCCCTTGTGCTTAACCCGGAAACTTCAACTGGTTCAAAATATGGCAGCCAGATTAGTCACTGGGGCATCTAGGAGAGTGCATATAACACCAGTGCTTAAGTCTCTCCACTGGCTGCCGATCAGTTTCCGGGCACAGTACAAGGTGCTGGTTTTGACCTTTAAAGCCCTCCATGGCTTGGGTCCATCCTATCTTAGGGACCGCGTCTTCCCATATGAGCCCCCTCGTACACTCTGGTCCTCTGGGAGGAACCTATTACAACCTAAGAAAACTAGGTTGGCACAGACCTCCCAGAGGGCATTTTCTGTTGTCGCTCCCAGGCTATGGAATGGCCTGCCGGATGAGATGCGCCTTATTACAACCCTGGACGGCTTCAAGAAGGCCGTCAAGACACATCTCTTCCGGCAGGCCTTCCCAGACAATGATTAACATTTCTGCCAACTACTGTCCCTCTTGCCTCTTCCACTGGGATATCTAATATTGTCGAGGCCACCCATCATTTTTAATTAGAGCTTTCCATTGTTTTAATGTTTTAATTGTAATGGCTCTGTTTTAGTATTTTAAAATATTATCGTAGTTTAATTTATTTTTAAGGGGTGGGAGGGGGAAATTGAATTGTTATATTTTAATTGTAAATGCTTTTAAATGTTGTACCCCGCCCCGATTGCTTACCCAGAGGGGTGGGATATAAATAAATATTTATTATTCTTTTAGCAGTAAGATTGTAACATTTGTAGTCACTTTTCTAGTTCTAGTGAAGTGAAATGATTTAACAGTGGAGTACCTCGCCTTCCTCTGTGAATTTGTACTGGATATATCAGACCCAAACCCCATGTAGCTGAGCAGATCAAGGCCAGCTAGGTGGCTATGGACAGCCCATAAGCTGGACAGCAGTAGATATGAATATATATGGAAACAGGGAGACCACTTTAAAATCCACTTTTGGCTTCATCCTACAAAATACTGGGATTTGTAGTTTGATGAAAGCCAGAGTTCCAGTGCAGTAATTTAAACACGCTTGCTTTCAATTGCTCTCCCCTCCCCATCTATTCCCAGCCACTTGTAGCTGTTCCCTTGGTCTGTGCCTTTTGTCTACAACAGAGTGCATCTGCACTGTACAGTTATAGCTGTGACTGCCACTTGGATTGCAGTGGCACCATCCTATACAAAACTTGGGATTCAAAGTTTGTGGAATTGTCCTGAAAACTCACTGCTAGAAACCTCTAGGGCTGTAATTCAGTGGGAAATTAACATGAATGCTCCAGCAATTTTTTCAAAAAACTTGACCAAGTTTAGGACCTTATCAGACAGGAGGAATTTCTCTTTATTGCGAATGGAGCCAATTGGAGCCAATTCAAATTCACATGAATTCACTAATTTAGCAAATTTACGTGAATTCCAATTGTGTTCAGAATGAATTCAGAATTATCCGAAAATGACCCCCCATTGCCCAAAATTGCGTGAGATCCTTTAATTCGCAATAAGGTAAAACCCATGATTGCATTCTGAATGACTTCCCTTTTGCCTGAAATAGAGTGAGATACTTTAATTTGCAATAACGTGAAACCCCATGATTGTGTTTGGATTGCCATTAGATTTTACTTCCAATTTCCAACGTCTGATAAGGTCCCTAGTCTTTAAGACACTTTGTGCCAGCCTGTGGATGGAGTTAGGGCACACTAACTCTGCCCCCAGGGCACCATTTTGGCGTGTGCCGGTCCACATGACATGTGCCATCATGGCATGACTCCAGCACTGCATCCACATAATGCAGCCCCAAAGGGGCATCATAAAGCCATGCCACCACAGCTATGGCACCCCTTGGAGATTACACAAAGGAGCTGCTTTTTTGTGGCTCCTTTTTGCACCTTTAATGGGCCAGATCGGGCTTCATGTGGTGTGAAGTTGCTGTGGCCCCAATCCAGCCAGTAAAGGGGTGGCTGCAGACTGCCCCTTTGGGGTGGTCTGCAAAGCCCCTTAGTTATGGCAAGCAAAAGTTGTGTTAACTTGTTAAAACTGCAGCATGCTCCTTTTTGTTGCTGTGTGCCTTCAAGTCATTTCCAACTTCAGGCAACCCTAAGGAGACTCTATCATGGGGTTTTCTTGGCAAGATTTGTTCACAGGAGGTTTGCTATTGCCTTCCTCTGAGGCTGAAAGAGTGTGACTTGCCCAAGGTCACCCAGTGGGTTTCATGGCTGGGAATCAAACCCTTGTCTTCAGAGTCGTAGTCCAACACTCAAATCGCTATGGCACACTGGCTCTCATTACTCAGCCAAAAAAAAAAAACCAAACAAAACAAAAAAAAAAAACAAAAAACACGCCACCAAGAGAACAGACAGAAATGTAATTTAGTAACAAGAGCTAGGAGATTAATACAAGTTTGTTTAAATAAAATTCTTCATTACTGTACCCTGCAACTGTCCTGATTTAACAGGGAATTTAGCAGGTTAATGGATCCTCCCACTTTTCTCACTGCTTTTAAAATATCCCATTTTTCCTCCTCCTCCTCCCACTTTGTCCTTATCTTATGTCAAGTGCTACAAATGGAGCTCAATGTGAAAAAGTTATTTGCACTCAAGAATCCTGCCCTTCCCAGTAGGCCCAAGCAAGAGCAAACCGCTGCAGCCTCTTCCTCCGTATTAGTAACTTTTGCTGTCTTACCCTCCTATGTCCCAGATTCCATCTGTGAAATAATGGCTGGTAGGTATTATAAAATTCCTGCTCCATTCCTAGTGGTAACTGCCACCACGTGATGTACATTTGACCAGCAGAAGCTCTTCTAGGAGACTTAACTACAAGCCAGTGTGGCGTAGTGGTTTAAGCACTGGACTATGATTTTGGAGAAGTGGATCATACCTGGGGCCATGGAAACCCGCTGGGTGACCTTGGACAAGTCACACTTTCTCAGCCAAGACAAAATCCCATTTGACCACATCTTGCCAAGAAACTGCCATGATAGGGGTTTATCATACAAGGGACAACTGGAAGTATAAACGGTGATTAACCAATGCTAATCCCGCAATTGCGCTAATTCTTACGAGGTCATGCTCAAAGTGTTCTCCTGCAAACAACCCGTTGTTATCGTGAAATTGCGCTAATGGTTTTCCCATGACGTTGAGGTGAAATGCGATTAAAGTGCCATTAACCCATGAATAACCAGGCAAGATATAGCAGCAAAGTATTCACAGCCTTTCTGCTGTTTATTGCCTGGTTATTTCTAGGTTATTCACAGGATAATGGCACTTGTGCTAATCTCATTTTAATGTCAATTGCACAATTTTCTCGGGTTAGTCACTGTTTAAAGTCCCAATTTCATCCCCCTGTGCGATAAACTCCGTAGATTTGCCTTACGACTGCCACAAGTCAGAAACCACCACAAACATCACAATTCTTTCTGAAGTTGGAAAACATATTCTTTTGGACTCCACTCCAACCCCCCCAGAACATGGCTAGTGGGCATGCAAACTGCCCACATTTCTCCTGGGCTGGGCAGAAGGTTGACATGGAGGACATGTCCTGGAAAAGGAGGACACATTCAGCAGAGAAAGATACAGGCCTTGCCAAACTACAAATCCAGGGATTCCATAGGACAGAGCAAACTCCATCAACTTTGGGCCAAGAAACCTGAGCTGCATCCAGACTGGAGAAAGAACCCGGTTTGGCAGCGCTTTAACTCTTAGTCTCATCAATTGCTATGGAATTCTGGGAGTTGGAGTTTGTTGTGGGCCCAGAGCGGAGCGGAGCTCCGCTCTGGGCCCCACAACAAACTCCAACTCCCAGAATTCCATAGCAATTGATGGGACCAAGAGTTAAAGCGCTGCCAAACCGGGTTCTTTCTCCAGTCTGGATGCAGCCTCTGTCAGCCAGCTGCAAAGGAGAGAAAGTTCTCTGACCTGAGACACCAGCCCCTATCACCACCACGTCGAAGTCTGAAGTCATGGTGGCCCTCTCTCTGGACTCTGTGCTGGGTTTCTCCAGCTTTCCTTTTCTCCTGAAGAAGGGACCCTCCCAGCCCCAGCAATCCCGCCCTCAGGCTTGGAGGCCAGGGAAGGACACAGGGGCTGCCTCCCAGCTGGGCGGAGGAAGGGAAGAAGGAGGTCCCTCTCCTCCTCCTCTAAGGCCTTGACAATGGCCAGCCCTCCTTATTGGTGTGTGTTGTTTTTGTTTGGCAACTAGGCTTGACCTTTCTCCTCTTGGCACCTGTTGGCACAGAGTGGGGCTTGGGCCTTCTTGCCCTCCTCTGAGGCTGAGAGAGTGTGACTTCGCCAAAGGGGGCTTTTTTGTGCTCCATTCGAAGCCTGGTCTCCAGGCAGCCTCCTTTTCCAGGACCTGCCCTCTATTTCCACCATCTCCCCCCCCCCAATGCCCTGCATTATTTGGAGCCTGACTAGTTTATCACAGTTGGAGGCGTAAACGGCGATTAACCCATTCTAATCCTGCAGCTGCGCTAATGGTTTTCACACGACGTCGGGATGAAGCGCGATCAAAGTGGCCGCCACCCCGTGAATAACCAGGGAAGAAACAGCAGCAAATCATTCACGGGATAATTGCTGTCATGCTAATCTCATTGTAATCACGTTTTAATGTCAGTTGCATGATTGTTATGGTTAGTCACTGTTTAAACTCCACATTTCCCCCCATGTGATAAACTCCTTAGTGCTTTTAGCTTTGATTTGGTCATGCCCTAGATTTTTCTCCTCTGAATGTCCTCCCTTTTGCGATGTCTGGTCCTCTTTGGCAGTGAGAAGGACCTCTGGTCATCCTGACAACATCACTGGGGCTCATAGTCGAAATAATGCACGTTGACACTCCTAAATGGTGTAGCTGTGTCCCATGGAAGCCTTGGATTTGTAGTTTCACAAGGTCCTTCACTTCCTCTTCCCAAAGCGTGCTGGTGCCTCCCCAAACTACAAATCCTAGCGTCCCGTCAGATTAGAGCAGGCCTTCACAACATGCGGCCCAGGGGCCACATGCAGCCTACCAAAGGATTTTGGACGGCTCACAAGGGTATGGAGCAACTTCTAGGCTCCTCTGCCGCTCGCTCGGCCTCCTCTTGAGGAGAGGGCCATGTGGAGGAGGATGGTCAAACACTCGCCTTGCAAGGCTCCTCCATTGCTCTGCTTTCTCCTGAGAAAGCCAGGTGGCAGAGGAAGAAGAGGGGCAAATGCTAAGAAGCGTGCATGGACATTTTCAACAGGAAAGAAGAAACCCTGAAAGTAAACAGAGCTTGGCTCTGGAAAACACCAAAATCAAGACCCAGCAACTGCAAATGAAAACCACCCAGGGTCAGGCAGCAGACAATGGATCATTAGGTAAATGGACACCCTGTAGGTCCTGCCATTCAACAACAGAACAACACACAGATGAACATGCAAATCACCTTCTCTCAACCAACAGTATACACAGTACACCCCCCTCTCTTCCATGCCAGCATTCTCTGAAGATGCCAGCCACAGCTGCTGGCGAAATGTCAGGAATAAACTCTCCTAGAACATGGCCTATAGCCCGAAAAATCCACAAAAAAGTATAATTTCCCTTAGCCATTCCTGACAGGGCTTAGTTTCCAGTCACTTTACCTTTTTGGTCACCTTCCTTTGGGCACATTCCAGTTTGTCAGTGTTCTTCTTGAACTGTGGTGCCCAAGACTGGGCAGTGTACTACAGGAGAGCTGACCAGAGTAGAATGGTCTAGAACTGTTACTTCCCTCAATCTGAACACTATATTCCTATTGATGCAGCCTAGAATTGTATTGCGTTTTTTGCTGCTGTATCTATCACATCTATCACATGACTCATGTTTAGCCTATGGCCTCTATGTTCTTTTCAGGTGTACTTTTGGCAAGGCAGCTATTGCCCACCTTCTATTTGTGCATTTCATTTTTCCTGTTGGAATACATTCCTTACATTTATCCCTGTTGGAATTTATTTTGCAAGTTCTCCAGTCGGTTTAGGTGATCTTGAATTCTGATTCTGTCCATTGTATTCTTCGCCACTCTTTATTTGGTGTCATCTGCAAATTTGATTATCACACCCACTAGTATGTAATCCAAGACATACAAACAACACTAATATGTTTCCCCAAAAATAAGACACTGTCTTATATTTATTTTTCCTCAAGGAGACACACTATGGCTTATTTTCAGGAGATGTCTTTTTTTTTTAAAGTGTGGTATAACAATCTACATTTATTCAAATACAGTTGTCTTCTTCTGGAACATCATCATAACTGTCCAAACAGTTATTTCTTGGGACTCCATTTCCTTTAGAACCATTGGCCCCAATCTTTCCGCTCCCTTCTCGCCCCCTTCCATTCCGCACTGGGCCTATCACTATGTTTTATTTTCGAGGTATGGCTCATGTAGTGCAAATGCTTAGAAATCCTGCTATGGCTTATTTTATGGGTATGTCTTATTTTCAGGGAAACGGGTAGGTCCAGGACATGAACCTTATGGTAACCAACCAGTCACTTCTTTTCAGGAAGAAGATGAACCATTTGTGAATGTTCTTAAGCCAATCAGCAAATTAGAAATTCATCTAATAGCAGCATTGTCTAACCAACATTTTCCCAACATGTGTACAGAAATATAATGGGGGACCTTGTCAAGTCTTACTGAAAACAAGATACACTACATCCACAGTATTCCCCTGATCTAACAAACGTGTTACTATATAAAAACAGGTAAGATTTGTATGGCATGACTTTTTTTTAATAAAGCCATGCTGGCTCTTAGTATTCTTACAGTATTCCTTTCAGAGCATTCACAGGCTGACTGTTTAATTATTTGTCTTAGAACCTTTCATGATGTTGATGTCAAGGGGGACTGGTCAGTAGTTACCCAGGGCTATATATAAGTATTTTAATAAAACCAATAAATAAAACTTCTAGTAGTGGTGAAGAATGCTGGTAGTTTCAGTTCAACAATATCTGGAGAGTTTCACAATTCTCATCTCTGATGTACCTATTTCAAGTAGGATTCGTACTCCTAATATTAAGTTCAGGGCAGTGCTGTGAACGAAGCTTTCTGAAGCTGGGTCATATTCTGCTGAACCACTGCATGTCTGATACATCTGCCATAGAGTATCATGGATCAGTTGCTATGTCCTTACCTCGAGAATAGCAACCCTGCGACATGTGCAAGAAATCCCTTTATCCATGAAAGTGAGAACATTGCCTTACATTTTGTGTTGGATGTGTGTGAATTATGCATGTTCTAAGGCTTTTGAGGGCTTTTGTGCATATCGGCTGTTCAAATCCAGAAGGCCTTATAGTGCATTTGTGGACCGTGCTTTCTTCTTTATAGGAACTCTCATTCCCCTCCTCCTGCTCTTCCCCAAATAATATTTTCAACTGTCTTTGGTACCTGTGCAGAGCTTTGAAGTGTCTCCTTAAAAGCTGTCTTTGTGTGCATTAGCGGCTAATGGGTAATCTGTAGCAAACAAATTGCCTTGCAAAAGTCATAAAAATAACACAGCATGAATGCACTGGAGAGTTTTAAATGGATACTTTAATAGCAATCGAAGGTTTGTTCAAAAGGCACATTTCACTAAATTACAAAAACAGAGAGATACAGACCATTTCTGCAATTTTACCAAAATGGTTACTAATGAGAATATTAGCATATATACATTCCCATCTAACCAAGTTGTCATTTGTCCAGTGATTAATCTTTACAGTGTTAGCTGAAATAAATTATTTTTAAAGAACAATTTGGTACATTTGCTACACTGGATTAGTAAGTAGTATAACATATTTAGACTGGAGAGAACTGTTTCAGAATACCTGCTTAATAGGCAACTATGGTCCAGGTGTTTGCTGAATACACAGCCACACCAGAGGAGAATTTCAGGAGGTTTGCTCTGCTTGGACTAGACAGAAGGCCTTTCTAGATTGGCAGGAAATTGTGACATGAAGTTGCCTTTTCCTTAATGCTTAGCAGCTGCACCACAGCCTTTAGATGGAGCTGCGCTGTTCCGCAGTTTTTAAAAAAGAAGCTGGGAAAACCAGCACCTTTTTAAAGGTGCTTCTTCTCCCCTAAAATGCAAAAAAAGCGTTTTCATGGTACACTTTCCCTTTTTCTCATCTAAAGGCTAGAGTTTCATGCAGCCATGAACACACTTCTTTTTGCCAATCTAGAAAGCCCCCTAGATCCAAATCCACTGTATCTCATCTTAACCTACCTCATAGAATTGTTGTAAGGACAAAATTGAGAGGAAGGGTAGAAATCAAAAACACCTGATTTTTATTGGGTGATGCAAGAATTGAAAATGTTCTCTCTTTTGCATATCACAATCACAACTTCGTCTCTGATATAAGTTGAACGTTCTTAAATTTGTTAGTGGGAGGGGAAATAATGGCAAAATAGTATCAAATGAGTATGCAGAGTAGCAAGGGATTTCTCTCCTTTAGTCACACCACATCTGAAGTACAGTCCCCAGTTGTGGGAGTTGACTTTTAAGAAGCAGGCAGATAAAAAAAAGACTGCAGGGAGATATGTTAGTTTTCTTCCAGTGTTCAAAGGGATATTACAGTACAGGACTTGTTCTCTGCTATCTCAAAGGACAAGACTAGATATAACATGCTTAAGTTACAAACAGGTAGATTTTGGTTGAGCATTATTGTGTTTAAACATTAAGAACGCTTCAGCAAAGGGGCCAACAACCCCAAGAGAGCTGGTGGTCTGATCATCCCTGGAGATCTTTCAGCAAAGACTGGACATCTATTTGCTGGAAACACTAGATTTCCCTGCAGTGAAAGTTACACTACCTTGCTTAAAAGACCCTCTCAAATGCTATTATCCATGGGGAAAATGTTTTGACTACGGAGTTTATCACACAGGAGGAATTTCTCCCAATTTCAAATGGAGCCAATTCGAATTCACGTAAATTCGCTAGTTTTGTGAAATTACGTGAATTCTAATTCCATTCGGAATGTGTTCAGAATGACTTCCCATTACCTGAAAATGACTGCCCATTGCCCAAAATTTAACTCACAGAATCCACTAGCTTACATGGCCACTAGCCATGATCTGGAAGTTAGAGTCTGAAAAAGTAAGTTTTCCAAGCTCTGAGGGAGATGAGGATTGTAGTGAAGTTTTCTAAAAAAACTGCTACTGGTTCTGTATAAATGTATATAAAGTAGTGGTTGTTACTACAATACTGCAGTGGGAGTTTAAGGCCACTGGCCAGGCTGACAATGGAATTCTAGGAGATTTAGTAACAGCAAAGTAACTTTTCAAAGCTCTGGAACCTAAATCTTTTCCTATAATTCAATGCTTCTAAAATAACTAATGTACCCATTACTTCATTTTTTAAAATGCAACTCCCAGGGAAAGGGAGTTCTTTCCTTCTTTCACTCTATTATGTTGTTGTTATGAAACCATGCCCTATGAGCTGGGTATGTTTAGCCTAGAGAAGAGAAGGTTAAGAGGTGATATAATAGCCCTGTTTAAATATTTGAAGGGATGTCATATTGAGGAGGGAGCAAGCTTGTTTTCTGCTGCTCCAGAGAACAGGATCCAGAACAATGGATGCAAGCTACAGGAAAAGAGATTCCACCTCAACATTAGGAGGAACTTCCTGACAGTAAGGGCTAACCGACAGTGGAACACACTCCCTCGGAGTGTGGTGGAGTCTCCTTCTTTGGAGATCTTAAAACAGAGACTGGATGGCTATCTGTAGGGTATGCTTTGATTGGGAGTTCCTGCATGGCAACGGGTTGGACTGGATGGTCCTTGGGGTCTCTTCCAACTGTACGATTCTTTGATTCTATGATTCTCCAGTTAACATTACTGTACTTATTTAACTTCATTCTGCTGCATGAGTTTGATATATCAGTACTCAATAGCTGGAACACATTTAGTTTTCGCAGTTTTAGAAAGCAGTGTACTACGTACAAGAGGCACTTGACAGACTAAGCATCTGGTTTAATAAGCCACTAGAATAAGACTTGCATATTTATTTGTTCACCAAAAGAGCTTGTTTTTTTTTTTTTTTTAAATTAAGACATGTGGAAGCTTTCCAAAGGCTTTGGAAAATGTGCAAAATCCGTTCTGGTTTGTTCTCATTAGTATTGGGGTGGGTGTGGGGGGTGGATAGGGTGCAGTGAAAAGAAAGGTCACTGACTTTTAATCAGGCAAAGTCAATGAAGAAAGAATATAGAACCCTCACTTACTCCACAGGACATGGATTAAATTGGGTTGGTTGTGTTGATTCAGGTGTCCCAAAGAGGGTCTGAAAGACTCTTGAAAAATAACATCCACAGCATGGGGGAAATATGATTTGTTATATTGGATACACACTCAGGAGAGAAGTCCCTTCTTGTAGGCAAAGAGTCCAACTACAGCCAATGAGGTAAAGAAAGAAGAAAATCCCAGAAAGGCCAAAAGTCCTTGGACAGATGGCAAATTCCTTTCCAAAAAGGTAGTTGTGATGGGGAGAGCTGGAACATCCTAGAGAAAATATATATTTATTGTTAGAGTACAGAAGTGGGGGCAACGAAGGCAACAATCCTGTGCAAATTGGAGAAAGTATGGCCTACTGAATTCAGTAGCACTTTCCTCTGAGTAAATATATATAGGATTGTATGGGTATTACCTCAGCAAAATTGCCTCAGTTTAAAATTCTGATACAGGCCCTATTCATGCACCATATGTTCTGGATTAAGTGAACCTATGATGCAGGAAGCATGCTAGCCCTACCCCCATTGATTTTCACTCTTCTCTCATGGAAAGCAATGTGGGTTTCTGACTGCATGGGAGCCTTCACATAGAGTGAAGGCTTTATTTTTCAGATTGTTATTCACTCTCCTTGAATGTCTGCTTAATGTAACTCATATACACTTACAGGAGCTTGAAACCTAGTCACTTTCTGTAGAAAATGTCTGTCCATTTTAGTTCAGATGCATGTGCAACATACTGTGAAAAATAAAATCCCACAATTTTCCATTTTTCAGATAGGAGGTTGCAGGGTTCCATGGGCCCCTGTTGATGAAATGCACATGTCAGGAATAAACTGTCTAGAAGTGTGACCAACAATTCCAATGTTAAGGTCATGGCTATTTTTCCATTTAACATCTTCCTTATATTATACCAAGAAAATGAGGCCATGCAATCTAGGCAATGTATCAGAATTATACAGGAATCCTAGCAAGGCATTTGAGAGAACACTTACCTTTGATTCTGGTTCTGTCACCCAAATTTCATTCTTTGATATCTTTCCCATGCTGCACAGTACCTGGAAGACAGAAAATTATATAGAACTAATAGCTTGTTGGTGGGTACCCAGTGCTGCAGACGTCCACATCTAGTTCCAAAAGGAATTTGTGGGGCATTTTTTTTAAATATCCCTCCCCTTCCACATTTATCTCAAGAATATAGGAGTACTTCAGGGAGCTCTCTCCTATTTTCCTTCCCCTTTAAAACCTCAGGTATTAGCAGCAGTGCCTCTGATAGCTTACTTATGCTATCCAGCCCTTGTTAAAAAACAAAAACAACTCCTGATGACTTATGTCAGGACCCACATGTACTCTTAGCTAGTCTCCAGTTTAATTTTTATACCTGAACCTCAGCACTGCAACTTGGACCAAAAACAAAACTTATTCTATCAAATTCTGAGGCATCTAGCACAGTGGCTAGCTGAGTTATAGCTGCCACTCAGACATTATTTTTTATTATTAGAGAACTGACAATAAATTTTATATCAAACAAAGCAATAAGAGAAGAAGACACTAAAGAGAGCAAATTCAGTGCATGAAGAGTGCAAGCACTGCAGATGCATTTCTGCTGAAAAGGATTTCAAACTGCACTGGTGACAATCTGAATCAGGAACAGGTGGGCAACAGATTGATCTCCTTTGCAAGCAACAATGGGTTCTGGGAAGATATCATAGTGATGTCCAACACTGTCCCCCCCCCCCCCCATGGTTCCTTTTCAAATATTAAACACAGCTGTGTGCGACACTAGATTACATGGAACAGACCCCACATCAGACAGACTGAGTTAGCCATCCAAGACATCAGATTTGGGATATCATGTAAGGGCACCAAATTCTTTGTGATAGGAAGAGGGAAGAGGGGCTTGTAGAATTTTGTGTCTGTGCTATAAAATAACTAAGCTGGTTTTGGTTACTATCCATTTTGTCTAGTGGAACGGAGCACATGCACACACTGCCTCAGGGAGAAAAGTTCTCAGGACGTCCCTTCTGATAATGAGCCCAAATAAAAAATTAGGTTCATTGAACTCCACCCTGCTGCATGCACACTGAGAGCTATGGTCATCCACACATCAGATCCCCCCAGGTCAAGGTGGACTTCAAAACAGTCTATGAGAAAAATATTTGCCCTGTGGCCCAGAAATTATAAGGAGGAAGGTAGGGGAATAGTCAATACTGTGTATCTTTTCTGCTTTCCTTTTTTTTACCTTGGGCTGGAAGATAAGGAGGTGAGAAACCATAATCCTCCCTCCCTCAAAAAAATCAGCACTTCGCACATCACAGAAGCTTTATGTTGCACTTTGTCCATCCCTGCTTCAAATCAATTCAAACCACGGAGTGCAAAAGTACAATACTATGTTTACAAAAGATATTGAGATGACTCAGAGCTACTAGCTGAGTCATACTGAATACGATACAAAATTGGCTGCAATTCATACATTAAGGATTTGCAGCCATTTATTGGACTAGACCTTATAAATGACCACTGAAGCTGTGAAGAAGATTGAAACATCTTGGATTAAACTAAAATACTTATTGTAAACTAAAATACTTATTTCAACCAAGTTATTCTGGTTTAAGTAATCAACAGATTTTGGCTGGGGGAATGGGGGAGCTTACTATTCATAAAAACAGTGTTTCAGTTTAGTGATTTCAAGACTACTAAAGTGAAATTCAGCAGCAGCCTGCTCTGTTATGTCAGTGGCAGCCTTTCGTTTCAAGAGTTTAGAATTGTATAACTGTTTTTCAGCTCTTCTAATATGATGAGCCTTCTCTCTTTAGCACAATGACCTCAATTCATATACAAACACCAAAACCCTTGGTTGTCTGGGCATAGTTCTTAGTATTGTTGTTGTCATTGATTGCCTTAAAGTTGCTTCTCCTTTTGGAAACCCTATCACAGAGTTTTCTCAGGAAGATTAATTTAGGGAAGGTTTGCCATTGCCTTCCTCCAAGGCTCAGAGAGTGTTACTTGTCCAAGATCACCCAGTGGGTTTCAATAGCTGGGTGAGGACTTGAACCCTGATCTCACAGAGTTTAGTTTCACACTCATACCACTACACCATGCTGGCCCTCCAGTCCTTAGTCTGAGCTCTCTTTACCTCTCTGGCAGCTCTCTCTCCAGCCTGTACTGCCCCTTCCATGTAGCCACTCCACTGTGTAGCTGTCTCAGTGCCAGCAAAGTAGATCCTACCTGCTGGCTGACGAATTATCCTTTAAAACAAACATTGCAACACACATTAAACACACATTAAAAGAACAGAGATAATCACCCACCGTGCAGATAACAGCTTCTTTTGACATTCTAATATACATGAAGGGTGAAAGATGTATTCTACTCCATAGTAGAATATAGTGCTATATTGAATTTTCCTGGTAAAAAACCTAGATGTTTTCAGGAAATAAGGTAATATCACTCCCCTAGTGCTTTTGGGGTATTTTTCCCCATACGCTGACCAATTTGCAATAGCTTCAAGGGGAAGGAAGAGGCATGACATCCAAGTTATCCAACTGGGCCAATAAAACTGTGCTGTTATTTGGAGTTCACAGCATCATTGTCCATTGGGGCTGTATAGGAAGACTTTCATCCCTGCCCAGGTCTATCACACTTATGGTCTAAAATCACTCATAACAGATTGGATGCACATCAAGCCATCCATATGCTTCATGCACCTGATGAAACAGACCAGGTCAATATAAGTTTATGATGTAAATCTATAAGGAAGCAGAAGACTTCTGTTTTTGCTAACATGATTATCATTCTGAATACATCTACCACTCCAGGAATTACTTTAAGAGTAACATGTTGAATGCCTAGAATGCTTTACAGTTCAACAGTTTCAAATAACAGTATCAAAGAGAATATATCTAGTTTTACCTTCCATATTGGGACATAATGCCTGGTGGAAAATAGGCTGTATAGCAACCGCCAGAATATTGTTCTTCACTCCAGTTTTTTTCTTCATAATGCACTGGCTGTAACAGTAAAATGAGCAGAAACAATATTCTTCCTTGTATCCATAACTTTCTGCTTGCATTTCTTTTGTGCAAATGTGTGTTCTTTAAAGTTCACCTATTTGAGACTTTCTTCACACCATGCTCATGAACTCTCGAACTTCGTACCTTTCTTATCGTGGTACGTATTCTGGTTAAGTCTCTATTAAACTGTTTTGAGTAGGCCCCATGCACCACAGAGAGATTGGTTCCTTTTGATTTTTCCTTTCAACTTTCTCTATCCCACTTTCCTTGTTTCAGAAAATTTTCCTTTTCAGTAGTCAAAGAGCACAGTGTTGGAATTCCTTCAGACTCTCTCAGTCACATCTAAATTTCATTTGATAGCTGCATTCACCAGACCATTCACTAGACCTCCCAGGTGTCAAGGTCTGGCTCTAATTTTCATGCCCTGGTTCCCCTGCTCCAGGCTTCAAGACAAGCTAGAGCAGAAGGACTACCCTGAAATGTTTGTTTGTTTTAACTGTGATGCTGGCTCCTATTGGTTCAGGCTGTTTTGGGCTGGTTGCTATAGATTCTCCAGAGACCTCTGTTTCCTTCCTTCCTTTGTGACCTTTGTTAGGCTTGTGGGTTTTTTTTTTTAAAAAAATCATTTTAATAATGTGATCTCAACAACTATGGCTGATGTTTAGATGACATCATCAAGCCTTGCCCTCATGACATCACCAGGGATCATAACTCAGGGTTTTGGGTGTGAAATCTCAGGGCCTAGAATACACCTGAGACGGCAACCCTAGTTGTCACTGTTTCCAGTTGATTCCACTATGCTCACATCACATACTACATCTCAGTCAGTACTATTGGGATTAAATCCACAGTCTTCTCCTGCCTGATTGTGTTACATGGCCAATTATTCTATGTCACAGGCATTCAAGCTTTTTGAAATATTATCTCTTTTTTATGACTTGGACATGCAATAATCCAGTTAATGCAAAGGTAGGAAAGTTACTAATTATGACAACACTATCTCCTTTAGGAGTACTCCCTGAATTCATCCTTGTTGGAAGATATTTGCATTCTCTTTCCCTTTCCTTAGATAGGGATTTCCTGAATGCAAACTCCCCCCCCCCCTTTATTCAAACTAACCGTGTGACTTAGGCCATTCCCTCTTTTGGGACAGACATTCTCTCTCTTAAACTTTCTTTTGAAACATGGTGAGATAAATATTTCTCTTTACCTGAACTGTTCTCTACTTAGATTAGGATATAGATTTTATGTAAATATAGATTAAAGTCATTGTTTTAAACTACAAACTATGTGTTTCTTGTTTTTTTGCAGTCAGTCTGAGTTCTTAGGGAAACATACTTGGGCAAAGGCACATTTCTGCTACTCTGCTAATTTAAAGCCAGACACTAACAGGCTTGGTTTTCATATTTTGATATGTAAATATTTTTGTTTCCTTAAAAAGGCTGAAGCCTTAGGAAACTTAAATTACCCCACAATTCTCAATTCTAAGACTCACTTTAACATTTTGTCAGAGGTGGGACAACAGCATACCCTTTGTTACTTTTGGTTTGTAGTTCATTCAAAACAATGCCCTCTCTCAAAATATTACACAGATACACCACTTCTAGTATGCCCTTTTCTAACTTTCTTACAGAGTTGTTGATTACATCCTGAAATTAGCATATGCCTTTTGCCTTCTCTGTTCAACGAGGTTTCTGTTATGCCCATTAAGTCTAAATTTTTTCTTCAACCCAAGTATTCCAACTCTCTGTTTTGGCTCAGAGGTCAGTGACCCAAGAATTTGGAATCAATCAGATTTCATATCTTCTGGCTACTAAATTGGGTTGCAGTCATTTAGGCATTTCCCAAGCACAAGGTCTTACTTGTTACTCTCATAAGAAAAACATTTTAAAGATTTAACTGATAAGACAAATTGTTGTCTTGTATGTTCTTGAAATGGTAAGGAGGACTAGCAATAGGGAGCAAAACTTGGAACTTCAAAAACTTCCATGTTTTCACATATTATCATAGGCAGGAAACTTCAATCAGACTAGTATTCTTGGAAGGAATACATAGTTTGGTATTCACTGGCACAACAGTCTTCCCATTGTAAATATTAAGCCCCCCCCCTCCCCAAGATATAAGGAACAGAGGAGCCATGCTGAAGCGCTGGAAATGGATGAATATGTTGTGTTTTGTTATTAGCAGTGACTAAAATCATTAACTCAGAAACTTTTGTTAATTTCGTTTTTAATTAGTTGTTGGAGAGACAATGGGAAATTCTTAACACATTGACCAAAGATGCCCAATGCAGTTTTCTTGTTAATGTCCTGATTGGAAAGACATGGAAGAAAACTTTCAATTGATACAAGAGTCAGATGTTTAAGGCTAAGGGAAGTCTGCCTATATGGCAGACAGATCACTTATAAAAAATAAAGAAGAAATCCTGGGCAGCCTTAATGAAAAATAAGCTTTTATAAGCCTAGAATAACAGATATTAATTTGCACAGCGCTGTCCAAGACCAGAGGAAAAGTTATCCTGTGTAGACTCAAACTAAAACAAACAAAACAGAAATGAGAAGCTAAAGCTAATGCTTTAGCAGGCATGTCCTATGATCAACACAGTTGCATAGTGTCTCAAATTTTCTTTGCTTATAACTTACAGGAACTTTCATCTCTCATGGGAGGGTTCCTCTAGCAATACAGGCTTAGATGCTTCATAGGACAATGCAGGACCAGGACAATATGAAGCATCTTTGATAGTCCCAGGCACTCCACCCTCTTCATCAGGATTTGGGCCTGAAAGACTTAGGAAAGGTGTTGGTGCACAGAGGGTAAGTTGTAAGCAAGCACAATTTGTGACAGCTTATCATTCCTGAATTTGAGCAGACCTGCTGAGGCATCACCTTAGCTTCCAGTTTCCTGGATTTGTGGAACTTAAGCAAGCATGAGAGAACCTTAACCCTGGTCTCAGTCCAGCAGGATCATTGAATATATATATATATATATATATATAGAGAGAGAGAGAGAGAGAACAAGAGAGAGAGAGAGAGAGAGAGTACAGCGGATATGGAAGACTCCTACAGCAGGCACCATAACCACACATCTTGCGTCACAGTCCCAACAACCTTCTTCCAAGGTAGCATCTCAATTTCACCCATCTACCCAAAACAAGAAACTAGGAACCAGCAAATTTCTTTTTTTAAAGGATGTATTGGTTGCTATAGAGGGTCAACAATGGAAACTGTTAATGTTATAAGAATATTCTTATTTCATAGTTTGAGAAATTCAATTTTCTAATATGCTGAATTGCAGTTAAAGATTTTACCATCCACAAACTGCATTTTTTAACACTGAGAAAAAGGTGTTGTTCATAGAAGAACAAAGGTCCAGCATCCTAAATTTCCTGTTCTTTCAGCATTCTCATTGCTTCTTTTCTCCTTTTTCCCTGCCTACCTTGACTTCCTTCTGGGAATATGATGCAAAAAGGGTGAAAGGCATTTTTTTGCATTTAAATTTCAAGATTACATTCAAAGTGCAAAGTAAAATACTTGTCATCCATTATATTCTAGTATAGGAACCAATAATTATATGAGCAGTTAATGTAACTTAGCCATAAAGTAGTTATTAATATTCCACCAATATTTGATGCTCTCCTTCCTTACATGCAATGCCTCTTCAGATCCAAACACTTTTGCATAGAGTTCACATATTTTTTTCTTCCTACAAGAAGTTGAAAAAGGTAAAAAATATATATGAAATTTTAAGTTTTCAATGGATAGGATAGCATCATTAATATCAAATACACTGCAGACCAATTTTGAAATATATTTGTTTCATGAGTATAGCATCCTGAGTGAGAAAAATATTAGTGCCACTCTATTGTGCTTTGGCCAGCTCTCATCTGCAAGACCATATCCAGTTCTGGGAACGACAGTTCAAGAAGGATACTGACAAGCTGGAATATATCCAGAGAAGGATGACCAAGATTGTCAAAAGGAGGAAGGAAGGGGGAGGGGGAAAAGCAAGAAATGTGACAGCAACTTTAATACTAACTGGCTTTTATTTTTGCATGACTTTTCATAGATATAAACCCACTTCTTTGGGTGCAGTACTGGGTGGTATTAAGGCCTCAGGCATAAAGCATATTTATACAGTTGTGCGAATGGGAAAGAATGTAATAGTATCCAGAAAGATGAAACTCTTGACCCTTGCCCTAAATTTTCAAAGAGCTGCGTAAGGTGATACAGGTCTTTCAGATCTTTTAAAAAAAGATAATGGTTCCCCCTTTGACTAGATTGTCTAATGTCTGACTGTAGGGAGTGGTGCTCATCTCTGTTACTAAGCCAAGGGAGCCAACCTTGTCAAAGACAATTCCGCAGTCATGTGGCCAGCATGACTGCACAGAATGCTGTTATCTTCCCACCAAAATAGTACCTATTTATCTACTTGCACTTTTACATGCTTTTGAGCTGTTAGATTTTCAGAAGCCGGGACTAGTGACTAGCACTACTCACTCCATCATGCAGCACTTGGGTCCCGAACGACTGATATGCCGATGTTGTGATTGTCAGAGTCAGCATCTTAACCTCTTAACCACACCACACCTCTTTATGGTGATCTTCACAGTGACATTTTTACAGACATCCGATCAGGCTACACATGCCTTGATTGCATGTCATTTGGTCTACTGAAATGCACTCTGTGTGAGGCTGCCTTTGGAACTGTTTGGAAATTTCAGCAGGTCCAAAATACTGCACTCAGAATGCTGACTGGGGCCACTTATAGGAAGCATATAACACCATTGTTCAAACTGCTTCACTATCTACCAGTTCATTTCCAGGCACAATTTAAAGTGTTGGATATGACCTATAAAGCTCTATATGGCTTAGATCCAGATTATTTGAAGAACCTGCCAGAACATTAAGAACTTCAGGGGCAGGCTTTCTCTCAGTCCCACCACCATCACAGGCTTCCTTGGTGAGGGCACAAGAGAGAGAGGTATTCAGTGTGGATGTTGGAAACCTGAGGTCACATCTTCCAGAATTGCAAAACTCATTCTCTCTCTCTCTCTCTCTGTCTCTGTCTCTCTCTCTCTCTCTCTCTCACACACACACACTTATTTCTTGGCCCTTTTAAAGACTGCAGTGTCCCCATGTGGTTCACAATAAAAAAAATTTCAAATGAGAATTTCAAAGACCACGAATCAACTTAACAAGCCAACAGCTATGAGGTTAGGATGAGGGGATAAATCCTGGCTGAAAGCTCAATGGAATGAAGAGACTGAGATAAAAATAAATAAATAAATGTAAAAATAAAATAAAAATAAGAAAGTAAAAATAAAAACAACATTATATGATGGTGATGATTAGCAGTAGTACCTAGTCTCAATTATCAATTGCCATTTAACTCTATGTGTTACCAAAATATCCCTTAATTTTTGCTCGTAATTTTTAAAAATTAATTTTGGTTAGAGAATGAAAACAGACTTTTCAGTTGTTTACTCTCACCTCTCTTCTTTGCTAAGTTCTGTTAGTCTAAATGCCTTTCTTGCAAGGATGAAACTACAAAGAAAAAGAATTGCATGTATTAAAATCTCAGATGACCACCCACAGTCTTTTGTTTATATGCACTGTTCTCCAGAACTGTCATTCAGGATAAATTCTCTGGTTTCTCTAAACTTCTAGATATTTTTATCTGCATTAATACCAAAGCTGCATTGATAGACATCCTTTTGAAAAAAAAAACCATGTAAAACATTTGTTATTAGGGAAAATTTGAAATAAATAGATCAAACAGATTATTCACTGGGTAGAGAATCTGCTCTGGGTTTTTGCCTGAACTTTAAAGAATCTATACAAGGTATTGCACCTATATGATGAGAATAAGTTGAGCAACCACAGAACTTATGTTCTTCCCCTCCTTTCCTCTAGTACAGCTGCAAGGAAAAACCTGTGAGCCGTATTCTGTAGTAGTATTCTACTGATGTACCAATGGGATCAGAAGAACTGAGTAAAGAGCAATCCCTTCCTCCCCATTGCAGACCCCAGTGCATTTCTAGAACCATATTTGGAGGGCTGAGTACCCCTTCAGAACAAGCATTTCAACAGTGTGGAAGTCTAAAGGAGAACCAGTGACCTAGGACAAATTCCATAGCTTCAAACCAGGTAGTTTTGCCAAATCTTTATCAAACTCAGTTATGACTCAACATACAAAGTACTGGATGCATTACCCCATAATGGCAGGCACAGATCCATCAGGTTTAGTGTCATCTAAGGTAACGGAAATTGGAGCCTCCTCATTCACAATCATCGTTCCACCACAGAATCCTGACAGGACAAAGGAAGATAGGATAGTCACCATAAACATTCAGTGTAGAGTAGTAAATTCCACCTCTAAGATTTCTCCAAGTCCCTCTGCCATTTCCAACAGGACTTAGTGTCTAGATCCTTGACCATCTTGATCACCCTCCTCTACACATTATTTCAGCTTATCCATTTTAGGAGTTTATCACATGAGGGAGATCAAAGGGTCAAGGGGTTAATCCAAAGATATCCTGGAGAAACCACGAAATTACATGACACTGTTTCACAACGTGGTGAAAAACCTGCAGTTAAACTAGATTTAAAGGAGGATTAAGTGACGCTGTTTCACACGTTGTGAAAAACCCGCAGTTAAACTAGATTTAAAGGAGGATTAATTCACATCTTTTCAAGTTCGGATCTCTACAGAAAGTGTAAATTCGAAATTGCTTTAACTGTTAAATCACGCATGAAAGTTAATTGCAGAATAGCATTATTTCCACTTTAAAATTGCTTTAAATTTGCGAAGGCTGAGGTTTGCTTTAACACCACTTCAATGTGAATTTTAACATCGAAATTCGCCCCTAGTGTGATAAACTCCTTAAACAGTGGTACCCAGGGACCCATTCACACCAAACAATTATAGTATTATGATGATGTTTTAACAGACAGACATGGTTCTGTCCTATGGAATCTTGGGATGTGGTGTTTAGGGAGGGGCATATAAAATTCTCAGCCAAAGAACTCTAGTGCCTCATCAAACTACAAGCCCCAGCATTCAACAGAATATAATATTGGTAGTTAAAGTAGAATCATAGTGCTATAATTGTGTAGTGTGGACTGGACTCAGCACTCCATAAAGGATATGATTAAATAGAGTAGTACTATAATTTTCCTTGATCTATGCACTGTGCTTATGCTAATACAACCCACAATTGGGATTGTTTTTCCCTCTTGCCACATCACACTGTTGACTCATGATTCATAGAATCAAAGAGCTGGAAGAGACCTTAAGGGCCACCAAGCCCAACCCACTACCATGCAGGAATACACCTTCTGGTGTACTAAAACCCCTTGTTTCTGTTAATATAGTTCTGTCAAGCCAAGTGTCATCCAACCTATATTTGTGCACCTGATTTTTTCTGCCTAGATGTAGAACCTTACATTTATCTCTGATTAATTTTTTGTTCATTTGGTTTTCCTATCTGTTAAGCTCATCTTAAATCCTGGCTCTATCTACTGAGATATTAGCTTTCCCTTCCCAATTAAGTATCATGTCTAAAATTTGTGAGCTATCTTTCTATTACTTCATCCAAATCTTTTATGAAGATGTTGACTATTGGTCCTTAGATAGAACTCTGTGGCAGCCCACATGCTACTTCTCACTTGGTGAACATTTTTGGGTTCAGACCCATTATAAATCCCCCAAACAGTAAAACCATTAGTTCAGATTTTATCACCATAGCTGGCCAGAAGCACTACAACCCCATGACTCCTCTCACCTTTGAGGTTTTTTGCAACCCAGAAACAGAGATTGAGAAAGAGAAGATTAGTCTAGTATGACTTGTTTTTGAGAAACCCTTTCAGATTCTTTCACAGAATTATTTTATAAATCATCAGAGAACTTTTCTGGTCAAAGACATCAGTGTCTGGTCAACAGATGCCAGATCCTCTTCTTTCTCCCCTTTTTTGATATGGGGATATTTGCTAACCACCAGTCTGTAAGGCTCTCACCTTTTATCCAAGAATTCTAAGAGAATATAGACAGACGCTCTGACATTATATTTACAATGGATCCCATCTATCCGGCCCTGGATGGCATACATAGTACTTCCCAGTAGAAGGGCATGGTCCAGGAAGGGAGAAGAAAATAGCAGAGGTGAATAACTGGCTCCGTAGATGGTGCCACCAAGAACAGTTTGGATTCCTGGATCATGGGCTGCGGTTCCATGAGGAGGGACTTCTGGCAAAGGATGGACTGCATCTCACGCCAGTTGGCAAAAACGTTTTGGCCAATAGTCTCAAAAGTCTGATCAGGAGGGCTTTAAACTAAGTTATATGGGGGAGGGAGACATTATTCTGGAAGGCAAAAGGGCTAGAGAAAATAGTCAAAATGACATAGAGGGAACAAAGCAAACAGTGCAAGGACCCAACAGTGGGAAGCAAAAAAAAATTGCACAGGCAGCAAGTAAAGGGAACACATGTTCTTAGATGTCTCTACACTAATGCACAGAGTATGGGAAATAAACAGGATGAACTGGAACTCCTAGCACAACAAAGCAAATATGATAAAATAGGCATCACTGAAACCTGGTGGGATGATTCTCATGATTGGAATGTAGAAATAGAGGGATATAACCTTTTTAAGAGGAACAGGCTGAACAGGAAAGGAGGAGGAATAGCATTATATGTCAGGGATATTTACACCAGTGAAGAGATCCAGGACATCAGTACTGGAAGCCAGGTGGAGAGCATCTGGATAAAAATTAAAGGAGAGGGAAACAACAGGGATGTTACTGTGGGAGTCTACTACAGACCTCCAAGTCAGATGGAGGAATTGGATGATGCCTTTCTAGAACAGATGACCACACACTCAGAAAGGAGACATGTAGTAGTGATGGGGTCTGTGAACATTTAGAAGGCAATGCTATAATCACAAAAAGCCAACATGGGTTTCAGAGAAACAAGTCTTGCCAGACAAATCTGATCTCTTTTTTTGATAAAATTACCAGTTTGGTAGATGAGGGGAATGCTGTGGATATAGTATACCTCGATTTCAGTAAGGCCTTTGACAAGGTTCCCCATGACATTCTTGCAAAGAAGCTTGTAAAATGTGGGCTAGACAAGGTAACTGTTACATGGATTTGTAACTGGTTGACTGGCCAAACTCAAAGGGTGCTCAACAATGGCTCCTTTTCATCCTGGAGAGAAGTGACCAGTGGGGTCCCACAGGGTTCTGTACTGGGCCTAATGGTATTCAATATCTTTATTAATGACTTGGATGACAGAATTGGGGGCATACTTATCAAATTTGCAGATTACACTAAGCTAGGAGGAGTAGCCAACACTCCAGAAGACAGGATTGACATTCAGAATGACCTGAATAGACTAGAAAGCTGGGCCAACGCTAACAAAATGAAATTCAATGCGGAGAAATGTAAGGTACTGCACTTAGGACGCAAAAATGAAATGCACAGATATATGATGGGGGACATCTGGCTGAATGAAACTATGTGTGAAAGGGATCTAGGAGTCCAAGTAGACCACAAGTTGAACATGAGTCAACAGTGCGATGCAGCAGCTAAAAAGGCCAATGCAATTTTAGGCTGCATCAATAGAAGTATAGTGTCTAGATCAAAGGAAGTAATAGTGCCGCTCTATTCTGCTTTGCTCAGGCCCCACCTGGAATACTGTGTCCAGTTCTGGGCACCACAATTCAAAAAGGATGTGGAGAAACTGGAGCATGTCCAAAGGAGGGCAACTAAGATGGTGAAGGGTCTGGAAACCCTGCCCTATGAGGAACGACTTAGGGAACTGGGGATGTTTAGCCTGGAGAAGAGAAGGTTAAGAGGTGATATGATAGCCCTATTCAAATATTTGAAGGGATGTCATATTGAAGAGGGAGCAAGCTTGTTTTCTGCTGCTGCAAAGACTAGAACGCGGAACAATGGATGCAAGCTGCAGGAAAAGAGATTCCACCTCAACATTAGGAGGAACTTCCTGACAGTAAGGGCTGTTCGACAGTGGAACACACTCCCTCGGAGTGTAGTGGAGTCTCCATCCTTGGAGGTCTTTAAGCAGAGGCTGGATGGCCATCTGTCGGGGAGTTCCTACATGGCAGGGGGTTGGACTGGATGGCCCTTGTGGTCTCTTCCAATTCTATGATTCTATGATTCTATGATTCGTTTCATGTGATACTCATAAAATTCTACATAACATGACGTTAGGCCACAACATGATCCAATTTTTAATTGCATTGTTGATGCAAAACTAACAAAATGATATTCAACACAGGGAGTGTGTTCCACTGAAGCATGTCCAAAGGAGGGTGACTAAAATGGTGAAGGGTCTGGAAACCATGCCCTATGAGGAAGGACTTAGGGAGTTGTGGATGTTTAGCCTGGAGAAGAGAAGGTTAAGAGTGATATGATAGCCCTGTTTAAATATTTGAAGGGATGTCATATTGCAGAGGGAGCAAGCTTGTTTTCTGCTGCCCCAGAGAACAGGATCCGGAACAATGGATGCAAGCTACAGGAAAAGAGATTCCACCTCAACATTAGGAGGAACTTCCTGACAGTAGGGGCTGTTTGACAGTGGAACACACTCCCTCAGGGAATGGTGGAGTCTCCTTCCTTGGAGGTCTTTAAACAGAGGCTGGATGGGCATCTGTCGGGTATGCTTTGATTGGGAGTTCCTGCATGGCAGGGGGTTGGACTGGATGGCCCTTGTGGTCTCTTCCAACTCTACAATTCTATTACACATACCCATCCTCTTCCAGAAGGCTTCTTTGTAGTACATCATACATTTGATAACAGAGCCCATGGGAATGCGCTGGATTAACTGGTTTCTTTTTGTAGGCAGTGGTGGATTGAAATGGATCTTTGTGGTTAGGACTGGGGGGATAGCACTGATCACATATTTGCCCTGTAAAACATAATACAGGGAAGCATCAGACACATACTTTTATTACATATTTAAAATATTTTCATTCCATCTTTCAGCACATACTCCCTTTACAAGGCAACATAAAACTATGAATCACATGAAATAAAAGTACAATGAAAAACAGAAATAAAACTGCCACAGCTGATCATTCCCCCCTTCAACTATGGTACAAGTCAGTCAGATGCAGACTGGAATAAATGAGTAGTCAGTTTAAAAAAGAAAAGTCCAATAGTGATAAGGTCATACATCTCACCTCCTTTGGGATATATATTCTGGAAGAGTAATCATAGTAGCTAAAGACTAACATTCTTATAAAGTATGACCAGGGTGAGATTTTCCTACGAATTTGTACATGAATATTATAAAGTTTCTAGCTATGTGCACTCATCATTTCAATCAATTTGACATATACATTTTGTAAAAGCCATAAGCAATGCACTGGTAGTCTAGTGATGTATTAAAGGAGGAGGAGGAGGAGGAGGAACAACAATAACAACAACAACAACAATGTATGGGGAAGACTTCCAAATGTCAGAGCCTCATTACAGCAGACTTTGACACGAAGCTGTCATAATAATAATAATAATAATAATAATATCCACAGATTTTAAGGACATCCCCAGAGCAACATAAAAGATGCATCTGATTACAGTAAATTAAAAGCTTATTTCGCTGAACATGGACCCACCTAAATACATATTACATTCATTCTTAATAAATTACCTTATATATCTCATGGTTCAGTGTCTCCACAATGATGCTGTCACCTGTCTGATCAATGCGAATTACTGGTCTCTCCAGTTTAACATTGTCTTTGAGTTGTTCCATAATCTTTTCAGTAATTTGTCCAGAACCGCCAACAAACTTCCTCTCCTGGAAAGTACACCGGCAGAATTAGAAAATAGTGGTAGCATTAGTAACAAATTATTTGTGTAATGGAGCCTATATTCAGAGCTTAAAAACATGCCATGGTAAATATATAGCACACAGTTTAAGTTCATTTGCATATCGTGCCACAATCCAAATCAGGACAATCAGACTCCAATAAAGAAAATTGAAATCTGTGCTATTCAAACAGTGTTTTTCTCTCAAAACTGCCTCCAGTAGTTCAAGTGCTGATCAATCATTAGCCAATTCAGAGCATAGAAAAATTACAGTTTTGATCTATAATTCCTAGTATCTTCAAACCATCATGAACAATTTTCTGAGCTTCAAATTAGGTAGGTGTTTCTGTTTAACATAGTACATCTTACAAATAGGAAGCACAACAAAATAGGTTTTCAGGCAATCACAATAAACAAAAATGTCAAAATTTTAGAAGAGGGAGAAATATTTTGAGGAAATTAGCTACAAATTAAAGAAGGCTTTATCTAGACACAGCCTACAAATCAAAGCTAACACAGATGCATTATGTGTGAACTTCTTAAAACAATTCGTGTCTCTGGGGTTGGTTGAGCTGCATCCAACAGTACTAAAGGAATTTGCAGATGTAACCTCAGAGTTACTATTTTTGAGAATTCTTGGATGACATGAGAGCTAGAGGAAGGAGGAGAGGAAATGTTGTCTCAGTCTTCAGCAGGGTCAAAGAAAGAAGACATGAGAAACTACCAACAAGTTAGCTTGACATCAATACCAGCAAAGGCTCCTGAACAGAAAATTAAATAGTCTGTATGCACTTAGAAAGTGTTATTGCTAAGTGCCAGCATGGGGTTCTCCATAAAAAGTCATGCCAACCTAATCTTATCCCTCCTCCTCCTCCTCCTCCTCCTCCTCCTCCTCCTCCTCCTCCTAGATTTACAAGCTTGGTAGATCAGGAGAGTGCTGTGAGTGTAGTATATTTTGATTTCAGTAAGGCTTCTGAAAAGGTGTTCTATAATTTTCTTGCATGCAAGATTAAACTGTGAGCTGTTGCTACACAGTGCTACTGTTATATGGATTCATCAACCAAGCCCAGAAATGTTCACCAATGCTCTTCATCCTGGACAGAAGTGACTAGTAGGGTGTCTTTTATATGATAAAATAGAAGACATGTTTATCAAATTTGCAGTTGACACCAAATTGGGTGCTGGTGGTAGCAAATAACCCAAAGGATAGGAATTGAGCTAGTTCAAAACTAAAAAATAATTTCAGTAGGGGTAAATATAAGGTACTACATCTAGGTAGGAAACACTAAATAATAATAATAATAATAATAATAATAATAATTATTATTATTTCTAGCCCGCCCTTCTGAACAAGCAATCGGGGCGGGTTACAATAAGGTTAAAAAACAATACAAGTTAAAATATCCCATCCCATTCCCCAGCTCCCCCCCCCTTAAAATAGGATTAAATCAGAGCAAAGTTAAAATAGCTAACTTAAACAATTAAAAATAAGCTAAAATATGAACGAAAAGTGATCTTAGCTATATAGGGTGGAAACGTTGGAGAGAAGGTGGAAACCCACAAGACCAGCATTTCAGAGTCAGGAGGTGTTAAACATCTTCTGGGTAGGCCTGTCAGAAGAGATGCATCTTTAGGGCTTTTTTAAAGCCTTCAAGGAATGGAATAAGATGCATCTCGTCTGGCAGGTCATTCCACAGCTTGGGAGTGACAGCTGAAAAGGCCCTCTGGGAGGTCTGGACCAGCCTGGTCTTCATGGGCTGTAGCAGATTCCTCCCAGAGGACCGGAGTGTGCAGGGGGGGGGGTTCATATGGGAAGAGGCGGGCCCTCAGATAGGATGGACCCGAGCCATGTAGGACTTTAAAGGTTAAAACCAACACCTTGTACTGTGCCCGGAAACTAATTGGCAGCCAGTGGAGGGATTTAAGCACTGATGTAATGTGCTCTCTCCTAGATGTACCGGTGATGAGCCTGGCTGCCATATTTTGGACCAGTTGCAGTTTCCTGGTTAAGCACAAGGGTAGCCCCATGTAGAGCACATTACAGAAGTCCAGATGTGAGGTTACCAGTGCGTGCACCACAGTTTCCAGGTCCCTCATCTTCAGTAAAGGGCGCAGCTGGCGTATCAGCCAAAATTGATAAAGGCACAAATATAGGGTGGATGACACCTTTGTTGAAAGCAGTACATGTGAAAAGGATCTAGAGGTCTTAGTAGACCAAAAACTACAAATGTGTCAACAGTGTGATATTGTGGCCTAAAAAGCCAATGCAATCCTTGGGTGAATCATGGTATCCAGATCAAGGGAATCAGTGGTGACACTCTATTCTGACCTAAAGGGTCAGATCTCATGTAGAATATTCTATCCAGTTCTTGGTACCAGAGTTCAAAATGGATACTGAGAAACTAGAATGTGTCCAGAAAAGAGTAACCAAGATGATCAACGGTTTGGAAACCAGACTTTATGAAGAATGGTTTAGGGAGCTGAGCATATGTGGAAAAAGAACACTGAGATGTGATTTTAATTATCTGAAGTGATAGCTCAGATAATTCGGAGTGAGCTTGTTTCTCTGGTACTACAAGCTGGAACAGTGATTCCAAAACTTTGGTCCTCTAGGTGTTTTGGACTTCAGCTCCCAAAAGTCCCAATCAGCTAAGCCAATAGTCAGGAATTCTAGGAGCTTATGTCTTAAATGTCTGTAAGACTAAAGTTTGGGAACCACTGGGCTAGAACATGAACCAACTGATTCAAATTACAAGAAAAGTGTTTCGACCTAAGCGTTAGTGATAACTTCTTTACTGTAAAAATTATATGACAGTGGAACAGACTGTCTTGAGTGAAAGGGGCAGACTTTACTTCTTTTCTTTAGACAGAGGTTGGATGAGTATCTTTTAAGAGTGCTGTAGTTGTATATTACCGCATGGCAGAGGGTTGGATCAAATAGTCCTTGTGATCCTTTCCAACTCTAAAATGCTATGATTCTGTGATTCAAACCACTCTGAACCCAGAGATGTTGGAAATTACTTAGGATTACCTTAACTTTCTACCATCATTGTGATCCAAGAAGTTTGGATCTGGAATTAATTGCTCATCCCCCTACAATCCTTTTTTGGTCCATCTGCTGCCTGATTTCAGTTAGCAGAGCTGTTGTGTTGGAAGATTCCTCTGTTGGCAGAACTGAAATACCAGCTCAAAGGGCAATCCACCTGGCACAAATAGCTTTGGTCTGCTCCTAAACTCCCATAGCTGGTGCATTTTTTAAAAATTTAGGCTCACATTATTACAGTAGTTAGGATCTGTCTCTATTTAGTCAAGCTGAATAATGAGAAATTCCATATAGCCAATATGTATACATAGTAACAACTACGTGTGGTGCAAATAGATATTCTGGGGAAGAGGGAATCATGGGGGGAACATGGTCAAAAGGGTTAAATTGTCTCTCTCCAACCCAAAACCTGTGGCTCCTATCTAGCCTCTTCAGCTATCCAGAGACTTAAACAGTAACAAATAAATATTAGGAGATGTTTCCAAGATCTCCTGTTCTCATGCTCTGCTGTACCCACCTGTTTAGAAAGGGAATATAAAAACTGACTGGATTTAAAGGCATACAGAATTATGCTTAGCATTACATAATTATTCTGGGTGAATTGTTGCTTCAATAACCATGAGATTTCTTTGTAAAATCTAAAAGAAGCTGTTGGCTTTAAGGTAAGACACCTGGAAAAGGCCAAAAACAAGCAACAAGAAGTCCCCAGCAGACCCTCACTTAATGAACAATAGCCTTTTACTATTTGAAATGTTATTCTGCTACTAAATTTCTCACCAGGAAAAAGAACATCAGCTGTTTTCTGCATCATCAAAGAGTGCAGAGCAGGACAGAAGCTTAATTTAATATATCCCTGAGAGGAAGTGACAAACAGCAGAGAGAGCAAAGCAATACTGTAGTATGAAAAGCACGTAAAATATACTAAGTGTCATATGAAGAATGAAGAACAAAACAGTTACTGCCTGCAGGTTTACAATTTAATAGACATGATATAAGAAGAAAATGGGTTGAGGATGGAGGTACCTGAAATTGATACCAAGATAAAGGTGAATTGTAGAAACTGATTGTTTTCTTGGATGCTCAGGCAAAGAGGATTTGTATTCTAGTTATTTTTAAGGATGAGTGCTAGGAAGCAATATAATTCTAGATAGTTAACTAATCCTATCAGTTTCCCAGAGCAGGTGCTTTGAAGACAGAACTGTAAGTACCCCTATCAGAGAGGAAGCATTTTAGAGGGATTTATATCTGAATAAATATTATTAAAACAGCACAGCATAGGGTTTCATTAAAAGTAATGATTAGGTGGAAAGAACAATTTAAATACAGTGGTCCCCCGGGATACGAATCCCTCGGGATCCGAAATCCCCGGGACCCGAAACCGCCGGGGCCGGTAAAACGGCCCCGGCCAACGAAAAAAAACCCGGGTTGCGAAAAAAATTCGCAACCCAGACGCTTTAAAACAACGTGCTTCCGGCGCGCTGTGCATTGATTAAAGTGGTCCCCCGGGTAACGAATGACTTCCGGGTTACGAAGGTAATCCCGGAACGGATTACCTTCGTAACCCGGGGGACCACTGTACTTGCAATCTTACTATAAAATGAGCAAACTGCAGGCCTAGCAGCACCAACTGGCAAGATAGTATTTCTTTGTCATTGTTCCCATTCCCTCCAGTACTCTGTTGTCTATACCCCAGATGCCTTCATAGTTTCCTTTTGCCTTCCCTAGTTGTGCATGCCTATTTATTTGTCCAAAGTGGACTTTTGTAACATGAAGAGGCAGTAGGACAAGGAGCAGGATCATCTGTAATCTCCAGTAATGGGGGAACATAGTAGAGAGCCATGTATAGGATCCTTAGAAATCTGAAGCTGACCTTGCTGACTTTTTTCTTTTGCAGTTCTCCACCCCAAAGTTGAGTTGTTCTTATGTTATGGAATGTTCATGAACATTCTTGGTGCTGAAGAAGATGAGACCGCCATAGAATACTTGGAAACAGTTCAGTATTTTGTAAGTTTCACATGTGAAACTTTTTACTTTACCTATTCCATACAGGATGTAGAACACAAAAAGAACTATAAGGTTTTAGCACAATGTAGAAAAAGAAACAGAAATGCTAGTGAGCAAGAGATTCTGTGGGCTATAATTTGAACAAAGGGGACTGAGAAGGTTTCCCAGAAAAACAACACAGGTTGAACTTCAGTCACAACTTGTTAAGAGTTCATTCTCAGAGCTTGGAGTACCAACCATTCCACAATCCTTTAAACTGCTCCTTTGCAATGTCAGGCCGGCCAAAGGTAAGACCCACATCATCCACGATCTTCTCGTGGATGAACAGGACGACTCAGCATGCTTCACCGAGACCTGGCTGGGAGACGCCAGCGCTGCTATGTGGGCGCAGGCTCTCCCAGCTGGATATATGGTTAGTGAGCAGATAAGGGAAAGTGGCCAACGTGGCTATAGTCCATAAAACTAACCTGACCTTGATCAGGAAACCTGTCCGGAAAACTACCCACATCAAGTGTATTTACCTTAGCCTGAAAACCAGGGATAGCTTGGGGATTCTGTTGGTATACTGACCACCCCGTTGCCTAACAGACTCCCTAACTGAGCTGACTCAGCTGGTCTCCGAGTTGCTGTTGGAGTCACCCAGACTTCTGGTTCTGGGGGACTTTAACATCCCTCTGGAGACCAGCCCATCAGACCTATCTGGAGTGGCTCGGGAATTCATGGAATCCATGACAAGCATGAACCTATCCCAACTAGTCAACGGGCCTGAACATTGTGCGGGTCATACATTTGATGGGATTTTTAGTACGGAACAGGTATATCCTTGGGCAGAGGTAACCAAAACCTCCGCATTGTCATAGACAGATCATTTCCTGATCAAGATGGAACTAAGAGCCGCTTTCCACACACCCCCTCGGGGTGGCAGACCCATTAGAATGGTCCGCCCTCGCAGGCTTATGGAACCAATTGGTTTCCAGAAGGCCTTAGAGGGTTTAATGGTTGGCAACACCGGTGATTCCGTCGAAACGTTGGTGAATACTTGGAACATCGACCTTCCCAAGGCTCTCAATGCTATTGCTCCCAAACGTCCTTTCTAGCCCGCTTCTAATCGTATACCCTGGTTCACAGAGTAACGCAGGGAGATGAAGCGGACTGCACAACAACCAGAGCGCAAATGGCAGAAAACTCGGCTCTTTTCCGACAGAACTCGCCATAGGCAGCATCTTCGTGCCTATTGGGAGGCTTTGCGTGCAGCGTGGAGATCCTTCTGCTCTGCACACATTGCGTCTGCAGAGTCCCGTCCAGCAGAGCTGTTCAGGGTGGTGGGGGAACTGACACAGGTTCCCCCTGTACCAAACCCCCTACTTGACCCAACGAAGGCCTGCTGCAATGCATTTAACACCTACTTTGCAGATAAAATTTCTCGGATAAGGACCAACTTAGATGCCAAGGTTTTATCAGAATCCATATGTGAGGTGACCAGCAACTCCACTGCTGTCACATTACTGGATGAGTTTCAATCTGTCAGTACCGATGACGTAAACAAGCTCCTTGGAAGTATGAAGAAGACAACTTGCCCTCTTGATCCTTGTCCATCTTGGCTGGTCATCCGGGGGGGGGGAGGGGGACACATTGAAGGTATTCCTCTGGGATACCTTAGGGAAGGTACTTTACCATCTTGTCTGAAGGAGGTGGCTGTTAAGCCCCTCCTGAAAAACCTTCCCTTGACCCCCTGGATAGGAACAACTATAGACCAGTGTCCTTGCTGTCATTTTTAAGCAAGGGTGATTGAGAGAGCAGTCGCCTCCTAACTCCAGGTTGTCTTGGATGAAACCGATTATATTGATCCATTTCAAACCAGCTTCAGGACTGGACATGGAGTTGAGACTGCCATGGTCGAACTAGTCGACGACCTCCGCTTGAGCATCGACAGGGGTAGTGTGACCCTGCTCGCGCTCTTGGATCGCTCAGCGGCTTTTGACACGATAGATCATTCCATCCTTTTGGATCGGCTAAGGGAGTTGGGGATTGGAGGCACCATGCTCTGGTGGTTCCAGTCCTTTCTCTCAGGCAGATCTCAAAGGGTGAGGCTTGGGGATAGTTGCTCCTCTAAAATTGAGCTTAATTGTGGAGTCCCCCAGGGGACCATCCTGTCCTCGATGCTATTTACTACCTATATAAAGCCACTGGGTGAGATCATTTGGAGGCATGGAGCTCAGTGTCTTCAGTACGCTGATGACACTCAGATTTACCTCTCCATGACCAGAATGTTGGCTCAAACTTCAGATGACATCTCCCCTCTTAATGACTGCCTTGAAGCGGTAATGGATTGGATGAGGAAAAACAGATTGAAGCTAAATCCAGACAAAATGGAGGTATTGACAGTCACAGACTGGAAACCAGGTTCAGGAATACAACTTCCAGTCCTAGATGGAATCACACTCTCCTCGAAGAACCCTGTTCGCAGTCTGGGGGTACTCCTAGATTCGTCGCTTCACATGACAAGTCAGGTGAATGCGACGGTCAGGAGTGTCTGCTGTCAACTTCAGCTGATACTCCAGCTGTGCCCCTACCTGGACATGAAGGATCTGGAAACTGTGGTACATGCCCTGGTAACCTCATGCTTGGATCACTGCAATGTGTTCTACATAGGGCTACCTTTGTGCTTAACCCGGAAACTTCAGTTGGTTCAGAATATGGCAGCCAGGCTTGTTACCGGAACTGCTAGGAGAGAGCACATAACACCCATGCTCAAGTCCCTCTACTGGCTGCCGATTAGTTTCCGGGCACAGTACAAGGTGTTGGTTTTAAGCTTTAAAGCCCTACATGGCTTGGGTCCATCTTATCTTAGGGACCGCCTCACCCCATATGAGCCCCCCACACGCTTTGGTCCTCTGGGAGAAATCTGCTATAGCCTATGAAGACCAGACTGTCTCAGACCTCCCAGAGGGCCTTCTCTGCCACTGCTCCCAGGCTATGGAACGGCCTGCCGGATGAGATGTGTCTTATTACGACCCTTGTTGGCTTTAAAAAAGCTCTAAAGACGTATCTCTTCCAGCAAGCCTTCCCGGACAGTGGTTAATCTCCCTGGCTCCAAAAACTAAAACTAGAACTACCTCCAGCTTTCCCAGCCACATATCAGACACCTTCACCACACTGCCAAAGAATGATTGATTTTAGTCACTGCTTTGCTTTATTGTTGTTGTTTTTAATTCTGTGTTAATTTAATCCTGTTTTAAGGGGTGGGAAGTAGGGATTAAGGTGTAACAACTTTTAATTGTAACTGTTTTTAATTTTGTTGTACCCCGCCCCGATTTCTCGTTCAGAGGGGCGGGTTATAAATAAAACTTTATTATTATTATTATTATTATTATTATTATTATTATGTGCCCTTGATTCCTCAGTGATTCTGGCAGTCAGAGTCCAAATGAAACTTCTTCAAGGTCTATTAAGTACCTGTCTCCAGACAGACAGGTTTGGAAAAGTTCCTAGCTTGAGGATTCTGGAAATTGTAGTTCACCATAGTAATTTTTACAACCTCAGCTACGAGTGCATCTATACTGTATAAATAAGGCAGTTTGATACCACCTTAACTGCCATGGCTTCATCCTAAAGAATACTAGGACTTGTAGTTTTGTGAGGCACAAGCTACTCTGGCAGAGAAGGCTAAAGACCCTGTTAACTTCCCTCAGGTCATCCTCAGCTCATGGCAACCTTGTGGATGAGACATTTGCAAGACCACCTATACATCTCTAGGTCCGGGCAGGCCCAGGCCCAAAGCCTCTCTGATTGGCTCCAAACATCTGTCATGTGCTCTTCTTCTCTTTCTGCAGCCCTCGCCTTTCCTAGCATTATTGTCTGTTATTCATGCCTTCTCATGATGTGGCTGAAGGGCAACAGGCTCAATTTAGTCATCCTCCCTCTGCTGCTTCAGAGACTAGAACACTGAACAATGGATGCAAACTGCAGGAAAAGAGATTCCACCTCAACATTAGGAGGAACTTCCTGAGAGTGGTGGAGTCTCCTTCTTTGGCGGTCTTTAAACAGAAGATAGTTGGCCATCTGTCGGGTATGCTTTGATTGGGAGTTCCTGCATGGCAGGGGGTTGGACTGAATGGCCCTTGTGGTCTCTTCCAGCTCTATGATTCTATGATTCTATGATTCCATAGCTTTTGGCTGCCAATCAGCTTCTGGGCGCAGTAAAGGTGTTGGCTATCACCTTTAAAGTCCTACATGGCTTGGGTCCAGGCTACTTGCAGGAATGCCTCTCCCTATTTATCCACCCCGCACCCTGGGAAGAATTTACTCCAGCTACAGATGACCAAATTAGCTGCAACTACCCAGAGGACTTTCTCTTCTGCTGCTCTGAAACTGTGGAATGACCTACCGGAGGAGATCCATCTTATATCACCACCCTGCTGGATGCCTTCAAGAAGGCTGTCAAGACAGATTTCTTCAGGTAGGCCTTCCCAGACTGACCTCCTGAAGAAGGATAGCCCCATCCACCTTAACGGTCCATTCCATTATGATTATTTTAGAATATGCTATGATGTAACTATTTTAACTGTTGAATTTTTATTATTTCTAATGGTGGGAGGGTTTAGGGGTTAATGTAACATTTTATTGTGTTTTTCTATTTTTACTTATGTTGTAATGCCTCCTCAATCTAGAAGGAGAGGCAGGAAATATAAATAAATCTTCTCCTTCTCCTTCTTATAGGATTACATAAGATGGAGCTACCATACTTAAAGTGGCATCAAACTGCATTATTTCTACAGTACAGGTACAACCTATGTTTAATGATTTCCTCAGTCATGATTTCCAACTATACAACATAGCGAGTTTCAAGTCCATGGCCTGTACTAGTGTGAGAGACTAGGCCACTGCAAGCAGGGAATAAGCACTCTTCATTTCTGCCTGGGAAAACAAATCCCACTTGGCCTTTTAAAACCGCTCTGTAAATTTCAGAACATGGGAAAAATACTTTTCTAAATAGCAGTTCCCCAAGTCCCCTAGCCAGCAACTTTCCAAGTTGCTCTGTCATTTCAGAATTGAATCTGTCTGCAAGCAGATTACTTTTCTCTAACAGGGGACGGAATAGAAAAGATGTTATCAAAGAATTTTTTTTTTTGCCATTTCTTACTGACAACATGAGAATTTACAATTGTTTACACCAAGAATAAACAGAAAGTACAATACCTACAAAATATGAAACATTAATGCCTTTCAGTAGTAATTTATATAACTTATTTCCTGGAAAGTTCTCTGAGCATTACTTTTCTGTTCTCAGAAATACCATTTCACTTTTTAAAAATCTGGTGCAATTGAAGGACCTTCCCAGGACCCTTGGCATTATGACATTCAAAGGTGCTTCAGTTGTATGAATATTCAGAAATAAATCCTGTTATATACAATGTTAAAGTAAAGTTTAAGTGGCTAGGGAAGCTAAACAGAATCATTATCACAACAGCAAAGTAAAAGTTTACTGAATGCAATATAGGATAAATGGAATAGAGGGGAAGTAATAATAATCTAATTTCAAAAGGAGTTTAAATGAGTCATTACATTTCTAGCTAGTTAGCTGATACAGAACTATAATACCAGACTGATGTCTTCTAAATCCCCCAAAACAGTGACATCTTTACTGGCCCAGCCAATAATACACAAAATACATCACGCAAGATTGTCAAGCTCCACTGCCTTCTTCAACAGGCAAAGTTTTTAAAAATCATAAAGGTGAAGAGGGAAAAGTGATAATTTCCCCCCTTCTTTTGAACACATCTTTGCCTGATGAAGAAGCCAGCGAAGCTTCAAAAGCTTGCATGATGTATTTTGTTCATTTTAGTTGTCCCATTAAGGGTATCACTGTTTTGTGGATTTTAGATGTTACTGTATTTTGTAGTTGGGCCAATACAGCTATCCCTGGATATGTCTTCCATAATGTTCTTCATTGCCTTTATATCATTACTGAATTACAAATAACACTATATCCATTCTTTAGGAACACTCAAAAGGAAGGACATGTGTACATTTTTACATACCTGGCCTCCATTTGTGACAGAAAAGATCCGTACGGTTCCCCCACATAGCTTCACATACCACAGAAACCAGAGAGCAGAGACTTCATGTGTCTCAGAAGTGATGTTGACATTCACAAAGAGAGTAGCATAATCCTTGACAGTTCTGTGTATGAGACAAAAGCACTAGACTCAGATTGAGAAAGATTTGCTTCATTTTGCTATGGTTTCTGGATTCACATGACCCTCTGCTAAAGAAATATTAAAAGGATCCATAGCCAACAAAGGGACATGGCCTTTACTTGGATCAAACATCCCTGTCAAGAAAGATGTAGGTCTGTGATCCTCCATTGTCACATTTCTTCCACTAAAATTACTTTTAACTTCCATGCCTTATGAAGATGCCTTTGAACTCTGAACTTGCATAATATATTTCATCTCTTTTGACTGGGTTAATAAAGATATCATCATAATATGTTATTAGGTCTTACTATATTTAACTCCAGACAATATGTTGTTAGGTATTACTATATTTGTTCTATGATGACTGGCAAAGAAGAAAGGAAAAACTCCCAGCATTACTGCGAGTGTAGTATTAGTTTTTGTTTTCTGTTTTACTTTCTAGTCTCAAATGCTTTTAGGCTCTCACCTGTACTTAGGAACTCAAACTCAATGTCTGCATTCCAGTGAACAGGATCACCCCTTTTTCCACTATTAATCTTCATGCTCTTGCTACAAATGTCTGAAGAGGGACTATAAGTCTGTTCAGTTGAATGCACTTAGGCTTAAATCCAATTGACGTAGTGGTATTTACATAAGAATTTAATTCTCAAACATAGATTGGTTCAGGTGGTTCGCTCTAAAATGAACTAACAATTAGATTTAGTTTTTTTGTTGGTTTTTCGGGCTATGTGGCCATGTTCTAGAAGAGTTTGTTTCTGATGTTTCGTCAGAATCTGTGGCTGGCATCTTCAGAGAAATCTATAATTACATTTAGGCTTCAAGATTATACTTTCCATGCTGGAGGCCAAGGTGTGGGTTTGGCACACACAGAGATTGTGATGATGGGGTTTATTTATGTTCTACTCCCTTTTTAAGCCCCACAATCATTCACTCTATAGCTTGGAAAAGGTTACTGTATATATGGGAATTGGTTGTTCTGTTGTTTTCTACTTGAGAGAAAGAGAAAGCTGATAAACTTTGGATGTATGGAGTTTCTGTGGCATTTTCAATCTGAATTTGAAATTAATTGAATCACCTACTTTGTCCAGCAATGTTTGTTAATGAACTCTTCCATTGACATTTTGTCCAGTTCTTTAGCAAGTGGTGAATCCCAGGGTGCATCAGCAGGTATCTAAGGAGATATTTAACAATGTGTTACATTTTAATATTTTTGTGAATTGATTTGTGGGGGTTTATCAGGGACAACACCCCCAAATTCAAGTTTCATCAAGATAAGATAGTCATTGGTATAAAATAGTTTCATTGGTATTCCACAGATACAGAGGGTGCTTTGTAACAAAACAAACAAACAAACAAATTTAAAAGCCCATTTCCTACTCTGCCATGGAGGAGCACACTGGAAGCTATCAGGTCAACAATATATCCAAAATGAAGTTGAAGTGTGGTTGTGAGAAGTTTAACTAGTTTCCCAAAAAGTTTGACAAAGAAATCCATTCTATGCAGGAGTATCTTATAGTAATTCCATTCACTTGTGCAAATTTCTGAGAATCCATAACCTGGAGTGTAGCTATCGGGGTGGAGGAAGAATGATGGTTCTTAATAAGAACTCTGCCCCCTTTATAAAATTTTCTCTCAGTCCCCAAATTTCTAACATCGCAGTAACTTAAGTCTTCCAGCATTGAACAATTTCAATTAGGTGTCCAAAGAGAAAGGGCATGCAATGCTACCAAAGGAATGAGAACATACAATATAGAAGAATTCTAGGTATAAACAATTTTCTGTTTCTCACCTTCTGCAATGCTAGAAATTTGGAAAATTTCATGGAGGATGACTTCTTATTCATTTATTTATATGTCATTCTGTTTATAGCTCACCTTTCTCTCAGCATGGGACATTTAGAGGCCAATGCTCCCTCCCCTATCAATAACTATACTCTTTGTTTTTAGTGGAGCAACTATAACTAGCTTCCCCTTCACATGTTACTTTTCACACTAAGCTAACATGTGGGACAACAGCTCAGAGAAAAGCCTGTGATTTAATTTTTTTTTTATCTAAGGGAATGACATGAACAGTTCAAAGAGGCCTAGTCACCATGTTGGTTATTGTAAGGGTTTATTCACACAATGAAAATAATGCAGGTTGAATTCAGGTTGTATCCCTGTTGTTCACATGAACCCTGAATGCATTTGAATCAGTTTGAGGAGGGGCTACCAAAAAAACCCCACTTAACCCACAGCAAATTAGCCCAGGAATTTTTCCGAGCTTTTTAAAATTTGTTGGCAGTGTGAATAACCACATGAACAGACCTGAATTAAACTCAGTATATCTTGAATGGATTCTGAATACATCAGCATCATTGACTCGTTGGCAGGATGAGTTGCTACTTGGCCGGCTTTACAAGGAAATACTCCTTTTCCTCTTTCCCTGTACAACTGGTTCCAATGGGTGGCTTCCAGGGGCTCACACACATAGACCATAGAGGACAAGCCCAAGACTGGCAATGGGGGAATCCCCCTCCTTTCCTTATCTGCTGACTCCCACTAAAATCCCACAGAGATGCAGATTGATGGCATTTCAAAGTGTGAATAATAAAACTGAAGTGCTTGAATGGGGCTATTAGCATTGTTCTGGTTTTTTTTTAAAAAAAAAAACTATGCATGAATGACACATGAACTAACTAACTAACTACCTGTATAAATGTAAAATAACTCCTTTATGCCCATGTTAGGCTACATTACAGTGTGAACCATGCAACTATATATGACAATTTCTCCTGGTGACAAGGGCCTTGCTTGCTATATCTTTACTTATCAGTTGAACAAGTTCAGAGCTGATGGTCTAAACAACAGCATTGCTATGCTAATTTGCCCCACTTTAAAATGGGAAAGATCAGTAGTCATGCAATGCTTTGACAGAGAGTACTTTCCGCTTCTGTGGATTTCTTACTGTTAGTGCTACATACATGGAGCTTTAACACTTTTTCATGCAAACATTTGTAAATACTGCAGATTCTTATTCAATGTTTCTCTCTGGTACATGCTATCCCTTCATTGCTCTCCACTAACCTCTTTTCCCAGTTCATCCATTGTTCTCCAAAAATTGTTTAAATCTAGATATGTGAAAGGATTCCACGTTGAAGGAAAGGTGCTACAGAGTGGGTAGGATTTCCCCTGCAAAAGACAAATAAAAAGACAGTGGTTTTCCTGGCACTTGTGTTGGGTCTCCATAAGCAATAACTACTATCCAAATATAGCAACTAAGCCAGCATCATTCAATATATCTGGAAATAAATCCACAAACAGTATGCACTGAAATAGGTAGGAATAAGCAAAACTAGTATGTTTTTTTCATAAGATTTTAGAATGAATTTTCCATAGGACTGTCTTACTAAGTTACAAACTTACAAGCACACATATCATAGAGCAAAGAGATTACATTAAATACTGATTATTCCAGAAAGATTTAGTTGTGTACAATATCATTGTCGTCATCATCATCATCATCATCATCATCATCATCATCACATTTTCTTATATTCAGCCTTTCTTCCAATATACAGTATCAGCTGTGCAACATAAAGCAGGCATAATTCAAATGAATGCCACTGTTACCCTAGGACTGAGAACACACAATGAACTCTGCAACCAGTTGGTAGACTAGGGTGAGCCTTAACACCCTAGGAGAGACTACACCACTCCCACTGCCTCCCACAAATAAATCAAACTGCCCTTAAATTCCCTCTAGAGGGTGTGGGGGGTAATTTGCCATTTTTAGGGGGGCTCAGGTCATTTTAGGCCCAAGAAACAGCAGGATGAGAGCAGAAGTCCAGTCCTGTTCACTTCTTGTTTCAAAAATAGCCTCTTCTGACCCTAAATGGCCACAGAGCTGGACAAAAATGCAGCGAAAGTGCCCCCCCCTCGTTCTCCCAAAAGAGCATTTGAAGACAGAAAATGCAAAAAATAATTTTGCCCCCTGGGGCCAAAGGAACAACCCTGGAGACCACATGAACCACTCCCCAGACAGAACTTTGCCTACCTCTTCAGTAGGGCCACTGAGAGGCTGCTCCTCCTGTTTCCCATGAAGTCCATCATGGCAAGGAGGAGTGGAAACTGGCCCGGCTTTTGGCTGGCAAAAGAGAACTTGCTGTAATGCCAGCTCTCTCCTTTCCTATTCTTTCTGAAACATCTCTCTGATCAGTGTTTCTTAAACTATCTGATGTTGGGGTCCAGTAAGTCTCCCCCTCTCATTTTATTGGGAGCCAACAACATATTTGTGACAATTGGCTACAGTTGTTCCTTTCTTTCCAGAACCCTGCCACAGACAGGCAGTCAATAGCTCATGAACATACTCCAGTCCAACATTTTTGAGTAGCATTGCCTTAGACCAGGATCCTATCTTTATATACAATAATAGGAAAAATATTTTTGCTGTATAACTGATAGAATCTGGACTAAAAATCTAGACACCATGTCAATATTTCAAAGCCCCGATTTTAATTGGTTTAGATTGAGAACATTTAGGTGTATCATAAAAGTGTAAATTACAATAACAAAGTCCAGCTACAAGCTTATATTATGATGAAATAATGTACAGGTAACAACATGCTTTTGAACTACTGTTACTCATGAGTGTCCTTAACCTTAATACAGTGGCTCCCAATCCTGGATTACAAAACCTTGTTGGACTACAACTCCCTGAATTCTTGATTATTAACTATGATAATTGGGAATACTGGGAACTGAAATCCAACATCATCTGGGGATCCAGGTTTGCAAAAATATCATACTAATGTTAGGAGAAAGCATGTTATACACACATGTAGTTCATTTTCTGTTCTGGAAAGCCTGGTATCAGCTGTTTTTAACCAGGTTGAATCAGGACTAGATTGTGGTTCTGCCAACATTAAAGACATCTATAACACATATGGTTATAGTGTTTGATGTATAGCCAATATAAATTTAAACATCAGTAGTTTTCACCACAGGATGGTTCACTATGCCAATTTCCATATTGGTCAACAGGGAAACCAGGAGAAAGCTGAAGTCATTGTCAAAAAAGGGTGTTGCCGAAATCACTATATCTCAATTTCTCTTTGCTTTGCCCAGTTTTTTCCCATTACTCTGATGTATTGCAGAGGGCTGTAAGTCAATCTGCTGGGAACAAGACATCATAGAACAAGATTATCTGTTTTGCACGTTTTTGGAACCAGTGCTTCTCTTAATGGAAAAAGACAGCTTTTTGTCTTAGCACAAACTTTTCTTATCACTCATATCTTATCAAATTAAGCTGTTTTGTTTTGTGATTGGTCATTGGGAATTAAGAACTTAGTTTACATATTTGACTGTAGAGTCATGCATCTCCCAAGAACTGTTGGATTCAAAATGGGGTAAGTGGTTGAAATGTGCACTTCCCCATAACATCAAATTTGATCCTAGATAAAGAATCAGATAATGTGACATTTCTAGGTGAGGTGCCAATGAAACAGAGATTGCTGTGTTATCTTCTGCACATTTTCACACTGTTTTTAAAAACATTTTTCCTCCAGTAAACTTTTAACTTTAATGCTATTTTGAGTTCCCTTTTACTTGGTTCCTTGAGTTATTTTTATGCTGTTTTTTTTGCTGACTACAGTTTTATTTATTTAATGATTTTAATGACATCATTATTGTTATCATTAATACTATTGCTTGGATTTTGTTATCCAGTTAGACCAATTCTAATAGGAGGAAGAGAGCAAGTCAGACATCTTAGCATAAATAAATGAACCCACAAAAACCCCATATGCACCTCCACCAGTTTGAAATCAGATAATGTATAAGATACAACGATCAGGTTCATCATTCACCTGCCCCAGAGATAAAAAGTTAACCATTGCTGAAAACTGGGTTCACTAACCTCTGAGTAAAGAATTTTCTATTACTGGTAACTTTTATTCTGTTCCTTTAGGTTTTTTAACAGTTCTGATTCTGCAACGGTATTTGCAGCTTTTATCAATTGGATCTCTGAGAATGAAAGTCAACACTGAAGACATTTCATCTTCAAAGGAAACACAACTGCTTGCTTATTATGGAGAAGCTTTTCCCACCTAGTCTGCCAAGTTTGTTGCTCTGTGCCTCAAAAGCAATGAGCTGGCACACATAAATTGGGTGAGGACAGGGTGACAGAGCAGGACTTTGCCAGTTAAAATCATACTCTGTGTTTTCCTACATGGGAAGAGTATGTTGGAGTGTGTCCCAGCTTTAAAAGCCCAGAAAAGCAGGCTGAGATAATGCTGTAAGTGAATAAATGAGTTAGAAGAATAAATTATAAAGTTACAGGAGGACCTTCAAAAGATACACTTCATTTAAACCAACACTTAGTGCCCAAAGTGACAGAAAGACAGGAAATTTACAGCACTGTGATGAAGCCCTTAGGGCAAGGTTTTTCTGCCCGTTTTAGTTATTAATCTTATTGGATTAGGGAGCAAAATTTGCAGGAAAATGAAAAAGCTTTAGAGGGGTTCCTCAAACACAGAATTTTACATGTTGTCTTCTCCCATTTGGGATGAATTTATGTCATTCATTTTTGCCACTGAACATCCATTAAGGAGGGAAATGTATTCTGGTTGGTAGACCCAGAGGGAGGGAGCCAGCATGGTGCAGTGATCTGAGTGTTGGACTACAACTTTGGAGAGCAGGGTTCAAATGCTCACTCAGCCATGGAAACCCACTGGGCAAGTCAAACTTTCTTACCCTTGGAGAAGGGCAAAGGCAAACCCTCTCTGAACAAATCTTGCTAGGAAAACCCTGTGATAGTTCACCTTAGGGTTGCCATAAATCAGAAATGATCTGAAGGCACACACAAGGTTGTGTGTGACTGGAAGCATGTTATTCAGTTATCACAACCTAGCCTATGATGTCTACATCTCTTTCTTAGTTCATAATTACCCAACACACACCTTCTGGGAAAGACAGATCCATTCCCATAGAAACACAAGAACTATTCAACATTAAAGACAGCAATTCCTCTTCAACAATCATGCAGCCACCCTGAATGCTTTGTATTCAAAATGTAAAATATTCGGAGGAAAAGCTCTGAATCTGTACTTAAACTGGTTGAATTGGCCTGAAAGACTTAAGAGGTGGTATGAATGCAATGAAGCTGGGTTGACACAGCAACAGGCTTTTATTTGCATGTGCTACTGGCCAAGATATGCACTATTGCTCATTTTAAAAGCTCTTTTTAGGCATTTACTTTAAAACGCCATTTGTACTTCAAACTGCTTATTTGTGTCAAACCTCCAGTTGCACTCTCACCATTTTCAGTTTTGTTTAGTATTGCATTTGTTTATTCATGCCATACTTTTCTCCAAAACCTGGGAATCAAAGTGGCTTGCAAAATAAAAATTTGATAGTTCTCTACAGAATTGAAAATGATTTAAAAGCAACAATTTAAAAGCAAAAACATTTTTAAAATTCTAGTGCACACAAATAAAATATTACCCAATAATATTACCTTATAAAATAAGCAGGTCACTACAACCTGTTAGAATTAAAAAAAACTTTACATGCTGATGGAAGGACAAGGGATCAGCTAGTATACTCTGAAGACTTGCAAAATGTGGGATAGACAAGTTAACTGTTACATGGATTTGTAATTGGTTGACTGGCCGAACTCAAAGGGTGCTCAACAATGGCTCCTTTTCATCCTGGAGAGAAGTGACCAGTGGAGTGCCACAGGGTTCTGTCCTGGGCCCAGTGCTATTCAATGTCTTTATTAATGACTTGGATGACAGAATTGGGGGCATACTTATCAAATTTGCAGATGACACTAAACTGGGAGGAGTAGCTAATACCTCAGAGGACAGGATCAAAATTCAAAATGACCTGAATAGACTAGATAGCTGGGCCGATGCTAACAAGATGAAATTCAACGCAGAGAAATGTAAGGTTCTGCACTTAGGGCAGAAAAATGAAATGCACAGATATAGGATGGGGGACATCTGGCTGAATGAAACTACGTGTGAAAGGGATCTAGGAGTCCAAGTGGACCATAAGCTAAACATGAGTCAACAGTGCGATGCGGCAGCTAAAAAAGCCAATGCAATTTTAGGCTGCATCAATAGAAGTATAGTTTCTAAATCAAGGGAAGTTATAGTGCCACTCTATTCTGCTTTGGTCAGGCCCCACCTGGAAAACTGTGTCCAATTCTGGGCACCACAATTCAAAAAAGATGTGGAGAAACTGGAGCATGTTCAAAGGAGGGCAACTAAGATGGTGAAGGGTCTGGAAACCATGCCCTATGAGGAACGCCTTAGGGAACTGGGGATGTTTAGCCTGGAGAAGAGAAGGTTAAGAGGTGATATGATAGCCCTGTTTAAATATTTGAAGAGATGTCATATTGAGGAGGGAGCAAGCTTGTTTTCTGCTGCTGCAGAGACTAGAACACGGAACAATGGATGCAAACTGCAGGAAAAGAGATTCCACCTCAACATTAGGAGGAACTTCCTGACAGTAAGGGCTATTCGACAGTGGAACACACTCCCTCGGAGGGTGGTGGAGTCTCCTTCCTTAGGGGTCTTTAAGCAGAGGCTGGATGGCCATCTGTCGGGGATGCTTTGATTTGGAGTTCCTGCGTGGCAGGGGGTAATAATAATATAAAGGGGTTCATTCATGGTGCACCGATGCAACTGCGCACTTTAAAAAGGGAAGCAAAACCACAATGGTAATTTGACAGATCTTCATAACTGCACAGTTCATGTGTGATGTAGCTGTGCAACTGCACAGTTCGCAGCTGGCAATACAATTGCCTGTATGATGAACCAGTGCAACTGCGCAGTTCGCAGCCGGCAACAACAACAACAAAAATATTAAAGGTTCAGTGTGGCCAAAAGCCCCTTTCATTGCCACCTGTGCAGTTGCTCCGCCTGTGTTTCTAGCATCCTGACAGCTTCCAATGTAGTTGCTGAGCAACAGAAAAGACTTCAGATAAGTCATCCCCACACCTCCTCAGTGTAGCTGCCCTATGCCTTTTTATTACACACCTGGGGCTTGCAGTGCAGCTGCTAAGTATTAAGGAAAAGGCAACTTCATGTCGCCCTTTCCTGCCAGTCTAGAAAGCCCCATTGTATTTCCCATAAGAGGTAAGAGATGGACAATAAAGTGGACAGGAAGAAAATCAACTCATTTGAGGAGTGGTATTGGAGAAGAATGTTGAGGATATCATGGATGACCAAAAAGACAAACAAATGGGTCCTAGAACAGATCAAATCTGAGCTCTTTCTGTAAGCCAAGATGATGAAAATGAGGCTGCTGGACATTGGCCACATTATGACAAAGCATGACTAATTAGAAGAGATAATACTGCTAAGAAAAGTAGAAAATAGTAGAGAGGAATGCAAACCACATACCAGATGGATGGACTCAATCAAGAAGGTCATGGCCCTAAATCTGCAGGATCTAAGCAGAGCAGTGGGGGATTGAGGGGGGGGGGGGCGGTCTTGTAAATGTCTCATTCATAGGGGTCACCATGAGTTGGTGTCAATTCAAAGGCAATTAATAACAAAGACAACAAGGAGTTACAGTACTCCCAACCCTGTGCCCCCATACCTACTTGAGGCCTTTTGTGATCATAGCAGATTGCCCAGTGATAACTAGCAGCAATCTGTGAATAATGGTAGCATTCAAAGGGTGGCAGGCAGGGAAACACTTTTGAGGAACATGATGTAAGGAACAGAAACTCAGAGCAGCAGCCACAGCAGTTATGAAAAACAAAACAAAACAAAACAAAAAAAACAGCTCAAGCACAGTTCCTTGTTGGAACACTTCAATCTCCTGCTCTATTGTACAGGAGCCTGCAGGAGTCTGTTCACGGCTGTAGTATAACAAAACGCAGGAGAGAAGAAATTGTTTATATGTATGACTGTTATATGATAAAAACTATTTGAAGCACACCTGCTATTTGTAATCAAATATTAGGCTGCACATGGAACCCTCAGATCAATCAGTTTAGACATAAATTAACATTCATTCCAATGAATTAAGAGATAGGTCTTCCAAAACCACCTCAATTGAATAATAAGCATTCTTGTTTTTTTTAAATTCTGAAACCAACATGTAGCACCATTAAGCTGACAAAGCTCAGTGTTGGGGGCAGAGCACTTGCTTGGACATAGGATAAATATAATGTTCTGTAAATTTACAGAACTTCATGATTCTGTTAAACCCCGAGTAAACTTCCTGCACTCAGGTTTACTTGATTATTCATATGATCATAGCAAACACATTTTAAAAGAATAAAACATACAACAAGTATTTTACATGGTCAAAACAACCAAGCCCAACCAGATTTTTTTAAATGATATAAAGGTTATTGGACTAGAACCCACTTCTTCAGACACATGAAAGCTTACAGCAAATAAGACCTGTAAGTCTTTAAGGTCTCAAAAGAACACCTTCATTCTTTTTGCTGCAACAGACTAGCACTGCTACAATCCTAGAAATTTTACTCAATTGTCAATAAACAAACAATACAGTTCTGTTTGTGTTCTATGTCCTTCACATCATGTGCCATCAGTAAATGCTTTTTCCTTTTACTAATTCTTACATTTGTGTGCAGGATCACTGGCCCATCCACATTGATTTTGTATGTTTCTATGCCAAGTTCTTTCGCTAGTCGCAGAATTCGATTCTGTGTTGGTCCTATGTAAGATCCCCCAACATCTACATACTTCACTTGCTTGCTCTGTCAAAAGAGAAGAAAGCGTAGAAGTAATATAGACCTGCAACACAATATCCAGAAAGTGATTAAGTTACAACAGATTCAAAATGAGACAGCCAGAAGACTGATGATTATAGACAGCATATACCTCCCTTGTTAAAACAGCTTCACAGGCTAACAATTTGTTTCTATACATCTATACAAAAGAAAGATGGTTTAAAACAGTGCTGCTTACCCTAACTGTATGAGTCCGTCCCCCAACTCTGTCACGTGCCTCTAAAACAACAACCTTCAGTCCCGATTCAGACAAAAGCTTAGCTGCTGACATACCTAGAACAACAAAACAGTTTGTATATAAAAATACAATTGTTAATACTAAAAATAATATCTTATGTATATGTGTATGTGTTTTCATCTGAACCACTATGTTGTTTCTAATACAACATAACATAGAATTAATAACCAATTGGCAGTGGAGTGAACTGAATGTTTGTCAATTGAATTTTAAGGTTATAGCCACAAAGCTAAGTGAAAGCTATGATAACAGGGGGGAAAAACCCCAAAAATCCTAGGATAGAGGCTAACATCTCTGAGATGAATTATTGTTCATATTATGTGTGTTCCATTTCCTAAGGATTTACTTCCCATTTCTACCTTTCACTATGACCCTTAAGTTACACCTTGGACTTTATGCATTCAGATGAACTGAGAAAACCATGATCAGTGCTAAGTATATAATGTATGATTCTACTATAAGTTTGACCCTTGTTTGGAAACTGAGGGGCTGTACATACAACCTTGAAGTGCCAGCATGCAGCTGCCTCCTCTTCATCTGGATTGGGACTGCAGCAACCTCATGCTGCAGCCCTGACCGGCCTTCCGAGGGTGCAAAAAGGAGCCGCAAAAAGCAGCTTCTTTTTGTGCCCTTGAAAGGGCACCATAGTTGTGGCAGCATGGCTATATGGCACCCCTTCAGTGCTGCATCATTTGGATGCAGTGTCAGAGGGGTGCTATGACACTATACACTGTCTGGAGCAGCACATGACATCAGGGCACCTGGGGGGGGGGGCAGAGTTGGGCCTTGGTCGTCAAGACGCTGCACCCTGACTCTGCCCCCAGGCTGGCCTTTCAGGCTGGTCTGGATAGCACCATAGTTACATTTCTGAGAATATATTAGAGGATAATCAGGAGATATTTTTCTTCTTAAAGTGAAGTTCAAATGCTGTCTCGGTTCCAAAATGAATGAGATTAGGAGAACTCTCTAAAATACCCATGTGACCTGTACAGTTTTATATAAAAGTACAGAAGTAACCAGTTCCAAATAACTGTACTTACTTGTAATTCATTCATTTTTCACAAGGAGAATGTATAACTATATCACATTACTTCTTTAACTTAATGAGTGATAACCAGTCCTTTTACAAGGTAACTGTAACATTTATATATTTTTCTAGTTATAGTGATATAGCCTCATAAAATGGTAAAGCAGTAAATACGACATAGTCCAAGTGTTTACTTATGTTATGTCTTATACTCTGTTGTAGGTGCTGATGAAGTGGATGAGAATAGTGTCTCAGTGGCAAAGCAACAGCAAGGATCTCATAAATAATATTTAATCTTTCTTAAAACAAAAGTGGCATGATAAATAAAGATTTAGATGACAGAATATAGAAGGTCTTGAATAAGTGGGGGAGAATTTCTTAACAATGCAATAAATTTCAGAACTGCCAACAATGAGAGGAAGGAAGCAGGCTGGAAGCAGTCCAACGTGTTCCAATCATCTATAAAACAGTGGAAACATAATCCACCCCATTGGCTCTCTATGCTATCAACTGGCACTGAGACAAGAGGAAAAAAAACCCTTCTGGAAGACTGTCTCTGGCTTTCATGACTACAATTGCAAGCACAAAGAGAATCTAAAGATCATGTTATGCAGAGGGCAGCTTGCAACAACAATGTAGAAATCTAAACAGTTTTGAAAGTTTTTGGATGACATTCTAGATCTTTATGGTTATGGCACACATTTCCCTCAGTTCTGCATTGTTATTATGATGTAGTAATTCCTAACTGTAAAGGCCCATACAAACATTCATGAAGCAAATAATTTCAATGTGAAAGTAATGGGAGAGTTCTAGTCTCCCCCTCCCCCCCCCCCCCGCCCTCTTGTAGAGAGCAACGGTCTCAAGAGAAAGACATTTGCTACACATGGAGGGTATCCACACAAGCGCCAACCTCATCAAATCAGGGTTCCCATAATGGAGAGAGCTTCCAGGCTTAGTAGAGGCTTATTGTCAGATGGCTGCATTCTATGTGAAGGAGATGACAACAGAAAGAAGACATCTAGCATGCTCCCTCAGTTCTTGTGTTGATATTATACTGTATTTCTAACATCAGAACAGGGGTTTTGATTTTACTCATTTAGAAAAAGTTTCTGTTTCTGCATGGAGATCATATTTCCAGACTCTAGATAGAGGAGGAGGAGGAGACAGCTATTGCTGTAAACCAGCTTCAGAGGGAGCTGATTAGAAGCTGCAGTGGGGATTCATTCTTTTTCTGCCAGCAACCTTTCCAGTCAAAATTCATTGTTCCAAGTAAAGAAGTGTGGTTATTTCTTTCTTAGCCATGTGACAGATCTACAACCATGTGATAAGCCACATGGTGAGGTCTGGCTCCTTCAAATGGTTCCTTCAAAGGGTCAGAAGTGTGAGGGAGTGAAGGTCTGGTAAAATTCAGCTTAAAATTGGTCTACTGGCTCTATTTGTACTCATGGATATAACATAAAGCCACCATGTCTAGCAGCCACCAGTTGCTGTATCATCTCTCAATTATTTAGATGACTCTGGGCTCAATAATAATAATAATAATAATAATACCCCACCCCTTTGAGAGCAATCGGGGCAGCTAACAACAATAAGCAACAATAAAATACAATCTTAAAGATGCAGTGGCTTAGTGGTTAAGACACCAGTTCTGATAATTGGAAGATCGGAAGGTTGGCAGTTCGAGGCCTGAGTGCTGGATGATGGGGTGAGCTATCCCTAGTCCCAGCTTCTGCCAATCTACCGTAGCAGTTTGAAAAAATGCAAACGCAAATAGATAAATAGGTACCACTTAAGTGGGAAGGTAATCGTGTTCAGTGCAGTCATGCTGGCCACATGACCACCAGAGCAGTCTTCGGGCAACGCTGGCTGTTTGGCTTAGAAACAGAGATGAGCACCCACCCACCCCCCACAGTTGGTTATGACTAGGCATTCATGCCAAGGGACTACCTTTACTTTTACCTGGACTCTTACTATTAAGAGAAAAGGAGGAAAAACCTTTCTCTGTGCTCTTTCTCCATAATATACCAAATTGGATACAGTTTTATCATGATTCTATGTCTTTTTGCATCAAAGTTAAAGGTCCTAAACATTGCAACTTCTCTTCTCAGTGGGAATAGCTCCAGTTCAGTAATCTCACTCTATAATATCCTTTATCATGTGCAAATGGCCAAGTATGTACATAAATGTTCCAAATGTGGCTACAAAATAAAGACATAATGACAGGGGCAGTTTATTTTTCTATTATTTTTTTTAAAATCCCCCGTCTTGGCATGTGGCCATTTTACATTGGACAGATTATCTTTGTGCTCGCCTCCGGAAGACATTTCCCCTAGTTAGCCATTACCTATTTGGACTGCAAGAGTGTGCATAGATCAGTTGGCTGATCCACAGAAAGAAAAATGGGAAGGAATAAACTCTTCCAGAATATAGCCACATAGCCCGAACACTCACAAAAAACTATGGATGCCAGCCGTCAACGCCTCCAACTTTACATTGGGATGATTCTTCCATTGTGCAGCACTTAACACATCCTTGCATTGACCCACATTTGTCATCTTAATATCCTTTGATTGGTACACATAGAAATGCTCCAACCACTGGCACTAGCACACAGTGTCCTGTTTTATTCCTCAGCTCTTTCAAATGTAGCTTGAGATTCAAATACCTTTTTGAAGTTAGAATTTATTATTCACCTCAGCATTTTAAGAAGAAATTAGGGCCTGATTTTTTTTCACTGGGTTCCAAGGAAACATTCCTATCACAAATTTGCAGTTGAAAGCTCTTGGCACAGTACTGTCTACTTGTTATTTGATCAGGATAAATAAGTCATGGCCCCTTGAACGATCTGCCCAGGCGTTTCCATAGTAACTCAACTCAAGCTCCATCTTCTTGGAGGCAATGCAAGAGAAAACTAGATCCCAAATCAATTCTACAGTGCTATTAAAGGCCTTAAACTGTTGTCACTACATAAAGCACCAGGGCTGACCTACTTCTTCTCAAAGTCCTTGAGCTCATCACATCCAAACACAGATGCACAGTGCTATATACAATTTATGTTATGGTCCAGTAAGATTAAAAGAAAGATAAACTAATGTCAAGCTAAAGATTACAAACTAATTCTTAACAGCTGGCCAGTTTGCCTAGCAGACTAATGTTGGATAGTGTTCTGCTTTTAAATAAAAGCTTTTTTAAAAAAGAAAATAACTCACTCTATAAAAGATGCTTGCGCTTATAGCTAACAAGTTTAAGTGTGTGAAAATGGTGTTAAGTATCAGAGAAATGGGGAAAAGGGCTACTCATCCTGGCTGCACGCCATACTATTTAAATTGCAGACTGAATGTTTTATCTTAATATTACTTGGTAAGTTACTTGTAAGCTAAATGTGTTCCACATGGAAAGTACCCTGTTAGAAACCACTCAGCACATGTGTGTGGAACTTCAAGTGTTATTGCAGCATTCCCTGAACAAATAATTTAATTAAATTATTTTATTAATTATTAATTAATTTTATTAATTAAAAAAAACCCTGATGGATCCTAAGAATTCTGACAACAGTGTTTCAAGTAAAGCAGACCCACTGAATCAAAAAGATTTGCATTAATATTGACTTAAGTGTTTTGATGAATGTACTCCAGGTGAGAGAGAGAGAGAGAGAGAGAGAGTCTGGTATAGTGATTTGAATCTGAACAAGTACACTGGGAGATCAGGATTCCAAACCCCATTCAACCATGGAAACACACTGGGTGACCTAGGGAAAGTCACACTCAGCCCAAGAGGAAAGGAATGACAAACCCCCTCTGAATAAATATTGCCAAGAAAATACAATTATTGGGCTGACATAGATTGACACCAATTTGAAGGCATATAACAAAATCAACAACACAAGTTGCCAACAGGCCTCAAACCTAAAACTCCTTATAAATAGTATCTATGACACTATCAGAAAAGTCACAGGTTAAATTAAAGTAAAGTACCAAGCTATTCATGTGATTTATGTGAAATCTCATAGTATAAAATGGTGGGAACTTCGGATTGTATGATTATTTCCATGGCTATTCTGAGAAAGTATGCTGCTTGTGGCAAAATTCTGTTGTAATTGTGTGCATTCAAGTCATTTCTGACTTTTGGAAATCCTAAGATGAACATAAGGTGTCTTTTTGGCACAATTTGTTCAAAAAGTGGTTTTCTTTTGCTTTTCTCTGAGGCTAAGAGGGAGTGACTTGCCCACAGTCACTTAGTGAGTTTCCATGGCTGAGCGGGGATTCAAATTGTAGCCTGCCAGTGTCCTTGTCCAACACTCAAACCACTACACTATGTTGGCTCTCATGGCAAAAATCGCAATCCCCATAGAGAAATAAACTGGACTGATAGTACAGTTCAGCATGGGTGACAGTTCAATATCCTCCAGACCTGAGGGCAATAGGCTACTTTGGGAAATGCAAGGGAGGTCATGTGGCAAACAGTTACATCCTCTTTCAGGAAGAATCCCTAGTTGTTGTTACTGCCTCTCTAGCGCTTGCTGCCTAAGGCAAATGCTCCATGGCAGGGTCAGCATTGACAGTTATTTCGTAGCCTGAACCTAAACCAATTCAGAGACATAGCCATGTTAGAAATATCTGAGGAAGTACATCAAGTCTACAAAAGCTTATGCTACTAGTTTCAAAGGTGCTACAAGATCCCTTTGGATACTGACAGTCAGGTATGTCTAACCCATTGATTTTAACAGGCTTCAGCAAGGCTAATTACATATAAGATCAGGCATTTAATGTGTTAAAAATTTTACAGTCCTTAAGTAATTTACAGATCTTAAGTAATTCACTGCTACACTTATAAAGCCACCACTTTTGCTGGTGTGTTCTTAAATGACTTTCTTGAGCACCTTGACAACTGTAAAAACTATTTTGGTGCTCTGTGAAAATATTAAGGTGACTTTTTAAAGCTGAATCATTTGGTGATGGCTCCATGTCATGAACCTCACACAGATGGACCTGACATGGTGTTTGGAGATCAGCTATCAAACCATCAAGCCACCTTTGGGAGTAATTAAATACTTTTTTTTTCTGAAGAAGGAAACAGATATATTTGCATAGGGAGTGCTGAGCTGTTTCTTTTCTTTATAGTTTTCCTGTGACACTACATACTGGTGAGGAAGATAAAGAGTAGCAAGAAATCATGAATATGACAACCTCCCTCTACAAAATGGGAGTTAGTTTGGTGCATTAAAAACCTATCATATCATTATAACAGTTGTCTGGCTAGTTAACAATAAGCATTTTCAAATCCCTTTATGGTCTTCTCTTTGCAGTTCTAGATGACCACAACAGGTGCTTCATTTTCTAATTTAGTCCTTTCTTATTCTTTTACAGTACATCAGTTAATGGTAAAGAAAGCTAATTTTCAATGTTATCTTGATTACATTAAAGCTTCACCAAAACAATATACTTTCCCTGTGATTTACTTTCACCATTTCATTGATGGGAAATCTAATTATTTCTGCTCTCAACTGAGAAATGAGACCATTTTAACCTCAACTCTCACAAGTCAAACAGAAGTCTCAGTGCCAAGTACTTGTGGAGCTGCCAATATGAGCCACATAACATTTCTACAACACCCTCAGGTATAAACTTTCCAGCTCATTCTTTCCTTTTCTAACATGAGCCTGTGTTTTAATGTTATTTAGTTCACAACAACAATAAAGGCAGTGGTCCACATTGCTTTTTAAGACCTCTTCAGGGAACAACCCACTTTATTCCTAGGATAATAATTCCTAGTAAAGAGCACAACTATCCCTCGTAAAGAGCACAACTACTTCGGGAAATGCAAGGCAAGTCATTTGACAAGCAGCTATATCCTCCACGAGACAGAAAGAGCTCTGTGGTGATCCAGAAAAGATCCCTGGGTATTGTTACTGCTTCCAGCACTTGCTGCCTAAGGCAACAGCAACATGGCAGGGTTAGCTTTGGGGCTTTACAGACCACCGAAAAAGGGTGGTCTGAAGCCGCCTCCTTTTCTGGCACACCTTTGCCGCAGCAACCAGATGAAGTGGTGAAGGTGCAGTGGAAAAAGGAGCCCGAAAAAGCAGTTCTTTTTTGCATCGCAGTTGCCACGCAAAAAGACGCAAAAAGCACCATAAAGTGCCCCTATGACATCACAGGTGTGCAGCTCCATTTAGGTGCTGCGCACCTGTGACATCTTCGCTCTGTGTGCCATGCGCGCTCTGGAGCCAGGGCACCCTTGTCATGTGCTAGGGTTGCGGAGCATCTATTGGCTCCACTCCTGGGCAACCCTAACATGTGACGGGGGCACCCTAAAGTGCCCACATGTATCGGGCATTTGACAGTTTTTTCATAGGCTGAACCTAACCGATTCAGAGACAAAGGAGTTTATCACATGGAAGGAAAAGTGCCCAAATCCTGTGAATAAACAGGGATTAAATCCAGTAATATCCCAGAAAAATGGAATTGTTTTCAGATGACATCCCCCAATGTCACCATTATCCTAGACTTAACCTGTGATTAAAGTGGCCAAAACACACCTCTTTTTACTTTTGGGATTTTCCCCGAAAGTAAAAAGTGGCAAAAAGTGGTCAAAATGTGCATTTTAATTCATGGATTAAATCTGGGATAATGGCAGCATCAGGAGATATGATCTGAATACAATCCCACTGTTGTGGGATATTCCTGGATTTAACCCCCATTTATCCATGGGATTTGGGCACTTCCCTCCCATGTGATAAACTGCATAGCCATGTTAAATCAGAAATATCTGAGGAAGTAGATCAAGTCTATGAAAGCTTATGCTACTAGTCAGTCTCAAAGGTGCTAGAAGACCACTTTGCATGCTGACAGATACAGGTATGTATAATCCATTAATTTCAACATGCTTTAGCAAGGCTAATTACACATAAAATCAGGCATTTAATGTGTTAAAAGTTTTACAGTCCAGTGTGGTGTAGTCGTCAGGTAGAGTGTTGGACTAAGGCTAGCAAGACCAGATTTCAAACAATCCCCACCGAATCATGAAATTCTGTGGATGATCAAGGTCCAGTCACAATGTCTCAGCTGACCCATCCTCTCTATGTTGTTATTAGAATAAAAATGAAGAAGACTGGTGTGTTGCCTTGAGCTATTTGAAGGAAAAGTGGGTATAAATATACCTGTATGTCAAGATACTACATCAAATAGTTATTCATGATGTTGTAGCTATGCTTTAACTCCCCATCAAATCCCTGAAACCCACCTTAAAAAGCTGGTGAGCTGTCCGGGGTGATAGAAATCTGTGCTGCTGCAGAGCAGGGCTCTACAGGATTCTGTGATCAACCACCTCCTGCCAGTGAACAAGCATTTCTCACTGGTGGGAGTGGGCTGATCACATTATTCTTCAGTGCTCAACATGGGAGCAGCACAAGTCACTTTTACGCTGGATGGCTTATTGGCTTATAAGGTGGGTTTCAGGTTCATCTGTAGTCATAGCAGTAGTGCCATAACTGCAAATGAAAATATAAAGCAGTTAGAATGTCCTAAGTCTAGGACATTGACATTGTAACTGACTAACAGGAGGCCAGCCATAATTAATAAATAAATATGGACACTGTGGATAAAATGAAAGCCATATGTAGAACATTTAATCTAACTGAAAAAGTACATGGTTAAATATCAACAGAGGTGATGGTTATCAGGGAATAGTTACTTATTTGTTTCTTGTACAACAGTAAGATAAAGCCGTACTAGATGACTTTTTAACTAATAGTTTTAAACTATGTGAATCGCAGCCATTCAGCTGTGCCATCAAAAGGGCGTATAATTAGAAACACCCCTTCCTCACTTGCTATAATTCCAAAAACTATCAATCTTCCTTCTCTCCAGTACTTCTTATCAGCATTTTTAAAATTATCTGTGTTATGCAAAGACACATTACAGGTCACTTCAAGCTTGTTCCTCAAACAGCAACTGTTCTGCAGAGAAATAGTATATGGAACATATAGTACAGTTGGCCCTCCTTATCCACAGATTTTTATCCATGGATTCAAGCATCCATGGCTTGAAAATATTCAAAAGAATAATAAATTCTAAGTAGCAAACCCTGATTTTCCATTTCATTTTTTTATTGATTTTATTGTAAAACAATGAATATATATATATATATATATATATATGATATAGAAAAATCCAACTCGTATATACCTGAATACTAATTTTTATAGATCTCAACTTATTTAAAGTAGACCTCTGAATCTTCTTCACTTCATCTGTAGATAGTGTAATCAGAAAAAAACAAATATCCCAATTTTTTATACAAGTTAAATCTAAAGAACTCTATGTTAGTAGTATTTTTTTCTTTTGATAATGTTGATCATATATTTTATAAATGGTATTAAACATGATTTCTTCTTAATACATACACTTTAAGTTAGTTCCCAAAGTTTAAGTTCCAACCTTGTTTTACACCATACTCTTTTATACAGTCCCAGTCTCTAACTGAATATTTTGAAGATTCATTACACATAATTGAGGTGAGAATATCCATGTTCATATTTTCCCTTAGTTTGAAAAGACATTCTTCTTTAATTGGTATTTTTGTTTTTTTTCCCAATATTTGCCAACAGAATTCTAGCAGAGGTTATCATATACAAAATAATTTTTTACTCTTATTAAGATTTTTGTTCTCTATTATATTTAATAAGAATAAATATAAATATAAAATGTAAAAAATAAATGTAAAAAAGAGATTTTTGACTGTAAGATTTCTATCATTGTATTGTATATCATGGTCCAGTAATCTTTTGCTTTAGGGCAAGTGCACCAGCAGTGATAGAAATTTGCCTCTTGTGTTTCACATTTCTAGCATTTGCTGGATTTTAGTCTATAAATCATATTTATTTTCTTTGTTAGATACCATCGATAAAACATCTTGATATAATTTTCTTTTAAGTTTTGGCATAGCATGAATCTGTTAATATTTACCCAAGATTTTCCCCAAGATTCTAATTCTATAGCTCTTCCTATATCATCTCTTGCCCATTGTATCATGGTATGTTTAATTGTCTCAGATTCTAAATCACATTTTCTTAATAAGTTATAAAATTTGGTAGTATTGGTTCCTTTTTTATGAAATAATATATTGTCTAAGTCATTTTTTGTGGCAGTTATTCCTGGTTCTTTTAGGTCTTGTTTAAATCGTAAGTATAATTGATTATATAAGAACCAATTCATATTTGGATATTTTTAAACTGATCTATTGATCTCAATTTATAATCAGTATTGCTTCCATATGATATTAAATCTTGGTACTTTAACCACTTTTCTTTACTATTTTTTGTTCTGTAAAGGTAGGCCTCTTGCAGAGAATTCCAAATGGGAATTCCAGTGTAAAATTGTTTTTTCAGTTTACCCCACACCTTCAGTAAGGCACGACGAAGAAAGTGGTGATCTAAATTTTTATCTACTTTGCTTTTGTCATACCACATATAACTGTGGAATTCAAATCGAATATTATTACCTTCCAGACTCAACAATCGATCATTTTCTAAATTGATCCAGTCTTCCAACCATTTGAGGCAGGATGCATAGTAATAGAGTCTGAGGTTAGGAAATGCCAATCCTCCATTGTTTTTGTTATCTGATTTTCCATTTTATATAAGGGATACCATTTTGATCTGCCATTATATTTACAGTCAGCCCTCCATATTCAAGGTCTTGAGACTCATGGTTCTGATTATTCACTAATGTGGTCATTCTTCCTCCCTTTCGCTGCCCGATCTCTCCTTGGGCAACCCAGGGAGAGATCCAGGAGGTGAAGGCAGGAGGTGTCTTGGCCCCTCGAAAACCCTTCTCCTCCCTGATCTTCTCCATGGGCAGCTCAAGGAGAGCATAGGGGTGGAGAAGGGTCTCAGAGGTGCCAAGGCACCTCTTGCCTTCTTCTCCCTGATCCTCCCCTTGGGATGCCCAGGGAAAGGATGGGAGGGGGGGGAGAGAAGGGTCTCGGAGGGGCCTAGGCATCTCTTCCCTTCTCTTCCCCAGCAGGGAGGAGAAGGGGCAGGGAGACAATTAAAGGGACAAAAGGGTGGGAAACACAGAGTGTGCAGCTCTGTTCCTCTTCCCCCACTCACCCAGCCCTTTAACTGGCTTCTGAGTGGGGGGTGAAGTTATTCGTGATTTCTCCATATTCATGGGGGTCTCATTCCCCTAACCCCTGTGAATATGGAGGGAGGACTGTAATGGGATTTGAGAATCCATGGACTTTGTTATCCACGGGGGATCCTGGAACCAAACCTCAGTGTATAACAAGGCCCCAGTGTAGTAAACATGGACTTAGCATAAAGCTTTGAGAACATTTTTGCTGAGGCGTAGGTCACTATATTTACTTAAAGATTTCTGTAACAAAGTTATTGTTCAGAAGTAATGTTCTAGGTAGCAATAAGAAAAAAACAAAAAGAGTACAGCCTTACCAGAGTGCAGAAACAATAAGAAATAAAATGCAAATGACAAAAATAGGAGAGCTAATTAACATTTTCAGTGTAAGTGTTTTTCGGTAGAATGGCTTTTCAGTGTAATCAATCAAGAGCATTAATCAGCACTTGTCAGATAATTTCATGTGTAACATGATGGGCATTTTTTAGTGTAAACTGTTTTAGTTCATTTTCATAGTTACGAGGTATATGTAGTATCATGACTTAGCTGTGGTTTGTACCACAGACCAGCTATTTTTTTAAAAACCAAATTATGTTATTCATTTTGTAACTAACAACTATTTTGTTTTTTATTTTCCAACTATGGTACAGTAGTTACTTTGAATAATCAGCAAAAGGTTATATTTTAAAATTGTAAGTCTAATGGTAGTTAATTAATTTGGAGAAGGACTTGTCTGTAACTGATTTCTTTTCAAACGCTATTTTTGTTTATGACTTGTATTTTTGGCTTGTATTTACTACCATCCAATATTTAATATAAATAAATTGTACATCTTTAATCTAAGAAAAATCATGAGGATATCTAAATAGAGAGTAAATACAGATTATTGGCTCATATACCTTTTTAGGAATACTGAAGAACCATGACTTTTTAAAATCAGCTTGTATAGGTTTTCTTGCAAACTAAAAACAAAAACCTACACTTGGTTTAACAGTCATGAAAATGTAGGTAACAGAAAATCATGTTGAGTGTTATGTGATTAAAGCAAGCTGTATTTTAAATAAAATTAATTAAAAAAACAACTGGAAAAACAGTTTGCAAGTTGTTTCTGAACATAATCTCAAAGAACAAAACATATGCAAATAAATCAGCTTCTCAGTTCAGTGCTCCACTAAAGGAGAACAATTTGAAAACAGAATATGATTCCATTCAATCATTTTTAGTCAATTAATTCAAGGGGATCAAGCAGAACACTATGTATAGGCAGCACTTTACAATATTAAAGGCTGGATAACATTTATATAATGTCTCAGTGCAACTGTAGGAAATGTCAGGGACATGATATTTTTAATGGTTTTTTCCCCAATGGATTGTTAAACACTTTTAAATGGCAGGTAAAAATACACACCATAGCAATCTAGATCAATTCCTTTTTTTAAAAAAAAAAAAAAATCCAAACACCTAACAATACAAAGTACTGATATAGGTAACTATAAAACCCTTAGTAATGTGATTTTTGTTTTTCCTGGAATGGTGTATGTAGAATCAAAAAGACTTGAGAACAGATTTCTAATGATAAAAAAATACACAGATGAATGGATTAACACTTTCTCAAACCATATCTTCTCTACTTTCAATCCACTGTTGCTGTTTTGGGAGCAAACAAAACAAAAAGAATCCTGGCAGAGGCAATAACATTCAATACATTCAATATACTGTAAGGTTTTGGGCTATAATTGTCCTTTAGCTTTATTTCTCTTTATAGTCCTGGCTTTAGCCTTATAATGAGTCTAAGCTTTGTTAAGACACTTTAATGGTTCGAGTGTTGGACTATGACTGCAAACCAGGTCAGCCGTGAAACCCACTAGGTGAGAGTGTGTGAAGCTGAGAGAGTGTGACTTGTCCAAGGTCAGCCAAGATGTGCAAAAGTCAAGCTTACATGTGGTTTGCTGAACTGCTTCAAGCATCTTGTCCACACTTTGTGTAGTTGCTGATACTACAGCATTCACAGGATGTTTCAAAATAATTGAAATTTTAGAAGCATAACTAGTAGAGTAAAAATAGAGTTGATTTCTTATTCTTCCTATCTTATGCTTTGTAATAGATAAGTATGGCAGGAAGCACTTTGCTTTTCCACTGCTACCAGCAAATATGAGAAGCCAATTATCTTGATACAACAGGATGCTTTTGAATATAGTTCTAAGTGGTTTGTGGCTTGTGACATAAAAGTCATCCATGTCAAATCAGATGATTCTCAATACTGTATATATTTTGGAGTCTGTGCGCCTCACATTTACTTAGAGATTTATCTGACCACGGGCTTCTTTTTGATGTTTACATACTTTGATGTTTACATATTCCAAGAACACCTAAAAGATCACAGCATCCATTCCCAACCATTATTAAAATTGTCCATACCATAGATGAACTCAGATCCTTGTTCACTGGCATTATTCAGAGAAATGGTCTTCATTAACTACCTCTATAACTAAAACAATGGAATGCTTTTAGAATATAAATTATGCCAGGAAAAAGAATCTATTAGTAAGTATATTAAGAGTTCCTCTGCCATAAGGGGAAAAAAACCCAAAACAAATGGGGTTGTTTGTTGTTCTTGTTATAAGCTGTCTGTGGAAAGTGGGGTTTTTCCCTATTAATTTTGTCTCTGACAATCAGGCAAAACACTGTGCAACATTTTTGAAACATCTTTCATTAGTTAAATTACTTTAGTTTGTATTGTGATAATACTCAGAACCACAATCAGTGATATGTAACAAAATAAAATTTAACAACCAAGTGGGAAGTCATACAGTGCATTTCAAAATAATACATTGTATTAAGAGTGGTGGCATAGCCAGTAGCCAACGGAAATCTCCTATTTAGTAGCAGCTGGTGGTTTCCATATTTATAGGGTAGTGAATGTTTTCTGGGTTTTAGTCCAGTTTATCCATGGTGCTGGTCCATTTAGGGGTACAAGGTTTGACTTTGGATAGCTCGCTCATAATAAAAAGGCCTGGTATACTCAAGATCTAAGTAAGATGAAGTGAGCTGCAAGACTAGAGCTCTGCTGTCGGAGACACTGACGTTTACCTGACAAGACACTCCTTGGAGACCTTCTTAGTTCCTACGGAGTGGCAATCGATGCAGCAAAGAACTCGTTCTATACTGCTCGTATTGCGTTTGCAGAATCTCGTCCGGCAGAGCTTTTTAGGTTGGTTAGAGAGTTAACCCATCCTTCTCCCACCCCAAATTTATTATTAGAACCATCAAATGCCTGCTTTGACACTTTTAATGATTACTTTGCCAATAAAATCTCTCAGATAAGGGCCGATCTTGACGCCAGCATTAGAACAGAAACTGTGAGAGAGGTGTTCAGTGACTCCGTGGACTTGGTTAGACTGGATAACTTCGAGCTTGTAAGTACTGAGGAAATGGACAAGCTTCTTGGATCTGTAAGGAGGACGACGTTCCCTCTCGATCCCTGCCCATCTTGGTTGATCGTACAGGGAGGGGATGCTGCGATGACACTACTCCAATGTGTCATCAATGCATCCCTTAGGGAGGGTAAATTTCCATCTCATCTTAAGCAGGCTGCAGTTAAGCCTCTTTTGAAAAAACCCTCCCTAGACCCCCTAGTAAGGAACAACTATAGACCGATCTCTTTATTACCATTCTTGGGCAAGGTGATCGAGAGGGCAGTTGCCCTCCAGCTCCAGGCAGTCTTGGAGGAAGCCGATTATCTAGACCCATTTCAAACCGGGTTCAGGGCGGGCTATGGAGTTGAGACGGCCATGGTCGCCTTAGTCGATGACCTCCGTCTGGGCACTGACAGGGGAAGTATGACCCTGTTAGTGCTATTGGACATATCAGCGGCCTTCGATACCATTGACCATGGTATCCTTCTGGAACGTCTGAGAGAATTGGGCATTGGAGGCACTGTACTTCAGTGGTTCTGGTCCTATCTCTCGGGCAGGTTCCAGATGGTGAAGCTGGGAGACAGCTGCTCTCGTAAAAGAGAGCTGACATCTGGCATCCCCCAAGGTGCCATTCTGTCTCCCATGCTATTTAACATTTACACAAAGCCGTTGGGAGAGGTCATCCGGAGACATGGGGCGCGGTGTTATCAGTATGCTGATGACACCCAAATTCATTTCTCTATGTCTCCGACTGATGCAGTGACTAAGGATGGCATCTCTCCTCTGACCTCCTGCCTGGACTCGGTAATGGGCTTAGGTTGAATCCAGAGAAAACGGAGGTGCTCGCAATAGGTTCTCCTAGTCCAGGGATGGAGATTCATCAACCGGTCCTGGATGGGGTCACACTTCCCCTAAAGGACAAGGTTCGCAGCTCCATTGCAGGTGGAGACGACTGCCAGGAGTGCATGGTATCAGGTTCGGTTGATATGCCAACTGCGCCTCTACCTGGACAGGAAGGATCTAGAAGCAGTAGTACATGCACTGATAACCTCTCAGTTAGATTTCTGTAATGTGCTCTACATAAGGCTACATTTGTACCACGTTCGGAAGCTTCAATTGATCCAGAATGCAGCAGCCAGATTAATTACAGGGGCCTCCAGAATGGAGCATATTACCCCATGCTAAAATCTCTCCACTGGCTGCCAATCAGCTTCTGGGCGCAATACAAAGTGTTGGTCATTACCTTTAAAGCCCTACATAGCTTGGGTCCAGGTTACTTGAGGGAACGCCTCTCCCTATACAATTCGCCTCGCACCATCAGAACATCAGATGAAAAATTACTAGATTCTGTTTATACGAGACTAACACTAACTTCTCGCACAGCGTTTTCAGCAGTGGCTCCGAAACTCTGGAATGACATGCTGGAAGAGCTCCGCTTGATAAACACTCTAGAAGCATTCAAAAAGGCGCTAAAAACGGAGCTCTTCCGGCGGGCAGATCCACCAGATTGTGTATAAGATCCCTGCTTGGTGAACCCCTGTGACAGACCATATAGTCGATTTTAATTGATATTAATTGGATAATTTTAATTTGCCGTATTGTAATATTGTATTGAATACATTGTATTGTTGTTTTATATGCTGTAATCCCACCGTGATCCGTAGGGAGAGGCAGGAAATATAAATAAAAATTTATGATTATGATTATGATTTTATGATTATGATTATGATTATGATTATTATTTTAAAGTTCAACCTAAAACCAACAGAATCACCACACCACTGATATGGAAGCCACAAGTCACCATTGCCCCCATATGTTGTTTGTCCACAACTTTCACCATTCCTTGCCATTAGATATTTTAGCTAGGGCTCATGGAACTTGCAGTCCCACTACATTTGCAAGACTATATGTTTCCCACAGCCCCAGCCACTAAGCATCTGTTAAACATTCTTGGCAAGCTCAACAAAAGCATACTTTCACTTTCCTGAAGTGCTGCCTGACTAGTTAGTGCAGAGTAAATCAATGATATACAGAGCAAATAAGTGCCTTCTAGAATATGTAATGGTGGTAGAAAACAACAGGTGGTAGTTGTAATATAGGCTGAGTCTCGCTTATCAAGAATTCCAAAATCAAAATATTGCAGTAACCGAAACCTTTTTTTATGGGTGGCTGAGACAGTGACACCTTGGCTGTCTGGTGATACAACATACATAGACTTTGTTTCATGCACAAAATTATTAAAAGATACCTTCAGATCTATGTATATTATGCATGTGAATAAATGAATTTTGTTTTTAGACTTGGGTCGCTCTCCAAGATATTGCATTATGTACACATATGGGAATACATGTACAGTATTCTGAGATTCAAAATAAATAAATAAATAAATAAATAACTGAAATCACAAGAACTTCTGATACCAATCATTTTGGATAGGGGAGAATCAACCTGTAGTAATATTTAAGCCTTAAGCAGTTCCCTTAAATGGAAAGGACCAGAACGTGGGCCAGAGAGGTGGGTGTATATGACTGAATTCCTTCTGAAAGTGGATGACACACAGAGTGGACATCTGAAAGCATTAGGAACAGGGCCTTTGTGGTGCTGGCCCTACTGGTCCAGATCGCCCATTTGATAAGGGAAGTTCCCACATTATGTTCAATGTATATTCAAATTATTGATTACTCCAAATATATTTGAAGTTATCCACCTATAACATTTCAATGTGCATACAATTTATCTAGATCTGTAGCACAGACAATGATTCACATGAAATGGAGAGTACATGTGCTCATACAGAGCTTTCTGGATGACAACCCCAATATCATTAACCTGCAAGAACAGTCAACAGAATACTACCATCCTTATAATATCATGCTTCATGATTAACACTAGAAAGGAGGAAGGCAAAAACCCTATTTAGGTGTTTCTCATTTGTCAAGCAGATACAGTTAAGGCTGGGAAATTAGATTGCAAGGTTTTTTGGCCAGCATTGAACTCTTTTCTTGGACATCTGTGGACTCAATAGATCTTTGTCAGTGCATTACACTCCTAGATACTGTCATTAAAAACAACAACATAGAACAATAATGAGATCATGCATCATAAATTACAAGCAAGGCTGAATTCTTACCCCAAGGCCAACTACATGTTATGCTGAGATATATGTAACTGATCTCAGAACAACAATTTCTTCTTCTTTTATACACTAAAGACAGTCATAGGAGGAGTGCTAGTGATTTAATTGGAGGAAGTGGCGAAGGATATTGCAACAGTTGTGTCTTTCTATTACAATGTCTCTGTCAAACACTCTTAACTGCAGTTGCTCAGATGGGGCAAATACAGAAATAATTTAATGTTCTACAGGCAAAGAGCAATTTGTAAGAATGATTCAGAATGGAGAAAGGATGCAGATAAAATTTCTCAGTACCTATGCCACTTCTCAATCACATCAGCACAGGCATACAAGCTTCAACACCTAATGAAACATCAACAGGGTTATAGAGAAGGAAGAAATGTGGTTAAGATGGGTTTAGAAAAGTGGCTTCTAGCATAAGCAAGCCACTGCTTTTCTGCTTCAGCCTTCAGGCAGAATTATCTTTCCATCCTGTCAAGGATACTGTACTTTTTTCTATGTGTATCCTGATAAGAACGTGACATTGTGGTTATTGGTGTGAGGACAAAAAAGGCCATATTCATCTGAATGACTTTTTATTGATTATGCTTATGATGAAGCTCAGAAGAGAAGATCCAACACTGGATCCCTACTTCTGGTCCCTCCCATCCACTGTAGTGGTCCCTCTGCAAGACAGAACTCTGACCTTGTACAAAAATGCAAGTATTTAGGAAATGCAAATGAAGAGAGATAGGGGCCCAAAGCAGACAGTGACAGCTTTGGGCAACTTTAGGGTCATGGCATTTAAACAACACATGCTCCAAACATGGATGGAAGCCATGCAGTGACCATACACAGACAGGAAAAGACAGCCGCAAAAGGAGTGGGGAAACCCTGCTCTTTGCTAGCATCCCATTCAGGATCATGGAGGTGGCCCAGACTGGGACCAGGTCCATGCAGTCAGCATGGTCCTGTGCCAGTTGGGGTGGAACTGGCCTCTGGTAGCTCCTTTTGCCAAGTCTGCATGAACTCCAGAAAAGAGAGTTTGGATTCACAACCATCCCAGTCCTCATGAGAGAAAGAGAAATGTGGATGTACTCCACATTATCTAATCTAATAGAAGAATATATTTTCGTAAAATTGAAAAATGTGGGGGGGGGGGAGCCCAAAAGAAAGGGATAAAGCTTGGGAAAATTCCTTTTTTGAACCACACCTCAAGAACATCCCAGTCAATTTGTCCGTTGGCATAAAAAAAATTATAACTTTTCCAAGCAGGGGATGGGAAATGTACCTCTGCTGACTCTTCCTCTCTGCCAACAAGAGCCTGACAGGGCTTTGGGCATATTGGAAGCTCCAAAAACCGAATGCTCTTCCTATGGCTGCAGCCTAATCATTCATTTTAACAGCAGATAGATAAATCCCTTAAGTAAGTTCTTAAATGAAGCAGAGCAGGAATCAAGCCTACTTAAAACCAGATCTTAGAAAAGTTACTTTTTGGAACTACAAGTTCCCAAATCCCTCCACTGACCATGATGGCTGGAAGATGAAGTAAAAAAAAAACTTTTCAAAGCTCTTCCTGAAGCTCATTCTAAAGCTCTGTTCTCCACTCCTGGAGTTCACAAAACTGGGGGCTAGCTGGGATTGCCTATTCAACGTGGACTATATAGAGAGCACTCTATAACATCCTCACAGGCATTATCTTCATTACTCTGTCATAAGTTATATATCCAAGACCTAGCAAAGAAAACAGATTAGGAGGCCGAGCCTCAGTCCAACCGATGACTAACTTCCATTATTATTTGATAGTTCTATCTTTTAAAACTGAAATAAAGGCTGCTGTCAGTCTAAACAGGATGTCTAATTCTGGTAGCTTGTTGAGACATGTGATTGGAGAGAGGTCATTTGCAGTACACAGTCAGAGGTTTTTCACACACCCTAGCTATGGCAAGCATCCAAGAAGCAATATGATACAGCCAACTGGTACTGAAGAGTAGGAACAAAGCTGGTGCTATGTATATTTGCTGCCTTGGCAGATATAGACTATCCTTTGTGAACTGAAAAACTAACAGAACACGGATGACTTGACTTGAGGTGTTTTAACCTTCTTGGGGGCTGTTCCCAGGCTGTGGAACTCCTTTCCTCAGGAGTCTGGACTTGCCCCTTCTCTAATCTCTTTCTTCCAGCAGATAAAGACAGGCTTTTGGCTAGTAACTGATGATTGCAAAAGGGCCTTTTAATGGGAAATGCTGTGCTTTTATTCTCATTGTTATTTTTAACATGTTTTTAAACTGTTTTATATTACTGATGTGTTAATAGGATTGCTCAGTTAATTGGGTGTTAAAAAAACCTTTTGCATTATGATCTTTTTCAGTTTTATTTTATTAGTATTATTATTTTATTTATTTATATCCCGCCTTCCTCCTGGTACAGGGACTCAAGGCAGCTAACAAAATTTAAAATAGTCCAAGACCTTGCTTTCTGTGAACTGTGAACTTTTGTTTTATTCCATATTAGAAGCTACCCTAGGTCCCATGTTGGGAGAAAGGAAAGATATAAAATAATAAAATAAATAATGCATTATGTTCTGCATGGGTTAGTTAATGCGCAATGTGCATGACGTCGTCGGAAAACAATCCTGCTTTTGCACAGGATTTGGCCGCTTTCCTCCCATGAGATAAACTTCTATATCTTGGAGAAAAAGTGGGATATAAATGAAGTTGTTATTATTGATGATGATAAATCCGAAGCTCCCATGAGTGCAGGATGGGTTCCCTTCTATGTAAGTGAATACATGATTGAAGCCTAACAGTGGAATTTATGCATGTCAACTCAGAGTGTAAATTCCACTGAGTTCAACAGGAATCCCTAGGTATGGGAATACAGCCTTAATTTGCATTTTTGAAACCATCCTATATTTCTGGTCTGACACTTGGACACCACAATTAGCCATAGCACCTAGCACTTCTCATTTCTATACTACTTCATAGTCAATTGAGCACTCTCTAAGCAGTTTACAATGTGTTAACCAATTGCCCCAACAAGCTGCGTAACCATTTTACCAATCTATGAAAGGACAGAAGACTGAGTCAACCTGGAGCCCTGTGGCTTCGAACTTGGTTCAAACTTGAGCCCTGTGGCTTTGAACTCACAATGTTGTGCCTGCAGCACCAACATTTAACCACTGCACTGCCAGGGCTCCCTAGATGTAGAACAGAATGCTACTCATTTAATTTGGTTTGAAAAACTTTGTGCTGTTTGCTGCGGACCATGAACAACAAACTAACAGAAACAGATAGTGTTTAAATCACTACATGAAAGTTGAATGATGGGGGTTTTCTCTGGCATACATCAATGTTCAACCACACTGGAAAATACAATGTAAAAGCTGGATTAACAAGCAAGGTTTATCAGAAAGGCCGGTACACCTCTTTTGGCTCTTCCTTCTTAATGGAAGGGACAGGAATGTTACAAATGGATGACAATACGAGCGGGTATCCAAAAGTTTTAATGATCACCTTTTTAAAAAAATTGACAGAAAGTTTGTTTTGATTTGTAGTTGTTAACTTATCTCTCTGTAGATACTATCTAGATTTATACATTTTCCCCAGCGTATCTTGACCCTCCGAATACATGATATTGTAGAAGCCTGCAGATTGCACCTGATGAGGATTTTACACTTTAGTCACTTCTGGTAGATCCAGTCACAAAAATAAAGTACGCAATGAACTGATTTTCTCAGCAATGTGCACTTAGGGACCAATGATGACACTGACAAAATTTCATCAATATGCCATAATAACTTCCGGGTGATAATTATTATTTTATGATACCCCCTTGTAAGGCGCAATCTGCAGACTTCTACAATATCAGGTATTCAGAGGGTCAAGATACGCTGGGAAAAATGTATAAGTCTAGATAGTGACTACATAGAGCTAAGTTAACAAGCCTGCAGATCAAATTCAGCTTGCAGGCCTGAATCAAAACAAATCAAAACAAACTTTTTGTCAATTTTTTTAAAAAGGTGATCAATAAAACTTTTGGATAGCCCCCCCCCCCCCCCCCCCCCCCGTACCTACAACTCTTGTAAAATTCTGTGAATGAGTCAGGACAACTGTTTGTTAAGCCACTTGTTTGAAAGCACCCTCAGTGCTGTGAATGGCATAGCTGTTTGTTGTTGAGGCTGTTGTTAACTACCCTCAGGTTGGCCATGATTTATGCTGACCCTGGTTGCATGGTGACTCTGTACGCATCACAAAGAGCCCCTGTCTTCCACTGCTCTGCTCAGGTCCTGTAAATTCAGGCCTGCAAGCTCCCTGAGTCCATCCATCTGGTATGCTGTCTTCTTCTCTTTCTACTGCCTTCTACCTGCCCTAGCAATATTGTCTTTTCTAGTGAGTCATTCCTTCCCATGATGTGGCCAAAGTACTACAGTCTCAGTTTTGTCATCTTTGCTACCCAGTATCAAAGTGCAAGAATCATGCCTAACTCGTATCTTGCTGTTTGTATGTTGTGTGTCTTCAAGTCATTATGGCGATTCTAAGTCCCAAGCATGAACCCTATGGTGTTTTCTTGGGCTGAGAGCATGTGACTTGTCCAAGGTCACCCACCGGGTTTCATGGCCAAGCTAAGACTTGACCCCGGCCTCCAGAACTGCAGTCCAAGACTCAAACCACTACACAATGCTTCCTCTCCATATCTTGTAGCATCTAACCGAAAGAAAGAAGTTGCCAACATGAGCTTTCACAGTTTATGACAGAGAGGAAATCCCGTGCAAAAATGGGATTTAAAAGCGAGAAAAAACTCACGAAAGCAGGTTGATTTTTACACATGTTGTTGTTAAACTAATGTAAACCAAACAAAAAATAAACAAAAGTCACTCCTTTTTATGTTCGAGATTTTCCAAAAGTAAAAAGGAGCAGCTTTTGTGTAATTTCCCTCCACTTTCTTTTTGGGTTAACACCAGTTTAAAATCAACGTCGTGTGAAAATTAACCCACTTTTGTGGTTTTTTTCCCCAATTTAAACTCCTGGTTTCGCACAGGATTTCCCCTGTGTGATAAACTCCATAGACTAAAGTCTACTCTCTCTGATGGATAGCAGAAGTAGACTTTAATCCAGGAAAGCTCATGCTGCCAAGCTCTTTGCTTCAGTTAGTCTCAAAGGTTGCTACAAAATACATATTGATTCCACAGATTAACGCAGCTATATCTTTGAATGCTCCATAACTTATTATTCTTGAGTACAAAGAACACAAGTCATGAGGTGACAGGAGGAAAGCGAGAGCAACTATAGGAGCAGAAGCCAATGAACCAAAGTGACACCGCAACGCCCTGCGGAAACCAAACAACCCACACCCTTCAACTCCCTTGGCGTGAAAGAGCTCCTGTCCAACTTGTTGTGGCACCAGGGCCAAGGAGGACTGGGCGCCGCAAAATGGAGGGCATTCCAGGAAAATGGAGGACATGGCCAAGCCAAAGCTCCAAACCCTCACAGAAGTTGTAAGTGCCCGCTCCTCGGTCCTGCTCAAAAGGGAAGGCCTTCCGGAGATGTAGGACATGTCCGGGGAAAGGAGGACATGTCTGATCACCCTGACCCCGGCTCAGAGCTTTGTCTCGCCATCATCTGGACTCACCCGCAGAAGTACTTTCTGTCCCTTGCTTGCGGGGACTCTGGATGCAGGTTGACCCCGTGTCCTCCTTTTCCAGGACACGTCCTCTGTTCCAACCTTCTGTCTGGGAAGGCTTCCAAAAAGTCCTCCATCCTAAGCATGCATTTCTAGGGGTGCTTCTAGCTTTTCTTTGGGCATGTCCTCCATTCCCCTCGAATGCCCTCCATCTCAAGCCTGACTCAGAAGCAGGCATTTTAATTTCTAGGGGGCTTTTTGAAGCTTCCCTTTGGCCATGTCCTCCATTGCCTTGGAATGTCCTCCTTGTCATCCCTGACTAAAAAGAGTGCATTTATATTTCTAGGAGTGTATTTCAGTTTCTTTGTGGCCATGCCCTCCATTTCCCTGGAATGTCCTCCATCCTGATCCTGACTCAGAAGAAGGCATTTTAATTTCTAGGGGGCTTTTTGAAGCTTCCCTTTGGCCATGCCCTCCCTTTCCCTGGAATGTCAAGGAAAGGCCAGGCCAGGAGGAAGCCCACTGACCTGAGATGCCGGCCCCGACCACCACCACGTCCCACTCCGAGCTCATCTTGGGGCTGCTCCGGTGATGGCCCTCCAGCCCTGGCCCTGATGCCCCTGGTGCCTCCAACGCTGCTGCTGCTGCTGCTGCCCAGCAGGAGAAGACAGAGACAACGCCAGCTGCAGCAGCAGGAGCCCTGGCTGGGAGGAGAGGAGGAAGGGAGTTCCCCCCTGGAGGGCTTCCCTCGGCCAGGCTCCGCCCCCTTCTCCGCCTCCACCAATCAGGGCGAGGGAAAGGGAGGGGAGGGCGCGCCAAGGGGGACACCTCCTCTGCCAGGTGAGGAGGAGGAAGGCTCCTTGGGGAATGTATTGGTCCCTCCCTAGGGAATCATTGGGAAGACTTCCCCATAGAGGAGAAAAGGAGAATACTTGTCCCTAGGGAATCATAGGGAATACTTGTCCCTAGGGAATCAGTGGGGAATATTTGTCCATAGAGGAGAAAAGGAGAATACTTGCCCAGAGGGAATCATTGAGAATCCTTGCCCATAGAGAATCAGTGGGGAATATTTGTCCATAAGGAATCAGTGGGGAATATTTGTCCATAGAGGAGAAAAGGAGAATCCTTGCCCATAGGGAATCATTGGGAATCCTTGCCCATACAGAAGCATAGGAGAATAAATGCCCATAGAGAAACCATACTTGCCCATAGGAAATCGCTGGGGAATACTTGCCCAATAGAGAATCATTAGAGGTTACTTGTCCATAGAAAAACTATACTTGCCCATAGGAAATCATTGGAATATATTTGCTACGGGCAAGTATTTTCCAATGATTCTCTATGGGGCAAGCATGATTTCTCTGTAGGCAAGTGCTGCCATTTGTTTTCGTACATCCCAGGCAAGGGTCACACAAGGGAGAGCTCCTCATCAATGTGTGAGAATCTCTGTGTCTTCAAGTCAGTTTATATCAACCCCATGAGTTCCATAAGGGTTTCTTAAGCAAGGAATATCCAGAGGTGGTTTTGCCAGTCCTCTGAAACATAGCCTACAGCACCTTATGTTTCTTGGTGCCTTCCATTAACGTGCTATCCAAGGTTGGACCTGCTTAGCTTCCAAGACCAGACACGATCTGGGCCTTTAGGGCATAATTTGTTGCTGTTGCTGTTGTTGTTATCCACCCCTGAGTTGATCTCAACCCATGGCAACTCTGTGCATGAGATATCTCCATGAACCTGTGTCCTCCACTTAGTGACACTGAGCGAAAGAAGTTGGCAGCATGAGCTTTTGTAGACTAAAGTCTACTTCCTCAGAGGCTCGGCGAAGTAGACTTTACAAAAGCTCATGCTGCCAACTTCTTTCTCTCAGTCTCAAAGGTCTTCAAGATGCAATGTCCTACACTTAGTTCCCCTAAACTCATACTTGTGACCTTCTTAACAGAGTCCATCCATCTAGCATGCAACCTTCCTCTCCTTCTGCTTCCCTCCATCTTTCCTGGCATTATTGTTTTTTCCAAAGAGTCATGCCTTCTTGAGACCCTTGTCCTCATAAATAAGTTAAAATAAAAATGTTAAAAATAGCTGGGTTGTATTTGCTCGGATGTTGTATTTGTTTGATCCATTCAGGCTGCACCCCATATCAGACAGGCTTTTGCTGGGGAGCCATACTAAATGTGCCAAACAGCTCCTGGGCAGCAGCAGCAGTAGTGCGGGGGGGGGGGGGGGAGTTTGACACTGGACTCTTTCAAACAGGAGGAATTTCTCCCAATTCCGAATGGAGCCAATGCGGATTCATGTAAATTCACTTGTTTAGCGAATTTACCTGAACCCCTGCTTTGTTCGGAAGGCATTCGGAATTACTTCCCATTACCCGAAAATAACCCCCCCTTGCCCGAAATCGCGTGAGAAGCTTAAATTCGCAATAACGTGAAACCTATGATTGCATTCGGAGTGACTTCCCTTTTGCCCGAATTTGCGTGAGAAGAATTAATTCGCAATAACGTGAAACCACATGATTGCATTTGGATTGCCCTTGGATTATACTTCCAATTTCCCACGTCTGAAAGAGTCCACTGTCTCAGAGACAACAGCAGCGGCACCATAGCTAACCCTTGTTAGTACTGACCAGAAGGAGGCACAGTAAACCCTTTTTGAATGTCTTTTACCACAAAAGCCCTATGGTGAGATAATCCAAAATGAAACAAGAGAAAGTGCCAGAAGATGAAATTCCTAGGTTGGAAGGAGTTCCTGGAGAGGAGCAGAGGGCACACAGTAGTATCACTGCAGTTAATGGTACAACCTCTCAGCTCCAGGGGTTTCCAGATAAAACAGATTTTCTGGATCCATTTCAATCTGGCTTCAGACATGGCTATGGGATGGAGACAGCTTTGGTCATCTTGGTCGATGACCTCTGCAGGGAACTGGACAGGGTGTGTGTGTTCCTGCTGGCTCTGCTAGATCTCTCTGTGACTGTCAATACCATTGACCATGGTATCCTTCTGAGCTGCCTCTCTGGGATGGGGCTTAGGGGCATTGTTATGCAGTGGTTCTGGTCTTCATGGAGAGGCGGAGTCAGAAGGTGGTGTTGGGGGACACCTGTTTGACTCCTTGGCCACTGGCCTGTGGAGTCCTTGTCCCCCATGTTATTTAACATCTACATGAAACCGCTGGTAGAGGTCATCCAGAGTTTTCAGGTGAGGTGTCACCAGTATGCAGATGACACCCAACTCTCCTTTCTATCTGATTCCAAGGAAGCTGACTCTGTACTGAACTAATGTCTGCAGTCAGTAATGGACTGGATGAAGGCAAACAAATTGAAGCTTATTCCAGACAAGACAGGGGTGCTCTTGGTCAGTCGTAAGGCATTCTCCGCTTCCCTCCACAGCAACTGGGGCTTCAACTGTGCTGGATGGGTTTACGCTCCCCCTGAAATCTCAGGCTCGCAGCTTGGGTGTGCTCCTTGACCCTACTCCAAGCCTGGATGCCCAGGTTTCAGCAGTGGCCAGGAGTGCATTTGCACAGTTAAAACTTGTGCACCAGCTCCTTCCATTCCTTGAGACTGGCTACAGTTACACATGCCTTGATTACATCCTTCTTTGGACTACTGCAATGCACTCTACATGATGCTGCCTTTGGAAACTGTTGAGAAACTTCAGTGTATGCAAAATGCCATTTCCAGAATGCTAATTGGAGCCAGTTATAGGTACCATATAACTCCCTGGCTGAAACAGCTTTACTGTTCACTGGTTCATTTCTGGGCACAATTCAAAGGGCTGGTTATGACTTATAAAGCTGTACATGGCTAAGATCCAGATTATTTGAGAGACTATCTCCCCATAGAAACCTCCTAGAGCCCTACAATCTTCCAGGGAAGGCTGTCCCTCAGTCCCTCCATCATCACAGGCTTGCCTGCTGAGGACACGACAGAGAGCCTTCTCGGTGGCTGCTCCTGCCCTCTAGAATGCCCTTTCACAAGAAGCAAGGCTGGCCCCCTGCTTGCTTGCCTTTCATCAGCAAGTAAAACCAGCTCTGTTCAGGCAGGCTTTTAATGTCTAGACATGGGGTGGGTTTTATATGGCATGGGCATTGTGGCTTCTTAGTAAATTATATTGTTTTTAGCTGATTTTTAAATTATTTTATGGTACTATGTTTTTAGAATTATTACTGTGAGTTGCCTTGGTCCCTTTGGGGAGAAATGTAGGATAGAAATTAATTAATTAATTAACGGGACTCAAGCCAAAAAGATATTCATCTGTTGACATGGTCAACAGGCCATGGAAGGAAAGTCGGAAGCTGCATAACACATTTTTGGGCTTTGTAGCCGCCCCTTTGAGCGGTGGGTTGGTGCCTGGGCAGCCTCACTGGCTGCTGCAGAGGTCCCAATCCTCTGTTTATCCAGGCATGGAAAAGGGGCAAAATGCCCCTTCTCCGCGGCCTGGAAAGGGCTGTCCTTGGGGCTTCATGCCCCAAGGACACCCCAACCAGCAGAGGAAAGGGAGAAAAGGGCCTCCAATCTGATTGCCACAGGAACAAAGTGCTTCCTGGAAAGGAGCTCCATTTTGGAGCTCCTCTCAGCACCCTGCACTGGCGCCATTAGGTTAGGTGTGCACCAGTCCATCTGGACGTGGTTTGAGCGTATGGACAGCACCATTTTAAAAAGGCACCGCACATACATATTAGGGTTGGGGAGTGTGAGGTTGCTGCTTGCTCCCCAACCCTAATCACAGTGCAGGGATGGCCGAAAGGGGCCGTCTGTACCGCACCATTATAGGAATGTGCAATGCGATCAGCATTAATCAGGGGAAGTCAGACATAGTATAACAAGAAATGGAACATATAAACATTGCAACACTTGGGGTAAGTGAGCTAAAGTGGACCAGAATTTTGAGTCAGATAATTATACATTGTTTTACTCAGGAAATGAAAGTCTAAGAAGAAATGAGGTGGCATTAATAGTAGGCAGAGATGTAGCAAAAGCATTCAAAGGATAGAATGCCAAGTCTGACCAAACAATAACACTTAAGGGTTGGGGGGGGGGGGAGACATCAATATAACCATAATCCAAATTTACGCTCCAACTACAGAGGCAGAAGATGAAGTTGAGTCATTAGAAGTCAAAGTTGATTTGACAGCTGTTAACATCAACAACAAAATTTAATATATACCCCACCTTTCTGTTAAATGGGACCTAAATCCCAGTCCTAAGAAGGGAGTTCCAGTGGCTGGGAGCAGCCACCAAAAAGAAGCACCTCTGCATCCCTACCATATATGCCTGTGGTAATGGTAGGCATGCATGGGACTGTATGGTACAATATTGTGTCAGATAACTTTTACCTAAGCTGTATTTACAGGCCCAATGAAGCTCTTTGAATTGTGCCTGGAGACAAAGCGGTAGTCAGTGAACTTTTTCTCCCTGTTCCTCCCTATAACCAGTCCTAGTAAACAATCAAGCTGAAGTTCTTTGCACCAGCTGAGTAAAAATGTTTGTATGTGAAGAAATTTCCCTTCACTTGAAAAGACACTAATACTTAGTAAAGTGGAAGGCAATATGAAAAGAATAAGACTACATTATGGATGAATAGACTTAATTAAGGAAGCTGTGGCCCTGAGTCTGCAAGACCTTGGCAGGGCTGCTGATGACAGAGTGATTTGGAGGTCTCTCATTTATAGAGTCATCTGTCAAAGTTGACTTGACAGCAGTTAACAATAATAATAGTCTTCCCCAACCTTCAGCATGTAGGATGGTTTCAATGACAATTCATTCATCCTCAGCCACCATGGCCTTTATGTTCATCATTATTATAGGAATACTTCTATTAACAAAGCCTCTGACAAAGAAGCGCCTTTATACAAATTCTTGTCAGGCTGCAGCAGTGTGCCTGCAGTAAATACTGTAATCCAATAAGCAGGCATGAACAGCAAAACAGAAAAAAGAGGGAAATCGATAAGCCTGCCCCACCAATTACCCCCAGAATTTTTAGATCAACTGACCACCAAAATGGAAATCATACAAAAAGAGGAAGTTGGTGAGAGGGGGAAAAAATTCCTGGGCACTTTTTGAAAGAAGCTGTCAAGTGGTCTCTGAAGGGTGCAGAATACTTTTTGTGGACTTACACAAGGACAGCATATTGTGGTATATCTGCTTATGGTACTACATTTTTTGTTAAAGAGGTAATGCCTGGGAACACATCCACCACATTGATTGTACAGTAGTAGTAGAAGTAATTAATTTTATTTATTTATTGTTGTTTTCATCCTTCACAAAAATACAAGGGAGCAGAGATCAAAAGGAGGCACAGGGATTAGGTAGGAAAAAAAGAGGAAAAGGCTGAGCTGGGAAAGGAATGCAACTTACTATCTATTAAGTGGTGCTATAGAGGGCTAGGATTGAACAGTGAATATGAAGAGTTCCACTCCAACACACAGTACTCAGTTTTACAATCCTAGGCAGTCACACAAACAGGCATCTATTAGTGTACTCAGTAAGCCAGTTTGTCATGTGCAGATTGGTCCAAGGAAGACAGTGAGTCATCAACCCAAAGTACAGTACCATGGATAGCTCCAAAATGACAATGGCTTATTGTATTCGTCGCTTATATTATTATTATTATTATTATTATTATTATTATTATACTTATTATATTGGTAGCCTAAGAATACTCCCTGCAGGATCCATCTTTCCAGGCTCTACCAAGTAAGACACAGCTCTTACTTCGTAAGAGCTCTACCAAGTAAGACACAAACTGAAAGCCTGAGGGCAGGGAACTGTTAATTAGCTGCTCTGAGAGCATTTCTGAAGAGCAGGATATAAATACAACAAACAAACAAACAAACAAACAAATAATATACCATGTCGATGGGGATCTGATATTCAATTATGTCAGACCTGGCATCTCCAGGATGACAGATGTGAGAGGCTTGAAGGCATCAGGATTAGGTGGCTCAAGGGAAGGACTCAGCTGTTTCTCCAGTTCCTCAAATTCCAAATTTGTATCCAAACCACTACTGATTTCTTGAGACATGTCACCATGGCTTCACATCAGCATGACCTGGTGGACTAATGCCTGTTAAAAAGCATCTCAATCAGATCAGATATGGATTAAAAGAGTTGAGGCTAGGAACTCAACTATGAGCTAGCAATTAGAGCCTCTTTACATGACTTGCACAAATGAGACTAAACCAAGATTAAAATTCATATTTACAAAGGTCAAAAGGAAGGTAAATCCAAATTAATTGTAACACTAATTAGTGTTAACAACAATATTGAAACTCCATAATATCTGAATGAGATTTTAGTAATGAAAAGCAGTTTGCTGCTTTGAGTAATTTTTTTTTAATTACTAATGAAACATTAATTTCTCAAACCTAACACTTTTTTTAACATGACAGTATATGGGCAGATTCCTCCACCACTTCTAATGCAGTGTTATTTAAAAGGCAGTGCTTAATCTCAGATCTTGTTAACACTGCATGCAAAACCCTTTAAAAACCCACCATCCCTCCTAATATAAGGTCCAAAAAGTTAACTTTTTTTCAAGCTCTGGGAAATTCTCATGATTGGTATATGCTGAAACCAATTGCCTTAAAAACATCTCTCTTTTATTATTTAAAATAATTTTATTAATATTTAGTTGTTACAAGAAAAACAAAGCAACAGCAAAAAAGAGAAGACATGCCATAATAATGTGAACAAAACAAAACAACAACAAATATAAGCCAGAGACAACAAACAACCCCACCATCTTTCCCAGAGGATTTCCCACAGTTTTCAGGCTTCAATAATTCAACTTTACATATTATTTCTCCTCTCTAATCTTCATCCATTTGTATAAACAATCTTTTCTATTATATGGAATTATATATAGTATACAGAAAATCTTCTTAAATATCAAATCCTATAATTGCATTGTCTACTGTTTACACATTCTATAGAAGGTTGCCAAGTTTGTAAGTAAGTTTGTACTAAATTTCCTTTTATCAAGTTAGTCATTTTGTAAGATCCAATAATTTTTCTATCCATTCTCTAGTACTTGGAATTTTCTTCTGCTTCTACTATTTTGCATATAGTAATCTTGCTGCTGTAATCATGTAACAGATTAAAAAACTATTCTCTCTTTCTGGTTTCTCTTCAAAGCCTATCATATTTTAGAGAAATAATTCAGGTCTAAATATGATGTGTATTTTCAACATCTTACTTATCTTCCCCATTTTTAACCAATATTTTCTTGCTTTTTAACATATCCACAAAATATAATAAATAAATAAAAATTTAAAAAGAAGGGAAAAATCACTTTTAAAACCACTATGTGAAGTATGTGTGCCTGAGCCTGGGCACCTGCAGGATGCTGCAGGAAGTGCAAAGTTTGATGGCCCCCAGAAGCCAGATTTGATTGACCTGGCATGAGAAGTGCCAGGGTATAGCTTGTAAGGGAGTGGAGGCAGATGTTTCTTATAGCTCTGCTCCCCCTGCATGAGCCCTCTTTGGGGATTTAGAAGGAACAACAGGATACTGTTCTTGCATTTTGGTATTGTAAGCAGAATCTTGAGAGCATAACAATAATGCAATGATTTATCTAAAAGTTCAAACCAAGATTACCAAGTTCCTTTTTTGTTGAAGTAAGACTAGATGCCCCTAAGGTCTGATTTGCTATAGCTGGAGAAAGTTGAACGTTTAAAGCCCCAAAGTCAATGATCATTAGCAAACTTTGTTCACAAGCTCTGCATGATTTTTGTGATAGTCATGGCAGATGGCCTCTTGTGTATCTGGAGCAACATGGGCCTCCTTTGTATGTTTGGTTATTTGCCTTTGTGGCAGTGACTTGAGTTTGTTTAAAGAAGAGGTTCTCATTTTACAGGCTACCTACATTTTCCTAGATAGCCAAGGTAGATGCCCTGGCATACTCTTGTTTGGGCTATTTTCACACACCAAGTTTGCCATGGGCTGGGAAATCCCCTTCCCCATGGAAGGGTGAACAGGGAAGTCTGTAATGCCTTGCAGAAGGAATTGGGCTATGTTCCTGTCACATCCCACTGTTTTAATCCAGTGGCAGGAGCTCTATTGGGCTGATGCCATTTCTTTGTCATAAAAGGTCAATCTGTTATTCCTGGGGACTAGCAACAGGGGGCGAGGGCCATGATAACTGGCCTGGTGAAAGAAAGCGACTAAGAACACGCTTATCCCTTGTCTGTGCAAGTTATGTGTGTGGGGGGGAATATCAGATTTCAGTGTACACTTTGGCACTCCTTTGGTGAAGGGTTGGGCTATGGAATCACCTTCACAGGCTAGGGTGAGGCAAAGAAATAGCCTTCCATTTGGGCTGATCAGGGGGAGGGGGTTGTTCTCCCCTGTAAAGTCAATGGGGTGGTGCCCTTGGCTTATGTTCCAGTGAATGGCGAGCTGGGAAGCAATCAATGATTTTGGATAGTTGTTGTGGTCAGGTTTTTCACCCAAGGAAAGGCTGAGGGTCCAAGAGGATGCTGGCCATTAAGAAGTGCAAGCACTTTGACTTGGTTGATACCTGGGCCTCAGATGGACCTGCATTAACAGGTTGATATCTGGGCCTCAGCTGGACCTGCATCAGGTTGCTCCTTCACTTTTATTACTTATATCCCCATTCAGTTTAAATAGGTTTTAGGTCAAATAAAGTGGTCCTTGTTTAACCCAGTATTTTGTATCTGGCCTTGTTATTTTGTGGTTGGTCATCATGTCACAGCGTCTGGACTTCCACAGCATTTCTCCTGGACACAATGCTGTTGCTCTTAGTGCTCATCATTGGCCAGTGCTGTCCATGGTTACCTCAAAGATGCCACTAGCCATGCAACAGGTGCTCTCCCCAAGAATTTATTCAACATGTTTTTGGACATCCACAGATTGAACCACACAAAGCAAATAAATAAATGTGATATAATTTTGCTGTGCCACTGTATTTAATTGGACTTGAGCACCAACAGATTTTTTTGGGTGGGGTGGGTAGGGTCTTGGAACCAAACCTCAGTGGGTATCAAGGGCCCACTATACTATGCTTTCTGTGTGTATGCAGAGCCTTACTTACTCTCACACTCTGAGACTTTGGCCCTGTGCAGACCGACACTTTGTGCTGGCCTGTGGGTGGAATCAAGGTGTAGCGTCCTGATGCTGGATGCCCTAACTCTGCCTCCAGGGTGTCATGATGACGTGCACCATTCCAGATGGTGAGCAGCATAATGGTGCGACTCTGGTGCAGCGCCGAAGGGGCGTCCACATGATGCAGTGCTGAGGGGGCATCATACAGCTGTGCTGCCATGGTTGTAGTGCCCCTTGGAGGGCACAAAAAGGACCCACTTTATGTGGCTGCTTTTTGTGCCCTCCGGAGGCTGTATCGGGCCTGTGGCATGAAGTTACCACAGCCATGATCTGACCAGGAAAGGGGCAGCTACATGCTGCCCCTTAGGGGCAGTTTGTATAGCCCCTGAGTTTTGCTCATCAACACATTAATTTGTTAAATCTCATTGATGAAAGGATGACTATTTATCACATAATTAGTAGCATTTAACTAGTATCTTCCAAATTATTGGAGTGCCGCCATCTGTGGCTTGAATCAAATAGGATAGATGTTATTTGTTCAGTTCTGACAGCTGCATACCTGTTTGAAGACTTCAGTATATCAAATTAAGAGATATTCCAACCCTCAGAAAGCTTTCACTAGGGAAACATAAACAATTTATGTTAGGTCAGAGAATTTTTGAAATAAAGACAGCTGGACTTAAACAATACCTCTGCTTTCTAATTTTTGCCTTTCCTTATGAAGCTGATTTTCCCCCTACGTAAGTTAGTACCAGATCATAAGAAAATATTTTATTATTTTATGAGTTCTTATTAAGTATTATACTCAATTGACCAGTTATTCTCCCAGCTAGTGATCTTTTCTTTTTATCAGCATGATCAAAGTTCTAGCATCCTTAATAAGCCATTTTTTCTATCTTATATTATATGCAATTTCTAGGGAAAGAAATTAGGCTTTGAAGAAGCATGATTTTATATCTTTTGAAGGTCATAGTTCTCAACATCAATAAAGCTCTGATAAACATTTTTCTGTCCGACTTATACTACATATAGTAGTTGCAAAATACTTTTTAAATGTTCAAAGTTCTTTTATACAGCGAGCAGTGGTGCTAGGCTCAGAGTAAATCAATAACCAACTCACCCCCACTGTCATGATGGCTGGGTTCAACAGCTGATTCAAAATCACTGCTGTTAACTATGATGGGAGAAAGCAACAATACGTACAGGGGTGCAAAATTGATAGCAAAATACATATAATACACTGACATTTTATTAAAACATGAATATATGTAATGCTTTCCATGCAGATTATTATTTAGACATTTTAGGTGTTAAATAAAAGCTAGGAGAGCCAGTGTGGTGTAGTGGTTGGAATGCTGGACTAGGAGACCAGGGTTCAGATCCCGTTGCAGTCAAGGAAATCATTGGGTGACCTTGGACAAGTCACTCTCTCAGCTTTAGAAGAAGTCAGTGGCAAACCTCCTTTGAATAAATCTTGCCAGGAAAATACAATGACATGGTCAACATAAAAGAGAGTTTACATGAAGGAACATAGTTATCCTTGTATACCAATAGAGTTGCTTCAGTCTATAGAGACAGAATCTATTCTAGTTCCAACTAAAATATGTCAACCAATATGGGAAACAAAACTATGGCCTAGAAACTGAATATGTTCAATATACGGTACATTCCAATCTGAAAAAAAGGTCACACCAGAGACTGGAACAATCACATGAACATTTTATTAATTTCCCATTGCAAGCAAAGCAATGCTCAAAATTCCACAACAAAGACTTTTGCCATATATGGAACGAGAAAGGAAAGACGTCTAAGCTGGGTTCAGGAAAGTAAGAGTCACTAGGGATCATATCAGAAACATATGCTGGATAACAAGGCATATCAAATAATTTTCAGAGGAAAATCAGCTTGTGCTTTATTGATGATAATAAAGCCTTTGTGTAGCCTGTACTCAGACTGAAAAAAAGCTGCTGTTAGGACAGAACACAGAGAAATGGAATGATTTCCTTCTGTTAAGGGCAGTGGGGTCAGATGAGGCTGCCTTTTATCACTGAATACTAAAGTCAGGATTGCCTGTGCTTTTGTGTTCTCCCCTTCTATGTATGGTTGTGAAAGATGGACAGTGAAGAAAGCTGATAGGGAGAAAATAAACCCATCTGAAATGCTAGAGGAGAGTTCTGAGGATACCATGAACATGAGAAAATCAGGCCTGAATTCTCCCTAGAAGCCAAGACTGAGGTTGTCATACTTTGGTCATGTTATGGAAAGACATGACTCACTAGAAAAGATGATCATGTGTGGTAATGTTGAGGGAAGTTGGAAAAGAGGAAGACCAGATTGATAGACTCAGTCTGGGAAACTTGAGTCTGCAATATCTGAACAAGTCTGTAGATGATAGGGTGACTCTGAGGACTTCTCAGTCATAGAGTCAACATAAGTTCATGTTGACTTGAAGGCAGCTAATAGCAACAACAACAACAACATTTAATTTCTACTGGGAAAAAATATCCCTATGTTACTTCACTTGAACTAAATAAGATTCCTGCCCTCCTTTTAGCTTCATAGGAAACAACTCTACTAAAAAATTAAATTCACCAAGAACTCAGAAAAGGTTATTGAGCACTCAATTGAACTCTGAAATTCCAACGCACCAAATCAGTTGCCCTGGAACTTCAAAACTGAGTGGAAGGACACTCTGCTCTGCTACCAGCCAAAGGGAAAAGTGCAGGAAAGATCCATCCTGAGGATTTTATTACTCTGGGAAAAAACAGTGGTTTAACCAGCAATTAACCTGTGAAACTCATGAATCTAGATTAAAATTTTCACATGACATTAACATGAAAGTGTCATTATCCCAGGAATAAACTGGCAATAAACATCAACAAATGATTTTTGGGTGGTTCCTGCCACCAGAGAAAGCTTCAATAAACATATTTTCCCTCTGTCTTCCCTTGGACAACACAGCCAAGGTCGAATGCACTGAACTTTTCCATTTGTACACACTGCCCTTTTCCATCTACCAAAAGGAAAATTCATTGATTAATTGACTGATTGATAGCATTCAATACCACTTACAGCTGAAAGAGCTCTCTGAGAAGCCTATATATCAATAAAAGCAAGACAAAACAGTTCCTGCTCTCACAATTATTTTCTTAAAGCACATAACACAAAATGGAAGATTAATACAGAGGGAAAACAGAGATATGAAAAATCATGTGCAAATTATTCTCATGCTCAGGGGGGTAGGGGTATATATGATTTGTTGTATATCTTCTTGTAGAAAGAAAGGCAGGCAATAGGTATTTTGAATAAATGCTTCAAATGAATGCATTCAGCCAATAAATAGTAAAATTCTACTCATCTTTACTTGGAAGCAAGTCCCAGAATGGCCATAGCTCAGTGTGCAGAAGGTCTCTGGTTCAATCCATGGAAGTTATAGATTCAGTCAGAAATCTCAAACTCTACTAATCAGTGTTGGAAATAACTGTGCTGGATAAGTCTGAGGCAGTACAAGGCATCTTTCTATGGTCCTAAACAGGGATTTCTTAAGGCTTCAGCCATAGTTCTGTAGCTGTTTTGAGTCCCCCAATGCCTCCTCCAGTAATATTTAATGTAATCCTGTTGCTTTGATGTATTCAGAGTTCAGTTTGGTGGGAGAGGGGACTCATCTGTTCATTTAATAATGCACAGAAGGCCCCTAGGTTACTACAGAAAAGTTCAGAAAACTGCATTTCTATTCTTCTTTGAGGCTTCGGTGACCAAGGCAGGTATACTGTAGCTGGGTATATGGGCTAGTAGGAATTTCAGGGGTAGAGTCTTTGACGAAGTTCTTTGCAAAAATTCTTGCATTTTTAATGATTTAATTATTTATTTAGATCCAGGGATTTCCACCAAAAAAGAATGCTCAAAATGGCTATTGATGATAAAATACACTTTACAAATAAAACCTTAATCACAGCAATAACAGTAATAGATACTACTCAATCAATTAAAAACTTCAACAGCAACAAGCAAGCTTACATGCCAAAAGCCTGTCTCTGTGTGTATGTGCCTTCAAGTCCTCTGTTGAATAAAATTGCCTTTGTCTAGAACAGAAGGATAAAACAGAGGGAACCAAGCTGACCTCCTTTAGCTGGTTTCAGAATCTAGAAACTGGCAGCCTGTGAGGAGGCACTGAAGAGGTCCTTTGTTATGTTCCCACAAAATATAAGTCTCATGGTTGTGAAATGTTTCATTCTGCAATTCTGAAACATGGCATTCCACAGTGAAACATTTCATTCTGGAATTAGAACAAGGAAACAACAAGGAAAAATGTAATGACTTCTCTGATCCCCCCCCCCCCCCCCTTTTAAACTCTCACCCAGTGTATGCAGCTTTTGGGAAACCTGTTTATGCCCTTACCTTACCTAAAGATTTTTATTGTATATTATGCCATATTATTGTGCTACATGCTGTGTACAGCATTTAAAACACATTCTGTCTTAAATAGGTGATTTGAGGTTATTGTACACGTAAGAGTATTGTAGAAATTGGATTTTCACACATTTGAATCAAAGCTTAATTGGCATCACTTTCCTGTGCAAATTAGCTTCTGTTCATCCTCCCTGTGCCAAAAATGTGCAGCCACCTGAATGCATACAAAACAGATGGACAGCCACACATCCAATGATGTGCATTTCTACAGATTTCCACAGATACACTGGTAAAAATTGCACATGCTTTTTCCACTGTGTTTAAGGAGGTTCCCTCTCCCCAAACTCGTACGAATCACATGTGGTTGGGTCATATTCTGTTTGACTGAAACAGGGATTATTTTAATCATGTAGACTAGCCCCGACCAGTTAGATGACCTATAGGACATGTAAAACTGAACTGCTGAGCACACACACCCATCCCATAAATACTAATTCAGTGGAAAGTCACTGTAGTATAGTGGTATCAAAGCAGTATCAGGAAACACAGCTTCAAATTCCAACTAAACCATGATGCTCACTAGATAACTTTGGAGTAGTCACCCCACCCCCGATAGATCCTGGGTAATGCAGTGGCTGGGGTGTTCACAGACTGAGATGTTCTAGTCCCCAGTCAGCAAGAAAAGTGTCTGGCTGACCTTGGATCAGTCACTTTTTCTCATCCTGGTCTACTTCACCAAATTATTGTGAAAATAAAGTGGAGAGGAACAGAACTGTGTATATTACCCATGGGTGATGGTATATACGGTGGTCCCTTGGTATCTACTGTGGTTTGGTTCCAGGATCTCCCCAGAGACCCACTGATTCATCCAAATCAGTGGATGCTGATGTCCTATTAAATACAATGGCGTAGCAAAATGGTGTCCCTTATATAAAATGGCAAAAATCAAGGCTTGCTATTTGGAATTTATATATATTTAAAATATTTTCTCACCATACATGTTTCAATCCATGGATAAAGAATCTATGGACTGTACATGTAACTAAGAAATAAATAACCTACCTCAAACCTCATGAGGATAAATTGGGATGGGCAGGTGAATCTTGTGCTCCACCTTTTGCTATTTGAAGGAGCTTGAGATGTTCTCTCATTGTTTCCTATGACTGCAGTCCTCTCTGATAAAAAGAGACATGGGGATGGGAACCCTGAGAAAGTCAGATTCTGTGCATTTTCTACTCTCTCCTCAGACTTGTTGCAGGTTTCAGTGTAAAGCTCCTTCTAGAGGCCATGTTGTTTGCAAAACTGTTTATTATGATCACAAAAAGGAAGTGGAAAGTTCTTTGTTAAGTGAACAACACTGCTTTGTTCTAATTCTTAAACAGGCACATGAACATTTAGTAAGAGCAGCCAAGGAGCCAATTAAGTTTGCCATAATTGCAGATTTGCACTGCAAATATTGGCATGTTTCTTTTGAGACTGTAGTTCCTATCTATGTATGTCCTGCAGCAATCAAAACAGTTTTTAGAAAGAGTTCAGTTTCATTGTGCCCTTTCCTTTGGTCTTTTTGACACTTGATTTTATACCATTTTAGGTCATTTAAACTCCCTCTTTTTGTGTATAAGAAAGTGGCATAGTTTCCTTTCACTCTCCTGGGCACATTGTTTAGACAACATTATTTCAAAGCACATAGGCTATGGAAAAAATCTTTTGAGTACTCAGGAATATTAGTCCAACAACATGTGAGTGAGTCACAAAATTATATAAGACTCTTATTTCCTCATATGCTACACTGGTTTGAAGGGCAGCTTATCTATATTATTTGCACAGGGGTGTATACAGCTAATGCACAGCAAATATTGGTAATGGGGGTGTGATCCAAAGGTGACATACTCGAAGCAGAGGTGGTCACAGTGGCTGGTATTCTTTAACTGTGACTGACATACTCACAGATATTATAACCTCTGAGGGAGGGAGAGAACAGGCACTGTTGTTTTTTCTCCACACTACAGAATTATAGTAATAGGATGGATTCTACTTCATCTGCCATGACTGTATCCTATGGAACCTTGACATTTGTAGTTTGGGAAGGCATTAAGTCCTGTGAAGTCCTCTGGCTGAAACTTCTAAACACTCCTCCTTAAACTACAAATCTCAGGATTCCATAGGATGAAACCATGGCAGTTAATGTGAAATAATGGTGCTGTAACTGTGTAGTACAAAAACTGTGTAGTATAAACTGTTATCAGTATCAAGGGTGTTGTTTATAAGGCACTGGTACAGCTGAAATAAAGGGTTGTCTCTTTTAAGTTTTTTTTTTAAATACATCTAACAGGTTGCATTTATAACAGCTACATGGAGAGTAGAAATTGAAAGATTTCAAGATGTTTTTAATTGCTTCTGTCCTTGACTTAGAAAAGCTGAAACAAAAAACTTAGCCACCTAAACCAGAATAAAATTATTACTGTCACAACCAATGTGTGCTAGGGTGCTATGATACTGCTCAGGCTTTATCCATCTGTGCTAAGGCACAGGTGGATAGAGCCTGACCATGGTTAGAATCTCCATGGTTAGAATCTAGGTGGAGAAAACAGCAGCTGAGGACTCACAGGCCACCTATCTTAATATTCTTTACATTGGCTGGCAGCTGCTATTCAAAGTCTTCCCCAGCTTTACTTTGAAAAGGTGCCATAAATGTCACAGAGTTTAGGGAAGTGTCGCTTGGTCCATCTGGTCATGTTTCTTACTATCAGTTTCAGTTGTTGTGGCCTGTTGATGTTGACCAGAAGCTTGAATCACTCCATCCTACCTTGATCCTTGCCCATCTTGGCTGATAATATCTAGATTGACTGGAGGGGTCTTGGATGATCACCCATGGTCATGTTCTCTGGCCTCTCCAGACAAGAAAGGGAAAGAGGTTAGCCTAGATAACAGCCAACAAATGTGGCTAAAGGATGCTGTCAGCCCTGCCATTGATGGGGAGCCCAGATCCTCACATATTGACCTTGAAAAGAAGGAGCTGGAAGTTGAACTGCTTCATCCTTCACAGGACTTGAAACTCACTATGTTTTATAGTTGGAAATCATGACTGAGGAAATCATTAAACATAGGTTGTACCTGTACTGTAAAAATAATGCAGTTTTATGCCACTTTAAGTACCGTAGCTCCTTCTTATGGAATCCTATAAGAAGGAGAAGGAGAAGAGGAAGAAGATTTATTTATATTTCCTGCCTCTCCTTATAGATCGAGGAGGCATTACAACATAAGTAAAAATAGAAAAACACAATAAAATGTTACATTAACCCCTAAACCCTCCCACCATTAGAAACAATAAAAATTCAACAGTTAAAATAGTTACATCATAGCATATTCTAAAATAATCATAATGGAATGGACCGTCCAGGAGGTCAGTCTGGAAAGGCCTACCTGAAGAAATCTGTCTTGACAGCCTTCTTGAAGGCATCCAGCAGGGTGGTGATATAAGATGGATCTCCTCCGGTAGGTCATTCCACAGTTTCAGAGCAGCAGAAGAGAAAGTCCTCTGGGTAGTTGCAGCTAATTTGGTCATCTGTAGCTGGATGTGGGGTGGATTATATAGGGGTGTGGGGTGTGGGGTGGATTATATAGGGAGAGGCATTCCTGCAAGTAGCCTGGACCCAAGCCATGTAGGACTTTAAAGCTGATAGCCAACACCTTGTACTGCACCCGGAAGCTGATTGGCAGCCAAAAGCTATGGAATGATCTTAAAGAAATGGGAGTACCACTACATTTGATTGTCCTGATGCATAACCTATGCTCAGGTCGAGAGGCTGTTGTAAAAACTCAGTACAAAGAAACAGAATGGTTCCCAATTGGCAAAGGGGTCATAGAATCATAGAGTTGGAAGAGACCACAAGGGCCATCCAGTTCAACCCCCTACCATGCAGGAACTCCCAATCAAAGCATCACCAACAGATGGCCATCCAGCCTCTGCTTAAGGACCTCCAAAGAAGGAGACTCCACTACACTCTGAGGGAGTGTGTTCCACTGTCGAACAGCCCTTACTGTCAGGAAGTTCCTCCTAATGTTGAGATGGAATCTTTTTTCCGGTAGTTTGCATCTATTGTTCCAATAGAGAGAGAACTGGAGCAGCAGAAAACAAGCTTGCTCCATCCTCAATATGACATCCCTTCTAATACTTAAACAGGGCTGTCATATCACCTTTTAACCATCTCTTCTCCAAGGTAAACATACCCAGCTCTCTAAGTCCCTCCTCATAGGGCATTGTTTCCAGACCCTTCACCATTTGGACACACTCCAGCTTGTGAACATCCTTCTTTCCTTGATCTAGACATAGACACTATACTCCCATTGATGCAGCCTGGAATTGCATTGACCTTTTTAGCTGCTGCATCACACTGTTGTTCCATGTTCAACATGTGATCTACTAGGACTCCTAGATCCCTTTCACATGTAGTCTTGTTAAGCTAGGTGTGTCCCATCCTATATCTATGCTTTTCATTTTTTCTGCCTAAGTGCAGTACCTTACATTTCTCCCTATTGAAGTTCATTTTGTTAGTTTTGGCCCAGCTTTCTAATTTATTAAGGTCATTTTGAATTTTGATCCTGTCCTCTGGGGTATTAGCTACTCTTTCTAGTTTGGTGACATCTGAACATTTGAAAAACATGCCCTCTATTCTTTTGTCCAAATCGTATTGGTGTCAGACTAATTGGACAATAATTGTTGAGATCCCTTTTTTCCCATTTTTGGAGATGGGGACAACACTTGTTCTCCTCCAGTTTGTTGGGACATCTCCTGTTCTCCAGGAGTTCTCAAATATTATTGCCAGTGGCTCTAAGATGATATTTGCCATATCTTTTAATTCCCTTGGATGTAGCTATAACCTCACTGTTATTTTTATCTTTAACATGGTTCTTCCTTGCTAATGATTTGCATATTAATCTGACTTATCTGTCACCCAGTGAATATCTGCAGAAAATGCACAAGCTGTTCTCTTTATGATCAAGAGACAAAGTAAACAAAAACAACATGCATTAGAAAAGGATGCTATGGCATACCTTGGTGTGTGTTTACTCTGCATCTTTCTATGGCTTTACTCATGGGACCAAATCTACTATAAAAGGTCCAAAATTCAACAATGTCACTGGTGCTTCCATAGGAATTTTGGGTTTTCTCAAAGCTTTAAAGGAGCTACCCAACATGCAAGATCTATTTTGGGAATAGGGTTCAGAACCCTGGACAACTCTTTCAAAATAAGATTAAAACCTGGCTTTGATTCATTGCTGTAATGACATCAAAACTATCGCTGCAATCTAATTGTTATAGTTTAATGAGCTTTTGAAAATTAGGCTCCTGCATCATAATGATGATGGAGGAATGGGTGCATTAATTGGAAGATTTGACTCAGATACAAAGTGATTTTTTTTCCTGCCAGCTTTGAGTTTCATAACCAGCCTCACCTTTCCTGAAAACTGAGGGTGCAATGGTAGTACCATCTCTTGTCATGACACACCGTCTGACCACAGGGAGAAAACATTAACCTGGTAAGAAATGGAGCTAATTAGATTGCTTCTGTCTCCTCCCCACTTCCCCAGTATAGCACATGGAAATCTACTTATCAAAGAATTTAGGGTATTTGAGATACACAAAGAACACAAAATTGCAGCTGAAGTAAAAGGGCCAAATGCGATTCTGTGCACCTCTGAGATACACAGGTCAATAAAAGCCTGGGCCACTGAGACCATTCCCTGCTAAATATGGCACAGAATGTCTGTGCAAATATTCATAAGCATTGACTAATAACAGCTCCTTACAAAATGCAACAGTCTTTTAAAATGAAGGCAGATTGGCCAGTTCAGAGAGAGATTTACAAAAGGCACATTTTATCTTAATATGCTAAATTGCTCACTTTCCATGACAAGCACATGCCCCAAGCATAAGTGGAGCATAATCATGTTGCCATGAATGCAGACTTGGAATGCTGTATTGCTATCCTGAGACTTGAGAGGTAATTGACCATGTGCTTGTAAGACATGCACTTTCCAGAGTTAAGCACATGGGAGGCTGTTATCCAGTGCACACATATTTGGGAGTAAGTCCCTTTGAACTCAAGAGATCAGATGTCTGAATAAACAGGCACAGGATCAGGCTGCATCTCCTACTGATTCCAGTGGGAAAATACACAACTTTTCCACTGAAGGTAGTGAAATCTAACAAGTGCTCAACAACAGTTGCATTTTCTGTAGTATGAATATTTCATACTTGTCCCAAGCAGAGCTGGGAAAGTTTTTTTTTTTTTAAATATAACTCCCAGGACTTTATCGCACCAGGCTCATAAGGTGTCACAATCATGTTAGTCTAGAAAACACACACATACTAGGTTGGGAACCGTTATTATTGCACATATAACTGCCTGTATATCTTCTGCATGCCAGCCTCCCTACCCTATGCCCTTCCCAGCAAGTCTTTGTCTGTATTTATTTTTATTTTTAGCGCAATTGAGTGATCATAGCAATCTATTAAGTAAAAAGTAAGGAAAATAAAAGACGTTTGAAAAAGAAAAGAAAAACAGCCTGCATGGGAATAGCAAGAAGGATAGGAAAGAGGGGGAGAAGAGCGTAATCATGCCCACTTGCACCGTGTAACTGCCTGTATATCAGAATTGCTTCAGAAGGAACTTATCACAGGAGTTTATCTCAAGGACTTTTAACCTGACTACACCCTAATGAAATGCAGCCAGGAATTATTGAACTTAATTCACATTTAATTTTGCTGGCCAAGTACAGCCCAACTGCATCCCAGGTCAAAGGCACCACGTTTCAAAGTTGGAAAGCTCCCGGCTTTGAAAAGCAGCTTGCTGAGTGTGCCTGGGATCCAGGATGCAGCTGGGGCTGTAGTCAACCAGCTAAATTAAATGTGAATTAAGAGCGATAATTTCCACCTGCATCCCACATCCTGGCTGCATCCCATTAGGGCGCAGTTAGGTTAAAAGTGCATGTGATAAACTCCTTACCTAGTAGTGGAAAAGTGGTGTGATTGGGAGGTGTTGATTAATTTTGTCTGTCAATGCAAAGGAGCACCCAGCAGCGGATAAACTGTAAGCCAGCTACTGGACAGAAACAATGTTATGTGACAAGGCATGGCCAAAGACCTGCTATCATACTCTAATTCTGTTTTTCAAGCCTTGTCTAATAAAGTCCCCAGAGTGCCCAAACAGATGAGTCTTCCAATTCTGGCAGTAGTGTTCTGGAAAACTAACTTTTTCCAGCTCTGGTACCAAGTACTTCTTAAATCTAGAGAACAGGAATGCTCAAGCATCCCACTACATATTTTGAAAGTGGCTGCACTTCCATTAAGTGAATGAGACGATGATGGATACTCCCAGATACTTCTGTGGCAATAATGACACAAATACCATTACCGGTAGTTCCCTCCCCCCATGATTTGTAATTGTAATCCCAGCCACAACCCTAAGAAGAAAGAAAAACTTGGAAAGGGTTTTTTTTTTTTTTTGGACTGCAGCTCCCAGAATTCCCCAGTCAGGTAGCAGGCGGCCATGCTGTCCAAGGAAGGCATTTGGGAGTTGTAGTAAAGAAAGGTAACATTTCTAAAAGCTTGAAGAAAGTGCTCTACCAGGATCTTAAGAAACATTCACTGCTGCTTTCTATTCTGTCCCCGTAAGGAGGAGGCAGTAAAGGTACTTATAGGGACTTCCTTAAGCCAAACACTACATATAGTTTGAGGTATCTCTCCTCAAGAATATTTCAAGGTAAATTAAACAATTGTCTTAAAAAGAATACTTAAGAGTGACCCATGCTTTATATGCTAATTCCAACGAATGAGCTGCAGTATGAACAAAAGGTTTGAAGCCACAGGAATGGGATCCGTGAACTTTGCTAATTCATTAATGGACAATGGTGAGTGTTTGATGCCCGAGTAGGCATGAAATTGGTCTGTTAATCCTTACTTCATATTTATGCCTTTAATTGTAAAGGGAAGTGTTGGGGGGAGGTTTATGCTGAAAGCCCAGTGCCTCTCACATAATTAGCTGAAAATTCAAGAACTCTTGTAATAAATTAATGCCAGGATCAATGAGATTGCCAAGACTAGATAATAGCTTTTTTGCTTTAATATGCCTTTGTCAAGTCTGCCTTCTTGAAACATAACAAAGGAGCAAAGATGGCATGCTGAGCTTAGAGTGCAAAACACTATATATCATAGTTCCATAACTTGGCCCTCCAATTGATTTTAATATATATATATATTTTATGAGGTTTTTGAATACAAACAAAAAGAAAATATTACTGACCTAATATAAATTAACAAGAAAAGTACTGTATGTAGTCTGAGGAGGTTGTACTTTTATACCTGCCCTTGCAATGAATTTGATGAACCTTTCAGCTTTGACTTGTGCATACCATGAAAGGCAGTTCATTTATACCTACAGCCAAATCTTTTAAACTCTTTCCCATTTTTACTTTTCAAAAAAAGGTTTTACTTAAACTGATTCCTGTTTATAATGGTCCCAATTATTCCATAATTTTTATTTCCATTATTTTCAATGAGAGGGATTTAAACGTGTTATGCTTTGCTCTCCCATTCAAATAAAGGAACATCCAAGTGCTGAACAGTGAGTGTGTCTCTACTCCCATCTCCTTCCCTGCAAGGGCCCAGAATCTTGACTTAAGGGAGGTCAATATTTTATGTATCTTTAGAGCAATAATTTGAAAGTTTTTTCATACTAACCGCAAAGGATAGACAACGATTATTAGGTTTTTTGTAGTTTTTTTGTGGACTATATGGCCATGTTCTAGAAAAATGTATTCCTGATATTTCGCCTGCATCTGTGCTGTCATCTTCAGAGAATGGTAGCACGGAGGTATGTGGGGTATATATGTGTTATCCTTGGTTGAGAAGAAGGGATTTACATATTAATCTTTGTGTTGGTCTGTTGGTGAATAGCAAGGCCACAGGGTGGGAGGATATTTGAGGAGGATTTGCGTTTATTTAATTAATGATCCATTGTTTGCTGGGGAAACCCCTGACCCTGAGTGATGTTCATTTGCATGTGCTGAGTCTTGATTTTGGTGTTTTTCAGGACTGTTAGACAAATTTTGTTTACTTTCAGGGTTTCTTCTTTCCTGCTGAAGTTGTCCAGGTGTTTATAGATTTCAATGGTTTCCCTGTGCATTCTGATTTGATAGTTGTTGGCATGGTCCAGAATTATAGTGGGGCTTTTTAGATTGGCAGGAAAGTGTGACATGAAGTTGCACTTTCCTTAATGCTTAGCAGCTAGACTGCAAGCCCCAGGTGTGCATTTAAAAAGTACAGGGCAGCTAGACTGAGGGGTGTGGGAACGACTTACCTGAGGTCTTTTCTGTGGCTCAGCAGCTACATGGGAAGCTGTCAGAACACTACAAACACAGGCGGAGCAGCTACATGGGTGGCAAGGAACGCGGCTTTTAGCCGCGGTGAACCTTTAAATTTTTTTTTCCTTGCCGGCTGCGAACTATGCAATTCCTCGATGCCCTGCAGGTGTAAAAGCTGGGGTTTATCCGCGAAGTTTTTTAAAGCTCCCAAACCCTAGCTCCATCCCTAATCCGAACCCTAGACATGCACAGTAGGGACTCTGGGATGCCGTTACTCTACTGTGGATAACATGTTATTGTACTGTGGATAACATGTCAATTCATTCACAAAATAAAGGGGTTCATTCATGATGCACCAGTGCAACGGCACAGTTTAAAAAGGCAGAGGAGCCGCAATGATAATTTGACGGATCCTCATAAGTATACATTTGTGCTGCGCAACTGCGCAGGTTTTCGAACTGCGCAAACGCAGTTACACCATACAGTCAAATTATCATTGCCGGCTTGGAACTGCGCAATTGCGCAGTTCGCAGCCAGCAGCCGGCAAACCTGCACAGTTGCGCAGGACAAATGTATACTTATGAGGATCCGTCAAATTATCATTGCGTTTCCTCCGCCTTTTTAAACTGTGCCGTTGCACTGGTGCATCATGAATGAACCCCTTTATTTTGTGAATGAATTGACATGTTATCCACAGTAGAATAACAGTAACGGCATCCCAGAGTCCCTACTGCGCATGTCTAGGGTTCGGATTAGGAGTGGAGCTAGGATTTGGGAGCTTTAAAAAACTTCGCGGATAAACCCCAGCTTTTACACCTGCAGGGCATTGAGCGTTTTAATTAGAAGTGAAGTCCACACCATGCATGCTCCCAATCCACGATCCATTATGATCCGCACTTGTATCGCTGCCTTTAAATGGGCGCTTTAAAGAGACAGAGTCCCATTTAACCGTGCAACTACACCTTGGCCCGTTTTAGACGGGCAAAAAGGGGCGTGAATAGGGCTAAAAAGCCCGCCTTTAGGGTTAGGGAGGGCGTAGTGTTTACACCCTCCCTAGGCCTAAAGCGCATGGACACCGCCATTTAAAGATGGCGGTGTCCATACAGTGGCGCCGCAAAGGCGTCATCATGTGCGCAGCGTTTTGACGTGCTGCGCACGTTATGACGTTTTTGCGGCGCGGGATGGCGCCAATCGTGCCCTTCCCGCGCCGCAAAAAAAGAGCTCCATCTCGGAGCTCTTTTCTTGCGGCGGGTCTTTGCCGCGGCCTTTAAATGGCCGGGGCAAAGACCCAGGGAGAAAGGGGCCGCGGCGGCGGCCCCTTCCTCCCTTCAGCCCCACCGAGGGAAGCGGGGTGCAGCAGGCACCCAGAGCACCTGCTGCACCCCACTTGGAGGCCGCAGGGAACCGGCAGTTTGCCAGTTCCCCGCGGCCTCCAAAAGCGGCGGGATGAGGCCTCGAGGCTGCCCGTGCGGCAGCCTCGGCGTCATCCCGCCGCTGAAAGGGGCGAGAATGGACCGCCCCTTTTGGGCGGTCTAAAAAGCCCCCTTAGCCTTTAGATGCAATAGCAATGTTGCACCCTTTTAAAAAAAGTAGTGGGGAAATCAAACTACTTTTTAAAGGCACTTCTCCCTTAAAACTCCAAAATAGTGTTTTCATGGCACACTTTCCCTTTTTCTCATCTAAAGGCTGGGCTTTCATGCAGCCATCAACACACCTCTTTTTGCCAATGTAAAATGGGCCAGCTCCTTTTTAAAGCACTTCTTCTCCCTTAAAATGCCAAAATAGTGTTTTCATGGCACACTTTCCCTTTTTCTCATCTAAAGGCTGGGCTTTCATGCAGCCTTCAACACACCTCTTTTTGCCAATCTAAAATGGGCCAACGTTTTCAAACAGCATTCAAATAGCTACTGCTGATTTTTCTGGCTGGCCCAGTCTGCAGTGTCTCTCTTGTTCCTTGATACACATTTGAACACTGCATTTGGTGGTCCCTATGTAGATTTGTCCACAGATGCATGGTATGCAGTAAACTCCTGCGGCTGTGAGAGTCTCTCCTGTCCTTCATTGAGCACAGCATTTGCTGGATTTTCTTGGTCTGTAGATCATTTGGAAGTTGTGTTTCCTCATCAGTTTCCCTATTCTGACTCCTTTGATGTATGATACAAATACCTTCCCTTTGGGTGGCTGTCCCCCCCCCCCACACACACACACTCCTTTCATTTTTTTCTGGGTCTGGCAGCTGTTCTGATGTTTGAGCTGGAGTAACCATTAGCCTGTAGAGCAAAGTTTAGGTGCTTCAGCTCATCTTCCAGGGAGTGGGGTTGGAATATCATTTTGGCCCAGTTTGCATTTTTTTTTTTTTTTTTGGTCCTGGATGATGGTTGGAGTTCTTGTGTAGGTATCCATCCATGTGTGTAGGTTTTCTGTATATCATGTGGCCCAATCATTGGTTTGGTTTGTGGATGACCAGGACATCCAAGAATGGCAATGTTCCTTCCTTTTCTTTTTCCATCATGAATTGGGTGTTCAGGTAAATGTTGTTCAGATGGTTCAAAAACATGGTCAGATCTTCTTCTCCATGGCTCCAAATGGTGAAAGTGTCATCCACATATCAAGCCATGATGTGGGCTTTTTTGGTGATGTTTCCAGGGCAATGTTGAAACAGGGCTGTGATGTCTTCTAGAAAAAAATGTTGAATGAGTGACTTTTTCTCTGCATTGATTATTATAGTAATTCTCTTTATCCTTGCAACTAGTCATTCAACAGTAACCATTAGCATGTAGAGCGGTTCATGGTTCTTTTTCTGTTCCTATCTACTAGATATTAGAGGGGCTGAAGCAGAGTCACTTAAGAACATGGAGCCCAAAGTAAAGAGACGGTTTCCTCTGTGGCTGCATAGGAGTACTAATGTGAATAAAAATTCTTTGGCATGGATCACTTTTCTGGAGGACATCAGGTTGCCTATTGCTGCTTCTAGAAATATCAGAATGTGTAGATTTTCTTGCAGAGGATAAAGAAAGTTGGTAAGTATGCTACTCTTTCTATCCAATCAGAAGTAGGTGAGGTTTTTTGGAACAAAAAAAAAAAAAACTTGGAACAAATGAAAACAAAAAACAATCCACATTAACCTGGGCACCCTATTACAACTCACTGCAACCAGTAGAACCAGGATGCCAATATGCCTTGGAAAATAAATACTTTTTTGAAAATAATAATAATAATAATAAATATTATATAAATAAAAATGTAGAAACTACAAACATCTAACAAGGAAATCTGATAGATAAAGGAATAAAGGGCATGCTTATGAAATTTGCAGATGACACAAAATTAGGAGGAGGAGTTAATATCCCAGAGGAGAAAATCAACAATCTAAATGACCTGAATAGATTAGAAATCTGGGCCAAATTAAAAAGATAAATTTCAACAGTGAGAAATGTAAGGTACTACATTTAATTTTAGGCTGCATCAATAGTGTCTAGTGTCTAGATTGAGGGAATTAATAGTATCACTCTGTTCTGCTTTGGTCAGTCCTCACCTGGAATGCTGTGTCCAGTTCGGGGCACCACAATGCAAAAAAGGATGTGAAAAAGCTGCAACATTCCAGAGGAGGGTGACCAAGATGGTGAAAAGTCTGGAAACTATGCTCTATGAGGAGCGACTTAGGGAGCTGTCTAGAGTTTAGTCTAGAGAAGAGAAGGTTAAGAGGTGGTATGACAGATCAGCCCAAGGGGAGGGAAGATATGGAGTAAAAGGTAAGTTTTTAAAAATTCATTTTAAGTGTGTTATATCCTGATTCTCATGCTGAGTGTGATGGACATTATCAGGACTGTTTGCATCAGAACCAGGGTTTGGACTGTGCGTTGTCTGAACAGGATATGGCAAGAACAATGTGGGCAGTGGGGACATGCCATTTGGCCTCTGCAGACAAGACCATAGGATGGAATCATGGCAATTCAAGTGGTATCAGAATAAAGTGTAGTGTGAACAGATCCATACACCACATACCCTTTAAGATTTTTATGGTATGACAGAGCTAAGCAAAATGAAAAATGAATCCTACTTCGATGTACCTTTGTGTAGAAGACTGTCCTCTACACAAAGGGGACTGTCCTCTACACCATGCTAGGCAAATGTAAAATGCTTTTTTCTTTCTGAGCAGTCTTGCTGAGCAGATTTCTAATTTGCAGAAGAACTGCAATTATGAGTGTTATGAAGATACCTAGAATTTCAGAAGCCTACATTTTAAGTGCTAAGCTAATGACTGTCAAAACAAGGTCAGCTAGCTAGCATTTTAAACAGGATGCTGCTTGGTTTAAATATACAGTTTACTACAGCAGCTATTTGTGATTCATACTTATGTATGTGTGTGTGCACTGTTCTGTCTGCTTAATGATCAAATAGATCATTAAAAGTTTGTGTCAGCTTGGGCCCTTGTTTGTTAGTCTTTTGCCTATTATTGCATAATGATCAGGAGGGGAAAATGAGACTTCATTATAGCTGATGCTAAATAGTAAGCTATTTAGAGACAAACAATTGAGGGCATTGTTAGTTACTGAGGATTTTTTAGTACTGGAAAGCAAGCTTGCTTGTTACGGAATCATTTCCATTTTCCTGTTTGTATTTCTCATATTGACAATCTTGGCATGGGGGCTGCTCATAGGATGCTGCACTGGTCTCTGTACCACTTTATTGTTGTCTTCCTGCCCAGTTTTGCTGAGACATCACTTTCATCAGCAGAAGCACCTCATTGGATGATTTGGTTTTGAAATGTGAATTCCTGCATCAATTTTCAGCAAAACAATTTGCAGTTTTTTATGTCACTGTAACAGGTGGTATATCCTTGAGTGATTTATCACTGTTACCCTATTATTAATGATAATCAATAACTGGAATGCTGTGTAGAGTGTCCAGGAACATTTTGAAACCTGAACCCTCATCATTAAATCCAGTCTTCCTATACTGTACCATACAGCTCTTATAGATTGAAATGACCGTTAAATGTTAGCCATGTAAAAGACAAAGGAAAATGTAGGAACTGCAGCTGTAAAGAAACCTTTGTTCTACAAATCTCTAGTAAGGAAAGGAGAAACATGATGGAGGGGAGGAACAGAGATTTTTTGAGAGCATAAGATCTATATATGAAAAGTGCACATTTCTGTAACATTTATATATGTTTATTTTATATCCCACATATCTCTTCAGAGCTGATGTGAATTAAAACAAGTGCAGATTTTTAAAAGCAGCATTAATAATAGTAATAATAATAATAATAATATGCGAAAGGTTATTTTTTAAAACTGTAATTATACTATCTAAAACATTTAAAATGATTTAAAACAAAACAATAGTACAACAAAAAGAGCAATACAGCATATTATTAAAAACTGTTTCATTTTTTTAAAAAGCTAGTTCCTGAATTACTTTGGGATTTTAGAACAAAGCATTTCTCTTTTGATGGGAAGACTATTATTATTATTAATATTAATATAACACTGTAAATTTACACAGTGCTGTACGTACAATCTTAAATTAGACGGATCCCTGCCCTCAGGCTTACAGTCTAAAAGAGACAACACAAAAGGAAAAGGGGAAGGTGTTGGGAAGGGGATGAGGTCCAGTGGTTCTTCTCTCCCTCTAGGGCCAGGAATAAGGCAGTTGGACTGGAGGGAGGGCACGGCTTCTTAATACATAGTTAAAGGGAGGCATCCTGGGGCAGATGGCACAATCCTGGGAATGCTTACAAGGGAGGGATCCAATTTCATCACCCCTAGGAAGTAAGTTCCAGAGGGCGGGGAGCAGCCATGAAAAAGACCATTTCTTGCATCCCCACCAGGTATATCTAAGACGTTGGGCAAAACTGAAATGAGGGCTTCCCCTGAAGTTCTGAAAGCCCAGGCACATTCATCTGAGAGAGTAGAGGAGAGTACAGAAGCAGATACATAAAAAAGAATAAAATCCTTTTAATAGCTTGGCCCTCAGCTACATTGGGCTTTATAAATCATAACCAGTACTTTGAGCCAGTGTGGTATAATGGTTTGAGCATTAGACTGTGACTCTGGAGATCATAGTTCAAATCTCGGCTTGGCCATGGACACCAAGCCACACTCTCTCAGCCCCACAGAGGATGGCAATGGCAAACCCCCTCTCAAGAAACTTGCCTAGAAAACCCCATGATTGGCTCGCTTTTAGGGTAACTATAAGTCAGAAATGACTTGAAGGTACATGACACCCACAAACTTTGAACTGAATCCAGAAGCAAACTAGCAATTTACAATGGGAAGCTGACAAATAGGGGAGGCAAGCTCTTTTCCTATATTGTCTGAGACAGTATAATTCCAAGCAAGTTTGTAGATCTATAGGATGTAAAAGGTAAGATTTGGGAAAACTGACCAAACAGGGATCCAGCCCTACATACTAATATGTGTTTACTAGTACTAATAGGTGTATGTGTTTCTGTTAAAAATCATTCTAACGGGGGTTTATGTTTCCAGATGTTTATTGGTAATTCAGATATACAAAGAAAAAAAATGAGAGGCTAGATACTGAACATATAAATCAAAAGAAATAAGCAGATTTAATACTCAGTGAAGTGCTAGTCCTGGAATGTGACCTGTTATCATTCTTCAGAAAGTGTATGTCACTGTACATTTGATTACAGCACTGGATTTTTACCTCTGGGAATGCATGCTTGCAGAAGATCACATAGGAAGTTCCACCAGGGGGCAATGATGCTTTAGGAAAGATTGATTTTGCAGCATCTGTGTTCAAGGAAGAGAACGATGGGTGGGGGAAGAGACAGAACTAACATTTTTGACAGACTGTACTGGTGTCTTGGTGAGATGTGAGATTTACCACCATGACTTGGCACAGCCTACAGTCTTAGGCCAAAAGGACAATGGTTTGGCTTTTCCTTTCCAATTTTTCAGTTGCAACAACCAAGCAGCTGCAAACAAGTCATTACATATAGACATTTGCATTGGCAGATAACGGTCTCCAACAATGGCTTTGAATGTTAACTGTGTGCATATCTACATGAACCATAAATCCTGTTTCACTACTTGTGCATGTCATTAAAGCCTGAAAGAGGGACACACTCTCTTCCCCATATGGAGTTTTGGGCATTCACCTTAGAGAAGGAATCTAGACCACACAGTTACAGCAGTTTCATACCACTCCCAGACTGAGCCCAGGTACTAAACAGGATCACTTCTGCTTCATCTTCTGCAGTAATTGTTCAGAAATTTAAAGTAAAAAAATGCCAAGGCCCAAACCTTATTTGCCATCCGATTCTATATCCACTAAGGAAGTGTGAAAAAAAAAACTATTTTGGTGGATTTTTATATTATTTATATTACTACGTTTTCATCAACACTAAAGAAATAGTGCAGTTTGACACCACTTTTATTGCTATCGCTTAATGCTATTGAACTCTAGGATGTGTAGCTTGGGGAGATATTTAGCCTTCTCTGTTGGAGAGCTTTGGTGTCACAACAAGCTACAGATCCCATGATTCCTTAGGATGGACTTATGACAGTTAAAGTGGTGTCAAACTGCATTATTTTTGGAGTGCAGGTGCAGCCTATATTATATCTCCTCCTCTGTGAGCCTGTTTGGCCAGGAGGTGGAATTCCCTGCAAAAGTGTGGGGCTTTTGGGAGGAAGGGGTGGGTTTCTGAGAGGAAGAGGCATCATGGCTTCTGGGCAGAAGGGCTGCATGTTGCTCCTCAGGCTGCGATAAGGACCTGGGTTGGCCACGTGTGCCTCTCAACACTTCCAGCTCTCTGACCCAGGCCTCCCTGGCTGCATTCTCACTCAGATGGCTTTATGTGCCAGAGCAGGCACATGTGCAATGGGTCCACCAACAAGGTTCTAGGTTATGAATCCATAACTGTAATACAGGTTGCCAAGGATAATTATTATTATTTTGCCTGAGGTTTTGTGCTATAGGGTGGGATATAGATATTTATGAAAAAAAATATGTGCAGATTTCCTCTGTTTGCATTGCTCATTACTGATGTACACAGAATTCTCTCTCTCTCTCTCTCTCTCTCTCTCTCTCTCGGAGATCTACATTTTTTCATGACTTGGTGCCTTTATGGAACAAGAAAAAGGTATGTAGAAAATGCACAAAATGTTAAAAATGCACCTAATAAACTTTAATCAGTGAACAGATGTGTAGAAATAACACATAGTTACACACACACACACACACACACACACAGATGCATTTCTCCCATAAACACAATGCATTTGCATGGAACCAGCCTACAAAGGACTTGGAGGCAGTTTATGGGGGGGGGGGGGAGTTTTGACACATCTGCCTCTCACTAAGCTTCACTTCTTCCCTCTTTCCCTCATCCTCTACACACACACTCTCTATTCAAACCTTTACTACAGTGTTCTGGGCTAAACCTTTATGTAAAATTATTCCAGCCAGAAAATATGTAAGAAAAAATCCAGAGAAGTTTAACATACATCACCTTCACAAATTTGCTGCAAAACACTGTACAAACTGTCTCAGGCCATGACATTTTTGTTTGTGCATTATTGGCAAGATGTCACTGGAAACAATACAAATGCCTCCATGACCACACAGCTGATGGCAGCTGAAATGAGGCATGGTGTCATGTAAAGCTAGAGCTGTGACATTTGGCTGATCAATTGGTTAAATTAATCCATCTGAAAGCTTTTAGTAGATGAAAATGATGTCCCTGATTAATCAGCAGGTTTTCTCTTTTTATGCATTGTCAATACAAATGCAAGAACGGCAGGCAGTAGAAGCAGCATATGGAAGCATCTTAGAAGAGGCACACAGAAGATGCTTCATTCACTAGGACAGAAGCATAGATCTTCATATCCTCAGAGATATGAGGAACTGTTCTTCCATTAAAATGTATGAACAGATTTGACACATCTGTCCATATATCTTGGGAGGCTATGGTATACAGATAGTGAAGGCAGTACAACAGAGTGGAAAGAAATATTTGCACACACACGCACGCACACACACACACACACACACACAATAACTGTTTTCAGTTAGCTGTTTGAATTTCTGAAAGAAAAGGTCTAAAGCATAAGTCAGATTTTGAATATGATTTTAAACTCAAAATTCAGAACTCGATTTCTTTTAGATGACCTCTTTCAATAATATAATTAATAATAATAATAATTTATTTATATTCTGCTTAATTTCAGGGGATCCAAGCAGATTACAACAGTAAAAGCAAAGTACAATTAAAAGAGAAATTCTTAAAATTACAAAACCCCTTATCCCAATAATAAAAGCATAATAAACACTAAATAGAGATTAAACTAAAACAGAGTTTAAAACCATTAAAATGGAGAGAAATATCAATGAAATATCAATGAGAATTCCAAGGAAGGGGGGGAAGGAGGCAAGAAAGATGGTCTAGTCTGGAAGGGCCTGCTGGAACTGATCTGTCTTAATAGCCTTCTTAAAGGTTTCCAAGGCCCCTTTCAGACTAAGGAAAAAAAATGGATGCAACTGGTTGCAACCGGATCTTACATTACCTGGGTTTTTTCGGGTAGGAGTTCTCACTACTTTTGGCGGATCGATCGCCCCCAGTTCAATTTAACCCTGTTTGAAGTTCGGACATGTAAATGCACCGCATAAAGATGGATCCTCCTATGCGATCCCGACCGATTTCCTCCGTGTCTTTAGCTGTTTGTCTTCCGTCAATCAAGTGACATCATCGATGATGTAAAACAAAATGGAGGCCCCAATCGGGCATATTCGATTCTTCCTTTTTTTAATGCGCAGAGGATGCGCATATGCGCATATGTGCATGCGTGGATATGCGCATGCGTGCGGGCCATTCTTCCGGCCAGTGGGCAGTTTCCTGTTTTGCCTTTTGTGAGGTGCCCGAGCATCCACTGTCGCCGCCATTTTCCATCCTTCTCCTGCAAGTGCTCACCGCCTCAGGAAGAGAACATGGACCCTTCTTGGTTCCCGGTTCTACTGCAGGCCCTTATCACCCATCGCCAGACTATATATAGGGTTTTGGCTGCTGTCCTGCTGGTGATCCAGCATAGGCAGGGGCGTCTGAGGCAGCTCCATCTACGATATGCTTCCGCTTCGTTTCGCCGTGCCCAGAGAAGGAGAAGGATCATGTTCCTTCAAAGAATGAGGCACTATGTGTTATTGCAGCAGTTCCAGGGACAAGATCTGCTTGCTGCTGAGAGGGTGGTTAGCCTCTTGTGCCTTCCGATGGCCAGAAGATGGTGGGTCTACCCACACGAGACAGACTTCTGGCCAAAGCTGATGTATTCTGTGTGGTCGGACAAGAAGTGGATTGCACACCTGAGGATGACCCGACGACTTTTCCTCTTGATCGTGGAGCATCTGCGTCCAGAGATTTCTAGGGAGGACACCCGGATGCGTGCAGCCATAAGCGTGGAGAAGAGGGTAGCCATTGCTGTATGGATCCTTGCAAATCAGGGATCATATGGTTGTGCAGGGAGCAGGTTTGGTGTCGGCAAATCAATGGTTTGCTCCATATTCATCGATGTTGTCCTTGCAATGGAGAAGGTGCTACTTCACAAGACAATCTTCTTTGGGGACTACCGAAAGGTTTGTTGCATTTCCACTTCCTAACAACTCCTGGCAATTGTATCTATCCTCTCATTGAACCCATGTCTGGATACCCGGGGAGAACACACCACTGGCAGTATTACAGCAATACTTAGCTCTACACATTTCCTTCTGGTGCAAATGTGCATATATTGTTTTGCTAAGGGCTATTATCAAACCATTCTGTTCTACAAAAATATTAGTGCTGTTAGTTTTAACTGTGAAATGCATGAATAAAGAGAACAAGGTTAAACTGGATCAAGTTTAGAAATGCTGTCCAGAGTTGCATTGTATTTCAAGATATAAAGCCGTGGTACAGTCCTACATCACCAAAGCCTTGAACACGCTTTCCCCTTATTGCTCTCTTAAACAACGCTATTGTGTTTAAGAGGTTGCTTCTTGTTTACGTGCTTTGCTGATGTTTCTTTGCGAGGGTCCTCGCACTAACAGTTTGTTCTGTTTCTGTTCTGTTTCTTCATGTGCAGGTTATGGCTGGATTCGAGGCTATGGGCTTCCCCCAGGTAATTGGTGCTGTTGACGGCTCCCATTGTAACATCATCTCACCGGTGCGACAAGGTGCAGAGTACATCAACCGCAAGAACACTTATAGCATGCTCCTGCAGGGTACAGTAGACGACAATGGACTATTCATCGATGCCCTTGTTGGATGGAGTGGCACCTCGCATGATGCCTTTGTTTTCCGGCACTCACCAATATATCAAGCCATGCGAGCAAAGGCTTTTGTTCCAGGTAACCCTTCCGTGACCATTTGTGGGATGCAGGTAGGGCCCCTTCTGATTGCCGATGCTGCGTACCCTATCAGGACCTGGGTCATGGTTCCCTTCAAGGGCACGCTTAGCCGAAGACAAGCCATCTACAACCGGCACATCAATAAAGCCAGGAACACCGTGGAAAGAGCGTTTGGTCGCTTGAAGGCGAGATGGCGGTGTCTCACTGCGCGACTTGAAGCAGCCGAGGAGAATGTAAACTCTATAATTGTGTCATGCTGTATTTTGCACAACCTGGTAGAGACCAAGGGCGAAATACTTGCCAGAGCTCCACCTCAGCCAAGGAGATTCGTGTTGGATCCAGCTCTTGCTCGCAACATCGATGCTGATGCCGAGAAAGCCGAGGGCGAAAATACCAGGGAGGCCCTGGTGCAGTATTTCTGGGAGCTAGAGCATCAGCGGCGCGGTGGGGGGAACTGACATGTTGTACTAATTTCTCAATGCTCATTAAAATCAGTTGGAGCTTTCTGGTGCTATTTGTCCCCTGTGTTTGGCCATTGCAACAGTTGTTTTCTGCCACACTGAACAGCTTCTTTTGTCTATGCAGAAACCTCACGAGCTTTCAAATGGTGTAAATTTAATCCAGGGTGCCTGGAGATAGGTTGTGCCCATTGCAGGTGCCCGATGCATACCTTGTGTCCACATGCATTTACAGTAACAGTCGATGTTTGTGGTGTAATGTAAAATCCCACCTTTTTTTATGGGGCTATGAGCTTTCAGCTGCAGTCAAATTGCACAACACAAATAGAAGGTCGTTTTGTCCCCCAGTGGTGGTAAAGGTTTCTTTTTATGGGGAAGCACATAAGTGTGGCATAACAGCAGTATAGGCTTGTTTCCCTTCAGCTGCACTGCTATACGGAGGTAACTTGGAGCTACTGCAACATAGAAAGTTGAGGATGAGGTTCCCTCTGGACTCTGTAGCCAGGCTAATCACACAAAGGGATCCTCTTTCATCATTGGGATTACATGTGTGGCAGATGAACTATGGCACGAGCATTACTACACAGTGACAACTAAGAGACTGCCTGAACAGCAGTGTTTAACTGCAAGGGCATACTTGCTTTTAATTGCAGTAGCACAGCTCTGAAAGTTGTTGGTGTCAAGCCTGCAGTTCTACACTTCCCTGGCATCAACCCAGGCCCATTCGAATGGTCCAGCAGTGGCTTTATTGCCCGCGATGTGTGTTGGATCATCGTCTCAAAAAGCAGTGCAAGAAAACTGATGTGTGCTGGCGCTGCCCACAGGCACTGACAGAATATGCGCATGCTTATTTGAGACGCTGCCGCTTTGCCCTCCCGCCAATCTCATCTTCCTCCTTTTTTGGAGGAAATGCCTGTTGCTGTACTCCTCCACAACCACCACACAGGTGTCCATTAGGTGTTTTTCTTTCTCTGTTCCTGTTTAGCACCGGTGAAATAAGCTTTTTTTTTTTTGACAGCTTATGCGCATGCCGGTATTGCCGCTGTGTTTGTGTCCTCTTCCGCTTGCCGTACAGAGCAGGAAATGACATCCCCGGCTGCACTCCGCCTCTTCCGCCGCGCCAATTTCAATTCCATTACAATGTATCTTTTTTCCTGTCCATTACCTGGGATCCCACAAACAATTGGCTACGGGGGGTAACTGTTAATTTTTGAATTCCTGGGGGCCAATATAAGACAGGAGATGCGCACCGGCAGCCCGAGGGGGAGGATGTAGCCGAGGAGGCTGATACGGATGGCCCTCTGGCGAGACCAGGAGACCAGCATCCTCCTGGATGGTTTGGAGGCCTCAGGGGAGGAAGGAGTATGGCGCCTTATGCGCTCCTCCAACCTCCCAAACATCCACTTATATGAGAGTGCCGCCGCACTCTTGTCCCGGAGTGGGTTTGACCGGGAGCCAGTACAGTGCCGCACAAAATTTAAAAATTTAAAAAGTGCCTTTTTCAGGGCCAGGGAAAGGGCGGCCACCTCGGGGTGAAAGGCCGGATTTCTATATGCGCTTGGAGCGCATGTGGAGGGCGGCGGGCAAGCCGTCTCAGAGGGACCGAAGGGCCCCAGGTAGGTAGCAACAGCTGTCTACTTGCACAGCTGCTTGCATTCCAGGGTTTGCCGCTGCCATTCCAATGTGCTCTTCTCTCATTTATTAATCTTTTATGCAGGGCAACCCAGAAGGGGAGAGAGGGGGAGAAGGAGGAAGAGGCCGGTACTACCGCCCACCCCCACCGAGGAAGGTTCGGATTCGGATGGGGGGGGGGCCAAGAACAGCATGAAGTGTCCCAGGAGGGAGTTCCTGCACCATTAGCCCCAGGTGCATCCGAGGGTGCTGAGGAGGAAGAGATGGCAGGTGTGCCTCTTGTTATGTACCCATCTGTGCATATTGCACGCCTCCTGAGAGAGTAAAGCTTGTTTTAAAATAATGTAATACCAATTCTTCCCTTTCCAGACATCACTGTCCCCATTCCAGTTACTGATTTTTCAATCATTCATTTAGCTAGAATTTAAAGATCTTTCCCCCTTATTATGCTTACGCATCCACTGCTGATGAGGTAATGCTTGTTTGTTTTCTGTCTCCCAACAGGTGGGTGCCTATGAAAATAATGTGCTCTCACCTACATTTTTTTGTGCTTATTGCCCCCTTTGTAGCTGAAGATGCCATGCCTGGAACCTCCAGTTCAACGCCACAAGCCTCCCTAGCTGCATCTGTCCCCCCTGCACTATGTGAGCAATCAATAATTGTTACAATCCCCCTGATTTGTGTAGAGCTGTTCTGCCCATGTCCCATGTGACCTGGGATCTCTCCCCCCCTCCTTCCCAGCCTGCATGCTGGATTGTTCACATACATGCATGCTGTTTCTAGTGCAGTGTTGCATGCATGCCCACAACCAACACCTTTTCTTTCACCCACAGGGTATTCAACCATACTCATAAGGCTGGGGAAACAAGAACAGAGGCTTGCAAGGCTCGAAGTCCTCGAGGAACGTGTGTCTCGTATCGAGGATTGTCTAAGGAGACACTGGCCGGAGGAATTCTAATTTTCATTTGCCACTATTTTTTCATAGTGCACTGTATTTTTCTATGGTTTCGCGGCTGCAGGTTCGTGTGTGTGCTAATATCATTTTAATTGTGGAATAAAAACACTTGTTTTTGAAAAGCCGCCGTGTGTGCAGTATACTTCACCTGTTGTGGTGGTGTCTTGGTCTGCAGGTGCAGGGGAAGGGGGGGTGTTGCTGGACTGCAGTGTTTTGGGGGGCCACAGTGCCAAGGTTACAGAATAGGGAGTAAATAATAAGCGAACAACCCTTATTGCAGAACAACCATTTTAATACAAACAGCAAGAACTAGAACAAGGAAGATTGATATTGTGCAGGGCAGGGTTGCAGCAAACACATTGCATAGTCATAGGATTTAAACACATGCACCGAGAGAAAGCATTATGCCCAATGAGCACTGGTTCAACAGTTATTCCAGACAATTCCATCCCCGAAACTCCCCATGGGGACCGAGGGGTTGGTTTCCTTTTCAAGGCAACAATGGCACCGGCTTTTTTATTTTCCTAGGTGGGCGCGAGTTGTTGGAGCTGCAGGCCGCTTGTTCTGGGTTGGGTGACTGTAGGGGTTCTGATGAGGCTCTCGGATTCGACTGCCCATTTCCAGGGCCCGATGGTGCTGCATCCCTTGGTTGCAATGGCCGTTTCCGCTTCTTTACCCTTGCGACAGTGCCCGGCTGCACTTGTGTAACCATAGCAGCCACCATTGCTTTGAATACCTCTGTCTGGGCATCCATGGATGTGTGGATTTTCTCTACTGTGGATCTCAGGGCCTCGTCTTCCTCAGCTGTTGCCCTGGCCAGTTCTTTTCTGGAGTCCAGCTCAACCTGCATCAGCTCTCTCTCCTGTTCCAGGTGTTTGTTTAGCTGGGCGTCCAGGTGGGAGAGGAGGGTGGACATTTGTGAGGCCGAGTGCATCGTGATCTTTTCAATGGCAGATGCCGCAGTTTCCTTGGCCGCCTTCTTCTTAATTAGAGCCAGTCTTTCTGCCGGTGTCATCACTGCTTTTGGGTTTATGATGGCACATGCTGGAAGGATAAAGAACATGTGTGCGTTAACATACAGGGGTTTGTGATCAGATGGAAAGCGATGTGAAACGTCTAACATGGCTTGCATTGGTAGCCGGTTTTGATTCCCTGCTAATTGTCTAATCCACTTCAGAGGGGATTGCAGGGCGGCAATGGATTTAAAAAGAAAAGAATAACCATTTGTGATTAACAACAGTAAAAGAACAGCGTGTAAAGGAACTGTACCCACACTCATGGGCCATCCAGAAAAGTAAGCAGAGAAACAGACTAGCATAATGCTAAAGAGAAGAGGGCATAGCACATGGAAATTTACTCCACCTATGTGGGGGTCAAATTTCCTGTAGGCAACATACAATTCACATGCCACTTACCACTACTTCCTTGGCTGCTCTCTTGTGGGGCCCCCTGTGTGCTCTGCCCGGACCCTGATCCCGAGGTCTGGCCGGGGTCTCGCTCGATCAACTCAAGGACTGTCTGTGGGTTGACCTCCTCGAGGAACAGCTGCACCTCCGTGTTGGGATCCTGGCCATCAACCATTGCTATGAAAATAAATAGAAATGCTGAGAAGGTGGCTCTACAAGAGAGAGAGGCTCAAAATGTGTAGTTGGAATTCCCCTATAGAATCCAACAAGCAAGACACAGCCTACTCGTGCTGGAACCCAGAACAGCAAATGGCTTCGGCAGTACAGCTCTGCTACATCTGCAGATATGACCACATGTGCGCACAACAGGGGACCACCACCACCCCATGGAATCGCGTATCGGATGCGAGTTTCAGCCTAGGGCAATCCTGTTGCGAGTGGAAATTCACCCATGGGGGAAGCTCTATATGGCCGCGCTCGTAGGAATCATGAGCACACAAACAGTTGCTTCCCCATGCATGGAAGGCGCACACAAGCTGTGTGCATATGTGCACATGCGTGCATGCGCATATTCGCTCTGCCTCTCCCCTCCCCCAGGAAGTTTGAAAGGAAATATACCTTGTGAGAATAGTTCCTGTGAATCAGGAGTTATGGCTTGTTGCGAACTCTCGGCCTGGGACCATACCAGCTCATATGGTGAGCTCAGTCGCTTGGGCTCCACGCTTGCATCACCGGCCAGAATTTTTTTGAGTTCGTGGAAGAAGGGCATGTCAACCGCCCCACTTCCGCTTCGGCATGCCCTCTGATTTTCTTCCTTAAGTTTCCGTTTTAGGGCCTTGCATTTTGTGCGGCACTCCTCTGTGTTGTGGTCGTGGCCCTTCTTCCGCATCTCTGCTGCGATATTTTCGAACACATCTATGTTACGATGGTTTTCTCGCAGTTGCTGCTGTACCTTCTCCTGGCCCCACAGCGCGATCAAATCCACGGTCTCATCGTGTTTCCACGAAATGCCTCTCCCAGTTTTGCGTGCCGGTTGCTGGGGAACCGGGGCGGACGTGCTCTGGGAAGCTGCCATTTCCTCGGAGCTGAATGGTGAAATGTGGGGTTTGGAAATGGCGCGCGGTCCAAAAAAGCAGAAGGATCATGGGAGTTGAGGTCATGGGCAGGGCTACCAATAAACTGGCCCTGTAATTGGCTGGCCAGGTAATTCTCCCTCCACAGGTAACCCCAAAGAAAAGGCAAGGGGTGTCCCTTGTGGGCGGTCTTTGCTTGGAAACGTGCCATGAAGCCAGCATATTATGGCAATCAACTGAAAACAATGGCAAGGGGCGGAGCATTGTCCCTAAACCGAAGTCTTGGGCCCTCTTCTCTCAAGTCCACTCGGTGCCATCGAGTCAGCCCTTGGATGGCTATCACCAGAAGCCAATGGCGAGTGGGGCCAGCCCGTTTTGCTAGCACCACTTCTGTGCAGGGAAGGGACAAGTTCCACATATGCACGCATAAACAATAAAATGATAACATTTTTAAACAAAGGGTCCAATGGCATTCATTCATGGCTGCAAGGTGTCTCCCACAAGCATGAAAGGGGGGCTGGTCAGATGCGCATAATCTGTCAGCCCTAGAGATCAGCGGTGCGCATAATTTGTCAGCCGGCCCTTTAAAAAAAAAGCCGCGGAAAAAAATTGCGAGGGAAGGGGGGGAGGAGTGCACTCGTTCCTCCTCCAGACCTCCCCTTTTGAGAGAACTTCCCGCCCTCTGATTGTGCCGAACACGATCGGGGACGAGTTCACATTCCTTCGTAACCGGTTTATTTCAAAAGAAATGGGTTATTCCCCGGTTTCAAATAACCCGCGCAAAGGGGGATTTGCGCCGCTACGGGTGTGGAAGATCCGGATTCCGTAGTGAAAAAATCGGGGCCAGTATGAACTTCTTGACTTTAACCCGGTTTTCTAACCGGTATATAACGATAGTCTGAATGGCCCCCAAGATAGTAATTTGACAGATCTTGTCCGGCAGATCGTTCCAGAGTCTAGGAGCAGCTAGGGATAGAGAGAACACTGTGTTTCTAACCCAAGTCCCTTTCCATGTATTCTCCAATGAATCCATTCCCTTACTCCTTCATTAATCTATATTTCCTAAAACCTGCACAAAATTTGCATTTATATAGGTACTTTAAATGAACAGGCTAAATCTAATGGTTATATCTTACTAGAGGAGGTCTGTTGAATTGAATGGGACTAGCTAATTGTCATTAACTTTTCTGCCTAGTAGAAATTAACATTGGAGTTATTTGAATTTTTCAGTTGAAAATATTAGTTTACAAATTTGGTGTATTGGGTTTGAAAATTTGCATTTTGGAAAATAATTTTTGACTGAGGATTGTGGTACACTATTTAGAAAACTGTGAACGCATTCCAGTCTGTACATCAACCTGGAAGGAACATGGGTAAGGCCAATTTGCACTGAAATCAAATTCTTCAAACATCACAATCTTCTGTTTCATCACTGAGGTTTCAGATATAACATACTATAGGCTGTCAGCTAGTATAAGATATTTGTAAATACTGAATATCACTGTACTTTATTACATTTTGTCAGATTTTGCCATGCCGCTGAAGTCTAATCCAGAAAATTCTAGGGAAAATTCAGAAAGAACACAATAGCCATAATGCAATAAGCAGGCTCTTTAGAAACAGCTTACCTACTGTAACAGCTTATGTAACAGCTTGCCTATTACCATTCATCCTCCTCTACAAAGCTAGACATGCAGTGTGAGGATATGGTAGACTGTTCACATGGAAACATTTTTATGGAAGTAATATTTTCAGAGGGCCCAAAGTTTTCCTTAAAGAAACCTTTCCTTGCTTAATGCTCACATTTTTGCTGTTACTGGCATACTGCTCATTGCCTGATGATCAGCTGCTTCAGTACTGAAAACAAAACAGCCAGCCTGATGATAATATCAACATATAATCAATCAGATATGGTAATATGAAAATGTCTTGGAGATAATTCAGAATGTGTGTGCATGTGTGCTTTGTTATTTGCTAGTTGACTTCAATTTATGGCAACCCTATGAATGAGAGACCTCTAAGAGCCCCGGTCATCAGCTGACCTGCTCAGGTCTTGCAAATTCAGGGCTGTGGCTTCATTAATTTAATCAATCCACAGATAATGCAGTCTCCCTCTTTACCTACAGCCTCCTGCTTTACCAGGCTTTATAGTATTTTCTAGTAAGTTGTGCCATCTCATGAAATGTTCAAAATATAACAGCCTCCATGTAGTCATCCCCGTTTCTAGTAAGAGTTCAGGTTTTATTTGCTCTGAAGCAAATGTGTACACACAAGCCAAAAACTTATGCACCTGCCCCCATCTCATGCTGTCTTGTTTGCCAGTGCCCCCAGACTAGGATCAGGCATACCAGATGTCAATCCAATAGTCCTGGTCTGGCTGCAGTTCAAAGGGGACTTAATATGGGTCAAAAAGACCTGCTGTTTGCTGCAGACAATACCCAGCAAACCAGATATAATCATCGTAGCCTCTTATCTTACAGGAGCATGCAACCCCACCATGATGGAAAGTGCCAAGACAGGGAAAACATCCTACCTGAACATAATTCATAATGAGTGCAACATTTCCTACCTCAGTTTGAAGTCTCTTATTTGCAAGTCACAACTAAATAGCCTTGCATGCCAACAACTGAACTCTGAAATATGTATTTTGTCAGAAATTGAATATGTATCCTTGTGCATCAAATTATGGATATGAATTATCTCAGAGCTCAGAAAAGTTAGTTTTTCCACAACAGTACCCCAAATCCCATTGACAGTAATTACTGGGGGATTCTGGGAATTGTAGTCCAACAAAGTTACTTCCTTAAGTTCTGGAATAATGAGAATATCCACACATAGAATACAGTAGAAAACCATTTTTCTGTTTAGGGTTTCATTTTTTTAGAAGTAATTGGTTGGGGACAGCATTCCAGTATTAGACAGGACTTGGAACAAAAATGGGAGCATTTCCTCACTCTGTTCTGCTTTCTTCTTAGTCTCATTTGCAATCCTTTTTCTCTTTTCCTGCAGTCACCTTTTTCTCTTCTTCCCATGGCTGTTGGAGGAGGATTAGATCACTCTTGCAAGAGGTCTGATTGGTTCTCCTTCAGGAGGTTTTTTCTTTCTTTCTCCCTCTTTCATTGCCTATCAGTTTTGGCTTCTCCCCATCTTTTTCTTAATCACCTTCTTTCATTCTCAGTGGGCTTTTGCAATTTCATAAGTTTAAAACAAGAGTCCAGCAACTCTTGTGCTGAAGTTTCTCCACTGCTGACAAAAAAGGGTCTTTCACGCTACACAAGTACAGTGGGGCCTTGTTATCCACTGGGATTTGGTTCCAAGATGCCCCATAGATACCAAAATCTGTGGAGGCTCAAGCCCCATTATATACAGTGGCATAGTTAAATCATGTCTCTTATGTAAAATGGCAAAATCAAGGTTTGCTTTTTGGAATTTTACTTTTAATATTTTCAAGCTATTGGTGGTTGAATCTATGGATGCAGAATCCATGGATATGAAGGGCCGACTGTATAACACTATGATTTCACTTTAAGTGCCATGACTGCTTTCTATTGAATCCTTGGCATTGTACTTTGGTGAGTCGTTAGAAGGATGCTTTGGCTGAGAATTCCAAAATGTTCCTCCTTGAACATTGATCACAGAATCCCATAGGATGTTGCCATGGCAGTTAAAGTGGAATTATATCACTGTAATTGTTTAGTGTAAAAGAGCACAGAGAATTTTTGGCAAACTGTTGAATGGAAAATGTAGGGTAGAACATTTGTTTTGCTACCATGGCAGCTCACTGGATAACTGGAAGACTGGGGCAATTCTCTTCAGCTAACTTACTTTTCTTGCCTCTATTATGAACTGAATTCAGTCTTTTCTTCCTATTCAGTGCTGGCTAGTTGGTAGTAGATAACCTCATTTCAAAAAAAAAATCACCTTGTTTTGCTGCTATATGTTGAGATGCAAGTACCTGGTCACTGCTGCAGACACTCTACAGAAGGATGATGATGATGAGTCTGCTCTGGGCTACTGGGATTTTATGGTCAGTATTGTTATTTTTCTTATTACTAGAATTAGATTTTATAAGAATTTAAACAAATTGACTGAATGGCCTGTTGGAATTGAAAATCTTTAGGGAAATAACTCAGGTCATGTGAATCCTTCTGAGTTTTTTCCTTTGTAAATCTAGATCAAGGAATGGCATATGTATTTGCTGGGTATTATATTTTATGTGGTCAATATCAGGCAGAGTATGTTCTGAAAGTGTATTTGACAGGCCTTGTTGATTACATGACTTCTAAAGGCCTTGAGAAGTATTGGACTCTGGGAATCTCACCGTTTGACCAATATATTCTAGCACAGCTCTGGTGAAGAGCAATATAATTCATCTTATCTTTTAAAAACAATAAAAACACATTAATAGAAGGGGGTTAGCCACTGTAGTTTAACTCTTGGCAATAGTCTTATGCTTGTTGTTATCAAGACCTGACTTTGTTAACCAGGTACACTAGATAGTCATGTGGTTTGCCACAATTTAAGAGATACCCACAGCATCAGAAGCAGTACCTGATCCTGATTTGCTACACTGCTTTCTAGTAAGACTAGAGCCCCATTTAAGCAAAATCTCTCTTACTTTATTATGTCATAGGTATAGCCTCCAAGTGTCTTGGTTTTGTAAAAACAATCCCAATTAATCCCTGCTCTCCCACTTTCTCTGTTGCCTACAAAATGTCATAGTTTTTATCTCCTTCTCCCACTTTCCTCCTTCTTCTTTGGGTTATTTCACTTGCCATAAAATGAGTTCAAAGAGCTATAGTAGTTTGCACTCAGTTAACTCAACAGGAGGGAGAGGAGAGGGTGGAGAAGGTGCTCAGTTGAGTTTTTCCCAATCCCCAGTAGGCTCATTTAGGTTCCCCCCCCCAGGTTTTCCTAAACTCAGTATACAAATTCCAAGGTTTCTTCCCTATTAATAACATTTTCTTGCTTATTGCCTGGTGACACCACTTTAACCACATTCTAATGTTAATTGGCCCACATATGCCCCAGTTTTCATTGGCAATATGCTGGAGGGTATGAGTAGGCAGTGTTGTAGGATGCTCAGTGTTGCATGTTTTACTTAGCATATATGACAGGTGGGAATCATAATACTCTCTAGAACTTAGTGAAGAGCAACTCCCAGAACTCTTCAGTACTGATTATTGTAGAGATTGTCTAATGAGAGCTGCGTTCCAAAAGTTATGAAGGAATCCAGGCAGTGGAAGACTGATCTATGTCTATGATCATGTTCCCTACACTTAGGGTGCAGCCAACTGCAGAAGTAGAGCAGTCTGACACCATTTAACTGCTTTTATTTTACTGTATAGAATCCTGGGATTTGTAGTTTCGTGGGGCACCAGAGCTCTCTGATAGACAAGGCTAAATATATAAGCACACTACAAATCCCAGGATTCCACAGGATGGAGCCATCACAGTTAAGTGAATTCAATCTGCTTTATTCCTGCAGTATGGAAGAGGTGTTAATGTATAGTTTGGGAAAGTTCCTTTCTTGATCTACAAATCCTAGAATCTAGTGGCTGTGCTGGCTGGAAGATTCTGGAAGTTGTAGTCCCAAAGAGTATTTTTCTTCCAAGCTCTGATCCCTGTGTACTTTTATCTGTGCACTTTTATGTGGACTGAAGCATAGTCTAGGGACCTTATCACACACACTTTTGCCCCTGATCTGGGCAAAAGCAGGGGATGCAACTGGCTGAGTGAAAACACATTTTATCGTATGCCATTCAGTCAAGGTGGCCCCATGCCATCGCCAGGTGCTAAGCTATCCCTGATCTGGGCTCAGGCATGTGAATTTTGAAAGACGGAAGCTTTCCAGCTTTTTAAAATTGCAATTTTTTTAAAAATATATTTAAAATGTATTTTCACTCAGCATCCTCTGCCCGTGCCCAGATTGGGGGCAAAAGTGTGTGTGATGAGGTCCGTAATTATTATTATTATTATTATTATTATTATTAATAATAATAATAATAAATCTTTATTTCTAGCCGGCTCTTCTGTAGAACACAATCGGAGCGGGGTACAACAGGATTAAAACATACAAATTAAAATAGTTCAACAACCCATTCCCAACCACCCACCCCTTAAAAATAAATTAAACCATAATTTAAAACCATCAACAAAATTAAAAACATAGTACATCCTCGACATTGTTCTTAAACGAGGATGGTGATAGCACCAGAGCAAGGGATCAAATCCGATTATCAGATCCAGTTTTGGAGCCGGAATCTAAGAGGTTTCAGGAAAGGCCTGACGGAAGAGAGGCGTCTTTAAAGCTTTTTAAAAGCAATCAAAAGATGTTATAAGACACATCTCATCCGGCAGGCCGTTCCAAAGCTTGGGAGCTACATTTTTGGACTCCATATCCCAGAATGCCTCAGTCACCATGGCTGGTAGATTTGCTGTCTGGGGATTCTGGGAGATGCTGTCCAAATAGTAATGTTTCCAATTTCTTATCAGGTTTAAGAAAATTGCATGTCTGTGTATGCTATCATGTGGAATCACTGATGGGAAGGCAAGGCAGACTCCACCATTCAAACTCATGCCAGACAATAAACTGTATCAATTGGAACAGAACCAGTTATGTTAAAAATGCTCACTAGAAATTCAGTGCAGTGTTGAGTCAGAATAAGTCCTTAAATAATGTTTTATTTTTTGTTCTAAGCTGCTGCTTATCACAGTTCTTAATGAAGAGAATTTATGGTTTACAACCAAACATTGCCAAGCCAAAATGTGAGCAATAAATAACAATGAAATTGTATACATAGGCCAATGCTCAGGGGGTTAATTGCTAATCTAGACATTAATCTTAGCTTTAAAAAATTGTCCATGCAATGAAAGTAATAATATTCACCATCTATTTCATTTCTATTTTCTGTCAAGCACAGTCATTAAAACAGGGTACATCTGAGGTCATAATAGTTCCTGCACACTGATTATAAATTTCTGTCTTATTGAAGTTAGCCCATAGCTTTACATAAGCATAAACAGGAACATTCTAGGAACTAAATACTCCACAAATCTTGATAATGCATAAGTGTTGGTTGGCCTTTGGAGACTTTTGTATGGAACCATGACACTTGAGTGGTATTCTCTGCTCCTTCCCAACTTTCAAGCCAACTATGGCTTGTGCCCAACTTATCTAAGAGATCGCCTGCTTCCATATAATCCGCCCCATGAAGGCCAGATTGGCTGTGACATCCCAGAGGACTTTTTCTGCAGTCACTCCCACTTTATGGAATGGTCTGCCGGACGAGATCGTCAAATTACCAACCTAGAAATCTTTCAGCAGCCCTTCCCAGAATAAATCACTCAGCCAAAAATTTCCCCCCACATAGGCACATAGGTGCAACGACTCTACCTCTGTTATTGTTGGAACTGTTGTTATTAATTGTAATCATTTTATGTAATTTAAATCATAATTGTTTAATCCTTTTATAAGGGGAGTTATTTATTTATATTGTTGTATGGTTTTAAACACCGTAAGTCGCTTTGATTGCTCCAGCAAAAAAAGGGGTATAAATAAAAGTTTTTTTTTTTATCAGTACCCTGCTTCTTCCTCTGTCCTCTGTAGGAAATTGTTATCTATCCCACCTTGTGTTCATCACCTAACACTATATGCCGAGCTTGGTCGGGATACCCTCGAGACCACAGCTTGGTTGATGGTGTACAAAGCTTGGCTTAAAATCCACTATAGACCCAATAGATCTAGTCTAATTTGGTATCTTTTATCAGATAACCATTATAACAATTGGACAAAAATCTATGAAGATAAATTAAAAATAAAGGGCCTAAGTCTGGACACTCTTCTCCCTCTAACCGAGGAGGAGTGTTTCAAGACAATTAAGGATTGTTTATTGAGTTGGGATTATAAAATAACTTACTCCACTCCTCCCAGGGCGTGTTCTCCATCTGTATTTGGCATTCCCCCCTGTTGTGGTGAGATGCCAAAGTACTTTCGATCACTGTCTCTCCAGGCTTTGAGAAAAGCCTTCCTCTTTGCAAGGTTGAATATTCACCCTTTCTGTGTCACCAGAGGTAGATATCTGAGGATCCCTCTTGCAAATCGAATATGTTTATGTGGGTTATCCCCGGATACTCTCCAACATATTACATTTCTTTGTCTGCTGTATCAAAAACCGAGAGAGAAATTGCTAAAGAGACTAATGGAAATGAATTATTGCTTAACTGACATAAATTTAGTTCATTTATTGGGGATTGTAATGTACAGATTACACGACTGATGGCCAATTTTCTAATGGAGGCAACAAAAATTTGGCATAAATTAAATAATTGTTCAAAGTGAAATGATTTTAATGGCGACAAATTTTAAAGTGTTATGTAACATTTAGTTTTAATTCTGAATTGTATTGTTTGTTGTATTTTGATGCCTAATAAAGGATCGTGGATGGATGGATATATTTGATTAATATGGTCTTTCTAGGAATCTCTAGGTCCTCCAACATGACTGCCAGAAGTCATCCTGGTAGACCTAGAGATTCCTAGAGAGAACACTTCTTTAGACATTTGGGGTCCTCCAGCACAATTCTATGGTCAGCCTCTGGCAGATGTTGACCACAGAGTTGTGCTAGAGTTCTAGAAAATCTTACAGAGGTATTCTCTCACGTTAAAAAAGGATTTTTTTTTAATTCGTGGTTTTCCCACTTTCATGGAGATCCTGTGCCCCTAATCCCAGTGAATGCGGAGGGCCCACTGTAGTCTTCTTTTATTCATATGCTCAGTGGTGCAGCTGTGGACTTTTAAACCAGGAGTGGGCAAAATTACAGTCCCAAGGTCATTTTGTATGTCTCCCAAGCTCTTCTGTGATGACAAAAAAGTTTCCCAGTGAAAAATGTTTCAGTCTCAGAATTGAAATATTAGCTTCTAAAAGTTTCAAAGAGTAGCAATTTTGTATCAAAATAAGGTACACCCCCTTCCTGGGCTTATTTGGATTCAACTTTTCCCAAGAAGCCAGAAATAAATGTTGGGCCACTTTGATTTTTTAAAATCTTATTTCTCCTTCTTTTTCTGGCCTGATGTGGCTTGCTGGGGATTGTGGAACTGAAATATTGCACCCTACTGCAGAACAGGACTATGCCTGTTTTACACCCTGGTCTGGTATTGTAGGAGGGATTGCTGGTATTGCAGGAGGGATTGCTGTGTATTCTTTGTTATATGTAGGCTTTATTTGCTCTACATACTGATGTAGATTAACTTCCAGAAAGTATGTCCTCAGGGCAACTAGAATCGAATTTTTAAAAGAACATCAGAATGTGAAAGAAGGAGTGTATCTTGTGGTGGGAGAGAGTTTCAGGACAGACATCATATAAATATAAATTCATATATATCACATATATATGCCCTAGCTCTTAACTGTGTCCTCTGTATCAGTAACAAATGTCTATGAGAAAGGAAGTGGAAGAGCCAGAGATGGATAGAAGAATGAGTGAGGAGGAGAGAAATGGTATCTGTATTCAATTTTGGTTCTGACTTTATCCATTTTTTGCCCACTGTGGGATACAGCTCCTGGTTGATTCCCCTTTCGTCAATGAGTCAATTATCCTTCAAGGACAAAAACTTTCCAACCATTGGCATATGTATTTGATAATCAGAATGTATAAAATTTCAGGGAATCAATCCTGTCCCTATGAGTATTGTTGTAAAACAAGTACACTCCAGGAGGAATTAAATTCATGCTTCACTAACAAACATGCATCCTTAGCTTTAATGAATATAGATGAATAAGGAATGGAAATCCTTACATTTGAAACTATTTCTATAGGCTTTAAAAGGAATTTCCATAATAATTTGTGACTTAAGGCTTATCAGAATGCCAAATGGACCGACATAGGTCAGCTCCTCAATGGGCTCTCTGGTCAGCATAAAACGTTTCTGAATGGGGAAGATAAAAATCATACTAAGGCAATTTTGTTCTATCATTCTCAGGGCTATGCTTCACCTGTTTCTATAACAATGTGTGATTTGTATAACAATCTCAAGGAATGCAAAGTTTGCTGGACTGGGAACTTTAAGGGAAAACATCAGAAAGAGTGTATTAGAATGCACAAAAGAGTGAATTTTTGTAGGAAGATAATTTGCTCCATGTAATAACGAATTGCATTAATTTGACATTAATAGCTTTGATTTGATTTGCTTCATGCCTAACTGATATGTCTGCCAGGACTAACTGATATGTCTGCCAAGCAAGATTGCTGACTGTGAAGGACATCTTACTTTTAAAAAATGTCCCTTATACTCATAATTGCCTCCCCTCTATCAAAAAAACTATTGTCCCATATTTTCAAAGCATTTGGAGAATACTAGCTTCAGATACTGTATTTCTGCAATATCCCTTTATTGCCTTATTTTGGGGGATTAAAGACACCAAATCCTAGCTGATTTTGAAGGCTAAGCAGGGTCAGCCCTGGTAGTACTTGGATGGCAGACCACCAATGAATACTAGGTGCTATAGGCTATATTTCAGAGGAAGGAATAGGTAAAACCACCACCTCTGAATATTCCTTGCCTAAGAAAGGAAAGACAGGTGCCTCGAAGACACACACACAGGGGTGGATATTCATGCTGTAACTATGAAGTCTAGGGAATTTTATATTTAGTTGAATTTATGGCTGAGATGCAAGCAACCTCGGGATACTGTCTCAATTGTTTACAGGAGATGGGGAGGCAAAGAGATGCAGAGGCAGATTATTCTATTAACTATGTTTATTAAAGAAATTAAACACGCACATACACTGAATTCACACTTTTCACACACACACACACACACACACAAGGGACTAGGAGTCAAAGGAATAAGGTTAAGATAGAAATAAGGCTTCACTAGTGGTTATATTTACTAGCAGCCGTTTGCTGAAGTAGATGCGGTTTGGTAGATAGGATGTGAGGCTTAGCGTTCCTGAGCACTCTGAGTGACAGCCACAAGCGGGGTCTAGCAGAGTTCAGAGTGACAGAGTGTTTGCCTGCAAACCAACTAGTCAGCTGAGCAAAGGAAATTTGGACATTCTCTGAAGATGCCAGCCACAAATGCAGGTGAAACGTCAGGAATAAACTCTTCTAGTAATGATTATGAAAAATCCACAGAAAACTATGGATGCCAGCCATGAAAGCCTTTGACTTCACATTGAAATCTGGGGATTTTACAGAGAGATCCCACTTGGAGCAAAAGGCCAGGGGTCTCATAGCCAAAGGTCCAAATTATATGAAGTAATCACCCGGGGTGGAGGCTTCCAAGGTGAGAACTGAATGTAAATGAATAGATTCCTTCTTTAGATATTCTGCAAGAGTGTGCAACAGGAACAAACATTACTTGAAAATTAGTGTACATTTCTTCATTGGATTGCCTAGCTCTCCTAAGTTGTGTGTGAGTAAATCAGCTGTTTTTGCAACTCCCAAACTACTGATGTGACCCTGTGCTTGAGAGCTACATTCAGGATCATGAAGGGGTAAGCCTAACCATATTTCTAATATTAAAATGGAAGACTTCTACTATCATAACAATGCTCTGTTAATTGCTTAAAGCAATCTCCAAATTCTAAGTAATCTATACAACAGCAGTGCAAAGAAAGCTAGTACTGTATTATATCTACATGCTGTAAAATAGAAGTTGAACACGTAGTGTAAGAGCTTATGTGAGGCAACCTTATAAAACAGAAACCAAGATGTGATTTGAAACTAGAGCCTTTCTGACTCATAGCACATCACCTTAACCAAAGTCACTATTTACAAATAACCAATCAAATGTAATTAATTCATTTTCCTAGTAACTAAGGTACAAGCATATTGCATTGCCATTGGAATTCAGCAATAGATTCCTTCATCCCTTTTGCTAGATACATATGTAACTTTTTAGTTAGTTTTATAGCTACAGGTTGTGTGGCTTCACTAAACAGCAGATGAAGAATATCACTTATTTCAAGTGCTGGTTTATAAGATGCCTTTTCCTGATAACTGAAAACATTCAGACAAAGAATTTATGGGGCTTTACAGACCACCCAGAAAGGGCGGTCTGTAGCCACCTTTTTTTGTGCTGCAACTGCGCTGCAGCTACATGCTGCTGCGCAGTTGCACCACAAAAAAGGAGCAGGTAAACCGTACTCCTTTTTATGGTGCAGTTGTGGTGCAACAAGGGGGAAAAGCGCCATTACGCGCCTTTGCACCGCTGCAACTGCACAGCTCCATCTGGAAGCTGCGCAGTTGCGCCGGCACCATTACATACACCATGAAAACGGCATTACGTAATGGCGCCAGTGCCATTACATGTTAGTTTGGGAGCATGTAAATAATGCATGCTTCTGAACCCTAATGGCACTGCAATGGTGCCTCTGTAAGTAGTTACTTCCTGAGGCATTAGAACTATCATGGTAACGATTCATTTTAAAAGTAACTTTCCATGTTCTGATGTTAATGGCTATACTCTTTCAGCTGCTATAGTAAATGATGTGAAACTTCATTATTGTATTCAAAAATTTACAATTTGTTGCCCTCTTATCTCCTGGCTTTCCCAGCCAACTTCACAATGTTGTGATTTCTCATTATAGCTGATCAATTTCTTCATTTTAAAAAATGGGTTTATTTAATCATTTCTGACCATGATGAGTTAGATTAAATAAACCCATTTTTTAAAATGAAGAAATTGATCAGCTATAATGAGAAATCACAACATTGTGAAGTTGGCTGGGAAAGCCAGGAGATAAGTGTGCAACAAATTGTAAATATACATGCCAACAACAATTTCATGGTATTTGTATGCAAAACTGGAACTTAGAGGGTTGTGGTTTGTACCCCAGATCCACATTGTAGCATTATGCTCACACAAACCCCAGTTAAACAAATGGATGGACTTTTCATAACTTTTTACAAGGATGACTTCTGTTCCATCTTTCACAAGACTGTTCTTTTTTCTTTTTTCCACAAATGCATTTGGGCATTCCATACAGGGCAAATATACCAATCTCTTGTTGTTGCTAACTGCCCTTGAGTCGATCTCGACCCATGGGGACTGGAAATAATAAATGGATTCAAAACTAACATCAGAAATGATATTAAGAAATACTGGGAGCACACCTCAGTCTTCCATAACTGACTTTAAAGCTGCTGTTGTGTAGCCAAAAAACAAAAACAAAAAACCAAAAAAAAAAAAAAAAACCCAACAAAAAACACAAAAAAACCTTGAAAGGGAGATAAGATAGACTTCTGTGTTACAATTCATTAGCAAGTTCCGGTCTATCACCAGAGGTTTGAATTGGGATAATAGATTCTTAGCACACAACATGTGTTAATTGGCTTGCCTAGTGCTAGGACATTTGTGTTATCAGCAAAAGTGTTTTCCGGTATAGCCATTGTTAACAAACTAATGTCACTGTCAGTATTTTCTACATTTGTTGTCATTCTCCTCTCCCTTTCAACAATCTCACAAAAATGTACTGTAAATCGGAACCTCTGGACAGTACTTCATTAGGGAATTACAGTCCCTGAAAACTCAGGTTGTAATATTTTTAATTTTTAGCATTCCACAGGGCATCTGATGACAGAGGAGCGGGCTATAAATAAAATAATAATAATAATAATAATTATTATTATTATTATTATTATTATTATTATCATCATCTCCCCCAACTCCCAAAATAAGAATTCTTCCCTCTCAATGAAATTTCCCTTCAATCCCCCAAAGCATTGCCTTAGGCAATAACTACACAGCCACACAACCAATTCTTGGAATAAGCAGGTCACAATTTTTATTAGTTAAAGCTGCAAATAGACTTAGTGTCAGCATGGGTCCAGATCCAGACATCAACCAACCCACCTGCTGGCCAATGAATGCAGCACACTGAAGTCCTGAAGGCAGCTAAGGGAGTCCATATGGTGCCCTGGCTGCCCCACTGCCTGGATCCCTTAATGGGACCCTTTTCAAATCCTAATGGTCGCCAAGCCCGTTTTTGAACTGACTGGATCTGGGTCCCATGCCAACCGTTGACTAGAAGTTGTGACAATAATAATATTAAACCCCTTGATGCACCGAGGGAAAGGGGGTGGGACAAAGTCCTCCGCAGACCAAAGATGGAACTTATATAGTCCAGCCTCTGTCCAGAGAAAAATTTCACCCATGTCCTTCTAGTCCTGCCCACCAGCCAATCACACTACTCACAATTGGCTGGTTTTTCTTGTGCTTTCTTGAAACCCACACAACTACATGTCTTTTGGGGGAGATGAAACCTACTGTGCCACCTACTGCAAACTGGTGTCTAACTTGCTTCACACCTCTGCCTGAACTAAGTCTGTAGTACCATTTCTACAATTTAAACCTTCAGGTGAGCATTTAGAAATATAGGTTAGGCATGCAAAGGAGAGAGGTATACACAAAGAATATAAAGCAGTGTGAATACAGAAAATAGAATTGTTCTAGGTGTGAATGATTTTCAATTTCTCATTTTCTGAAATGCTAGCAATTTGGGAACTGAAAGAACATTTCATGGTGGGGGGAAGGCAATGCCTTTATTTTGGTGGCCCTGTAGCTTCATCTCTGACCAGTTGCTGCTGCAGAAATTGTGCCCTGTAATGTTCCTCTATACTCTGATAATGTATAGATAATTTCACTGTGTGAACAAGCTGTATCTTGTTTCTCCTTTTCGGTCCAATGAGAGAAGCATCTTTGCTCCTGCAGGCAAGCTGCAAACATAAGCTATGAATTGTCACTTTGGTATGCTGAAATGTTAATCCAGGCATTGTGCCTCATGTATTTCCAGTGAGTCAGATGAGAGGGAAAAGTAAGCTAACTCAGCAGATCATAAACAAGTTTCATCAAATGCTGACCCAGCTGCTGTAGCATTGTCTCACAAATCAGAATCCACTAAGTACTGGAATGCCCTGACATGGGAAGAAGGAAACAAAGAGGTAGACTTGAAAATTACATGCAAGCAGAACTTGTATCAGTCATAACTTAAACCAGTTCTGATGTTAATTTTTCCCAAAGTTATTGAACTTCTGAATTAAAAAATAAATTTCAAAAGTTCTGCTATCAAAGGAGAAACTACATTCTGTGTAATGTTGTGAAGTGAAAGGAAAGTTCAATGGAGATTATACTGGGCACTGGAGCTGCTAAAGGCAATGTGTTATGAGAATAAAATTTTTGACTTCATTATGCTCTCCAGAATCCTTCTATGTGAAAAATCATGCCAGATCATCCTAATTATACAGATATTTTCTAGTGAAAAAGAAAAGCTTTCTATGAATTGAAGCATGATAAGATCAGTTTAGATAAATCATGACTGATATTAACCAATAGAATTATAGTATCACAGATTTATAGAGTTGGATGGGGCCTTATGGGGCATCTAGTCCAATCTCCTGCTCAATGCAGCATCTCCAGCTAAAGCATCCCTAGCAGGTAGCTGCCCATCCTCTTTCTGAAGATGGCTAGAGAACCTCCATCACCTCTCTAGGCAATTGGTTCCATGGCTGAACCACTCTTACTTTCAAGACGTTTCTTCTAATGTTCAATTGAAATCTACTCCCTATAACCACTATTCTGGTCCTAGCCTTCTCCTCTCTGTAACAACCCTTGAGGCATTTAAAGAGTGCAATCATGTCTCCCTTAGCTTTTTCTTCACCAAGTTAACGTGCTCAAGATATGTTTTGTTCCCCAAACCTCTTAGCGTCCTCTTAACCTGATCCAGCTTGCCTATATCCTTCTTAAAATCAGGTGGCCAGAACTGAGTGCAGGACTCCAGATGAGGCCTGACCAGTGCAGAATAAAGTGGTACTATTGCTTCCCTTGTATTGGAGATTTTGCTTTTATTAATGCAGGCTAAAATAACATTCATCTTTTTCTTCCCCTGTCTGCACCATCAAAGTGCTGGCTCAAATTCAATTTATGATCAACAATAATCCCAGTGTCTTTCCCTTATGTAGGCCTTACACTCCTCCGTTCTATACCAGTGCATTTGGGTTTTTTTGACCTAAATGTAGCATTTTGCATTTGTCTCTATTGAATTTCATTTTATTAATTTCTGCCCAATTTTCTACTTTATCTAGGACCCTTGGAATTCCTATCTTCCAAAGTGTTAGCAACCCCTCCCAGTTTTGTGTTATCTAAAGCTTGATAAGGATTACCTTCATCCCATCATCTAAGTTATTAACAAAAGTGTTGAATAAAAGCCCTAGGACAGCACCCTAGGGCATTCCCCTCGAGCCCTCCTTCCACTTTGAAGTCCAGGCACTGATGACAACTCTTTGAGGATGATTTCCCAATTAGTTATGGATCTATCTGACAGTGTTCCAATCTATTCCACATTTAATCAGTTTGCTAATAAAAACATTATGTGTGTGTGTGGGGGGGTGTAACCTTATCAAATGTTTTACTGAAATCCAGATAAATGGCATCCACAGCATTCCCACCATCTACTAAACTAGTGACCTGACTGCAGTTGGCATAATTTGTTCTTGAAAACTCCATATTGGCATCTACTGACAACTGCTTTACCATCAAGATACTTGCAGACAAACTGCTGTATAATTTAAGCTGTTTCCTGGTATTGAGGTTAGACTCGCTGATCTTTAGTTTCCTGGATCTTCTTTCATTCATTTTTTGAAGAGAGGGACATGTTTGTCCTATCCCAATCCCTTAGCACCTCACCTGTTCTCCAAGATTTCTCAAAAAATGATGCAAAGAGTTCAGTGAGTACATCAGCAAGTTCCTTCAATACTTTTGGGATGCAATTCATCTGGTCTGGCAGATTTTATTTTGTTTAGATTAGCTAGGTGGTTCCTGACTAACTCCCTATCAATCTCGATTTGCAATCCAAATCCCTTTCTTTAATTGATTAGCTTTAACTAATAAACGAATATAATATTAAGTGATATAAATTATTTCTGCAGTGTGGATATGGCGAGAGAATGGTGGAGTCTCTTTCTTTAGAGGTTTTTAAACAGAGGCTGGATAGCCATCTGTTGGGAGTTCTTTGACTGTGAGTTCCTGCATGTTTGGGGGTTGGACTATCCTTCTATTGATGCAGCCTAGAATCGCATTGGCCTTTTTAGCTGCTGCATCATGCTGTTGACACACATATTCAATTTGTGGTCTACTAGGACTCCTAGATCCCTTTCACATATAGTCTCATTAAGCCAGGTGTCCCCCATCCTATATCTATGCATTTCATTTTTTTTTTTTTTTTTTACTTAAGTGCACTACCTTACATTTCTCAATATTGAAATTAATTTTGTTAGCTTTGGCCCAGCTTTCTAATCTATTAAGTTCATTTTGAAATTTGATCCTGTCCTCTGGGGTATTAGCTACACCTCCTAATTTGGTGTCATCTGCAAATTTGATAAACATGCCCCCTATTTCATCTAAGTCATTGACAAAGATGTTGAATAGAACTGAGCCCAGGACAGAATCCTGTGGCACCCCACTAGTCACTTCTGTCCAGGATGAAGAGGAGCCATTGCTGAGCACCCTTTGGGTTTGGCCAGTCAATTAATTACAAATCCACCTAACAGTTGCATTGTCTGACCCACATTTTACTAGCTTCTTTGCAAGAATGTTATGGGGGACCTTGTAAAATGCCTTACTGAAAGTCATATAGATGCTTTGTTCTGAAAACTGACTAAGCAAGATAATGTTTTCTTTAGGAGTATTTATTGTCTCTTGACAGGTTTGGCAAGATGGCCTACTTTCATAATTGAATTAATACCTCTGCTTTATTAACATTATTAAATCAATGTTGTCTTGTAAACTATCCTTTTATCTCAGTATGTAATCTTGCTTGCCCTGCAGATTAATGTTGTGCTTGAATCAGGTAACATGCACAAAAATAACTGTCGTGTGTGTGTTTGTGTGTGCATACACACTGAGTTTAACACAGTAGGATTAACTTATTTGGCTGCTCATTTTTAAACCTTATATATCAGGATAAATTACTGTTATCCTGTTGGTGACAATACACTGGGCAAGTCCAATTTGTGTCTTTTTATATCATTGCCATGTATTCACTGTCTCCTTTGTACAATTACTACTTGATTACTGACTAATGCTTATCTGTATCTGTACTTTTTAGCTATATTTATATTATTTTTACTTCTTTTATGAGTTTTTGATTGTATTTTGTATGCTATAGTTTGCTGTGCTTATGCTAGTTGGTGACCATAATAAATATTTATGTATGACTTGACTACTGCCTTTCCCTGCTTCCTCTGGACCTCTAACACACACAGCCATTCAGCATATATTGCTGTAATCCTATAGTTGGACTCATGATGGCATCATCCTCTAGGACCTCTCAAAAATGCCTGGGAGGTCCTGTATGATGATGATGAAGCATACTGGATGCTGTGAAGCTGTTCTTTGATCTTCTCCAACTATCCATTGGCCATCTGGGTGTGTGTAGGAGATAGCTGAGTTCTCCATAGAGGAAGTGGAGGATTGGGTGCAGTGGCACTGATCACAGCAATTGCACATGCCTGGCCTGATCTTATCTGCTCCTTCTTGGTCCAGTTCTTTCTGGATGGCCCAGCATTAGTGCAGTTTCTGGCTGTGTTCGGGGCATGTGTCGTCTAAATGCTACACCCCAAATGCGGCTGGAATCTGCATCATTTGGCCCATGTGTTTCAGGCTGTAGGGGGTTTCCATGGCTGAGCAGGGATTTGAACCCCATTCTCCAGAGACCTAGGTCCAAAACACACTGCTGAAATAATCCATTGACTGCCCTGGCTGAATGCTAGGGAATTCTGTGAACTGTAGTTTTATGAGACATTGAGCCTTCTTTGTCAGAGAGTTCTAGTGTCACAATAAACTATAATTCCCAGGATTCCCTAGCACTGAGCCAAGGCAGTTAAAGCTGTCTCAAACTGTAATATTTCTGCAGTGTGTTTTGGACCCTAGTCCAACATCCAAACCATTACACAATACAGTGGTCCCCCGGGTTACGAAGGTAATCCATTCCGGGATTACCTTCGTAACCCGGAAGCTTTCGTTTCCCGGGGGACCGCTTTCGCGGACGGACCGTGCGGCCATTTAAAGGGGCTGCACGGCTTTTTTTCTTTCGTATCCCGGGGGATCTTTCGTATCCCGGGGGATACAATGGCGGTCCCGCCGCCTTCGGATCCCGGGGTTTTCATAACCCGGGGGATTCGTAAGGTGGGGGACCACTGTATTGACTCTTGGTGAGAGCTACTGCCCTGCTTATAATGACAAAGGCTCCTGTTTCCTGGACTGCGGCCAGCACACACCAACACAAGCTGATAAGAAAGCTCAGCAGGGAGTTAGCTCTGCAGCTGAGAGAAAGTCTACAGACCTGAGTATTGTTCACAAGAATAATCCAGAAGCCAAAGCCGAGGTCAGGGTTGGAGAAGTCACAGAAATTAGTCTGGTTCGAGGTCAGGGCAAGGAGAAGGCAGTAATAGTCCAATTCGTTCCGAAGGTTGCAGGGTCAAGGTAAAACAGGAGTTCAAGAGACACAGAGCCAGCACACAGTCACACCGAAGGAATTTACAATAAGTTCTGGCAAAGGGATGGCATCCCACAGGTGGTTAAATAGGAGACACTCTCCCTGTTGCCAACTGTGCCTTATCAGCAGCTTGCTTCTTTGCAAGCCTGTGAAACTGACGTACACAAGCACTCTCAGCTCTCCTTTCTTTAAAGGAAGAGATCTTCAAGCTTGAGTCTTCCTTAGGAGCCACACTCAGCTGCTGAGCCTCTGAAGGGAGCTCCACAGTGCTAGGGCCTGTCTGAGCCTCCACTCCTGAGGTTGAAATGGCAGGGCTGAGGTCTGGCAGGGCAGAACTAGGACCTGGTCTAGCCTCCAACTCCTCTTGCTCCTGAGGAGCCATCTCCCCCTCCTCCTCCTCCTCCTCTCCTCTGATTCCACCTCTTGGCTGGCCATGACATCCTGTCCCCAGACAACTTTCCAGATGGTCTTAGATGGACTCCTCCCAAGCCATGACTTCTTCAACTGTAGATTCATTCTGCTTCTCAAGGAGACTGTGTGGATTAGCTGCTTTTGCCTAATCTTTTGTGGGCATTTGATTGGGTGGGCATTCCTCAATTTGAGATATCTTGCTCAACAGAAGAAGGTAAGACATGACTTTCAACTGTCAGGTTGGGTGGCAAGGCAAAGTTTGTTCCTCATCTGGTGAGGACTTTCTGAAGTGGAGCATGACTGCTGCTGCTGCTCCTGCTGCTGCGTATATTTCACAAACATATAATGGATTCAAGGCCCACTGCATGTGGCAAGGTATGAACACACTAAGGTTTAAGAAATAGAGATGGGAGAGAATATGCCAAGATAAATCACTATGGGGCTTTCTAGATTGGCAGGAAAGTGTGACATGAAGTTGCCTTTACCTTAATGCTTAGCAGATACATTGCAAGCCCCAGGTGTGCATTGAAAAGGTACAGGGCAGCTAGACTGAGGGGTGTGGGAACGACTTATCTGTAGTCTTTTCTGTGGCTCAGCAACTACATTGGAAGCTGTCAGAACGCTATAAACACAGGCGGAGCAGCTGCACCAGCGGCAATGAACGCGACTTTTAGCCGTGCTGAACCTTTAATTTTTTTCCTTGCCGGCTGCGAACTGCGCAGCTGCGCAGTTCCCAGCCGGCAAACCTGCATAGCTGCGCAGTTCCCAGCTGGCAGCCTGCTGGGAATTGTGCAACTGTGCAATTGTGCAGGTTTGCCTGCTGGGAACTGCACAGTTGCGTAGTTGTGCAGGTTTCCCGGCTGCCGGCTGGGAACTGCGCAACTGTGCAGTTTGCAGCCGGCAAGGGAAAAAAAATTAAAGTTTCAGCATCATTCTGGTTTCTCTGCTTTTTTTAAACTGTGCAGTTGCACTGGTGCATCATGAATGAACCTCTTTATTTTGTGAATGAATCGACATGTTATGTACAGTAGAATAACAGTTACAGCATCCCAGAGTCCCTACTGCACATATCTAGGGTTCTGATTAGGGCTGGAGCTAGGGTTTGGGAGATTTAAAAAACTGCGCAGTTAAACCCCAGCTTTTACACCTGCAGGGCATTAAGCGTTTTAATTAGAAGTGAACTCCACACCACGCATGCTCCCAACTCACGATCCATTATGCTCTGCACCTGTATTGCTGCCTTTAAATGGGCGCTTTAAAGATACAGCGGCCCTTTTAACTGCACAACTACACCACAGCCTTTAGATGGAGCTGCACTGTTCCGCCGTTTTTAAAAAAGAAGCTGAGAAAACCAGCACCTTTTAAAAGGTGCTTCTTCTCCCCTAAAACGCAAAAAAAAAAAAAAAAAAAAAAGCATTTTCATGGCACACTTTCCCTTTTTCTCATCTAAAGGCTAGAGTTTTATGCAGCCATGAACACACTTCTTTTTGCCAATCTAAAATAGGCCTATAATCCCAAACCATTGTTTGTAGAGAGCACAGCTGCAACAAACCACTACCCTTTGCATTCTTTTATGCAGATCTTTCATACTCAGTATGGTTTTTCAGTGCCTTTGGATAAAGCATTTGTGTCTTGCTATGGTTACTATCAAATTGTTTCTGCAAGTTTGACAGTGTTTTACCATACCCTGAAAATCCTGAAACTAGCCCCAAGAAGCATGCATGTGGTAGCTGCAGACTGGATATGGACAAGTAGTCAAACACACAGAGAGACAGAGTTTGGTAGTTATTTTTAAAACTGGTATTTAATTAACACTGATTTGGAGTGTCATAAAGGGCACCAAATTTTTAGTCATTTAATGTATCTTTGCTTTTTTTGCTGTCAAGTATATGTGGAAGTTTCTGTCTCAGTTACCAAAATAAGTTATTGAGAGAGGGAGATTTGTTCCTTTGCCTCAGGCAGCAAAATGTTTTGAAATAGTCCTGTTACAGATCTTACAGATTGGCACTATGCATACACTAAATAAAGGTCCTGTACCTTGTTTAATGGTGAATTGTCATTATCTTCTTTCATTTGGACATTTTCTCTGGGGCAAGGGGAACAGGAGGTTCAAAAGGGACCAAAAGTGACTTAGGAACAGAGAAATGTCTTGGGGAGCCTTCAGCTATATTATTTCTGACTCTGAGGGGTGTAGATGTTTTGGGAGGGGGCAAACTGAGGGCTGCATTGCCCCCCAAATAAGAATTCTGTCCCCAAATTTTTCTTCCATCCCCACAAAAGGAGTGCAAAAAACCCACTCCTTGCCAGTGGTCTATTGCAGACCACAGTAGTGGCCGACCTTGGGACCACAGTGTCTGGTTGCCACTCAGGGTATGCCCACAGCTGGAGTGGCCAGAGGCCACTTCAAGGTAGCCATCTGCTTAAGGGCCAGATTTCAGCTATATATGCCAGGTCAGCTTGCTTGTTCAGGATCAAGCACTGGATCAGACAGATCTCTCCAGTCACTGACCTGGTATTAAGCAACAGCACTTGTGGTCTGATGGGATTTTACTAGAGTAGCCAAGAATCTGTTGGCTGGATGGTGAGTCAGAAGGAGGTTCAAATCCTAACTCCATTTCTACTTCCAAATTACTATAGGCAGAACTATATTGCAGCACTATATTTAGTAAGGCATTATCCATCATAGAAAAATAATGCCTTGAGACAATATGCTGTTGTTTAAACTGTGTCATGTGTCTTCTTGTTTAACCCTCCTCCTCCTCCTCCTCCTCCTCCTCCTCCTCCTCCTCCTCCTCCTCCTCCTCCCCTATCATCATCTTCTTTTAGCTAACAATATTAGAAAAACTATCTGCTATATTAGACAATTCCCTACAGGAAGGAATCAAGCAATGACAAAATCTTGAGCTTTTGCTTAACAAATAAAAATTAGGGTACACACAGAGATGATAGCATCTGACTCCAAGGCCCAATGCAAATGTTCAGTTTGATACCGAGGAGAATTGTATTATTTTCCTAGAATACATACTATTTTCTGGATTATAGATATTTATTTATATAGAATTGATTTGCCAGTAAATAATTTTATTTCTGAGGAAATGCAAGAGTTTGTGTGAAGCAAATAATACTACTTGACATTTCAAGGGCAAACCCTTGTTCAGACCAAAGAAAGTCAGTCAGATTTGCTTATATAGCTTAAGATGTTTCAATTACACTAATCCACAATAGTTTTTCTTACTGTTTTTCTAACCAGAACTGATGTCACCGGGAGCTTTCCTTTCATTATGAATAGCAAGCATGTGGGATCCAAGTCCAATAGGAATCACAACTTGGGGGGGGGGGGGAACTCGCATGTTTCCACACACTCGCCAGTCCAGGGGTCATTCATACTATGGAATTATAGGACTACATTTCGCTAACTCTCATGGCAACTTGCCACAAAACCCCGGGATTGGCAGTTTAGGGAAGGAAGTTTAGAATTCTTGGCCAGAGAACTCTAGTGCCTCACCAAACTACAAGCCCCAGGTTTCCACAGGATGGGACCATGGCAGTTAGAGTGGAATTATAGTGCTGTAACTGTACAGTGTAAATGGGTCCCTGGCCCAGTCTTTTCCTGACACCATGCTAGCAATAAAGACTGGAGAAATACTTGTATGCCTGGCCAAGACTGCATGAATAATGTTATAATTTGGGCCCATACTTACTTTCCTATGCCTTTAATTACATTTCTCTTGAGCTTCCTTTAATCATTGTACTTCTGATTCATTAGATTTTACTCTTTTCCAGGGTCACTGCCGCTGATTGTATAAGAGCATTAACTTCATGAAGTTTCTTGGATGTTGTCCTCAAGGTCAGTGACTGATTCTTAAGTAGAAATGAAAAATTCCTTTGGAAATGGGCCACAGACAGCTTGTTCTTTTAATAAACACTTGTCATAGATATAGAAACATTTTTCAGTGGAAAAAATGGAATTCAGAAAATATTCTAGCTAGGTGATAAATTTGCCAACTTTCATGCATCTTGATTTGAGTAATCAATAATATTTATGAAACCTTAAATAACAGGATGCAACCCCAAATGTAGGGCAAACTGGATTCTCACCAAAGCAGAAGTCTCTAATTTTTATTTGTTTTGTTTAACAAAATCTCTTCACAAAGAAACTGGTCCTGTAAAGCTGCCCTTGATATCCACTGGGGTTTGGTTCCAGGAACCCTTGTGTATTCCAAAATCTGTGAATGCTAAAATCCCATTAAATACAGTGACATAGTAAAATTGTGCCCCTTATAATAAAAAGGCAATATGAAGGTTTGCTTTTTGCAATTTATACAGGTATATATTTAAAAATGTTCAATCTGTGGGTGGTTGAATCTGTGGATAAGGAGTCTGTAGAAATGGAGGGCTGACTGTAGCACATTAGTAACATGTTCAATTTTTATTCCCTTTTTGTTATTATTCTTAAAATATATACTTTAAAAATACATAACTATTTTGTCCTTAATGTGCCAAAAAGATTCCCCAAAGCAGCTGCAACAACTAAAGTAAAAATGTAATAATGGGCCTGAATAGACGGGCCAAAATAAAGCTGCTTCGGGTCACTTTGGAGGTATGCTGTTTAAATGATGCATTCATCCTAAGAGCCTGGAAGCCACGGCAAAGCCACGCTCCAGTCCTGACCTCTTAAGATGCATGTGTCATTTAAACAGCATACCTCCAAAGTGACTTTATTTTTGGCCTGTCTGTTCAGGCCCATTATTACAATTCATTATTTTTTTAAAGAAGTAAGGATGGTCAAAACATTATCGCAAGAGATGGATGAATTCCTTATGATCTGCCCTGCAGATTTTGTCAGGTCAAATGATGTTGTTGCTTTGTCATCCACAGATTTTTGTAGATTTCCACACACACAATTTAATTTATATAATGTAATTTAGCTCACAAATAGAGTACAAAATAACACACTAATTACATATATTTATACACATAGAAATGAACTTCTTAATATTCTCCTATCTGTATCTCTTTCAACATCATTGTCATCCATCCACCCTGCCTCAATTTTTCAAGAAAAAAAAGAAAGAAGTGAAATCCAAAGTGTTCAATACTAGCTTAAAAAAAAAACACTGCAGTACTTCGTGATTCATTCACATATACGAGGAAGCTATGGTCTCTATATGAATCACACTGGCTTAAACTAGGGTATCGGATCAGATTCAAACTGTTATTTGGTATAATGGTAGGGATGGAAAGAAGATTAAAAAATATTTGAAAAATTGTTGAAAATTGTACTTTTTCAGAGGTCAAAAAAACCTCTGATGAGGAGAATCCTGTACTGAAAACAATCTTCACAATTTGGAATTTATTCTGTGCAAAATTCACATGTGATTGCTTTATGAAGAAAATAGCAAATTCTATACAGGAAATAGCATATTTGTTTTATATTTTATATATAAAACAAGTTATTTAATTTTTATTTATACAACTTTCTGTGCAGGAAATTTTATTTCCTGTGCAGAAAATGCTGTTTGCAAAACAATCACTTGCAAATTTGGCACAGAATAAGACTTAAACTGTGAACAGTCTTCAAAAACAACAAAGCTTTTGAAGACTTTCCTACTGCAGGAACAAAATTGCTAAAATTATTATTTCTTCCATCAAGAATTAAATTAGCAAAGATGTCCATCCCTATTGGGTGTTTATTTCATTTAAACCAATTTAAATGTGCATTGTACAAATTACAATTTGTATAATGCATATTTAAATTGGTTTAAATGAAACGGGAAACTGTTGCCTGCTGACTGCTCAGAAGCATTGGCACAAGCACCTTGGTACATCCCGTCCTTGGATGGTTCTAAGAGTTTTAATGTTTCTGTTCGCTCAAAGTGAGGGATCAACACAGTAAAGGATCAAAACAAACGGTAGGATAATGAAACCAGTCACAAATAGGTGGCTTTAGTTCCATGGCATTTCAATATATAATATATTCATTACAGGAAAGCATTCTTATAAAGGTTGAATAAATGCTCACACTTTCTCTTTGAAAATGATTTATGCATTGAAATGTGTTGGGAAAGAGATCCATGCATGCAGCATGCTCCCCATCCTCTCACAATGAGGATTCTGCTACTGCAGAAATCTTGAAGTAGTTATTATTTGTAGCTAGACACATGCATATATCAGAAGAAACTAAAACTGGGGACAACGCAATGGAGTCCAGAGGAAAAACTGAAAAAAGAACTCAATAGGTGCATGCTTTATTTCATTTTATTTTAGAGAAACTTTTTCTGAAATAAAGGAGCCACCTATTGAGCACTGGAGATGTGCTTATATCAGAGTCTTTATTTTTTCTTCTATAATGGAAGTTTACAACTTTAAAAAAAAAAAAAAAATTTGATGTACCCCAAAGCGTGGGAGTGCTCTTCTCTTCTCCCATCCATTACAATGGTATTTGTGCAGGAGTATCTCCAAATGTTTCTGCCCATAATTACCATAACTTGGGATATTATTGGTAATTGTTAGGCTTGTATTTGGTACTTTAAATTTATTTTTAAAAAATCTATTTGAGATCTCCAGACTACAAAAGAACAGGGGTTTTCTTTTTAAATTTCTATTGCTGATACCTCATTTTCTCTTCTCTTTGGGGCAAAAATAATTGGTTGTAACTAGAATGTGGACTTCGTAGATTTTTTACTGTCGAATCAACACAGACTAGGAAGCCTAATGAGGCTTGAAGGCATTATTGCAGGTTCTCTTTCCTTCTGTTTCATTCACTTAAAGTGAATATTATTGTAGAATTTATTGAAGGCTGCTTTTCATCAATGGTTAACACTTAAAACTCAAGATGTGAATACAGTCTTTTCGCGCAGGAATAATTCATTATTTTCAAAATAATAATAACAATGCAAATACTCTGAGACAGATGCTTAGGTTGTCTTCTCTGTCTCTCTGTCTCTCTCTCTCTCTCTCTCTGTTTGTCAATCTAGTATAATACTAAGCATGTTGACTCACAGAAATATCTGGAAAAATATAAAGTGTGGCATCTGGACTCTTTTCAACCTAATCAATATAGATGGGTTGTTTGGTATGTGGTATATTACTCCAACAAGGCTTCATTTAAAACATCCAGTCAATACTTCTGGAAGAGATATGGTAAGATTGGTTCATACTTTCAATTTTGTCCCCACCCATTATTTAACATCTAGGAGAGATTGAATAACTAGGGTTTGGTGTCACCAGTATGCTGATGATACTCAAGTCTATTTCTCCTTTCCACCAAACACCAAGGAAGCTGCTTCTGTTCCAAATCAGTGTCTGGCAACAGTAATGGATTGGATGAAAGTGAACAAATTGAAGCACAATCCAGACAAGACAGAGGTGCTTCTGGTTAGTCAAAAGGCAGACTGACATGTCTTTGTAACTGGAGGGGGAACTTGTAGCTATTCAGATGTTGTTGAACTGGAGTTGTCATTGGTCCTAGACAGTAGAATCATAATAGTTTATAGCACAGGCCCTGGAACGGGCCTGGCACATTACAAAAATGGGAGAGATGAGAACGGGAGGCAGCATATAACATAGTTTACCACACAAGAGAATGCCGCTGCCGCAGCCAGAAATTCCCATTCCATTCCAAATGCATCCCCCAGGAGGTGATTTTCAGGAACTGTTTAGAAGCAGAATGCAATGGGAACTCTGGCAGCAGCAGCAGAAGTGTTCTTCTGTGTGCTAAACTGCATTCTATGCCACCTCTGTTACCATCCCGCCCCCTTTTGTAATGTGCCAGACCTGTTCCAGGGCCTGTGCCATAAACTCCATAGAATCATAGAGTTGGAAGAGACCACAAGGGTCATGCAGTCCAACCCCTTACCATACAGGAACTCACAATCAAAGCACCTCTGACAGATGGCCATCCAGCCTCTGTTTTAAAACCTTCAGAGGAGGAGACGCCACCACACTCCAAGGGAATGTGTTCCACTGTCGAACAGCTCTTACTCTCAAGAAGTTCTTCCTAATGTTGAGGTGGAATCTCTTTTTCTGTAGTTTGATTCAATTGCTCTGGGTTTTGTTCTCTGGAGCTGCAGAAAACAACCTTGTTCTATCCTCAGCATGACACCCCTTCAAATGTTTAAACAGGGCTATCATATCACCTCTTAACCTTCGCTTCTCCAGGCTAAAGATACCCAGCTAATTCTTTCCTCATAAGGCATGGTTTTCAGACCCTTCACCATTTTGGTCGCCTTTCTCTGGACTGACCAAAACAGAACAGCATAGTACTATTACTTGTCTTGATCTAGACACTATGCTTCTATGGATGCAGCCTAGAATTGCATTGTCTTTTTAAGCTGCCGCATCACACTGTTGACTCATGTTCAACTTAAAGTCTGGTAAGACTCCTAGATCGCTTTCACATGTACTGTTGTGAAGCCAAGTTCCCCCATCCTATATCTATGCATTTCATTTTTCTACCTAAGCGCAATATCTTACATTTCTCCCTGTTGAAATCCATTTATTAGTTTTGGCCCAGCTTTCTAATTTATTAATTTTGATCCTCTCCTCTGGAGTGTTAGCTACTCCTGCTAATTTGGTGTCATCTGCAAATTTGATAAGCATGCCCTCTATTTCTTCATCCAAGTCATTGATAAAGATGTTGAATATCACTGGAGCCAGGCCAAATCCCTGTTGAAACCTGCTAGTCACTTCTTTCCAAGATGTAGAGGACCCATGGGTGAGTACGGTCAACTAATTACAAATCCACCTAACACTAGCCCTGTCTAACCCATATTTTACTAGCTTGTTTGCAAGAATATAATGGGGGACCTTGTTGAAGGCTTTACTGAAATCAAGATATGTTACATCCACAACATTCCCTTCATCTACCAGGCTGGTAATTTTATCAAAAAGGGGATAAGATTGGTCTGGCATGCCTTGTTTTTGAGAAACCCACGTTGGCTTTTTGTCATTCCCTTCTAAATGCTTATAGATTCTCTGTTTAATGATTTAATCTATATCAAATGGTGATGATCAAGGGAGTTCCAGCCCAGTAACACCTGAAAGGCCAGAAGATGTCCACCCCTGATTTTGACATATAATGATAACTACAGTTGAAAGAATCCACTCAAATGAATACATGCTGGAACAGTACATGTTTTAGCCCTAGTTTGTATGCTGATTTGCAAGTTCCACAGCATCTTCACTGCTGCTTTCCATAGGAGGGTAAAACAACAGAACAGAGGAGATGTAAAGAAAATTAAGAGCAGCTGGAAAAAGCTTGCTCATATAGAAAATGTGTGGAAGAAATGGTGCAGAGAAGTGGCTTAGGTGTGATGAAGGTGATGTAACTAGGGGATAAATTTGGTTTAATGACAAAATTAGGAGAATGGGGCTTTACAGATCGCCCAAAAAGGGCGGTCCATGGACGCCCCTTTGAGCGCTGGATTGGGGCCTGGGCAGCCTCACTGGCAGCCCCAGACGCCCCAATCTGCCACTTTTCCAGGCCTCGGAGAAGCAGCAAAATGTCCTCCGTGGCCTGTAAAGGGCTGTCCTTGGAGCTTCATGCCCCAAGGACAGCCCAATTGGCAGAACCTCCTGGCCCCTATTTCCCTGCCTTCATTCCCGTCGAAATCTGGTTGCAGCGGGAACAAAGTGCTTGCTGGAAAGGAGCTCCATTTTGGAGCTTTTTTCTGCACCACGGAAATGGCACCCTAGGCACCCTCCAGTGGTGTGATGATGTCAGGTGTGCACCAGTCCATCTGGATGTGGCACACGCAGTGACGTCATCAACATGTGCGCGTATGGATGGCATGATTTCAAAATGGAGCCATCCATACGTGCTAGGGCTGGGGAGCGTGTGGAAGCTGCGCGCTCCCCAGCCCTTCTTATGGCACAAAGATGGCCCTTTTGGGCCATCTGTATTGGGCCAATGAATGTAAAGATGGTGCCCAGGTTTTCAGGAGAAGAGGTTTGGTTGACCTGAGTAATCCTAGGCTTTTTGGTTGCTCCAGGTGTGGCTGACTTCATCCCTTTAGCCACGATCTCTCTAAGCTCTCAGCTACTGAAACCATAAGAGAGACAATGGACAAAGAGAGGACCTAGAGTTGGTACCAGAAAAAAAGGAAAAATACCAAATAAAACCAAAGCCTCATATAAAATAATGTAAAATGCAGGCATGAAGCATTACTTCCATATTGCTATAAAGCTACTAAAATAGTATTGGAAATAAGCAAGACTGTACAGCTATGTTTGGTTTAATTATCATAAATTATACAACCATATCCACGATGAATGATCAAATGAAAATCAACAAAATGTTAGCATTATGAAAAACAAACCCACTATTGTGTTTCTTGTCTTTTTGTGCTGTTTTCACCTATAATTTTCATGTAATGAGATCTTGCAATAAAGGAAAAATCACTGTGGAAAGAACACATCTCAGTCATAAAAGCAGAAGTTGCACTGAGATTATGAAATGGATGCTTCAGCTTCCAATAAGAGCCATCAGTCTTGTAATTATGTAAGCAGGAGTTAATGAGGCCTGTTAATGTAAAACCAAAAATCAACATTCCTTGGTCAGGTTGTGTTAAATCTGCAATATTTTATGTACAAATAAAAGTCTTGGATTTTATGCATAGTTAAATTTGTTCAAACGATCCCATTACCTTATATACTGATGGAAAAACAATTTGGGACTTGTGGAACTGTACCTATTCTACTGTCCCAACCCCTGATACATTGAAATGGCTCTATTTTTATTCTATGGGACTGTATAGACTGCCCAAAAAGGGTGGTCTGGCACCAACTTTTTTACTCCAGACCTTCGCCGCAGCAACTATACGGTGCAGCAAAGGTGCACAGTTACAAAAGGAGTGCAGAAACCCAGCTCCTTTTTTGCTTCGCAGTTGTGACACAAAAAAGGCAAAAGGCACCATAGGGCACCTTTCCGACATCGCAACTGTGCAGCACCATATGGACACTGCGCAGCTGTGATGGTGTCGCTACGTACACCGTTTAAATGGGGCTACGTAGCAACAACGCCCCCGTCATGTGCTATGGTTGCAGGGTGTATGGAAGCTCCACCCCAAGGCAACCCTAGCACGTGGCGGCGGTGCCTCAAAGGGCCGGTATGTACCTGTACTAAGGCACATAGAATAAGCTGGCATAGCTCCTGCATTTCAACAGCTATGTCACACTCTAATCGAAAGGCCAAGTTTGTATATAGGTATCAAGGACACAAAAGACACAACTGTATTTGTGTGTGAAGAGTCTCAAAACTGAAAGGATATGAAGAAACGAGCAGAAGAATTTGAGGGAATGATAGTTGTTACAGCATGAGTTTGAATACACTGACTTGGATCCAAATTTTGGAATGGCTTTGTTGTTGTTTATTTGGGTGTTGCTGACTTTCCTGCTCCCCTCCTCCATCTTGAAAGAATAAAAACTATTTCCTAATTAGCCAACAACCTGTTCTTGACTCACTGGATACTAATCCTACTGCTTTATCACACTAGGGGGCAAACAGGATTTAAACGAGAGTTAAACAAGAAATGTTGTATGATAAACATCAGGCATTTCCTGTTTAACTCTCGTTTAAATCCTGTTTTCCCCCTAGTGTGAAAAATCAGCTAATCATGTTTACTTAAAAAGAAATTGTGTAAACCATGTGGGACTTATTCCCAACAACGCCACCATGGAATCTGTTTTGAACGGTCTGTTGTGAACTTAGGAAAATATGAAGCTGATTTATAACAGGACCTGAAAGTTGCTTTTTTTACTATAATCCACAGAATTCCACAGGACAGTGGCCATGCTGATTGGAGGAATCTAGACATCACAATCCCAAAATGCAACTTTCCCAAGGTTTTCCCTTCACTATTTCAGATCATTCTTCATTCACTACTATCTACATTGGGTCATTCCTGTCACTACTTGCCAGTGCCTGAGACCTTCTAAGTGAAATGTATGTATTTCATCACTGAGGTGTGGATTCTTCCCTTTATAGCACACCCTCCACCTCCAAGAATTCCTCCTTGGCACAAAATATTAGCTCTACAGAGATTCCTCTGTCAGGGATAGAGATACAAGATTAAATATATATTTTGTTTTTGTTTTTTAAAGAACAACCAGGAACAATTTAACTTTACTAGATTTCAGACTAGACTAGGGGGGAAGAGGGGGGGAAGTTATACTCTATGCTTCATAATCATTTACTGCTGTTCTGAATTATAATATTCCTATATAAGTTTTCTGGGTAATTGTATTATGTTGGTGAAAATACATAATAGGTCATCACGCATAATTAATAACCTTTAATACTCTCTTGTTAGAACAACAGCTGAGCCTCTGTCATTGGCATCCACATTATCCTGAGCTAATTCTTTACATTTCTGAATTGGGAAATTAACTTTCCATAAGTAGTACTGGTGTTTGCTCTTTATGGGCTCTAACCAGAGTCCGTCAAAGACAGTGATAAACAACATGAGCATATGTGTTTTATTGTTTCTCTTTTTAAATTTCAGCGTTCCAGGTTAAGAAGGGTATGCATTAAACTGCCCCCTGAAACAGTAAAGCTGCTGAGGTTCCTAATGGGAAAATATTTTCATCATTTCAATATATGAGACGTCTCAGTGACTATTTTTCTTTATTTCTGGAATTAAATTTTATAGAAGTGGGAAATAAAGCTACAATATCCAGACCCAAAGACACTTGCTATGAAAAGAAAAATGTTCATACAGGGTCACTTTCCTCATGAGAAGAAAGTACTGGAAACTGATGGTGGCTTTTAAGTGTTTTATTTACAAATGTGCAGGTGAGGTAGTGAAGGTAATTGGCAAAAATTCAGGGAGCTTTCATTCCTAAACCAACAGCAGTTCTCAAAAATTGCTTCTTGTCTATCAGTTACAATAAATCAACCATCTTCCTCTGGCCAAAGGCAAATTTAAATTTTTATTTCATTTATTTCTGAATCACCCCTCGGCTATTTGAGTGCTTGAAGCAATTCACCATAAGCCATAAAAGAACAATGAAACCATACAAAAGAAAACTAATAAAAATACATAATTTACATTAACACTTTCTACTTCCTATTTTTTAAAAATCAAGGGTAGCATTAATCAAGAAATGCTTGGTGGAACAGTATGACTTCTGCTAGTCTTCTAAATACCAAGAGTGAATCACTTTCTTTCTTCATCTTCCCTAGCCTACACATCCCAAGTCAAACTACTCTGGAGGATGCAACTTGCATATCTAATTGAGCTTGATACTAAATTCAGCATTCAAAATTAGGACCTAAGCCAGTTAAGGAGTCTTCTGAGGTTAATATGTGCTGTGGGGGAGGTATTAGCATGCACTTTGTTCCTGGGCCTCAAAGGTAACATCAGAAGGCCTAAGCCAGAGAGATGAGTGCACTACTGACAACCTCCAGATCAAAGTGGTGAGATGTTCCCTCCATTGGTCCACAGGCTACTTCTTCACTTTATCAGAATCACCTTACCGTAGTTTCCAATGGGTGACAATGGCTTGGGGCCCAGATGAAGCACATGATCATCTCTACATGCCTTAAAATATGAATCCAGAAAGGAAGATGTATTAAAATGTCACTCACACACCGCTGGCAAAATGTAAAAGGAGGCCCATATCATGTGCCTCATATAATATTGTATAAGAAGGTAACAACAATCCCTTTCCAGACCTGCTCCAAAGTGTTAGAACTCATTGGAAAAGTGTGGGAGGTGACACAGGAAAATGCAAGAAAAAGAAAAATAATTTGTCCTATATCCTTCCATTCATAGAAGCCTCCCATGGATCAGATAACTTTTTATGAGCAAAGCAGAGTTAGATATAACCCATTCATTTTACTCTGACATGTACTGGGTTCTTCTCATGATTAACCCTCTGGATGGAAGCCTTGTCAAAAATGCACAAAACTATCCTGCTACAAATGTTAAGTGTATTATTTAGCTTGTAGCACAAGACTATAGACTATTAGTTAAGTTGGAGTGCAGACAATGCAGCCTTTCACTCAGTGCTCATTACATAAGATGCCTATGGTATAACGTTTATATTACGCTCAAACACTGGTGCTTCAGAATTTTGATTAGGTCTAGTTTGGATGTGGAGATCTACAATCCCTAATCAGCCATATGTTGAATATTCAGATATGCAAAGTACCAAATGCTCTATTGAGATTTAACATTCTGGGAGACTAGGGAAGCCACACACTTGAGAAATCCTTGATGAAAATGGTTATAAAGTAGGCACATGCCACATCCAAAGACAGAAAGGAACAAAGAATGTGTGGCCTTCTAGATTAGAATTTGGAATATTAGCATTTAAAAATAATTTGTAAATTCTGGAAAATGGAAATGGGAGGATCAATGTGTAGTTAATAATGTTAGAGGATCATGAGTGGAAATGTTGCATTAATTGTTTATTAACTAAATCACTACCTTTTAAGCAATTAGTAAGATTTACACAAAATGGAATATTTCAATGTCACCATTGCCCCCACATTTCATTGTTCCGTGCAAATTTCAGTGCAGACGTCTAAGCTAAATTTGTAAATTGTATCAGTTCATCCCAGTGAAACAAGGTAAAATCAGGTATACTAGCCTACAGTTCAGATTCTAGTGTCATGATGTCAGTAGACCTGAGTTTAAGTGTAACACAAAATCCTCCATGACAACAAACCTGATTTCATTTCTAACAAAGCCTTCCCTTGCTTTACATAGATGACTAGTCAGAAGTTATCCTGGTCTAGAGAAAGCAAATGTCAAGAGGCAACAGCAAATGTTCTGAGCTGCCCCCAATATACATGTGTTAATGAGGCATGTCAAGGGTTTGAGCCACATACCAGCCGACTGTTAGTAAATCAATTAGGATCAATCTTGTAAGGCAAAATTACCCCACCTCCTTTCTGTCCAACTCAATCTGAGCTAGAGGAAACCCAGACTCTACAAAACATCCTTAAGATTTCTCACCAACAAAGGGCAGCCACATGGGGGGGGGGGATCACTATGATCACTGGTTCGAAAATAATATTAAGTCTCATATTCAAGCAGTCAGGTACTGGATTAAGTATTAGATTCTTCCAATAATGCACATATATATGCTGGATTATATGGTGGAATACTTATTGGAAACTAGAAGACAAGGAAATGAAGAAAGCCACACAAAGAGGCTGCTTAGAAAAACAGAAAACAATATGGGGATTTATACACTAGGTTAAAAAGCAGAAAAGTATCCAAACTTTCACACATTCCAGGCACATAATTATGGACCTCCTAGTAAAGCAAAACTCAAAAACATTAGCTTTTGCACAAACAAAATGGAGGATCCAGGAAGATGGTTCTCTTTTGTAGCAGAATTGTACACAGCTCAGGTAAACTCAGTTGAGCAGTTATGACTCATAGGCCCAAAGCTTCTAACATTGTGGCAGGTTGTTTTTAAATTTAAATGAAATTTTCTCATGAATAAGCCAGGTGTTTGATCCTGGAATTACTCAAAACAAGAGTTAATGTGGGTGCTTTTGCAATTATACAATCCTGAAGCAGTGTGTCACTAGGGTTGGTGTCATCTAGTGCAGCTAACTCATGGTTAACTCACACACACCCCATTGAACTCCTCCCATGCCACACCATACAAAATCCTTAGTAATTTTTTATACTAATTTACTTACAAATCATAATTGCCATATATCATTGAAGATATAATACCTGTGACATAAACAACTAGCAAAATTAAATTTATACCTTCAAGATATGATATCATACACGCAGAATAAATATGTTTACATATACATAGTTTCTTGTGGTTAAAGTGAAAATTTGGTAAAATGTGATGTTTTTAATGAATTTTATTTTATTTTTTTAAAAAATGTTATAAGCAAAGATAAGGAATAATGAACAAATACCCCCAAAAGCGCCAGAAATTTTACTTAGTAATACAAGGCTGGACAATTTAATTTGTTCCAACTTCTGTCACTTCTCTTGTGGTGGGTTCTTTCTTGTAGTCTCCATAGGTGGTATTTTGTTTTGGCCTTCTGAATTCCTGATGTGTAGCACTAGCAAAATACTACCTGACTTCACTCCCACCCCAATCATATCAATGACATTTTCTAGCTCACAAATGCATGTTCCTCTCCCCATGCCATGAAATTTATAATGAGGAAGCAGCATCTATTCTGCAATGAAATCCTGACTGGCTTCTGTATCTTACTGAAAATTCCCATTTTGTATCAGCTCATCTGCATGTAATTTTTGAGAAATTATTTCAGGATAGTGGCGTCAATAGGGTGTGGGGTGTGCAGACCCCACAAGTGACACCCCTATGGGGGAGGGGTGACACCACTGCTCCTCAGACATCTGCATTTTGATAGAAATGGGCTGTGGCATTTCCCTGTATCTCTTTAAAATGCTGAAGAGATGGTGTGAGTGGGATGAAGCTAAATGGTGAGGAGAAAGAAGAGGTCCCTCAGGGTTGTTTTTTTTAAATTAAAATTTCAAATATATACTAGCTTTTCAGTGGATATTTACAGAGTGGTACAGGCTTGCAAAATTGATGACCTGTTAAGTCTCATAGAATCTTTCCTCCTCCCTCCCTCCCTTTTTCCCCCCAAGAAAAACATAAGATTACATGCTGTCAAATAAACTCTCCTTCTTCTCCTCCCCATGCAACCTCATGGTCTGTTGAGTATTATTTGAGAGAGAAACACACAGAAAGACACAGAGAGAGAGAGAGACAGAGGGGGGGGGGGATCTAAAGTAAAGTATAGTCATCAGGGTCAACCAGAGACATATTGCTGACTGAATCAAAGTTCAAGACAGCATCCTCTTCCCTATTCAGAAGCCAGTAAGACTTGTAGCTGAATAAAAGTAGGAGAAAAAATAGTGTCTTTCAGCTCACCTTGAGGGTAGCAGCTGACTTAAGGGCAAAACAGACCGCCCCTTTGGTGCGGCTCCGCACCTCCCCTTTCCTCACCGGATTGAGGCCATGGCAACCACATGCCACAGCCCTGATCTGGTGCTTTTGCAGTGTTAAAGAGAAAACCAAAATACCACTCCTTTTAGTGCCAGCAAAAAGGTGCCCTTGCTGCTGCAGCAATAGCGTTTCAGGGTTTCTTTGGCACAATGCATCTAAATGCTGCACCAAAGAAACAGTGTGACACTGCCTACCATCTGGGCGGGTGGACAGTGTGACACCAGCATTGGGGTGGAGTTGGGGTTTGCGACGTGTGACGTTCAGTCACCATGCGCCCACTCTGCTCTGATGCTGGCATTTATTGCTGGTCTGTTTAGCCCCTTAGAGGATATAAAGTAGTCTGTGTGGCAAATATAGGTCTGCTCACTCCTACTCCCTACAGTCTGTGCCCAGTGGCAGGGTTTGCCCTGGCACTCAACAAGGGACTTCATCAGTTGAGGATATTCTAAGACAAACTGAGTTTATTGAAAAGGCTTCTGCTCATCATTTTCGATGTGCCTGGATATACTGTTATCTTGTCCAATGTGTTCTACTTTAAAACTCATTGTCACTGTTGAATTTACAATGAAGCAAAAAGAAATAAACATCTCGCTGATCTCGTTCATGAGTTCTAAATTAATTCCTATTAGAATTCAACTGATATTTCTATCTATTACATCTATAAATATCAGGTCAGGAGGCTATATGCTGGCATTCTGTTTGACATTTTTATAATGTGTTCCAAAAGATGATGCATATGTCCCTTATAGGAAAGTACATCTGAACAAAACAGAAAGAAATATTGTATTTTTAAAGCTCCTGGGAAGCTAATAATGAGGAGATAAAAATACATCATTTGTAACATTACAGATATTGCTCAGAATGGTATAGGACTGGGCATTTGGTTAAAAAAATTGTCAAATCTTGTCAAATATTGAACAAGTTTTTACGGCATTAATTTAAAATGGCTTATTGGTTAAGTGTTTATGCTGTCAAAGCAGCCCAAAAAGAGCTAGTCCTTCAATTTACACATCATAGGCTTAGGTATGCAAGATATGTCTCACAGCTGACATATAAAGGGGTCTTCAAGATGGGAGAGCACTACTAGGCCACTCTTCCTTCTATCCTACTGTTAAAAACCACAGTAAATTATAATATTAAAACACAATTAGGCAATTAGGCATCTCACCCAAGTGGTGATTATGTGTGATTAATGAGTATCCTGTCCAGGTGCTAAACGTGGATGGCCCAACCTCCTTCCTCATGGTCCTTCATGTTTAAATTAGACTTGAATTTGGCATCCCTTTGAATAGAGGTCTCCTTCACAAAGAGGACTGGCCTCTCACAGTCCTTGAAAGAGACAACTGTCATTTGTGAAAGAAGACATTGCGATGGACAGGTGCAATCTGACATGATGTGTGAATGTAGGAGGTGGATTAATTTGGCCCTGTTAAGCTTCATGTGATGTTAAGCTTTCTGTGTTAAGAAGCTAGGAAGCCTTCAATTGAATTGTGCCCATTCTATATGCAGAAAATGTAGACTTAAAAGACAGTATGCTGATGCTCACAAGTAACAAATCATCCTAAATTTGTACTACTTCAGAATTGAGGCGTGAGTCTAAGGTTGGACCCACATTATTCAAATAAATCAATCCAACCTTGAATTATCCTCCAATGGTTTGACTCCCTTTAGAGACACATTTAAAAGTCATAACACACACCAAAACTGCATTGTCAGACACACCATCCCTTCTCCTAATTCAGTTCGTTGTCTGTTAATCTTACCACCCAGCATTGCCTTCTAATTGAATGGATGCCCTTCCTCCCTTCTCATCCCATGTCCAAATTGCCATGAAGCCCCATAAAGCTACTCATGTGAAAGGGATTAGAGACATGTGAAAAGGCAGCAATGGATGGGAGGGGGGCATGTTTCTCATCTGCTTCTGTGATGCCTGCAAAGCCCAGCCCAGAGATGAAAGAAGAAATAAAATAAAAACAGAGGCAGATGATTTTAGAGGCTCCAAAGCTGGAGGGTAAGAAGTAGTATTTGGAGAGTCAGCACTGAAGTATAGCCACCAAGCAAGCAGCCCAAAGAGCTCACTTCATTTGAAAGAAGTACAGGCTGGGGTGGGTGGGCAAGGTCTGGTTCAGAGCAGATCTCCAAAGAAAGGGTCAAGGAACAAGCAGAAAGGGAACAAGCTATTAATGTGTGTGTATCTCAAGCCTATAGCAGAGTGGAGAGAGTTGCCAGCAAATGGCCACAGCTGCAACATTTGCAGAGCTCCTAAAACAGATTATCAATCTGCCCCCAAACTACCCCATCCCTGAAGCCACACTGATCCAGAAATATACACTTTGCAAAACAACAACAACAACAACAGAAAACGTGGTTTTTCCAGTAGCCAGGAACATCTTTAAAGTCACATCAATGCCTTCAAGATGTGGATTTACTTCAAAAATTATTAGAATCACAGAGTTGGAAGAGACCACAAGGGCCATCCAGTCCAACCTCTGTGCACTGCATTGTGTGTTCATGTAGTACTGGAAACAAAGTGAATAAGACTCCCAACCCCCCTAGTGTAGATCTGGCCTGAATGACTGGATTCTCCTTACATACAAAAACAACCTCCCTTGTTCATTAATGCCTATGGGGATCATTTTGTAACAAATGAGTTAGCACAGTGCCAGCTAAAGATGACTGAGAATTTTATTGAGTGGCATTTTTAAAGTGAATCAACCTGGATTGCACATCCCAAATAAATACAAAGATTGAAATGCAGCCATCCTTCAGGTTTTGTACTTCTCTATGTTTTCAATTCAATTCTCAGCTCAAAAAATGTACCATATTGTAAATAAATATCTTCATGTTGGGGTAAAATGTATCCAAAAATATCCATGTTCATATACAAAAGTAAACAGCATTTTAAAATGTATACCTTGGGGAGAAAATGTGTTGAAGAACAATGTACATTTTTGTATTGATTTTTTAAAAAATGCATAGATTAATGCTGAAAAGGAACAGAGCAGACTTATGAACAACCATACATCTCTAGTGTTAGTCTATTTGCATGTATGTTCTAGACATATATGCATTTTGTTCTGTTTTGTTTACAAACATTCTCAATTCCCTAGTTTATAGAGCAAACTGTTGCTTGCCTACAATGAAGTCTGGGATCGCATCCCAATTGGCAATTGTGAGGGAGAACATAAGCTTCTCCTGGGTGACCTGATAAGACACTCACAATGTGTGTGAGAGATTAGAAACTGCCTAGACCAAGGGGGCTTATTCAAATAACCAATTACTTTACACTGTCTAATTCCCATAAAATAAAAGAATAGTTTACTGCTCAGAAAGACGCTAGTATTACTGAGGATCTAGGATTACCACCTCCCAGAGAAGGGGGGAGGGAAATGCATGTTAATTTTGCATGCAAATTTTAAATTGCCCATTATATACCATTGACAGCAAACTAAAAACACCCAGATCAAGACTGAATATCCTATACCAAATGTTTCCCAACTGATATCTGGCCAACCGCCCCTGGAAACCTCCAAAGAAGAATATTCACAACCTCCTTTGGCAGGTTGTTCCATTTCTGGACTGCATTTATAGCTAGGAACCTTTGCTTATTATTCTACCTTTCATAGAATCATAGAGTTGGAAGAGACCAAAAGGGCCATCCAGTCCAACCTCCTGCCATGCAGGAACTCAAAATCAAAGCATCCCTGACAGATGGCCATCCAGCCTCTGCTTAAAGACCTCCAAGGACAGAGATTCCACTACACTCAGAGGGAGAGTGTTCCACTGTTGAACAGCCCTTACGGTCAGGAAGTTCCTCCTAATGTTGAGGTGAAATCTCTTTTCCTGCAATTTGTATCCATTGTTCTGCATCCTAGTCTCTGGAGCAGGAGAAAACAAGCTTGCTTCCTCCTCAATATGACATCCCTTCAAATATTTAAACAGGGCTATCATATTTCCTCTTAACCTTCTCTTCTCCAGGCTAAACATCCCCAGCTCCCTAAGTCGCTCCTCATAGGGCATGGCTTCCATATTAATTGCACTCCTTTGAACACGCTCCAGTTTCTCCACATCCTTTTTGAATTGTGGTGCCCAGAGCTGGACACATTATTCCAGGTGGGGCCTGACCAAAGCAGAATAGAGTGACACTATTACTTCCCTGGATGTAGACACAGTACTTCTATTGATGCAGCCTTAAATAGCATTGGCCTTTTCAGCTGCCGCATCACACTGTTGGCTCATGTTCAACTTGTGGTCTACTTGGACTCCTAGATTCCTTTCATACGTACTTTCATTCAGCCAGATGTCCCCCAGTCCAATATGCATTTCATTTTTCTGCCCTAAGTGCCATATTCACAGCATTCCCTTCATCTACCAAGCGGGTAATTTTATCAAAAAAAGAGATCAGGTTTGTCTGGCATGACTTGTTTCTCTGAAACCCATGTTGTTGTTTTTTGTGATTGTGGGATTATCTTCTAGATATTCACAGACTTACTGTTTAATTATCTCCTCCATAATTTTTCTTGGAATTGATGTCAGACTAAATGGATGATAATTGTTGGGATCCTCTTTTCCCCCCTTTTTGAAGATGGGGAAAATGTTTACCCTCCTCCAGTCTGCTGGGACTTCTCCTGTTCTCCAGGAGTTCTCAAAGATTATTGCCACAGCTCCTTCTATATCCATATTCCAAAGCTATTTTGTTAAGATATTACTATAAGACCTAACAATATGATATAGATATTTTATCTGGGAGATCAGAAAGAAGTCCTAGGAAGCCAAAATATCCTTTTGTATCTCACTCCTTTTACATTTTGTTCCTTTGTATTTGTATTTTTTGTATTTGTCTTTAAGTATATTATGTCTAAGGATGTATTACTGGTTAATTTGTTTGTAACACATGAATGTTGTTGTTGTTGTTGTTGTTGTTTCCCCCCTCTTTTAATAATAATAAAGAGAATTAAAACAAAAGATTATTGCCAATGGCTCCGATATTACATTTGCTAGTTCTTTTAATACCCTTGGATGTAGTTCATCTGGTCCTGGAAACTTGTATTCACTTAGATTAACCAGGTATTTCCATACTATCTCTTTACTTATTCTGTGATGAAATTCTCTTATTCTGTCCTATGCTCCATTGTCTTAGGTTGAACTCCCTTTGCCTTTTCTGAGAAGACTGAAGCAGAGGTGTTGAGTAATTCTGCCTTTTCTTTGTCCCCTGTTAGCATTTTGCCACCTTCACCACACAGTGACCCTACCAATTCCTTCTTCTTCCTTTTGCTGTGGACATATCCAAAAAAAGTCCTTTTTATTGTTCTTAACCTCTCTAGCAAGCCTGAGTTCATTCTGAGCTTTTGCTTTTCTGACTTTATCCCTACACATGCTGGCTCTTTGTTTGAATTCCTCTTTGGTGATTTCCCCATTTTTCCATTTCTTATACATGTTCCATTTGAAACTTAGCTCAGTTGAAAGTTCCTTAGTCATCCATCCTGGCTTCTTGAGACACCTCCCATTTTTCTTCTTCATTGGAACTGTTTGAAATTGTGCCTTCAGTATCTCGCTTTGGAGGAACTCCCATTGCACTCCCTTCTCTTTTAGTAATCCTGACCATGGGATCATGCTAATATTTTTATAAATTTATTGAAATCAGCTCTCCTAAAGTCTAGAGTGCATGTCTGACTATGCCTAGCTTCTCCCTTCCACTGTATAACAAACTCCAGGAGAACATGGTCACTTGCACCTAAGGATCCCACCATTTGAACCTCATCAAATGGGTCTTCCCTGTTGGTTAAGATAAGATCTAAAATGGCTGATCTCCTTGTTGCCTCTTCCACCTTTTGGAGAATGAAATTGTCTTCCAGGCAAGTGAGGAATTTCCTAGACTTTGAGGATTTGGCTGAGTTTGACTTCCAGCAAATATCACCACTGTGGTTTTTAACAGTACTAGTAGCAGCTGTTCCCTTTTGTGGTACTCTCAAGCTCCCCTGGTCTGTCCCTGATGTCTGTCCTGGCTGCTTTTCCTCATCATTTCTGATAACAGAGTGAGATTCAAAGCAGTTCTGTAGCTGCAAGCTCACAGAACAAACCCTGGTCTCCCTAGTTCTGTGTACAACATTCCTCCAGCCATCTACTTCTGTTGTGTGTGAAGTGACCTCCTCTTCCCCTGCAACTTTCTCTGTGTGTTTCCTGACCAAGACTGTCTGGTCCATTCTGTTTATGAGAACCTCCTGCTCTCTATGATGATGAAGGGTAGACATCTGGGCCTCCAACTGCTGTACTTTCTCTTCTAAGAGGGCTACCAGCTTGCACTTGGGGCAAGTGAAGTTCCCCACATCTGTAGGCAAGAAGACAAACATCCCACAAGTGTTGCAGGTGACTGCAGCAGGTCCCTCAGTGTCCATAGTGAGAAGTCTTAAGGAGCCACTGAAACAAGACTGCAGGCTTCCCCTGTTAAACACCAGTGTAAAGAATCCCTGTGTGGCTGGCCTTTGTCCCCAAGCTCTGTTAGTGAGTTCAATCAACTGGACCTATAGTTATCTAGAGAGCTCCTCCCTACTAGCTTCTTCCAGAGGCAAGTCCCTGATTCACTTCCTCTGAATCCCCACAACACTGTGCCTAGGCCACCTTCTCCTCTGTACTTCCAACCTGCCTTGGCTACAAAAATAAAAATAAATATGAAAAGAAAAACGTGTGTGCCGTTAGGTGCACGCCTCTGCAAGCAGTTATGTAGAATGAGGTTTCTACTTCCTCCTCCCAGTGAACCAAGGGAAATGGCTCACACTTTCAAATTTTAAGCTCTTACCCAATCAAAATGGACACAGAGAACAACCAGGCTTCCCTTAGGCAAGGAATGTCCCAGAATGCCTCTGCAAGCAGTTATATGGAATGAGGTTTCTACTTCCTCCTCCCAATGAATCAAAGGAAATGGCTCACACTTTCCATAGTTTAAAACCATTGCTTCTTTCATTCCTATCCTCTGTGGGCAGGATGAATAATCACTTCTATTTTCTCAAACCTTTTAAAGTAAAGGTTTAAAAAATGTATACTTTCTTTAACTAGTTTTTCCACACACACTGGCTAAACATCCAGATAATCTTGATTTTCCATCATGAACTTTTCCTTAATGATGCATTATTATCCTTAGCCCCCAATCTCACAACACAATTATGATGCAGTAGTGGACAGATAAGACATGTTTCTGCATGGAATCATAGACTCAAAGAGTTGGACTGGATGGCAAGAGCCATCTTACTCCAGCCACCTATTGTACAAGAATGTACATTCCTGAAAGATGGCCAATCAACTGCTTGCATAACCCTTTTACAATGCTGTCTGGGCAGCTTCGGGGCACGGTGTTTTGATGGCACACATCCAGAAGCCACCTTAAAGCTGACCTGGCTGTTTACATGAGCTGTTTACATCTTCATGATGCTTTATGACACTGCGATGGCACGATGTTTACATGCCAGCTTTGGGCTTTGACAGGGCTGAAAAACGGATCTTTGTTGCACCTTTTTTGGCTGGCTTCAAGGTGGATTGAGGCTGCAGCATGTGGTTGCTGCAGCCCCAATCCATCTTCAAGCTGCCCCTTCACAGCCACCTGTTCCAGCCCTAAGATTTTTTTTAAAAGCCTCATCCCCCTCTGCCCCCTCTAAACACTAAGCCAGCTTTCTCCCAAGTCTTACCTAAATCTGTCCAGTTAAAATGGAATTTGCTATTTAAGAAGAAGAAAGAGGTATACTCGTCTGTGTGGCATGCTCTCATAAAAGAAACTTGTCATTTAAAAACTAGTTTGTGCTTAAATATCTAATTTTGGATATCTTTTGTATAAAAATAAGCGTTTCCAAATATATATTGATACTTTTTTAGCCAAGACCTTGTACTGCAACAAGTACTTAATACTTGTCCTTGTGTTATTTCAGAAAATGTAGATGTCACTTCAGTACAGAATTCATAAAAAGTACATTCCTCAAGCTAAGTCATTTTATACACAAAATCATTTGCAAATTTTCGTGATGGCTCAGAATGTTTTCTTATTATCCTTCCTCCCACAACTACCACACACCAGTTCCATGTCTATCTGGTATTTACACCCTTGTTAATCATTGTTTTCAATCTCATTCTCAGCTTGTGTTTGGAAAGGTTTGGGGACTGCCTTTTAAAACATTTTGTTAGTTTCAAGTGCATCTGTGCAGTTGCCTCATTTCTTTTCATGTGTCTCATATGTCTTGCCATGTTTTGAGTTCTGCCTATTCTGCAATAAATTCAGTCAGATTGATTGAGAGGTAAAATCCCATCAAAATTTGTGAAATGTAAACATTTCAGACTCTTATGATTCCTTTAAGCCTGCTTCAGAAGTCATTGTGTGATTGGTGTGATACAGTCAATGGATGTAATGAAGGTAGAGCAGAGCTTTTAATCATCTCTAAGAATGATTGTGTGTGTGTGTATGTATGTGTCTGTGTGCATGCAGGCACTGATCTTTGATATGATAATAGAGGTGTTATAGATAAACAGGTATTTTCAGCTGCAAAATGTTGGAATTATTGAGAATTAAAAATTATGTATTTTAATTATCAATTACATCTGCACCTTGTTTTCATATAGTTAGTTCATTATGACTATGAGGCTCTCCAGATTGTCCCTAAGGAGAGCATGCAGCCGCCCCTTACTGGCTTGATCAGGGCCATGGCAACCTCATGGCAGCTCCTTTTTACACCCTCCAATAGGTGCCATAGCCATGGTGGTGTGGTTTTATAATGCCCCTTCAGCGCTGCATCATGTGGATGCAGCGCCAGAGGTGTGTCATGATGGCACGTGCATCCAGTGTGAGGATGCTGCACCCTGACTCTGCCCACAGGCCTGCACAAAACTCCAGTCTGTATAGGCCTTATCTCCCCTAATTTATCCTCACAGCTACCCTGTGAGGTAGGTCAGGATGAGAGAGTCTGAGTGACTTAGAGTTATATACTGAGGGTGCATCTAAAGCGCTGTCTGCACAAACTCCAGGGGAATCCCAGAGTATAATGGCTCCAGAGCTGCCTTGCCCTCTTCCCATTACTCTTTTCCCTCACTGCAGCAGCTATCTCCACAGGTGCCTTGCTGAGCTGTTCACTGATGCCATAGGTTGCCCACTTCTGAGGTCAGAACAAGACACCCAGTGGCAATCACACAGAGGGCACCTCCTTAGAATCTCAGTTTGAATGAAAGGCATCAGTGGTAGACACGCCAGGTGGCTCAATTGGATGCCTGTGGGGATAACTGCTCCAGCACAGGAATGGAGATCTTCAGATCTTCCTGGAAGATCTGAAATAAGAGGATTGTTTAAAATTAGTTTTAAGAATGTTATGCCTTTGTTCTAGTGCTGAATGTGCTGGATGTCATCCAGACTGTTTGCACCAGAATTGTGGATTGGGCCATTCACCACCTGAACAAGACAGGGGGAATGGGCCTTTTGTCCAATGCAGGCAAGGTTTATACTATAGAAATGGTGCAGTATGACACCACTTTAACGGCCATGGCTCCATTCTACAGAATACTTGGGTGTGTAATTTTGTGAGGCACCAGCACTCTTTGACAGAGAAGGCTTAAAGGCCTTGTAAAACATGCAAATCCCAAGATTCCATAGGATGGAGCTACATCATTTAAACTGGTGTCAAACTGTATTATTTCTATAGTGTAGAGCCTAAGTTTCACAGCCTGCTTAGGATGGCAACCTGGGTTTTCCAGATTCCAGTCAAATATTCTTGCTCTTTTTACATCAGTAGCATAAATTTTAGTTTAAATGTTACATACAAAATTGTGCAGATACTCAAATATTTGTAAGCAGTTAGATGATTAATTTCTGACATTAACTTTTGACTATCTATACAAGACATATCCAAATTGGAAAAATAGTTATATAGAGTTCAAACAATTAAAGAAAATTCAGAGAAATGACAACTTGAATCTGAATTTTGAGGAACTACTAAAGGCATAAGTATTTGAAAGATTCTGAATGAATCAGTAAAACTTGTTCTCATCTTCCTATCCATTATAAGTTAGCTCAGTCCTAAAATCTATTCAAATCAGCAGCAATATTTGAGGGACTACCTAAGTCATAGTTTTAGCTCTGTGCTGCTCACTGACAACAATTGGGCAATTTGTATGTTGAAATAAATGAGATGGAGAAAGAAGTACAATGCTTAGATCTGATGCAAATGTAAATGATGCTTCTGAACATGTAGGTTCCTAAAGCAAAGGAAAGATTATTTGTTAAAAATCTATTCACCAAATTCTGCAAATACAGCAAAGATGACCATAGAAAACTATGGGATGAAATCTTATTGCATTCTGCCTCCCTGTCACAGGCAAATGCTTAATAGGTTGTGACTGGGAAAATCCTAGGGAAGGTTTTGAGGAGATGAGCACTGATTGTACAGGAGCCTCCAGCAATTGCTGACCTGTCTTTATTCCAAAGAAACAAGATTATTATATAAGGGGGAAAAACAGTAAAAGTTATCTAAACTTAATTTCATTTTTTTTTCACTTGCAAAAGAGAAATTAGAACATTAGCATGCAGAAGGTTGTTTTAACACACTTTATCTTAGTAGGACATTTATGTATTTATGTCAAGTAAATATGACCCAGTTTAAGTCCAAGGGTCCAACCAGAAGGCAGAAACAGAGAGGCAGAGCATGTCAGGACAACAAAGGAGAAGTACTATTGAACCTTCAGGTGTTTCAAGTGTCTTTAGGCTTCTTAGATAGTTTCTTGCAAGAACACATCAATAATGTCACACTTGGGTAGTGGGACTTGTTTGCCAACAGAAAAGAACAAGATATGCCGAGTACTGTGTCTGAGAGTCTTCCCATGGCTATCCACTGAGCGCTGAGACTGAGAGGCACAAAGACCTTCACTCCCCCCCCCCCCCCGCCAGTTCAGACTCTTCTCGACCAGTCACTACAGCTGCTGGTGTTTTTTCTCAATCTGGATGTAAAAGATTTTTTTTTTTGCATTTTTATATAAAACATTCTAATTCACATTTCCTGAACAAAACATGAACCAGAATGCAATTTCATAGAATCATTTTCATAGAATCATTTCATAGAATCATTCATAGAAGCAATTTCATAGAATCGTAGAATCATTTCTTTTTATTTTTTCAATTTATAATGCACAGTAAATTGATACTAAAGTATGCCTTCAGCGCAATTTCAACTCATGGTGACCCCATGAATGGGACACCTCCAAGCCCCATTGTCCACAACCGCTCTGCTCAGGTCCTCAGGGCTATAGTTTCCTTGACTGAGTCATCTGGTGTGCTGTCTAGCTCTCTTTTTCCTGTCCTCCACCTTAGCATTATTGTCTTTTCTAGTAAGTCCTGCCTTCTCATGATGTGTCCAAAGAACAACAACCTCAGTTTTCTCATCTTTCCTTCCAGGGAGGGTTCAAGCTTTGATCTGTTCTAAGACCCGTTTGTATTTTTGGCTATCCACAGTACCCTTAACACTTTTGTCCAGCACCATAACTCAAATAAATTTATTTTCTATGGGCTCAAGCAGATGGCTGACTTGGAGGGGTTTCTGTCCATTCCAGCTTTGCAAGCAAACCCCAATTGGTGTGGAACCATGGCGACCAGATGCTGTGGTTTGGATGCTGGCTGCTGCTATGATCCAGAAAGGACTGCTAGCAAGGAGCGTTTTCCCCCCCTGGTCCTTTTGTGGCCAAGTTTGGGACACCTTAGGTGACCTCAGCACAGCTTCCAACATGTCCAGAGCCATATGTCATCTGCACACCCTACTACAGAAGTGTCCAGTAGCCACTCTTTCCTTTCCATCTATTTCAGGCCTATCTATCTTTTTACTTTACAGTCTACTTGGTGATGGAAAATACGATGGCTTGGACAATCATAATTTTGGTTTTCAGTTTTGTATCTTTGCACTTCAATATCTTGTCTAATTATTTCATATCTGGCCTTCCCAATCCTAGCCTTCTTCTGATTTCTTGACTGCAATCTCCGTTCTGATCAATATTTGAGCCAAGACATGGAAAATCCCTAACTGTTTCAATTTCCTCGTTGTCTAGATCAAATTTCTGTAACTCTTTTGTGGTAAATAATGATGATGATGATGATGATGATGATGATGATGATGATGTTTATTTCTTACCTGCCCCTCTGTAAGAACTATCGCGGCGGGGTACAGCAAAGTTAAAAAACAGTTGCATTAAATTTTTTCTTAATATTCAACAGTAAGCTTGCCTTGGCACTTTCATCTTTGACTTTCTTTAGTAATTGTTCCAATCATTTGGATGTTTTCTTGGATGAATGGTATTGTCTGTATATCTTAGATTGTTGATGTTCCTTCCTCTGATCTTCACTCCTTCCATGTTTAAACCTGCTCTGCATATGAAGTGTAGACAAATTGAATATAAAAATGTCTTTGTGAGGAGATATACAGATATAAGTATGCATATGTATTTGCATGAAGGCTTTTTACAGTGAAATCTAAAACTGAAGAAGAAACCAGATGAAGCAAATCTTTGTTTCAAAAAATTCAGGAAGTCTTGGAAAGCACAACTGATCAATTGGTCTGTCTCAAGCTTCACAGTGGAGGGTAGTCTTCTCCAATCTGAAATGTTGCACAAGTGTTGGACTATAATTGCTAGACAGCTAATCTGAAATATCTGAAGGATGTCAGGCTGAGGCAGATTGCAGTCAGGTGTTTGTTTCTCAACCAGAGTAGGAGGAAAAAGTGGCCATTATAGCAGTTGTGCAGGTTAGTAAATGAAGAGATGCATGTCTGATTTGCTAGAATGGCAACCACATATGTCAGTACAAAAAGAGAGCTGACAGTACATTCATGGTGCCGTACGTTTAATTTATATCTTTAATGTAAGATCATGAACCAAACTGAAAGTGTTAATGGGAAAAACATTAAATTGTTAATTTGTTAGTTCCCCTAATATGGCTGATTGATGATAAGGCAATCCTAGATTGTAATGAAATCATTATTTTATATTGTTATTCATTACTTGGTGGAGTGTCTTTCTATATCTCAAATTCAGTAAAACAAGAGGTCAGAGAGAATAAAGATTAGTATTTGAGGAAATTCATCACATAGCTCTGTGATGTCATGGTTTATTCTAACTTGCCTGGTTTATTCTAACTTACTTGCAAGAAAATAGTGGGGCTTTGCCTAAAATAGAGGAATGGAACATGTGTGGTTTTCTGAATCTCCATGTATGTATGGGAAGGTGTCCCATGGTATGCAGCTGGCATTTCCTCTATGTCTTGGCCAGTATAGAAGATGCTGGAGTCTTTCTGGGTAGCAGTGAGATGAATTGCTTCTTTAATTTTTATTGCTTTTATTTTCTGATTTTGTAAATTATTATTTGTGGTGAGCTGCAGTGAACTCTTTTGTACTCTTTCAGTTTTTTTATTGACCACACCACCATTCCGCTTCCCACCTACCTCTCTTTCAGTGGTTCACACATTTTGAGAGTTTTCTTAAGATTTTGAGCTATTAGTTTGGTGCCAAAAGATCCAGCTAGTTAAACCAAGTTATTCTCCATATCCAGTGTCCATTGCTGCTTTTTCATCACTTTAGTTTATTGTGCAAGAAATGCCATTCTAGAACAAATCTTTCCCTTAACTTTAACAGTTCAGCCAAAACAACTTTTTTAATCTTTGTAAGGCACCCGATTGCATTTTGTAGAGGGGCGGGAAATAATAATAATAATAATAATAATAATAATATCATCCCATTGGCTTCCTAGTCTTTTTTTCAGCCAATTGTGTTTAGAACTGCTACATCCACTTTTAATAAAGCCAGTAATTGAGACGGTCCAACACAGACATTCTTTCTAATGTCTCTAAGATATTTTTGCCCCTTTGCACACCAGCTGATTTGGTTTATTAGAGCCAGGAGAAGAATAGAGAGCTTAGAGCAAGGATAGCCATGGCAGCTTAGGATGCTTGACTCTTGCATGAAAAGCATGTACTCTGTCACTGATTTTTGTATACCATATATCTTGATATGGGGTGTGGAGGCAGACAGCATGCAGTAATTCAGTTATGTCAAAAATGCTCCACATACACTCAGAGGCATCCAAAATATTTTGGATAAAGAATTATATACCTTGAATCATCTAAGTGATCTTGCTAGTCAGACAATTACTGCTAGTCATGCCATGGATTGGTGACTTCTAGCTGAAATAAACATGTCATTCATTACTAACCTTTAACATCCTTGTTAAGCTTTTAAAAACAATGGGGAGTGAAGTGCATATGCTGAAGGGGGCGGGAGGAGGGAGAGAGATACACATGAATGAGAAAACATAATTGGACATGCTGCAAGGTGAGATCTCACACTTTAGGACAGCCATTCCCAACCTGACAGTTTTCCAGATACATAGGATTCCCAGGATTTTAAAGCAAATATAAGATCACATTAGGAGGAGACAGTAAGAAAATTGTAAAACTCCATGTCCTTCTCTGTAATCCTAAAGTAGTTTTTGAAAACTAACATTTTTAGCCAGAAGTTAATTAATTTAAGTACAACTAATTAAACTATTTCAATTATTAGTGTTGGTGAAAATGAATCAATGTCCCAATTTCTAAAATTTAACATCAAAATATTAATTTTAAACCTGAAGTTCCAAGCTTTTGCCACTCTTCCCCTTTGCATATTGTTATTGATTTAGATAGGTTAAGATGCATAAGTAATATTCACCTTTGTCAGAGCAGGGTACAGAGTTGTAGGCTTAACAGAGGCAAAAGTAGTGGAAGTAGTACTGTATTGCCAATTGTAATATATATAATGGTGTATTGGAAGTGGATAATAAAATAAGTCTAGATGTTTTCCTTATATTCAAGTGCACAGCTCTGTTTACCAGAATAATATAGAGTCTTAGATTAGGATGCAGCTCATGAAATTTGATCTGCCAGATATGCTCAGGGAATTATAGTGATGCCCTTGCTGAAAAATGAAGAGATTAAAAGGGAGAGGCCTTCCCTGCTGTTTCTGTGTCTTGACTTCCATGTATTCAGCCAAAAGTCTGAACAGAACTTACATATCAAATTATGAAGTCATTTACTCCACCTTCTGCAGGGTTCCTAATGCTATAAAAATATATATCAGCTCCAGTAGTTCTCGCAGGGCAAAGTGAATTCAGCACATTTCTTGAAGAACCTGGGTCTCTTCCCATAATTTGCTCTTCAGCTCTCTGAAAACTCCCTCTAAATACTGAATGATAAATATACAGTCAAAAGATGTCATTGATTCTTCTCCTTCTAATTCTCCTCCTGCTTGCTTATCTAGAAATCTAGGTTGCAATATTTTGATAATGTGAAAACTGCATTGTGGGTACCTTAGATTCTTATTACAAATTCTAGTGCTTCAGGTTGTTTGAATGCTTATTGATGCATTAAAAACCTGGGAAAGTAGATGTAAGTGCTAACTAGTGGAAGTAATAAACTATCTCCCTGTCTAACTGGTAGTAATAAACCATGCTTTCATGAATGCAGATTTCCAATCTCCTCTTTTCTAGTAATGTTATGATAAGCAGGAAATCACATCTTCCTGCACCTAGGATCTTCTTTTTAGCACTGTGCATAGGTTTTCACCTTTGCTGATGTTCAGTTTGCTCTATCTCTGATTCTGGTTCTGTTCTGATCTTCCCCTTGCCTCATCTTTCTCCTTTTTCACATAGAGATGGCAAATATTCTCTGCTCTACATTTTTCTGTTTTGCCTTTCTATCTAGGTTCCTGCACCTCGCCTCTATATCTGATACTTCACATTTAGCAACTGCTATTCCTGTAACCATGACAACAACAATGACATGAGATTAACGAGAGGATTCAGCATTACAGTGAGGACTCCAGACTAATTATTTTTTTAAAAAAAAATCAAATAATCAGTAAATTATTGTTTTAGTTATCTATAGCTCTCTCTGTGTTTAATTTTTTTAAATGGAAATGCTTTCTTGGGATAAGGGTGGGTAGGAAATCTACTAGGCACAGATTTCTGCATACACAATTAAAATGCTTCAATCTATCACACACATCCCGCCAGACCCCAGACAGTGTCAATTTCTGTCAAAAGGGGGGGAAAGCAACTCACAGATACTGCCAAAATCCTCATCTGCATCTCTATCACTGCCAGAATCCACACAGATGTCTGTGTAGGCACTAATGATTGGCTTGTAATTAAAATGAGGTGGAAGGAAGGAGAGGGTAAAATCTGGAATTGACTGTGCATGGCATTTATGCCAGGCAAGACACTTTAAAAAGGATTTAGAAGCAAAACGTCAAGGCTCTGGGTGACCTCCTTCCACCATCAGCCTCTTTGGGGTGGACCAAATGAGACTTTTTCCATGTAAGGTCTCACTATTAATGCAGAAAGGTCAGCAGATACAGTTCATTCCACTCATCAAATAAACTAACTGGGGTATGGAAAGCAGGTAAGGCAGGGTTGGTATTGGTTTTCAGAGGCAGCTGGAACATACCTAGCCTCTTTGAAATGAGGGAGCTAAAGCCAGCTGTGTTCCTTGCTAACATTTGCAGCTGCCGAAAAGGAAGATGTGCAGAATTGGCTGCCAGGTGGAGTGAGAGAGACATTGAGAATGGGCAAGAAAAAAATTATAAAATTTCCTATCAATCATGCCAAATTCATTTTGCCAGAATGGTGCTGTTGGAGTGCAATTCCCAGCAGTTTGATGCCACTTTAACTGCCATGACTTATCCTACAGAAGCCTGATATTTGTAGTTTGGTGAGGTATTCAGCCTGGTATGTGAGAGAGCTCCAGTGCCTCACCACACTACAGATCCCATGATTCTGTACAATAGAGTCATGGCAGTTAAAGCAGTGTCAAACATCTTTAATTCTGAAGTATGTCTACACCTATTACTTTGTGAACACAAAGAATGGTTTGCTGTTATAATTTTCTGAGATTGCCTATCTAATGTATACAGTTCTGTCTGAGTCCAATAAACTATTCCATCACTATCTTAAATATTTGATATGGCCCATTGCTTTATTGCTTGAATTGCTTGAAAGGAGTATTCTTTTTGTATACTCATTTGTAGTGTTTTCTTTGACTTTCTTATTTTGGATATCTTCTGTCTGTAACATGTGTTTCACATGCACCTGGCATTGTACATAAGCATACACAGCTACAGTAGAATCACCTAGACAACTTGATATTCCCCATTTTAATTGTGTTAGTCAAGACTAATTTGATTTACTCCATTGGGCTGCAAGACAAGAAGGGGAGAGAGAATTCCAGGGTATCGTTCTTTGATAGACACTGTGAATTGAGTTTTGTGGTTCACACCACAAACTGCAAGAAGAATTGGAAAGTGAAAGCCAGCTGAGTGTTTTATAGCCCTCATTCCTGAGGAATTTGTCAGGAATTATTCACTGCTCTGTGAGGTGTATCTCGCTTTCCACAAGGAGCAAGAACAGTAATAATGTTTCTCACACCTCTCCAGGAATGAGAAGTATACAGAGAGAAATTTACATCACTACCAGGAATGCACTGCATTTGACATTTCCTAGTGCTCTGCTCCCCAGTGTCTCAGAAATACTTCTGTTGTGGTGCTGCTATACTGAGACGGGTCATGTTCAGTTGTTCATGAACAGAAAAGTGAATCCAAAGCAGTTAGGATACTGTAAGTCCAGCTCACAATATTGTAACTGCTGAAAAGTATGTCAGCCTTTCTTTTCAACCTTCCATCCTTTAAAGTACTGGCATCTTTTCAAATTGAACACAATTTAGGTACTACATAGATATGGTGAAAGTCCCCCAAACTTACTGGTAAGCATCCACTGGGATCGATGGGGCCTGTTCAGCTATTGATCAATAAGTAACTGTCTGACATTCCCACCCTCTGCATGAGTGATCTCCAGCATGAAGGGGATTTGTGATAGGGATCCTCTTTCTACCTGTCATACCAGAGATGGCTCATGGGAGAAGAGTATCAGGAAGCTACTTCACAATAAACAAAGGAATAGATCCCTGTTGATCCCAATGGCTGTTTACTGGTAACTGAGTGGGCTGTAGGGCCTGGCCAGAATCCACTAGGTAGTACCATAGTTATCCTGTTACATAGTATATAATGGTCATACAGGATTCCACCAAACAACAACAATAACAGCATCATCATAACTGGTGACACAATCTGTCTTATCTATTCATTTCAGTCAGCCAACATAATTCCTCTGGAAAAAAATCATTATAGTCAGCAGCTGCTAGATTTTGGGTTTCAGAACATTAATCTCCACTTGCTATGTTCCACTAGATAATCTAAATATCTCCTTGTGCCTTTCCAAAGAGTTGTCACTTCATACCAACTTGCTGCCAGAAGTACCCTTCAGAAGTGACCCTTCTGCCTCAAATATGTAGAAATGTGACTCTGAATTACATAAACCCTCTGTGTAAACACAGGATTACTTCTCATGGTACAGTTTTTCTTCAGAGCATATATTATGTGATGAAGATGATGACACACAGGGGAATTGTATTTGTCACTGATCCTAACAGTCATATGTATATTTGCCAAGGTTCCCATTAGATATTTGCATAATAAATAAATACATGTCATAAGTCTGTATAGATAGAGCTAGAAATTGGATGAATTACTTGGAAGATACAGTCCGGGGGGGGGGGAGGTTTACATCAGAGATTACTCTAATTATTAAAACTAAAGCTTTTAACACACACAAAAACACGCTGTGGTCCCAAAGGAGTCCTCTGCCACCAGCCCAAACTGGAGCGGAAAAGATCTGCACCTATTTGGGCCAGGCTTGGGCCCCTTAGGCAGATCCGGGTCAACTTCCGGGTGCTCTGGTGGCATGCGGTGTCAAAACATTCTGTCCCTGGAGTGTCTTGAAGCCGCTCCCATCTGGTTGACTGAGTGGCTTCTAGGTGTCCTGGGGGCATGCAGTGTCAAAATGTCCCCTCAAGCTGCCCGGAAACTGGATTTTCCAGCAAGTCTGTTTTGGCCCTCAGTGATTCATTTCAACTGTGTGAGTCACGGCAATTTGAGGGAGGAGGGGGGGGGGATTCCACTGTAAAGATCACAGGCCACTCTGCTTGTTAGACACTGGAAGTGGAGTTTTATGGTTCACAACACTAATGGCATGAAGAGTTAGAGAGGAAAAAACAGCTGAGTGTTCTATAGCCCTCATTCTTTGGGAATTTGTCAGGACTGGTTCGCTTCTCTCTGAGGGTTGAGCAAGTTGAAATATCTCATTTTCCATAGAATAATAACAATAATAATAATGGTGAAAAATCACACATGCACACACACTACAATTTCAGGGATAGGAAGAATAAAGATATAAATTTACATCACTACACAATGGGATTTAATCCCATGAAAATATACATCAGAGGAAGTTGTCTTTGAGTTTATATTTGGGAGCAAGACCAAGAATTCAGTGTGCTGGTTTTGGCAGGTTGGTAGATGGTACCAGAGAGGACAAATAATGATTCCTGTGCTGACTTTCTATAATGTTCCATTCCTTTATTACTCTACATATTTATTCTTCGTTGTATTTGGACTAGAGGCTAAAATAAACATTGAATTCAACAATTTTTAAAATTGACTTCATACAACCAAACACTTGTGCCTGATCCTGAGCATGAAGGAAAGGTTTTGCACAGAGGAAGCAGTATTTCAAGCCACAGAGATGATGAAGCTAGTTCCAGATACTGATAATGGGCAAAAGCTTAAGGCTGTATCCCAAGAGCCCCATGAGCCAGAAGCCCTTAAACTGGGATGCACAAAGATGGCATCCCTGAGATAAATACCTGAGCTTGGAAAACTTACTTTATTTGGACTACAACTCCCAAATTTTAGCAAGTGTTGCTTGTTACCAGGTTAAGTGACAAGGTACACCTGCTGCACTTCTTCTGCTTAACCATCCAAGATATAAGAACCATCTCCGGTTTTCACTCTGGTAATCCTATTTGGCATGCACATAGAGAAGGCCCTCTTCCCTATTCCAAAGAGATACAACTCAGATGTTTGTGGGATGTAAAGGAAAGATCTTCCAGAGGATTTTAACGTATGAAGAAGCTTATATGAAAAACTGCAGCCCTTTAGGAATCCTGGCCCTAGTCAGAGACTTACATTCTCAAAATCTGAAAAGGAGAAGAATGAGCTGAATGCTATAACCACAGGCTAGTTTTACAAACCTGATTATTGCATTTTCAGAGGTTTTTAAGGAAACCTTAAAAGACATATGCAAATTAGGTCACTGCTGTTATTTGTTTCCATATTCAGCAACTCCCCTGCACAGGAATGCAAATGTACTTTCACCTATAAATAGAATTTTCCTTTTGCACTGAGAGGGCATTGTAATACTGAGATGCATCTTTAGAGATCAACCATATTCTTAATTTCTCATGTATACAGAGCCAGAGGGTGTGCATAAAGCTTTACCTCAGATTCATGTACCATATAGAGAATTTAAAACCTGCCACAAGGAATGTACAAATGATACTCCCAAATCAACATGAAATACATATTTCTCCTCAAATATTTTAAAATTCTGCTCTGATGAGGGGATGAACAGACAGATGGTGTTTTATGTGATTATTTGCATTCCCTCTGTTCAACTGCAGCTGTTTATTCATATATCCTCCCCCTCCACAACATCCTACAACCATGCATTCATTTGAAATTAGCCTTCCTCCTGCACTGTAACAGTGACTCAGTGAAACAGGAGATTAAAAAAAGTGTGAATAGACATGCAGACATTGTTTCTCATTTCTTTAATTCAAGCATACAGCAGAAAATCAAGACTTTTTTGGTCATGATTCGCATTTGGATTACTGTAATGCACTCTACATGGGGCTGCCTTCGAAAATTTGAAATTTCAGCAGATTCAAAATGCTCTGGCCATGCTGTTGAGCAGGGCTGGTTACAGGGATCAAGTATGTTGAAACAACTTCACTGGCTGTTATTTCATTTCTAGGCACAACTGAAAGTGCTGATTTTTACCTTTAAAGCCCCACACAATTTAGAAGAATCTGAAAGACAATCCCTTATACAATCCAGAAAAAGCTTTAAGGTCAGTAAGGCTGCTTCCACACTGCAGAAATAATCCAGTTTCACACAACTTTAATTGCCATGGCTCAGTTCTATGGTGTCTCAACAGACTACAATTCCTAGAATCCCATCACAATGAGCAATGGCAATTAAAGTGGTGTCAAACAGGATTATAGTCCCACCACCTTCACAGGCACTTTTGGTGAGGATAAAAAAAAGAGTCTTCTCATGGCTGCTCCTAAGCTATGGCATACACTTCCATGGGAGGTTGGTTTGCTCCATTTCTGCTCTCTTTCTGCCAGGAAGTGAAGAGCTTTTTATCCAAGCAGGCCTTTGAGTTTTAAATTATATAGCAGGAGTGTGTGTGAAGTGATGTGTTGCATTTTATTTTTTTCTAAAAAAATATGTTATTAGTAATTACATTGTAAATGTGTTTACACTATTTTAACCATAGTTTTTAATAGATTGTTACTTAATTCTTTTTTAACTTTTGCAAAATAAAATTTTAAGTTCATATTTTTTAAATTTCTGGAAACTGCCTTGGATCCAATCCCAGGAGAAAGACAAGGTATAAATTCAATCAGTAAATCAATTTTGGCATGAAAGCCTCCTCCCTCACCTCTCTGTCTCTCTCTCTGGCTTTTCTTCGCTAACAGAGATTCAGGAAGCACTCATCCCACACTTCCTACAAGCACGTTGATGACTAAAAAGGCCTATCCAAGATAAACAAGTCCGGTTACAGAAAACACAGCAGAAAGTCTCCTTGGGTGATGTTTCCAAGTTGTGGTTGTTTCTGTGTTGTTGCTTCTCTTCAAAACTCTTTCAGTGTGAGTTCTCGAAAGAGGCTGCAGCACTATGGATAGTGCGTCTCCATGCCTCCCGCCTGATGTGAGGCCAGGGCAGACCATTGTTGATGATTTATTTGGCCCAGCTTGAGATGTTGTTTCAGAGAGTCTTTGTAGCTCTTCTTTGGGGTGCCCCTCTTTCGCTGGCCCATGACGAGTTCACCGTAGATTACTATTTTGGGGAGGCAATGGTCCTCCATCCTACAAACATGTTCTGCCCAGCGCAGCTGCGTTTTCAATAGCATGGCCTCAATGCTGGTGATCCCTGCTTCCTCCAGGACAGCAACATTTGTCACATTGTCAATCCAGTGTATATTTAGGATTGTATGTATACAGCGCTGATGAAAGCGTTCGAGGAGTTGTAGGTGTTGGCGATAGGTAACCTATTCTCTTCAGAGGAGAATAGACAGTACAATAGCTCTGTACATATTGATTTTTGTGCTTCACCTCACGTTTTTGTTACTCCACACTTTTTTGTGAAGCCTTCTGAATGCAATGTATGCCTTTGCTAATCTGTGATTGATCTCTTTATCAATCTTGGCATCTGTAGAGGTGATGCTTCCCAGGTAGGTGAATTGCTGAACACACCTAAGCACAGATTTGCCTATGGTGACATGGGGATTATAGTGCTCTTCCTGTGGTGCAGGCTGGTAGAGAACTTCCGTTTTCTTCATGCTGACCTCCAGCCCAAACAGCTCTGCAGCTGTTGCAAAAGAAGATGTTATGTGCTGCAGAGCTCCTTCTGTATAGGCAACAAGGGCATCATCATCAGAGAAAAGCAGCTCATGGAGTAAGTAGTTTAGAGTCTTTGTGTGAGCCCTCAGACGGCTTAAGTTCAACAAGCTACCATCAGTACGGTAACATATATAGGTCCCCTCTTCTTCTTTGAGATCTGCTGTAGCCCTTTGGAGCATTATGCTGAAGAAGATTGTAAATAGAGTTGGAGCGAGAACACAACCTTGTTTCACACCATTAGTTATTAGAAAGGGCTCTGAGAGGGCAACACCATATCTGTTTTGACCGTGCTGGCCATCATATAGCAAGATAATCATTTTGAAGAATTGAAGGGGGGGGGCATTCTAGTCATTCCAGGATCTTCCACAGACCTTTTCTACTCACAGTGTCGAAGGCTTTGGTAAGGTTGACAAATGTTACATAGAGTCCTTTGTTCTGCTCTCTACATTTCTCTTGCAGTTGTCTAAGAGCAAATACCATATCTGTAGGGAGAAGTTCTTCTGCAATGGCAGGAACTAATCTGTTCAGGAGTATCCTTGCAAGGATTTTTCCAGCAATGGAAAGCAGTGTTATACCTCGATAGTTTGAGCAATCAGATTTCGCTCCTTTTTTCTTATACAGGGTGATGATAACTACATCACGGAGACCTGATGGCAGGTCACCTTTTTCCCAGCGACTCACAAGGAGCTCTTTCACCTAGTAGAATTAGAAACCAATGGATTTTGCACGACAATTATTTCCAAATATGTACTGAAAAGCATTTTAAATAAGTATCTTAAACATGCTGATAAGTGGAGCATAAAATATATAAATAAAATAAATATGTGTTAATATATTCTGTAAATAAAATATGTGTTTATATATTCTGTCCCTTGTATTTCTCCATCATGTCTAAAACAATACTTTTATGACATCCTCAGTGGAATCATGGATAGTGCCGTAATGGGAGACTAACATCACAAACAGACCTTTGCGGTGGGAAAAAGTCATACAGAGTCATAGAATCATAGAGAAGAAATGGGCCTCATTGAATGTCATATGCACCAGTCCATACAAAAATGAGATGACTACTTATGAAAAACATATGTAATGACCACTTCTAATATGGTGGGGCTAAAAGGCACCACCTATTTCTTATTCCTTGTCCTGTTTTTTTTTAGTGGCTGTTGAATTCCTTTCTGCCAGTAACCAATTGCAAGAGTATAGCCAGCCCTGCTATTAGACAGGCTAGGGTGGCTGCTTTAGACACCAAATTTGTAGCTATCAGTTTATTATTATAGTTTATTACAAATTACAGGAAGGGATTTTTGTGGGATGTTCTAATTCAAGTACCAGAAAGGGGGAAAAATAACAAAACCATGCTTAGGTAAGATTTTTGACTTGATGTGAATGTGTGGCGAGAGCTGTGTGCATCATTTTTTGTTACACTTCAGGTAGCAAAATGTCTTGGACTACCTCTGTTTTGTATCATTCCTTCTGAGCAGCACAGCCAAGACTTAACCCATTACTTGTGAAAGAATGGGGATTGTCCTCCCCCAAGTCCATAGTTATACATTTATCACTTCAAAACTCTTAATTATTCAGTAGGAAGTTGTCACCTCTTTCCTTCCCACAGAACTTTGGTCATCCCCCATGATGCTTACATAAATCTGTTTTACTGTAAGCTAGTAAATCTCCATTATTGGTATTTAAACCCCCTTTTGAAGTGCTCCACTCAAGCATTCATTAATAATTGCTTGCATATCTTACTATTGTTCAGCTGCATTTCAGGCTATTTCATTCTAAGTATTAAAAAGTGCCTTCAACTGATTATCACTTTGAAACAGTGTGAGTGAGGACTGGTGAATGGGCACTTTTAAAAAGAAGCCTTAAGTTTTGCAGAAGTCCAAGGAAAGCAAGACAGATGAACAGTGAACCTGGTTCTATCTAAGAGAGTAACCTTTCTTCTGAATCAATAAATAGATTTCTAAATCCTCCTCTGACAGTTCTGTAACTCTAGTCTGATATAATTGCCAATGCTTGATTTTAAATATAGTGGGGCAAAGGGGCAGAATTGCAGTCACAGCAATGTAAATGTTTAATTTCAAGGAAATAGACTGACTCAAGTGGAACTACTTTGGAGTCAGTGTATTCTAAACCATGTCAAATTTTAGTTCATAATCCATCATAGAAAAGCATCTCATAAGCATTTCATCTCACTAAATAACTGAGCCTCTTTTTTACACTTTCTCAGCCTTATTTTTTTAAAAAAAACAACAACACACACACACACACAACCTGAAAATGTTGTGTTTTGCAAATGAACAATGGAAGCAAAATTAAAATTATTTTTTTTTAAAAAAATACACAGAGTCCTTCACTTTCCAATGCAAGCACAAGTGAATCTAAAAAGAAAACAAAAATACACTGTATCTGGAAAGGCAAGACATTCAGCAGAATTAAACTAGGACAGACAGCAATTTCTAAAGAGTCATCCACAGCCCACCTTTTTGCCATTTCTATCCTAGAAAGGCATCCTGGAGTATTTCCAAGGTGCTTCTTCTTCACTTCAGATTCTTTATGTTTATTGTCATAAACATTTGCTGTCTTCATGTTTCATTATTTCAAAGCAAGGCCTTGTTTGTGTCAACTCATACAGTTCCTATGGAACTTCTAGGTGATGGGAGATTTGTTCATATTTGAGTATACATCAGAGACAGTGTGACACATTGGTTTATGTATTGGCCTACATCTCTGGAGACCAGTATTCACATCTCCATTCAGCCATTGAAACCCATTGGCAAACCCACTCTGCACATGTGCCTGCCCGACCACCTTCCTTCCTTCCTTCCTTCCTTCCTTCCTTCCTCTCTCTCTCTCTGTAAGTATGAATGATATATTTGATCCAAAATAAAGAAAAATTGCATTCCTGGAAGTTTCCAACACAGACAGTTCTTTAAAATAGTGGACTGCACCTTGATTTATTGAAAGGGTGTTTTTTCCCTAGGAGTTAAGCTGGAATATAACTTGTGGCATGGTGGCACAGTATAGTATGGGGGAAGCACACTTGGCCTCCGTTGGGTCACCCCATCCTTCTCTTCCTGAAGAGAAGGACAGAACAGCATGGGAGGGGAGGGTCTGATGAGGTGTCACCCCTCCTCTGGGTTATCACCAGTGCAGGCACACTCCCTAGTGATGCCACTGAGGCTACAATAGACCCCTCGCACAACCTTCTGGGATCCCAGTGCTGCCAGGGTTGGAAATTTGGTGGCAACAGTGGCAGCAATATAAAGTGCAGAAGAATTCTGGGGTATCTTCCCATACCATAACTCTGACAGCCTAAAGGAGAGGATGTTTCCTTTTGACACTGAAGGAATATAGGGATGTTTTGGTAGGAGGGAAAGTAAGAAGGGTCTGCAAAACTTTAAGGAGGTGCCCATGACCCATGGAGCCTGTGCATACCTCCAGCATTTCACAGATAAAAACTGGGACAGATGTGACCAAGTGACATTACAATGTGGTCAATATGGCAAAAGATATCAATAATGAAGTATACCTAGGTAGGAGAGGATGAAGCAGATTGCTTTTGCCTGAGACTACTAGCAAAGGAAAAAAAACTGCCCCCTCCTGTCTTCTCCTCTCTGCTAAATTACTGGAGCACAAACTACTTTTGCACTTTGAACTGTTTGCAAGTACAAAAATACGTTGAGGGCAAAGAAGGAAAGGGGAAGGAGGAGAGAGAAACTGGGACATTTAAAAGCAGCTGAAAAGTGGGATGACAGATTAATAGGGTCTGTCCAAGTCCAATCAGGACAGTTGAAGGTTATACTTCTGTTTTCTACTTAAGCTTTAATTCTTCTTTTTGTAAAATCATGGTTTTTTTACAATGGGTGGTGCTATGGCCAGAACATCAGCAGAAGCCAGGAAATCTACAGGTCAGAGCACTTGCTCTACTACCTGCTACCATAGCAATGCTCAGCTTACTCTTCCCTGGTCCCCAGGGCTCTCCGTACTGCTGTCCCAAAATGCTGGTTTTTCATTCTTCCTTCCAGGTTGTGGAACAGTTTCTTCCTCTCCTGCTTTAAATTGTTCTTCATATGGCCCCTAGATGGCCACATGGACCCAGAGTGGTGTGTTGTGGAAATCCAGAAACATATATCAGGACTATATAGCTTTGCTCTGGGTTATGTCCCCAACCAAAAATTAAGAAAGAGACAACAAGAAATAAAAGGTTCATCTGCCTCGTGGTGGCGGCGGGGGGGGGGGGGGGGATGGAGAGCAAAAGGGCAAAGAGTGGGGTCTGGGGCAAAGGAAAGAGAATGGAGGGAGGGAGAGAGAGGAACAACCAGCAGATGAGACTGAAAGAACAGATCAGGGGGTATGCTAGAGAAGACTGGAGAAAAAAAATGAGGGGTGGGTGACCTAGCAGCATCACTCTGTCCTGATTATATCAATTGTAAGACATCTGGGACATTTCCTACAAATTATTTTTTTAAATGGAACATTGTATTTTAATGTTTTAAATTTAAGCTGCCTGAAGGCTGTTTGTTGAAACATGGATACAAATATGATTGTGTTAAAAACTTATCACTTTCAGATAAGAAACAGGTTTTCATGAGTCTCAATGGAAACTCAAAACAGGACCATTGTATTCCAATACCTGCTGAGCACACAACTGAAGATTCCTGGTTTGTCATAATGAATCTCCTGGACTCAGATAGGGCTTTTATGAGAACAAAGGGTTCAAAATTATTTGCAAAGTATTTAAATTCTCCTAGCCAGTATGGCAGGTAACTTTCCCAAGCTCTTCCTTTTGTACTGTCATGGAAGGGTTACAACTGTGCACATTTTGACAGTGTATGAGCTGAGACTCCAGGGAAATGCTTGCAGAAAAATTATAAATTAGAGACATTTTTCATGCTCTAGAAATTTGACAGTGACACTGCAGATGTACTTAAGTCTTCAGTATATTTATTCTGAGCTCACCTCCTTGGTTTATATGTATTCTAATATAATAGGTTTCCCTTTCTGAGAGAATTAGTGGTACTCAGAGTTAGTGGTACTCAGTGGGTCTGCAGAGCTTGGAAAAGTTACTTTTTTACCTCAGTTCCCAGAATTCCCTGCCAGTATAACAATGCAGAGCTGTGCCTAATGGAAAATAGGTGCCACTGTTGGCAGCAGCTAAAGATGAGAATGGGCGTAGAAGCTTTTATTCCCAATTTTAGCATTTTCCATATTCTGGAGTGCAGGAGTATCTTCTTAACTGAATCAAAAAGTACCTTGGTTACTTTTGGTGTAGATTTGCTGTAATCAATAGAACGCCTGAGGGCATGACATGCAATCATCTTTTTTCTTCTCCTACGACTTTCAGGAATCTGTGCTTATTGCTTCAGTAATGTTACAAACACAACAGAAGCTTGTCTAGACTTCAGTGTGATTAGAGAGGTCTGAACAATGGTCAAAATTTCACTTGTGTTTCCCATGGCAACTTATGGGCCTTGGGCCTCAGAAAACAGAAAGAAAATTGCTCTGTTATTATAGAATAGCAGAGTAAGCATTGCGTAAGTTCCTCTCTGCTGTGCAGCACAAATTCCTCCCCACAGATCTATGATATTTATTTAGCAAAATGCTCTTGATTTTGATGGGCTTGAAGTATGAAGGGAGAGACAGAGTGAGAGTGCCTGAGCAAGTGAATGAGCAAACTTTCAAATCTAGGCCAAACCAGGTGGGTGGGATGAAGGACAGCCATGGACAAAATCTTCTTTATTTTTTTAAAAAATAAGTAAATAACAGCCACTGTTAACTTTGGTACTGAGAGTGGAGATCATCACATCCCTCCCATCTCCTGTTTGCCCAGGACCAGCCCTCTGCAAGGTAGAGTGAAGCAGCTGCTTCAGATGGCAATTGATGGAGGGTTAATAACAGAAGCAAGGTCCAGGAGGAGAGAGCTGGTTGTGGCCTATGGTCTGTTAAGCTAATTTGTTGCCCTTGGGTGTCACACTGCTGTGTAAGCATTGAAGTAAAATCCAGCTGCTAGTCCATTTGGTTCCTCTATGTAAAATCACGGAGTGCCATCTCTTCTTTTCATTATGGCAGTTTTAGGATATTATCAGATAGGGGGAAAGGTGGAAGAAAAAGGCATAATCCCAGCTAAATCATGCAATTGCATGGAAGATTTTAACATGATGTGGCATTCATCCAGGACTTATCCCAGGAAGAACCAGGAATGCTCTAGCAGCAAACCATTCATGGGGAAATCCCATGAATGGCTTCTCAATATGAAGTGTGATTACAAGAGTGCAAAAGTTAATTGTGCCCCATTCGCACTATTGTGGAAACAACAAAGGGTGCCCATTATGGTGGAGGCCAGGAGGCCTCCTTGCTAGGATCAGTTTTGCAGTGGATTTCAGTATTCTTTTTTGGTATGGGGCACAATTTTGTTTACACTGGATTAAAACAATGTAATGAAGTAATTATTTTATCTTATTGTCTTTTATCTGTGCAGGACGGAAACATGATTTCAAGACATGCACCATAGCACCAAAATGGTGCATGCGTGAAATGATCAGTTCCAATGTACAGTCCTCCCTCCCTTTGTGAGGTCAAGGTCACTAATGCTGGCATTCCTCTTCCTCCTCCCTCCCTCCCTGGCTTTTCTCATTGGGAGAAAAAGCCCAGGTGCCAACTCATGTCCCTTTCCCGGCTGGCCACAGAGCAATCCAGCAGGGAAAGGCAGGAGGAGCCTCCACCTTTCATCCCTCGAGACCCTTTCCCTGCCCGAGGGAGGACTGTGTGAGAAATGTGATTGCGATATTATATGGGGGCTTTACAGACCGCCCAAAAAGGGTGGTCTGTAACCACCCCTTTGAGTGGCGGATTGGGGCCAGGGCAGCCTCACCGGCAGTCCCAGAGGCCCCAATCTGCCGCTTTTCTAGGCTGAGGAAAAGAGGCAAAAAACTCCTTCTCTGCAGCATGGAAATGGCTGTCCTTGGGACATGAAGCCCGAAGGACAACCTGACCTGTGGAGGCAAGGGAGAAAGGAGCCTCCTGGCCCCTTTCTCCCTCACTTTGTTCCTGCAGCAATCTGGTTGCCTTCGGAACAAAGCGCTTAATGAAAAGGAGCTTCGTTTAGGAGCTCCTTTCAGCACTGCAGAAAGGGTGCCCTAGGCGCCCTCAAATGGTGCAATGACGTCAGGCGTGCGCCGGTCTATCTGGATGCGACGCGTGCTGAAATGTCATCACAGTGCGCACGTATGGACGGCGCAATGTAAACATGCCACTGTCCATACGTGTTAGGGCTGGGGAGCATGCGAATGCTGCTCACTCCTCAGTCTTATTCACGCAGTGGGGATGGCCCTTTTAGGCTGGCTGTACCATGCCATTGTAATGTCACAATAATTGCATGATTGTGTGACTGAACAAAAATATTGAGCTCTATAGCACTACTGTTGCATTAGGTTTCATTACCACAATTATTGGTGAATTGGCAATGGTGTGATAATTTTCATAGATTAGTTCTGTATTTATCACGCAGGGCAAAAGTTATAATTACCATGTGGCTGTCTGATTCCCTCCCTCTTCTCAGATGGACAGAAATTCACTTTGACAATAAAACCTGGCATTTTTAGCATTTTGACATCAATTCTTGACTTCAAAATTCAAATTTAAAATTTCGATAAATACTGTTGCTAAAAACAGAAGTTTGAAATGTTAAGAAGTTGTGAAATACTTAGGCTTATCACACGGCACTTGGAGGAACAGCAACAGAATGTAAGGGAAGGGAATGGAATGGGGGAAAACATGTATTACTGCACAGGAGAACTTAGCCAATGCCGCTGGGAGTCCCCAAACCATTCCCCAGCTGTTCCACAGCAGCCGATTTTGAAGAACAGTTCAAAACTGTCCTTCAAAATCGGCTGCCATGGAATGACTAAGGAATAGCTTGGGGACTTCTGGCAGCATTGGTGGTGTTCTCCTGTGCAGTAACACATGTTTCCCTTCCATTCCATTCCCTTCTGTTCCTGTTCCTCTGAGTGCTATGCAATAAGCCTGTTTCATCTTTATAAATAATGGGACAATAGCAGCCTCAGAGGATGGCAATGGCAAACCCCCTTTGAACAAAACTTACCAAGAAAACCCTATGATAGGTTTTCCTTAGGGTCACCATAAATTAGAAATGACTTTTAGACACACAACAACAACAACAACAAGATAAATCGGGTAATTTAACAGCTGGTCTCTATGAGCACTGTCCTTCCCAGTTTTACATTCTTCAGAGATGATTCTTCTCCACTGAGGACAATTGAACAGCTGCTTCACATTTGAAACATTTGCAGTATCTTCATGAAATATTTGCTGTATATTAATGGCTGAAATTAAAAGCATTCTGAATTATTTTAAGTCAACTGTATGGAGTAAAAGGATGTGAACTACTACATGGAATTATTATTATTTTCTCTTTGTATAATCTTTTGAAATTTGTGACCAATACTGCACTGTTAACTATTTTGTCCATTTGTTTAAGCCAGGCCAGTCATAAAACCTGTATTAATTAAATCATCTTCCTGCTATAGGTCTTTTCATATGGCTCCAGGCAAGCATCACAATTATGCCTTTCACAGTTGAGCATTGATATTTGGCAAATAAGCCAACACATTTCACCTCTGTGGCAATTAATTCTAAAGGATTATATTACGTTTAAGAGTCATTATTGTTAATAGCTCCCATCTTGCTTTTCCTGCATGGAAGGATCTCAGAATAAAATAAAATACCCATCCCACTTTTGCTAACTACCATTTCTTCATAAGTTAAAAATATGAGTGATCATTCTGAAGCAGAAACCATGTAATCTGGAATCAATAAAATCTGTTCTCTCTCTTTCTTATGTAGTGACGTGTGAATATTTTAGAACCCAGATGGGGAAACCAAGTTTCCTTTCTATATAATTTTGTAATGTCTACACCTAGAACTCCAAACAATTCACATGCTGAACACCAGGAAATATGTAACAGGAGGCTTTTACAGATTTCCTTGTGTTTAGCATGTGAAATGTTCAGTAAGCAAACAGTGAGTCACTCCCAACTTTAAAAAATTACTGGGTTTTAAAAATATAATTATAAAGGAGGAGGAGGAGGAGGAGGAGGAGGAGGAGGAGGAGGAGACATGAGAACACAGGATATGAAAAATGGGGCTTTCTAGATTGGCAAAAAGAAGTGTGTTCATGGCTGCATGAAACTCTAGCCTTTAGATGAGAAAAAGGGAAAGTGTGCCATGAAAATGGTTTTTTTTTTTTGTTTGTTTGTTTTTTTGCGTTTTAGGGGAGAAGAAGTGCCTTTAAAAAGGTGCTGGTTTTCCCAGCTTCTTTTTTTAAAAACTGCGGAACAGCGCAGCTCCATCTAAAGGCTGTGGTGCAGCTGCTAAGCATTAAGGAAAAGGCAATTTCATGTCACACTTTCCTGCCAATCTAGAAAGCCCAATTGATTAGACATATAGCTTGATTGAAGCTGGCTATATGTGCAATAATACATACATAAGTACAAAAATCTAGTGCTTTGTATTATTTACATGTCTTTAAAAGCCTTCTCGATGAGTACTCACATGTGAAACTAAAGCTTTTGTTTCCAGCAAACAAACCATTCAGATAACCTGGTCCAGACTTCAGTCTGCAAAAGAAAGACAACTAATCTCAGAGAGAATGACATGTAAAGCAGCGATTAAACACATTAATTTTTTTAAAAAATGTATTAATTTAACCAGTAAAAAAAAATGTCTATTGCACCAGTAACACCCCTGGTGTGCTGTCTTTGCCACTATACCTTGTCACCTGTTGTTTGTTTGAGTGAGTGGTACAAACGAAATAGAAATGGAAAGGGAGCATTTCAGGTGATCTGACAGAACACATAAGCAGCCCTGCTGAGTTGCTAAAGGCTTCTGCCACACCTGCATGTAATAGTTTCCTGCCATAAAGTGTTTCTTCAACAGCTACACTGAGAGAAACAAATTAATTTTGAGTTAGAGATGCTACTTATGTGTGCCATACTTTTGGAGTTCCCGTAGGATCTGTTGGGCACTATGGGAAGAGGATCTTAGACTAAATAATTATTTTGGTCTGATACCTCAAAATAGCATAACTCTTCATATATTTATGAACTAATAAAGACATAATCTATGGCCGTGATGTTATATACCTTTAAGTCATTCCTGACTTATGGTAACCCTATGGCCAGGGGGTTTTCCTGGCAAGATTTGTTCAGAATGGGTTTGCCTTTGCCTTTTTCTCAGGCTGTGAGTGTGTGACTTGTCCCAGGTTACCCAGTGGGCTTTCAGGGCTGAGAGGGGAATCCAACACTTAAACTACTATTTCACACCACTCTCACAGAGCTATGGCTTAGTGTAGTATTGTCTTTTTTCACAGTGAGGCTTTGGTCTTTTTTTCCCCCATGATTTAATGAATATATTTCTGTATTGCTCTTCAGTGAAACATTGCTAGGGTGGTTTATAGTAAAATTCTTCATAAGTTTATGTACTTGTAAAAGCACAATCAATGGCTATGACGTTGTTATTGCTGTATGGCTTCAAATTATTTCTAAGGGGATACAATGGCCCAGTACAAATGGCCACTTTGTGGTGCTCTGGGGCCAAAATTAGAGTTCAGGAGCATGCAGCAACCACATGCTTCCGAATCCTAATACACTGAGGCAGCACTATCATGGCCCAGCCCCATCCACATGGTGTGCAGCATGCAGACGTTGATGGCAGGAAGTGGCGCCATGGCATCACCCTTTCCTGCTTGTGACGCCACAAAAAAGAAGTCGCTCTAGGCAGCTTCTTTTTGGCAGCATGTTGATGTTGCAGTGTGCGGCTGCTGCAGCACTAACTTAGGGCAAAGGCAGGCAGCATGGATCTGCCCATCTGTCAAGCCCCAATAATAATAATAATAATAATAATAGAACAGAAATTAAAATGCTGTTTGCAAAAGCTAAAACTCAGTACCTGCTCAAAATATGAAGCTATCAACATAGGGAGTGCTGTTCTCTCCAGAAACAAATTGCACAGGAAGAGTGTCACAGTGTAGAAGGCCTTCTTCTCTTTCACTGCTCACATAAACTCAGAAGACGGGACCACTCCAAGGAAAGCCTCCAAAGATGATCTCACTGCTATGCTGATATGTGAAAGGATGAGACCAAAAACTATACAGTCTTCCCTCCACATTTAATAATAATAATGATGATGATGATAAATTTTATTTCTAGCCCGCCCCTCTGAACGGGCAATCGGGGCGGGGTACAAGAGAAGTTAAAAAACATCACAATTAAAATATCCAATCCTATTCCCAACTCCCCCCCCCTTAAAAAAGATTAAACCAAAGACAAGTTAAAGACAGTTACAAATAAACAAAATCCACAATGTCACACCAAAAGACTTCCTGAGCTCTTTAACCAGATGGAAACTAAGAACTAGCAAGTGATAGAGCTGGGGAATGTTAGACATTTTCCAGGAAGGGCTGCCAAAAGAGATGCGTCTTCAAAGCTTTCTTAAAGCTGTCAATCAAGGGAATAAGAAGCATCTCGTCCAGCAGGTCATTCCAAAGGTTGGGGGTGACCGCTGAAAAGGCCCTCTGGGAGGTCTGCACCAACCTGGTCTTCTTGGGCTGTAACAGATTCCTCCCAGAGGATCGAAGTGTGCGGGGGGAGGTTTGTATGGGGAGAAGCAGTCCCTTAGATAGGATGGACCCGAGCCATGTAGGGCTTTATAGGTCAAAACCAACACCTTGTACTGTGCCCAGAAACTAATTGGCAGCCAGTGGAGAGATTCTAGCACAGGTGTCATGTGCTCTCTCCTAGATGTACCAGTAATGAGTCTGGCTGCCATATTCTGGACCAGTTGTAGTTTCCGAGTTAAGCAAAAGGGTAGCCCCATGTAGAGTGCATTATAGAAGTCCAGTCATGAGGTTACCAGAGTGTGTATCACAGTTTCCAGATCCTTCCTCTCCAGGAAAGGGTGCAGCTGGTGGATCAGCCAAAGCTGGTAACAGGCACTCCTGACTGTTGCATTCATCTGACTAGTCATGTGAAGCGACGAGTCAAGGAGGACCCCCAAGCTGCGAACAGAGTCCTTAGAGGAGAGTGTGACTCCATCAAGAACTGGAGATTGTATTCCCAATCCTGGTTTCAGGCCTGTAACTGTGAGTACCTCCGTTTTGCTTGGACTGAGCTTCAATTTGTTTTCCCTCATCCAATCCATTACCGCCTCAAGGCAGAGGTTGAGAGGAGAGACGCCATCTGAGGTATGAGCGGACGATCTTGTCATGGAGAGATATATCTGAGTGTCGTCAGCGTACTGAAGACACTGAGTTCCATGCCGCTGAATGATCTCACCAAGCGGCTTCATATACATGTTAAATAGCATCGGGGACAGGATGGCGCCCTGAGGGACGCCACAATTAAACTCGATTTTGGGGGAGCAACTGTTCCTGAGCCTCACCCTTTGGGATCTGCCGGAGAGAAAGGACCGGAACCACTGGAGCATGGTGCCACCGATCCCCAACTCTCTCAGCCGCTCCAAAAGGATGGCGTGATCTATGGTGTCAAAAGCCACGGAGAGATCCAAGAGCACGAGGAGGGTCACACTACCCCTGTCAATGCTCAAGCGGAGGTCATCCATCAGAGCAACCATGGCAGTCTTAATTCCATACCCCACCCTGAAACTGGTTTGGAAAGGATCAAGATAATTGGCTTCATCCAAAACTGCTTGGAGTTGGAAGGCAATAGCTCTCTCGATGACCTTGCTAAGAAAAGGTACCAAGGACACTGGTCTGTAGTTGTTCCTGTCCAGGGGATCAAGGGAGGGTTTCTTCAGGATGGGCTTTACCTCCGCCTCCTTTAAACATGATGGAACAATACCCTCCCTGAGGGACGCACTGATCACCTCTTGAAGGAAAGTTCTCAATGCGTCCCCTCCGTGGACGACCAGCCAAGATGGAGCCAGATCGAAGGAACAAGTCGTCCTCCTAGAACTGCCAAGGAGCTTGTCCATGTCATCAGTACTCACCAACTGAAACTCATCCACTAAACTAGCATCAACGGAGTGATTGGACACCTCCCTTGCAGGCTCTGAATCAATGTTGGCATCCAAGTCAGCTCTAATCCGAGAGACTTTATCTGCAAAGTGAGTGTTAAACACCGCACAGCAGGCTGTCATAAGCTCAAGTATGGGGTTTGGCGCAGGGAGAACCTGTGTCATCTCCCCTACCACCTTGAACAGTTCTGCTGGGCAAGACTCTGCAGACGAAATGTGTGCAGAAGAGAAGGATCTCCGTGCTGCATGCAAAACCTCCCGATAGGTGCGAAGGTGCAACCTATGGCGAGCTCTGTCGGATGAGAGGCGAGTCTTCCGCCATTCATACTCTAGTCGTTGTCCAGCCTGCTTCATTTGCCTGAGCTCTTCTGTATACCAGGGTTTCCGATTAGAGGCAGGCTGGAAAGGACACTCCGGAGCAATTGTGTTGATGGCCCTGGAAACATTGGTGTTCCAAGTGTTAACCAGGGTTTCAACAGAATCACCGGTATTCCCAACCAACAAACCCTCTAGGGCTTTTTGGAAACCAATTGGTTCCATGAGCCTTCGAGGGCAGCCCATTCTAATGGGTCCACTACCCCCGGGAGGGCAGAAAGTGGCCTTTAGTTCCAGCTTGATCAAGAAGTGATCCGTCCATGACAGTGCGGAGGTTTGGGTTACCTCCACCCACGGATACTCCTGTTCTGTACTGAAGACCCCATCAAGTGTATGACCTGAACAATGAATGGACTCGTTGACTAATTGGGAAAGGTTCATGCCTGTCATGGAATCCATGAACTCCCGAGTTGCTCCTGTTAACTCAGATAAACTGGCCTCGAGAGGAATGTTGAAGTCGCCCAGAATGAAAAGTCTGGGCGACTCCAACAATAACTCCGAAACCAGTTGGGTCAACTTGGTTAGGGAATCTGCTAGGTTACAGGGTGGCCGGTATACCAGCAGAATCCCCAAACTCTCCCTGGTCTTCAGGCTTAGGCACATGCTCTCGACATGGGCTGTTTTCCAGACAGGCTTCCTGGTCAAGGTCAGACTTGTCAGGGACAGCCAGGTGGAGGACATGTAGGGCTCTGAGGAAGAATATGCTGAGTCAAGTCCTAGCATAGTGCTACCAGATCCTAGAGACTTAGGTGAACCTGGACCTAGTTCTATAGGACACAGTGAGGCACAGCCCCTACCTCAGCAGCCTAGGGTTTCCCCAGAAGAAAGCCTTTCCCCAGCAGAGGTTGCAGGCCTGGAAGAGACACAGGAGCAAGAGACAGAAATCCCTTCCTTTGCTCAAAGAAGAGCAGATCGGGCGGGGTTGAGACGCTCTCTGAGATTGCTAGAGAAAGCCAAGTTGAAACAGCTGTGAGGGGAGGAGCTGGGGGTATATAAGAGATCAGGGAAGACAAACTTTTGTCAAAGCTTATCTTGGTTTACCGGCGAAAGCTTTTGACTCTCGGCTTGACTTTGGAATTCTCATTACCTGTGACCTTCGGAACGGCTTTGGAATCTCTGTCTGCGAAAACCCTAGACCTCGAAACGCCCATTGGACGTGCCTTTTGCCTTGTGGACTTTGTATTTTACTACGGCCAGCAATTACTGGTATTTTGTTTCTATTATAATTGTGTTTTGCCAAGGACTCATTATCTATCAGCCACGTGTTGGCAGCTTTCCCGGACAAGACTGGTCTTGTGGACTATGGCCACACCACCCCCTCGCCCACTTTCCCTTATCTGCTCACTCACCGTGTAACCGGCTGGGAGAGCCTATGCCCACATGGCAGCACTGGCATCCCCCAGCCAGGTCTCAGTAAAGCATGCCAGGTCCGCCTGCTCATCCAACAAGAGATCATGGATGACGTGTGTTTTCTCCTTGGCCAACCTGACATTGCAGAGGAGCAGATTAAGGGATTGTGGTGTGATTGGGATGCTCTCTATCCTATCCTGGGAAACAGAGTGGACTGAAGAAGGGATAGATATCAAACATTAATCCCTACTTCTTTTGTAACATTTCTCCACTCTGTTGCTGCCATACCTTCCCTGCCCCCACACAACTTCTATGTTCGCCCCCTGACTGTGCCCGGCTCCATTGTCAAATGACTGTAAAGAAAGATCCAGTTTATACAACACACAGCAAGAAAGAAGAACAAGAAACGTGCAAAGACCAAATTGCATCCTATGGAACAGCTCAGGAGAGGTAGAAGGCCTAAAAATGGCCTAATGTCGCATAACACTTCCCGTTGCCAATTGCACCATTGCTGCCGTATGGTTGGGGGAGTGGGAGGTCTTTGGGGGGCTAAATATGCCCCGCTCAGTCCTAGTCCCACTTGGCATCCTCCTCTCCCTCCTGATGGCGTGGGAATGGTGTTAGAAATGCTGGAGGGCCTGTTGTGGCCTGTGCCGCGGTGCTGGTGGGGGGAGGAGGCCCAGGTGTTGCTCTCACCCTCCCCTCTTCTCCTTTCTGCTGCAAACTGTCCAGCCCAGATGAGAAGAGGGCAGGAAACAGCTTCTGGGCCCAACAATAGCTGTCTGTTGTTTGTGGCCTTGAGATTCATGATTTTGATTATTCGTGAGGTCAAGGCCACTAATGCAGGCATTCCTCTTTCCCCTCCCTCCTGGGCTTTTACCCTTGGGAGAAAAAGTCCAGGTGCCAACTCACATCCCTTTCCCAGCCAGCCATGAAGCAATCTGGCAGGGAAAGGCAGGAGGAGCCTCCACCCCCTGTGACCCTTTCCCTGCCCAATCACTCCCTGGGCTGGAAAAGAGTCTAGTGGGGAGTGAAGGCTCCTCCTGCCTTTCCTGGCCTGATCACTTGTTGGGCAGCCCAGGGAGTGAAAAGGCAGGGAAAGGGTCTCGGGGGGTGGTTTGAGCCAGTGAGGTGTAGTGGTTTGAATGTTAGACTATGGAACTTATCCCACCCAAACAAAATCTGGCTGCTCACCAATGGGATATGGTTGTCTTTTGGGTTGCTACTGGGCATTATTGCATGTGCCACCAGGTAACTGAAACTTGCATGTAGCCTGGGTCCTAGCTGCACTCAGTTTGCCACGTTTCAAAAACGGGAGCTGTTGGTATGATAAGGTCCTATGACTCTGGAGACCAGGGGTTGAATCCCTGCTCAGCCATGAAACCTCCTCTGAATAAATCTTGCTAAGAAAACCCCATTTGCCTTAGGGTTGCCATAAGTCAGAAGTGACTTGAAATGGTGGTCTATATAACAATGACAAGTTAGATCTGGGTTGTCTCCACACTGCAGAAATAATCCCGTTTGACATCACTTTAACTGTCACGTCTCAATGCTATGGAATTCTGGGAACTGTAATTTTGTGAGAAATTTAGTATTCTCTGTCAGGGAGCTCAGGTGTCATGACAAATTACAGTTCCCAGGATTCTATGGCATTGAACCGTGGCAGTTAAAGTAGTGTCATCCCAGATTATTTCTGCACAGTAGCAGAAATACTTTTGTAATGAGCTTTTCCTTACTACTTCCTTACTACTTTTTTCTTACTGGGATAGTTTTGGACTCTTACTTGGGAACATGTCTGATGGTTGCTGCATTCCTCAATAAAGTGTGAAGAGCTGGTGACTAACTTGAATTTTAACAGGGATGTGATTGCTGTCATTCTGTTATTCTTGCTTATCGAACGCACAATAGAGAAAGATAGAGCGATGGTCCTCAGATAACTATTTTTCATCATCTTTCTCCGTACACAAACCAAATAGAGAAGTTATTACAGAACTGGGCAGCAATATGTGATTGCTATCTTCTGCAAAGGCCTTTGGCAAGACACAGAAGCAGTATAAACTGAAGTATGAGAAAAAGCAAAGCATGAAATGAGGGAATTTCAGGCATACAATTTCATATAAAATTTGTCTAGTAGATGTGGAAATCACTTGGGAGCAGGGGGAAACTGCTGTATAAATTACTAAATTCCAGTCTTTGTTCAAAGCAATTAAAGGGAAAATGGAATGTATCCAAACTGTTGCTTGCCACCAATCTGTCTTTCATATGTTTTCAAGACCGGGCATATTGGAAAACTGGATATACAGGCAAATTGGAGTCCAGTGGCACACCACACTTTAGCCCAGTTCATAAAAACATGGGCTGGTGATTTGAACAGAGTTAAGTTCATGCTCCTGGTTTAGGCAAATGTTTGGTCCAATGTGAGAACATCATGAAGTCATGAAGGCTGCTTCCAGCCTCATGGCCAGAGTGCTTGTATGGAGGTACTGTTCATCAGAAATGATCCTGAGAAAATGCAGCTACAATAGCGGAAATCATGGCAGCAAAGTGAAGAGCTCCCTTGTGGAGGTGCTGCTCAGTTTCTTCATCTGCAGTGCTTATGTGGGAGTTAGGTTATGTCTAAGTATGCTCAATTGTTATTCTTTTTTTTTAAAAAAAATGTAATACTGGAGGCTGTTGTAACACTGTGTTGAAATTTTAGCTTTGTAATCCTATTTGTTGTGAACCATGATTTTAAAATAATCCACATGGATATGTCATACAAGTACAGGGATGTGTGATATTGCCTTTTTCAATTGCCTGGCATTCCATGGTTTGGCTGTTTTAGACATTTTAAGATAGCATGTGACCAGCAATCTACAAACCAATGCTATAGTGAAAAGATAGTGGTTCAGATAGCCATTATATACTAAGAGTTAAGATTGAAAAGGCCCCTGAAAATATATGTTTAGTCCAGGAATTTATGATTGGTAACTGGAAGCAAGTTCACAAATTGCTTTACACAAAAATCTACTCTTAGATTCTCCCCTCAATGTTCTTTGTCAGCAACCTGAGTTAAAGTAGGGAAAAGTTTTTAGTTGTTGCTAGATAAATGGCAATGAGAAAGCCCTAGAGATCTACCATAAATAACCCAGAGATCTATCAGTAAATCCTTATCCACCTACTGTCCAAATCTGTTCTAGATCATCACAGCCTGTTTTCTTACAAAACTCTCACAAGTGGGTTCCAATGCCACAGGTGAGCTTTGTTTGGCAGAGTGTAGGATGAAAGCCATAGACATATGACTTGAGTAACCATACCTCAGAAGAACAATCAAAATGATACTTGCAGAAATGTCACGTACCAGCTTTTAAAGAGCATCAGTATTGTGGAGGTTCTCTAGATCTCTTGTCATTGAAAGGCTGAGAAGTGGTGCCTGAGAGAACAAGCAATGAAAAGCCATTTTTTTGTTTGCTAGATCTTCTGTGCAGGAGTGTGTTTGTGTATCTTTTATATTGCCAATGTATAAATACACCTGTAATGGTTGCTATAGTGCCTTCAAATTAGTCTTTACAATTTTGGTTGAAACTTTCTTCTTATGTCCACACAATGATCAGTTTATTTTCAAATAAAAGTTAATATTTCTTGTTTGGCTTTTGATGCCATCTCTCTTTGAAGCAGAGGGATTATTTTAGCAAATGTCTGAATATTCATATTATTATAATGATTAATTACAATCAAATAATTAACTACAGAATATTCAGTAACCAAAATGGTGCTTTCTATTTGCATTAAGCTCATAAACAGCTGATAGTGGCCACTGAAAAATCTCACACAGGAATGCTCCCAATTTACAGATATCTTGAGGGACATTTAAAGAGAATTATCCCAGTCTTGCCCTTCGAGATAAGTTATCTTTGTAGCCTTGGCAGCCTCTTAGTGCAAAGAAAAAAAAACAATGGTATGGGAAAGGGGGTATAGCTGAATCAACTTGTTTTTTCCCCTATTGTTTTTAAATGCTGCTGTACATTACATTTAAAAGCAGATTAACATCTGTTTGTATTGTCGTGGCTGTACCTAATGGTTCCACCAGTGCAGGTGTGGAGAATCTCAGGCACTTCCTCCAATTGCCATACTCCTTTCCCAGAATTGGAGAAAGTGAGAGATGGCTGTGTTTCTAACAAGCAGAGTAATTAATATTCTTAAGCAGAAGGTGAACAACAACGAGCCCTCTCTCTCTGGATCATATTGTCATTGTGCACTTTGAGTTGTTCCTGACTTACAGCAACCTTAAGATGAATGTATCACAGGATTTTCTTGGCAAGATTTGTTCAAAGGGGGGTTACCTTTGCCTTCCTCTGAGGCTGAGAGAGTGTGATTTGATCAAGATTAATCAGTGGGTTTCTATGGCCAAGGTGGGATCTGAACATTGGTCTCCAGAGCTGTAGTCTAACACTCAAACCACTATACCATATTGACTGTCCTCTGAGTATTTTAATGAAATAAAGCAGGCTTTGTGGTCTTTGTAAAAACATATGAAGCAGGTGTACTTATAAAATACTAAAAGTTTCATAACAGCAAGGGGCTCTGTAACATGTATTTTTCAAACATGGAGGAGAGAAACAGAAGTGCAAACTACAAAATGGAAAACAAACTGAGACTAACTCTAGACTAATACAGAAAGAGCGATAGTGTCCAACAAGACCAAAAACAGGAAATGACATGAATCCATGCTATTCCTAATCTGCACTGCAAAAATAATACAGTTCAATACCACTTTAACTGCCATGGCACAATGCTATGCAATTCTAGGATATGCAGTTTTGTGAGAGATTTAGCCTTCTCTGTCAGAGTGCTCTGTGCCATAAGAAACTACAAATCCCATTATTCCATAGCATTGAGCAGTTAAAGCAGTGTCAAACTTTATTATTTCTGCAGTGCAGTTTAGATCCAAGAGACATGCAAACTAGCAACTACTGAGCAAGGCTTGCTAAGGCTGCTAACTTTTAACACCAAAAACACTATCATTTACTGGTTTCTCAGGTTTATATGAAGATTTTTCTATTCTAAAAGTTGGCACACTTCTCCTAAGGTTTAGTTACTATCAGTAAGAACTTCAGACCAACATACGTTTTGTCTTTCTATCCATCCACCACTGAAATGCAGCTGTGAAAACTAACCTGATATTAAATTCTGCTCTGGTGCTGAAACAGGTTCTCCAACCTTGCACTAGGGCAAAAATGCAACTACTTGCACTTCTGAAATGTCACATGCACTGTTCTGATCCTATTTGTGCAAGTGGTCTGCAAACCTCTTCCGTCAGTTCTAAGGGTCCCTTGGCTATAATATCCAAGGGACCCTTAGAACAACAATGATTTTTTGAAATGCTTATTGTGCAGCTCCATATTTCTTGCCAATACTGTACATTTTTTTTTCATGTGGCAGGAAAAGTTTAGGGTTTGGATCCTAAGGAAATTTAAGGACATTTATAGATTTCCCCCTTCCTTGCTGTCTCCCACTCCAGCCACTTGCACCTACTAAAACCCCTCTCTAGAAATAATAATAATAATAATAATAATAATAATAATAATAATAGGTTTATTTGTAGACCGCCCTTCCTGCGATCAGGGCGGTGTACATCATAATTAAAAACATTACAACAACCAAAATTAAAAAAAGAAAAATTATAACATTATCTACCCAATGCAATTACAATGGTAACGTTCCGATGGCTTATCACGAGGGTAATAACATGGTCGAGGATAAGCCTGGGTGAATAGGAATGTTTTTAATTCCTTTTTAAACTGGGGGAGAGAGGGGGACAGGCGGAGCTCGCTGGGCAATGTATTCCAGAGGCTCGGAGCAGATACAGAGAATGCTCTTTTGGCGGTTGTTACAAGCCTGGCCTCTGGAACCCTTAACAAGTGTTGCCCACTAGATCTAAGTGTTCGGGGCGGATTGTGTAGGGAGAGACGGTCCTTTAGGTGTTCTGGGCCCAAGCCATTTAGGGCTTTATAGGTAACGACCAGCACTTTGTACTGAGCCCGGAAGCGGATAGGCAGCCAATGTAGATCTTTCATTATTGGTGTTATATGGGCGGCCCTGGGAGCACCAGTGACCACCCGTGCCGCCATATTCTGCACTAGTTGCAGCTTCCGAGTGTGATACAAAGGCTGCCCCATGTAGAGCGCATTACAGAAGTCCAACCGAGAGGTTACCAGAGCATGTACTACGGTTTCAAGGTCCCTCCGGTCCAGGTAGGGGCGAAGCTGGCGTATCAGCCGTAGTTGAAAGCAGGTGCTCCTGACCGTCGCATCCACCTGAGATGTAAGATGAAGCGACGAATCAAGGAGCACCCCCAGGCTGCGCACGGTGTCCTTTACGGGAAGCGTGATCCCGTTCAGGACAGGTGGAATCACCTCCATACCCGGACCGGGGGAACCTATCACGAGTACTTCCGTTTTCTCTGGATTCAGGCTGAGTCTGTTTTCCCTCATCCAGTCCATTACCGATTCCAGACAGGCCACGAGAGGAGCGACGCCATCCCTGGTCACTGCATCAGTCGGAGACATAGAGAAAACTATTTGGGTGTCATCAGCGTACTGATAACCCCGCGCCCCATGCCTCCGGATGATCTCTCCCAGCGGTTTCATGTAAATGTTAAAGAGCATGGGATACAGAATGGCTCCTTGAGGGACCCCAGAAGTGAGGGCCCTCTTATCGGAGCACACGTCCCCCAGCTGCACCATCTGGAACCTCCCAGAGAGGTAGGACCGGAACCACCGAAGCGCAGTGCCCCCGATTCCCACCTCTGCCAGGCGTTCCAGAAGGATACCATGGTCGATGGTATCGAAAGCCGCTGAGATGTCCAAGAGCACCAACAGGGACACGCTACCCCTGTCGATGCCCAGACGGAGATCATCGACCAGGGCGACCATGGCAGTCTCAACCCCATGGCCCGCCCGAAAACCGGTTTCAAATGGATCTAGAAAATCCGTTTCCTCCAAGATCGATTGAAGTTGGAATGCAACCGCCCTCTCGATCACCTTCCCCAAAAATGGCAGTAGCGAGACTGGCCGATAATTATTATGAACCAGGGGGTCGAGGGAGGGCTTTTTCAATAATGGTCTTACTATGGCCAATTTGAGATGGTCAGGAAATTGTCCCTCCCTCAGAGATGTGTTAATAATTTGGCGTAACAGCGAGGTTACTGCCGATCCCCCCTGGGCCACTAGCCACGAGGGGCAGGGATCGAGAGAGCAGGTTGTCTTCCGAACACTTCTAAGGATCTTGTCCACATCCTCGGTACTGACAGACTCAAACTGATCCAGTACAATTGAGTCCACGGAAGCTCTGGACGCCTCTATTCTGGATTCTGCTTTAACACTGGTGTCCAGACCATCGTTTATCCGAGAGATTTTATCCGCGAAGAAGTTGTTAAACTGGTCACAGCAGGCCTTAGTAGGTTCAAGGATCTGGTTCGGGGCAGGAGGGAGCTGAGTTAGCTCTCTCACTACCCTGAACAACTCTGCTGGACGCGACTCCGCGGACGCGATACGAGCAGCAAAGAATGAATTCTTAGCTGCTTGTATCGCCTCTCCATAGTCCTTCAAAAGATGGTCTAGGAGAGCCTTGTCGGATAAACGATGGTGTTTCCGCCAGGCGTGCTCTAGCCGTCGCAGGACCCGCTTCCTTGCCCGGAGATCTTCCGTATACCAAGGCTTCTTTTTGGAAGCAGGCCTGAGAGGGCGCTTGGGAGCGATACTGTGTATAGCCCTGGAGAGATCTGTGTCCCAGGTGTTGACTAGGGCATCAACAGTGTCGCCGTCACTTTCAACCATATATCCCTCTAGTGCTTCTTGGAACCTATCAGGTTCCATCAGCCTTCGAGGGTGGACCATTCTAATAGAAAGTTGAAGGGTCTTCCAAACAATGTGAGCTGAAGTTCAGAAGATTAATGGCAGAGCAAGAAATTAACACGCTCACCCCCCCACCCCCACTCCCCCCAAAAACAGGCATATTTTGTGCAAGTTTCGTACCTCACTGATGGAAAGTGCCTTTAAAACTTTACTTTCTTCTTTTTCCACTTAAGCTGGCATCCTGTTGGTGATGCTTATATATTGGTATGTCTTTTAATGGTTATTCAGGGGGCTTTGCTCATCTGCTGTCTGTGTCCCCACCCCCACCCTGTGACCATTTAGTGACACGGAGAAGGCAAGGAACAGCCTCAAAGCATCCAGTTTTGTTCCTAGAGCTGAATGCTTGATGATATGGAACCCTCCTGGGGTCATTAGGCGGTCCTGGAGGATGACATTGTCGTTTTACATCCAGCTATACAAACATAGCCAGATTCAGTGTGACTGTCCATTGCTCCCTCACCACTAAATGGTCATGTGAGGGGAGACAAATGGAGTTCTCCAAAGAGGGAGAAAGAATGAGGTAGAATTTTACTTTCCACCAGATGAGGCAAATTCTTAGCCATAGTTTTGTGCCTATATGTAACTATTGTCCAAGAATAAAATCAATTATAATTTTTTCTGATATTTCTAATAAATAACTGAAAACCCAGCAGTTTTTTCCCCAGTGTGGATATTCTTTTAGAATTCAAAAAATTTAATTATGTTTTATAAAGGGGCTTTAAAGAATGCCCAAAAGGGGCGGTTTGTAGGTGCCCAGAGAAGTGCAGGCCCCAATCCATTGCTTATCCAGGCCAAGGAGAAGCGGCAAATTGCCGCTTCTCCGTGGCCTGAAGCGGCACCCGCTGCACCCACTGCACCCCGTCATGGACGGCGCTCCTGAGGGGAGAAAGGGGCTGCCACCGTGGCCCCTTTCCCTTTGGCATCCTTGGCACAGCCATGTGAAGGCCGAATTCAAGGAAGCAAACACTAAGAAGGAGCTCTGTTTTGGAGCTCCTTTTTGCACCACAGAAAGGGTGCCCTAGGCGCCCTCCTGTGGCACAATGTTATTAGGCATGCCCCACTCCGTGTAAACACAGCACACGCCATGGCATCATTGGCATGCACACGTATGGTCGTCATGCTTTAAAAAGTGGCGCCGTCCATACATGCTAGGGCTGGGGAGCGTGCAGATGCTGCACGCTCCCCAGCCCTATTCACGCCACAGAGACAGCCCTTTTGGGCCATCTGTACTGGGCCATAGAAAGGTCCCCAGCATAAAAAGCTGTGCAACAGCACAGAAAGAGGACACAGATGTGGGCAGATGGCAAATGGGGAAGAATACACTTTTTCAATTAATTTTTTTACCTAAGTTAGAAAGGAGCTTTGAGATGAGGGGATGGCCCAAAGGTTTCCCAGACAAGGTCAGTTTTGAGGCATGATTTGAGCAAAGAAAAGTGGAGGTATCCTGGGATGAAAGTGGCAACCAAAGTGAGAGAAAGGAGCCTTTTATTCGGCAGGAAGAAAACTTTAGAGGGTGAAAGTGGTAGAGCAGGATGAGCAAAGCGCACAGTAAGAGATGTGCTGAATACTAGAACAGCAAAGTTATGGCAGGTCAGAAAGAGAGGAAGAAGTACTTAAAGAGGATCTAAATGTAGACACAAAATCAGTACTAGTATTTAAAGAAGGATACCAAGCAATCAGAATGATAATCATTTTGAATCATTTTGACAGCAGAATACTGGATAGCTATGAGCAGATGAAAGCAGATGAAAAGTAAATATAAGAGTAGAGCAGACAAAGAGGTAATATGTGACCCAGGTATGGGTCAGAGCTTTCTCTGTGTTGACAGAAAGGAATGGCTGGATTTTGAATTGCTGGGAAAAAAAATAAAGCCACATGACTTAGCAGTGGTTTCATTGCAGGAGGCAGAGAAGAGAGAAAAATCAGAAAGAAGACAGAGGGAAGAACAATTGGACCTACGTTTCTTGGAGAGTAACCTAGTGCTTCACCCCAACACTTACTGATGCATAAGGGAAGACTGAGATAAAAGAAATAAGAAATTGATTTCAACGTCTGTTATGGGAGCCTGATGTGTTTTTGTACATCATATCCAAGAATTTTATTGCATGCAATTGTTCCTCAGGCAAGAGCTAGATCTTCAATATCATCTTCTTTGTTGTCTGTTGGTTGATACTATCTAAAGACTGATATTCAACACTCTGAGCAAAATTGGTGGGAATTATTTCTTTACTCAAATGCTCAGAAAAAAAATTGATGCTGCCTATCTGATTTATAAAAATAGTAAGAATAGTTTAGAGCCAGCATGGTGTAGTGGTTTGAGCTTTGGACTACGACTCTGGAGACCAGGGTTTGAATCCCTGTTTGGCCATGGAAACCCACTGGATGACCTTGGACAAGTCACACTCTCTCATATCAGAGGAAGGCAAACTTCTCTGATGAAATATTGCCTATTGTAGGATTGTCTTAGGGTTTCCATAAGCTGGAAATGACTTGAAGGCACACCACCACCACCACAACAACAACAACAACAACAGGCGTCTCCTTCTCTGGAGGAGGCTTGATAGCCATCTGTATGGAGAGCTTTGACTGTGAATTCTTGCATAACAGTGAGTTGCACTGGATGGCCCTTGTGCTTTCTTCCAACTCTAAGTTTCATTCTATTCTGTTCCATTCTGTTCTGTTCTGTTCTATTCTATTCTATCAAAGTTGATAAAGCCTAAAACTATAATTACTAGTTATATGTAGCAGTATGCCTTCTTGCTTCAGACTCTGTTTTGCTGGACTGAAAGCCATACAACAATTACACAAAATTTGTGTAGGTGGGCCTTAGTGGATAAGTGGTTCATTTTTCATATTGTCCTAAATAACTTTATCTGTTCACCACTCAATGCTGAGAACACAACCTTAGCATAAAAGTTTGTACCACAAACAGGTCACTTAAAAAAAAATTAGTGGTCCTAATAATAAAGGTTATTGCTCATGTGTGATTTTTGTTTATACTTGTGGATCCCACAGCAACTTTGTTTTTGTCATTGCTCTTACATCTAATTTTCCCACTAGTCCTATGTCTATTGCCTTTTCTCAGTGCAAACTATGGACACTAAAAATAAAATGACTTGAATATAAAATGCATGAGAATTCCAGGACTCCTGTGGAAACCAAACTCCATGGATGCTCAAGTTCCATTATATACAATGGAGTAGTATTATGGGGTCAATGATATAAAACTGTAAAATCAAGGTTTGCTTTTTGGAATTTTTCTGGTGGATATTTTTGAACCATGGATTCTGTGGATACAGAATTCATGGATATAGAGGGCTGAGTTATTAATAGTACAGATGCCATATTAAGACACAAAAATAATTGTTGTTTCTCTCAGAAACCCAAACATGAGAGCATGCATACACACACACACACACTTTTTTATGGTTTATCTCTTAGTAACTAATCCTCACATTATTGTGATATGCAGTTCTATTGATTCGTGAAAGGGAAAAGCACTTCAATAACTTCTACACAATTAGATGCACTGGAACATTATTTTTCAACATGTGTGTGGACAGAATCTTTCCTGACATTCAAGGTGTCATTTTTGTAGTACTTTAACAAAATTGAAAGGGGAAAGTCAAAAGTGATATACTTCACATGCCCTTCCACTTCTCAAATGTAACAGCACAGGCTCCTTTGGGGAATCTTTTAAAAAAGAAGAATCAAGGAATTCCAGATATCTTGTTTGAGCCCCAAACCTCATTCATATATGGTTTTCCTTTATGGAAATTGCCTTTATTCTGACACACATGTGACTGACAAGTTCTATTGTATCACATCATGTGTCTTTCAGACACAACACAAGCTCTGTGGTTCTCCAGATATACCGAATGTGTGCAAGCCAAGATTAATAAACTGATGATTCACAGCTGCTTTCCATCACCAAAGCATTGCCAACTGGCATTTACAAACTCATCTGTTTCTGCAAGACTATTCTGTAAGCACATCATGGAGGGGAATATATTTATTGCCTTTTATGTTAAATTCAAAAACTGCAATAACAGGATTGCTTTCTGGTAGATACATTGACTGAAAAATAGCATAAAGGCATCACGTCTGTTATATACTAAATTAGGTTATGTTTAATATTACTTTTCTGATCCTAGGCCTAATAAGAAAGACAGGCTTACTTTTATTTCTGGGTTTTCCCACAGATTTTGTTAAAGGAAAATGTAAACTTGGATTGTGTTTTTAAAAAACAACTTTAGTCTGTGGTCTAAACCTAAAATAAGTCCATGCTGAAGTATGTCTTCATTTAATACAGAAATGGACCTGTCCAGATTTTGTTGAACTAGATTGACTTTGACCATTGTCTATGTTATCTGAGGCTGGTGAGAGTTGCAGTCCACTGACATCTGGGTTACCACAGGTTTCCTGTTGATAATCTAATAGACCTAGGACTTGTTCCCACTACAGTGGTCCCCTGGGTTATGAAGGTAATCCGTTCCGGATTACCTTTCGTAACCCAGAAATCTTCGTTTCCCGGGGGACCGCATTCTCTGACGGACCGCGAGGCCAATTTAAAGGGGCCGCGCAGTTTTTCCCTTTCTTAACCCGGGGTTTTCTTCGCATCCCGGGGGCTTTTTTTCGCCCACGGTGGTTTCGGCTCCCGGGGATTTCGTTCCCCCGGGGGCTTCGTATCCCGGGGGACCACTGTACGTTTAAATCTGGATCGTGATTCGCGTTAAATGGGTATGGTTCCCACTGAATCCAATTTTAGAAATTGATTCAGAAAGGGCAGGCATGCTTTTTACCCATTTTTGCCCATTTAATCTGCATCAAAAAGATGCTGGGAAAATGGGGTATTTTTTGGGCTGAATTGATTTATTTAGAAATAAATTGATTCAGCCCAAGTGGGAACCAGGTGGATTTGAATTGGTATCAAATCTACCCTGGTTCCCACTGGCAGCCTGGCTTGGGCAGGGAGGGGGCAACTGGCATGGCATGGCCTATCCTGGCCCCCAAATCCTTGACCCAGCCTTCTTATCAGCTTCTTTGGCTGCTGACTGGCTTCTCAGGGCTTTTTTAAAATTTTCCCGTGGCTGGGGAGGCCAGAAGAAGGTTGCAAAGAAGCTGGAAGCCTTATGACCGCCTTCCTGGTCCCCCCCCCCCCCGGCTTCTTTGCTACCTGCTTCTGGCCTCCCAGGCCGTAGGAAATTTTAATTTTTTTTTTAAAAAAGCCACAGGGTAGCCAGTTGGCAGCCAAGGAAGCCAGTAAGGAGGCTGGTCTGGGGATTTGGAGCCCAGAGATGGGCCAGGCCATCAAGCTGCCCTCTGACACTGAACCGATTCCTGAAACCATCACAAACATAGTTGGAACCACATTTTTTCAGAACTGGTTTCAGGAATCAGTTCAGTCAACAGATTTTCCAGTAAGTGGGGATGGGCCCCAAGATGCTAGAAGCTACCCAGGTTTCTCTAAACATTGATGTTACTATTGGGCACCTAAACTATGGGAGAGAGGAGGAGCCATAAAATATGAATTTTGTTGTGAAGTTCCTCACAACTGCGCTGTTAGTAAATGGCCAACTGAAAAATAATGCAGTGGGCCCTTTGTATCCATTGGGATTGGTTCCAGAACCCCTCACGGATAACAAAATCATTGGGTGCTCAAGTCCCATTAAATGCAATGGGACAGTAAGATGGTGCTCGTTGTATAAAATGGCAAAATCAAGGCTTGTGTTTTGGAATTTATATATTTTAAAGATATTTTCAAACTGTGGATTCTTGAATATGTGGATAAAAATCCGTGGATATGAAAAGCTGATTATATTAAAAATTCAAAATGTTGAGGTGTTTCTTCTCAAATCTTTCCAGCATCTATACCAGAAATGCTGGGGACTGTAATCTTGAAAAAAACTGGAGAGCCACAGAATCTCCCTCACTCCAACTTAGACTGTCACTTCTTATTATTCCTGCCCCTGCTGTGGTAGCATCAGCATTGTTGTTGTTAACTGCCTTTAAATCATCCTCAACTCATGGTGACTCTGTGAATGCAATACCTCCAAGACTCCCTATCCTCAACAGCTCTCCTCAGGTCTTGCAGACTCAGGACTGTGTCTTCTGTGATTATTTCTATTCATTTGAGATGTGGTCTTAGGCCCTGTGCACACTGGCCTTAAAAGCTGGGTTGGGGACGGAGTTGGGGTGTAGTGTCTCCATGACATCATTCAGATGACACAGTGCCGAAGGAGCACCGTATAGCCGTGGTGCCACAGCTATCGCCCCCTTTCCAGGGCACAAAATGTAGCCGCTTTTTGCAGCTCCTTTTTGCACCCTGGAAAGGCCAAATTGGGGCCATGGCGTACAGTTGTTATGGTCCCCTTACTCTCTTCCTGCTGCTCTTTAGCTTTCCAAGCATCATTATCTTTTCTGGTGAGTCATGCCTTCTCATGATGTGGCCTCAGTATCATCTGTTTGGTTATCTTGGCTTCTAGGGAGAGTTCCAGCTTGATTTGATTTGTGTTTTTAGTCATCCATTGTATCCACAGAACTCTTCTTCAGCACTACATCTCAAATGAGTTGATTTTCAGCTTTCTTCACCACCCAGCTCTCACATCCATACATAGTAATGGGAAATACGATGGTATGGACAATCCTAACTTTAGGATCTAGTTGGAATCTTTGCACTTCAGAATCTTGTCTAGTACTTTCATGGCTGCCCTTCCTTGTCTTCTGATTTATTGGCTACATCCTCCATTCTGATTAATAACTGACCCAAGGTATGGGAAATCTTTAACTATTTCAATTTCCTCATCCCCTACATCAAATAAATCCTCTGTGGTTTTCTTAATATTCAACAGCAAATCTGGCCTAGCACTTTCTTCTTTGACTTTCCTTATTAATTGTTCCAAGTCTTAGTTGTTTTCTCCTAGTAATTAATATTATTCTATCTCAAACAATGAAGACAATTGGAGAGTATCTGTAGTACACTACTTTGACACCACTTTAACTGCCATGGTGTTATCCTATATAATCTTGAGCTTTGTGGTTTGATGAGGGACTCAGAATTCTCTGCTACAGATCTCTGGGGCTCTGTCCAGCATAGAAGTCTAAGACCCTCACCAAAGTACAAATCCCAGGATTCTATAGAATGGAACTCTGACAGTTAAAATGTTATCAAAGGCCTGATCTAGATGTGCACTAAAGAGTGCCTTTAGGGCTCTTTAGTGCTCATTTAGGGTTAGGGAGGGTGCAGTGTTTGCACCCTTCCTAACCCCAAAGAGTATGAGCACCACCATTTAAAAATGGTGGCGTCCATATGGGCCCGCCATGATGTTGTCATGGTGTGTGCAGCATTTAGAAATGCTGTGCGTGCCATGATAACTTCACGCCGTGGGAGGGTGCCAAGTGCACCCTTCCCGCGGCACAAAAAAGGAGCTCAAAAACTGAACTCCTATTTGCTTCTGGGTGTTTGGTGCAGCCTTCAAATGGCCATGCCAAAGACCTGGGGAGAAAGGGGCTGCAGTGGCGGCCCCTTTCTCTCCTTAGCACTGCCAAGGGAAGCGGGGTGCAGCGGGCACCCAGGGCGCCTGCTGCGCCCCTCTTTGAGCCGCGGGGAAGCGGCAGTTTGCCACTTCGCCACGGCCTCCAGAAGCAGCGGGATGGACATTTGGCGCTGCCGGTGCAGCAGCCTTGGCCCCATCTTGCCGCTTCTTGGGGCGGCTACAGACCACCCTTTTTGGGCGGTCTGTACTGCCCCTAACTGTCTTGGGTAAATATACTCTTAAGAGTATATTAATATACTCTTGTTCAGCCAATACAAAATATTTCTTAGCTCTCCCCCCCCCGCCATTTCAACATCCCCTCCCAAATCCTTTAGTTCTGTCTCTTCCCTGCTGTGTTTGCTCCCCTAGACATTATCTGAGCTGCTTTCTCAGCTCTTGTTTTCATTTGTAAACAACTTGTTCCCTTTGTTCTTTCTTGGAGAATACATTCATGTCTCCCCTCCCCTTTTTTTATAGGTTGCTAAGAATCTGAGATGGCATTATTCTGACCTCTCAAGTACCACAGAGTTTACTGCATTTCAAGAGGAAAGGATAAAAATGTAGGAATACTACTTTATAATGAAACGAAAGATGTAGGTCCTGAATTGATGAACAAGCAATAACTATTTGCCAATTAACTAGCCAATATGTCAATAACCCATAGCCAACAAAGACCTGGAGCAATTACTGAAGATGGTCAAGGAGGAAAGTATCAAGGTAGGATTGATGTTGAACATCAAGAAGACAAAAATAATGACCGTGGAAAATATACAAGAATTCATCCTAGATGATGAGAAAATTGAAATAGTCAAGGAGTTCCCAAACCTTGGATCAAACGTTGCACCCTCCCTAACCCTATTTGCAACGCAATGGTGCTCTTTAGTGCCTGTATGTATCGGGCCATAGTTAGCTACTGTTTCAGATGTGATTTTTTTTTTAAAAAAGTAATTCTTCACTATCCTTTTCCTGAGAAGCAACTGAAATAGTTACTCCTGAATTATTATTATTTTTAACAGAATGCTTCAATTCACTAGTTTTCCATGGAAAACAAAACTAAGTAGCCTAGGGTCCAAAATACACTGCAGAAATAATCCAGTTTGAGATTGCTTTAACTGCCCTGGCTTGGTGCTAGGGAATCCTGGGAACTGTAGTTTATTGTGGCATCAGAGCTCTCTGACAGGGAGTGCTAAATATCTCACAAAACTACTGTTCCCAGAATCCCCTAGCACTGAGCCAGGGCAGTTAAAGTGGTCTTAAACAGGATTATTTCTGCAGCGTGTTTTGGACCTAAGACAAGTATTCACAGAGAGACAGAGAGAATGAGAGAGACATACCCTGGTGATCCACTCCAGACACCTTCTTCCACCACTCTGAACTGGAAAACTCTTTAGAGCAGGTTTTGGTACCAAGGAAAAACGCAACAGGAAGGGTAGAGGAAGAAAGTCCTGATTCAACAAATGTTGAATATAGGATCACACCACAGGATCTTGGCCACAGGATAGAATAAGAACAGTACTACTAGGTTTTTTAAGAGAGTGCCATAACAGTATATCCAGACATTTTACTAACAAAAAAGTCAGAAAAATGTTTCAGCACACCCTATTTTCACTGTACTGTATTTGGTACACATAAAAAAAAAAATGATACAAAAACACAGCTTTCAGAAATAAAAGTAAGAAATTCAACAGGAACAGGCTTTCACAGCAAATTCTGGGAGCACAAAAACCACTTTTTTACATGTAAGATCAGTCATGGTGGTGATCTGCAGAACAATTAAACAATTAACATTAATTAAAAATAATAATTGTAAGCCGGTCTGATAGCCTTTAGGGTTGAAGAGTAGGGTATAAATACCATAAATAAATAAATAAATAAATAAAAATGCACATTAATCACAATGTTATTCAGGTTGCAATACTACGTAGACTTACCTGAGACAAACACCATGTAGTGTTCTTGTTAAATAAACATGCATAGGATTGCATAGATGGCCTAGTGTTATATCCCTTACACCTGTCTATCAATTCCTAATCTAGATGGAATGATGTGAACCCAAAGCTTCTACAATGCCCTGTTCTGACATACTTTGGAAGTTATTTAGTGGCGTGGCAGAAAAATACTATCATTCTATATTAATCTGATTGGTAAGACCATAAAGAGTTCTGGAGATGGCTACCAGAAGTACAATGATGATGCCCAGTTTTATTTCTCTTTGTTACTGGAGACAGCTGCCACTGTGCATGTTCTGGACTGATGTCTGGACCCTGCAAGGATCTAGATGAAGACCGAGAATTCTAACAAGAAATAAGTTCTGTAGACCAGGTACTCCAAAGTTCTAGAACTGGGTAAGCAATCCACCCTGAATGGGTTCCATTGAATATATATCTAACATCTGCCTGGCCCTGAAGCCAGCAGCCAGAAGCCTGAACACCGGCACCGTACCCACTCTACTGGGACTGGAGGCAAGGCAAGCCAAGCCAGGGGATGTGGCCTAATGGGAGTACTTAAGACTCTGTCCTCCCACCCCCTTCTAACATCTGCCTGACCCTGAGGAAGCCCTGAAGGGAAGCCAGCAGCCAGAAGCCTGGCACTTGTCCCACCTGGCACTGAACACCGGCACTTTACCCACTCTACTGGGACTGGAGGCAAGGCAAGCCAGTGGGCATGGCCTAACAGGAGTACTTAAGACTCTGCCCTCCCACCCCTTCTAACATTTGCCTGACCCTGAGGGAGCCCTGAAGGGAAGCCAACAACCTGAACACTGGTTAACAGCATGACAGGACTCAGGGGAGATGATGAAAATGAGATGGCCAGGGTTAATGTGGGAGGAAAAATTGAGGTTGTATGGGGCAAAGGAAGATAAGGTGATAACAGAGCGAAATTTTGTTACAAAAGACAACGGGATTGATGTTTGAAAGCGATCCTGCCTTCAATTCACTCTGTTACCCAAAATAGGATGAGGAACTTATCAACCATTCCACAGAACCTTATCTTGCTGCTTTGCAATGCCAGGTCGGTCAAAAATAAGTCACATATAATCTATGACCTTCTTTTGGATGAAAAAGCTGACCTGGCTTGCCTCACAAACACCTGGCTGGGAGAAGACAGTGTCATCACTTGGAATCAGGCTCTCCCAGCCGGGTACTTGGTTATTGAGTAGGTAAGGGAAAGAGGGCAAGGGGGCGGAGTGACCTTGGTTTATAGAGACAATCTCACCCTGGCCAGGATACCTGTCCAGCAGTTTGACCAGTTTGAGTGTTTGTACCTAAGCCTGAAGACCAGGGATAGTATAGGGATTCTGTTAGTCTACCGCCCACCCCGTTGCCTAACAGACTCCCTATCCAAGCTGACACAGCTGGTCTCAAAGTTGCTGTTGGAGTCACCCAGGCTTTTAGTTCTGGGCAACTTCAACAACCCACTTGAGACCAGTTTAACAGGTGTGGCTCGGAAGTTCATCGAATCCATGACAACCATGGGCCTTTCCTAATGTGTCTTCAGGCCAATGCATTCTGCAGGTCATACCCTCGATGCGGTTTTCTGCGCGGAACAGGAAGATCCATGGGCGGAGGTAGTTAATACCTCCACATTGTCATGGATGAATCATTTTCTAGTCAGGGCACAGCTAAAGGCCACTGTCTGTCCCATCAAGGGTGGAGGGCCCATTAAAATGCTCCGCCCTTGAAGGCTAATGGAACCAATTGGTTTCCAGAAAGTCTTAGAGAGTTTATTGGTTGATAATGCCAGACACTCTGTCGAAGCCTTGGTGAATACGTGGAAGACCAATCCTACCAGGGCTATCAACACAATCACTCCTGAGCGTCCTTTCCTACCCGTTTTGAACCGGAAGTTTTTTGCATACAAGAGAGTTGAAGAACATGAAGCGGGTGGGACAACGACTAGAGCGTGATTGGCAGAAATCCAGACTCTTATCTGACAGAATTCATCACAAAAAATATCTTTCTTCTTATAGAGAGGCAATAAAAACAACAAGGAGATCCTCCTTGTCTGCTCACATTGCATCTGCAAAGTTCCATCTGACAGAGCTGTTTAGGGTGGTGAGGGAACTGATGGTGATGCCATCTACCCAGAACCCTCTACTTAACCCAACAACAGCCTGCTATGATGCATTTAACAATTACTTTGCAGGTAAAATCTCTCAGATCCCATTTGGATGCCAATGTTGGGATAAAGTCGTCTGATGAAGTGTCCAGTCAATCTGTTTATGAGATTAGACTGGATCAATTTCAGCTTGTGTACTGATGATGTGGACGAGATCCTTGGAAAGGTGAGGAAGATAACATGCCCTCTCGATCCCTGCCCATCATGACTGGCTGTCCAGGGGGATGAGGCCTTGATGACATTTCTGAGAGGTGTTATCAATGCATCCCTTAGGGAAGGTTGTGTACCATCTTTGTTAAAGGAAGTGGTTGTTAGACCGCTCCTGAAAAAACCTTCCCTGGACTCCCTGGACATGAAAAATTACATGCCTATATGCCATCTGCCATTTTTGAGCAAGGTGATCGAGAGGGTTGTTACTCTTCAGCTCCATGTGATCTTGGAGGAAGCCGATTTTCTAGATGCATTTCAAACTGGATTCAGGCCCGGATATGGGGTGGAGACTGCCATGGTCACCTTAACTGATGACTTTCGTCTAAGCATCGACAGAAGAAGCGTGACCCTGGTGATGCTATTAGACCTCTCAGTGGCATTTGACATGATAGACCATAAAATCCTCTTGGAACACCTGAGGAATTGGAGGCCCTGCTTTGCAGTGGTTCCATTCCTTCCTCTCAGGTAGGTTCCAGAGGGTGATGCTTGGGGACATTCACTCTTCAAAAACAGAGCTTTACTGTGGCGTCCCTCAGAGAGCCATTCTGTCCCTGATGCTATTCAACATCTATATGAAACTGCTGGGAGAAATCATCCGTAAACATGGGTCGGGGTGTTATCAGTATGCTGATGACACCCAAATATATTTCTCCATGTCTCGGTCATCAGCGATGACGACAAATGGTATTTCTCCCCTCAATCAGTATCTTATGGCAGTAATGGACTGGATGAGGGAAAACAAGCTCAGGTTGAATTCAGACAAAATGGAAATACTTATGGTAGGGGCTTCTAAACCAGGTATTGGGTTGCAACCTCCTGTCCTAGAGGGGTTCACGCTCCCCTCGAAGGAATGTGTTTGCAGTTTGGGGGTGCTTCTTGATCCGTTGCTTCACATGAAGAATCAAGTGAATGTGATGGTCAAGAGCACCTGTTATTAGCTTCAGCTGATATGCAAACTGCACCCTTTCCTGGAACCCAGAGACCTTGGAACCATAGTACATGCCCTGGTAACTTTGCGACTGGACTTTTGTAACATGCTCTACATGGGGCTACACTTGTGCCTAGTCCGGAAACTCCAAATGGTACAGAATATGGCAGCCAGACTGATTACAGGAACAACTGGGAGTGATGATATTAAGCCTATACTGAAGTCACACAACTGGCTGCCCATCAGTTTCCAGGCACAGTACAAGGTGTTGGTGATCACATGACTTAGGCTCAACTTATCTAAGGAATCACCTGCTTCCATATAATCTGCCCCGTGCACTCAGATTCTCTGGGAGGAATCTATTACAACCGGTCCGGACTAGATTGGTTGCCACCTCCCAGAGCTCTTTTTCAGCTGTTGCTCCCACATTATGGAATGGCCTGTCGGATAAGATCCATCAAATATCCAACTTAGATAGCTTCAAGAAAGCTATCAAGATGGTCTTTTCCAGCAGGCCTTCCCAGAACAGACCCCGGCCATGTAAAGACCCCCCATATCTCTCCTGATCGATGTAGCTCTGGCTGTGATGACCCTGCATACTGTTAATTTTAATAATGTAAAGAAGAATTTTAATTAACATTGGAATTTTAATATTATAATTGTTTAATCTTGTTTTAAGGGGGATTTGTATATGTATATAATTGTATTTTTAACTGTTGTACACTGCTTTGATTACACATGCAAAAAGCGGGATATAAATAAAAGTTTTATTTATTTTATTATTTATACCTTTATTCCCAGAGCCCTTTCAAACCACACATTTATAGAGAAAGTGGTGAATCTGCAAATTCTGTGTGGATTTAATATATCTGTTTAATCCAATTTACCAGCGTCCTCATTAGAAAGACGTTTTGGCAATTTGTGAGATTACAATTTTTATATCATGCATTTTTTTAAAAAAGGAAAGAATTTAAAAGAAAGGGGGAGTAGGATTTGACTTTTCGTTTATTAGTGGTTTAACAAAAAACCTCTAATTTAATGTGCCTTATGCTGTTAATTTAAAGGCAACATCACTAACAAATTTTTATAGATGAGATTTGCAACAAAATTTGTACTGTAGCATTCCTATTCCATTCCTTTCCAAACACTCCATTCCACTGCATCCATAATCTGAACACTGGGAGTAGAAGAAATGATAGCTCTGACTTATTATGAGCTAGAGGCAGTACAGACCAGCACTTTGTGCTGGCATGACTGCATACTAAGGCTGCGCTAGCGCTGAGCATTCACATGCTTCAAGCCCTTGTTCCGCTTCCCATGCACCAGGGTGTGCCTGTCCACACAATGGATGATGCACCGGTGCTGCTGTGTCCAAACAGTGCTCCGTGGAAGGGATGTCATTATGGCACATGAGCACACCTATGGTGCCCCTTCTGGGATGCAAAAGAACCCACTGGGAAGTGGGTTCTTTTGGATCCTTCCTGAGGCTGCAACGTCTGGTTGTTGCGGCCTCCATCTGGGGCTCAAAGGGGTGGTGTTGAGCCGCCTGTCTGTTGTGCCCCTTAAACTCACACTTAAATTAGTCGGACTTCCTTCCTATTTATTTAAGTCATGACTAACATGCCACACCAATTCATATTTGCCTGTTTTTCAAATATGTATCTGAAAGGAAATGACAGAGGTTTAAATAAATAGGATGGAAACATGAAATAAACATTTTTATCTATACCCTAAATCTTTTTGCAACAGCTAGAACAAATAGACCTCCCTTAGAGTATTCGACTATACCCAACAATTCTCAAAAATATATGTTTTGAAGCAGTTCAACAGTTGATTGCCTCAATGACCAACTCTTCAACATTATCTGCTAGTTTTGTCCCTGCTGCTGTTCATCTCACATACTTCCCACCTGCATCCTCTGTAGCCAAGAGCCTGCTTTGGGGAATTTTAATATTAGCTCAAATTGCAAGATGAGTTGGCTACGATACTCTTGCGGGATTTTCTCCCGTTGTGTATACCAAGAGGCCGGGTTTCCAAGGAATTCAGCAGAGACAGGCTTGTCTAATTAATGTCCAATTTATTAAAGAGAAAGACACTCACGCAATACACTTACACACACGCACACATACGAGGCTCAGGAAGATCAGTGGTTAGCGTTGGAAATAGGTTTGAGGCTGGACTAATGGTGATGCTTACCCAAAGCGTAAATTCTCCTCGGGGATCCGAATGAGACAGTGATTTCTGGGACAAGTCTGCTCCGCAGCCTGAGTTTGAGCAGCTCTTGTCGGTGTCCAGTTCAGAGATCAGACTGACGTGGAGTATGCAGACCTCCAGACTGGCACACTGAGGGCCCAAAACTAGGGGTTTATATAGGGAAAATATCCCCTCTGGCAAAGGTGTTTAATTCTGGGCTGATTGCTTGTACAATAGGGTCTGATAGACTCGAAGGGATTAATCCTTTGTAATTATCACCTGGAGAGGATGTCTCAAAGCTCCCCGGATTATGAGGAGATGCTCCAGGAGGGCAAACATTACACCTCCAAATTGATCAGATTATAATCTGAGGCGACTCCCTTTGACTATCTGGTGATAGTATGTGTCTGAGAAGATGTGTCCACTATACTCTAATCCTCTTTTTTCCTGTTTGACCAGTCTTTTCTGGTCTGGCCAATTTCCAGGCTTGACCAGCAACCAGGGTTCATCTAGGGGTCATATAAATGTATATCATTTATGCCATGATTTTATACAGAGCACTATGGATAACACCTCCAGTGACTTTTAGGATTTCTTATTATTTTTCAGGATCTGTTTTCTGAAAGACAAAAAAGAGTAAATAAAGCCAGAGACAAAAGTGGAAGGAAAGATATTTCACATTCACAACACATTACTGGAACTAGTTACAGATGGCAAACAGGAAACCAAACAGATATACAGTGTGGACTTTAAGAAATCTGATTTCAGTAAATCTAGGGAAATACTAGGTGAGCTCCCATGGTCTGTTCAAATGGAAGGGAGTTCATGGTGCATAGGACCATCTTAAAGGCAAGCTATTGAAAGTCCTATAACAAACAATTCCAGTGAGGAAGAAAGGTGGAAGGTGTCTAAAGAAACCCATTTGGATGCACTCTAGAGGGGCATGTACAAGAAATGGAAGAAGCAGGAAATCACCAAAGAGAAATAAAAATGAATATCCAATACTTGTAGGAAATACTGAACCTCATAATGAGCTCAAGTTTGCTAAAGAGTTTAAAAATAATAAAAGCAGGGCTGTTTTTTGCTATATGTGGCGCAAAAGGGAGAACAAGGAAATAGTTGAAGATTGTGAGGTGCTAACAGGGGACCAGGAGAAGGTGGAACTGTTCAACAACATCTTTGACTCATTCTTATCCCAATAGAAAAACAACAGTCATCTACCTCATGAAAAGAGAGCAAATGATGCAATAAGGAAATTGCAGCCAAGGGGGCTTAGAGACCGCCCAAAAGGGGTGGTCCATAGGCACTCAGAGAAGCGCTGGACTGGATTCTGGGCTGCCTCACTGGCAGCCCTTGCAGCCCCAATCTGCCGCTTCTGCAGGCCACTGAGAAAGCAAATTGCCACTTCTCTGTGGCCTGAAGCGGGGCGCAGCAGGCGGCCTGGGAGCCCACTGCCCCCGCCATGGATGGTGCTCCCAAAGGGAGAAAGGCTGCTACCATGGCCCCTTTCTCCTCGGCATCCTTGGGGCAGCTGTGTCAAGGCTGCGCCAAGGACACAAGAGCCAAGAAGGAGCTCCATTTTGGAGCTCCTACTTGAGCCGCAGAAAGGGTGCCACAGGTGCCCTCCTGTGGCGGGATGTCATCAGGAGTGCACTATCTAAACACGGTGCATGCCATGACATCATTGATGCGTGTGCATATGGACAGTATGATGCAAACATGGCACCATGCATACACGCTAGGACTGGGGAGGGTGCAGATGCTGCGCGCTCCCCAGCCCTATTCACGCCCCAGGGGCGGCCCTTTTGGGCCGTCTGTACCGAGCCCTGAATATGTAAAGAGGTAGTACAGTAATACCTAAATGAATTCTAAATGAATTAAAAGTTCCAGTAGTGGATGAACTGTATCAAACGGCATTAAAGGAATTTCCAAGTATAATTCCAGACCCACTGTTAGTCATCTCTCAGAATTTTGGGAGAACAGGAGAGATCCCCACAGACAAGAAGAGGGTGAATGTTGTCCCCATCTTCAAAAAGGAGGACCCAATCAATTACTGTCCAGTCAGCTGGATGTCAATACCAGGAAAGGGTCTAGAACAAATTGTCAAACACTCTGCTGAGAGCATGATCAGTCTTATCATATGACAAAAGTAAGCAGACACACAGTGAGAAGCAGCTTTCTCCTTACCCCTCCACATGATGTCATAGCACTTTCATGGGACAGTTGTAAAAGAAGCATGACTTTTGCCAGACAGGTTTTTCCAGTGCAACAAAAGATCTGCTTTTGTGACCATCTCCCTGAGATAGAGAATAAAAGTGCTTCAAAGGTAAGGAGAAAGTCACCAATGCATGTCGGCTTTTTTTTTTAAGAGCAAGCATGGCTTTTCAAAAAAGAAGTCATGCTAGACTAATCTTATCTTTCTTTCTTTTTTTTTTTGATAGTGTTATGAACTTGGTATGCTGCTGATATAATCTATCTTGAATTGAGTTAGAGTTTTGACAAGTTCCTTCAAAACATTACAGACAAGCTGGTAAAATGTGGGCTAGGAAGTGCTATTAGGCTTTTGTAACTGATAGCTAATATTTCAGAAGATAGGATCAGGATTCAAAATGAACTTTACAAATTGCAGAGTTGGACCAAAGTTAATGAATTGATTCACAACAAGTACAAATATAGAATCGACCACATATGGTTTGACAACAGCACATGTGAAAAGGATCTAGAGATCCCAACTAAACATTAGGAGGAATTTCTTGATGGCAAGACATTTTTAACAGTGGAAGAGACTCTTTCAGAGGGTTGTGGATTCTCCTTCTTTGGAGGTCTTTAAACAGAGGTTGGATGACCATCTCTTGGGAGTGGTTTAGTTGTGTCTTTCTGCATAGTATGGAGATGAACTAAATGGCTCTTGCAATATGATTCTTTAATTATAAAATAACTGACACTGAGAGATAAGCAAAACAACAATTTAACAAGCAAATCCAAGCATCTAAGCTTTTCCCTTAGCTGCTTACACATGTTACAGCAATTTGGAACCCATATCAGAATTTATGTCCTTCTTCTCCTCTTCATATTGCTTGGTTTTGATCTCATTGATAACATTATTTGGTTAACAGAAGCTGTTGCAGCAACAGACAGACAGACAGATATATATTTTAAAAAGTTACCAAAATACCTGATGTTGAAATTAGGGCTATGCAATTTGTTCACATCTCAAACCCAGCAATTTGGACCAGGTCCAAATGGCCCAATCATAGAAGGCAATCATATAAGAAAAACACCACAGTAGTATGATGCAGCAGGGAAGAATGTGAACTGGGATTTGCTCATGTGCTCTATGCCCAGCTGCCTTTGATGTCTCATGACTGGAATATAGTAATAGATGGATATAACCTTTTTAAGAGAAATAGGCCAAACAGGAAAGGAGGAGGAGTAGCATTATATATCAGGGTTGTCTACACCTGTGAGGAGATCCAGGACTTACACCCTGGAAGTCAGGTGGAGAGCATCTGGATAAAAATTAAAGGGGAGCGAAACAACAAGGATGTTTTTGTGGGAGTCTACTACAGATGCCCAGCTCAGGTGGAGGAATTGGACAATGCCTTTCTAGAACAGATGACCACTCTCTCAGATAGGAGAGATGTAGTAGCGATGGGAAACTTCAACTATCCTGATATTTGTTGGAAATCAAACTCAGACAAAACATTAGGGTTTAGCAAATTCCTCACTTGCCTGGAAGACAATTTCATTGTACAAATGGTGAGAAGAGGCAACAAGGGGATCACTCATTTTAGATCTGACCCTAACCAACAGGGATGACCTGGTTAATGGGCTGCAAGTGGTGGGATCCTTAGGTGGGAGCTTCCATGTTCTCCTGGAGTTTGTTATACAATGGAAAGGAGAAGCCAGGCATAGTCAGAAACATATTTTAGACTTTAGGAAAGCTGATTTCAATAAACTCAGGGAAATACTGAGGGTAATCCCATGATCAGTAATAGTAAAAGAGAAAGGAGTTCAGGATGGATGGGAGTTTCTCAAAAGGGAGATACTGAAGGCACAATTTCAAACAGTTCCAATGAGGAAGAAAAATGGGAGGTGTCTCAAGAAACTGGGATGGATGACTAAGGAATTTTCAACTGAGCTAAGTTTTAAACGGGACATGTATAAGAAATGGAAAAAAGGGGAAATCACCAAGGAGGAATTGAAGCAAATAGCTATCACATGTAGGGGTAAGTCAGAAAAGTAAAAGTACAGAATGAGCTCAGGCTTGCTAGAAACGTTAAGAACAACAAAAAGGGCTTTTTGGGGGGTATGTCCATAGCAAAAGGAAGAAGAATATGATAGGGCCACTGCGTGAACAGATCTCTCACATAAAGCAAGGGCACACGGTATTAAATTACCATATATACTCTTGTATAAGTAGGAAAATTTCTTCCAAAACACCTGGGTCAATTTATACCTAGGTCAATATGGTAATACAATGGGTAGCCACAGGAATCTGTTCCAGGCACAAACACACCTGTGGAAACCAAATACAGTTGTCCCTAATGGCTACACCACCATTGGGAACAACAGGGGTTCAAAGCGGCTCACAATTTAAAAGATTGATACAAATAAAATATGCATGCCAGAAAGAATTGGAAGCGGGGGTAAGAAAAAGAGACTCATAACAGGTACCCCTGCAAAGTCCTCCTTGTTTCCAGGCTCCATGTGTGAACTCTGGGCCCATTGCTCCTGGACCCCATTGTCTCTTTGGGCCAGACCTGGAGAAAAGGAGGCTGGCAAGGGTTCTGCCTCACTCACGCAGGGCTGGAAGGAGCAGTCTGTGCTGCTAGCAGTGTGCATAGCCCTAGAAGCACAGACTGCTCCCTCCAGTCCTGCGTAAAGGAGGCAGTTTCTTTCCAGCCCCCCCCCCCCTTGCCTTGAGTGGCCAAAAGAGACGAGGCCTCCCTGCTGCCCATCTGCCAAAGCTCCCCAGCTTCTCAGAGGTGACCAATGCATTGGATAATAAGAGCCTGTGCAGCTCCATTGCGCACTTGCTGGTGCCCAGCTGAGATTTCAGCCCAGTCTGGAAACAGGCCCAGGCCCCCTCAGGCAGGCCTACTTCACACTCCCGTCCCCTCCTGGGGAAGGGAAGAGAAGTGAAGCCCCACCAAAGAGATGAGGAAGAAGCAGAGCGGTGGCGGTGCACTCTGGACAACTTTTGGGGGTCCGTGACCAATAAGCCCAGAGCTTGCACGTGGAGCTCAGAAACAAAGGAGGACTTTGCAGAGGGACTCTGCTTGCCTTTTACTTATCCCATCCTCCCAATTCCTTCCAGGCCCCATATTGTATTTATATCAATCTTTTAAATTGTGAGCTGCTTTGAGCCCCCATTGTCTCTAATGATGGTGTGGCCACCATTATATTTAACCCTCCTTACTATGGGTCATACCAAAATCCCCAACTTTGGCCCCAAAACATGCCCTCAACTTAAACATGAGGTTGACTAATAGTTGAGTATGTGTGGTGTATATCATTAAATTCAATTCAATCTTTATTTATGGTCTTTGACCAAAGATATCTCAGAATTGGATACATATTGATAAAACAATTGTATAAAAGCACTACATCTAAATAAAATCAATTTAAAACAAGACTTGAAGCAAGAATATACAAGTAGAGAGAAACATTACACATCACCATAAAGGGGGCAGTATTTCCAGCTATTACCATTGATTCTGACCCTTAATGATTTGTGTGTGGCAATAGCTGCTGCACAAAATCGGGCCATATTTTCAGTAATTGATGGATCTCTAACCTCGAGCAATAAATTCAATTAGTGATTAGCTGTTTGGCCTGGATGGTTTTGTAAAATCAGATAAATCAGTGAAGAAAGCACTCCTTGATAGAATGGACAATACAATATGATATGTTGGAGTGGTTCAACTGAAGTATCAGAGCATAAGCAAGTCCGGTTCTTATAAGGGAGATTCTTATATTTCCTGTATAGGACTGCAGAGGGGAGAACATTAAAGCGGGCTGCAGTAAAGGCCATCCTAAAGTTAGGTATTATTAGATTGGTTAAATAAGGTGGCCTAGTAAAGGTCTTTTCCAAACTTCCCAAGACTGGGATATTCCTGATTTTGCCTCTGTGAATTTGTAGTTCTATGTCCCAGATCCATTGTTTGAAGGCCATTTTTGCCCTTTCATGGCCCATTTGTATAAGGATACTTTGTGAGAAACCACATTTGCTCAAGATGGTGTTTACCATCGTTTTCCAGGAGGAGGAATAGCTATCTAATAAAACTAAAGGAGCTAACCCACATGGAGCAAATATAAACTTAAGCCAGAAATTAATTATTATAATACAAGTTCGTGCTTTGATGATGATCAGGCCCACCTTAAAGGGGATTGCTGCATTTGGCACTGAGCATGATATCAAAAATATACTTCTTAAGAATTTGGTCTGTATTATCTCACATTTGTCAAAGTTATTATAAGTACAAATTTGAGTTCCAAATAATAAGACTGAGGTGATCTTGGCTTCAAAAACTTGTATAGCTGCTGGTATATAATTTCCTCCTTTGGTGTAGAAAAAGCTCCGCAGTGCTGTCATATTCCTATATGCGTTGTTAAATGCTATTTCTGCCTGGAGTTTCCATACCCCTGATATATCGTTAAACTTCAGGATGTTGTCTAGTTACTTCATAGCTGCCCTCCCATGTCTTAGTCTTCTAATTTCTTGACTGCAATCTCTATAGAAATTTTTGAACTATTTCTATGTCTTCACCATCTACTTTAATACGTCTGCTTTAAAGTTATGTAAATCATCTATGTCTATTTTTATTTTTTACTTAATTATTATTAATGTTCAGTTATAAACCAGTCCTTGTGCTTTCTTCAGTAATTATTATGGCATGTGCCCCGAGGAAGGCAACCAAAATGGTGAAGGGTCTGGAAACCATGCCCTATAAGGAATGACTTAGAGAGTTGGGTATGTTCAGCCTGGAGAAAAGGTTTAGAGGTGATATGATAGCCCTGTTTAAGTATTTGAAGAGGTGTCATATTGAGGATGGAGCAAGCTTATTTTATGCTGCTCCAGAGAACAGGACCCAAGGCAGTGGATTCAAACTAGAGGAAAAGAGATTCCACTTCAACATTAGGAAGAACTTCCTGACAGTAAGAGTTGTTTGACAGTGGAACACTTTCCCTCGGAGTGTGGTGGAGTTTCCTTTTTTGGAGGTTTTTAAACAGAAGCTGGATGGCTATCTGTCGGTATTTTTGGTTGAAGTATTTTTATTGTGTGTTCCTGCATGGCAGGGGGTTGGACTGGATGGCGCTTGTGATTTCTTCCATCTCTATGATTCTAAGATTCTAAGCATTAAGTGTTCTGACCCTATTTTTGTCATGTTTTACTTCTCATTGTCTTTAACGTATTGAAGAGTTTCATCTGCCATCCATTGAGTCTTTTCTTACTTTTCGCTATGGATAGAATGTGTTATTGCACTCCTCCTTGGCAATGTCTATGGTTTCTTTCCAGCATTCTTCTGACTCCTATATTGCAAACCTATTGTTTACATTATCTTTAAATTCTACAGGGAAGTTTTTTGGATTATATTTTGGCAAGATGCTTGGTTTAGTGTTCTTCTTTAGCTTTAGTCTAACTTTTGATATTATCAGTTCACAGTCTGTGCTACAATCTGACCCTGATGTTGTTTTTACAGAGAGAATGGAGCTCCTCCATCTTCTGCCTTCAACTATGTAATCTATTTTGATTTCTATATTTATATAGTCAAAGCACCCTTCCCTAAACTGCAAACCCCGGGATTCCATAGGATGTCAATTAAGGTGGGATCATAAAGTTTAACTATGTAGGGGAAGAGGCCATGTTTCTGGCAGTCAGAGATAAATCAGGAGCTCCCTGGCTTTTCATTACCAGAGTCTGGAAAAGTTAAATTTTGAGATTATAATTCCCGAGCCCCCAAACAGCATGGCCACTACTGGCCATGGAGTCCAGAATACTACCTTTCCCCAGTTTTGCTCTTTATATGTTTAGTACTCCCACGGTTATAAGGAATTCTTGAATTAACAATTTTCTACTCAAGTATTTATTGATTCTGTCATTACAAATATGTTCCATAGTGACAAACTGATAGGTGGTTACTTAGTTCCCCCACTTTTTTAGATCAATGTTTCCCAAGTGTGTTCTTTCTGATAGATGAATAGATTATTGAACTATAATTAGCCCAAACTGGGTGGGAAGAGGAACAAATTTCATGACAGCTGAACCTGAAGAAGTTCTGAACAACAACAAAAAGAGTGAGAGGCAGCATTTCCTGCCTAACAATCTATACACCTTTGATTTGATTGAGTTACCAGAAACATTATGCTCACGGTGTCAAGTGTAGTGGAATAATGAAGCTAAAATTGACAGAAAGGCTGAGAATGTCTCAAGGATTCTGCTTGTTAAGTATCTAGAAAATCTATAGTTGTTGATGATTCTGAAGCAGGTCCATGTGGGCTTTTATAAATGCTGTAAAGGAAAGTTGGGTGAAACCATGGGATGTTCACAGGGGCTATATGTTCAAGGTTGGACCTGTTCCACATGGCATGAACACAAAGAACACAAAGTTTATGAACTGCCAGAAGCTCCAATATAAAGCAGAAGTTCTGTTCTTGGGGATTAGGCTGGATATCATATCAATATGTCTCTTGTGAATTTTAAAAAATGGCACACAAGCTTTCAACTAACCAGTTAAGGAGCACTACAAATAATTACCCATATGGGGCATTCTATGGCTAAGGAATTACTTATGCCTATTCTTCAGCCAGTACAGTCACTGGGAAAAACCTTTTTGATTTCAGTTCTCAGAATGTTCACTGGCCATTTTGACTCAGGAGCTTATCGCTTACCTTTTAAAACTGGTTCCAGCCTTCCGGGCAAGAGCCTGGATGTGGGATGGAGGCTCCAGAACCACCAGCCGCCATCAGTTTCTGACTTCTAAAAAGTGCTGGTGGAGTGCAACTGGGACCCATCTTGGACCCAGGCTGATAGCAGCTGGCAGTTCTGTAGTGATTTAGTAAGAGATAATCCCCACCTCCACCCCACATCCCGGCTCCAGCCTAGGAGGATGGAGCTAGTTTAAAAGGTGAGCTATCAACTCCCCATGATTCTGTAAATTGTAATCCAAAAAAAGTTAACTTTTCTAAGCTCTGGGTTTGAGGACTTGTTCTGCAAGCAATAAACTAAATGGGGGGGGGGGGATCTTTAATACATGCAGAGATGTTTCCAAAAATAGTGTCAAATAACTCAGAGCAATTTTCTCCTTTGTAGTTTTCATGAATCAAACAGAGGCATTATTTTTTTTTAATCAAACACTGGAATAATTTCCAAGGAAAAACATTTATGGTTTCATTACCTCTGCCAGATGCTGAGAAATAATCTCTATATTTCTTAGATTATTTCATCCTTGGAAGGCAAAATGTTCTTGCCCTTCCAGTAGAAAGGTTAGAAAAGGTCTTTTTTTCTTGCTTTATTCTGCAGCAACCATCCCATACAAGTTGGTCTATTTTCTACTTTTCACCCAAAAGTAAACCCAGATGATTTCAAAGGGATTAATTCCCAATTAAGTATGTTAATAAAACAGAGTTCAGGAATGTTCCTTTCTGAGCTATGATTCCCAGAAAATCCAGAGCTTGTGCTGGCTGGGGACTTCTGGTAACTGTAATCCAAAAAGGGGAGCTTTTCCAAGTTCTGCCATAGTTGCAGCCTGATTTCTACAGATTATCTATCCTGGCAAAGGAAGACAAAACTCATTTGGAAGCTAGTGCCAGCACTGCCTTTTTCAGAGGAAATTATGCTTTGCCATGTTATATGCTTTGTTGATTCTAAATCACTGCAACACAATTGTTATTGGGTTCCTGCATGGCTCCATTAAAATAATAATTATGTCTGTAAAAAGAGAGGTAATGAGAGCTGAAATTAAAGCTCTAAGCTCAGCCTTCCCCCCAAAGAAGATGTGAGCAAAATGTTCTAGCTTGTTATTATTAAAAAAATATGAAGTTCCCGGTGTGATCAAATTTATGCTATTAAGAGCATAACAGTGACAGAGCCATGTGCTGCTGAGCACAGTTCAGCTGTGACTCAGTGTCTTGATATAATTAATTGAACCTTGCCTGTGTCATCATTGATTTGTATATATTCAATAATCTTCCCAAAATGTATGAGGAGGGACAATTATTTAAAAAATTGCTAGGATGGGATGGCACTATCAATTACCTCTGTGAAATAAAGCCCAGAGAAAGGGTCTCTCCAGCAGAATCCTTTTCCAACCCTCATTTGTTGTTGTGTGCCTTCAAGTCCTTTCTGACTCATGGTGACCCTAAAGTGAATCTCTGAACAAATCTTGGCAAGAAAATTTTCACCTTAGGGTCACCATAAGTCAGAAACCATTTGCAGGCACACAACAACAACAGTGAACCTATCACAGGGTTTTCTCAGCAGAATTTGTTCAGAGGGGGTTTGCCTTTGCCTTCCTCTAACACCAAAAGTGTGTGACTTGCCCAGGATCACCCAGTGAGTTTCCAGGGCTGAGTAGAAACTTGAACCCTGGCCTCCATAGTCATATGCAACACTTAAACCCCACATCATGCTGGCTCTCTTAAACCCACATGTATTAGGATAATAAAAATACACACTTTGCAGTGTGTGGGTTGTTAAGCATTTTCCAGCTTCAAAGAGTATTGTGGGCAGTGCTGTAAATAATGCACTCAAAAATTAACTCCCTCAACAAGAAAGGATGTCTCAATACATCAAGATATCCAGTCCCCCCCCCCCCCCCCAAAAGGAAGGAAGGAAGAAGGAAGGAAAAGGAAAAAAGGAGTCAACTTTGCAAAGTTGTTCATATGTCTGATTTTCAATTAATATTTTGTTTTGTTGTTTTTGTGTGCCCCAAAACATCTGCTTTTGGTGCAAATTTTCCTTCTGAAAAACTAAGCTTTTAAAACAAAAGTCCAAAAATGCAAGCAAACACAAAAAGGTCTTGTACTCTCACCTAGCAGGGACAAAAGATGTTTGGAATTATTCATTCTTGTGTGCTAGACCAAAACAAGCTTGTTTTGTGTCAGCAGAGTCCTATCATTAGGCTGTTGAAGCCAAACCAAGGCCAAATCTGAACTGGAGTCATGGAGTCTTCAGAAAAGGTTGCTGGAAAGTATGTGTGTGTGTTTTTTTTAAATTTGAAACTATAACAATAATTGCTGATTACATTGTTTGATAGTGTACCTAATTAGTTAATATTGTTCTTCATATTTTGTCTGAGAGTGATGGTATTTCCACAAGATCTTAGATTTGCATTTGATTGCATTCATTTCCCAGTATTTTACTCTCCCAAAACATAAATCTTTGTAACATCCATTGTTTTCTTAGACAAGGAACATGATGAAGTTTAGTAAATGCCACAAATATTACTTTTCCTAAGACTTGTCTGCAAATGCCTTTAAGGTTAGCTACATTTTCACACATTTCATCTCTGGGAAGCATCAAGATAGCTCATGGATGGGCAAGTGGGGAGGGACAAGGGACCCTTTCCCCCTCAAGATACCATGGGGACTGCACACTCCTCCTCACAATGGTTCCACATGACTTTATTTTCCTCTGTTGTCCTTTCAAAATGGTGACAGGAAGCGACAACTCCTGGATCCCATTTTGAGAGGAACTGCAGAGGACAATTGAGGTATTTGGGTTCTGGGCTGCATGTGAGTGTGGGGTGGTGAGTTTTTTTTCATTTGTTTTCATGCATTTATGTGGCTTCTGCATGGATATAGGACAATCATTGTCCCCAAATTGTGTTGATTTAAAATAAATAGGGTTGGGGGGGGATATTTTTTAGAGGCTGGTGAGTGTCATCAGGGACCACATGTGGCCTGAAGGCTACCATCCCTGACACAGCTGGTAGTTGCATTATAAAAACTCATTTAAATGGGAACGGTAGATGAGACAAGGAACTGGGGGAAAGGAGGAAAAAGGAAGGGGGAAAACCCTTTCTCAAAGTAAGAAGGTCTTGGTGAGATTAGGAATGGAATGGATGATGAGTTTCTAAAGCACTGAAAGCAGAGTGGGCAGCTTACAGCCATAGGGCCAAATATGGCCTTCAACATAATTTCACAGCCCTCTGCAGTGACTGGGCCAAGCCTCCATAAAAGAGTTATTTCTTCTGTAGCTGTTATTTCACCCCATTTGTCAATTTACATGACTTTGGGAGCTATTTCTGGTGAACCCTGAAAACAAGGCTATGTTTTGTGAAGTCAAAATGGTTTGTGCATTTCAAGAGGAGTAACGTTTAACTTGGCAAATATTGTGAATTTCTTTCCTGTCTTCTCTTTTATTAACAGTTTAAAAACTGCCATCTAGAACTGAAGTCATTACCATCACCATAGCAACCCTCCAACTATGAATCCATTTCAGGAACTGAATCACACCCATGAACCCTATTACACCTAGAATCACAGAGTTGGAAGAGACCCCAAGGGTCATACAGTCCAACCCCGTACTTTGCAGGAACACACAATCAAAGCACTGCCAACAGACGGCCATCTAGCCTCTGTTTCAAGACGTCCAAGGAGGGAGGGAGACTCCACCACTCTCAGAGGAAGTGTATTCCACTGTCAAACAGCTTTTACTGTCAGGAAATTTGTTCTAATGTTTGGGTGGAAACTATTTCCCTATATTTGGAATCCATCGCTCCATGTACTAGTCTCTGGAGCACTAGAAAATAAGCTTGCTCCATCTTCAATGTGACCATTTCAAATATTTAAACATGGTTATCATATTACATCTTAATTTTCTCATCTGGTATTGATATCAAGCTGATTAGGCAATATTTGTTTGAGTCTTCTTCCCCCTCTCCACCTTTTTTTTTTTTTTTTTTTTAAGATGGGGATGAATTCCTCCAGTCTGCTGGAACTTCTCCTGTTCTCCAGGAGTTTTGAAAGGTTTTGAAAGTTTTGAGTTTTTTATTGCCAGTGGTTCTGAGATTATGAATCCCACTCTGTGAACTGAATCGTAGAATCTTAGAGTTGGAAGAGACCGAATCAAAAGGCATGAACAACATGTCTGCTGAATTTACTAGCCTGTAAATAGAGGTGACAAATTGGAGCTGGCTGCTTTGGATTGGGTCTAAAATCAATGACTGGAGGAAGCTCCACTCCTTCCCTGCTCATTTGAGAATGGAAGAGCTTGAGCAAGGGGCCTCCTCAGACTCATAGCAAGCTGAATTCAAACAGTTTTTTCTTGCAGATCTAGATGCAGAGTAGAGGCTGATGGTTCCCATGTCAATGGGGCGGTTATCTGCCCTGGGTCTAGTTCAGGAGTTAACCAGAGTGGCATAATGGGACATAATGTTAAGCACTTCAGGTCATTACTTTAAGATTAGGATTAAAACCTGGAACAAACTCACCACTCTATTGACATAGAAGCCACTAGCTGCTGCCACCTAGATGACACTTTGAAACAATTCAATTTGTCTTTTGTCATTTTGTCAGACAATAAGCATTCATATTTAACATAATCCAAATACTCATATTTACACCATATCAACATTCAGTGATGACAAACAAAGAATGTAATTATGCCCCAAAAGCCATTGGTATGTTGACTGCAGTTGTTTATAAGTGAAAAAAAGAAATAAGTGGTAGAATTATTCTATAATCATAGAATTATAGAATCATAGAGTTGGAAGAGACCACAAGGGCCATCCAGTCCAACCCCCTGCCATGCAGGAAATCACAATCAAAGCATCCCAGACAGAAGTCAATCCAGCCTTTGCTTAAAGACCTTCAAGAAAGGAGACTCCACTACACTCCAAGGGAGTGTGTTCCACTGTCGAACAGCCCTTACTGTTAGGAACTTCCTCCTAATGTTGAGGTGGAATCTCTGTTCATATAGCTTGCATCCATTGTTCTGTGTTCTAGCCTCTGAAGCCTCAGAAAACAAGCTTCCTACCTACTCAATATGACATCCCTTCAAATATTTAAACTGAGCTATCATATCACCTCTTAACCTTCTCTTCTCCAGGCTAAACATCCTCAGCTCCCTATGTTGTTCCTCATAGGGCATAGTTTCCAGACCCTTCACCAACTTAGTCACCCTCCTGTGGACACCCTCCAGTTTCTCAAAATCCTTTTTGAATTGTGGTGTCCATAATTGAACACAATATTCCAAGTGGGGCCTGACCAAAGCAGACCTGACCAAATACGGTGGCATTATTACTTCCCTTGATCCAGACACTATACTTTTATTGATGTAGCCTAAAATTGCATTGGTCTTTTTAGCTGCTGCATCACACTGTTGACTCATGTTCAACTTGTGGTCTACTTGGACTCCAAGATCCCTTTCACTTAAATCCTGGCCTACTGTGATCTTGGAGAACATGGCTTATACCTGGGAGATTCTGGAAGTTGCAGTCAAAATATAACTTTTCCAAGCTGTGCAATTCAGATTGTGGAATACATGTCATCATCTAATCTCTGTTTAGCTAGTTTAGGATGATATAAATGATTTTTTTACATTAGATATTTAAAAAGTCTTGGAGATGAGGAAAAGTACCTAATTGGTCCTGGTACCCGAGGACTCCTTGACAAGCAAGGGGAGATACTGAATTTAAGTTCAGCGTATCCAGAGCTTGGAAAAGTTGCAGTTTTTTTTACTTTAATTCTTACAATTTTCAATCAGTAATAATACTAATACTAATAATAATAATAATTTTTATTTATATGTCTTGCTTCTCCCAAGGATTAAAGCGGGATTACATCATCTAAACACAGTACAATACAAATTATAAACTGTAAATACTAACACTGAATTAACATTCCTATTAGTTTGTTAAAATGTACAAATAACTATCATCCAATAATCGTCATTGAGAGTGGAGCATTAGTTATAATTTTAGATAGAATGGGGTGGATATGCCCGCTGGAAGAGATCCGTCTTAAGTGCCTTCTTAAAGGTGATGATAAGACAGATCTCTTCCAGTAGACTATTACACAATGTGGCGGCTGTGAATGTTCTATGGGAAATAGATGTTAATCTTGTGTTCCAATAGATTCTTCCCAGACGTTCTGAGTGTGCAGGGCAGATTATGTTGGGAGAGGCGTTACTGCAAGTAACTCAGGCCTGAGCCATGTAGGGCTTTAAAGGTAATAACCAACACCTTGTACTGCGCTAGGAAAATCAGACCATATGTTGCCTTGGGAGGTGTAGTTCTTAAGGCCGTTCTTCCTTGTCACACCCCTTTGAAGGCAGAGTCCAGTGCTGTGGCTCGCAGTACAGGAAAATACAGGTGGCTGAGGGATTCTAGGAACTGTAGCTCCCCCCCCCCCCCCAATATTTCCAAGCACTGATGGCTACCTGATTCAGACCATATGTTGCTGTATTTTAATCCTCTCTCTCTCTCTCTCTCTCTCTCTCTCTCACACACACACACACACACACACACACACCATCTGTATGAAAACTTTATTCTAAAGTGGTAAGATTTAGAGTTTGAGAAGTAGGAAGCTCTTTGTTTAGACTCATTTGAAGTGAGCATTTCCCCAACAGTTTACTTCAGTCTTTGATTTTGTGCAGGTTTTCAATTCGCTTGTTATTTGGGGAGTATACAAATAAACAATGACTATAGTTTTATGGTGCCCTAGAGATATATATCACTTTGTTTTTGCAGGTGGTATTTGGCTTCCTTTTGTCTTTACCATCTTTCAAGTATTTATTGACCAACTGGTAGAAACCCACATATGACTTGAAAATTATACCTGGCCCTGGCTGGCAACATAGTAAATCAAGCAGTAGGCTGTCTTCATGCCTCAGCAATCATGAAGGTGAAAGTAGATGGCAAAGGAAAAACAACAACAGCATTTCAGAAGGTATGATACCCTGGGGGCAAAAGAGAGCTACTAACTCCAGTTTCAACATGTCTTCTACTCTCTTTTTGCTAGAACACAGATAATCAACAATTGTGCTCCAACAATATAGCAAGATAATGTTCAAATGGATAGTCTTAAGACTGATTCTTGATAAACCAAGCACGGTTCAGATTGATTAATTGGCCATTGACTTGAAGAAAGGCCTGCCAACAACCCATCCTATGTGTGTCCCCTTAAACACTGACATTTTTAGTGTTGTGTATGCTTTCAGTAGAACGTGTCTGTCATGCATTGTGTCACAATAAAGCTGTCTCAAAATGTGTAAATATGAGCATGGAAACTCTGGCCCCATTGTTATTAAAGAAATTGCTAAAGCTGAAGCTCTGAGCAGCAGATTTGCATGGTTTGGAAAAGTTATTTTTGACTGCATCTCCCAGAGCCAACCCACCTATTAGCCATGCTCTGCAAGACTACAGTAGATTAAAGCTTTATCTATTGTATTTTTTGTTGTTGTTGTTATTGTTGAATCCCATCTTTGTAAATAATGAACTGTTTTGCAATAGCTTCATAAATCCTTCTCTCAAAAAAGACAGACTTCTTAAAAGCTGCCTTCCATTTGGGGATGGGGAAGTGATTCACTGCTGTTACACGACCTTAAGAAAAGATCAGGCATTTTTGTTTTTGTTTTTCCTTTAAAAAAAAAAGCAATGCCAGATTTAAAAAGATAAATTCTGAGCTTCTTCATGAATGAAGACAGAGAAGAGGACAGTCACAAATCCAACGGGAATCTAAAGAGAGTCTCAAAGTTTGGGAGTGACACAGGAGAAAGTGAACCTCTGAAAGTTCATATTGAGACCAAAGCATTTAGGCAATATCTTAGCTTGGCACTAAGCCAGTTAGAATTTTAAAGGTTAAATCCAATACCTTGAATTGAGCCCTAGAATAAATGGCAATATTGTACAATTTGTTCAATATTTCTCCTCTTTCTGTCCTGCAACTGTCTCTACATTAGCAGTTCAACTTCGCATCCCAAACTCCTCTCCTGACTCCAGTTCAGCAGCATTGCAAATTCATGTCACAGCTTTGCTTTGTGTGATATATGTCAGGGCATGTCAGCAAGATGTATGGCTTCATGGCTACCCTTTCCTTCTTTGACAGATAAATGAGCCAATTTCTAGCAGTGTACCTATCCTTGTTGCACAGATATAGTTTAGGAAGAAAAGTTCCTGGGCACTCACTGTTAACTGAGTTTCATCTCATCTCTGAAAAGAGCTTGGGACTATGCAAGAACCACCTTTATTGTATTAACAGGTCACTAGGAGAGTGTGGGGGTCCGCACTGGCTGACACAGTGGGGTGGGAAGGTGTACCTAAGTTCTGGGTCCAGTGGCTTTGTTGGTGAGGTTGGAAAAGGAGTCTCCTCTTTCTCTCATCTGACCAGCAGATCTGTCTGGCCTGGAAAAGATGTGGGATAGCAGGAGCATGTGCAAAAGTTCCAGGTGAAGTGACTTTGCTGGGTGAGTGGGTGGAAAAAGGAGTCTCCTCCCTCTTTTGTCCAGTTAGCAAATCCTCCTCCTCCTGTTAGAAAATATTATTCATTATTTGTGGTTAAGAGGTTTAGCAGCAGCAGCACCAACACAGCAACAAGCATGTACTCCACAGGTATTTGGTAATAACAACTAGATCTGAGCTTCTGGTATATAAACAGGATACATTGGTAGGTAAAAGAAACTTTATTGCTACATCTAGATTCTACATAAATAACTACTCAGTAGAGAAAACTATACTTGGTAGAAGAGTCCCTAGAGCTGACTCTCATGTGTGTAAGTAAGAAGAAAAACATCTTTAGTAGCACAAACTGGTTTCTGCTTCCATTCTTGGTGACAACAGAGAGAGGGAGACAGAGAAGAAAGGGCAATAAACTTTACTGACCCCCAGAAAGGGAGGGGTATGGGAATTCACCTTTTTACAAACACACTGACCAAATCACCATAGAGATATACATCAATGGGGCTTTCTAGATTGGCAAAAAGAAGTGTGTTCATGGCTGCATGAAACTCTAGCCTTTAGATGAGAAAAAGGGAAAGTGTGCCATGAAAACACTTTTTTTGCGTTTTAGGGGAGAAGAAGCACCTTTAAAAAGGTGCTGGTTTTCCCAGCTTCTTTTTTAAAAACTGTGGAACAGCGCAGCCCCATCTAAAGGCTGCGGTGCAGCTGCGAAGCATTAAGGAAAAGGCAACTTCATGTCACACTTTCCTGCCAATCTAGAAAGCCCCAATGTCCCTACATAGAAGATAGTTCCCTTCTTAAAGAAAGAAACATAGATCTACAAAACAAGCATTGGTGCCTATACTCCAACACCTCCAGCTCTTCGACAGCAATGGCTGCATGACAGCTTGGCCAGGCAGCACAGAGGAAGGTGGGCAACAAGAGTAGTCTCTCTATCTGCATGCTGCATGTCTACATGTTGCATATCTGCATCCTGCTCAGTCAAGCCACCAGGCTACTCTTCGGTCTAATGGCTTAGCTGGGCAGCACACAGACATGTGGGTGGTGAAAGGAGTCCCCCTGCCCACCTACCTCCACACTGGCCATTCCATCTGCCAGGTTGCTTGGTGGAGATGGCAGCATGGAAGCTAGGATGGGCAGCACACAGGCAGGCATATGGCAGGCTGCCCCTCTGCCTGCGTGCTGGCCAGAAAATGCTGCTCCTTTTTTGAGCCAGCAAAAAGCCATTATTTCTACTGCAACGACAGTTTTTTTGTGTTTCTGCGTAAATATTGTGTAAACACTGTGCTGCTGAAATGCTGTGAAGCCGCCATATGTGCGGTCAGCTGTGCAGTTTCCCAGTGGCGTGGAACCTGGTGCATCTAAATGTCATGTCCCCGCACTGTCCCCAAGCTGGCACTTAATGCCAGTCTTTTTTGGCCCTAAGGCTATCCAGGTGTTTATAGTGTTCAGCTCCCATCAGCTCTAGCCAACAGAGCCAGCATTGAGGAATTCTGAGAGCTGCAGACAAAAACTATTGATCACCCATAGCTGCCCACAACATTCAGACTAAATACTTCCTCAGAATGGGGAGGGAGAACAGAACTCTCAAGGCCTGGTTTCTATAATTCATTTTTTCTAGGCTACATTTGAAAATGCTTTCAGAGTTACAGATGGGAAAATCTGTGATCTTTTCATGGCTTTTTGCCACAGTTCTGTTCCTTTGCCATACTGACCTATGTGTCCTTTCCTCTCATACATTGAAATGAGCATGCTGTAACATACCTCATTGTTAACCATCCTGGCTGATCAGAACTGCAGTTCAGCAATACCTGGGGGGGGGGGGCATGCTTTGCTCTCCTCATCACAGAAGAGTTTGGAAAAATCAGATTCCTCCAATATAACTTGTAGAGCTGGACCAGTAATCATCAGCCTGCCTTTTGGAAAACAGAAATGGTCTTTCAACTGTGTTGACTACCTGTTAACTTCAAGGCCCAGTTCAGTGTTCAAAGTGGTATATATTTTAGCTTGTAAATTACTACTCGGCCTGAGATCAATGTATTACATGGAGTGCACCTCTGTCCACACTGATATAACCTCTTGGTTAAATTCTGGAATGACAAAAAAAAAAAAAAACCTTGTGTAGGCAGTGAGTGGAGGAATCCAACAGGACCATCTGTGGGTGAACAAATAATTGACCTAAGAGCACCTGGCTGAGTATATTTTTTTCTGGTTTATTATTTCCTTTTAAACTCCAGCTTTATTTTTTATGTTTTATTAATATGATGTTTTATTATGTAGGTGTTTATTGTTAGATTGTATTTTGATTGAAATATAGATGGAAGCTTACAAATGTATTTTATGTTTTTCTTATTTGATGGCTAGTCTTTTCATTTCTAATGCATTATCTGACACCAGGCAGAGAAGTGAAAAGCTATGGGAAACCTATGATGAAAGCAAATTGTAATTCCTTTCAATATATGTATAAATTACAATCATTCTCACTGCAGGAGAAACTTCAAAATGTATACTATCCCAAAGCAATGATATTCTGTAAATGGTTTTTCACTCTCTTCCATTGCTGCTTAAGTCAACCAAACAGCTCCATTAAATTCAGAAGTCAGTTATTCTCTCCATCATTAAACAAAGGAATCCTGACTTTTTATTTCCTTCAACCAACAAGGTAGTAGCCATGGGGGAAGAAAGCGGAGAGCTTTCACACAAAAATTTATCTTCGTCTTCAGTACAACATTCTTAGCATGTTTTTGGTCAGAGATCTAATGCAAACATAATGAAATTTAAGATCAGCCCATTATTTCCTCCTTCACTAATTCCTGGAGCATTTCAATCTGCTTTGAAATATAAATTCTCACCTTAGGGTGAGAAAGAGAAGGAGTGGGGGAGAGACAGAGAGAGAATATGAGAGACGGGCAAATCAGAGTGCAATTAGGGCTGCTGAATTAAAATCCACTAATAAGCTTCATCACAATTCTTAAATTTGAAACTGGTTATGAATGGTTTTTTTCACAGATGCATATTCCTCATATGAAATACATTCATAGATAATCTTCTATCAGTCATTTTGAATTGTATTTAATGCTCCTTTTCAGATTATTATTTTTTCATTCTTTCGTTCCTTGTATACTCTGCCCTTCCACTAAAGAGCTCAAGGCTGTCTACAATGTTCCCTACCACCCATTCTGTTCTTGCAACAACCCTGTAGATTAGTCTGAAAGTCATGATTAACCCTGGTCTCCAACAAGCTTCGTGGCTGATGTTGGAGCTGAATTCAGGTCAGCTCAGTATGAGTCCACTGCTCTAGTCACAGATTATGCATTAAGGCTGGGCCTTATCTTTGTACATTTAGCAATCCAGGTATAATTTTGTCAATCATGTTAAAAGAATGAGAACTAAATATATGTCAAAAGATTCTCTCCTCAAGCCTTAGTATTACAGGCCCACCACCTTTGCTAGCATGGCTGGTGAGGACTTGGGAGAGAGTCTTCTCTGTGGCTGCTCCCAGATTGTGGGACTCCCTTCCATGGGAAGTCAGGTTGGCCCCCTCACTGCTCTCTTTTTGCTGTCAGCTGAAGACATTTTTATTTAGGCAGGTGTTTGGTGGGCAAATTTTATGCCAGCATTTTGTAGTGGTTGAGTGTTGGACAATTACTCTCGAGACCAGGATTCAATTCCCCACTCATTCACTGAGTGACCTTGGGCAAGTCATACTCTCTCATCCTCAGAGGATGGCAATGGCAAGCCCCCTCTGAGGAAACTTGCCAAGAAAATCCTATGATATGTTCACCTTAGTTCACCATAAGTAAAAAAAATAAATAAAAATGATTTGAATGCACACAACAACAACTATGTAGTGTGGTGTTTTAATGGTTTTTATTTTCTAATGGATTTAACTATGCTGTTTCAAACTTATGTTTTAATATTAGTATTATTCCATTCTATTTTAATTTTTTGTAATTAATGTTTTAGTTTTATCTTTTGAAATTATCATAAGCCACCTTGAATCCCATTTTGGGAGAAAGGCAGGATAGAAATCTCTAAATAAATAATAAATAAATTCATCACTTTATATATTGTTGCAGTTACAGGTTTCTAGTTCTGACCCAACCCTGGAGATTACCACACTTCTGAAAAAAGCATCTTACCTTTGCCAAATTGAAGCTTCATTTGGGCTATACCCTGGTGTTATTGCATGGGTTTTCTCCCCAAAACTACCATCTGGGTACAGCCCGGCTCCAATGCAGGTCCCTGAACTCACTTTGGTGGCCATTTTTCAAATTTGGAAAGAGCTGGGACACAGGATGGAGGTGGGGATTATAGCTCACTAAATCACTGCCAAACTGCTGGTCCCCATCAACCCGGGCCCCAGCCATGCTCCACCAGCAATTTTTAGAAGTCAGAAAGCTTTCTGACTTCTAAAAAGTGCTGGTGGAGAATGGTTGGGATCCGGCTTGGACCCAGGCTGATGGTGGCCAGAGGTTTGATGGAGATTTAGTGAGTGATATTCCCTGCCTCCATCCCACACCCCAGCTCCAGCCCTGGTTTAAAATGCTGAGCTATAAGCTCCTACATGTTTATGTGAGCAATTTTTATTCCCACTTGTGTATCTCAACCCAGTATCTTTTCAATGATGGGCAGTTAAGAAATAGTCCAGATAAATAAACAATTGTGAAAGGCAAGGAGTAGAAAACCAATAAAGTCAAACCCTGAGGATGAAAACATAGTTCCAAGTAATTTTTCTCTGCTTTCAGCATCCTGCCTGACAGTTGTGAATACTCTGGACTGATTGCTTCCAGCATGTGGGCTCTTTGATCTCATATGGTCTGAGAAAGGAAGTTTTTCCTCTCAAGGCTTGGCACTCCATTAAAGCTTTGGGCCAGCAAGCACTGCTGATGAAAATACATATAGCAATAATACCTTTTATAAAGTCATATTTTGTATCTGAAGCTGCAAATCAGATTTTTGGTGATACTCCCCCCCACCCCGCTCCTAAAATCTCATTAAGTCAAAAAAGAAAGCAAAGCAACAACAACAAGGATGTTGCCTTTATGGGTTATTTGAAGCTTTGTCTTTTAACAACCTGTTGCTCATTAGTGAGATTGCTATTAATCTGTCATTTACAAATGGCTTCCAGGTTTAGTGAGGAACAACAATAGTCCCTTGGAAACATATTTTAAAAGGGGAGATACTTTTCTCACAGAGGTTTAAAAGTGATTTTTTTTAAAAAAAAAAAAAACAGATTGAGCTATTAGTTCTTTTGGCTATTTTTTTAACTGCTGAAGAAGTCAACTGACAGTGACATCTTGAAAACAGAGCAGTTTATTTTTCGGTGGGAATTCTGTTAACCAGCCACACATCTCTCCCAACACATTGTCTGATGTGGCATTCATTCAAAACATTGCTGATGCTTTCATGAGAAATCCATTAGAATATTGCAATAATTATCTCACATTTCCTCACTCCTGCCATCTTCCGTTTCCCAAATATTCTGATTTTAATTAGGAACTTAAAGCCTAAAAGCCAAGATTTCTCCAACCACCCCCCCCAATCCTTCTTTGTGTTAATGTTTACTGCAACATTTAATCCAACTTTCATAAACAGAAATGGAGCTACACCTGAACTTCCTGGAAATAGGTTCTGAAGAGAAGGTGATTTTTTAAAAAAATGCATAGCATACTTGCAAAATTTCAAACCCGAAAGCTAGCACACAGGAAGCTTAATTTTCAGAACTGAACTTCCCTTCTGTTCGGCTGCATAAAATTGGAAAGCATAGGAATTAATTAACTCCCCACTGTAAGTGGCCAACTAATGTTCAGTGATTGGCTACATCTGCAATTGTAAGCTGTTCTTTTTGTTCTGTCAGCCAGAGTTAAAGAAAGGTGGAAGGAGGGGGAGATGGGAATGACATCACAAGGGCATGGTGGCTTAGGCTCCAATTTAAGCAAATTATCCTTGAATCTGAACAGCCATTCTGACAAACTTGAGAGGTTCATCTACTGAAACTGAAACCATCTGTTCTCTCTAACAAGGAAATGTTCAAGAATCGAGGCGTGTGAGTGGATGTGAGTGACAAGCATGTTAAAAAGGAAACGCCAGGCTCGAACATTAATGGACTTTTAAAAAGCTTTCCTCAATTGCTTTGCTGTATTTGTGGATGAGGGGGTGCTTCCTCCCCACCCCGACCACACCTGCTGCTGCTATCAGAAATAGGAGGACAGCTCTTTCAGCTTCTCACTGTGAGGGCTTTGGGATAGGTGCAAGGATATCAGCCCCTTCCTGAGGTACAGTGAACCCTTGCCTGAAGCAGCAGATGGAAACAAATTCCACACCACTCACCACTGGGAGAGTTACCTTGCCATTGCTGTTTGGCAAAGCATTAAATTAGGCACCTGGAGCATCTGCCTGCCCTCGTGCTTTGCTGTCTGGATTGTATTCTTCCCACATTCTTCCCCCTGTCTTTGTTCTACAATCTTCTAAGCAGGTCCTCCCCTGTATCTTAGCACCTTCACAGGTACATCTGTGAGAACACACAGGAGAGGGTCTTCTCGGTGGTTGCTCCCAGATTGACATCCTCAGCTGAAGCTGTGCAGCTTTATCAATCCTTGTAGTATTTGGGTGTGTAGTGACAAAGGGATGGGGCCAGTGGCATCACTACTAGGGGGTTGAAGCCCACACTGGGTGACATCCCAGAAAAGGAGTGACACCCAGTCAAGTCCTCCCAGCTTGTCCTGGTGGTGGAGGCCTCCTCATGGGGAGACCTCTGCCTCCCTGACAAAGGAGAGGGCTGAGTGGCCCTCTACCAGCTTGCTGCAGTGGCAGAGGCCTCCTCACAAGGCAATATCCACCACCACATCATAGGGGAGAGCTGAACAATCGCACCCTTTTGGCCGCCACCTCCCTCCTGGCAGCCCTCCCTCCTTACTGTGACACCAGGGGTGGGAACGCCACTGGGTGGGGAAGGGCATATTCTTCTGTTTCAGATTACAGTATATCTAGCACCGTCTCTGGTATTTTTCTTTCCTTTCCAGCCATTAGGAATAATTATATTACCTAGCTGAGAATCAGTATAGCAGGTGCTATGGGTCTTGTGGAATAGTAATACATCATGTCAGAGTGCCTCTGATCACAGACTTGTTACAACCAACTCCTACGTTATGAACTAGGTACGGAATTATTATTTTTATTGTTATCTGTTACTCTTGTAAAACAGATATCAGTGTTCTATCTCTCATTCATAAAGTTACCATAGGTCAAAGACAAACTGAAGGAAGTTAACAATAAAGCAAGCAATAATTTAATTCACCTAGAGAGCTCTAGTATCTTACCAAACTAGAAACCTTGGGATCCCATGCAATGAAGTCATAGTAGTTAAGGTGGAATCAATAAACCTGTGGTGTGAAAGGGCCCCAAATGGTAATGGGATGCCAACAAGCAGGGTATGAGTGCAATAGCATTTTCCTTGTGCTGCAGATATACCTTGTTTTATTCATTAAAAAAACATTTATTTGTTTTAATTTTTTAATCTTTAATTTTAAAGCAACAACTAATACAGCAGTTACACATTTATTGTTTAATGAATTTATAACACATCAGTCACAGTTGTCAATTCATAGAATGGATTTTTCCCAAAAAATTAATCATGTGTTTCATGGGTCCATAAGCTGTTTCAAGTCTGATGACAAAATTAATAAAGTGATACCAAATTGTCTCAAAGTCATGTGTGATATAGATGCTTCAATCCCATGGGAACAAGTAGAATGTAATTCCTAGATGAATGGAATGCACAAATATTTAACCCAGAAAGTAAAACAATTTTTAAAAATATACAATTCATTTTGCTTGCTTCTTTTATCAGGGATGTTATCACACCAGGAATGTAAGGAACCACAATCCCATTTAGTCTAGCAAATATAAACATACCAGATAGGGGACACTCATTATAGTACAGCTTTTCCAAATTGCTGTGGTGCTGCTTCTGTCCTGGCCTCTGTTTTTCACACACCAGCCTCCATAGCACCCCTCCCTGCCCTAACCCTTTCCCAGCATGCTGTTGGGTATCTCTCTGTCTCTCTCTCTGTCTATAGCACAAATGCATGATCATAACAACCCTTTAGACTAAATAAAGAAAAGGAAAACAGCCTCCTTTGAGAATAATGAGGGAAAGCAGGAAGAAGGGGAGAGGAGCCCCTCTCTTTATCATGCCTACTTTCACCTTGTGACTGCCATGTATATGAGAACTGCTTCAAGAGGGACTTATCACGCTCGCTCAATAGTGGAAAAGCAACTTGTTTGGTGGGCATTGACAGATTTTGCCCATCAGTGAAAAGGAGCACTCCAGAAGTAGATGAACTATCCAAATACTGGATAGACACAGTGTCATGTGATAAGTTATGGCCACAAATGCTACTATCCTACTCTAATTTCACTTATTAAGCCTGGTATGTTAAAGGGCCAAGATATTTATAAGCTCTCTTTGTGTTGCACTGGGAGCTCTCAAGTCAGTGTCCAAAGCAAGTGTTAAAAGAACTAATGATTATTACCCTTTTTTCCTTCACCACATGAAACAAACCATTATTAACATGTATTGATACAGGCAATAATAAATGGAGAAGAACAGAGCCCTTTTTAAAACAATCTACATGCCAATTATGCTGCTAGATTACTCTGGTGCCACCTTAGTCCTATTGATTTTGAGCCAGCTTGATTTTAGTGATACCACCATAAGCAGTCTGTGATTCACAGCCTTCTACTATAGTTCTGTTGTTATTCCCAAGTTTGTTGGGCATGCATTACAGCTCAGTCATTAACAATGACTAAAAGTAAGTAATTGGTTTAATAAACACAGTGAAGAAAAGAGAATTTGTCCTTATTAAATATTCACAGCTTGAACAGTAATGGTTGGAAGAGAAGGTTAATTTTCCCAGTCGTAGTAGGAAGCACATGAGAGGACAAACTCTTTCACAGCAGTGGCATCGTATGTCACCTAATGTCACTATGCCATGAGAAGGACAAATCGTTGAGCAATATTGGATCTGCCAGCACACCACTTTCCCTAATGAATATTTAAAGGTAACACTTAAGCACAATCCGTTTCTCATCAAGAATCTCATTAGTTTGCAGGAACTTTGTAAGACTGGGTTTCTGATGCTGGTGCTACCATGTTATTAGAAGTGATGCTTTTGGATGGGAGCTCTTGAAAAATGGAACTTTTGCTTGCAACTCATGAACTGCACATTTTTCCCTGGGCAAAGGTACCATGCCCACATGTGGATGGCCATCTTTATACAATTCAATAGGATTTCCTTTCTATTTTAAATAATATTCCAGAACTTGTTTATTGAATATATGAGGGATTTCCAATGGTGTTCAGGTCTTTGGGGTTGACTGTGAGAGCAAATGCTTTCAACATCCGTGCATATTGACTGTGTTCTTCAATATTACATGTTTCTTTACATACCACTATGTCTTTTGGGTAGAATGAAAAATATTCTTTTTAAAAATATTGGATCTTCACTCTAGTATTGTTTTTCCTCTCACTTTTTGTGCCGAGGGTGGCTTTAGTCTGGATATTCACCAAGCATGCATTAACCCTGTTCAGAATGAGGGTGATAGTCTGAATATTGCCATGACCTTAAATCAGGTTTCACAGCCCACTACCTGATCATAGGGGCCATTTTCTTTCAACCAGTAAATCACCATCCCAACAGGAGGGCAACTCCTGTAATGATAAAAGAAAAAATGGTAATATGTTACAAGATTATTTTGTTCCTATAGACTTCACAGAGTGGAGAGTCAAGAATATTGCATCTACTTTGGTCTGACTGTTGATTGTCTTCTGTGCCTTGGAAGAAAAGGAGATTTGCTGAGGTTCCTAAAATATTTCAGTACAAAAATATTATCCAGCAAGAACAGACAATTAACTCACTGCAATGGTTCTTTTTATGGACTTCACTACAGAAGAAATTCCAGTCACAGAGTGGAAATGGGGCCCTTTCACACTACATGATTTCACTAGTATAATTCCAATTTAACTGTTATGATTGCATCCTATGGAATCTCAGAATACTGTTTGTAGTTTGGTGATGCAGTAGAGCTCTCTGGCTAAGAACTCTAACCCCATAGGTTGGAATCTTTGTACTATAACTGTGCAGTTTGAAAGAGCCCTTAACGTCTATGGCTGCAACTTGGCTGGATATGGTCCCCAACACACACTCCACATAGATCAGACTAAAACCCATATCATTCTTAGTCAATATGGCAAATGGTTGGGCTCAATGGGAATTACAGTCCAGAAAATCAGGAGAATACCAAAGTGGGAAAGGTTGGTCTAGTTAAAGTTATTAAGTAAACTGTTGTTCTTCATACAGTTTGTCGTTGTTAACTGCCCTCAAGTCAACTTCAACTCAAGCCTCTCTGTCCTCAACTGCTCTGCTCAGGCCTTGCAGCCTCTAACCCATGGCCTCCTTGATTGAATCTATCCATTTAATATATGTTTTTCATCTCTATCCATTTAAGGCATGCTCTTCTCCACCTTTCTTAGCATTATTGTATTTTATAGTGAGCTGTGCCTTTTCATGATGAGGCCAAAGTACAACAGCTTCAGTTTGGTCATCTTGGCTTTGAGGGAGAACTCAGGCCTGATCTGCTCTAGTACCCATTTATTTGACTTTCTGCCTGTTCATGGTATTCTCAGCACACTTCTCTAGGACTGCATTTTAAATGAATTGATTTTCTTTCCATATGCTTTCTTCACTGTCCAACTCTCACATCCATACATGACGATGGGGAAAACAATGGCTTGGAGTATACTTACTATAGTATTCAGTTGTATATCTTTGCACTTCTGTGTAGTTTTTTCATAGCTGCCCTTCCCAGTCCTAATCTTCTGATTTCGTGACAGCAATCTCCATGCTGGTGTTAGGAAGAATCTAATTAGGGGAATTTTAATTAGCTCAAATTTGCAAGAGTGGGGCCCTAACAATACCCCTCATGACTGGGTCCCTTCGCATATACTGGAAAGACCAAGAATCCCTTAAGTGAGAACACAGAGACAGGTTTCTTCTAAAGTCTAATATGTATTAAAAGCGGGAAACAAACATACAGCAATGAAACACGCACTCACACACACTCAATGCTCCAAGAAGCAAAAGGGAGGAAAAACGAGAAAAGTTGAAGATGGGCAGAACTATGGGAAATACTTCAGTGGGCTTCTCCGAGGTCTGATACAGATGTGGATGATGATGATTCATGGCTGCCAAAACATGGGGAGGGGTGAATGGATGAGGGAGCTAAAGTCAGAGATCAAATTGGCATGGAGTCCAGCTACACTCCAAAAATAGCACACTTGAGTTGGAAAATCCTAGGTTTATATAGGCTCAAACTAGCCTTTAGCGATAAGCTTAATGGTCTGGCCAAGGCATAGACAAAGGCGCTGAGTGCCTGGGATTTGTTAAGCCAAGGTGTGATGCTGACTTAAACAATGTGTTTGTGTCTTGACACAATCAAGGAAGGCAGACAGGTCTATGGGTGAATCATTTAATATGCTCACTAGCACATTAAGTGTGAGACTCTAAGCAAACAGGCTGTATTGTCTTTTTCTTGAAGGTAGTGGCTCTCCCATTTGGGCGACTCCCAAACCTTCCTGTGGGAAATTTCCAGAGTCCTTTTGCAGAGGTCTATGAAGGCACACTCCTTCGCATCCCTAAACCCTCCACTCAGGGGATTATGGCTAACAGCCTTGGGAGGTCAGTTTGAGATCATGAATGGAATTGCATACACCATAGTTTTATATAAAACCAGTTTTGATATCACTGGTCAATGATAGATCCAAGGTATGAGAAATCTTTCACTATTTCTATTTCTTCATTCCCTAGATTAAATTTATGTAAATCCTCTGTGGATTTATATGAATCTTTCTGAATCCCCTGAGAATCTAAAACAGAGACTGTAGTTTTCTTACCCAGGAATTGTGCCTATTCTAAATTAAGATTCTGCACAGGAAAATGGAGTTTAAAGTTATGTGCCAGCAGATTCCCTCTTCCTCTCCATCTGCACACTCCCCTCCTGCAGGATCTACCAAGTTCCTTCTTCTTCTATTATTATTATTATTATTACGCTTTATTTATATAGCGCTGTAGATTTACACAGTGCTGTACATATGATCAATAAAATAGATTAAAAATAGATAAAAATAAGCCTGGCATACATTCTACAAAATAATAAAATAATACATACTAATACAAAGGAGGCAAGAATTTAAAAGTGTCAAATAATAATGATGCAATGCCTGGGAATGCTTCCCTGAACAGTATAATCTTTAGCTCAGCTTTGAAGCTGGTTAAAGAAGTGATGAGTCTTAAGAACATCATAGTTTTTTGTCTCTCATATGATTTTTAACACCTTTGCATGATGAAGAAGCTAGTACAGCTTTGAAAGCTTGCATGTATTTTGTGCATTTTGGTTGGCCTAATGAAGAATTGTGTAATTGTTTCAAGAGTGAATTGAAATGAAATTCTCCCTTATCCTACAGGAGTTGCTGGTGAACATGTAGTGGCTAATAGAGAGCATTGGTGTGGTAAAGTTTCTAGCTTTGTTTCTAGCCAGATGCACAGTGACAAAGGGGTCTGCTTGTGGTCTTACAGGATGACATCACTGTTGTGTATCTGGCTATAGGGATATATCTCTACTGCCTCCTGCTCTCCATGAGCCACTAAATATTGCCTCTCAGTCCTCCAGAAACCAGTTGAGTTTGAAAGGGATTGGGTAAGGAAGGTGGCGGATACCCCTTCACAATGAGCAAAACAGACCATAATGTTGGCATTATGCCAGTGTTATGCCACCAGCAAAATACCAGCTCTCATTTCCTTCATTCGCATTCAGGGCATTTTTCTAAATTTGTATTTGAGTCTGGGTAATTATCTCTAATCAAAGCACTTATCTAACTTTTAAGACTGCACATAAGTCATGAATGATACATTTTTAAATTTGGTTCCTTGGTTTTCTGCCTTTTTTCTTGGATGTGGAATGCCTTAGGCATGCAGGCTTATAGACTTGGCACTCACCTCCAAGGCTCTTCTGCTGTACACTATTTATCTCCTGAAAAGCCTTAAAAACTTACTTTTTAAGACTACAGCTCCCACAGGCCTCATTAACATGGTTTCTCACCATGTTGGAAAGAAGAGTATGAGAATCTATAGTGAAAAAAGTAACATTTTTGAACTCTGCTTTTGAATGGCTCCTCTGAATATGTGGCTGTTAAACTTTCATATTACAGTGTCTAGAGTACTTTAACAAGTTAGAGAATCATACAATCAAAGAATTGGAAGAGACCACAAGGGCCCTCCAGTCCAACCCCCTGCCATGCAGGAAGTCTCCATCAAAGCATACTGGACAGATGGCCATCTAGCCTCTGTTTAAAGACCTCTAAGGAAGGAGACTCCGAGGGAGTGTGTTCCACTGTCGGACAGCCCTTTCAGTCAGGAAATTCCTTCTAATGTTGAGGTGGAATCTTTTTTCCTGGAGCTTGCATCCATTGTTCTGGGTCCTGTTCTCTGGAGCAGCAGAAAACAAGCTTGCTCCCACCTCAACGTGACATCCCGCCAAATATTTAAACAGGGCAATCATATCACCTCTTAACCTTCTCTTCTCCAGGCTAAACATCCCCAGCTCCCTAAGTCGTTCCTCATAGGGCATGGTTTCCAGACCCTTCACCAACTTATTTGCCCTCCTTTGGACCCGCTCCAGTTTCTCCACATCCTTTTTGAACTGTGGTGCCCAGAACTGGACACAGTATACCAGGTGGGGCCTGACCAAAACAGAATAGAGTGGCACTATTGCCTCCCTTGATCTAGACACTATACTTCTATTGATGCAGCCTAAAATTGCATTGGCCTTTTTAGCTGCTGCATGATACTGTTGACTCATGTTGAACTTGGTTTTATTACTTGAGATATTTGAGACTGAATACTGAAGCAGGGTCTTTCTACAGCTTTACTTCTGAGCTTGTTTCCTATAGATTCAATGTGTAAAGGATAAGAGGGGAGCTGAGACTTAAATCTTGAGAGACAGTTTATGTGTGAACAGAATGGGAAAGTCTGGCACATACCCACCAAATGATTTAGTAGGGACAGTCCTGATTAATCCTCTGTCTTCCTCTTTTTCAATCACTTCCCCTCTTTGTCCTCACCTTATTTCAATCATTGCAAACTGAGTTCAAAGTGCACAAGTAGTTTGTCCTCAGTTAACTCAACAGGAAGGAAAGGAGAGGAGATTAAGCCTTCTCAATACGCTCAGACAATGGCAAACAGCTACAGTCTCTCCTAGCTTGTGCGTTCTTGTTCATTCATAACTTCTGCCACCATGATAGAATCATAGAACCACAGAATCATAGAGCTGGAAGAGACCATGCAGGAATACACAATCAAAGCACTCCTGACAGCCATTCAGCATCTGTTTAATAATCTCCAAAGGAGACTCCACCAGTCTCTGAGGCAGCACATTGCACTTTTGTACAGCTCTTACCATTAGAAAATTATTCCTAATGGTTAGATATAATCTCTTTTCCTGTAGTTTGAACCTATTGTTCCTTGTTCTAGTCTCCAGAGCAGCAAAAAAACAAGGTCGCTTCATCTTCATTCAATATGACATCCCTTCCAATATTTAAACATAGCTATCATGTCACCTCTTAAATTTCTCTTCTCCAGGCTAAACATACCTAGCTTCCTAAGACACTCCTCACAGGGCATGGTTTCCCAACCTTTCATCATTTTGGTCACCTTCTTCTGGACATGCTCCAGCTTGTCCACATCCTTCTTGAATCATGGTGTCCAGAACCGGACACAATGCAGAATACAGAGGATTTCATTGATGAAGACACAATACTTCTATTGATGCAGCCTAGAATTGCATTGGCTTTCTTAGCTGCTGCATCACATTACTGACTCATGTTTAGTTTGATGTTTCTTGGCAACACACATCCTATTTTTCATGTGTAAAAACCCTTCTTCCCTTCATTATATAAATGCCTGAAGAATGTGTGTGTGTGTGTGTGTGTGTGTGTTGAGGGGGGATGATAAGAATTTTGATGGCTTTCAGACATTTGTTCAAACTGTTCAAATACCTAAAAGTGGCTATGGCAGTTATGAGGAACCTCTGGTTTGCAGACTCACAGTATATATGTGTGTGTGTCAGATACTAATAACAAAAAAGGGGTTAGAGAGAGTGAGAGAGTTTTAGTGGCTTCAAAAAGCCATCCTTTCTGTAACTCAAAAGGCGTTGTAGAGATGTCACCACATTGTTCTCCTGTCATTTCACCCCATTGGATCTGCAGTCCCTGACATAATTCTCCCACCCTCAGTTCTGGACTAAAACACACACAAAAACCATACATTTCTGATTGAACATAAAATGTATTTGCAGATTGCAACACTTGATTAAACTGGAGAGTTTGAACCCTGTCCTGTTGCCCAGGGCCAGAACTGACCTACCAAAACTAAGGACTCTAAGCAGCCTTCTGAGATCTGGCAACCCTACAAAACAGAGTTCAGCAACTAATTGCCTTGCATATTGTTCACAAGAGAAATTATCTATAAACAATTGGTGGTGAAATGTTTCACTGCAGCCACATGGGACCCCCAACAATGTTTTTATGGCCCCAATCCTTTTCCCAGCAAAAAATGATGATTGACCTTCTTAAATGCTTCTAGCAGTAATGATTTACCTTTCAAACATTGTTTAACATCAAAAACACACATTTTCCAAAAGCAGAAGTAAACTGCTTTTGGACATTAATGTTTATTTCATGCTTTGGCATAGTCATTCATTCATTCATTCATTCATTCATTGTATTTATACCCTCCTCTTCTGCCACAGATGCTCCCTGCCCTCAGGCTTACAATCTAAAAAAGACATGATACAAAAGGAGAAAGGAATGGCAATGGGGAAGGTGCAGCAGATACAGTTGGTTTTTGTCTCTCTCCAAGGCCAAAGCAGTCGCAGTTGGAATGGAGGGAGGACCATTCATCTGTCTCTGAGCTAGGCATGGTGGAGCTGTGCCTGTTTCTTCTTTCTCCAAGGCCAAGTGGTGGCAGCTAGAATGTGGCAATAGATGTGGCCCCCAACCTACATAAGGTGCCTTTCCCACCACAAGACTATAGCCATAGTATTTGAGTGGACCATCAATCGACATCCAGACATTAAGGGGTAGGCTTTCCCATGAACTTATTCAATACATCAAGTTATTGCATGTTCAAATATATTCCTTTGCTTTTCCTGAAGCAGACAGGGAAATTTAAGTAACAGTGTTTTGTAAGTTTTTGGAGCCTCTGTTTCATCACATGTGGGATTGAAATTGGGTTGAGTTGGAAGTTTTTCCTAAGAAAGCACTGAAAAATAAGTTATTTAAGACACAGTTGTTAGGATTAAGTCCTGTGGAACTTAACATGGCTTACTTCTGTGTAGTCGTATTTGGATTCAGTGCTGCTGTAAGACAATTAGTGTAGTTGCCAGGAAATTTGGTACCAACAGTTCTTAAACTGAAATGGAAAGAAATGCTATTACTATCCAAGTCGAATCCCTTATGATCAATTACTGGTCAAGATGGCAGCATATGAGGAATGAAAACCAATTGCCTTAGCTGTGTTTTGAAGAAATGATCCACATTGATAATCAGTCAAATTCTTGCTTACTTCAGATCGCCCCACCCCCAAATTGAACAGACGTGAACTTTCTGGAGTTGTTTAGCCAACGTTATGGGAGAGTCAACCCTGTTAAAAAATAAGATGGACAACACAGAATTTCATATGGCTTATATGATGAGTGAGCCAAAAATCTCCATCCCACCCACCCCCACCCACCCCTTTCCCTTTTTTTAGGCTCAAACAGCTGCATTATGAAATATGTGATTTATTGGATCTGATAGATTTTGAACGTCAAAAAACTTGTCATTTGTTCCACTATCAGTCTATAGATACTTTTAGAAAATGCAGCTCATATACCAGAATGTGATGATCCTGGCCATCTGGAAAAGTTGAAGATATCACATATTATGTACCCAAGATGGATATACTCCTGGAAAGCCCCTTTGGCATTAAAAATACATATTTGTGATCTATGAAGTTGCTCTAGTAGTGGCTTGTGGCACCAAAATTTTATCCCAGGTTGTTATGCATGAACTGCTATACTGTATGAGCTAAGTTGATTGGCCTAAAACTTTGCTCTAGAGAATCACTTTACATGGAAAGGTATTGCTGCTTTATGCAGTATAGTAGAATTGTTACTCCTTGCTCATTTGTGTGGAGAAGAAAAAGTGTTTTTGACTTGAATTTCCATACCAGATTCTCTGTTGACAGCATTGGGCTTCTGTTCAGCTACATACAACTGTAAACTGCTCTGCAGTTGGAGCTATGTACTAGCTCTGTAGGGTATTGCTCCCAGCTCCCAAAGCAGATTTTGATATGTGTAGTTGGGGATATTCACAACCAGGGCAGATGGATATATCTTTTGGGTCTGCTTTCACTCAGATTCATGTTTTTAATTTAAAAAACAAACAGACTCTCAAGTTCATTTCACTGAATTTTAGAACATTCTTATTTAAAAAATGAACTGAATTAAATTCTCATCCAGTAGCAATGGCCAAAAGTAAGAAGTACAGGCTTCCAATATAGAGAGGATAATGGTGTACTTCCCTGCCAAGTAGCAGCTGAATATAATATACTTCTCATGAAAAAAAGAGTTGGCAATCCCAATTTAGCACCACAGATATCATTCAATCTCTCTCAAAAAAGGGAACTGTTCCCTTCTTTAAGTAAAGTGGCAAAAGACAAGAGCTTAGTTTATCCCGGGAGAACTTAAAACAAGCATTGACTCCTCTACTCTCTCAACTGCAGGGTTGCTTCTGGCCTTTTAAATGCCTGGGCAGGAAAATGGTGGTAAAGGGGCTTGGTTCTCCCGGGACAGACTAAGCTCTCACCTCTTGCCACTCTACTCAGGGAAGGGAATGGTTCCCTTGTTTCACATCTTTTTTGACATGTACCTGGTCACCTCCCACACATATTACACAGCCACCATTTATCATAGTTCCTTCCTCATCCATCAAGCCTTTAGGGTGAAAACAAAAAGCTATGCTTGCTGGAATTTTGTAGGTTCTTTGGCATCAATTTTCCTCTGCTTCATTCTTTACATCATTGTTACTTCCTTTGTTACATGACACTCAACTTATCCATGAGTTGTGTCCAAATCCATAATTTTGGCCCCAAAAACCTGCCCTCAACTTATGCATGGGGTCAACTTATACATGAGTATATATGGTAAATCACATTTTAGAAAGTTCTTTTTTAAAAAATAAACTGAATTTTTTAAAAAATCAATTCAACTATAGATTTCACCTCGTAATTTTTCCCAAGATTATGACAAATGCCAACAAAAGCAGCAAAGAGGTTTTCTTGTTAACCTTAAAGAATAATGTAGGTATTATGACATGTGTTTTTCATGGGGGGGGGGGTCTTCTTAACATTAAAGAGTAATGAAAGCATTATGGCATGTGTTTTCAATGAATTACAATCCAGTAAAACAGAGACACAAGCTTTTATTCTGAATTGCAGGTACATATAGTACACTTCTCAACCGAGATAGAACTGTAAAGAGTGAGGTCAGAGGGAAATAATATTGATGGTTACATTCTTAACAGTGCCCATTCACAAAACTGGAACTGGCTGGTAGTTTTCTGATAAACCAAGCATCTTGGCATTGTGTGGATGCTTTGTTGCAGCAGACTAACTGCTAACTGCTCCAGAAATATGTTAAAGACTATGTACATAGCTTTAAATAATTTAAATCCATTTCAAAATATTCCAGTTTGTAGTCTGGGGGTGGAACAGCTGCAAAGAGATTGCCTTAAGATACAGCAAGGCCAGAGGGCATTGTGAAGATCAGCCATGCTGTAGAATCCACAAAACTGCCTGTGCCCACACTCAGCAAATAATGTCACACAGCCAACTGCTCTGTGACTCATAAAGCCAACAGAGCAGCTTAATGCTGCCCTTACATACAGTGATCTTGGCAGCAGATCTCTTCTTGTATGAATATATCAGACCTATAGTAGTAGAAGAGGAATGCATTGTCATAATGTGAGACAGTTTATATTCAGTAGCTTGAATCTTTGTCAGGGGCTAAGGCACAAGACGCAAAATATACAAATCAAATATGCAGTCTTCTTCAAAGCTGTAAATCAGATCTCCTGAATAACACTCCAGAACCTTGGGATACTTTCAGCTTCTAACAACAGCTGCACGTGCTTGCTTTCTGGTTCAAAATGTCATTTCCCTTTTGTTTCTTTATGGACACACATGCACACACACCTTCATCAGCTCCTCCCCAAAATGAGGGACTCTGGATACGTATGCTACCTCTCTAAAACTTCCAGTGTGTGTGGGAGGGGTGAATTCCTGTAATTTATTTCTTTAGAACTTACTAAATTTATGACTCACACCCTCTGCCAGGTGTCAGGTCTATAAAGTCACCTGTCAAATTATGGCAATGAATTTCAAAGGATTTGCTTAGCAAGGAATACTTAGAAATGTTTTTGCCAGTTCCTTCATCTGAAATATAATCTTCATCCAGCACATGATAGCATATTATAAACTATTCAATATAATAAAATTAAGAAGTTGCTGTAAAAAATAATGTGAAGCATTAAACATGATTCAAAGCCTGATGATGCAATCACTTCCTCCTCTAAAGCAAAACAGAGTGGGAGATCGTTTCATCTCTCTAGGAATCAAGATCCATAAGTAGGGGGCTGCAACGAAGAAGGCCTCTCCTGGAACATTCACCAACTTTGCTACTCTAGGTGCAGAGACCTATGACAGGAACATAGACCTATGACAGGAACATAGAAAGATGCAGTGATTAATATATTTTTAAAAATACCAAAAATTTTAGTAACCTCCATTAGTTAATATTCTGAGTTTACACTTTCCAGTAACCAAAGAAAGCAATGACTTGATAAACCTAACGAAAGCCAAAAACTCCTTCCTCATTAAAACCAAACCTGTGAAGTTCAGCAGACAAAAGGAAACCAACTCACCATGATATCAAAGTCCTTTGAAGATTAAGACTTTGACTAAATTAGCAGAGATTCATCTGGAAGCAAATGACAGAAATGTATTACATTCTCTCTAGTGATTTTTGACTGCATGGAAGTATGCTTATTTAGAAGGCTACTCTTGTATTTGATTTTTAATTTGAGGAGATTTTGCCCATTCTTTGCTTCCTAAATTTTGGAATATCAAACAAGGCCCCAACACAATTTTATGTAATCTACTAAATGTCATATGAATTGTTTTGAAATAATGCTCACAGTACTAAATGTCAACAGAGCTATAGTACTGGGGGAGGAGGGAAATCCCATAGAGAATAGTTGCAGCTGTACTATATAAAAGGCAAAGACAATTTAATGGAAAATTTCATACTTTGCAGAAATGTGATTGCCTATTTTCTCTATGTAGATTTCTCATTAAAGTAGCTACAGCTGCTTTGTGAAAGCTGCATTTTTCCTGATGACTGTGGAACTAGGACTAGTGCTGTATGTAGCATTTAATGCTTTGTTCTGATGCAGAAGCACTTTAAAATAGTATGTTCATGTATGTGTGTGCATGCCTGTGGAAGGGATAATAGTTAAAGTCTTATATTGGTTGAAAAGCACTTTCATGGTTCAGGAATGTTGTTGTTGCTGTTGTTGTTTGTTTTGTTTTGAAGAATGGGATAGTGCCTCCAGAGCCCTGTCTGCATGGGCCAAATAAAATGTCCTCTCCCTGCCTGCTGTTTCCACAGGGACGAGCCTGGATGATGCACAGTCCAATCCCCAGTTCTGGTGCAAACAGTCCAGATGATGTCTGGCTACCTCAGTACCAAACCCACAGTATAACACACACCCCCCGCCCTTTAATATTTTTTTTGGAAAAATTCATGTTTTGCTCCAGATCTTTCTAAAATATCTGAAAGCTTCTGTTGTAATACCAGGCATTTATTTACAATGTGTCCTTCTGTAATACATTGAGGCCGCAATCCTAAACAGACATATTAGAGAGTGAATCTCTATGAACACCCTGGTGCTTGTGTGAAGTTAAAGGCTTTCATGGCCAACATCCATAGTGAAAGCTATGAAAGCCCCCCAAAAGCCACAAAAAGCTCTGGTGCTTTCTTCTGCCGAAGATTGGAATCAGGTCTGGTGGGGCCCTTAGCAGTCCCCTCTGGTTGGGTCCCTATCCAGAAGAGGAAACAGAACTGATAGTGATGGTAATGGTGATAAAGGAAATGGAGGAGGAAGGGGGGAGGGAAGCCTTGTGACAGTTGAATATTAGCAACAGAAAAAGAAAGTGATCTTGATAGTAGAGCTGCTAGCACCCTCCCCCTTCATAGATCTCAACACCAGTTAAATAAGGCACATGTGTGAACAAAAGCAATTGTGTATTGATGGTAATTAATTCTGGACATGTGTCGTCAAGGAACATAAGAGTGTTGCCAAGATGGCAAACTGTATGTATGTCATGGCATGATAAAAGTTATTACTGAAGAAGAATAGACAAGACAGAAGAGGCTGCAGAAGTTTGCTTTTTGGTGAGCTTACTGGGAAGGGCAAGATTTTTGAACTCAACTTGCAGCAATTAAAGGACAAGAGGGAGATGGAAGATGAAGAGATAAAAATGGGATATTTTAATTGTGACAGTTGGGGAGTATGGAATCAAGCAGCAGTTTGAACAATTGTTTTTTGTGGATTTTTTGGGCTATATGGCCATGTTCTAGAAGACTTTATTCCTGCCATTTTGCCGGAATGTTGGTCTGGAAGAGAGTCAGGCATTCTCTTCCAGACCAACATTCTCTGAAGATGCCAGCCACAGATGCCAGGGAAACATCAGGAATAAACTCTTGAATTTGAACTCCTAGCACAACAAAGGAAATATGATATAATAGGCATCACTGAAACCTGGTGGGATGAGTCTCATGATTGGAATGTAGAAATAGAGGGGTATAACCTTTTTAAGAGAAACAGGCCGAACAGGTAAGGAGGAGGAATAGCATTATATGTCAGGGATATTTTCACCAATGAAGAGATACAGGACATCAGTACTGGTAGCCAGGTGGAGAGCATCTGGATAAAAATTAAAGGAGAGGGAAACAACAGGGATGTTATTGCAGGAGTCTACTACAGACCCCCAACTCAGGCAGAGGAATTGGATGATGCCTTTCTAGAACAGATAACCACACACTCAGCTAGGAGAAATATAGTAGTGATGGGTGACTTCAACTATCCTGATATTTACTGGAATTCAAACTCAGCAAAATCCTCAAAGTCTAAGCAAGTTCCTCACTTGCCTCGAAGACAATTTCATTGTCCAAAAGGTGGAAGAGGCAAGAAGAGAGTCGGCTATATTGGATCTGATCCTAACCAACAGGGATGATTTAGTTAATGGGGCACAAGTGGTTGGATCCTTAGGTGGGACTGAGTGTTAGGTGTTCTTGTGGAGTTTGTTATACAGTGGAAAGGAGAAGCCATGCATAGTTAGACACATATTCTAGACTTTAGGAAAGCTGATTTTAGTAAACTTAGAGAAAAACTGGGGGTGATCCCATGGTCAAGAATACTAAAAGAGAAGGGAGTTCAAGACAGATGGGAGTTTGTCAAAAGGGAGATACTGAAGGCACAATTTCAAACAGTTCCAATGAGGAAAAAAAATGGGAGATGTCTCAAGAAACCAGGATGGATGACTAAGGAACTTTCAACTGAGCTAAATTTTAAATGTATAAAACTTTCCATGTATAAAAAATGGAAAAATGGGGAAATCACTAAAGAGGAATTCAAACAAACAGCCAACACGTGTAAGGATAAAGTCAGAAAAGCTAAAGTGCAGAATGAACTCAGGCTTGCTAGAGAGGTTAAGAACAATAAAAAGGGCTTTTGGGAGTATGTCCACAGCAAAAGGAAGAAGAAGGAATTGGTAGGGTCACTGTGTGGTGAAGGTGGCAAAATGCTAACAGGGGACAGAGAAAAGGCAGAATTACTCAACACCTCTGCTTCAGTCTTCTCAGAAAAGGCAAAGGGAGTTCAACCTTAGGACAATGGAGCATAGGACAGAATAAGAGAATTTCAGCACAGAATAAGTAAAGAGATAGTATGGAAATACCTGGTTAATCTAAGTGAATACAAGTTTCCAGGACCAGATGAACTACATCCAAGGGTATTAAAAGAACTAGCAAATGTAATATCGGAACCATTTATTTAGAAATAAAACATTGAATGTTTTATTTCTATGTTTTATTGTGTTCCTGTAAGAATGTTTTATTGTTATTCTTTTAACTGTTGTAATCCCGCCTCGATCCAATGGGAGAGGCGGGAAATATAAATAAATTTATTATTATTATTATTATTATTGGCAATAATCTTTGAGAACTCCTGGAGAACAGGAGAAGTCCCAGCAGACTGGAGGAGGGTAAACGTTGTCCCCATCTTCAAAAAGGGGGAAAAAGAGGATCCCAACAATTATCATCCATTTAGTCTGACATCAATTCCAGGAAAAATTATGGAGATCATTAAACAGTGAGTCTGTGAATATCTAGAAGATAATCCCATAATCACAAAAGATCAACATAGGTTTCAGAGAAACAAGTCATGCCACACAAACCTGATCTCTCTCTCTCTCTCTCTCTCTTTTTTTTTTTTTTTTTTTTTTTGATAAAAGCACCAGCTTGGTAGATGAAGGAAATGCTGTGGATATAGGATATCTTGATTTCAGTAGGGCCTTTGACAAGGTTCCCCATGACATTCTTGCAAACAAGCTTGTAAAATGTGGGCTAGACAAGGTAAGTGTTACATGGATTTGTAACTGGTTGACTGGCCGCACCCAAAGGATGCTCAGCAATGGTTCCTTTTCATCCTGGAGAGAAGCAACCAGTGGGTGCCACAGGGTTTTGTCCTGCTATCCAATATATAATAAAATAACAATAAAATTTTATTTATAGCCCACTCCTCTGTCAAGACAATCGGAGTAATTTATATCTTTATCAGTGACTTGGATGACAGAATTGGAGGCATACTTATCAAATTTGCAGATGACAACAAATTAGGAGGAATAGCTAATACCCCAGAGGACAGGATCAAAATTGAAAATGACCTGTATAGACTAGAAAGCTGGGCCAAAGCTAACAAAATGAAATTCAACACAGAAAAATGTAAGGTTCTGCACTTATGGTGGAAAAATGAAATGCATAGATATAGGATGGGAGACACCTGGCTGAATTAGACCACATGTGAAAAGGATTTAGGAGTCCAAGTAGACCACAAGTTGAACATGAGTCAACAGTGCGATGCAGCAGTTAAAAAGGCCAAGGCAATTTTTAGCTAATCAATAGAAGTATAATATCTAGATCAAAGGAAGTAATAGTGCCACTCTATTCTGCTTTGGTCAGGCCCCACCTGGAATATTGTGTCCAGTTCTGGGCACCATAATTAAAAAAGGATGTGGAGAAACTGGAGCATGTCTAAAGGAGGGCGACTAAAATGGTGAAGGGTCTGGAAACCATGCCCTATGAGGAACGACTTAGCGAGCTGGGGATTTTTAGCCTGGAGAAGAGAAGGTAAAGAGGTGGTATGATAGCCCTGTTTAAATACTTGAAGGGATGTCACACTGAGGAGGGAGCAAGCTTGTTTTCTGCTGCTCCAGAGAACAAGATCTGGAAAAATGCATGCAAGCTCCAGGAAAAGAGATTCCACCTCAACGTTAGGAGGAACTTCCTGACTGTAAGGGCTGTTCGACAATGGAACACACTCCCTCGGACTCTCCTTCCTTGCAGGTTTTTAAACAGAGGCTAGATGGCCATCTGTTGGAGATGCTTTGATTGGGAGTTCCTGCATGGCAGGGGGTTGGACTGGAGGGCCCTTGTGGTCTCTTCCAACTCTATGATTTCTATGATTCTATGAATATTTAAAAATGGCTATTACAGTCAGTATAACCATTAATTCACAGAATCTTCACATCAAGCATGGTCATGTTTGCTAGAAGATTACAGAAGCTGAAATTCCCAAAATAATGTTTTCAAGCTCTGCTCATTATACATTAGTGTAGTTTGAACTTTCTTTACTGTATGTACTCTTCACTCACCAACATTCCAGTAATTTCCTCAGGCAGCTGTAGGCTACCATGTTCCAAGATGGAATACAGGTGCCAAATCCCAACCAGCAGGAAGTTTCACATGATCCTCCTCTCCACATGGTAAAATAATTTCTTTTTATTTTATTTTTAATATAATTTTTATTAAGCATATAAAAACATATTCACTAATTTTAAAATACATACAACCAAACCAACAGAACAATACAGGAACATACATATTTACTAACTTTCAACATATAAGTACATCTTATTAATATCTATCTGTATTTCTTATTTTATAACTACAATTGGTGTCAATGTTCTTTCAATTCCTCACATTCACACTTTGTCCTTCAACTTTATACCCTTCTTCTACCCCTTCCATCTCTTCAATCCATTCACTTCTTACTTTCCTAATACCTTCTATATCCTCCTCTCCTGCCCCTTAATTCTATTATCATCCCCCTTTCTCTATTACATCCAGTTCATCCTCCTCTTCTTATACCCTCCTTGCACCGGATGGTACAATAATTTCTGAGGGAGACATGGGGTTTAGCCCCATTCCTCTGCCACTAAGAGATGTCATAACAGAAGCATTTTCACATTCCACTGTTTCAGATGATATTGGAAAGTTGGGGTGTCACTACATGTACTGATATATGTGCATCAAGTCCTCTACACAAGGTCACACTTCATATAGATGAGCTCTACAAGTGGACATCAGAGTGCTTTAGAGAGCACCATCAATGACATGGAAGGTGGGGCAAAGTTTCTGCTGCAAGCATTGCAGCGGAGTGTGTGGTAGCAGAATGTTTGGATCTGGAGGTGTAGCAAAGACAAGAATTGGGACTAGCTTGCCTGGCGTGCAGTTCCATCATGTTTTCTTTCAATCAGGGCCAGTGCTATCATTTGGCAGCATGAGGCAAACATCCCAAAATAATATACCTGGGTTATCAGTGGCATCCTCCCTGTAGTATTTCCAATCATGAATTCTCTGATCACTTCTCTCTCGGAAGACAAATGTGTTCCATAGAATGTGTTCTACCTATTCTAAGCTAGTCTACTCCTTTCGGATAGAGGACTATATCTTATTTCCTGAGCTGATCACAGCTTCATCTTATTTATGGGAAAGGGAAGGCATGTCACCCTGTTTGCCTTAGACTGCAAAAATATCTGAGGCTAGCTCAGCTTTCAGTTTGTGAGGCAGGATTTCCCTGGGAGGAAATGTATGAAACTGATTGTCTAGGACAAATTGTGAAGCAATTGAATTTTGAGGCTGGGGGGTGGGTGGGTGGGGGAATACATCCATCCATCTTGCCATCATAAATGCATATCTACAGATTCATGAGTCACTGCTGGTTCCTGAATATATTGTAAGGTATGTTCTATCAGCAGCACATTATTAGACAGAGCACGCTTTTTAAATTTTCATGTCCATAAGACAAGGTCATTCTGCTATTCTAGAAAGCCAACATTTGAGATGACTATAGATTATTTTCACCTGAAGGAATACGGTGACAGGAAAAATGATGAGAGAGAAAAGAAACATTTAAAAAAATAATACTAGATGTAATTTATAGCATGTGGATTTAGATATAATTTTGTCCGTATATTTGTTTAGATAATATATATTTGTTCCACCCCTTTAATACCATAATCAAGGTGACTAAATATAGTAAATAAAAAGCTACAACACAACATCGCACAAAAGTCAAACAGAATAATGAGAAATGCATCAAGTAAAAATACAACCTTAAGGCTATCATTGTTGTTTGGCTAGTATGTCTTCTTTCCTCTGTAAAGGGGGAAGGCACTGTATGCACTTTTGTGGAATAATTATTTCAATTTCCTGGGGTGGAAGGGAAACAACATCCAAGACCCTGTTGGACAAGGATGAAGTGTAAATTTATGCCAGTGTACTTACACTGGACAGCTGGATGTCTGGGACTGTTAAGGCTGTGCATATTCCCCTAGCTAGGCAACAACAGTCCTAAGGTTCCCATTTATCAGTGATGGTGAAACTTTTCCGGTTTGCGTGCCATAGGCAGGGCTTCTGTCTCCCAGGGCGGGGGTCTCATGCCAGGGGGCTGGACTTCTGCCCCTGGAGGTAGGGGTTTTGCCCCCGGAGGTGGGACTTACACCCCTGGAGGTGGGACTTCTGGGGCAGGACTCCGCCCCTTTCCCAGGCCTCCAGCTGTCTTTGATAGACAGCTGGTGTCAGGAACGGCCGGGGTCCCGTGAAATGAAGCTGTCCTGTGGAGGCTTCTCAGCTCCCTCAAAGGCCCTTCCAGACCCATAGCTCTAGAGCTGTGGGTCTGGAAGGGCCTGTGAGGGAGAGCAGAAGCCAGCACGGGGGTTTCTCTCCACCTCCCCGGCCCTTTCAGGCCCACAGCTGTGGAGCTATGGGTCTGGAAGGACCGGTGGGGGCAGGGAGAACCCGGCATGGAGGTTTCTCTCCACCTCCCCGGCCACAGCTGTAGAGCTGTGAATCTGGAAGGGCCGGTGGGGGCAGGGAGAAGCTGGCACGGGGCCATTGCTCCTCCCTAAGGACCTTTCCCTTCCAGCTAGAGGCTGGGAAAGGTCCCTGGGAAGGAGCTACTGGCACTCGGAGAGACAGCAGGAAGCCAAGAAAAGACAGGGAGGAGGAGGAATGAGCACACATATGTCTGCTCCTCCTTCTCCTGGGTCCCGTGCCTGGTGGAATGGCGTCACATGCCACCTGTGGCACGTGTGCCATAGGTTCACCATCACGGCCATATATATTCCCCAGGTTAGTCAGTGGCTATTTAGATTAGCAGTAGATATCTGCTACATTTCACAGCTGTGGGGAAGCATTGCACAAGGAGGTACTGTAAACCTCCTGCAACATACAAAAAGTACTGAGGCCAGCATAGTCCCCATTTATACTAGTGGTAAGTCACCAAGATACTTTGACCATACAGTTCTAATGGCCCACAGCATATTTCTGTATACATCCCCTTCTTTCAATCTTTAAAAATAAAAATGTTGCCATGGTAACTGGCAGCAACACTCCTAGGGTGGTTCCAGTCAGGAGCTCACATTAAAAGGCGTAGTGAAGCTATCTCTTCTTTTTTTCCTTAATGGGTTTTTTTTTTCTGATGAGAAAAAAGATACAAGAAATAAAGGAAAAGCACAGCAGTTCTGCAAATTGCAAACAACTGTATCTCTCCATGCATGAGGCAGTGTAAATGCACTGTAAAAGACTAAACTGGAAAAGCCCTTACTCTGCTGTCTTCATGTCTGTGTGAAAGAATCAAAAGGAGCATCAAATGTAGCATCCTCCCAGAAACATTGTGGGTGGGATTAATCACTTCTCTTGCTGTCTTCCCCAAAAAATAAATGTTTATTTTTAACACACTGTTTTTTTAATATTTCATGAGAATTCTTTGATAGTGGATAAAGTGACTGGGAAGGGTATCTCCATTACTGCATATCTCTTATATCCCAAAACTGCATGAGACTATTAGGTGTTACTTTGGATGCATTCTCCATTAATATAGGTCAAGGTGAGGTTCCTTGAACACAGTAAATTGGTGGGGGGGGGAGGGGGAAGGGGGAATGGGACACAGGAATGGCAACATCCAAATATAGAAAATTAATTATGGCGTTATTGTACCCTTAACATACATTGTAGAATTCTTATGCATGCACTTCTGAATTATAGGTTATGCAAACTATTGACACTAAAGAAATTATTCTTCATCAAATGATTTTTTTCTCCATCAAATGATGGAAAATGAACTCTTTATAACCTAGAATTCAAAGATATAGCCATGTTAGTCTGTAGAATCAGTATGTAGAGAGATCTTTTAGTACCTTTGAGACTAATTGAAAGAAATAAGTTAGTCTCAAAGGGGTGATCTAGACCACCCAAAAAGACCACCCTGGGCGCCCGCTGCACCCCACTTGCGGAGGCGGGGCTGAAGGGAGGAAGGGGCCGCCACCGCGGCCCCTTTCTCCCTGGGTCTTTGCTGCAGCCATCTAAAAGCCACAGCAAAGACTCGCCCACAAAAAGGAGCTCCATTCGGAGCTCCTTTTTTGTGTTGCAGAAAGGGCGCGATTGGCAACCTCCCAAAAGCATCATCATGTGCACAGCATGTCTAAAAGCTGCGTATGTGATGACGCTTTTGTAGCACGTACACTTTTGGGCTAGGAAGGGTGTAAAAGCTACACCTTCCCTAACCCTAAAGGCGCTCTTTTGAGCCCTTATCGTGCTGCAAGCTGCCTGTCTAGAACGGGCCAAAGTTAATCTCAGTTAGGCCTAAAACAGATGGGCCAAACCAAATGGCTTCCGGTGCCTTTGGGGGCATAGTATGGCCAGGAGCTACTCTGAGACCACCTAAGATGGATCAAAGCTGCTGGCAAAAGGAGTGGCAAAAAACGCTTCTTGCCAGAAGCTTGTTTATTACCACGGCAGTGGCCCAGTTTGGAAGCGGGTCATCATTTAGTGGTTGGAGCTACAAGATCTCTCTGCATACTCTTTATAACATAGTATGGACAGATATTCCTTATTAAAAATAATTGTCTATTCAAAAACTATGCTGTGGGATATTTTGAAAGCATATATTGGGAAAATTTCCCAGTTGAGAGCCCAAGAGCTGGGGATAAAATTCCATGTGTAAGCACACAAATGTTTGACAGAATTACAAATTTAAATTCAACAAAATTTATATTCGGAAAACAGTAAAAGTAATAGTAATGAAATAATTACTGTACAGTGAAATCATTTCATTAGAATCTATTTCATGAAAATGATGATGATCAACACTAGAGGTATTTAAGCAATTGCTGCCAGATATGCTGGAGTTGCACCCTGCATGTGGTTCAGCCAGATGATGGAGTACATGGCTTCCAACATTCTTTTTAAGACTGTAATGATTATTAAATTCAACTATGGGAGGAAATGCCTTTTAGCAGACAAGTGGTTACAGAGGCATTCTTTAGTTTTTAGCACAAAACTTGGGTAGGTTGTTTTGGACAATATTAGCCATGCTAGCTGGGAGAGGCGTATTCTTGGAACTATAGTCCTAAACAGTAATTTTCCCAAAATAGGCACTGACACATAGTACTTTTCTAATGCAATTTCCCCCTACTTGACATCTGCTTTGACATCTCAATATATGAAATAATAGAGCTTATTTTCCTATTACACAATATCTCTACAGCCACTTGAATTATCTGTTCCAAATTATTTGTGTAAGTGCCTTCAAGTTACCTGTAAATTTATGGTGACCCCATGAATTTTATAGAGTTTTCTTAGACAAGGAATATTCAACTGTGATTTTTGCTAGTTCCTTCCTCTGTAAAGTAGCCTATAGCACCTGGTATTCATTGGTGGTTTCCAGTGACGTATTCAAATCTTTTAGTCCAAGTCTCAAGTCAAGTCTCAAGTCTCTGTCTTCAAGTCCTTACAAGATACTTAAGTTAAATCTCAAGTCTGGGAGCCAATTTTTAACAAACAAACAAACAAAAAGGAGGTGGGGTGCACTTCTTGAAGGGAACAGCAAACATGTTGAGCAGTGGGCTTGAGGTGGGGAAGGGGGTTGAGGCCTGCCTAGCAGCCTGACCCTGCTGCACATCAGAGGAACTTTCTAAAGCTTCAGAAGGGTCCTTCTGCTTCAAGCCCATTGCCTAATGCATTTGCTGTTCCCTTCTGAAAAATGTACCTCTCACTCTGGGGGCATGTCTTGCTTGCTGCTGGAAATGAATGGCATCAGCAAGCCAGTCACTTAAAATATACAAGTCTCAAATCAAGTCAGATCAGGGTGTCATTTTTACCAAGTCAAGTCACTGAAGCATCTTGAGTCTGACTTGAGTCCAAGTCAATTGACTTGAGTCAACACATTGGTGGTTTCCCCATCCAAATACAAACTAGGGCTGACCCTACCTTGCCTCCAAGATCAGATGGGATCTGGTGCCTTTAGGATATTTAGGCCCTGTAGGCCAATTTAGTTCTTCATAAAAAGAGTTTTCCTGAATAGAAGTACTAATAACAGTTTCTTATATACCTATAATATTCAATTCCTCCTTCAGTATCTGAGAACATGAGGACAAGTATTTTTGCAATCATGCTTTATATTGCTTGACTTTGGACTCCTGAGTGTTGCGGTGTCTAGCAGCTAGTCAAAAAGCTGGAAAAAGCAGAGGGGAATAGAACATGCTTTCATCTTTGTCTTTCCCTTCCTCTCAAAGCCTGTTGTTCCAAACAGCATTTTGGCCATGGAACTCATTTGGTGGAATAGCAAGAAAAAGCCTGCTCAGGGAGGGTTCAAGCAACATGTAAGTAATATTTGTGGAAACATTTTTGTAACACTTTCCCAGAGGTAAGCTAAACCATCGCTAACTCAAAATAGTTTGAAACTGAGAAATGGCAGTTTCATTTGCAGCAGGATTGGATTTTTGTCAGGAACTGAGATTTTAGAAAACAGTGAGAACAAATGTTCAGGAGACTATACTGCAGCAAGGTTAATGAAACCTTGCAAAGACCTACAATTCTATAACAAGCCTTCTATAGAAGCTGTTATTCCTTTTGTTTTTTGGTCTGAAAAGGTCTAATTCTGTTCCCAGTAGAAAAATATAATGTTTACCTTGCAACAGTATTTTACGTGTGGTTTAGGGACAGGTTCAGTACCTTGAATATCTCCTTTAACATCAGTCTAAAAGCAAGAATGGATTCACTGGCTTGGAAGACCCAATATGTGTCCCTTGGTGTTTCCCATACCCATGGACATCTCTCGGAATCTGTGCAGAGATCCTCTACATCAGGGTGGACTCTACTTTTGTGACCCCCACCATGAATTCCACACCAGTTCATCCATGCCCCCCTTTTAAAAAAAAATGCCCTAAAACCACACAGAAAGCCCCCCTTACACAGAAACCACATCCTACCCCCACAAACACCACTACTCTGTCTCTGCCAAAAGTGCTGCACTGTCCTGTCCTGTTTTGAGATCATCTCTCCCCACTGGCTATGATAATTAGATCAGATGGGAGCTGTAGTCCAATAACTTCTGGAAGGATGCATACCCCCCCCCATTGAAATTAATGAGGAAACCCTTTGGGACTGACAACTTTCACACTAGAACAGAAATTCAGATGGGTAGGGGGAAAATCCAAATTATACTTCAGTTCAAAGGGACAAGATATTTTAAGGAAAATGTCTACAAACAGGGAAAGCCAAATTTGATGTCAAAGAAATGTGCATATAAAGGGAAAGTCAGGGCCCAGCTTCAGTTTGCATCTGGTCAGCAGACTAAGCCAGTGCACTGGTCACCTGGCCATAATCACTGTGGTATGATGCATTTTTTTTTTATATTTATAGAAATTATAGTAAGTGTGTTGTGCACAGACTAGTGGCAGTTTGTGCATCCATTTCAGATAAGTAGTGAATCTGCTTGTTTGGGTTTTAGTCCAGATTTTAAAAGGGCTATCCAAGATAAAGAAACCTACTGATGTGGAAACCACCATAGGTGCAGACTTCATCATATTCAGAATAGACCCAATAAAATCAATAGAAAGGATGTTAGACTTGGATAACGTCTCAGTGATTTCAATAGATCAGTTCTGAGTAAGGGATGGAAATAATGTTTGGAAATGCTCAAAGATGGTTTTAAAAATGTGTTTCTCAAGTGTTGGGAAGTCCTGGCAAGGAGAATCCAGGACTGATGAGAATTTTTTGTAATTCAGGAATAATTTTGAGGAAAATACCTAAAACAGGATTTTCTAAGCAGAAAATGTTGCTTCCTATGCAAAAAATGCAAATTTGGCACAGAATAAGTCCCAAACTATCAATAGTCTTTGAAAACTGCAGCAATAAAAGTTCTAAAATTACTTGTTGCTTCTTTCAAAAATGAAATTAATGAAACATAGCATTATACCCATATTCTAAGGGTGTAGCCACAGTGCAGAATTAAAGCAGTTTGACACCTGTTTAACTGCCATGACTTTGCTTTCCAGGTGCTAACTGGGATTTGTAGTTTGGTGAGGTATTCACCTTCATCTGTCAAATAGCATTGATACCTCATCAAACTACAGATCCTAAGATTATATAGGACAAAGTTATGGCCTTTAAAGTGGTGCTAAACTGCATTAATTCTGCATTGTGGCTATGATTAAATTTGGATCCTGCCCATTATTTCTGTATTTGCATCTTTACATATATGCTAGCTCCTCTAAATTATATGCTTCTCATTATCCTTTTTTTTTTTTTTTTTTGGTTGGAGAATAAGTGAAATGTATTTGCTTCTGTCGGGTGATTCCACTATGCTGTGGAAAGTAATGTTTTTTCTTTCTTTCCCTTCAGATTCCTTTCCTGATTCATAAACAGGATAGTGGTCAAAAGACTATTCTCTGCAGAATGAGAAGTCTGAATCACAGCCAGAGAAAAAGAAATCAAAATATTGAAAAGGACAAAATCCAGTCCATCTGTACTTTGTACTCGCTTGGTGATAACATTTGTTCTTGAAGATGTAATTCATGCATGGTTGTTTATTGATGGTTATCCATTGCATTTGCCCACTGCTGCCTTTCTATCCTTCTCTTTTCAGGCAATAATCAGTTCCATAAGCTCTCCAAAAGCTCTATTTGAAGGGAACAAAGTGTTTTTAGAAAGCAAGTCTGGAAAAAGGAAAATGTTTCCTAGAGCCAACGTTAGAGATAAAGCTGTTAATCATAACTGAATGTTGGTGCCTGCCAAATAACTGCAGTTCACCTTCTGAAAATGGATTCATCAGTTGAATAAATATTATGCTTTTTACCCATAGCTATCTTGTGCACAGAGGTTTCCTCAAACTTTGTCTGAGTGTACTTTCTGATATTTAAAAAAAACTCCTTTTAAGCTTTCCCAAGATAAATAAACAAAAACAAAAGATCACCAAATGAGCTCTTGGCAATGGAATTAAGGGTGCTGTAAAGTAAAACCACATACCATATTTGTCCCTGCCCAGGGACAAATAGGAAGGAGCTTTTCAGTCTTTCTCTTACACCAGGAGTGGAAATCATGTGGACTTCCAGATGTTCACCAGATGTTACACAATCCTGGTTCACACTAACATGGAAAGCCTACATGCAACTCCTTTCTGGGTGGAATGTCTAATGAGGTTGTGAAATTATATCCATCATTTTTCCAACATACTACTACTACTTCTTCTTCTTCTTCTTCTTCTTCTTCTTCTTCTTCTTCTTCTTCCTAAGCCATAATGGCCTAAATTAAATTGTAAGTACATCTCAGAGTAGATCCAGTGAATCAACAGAATTTACATACATATTGCCCATAGGATATACTTATACTGTAAAGCTGGAAAAATAAACATTCACCATCCATCATTTGGTTGTCAAATGATCTTACTGCTTTGGCTATGCATGAATGTATATTTTACAGTGTATGTACAGCCTATGTTCATATACTGAGTATGTCCTCTCCCTTTTTTGACATGGTCTTTTCCTCTTATTTCCCCTTTTAAAATCTTTTTATAAAGTTGATTTATAAAGTTCTCATTGATTTAGTGGTTCTTGTCAAGCTGGGACTAGAAAGTAGACTTCAGTCAAGGGTTGGTTTGTTTTTTTAAACCAAATTGAATAAGCAGTTTAAGAAGCCATATTCATTTTCTGCTTGTCATCAGGCCATGGGCAAAGAAGAAAAGTTCTGTATTTTGTTTGTGGTCTGAGAAGTTAAAGGACTAATTTGATTGAATTTCTCTAGGAGGAGAAAAAATTCCTCAATCTTTTTTTGGGGAGGTGGGGATGGGGAGAGTTCCCCAGTAGCAGTAGTAATAGCATAGCTATCCCCCCTTCAGTTGTGGTTGTTACAATTACTGTCGCAAATGGAATCAGAAACAACCATGCTGGCAACTTAAGTATCAGTTCATATTTTGAATGACAGTTGGCATCATTCCAGGATGTTCTGACTAGCAGCATATTGGTGGTCACACAACAACAACAACAACAACAACAACAACAGGAGAATAACATGTAAAAATATCCCACAGACAAAAGTAAGTCAAAGACATTTTAAAAGAATAGGCTTTCTTCTCCACACATTGTGTAATACTCATGTAAAATGAAACAAATTATGGATTTCTATTTCTAGGAAGCTGTGATGTTTTTGTCAGGGAACTTCTGCTCGGCTTATCATCTTCCCTCTCAGTAAACTGCACATATAAAGAATGCTAGGATATTTCCCCAGAATTGAAGTGATACCTGTTTTCCACAGTTTGCCTAAGCAAGCTTCCTTAATTTGGTAATTTCCAGAATGACTGAACTACCACCATTCCTACTCTCCAGCAAGCACTGGTAGATAAAATAATAATAATAATAATAATAATAATAATAATAATTTATATACCGCCTTTTAAAAAAGATTTAAAGCAGTTTACAAAGTTATATAAGAACACATAAAATACATAAACAATTTACAAAGCAAATAAATAAAATACCTAAACAGTGCATAACATATACAAACTAAAATTTCATCTCACATCCCTTAACTAAAATACAACCATCATTAAACATTAAACAAAACTACATAAACAACTTCTAAATTATATAATCAAATAAATTATTTGATTCCAGCAACAGAAAATTATGCTTCGCGGACATTGACTGTGTAGGCCAAATGGACTGGGTTCCCCCAGCCTCGTGTCATCTAGTTTAGATGATACATGCTGAGCTGCCGTGGTGGGATTGGGCCCATTCGCACCAGTATAGATGCAGATCTGGAGGATCCAGTCTGACTCAGAGGTAAAAATCCCCCCAGGGCCAAATAGTCCTAGTTTTGTGCAGAGTTTTTAAGAAATGTTGCAGTAAAATTAGGCTGTTCTGACAGCCTTCCTGCATTCCTTGCCTTGACAGCATTCAAACCATCTGAGAAGTCCCCAAGTAACCAGTCTGGCTCGGACACGGAAATGGGGCTCCTGGCTACATGGGTGGAGCCAGACACCCCTTTTCTGTGTAGGATGGGGTGTGGGAATGTCTGCCGATGCCCAAGCCAACCCAGAAATTTGGTTCCCCTTATACAAAGGGATTCGGCTCAAGCTTTATCACTGCTGGTGATTTTTTTGTGAGTTGGCCCAAAGAGGTTCATGGATTCCATTACTCCAAGAGTGGGACATGACCCATTTTTGTGGGATCATAAAAGGCCCCTACATGCCTTCTGCATGGTGTGAGTGTATTTTCACCATGTTTTTGACCCCACGTGACATTTTTGGGCCAGAAGAGGGCTTTTAAAAAGCCGGAAGCAAACAGTGTCTTCTGTTAAATAATACCTCTCCTGGGCCCCAACACTTGACAAAAGTGTCCCCACAGAGCTATAGGGTGGTTGGGAACATTTTAAGGCAAACATTGTTTTTCCCCTGGGTTATGTGGTAGGAGGGTGCAGCCCTCCAAGGTCATGGGGGTGGGGGGAATGCAGCCCTCTAGCTACAGGTGCCCACCTCACTCCCACAATATCCCATTGCTGGAGAATCACAAGTCTACATCTTTTCCCTTTGGGATAGTAGAAAGACAGCACAATTCTGTTGAACATTTAAAAAATCAATCTTTAAGAGCTTTTGCAAAGCTCTGGCCTGCAATTAGTGTCAAGGACTTGGCTGTTTCACAGAAGGTTCATTCTCAGCAAACATTTAAATCATGACACAAAAATTGAAACCCATGATAACTTACAGCTAGATTGTTAGATAATGATCATGCATCTATAGCTAGGAAGAGAATGCCATTTTTTTTTGTATCTATATTATCTGTTATTTTCCACTGATGGTTTCTTCTACTTTATGTTATCCTTCACTAATAGAAAACAATTTGTTTTGTCCTAGTCTTCAGGTTCAGTCTCAAATGATTTCATTCTTCCTAATATTCATTTTTCCTTCTCTACACTTACATTTTGGTATTAATTTGTTACATAACAGAGAAGAGCAGAGCAAGATGTATCACCTGAGTGTTCCAGGACAGAACCCCACAGGAGGTTTTGGAAGACTTAGTAACAGGTTAGAAATCCAGGGACTTGGGGTGCATCTACAGTATAGGAATAAAGCAGTTTGACACCACTTTAGCTGCCATGGCTCCATCCTATAGAAACTTGGGATTTGTAGTTTTCTGAGGCACTAGCATGCTTTGCCAGAGAAGGCTAAAGACCATTTCAAAGTACAAATCCAAGGGTTCCATAGGATAGAACCACAGCAGTTGGTGTCAAACTGCATTATTACTACAGTGTAGATACATTCTTGGTCAGCTTACTATGGAATACATATCAGAGGCTTGATCCAAGGGACTCACTACAACTCATAATTATGGAGCAGAGCCAGCTGAAGGCTTTACTTATCTTGTCACCTAGACATTATCTTGGTTCTCCTTGCAGGCAAGCTGGTGTATATATATTCTTCATACTTTACTATCTACCCACTGACTTCTCATTTGGGAGACTCCTGCTGCCCATGACTTTGGGGTGATAGCAAGAGGGTATTCTCTCACATCCTGGAAGCTTCTGAGAAGTCCTTAGAGGAGAAAGACAGGATTATCTTCTCAGGCAAAGCTTGTTGGTGGTACTTCCTTCTGGAGCTCTCCTTCGAAGGCCATCTTCAGCAGGCTTGTTTTTCCAGGATTCTTTCTCTTGCTTAGCTTTGCTCTAATTCCCAACCTAAACAGCTTCAAACAAACAGCATCATTTATATACCGCTTCATACAGCCTAAGCAGTGTCTAAGTGGTTTACAACTGTAAGCTAATTTGCCCCCAACAATCTGGGTGCTCATTTTAGCAACCTTGGAAGGAAGGATGCAAGCCTGAGTCCAGCTTGAGCCCTTTTGCTGGTATTGAACTCACAACCTTATGGTTTTGAGCAAGTGGCTGCAATACAGGCGTGTAACCACTGTGCCCATTGCCTGTGTCAATAGGATCTGATGTTCAAGACCATTGTTGCATTTTGTCAAGATTCTTAGTTTCTGCCATTTCCTTATGCAGCATAATTTTTTGAGAATTGCTCCAAACTAATTATCCATTGAGAACTAGATTACAGGTGTTGCTGCATTAATTTTGAACCATGTGAATTAGTGTGAATGCCTGTGGTAGAGTTTTTTGTCCATTTCAGCAGTGTAGTGACTCCATTCTGAGTTTTATTCAAGACTTCAAAGGAGTTATCCAAGGGGCTAAACCTATGATAAAAATCACCACTCTTGATAGTTCTTTTTAAACTTTGGACTAAAATCCAGAGCAGATTCACAACACTTCTGACAGTGGAAACCACTGTTTGGTGTATTAACAGTTGGACAGCACTATGTAATTACTGTATGTTTTTCTTCTTAGCAGATTTTTCATAGTAAAACAAAAGGCAGAAGGAAGTGTGGAAAACATTGAAAGATTAGGAGCAGAGGACAACATCAAAAGATCCATAAAAGTCAGTCAATTTTGCAATGTTAATGTAAAAAAGCATCATCTGGAACTACTACTTCTTTTGCAAACAAACAAAATCTTGAGTAATTTCACTGGGACTCACAGTATATACAGGAGAGAACATTCAGGGAAGAAACCAGGGGCAGAACTGCAGAATTCCAAGCAGTAATTTCTGGGTTATGAGAATTCAGCTTATTCTTAATTATCTGGATCACTATACATCAAAGAAAATGGAGAGAAAAGGGAGAACAAGCTTATCTTAAGGAGCAATGTTTTAAATATGACATTGTCGACATGGCAGAAATGAACACAGTTTTAGAGGCTCCACATATTACCTGTAAAATTAAGAAGTCTAAAAAGGCTACCCATTTATTTCATGAGAATTAGGAATTTATCTTGATACAGAACTTGATTCATTGCTAACAAACAAACTGCATCAATATGTGACAAAATCTTACAATTGGTAGTTAATAAAAATGACCTGGATCTCACTTTATCTGCTGTCTCATTAGCAACATTACCAGCTCATTCCTATTTACAGCATCTTCAGTACTTCTGAAAATTAATTGAATTATAGGTCAGAAGTTAAATTTAGAGAATGAAAGAAGTGTGTGTGTATGTGTGTGTGGCTGTGTGTGTAGCAAAATCACCTAGTCTGGAAACAGAGTTTTCAGAAAGACTAGGAGACTTCTTTTGGCAATGATAGGACATAATCATGACAAAATTAAGCAATTTAAAGCCCCATTGATTTCAGTGAGAGAGATTTGAGCAAGACCTAATGTTTCCATCGAAACCAATGCAACATAATGTGCTTACACCAGGGTAGACTTTGCCCATTTACGGTTACTGAAAATAAGTCATTCAAAGTTTATTTTACAGGTTATGTTCTGAGGAAGCTGCCAGAAATCACTTCCTGGGTGTTCACTCACTGCAGCAATATATAGGGTATAACAATGGTTTGATAGATACTGATGCTGATGGATAAGAGATGCACACTGGATAATTTACCAGTTATCTAGTTAAGTAAACCTGCTTGGCTGGATCAAATGAACAGAGAAACCAGTGTTAAAACAAGGAAGGGCAATGGAGGCTTGAGCTCCAAAATGCTAATTAGTGGGACTGCTTAAATACTTCTGTTAACATTGATACAAATATGACGCATATGCATAACTCAGCAGCAGGATTCACACTTTATGCCCTGTTATGTACAGATTCTGAGGTTCACAAGAAAAACAGGTGGCAAAAATAGGACTCACTATCAGCAGCAGGATAGCATAAAAGCAGGTAAGAGAGTCACCTCTGGTGTGGTCAGGTCAAAATATAGGCATAACAATCTTGTTTTGGGCAGGACAGATGCTGTCAGTACCTTGGACAGAGCACTGTAAGAAATCTTACCAGAGTAATTTCTCCAAGAGATGGACAAACCTTTTGAGGCTTCTGGAAGTCCTACTGTTCTTCTTGTCACTTCTAAGGATAATTTTGCATCTGTCAAAGGCTGCTGCATTCTTCTGCAGCCATTGGGAGTGAGGGAGTCTATCATAAATTTGAAAGGGCCGATAAAGAAATGTCTTCTCTCCTGAAAGGACTCAGATGGGGAGATCATGACTTTTGAAGAAGAGCCTTTTCCTCATCTATGTAATCCTCATTACTTGAGTGAAAGCAGAGGAGGCCAAGGAACATGAAACCTTGCATGCCAGCCTCTGGCATTTTATTTAAACAGGGATGGGAAAAAATATAACCTGTATGTCACATTCCAGTACTCAGGGATGAATAGGATATAATCCCATAAGGTCAGAAGAAGAAGAAGAAGAAGAAGAAGAAGAAGAAGAAGAAGAAGAAGAAGAAGAAGAAGAAGAATTGCAGAGTGTGCAGTGGGGTGTGTGTATGTGGCCCTTCATGGTTTCTTGGCAGTCAGATGTGGCTTCCTACCCTCCAGTGGTTGCCCACCCAGTTTAAAGGGATCTAGCAACAAACAGTGGTAAAGATACGCTGCTGCCAATCATAACAGACAGTGCTAAAGTACCTGCACAAATAATCTGAACTTATATAAATCAGCTTCCTCTATATACATCACATATGTCTCCCTTCCTATCTTGAACCATTTTAAATTACACTTCTCTAGTTTAAAAATAGAACAAAACAGAGATGTAGCAAAGTAGGAAAGACTGAATGTTAAGAATATCTAGGGCTGCCCACATGGGGGAAACTTAAGTTCATTTTCTGAATTGCTCATATCTAGCTGATGATGTTGTAGAAGCTCATAATGTCTGCATTACAGTTTTAACAGTTATTTATCAATACCACACTCAGTATTACAGTGTAAGAAAAGAGTTTCAACGTAGAAACATTAATGCTTAAAAAAAACACTTCTGCAAAGGAATAGGAAAAAATGCACCCATATGATAATTCTGTTTAAGAAAGGCAATTTCTGCATCATATGCCACATTAACCTCATGCACAAGGTGAACTTATAAAGATGCATTAGGAGCAAGGAAGCAATTTTGTGCCACCCATGAAAGTGGCTTTCAACTAAATGGCCAAATGTCTACAGAAATGTATTAGAAAAGCTCATACACAATTGTTTAATGATACAAAACAGATGTTGATCTAAGAGGTTCAGTGTAGTAATTGCAGAGATCAGGGTATCCTGAATAAGCCTTGCAGTAGTCAAACCCTGCTGCCACTCTGCAGAATTAATGCCATTTGACTTTACTTTAACTCTCATGGTGCTATCCTATCAAATTCTGGGATTTGTATTTTGTTGTGGCACCAGAGCTGTCTGGCAAATATGATAAATATCTCACAACACTACAGATCCTACAATTCCATAGCATTGAGCCATGACGGTTAAATTGGTGTCAAATGGCATTAATTCTGCAGGGTAATTCTGCAGCCGAAATTATATAATTTCACTCCCTTCTTTAAAAGCAAATTATTGCCAAAGAGCCACAAATAATAAATAAAAAAACCTACAACAAATATTTATATGAACCCATATGTCAAAAGAAAGTATGTATTTAAGAGCTTTAAAAAAAACCACTCAGTGCAAAAGCAAATTTTGAAAGGACGGAAGAAGCTGGGTAGGAGAGAGAGAAATACATCTTGTGGTTGTTTGTGAACTGAAACAGCTTTGTACCTTGGTGACCATTATTTCAGCAAGACAGAAGCAACACATATATTGCATATGGCATTTGAAAGTCTGCACTGAAGAAAGATTTCGTGAGCTCAGTAAATGCAGTGAATCATGTTTGCGAATGGAGCAACTCTGTTTTATTATGTTTTCTTTTCTTGTCATATCCTTCACTTAAAGGCAAAATGGATAGCATCAAGTAGAGCCTCCTCTGCCTATCTAAAGGGAACCTGGTGTGGTGTGGATGACTGATACAGCTAGACTTTTAAAGAGGAGTTGGGTTTATTCTTTGCTGCTGATCCTTAAAATTAATCAATAAAGTTATTTGTATTTCCATAAGATTTGCTTAATTTCTTCATTCCATTGAGGAAGTCAACATACACAGGGTGAGTACATGCCTATACACAATCTGAGTATGAAGCATGCAAAAATCAACACATAAAATATCAGTACTAAATAGGATACTTAATTCTAACATATCACTTATGTGCAGTGTATAACACTGTGAATCTTAATTCTCTATGATTAGTATGAATGTGCAAAAATCCTGTCTGTCAACATATGAGATTATCACACAGGTTTTTAGCCCATCATTTTCCCAACAGGATAACTGCACACTTAACTTTAAAGACAGGTCTTACCACATTCAATGGTCTGTAGCAAGTCTGCAGACCATCTGCAACCTAGGCTTAACTTGTGGCTGTTCAAGCATGGAAAAATCCTGAGCCTGAAAAGCCATGGGACAATGCTGCAAACAGGCTGCAAACAGGAGAATGTGGTAGGAACTATCTTTAAAGTTAAACACACATTTATCCCATTGGGAAAATGATGAGATAAAGCCTGTGCAATAATCTCCTTAGACAGCATCCTATCACCTCACTTAAATAATTATCGCCAACCCTGTGGGGGAAAAAGAATGGATTCCTTTGTCACTGCATCTTTGTAGAAACCCCCAAGTTGGAAGAACTACCTGTTTGAGTTGACATAACCTCCACAGATTCCCATAAGTATGCTAATACAAGCATAAAGGGCTGTACACTGCCCTGATCGAAGGAAGGGCGGTATACAAATAAAGATGATGATGATGATGATGATGATGATGATGATTAAAATACTTGTTTTTATTTTGCAAGGATTATCGTCTCAGTCCTGCTTCAGGGCGGGTTTCTATCTACCTAGAGTCCTGTGTCAGCATGCTTGCTTTGCACAGGGACAGCCTGTCTCCACCCACCATTGGTGTCATTATCATCAATCTAGAGTAGAGCTGAGAAATGTAAAACTCTGTTTTATTTTTTCTTTCCAATTTGTGGGGTATTTGCAGTATGAGTATGAGTGATAATTGATATTTTAATGTTTTTGTATTATGACAATGTTTTGTATTATGATTGAAACCTTAATAAAAAAAATTAAAAATAGGGGGGAAAGAAATATAATATCTTGGTGTTGAGTAGTGTCATAAACCTCTGGCTATGAATCATCTCACCTTTGTCTAAATTCCAGCCACTTGCAAGTAATACCTGATGAAAAGCTTGTACTTAGAACAGTTACACCGTTAGATACATCTGCTGCATTTTATACTGGTATAACTGGAGAGAGATTATTGGAAAGCACTGGTGTAGTGGTTTCACACTCTGGAGGCAAGGGTTTAAATCCTTGCTCAGTCATGGAAATTCAGTGGGTGGCCTTGGGCAAGTTGTACTCTCTTAATCTCAGAGGAAGGCAAAGGCAAATCCCTCTGCCAAGACAACTCTGTGATGGGTTTACCTTATGGTCACCATAAGTCGGAAACAACTTGAAGGTACACAATAACAACTATTATTTTTCTTTTTCTTTTTTTTCCTGAGCATGGAAGTCTATCAGGCATTAATTCAAATTTCAATTCAATGCCTGTACGCTCCCCATAATGAACACATCCATCCACTTATCAACTTCATTTCAAAAGAAAACAAAACTTACACAGTAAAAAGTTGTATATTGAACTAAAAACTGGAGTTGAATAAAAAACAGAGTTGGTGTCTAGTGTGATATATTCCACACTTTTCATAGAGAAACAGTCTCAGTGTATCAGTTCTGTTTTTCCAAAACCAACATCATATAATCCAGAGGGTAAGAATGTGCTGAGAATTGGGTTGGGGGTGTGTGTGGACATTTCTGGAACCTCACAGCTCTTGATGACCTGAATAATAAAGTTGAAAGGGACCACAAGTGACATTTCCAGAAAACAGAAGTCATTTCCAGTAACTTTTATATGCTACTTTTTCCAGGGAAAGGGCAGTACGTGTGAGCAAAACCATGCTCTCTATCAGATATTTTTGGCCCAAAATCTTTTTCATTTTTTTAAAAAATGCGGGTAAGGGTTTCGAGAAGAAAAGAGGTCTAGGGAATTTGGAAAGGCAAAGACTGCACTGGAATGCCAAGAGCTACCCAAAGGCCTCATGATTCCCATCCCTGCTATAGTCCTTGCATAAGAAGAGCTGAACTATATAAAAAATCTCCATGGGTCTCATCCATAAAAAGATATGACAATGTAGTTTAGATGTGAGAGTCAGGAATAATAAATGCAGAATCAATACATTTGTAAAATAGTATCTAAATTCAAAATTCAACAAGGATGTCTTGCACTGCAAGTAGAACTTACTAAATAGGGGCTCAGTTGAATTTGTTAGCATTGAGTGTGGTGGGCCTGTCACATTTAGGAAGCTCTAGCAGAAGAGCTATTTTCAAACAACAAATGCATCAAAGGATTAGAAGCCTGTGCTCCGTGTGTTTAATTCAAAGTGGATGTCTGCATGTGACTCAAATGGGGGGAGGGGTGTTCCTTCAACATGGCAACATAGAAGCTTTGTAACTAGTAAAAAAGTAAATGCTGAAAAAGTGCCTGTATGCACTCATTAAATAGGAGATTACGTGAGGCAAGGCTTAGAAAAGTTACTTTCTAGTGTAACCCCTAGAATCTCCAGCCGGGATGGTAATTGGCTGTGCTGTCTGAGAAATTCTGGGAATTGTAGTTCAGAACATAATTTTTCCAAACTCTGGTGATAAATATATGATACTTCACTCATCTGGGTAATCACCAAATTTACCCCTTAGCCTGCAAAAAATAAAAATACATATGTATAGCTGATGTTAAACAACAGCGAACCTTTCTCCAGAACTCATTCCTCAGGAATATTTTTCTGTGAGCAAAATTATTCCCAATATACTACCCCTTTCTTTTTCTTTTTTTTTTAAAAAGCAGAAATAAACCAAAAATGCAGCTATTCTTCTCCTATTGAAAAAGAACCACTGGGGGGGGGGGAGCACAGTAAACACTGGCCAAGGTATAGCTGAGGGGATCAATTCAGCGATTGGCAGAGGAGATTAATGAAACCATGCAGGCAGAAGAAAATCAATTCACCTTTTGATTTCTGATGAAGGATGAGCAAAGTGATCCAAATAAGATAAAACATGGCCCAAGCATTTACCTGAATCAAACTCAAACTGAAATTTGCTCTTTGGAGAGTGGGCAAAAAGTCATCTAAGTTTTTATAACCTCCCCACCCCCACCCTGAATACATTTAGTACTGCTCAATGCACACATCAGAAACAACTGCAGGACACCAAGCAGATGGGAGCTGGTATCTAAGGATATTTTTACCCAAATATCTGAGCAGTTCTGGCAATATTTAAGAAACCAGACATATCTTGCAGCAATAATGCAAACAAATCCACCCTATCCTATCTATTCCAAAGCACCTTAAGGTAGTATTTTGCAAGCATGTGCTTAAAAAACAAAGTTATCAGCTTGTAGACCAGGATGTGCATAAGATTGACGTTATATTTTAGGTTTGAGAGTCGCATGTGTATTGTGATTCCTTACAAGCCCAGAAGGATGCATTACCAAAGAGAGGAACACCATTTTTGTTTTCAAGGTATCTGGACTGAAGATTTTATTTATTTGTGAAAATGTCTCTCCCACCTTTACACTCTATATTCAAGTTGACTTACAGTAGTCTAGTAGAAGAAAGAATGGGATTTGTTGATTCCCCTCAGATCTCCTTGTTTCCTTTGAGATCATTTGCTATTGTCACAGCTGTTGTGTGTGTGCTTTTAAAACTTTTTGTAAATGTTTTTGTTGTTATAGAAGCTATCTTGGGTCCTAGCCTAGGAGAAAGGTGGCGTATAAATTAAGTAAATAAATAAATAAATAAATAATCCCAAACCACAGCTAGTGGCAATTGTAATCTCTCTTAAGTCTGGATTTGCACAATTCCTTTGCCCAGGGTTTACTCTACTGTTAAGGTAGAGTGAAACAACCACCTCAGGCAATTGATTTTGGGTGCCCTAGAAGGGAAAATTGGTTAGTTGTTTACTTTATTATTCACTTTAAGGAATCATAGAATTATAGAGTTGGAAGAGACCACAAGTGTCATCTAGTCCAACCCCCTAACATGCAGGAATACACAACCAAAACACCTCTGACATATGGTCATCCAGGCTCTGTTTAAAAGTGTCCAAAGAAGGAGTTCCCACCACTCTCTGAGACAACATATTCCCCTTTCAAACAGCTCTTACCATCAGGAAGTTCATCCTAATGGTTAAGTGGAATCTCTTTTCCATTGCTCCATGTTCTGTTTTCTGGAGTAGCAGAAAATAAGCTTACTCCATCAAGCTGGGTCCTGGGCACAGGTATGTATGTTTTTGACTATAACCCACATAGCTCTCTACCAACATGGTAAATGATCAAGCATTCTACGAGCTGTAACTCAAAATTTCAGGAAGGTAGTAAAAACTGAGAAGCACCCAATAAAATCTACAGAAGACATCAGAGATGTGTCTCAAGGTGCTTAAGGTGATGGGTGTTTTATTGGTTATAAAAAAGCATAATACATTTTGGCCTGTATATGCTCTCAAAGCAGGAACTATATAAAATTACAGAAAGAGATACCACATAAATACATAACAATACATAATATAACAGTATATGACATCTTTATTACAAATGTAAACTGCCTATGGCTTGTACATACCTATTTGAAATATAATTTCAGAAATTTCTAGAACTGAAATTCTCACCTCATTTACTGGACAAAAAACCCCACATGTAAACAAAGGCTAAATATTGTTTTTTCTTCTTATTACTTTTAATGCCTGCAGATGATCAGGAAAAAGGACACTTCAGTGGAGCTAGGCTGAAGCAAAGAGGGTTGTGGGAGAAGTAAAACAAAATTGAAGAGTGAGAGGTGATGAAGGGAAGGAAGTAAGGCAACAACCATCCTCACTGTAGTTGCAAATGGGGAAAAAATTGAGATCCTCTCATGGATCTCTGTGAAAGTGACCTCATTTCTCTTCCCCCGGCATGGTTACCTTCCCCTCCTTGCTCTGCCAATGAATGCTGAAGCAGTACCTCCTGAGCTCTGATATTTGCTGCGGTTGGGTGGAAGGACTTTGTAGAGCTATGTGTATGGGCTGTTACTCCTTACACACTCCCATATAGGATCTCTGCTCCCATTTTTCAAAACCAAAAGTGAACTTCTGGTCACTGGGTTTTTTGGTTTTGCATTTTTGCCAATTCATGTAACCCACCAGAGGGTATTAAATTGACTCTCAGATCTGCTGCAGATTCCCACCTATCTTTTAAATAACTGTTACATGGGAATCTATGATTTATGAATGGGACTCTATGGGAGGAGATAGGAGTCTATGATAACTTTGAACAGCTTTACTTTATCAAGCATTTCATGCTCTGTTTAAAGGTACTTAATTTTTTTTTAAAAAAGTCTTTAGTTTCAGAAACTTTTCAAACAGCTAAGGAAATCAAAGGTCACACATGAGAGACACAGACTACTAAATCTTTGCATGATTTGAATTGGCTTGAGCTCCTTGCATCTAATTGATTATGTATTTCCAGAGAAAACCCTGCAGAACTTCACTCCCAAGCTTTACTTCTAGGGAATAGCCTCTTTGTTTGGAAAATTGCTGACAAATACATGCATAATTTCATAATTGATTTTCCCATGAAATAAACCATCTTTCCCTTTTGCAACAAAATCTCTTTTCTTTAATCATTCCAACTAAAACACAACAACCTAATTTTCTTCCAATATTCTGTTTCCAATATTTCCAATATTCTGTTTTGGATGTAGAGGAAGGGTATACACATTTCCACTGCAGCAAGTGAGTTTCTGAAATATGGCTGGTTATCAGCTTATCTTGCTGATTTTGATATACCATCAAGTTAATTAAATTATGGAGGGGGGGATGGTGATAATGATGATTGGAGTGGGAGAATTGTATGATGATATTCCACTAAATAGCTAATACAAGGAAGGAGTGTGTGCAGTTTCCCAGATGTTGCCAGACTGCCCCCCCCCACACACACACCATCAGATCTAGGTCTAGACAGTACAGTTCATGGAGATTATCACACCAACCTTTTGTCCCGCGCTAGATGCAGGATATAAACATCAACAGATGTATTGTATCACACACACTCATGCCCAGGCAGAAGGCATTCCATACCCAAATTGGGCTCTCCCATATCTTTCAAAGAATGGGAAAATTCCATTCTTTGCAAAGTGCGGTAGAAGCCAAGATTGGGTACAGGATGCCCAAATCGGGTACGGAATGACTACTGCCTGGGCATGGGTGTGTGTGAGAAAATCCACCTATTGATGTTTACATCCCACATCTAGCATGAGAGGAAAGGGTGGTGCAATAATCTCCCATAATGAGAGATCATGGGAGTGCAATCCAACAATACTGAATGAGCCACACATTCCCTACTATTGGGCTGGATCACCAAAGGAAGCAAGTTCTTTCTGAATGAGTGAATGTTTTTTTAATTATTTTTTGTAAAGTAACAAACCCCCCTCCAAAAAATTGATGACAAGAAAGATGCTGCCTTTAATTTTCCAAAATGCTTATTTATTAATGAAGCATGTGTCCCTACTACTTTACATGCTATTTTAATGTCTTTCAACATATTTTTATGCATCATATATTTCTGGTCACTCTGAAGTTTCCAACTGGAATAAAGAGGTTGGATGACATGAAGCTCCTCAGTTTCAAATCCAGTGGAAAAAAATAAGCATGCACTGAACTATTCCCCTGAAATAACTGGGGCTTAGGAGTACTTCAGTCTGGCTGAACTTGCATTAATTGTCTATGCATAAATGGACAACTGGCATTCGCTTACTCAAACAATCTGCCTTTTGTGTTTGTAGTTGGTCACCTTGTTGACTTTAATATATTTATATTTTAGTGTGTGCCATAAAGCTCTGTAGAGCTAGCAAATATTAGTAGTATATTAATAAAGCACAGGATATATGGATTGGTTAATTTGAAGTACTTCTAAATTCAAATTATAAAAAGAAAATATTTTGAGTTATTTTTAAAAAAATTTAATAGCAGCAGTTTTATTGTTTTGTTTTTGTTTTTGTTTTGTAAATACATGGACAGGGAGAAAAACACACTTATAACATTATGAGTAATATGAAGCATGTGGACTCATCAGTAAATGAGAATTATTGTGTCCTTGCCAACAATATCAATAAACCCAAATACAATTACTCTGAATAACTGTGCATAAAAGATATAAATCCTATACAATGGAATTAGATACATCATTTGCAGATAATTGGCACTGAGACTGATAAAAGGATCACAGATGACAGTAATGTGAAATATGAGAACATGATGGAAAATCACATGAAATCCTTGAATTAATTTAGGAAAGAGAGATTAGAAATAAGGAAATCTTCCCTCCCCCACCCCAAAACCGTTACATTATAAATGAGCAACCTTCAGCATATCAAAACAAAACCCCACCTATTTAAGAAATGGATTAAATACCAATCCACAATGGATTTAGTCATGATAACTGAAATCTTTTATGGTAGTTATGCATGTGTAACTAAGAGTTAAGCAATTATCAATGTTCATGAGCCCCTAGTTTAATGGATAAATAGGGACTGTGATAATCACCAAGTCCCCCTACTACAAATGATGGAAGTCTGTTCCCTTGTTGATTGGGAAGCATCTGGCTGACATTCCCAACCCTACAGCCACCCTGTGCAAGCGATCTCTAGTGGAAGGGGGAACTGCAGCAGGGGTCCTTCTTCTGTCTGTCACACCAGTGGTTGCTGACAGAAGGAAGTGTAAATGACAAACAGCTGCTTCTCAAGCGATGGGGGAACAGACCACCATTGACTGCAGTGGCTGTTTCCCAGATTGGGACTGTGGTGGTTAGACTAGGATTCACTGCATTGCACCTTAATTATTGTATATACTCATGTATAAGTCTAGAATTTTTGGTCAAAACATTGACCACAAAAACATAGGTCAGTGTGTGTGTGTGTATATATAAAAGAAGCACCAACTGTCTCTACTCTCTCATCCATCCAGCCTTTAGTGAGGAGATATATCTGTGGATGCCTCATGCCTACTACCTTCTCTAGGTTTGCCTTGGAGCATTCCAGATTGGTAAAATGGTTGGTATTACTCATGTGCTAAGACTCATGTCTTAGCTGTTCAGACATCAGTCATCACTTTTGTTGTTGTTTTGCTTATTAGAGCCACGGAAGTCACTTCCACTCAAGAGCTCCACTGTCTACTGAGAGGATTAAGATGGGTGAGAAACCTATGATTCTCCAGATGTAGTTCCACTCTAACTCCCATCCAACTCAGCCAGCATGGCCAGTGATGAAGGATGGTCAGTTCTGAAGGGTCAGGGTGAACCAGTTTCCCACCCCCATCTAGGAAGACCTTGGATTCATCCCAGAGTTGGCTATGACTGCTCTATGGTCATTAGGACATACATTATCTTGATTTCCAGATGTATAGTTTGTTTGTTGTGGGTTAGCTATCCAAGTTTTGTGGAAAGGATGACATCAGTGGAATAGGAGGGGGAAATGAGCAGTATCTAGTATGTCCATGGAAACACATCTGTAATTAATCATGTTCAGCAGGATAAATTAAGGCAACCATTCCTCAAGTTTATTTTAAATAAACCTAAGTCCTAAGATCTATAAGACAGATTCCCTAAAACATGACAAGCGAGCTGATTCACTGAGAATTATACAACTAAATCAAGAGCTATCCTCTCAGTTCAGTGGAGTACATCTGTTCCCTGAGGATGCTAATATCAAACACTGTTTTATGGATGGGACCAAGCTGTAAAAATAGCACAGATAGCCGTGAATGCTGGAAATGAGAGAAAACAATATGGGGAATGGGGAAAACTATGATTTCTTTGAATCTGTTCCAGATATTTGTGGGAGACTTACTTTAAATTCTCAATCTTTTTTTCCCCCAAGCAGTATGTTGAGAAAACAACTAAATAGATTGCAAAGAAAGTAGTTATCCATTTACCTTTCCACTCCAAGCAAACATGGAATACTCTTATTGCTTTCTAGAAGGTATGTCCTTAGTCACTGGATCTGTCGCACCTTTAGTAACTCTCTCTGGCACAGCTCCACTTCCTTAGCAGGCAGCATGCTCCCATTGACAGAGAATGATTCCAAGGGTTATTGTACAGAAACTAAGATGCAACATGAAAAGATTTCTTGGAAGTTTCAATATCTCTCCGCTGCGCATGGTTACAGATGATCTGGCAAGATCTATAGTCAGACTAGCTTAAAAGTTTAGAAGGAATGAGAAACAGGATGATGGCAGATACTTACAACTTGAAATGCAGCATAAGTGCCCAAAGCTTTCTGTGCTATCGTCGTCTATGTGATTCAGAGAATTTTGTACCCACACACCATCCTGTTATAAATGGACATTGTATAGTCACAATCACAGCAGGGTTATCACTCTACTAGAAGGGGAAGACTTTGCCTACAGATACACTTCTTCTTTAGGGGGCTTAAAAGCACCAGATCCTGTCCTTGGAAACTAAGCAGGGTCAGCCCTGCTTAGTACTTGGATGGAGACTGCCAATCAGTACCAGGTGCTGCACATTATATTTCAAAAGAAGGAACTGACAAACCCACATCTGAGTATTCTTTGCCTAAGCCAATAGCTGACTTGAAGGCACATGAATGTGTGTGGGCATGCACACACACGCAACATAATACAGATATTTCTTTCTAAGGTTTCCTCTAAGGAATTACTGATAAGCTTCAACTAGTTAAGATGAACCTCTTGAAACAACCTCTTCACTCTTGCTGGATAACAGGACCTTTGGACTACTGTGCCCGATACCCATGCCACAGACCCAGTCAGCTTATTCTGTTCTGACAATGGCTTCTTGTCTTGAGTATAGACTTCTCAGCAGGACTATCAAGTACAGTGGTCCCCCGGGTTACGAAGGTAATCCATTACGAAAGTAATCCGTTCCGGATTACCTTTCGTAACCCGGAAATCTTCGTTTCCCGGGGGACTGCTTTAGGAGACGAACCGCGCGGCAAATTTAAAGGGGCCGCACGGTTTTTCGTCTTCGCATCCCGGGGTTTTGTTCGCATCCCGGGGGCTGTTTTGCGGTCCCAGCGGTTTCGGCTCCCGGGGATTTCATTCCCCGGGGGCTTCGTAACCCGGGGGACCAGTGTATATGGGCACTCCTATGTCTTTGAGTGTATCCCATAGCTGTTCATGATCAACACAGTTGAAGGCTTTGCTACAGCCTATAAAGCACATGTTCATTTTCTTTTGAATTCCTTGGTGCAGTACATTAGCCATTGTATGTTTGTAATGTGGTCCCTAGTGCCTCTACTTTTCCTGAATGATGCTTGTACCTCTGGGATTTCTTTATTTTAAGCATAATTTTGCTTGTGTGGAACATTAGTGCTATAGTCCTATAGCTGCTACATTCTTCTTGTCCCCCTTTTTGTTGATGGGGATGTATATTGAGTGTTTCCACTCTGTTGGCAAGTGTTTTGTTTCCCATATTTGTTGGCATATTTTATCTAACACTGGCATTGATTCTCTGTGTTTTGATTGTAACAGTTCAATTGGTATATCATCTGTTCCTGATGATTTATTTTTCCCAGTTTTTCTTAATACTGCTTCCACCTCGCTTACTAGAATTTGGGTTCATCCTCGTCTGATTCTTCATTCCATGTGTCTTTCATATTTTCATCTCTTTTATATAACTCTTTTGTGTATTGCATCCAGCATTTTTTGATATATTCTTGATTCTGTAGTGTGTTCCTGTTCTTGTCATATAGCATTCCAGCTGTTGGTTTGAACCCTCTGAAGGTTTGCCTTAGGGTCATCATAAGTTGGAAATGACTTGATGGCACACAACAACAACAGCAACAACACAACCATCACTTTCACACCAAAACTGAAATGGGTAAATATGGGGTACAGTGCTAATACAAATATAGTGGCACATATTATACATTACCTACTTAGTTACAAATGCATAACCAAGTACTATCTCCTGGCTTGATTCCCCACACAGACCTACTTTGCCAGACACTAGCTGCATTACGAAATTGAAGTCTGATCAGCTAGCAGTTGGTGGGGGAGCAGGAGGACAGTGTTTTCAGAGCCATCCTGCCTGAGTGAGTGAGGCTGTGACAAGGAAATGCAATGACGTTCTGATTTTGGTTCTTGCATTCTTGCTCGCTTGTAGGAGGGGATTGGAAATGTCAACCTCCTGCATCCTCCAGCTCTTAGCATGGCTGTTGCCTGATAAAGTAAATTTGGTAGAGCATTTATGATCATGGTAACAATGCCACAATCATGAAAACATAGTGAATGAGAAAGAAACTACAGGGGGAAAAAATTCTACCTAAACATGAGGCAGAATTTCCTGATAGTAAGAGCTGTTCAGCAGTGGAATATGCTGACACAGGGTGTAGTGGAGTCTCTTCCTTTGGAGGTTTATAAACAGAGGCTGGATGCCCATCTGTTGGGAGTGCTTTCAATGTATATTCCTGCATGACACAAGTTGGCCCTTGTGGTCTCTTCCAACTCCATGGTTCTGTGGATGTGTAACTCTAAATTAGGAATCTGTAACTGCAATACAGAACACCAGCCAATATTTTAAATCAGCCAGCAATATCACATTACTTAAAACTATATTGTAACATTGCAGAAAATGTTGGCTAAAAGGGACCTTCCAGCTAGTAGATATTAATCTGACTTCCAAAAGGTATCTGGGCAGAGTTCTATCAGACTGTGGAAAGAATAAGCCGGCATGGTATAATAATTTGATCATTGCACTATGAGATCAGGGCAAAATCCACGCTTAGCCATGGAAATCTAATGGGCGATTGAGCAATTGAAATTTTTAAAAAATATCAAAAAGCATGCTGGAAAGGGTATAGGGCAGGAAGATGGGGTTATGAAGGTTGGTGTGTAGAAGAGAGAGTCCAGGACTATAACAGCATCATGGCACTTTTGAAAATCTGTGGAAATAACTGTCCCCATGCCGGCATGCTTGCATTTCCTACAATCATTCCTAACATGATTGTGGTATCTTAACAGTGTGGTGTGATAAAGTCCTAAGACAAATTGCAATATATGATCAATTGGCTAGAATCTTGTTCTGAACCTACACCAGTGGAACTATGCTAGTATAGGTGGTGGCAGTATGATGCTAGGAAAGAAAAGACTGGGTGCAGCAGCCACAAAAGTAGTAAGACAGATTTGTTGTTGCCAGGGAAAGAGCCTATTTTTCCAATGGCTGGTTTGGGTCTGGGGACTAAGAATTAAAAGTGCTCTGGAAAAGGCTGTCTTGAAAAATCAGCCATTCCAATATACAGATGATTTTCCAAGCTGACTTCCTCAGAATGCTCTCAGCACTGAGAGGGCACCGCCAGCCACAAGTTATTCATTGGAAAACAGGCAGCTCAGAATCAGTGAGTCAGAATCTTTTCCCAATGGTTGTTGTTGCTGTTGTTGTTGTGTGTCTTCAAGTTGTTTCTAACTTATGGTGACTCTAAGGTAAACATATAATGGGGTTGTTGGGTTTTTTTGGTTTGGTTTTGTTTTGTTTTGCAAGCTTTGTTCAGATAAAGTTTGCAATTGCCTTTCCCTGAGGCTGAGAGCATGTGACTTGCCCAAGGTGAGTTTCATGGCTGAGCTGGGAATTGAACCCTGGTTTCCAGAGTCATAGTCCAACACTCAAGCCACTACATCACACTGGCTGTCTTTCCCTGTCTTAATTTCTTTGTGGCTGTTGTACGACCCAGAGTGCAACCACTAGAACAATGGGCAGCTATGATAAACAAGATTCCAAACATCAATTCTGTGCCATAATACTAGTTTTCAAGCTCACTTGCCTTCTTAGTCTGATGGTTTATGTACCTCTGCAGTATCTAGATACCTTAATAACCATTCCTTTATAACTGGATATTAAGGTAATTTCCATACCTTGCCCATAAATAAATATTGGGGAGGGGATTTATCAGTACAAAAGGCCCCTCTGTCAGTACACAAGGACATAACATGTAAATCAGAGCAAAAGCATCAAGCCCAGAAGCCATAAAACTGCTGAAAATCTGATAGTATAAGAAAGGCAAATCAGTTCTGTAAAGAGCAATTTGCCATGATGCATCTTTTGCAGGTTTGTTCCATAATGGCTCTGTGTATTTTACACCTCAAAATCAAAGCTGTTAAACAATGTACGTTAAAGAGGTGTCTTGCCTTTTGCTAATTCACATTATGTTTCCTTGGCCAAGTACACCTGGAGGCACTGAGCTGCAGCACTACCTCCAGCCTCTCCTGTCATGACTTTCATATATTGTTGTTGAATGGCATGCCATTATAAGTATAAGGAATAGCTTATGGTATATAGCATCCTGGAAAAATTCATCATGCCAGAATTGTAAAGACTGTCAGTTCTGTGGTGTAGCTGCTGGACTAAATAAATAAATAAATAAATAAAAATCCAAGAGCTGAAGGATGCATGTGTCCTGTAGTCTTGTACAGTAAAATGTGCTAGCAAATTCATTGGGTATACACAATGCACAATCTTGAGCAAAACCTATGCAAGGCTAAAAATAGCTAGGAGGGAAGAATGTAGCTCAGATGTTCCAAGGGCATGAATGTATTGTTCTTCCAAGGCTTTTTTCTGCAACTAGTCTAGGTATACTTAAATTTGTTATTTCTTTCTTTTTTTTCATTCATTAAATTGTGTCTGAAGACTTTCTCTAAACTAAGCCCACAATTTATTTATGTGAGAGCTAAACATCTGAAAAAGCCAGTTAACAGTTGAAGGCCTGCTTTATTAAATGGTTGAGGTCTCTTGCCAAGACCATTGACTATGGAGAGAGGGGCTATTTGGAGGTGATTAGTGCCTATTGAGAAAAGGAAATAATTATAGGTAACTATTTGTTGATAATTTGTCACTTCGAAGCATTCACTTTCTCATACTCCTAGGTTTTGGAGGGGGTTTGCTTTTTTAAAAAAAGAGAATAGGCTCAGTCATATAGGAAGTACTGATTCTGCATTGACAGCTATCCTAATCAAACCAGGCCTGGAATTGTTTTTTTGGTTTTTTGGGGTTTTTTTTAATCATACAAACCAAAACAGTTTGATTAAAAAAGAGAGAAGGAAAGAAATATTGCAAAGACTTGATATGTAGACACAGATATTATGTTTTGTTTCACATCTCTTACTTACTTTATTATTTATTTATTTATTTATTTATATCCCACATTTCTTTCAGTGGGATCCAAGTATCTCAGTGGGATCCAGTATGTTGTATTGATTTTAAGGAATGCTAACAGTCAAGGTCTCCTCCCCACCCTCGCCGTGTTTGGAAAATTCCCATACAGGCAACAGAACCCAATGTGATCACTAAGCACAGTAGGAAGCTTAGCTTTATAACAGGGAGGATAAGTCATGGTTTTGTTATAAGCCTCCTCAGCTATGCTGTTCTATACTCCCCTGAAGATTAATGCTCTTCAGTAATAAGTTCTGTGTGATAAACCCCCAAACATTCGATGTGTTTTGTAAGATCATGCCATACTGTCACAGCTCAACAGGAAGGATGGAAGTTCTAGATATAGGTCACTCTTGTTTCTATTCCTTGCAGATTCTCATGTCAATCTCACTTCTTAAACCAATGGAGCTTGGCCATGAGTGAAATGGTCAACCCTGCTGGGGTAGAAAGGCAGGAGGAATGAATTTGCTGGTTTTATTTTCTCCTTGTACTCTTTTTCTTTCTGGTTCATGGAACAGTAGTGAGAGAGGCAGCAGCCCTGACTCACTCCCATTCCCTAAGGCTGTGTAAGCAAAAGTGTGAAAATTGCTTCCAATGCTGTTAGAACAAGAATAGCTAGGAGAATAGTCCTCCATATGGTCAGCCACATGGAGGCAGCATCAGGAAGAAAAGAAGTAAATTAAATATGACAAAGTTTATCCTTGTACACTTCATTGCTGTATCTGGCACTGCTTCCACACATTCACACTCAACATGGCTTTTACAAGTAACACTAAGATTTTTTTTTTAAAAAATTACCAACTGCCTTTAAAGCCTTTTTCATGTGGTTGATGTAGCATAAAATGTAAGTGTCTCAAGAGGGCAACTACAGAGAAGGTACAATGAGAGTATTGCCCATTTCAAATAAGAGTTCTGGCCTCCAAAATGATTTTTTTTCCATAATTCTCCAAATTTCTAGCATTATGGTAATCTAAAATTTAAGTTGAGCATTTATAAATACAGCATAAGCATCCAAAGAAGAGAGGCAGGCAACATCAGTGAGGGAATGTGAGCACAGCAAAGACAGGCGTTGTAGTTGTGAACCATTTTCAGTGTCTAACTCTGCAATGCTAAAACTTTGGTGTCTGAAAATTTCATGGGGGACAGAATTCTCATCAGGAGCACAGTGCCCTAATTTTGTTCCCCCACCCCATTCCAATAGCTAGACACTTGAGGCATATTTTTTTTTAATTTATATGGCGAATCTGTAGAAATATAGGTGTTAATTGTGAATGATCTGGAAGAGGCATGTCATAATTATGTTTTTTGAATAAATTTAGCCTTAAAGAATGTACATTTTCAACCATCACCATTGTAGGAAAGCATCTTCTCTGCTACAGTGCATCAGAGACTTGATATCTGGGTTCAGAACCCACAGTTGTCCCCTGCCCTCCCCCCCCCCCCCCCGGTAATGTTCCCCACCTCTTTTTAAAACATCATTTGGTGTTTCCCTCAGCAGTGAGGCATCTTCTTCACCAGAAAATGGGATAAGACACTATCTCCAGGATTGTGAAGATGGTGTGGGAATTGTGACACCTGAAGATTCATAAGGTGGGATAGTATGATGTCAATCTGCAGATGCAGGGAACATTTAAAGTGATTCAGTATCCAGAGAAAACAATCACCTGGGTGGACTTCAGTGTAAACCTGCACATGACTGTTGAGATTATCAGACGGGGGGAATTAGGGAAGAAAAAGGCATACTCCTAGCAAAGTGGTACAATTGCACTGAAGATTTTCAGATGCTGTTGTGCTTATCCAGGGCTTAACCCATGAAGATCCAGGAATGCTCCAGCGACAAATGATTTCCAGGACTTCCCCATGAACAGTTTGTTGCTGGAGCATTCTTGGATCTTCATGGGTTAAGTCCTGGATTAGCGCAATGTGGTCATATGCCTTTTACTCCCCCCATCTAATAATCTCCTGTGTCATGAGTTTGATTCAGTTGAAATCTTCATCAAAAGGGTTATATATATTTCAGAATTCTGCTCCACATACAAACACATGGGAATTGTAATACTTAGCCTAGAATTACAATCTAAGAATTGCATCTGTTTCTGGATTTCAGGGTTGCAATGGTAGATTTGTAAATCTGATAGCAATGCTTGGCAAAAGCATAGCCGACACAAGATGTTTCAAAAAGAAAGCTGAGACCTTGAACAGTGGTGCTTTGTTATCCTTCATAAATCCTGTTTTACCCATTGATTAAGAACAAGCAGAAGAAATGAATATGGCCTTTTCTCATTGGACAAAAATGTCCAACCCTTCTATTAATAATAATAATAATAATAATAATAATAATAATAATATTTATTATGTGTGCATAAGACACCAAGAGGATTCCAGCCATTATATGTACAGAATTACACTATAGCTAAAGACAATGTACAAAGCAGTTCTCAGCATTTAATGTGCTATTGTTGTTCTACAATCAAAACATATGCATAACTCATACATTGATAATTATACTCTTTTTTGTAGTTTTTCTTTTACTGTGTATTTTATTGTATTAATTATATTTCTGTAACTTGCGTAGGGAGAGGTGGGATATAAAATAATAATAATCTGTATCTTTAACTGGTACATTTTGGAGCAAGGATGGGCAAAGTGTTTTTGTAGCCCTCAGACCCTCCAGATCCCCTGACATGGCCCTTTTCTGGCCACAAAAGGTTGAAAAATGCCCATGTTTGCAGCTTTGAGGCATGGGCAGAAATCCACTTGTAGCTTGGAAAGAAACCTACAAGTGTTTTGGAGGTGTTTGAAAAGTATTTTTTTTTTCAAACACCTCCCAAACATTTGTGGGTTTCTTTCCAAACTACAAGTGGACTTCTGTCCATCCCATTAAAAGACCTTCTTACCAAAACCATTTCACAGCCACAGACTCATCTAAATAAAAATGTCTGCCTGCCAGCAAAAACAGCAGAGAGGGGATCCTTCAACCTTAGAGGGAATTCCACAGCCAGGGAGTAGTCATCAAGAAAACTCTCATTTGTGTCCCCACCAAAATGCCTGTGATAGAGGTAGGACAAAGAAAAAGGCATCCTCTGAAGATCTTTCAACTTGAGGAAGCTCATTTTTGGGGTCTGTGATAGTGGCAGCCAGACATGGTGATCATTGATCTATTAAGAAAATAATTCAGTTGGTCTGAGCAAGGCCAGATTAAAGTAGTTGAGGCCCAGTAGAAGTTTCAAAATCAGGCCTCTTTTGTGTGTGTGTATCTATGTGTGTCTGTGTGTGTAGTATAGTAGAAGTGGTGGCATAAACTACTAAATCATGAATAGGCTGAAAATAAAAACATTCAGTGCAACATACAGTGGGACAAAAACCTAGACTGAGAACTTGTCCTGCAAGGTGATGCAGTGAAAGCAGGTGCCAGAAATAATCCAGTTTGGTGAACTGAGGTGAGCGAGTGAAGCACCTGGAGAGGATGGAGGGTGGGGTGTCTATGCCACTGCTTCCCAAAAATCTTTTCTGCAGATGGGGAAGGGTGGCAGAGGAGATAAGAAAAGGGAGGAGGAGTGGCGACTGATCCCCTCCTGGCTTTGGTGCCACAAGGCTCCCTCCTCAGCAGGAAGCCCAGGGGCAGTGAGGAAAGGGGGCAAGTGGGGCCCTCCTGGCTTCAACCCTGCCAGACTACCTCTTCAGGAGGAGCCCAGTGGCTGTAAAGGAAAAGGGGTAGGAATACCCTTCCTGGCTTTTCCCCTCCTGGCTTTGCCCTCACTGGGCTCCCTCCTCAGGAGAAAGCCTGGAGCCAAAGAAGGGTCTAGTGCACCACTCCTGTCTCACCTCTCCTGGCTTTGCTGTCACCAGGCTCGTTCCTCAGGAGGAAGCCAGGGGGCAATGAAGGAGAAGTGGTGAGCACAGCCCTTCCGGCTTTGCCCCTCTTTGCTTCACCTGTCAGGTGCCTTCCTCAAGAGGAAACCCAGCAGTGGGGAAGGAGAAGGGGCAAGTATGCCCCTTCCATTGCCTCACTGCCTCACTTTCCTGGTTGCTCCCTGGAAGCCCTAGGTCAAGAGGTAGCCAAGTGAGCAAGTGGGGAGGAGGGGTTGCAGGGGAGGCCACCACCACCTCTTCAGCAGCCCCCCCCCCCAGTGGGTGACACCAAACCTAAGGACACCATTGCCTGGCATAAAACTTCAGCATGTACTCTTTCTTTCTTTTCCCCTTGTCAATTTGTTAAAGTTCACCCAGGTTTTCCTCTTTCTCTCTCTCATGAGTCAGACACTTAAAGCATATTCACTGGAGGGACACAGAAGTAAGTTGCAAGTCATCAGATGTTCCACTAATGAGGGTCAGGAGAAGGTTGGAAATCAGTCATAAATGCAAGAAACTCTGCAGGGCTCATCTCTGAATCTTTTTAGCAACAGCAAACACTAAATGGAAGGAGGCTTTGCAGTGGCTGCTTGATGTTCCCCAAGCAGACCTTTAGCACTTTAATCGCAACTACTTTGATCTGATGAAGGCAGCACAGCAAGGATTTCCACAGAAATCAGTTGCCATAGGCTTCAGGGTGTATGAGCCTGGCATAAAGTATCAACAGGCATCCTCTTTATTATAAGGGAAAAGAAAAAAGGATGTCATTGCACATTGATGAATCATTTTGGATCCACATGACCTTGAGCATTCTCAGGCCTGTGAAAGGAAACCACATTTCTGCATATCACTGTTCTAAAATGAGGAGTGTCTCATTTTTCTGTCTGTAAAACAAAACTCTACCACACTAGTCCTTCTCAATTAATGATAATTCAGACTAGAGTCCTGTTAAGGGTATAATCCTGAGCTGAGATCGATCAGTGTTAAGTTCTAATTTATTTATATTAAGCTTCTTGTTATATCATTGTTATTTTGATTTGTTCTCACTGAGTGTTTAATGATTGAGCTTTCGTCAAATTTCAGTGCGTGTAAATGGGCTGATGTCAGTGGATTCCTGAACACCCCGCCACACACACACACACACACACACACACACACAGTACTCCATCCCCAGTTACCTGAAAATATTACACAAAGGCTCAGGAGTAGGGTAGGCTGAGGTGGGGAATTCTTGAAAACTGGGTGAATGTAGCTTCTGTGAGTTTTGTTCACTTCATAGAAACACCCTGATTTGGGCAGGAATGACTGACTCTTTCCCTGGTACCCAGAGTCCTCCAGCCTTCTGAGTAGCATTTTAGAGGAGGAGGAGGAGATGAGAAAACCCAGTTCCATCAGCCCATTTCAACATGCCTAAATCTGGATCCAGCTGTCTGTTGTGTTATATGTCTATGTAATTGTTAATAAAAGCGGTTTTTAATCATCTTGTGAGCCTTCTTGGATACCATTTCTAAGATAAAGGTAGGGATATTAAATGCATACATTAGAACTACATCCTAGAGTATTAAAAGAACTAGCAAATGTAATATCAGAGCCATTGGCAATAATCTTTGAGAACTCCTGGAGAACAGGAGAAGTCCCAGAAGACTGGAGGAGGGCAAACGTTGTCCCCATCTTCAAAAAGGGAAAAAAAGAGGATCCCAACAATTATCATCCAGTTAGTCTGACATCAATTCCAGGAAAGGTGCTAGAGCAGATCATTAAGCAGAGAGTCTGCGAACATTTAGAAGCCAATGCCATAATCACAAAAAGCCAACATGGGTTTCAGAAAAAGAAGTCATGCCAAACGAACCTGATCTCTTTTTTTGATAAAATTACCAGCTTGGTAGATGAAGGGAATGCTGTGGATATAGTATACCTCGATTTCAGTAAGGCCTTTGACAAGGTTCCCCATGACATTCTTGCAAACAAGCTTGAAGAATGTGGGCTAGACAAGTTAACTGTTACATGGATTTGTAATTGGTTGACTGGCCGAACTCAAAGGGTGCTCAACAATGGCTCCTTTTCATCCTGGAGAGAAGTGACCAGTGGGGTCCCACAGGGCTCTGTCCTGGGCCCAGTGCTATTCAACATCTTTATTAATGATTTGGATGACAGAATTGGTGGCATACTTATCAAATTTGCAGATGACACTAAACTGGGAGGAGTAGCTAATACCCCAGAGGACAGGATCAAAATTCAAAATGACCTGAATAGACTAGAAAGCTGGGCCAGTGCTAACAAAATGAAATTCAATACGGAGAAATGTAAGGTTCTGCACTTAGGGCGGAAAAATGAAATGCACAGATATAGGATGGGGGACACCTGGCTGAACGAGACCACATGTGAAAGGGATCTAGGAGTCCAAGTAGACCATAAGCTGAACATGAGTCAACAGTGTGATGCGGCAGCTAAAAAAGCCAATGCAATTTTAGGCTGCATCAATAGAAGTATAGTTTCTAGATCAAGGGAAGTTATAGTGCCACTCTATTCTGCTTTGGTCAGGCCCCACCTGGAATACTGTGTCCAGTTCTGGGCACCACAATTCAAAAAAGATGTGGAGAAACTGGAGCATGTCCAAAGGAGGGCAACTAAGATGGTGAAGGGTCTGGAAACCTTGCCCTATGAAGAACGCCTTAGGGAGCTGGGGATGTTTAGCCTGGAGAAGAGAAGGTTAAGAGGTGATATGATAGCCCTGTTTAAATATTTGAAGGGATGTCATATTGAGGAGGGAGCAAGCTTGTTTTCTGCTGCTGCAGAGACTAGAACGCGGAACAATGGATGCAAACTGCAGGAAAAGAGATTCCACCTCAACATTAGGAGGAACTTCCTGACAGTAAGGGCTGTTCGACAGTGGAACGCACTCCCTCGGAGTGTAGTGGAGTCTCCTTCCTTAGGGGTCTTTAAGCAGAGGCTGGATGGCCATCTGTCAGGGATGCTTTGACTTGGAGTTCCTGCATGGCAGGGGGTTGGACTGGATGGCCCTTGTGGTCTCTTCCAACTCTATGATTCTATGATTCTATGATTCTACATACAAAGTTGCCATCAATAAATGAAAGTACACAATTTCTCAAAGGACAACAGAACAAGTGGAAGTGACTGAAAGATGGAGACTAATGTTGCACCTGCTATAGATAACTATTGTGAATGAATATCTGCTTAATATATATATATTATTAAGATCTCAGATGCAGAATTAGCACAGTACATATTTAGGAGTCTCTGGAGGTTTTCAAAAGCAGTTAGCAATGTGGCATGGATGCTCCTGTTCAAAGAAAAGTCATAAGTCACACACTAGGTTCATGTAGGCCCTTGGGTATTGTTATGATTCCTACATTTGATATAAAATTTTGGGAGACATGTGGACTGTATCATGACCCCTGCTTGACCCTTTCCAAGGCCCTCCATAAGTCCCAAGCGAAGAGACCACGTAGGCAGGCCCCACTTGGCAAAATTGAGTTCATAGTAAGCAGCTTTCTAGAGGAAGAAGAGAGTCGCCAGACTGGTTTCGCCACTAGCCTCCAAGTAAAGACAATAGCCTTGGCCTCACACTTGATCAGCCAGTGATTGACTTAACTACTCAGCCATTAAGTCGGCTTCCCCTGCAAATTGTGTCCAACTTAGCGGCGCCGGTGAGAGCGGCGCCCACATAAACGCCGGCTTGCCAGTCCTCCCCCCGCTTCAGAGGCAGCGCATCTGCGCAGGAACATCAGCCCTGCGGAGGACTCCTGAGGAGGTGTGGCGCCGGTGAGAGCAGCGCCCACATAAACGCCGGCTCGCCGGTCCTCCCCCCGCTTCAGAGGCAGCACATCTGTGCAGGAACACCAGCCCTGCAGAGGATTCCTGAGGGGGTGTGGCGCCAGTGAGAGCGGCACCCACATAAACGCCGGCTCACCAGTCCTCCTCCCCCCCGCTTCAGAGGCAGTGCATCTGCACAGGAACACCAGCCTCGCAGAGGACTACTAACCTTTCCTCTTTTTCTCCTCAATTGACAAGGAAGTCAATTGACTTCCTTGTCATCAGTCGCGGACACTTGTGCTGGGTCTATCTACCCCCCAGCAATTAGCTTTGTTAGAGCCACTTTTATATAATTCTTATATATCTTATAATGGAGGATAGTTCTAAGCCTGTATTAGATTCTCAGAGAATGTCAATTAGAGTGGTGCAGGGCAAAGGGAGATATGGCGTTAGCAGAGGGCGAATAAGGTATAAGGGAAGACGGGATTGATGCTTAATATCTATCCCTTCTTCCAAACCCTCTGCTAACCGGAAGGAGACGAGGGTCGACCCATCCATACCACATTCTCTTACCTTGCTCCTTCTTAATGCTAGGCCAGTGAAGAACAAAACCCATATTTTATACGATCTTTTAGAGGATGATAAACCTGACCTGGCCGCTATCACGGAAACCTGGCTGGGTGAGGATAGTAATATAACTTGGGCTAAAGCCCTCCCAACCGGGTATACCGTCCAGGAGCAAATAAGAGAAAGTGGGCGGGGGGAGTGGCCTTGATCCATAAAACTACCATCAGATTGACCAGGAAGCCTATCCGTGCAACCACCCACATCGAGTGTATTTACCTGACCCTGAAGGTCAAGGACAGTTTGGGGATTCTGTTTGTCTACCGTCCACCCCGTGGCCTAACAGACTCCCTGACCGAGCTGACACAGCTGGTCTCGCAGCTGTTGTTGGAGTCCCCCAGGCTTTTAGTTGTGGGAGACCTCAACATCCCCTTCGAGGCTGGCATAACAAATCTAACAGGTGCAGCTCAGGAGTTCATGGATTCCATAACGGCCATGAACCTGTCCCAGCTGATCTCGGGGCCTACACATTGTGCTGGTAATACACTTGATGTGGTTTTTTGCACGGATCAAGATGTTCCGTGGGCAGAAGTCATTGGAACTACTGCCCTGTCATGGACGAACCACTTCCTAGTCAAGATAGGATTGAAGGCCACGACCAATAACCCCCCCCCGCGGGTGGAGGACCTATTAAGATGGTCCGCCCCCGAAGGCTGATGGAACCCAAACGGTTCCAAGAAGCCCTAGAGGGTTTTATGGTTGGGAACGATGGTGATTCTGTGGATGACCTTGTTGATACCTGGAACAACGCCTGACTAGGGCTCTAAACAGCATCGCTCCCGAGCGTCCTCTCCAACTCGCTTCCAATAAACAACCTTGGTATACATCAGATTTCAGGGAAATGAAGCGAGAAACGAGACAACTAGAGCGCCACTGGTACCGACACCGACACTTATCTGACAAGACGCTCCTAGAAAACCTATTGGAGGCCTATGGAGCTGCAATCGATGCAGCAAAGAACTCGTTCTATGCTGCTCATATTGCATCAGCAGAGTCTCGTCCAGCAGAGCTATTCAGAGTGGTTAAAGAATTGACTCGGCCCCCTCCCACCCTAAATTCCTTATTAGAATCAACAATTGCCTGCTGTGACACTTTTAATGACTTTTACGCTGATAAGATCTCTCAGATAAGAGCCAATCTTGACCCGGCATTAAAGCAGAACAGTTTATAGAGGCATCCAGTGACTCCATGGACTGGGTTACACTGGATCACTTTGAGTTTGTGAGTACCAAGGACGTGGACAAGCTCCTTGGAAGTGTTAGGAAGACAACTTGCCCACTCGATCCCTGCCCGTCATGGCTGGCCGTCGCAGGAGGGGACAGAGTGATAACTCTACTCCATCAAATTATTAACACGTCCCTCAGGGAGGGCATATTTCCAACTGCATTGAAGAATGCTGTGGTAAAACCACTACTAAAAAAGCCCTCCCTAGATCCCCTGATTAGACAAAATTATAGGCCTGTCTCTTTACTACCATTTCTGGGCAAGGTGATCGAGAGGGAAGTCGCCTTCCAACTCCAAGCTATCTTGGATGAAGCAGATTATCTAGACCCATTTCAAACCGGCTTCAGGAAGGGATATGGAGTCGAGACGGCCATGGTCGCCCTGGTCGATGATCTCCGTCTGGGCATTGACAGGGGAAGTGTGACCCTATTGGTGCTCTTGGACATCTCAGCGGCATTCGATACCATAAACCACGGTATCCCTCTGGAACGCCTGAAGAGGATGGGAATCGGATGCACTGTTCTTCAGTGGTTCTGCTCCTATCTCTCAGGCAGTTTCCAGATGGTGAAGCTGGGGACAGTTGCTATTGTAAAAGAGAGCTCACATCTGGCATTCCACAGGGCACCATCCTTGCTAGTTAACATTTACATGAAGCCGCTGGTAGAGATCATCCGGAGACATGGGGCGCAGTGCCATCAGTATGCTGATGACACTCAAATATATTTCTCCATGCCTCCAGCTAGAGCAGCGACCAAGGATGGCATCTCCCCTCTAAATACCTGCTTGGAGTCGGTAATGGGCTGGATGAGGGAGAACAAGCTCAGACTGAATCCAGAGAAAACAGAGGTGCTTGTGAAAGGTCCACCCCACCCAGGGAAGGAGATTTGTCAACCTGTCCTGGATGGGGTCACACTTCCCCTAAAGGACAACATTCGCAGTCTGGGCGTACTTCTGGATTCGTCGCTCCAGCTGACTGCTCAGGTGGAAGCGACAGCCAGGGGTGCGTGGTATCACCTTCGGCTGATATGCCAGCTGCGTCCCTTCCTGGGCAGAGAGGATCTTGAAACTTTTTGAGTCGCTCCCCGATGCTATTCCTGGAGGACAGGCTGGTCCATGCCAGTTTGACTTCTGCCTGTAGCTCCTGTGGCCAATCTCCCCTCATTCCAGCGGTCGCGTCCAACACCATCATCTGTCTCAATCCGGCTTTCAGGAGAAGACTTCTATGGTAGATATTCCAGCTGTCTCTTTCTCTCAGCTCTAACCCCCACTCTTACCCCTCCCTTTTCTCTAGCATTGAACGTGTGTGTATGTGTGTGTGCGCCCTTGCTGTGTGATATTTATGCCCCCTAATAAACTGTGTATTTTATTGGACTAGAGTAATTTCTCTTGGGGTTTGTCGGTGAACCTCCCGTAAACAATTTGGGGCCCGATCTCGGCGTAAGACGGTTAGGATCTTCCTCTCTACATATTTGAGCTAATTGTAATTCCCCCTTAAAAAGAGAGACTTCCTAACACTATGACTAAATAAGCTCTCTGTCTGAATTATACCTCTGTCTCATACATATTACTGGTGAAACCCTGGGAAAAACTGATAGGGAATGAATATTTTTATAGTAGATAGACCAAAGAGCAAAATGAACAGATTGGTTTGACCAAATAAAACTGTTATTATATAAGGTTTCTGAGACAGAATAGTTTTGCTAATTCACCAAATTAATTAATTAATTTCATGTTTGAAAATGCACACAGAGCCACACACCACACCTTTTTTTGCACTATAAGTCAGGTATTAATGAAACTGAAACACCATGACCAGTTAATCTAATGTAGTTTGCCACTAGCTTTCTACCTTGTTAATCACCTAAGAGGAGGTTCACCAACTACAGGGAGAAAGCTAGACTCTAGGAGTGAATCAGAAGAGAAAAGGAAAGGGTGAAACAGCAGAACCAGAATCAGCAATAGCCCCAACTGAGGGGCAAAACAGATGCCACCCCTGAGAGAGCCAGATCAGGGCTGTGGCAACCTCATGCTGAAGCCCCAATCCAGCTATTTGCCAGCTTAAAAAGAGGCGGCAAAATGCCACTCCTTTATGAGCTGGCAAAAGGGTGCCCTTTCCGCCGCAACTTTGCGACGCTCGGGCAGTTTGTGGTGTCTAAACACCACACAGCTGGAGTGCCATGAAGCCAGCCCATATGTAAGCAGGCAGGTGGCTTCCAGACAGCATTGGGGCAGCATCGTGGTGGTGTCAAGGCATGTGTCATGTGTATGCCACACCCCCACGCTGCCCACAAGGTGGATTTTTGTGCCAGTCTGTATTTTCCTTGAGTTGTACAGAATAATAGAATCATAGAGCTGAAGGGCCATCAAGTTCAACCCCCTTCTGCCATGCAGGAATACACAATCAAAGCACTCCTGATAGATGGTCATCCAGCCTCTTTTAAAAAAATCTCTAAAGAAGGAGACTCCACCACACTCCAAGGCAGTGTATTCCACTGTTGAACAGCTCTTATTGTAAGGAAGTTCTTCCTAATACAGAGGTGGAATCTCTTTTCCTGTAGTTTGAACCCATTGCTTCATGTCCTCATCTCTGGGGCAGCAGAAAACAAACTTGCTCCACCTTCAATATGACAGCCCTTCAAATATTTAAACATGGCTACAATATCACCACTTAACTTTCTTTTCTCTAGGCTAAACATACCCAGCTCCCTAAGTCACTCCTCAAAGGGCATGGTTTCCAGACCCTTCATCATTTTGGTTGCCCTCCTCTGGACACATTCAAGCTTCTCAACATCCTATTTAAACTGTGGTGCCCAGACAAGGCCTGACCAACGCAGAATAGAGTGGTACTATTGCTTCTCTTGATCTAGACAGTATACTTCTATTGATGCAGGAACCTAAAGGAGATTAATAAAGAATTTATGTATCTATTTATTTTTATAACATAAATCCCATCATTCAGTCTGATTATCAGCGTTGTTTATATGTAACAGTTTTCAATGAAGAGCAGCCGGGCACAGCTCCATCTTATCTTGACACCAGTGGCTGGTGAGAAGCCCTCCCTTCAGACTGCAGTTGCCTTTGCTCTGGCTTCTCAGGGAAAGAAAAACAGTCATACACAACTCAGTCATGCCTTGATCTGAGTAGCTGATGAAAGCTCCTCCATGTTTTGACTACCACTGCTTCATCCTCTGAGGGAGAAAGGAGCAGCAGGCATCTGCTGGATTTAATCCTGTCCACCACTGCCATCTCCTTTTCCTTTCCTGTTGCGTAAGCCTGAGGGCAGGGAACTGTCAGTTTAACCATTTGTAAGTTGCTTGGGGAGCCCTTTTGGCTGAAGAATGGGGTAAATAAATGAAATAATGCAATAAATTTAAAAAGCTAAAAGTAGCAGATTTTTAAAACATCCTGCAAGATCAGTAGGGAGGCATGATGGACATAGTCATTCATGAACATCTGGAGAGCTACAGGTTCTCCAGTGCACACACAATGATAAGGAGAGGGTAGATGTTAATTGATTTTGGCATTATTAATTAATATAGCCACTTTTGAAGCCTAATGATTTTTGGTCTATTTCAATATTTAACACCTTGTTTGAGAAAGTATGGAAGACTGACAATGTTTTTAATCTTGCAAGCCACTCTGAGTCCCAATTTTAGGGAAAGGGTGGGATACTGACAGCGACGGTGACACTGCATTAGCCTATTCAGGTCAAATATCTTCCTTTTCTTTCATATAAATTAATTGTACTGTTGTTAATGTCTCTCCAGAATATGATGTAACATGAGAAAGGGAAACTTTATAAGGAAAGATGTCATTTTGATTATATTTTCCCCTCTTCCAACAACAAACAAAAGGATCTGCCTCCAGCAGTGCTCTCCCTTTAGGTTCTCAATTGTAAACTGAAATAGCTTTGGCATAATTGATTTAGCATTGTAGGGGGACACCACATCATGTAATGACAAGTAACTTGTGCCAGCTTCAAAGGTCATTGCTATGTAAGCGTGCCCCATGGTGTATTATCTGTAAACATGGCTCTTGATTTACTGTAATTGATTTAAAGCCTGATAGTTTGCCAAATTGATTTGCAAAGATGAATCACTGCTGAGATTAAAGTTCTGTGTACATGTAAAATATCAACAAATATAAGCAAACTCTGTCCTCCTTTTATCACTACACTTACAGTCAATGATTCCATCAGCTACTGTATGAGGTTGGGACCAAGTATCAAGATCTAAAGCACCCAGTAGAACCTTTTCCTAGTCATGCTTGTAAACACTCCCACAGTTTCTGTTCATGTCACTTTGCTGCTCTTTGTCAGGACTATGCTAATAGCATTGCTATGGGCCTTTTGTTGTTCTAAAGTAATAAGAGAGAGAAGTGAGTTCATTCTCAGATTCCCATTTCAACATATGTCAACAAATCACTTGGGGGAAGGGAAACAACATCCTAACCCCTGCTTCCAGCCTAAGCTAATACATCCTGTTACAATAGAGTTGGGCAAAGTGAAAGTCAGAAGACCAATTTTTATGGCTCTCAGTCTCTCCTCATTCACCAAACTGCCCTTTTCTGGACATTTAAAAGAGCTGAAGCCTCCAGCAGCAGCAATTTACCTTATAAGTATTTTGCAGGCCCCATACTATTTAATATTTTAAAATACATTTTTTTTTTCTAAAGCAGAAGTTGACTCTAGAAATTTCATATGTATTAAAAAAAAATTGGTCATTTTGAGTGGTCTTTGCATCTCTTGAAGGTCCCATGGGCTTCTGGACCCATCGTGATTGCCCACTCCTGTATTATAGGCTGATGTGACTTCTGAATCCTCAAGCCAAATAGCTACTCACAAGCTTCCTTCCCCTGGCAAAGACACATTCATTGAGCTATGTCACTGAACTGTATTACATGCTTTTGTCTCTGAGGAATTATCACATGACAGAAGCATGGTAATCAAAGAGAAGTCATAATACTATAACTGTGTAGTATGAAAAGGTCCCTGTTTTTTCCCCCACCCCTGATAAATTTATGAACTAGTGTTTTAATGATGTCATCTTCCTCTATAGATAAATTAATAATCCATTAAACTTTGTTTCAAAATAACATTGATATATAAGCATTAGCCCTGTTACCTCCAACAGGAATGCAAAGAGATGCATTATTTCATTCTTTTCCATGTTTTGATTAAGGACAGCAGCACTAATCTAGGCAGAGTCTATATGAGTAAATGATAATGATCTTCACCACATTTTGAATGGGTAAATGAGCAAAGATTGTAATCAAACATGAGGGGGTTACAGTAGTCCAGTTAAAAGGTAATTGAAGTATGTAGTCATCATTACCTACCCTCCTGATCTGAAATGAGCATTTCTCTGCTTTAGCAGGTTCCCTCCAACCCTATGAGTAATCAGAGCTATGCCACCTTTAGTCTTGCAAGTGAACACAATTTTCACCCCACAGATGCAAATTTTTTTACAAAACCATCTGAAATATGCAAAACAAATTTGCACTGAGAACAATGCTATTTGCACTAGGATCATTTATTTTACCATCAAATAAAATAGAATAATAAAAGGAGTTTCTATAATAACAAAAAGTGATAATATGTCTGGAATCTTTAAAGGCTAATTCCATAAGTGGAAGGCACTTCAAAACATTTTATGTAAAATATGTATGTATCATTAAGACCTAAAGTACACTTTGGCCTCATTCCCACTACCTTTTAAAACAGATCACAATTTGCTTTAAACTGGTTCAAATGACCCTGATTCCCACTTAAATCGATTTGCTGGAGCGATTCGGCAAGCGGGGCCATGCACCAGATCCATTTAACCCATGTCTTTTTTATGCTGATTTTTCTGCATCTTTTTCACAACAATAATAATAATAATAATAATAATAGCTTTTATTTGTATACCGCCCTTCCTGTGATCAGGGCGGTGCACAACATCTACAGTTAAAACACTTTGAACAATACAATAAAAACATTTACAATAACACAAGAAATAAAAACAGGTAAAAAACATTATCCTCCCCAATGCGATATAAAATGGCTTATTCCAACGGCTTATCTGGGGGGAAGATGACGATATCAGTAACAATCAAAGATAAGCCTGATTAAATAGGTGCGTTTTTAACTCCTTTTTAAATTGGGGGAGGGAAGCAGTCAGGCGGAGCTCAGTAGGTAGTGAGTTCCAGAGGCTCGGAGCAGATACAGAAAACGCTCTCTTGGCAGTTGTCGAGAGCCTGGCCTCTGGAACTCTTAACAGGTGTTGTCCGCTTGATCTAAGTGTGCGGGGTGGATTATGTGGGGAGAGACGGTCCTTGGGTACTCTGGGCCCAAGTCATTTAGGGCTTTATAGGTAACGACCAGCACTTTGTATTGAGCCCGGAAGCGAATGGGCAGCCAGTGAAGATCTTTTAAGATCGGTGTTATATGGTGGGTCCTAGGTGCCCCCGTGATCAACCGTGCTGCCATATTCTGGATTAATTGTAGCTTCCAAGTGTGGTACAAAGGCTGCCCCATGTAGAGCGCATTGCAGAAATCCAACTGAGGGTTACCAGAGCATGTACTACTGTTTCAAGGTCCCTCCGGTCCAGGTAGGGGCGCAGCTGGCGTATCAGCCGAAGCTGGAAGCAGGTGCTCCTGACTGTCGCATCCACCTGAGAAGTAAGATGGAGCGACGAATCAAGGAGCACCCCCAAGCTGCATACAGTGTCCTTTACGGGAAGCGTGATCCCGTTCAGGACAGGTGGAACCACCTCCCTTCCTGGGCCGGGAGAACCTATCACGAGTACTTCCGTTTTCTCTGGATTCAGGCTGAGTCTGTTTTCCCTCATCCAGTCCATTACCGATTCCAGACAGGCCACGAGAGGAGCGATGCCATCCCTGGTCACTGCATCAGTCGGAGACATAGAGAAGACTATTTGGGTGTCATCAGCGTACTGATAACCCTGCGCCCCATGTCTCCGGATGATCTCTCCCAGCGGTTTCATGTAAATGTTAATCAATTCAATGCAAGTGTGAACCATATCAATTCAATGCAAGTGTGAACCACAAACAGATCAGAATCGATTCAAATTTGCCCAGATTAATCTTCCTTTTCTCTAATTTGCCCATTATTCACAATAATAAACCATTCTCAGCTTGGAACAAAGAGCTGAAAAGATTTATCTGGGAGGGGAAGAAATCTTACACTAGATAGAAAATTAGAATCGATTGAAAAGAAAATGGTGGCTGCGGCTTCCCTGATTTGGAGTTATATTACCAAACCAGCACATTAACATGGATCCAAGATTGGGTTAAACTCATAAATAAAAGATTATTGGACCTGGAGAATTTTAATCTCAGATTTGGGTGGCATGTGTACTTTTGGTCCAATAAAGCTGAAATTCATCAAGATTTCAACCACCACATACTGAGGAGAGCCCTATTAAGAGTTTGGTCTAAAACAAAAGTAAACCCCTCAATAAGGCCTGTTAAGCAGATTCAAGTCAACCCAAAATTGGTTGAGATATGAGGAAATAATAAGACAAGAAACACGTGAAAGAAATATAGATTTAAAAGACCTAAAGAATATCCAAAGTTTGGAGCCGAGGATAAACTGGATCTTATATGATCGTTTACAAGACATTTTTAAGAATAATCAACAAAACCAAAGCCTATACATTATAAAAAATGAGACTGATAATTACTTGAGAAGCCCAAACAAATAGCTAGTCTATATAGAGTTCTTCTTGAAAGAAAACTAGAATATGAAATTGTAAAAGACCATATGATAAAATAGGCCAATGACATTACAAAAGAAATATATTTAGAAAACGGGATACAAGCAGGACAAGTTACTTATAAATTTACAAAAAATCAGAAACTGCAGTCAAATTACTTCAAAATGGAGACTAGATGGTACTTGGCACCAGCAAGGTTGGCAAAAATTTATAAAACTCATAATCCTATCTGCTGGAAGTGTCAAAAAAGTTATGTTTCTTGGTTCCACATGTGGTGGACATGCCCAGTTACAGCAGCATCTTTGAAAACCATCCATGCTACAATTTGTGACATTTTGAAAATATCTTTTGTATGTACACCAGAGCTATATCTATTAAATATGTGGCAAGATATACAAAATGTAGGCTGAAAAAGATTCTGGAAAATACAATATCATCTGCAAGAATCTTGTTGGCACAAATTTGGAAAACAGTTGATGTACTGTCTTTGGGTAATTGGTTATATAAAATGATTGAAGCATCTGAAATGGATAAAATATCCTGTGTTATTGACAGAGAATCTTATAATAAAAAATAATGAAATTTGGAAATGCCTTTACATGTATTGTGAGAAAATTTGGAATGGTAAGAAATAATCATGCAAAAATAATGCTTATAGCAGTTAATTGAGGCCCCAGCAACCAAATGGTGCAGCCTCCAGGAGCCCTAAATAGAACCCACTCCTGGTGGGTTCTTTTTAGGGCATATGTGTGGCACCATTCAAACCCTCATGCATGCTGATGACACGAGCGCCGTTTGGATGTTGCGCCACATGTACATCATCATGGTGGCCCCTGTGTGGACGAGGAGGAGACATGATGGCACCAGGGATGTGCTGTAGGTTTCAGGAGCATGTGGACACTCTACATTCCTGAGCGCTAAAATTGGCCAGTCTGTAGTAGGCCTATATTTCTTTAGGAATATCAATAACATAAAACTTTGAGTCCACATTTAACTAAAACATAAGTTGACATTATTTATGATAAGGATTAACTTTACAACATAGAGACAGGCTTTGGGAAGGAGCTGGGTTTAAATTTACACCAGAACCTAGAAATTAGAAAATGTGTATATATCTTGTAATACTGTGCTACTTTATTTTATTTTATTTTATTTTGGTGAAACATTGTATTTTCCTTTATTAACAAATAAAGGGGGGGATTGCCCTTTGGCCAGCTGGAACCAAATCATTTTGAATCAATTCATTGATGAATGGGAACTAAAAGTGGGTTATTTTGATGCCAGAAAATGACAGAAAATGTGATCGGGGCAAGTGTAGTGTAAACCATGATCTTATGTTGAATCGATCCATCAATTCAGAGCACACACCGATTTATCTGTAAGTAGGAATGAGGCCTCTGTTTCCTATTTGAAGCATGCATCTGATTCCTCAAGTAAAAAAATGGGGAAAAGTTACTTTGTGGATTACAGTTCATGGAATCCCCTACTGAACATGGTCAGGGATGTGGGATTCCAGGAATAATCATTTCCAAAAGAGAAACTTTTCCATGCTCTGTCCTATAGCAGGTCCAAGAAAGATCAGGACCACTACACACAGATAAGAGAGATTTATACCCCTCTCTTTGGCACCATGGAAATGGTCATGTTGGGAGAGTTGTTTTGCTTAAAAGGTAGATCTGGATGAGACTTTTGTTCATTGCATGGCTGGAAAAGACTTGCAGCCTGTGAAACAACTATTAAACAATGCTGTTTTATACACCAATTTTTCCCCAAAATGGGGCCTCAAGGTAGTTTACATATTAAAACAAGTACAGCAGAGTTAAAGCATACAAGAAACATTAAAACAGGATTAAGCTATTACCAACTGGAAAAACAATTTAAAACAATTAAAATGTTTAAATATTTAAAAGCAGTGCTATTAAAACCATGCAGCATGATCTTAAAAGCCCTTTCTTTTTTTAAAAAAAGTCAGTTCTAGAAAGCTTGCCAGAATTGTTTTATGTCTTTGCCAGTAGACAGAAGGATAGCAAGGAAGAAGCCATCCTATCCTCCCTGGAAAGGAGTCTCCATTCCTCTATTCTTCTTCATGTGTAGACTAAAAAAGAAAAAAGAAAATGACTCCACTGGCAATGGCTGTAGGGAGATGGTTAAGCTTTTCTTAACTGTGAAGTAATTGCCCCAGATTCAAGACAGTCAATGCTAACTTTGGAGTAAGCTTCTTTGCATGCTGTATATTTCATTTAGCATGTACTATAGTCTTCATTAGCCCTAAATTGCACATCACTCTGGAACATTCCCAGAAACAGATTACAAAAGACCCACACAGTGCTTGGCACATGGCTACACATATTCTGAACAATGTTAACAATGTCACCTGAAGGGTGACTGGGACAAGTTGCTTACTAGGACAAGTTGTAGATATAGCCTTACCAGGCTGAAGCATTACTGTGGCTCCATTCTCATTTCTTGTAAACTCAACAATGTGGAATTATTCCTGTGCTCACTCAAGCTAGGCTTTAGTCGCTTGAGAAAAGCATTGGGTGAATAAACAGGTAATCAAGAATACCAGTTCTTTTCGTCTTGTTACCTTAAAGACTCCATCCTTCTCTGTAATGTGAACAAGTTGGTGTCATAACCCTGTTCTTTTCAGCATCTTGTTATTTAAAGCTTACATGTTGTAGCAATGGAAAGTTTTTTGTGGAGACAAATATGTCATTCAGGCATGTACAAAAATATATCTCCTGAAGGCTGTTCAAAGTGTCATGGTAGGTGCCTCAATCTTTTATTTTAGGACAACAAACAAGCAAACCCACTCAAAAGGAAATGCTATAACTAGAGCACAAAATTGCTCACTACTCTACAGGAATAGGTCAAAGAGGGAAGGGGTGTTGCACTTTCTGGGTGGAAGGAGAGTTATGTGAATCTGAGTCTATTTTTGAATATGACTCTATTGAACCACCATGGACCATTAATATTACAAGCAGAGAAATTAATTAAGCAAGAGAGGCAGTTATCTCACTGGCTCATGAAGACTCCAATCCAGCCATAAGGCCATCTCATCCCACAGGGTGCAGAAGAACTGTAGCAGCTTCTCTGTCTTTCCCTAATGAGCTCCTGAATTAGAAAAAATCCCTTTTGGCACAAGAGGGTGATTGCTGGGAAAATAACAAATGCTAGAATTATGTAAAAGCACAGGGAGTAAGAGAGGGCTACCCAAGACCTTTTGATGCTTGAAGTAAAGCCCAAACAACAGCCACCAGGACGATACTTTAAAAAATCTTCCTGCCATATCAGCTACTGCCACATCTATATCACAGTTCACTAACTGCCTGGGAATTCCAGAGGCATGGCAATTAAAAAAAATACAAAGAAAAACAGGATGGTTCAAGATTCAGCTGAAGCCAAAACGCAGATCAGAAATACAAAACAGAAATTCAAGCAAACTGGCATTCTGAGCATGTAATAGTTACCTTCCTCTCTTTATCCTGTGATGTAAGCACAACCAACCAAAGCTTATAAATATTACTTCCTAAACTATAGTTCCCCAAATCTATAGTTCAAATCTATATCAATTATAGTCCCCCAAAGATATTTGTGTGGGTGTGTGCATGCCTGTGTGCATTTACGTCATCCAAATCTGCACCCAAATCTGAGCCAGCGTTACAGCACTGAATTAGATTAGTTTTGCAATACAGGAGCCGATTCTCAACTAGTATTTCCAGCACTAGTCTATCTGAATCAGCTGCCAGGCAATGCATTCACTCATCCCACTATTATTCATTCATTCATTCATTCATTCATTCATTTGTAGTATTTCTGTCTTGCCTCCCAGCTGACAAGGGCTCCCAGGGGGATGAACAAATAAAAAAACCAAGTAAAATTATACAAAGATAAAAAAAAATTCAAACACATTTAATTACTCTTTTTAAAAAAATATCTAAAAGCAGTCTTAAATCAATGCTAGAATAATTTTAAAACAGTTTAGACACTATCTTGTATGGTGCTTAAGTTCTGTTCTAGTCTTTTCGTGGATCATCATTATACCCACATCAAAATGTTAGCCCTCTTATTAGGCAGAATAAGGCTGTCTCAGATGACAGGGACTACAGGGTTTGGAACAACGGTAAGGTGGTGAGGAACAGACCTGTGTGTTCCATGAGGATTACTTTACTATTCTGTTTAATGTGCCTAGTGACTCTAGATATGACTAAGGTTGCCAGGCCCTTGCCAGGGATGATATGTGCTACAGAGCTATAATAATTTTGTTAATCTTTAAACTACTATAGGACTCTATTGTTTTGTTGTTTTTTGTTTTTGTTTTTTGGAAGTAGGAATCAACTCAGATCAGTCTGTTTCTGTACACAGAATGTTGACGTGGGTAACATCTTCTCCTTCACCTCAGACAGTAAATTGATTTGGACCAGACTTGGTGCATCCACCACATGACATTTCATTATTTGCCTTCATCTCGGTTTAAATGAGTAGTGTATTGCAATGCCTTCATCTAGTCTTTGGTTCTTTTACTGTAGAAAAGTGTCAACAGCTGTTTCCTACCTACTGCTTTCCAAACCCATTCATGTTTTTTATGTATTTCTAGCTGGAGCTCAATTAGCCTCCTCCTCTGTAACTGCATACATTGTTAAAGCTGCCAAGCTTTCTTTGGCATGCTTATGTGGCAACTGTCTACTTCATCAGAGACATTTGATATATTTTCTCCCATTCCTGTAGGTTTTGCTGCATAAGTAAGCCCTCATAACTAACTGTGCACTTAAGAGGCAGGTGAGTAAAGCATAGAAAAAAATGGTACAGTTGTGGCTGAGATTCCTCTACAAACAGTTTCCAAATTGATAATATAATGACCTACCCTCATCAGTTACAAACTGGCATTGCAATTGATGCAGGTGCATACATCTAAGGATGTGAATTACATTTTTCTCAGATAGGGATGTGGAATAATTGGCACTACAGGTGATGATGGACTGCAGCTTCCATCAGCCACAGCCAGCCTAATCGATGGGCAGGGACTCTGGTATTTGCAGTTGATTAACACTTGGAGGGCCGCAGTTGCTCATCCCTGTTCTAAACACTTGGGCCTAAATCTAATTGTTAGTCCCAGCTAAAATAGAGGCATTGTATCAATGGGATTTATTTAAATGTTGATTTGCCATTCAGCAATTGATTCAATGGATTTAGTGTAACAACTGCATTTAGGCATTGAACAAAAAGGTATCAGACCTAAGTGTGGTTCTTATATCAGATGGGACATTCATTGCTGCAGTGGTTGCAATTTCATATAGTTTTCTGCATATTGAAAGGATTTTGGTATCATTGGGTGACACAGCTTAGCCTTATCAAGTATTGGGCCAGCAAACATGCCCTCTTCCATTTGTTTGTTCAGCTTATGTGTGAAAGGGCTATACATGGATAGCAATTTGAAAAACACAGAACTCCTTCATTGTACACCCACAGATTTCCTTATCTGATCCTGGAAGGGCCAGGGTTCTTCCCCTCACATTAAGGAGCCATTTTGAAGGATAATTTAGAGAGAAAAGAAGATGGGGATTCCAAGGAGGTTGGGTGCAGGAGATTGCAAATTTGTATGCATTTGAGATTGCTTTAGAGGTGAATTTGGCCCCAAAATTCCCCTTATTTTTATAAAAATTTAGGAGACTTTGTGAGACTGATGAGGGGTTTCAAGGGGCACACACTTAAGGAGGTCTGGGGGGATGCATGCAGCCCATAGGCTGCTTTTTTTCCACCCCACATTAGATTAGAGGACCCTGGTGCTAAGCAGAAATTCAACTGATGTGCAGCTTTTCCTTCTATGGAGGTAGAACAGTGAGAAAATAAATGTGCACTACTTCTATTTCTGCCAGCTATACATTGGGTGAAGGCACAGAAAAGAATAGCCAATCTCATCTCTTGGTATATATACATTATTTTTATTATGTGTGCAATTAAAATTTAAAATTTGTCAGACTTTATCACATGGAGGAAAACTGGAAGTTTAAATGGAGTTTATCCTGTGAAAATCACGCAATTACTATTAAATAGCAATTAAAATTTTCAGACACAGCGCGATGAAAAAGCTATTATCCCAGGAATAACCAGGCACTAAACAGCAAGAAAGCATTTTCAGGATTTTTCCCATGAATAATTGGTTGCTGTTTATTGCCTGGTTATTCACAGGTTAATGCCACATTAATCACTTTTCAATGTAACATCGTGTGAAAAACTTTATCGCAGTTGTGTGATATTCCTGGGATAATGGTCATTTAATCGCAACATTGTGTAAAATATCTTAATTGCAAATGTATGATTTTGACAGGATAATTCCTGTTTATACTTCCAATTGTCCCCATGTGACAAAGTTCCAGGTTTTTGAACTGCTGCACTAAGTACTCTGTCCCAGATTCTTCCCCCGCCCCTCGGTACTCATCATTGAAATGGCAGTGCACTGCTAAGAGTACACAGAAGAATGGTATGTATGAGAAGCAGTGCTGTTTGATGGGTCAAGCTGCTGCTTGCTGCTAGTGTGTTTGTTTAGGATTTTGCTTTATAGTATTCAGGGTCGGTCCTCATCAAAGTAAGACACATGGCCACACTTTCCCTCTTTTGCTTCTAACAGGGGAATTGTCTTCTTTGCTAGATAGGGCCCCTGGAGCAGTTTAGCCATCAAGATCCAATTTGCTCATCTGACTGTATTCCACTTGGCATTTTAATTACACCTTGAAAGGGTCTGATTATAAACCACCTTGTGTGTTCATGCTACCTATCAACTTAAAACAACATGGCAATTAGAATTCCTTTTGTCCCTGTGACATCACTCACTGGTTCTCAGTTGGCAAATTAATAGTCACTCAACAAATCTGCCCGCTGAATAGTTGGCTAATTGTTTTTTAAGCAGGTCTTTTTCAATATAGTGTGGGGATTAAAAAAAAAAAAGACTAGTAAAGTTATCCCCCCCACCTCCAAAAAGTGAGTTTGTTCATAGGATCTATAGTCATGTTCCACTAATATCTGGATCCTGGTCTTTATTTGGAAAGAAAATCTCTTTCAGATAATTCTATATGTCTTGGATCCATATTGCTTGCTCTCCTTCTGGCAAATCTAAACAATTTAATCAGGCTTTTAGAAACAGACTGGAATGGGCTTTCAATTATGTACTGTGTTGTTTTTTATTTGTGTGTAGTCTTTAATCAGTTTCAATTTTTTAACTTTATTGATTGTTTAATTGTTTATTACATAACTTTCATATTTCTACTTTTTATGGATTTGTATAGTTTTTAATCCTTACTGTTTTATATAAGTTATAAGCCACTTTGAATCCTATTGTTGAGAGAAAGGTGGTATATAAATGAATCCCTCGATAAATGTCCATCTTGGCTGGTCGTCCAGGGAGGGGATGCATTGAGAACATTCCTTTGGGATGTGATCAATTGTTCCATCTTTTCTGAAGGAATCAGCTGTGAAGCCTTTCCTGAAGAAACCTTCCCTTGATCCCCTGGACAGAAACAACTATAGACCAGTGTCCCTGCTGCCTTTTCTCAGCAAGGTGATCGAGAGAGCTGTCGCCTCCCAACTCCAAGCCATCTTGGATGAAACTGATTATCTCGATCCATTTCAAACCGGCTTCAGGGCAGGATATGGAGTTGAGACTGCCATGGTTGCTCTGACAGACGACCTCCGCCTTAGCATTGACAGGGTTAGTGTGACCCTGCTGGTGTTCTTGGATCTATCAGCAGCCTTTGACACCATAGATCATTCTATCCTTTTGGATCGGCTGAGAGAGTTGGGGATTGGTGGCACCGCACTTTGGTGGTTCCGGTCCTTTCTCTCCAGCAGATCCCAAAGGTTGAGGCTTGGGGACAGTTGCTCTCCAAGGATTGAGCTTAATTGTGGTGTCCCTCAGGGCACCATCCTGTCCCCGATGCTGTTTAATATCTATATGAAGCTGCTTGGTGAGATCATTCGGAGGCATGGAGCTCAGTGTCTTCAGTACGCTGTTGACACTCAGATATACCTCTCCATGACAAGATCGTCTGCTCAGACCTCAGATGGTGTCTTTCCTCTCAATCACTGCCTTGTGGCTGTAATGGATTGGATGAAGGAAAACAAATTGAAGCTTAATCCAGACAAAATGGAGGTACTCACAGTTATTGACCCGAAACCCGGTTTGGGAATACAATCTCCAGTTCTCGATGGAAGCATACTCTCCTCGAAGGACTCTGTTTGCAGTCTGGGGGTGCTTCTTGACTCGTCTCTTCACATGACTAGTCAGGTGAATGCGACGGTCAGGATTACTTGTTATCTGCTTTGGCTGATACGCCAGCTGTGCTCTTTCCTGGATGTGAGGGATCTGGAAACTGTGGTACATGCGCTGGTAACCTCACGTCTGGACTATTGTAATGCACTCTACATGGGGCTACCCTTGTGCCTAACCCGGAAACTACAACTGGTTCAGAACATGGCAGCCAGACTTGTTACAGGAACATCGAGGAGAGAGCACATAACACCCATGCTCAAGTCTCTCCACTGGCTGCCGATCAGTTTCCAGGTGCAGTACAAGGTGTTGGTTTTAACCTTTAAAGCCCTACATGGCTCGGGTCCATCCTATCTTAGGGACTGCCTCTTCCTGTATGAAACCCCCCCCCCCCCATACACACACACACTTCGGTCCTCTGGGAAGAACCTGCTACAGCCTATGAAGACCAGGCTGTCGCAGATCTCTCAGAGGGCCTTCTCAGCTATCGACCCCAGGCTGTGGAATGACCTGCCGGATGAGATGCATCTCCTTTCATCCATCAATGGCTTCAAAAAAGCCTTAAAGACGCATCTCTTCCAGCAGGCCTTCCCCGGCTCCAAGTCCAAGCCTTAGAGTTTTTCCAGTTTTTCTCCTCTATGTCCTTGGCCTGTCCCACACAGCTCAAGAACTCTTAGGCCTGTTGCTGATATACGATATTGTTTGTATTTTACTATGTTTTAACTACAGTTGATTTAATCCTTTTTTAGGGGTGGGAGGTGGGGATGGGATTGGTTTATTTTAATTGTTGTGTTTTAACCTCTTATTGTAACCCGCCCCTTTTGCTTGATACCTTATTGGTTCTTAGCTCTGCTTTCTTCCTCTCCAAAAGGTCAATGGTTCCTTCATCAAACTTAGTGCTTTCCCCGCACTCTCAGCTTTCTGGAAGTCTTCCCACCACTGTCTTAATAACTAAAGAGCCTCTGAAGTGCTAGCTCACTCTTAGCACACCCAACTTCCTCTTCCCTAGAAGAAGAAAATAGACCAGCCAAACTAGAGGCAATGGGAACAGTTTATCTACAAAAAACCAAGTTATCACCTCCCCATTCTTTATCCTTTCCCCTCTCCCTTATTTAATCTTCCAGAGTTTTACATCATGGGAGGAGCAGTGGAAATGGAGAACTGCAGTTGTCCCTCCATATTTGCAGCTATGGAGATTATTGCATGCACCTTATCCTGTGTTTTTACCAGTGGGATGCATGCACATTTAATTTCAAAGACAGGTCATTCTTATTACATTCTCCCATATGCCAACCATATGAAACCATGTCTTATTCCACAGCTTTTCAAGTATAGGATTTTCTCATTCTTGAAAAGCCACAGGATAAGCCTGGGTTGCATATGGGCTGCATATATGAGATAAGACCCATGTTTGAATAGCAATAGCAATAGCAAATACATTTCTATATCACTGATCAGTGTACCTAAGCACTCTCTGAGTGGTTTACAGTGTGTAAGCTAATTGCCCCCAACAAGCTGGGTACCGATTTTAGTGACCTCAGAAGGATGCCAGGCTGAGTCAACCTTGAGCCCCAGGCTGGTATTGAACTCACAACCTTGTGGTTTATGAGTCATTTAACCACCTAACCACCAGAACTTCTTGAAGTTAAACACACGTGTATCTTATCGGGGGGAAAACAGGATAAGGCATGTATGAATCTCCTTTGACTTTTGTGGATTTGATTATTCATAGATTTGATTAATATGTTCTCCCTGAGAACTTCTAGATCTTCCAATGCAATTCTGTCATCAATGTCTGCCAAAAGTCATGCTGGAGGATGTAGAGATTCCTAGAAAGAACACTTCTCTAAGTATTTAAAGGTTCTCCAGAGCAATTCTATGGTCAACATCCAGCAACAGTTGTCCACAGATTTGTGCTAGTGGACCTAGAGATTCCTAGAGAGGGATTCTCTCATTTTTTTTTTTAAAAAAAAATACATTTATATTTAATTTGGGCTTTTCCCACTTTCATGGGTGTCCTGCATCCCTTACCACAGTGAATGTGGAGCGCCCATTGTAGTGTTTTTGCTGGGATTTGAGCATCCATGGATTTTGATATCCATGGGGAATCCTGGAACCAAACCTCAAATGTGGAGTTTTCTGCATAGTATCCTTCTGGTATCTACATACAGTGAAGTGTTCTGGAGATTTAACTTAGGCACCGAAAGCTATCATTTACAAGCATCTGAGCTACAACGACATTTGCATGGGCAATGGCTATGGAGGCTGGAGGAGACTGGGAACTATAGTCCAACAAAATGACTTTTCCAGGCTCTGATTCAAGAACCAAAGGATACATCCAGGTCTTAAGAATTTGGCCTCTTCTGTTGTCAGAAATCACCCCTCTGCATTTGCTTCCATTTTATGCAGATAAGCATTTGCTTGGGAAAGAAGGGAGGACAAGCAGGGAGGGTTTGGAGTAAGTTACCTGTGCTTGGTCTGTCTATTCACACTCTCTCAGAAGGACCCCAGGCTTCCTGTGAGCCTTGCCTAGTGAAGCTCAGAAGGTGGGGGAAAGCCATTTATGAGGTGAGCTGGGGAGAGTTCCTCAATTAGGAGAGTAAGGCAACTCTTCATGTGGGAAGCTTTTTTTGAGTTTTGAAGGATTCTTTTCCAAATAAGCGCAACAGGGAGGAAAGCATGAAGAGGTGTGAAGTACTAGCATAACCCTGTCCTTTTTCTGTCTTTTTGCAAATCAAAGAAGTGGGACACAATGCCTTGGCTAGTGCTGGTGTGGATAAAGTATGGCTTTCAAACTGCAATTTCACACAGAAAGAAGCAGCTTTGGTGATACTCACTCATGACATTGCCTCTGACCCATAGCTGCTCCCCCAACCCATTTCTTTTCCTTCATGGGGGAAACCCATGAATAACCTGATAACTGCATAAATCCCCAGGTCCAAAATGTCACTTGCAGGGCAGCTGCATGATTGCCAGTCATGTGGTGTCAGTATCTCCTCCTTCTCCATTCCTTTCCCCCTCACTATTTCAAAGGCCTTGATTACCTTTATTTATTTATTTTTCTATATCTCATTTTTTATTTTTAAAGACTTAAATGGTTGCAACAGAGCTCCAGAATTGCACAGGGGAAAGGGGAGGAAGGAATATCTGAAGGCATTATGTATAGAGCATAAGGTAAGGTGGTGGGGTTATAGGAGAGGAAGATAGAGTGATGGAGCAGCAGTCCTGGTCACACAATTGAGAGAGGTGTGGTGATGGCTGTCTAGAAAGCAGTATGTTACCATTTTATTGTTACAGTGAGCCCTTAGTATCTGCTGAGGTTTGGTTCCAGGATTCCCCATGGATATCAAAATCCACGGATGCTCAAATCCCAGCAAAAACAATGGCATAGTAAAATGGTATCAATAGGAATAGCAAAAGCAAGTACATTTCTATATCAGTGAACTAACACTCTCTAAGCAATTTACAATGTGTAAGGTAAGCCAATTGCCCCCAACAAATTGGGTACTCATTTTACTGACATATGGAAGAATGAAGGGCTGAGTGGACCATGGAGCCCTTCCTGGAATCAAACTCACAACCACTGCTGTACCAGCATTTAACCACTGTACCACCAGGGCTCGTTGCCTTTTGGGATATTTATATATATTTTAAAATGTTTTCAAGCCATGGATGGTTGAATCCATGAATAAAGAATCTGTTGACATGGAGGGCTGGCTGTACTGCTGTGACTGCTGTAAGAATAGGGCTTGTGCAGTAAAGACCTAACACAGCTGGAAGCATAATCTGGTGAAATTGCTATTATGACTCTAGATGGTGCAAAGGACCTTTCCCATTTTAGAAAAAAAAAAAGAGTGGGGAGGAGTGGTCATGGGCTGGGTCATTGCACAGGCCTGTACCTCAGGGAACTTATCCAGACCTGGTTGTTAAGAGTGCAAGATTGGGAGCATCAAGATATAGATTCTTGTCTCCCTATAGGCCATGAAACAAACTCTGTGAGACTCTGTCATTTCCCTTCAGCATACCGTACCTCACACAGTTGTTGTGAGGAAAAAATGTGGAGAAGGAAGCCCCAGTGAGTTCACTGGAAGAAATATGGGCTATAAATGGACCCTCTCCCTCTCCCTCTCTATCTATATATGGTGATCATTTACATATTGCAGAGAACTCTGCTCTGCCTGGCATTCATATTGAGAACGCAGAGTGATAAACGAATACTTAGGGAGGAATGGAAAGCAATACCTAGGGTTTATCACACAGAGCGATAAACCAATACTATGCTTAGTGTCATTTAAGTATAAATACAATACATCCAATGGCAGTGGGAAAGAGCCTGACCCATGTAGTGTATGTGTACTACAGAGCTACTTACCAGTTTCATCCCTGCATGCAAGAATAAAAAAATTATATTGCTTCCCCCCCCCAACATTGGAGATGGAAGCCCGTTGATGATGAAGTCAATATTATTAAATATTAATTGTAAATCTAACTTCTGTTTTCATTAATTCCCTACATAAAAAGCACTCCTCTCCCCACCCACTCCTGTTAGCTTGTAATACAATAATTCTTTACTCACCTAGAGTTACATTGGCCATATGAGGATATTAACTGGAGGTTCAAATAGATGAAGTCTACATTTCTGTAATGTGCTTTAAATGGGGCTACCCTCGTGCTTGGTTCGGAAACTACAGCTAGTACAGAATATGGTGGCCAGACTAGTGTCAGGAACATCTAGGAGGGACCATATCACCCCGGTATTAAAGTCCCTCCACTGGCTGCCTATCAGTTTCCGGGCCCAGTACAAGGTGTTGGTTATGACCTTTAAAGCACTAAATGGCTTGGATCCAAGCTATCTCAGGGACCACCTCCTCCCTTATAATCCTCCCCACACACTCCGGTCCTCTGGGAGGAATTTGCTGCAGCCTCAAAAATCTAGGCTTTTGGCTACCTCCCAGAGGGCTTTTTCCATTGTCGCCCCCAAATTGTGGATCGGCCTGCCAGATGAGATCCGTCAATTGACATCTTTAGACAGCTTTAAAAAGGCTGTCAAGACGGATGCCTTTCAGCAGGCCTTTCCTGGATAGATACCCTGGCCTCAGGGACCTCCTCTCGGAAGACTTCCCACTGTCTTCTTGGAAATTAATGTAGAATGTTACTGCGCTATCCTGCCTGTCTGTTTATTGTAAATTGTATGGATTGATGTGGTTTTAAACTGTTGGTTTTAATTTGTAACAGATTTAATAATTTTTTAAGGGGGGAGGGATGTAGCTTGTTTTATTTGATGTAATTGCATTTTATTGTTGTTAGCCACCCCGACTAATCTCAAAGGGGTGGGATATAAATAAATTTTATTAGTAGTAGTAAGTAGTAGTAGTAGCAGTATCCCTGTTAATTCGCAAATTGGTGCTGGAACTGTCTGTGTTCATGTGTCTGTGGTTGAACTGAACATTAGTTTCTGGAAATGGAAATGCTAGACACATGTCCATAGTCCCTGGAAGAGAGTGATTATTGCCACCAGTACACAGCCGTATGCAAACTGTACTTGGGCTGCTAAAAACATCCTAAACCAACCCATATAATATGATGTGTGGGGTGCATACTGTTCATAATTCCAGTCAGCCATCTGCTCTCCACAGTACTCCATTTCCCATTGGAAGTTCCCAGCTTTCCATTCTCCCCTCAATAGTCCATGTTCCCCAGCAAAGCAGGAATACTCAGTGCTTACTAGGCCCGGGGGGGGGGGCAGTTTCCTCCTTCATAGGATCCCACCTCACAAAAATTATTTGCATTCCCAACCTGCTGATAATATGACAGTATGCAGGGGCATCACTAGGGGGTGCAGAGGGTGCTAACTGCACCAGGTGACTCTCTAAAGGAGGGTAACACAACTGCTCCCCAAACATCTGCCTTTTGGCAGAAATGGGCTGTTTTTTTGCCTGCATACCTGTAAAACACTGGAGCTTAGTGGAAGATATGGTCTGAGTGGGGTCAGGACCAGTGGGAGTATAAAGGAGAGGCCACAGAGTTGTTGCTTTTTTTTTTTTAAAAAAAAAAAAAAAAGATTAACAATTTTTTAAAATTGTAATTTTAAGGATTTTTTAAAAAAATCTTTAAAAACATCACATCTTATATAAATATATTTAGGCTGTGTGTATTTAAAGGTATACTTTTAATTTTGATAGTTGTGTATGTAACAATTATTGCCATTGCATTCAGTGATATACAGCAATTACAGTTTATAACGTTAGTACAAAAAACCTTACTGAGGATTCATACGGTATAGTATAGGAGGAGCTCAATGGGAGATGACACCATAAGTTGCTGCATTGGGGGACACCAACCTTAGTGATGCCACTGACAGTATGGATAACATTGTCTTTTTGGCTTCATGAAGATCCACAGTCCTAAATAAGGTTGCCATTAGTACATTCTACACAAGTGTTTTGCAGTTCCTGTATTACAACTCCCAAATGACCTAACCCGAATGACCAATGGTCAGAGATTCAAGTAGTTGTACTCCGGCAACACATCATGAACCAAGTTTATGAAGTGCTCCAACATACAATCCTGCCTCTGCATATCCTGTTGCTGAATTCCCTTCTCTGACATCTGCTGAAACCCCTGCCTAGAACCCCTGTCCATCTGGAAATAGAATGCCACACATATCTGAAAAGTCAATGCAAAAGTTTGCTGTATCATGCACAATGACTTGTATCAGAAATGGTGTTCATAAGGACGATGCAATGTCTGTGTGTTCAGAATGGATTTTCGTATTGTATCTTAGATGCAGAAGGCATGTCGCATCTGAAACTTCATCTGAGCCCACACCTTCAAGACGGTCTCCAGAGCATTTTCCCCTCTGAAGCTTGGAACAATGTGCATAATAGCCAGATTTTTAGGAGTGCATATCTCAAAATTGGAGTCTGCCATGTCAAACAATAGTATATGATAACATGCATGTACAAGGACTAAATTCTTTATAAATGTTAGAACACAAAGCAAAAGATTGAAAAACCATATCTCCATTTTTTTTCAAAGAAGCATACCATCCATATTGATTTTATCTTTGCAACTGCAACTGATAAATACTGAACAGCATTTTTCTTACATTTCCATCTTACAAATTGCTATCTCTGTTTCTATAGCAACTCCTTTTGTTTGTCACTTGCAAGCCATACTGGAAATAGCCTATTTTGGTGAGGAGGGGGAAGTATGAAAAGACTTTGATATAAATAGTTATAATAATCCTACAGTGAATATAAATCCCACTACAAACTCGAATGAGGAACTCATTTTGTCTGATAAGGAATGCAGAATGGAACCTTGCAATGGAGTTTTAAAAATATAAATGGACATTTTATATATAGGTTTCATTTTCTTCCCTGCCATTTGAACTGTAGGTAAATTAAATTATGGCTTGGTGTTCGCACATATGTGTTTCAACTCAGTAGTGTACAAAGACTGTACTATGAGAGCAGTTATGCACATCATACAGCTGTGGACTGCCAGCTGTACATGCAGGCCAAATGCAGAGTTTCTGGGTACCTAATGGAAAATTCAGCTAGACTGAATGTTTTCCTTGATGCCATTGCGTTTATTGCATAATCCAACCTTCATTAATTCATTTTAACAATATCTCAATTGTAGTCAAGGTGGGCAGTGGGGTAGGAATCACAGAATCAGATTCATGGCTTTCCTTGTCCCTTGTATTCTATTACATATGACTTCTATTTTTATGCTCTATTATCAGCGAAAAAATTAGCTTCTGTTCTGTCACTCTGTTATTGGAAAATGGAAAAGGTTGTATGTAAAAATCCTTAACCAATTCTTCATTACTTGGAAGGATGAAGAATTATGGTGGTTTGTCTCTCACTGAGAGGCAAAATGAATATTTCTCCACAACATTCTCCCTGTTTTGAATATTCCAAAATATTACAGAAAAGATATTCAGCAAATAAAAATATGGGGGGGGGGTGGGGGTTACAAAAACCTGTTTTTTACACACACAAAAACAGCTTTCCTGCATAGGAAATCCATTTTCTGCATGGAAAATAAGGAATTTTATGCAAACAAAACAAAACAAAAAGCTCACATTTTCTTCTTCACAGAAAATTCCTTTATAATAACTTTGGGACATCAAATATCAGGAGAAAGTTGTGCAAAATTTTCACTATCATCTTATTTTTCCTGACAGCATTTCTTGACTGTTGAGAAACAATTTTTTACCTAAGGACATTTTTTTATGGATATTCTTTAAATCTCTAACATAGAAAGTTTCATATATATTTAATTTCTCATGTGAATAATTTTGATTGCTGGCATTGCTTACCTACCTCATGCTCGATTGAAAATGATGCCATGCTCATGCAGTTCCATCCAGAGATGCCAAAAGCTCCCGACTTTGAAAAATGGCTTCTGAAGAGAATTTAGGGACCCACATTGGAGCCGGGCTGTACCCAAATGATTGTTTTGGGGAGAAAAGCTGTGTGATAACACCAGGGTACAGCCCAAATAATCTTCAATCCAGCAGCAGTAAAATGAGTTTTTCAGCTTTGCAATAATCCCCTTAAATGGAACATTTCCAGAGCAGGGCAACCAAATTGATCAAAGTTCTGGAAACCAAACCTTATGAGGAACCTGGGTATGTTTAGCTTGGAGAAGAGATGATTGAGAAGTGACATGGTAGCCATCTTTAAATATCTGTAGAGATGCCATGTAGATGATGGAGCAGGTTTGCCAGAGACTAAGGGGCTCAACAGACGGTCCCTAAGGGGTGGCCTGCAGGCCACCCCTTTCCTAGGCAGCATGAGATTGCGACAACCTCATGCTGCAGCCCCAATCCGACCTTTCAAGGGCACAAAAAGGAGCTGCAAAAGGTGGCTCCTTTTTGCACCCTCAAAAAGGTGTCATAGCTGTGGCGGAATGGCTATATGGCACTCCTTCAGTGCTGCATCATCTGGACACTGTACTGGAGGTGTGCCATGATGCCACATGCCATGTAGAGTAGTGTGCAGCATCAAGGCACCCTGGGGGGGGAGTGGAGTTGGGCATGTGTCGTGAGGACACTATGCCCCAACTCTACCCGCATGCCAGTGTTTCAGGCTGGTTTGTAAAGGGCCAAAAACACAAACCAATTTATTCAAATTACAAGAAAAGTGATTCACCTTAACAATGTGACCTTTTTCATTAACTGCAAGAGCTGTTTGATGGTGGAATAGATTGCCGAGGTGGGAGGGGGAGCTATCCATCTTTGGAGGTCTTTAAATGGAGGCTAAATGGGCATCTTTCAGGAGTACTTTAGTAGTACATTCTCACATGGCTAGGGATAGCATTAGGTGGCCTTTCTAGCCCCTTTCAGTTCTAAGATTCTAATAGGACCTCCCCTGAGGATCTGAGAATTTGGGCAAGTTCATATGGGAGGAGGCAGTCTTTCAGATATCCTGACATTTAGTGCTTTGTAGGCCAAGACCATTACCTTGAATTTAATTCTGAAGCAAGCTGGAAGCCAGTGCACTTGTTGTAAGACTAGTATTATGTGGTCTCTAAAATGCACATCTAACAGTAATTTGGCTGCTGCATGTTGCTCCAGCTATCCAGTTTCCACTGAAGAAAAAGTCCTCTGGCTGACAATTGTCAACCTAGTCCTTGATGACTGGAGTAACAGTCTACCAGAGAACCTAAGTGCATGGTGCAAATTATACGGGAGGAGGTTATCCTGTAGGTAACCTGGACACAAACCATATAGAGCTTTAAAGGTAATTATCAATATTTTGTACCTTTTCCGAAACTAATTGGCAGCCAGTGGACTGATTTTAATATTGGTGTAATATGATTGCTCCTAGATGTCCCAATAATCAATCTGTCTGGTGTGTTTTGAACTAATTAAAATTTCCAAACTTGGTACAGAGGTAGCCCAATGTACAGAACACTGCAAAAGTCCAACCTTGAGGTTACCAGCACAGGCACTACCACCTTTAGGTCTTCCAGCTCTAGGTAGCGGAGCAGCTGGCATAACAGCCAAAGCTGATAATACACACTTCTCTGTCTTCTCTGACAGAGGCTACAACTGCACTACAGAAATAATGCTGTCTGACAATGCTTTAACTCCCATGGCTCAATGCTATGGAATCCCGTGGTTGGTAGTTTGTTGTGGCACCAGAATTCTCTGGAAGAAAAGGCAAAATATCTCACAAACCACAAACCCCAGAATTCCATAGCACTGAGTCATGTCAGTTAAAGTGTTGTCAAACTGCATTATTACTGAAGTGCAGATTAGGCCTATGACACCAAATTATACACAGGACTCAGAAGTAATGGTTGTGCTAGCAACGGTTGTGCTAGCAATGGATGTTAAAAATCACAAGGAACTCCAAAATATTAAATTGCAGTTTGAGTGCCAGAGAGAAGAGCTAGACCTGTCATTGTTTCTCTCTCAAAAAAAGATCAATATGGCCTGATCTAGACGGGCACAAAGAGGCGTGAATAGGGCTTAAAAAGCTGCTTTTAGGGCTAGGGAGGGCACAGCATTTAGTCCCTCCCTAGCCCTAAAGCGTATGGGCACCGCCATTTTAAAATGGCAGTGTCCATACGGACGTGCCATGATGTTGTCATGGCACACGCAGTGTTTAGAAACGCTGTGTGCATTATGACATGGCTCCGCAAGAGGGCGCCAAGTGCTTCCAGGTCCTTTGTGTGGCCTTTAGATGGCTGCGCCAAGGACCCAGGGAGAAAGGGGCTGCACTGCCCTTTCTCCCCTCAGCCCCACCAAGGGAAGCGGGGTGCAGTGGGCATCCAGGGTGCCTGCTGCACCCCACTTTGAGGATGCGGGGAAGCGGCAGTTTGCCGCTTCCCCGCAGCCTCCAGGAGCGGCGAGATGGGGCCTTGGAGGCTGCCGGTGCGGCAGCCTTGGCCCCATCTCACTGCTTCTTGGGGCAAGTATGGACCGCCCCTTTTGGGCAGTCTGGAAAGCCCCTATGCCTAAGATCTACCATATTCTCCATGACATGCAACTGGAAATCACCTTTCTATTCAGAGACTGCACTACATATGTGTAAATTCCTAAGTATTACATGAAAGTCTTATAAAGGCAGTTATTGGTCTCAATAGAGTAACCCCACTGAATCAAAGCAGCTTGTTATCAGCCCTTGGTTCAGGGAGGGTCTTTTGTAGTTGAGATTAACAATTGATTTTAGTTTGGAAATGGAAATTACACAGTTCTCCAGAAGTTGGACTACATCTTTCAGCTTTCCTCACATTTGCTATGCTATGTAAGGATAATAGGATATGCTATCCTGTAATATATAGAGGATCAAGTTATTTAATGATTCCCATCTCTGATTTAGGTCTAGGTTCCTCTGATCTTGAGATGGTTTGATTTTAAGTTTAGGGAAAGCAACCTTAACTGCAACATAGGAAATTGCAGTCCAAATGGCAAAAATGGGAAAGCCCAAGCACATCTGCATAAAACTTGCTCTTTGGGAGTCTTGAATGTCACAAAATCTAATTAAATAACTTGATCCTTTTTAATAGAAGTTTTAAGGTGTACAAAACAGACAGATCAACAATCTTCATGGTCTATGACTCATTTAAAAAAAGCAGACTTCCCCTGTTAAAATGGCCCGCATTAAAATAGCTGTGTGATTTTTTAAAAAAAGCTTTCACATATCTTACTTTCCTCCATGTCATTGGGATCCTTTACTGTGACAAATACATTTATAAGCTGCCTCAGGAATGTTTTGTTCAGCCTCCCAAACCAGTTAGCAATTTAATCTTTCCAGAGAGGACCTCATTTGTATTCCAAATATGGGCAAAGTTAATGCTAATGTAGGCATTTGTTTGGAAAAAGAAATATTTGGTGTCCCATGAAGATACATTCTGAATATGTTCAGCAATATCCCCAAGTTTCCTTCAAATATTCAGAAACAGCTTTCTTTACCACTGCATGATGTGGACGAACCTTTGCTGACCTGCAGCCAAGCCAGATGTTTCAAATTTTTCAACACCCATCCACTCCAGACAGATTAACTGCCAGTAATCTAGAATACTGGCAATTGCACTCCAAGATATATGAAGGCAAAGGCTGGGGAAGGTAACCACAGAGAAAAGAAAGTAGATTGATGATTGGAGTATAGCAACTGAAGGGTTTTTTGAAAAAGAAAAGAGTGACTAGAAACGAGGTGAGAGTAGAAACGAGGTGAGAGTAGTGTACCATACTTCGAAACAGTTTTAGATTAAAGCTTCCACAATCCTCTACCCATTTTGGTCTCTGGTCACAACTTCTAAAGAATTCTGGGAGTTGTCACTGTTTTCCAGGTTCTAGCAGTATTATATGTAATAATACACACAGCTAAATGGAAACCCATGGCCTAAATTGTTGTGTTGCTGTATGTCTTCAAGTCACTGAACTTATCATAGGGTTTTTTTGGCAAGATTTGTTCAGAGGTGGGGTTGCCTTTGTTTTCCTCTGGAGCTGAGAGAGTGTGGCTTGCCCACTTGTGGGGTTTCATGGCCAAGTGGGGTCCAAACCCTGTTCTCCATAGTGCTAATTTAAAGCTGAGTCACTACACCACACTTTGCCTCTCATGGTTAGTTAAAATATAGTTGCTGATTTCAACTTGAGTGGGAAAGCTAAGGTCAGGAAGAAGGAAGGAATTGAATGATGTGATAACTATAACCATTTGCCTATTTTGTTAGCCTTTATTAAATGGACAAAAAGAAACAGCAAGGGGGAGGGCTGAAAAAACGCTATATTTCATATGAAAAGACTTTTCATGCCAGCAACTGAGTCTGAAGCTGCATCTGCAATGCAGAAATATGGCAGTTTGACACTACTTTAACTGCCATGGCTCAATGTTTTGGAATCCTGGGGTTTGTACATTGTTGTGGCACCAGAGCTCTCTGGCAAGGAAGAATAAATATCTCACAAAACTACACTTCCCAGAATTCCACAGCATTGAGCCATGGTTAAAGCAATGCCAAACTGCATTACAGTGGGCCCTTGGTATCCTCTGGGATTTGGTTCCAGGATCCCCCATGAATACCAAAATCTGTGGATGCTCAAGTCCCGTTAAATACAATGCTGTCTCTCATATAAAATGGCAAAATCAAGGTTTCTTTTTTGAAACTTAATATTATATTATTTGGAATATTTTCAAACTGCAAATGGTTTAATCTGTGAATAAAGAATCCATGGATATGGAGGGCCAACTGTATTTTTGCAGTGCAGATGCAGCCTAAGCAATGCTGTATCCTTGTTATGTCAGTAATGCCAACTAATGGTACTTCAAAAATGCTGAAATGAATCAAAGGTCAGAGGGAGGGATCAAGATTTCCATAGCCTGTAGTCCCATTAGCTGTAATTCACTGACAGAGCACTTGCTTTCCTTGCTAAAAGTCCCTAGTGCTGCTGCTGCCAGATAAGGCTGGGAAAAATTCCTCCCATAAACCCAGGCAAGCCATTACTGAGTTCGATGGCCCAATGGTCTAAGTCTGAGGTGGCTCCATATGCTCTATAGCAAATGTAAAAGCACTGAGGCAGGAATTTTCTCTATTTCTAATAATTACTACTATTAATATCTTACATCATTTACTGTAAAGGAGGAAGTTATGGTCTGGGCCTTTGCAATTATGAATATGACTTGCTCTTAGCCTAGAGAAAGCCTTTCCTTCCTTTTCTCATAGTCCTGGAATTAACATATAGAAACACACACACAAACATCAGTGATTTTTTTTAAAGATATAATTCCTAAATGGAAGCTCAGTAACCAGCCTCAGTTGAGCCAAAATCAAACCCACAACATCTGGAGGATATTACTATCTATTTAAAGTGTGGGTAGTAGAATTTCCTCATTTATTTCACATACTTCAACTGTGTTGCTCACATTCATTGCAATGCTGGTTTCCACTGTATTTTGGGGTGAGGTTTTTTTGTTCCTTTTTTGTTCTATTGCTGGTTTTCTCTGGGAATATATTGGTGTTGGCCCACAATCTGCTCCATAGCCCAAGTGTGGATGTCATTAAAATGAAAATTTGTACAAGACATAGTCAAAATACATTTTTATCTAAGCAAATACAGTAATAAAACAATGTTTTAAAATACACTTGCATTCACTTGTAAAGATATACTGAAGTTTGCTATAGCATTATAAACAGACCAATTTTTGGGTGGGCAGTGAGATGTTAGACCCAGAAAAGTTTGTTTTGCAACAGGAAGTCAAATGAAAGTTCCAAACTTTTGGAAGTTGGGGATCTCAAAAAAATGGGGACTGCATATGGCCCCGGGGCCCTACATTTCCTAGCTATGGATTAAGAAAATACAACACAGTATAAAACAGTTAACATAAAACTAACAATCCCAAAGACTGAAGCAAAGCCATAAACTGGCAGGCCACAAATGTGCCCAAAAATGCTTGCATCAAGAGCAAAATTGTAATGTTGTGCCAAAATGAGGCCAATATCAATTACTGTATATACTCATGTATAAGTCTAGACATTTTAGTCAAAAAAATTGACCACCTGGGTCTACTTGTCCATGGGTCAGTGTAAGTAATGTATTTTTATTTTAAAAGGAACCATCCCCTTCTCTGGTTGGCGAATGACAAAAGCATAGTAATTAGGTCAATTTATAGTCTACTACAATAATTTTAATCATTTTGAATGCCTGGATAGAAAAATAACGGTGGTGGCAGTGTTTTGGTGCTTACCCTCAAAGGAGAGCCAAGAGGAACTGGGCTTTGAAGGATTTAAATAAGACATTTGTGTTTGTTTGTCAGTTTGTCTTAGTTAAAATCAGGCAAAGTTATCATGTCAAATCTAAAGGCTATAATCTGCTAATTTAGTCGCCATTTTCTTATCTTTGTCTTTTCATCCTTTTTAACATGTATGCATTTTCTTAGCCCTACTAGTGCCTGGGTGTCTTCCGTACATATCACAATTTATAATAGGTCCCTCCTCATCCAGCCAGCCTTTAGAGTTATGTCTGTGGGAATTCTGTAAGTTCTTAGGCATCATTTTCCTTTGCTTTGTCCTTTACATCCTTTGTTACATGTCCCTAAGTTCTACCATCAAGTTATCCAAGGGGCATATCCAAATCCATAATTTTGGCCCCCAAACCTGCCCTTGACTTATACATGAGGCTGACTTATAGTCAAGTATATATGGTAGGTTTCCCTGGGGAGAGCCTTCCACAGTCAGAGCTGGTGGCCAGGAAAACAATATACTGTGCCACAAGATATTCTGTACACAAACCTTTTTGCAACATAAATGAAGACATCCACTAACACTCAATAATGTGTTGTAGTTATAACAGCTATTAAAGGCACAAGGCCAGGGGCAAGTATTTTATTTTTATTTTTGTTTTAAGTAAAACACTTGCAATGATTTGATTTTCCCTGTCATGCAGCATAGACCCCTTGCTGGAGGCATGGGCAGGATGGGAATCCCAGATTACAAGGCCGGGAGAGGGGGGGGGGTGGAATAGAAGAGCATAAAATACCACAGGAAGAAAAATAAAACATCAGAAATCCACAGGTGCTGTCCATTATTTACAAGGCAGCTAAGTATATTTGGTATTTCAAGCTGGGCCTTTTCATCAGGGACAGAAAACCAATGCCATCTTCGCTGTTCCAGCCAAATTCAAAAGGGTCTTTTAATAGATTTTTTTCCCCAGCAAAGTGAAGAAACTAACTTTAACTACAAGCTGTGTATGTGTGGATGAACAGATAGCTAGCTAGCAGATGGAGAGAGAGAGAGAGAGAAACACACACAAACAGGCACACAGAAACTTTCTTTTGTTACAGAGAAATATGTATCATGAATGCAGATGACACATCAACTACAAAAAAAAAAAATCCCTCCGTGTTTTTTTAGCCCCATTCATGGCATGCATGGATTCTGAAGAGGAACAAGACTAAAATACATGCACATAGAATCCATGTTTGATATGACATTTGTGCATGTTTAATACAAGTACTGGATCGAAGGGTCAGACTACCAAATATAGTAAATACGTAAGTCTGAATCCAATTGCTAGTCCCATTTAGAGAAGATATGTTGAGTCAATTCTTTAAAAGCAGGTAATTGCTTATGTAGGTAAATGCTGAAGGATTCAGTTAGTGTACTTTAAGTGCAATTAGCAATTGAATTTATGTCATAGTGTACAAGTTATAATTAAGTATGTTTAGTCCTGATCTGGACTAGGATCACCACAAACAAATAGGAGCCATTTTATACCTTCCTTCAGCCTTCTTCCACAGTCTCTCTCCTGTTCATGCATGATATTTTTTTAAAAAAAAGGAAAAAAAATCTCCACCTTCACCTGAGACTTATCCCTCCTTTTAAAATACGAGCGGGATAAATGCATCCCCATTAGATTCTTGAGCCTATTTCCAACAATTATTTTACCTAAAAACAACCCAAATATCACAAACTGTTCACAAATGTGGTGGTTTGCCTCAAAGCAGCAAAAAATGGCAGCAGGAAGTAAGGTGGCTACCAATACACCTAGACACACAGGCAGATTCTATGGGGCAAAAAACTGGAGCCCATCTCAACACATCCATGTTTGAGACCCATATACTGAGGCATAACCTTCCCTACAGGCACATGCATACCTGCCAGCTATCCCAATATGGCAAGGACAGCCCCGATTAATCCTCTGTCACAACCCCCCTTTTTTTCCAGCTGTTTTTTAAATGTCTCAATTTCTCTCTCCTCCTCTCACTTCCTCCACTGTCCTAAGCATACTTCAATTGCTGGAAATTGAGTTCAAACTGCAAAAGTAGTTTGCACTCAGAGGCTGTGCACACTGGACATAAAAAGGCCAGCCTGGGGGTGGAGTCAGACTTTGGCGACCACATGATGAACCCCCTGACTCCGCCACATGGTATGCGGCATCATGGCACTCCTTAAAGCCACAGCATCACAGCTATTGTGCCCTTTTGAGGGCACAAAAAGGCTTTTTGTGGCTCTTTTTTGCACCCTAGAAAGGCCAGATTGGGGCCGCGGTGTGCGGTTGCCACGGGCCCGATCCAGCGCAGCTGGAGGCAATGGGCAGTCTGCACAGCCTCTCAGTTAACTCATCTGAAAGGAGAAGAGAAGGCAGAATTTTGCCCTTCCTGTTAGGCTCTGGAAAAAGAAAACTGCTGCAGCCTATATAAACTTGTGCATTCTTCCACTTTCATAATTTTTTGCCATCTTGACCACACTCTCACACTTGGCCACATATGTCCTGGTTTTCATCTGTGAAATGCTGGAGGATATACACACAGGGAGAGACAGCATGGTGTAGTGGTTTGAGTGTAGGACTAAGACTTTGGAGATCATGATTCCAATTCCCACTCAGTCATGGAAACCCACCTTGGGCAAGTCACATTTTCTCAGCCTCTGGGGGCAGCAAAGGCCAACCCCTTTTGAACAGATCTGACCAAGAAAACCCCATGAGGATATGGCATAATGGCACACAACAACAACACCTAACATGGGAATCCTGTTCTCAATCGGTGTGCTTACTAGTAAATAAAAAAGACAGCTGGCTTGTCTATTTTAGTTTAGCCCCACATGTCCCAGCTTTTATAGAACTGGGACAGGAAATGAGAGGCTGCAATGCAGTAGGTATGAATAGCTGTAAGTGTGTAAAAAGTGCACTTTGGTTCTTCACTTGTTTCACTTGCCACTGGCCACCTGATGAGGGACAGCAAGCAGGCAAGGCTTACTCATTGTATACATGACAAAGAAGTTGCCTGTTCTTTGTGCATTTATTATGTTTTTGTCATATTAAAAACATATGCTGGAGAATAACATTAAAAGAAGAAGAATTCTGAAAGATTTTAAAAATAGCTCTGTCAATAAACCATACTGAATCTCCCCTACTCAGAAATGTATGCTGTCATAGTGAAAATTTAACTCTTTCAATCTTAACTTCTATATTTAATTAATCTCTGTCTAAAGGCCATGCTGTTGTTACTGAGAAGTATTCCTTCATGTTGCTATTATACTCTGGATGTGACCTGAAGACTGTTAACTATTATCGCTCTATAGTAGTTTAGCCAATTATCTCCAAAGGTTTTAGGAAGGATTATTTATTATACTCTGTTCGTGCAGTTATTAAAGAAAAAAACAAGTCTGCAAATTAATTTAGTTTCCTTAGGGAAAATTCTAATTCTATGCTCAAGCACAATGGAAATTGGTATTATTTATTTATTTTTGTCTACCCTTTCTCTCTCTCCCCTCCCTTAATTTTTATGCAAGATTATTGGTTTCCCAGTTTACAAGATTCTATGTAAAGTAAAAAAAGCCCAGACACAAAACAATAATGCTGAGTGGTGCAACCGCTTTTAACATGAACGTATACTCGAGCAGTTCTGTGTTCATGATTCAGAGTGAGTGTGGAGGAGCTGCATATAATATACAAAGCATTCAGACAACACAACAATAGAGAATTCTAAATGTTATGAAGAAACAATGTGGCTTTTTCCTAGTTTGTCAGGGGAGAAATTGGCCAGAGTGCCATCTCCTGCTGGATCTGAACACTATTAAACAAACTATCCCAGGAGAAAGGTGGGGTATAAATTTGATAAATAAATAATTCACATAGAAGACTTGCAGTCAGAATTTACTTGCCAGTATATTATTGGCACATGGGCTTGTTTGCAGTTAGAAGAATTTTCAAAAAATCTGGTGTATCACGACTTGCAAACCAAGTCAAACACTTACAAGGGTCACAATCTAGCTGCTGCGAAGAGGTTAATGCAATTCCATATTTACTCAAAAGTAAAAGCCAGCATGATGTAGTGGTTTGACTGGTTTGAATTACCACTCTGGAGAACAGGGTTTGAATCCTTGCTTGGCCATGGATTCAGTCAGTGACCTTGGGCAAGTCGCATCCACTCAGTCTCAAAGAAAGGCAAATGCAAACCGCTTCAGAACAATTTTTGCCATAAAAACCTCTTGATAGGTTGGCTTTAGGGTTACCATAAGTCCAAAGGCACACACAAAAACAACAGGGTTCAACAGACTTATTTTCAGTTTAATGAATCTGTGTAACACTAGGCTACAGGTTTATTTCCACAGAAATAAAACATGTTCAAATTTCCAGAGTGTCCTTTCTATGCGTCAAAATATACTCAAACATGTATCAGGAATGAAAAATTACTTCTTCCTTTATTTCTTATTTATTTATTTATTTATTTGATAACAGGATTCAAATTATTGGGGGGGGTTACTAATGGCAGTTTAATGAAAATGGAATGGTTTTAAAGCGAGAGCAGAGAACTGGGGAAGGCTAGGCTAGCTAGACTCCTGAGGTCTGCAACTCTTCATCACAAGCTGGTGCAATAAATGAAATTGTGCAAATGAAAATCTGAGAAATGAATTTTGGAAATGAAAATCTGATATAATGCATCTAATCAAGGACAATCTTAGAATCAAAACATTGTGAAATATATGCACAGTTACATTTAAGAGATATTTCTGTGATTTCATATGCAGAGCTTTAGGGTGTAGTTACTGGTCTTCTAAAAGGGATAAACACTTTGTTCTAAGAATAGATTTTAGATCAGAAACTGTCTCAGCACAGGCTGCTTAGTAACCCAATCACAAAAAAAGGCTAATAGCAACTTAACAGATAGTGAACAGGGTGGGAGAGACAAAAGACAAAAGAGAAATAAACTGCAGCAAGGCAAATGACTTGAACAGCAAACCTTCCTGCAGCGCTGATATTTTCATGTCCCTAGACTCCTAATTTATCTAGCTGCTTCTATTTTATTCACTTTCATGCTTGTTACAAGAGCCTGTCACCAAATCTGCTGAGTTTTGTTTGGCTGCTTTTGCTGTGAAGCTTCTGACATTGTGAATTTAAGATGCTGAACTTGGTGATCAGAGCCCTAGATAATTAGTGAAAACTAGTAATTTTCTAATATACCATCAGCTCCACACAAGCGATGTAGCTTCTTTAAAGAAATACAGTAGTCATGAATCCAAACATGACCCAAATGGCCAACACCTTTGCAAGTTTTCATCATTCTTTGATCCATAGTTTAAAAGGTATCCCGGTAGCAATTTTGCCTGAACATTCATACAAGTGAGTCACCAGGTTCAACTGCAAATTAACATTTTGAATAAAATCTCCCTGTGGTCCCCCTTTCTGCTTTCAGGGCATTTTCAAAGCAGAAATCTATGTCTGTTCAATGTTGTCCCTTTCGGCAGCCAACATAATCTAAATTATTATGTCCTAATTTCTACCTGTTCAAATGATCTGGACTAAATTCTAGACAAGGCATGGGCAACTGTGGCCTTCCAGATGGTTTTGACCTACAATTGCAGCAGCTAGTGGTGAAGAATCATGGGAACTGCAGTGCATTAAAAAAGTCTAGAAGACCATAGAAGTTAACTTCTTAACCCCTTTCCAGTGGCTCATTGTGGGTGTTGTTTATGATGACTAATGGTTTCCTAGCAGTAAGTTAGCTAACAAACATTGTTGGCCTATATTCTTCTTATTTGAAGTGCAATCCTATATATGTTTATTCAAGTGTTCATTCTCACGATGTATTCATTCATTTATCTATCAATTTTTCTCTTTTTCTCAAGGTAATTTTCAAAAATGAAAACAAGTGCAGTTAAAAGCATTTTAAAATTGGTTAAAAGATTATATATAAAAACTCATTAAAAATCCCATTGCAGTCAATTCCTAAAACCCTATTGGATTAGGAAAGATTTCACTTGCCAGGAGAAGTGCAAGGAAGGAACTTCCCTAAGGAGGAATTCCAAACTCTGGGATCAACCACCAAGAAAGCCCGCTCCCTTACATCCACCAAATGTGCCTGAGAAGATGGTGGGACTGAGAGAAGTTTCTCCTGTAAAGATCTTAGAACTCAGGTAATCTCATATAGGGAGATACAGTCCTTCGGGTATCTTGGAACCAAGGTGTACATGAAAAACATAAGAGTACTGGCCAGAAGACTTCCAACATATTAATAACTCATGGCAAAGTAATCAATTAGTCAATGAATTAATCAATTGATCAAATGTCAGAGAACAACAAATGACCACTGTGACATATTTATTCTAAAGGTAAATGTATACAACAAAGTTAATAGATACAACTTTAACAATCATGATTGTATCCTATGGAATCTTGAGGTATGTAGTTTGGTAGGGTACTTTGAGTTCTCTGCTTCAGAACACTGGAGCTAGAGTTAAAGGGACAGTAGACTAGAGCTCTCTAGCAGAGAATTATAAATATCTCACAAATTCCACAGGATGAAACTATGATAGTTAAAGTGGTATCAAACTGTTACAGATGGATAGAATAGATGCACTTTAAACCATAAGGTGGAGATTACATGCTTGTTAAAAAAAAATAGACAGGAAAGGAGGCAGAAGACACTCATCTGTGGTCCCCTTCCCACTGGTAAAGTGATACAGAGTGACCACAGCCATTCATCATAACATCTGAGCAGAGGTTTCTTTTTGCACGGGAACTGGAGAATTTATTAATTGCCTTTATCAGGTCACCAAACCCCAGTATTTGAAGGAGGAAATGCTGAATAACCACTTGAAGATCAAAGCAGTGGTCATGTCCTTCAGTCTGATTTTTTGGGAGATTAATCTTACACAGAGATATATCCAATCAAGGAGCTGCAGCTGTGACTAAAGTAGCAATTGAAGTTGGGAGCCTTTGATTTCTTTAGAAGGTTTCCCATATCCCACCCACTCACCCTCACGACACAGACAGCTTTCTCAGAATAGCATTATATAGCACTCTGAAGCTTGAGTTTTGGTCATCTGAGTGAGATTTAAACTGTCACAAGTCCTAAAGACTTCATCACTCTGATTTTTTAAAAAAAAAATGTAAAAAAACAGTGGAAGCCTTAAACCCATGTGAAGGTATTTTCCCCTGTCATTTCTTCAACAGCATTGAATCAGGTGCTCTTGCAAATTAAATAACAAAATTAGAGCCATATTTCTGTCAATGCAAATAACAACATATGTATATTTGCATTAACTTATACCTATGCGTGCACTGTATCTTCTGTCACCATTCCTTTGCTTTGCATCTGTTAGATTGCAGGTTTGTGTGCTGGCATTCTTTGGCTGTTTTATACACCACTTAGAAACTTTAGGTGCATTGTGAGTAAATAAATGAATAATACATGTGCAAAGAACATGTGCCACTTCTGAAAAGAGTGCATGACATTACTCTGTAGGAAGGATAAAGGATCTTACGTATTTCTTTGTAACACAAAACTAGTTCCTTTATGCCCGCTTTCCCATAGCCAGATGGGATGTCATCTCACTACAAAGAAATATCCCTTTTGCCATTGCATTTATATGTGAAATAGCTTTCTGTATTTTTTGAGCTGTGTGTTGAGGAAATATGCAATCTCAAAAAATTCTGTGTTTCAGAAACAGTGGTACAGACTTTAAATCACCAACAGAAATCTCAGGCACCAGAGCTGACATCCCCTTTCTGTCATGGATAACACACCATAAACACAACAATAGTATATAAGATGTAAGACACTTTCCCTGATGGCCTTCATGTCTTCTCAAGCACTTTTGAACAGTTTATGGTCAATACAGAATTTTTCGAAGGCCTGGAAGGGGCTATGCAGACCAGCCATTAAAGTTGGCCTGGGGGCGGAGTCGGGGTATGGCGTCCATACAACACACACACCACCTCCATCCCCATAGCAGTGTGACGCCACACACCACCTCCATCCCCATAGCAGTGTGATGCCACACACCACTCCACACAGTGTGCAGCATCACAGCACTCCTCTGGTGCTGGGTCCAAACAAAACAATGGCAAAGGAGCCCCTTAAACCCATGGTGGCATGGCTATCATGCCCTTTCCAGGATGCAAAAAGGAGCTGCTTTTTGCAGTTGCTTTTTGCACCTTGAAAGGGCCAGATCTGAGCCACTGGGCAGTCTGTACAGCCCCGAAGGTGTCCATCAGCAGGCAGCATCTGGACTGAGCAGGCCTCAAGGCCACTCTTCTCCAGTATATGTTTGGCTTTTCTATTTACATCATTTTCAGATATGCATCTCAAATGTGATACTGTAATTTATATCTATATAGATGCAAATTTAGAAAGAATTACTATAGTTTCAATAAAAATCAAATACATCTCACTATACCACGGAGAACTGGCTAGGAAATCTAGGTGCTGTTGACAGGCAGTCTTCAAGGCCATATTCTCTCTTTCTCTGGAAACTGAAACTAGATAGCCCTTCAAAAGATGACATCTTCAAACAGAAGACTGTTCTCTGTAGGACATATGTCCACTCTAATGCCACCAAAGATGAATGTGAATGACATTGAGGTCTGGTCAGGGACAGTGCTCCTTATTTGGGAGTACTACTTCACACACCCCAGTGAAGATAACAGAACATGATGCTAACATGTTAGAAAATTATGTTTCCCTTATTAGCACTTACCAGTAAATTGTTCTGGATTAGCAGGTGGAGGTTAAGATTAATGATAGCAGTTTTTCTTCTCAGCTCATTGACGTCTATCATGTCACTTTCCTCTGACTGGTCAAGAACAGTGTGTAATCTTTCAATCCCTTTTGGTAGCTGGAGAAATAGCCAAAAGTAGGTAATAACTATACTAAAAAGATGTTTGGAAAATACCCAGGGCCCATTCACACTACCCAATTGTAGCACTATTATTCCACCTTAACTGCCAGAGCTCCACACTATGAAATCTTGAGACTTGTAGAAATCCCAAGGCTTGAGGAATTACATTGCTCTGGCTGAAAATTTGCAATGCCTCTCCATCCATAGGATTGTACCATGGCAGTTAAAGTGGGATAATAGTGCTAAAATTATATAGTGAGAATAAGGACCTTATCACATTCACTTTTTAAACCATTTTGGGGATGGGGACATGACTCACGGGGGCGAGCATGAATGGATTTTACTGCACACCCAAGCGTGGTCCCATTCCAGCAAACTGTCCCTGTTCAGTGCCAGCGGGCCAGACAGAAGTCTTCCAACCAGAACATTTAACGCTTCTCGGCACTGGACAGGGATGTTTTTGTGGACGCTTGCAGTATATAGAAATTCCAAGTGCTTCTGTGTTTAGTCTCCCATAGAACTTCAGGGGAGTTATGATACCCTTTTAGAATTGTGAGAGTGAAGTGAACATACAAGTAACTTAGAAAGAGCACAAGGCCCATGTCTTCCTAATCCTTCCCTTTACTACATAATGTTTTCACCAGGTGCCATGACAAGACTTAACAGTAACAAGACTGTTGGGGATGCTCAACAATTTTAGTGTTCCTAATAAGGGCAGAATAGATACAGAAGAACACTAAATGTTTTATGACCCCTTGATTCTTCCTGGCTTATGTTTCTTTCAGTATTGTGTCCAATATTTTCTTTCCTCACTTGAATTGCTATTACAGCTGAGCACAGGATGAAATCTGATCTGGTTTAATCTCTTCTCTGCTCTCCAAAGTGCAAAGGGCTAGTTTCACTCTCCACATCAGAAAAACACATACTTAATTCCCCTGGTGCTCCAGGATGGTCCTGTAATCATAAAGATAGTGAAAACAAATTGTTTCACCCCAAAGTGCCAGGCAAGTGATTGTGTTACTGCAGCTGATCTTTCAGGAGAGGATGTTCTATGAGTATTGAAAACACAGCTGAGGAAATATTTTTAAAGCTGCTGACGCAGTGTCTCACAAGACAGGAATATGGAAACTAAAAAGAAAAGAAAACCCAGCTATGATTGTAGGTTGCCACAGAAAGCTTGATCTGTGTGTTTGCACATGCTATCTCTGTCGGCAGCACCTTTAACTGGTTTTTATTTTCCCATGAATGTATGTAGATATAAACCCACTTCTTCTTTGTTGTCTTGACACCTATACTGCACTATGCTGAGAAAGAAGATGCTGAAAATTGTGGCTGGCATCCTGTTAGTGAATTATGATGGTGTAACAACAAGTCAGACTTACAATTCACATTTTTGGTCCCTTGAGGCAGCCAGAATTCTGTTCTAACCAGGAAATAATCAAAATCCCACCCCCATCCTAAATCCTACATTGTAACCAGTACAGCCCCAATAAGCACTTCCATATTGTTAGAGTATGGGATTGATCATGGGGGCTGCCTCAAGCTAGTGTCATGCAGCTGTATGTGTTGCAAGCATATAATCTACAGAGACTCCCAGAGACCCCTTCCATTACTTTTTGCAGCACATTCAGCTACAGGAAAACCTTTGGACACTTCCCCACCAATCCCTCTGCTCTCTGATAACATGGAAATGACTATTTTGAGAGGAAGGTATGCTGTTTACAAAGTGTTGCTTGTATGGTTGGGAGACACAGCTGGAGAGACACAGCTTTATGGTAGTAATAGCTTCTGATGCAGAGTCTTGGCCAGTACCTTCTTAAAACAAATAACTTTGCTTCTATAGTAATAATAATAATAATAATAATGTTTTATTTATACCCCGCTCTTCAGTCAAGACTATCAGAGCGGCTTACAATTTGTTAAACAAACAGCTTCATTTACAATATATATATGTTTTCCTATACAATGAAATTTGTCCTTCTATCTTCTGCTAGTTTTTTTTAAAAGGCTTGCCCTAAATGCAAAAAAGTACCAAATAAAAGTTTTGTACCACCTTACAATTTGAACACGCTGAATATAATCTGGTTTGAGAAGAAGAGCAGTGTTGGACCTAGCTAGTACTGGGACTGGAGACCACCAGAGAAAACTGGGAATCTCCAGTTAGGGCTAGGAAAGAATTTTGCCTGAATCCCTGGACAGTCAGCTACAATTTACAGTTTTGGACATGATGAACCAATATATTTACTCAATGTAAGGTATCATCCTAAATTTCAAATTTGATACATCTTGGCCAGGTCCTCTTCTCTGAGTCAGACATAATTACTTTCTGGACTGTTTATCTCTGTTTCACCTTCACAGAAATTTCCAAGCAGAAAACAAAGTGAAAGCCAGCATTTCAGGACTGCATATCTGGATGTGTGAAACAGGGTCAGTGGTCATGGCCCCATGTTCCTTTCGTTCTCAATGTACCCTATTCAGCATAAGGTTAAGAATCATAGAGCTGGAAGAAACGACAAGAGCCATCGAGCTGAGCACCCTGCCATGCAGGAATCAAACCACAGATGGTCACCCAGCCTGTCTTTAAAAACCTCCCAAGAAGAAAACTCCACCACACACCATACTATACTAAGTCTTAAGAACACTTTTCCATGTTCATGTGGTAAGGAAGGTCTCAGCCTTGCTTCCTTTCCTCAGTGCTTGCAGATTTTTTTTCAACAAAGGACTCTTTCATACAAGGCTAAATTGGAAGTATAATTTAAGGTCAATTCGAATGCAATCATGGGTTTTACGTTATTGCGAATTAAAGCTTCGCATGCAAATTCGGGCAGGAGGGGGTTATTTTCGGGTAATGGGAAGTAATTCCGAACGGAGCAGGAGTTCTTCCGAACGGAGCAGGGGTTCATGCAAATTCGCTAAACTAGCGAATTTACATGAATCCGCATTGGCTCCATTCGAAGTTGGGAGAAATTCCTCCCGTTTGAAAGAGTACAAAGAAGACTGCATACTTTTTTTTTCTTGATCTTTTTGTCTAAATCAAATTAATCTCCAGGGTGTTGTAAATTTGAGGTCAAGTTTTATGTGGCATTATTATTTATAGCATGATGCTAGAACACACAGGCACCAAAAACAAGCATACCTCCTATGGATGTATATACTCAGAAGCAAAGTTACTGTGGGAGGGGGGAGTGAGACTACCCTCACCTCTTCAGTGATTCTTTTCCTTCAGTTTTAAATGCCTCCTCAATGCTTTACTCTCAGCATTTTTTTAAAAAAAATGTGCAGGCATTGATCTATCCATATGTTCTGTAAGATGTAAACCTGCTTGTTCCTGACATTTAGTTTTCTAGCCAAAAATATGTTCAAATCCATTGGGATGATTGATTTACATTATTTGTAATTATTTATTACCTTTATGTGATACTTTGTCCCCATGTACTTCAAGAAGACATATACAAGCTGTTTTTTTCTTCTTGACACCGAATACACAAAGATCTGCTTAGGCACAGTAAGATTGTTATATCATCTTCCTTCATTCCTTATACTGGGAGCTTAAGTGATCTCTCTCCATCTATTTAGATTTTTGCTGTTGGCTTTTAACTGTCTGCTTAGTGTATTAGAAGTCCCTTTGCCAAGAGACTGGAGAATCTGCATCCCCCCAGATGTTGCTGGACTGCAGTTTTCATCATTCCTGACCACTCACTGTGCTGGGTAGGGATTTCAGGAGTTGAAATCCAACAACATAAGGACAGCCACAACATGACAACCTTGGGCAATGGCTGAAAGTTATACTGAACCAGGGACTTAATTTGAATATACATTTAGCCAATATGTTCTAAAAGGGATCACCTACTATTTAAAGGATCACCTACTTCCATACAATCCACCTTTTGTTACTAACTTAGACAGCTTCAAAAAAGCTGTCAAGATGGCTCTCTTCCAGCAGGCCTTTCCTGAATAAAATTCCTCAGCCACAGAAGGATACCCCCCTCACACCATGTATTAGCACTACCCTGCCCATGTTATGCTATTATTAAAAGATTAAAAACTTTTTAAATTGTAATATATTTAATTCTTTTTTAAGTTGAGGAATTGTAATTTTATGTATAATATTGTATATGGATGTTTTAGTTGCTACAGAAAAGCGGGATAGAAAGAAAAGTATTTATTTATTTATTATTAAAAGACTTCTGAAGTCCCTGACGAGAAAACAATTGCAGGACACCACAGTAAGATTTTTTTTAATTCTATACATTTGAATCATTAGAGAATCTTTAACAAATGGTCCAGAGCCAGGACTCTTCTTTCTGCTTTTCCTATTTCTCAGGCTTTATTGAAAAGGAAAAAAGAAAGAAAACACACAGACACTTGAATAAATGTTTGAACAGTCCTGATCTGTTACTATTACAGAAAATATGGGCTAGAATCCAATTACACTGACGCCCAAATCCACATAAAAACAGCTTCAGTGGGTTTATTTTCAGGCTAGGAACACCATCCTTTAAAGAAGAGCAAATAACTATGTTTAGCTATATTCAAGCACAATTCTCTTTTGCCTGACTACCTCTCTCCTCCATTTCCTGGCAGGCAATCCAAGGGAAGAATGCCAATAAAGGCAAGAGCCTGCCAGTTCACAGATCTGACCACTTTCCTTCTCTTTCTCCCCCTCCCTCTCTCCCTGCCAGGTCAGTAATATACAGACATTAATTCCACAAGGAGGTGCCATAAAATCTGAGATGGTGCCTTTGGGAAGGAAGGAAGGAAGGAAGGAAGGAAGGAAGGAAGGACAATAGAGTAATACATAGGGCATTACCACAAGAGGCTAAACAGGACACAAGCATATTTTCTTGGTACTTATCAGACAACATCATGTTGCAGGCAGCAGCACGATGAACTAAGGCCAGCTAACATGGCCCAAACCCATCTGCAAAAGTGCATCTTTTCATTGATGGGCAAAACCTATTATAACACAGGTATTTTGACACAAAAGATTATGCATTTCAATTCTGGTATTACAACAGTCATATTCTTTGGTGGTGGCAGGACTCATCAGAAATAGGTGGGTTTTCTTAAAACTAGGTTAAGGGCTGGTTGGGCCAGGGTTGGGCCACATCCACTGAAATAGCATTTGATCCACCCTTTATCAGCTCAGTGATGTTGGTCTGCATCACCTAAACAGGACAACACCAAACAATGGTAAAAAACAGGGCTTTTGGTCTACTAGTACAGCCCTGGTGGCGCAGTGATTAAATGCCTTTACTGCAGCCACCCACTCAAAACCATAAGGTTGCGAGTTTAAGACCAGCAAAAGGGCTCAAGCTGGACTCAGGCTTGCATCCCTCCGAGGTCACTAAAATGAGTACCCAGATTGTTGGGGGCAAGTAGCTTACAGTTGTAAACTGCTTAGACACTCCTTAGGTGGTATGAAGTGGTATATAAATGAAGCTGTTTGTTTGATTGTTTTGTGTTAGGAAGAATTTCAGTGATAAAAATAAAGGTTAACTAGAATGTTGTTTCTATTTCAAACAATACCAGTTGTGACAAATGATCTACCATTTAAACAATGCAGAAGGACTTATCTAAGTTTATGACAGAGAAAAAAGAGTGAAATTTAAAATATTGCAAAATGTGAAGCACCGAGGAGGTTTCAGTTTACTTAATTTGAAAATACACTCATCCCTCCATATTTTCAGCTTTGATATTTGCAGATTTGATTATTCACGGATTTGATTAATATGTTGTCTCTATGAATCTCTAGGTCCTCCATGCAACTCTATGGTCAACTTTAACTAAAGGTTGCACTGAAAGACCTAGAGATTCCTAGAGAGAATACTCTACTAGGTATTTGTAGCACCTCCAGTGCAGTTCTATGGTCAGTGTCTGTCGGATTGACCATAGAGTTGCGGGGGACCTAAAGATTCCTAGAGAGGTGTCCTCTCAGGTAAAAACATGTTGTTTTTGTCATTTGTGGTTTTTTCCATATTCATGGGGGTCTTGTGCCCCTAACCCTAGCTAATATGGAGGGACAAGTGTATACTTTGTTGTCTGCTATTTAGTGTAGTTTTTAAAAATGCAATGGATGTTTCCGAGAAACAAAAGATTATTGATTAAAAGGTAATGACTTGAGGTATGCATTGCACAGATATTTATGGTATGATAAACCTAAAGTGACTATGGATTTTAATAATCATTATGTGAGATGTGTCTTGTTGAAAATATGAATTAGATATAAACCCAGGATAGGCCAGAAAATACTTCTGTGGGTCTCAGCACAGGAAGCCTTTTATAGAAGAGAAACAACAGGCAAAGAAAAATGGTTAGGGTATCAAGATATGTTGGAAAATTGCCAAGGAAAATATACTATGACCCAAAACAGACAGGCAAAAATTACCACCTTCAGACTAGTCCAGGGGTGTGGCATTCACATGACCCACAACCCTGGATTGGCTGGAAGCCACGCTGAGGCCACCTAACATGGCCCAAACCCAGCAGCAAAAGGAGCAGGGAAAAACACTCCTTGCTGGTGGCAGCAGCCAGGCTTGACTAGTTATTGTCAAATAAATCGATATTTCTGTTAGAAACCAGTATACCCAAATATCTAGCTTTTTAAACATTTTTACATTGTGTTTCATTATGGAGCTCTTTTTCTTCATCTATTGTCATATTTTTAGTAATTATCACTGATTTCTGTTTATTTAATTTAAAGCCAGAGAGTTTTCCAAATTTGTCAAGTGTTGCCATTAGATTTTCAACACTTTCCATGGGATTATCTAAAAAGATTATCATATCATCCATGTATAAACTTAGTTTATACTGAGTTTAAACCCGTATCCTCTTATTTTTGTCTGATTTATGTGTTTGTCTTGTCAAATTTTAGCATCAAGTAGTTCTAACATAACTATAAAGAGAAGGGGGAATAAAGGACATCCTTGTCTTACCCCTCTCTTAATAAAGAATTCCTTAGTTTTTTGACCATTTATTATAAGTTTAACCTTTTGTTCATTGTGTATATTCTTTATCCAACATAGAAATTTTTCTCAAAAGTCCAGTTTTTCCAGAATCAAAAATATAAATGGCCAATTAATAGAATCAAAAGCCTTTTTCATGTCTAATAGAAACATTGCCAATTTTTAATCATTATTTTTTTTCATAGCACTCTATAATATCCAAAACTATTATGATTTTATGTTTGAGTTGTCCTTGTGGGAGAAAACCCAGTTGATCTCCATGAATCTGATTTTTAAGATTTCTTTTATCCTATTAGTCAAAATGGCTGCATATATTTTGTAATCTATATTTGTTATGGATATAGGCCTATAATTTTCTGGCACCTTATTATCCTTCCCTTTCTTTGCAGTCAGAACTATGTCTGCTTGTTTCCAGGAATCAGGAATTCCATCCATGTAAATGGCATTGAACATTTCTTTTAGAGGTGTTATAAGATCTTCAATTTTTTTTAATTGTATTTTGAGGTGTGTCCACCCGGGCCTGGCAATTTCCCCTTTTTTAGATTTTTAATAGCCATTGATAATAATAATATTATTATTAATAACGTTTATTTCTTATCCGTCCCTCTGTAAAAACACTCGAGGCAGGGTACGGCAAGATTAAAAAACAGCTACAATTAAAATAATTCAATGATCCCATTCCAAACCTCCCACCCCTTAAAATAGAATTAAACTAGCTAAGTTTAAAATTAGATTTCAAGAATAAAACCACCAACATGTTATACACATAACACCACAATGCTGGCCACAGCATGGGTACGGAGGGGGGGACAGAGAATAGGCTGGGAGGATTGTAGACAGTAGAAGCCGGGTACATTATACAGTTTCTGGGAAGGCCTGCCGGAAGAGATACATCTTTAAAGCTGTTTTGAAACAGTCTAACATTGTAATAGGACGTATCTCATCTGGCAGGCCATTCCATAGCCTGGGAGCAGAAGCTAAGAAGGCCCTCTGGGAGGTCTGTGCTAACCTGGTCTTCATGGGCTGCAATAGGTTCCTCCCAGAGGACCGGAGTGTGCAGGGGGGGGTTCATATGGGGAGAGGCGGTCCCTGAGATAGGATAGGATAGGATATGTCAGAAGTCGTTATATCCTGATTCAAGATAACTTTATCATTTGCATTTAGGGACATATAATCTAGGTTATTTAAGAACTGTTCTAAGTCTTTTTCCTTTGTTTTGTTTACTTCTTCCTTGTTTGAATAGAACTTATAGAATTTCTTTTGAATTCCTTCTTGTGTTGTTGCAGTTCCTTCATTGTCTTGTGACTCTATAACTGTCTTCTTTTCGCTTTCTTTTTTGAATTAATTTGCCAGCCATTTTCCTGGTTTATTGGCTAACTCAAAATAATTTTGTCTGGCTTTCTTTATATTCTATTGTATCTCTTTAGTAAGTATGACTTCCATTTTCTTTTGCAGGTATTTTATGTTATTATTATGTTTGTTTTTTTAATCTGGCATCTTTTTAACTTTCTCTTCTGTTTCTTTTATTTTAGATTTTAGATCGTCAAATTCTTTTTGCTGAGCTTTTTTCCTCTCTGCATCTCGCTTTATAAGTAATCTTCTTACTATGGCTATATGCACATTGCATACAGTTCTTAGCTTGATATGTTCTGATTTGCTTTCTTTAAAGTATTCCTTTATATTGATCCTCAGAGTTTTTACAAACTCATCCTCTAGAAGTAGGTCTGAGTTTAGTTTTTTGATTTTAGGATACATAGAAGAAGATACTAAAAACATGTCAATTCTGGAAAATGATGTGTATTACAATGAATGAAAAGTACAACCAATGGCCTTTGCATACAGTATTGTCCAGACATCTAGAAGATCCAAGTTATTTTGTAAATCAAAAAAGGCACTTGGTAGCTCCCCATAATTTTTGTTTGTTTGTTTGTTTGTTTGTTCTTGGTTGATCTATCTGTATTGGGATTTATTACTTCACTCCAATCCCCTGAAAATATTATTTTATCATAATTATATTTTATAATTATATTTATAATTATATTTCTTTACATAGTGTTTCATAAAATTTAGATTTATTCTTGTTAGGACTGTATAGACCAATCTCATATACTTGATAGAAATCCAGCTTGTATATTCTTTGAAAAGGAAAAAATATATATTTGTTTAGCAAAGTTACATTAAGTAAATAGCAGGTGATAACGCTGATCACAATGTTCATAATCCCTTCTGTAATACCAATGTGATGCACACTCCTTTTATAAATGCTATACTCTTTCTGGATGATAGCACTCTGGGCCTTCTTCCCCTACTGCTGTCCCCAAAATAAAACAGACCCTTCAAAAAGTCTCTGTTAAAAAAGGCTTTGTAATGGTAACGTGGCTATAATTCAAAATGCAGACAAGCTTCTTCCAAAACAAGATCAGAACTTTATTGTATAGATGTTTCTAACAAAAGTTACTTGAATAAATGTAAATAAATAATTGTTGTTACATGCACTTGTGTTTCTTATTTCAGTTGTGAAGGTTTCCTTAAATAGATCTCCACAGAGTATCAATGTTCCAGCCTTCAAGGACACTCACACGGTCCTTATAAAGAATATATTCCTAAACCTAACTAATATTTCTGTCCCTCAGGCTAACTATATCCCCCAGGATATCTCTTCAATAAACTCCTTCACTTATAAGTTTATCGCACAGGCCCCTGGAATGTGCCTTGTGCATTACCAGAGGACATTCTCGGCTGCCGCTCCCAGGTTCTGGAATGACCTACTGGACAACATCTTTCAGATTACCACCCTTGAAGCCTTTAAAAAGGCCATTAAGACAGATCTCTTCTGGCAGGCCTTTCCAGATTAGCCATATTCAGTCTTCCCCTCCCTCTTTCCGATGACTTCCTGGCGATTTTCTCCACTTCACTCCCTGAGGACAAAATAGATTTATTTCTATCTAAATTTTGTATTAGGCATTTTAATTCCTTCTTACTGTTTAATCCTTTTTTTAAGACTTAATGTTTAAATTTTATGTGTTTTGGGGGGAAGGGAGGGGAAGGGGCTTTTAAACTGACTGTGATTTTATTGTATTTTGTTTTAATATTTGCTGTAATCTACTTTGATTCCCCACCGGGAAAAGGCGGAATGGAAATAAATCTTTTTCTTCTTCTTCTTCTTCTTCTTATTATTATTATTATTATTATTATTATTACAAAAGGGTCCTGGGTGGGGATGGAACAAGTGGGGGACACATTTTACTGCACACACCTGGTCCCTCACTCAATGTGTTCCGTTCCCATTCTGTCCCAGAATCTGTCTCAGGGAGGCAATTTTTAAGAACTGTTCAGAACAGTTCTCAAAAATTGCCTCCCTGGGATGGATTCTGGCTGGGACAGAATGGGAATGGAACACATTGAGTGATGGAAGGTGTGTGCAGTAAAATGCGTCCTCCACACATCCCTCACTTGTTCCTGGCCCCTTGCATTCCATTCTCAGAAAGTTCCAGGGCCAAAAATGTGACAAACTTATGTGAGTTCTACACAAGAACTAAGTCCTTCTTCTCTGGACTATAGCCTTAACAGTCCCTCACTGGAACCCTCAAAATCTGTCCCTCTCTGGACCCAGCAAGACCCTAACCCTCTGAAGACCAAACCCTATCTAACTATCTAACTTGGGGTTTTTAATTTCATCCCAGCCAGCATTTCATTGCCTACTGTCAGCTGGCTTGTGATTGACTGTCGCTAGCCCAACCCACATCTGCTGTTTCCCTACAACCAACATACCTGGTTTTATATTCAAGCAATATCTGAATTTTCTGTAACTGGAAGATTATCAGTGCTGACATTTGACAGAAATGATCCACAATGAAGTATTTCTGAACTTTAAGATACTTTTGTTGTAGTTAATTTCTAAAATAAAAAAAAAATCTCTATTTTTCTGTGTCTTCAGTAGCCAAAATAGAAAAGATGCTGCCATACTTCTACTGGAAAGAAAGATCTGTCCATTTAGGCAGCTCTTCAGCAACTGGATGTGTTTAAATTTTTAATATATGCTGTTGTTACAAGCCTTCAAGTCATCTCTGATTTATGCTGACCCTATCATAGACTTTTCTTGGCAAGATTTATTTACAGGATCTTTAGCCTGAAAGATTGTGAGCTACCCAAGGTCACCAGTTGGTTTCCATAGTTGATTAGAATTTACAACCTGGCTTCTCACAGTCCTAGTCCAACAAACCACTACACTGCCCTGGCTCTTTTTAATATTTACTGCTTATTTATTATTAGTATGACATTTCTAAATTGTTTTAATAGGTATCTGAGTAGTGTAATTAGTTTAATTTGTATTTTAACCTGTATAATTTATTGTATGTTTATTGGAAACTGTTTTAATTACCTTGGAAGTTGCCTTCCATCTCAGTTCCAGAAATAAATAAGCAACAAGTAAAAAATACATACATAAACATTAAGAGCCAGCATGTATCTATGCTATAGAAATAATGCTGTTTGACACCACTTTAACCACTATGGCGCCATCTTACATATTTCTGAGATTGTAATTATGTGAGGAATCAGCATTCTTCAGCAGAGAAGACTAAAGAACCTGTAAAAATACAAATAGAACTCCATAGGATGGAGCTATAGCACTTAAAGTGATGTCAAACTGCATTATTTCTAAGGTCTACATGCAACCTAGAGATTTATTTATTTATTTAAACCAAGAAAAGTAGGCAGAAGAAGCATACCTTCCATTAGCCCTATAGCCAGCCCTCCTTGTTAGTTGGGGCAGCCCCATAGCTAAGTACTAGTTTTGGGGGTGGGAAGGCACATAGTTCCAGCCAATACACCCACTTACCCACCCAGTGGGAGAAAGGACATGAAAGCCAGGGATGCAAAAGGCAGTGACTGTCCTCTGCACTTATGATTGCCATTTGTCCCAGAAAACCTGGAAAATCCTGGATTAAAGGGACTGAAAAAAAATGTCCTGGCTGATGGGGCCAGTTGAAGCAGTAAATCCCACATTTTTCCTTCATCACAGGATGAGAGGTAGGTTAAAATGTGGCAATGTCAATGAAGCAGGAAACTGGGCAAGAAAACAGGTACTGGTTGGAGCCTCATCCTGCCCTGCAGGCTTCTTTTGTTACTGAACAGGAATAGCATTGGTACCTTAGTCTTCTATTCTCTTCTTGCTTTCCGTGACAGGCCCAGAAGGAGAGAAATGAAATGAGACAAATAAAGATGACTTGTGTTGTGTGGTAACTGTTGGTGGCTTCAGCTTAGATCTATGAAGCATGGTAGAACATTGGGTCGGTAAAGACCGACCCTTTGTGGCAATCTTGTCACGTGCTAGGGTTTCCTGGGGGCAGAGCATATACACACCCCGCACCCTAGCATGTGACAAGGGTGCCAAGACGGCAGCACCCTGTCTACATGGGCACCGCCATCATTACATAAACGCCGTGTGGCATCCAAACGGTGGCATGCGGGGCTTACATAATGAGTGTACCAGTGGCGCCAGTGGCTGGTGGGAATCCACACAGTTTGGCTGCTGTGGCTTCCCTCCGGCAGAAAAACAGGTGCCGGGAGGGCACCATTTTGGCTGCCTCTCAATTTCCAAACAGCCTTGAGAGAGTAAAGGGAGTCACTTTGCTCTCTGGGGCTGCTTGGAAGTCTCTCTCTCTTCATACCAGCTAGGTGGGGAAAGAAGAAGAAAGAGCTCTTAGCTTGGTACTAGCACTGAGGTTGGAACATAATGGTAAAAAAGTGAAATGATTAATATGTTGAACTTACACAATCAGAATACAAATTAATAATATGCATAATTACAATAATTTGCATAGTATTTAAATTAGATGCCCAGATATGAGGGACTAAACGGGGTAAAATGCCACAATCCTGGCAGGAGGGGGGGACTAGGTAGGGGAGGAAGAGTGGAGGTGGCTGAGGGAGAGGAAGAGGAGGAAGCACAAGGATGGAGGGTGAAAAAGATCAGGGTGACAGAGGAAGGAGGAGGAGGAAGCAGAAGGATGGAGGGGGCAAATGGAGCCAGGATTGGGGGTGTCAGATGGAGGAGGAGGAGGAGGAGGAGGAGGAGGAGGAGGAGGAGGAGGAGGCAGAAGGAGGCAGAAGGATGGAGGGGGAAATGGATGGCTGGAGGGAGGAAAGAACTGAGATTTCTGAGGGAGAGAGGAGGAAGGAAGGAATCGGATGGGAACGATTTTTCAGGTTCCCATTGGCAAAAAAACAGTTCTTTTGAAAAGAACCACAAGAAAATCCATGGCAAAAAAGACTGGGTAAAGGGGGATTTACCCTGAACCCCCCATCAGGTTAGAAAACCCCAGTGCAAGTATTAACAATGTCCCCAATATGGGTCAGGAAATCCCAACGCAAGTATGAACGATCCTCATTTAAATCTGATTGGCGCCCTGGTTAAAATGCAGTGCGAATAGCCCCGTAGTGTGAACACCAGAACTAAAGAACGGGCATTTATTGTCTGTTTCATAGGTGGGAAAGGATCTTAAGAATAATGTGAGGAATGAATTACTGAAGGGAGTAAAATAAACCAAACATTTTATACTATCACTAAGGCAAAATCTAATGTGGAGCTTGTTTTCTCAAGAATTCAGTTTTAATCTTGTTCATGTTGTTGTTGTTGTTGATGATGATGATGATGATGATGATGATGATGATGTTGTGTGCCTTCCAGTTGTTTCTATCTTATGATGACCCTAAGGTAAATGTATAATGAGGTTTTCTTGACAAGAGTTGTTCAGAGTGGGTTTGCCTTTGCTTCTTCTCAGGCTTAGAGAATGTGACTTGCTCAGGTCACCCAGTGAGTTTCCATGGCAGAGCAAGAATTTGAACTCTGGTTTCCAGAATTGTAGTCCAATATTCAAATCACTACACAACACTGTTTCTCTTTGTTCATGATGACATCATGTAAAATAAAAATAAAAATCTAGACACAGAGTAAGACTATATTATACTTCAGCCACAGTCAAACATTTCAACAGAATAGCACCATGAAAATAAGCATAGCTTTCTTGTTGAAGTCAAGGAGATCTAACTTCCTAACTTTGTAAAATATTTACTGCATAATAGACTCCCTTTCAGAAACTTATAAGAATGCTTAACCAATCTGCAAGACAGGTTTCTGAACGATAATTTCACAGTAAAACATGTTCAGAAAGGGAAAGAAATGTAAACCCTTAACTACTGTAGTATAGAACCATTAAAGCTTTCAGTTTTCCCTAGAATTAAAGTGGTGTAAACATTTGTCTAAATTCAGGTTAGCTCTCCTTTTCTTTAGATATGCCATTAAAAAAACATTTTTATTAAATAGATGTGAGTTGCTGGAATCTTCTGTGGCTGATAGAGTTGAGTTAAATCCAAAAACTGTTATCTACAGTAACCAGAGGTAAATGCTCCAAGATCCTATATCTTACTGGGGAGAATGTCATGCTCCACCTGCATAGCTTTTCCAAGGCTACTGCTGCCCAAGTCTGCAAGTCTAATTGAGAAGGCAGGTGCATGCTCTCTCAGCCATTTAGTGCCTGGGGAAGGTGAAGGGCACTCAGGCATAACCTGTGCTCTCTGAGTTGCAGAAATGCAGTTGGCTGCTGCCCAGGTGCCACACACTTTCCCCATCCCACTAAATGGCTGAGGGTTTGCATTTTTCTATCAAACTTGCATGCTTAGACAACAGCAGCCTAGCATTACTTTGCACCAACAGGATTTAGAACGTTGCATATACTCTTGTAGGGTTAAACCTTTTAAAATCTTTTGGCTCAATTCAACCACAGTGTGTTGTTTACCTCTTGAAAAATGCTTAATTGTTTGCATTACTGAATTGATGACAGCTACAATGTTATTCACCCCTGTTTCTTGGACTTTGGTGTTGTTCTCTGCTTTGAAGTAATTATTTGGTGGCTCAAATGGTTAAGATGCTGAATCTGTTGATTGCAAGGTCAGCAAGTTTGCAGTTCGAGGCCCCGGTGCCGCATGATGGAGTGAGGTCCCCTCACTAGTCCCAGCTTCTGTCAACCTAGCAGTTTGAAAGGATGCAAATGCAAGTAGATAAATAGGTACCACTCTGGTGGGAAGGTAAACAGCATTCTGGGCAATCATGCTGGCCACATGATCGGCTTAGGAGATGAGCTCTGCTCCCTATGGACACAACTTGACAACCTTTAAGGCAAATCTATCATGGGGTTTTGGGGGCAAGATTGCTTTTGTTTTGTTTTGTTTTGTTTTTTTGCCATTTCATCTGAGGATGAGAGAGTGTGATTTGCCCAAGGCCATCTACTGGGGCTCCCTATCTGAGCGAGAATTCAAAACCTGGTTTCCCAGAGTCCTAGTCCAACATTCAAACCACTACACTATGATGGATCTCTCTTCTCTTGTTGAGCTTGCCAGTGTCTATCTGTAGGTCCTAGAACCTCACACCTTTTCTTTGTGAAAACTAAACAAAAACAGAATTGAAGTGTTTTCATAGCAGCAAGTAAGTAGCTTTTCACTTTGCAACAATACTGGAGCTTATCAGATGAACTTTAAAACCATCTCAAGCCTCCCGGGCTGCAGCCAGGACATGAGATGGAGGTGGGGATAGCACATGTCTAATCGCTGCCTACCGTAATCACCACCCACCATCAGCCCAGGTCCAAGCTATGCTCTGCCAGCATTTTTTCGAAGCTGGAAGCTTTCTGTCTTTGAAAAAGTGCTGGCAGAGCATGTATGGGACCCAGGCTGATGGCGGGTGCTGATTAGGTGGTGATTTAGCATGTGATATCTCCACCTCCATCCTGTGTCCTGGCTGCAGCGTGGGAGGCTTGAGATGGTTTTAAAGTTCATCTAATCAACTCCATCATCTCCATTAAACTTTCAGTTTTCACCTCTTAAAAACATCAATCATGTATATGTAATTAGCACAAATGATTCTAATAACTGTTAAACAACCTAACACTATTCCAAAGCTTTGGCCTTCATACAAATGTGCACCTTTTTCTGTGCTTAAAAAAGTATATGAAACACAACATACTGGTGGTGGTGGTGGGGATGCCTGCTAAGTTTTAAATTGACCACTGTTTTTACAACAGCCACATGGATAAAGTAAACGTATGAGCCATATGGAGATGTTGATGATTACTACAATGGGTACAGGAGGTTTCTCTTTGAATCTTCTGTTGGATTCGAGTTTTCACCTCTCCTTTTCTGCCACATGTAATAAGTGCTCCATTGCATCACTGCATTGACAACGTTAACAGAATATTTTCTTCGTACACCTTCAGTGTCAGCCCTGAAAAGCTTGTGGCAGCATCAAATGTGAGATTGGCTGATATGCACAAGAAAGTTTCATAAACTTTGCCAATCTGATTTTTAAAACAGCATTTACACAATTGGTTCATATATCTTGAGGCATCTGAATGATTAGACTATGTCCTTTTGAAGAACTTATGGCCCTTTTCTTTAAACAAGCACTGGGTGACCTTTTTTAAGTGGAAATGTCAGTAATTGGGGAGGGGACTATATGCTGCATTTTTATTGATTTTCCCATATTTTAAAATGATTTTATAGTTCTTTACTACTATATTTGAATTTGTGCAATGTAAAATATAAAATAAAAAAATATTTATACTGTTTTAAAGTGCTGGTGTTTTAATATGGTATCTTATTTAATTTTTTAAAACTTTTTTTCTTACTAGGTTTTAATTCAAGGACCTTGTTTAAATTCTTGTTGTGAGCCTTCTAAGATCTTATTGGGAGAAACACAGGATATAAATTAAATGTTTGTTTGTTTGTTTGTTTGTTTAATATCCTGCCTTTCTCCAAAAATGGCTTACAGCACAGATTAAAAGCTCACAAGCAACTTATAATAATAAACTGAAAAAGCAAATAAGCTATCCTATTAGAAATAGCTCTAATTTTGAATAGTGTACAACCATGTAAAACAATGAGGATATAAATATAGCCCTCCATGCTCCCCCCCAAAAGTCTTTTCTTTATTTGACATTAACTAAGATGTCTGTAACTTCATTTTGGAGACTAGTCAGCCACATGCATTTCCTTGAATCTCTTAAATGTTTCATGTTTCGGAGAATATATTCAAATAAATTACTTTTAAAAGGTTGTGCTTCTTTTTCTCTTCAGTGTGACATGTTCCCTATATCACTAGCTCACTGCTGACTAAAACAATGATTTCAAAAAAAAAATTTTAGATAATATCTATTATCTTTAAGAACCTTAGTGTTTACTAAGGTGGACAGAGAAGTTACAGCGGAGAGTTGCCTTTCTTTTTTGTGGCATACAGACAACTACTGAAATATGAAGTGTAAATGTAGCCTGTTTGTTAAACCCTCTTTATTTTTCAAGTACTTTCTTACAATTCTTGAAATCTTTTGGAGTAAAAATACCATGTTTGGTTGGAAATCATATTTCAACAAGCATAGCTGAAAGCTGCATAAAGTGATGGAGGGTACTCCAAACGTTTATATTTCTGAAACCATTCTTGTTGGAAGTTACAGCTCGCACTATCTGATGGATGTGAATGACTTTAGTCTATTGATTTTTATTCTCTTTTTGAAGAGATCCTGAGAAATACCATACTCAAAAGCTTAGCTTTGATTGTAGCTACAATCCTCTTTCACCTGTGGTCTGTCTCTTTGTTCTGATTCTTCATGGACTGAACTGCTTTGAGAATAACAGTGAGCTCCAGAGTTTGGCTTTGATGCTGAATTAGATATCTCAGTTTTAGATTCCATGCCAAAATCAAATTTGTTCATCTTGGAAACTTAGGAAAGGGCAGAGATAAAATATTTTTAAATAGGTTTCATAACTATTCCTTGAAGTTTCCTCGACCTACTCTTGCTCTTGACCTTTAAACTCTCCTTCTGTTAAAAAATCAATGGGGAAAAATCAACTGTAAAAAGAACAAAATGATTAGCAAGTAATTGTGGAAATCAATTCAGATTTTTTTAAAATGCTATGTTGATTTTTTGTCTAGAAGCCCAGAAAAGCTTGAGAGACAGGCAAGATTGCAAGGCAGCAGACCAAGGCACACTGCAACAGGAGAAACCATAGCATGATCTTTATTAATTACAGCTGCATAATCTTGGACTACCAGGAGGCAGGTGTGTCACTAGGGGGAGCAAGGGGTGTGGGTTGCACCAGGTGACACACTAAGATGGGGATGACACCCACTGGTCCCAAACATCTGCTTTTGGACAGTGGTGTTTGTCTGTGTTCCTTTAAAATCCTGATGAGATGGTGTGAGTGGAGCAAGGCTTAGTGGGAGGATAAAGTAGAGACCCCAGCTTTTTTTTTTTTTAAATAAAGTTTATATTTTTACAAAAAAAATATTTTTAAAAAAATTATTTAACAAATCAAATCTTACCAAATTTTTACTTTAACCACATGAAACTATGCACATGTAAATACATTTAGATTGTGTGAATGATAAATTAAAAGTATAAATTTATATTTGCTAGTTGTTTTATGTCACAATTACTACCATTACATTCAGTGATATATGGGAATTACGATTTATGAATAACATAAATACAAAAAGCATTACTAAGGATTCTGTATGGTGTGGTATGGGAGGAGGACCATGAATTACCCCACCAGGTGACACCACCGCCATGATTCCATGACAGAGAGGTTAGACAATCCACCTGTTATCCGATATACCCAGTCCCCCAGCCGACCTGCCCAAGACTGACACCTGGAGTGACATCATGGAATCCATGTGGGCATCAGCCAGTGTGTGGCTCTCTTGGCACCTGGGAGTGAGGCAACAAACTAGGTCTGATTGTATTAATAATCTTGACCATTTAAGTCCCTTAAAGGAATTCCTCACACCACATAGAGGAGAATATACATATATGCCCTATCCCCCTGAACAAGACCTGACCCCATGTCAGTCTATGTCTTTTCAAGGAAAAGGCCTGAACCCTCATCTGTCATTTGGCCAGATCCACAAGCAAAAATAGCACATGGGTCTCTGGGTAGAAGTTGGCACTGAGGAAGGTGGTGCCAATAATATATAACCAACATTCTTCTATTTAGCATGCTTTCCTATCTAATAATCAAAACCTACCATAATATTATCTGTGGTTCTTTCTTTCATCTAATTAACAAAAGGTTGCCATGTTTTCAAATAAGTCTGCATTGGGTTCAACAGACTGATCAACTTGTCTGATGTAGCAAGGTTCCATAATTTTTCTATCCACTTCTCAATACAGTACTCGGGATATCCTTCTGTCTCCAATATTTGGAATATAATATTCTCTATGCTGTAATTATATAACAAATCAATATACTCTGATCATTCTATAATTTCTTACTAAAATCCACTATATTTAAAAGAAATATTTCTGGTCTAATTTCTACTTCTGACTGTAAAATCTTATTCATCTGCTTCCCTATTTTTTGCCTTTTTTTGCCTTTTTACAACTCCACCATTATTTATAAAAGGAAAAACAGACTTTTTACATTTCCAACATTTAATATTTTTATTTTTATATATTTTTGCTAATTTATCTGGTGTGAAATATCACCTATATATCTTTTTGAAATAATTTTCCTTTGGATTATTACAACAAGTAAATTTTATCTCATTGGTCCAGACTGAATATCATGTCCCACATTTCTTGCCCATTTCACCATACATTCTTTAATTTGTTCCTCTTCTGTTTCAAACCTTAACAGTAATTTATCAATTTTTGCAATTAGGTGGGTATCTCCTGTATCTATCAGGATATCAAACTCTGTTTTCCTTTTTTCAGAATTAAATCTATTCTTGTCTTTTTAAAAAATCTTTCTCTTAATTGATAGTACATGATATTTTATGTCCTTGTCCTTCTAATTGTTGTAGTGCTTTAATTTTCTACTGTTCCTGCTCCCATTCAATTAAATTCTGATCCCTCAGCCAATCTTGTACTATACCTAATTTTCTCCTATAAAATGCTTTCTTTGATGATACCCTGTTAGGTAATTTTACACTAAGCCTTTCCTGGTATTCATTCCAGACTATTATCAATGCTCTTCAAATAATATTTTTAAAATCTACATTCACCCTCACATTCCCATACCATTAAGCACATGCCACCCAAATCTCAATTTGTGTCCTTTAAATTCTAACATTCTAGTATTGCCCAATAAAATCCATTCCTTCAACCATGACAGACTCAACATATAGTTTCATATCTGGCATATTTTTAAGTTATCATTTTTCACACTTTGGCAATGAGCACTTATATTCACCCTCTTATATTCATCAGAATAACTGCAAAATAGCCAGACTCTTTCATGCAGGCAAATAAACATGTCTCTTTATTTCTAGCTGAGTAGGGAGCACAAATGAGACAGAAGCAGAAATGCAAAAATAAAATAAAATCTTAAGTGATGGTATCTAATTCTAATCCAATTTACAAATTCAAATATTTGTTCAGAGGTCATGTTATTATGACAACTATTTTTCAGGATCTCCAAAGTAATGAAAACAGTTGTGATCATGTCAAAATGCAGTCTCAGTCATGAACAGACTGGGGGGGGGGGGCTAAGAGTCTTCCAGATTTTGTTGTACATACACCCTTCCTCGTTCACTTAATTTTTCAGAGGATCTGTTGTTGTTTCCATTGCTACACTGGTAAATAAAAATTGTTCCCATTCTTAAAAGAAGCTTTTTTGAAATGGAGGTTGTCAGTGTCTGTCATAACCCAGTTTTTAAAAATCCTAGTGTGGTGGAGCACAACACCACCAATGAATTCAGTCAAAGCAGAACAGCAGCTGAGAGTGGCCTTGACATTTCATGGGCAGCACTCCATACCAGTAGCTCAAAAATTCCCACAGACTTGGTGCCAGCAATAAATTGCCCTTGGTCTTTGTCCTATGATGACTTTTCTTCTGCAGTGTTGATATTTAATGGAAACAAACACATTATCATGCAGCATTTGAATAGGTTCCAGTAAAAGAAATATATCAGTTCAACATGTACACACAAGTAAAAGTGATACAATGGAAATGACTTGGCAACATCTCATTTTTTGGTATTTTCAATAGAGAGCAAGTATCGTTCTGTTTGTTGGTCAGTGGATGAAAGAAAGTGGTTTCAAGCAATGTCACTTTGAACTTTTGAACAGAGCAGATACCTATCTAAATCTAACATATGCCACAAAAGCAAGAGAATTTTACCATTAGCAGCATTATATTATGTTTTAAATGTGACATATTTTTACATGTGATTCAAGATGAATGAAATGGTACACCTGAAATTTATCTTTAACTCTCTTGTTGCTTTTTTACTCTTTTTATCAGAGAAAATTGATTACTGTCTGTATTGTGATAGTTTGAATGTTATGATCCTATCAGATGGGATTTTCATTGACCACCCAAAAAATGTACTATCTACCAGTTCATCTAAAATGTCATATGCTAAGACTAAATTACTAGCTGTTCATTGTGTAATGGACCATTTGTTCTTAATAAAACATTAAGCTTTTTGGCAATACATTTAAATCCCCGTGAAAACAAATAATGCCATATTAAAAGATAGGCAAGGAATAACAGAAGTGACAGAGAAATTTTCAGCACTGATGCTCTGGATGGCTGGTGGCCCAGACATAAGTTAGCTAATGGAAGAGTTCATCAATTCACTGAGGTACTGAGTTCCTGTCAGTACCTCAGACAATAAGAACCAGCCCAAATGCCACCAATGAAACAAGCTTGATTTTATTTAATATTTTAAGATAAATGTTTGTTATTTTTCTTATTACAAGACATTAACTCATACAATCTGTTGTTAATATAACAACTCTTTCATATGTGTAACAAAGGGCCGAAACAGACAGGCCCGAAGCGGTGCAACTATGGCAATTTTAGGGTTAGGGATCGCACACCAACTGCACGGTCCCTAACCATAGAACGTGCCGGTGGCAGCATCATGGCGGAGTCCCATCCACAAGGATGCGACCATAATGACATCAGACACACCATGTCCAAACAGCGCAGTGCATGTGTGACGTCTCTACACTGCCCCAGGCAGCTTACAGAGGCTTGCTGGTGGCGCGGAAAGGAGCTCTGAAATGGAGCTCCTTTTGGGCGCACACATCATTGGCATGGCAACCAAATGGCTGCACCAACAATGCAGAAGGGAAAGCAGCCGCAGTGGCTGCCCCTTTCTCCTCTTGAGCACCGGGTGCAGTGGGCACCTAAGGGGCCAAGGCACCCCTTTTCCAGCTCAAAGAGAACCAGCATTTTGCTGCTTCTCTTTGCCCTGGGAAAATGCTGGATTGGGGCTGAAGGGCTGCCGGTAAGGCTGTCCAGGCCCCATTCCAGCACAAAAAGGGTCAGCATAGACCTGCCCCTTTGGGGCTCATCTGTACCAGCCCAAAAATAGAAAAGAAAAAAACCACAAATACATAAAAAACATACATCCACATTACAACACTTACATCCTTTACAACACTCAGTACTTCCTAATACCTTCCTTCTACCGATTCATATCTAAGTCTTATTTTTCTAGTATACTCTTTTTTAATTTACCAATCAAAAAAAGTTTTAAAAAGAAAATTTACTATTGCTTCTTACTTTGTCTCACCTTTCTTATCAACACAATGCTACCTTAATTTATATGTTCTTAATTTCTTTTCTTGAATGTTCAATTGTTTTCTCCCAGAGGGGATTTTCTACTCCTGGCAATTTATTATTGTTGTTATTATTGTTGTTGTATTTATATTTGTTTTTATTTTTACTCTTCCATCATACTTATACTTATTGTATTTCCCCATTTTTCCTTTGAATACCCATTTCCATCATATCAAGAAGTTTAATTTGTCATTCATCTATTTGAATGTCTTTCTTCACTTTTCAGGTTTTGCGTAAACTAATCTGGCCAAAGTTGTCAGAGTCCTGGGCCTGACTTAGAGGTACAGTCAGAGGACTCAGACTCTGAAGAAATGGAGGAGGCTGATACAGAGGCAGATCTGGGGCTGCCTGGATCAGCAGTCCCAGAGCAGGCTCAGGAAGCTGCAGAGGGAGAAGCAGACTGTATGGACTCTAGGCTGCAGGTGCTAGGACCTGTGGAGAGGAGGCAGGTCAAGGAGTCCTTGAGGAGGTCTTCCAGGCTAGAAGCCAAGAGGAGAGCTAATAGGTTTCAGCTGAAAGAAGCAGAGGCCTTTTAAAAGACCTCCAGCTTCAGAGATTCTTTGCAGGCAGCAACTAGTCTTGCAGCCCCGATCTTCCTGTATTTCTTGCTCTTGGATTCAAGTTATCTGACCTCTGGACTTGCCTTGTGACTAAGCTCTTGCCTCTGCCCTTTGCTGTGACCACTGACTTGTACTGTGTGACCCTTGGACTGGACTCAGGACTACTTCTTTGTATATTCCCCTGCTGTGCTGCCCTCAGTAGAGGTAAGCAGGACAACAGTCAATATATAGTAAATGACTCTCCCATATTTTTTCTCATTTTCATTATCAAGCATACTCAACAATAGTATTTCAGGTCTGTATTCTAATTTAACATCCAATATTTTGTTTATATTTGTTTAAATTTTTTCCAAAACTTTTTGGCCTCAATGCATGTCCACCATAAATGAAAAAAGTGCCCTTCTCTTTTTCACATTTCTAGCAATAATCTTTCCCTGTTCCATATATTTTGCTTATTCTATCTAGGGAGAGATGCCATCTCTACAAAATTTTGTAATACTTTTCTTTGACATCTTGACTAACTGAATATTTTGTTCTGGTGTTCCAGCATTTCTCTCATTGGCTTTATTCTATTGATTTTCCACAATTTTTGGCCCATGCAATTATGTTTTCCTTTACAGATCTTTCTTTTTTTTTATTTCTAATAATTTTTATATATCCTGGATAGAAGTGCAAGTTTCTGTAACCAAACTGTTTCTTCTAGATCTGTTGTTGTTGTTGTTATTCCTATCATGTTTTTAAAAAATCTATTATCTTAATTGCTGATAAAGAAACCAGTTGCATTGCCATCCTTCAGTCCTCATTTGTTCTAATGTTTTCATTTAGAATCATAGAGTTGGAAGAGACCACAAGGGCCATCCAGTCCAACCCCTGCCATGCAGGAACTTCCAATCAAAGCATCCCCAACAGATTTCATAATTATTTCATAATTACCATTGGATATCTGCAGCACATCACTATATTTTATCCATTTTCCCTTTTCTCAATGTGTCTGATCTATATAGAACCTGATGTGGGGATGCCCATGTTGGAATTTTGATACATATTCTTTTTCCACACCTTAAATATCACATTTCTAATACAATGATTAGTGAAATTACCTTGTATTTAATCGTCATAAAATAGAAAAGCATGTAGGCCAAATCTAAGTTCTGCAGTTTCTAATTTTAGCAATTTCTTATTTTTTTTAATTTCAGCCAATCTTTCAACCACGTGAAAGCACAAGCTTCAAAGTATAGTTTTAGATTTGGAACCACACAGCCTCCACTATTTACGGCATCTTGCATGTATTTTTGTTTTATTCTGGGTTTCTTTCCAGCCTTCTGCCTAATAATGTTAAACTTAAGTCTTTACAATTATTTATATCTTTTTAAAATTTCATTCCAGAGTTTCCTATAATTTGTCCTTAATAAATCCGAGTTTTCAAATCCTGGCAGTTCTTTCAATTCTTGGTTTTCTGCTTTAGTCATATTACTTGTGGCTACATTTGTTTTTTATTTATTTATCTTCAGACCTGATATTTGTTCAAATTTCTCCAGTTGTTTCAATAGATGTTCTATACTACTTACTGGATCTTCTAATGTTATTGCTAGATTGTCTGCAAAAGCCCTTATTATATATTGATCCCCCTTTATCCTACTCCCCTTTATATCATGATCTTTTTAATGTTTTTTAACAGTATATCCAAAGTCAATATAAATAATAGAGGGGATAGGAGGCATCCCTGTCTGGTGCCTCTATTGATCCTAATCAGTTTTGTTCTTGTTCCATTTATTATTATTTATGCTGTTTGTTATTTTTATATTGATTTTATCCAATTTAAAAAATGTGGTACTATTTTCATTCAATTCATGACTTCTATCATTAATCCCCAATCTACACTGTCAAAGGCTTTTTCTAAGTCCAATAGGATCACTGCTAGTTTCTTCGCATTGTGGAAGTCAAAATACTCTATTAGATTAATCACATGTGTAATGTTATCTTTTAAATGCCTACCTGGGCAGAAGCCACATTGTTCGTTCACTATATATTTCACAAGCATCTTTTTGAGTCTGCTAGCCAAAATGTAAACAAACAATTTTTAATCCATGTTTAAAAGAGGAATAGGCCTGTAGCTATTTGGTCTAAGAGAATCTTTTCCTTTTTTCCAATGCTAGGATTTTATCCTCGCCCCCTTCTTCTTTTCTGTGAGAATTTGAATGGGGGGGGGGCATGATGAGAAATGGAAGAAAGTCTGAAGGTATGCACCACCACTTGCACACAAAATGCTCTCTCCTTTTGTTATCATTTGCTTTTCAAAGCAAAGCTGTAGGCAAAGATGGAGGAGGACATCACCCTAACAAGGGAAATAGCCTCAGGTAAAACCCACTATGAATGGTAGCTTTGCTTATGCAAAATACGTAAATCCTGGCCATCAAATTGTCAGTTGAAATGCCCCATCCCTTCACTTCATTTGGAAATGGTTAAAAACAGAAATTCTTACAGCTATTTTCAACCTATAACATCATATATCTTTGTTAGTACACATTTATGCTTCTATAACCTCCCCCCCTTAGACTCCAATAATCTAGTATTGTTTCTTTAAGTCATTTACCATCTAACCCTTTATTAACAATATTCTGCTAAATAAGTTAGAAATTCCAAATATCTATTCCTAAATAATCATCAAATATGATGTCACAACTTCCTAATTTTTTTCCCATTTTAATATATCCTTTTAGTTTAATATGCTGTTAGTCTGTCTAGTTCTTTTATTTCAAATATTATATATGTAAATATAGCTACGCTGGCTGTAATATTTGTAAAATAAATAAATAAAAGCTCTCTTTAAAAAATAGAAATTCTTTCTCATTGATCAAGAAGTGCTAATAATTTCTTCTCTTTAAAAAGCTTACAAAATCTTTGCATATCAGATATTTTGTGTGTTTATCCAATTTTGATGAGAATTCTTTACATCACTAGCATTGAATCCCTATACAGGGAGAAAGGTGGGAGAAAAAGAAGTCATCCAAACTTCTAGGATTTCAGGATTTCGTTCCTTGTAAAAAAAAATAAAATTGCCCCTGCATCCAGTTGTGCCCTAAATGTTTCAGGGTTTTGTGCCAGATTTGTTGCTGCTTGTACATGATTTTAAAGCTATTCTTGATTTGCACATTTCTTTCCAACCACTCTTTTTGCCTGTAGAGATGTGCTGTGGCTGTCATTTCTTTCCATCCTCACCATCACCTTCATGAACTCATTACCTTCCTCCTGCTCTTTCTCTAGTGTTCATGTTCCTGATTTTGCACATGTATTTATTTAGTAATAGTGCTGAAGTGCTAGATCACTTTAGCACAATAATGTCAAAGAAAAATGAGGGAAATGTTGAATCTGGTAACTAGAAACCTAACAAGGGAATGGAGATCAGAAGAAAACCTCTGTAGCAAAGGCCACACCTCCATTCGAAATATCATCAGTGGGAATGCCTGACAGTACCTTGGGAAAAAACAAGACAAATGAATGTAGATGACTTACGTTCATCCCAACCCATAAAGGAAACCCCCAAGACTGGGGAAAGACACCCTATGGTGGTTTTAAAAAGTTTCCAGTGGCTGAAAATCACAAGAAAAATGCTTGGACAGGGGAAACATTGTATACATATCAGAGAAAAGCTACAATTCCTGCCAAATCCCAATCCAAAAATATTGTCACGAATATTACTTCTGAGGAAAGAATTGTAAAAAACATCTCAAGCACCTTTGCTGGAGCTCTTCATTATCTGAAGCAGAGGTTTTGGGGAGGGGGGTCATGTTAACATCTATTCAGTTTACCAGCAAGTGAAACAACAATAACAATACAATTCTGTCAAAAACAGATGTTGAACTCTTTGGGATGTTCTTTTTTATGGAGAGGATGAATTGTGAGATTAGTATTGAACCTTTTTCAAAGAGCATAAGTAGCTGACCTGTCTCACTTTCTATACTCTCCAACAATAGTACTATAAATATGGACAACTAATATGAGTGTATTCCACTTTCAGACTTTACCTACGGCATAACTTTTTAGGTTCTTAGGAGCAGGTGGCATTTGCTAATATGTTGAAAACTGTACACAACAGTATCAGTTTGATACTTGCCAGACTTAAATATGCATAGACACTGCTAAAATATCTTCTTAGCTAATTGCTTTCTCTTTGCAGTAAAGCTAGCATTTCACTTAGCAAGAAATAGAAGTAAGGAGGTGCTAGAACTAGAAAATAAGTATTTTAGGCTGTATTTTTCCAAAGAACTGGAAGGAATTTTACAAATAAAGGCTTGTTTCACTGACTGGAGTAACTATCACCTTTCATAAAGATTCAGAGAGCAGAACAACTCTTCATATAAGACATATGGTAGGAAATAGTTTCCAAAATATAGTAATATGTACATCTGATGTCAGTGTCATTCTCCAATCAATAGATTACTCTTTTATTCTAACTTGGAAAAAGTTGCCCTTTTGACCTACAACTCCCAGAATCCTCAGCCAACATTGCCAGTTTAGTCATACTAAAAATCTGCTATAGTTGGGAAGATGCATTTTACATGTCTTTTTATTATTTATAAACATACTTATATATCTGTTTTGAACAAAATACAATTAATAGTTAAAGTGGAGCAGGATCAATAAGACTCAGTCAAGCAGGCATAAAAAGAAATAAGGAAAAGAAACAGAAAATCCTGTACACAGAGAGAAGAAATGTAATGCCTTTATTTACAAAAAAAAGTATTTTACAACCTAAATTATTTATTTGTATGTATAAAAACACTTTCCCTTTTTTGTCTATTGAACTAACTGTAACGTGAGCATAGAAATATATCTCATATTACATTAAAATAATTGTGCAGGGTAAGTATCAATAAAACCACTTCATTTTTATTCAGAACATTTTTAGTGTTTGCAAACTGGTTCCTTCATCTCAAAAATGACAGATATGATACCATATTCATTTTCATATAAAATATGAAAATATTTAAATACAACCCATAAACAAATAAGCAATAAGAAGGTCTTTATTTTTTAACATAACCATATGAACAGCAACTGGTGCATTTTTAAAGATGGCTCTTCATCTGAATAGAATATATCAATGATGCCTACACTCTACAGAAGAATATAAAAACTTGCAGTATACAAAATTATAACACTATGACTCCATTTTATAGCCATGGATGCACCCTATGGAATCCTGGTGTTTGTAGCTAGGTGAAGCACTAGCACTCTCTGGTTGAGAATTCTAAAAACCTTATGAAACTACATATTCCAGGATTCCATAGGATGAAGCCATGACAATTGAAGTAAAATCATAGTAGTACACTTCTGAGTGTGAAAGAGCCACTTATCATGGAATCATACAATCATAGAGCTGGAAGGGACTGCAGACGTCATATAGTCCAACCACCTGCCCTGCACATATTGAAATTATTAGTAATTTTAGTTAACACACTGTTTCCTTGATGTTCCACCAAAAAAAAAATCATCTTTGAATCATATTGCTCCAGCAATCCTATTTTCATTCTTTATTATAATAGAAAAAATATTAACATGTTTGGTAATCTTACTTTAGCATGTACCTTGAACTAACATATGCAGAAAAGAAACTCATAAGCTGCGTGGTGCAGACATGCATCTTATGGTTTTACTGCAGGTTTTCTTTTCTCAGGAAATAGAAAAGACAGTGTTCTTTTGTTTCTAACAGCTATTGATCTTTGAACACTAGGGAATAAGGGGTTCAATTAGCAGCCTAAATCCTTTTAGTTAAGGATGTAGCAACATCTTCTATCCATATGCCTCTATTTCCCAAATAAATTGCAGATTGCTCTAAACACTCAGTTTATTTCCACCATTCATTGTGTTTTAATTTTGACTATGTTTTATTTCTAATATTATATAGCTTGCATATGCTGTAAAATTTCAGGTAAAGTATTGCAGCAGATACAAAACTGTGTGACCAGCTGTCATGCCCAGCATGGCTGAGGACTCAGAGGATGAGTGAGCTGAGCTAGAGTCCCAGTTTGAGACTGAGCCTGAATTATTATTATTATTATTATTATTATTATTATTATTTCTAGCCCGCCCCTCTGAGCAAGCAATCAGGGTGGGATACAAGATAAAATTAAAAACAAGACAATTAAAATATCCAATCCCATTCCCACCTCCCCCCCCTTAAAAAAGAATTAAACCAACAACAAGTTAAAACATAGTGCAAATAGTGGATAGTCAACAATAACAAACTAAAAGTTCCTTGAGCTGTATCGGGTGATGAGGAATTAGGGACTGGTGAAAGGTTTGGAGCCGGGTGACATTAAGCATTTTCCGGGAAGGCCTGCCGGAGGAGATGCGTCTTCAAGGCTTTCTTAAAGCTATCAGTGGATGGAATGAGACGCAGGTCATTCCAAAGTTTGGGGGCGACCGCTGAGAAGGCCCTCTGGGAGGTGTGTGTCATCCTAGTCTTCCTGGGCTGTAAGAGACTCCTCCCAGAGGATTGAAGCGTGTGGGGGGGGGGTTCATACAGGGAGAGGCAGTCCTTTAGATATGATGGACCCGAGCCATGTAGGGCTTTATAGGTTAAAACCGACACCTTGTACTTTGTCCGAAAACTGATCGGCAGCCAGTGGAGATATTTTAGCACAGGTGTCATGTGCTCTCTCCTAGAAGCTGAACTGGGCCCTAGCTTTCCCCTGCCAGCTCAAGCAGAGTCTGGAACCTAAAAGGAGTCTCAAGCAGAGGCTGTGGTCTTCCAGGAGGCTCAGAAACCAAGCCTCTCAGCAACAAAGCTTTCAGGCATGGAAGACGATGAAGAGTACGTACCTACCTTCAACCAGCGAAGATCTGAAAGGGTATGCCTCTGGCATTTAAGGAAGCTTTATGAAAAATGCTGAGCCATCAACAACAGCTGAGCTCATGCAAGCTGGTAATATAAACAGGTGCAGGATGCCAGGTCAGTTATCAGAGATTATCTGAGTTTGCTGGCGAAAGCACTCCTGTCTCTGACTAGTTCTTTGTCTCTTTGGCCTGATCTCTTGATGCTTGGACTGCTTATTCATCTTGACTATCTGGAACCCTTGACCTTTGGACTGCCTTGTTAATCTTCTCATCAGAATCCTTGACCTCGGATTGCTTGACTATTCTCTGGCTGGACCCTTGGCTCATAATACACAATACCGGAAACTACAACTGGTTCAAAACATGGCAGCCAGACTTGTCACAGGAACACCTAGGAGAGAGCAATCAGGGGCGGTCTCTATCCACCCCAGGAAGCAACAGGATGCGGCCAAAGCTGCCACACCAGCACCCTCGTGGCCCCATCTCGCCATTTCCAGAGGCTGCAGGGAAGCGGCAAACTGCCAGTTCTCCGCAGCCTCTAAGTGGGGTGCAGCAGGTGCCCAGGGCTTGCGGAGATGGGGCTGAAGGGAGAAAGGGGCCACCGCCGCAGCCCTTTTCTCCCAGGGTCTTTGTCACAGCTATCTAAAAGCCGCACCAAAGGCCCAACATTAAAAGGAGCTCCATTTGGAGCTCCTTTTTTTGTGCCGTAGAAATAATAATAATAATAATAATAATGATGATGTTTGTTTATATCCCACTCCTCTGTCACCACTCAAAGCGGGTTACAATGATTAAAAAACATCAATATAAAACAATTCTGATAACCCACAGCCCCACCTCCCACCCCTTAAAATTAAATTAAACCAATGTCAGATTAAAATTCAAGAACAATTACAACATGCAACATAAAACATAAAAGGCAGCTAGTCGTTCTATGGACACTGTAGATGTAAATTTCATAGATAAAGTGCCATTTAATAATGGTGGCGCCCATAGTGCTAGGGTTCAGGAGGGTGTAGAAGCTACGCCCTCCTGAACCCTATTCGCTCTCTTTAAGGCCTGTCTAGATCGGGCCATAGCACCTGTGCTTAAGTCTCTCCACTGGCTGCCGATTAGTTTCCGGGTACAGTACAAGGTGTTAGTTTTAACCTTTAAAGCCCTACATGGCTTGGGTCCATCCTATCTCAGGGACTCCCTCTTCCTGTATGACCCCCCCCACACACACACACACTTCGGTCCTCTGGGAGGAACCTGCTACAGCCTATGAAGACCAGGCTGACACAGACCTCCCAGAGGGCCTTTTCAGCTATCGCCCCAAGCTGTGGAATGACCTGCCGGATGAGATGTGTCTCATTGCTTCCATCGATGGCTTTTAAAAAGCCTTAAAGATGCATCTCTTCCGGCAGGCCTTCCCAGACAGTGTTTAACATCCCCCTGCTCCAAATCCAAGATTTAGAGTTTCCTCCAGCTTCTCTCCCCCATGATTTCAGCCCACCCATACAGCCCAAGAATTTTTAGGAATTTTTAGGTGTTGATACTGCTCTGTATTGTGTATTATGTTTTAACTCATTCCTAATTTAATTTTGTTTTAAGGGGTGGGAGGCTGGGATGGGATTGTTTTATTTTAACTGTTCTTGTTTTAATTTTGTTGTACCCTGCCCCGATTGCCTGTTCAGAGGGGGGGTCTATAAATAATAATTAATAATTAATAAATAATGTAAACATCCCCCGGCTCCAAATCTAGGCTTTAGAGTGGCTTTTTCTCCCAGCCTCCCCTCTCTGTTTCTACTTCTGTGTAACCTTGGCTGGGTCCGTTTTTCTCTAATCTTGTTTTTATTATTAATTTAGCTAGTTACTGTTTTAATTCAATTGTGATTTAATCTCTTTTTAAGGGGGGGTTGGTAAGGGAAAGGATGGGATATTTTACTTGACATTGTTTTAATCCTTGTTGTAATCCACCCCGATTGCTTGTTCAGAGGGGCGGACTAGAAATAAATAATAATATTATTATTATTATTATGAAACTTTGCTTTAATACTATTTTGTTTGCAATGGACTTTGCTTTGCCTTAAAACTGCACCAGCCTCCATGACCAGTTTCTCTTGTTTAGTGCAACTATCAGCATTCTTGGCTGCTTTCCCAGACACCAGGTGGGAAGTGTTCCTAATTTGTTCAATTCAGGCCCAAAACACACAGGCAAAATGACACGGTTTCAGACCACATTGGGGGTGTGATGTTTACACAACACACTCCCCAAACATGGCCTGAAATTGTGCTGAGGCCACACTGAAGCCAAAGAACCAGGCCAAAAAGGAGTGGCTATAATTTCCTCCTTCCAGCAACCCAGTTCAGGACTGCAAAGGCAGCCCAGATTGGGACCAGGCCCACAGTCACAATGCAAACAGCTCTGGTGCAGCCCCAGTGTAGTGCTTTTGGACTGTCTGGTTTGGGTCTCAAATATATTTCTCCCACGACTTCATCTAGCTCTGAAGAAACTGGATATGTAAGGTACAAATGAGATGGGATCCCTTGTGAATCTACAGCCTCCTCCTGTAATCATGTAATTCATTCATTCATTGTATTATACATTCATTCATTAGTACAGTCAGCCCTCAGTTCCGGACCCTGCCCCAGGAAATATCAAAATTCATGGATACTCAAGCCTGCATTGTCCCCAATGGTGGTGCATACTGGGGACAATGGAACATAACAGTGGTTCAGCTGCATGCACAGATTGCCACAGGACAATGGAGGCTGTCCCTAAAGGTGGGTGCTCAAATCTGAGGATAAAAATTCCATGTATACCGAAGCCAACCATATAATTAAACCTCCAACTTAATGAAGCTAAAGCAATCTGTCTTATTCCTTGTTGGTCACAGTCTTGTGTGGTGAGTGTATTATGAAAGGAACTTATGAAAAAATGGGAAGGCTCTCTTGTCCTACAGCATGCTTATGTTTAGATGGGAATAACATAAGTCTGTGTTGCTTTATCTGTGTCAGAATACAGTTAGCTGCCACAGGTTCCTGTGATGAATATTGCAAAGCTGTGGTTGTATGATAAGGGAAAGGATGAAGAACCTGTGCAGAATATTCTTGTAGTGTCTTCTGTTTCACAGCTGTCTTTACCATTAGTGCTGAATGTCCAGAAACTTGGCATTGCAAGGACATTTGTTAGGGCCTTTCTACTCAAACCTATATCAGAAGAAATGGTAAGAAAGGCCGTGTCTTTGAACATGTATGCTTCCAGGAATAAGTACACCTAGTTTCCATGCATGTGGACTTGAATCTTTCCAGGTCACAGAGTGAGCCTTCCAGTCCCTGTCTCATTTCTTTAAAGCCTTCTAGACGTTTCTTCAAAAGAGGACCTGAGGTAGAAAAATAATGAATTGCCCAAGGCCACTGTAAAAGTCACCAAGAAGATGGTGTTTCTCAGCTATTGAAATGAAAAAAGATCAATAAAGGCTGATCTCCTGTGTAGGGAAATGGGGCATTCACTCAATTTCCCTTCCCACAGAATTCACCTGGTGGCTGTGGGAGCCTCCCTGACATGGTTATTTAATAGCCAATACGGAGCAGGAGTAGCCAGACACACAGTGATAAAGCATCCTCTGGAACCTCCCAGAGATTCTTTTCTAGAGAACCCAGAGGGTGATATCATTGTGTCCAAATATGGGGACATAGCTAGACTATTCTCCACCTCTCTCCCTCTCCACTGGCCTCACATGCAACTCATGAGTTTTGAGTAAGTGGAGGCTGCCAACACTACAGCAGAGTATTTCTCTAACAGGATGTCAGCCAAAGGATTGTAAACCCATCTCTTACAAGAAAATACTTAATATATGTTGGAATTACCCAATGAAAAAGAATCCCCCCCTTTTTTTTTTGTACAAATACACAGAGTGGTAAAATCCTGTGTTCCAAAGCAACATTTCTACTTAACTTTACAAATTATTTGCTAAAGAGATAATTGAACAATTAAAAAGGAAAACAAAAATATCTGTATAAGGGAAGCAATAAGAAACATATCACCATTTGCACTGTGATATATTTCAGTCTTATGACACATGAATGTGGTAAGAACATTTTGCCATATGTTCTCTGGAACACTGATTTTTAGAAATAATGCTGAAACATGGCATTTCCCCAAATTCAGTTGTAAATGTAGGGGTTCACAACCTCTCTTTCGACAAATTATTTGCTGAAAACAGCAGACTGAATCATTAGGAGAGCCTGCCAATTTTGATCTTTGGACCAAAGCAGTGTTTTAATTCACTTTGCTCCTCCCACTCTTTATTTCAGGAATAGAAATTATTATTGGCAAAATGATGCAATATTTTAACAGCCGGCAATTTAATATCTTTTCCAAGTGCTGATCTTGGAAAAGTCCCATCTAATCTTATTGTTTATTGGAAATACCTGATTGTAGGTGAATGCCAGTGAGGCATGTTCTACATGTGGTAGGAATTATTATTATTATTATTATTATTATTATTATTATTTCTATTTCCCACCTCTCCGTCGGATCGGATTGTCTTTAAGTCTGCACAATTCAAATATGTAAGTATAATTATTTTTATATTTGATTCTGCCCTCCTTCCACATCTTACATGTTTGTTTCATTAGATTTTGTCTGTGTGGAATTACCACAGCACAAAACTACTCAAAACAGGTATTTGATTTGTCCATTTGGCTATTTCTAATCCAAGAGGATTAGAGCATTTTGGTTCATTTGTGGCCATTTTTGCTCATGATATAGGTTGTGATATTAGATGGGGGGTGTCCAATTCCTTCACCTCCCTCCATCTTTGTGTTTATTTCTAGATGCATGTTCAGTCTGAAATCATTCCATTCACCTATTTCTTTTCCAGTTATTTCTTTCTATTTTATTTTTTTTAAAATCCACTGCAGTAAGTATGCTAGCATAGTCCACTCTCAGTATGCACAGACTTGCCATCTAAGGATTCAACCATCCGCAGACGGCAAGCCTGCGTGGGGGAGGTGGCAAAGGAGGAGGAGGTGGAAGAGGAGGAAAAGATGGGAGGAAGAGGAAGCAGTGGCGGCAGCAGCCCCCAGCTGCTAGGCACCCACCCTCCAAGGGTGAGAGCCAGGAGGAAAGGAGGGAGGACAAGGGCTGGTGGAAGAGGAGGAAGAGGAAGCAGGAGGAAGAGGCAGAGGAGGAGGAAGACTGGGAGAAGGAGGAGGAAGAGAAAGAGGTGGGAAGAAGAGGAGAGAGGAGGAAGTGGAAGAGGGGGAGGGGAGGGAAAGGAAGAGGAAAGGAGGAGTAGAATAAAGAGAATGAGGAGGGAGAAAGCAGGGGAGGAAGGAAGAGAAGGAGGAAAAAAGAGGAGGAGAAGGAAGAAGCAGCAGCAGTAGCCCCCTGCTACAGGTGACAGCTGGGAGGGAAGAAGGAAGGCAGGAAGGCACCCACATGAGAGCTAGTGAAACTCCATTGTCCCCAATGGTGGCACAGCTATGTGATCGTATCACCATTGGGGACAATGGGAGTTGAGCATAAGTGGACTTTGGGATCTACAGGGGGTGGTGGTGGTGGTGGAAGGGATCCCCTGCAGATACTGAGGACCAACTGTATGGCAAGACTTAACGGTGCATCACTGACATCAAATGATGTGTGTCACAAGAAACTGTGCCCACAAACTACAGAAATACCTCACCCTTCTGAACCACACTAACTGAACACTACTCACACAATACTGTTGGTTGTGGTGGCTTTTAAAGTCAAGAGGAAAATTGTAGCAGTACTTGAAAGGAGTATGTCAGAAAATGACAAGAGATTAAGGCTAGAATTCTGTTGGATTCTGGAATAATAATAATAATAATAATAATAATAATATAACAACAAGTAAAATCAACATAATAATTGCAGTTATAATACAATATACAATATAATAATCTAAAATGCATCAAACCAAGAAAAAATTGTTACAGTGTTGCCAGCAAGTTTTCCAATCAAGTTGTTCTATTCAGGGATAATCTTTAATTGGCTATAAAAGATCAAATGGGTAGGCCCGCCGGATAAGATCCATGTTAAGTGCCTTTTTAAAGGCATCTAAGGTGGTCATAAGATGGATCTCCTCTGGTAAGTAGTTCCAAAGTCTAGGGGCTGTAGCAGATAATGATCTATCAAAGGTTGTTTTCAACCTAGTTTTTGAGTGCTCTAATAATTTTGTTCCAGATGTTCTAAGAGTGAGGGGCAGATTATGTGTGGAGATCATCGACCAAGGTGACCATGGCCATCTCAACTCCAAATAAAGTTTGGTTATGATGATATTTGTACTTCAAGGAATGTTGCAGAAGGACCACATTGCCCTTGCCTCTAGCTAAGCAAAACTAGCTAGAGAGGTGGTCTGGTTGTAGTTCCAACCCCCAGACACTTCTCAGATATAGGGGTGTCACCAAGAACATACCAGCTGCCTTAATGTACCTGAGGAAAAATGAGAAGCATTATATTCTACTGTCATGCTTATGGGATCTAAGCTATAGGGCAGAACATTATATGGTTGAGAGGGAAAGAATGTAGTATGGAGGGAAAGAATTTTCATATGTGAAAAGAAAAAAACAAACACTAGAAATGGTTTTTTTTTCTTTTGTCTGAAAGTCCTGAAAGTCTCATTCACAATTTTTCCAGTCCTCAAATAGACTTGAGGACTGCTGCCACCCACACCAATCTCTGACTCACTTGTTTTCTGTCACTGCCCCAAGCTCGGAGTGTGAGTAGCAGTCTAGTGAGGAGAATCATAATTGTGGGTGGTATTCTGATAGGCTGATGTACAATGATGTCTGCATTGTCATGAAAAAACAAACAGTGCTAGTGTTAACGCCACAACCTAGCAATCGGGCACGAAGAGGTGCTGTAGCGGCATCTTTAGGGTTCGGGAGCATGCATCATTTACTCACTGCCAAACCCTAACACGTGATGGCGCTGGTGCAACTGCGCAGCTTCCAGACAGAGTTGAACAGTTGTGATGGCGCAAAGGCACGTAATGGCACCTTTTCCCCTTGTTGTGCTGCAACTGCGCAACAAAAAGGAACACGGTTTACCTGGCCCTTTTTTTGTGGCACAACTGTGCAGCAGCATCTAGCTGCTGTAGCGCAGTTGCACCACAAAAAAAGGTAGCTACAGACCGCCCTTTCTGAGTGGTCAGCCTTTCCCTTCCTGATGTTGTGAGGGGGGAGCCAGGATAGAATCCTGGAAGGCTTTAGATTTTTGATCTTCACTTCCTCCCCCATGACATGTGGGACAGAGGATCTCTGTTGTTGCTGATTCTTTTTCCCCTCCCCACTATGAGACATCTTTGAAAATTGCAAAGTTTTCAAAAATGTCTGGCAGCCAGGAGAAACTTGATTAAATTATTTGTGTCCCCCTTTGTGGGAATGAATAATTTACCACAGCGTATCTCTGAAAATTACTTCAAACAATACTCCTTTTGAAAAACCTCTCAGATAGCTTCAGAAGAGAAGAACCTTCAGAATCATCTCCTTCAAAGTTCAGGAAGGGCAAGAATATTGTGATGCCATTTATTGGCCATAGTCTTTCTCAGAGGCCGCATGAAGGCAAACTTGAACAAGGAGAATAGTTTCAGCTGTCTAAAAGTATTAGTGAGACAGAAATACTTGCACTTATATAATCCCCTATGGGTTCAGTATAAAGTGAGCATGGGCACCCTTCAACCATTGCCCAAAGCTAGTGAACAGTTGCTTAAGATTACTAAGTAACAAATTGATTTAAATGAGATTCTGATGGTATAAACAGCCAGTATGCTGCCTTAAGTGAAGAATTAAATAAAGTTAGATCTCTTCAGATACTTAGGTTGGGTGGGTTCTACAGAGGCTTACATTTTGTTCATACAGTCCTCTTGCCTGTTCCCACTCCCACTCTACTCCCTGAGAAGGCATTCCAGAGAGTTGAGTACTTATTGTCCACTTTTGCATGAGACCTTCTTGATCCTGCCCATGGTCATATGGTCTTTGCAAATAACTGATATATCAACTTCTTTAATCTTATATTTGTTCACTATTTGTGTAGTTGTTGATTCATTTCTGTATCTGATATGTTTGATTGTGATATTGTAAAGAAGGTTCACTGATGTCCCTGTTCTTAGACTGAGCATTCTTTGTAATTAAATAGAGTTTTATGACCAGGTTTGGCAAGCAAGGATCAACCAGTGGAAGATTGCTATCAAATGTGCACATAAAATCTATTGTTAAACACATTTCCTGCAACCCTTAAAATCAAGGTCAAATCTAGTGGAGCAGAATTTAAAAATTAAGGGGTAACGGTACTGATGCATCTAATACATTTTCTGTCATAAAAGTGATCCATAGGCCTCCTTAGAGAAAAAGATTATGACCCAAATCCTATTATTGTCCCAACAAGAATTGGCATAGTGGCATAAGTGTTGGACTTTGAATCTGGGAGACCTGCGTGGCCATGGAAAACCACAGGGTGAAGTTGGGCAAGTCACACTCTCTTAGCATCAGAGGAAGGCAATGGCAAACCCCCTCTGAACAAATCTTGCCAAGAAAACTCCATGAAATGTTGCCATAAGTCAGAAATTACTTGAAGGCATGCAACAACAACTACTACAACTACAAATTAATGGGATTTATCTATGGTTGACAGTGTGTCTACTCCATTTGGGACTAACCAACAGGAATACTTACTACTGAAATATACAATATAGAGATTAAGGCTAACTATGGCTACTTGTCATGATGGCTATATCTTACCTCCAATATGGGCGAGGGACATACTAGGTGATCAGGAAGATGCTATTGCCTTATGTTCAGGGAGATGATATTGCCTCATGCAGTAGCAGGTGATACTTAGCGGGATTGTAAATATAGTGGTCCCTCCCCTTATGCAGGGGATCCATTCCGTCGTCCCCCCCCCCCACATAAGGGGAAAATGGCAGATGCTCAAGCCCCATTCAAATGAATGGGGTTTGTGCCCATGGCAGCAGTGCACAGCACACTCACCACGGGCTTGTGCACCATTGTTTTCTTCTGGACCGCGGGGCCACTCCTTCTGGCACAGCTTCCAGTGTATTCTGGAAGCCATGTAAAATGCGCCCACATATGACGCGGGCGCACTGTACACCCTGGGTCTTATTCCAGAATTTACTGAAGTTACCCAATGTGTTGAACCCTAGCCTCAAAATAAATTCAGCACCTTGGATAACTCCTGGACACTCTGAACTGAATCTGGATTGGCACCCAGCTAACAGGAAAACCACTAACTAGCACTGCCCTCACATCCCACTTGAGGGCTTGTCACAGGCATCTGGCTGACCACTGTAGAAGCAGAAAGGTGGACTAAAATAGCTCCTTGGTTTAATGTAGCACTTCTCGTGTTATGTTTTTATTAAAGAACTGGAACCATCCTTCAAATGCATGTTGAATCTACATTAAATTCATCATCGTTCATCAATGCTTTTAACTCTGTTTACATTTATCCTAAAGAAGCAGGTTTCCTTATTGCAATGCTTCTGTCTATTGACATAAAGAAAGGAATCCCATGTATATTGGCTTGAAGGTAAATCACACTGTGCTGCTATGCTGCAGAATTAATATACCACTTCAAGTGTCATGGCTCCATCCTATGAAATCCTGGGATTTGTAGTTTGTTGTGGCACCAACGCTCTCTGATAGAGAAGGCTAAATATCTCTCAAAACTACAAATACCAGAATTCCGTAGCATTGAGCCTTGATAGTTAAATTGGTGTCAAACTGCATTAATTCTGTAGTTTAGATGTGTCAGTGGAACTTACTACCAAGTAAATGTGTATAGGTTTTTACTTTTAACCCTAAGTTATGTTTTCAACATCTTCATTATTGCATTTACCCAAGCCATCTGTATTGTTTCTGTATTTTAATCCTTTTGTTTCAAATCATCTCAGGTAAGTTTACTAAATATTGTAACTTCACCATACTTGCCAAAGCTGAATGTCTGTGCATGAAATTAGCTTTTGGGCTAAGCTGCTTTCAGACTACAAATCACATGCAGGAAGAAACTGAAGCAGCGACCCTATGTACAATGAGATGTAATTCTGTATAATGATTATGTGAGTGAAATGTTCACATGTAATAAGTGCAGGTTTGTACAGCTTTAAGTGTGCAAAACTAGCCTGATATCCTATGGAATCCAAGTAAAAATTAATGTATTATAACATTCAGGATCTAGATCACATGAAGCAAGTGAGGGTGGGATTTTATGGGGAGTTCATAGATATGGGAATATTTCAGTGCAGTCCATGGGTTTATTATGGAAATGTAAAGAGTCTGGGAATTTGGAAAAGATCATGCATGTCTCACAGATGACGTGAGAGCAATTACAAAACAGTAGTTTGCTATTTTTCCTTTTATCTTTGATTCTGCTTTGATCTGCAAATAGTTCCCATGCTTACCTCTAAGAGATTCCTTAATATTCACTCTGTGGCATATTAAAATTCAGTTTCCCCATTCCCTTTCCTTCTTTCATCTCTTTGTTTAGGTTACTTATGGCTGTTGAAAAGTTTACATTTACCTGAGTAAATCTCATAATTATTTCTTTGCCTCAACAAGTAAATATTTGTGTGATTTTTTAAAAAAATATTATATTTTAGGTTTTTGTAAGTTAAAATTCCTAGTTTTAATATTTATTAGCTTTTTTGAATTTTAAATAGTACCGGAAATATATTTCATTTAACTAAAAATAACATAAAATGTCTATGTATATATATTCATAGTCTATACTTATGTCTCTGTTGAGTATTGGGGCCAATTATTTTGTAGCATTTTGCAGCCATAGATTAACTCCTGTAGAGATGAGCTATGGATAACGTGGAATGTTTCATGCCAATTGTTAATACATACATTTTGTTTACAAATAACCTAGTGAACTACAGATTGCTCAGAATCCAGCCATAGCCTCATATATGAGTTGCATATTTATCCTCTTTGACAAACATGCTTGTATGAACAACCCAACAAATATCACTCCAGAAATAATATGAACAAAATGTCTCAATGGAGTTTGCCTTTATGGTACTTTTTTATAAACTGGTAATGAAACCAAAAGGAAACTTCCAATAATTAAATTACTGCTGGAGCATTTGATACAATCTGTTGCTTAATTACCAATTTGGTGGATAATACAAATAGGAAAGTGCCATTTTACCTACAGCCTGCTTGTGGGCTTTCCTGTCTAGCATTCTCTTCCCATAATGGTTAGACACTGTGGTCTGATCATAGCCTGAATACAGGCAGCACATGGAGAGGGGACAGTTTTGAACTCCCCAGGTGGACTAGACATGGAATTCTCTTCTTCATGAAGATTATCACACTAGGACTTACCTTCTGCCAATTGTCCCTGAATCGTTGAACATCCGGCACGCTTCCTTAGCATCATGGAATCGCCAGCTCCTTCTAGCATCATGGAATCATTCCAGGAGAGTGACTTTCCCCTTAATTAAGAGGAAAGTCACTCTCCTTGAACGCTAGAGGGAGCTGATGATTCCATGATGCTCAGGAAGCACACCAGGTGTTCATACATGTGCGCTTCCCCAACGGTACAGGGATGATTGGCAGACAGTTAGCTCTAATGTAATAATCTTCTCTGTCTGCCATGTTTGCTGAAATCACACTAAACTCGCGAACACAATCCATCTGAAATTAAGCATTGTTGTTTTTGTTGTGTGCCTTCAAGTCATTTCCAACTGATGGCAACCCTAAGGTGATCCTATCATGGGGTTTGCTTGGCAAGACTTGTCATTACCTTCCCTTGAGTGAGTGTGGCTTGCCCAAGAACATCCAATGAGTTTCATGGCTGAGCTGGGAATCTAACTCTGGTCTCCAGAGTTGTAATCCAACACTCAAACCACAAGCTGCACCATGCTGGCTCTCATAAGATCCTCCTCATTGTCTGTTACATAAGAATAATACAATTTATTTCTGTTTTCCCACCTCTCCCTTCGGATTGAGGTGGGATTCCAACAGATTATTAAAACAATATCCAATGTAAACAACAATCTAAAACCATATCCTAAAATCACTATATAAAAAATCAATAATAATTATAATACAGTACAATCCAACCCCTAGACATAGTCAGATGCATGTATAGCTACCAATTCAACAATTGTATGTTCTAATTCCAAGGTGAGGCTGTCCGATGATCCATTATAATAGTTCAGGTGGATAGGCCCGCCGGAAGAGATCTGTCTTAAGTGCCTTCTTAAAGCCATCTAAGGTGGTAATAAGACGGATCTCTTCCAGCAAGTTGTTTCATAATTTCGGGGCCACAGAATGCCCTATGGGAAGTCATCATCAGTCTAGTGTTGGTGTATTCCAACAGATTCTTCCCTGAGATTCTGAGAGTGCGGGGCAGATTATGTTAGGAGAGGCGTTCCATCAAGTAACTCGGGCCCAAGCCATATAGGGCTTTAAAGGTAAGAACCAACATTTTGTATTGTGCCCGGAAGCTGATCAGCAGCCAATGCAACGATCTTAATATGGGAGTAATGTGATCTGTTCTAGATGCCTCTGTGACCAATCTGGCTGCTGCATTCTGGATCAACGGAAGCTTCCAGACTTGGTACAAAGGTAGCCCCATGTAGAGCGCATTACAGAATTCTAAGCAAGAGGTTACCAGTGCATATATCACTGCTTCAAGGTCCCCTCTGTCCAGGTAGGGGTGCAGCTGGCATATCAACCATAGTTGATACCACGCACTCCTGGCTATCGCTTCTACCTGCGAAGTCAACTGGAGGGACAAGTCCAGGAGTACTCCCAAGCTGTGAACTTTGTCCTTTAGGGAAAGTGTGACCCCATCCAGGACAGGTTGACAAATCTCCATCCCTGGGCTGGGGGAATCTATCACAAGTACCTCCGTTTTCTCTGGATTCAACCTGAGTTTGTTTTCCTTGATCCAGCCCATTACTGACTCTAGACAGGCATTCAGAGGAGAGATGCCATCCTTGGTCTCTGCAACAATTGGAGGCATAGAGAAATATATTTGGGTATCATCATCATACTGATAACACCGTGCCCCATGTCTCCGGGTGATCTCTCCCAGCAGCTTTGTGTAAATGTTAAATAGCATGGGAGACAGGATGGCGCCCTGAGGGACGCCAGATATCAACTCTCTTTTATGAGAGCAACTGTCTCCCAACTTCACCATCTGGAATCTTCCCGAAAGGTAGGAACAGAACCACTGAAGCACAGTGCCCTCAATTCCTAACTCCTTCAAGTGTTCCAAAAGTATACCATGGTCAATGGTATTGAATGCCACTGAGATTTACAAGAGCACCAAGAGGGCACCTATCGATGCCCAAATGGAGATCATCGACCAAGGCAACCATGGCTATCTCAACTCCGTATCCTGTCCTGAAGCTGGTTTGAAATGGGTCTAGATAATTGGCTTCATCCAAGACGGCTTGGAGTTGGAAGATAACAGCCCTCTCGATGACCTTGCCCAAGAAAGGTAACAAGGAGACTGGCCTATAATTATTTCTTATTAAGGGGTCCAGGGAGGGCTTTTTCAAAAGTGGTTTAACCACAGCATGTTTAAGCTCAGATGGAAATTTCCCCTCCCTGAGGGATGCATTGATGACAAGTTGGAGCAATGTCACCACCGCATTCCCTCCTTGGGTGGTCAACCAGGATGGGCAGGGATCAAGAGGGCATGTCGTCTTCCTAAAACATCCAAGGAGCTTGTCCACTTCCTTGGTACTTACAAACTCAAAGTGATCCAGTCTAACAATATCCATGAAGTCACTGGACACCTCTTCTATAGTTTCTGTGCTAATGCTGGCATCTAGATCGGTCCTTATCTGAGAGATTTTATCGGCAAAAAAGTCATTAAAGGCATCACAGCAGGCGTTTGTAGATTCTAATAATGGGTTCAGGGTGGGAGGAGGTTGAATTAGCTCTTTAACCACCCTGAAGAGCCCTGCTGGGCGAGACTCTGTCGATGCAGTACGCAGAGTCTTGTCCAGAGACTCGTCCATCGATTGTCACTCCGTAAGACTTTAACAGGTTCTCAAGGAGTGTCTTGTCAGATAAATGATGATGTTGGCGCCAGCGGTGTTCTGGTCGTCTCATGGCTCGCTTCATCCTACGAAGGTCTTGAGTGTACCATGTTTTCTTATTAGAAGCGAATTGAAGAGGACTCTCGGGAGCAATGCTATTTATAGCCCTGGTGAGGTCGTTATTCCAGGTATCAACCAGGGCATCAACAGGGTCGCTGTCATTCCCAACCATATAACCCTCTAGGGCTTCTTGGAACCTTTTGGGTTCCATCAGCCTTCAAGGGTGGACCATCTTAATAGGTCCTCCACCCCCGAGGGGGATATGGGAAGTGGTCTTTAGTTCCACTTTGACCAGGAAGTGGTCCGTCAATGACAGGGCAGTAGTGCTAGTGACTTCTGCCCATGGATTTTCCTGATCCATCCAAAAAACCACATTGGGTGTATTACCTGCACAATGTGTTGGGCCATGGTAATTATGGAATCCATGAACTCCCGAGTTGCACCTGTCAGATCTGATGAGCCTTCCTCGAAGGGGATGTTGAGGTCCCACAGGACAAGAAGCCTGGGAGTCTCCAACACCAGCTCTGAGACCAGCTGTGTCAGCACGGTCAGGGAGTCTGTTAGGCAATCGGGTGGACAGTAGACTAACAGAATCCCCAAACTGTCCCTAGTCTTCAGGCCAGGTAAATACACTCAGTGTGGTCAGTTTTATGGATAGCTCTCCTGGTCAGGTTGATAGTACTTTTATGGACCAAGGCCACTCCCCCCCCCGCCCACTTTCTCTAAGCTACTCCTGGATGGCATACTCAGCTGGGAGGGCCTTAGTCCGAATCACATTGCTGTCCTCACCCAGCCAGTTTCCCGTGATACAAGCCAAGTCGGCATTCTTATCTTCTCACAGATCATGGATGATGTAAGATTTGTTCTTCACTGACCTGGCATTACAGAGGAGTATGGTGAGGGGCTGTGGTATGGATGGGATGACCCTCGGTTCTTTTGGGTTAACAGAGTGCGTGGAAGACGGGATAGATTTCAAGCATAGATCTCGTCTTCCTTTATATTTTATTGCCACTCTGTTAATGCCATATCTTCCATTGCCCCACACTACTCCAATAGGCATTCCACAGTTGTAAAGGGCGTCCAGGTGTTTCCGGCACTAGCGGTGGGCCTGGAGGGTCCGGCAGGCTGGCTTCAAGGGGGCGCTGCTCCCACGGGCATCCTCCTTAAGCCCTCTAAAGGGCAGCCAGGTGTTTTCAGTGCTGGCGGAATTCTTAAGTGTTTATTCCCAGGTGGTTCATGGATTCATAATCATAATTTCTCTTTTCACAATGTGTATGCATTCAAGTTTCTTTTCATAATGACTGCAACATATTCAAAAAATGAATTGCTGTTCCCATGGTCCAGGAAGCACAGAGGGGTTGAGGGCTGCAAAAGCTGTGGTGCCCCCTTAGTTACATTCTCCCTTTCCTTAAAGGATGCACAAATCGTTCTTATCTCCACATGATCACCCCAGGAATCCTGTGAGGAAATTCAGACTTTAAAAATGTAACCAGACCCAGCTCAGTTGCTTTGCTTAGTGAGGACTTAAACCTAGACGTCCCAAGTTTCAGGCCAACATTCTAACCACTACACCACTCTGTTTTGCACCAGATATTTCAAATGTAAGACTGTATACAGAATCACCAGCTCAGTGCCCTCTTCTTTTGATAGCAGTAGCTGGTACACACACACACTTGATTCTTTGCTACTGGCTCATATTACCTACCATAATGAAAGTAATTTGAGAGCAAATCAATTACGAAAACAATTGAAGTGCAGAAATGCAGGGAAGTGGGCAGCAAAGTGGTTTTTCAAGCACTCTGGAGCATGTGGCCAGCCAGCCACCACTTACTCTCTTTTTGAAGTACTTATATATGAACCTGGTCTGTGATAAGGAGTCTTTCAGCCCTCCGAGCTGGTAGATAATTAAAAGGTTCCAAGTGCTTGAAGACCATCAGCAACAATTTGGCCTAACCTCTGTTAGAGCTTAGAGATAGCCACAGTTAAAATATCTGCTCACTGTTATTTAGCATGTAGTTCTGCCTTTTCTTTTCTTTTTAGTGTTTAGTATTACACCTATGTAGGGGAGGTTGGAAGATCTTTAGATATACAATGGTATATTAAAATTTAAATAAGTACACTTCCCACAAGTTTTACTAAGTTCATAATTCTGTCCCCCTCCACCTCCACTATACATAATGCCAAATTCTTTTTCACTATGTCTTTAGGAAAGCAAGCAGGTTAGTTGTCCTGATCCTGATTAGTGGCACACAGCTATACAGGAAAAAGAAGAAAATGGTTGAACTTCATTTAGTATTTCATATTTTTATGTAGTTTAGTCTCCAGAGAAGCATTTGGGCAAGATGTACACTTAGAAAGATTGTGTTTCTGTTGGCTCCCATGTCAATGGAATGGTGAAACCACTCTGGATTTTAGTCCAAACTTTAAAGGAACTATCCATGATGCTGGAGTAACTTTGCAGACCGATTGAAGCACTTCGGATAGATCCTTTACAGTTCACACTAAAATTTAGAGAGAATTCACACACACAAAAATGTTTCACAAGTTGCTGATCCTGAAAAATCTGCCCAGCATTGAGAAATAGCTTGTAACAAGAATACGAGAGAGAGAGAGAGAGAGAGAGAGAGAGAGGATTATGATACTTTGTAATGTCAAAATGCTGTCTACTGAACTGTTAGCAGCTGATACAGAGGACAACTTTGAATTTTTTTCCATGATCTGTGCACTTGGCCACATTCCCATTCCCTGGGAATTACCCTGTCATAGGACTGCTGCTTGGTTCCACAAAACAGGTCTGATGGCTACAAGATTAATGGTGTTTCAATGGACTGAAGATGGACTTAATGATACTGTGTCTCTTTCAGCTGATGAGCAGTTGACATTCTGTAGAAAAGCTGTACTACAGAAATGTAGAGATTTAACAGTCTCTTTTCTTTTTGTTAAGGGTCAGTGAGTATGTGTCATTGTTTGTTTCTCTTTCTTTTTCTGCTGACATTTCTCTCAATGTTTGGGTCTCAGTCTGAGTGTGCAGCCAACTTAGCCTTATATTTTCCAAACACAACACAAGTTATCTAATACTCAGGCCAAGCAATGTCAATTGGGCAGGCAAAAGTGAGAGAAAATGTAAGCAGATATTATGCACCATGGAAGGAAAAGCTCATAGTAGCATTTCTTAGCTGCAAGATGTCCAAACTGAATGAAGGCAACTGATCCAGTGGGTTCATACCAGATCTCAATAGTTACGGAATAGTCCTAGCCTTCAGCCAAACCAGGGGGGAGGGAATAGAAAAGGAAATGCAACACTGATGATGTTATAGTGTGCCTTCAAGTAATTTCCAACTTATGGCAATGCAAAGATAAATCTATCACAAGGTTTTCTTGGGACAATTGTTCAGAATTTGACATTGCCTTTCTCTAAGGCTGAGATAGTATGCGTTGTACAACATTACCCACTGAGTCTCCTTGGCTGAGTGGGAATTCAAACCCTGGTCTTCTGGAGTCCTAGTCCAACCTTCAAACCACTACACTATGCTGGCTTGGGACATTGGTACCTTACCCATGTCTTCAGTCTGGGGGGCTGTTTCCCTCTTGCACGTGCAATTGTAGTTCTGCTATTTTGTGACTAAACAATCTATTCTCCAGCAAATGTCTCAGTAGCTGAAGGAATTACAAATTAGATTGTATTGGTGCCATGTTCCATTCTTTCTTTCCCAATGGAACAGTTTTCTTTGAACTGATAGTTTACTTGAATGTTGCACAATATTGAGAAAAAAGATAATTTGAAGCTGTGAAATATTTATTTCCTGTCAGCTGTTTTTGAATCATATAAAATCAGCTTTCTACAAGAAAAAAGTCTAGACATAAATAGCAGTTAGATTCAGGGAAACTAAGGAACCCCAAGTAGCAAAGTAACAGTAACAAAGAATGCCAACATATTTCTGGGAGAATGCAAGCTGAGACAAGTAACAAGCTTGTTACAGCTGTAGAAATGTGCAAAGATTAATGGGAGATGCACATGCTATGGGGAGTCCTGTCAGATGTGGGCCTTAGGCAGTCTGGAGAGGAAAGCCAGGTTCAAAGCAGGAGATACAAAGCCTTGGGATTACAGCCTGAAGGGAAATGCAGAGAAGAAAGAGAGGACATACTACTTTGGGCCAAGACAATGAATAAACTGATCTGCTTTGATCAGACCTCTTCTGGAATTTTGTGTCCAGTTCTCGGCACCACAGATCACAAAGGAGATCAACAAGCTGGAATGTGTCCAGAGAAAGGCCACCAAGACGATCACACGTTTGGAAACTAATACCTTTGTCACATGGGACTGGTATATCAGAATTACAGAAGAATGACTTCAAAAACCACAATTCAGGGCTTATTCTATGCAGAATTCACACATGGTTCTTTTGCAGAGAAAACAGCATTTTCTATGCAGGGAACTGACTTCTCTGTGTAGAAAGTTATATTCCAATGCAGAAATATCAATACCTGCACAAAAAAAGAAATCTATACAAATCACCCATACAGATTTTTTTTACATAGAATAAATCCTCAGTTACAGCATTTTCTGCACAGAAGACAGCATAATCTGTGCAAGAACTAATATTTCTACATTGAAGTATAATTTTCCACACAGAAAATACTGTTTCCTGCTCCAAAAATGCTTTTTCTGTTCAAAACAACCACATGCAAATTTTATGCAGAATAAGTTCCAAACTGTGAAGATTCTCATGAGTCCAAGATTTTTCTTGCCAGGGTTTCTCAACACTCAAAAACATGTGTGTGGTATTGGGGTTTTTTAAACCATTTTTCAAATTTTTAAATATTTTTCCATCCCTAGATTGCACTTAAGCATTGGACTCAGCAAGACTATTTTAAAAATGGACATTTATAGGAGGAAACTGTATAAAGTGCCAGGTTCCTACTGGCAGGCTGAAAGCTCCTGTACCTTTTACAGTTATATTTTTGGCAGAAATTAAGCAAATTAGTCACATGCAATTTTTAAACACACAGGAACTGTGTCACTGGCAATCTCCCAGTTGACCTTCCATATCTACAGATTCACGTACCTATGGTGTGAAAATATTTAATATATCTCTCTTTGGCTTTTCTTCTCTAATGAATATTCAGGAAGGACTCATCCCACACTTTCTACAAGCGTGTTGATAACTATAAAGGCCAATCTGAGATAAAAAAAAAGTCCGGTTGCAGAGAACACAGCAGAAAGTCTCCTTGTGTGATGTTTCCAAGTTGTGGTTCTTTCTGCGTTGTCGTTTCTCTTCGAAACTCGTTCGGCGTGAGTTCTCAAAGAGGCTACAGAATTGTGGATAGTGCGTCTCCATGCCTCCCAATGTGAGGCCAGAGCAGACCATTGTTGGTGATCAGTTTGTCCAAGCTTGAGATGTTGTTTCAGGGAGTGCTAGTATCTCTTCTTTGGGGCGCCCCTCTTACACTGACCCATGGCAAGTTCACCATAGAGTACTATTTTGGGGAGGCGATGGTCCTCCATCCTAGATGTGTCCTGCCCAGCACAGCTGCGTTCTCAATAGCATGGCCTCAATGCTGGTGATCCCTGCTAGCTTCAGAACAGCAACATTCATCACATGGTCAGTCCAGTGTATATTTAGGATTGTGCATATACAGTGCTGATGAAAGCATTTGAGGAGTCGTAGATGGTGGCGATAGATGACCCATGTTTCAGATCCATAGAGGAAAATAGACAGTACAATGGATCTCTACACACTGATTTTTGTGCTTCATCTCCGGTGCTTGTTACTCCAGACTCTCTTGTGAAGCCTTCCAAATGCACTATATGCCTTTGCTAATCTGTGATCGATCTCTTTATCCGTCTTGGCATCTGAAGAGATTATTCTTTCCAGGTAGATGAACTGCTGAACAGACTTAAGTACAGATTTGCTTATGGTGACATGGGGATGATAGTGCTCTTTCTGTGGTGCAGGCTGGTTTTCTTCAGGTTGACTTCCAGCCCAAACAGCTCTGCAGCCATTGCGAAGCAGGATGTTAGGTGCTGCAGAGCTGCTTCTGTGTGGGCAACAAGGGCAGCATCACCAGCGGAAAGCAGCTCATGGACTAGATAGTTTAGAGTCTTTCTGCGAGCCCTCAGACAGCTTACGTTTAACAAGCTACCATCAGTATGGTAGTATATAGATGCCGTCTTCTTCGAGATCTGCCGTAGTCCTTTGGAGCATCATGCTGAAGAAGATTGTAAATAGAGTTCGAGCAAGAACACAACCTTGTTTCACACCATTAATTATTAGAAAGGGCTCTGAGAGAGCATTGCCATATCTGACTTGTCCTTGCTGGCCCTCATGTAGCAAGATAATCATTTTGAGGAATTTGGGGGGACATCCTAGTCATTCCAGGATCTGCCACAGACCTTTTCTACTCACAGTGTCGAAGGCTTTGGTAAGGTCGACAAATGTTATGTAGTTTTTTGTTCTGTTCTCTACATGCCTCTTGCAGTTGTCTAAGATCAAATACCATATCGTTAGTGCTCCTATTAGCTCTGGAGCCACATTGGCTTTCAGGGAGTTCTTCTGCAATAGCAGGAACTAATCTGTTCAGGATCTGTAAGGATTTTTCCAGCAATGGAGAGCATTGTTATACCTCGATAGTTTGAGCAATTAGATTTCGCTCCTTTTTTCTTATACAGGGTGATGATAACTGCATCACAGAGATCTGATGGCAGTTCACCTTTTTCCCAGCAACTCACAAGGAGCTCGTGGAATTTAGCATGGAGTACATGACCTCCATGTTTCCAAGCTTCAGGTGGGATTCCATCAATCCCGGCTGCCTTGCTGTTTTCATCTGCTGTATGGCCTTAATGGTCTCTTCCAAAATGGGAGCCACATCCAGTTCATTTTTCATTGCTTGTTCTATCATATGTTGGATAGCTGGGCCTTGGACTACTCGGTTGACACTGAAGAGACTTTGAAAATGTTCAGCCCATTGATTCAGGATAGAGGCTTTGTCTGTGATTAGTGTTTGACCATCTGTATATATAAGGAGCTATGGACTTGATAAGTAGGTCCAAACACTGCTTTAAGAGCTCCGTAGAATCCTCTGGAACTACCCAGATCTGCACAACATCGTGTCTTTTCTGCTAAATTGATCCACCACTTGTTCTGAATGTCTCAGAGTTTTTGTTGGAATTTACTACCTGTGAAATGGAAGGCTGCTTTTCTTACATGGCAAGATGGCTGAGTGAGGTGGGCCTGACGAGCAGTTCTCTTCTTTGCCAACAGCTCCTGGGTATCTTGATTGTTTTCATCAAACCAATCTTGGTTTTTCGTGTGGTAGAACCCAAGGGATTCTTCTGCAGACTGCAGGATACTGTTTTTGATATGTTGCCAAAGCACTGTAGGAGAAGAATCTATGGGATGGTCTTCAAGTTTTGATTGCAGATTTGCCTGGAAGTTATCTCTCATGGCAGCTTGTTGAAGATTGTTGACTTGGAGTCTCCTCTTTAAGATGCCACCCCTTTTAGGTTTGAGCTTAAGATGAAGAATCATAGAATCATAGAATCATAGAGTTGGAAGAGAACACAAGGGCCATCCAGTCCAACCCCCTGCCATGCAGGAACTCCCAATCAAAGCATCCCCGACAGATGGCCATCTTTAGTTTGCATCTTACAAGGCGATGATCTGTTTGACATTCTGCACTGGGCATCACTCGAGTATGATGGACATCACGGATGTTTTTCTGGCACACTAGAACATAGTCAATGAGGTGCCAGTGTTTGAATAGGAGATGCATCCAGGTTGTCTTCAAGCTATCTTTCAGCTGAAAGATAATGTTTGTAATAGTCAGCTGCTGTTCTGCACAAAACTCTAGCAGGAGGTGTCCATTATCATTACAGTTTCCAACACCATGCTTGCCTAGAACATCTTTCCAGGCTTCGAAGTTTTTTCCTACTCTGGCATTGAAGCCACCAAGGATAATAATTTTATCTTCTGCAGGGACTTTTTGTATAGGTAGCGTAGGTCTGAGTAGAATTTGTCTTTCTCCACAGGGTTGGCTTGCATAGTTGGGGCATATATACTGAAGATAACAACATGTGGGAGGTGTAGGGAGACAATGCAATCAGAGTGACCTGTTGGCAGGGTTTTTAGTTTGGAGGCAATGGAGTTTTAAATCATAAAGCCTACTCATAAAGATGTTTTTCAGTTTTTTGTTTGCCAGACCAGTAGACTGTATAGCTGACACCGTGTTCTTTAACACTGCTTTCCTCATGGAGACAAACTTCACTAAGAGCAGCGATGTCAGTATTAAGTCATGATATTTCATGGGCTATTAGTACAGAACGACACTCAGGACATCCACTATCTGCAGAATCTTGCATCGTTCTTATGTTCCAGCATGCAAGCGTCAGTCTGTTTGCACTTTTGGAGGCCGGTGTGTGCCTTAAAATGTATCTTTGTTTTTGTTTGACCGCAACAGAAGATGCCTGTTGGCCTGGGTTAGCCAACTGGGTAGATGGAGATGAGCTTTTGTTAGGCCACCTTTTCTAGGCCCCTCTCCATATGGAGCAAGCAGTGCTCCCCTTAAAAAAGGCTGCTTGGTCATTCAGGATGTTGCCGAACAAAACTGTCATCTTCCAGGTCAGCCTCAAGCGACCAAAGTCCTGAACTGCCTGCATGCAGGGTTGGGTCTGCAGCTTCCAGTGCACCTTTCACCTGCCCTTTTGTCCCTTACTTATTGCTACAGAACTTTGGGGGGTGGGGGGGGGGTGGGATGTATCCTTCAAGCCTGTGCAATGGATTTTTTCTGGTGGAGCACAGCGTGCACAGAACTGACCTCACCCTTTAAACCAAAGATTCGTCTGCTGAGGCTAAGCAAGCTTGGACAGTGGCAGCGAGATCCTCGGGTCGTAGGTTTGATTAGAGTTTCCTTCTCTTAGATGGTTTACCTTACAAGGTTAGACGAGCACCATCTGGGTTTGGGATTGGAGTTTTCCTTCTCCTATGATGGTTGCTATAAGGCTAAATAGCCCATCCTGCCCTTTGGTGCTCTTGGTCAGACCCTTTGGTTGTGACCTGTCTGGCATGGGAGGCCCTACCGGGAGCTATTATGCCACCGCCAGCATAGCTTACAGCTTTAATATATATATATATATATAAATTCTAAAAAGCAAGCCTTTACTTTGCCATTTTATATAAGGAATACCATTTTAATATCCATTGTATTTAATGAGACTTGAACATCCATTTTGGCATCCATAGGGGGGCCTGGAACCAAACCCCAGTGGATACCAAGAGCTCACTTACATCGACCATTAAACTATATGTAGAGAGCAGAAGACAAATCGGTAAGCTAGGCAGCAATTCCGGGTAAGGAACTTCTAGGGGGATGGTTTCTGCTGAGACGCCCTTATTTCAAATTTCCCATGCACCAAGCAGAAAGAGTCCTGGGTGAATGATTGCTTTTAAACAAACAAACAGAGTCCCTCTCCCACCTGCTGTCTAAGGAGTGAAGGATGAAACGAAAGCTGAAATGCTGAAGCAAAAAGCCTCAGTTAGAGACTCTCATGCCACATGCACATATACGCACATTGAAGAAGCCTCCAAGTTTTACCCTCAACTTATCCATGGGTCATGGCAAAATCCATAATTTTGGCCCCAAAACCTGCCCTCGACTTATACATGAGGGCAACTTATAGTCAAGTATATACAGTAGTTATTTCATGTCATAATTCATGTAAAACTTCTGGTGCAATTCAAGCCAGCAGGTTACTGTGACCCAAGCCTTTTGTAATTTCACAGTGTATTTATCAGCTTCCATGTAAAGTATGCACATTGTTCATTTACATCTTTCACTGAAGTGAAATTATTTCCATCCCTTCCCAGCCTTAATAATTCTAGTGAGGGTCTGCCCATTGCTTTAGCACATATCTAATTAAATCAAGAGGGGCTTCCTCTTTCTATCCAATTATTGAGCGTCTGATAGATATAATGATAACAGCTGCAAGAACATTGAGTGTTGAGGAGGTTAAGTCTGAAAAAATTATGAAGCTCATTAGAAACCAAGAGTGAAATTACTTGTGTGACCCACACAGATAGTTCTTTGAAGCTGAATGACAACATTCCAAGGCTGTGCACAGACTATACTTTTAAGAGAGCAAAATTAGCAATTTTGCCTTTCATGTCACCAGGACACTCACCTTGATCTGATATCTTGAGTGTTGGAACACTTGTACAAAAGTCAGACCATTGGAAGGAGAGATGCTTTGGACTCCTCAGGGATATTGTTTAATTGTACATATTCATTTATTTATAGGATTTTTTTTAAAAAAAAAATGCTCTTAATGGCTAGCAAACATCTATCTTATTCCAGGCATGATCCTTGAATAGTTACACACCCATGCACACACCCATGATACAGAGCATACCCTCCAACTGTTCTGTTTTGTCAGGAACAGTCCCAATTAATCTTCCATTGTCCTACTTTTTCAGCTACTTTTAAAATGTCCTAGTTGCTCTCCCCTCCTCGCTTTCTACCTTTGTGTTCAGCTTACTTCAGTTGCTGCCAACTGAGTCCAAAATGCAAAAACAGTTTGCACTCAGTTAACTCATTAAGGAGAGAGGAGTGAAGGAGCAGAATCTTGTATTTTACTGTAGTCTCAGGCAAAAGCAAAATGCTGCAGCCTCTCCTAGCTTGCATGTTTTCCCAGACTCATCACTTTTCCCATCTTGACTACACTAATGTTGCTTGGCCACACATGGCCTAGTTTTCATCTGTGAAATCTTTGAAGGGTGGGAGAGAGAGAGAGAGAGAGAGAGAGAGAGAGAGAGAGAGATCAAGCAAGCAAGCAAACTTTCAAAGCATGCAACTGTATTCTTCCCAATTGCTCACTAAGCTTTCTTCCATTTTCCAGTGTTCAGGGCAGACTAATCAGTAAGAAAGTGGGGAAACAAAATTGTGTACCATCTGATGCCTTTTATAAATATATTGCAAAGTATTTGTATCATTATAAATATATCATTTTATAAGAAATATTTAAATCAAACATGTATGTATCAGTCTCACAGTGAACACTCACCCCTCCCATGTTTCTTTGGGCTCTGTTGCTGTATAATCTGTCCATGTTAAATTGCATCCATTTCTTCTATTCTCCCATGAGTCACAAACTTTCAGGTCATCATTAATTTTAAAGTTGAATTGGAGACTGGGGCCATGGAAAGAGAGAGAATATTCTTAAATGTGCTGGTGAAAAATGATAGATTTGGTTAAAGAACAGTTCCCTAGAAGGCAGAATCTTATTGTGGAAATTGTGTAGCAGCAAAGACAGAAAGTTCATAATGTTTGTAACTCAGGTTTTATTACATACCAAAGAAAAAGTGTGTTGAGTTTTTCTCCTGAATTTGCAAACATTTTAGAAATTACCCTGATGATGGGTCTTATCACATAGCACGATTAAACTACAATTGCTCCGTATTAGCCCCATCTTTGTCTGGAACTTATCACATAACATCCTGGCTCTCCTGGTGTTGCATCCCATTGTTCCACTGTTGGATCTCTAGGAAATCAATTCTTTACCTGATTGAAATAATCTGTTAATAACCCCTCATCCAGCTTTGGTTTAGTAACTACTTTGGTCATGAATGTTTTATTCTACGTCATTGTGACAATGGAAGAATAGTGGGTAGAGTGTGGGTGTGGTGTCATTGCTCTTCCCTTGCAGATTCCCTAGGGTTCTCCACCAGGGAAACCCCAGATTACTCCCAGTGACTAGGGTGGCAGGACACCAGGATTCCCAAGAAAACCATTCCCCATAGTGAGATTTATTATTTTATTATATTTTAAAAATAAGTGGATGAACACGATAGCTCAATTCAGATGTAATCCTATTAAGAAAACCACAGTGGTACATGAAAAGTTTACAAAGTAAATAAAAAGTAAATGTAAAAACTTTAAAGGTCAATATGCAGAAGCAGAAATGGGCAAATGTTGTTTTATGGGAGGAAAGCATCAGAAAAAATGGTTGATGTGGTGTGGTATGTGTTCATCTTCCTGACATGGGTGAGTAATGCGGGTGATTCCATAGTAGCATCATTACATAATTTTGTAATTGTGCAATTATATCTTCCTACTCAGAGCAGGAGATGGAACAAACAGTGTGGTGTAAATGATATTGTCATATTTCAAGTGTGAGAAAAGAAACACATGAAATAACACCACTGAACTGCAAATGTAGTGATGGTGTGGAAGACTGTGCTATTATTCCACTACCTTTCTGTGTACAGGAGAAGCGGTTTTCAAGCAGAATAACCTGAGATAACTGACTGGTATGATAAACAACAATGCCAGTGCAGATACAGTCCATCATTGTTACACATTGTTGCAGAGGTTGAAGTTCTGACTGAGAAAGTGTGGCCTATGCTCCCCTTGCAAAACAAACCAGCTATGCCATACTCATTTTGCTGGGGGGGGGGGGGGATTGATAAATAATAATAGGATTTATTTCTATTCCGCCTTTTGCAGTGGGGAATCAAAGCAGATTACAGCAGTCAAGCAAACAGCTTCATTTATATACCGCTTCATACTGCCTAAGCAGTGTCTAAGCAGTTTACAACTGTAAGATACTGAGTCCATCCATCTCTGAAATTATTGTTATTGTTAGGGTGGAGACAAAGGTAGTTGTAGGGGGATGGATAACTAATTCCAGGGCATAAATGGGAATGAGTTTAAAAAGACACAGTTGGAGGAAAAATCATGCTCTTCATTAAGAAATCCATGCATTCCAGTGGCCTTCTGGGATGTCTCTGTTAAGACTATAATCCTATATAAATTTATCTAGGAATGAGTCCTACTGAATTCACTTGGGTTCTGAGTAGATATATGTCAGACGATATGAATGTAGATAGAATATTCCTCTGTGTGGGGGGGGGGGTGCTCTCTCAGAGTTGATACAATCTCTCCCCAGTGCTGGATGACTAAGGGCCTGTAGAAATGGGAGGAAAGGGGTGGAGAGGCCGCCCCTTTCTCCCCCAGATTGTGGCTGTGCCAACCAATGTAGACATGATGCGGCATGAAAAAGGAGCCACAAAATGCGGATCTTTCCACACTGCTGCCATTAGTACCCTGGAGCATCATGGTGACGTTTCTTGTGCATCACACTGTTTGGACACAGTGCAAAAGGCACATCATTGGCACACGTACCGTGTGAACATGCACGTGCCAAAATGACATCTGGAGACCGTGGGGTGTGAGAACATTCCGCTCTCCCAAGCCTTAATTTCAGCTTTGCGCCAGTCTGTACTGAGCCTGGGTTTACAGTTTCTTTCTTATGGCATTGTGTTGCCCTGGCATGCCTACATGTGCATGCACAAATACAGACACACACAAAGAAGGAGGGAGGGTAAATCAAAAGGAAGAAGGTGGGGAAAAAACAGCAAAACTAAACCTTGAAGTATAAAGTTCATTTAAATTTCAAAAATAGACAAATCGAGTGCCAGGCTACATAATGAAAATTATCCTGCTGGAATGTGTGTAGAATGTGATCTGTTTGTATGCTATCAGAATACAGGCCTGAAACACACGGGCCAAATGATGGATTCTGGCTGCATATGGGATGGAGCGTTCAGATTATGCATGCCCCAAATGCGGCTGGAAGCTGCACCAAGCCCGCGTCATCCAGAAAGAACCGGGCCAAAATCTCAAACTTCTCCTCAAAATCTGAAGAATGAGCTGTCACACTTTTTACTGTGCTATACAGAAGAAGGTGCATTATCGAACATGTAGACATCCAATTATTCACATGACAGCTCATTTTGGCAGAAGGCGGGTGGATAGGTTGGTAGATGGACATTTAAACAGTTAAAGGCTATGCAGGAAATATGCAAATGGTTCTTCAGCTCTGCATCTCACTTCCTCCCCTCCCCGAGTTATTAACTCATTCTACCTTCATCAAATTTTCTAATACACTACTTTGCCTGAATAGCAAGGAGAAACAAATGTTCACTTTTTTCTAACACACACACACACACACACACAAAGTTATGGCTGGACAGACAGGGAGCAACTACCACCCCCATCCCATCCCACCACTCCGGCCTGTGACTCACACAGTATCTCAGGGAGCCTTTCTGGTGGCCAGTGTTTTCTCTCTCTTGCCCACCAACTGGGAGAAGGGAGGACTTATTATATTTTTTTAAAAAAACCTGCCCCAATTCTTCAAGATCTCAAGTGGTTTGGGGAGAGAACACCAATGAAGGGTTTACATGTTTGTTTGTTTTTTGTTCTGAGAGAAAAGACAGACACTACGTTTTTGATCAAAAACTTATTTAAAACCAAGATTATACAACACCAGTGACAACACAAGTGGAAGTGCATATGTACCCCTTTTATTGACAGCTGCATATGGCCAGCAGAATACACATACATGTGAATAGGTAGGAATGTGCTTAGAGAAGTGTAGGCAATTGAACATTGATGGAAATATGTGAAAATCTGAATCAGTTCACATAACACACCTATGTATAGACTATTCCCTACAGACAGGACTGGAGAAGGAAAAAAGTATTTTCTAATCAGGAATTCTGCATAATATTGTTCCTATCTTAGGGAAAGTGATTGAGAGGGGGGATCTAAAATCCATTAAGGGTTGGAATCTTTTGGGAAAATAAAGAGAAGAGAACATGGTTCACAATTGTTAAAATATTGCAATTCAAATAAGGTTTCTTCAGCAAAAGCCGCTCTTAGTAGGCTGTTGTGTTTATGCTTTTTGCTTACTGAAAAAGCAATTGGGGGTTACACAGGCTCATTCCAAAGCACCAATTGCTACAACACATCTTCCTTTACGTCTTGCACTAGACCTACTGGGAGAATCAAGACTCCACCTGCTTCTCTCCTCTCCTCTGCAGTTATGGGGGCAGGGGGGCAGTTAAGTGCAAAGTACTTAATTCTTAGCTTTGAAGTTGGCTAGAAAATCACTTTGCAGTTGGCTGTTTAGAAAAAAAGAAGGTGCAATCTGGGACTCCTTAAGACCAACTGAAAAAACAGGAATGCAAAAAGCTATGAATTAACCAGTTATGCTTCTGTCTACTCCAAATGAAACTCCACCTTGTACATCTGGGCATAATACCAATAAAGGAGTATCGGATTTCAACTGAAGAGAATATTTGTAGATCCTGTCCACTCCATCCTCTCCAATTTGGATGCCACCTCAAGTTTCCTTTGCCCAGAATTTCATACGTGGGTAGTGATAGCTCACCATTCCACAGTATAATGGCAGGGAGTAAGAGAAATCTCCAGTTGGATAATCCATCTGGAATAATTCACTGGCTTGCACTCTTGCACATGACAGTTAAAGTTCCAGTTAATCACACCCTAGAAACCTGTTTTCCCAAGCAACATCCCAATGCTGCTCTGTACTGACAATTTATTGCAGCCCGTAAATTAATTTGGATGCAGTTGTTGTTTTTAAGCCCAGGATTGGGTGCATTTCTAAAAAGAGGATCAAAACATTGAGCTGGGTTTCTGCTTGCCATTTTCTGGCATAAACCTGCCTGTTCAAATTCATTGGAGGGAAGAAGACAAACAGCAAATGAAGCTTTCTTGGGATTCTAAAGGCTAGGCTGCTTTGAGCAAAGCTAAAGCACTTGCCTGTTCAGATTTACTTAATTTCTATCTTTTCTGTTGCCTTTAACTGAAATTATAGCCATTCTTGTGGAAGGCATTTGACAACAAAAAGGCATCTACTTTTTAAAAAATGTTGAACATTTAAGGCATGTAAAAGCTGTGGATGCTTCAGAATAACAGACAGCCCTTCAACTGCTGTAGTTAAACCTTTCATTACTGAAATACCCAAACCTCCCGTTTAATATGGTCTAACAAAAGATATTTTTGAGCTAGCAAGTGGGGAAGGGGACATGTTTATCTTTTGGGATGATAGGCATAGTACAGAAATGTATATTTTACTGTAAACAGAATGTAAGATACAGCCCTTTTTTATAGCACAGATAATTTTTCTTTGTGAATGTACACAATACATCTCTATAAAATAAAATAAAACATACGAGACAGTATTCACTCTTCATAGTAATTTGATTTGGGTTTCTTTTGTTATTCAAGAATAATTTACAAGTGCTGAAAGCATATTTGTTCTGCAGTCCAGATTTGGAATTACAAAGCTTGGTATCCATCAAGGACCCTGTCCACGGCAACTGTGGTTTCAATTGGTTTATCATTTTTCAGCTCACCTGATTATACTGTAATGAAATCCCTGCAACTCTCCTCGTGCTTTTTGTGTGGATAAATTTTCCTTTGACATTATGGGGGACCTGTGAACACAAAGCATAAGAAGCTGGCCTATACCAGATCCACTGGTCCAGCAGCCTCAATATAAGCTAGAATCCTTCATATATGTTGTTATTGTGTGTCAGCAGGCAAGAGCCAGCATGGTGAAATGGTTTGAACATTGGAGTATGAACCTGAGAAGGGGATTCAAATTCCCTTTTGGCCACTGAAACCCACTGGGTGACCTTGGGCAAGTCACACTCTCCTAACCTCAGAGGAAAGCAAAGGGGGAAAAAAACACCATTGAATAAATTTTGGCTAGAAAGACCAATGATAAGGGCGCAGTAGATCAGAAATGACTTGAAGGCACACAACAATGACAAAGACAAGTTTATCATGGGGTTTTACTGTCACAATTTGTTCAGAAGAAGTTTTTCCTTGCCTGCCTCTGAGGCTGAGAGAGTGTGACCTGCCCAAGCTCAACCAGTTTCAATATCCAAGCAGAGTTTCTAAACCTGATCTCCCAGTGTCCTAGTATAATAGTATGATGGTCCTTAAACCCCTTTACACTGTATCCCACCATGTCCACCAATTATTTACGAAGACTCTTGAACTCAGATCTCTCACAAATGACTCCCACGCCTGAACTCTCTTCAAATGCCAGCGTTCTGGGTTTTTAAAACCCCCACAGCTTGGCACCGATTGTCAGTTTATACTTACACAGCCACTATTTGAAGTGTCCTAAATAACAAAGGGTCTTTTCTATCTTGGTAGTGTTTTAAATATGCTTGGTACAGAGTGTTTGATGATATCTTTAAAAACACTTCAGGCAACTTCTTATTGAAGCAAAGCAATGAATTTTATTTATAAACAAGTATTATTACTGTATCTTTCTTTGTGAATGTTATTCAAGCTTGTTACAGTGTATGAATTGCTTCGGTAGTTACATATCTTATTAGTTCCTCTCACTTGACATTATGTACATTTATTTATTTATTTATTTATTTATTTATTTATTTATGGTATTTATACCCTGCCCTTCAGCCCTAAAGGCCTTCACTGTTGGTTCACACAGAACTTCCACAGCCTTCCTAGCTGCAATCCCATAGGATAACAACACATACTTTAATTCTGGACTTCTCTTGTCTCTAAATTGGGTAATTGAAACCCCTCAAACTGCACTTCACAGCAGTCCCACTCAGCCTCCTTGGCTGCTAACCTCACAGGGTAAAATGACACACTCCTCTCAAACACAGCCCCTCTTCTCTATTTATATTCACTTGTGGGAGCAGCCCCCACCTTTTCTTAGCTTAACTCCCATTCGCTGTTCCTAACATTCTGCCTGTTTTCTCCATGGTCCATTATAGAGCATCATGCACTTTCACAACAGGGCAGGAGAGAGAAAACTATTAATTCATACTAGGAACATCAATATACAATTTGATACACACTATAGCAATTCAGAAATCCACTTCTTGGATTTTAAAGTAAAAACAACAAGCAGGAGATCGCCTCAAGACCTCCTTGTATAGCAAACCCATAGATGCCAATTTAAGATGCCAGATCACTTAGGTGAATTCCCATGTGCAATTCCTTAGAATAAAATGGAATTGTTCTAATTAAAGTGACTTCAGAGAAAGTGACTGTATATAGACCAATCAGATGGTATCCACATGATGTGAGAGCCAACATAGTGGAATGGTTTGAACACTGGCCTACAAATCTGGAGATCAGAGAATGAATACTTGCTTAGCTACGTGAATCCACTGGGTGATCTTGGGTAAGTTATACTCTCCTTAAGGTCACTATAAGTTGGAAACAACTTGAAAGCAGACAACAACAATCTTATTATCTGCTACCTGTGGCCTTTGCTTAGATTTATGGTTTCTGACTCTGGACTGTTTGGTTATTGGCTAATGCTTGCTCCTTCAGTTTCTGAACTTCTTGCATCCTGCCTCCTGGCGCAGTGTGAGAAGAGGACAGCAAGTGTCTTAAAATTTATATAGGAAAAACAACAAGACTACTCAAAAACATATAAGAGGATACCTTTCAAATATAAGAAATAATAGAAATAAAAGGTACTCCCTTAGTAAGTCATTTCTTGAAATACCTTCATCCTGCAACAGACCTCAAATGTTGGGCCATAGAAAAAGGTAAATAATGATGAGAAGATTCTATTAAGGAAAGAAGCAGAGTGGATTTTAAAATTAAAATCTTTTGTTCTGGGCTTGCACTCTACATTTGATCTCTAAATGAAGAGCTTGATCTCTTCTGTGTCTATGCACTCAGAATGTTTTCAAGCTCAGTTGCATGCTACATCCTTGAAGGGCATCTCACTCCCCCTACTCACCCTCTTTTTTTTCTGATCGTCTGTTAGCATTAAAAAAAAATGAGGCTAGTTCATGTGTTTCTTTTTTGTCCAGCAAACAGAATGAGATTCTCAGCTTCAGAGATTTCTGAAGTTAGATTTCATATTAGTATGCAGAGGCTTTAAGCAGTATACCAGGATTAGAATAATATAGGTTATGAGATATTATGTGTGTGTTATTGTATGATTATGTGTTGTCTATTTATATTTATGTTCATGTTTTTATGTAATGCTGGAAGAAGACCAGTGAAATATATATAGGCCAAAACATGTAGAGCTTTTTCCAGAATAAAAGAGCCATCCATTGAGTACTTGGAAATGTGTCTCTTTTTTCCTGTGAATAGTTACACCAAACAGCACAATCACTGCCATTGTGAGTGACTAACAGGGGTTCTTCAAAGTCCCAAGTGGATATCCTTCATGACATCTGCTGCCCGGAGTAGTTCTTTTAATTGGACATGAACTTAGGACATTGGATATATCAAGCACAGATGCTTCCATTGCACAATGGTTTCTACCATTAGGCATTATGTGAACTAGATAGTTCTATCCTATCAAAGGACAGGTGTTTGAATGACTAATCAGATGATTTACTTAATTTAAGTGACTTATCAGTTGCAGGGAAGAATTGTGCAAACTGGACCTCTACATGTACTGAACTGAACTTAGAACTAATTACAAATAATGAATTAATTGTAATTAAATCCTGTTGCTCAATAACCAAAATGCAACTATATTTTTATAATTGCAATGTAATGAGGAATAAATGTATTGTTTTTTGTGGGGCTTTCGGGATATGTGGCCATTTTCTAGAAGAGTTCCCCTCTAACGTTTCACCAGCATCTGTGGCTGGCATCTTCTCTGTCTCACAAAAAACTATGGATGCCAGCCATGAAAGCCTTTGACTCCACAATAAATGTATTCTTTTTATGATGTAACTTTTCATGTACTTTTATAGTTACAGTAGTGTTGCTTCACTCAGTGATGGAAGAAGAATATCACATGGTTCAAGTGCTGGCTGAAGATCTGCCTTATGTTATTGCCTCATTGTTTTAGGTATTGAGGCATTAAGAAGGTGGACAACAGGACAGTTCATTTTAAATTCATATAAATTATAATCCATATATTGGAGCAATGAATGCTTTATATGCTCTGAAGATGTCTTGTTAGCAGCATTGTTTGGTTATACTACAAAGATTTGTTTTTCCATTTGCTTTTCCAGACACGGACTGTCTGAAGGGAGGAGACACAATTCAGAGCTTGACATACCATGGTCATGGGAATGCAGCAAAAAACAGAAACAAACACTTGCTGTTTTCCTTTGCTGCTTAGAATTCAGACTCCAATTCTGATGGCTGGAGGATTCGAGGAATTTTTGACCAAAAATTTTCCAAGCTTTTCTTTTTGCAGTAATGCTTTCATACTCTGAATAAAATCCATACGTTTCATAACAACATGGGAGCCTTGTAAAAATAAAGTAGCCTTAATCAGTGTTTAAGACCAGCTGTCCAAAAGGCAAAAATGAGAGAGCCAATATAACCTCCCTGGTTAGACAGTTCCACAACTGGAGGATGGCTACATGGAAGGCACTGTTTTCGGAGCCAGAAGTGGAGGGAGGTCAGAGCCATGAGCCTTCAATCAGGACAATGAGCCTTCAAAGAGCTGTACCCTCAGTTCCTACCATGGACAAGAAGGAATGAAGAATGATAGCTCTGGAGGAAGCATAAGCTCCTGCACACTGCCAAGAGAGGAGACAGGGCACAGCTACAGTTTTAAATGGCTGCTGGAGCCAAAGACCTGGGGGCTGGAATTGCTTGTGCTGGGATTCTGGAGGATAATAACAGTGAGGCCTTGGAGGCTAAGTGTAGACATCAAGCAAATTCATATGAAAGGAGTTGGCCTCTCAGATACCTGGCACACAAGATATTTAGGAGATGTTAGAGGTATTTGAGATCAGAAACAATTTGGAACTCAATTAAGATGCTTCATTAAAATATATCTCACCATTGTGGAGCAAAACCATAACCAGGTGACCTGTGTTCTTACTCAGTTTGCCATCCAAGTCCTAACTGTTGATGAGCAAATTCAGGGCCCCTTTTCTCACACCGTATGCCTCTTAGTCTTAAATAGCACTTGGATTGAACAGCAATAGCAATAGCAAGTACATTTCTATACCACTTATCAGTGCACTTAAGCACTCCCTAATCAGTTTACAATGTCTAAGTCAAATGCCCCCAAGAAAATGGGTACTCATTTTAGCAACCTTGGAAGGATGCAAGGCTGAGTTGACCCTGACCCCCACTGGTACTGAATTCACAATCTTGTGGTTTGTGAGTGAGTGGCTGCAGTACAGGCATTTAACCACTGCACCACCACAGCTCAAGAAGCTGACACCTCCAAGTAGAGTTAGATAATAATAATAATAATAATAATAATAATAATAATAATTTTATTTCTAGCCTGCCCCTCTGAACAAGCAATCAGGGCGGGGTACAGAAGAAAGTTAAAACATCAACAGTTAAAATCCAATCCTATCCCCACCTCCCCCGCTTAAAAAGAGATTAAACCAAAAACAAGTTAAAACAAAGTGCAAATAGACAGACAATCAACAATAACCAATAACGAACTAAAGTTCCTTGAGCTGTATAAAAGAATAAGACTAGAAACTGACCAAGATTTGGAGCCAGTAGATGTTGGGCATTTTCCGGGAAGGCCTGCCAGAAGAGATGCGTCTTTAGGGCTTTCTTGAAGCCATCAGTAGATGGAATAAGAAGTATCTCATCCAGCAGGTCATTCCAAAGCTTGGGGGCGACCACTGAAAAGGCCCTCTGGGAGGTCTGCACCAGCCTGGTCTTCATGGGCTGTAATAGATTCCTCCCAGAGGACTAGAGTGTACGGGGGGGAGGGGTTCATATGGGAAGAGGCGGTCCCTTAGATAGGATGGACCCGAGCCATGGAGTTCAAGTGAGGACTATGTAGAAAGAGCCTTGGATAGAACTGGGGGAAAAGCTGATGGGAGTGGCTTGATAAAGCTATTGGCATGTGTTGCATTCCTCTTTAATTCTGGAATTTTATCAGAAGCACCATTCTCCATGGAAAAAGGTGCCCCATAATCCAAGCCTGTCGTGAGGTTTTCAAATTCCAAGTATCTCTTCAACATGGAGTGTGTGAAGTCTGTTTTCCACACTCCAGCATACTAAATTCAAACCTCTTTCCAATGGTATGATTTCCTTTCTTAGTGTATTACTTCTCCTTTAAATTCAGATCCACAGAAATCATTTCAAACCTACTTTCAGCTCTTTGTACTATAATCACTTTGAAGAATTTTGGAAAAGATTTTGGAGGTGGCTGGTAGTAATCACAAAATGAATAATTTTGAAGGTAAAGTGTATCAGTTACTAAAAAAATAAAATAAAATAATATGGACAGCCATCATACATGCTTCTGGTATCTTTGCCTCCATTTCTATGTGTCATAGCCAACTGTGTGTGGAGAACACACTATAACTTAGTAAGATACAAACCTGTAGCCATGAGATGTGTATAAAGAGGTCCTCACCCCCCAATAACCTCCTGGCTTCTAAAAACTAGCAGCTTATGACTGTCATGTCAGTGGAGGAATGAATTGACTCCAGCCTTTATTCTGAACTGCAAAGGTAAATTCTGAACCGAGCTATCAAAGGTGCTTAACCTTTTTTTTTTTTTTTAGGGCGGCTTCAGTATAATAGATACTTCCTTTAAAGTTTAGACTAAATTCCAGAACAGATTCGCCACACCACTAACATAGCAACTACCAGTCATGACTGCCTCCAACCCCACAGAAAGGGCAGCTGATGTCACTAAGCTGCATCTGCAGTGCTTACATACATATTTATTTCTTGATGAAATGATGTGGAGCTGATTATGGCAGTATCTAAACATCATCATCATCAGCAGCAGCAGCAGCAGCAGCAGCAACATCATTGTCATCATCATTTCTTACCCACCTCTCTCCATGGATAGAGGTGAGGGACAACATTCAACATACCATTTTAAATGCCATGATTCCATTCTATAGAATCCTAGGATCTGTCATTTGTGAAAATAAGATTCCCTTGAGATACAGCACTAGAGCTGTCTTGCAGAAAATTCTAAGTACAAATCCCATGATTCCCTAGGATGTAGTCATAGCAATTAAAGTGTGCACCATAGATACACCCCAAGTTGATTGAACATAATGGCTGTACACGTTGGGTGAGTCACACACTCCTAGCCCAGAAAATACCATGGTAGCTTCAATTTATGGTCTCTATAAGTCAACCCTATCTTGTTGACCCAACAGCAACAGTGTACAAGTATTGTGTTTTACTTACTTTTTATGTAACTAAGCTGGTCACCCCCATTATACTAAAATCACTCTAACTCAAAATTTCTGGACAAGATACATCTTTAAAGTGTTCATGGCAAATGGGTCTGGTTAACTCCTATTTATGAAAAAAAAAATGCAGGCAAATTCAGACTGGTTGGAAATGCTTTAAAAATAAGAATCCTTAATGAAAATTCTGACAAAGCCTTAAACATCCAAATCCAAGGCTAGATGATATTAGCTACTGAAGAATGTAAAGAAAGCATTGCCTGTAATTTGTTGGAAGAACATTTTTATTCCTAAACCTACTGATGCCTGCTGGTTGCTAAATATCTCCCTCTTTCAAGAAGCCTTTTTTAAAACACACACACATACTGGCTCTTTGACAGCAGCATAAGAAACATGTTACCATGGCAACTGCAAAGCATCTGTGATAGCCCAGAGATTTTGGGTTATAATGTGCATGCAACCCTGTTAATGAGTCCCATAAAACCATTCCCAGTGGATGATATATGAGGTCATATGGGAACTTTGAATTAAACCTAAAGGGCTTCAAACCCTCCTAGCGGACAGATGTTTGTGAAGCATAGTCTTATATCATCACTTTACTCTGCACTCTTGCTTCCAAGCTATAGCTTTCAGTCATAGAAATCAATGGGCTTTATACATTTTAATTAACTGATGCCTGCAACAGGCCTGTGGAATAGTTGTTATTATATTCATTTTGCTTCTGAGGAAACTGGGACACAGAGAAATTTTCTGACATGCTCAAAGTCACACAGCAGGCTTATATGGGAGATCCCTTGGTAGAAATCCAATATTTCTTAACATGGTGCTTTACTTCCACAAAAATTACTCATCAGTGACACTGAGAGACAATTTATACAACCCATTTTATCACAGCAGGTTGCAAGCACTTGACCTGACTCACTAGTTTGCTACTGACTTGTACTTTTGTGGTAAGGCAATGGCAAAACCACTTTGTTTTGTTCTGAGAGAGCAATGTGACCACAATTATATGCATGCTCCTATAGTAAGCCAGTGATGTGCAGTTCTCCTATGTACACCATTTCAAATATACACCAGTATTAATGATGATAGTGAGGATTATTTGTGCAAAACGTTCTATAACATCTGGTTGTGATAAATCCTTCAGAGAAATCAGTATGCAAAGGGATCATGCAGCACCTTTGAGACTGAAAGAAGTTGGTTGCATGAGTTTTCATAGACTTGAGTCTTGTTCCTCAGAAGCATTTGGTGGCATGGAAAGCCCAGGGACAGACCTGTATAGCAGTCTGGCTGTGTGAATGTCTATAGGAATGCAAAACTTTGTAGATGTGGTGGCAAGTTCATTTTTAATAATGCTCATTGGTGGACAAGGAAAGGATGTTGTCTGAAGTCAAGGTTACTAGATAACCATATGACTGATTATTGGGATGTAGTGTGGGACCTAAAAAGAAACTGTAGTGTACTGGCCAAAAGAGTCCCATGAGGCTAGTTTTATAATGTGTGCAATGTGCAAAGAAACCATTGTGTCTATTCAATTCACTGCTGATGGATTGCAGTTTGTTGATATACTCAAATTCCGTTCCACCCAATGCATCTGAGGAAGGAAGCTCAAGTCTATGAAAGCGGCTGCTACCAATTTCTGTCTCTCAGTTATTCTCAGAATTGCTGCAAGATCCCTTTGCATACTGATTTTCCAGACTAAGATGACTGTCTTTTAATTCTGCCTTTAGAGAAATATTAGGCATCTAGCAAATATAAATGATAAATAAATAAGCCCTCATATGATCAAAATATTTCTGGTGTAATGGAAATTTTGAAGGGCAAATACCGATCATTGTTCCCATAGCCCCCTCCTGAGGATAATCTCAAAATCCAGGCAGCTCTGTTGATTCACATCAACAAATAATCAGGAAAGGATCTATTGTAAAGCAAATAGGACCTGATTGTCTATTCAAGACCAAGCCACCCTAAATATATTGGGGGGAGGGGGGTATATTTATATCCTGCCCATTATCCAAAGATCTCAGGGCAGCTTACAATAAAATCAACTTAAAACAATAAATAATTGCAAAAGTTTAAAATATCAAAATGTATTAAATAATTTTCAGTTTAAAAACATACACTTTAAAACTGGTTAAAAATTTTTAAAATAATATAACTATTATATACTGGTAAAGCCTGGATAAAATCAGTTTGGCCCAAAGAGTTTAATAAATAGCCAGGTTTTAACTTAATGCCAAAATTAATTTAATGTTGATACCAGTCAGGCCTCAAAAGGGAGGGAATTCTACAACTGGAGTGCCACTGAAGAAGATGCCCTCTCCCATGTACTCCCACAATGTATTGGTGAAATATGGAGGAAAGCCTCTCCAATAGCTCTTAGTTCTCAGGCAGGTATATAGAGAGAGAAGCACTCCCTCAGGTTTCAAGGTCCCAAGCCATTCAGGGCTTTTAATGTAATTACCAGAACAGAACACATATTGACAGCCAGTGTAATTTCTTCAGAAGAGCAGTTCTAAGTTGTCTAGGAAAAACCATCTGCTGGACCAGTCAATGTTGGTCCCAAGCACTGAGTCTATCTGGGTCTCCAGTGAAATGGATGGATCTAGAAATATTCCCAGACTACACACCTGCTTCTTCGGGATAATACAATCTCATGCAGAGCACAGAATCTACCCTATCCCTAGACTCAATAACCATCAGTCTACACAGCCTCCACCCGATCAGGATTCCACTTCACTTTATTCACCCACATCCAGCCCATTCTGGCAACCAGGCACTGCTCCACCACCTTAACAGCCCCAGCCAACTCCAATGACAAGGAGGAACAGAACTATCATAACTCCTAATGACTTGTCCCAGCAGCCTCTTATAGGTGTTAAGCAACATGAGACAAGATGGGACCCTGTGGCACAATGGTCATGGTGCTGAGATCCCCCAATGCCACTCACTGGAACAGACTTTGCAGATAAAAGACCTAGCATTTAAACAAGGATTCATAGCAATGTATTGCAGATGACATCAACATCCCTGCTAATCAAGATGTTTTAGTTCTTTTACTCTGCAAACCCTGGCTCCATTACAACACTGCCCAGAATAATGTGTAGAAAAATATGATACTGAACAGAGAATTTTAAGCCTGGAAAATTTTAGTAAAGAGAAGAAAAACAGAAGAAGTGCTTCATCCAAAAAAAAAATCACCTGAAAGCACAGTTTGACATCTAGGAGCAGAGAACCATGGAGTCTGGGGCAAAAGCGATTAAAGTAAGATAATAATCCACTGGATCAAAGATGGCAGAGACATCAAGAGGGATACCAGCTGAGTAAAGACCTCAGGACCACAACATTTTGTTGAACACCAATTACTGCTTGTATCAAAACGAGAGCAAGAAATCCTGTACTTCATGTTTATCATTCATATATGTAAGTGGATGCTACATGCTGAAAATATGCTTCATTGCAAACTGATCAGTTTGCAATTAAAAAAATCTGGTTTTTGTATGACACAAACTTTTAATTGTTACATTCACAGGAGCATGTCACATCCATTTTTCCTTAAAGATGTTAGCTTTTCTTCAGAAATATACGAACCTGGATTTATTGGCATTGTGGTGGCCTATTCTTTTGGTCAGGCCTATTTTGAATTAAACTGTTATTGCTTCTTATTTGCCTCCAGGACCCTGCACACTATCCTACCACTACTTATTTATGACTGGTTATTATTATATTCATTCTTCTTAAAAGTAATTTTCCAAGCTCTCCACCTCTTCTAGAGCCCCCAGCAGTACCTTGCACACAATTCAGTAGGGTTTCCAGGCTTTCCAAAGCAGCTTTATAGAAGATAAAAAGAAGGGAGAAATAGGGATTGCTTATAAAGTGCAGCTTTACCCATTCTTCCAGCACCAGTTAAAATTCACTCAGTCCAGCTCTGGATTCAGCTTCTGTATGGCATCTGTTCTCTTTACTTTGCTCACTGTTTCCTATCAAATCTTTGCTCAAAATTCTCAGTTGGCCTTTGTTGGTGAGGTCATTCTATTCACTTCGAAAGTTAGTTTTGATAAACATACTTGAAAATCAGTCTTATTAATTTCATTGGCACTCACATCTCCTAAACATGATTGCAAAGATAATGGCACATTCAACCCATATTGTTCATTTCTCCTTGCCAAAATCATTTTTGGATTTCTACAATTCCTTCTGTCCCTTTTTTATAAAAAATCTGTGGGACATATTTTCAGCTTCACAATATCCATTTAGTCTCCTCAGTCAGAGATGATATTAAAATCTATTTTTAAATCTATTACTTTCCACCTAAAGAAAAATATTTAGTATCATTGTGCTGTGAAACCCCTTGGTTAGATGGCAATGAAGAAAAAAGATCCTAACCTTAGGTCATTTTTCACATGTCAGCAACTTTTGTTATGAAAAGGAAGCCTAGGTCTGTGAGTGTAGTTGCAATGTCAGCACCTAAGAGGTTTACCTCAAGCTGAAAATCATTTTAAAAAAGCACAGAGCAGTAGAAAATAGAGGATGATTTTGAAAATACCTGGAATAATGCACAATTAACCTAGTGAAATATTATTAAAACAATTTATAGAACTGTGGAGTCGAAGGCTTTCATGGCTGACATCCATAGTTTTTTGTGGAGCTTTCAGGCTATGTGGCCATGTTCTAGAAGAAATGTCAGAAAGGAACTCTTCTAGAACATGGCCACATAGCCTGAAAGCTCCACAAAAAACAATCTATAGAACTACATGCAGAAGAAATGAAATACACCTGTCATTACTAATGAGACTGCTCTTTAACTTTTTTTTTTAACATTTTAAAGTGATGCACATTTTAAGGATTTATGACTTCAGAATCTTTCAGTTTTTGATTGTTTGTTTTTTAATCTTCAGTGCCGGAATTTCTGTAAGATCTTAGAAGTTTGTGTTAGCCTCTCCCTGGTGTCACCAAATCCCAATCTTTCTACAGACATAAAATCATTACTTTTTATCATGTTCACTGTCCTCCTAATGATATTTTCATCACCCTTTTTCCTTTGGCTTTTCCTTGCTATTTCTGCTGAGAGTAACATACACTGCAACAGAAGGTTGCTGTTACTGAAGCAATCACTCATCCTGCATACTTCTGGAACAAAAAAAAAACAGTGCATTTAGTACAAATAAAGCTAACTTTTGTCACTAGTTTATTGTTACATTGGTGCGTTTTACATTGGCAAAAAAAGGTGTTTTGAAGTCTGGTTGAAAACCCAGCTTTTACATTATAAAATGGGAAAGTGTGACATGAAAACGCCATTTTGGCGTTTTAAGGGAAAAAACGCGCTTTTAAAAAGTAGTTCGGTTGACCCACTACTTTTTTAATAACTGCGTTACAGCGCTAGTACATGTAAAGGCTAAGGTGTACTTGCGCAGTTAAATGGGGCTCCGTTTCCTTAAGGCGCCCATTTAAAGGCTGCGCTGTTGGTGCGGATCAGAATGGATCGTCGTTGGGAGCATGCGTGGTGTGGACTCCACTCCTAATTAAAACGTTCCATGCCCTCCAGGTGTAAAAGCTGGGGTTTAACTGCGCAGTTTTTTAAAGCTCCCAAACCCTAGCTCCGCCCTTAATCCTAACCCTAGACATGCGCAGTAGCGCCTCTGGGATATTGACAGTTTTGGTGGCGGATGTTTTAACAGGTGCAATGATAAGAGGAAACTTTCAATTTTCACACAAACCCCCACACACATTCCAGCGCCATTTCCCACTTGCATTTGTCCAAGTCAGCCGCTCCTAGGGACACTCTTGCCGAGGCTTTGCTGTGGCACTTTGCACAATGGCAGAGACTTCTACAAGTGGCCCAAAAAGGGGGAGAGGGATGTCTTGGTCTCATGCAGAGACCTCAGACCTCATTTCCATCTGGTCAAGGCCCAATATTTTAGAGAAACTGGAGTCCACCTACCTCAATGCGGATACCTATCATGAGGTGGCCCAAGCCATGAGAGGGAAGGGACACCGGCGGACTTGGGAAGAGTGCCGGCGAAAGTGCAAAGCCTTAAAGGCACAATATAAAAAATATCGAGACAATTTGGCCAAAGGTACCCAGGCAGGCCCCCGTCCTCCTTTCTACAAGGAGCTTCATGAGTTCATTAGCAAGGATGGGAGGATCAGACCCAACAGACTGTCCACCAGCGGACAGGTTGTGAGGGTCCCAGTGGGCCAGCCTGCTAGGGCTGAACCTATGGAGGACACCCCAGAACCACAGGTAGAGCCAGAATCAGAGCCAGAGCCTGATCCAAGCCCACAGACAAGCATGGAATGTGCCCAACATTTTCTGCTGCCTTCTCAAGGTAAGATGTGCCTCGGCTTCTGAGGGAAAGGGAACTAGGGGACATAGGGAAGATGTGGCATCAGGGTGGGCATAGGGGAGAAGTCACTCTGTCCCTTTGTCATGCAGAGGAACGGGAGCAGTCCCCGGACTCTGATGAGACATCCTACAGTCAGCAAGCTGTGGACATCGAGGCTCTCAGAAAAAAAGCCCGTGCCATAAAGTTGGCATCTACAGCTTCCTCAAGCAGGCCATCCTCCCGTACAAGCACTGTCTCTGCCAACGTCAGTAGCCACCGTGATCGGTCGCCTGTAGGACAGAGGACTGTGAGAGACAGCGATGATAGTGACGGTCAGGAAGCTTTGCAGGGTAAGACATGTGTGTGGCATGGGAAGGGGGGGGATTGTATAGTGGGACAGTTACAGCAGAGGAACACAGGCGCTGGCGAAGGTTTTTGTTGGCATGATGGCATGTTTTGGGTAGGGGCTACAACGTTTATGTCAGTGTATGCTGTAAGATCTCCTTTGTATGACTGTGGTGTGTGTGTGTGTGTGTGTTGTGCTTCTCCTCAACTCTTCCTCTTCCTTACATTTGTCCAAGGGCCTGTGTGACATATTGAGGGTGCTTTGAGCGAGAGTTCCTGCATGGCATAATAGGGATGGATTGGATGCCCTCTGGAGTATGTGCTAACTCTATGCTTTTGTGTATCTCTGGTGCTTCGTCCTATAGAAGGTGCAGAAGGTGCACCAAGACCACCTTCAGAAGAAGAAGAAGCACCCGCCAATCCCATAGCTGCAATGCCACCGGAGGAGCGGCTCACTGCCATGAGACACAGACGGGTGCGTCGCTCAGCAGCAGCAACATCCGCCAGGGCAATTGATCGTCTCGTTGGTGCCACCTCAGAACACATGACAGCACTCACACAACAGGGAGAGCGTTTCTATCAGCTGAGGTTGAGGAGCGTAGAATTTCAAGAAAGAGCAGTCGAGAATCAGGAGAGGGCAGTTCAGGTGCAGGTGAGGGCCCACCAGAATCAGGAGAGGGCACTTCAGCAGCAGGAGCTGGCCCTCCAGAATCAGGAGAGGGCCCTCCAGAATCAGGAGAGGGCCCTCAAGAATCAGGAGACGGCACTTCAGCTGCAGGAGAGGGCACTTCAGCTGCAGGAGAGGGCAGTCCAAAATCAGGATAGGGCACTTCAGCAGCAGGCAGAATCCATCCAGGAGCAGAGGCGACTCACTTCTGTTCTTGAAGGGCAGAGTGGCCTGCTGGAACAGATAGTAGGGATCTTAAGATCAGCTCAGAGTGGCAGAGTGGGTGGTGAGGAGGAGAGTGTTACCCATAGGGCCATTCCCATGGCTGTAGAGGGGCCATCTGGGCATCAGGGTGGGGAAAGGGGTCGTGATGTCACTCCTGGCGAAGTCATTCTGGATCTGGAGGTCATTCAGGAAGAACCTAGACAGGAGTCTTCTGGCCTCTTCAGCAGCCAAGTGGCGGTTCCTATGGCGACTCGTCGCCATCCCAGGCGCAGGGGAGGAAGAGGAGGGAAGTGTTGTGACAAGCACTGAGTTCCCATTAAGCACTGTGGTGTCCTCTACTGTACTTATCTCTCTCCCCAAAGGTCTCCTTCCTTCCCTGCACTTCCTTTTCCACCAGGCACTACACTATAGCTATAGCTAACTCACTAACTCCCTATGGCAGTGATGTTCAAACTGCGCTGTTGATGAGATGTAGGACTTAGGCTTCTGGGAGCTGAAGTTCAACATCTCTTCAAAAGCACATTTTGAACACCACTGTCCTACTTCAAATCTTAACACTAACAAATGGTGAAACAGCGCAGTACCGCAACACCCCCATTCATTCATAAAAAAAGAATTTCATTCATACAAATGGGTCAATGGTGTACTACCGCTGTTGCGCAGTTCAAGACAGACAAATTTTTTTAAAAAAATAAACTTTTTTATTTATACAAACTATTTACAAATTATTTACAGGGGAAGGGAAGGGGAAGGAAGGGGAACAGCAAACACGGGAAAGGGAAGGAAAGGGAAAGGGGGGGGGGAAGCAGCTTTACTGGGCAGCTGGAGGTGCAGCGCCAGGAAGGACTTGCAGGATGTTGTTGAGTAGCTGCAAGATCCTTTCCTGGCCTGCCTCCAGCGCTGCCACCCTCCTATGCAGCAGGCGTTCTGTAGAGGACAAAAGAAAAAAGAGAGAGAAAGAGAGAATGGTTAGGAGGCGACAATGGAGCCACACACCCACTCCCACAGGCAGGGTGTATGGGCATCCCCACTCCCTTCTCCGGTTCTTTGGGTGCCTGCACTCACCTCCTCCCCTGTGGCGCTGTGCCTCAGGCATCTCCCTGGGTTGGGGACCCTGGGCCTCGGGTCCCCTCTGCAGGCGACGGCGGCGGCGGCGGCGGCTTGGCCCAGGCTGGTCCTCAATGGCAGCAGCAGCATCCGGCGACGGAGGAGCTACTGGAAAAAGGGAAGAAAGGGGAGAAGTTAATACAGTGACATGAAGGGAAGGGACAGGACAGGAGTGTTGTGGAGGCTGCAGGCTTGCAACGTCCACCCCCCCCAACCCCTTGGACACTAACCTGCTGCCACAGGAGCCTGTTCTCTGGGCGGAGGGGCGGCATCAGAGGGCCCTGGCTGTGCTGCATCCTCAGGGAGATCCCGAGCCTCTCCCTGAGGTGCAGCAGCGGGGGACCCCCTGCCGGGCTGTTGGGCCTGCTCTGGCACCCTCCGTCCTCGCCTGGGCTGCATGCCTGCAAAAGCAAAGTGGAGGACAGGCATGAGGACCCATGGAGGACATTGGCAAACAGGAGGGAAGGGTCAGTGACAGGGACACAGGCACAATGAAAGGGGCCCAGACTTACCTTGAGGACGGCGATCTTCCCACCGAGGCTCTCCGGCCCTCTGCCAGAGGGCCCGAAGCTGTTCGAAATATGGTGGCCTCTTCCGAACAGGCGGATGCGGACCATAGTCCTCCAGGGTTTCAAAGAACCTTCCCTTCAGGTCCTTAAACTTGCTCCGACACTGTAGGAAGGTCCTTTGAAACCCTCGTCGCCGGAGGGCTCTGGCGGCATCCATAAAAAAGGCCTTGTTCGGCTTGCTGCTAGAGGCCATCACAATCCGAGCAGCTTGCTCTGGCATGAGGGCCTCCAGGAGGATCTCCAGCTCTTCAGCCTGCCAGTAGGCCCTGCGAACTGGAGGTCTCACCCTGGGAGCCATGGTCGCCGTCCTGAGGAAAAAGACAGGGGCTTTGGACTTTATAGAAATTTGTGGGTGAGGGCAAGGTGGGCAGAGATGGCTTCAGGCCAATGAAGTCCCCTCAGAGCTGAATTTTGAATCTTTCCCCCAATAGATGCCTCTGGGCTTCATATTGTTACAATTGAATGGGCCATTAGGGAAGCCTGAATTTCAAGGGGTATTGATACATTGTCAGAGTAAACGGTTGGCAGTTAGGGGCTTGTATGTTTATCTTCCAGGAAATCTGGCGCCAGGCACACCTATGCATGACCTTCTGTGAGTGTGTTTGTGTGTGTCAAGCCAACAAGCACATGGCAGAGACTGCCCACACAGCAGACCATGAATGATGGGCACACACAGACTGTGGCTGATGGGATACATTTATTCAACTACTGATATGATTATACAAAACAATTATGCTCTGGTATCACAAATGGAGGAGAAGTCCAAGTTCAAATTCTCCCTGTCTGGAAGAACTCTGCCAATGCATTCCTCACTTTGTGCCCTTCTTGTGTGCCAGGGTCATTTTCCGGAATAGGTGCCCCCAGGGTAGGCAACACAAAACGTCGCCTGTACTGCAGCCCCTCATCCAAAACCTTTCCCTTGGTCTCGCAGATGTTGTGTAGGATGACACAAGCGGCGATCATGGGCACCACGTTCTCTTCTGCCACAACAAGTGGTCCTTTCAGACATCTCCACCTGGCCTTGAGACGCCCGAACGAATGTTCCACCTTCACTCTACACCTGTTCAACCTCCTATTGAAAAGCTTCCGCTTGGCAGTGGTAGGTTTCTTGTAGGGCGACATTAACCATTTTCTGAGAGGATAAGCTTTATCTCCCAGCAGGAGGGGTCCAATTTGCTGACCCTGGATGGTAATGGTGGGGTTGCCTGGCACAAAGATGCCAGCTTCCATAGTTTCAAAAATGACAGAATTTCTGACCACCCTGGCATCATGAGCTGATCCTTGCCATCCCAGCTCCACATCCACAAAGCGACCAGTGTGATCACATGTCCCTTGCAGGATAACAGAATAGGACCCCTTTCTGTTCTGATAATTCTTCCTCTGCCCCAGGGGTGGCACAATCAGACAGTGGCACCCATCCACAGCTCCCACTACTTGTGGGAATCCAAGCTCAGCGAAACCTTCCATGATCTGTAGAAAGGAAAGGGGGGGAAACAGGTGAATAAATGACAAATTCATTACATCCATGCAATTACACCACAAAACAACCCACACATGAAATATGCCACATACAGGATAGGATAGCTTGACAATTGGAAATATGTTTTGGACAGTGCCTTACCTTCCGGGCATCTCCCAAGTACACAGTCCGGGACAGCAGGAGCTTCTCCATGGCCAAGGCGAACTCCAGCATCATTTGCCCTGCAGTGCAAATGCCAACCCCGAAGAGCTCTGAAGTCACCAAGTAGGTCATTTTATGGGCCAGCATGAAGATGGCAATGGCCACTCTCTCCTCCACCGGGATGGCTTTTCTCATCAATGAATCAGATCTCTCCAGTTCTGGACGGAGGATGTCCACCAGCCGGTGAAAGAGGGCACGGGGCATTCGGAAGTAACGCCTCCATCGGCTTTCAGACCAGGTGCGAGTGACTATGACAGACCACCAGTGATCACTTCTCTCCAGCGTCCAATAAAGCCGGGTCTTCCTTTTCTCGGACATAGCAATGCCACCGGCTAATTCACACTGCTCAAGCAGTGAGACACCAACTGCAGCTATTCTCTCTTCTGTATCATCACTATCATCATCAGCTATCATTTCAGTGGTCACATCAGTCATTTCAGTGTTCACAGCTAACATTTCAGTGGTCACATCAATCATTTCAGTACTCACAGCAGTCAGTTCAGTAGTCACAGCAGTCATTTCAGTGGTCACAGCAGTCATTTCAGTGGTCACAGCAGTCATTTCAGTGGTCACTTAAAATCATATTATTATTACTTCGACGATCCTGGCAGCACTAGCGGAGGCAAAGGCGGCAGCTTTGGCTGTGCTTTGAACATTGACGACAAGTGCCGACCACAAAGGAGAGGAGGCATCCATGTTGGTGATGATGCCCACAGTGACCCTGTGCTGACGAATGCCAACGTCACTGGGTCAATGGCCAGCACTCCTCCTCCTTTGTCTTCTTGCAGATGCTCGGTCTGTGGCTGCTGTCAAAATCACTTAGGAGCCCCCTTTGAATCATTTAAAACTGCGCAATTCGTAGCCTCGACCCCATCAATAGCGCAGTTCAAGCCTCGACCCTCGCAATAGCGCAGTTCAAGCCTCGATCATCGGAATAGCGCTGTTCGTGGCGGTACGAACCGCGCAACAGCGCTGTTCGCAGCCGGCAAGGAAAAAAAAAATTAAAATCGCAGTTTAAAGCTGCGTTTCTTGCTGCCCATGTAGCAGCTCCGCCTGTGTTTGTAGCGTTCTGACAGCTTCCCATGTAACTGCTGAGCCACAAAAAAGACCACTCAGATAAGTCGTTCCCACACCCCTCTGTGTAGCAGCTCTGCACTTTTTTAATGCAAACCGGAGGCTTGCTATGTAGCTGCTAAGCATTAACATAAAGGCGACTTCAGATCACACTTTCTTGCCAATGTAAAAAGCCCCATTGTGTCCTCATGTCTCAGCATACAAATCTAATTAGATGCACTTCACTTATTTAATTGCTTGTTCATTTATTTTCATTTGGGAAAACAGTATTCATCCACATCTAAACATCCACTGCCAATTTCAAGGTCAAGCCCATTTCTTGGTTTGCCTAGTTAGCAGTTACACCCAAATAATTTAATCTGACTAGATCCTTGATGCAGTGTTTTAATTCACAACATATTTTTATTTTATTTTAGTTCTACTAAGGTGTGTAATGTAATATTTTTTTCCATGGAAACAAAACATATTCTTTTCATTTTTGTTCGTACTGGGACTGCTCTTCTTTTAGGGACCTTCACTGTCATCTGTTTCTACTGTCCCATGATGTATCATGTCCAAGGTGGACTACATATTCTAGAATCTAAATAGTCATGTTGCCTGGGGAATTATTTTATTTGTAATCCTAAAAAGTAGCTTTTCCAAGCTCTGCATCCAAGAATGCCATCATCAAAAGATGGACAACATCACAACTGTAAAACAAAAACCATAGAAGGACCCAGTTTTACAGACTGGTTTTCTACCAGTAGGTGACTGTAAAATAATATGACAGAAATTCATCTAAACCTGTGGTTAAGCAAGTCTCAGTTCAGTTTGCTGGACTTCAAAAAATACTGTTAGATCTCATATTTCTGTCATAAAAAAAAGGAGAGGGACAGAGAAATCTATCAGCACTGTTAAGATTAACTGGTTTATTTTGTTCAAAGATGTAGCCATGTAAGTCTGTAGAATCAGTATGTAGAGAGATCTTGTAGCACCTTTGAGACCAAATGAAAGAAATAATTTTTTGTAGACTTCAGTCTACTTCATCAGATGCATTTAGTCATTTTTGGTTTATTTTATTGTGAGTTTATGTGGATTCCAATCTCCTTCTTCAGAATTTCAATCCACTCCTTCAGACACACTGATGAAATTAATATCAGACTACTGTATATCAGTGGTTACATACTGGTAGTTGTAAGGGTGGAATCAGAGTACAATGGAATGCAGAAATCTGTGAAACTGGCAATAAACCTTCAGTTGTGTATGCTAATACTGGTCTGTCAGGCTAGTCTGTAATTTTGAGGTGTGAAAGCAATAAATCTGTTTATCAAGAATCAGTGCCTTTAAAATCAGCAGCTTTGTTGAGAATAGTTTTGTTATATAGCTATGAGGACTCGAATAGTAATATACTATATAGTATACCATATAGTATACTATATATGATATATGAATATACCAGGTGCCCTGATGGTGTAGTATTTAAATGCCAGAACTTCAGCCAGTATTTCAGCCACAAGGATGTGAGTTCAATCCCAGGGCACCAGGGATGACTCATCCTTGCACCCTTTCATAAGTCCCTAAAATGAGTACCCAGCTTCTTGGGCGCAAATAGCTTACATGTTGATTTTGTTTGTTTGTTTGTGAACCATTACTCGTAAGTCAGAAATTGTCTATCTTGGAAAGCTGAAATGTTCTCAAACTGGTTTTAGGTATTGCCATTTCTAATGTCAGATTTGTGCCCATTCATCCTCTTGAATAGAGACTATTGTGTCTATGCAACATAGAGTGAAGAGCAAATAAATGCACTTCAGATGTTGTGGATGACATTATTAATATTTGTAAACTTGCTTCCAGAGCAGATGTAAATGCAGTGATGGCATCTGGATTTTTGGCAGCATCTTGTCCCTGTATTTCCATCCATATTATATATCCCATTGTAGGTGAGCAGTTGTTTAGGGTTAGGAGTCTGTCTGTAATCCAGTGAAGGCCTGTCACCCGCAGTTTGTACAAAGGTAACATTTTTAATAATGAAATAGTTGTTGCTCATTAATGGTCTGTTTGGACTCTTTCATACAAGCCTAATTGGAAGTATAATTTAAGGTCAATTCGAATGCAATCATGGGTTTTATGTTATTGCAAATTAACTCTTCGCACGCAAATTCGGACAAGAGGGAAGCCAATTCGAATGCAATCATGGGTTTTACCTTATTGCGAATTAAAGCTTCGCATGCAAATTCGGGCAGGAGGGGGTTATTTTCGGGTAATGGGAAGTAATTCCGAACGGAGCAGGGGTTCATGTAAATTCGCTAAACAAGCGAATTTACATAAATCCGCATTGGCTCCATTCGGAGTTGGGAGAAATTCCTCCCCGTTTGAAAGAGTCCTTTGAGTGGTTTCAGCTGGGGTCTATAAGAGACAATTAGAGGTATGCTGACATTTTCTGTTTTAGTCTGCCTTGTAGACCTGGGTACCACTCTTACCTTGTTGATTCAATTCAGTCTTAGCTTCTTGTTTTTCACCTTCTTGGGTGGGCATTGTAGTTTGAGAAATGCCTTCTACAAATCTGCAAGTTTCAAACCTCTTTCTTCTGTGTCTCAGCAGATGCAGTTGTTTCATGGGGCTTTGTGTAAAGTATAGATTTGGTAGTGTGCTTTCAGTGGGCACTGGAGACATCTAAATATGGGTAGTGTGATGTTTAGCAGACCACTGTGAAGTTGCATGGTGGTGTAATGTAGGTGACCTTGTTGTATGGATTGTTCCAGGCTCCAATTGATGGTAGGATGGAAATTGTTGAAATTCTGTTGACGAAAACTTGATGCTATATTTGGGTTAGCAAGCAAATGATTTGCATGCATGTTTAACCACTCACAAGGCTGGGATCATCCAGAACTACAATGAATATGTGTGCGGGTGGAGAGAGGGAGAATTCCCACTTATAATGGCAATTCCTTATTAATTTAGAAGCATTTCAAATAGCAAAAACAACTTGTACTTGGATGATGGGTACAACTGACAGTTATATTTTTTTCAGAATTAATACTCTGCTACATGAAGAGGATTACATAGGAGTGACTCCAGATTGCCAGATTGATGAATGTAAGGAAAAGTTGAAGTGGGTGGAAAATCTAGACTTAAATCAAACTCCCCAAAGTCTGGGGGCCACGTTCCCCCCCCCCCAGAGAGAGAGAGAGAGAGAGAGAGAGAGAGAGAGATCAGAAGGTTTCCCACCTCTTTCCCACCCACTTTCCCCAAAACTTGAAAAAGACCCCATTTGAGGAGTATGGTTGAGGGCAATTCCATAATTTTCGAGAAATACTGGTGTTATTTAGCTCTGGGGAGTAAGACATTTATTCTAAACTAAAAGTGACCAGAATTGATTTCTGGGTTTGTTTGTTTGTTTGTTTGTTTAGTGGGGGAAGAACCATCCAGGCCTACAAGAGCTGATTGGACAAAAGCATAATTAAATTGTCCCCATGTACTCTAGAAAATGTGAGAATTCTTTTTCATCTAGAGATAAGAAAAATTCTGGAGTGGAATGGGCTGGAAGCGAAAATGGGTAGGGTTGCCAGATCAAGATCATCCCAGGCTCTCACATTTCTGGGTCAAAACCTAGGGACAGCACCTGGTGAGATCATGGTGATGGCATTAGGCATTAAGCACAACCAGTTGCTCACAGCTTGTCATTCAAACATACAGAAAAGACAGAGCAGGAGGGAGGGGGAGAAAGAGAGAGAGAGATTAAGTGCATTTGCAAAATGCAACACTTGATTTAATTAACCTTCATAAAGTGCAAGATGTTGCACAGAACGCCAGAAGCCTCTCTGCCTGACCAGAGGGTTGTATGCAGCCTTGTTTCTTGCCCAAAGCTAACTTCATGAAAGCTGGAGAGTTTGAACCCTTGCCTCTTGCCTGGAGGTGACCCACTAATCCTGGAGCTCAGGGCTCTGGACTCAGATTTCACAACCCTAGACACTAGGATTGCAATGTATTGTAATGAAACCTCCAGGCTGCTTTGTGCCCAGCCCCGCCTGAAATAAAACTGTTAAAGGAGAGAGAAAGCAATGGTGAAAGCAGGAAACGCTGAAAGGAAAACGGAATGGCATCAGCACTTGTCCCAGATCAACAATGGAGTCCAGAGCACAAATGGCTCTGTTAGATAATTTTATTTCAGAAGGTGCAGCAGCTGGGTCTGTGGAATCAGAAGGTTTTAATGAGACAAGATGGTTTCTGAATTAAATTTTAAAAAACTGAGGAATACCAAGGGAGTGCCCAGATAGTTGCTATGGCAGATGTTAATTATGACATTTTAACTGTCCTATCCCTTATCGAGGAGGAATAGAAATAGTAGATCAAAGGTAAAGGAGTTTTTGAGGCCCATTGTATATGTTATATATGAAAGGGACAGATTTGACAGGAGGTATCAAACCCAGGGATAAATGGCAGAACCTCCCCCCCCCCCCCCGCCCCCCGGACCATAAACTTGCAAAGCAACGTATGAGGGGGTATCCAAAAGTTTTAATTATCACCTTTTTAAAAATTGACAGAAAGTTTGTTTTGATTTGTAGTTTTACCTTATCTCTATGTAGTCACTATCTAGATTTATACATTTTCCCCAACATATCTTGACCTTCCAAATACCTGATATTGTAGAAGCCTGCACACTGCACCTGATGAGGATTTTACACTTTAGTCACTTCTGGCACAGCCAGTCACAAAAATAAAGGACGCAATGAGCAGATTTTCTCAGCAACGTGCACTTAGGGACCAATGATGACACTGACAAAATTCCATCAATAGGCCATAGTAACTTCCAGGTGATAATTATTACTTTACAATACCCCCTCATAAGGCGCAATCTGCAGACTTCTACAACATCAGGTATTCGGAGGGTCAAGATATGCTGGGAAAAATGTATAGATCTAGATATTGGCTACATAGAGATAAGTTAACAACTACAAATCAAACCAAACATTCTGTCAGTTTTTTTAAAAAGGTGATCATTAAAACTTTTGGATACCCCCTCGTAAATATGGAGCTTTCCAAGGTACTAATCAGAGATGAGCTTAAAGGAGACTGGTTTGTCAGCACAGTTCCAGCTGGACCTATACCTCATATTAGAAAATGCTACTGAGAAATTCTCCCTTTGCAGGCATTCACCCACTCACGTGCAGGGCTGAATTGGGGATGAGGATATGGTCACTGTCTCTAAACATCATTGCTTGTCCGGCAGCTTCTGAGACCTTCAAGAGCAGAAAGGTCCACAGAAGGACTGATAACCAAATTCAGCTTAACAGAGTTACTGAGCTCCTGTGACTGGAGCCATATGGCTTGAGTCTTTAACTGATATGTTCAGCCAAATGCAGTTACAGAGCCTAGACAGCTAACAGCTAAAGATCTGTGAAGCTGACTGGTATGTTGGTGATCTTTAAGAGCAGGACTATTGTACATCTTGCAGCCCTTTCTCCAATTTAGTCCTATACCTTAGCCGGCAAATAATAATACATGTGGCTAGTGAAACTGCAAGAAACAGTAAGCCTTATTAGGACATCATACCTCTGCACACATTAAAGATAAGAGCAGTGGTGTAGAGGAACCAAGGCTCACAGGGTCAAAGCCACAGGATTTTTTTTTATTATTAATCCTGCACTGTGATGTCATATGCCTCTCCCACTCTTCTCCCACTTCCTTCTTTCTTCTGATTGCAGCTGTAATAGTCACAATAGCTGGACAAGAAGTCAGTTTTCCCAGCCACTATATATTGTTAGCAATAGCAACAGCAAGTCCATTTCTATATCATTTATCAGTGAACTAGCACTCCCTAAGCAGTTTACAATGTGTAAGCCAATTGCCCCCAACAATCTGGGTACTCATTTTACTGACCTACAAAAGGATAGAAGGCTGAGTCAACCTTAGAGCCCTCCAGACTCCATATTGTTATGAGTTATCTCTGTTGTCATGCAAAATTTTCGTGGGTGAAGGAACTGTGAATGAGCTAGGAAGACATATTAGCTCTGCGAAAGCCTATTGGTGGAGATGGAAACTGCTAGGACTGGTGTTTTGATGTTAAGACAGATGTTGGGAAAATAAACCTCTGGAAATTTTGAAATGGTGTTCTTGTGCTATATAGGGACCAGCTTGTTTTTCTTTCTTTTCCTTTCCCATGCTGTCTTAGATCTCTAAGCCCAGGTTCAACATGCCAACAGATAGTATGACCTGATTCCATGCAGAGTGAATCACACAGAGCAAATAATGCTTGAACTTCATTATCTGATACCATATTCTTTACTATGCCAGTGTAGGTAGCCAGTGCTAATGGTAGATATGTAAAGTAAGTAAAGAAAATTTTACTATTCGCTATTTACTATTAAATACTATTTACTATTAAAAGTAAGTAACAACCCCAACAAAAAAAGAAACAGGCGGGCAACATACTGATGCTGGGTCATGAAAAGTTCAGTTCAGGGCCTGAAGATATGACATCTAGCTCCATTTTTTGTCCCTCATTTGTGGCTGAGCCCTCTTAACAGTAAAAAGATGGTGCCAAACTGATCAAGGGGAGGTAAGGGCCCCAGACATGATAGAAATATCAGTAAAAATCCTGGAGATTATAAAACAGATTGTTCCTTCAGACAATTGCTCCTTATCATAAAGATATAATCAAAGGAGGCATAGGAGAGCAATATTGCCAGTAAATAATATCCTACTCCAAATTTCAAATAAATTTAATGACCTTTGTGTTTCCACCAATGAAACACTTGAAAGGGCCTTGGCCCATGAGAAAAAATTCTGCTGAATTACAAAAGGTTGCATATCTCCTACAAGAAAAATAACTGACCTAGAAAATTGGAGTCAGCACTCCAAATTGCATCTTAAAGTGGTCCTGAAAAATGAGCAGCAAGACAATATGGTAGACTTTCTAATTACCTGGTTTAATAAAGTATGGCTTGAGTTAAAAATATGCCTTAAAGACATAGAATGGGCTCATCATTCCTTTTGTCCAAAATCCAAATGAGAAATTTTGTCTCTTCCATTACTTACTACTATGGCATTAAGCCATGGAGGAGAAAAAATTTCTCATATTCCCAAGAAAGGCAGAAATTGTGATTTCACAAAAGCTGCTACTTTGCCACAGCAGAAACATTGTCTTCAAGGATATTGCCCCTGAAATGCTACATTAAAAGCAACCATTCTAAAATGTTACTGAAGTCCTCAGAAAAGAAGGACTGATATCAATGTGGATTTCCCCTGAAGCAACTAATCTGCAACAAAAATCTTACAAGGCCCCATCAGTGTAATGAGCAGAGGAGATCTGTGAGCTATTAGATATTCCAAACATCAAATCTCTGGAAAACACCACTAAATTTCAAGCCATGGGATTGAATGGAAATTTGAGATAAACAGAATAAAGAGACAAATTTATCAAGACATTGCAGAATCCAGAGTTCCCACAGTTTGCCCAACGGAACCCAGTATTTGATAAAGTGATGAGCTTTTCCTTTTCCATTCTAGTGTCATTGTGTTTGTAATATATCATTGCCAGAATGGCTTCAGGCTGCATGTGGCCACTAGACCACAATTTGCCCAATCCTGATCTAAATGCAATGCAATGGAGGTTAGGCTGGTGGTTTTTATCATTTATCATTCCTAATTATGCTCAGTTGTGTCTGCTCTGGGAGATCTGATACCAGGGATCTTGTCCATTAGCTATGCCCTAAATTTTGCTAATTGTAAGTATAGGGAGAGAAGGGAGAATCCTGTTGGAATGCTGGAGTGTTTACTAGTGCATTACAGAAATAAACATTATTCAATTTTCACCCAGGCCTACAAGAAGTGCACATTTTTCTGAAAGTTACTACATGGCTATGACTGAAGTAGTATCATACAAAGCTCATGCTCTTAATACATGGGTAACATGGATAAGTGTTTGTTGTGTTGTTGTTGTTGTTGTGTGCCTTCAAGTCATTTCCAACTAATGGTCGGACTAATGGGGTTTTCTTGGCAAGTTTTTTCAGAGAGGGTTTGTCATTGCCAGTCTCTGAGGTTGATTTGCTCAAGTCACCCAGTGAGTTTAGATGGCCAAGCTGGAATTTGAACCCTCATCTCCAGAGTCTTAAGGGCAAAACAGATCAGCTAGAAATGCTGGCATCGGGGTGGAGTGACGGCATGGAGAATGCATACTGCATGTCCCACCTCCGTCCCAAGGTCAGTATCAGGCCGCACACCTGACTGCACAGTAGGGGCATCACAGCACTCCTTTGGCGCAGTGTTTATACACGCTGCACGAAAGAAGTGCAGAAAAGCTACTGCCACCACCATGGTAAAGGCAGCTTTTTGCCAGCTCTAAAAGGAGTGGAGTTTTGTCATTCCTTTTAGAGCCAGCAAAGCACCAGATCAGGGCACGGCGTGCAGTTCCTACAGCCCTGATCCGGTGCTGAAAGAAGCAGCTGGAAGCTACTCCTTTGGGGCCATCTGTTGAGCCCCTTAGTCCAAGTGTTACAAAGTCTGAAAGGAACTTGAGTGTTTCATATGGTCTTACTGTAGAAAACCAGTTCATATTTTTTAAAAAAAATAGAAAATAGTGCTGAAAGGCACAAATTTTATGGAACACTGGAGCTTATCATTTGGCATTTTAAATCAGCTCCACATTCCCAGGCTGCAGCTGGGAAGTGGGATGGAGGCAGGGATTATCACACACTAAATCACTGCCAAATCGCCAGCCACCATCAGCCCGGGTCCCAGCTGAGTCCAAGCTGTGCTCTGCCTGCACTTTTTAGAAGTCAAAAAACTTTCCAAGTGGAGCATGGCTTGGACCCGGGCTTATGGTGGCCAGTGATTCAGCAGCAATTTAGTATGTGATAATCCTCACCTCCATCCCACATCGCGACTGCAGCCCCAAGGCTAGAGACGATTTAAACACCAAGCAATAAGCTCTATTGTTGTATGAAGAGCAAAGATTTGGAGGTTTGTTCTCACCAGACTCTCCACTGGCATTTACAGATGCACTGAAAGATCAGGATGGTAGGTTTTTATTTTTGCTTTTGTTTTGTTAGAAGAATGGTAGCTGGACAATTAAAAAAATCATAGTGGGAACTTCCCAAGGCCCCAGTGTCAATTAAATTGCCTTTTTTAAAAAAACAAAAAGGATATTTTTACTAACCTGGTAAGTTTTCAAGAGGGTGGTTGTATTCAGGGAAGAAATTTAAATCAGATGTTAAATGACAAATAAAATAAATATCCAGTGGCATCACTAGGGGGTGGCAGGGAATGTGGACCACACCACATGAAACCCCAGAGGGGGTGAACATGGGGGAGGAGTGATTGGCTCACACCTGTCTCCACAAGCCAGGGTGCCACTGCAAAAAAAGAAAAGAAATGAAAAAAAGAGGATTCCCCCATCGCAGAGCATTGCCCCAGCCAACTGCCAAGGTCCTTCTGGGTCTGGTCTGGTGAGCAGATGAGGTGGAGCAGGTGAGGCTGTCTGCTGGTTCATCTGCCATCCTGACCAGACATCCGGGTTTGGTTGGGCAAGCAGAGTGGAGGGAGGAAAGTGAGTGGAGCTGTCCACTGGCTTGCTCACCCACAGGTCTGCATGAATGGGTGAGACAGAGAGAGGGAAACAGCATAGAGCCAGCCACTGCTGCTGCCACCACCTCCATCACCCTGCACCTGGTGAGACCACACCTAGTGACACCACCGTAAATGTCCATATAGAAATCAGTTCACAAAGTTTCTAAGTGTTTAACCAGAATATCTGAGAATCAATGCTTTGTTGACCTCTGAATATATAAAAATCCTAGTCTGAAGGATTTTCTCAACCAAGTAAAAATCATATTCATACATTCATCACTACTTGATTTAACCTGGCAATTAATCAAATAACACTGGTGAGTATAAAACACATTTGATAAAAGGACTCCCATACTCCCATAATAATGAATTGGATCCCAGCTCACACATTAATATTAAAAACTAAATGTAGCTCTTCTCAGCAAACTTTAGTAGAGCACATTAGAAAGGTTCTGAAGAATTTTTTGCTGGAAAATGCTAATAACTCTATTTCTGAATCACTGCTTCAGGACACATGTAAAGCATGTATTAAGAGGCAACTTCGTAATGGAACACTCAACTTTAAACAAAATTAAAAATGCAGTTAGGCCACAGCTATAAGCCAATATTGAAGCTTTCCTTGGTATGCATAAACAATCAAGCAGCAGCAGCAGCAGCAACAACAACAACAAATTAATTAAAGTTTCCCAGAAAAGAGCTGAGCTAGATGCACTAGACTTAGATCAAATCCAGGCCACTATAGTAAAAGGAAATATCTGTACTGCCAACAAAATAACAATAACTCAAAAATATTAGTGAGGGTGCTGAAATCTAAAATTCAAAAGACTAAAATTTCAGCAAGGAAAAATAGTAGTGGTATATTTATTGTAGCGATAAAAATGAATGTTGTACATTTTTAGTGACATTTTTGCTAACTTACTTATATCAAAAACTAAGTGGCAAAAGAGAGAGAATTTTAGGACTGTTTTTCAGTTTTTCAGTCCCTGAGCTTTCGAGTCTTTAGGACTAAATGCCTTTATAGTAATATAGTATAGAGTAATAGTATAGTATGTATATTCTTATGTTCACTTGGATTTAAAATTAAACAATAGTGTAACATGATAATTCATACATTAGAACTACTCTGTAATCCTTTCTTCCTGGAATCTTTGTATATTGTCTCTTTGATTAGATTTCCCATCCAAAAGTACAAGCAGAGGAAGTGGTGGTATGTGGTATGTGGTATGTGGTATGGTGGAAGTGGTGGGCTGCCTGAAAACCTATGGCAACCTCGTGAATTTCATCGAGTTTCCTTAGACAAGGAGTACTCAGAAGTATCTTTGACAATCCTTCCTCTGAAATATACCCTACAGCAGCTAGTATTCATCGGCAGTCTCCCATCCAAGTACTAACCAGAGCTGACCCTCCTTAGCTTCCAAGATCAGATGGGATCTGCCCCCTCAATACTCATGAGAAATTCAGTCAACGAAGCAAAGCAATAATGCTTTCCTCTATAGCAAGGCTACTCCTCCTTTCATTCTCTTGCTCTCAGTCTGTAAATTAGAAGTAAAATGGATGCTGCATAACCAGCACTGGTAGGGGTGTAACAAATATTAAAAGGAAAATCCAGGGTTGTTATTTAAAAAAAAATTGAAAGGACCTGTGTATATAGATTACAGTTTGTTAGACATGTATGAATGTCTTGTTAATAGTTATATACAGTACATTTTATGAGTTTCATTAAAAGAAATCTGAATAACATGATATCTGATATCACCAGCTCTAATTCACATTAATATGATGCAATGCTATTATCTCTGTGTAACTGAAAGTATTATGAGGCATTAGCAACCAATTTCAGATGTCAATAACAAGAGTTTGTCCCTCTTTGTATAGCCATTAGTCTTATTTATTTTCAGTGTTATGGTAATTTTTGTCAAGGTGTGTTATAAAAAAAATTTTACACTACTATGTAAAAACTTAAAAGCTGGAAAGAAACTCTGATAGAACATGGTGTATTTTAAGCGGCTTCTTTGTTTTTTATAAGGGCAGGGAAATGTCTAATTAACAAATTGTAAGTCACTCTGATAGCTTTGGCTTAAGAGCAGGGTATAAATAATAAAAACATTATATGCATGTGCTTGTTTCTGAGTGCAAAAGTTATTAAATAAGGAGTAATATTAGAAAGAGCAATTCTCAGTTCTTTGATAGCATCAAGTCTTGCACAATATTTACCTTTCATAGCTGCCAGAACTGAGAATCCAGTTTCACAAAGGTGGGTAGTTTCAAACAGTGTAAGCATTTTCATAACCTTTTCACTAGACGTTGGGTATTTTTGCTGAATACTAATCCAAAGCTTGGACAATGAGTTCTCTTGAAATTTTATTTTTAAATAAGCATCAGTCTATAGAGCAAAAGGATGTTCTTGATCAGTAGTGCTAAATCAAATTGGCTGTAGTAAACTTCCAAATTTTTATCCAGCAGAATGCTTTGAACTTTTCATAAAAATACTTTTAAAATGTTCTTGAAATGTGACTAGATGGTCAATCAAATAACTTTCCAGCAGTGAGGGAAGTACTTGAAGGTCTGTTTCTTTATGCAAGTTGACAAGAGTAGGAAACATTTCCAAATCATTACTTTTCTAAGCATTTGCCCAAAGTTGTAAGTTTGTTTTTTTTTTTAATGCCTGAACGTTTCAATGAAGTATAGTTGCTTCATTTTTCTGAAGGGATTTTTTTCAGAATGTTTAATTTTTCAAACATATCTGCAAGATATGCCAGTTTCAAAAGGAAATTCGTGTTGCAGCACAGCTCTGCCACTGGGTAATTTTGCTCGAGCAAAAAGCAGAATGCCTCATGTTTCAGTTCAAAAATCCTCTGGACAACCATTGGGTTTCAGAGTGAAAAAGTAACGCAGTGTGCTCTGAACCCATATCTTCACACAAAACCAGGATTCATAGCCATGCTCAGCCATGGAAGCCCACTGTGTGACCCTTGGGCAAATCACATCTTCTCAACCTAAAAGGGAGGCAATGGCAAACACCACTCGAACAAGTCTTATGAAGAAAACCAAATGATAGTGTTGCCATAAGTCTCAGATGAACTGAAGGCATATAGCATGTTTCTTTTTTAAAGTTAAGTTGAAATATATGTTATACCTCACATTTACAGATATTTGACTTCTAATGTTCCCTCACTGAGATAGCCTCTCTTCTTCATTTTAGAGTACAGGTTGCCCTCTGTCATCCATGGCGGACTAAATTCCCAGACATACTATGTATAAGTGAAACTGCAGACAATAGTGAACTGTATTATTTGCAGAGGAAGGAACATATGAGGTACTGAGAAGAGGGTAGAAAGGTGTGCAGGAGGGGTGGAGAGGTGGGCTATGGTTGGATCAAGACTGTCCCTGCAAAACAAAAGGCTGAAGAAAAAAGGTAAAAGGGGTAAAAAATAGAGGTGATTTAAAATTCAGTTTCCCCAAAAAAATCAACAGAGAAATCTCAGAGTTTGAGGGGGGTTGAGGGAGAAGCTTCTGGCATAGGCAATGCAGAACTGTGCCAAGGCAGTGGGAGAAAAGAGATAAAAAGAGTTAAAAATTAAAGGTGGCTTAAAATCCAATTTCACCAATGGGATTTCCCTTCAACTTTCCTCAAGCTTTGAAATGCCTCTCTTGTTTGTTGGAGAAACTGGATTTTAAGCCACCTCTGGTTTTTTTAACCCTCTTACTGAAGCTAGCTGGTTTATGTGGTTGTCTGTTTGTGCACCAGCTGCTCAGGCAACCTTTGCTCCAATCTCCCCCCAAACTGCTTGAGGTTGGTATGTCCCCTTTGAGAAACTGTCACATCACTCCTGCAGGGGCACATCCCACCATCTGAGAACCTAGCGATTAAATAATTGCTTTGGTCTCAGAGGGAGAGAGGAATAGGCATCCATCATGGATTCATCCCAAATGCAGACAAAAGACCTTCCATTCTGTCTGTTACTACCATAGCCTCAGAGGGAGAGAAAAAGAGGTAATGACTACAGATTTAATTCTCTTCCTCACTGCCATTCCTGTTTACTTATGTTTTGTGTCTTATTTAAAACGTAAACCTAAAGGCAGGAAACTGCCAATTTAATGATTTCTAAGCAGCCCTGGGAGCATTTTTGGCTGAAGGGCCAGATAGAAATACACTAAATAAATATATAAATACATAAAACATAATGATCAACACAAAACAACAGAAGATCAGTCAGCGGATTTTAATTTTTGAATTATATTTGATACATGTACTTATAGAGCTACAGATGGTGGACATCCTCTCAAGGGAGGCATTCCCTCTGGCTGAGACTGTACATGAACACACCAAACATAAAAGAATCTTTTAAAAAAAAATCATGTGCAGATTTAGTTGATTAGTCAACTAAATCCTGTAAAGTATATTCCACCCTAAAATTGCTACCATCAACTATAATAGTAGTGAGTACTCTCTGGCCTCCCAGGAGTAATGTAAAAGTGCTTGACAAGTGCCAGCTTCTCTGACAAGAGTTTATATATTAATGTGAATGTGATATGTTAGTCTGCAGAGTTAATATCCTATACACCATAACAGTTGTGTATATGGAAAAGGTTGGGGCAGCCATTTTGTCCATTTTGGCATTTTGAACTATCCCATCTCTGGTACAGTGAATTATAACTACCATTCTGTATTATGCATCTTCAGTGAAGAAAGAAGACAAAAAGAAAATCAACTCATTTGAGATGTGGTGCTGGAGAAGAGTGCTGAGGATACAGTGGACAGCTATAAAGTCAAAGAAATAGGTCATTGAACAAAACAAGCCTGAAATCTCACTAGAAGCCAAGATTAAGAAGTTAAGGCTGTAATACTTTGGCCACATCATGAGAATACATAACTCATTAGAAAAGACAATAATGCTAGGAAAGGTAGAGGGTAGCAGATGGATAGACTCAATCAGAAAAGTCATGGGCTTGAGTCAACAATATCTAAGCAGAGCCATGCAGGACAGGGGGCTTGGAGATGTCTCATATGCAGCATCACCATGAGTTGAGTTTGACTAGAGGGCAGGTAATAACAACAGCAACAATTATGCTTCTTCTTTTTACAAGCATCACATGATACAGTCTCCCCCACTTCCCACTACCTGGTCCATGGATCCTGTTTGCCAGGAACCCAAAGGAAATTGCTGCCCTTTAGACTTCCTCTAGACTGAGTTCTGTAAGTTCTTCCTTGCCTAGACAATATCGGAACACTATGTGCCCAAAGGCAGAAGAAAATCTTTTCATTGTTCATATCTCGACATTGTTCAAATGTTCAAGGGAACATAATTGGTAAATATTCTTTTCCATTCCCCCCAGGCAGTGTCAGAAACTGAACCTTTCAGCTTGCCTGCCATGGTTTAGAGTGTGAGATTAATTTGTTATAGATTTGTTTGCTCATAACATAAAGTTGTTATTATTATTATTATTATTATTAACCTTTATTTGTATAGCGCTGTAAATAAAGTGGAATGCTTATACTTATGATGGGATATGTACCAGTGTGTTAATTGCCAAGACTGTTATTCCTATTCCTCATTGGTTAACCAAAAGGTGGGTGGGGATTTGAAGCTGTATCTGGCCATCCAAAGTCATTCTCTTGAGTATGGAAAATGTGAAAGCAGGAAGAGAGGTTCTCCTGAGGGGGGGGGGTGTAGGGGGGTAGGGAGAGAAGATTGTTTTGATTTCTTGACAAATGAGTGTAGCCCACGAGAATTTTGAAATTGTGTATGCTTTAATTAGATCTTACAAAAACTTGCTCTTTGCTTCTGCCAACAACTATGGAGAACACCTACAGTGTCTGAATAAAAGTTTTCTAGTTTCTACTACTGAAGCCAGATTTTCTGAACTAAAGGGTTCCTGTACAACGGGTTTCTGTCATTTGTTGCTTAATACATTGCCATTTGTTTTTTAATTCATGTATATTGTTATTGTGTGTATAATCCCCTCTGTTATAACCCGCCCTGATTGCTTGCTCAGAGGGGCAGGCTAGAAATAAAAATTATTATTATATTATTATTAGTAGTAGTAGTAGTAGTAGTAGTATTACCCATCCATTTTCACTCACCAAGTACCAAGATTAGGCATTCTTCCCAGTTTTTTGTCACATATCTTTTTGTTTCATTTTTGTAGGTTACTTAGAGAATAAGTCACGTTCTTTCATTTTTTTTATGCTATCTGATTCTTCTTATTCTTTTCATTTTAACCACAGTAAAGCTAATTGAAGTGGAATCTGAAATTCACCCATATTCACTCTTTCAATATTACCATCCCTTTCAGACTACATAATCATAGCACTGTGGTTCCACTTTAACTGCCATGGTTACAGCCTATGGAAGACTTTGTGTTTGTATTTCAGGTCAGAGTGTTCTTAACCAGAGAGTTCCTCTAGTGCCTCACCACACTAGGATCTATGCTGTACTGTAAACCACCTTGAGTCCCAGACGCAACAATAATAATAATAATAATAATAATAACAACAACAACAACAACAACAGGAGGAGGAGGAGGAGGAGGAGGAGGAGGAGGAGGAGGAGGAGAAACAACAACAACAACGATAGCCATGGCAGTTAAAGTGGAATCACAGTGCTATAATTATGCATTGTTTGGTTAAAGATATAAAGGGGTGGGAGCAGCCTGGACTGGACAGTGATGACTATTTATTTATTTATTTATTTTTATTTATTTATTTTACGAACTAGGAGATTTTGCTAGTAGTCCATATGTGTGTAGGTGCAAGTTATGCAAAGAATACTCAGAAATGGTTTTCCTTCCTCTGAAACATAGCCTACAGCACCTGGTATTCATTGGCTGTCTCCCACTGAAGTACTTACTAACCAGATCTAGAACATGCACTGACTTAAAGCTGGAATGTTGAAAAAATTTCACTGCACCTTCCTCATTGTGTTTTAACTTGGAGTTACTCCAGCATCAGGAGTTTACTGCAGTTCATCTAGCTGTCATAATTAAAGGACAGGATTGCAGTGTAAAACTCATACATTTCATCTATGACGATTTCTTTCATCAGGTGGCAGCCCCAGTTTTCACAAATGAAAATAGCAACTAAAATCTATTAAACTTAACAGAAAACAAACACAGCACTTTATTTAGTGGCTGTGTTGTACAATTAAAAAAATCTTCCTGACTTTGCATAGAACAGGATCTGATGATTCCTTTAGAAAAGAACTTTGAATAATCAAACATCTTTACCAGTAGAATACCATCTGCCCTGAAAAATAATGACAGTTTGAACCAAGGAGCATGTGAGTTGAGGTCCTTTACAAAACACAAGATAAAACAGAATAGAAACCATAATTTTGTACAACTCATAAACTGATTCACAGATTAGATGCCAGCCTTTAAGTATGCAGCATAACTTAATCTTTGATAAACTTTTAAATGCGGACACCTCCATGATAACTTGCCAGTTAATAGGTATATATTGATGTTTTGCATCACAAGTAACTTTTTATCCTCCTATTCATAACAGCAGTACAAAAACCAAGTAGACTTCCCAAACCAATTGCCTAAGCCCATTTGATTAGTCAAGGGAAACATATTTGTTGAGGCGGTGCAATGGGCTATTATCAGAGTCTCAGTATTATGTAAAGCAAACATATACTGCAAAGCTTTTCAGAAATCACACTTATAATCAAGCATGGATGTTTGGAATTCTATCAAGGATATGCAACACAATGATAAATTTTTAAAGAGTTAGGTAATAGATACTAAATAAATGATGAACAGGAAGACTCTCGGAACCATCTTCATAATGCATCTAGAAAGTAATCTTTTTTTTTTTTTTTTAAGGGGGCTTAATGCATTACGCACCCTGTGGAACCTGGTCATGCATTTCAAATTAAGATTTATCTAAGGTCAGGCTTCAGACAGTACTGTGTTTTCATTCATCCTGTACTCTTGTACCATAAAGCCGTCATTAAGCAGTCACTCTGAAAAAACATATAGAATGCAGCCGCTTGTTCCTGTGTGACCTTTATCTATTGGCATTAACAAGGTAAGGTAGTCCTCTGGGCTTTTCCTTTCTTTCCTTTCTTTTTTTAAACTCTTCCTCCTATCCCCCACATCCATCTTCATCAAAACCTTATCACAGGCCTGTTCATCAGCCATACATCAAAAGTGTCACTACAAGATTGATCAGGGGGTTGTGAAAAGCTGCAAAGAAGAGCTTTTCTGATGCTCTACTTCAAAAGTGGTCATACAGAATCAAAGAGTGGCATGTGGTGTTAATAGCCTGAGAAGCTTGTGTTTTGTACAAAGGGGTGGTTAGAGGCACCTCTGATCACTTCCTGCCACAAATGAACAGACAGCAAGCCAACCAAAGAATAGTTGCTCATTAACACCAATAAAACTGCTGACAGAAGTGTAGAAGCAAACCATGTGTGTGTTTGTATGTATATGTCTTCAACTTACCTGCCGATTTATGGTGACCCCATGAATTTCATAGTTTTCTTAAGCAGGGAATACTCAGAGGAGGTTTGCCAGTTCCTTCCTCTGAAATATAGCCTACACTATGTGATATCCATTGGCAGTCTCCCATTGAAGTATTAATCAGGGCTTACCCTGTTTAGCTTACAAGAACAGACAGGATCAGGAGCCTATAAGGTATTTAGACAGAATAGAAGCAAACCCTACCAGATTTAAAATTGTCCACTATCTAATCATGGACACAAAGTAAACAGGAAAGTTGTTTTGTTGCTATTGTAACAGGCTTAGTTATTTCTTAGAAGCTATTCATGTAATATAAAAACTTGGAAAGAAAGATTTTCAAAGACAGAGATTATCAAAATGTGTTCACAGATCACAAATGTAGTCTACAAGCTCAATTCATGTAGTCTGTGGAAACACTGTGAAACATGTTACCAAAAAAGGTGTGGCTATTGTGTCAGTTTTAAATGTTGGGGGACATTCGCTTAGCTTAAAGAAGCTTGCAAGAGTCTGAATAACTTCAGGATCATTTCCACCTGTTTATACCAGTATTAACTGAGGAAGACTCCAATTTGGGTGAACAATAAACTTTTTATTTAGAAATATGCAAGGGTGCAATCAAACACAGAATAGTAATTCAAACAGAAACCCTGTTCAGAGCTACTTGAAATGAAGGTATGTAAATTGGGTATTGGAGTTTTGAAGGGATAGAATGGGTGGTATTTACCTGTCCTGGAGAGGGTGACTACGGAAAGCGGGATGTGGTCAGAGGGACTCTGAAGGAGACACAGTGAGTAGAAGGGTCTGTCTGGACACACTTTACTTTTATGCTCTGTGCTCAGAGGCTAGGACTGATCTTTATATCTGAGATCCAAGCTTCAAGGGTGTGCCATCTTGAAATGTAACAAAGACTTGATGCTCTTCCCAGGAACCAAGAATGGGATTCTGGAATGGCTGATGGCTTTAACTTTGGAGTAACAAAAACATTGATTGGATTTAGAACATTCCAAGAGTAGGTAGATAGGGAAGTTGACTGGGAACACAGCAGGGGGTAGGTAGAAAGCATTGGCCTACTGCCTTCACCTTTTCTTTCTGTTGTGAGAGGTTATGACGAAAGGACAGCCATTTGGATTTTGTTTTGGTATTTCCTAGATCCTTCACATGTCTTCAGGACTACATTCCTTTTCCATGGGAAATTTCCCTGTATTCCAAACATCATAATGACCTCTTGTGAACATGCCTGGCCCAGATATGAAAATATCAAAATATGGAGACCCCAACTATAACACAGGGTATGTCAGGTATGCTAACAATATCTATATGTAGACAAGCACTGAAATTTTTTGAGGCACTGGTAATGATGACCATAAAGGCGCTGAAGGGAGAGAGATTATTCAAATTCACAAACACATACAGAGAGAGATTACTTTTTAAAATAGTAAAGGATAGCTGTTAAGTAGTCTTGTTCAAATGGTCTGCAAAAACATATGAAAAAATAAAGTTTTAGAATTGCTGTTTTATAGCAGTATCCAACACAGCATGCCTCCGGATAGTTTCCAGACACCACTGGTGACATTCTGAGGACTGCAGGCATAGGACATAAATTCTCCCCCTGAGCACCCAAACACACCCTTGTGTGTATCTAATCAAGTCAACTTCTAATGCAAGTAGGGAACCCTTTTCAGACTGAGGACTGAATTAGCATGTTGGGTGTCATGTGACCAAAGTATACATGTGGACCACATGAAACCCAACATGGCTGTGGAACCATGCTTTTGTGAGTTCAAAGGCATTTCACTGCTAGCATGCAACCCTCAACGTGATTCCCCAAGGTTGTTAATGTGTGCCTTCAAGTCATTTCCAGCTTATGGCAACCTTAAGGCAAACCTGTCTTGAGGTTTTCTTGGCAAGATTTGGTCAGAGTGTGGTTTGCTTTTGCCTCTGGCCCAGTTCACTCAGTCGGTTTCTATGGCCAAGCAAGGATTTGAATCTTGGTCTCCAGAGTTGTAGTTTATTGCTTAAACCACTACATCATGCCAGCTCTCATATACAGACATGCATATATACATGCATATATATAGACGCATAATGGAGCTAGTATGGTGTAGTGTTTTGAGTTTTGAACTATGATTCGAAACTAGGTTTTGAATCAGAGCCTCAGAGGAAGGCAAAGGAACCACCACCACCCCAGTCAAGAAATCTTGCCAAGAAAACCTTGCAATGGTTTTGCCATATGGTCGCCATAAGTCAAAAATAATTTGAAGTTACACAAGAACATCAAATACAGACACATACTTCTTATCCTTCCCATACTGCAAACAAGCTTTTAGAAAGTCCTCATTGGTGCCTGTGGAAATATTTTAAAAGCTTGATTATACTAGCAGAGTGACAATTTTTAATTGTGTCGAGATGGAGCACTTGGAAGGGTTAAATTCTGGGGGAAGGCTTTACAGTGTTTGGAGTCTCCAGTAGTGGCCTCTTCCAAACACATGCTCTCAACAAAGCATTGAGGATTTTTAAAATTGCTACAGCTTGGAAAAAAGTTCCCTTTGGTCTATGATTCATTGAATACCCTAGCCATGCTGTTTGTGATATTCTGAGATTCGTAGTAAAAACAAAACAAAAAACAATCCTATGCTCTGCTCTAATGGTGTCACTGGGATTGCCATCACCCAGTGTGGAAACTCATGGTGTTACACACACCTCATTAACCTCCTCCCTTACCACACCATACAGACTCCTTAGTAATGTTTTTTGTACTAATGTTACTCAATAACTGAAATTTCCATATATCACTGAATGTAATAGTAATAGTTGTGACATACACAACTAGCAATATTAAAATTATACCTTTAAATTATAATATCATATGTGCAGCCTAAACTTATTTACATATGCATAATTTAATGTAGAAGGAGGAGGGGCCTACCTGCATGAATGTCCTTCCAATACCACCTGAACTGAAAAGAGCCACATCTTGACAAAATGCAGTGTTGGGACTAACGTCAACTTAATTTTTTTCCCCTCCTCTATGATTTTTAATATTTTTCCCTGATAAAGAAGCCAGTGGAGCTTCAAAAGATTGCAACATGTATTTTTTTGCATGTTGCTTGCTTGGCCCAATAAAGGTATTATTGTTTTCTGGATTTTGAATGTTATTGTACTTTGCCAAATGGCCAGCACAGCTACCCCTGGATATAGCTTCATGTGGTTTGGTTCAATTTGATAAAATGTGATGTTTGTAAATAATAATAATAATAATAATAATAAATTAAAAGAACGTGTGTGTGTTCAAAATTTAACTTTTTTAAATTTTAGAATTTAAAATTTGTTTCTAAAAAAACTTAGGGCCTCTCCTTTCTCCTCCCACTGCACTTCACCTCACTCATACCATCTCTTCAGCATTTTAAAGAGATGGAGGTGAATGCCACAGCTCATTTCTTGCAAAAGGCAGACATTTGGGAAGCAATGCTGTCACCTGGTGTCACCTGGTGTGGTCTGCACTCCACACATGCCCTCTTGTGACACTCCTGCTCTGCTCATTGTAGTATGGAATAGAAAAGTAGAAATTCTTTTTCTCTAATCACAGAAATGAGGGCAGGTAAGAAGCTGGTACCCAATCAAATGACCTTCATAGGCCAAAGTTTCCCACTTCTAATCTAAAAGAAGCCATCTTGTTTGTTATATGGTAATTTGTGAAGAATAGGAGAAGAAAGGCAGAAGCCAAGAATGATGGGCCCAAGTTTCAATGCTTCTTATGGTCCCTGCCCCAGTGTTTCTTTTCTGACATCAAATTCCAGTAGGACTTTTAACTTTCTAATCTTAAAACATAAGAGCTACAGAACACTCTTTAAAAGACAAATACATTAGTGTGATTTCATCTAAGCCATAGTCATCATCAGATTCTCTTTGCCAGCAGCTATTGCAGGCTCCCTGCTGTGAAGCCTAATGCTAAGCCCCATTCTTGGCTTTCTTATTTTCTCAGCATTTTTAGACCCTGGGTGAGAGCTTGTGTGCTCTCAGTAACTGATGTCAATCCCACTGCATACTCTGCTGAAAGCAGGGCATTCTTTTGAACCTTTCTGGAGCCGGGAGCAATGATTTTGTTGCAATAATTCATTATAAATTTACAAACAAGTTTTGAATGATATGAATTTGTTCAGGGGTTGCACGTCACTAATTCTACAGACATTTTAGTAATCATACTAATCAAAATCAAGATTTTGATTCACTGTGTGCTAATCTGTCCAGCCTTTCTGGATATAATAAGTATTGTGCTTTGCTTTGCTTTGCTTTGCGTTGCTTTGGGTTTTGCTATTTGGAGGTAGGGATGTCTCTTAGCCATCATATTTTTCTTTTGTTTTTGTTTTTTCCCTACAGGTAATACAATTTAAATTAAGTTCAGTTCACTAAATCTTGGAGTAGAATCTGTCTTCTGCTGCCTTGTTCTACTATAGCAGCCCATGAGATAAGAAAATTGCCCAAACATGCAACTTGCAAACAGAACTATACTGCCCAATGATCTTAACCTTAATTTTTATAATGTGCCTACAATGTTAAGATTGCAGTCCTAAATACACATACATGGAAATAAGACCCATAAAATGGCATGGGTGAACATGTATCAGCTGATCTTGTAGAACTCATATTGTAGAACCTAGGTTGTAAAACAGCAAATATCAACTTACTTGGGTAAATTCCCACCACCTTTTGATCCACATATCTACTTTGGTTCAAAATTATTATAAGGTAGCAGAGGTGTCATTTGAGGATTGTAAGGGGTATGGACCATAAGAGGTGACACCAATGATAGTGGTACACAAGGGAAAAAAGTGGTTGATCATACTGGGGACTGACAGAAAATATTCTGAGATAAACAAAATATGTATGAATCTCCAAAATAAAATCAGAAAGAACATAAACAAAAACTAGGACTTTCTGGTAGTTTTAATCTATCTGGAGTGCTGTCAAACTATAACCACCAGATCTTTTCTTTTTCTCCACATCCTTGTTACCTACAACGTTCCTCAATCTTTTTATCCTGGATGAACACTTGAATTAATTTTCAGGACTCGAGGAACCCCTGTATAAAAATTAGTATATCTACAGCTACTTTAATATATTTTTTTCCCTCAATCATGATCACTCCTGGAGTTCCTAGGAACCTTTTGCTGAACCATAGGTTTTCAGGGAACCCTAGTTGAGAAACCCTGGATTTGGATAATGCCACACCAAACTCTTGGCTCTCCATGTCCATGAATCCAACTATCCATGGCTTGAAAATATTCCCAAAAGCAAATCTTGATTCTGACATTATATAAGGGACACCATTTTAATATGCCTTTGTATATAATGGGACTTGAGAATCCATGGATTTTGGTGTCCACAGCAGCTAGGGCATCCCTAAAGGGTGTAGGCCGCATCAGGTTACAACCTAGGAGGGGGACATCGTTGCTCTCCAAACTTTTGCCTTGGGTGGCTGTGGTAATTGCCTGCATCCCTTTAAAATGGTGAAGAGATGGTGTGAGTGGAGTTAGGATCAGTGGAAGGAGAAACAAGAAGCCCCAGGATTTTTTTTTTTTAAAAAAATAAATGTTAAAATTTCTAAATTATTTTTAATATGTCTTAAAAACAGCAAAGCTGACCAAATATTCACTTTAATGGCATGAAACTATGTACATGTAAATACATTTTTTTAGGCTGGGCACATGTTATTGTAATTTAAAGGTATTAATTTTGCTAGTTCTTTTTATCACAATTACCAGTAATTATGTGGGAATTACAATTTATGGGTAACATTAGTACAAAAACATTACTAAGGATTCTGTACGGTGTGGTATGGCAAAGGTCAAAGGGAGTTGCCCACCGGATGACACCAACTGTATTGATGCCATTGCATGGGGAATCCTGGGGCCAAATCCCAACAGAGACCAAGGGCCCACAGTAAAACATTTACAGTACTAATACTGTACTACTAATAATAATAATAACAATAATAATAATAAATTTTATTTCTAGCCCGCCCCTCTGAACAAGCAATCAGGGCGGGTTACAGCAAAAGTTAAAACAGTGTCAGTTAAAATATCCCATCCCTACCCTCACCACCACCCCTTAAGAAGAAAATTAAATTACAGTAGAGTTAAAAACATGGAATAAAACAAAATAACACAATAAAAGCAGCAACAAGGAAACGGGCCTGAAGAACCTAGGTTGCATAGGGGGTGGAAAAAACACAGGAAAAAAAGGCTGAAAGACACTATGGCCTAGGTTTCGAACCGGGAGGTGTTCACATTCTCTGGGAAGGCCTGCCGGAAGAGATGCATCTTTAGGGCTTTTTTGAAGCCTTCTAAAGATGGAATAAGATGCATCTCATCTGGCAGGTCATTCCACAGCTTGGAGGCGACAGCTGAAAAGGCCCTCTGGGAGGTCTGGACCAGCCTGGTCTTCATGGGCTGTAGCAGATTCCTCCCAGAGCACCGAAGTGTGCGGGGGGGGGGTTCATATGGGAAGAGGCGGTCCCTTAGGTAGGATGGACCCAAGCCACGTAGGGTTTTAAAAGTTAAAACCAACACCTCGTACTGTGCCCGGAAACTGATCGGCAGCCAGTGGAGAGATTTAAGCACAGGTGTTACGTGCTCTCTCCTAGATGTTCCAGCAACAAGCCTGGCTGCCATATTTTGGACCAGTTGTAGTTTCCGGGTTAGGCACAAGGGTAGCCCCATGTATAGTACTTTACAGTAATCTAAACGTGAGGTTACCAGCACATGTATCACAGTTTCCAGATTCCTTATCTCCAGGAAAGGGCACAGCTGGTGTATATTAATGACTAAATATATTTGATGCTGGATTAGAATATATTGAGTTCCCCACTTCTGTTTTGCCACTGAAGAATTCTGCAACCGAGAGTGGCATATTTTATTCCTGTGGGGATTTGCCTGGCATCATCATTATATACCAGGTTAAAGCCCTTCTAGCCACCAATTAGTTTTTAATTTCTTATTTTTATTATCGGTTTTATTATAGGCATGTTATTTGGGTAGTATGTAAAATTAGAGATGTAAATTTTCATACATTTCATTCTCATAGGGAAAACAATAATTTTACCAATTTCTTCTCCACTATGAGAAACCCCTCAGGCACCATGCAGTTTTGGGGGACTACTTGTAATTTGGAATTTAGTCTTCAAAAAACTCATGGATCACCACCACCACACACACACACAGAGGTCCAAAACACACTGCAGAAATAATCCATTTTGAGGCCACTTTCACTGCCCTGGCTCAATGCCAGGGAATTCTGGGAACAGTAGTTTTATTTATTTATATTGCACTTTTGAGCTGTTTTGGGCGACCTCTCTGTCAAAGAGCTCTGGTGCCACCATAAACTACAATTCCAAGGATTCCCGAGCACTTACTGTGTTTATTATGAGATAAACGAACAAACAACAAAAAAAACCCTGCAGTTTTTATGAAGAATAAGTTCCAAACTGCAAATATTCTCACTTGCCCAGGATTCTCCTTGTCAGGACTTCCCAACACTTGGGGAAAAAACTTTTTCATCTGGAACTAGAATATTTATGAATATTTTTTCCATCCCTACATAAAGTTAGTTAATTAATAACTCTGAAATCAGAATCAGTGCAAACACTATTAAGTTCTCCCTTATTGTAACATGCTCATTGAAGATTTTCATACCTGGCTGCATCGCTACTAAAACATGCTCCAAAAGTCCCTAAAAGGTGGGGGAAGTGCCTGTGTCTGAATGCCAGGAGCACTTCCTGAATTGCCATGGAAACATGGCTCCTTCTTAGCATCCCTGAATCATTCCTGGGGAGCAGATTTCCTATGAACGCAAACTTTGCATTCATATCTGCTCCCCTTGAGATGTTTCAGGGACGCTAGAAGGAGCCATGTTTCCATGGTGATTCAGAAAGCACTCTTGGCGTTGAGACACTGGCGCTTCCCCCAACTTTTAGAGACATATGGAGGATGTTTTAGCAGCAATGCAGTCAGGTATGAAAATCCTCAAAGACAAAATCTGGATTGTATCCATTGAAAAATTCTGGCTATTAACACAAGTATCTAAAAAAAGAGCATGGGGGCAGGGAGAGACATTAAATATGACTGGAACTTCAGCAAACAAGCTTGGTGAAAGCCATATGTTACACAACACATTTTTCTGCCTGATGCTCAAAGAGATGAGATGCAGCCTTGACTCTTTCCTAAGGACAACATGAAGAGTGTTTAATTATCAATCTAGCAGTGACATTTAAAAGCATTATCACGTGAATAAATCATCCTATGTTTCCAACAGTGAAAGCCATAAGCAGACTGTCACTTTGCCAGACTACTATTCTGATTTTATTATATTTAGAACTCTTCCATCAACATTCCACCCCACTGTGCCTGCAAATGAAAAAAAAACTTAACTCATCTTTCAGACAGATACCATACCTAAAGAATTACTATAATGGTCCTTTCATCTTATCTATGCCTAAACTATCCAAGATCACTTCCAAAACCCCTTATGGAAAAAGTTAAAACAAAACACTGCTGATGGAAACATTGTGTGTATCTGTGCTGTTACATGCTCTTAAGCAGCACAATTCTCTGCATCTTTTCCCCAATTTAGGCAAATATAAAACTGCAGTCTGAAGTAAGGGACACCTTGTTCCTTATGGTGTTTATATTTTGAAATGAGAATCAATTCAGCATTCGCAATGAACACAGTTACTGGCCCAGCTAAGTAATTATTTACCATCACCCAGAAGTGCAGCAGTGGTTTAGACAGTGACTGAAGAATTACAAATACCAACAGAGGGGACAATAGGCCCAAGCACCATTCAGAGACCCCCATACCTGAGGCCTTATCTGCATGGGCCAAAGGGCAAATTTCATAGGGTTTTCTTGATGGTTGCTGTTGTTGTGTGCCTTCACCTCATTTCCGACTTATGACAACCCTAAGGGAAATCAATCATGGGATTTTCTTAGAAAGATTTGTTCAGAGGAGGTTTGCCATTGTATTCCCCTGAGGCTGACAGCATGTGACCTGCCCAAGTCACTGAGTGGGTTTCATGGCTGAGCTGGAATTGAACTCTGATCTCCAAGGTTGGAGTCCAACATTCAAACAATTATGCCACACTGGCTCTCAGGGTTTTCTTATGCAAGGAATATTCAGAGTTGATTTTTTCAATTCCCTTCTCTGAAATATATCCTATAACACCTTGTATTCATTGGCAATCTTGCACCCAAGTACTAACGAGAGCTGACCCTGCTTAACTTCCAAGATCAGATAGGATCTAGTGCTTTTAGCATATTTAGACAGCACAAGAGAGGAAAAGCACAGTTACTTTGAGTGAAGGCTGGGTGTTTGTTATCCAGTCAGTTAATGCCTGAGCTGTTTGGGTGACCATCTGTTCCACCCCACCTACATTGAGTCATTTCTAGGCATGATATCCTCTTATCCACTCAAGCATCCTTTCTTAGAAGAAAGGATATGCATCGCTGCTGTTATTGATGAAATCTGTTGCAGCTACTGCTAAGAACTCTGCTTCAATGAATTATTACATTTGCAGAGCATCCCACACAGCTCATACAGACTGTAATATGATACCTAAAGAGGGTTAAGGGAAGAGGCAGCCCAACCACACTGCCTTGTTTTTAAAAGAATACAGACTCTGATACCCAAAGGTGCATCACCCAGAATGGCAGGATACGGGATGGCCGCCATTCCTCACAGAAGACAGCAATGTATGTCAAAGTTTTCTAGAAGACAGTCCTCATTTTGAATGTGTCTGAAAGGTTCAGTCCAAGAAACCTAAGGAGTGAGACCAGGGACACTGAAATAGCCATCATCCACAGTTTGCACCCCAATACAGAATATAACAGGAATACAGGTCAGACAGTTAGTCTTTCCCATTTGGCTGAGATGTATTGTAATTCTGTATAAATTGTTTAAAATCATTTCTAATTTCTCATCGGTTCATATAAATTGTCATATGCAGTTGTAATGAAACTGATTCCTTTAATAATAATAATAATAATAATAATAATAAGATTTATTTCTATACCGCCCTTCCATAGATCAGGGCAGTGTACAACATATAAAAACATTAAAACATCAAAACCATATAAGTTAAAAACAAACCAATTACAATAAAACAATAAAAACAATAAAAACAATATTCCCCAGTACAAGTGCGGTAGCAAAACAGTAGGCGGCTTACTACAGGCTAATAATAAAAAGATGATGCATCTCCTGTTTTGAGGGGCAGGGTGACATAGCCATCCTAGCACGATAGGCATTGATAGGCACATCCAAGTACTTCTTGCCTAATGCTCTTCCTTTTTGTTAATGGGATGTAACCAGAGCCTGGAAATATTATGGACTATACCATAGTTGCTGGCCACATTCTGGGAGTTATGGTTTAAAAAAAATCCCCCCAACCTCTGAATGTAACACAGAAAAGTTAGGAATGAAGTATACAATCTGTAAAAATGATTTGTAGGTCAACATTTGTAAGCTGTTAATATGGACAGGATCCAGAAAAATCTGTAGAATAAAGAAGGCTAATCAAGAAAGTTAATCAATGTAACACAAAGGTTCCCGGAAAGAGAATTAGTGCTATAACAAAAACCAACAGAGTTGGTTTACAGTGAAATGAAAAGTACACACCATGATTTACTTAGGGTTTAGGAAGGCAGTACTAAGGCTGCCAACCAGCAATGTCCTTTTTTGCTAGGGATATAATTAACTGTGTGTGTGCATGTGTGTGTGTGTAGCTATATACAATTAGTTCTTGAGAGAAATTGTGCTCCACCATCCCAGATGTTACCATTGATATTGAAAATAAATAATTTACTTAAAAAGAGAGGTCACATCTGAAGATAAATGGACCTGTGCACTGAAACAGAAATAATATCCTGGCAGTCTGCAGAAGGGAAAAGAAGCCAAATGATGTCACCCACAACCTTTTTTTGCAAAGGACAGAGGACACAAGTCTGGCAGAAACAAAGGAAACCTGAAGAGAGGATAAAATGTAAAAACTTGTGATCAACTAGTTATCCTAATGCTGTAAAGGCTTGAAGAACCATATAGCAGCTGATAAATGCAAAGGAAGCGGCTGGATTTGCTACCAGAAAATGATATATAGTTCTAATTGTTTCTTCACACAATTTCTTGTGGGGAGAGGCACATTTGAGCAGCAAGTCTGACTTACTTCCTATTTGCCTTCTTATGCCAATCTTATTTCTCTTGATATTAATTGTTGTAAAGAGGGGTTATTATTAGTTCTGTATGAAGTACTTAACCACTTTCTCAAGCAGCAAAAATCCCGATAACAGTTCTATAAAATTTAGTTTTCCTTTCAGGAAAGCACTCAAGGGTCCTATGCAGTCTTTGTAATATTCAATTTATTTACAAATATAGAAGTGGAACTGAAATGGAAAATCTACTGCAGGCTGATATACCAACAGCACAGATAGTGACACAACCCTCCCTAAGCTCCTTCCTGTATAGGTAAGCTGCAACTCAAAACCTCCTAGATCTCCAGTTCTCTCTGCCTCCCAATTCAAAATATTAAAATGTTTCAACTTCTCTCTTTTATATCCTCTTAACAAACGCATGACAGCTGCCAGTTCTAAAGAAGAGTAGGCATCTGTGAAGGATCTGGGGCCAAACCATCTCCCTTTTCACATATATTCTAAACCTCTGCACAATATGCTCTTCATTTTTTTATGAAACTGGAAGCAACAAGAAGGCCATTTCCAGTTTTTCAGAATAAGTACTTTAGATCAAACGGGTAAGAGAAGCACTTTGTGTTATGGAACAATAAAACTCCCAGGTTGTTTCTAGGATTTGTTCAAAAAAAGTGTTTGTTTTGTTTTGTTTTTTAATAATGGATGGGTTTGTTCTTGCTTGTTGTTAACTGCTCTCAATTCAACCTCAACTCTTGGCAACCCTGTGGATGGTCATCTCCAATACCCCTGCTCTGCTCAGGTCCAGAGAGCTTTACAGAAGACCTTGCATGGACCATGTAACCCATGTAACTCTCCCCAGTTCACCTTCAAAAAGGGGAAAAAAGACCACTCAAACAATCATCATCCAGTTAGTCTGACATCAATACCAGGAAAGATTCTAGACCAGATAATTAAACAAGAGAGTCTGTGAGCATTTAGAATAGAATGCCATAAACACATTAAATCAACATGGGTTTCTGAGAAACAAATCATGCCACACTAATCTGATCTCTTTTTATATATATTAAACCACCAGCTTGGTAGATGAAGGGAATGCTGTGGACATAGAATATCTTGATTTTAGTGAGGTCTTTGACAAAGTTCCTCATGATATTCTTGCAAACAAGCTAGTACAGTCAGTCCTCCATATCCACGGCTCCTCTTCATCTTGGAGAGATGTGACTAGTGGAGTGCCACGGGGTTCTGTCCTGGGCCCAGTGCTATTCAACATCTTTATCAATGACTTGGATAAAAGAATAGAGGGCGTGCTTATCAAATTTGCAAATTATACCAAATTAGGAGGAGTAGCTAATACCCCAGTGGAGAGAATGAAAATTCAAAATGACTTTAATAGGTTTAGCTGGACCAAAGCTAACAAAATGAATTTCAACATAGAGAAATATAAGGTACTGCAAGTAGGCAGAAAAAATGAAATGCACAAATATAGAATGGGGAACACCTGGCTTAACAACAGTGCATGTGAAAGGGATCCAGGAGTCCTAGTAGACCACAAGTGGAACATGAGTCAACAGTGTAATGCGGCAGCTAAAAATGGCAATTCAATTCTAGACTGCATCAATAGAGTATAGTGTCTAGATCAAGGGAAGTGGTAGTACCACACTGTTCTGCTTTGGTCAGGCCTCATCTGGAATACTGTGTCCCGTTCTGAGCACCACAATTCAAAAAGGATGTTGACAAGCTGGAGTGTGTCCTGAGGAGGGTGACCAAAATGGTGAACGGTCTGGAAACCATGCCTTATGACGAGAGACTTAAAAAGCTGGGTATGTTTAGTCTGGAGAAGAGACTGTTAAGAGGTCATATGATAGCCCTGTATAAGTATTTGAAGGAATGCCATATTGAGACTGGAGCAAGCTTGTTTTCTGCTGCTCCAGGGAATAGGATGCAGAACAATAGATGCAAGCTACAGGAAAAGAGATTCCACCTAAACATTAGAAGGAATGTCCTGACAGTAAGAGCTATTCAACAGTGGAACACACAAAATCTGGATGTCCATCTGTTGGGGTGTTTTGATTATGAGTTTTTGCATGGCAGGGGGTTGGACTGGATGGCCTTTGTGATCTCTTCCAACTCTATGATTCTATGATTCTATAATTCAACTCTGGAACCTTGAGCCCTCCAAATGCCATTTGTCAGTCCTCCAGAGCTCTGGAGGGCCATAGCACCTCATCCCAAGCACCATTTTGGCAGATAAGAAGTGATATTCTTTTGCTTTGAGACAACTCTTTTTAAAAACCTATTTCAGGAGACAGGAGGAAGCTTGGATAGGCCTAATCTGGGTCCTATATTGTTTTTCAGCCCTCACTCCACCTCCCCCCAAAAAACACAAGAAACAAACCAAAAAAAAAAAACCTCTTAGTTTTTAAGCCCCCCTCCCCCCCCAAAAAAAAAAAAATTGGCAGGGGACCACATGACACACACCCTGGAAATATAGTTGTTACAGTGAGTAACGTAGCAGAACTATTACCGGTTTAAAGCGAAATGTTTCTACCAGTTTAGCCACAGTAGTCTTTGATTCACATCAGAGCAGCTGGAGAAAGTGGAAGCTGGAGTATTTTCCTTTAAAGACTTTAATATTTCTGCTTTGTTATTCAGTGTAATAAATTATAGATATCTATATACAAAAATTCAGATGATATTCGGTTCTAACAATTTGTCAGTTTTTGACATCCAAGATAAAAAATGAACATTCTTGGAACAGAAAGACTCTACTTGGGCATTGGAAAGAAGATAGCACATTCCTTTAAAAACTTGATCATGATTACAGCTAAGGAAATTATAAGCTATATGGCACAGAAATCACAAAGAAGCCAAAAAGAAAATTTATGCATCATTTCCTTGTTCCTGATAAAAAGGAGATAGGAGTTGATAGGAATAAAATAGTCCTAATTGTTGGCAGTTTCACTGAAGAAAGGCTAATACATGTAAAAACTGTTGGCACTTTTGCCACTAAAAGCATTGAATGATACCATTATAGATGAGGACCTGTATCTGTAGTGTATACTTCTGTATTTTGCTTTGCAATACAGAAAAAATAGGAAAAAGTAAGCAGCTACATAGTAATATTCAGAACTTAAATTGAGGTAGCTGTAGCTCTTCCTACTACCAACCATTGCTTACTGCTTAAAAACAGTTAAACTTTCCACTCCATAGCACCCTAGACCCTTATTTAAGTGCTAAGTCTTGGTGAACTTTCCAACACCTTGCTAACTGTTGGCATAAATAAATGCGAAATAAATGCCATAATGGTAGCAGTAGTTGTCATAGCAGCAGTACAGTAAAAGACATCATAGCCTTGGTTTCAAGGAACTATCACAACAAAAGCATAATTGGCATACCACCTTATGAGAAAGCCTCCCAGTTGGTACTGAGACAGCCTATTCACAAGAAAGCTCTACTGCGTTGAATGCCAGAACTTGCTCCCAGATAAATATCTATAGGGTTGTATAACCTGGTTTTGAAAACAATTGTAGATGTTTAGCATTCTGGGTTCTTACCAAGCATATGACAAATACCTGGCCAAAATAGAGATTAGAGATTCAGTTTGGACAGTGGTTGACTAGGAGTGTACCACTGTTTTCCATTCTTGCTTACTTGACTTGTTCATTCTATGATATACAATGATACTGTCAGGGTTTACATCACTTCTCTCTCCCATCAGTCCTTTACCAATTCCCTCTCTAGCATGTTACCAATTCAGTAAAGTATTCTAAGTAAATTTCCTATTATTTGCTTTGCTTCTCTTGAGCAATCTCCTTGCTCCTTAATTAAACTTCATGCATATATCCAGCACTCACTCCTTTGAGTCAGATATTCAGGAAGTTCCAAATTGAGCAACAGTTAGTTGGATGATAACACCAAGAGAAAGTATGTCTGTCTCTGTGCCTTCAAGTTATGTTAACCCCATAAATTTTATCAGGTTTTCTTGTGCAAGGAATCCTCTGAGGTGATTTTGCCAGTTTTTTCCTCCAAAATACAGCTTACATGGCCTGGCTGGTGGTCTTCCATCCAAGCACTAACCAGAGCTGCTTAGCATCCAAGATCAGATGGGATCTGGTGACTTTAGAGTATTTAGGCTAGATAAAATATTCTTTTTATATTTTATATTTGTAATATATTGTGTTTAATGTGGTATTTTAATATAATGTATGTCATCTTGCATCCTAACCTTGGGATACAAAAAGAAAGAAAAGAAAAAAGAAGTATCACCTTATGACTTACAGGAAGGAAAGCATTCTACTTTTCCAGCAATCTTAAAAAGTGAGGTTGATTTTAATTGCTTACGCTAGGACTATAAGTTCAGAAATAGAACTGCTCATTCTACAAAGCTAAAGGGTTGGATTCCTCCTTTATCCAATATTCCTCTACTTACTAACTTTATATAGGGGGAAGTCTACCCTTGATTACTAATGGCCTAGTTATCTAGAATTGGGGAGCAGACGCAGACACCATCTCTGAAATCTGAGTTGTCTCTGAGTGTAAGCAATGTCTCTTCAGAGTGGTTTGCGTTGTTTGCCAATCTTTTTATTATTGTAGCCTAGTGAGTAAATATGGCAGCAAACTCCACAGAAAAAAAGCCTAAGTTGTGGTGAATGGGATCACATGGCAAGCACTAGAATGTAAAGAATAAATAATACAATAAAAGCATTTACTCCCCACCCCTCACCCCCCCCCCCCCAAAAAAAAACCTCAGGTGAGAGGATGGTGGTAAAACCTGCATAATATTATCGTTTGTGTATATGTTCCTTTAAGTTGTTTCTTGACTTATGGTTAGCCCTTGTATTTCGTGGTGTTTTCTTAGGCAAGGAATTATTCAAAGGTGGTTTGCCAGTTTTTTCCTCTGAAGTATATCCTACAGGAACTGTTATTCATCCGCGATCCACATACTAACCAGAGCTGACCCAGCTTAAGATGGGATCTGATGCCTTTAGGCATAATGGTATTGTATGTAAATATAATTTGTGTGCATAAAAGGCACTGCTGGAACACACCTGTGTAGTTTTCTTAAGCATGTTTAGATCCTTAACATCACATACTGCATGATTTAGAAATTTGAAAACAATTGGAGGAAAATTCTCAGAACGTGGAATGACAGCAATAATGCAGATCACAAGAGACATCATGAACTCCAACAAATATTACTGTGGAAAGGCTGTCTTTAAAATATATATATTTTTAAAAAGATGACAAACACAATGCTTGGGAATGTACTGGATATTTTCTGCCATCACCGTCTTTATAGCACTGACAGCTTTGGAAGACTTGTCAACAAAAGAATCTCCATGGTCTAAAATGATTTCATTCATCTTAAAATCATAGCTAAACATTCTATGGCATATCAGTGAGCTCTGCAAGGAATATCTCCAGCACAGGAAGAATAAATACTATGCTCAATCAGAGTTCTAGAGGACCGTGGAATGCTATTTCTACTTTTAACAGTGTTATCAATCCCTTTTACCTTGGCTAACATACAAGAACTGTTACACAACTTAAATTTTAACCTCTACAAATGTTCTTTTGGAGCTGCACATTTTGCCTATTGACAAAAGCTCCTGATATTTCAGATACCAGATCTCCTCCTTCTGGGAGATCTGGGGCTCTTTCACAATAGACAGTTATACTGACATGGTTGCAATAATAATAATAATAATAATAATAATGTTTATTTCTTGCCCGCCCCTCTGTAAAACAATCGAGGCAGGGTACAACAAGGTTAAAAAACAGATTACAGATTAAAATAATTCAAGAATTCCATCCCAACCTCCCCCCCCCCCCACTAAAATAGGATTAAACTAGTTAAGTTTAAAATTAAATTACTCACACTAGAAATACAACACAACATGATACACAAATAAAACCCGCAATGCTGGCGACAGCATGGGTAGCAACAAAATACAGAGGGGGGGATGGGGAGTTGGGAATTGGCTGAAAGATTTTAGGAGCCAGGTAGATTATATGGTTTCAGGGAAGGCCTGCCAGAAGAGATGCGTCTTTAAGGCTATTTTGAAACAGTCTAGCAATGTAATCAGACGCATCTCGTCCGGCAGGCCATTCCATAGCCTGGGAGCAGAAGCAGAAAAGGCCCTCTGGGAGGTCTGCGCTAACCTAGTCTTCATGGGCTGCAACAGATTCCTCCCAGAGGACCGAAGTGTGCGGGGGGGGGGTCATATGGGGAGAGGCGGTCCCTGAGATAAGATGGACCCAAGCCATGAGGGCTTTAAAGGTTAAAACCAACACCTTGTACTGCGCCCAGAAACTAATCGGCAGCCAGTGGAGAGCTTTAAGCACAGGTGTAATGTGCTCTCTCCTAGGTGTTCCTCTAACAAGCCTGGCTGCCATATTTTGAACTAGTTGGAGTTTCCTGGTTAGGCACAAGGGTAGCCACATGTAGAGCGCATTACAGAAATCCAAATGTGAGTTTACCAAAGCGTGCACCACTGTTTCCAGGTCCCTCTGATCCAGGTAGGGGCGCAGCTGGCGTATCAGCCGAAGCTGATAACAGGTGCTCCTGACTGCCGCATTCACCTGACTAGTCATGTGAAGCAACAAGTCAAGGAGCACCCCCAGACTGCGAACAGGGTCCTTCAAGGAGAGTGTGACTCCATCTAGGACCGGAAGATGTATTCCCGAACCTGGTTTCGGGCCTGTAACAGGTAGTACCTCCGTTTTGTCTGGATTGAGTTTCAGCCTGTTTTTCCTCATCCAATCCATTACCGCTGCAAGGCAGTCATTAAGAGGAGAGACGCCATCTGAAGTCTGAACCGACGATCTGGTCATGGAGAGGTATATCTGAGTGTCGTCAGCATACTGAAGACACTGAGCTCCATGCCTCCGAATGATCTCACCCAGCAACTTCATGTAGATGTTAAACAGCATCGGGGACAGGATGGCGCCCTGAGGGACGCCGCAGTTAAGCTCAATCTTGGAAGAGCAACTGTCCCTGAGCCTCACCCTTTGAGATCTCCCAGAGAGAAAGGATCCCCAACTCCCTCAGTCGACTCAAGAGGATGGAGTGATCTACAGTATCAAAAGCCGTTGAGAGATCCAAGAGCACCAGCAGGGTCACACTACCCCTGTTGATACTCAGGCGGAGGTCATCGGTCAGAGCGACCATGGCAGTCTCCACTCCATGTCCTGTCCTGAAGCCGGTTTGAAATGGATCAAGATAATCGGTTTCATCCAAGACAACCTGGAGTTGAGAGGTGACTGCTCTCTCGATCACCTTGCTCAAAAAAGGGAGCAAGGACACTGGTCTGTAGATGTTCCTGTCCAGGGCGTCAAGAGAAGGCTTCTTCAGGAGGGGCTTAACAGCCGCCTCCTTCAGACAGGATGGTAAACAGCCTTCTCTGAGGGATGCATTGATTGTATCCCAAAGGAATACTCTCAGTGCCTGCCCTCCCTGGACGACCAGCCAAGATGGACAGGGATCGAGGGAGCAGGTCATCTTTTTCATACTTCCAAGAAGCTTGTCCATGTCATCGGTACTCACAGGTTGGAACTCATCCAGCAAAATGACATCAACGGAGTTGTTGGACACCTCATCTATTGGTTCTAGTGGAAAGTTGACATCTAAGTCGGCCCTTATCTGAGAGATTTTATCTGCAAAGTAGGTATTAAACGCATCACAGCAGGCCGTCATTGGGTCAAGTAGGGGATTCAACACAGGAGGGACCTGTGTTAGCTCCCCCACCACCCTAAACAGCTCTGCTGGGCGGGACTCTGCAGACGCAATGCGTGCAGAGCAGAAGGCTCTCCACGCTGCACGCAAAGCCTCCCGATAGGCGCAAAGATGCTGACTATGGCGAGTTCTGTTGGATAAGAGCTGAGTTTTCCGCCACTTGCGCTCTAGTCATCGTCCAACCCGCTTCATCTCCCTAAGTTCCTCTGTGAACCAGGGCTTATGGTTAGGAGCGGGTTGGAGAGGACGCTCGGGGGCAATCGCGTTGAGAGCCTTGGGAAGATTGGTGTTCCAGGTGGTGACCAAGGCTTTGATGGGATCACCAGCACTGCCAATCATTAAACCCTCTAAGGCCTTCTGGAAACCGATTGGTTCCATCAGCCTTCAAGGGCAGACCGATCTAATGGGTCCGCTACCCCTGGGGAACAGATAGTGCCTTTTAGCTCCAGCTTGATCAGGAAATGGTCTGTCCATGACAAGGCAGAGGTTTTAGTTACCTCTGCCCACGGATGTTGCTGTTCCGTACTAAAAATCCCATCGAGTGTATGACCAGCACAATGAGTCGGCTCGCTGACCAATTGGGATAGGTTCATGCCTGTCATGGCATCCATGAACTTTAACTGTCACTGTTCCCTTCTATGGAATCCTGGGAGTGGCAGGTGAGAGATGAGAACTTAGATTTCTCAGCCAGAGAGCTCTAGTACCTCAGCAAACTGCAAAACACATGGATCCATTTGCTGCAGCCATAGCAGTTAACATTGAATAATTGTGCTATACTTGTGAAGTCTGAAAGGGCACCTGGCAATATGAGCACCAGTTTTGACAAGACCAGTATATCTCATTACTTGGAAATCTGTACTAGTTTTATTATATCCTTTTGAGTACACCTGATGTCTACAATGTGTATTTCCACCTGCATGTGATACCATTGATCCCCCACCCTGATTCTCTTCACCTTGTGAAATAGTCTTCTAAACAAATTGCACTGGTGCTGCAATCAGCTTCACAGCCACTCCCATGCATTTTCTGTCCCAGACTGCGGCCAGCACACACCAACAAAAGCTGATAAGGCAGTTCCACAAACCTAAACGTTGATCCAAAGAATAGTCCAAAAGCCAGAGCCGAGGTCAGGGTTGGGGAAATCACAGAAGTCAGTCTGGTCCGAGGTCAGGGCAAGGAGAAAGCAGCAAAAGTCCAAATCGTTCCAAGGTCAAAGAAAACCAGAGTTCCAAAGACACAAAGCCAGCACACAGTCACACCAAGAGACTTACAATAAGTTCTGGCAAAGGGATGGCATCCCACAGACACTTAAGTAGGAGACACCCTCACTGTTGGCAGCTGTGCTTTATTACCAGCTTGCTTTTCAGCAAGCCTGCGGGACCGACATACACATGCACTCTCAGCTCTTCTCTCCTTAAAGGAGGGAACCTTCATTTGAAATCTTACTCAGTTGCTTAGCCTCTGAAGGGAGCTCCACAGTGCTAGAGCTTGGCTGGGCTCCCACTCCTAGGGCTGAAATGTCAGGACTGGAGTCTGACATGGCAGAACTGGGACCTGGTCTAGCCTCCAACTCCTCTTGCTCCTGAGGAGCCATGTCCTCCTCCTCATCCTCTGACTCCATCTCTTGGCTGGCCATGACATTTTCTTACAAAAATGTCACATACTGGGAAACTGAATAAATGCTATGAACTATAGGACAATCATAGAACACTCTACCTCTCAGCAGGGATGGGGAAAATGCAGTCAGTGAGCTTCATGCACATCCCTAATGACACTTGCATGTCCCAAGTCCCCTGAAACTCCTCCTCTATTCAATATTTTGGGATTCCTTTCCAGACATTTTAACCTGAAATGACCAAAAATGTCAAAATTGTCACATGCAGGAGTGTAGCTTTTCCTCCCTATCAGGACCTTACTTCCCAAACCCATGGATTTTCAGTTAAAAACAGACAAAATATGGTAACCTAGACATGCTGTTGTAGCCTGTGAGTGAGTCAATTAGTGCCCGCCCGCCCACTCACCCCAGTAGTCCACTCTACCATGTACCAAAACAGGTATATACCAGACCATTGATTCTCAAACCCTGGTTCTCCAGATGTTTAGAACATCAACTTCCAGAATTCTTGAGCACTGGGCACTGCTGCTTAGGACTTCTGGAAGTAGAAGTCCAAAATATCTGGAGAATCAAACTTTGAAAACTACAGCCCTGGCACAACCCATAGTTGCTCAGCCACAGTCCTATGTGTATAATAATGATGGCTTTTATACCAAAACTAAGTATCTCAATCTTATATCTCACTGCGTTTATATTACCATTATGTTTGTAGTGTGTCCTAATCTTGTAAAGAGCTTCAGAAGCACCATCATTATATCAGAACAAGTAGCTTTCATCTGAGCTGCCTGCTGGCCCAGAGAGGCTCTCCTCTAGAACAATGCAGAGAATACAAGTCTGGCAGTGAGATTTTCTGTAGGAATGATCAGTTTTGATGAATAGCTGGATGTGTGTCTAGCTGTGTAGCTTACAATAAATATATAAACAAATTTAGGATCCCAGGAAGGAATGCCGCCATGGATACCCATGTTATACAACCCAAATTACTCACTCTTTAGCTGTTTTAAGCCAGCTAATTCACAAATGTGTGAGAGAAGGCAGAGTGGAGAGAAACAATAGACTATTGAATCCATCTAATTCCCAGACGTTCACAGAGATGCCGCAACTGTGGGTTTTCAAGCAAAGAATGTCTGGATCTGCTGATCCATTTTACAGTCAGCCATTGCAACTGAGCAAATAATAGAAGTAATGGAAGGATGTCAGGATGAATGGTAAATGTGAAATTGAGCTTTGCTTTATATAAGTAAATACTGGGTGGAAGAAGCTGGGAAATCAGTATGATGATGGCAATTGTAGCAGAGGGATGGCAATCCTTAGCAACAGGAAGTATCAAACCAACATTTGCTAAACATATTGAAGCTATGGAATAAGGCAGATATAAAAACTCACATATAGTATGGCAGTAAAAAAACTTCCTCTTGAGCAATCTCAATCCTCAGTCAACCAAAAGACTGAGATTGCTGTCTTTATAAGAATGCAATAACAAATTCACTTCACTTATATAGACATAATTACCATTGAATACAACATTAACATCTTTATAAAGAAGCATGGGATTGTATTGCACAAAAATGAACCAGAGGTAAGGAATTTTGAATTTTGTGGTGAAATTAAATTGCTTAATTAATTGTATTTCTTAGAATTCTTATTCTCCATGAGAATTCCTACGTTGGTCTAATAATCTGGCCATTCTATCAGAAATGAAAAATGGAGATCACATCACTATCCAGAGCATGTTCTGAACTTACATCAGTCATAATTTATCACTAAAGGACAACAGTAGCTTGTACTATTCCCAGATGGATAATTAAAGCAAATGCTCAGGGGGAAAAGGGGGGGGGGGAGAATCCCTCCTCTAAGGGGGCAGACATCAAATTTCATAACAAACAAAGCCCCCAAGAAGAGATCTCAGGTGACAATCTTCATGCTGTTAACATGAACCAAGGAAGTGAAAAGGAACATATGCTTCATCAAGTAACTTTTTTAGTAGCAAGAAGTATCATGTAACAAGGGGAGTTTTCTGCCAAACTGGCAGAGGGAGAAAATCTACACTCTGAACAAAGAAGCAAAAATTTAAAAAGTGTTGTAGATAGATGTTTCCTTTAAAAATTATATTTACTGTTGTTATTATTATCATTAGCAATATCACCATTGTACATTGCTGCAGTTTTTGAGAAAAGAAAAATAGTTCTGTGCTCCACTCTTTGATGCACAAATCAAATAAAGCAGAGAACAGTACCAAACACTGTTGCCCACACTGTGGAGTATCAAAATACAACTCACCAGAGTCGTGAGCCCTGGAGAGTGACCAGTTTGTGATGCTGATGGGCTTTACTGTTCATCCCCTAGTGGGTTTCCCTTCATCACAAGCTTGACTAAGCCCATTATGATAGTAACATACAGAAAGCCTCAAAGACCTACGTGCAAAATTGCTTTGCAGTACTTAAGCTCTCCGGAAATTCAAACTTTTCCATGTGTGGGAGCCAACTAGACTGCTGAGCTATAAGGAAATAGACAGCCACTGATCCCTGCATTATGATCTCATCTAAACTCTGATTGGAAAAGGTTGAGTGCTTATGATCTCAAAACCAGACTGGTAACTGACTCAATGAAGAGTGCTCAGTGTGAGCAAATACTAAAATAGCTGTGTTGGACTCTGGAAGGTGTGGTTAGAATTCACCTCTTCTTCACTTCTTTAAGGAGTTTTGACTCCTGTAAAGGACAGGTTCCCATTCACAGCCACTGTCCATCAACAATGTAAGATGACCCCTTAAAATATGGCTCCAACAATTACTTCTGATGTCACAAATATTCAAATGGCAACCAATACCATCCATGTCAAATATGAGAGTTGGAAAGGGTTTTGAAGGTCATCAAACCACAGGTAGAGCATTTCAAAGCTGCTCTCCTTTTAGCCAATTAAGTGAAAGAATGGGCAGAACAGAGACTAACTCTGTGCCTTTAACACATGATGAAGACCAAATGATGTTGTGAACCAATGGTTCTCAAACTTCTTACCCTTGTGACCACCTTTACATCTACCATTCCCACTCAATGGAGGTATGAAAAAAAATTCTTTGTTTAGTATGTGTATTTTCGTTCACATATTCATATATTTTATAACTCATATTTTAACATTTTCTAAGAGCTCTTCTGAAAGCCAACATAGCATAGTGATTTGAGTGTTGTGTTGGAGCATGTAGAATCAGAATTGAACATGCATCATGCAGAAGACATGCACATGGAACAGGAACACCCTGGAAGGTCTCTGCTGTGTAGCTCTGTGCAGGCTGTAAAGGAAAAATCCTTCCATGCAGAAGCTGCCAGCCAGATAAATAACTGCTGAACTGCCGAGTACACACGAAGAAAACTTTAATCTTTGGTTCCAGTATTTACAATTTATCAAAGTGCTTCACCAGACTCCTATATACAACCAACACCGCACTGAGCGTTCAGCTCATGCTCTTATATACATATGCCCTCTTGGGGTTTTGAGGTCTTACCCTTCCTGGGACATCACCCAGTTTCCTGTCACCTGACAGCTGTGACTGCAGAATTGAAGCCTGCTGGTTTCACCTCATGTCCCTCTTTCATCAGCTTCCTGTGACTCTTCAAAGGTGGAGTCATCATGTCTGCCACCTGAACTCAGGTTACCTAGTCACCTTTGTCCCAGTTTTAGGCTATAGTCACATCTCTGACATTTTCTGTACTCTGACACATTGTACTATGAGTCTGAAGATTAGGGTGTGATTCCTAGCTTGGCCATGAAAACCACTGGGTGACCTTGGGCAAATCACATGCACTCAGCCTCAAGGGAAGACAATAGCAAACCTTATCTGAACAAATCTTGCCAAGAAAACCCCATGGCAAGATTGCCTTAAGGGGGGCATTTGAGGAGAAGTACTCCAGGGAGCACAGCTAGTTAGTTTCTTCCAAGCTGCTCCCGAATTCAAATAATCTGCATAGCCTTGGCAACAGACCTCCTGGCCTGAAAATGCTGCTGCTCAATGCCAGGTTGGTGGACAAGAAAACATCTCTGATCCAGGACTTGATCCTGGATGACCAGGCTTGTATTACTAAGACCTGGCTGGATGAAGCTGGGACAGGGGGTAATCTCTCCCAGCTTTGCCCACCTGGATTCTCCATAGAGCAGCAGAAAAGGCCTGGGGTGAGGAGGAAGCAGAGTTGCAGTGGTCTATTGGAATTCCATCTCCCTTACCAGGTGCCCTATCCCACAGTCTACTGGATATGAGTATGTCTATGTAAAGGTGGGTGACTGGGAAAGGTTAGAGATTCTGTTGGTGTACTGCCCACCCCGCTGCACAACAGTCTCCCTGCCTGATCTGGCTGAGTTAGTCTCTGTGTTGGCCTTGGAACCTCCTCAGCTTGTTGTCCTGGGGGACTTCAACATCCAGGCAGAAACTGCTTTGTCAGGAACAGCTCAGGACTTCATGTCTGCCATGACAACCATGGGACTGTCCCAAGTAATATCTGGTGCCATCCATGTTGCAGGACATACTCTGGACCTGATTTTTTGCTCTGGGCAGGATGATGGTGATCTGGGAGTGGAGGAACTCTCTGTAGTTCTGTTGTCATGGACTGATCACTGCCTGGTAGAGTTTAGATTCACTGGGACTCACAGCTTCTGCAGGGGTGGGGTGAAATTTAAGATGGTCCACATCAGGAGGCTTATGGATCTGGATGGATTCCTGGTGGCTCCTGGAGAGCTTCCTGTTGCCTTGGCAGGTTATCCCTGTCAAAGCCCTGGCAGATTTCCAGAATATGGAAATGTCCAGGGTGGTGGACACAATTGCCCCTGAGCATCCCCTCCCAGTAGAGCCAAACATGCCCCCGGTTAACTAGGGAGCTGGCAGTGATGAAACAAGTGGGTTGGAGATTAGAGTGGCACTGGCAAAAGACTCAGAGTCACACCAAACATGAGCTAAGACCCCTTGGAAGGCCTATGATGGGGCAATGGATGCAGCAAAGAAATTACACTTCTGTACCACCATTGCCTCTGCACAGTGTCGTCCAGCACAGCTGTTCCAAATGATCAAGGGCCTTTTACACTCAGGTCCCCAAGAAAAAAACAAAGGTCACTCAGCCGCTTACTGTGAACAATTTGCAAGACACTTTGCAGACAAAATTGCTTGGACTCACTCTGACTTGGATGCTGTAGCTGACACAGGCCCAGTGGGTGTAATCTTGTCCCGTTTTATTGGATAAGTTTCAGTATGTTTAGCCTGATGATGTGGACAGGATTTTTGTAGAAGCAAGGGCCACCATGCTGGATTCTTGCCCTTCTTGGCCCCTGAAAATAGCTAGAGGGGGACTGGCCAAGTGGGTAAGGGGAGTAGTGAATATTTCACTGCAGCAAGGCAGATTTCCTTCCTGTCTAAAGGAGACTGTGGTGAGGCCACTATTGAAAAATATCTCTCTGGATCCTGGATAACTATCCTGGATAACTATCAAAATTCAAAATGACATGAATAGACTAGAAGGCTGAGCCAAAGCTAACAAAATGAAATTCAACACAGAGAAATGTAAGGTTCTGCACTTAGGGAGGAAAAATGAAATGCACAGATATAAAATGGGGGACATCTGGCTGAATGAAACTACATGTGAAAGAGACCTAGGAGTCCAAGTAGACCATAAGTTGAACATGAGTCAACAGTGCGATGCGGCAGCTTAAAAGGCCAATGCTATTTTAGGCTGCATCAATAGAAGTATAGCATTTAGATCAAGGGAAGTAATGGTGCCACTCTATTCTGCTTTGGTCAGGCCCCACCTGGAATACTGTGTCCAGTTCTGGGCCCCACAATTCAAAAAAGATGTGGAGAAACTGGAGCATGTCCAAAAGAGGGCAACTAAGATGGTGAAAGGTCTGGAAGCCATGCCCTATGAGGAGCGACTTAGGGAGCTGGGGATGTTTAGGCTGGAGAAGAGAAGGTTAAGAGGTGATATGATAGCCCTGTTTAAATATTTGAAGGGATGTCATATTGAGGAGGGAGCAAGCTTGTTTTCTGCTGCTCCAGAGACTAGAACGTGGAACAATGGATGCCAACTGCAGGAAAAGAAATTCCATCTCAACATTAGGAGGAACTTCCTGACAGTAAGGGCTGTTCGACAGTGGGACACACTCCCTCGGAGTGTAGTGGAGTCTCCTTCCTTGGAAGTCTTTAAGCAGAGGCTGGATGGCCATCTGTCAGGGATGCTTTGACTGGGAGTTCTTGCATGGCAGGGGGTTGGACTGGATGGTCCTTGTGGTCTCTTCCAACTCTATGATTCTATGATTCTATGATTAGCCAGTCTCTTTATACTCCATTCTTGAGCAAGGTTCTGGAGTGAGTGATGGCCTCCAAGCTCCAAAGGTTTCTGGATGAAACGGATTATCTAGATCCATTTCGATCTGGCTTCAGACCTCGCTATGGGACAGAGACAGCTTTGGCAGATGACCTACGCAGGGACCTGGACAGGGGGAGTGTGTCCCTCTTGGTCCTGCTGGAGTCCCATGGAGGTCTGTTATGTTCCCCATCTTGTTCAACATCTACATGAAACAGCTGAGAACGATCATCTGGAGTTTTGGGATGAAGTGGCACCAATATGTGGATGACACCCAACTCTGTCTCTCTTTTCCATCTGATTTCAAGGAAGCTATCTTGGTACAGAACCAATGACTGCAGCCAGTAATGGACTGGATGAGGGCAAACAAATTGAAGCTTAATCCAGACAAGACAGAGGTGCTCCTGGTCAGTTGTAAGGCAAATCAGGGAATAGGGACATTGCCTGTGGTACATGGGGTTACACTCCCCCTGAAATCTCAGGCTCACAACTTGGGCATGCTACTGGACTTAACTCTGAGCCTGGATGCACTCATTTGCACTGTTAAAACTTGTGTGCCATCTGCGCCCATTCCTTGAGATGTCAGATCTGGCTACAGTGATACACGCCTTGATTACATCCCATTTGGACTACTGCAGTGCATTCTATGTGGGGCTGCTTTTGGAAACTGTTTGGAAACTTCAGCATGTGCAAAATGCCACAGCGAGAATGCTGACTAGGGCTGGTTATAGGGACCACATAACTCTCTTGTTAAAACAGCTTCACTGGGTACTAGTTTGTTTTTGGGAATAATTCAAAGTGCTGGTTATGACTTAAAAAGCCCTACATAGCTTAGGTCCAGATTATTTGAGAGACCATATCTCCCCACATGAACCAGCTAGAGCCCTAAGATCTTCAGGAAAAGGTTTTCTTTCGCTCCCGCCACCATCAGAGGCTCACTTGGTGAGGACACGAGACAGAGCCTTCTCTGTGTCTGCTCCTATCCTCTGGAATGCCCTTCTATGAGACACAAGGCTGGCCCCTGCCTCACTTGCCTTCTGTTGGCAAGTAAAAATGGCTTTATTCAAGCAGGTTTTTAATGTATAATCATGGGGAGGATTCCTTGGCTATTTGTTATATAGAATGGGTATCATGGTTTTAGTGTGGTTTAAATGTTTGTAATTTCATATTGTTTTCAGATGAGATTTTAACTGTTTTATTGTAATTTGTAATATGCAAAATTGTAAATTTTAGAATTTTATTTGTGAGCCAGCTTGGGTCCCCTCTGGGAAGAAAGGCAGGATATAAATCAAATAAATAAATAAGTAAACTCTCAGGACAGGGATACAGTTTGAGAATCACTGTTGTAAGCTATGGTGCACTTCAAATTTAGAACAGTAGAGTGGCAGTCATTTGCTATTCCAGGGCCTAGCTATGTAACAGGCAAAACATCACCAATATATTAGATTTGAAATGTATGTTTCCTACTGTATCTGGGGCAACTTTTTTATGCCAGTTGCTAGGAAACACAAGGAGGAAGAGGATGCTATTGCAAGCATGTCTTCTGACGGGCCAGTGTGGGAGAAGATAGCTGGACTAGAAAGGTCCTGGTCTCATCCTGTATAGCTATTCTTACGTTCTTAAGGTTTTTGGGGTGGGGTGGGGTGGGGTGGGGTGGAGAATGAGAATTCTCTAAGTACTAGCCTATAAGAAAAAGAGATTATGGATAAAAACAGAGGGCTTGTTCAAACGGACAGAAAAGAGCAGCGAGATGCCGCCCCTTTCTCCCCCAGATCGTGGCTGCACCAACCAAACAGTGCGGCCATGATGTGAATGGAAAAAGGAGCTTTGAAATGCAGCTCCTTTCCATTTCACTGCCAAGGTGTCATTAGCGCCCTGGAGTGGTGCAGTGATGTCTCTTGTGTGCCATGCCATTTGGACACAGCACATAAGACATGTCATTGGTGCATGCACCATTTGGACATGCACCAAAATGGTGCTGGGAGAGCATGAAGCATGCGGATGCACCGCTTTGTGGTGGCCTGGGGCCAAAATTAGGGTTCGGGAGAGTGGTGCGTCCGCACGCTCCATGCTCTCCCAGAGACTAATATTATGGAGAGGGGAAAATAAAACTCCTACATGTTACTATTTACTTATTTGTTTGTTTAAATATGTATGTCCTGCTCTCTCTTTAAACATGTCAGGATGGAGTATAAATAAAAGGACAAAAAGATCTTGCAATAAAATCAAAACAATCCATTAAAACAATATAAATGATAAAACGATTTTAAAAAGCTAAAACATATTAAACAGTTTAATTTGTTTTAAAAGAGATTAAATCCAGTTAGAATACATTAAAACATTTCAAAACCAAGTGTCTAGTGGCTGGTATAGGTATAGTGGCTGGGACACTGTGAGACCAGGGTTCAGATCCCTACCTGGCCATGGAAACACACTGGGTGACCTTGGGTAAGTCACATGCTCTCGTCCTCAGAGAAAGGCAATGGCAAACCTCCTTTGAACAAATCTTTACAAGAAAACCCATTACAGAGTTGTCATTATATAAATCTGAAATTATTATATAAAACTCTGTATAAAAATATGTAAAGACATAAGTCTGAAATTACCTGAAGGGACATAACAACAAATATTTTCACTTGGTGCCACAGCATAGCCCTGTATTATGTCCTCCAAAAAGCATATTGCCCTGAATAATGGGGCATAGAAAGGGACCTCAAGGTTTGGATAGACTTATGTAAGGAGAGGCACTCCTTCAAGAATTAAGATCCCAACCCATTTAGACTTTAAATGCCATTACCAGCACCTGTATTAAATAATATTCTAATAAAAGATATTCATAATTATTCATCCAATGTGAATATTCTCTATTCTAATATTCTTTGTCTAATATTTACTATACTAATCTTATAACAACCTATAATAGTCTAATGATGTTCTCCGACTCTTCTGTGTATGTGTGCGTGTGTGCATGTGTACTGAAATATGTTATTTCTATACATGAGCATTTGATTTTGTGGCAGCTTACTGCTTTCAGAAGAAGTGTATTTTTACTGAACTGCATGTGAGGTAATATATGTGTACTCGGAAAATTGTGTATCTGAATTTAGACATGCGCAACTTAAATTACATGGTACCATCAAGTATTGACATTTCATGGTTGATGGTTTTAATATAACTATTTATGTCTCAATAAATTATACTTGCAGAAGAGATAAAAACTGGAAATTCTAGGTTGTAATAATAAGCATCTTAGGCATACCACTCTGATCATAACTGATATGAATATAAATAGAGTCATTTTAATAACATCAAACATTTCTCTGTCCTGTGACAGGATTTTGGAAATGCAGTCTGTGCTTGGGGGAATCAGGTAGAACGGTGTTTCTCAGACACCTGATATGAATTCCAAGAATGAAAATTTGGTTTCACATATTGGTGTCTAAGGAGTTTCAAGAACCATTTTGATTCTTGAATCTCAATGTCAGATTGTTGATCCATGGGGTGAGGGGGGGGGGCAATATTTGACACCACTTTAACTGTCATGGCTTCATTCTATATAATCCTGAGGGGTTTTTTGTGAGGCATCAGCACCCTCTGACAGAGAAGGTTAAACACCTCATAACACTACAAATCCCAAGATTCCATAGGATGAAGCTACAGCACTTAAAGTGGTTTCAAACTACCTATACATTATTTCATCAGGGTAGATGCAACCTTAGTCAGCTTTGGGGCAGGATTCCCCCACCCCCACAAGGAATTCACACTGATGATTTTTTTTCCTTTAAACAGATTCAGCCAATTTCATGTCTCTATGCTAGATCACCCCAATACGAGTGTATTATACATATCCACAAAAAGAGGTGACAGGATTTTGGAAATGCAGTCTGTGCTTGGGGGAATCAGGTAGAACGGTGTTTCTCAGACACCTGATATGAATTCCAAGAATGAAAATTTGGTTTCACATATTGGTGTCTAAGGAGTTTCAAGAACCATTTTGAAACAAACCAAAAACAATGCAGGATAAAAATCAACTACTGTCTAAAAGTCTTTTTAAAAAAACAGGTTTTTAAGTCAGTATACCACATGAGTATTTTGGCCCCTTTGCCATCAGTAGGGCTGCTTACAAGTCTTGTAAATGTCAATAGACAATATTGGTCACTAGACCTTTTCTGGTTATGCTGATTCACTCTCTAAAAATAGGTTAGTGGGTTTAAAAAAAAAAGCTTTATTCAGCGTGAGATGAACTTCTAATTGTTTCTGACACTAGACCCCAACTATAGTGTGGCTATCCAGATGTGAAATTGCTCTCCATTAAAATGCAGTTTCACTGAAAGCCATTAGTGAGTTTTCTCATCTCCTTTGGACACTATTTTAAATCCCAAGATGGCACATGTTGGGAGGAAATTTTCTGTCTCTCTCTCAATCTAAAAAAAAAGTAACTAGATAGGGTAGTATCTTCTGTATGGGTAAAGGAGAAACCTCTCTGGCAAAAACACATGAAGACTGGGTGGGAGCTGCCTTTCAATTAGTTTTGCTGTCTTTTCTGCTGAACATCTATTTCCAAGGGCTTCTTGTCATGTAGCCTTTGAAAGATCGGTCAACCCTGGCCTTTGCAACCCTATATGAAAATGCAAGGCATAATCCAATCATATGCTCTATGTAAATACACGTAACCAAGGCTCTGATGTTTGTTAAGAAGACCAGCTTAAGAAGGTCTAGTTTTTAATTAAAATTTTAATTGCAAATGCAAAAGGGATGAGGAGGAATAAAAGGGAAGAAGGACAGGATATAGTAATGGTAGGTCCTCTTCTGAGCAGAGTGGTATATAATAAAAGGTAGTCTGCCATTCCCACCATTTCATTTTCTGTAGTAGAGGTTGAATCTCCCTTATCCAGAATTCCAAAATCCAAAATATTCCAAAATCCAAAATTATTCACATGTGTGGCTGAGATAGTGACACTTTTTCTTTTTGATAATTCAGTGTACACACAATTTTTTCATGCACATTTTTTTAAAAAATATTGTGTATAAAATTATCTCCACACTATGTATATAAGGTGTATATGAAACTTAATTGAATTTCATGTTTAGAGTTCAGTCCTATCTCTAAGGTGCTGAACACATGGGCACGATACAATGAGCCAACCTCACTGCATCCTGCCTGTGTATCTGGCCCATTCCCAACCCCAGCACCTATCTAGTCCAGCCTTTCTCTCCCTCACGATGATGGTGTAGGGGTATCATTCAGCTCAGCAGAGAGTGGGAACAAAAACCCAGAAGACTAGTGGAATTAATGATCTGCTGTGGGCCAAGGACCAAGAACAAGGTTGCTGTTTGGCTGCTTAGACCCCAGGAATCACCACAGGAGCGCAGGACTTTTGACCCATGGTAAAGGTCCTGAGAAATGGGAGAATGAGCATAAATCTTCCAGCAGAAAATAAGATTATTTTCAATCTTGATAAAACTGGCAGCTATGCTTGGTTCTTAGCCCAGCTTTAACCAACAAATTGAGAAATTTCATTCATCTCTGGACAGAGAGATTATAAATAATAAGCTCTCTTCTCATTGATTTGCTACCATTAAAAAGATAATCAGACTCCAAGGTATTTATCTCTAACATTTTTCTGCTACTGAAGGAAGCCTTTCTGAAATTACAATTTCAACAGATGCCATCTGTCTTTGTGGATGGTAGCCACATTCCTGTAAGTGACAGACTTTGCATTTATGGAAATGATTGTGTGGCAGATTTGTGCATCATTTATACTGCTGTCCATTGTATGCTCACCCCAGAGAACATTTCCTGTCTCATTTTGTGCCTGAGCCTAGTGGGTACACAGCATACAATATGGTAATCTACTTTTAGACAAACATGAACATGTATCTTATCAAGCTGCATTATATGCAACTGCAGCTAAGAAAATCAGAGCAAAGGCAATAGGCTGTTAGAGATCGAAAAGAACTAATTTCTTGAACAATTCCAGGCTGGGTTTAATTTTAATGTTTTTCAATGAAGTAAGCAATATGTATTTGATTTTGATATAAGGGTGAAAGCTGAGAGGAAGCAAATGAACCAATTTGAAATGTGGTGCTGGAGGAGAGTTCTGCAGATACTGTGCTAAAAAGACAAATAAATGTGTCCTAGCAAAAATCTGGCCCAAACTCACTAGAAGCGAAGATGACTAAACTGAGCTTGTTGTAGCCAGGATATATCATGAGATGATTCAACTCACAGGAAATGGGTACAATGCTTGGTAAAGAGCAAAGCAGTAGGAAAAGAGGGAAACTGCATTACAGGTGGATTTATTTGATCAAGGAAACCACAGCCTGAATTTGAAAAACCTGATCAGGGCAGTTGATGACTGGGGGCTCCTGGGGGTCCTTCATCAAGGGTCACCATAAATCAAAGGTGACTTGATGGCAAATAGCAAGAAATGGGTACTGAATGTGTGTTTTATAGTTTTGGTTATGCCAGTGGGCATGCTATTCTTAGAAATAGACAAGTTACTGAGTAGTTTTCTTAAGTGTTAAGGTGTGTTTTAGGTCCTATTTGTTTTTGTTTTTTAATGTGCATTTATCTTTCCTTTTTGTATTTGTGTCTGTGCTTTCCCTGACAGAGATATTCTGCTGTACTATGTCTTTTTTGCAATCGCCAATGGCAAAATGAAATAAAATGCTTCACACTCACACTCTGTGCAGATATCATAGAGAGACAGCCTCTCTGTGTCTTGCATTTTTGAAGGAATTGCACATAGGAAGCTTAGCAGTCCAGTGATTCCAATGATCTATATTCTTGCATGGCAGTTAATCTGTGCTTTATGTTTCACATTGCTTCATATAGCTCAACAGATTATTACACTCTAAGGTTCATTTGTTAGTGTAAGAAATGTAAAGTAGGGTGATGGGGGGAAAGAGCATAACTGACTCCAAAAGCTTTTCTATAGAGATAGGAATATTGAGGAGAGAGGCACTGGGCAACCTTGAGTTAGCCACACTCTCTCAGCCTCTAAGGAAGGCAATGACAAACCTTCTCTGAATGAATCTTGCCAAGAAAATCCCATGATAGGGTCACCATAAGTCAGAAACAAGTTTAAGGCACCCAATAACAGCAAAAGATTGGCTGCTAAGCAGGCCCGGCCCTGACTGAGACACTGATGAAATGAATGCCAATGAATACCAGGTGCTGTAGGCTAAATTTCAGAGGAAGGAACCAGTAAAACCACCTCTGAATATTCCTTGTATGAGAAAACTCTTTTAATTTCATGGGATCACCATAAACCAACAGGTGCCTTGAAGGCACATATGCACGGAACTAGAAAATTAGAGGGATTTTTAAGGCTGGATAGAGAAAGAAACAATATAGGAAAAACTTGTGATTTGTATCTGAGTGTTAATGAAGCAGAACTGAAGGGCAAGAGGGAAAAGCCAAAGCAACAAGCAGTGAAGGAGTGAATAACTATCAGGAGCAAGATAAATTGTTGTTGCTGTTGTTGTTGTTGTTTGCCTTCATGTAATTTCCAACTTATGGCAATTCTAAGGTGAACCTGTCATATGACTGTAGGGGGCGATGCTCATCTCCGTTTCTAAGCCGAAGAGCCAGCATTGTCCGAGGACTGCTCTGGTGATCATGTGGTCAGCGTGACTCCACCGGACACTGTTATCTTACCACTGAGAAGTGGTACCTATCTGTCTACTTGTATTTGTATGCTTCTGAACTGCTAGGTTGGCAGAAGCTGGGACTAATGACAGGACCTCACCCCTTCCTGCAGCACCCAGGCCTCGAACTGCCAACCTGCCAATCTTGCAATAAACAGAGTCAGCATCTTAACCACTTGAACCACTGCATCGTCCCCTACAAAGTCAAAATGGTGGAGGGGGCTGTGTGTCTGTGTGCTTACACAACTGGCTACACTTTCACAGGATCTAAGGCTGCAACTACACTGTCCAAAGTTCAAAGTAATTTTATTGTTAAGAGCTAAAAGCCGTCACTATACAAAACAGGTCCAGTCAATATGAGCAGTATGTACAGTATACGCAGAGACAAAATAAAAGGGTAAAGGCACAAAAACCACAAATAAAACATAAAAATATTGATTAAAAAGGCTCATCTGTAAAATACAATATGACCTCGTTAAAAATGATAAAAATATAGAACAGATAAAAACTCCTAATCATTGTTCCCAATTTGAGAATTGAGTCTAATCTTACTAGCTGCTAACGCAAATTTTGCTACCATATAAGTGATAGATACATCATTGTCAGCCAGAAGAACACAAATCTGCTGAAAACAGGGTCTATCAGAAAGAGAATGTAATATGCCTGCGAGAAACCTTTGTCTGGGGGATACATAAAGAGGACAATGTAAAAGATAATGTTCAATGTTCTCTACGTCCCCGGATTTGCAGATACATAATCTAAGATGGACGGGGTGTTATTATATCTGCCTGTCAAATAGACAGAAGGCATACATTGGTACCTTAGAGCTGTGAATGCTTTTCTGATAGGGGCCAGAGTAAGATGGAAAAAGTAATACTCTAACCCAAACAAGGTCTTGTATAGTGGGTGCCACAAGGAACAAGTAGAGTTCGAAAGTGAATGTAAGTCGGACTATTTGGAGGCAAGATGAATTTTCTCTTTAATCAGTTGCTTGACTCTACGGGAGGCAAAATTTGGTAATGAGTCCACATTAATCTTATAGCTCTGGAGTATCACTCTTACTAAATATACCCAGGAGCTTGGAGAGGTAACAGATAATTGCTGTAGAAATGTAGAAGTCTGACACCACTTTAAGTGCTTTAGCTCCATCATACAGAATCCCAGGATTTGTAGTTTTTAGTTTTCACTGCCAGAGTGCTGGTTCCTCACAAAACTAGAAATTTCAGGATTCTGTAGAACGGAGCCATGGCAGTTAAAGTGGTGACAAACTGCATTATTTCTACAGTGTAGACTTTCCCTAAAAATGCAAAACTACTTCTGCAATGATTTTCATGCTAGCACAGTGCCCAATAGGATGCTGCCCTTGCCTTCATTTGGCCAGCATATAAAATCTCTCAATTGCAGCCACACTTCAGCTTTCCTCCAGGGCCAAGAAAACCTGTGGTTTGAAAGGGGAAAAAAATCTCTGTGGCTTTTGGCCTGCCACCGCAGATAGAGGAGTGGGCTTACTTTACTATGAAATACCTGCTGCCTCCATTATTCATAAGTCACTCTTCTATTACACAAGTAACTTTCTCTCATCCTGATGTATTTTGATGTAACGACTTTTCGCCGGCCTCTAGGTTAAAACAGATTAATATTGGGTGTGGCTTTATATCTGCCACACTTATCTTCCAGGGTATCTGGAAAATTCTTCTCATCTGCATTCAGATGCCCAGAGCATAATAACAGTTGTAAAAGGGAAGAAACAAAGCCATGACAGATGCTAATAATGAAAATAAGAACATTTCCTAGTAGGGTTGCCAGTGATTAAACCATTGGGGGGAAAGGGGGGAGGGGCTTTGGCAATACTTATCACATAATGACACCTCCAACCTATAGCTGCTCTGATCCTGATCTATAACTGCTGTCAATGACCTCACAATTACACAAGTCCCTACATGCAAAACGTTGCTGCCAAGGCAGTTGTGAGATTGGCAGTGGTGTGGTGTCAGTGTCCTCTCCTCTCCTCTCCCCCTTCCCCCCTCTCCCTCACTATTCCCAAGCAAGCTGATTAACTTTATTTTTCTATTTCTTTTATTTTAAAAAAAACTTAATTCATAGTAGCAAAACTCTGGAATTGCATGAAATCAAATAAAAAATAAAAATAAAATAACTGAAAGTCATGCTGGGTAGGGCATAGGGCATGGAGACGAGGTTAAGGGAGATTGAGGAACAGACCGTGATGGGAGCAGCCGCCCCAGTCATGAGACTGAAAAGAGGTGATGGCTGCTCTGAAAGTTGTATATTTGCATTTTTTAAAAAATCTGAATGCTGCAATAATAGGGCTCTTTTGGTAATGTCCTATGTTTTTAGAGTCAAAATATAAGACCTAGAACTTTATCGCATTCATTTTTTCCTCCATTATGGGGACAAGAACGGGACTCTCGGGAGCGTGCCTGAACGGATTTTATCGCACACCAAAACGTCCACAAAAAGGTCCCATTCCAGCACCCGTCCTCGTTCAGTGCTGGGAAGAGTCATTTTTGAAAAACGGAAAACTTCCGTCGGGCAAAAATGACACTTCCCAGCACTGAACGGGAATGGGTGCCGGAGTGGGGCCTTTTTGTAGACTTTTTGGTGTGCGATAAAATCCGTTCAGGCACGCTCCCAAGAGTCCCGTTCCCATCCCCATAATGGAGGAAAAAATGAATGCAATAAACTTCCTAGAGATCACAGCAATGGTGTCATTAAGCAATAAGCAACAACTGAAAATGACCTCCTTGGGGAGACAAGATTTAAAAAACTTCTACATTTTTAATCTAGCCTGCTTGCTTCTAGCCTAAAGGTGGATATAGAGCAGAGAGAGAAACCTGGCACCACAACTGGAATGGAAGAAGGAACCCCACCCCACAGTCTTTGTAAGCTGCAGCAACAAATCAATAAAACCTTATAAAGTGTAGCAAGCTGCTGCTGTATTAGATGAATTGTAAATTTACACACAACTCTTTCCTCTTGCCCCAAACTAAAATCGGAGAATTTACACCCCATCTCCCACCTGGAGACAAGCCATGAAAACTGGAGACTTAGGGCCAAGCCCTCAGACCTTGCAACTCTATCTCCTGGAGGACTATTCCTCACTTAATGCACAGAATTTTAATTTGCCTCAAACAGAATAAACACTGAGCAGACCATGACTTAGGTTTGCTTTCCCTTGTTCCTCATCACAATCCCCCACTGTGCTAAGATATGGCATAAATTCAGTTGAGCTCAGCTGTGTAACAAGCCTAGAATGTTAAACACATACATTGCAACACACTCATCATTACATCTTTCCCTCGGCTCTCTCATGCGCTCCAGTCAGTTTTCCAACTGTGTTTTGAAGCAGCACAAATGCCTTTGTAGTGAGACATGAAATGCTAAAAACTTCATATCTTTGGTAATAATGGGTGCCTTTGGAAGAGTCATTAGGTGAGAATAGAGAATAATGTACAGTTGAGGAACAATGTTCATTTGTTTGCTTGCTTTTCTGACTTCTATCCTGTGTTTCTCCCAGAACTGGTATTGGAACCATCCCACAACAAAAGTAAGAACAGAAATAATAATAGGTGCAGATAAAAAATAAAAAGGGTTATAATGTTAAACACAATTTAGCCAATTACAATGTTAAACACTATGAAATTAAAATATAGTGTGAAAATTCATCCATAAAAGGGTAGCACTAGCATATGTTTTTAAATAAAAAGCCTGATTCTTCACAGCCAGTCGATTTCCAAAAGCAGCCAGCCAATTACCACCTGAATAAAAATGTCTTTGCCTGAAGGCAGAAGGACAACAGGGAGGAAGGCCACCCTAGCCTCCCTTGTTTGTTTGTTTGTTTGTTTACTTTGCTTTCCTGCTTATTTTTACATCATTGTAACAGTACAAATAAGCAAAGTCCTTGTATATACAGCTAGAAGATTACATCTAGACCAGAGATGAAAAATGTATGGTTCTCCAGATACTGTGAGCTTGCAACTCCCATCAGACCTAGCCAGCATAACCAGCTGTGAAGCACAATGACAGCTGTAATTCAGCAAACAGCTGGAGGGCCACAAATTGCCCCATCCCTAATCCAGACAAATAACTCCCACTATGGTAAAACTGTTAATGGGCTAATGGCAATTCATAGACTGAGTAGTGCCAGGGTCCTTTACATCAAATGGTGGGAAGGAGGCACCCACTCTGCTCAGTCTTCAAACAGTCAGTGGTATTATGCACTATACCATTTTATATTACAAGTGAGAACTTTTAAGATGGCAGCTTGGCTAGCATGGTATGTACCATCTAAAAATCTAAAATCTGCAGGCAAAAGAGTATTGTCTGTTCCACCAACATACACAACCCTGTCAAGGCTACAAGCCTTTCAAGGTCTGCATCAATGGAACAGTCTTCCTATTAACCTCTGGCTGGAGGAGAGGTTTTTGTAAGACCTTCCTCTTTGAATCACCAGATTAAGATGCTGAGTTGTGCCTCGGGTGACTGAGGCCACATTCATACTAGCCCATTTGCCCTGGTTAGATCTGGATGAGATTGTGCATGCCATTACCGAATCTCTCTGGAAAGAAGTTCATACTACCCTTTGCTCCGATCGATGTTTCCCGGTGCATTTTACCCTGCTGGAGTTCATACATGCAAAAGTAACAATTCAAGATGGAGCCTCCTAGTTGTCAATCAAATGATGTCATGGTGACGTCTGATGCAACCATTGGCTGCACGAGCTGTTTGGGTTTTTTATATATATATACTTTTTTATATTTAACAGCTTATGCACATGGAGGATAGGGCTGGGAGCGGTGCACCTTGTGGGGATCCTTTCCCCCACCTCTCCCTCCTCCTCCTCCGTTTTTATCAGCACCGAGTCGGGCACTCTTGCACTACTGTATTTTATTATTTTATTTATTATTTTATTTTATTTTATTTTATTTACAATTTGACAGCTCATGCGCATTCTACACGGGGCTTTTTAAACCAGAGGGGGAACTCACAGTCCATATATGGATAGTTGGTTTCCATATATGGATTGGGGTTTCCTCTCCCTTCATTTAAAGAGCCCCATTCATAGTGAGCATTTAAACGAAGGGTGAGGGAACCCGAATCCAACTATCCATACATGGACTGGGGGTTCCCCCTCCAGTTTAAAGAGCCCTGTGTAGAATGCGCATGAGCTGTCAAATTGTAAAAATAAAATAAAAAATAAATAAAATAAAATAAAATAAATAATAAATAATAAAATAAATAAAAATAAAATAAAAAATAAAAAAACAGGACTGCCCGATGAAGCCCAGCACCGGATCAAAGCTGGTGGTTGCCAGGAGAGGAGACATGTTCCACCCCCTGGCCTTTACCCCTCCCCTGAACTTGACCCGATCATGATCGGAGCCAAGTTCACATTCCCTTGAACTGGTTTTTCCGAAAAGAAACAGTAAATACCCCGCTTTCGGAAGAACCGGGTTTAGTGGGATTTGTGCTGCAACACGTGTGCAAGATCCTGATTCCCTAGTGAAAAAAACAGTGCCAGTATGAACTTCTCGGTTTTAAACCGGATTACAAACCAGTTTATATGGTAGTCTGAATGGCCCCTGAGATGGGTAGTGACTGGTGTGGTGCTGGGGATGGCATTAATTTATATTTATAGTTTTATGTTTTTATTGTCTCTATCTCTGATGGTATGTTGATGTTCAACCCTTTGGTGAAAAGGGTGTTATAAATAAAATGTTTTTATAGTTGTTGTTGTTGTTGTTAAGATAGAAATCTTTGCATATCATACTTTTCTGCTTCTCAGAACAACATGACAAGGAGAAGGCCAACTTGGATGTAGCCATTGGTCACACAAATAAAAGCCACATCTTCTCCACAATAGAAGAAGCACCTCCTGCTGAAAAGAAGACCCTGCTCCAATAGTCAGTTTTCCTTGGACTGCCTAGATCAAAGAAAGCACAATCTAGTGCAGCAGGTGAGAAAGATGTGGGCTGCAATTTTTGCATCTCTAGCCAACATAATAAATGGTGCAAGCTGAAGAGTATTGCAGTCTCACAACATCTGGAGTCCCACCCACCCCCCTTCCCCAGCTGTAGTCTCAGCCATTAGCCGGATGTCTAAATGTAACTGGGGTGAATGTTTTTCTGTTGTACTGTATTGCTACAAGCTGTTAGAATCTCCTTTGAGGATATCCAGTATCATCATCATCATCATCACCATCACCATCATCATCTCTATCTGTCTTTTTACCAAAAATTGATATTCAGTGCAGCTTACAAATTTGAATGATTCCAATGCAGTTAAAAACATAATAAAAAAGGCAACACAGAAACAGAATTAACTTATTAACAAGATTAAAACAATTTAAAACACACACTTAACAGAGGTAAAAAGCATATAATAATAGAATTTATAACAATAGAACACACTCTTTTCCTTAAGACCCTTTAGTTCTAAAACCTTGTTTGAAAGAAGTCTTCATCTATTGACAGAATAACAGCAAAGAGGGGACATTCTAGCCTACCTAAGGAGGGAGTTCCAAACTCTTGGAGGAGCCACCAAGAAGGCTTTGAATGAACTGAAAGAAATGAATAAATGTTTTGTTTTGTTTTTTAACTCTGTGCAGACAAGAAAATTCCCAGATATTAGGGAGGAGGTTTCTGAAATATAGTAGTTTTCGATATAGCATCACTGTCCTCTCCCTGGGAGACAAAAGATTGTTACAAGATTGGGGCTTGGAATGAATAACCTCAATGGCTCTTCATCTCTACAGTTCTACAACTCTAAGGCCGGAGTCTGGGCAGAAGTCTGCTCAACTGGTTAGTCCAGTTGAGCAAGAGATTACTTGAATAGCCCGGGTTTGGATAATTCTAATAAGAACATTAGAGGCAATATGTTACCACATGAACTTAGTAAATAGTTAGTTGATTGATGTCAAAAGTCCATTTCTTTCCTACCTCTGCCCCTCTAGCTAAGGACTATATCATTTATAATGATGTTATAACCCAGCTGCCTTGGAAAGGAAGCAAAAAAACTGCACTTTGATACAGACAAAGAACAGATGCAGAGATCTAAGACTGGGACTTTGAAAAAGCTAAACACATGTTGGGTTATCTACTGCTTCCCAAGAAATTATGGAATGTGTATATACATGCAAATATTTCAAACATGTATTTTGTAATATTTTATAATACTACAAAATATTCTCCCTCTTCATCTTCTGAGGAAATTTAACACAATTCATCACTGCCTCCCCACCCCTAGATCTTCTCACCATTCAGAGAACTGAGGAAAATTTTCCCCTTGCAACTGGGGAATAGTTGATGAATAGCTTTATGACATTAGGAGCTCTTTGTCTAGACCAGGTCTTAGTCTTATTCTGAATTTCATGTATATCATACATTACCAAGATTACCTGTACCTATGTTTATATCTTAAGTGTTGCCTGATTTTTTGGTTCCAATTGGGTATTCAGCCAAGTCGCCTTACAAGTGACTAAGAGCAGCTATTTGCCTTGTTTCCCCTAAAATAAGACATCCTCTGAAAATAAGACCTAGTATAGGTTTTTCTGAATTGCTAAATATAAGGCCTCCCTGAAAATAAGATCTAGCAAATTTTTTGTTTGGAAGCATGCCCCCCCCTTTTTTTCCCCTTTTTTCTTTTCTTTTTTCTTTTTTTTTCTTTTTTTCCCCTTTTTTTGGGAGGGGAGGGTTCAACAATAAATGTGAATTCTTCTTCATGGAAAAATAAGACATCCCCTGAAAATAAGACCTAATGCATCTTTGGGAGCAAAAGATAATATAAGACACTGTCTTATTTTCAGGAAAACATGGTACTATAACTACTTTTTTGAGAGACCCTCAAGGTCTAAGAGTTTATAAGATTTTATTATCAATCTTGCATTTATCCAGATGGCAGCCTTCTACCCAGCTGGTTGTAGTGTTCACCATTACCCTAGAATGTAGATGTCTCCATATGTGTATTTATTGCTGTGTTGTGACTTCGAGTTGACTCCAACTTATGACATAGGGTTTTCTCAGCAACCCTTTTTTATAGGGGATTTGTCCTTGCTTTTATCTGATGTTGAGAGCATATGGCTTGCTCACGGCCAACCAGGGGGTTTCCACTGTTGAGCATGGATTTGAACATTTGTTTCTCAGCATTCTAATCCAATACTCAGACTTCTATACTATGTTGGCTCCCTGTATATGTGTAAAAATACATGAAAACACAGGAAGCTGATTGTGCCTAAACGTAGCTTTTTATTACATCTTGATAATAATGGTCACTCCTGATGGCTGGACAGCTTGAAATAATTTACTATTTAAGGAAATAATAGGAATAGAAAATATTTTGACATGATTAATACTCTTTTCCAGTTCCAATGGAACAGTGTAATGTCAGTTTCTTGTAAAAGGAAAATGTTTAAATAAGCATGGCAAGCATAGATTTGACACTCTGGAGATCTGGGAAATTCCCATACAAGAACTACTGGTGCCGTTCAGTCACTTTCGTTTACATCTGAAAAGCCTGAAGGATGTACAGGTCTCCTACGACCTCTTATATCTGTACACAGTAGGAAATCCTTAGTAAAGAAGGTTTCTGCCAACACCTGGGGGCATGCATAATAAAATATATGCAGTGATTCTGTGAGTCCACCCCTGGAAACCTCATTTGTATTATTGCAGTAATTCAAATGAATATGCACATCCCTGTAAGACTGAAATGAAATTATACAATCATATTTGTCGCCTGATTCAGTTTGGTGTGTACCCTTCCCCACCTCTGCTCAAAATGTTTAACACATTTTGACCTTTGCAATTAGCCATGCAGTTAGCCATGTTAGCACTCTTATTTAATTCCATCCTTCAGAAGTGCTTTGCAGTTTCTAGAATTAATCACAGAATGTTAGAATAGACTGAACCCTCACTATGAAGGGAATGATTCACAAGGACCGGAAATGCAGTGTGCTTTCAAGGTAGTAGCCTGTCAGGAAAAGACATGAATGTGCATGCTGACACAAAGCCAAGGAGCAGTCAGGAAATCAGATTGGCTCTGAACATCCTTCACGATGGCCCAGGCTAAGCAGGAAACCATTATCTGAGCTCAAACATGCAACATGCTCTCATTCAGTTACAAATCCTGATGGAATGATGATTAGGAGGAGAGAGTCTACCACAATGTCTCTCTTATATGCACATCATGACAAGGAGAGATTACAGATGTGAATTTAATACATAGCTAAAAATTTCCTATCCACAAAAATAAAACAGAAGAAAAAGAAAGAGACTTTTCCAGCCTCCAGAAGGATCAATACTTTCAGGTAGCAAATACATTTGTATTTATCATTTTTGCTACATTTATATCCCACTTTTCCTCAAATGTGTTTCATGCAGCATGCACAGTCTTCCATCCCCTTTTTAAAATCCTCTCAACAATCCTGCAAAGTAGGTTAGACTGATAGTGAGTGGTCCACAATCAATCACTGGTCACTCAGGGCTGTCTAGTCCTAGTACAATTCTTGAACCACTGCATCATACTGTCTTGGTGTCACGTTTATAATTCTTGGCTTTGAAAACCTCAAATAGCCTGATACCTGGGTATCCAATGAAGTGTCTCCTCACATACAAATCAACCTATTTATTGGGATTTTTGGAGTCCCCTCTCAGAGAGCCTCCCTCTTTGGAGAGGAGACACATGGTCTTTTCTACAGTGGTAATCAAACTAAGAAACTTTTCCAAGACAAGTGAAGCATATCCTGTTCTCTTAAGATTTTCCCTTAATAGTCTGTTTGGCATTTTATGAATTTTAATTGCTGACCCATATTTTGAATTTATTTTACTTTCACTTTTATATTGTAAACTTTTTATTGTCAGACCAGAGACTACACTGTCCATGTATCAGGGAGCTGCAGCTATTCCTAGCCCTTTTAAAAATTATTATTCTATTGGAGTGTGTTTTTTATTTTTATTTTTGTCAATCTCTGCAAGTAAGCAAGTACAGAAATGGGACTGAAATACAACTAGTCAAAGTAGGTCTTCAGATTAATAATATTTTCTCACAAAAAAAATTGATAATGACAGTGCCTTGTTGAATGTCAATATTCTCCTTGTTTTGCATTCAACCATCTGATTCATAAATGCCTGATGAAACCAAAAGGAAGCCTGTATATCACCTCTGTGGATTTTACTTCGGTATTTGACCTAACGGATAGACAGACCCTTTGGGAGAAATTGTCACACGCAAATATAAACACCTGTTGTTTTGTTGCAGCAACTCTATTCTTATAGTGAAGTGCAAGTAGATGTAATAGGTACTCTGGCAAAGTTAACAGCAGAAGAAGTGTCAGGCATGGTTGTCTATTGGCCCTTTTTCTGTTCAATTTGTGTATGAACAATCTAGTCTCTCGAAAGTAAACAATGGCCCAGAACAGACTAGCATAAAAGCTGGTTTCCAGCCAGCTTAGACACGTGGTGTACAGACAACACACGCCCCCAAGATGCCTGGAAGCTGGCTTCAGTCTGCCCAGTTGCCCACACATGGGCTGGCTTCCATGTGCTCTGGTGATGCGGCATTTGTACACAACACATTGCTAGAACACCTTAAAGCCAGCTTCTGGCCACAGCATGGATGGAAAGCTGGCTTTTTGCCACCAAAAAAGAGAAACGGCTCCTTGCGACTCCTTTGGGGGGGGGATTCAAGATAGATTGGTGCCACAGTGTGCAGTTACCACAGCCCCAATCCACCTTGGGAAGGGACATCTTAAAGCCCCTTTGGAGCAGTCTATTTTGTTCTAAAGTTGGCTACCAATCCTGAAAAACACCAAAATCAAGACTCAGTACATGTAAATGAACACCACCCAGGGTCAGAGAGGTTCCCTGCAGACAATAGATTGCTAATTAAATATCCTCCCACATATCCTCCCACCCTGAAGCCTTGCCATTCAGCAACAGACCAACACACAACATGTAAATCACTTCTTCCTCCCATACCTCCATGCCACTACCATCAGAAGATGCCAGCGACAAATGCAAGTGAAACATTAGGAATAAATTCTTCCAGAATGCCGCCACAGCCTACAAAACCTGCAGAAAACAATCTAGACTCCGAATTGAATTCTGCAAATTGTTTTACATGTTCTACAGGAAACAGAAAGATCCAGATGCTATTATATCCTGACAATATGGCCTTCTTATCAACCACTCAGAGAGGTTTCAGGAAACTTCTAATAAAACTAGACAAAGTTTGCACTTGGGATAATGTGGTTACTATTACAAAACAAAAGTGATGGCGTTCTCTATGAGGAAACACCTGCATAAATGAAAATTCAGTGGGAAATTGATTGAGCATGGCCATGGTATAAAATATCTTGAGGGACATTTTTTGTACCATGGAAACTGGAAACATCGTTTGGAGGCATCAAAAGTGGCCTGAAGGACAGTAAAAAGCAATACTAACTTTTGGGAGAGTTAGTGGTAGTCCCCTGTTAGCTCCTATCTTAAAGATCTTTATAAACAAAGCTTTAGACAACTGCTATATGGGGTAGAGCTATGAGGACAAGATCATGCTGCAACACTTGAAATAATTCAGAATATGTTTTTGAAAGAACTGCTGGCACTCCCTATAGAGGTACTTTTCTTGTTGCTAAGGCTGGGATTTGATCTCTCTTCTATTAATCCATAAAATATCTATATGAGAAAAAACTGATGAGTTTGAAGGATTGTAATTTAACAAAACTATGTTTCACTGAGCAACCCACTCAGAATGGGAGGGCCTGTTATTGGTCTTCATTGTCCCAATCTTATTTTGATCCAGATTTCTATAATGCAGAGGGACAAATATTTTATTAGACACAGAATTTTTGAATTTCATTTCCATGAAAAAAAAAATGCTTGCTAGCCAACAGCAAGTGTTCTCACCTTGATACAGCCTTCTAAAGAAAGAACAATATTTTCCACAGTAGTTCCAAGATTTAAGTTTTGCTGCTCTTAGAAAAGCTTTTTACTAACCTCCATTTTCAAACAATGTCATCAGCTCATCTAGAGGGAAGGTATTAAAGAATCCCCTACACACAGCAGCTGTGTATTTGTGGCTCTGAGGAGATGGAAATCCTAGTACACTATTTATTACACTACTTATTATATAGTGACCCCAGGATGCATTTTGTGGGAGAGCTCTTGAGAACAGAGGTGGATTGGATGTTGCCTGATATTATTTGTGACGGGCAGATCATTCTAAATCTATTACTCCACAGTAGCAGCCCAAAAGATCCACTGCAAATTTCTAAAGACATCAAAAGTGGATTGCAAAGGGGATCGGTTGTAGCGATCATTATTATTGTTGGTCCAACATTTTATCCAGTAACCTCTGTTTTGGTTCTTTCATTTCTAACTTTTTTCTTTTTTATGGGGGAGGGGGCGATTCCTTTGCCTAATGTAAGTATGTCAGTAGTATATAATTTATTGTACCAGATACACTGTATTAGCAGAATGTTTTGTAATGGACATTTTGCCATAGACAAATAAAACTATTGATTGATACTCTAACAGTCAATTTACATTACAGGGTCGTGAGAAGACTAAAATGTTTGGAATTAAATTGTAACAGTTTGAGTGGAAAGCACTTTGTTACAGCTCTGTACACATCACAACGTACTTAATTTGGCTTTTAAAAAAACGTTTTAAACATTCAGTTTCTAGATGGATATACACTACTAGCTTCCAGCTAAGTTACTATGGAAACATGGCATTTTTCCAGTTCATATTTAAAGCTTTTCAGAGCAATGTTACATCATGTCACTGCTTAAAGCGACTAAGATAGCTGTCCTAAACTTTTTCTTGGGAGTGAGCATATTACTTCATGCAGAGGATGGACATATTAATGTCTTCAATTTTGTGTAAGAACAGTATACAATAAAACCATTGAGAGACTTTGGTTTAATAATTTAATCCTTTATTACTTCTTTAAAACACATTGTTTTCCTCTTCAGAGGGAAACAGAGTAGTCCAGCATGGACTTAGAGGTTAAGTGCCTGCTTATTTATTTACAGCATTTTTACCTGCTTCCTAGCCACAAGGATTCTTGCAGTAGCTTCTTCTTGTTGTGTGCCTTCAGGTCCATTCTGATTTATGGCTACGTAAGGCAAACCTATCACAGAGTTTTCATGGCAAGATTTGTTCAGCAAAAGTTTATCCTTGCCTTCCACTGCAGCTGGGAGAGTGTGACCTGCCCAAAATCACCCAGTGGGTTTCCATAGCCAAACAGGAATTCAAACCCTGGCATTGTCTTAGGGCTTGTCTACACCAGTGGGAAATCCCTTACTCACCCCTTATTGGCTGCGAACTGGGCACACAATATTCCTCAGACTTCACAGGCAATGTGGGCATTTTCTTTGAAAATTTGGAGGGGAAAAAACCCTACCTTTTATTTCTTATTCACTACAGGACACACAATTGTTGTAGGACCACCATTTTCTTCCAGCTAACTCCAGTTTCACCATGGTGAGTGAATTATTACTAGAGTTGTGAAGTTGAAGACTTTCACAGCTGACATCCATAATTTATTTTGTGGGGGTTTTGGGCTATGAGGCTGTGTTCTAGAAAAGTTTATTTGTGATGTTTTTCGCCAGCACCTGTGGCTGGCATCTTCAGAGAATTCTGGAAGGAAAGAGAGTGGGGTATAGAGACAGTTGAGAGGAGTTGATTTGCATGTTAATCTGTGTATTGTTCTGTTGTTGAATGGCAAAGCCTACAGGGTGTCCATTTACCTTATGATCCATTGTCAGCTGGGAAATCCCCCTTACCCTGGGTGGTTTTCATTTACATTTCAGGGTCCTGATTTTGGTGTTTTTCAGGACTGGTAGCCAAACTTTGTTTACTTTCAGGGTTTCTTCTTTCCTGTTGAAGTTGGTCAAGTGTTTATGAATTTCAATGGCTTCCTTGTGCATTTTGACCTGATAATTGTTGGCATGGTCCAGAATTTCAGGGTTTTCAAACCCTGTAATTAAACAAAGTTTGGCTATATCTAAATTCTATGTCTGTTAAGAAGCTTTATCATTTACCTTGACAGGTAATGGCAAAACTACAAATCTAATAGATGGATGACTCAGTATAAAGATGAAGACACACATTCATTCTCTCTCTCTCTCTCTCTCTCTCTCACACACACACACACACACACACACACACATGTATATATACATACACTGATGAAAGAGCAGATGTGGTGCTTAAAGAGGCATAAACATCATCCTCCTTGGCAATTAAAGCTGCTTCAAGTATATCAATATTCTCAAGGGCCAACCTTGTGTGGGCTAAAGATCTTATCTATGATCTCCTTCATACACAGAACATAAAATTATGTCAGACAATCTACAAGCTACTCGAAGTGGCTGCTCTCTCAGCTGTTGCCAAGCTAGATGTAATACAATTTGGCAATAGGCCACAGTACAATTATGGTGCTTATTGTACATGAGACAATAAGTTTGGCAGACAGTGGTCTGAGCTTAGTTATCAGCTTCAGCACTAGTCCCAGGCACTGCTTCACCAGAGCCAACAACAATGTCAGTGGCAGTACCTATCTTGTCAAGCAATAATAGAAATAGTCTCACTCCTGACTGATTGGAGGTAAAGGGTGGGAGTAAGACTGCAGTCTATATTTCATCTTTGGGAAGAAATTCAACAGACCTTTGGTCTCAACTCTTAATGAAGGTGCTCTGATATACTTTATTTACCATTCTCATGACTATTTCATTGCTTTCTTAAGGTACAAGAAGGCAAAGAAGCATCAGTTGATTCTAGAAGCCACAAAACTTCTGATTGATATTGGGGACATAAAAACTATACTATCTTTGGAAAGAACAAACGATGCTTATTCCAATCTTCTTTAATTGTACATTTAAAATAAACAAAAACAAATTGTAGATTGTGATGCTAGATCTGAAATGGGTCAATTGGTTTGTAAAAAAATACAAGTTCAGACTGGAGACTCTCCAGACAATTCTGGAGGCACTTCAGTTCCAGGATTTTTGTGTGTCCCTGTTCTTGGTTGTAGCATGCTTCTGCATCCCAATCCACCTACTTCATCACAAGTATCTACAATTGGTTACAAAGGGAAACCTTTTCCATACAAGGCCCTAAGATTCAGTCTGCTATTTTCTTCAGTGCCACTCACTATAGTGATAGGGACACATTGGAAATAGTAGGGCCTTCATGCATACCCATAACTTCATGATGTCCTGATCAGATTTGTTTGTCTTCCATAGGATATAATAGATGTTGAGTGGTGCTTTCCTTCCTATCCAGACATGGTTTTCTGGTAACTCATGGGAAGAAGAACCTAGTTCCATTTCAGAACCTACAACACCTTGGAGTGGTTGTAGACAAGCTGAGGAGAGTCTACATGACCAAAATGGGATAAGATCTATGAAGAACACCCTCAATCAGGTAGGTTGTTCCCAGTTATTGGACCTACTGTTACTGGTGCACCTACTGTGTCTGATCTGCTTCAGTTAATAGTTTGGCATGAACATGATTTCATGCCAGGGGCCTCTCGCTGTATCCAAAACAGATGGCGCAGATGAATTACCTGCTCTGACATGTACCAAATAAGTTCAAACCCCTTTGAATGGTGGTTGTTGCCAACAATCAAAAATTGTCCTGGTCTATGACAGTAATAAAGATATACATACATACCAATCAAAAAGGATTGTCTGATTCGGGCCCTGCTGGAGTTCCAAATAATGGTGCATGCCACCTTAGGGCAATGAGGAGCATTTTGTGACTCCCAGTAAGCAAAATAAATAAATAAATAAATAAATAGGATCAACAATATCTACCACACAGTATAAACTGGCTTGAGCTACAACCAATAGTGTTTGTTTTCAGTCACAACTACATGCAGCTCAATTCTGATTCAAATTGACAAGTTAACATTAAAGATTCATGTGAATCAAAGGACTGACCCAATCCAGGTCACTGATGACAAAAGCAACATCTCTCATAACTTGGTTCAAGAAATGATTTCATCATCTTTTTGTCACAACCAAAAGGAGGAGTTGATAAAATTGTGGCATGCCTTGGGTGCATTTTAACATGCTACAAGAAGACTGGGATATCTCTTCTGGGAGCAGTTGTTGATCACTCCATTTACAGTGCAGCTACTTCCTCTGCACTAGCAACAATCCGACCCATCTTAGATAAATGTAGGACAGTGACATGGCTTTCATCTTCCACATTTACATGCCACCACGGGTTGCCTCGTTGGGTTGCCTTGAATCAAAATAGGCTTTCTTTGGAAGACACATGTCTCCTGGTTCTCACATAAGTGATATGCCTCAGTTCACCCACCCAATGGTCGAGGAGCTTTGGTAATCCTATGATAAAGGATGTTTCCACTTCCATCGCTGGAAAAAGTAACATTGGTTCTTACCTTTGAGGTGTTCATTTTCAGCAATGTAGATTGAAATATCTTCCCCACCCAGAACTGAGGAGGCTGTTTCCCTTGGCTCTGCAAGGGTGGTTGTTAGTTAGTTACTTTTAGTTTGAGTTTCTGTTTATTATACTTATATTTGCATTGAAAACTTGTTTTATACCCTTGGCTATAATATCAAGTATGGGATGGTGGGGGTTGATCCTTCTGGTGGTGACTCATTCAAGTCTGTTTTTCCTGCCTGTTCAAAGCAACGAGGCAGAATCAACTTATGATATAGGATATTTCCACCTATATCACTGAAAATGAACATCTCACAGGTATGAACCAATGTACCTTTTTACTCTTTTTAAAAATATATTATTTCTAACATATACATAAACATAACAAAAACAAAACCAACACACTTTATAACTAACAGAAGGAAAAACAACAGTCAGTGCTGTTAGTACATTAAAACTGCAGCTGCATGCACACTTAGCTTGGACACAAGCCCTGTGAGGCATATGAGTAGATTGCACAAGTGCTGTGTAGCTAATTAATAATAATAGCACTAGGAGCTTAAAAACTTAAGGATTGTTAAAATATACATATCTATAGCATAGTTTGACAAGATAATTAATAATGTGAAATCTGTTTGCACTCATTCATCTAATTCATGTCTCAGGATCAGCATGAGGAACAGTCAAAGCTAGCAGCCTCCAAACTGAGAGTTTAAGAAAATGTTTGGATAAGATATAAACATCCCCTTGGGAAACAGGAAAAATTAAAGGATGTTACAAAAAAGGCTAGAATATCTACTAATTATTGCATCTTCAGACTTTCTGGTGGCATCTGCACAGGTCAGAATACTCTGGTTGTGATCACATGGCTGGATGCCTTGTTCTGATTTCAGAGGGAGCAAATAATAATAATAAATAAAATAAAACTTTTATTTATATCCCACTTTTTGTGAAAACAAACAAAGCAGCATACAACATTTAGAATCATACAAAATATATACACAATATCCCCCCTTAAAAAGAATCAAACAATCAGAATTAAAATTACATAAAAACATTAAATCCAATAACGGTGGGCAGAGTCATAGCATATATGGGAGAGATCATTATATGGCCAAGTACTTTAATCTGGAAAGGCCTGCCGGAAAAGATCTGTCTCGACAGCTTTCTTGAAGCTGTCTAGGTTGGTAATTTGATGGCTCTCATGCGGCAGGCTGTTCCACAGGCGGGGAGCAATTGCGAAAAAAGTCCTCTGGGAGGTTGCAGCTAATCTGGTCTTTAGGGGCTGCAATAAGTTCTTCCCAAAGGATCTGAGTGTACAGGGTGGATTGTATGGAAGTAGGCGATTCCTTAGATAAGTTATACCCAGGCCATGTAGGGCTTTAAAGGTGATAACCAAAACCTTGTACTGCACTCAGAAACCAATAGGCAGCCAGTGGAGTGACTGCAAAATTGGTGTTATGTGGTCACTCCTAGTTGTTCCAGTGACCAACCTAGCTGCCATATTCTGTACCAGTTGTCATTTCCAGACTAGACACAAGGGTAGCCCCATGTAGTGCACATTGCAAAAATCAAGTCTTGAGGTTACCAGTGTTAGGATAAATAAGCAGAAGTGTGCAGTTCAAGCAATCTCCGATGCCTCCGATACTGATGACCCTGGAGCTTCGGCCTTATCAGGAATCCTCCTCGTTGTTGATGAAACAGACTGGAGCCAAAACTCTCTTCTCAGAGGCTTTATTCTTAAGTTGCTGTATTTACAAATATACACACACTCATCCGACAAAGTCTCTCCAACCATCCATTACAGAACAACCACCCAACCATCCTCACTGAGGCGTGTAGGCTGGTTATAGACTTCTGTCATGTGGTCACAAACCCCACCTCATCTGGTGATTCTACTTCCATTTGTATAGCCTGCTTTGTTGTCCCCTCAGTCAGGAAGACACAGTTGTTTTCATTAGGTTTACATGCAAGCAAGCACATAACTGACTTTGAGCACTGTCTGCTTCCAGCCTTCAGCTGTAAACAAGTCTAGCCATAATTCCTGTTTTTCCTTTTTGTGCACATCTGTACATGTCATACTCAGGCCTCAAAGCCTAACAATCAGTGCATGTACTACAGTTTCCAGGTCTCTTGGTTCCAGAAAAGGGTGCAGTTGTTATCAGCTGAAGCTGATAGCAGGCTCTCTCAACCATCACATTCACCTGATTTGTCATCTGAAACGATGGGTCAAGAACCACCCCCAAACTGCAAACACAGTCCTTAGAGGAGAGCATGAGCCCCTCCAGGACTGGAGGTTGCAACTCAATATCTGGTTTAGGAGCCCCTACTGTAGGTACGTCCGTTTTGTCTGGATTCAGCTTGAGCTTGTTTTCCCTCATCCATTCCATTACTGCCTCAATACACTGATTGTAACTTTCACCAACAGCAGTGGATGGCACTGGGGACATGTAAACAGATGCCTGGCCTTACTCCAGAGGAAGTACTCTGGGAAGATCCAGAGCAAAAGGTAAATTTATTTATTCCATTCTAAGGATGATATACCACAGGTTCAGTGCTGAACTGGCCATACAGTATCCTGACAGTTTGTACCAGAATGGAGGATTGGGCCTTGCATCATCCAGACTGATCGCTGTGAGGACAGTGAAATGATATGTTATTTGGCCCATGTGTACATGGTCTCAGTGAAAGAAACCCAACTATTCACAATAAAGCATTTGGCACACTGAGGAACAGGGATGGCTTTCCCATTAGACAATCTAAGCGAAAGCACACAAAGAGAGTAGTGGATGGTGTCTGTGAGCTTACTGCCCTCTTTACCTCTGTAGCTGCTGCCTGAAGCCAGCTGCAAGTTCACCTCCTCCTCTTGTGGGTCTGTTGTGTCTCTTCCATGAGACCCCCACTTTTTAGTTTACTGCATTGCCGGCCAGGAACATTCTCAGAACTTTCTCAGAACGGTACAAAGTGGGAGCGAATGGGACTGGAAGTGGACCAGGAACGCTGCCACTCCTGTTCTGTACCATTTTGAGAACATTCTGAGAACGTTCCTGGCCCGCAATGCAGTAAACTAGTTGGTCTTCCTGTTTTCCACTGTCTTTTAAAGGCCTTTTTATTCAAATATCTAACTTGTCTGTTTAGAAATGTTAATTCTGACTTGGACTGACTAGCCTTGCCAGCACAGAATCATCCTGGGCCCTAAGGTTTATAAGCCAAAAGCTGAGACCTAGGGAGGGCCCTTGTTGACTTCATTAAGTACCACAGCTTGTTACTCAAATACACACAAATGTAGAATAAGCAGGAAAGAGAGAGAGAGAATGAATGTTCCTGTTTGGCAGATCAGACAGATGAAAGTGAAATGTAGGGATTCTTCCTTCTTGTCTCTTTAGGAAAATAGGATGTGGAACATTTGATCTAGCCCACTTGCTTCTAGCCAGAAGTTGGATACAGAGCAGAATGGACTGAGCATTGGCACCAGAACAATTGGCAAAGAAGAAAGAAGCAAACCATGTCAATACATAGACACCCCCTCCCACAGAGTCTTTGCCAGTAGCAGCAATAAATAAAAAAAATAAACAAAATCAATGAAGCCTTGCAAACTGTAACAAGCTGCTGCTCTCTTATCTGATTTGTACACTAGGGATTTGCACACAAACCTATCCTCTTGGCTGAAACTGAGAATTTTCACCCTCATCTTGCACGTGAAGATGATCCACAAAAATAGGAGACTTGGGGCCACACCCTGAGATCTGGAAACTATAGGGCCAACTCAAGACATGTTGCTGCCTGTGGCAGGGCAGTAAATGATCTGCCTTATCAGCATCACTGAGAAACTCTAGTTAAGCTGTATTTCCCTATGGCAGAAAAAGTTTTTAAAATACCAAAAATGTCTCTGTTTCAGAAGCCTTACTGGCCCTCTGTTACTATGTTCTGAAGGGAGGGAATGGCAACACACACTAAGCTTGTCAGATTAGTCCCACTCTCCAGTTAGCCCACCCACCATGATTCCACCCACCCCTGATACACATGGAAACTGCAGAGTAAAAAGAGAATTTTTAAAATTCATATTAATGCCTAAAAAATGATCTCACTGTGAAACCGGGCATATATCTTGTATTCCTACAGAAAAGAAGTATGATTTTTTTTTCATCTGTGTAGACAAACTCTTTGTCCACTTCCTCAGACTAAGGACTTTATCACACAGAGGAAATTGGGAGATTCAAAAGGCATTATCCAGGGAACGTTGTGTGATCACGGCTAAGATTATCACATGACATCATGATTAAACAGGGCTTATCCTGGGAATAACCAGGAAATAACCAGCAACAAATGATTTCATGGGGAAATCCCATGAATGATTTGTTGTTGGTTACTCTCTGGTTATTTCCAGGACAAGCCTCTCTAATCTCAATATGTGTGATAATTTTAGCCATGATTGCACAACTTTCCCTGGATAATGCTTTTTGAATCCCCCAATATTTTCCTGTGTGATATTGTCCTAAGTCTACAAAATCTGATGCTACTGCTTCTTTCTCTTAGGAGTTTACCTCGTTGCTAAAAGAAAAGAAAAAAACCCTGACTTACCCCTGCCACATTGAAGAGGAAAAAGTTGAGTATTATCATAAGCAAAATGCCACTGATGCCACTAGCTGAGTGCAGACCAGCTAACTTCCAACTAGAAACCACGCTCAGCCAGCCAATTTGCAAAGCTGGGAGCTTCCGGGTTTTGAAAAGAGGCTGGCTGAGCACAGCTTCTAGCTGAAAGTTAGCTGGGATTCAGATGGGCAGCGGCTTCAGCAGCATTTTATGTATGATAATACCCAACTTTAACCTGAAAAAGACTTCAGTGCGGCAGAGGTAAGTCAGAGTTTTTAGCAATGCGGTAAACTTAGTCTCAAAGAGGCTACAAATTGCTTTGGAAGAAGAGAGAGTTATAGAGGTAAAGCAGCATTTTGGGAAATTTCCATTTATTAGAGTGGCTTCAGATGAGCCTTTTAACACACCATTGACCTGCCTCATTCACTGCATTTTACAGTTGCTTCAAATAGTTACATCCTTGATTCATAGCCCTCCCTTGTTTTTCCAAAGCTTCTTTCATTTTTTTTCCTTACCACAGAAAATCCACAAAGGATAAAAAGACAAAATAACTGCATGGTGGCATCTAATTGCTAGCGTGAGGAGCCCTCCATCTGGAAATGCTCTTAGTCTCATGTCCTGCCACATTTACCTCTTACCATAAGAGAAAGGAATCATGAGATATTAAAAAGTAATAGAAGAAATAAAAATATTGGTCTGTCTATTAAAAGCCACTGTGGTGTTCAGGGCTGATTGGAAGAAAGCAACCAACTTTCTCTGTCTTCCTGTGTCAAGAAATGAAATTTAAATATACTCTCTTGATTTGCTTTTATAGAGTCCTAGCCCAAGATATTATGCTGTCAAAAGCAGAGGCCACATAACACCCACACCACACCTACTCCTCCTATGTCCAACATTTAGAAAATCCTGCCACTCCATTCAGACACCAGTTCCCACCTTTTTGTACTCTTGTTTGATGACACATTTAAAACAGATTTCTTCCCCCTGCTAACAGGATAGGGCTATCCAGCCCTAGATTTAGTGCTTGTGAAATCTAAGCATCTCTTTAAAGACTTTGTATGTTTTCATCAACTAAAATAGCAATTTGAATGAAATTCTTTTATCTCTTCTGCTTAATGCTGTATGCCAGCCTAAAGCAGCAGTTTACAAAGTCCTGAGTTTCTCCTTGCTCAATTGCATGGTCACATACTTTCAGCCCCAGAGGAGGACAATGGCAAATCCTCTCAGAACAAATCTTGCCAGGAAAAACCCATAATATCTTAGGGTTGCCATAAGTCAGAAATGTCTTGAAAGCACAGAACAACAACAAATGTGCCTTCTAAGCTGCCTGTCGACTTATTGCACTTCATGAATTTCATAGAGTTTTCTTAGGCAAAGCTTATGTCCTGTATTTTGGACTATGACTCTGAAGAGCAGGTTTGAATACTCCCTCAGGCATGGAAACCCACCAGATGACCTTGGGCAAGTCACACGCTCTCAGTCTCAGAGGAGAGGAAAGCAAAGGCAAACCCCTTCTGAACAAATCTTGCCAAGAACCCCACTGCGAAAGGTTCACTTTAGAGTCATCATAAGTCAGAAATCACATGTAGCTACACAATAGCAATTTCTTAGAGAAGGAAGAGTCAGAGGTGGTTTTGCCAACTCCTTCCTTTGAAATAATAGCCTACCGCAGAACTATTCAACCAGTAATTGCTTGGGTGGGATACTGGTGACAACGCAACAAGTGACAAACAATTGAATGCAAAAGCTCTGGCTGGAGGAGTGTATTGATTCAAAAATAACAATGAACATAGACCTGGAGAACAATGAAAATATGATCATGACAGCACATTAGTCTAGCAAAAGATGGTGAAGATTGTAATTGCACACCTGGATTGGCCATTTATCCTGTTAAGTGGAATTCAACATTTTTGAGTGCCTGTCTTTTTCATCAATTCTATAAATTCCTAGTTTTGTGCTTTCTCATTGCACATAAAAGCACATAGACACTAGAGGAATACAGATGGAATCCTATTCACCCCATTACACACACACACACACACACACACACACCAATTTAGTATCTGCCTCAAAAGGAGAAAAGGTAATTACCTTTGCATTGATCACGTATATCGTGAGGAGAAACAGCTGGCATTTCAGAAAGCTGCCCTGGAATGCGATATCAGGGAGGTATGCGAAGGGATAATAGACTAACATAGTGAACTCAGTCAAACTTCCCTTGCCCAGTCACATTAAAATGGTTTATGGGTTGGCATCTTAGAACTGCAAATTTTATGCTTTCTTCTACATAGCATCCATGACTGATCACGCACCTGGGAATACAGAAAAGATCAGCAGCCTGCTCAAAATCATCTTAATGATAAGATTATATTTAAGGAACAGTACAGTTAACACTGTGCCCTATTACTCCATTGTTGTGTCTTACAGATTTATTACTTTTTTCTCAGTTTCCATCCTGCTTTTCTCCCAGCATGCTACTTGAGGCAGCAAAGGGAGGATTCAAAGCAGATCTGAGGGGAAAACTTTGAAGAATTCATGGCAACAAAATATTAGCAAATAGGCTGCCACCAGTCAGGATGAACCTCTTGACATAACTTCTTACATCCAGTTGGAAAGTCCCATTTCTAAGGACTCCTTGCTTTCATCTGTATAAAGAATAGAAAGAAACACTTTGGATTTTGTCACCCAACATCCAGAAAATGCAGATCTTAAGCAAAACAAAGGAAATGGACTCAAACTACAGGAAAAGAGATTCCATCTAAACATTAGGAATAAAGTCTCCTCCTCTGTAGATTTTTAAACAGAGGTTAGATGGCCATCTGTCAGGAGTTGTGTATTTAACTGTGTATTTCTGCCTGGCAGGAAGTTTGACTGAATCACTGGATTCTATGATTTGAAAAGAAGAGAACCCAGAGAACAGAAGCAATAGCTTAAAAACTGTGAAGTGTTTGATTGTGGAGAAATCTTTGGTGAAGTTTCTCTTTTTTAAAAAAGGCAGCCAAATCTCTCGCTTTCTTGTGCGGTCTCATTTTTTCAGTCTTATTTTTGTTTTGTTTTTTAAAAAGTGGGGGCAAGAAAGAAATCAGGAAAGGTAATAATCACATTAAAAGGTTTCCAAATAAAACCAAATCCATCTAACTTAGGTTATTATATGATACCTATTTGAGTAAAGGCTTGGGTTTTTCAGGAGATATACAACATCCATTGCTGAAGGAGAAAGCTTCTTGCCCTATGATTAGATGTTATTAGAACTACTGATGAGGAGAGAAAAGACTGATGAACATGGGAGCCTGTGTTCAGTCAATGGTGCCTCCTTAGTCAAGACTGACTATTGCTTTTTCCATTAGTGTGCTATCTATTTCAAATTTCACTTGCCTAACCAAGGTATTAAGCATAAAATGTAAAGGCTCAATTCACTTTTAATTAACCTAAATTTACATCTCGAAACAGTCAGCCAGTTCAGATCAGGTTGCCTATCATGCCAAAAAGCTTAAATTATGGATGTGTATCAGGGAACAAAAAGTGATATTTGGCCTACTCAGGTTGCTCAGCAGAGTGTTAATCTTCCAGATGCTCTAGGGAGCACTGTTGAGCTACATTATAAAGCAGGGCTTATTAAAATAGGAAATTAAACAGTTGGTTCTGCTGTTTGGCTTTTTGTTGGGGAATTATTTTGGCTCCAAGCTTGTACCCTAGTTTGGTTGCAGATATAAATTCAGTTTGCATTTTATTTCATTCCATTTGGCAAGGTACCTTATGCTTTCAAATACTGAAAGGTGGAGGGAATGAAGACACACAGCTGGCAGGATACTCAGCACTACTATTGGAATTTGAAGAAACTCTGAAAAATAAACCAATATATGGGTTATGAATTTTGCAGTCCAATCCCACTCCATGAGATTTGACCTTAGCAAAGAGCAAAGCATGAGTTTTTATCTTGCTGCACTTATGGGAGATTAGCGCACTGGCTTTTATTCCCACGCTAGGTACAGGATGTAAACTCACAGGGATTGGAGTGTATCACACAGCTTCATCCCCAGATAGTACAGTTGGCCCTCCTTATGCATGGATTTTTTATCCACGGATTTGAGCATACACAGCTTGAAAATATTCCCCAAAAGTATAAATTCCAAATAGCAAACCTTGATTTTCCATTTTATATATGGGACACGATTTTGTTGTGCCATTATATTTAAGGGATTTGCGCTTCCACAGATTTTGTTATCCACGGAGGACCCTGGAACCAAACCCCAGCGGATAACAAGGGCCCACTGTACTCATCCTGTACCCAACCCAGGCTTCTCCCAGACCTTTTAAAAATGGGATTTTTCCATTCTTTAAAAGGTCCAGGAGAAGCCAGGGTCAGTGAAACTGCTCTGGGTTTTATTCCTTTAATAGCGTTGGCCAAGGTATTCATGCTATTTGGGGGCTTAATGCTGTTCACTTAGTGCTGCAGCACTGCTGAAACTGGGCAACTCTAGACCTGATCAGTTCCCCAAATAGAATACCTAGAGATTCATGCAGGAGATATACAGACAAATTCCTACTCCATCACATTACAGCATGGAGGCAACCCTGGGTTTAACAAAGGCTGTGCTAGCAAAGCACGTGGTGTGGGAGATCCTACCAAGATGGTACAATTTCGAGTACATCTCAGGGTCAGAATGTGTCTGTCATCCAAAGAACAACTCAGTACAGAGAGGCTTGCTACCATAACACTGGCCAGCACCTCAGGAACTGGCCATAACAATTATGTATGGAACACTGTGATCTGTATTGGTGGAAGCACTACATGTATAATTTAACTTAAAGATCTTGACGTTATATAGGTCTAGAGAAATAAATTTTCCTTTGATTCCAAATTGCTCTTTAAAACACATGCACTGAAGATGGTTCTAAGTTATAAATTCTTAAGGGGCATAAGATTTTGATTTTATCACATGCAGCATATGAGCTATGTGGTAGCCAGGGACTTGCTAACAGGAATAAGAACTAAATGAGTGGGTAGTCTAACAACATGACAAAACATTTTCCTTTGGAAAATAGTAAACGTATATAGGTCCACTCCAATTCCTGTCAATCATCTGAAGAAAGCTGTGTTAGTAGCTTTCTTATTTAAGGTGAGAATCAGATCAGTTTACTTCCAAATGCAGATTAGATAAAATCCTCATCACTACTTTAAATTAAGTCAATTAAAGTTAAAGGCTTTCACAACTGGCTTCCATAGTTGTTTGTGGGACTTTTGGGGATATGAGGCCATGTTCTTGAAGAGTTTATTCCTGACGTTTCACCAGCAGCTGTGGCTGGCATCTTCAGAGAATTCTGGAATGAAAGAGAGTGGGGTATAGAGACTGTTGGTTGAGAGGAGTTGATTTGCATGTTAATCTGTGTATTGTTCTTTTGTTAAATGGCAAAGCCTACAGGGTGTCCATTTACCTAATGATCCATTGTCAGCTGGGAAATCCCCCTCACCCTGGGTGGTTTTCATTTGCATTTTCTGGGTCCTCATTTTGGTGTTTTTCAGGACTGGTAGCCAAACTTTGTTTACTTTCAGTGTTTCTTATTTCCTGTTGAAGTTGTTCAAGTGTTTATGAATTTCAATTGCTTCCCTGTGCATTCTGATCTGATAGTTGTTGGCATGGTCCAGAATTTCAGTGTTTTCAAACAGCATTTTATGCCCAAGGATGGTTTATAATATGTTCTGCTATCCCTGGTTTTTCTGGCTAACTCAGTCTGCAGTGTCTCTCATGTTCCTTGATTCATGTTTGAACACTGTGTTTGGTGGTCCTTATGTAGACTTGTCTGCAGCTGCATGGTATGCAATAAATTCCTGAAGCTGTGAGAGGATCTATCGTGCTCTTCGCTGAACACAGCATTTGATGGATTTTCTTGCTTGGTTGGTAGAGTGATTGTTTAGTAACAGTGTGATCCAATACATGTATTGAACTTAGTGGGACCCATTCCCAGGTAAATATGTACATTGTTCATATTTGATAAAAACACTGGTGGAAGCGGGTTAAAGTAGAATTGGAAGTAAATATGATTTGATATAAAGTTGGTACTTCCATCTGCATATTTTCCAGGTGTAGAATCCAATTATAATACTTTGCATCACAGCTTATAGCTCCATTCCCCTTTGTTTTTGTTTCTTTTGTTGTTACTATTTGAATCTGCCAGAGAAATATACAAATCTTTCTTAATGATTACAACAACAACAACAATAATAAATATTTATTTATATTCTGCCCCTCTGGGTGAGCAATCGGGGCGGAGTACAGCAGTTAAAAATTCATACAATTAAAATATAACAATTCGGTCTCCCTCCCACCCCTTAAAAATGTATTAAACTGAAAATAAGGATAAAACATTAAGACACTGGGACATTAAAACATTAAATAGCTCTAGCTAAAATTGGATAAGTGGGCGGCCTCAAGAGTATCACGTGTCTCAATGAGTGAGAGAGAAGGGACTATAGTTAACGGACAATTTAATCATTTTCTGGGAAGGCCTGCCGGAAGAGATGCCTCTTGGTGGCTCTCTTAAAGCCATCCAAAGTTGTAATAAGGCACATTTCATCCAGCAGGCCATTCCATAGCCTGGGAGCGACGGCAGAAAAGGCCCTCTGGGAGGTCTGCACCAGCCTAGTTTTCTTAGGTTGTAGCAAGTTCCTCCCAGAGGACCGAAGAGTGCGAGGGGGTTCATACGGGGAGAGGCGGTCCCTAAGATAGGATGGACCTGAGCCATGAAGGGCTTTAAATAATAATGATTTCCAGTAGCATTCAATATAGAAATATTAGTCTCTGATTACCTCACTTTTTATCAGAGGTAGGGAAAGTGCAGGCCATGGGCTGCATGTTTTCACTGCCCACAAACCCTTAGTTAACTCCGCTCCAAAACCCTTAGGTGCCCATTTTTAAAAGTTAAGGAAAAGAACACAAAAATGCCCCCCTAAGGCTGAATGGTGTGAACATTTGCCCTGTAAAGCTCCCAACCGACAAAACCACCCCAAACCACCAAAGTTCAACTGAAAATCCCAGCAGCAGGAACCAAAAGTAGGCTTCCATTCACTTCTGGGTCACAGTTTTAGTCATGGGGGGGGGGGTGAAAATGTAGTCATATGACCCCACCTCAGAGGTGCATGGATAGAAACTGGCCCCACTGCATTTGTCCACCACATTTTACATATATAGTTGTGGTCTCAATTCCTTTAAGCTGCTGAGTGGAGCTAAAATATTTCTTACCTATGTTGTCTTTCTCATAAAGGAGAAATGTATTGTATTTCTATTTTAAAGTATAGTAATTATTTCTAAATTTGTACCTGTAAATATAAATTAGCATATGCAAATTTTATGCAAGTGCATATGTGATATTTCCTCTGTTTTGTGATGCATAAGTGGCCAGCCCAGCATGTGTATAGACTTTATTGGTTGAGAAGGGGGAGAAGCAGCTATTGAATCAGCCCCCTGCTATGCTTTCCAAGCAGCAATATTTCAGTTTTGTGTAAAGCACAATGCAAGCATGTTCCAGGTTGTTAGAAAAGCATAATGAATTACATATGCTGCATATATCTTCATGCACAATTGCCAACCCACCTAACAATTCACACCAACACTTTCTCCCCAGTGCATATCCCTAACTGGATCTTCCAAGTCCTATTGTAACTTGCCTCACCTAAGTGGCCCATTGTGGCAGATGCAAAAGTTCACTGGTCTAAATTCAACTGCTAGTCCCAACTAGAATAAACACATTCAGTCACAGCTGAAGAGTAAATCTGCACTTATGTAAATTCCCTTGATTCAGTGAGTCTCCTCTTGTTGGGGGTTAATATTAGACATTTGTGTTCCTTTAATTTCGTGTTTCTTAAACAGGAATACAATTCTTGCACCACCTCTCAATTTATTCAACTATGTTCTATTTTTACTGAATTTTGCTTATCTAGAAATCTTAGAAGGCAAAGGTAGTCGCATTGGTCCAATTATTTTTTAATTCACAACTGGGTAATACTTTTATTAGGCCCAACCAAAATTCCAAAAAGTACCCACCCTGTCTAGTTTTCTTAACCTCTCAATCAGATCATGTTATACAAAACTTCGGAACTGGAAAGAGAACAGAAACTGACTAGATGGGGTAACCATGAGCTGTATCATTAAACTCAGTCCCAAGATAGAGCTGTGAGTGTGTATGTACCAGACACATCTAGCAGTGCCTATTATGATAAAGAGGTAATGACGGATCTCCCTTTCTAAAACAGAAAACCTGGCTGTAACTCAAGGATGTGTCAGTATAGTCTTTTTAGATTATCTTCACTTACTTTCATTTATTTCAGAGTGTTTTCATTTGCTTTCAATTCTTCCTCCATTACAGTCTTTTTGTGTATCTAAATAGTCATTCTTTTATATGCTGAAGCTTTTAAAGCTACACTTCTGGTATCATTTGTCATTCACTCAATATTTATCACACAATTATTTAATATTAGCTGTGGTTTAGCAAGACTGAACCCGGAAATATTAGAATTTCATGTATCAGTATAACCAACAAGCTTTTGGACTGCGGTACCATATCATGTTTATCCAGCAAAAGGCTTCACTGAAAGAGAAAGAACTAGAGCAGCTGTTCTGCAAAGCTATGGTAGACTACACTTCTTCCAACAAGTCTCAACATGACAGAAGTCTCCCAAGATTCAATCAAGGGAAAGTGCAAGGGCTGCTACTTCACAAAGAGATCACTGGCATGCATTGGGCTTTATAGTTCAAATTTGTCATCATTGCACAATCTGATATGCTTTTATTTGCATGCAAATATTCAGTATAAATTATAGAGTGTTCTACTAATAACTAGTAAGGGAGCTTTTGGATAGTTTGGAATGCTTGTGGCTTTCTGAGCAAATGCAGAAGTAGAGAATGTGTTTTGTGAACTGTTTGGGCTAGCTAAATTATTTGCAGAAATGGTCTGTACAACACTTTTAGTTGAGACAAGTTAGGAGAAGGAGGACAGCTTTTAATCTCTCAAGAGAAAATTGGTACAGTAAATTGTTTACACTAAATGCAATCACTTAAATGCATCCATGAGCAGAAATTGCATGTATAGCCTTTTTGAGGAATGGCAGTTTAATTATGACTTTGACACAACTGTAAATGAAATGTTTGTGTATGTGACAGCATATGGCATTTTTGGCTTAAGATGGGACATTACATGATGGTTCCACCATTTGGCAGGGCAAGACAGCCACCCAAGACAGCAGATCTGCAGTGTCATGAAAGGGTGGGAAGTTTTCAGTTATTACTTTTGTTATCATTGCATTGTTATTGCCAGGAAAGGAGAAAGGCATGTGTTGGAACATCTGCCTCAATTTAGGTATATTCTGGGAAAGGGCCCAAAACATATTCTGTAGTCCTATGGTTCCACTTTAACTGACATGGCAACACCCCATGTTGGATTTGTAGTTTAGGGAGGAATATTCAGAATTCTCTGCCTGAAAGCTCTCACCAAACTACAAACCCAAGGATTCCTTAGGAGGCATTCACAGAAGTTAAAATGGAATCATAATGCTGAATCCTGAAAGGATTTCTTTGTCAGGGTGGATCAGATGTGTGATTTGCTGCTGTTCCTCACACAACAAAATGTCCCAAGTGAAAATGGGTTGGAAGAAATCAGCATATTTGCTATAAAGAATGAAAAAGGAGTTTTCAGATGTTGTCACAGGTATGAAATTTCCAAACCAATCACTTTTTTCAGTTATGCCTTTAATAAAATTTTGGGTAAATACTTTCAATCCCATCTTGCTCTAATTGTGTTCATTGTGACAGATTTGTTTCATGCCAATAAAATAAAATAAAATAAAATAGGAACCTGGACACTACATTTGTTGATGACTTTCTAGTCAAGTGTATTTCACTTTGCCCTGAAGGAAGAAGAGAGGAGCAGAACAAATAACCTGTCTGAAGTGAAAAGAATTAAGTGGGATGAGATCATATATTTAAGCCATTCATAAGCCTGTGAGTAGCATAAAAGGCAACTACTGCAAAGTCAGCCCCCCCCCCCCCCAATTCAGTGCAATTTCACAGGGCCCTTGGCACTTACCGTGAAAGTAGTGGTCGTGGGATATAGATTTTATTGATAGGTTGCTGCTGGATTGAATCACTTACCATTTTGTTCTATCAGATGTGGTCTTAAATATATATATTCAAATGCTCTGCAAAATGTCCGAAAATAGCAAATCATTTATTGCCAGACTAGAAGTATTTACTCAAAAGCCAAAATATATTAGTCCAAAATACACTGCACATTATTATCTCTGTCATGTTGTTTATTCCAGAGTAGAACACTTCCTAAAGTGACAGGCTAGATTTTACATTGAATTTATCAATGATGAAAGTACCAATCCTTTTAGCTCCTGGGATACTTTGGGTAGTACAATGTGAATGTGAATGCATCCAGTAGGCGCCATTCCTCAGCATGAATTATTGAAAATCCTCTTCCAAATGCATTTTGCAGTTGAAAAGAATTGATTCCAGTCTTTACAAAAGAAACATTGGATATTTTTCTTTCAGTAGTTGAGAGAATGGCACAAAATACCACAGAGCAAATTAAATCTTGGTTGAAAATAAAAGAATATTATGATCAGCTGGGGGAGGGGTGCTGTGGAATATATCTAAGTAAGTGCCTTTGAGTGCTATCACCATCTTTGCACCAGTTCTACAAATTTTTCATTAAAGGCCTAGAACTTTATCACATGCAGCTTTTAAAGCACAATTTAAGTTTGAAAAATAGCACTTTTGGTGACAATTTTCTCATGATGTCACCTCTGACCTGTCACTGTTGTAGCTCTTAAGTGTCTTTAGAATGCACCATTTCATTGATGGGAAAACTCATCGATAAGCTCCCAATTGCACAACTGTGCCATTAATCCTCAGGTATGATAAGTTCCTCCTGTGGCAGTTCAGGATTGGGCAGTCATGGTGTCAGTCTCCTCTTCCCCCTTGCTATATCCAAACAGGCTGGTTTTCTCTTTCTTTTCACTTTCTTTTATCCCCCCCCCCCTTGTAACAGTAAATCACATAGCCATAATTGCTAAATTTCATTGTAAATAAATATAAAAATAAACAAAAGGCATACTAGGTAGGTCATAGGGCAGGGAAGTGGGGTTAAGGAGTAGTGCAAAAGAGAACATAAGAGCCCATCAGTGGCAGAAACAGCCTCCAAAAAGTGAAAGGATGTTCAATAAGGAAAGCTCTCAAATATCTGTTTCTTTTTACTAATATCATGGCAGCTAGAATGAGGACTGTCTGAACAAGTCCCAAGTTTTTAAACAGAAGTCATTCTGCATCCAGAACCAAATGGCAAGGGGGAAAATAGCAGATAAGAAAGTTTGACTAGAGGGGTGGACTAGGGGGTGGACAGAGAGATGGTTACTTATAAAATAATTGATCTTTAACTATGGACTTTCTTTTTCTTGTTGTTATGTATTTTGAAGTCAACTCCAGCATACGGTTGATCCTATTTTAGGGTTCTCTTGGCAAAATTTATTCAGAGGAGATTTGCCATTGCTTTCCTGTAAGGCTAAGTCATCCAGTGGATCACTATACTCCAGGAGGCATTCAAACCCTGGCCTCCTAAAGTTGTATTCAAACACTCAAACCAGCATACCACACTAGCACTCTTGTTTCTGGATTGCTACATTGGCCCTTGTTGTTCTGTGCCTTTAAATCATTTTCAAATTGTGGCAACCCTAATGGAAACCTATGGCAGTGTTTTCTTGTCAAGATTTGTTGGGGATGGGGGTTGCCTTTGTTATTCTCTGAGGCTGAGAAAATATGACTTGACTAAGGTCACCCAGTGGGTTTCCATGGCAGAGCAGGGATTCAAACCTCCAGAATTATAGTCTGAGCACAAACTACCACATTAGATCACATTGCTGCTTATAAATTCTGATTGCAACAGAAGTTTCGTTTAGGTTTCCAGCAACTTCATATTTTTAAGGATGTTTTTAAGGATAGAAACTCTTAAAAGTTTTAAAAGCTGACCAACAGACTTCATGATATTTTTGTCAAATACCATTTCCTAGCATATCCTTTTGTTTTTCATAACGAAATGAACATTGTTTGTTTATTTTTGGCAGTCATCCCTCCTTTGTGAATTCTCTCTCCACAAAATGTCTTGTAATGAACTGATATGGCACAGTTCTTATTCCCCAGAACCTCTTCCCTCCTGTATTATGAAGACACATACACAGAAATGTGTGTTTTACATAAGTTTCCTTCGGGGAAAAAATAGCTTTAAATCTCTTACTGTGTCACATTTGTCAGCCTATACTTAGATGTTTCAAGGCCCCTACTCTCTTATCTCTCAATTCTCTAGCTTGAACTACAGGGCTTTCCCTATTGGTTGTCTCTTTCTTTTGAGGTTTGAATATAATCCCATTAGGGGGGAGACTCTACAATATAAAAACTAATGATATCAGTGAAGACAAACTTTGAAAGACAGGAGCTAGAGAAATGTGCTATTAAAGTTCCCTGCAGGAAACCTTTGAAAATAACTGGGGGAAGGATTGGAAGTGGAGGATGTTGACTACTTCATTAAAGCGAGCTTTTAAAAATTCAAAGATGTATTTAGTACTCAACTGGGTTTTTAGTCCTGTTGATCTGAACAGGATTTAAACTTGCTTAATTTTCTCTAGATTGAGCACATCATGTTAAAAGTTTTAGCTGAGATCCATGAACAGAAGAGCAAGTACAATTTGTGTGGTCTAGCATAGGAATGGACAATTTAAAACAAGGAGAATGAGTGGAGTGTTGGATTTGATAATTTATGAGGCAGGGCTGGCCTAAGACATTTTGCTGCCTTAATTAAAGAACAAGGATTGGTAGCTGAATATTTCTTCCTCATTGACAACAGGATAGCATCTTCCACCACACCTAAGAACAAGAGGTTATTTTTGTACTTACAGGAACGTTTATCACACTAGAGGGCAAACAGGATTTAAACAGGAATTAAACAGGAATTAAACAGGAAATGCCCTATGTTAAACATAAGGCATGTTAAATGCCCTATGTTAACATAAGGCATTTCCTGTTTAAATCCTGTTTGCCCTCTAGTGTGATAAACCTCTTAACATACAAAATATTTTCTTCCAAGACAGCGGAATGGCTATGGGAATAGCTCAAGGGTTGCCACAATTACCCCCTAGGTATGGACCATGTTCAAGCCAGAAATCTACCTGGAAGCCAAGATGATTAAAGTAAGGCTGTCATACTTTGGCCACATCATGAGAAAGCATGACTCATTGGAAAAAAATAATAATGCTAGGGGAGGTGGAGTGAAGTAGAAAGAGAGGAAGGCTGTGTGCTAGATGGACTCTCTTAAGGAGATCACGGATATGAATTTGGAGGATAGCGAGTCTTGGAGATGTATCATCCACAGATTCACCATGAGTCAAGATCAAATCAAGGGTGGTTTACCCCCCCCCCCCCCCCCCCACACACACACACACAAAAACCTGACCAGGGCTATACATTCTCGAGGAGATGAAGCAACCACAAAGTTAGTTATTTTACTCCACCTACCACCATTTTTAAAGAATTTTAAAATATACAATATCAGATCCTACCTTCTCCATGTTAGAGAATTGTACAAATACTTCCCAGATAAACTAGAAGTATAGCAAATGCTGGTCCCAAGGGGCCTTGGCTGGGGTGATCTGGCTTGCTTGTCAAAGGAATACACAGACAGAGAGCATTTGGTTATAACTATTTTTTGCTGTTCCTTCTCCAGCAGGCTTTCCAGGAGCCCATGAGGAGAAAGAGTGGCAGCATATCTCCTGCTGTGTCTTCTGCAACAGATTCAGAGGCACAACAAGAAGAGAGACAGCACATCTCCTGCTGTGTCCTCTCCAGCAGGCTTTCCAGAAGAAAGCAGGCTCCAATCACTCAGCTCTCATTAAGCAAGCAAACTCAACTCCTACTAAGCTTAAGATTCCAGTTTCTTCCTCCCCATTTTCATCCATTGAAGCCCGTGCCCACTTGGTGCCCAGATCAGGCAAAAAATGAAGTGCGATAATTTCCTTAAACTCAGTGCTTTGTCATACCAGGCTACTGCCTTGCCGCAACTGCATTAGTTTAAGGAAAGGAAAACATACCAGTTAGGAATATTAGAATCATAGAATCATAGAATCATAGAGTTGGAAGAGACCACAAGGGCCATCCAGTCCAACCCCCTGCCATGCAGGAACTCCAAATCAAAGCATCCCTGACAGATGGCCATCCAGCCTCTGCTTAAAGACCCCTAAGGAAGGAGACTCCACCACACTCCGAGGGAGTGTGTTCCACTGTCGAATAGCCCTTACTGTCAGGAAGTTCCTCCTAATGTTGAGGTGGAATCTCTTTTCCTGCAGTTTGCATCCATTGTTCCGCGTTCTAGTCTCCGCAGCAGCAGAAAACAAGCTTGCTCCCTCCTCAATATGACATCCCTTCAAATATTTAAACAGGGCTATCATATCACCTCTTAACCTTCTCTTCTCCAGGCTAAACATCCCCAGTTCCCTGAGGCGTTCCTCATAGGGCATGGTTTCCAGACCCTTCACCATCTTAGTTGCCCTCCTTTGGACATGCTCCAGTTTCTCCACATCCTTTTTGAATTGTGGTGCCCAGAACTGGACACAGTATTCCAGGTGGGGCCTGACCAAAGCAGAATAGAGTGGCACTATAACTTCCCTTGATCTAGAAACTATACTTCTGTTGATGCAGCCTAAAATTGCATTGGCTTTTTTAGCTGCCGCATCGCACTGTTGACTCATGTTCAGCTTATGGTCTACTTGGACTCCTAGATCCCTTTCACATGTGGTCTCATTCAGCCAGGTGTCCCCCATCCTATATCTGTGCATTTCATTTTTCCGCCCTAAGTGCAGAACCTTACATTTCTCTGCATTGAATTTCATCTTGTTAGCATCGGCCCAGCTATCTAGTTTAATCAGGTCATTTTGAATTTTGATCCTCTCCTCTGGGGTATTAGCTACTCCTCCCAGTTTAGTGTCATCTGCAAATTTGATAAATATGCCCCCAATTCTGTCATCCAAATCATTAATAAAGACATTGAATAGCACTGGGCCCAGGACAGAACCCTGTGGCACCCCACTGGTCACTTCTCTCCAGGATGAAAAGGAACCACTGTTGAGCACCCTTTGAGTTCGGCCAGTCAACCAATTACAAATCCATGTCACAGTTAACTTGTCTATCGCACATTTTACAAGCTTGTTTGCAAGAATGTCATGGGGAACCTTGTCAAAGGCCTTACTGAAATCGAGGTATACTATATCCACAGCATTCCCTTCATCTACCAAGCTGGTAATTTTATCAAAAAAAGAGATCAGGTTCGTTTGGCATGACTTGTTTCTCTGAAACCCATGTTGACTTTTTGTGATTATGGCATTGGCCTCTAAGTGTTCACAGACTCTCTGCTTAATGATCTGCTCTAGAACCTTTCCTGGAATTGATGTCAGACTAACTGGACGATAATTGTTGGGATCCTCTTTTTTTCCCTTTTTGAAGATGGGCACAACGTTTGCCCTCCTCCAGTCTGCTGGGACTTCTCCTGTTCTCCAGGAGTTCTCAAAGATTATTGCCAGTGGTTCCGATATTACATTTGCCAGTTCTTTTAATACTCTAGGATGTAGTTCATCTGGTCCTGGAGATATTAATTATCACACTTCTCTGCAATAGTACTAAGGTGCTGCTTTGGCAATTTATGGTGCCAAGCTCTCTCTTCCACACAGTCTCCATAACCCCTACCCTATGCCATACCCAGCATGCATTTTGGTTTTTATTATTTTTATTTTAACCACAATTGAGCATTTATGACAATGCAATGAAATTAAAGGGAGGAAAGGAAAGGAAAACAGTCATAGAATCATAGAGTTGGCAGAGACCACACAGCCTACTAGAGAATAGGAGGGGGCAGAGGGGGAGAGGGGGAGATCATGCCCACTGAAGCCATGTGACTGCTGGCACATCAGAACTACAGTTGAAGGGACCTATCGCAGAGAAGGCACTAATGGAAAAGCAGTGATATTGGGATAACAGGTTTCAAAGAAAAGGTATGCTCTACTAATGAATGAAATGCAAAGCAGCAGGACAGACACAACACTGTGTGATAAGTACAAGCCAAATATGCTTTTATCTTTTTGAAATTCTGCTTTGCTGGCCTCATGTGACAAAGTTCTCAGTCTCAAGATGGAGATTACAGACGGAATGGACACATACTATGCTTCTCTTGCTTTATGGCTTCTCTTAAAAATTCCTGGAAATTGCAATTAGGTGAAGTGGATATAATTCTTAGTTTTAACAGCCCTATGCAGAACTACAGTTCACATGGTACAGCTGTTCAAAGTACGTGTCTCCATGTTTAAATCCTTACTTAGCCCTGGAGTTCACAGAGTAACCTTTGGCCAGTCACATTCTCTTGGCCTAACTAGTTCCACAGTACAGCTGTAAGGATAAACTGAGCAGAGGCCAGTGCAATTTTAGGCTGTATCAACAGAGGTATAGTATCTAGAACAAGGGAAGTAATAGTGCCACTCTATTCTGCTTTGGTTAGGCCTCACCTGGAGTACTGTGTCCAGGTCTGGGCACCACAATTCAAAAAGGATGTGGAGAAACTGGAGTGTGTCCAAAGGAGGGTGACTAAAATGGTGAAGGGTCTGGAAACAATGACCTATGAGGAACGACTTAGGGAGCTGGGGATGTTTAGCCTGGAGAAGAGAAGGTTAAGAGGTGATGTGATAGACCTGTTTAAATATCTGAAGGGATGTCATATTGAAGGGGGAGCAAGCTTGTTTTCTGCTGCTCCAGAGAACAGGACCCTGAACAATGGATGCAAGCTCCAGGAAAAGAGATTCCACCTCAACATTAGGAGGAACTTCCTGACATTAAGGGCTGTTCGACAGTGGAACTCACTCCCTTGGAGTATGGTGGAGTCTCCTTCCTTAGAGGTCTTTAAACAGAGACTGCATGGCCATCTGTCAGGAATGGTTTGATTTGGAGTTCCTGCATGGCAGGGGGTTGGACTGGATGGCCTTTGTGATCTCTTCCAACTCTATGATTCTATGAGAGAAGCAGAAGTGATACCTACATTCACTTTTTTCTTTGATTCTTGGAGAAAGGATAAATAAATATGTAAAAACATATTGTTTTTGTAGCTTCCAAATACTCAGAGGTGTTTTCCCACTTACTTCTCCTGAAATACAGCCTACAGCACCTGGTATTCATTGGCAGTCTCCAAAACCAAGTTCCAACCAGGGCTGACTCTGTTTATCTTCCAATATCATCCAGGATCTGGTGCCTTTAGTATATTTAGATATCTCTAGGTTGTTGCTGTTAACTACCATCAAATTTACTTTGACTTATGGCAGCCCTATGAATGAGAGATCTTCAAGTCAGCCTATCTTCAACAGTGCTTTGCAGCTCTTGCAGACTCAAGACAGCCATAGCATCCTTGATTGAGGCTATTCATTTGTAATGAATTCTTCCTCCTTTTCTGCTGTCTATTACCTTACCAAGCATTATTGCCTTTTTAGTGAGTCATGCTTTCTCATGACATAGCCAAAGTGCAACAGTCTCAGCTTAATCATCTTAACTTCTAGAGAGAGTTCAGGCTTGATTTGCCATAGGACCCACTTATTTGTCTTTTTAGTAGTTCTTGGTATCCATAGAACTCTTCCCCAGCACCACTTTCCAAATGAGTTAATTTTCTTATCAGCTTTCTCACTATGCAGTTTTCACAATCATATATAGAAATGGGAAATACAATGGCACGGACAATCCTATCTCTAGTATTCAATAATATATCTTTACAATTCAGGATCTTGTCTAGCTTCTTCATATTGCCCTTCTTTCTGATTTCTTGATTGCCATCTCCATTCTGATTAATGACTGAGCCAAAGTATGGGAAATCTCAAACTATTTCAATGTCTTTGTCATCTTGAAAATTATGTAGTCACCTATGGTCATTATTTTTCTTTTCTTAATATTTAGCTGTAAACTTTCCTTTGTACTTCCTTCCTTGACTTTCTTCAGTAATTGTTCCAAATCTTTTCCATTTTCTGCTAGTAGTATAGTGTCATCTGCATTTCTTAAATTGTTGATGAGCTTTCCTCCAATTTTCATGCCTCTTTCCTCTGAGTCTAATCCTGCTTTATGAATGATATGTTCAATGTACAGTACAAGCTAAACAGATAAGTGATAAAATGCAGTCTATCCTGACCCCCTTGCCAGTTGGAAATCATTCAGTATCTCTGTACTCTGTCCTGATGTTAGCTTCATGTCTTGAGTATGTTATGCATCCGAACAATAAAATGTTGTGGCACACCCCTTTCTTTAATAATGAGTCATATTCTTCTATAATCAAGGTATCTGATAGCAAAACTGAAACTGGTTGGCTGACCTGGAAGGCATGGAAAGCATTTGGTTTAATGCATATTTGTAATGATACTCAGTGGAATGAAGATGCAGCGATGGGGAAAGCCAAACAGTTTTCTGTTTCCTGTGCAGCTGTTATAAGCAGAGAGCTTCTATTAGGAAAAGAGAAGGCAGCAAACCAGTGTGCCATGCAATGCTTGGAAGCAGCAGGGCTGGTTATTTTGCTTCTGTTTCACAGCAGCCTTGTCATGCTTAAGGATTCTGACCTTTTCTCCAAAAGACTACTGAGAGAAGTAATTATTCTGTTTATAACTGAAGCTTTCCAGAGGTTTGAATTAGGATGAGAAAGACTTGGACTCCCACCCATCCACCCCCACTTAAGTGGGAAGGAAGAGTACAATTGTTAGATTGCTGTCCTTTCAAAAGAAATTCTTTGTGCATAGGTTTTCTTTCTCAGTCATGCTTACTGCATCAGTTCAAACCTAAATGTGTAATAAGGCCTTTTTTCTCAATAAATTGTTATGTTGTAAAACCTGCCTTACCTGCAGCCTCCTGCTCTAATAGTTGACCTTTTCTGAATTAATTCTGCACTCTGCCATACAGAGTCCATTTTACCTCACACTGGGCACCCCAAAGAGGGCTTCTTTTAAATTTGAATTTAAATCCTAGCCTTATTTCCTTGAGCAATTATGACACTGAACTTAGTGGAAATTATTTTGAGGAGACATGTATAGGATTGTGCTGTCAGTCACATGTGCTGTCAACCACATAAAGCATTAACACCTACCAGTTTTGACATGCAAATCAGATCTACTTTTGAGCTTTATTTATTACACAGAAAGATTTGTTTCTCCTGCTTTCAAACAAATGTAAATGATGTTTTCATAGGGAAAAAAATGCAAACACAGTCAGGTAAGCAATAATTTTGAGTCTTTCATTTATGTGAAACTGTTAATCATGCTAATAATATTCTAAAAACAAAGTGTGCCATTAGCAAATATTCCAAAAGTAAAACCTATAACTATGTAAATAGGCTATGCTCCACCTAGCAGGAAGCACAATAGCTGTGCAACACCAGTGAGCTTTATAAATGAGTGTGAGTTTCCATTGGCCTATTTATTCCTTCTTCTGCAAGAATAAATGGTGGAAAAGACTTTTCCATGTCTGCTTGTTCTCTGTCAATTTTGCATTGTATAAAATGCACTTGGAACAAATCTATCTCTTAAGTTATGTTTAATGAAAACATTGTATAATCAAATACAATATTGTCCTTAGCCTACAGGCAGTTGCAATGAAAAGAGTGTTTTGAACATTTGCATAGATCAAGCAAGGCAATACAAAAGGAGATGCCTTTGTCTTCCCATTACAATGAATATAGATCATCCTGTTCAATTGGTCTCACTTTTTGCTAGAACACACTAATACAACCTATTGCTAATAGGGATGGCTGGGATGGAAAATTAACCTTAACCTGTTCATTGACATCATTAATGTCTTGATTCATATTGTTATTTTCCAAACCACCTCTCATCTTCCCCCTTCCCTCTTATCCAACCTTAGCCTCTATAATCATTTTCTTGAAAACATTAACTTTGCAGATCCACTGTCAGGCAATTACTCACCTGAGCCCCACTCATAATAAGACTGAATAGGGAAACAAAACATCCATCATGTACTTCCAGATTTTCCCATAACACAGCAAATGCTTCTTGTTCTTTATTTGTCTGTTTGTCAGATCTTGTTACATATCAGAAATGACATTCTTTATAATGTCAAAATAGACTCTGAAATAAGGAAAAAGGATTTGTAGGGTGGGAGAAGGGGACACATAACAGAATACTCAGCATCATTTGGCATTTAATAAAGTCCAAATAATGGGCTTAAATTTGTCATCTACAGAATCAAATAGCTGGAAACTCCTTGTCAAAAGATTCCCCATACTTGACTCTCCACATTCTTATCACAGAGACCTTTTCCATCAAATAGCCTTATGTTACATGTGCCTTGCAGATAAACTCAATATAGATTTAAAATATGGCTGGCCCTACCATTAGGCAGGATGAGGCAGCCTATACATTTTCAGACTAACAGAGCAGTTCAATAAAGCACAGGAAGCAACTCTGCAGACATACAAATTTTCTCAGCCAGACCTATGATAGCAAGGTTGGGGAGTAAGACAATGAGGAATGAGGGATGATGATGATGATGATGATTTCTATTTTTTTCCTCCTTTTCTAAGCTGTTTTAACCACACTCTGATGTTACTTGGACTCATGTGTCCCAATTTTCATCTGTGAAATGTTGGAGGGTATGCACTCTCAACATTTCTGACAATTGGCCATGCTAGCTTAGATTGCTGCATTTTTGAACTCAACAAGATCAGGAAGGCCACATTTTCCATGATGTAGTGGAGCCAACTGAAAGCAATGGGAGGGATATCATTGATGCCAGTCCCAAGGCTAACTTAAATTAAAATTTGGGGACCAGAATGGTTTTTGAATTTGCAGACTGAAGATGTCTCTTGATTCACTTTCACAAGTGGATTGGGATAGTCAGTCCCTTTTTGGGAAAGATGGAGACTGGTTCAGTAGTCTTCTTTAGTAGAGTTTTTCAGAGAAACATGCAAAACCTCTGCATATCCCTCTGAGACTAACTTCAGTAAAACACAAGGCAAAGAGGCAGAATTCAAGTTATATAGTTGAAAAATTTACTAGTTGCCTTTAAATATACTGTGGTGAACCCTCTCAGACACCCCTGGTCCACCCACAACCTATTCTTCACAGTGGCAGCCCTATGGGAATGTTAATCCCACCGCTGCCACCAAATTCTGTGAAGGACTCTTGCCAACCTTCACGCCAGCTCTGCTCTTAAAAATGGCACAGCACTTCTGTGTCACTAATATGAGGTAGCGTGGTTTGATTCAAACTGAAGCCAAGTAGTTGCCTAAACAATAACAAAAGTTTATTGAAAAATATAAAAATAAACTTTAAATTAGTTGCAAAGTTGTTACTATTGACTTATTAATTAGATACAAGAAGTCCTTTCAAAATAATAATATTAATACAGCCATACAGGCAATCTTATCTCAGGTACATGGACCAAAATTCCCTTTTTAACAACCAGCTTGCTCTGAGCCTCTCCCTACTAGACTCCCCAATCCTACACAGTCCCTCTTCTTTGGACTCTTAAGACCTTTTTGTGGTCACCAAACAAAACTAAAATGTTCCCTCAGGAACTCTAAGAGCACACCCTCCCTTTGATATAACTCTTTCTCTCCAAACTAAAACCGAAAAGTAACTCACCTTTCACTCTCTGGAAGGCCCTTTTATAGCCCTGCCCAGTCTGCTTCCCATTGGCTGGTCACAGCTGCATCATGATTGGCTGATAGGCAGGTCTATGCACCACATATACTGTATATACTCACTTATATGTCTAGAAATTTTAGTTTAAAAATTGACTCCACAGGTCAATGTAAGATCTGTACTTTAACTCCTATTAAAAAGGGAACCATCCCCAGGTGAAAGGCAAGAGCATAATCTGTCCTGGAAGCATTAACCACCTTCTATTCTCTCATCCATTCAACCTTTAGTGTGATCACAAATAGTGATGCCTGCTGGAATTTTGTAAGTTCTTTGACATTGTTTTCCTTTGCTTCATTCTTTAGATCCTTTATCACACACCATTAAGTTTTACCCTCAATTTATCCACAGGTCAGATTAAAATCCATAATTTTGGCCCCAAAATTTGCCCTCAACTTCTACATGAGCTCAACTTATAGTCGAGTATATACAGTTTATTGTAGACATATATGCAGGCTGCCTAACTACCCAAGAAAAAATGTCAGGTAGAGGATGGCTGCTGTTTACCATTTTGGAAGAAGGGATGAGATCTATGGATTTGGTTGCCTAGACACATTGATTATTGATGATTGTGCAGTGCAGTCTATCTCTAAACAAAAGGACAGCTTGAGAAATAGGGTGAAATACACTAGAAGGATTCAAGAAGCCCAGTACTGCCTAGCTCCCATTGCTTTAAAAGCAAATAGGAGATGGTATGTGAAGCAATTATAGCAAATAAGAGAGGAGGTAGGAGAAGACAATGGTGAACCTCCTTTGAACAAATCTGCCAAGAAAAACCCATGAAAAGTTCGCCTTAGGGTCATCATAAATTGGAAATGATTTGGCACACAACAACGAGAAGAATGTGTGAAGAGATTATTGGTTATGTAAAGGTAAAAGTAAAGATTTTCCCTCAACATGAATGTCTAGTCGTAACCGATTGTAGGGGGCAACACTCATCTCTGTTACTAAGCCAAAGAGACAGCATTGTAAAAGATGACTCTGTGAGCATGTGGTCAGCATGACTGCACAGAACACTGTTATCTTCCCACTGAAATGGTACCTATTTATCTACTTGCATTTGTATGCTTTTGAACTGCTAGGATGGCAGAAGCTGGGACTAGTGACAGGAGCTCACCCCATCATGCAGCACTTGGACTTCCAACTGCCAATCTTCCTACCTTGTGATCATCAGAACTGGCATCTTAACCACTAAACCATCACATCCTGCTCTTAGTTGCGGATCATGTAAAACTATGGCTCGCTCTTAAAGAAATGGGTGTGCCACAATATTTAATTGTCCTGATTCATAAACTGTACTGAGAATAAGAAACTACCACCAGGAGAAATGAAATGGTTTCCAGTTGGCAAAAGGTTCTGGCAAGGCTGCATTTTATTACCCTATGTGTTTAACTTGTATGCTGAACATATCATATATAAAACAGAATTAGAGTTGGAGGAAAAGACTTGAAAATTGGAGGAAGGAATATCAACAGTAAGATATGCTGATGATATGATACTGCTATAAAACAAAATCATGGAAGAAAGGGCAAAGGCAGCTGAACATTAAGAAAATAAAAATAATGATCACAGATTATTTACGTAACTTGAAAGTAGACTATGAAGACATTTAAACAGTTAAAATTTTCAAACCAAAATTGTCTTCTTCAAAGTAAACAAAGTATTTACAGCAACTAGTTCTGAGAGCAAACCTATATCTCAAAGATACATAAACATCCCCTAATCGTTTAACAAGAGTAGTATTCTTACAAGCAAGGCTATTGCATAAGTACCAAAGATAGAACAATAAAGTACATATACATTACACAATATCTAGGTAATGAAGCACCTGCCAAATAAAAAAAAGGGGGCGGGAGCAAAAAATAACCAAGCATTAAGTTACACTTCATATAAACAAATAATGCAAATAAGAGAACAATAAATTATTCAAGACAGATCCCAGAGTTTATTCTGCTTGCCTACTCTTCTTATGTGTTACTTATGCAATTGCCTTGCAATAGCTTCTTGAGGATGAGAGAGACTGGCCTGACTTTGCTTTCAGTGACTTCCCCCAGGTTGTAATTTCCATCTGAAACTTGGCATTGCAACCAAAAGCACTCTAAAACAAACTGGACAAGGTCCTGATAACTTATGGCTGCCACAAATAGAGAAGCAAACATTCTCTTTTATTATTATACATGACTCCTATCTGTTAAATACCTCGAGCAGCATCAAAATATAGCAAGCCAATTTCCCCCTTAATGTGTGTGCCTTCAATTTATGGCAGCCCCATTAATTTCATAGGGTTTTCTTAGACAAGGAATAACCAGAGGTGGTTTTGCAAGTTCCTTCCTCTGAAATATAGCCTACAGCACCTGCTTTTCATTGGTGGTCTCCCATCCAATACTAACCAGGGCCAACCCTGCTTATTTCCAAGACAGGGTCTGGTTCTTTCAGGTTATTTAGGCCCTGTCCTTCCCCCTATTTTTAAGATAGCAAATCCATGCTATGTTTAATTTTTTTTCTTGGAATGTTTTTGTTGTGTGCCTTGAAGTCATTTCCAACTACAGCAAACCTCTCACAGTTTTCTTGGTAAGATTTGCTCAGAAGAAGCTTGCCTTTGCCTTCTTATAAGGCCGAGACAGTATGAATTGCCCAAAGTCACCCAAAGAGTTTCCATGGCTGAGCAGACATTCAAACCCTGGTGAATAAACAGTCGATTTTCCACTTAGTCCAAATCCAAGTGCTGAGTTTGCTAACAAGCACATGTAGAGGTAAAGTCAGAAAAGCAAAAGCACAGAATGAGCTCAGACTTGCTAGAGAAGTTAAGAACAACAAAAAGGGCTTTGGGGGTATGTCAACACCAAAAGGAAGAAGGAGGATATGGTGGGGCCACTACATGGAGACGATGGCAAAATGCTAACAGGGGACAGAGAAAAGGCAGAATTACTAAACACCTTCTTTGCCTCAGTGTTCTCAGAAAAGGAAAAGGGTGCTCAGCCTGAGGAAAATGGAGCACAGGACACAATAGGAGAAATGCAATACAGAATAAGTAAAGAGGAAGTACAGGAATGCCTGGTTAATCTGAAAGAATGTAAGTCTCCAGGACCAGATGACCTACATTAAAAAAATTGGCAAATGTGTTTAAAATTGTATTTAAAATGTATTTTAAAATTGGCAAATGTAATCTCAGAGCCATTTGCAATATATTTTGGGAACAGGAGAAGTCCCAGCAAGACTGGAGGAGGGCAAACATTGTCCCCATCTTCAAAAAAAAAGGGGGGGGTCCCAGAAATTATTGCCCAGTTAGTCTGACATCAATACAAGGAATAATTCTACAGCAGATCATTAGACAGAGAGTCTATGGATGTTTAGAAAGCAATTCCATAATCACAAAAAGTCAGCATGGGTTTCTGAGAAACAAATCATGCCAGACTAATTTGATCTCCTTTTCTGGAACTTTTTTGGAACAATACAACTATTAGGTTGAGCACCCAAGGGGTGCTCAACAATGGCTCCTCTTTCTATTGGAGAGAGGATTCTGTCCTGGGCCCAGTGCTATTCAACATCTTTATCAGTGACTCAGATGAAGAAATAGAGGGCATGCTTATCAAATTTGCAGATGACACCAAATTAGGAGGAGTGGCTAATACCCCAGAGGACAAGATCAAAATTCAAAAAGGACCTGACAAGATTAGAAAGCTGGACCAACTAACGAAATGAACTTCAACAGGGAGACAGAAAAAATGAAAAGCATCGATACAGTATGGGGGACACCAGGCTTAAGGAGATGAAATGTAAAAGGGATCTAGGAGTCTAGTAGATCACAGGTTGAACATGAGTCAACAGTGTGATGTGGCAGCTAAAAAGGCCAATGCAATTTTAGGCTATATCAATGGAAGTGTCTAGATCAAGGGAAGTAACAGTGCCATTCTATTCTGCCTTGGTCAGGCCTCACCTGGAATACTGTGTCCAGTTCTGGGCACCACAATTCAAAAAGGATGTTGACAAATTGGAGCGTGTCCAGAAGAGGGCTACCAAAATGGTGAAGGGCCTGGAAACCATGCCTTATGAGGAATGACTTAAGGAGCTGGGAATGTTTAGCCCGGAAAAAGAGAGAGTTAAGAGATGATATGATAGCCCTGTTTAAGAATTTGAAGGACTGTCACATTGAGGTTGGGGCAAGCATGTTTTCTGCTGCTCTGGAGAATAGGACTTGGAACAATGGATGCAAGCTACAGGAAAAGAAATTCCACCAAAACATTAGGAGGAACTTCCTAACAGTAAAAGCTTTTCAACAGTGGAACACACTTCCTCAGAGAGTGGTGAAGTCTCCCTCCTTGGAGGTCTTTAAACAGAGGCTGGATGGCCACCTTTTGGGGATGCTTTGATAGAGAGTTCATGCATGGCAGGGGGTTGGACTGGATGGCCTTTGAGGTATCTTCCAATTCTATGATTCTATGAAAGCTCGCTGTCCTTTATTTTCCTTTCATGTAAGAGATTTGTATCAATTAGTTTTTACACCCACTCATGATACTGTCTGCCCTCTTTTTCATAATTGGCCTATACTATCTTTGCATAAAAGACATAAAAGTCCCTTATCATCTATATTCCATTTTTAGCTGCCATGGCAACATCATATGGAATCCTGGCATTTACAGTTTAAGGAGATCTATTAAGAATTCTCAGCCCCAGAGCAATTTTGCCTTCCCAAACTACAAATCCCAAGATTCCAAAACATGTTTCTATGGCAGTTAACAAAGAATTAAAGGGTTATAATTGTGCAGTATGAAAAGTCCCCTAATCACAAGTAGGATCTTCAGATTTTCATCTCAGCTCCTCTTTTTCTTTGTTTTCTAGACATGATAATTAATTTTGAATCCACCAGAATCAATGTCTTACTTCTCTTAAAAGATCACAGAACGTGGCCAAATAAATTAACAACAACAAAAGCATAGCCTTTACAAGATATGTCCTGCCCTTCTCCCTGTCACATCTAAGAACTTTTTCAAGCCACTCTTGATTGTGATATGGCCCATATCACAGGCAATGATCTATACCCAATTCAGCTACATAATGCAACCCGGAATTAGAGCCAAACTACATTTTACACATGCAAAGAAATGTATTTTGTAGCCCAAAGGTAATGTGTGCTCTAGGGCAGCCCAAAGGTTATTCCTGTCCTTACTCCTGGGGCCTTGAATCTAAAAGTCAGGTAACACCCATCATAGTGTCCCTGTATCATGGCACTGAGCTTCATTTGCTAGAGGAAAGGAGCTATGAGAAGGAAATATTTGCAACAAATATTTACTCCTGACTTCAAATCTCCTGGTGACTTATAGTGACACCATTAATTTAATAAGGTTATCTTACAGAAGGAATAGAGGTGGTTTTGCCAGTTCCTGCCTCTAAAATATAGCCTATAACACCTGATATTAATTAGTGATCTCCCATCTAAGTCCTAACCAGGGCAGACTTTATTTGCTTCCAAGATCAGACAGTATTTGGTGCCTTAGACTGCTTTTCTCACCTGTGCTTTTCTGCCGTGACTCAGTCACCCACTTTCCTGTACCTAGGTTTGATAGTGTGGACTTGCATTTTGAACTATAGAAGGAGCACAGTTTGATGAGGGGGGACTTGTACCAAGGCAGGGAATAGTTACAGGCCCCCACCCACCCTCCTTCACCAAGGAACTCATATCACACAATAACATTTTCTTACTGAAAGCAGTTATCAGGGAGGGAAGGTGTATGTATCTTTCTCTCTCTCTCTCTAATATATATATACATACATATACACATACACATACACACATGTAATTTGTAAATTGGCCATTAGTTTGTGACTTTTCAGCTGATTTCTACTACAACTACCATAAGAGCTGATAGCTCTTAATAATGTTGATATTTGTATGCACACGAGGATAGACTGCTTCCTTTTATCTAGAACCTATAATTAGTCCCTCATATTGTTCATTGTCTTATTCTGCTCTCTAGCTGTGTCCTCTAGACTCCATTTCCCATTTTAAACATCTTCTTGTACACCTTGTTCTGTCCCATGGTGAATAATTAATTTCACCAGCAGGGTTCTTCCTATTTGTCTCTCTAACCCTCACTGAAGTGGATTTGAGACTGTGACATCTTAAAATTTACATCAAAAGTTTTGCCTTTGATATTAAGATAATAGCTTCTGCTGTAGGGAACTGAATGAACTTTATTATTCTTTGTCACCCAAACTGATTTCCCATAACTAATTTACCTTGTTATTGCTGTTTCTTTAAAATGTACATTGTACATTGCACAATGCTTTCCTAACATTAAATCAATGGGCCCTTTGCTTTAAATGGTTAATTCCAGCACGTGAGGTTCTCCATCTCCGATGTACCTGTGATGTCATCATTATGGCACTGTCATAGGTTAGCCAAGGCAGATTTGCAGGAATAGGGCCACAAAAGGGTGCCTTCATAGAGCTAGGGCTTATATAAGCAAGCAAATGCGCAAGGAGGATATGCAATAAATAAGAGAGAGGGAGGGAGGAAGCAAAGATCCCAGGCAAGTATAGAGCACCAGAATTACCTGAAAGGAAGTTACGAGATGTAATAATTGTAACATTTAGCGCAATAAGAACAACCCACAAAAAAGAACCAAAGTGTTACAGAGGAGGTTGAATGGAAAGAGAGGTTCTGGTAACACAATGTACTGTAAGTAAAAGAAACAGTGACAGCTGTTTCATACATACCACTGTATAAGGTGTAGTTGAAGTCTGCACCATTATTCATTAAATTTGCAGCAATAAATAATAACAATAATAATAATAATAATAATAATAAAGTTTATTTATAGCCCACTCCTCTAATAAAATACTCGGAGTGGGGTACAGCAAAATAAAAATGATACACAGTAAAAACAACAATCATATCACTCCCCAACCACCACCACCCTTAAAACTGAATTAAACCAAGACAAATTAAAATTAACACAGTTAAAATTGGTCGACAGTTATTAAAATAAAGTGCAATCTCATGACCAATCCATGTGCAAGTCCGCATTAAATAAACTCAGCAGATTTAAGTAAAGGGGCAGCTGAGATTAATTCCCAGTTCTATTTATGTTTTCAGAGAAGGGAGTAAATGTTCCATTTATTCTCTCCTTCAGGTAAAGGCCTGCCGGAAAAGATGTGTCTTTAAAGCCTTTTTGAAACTAGCCAGTGATGTAATGAGACGCATCTCGTCCGGCAGGCCATTCCATAGCTTAGGGGCGGTAGCTGAAAAGGCCCTCTGGGAGGTCTGCGACAACCTAGTTTTCATCGGCTGCAGCAGGTTCCTCCCAGAGGACCGAAGTGTGCAGGGCAGTCCATACGGGAAGAGGTGGTCCTTAAGGTAGGATGGGCCTGGGCCATGCAGGGCTTTAAAGATTAGTACCAACACCTTGTACTGTGTCCGGAAACTAATGGGCAGCCAATGGAGAGCTTTCAGCACTGCTGTTATGTGCTCTCTCCTTGATGTTCCAGTGATAAGCCTGGCTGCCATATTCTGAACTAATTGAAGTTTCCGGGTTAGGCACAAGGGTAGCCCCATGTAGAGCGTGTTACAGAAATCCAGACGTGAGGTTACTAGAGCATCTACCACAGATTCCAAGTCTTTCATATCCAGGAAAGGGCGCAGCTAGCGTATCAGCCGAAGCTGATAACAGGCATTCCTGACTGTCGCATTCACCTGACAAACATACTGGTTTGAGAGAAGCCATTATTCCACGTCTTTTGCAGTTGAGTTTGGGGCTGCTGTTGCCATTGTGCTCTCTTCCAGACTCCCTCTTAACCCTGCCTCCCTGCCTCCTACAACCCTGCCTCCTACATCATAACCAGTGTACATTTTTGAAAAAATAAATACATTTTTGAAAAAATAAAATTGACACAATTTTGTAGATCTAATAATGTGATTTACATTTCTGAAAAAAAGAAAAAAAAGTGGATCAAGCTGCTTGTGAATAGTGAAGGGAAGGGGGAAATGGGGAGAGGAGGACACTGTAACACTATGCAACTGCTAATATTGCAACCTTTGCAGCAACAATGTTTGACACTTGAAGAATACTGGGACTGCTGTGTGATTGGAAGCTATTAATGGGTTTCTCTTGTCAGTGAAAAGAACCTAACCATATTTGGTGTACACACAGCAGCTATGGGTCAAAGGTGATGTCATTTGATAAGGTCTGCCAACTGCGCTATTTTATAACATCACAGTTTAAATGCTCTGTGTGATAATGACCTAAGACTATCCACCTGTAGTGCAGTCACCCTCTCTTCCTACTGCCTTCTACCTTGGCAAGCATTATTGCCTCTCTTTTTTTTTTTTTAATGGCACATCCGGGACTCAAACTGACTATACAGGCCACTGAGCGCTTGCTGGTCAGAACAGTGAACCACCACAGGAAGCCCATTATTGCCTTTTCTAATGAGCCATGCTTTCTCATGATATGGCCAAAGTACAAGAGTCTTAGTTTGATATCTTGGCTTCTAGGGAGAGTTCAGGTTTGATTTGCTCTTGGACCCATTTATTTGCCTTTTTAGCAGTCCAGAGTAACCACATAGTTCTTTTCCAGAACCATTTTCAAATGAGTTAATTCTCCTCCTATTTCTTCATTGTCTAGGATGATTTTATTAACTAACGGTACTCATAAAGATCTCCTTAGGGTCTCAAAACTGCACAGGTTTTCAGTGAGGCTGAGGTCCTTCAGATGCAAATATCCCAAATATGGGACTTTTGGCCATCTCATTCAGTGTCTGTAAAAGGAAAGGTTTCCTGACCCACAAATAAGGGACATGTGGCAATAGACTAAGAAGTACTATTTGTATTCATGGACTCCAGCCCACTTCATCAGATGAAGTGTTCACCTAACTTTTAAGGCCAAATTAATCAAAACCTAGTCATTTTCACATACCAGTCTAGGGTATATATTTATTTATATCTTATCCTAGGACATGGGATTTTAGGGTACCATGCTAATAAAATCAATTGAAACAAGTGAAAACCTCTTAAAATTAAAGCAAATAATTTGAAAAAATTAAAAACATTAATTTATTAAGTTAAAATAGTTTTTAAACAATGCACACGTACAGGTTTGGACAAACTCAGTTAGATCCCAAAGGTTTTAATAAAAATCTGTGTTTTAACTTTGCACCAGAATGAAAACAGTATCGACATCCATGGGGACTCCAAAGGGACAGTATTCCAATACTGGGGTGCCACAAAGGAAGGCCTTCTTCCACATCCCCCCACAATGTATTGCTCCTACTGGTGGAACACAGAGGACAGCCCCCCTCACAGATGTCATTTCTCTGGCAGTGTCATCAGCAGCACCTTGAATTCAAACATATTTGAATATTTGTGCATATTTGTGGCCAGTCCAGTTCCTTTAAAAGCAGTGTTACATGCTTACACATTGAATATGTTGGTCTTAGCAATCTATCTGCTGTATTTTGCATCATCATTATTATATTATTATTTACGGTATTTATACCCCACCCTTCAGCCCTAAAAGCTCTCAGAGCGGCTATAGGTTCTAAGTCATCTTCAAGGCAGCCCCATATGGAGTACATTATATGAGACTACTCTAGAAGCCATTAGTACATAAACTACTATGGCTAGATTATACCTGTCCTTGAAAGGCCATAACTATTGGGACAGTGGAAGCAAACGCTACAGCCCTCTTCCTTTTCTCATATTGTGTGCTTTCAAGTAATTTCCAACTTATGTTGACCATAAGGCAACACTATCACAGGGTTTTCTTAGCAAGGTTTGTTTAAAGGTGGTTTGCCTTTGCCTTCCTCTAGGCTAAGAGAGTGTGACTTGTCCAGAGTCACCCAGTGGATTTCTATGGTCAAGTGGGAATTTGAATCATGGTCCCCAGAGTTGAATACATACACCACCATCCATTTAGATATATGATAAATCCATTTATACCCATTCGTTTCCCCATATACCTCAATAGTTTTATTTTTTCAAAACCATCTGGTATATTTCCCCAATATTTCAAGCATTTGGATAAATGAAAAGGATGTTTACAGAAGTTAACTTGAGTAGCAATGTACACCCTATAGTGAGCCACAGGCAGTCTCCAGAGCGTGTTAATGAGGCATGCTAATGATCTTGAAGAGGCTAATTAATAATTTTCAGCATTTGACTGTAGGAATATCAGTGGGCAATATGCTAGATTGGGGAGGAATGCGATAACAGCAACAGTGAGAAAAGAGAAGCATCTGAGCAGTAGTTGAACTTTTCAAAGTAGGATGATGCAATTGAAAGACAGCAATGGTCATGCTGACGACCTAGTCATTTTTCTGGAGGACCCTACAAGAAATATAGAATATTTATTTGCAGAATTAAATGAATTTGGTACGGTGGCGGGATTCAAAATAAATAAAAGTAAGACTCAAATTATGATTAAAAATATGAAGGAAAAAGAAAAATCAGAATTATCATCCAGGATTGGTATTAAGATAGAAAGGAAAGTTAAATATTTAGGAATCTGGCTTACGGATAGAAATATGAGTTTGTTTGAAAATAACTATAAGGATGTATGGAATAGTATTGAGAAAGATCTGAAGCTGTGGAACAATTATAACCTATCTATGCTGGGCAGAATTGCAGCAATCAAGATGAATGTATTGCCAAGATTAATGTTTCTTTTTTTAAACCTCCCAATAGTACCAAACGAAAAGATATTTAAGGACTGGGAAAAAGTGATCTCCAAATTTGTTTGGAGGGGCAAAAAGGCAAGGATACAATGGAAAATATTGAAGAAGGACAAATCTCTAGGAGGATGTGCGTTGCCTGATCTGAAAACCTATTATAGAGCTGGTAATATATTATGGTTGCAAGAGTGGGTAAAACTGTCGGATAAACATTTATTGGATTTAGAGTCGTGTAATTTAAGGTTTGGTTGGCACGCATACCTCTGGTATAGCAAAGAAATAGTAAACAGAGACTTTAATAATCATTCTGTGAGAAAGACACTTTTAAAAACCTGGAATATCTTAAAAGAAAAATTTTATCGTGGTTTACCTCTATGGGTGTCGGTACAAGAGGCCTTTTTAGGCAGATGGGAGAGCGGGGGAAACTGGATCAGTTATAAAGATGTATTAAAGATAAACCCGGAGGGAGAACTGGAAATTCGATCAATGGAAGAACTTGCAGAAAGAAGAATTAAAATCAACTGGTTCGGTTATTTACAAATATTACAAAAAGTTAATGAAGACAAAAAGAATATCGGTATTGAAAAAGACTCAAATGAATTTGATAAACTACTCTGGGATAAAGATAAAGGGAAAATATCTAAAATCTACAAACTTTTGTTAAATAGAGAATTAGAACATGAAACGGTCTCCCATAATATGATAAAATGGGCACAGGAGTTAGGTCGTAATATAGAGTTTGAAAATTGGGAAAACGCATGGAACAAATCTAATAGATTTACAGCGTCACAAGATCTAAAGGAAAATTTTTTAAAAGTATCTAACAGGTGGTACTATACACCACTTAGAATTGCAAAACTCTATAGAACGAATAAGTATCAGTGTTGGAAATGTCAAAAAGTTAAACGCTCTTATCTCCACATGTGGTGGGCATGCCCGAAAGTTAAAAAGTTTTGGAGCAAAATACATGAAAAGATCCAAGAAATTTTTAAAATAAAATTTTCTTTTGTCCCAGAATTATACATACTGAATATGACGTCCTTTTTAGATACAGTAACAGAAAATAAATACTGGAGGATTATCTTATATTTAATCACAACAGCCAGGATCCTCCTGGCAAGAAATTGGAAAAAAAACACGGTTCCATCAATAGATGACTGGTTTTATAAGATTATAGAAGTTAAGGAATTTGATAAAATAACAGCATCAATCAATAATAAACCTAAGAATAAGGTAACAAAGGAATGGGAACCTATCGAAAAATACTGGTTTAAAAAAGTTGGGCATATGATATGTAAGGTTAAAACAAAATGTACAGACAACAAACAGGAAAGAGGGATAGAACACTATCCATTGTATAGTGCACAGTACCTAATTCTACAATTTAAAATGATATAATGTTATATGAGACTTTAAAAGCTTGTCTGGATCATACCAATAGAGGATATGTATAACGAGGTCATTAAGAAAGTTGGAGTATTTTGTTTCTGTAGTAAACTAGCAATTCGGCTGATGCAATTGATAAATGTTAATACACAACAATGTTTTTGCTGTATTATTGATTTTGTCTTGTATTGTATATATTCAATAAAAACTAAATATTAAAAAAAAAAAAAGAAAGACAGCAATGGTCAAAATCCAAGGTCCTTCCTCTGGTCAGAGAAAAGTTCCATTTTAGACTCCCTATTTCTCCAACTAGCCATGGCATTGATAATCCTGACTGGGGGATTCTGGGAGTTGTAGTATGAGCTGTCCTATCCTCATCAAGCTGCCTTTCCAAAGTCATTATTGAAATGAAACCACTTCAGAGGAAGCTTTCACTCACCAAATTTACATATAGATCAAATGTGAACCAAAATGTGTGTGACTAATAAAGTAGAAATATGAATACCAGGTGCTGTAGCCTATATTTCGGAAGAAGAAACTGGCAAAACCACCTCTGAATATACCCTGCCTAAGAAAATGCCTAAGAAAATGCTATGAAATTCATGGGGTTACCAAAAGTTGATAGACAACTTGAAGGTGTGCATACACACAGACACATACACAACCTTGAGACAGCTCATATAATAGTTGTATTCCAAAAATGAAAAGCATCTGTTATCTCTGGATTCAGTTAAACTGCCTGGATCACTTTTGATTCAGTTTATTTACTTGAAGATTTCCCCCCTCAATTGGACCAAACTGCAAACTAATAGGCATGCACAAGAAGGTGGTGGAGTGCAAGCCACCTTTAATCCTGTGCTGAGAGAAAGGCAAAATATAAAGAAAATGCAATAGAAATAATCAAGAAGTAAGTCATATTTTACTCCCAAAGGATACCAGTGAGGCAATAGAAGAGGCTTCTAAAGCTTCACGATGGAGACAGTATCCAAGGTAGGCACTTTACTAATAGGAAAAGTGAAACAACCATTTCAGGTGGCCAGTGTTGGAGGTAGTGGCAGCAGCTATTCCTCATGAGTAACCCTGGCTGTTTCTCTCGATTGGGGGACAGAGGCAGATGGTCTCACCTTGCCCCTTTAGAGACTCTCCTATTTCCTCTGTTTTGGATGGAAGATGTTGAAGTGAGATTCAGCTGCCAGTGTAGTCAGCTAGGGTGACTGTGTGATATCTTGTTCTTCACCTCAAGCAGCAAAGTTTCTGGGTCAATTCAGACCACCTCCTGGTGGATTTAAAACAACAACAACAACCTTGGAAGTCCCTGTTTTTGTATCTATTCTTTCTCATTTTATTTTGGAGATCTGAATGGCGTTAACCTCATCTTGAAGTATTTCCTAGAAGCATTACCAACAACCGTCCATTCCCACTTCCCAGGTCAGTTTAAATTAACCTATTGTTTTTCAAAATGAAATATATCTGTACTTGTCTGCATGGATTTGTTTTATCTCAGAACTAATACAGATTCAACAGAGATTAAGCAAGAGAAGGAGGGATGCTAGCATTAAAACAGAATCACCCTAATATTCAACTAGTTTAATATTGCTACAGCGCTTTAGCACTTTGACTAGAACATCTGAATAATAATGATGATAAGTTGGTGAAAATCAGGTTTTGAAATGTTGCATGAGACTGGATTTGATCAGTGGAAGGGGGAAGGACACAAATAAGAGGAGAAGGAGGGAAACTAGGTGTATTTCGGGGGGGGGGGGTAACCTCCTCATCATCTGCCAGTGAAGAAGACTTGGCTGAGAGGGTGTTTGTTTGCCCTACCTCCACCTGGGCTGCTCCCATGCCTTGGCTCCTGGACTTAAGGAGGAGGAATGGCCTTTTTCCCTCCTCCTCAACATCTGCCAGTGAAGCAGACTTGGCTGAGAGAGTGTTTGTTTGCCCTACCTCCACCTGGGCTGCTCCCATGCCTTGGCTCCTGGACTTAGGGAGGAGGAATGGGCCTTTTCCCTCCTCCTCAACATCTGACAGTGAAGCAGACTCGGCTGAGAGAGTGTTTGTTTGCCTTACCTCCACCTGGGCTACTCCCATACCTTGGCTCCTGGACTTGAGGAGGAGGACTGGGCCTTTTTCCTCCTCCCCAACATCTATCAGTGAAGAAGACTTGGCTGTGAGAGTGTTTGTTTGCCCTCCTTCTACCTGGACTCCTCCCATGCCTTGGCTCCTGGACTTAAGGAGGAGTCTTGTCTCCCCCCACACACTTTTTTCTTTTCTTTTCTTTTCAGATTGTGTATAGTTCAAATTGTTTTAGGATTGGGATAGGGGTTGAGAATGGAGATTTTCTTTTTACTTGTTTTGATATGTTAATTGTTATGTATTTTGCTTTGTTAATTTTATTTTTTGTTATAATTACTATGTATTTTTGTTGTTGCTATAACTGCCATGTATTTTTGCTATGTTGATTGCTATTCTCTTTTGTACCCCACCCCGATCGCTCATTCAGAGGGGCGGGCTAGAAATAAAACGTATTATTATTATAATAAACAGATACAAATTTAATAGAAACTCTTAAGGCTTACAGAGAATTTCCCCCCTTCTGGAAGCAACCTCAGTGATGCCATTAGTCCTTGCAAATGTCAGGCATTGCCTTCATTCTCCACTTCAGCAACAAAACACTTCAGTCTCCCTTGGCATTCCATCTCTGACCTCAGGACAGTGGTTCTTGAACAGAAAAGAACAACAAGAAAAAAAAACTACAAAGGAAGATTGGAAAGAGAAGCAGCTGAATTGGAATACATCCACAAACTCCAATCCCTCAATAGTGGGATGAACAGAGACAATGGCTTACTGGCACACTATATGTATGATAACATTGGACAGTTTATCACATCTCCTTTCTGGTTCCTGGCCTGCACACACCACTTTCCAAAACTCCCTCACCATTCATATCAACATCCATGCACCCTGGCCTTAGGCAACATCCTTCTTCCTGCCAGTGTCCCTAAACTACCATAGTTGAAACTGAACTTGTCACTCATCACCATATCCACAAGTTTTGCATTTCTATGGCTATTCATACAGTCTGATTAGAAAGGTCCTTCCTGGTCACCAGTTCACTTCATGCATCTGAGGAAGTAAACCAAGTCTATGAAAGCTTATGCTACAATTTCTTTCACTAAGGAGATTGCTTTTATTCCAATGCTAGACGCAGGATGTAAATGCACAGGGATGAATTCTATCACACTGCTTCGTCTCCAGGCAGTACACATCCTTTACCCTATCCAGGCTTCTCCCGGTGGAATAAAATCCCATTTTTTAAAAGGTCCAGGAGAAGCCCAGTTAGGTATGAGATGAGTACTGCCTGGGGATGGAGGTGTGTGATAGACACAGTGCATTTACATCCTCCACCTAGCGTGGGAATAAAAGCAAGTGTGCTAATCTCATAAATTATCCTCAAATGTGCTACAAGAACCCTTTGCATACTCATATCTTCTGTTAGGGTTTAAATTCTGGGTTTCCTCTGAAAAAACAGCTTTTATACATTAAACAGGTGCAACATTAAAGTCATATATTCACTCTCATACTGCCTTTCTACTGGACAGATGTAACAATACCAAACACTTTCTTCTTCATTCCATCAAAGTATGATGGTTGTGTGCCATTTCAGAACAGAACTTGGAAAAGCTACTTTTTGGACAGTAACTTCCAGAACTCCTGGGAGCTGGAGTCTGCAGTGCTGAGAATCTGGGAGAGCTGTAGTCCAAAATAATAATAATAATAATTTCCTAATTTTATCCTACCTTTTCCCATACTGACCATAAAATATTCCTAACTAGCAGGTATGGTTAAGTTGAAACCTTGTTATTTAAATATGATTGAATAGGGAGTGGAGTTAATAACAACATCAAAAAAAATTAAAAATTCTTGAAGAACAAATCTATGTTATTAATAATACAACAGCTAATCCTAGCTACTTCTCACTCCTGGAATGCAGCTCTCTCACGTTCTGTCCCAAGGTTTCTCTTCACTTTATTTAATAATTTGGTTATTTAGTTATTTGATTCATAGTTGATTTGTTTATGTTTTTCTGGAACCATACATTCCCTATAAAAAGCAAACTACTGCCATCAAGACAGCTTGATAGCATCATGTTCCCAGAGTATCTGCTCCCAGGGAATGTATATTTCAAAGTAATTGCCAACATGTCCTTTGGTTTGGAAAGCACCTGCTCAAGGTGCTTGTCAACTGCAAAATGGCCATCTCTCGCCTAGACATTTCCTAGGTTCTTATAGTAATGACTCATCCATCCCTTGGTAGTGATAAACTCTGCAGGTCTAAATGATTTGCTTTTATAAGGAGTCACTGTTGGAGAATAGTTCAGTTCTTTTTTCTAATGAAATACTTTTTGTCACCCAGGGCAGCCCTACCATTAGGTAGAGTTAGGTGATTGCTTCAGGCAGCAAATTTGATTTCATGAAAATGAAAAGGCAACAAATCATCAGTTATTTAATTAATATTACTGTATTTTTAGTGTCAAGGAGAAGTAGAGAGACAATTCTGATATTTCCAGCCTTAGGGGCTAATATAATCTGCCCAGTTTAGGTCCCTGTACACCTTGACTTTCAGAAGAGGATGCCATTTTCTATTCTGCTTCAGAAAGAAAGGTATTTTGGGCCATTTGTAGTGTCACTGGATCATAAAAAGCATTATGAAATTTTGCTTGAGCTAAAATGGGCATATTCAGTTTGTTAGGTCTATGGAAGCTACTTGGATCAGCGGTAAAGAGATTTTGCCCTTGGATATTGTTGGAAAAGCAAGGTTGTGTCTGTTGTTGTTGTTACTGTTGCTGTTGGATGTCTTCAAGTCATTTCCGACTTACGGCGAACCTAAGGGGAACCTAGCATAGGGTTTCCTTGATAAAATTAATTCAGGGAGTAGGTTGCTCTTGTCTTCCTCTGATGGTAACACAGTGTGACTTGCCCAAGGTAACACAGTGGGTTTCCATGGCCAAATAGGGATTCAAATCCTGGTCTCCCGTTGTAGTACAATGCTCAACCTAGTACACCATGCTGTTGTGACTTTGCCAATTTCCTTGAAGAAAAGCTGCCCATTACAGTAGGGATAGTTATGTTAATAACTTGTGTCCTAGTTGAGTCACATTAAGTTTTAGAAGCAGCTCAGCATAGCAAAATCAATGTAACTAGGGCCCTTATACAGACTGCCAGGATGTGACATCCTAGCAGTGATAATAAGGCTCGATACGGCTGGGCGCCCAAACACACCCAGCCCTAACGATATTCCAGCTGTGATGGACCACCCATACAGCAGATGTCACAGCTGCACAGCTGCACCACAACATTCAGTCCACTCTAAGCAGATGAGGCGTCGTAAGGACTGCAACACAGCTCCTTTTTTTACTGTGCAGCGTTGCTGCTGCATTTGGTTGCTACAGCAATGCTGTGCAGTAAAAAGGAGCGATGCTTCTCCACCCATCTGTACAGCCCCCTAGGTTACTAGATACACATTTTCCCTGATTGTTTTGTTATTAAAGCCTGCTTTGCTTCCTTTTCTCTGTATTGTCAATAAAAAGTATTTTCCTGTATTAAAAGTACATTAACATCCACGGTCTACAAAACAATTATACCTTTATTCAGCCAAAGTCCATAAAATACATGTTGCAAGCTTTCGAACTCCACTGGCTTCTTTGGCAAAGGTGTTAAAAATAATACAGGAGGGGGAAACTGACACTGTTAGTCACAGGCCTGCATTTTGTCAAAATGTTGATGGTGATGTTCCTAGTATGGAGGGATATCTATACAGGCAGGTCACTCCTCCTTCTGGCCATATGGTCCTGGGAGACAAAGCTTTTTGCAGTCCAAAAAAATTAAATTTCATTAGCAAAACAAAAAGGTACATCCTAAGAGATCCAGGAAGTCAGATGGACATTAGATACTCTGATATGAATCTTCAGATGCTCAAAATTCAGTCCCAGTGTTTCTGGGTAGAGACAGTTGTTACCATCAAGCAGAGTTTGGAAAATTATTTTTAAAAAGAATGAAGGCATAGAATGATAGGCTGAAGCCCTCTATAACTGAGCAAGGCTAGAACAGTTTTCTGGATCCCTGAGCATTATGCTATCTGTGCTCAGTTATGGATGGCTTCAACATATTATTGTACGTCTTCTTAAAAATGATTTTCCAAAGCTTTCTTGTCAAGAATAAAGCTTTCCATCTTGCAGCCCAGGCGCCAACCCATACAACACTACCTTGACTAGGAACCTTATAAAGCCTAGACTGAGCTTCAGTTTAGGCATCACTGCTGCAGATGAGAGACCGTTGGTATGATCAAAGAATAGCTTTTCCATCTGCTGGGAAACATTACAAGAAGCCACTGTGCAAGGGGATTGAAGTTACTTATGTCACACACATGTGAGTCTGTGTCTTTGGATGAATTTTGGATTTTGGGATACACAACAATCTATTAGAATTTTGTGGGCTGTTTTAAATATATATATTTTAAATGTCACTGTTTTTAAGGTACAAGTTATACCTTACTGAATTGTTTGAAATTTGAATTTGTACTATTAACCTTTGTGAGCAGCCTTTGGGGCTATTTAGTCAAAAGAACACAGAGATATTATCTATAAACATAACATGACATGTAACATAACATAAGCATTGCTAATTTCATAGGTTTTAGAGAATGTTCAAGGCTTCAGGTAAAGGAAAGCACTAACCCCTCTGGTATGCTTTTCTACCATATTTTTTTACAGGAGAAGGTACTTTATTAGTAGGGAAGTCCAGTTTTGCATGTTCTCACATGCAAAACCCTCAAAATTTCCAGTGTTTTCTTCTTCACAGGATGAAATTACGAAAGGCTTTTGGCAGTACCTCCCCAACAACATGTTACCAAAAAAAAAAAAAAAGATCTAAAACTGTTTTCTATGCAAAAATGTTTTTGGGAAAATGTTTTGATACAGAAGTTTCAAAATCTTTCTACAGATGATGATTTTCTCAACTGATTTTTTTTCTCATGAAGGACAAGTAAAAATGCAAATATTCTTTACATCTCTACTCTTTAATTGAGCCCCCTCCTTTTCTCTCTCTCTCTCTCTATATATATCGACAGGTTGCTTACCTGTAACAGTGGTCATCTGCAAATACATACAAATGGGTTCTACTGCGCCTTCGAATCACTGGGCAAAGTGGAGCTTGCAACTTTTTGCAACTTTTTGGTGGTAACTCTGCCCCTCCTCGAAATAAGCCCAGTTCCTGCTCTTTTTCCCAGTTCCGACTTTTTTCTGCCGCAAAGCAACAGAGGAGCAGAACCAATCATGAGCAGTACACTGAGGGGAGGAAGGGTGGGATTTGTACGTATTCGCAGATGACCACTCGAAGAAATACAGTTACAGGTAAGCAACCTGTCCTTCTTCTTCATGGTCTCTTTGAATCATACAAATGGGTTAGACTGACAAGCTTGGGTGTCATGACAACGGTTGTAAGATGAAACAAATGACATTTATTGATCAACAATAAAATGGAACAGTGAACGAAACACCTGCTTGTGTTTCTTGTTTCTAATATAGAAACTCAAAAACTGTTTTAACAATCATACTCAACTGAGTAAACATTTAAACACCATACTCCAATGAGTAAACTTTAGAAACATTATGCATGAAACAGTGCAAACATGATACAGCAGTGAACAACCACTTGAACTGAGGTACTGCACCCAGGCCTGGATGCGATGGCAAAACATCAGGGGTGTCCCCCATCTGTCACTTCAAGTATAGACAGGCCACAAGGCCACATATCCCTGTAACACATGTGTAAAGCAACAAACATACAGTGTGACATGGCAATCACATAGCATGTCATAAACAGTTAATACCTTCAGTAACAGTAATGAAAGGCAAACATTGGTACAGACACTCAATGAATAGCAGACAGTAACACTGCCATCCCAAAGGCTGCTTCACCTCTTGTTCTGGTGTCCAGCCTGTAATGTTTTATAAAAGTCATTGATTAGGACCAGACAGCAGCCTTGCAGACATCCTCCAAAGGCACCCCAGTCAGAAAAGCGGATGTCGCTGCCGCCCTAGTTGCATGTGCTCTGACCCTGGCAGGAACAGTTCTACCTGACAGTTCATAACAGAGATGGATGGTACCAGCCACCCATTTGGAAAACCTCTGAGCACTCATAGGTAGTCCCTTTTTTGGCTCTGAGTAACACTGGAACAGTCTGTCAGAGCAGCTCGAACCCAAAGTTCTGTCAAATTGAAGGCCAAGGCCCTCCAAACGTCCAAAGAGTGCAAGCGACGCTCGGTATCATTGGTTGGGTTCGGATCCAGGGTTGGGAGCGCAATGTCCTGGCACATGTGAAAGGCAAACACTACCGTAGGCAAAAAGGTGATATCAGTACGGAGGACAACCTTATCCTTATGGAAACTAAGGAAAGGCTGGTCTCTCTGCATAACACAAAGCTTGCCTGCACAGCGGGCAGAGGTGATGACTACGAGAAAGGCTGCCTTCCAAGTAACCAACCTTAGATCAGCTGTAGCCATGGGCTCAAAGGGCTTGGATCCCAAACAAGACAACACAACCTCAAGGTTCCAGGCCAGTGTCGGTACCGAGACAGGCAGGTGCAAGTTGTTAAAGCCCTTCAAAAACCCAATCACCAAGGGGTCTTTGAAGAAGGACAGTTTCCCTTGAAACTGGAAATGGGAATAAATAGCAGACAACTAATACTTGATGGAATTAAGGCAAAGCCCTGATTCCACCAGTGTCATCAGGAACTCCAACATGATCGGTGTCAACACCCTGGATGGCGAGAGGTTCCTCGAAGCCAGGAACTGAAGAAACCTTTTCCACTTACAGGAGTAGGACCTCTTGGTGGCCGGTTTCTGGGCTGCCATGATCACTCATCGTACTGAAGATGGAAGGTTATCTAAGGCCAGTGGGAAGTCATCGATGTCTGGATGTTGGACTCGACCCTTCTGAAGAGTGAGGAGATCAGGCAGCTGCTTGAGACAGAGAAACCGATTCTGGGATAGGTGAAGCAGGGATGGAAACCATGGCTGCCTGGGCCACCAGGGGGTGATCAGGACTGCATCAGAGTGGTCCCTCGACATCTTGGCAATGGCCCTCGTGATGAGTGGGAATGGTAGGAAGGCATAGAGGAATTCCCCCATCCAGTTGTGGAGGAAGGCATCCCCCAAGGAATGTCGAGACCGGTCCCGGGAGCAGAACTGGATGCAGTGGGAATTGGTCTCTGATGCAAACAGGTCAATCCAAGGTGCCCCATCTCAAGAACAGGTCTGCCACCATCTCTGGATGCAGTCTCCATTCATGGCATCGTGAAGCGGACCTGCTGAGCTGGTCGGCCAGGACGTTGTCTTCTCCGGGGAGGTGGACCACCTGGAGGACAATCCCCCTCAGTATGCACCAGTGCCAGATGTGTAGTGTTATTTCCAGCAGTGTCGGTGACTTGGTGCCTCCCTGCTTATTGATGTAGTACATGACGGTGGTGTTATCCGTCAGGAGCTATAATACCTTGCCAAGAACACTGGATTTGAAGGCTCTGAGAGATTTCTCCACAGCCAATATTTCCAGGGCATTGATGTGGAGATCTTAATGACACAGCTGCAACCTGTCCTTTACTGTCAGGCCCAACATGTGGGCTCCCCAGCCCTCCAGGGATGCGTCTGTGGTGAGGATGACCTGCGGTTCCCGAGGTGCGAAGGGCATGCTGGGGCAGACGTTCAGGGAGTCTAGCCACCACCAGAGGGACCAAGTTACAAAGGAGAGGAACCTCCAATGTTTCTCCCAGATAGCCACTTGGAAATAGGCGTCCTTCAAGTCTATCATCACAAACCACAAGCCCTGATGTAACAAAGGTAGAATACAGACAAGGGTTACCATCTGGAATTTCTTGTAAGACAAGAAGGCATTGAGTTCTTGGAGGTCCAGGATGAGACAGAGGCCTCCATCGGGCTTCGGTACCATGAAGTACCATGAAAAAAAAATTATGAGGCACTTGGGAAGAGTCCAGCGGGAAAATTCCCCCCTTTTGTAGTAAAGTGCATACTTTGTCGAGAAGGGTATTTGAGGGAGGGGTGGACCTAACAGCTCCAGTCAGAAGGAGCTCTTTGAACTCGAGGGCGTAGCCTTTGGGATGATGGTTAGAGCCCAAGAGTGATCTGGGCCCAGATGTTGTGAAAAAGCCTAAGGAGGTCCAAGAAGAAAGAGGAAGTAGAGGAGGCCACAGAGTACGCAGGGAGGCTTCATTGCCTCTTCTTACCAGTGTCGGAGTCCTGTTTCTGTGTAAAGGGCCTCCGGTACTGGGGCTGTTGACGCCTGCCAGAAGAGGAGGAGGACTGTGATGGGAACTTCTGCCTCTGCTCTTGCTGCCAATACTGCCACTTCTGGGAGAACAGGTGCTGTCCTTGGCCAAAGAAGGATCTTTGACTGCTAAACCTCCCGTGAGGGAAGGCCTGCTGGGCTGCAGACATGCTGTGCTTCTTGGCGACGGACTTCATACGGTATTTGTAATACAGTCGCTCGTCAGTATCCTTGTTAAACAGGCCTTCAGTGTCAAACGGCATGTCCTCAATTTCTGACCTCACATTCGGAGTCAGGTCCGACACCCTCAGCCAGGCATATCGTCTGAGAGCGATGGCGGCTGCCATCAACCTCGCAGAGCAGTCGGTGCTATGCCTAGCCAACGTGATCAAGAGCCCTGCAACTGAATGGGCCTCGTCCCTCAGTTGGCTGTTGGACTCTTGTCATAAGGCAGTTCAGCAAGGAGAGGGGACAGCCACTCCATCAAGTACTGGATGTAGACCCCCATGCATGCATTGTAGTTAGCCACTCCCAGAGCAGAAGCCTCAAAGGACTTCTTAGCCAAGTTGTCCACCTCCTTGGCCTCTCAGTCAGTAGGAGAGGTAGACGTCTTCAGGGTGAACACATGCTGCACGCCCTCAACAATAGCCAAGTTCTGGATTGGATGCGAGTGGGGACAGGAAGCCAATGTAGGAGCAATTCGGTACAGGGCGTCTATCTTACTCGAGGTGGACGGAATCAAGGCCAGAGTCTGCCAGGAGCGCTTGGCGATCTAATGAAGGCAGAAGAGGGATGGCGGCTAAGGTTGAGGCTGTTCCCTAAAACCGTCTCTCGACCAGGTCCAAAGCATCCTCATTGGTACAAGTGAAGTCCAGCTCCAAGGCATTTGCCATTTTGATGAAGTGCTCCCCAAAGTGGTTCATGTTGATGGTGGGCGAGACAGGCCCTGGCTGATAAAAATTCTGCAGGGACCAAGCCATATCCCTTGCCAACTCTGAGTCCTCCTTTTGGGATGGAATCGAGCCTTCCCAACCCTTCGAATTCAGAACTTGAGTCTTCTCCTATGAAGACTACAGAACCTGCTGGGGAGTGAGAGGTCTAAGTTGCCATTTCTCCCCTCCAGGGTACCTGTTCACTCAGTCCCGAAACGGTCACCGAGGGGCTTTTTAGATTGGCAGGAAAGTGTGACATGAAATCGCTTTTACCTTAATGCTTAGCTGTTAGATTGCAAGCTCCAGGTGTGCACTTAAAAGGTATAGGGCTTTTAGACTGAGGGGTGTGGGAACGACTTATCCGAGGTCTTTTCTGTGGCTCAGCAGCTACATGGCAAGCTGTCAAAACGCTACAAACACAGGCGGAGCAGCTACATGGGCGGCAAGGAACGCGGCTTCTCGCCGCGCTTTAAATTTTTTTTCTTTGGCGGCTGCGAACTGCGCAAGTGCGTGGTTCCCGGCTGCGAATTGCGCAGTTCTAATTTGAATTAAAGGGGAATGTGAGCGATTTTGATGCCAGCCACAGACAGAGCATGTGCAAGAAGACAAAGGAGGACTTCTGCCCATTGACCCAATGACGTTGGCCTTCGTCAGCACAGGGTCACTGTGGGCATCATCACCAACATGGATGCCTCCTCTCCTTTGTGGACGGCCGTTCTCCTCAACATTCAAAGCACAGCCAAAGCTGCCGCCGTTGCCTCCGCAAGTGCTTCCAGGGTGGTCGAAGTGAGCACTGAAGGGATACCTATAGAGGTGGATGAAGATAGTGATGATGATACAGAATAGAGAATCGCTGCAGTTGGTGCCTCACTGGCTGAGCAGTGTGAATTAGCCGGTGGCATTGCTATGTCTGAGAAAAGGAGGACCCGGCGTTATTGGAAGGTGGAGAGAAGTGGACACTGGTGGCCCATCTTGGTCACTCGCACCTGGTCTGATAGCCAATGGAGGCGTTACTTCCGAATGCCCCGTGCCATCTTTCACCGGCTGGTGGACATCCTCCGTCCAGAACTGGAGAGGTCTGATTCAGTGATGAGGAAAGCCATCCCGGTGGATGAGAGAGTGGGCATTGCCATCTTCATGCTGGCCCATAAAATTACCTACATCCTTACTGCAGAGTTCTTTGGGATTGGCATTTGCACTGCAGGGGAAATCCTGGTGGAGTTCGCCTTGGCCATGGAGAAGCTCCTGCTGTCCCGGACTGTGTACTTGGGAGATGCACGGCAGGTAAGGCACTGCCCAATACATATTTCCAAATACTGCGCTGGCTGAATGGTGCAATTGCGCAGAAGTTGTCAAACTTCCCTATGCTTTATGTGGAATGTATTTTGTGCTCTAACTGCACAGATGTATTGATTTGTCTTTCATTCTCCTGTTTCTTCTCCCCCTCCCCCTTTTTTCCTTTACAGATCATGGAAGGTTTCGGTCAGCTTGGTTTCCCACAAGTAGTGGGCGCTGTGGATGGGTGCCACTGTCTGATTGTGCCACCCCTGGGGCAGAGGAAGAATTATCAGAACAGAAAGGGGTCCTATTCTGTTGTCCTGCAAGGGACATGTGATCACACAGGTCGCTTTGTGGATGTGGAGCTTGGATGGCAAAGATCAACTCATGATGCCAGGGTGGTCAGAAATTCTGTCATCTTTGAAACTATGGAAGCTGGCATCTTTGTGCCAGGCAACCCCACCATCACCATCAGGGGCAAGTAAATTGGGCCCCTCTTGCTGGGTGATAAGGCTTATCCTCTCCGAAAATGGCTAATGTCCCCCTTCAAGAAACCTACCACTGCCAAGAAGAAGCTTTTCAATAGGAGGTTGAACAGGTGCAGAGTGAAGGTGGAACATGCGTTTGGGCGTCTCAAGGCTAGATGGAGGTGCCTGACAGGACCACTTATTGTGGCAGAAGAGAACGTGGTGCCCATCATCGCCGCCTGTGTTATCCTACACAACATCTGCGAGACCAAGGGAAAGGTTTTGGATGAGGGGCTGCAATACAGGCGTTGTTTTGTTTTGCCTACTCTGGGGGCACCTATGCCACAAAATGATCCTGGCACACAAGAAGGGAAGGCTGTGAGGAATGCATTGGCAGAGTTCTTCCAGACAGGGAGAATCTGAACTTGGACTTCTCCTGCATTTGTGATGCCAGAGCATAATTTGTATTGTATAATCAAATCAGTAGTTGAATAAATGTATTCTATCATCCACACTGTCTGTGCCCCCATCATTCATGGTCTGCTGTGTGGGCAGTCTTAGACATGTGCTTGTTGGCTTCACACACACAAATACACTCACAAAAGTTCATGCATAGGTTTCTCTGGCGCCAGAATTCCTGGAAAAGAAAGTTACAAGGCCTTAACTGCCAACCGTTTACTCTGACAATGTATCAATTCCCTTGAAAATCAGGCTTCCCTAATGGCCCATTCAATTGAAACAATTGGAAGCCCACAGGCATCTATTGGGGGAAAGATTCAAAATTCAGGTCTGAGGGGATTCCATTGGCCTGGAGCCATCTGTGCCCACCTTGACCTCACCCACAAATTCCTATAAAGCCCAGAGCCACCCTGTGCTGGTCCCCAGGACGGTGATCATGGCTCCCAGGGTGAGAGCTCCAGTTCGCAGGGCCTATTGGCAGGCTGAAGAGCTGGAGATCCTCCTGGAGGCCCTCATGCCAGAGCAAGCTGCTCGAACCGTGATGGCCTCTAGCAGCAAGCCGAACAAGGCTTATTTTATGGATGCCTCCAGAGCCCTCCGGCGACGAGGGTTTCAGAGAACCTTCTCTCAGTGTCGCAGTAAGTTTAAAGACCTGAAGGGAAGGTTCTTTGAAACCCTGGAGGACTATGGACCGCATCCGCCTGTTCGGAAGAAGCCACCATATTTCGAGCAGCTTCGGGCCCTCTGGCAGAGGGGCGGTGAGCCTCGGTGGGAAGATCGCCGTCCTCAAGGTATGTCGGGGCCCCTTTCATTGTGCCTGTGTCCCTGTCACTGACCCTTCCCTCCTGTTTGCCAATGTCCTCCATGGGTCCTCATGCCTGTCCTCCACTTTTCTTTTGTAGGCATGCGGCCCAGGCGAGGACGGAGGGTGCCTGAGGAGGCACAACAGGCCGGCAGGAGGTCCCCCGATGCTGCACCTCAGGGAGAGGCTCGGGATCTCCCTGAGGATGCAGATCAGCCAGGGCCCTCTCATGCCACCCCTCCGCCCAGAGAACAGGCTCCTCTGGCATCAGGTTAGTGTCCAAGGGGTTGGGGGGGGTGGACGTTGCAAGCCTGCAGCCTCCACAACACTCCTGTCCTGTCCCTTCCCTTCATGCCACTGTGCTAACTTCTGCCCTTTCCTCCCTTTTCTAGCAGCTCCCCCGTCGCCGGATGCTGCTGGTGTTGGTGGTGAACATCAGGAGCAGCCTGGGCCCAGACGCCGCCTGGAGAGGGGACCTGAGGCCCAGGGTCCCGAAGCCAGGGAGGTGGCTCAAGCCCGGCGCCTCAGGCGGAGCGGTAAGTGCAGGCGGCCAAATAACCAGGGAAGGGAGTGGGGATGCCCATACACCCTGCCTGTGGGAGTGGGTGTGTGGCTCCATGGTCCCCTTCTAATCCTGTTTCTCTCTCTTTTTTATTCTGTCCTCTACAGTTCGCCAGCTGGAGCAGAGGGTTGCAGCCCTGGAGGAAGGACAGCGGAGGATGATGTCCATGATGGAAGAAGTCCTCAGTCTTCTTCCAGGTGTTGCAGCTCCACCTGCCCTTTGAGGCTGCTTCCCCCCCCCCATTCCCTTTCCTTCCTTTTCGCTTGGTTGATGTTCCCCTTCCTTCCCCTCCCCTGCCCCTGTAAATAAAGACATATGTAAATAGTTGGAAATAAAAAAAGTTTATTTTTTTTAAAAAAAATTGTCATTTTTGAACTGCGCAACTGCACAAGTACATCGGTCATACATTTTTATGAATGAAATCCTTTTTTTATGAATGAAGTTATTTGCGATGGTGCGAAGGTGCAGCATTGGTTAGTGTTGCATTTGGAATGCGACAGTGGTGTTCAAAATGTACTTTTGAAGAGGTGTAGAACTTCAGCTCTCAGAAGCCTGAGTCCTACATCTCCTCAACAGCGCAGTTTGAACACCACTGCCATAGGGAATTAGTGAGCTGGGTGTAGCTATAGTTGCTGGGGGAAAAGCAAATGCTGGGAGGGAAGGAGACCCTTTGGGCATAGAAAAAGGTACAGTAGTAGACACCACAGTGCTTAATAGTAACTCAGTGGTTGTCACAACAACTCTTCCCCACTTTTCCTCCCCTGCGCCTGGGATGGCGACGAGTAGCAAGAGGAACTTCCACCTGGTTCCTGAAGAGGCTGGAAGAATCCTCTCCAGGGTCTTCCTGAGAGATTTGCACCTCCATAGCGACTTGGCCAGGAGTGACATCACCACCCCTTTGGCGACCCGGCTGCCCAGATGGCCCCACTACAGCCATGGGGATGGCCCTAGATGTAGCACTCTCCTCCTCACCCCCCACTCTGCCACCCTGGGCTGCTCTAAAGATCTCCACCATCTGCCCCAGCAGGCCAGTCTGCACTTCAAGAACAGAAGTGAGTCGCCTCTGCTCTTGGATTGATTCTGCCCGCTGCTGAAGTGCCCTGTCCTGGTTCTGGAGGACTCTCTCTTGAAATTCCCTGCGTGAATCTGAGTCCCTCAACCTCAGCTGATAGGAACGTTCTCCCTGTTCCAGGAGTGCTGTCGTATTCTCTGAGCTGGAACCAATAAGGCGATCAATAGCCGCGGCAGTTGTTGCTGCTGCTGAGCGACGCAGGCGTTTCTTTCTCGTGGCAGAGAGCCGCTCCCCCGGTGGCATTGCAGCTATGGGATTGGCGGGTGCTTCTTCTCCTTCTGAAGATGCTCTTGCTTCACCTTCTGCACCTTCTATAGGAGAAAGCACCAGAGAGACACAAAAACATAAATTTAGCACATACTCCAGAGGGCATCCAATCCAACCCTATTATGCCATGCAGGAACTCTCACTCAAAGCTCCCACAATATGATGCACGGGACCTTGCACAAAGGTATAGACAAGGGAGAGTTGTGGAGAAGTACAACACACAAACACATCACAGTCATACAAAGGAGGAGATCCAAAATCATACACTGACATAAACGTTGCAGCCCCTACCCAAAACATGCCATCATGCCAACAAAAACCTTCACAAGTGCCTGTGTTCGTCTGCTGTAACTGCGCCACTATACATTCTCCCCCCCTTTCCATGCCACACACAAGTCTTACCCTGCACAGTCTCCGGCCCCTCACTGTCATCGCTCTCTCTCAAAGCTCTCTCTCGTATAGGCGACCGATCACGGTGGCTACTGACGGTGGCAGACGTAGTGCTTGCACGAGAGGATGGCCTGCTTGTGGAAGTTGTAGATGCCACTTTCATAGCACGGGCTTTTTTCCTCAGGAGTTCAATGTCCACGGCTTGCTGACTGAAGGATGTCTCATCAGAGTCAGGGGAATGCTCCCGTTCCTCTGCATGACAAGAGGACAAAGTCATTTCTGCCCTATGCCCACCCTGATGCCCCATCTTCCCTTACTCCCCTGCATCCCTTTCCCTTGGAAGCCCAGGCACATCTTACCTTGAGAAGGCAGCAGGAGTTCCTGGGCACATTCGAGCTCTGGCTCTGACTCGGGCTCTGGTTGAGGCGCTGCCTGTGGCTCTTGGTCCGGGGTGTCCTCCATAGGTTCAGCCCTAGCAGGCTGGCCAGCTGGGACCCTCACAACCTGTCCGCTGGTGGACAGTCTGTTGGGTCTTAAGTTCCCATCTTTATCAATGAAGGCACGGATCTCTTTATAGAAGGGAGGATAGGGGCCAGCCTGGGTCCCCTTTGCCCTCTTATCCCTATACTGCTTGTAGGAGGCCTTTAAAGTTTTGCACTTTCGTCAGCACTCCTCCCAATTGCGCAGGTGGCCCTTGGCCCTCATGGCTCTAGCCACCTCCTTATATGTATCTGCATTGAGGTAGGTGGCCCCTAGTTTTTCTAAAATATTGGGCCTTGACCAGATGGAAATGAGGTCTGCGGTCTCTTCATGAGACCAAGAAACCCCTCTCCCCCTTTTCGTGGCGGTTGCAGAAGCCTCTGCCATTGTGCCAAGTGCCAAAGCAAAGCCGCGGCAAAAGTGTTCCAAGGGCAGTTTGAGCTGGAAAAGGGAAAGTGGGAAATGGCGCTGGAATGTGTGTGGGAGTTCGTGTGAAAATTGAAGGCATCCTCTTATCACTTTCACCTGTTAAAACATCCGGCACCAAGACTTCCAGCATCCCAGAGTCCCTACTGCGCATGTCTAGGGTTAGGATTAGGGCTGGAGCTAGGGTTTGGGAGCTTTAAAAAACTTCGCGGTTAAACCCCAGCTTTTACACCTGCAGGGGATTAAGCGTTTTAATTAGAAGTGAACTCCACACCACGCATGCTCCCAATCCACGATCCATTATGATCCGCACCTGTAGCGCAGCTTTTAAATGGGCGCTTTTAATATACGGAGCCCCATTTAACTGCGCTACTGCACCTTAGCTGTTAGATGCACTTGCGCTATAGCGCACTTTCTAAAAAAAGAGTTGGGAAATCCAGCTCCTTTTTAAATGAGCTTCTTCGCCCTTAAAGCGCCAAAATGGCGCTTTCATGGCACACTTTCCCTTTTTCTCATCTAAAAGCTGGGCTTTCATGCAGCCTTCATAACACTTCTTTTTGCCAATCTAAAATGGGCCCGAGATGTCCAAGGCAACCCAACGGCGCTCCCGATGCCTCTCTAAGGAAGAAGAATCTCTGCGCCTCTCCAGGGTGGACAGATCTACGGTGACGTAATAGGTACCGGTGTCGCTGTCATAGAAGAACCCTTTTGGGTCAGAATCGTGAGCCGAGACAGACCTCCCCATCGGGGTTGGGGAGCAGTGCTCCCGAGAAGAGGACCTGTGATCCAGACTCAGCCTCGTTGGAATGGTCTCCTCCTGCAGGGGGCGCTGTTCCTCAGCAGGCTGTGATGGGTGGTCCTGGCGTAGAGAGACCGTCGGTATGGAGGCGGGCTTCGACACAGCGGGAGTTTCTTTAAGCTTCGAGCCACGCCAGCGAACATGGCAGCCCTTGTCGGAGTCAGAGCAGGCCTTTTTCTGGAGGGTCTCACCCTCAGAGGAATGCTTCCTCTTGGCAGAGGCTTTAACAGTCGACTCCGTACAGGAGGAAGAGCCATCGGCTGAGCCCTTAGAAGGTTTACCCTTCTGTCTCCGCTCATCATCCCTCCAGTCCGAGTCTGCTTTGGACTTGTCCTTCCTCTCTTTCTTAGAGGACTTAGACCTCTGTTTTTCACCCGATTTTTCTGCCGATTTCTCGGCTGGGTGAGCCTCCATCTCCCAGAGAGACTTAGAGGTCAGACCGGCAAGGGAAACAGATACCTTTTCTGTGGCTTCCCAAGACATCATTGAAGCCGACTTTGATGTCAAGGGCAGAATCTCCTGTGTGGCCAAAGCTTTGTCCAGGAGGAACAACTTCAGTCGGGACACCCAGTTCTTCCTCGCTTGGGGAGTCAAGGATCTGCAGAGAGTACAGCTCTGGAAGTCATGGGTCTCGCCCAAGCAGGACAGGCACTTCTTGTGCGGGTCCATCTGAGGGACTTTCGCTCCACAAACAACACAGTTATTAAACAGAGCCGGAGACATCAAATCCAATCCAAATTCCAAAGCGAGGTCAAACGAGCCAAACGGGTCAGTAACAGGAGCCAAGACGGAATAAGAGTAAGAATGGTCAAAGAGCAAACCGAATAAGACACCAACAGTGATTCCAAGCACAGTTCCTCAAACAGCCAAAGCAGTGGAAAAGAACTGGGGGGCAAAGCAGGAACTGGGTTTATATAGAGGAGGGGCAGAGCTACCACCAAAAAGTTGCAAAAAGTTGCAAGCTCTACTTTGCCCAGTGATTCCAGAAGGTTCCGTATTCGACTGCGCAGGCGCAGTAGAACCCATTTGTATGATTCACAGAGACCACGAAGGAGAAATATATATATTTGCACAGGCAGCATTGCCAAACTCAGCTTTATTTTATAAGGGAAATACCAGCCCTATCAATCTATAGAGAAGTGTGCATGAATAGGAAACATAAATCTTAGCATTGGGATACCAGGTGACAACAGTGAAATGAAATGCTTTATATGCCAGATTGCTTACTCTGGACATAATCTGAGGGTGCATACAAATGTACCTTATAAACAAAACTCAAACAAAAAAAAATCCTCTCCCGTAAACCAAGCACAGCACCAACACAGCTGACATACATGCTTACCAGCAGTTCAGACATCAATTATGTCATCTACCTTTTACCAAGCTCCATGTTTAAAACATGTTTGCCACTTTTCTTGTGTCTTATTTTTAAATCGCCACCTGTATTCACTCCATTAACCCTATATTCATAATTTTAAAAATAATAATAACCAGAAACATGGGTTTAGCTAGCTTCAGCTGCAAACACACAATAACTTAAGCACCAATTTCCTGTAGAGAAAACTGCAGTCTTCTGAACAAAAGTAATGAATGTGCTTCATGAGCCACTCTATTACTCAGGTAAATTAAATGCATTTATCTACAATATCATATCGTCCACCACCACTACCCCAAGATAAAATTCTAGGGAGAATTCACAATAATTAATATAATCAAATAAACAACAACAACAACAGTGTTTATTGATTAATCAGCTGACCATATCAACAATAAAATACAAAATACCAAGTTATATTCACAGATAAACATAATCAGTAACCTAAAACTCATGTAAAAATTAACTAAATAAATTACAACAAATGAAGCTTAAATAAATAGAAATTTGATTAAAAAAATAGATTGCAAGATAAAACAGAGAGAGTGTGGTAACGAATATAAAAAATTTAATTGGAGTAATTAAATAAGCTCATCACCTTGGCAGGAAACCCGATTTGTGTGATAAATAGATCTCTCAGTTGAGCAGCTTTTGTAATTGATTTTGCAGTGCAACGTACTAAATTTAAATTCTCCCCAGAAAGAGAATAGGACAACTTAACAATTGGATCCCAATTGGTCATTCTAACCAGAAATGATTGTAAGTAATGGGATCTCTCCTTGGCATATATACAACAATCAAACAGGATGTGCACAGTGCCCTCTATGACTGGAGCACCACAGATACATGTTCTTTCATGGTAGAGTATTTTTTGAAACCATCTTGTTCCTACCATAGAATTCAGTTGCTCAAATCTACCTCTGGTGAAAGATATTCTCTGTCTTTGAGTTAGGTTCAGCCTAAGGTACTTTTCTAAACCAAATAATATTTTATTTTTGGCTAACCAATTTAGAGACTTGAAACCAGCCAGCAAAGCTATGGCTGTTTGGGCAATGATATCCAAAACTCTTTGTTTTAATGTTTCCTGAGATGTATGACCAGAGGAAAATAGATAAAGAGGAGAGAAGCCTAGCTGATACATTAGTTGGAATAACTGACATACCCAAAAGTTTGGTCGCTGAATATCTAACTGTTTTTCTAAGCAGAGTTTAGGGAGTCCCCTTGGGTCCATTTTGAAAATCCTTAGCCAGCAATTAACAAGTTTTATCAAAACCTGGCACTGGATAGAATGGCCCCCAAGTTTTGGTCTCACTGTACTGCAATACCAGTAGAGGTGTGACCAGGTATATTTCATGAAGGATAGCATCACAGATGGGGTGTCATTACAGAGAAGACCTTTGCTCATGTCATCACCTTCCTCTAATTGTGTGACACTACTATGTCCATGTAGATTAGTCTAGACATGAAAAGCACAAACAAATTACTGACATTTCTCTTCAATGGGTTGGATACAGATTTAGCTGAAATCAATGGGGCATAAATTAGTCAAGATTAATTTAAGGCCCACTGCTTTCAGTTGACCTAGTCAGAATATGAATCAGGTCTAAAAACACACTGCAGAAATAATCCAGTTTGAAGCTGCTTTAACTGCCAGGTTTGGTGCTAGGGAACCCTGAGGACTGTAGTTCATTATGGCCCCCAGAACACTCTGAAAAAGAAGGCTAAATGTCTCAACAAACTATACTTCCCATGATTCCCTAGTATTGAGCCAGGGCAGTCAAAGCAATCTCAAATTGGATTATTTCTGCAGTGTGTTTTGGACCTAATTCTGGATGCAGTCCTTTGTGTCTTTACTGTAATAGTTGGGCAAATCACACTCTCTCATTCTTAGAAGACAGCAATGACCAAACTCCTCTGAACAAATCTTGCCAAGAAAACCCCATGATAGGATCGCTCGCTTTAGGGTTGCCATAAGTCAGAAATGGCTTGAAGGCACACAGCAACAGCAACAGCAACAATCTTGCAAACACTAGAAATTTGCTTATACAGTGGGCCCTTACCTTACACAGGGGATCCGTTCCAGAGGCCCCCCCCTCCTTATAAGGCAAAAGGTGTGTATGCTCGAGCCCCATTAGATATAATAGGACTCATGCTCATGGGGTGGGCATCATTCTTCCTTTTGCCATGTGGCTTCAGCATAAGATGAAAGCCACGTATAGTGAATTCACGTGTAGCATGGGCACACTGTACCAAGTAAAATTATTGATCTAACACATTATTGTCTGCATTAATTGTTCTCAAACTTTGGTCCTCCAGGTCATTTGGACTTCAGCTCCCAGAATCTCTGACCACTGCCCAAGTCAGTGAACTATGCCTCCTGGGAGTCAACGTTCAAAACACCTGGAGAACCAATTTGAGAATCACTAGTCTATACTGATTGACAGCAGACTTCCAAGTCTGGAGTCTGTCCCAGCCATACCAGCAAATACTATGGACCGGACCTGAGACCTTTTACATGAAGAGTATGCATGCTGACAATCATCTGTGCCAGTTTGGACAACTGACAGAGAGATATTATGCAGCTTCATATGTTTTGCATATGTAGAAATTCAAGTAGAAATATCCTTAATCTCTCTATTGGGAATTTAGAAAAGGAGACACTTTGAACAGAAACCTCTGAATTAATCTCTTTTCACAAGGAATTGAAGTAAATGTACAAATGTGAAAGAACACCTGTGAAGTTTGATAGTTAATATAGTGCTAAGAAAACACCACTTGATAAATACTATCTATTCAAAGTTTAGGATATTGATAAAATGTCAAAGGGACAATAATTGTCTCCCTCCAGTTACTTGGCAATATCCATCCTTTGGAAGCATGCATCATATATACTATAGCTTACCATGCAAATATACGCCATATCAGATTCAGATTCTGTGTCACTCGATGTATTATGTGCCACTCCAACCTGCCAAGATGTCTCCAGAGCTTAGTCACAGTATCACTGAATATAAATTGAAAGAGTGATTATGCTAAAGTACCTTATGTGGCTGACAGAAAACTGACCTCCATTTCCACAGACAGAGTTACAGGATAGTTTTTTGTGGAGCTTTCGGGCTATGTGGCCATGTTCTAGAAGAGTTCCTTTCTGATGTTTCGCCAGCATCTGTGGCTGGCATCTTCAGAGAATGATAGCCTGGGAATATCCTGGGATATCCTGTGTGACCCTGGGAAGGAAGGAGTAATTTGCAAAAGTATTGTTCTGTTGCTAATGGTAGTCCTCAGGGTGGGAGGATATGCAATCAAGGATTAATGTCTGCTAACTGGTGCTCATTGTCTGCTGGGAATCCCCTGGCCTTAGGCTGTTTTTCATTTGCATAGGTTGAGTCTTGACCTTAGTGTCCTTCAGGACTGGGAGCCAAGCCTTGTTTACTCTCAGGGTTTCCTCTTTTTTGTTGAAATTGTCCAAGTGTTTATGTATTTCAACAGAACAATACATTTGCAAATTACTCCTTCCTTCCCAGGGTCACACGGGATATATATCTCCAATCCTTTCCCAGGCTATCATTCTCTGAAGATGCCAGCCACAATTGCTGGCGAAACGTCAGAAAGGCACACCCTCTCAGCCTCAGGCTAGCAATAGCAAACCCTCCTCTGATGAATCTTGCCAAAAAAACTCCATGATAGTTTCACCTTAGGGTCGCCATAAGTCAGAAATGACTTTTTGGAATACTAGATGAAGTTCCCAGGAGAAAAGGAGTGAAGACCTTAGGACATGTGCATGATCCAGGTAATAATACAATCAACACTAAATAAGATATACTAAATGCTCCCTCCTTCCCCCAAGTCCTCTGCATTTCCTCTTGCACCAAGAGACAAAGGAGGTCTCATTGCACCAAAGTAGTAAGCCAGTTCAGAAAGAGTATAAATATTCTGTCTACTTCCTGCCATGTTGTCAGCTAACATCTCTGCCCATCCACCCTTCATCCAATCACTGTTTTGTCACATTAAAATTAAAGCCATCAATCAGTTTGGAATCCCATTGTCAATTTCTGGGAAAGAACGTAAAGCTTTTGTTAACTTGCAAAATAGAACATCCCCAGAAGCTAGTTTTAGGCCTTATTTCCACTGGTGTTTAAAGCAGATTATCCAAGATTTTGCAGCGATGTATTTTTTAACATTTCCACTTGAGGGCTCATTCGCTCCTGGTTCCATGTTCCTCGTTTCCATTAGGTTTCGCTGTTAATCTCTACCAATTCACAGTATATTGTCTTAATCCAAATTCATGTGGTGTGACTGCAGAGTTATTTGCCACCACATTTCCAGCACATCTTTTGGGAAAATCCGGGCCAGATCAGAGGCAAATCAATGGAAATGAAACTGTGTCATATGCATTTTATTTTGACTGGGAGGGCTAATGTGAAAGGGGCTGGCCAGGGGGTGTATCCTTCTTTCCTCCTTCCTTGTTCTCCCACCGCCATTTTCAGCCTTTCTGCAGAGGGTGACTGAACAACGGAGGCATCTCTCTGTTTTTAATTTCTTGAAATCGCAATGACTCTCTCCACTCAGGACACCTTTCTTTTGCACTGCATCCCCCAGAATCCCCTGTTCAGAATGGCGCTAAAGAGGGGATTCTGTGTGTTGCATTCATCCCTGAAGAGAAGGCATTACTCATCCACTCAGGACAGCTTCCTCTTGGACTGCATCCCCCAGAATCCCCTGGTCAGAATGGCCCTAAAGATGGGATTCTGGGTGTTGCATTCGTCCCTGAAGAGGAGGCATTACTCATCCACTCAGGAGGGCTTCCTCTCAGACTGCATCCCCCAGAATCCCCTGGTCAGAATGGCTCTAAAGAGGAGATTCTGGGTGTTGCATTCATCCCTGAAGAAGTGGCATTGCTCATCCACTCAGAGCAGAGCCTGCACCAACTGTGGGGATCTGAGAGCCACGATGCTCTCAGAGGAGATCTGATGCTTTCACCACATGGGCCAAAAAAAATGACCAGAAAGGAGAGCAACGGGTTGCCGAAAACTCACTTTGGAAAACAATTGGATGGACACACTGGAAATACCCTTTTTAAAATTGTAGTGGAAAGGAGGAGAATACATACCCCACTTTAAAATAAAGCAGGACAATACACTTCACAGTGACGTAAAATCGTTTTTGCGAGATTGACAGCTCACTTCAAAAAAACCAGAAAAAATGGTTTTGGGGCATCAGTGGAAATGATGGACTGCATACTGCGGGATAAGATAATGTGGGTTAAGGGTAATGGAAATGATTAGGGGTAAATTTAATGCGGAGTACTTTGTTACTCCTTTTAAATGGAAACGAAGAGGAAAATTCAATTTGCATGCGAATTAGCCACTGTGTTGGATCGCATCAAATAAAATCCGCATCAAAATGACAAGTGGAAATGGGACCTTAAAGTATAAATATTGGTCCCAAAAACATAGCCCCTACACACACAGTACGGATACAGTTGTCCCAGGTTATGTTCCAAGTATGAGCTGTGTCTCCCTCAAACCTCAGTCTGAGGCACTCCTGCTTTCCATGGTCTACTCTTTAGAAAGGTAAATTATCATACTCTTTAAACTCCTGTTTCCATATTTCCATTTTGGTTAGCTCTGAATGTTGTGTCTGTCTGAATTGCTACCGTGTACATGTGATTGCACTCTGCATTTTTCTAAAAAACCTTCTTAATTTGCTCAGATTTGTAGTCCTCCTCAGTTATTACCAGTATACACAGGTGCCAATGGTCCTAACAGAAACTCAGCCTCTTGTAAAGCTAATTTCACCATCATTTAAAGTAATGCTGACATACTAGGAGGGGAACACTCCAGTCACCCACCTGTCTTTGGGTAACCATATTTAGCCTTCTTTGTCAGAGCTCTGATGCCACAACAAATCACAAACTCCAGGATTTCATAGCATTGAGCCATGACAGTTAAAGATGTGTCAAACAACACTATTTTTGTAGTGCAGATGGCAGCCTCAGTGTTCCCTATTCCCTCTTAGCTTAGTTGCAAAACTCACACTATAGGAAGGATGAGGAGTATTTTCCCGACAACACTGTATTGTTATGAGCTATCCCTTTTCAAGGCAAGTGGTTATTTTGACATGGCTTAGTCTTAAAAACAGTCAATTAAGACCTATTATTTTTTACACCAAAACCAGAAGAAAAAACTGCTAGATCTGGTTGGTTAATTTGGATGCATTTGGGGGGGCTCCGTCAGCATTTTTAATACCCTTTGGACTATGTGACTATGGAAACTTCCATGATGAGTACTTGCACTTCAAAATTTGCCATTACATCACTGTTTCTAACAAAGAAAAGGAGGGGTGGCATTTCTGTTTTTAACTCCTCACTGGAGCCATTTAAAAAAGAATATCCCAATGGGAAGGAATTTGTCTATGCCAGATGTCTATGCCAGGCTGGTAATTTCTGAATGTAAAGACAAAGGAGCTTATCCCATGACACTGTTATGCCGCTACTGCACTGCATTAGTCCCATCTTTTCCCTAAGCTTATCACATGATGATCAAAGCAATATAATTTAGAGTGTGGAAATCTGGTTTTTAATGTAAACCACTGCATAATGGTTTAAACAAAAAGCAGCAAACAATCCTATTATTGTATATTCTATTAACAGAGAACTGTTGCAGTTGAAGCAGAATTTCACTCTTAATTATTGAGTCAGCAGCAAATTTCAGTGTCTGCTGGAACTGCAGAGTTGGAATAAGGAGTAGCATATCCCTGCTGTTTTGTAAGTATTAACGTGACCCCTCCAAGTATAAGACGTCACACTTATAGTTCTATAGTGTGTGTTTGCCTTCAAAAGCAGAGGAATTTCTAGTCTTGCCACTAGGCTTATTAGCAAAAGTCTGTAAAGTTCCATTTTGGACACAGCACTGCCTCCTGGAAAGCATCTGCAGCTGGCTCACTAAAATGGCAGCTATGACTCACACATTTAAGTGGTTTTAATTATTCAGAAGCATCCTGTATTCCAAGCATGACCCCTGGCAGGAGGAAACCACCAAAGCTCTCTAAGTTAAATGAAGCCAATATAGGACTTCCCAAAGAATACTTCCCTATCACTGTGAGAGCAAAGGACTTCTGAGATGGTCCAGTAAACTCCCAAACTCAATTGAATCACCCAGCACACAATGAGCATCATTCAAAATAAAATACCATTTAAACAAGTCTGGTTTACCACTCTGTATGAAATTATAATTAATAATAGTAAGGCTGTATTGTGCCTTACACTACAAGAAGCATTGACCAGCTAAGTAGCATCCTTTATCAGGATACTCTCACTGGAATCCTGTTGGTGACATAAAAACATGTAATATGAGCATGTGTGTTTATTTGGACAGAGTACAACAAACTCTTCTACAGCCCTTTGCACCTTATTGAAAGCCTCCCCACCCTTAGAGGGTGCTGCTTCTGTGACTGCTTACTAGTGGAGAGGGGAGAGACAATTCAGAGGCTGAAGTCAGTGGTCTCTCCTCTAAGGGAACGGGAAAAAGAAAGGAAGGTGCACGATATCTGAGAGTGCACCCACATTTCTTTCCTTCTTGGTTAAGAATAGCAATTTCTTCTTCTTCTGAACTGCCTCTTTCCTCCCTTACCTCCCACCCCTCCCCATTGGCAGCAACCCTTCTCAGGACTTGTAAGATGCCAAGGAGAGGACTTAACTACACCGCTGAAATATTATACTCCATCTGGTTGATGCAGGGTACCAGTCTGTTCTGTCTAGAATACAAAAAAAAATTCCCTGCTGCCTACATCATTTACCAATTCTCTTTTCCAGCAAACAACATGCAGCGGAGATGATGGCAGTTGTGGAGGACAGAATGTGCATAATAACAGAGCTTGTGAGGCAAAAAAAAGGACTACATTTCCCATTATTCCCAGCCAGCGTGGCCAGTGGCCAGGCTAGCTGGGGGATTCTGGGAGTTGTAGTTCAAAAAGTAACTTTTCCCAGCTCTGCATAATACATCTCACTGCATGCACACTCTTAAATTGTGATGGCTTTTAGCTTTTAACAATAAAGACATTTCCATGGCATGCACACTCAGAATTTCTTCACAAGCAAGAGACAGAAATTCACCCTACCATTTTGTATTTATAATCACTGTTTAGCACTTCACTGACCTGTTTTTAACATTCTCATCAGATACATTATAATGATTCTGTTATACAGTTTTAATCTTTAAGGGATCATTAAGATGACTCAGCTGTGGTAGCCAAATCTCATTAGGTGTGTTATAACTCTAGAAGATTCCCTATTAAGATGTGTTTGAAAGGGAAGTATTTGCTGTGTTCAACAAGTACTTATATAACTGAAATGCTGGCTAGTCACCCTTCCAAAGTGAAATCGTGCAGAAACATTTACTCAACTGCTGAAAAATCTGGGATTGTGCCATTCTGGAAGCTGAGAGGTTTTCTCATGAAAGTGAATAACCTGCTAGATGAATATTTTCTTCTTACAAGATGTACCAAAGTAAATCCTTTAATGCATAACAACCACATTGGATTTTGTTACATTTGATTACTATGCATCACTCTTTAATACTATTTATTTGTTCCCTAAAGAGAAAAAAAAATGTTTCAGTTTAAACTCAGAGTGGAAGTAAAGACAGAAGATGAATCATCAGTAAGTATGCCAGTGTTTTGATGGGATGATGTTGGTCAGAAGTAGTGGCATCAGTAGGGGGGCGTATGGGGTTAGGAAGTTAGGAAGTATGGCAAAGCCTATAAAGTATTACATGTCCCCACATATACATATACACATACATGCCTATACATGCATTCATGTTCCTGTTCAGTGTTGATATGCTGCTCAAAGTTTTCCCTGGGAAACACATTCCAGGAACAAGAGAGCTAGTCCTACTTGGGGGTGGGTTAGAAAACAACTTTCACCTCATTATTCCCAGTTTATATTTTTCACATGGGTACGAGTAAAAGAATACATAAGAGGTTTCATTTCAGAAGGCAACAGGACTGAGAAGCAGAATTGCAGCATCAGTTAATAATGACAATAAATAACACAGTGCCCAACAAGAGGGGGGAAACTGTATCTGTCATAATTTTTAAAATACATTTCCCCCAAGAAAAATATGAGAGCAGAGAGAAAGGACCACAGAGACCATATGGAGGCTATAGGAAGGAAGAGATTGATGTTTGGACCTGTTTGGGACCAAGGCTGGGCTTAGCAGGTACTGCCTGCTTTCCAGCACCACAGTCTGCAGGTTTTGCATGTTGGGGCTTTCAGGGTTCTGTTTTATCCCCCTGCTGTCTAACATGGAATCACTTGGGGAGATTGTCCTGAGTTTTGGTGATTCAGTGCCACCAATATGTGGATGACACCCAGCTGTCTTGGTTCTAAACCAGCAATTATCATCATTAATGGACTTGATAAGGGCAAACAAATTAAAACTTACTCTACACAAAACAGAGGTGTTTCTGGTCAGTCAAAACACAGATCGGGGAATAAGGATTCAGCCCATGCTAGATGGAGTTACACTCTCCCTGAAGATGCAGGTTTTACACATGGAGGCCAAAGTTTATGCGATTGCCGGCAGGACTTTTGCACATTTAAAGTTGTGCACCAACTGCTCCTGTTTCTTGAGACATCTGCTCTGGCCACAGTGATATATGCCTTGGTTATATCCTGTTTGGACTACTGTAACACACTCTTCTTTGGTCTGCTTTTGAAAACTGTTTGGAAACTTCAGCTGGTCCAAAGAGCTACAGCCAGACTGTTAACTGGGTCAGGTTAGGGAGACCATACTATGCTCCCGTTAAAACAATTCCACTGGCTGCCAATTTGTTTATGGGCAAAATGCAAAGTGCTGATTATGATGTATAAATCCATACATAGCTTAGGTCCTGCATGTGTGGCAGACTGTATCTCCCTGTATGAGCCTGCCCATGCCCTGACATTATCTGGAGAGGCCCTTCTCTTGGGACCCTATCACATGTGGTTAAAAGAACAACTTACCTTTCCCAAATTCAGTGCTAATTTGGGTTGCAGCCAGTTCCTATCACACATATATCATGACCAAATCGCTGCCCGGGTCCTTCCCGAATGCAGCCAGGATTGTCTAAGCCACTTCCATGGCCATTTTTAGAAGTCTTCTAAAGGTAAACTGCTCTTTTAACTCCATGAAATACAGTCCTCAGTCCCACCATTTTCTCAAATATAGTTGGCGGGAATGAAAGGGGGGGCTTCCTCAGTGGCTGCCCCTAGATTCTGGAACTTCTGTTCAAGAGAGGCCAGAATGGCCCCCTCCTTTCTGTTCTTCTTTCAGCAACAAAATCCCTTGTATTCTGACAAGCTTTTAAAACAGAAAGTTATAATGAATGAAATAGTGGGTGCTCTATTGTTTTAAACTGAACTGTTGAACAGCTTTTCTATTTTTAAAAAATGCATTTTATTCTTTTAACTTGAGGTTTGTATTGTTTTAATACTGTGAGTAGTTTAATTCTATTATATTGTGTTCATGTTTTTCATTTTTTTTAATTGTATTGTTCTTTTAAACTATAAACTACTTTGAGTTCTAATGTTGGTAAGAAAAGCAGGATACAAAGAAATATAATGATAACAGCAGCAACGATGTTGAAGCCTGTTAACAGACATATAAGCTGATCACATTGCCCCTGGGGACACGATGGGGGTAGAATGAAAGGGAGTGGGATGGTAAAGGAAGGGGGCAAAGGACACATTATACCCCACACCAGAACGCCACTGCCACCACCGAAAGTTCCCATTCGGCTCCTGATCCATCCCAGAGGAGACAATTTTCAGGAACTGTTCAGAAGCATTCCTGAAAATCACCTCCTCTGAGACAGATCAGGAATGGAATGGGAACGTCCGGCAGCAGTGGCGTTCCAGTGTGTGGTAAAATGCATCCTTTGCCCCCTTCCATTCCCATCCCACTCTCTTTCATTCCACCTCCATCACGTCCCCAGGGGGCAATGCGATGATTCTAAAAAGCCAACTGCTTGCATCTGTCCCCAGTATCTATTCTCCTCATTCTCTGTGTGTGTGTGTGTGTGTGTGTGTGTCACACACACCCACGCCCACCAATGAGAGCTTCCTACATGAGGCAAATCAGAAGAAGTATCTGGATCAAGACCATGGGGTGGTTAAGAGCTTGTAGCCCTCTCTCCTTGCAATACCAGTATCCAGATCTGGATCACATTCCCCATCCCAAAAGCTCCTATTTAAGAAAAATGCACAAAGGACTAATCAGATTATTACTGTTATAAACAATTTGCCACCAAGTCTCTGCACTATTTATTGAGGGTCTAAGTCTGTGTACATTATTCCACATTTTTCCAGATTATCACACATAGAAAATTCCTAACCTGATCCCACTATTCTAAATTATCAGTAAAATGTAAACTTTAATGTGTTTTACCACATTATTAGTTTTGAAAATATGCTCTCAGTGGAGCATATTTTTAGGAAAAAATAAATTTACTGTATCCTTTCCAGTCCTACTTCCTCAGATTTGAATTACAACTTTTACAAAAAAGAAAACAGTGCAATTCATTTTCTCAAAAATGATTTAACAAGGCAGGAAGGGATCAAGAACACAGTTATAGTGTTTGGTAGTCAATCACTGCTGCTCTAAGTATGGATGCAACACTTTTTAACTGTTGAAGTCTTCAAATATGTTTATTATAAAACCTTGTCCTGCCAAAGCTGCTTAGCCACACGGAACTTGGGTGATTATAAACCATAAACATGATGATTTACTGTAATGGCTCACACATTTTTAAGAGCCATGTCTTCCGTTCTTATGTACCCTGGAAAAAATTGGTAATAGAATCCAGGATGGATGATGTAAAAACTGCAGAACATGCTCATTTTTAATGTGTTGCAGCCTTAAAAAGAAAGTTCTCTAAATCAAAGGTTTCTGCTAACAGTTAGCTTCCAGCTGACTGTGCTTCTGACATTATAAAGAAACACGTGAATTTGTTAGCAACTAGATTCCTGAGCAATAGCATTTGTTATTTTATTCACAAAGTGAGATTACAAGGAAAAGGTATGTTCTGACAATTGCTTATTCTTTAACAACATGTTGCGCATCTTCTTGACTTAAACTATAGTTTTAACCTTAAGTGGATACTCCCTAAGGCAAGATGGTAGAGAACTGGCTCTTTCAAACAACTGAAACCTATAGTACTTCCAAAAAGAGGGCTCATAGTACTACCCAGCTAAATACATTATGCAGCCATCACTATTGCTCCTACTCCTAAGCCTATCATTTCTTTTAAAGACAGCAAATAAAAAGCTATTATTATTATTATTATTATTATCATTATTATTATTAACTTATACCCCACCTTTCTCCTCTCCCAAAATAGGGACTCAAGGTGTCAAATTTAAAACAATATTATTTAAAAACAGTGCAAAAACATTAAAATGTATAAATATAAAATTTAAAAAACAATTAAACAATTTTAAAAGTTAAAATACTTATGAATTAAAATGTAACGTGTTAAAAACTCACCACAAACCTTAAAATTTAAATAGCTAAAACCATAGAAAATGTTATTGATAAAATTGAATATAAAGTCATCCCTCCAAGTCTGCGGACTTAAGATCCGAGGACTTGAAAATCCGCAGAGGGGCAACCACCATTAACGTCAGTGGGGCACCCCATTCAAGCCTATGGGGCTTAAATATGTGTGAGTTTTGGAACTCGCGGGGGAGCGGAGTCTGGAACAGATCCCCGAAGAGCTCCAAGAGCCAACTGTACTTATTAAAAACATTTTTTCCAAAAAAAATCATAGATAAAACAGACAAGAAATAAAAGCAGTACAGCAGGTTATTAAAGTCCTTTTCTTTAAAACAATCCCAACTGCAAGGTCAATGAAGGAAGGGACCATTCTAAGTTTCAGGAAGTCAGTTCTAGAGGTTGGGAGCAGCCCCCAAGATGACCCTGTCCTTACCAGCTGTACCTGTGATGGTAGTGAGACTAAGGGCAGGTCTACATTAGCCAGAATATTCCAGGTTGCTCCTGGAGTATTCTGGCCCCAAACCTGCCCTGAGTTCCCCCCACCAGAGCAATGCTGGGCAGCTGTCCACACAGCATCCTGCTGTTCCACCTGACTGTTTCTCAGCTGCTACTAGCAGCTAGAGAGAGAGAAAAAAATCAATCTTGATCAAGATAACTGTTGAACAGGCCCTGCACTGTGATGTGGAGAACAGGAAACTGCTTCATTTGACCTGTGTCGACATGCCTTGAGAGAAGGAACAAAGATGTAGAGGCCAGACAAATTAATATGGGACAATAAAGTACAATGAAACTATTGGACTCAAGTCCTTTAAGTATTTTAAATTCATCATAACCATTTTGAATGTCCCCAAAACAGACCAGCAGCCAGTGGAGCTGTTACAACAAGGAAGTCATGTGCTCCCTATAACCCACACTCTCAAAAGTCTATCTGCTGCTCTTTGGGCAGCTGAGGTTTCTGTGCACTTGTCAAAGGCATTTGAAGTATGTTAACAGCTATCCAAATATAATACAACTGCTCCATCTTTCCCTCTTTAATGGGCTATTTGTGGTAACACATGCGACTGAACAAGCAGTAGAGAAACATGGATAGGTTACAAAATGAAGAGGATGACATCCATAAAATTCCATAAATGAGCCAAGGTAATTGCACTATAAAAGCTTTTTCTGGAAGCATTGCTAGTCTGTATATATTATGGATGGGGAACCATTAGAATAATAGATTATCAGATGGGAGCAAAGCGTCCTTATCCTGTCCTTAACATGTGGTATTCATGTGATCGTAGGAAAGATTATCACACCCCCACATGCTTATCCCATTCTTCTCCAATCTGTAAAGAGTAATGGACCTGTAATTTGGTGATGGATCCATTACTCTTTATGGATGAGAGAACAGGATAAGCATATAGGGGTGTGATAATCTTCTCCCTGATCACACAAATACCACAGGTTAAGGATGGGATAAGGGCACTTTGCTCCTCTGTCTGATAATCTCCATAGAGTTGGAAGGGACCACAGCAGCCTTGTAAGCCTAACCCCTTTCTGATACAGGAATCCATGGCTAAAACCTTCCTGAGAAGTGATCATTCCCATCACCCATCATGATTATGCCTCATAATTAAGCTCTTGCATAATATTTAAGAGTTTTTGGTAATGTTTTTCTTTATTGTCTTGTGGACCATAAATTCACACCAGCAAAGTTTTCTTATTATGTATTACAGCTTCTATATCCAAATATTGTCCATTATCATCCTTTAGAGTTCTTCCTAATGTTTATATAGACCCTTTCTTCTAATGTGGACCCGTTAGTCTTGGTCCTAGAAATGCAGCAAAAAACTCTTCCACATGGCGTCCCTTTATTTAAAGATCAAGAGGCTATCAAATCACCTCTCAAGTCTTCTCTTCTTCAAGATATCCTGTACCATTCTTTATAGGGCTTGGTTTCCAGACCACTTAACGTCTTGGTCATCATCCTCTGAACTGAAAACTAAACTGCTATCTGGGACAGATATACTGAGAAACCAGTATACTGCTACCATAGCTGCACTCCTTGGCTCAACAACAGTTTAAAACTTTGCCTTGCATTTCTCCAGGCTTTTGGAAAAACGTTAGAAGTTCTTCTGATGGCAAACTGTTGACTAGATTAAGCTTAAAGGAATGGAGAGCTTCCTCCTTTGCCATACACTACTGTTTCATTTGAGAAATGAAAAAAAAGTGCTGTTGAAGAGGGCACAGCATACATAGAAAGATGCATGTCAAACTCCTCACCATACATGTCCATTCAAGTAAGCTAAGTACTGTGAATACAGGGAGAACAGTTTTTATTTTAAGTTTAGAGAGTCTTTAAATAGACATTTTTATGAGGAATAAGTTAAAGTAGCTTCAGGGTGAGTGTCTGTGGTATTCAGGTAAGAGATCTCAGGATAAGGACCTTGGTGGGGCACAGGTAAGTGACCACAGGATTAGGAGCTGACAGAGTGGGAGATTTAGGGCCTCAGGGAGCAAGTAAAATACAAATAAACCAACAGAAGGAAAGTGAATGAGAAGATGAGGAAGAATGCTTAGAATCAGCCAGTTCTAAAATTCTCTTTGCCTTACCAGCTTGCGTGGTGTTGCAAGAGGGCCCCATCCTTCTCCAAGTATCTCATTGCTCCAGGTTCTCCAGGACATCCTCCCAATTCTGCCACAGAGCCAAGGCAAGCTGGTACATGAGAGGTGGGTAATGGTTCTCCATTCCCTTCAAACTCAAGTCCATAAGAAAAATCTGCACCACATCTGCTTTCTTGAAGGTTCTTCTCCCCCTTCCCTTCCCTTCATCCTTTCCCTACAGAGGCTTTAACAAGCCAACAGCTGGCTCTCATTTACACCTGAGGCCAGGGAGGCATAGCTAAGATGGTATGGTGAGTCCTGCCCTTCTAGTCATACCTGTTTTCAGATATATATTTTAGTAAACAGCATATAAGATTAATAAACTATCATTCAGGAAGATGGGAAAAGTTAATATCCTTTTCATATGAAGGAGAATAATAATGTCAAATTACTCTACTTTAGAGAAAGATTCAGGGCCTGCTTGGACTGCTCCACCAGTCCATTTTCTCTCTCTCTTCACATTGGCAGAGATGAAATCCCTGGACATTTATTTTGATTTAATACGTCCTTTTAAAAAAAATCTTCTAATTTGCCTTTGGGTATCTGGGCACCACACTACTGTCTCTGTTAGAGTAAGTGATTTGGGGCAAATAATAAAGTAATCACTGATATGTCTGCCAACTTGTTAAGCAGCTTTAAAAAGGCTCCAAATATGCTTAGGAACAAGGGTATCAATAATTACATTTGACAACTAAACAGCTTCCTAAAAACAGCAGCCAGAAGTTTATGAACTCCATTTCTCTGTCAGCCAATTCCTAGTCTTTCCATAATTACTTATACAATTCTGCTTTCTTTACTTCTGAGTAACAATCCAATTCTATGCATTATTTACTTACACGGAACACTCGTGGATTACAATAGAATGTACAGTACTTAAAGTGAGAGAGTTCAGTGTTGCAGCACAGGGCTGTATAATTATTTCTTGAGACCTTCTTCTGAGCAAATTAATTTAAAATCATATTGCATAAGGATGCCAAAAGCGGTGAACTTCACACCATTAGCTGGGAGTAATCTCCACTGAAGAAGGCAATCCCTGCCCTCAGGCTTCACAATCTAAATGTTCTATGTATTCAAAAATATATTCTACTGAACACATGTTAGACAATAGGCTTGAGATCTACTCAGCAGCCTGTCCTCCAATGTGCTGCGAGGAGATACTGCTGTGGAGACTTCAACCCTCACCTCAAGCTGAAAAACTGCTGAGGGAAGGTAAGAGTGTAGAGAAATGATTTCAATTTGATTCTGAGAAGAGGGCATAATCGGAAGCAATGGAAGAAAAGAGTCGGCATATGAGGCAACCAGAGGGATGTTGACTCTTTCTCACTCTGGAGTTTATCATATGACGGAATTTGGGGGTATACTCCAATGGCAATCCGAACTCAATCATGGGGTTTCATGTAATTGTGTACAAGTGTATCTCAAGCAATCATGGGGTTTCACATAACTGCGTATAAGAGTATCTCATGCAATTTCGGGCAATGGGGGTCATTTTCAGGAAATGGGAAGTCATTCTGAACACATTCCAAATGCAATTAGAATTCACGTAAATTCGAATTGGCTGCATTCGAAATTGGGAGAAATTCCTCCTGTATGATAAACTCCTCTGTTATCAAGCCCTCCCTCACCTCTTTTTCCTTCTCCTCCTCAACAGCTCCTTCCACTCTCCATTCTCACCAACCAGCCCTTCACCAAGAGAAGCTGGATGGACTTGTCATAGGAAAAACTGAGAATGCTTTTGATGACCACAGTGGTCAGGCCACCAGCATATTGCTTTGTGGGAGCTGCTCCAAGGCTTGTGCATCCCTGTGGGGCTGGAGCAAAGGCAAGAGCTACACCAAATCCATGGTACCTCCTCATCCTTCCATTCAGCCACTACCATCACTTCATCCATCTTGGGGCCTTTCCCTTTCCTTGGTTCCAGGAGTGCACACTTCCTATGGTGCAGTTCCTGCTTCTTTCTTCAGCAGTGCACTTAGAGAGCCAGGCCCTTCATATGAGGAAGGGTCTCTCTTGCTCTTCCCCTTCTCACTCTCAGAGGTGAGTCTTGCCCGTTGCTTGAAGTAAATGGTGCCAGCCAATTGGTTGCTCAAGACATACAAGTAACAAGTCAAGTCGAGTCAGTGCATCATTTATTGCTGAGACAAGTCCAATTCAAGTCATTGAAGCAACTTAAGTCTGAGTCACGAGTCAATCAATTTGAGTCTATATCATTGCTTGAAGTTAAGGGCTAGCCTGTTAGACTTCACTGTATTATTAAGATTTAAATGAATGAGGTTTGGGAGTCCTGATTTTCAGGTGGGTTTAGTTCATGCTGATGGCACCTGCATATCTGCATTGTCAGTCACAAAAAGGGGGTACATCGGTGCAAAGTGAATGTTTGCTATGGTAAATTGTAAAAATAAATGAAATAATTCTGTAATTTAATTCATAAAATAATAAACGGTATGTTAATACTCTCTCACTGTAGCATAATCTCATATTTAGGAAGAAGTTAAGACTCTAACCTTCTATCCCACCACATCAGAGGAAATCAACATAATTTGGTTAACAAGTCACACTTATGTGTGAATGAATTGCAGCTTAGTGCAAAGCTGGCAGTTCAATTATAAAATATGTCAAGGCCTTGCAGAAGTGATTACAGCCACAACATTGAATAAAGTTACCACAAGCATGACTGACGAACTGGCAATTCTAAATCTATTTTTAAGTGCTAAATAGCATTTCACTGAGAATGTGCAGCATATTTATTTATTTATGATGTACAGAAATGTATATCCTGACTTTCTAGTGCCTATTAACCACTCAAAGTGCCGCACAACAATTTAAAATTGAATTACAATCTAAAAATCATACATTCAGGGGGGTTTTAAAAAAGAAGAAGAAGAAGAAAAAGAAACATAGGGGCTTTCTAGATTGGCAGGAAAGTGTGACATGAAGTTGCCTTTTCCTTAATGCTTAGCAGCTACACTGCAAGCCCCAGGTGTGTATTTAAAAGGTACAGGGCAGCTAGACTGAGGGGTGTGGGAACGACTTATCTGAAGTCTTGTCTCTTGCTCAGCAACTACATTGGAAGCTGTCAGAATGCTTCAAACACAGGCGGAGCAGCTGCACCAGCGGCAATGAACACGTCTTTTAACAGTGCTGAACCTTTAATTTTTTTTCCCTTGCCGGCTGTGAACTGCGCAGCTGTGCAGGTTTGCCGGCTGCGAACTGTGCAGCTGCGCAGGTACACCATACAGACAATTGTACAGTTATGAGGATCTGTCAAATTATCATGGCGGTTTCTCTGCTTTTTTAAACTGTGCAGTTGCACTGGTGCATCATGAATGAACCCCTTTATTTTGTGAATGAATTGACATTTTATGCGCATTAGAATAACAGTTACAGCATCCCAGAGTCCCTACTGCGCATGTCTAGGGTTCGGATTAGGGCTGGAACTAGGGTTTGGGAGCTTTAAAAAACTGTGCAGTTAAACCCCAGTTTTACACCTGCAGGGCATTGAGCGTTTTAATTAGAAGTGAACTCCACACCATGCATGCTCCCAACTCACGATCCATTATGATCCGCACCTGTATCGCTGTCTTTAAATGGGCGCTTTAAATATACAGCAGCCCTTTAACTGCGCAGCTGCACCGCAGCCTTTAGATGGAGCTGCGCTGTTCCGCTGTTTTTAAAAAAAGAAGCTGGGAAAACCAGCACCTTTTTAAAGGCGCTTCTTCTCCCCTAAAATGCAAAAAAAAGCGTTTTCATGGCACACTTTCCCTTTTTCTCATCTAAAGGCTAGACTTTCATGCAGCCATGAACACACCTCTTTTTGCCAATCTAGATCAGCCCATAGGCAGAGACCATAGATTGTATAAGAACATAGGAGGAGCACTGTTAGATCAGGCCAATGGTCTTTATAGTCCAGTATCCTGTTTCCCACAAGGACAAACCAAATGCCTAAAGAAAGTCTAGAAGCACCCAAATGCAACAGCACTTCTCTTGCTCCCTAACAAAATTCCCTAGTACGACTTTTAAACAAACAAATGCTTAGACTGCATTTCTAATGATAAGGAATTAAGTTCTACCAGACTCCGTTGTGCTTGCCTCTGAATTAACATGCAATGGATTCAACTGTTAACAGCCTAATGCCTGACAGAATGGTAGAGGCTTTGCCAACCATCAAAAAGATCTGCAAGCCAGAGGCTTTTCTTCACTTCCTTAAAAAAACAACTGGATTCCAAGAGATCTTGCTTCAGCTATTTGAAATTATACCAACATCAGGTTTACAGTGCAAGCATACTGTTAGGTCAGAGTGTTTGAACAATGGAGCAGCCTGGCATTTCCAAAGCCTATCTGGGCTCCTGCCAACAGGACAGATATGAGGGAGGAGTACTGTTTAGATTCCTTCTTCCCCCTCCCCCTTTTGAAACACCAGTTGCTTCCCATTGAAATGAATGACAGAAAATTACATTAGATTCATGCTTAGTGTAGAATACTGGTTTGTGAAGGGAGGTTTTCCATGGGCTAGAAAGACTCTGCTTCAGATTTATGGCCTTTTCCAGTAACTCTGTACTCCCCTCAAAACATAACAACTCCAGATTGCCACTGATCCACCTTATCTGACATTGTTGGAGCCATGGAGACAGAGAGGAGGAAGATGATCCTCTGACATTCATGATTCCTTGTATGACTTCAAAGGGAGAGATTCAAGCTATTCAATGGACCCTTGGACACCATCCCAGGGACTGTAGAACTGCAACCTGAGTGTCACTGTCAAGTAATGAGTATAAATGAGGTTTCATGCAAGTAGTGTTATTTTACTGATAAGCCAGTACTGAAGTGTGTTCAGTTCTGAGCACCACAATTCAAGAAGGATAGAAGGAAAAAAGGTTTTGTGTTAATAGGCTTTTGTGGACAACAATCCACTTTGTCAAGTGCTGCTATACTGTGCTTTAGGTATGCACATGGTTGGGAGTGGGATTATTAAAAGTGAGATTGGACAAATACAAAATGCTTAATGTACAAATGGTAATGACATCTTCAAATTGTTATGACCACTGTTAGAAACACTGCTGGAATGTTTTTCCCCAATCTGATCTAAAAATTTCTATAGAAAAATAGGTGGTTTTGGGTTGTTGTTTTTAAATGCAAACAATGTTATAGTCACTATGACACTATTTACCTGACAAAACTGCTGCAGTGGTTTAGAATAGGCATGATTAGCAAACTAGAAATGCTAAAATGTAATTTCGATTGTTGATATGCATCTTGTTGATAAAATGTTTGTGTGAGAGAGAGAGACTGTTGTTCAAGGAAATACAGACTGTTTCCAGTCCTCACTCCATTTAGCCCAGTTTTAATCCATATTTTGATTAGGTTGAGATGTATCCCCACTATTTTTGGATTTGTGCCATACAGCTGGGGGCGGGGGGGAGTGTGGTGTAGTGGTTTGAATGTTGGACTAAGACTCTCAGAGACCAGGTTTTGCATCCCTATTTGCCCACGGAAACCTCACACACTCTCAGCGTTAGATGAAGACAAAGGCAAACCCCCTATGAACAAATCTTAGCAAGAAAACCCCATAATAATGTCTCTTTAGGGTTGTCATAAGCTGGAAACAACTCAAAGGAACAGAACAACAACAGTATGGTTTCACATGGTTCTAGATTTATTCTTTTTCATGCTAAAGCTCAGGGAATTCTAGGAAATTGCAAAAGAGGGATTTAAAATAAATTTTAATGCTCTTTTTTAAATATAATCACTTGGGGAAATTCTTTTTGAAAAAATGATAATACTATTCATTCATTAGTTTTGTACCAGTTTCTCTCATTATTGCCATTAAAGACATTAGGGACTTAAGTGCTTTAGTTCACGATCTTGCTGCAACACTCATTAAAGAGAATCTTGAAATGGACTAGATGTTATGGGAAGACTGCAACCTTGAAAGGCAACTGAGACATGTAAACAACAATAGCCTGAAATCAAGGTAAGAAGAAAAACAGTACACCAACAAAGTTCTGTTGAATTTTCATGTTCTACAAGAGGCAACCCACTGCACTACTGAAGAGGTTATATATATCTACAAGAGGCAACCCATTGCATTACTGAAGGGTTATATACATCTCCCGGTTATATAACCGTCATTGTCCTAGCTGCAGGAAACTTCAATTGCATGTTTATGTGTTTTGAGGGGGGGTTTGCTAGAAGTGTGAAAAGACAGATGCTATCCTAAGACTGTACAAATGTAAACTGAGTTGAATTCTTCCTTTGTACTTAGTTTAGATAGAATGAGACCTCCTTTAGCACTATACTACTTGCATTAGCAGAATGCCATCATTCATTACTGGCCCAGAAAAAGAAGAACAGGCAACTGAGGTTATGCAGAGAACCTCACAGTGTAAACCATAACTGAAATATTACCATGAAAGAACATGATTTAGTGGATTTCAGCATCCCTCATTGTGATTTGTCCTTTGGATAATTAAGACAGACATTTATGTTAGCATTACATTTGAGAAATCTTGAAATGAATACAAAGTTCAGAGCAATCTCAAGGAATGATAGTGAAAAAGTTCTGCAAGCATTAGTAATTCCCACTATGTTCCAATCCACACCGCAGAAATAATCCAGTTTGAGACCACTTTAACTGCCCTGGCTCGATGCTAGGGAATCCTGGGAATTGTAGTTTATTGTGGCACCAGAGCTATCTAACAGAGAAGGCTAAATGTCTCACAAAACACTATTTCTGTAGTGTGGATTGGACCTCGGTAGGATGAGGCTCCTACTCAAGGGTGTGACAGCAAGGGGAAGCAAAATTAGGGCATTTCCCCCTGCAATAGGACTTCTGACACCCATGAAACTTTCCTTCAGCCCCAAATTTCATTGCATAAAGTAAAATGCTGAAAATCACACACACCTAGAACTATTATATTTACTGTGTTCACATTCCCTAGGTAACTTTGCCTACCATTTTCCTTGAATCCATAAACAGTATTTCTACATGCATATCTGAAAATGTACATTACTTTGATGCAATTACTGCAATTTGAGGTCTGAAGAAAATATTTGGTGGGTGCAATGCCCTCATTTTGCTTTCTCCCTGCTTGATAGCTATTGCTCCTGCTAAAAAAAGTGTATGCAGGATTGAGGCTTAATTTATAAATGCATAAGCCTGAAGAACATTATTTTTATCACGTGCTCTTATCCAGTAGCCTGGTTGTACACTCCACCCTTTTAACATTCCAAAATAATAAATCAGTTTAATAAAAACTGTTAAATTAAATCCCAGACACCCACAGTAATAGCTTCAGTTGTAACCTGCAAGGAACTCAAAATCACATTAGAGAAGAGGGATCAGGAAAAGGCTCAAAGATTATTGCAGCTAATAGATTTATGCCATCTGCTCATTGTTGGGAAGACATAAATGAGAGGTCTTGGGTTCAATTGTGCTCCGAGCAATGAGTTATTATGTTGCAATATTTTCAGTTGTCAGAGAGAGACTTTGCATGTGCTTCCCCTAACATATAAACACCTATGTTCCAAATGCCTATTTACAGCAATATGCTTAAATTGGCATACCATGAAAAATGGCTCTGAAGAAACCATAGGTTTTGAGTATGAAGACTGGGTTCATCTGAAGTAGAGCTTAGAAAAAAATCTTTTGTGAGACTATAGCTCCCAGATTCCCACAGACAACATCACCAGTGGTCATGTGTCACAAAGGAAACATACCAATGTTAGAAGCATATCTGCCAACATTTTACAGATGAAAACCAGGGCATGTGTGGTCAAGCAGTATCAGAGTGTGATCAAAGTAATTAATGAGGAAAAGCACACAAGCTAGGAGAGAGTACAGCAGATTGCTTTTGTCTGAGCCTGCTGGGAAGGGCAAGATTCTGCCACATCCTGTCTTCACTGCTGAATTAATTGACAGCAAACTTTTCTGCACTTTGAATTCAGTTTGCAGCAATTGAAGTAAGATAAGGATAAAAGGGAAACAGCAGGAGGAAAAAGAAAGAAAGACATTTTAAAAGCAGCTGAAAAAGTAGAACAAAAGAGAACTAATTGTGACTGTCCTTGTCAAACTGGGACAGTTGGAGAATATATAGGAGGTGGCTACCACAAAAAGGCCCTCTGTTTTGTAAATGTGTAGTGCTCAAAAAAGGGCTTCTTCTGAAGAACATAATGCATAGGCAAGATGTGAAGTCACTGGCATCCATAGTTTTCTGTGGGTTTTCCAGGCTATGGAGTTTATCATACAATGGAATTTGGGGGTATAATGCAATGGCAATCCGAACGCAATCATGGGGTTTCACGATATTGCATATGAGTGTATCTCATGCAATTTCGGGCAATGGGAAGTCATTCAGAATGCAATCATGGGGTTTCACATAATTGCGTATTAGAGTATCTCATGCAATTTTGGGCAATGGGGGGTCATTTTTGGGAAATGGGAAGTCATTCTGAACGCATTCCGATTGCAATCAGATTTCACATAAATTCGCTAAACTAGTGAATTCATGTAATTGCAAATTGGCTCCATTCGCAATTGAGAGAAATTCCTCCCATGTGATAAACTCCTATGTGTCTGCATTCTGGAAGAGTTTATTCCTGATGTTTCACCTGCATCTGTGCCTGGCATCTTCACAGAGGGTGGTGGCTGTCACCATCCTCTGAATATGCCAGGCACAGATTCAGGCAAAACATCAGTAATAAACTCTTCCAGAATGCTGCCACTAGCCCAGAAAACCCACAGAAAACAATAGGTAGAATGTTGCAAAGAAGCTGCTCCTTCAGATTTCTGATAATACAGACCACTGCCTAACCAAATAGTGGAAAAATGCCTCCTGTTTTTAACTACAGCCCCCAGAATTGCTCAGATACAGAATTGCTCAGAACTGCAAGACCTATGGCCATACTGGCTGAGATTTCCTGGGATTTGTAGTCCAAAAAATTAAAATAATGTTTCCACAAACTCTTGTGTATTTGTAGTAAGTTGCTATTTAATAATGGTTACCCGAATCTTTCCAGAAATGTCCACTTCAAAGTATACAAATGAGCCCTGCCACTGCATTACCTGCCCCCAACTAAATATTAAGATAGCATTTGGTGGGTGTCCACATCAGTGCTCTAGAGTAAGACAAGAACTCAATATTAACCCTAATACACACACAACCCTGATGTATCAATACTCTGATTGTCAATTTTCAGCAGAGAAGTAGCAGACAGATGTCAGTGTTTTGTACCACAACTCCCTCTAACCCTTGGTTTTTCACTTGCAAACACACACCAAGAATCTCATGGAGGGAAATCTCGTGGAATCTCATGGGAGAGCAGCAGGTGTGGAAAGGGTTAAGATGTCCTTGCACTCTTTCATAATTTAGCCTGATTGTTCCCTAAATCTGTTTTTCTCTTGACACAATCAGCTGCTGGGAATTTATCAACTTTTCATTGGAATGTTTACTTCAAAGCTTTTATTTAAAAAGGAAAGCAGCATTGTTGCAATATTCCCAAAAACAGGGGAAGACAATCTGTGATCTTCCAGATCAGTGATGGGCAACCTTTTGAGCTTGGTGTGTCAAACTTCACCAAAAAAATAAATACTGAGCATAACTCAGGTGGTGTGTCACTTTGAGGAAAAAACATTATTTCATGATATTTATAGTTCAAATCACTTATTTTTATAGTTTATATATTTATAGTTTAAATCACTTATCTCAGTAATGAGGGATTAAAAATCCATGACACCCCAGAACAGTAGATAATGGTTGCTGTGGTAAACTGTTGGTTACTGGTAATGGCAGGGCCCCCAGAGAAGTGTCCCCCACTGTGTTCTGCTGCTCCCTGCTGTGCTGGTGGAAGTGAGGGCAAAGATCCCAGGTTAACCGAAGTCCCAGAACTAGACGCTCTGTGATGGACTTCTGTTGTTTTGGCCTACAGACCTCCGGCACAGAGTGTCTAATAGGGGAGGATGAAACATTTGTGACTTTTTTCATCCTCAGGAGCAACTCACTTACATTTCAACTCACTTATAACAAATGAAAGCAAATACACTTTTCATCCTCCCCTATTAAACACTCTAGGCTGGAGGTCTGTAGGCCAAAACAACAGAAGTCTCTCACAGAGCGTCTACTTCTGTGACTTCCGGTTAAGCCGGGATCTTTGCCCTCATTTCCACCGGCAGAGCAGGGAGCAGTGGAACGCAGCACAGCCAAGTACAGTAGCCGAGGATGAAACATTTGCAACTAGAGTTTTATTCATCCTTGGCTATTGCACTTGGCCATGCAGGAGCCAAGGATGAAACATCCTTCTCGGTATGCAGCCGCCTCAGCAGCCACATGTCATCAGAAATGGCTATGCATGTCAGTGCTGACACGCGTGTTTGCCATCAGGGTTCTAGATGCTAATTAACTATGATTCGCACCATCTCTAACCACTGGCCATGTTGCAGGGTGCAGATGGGAATTGGTGTTCAATACCATCTGGAAGACCAAAGGTTACTTGCACCTGCCATAAAGGGAAGTTAGGAAATTACATAGGAAGTTAAGGAAATGTGCTAAAGGAAAATGTATTGTTAGATACCCACCATATCACTATATATATATATATAGAGAGAGAGAGAGAGAGAGAGAGACTGTAGTTTAGGGGGTTTCAGTTGTTAGCATCATGACCAACTGTTAACAGCTCTCCAGTGACATGTATTAGTGAGCTTGTTGGAAACCTTTTGCATTCGCTTGGCAGTTTCAGGCTAAGACAAGATATGAAGTCTAGCAACGCACTGGGGGTACCCTCTTCTGCATCACATACCATCAATAAAGCCTACTATACTAGAGAAGTAACATGTGTCCAGAACCAAGAGAACCCTGAGAGAGGCCTGGAATGACACAGATTTTTGACACTTGACTTAGATCCTGTACAAGGAGAAAGATGGAATAATAAATAAGTAAGCAGTAATGAAAAATGTGAAGTGTTCACTCTAGACCAGTGGTCCCCAAACTGTGCCCTTTAAGGGATTTTGAATTTCAGCTCCCACAATCCCACAGACTATGGGTCAACATGGCTGAGGCTTCTGGGAGCTAAAGTCCAAAATCCCTTAAAGAGCATAGTTTGGGGATCACTAGTTTAGACTAACCATTGTTATTTTTAGATGAGGTAGAAATATTAAGAAACATGAAAGCCTGCAGTGTACGGGAACTCCTTGCAGATGCATTTTTTCTCTGCAGAATTCTAAAATGAACAAACTCCCCAATGTATATTCACTCTGGGAATAAGATTCTCAGAAAATTGGGGGGGGGGGAGGAAATAACACCTTCTATTTCAGTATCATAAAAACATAGCTATAGCTGAAAAGATGCAATAGAAAATAAATCTAGTAGAATTGTGTGATTAGGCATACAAAACTGCAAAAAGGTAGCCTGAATTTGTCTTTGTGAGGAACAGAAAAAGAACATAATTACAGATGTGTAAGAAATAGCCAATGGTCATGAAGATTTCTTCCAGTAATCCTGTAAAGAAAACAATGCTGATTTCTCAATATGAATCCATGTGGCCATGCGTATTTCCATTAGGCCACAATCTTGTTATGCTATACATGTTAATGAATGCCCTATTGCACACTGCACTATTTTGCATATCTACATACACAATGGTTCTGCATGCAAAACTCCACTTCCATCACCATCAACCATTGTGTAATGTCAAAATATTTTCTCCATTGCACCATGTATGTTTATTTAAGTTACTAACAAGATACCAACCAGAAATGCTTACGTAAAAGAGTCTGTAGATGTAAGTGAATGGTTCTGGTGCAATTAAAAGAAACATAAAACCAAATATAGGTGTAAGCTATAGGGTAGAAGTGCTGTTAGTAATTCCATTTAGGTAATGAGAAATCAGCTGATTGTTTTGAAGGCTTTTCAGCTTTAGTCAACCACCATATGGTATTCTGTCCTTAAACGTTCTTGTGTAGCATGCATATAATCTGAAATCTAAACTGTTCTGAGCTGTGGGTGGGTGGGTGGAGAATGGACACTCTTTAGTAAATGCCTGCAAGAGAAATATCTGTCAGAAGACTGTTATAATATCTTTACAGAACTGATGTCACATCCTGGTTTGCCATGTCATTCAAAACACAGAATTAGTCCATAAAAGTACAAATCTCAGGATAAAAGTCTTAGTCCATTTGCATTGGGATGATAAGACAGCACTGAAAGTATATCCCATTCTTTAAAATTGCTTAGTCTGTTGCAAATGATATCACTCTTTTTCAAATGTCACTTCAAGGAAACTGAGTGCGCTACAAAAGTCTTGTTCAATAAATAAAATGTCTGAATGAATTAGCACCACTTTTGAGTTCTAATCTTTTTCAATGTACACAAATGGATATATTCTTCAGCTCCTTCATTCATTCTCACTCTACAGAGAATGTTATTCTGATAACTTGCAGCTTATCGCAGGTCAGCCCCATGTGCAATATAAGTGTTTCAAAGCTAATAAATTGCCATGCTAGGCCAGGAGTGTGAATCATGCATTGCTCCAGATGTTGTTTATTGCAACTACCAGCATTTTTCACCATTGTCTGTGCTGGTTAGGGCTGCTGGGATTTGCAGTCAAATAACATCTGAAGGATCACAAAGTTCCCATCCTTGGATTAAAGCTGTAGAAGTGATTTATTTATTTATTTATTTATTTATTACATAGGCTGTACAGCAGGCTTGGGTAAAGTGCAATCCACTGGACTCTTTCTGTGGCCCTTGCACTTGCTCCAAACTCCCAAGGCTCATCTTTCTCTGGCGAGTAAAGGAGATTGCCTCTCTTGAAAGCCTCGCTGAGTGACAATTCACTTTTGACAACATCCCTGCCCCTACATTGTTTAAACACCTCTAAATACATCGTTTCAGAACTAGTAGACTTATGATCAGAGAGCCATCATGGCAAAGTGGTTTGAGTGTTAGCCTACAATGCCTTCATGGCCATTGTAGGCTAACCTGAAACCCACTGGGTGACCTTGGTCATGTCACATACTCTCAGCCTCAGGGGAAGGCAATAACAAACCACCTCTGAACAAATATTGCCAAGAAAGCCCCATGATCAGTTTGTCTTAGGGTTGCCAAAAGTTGGGAATGACTTGACAGGAGACAACAACAACAACCTTCTGATAATTTCTGGTATGGTTTTGTTTTTCTTCTTTTGGGGGGGGGGGGCACCCTGCAGCTTCCAGAGAGTGCCAAGGACAGAAGAATGCCCACTAGACCTGCTGTAATTGTCTGTTGATGCCCTAGCCTAGGCCATGAAAAACATGTCCCTCAAAGACACACATTCTCTGACTATTAAATTACAGGAGAGAAAAATCTACTTAAACATTAAGAAGGATTTCCTGAAGGTAAGAGCTGTTCAATAATCTGCTTCTCTCTTTGGAGATCTTTAAAGAGAGGTTGGATGGCAGTCTACCAGGGTGCTTTCATTATATATTCATACATGGCAGCAGGATGTTGGACTAAATGGTCCTTGTAGCCTTTCCATCTCTAAGGTTCTCTATCTTTGGATGGCCAACTGAGATTAATAACATTGACAAGCCTACTCCTAATGAATTTGTGAAATCCTTTTTAAAACCATGAATGATGGTTTGCTCGCTTTTGGGCTAAACTAGGCTATTGGTTTTAAAAAATAAATATGCTTTCTCATCAAGTAAACTGTGCTTCCTTAAAGAAAGCAAGGAAGGAGGGGGAGAACAGGAAAAGAAGAGATATTTATGAATGGGAGCCAGCATGGTACAGAGAGCCAGTGTGATGCTGGGAGGCAGCATGGCATAGTAGTGTCACTATTGGACTAGAATGTGAGACAGCAGGGTTTGAATTCCTGCTCAGCCATAAAAGCCCTCTGGATGATGCTGAGCAAGTTACACTCTCTCAGCCTCAGGGAAAGGTAATGGTGAACCTCCTCTGAATAAATCTTGCCAGAAAAACCCTAGGATAGAAGTCACAGTAACTTGGAGTCAACTTAAAGACACATGGCAACAACAACAAAATATCTGAACTAGGACCTTATTTTAAAGGTCTTTTAAAGCAAAACTCTTGAAATAAATAAAAAAATGTGCCCTTTCATCAAAAAGGTGTGGTACAAATCAAATATTTATAATGAAAATGTGTGGAAACCCTTTCCCTTCTACCACATAATAAAACTAACATATGGCATGTCTTTCATATTAAGGCTGATGCTTCTCCCTCAAAAATGTAAGCAAATATTCATGAATCGGTCTCCATTGAGTGGTGAGTGGTGGATGAAAGCAAATGGACAACTCTATTGCTACCCAGCTGATTTCTGAACCAGACTTAAGGCACACTGGTTTCTCCCAGTATTAATACTTTTCTTCTTTATAGAATGCTGATAAATATTTGAAACTCTTTTTCCTTGGCACCATTGAGATGCATGTGATAAAATGTTATTTGCTGGAGTGAACAACTGTATCTTTTTATTCTTGAAGATTGCCAAGAAGCGTTGTGTAGGTCTCCACATGTTGTTGGGCTACTATTCACAGTGTTTCTCATCATTTGCTGTACTGTCTAGGGCTGATGAGAGATTAAGGGCTGCAAGATTCCCATCCCTGTACTAAGTGGGTGTTCTTAGACCAGCAGCAAGCCAAGCCACAAGCAGTCTTCTTTTTCCCCAACTCCACCTGGGCAAGAAGGCAGCAGAGGCCAGGCAGCAGCAAGAGGGTGTGGCAGGAGTGGTGAACTATAAAGCCACTCCTTTTCCACCCCTCAGGAAGACCAGCAGCAAGCCAAGCCAGAAGCAGCCTTCTTTTCCCCCCAACTCCACCTGGGCAAGAAGGCAGCAGAGGCCAGGCAGCAGCAAGAGGGTGTGGCAGGAGTGGTGAACTATAAAGCCACTCCTCTTCCACCCCTCAGGAAGACCAGCAGCAAGCCAAGCCAGAAGCAGTCTTCTTTTTCCCCAATTCCATCTGGGCAAGAAGGCAGCAGAGGTCAGGCAGCGCGGAGGGGCAGCGGGGAAGGAGAAAGCAACACCTGGGACTGCCAAGGCCACCCCTCCATTCAGCAAAACAACGCGGCATTGGCCGCAAGAGGAGGAGCTAAGACATTTCCATATATTGCTTTCCCCGTCATCTTTGCATGGCTAGGTTAGCCATAAAGGAGAACATTCTACCTCAGGGCCTTTTGTTTTTAGGCATAATGCTTATAATGGGAGAGCTGACTAGACAGGAAAATGTTAATATCTGTCCATTGTCTGTTAGACATGGACCTCCTATTCTGGGTCAGAAACTTCTGACGGATAAATCATTTCCAGCACCAGATGATGGAGCCGGGAATAGCCTGGGAGCAGGAATTGAGGTTGTGTGGGGGCAGGGAAGGTACGGCGGCAACAGTGTGAACAAATGTTACAAAAGAAGAAGGGATCGATGTCTGATATCTATCCCTTCTTCAGTTCACCCTGTTCCCCAAGATAACATGGAGAGCGCACCAACCATTCCACAATCCCTTAATCTGCTCCTTTGCAATGTCAGGTCGGCCAAAGGTAAGACTCATATCATCCACGATCTTCTCGTGGATGAACAGGCCGACCTGGCATGCTTCACCGAGACTTGGCTGGGAGATGCCAGCGCTGCTACCTGGGCGCAGGCCCTCCCAGCCGGCTACACGGTTAGTGAGCAGATAAGGGAAAGTGGGCGGGGGGGGGGCGGTGTGGCAATAGTTCACAAAACTAACCTAACTTTGATCAGGAAACCTGTCCGGAAAACGATCCACATCGAGTGTGTGTACCTTGGCCTGAAGACCAGGGATAGTTTGGGGATTCTGTTAGTATACCGGCCACCCCGTTGTCTAACAGATTCCCTGACTGAGCTGACTCAGCTGGTCTCTGAGTTGTTGTTGGAGTCTCCCAGACTTCTTGTATTGGGTGACTTCAACATTCCTCTTGAGACCAGCTCTTCTGATCTATCTGGAGCAGCTCGGGAGTTCATGGAATCCATGACAGGCATGAACCTATCCCAATTGGTCAACGGGCCTACCCATTGCGCGGGTCACACACTCGATGGAATCTTTAGTACAGAACAGGAATATCCGTGGGCGGAGGTAACCAAAACCTCCGCACTGTCATGGACGGATCATTTCCTGATCAAGTTGGAACTAAAAGCCACTTCTGTCCTCCCCGGGGGTGGTGGACCCATTGGAATGGTCCGCCCTCGAAGACTAATGGAACCAATTGGTTTCCAGAAGGCCTTAGAGGGTTTAATGGTTGGCAACGCCGGTGACTCCGTCGAAGCTTTGGTGAATACCTGGAACACCGATCTTCCCAAGGCTCTCGACGCAATCGCCCCCAAGCGTCCTCTCCAACCCGCTCCAAATCGCAAACCCTGGTTCTCGGAGGAACTCAGGGAGATGAGGCGGGTTGGACGACAGCTAGAGCGCAAATGGCGGAAGACTCTTCTCCGACAGAACTCGCCATAGGCAGCATCTTCGCGCCTATCGGGAGGTTTTGCGTGCAGCGCGGAGATCCTTCTGCTCTGCACGCATCGCGTCTGCAGAGTCCCGCTCAGTAGAGCTGTTTAGGGTTGTGGGGGAGCTGATGCGGGTGCCCCCTGCGCCAAATCCCCTACTGGACCCAACAACAGCCTGCTGTGATGAGTTTAACACCTTCTTTGCAGACAAAATCTCTCGGATAAGGGCCAACTTGAATGTCAATGTTTTGTCAGAGCCCATAGGTGAGGTGTCCAATAACTCCATTGCTGTTTCTTTACTGGATGAATTTCAACCTGCAAGTACCGAGGACGTGGACAAGCTCCTTGGAAGTTTGAGAAAGACGACTTGCCCTCTCGATCCTTGTCCATCTTGGCTGGTCGCCCAGGGAGGGGACGCAGTGAGAACATTCCTTCGGGATGTGATCAATGCGTCCCTCAGGGAGGGTTCTTTACCATCTTGTCTAAAGGAGGCGGCCGTTAGACCCCTCCTGAAGAAACCCTCCCTTGATCCCTTGGATAAAAACAACTACAGGCCAGTCTCCTTGCTCCCATTTTTGAGCAAGGTCATCGAGAGAGCAGTCGCCTCCCAACTCCAAGCTGTCTTGGATGAAACTGATTATCTGAATCCATTTCAAACAGGCTTCAGGACAGGACATGGAGTTGAGACTGCCATGGTCGCTCTGGCCGACGACCTTCGCTTGAGCATTGACAGGGGTAGTGTGACCCTGCTCGTGCTCTTGGATCTCTCAGCGGCCTTTGACACGGTAGATCATTCCATCCTTTTGGGTCGACTGAGAGAGTTGGGGATCGGAGGCACTGCGCTTCGGTGGTTCCGGTCCTTTCTCTCCGGGAGATCCCAAAGGGTGAGGCTCGGGGACAGTTGCTCTTCTAAGATAGAGCTTAATTGTGGCGTCCCTCAAGGCGCCATCCTGTCCCCGATGCTGTTTAACATCTACATGAAGCCGCTGGGTGAGATCATTCGGAGGCATGGAGCCCAGTGTCTTCAGTACGCTGACGACACTCAGATTTACCTCTCCATGACAAGATCGTCGGCTCAGACTTCAGATGGCGTCTCTCCTCTCAATGACTGTCTTACGGCAGTAATGGATTGGATGAGGGAAAACAGGTTGAAGCTCAATCCGGACAAAACGGAGGTACTAACTGTCACAGGACCGAAGCCAGGATTGGGAATACACCTCCCAGTCCTAGATGGGGTCACACTCTCCTCGAAGGACCCTGTTCGCAGTCTGGGGGTACTCCTTGATTCGTCACTTCACATGACTAGTCAGGTGAATGCGGTGGTCAGGAGTGCCTGTTATCAGCTTCGGCTGATCCGCCAGCTGCGCCCTTTCCTGGAGCCAAAGGACCTGGAGTCAGTGGTACATGCTTTGGTAACCTCACGATTGGACTTCTGTAATGCGCTCTACATGGGGCTACCCTTGTGCCTAACTCGGAAACTTCAATTAGTTCAGAATATGGCAGCCAGGCTTGTCACGGGAACATCAAGGAGAGAGCACATAACACTAGTGCTCAGATCTCTCCACTGGCTGCCGATTAGTTTCCGAGCGCAGTACAAGGTGTTGGTTTTAACCTTTAAAGCCCTACATGGCTTGGGTCCATCTTATCTGAGGGACCGCCTCCTCCCATACGAACCCCTCCGCACACTCCGGTCTTCTGGGAGGAACTTATTGCAGCCTATGAAGACTAGACTGACGCAGACCTCCCAGAGGGCCTTCTCGGCTGTCGCTCCCAGGCTATGGAATGGCCTGCCAGACGAGATGCGTCTTATTACATCTTCTGATTGCTTTAAAAAAGCCTTGAAGACGCATCTCTTCCGGCAGGCCTTCCCAGAAAGTTCTTAACCTCCCGGCTCTGTTTGGGTTAAGTTCTCCCATTAGCATTTTAACATCTTGACCCTGATCTCTATGCAATGGGTTGCCGTTTTAAATTGAAATTTTTATTATGTCATTTTAATTGATGTTAGTTTAATTTAATTTTAAGGGGCGGGTGGTTGGGTATGGGTCATGTATATTTTATCTTGCATTTTTTAATTGATGTAACCCGCTCCGATTGGATACAGAGGAGCGGGCTATAAATAAAACTTTATTATTATTATTATTATTATTATTATTATTATTATTAAGTCTCTATCAGTGCTTTGGCTTTTTGATCACTTTAAAGTACACTTTAATTTGGTCAAATCAATCAATAAGACATGGATTCAACAAAAGAATATTTCCAAAATGTCTTCATACATCATATTTATGCAGCTGGAAGAAGAGCATGGAGTGTTTCTGTTGAAGGCCCATGTTGTGTATTGTCTACACTTGTCTGTACCAAATTTGATTTGTTGACCTTCAGGCAACAGTGAAAGCAAATTCTAAAGAACTATATTTTTAGGCAGGCCTCAGCTAGAATGTAAGCAAAATCAGTTTAGTATGGCAGTGTGCTATATGTTCCTATGCTGGAGAAAGTCCAATTGACTTTAATGAAACTTGTTTCTGAATTGACAATGATAGGATTACACTGTAAGTAGAACTGAGCAAAAGGGGGTTGTTTTTCTGTAAATATTTTTCAGATGTTTTGAAAAGATTCTCCCCCTATTGGTACTTTTTGGTAGTTAAAGAAGCTATTGAGAGAAGTTATGACTTCAGAAAGTGTTGCCCTCTTCCTTAATTTGATTAATTTGTCCTTAATAGTCTTGTCACATAGGCCTGATACATACGGGCACTTTAGGGCACCCCCATCACATGCTAGGGTAGCCAATAGATGCTCCACAACCCTAGCACGTGACAAGGGCATCTTCGCTCCGCAGCACCGTAAAATGGCGCATGGAATGATGATGTTGCAGGTGCGTAACAACTAAACGGAGCTGCGCACCTGCAACATCATGAATGTGCCGGCTGGAGCTTCATAAGTCGCAATTGTGATGCAAGAAGGAGCCCGGTTTTGGCGCTCCTTTTTCTGCCGCACCTTCACCACTTCATCTGGTTGCTGCGGCGATGATGCGGTGGAAAAGAAGGTTGCTCCAGACTGCCCTTTTTTGGGTGGTCTGTACAGCCCTAAAGTCAAGTCTGGCAATATAGCATCATAATAATTCCTTGTTGCCTGCATTGTAGCTTTTATTAGCAATGTGGCTTTTATTAGAAATAAGAAGGCCCTTATTTTTTCATGACACAAGAACAGAAGCAAGTTGGAGGTAAACAAGACTGAAACAATTACTTGTAGACGATTCTGGCAATTAAGTGAGTTGGACAAAATATATTTACTGAAAGCACAGGCTTAAATCTTTTATTGAAATGTATGTGACCTCAGATTGCCTAGTGATATATTTCATGTCTTAATTTCTTCTTTCTTCTTTATTTTAATTTAACTTTTTTAAAACAAGTTAAGCCTGCACTCCTAAACACACTTAGACTGCATCCACATATGCTGAAATAATCTGGTTTGAGACCACTTTAACTGCCCTGGCTCAATGCTAGGCAATACTGGAATTTGTAGTTTATTGTGGTCCCAGAGCTCTCTGACAGAGAAGGCTAAATTACAGTCCCTAGAATTCCATAGCATTGAGCCAGGCCAGTTAAAGTGGTCTCAAACTGCAGTGTGGATGCAGCCTTAGTTGAGAACATGTCTCACTGAACTCTGTCAGTCTAATGTCTGAATTGGCATGCATAGAATAGTGCTGAAAAATATTATAAGTAACCTCTTAGATGCAACTAAGGTCTGCTGATTAATTGAAGTGAGTGCCAATCTTTGAACAATTGGTACATTTCAACAAGTTCAATACAAAGAGAATAAGAAATAGAGCCCTTGCTATGGATTCTTCCAGAAATTCTTCATTCAGGAAGCATTTTAAATACCTTTATTATAGCTAACTTTTCTAGTATGAAAAAGTGCAAGTAGGCATTAGTAAAGGTACTGTCACAGCTGGTTGTGCAGATGGCATGGGTGCTAAGGGAGTTCCAAAGTGGAATGCCTTTTCCAAACCCTTGTGTCCTTCAATATTTTTAAGAATGACCCAGATGGGTGTGTAGTAAGAAGAAAAGCCATCCCTCCAACCCAACTGCCATGACCAAGACCCCAGAGGGGAAAGAAGAGCAATGAACTTGAACCCTTCCTCACCATCATTCCCTTCTTCTTTTGTGTCATGTCTTTTTAGATTATAAGCTTGAGGACAGGGAACTGTCTAATTTTTTTTAATTCAAACCGTTCTGAGAGAGCCTTTGTTGCTGGAGAATGGGATATAAATACTCCAAATAAATAGAGGTGTTACATACAAACTTGTAAAGGACATGATGGGGTGGGAATAAGGAACATTATAGAAAGGAGGGTCAAGATTCAAAAGGATCTAGACAGAAAGGAACACTATGCTGACATGAACAACATGAGCTCCAGAATAGCATTTGAAATGTTGGGGGGGGGAGTGGATTTAAAAATCCTAAAGGCATGCTGGGTAGGGCATAAGGGAGGGAGGTGGGGTTGAAGGAGAGGGCAGGAAGGGCGTGCAATGGTGGCAGCAACCTCGGGTCACACAAATGAGAAGAGTTGCAGTGGTGGTTCATTAAAAAATGATATGTTCCCCTTTTAATTTAAATGTGTGACTGCAGTGGGAAAGGGGCTGATGTGATACTCTCCTTGAATCCAGTTCTGGTTGCCACATTTTACAAAGGACATTGACAAATGAAAGCACATCTGCAGAGGACCAATCAGGATGGTAAACACAAAGCAGTATGAGCAATTATAGACCTCTTTCATTATTGAATGAAGACTATAAGATATTCACAGCCATTCCAGCAAAGAGGCTAAAAATGATCTTAAAGGAATATTTTTTCATAGGGACCAAAATGGTTTTCTTCCCCAAAGACAGGTTAAAGATAACATTAGGATAGTTATAAATATATTGGAGTACCTGAATTATCATAATAATATTTAAAGGGACTTTCGTGGGTTTTAGATGATGAAAAGGTCTTTGATGATTTTAATTAGCTTTTTTTATTAAAGACAATGAAAGAAATGGGTATAGGGGATAACTTTTTGATTTAGACACAAAAGGCAAAATTGATAATAACTGGGAAAACATCTGATTCGATTCCAGTAGAAAAGGGAATTAGACAAGGATGTCCACATTTGTGTTGCTATTCATTTTGGTGTTACAAGTTTTAAATTCATAAATAAGGAAAGAAAAGGAAATTAGGGGAGTTAGCTTAAATTAAAAGCATTCACAGATGATTTGGTTATCATATTAGAAAATCCATTAAGGAGAATTAGAACTTTGTTGCAAATAATTAAGGACTTTGGGGACACTTCAGGATTTAAAATTAATATAGATAGTACAAATATATTGTCAAAAATATGAGAGACCCAGAAAAAAAGAAGTTATCTAAAATAACAGGTATTGAAATTATAAAAATGGTAAAATATGTGGGGATAAATATAACAACAAAGACCCACCAATTATTGGAAAATAACTATATTAGGGTCTGGGAAAACATCAAAAAGATGTGAATAAATGGAAAGATATGCAATTATGATTAATGGGGAAAATTTCAGCCATAAAAATGAATATACTACAAAAATAATGTATCCATTTAAAACCATTCTAATAATATCCTTAAGTAAAGTTTTCTCAAATTGGCAAAAAGAATTATCTAAATTTGTATGAGAGGCTAAAACAACCAAGAATTAAGCTGACAGTATTAATTGATTCAAGAGAGAGGGGGGGATTAGGGATGCCAGACCTAACATTATATTTGGAAGCTGTAAATCTAACCTGGTTTAAACCATGGATAACATTAAATAATAAAAGGGAATTATAATTGGAAGGGCACGATTTAAGATGGGGCCGGCATGGATATCTATGGCATGAAAAGGCCAAAACGCACACAGGTTTTAAAAACCATATTAAAAGAAGATCATCTGGCAGAAATGCAAAGTAAGGCTAAATCCCAAAACTCCAGGATGGTTTTCCCCACAAGAAGCCTTTTTAAAATGAGAATTAAGAGATAACAATTGATTAGTGTATAGGGACACAATAGAAAAATAATAAGGAGAATGAAAACTGAAAGAAAGGCAAGATTTAGAGGGACTGAGGCAATGATACAACATTATCAGCTACAAGGGGGGGGGGGGTTAATGAAGATTTTTTAAAAAGTACAATATGAAGACATAATGTCAGACTTTGAAAAGTGGTTATGATCCAATGAAGATTATTTAGTTATTAAAATGTATAAATTATTACTTAAATTCACAAGTGAAACATTGTATGATAAGCTTGGCAAAAGATATAGGTCACAATATTAATTTGTATCAATGGGAAGACATTTGGATGAAGGGATTAAAATTTACCTGCTCCTTTAACCTGAAAGATTTTTTTTTTTTTAATGATGAACAAATGGTACTTAACTTTAGATAAATTAGTAAAGATGTATAAAAATGCATCAGATGTATGTTGGAAATGTAAAGAACAAAGAGGAACACTTTTCCATTCATGGTGGAAATGTAGGAAAGCAAGGAAATTTTAGTACAGGATTAATGAACAAATAGAGAAATTTTTAAGTAAGGAATTGGCTATGAGACCAGAATTGTATTTGCTAAATATGGTAAATCTAGATGACAAAAATGAAAGGGAACACAGAACTTTGATAGATTATTTTATAACTGTGCCAAGATTGCAAGAAAATTGAGAACTATTAAAATCCCAACATGTATGGAATAGTTGGAAAAAGTGATGGAATTAGCTCATTATGATAAATTAACTAATTTATTAAGGGAAAACCTATAGAGGTATATTTGAAAATATGGAAACCATTCATAAATTTTGTAAAACAGGCAAATGGAGAAATAGATGTGTTATGGTTAAAGATCTAGAAAACAAGGTTCTATGTTAGATTTAATTTTTATTTTTTCTGTGTCTCTTTTTCCTACGACAGAATGGTTAATATATGGAATGTAGTAAATATAACATATTTAAATTTAGAATATATACTAATATGTTCTATATCTATAATATATTTAGACATTATAAGGATATATGTAGTTAAGAAAAGGAAATAGAATTCTTATAATAAGAATTCAGCTATAGAGTATGTGAGAAGTTTCTTCTTCTTCTTCTTCTTCTTCTTCTTCTTCTTCTTCTTCTATTTTTTCTTCTTTTTTCCCCTGTTAGTGTGTGGGAGGGTAGGTAGTGGGAGTAAGGGGGGAGGGTAAAAAGCAGTTTTCTCTTTTTTTTTCTTTTTTCTATCTTTCTTTCTCTCTTTTTTCTCTTAGTTTTTCCTAGCCTTTTTTGTTTGTTTTCTTAGGTTTGGATATGTATTATATTTGTGTGTTATATGTGTTTTAGTCAAGCATTGAATATAATTTATTTTATTAAAGCTCAAGCAAGGTTGATTGTATAGTGCTATTCGTATATCTAATTCAGGCCTGTACAGTATTGAACAATTTCAAAATTTAAACAAACATCTGATGTGTGCTTGTTTAATCCACAAAACACTGTTCAAAATATGTTATTTGGTAAGAAGTGAGAGAACTCTTTCACATTGGTATGTCTTTGAACATTTGCCTTCAAGTTACAGCTTCTGTGATACAATCTGTATTTTCCTGCATTTATCTCAGAGGAGAACAAAAAAAAGGAGATGGGATAAATTCTACTTCTGCATGGAGGAGAGTGTACCTTTTATTTCAAGAGAATGAGAAGATATCACTTTACCTATCAACAGTTGTGTATTTAGTTTTGTCCTTGAATTATTCAATAGAAAGCACATTTTCATTTTTGCCCAAAAAACCAAAGCTAAACTTTTGAATCTGTTAGAGTCCTTACATAACCTGTTCAGTACTAATTAATCTAAATTAAGGAACCAGAAATCGCATGAAAAAAATGCTCTTTTTTCTAGCGTGTCATTTTTTTACACCAGGTTCCATATACCATGAATGTATCATGTTATTCAGCACTTCTGTTTTCACCAGAACTTCAGTTATCACAACTGTAAAAATCCAGAAGCATTTGCAATTCCATCCTTCAAGAAACTTTACAATGGCTGGTTTGACCTTCAGGTAAAAGAAAAAAATCTGAAGAGAACATCCCTTATTTTTTCATCCTGGAGTATTCAGTTGAACAGCATTTTTCGTCTACAGACTAAGAATATGGCCCTGTTCATACTTTTTTATGCAGGAATCAGAGGCTGAGGGCAAAAACTAATTTGGAAAAGAACTGGTGCAGGAATAACCATCACAGAAATGCCTTTCTTATTCTGAACATGAAAGGATTAGTAATAAAGGCCAAGTGAGGCTGTTTCCTCATTAAAAACAAAATTAAAAACAAAATTTCACATTCAGTGCATATTACTTTTCCCTCCAAAAAAGGTTCAAAGCTGCTTGTGATCATAAAATAATCCAAACCTCACAGGGGACATCACTAAGAATTTGTTCCTTTGGTAAACCATAGGTTGCTGTACAAATTATATTTAGCTGCAATTCATATATTTAGCTGCAATTCTGTTGATGGCACTTCTATTCAACCGGTTCAGCAAGCCCACAGTCTTGGTTTCATCTTTGATTCCTCTTTGTCGTTTATTCCCCAGATTCAGGCCACCGCCAACACCTGTAGATTCTCCCTTTACAATATTGCTAAAATCCATCCATTCCTTTCAGCCTCCACTGTCAAGACTCTGGTCCATGCCCTGGTGGTCTCGCGACTAGATTATTGTAACCTTCTTCTGACAGGGCTTCCTCTCTCTCACCTCCATCCTTTAATCTCTGTCCAGAACTCAGCTGCCCGTATCATCACATCTGCTCGCCGCTTTGACCATGTTTCTCCTCTCTTATCCTCCCTTCACTGGCTCCCCTTCCCCTTCCGCATCCAGTACAAGCTTTTGTTATTGACTTTCAAAGCCCTCCATGGACTGGCCCCTCCTTACTTGTCTGAACTTATTTCTCCTCACACTCCTTCTCGTACCCTCCGTTCTGGTAGTCAAGGTCTCCTGTCCCAGCCGAGGATTTCCACTGCCTCGTCCCAGATTCGTTCCTTCTTACTTGCTGCCCCTCACTCCTGGAACCTTCTTCCACCACATGCATGCCTCATCACTTCCCTAACCAGGTTCAAAACTGAGTCAAAGACTATATTATTTAGGGAAGTGTTCCCAAGACTGTGCCATCTGCCCCAGGATGCCTCCTTTTAACTATGTATTAAGAACCCAAACCCTCCCTCCAGTCCATCTGCCTGGTCCAGGCCCCAGAGGGAGAGAAGAACCACTGGACCTCATCCCCTTCCCACCACCTTTCCCTTCTCCTTTTGTGTTGTCTCTTCTAGATTGTAAGCCTGAGGGCAGGGATCTGTCTAACTACAAGATTGTATGTACAGCACTGTGCAAATTTACAGTGCTAAATAAGTAATAACTCTTTGCTACCTTCATGCACAACTCATCACAGCTATATTAACCAGAAATCAGAAACTTCTCCTTGCTGGAAATGAAGTGACCAGCCAGCGAAATGACAGACTCTATGGCCAAAGTGCAGAAACTGTGGCTCTCCAGACATTGTTGGGCTATAGTTCCCATAAAGTCACTGTGACATTGGCCTATCCAGGCTGGCCCCACAGTTCCTAGCCTTAGATGCCAGCCATTCTCACCTTAGCCCAAGATATGTGTGTTGTGTGCCTTCAAGTCATTTCCAACTTATAGTGACCTAAGGTGAACCTATCACAGAAGGGCTGTACATACAGGTGGCTCAACACCATCCCTTTGTGATGAAGAGGGTAAATCCACTGCAAAAGCTTAGGATATGGCAGCTTCCATATCAGTGGAGTGGTGAATCTCTTTTGAGTTTAGTTTAACTTTACAGGAGCTACCAAAGGTGCCAAAATGTGTTTTCTATTAGAAGGAACATCCTTACTATTAAGAGGAATTTCCTGACAGTAAGGGCTGTTTGACAGTGGAACACACTTCCTAGGAGTGTAGTGGAATCTCCTTCCATGGAGGTTTTTAAACAGAGACTGGATGGCCATCTGTCAGGGATACTTTGAGTTCCTGCATGGCAGGGGGTTGGACTGGATGGCCCTTGTGGTCTCTTCCAACTCTATGGGGCTTTCTAGATTGGCAGGAAAGTGTGACATGAAGTTGCCTTTTCCTTAATGCTTAGCAGCTGCACCACAGCCTTTAAAACTGTGGTGTTCCGCAGTTTTAAAAAAGAAGCTGGGAAAACCAGCACCTTTTTAAAGGCGCTTCTTCTCCCCTAAAACGCAAAAAAAGCATTTTCATGGCACACTTTCCCTTTTTCTCATCTAAAGGCTAGAGTTTCATGCAGCCATGAACACACTTCTTTTTGCCAATCTAGAAAGCCCCTATGATTCTATGATTCTACGCTTAAGCACTTAGGATATCAGCTTTTAAATGTGAGGCTAAAACACTGCATCCACAATTTCCATTTTAAAACCAAGAGGGATGGTCATGTTCTTTAACCCAGCATAATTAGCAAAAGAGTTTTGTGGTACCACAAAAATTAACACATGCATCTTGTCATAATTTTCCATGAACTGCAGTCCACTTGTACTTTGCCTAGTTTCACCCTCAATAGCAAGTAAAACACTCCCCAGCCAAAGTCTCATTCCACAGCAGCAGCAGTGCAAAAGCTTTGACAGTGCAGTATGATGCATGAGTTGAATTATGAAAGATGGATAAATTAACATATGTTGCTAGTCTTTGTGTCGCAGCAGGGAGGCTGGATCTTGGAAAACTGTATAACAGCCGGAAGCATTAGTGGTGCGGTTTGCTTCGTTCACTGCTTCATCCCCATGCAATATATGACAGGGGTGGGGAACATGTGGCTTTTCCTTAGGCTCCTGCAACAGAGCTTTTCCTAGATGCTACTAAAATGTGTCTAAAATGAGGTTAGGAAGTATGTGTATAGCCACATATCCTATTGCCTTAATAATGGATTCCCTGACAAAGCATTATAGAGTGCTATGGATGTTCAGAACTTACTACAATTCTACAATGTAACCTATAAGAGCTTGATGCCACTATTAACTGTTATATTTCCAACTGACAGAGTCTTAGAATGTTGGGATATAGTTGGAAGACATGCCTAGAATTCTCAGCTGCTGTACTCCCCTGAAGTACAATACTAAAGCTTTCGAAGAGAATTCTAAGTACCTCATCAAACTTAAGATCCCGGGATTCCACAGGATGTAGAGATGGCAATTAAAGTGGTGTCAAACAGCTGTAACTGTCTGATGTACCGTAAATATGCTCTTCGTTAGAATCATGCCCCAGCCCACCCTCTATCATACAGTTATGAATGGAGCAATGTGTTTTGTATCTCTGTTAAGTCTACTGGCAGAATAGATTTAATATTTTTTCTTTCCACACAATGTTACACCATACTGATGTGAGGGAGGGCGGGACTCAAGCCAGTGTTGCCCAACTTTTTCCCGAAAAGAACTGTTCATTTTCAGTTACTCTATGGGCTCAAAAATATCTGTTTGCAGGGGACCAGATCTGAAATCTTAACAGCTACTATAGTTTAAGCAAAGGTTCATGTCCTTTAGATATTTCCATTTTCAAAGTTCTTTCTTTTTTAATTACACTTCTTTTTGATCAGGATGCTAGATGTTGCCCTGTGGTTCCATGGAGCTGTTGTGTAAACTGGGCTGAATGAGCAGAGTTCATTCTCTCCCTATATATAATTTTTCATTGTATTCTATTTGTGAGTTCTGTTTGAATGTTGTTGTTCATTGCTGTATTCCACATGGTTGCCAAAAAAGTGGCATACAGAATTGTTATTTTAAAAAAAATGAACAACTAGCTTATCTCAAATGTGCACATTCTTCATGCTTTTCCCCATGTTTAATTCCAAAAAAACATTGTCTTAAAAGAAGCTAGCTGTCAAATCAGTCCAGGAAAACAAGAGATGCAAAGCAGAAAATACAAAGCAGGAAACATTAGTATCTTATTGTCAGCACTGGCAGTTGAAAGATCCCAAGAGAATATCCCCAACAAGGAGGGCTATTTAAGTAAATCCTAACATTATTCCAACTGCCATTATAAATACTGTTCTTGAAACCATTCAGTGGACGAGAGTTACAGACCACCCAGAAATGATAAGAAAGGAAGGAAAAATTGTTTCACATTTCATTGCTGTACTTTTGCATGATTTTCCATTTTAAAAGTATGATTAAGCACATCCAGTCTTTGTAATCAGAAATGCATTTAGCAAGAGAAATTTTCAAAGAAATACCCATGTTATTCTCTTTCAGTATATAAAGAAGGAAAGGTGGGGCAGGGAGAAAGAATGCAGCACCACCTTTAATTATTATTATTATTATTATTATTATTATTTATATGCCGCCCAGTTACAGGGAATCCGGGCGGTTTACAACACAGGGGATTATACAAGCAATAACAATAAACATGAATTAAAAAACAAATGGCAATGCATTAAACAATAACAATAAAATCAGATAGCAGATAACAATAACAATGACTAACATAAATATATAACAAATTATAGCGACAAAAATACATAGTAAGTATAACAGTAAAATTAGCAAAGCAAAATACATAACAATTAACAAAGTAAAAATACATACCAGTTATAGCAACAACAAAAATACATAGTGGTTTTTGGATATAGATATATATATTAGCATGAGCTTTCATGGATATAAACCCACTTCTTCAGATGCACTACAGAGTGATATCCAGGCCTCAAGATATAAAGCATATTACTCAGTTGGAGGAGTGGGAATGGGGTGGAATTGTAATAAGATCGAGAAAGACGCAAATCATGACCCTAAATTTTTAGCAGGCTGGATAACCGTACCTTTAACAAAAGGTAATACAGGTCTTTCAGATCTTTAGAGTGATCACTTAAAGTGAAAGCAATAAATTGTGTATTACAGGAGCAAAGGCAATGAAATAAACTCTATTGTCTTTGAAAGTAACTTGTTTTCCTAACACTGCATTTCCCTTCTCTTGTTCTTAGAGAGTTAAAGGGGAGCATTCCCCTTATCGAAACAGGACCCATCGACACTAAAGAGAGCTACAATTTCACTTTAATGGCCACAGTTCCATCCTATGGAATCCTGGGATTTGCAGTTCAGGGAAGGGCATTTAGAATTCTCAGCCAGAGAGCTTTGGTACCTTCCCACACTGCAAATCCCAAGATCCTACTGGATGTTGCCACGGCAGTTAAAGTAGTGTCATGCAAAGTCACAGTCACACTCTCTGTTTGGCTTTTTAAAGTATTATTGGGCCAAAACACACTGCAGAAATAATCCAGTCTGAGACCACTTTACCTGCACAGGCTCAAATGCTAGGGAATTCTGGGAACTGTAGTTTTGTGAGACATTTAACCACCTCTGTCAGAGACCTCTGGTGCCACAATAAACTAGGAATGCCTAGCACTAAGCCAGGGCAGTTAAAGCGGTCTCAAATCAGATTATTTCTGAAGCGTCTTTTATTCTGCTCTATCTCAAACAACCAAACCAGCCAGATTTTTCTCTTCTCCCTGGCACCCTGCCAATAAAAACCTCTCTTCCAGGATCTGTTATGTTTCCTCGTGGGTATTCAGTCATTAGTGGCACCACAATCTATCTGTTTTCACTTCCTGTGTTCCTCAAAACCTCCTGTTTCCCTTGTGAAACAAGAGAAATCTCTCCCCTCCACCATGACAGAGAAACAGAATTTCACTTTGAATCCAGCCATTATGTGAAAGAGTAACATTACTGACTAGGGGGAAGGGAAGGGAGGGAAGCCAGCCAGCACAGTTCGGATTCGTACTCGTCAATCCTCATGCTGCATGCACAAGAGGAAGTGGCATTCTGATTTATAGTAGTTTTAAAGTAGTTTAAGGAGACAACCTCCCATGTCTGAAGAAAGGTGACTAAAATAAAATAAAATAAAAACAATGACTGTATACCCACATGTAGGTTATATTAAAGGCTAATAATCTGTTTTAAAAAATGTTCTGAAGCCCATCCTCTTTGGGTGGAGGCCTTCCCATGGCAGTTTCACATGCATGACATTGAGCTTTCTGTACATCACTGCACACCCTCCAACCATCCTGATTTGGCAAGAACAGTTCCAGTTTAATCCCCGTTGTTGCATTTTTCAGCTCCTTTAAAAATGCCCCAGCTTCTCTCTTCTCCTCCCGTTTCCACCCCTTGATTCCCAGCTTACTTCAGTTGCAAAACGAAGAAGTAAGTTTGCACTGAATTAACTCAGGGAAAGGACAGGAGTGGGTGGAAAAACAATTTCTGTTCTTTTTCATGAATGCTTTTTTGCCATCTTGCCCACACTTTGCTGTTGCTTGAACATGTGTCCTTTTTTCATCTGTGAAATTTTGGAGGTAATGCTGCTGTCCATGAATCAGCTGCCAACAGTGGCCCCTTTTCCAGGACATTAAAAGTAACACCAGCAACAATGGGCATTCCTTCTGTTCAGCCACGATGCTCTCAGCATAGTTGCCAGACTAGTCATGGCCAATGAAGAAGGAAAGCAAAGTTGTTGTGGAATGCATATAATTCTTCTTTTAATTGCTATGTGTTGTGCTTCATTTCCAGGTGGGCGGTATCAAGCTCTCAGTTCCCTTTTCATAGATTTTTCTGGCATGGGTTTCAGCATTAGCTAATCCTCAGGTTGTCAAATACATCCGTCTGCGCCACTTTAGCTAAAACTGTATGCCAAAACTGTAATCATTGTTTTTTTCTTTTGCTAACACTGTACAAAAGCCAGCTATGGGTAGTGGCTTTACAGGTCATATGCTGAGCATCTCAATAAGTTGCTGATTGCTCATAAAATAATTATTTGAATGGCGTCACCCATCTTTTTGGAAAGCAACTGTAGTCAAGTGCATTTGCCCAAATCCAAAAGTCAAGCTATTACAGTTCCATCAGTATTTTTCAATGCTCCAGTGTGCAATGCCATTAGCACAGACAAACCAGATTTGCATTCTCTTTTCTTACTGGTTGAAGGGAGAATTTTCATTTGTCATGACATGGATTTAACAACAGCATAACCGTTTTGCATTTCAACTATTCTTTGCTCGTTAACTTTTTCAAGACTAGCTTTGGGAAGGGGGGTTGCATTGGGGATCATATTATATACTTTATATGCTGCTGTTCTTCCAAGACCTCATCATTGTGTTTTGGGGTAAACTATACATTATATGTATATTGAAGTTTTGAGAAGTTATTTTTTGGACTAAAATGTTGATCATATCCTAGCCAGCATAGCTACTGGTCATGCTAGCAGGGGTTGGGTGAAATTCCAGGGGTTATAGTCTAGAAAAAGTAACTTTCCTAAATTCTAGTGTGCATGTAGAATGTGGTTTGCTCCTAGGGCTCCACTCTGAGCTCTTTGAAGGAAGAGGAGCATTTACATGAGACTGAAAAGGATAACTTCCCTGTTTTTACTATGGGAAAATTGGCTGGCAGACAAGAGACCTACCCAACAAAGCAAGCAATGTAGCTGAGCAAATATTTGAACATGGATTTTCTACATGTAAGGACAGCATTTTAGTTACTGCACCAGACTGGCTCTCTGTGGTGTTTTTAGATACCATCTTGCAGGAACTCGAAAGGGACTGATTGTTCCAACTTTTTGATGTGAAACAAAACACTTTATTTTAACCAAAACATGTGAAACAAAACCCTGCTCCTTTCTGGAACCATTTTGTTACTCCAGCTATCTGTAAAGTATAACTAATCCCAAGCATGAGAACATACTGAATTAATCACATTTATATCAAACACACACTCAGAAGCTGTTCCACACGCTTTTTGTCTTCAGACACAATATACTTCCTGCCTGCCTGCTGCCCTGCCCAGATCCTACAAGGCTTTGCTTATAACCCCCTGATCAAGTCTATTCATCTGGTTTGCAGTCATCCTCCCTTTCTTCTACCCTCTACCTTTTCTGGCATTATTGTTTTTTCTAGTGATCTGTGCCATCTCATTATGTGGCCAAAGTACGATAGTGTCAACTTGATCATCTTAGCTTCCAAGGAGAGCTCTTGTCTAATCTGTTCAAGAACCCATTTGTTTGTCTTCTTGGCTCTCCACAGTATCCCACGTACTCTTCTCCGGCACCACATTTCAAATGAGTTGATTTTCTTTCTGTCTGCTTCCTTCACTGTCCAGCTCTTGTGTCTGTACATGGTAATTGGGAATACAATGGCGTGGATGATTCTGACTTTAGTGCTCAACAGGATGTCTTTGCTCTTCAGTATCTATTCCAGTTCATTCACAGCTGCCCTTCCCATTCATTATCTTCTTATTTCTTGACTGCAGTCTCCATTCTGATCAATGTTTGATCCTAGAATCATAGAATCATAGAGTTGGAAGAGACCACAAGGGCCATCCAGTCCAACCCCCTGCCATACAGAAACTTTCAGTCAAAGTATTCCTGACAGATGGCCATCCAGCCTCTGTTTAAAAACTTCCAAGGAAGGAGACTCCACCACTCTCTGAGGGAGTGTGTTCCATTGTTGAACAGCCCTTACTGTCAGGAAGTCCCTCCTAATGTTGAGGTGAAATCTCTTTTCCTGTGGCTTGCATCCACTGTTCCATGTTCTAGTCTCTGGAGCAGCAGAAAACAAGCTTGCTCCCTCCTCAATATGACATCCCTTCAAATATTTAAACAGGGCTATCATATCCCCTCTTAACCTCCTCTTCTCCAGGCTAAACATACCCAGCTCCCTAAGGCATTCCTCATAGGGCATGGTTTCCAGACCCTTTACCATTTTAGTTGTTCTCCTCTGGACACTCTCCAGTTTCTCAACATCTTTTTAATTGTGGTGCCCAGAACTGGACACAATATTCCAGGTGGGGCCTGACCAAAGCAGAATAGAGTGGCACTATTACTTCCCTTGATCTAGACACTATGCTTTTATTGATGCAGCCTAAAATTGTATTGGCCTTTTTAGCTGCCACATCACACTGTTGTGGGCAAATTTTATAATCAATATTTAGTTAATGTTATATTATGAAGAGTGAACTAAAATGGCTACTTGAACCAGAGTTTAGAATGCTGAATTCTGGGAGAATGGAAAAACTGTGCATGTATAAACTAGGGCTAAGTGAAGGTTGTGGAACAAACAAGAGTACAAGATGCCCTCTCAGGTGCCACAGTGAAAGTCAAAACAGAAAACAATAGATAAGTAGAACTGCACTCTGTAACAGTGTACAAGGGTTTCTGATATCATTTTTTGTTGACAGGAAAAACTTTTGTAAGGTGGGCTGATGAGTCATAAGTGGATTTTAATTATTAATGTATTTGTTGCCTGATTGCTTGAGATTCATTTGTTTAGAGTTAAGATTAACCAATAGAAAACATTTTTGGAGATCCTTTGTGTAAAATTACTATAAAGCCTATCATTTTGTATAATTCTGGGCCTCAGTCTTTGGAAACTGAATTTCCACTGGGGACTTTGCCGGCAGAAGAATAAACCTGAGTTCTCAACCAGACTTTCTTGGTCTGTTTGTCTCCTTCACTCTGTCATTCTAAGAATTTTTATACAAAATAATTCTTAGTAGAACCCATCATCCATTACATTTTGGGGGCTCGTCCAGGATTTGGAGGACAAGTGGAGGACAGACAAAGCATGGAGAGATTACTCTCTTCCAAGCTGGACAAGTTTTTCTACTTTGGGAGACATTCTCATTGAAGCTCTGGTACACCATTCCAGCATATTGACTAGAAGGAGCTGTACATGAGGATTTGTCCTGAAGGGAAAAGCAGAGTGTAGCTTGGAGATCATTCAGAAGACTGACAATCCAGAAGAGAGGAAAAAAAAGGAGAAAGCGCGCTTGAAATGAGGAATTGGTGAGTAAAACGAAAACAAAAAAAAGGTAGAGAAAGTGCACTGGAAGTGACCCTACCCGGCTCATAGAGTGCAAAGTGAAAGAAGAGGCCTCCTCTCTGGTCTGCCAAACTAGTAACAAAGGTTCAAAGGGAGGGATTGTGAAACTTTGGGGACCAGGTTCACAGGAAAGGAAAAAAAAGGAAAAAGAGGAAGTCTGTGTGTTATCAAATTTTCATTGATAAGTGAGAGATATCAGTGAAGTGTTTGTTTGTTTTGTGTTTCACCTTCCCTAACTAACAATATAACTCCTATGTGTGTGTTATCTTTGTCAATATATGTTGTGCTGAAGAAAGTGGGAGTATAGAGGAGAAAAACAACTTTGGGAATGAAACAATTGCATATCTTTTATTTATAATCAGAGATCCATTTCCTTTGAATTGCCCTAAATTTGCTATCATTCCCTGGAAGAATGTCCAATGTGCAATTGTGCTTCTGCATATAAAAAAACCCAAAGATTACATTCTAAACTAGTCTAATGCAACTCCCCTTCTGAAACTAAACTTTCTTGATCTTGGGCCAAACTTTCCTACAAGCTTGGATTCTGCACTGTTTCCTACTTTTGCATTCCAATCTCCTATGATTATCAAGAAGTCCTGTTTTGATGTGTGATCAATTTCCTCCTGAACTCCAGCACCGAATCTTTCAACAACTTCTTCTTCTGTCAATAGTTGGAGCATAAATTTGGATCATGGTAATACAGTTATCCCTTGGCATCCACTGAGGTTTAGTTCCAGGACCCCCAGTGAACACCAAAATCTGTGGATGCTCACATCCTATTAAATAGGATGCTCACATCCTATTAAATGGACCAGTGAAATGGTGTCCCTTATATAAAATGTCAACATCAAGGTTTATTTATTGGAATTTATATTTTTTAAAAAATATTTTCAAGCCATGGATGGTTGAATTCATTGATTAAAAAATCCATGGATACAGAGGGCCAACTGTATAGATGGGACTTCCACAAAGTCTTATGGAAATTCTTCAGTCAGACTTTGCATTGTATCTTTTAACTGCTTTTGTTACATCTCTCCTCAGTATTAATGCCACCCCTTTATTAGATTTTCATTTCCAAAGTAAAATGCTGTGTAATTATCTGACTGTAAATATCGCATTACTGTCCACTTTAGCTTACTCACCCCAAGTATTGCAAAGTTTATACATTCCATTTCTTGTTTCACTGTGTCCTGTTGTCCTGTTCGACAGTGGAACACACTCCCTCGGAGTGTAGTGGAGTCTCCTTCCTTAGGGGTCTTTAAGCAGAGGCTGGATGGCCATCTGTCAGGGATGCTTTGACTTGGAGTTCCTGCATGGCAGGGGGTTGGACTGGATGGCCCTTGTGGTCTCTTCCAACTCTATGATTCTATGGTTATTGTGTGCTTTCAAGTCATTTCTGACTTATGTCTACCTTTCCCTGATTCATGTGTCTCACATTCCATGTTCCTATGGATGTTGTGCATTTTTATTTATTTATTTCATTTATTTCAAGGATTTATATCCTATCTTTCTTCCACAATGGAATTCATTCAGTGTGACTCTTGAGATTTTCCTTTCACTTCTCAGCACATCAGTAGCTCAACATCCTTTCAGCTTTAGTCCAGTTGAATTGTTAGCCATAGTGCTGCTTGTAGTTGTCTTCTGCTATACCCCAGTAACACCATGAGTGCCTTCTGATCTGGAAATTTTATCCTCTGGTACTATCTCTTGTTTTGCTTTGTACTGTCTCATCATATGGCCTTCATGGTAAAAGACTTTGCTTCCTTATGTGTAGTATTGGCAAGCATTAGCTATAGTACCACTGCCATTGTCTCTGAGAGATCCTTCACCAGTGTCACACATACACACTCCCACACACACAAACACACACGCTGCTGCTGCTGCTGCTGCTGCTGCTGCCATCCAGTAGCTTTTTGGAACATTTAGCCTGGATCCTTAACAAAAAATATCCAATATGGGAGAGCCTGCCAGCAGCACTGCTGCCATCACTTTATCCTTTTGCATCATAGGAGCACAGAATCCCACCACTACAGAAAGGTAATCCCATGGTGAAATCTTCCCAGATACATGCCATAAATTAATGTCCCATGCTTTATAGACTTTTTAAAAAGGAATGTACTGATTTAAGGTATTTATTTTATTTGATTGTTTAACAAGATCCTTTCTTTTAATATACAAAGAACATAGCAAATCCCCAACATTATCCATCCTCACATTCTATATCCCTTCCCTCCCTTCTTATTATGCTGAACATAAGGAGGGCAGGCAGAGACTTTCTCACCCAAATTAAAATAAGAAATATTTTGCAAGCCAAATGGAAAACATTTAAAAACTTGGGGGTCTGGGTGGGAATGAATATGGCATTGAAGGGAAGTTGAGCTCCCAGAGTTCTAACACAGCTGGCATTACTATATGTTTGGATATACTATAGTTGTTTCCCAACTCAGAGACAAAGCCTGTACTTCAACACAGCCACTTTTCTTGGAAGATGCTCCATCCCTGATAGCCTAGCCAGACTGTTATGAATGAAAATGCTTTCCCACAATAAGAAATGATGAGAGGCAGCTCATTTCAATGACTCAAATTGAGTAAAAATGACTTAGGAAATCAAACAAGTCCCATTAAACTATGGTTTGCAGAGCTAAGATTTCTCTAAAATCCTCTCTTATCTGCTAGCCTATGCATATAACAGTTATCTATCCTCAGAGAGACAGACTTGGGGAGATTAAGCAAACAGTCATTAATAAAATAGCTGAGAGCTACTTTAGATTCAATGCAGGTTGACATTACAAAGTTCTGATATACAACTGCAGGACTTGCCTTTTTGTTTTATTTTGATTTTGGCACACAATCATGATAGAAAGTTATTTTCCAAATGGAAGAGAAATAATCACATCTCATTTGATCTTCTTATCACACAGTCTTTGAATGAGGGACCTCCCATTCATTCACTACTAAGAAAACTTCATGGCTGTACTTGTGCACATTTATCCATTGGTATGGTACGCACCATCCATATGTCATCATATAATGCATTTGTTGTGAGAAACCAATCAGGATCAGAATAATGTACTCTGTAACACCGTTTCCCATGAATTTATATCAGTTGTTTCTAAGCTGATGGTAAACATATTTTTCCCTACTAGAGATTATATTTGCACAGAAAATATAGAGATACATAATTGTCTGCAGGCTACAGTATATTTCAGAGAAAATAATTCAGCCAGACTAGTACTTTGCCTTCTGAAGGCAGAATATCTGGGCCAAGTAAAAGACATGAGCATACATACATATACACATGCACACCCACACATGTAACCCTCATTGTAGCATGGGTCCTGCTCTCCACTACCTCCTACAGTGGCCTCAACTTTCTCAGGTGGCTTAGAAAAGGTGACACTAGAGAATTCTGTAGAACCTTGTGGTCTTATAGTTCGGCCTGTGAAAGAGTCATGTGTAGATAATAAGCCAATACCCAAAACATGCAGGCCACTGGAATTCATTGAGATACACGAGTTCAATCCCCACCCCAGAGCTATCATACTCACTTCAAAAAGCTTCATGTACCTGACCAAACCCAAAGCATGCTCGCCTGTGGCTCCTCTTCATTGACCAGTGACCAGTGGTGTGCCACAGGCATCTGCCCTGGGCCCAGTGCTATTGAACAGCTTCATCGATGATTTGGATGAAGGATAGCCCCTGAAGAAGGCCCAAATGCCTTTGACTTTTTAAGAAATAAAAATTATTGGAACATCACATGGGACTTTGGTCTCCTTTCATTCTTCTATGGAAGGAATAGAGGTTCCACTTGTCAAATTTGCAGATTACACCAAATTAAGAGTGATAGCTAATACCCCAGAGAAGAAGATCAACATTGAAAATGACCTTAATAGAATAGAAAGCTGGGCCAAAACTAACAAAATGAATTTTGACACAGAAAAACATAGAATGTTACATTTGGGCAGCAAAAATGAAATGCACAGATTTATGATGGATGATACCTGGCTTGACAACAGTACTTGTGAAAGGGATCTAGGAGTCCTAGTAGACCTCAAATTGAATAGTGTGATGTAGCGACTAAAAAAGCCAATGGAATTCTAGGCTGCATCAATAGTAATACTGTATGGTTTCTAGATCGAGGGCACAAAAAGGCACAAAAGATTCTATCTAGAAATTCTTTAAAAAGAGAATCCTCTCCTGACATTTCAAGACTCTGCTCTATAAAGATTTATTTATTTATTTCATTTTTATGCCACCTTTCTCCCCAAAAAAGGGACCCAAGGCAGCTAACAAAATCTAGAGACAAGTAATAAAGCCTTAGGGGAAAAGGGACTTGAAGCACTTCCAGAGATTAACATAATATCTCAGAAAGTACAAACAGATTTTATTTTATAGTTCCATGTAACATTTTCCTCATTTCAAAATATTTCTGTAAGGTTCCAGCAGTACCAAAGACTTTTTATTCCTGCTCCTCATGTCAGTTTAAACTAACCCCATACTTTGTGAAATGAAATGGATCTGTAGTTGCCTCTTGTGCTTGTACTATCTCAGAAGCAGTAAAGATGGCCACCACCAAGTAAATACAGCTATTGTTTCCTGGCACAGATTGAACAGAGATCAAGTAAGGGAAAGAGGAATGTCAGTACTAGACAAATGCAAAATCCTGCATTTAGGCCACAAAAGCCAAATGTACAAATATATAATGGCCTAGCAGTGGATATGTGAAAAGGACCTTGGGATTATTGCTGATCGTAAACTGAACTTGACCCATCAGCGTGATGCTGCAGCAAAGAAGATGAATGCTATTTTAGCCTGCATTAACAGAGGCATAGTATCCAAGTCAAGGGAAATAACAGTCCCACTATATTCTGTGCTGGTCGGGCCTATTTTGGAGTACTACATGCAGTTCTAAATGACTTACTTGAAGAAGGATATTGACAAGTTGGAGTGGGTTTAGAAAGGAACAGGTTTGTTCTCACTGCCTCAGAGGGTAGGACTAGGTCTAATGGTTTTAAGCTACAGGAGAATGGATTTCAGTTGAACATTAAACAGGATTGGATGACGGTAAGAATGGTTTGGCAATGGAACCAATTGTTTAGAGAGGTGACAGCATCTCCTTCTCTGGACATTTTCAAAAAGAGGTTAGGCAGCTACCTGCTGAGAAGGCTTTAGCTGGAGATCATCAATGAGCAAGAGTTGAACCCAGTGGCCCATTAGCGTCTTTCCAATACTATGATTTTATGATTTTAAAACAAAATGATCCTAATGCTTAACTAGTGTAATATTGCTAAAGCACTTTAGTACTTTGACTCTAATTCAGTAACAACAACAACAACAACAACAACAAGGCATAGTGGTTTGAACATTGGACTGTGACTCTGAAGAACAGAGTTTGAATCCTGGCTCTGCCATCCCACTGGATGACCTTTCTCAGCCTCAGATGATGTCAATGGCAAACCCCCTCTGAAGAAACTTGCCAAAAAAAACCCCTTGCAATAGGTGTTAAGGTTAACATAAGTCAGAAATGACTTGAAGGCAAGTAACAACAACAAATAACAACAACAACAACAACATAACTATTTTTATTACTATGCTGCTGTAATGTAATGTATTTGGCAGGGGTATATTTTGTAATTTTTATAAATGTTGTTATGCCATGTACTATATTTTGTATTATTCATTTTTCCCCCTGTTACCTTGGTACTATGTAATGTTTGTAATTTGAATTTATTTAATATTGTTTTGTTTGGAGTTGTGTCAGGGGCTGGGGAAGGGATTAATTATGAGTTTTATCTGAATTGCAATGTACTTTTTTTCTCACTGATTTGTATTGTATTATATTGTATTTTTTATTGTTGTAACCTGCCCGAATTCCACGTTATAGAGCAGGATATAAATAAATCAGTATTATTATTATTATTATTATTATTAGAATTAGAATTTAAAAGACTCAGTGAAACTTATTGGAAATATTTTTTTGAGAAGTTGCACAAGACTGAATGTGACACATAATTAATTGAATGAAGAAGTGAAAAGAGAAGGACAGGAGGGAGGTAAGAAACAATGGAACTAGTTATCTTTAAAGAAAGAGACTGTAAGCAAACAAAATAAAAGAAAATGGAAAATCTCACTGCTCCCTAAGCCTTTTTACCCACCTGAAGGCACCCTTGGTCTGGCTTTTAGACAAGTCTTCTGGGAACTGTCCTAGGTGCTACAGATTATTATTGCTGCTTCTCAGCTGTTCTTCTTATGCTGATACTTGTTGAGTGAATGGATTGCTCTTCTATGTGGCTTCCTTGGCAGCTGCTGAGCATGCATCCTGCTTGTCCCTTATCTCTCTCACGCACATACTAGGGCTGGTAACTTCTCTCATTTTTGTTACTTTCTTTCCCATTGGAGCCTTCATAGGGGTCTACTGAATTTCACTCAATGATGGTTACTACTTGCTGTGCCAGTTCTGTGGCACTTGTTTTCTGTAGCTGCATTCCTAAGCACAGTTACTTGGAGCAAGCCCCTTTGAACTCAGTGGGACTTCCTTCTCATTAAACATTCATAGCAATGCGTTCAACAAACATTAAAAATATTTGCTGTTCCTTTGTGATTGTGGATGACACTAACACTCTTCTTCAACTTGAGTTGGTGAAACAGGCATTCCCCACCCCAACTCTCACCATCTCTTTTTGAGAGTCTGAAGTTCTTTTGCTGTTTTGACTAAAATATATCTGAGTACAATAACATCCAAAATCCATAATACAGTGATACCTTTATTGGGCCAACCAAAATGCATAAAATATATGTTACAAACTTTTGAAGCTCCATTGGCTTCTTCATCAGGAAAAGGTGTTAAAAATAATAGGGGGGGGGACTGACAATGTTAGTCACAGGCTTGCATTTTGTCAAGATGTTGTTGTTGTTGTTGTTGTGAGCATGGAGGGATTTCTATGCAGGCAGGCCACTCCTCCTTCCGACCATGTTGTCATGGGAGTATCTATTTACAGTTCCTTCTTTTTTACTCATGGTTACCTAAGCTAACCAGGTTTATAAACTGAAGTATTGCCCAGTAGGCATGTTGATAACTATAATCCCCTTAAGTATACTTTAAGAATTAGAATTTCAGGATAATTTGTTATAGGAAAACTGCTGGGAGCTCTATAATTTTTCTTTCTATTAATCGAATCTAACAGTATTATACACATACATATATATCCTCCCCTTGGGGACAATCATTATATTACAGAGACATCTCAGTCTAGGCACACTCTTACAGAAGCTCATTATATCACATAGATGTTACATTCTAGCCACCTAACTATTTTCAACCGCAAAGGAAAGCATATATCTCAAGCACTGCATTGCATCTTAATGTGTATTGTCTAAGCTTTATTTTGACTAAACACCCCAGTTTAGCAATATATCAAATAAAGAATACCTTTTATCTCTTCATAGAGAAATGGGACTCTCACTCCATTGCCTTCATTATGGAGTATGAGCCTAGAACAACATAGGCAGCATGCATGAAGCCACTAGAAGCAATCATGAGATTGCTTGCCTCTGTGTGGCCTGAGATTGGCTTTTAATTATCTTCCAACCAGATTGATGACATTTTCCAACCAATGGGCTTCCTGCCAGATAATAATAATAATAATAATAATAATTTTATTTATAGCCCGCTCCTCTGTCATCAATCGGAGCGGGTTACAATAATTAAAAGACATCAAGATAAAACAATCCCAATAACCCATAACCCCACCTCCCACCCCTTAAAAATAAATTAAACCAATATCAGATTAAAATCCAAAAAATAAAAAATAAAAATAAAATTGCATACATACAACATAGAACATAGAACATAACAAGCAGCCAGTCAATTCTATAGACACTGTAGATGTAAACTTCCTAGATAAAGTGGTGGGAACTTGTAGGAGCGCACGTCCCAATGTCGTAAGCCAGTGTCGGGACCAGGAGTTAAGATGTTTCAGGGAAGGCCTGCCGGAAGAGATGCGTCTTTAAGGCTTTTTTAAAGCTATCCAGGGATGTAATAAGACGCATCTCATCCGGCAGGTCATTAGAGAAAGTCCCCCGGGAGGTCCGCAACAGCCTCGTTTTCACAGGCTGTAATAAATTTCTCCCGGAGGACCGGAGTGTGCGGGGGGGATTGTACGGGGAGAGGCGGTCCCTAAGATAAGATGGACCCGAGCCCTGTAGGGCTTTAAAGGTTAAGACCAACACCTTGTACTGCGCCCGGAAACTAATGGGTAGCCAGTGGAGGGACTTAAGCACTGGTGTTATGTGCTCGCACCTCACTGTACCAGTAATAAGCCTGGCTGCCATGTTTTGGACTAGTTGAAGTTTCCGAGTTAGGCACAAGGGTAGCCCCAAGTAGAGCGCATTGCAGAAATCCAATCGTGAGGTTACCAAAGCGTGTACCACAGACTCTAGGTCCTTCTGATCCAGGAAAGGGCGCAGCTGGCGTATCAGCCGAAGCTGATAACAAGCACTCCTGACCGTCGCATTCACCTGACTAGTCATGTGAAGCGACGAGTCTAGGAGTACCCCCAGACTGCGAACAGGGTCCGTCGAGGAGAGTGTGACTCCATCTAGGACCGGAAGATGTATTCCCAGACCTGGCTTTGGTCCTGTGACTGTGAGTACCTCCGTTTTGTCTGGATTGAGCTTCAATCTGTTTTCCCTCATCCAATCCATTACTGCCGCAAGACAGTCATTAAGAGGGGAGACGCCATCTGAAGTCTGAGCCGATGATCTTGTCATGGAGAGGTATATCTGAGTGTCATCAGCATACTGAAGACACTGAGCTCCATGCCTCCGAATGATCTCACCCAGCGGCTTCATATAAATATTGAACAGCATCGGGGACAGGATGGCACCCTGAGGGACACCACAATTAAGCTCAATCTTGGAAGAGCAGCTGTCCCTGAGCCTCACCCTTTGGGATCTGCCGGAGAGAAAGGACCAGAACCACCGGAGTGCGGTGCCTCCGATCCCCAACTCCCTTAGCCGGTCCAAAAGGATGGAGTGATCAATAGTGTCAAAAGCCGCTGAGAGATCCAAGAGCACGAGCAGGGTCACACTACCCCTGTCGATGCTCAAGCGGAGGTCATCGGTCAGAGCAACCATAGCAGTCTCAACTCCATGTCCTGTCCTGAAGCCAGTTTGAAATGGATTAAGATAATCGGTTTCATCCAAGACAGCTTGGAGTTGGGAGGCAACTGCCCTCTCGATCACCTTGCTCAAAAACGGTAGCAAGGACACTGGTCTATAGTTGTTCCTGTCCAGGGGGTCGAGGGAGGGTTTCTTCAGGAGGGGTTTTACAGCCGCCTCCTTCAAACTAGATGGTAAAGAGCCCTCCCTAAGGGACGCATTGATTGTATCCCAAAGGAATACCCTCAATGCATCCCCTCCCTGGACGACCAGCCAAGATGGACAGGGGTCGAGAGGGCAAGTCGTCTTCCTCATACTTCCAAGGAGCTTGTCCACGTCCTCAGTACTAACAGGTTGGAACTCATCCAGTAAACTGACAGCAACGGAGTTATTGGGAGCCTCACTTATAGATTCTGCTGAAACATTGGCGTCCAAGTCTGTCCTTATCCGAGAGATTTTATCTGCAAAGTGGGTGTTAAACGCATCACAGCAGGCTGTCGTTGGGTCAAGTAGGGGGTTTGGTGCAGGGGGAACCCGCGTCAACTCCCCCACCACCCTGGACTCTGCAGATGCAATGCGTGCAGAGCAGAAAGATTTCCGTGCTGCACGCAAAGCCTCCCGATAGGCACGAAGGTGTTGCCTATGGCGAGTTCTGTCGGATAAGAGTCGAGTCTTCCGCCATTTGCGCTCTAGTCGTCGTCCAACCCGCTTCATCTCCCTAAGTTCCTCCGTGAACCAGGGCTTATGGTTGGGAGCGGGCTGGAGAGGACGCTCGGGAGCAATTGCGTCGAGAGCCTTGGGAAGATCGGTGTTCCAAGTATTCACCAAGGTTTCGACAGAGTCGCCGGTGTTGCCAACCATCAATCCCTCTAAAGCCTTCTGGAAGCCGATTGGTTCCATTAGCCTTCGAGGGCGGACCATTCGAATGGGTCCACCACCCCCGGGGGGACGGAAAGTGGCCTTTAGTTCCAGCTTGATCAGAAAGTGATCCGTCCATGACAGTGCAGAGGTTTTGACTACCTCTGCCCACGGATACTCCTGTTCCGTACTAAAGATCCCATCGAGTGTATGATCCGCACAATGGGTGGGCCCGTTGACCAATTGGGAAAGATTCATGCCTGTCATGGATTCCATGAACTCCCGAGCTGCTCCAGGTAAATCAGAAGGGCTGGTCTCGAGAGGGATATTGAAGTCGCCCAAAACCAATAGTCTGGGCGACTCCAACAACAACTCAGAGACCAGCTGAGTCAGCTCGGTTAGGGAGTCTGTTAAGCAACGGGGTGGCCGGTATACCAACAGAATCCCCAAACTGTCCCTGGTCTTCAGGCTAAGGTACATACACTCGATGTGGGTCGTTTTCCGGACAGGCTTCCTGATCAAGGTTAGGTTGGTTTTGTGGACTATAGCCACACCGCCCCCCCGCCCACTTTCCCTTATCTGCTCACTGACCGTATAGCCCACTGGGAGAGCCTGCGCCCATGTTGCTGCACTAGCATCTCCCAGCCAGGTTTCGGTAAAGCATGCCAGGTCGGCTTGTTCATCCACGAGAAGATCGTGGATGATATGAGTCTTACCCTTGGCCGACCTGACATTGCAGAGGAGCAGATTAAGGGACTGTGGAATGGTTGGTACACTCTCCACATTATCCCGGGTAACAGAGTGAACTGAAGAAGGGATAGATACTAAACATCGATCCCTACTTCTTTTGTAACATGTCTTCACTCTGCTACCGCCATACCTTCCCTGCCCCCACACAACCTCAATACCCGCTCCCAGATTGTTCCTGGCCCCATTATCTGATGGGATAGATGGATAATCCAGTTGAAGTTCCCGTTCCAGCATAGATATACAGTGTCAAACAAAGAGTAAGCAGGTATTGCCAGCTATCCTGTCTAGACCACTCTGCCATAGTGGGCATTATGCCAAGGCTAGAAGAGGCTACGTGTATTGCCACTGAGATGGTAGGTCTAATGCTAATCCTCGCTGTAACAAGGAGGAGGGGTGGCATTAAAGGCCAGTGTAGACCCAGGTATTCTGGCCCAGGCCCCTCCCCAGATATCTGCTAATCTTTCTTATCTGCCTATCAGAGATGAATTTCTACTGGGATCCATTGATCTGTCTCTCTGTCATCAAGTATGACTAAGGTCCATTCTGTTAAAGAATAGTACCTGGGTTTTTTGGTCTGGCTTTTTCTATAATTTACTGGGCTACTTATTGTTGTTATTTATATTATCTCTATTTATAGCTAACTTGGCATCATGCCTGGAGAGAATTGGAACAGTGTTTTTTTAATTGGAACTGGCCCTGTTACCTTCTGTTAACCTTCTAGTGAGACTTTTGCCAATGTAAATGTAAATGTAAAAGTCTGAATCATCACTTATACAATATTTTCTCCACATAATCAGAACATTTTATGCATAGTTCTTTAAACTACATTTGTTTCAAGTAGCTAGGAAGGTGCATTGCTTTTAAAGGGTATTGTATTACGTGCCCTGACACTTTTCCTCCATTCTATCTTCCCATTCTAGCTGTAAAAATGATTTTCTGGGCCTAGTTCATTGTATGGATTCATGTTTTCCTAAGAAACACGTAGAATCATGCAGTGGGCTGATTTTTAATCTGCAGGGCCCAAGCCCTATAATATGGATCTATTACAAACTGTAACATGAGCTTCTTTCTCACACGAGCCCACCACAATCCTTCATCTTTTCTATAATCCTTTGTAGTGTCTCATAAATCATGAAAATGTTCATTCTAATTCTGAACTTACTGTAAGATTTTCAGTGTTTCTGGGGAAATGTCACCTTTCCAATTTTTGCTTAATAATAACTCCTACTTCTTGTGGTGATTAGTAAAGGGATTCTCCTGTCACATTTCCATTTTTCCCCTTCATTTTAACATACTGATGTCGATGTAGTGTGGAGACAATTAACTTTAAAGCTTTATTTTTCTGGCCTTTTTACTGAATTCATCCTCAAAATTTCATTTGCAGGTTCACACTCAATAGACAAGATTGCTAGATGATTTAACTATTCTTGACCCATAGTAGAACACCTGCAGTTTTGATGACTTGCTGAAATTTATCTCTGCTTCTTCCAGCTACTGGCAATGTACAAAAATCCTGTAGAGCTATACATACATAATTGAAAATTAGTTGCACCTGCTTCTTAAATGTTTCTTACATTTAATAATGTAAGTGAGGGCATATTCTTATCCAAAAGTAGACTTAACTATTTTTTTAGATGCAACATTTCACAAGAAAAATTCTGAGAAAGATGTGCCCGCAGTGTGACCAGATGTCCTAAGTGCAAAGGAAAACAAGGCACCACAAAATCTAGGACATCCAAGAAAAATGTAGGACACTGCAAAATAAAAGCTAAAAACACTAATATCAATACAAATTCTTTTCATATGATGTATTTACAGCTGTGTTACACATACTGCATTTTATTATCCCTTTATTATTGTTGTTGTTGTTAACTGCCTTGCAGTCAACCCCAACTCATGGCAACCCCCCTTATTTTATTACATTTTTTATCCTGTTCTCACAGAAAATAGAAGAATAGAATGGATCCTTCCAATGTTCTTTTTTCCTAGGAGCAACAGCAGACAGGACTTGCTCTCAAGTCCTGGGTGTATTTCTTTCTTGGAGGGGTAAAGGACAGCATACATGGTGTTGCTCAATGAGCTTCCTAAGTCTACTCAGCAGCCTGTCTCCACTGTATATCAGAGTCTTCAAAACTAGCTTTGGAAGGATCATTCTTCCACTTTAAGCAACCCATTGCCTAACATTCCCCTCAAGAAACAAACACACCTGAGCTCTGAGTCTTTGCTGCTCCACCAAGAGAGAAAAGAATGATCCATCCTATTTGCAGTGAGGACAAACTTCCAAGTAGACAAATTTCTTGAAATGGAACAGCAAACATTGTGTTACTCAGTGGGCCTTCTTAACCATACTCAAAATGGATGATATTTTGGAATTCCTCCTCAACAGAAAGTTGAAATGTAAGGCATGTCTGGAAAAAGAGGATATCTGGTCATCACCTTCTGTGTGGATACTTGGGAAGCAGATCTTCCTGTTCCCCGGCTCTCTTTGTGAAACAAACAGCCATTTTAGATGAAAGAGATAATAAAACACAGGTTTTTAAAAATCATATTGAACTTTTGCTATAATGTATGGATGGCACTGTGCAAAGTTCCATTGGAATTGTGATTGTGCAAGTAGTTAGACTCAGAAACCTGCAAGTCCTCCCTGAGGAAGCAACAAACCTTGTCCCCACTGTGTTATGGTGCTTTGTTTTTGCCTTTGCCATCAGGCATCTTTCCTTCCTCCCTATGCACAAGGTACTTTGGGACTTTTAGGCCTAGATATGATACACCTTCAAAGAAGAAAAAGAACTTTCCTTGTCTCTCCATATCATACAATCACACAATGCTAATTTAACTGTACACAAAGTGGAGGAAAGCTCATATAATTTGAAAGCTGACAACACAACAAAAATACAGAAGAGGACAAAGTACTCAAAATATGTGCAATAAACCTTTCCTCACAGTGAACTAAGAGGCTGTATAGACCAGCCATTAAGGCCAGCATGAGGGCAGAGTGGGGCATGTGCCACACCACTCAGCAGGTGTCATCAAGGTGTTTCTCTGGTGCTGCTCCTTTCTGCACCACGGAAAGGCCAGATTGGGGCTGCAGTTTGTGGTTGCCATGGTCCTGATCTGGCACTAAAAGGGGCAGTCTATACAGCCCCTAACTTATCTACTCTTGCTAATTTTAAAATGTGGTACATTGGCTTCAGTGTGCTAAAATCAAGGACATCCATCTATAATTGTAGGGGTATGGATGTTCAACTACCCATCACCCAAAAATATGCCTTGGGCTGCCAAATTGGGTAGGGGACAAATTTACACATGCTAAGCTATATTTATAGATGTGTGTTTAGGAATAAACATTAGAATTTCAAAGAAGGGAAACTTTTTCCATTCAAATAATCCATTATTTTCCAGTGCATTTGATTATGCATCTTCCAACTTATTCTTGCAGTGCCTAGCTAATAGAGTTTGGGAAAGGGGGTTATTTATTTTATGGACTACAGCTCCCAGAATCCCAGAATCTAACATTTCCAAGATTTTGTTAGATAACATAAGACTAAGAACTTTATCAGACACATTTTTTTGCCCATTATGGGCAGAGGAAGGGGACGCTCGGGGGCGCACGTGATCAAGAAAAAATGGTTTTTATTGCACATGGAAATGTCCTCAAAACGGCCCCATTCCAGCACCTGGCACCAGGCCATTTCCGTTCAGTGCTGAGGTGCACAAAATCTTTGGGTCAGAAGACTTCCAACCAAAACAAAGGATGTGCCTCAGCACTGAATGGAAACAGCCTGGCACCGGGCGCCAGAATGGGTCCATTTTGAGGACATTTCTGTGTGCGATAAAATGTGTTTTTTCTCGGTCGTGCAAACCCCCAAGTGCCTCCTTCCAGTGCCCATAATGGGTGAAGAAATGTGTCCAATAAAGTCCTAAGTCATAGGGATGGCAAAAAAAAAAAATAGTGCATGCAGATTTGCGTGTGTGGCAGGGGTGGGTAGACACTAGAGCTTGGAAACCACAACACTCAATGTTTAGCAATGGAGGACCACACTGCTCTCTTGCAGCTGCCATTTTGTGTGAATAGATATTTTGTTGAATCTAGCTTAGGAGGTAGGGTTTTGCAGTGTTACTTTTGCTGCATTAGGGTGTCCCCAGAAACAACTTTTTGCAATTTCAACTTTCAGCCAACAATGTAGACTTCAATACACACACACACACACCCCAAAAAAATGGAAGGGTGCAGGGGCTTTATGGGTTAGAGGGGATCCCAATACAGGACTTCCTAAAAGGCTGCAGTTGGCCCATAAACCAGTCAGCTTCCAGCCCTGATGTACAGCTTCTTGGAAATGGGTTTTTCTAGAGCCATTCATAGAAAGAGAGTGGGAAAGGTGCATTACATTAAGGTTTAATATCAAAAACTATGGCAAGAAAAAATATTCAAGTTTTCTAACATATTAAGAAATGGGTCTCTTCTAGATATCTTTTCTGATGATATCCATATTTGAGGCCAAAAATATGGATCAAAATAAAACATGTCTAGTGAACTCATTGACAATAATGTAACCTTTTGAAACATAAGAGAACAGCATAAAATGTCAGAGGTCGCATCTGACATGTCTGCCCTGAGAAAAATTGACACCAGTATCTCAGTCTCATAAAATTCAGTGCATACTTAGCAACACTGTTACAAGCACTGTGCCTAAGTAGAAGAAAATCTAGGACAGCTTTTTCAAGATCTGTTTTCTTTTGCAGGAGGGAGAGAAGGAGAACTGGAGGCTTACGATGACTTTATTAAAAAAAATTACAAATGTGCACATCAAGCAGGTATTATGGGATGGGTGGCAACATATGCAACTTTAGTCTCACAGCCACAACTGATTATGCTTCAGAGAGAACTGGCTTAAAGCAAACTATGCTTTGAGATTCTCATTTGCAACCAAAGTAATTGCTTGTGGATGGCTTTCAGCATAGTTTTATAGATTCAAGGTCAGAAACAAAGGACCTTTTCACACAGGAGAATGTATCATCATCCCAAATGAAGAAGAAAGTGGGGCCAATTCACAAATGGATGAAATTAAATGCTAACTCATCACATGCAATGCAAAACACAACAGCCATTCAAAAGAGAAAACGGTGCCAATGCGAATGAATCCATCAGATCATTTCGCTCCTCCCTTGTGAATTAGCATGTTTGCGCATGCACAGGGAGGATTGGATCACATCTAGATTGTACAGTTTCAGATCAAGGGACCCCCCCCCCCCCGAGTGGCAAGAAATAAGGAGGAAGCTTATTCATCTCCCCCCCCCCTTCTCTAATGCCTGATAAAATGGCCGCTTTCCTTTCCACATCACAGATTTTCCTCTGTCTCTCTCCCAGGATCAGTCCAGCACTGCCTTCTCTGCTGGGGTGCAGTGCAGAGATTGGAAAGAGGGAGAGCCAGAGCTTGGAAGGGATGCTTTTCATGTTATCATGTCCCTTCAAATAAAGGTATCATTGTTTATTTGGAGTTCCTGCATGGCAGGGGGTTGGACTGGATGGCCCTTGTGGTCTCTTCCAACTCTATGATTCTATGATTCTATGATTCTGTGTTTAGATGTTATTGGATACACACAGATGGTTGTTGTTGTTGTTATCATGTCCCTTCAAGTTGGCTCATACTTATGGCAGGGTTTTCTTGGAAAAATTTGTTCTGATGAGGTTTGCCTTAGCTGCCCTCTGAGGCTGCCCAATTCCTCCTCTCAGAGTATAGGAAGGAAAATCACAGCAGAGGTTCATGGGAATTGTAATTTCTTTCCAATGGGGGTGGGGGGTGGGGGGCGGGATCCCAGGGCAGAAGTAGAGATGCATTTCATACCACCAAAACTTGGAATTGACTGTGAATTTGCAGAAGAGGATTTATAAATTCGATAGTTTACCAAATTTACCTATTTTGGGGGTGACTTGTCATTGTGTTTGGATAGACACTTGGTTGTCTGCAATGTTCTTTGATCATCTCTTTCGAAATATCCTGAAACCCCATTAATGACCCCTGATTGGCCTTGGATTAACCTTCCAATTTCTCTCATGTGAAAAAGTCCAGTTGTATTTATTTCTGAGTAGTGGTTAGAAGAGAGCCAATGTGGTGTAGTGACTTGAGTGTTGGACTAGGACTCTAGAGAACAGTTTGAATCCCCGCTCAGCCATGAAAACCCATGGGGTGACCTTGGACAGGTCACACTCTATCATCCTCAGAGAGAGGAAAAAGGCAAACCTCCTTTGAACAAATCTTGCAAAAAAAAAAAAAAACCACGATAAGTTTGCCTTAGGGCTGCCATAAGTCAAAAACAACTTTAAGAAACCATAATAGCAAGAGTAGAAGTAAAGCATTACAAATAGCAACATTTTTAATATTTTTATTTAAATACAACAACCACACATTAAAAAGTCAAATAAATTCCTGCATAATATTTACATTTTGAATACCAGTCTGCCTAATAATCATATTTTATTCATATTTGTTTCATAGGATAATTAACTTATTAAATCTCTCTTAATATCCAGTGTATTTTCCCAAAATTGCAGTAATGGAAACCATTCATCATTCAATTTGTCTTCAGATTTATTTTTTAACAAAAATGTATGTCTGTCCATTTCTTTTCATTCTTGTATCTTTAGTATCCATACGTCTAAAGTTGGTGGTTCATTACCTTTCAAATTCTTTGCTATTACGAGTCTTGCTGCTGTTGTCAAATTTATCAATATCCTCCAATATCTAGACTCTACCTCTTTAAGGAAAATTGATGTTATGTTTAGCAGGTAGAATTCCGGGGTCATTTCAAATTGTATCTTAAATATTTTTTGGACTGCGGAATGTATTTTACCCCAAATTCTTTTAATCCTACTACATGACCACCACATATGGTACAGTGAAACTTGCTCTTTCTTGCATCGCCAACATTTCATATCTGGTATTTTATATATTTTCTTAAGCTTTAAGGGAGTAAAATACCATCTGTTTAATATATTTTTTGAATCTGTTCTTATCAGTTTGCAACAAAGTTTAATAACTGGTAACAGTGTTTAGTGTAATGAGTAATATTTATTCCTGCTTTGGAGAGACTTAATTTTTGTCCTCATTTATATTTGTAAGGATATGTTTTAAAATAATTTCACAGTGACATGTTAGTACCACATTACTATTGTGTTACTCTTTAAATAAAGAATAACCAACAATGATAATAATGTGCTTTTCAAAATTAAGATGTAACAAGTAATGAATTACTTTTTAAGAACAATGTTCCAAGTCCTGAGCAGATGTGTGCAGGATTGTACAGCTGAGAAAGCAGTATTGTTACCATTCCTAAAAGGATGACACTCAAATCAAAACTTCAAGAGACGGGTTCCTGAGCTATTTTCTAAGCAATGAGCTGTTTCAGGGGGCTAATTTGTTCTTCTAAGAGGTTGGGGATTTTCTTGTTGTTTCTTTGAGAATAATTGTCCAAAAATTAACATTCCCAACATCTACTTAATTCAGACTACTTATTATTTTGAACTTTTGCTTATTCTAGTTTATTATTTATAACTATTCTAATCTTCCAGTTGGTTATGGTGGAGTAACCGGCTGTCCTGCCCATAACAGTGAGACATTATCAGTCGTTCATACCTAGAACTCTTTATGTTTGATGTGTTCACATGTCCTTGGTAACTCTGCCTACCACTTTTTCCCCCCTTTTGGATGCTTGAACTGTAATTCTAAACAGTAGCATCACTAAGGAGGTGCGGACCACACCGGGTGACACCACTGAAGGGGGGCAACACCAGGTGATTTCCACCACTTCCCTGAGGTGCACCATGGCATGTGGTAGGGAGAGGAAGGGCCCAGCACCCCCTGTCCCTGCCCTGCGAGGCTTGACTTTCAAGTTGCATGGAACAGGGTGGAGGAGCCTCCTTTGGCTCTGCCTCGGAACCTTTGCCCCCAAACACCAGATGACACTCCAGTATGGGATTCCACTATTTATAAATACTCAAGTGAAGTTGTAATTTGATGCAATTCTAGGAATTTGAAATCTGAAGAAAATTTTCATTTGTAGGGCAGAATTCTTTTTTGAAGTGCAATAACCTCATTTTGTGTTTTTCAATTGTATACATATCCAGTCACCTTCTTTAATCTTGCTGTCATCCACATATTTCTTTTTAGTTTGTTTTTACTTTCCACTCTCAATTGTTCTTTTTTTTTTTTTTCAGAGAGAAAAATGATGGAAGCAGCCACACAGCAGTCTAAAACTCAATATATACATAGTTCTTCAGTCCCTCTTTTTCTAAGGCCATGATCCCAGTGGGATTCAGGTTATAAAAAGCAAAACAAGTGGATATCTCATCATAAATCTCTAGAATCACATCCAGTTGTGTCACATCCAGTTGTGTCCATAGTTGTGTCATGCCAGCGTAGGTTGTTCTCTACCACAATGTACAGGAAAAGGGATAAGAAAACATGGAATAATGGGAGAAGATATGCATGGAGACAGCAACATATGGGTCAAGTCAATATTCAGTCAAGGTAAAATCAAGCTTGAAAGACATGAGGAGGAACATACAACACAACCAGTTTTATGTTTATTATTATATTTATATAAATATTTATAACAGTTCATAAATCCAATCATGTTCAAATTAGATTTATTTCATTTATTTATTGGATTTACATCCCACCTTTCTTTCAAAATGGGATTCAAGGAAGCTTGAATCCCATTTTAGTCATTCTGGAAATAAGTAAATGGATGTCATACGTAGTACAAAGTATCTTGCTTTCCCCAGTTGCAATGATATGAAATGTTTCTGAGTATGTTTGATTAAATCATCTTTTTGAAGGTCATCTAATCTTGCTTTGAAGATTGAAGAAATTTTCCTTGGTTGCTTCTTTCAAAGGTTAATTAACCCCATTGTTACATGACTGCTTTTCTTCTAAATTGAATAGGCTTGGTAGTAAATTCATTATGGCTGAATTGGGGAAAAATGGTTACTTGAACTGTATTTCTAAACAGTAGCATCACTAGCATCACAAATTGAGCTTGGAGGGGGGATCTTAAATATTTTCTGTAAAACACTCCACCTCACCCCAAAGCTTACCCTTTTTTACCTCAACGTACTCCTTTTTCGGACCTAAATCAGTTGCACCTGAAGCACTTCTTAGGGAAGGTGGAAATTTTGCTCCCATTCTCACAACAGTGACACTATTATTCAATCAGTCAGACTCAGGTATGTGATTATGCCAATGAGGTTTTTAAAAAGCAGGTTCAGTGAGGGGAACAAATGCACACAAATAACAATTAAAAAACTTAACCTCTAAACAAGATAATCAAGGAAACCTATTAAAATCTTCAAAGCAAGATTAGGTCACCTTCAGGAGGATATATGTTTGAGAAGCTTACTTCCGTTGTTAACTGTGGGAAGTAATATACTCTACTACAGATGAAATTACTCACACACACATACACATACACACACACACACACACACAGAGGAACATACAAATTACTAAGTTAATGCCTTCACAGAAAGAAAGAAAAAACAGAGACATATTTTATAAAATGCAGTCTTTCCATTTCTGCTCAGCACCAAATCCAGGGCCTTCGTTTGTGGTACATCTTTCCCAAATTGAAGATGACCTTAGAATCTGATGTGTTGTTTTCTGCTAAGGTCATCTTCAGTTAGGGTCAAACCTTAAGAATCTTTACAGTTTAAGCTCTCTATGCCAAGGAATGATTTCATTTGTTTTAATCATTCTTGTAATGATTAATCATTCCTGTAAGTACTTTGTGATCCCTATTGTTAAATATATATTTTAAAGAATATAGCTGACAATATGTCCATAGCATGCATCTGCATAACTGGAGGTTACCCTTGCATATGTACCTCTTTGTACAAGTCTACTACCCCACAATGCTGCAACAGCTAGGAAACTACCAGACGCATCTCTCTCTCTTCTCAGTCCAGCCCTAGGTTTATTCTAAAAGGCAGAATTACTCAACACCTTCTTTGCTTCAGTCCTCTCAGAAAAGGCAAAGGGTGCTCGACCTGAGGACAATGGAGCAGAATAGCGGGATTTTAGCACAAAATAACTAAAGGGATAGAACAGGAATACCTGATTAACCTAAATGAAGATAAGGGGCGAAACAGATAGGCAGGAAAAAGTGGCTTGAAGCTGCCTTTTCTAAAGCCACATTGAAACCCCACCAACCACACTGCTGGTTCCCAAGGCAGTTGGAGTGCAAATGTCATGACCACATGACATGGCTCCAAGCCAGGAAGAACCGGAAAACAGCTGCTTCTTTTTGAAACGGCTTTTCTCTGCATAAGGACATTTTTCTGAAGGCTTCAAGGCATGTGTCATCTAAATGTCACACCTTCAAGCCAGGCTGAAAGCACCTCTTTTTGCCTATCTGTTTAGCCCCATAGTCTCCAGGACCAGATGAACTACATCCAAAGCTATTAAAAGAACTGGCAAATGTAATATCGGAATTATTGGCAATAATCTTTGGGAACTCCTGGAGAACAGGAGAAGTCCCAGCAGATTGGAGGAGGGCAAATGTTGTTCCCATCTTCAAAAAGTGGAAAAAGAGGATCCCAGTAATTATCATCCAGTTAGTCTGACATCAATACAGTGGTCCCCCGGTTTACGAAGGTAATCCGTTCCGGATTACCTTTCGTAACCCGGAAATGCTCGTATCCCGGGGGACCGCTTTAGCGGACGGACCGCGCGGCCGATTTAAAGGGGCCACGCGGTTTTTCCGTTTCGGATCCCGGGGGAATTTTTGCGGTCCCGCCGGTTTCGGACCCCGGGGATTTCGTTCCCCGGGGGATTCGTAACCCGGGGGACCACTGTACCAGGAAAGATTCTGGAGCAGGTAATTAAACAAAGAGTCTGTGAATTATCTAGAAGATAATTCCATAATAACAAAAAGTAAACATGGGTTTCAGAGAAACAAGTCATGCCAAACAAATCTGATCTTTTATATATATATGATTACCAGCTTGGTAGATGAAAGGAATGCTGTAAATATAGTATATCTTGATTTCAGTAAGACCTTTGACAAAATGACCTGAATAGACTAGAAAGCTGGGCCAAAGCTAACAAAATGAAATTCAACATGGAGAAATGTATGGTTCTGCACTTAGGGCGGAAAAATGAAATGAACAGATAAAGGATGGGGGACACCTGGCTGAATGAGACCACCTGTGAAAGGGATCTAGGAGTCCAAGTAGACCACAAGTTGAACATGAGTCAACAGTCCGATACAGCAGCTAAAAAGGCCAATGCAATTTTAGGCTGCATCAATAGAAGTGCAGTGTCTAGATCAAGGGAAGTAATAGTGCCACTCTATTCTGCTTTGGTCTGGCCCCACCTGGAATACTGTGTCCAGTTCTGGGCACCACAATTCAAAAAGGATGTGGAGAAACTGGAGCGTGTCCAAAGGAGGGCGACTAAAATGGTGAAGGGTTTGGAAACCATGCCGTATGAAGAAAGACTTAGGGAGCTGGGGATGTTTAGCCTGGAGAAGAGAAGGTATGATATCCCTGTTTAAATATCTGAAGGGATGTCACATTGAGGAGGGGTTGTACTGGATAGCCCTTGTGGTCTCTACCAATTCTATGATTCTATGATTCTGCTTCTTGAGCACTAAAGGAGAAAAGAAGAGCTTTATACTGGGGGTGGAAGCTGCTCCTTCTTCACTCAATGCTGAGGGGCAGCCAGAATAAGCCTGGATCCACTCCTGAATATGTACAGCTATGAGACCACATCAGTTAAAGTGGAAACACAGTGCTACAACTCTGTAGTGTAAAAGGTATCCAAGGAGATGATTCTGTGCCCAGCCAGTATCCTTTGTGGGGAAAACATCTGGACAGAGGGAACATCTGTTGCTTCCCATAAATCCACTGCTGGAGATTTACACTCCAAAAGTGTGATATATGATCTTGACCTGTGGTTGCTGTCAAATCTGCAAGTCTCATTCCAGCACCAGATTTATCACTGCCATATTCAGAAGTCAAATTGCTCTTGTTTTGTACTTGCCTACTCAGCTGTAGCCTTTTTACTTAGGAGTTTATCAGACGACGGAAATTGGAAGTATAATCTAATGGCAATCCAAACGCAATCATGGGGTTTCACATAATTATGTATGAGTGTATCTCAAGCAATTTCGGGCAAAAGGGAAGTCATAAAGAGAAATTCCTCCCATCTGATAAACTCCTTAGATGTAGTTATACATTTACTGATTCAGACCTCATACATATGATATTATCCCAGCAACCTTGCATTCAGCAATGCTCATCCATGTCCTGTGACTACTTGTGCAAGTGTAATCAGCAATGGTTTTTGTAATCCTGTTTCAGATTGCTGAACAATAATAATGAGCTTTGGGTCCAGAAGGGTGGTGGTGGTGGTGGTAAATCTTTTGCTGAGAATTTAGTTTGATCAAATGCTTGTTGATTCTGTGGAGGCATTAATTCATTTGCAATACAATCCTATATGTCCATATTTACAAGCAAGTCTCATTGAGTTCCATGAGTATGTGACTGCAGTTTTAGTTTATACCTCATAGATAATATCTGTTATGGTTGTGGTAGATGAATTGATAGGGAGAAGGGATCTTGTCTGCATCCTGACAGCACAGCTGCTGTTATCAACAGCCAAATTTGTAATCAGAGCAAACACTGAATTAGCTTTATCTGATGAGGCTCATTTTCTGCAAAAGCAAGTTGACTTCTCATTAATTATTGTCTATGCTTTAAATGCATTTTAACTGAATCTGTCATTAGCATTTCTATTATTCCACCTCTGATCAATATCAAACTGACCCTCCTATAATTACTTGGGTTATACTGTCTATCCTTTTATAACAGCAGCACAACAATGGGGCAGGGCTTTATGCAGTCTGCAAATGTCTCAGTCATTGCACAGGGTATTATTAGTGTGATCCATTTTTATATAAGGTTGCATGGCCCAATCAAGATTTCATAGCTACCCAGTGGTAGCTCAGTGAGTCCCAAAATCACAGTGATTCTCAAAATGGGCAATGCCACTCCTATGAGGGGGGTGGAAAGATCCAGGCAGTGGCATCAGTAGGTGGGTGCAGGGGGTGTGGACTGCACCAGGTGACACCCCAGAGGAGGGTTGACACCCAGTCCAGCCCACCTCCCTCTCCAGGGGGGGGATGTGTTCATGCTGGTCCCTTCTCCACTGCTCTCCCCCAGAGTAGTAAGCTGGGCAACGGAGTAGGAGGGGGTGTGAACACTCACCTCTCAAGGCTTCTCCACTGCCTGGCTCTCTCCCTGAAGAGGAAGCCAGGTAGTGGAGGAGGCAAAGACACAAGGGCCCACCTTCCATCCTCTCCCACTGCCTCACCTGCCTAGCTGTCCCTTGGCTACCCTGGGTGGGCAGCCAGGCAAGTGAGAGAGCAACTGAGGCAGTGAGATGGGAAGGAGAGGCAGGGGAATTCACCACTGCCACCACCACCACTGACATAAGGTCTGTTTTGATGAGGGATGGTGGGGGATGACTTGAAGCTGTGTGGGGAAGCCATGTCTCTAGAGAAGGAAGGAGAGGAGAACCCAGGGTCATTTCTTCAAATGAGAGTTAAACGAGAGTTAAACAGGAAATGTCCTATGATAAACATAGAGAGTTAAACAAGAGTTAAACAGGAAATGCCCTATGTTTATCATAGGACATTTCCTGTTTATCTCTCATTTAACTCACATTTAAATCCTGTTTGCCCTCTGGTGAGATAAAGCAGTTGGTTACTGCTTGACTGGCTGCTTGGTCACTGCTGCCTTTGTACCAGCTCACCCCGCACGCAATGACAAAGCAGCTGATCAGCCAACCTTTCTTTTGCTGTTGTAAGGCCAATGCAGGCAAGAGGGAGGAGCAGGTCTGGGCTGCCGCTGCTGTATTCATACATGAGAGGAGGAGGAGGAGGAGAGCTGGATGTGGCTGAGTGGACCCCACTGGCCAGCTGGCTGTTGCACAAACAGTAGACCTAATATCAAGAAATAGGCATTGGGAGGCACTCTTGTCACCCATTACTGAATTAGCAAGCTCCAACATAGACTTTCCCCTCTAGACATGTTTCCATTCCATCAACATGTTTATACATTTTTAATAATTCAAAGCTATGTTAATTTGATGATATTAAAATGTTAGAAACTGAAACATTAATTCACTACCAGACCACTGCTGGCAATAATTTAATTTGCTAGTTTGCCATTAATTAACCTGTTAATTAGGCCATTAGTGTGGGGCCTGGCCATAGGATTTACAGAGGATGGCACAAAAGTAATCAAATTGACTTTAGGAGAGCACATTTTGTTACTGGGTCTTGTGAAAGGGGTTTCTGGGCCCTTTTAAAGTTTCCTGCTTCCAACTTGGATTACATACACACACACAGAGAGAGAGAGAGAGAGAGAGAGAGAGAGAAACTACAAAGCCTGATGCATATGATTGTTGCCTTGGAATGGTGGGAGTGCAGCAAATCTGGGAACTGTCAAGTTGCAAAAAAGACTGTTCCAAAGTATGGGATCTCCTCTTACAACTTCTTCAATTGTTTGTCATTAATTTCCTTCTCCCTTTTCTATCCATCCCCACTAGCATGTACATTTCACTCAACTCTTTGAATGCCTCATTTGTTAAAGGTTAATAGAGAGTAATTAAATTCAATTAGAGGGTATTTATATGTTAAAATACAGCAAAAAGTACATAGCTACAAAGATTGCTCACTAAATCACTCTAGAGAATTCTTAATCTGAAATGGTTTGAGATCCTCTGAGCATAAGCAGAATTTCTTTTGCACAACTGAATTCTTTCTGCCCCTCTGCTCCCAATCAAGAAGTGTGGTTTGCCAAGATAAGTAGAGGAGCATATTTTGTATGAGAGCTAGTGTGGCGTAATGGTTTGAGGATTGGACTATAACTCTGGAGTCCAGGGCTCAAATTCTTGCTGGCCATGAAAACCCACTGGGTGACCTTGGACAAGTCACTGTCACAGCCTCAGAGGATGGCAATGGTAAACTTCCTCTGAAGAAACTTGCCGAGAAAACCCCAGGATAGATTCACCTTAGGGTCACCTAAGTTGGAAATGATTTGAAGGCACAAAACAACAACAACAAAAATATTTTGTACGCAGGAGTCAGAGACCCAAATTTACTTTGTGGCATGTCTAGTCTAAAAGATCATATCTAACAACTTCATTATTCTCTGCATTATTCTCTTAATACTTATTTGATTAAATCCCTTGGGGTTGTATTGTGAGGTTCATGAAATAAAGTGATATTTGTATTACTCATTCATTTTGAGTAAATCCTGGCTCTAAAAACTTTAGTGTCTAAAAGGTGCAAAGGAAGGAATATACTCTAGAGACCTGATAACGTCTCTGTTGGATTCTCTGGGGAAAATAATTTTATTCTAATTACCTGGTCACTTAACTGAAGCTAAGGCTTACTTACAGGCTGAAAAGATGGAGAGGAAAAACCAGGCCATTCTTGGGTTTTCCTGATTTGGCTGGAACCCCTGCTGTCCACAAGACCCACTCCCAAGGTGGGCCAAACACCTATGGGAGTCCGCACCACATGGCATCAAGCCACACAGCTCAATTCCCCTCCCCACTTCCACCCTATGCAAGCACATGATCACACAAACACACTGCCAGTGATTGCCAATTACCTCCCTTGTTCCACCCAGCTGGCATCCCATTGGATTCTCTGTGTGACCAGCCACAGTTGCACCAGCAATACACCACTGGTACAGTGCATTGGTGTGCCCAGTGATACACTTGCAAAGCACAATCATGGAAAGCCCTTAGAACATGCTCCGTTTCCCCTCCTTCACCTCATGGCCCCTGTTGGACTGGCCAGTTTGTGTATGTTTTTATTATGTGCTTTGCATTATTGACAACCTGCCATCTTTGTGGCTTCATGGGATGTGTAAAGGTTCACTGGTGCCTTATGTTTTAGCTTTATTTATCAAAGAATGCTGATGTCTCACAAAACTACCAATTCCATGATTCTGTAGGATGGAGCCATGGCAGCTAAATTGGTGTCAAACTGCACTATTTCTACAGTGTTGGTGCATCCCTAGAAATCTCAAAACATTCTGCATGTTTTTATGCTGTTTTGGTTGGCCTAATGAAGTTATTAAACTAATACAGACCTTAGAATATCTGATAAAGTTCAATGCAGAGACAAAGGACATCTGTGCCCTTTTTTTAAAAAAAACTACTTTAGTTAAGGATAAATTTAATAATCCAAATCCTAGCTGACTTGAATGCATTATTCCACTATTAGTGTTCATCACAACTAAGAAATTTCAAAATATATGGAGATTATATTGTTTCTTTCACATGAAAAGCATCAAATAGGGATGAGCTGGTAAACAAAAGTATACAGACAAACTGTAATCTTTCAGCTCTGATTAATTATATCTTTAAAAACTATTATTTTCAAGAAGCCATCAGTGTAATCAGTCAAACTATTACTGTGGCGCTTACCAGGATGTCGACACTTGCATTTAAAAGCAGCACACTAATTGATGCAAGAACTTTAATAATCAGGATCATGTTTAATTAGTGGGTCTTTTAATTGGTTATGAAACTTTCAAAGAGAGCACTCTTTGTATTGGTAGGGTGTTGAAAAAAGTGTAATATGTAGGACAACAAATCATCAGAACACTTCAGGGACATATGCAGTGTTTGTTTATTTAAGTGTGTATCCTGCCTTGTCAGCTCATATTTCCCTTGAGCATTTTCTGTTATCTAAGACAGACGTGCTTTGTTTTTTCTCTCTCTTTGGATTCATGGAATGTACTGCTGAGATTCTACAGATGTGAATGCTAGGCCAAGGATTTGGAGGAGCTTACTTGACACATGGACTGCTAATACTTAGGAAAGAACCCACCTTGGAAAGATTCAAGATGTGTTCCAAGTGGCCATGTTGGCTATTGGTGGTCTATACTGACATAATCCCAGCATAAGTATTTTATAATACATTGTACAGGAAGACAGTAAGTACATCCTTCTGCATTATCTTTGCCCCAGGTGTGCAAAGCCAGTTGGAGTTTCCTATGTGCAGTCCCACCACCATCTCCCTCCACCAGTCACAGTTGGCCCACCGTGATGCACTCAAATGCCAAATGGATGCATCCCTCAAGCACTAGAGTATTGTGCTTGGCAAAATTCACACTCCACCAGAGAAGTAATAGGAACCTGGACTTCGAAAGCTGCAGTCCCCAAACTAACATTGACAAGATCTAGGAAAAAGCAAACAGAAGCATTTTCGTTCCAGCTTCAGTAGCAATAAGGCAGAGATGGAGTGGACCTACCAGAAGGACATAACAGAAGCTTTCTTCAGAATGTTAACAGCCCTGCAATTAGAAGAGTGAAGTAAAGAACGGGGATAAGCCTGCTGGCTTGGTTCTCTCCGTAGCATTCTCACTGGGTTGTCTCAGCAGCCTCCTAGACATTAGGAAGTTCAGGAACCAAATATCTGAAGAACAGGTACTTGGCACTAATCACACGGGTACAGTGGCAATTGATATGTTCCACGTCAGTGGGATAGTGAATCTGTTTGGAACTCTAGTCCAAATGTTAAAAGCCCTATCCAAGACACTGAACTTTCTTCACAAAATAGGTTCAGTACCTTGAATAACTCCTTTAAAATTCAAAATAAAGCCCAAAACAAATTCAGAGAGAAAGTAAGTCACCATCTGCTGCTGCATGAGCAGGAAAGAGTCCCCACTATCAAAGTTTTCCTCCATGTGGGAAGCTGAAAGGAATGGTGATAAAGTTGTAACAGAGGAGAAACCATAGGATTCACCCTGACACAATTGTATCAAAGTGAAATTCTGAATAGAGTGACAAAAGCCCTACCCCCACCCCCACCCAGGACATACATGGCACAGTAAACTGAACATCTAGGCCAAGATCCAAAGAAACAACTGAGCATGCACCCAGGGGGGGAAAAAACACCTGCCCCATACAGAAAATAGACACATACCATGATTTAAAAAACAAAAAAAACCTCACAACTACCTGATAGAGAAGACACAACATACCACTTGCTACCTGCAGCAAGTCTCCACCCTGGTCTCTCTCAACATATCCCTCACTGCCCTTCCTAGCCACTCTGCTGCCTTCCCCAAACCACCCATCTGCCTTTTCTAATCTCTCTTGTATGTACCACCCATCTATAATGGTGATCCTTTTTGTTTCCACTTTATGTCTGTCTGTGCTACAGAGCAGTGATCCCCAACATTTGATCCTCCATTTGTTTTGTTCAGCTCGAAGAAGCACCAGTCAACTTGGTTAACTGTCAGGAATTGTGAGAACTGAAGTTCAAATCATCTGCTGTAGAGCAAAATTCTGATTGCCTGCCATCTTTTTCTCCTAATAATTACTGTCTCCCCCAACCCCATGAAGGGCTCTAATGATTTCCTGGGATAGGAACATGGCAGCAGCTGGGGCCTTTGCCTTGCTTTGAATTGATCATGGCATCTGGGAGATTGCTTCAAGGCCTTTTCTTCTCATGTAAATAAAATAACACCAGGAGGTATAGGGCACCTCAGCAAGCACCAAGGAGTGCAATGACAGTGACAGGTGACCAGGGGTGTAAAGAATATTCACAAAATTTCTCATTCTTTTTTTTAAATTTAATTTAATTTTTTTTAAAAAAGAAAGGAACTACAGCTTACACTTGACAAACCCGAAAAAGGGATTATGTTTAAAATTTCTCATTCTTGATGGGGCTGTGTCAAAATATCAACTTGAAACAGCCTCTTGAGGTCAAGAAATTGGTAAACTCTGTGAGAATACTTGCCTCCAGCACAAGAATGAACAAAGAGCATATTGGAGGGTCAGTGTTTCCATAATTTGTGCAGAAAATCTCTGTTGAAAACTAGGGTCCTTCTACTTTATGAAGCAATGCATGAGCACGTGCACACACACACACACAGCATGCAAAGAAGGAATGTCTGTTTAATGAAAAGATGCAAGCAACCCTTTGATGTTTCAAATCTGTTCAAGTCCACACAGTGAGGCAGCAAGATATTGCTCTCACAAGTTGCCCCAGAATTGGTCTCACAGATTCATGCAATCTTGTCAAGCATGCCAGAAAATATTATTGCCCTCATGCAGATGAGGAGACACTTCTTAGCATTTCTCCTTCTTGCATATGAAAATGAGGCAAGTGAGAATTTACATCCCTACCGGTACCATGTGGCAACCTTTTCAGTATGAAACATATGAACCAGTATGTGCTAAGATTATTAGTACCTTAGAGCCAGCTTTGATCTTTGGCTTCTTCTCAAAGTGGTGATTCTTAACCTTTTTCCAGTGTCATGGTCCTCTTTGAGAATCCAATTAAAACTCTGAGAACCCTTCTTGAGAAAAACGCACATAAACATACACAAAAAATTTGAACTGTTACAAAAAAAATTGCATTGGAAATTGATTGCCTTCACACAGACTAGTCTACAATGGGGGAAAAAAATTAAATGAACATTTGAAAAGCATACATTTTCCCCTTAAAATTTACCATGACAGAAAAATTCACCACATAGAAGTGTCTTTAAAATTTGCATTGCTAATACTGCTTGCAGGGTTTTGCAAATAAAAACTGTGACCCAGTAAAAACTTCTGCATCTTCTACATCTTCTTTACCCAGGACAATTTTGGATCAGTAAATTTTTTGTATCTTTTGGTGTTGTGAAGCCCAATCCTATCCATGCCTGCTCAGATAGACAAATGTCTGTTGCTTAGGTTGGTCAAGGTATGCAGCCTTAGTCATTTTTAATAATGAAAACAACTCCATACAGCAAACAATATCAGATTCAGGTTGAGTTGATTCAGCATAAATGAATGTTCCCGTGACCGCTTGTTAAACTATGTATGAACTGTCTTCTTTCAAACCCACAGATATTGATCTGACTAACGTCAGCTTGCAATTCCATTTCCCTAGCTCCAGGCAACTAACATCCCTGGGAAAACCGCTGCCAATTTGAAATTTACCTACTTCTAAAAGGAAAAGAAAAAATACATACAAACAAGCAAGGATTGGCAAGATGGGTCTGAAAGATATCTGGGATATTGTCATACTGGAAGGAGAATGGGCTCTCACTGGGTCTTACACCATACTGAAGCTGCACAGAAAACACCTGATGAAATTGCAGATGGAAGAATTTGTAGAATTTCTTCAGGAGACTCTTGGCAAAAGATTTCTTCTTTGAAGATGACTTCGTAATAGAGGAGCTCCAAAACTCCATAGCAGAGCTGAAGTGAGCAAAGCTGGACCTCCCAGGAACAGGTAAAGGTGATGAATTCCCATAAAAGGTGGGGAAATCCCACCTGAATCTCAGCCTTTGTTGCTTTTTGGATTTGCTAGTGAAGTGTTCAATAAAGAAAAATAACCTCTTCCTGATCAGTTTAACTTAAGACGGAGTGGTCAATTGTTGTCAGTTAGGAGGCCATGTTGCACCATTCCAGGAGAACTTGGAGGGTTGTAGCCCTCACTGCACATCCTAAAAAAAGGTTTGAATGTTTTGTCCCCAGTGCTCCCCACATCCAGAGACTGGGGCCATTGTCCAAGTTTGGGGCCCTCTTTGTGCCATTTTAGAGTCAGGAGAAGCCTTTTTTTTCCCCAATGGGTAGGAGATGGCCTAAGAAAAATTGCCCCCAAATCAACATTAAAAGGTTTTTGGAATGCAGAAGCCTGCATGAAGACTGTGGAACACACTTTCCTAACCCTGGTTTAAACAGTGCTGTATTTGTATCACTAAGGTAAGATTTCCTTTACATAATTTTTCAATAAGGATACCATTAACAAGTATTGCATTAATTTCCTCCTAAAATTTTGTCCCATGAGAGAAGTGTCTGGATATGTTCTTTGAAAAACAGGACAAAGGGGAAGAAACAGAGATAGTTTTTTGTGGGGTTTTTGGGGGGGCTATGAGGCCATGTTCTAGAAGAATTTATTCCTGATGTTTCACCAGCAGCTGCGGTGAAACATCAGGAATAAACTATTCGAGAACATGGCCTCATAGCCTGAAAAACCCACAAAAAACTATGGATGCAGGCTGTGAAAGCCTTTGACTTCACAAGAAACAGAGAATCAGCACAGAGCAGAAGCTACCAGGTTACTATCTTGTATGGTTTGGCTTAATATAGTAGTTTCAAATGTAAAAGTACACTACACTGACCCCAACCTACTGTAAAACTCAATTCCACAGCCATTTGGTGTCTGGTGAAAGTAGTGGGGGAATCAGAGAAGCAACTACTATGCCCATAACCGAACATGTGTGGGATACCTTAACCAAACATGTGTGGGATACAATTTGAATTTCCCAGGGTATTAACCCTTTTAAAGGGAAACAAAACTATGCAAGTATGAAAATTAAATTTCTTAGAGTTCATTTGTCATCAGCAGAACAGCAAAAGTGTGGGTCAGACTATGTATTCTAAATCTGCCTTCCTAAAGAATAAAGACTTACTCCAAAAAACAACAAACATGCAGTTTGTAGTTTAAAAACAAATAATAATGATTTTAATAAATACATAACAAACTAATCCTATCCTAACTGGTGATGGTTTGGTTACATAGATGAAATCTCACCATCTTTAATAGAGCAGGAAGAGACTGTTAACCTCAGAGGAGACTGACTGAGATTGAGAGGAGGCTGAGAGAAAGTCTGTTAAACAGCCTCCAAGAGTGAGTAACCAAAGTCACATGTTTAGATAGAATGAGATAGATAGAGGGAAGTCCCTGTCTATCTGAGAGAAAGGAAAATGCAAAATGGGGCTTGACAGATGGGGAGAAGGGGGCGGCAAAATACCACCCCTTGCTGCCCCAGACGGAGGCCGCAGCAACCAAATGGCACAGCCTCCGGAAGCACTAAAACGAACCCACTCCCGGCATGTTCTTTTTTGGGCATGTGTGGGGTGTCATTGGCGCACTCATGAGCACTGATAACATGCTCTGGGAGCTGTGCCGCATGAGCGTCATTGTTGTGTGCCCCATCTATACAAGGGCACACCAAGATGGCACCCGCAGCACATGGTAGGGCTTAGGAGTCTGTGGAAGCTTCACCCTCCCGAGCCCTAAAATTAGCCAAAGGCCAGCATAAAGTGCTGGTCTGTACTGGGCCTACATAAATTTTCCAACATCATGAAATTATTTCACCCTTTCATTAGATTTCATCTAATGTGGTCCTCCAGCAGTCCCAGGGGATGATGTAAGCATTTCATCTAGGGCTATGGGGACATAGCCAGACACTTCTCTGTTATTCCTCTAGCTCTCCACCAGACACTGAGTCGCTATGGGGGAGCAAGGGATCAGCAGCAATTCTACAATAGGTTCAGGGGGCTTTGGTCACTGAAGACAGAGGAAGGGGATACCAGCCTCTACATCCGCTTATGCCTATGTATGCCAATGACAGCATGCCAACCTCAGAAGTTCAAAGAATTTAAGATGAGCCACACGTTACACATACATAGGTTTCTGTTAATTCACAACTTTCTCTGTATCCTCTACATTACCAAAGCACATGGGTACATCGCTTAAAGACCGCAACATCGTACTACACATCACCTAAATTTCATGTGACATCCCAGCATTTTTGTTTGTTTGTTTGTTTTACTTATGCATTGATGTACATTGATAAAACACCTCTAAAAGCAATCTTGTTCAAATTGTGTATATGGTGGCATAACAATCATTGTTTAGCAATACACAAGAGTGGTTGGTTATGATTTTTTGTGGTTTTGGGGCGATGTGGCCATGTTCTGGAAGAGTTTAATCCTGATGTTTCACCAGCATCTGTGGTTGGCATCTTCAGAGAAGAATCTGAAGATGCCAGTCACAGGTGCTGGTGAAACATCAGGAATATACTCTTCCAGAACACTGACAAATAGCCCCAAAAACCCACAAAAAGCTATGGATGCCAGCCATGAAAGTCTTCAATTACACAGTGGTTATTTAGTTCATTTGTTCATTAAGCATTTTTGTTGTTTTGATATGGTATATTTCAGGATGTATTTTACATTTATTTTATAAATGTGAAAGCTGATGTGAATATTTTTGTAGATATAGAGCATGTTCACATCAATACTGATGACTACACCACTAATTTCCAAGGCCACACATATGTTCTGTTAAAGATACAACCGAGTACAGTGATCTCTGCAAGAAAAAACCTGAGCTCTGAATCATCACAAGCAGGAGATGATAGTTGTAAATGTTACAGGCAATTTTTAACAAATGTTGATGAAGCATTTTTCCTTCTTTTCATCTAATTCAGGCTCACCTTTCATAATGTATGCTGCATGCACAGTCTTCTCCCAAGCCAGCTGAAGTCAGTGGGAGAGTTCTTACTGACTCAACTTTTCAAAGACTTGTGTTTTGCCTTTGGCTAGTTCTAAAAAGCTGAGACCTCAAGGAAGAGGTTACAGGTATGACATATCAAAACTTTGCTTCATCGAAATGGATTTATCTGTTCACTTGCCACATCAAAGTCCATATGCTGGTAGGGAGAGATGGCTCTAGGAATGTTGTAGCCTTATAGTATACATTCTTGTAACACCCAATGATACAACAAGTAATGAGGCACAAATAAGGCATGCTACCTGTTTGGTGTTTCTGTAATGTTTGGGAAAGGCAAGAGCATAGTCTGTCCTGGAAGCACTGACTCCCCTCTATTTTCTTATCCATCCAGCCTTTAGAATGAGCACAAATGGTTAGGGAATGTTGCAAGTTCTTTGGTATTATTTTCCTTTGCTCCATCCTTTAGATCCAGCACAACGTGGGGGAAGAGGAGAGAACACCAGGCCACCCCGCCACCCCAAGAAAGAGATGTGTAGTACTTCCTGCTGCTGTGTAGACTTGTTGCTTGCTACCTGCATGCTCCATCTCACCTGGTGGACTGCTGGCCCCAGACTGCTTCTTGCCAGGACCAAACCCCAGGTACCCAGCCAGGAACACCTGCTCCCCTTGGGAAGGGGATAAAGGCTGGGTGCCTGCTGTGGCAGGCCCACCACCAGTGAGCTGCTTCAGGGGGAGGGGGCAAGGGCCAGTCCATTTGGCTTGTAGAGCAGGATATAGTTTAATATATTTAACTGTATTTTGATGTTCGTATTTTAGTTAAGGTAAGGGGATGAACTTTTTAGTCATGTATGTATGTATTAATTGTATATGTAATTGTTTAAGCATTTTTGTAAACCACTTTGATCCTTTGGAAAGGCGGTATATAAATAAATTTTATTATTATTATTATTATTATTGGCTGCTAGGTTTTATCCTTGACTTACCCATGAGTCATATCAAAATCTATAATTTGGTCTCTAAACCTGCCCTTACAGTCAAATATGTATGGTATTCCCTGATTGTGCCAAACTCCACTGCCATCTGCCACCATTTTATGACTGGTTGAGTTTCAGGACCCTTTCAGATTACATAGTTATAGCAATATGATTTCACTTTAACTGCTATGGCTGTATCTTGTGGAATTATAATGCTATAATAGTGTAATGTGAAAGGGTCTTAATCATTTTGGACTCTCTGAAAGGGATCCTGTGAAAATTTGGGAAATGCTTTTTGAAAATAAAAAACATTGACAATCAATTTGATTAGAAGTTTTCTACTGAATTCCTTTAGTCATCTAGATTTTACTGTAATATCATTCACTACAACAGCTGGTTTTTAGTGTGAAATATATTTGGAAAAAATGACAGCTATCTAGAACTGTCTAGACTTTGTCTAATGCTTCTTCCACCTGCTATACTACTGATAATCTTGATTACATTGGTTTTAACAAGAAGTCTTTTATGTTTAGACAAAAAAAGGAACATTCAATACCTCCTCCTGTGGAATGAAGAAAAGCTCTACATTAGCGGGTCCAAAGGAGGGTGACTAAAATGGTTAACGGTCTGGAAACCATGCCCTATGAGGAATTACTTAGGGAGCTGGGGATGTTTAGCCTGGAGAAGAGAAAATTAAGAGGTGATATGATGGCCTTGTTTAAATATTTGAAGGGATGTCATATTCAGGAGGGAGCAAGCTTGTTTTCTGCTGCTCCAAAGACTAGGACCCGGAACAATGGATGCAAGCTACAGGAAAAGAGATTCCACCTCAACATTAGGAGAAACTTCCTGACAGTGAGGGCTGTGCAACAGTGGAACACGCTCCCTCGGAGAGTGGTGAAGTCTCCTTCTTTGGAGGTCTTTAAGCAGAGGCTGGATGGCCATCTGTCGGGGATGCTTTGATTGGGAGTTCCTGCATGGCAGGGGATTGGACTGGATGGCCCTTGTGGTCTCTTCCAACTATATGATTCTATGATTATATATTGTGCGGGAGAAAAACCATTAAAATTTGTTGCTGAACACACTTAACAACAAATTCCCTTTGCTGTTTTATACAATACTTGTATCCACTAACAAAATCTATCCACATTGAAATGTCTTTGGTTTAGTTTGCCATATTTTCCTGAACAGAATAAATATTAGCAACTTAATTAAAAAGACATGAAATTCAAAGTCAAAACCTTAAAATATATTTTGTGCCTATGTATCCTTGTACACTTATAAAACTATGCTAGACTATCCCTGAAATTCCTGAAATGCAGCCATATGAGAGCTTTAAAATTCACAAAAAGTAAGAGACATCTTATGAAACATGCTTTAGGATTCAGAGCACATGTTGCAACGACTGTTGCTCATCTAAGCTGAAGATCTCCACAGTACTTTAGGTAACCATACAGCAAGATAAACTACAAAGCAATCTAATGTGGACCAAATGACTATAGTGATTCATTATTTTAGAATTTGAAGCAATAGAAATACCCTCCCACATGCACGCACACAGAAACACACACACATACACACACCCTATCCAATAAACTACTGTACTTCAAGAAGCATTTTTACAAAGTATATTCCTTATTTCTAAATCATAGACATCTACAAGATGACTATGTAAGTATCAGTCAGGAAAGGAGCAGTTTCATTTGGTGTAACCACAACAGGCACTCGAATTAAACATTCCGAATAGAATGTGCACCTGAACAAAACAAGATTTATAAGTGTAAGCAAATTTATAAGTGTAAGCAAAATTAAAATAGAACAATGAATCAATATGGAGAAGGTGAACATAATGGCTATCTGTGGGTTTGTTTGTTGGATGTTTGTTTATCAAACCCCTTTTTTTAAAAAACAGCCTTCTTTCAGGCTATCAAAACTAAGACCTATGACCCAGCAAACTATTCTGACAGTGGTCAACCAGCTGCTTATGTGGGACCCAAAAACAAGGCATGTGTGCAGAAGCACATTCTCATTTGTCTTCCCAAGCAACAGCTTTATTAGTAGTAGTAGCAGTAGCAGTAGTAGTATCCTGCCTCTCCCTATTGGGGGATCAAATCAAAACAAACAAACAAAAACAGTTACATACAATAACAAAGCATACAAGGCATTCCCTTGTTCACAATATATAGAAAAACTGCTAGCTTCTGGTACTAGAAGTAATAGCTATCCTGACTAGAAGACATGGTCATGTTAGCATCCATGGAGGCATTTAATCTCCCAATATATCACTTCAATTTTTGTATATTATTTTGTTCTATAATATTTTAGTTTTTCTTATATTTATGGATATTGTTTTACTTATACAGTCGACACTCCATTTTTGTGGGGGATCCGTTCTGGACCTCTCTGCAAAAATGGAGACTCACATGTATTCAAGCCCCATAGGCTTGAATTGGGAGTGCCCCCGTGAGTGCGCCAGGGGTGTGCGCCATGGGGGGGACGCCCCATTGACGGTAGCTCCTCTGTGTATAATCAAGAATGCAGATCTCAAGTCCACAAGAAAGGAGGGGCAACTATACTTGTCTTCCAACATTTCACAGATGAAAACCAGGACATTTCAGCATCAGAATGTGGTCAAGTTAGCAAACGTTATTAAATGAGGAAGAGCACACTAGCTAATAGAGGCTGCAGTAGGTTGCTTTTGCCTGAGCCTACTGGGAAGAGCAGGATTCCATCCCCCTTTGCCTTTTCTCCCTTGCTCAGCTAATTGAATACAGTTAACAGTTAACTAAATACAGTTAACTGAATGCAAGCTACTTTTGCACTTTGATTTCTGCTTTCACCTTTTAAAGCAAGCTGAGAACAGAGTGGGAAAGGAGGAGAAGGGGGAGAAAGAAACTGGAACATACTAAAAAGCAGAATGACAGAGGATTAATCATGACTGTCCTTGCCAAATCAAGGCAGTTGACGGGTTACTTATATGCACATTAGCTTCACTATATGATTCTGGGTTTTTGAGTCAGGATTGCACCAAATTTTACTTCCTCTTTCCTGACTGACTCCTACTAAATGACCATCCCTCCCAGACCATCCCTTTGAAATGGGATTTGGAAATGAACTTGAAAGCATGGGTTGTTCCTAGGGTTGTCTAGTAAACAACATCCAATTCCCTGAGATTTCAAGGGCAAAACCTGAGACTAGAGGTGAGTCTTTGTGATGTCAAAGGAAAGGTCCTACCAACATCAGAGAGGTGAGGTTGGTAAAGGATTGTAGGTGGGCCAGATTGCATCTGAGTCAGCTCATTGTGCAAACAAGTATAAAGACAATCTGGGTAAGACTCAGCTAACCAGGGAATATGGCAACCCAAAGGTGGAGGAACATTTTGGGGGTGGCAAGCAGGAAGCAAATTGTGTCCAGTAGCTGCAAAATCTGCAGGCATTCCTGGAAGAACTCAATTCTGCATGACCCTACCTAGGGCACATATAAAAATGGGGGAGTTTTTCCAAGCCCTATGCTGCTGCTGCCATCTGGACATATGTAACAACAGAACTCCTGGATTGTGATGTTTTGTTCCCTACATTGCTCCAGCTGTCTCCCTAGTCCCTTCCCGCACTCTTAGATTTTGATGGTGTCAGTATTCTACCACTGCAACTAACATACAAACACCTTTGCACTAAGACAGAAAAAAAAATGGAATGGGCAGAGACAGGTTGTTAGGCTTTTAAGCAGCTTCACAGGCAAAATTCCAATGTTGCCTCCTTCAGTGCTGCTTAATATGGGATTTATCTTCCTGCCTGGAGATCCAAAGAAGCACAGCCATTCCCTGAGAACTTCATCCAGTGACCTGAGGCCTGGTAATCCTATTCTCATCTCACAGGCTTCAGGCAGCTGATGAATATCTGGATAAATTAACCCAAACACCAAGGATTTAAATACCACATCCACTTTGCTTCCATTATTCTTTGCACCTCCTTTGACCTTTTCCTCAAGGACACTCTTTTACTCACTTCTTAAAGCAATTCTTCTCAGTCATGCAAAGAAAGAGAGAACTGGTGATCACCATCTTCCACTTTGAGAACAGATGTACCAGGGAATGAAAAGGTTGTGAAATGCTGAAGAAAGATCAGGAAACTACATTTATAATGTTTAGTTAGAATTTGGAAAGTTGCAAGGCCTTGGTAGCTTCAGGATTGTGGGAGCTGTTGTCACAGAAAGTAATTTTTCCAAGATGTGAATTTAATTGGTCCTCTCTCCATGTCAAAGCATGTCAGACTGCAAGGGATTTATATAAAGGACAATCTTATGTGAGAGAAATTCAGGAAACGGAGGAGCAAAATGATATCCCTAGGAAGGAGTTTCCCCTTGGGTACGGTAAATTTTGTCAAATGCAAACAGGCATGGGTAACTACTGAAATATCATCAGCTATTCCTTTGCCATCAGTTTCTACATATGTATAACCAAGGGGTCTAATACATCTTTTCTTATTTCAAAGATTCAAGTATCATAGAACAAAAAAAATCTCCTTTGATTTCACACTTTCTCCAATGTGAAATATATAAGGCCAAGACGGGGGCGGGAAACAAAGGAAGCACTTAATTTAGCCCTTTATCGTTTTGGAGAAAATAATCCCCTGACACTTACACAGCCAATTCTGTATTAATCTATGGGGGTTGGAAAACAGTTGAAATGTATCTTGTTGTTTCTCACTTCTGCAAAGTGAGCAGAAAATACACATACATTCTGGAAAAGCACAACAGAAATACAAACTAGTCATTTGGCAATCAAATTCCTCTAAGTTACTCAGAGCTAAACTACAGCTTACCTTAAATAAATAGCATATAGTTTTGGGCAATTTTTGTTCAAATAAGAGTTCTGATCTGGTAGGGGGAAGCATGGCCCTGCCCTCTGGTAAGTGTGACAATGAACACCATCTTCCTCCCACCATGAAAGATGCATGGGCGAGTTTGTCTAAGGACCTTATCAGACGGGAGGAATTTCTTTTTATTGCGAATGGAGCCAATTGGAGCCAATTCGAACTCACGTGAATTCTCTAGTTTAGCAAATTTACGTAAATTCAAATTGCGTTCGGAATGCATTCAGAATGACTTCCCATTACCCGAAAATGACCCCCCATTGCCCAAAATTACGTGAGATGCTTTAATTCGCAATAACGTAAAACCCCATGATTGCATTCGGATTGCCATTAGATTATACTTCCAATTTCCAATGTCTGATAAGGTCCTAAGAAACAATATCAGGATTTATGCTGCCCCTCCTGCTCCAGAGCAAGATAGACTGGGGGGGAATTGTTAGTTAAGACCTGAAAGTCCTTTATGTGCCCCTGGAAAGCAAAATCCAGCAGCACATGCTCCCTCTAAACATGCTTTCTCTTGGATTGAGCAAGACTGGGTAGAATGAGAACAAGGAATCTCTTTTAGCTAGATAGCCAAATTCAACCCCAGGGAATGCAGCAGAAATCACTAATAAAGTGAATCTTGGGTGGGGGGAGGGGGTACATTCCAGTGATGAGTAGGACCAAAGACAAATGGCTGAGATCAAAACTACCAGCATATTTTAGTTTAAAGCTTGGCCAATAACTAAGGGTCAAACTATATATTAAGGGGGAAATGTATTCCCCAAAGTTAACCATTTATCCTCTCACAATGAGATTTCCTCAGAGATATATACTTCAGCAATCAGGCTGGCAATTTAAGTCCATGTTTACTTTCCATGACCATTAAAAAAACCAGAGCATATGAAAAGATGTACCAATGAGGAAAATCACATGCTATGACAAACATATCTGTTTCACCACTTGGTGAGACACCTCATCTAAATGCATGCAAAACACATGATCTAATTTATACTTAGAAGAAGCATTTCAATTTTTTTAAATCGAATGGAAGTACCAAACAATGGAGTCACAGAAGAAGAGGCATGGTAATCCAGAGAACACCCACACTTTTCAAGCAGTGTTTTTGCCTAGGATTCCTCCCCTTTTCTCTGAGGATTTAGGGCCCTGAGATCTGGGAACCCCAACCAGAATACCTCTAAACATTAAAGTACAGCAGCATACATTCAATTCTCTTGCACACACACAAAAACACACACAACTTTTTTCTTGGGAAATGCCAGTTGCGGTTGGGATCTTCCTATGAAAGGGCTGGAAACAACAGTGTTTGATTTGGAATCAGGGCCAGATTCAAAAGCACATGCCCAGCTGATCTGAATGGAAGAATGGTGCTCTTATTGCTAGGTATTTCAGTGACTAAAACTGTTGTCCTGATCATATTTATTTGAGGTAAGCCCCAATGAGAATAGCGAGGCTTACTTCTTGTTGAAAATATGTCTAGGGTTTAGTCCACTGTACAATATAAGAACTGATTTCTCAGCATGTCTTTCTGATTAAGGCTAAGTTAGAGCAATTCCAGACAAGGCTGTTCTTGCACCATTGCTCTTCCTCATTCAATGAACTGCAACTGAACTATCAAGTATTTCCCCCCTCCCACAGGATATCATTCTCCATCGGTAGTCTTCCCTTGGTTAATGATCGTTATGAAAACATATTTAAAAGCTAATCTCTGGGCATGTAGCAGCAGAAATCTTGCCCAGGGTGAGTTTTTTTTCCTTTATTCATTGCATTTTGTTTCCTGAAGTTATTTCCACACCTCCCTTCATTAAAAAGGATTCCCAAGGTAGCTTATATATCTAAAAAGATCTTTTTAAAAACTTTTTTAAAAAATCAAATTAATTTTGGGCTGCTTCTATTCCTTCTGGTGCATTCCATTACTCTGTGGTGGCATGGAGTCCTCCTCTAAAACATTGGTGGCTGGTGCCAAATAGGACTGGTGGGGCTAAGGCTGGATTATCAATGGTGCAATTGGAATGTATGCTGTAGGGCACCTTAGTGGCAAACAGCCCATTCGTGGTGGTGATCGTAAATGCCTTCAAACACACACACACATATCATATATACTCAACTATAGGTCAACTTCATGTATAAATCAAGGGCAGGTTTGGGGCCAAAATTATGGATTTTGATATTACCCATGGATAAATTTATTAACTTGGAGGCATGTAACAAAGGATGTAAAGGATGAAGCAGAGAAAAATGATACCAAAGAACTTACAAAATGCTGGCAGGCATAATTGTTTGTGTTTTCTCTGCCATTGCCGAGGTGCCATTAGTGCCGTGGGTGGCACTGTGATGTCCCTTGTGTGCCACACCATTTGGATGCAGCGCACGAGGCATGTCATCGTTGCATGCACCATGTAAATGGTGCTGCGCCAAGATGATGCCCAAACAGCGCAGTAAGGCTCGGGATCGTGCAGACGCTCTGCTCTCCCGAGCCCTACTTTCAGCCCCAAGCCAGCTCAAAGCACCAGTCTGTACTGGGCCTTTGTTACTGTGTGAGTTCAAGTCATTTCTGACATATGATGACCCTAATACATGATTTTAACCCAGAAAAGCTGATAAACAGTCACAAATGATGTATTCAAGTCCTTCAAAGCCTGATTCCTATCAGTGTTCTTTTGAGGGGAAACACCAAGAAGAGGCCACCGGCATCATTTTTCTGACAAGGCATTCAAAAAGACCAGAAGTGGTGCCGTGGCAGAGAGAGTAGAGGAGGTCAGTCCTTGTTTTAGATACTTTCAGGACAGACTAAGCTCTAACCTTTCATCACTCTACTTAGAAAAGGGGGTGGTTCCTTTTTACTTAGATTATTATGTTATGTTATCATACCTATATTGTTTGCTTTATTTTAATCTTCTCTAATTTAATTCTGTTTTAAGGAGTGAGAGGTTGGGGTTGGGATGGAAAATTTTTATGGTACTGTCTTTAAATTCTGTTGTACCCTGCCTCGATTGCTTAGTCAGAGAGGTGGGCTATAAATAATTTTTTTATTATTATTATCATTATTATTATTAACTCATGGATAAGTTGACCCAGGTTTTTTAGGTCAATCTTTTGACTAAATTTTCTAGATTTATACATAATACTTTTAGTACTGCAACACTGTTCTTTATTTATTTATTTATTTATTATTTATTTATTTAAATATTTGTAGCCTGCCGTTTATCTAAGGATCTCAGGGTAACATACAATAAAATAAACATGATCAATTTAAAACAGCAAAACTTATTTTAAAAGGTAAAAACTTTAATTTAAAAATTAATAAGTAAAGTAAAATTTAAACTAGCTAAAATGTCTTAGAAACTATTGAGAACCATGCACATGTGTGGATCTATATAAAACCAGTTAGGCCACAAAAGCTTTTGTAAACAACCATCTTTCTCTTGCACTGGAATGACAGCAATGTAGATGCCATTCAGACCTCTAAGGAGAGCATAGGTCTCTCCCATATCATCTGATATCATATTGTCCTGAGTGGTGGGAAACAGAGGATGTCCCCCACCCAGTAGAGCTCAGTCTTCATGTAGGCATAGAGAGAGAGAGATGCTCCTTCAAGTATCGAGGCCCCAAGCTTTAAGTGTTATTCACCAACTTAAAATTGGATGAGAGGCATAAACTGATGTTACATGGTTTCAATATGAAATTTGGGTCAGCAGCCTAGCTATTGTATTTTGCACTAGCTGTAATTTCTGGCTTATCTCCAAGGACAGCCCCTTGTAGAGTGCACTGTAGTAAGCTAATCAGGAAGTTACCAGTCCATGGACTACTGTGACTAAATTATCCGTGTCCAGGAAAGGCCATAACTGATTCACCAGCCAAAGCGAGTGCCAAACACTCAGAAACACTCAGAGTACAGAAAGGAAGGAAGGAAGGCACTTAGGCAGGTGGAAGCTGTAGATTTCTCTCTTGCTCCCCTTCCCAAGGACTAGTAATTTTCTATAAATCATCCCCACTCCATTTCCCATCTGTAGAGCGAGGAAATAGATTGGTGGCACATCAGATTGCTGCTTCTGACACTCTCGCCCTCAGTCATGCTAACTGGGACAAAGGCAAGGGGGTGCCCAGAGTTGCCTGATTCCCTGAAAAAGTGTGATTTGTCCAAGGTCACTCGGGGATTTACATGACCACATACTTACTGCTTTATCACACTAGGGGGCAAACAGGATTTAAATGAGAGTTAAACAAGAGTTAAACAGGAAATGCCCTATGTTTATCACAGGACATTTCCTGTTTAACTCTCATTTAACTCTCGTTTAAATCCTGTTTGCCCCCTAGTGTGATTGGAAGTAAACTACACTGAACTCATGGAGGTACTTCTCTAAGTACACATTGTGCTTGTAAGAGTCTTCACATATAAGGATGTTTCAGTGATGAAGGATGAGGAAAGTAATTTGTCCTCCTCCTGCAAATACCCGCAAGTAGTCAAAATTAGCAACAACCTGCCTGCCAATGTTTAGCACCCACATCTTAAAAACAATTTGTGGGCCCTGACTACATGGAGAAAAGAATAAATGAATAAAATAGGCAAAGAGAGAGGAAAATCAGTATTGTATGTATCCACTCAGTTAGTCTTCCATTGTTATGTAAGGCTTATTAGCTGGGCACAAAAAGGAACTGAATTATGCAAAGGATTTTTTTTTCAAAAGAAATCCAGAGCTGTCATTAAAAATGATTGCATTCATAATAAGTACACCAGAAATCACAACAGTGGTTGCTTAATCAGTTTACCTGGAACGTCTGCATATATACAAGCAATGATCCATGTACACCTGCATGTTATTTTTAGGAATGAATTTTGCTGTATTGCAAGTAAAATGGATCAGATTTTGCTTTAGGCTATTACTCCTTTAAATGTTTTAAATTGGTTCACATGTTCAGCACACCTTAAGCTACATACAATTTTTCCATGAAAATGGAAGATCCCATTATTGAGGATGCTTTACTGATGGGTGAGCGAGTGGCGAGGCCTCCACTATGATTTATTGATGGGAGAAGCGTGTGGCGATGTGAATGCCAATTACGGGTTTTGCATGATTTCTGACAATTTAATGGCGATTTACACATGATAAGCCTCCTGCATGATATTCTTCTATGAGTGTAATTAATTACTTTATTTTCCCTTTCCCATCTTGCACTTTTGAAACTTCCAAATTCACTGTTCTTGTGATAATATTTTATTATTTGGTTTATTTACATCTCACCTTTTCCTTTGGGACTGAAAGCTGCCACCAAAAAAATTAAAAGGATACAATTGAAAGCAACCATCAATAAAATATACAAACATAAAATAATAACTTGTAACTACATGGAATAGAATTAATTTATTATTAATGTATCATTTAGTGAATTAAAGAGATTCAATAGAATTACAAATATCTTAACACAATCTAAGAAACAATAAATAAGAGCAGTCCAACATAATCATTAAAAACAGTCAGTTCTCAAAGGCATTGATTTTGATGATGTGAGTCACAAGTTTGCAGCTTTGATGGTCAGAAAAGAAAAATACTAATTTAGTTCAGATGTTCACTAAGTGTTGAAGTGGTCATGTATTTGTTCTTGTCTAATTTTATGGTATTACAGTGCACCTGTGCTATATGCGGATGCGCCCTATGTGGCTTTCAGCTTACGCTGAAGCCAAACTGTAATAAAAAGAATCATGAACCATGTGCATGAGCCCCTTTGTTTTCAACGGGGCTCAAACATACGCATTTTTTGCCTTATGCGGAGAGTGTGTGTGTCCAGAATGGATCTCCTACGTAAGGGAAGGGCCCACTGTATTTAATTTATGAGTATATTTCCAAGTGCATTTGTCTACAGCTTCTATATTATTTCGGTCATTATTGATTATGCAGACCTAATCCATTATTGTATCTCATGTAATAGTAAAATTTAATGTTAAAATAAACATAATTTTGATGTACTTATTAAACTTTTTTTTTACTATGAATTCTATTTATTTATTTATCTGTATTCTTCCTTATGAACCAGACCTTTCTCTGAAATCTGCTGGGGAGACCCTTTTCTCTATTCCACCACCATCATAGAAACATTTGGTGGGAACACAGGAGGGGGCCTTCTAAGTGGCTGCCCTCAGGCTCTGGAACTTCTTTCCCAGAGAAGTTAGACTAGCCCCCTCCCTACTTTCTTTTTAAAACAACAAGGAAAGGATTTTATATCCCAATAGACATTTCATGAATGACTATTTAAGGCCCACTTTATACAATGTGCTTGATTTTGCCAATTGTTGTGACGGTGTGTTTGTGTTTGTGTGACTATGTCTGACTATGTTTTAATCTGGTTTTGGTTTTTTATTGTTTATTTTTGTTTTAACTTTTCTATCTTGTGACTTTATAATGATGTCTTTTTAAATTGTAAGCCATTTTGAGCCCCATCTTGGAAAAAAGGCAGAACACAATAATCATCATCATCATCATCATCAATAATTCTTTCTTTTAAAAAAATCCCTTTCAAAACAAGCTGAGCATCAGGATTAATGTAGTGGTGAATCCTTTAGGTACATGAAACTATTGAAAGGGGGAATGTACAGTATAGTCAGTAGCAATTTCTTTTTTAAAAAAATATCCTATAATACATTAACAATTGTCTTTCAGTCAGAGCTTGAAAAAGTGAATTTTGAAGATGTACAAGTCAATAGAGATACTCAGGGTCATGTGGTGTTATCATCCAAAAGGTAACTTTTCAAAACTATGGTGTAGGTCACCAATTATGAAGAACAGCAATTGGGAAACAGCCCAGCCTACCTGAACTCTGCCAGTTTGTGCTGATCCTGTAAAGACAGAATCCTGCACATCAGCAGACCTCTTTTTATATAATCTCTTGAAGCTCTGCTTCGTTTATTACTTGCTCAGAAATCCAGCTCAAGTTGCTCTTTCCCTCCCTGCAAAAGATTGCTGATCTATTATCAAGGGTAACATTATCCCACCAAAGATGTTCGCTAATTGGCTCACTTAACAACAACAAAAATTGTGAGGCTGCATTGAAGATTTCACCTTCCTCTCTCTCTAAAAATCTGTTTTGCAGCAATATAGCCTTCAGAATTAAACCAGGTCATGCTAACTTTTTCATATAGCAGCCACTCTTGTGGTCCAATACCTCAAGAAAACAAAATCCAAAATGGGTTATAATCCAGTTCTGTAAATAGCTGAATGTTTTAGGAACAGGAAGCAATGGCCAGTGGTTCTTCCACGGCAGAGATACCACTCTTTTAAAGTACTTTTCAGATTACTCATTACACCAGTTGAATTGTTCTTCCTCATGGGGTGACACAGACAGGCAGAAAGGAGTGGTCAGAAGCTGCTCCCAGCCCAATTGCCACAGGGCCACAGCAAACACACACTGCTGCCCCAAGGATGTCTCCTATTGTGGCCCCCAAATGGAAGGAGACAAGATCTGCTCCTTTGGGGGCTGGATTTGGGCTGCCTTAGGTGGCCCCACGACAGCCTTGGAGTAGCTTTTGGGAGTGTGCACTGTGGAAACGCCATGCCCCAGAGCAGCTGGAAGCCAGCCCCATCTGCCTTTCTATTTCAGATCATTGTTACTTTTCAAATATGATTTTTTTTTACACCTTAAAAAATAAAAGGTACACCCTACCTAATAAGAGGTAACTAACTAAATCACTTGGAACTCATTACTTTCAAGTTGTTTATAAGGTTTTACATGATTTGAGTCCAGGATGTTGGAAAGACCACATTATTGCATGTTAACCTACCAAGGTTTTAAAGTCTTATCTATCCTAATCATCAGAGGCACATTTGATGGCAAAAAGAGAGAAGGGACTTTCTGGTAGCTATTATGAGGCTCTGGAACTTCCTACCAAAGGAGGCCAAGGGCAGCCAGAATACTCTGGGCTGCTCAAGGAGTATTCTGGCCCCAGAGTTATTTCAAATTCCCCTTGTTATCTCCACAATCCAAAGCCAACACCAGACAGCTGACTGCACAGCTACACAAAGTCCTGCTGTGCTACATGATGCCACCACTGCTAGCATGAGTCACTCTCTCTGAGGTGAAAAATGAAATGCCCAGCACTGATCATATGGCTGGGTGCCTCATTTTAGATTACCACATAGGAACGGGATGTCATTGTTCCGTCCCTGTCACGTCATTCATGTGTGATCATGGGAAGGACTTTCAGACGACATTGCACTTATCTGGACATTATCCCATCTGGAAAATGTGAGTGACAGTGATCACACGAAAGCCTTTCAAATGACATTGCACTGATCCTGTCATTGTTCCATCATTGAAGTGGCATTGCCCGGCATTTTGCATTAACAGGATTTTGTGTTAATGCAGTGCTATTCAATGACAGGATAATGAGGATCAGCACTACATTATGAAAGGCTTTCACAAAATCACTGTCATGGGTGGGATAAGGACAGGGGAGCAATCCCATCTCTGTGTTAAAATCTCCATTGTGAGAAGGAACAACTTGAGCCAACAGCAGTAGTGCCAGGTGACATAAAGGGACACTGTGTAAATAGCTGCCCAGCATCACTCCTCAGTGCTCTGGATTGTCCTGGAAAATATGGAGCAAAAAATAAGGTATTTAATCCTGTATAAGAGAGAGATGGCCCATAATTGACATAAAATTCACCTTGTGTCATGAAGACAGTCTGTAGTTGAACTGGGGCTTTGGTTCTGCATCATGAAGACAAGGCACCATGAGGGAGGGGAAACTAGGTACATTCTGCATGCCCCAAGAGTCCTTTCACACTACACATTTATAGCAGTATGATCCCACTGTAGTTGCTATGATACCTGGGAGTTGCAGTTTACGCAAGTGTATGTAGAATTCCCAGCCAAAAAGCCCAAGGGCCTCCCTAAACCCAGGACTGCACAGGATGCAGCCATGGCAGTTAAAGTGCATTCATAGTGCTATAACTGAGTATTGTGGAAAAGAGCCTAATTTGGTTCCACTTTCAATGTCCTTCTGTCAGCAGAGATATATATTCCTATTCAGTCAGACTAAGTTTTTGAGCTGACATGTTAGTTGCTGGAATAGCTTTTAACTGGCAGTTGCTGTTTACTTTACTGATGAGTTTTCAGTTCATTACCATTTATATTTGGAGTATCCTTTTGTGTTTTATCTTCTGTTTTGTTGTTGTCTTCTTGTAGTGTAAAGATCAAGTACATGTTTCAGTTAGTAAGTAAAGAGTTGCCCGCTAACAACTACGTAAGAAAACTTTTGTAAACAGAAACAAATAGTTCTTTTTCATTTTAAAAGAAATGATGCTGATAGTGTGATACAAATGACTGACCCATGCATATCTTGGCACATTGGCTAGTAAAAATTTGGGGAAGCAAAGGAGACTAGTAACATGGTAACAAGAAGATCTACATATGCTCCTCTCTGGGAGAGGTATGTAGGTGAATTCACCAACATGGGAAAGCTGAAATTACTGAGTTATAACTACAACAAAACCTAAGGAGCTTATCCACTCAGCATTTTTTTTTCAGGTTTGAAATATTTTTATTTTATCATAAGAAACAATCATACAAACAAACAACAATTCATACATTAATATCACATTCTTCTTTTCTTCTACCATCTTATTCCTTCCTCCTTCCTCCTTCCTCACCTAGTCTTCCCTGGTGGAGCAGTGGTTAAATGCCTGTACTGCAGCCGCTCACCATAAGGTGGTGAGTTCGATATCAGCAAAAGGGCTCAAGCTTGACTCAGGCTTGCATTTTTCCGAGGTTGCTAAAATGAGTACCCAGATTGTTGGGAGCAAGTAGCTTACAGTTGTAAACCACTTAGACACTGCTTAGGCAGTATGAAGCGGTATATAAATGAAGCTGTGGAGTCAAAGACTTTCATGGCTGGCATCCATAGTTTTTTGTGGAGCTTTCGGGCTATGTGGCCATGTTCTAGAAGAGTTCCTTTCTGACGTTTTGCCAGCATCTGTGGCTGGCATCTTCAGAGAATGATAGCCTGGAAAAAGGATTGGAGATATATATCCTGTGTGACCCTGGGAAGGGAGGAGTGATTTGCAAATGTATTGTTCTGTTGCTAATGGCGGTCCTCAGGGTGGGAGGATGTGCAAAAGAGGATTAATGTCTGCTAATTAGTGCTCATTGTCTGCTGGGAATCCCCTGGCCTAAGGCTGTTTCTCATTTGCATAGGCTGAGTCTTGACCTTGCTGTCCTTCAGGACTGGTAGCCAAGCCTTGTTTACTCTCAGGGTTTCCTCTTTCCTGTTGAAATTGTCTAGGTGTTTATGGATTTCAATGGCCTCCCTGTGCATTCTGACATGGTAGTTGTTGGCATGGCCCAGAATTTCAGTGCTTTCAAACAGCATTTTATGCCCAGGATGGTTTATAGCCTTCAAATGGTTTACAAACCGATGAAGAAAATCCAGCAAATGCTTCACTCAGACAAGGACAAGAGAGACCCTCTCACAGCTGCAGGAGTCTACTGCATCCCATGCAGCTGCAGACAGGTCTACATAGGGACCACCAAATGCAGTGTGCAGACAAGAATCAAGTAACATGAGAGTCACTGCAGACTGGGTCAACCGGAAAAATCAGCAGTAGCAAAACATGCTATGAACCATCACTTCTGCCATCATCCTCAACCCTGCCTTCCTGCCCTGTGCCCAAACCAGCATACCTTTAGTTTGTGTGTGTCTGTGTGTTGTTTTCCAATGCAATTCCAGAGTTATACTAATGTGATTTAATAAAATAAATAAAAGGTTTCAAAAAAGGCAGGCTGCTCTAGAAAAGCAAGGGGAGCAAGGGAGTAGAAGAGGAATCACTGACACCATGTGACTGCCCAATCCCAGAACTGCCATGAGAGTAATTTACAGCAACTAAGGAATAATATTATAACAGAGCAATTGGGAGGTTATTGATGTATTTTCCCCATCAATGGAAAGGTGTGCTCCAACAATGCTTCAAGGACAAGTCAGCTATGAGACAGAGATGGTGGCATGCAATAGACATTGCCAGCAACACTATTTTCCAACTTTTATGGCAATTAAAAAGTCTTGTGTGATAAAGTCCTGGGAGTGACTCCCAAGGTCGCTCAGTGAGTTTCATGGTTCAGTGAAGACTAGAACCTGGACCTTCTTTGTTGACTCTACATGAGAATATTTATTTATTTATTTATTTAGGGATTTATATCCCACCTTTCTCCCAAAATGGGATTCAAAATGAGAAGTGATACGCTCCAACACATGTTATTTTGATTAAGAATATGTGGATGCAGTTGGCATGGCAAGGACACATCTGAAATTTACGAGTTTCAGCGCACATGTGTTTCATATCTTCTAAATACCCCAATTTGGCAGAGACACCCCCAATAAATCATGAGTCCTCCCATGTTTTCAGCTGCTGTTAAATTTTCCCAATGTTTTTCTATTCCTCCCACTTTCCCCTTTTGTTCATAGCTTATTAGCATTCTAGTATTTTGCATATGTACTGACCCTCACTAGGACCACTCAAAGACAGTAGTAACTAGCAAACTAATAAACTCTAACTAGCAAATATCAATTTGTTGACTTTGGAGTTCTCATTATGCATGTAGCCATGCTGTTGCATCAACTCAACCTGCTATTAAAACAAGCTGCTGGAAGTACTCAGAACCAGGGAGAAAAGAAAGCTGAAATCTTTAAACATCCCTTCTGTGTTGCCTGATCACTTCCCCAAGTCAAGATCACTTCCCCAAATCAAGATCAAGCAGAAAGGGAGTTAAGTTAGCATCAGTGATGGCTGGTATCTGTTGCTCAGTGAATTTAATCTGGGTTTTAGCTATTCAAATTCTATCCCTGAAATCAGTTTAAAACATTAGATAATTCCTTTAAACTTCAGAGTGAAACATGAAGCAGATACATGGCTTCACTGACAGGCTTGCCCTTAGCTATAACTGGATAGGATTCACTCTGTAGCAAGGCTTTAAGGTTTAAGGACTCACAACAGCTTGATCTGATATTGCTGGATGTTGCTACCAAGCATGTTTTTTTTAAAAACAAACAAACTGATTTTCATTATTGCTTGACTTACACAGAGTTTGGGGAAACATGAGGGGGCTACAACTTCCAAAATCTCCCAGGCAGCATAGAAAACTGAGAAACTGTAGTTGTAAATTAAATTCCCCAGGTTTTGTATGAAACAAAGTTTTTCAAGCTTTGGATTTGTATATAGGCTAGAGTTAGGTTTGTTACTATTAGAAACAGAAACAGAAAAAAGTAAAAAGATATTTTTTAAAAAAAAATCCAGACAGATGGAAATGGGAATGTGATGGGAACAATGTACTGAGAAAAATGAAAAATGCACTTAGCATCTCATTGCCTTTAATGAGACGTATGTGCTTACTCAGTGCATGAAGTGTGGTGTGACAGAATGCCACCCCACAGATAAGCACAACTGAGTCTGGCCTAACCTTACCTCTTCCTTTTCCGCTCCCCCCAAATAAAAATTCTACTCTCTCAAATGAAAATTTTCTCCAGTGTTTTTCTTCTTTAAGTAAATAAATTCTTTAAATTTCTAGCATTCCACATTCTAGCATTTAACATTCCAAAATGTCAAAGTATATAAGTATGAAAGAATGTTATAATTTGTTTTTTATGTTATTTTTTGTAAAATTTCAAAAATACTAAATAAAAAAAATTTCTAGCATTCCAGGTGAGCATTTAGAAATGTAGTATAGTAGAATCCTACAAAACAAATTTACTAAAATATTGTACATGTTCAAAGAAGGCTTTCTATGCATGTACAGTTTCTGTGTGGCAAGACTAACCTTTGGTGTATCTACAGCTGTGTGGGCAAATTCATTCTCAACTTTGACATGTGGGAGTGCTTTGAACAGGACGGCCCTTGTGATTTCTTCCAGTTTTATGAGTCTATTGCCATACATGTGTTCAGTGCTTCATCAGGGGAAAAAAATAGTAATCTCTGCTTTTGAAGGACTTTATCTGTAAGGTTGCAGAGAAGGAATTTATCTGTACATTTGTAGAGAAAGCATAGCACATTACACTTATTTACAATTCAGATCATTATAGGAGAACGGTTTGTATAATATGTACATGTACAATATGTATTCACTTCCTAGTCAATCTTGTTTAGTTCATACAAATATTTTGCCTGTGCAAAATATTCATTTGCTTTTTTTTAAGCTTCAGAATATACTTTATATTTAAAATTATTTAATTTGGGTTATTTTGTCATTACCTATGTAAATGTCCCCCAGAAGCCCCTTTTATAGTGACCAGTGCCCAAACTCTTCTGCTCCCCTCCCTCATTTTTTCCCTCCCTACCCCAAGTGAAATTTGTCTCACGACACCACTGGGCCATGTCTAATTAAAGATGTCTATGATTTTTAAAGGAAAATAGAACATCAGTTCCTAGCGATAATTCTTACACTGTGAGATTTTCACACTTTATACTGGATCCTTGACTAAATATAGCCGGCCACAGCTTTTCTAATAATGAATTATCTGGACATATGACTTACCAGTGACTTGCATAAAATGAAGTAGAAATTATCCAAATCAACTCTTCTAACAAGAAAAGGGAACTGTTAATCTTAGGCTAGAAAAGAACAAACTGGACTGATGCCTGGTTCTGAGAATACATAGGTGTGCCCTATATATATTTAATGTATATTTAATGTGGTGTTTAATGCAATGTGGTACCTTTTGATCAAAATGTCTGTGATTTTAAAATGAATACAAAAATTAATTCCTGAAGAAAACTCTTATAGTGTGCGATTTTCACAGACCATGCTGTAACCTTTTCTAACCAATGGACAAATTATCTGGATATCTAGATATATGTCTTACAGGAGAAAGAATCAATAGAACTCTAAAAGAGGCAGTCTGAAGTTTGAACAGGGCCAATCTGTTATGCTGGATTTATAGCATGTGAAAAAGTAAAGCACAGCCAGAAGTGACCACATAACACCTATTTTAAAATCACTCCACTGGCTGCCTAATAGTTTCCAGGCGCTGTATAAGGTGTTGGTAATTACCTTTAAAGCCCTACATGGCTTGGGACCAACCTATCTACAGGATCTCCTCCTTCTGTATAATCCACCCTGCACAGTCAGGTCCTCTGGGAAGAATTTGCTGCAACCTATGAAGACAATGTTGACTGCAACTACCCAGAGGACTTTTTCTTCAACTGTTCCCAGATTATAGAACAGCCTGCTGGAGCAGATCTGTCATATTACCAGCTTGGACAGCTTTAAAAAGGCTCTTCCAGCAGGCCTTTCCTGAATAGCAAACATGACCACCAATTCAATCCACCACCTCACTGAGTACTCTGTACCCATTTGCTCGTCTCTGATTATTAATGTTTTAATGATTATTGAGATTAATTGATGTTTTAGGGGAGGGAGGGAATAATTGAGATATTGGGCACTGTGTGGTTTCTTTTTAAACTGTAAGCTACCTCGATTGTCTTTTTGACAGAGAGGCGAGGTAAAAATAAATTGTTGTTGTTGTTGTTGCTAAACTGCATCTTCACCACTCTTAGTCATCTTGTACATTTTAAAATGAAAATGTGTGCTATAAATATTTGTAATCTATTTATTTATTTATACACCACCTTTCTCTTGATATGAGACCCAATACAGCTGTACTAATAAAAGGTGTTCATCTGTCTTCTCCATAGCTTGATGACCATGGAATCTAGACACCTGAAACTTCTAGCAGGTAGTAAGGGGACTCTAGTACTTTGCACTTCAGAGTTTAATATGAATTTTCATTAATTGTTTTTGTAGCCACAGTACTGTCATCAATCACTCTGTGACTAACAACATTATTTTATAATTATTTTTCTCTTGTATGATTCTTAACACCTTTGCCTGATGAAGCAGCCAGTGGAGATTTGAAAGCTCAAAGCTCATATTTTGTGCATTTTGGTTGGTTCAATAAAAGTATCACTGTTTTGTGGATTTTGGACGTTACTGTAACTCTGTAGAGTCGAAGGCTTTCATGGCTGGCATCCATAGTTTTTTGTGCAATTTTCGGGCTATATGGCCACGTTCTAGAAGAGTTCCTTTCTGACGTTTTGCCAGCATCTGTGGCTGGCATCTTCAGAGAATGATAGCCTGGGAAAGGATGGAGATATATATCCTGTGTGACCCTAGGAAGGAAAGAGTAATTTGCAAATGTATTGTTCTGTTGCTAATGGCAGTCCTCAGGGTGGGAGGACATGCAAACAAGGATTAATGTCTGCTAACTGGTGCTCATTGTCTGCTGGGAATCCCCTGGCCTAAGGCTGTTTCTCATTTGCATCGATTGAATCTTGACCTTGCTGTCCTTCAAGACTGGGAGCCAGGCCTTGTTTACTCTCAGAGTTTCCTCTTTCCTGTTGAAATTGTCCAAGTGTTTATGGATTTCAATGGCTTCCCTGTGCATTCTGACATGGTAGTTGTTGGCATGGTCCAGAATTTCAGTGCTTTCAAACAGCATTTTATGCCCAGGATGGTTTATAGCATGTTCTGCTACTGCTGATTTTTCCAATTGACCCAGTCTGCAGTGTCTCATAGAATCATAGAGTTGGAAGAGACCACAAGGGCCATCCAGTCCAACCCCCTGTCATGCAGGAACTCCAAATCAAAGCATCCCCGACAGATGGCCATCCAGCTTTCATGTTCTTCGATTCTTGTCTGTACACTGCATTTGGAGGTCCCTATGTAGACCTGTCCGCAGCTGCATGGAATGTGGTAGACTCCTGCAGCTGTGAGCGGGTCTCTCTTGTCCTTGTCTTCTTTGTCAGTTTGTAAACCATTTGAAGGTTGTGTTTCTTCACCACTTTCCCTATTCTGTCTGTGATTCCTTTGATGTATGGTAAAAATATATTTCCTTTGCATGGTTGCTTGTCTTGAGTCTTCTGGGTTTTTCTGGGCCTGGCAGCCCTTCTGATGTCTGCGCTGCAAAACATATCTGTGAACCCCACTTCTTGGAAGATGAACTGAAACACCTGGACCAGGCTCTACAGGGCAATGGTTACTCCAGCGCAGACATCAGAAGGGCAGATGTGGAAGAGGAGGAAAGGGTTGCCAAAGAAATGGCAGCCCTATTGAGTAGCATTGGAATTTCAGAAGTAAGGAGTGGGTCCTCTGGGAGGAACAGGAGAAACTCCTCTTACTCACAGGCCGCATGAACTTTTTCTCCCTTTTCCTGCAAGTGACAAGCAACTGAAGTTATAAAAAGCTACACTTAACTGGTACAAGCAGGAAAAGATATAAAACAAGTGGAGACAGGAAAAGATTGCATTGAGTAAGATTTCCTCAGCAACTTCTTGGTGGGAGGATCCTTTGAAGAAAAAGCTAAGTAATTATCTTGCAGAGTTAATTTAACAGACAACACACCAGAAGGGGGCTGTTTCATGTACTACTTTTGGGAGCACCAACTTCAGACTGGTCAGTGCAGACTTTGTTACAGCAGCTGGAAAATCCATTTTTGGACTAATATTCCCAGAAAACCTCAGCAAATACAGATTCAGAAAGTTGTCCAAACGAACTTTTCAAAATTGTACTGATGCTCATCTTCATTACACAAACCCAACCATCCCACTAGATTAAAAGATCCAAGAAGCTTCCTGTTTTCCAGCTTGACTGGCATAATATTGACACTACTGTTTTTCTAGGATTTAATAAGATATATTCTCTATGTTCTCACTTCTTGAGTGCTTTCTATTATTTGCAAGTGCTTTACCCAAGACCACCTTCAGAAATGGTTCCCATTTTTGCAGATTGATATTGTGCCACATGGCCCTCCTGAATGAGGCTTAGCATGCATAAACAACTGCCAACACCAGAATCTAGTACAGACAAAGCGCCCTTCACGGTGCTTGTGTACTTTGGCGCAGTCAAGTGTCTAGAGAAGCTAAACCTCACTTGGCATAATTAACCTAGATTTCACTGCCTGCGTGCACTGTACATATTGTGCCATTTTGTCTGTTCTTCCTTTGACAAAGCAGCGTCTAATCAATTAGACTCACATGCACCACTGCCCTTTGTCACATTTAATTTCTTGCTCTTTTGTTTTTGTTTGCTACACATTGTCTCTTGTGTACCCCTCTGCTTCTCCTCCCATTTTTGCAGTACTTACATACACAAAATATGAAGGTATAAGAGAAATCATGAGATATAGGTGGCAGGATGGGACCATTACAAGTGGATTTTCTAAAGAAAAAGACAGCTATGTGAATTAATCTGCTGCTTGAAATACCTACTTTATGGATTCTTTACCCATACCAAGGACTAAACATTACACTACAGTCTCTTGTATTTCTTAACTCTTTACTTGACTTGAAGAAGCAGGTGCTTGAGAATCATCAGAATGTACTAGTATAATGTTCAACAATGACTTGGGGGATTCAGGTTCTACTTCCTACAGAACCATTAAATTAACTTGGGTCAGTCACTTTCTTTCAATCTAACGCAGTGGTTCTCAACCTTCCTAATGCCGCAACCCTTTAATACAGTTCCTCATGTTGTGGTGACCATAAAATTATTTTCATCTCGGTTCCTAAGACCATACGAAATATGTGTTTTCCAGTGGTCTTAGGCAACCCCTGTGAAAGGGTCGTTTGACCCCCAAAGGGGTCATGACCCACAGAGAACTGCTGTTCTAAAGTATCTGGCAGAGGTACTGTATGTGAGGAGGTGGAGAGAAATGGAGAGGAGCAGAGACATAGGAGTTTATCAGATGACGGAAATTGGAAGTATAATCCAATGGCAATCCAAACGCAATCATGGGGTTTCACGTTATTGCATATTAAAGTGTCTCACGCAATTTCGGGCAAAAGGGAAGTCATTCTGAACACAATAATTGGTTTTACGTTATTGTGAATTAAAGCATCTCACGCAATTTCAGGCAATGGGGGGTCATTTTCGGGTAATGGGAAGTCATTCTGAATGCATTCCAAACGCAACTGGAATTCGCTAAACTAGCGAATTCACGTGAATTCAAATTGGCTCCAATTGGCTCCATTCACAATAAAGAGAAATTCCTCCCGTCTGATAAACTCCATTTATTCTAGTGCAGTTTCTAACAAGATAGATTATTTGTTTTTTCTTCACTTTTATTATAATCAATGTTTAGGGTTTTTTAAATTATTATTCTATGTCATGAAATGCCTTGGGCCCCATGTTTGATAGAAAGGTGGGATATGAAGAAAAAGAAGGGAGTGAGAGAAGGAAGGAAGGAAATGAAATGAAATGAAAAATAAGATGTATATGCTTCTCATCTCTGCTTCTAGGCTGCATGACTATGGAAAACCTTGTCTGTGGTTTTTATTGAAGGCTGTGATCTAAAGTAGCTCCTTTGCTGATTCAGATATTGACCACTGTACAAGCTATCTTGGCAAATATGATAGGAAAACTACCATAACTGAGAAATAGTCACACTGTGGGAAAGTGAAATTCCTACAACCCACATTAGAACCAGATGTTCTACCAAAAGGAATTTGCAAGTAGGATTTTCTGGAAGGAGACAAAAAATGGGGCAGGAGGATTATATACCCTATAGATCATTCGGTACCCCAAAAATATGCTCTGTTTATGGTAAGTCATCTAACTGGAAAAAATAGCTTGCAGTCTACAAACACATACACTTTCATGGTTGCCACTGAAAAGTCTATCTCTGCCAGTTTGGTGCTGTTTCTAATGTGGAAAGTTAGAATTCCTGTAAATGGTAAACATTCTCATTCTACCTTGGCTTGCTCAGCTCTGACCACTGACCTATTTCCTGCTTCCATTAATCCAGGAATATTGGTAAATTGTGATATTACCTCATGCAGTTTAAGGCAAACCTACTGAAATATAAGGAAATATTTGTTTTTACAGTAGGGATGGCTAATTCATTTGGGGCAAATAATACTGTTCCTTTATATAATAATAATAATAATAATAATAATAATAATAATAATAAATTTTATTTGTAGCCTGCCCCTCTGAGACCAATCGGGGTGGCTAAGAATATTAAAATGCATTACATCCAATCCCTATTCCCCTCTCCCTCTTAAAAATTATTAAATCAGATACATTGTTTTCAGAGTGATCGCAGAGACTAGCACTTGAAAAATATAAGCTCCACCACATTATGGGAGACTAGACTAGATGTGGAGTACATCTGGCCATCAAGCATTTTGGACTTCAACTCCTAGAAGCCCCTGCCAGCATGGCCAAGAGTATTGGATCATGGGAGTATTAGTCCAAAATATCTAGAGAACGAATGATTAGGTTCTCTGCCCCATCTTAGAAAGTAAGATCCAAAACCAACATCTTTATAACTACAGTCTTTTAATCCAAAGCTCAATGGTGTTTGCTATTTTACTTTTTTAAAATACAGTTAAATGTACAATACTATATTTACCTAGGACTAAGTACCATCTCCCTCAATGAGACTTATATCTGAATAGAAATGTATAGGGTTATGCTAAATCTAATTTCTGTGTGTGAGTGAGTGCCCACACATGTTTATGCAGTGGCTTATTGAACCCTTTCCTCTCTCCTCACCCCAATTACTTTGGCTTTGGTAAAATTGTTAATGATGTTTGGAATCAATATGACTGGAGTGTCTATGTTCCTAGCCTTAGAAATCTTTGTATGAAAGAATGGTAATAGACTGAAATGGAAGGTCAAAGTGCTGTACAGTGACTAGTCTGATTAAAATTGCAGGAAGTTGTGCACTGCTTTCTCTGTTGCTTTCCTGCTGCTTAGACATGCAAGTGCTGTTCTTAGGGCTGATAACAGCTGAGACTGGGGCTCTCTTATTCATTCTTATCTTCTAAAGTACAGATATAAAATCCCTTTGCACACAAGCACAAACAGGCTTTTGCTAGGGAACAATGAGTTTGTTTCTTAAACACTGCTCCGCCCCCCCCCCCCGATTTATTTTTTAAAAAAATATGATAAAATTAGGAATTTTAGATAGTACAAAGTGATCCCAAATGGATTTCAAGACACAGCCTGCTATTAAAAAATTCTGTTTAGCTCAACCACAAAAGGTTTCTATCTTCTGCAATTTAATAATTGTCTGATTCATGTAACAGTTTTCAGATGGCAAAATATAGTTGCTAATCCACTCATTCACCAAATCCCATCTTTTCATACAATAGATAGTTTGGGGTTAGGCCAAAAGTGAACTTCAGCAGTTCATAATTTAGTAGAATTAATAGTGACAGAAGTATTATATAAGTAGCATAGTTGAAAGAAAAGGGAAAGAGCAGAACAAAGCAAAGAGAACAGATTTACAACACAAATGCTTTTTTTTATTTATTTAAGATTCTTATTAAAATCACATAAATTTTGAATTCAGATCATTGATACCAACTAGACATGTTTATCTTGGTTCTCTTGCTGTTCTGATTTAGATGCCAGACATATATAAGCAAACCAATTGACAGAGGATGCTGCCCCAGCAGCATCTTACAGAGACCAATAAATACACACCATATGGCCATGGTGTGTCTCTGTAATGCAGCCTCCTCCTCCCTCCTTCTATTTCAGTATTACTATCCCTCCTGTTCTTGTGCATTATGAATAGTTGTTATTTTCTGCCTTCTTTTAATAGTTCATGCCATTGGTTGTTGTCAGTGGTGAGCTTGCGTGTGTCTGTGTATTTTCTTTTAGATTACAAACCAATATGGCATCATTTCAAACATCCTTTCAATTTAGCCTACACAAGTTATTAGTATGAATAACTTTCTACTTGCTCATTAAGGGTTGGCTCACGTAGCAGCTTGCTAAGTTTCTATGTTGGGTGCAGGACAGAGCTTTGAAATACTGTATTTTGGAGGAGTGTGTGTGACCCTATGTGACCATGCTGGCCAGGGGATTCTGAGAGCTTTAGTCCAAAATGTACCTGTTAGAAGGTACAGATGAGAGACTCCATCCTTTTCTGCCAGCCTTCTCACTCATCTTCATGGAATTCTGAGCAGTTGCTTGAATGCAGAACCTGGTCACCTTCTATCATCAAAGCTTGGAAAATTTTCCTTTTTGGACTACAGCACCCAGAAGCCAGAGTTTTATTGGTGACATATATGCATTAATCACATGTGTGTCCTTTCAAGCTTGTTGTACAAGAAGGTAACCAGTACTTCTTTGTGCAATGCCTCCCTACCCTAGGCAAGGCTGCTTTAACCAGCAGGTGCATGCTCCATGAATCACTGAATGCTGGGGAGGGACAGCCATTTAGAGTCCAGTGAGGTCTACATCCAGAAGAAAAGAACAGCCATCTCCCTCATCATTTCCAAAATAATCCCTGGAAGAAGGTGGCAACTGCTCTTTTCTTCTAATTTCAGAAGAGCAGATGGGGGCTACCCAGGCACCCCATACCGCCACCCCCACAGACACCAAATGGCTGTAGAAGCACAATATGATTCTAGGAAGTACCTTGAAAGATGGGAGGAAAGAGCAGCCCAGTGGAACTGCATGGGTTGAGAATTATGCCCAACTCATGCTATATAGAATCTTTGCACAAATTTCCCAGCCAGTGTGGTCACTCATTGGAGGACTTTGGCAGTTATTCTCAAGAAAGTAACTTTTCCAACTTCTGCCTATGGCCACTTGACTTGTGCTTGCATACAAACCTTCTTTCAAGCCAGACACCTCCATCTTCAGCCCATTACGATTCATTGAAAAAGTCTGCATGAAACAACTGGTTTATATTAATTTTATTTGTTTACATAATTTATTCTAAAACAATCCTATCCACACTGACCCAGGACACACTTCCAATGAAATCAATAGGGTGACTTCTGAAAAGATTTATATAGGGTTTTCTACAGAGTCCACACCAGAATATATGCTAATTATGTACACATCAAGCACCAAATGTAGTATTTTTCACAAGTATTAGATGAAACGAAAAGAAAGGAATAATCCCCATTCCCTCATTAATACTACAGTTTGTTAACAAGAAGCCAAAAAATATACAGGAATATACTTCAAAAGCAATATATGGCCAAAAGGAAAAGCAGTTTTAGTCTGTCTAATACAGTGCTATGAAGTCTTTGGTCACAAACAAAATGCTAAATAGGAGATAATAGATCTATATAAAAGATAAATAATCTTTTTGTATTTCTGCCAAGATATTAGAGCCATATTTCAAGGCTGAGAAGTTTGATCTTTACTGGCTTGGGAACAATATGTTGGCTTGTCTAGGAACAGACTCTAACATTCCTCTCTACAGTCCCAGTATTATAACATTTCCTTATTTATTTATTTATTTATTTATTTATTTTACTATCAAAACTTGGTAGTGGTGGTTGTACTTGAGGTCTGTAGCTTACAGTTGTAAACCACTTAGGCACTCCTTAGGCGGTATGAAGCGGTATATAAATGAAGCTGTTTTGTTTTATTACATTCTCTACTCTAGAGTTACCCGTGCAATTTTGGACTCCTATTCTCTGTACCATCAATTGCATATCTGTGCTATATCTACAGAACAAAGGAGTAAAACAAAAGAATAGACAAAAGGAGATGCCAAGCTTGCCCTGGATCCGTCAGCTCTTTCATTTTGCATTTTGCTTTGTCCATGAAAGTTACAAGCAGTCTGAAAAGAAGCAAATATTCACTGTGTTAATGGACCAACAATCCAGAAACCAATTTACCATTGCAATCCATCTCTGCTCTCCATAACTATTTCATGCTGCTTATTAAAGGAAGAAGCTGGTAAATCCCATATATTTCTATCCCACTCCAAATATACATATATGGCTGGCATAGGCTATTAAGACCAATGGCACCCAGCAAAAATAGCTGAAGGTCAGCATTGTAATCAAGTGTTTGTCAGAAGTATTAGATTTGGCTTCTTCTGAGTTTATGAACAAAGGTCTGAGAATAAAGGCTGGATGCAATGAGGTGAGGGTGAGGGTGAAGAGAAACCAAAGAAGCTGAAAAAGAAACCATACAAACAACATAAAACAGATGGAACAAGGCAAGAAAAAGTAAATGCAAGGCAGCAGGCTGTGACAAGAATCACAGCCACTGCATTTTTCTTGGTCAGATAAGACAGAGCCCAACGTGGGAATTTTCATGAGGCTGTGCTTTATGTACTCTCTTCTAACTGTTTCTTGTCCCAGGAACTTACTCCAAGTATTGCTTTGTGACCTAAGCTTAGTAGTGTCAATGAATACCTCAAGTTCACATTCAAGGTTTGCTCAGGCTAGGGTCACAACCCTTCAAAAAGCTCACCAAAGGGACATTTTTGATCCAGAAATTCAATAGATGTCCCACCTTCTATTCCAAAATTCATCTCAGCAGTCTTGTCTAAAATACAGGGGCAGTACATAAGATATATTCAAAGAAACCCATTTCCAATCTAGTTCTGCACAACATCAAGGCTATGCAAGGAAAGTCAGCAAACATTGTAATTTGGCCATCACTGTGCACTACAGAAGCTTTTGATATTATGAGACTTTCTTCATTAGGGGAGTTCAAAGTAGATATTAATTTTAGCTAAGTGAAAGACAGATGTGAAAGACGTCTGTTTGTCATAACACAAGATATCTATGTATTTTGGATTTATTTTGTACTTTGAATTTAGCATGTTTTTAATTTATATATTAATGGTCATTGAAAGATAGAGACTTAGGTCCAAAAAAAACTGCAGAAAAAATCCAGTTTGAGACTGCTTTACCAGCCCTGGCTCAATGCTAGGGAATTCTGAGAACTGTAGTTTTGTGCGACATTTAGCCTTCTCTGTCAGCCTTCTCTGGTGATACAGTAAATTACTGTTCCCAGGATTCCCTACCACTGAGCCAAGGCAGTTAAAGCAGTCTCAGACTGAATTATTTTTGCAGTGTGTTTTGGACCTTAATTTCCAACTCTCACTACTGAGGCACATATTTCTGAAGAAATTTGGTTGGAGGGTGGGTTAATCATAAGGCATATTGCATCCTCACTACATCTTTCTTGTTGCTGTTGTGTGCCTTCAAATTATTTCCAACTTACAGCGACCCTAAAGTGAACCCATCATGGGATTTTCTTGGCAAGTTTCTTCAGAGAGAATTTGTCATTATCATCCTCTGTAATTGAGAGAGTGTGACTTGCCCAAGGTCACCAGTGGACCAAGCTGGGATTCAAACCCTGATATCTATAGTCATAGTCCAACATTCAAAGCTTGACCCTAAGATATCAGGGAACACACTATACACACACACACACACACACACACACATATATATATATATTCTAGCATGTGTTCCTTTGGTTCAAATGGATAATAAGTAAAATCCAAACGTAAAAGTATCTTTATTTCTGCAACACTTCAGCTGGCTTCTCCATCTCCCTCTCATTCTCTTTTTTCTCTCTCACATGCCCATTCATGCAAATATCAGTCAAATTGTTGAGATGTGAACTCTAAATTCATAAATGACTTGAAAAAGAATCAGACTTTATTTCTGAAAATTAGCTCAGTCAGTAAACTCCAGAACAATTTTCACATACATGCTACAAGGAGCTTGGCTCGCTGAATTCTACTGTGACATGTTTGTTTCTGTTGTGGCTGGCCATGAATTGCAGCCAGGAAACTTCATTCCACCCACTTCTTTTTACAGCAGAAAGGCCACTGACCACACTGAGTACATGTGGAGAGAGAGAAATGGAATTACAGAGAACACAGAAAGGAATGTTCCAGTGAATCAGATCTGTAGCTCCTGTGTGGTATTTACTGTACTGTAAATGGCACATGGAGTTTCTGACCTGAGATGACTCTCAAAAATTTCCATTAGAACTGGAGAGTCTATTAGAAAACATATATTTTGCTATGTGGTCAACCCAATTGCTATTACCAAAGAGCATAATTTTAATTAACTTCTTACCGTCCAGTATATGCTTATTTGTTTATTTATTAAAATATTTATATCCCACCCTTTATCTGAACATCTCAGATGGCTTACAATAAAATCAACTTAAAACAATAATTACAAGAGTTTAAAAGATTAAAAATATATTATTATTTTTTCAGTTTAAAAACAGTTAATTCAAAATAGGTTAAACCAGTTTGGCCCAAAGGCTTTAATAAAAAGCCAGGTTTTAACTTAGCATCGAAATGATTTTAACACTGGTGCCAATCGGGCCTACAGAGGGAGAGAATTGCACAACCAGAATGCCACCACCCAGAAAAGGCTGTCTCCCATGTCCTCCCACAATGTATTTCCCCTACTGATGTTGACACATAGGACAGCTCCTCCAATAGATTTCAGTTCTTGTGCAGGTATATATCAAGGCAAGTACTGAGGTCCCAAGCTATTCAGGGCTTTAAATGTTACTGCCAGCACCTTGAATTCAGAACATAAATGTATTGGCAGCCAGAGTAATTCCTTCAGAATAGTGGTTATATGATATCTGAATGGAATCCCAGTGAGCACTCTAGGTGCTGCATTTTTCACTAGCTGCAGTTTTCAAGTCAACTTCAAGGGCAGCCCCAAATAGAGTGTGTGATGCTGTAGTCTAATTGGGAAGGTTCCAACCACAAATTAGAACATTTTTTGTGCCACCAGGCCTTCAGAAACAGTTGAGGTTGGGCTCTTAATGCTTTGTGGTGCTGGTTTTTGAAGTTTTAAGGGTACAGATATAGTTTTATTTTTATTGTTTCAATGTGTTTTAGTATTTTAACTGTATTAATATGTACTGTTTTTAAGTGCATTTATATTTTCATTGTATTTTATTCTTTTAATGAGTGATGTTTTAATATTGTACTAGTTTAATGCTATTTTAATATGCACTTTCATATGCTTTCAATTATACTGTTTTAATTTGTAACCTTTGTGTCCCAATTTTTTTTGGGGGGGGGGAGCAGGAAATAAATAAACAAACATCATGATGATGATGATGATGATGATGATGCCAGTGTATGGACTACTGTAGCTAGGTTATCTCTGTCCAGGAAAGGGTGTAGCTGGCAGACCAGTGAAAACAGGCCTCAGGTAGTCTGAACAACCAAGTCTTTATGAGCCTCTAGTGACAAAGATGGATCTAGGGTTATTCCCAGACTACACACCTGCTCCTTCAGGGGAAGTGCAACCCTGCTGAGGACCAAGTTCCTGGACTCATCCACAGAGCCTCCATCCTATCAAAATTCTGTTTTAGTTTATTCACCCTCATCCAACACATTACAGCATCCAGGCACAGCTCCAACACCTCCAGGAGAAGTAGACCTGAGTGTTGTCAGCATTCTGGTGGCACCCAACCTCAAAACTCCTAATAATCTCTTCTGGCAGCCTTTTTAATGGCACATCAAAGACCAATTTCTTCTGAATCATTCATGCTATTTCATTGACAATGGAATTCAGGAAAGACTGGTCTTGATCCCATTTTAAAACAAATGCTGAATTGTAAAATCTTAATTCAGATTATAAACCAGTGTGATGAAGTGGTTTGAGCATTGGACTATCTGCTTGATCACACTAGGGGGCAAACAGGATTTAAACAAGAGTTAAACGAAAGTTAAACAGGAAATGTCCTAGGTTTATCACAAGACATTTCCTGTTTAACTCTTGTTTAACTCTCTTTAAATCCTGTTTGCCCCCTAGTGTGATAAAGCAGTGTGACTCTGGAGACCAGAATTTGAATCTCCGCTCAGGCATGGAAACCCACTCAGTGACCTTAGGAAAGTTATACTGTACTCTCTTAGCCTCAGAGGAAGACCATGGAAAACCCCTCTGACTAAATCTTGTCAAGAAACCCATATGAAAGTTACATCCTAATTAATTACTTAAAAGTAAAGGTATTCTCCATTGATAAGGTTGTCATTGCATCCAACCATAGGAGGGTGGTGCTCATCTCCATTACTAAGCTGAAGAGCCAGCATTGTCAGAGACTGTTCTGTGATCATGTGGCCAGCATGACTGCACAGAATGCTGTTTAATAAAGGCACATAATAACGAACAATGCAAATAATGCTATTTGATGATAGCTGTTAGGCTCGGCATTTGCCAGATATCTGTGGATTAGTGCACTTACAATGGAGTCCTATATTCCCCAGGGAAACCTTCCAAAGACCATATGCAGAGTTTGCAAAAGTTACTTTTTGGACCACAACTCCCAGAATCCCCCAGCCATCTAAAAAAAGTCCAAAAATGATTATCATTGGACCTATACATTAATATTGAGTTGTTGCAATATGCTTTTACATCTATAAAGCTGTCACTCAACCCAATCTCTCTGGATCTTCCATGTCTTAAAGATAATCAAATGTCACTTATTCCCCATATACGAGTACATGCACAAAATCATTTATTTCAGTGAAGATAAAATTACAGCTGCCTGTTTCCTAATTTTGAGGTTGACTAAATAAAAGCCCAGGCAAACAATCAATAAATATATAGCAAGGGTTGACATGAGGCAAGCTTCACTTGAGCTCCACGTGGATCTATATTTATGTGATTGTAGCTCTGAATTTTTAACTGCTAATAGCTGGTCCAGTTGGCTCTCTCATGTTACAGTCTGTAGAAAACCCAATCTAGTTCCAATCTTGTCAGAAGTGAATTTGTGCCAACAAGTTGTCAGTCAGTGTACAATTGGATTTATTATGAAAGTTTTACATGATTCCCAAATGAGTTCCTGATCTCTATCATTCAATAATGTTAGGATATTTCCATGAGACATATTGGCCTAGTGTCCTAGATATGTTTTACAGAGAAAAGTATTATGTTCACATATAATCAAGAACAGAGCAAAATTCCCCTCCTCTTTCTGCTTATTTTATGACAGCATTGTTGCCACATGAACTGTGATAATCATTTTGCATTCAGAACCAGGTGAAACGTATTATAGTATAAACCAATTAGTTAAATCCAGAGCTCAGAAAAGCTGCTTTGGGGGACTATGAGTTCCAGAATCTTCCAGCTTGAAACAGTAATTTTTAAACCTCTGTTTGAATCCCACTGAACACAAAAAGACAGAGGTTTAATTTTCAATGGGGCTTGTACATGTAAATGGAGTAGGATCAGCCTAAGGGAAACATTCTGAATAATCTAGGTCATTGAAGGTATGTGAATATATTTATTTAGAAAAATTCTTAGGGGCTGTGCAGACTGCCCCTTAGGGGTGGCCTGCAGTTGCCTTCAGCTGTGTTGGATCAGGGCCATGACAACTGCATGCCCCAGCCCTGACCTGGCCTTTTTAGGCGCAAAAAGGAGCTGCAAAAAGCAGTTCCTTTTTGCGCCCTGGAAAGGGCACAATAGCCATGGTGCCTCAGCTTTAAGGCATTGTGTGGACCCAGCACCAGAGGAGCACTGTGACACCAAGTGCTGTGTGAAGTGGTGCACGGCATCACGCCAGCCTGGGGGCGGAGTCAGGGCATGTGTCATGTGGATGCCATGCCCCAATTCTGCCCCCGGGCCAGCCTTTATGGCTGGTGTGCACAGCCCCTCACTTTTCTCTTCAGCATATGTATGCAATCAGTAGAAACATATTAATTTGAAGAGCAGGGGGGGAAAGAGAGGACATACTAATTTCTTGAATTTCTTGATTAAATTTCTGAAGGCAAGCTAATTCCAGAAGTTTCACAAAATTTATATTGAAAATTATTGGGAAGCATACTCATTTTTCATTAGCACTCTCCCCCTTCTTCCCAAAGGCAAAGTGTATTTTTTTAAAGATTGATTTTTATCAGTGACTGGGAAGTTAAGTATATGCCCAAGTATTTTGCTTTGTTTCTGTGGAATTGAGGAGATATTAATGTGTGCCTTGATTTTATTCTGTTCATCTTTTCTTATGTTTGTGTATTGAGTTGCCAATATTAAAATGTTAATTATCTCTTTCATTTGCCCAAGTAATTGCCGTAAATTAGGTTTAGTAATGACATAGCATAGAATTTTCTTTTATGTTAAGATTTATCTGTTTTAAGACAGAGATGCACTATTATTTCCTAATGCTACTGCTGATATTTTGGCTTAGGAGTTTATAGAAAAATAGCTCCTGCCCAAAAGCAGAGGTGATATTTACATTATATTTATATTCACTGGAAGAGTCACTGTAGATTGGGGGGTTCAAACTAGTGTGAATTGAGTTCATTCTGCCTTCCCAGAACTGTACAGAATATTTCCTTTTAATTAAACACCAACATTTCAATTAATACAATCCTTATTTTTTAGAACTATCTTTTGGCGGGCAGGTATGGAAATTATGGAGGGAAAGCATTACGCTATGAGTACCTTCCATAAAATTGCTGCTTAAATGAGAGTTCACACCCAAATAACAGCCTGCAAAGGCTAAAGCCATCAACTGCAATTTTCCCCAGAGGCCACCTGTTCTGAGAAAATGAAGCTTCATTCCACCTGCTCTGATATTTGCTTTTAATTCTTTGAGCCTCCCAGCAAAAAGTAGACTCTTTGCTTTCCCAGCCCTTTCACCAACACAACCTGAGTAATGGATTTCCTATGCTAATTTATATAACAGCAGTATCATGAATATCACAAGTAGAAGCAGCAAGTCTACAGCAGATGAACACTTTGTGAGAAAGATCCCAGGGCCATTGGAAAGGCCACACATTTATATGTGAGCTCTGGATAGAAACCAAACTTGAATAGGAAACATGGCAAAATATATGCAACAGCATAATTTGCTAATACAATTTGATATTTAAAAGATTAATAGAGTACTGTTAAAGCCACCGTACTTCTTTAAGTGAAACACACCAAATATACAGGGATTGCCCAGGTTTGGTTTTCTTTCAAAGAAGATTACTGGAGACTGCTTTATGGTTTGTAATACTCATGTTTGTTCACAAATATTCAACTGCTGGTAGAATGTAGATTCTGAATGTAGAATGTAGATTAAGCATGCAGCCAGAGAGTCAAAGTCCACTACTCTCATATCTGATCTCTATAGAGACAGCCTGCACCCTGCAGCATTTGCAGAACACTACTTTGTCTGAGCTTTTATAGTTCTGAAATCGACTTTTTTAAAAAAGTCATCCACTTAATACAACTCTTAAAAATGCAGCAAATCAAAATTCCCATCTTCTCTCTGTTCCTAAAATTGATAAAAGATTGACCAGAATCACCTAATTGGATTTATGTAATTTTGGATCAGGGAAGAAAGCCCTTTTTATTATTATTTAAAATTATTTTTAGTCAAACATTATGGGTGGAACCCTCCAAAATAATATGAATCAAGTTGGAACTGAATGCAGCATGCATTACCATTTCTTTTAAAAAGGACATTGGCTGAGATTACGCAGGAGAACCAGTGTGGTGTAGTGGTTTGAATGTTACAGTATGACTCTGGGAATCAGGATTTGAACCCCAGCTTGGCCATAAAAACCCACTGAGTGACCTTGGGCAAATCAGAGGATGGCAATGGGAAATCCCCTCTGAAGAAACTTGCCAAGAAATCCCTGTGATAGGTTCACCTTAGGGTTGCCGCAACTTGAAGGCACACACACAAACACACACACAATTTCATTACAGGTCCCATGTCATCCACCCCAGAACCCATTATTTAGTTGCTGCAGCCCCCACTCCATAGTCATTTAGTGACTGGTGGAGGGCTTGGGAGGGCTTGGAGAAGCATCTGGCTACGTCCCCTTGACCGGATGATGAAGAATGACATCATCTACCAAGATCTGCAAGGTCCTCTGGGAGTCACAGCAGATGATGGCATCATTCTACATTGCTACTCTGATTTCTCTGCACTCCATCAGATATTGAGTGGTAGTGGAGCTGCAGCAACTAAACAGTAAGTTCTGGGAGAGCTTTAGTCATTGAGGAGAAAGGAAGTGATTTCCAAACCCTGTAACAACCAAAAGATGACATTTTCAGGCATAGATTGGACTTACGCTTGCCTTTGCTTCGAGACAAAAATCCGGACAACATATTATGGGCTGGAATGTTGCCCACAACTTTAATGCAAATATCACAATCATAAATCATATACCCATATATACTTGACTATAAGTTGACCTCATGTATAAGGTAAAGGCAGGTTTGGGGGCAAAAATTATAGATTTTGATATACCCATGTATAAGTCGAGGGTAAAACTTAGGGGCATGTAAGAAAGGATGTAAATAATGAAAAAAGGAAAATAATGCCAAAAAATGATACTATTTTTCTGTCTAAGCATTCAAAAAGGCCATAAGCAAATAGAAGAGAATAGAATAGAAGAGAGAATAGAAGGGGTTGGTGCTTCTTTGAGGTTCTCCTGGGATGGACTAAGCTCTTACCTTTTGCCACTGTACTCAGAGAGGGAGATGGTTCCTATTTTGAGTTAAGGTACACCACTTGCATCGACCCATGTCAACCCAGATTTTTTTGGGTCAATGTTTTTACTCAAAATTTCTAGACTTATACATGAGTATATAATTACAATGTGCCCTTGTTATCTGCTGGGGTTTGGTTCAAGGACTCCTGAGAATACTAAAATCTGTGGATGCTTGAGTTCTATTATATACAATGGTATAGTAAAATGGTGTCACATACTTTAAAATGGCAGCATCAATGTTTGTTTTGTAGATTTTGGGGGGGAAGGGGGTATTTTTTTCAAGCCATGGATTGTGGATGCAGACTCAGTAGATAAGGAGAGCCAACTGCATCTTGCAGTCCAGTATTAATAATACTATCCAATTCACGCGATACTTAACTAAGTTTATGCCCTATTTATAGTTGTTGTATAACTACAACAATTTACTTAAATCCATACATTTAGATGCAGACATTTTGAACAGTACATTCCTATGCATGTCTACTCAAACCTAAGTCCCTTTGGATTCAGTGGGATTTATTCTCAGGGAAGTGGATATAACATTGCATTGTAAATTTAATTTATTTACAGATTCTGAATCCTAAGTCAGTGCATGTGAAAACTTTGTTTCAAGATATCAAAACATTTGGTGCCTTTTCATGGTGTAAATGGACAAAATTCTGATCCATTTAACAAAAAAAATAAACTATGCTTCTCTGCTTATTGCAAATCTTAGAAACAGCAAGAGAATACTGTTTATCTAAAGCAATACCATTCTTCCTTTCAGTGAAATCCAATCAATCAATCAATCAATCAAATGTATATCCACTCAATGCCATATTTTATTTATCTGTTTATCTGATATCCTTGCCTTTCTATCAAAACTTAACTCTAGAAGGTTTTTACTGCCAAGATTGTATAGACAAGCAACCCCCTGAGTAACAAGTCAAACCATTTTCTTATTATTTATTAGTAATAACATAGTTATCTACTCTTGTGCATGTGAACATTTCTTTATGTACTTTTTCATCGGCTGGAAATACTTTCTTTATTTAATCGTCCCCACAAGCAAGTGCTTCAAACTGAAACCGTTCTCTGAGTATCAGCTTTAGCAGAGATACTAAGTTTTTACAAAGACAGGCCATTTTCTGCTGTGGAGCCCTTATGTTGCAGCATCTACCCAAAAAGGCTTGACTGGCACCAGCAATGCAGTTTTTGCAGCGCCAGATTAAGACCCTTTTAAATGCCCGGACATTTTACAGGAGATTTTGTTCTGTTTCTTTTGTTCTTTCTGTTTGCATGGTTGTCATATTCTGATATAGTTACTTACTGTTTTTTTTAATATTGTGTTTATATGTTAATGTGAATAATTCTATTCACACTTTTTAAATCCATGACCTCAAACATTTCCATGAAGTTCATGATGGATCTCCTCCAGGCTAGCCCTGACCTTCCAAATCCTTGGGCTCGTGTCACTCACCTTATTATTATATTATTATAATTATTATATTTATTTACATCCTGCTTTCCCAAAAAAAATGGGACTCCAAGTGGCACTTTGCCCCCTTCTCCTTCAAGATCCCTTCCTGGATCAGGTATTTGGGCTTCAGAGTGATCTCTTTATGAGACACATGGATGTGTTGTTTGGTGGGTTCCCTGTGGTAAGCATGACCAGATCCTCTATCAAAATTTAACAGAGACTGCCAGACAGAAACGTAATAATAATAATAATAATAATAATAATAATAATAATAATATAATAAAATAATAAACAAATCAAAAGAGTCACAGACAGAATAGGGAAACTGATGAGGAAACACAAACTCCAAACGATCTACAAACCGACCAAGAAAATCCAGCAAATGCCACGCTCAGCAAAGAACAGGTGAGAGTCTCTCACGGTGCAGGAGTCTACCACATACCATAAAGCTTGGGACAGGTCTACATAGCAACCACCAAATGCAGTGCTCAAACACGAATGAAGGAACACAATAGATACTGCAGACTGGGTCAGCGAGAAAAATCAGCAGTATCAGAACACATTATAAACCAACGTGGGCATAAAATGCTATTTGAAAACACTGAAATTATAGTCCATGTCAACAGCTATCAGGTCAGAATACACAGGGAAGCCATCGAAATACCACAAATACAACTTCAACAGGAAAAAAGAAACCCTTAAAGTGAACAAAATTTGGCTACTAATCCTGAAAAACAGCAAAATCAGGACTCAGCAAATACAAATAGAAAACCACCCAGGGTCAGGGGTTTTCCCAGCAGACAATGATCACTATCACACATCACTACATTAATAGTCATAACCAAATAATTAATGCCACACAAGCCGTCACCCAAAATCTCAGGGAAACAGTATAGCCTGGTGATTCACACAGTAGTCCTAATATGAAAATAAGGTTGTTACAAGCATAACATGGGAAAGTTTCTTTTAAAAATGCAATACCTAGCCTTCCCCAGTCATTTAATAGCACAGTATTCCTAGTTTTAGTTGTGCTGCATTGGAGAATAGGTATGCATGGTCTGTGAAAAGTCAGGTTCAATCACCCCCTGGAAATATCTATGAAATTATATTTTAGGTGAGGGGGATGGTAACACAATAACTTTCCAATATAGTCCACCAATTGTGTGTAGCAGAAACTTCTTGGTCAACTCCTGCCATTCCTACCATGCCATCACAACCAAGTGTGTGGAAGCTGCTGGGGGGGGGGGGGGTGTCATCAACACTGAGAAAGAAGATACAGAATACCTGCTTCTCGCCATCTGAGGAAGGAGACATGAACAGTTAACCTGGGGTTATATATATGTATGTTACAAATAGGATTCCAACCAATATCTGGCATGTAATTGGAATATCAAAAGAGACTAGGAGGTTCCCGCACCTTTCAAAGTGGCATGGAAAAGGGAGTTTTAGTAGCTACAGCTTTCATGGCAACAGGCCCCTGCAAACGTTCCCTCTTCTATGCCCCTCTTAAATGAGCAAGCAACCTGTCTTCTTTTATATATGTCCACTTCATCTATGATTATTATATGATTATTGTCTCTGGCTAGTGCTGACTTGTGATGTAAACCAACTAAAATGGTCCCAAATGGCAAGCAAATGACCTCATTCTTCATAAGAGTAGGGATGTTTTGTTGTAATAGAATCCTTTCTAGGATCCATTTGCATTATGAATAAATGAAGCCAAGCTGACATTATTATTATTTTTTTTACAAAAAAATCAATATTATATTTTTGAACCACTGCTTTTAAACTCAGTTTATCAACATTATTTACTTTTCTTTTTATCTCCTATCTTAGAAATGTTTCATAATAGTGCCATGACTCACAGTGGGAGCTGCTGTTCAACTCCTAGAACAAGGGTAGTGAGTGAGTATGGAAGAAATTCAGCAGTTTTGGTGAAAAATGGTAACTATTTTTATTTAATTTTTAATGTTTAATTTTTTTGCTCCAGCACTATATGTGGTACCAATCCAACCAGTGTTTGCCAGAATAAGTCCTGCTGATTGCAGTGGAACTTTCCCAGGCAGTGCCATGACTAAGGGGATGGGGGGTATTCTCCACATCAAGTAATACCCCAGAGGGCAGTGTCAACTTGTCAGGCCTCCTCCTGCATCCCCTAGGTCTGAGTCTAATCCTCTTTTGTATATGTCCCCCACCTCTAACAATCTGGCAAAATTGGATCGCCAAGATTCCTATGTAGTTGAGCATCTTTGGCATTAATAATCAGAAGTGTATAATATGATAAACCATTAAGAAATATTAAGGCTGCTATTTGTCATTGAACCTTTAAAGGAATAATAAAGGCTGCCTACTTCTGAGTACATGTTGCACTTGTAAGAGTCTTCATATTTAAGAATGTTCCATGATAATGGATAGGAAAAGTACCAGTAATTTGCAGGTAGCCAAAATTAATAATAACTTTTCTGCCACCTTACCTTAAAAGCTCTCACCTTAAAAAACAGTTTTGTGGTCCCTAACTGTGATCACCCTTCACTCTCCTTCCTGTTACTTATGCAATAACAAACCAATTCAGGATGTGAGAACTCTAGCATAGATTTGGATGCATGTTACCAGTGGTGGTCTTAAGGTTAGTGAGATGGACAAAGATCAAGGCAGTGACAGGTTAAGCTTAGTGGCTCAATGTTTGCTGGCAGAACAGACTGAAGTGACTTACAATAAGCAACAACTGCTTTTATTCTCATACTTTACTCAAGTCCTACAGCTTGTTTGGGTTCTACAACATATATTTCCTGCAAAAATAGACTTCCATTAATTTACAAAACAGCTTGAATTTTTTACTTTTGAATGGCATTTCCTCACTACTCATTCAGTGCACTACGGACAGAATTCGGTAGACTCAAACTGCTCTCATAATTGATAGTTCCAAGAGCAATTTGATATTCTTGTCACTCAAACAAAGAGGTATCTAAGACTTAGTGTGGTGGCCATGATGAACCCCCTACAGTCACCCCCTACAGTTGTATACTGCCACCAAAAAATGGAGGCAGCCACCAGAAGAGAACATTTCTGTCAACAGCTGCCCTGAGTCTTCCGTGCCTAGCCAATACACTACAGATGTGGTGTGTTCATGCTATCCTCAAGACGGATCACTGGATGAATCTGAAATGTAAAAGTATTGGTGATGTTGATGACGGTGCATCCTGTTTAAAGCAAAATGAAGCTTCTTCCAGTCATCTCGAAAAGTGCCTCCAGTATAGCAAGGCATATTTGTCGATTATCTTCATGTGTACAGGCTCAGAAGATAAGCAACTATCACAGTGTATGTTATGTTATGATTTATTGTCAAATAAGGCCATGAAATTGTCAAAATTGTGAAAACATTGTGATAGTAGACATAAAAAACATACCACAAAGAGCATCAACTTTTTTCAAAAGTAAGAAGCAGGAGCTTCAAGAAAGTAATAAAATGGCTAAAAAGACTCCAACTGGTTATAACAGTGAAAATGCAGTGAGGACTTCATTTCAAGTTTCTCAACTAATAGCAAAAATTGGAAAACGGCACAGAATAGTTGAAGACCTTTTATTGCCTGCTGCAAAAATCATGGTGTCTAAATTGATCAATGAGAAAACTGCCAAGGACCTTTCTTTAATATATTTGTCAAATGACACAGTTAAGAAGTGAATTGACAGTTTGTCAGTGATATCAAGGAACAGTTATTAGAAAGAATTCACATTACCCCCCCCCCCCCCAATTTTGCTCTGATGAAAGTATAGCCATAACAAAGTGGCCTTATTGTGCTATGTTAGATATGAGCACAAGAGAAATACTTTTGGACTCATCCCTTTGTTCCCCTTGTTGGTACATATTGCAACCAAAGAAGTAGTTAACAATTTAAACATGGCTCATGTCATGGATTGGGTGAAATGCATTGCAATTAGCACAGACAGGGTCCAAGCAATGTTTGGAAATCTTACTGGATTGTAGCACAGATTAAGGAAATCATGCTGTCAGTGACTTAGTACCATTGTTGCATGCATAGGGGACTAGTTGCTAAGAAGATACCAGAAAATCTAAAACAGACCTTAAATGAATCAGTCAAAATTGTCAATTTTATAAAAATTAAATCACTGAATTCAAGACTTTTTGAACAGATTTACAATGATTTTGACAGCGAATGCCATCAACTTTTGCAATACTGTGGAGTTCATTGGCTATCTGAGGTAAATTTTTGTCTCATTTTTGGGAACTGAGAGACGAGATAAGATGGAGCAACAATTTCACCTCAGTGATGGTTGGACAGATTTTTCCTGGTTAGTAAGACTAGCATATATGTCACACATCTTCTTCCATTTAAATATGTTGATCTCCCAAACTGAAGACAAGATCAATGCAACAATGAAAAAGGGAATTGTGGCATCATCACCTATTGAACCAAAACTATGGACTCTTTCAAACGGGAGGAATTTCTCCCAATTCCGAATGGAGCCAATGCGGATTCATGTAAATTTGCTTGTTTAGCGAATTTACCTGAACCCCTGCTCCATTCGGAAGGCATTCGGAATTATTTCCCATTACCCGAAAATAACCCCCCCCCTTACCCGAAATCGCGTGAGAAGCTTAAATTCGCAATAACGTTAAACCCATGATTGCATTTGGAGTGACTTCCCTTTTGCCCGAATTTGCATAGAAGAATTAATTCGCAATAACGTGAAACCCCAGGATTGCGTTTGGATTGCCCTTGGATTATACTTCCAATTTCCCACGTCTGAAAGAGTCCTATGAGATGTTTCCAAACCTCACATATTTTCTTGGTTCCACTAACAAAGAATTCTCTGAGAAGGACACATCATTTATCACATGACATTTGAAGGATTTGCAGTTTAGGATATTATTGCATAAAGCTTCCCTCCTGATGCTGTTGTGGCTTTTAAACAACTGAAGCAGCAATGGTTCTTATCACATTACCAGGCAATTGAGAACTGATAACAGGTTGCCCATGAATCTTAACACACTGCCAAGTAGATAAATAGGTAACACTTTGGTAGGAATGTAAACAGCATTCTGTGCAATCATGCTGGCCACATGATCACAGAGTAGTCTCTGACAACGCTGGCTGAACAACTTTAAGGAAATCTAGGTTAGGAGTGAGCAGAATGAAAGCTAAACGTCCTTCACTCCCATATCCTCTTATTTACTGTATTTAAATTCAACAATATCTGTACATAACCAACAAAATTATTCACGGTGTTTAGCAACATCATCATTGATATAATATCACTAATAATATAATATCTATATGAGTCAATTTTTTAGGAACTGTTATATATTCTCACTCTCACCATTTTCAGTGAATAGAATCCAAACAGGCAGGTTCCTTTCGAGAATCTAAAGCTCCATGTGAAGATGAGTTGTATTGCAAAGACAGCCTGCTGTTTATATCAAAGGACCGAAAGAAAGGAGCAAAGCATTTAAGCAGCTCTGACTTCCTCTCAGTGTTTACACTTGGAGCCAGAACATCTGTGATGGCAGACCACAAGGCCAGAACAAAGAGATCAATAATGTTTCTGTTTAATGTTGATTTGTTTCAGCCCCTAGAGATGCAGGCAGAGGTCCCTGCAAGTCACACAACACAATTCTGAGGGACGTGCCAACAAGCCAGGTGCTGGCCATGAAAGAAGCTCCAAACTTGGCATCAGGCCTCTAATATCCCTGCCCAAATGAATAAAATAGATTAGTGGTGATTGAGGGGGCTGGTGTGTGGGATTATTAAAATGACACATCTATCTATTTTTATATTTATATTTATATCTATAGTCTGCAGACAGAGTTTCACTCATTTCAGAACAACAACAGTAGACAATTCCCATACAGATTCAGAGCTTAAATCTCTCCAGATCATTTTTCCCCCAGAGCCAGAGTTCAGCTCTCAAAAAGATAAAGTAATTATGGGAGGAAGCATCCCTTTCTGCATCTGCAAAGTTCTTTCCCCTTATGACTAAGAGAGTCGGCCATATACATCTAGAATTTTGAAGAAGGGCTTCAAATGGTCTGATCTGTTAGTACTCAGCATCTCTCACTTGAGAAATGAATTGTTAGGGAGGATTCACTGAGGTTGTGTTCAAACAGAAGGACTTGGCCCAGTGGTGACTGGTGGCTTCCATGGCAGTAGGGTGGTGAATCGCTCTGGGTTTCATCCAAACTTCACATGAGAAAAGAATTTCTGTGATATTTTTGACAAGGTACATTGCAAGACAAAATACAATGAGCTCAAAAATGCATACTTTTAGAAGACTTACAGTACATTTTGTACTCATGAAACCTTTACATTTTAAAAATGCAAATGGTTGAACATGCACGTAATAGAAAAACATGCACAAACACATTTTAGTCAGTGGGGAACATGTTTACAAAGAAGTGTATGTTAGGATAAGTGCCTAAATAAGTGCATACATTGTGCAAAATGTGTACAGAAAAGGCAAATGAATTTCCATGTCAGAATTTAAAAAACAAAAGTCTCATAACCCTCTATAAATGAAAGGTGGAATAGGAAAGGAAGGGGAAAGCAGAAAAATGAAATAAAATTGAAAATGAGAGCTTTCTATATCACTTTATGAGAAAAGGAAAAGAAAGAAGAATTCAAAGCTGGAGCTTTGTTTAATTATGGAACCATCTCAGCATACTTACCATTTTACCATTAGACAAAGGGGGGAAAAAGCTGTTAGGAAGCTAAGCTGAATTTCTCTACTTCCCTCCATTTTTCTGACATGACCTCAGTCAATGCACGATGTCTCATTACAGTCTCTTTTTTCTCATGGTTCTACCAGATCTAGAGCCTTGTAGTGCCAAAAAGAAGGTGCTCAAGATGACATGGGATATGTCAGTGAGCTACACAGCATAGCACTGAAAACATATGGGATGAGAGAGAGCTGAAATCCAAAGTCCTGAAACATGGTCAGACCATTTTCTAACTCTCCTTTGTAGGTGTTGTAGTGCTCACAAAAAAAAAAAAATTAAAAATCTAGGCTCATTTAATTAATAAAATGATCTTTTATATAAACTCAAATGAAAGTGGGCAGAATGGGAGAAAAACCAGAAAATGAGGCATTTACAAAGAGGAAAGCCACATCTCAATAGTAATGCCCACGTGTTGTATGCAGAAGTTCTGGTTTGTGATGGATGTGATAGAATATTACAAAAGAAATAACGAGAAAAAATTAGGTATGATATTCATTGACGCAGAAAATGCTTTCGACAGCGTAAACTGGGATTGACTCTTTGAAATTATGAGAAGGATGGGACTGGGAGAGAATTTCGAGAACTGTATAAAAAAGATTTACAAAGAACAAAAACCCCAAATTATAATTAACAGAAATAAATCAGATACTCCTTCCCTTTGGATTTCAAACATGCTCTCGTTTCCCCAATTCTGAAAAAACCCTCTCTCAACCCCTCTTCTTTGTCTAGCTACTGTCCAATCTCTCTTATTATTATTATTATTATTATTATTAACCTTTATTTATATAGCGCTGTAAATTTACACAGTGCTGTACATACAATCTTAAATTAGACGGATCCCTGCCCTCAGGCTTACAGTCTAAAAGAGACAACACAAAAGGAAGAGGGGAAGGTGATGGGAAAGGGGGTGAGGTCCAGTGGTTCTTCTCCCCCTCTGGGGCCAGAACCAAGGCAGATGGACAGGAGGGAGGGCATGGCTTCTTAATACAAAGTTAAAAGGAGGCATCCTGGGGCGGATGGCACAGTCCTGGGAAAGCTTCCCTAAATAATATAGTCTTTAACTCAGTTTTGAACCTGGTTAGGGAAGTGATGAGGCATGCATGTGGGGGAAGAAGGTTCCAGGAGTGAGGGGCAGCAAGTGAGAAGGGACGAATCCGGGATGGGGCAGTGGAAATCCTCGGCTGGGACAGGAGACCTAGACTACCAGAACGGAGGGTACGAGAAGGAGTGTGAGGAGAAAGAAGTTCAGACAACTAAGGAGGGGCCAGTCCGTGGAGGGCTTTGAAAGTCAACAACAAAAGCTTGTACTGGATGCGGAAGGGGAAGGGGAGCCAGTGAAGGGAGGATAAAAGAGGAGAAACATGGTCAAAGCGGCGAGCAGATGTGATAATACGTGCAGCTGAGTTCTGGACAGAGATTAAAGGATGGAGATGAGAGAGAGGAAGCCCTGTCAGAAGGAGGTTACAATAATCTAGTCATGATACCACTAGGGCATGGACCAGAGTCTTGGCGGTGGAGGCCGAGAGGAAAGGACGGATTTTAGCAATGTTGTAAAGAAAGAATCTACAGGTCTTGGCGGTGGCCTGAATCTGGGGAGTAAATGACAGCGAGGAATCAAAAATGAAGCCAAGACTGCGGGCTTGCTGAACCGGCTGAATAGAAATGCCGTCAACAGAAACAGAAAAGGAGTATTGAAGGGTGGGCTTCCTTTTCTCTCTAAGGTTCTGGAACGGGTAGTTTATTCTCGCTGTCTTGAGTTTCTCGAAGCCAATTCCATCCTGGACCTTTTTCAGTCTGGTTTCCACCCACAGCACTCTACAGAGACGGCCCTCACCAAGATCTCAAATGATCTCTTGCAGACCAAGGCGAATGGCCTCTACTCTATTCTCATTCTTCTAGATTTGTCTGCGACTTTCGACACCGTGGACCATTGTCACTTGCTTGACTAACTTTCTGACCTTGGGTTCATCAACTCTGTTCTCAACTGGTTTAAATCTTACTTGTCAGACCAATCTTTTGCCATGGTCACAGGTGGTCAGACTTTCTCCTCTGTTCCCTTATCTGTAGGAGTTCCTCAGGGCTCTGTCCTGGGTCCCCTTCTGTTCTCTCTATACACATTGTCCCTTGGTAAACTCATCAGTTCTTTTGGTTTCTCCTATCATCTGTATGCCGATGACACCCAGATGTATCTTCCCACCCCTGACCTTTTGCCGGGGCTTGAACAGCAAGTTTCATCTTGTCTGGCTGCCATCTCTCAGTGGATGCAGCATCGGCACTTGAAGCTCAACATGTCTAAGACAGAGCTTCTTGTCTTCCCACCTAAGCCCACCCTTCAACATTCCTTTTCTATTTCTGTTGACGGCACTTCTATTCAACAGGTTCAGCAAGCCCGCAGTCTTGGTTTCATTTTTGATTCTTCTCTGTCATTTACTCCCCAGATTCAGGCCACCACCAAGACCTGTAGATTCTCTCTTTACAACATTGCTAAAATCCGTCCTTTCCTCTCAGCCTCTACTACCAAGACTCTGGTGCGTGCCCTAGTGGTATTGCGACTAGATTATTGTAACCTTCTTCTGACAGGGCTTCCTCTCTCACACCTCCATCCTCTAATCTCTGTTCAGAACTCAGCTGCAGGTATTATCACATCCGCTCGCCACTTTGACCATGTTTCTCCTCTTTTATCCTCCCTTCACTGGCTCCCCTTCCCCTTCCGCATCCAATACAAGCTTTTGTTGCTGACTTTCAAAGTCCTCCACGGACTGGCCCCTCCTTACTTGTCTGAACTTCTTTCTCCTCACACTCCTTCTTGCACCCTCCACTCTGGTAGTCAAGGTCTCCTGTCCAAGCCTAGGATTTCCACTGCCCTGTACCGGATTCGTCCCTTCTCACTTGCTGTCCCCCACTCCTGGAACCTTCTTCCCCTACACATGCGCCTCATCACTTCTCTAACCAGTTTCAAAACTGAGTTAAAGACTATATTGTTTAGGGAAGCATTTCCAGAATTGTGGAGATGGAATGGGGGTATGTATTCATGTTTTCCATGAATTTGGGGACTTTCTTTAGGTATGGGGGCAAACATTCCCTGAAAATCACATAGATTTTTTTTAAAAAATGGATTCAGGGGTTTGGGCAACTGAATGGAGGATTCAGATGGCATAAAGATGGGTTCCAGTGTTCCAGCTTGTGGGGTGCACTATGTCTATTCCTGTGTTTGATGGAGAAATTGTCTTGTTGTTTGCCTACAAGTCATTTCCCAATTATGGCAAACCTATTTCAGGGTTTTCTTGGAAAGATTTGTTGAAAGGGGCTTTGTCTTTGTTTTCCTCTGAGGCTGAGAGAGTGTGACTTACTCAAAGTCACTTTGATCTCCAGAGCCAAGAAGTCCAAGTTTCAAACAGGCTGTGTACTCCCCAGTGACAGGGAAATGTGATAAGATCCACCACAGTTACATCCCAGATATATTGCAGGAGCAAAGCTGATGCAATAAACTCCTTTGTCAGTTCCCTTTAATCCTGTCTCCCTGCCTAATGCCTTTCAGTATTTTATTTTATTTTATTTTTTATTCCAGAGCTCTGCTACAGCAATGACAGTTAAAAATTAAAATTAAGCAAAAATAGCAGGGGGAAGACAATCAGGCTGCTTGTGAATATCAAAGGGGAAGAAAGCCAGGGGAAGAGGAGAGGACACTGACACCATGTGACTGACAATAACACAACTTTCTTGGCAAGTGAGATTTCACACCTGGGCACTTACTCTATTGACAGCTCATTGGTGGGTTTCCCCATCAATGAAAAAGGATGCCTTGATCCTGATTGGGAGACACGGTGGCTATGGATCAGAAGTGTCATTGTATGATAAAGTATCACCTAAGCCACCTTTTCCAGGTGTAGTCATGCTTTAAAAGCCACATGTAGTAATATCAGTAGTCCAGTAGTGCTCAAACCACTGTACCATGCTGGCTCCCACACCACGGCTAACTAACTTGTCTAATTCAGCATAAATCAGTTTCCAGTGACAATATTATCCAGCCATGGCTGCATCAGGCAAGATTTTTCAAAACACCCTAAACATCTCCCCCTCAACAAGAATTCTCACCCCTTGAATTGTTTCACTAAAGGACCACTGGTGTTTGATATTCAGAACAAGGATGGGCAACTTGTGGTCCTCCAAATGTTATTAACATGCAGCTTCTATTAGCCTTACCAGCATAACTAATAGTGTAGGATTCTGAGAATTAGAATCTAGCAACATCTGGGAACCACAAAACAGGATCAATAGCTCTATCTATCTATCTATCTATCTATCTATCTATCTATGCATCTATGGAAGAGAGGGGGGGAATAACTTAATATAATACTCCTAAATAGTAATCTGGATGTCAGCCCTACTCTTGTGCACAGTTTTACATCTATTAAATTTGACAGATATATTTGCCTTGAGGTAAGGGATAGTCTTCTATCTTTTCCAGAGTTCAGTTATAAAGGCAGCATTCAATCTTCAGTATATGTAGCTGGTTCCTCAGTTCAGGAGCAATTTGACATAAGGGATCCATATTAAGGATTCTAATTCTAATAAAACTCAGGCCATGGCTGTCTTACAGAGGTGTGCTCTTGCACAACGATCTCCTTCACACAATACAAACTTGTGATATCTGACAATTTAATTAGCTTCATCTCTTTACCTAGGAAACTTGCTGTCTTCTTTTATTAGATATCTCAGTAGCTTTTGACATTCTTACACTACATGAGCATGTTGGAAAGACAGTCTACCTTTATTGGTCTTGACTTTTGGAAAATGTGTTATAACTTCACAATTCGACATATTCACTTGCCACCTTGCCAAACATTGCTCCAACCTAACAAGGAACATGTTCTTGGTTTCATTTTGAAGAATGAATTGTTGTGCAAGCATGCATAGGAGAATGTGCCTCAGTAAGAAAAGCTGGATGAAAGGATAGCAAAATATAGTAAATTCCTAATCAATTTAGGAGAGGCAAAACCAGAATGGCCCATTCTGGAATTTGTAGTTTGTTGTGGCACTAGAACTCTCTGACAAAGAAGGCTAAATATCTCACAAAACTACAAATCTCAGAATTCCATAGCACTAAGCCCTGGCAGTTGAAGCAATGTTGAACTACATTATTTCTGCAGTGCAGATTACACCTACCATAATTTTCTCAGATACAGTTGCATGTCATTCCTTTAGAAAACCAAACTCCAAACAACAATGTAGAAGATGTACTCAGTGGGATAGCTGACTCATTTCTTGTCAACTGATTATTGCAGAACCTGCAACTTTTATAATTACGTAGTGACAGCTGGATTCACTGGGGCCTAATAAAAGCCAATTAACAGAAAGTAGCTGAAAGTTTGCTTTTTCTTTCCCTCTGGATAAAGAAGGAAGAGATTCCACTTTTTCTTCATCCTCTCCTTGCATAGCAGTTTGTGCATACATTAGCTATACAGGGAAAGAAACATGAATAAAACCCTGGTATGTGCTCTCTTTAAGGAAAAAAATAATTGCACAGAATTCACCTAGCTTAAGCTGTGGTAGATCAGAAACCCACATTTCTTTATCTCAGTGGTGTAATCAGTTTACACACAAACGTTGGGTGGGCGGTCTGGGGAACATGAAAAACTCCTTACATCAGGAGACCCAAATAATAGACCAGAGATGAGATTGTTGAAAAAGGGGCAGCCCAACCTGAACTGCTCGCTTCTGATTTAAACAGTAAGCTCTTCCATATGAGGAAAAATATGCCAGAAAGATGCTGGAGGTTGGAGTATGTTTTTGTTGTCCTAGGATTACCAGCACATGGTTAAAAAAAATTATATGGTAAAGGTTTTAGTTGTAGAATTTTGAGCACCACTTCACTTGCAGGGGAAATTAATACAATGGTCTTTTGGTTATTACGATCCTTTTGTTGGGAAATGGTATGCCTATTGATCATTTTTAATCTGCAGGGCATTTTTCATAGAATCTTAAAGTTGGAAGAGACCACAAGGGCCATCCAGTCCAACCTCTCCCATGCAGGAATTCACAATCAAAGCATCCCTGATAGGTGGCCATCGAGCCTTATTTATTATTATTATTATTATTATTATTATTAAGCTTTATTTATATAGCGCTGGAAATTTATACAACACTGTACATACAATCAACAAAAATAGATAAAGTAAACCTGCCTATAATGTGCATTCTACAAAAATAATTAAATATTATACATATTAGTGCATGTTAAGATTCAATAAAATAAGGCAATAAAATAAGCCTTTGTTTAAAAAGCTCCAGAGAAGGAGACTCCACCAGACTTGGAGGGAATGTGTTCCACTGTGAAACAGCAATCACTGTCAGGACGTTCCTCCTAATGTTTAGGTGGAATCTCTTTTCCTGGAGTTTGCAGCCATTGTTCCATTTTTCCTTTTCTCTGGAGCACAGAACACAAGCTTGCTTCATCCTCAATATGATGCTCCTTCAAATAGTTAAACAGGGCTATCATATCCAGGCTAGTCCTCTTAACTGTCTCTTCTCCAGGCTAAACATACCCAGCTCCCAAAGTCTCTCTTTGTAGGGCATGGTTTCCAGACCCTTCACCATTTTGGTCACCCTCTTCTGCACATGCTCCAGCTTGTCAACATAATTTTTGCACTGTGGTACCCAGAACTGGACAGGTGAGGCCTGACCAAAGCATTATTACGTCCCTTGATCTAGACACTATATTTTTATTGATGCAGCCTAGAATCATATTGGCCTTTTTAGCTCCTATGTCATGCTGTTCACTCATGTTCAATTTGTGCTCTACTAGGCCTCCTAGATCCCTTTCACACATAGTCTTGTTAAGCCAGGTGTCCCCCATCCTATATCTGTGCATTTCATTTTTTGTCCTGATTGCTGCTTACATTTCTCTGAATTGAAATTCATTTTGTTAGCTTTGGCCCAGCTTTCTAATCTGTTAAGATCATTTTGAATTTTTGTCCTGTCTTCTGAGGTATTAGCTACTCCTCCTAATTTTGTGTCATCTGAAAATTTGATAAGCATTCCCCCTATTCTTTCATCCAAGTCATTGATAAAGATGTTGAATAGCACTGGGCCTAGGACCAGTGGCATCACTAGGGGTGCAGAGATGTGGATTGCACCAGCTGACACCCTAAGGGTGGGGGGGAACACCACTGGTCTTCAAACACCTACCTTTTGGCAAGAATGGGCTGGACAGCCATCTGCTTCCCTTTAAAATGCCTTAAAAGATGGTGGGAGTGGGGTGAATCTCAGTAGGAGGAGAATTTTTTAAAATTCAAATTGCAATTTAAAAAATATATATTTTTTAAATTTCCTTTAAAAACATCACATTTTAACCAAATCTTCACTATACATAGGTAAATACATTTATGTTGTGCATGTGATATTGCAATTTGAAGTTATAATTTCAATTGTGCTAGTTATTTATGTCACAACTATTAGCATTGCAGTGCTATATTGGAATTACGATGTATGAGAAACATTAGTGCAAAAAAAGTATTGCTAAGGATTCTGTATGGTGTGAAACAGAAGGAGGTCAATGGTATCTCATGGTATCACCAACCCTAGAGATGCCACTGCCCAGGACAGAACCTGGTCACTCCTCTGCAGGATGAAGAGGAGTTATTGCTGAGCACCCTTTGGGGTCAGCCGGTCAACCAATCCACCTAAAAGTTTTATTGTCTAGCCCACATTTTACTAGCTTGTTTGCAAAAACATCATGGGGGACTTTGTCAAAGGCATTACTGAAATCAAGATATGCTGTGTTTACCACGTTCCCCATCTATCAAGCTGGTTATTTTATCAGAAAAAGAGATCAGATTAGTCTGGAATGACAGTTTTGTTTTGTTTTCCATATGTGTTGAGAGATTTTAGATAGAATTAGAGTAGATTCTGTCTCTGTAACCTGAAAATGGTGTCTCGGTACACCATCTGTTCCTAGTGATTTATTTCTCCCAAGTGCTCAGACTGCAGCTCCTACTTCACTTTCTAAAACTGTAAGTTCATCTTCCAATGGTTCTTCCTTGAATGAATCTGTCAGCCTTTAACCTCTTTTATATAGTTCTACAGTGTACTGTTGCAATCAACTTTTTATTTGTACCTAGTTGTATTATATTCTCCTTGCTGGCCATAGAAGATCTTCACTCTTCGTTTAAGTTTTCCTTTGATATGTTGATTCTTATGGAAGTAGTCTCTTGTTTTTCTATTTTTGTTGTCATCTTCTATTTCTCTACATTGATTATTATAGTAGTTCTTTTTGTCCCTGTGTACAGGTCACTGGATGGTTGCATTCATGGTTCTGTTCCCTGTATATCTCCCCCTTTACTTTTGCTTTTCCTCTGTCCTTAACTGCTTGAAGAATTTCATTCACTGAGACTTCTCTTTCTTTTTTGGCTTCAAACAGTGTCTGCAGCCAAATGTTGTACATTATCTTTTACATTATCTAATGTAATGTTTTACATTATCTTTAAATTCTACAGGGATGTTCTTTCAGGTTGTATTTTGGCTTGAGGGTTGGTTCACTGTTATTCTTTAGCATTACTCTAATGTGCTTCATTGCCACAATCTGCTCCTGGTCTTGTTTTTGTAAAGATAATGGAGCTTTTCCATCTTCTGCTTCACACCAGGTGATGTCCATGTATGCAGTCACCTCTGTGGCTGCTTGAAGAATGTGTTTGCGATGAACAAATTGTTGGCCTCACACAATTAAATCAGTCAATTGCATTCTTCCTTTCTTCACCCTAGTCCAAATTTCTCTACAACCTTTGATTCTCCCCCGTTTCCTGTTTTTGCATTCCGATTGCTTATGATATTAATTCCTGTTTTGTGAGATCAATTTCCTCCAGGACTCCAGCATAAGATCTTTCAATTATTATTATTATTATTATTATTATTATTATTTCTTCTTCTTCTGTAGTTAGAACATAAACTTAGATCATGGTTTTCCTGGAAGTCTTATGTTATTATGTCAGACTTTGCACTATATCTTTTGACTGCTTTTCCTTCATCTCTTGCCACCATTTCTTCTTAGATTTTCATTCCCTAAGTAAAACACTGTGTAATCATACGACTCCAATCCTGTCAATTTTAGTTCAGTGAACTGGAGGAGGAGGAGGCAGATTATCAGGAAGCTGCAGCTCTTGATAGTGGAGTTGTCTCTGAGTCTGAGGAGTTGGGGGCTGGAGTGGTGAGGGACTCTGCTCCTCAGCAGGAAATGGCAAAGGCTGACACCACTAAAGATTATACACCCCCATTCTTCCTTGGATGGCAAAGTGAGAAGTGCCAAGCCCATTGGTGGTTTACTCTGCAAAGCTAATTAATTAGGCCCCAGGTGTTGTTGAGATAGCTGGCCATAAATCTCCCAGCAGTCCTCCGTGTTGTTCTCAACAATTTAATCTGGGTAACAGGGAATTCTGGTTCTTGTGTTTCTTTGACCTTTGACTGGCTATACTTTGATGACTTTTATGTTTTATACTTTGATGACTTTTATTCCTTACAGGGTCTTGTTAATGACTCTTAGACAAGCTGACAACCACCTCATGCATCTTCCTTCACCTGCCCTAGTTGATTACAGGAAGAAGAAAAAAATCTCAAATTACTATGTCTTGGTAGTTCCCAGGAAACTGCTTTCAGTCATCAGAGTGCAGTCATCCCATGGTGACTGAACAGCTACAGAAAGTGGACATCAGTAGGCCCCTATTTTGTGTCGGCAAGGGTTAGTTCATTTATATGCTTTGGGCGGTACAGCTCCAACCATACCTACTTCTTTTAAACTAAAGAGTCTCCCCACTTTGGAATATCGCTACAGTTTAATCCAGACAAGGCACCCAGTCCCATAGATTTCCATGGAAACTAAAGGTGCATTTACATTGTAGAAATAATGCACTTCAAGCACTGTAGCTCCATCCTACAGAATCCTTGCATTTTGAGTTTTACAAGGTCATTAGTCTTCTCTACTAAAGTGTTCTGGTGCTTCACAAAACTACAAATTCCAGGGTTCTGTAGGATGGAGCCATGGCAGTTTAAGTGATGTCAAACCACATTGAATGCAAATACCTTTGTCTGGATTCACCTTTTGGTGTGGAAATCTGTGGATAATAATGGTTATCTGGATCTGTTCAGTTTGGTTTCCAGTTAAATCTACTGCCTTTGTTATCCTGACTGATGACATTTGGTTGCCAAGAACATGTGGGGTGATCCTTTGAATCATGGCTAGGATCCTTAGTGAGAGCACAGTGATGTTTTGAATCTGCCACATTTCTTTATAGCTTTCTGCATGGTATCCTTTTGGATGGATATAAGAGTTAGAAGTATTTTGCAAAAGCTCCACTCCTACATCACTGGGAAATTCTTGGAAGGTGATTGAAATATGTTAGTCTTTCTCATGCACCTCTGAAAATGCTTCCAGTAAAATTTTAAAGAGGTAGTTCTTATCTTTAAAGCCCTATTTGACCTGACTGTAGGATACCTGAGAGTTCTTATTGCCAAATATACTCACACCTAAGTTGCTGTGATCAACCTGTTGCTCCAAGTATGAATTCTTGCCATAAGCAGATTGTATCCAACACTTAGCAGAGCATTCTGATTTGCATCCTCCCCCATGTTTATGAAATTTGTTACCATTTGGACTGGAATTCACCAAATTCAAAAGCTTGACCTGTTTCAAATAACTATTAAGAATATTATTTTTAAGCATGCTTTTCAATTCCATATGTGCTAGAGTTTAGCCAAGTTTGTGTTATTTTCCCTGCTGTGAAAACAACACGTTGTACTTTTGCTTTTTGTATTTCCACATTTCTTTTTCTAAAGAATAAACTCAGAACATTTTGGTTTGAGAATGGAAATGAGGTAAAAAGTAGCTTGTAATTCCATGAACAACTAAAATGTACAAACCCAGAATACTTCAGGTTTAGTTAGTTTATCATATGCTTAACTATAGTCATCTGGGGCCCATCCTGAGAAACTGGAAGAACACTTGCTAAGGACTAATATGCCTTGCAGGAATCATGTAGTTTGACACCACTTTAATGCCATGGCTCAATGCTGTGGAATCCTGGGATTTATACTTTTGTATCAGGAAGTCTGATGCCACAACAGACTACAAATCCCAGGATTCCATAGCATTGAACCATGGCAGATAAAGTGGTGTCAAACCACATTATTTCTGCAGTGCTAATTATACTTACATCCACTGATTTCAGTGGGAGTTATTTGTGAATAAACATGCTTGGTTTCAAGCCATAGTCCAAGGTGGTAAATGGCAAGGTTTTTATGTTGCAATAAATTAGATGTAGTCCTTAAGGTGTAATAGACTCTTTTTGATAATTTTGCCACAGATTAATCTGGCTTCTTCCTGGAAATATCCTTGTTAATATTAATTAACTGTATTGAGTCTTAAGGCCATCATCCCGTACCAAATGCTCAGGCTAATATTTATTTTAAAATATTTCTGGATTGCCATTCATATACCATTTTTTTAAAAAATACAATGAAAGAAAGAAATTATTAAACCAAAGGTGGGGGGGGGGATAGGAAAGTAGAAAGTAAGCAAGAGTTAAAGCAGGTAGTTTCAGTCTTCCAAAGACAAAAGAAAAACCAGGAATAATCCATGAAATAGGCAACATCTGTCTTTTCTGGAGCTTTTCTGAAACTATTACTTACAGCCCCACAAGTGGATCCATTCATACATCATTAAGGAGCCTATCACATGAAGCTAAAAAAGTGGAATTGAATAGACACATCTATGGCACCATGGCTGATCTGTCCTCCATCTATGACTACCACACACATTTTCATTGATGAGCTTTTCCCATCAATTTCTGCCTATATTGCTGCTATAGTGTTGGGAAATCACTCAGTCGCAGGCAGAGCTGGAGGTTGCAGGCAGGCTTCTTCCGCCGCGTTTCAAAAACGCTCCTTTTATTGTCTTTGGTTACATCATGAGTTACATGCTACATTATTGGCTACACAGTATGAGGTTACATGATTGGATACAAAAGTACACTTGGCGGGTGCTGATTGGGCCAGGCAGCATCACCTCAGTGAGCGGGTGTTTCAAATGTGGGTTAGCAAACCATGTATCCGGCCCACTATCAGGGCGGGGTGGTAGCCGCCTCGCGGTCTGCCAGCGAGAGCCCCACACCTCCCTCTTTTTTGTTTTTTATGAGCTGGTATACATAGCCTGCGAACCCCCTCCTCTGCGCACCCGCCGAGGCAGAAGAGGCGACCATCCGGACCAATCCGGGGAGGCACTGGATGAAGCAGCAAAGCCCAATCAAACACACCACCGCGATCATGAGATACTGCACCAAAGATCGAGCCCACCCCAAGGGGAGCCAACTCCAGAGGCCTTCCCACCAATCTCCCAGAGATGACTCTCTAATCTCTTGGGCGAGCTTCCTCAGTTGTCCTATTTGATCCTCTACCTTCTGGCTGTTATCAGTCATGTTGAAGCAACACATGCCTTCCACTGTCTCGCACCCTTTGTGGTGTAAGAGTAGCAAATAGTCAATGGCTGCTCGGTTTTGCAAGAGTCCGTGCCTCAGCTCGGTCTGCTCCTGGTTGAGCAGCCCTAAAGCTTTGGATGTGGCATTCAAATTTTTGTTGCCCAGCATGCAAGCTCATGTATGTTTTTGCATTCCCCACTGCTAACCCAGGAACCCCCACCAAGGAGAAGGCCAATGACAGGTACTCGGCTTTGCTTAGCAGCTTCACTTCTGAGTCGCAGTCTGAGCTAAGCTGAACCGATCTCCTGGTTCGGATCTTGTGTTTGGGGGGTAGGATGAGGGACAATCGGCTCAAGCAGCACCTTGTTCCGTGTGTGAGGTTAGCGGGGATGTAGTTGAAGGTGTACCCCGCACATGTCCAAAACCACCCAAGAGGTAGCTGAGCGAATTTATAAACATATGATATGTTTACATAGCTGGAGCAATTGAGTTCATACCTGTGGCCAAGACGGACGCAATTTGCAGCCGTGCAGTTGACCATGCGAGCGCACGTCATGTTACTGTCAGCCACCCGAGGGGTTAACAAGTGTGTGGCTGAGGATGGCACCTTTTTCGTCTGAGCTCCCCAATTGTGGTATCCTCGGTACCCCTCATTGTGCAAGTGGTTGCCCTTACTTAGACCATTGTAAAACCAGGTCTCATTTTGCATATCGCGAGGATCTTGACAAACAGGTATGAGGCATGTACTTAATATCTCCCCTACTGCATGTTGGTTAGACAGGCAGAAGGAGGATTGATTAAGCGAGAGGGCGAAAGCTTCCCAAACATTTACAGGCTGGGTGGGTGATTGGGTAGTGCTCCTGCTCACAGTTCCTGGCACAAAGAGAAACAGAAAAATACATATCATGACTACAGAATTAGCATTTAGCGCTGCAATTAGCGCAACAGTAAAGTTCTCGTCAGTCTTTTGCAGGCCCTGTTGTTGTATGAGTTTTTTGGCCTGGTTGCTCAAGGCTTTGATCTGTCCCCAGGTCACCGGGTCATTCCGTCTCCCTGGTCCCCTCTTCCTGGCCTGGCACTCAGTGTCCTTTATCTGCATGTTGAAGCCTGGAATTGGGTTCTTCAGTCCGTCGTGCCACGACATGGGGTTGGATGTCCTCTGCCATGGCTACTGTTGGGATGGGGCTGAGTGAGAAATTTGGGATCGGCGTTTTCAGTCCTTGGTGCATGCCATGGGTAGGCTATGAAGAATGTTTCTGAAATAAATAATCTGACAGTAAAGTTAGATGATTCCAAGCAAATCAAATACAACAGATGTGGCCCGGTTCACAACCTGTTTGTTTTTGTTGGTTGGGGGATGCATTCCCCCCCCCCTTTTTTTTTTTTGTAGAAGAAAGCTATTTGAGTCAGTAAAAGGGAGGATGAGGAACGTTTTATGTCCCCCTAACCTCTGGGCATAGGGAGAGTTCAAAAAACTGGAGATATTTGCACCATCTGCTAATTGCTTGGGAGTTGTACCAAGCAATTTGAACTGAGAAGATGTACCACCTCTGAGATTGAAAGGAAAAGGTTGGCCTGTGCCTTTCAACTTGCAGAGTTTTCTGAGCATGTGAAGAGTATAAAAATGCAGAAGCAGAGGATGCAACGCATTTGAAGAGACAGAGTGCCGGGATGGCCTCATCCACTCATAGGCAGTGATAAGAAAACTAAGAAAATTGTTAGGAACATAGGTGGGGGAGAAAAGATTAGCGTCTTCCCCCTTTTGGACTTTAAACAGTGTGGGTTATCCATAGGAAGGAACATAAATGGATGGCAACAGTAGATTTTAGTAAAGGATGTAGTACACCAATTTTGCAAAGAACAGGAAAACTGTTTTAGCAGATCCTTTTCTGCAAGCAGAGCTATGAAGCACGGGAAAAGCTCAAAAACAAAAGGACAAAGCAGAGGAGAAGGAGGAGGAAATCCCCCTCTATATTTCCTCTGAATCTCACCAAGAGGAAGAGTGAGATAGACTGTGCTTCTAAGTGAAGCTCTCTCTCTAAGAAGCAATGCATGAAGGAAGGATGCAGAAAAACATAAATGAATGTAGGAAGAGTACAAGAAATTCAGACTTATGTATTGCAAAAGTATGACATAAGCCCAAACACGCTAACAAAAAGACAAATGAACAATTTCTAGGTGCAAAAGGAATAGAACCTGTTTCTAAATATGTACCACACTTAAGGTTGATGTGATATGTAGTCCTTTAGCACAGATAGACTGTGCTGATCAAGATGAAGCTTAACAGAAATTCCTATCAAAAGTCAACACAGCAAGGACTTTTAGAGCAAGAGAAAGGAGCTGCCTTCAGATTTGCAAATCACAGACAGCCAAACACACAGATAGACAAATGCAAACAGCAATTAACACCTATTTTGACCATTCTGGCCTCTAGCTTTTGAAATTCTCCAGCCAAGCCTATCCCACAAAGAACACAGGCAGGCTGAGCTGACCACTAGAAGAAGGAGATATAGAACATGGAAGACCTAGTTTTCCCAAGCACCATGCTAAGTACTGATTTTATTCGACAAAATGTGATGTTCTCTTTGTCTGCAAGACTTGTGCATCCAGATGTGATTTTTAATTATGCTTTACCACAACCAAAATAGCAACAATAGCACAGATTTGAGTCAAGGGAAAAAACTAGAAACTCTTGTCCCTTTACAATTTCCACAATTAGAAGACTCTATCAGATTTTCTTTTTACACATGTCTCCAAACAACCATGTCCAGGCTATATAGGAGGCCTATAGTTTAAAAAGAGAGGACAAACTAAAAGCATACAGAATCAGTTGAAAGGCAGAATGGAGGAAGAGACCAAAAGGTTGAGACAGTGTCACTCTTGGGCTACACATTCTCAGGAAAGGAGAACGAAGAACTAGACTCATGAAGAGAGCAAGCTCAGACTTAAAGAAGCAAAAGAAAAGAAACTCTTTCAGCTAAGCAAGAATATAGACCCAATGATCTGCCAACAAAAATCTCACACACAATACAATTTCAGGTTGCAAATTCATGAGGACAAGACAAAGGGCTAAATTTTCTAAATATCAGACTTGAACAGGGCAAAAAGAACCCTAAAACCAAACCAAACCAAAACCAGGTTCCAAAATCTAAGCAGAAGACTGCAGAATCAGCAGGCTGCTGACTCTGAGCATGTAAAGGACAACAAAAGGGAAAACTGAAAAACACATAGTATGAGAGTGTTGATAGAAATATGGAGAAAGGAAAGTTGATGGAATGGAGGATACTAAGCAATCATCATCTGCCACGGCTTATAGATTCATAGATTCATAGAGTTGGAAGAGACCACAAGGGCCATCCAGTCCAACCCCCTGCCATGCAGGAACTCTCCATCTCCAAATGTACAGCTAAGCCACTGGATGGTAACTGTCTGCTCTATCCACTGCACATCGATACCATCAGGCTCTATATCTGCTGGGTTTGGGGCTGCAAATGGTAACAAAACTAATTGTGCCACTGACATTTCTATGTCCTGGCAAACTCTGAGCATATCTGCCCATGTGAGATTTCTAGAAGCCATCAATTGTTGTAAGGCTTGCTGACAATCTTTGCTGTCTTTTGCCAACTTGATGAACAATTCTGTGGCCACTTCTGGATTATCATCCTGCTGTGCTGAGGCTGTTTGCAGCCCATTAACAAAGTCAGCAGGGAGTTCAGCAAGCTCTTTTTGAATGGTAGCGAAACCTTTCTCAGGCTGATCGGAGAAAGGCATCTTCTGAAAAACCAAAATTACACAATCAGAAGATATTGCTAGGACCTTTGGAGGTAGCTCTGTCTGTGTAACTGGAAAAGCCTGGAAACCCTCTGCAAGTTCTATCCCAGTGAGGGCTCCTTTCTGCTGCTCATCCTGAAATGCTGCTTTGACTGCAAAAACTGACTCCTGTGAAGGAGCAATGGGTAAGGGAGCGCTTGTGGAGTTAGGCTCTGCTGCCCTTTCAAAAGTTACAGGAAGCAAGGCCGGATGACCATCTGGTTCCCATTGTATGTCTCCCTCTGACATGTTGACCCCTTGCCGCCTAGCCTCCGCAATTCCGGCAGCAACGGCTCCCATCCGAGCTGGCCATGCTCGGGCGGGGTCCGTGCCTCCAGAGGTGACGGTGGCAGATTTTTGCAGCTGGGGCAATGGGAGGGCCACGACAGGGAAATTACTTATGGCTTGTGGTGGTGTCAGCAAAGACATGGGAGAGGGAGTGGGTCTTGACTCATTAAGCCTAACGACTGCGGTGTTCACTGTTTGCCATGCTACCAAATGTGGCAGCGAGGCACGAGGTTCTGCTTTCAAGTGACTCCCTATCATCTCCCACTGATCTGTGGAGAGTCTTCCCTTCTCGGGATACCAGGGACATTGGCATGCAATTTCCAATAGGAGTGCCTCAATCTCCCCCAGAGACAATTTCCTGTCTGTTATCAGCCGCTTAACCAGCTGATGTAATTCTTTCGCGTGAGCTTTCTGCTCAGAAGATAACGATCCACCCATACTTACGGGATCCTGAGATTAGGATGAGCGCGCAGACTTTTCCAGTCGAGTAAGCAAGGCCTTATCTATCACGTCGGGGTCACCAGATGTTGGGAAATCACTCAGTCGCAGGCAGAGCTGGAGGTTGCAGGCAGGCTTCTTCCGCCGCGTTTCAAAAACGCTCCTTTTATTGTCTTTGGTTACATCATGAGTTACATGCTACATTATTGGCTACACAGTATGAGGTTACATGATTGGATACAAAAGTACACTTGGCGGGTGCTGATTGGGCCAGGCAGCATCACCTCAGTGAGCGGGTGTTTCAAATGTGGGTTAGCAAACCATGTATCCGGCCCACTATCAGGGCGGGGTGGTAGCCGCCTCGCGGTCTGCCAGCGAGAGCCCCACACTATAGCATTAGAATTGTGTACAATAATGACTAGTCTACAGTTGCAGCATTGGCCAGCCACATGGTGTCAGTTTCCTCTTCTCCCAGGCAACCTGGTTCCTTTTTTAATTTTTTAAAATTTTCTCCCCACCCCCACCCCCACCCCATATCACGTTGCCATAATGCCTAAATTGTGTAAAAAGGAAAGGTGGGGATGAAAGGCATGTTGATAAAGCAATAGGGCAGGGAGGTAGGGTTAAGGAGGTTGCTGGGAAACAGAGTCCCAGACCAGCAATGGCTGCTGCAGTGATTGCAGATACATGCAATAGGGATTGCTCCCAAGCCAGTATGCATGTGTTTTCTTTCATTAAATCAAATGTGGCAAGAACAGGGACTCATGTGATAATTTTTTAAATCTCAGCTATTTATTATTATTATTATTATTATTATTAATTTTATTTATATAGTGCTGTAAATTTACACAGTGGACTCTCAAATGGGAGGAATTTCTCCCAAATCCGAATGGAGCCCATTCGGATTCACGTAAATTCGCTAGTTTAGCGAATTTACGTGAATCCCCATTGCGTTTGGAAGGCGTTCGGAATGTCTTCCTATTACCTGGAAATAACCCCTCCTTGCCCGAAATTGCGTGAGAACCTTTAATGCGCAATAACGCAAAACCCATGATTGCATTCGGAGTGGCTTCCCTTTTGCCCGAAATTGCGTGAGAAGAATTAATTCGCAATAATGTGAAACCACAGGATTGCGTTTGGATTGCCCTTGCATTATACTTCCAATTTCCCACGTCTGAAAGAGTCCAGTGCTGTACATACAATCGTAAATTAGATGGATCCCTGCCCTCAGGCTTACAGTCTAAAAGAGACAACACAAAAGGAAGAGGGGAAGGTGGTGGGAAGGGGATGAGGTCCAGTGGTTTTTCTCTCCCTCTAGGGCCAGGACCAAGGCATATGGACTGGAGGGAGGGCACAGCTTCTTAATACATATAAGGAGGCATCCTGGGAGTCCATTTGAGAGTCCATTAAATTTTGAAAGCTAAGCAAGGTCAGAGGAAGGGAATAGCAAACCATGTGTGAGTATTCCTTATGTAAGAAAACCCTATGAAATTCAAAGGGTCATCATGAGTTGACAGGTAACCTGAAGGCACATACACAGAGAGAGAGATGTAAGGAAGAAGTGGGAACCTATGGCCTCCAGATGTTGATTAATCTGTCACTATTGGCTAGCATGGGTGAGGCTGGCGAGAAATAGAGGCCAACAAATTCTACAATGCCAAAAACTCCCTACCCATACAGTAAAGGTTTTACACCTATTTATTGAAGAAACAGCTTTGGCATTTCATACAAACCCCCAAAAAGGCCATAGACAGTGGTGTCCCCTCAGTGGGTGTCAGCCAGTGTGGGGATGGGGCTTCTGGAGGCAGGGGAGAATGAGGAGAAAGATGGCACAGGGTGGAACTGACAGAGGTTGCATGTGCTCCCCCTCCCATGCCATCTTAGCCTTCTCCTCATGAGAAGAAAGACAGAGAGGGTCATACCAACAGATGCCGCGTGGGCTCCCCCACCCCCACCCCGTGCCATGCCGTGTTGTGCTGTCCTTCCCCTCATGAGGAGAAGGATGGGGAAGACAAGGTTAGGCAGCACAGCGGGGAGAAGCACACACTGCCTCCTGGGGGGGAGCCTAACTGGGTGTCACCCCTCTTCTGAGGTGCTGCCCACTGCGGGTTGCACCACCACTCACAAACCTTCATGATGCCACTGGCTATGGGCTTTAACATTTTGGCTGAAATCTGATAGCCTGGGTGGGATCAGATAAAATTATTTAATGAGTAGGTTTTGCCCACAGAACAGCAGCTGAACATTCTTGCTTTGTAGAAAACACAGAGAAAATTAGGGAAGTCTCAACAAGTTATGGAAAATCTGAAAAATCGAGTTACTGAATCTGAATTCTGTGGGGTTCTTCATTACCATGGGAGGGTTCCTTCACTGAATTCTTGTGTTGTGGGATATCTTTTTCTCACTCATAGTGAAGCCATGCCTAGATGAACTTTCTTTATATTCTGTGTATCAGATTACAGACTGAGGGGTGAAACAGATGGGCAGGAAAAAGTGGCTTGAAGCTGCCTTTTCTAAAGCCACATTGAAACCCCACCAACTGCACCACCAGCTCCAAGGCAGCTGGAGTGCTCATGTCATGACCACATGACAAGGCTTCAAGCCAGGAAGAAGCAGGGGAAAAGCTGCTTCTTTTTGAAACTGCATAAGGCGCCTAGAGGGCACTTCTCTGCTGACTTCAAGGCATGTGTCATCTAAATGCCACACCTTCAAGCCAATCTGAAAGCACCTCTTTTTGCCTGTCTGTTTAGCCCCCATGTCTCCCTTATCCAGAATTCAAACATCTGAAATATTTTAAAAGCCAAAGCTTGTTTCATGGGTGGCTGAGATAGTGACACCTTTGCTTTCATATGGTTCAGTGTACATAAATTTTGTTTTGTGCACAAAATTATTTAAAATACTGTATAAAATTACCTTTAGGCTATGTGCATAAGATGTATACGAAACATAAATGAATACAGTCTGCTTATGGTTCAGTGTTCATAAATTTTGTTTCATTCACAAAATTATTTAAAATATTGTATAAAATTACCTTTAGGTTATGTGCATAAGATGTATATGAAACATAAATGAATTTTGTGTTTAGATTTGGATCCCATCTCCAAGATCTCTCATTATGTTCATAAATATAAATAAAGTAGTCCAACATAAAAAATAATCTTTGCAGCAGCAAGAAGCCAAGTTCAAACACAGTACCAGTCCAGTGTCCAATAGAGCAGAGTCAGGGGACAAGCCAAAGGTCCAGGATTCCAGAGAGCAGGTCAGCAAGTCAATTCCAGGGTCAAGAGTTCCAGGTCAGTCCAGGAAGCAAGGTTTCAGGCAACAAAGTCAAGGGAGCCAGAGCACAGTGCTTCCACCAGGGACTGCAAATAGGCTCTGACAAGGAAGCTCAGTGTCTCACAGCTGTTTATATTGGCCCAGTGCTTAATCACACATGCTTAGTGATTACTGAGCATTTCTCATATAATCTCTGGGATTGGCGGAGCCATGCCCTTTCTGGCCTTCGCTGGCTGAAGATAGGTATCTCGTTGTCCTGCTCTTCTATGTCTCCCAGGCCTGGAATCTCTGCTGAGGGGAGGCTGGGCTGCTGAGTCACAGGCTCTGCTGGAGCTGGCAAAGCAAAGCTAGGGCTTAACTCAGCCGACTCTGCTGGAGCTGGCAGAGGAGAGGTAGGGCTCAGCCTCAGGTTCCACCAGCACCTGAGGGACAAACTCAGCCTCGTCCTCCAAGTCCTCAGCCTGGCTGGCCATGACACATAATACTTCTGGTCTCAAGCATTTCAGATAAAGGAGACTCAGTCTGTACATATTTTTCATTATGTTGTTTTCAGGGAAGCTTCCTGTTTTCCAAATAGGCTGGAACCAATTAGTTTTGCCCTTACCTTGAAAAGTATTCAAGGAAAATGTCCTTGGAATACTGATCTAATAGAAGCTGAAGTACATAAGTGACCTAACATGACTGCATTAAGCCATCTCTAATAAACACAGAGCTAGCAATCTAACTGCTTCACAGCTCCTCTTTTCACCAACATTTATTAGAACTCTAATTCCATTATGTGGGCTGTGAGGAACATTTGAGATTTCAATTTCTTTATCATAAGAACTTAACAATATTCAAACATTCATAAACTGACAATAAGAACTTGATCTGTTTTTTTTAATTTTTTTGTGATGAAGATAGGAGAAAGCAAAACATAGATTCATTCATACCTTCACATGCATAGAACAATCCCTGGAAACATTGGCTGGTATTCAGTATTGCAGTTACAACCTTATAACCTGGAATTACAAATCTCTAACTACTCTGTATTCCCTAATCCTATGTGGCCACAGCCCTCAGCAAAATCAAGACTATCATGTCTACTTTCAGAAGACATGAACAAAAACTAAATATGACTAGCCTAGTAGAAGCAGAACAAAAAACTGGAAAGAATGTATTCACAGTAGAATAAAAAGAGACAAGTCCCATGTGCTGTGTGATGGTCAAAAACTTTTATTTCTTTGGCCCATTCCCACTTACCAGAAAATCTGTTGCCTGAACTGATTCCTGAAACCGGTTCTGAAAAAACGTGGTTCCCGCTACATTTGCCCCAATTTCAGGAATCAGTTCAGTGGCGGGGATCAGCCTGATGATCCAGTCAATCTTTGGCATCTCCTGACCCCAAAATCCCTGGCCCAGCCTCTTTACTAGCTTCTTTGGCTGCTGACTGGCATCCCTGTGGCCTTTTTTGAAATTCCCCGCAGCCAGGGAGGCTGGAAGGAGGTCACAGAGATACCAGGGGAAAGTAGATGGCAGGTCCATGGATAACAAGGCCCACTGTAAAAGCTTTTGGACTATCACACAGTACATACAACTTTGTCTCTTTTTATTCTTCTACTCTAATAGAAGGGCATCAGAATAGTAAGTTGCTATGAATTCTAGAAGCAAATGTACACTTGACTTCTGAGCTGCTGGAGGTCAAGTTATTGAGAGGTATACTTGAATACTAAAGGTGTTGTGTTTTGTATTGTGTAGGTATTGTGTAATGTGTTTCCAGATTTTACATTTAAAAGTTTTACGTTTAAAAGAAGAATGGGATGAAATATCAGCCTTGTTTCCAATGGACTAATGATCTAAGGACATTATTGCACAAGGCTCCCACTGAAATCTGAATTATCTGTAAAAATACTATTCCATCAGGATTGTTCTCTTTCCTTGCGTACCTTCAGAAGAATTCTGCAAGTACGGTGTCCATTTGCACTAAAACCTTAGGAGCCTTGGTGGTGCAGTGGTTAAGTGTCTGTACTGTACTACTGTACTCACTCAAAACCATAAGGTTGTGAGTTCAAGACCAGCAAAAGGGCTCAAGCTCGACTGAGGCTTGCATCCTTCCAAGATCACTAAAATGAGTACCCAGATTGTTGGGGGCAAGTAGCTTACAGTTGTAAACCACTTAGACACTCCTTAGGCGGTATGAAGCAGTATATAAATGAAGCTGTTTGTTTGTTTCTTTGTTATTATTATTTATTATTATTATTATTTTATTTTATTTATATACCGCCTTTCCAAAAAAGATCAAAGCGGTTTACAAAAGTGGATAAACAAGGGTTCTCTTTCCTCAGGCAAGCCCTGATGGAGCTGGGCCTGCCTCTTCTCTCCCTCCCTAGGCAGAGGATGGCAGTTGGTATGGAGGGAGAGTCCTCTTGCCTCAGGCAAGCCCTGATGGAGCTGGGCCTGCCTCTTCTCTCCCTCCCTAGGCAGAGGATGGCAGTTGGTATGGAGGGAGAGTCCTCTTGCCTCAGGCAAGCCCTGGTGGAGCTGGGCCTGCCTCTTCTCTCCCTCCCTAGGCAAACAACAGCATTTGGCATGACCCACCAACTCCTTCTCCAAGACATTATCCTCACCATTTTTCATTGTTTTGTTAGCACACACATGCACATGCACACAGCCCCTTCCCTAAAAATATAAATGAAAATAATCTTACCTTTCAAAAGGCTTTTCTTTTTTCTTTTTTCTTTTTTTCTTTTTTCTTTTTTGTGAAGGCATCTTGATCAGGATAGATCAGACTTTCAAGACTTAATTAATCACTTGCAGAAGAAAGTCAGCTACTGAGCTATCTATCTATCTTGGTTTTCACGTGGCAGCAATTGATATGTCTGAATTGATATGTCTGAAAGAGGAGGCAACTGATTGTTTTTCTAAACCCTATGACTTTTTAATCTTTTCTTCTTACATTTCCAGTGCTGTATGAATATGTGTATGCATCTGGGTGCATGCGTGTGAGAGAGAAAGAATATGGGATTAGCTCACCATGGCATCATAGCATTGTAGCAACAGAAGGACTGTGAAATGGGGCTGAAAAAGGCAGCGGAGGCCATTAAAAAAGTTTTGGCTTCTCTGACAAGCCCCAGTGGGTAGGAAATCAGTCATTTGGCAACAGATTTTTTTTCCATAAGAAGAAAGTTTAAAAAATCCTCGCACTTACTTTGCCAGCTGAAAGGAAATCAAACTGAAATGTTCGCCGCCTTTCTCCCAAAAAGGACCCTAGGTGGTTGACAGATAGAAACATTTTTAAAAACATTACAATAAAATTTAAAACAGTTAAAAAAATCTCAAAACAATAAAATTACATAAAAATATATAAAAGTTCTACTTTCATATAAGATAGCAAAGCACAACAGAAGCTGGAATGAAGGTCATTAATTGATTTTTTTTGTATTAATACAAAGAAAGACTTTTTAAATGATCTCTCATGGGAGAACAACTGAAGAGGGAAGGCATCGCATGATAAGCCCCCACAGAAGGCACTATTATCCTGTTGAAATTGCAACTTACCTGCCTCATGTAATAAGGCTCTAACAGAAGACAAATGAAGAAATGTGGCTTTGCAATATATATTTTAACCATTACTGCAATCTTGTATGTACACTGCTTATAGGTAAGTTGTATTGTGTACATTAATTGTTGTTTTACTTGTTTTCATTTTTGTACACTACTCTGAGTTTGCTGATAAAAGGCATGTTGTAAATATTCTCCTTCAAGAAAGGAATACTCTAAACCTGTTAGTTGTGTTATAAACAAAATTCAAGAATGTTGCTGTATAATATTTAAATGTATTTTTATTTTATTTTAGCACATCTTTATCTAAACTTTTCCATAAAAGAAAACCCAATGGCTAACAACATGAAAAATTAAACAATAAAGCTAGTAAAAATCTTCATTAGAATATATTAAACAATAAAACCAGAAAAATCATTACTAAAAACAAATTAAACAAAATTAAACAAAACATTAAAATAATCCAGTAAATGGACCAAGAATATTTTTAAAGCCATAACAATTAACTTCATATGCACTGCACAATTATAATACTATGATTCCACTTTAACTGCCATGGAAGCATCCTGTTTGGTGAGGAACTGGAGGAACTCACTGGAGGAAATGCCCCTCCATAAACTGCAAGTGTTCCATAGCAGTTTAATCATGGCAGTTAAAGTGGAATCATAGTGCTATATTTATGCAATATAAGGAGACACAGGTTTTAATTGTTTCTTAATTTCTTAGAAATGTTAGGCTTTTTTGGACTGTAACTCCAGAATTCCCAGCCTATCAAGATCAACAGAGCCTGTGCCAGAGTGAGGATAGCAGGAGTTGTTTTTTTTAAAAGTAAATTTCCTAAGTTGTGTATTTCTGCAGTTTTTAAAAGCCAGTTCAGTTACAAGAGTAGCAAGAGGCTGAAAAGGATGTCCGTTCATGGTGCTGTATTTTTTATTATGTATTGAATGCATTTTACATTTTTAAGCTAAAGTTTTAATTAGATTAGTTGTGTAATATTTCATTTATTAATCTACTACATATCCTTTTAACTGTTTTAAAGTAAGTAGAATTTTTAGATCTTAGGCCGTGGACCCCTCCTCCAGTCCTCAGGGTGATTGGGGGGGGGGTCTCAGAGTGAAAGCACTACCTTGACAGGTGTGTATTTTGTTATTGTTAACTGCCTTTGTGTCATGTCTAACCTATGGCAACCCTATGTATGAGAAACCTGCAAGTCATCCTATCCTTAGCTGCCCTGCTCAGCTCCTGCAGACTCATGGGCATGGCTTGTGATTGTGTCCTTCCATCTGGAATGTTGTTGTCTTCTTTTCCTATTGCCCTCTATTTTCCCAACCATTATAGTCTTTTCTCATGAGTCCTTCCCTCTCATGATATGGTCAAAATAAAACTCAGTTTAATCATATTTGCTTCCAGGAAGAGTTTGGGTCTGATATTATTATTATTATTATTATTTTATGTTTTACTTATATAGCACTGATATGCATCTATTTGTCTTTTTAGCAATGCACAGTATTCTCGGAACTCTTTTCCAGCATCCCATCTCAGATGAGTTGATTTTCTTCCTATCAGCCATCTTCACTGTCCATCTGTCACAGCCATACATAAAAATGGAATTGCAATGGCATATGTGTATGTAGACTTTTCTTATTTGTTAGAATTGGGTTGTTGTTGTTGTTTTTAATCTGAATGGCAATTGTGGTTGTTGTGTAATGCACCATGCTTTGTGACCTCCCTACCTTGATTCCCCGAAAATAAGACATCCCCCAAAAATAAGACCTAGTAGAGGTTTTGCTGAATTGCTAAATATAAGGCCTCCCCCGAAAGTAAGACCTAGCAAAGTTTTTGTATATAAATATATATACATTACATAATAAATGTTCATTTTTTTGGTTCAACAATAAATGTGAATTCTTCTTCGTGGAAGAAATAAGACATTCCCTGAAAATAAGACCTACCGCATCTTTGGGAGCAAAAATTAATATAAGACACTGTCTTATTTTTGGAGAAACACGGTAGGAGTCACCCCTCCTACAACACCCGTTTCCCCATGACATCTTAAGGCATTGTTCCCAGGCCTCAGATTTGAGAACTGAAGTTACAGGGTTTGAGATCTTCCTGACTTTGCAGCCCTAACTGTAAGTTGTATGCTGTACTGTACATGGTAAGTAGTTTGGGTTTCCATTTGAGAAAGGCATGAGATAAATAAATAAAAGTGTGGACTAAACATGCCTGTTAATCTTATTTGAAGTACTGTAAGGAATGGAGAAGTACCTGAACATCCTGGAATGGAAAAGTATCTAAAGACGCTGAAGATCTGTTGATGAGAATTAAAGAAAGGTCTTCTCAGTGGCTCTTCACAGGCTTTAAAAATCACTACCAAGAGTGAGCCAGCATCTACCCCTGTTTCCAATGATCCAAGTTTCTTTAAGATGAAGACATTATTATTTGCAAAGGCTTTGGCCAAATAGCTGGCTACTGGTTACTGAAAAGATATTATGTTTGGTCTGTGTTTCTCTCAAACTAAAGTTCATATTTAATCAATACATAATATAAAGCCACATTGATTGAAAACTTTTTTAAAAAAACGTTAAAGGAGATTACAAAAGAAAAAGAAATGAAATGAAAAACGCCTATATAACAGTGGGAATGTATTTCATATAATATGATTTCATTTTGCTATCCAGTACATAAATCCCATGCATTTTCAAAAAAAAAAAAAACCCAACCCTTTTTTAATTAAATTCTGTTTCTGAATGTTTCATAAATGGGAAGGAGGGGCCCAGGGGAACTCATATAAAATAATGTTAACATTTTAGGTTTCTTTTGTTCTTGTGTCTATTTTTCCACCTATAAAAGAGCTGCTGTATTTCACACAGGAATGACACAGTTCTAAGCAACAGCTGAGTTTCATATTTTCAAAAACAATGTGGGGATAAAACTTTTTTTTCCTTTCTTGCTCCAGATGAGAACTAAAACCATTTGTTATGGTTTGGGGTGAATGTCTATATACTCCATGTCCCATATTTTCTTTCAAGACTGTGAATATTTAGACTTCAACATCAAGTAGGATCCCATCTCAGTCTTTCTCCTACAATGCTTTTAATAGCTTCCCATATTTTATTCCAGAAAGCTCTACCATTATCTTATGTTTAACTGTTTGTTTCTATTTATTTTGTTGATCTCATTCCCTGATACATTTAATGTTGTGGGCGTTTTTTTATTGTTGCTTTGCTACATTTAATTCTATTTGTATTTTATTTTTGTTCATTCCCTCCAGCAACATTTGGTAAAAACACAGGTTACAAATTAAACAAATAAAAAAAACCCACTAAATCTTTAAAACAACTTACTTGTCCCAACTTTAGTTACTTTTAGTCTCTCCAAATCCCTCAGCTACTCTGGCTACAAGTAGGATTATCAGAGCTCAAGGTCTTGACCTGAGTCTCAGAACCTGGCTCCTCTTCAGTTCTCAGGGTTGGGGATGGAATCTCAGGGTGACAGCAGTGTTTAGAATCATAGAGTTGGAAGAGGCCACAAGAGCCATCCAGTCCGACCCACTGCCATGCAGGAACTCTCTTTCAAAGCATACCTGACAGATAGCCATCCAGCCTCGGTTTAAAGACCTTCAAGGAAGAAGACTCCACCACTCCCTGAAGGAGTGTGTTCCATTGTTGAACAGCTCTTACGATCAGAATGCTCCTCCTAATCTTTAGGTGGAATCTCTTTTCCTGTAGCTAAAATGTTTGTTAGAAACCAGCTGCCTCTGCAGCCAGTTTAGAAAGATGTGTATATTATCTATCTTTTGTCTTCATTTATTATACTTAGAATCATAGAATCATAAAGTTGGAAGAGACCACAAGGGCCATCCAGTCCAACCCCCTGCCATGCAGGAACTCCAAATCAAGCATCCCTCCAGCCTCTGTTTAAAGACCTCCAAGGAAGGAGACTCCACCACACTCCGAGGGGGTGTGCTCCACTGTTGAACAGCCCTTACTGTCAGGAAGTCCTCCTAATGTTGAGATGGAATCTCTTTTCCTGTAGCTTGCATCCATTGTTCCGGGTCCTGTTCTCTGGAGCAGCAGAAAACAAGCTTGCTCGCTCCTCAATGTGACATCCCCTCAGATACTTAAACAGGGCTATCATATCACCTCTTAACCTTCTCTTCTCCAGGCTAAAGATCCCCAGTTCCCTAAGTTGTTCCTCATATGGTGTGGTTTCTAGACTCTTCACCATTTTAGTTGCCCTCCTTTGGACATGCTCCAGTTTCTCCACATCCTTTTTGAATTGTGGTGCCCAGAACTGGACACAGTATTCCAGGTGGGGCCTCACCAAAGCAGAATAGAGCAGCACTATTACTTCCTTTGATCTAGACACTATACTTCTATTGATGCAGCCTAAAATTGCATTGGCCTTTTCAGCTGCCACATCACACTGTTGACTCATGTTCAACTTGTGGTCTACTTGGACTCCTAGATCCCTTTCACATGTGGTCTCATTCAGCCAAGTGTCCCCCATCCTATATCTGTGCATTTCATTTTTCCGCCCTAGGTGCAGAACCTTACATTTCTCTGTGTTGAATTTCATTTTGTTAGCGCTGGCCCAGCTTTCTAGTCTATTCACATCAGTTTGAATTTTGATCCTGTCCTTTGAGGTATTAGCTACTCCTCCTATTTGGTGTCATCTGCAAATTTGATAATTATGCCCCCAATACTGTCATCCAAGTCATTAATAATGATATTGAATAGCACTGGGCCCAGTACAGAACCCTGTGGGACCCCACTGGTCACTTCTCTCCAGGATTAAAAGGAACCATTGCTGAGCATCCTTTGGGTGTGGCCAGTCAGCCAATTACAAATCCATGTAACGGTTAACTTGTCTAGCCCACATTTTACAAGCTTGTTTGCAAGAATGTCATGGGGAACCTTGTCAAAGGCCTTAATAAACTTGTGGAGTTTATTAGTTGAATGGCATATTCTGTGCAGCTATGGTTGATGCTTAATGTTTCATCTTTAACAATATCACCAGTGGCTTCCCCTTTTACATCTACTTTGTAACATTACAAGAGCCAGTGCCCTAGTGAGCATTCCTAGGTCTAAGGTTTTGGTCCTGGAATCTCAAGGCCTAGGATAGTCCTGACATAGCAACTCAATGACAGCTGCTTGCAGGATTTGTGGGATCTAGCCTGTAAAAAGTAACTTTCCCTAGCTCTGGCCTAAGTTAGCAAGGACAGGTGACACAGATTGACCTACCTTCTGCTTTGTTTCCTGCTCAAAAAGGTGCCTCACAGAGTTGAAAAAAGAAAACTTCCACTCCCTAAAGTACTGCACATGATTGTTCTTGCAATTTAACTATGCCAGCCATCCAATTGTATGACTGGAGAAATCAAATCCAGGTGGTCCTTTTCCTTTCTTCCATCAGCAGAAGATATTACTGTGATAGCAGTCCAACAGCCATCTGCGCGACATGTGTGTGAGAGGAAGGATTGTGATGTGTGCAAAGTTCTGTGGACTGAGGCCAGAAAGTCTGAGAGGGAAGCTGCAGCAAACTTTCATGTGAACTTTGATAGAAACAAGGTGGCAGGTGTCACATCAGATCAACTGTGAGCTGGAATAGTTTCCCACAATGTGGCTTCATTAAAAATGTGAGCAAATTGAAGCCTGTAGGGTGATGCAGCTAACCTTGATTTATTTTTATAATGCCGTCTGGAAATTTCAGCACATGTTTGCAGTACAATGAAATCAAAGACTACACAATGTACAAGGTCTATTTTTGGCATAGCATACAAATATCAGCTTGACAGATATTTAGTTATACAATAAGATACGAAGTCTGAGTTTGGGAAACTAGACTGATGTGAAGGAACAAATTGTATTTTGTTGTACTTATTTTGCAGGGTTTTTTTTAAAAAAATACGTAAAATAGTAGGATTACTAAATATTTCAGTGCCAGTTATCATGAGGCTTACTGTGCTTCTAACAGCATCCTCTACTTGGCATACCCATTACATCAATGTCCTCTGCTGATGCATTTAGCTTGAGGCTTACTAGTATTTATAAATTTGGTGAAATGTATGGATAGCTGAAATGCATAAACTTCTAGTAATCTTAACAGAGCTAGAGAAAGTTACTATTTGAGGTACAGCTCTCAGAATCTCAATGGCTATACTATTGGGGCAATTCTGGGAGCTGTCAGCTGTCCTGGAAATGGTTTGCAGGTCAGTCCAATGAATTCCTTTTTGAATTGCAGTTCCCAGGCTCTCCAGCCACTATGACCATCAGCCATACTAGCTGGGGATTCTGGAAGTTGTAATCCAAATAAAACAGGCTCTGTCTTTGGGGAAATTGCAGCTTTAAAACCAGTTACAAGGTCTTTATCATCACTGGGCTTTATTCTTAAAGGCCTGTGTCTCATGTTTCCCATCTTCCCATTAGGATGTCCAAAATAAAGTAGGTAATAAAGTAGGTAAGGTAGGTAATATTCTCAATTTCTTTTGTATTCATGTTCATGTCCATTGCTAGAAGTTGACTCTGAGGTGCAACAATTGTGTGGGCCAAGTTTGAACATGAGGAGATTCATTGGTATTCCTTGGACATCTCCCAGCCAAGTACTAACCAGAACTGACCCTGGTTAGCTCCAAAAATCAGATGGGCTTAGTTGTCTTTAGGGTATTTAGGCTGTGCCTTATACATCCAGAGGCACTACCTAAACATTCTAATAGTCAACCAATTCACTTTCTCTTGTCAGAGCCACAGACAGAAAATACTCCAAATGCTTACTAGAGCCTGTTACTCAGCTTTCTCCTTCTATATCCCAGGCAACTGATGCCAACTTTATTTGTTTCCTTACACAAGCAGGTTGGTGGCATCATCCTTAGCAAGGGTTTGCTGTCCTTCCAGAAGACTTAAAGAAGGTCCAGGATTTCAAGAGCAATACGACAGAAATTTGCCATAAAAGACATGCCTGGCAAATCAACAACCACGTCTATCTCTTCAGGTAGTCTCCACCATTAACCTTCTGCTACTGAAATTCCTCCCAGTCTAACAAGATTAACGTAATTCTGTACCTTTTACTTTTGAAGGCATAGTTTCCAAGTGGGATGGGCTACAATGCAGCTCTCTTTGTCATATCCACATGGGACAATGATAATACCAAGATGATCTGAAGACGTATAGGAGTTTACTGACAAGTTTCTTGGCAATCTGCAGATGATCAGCAAAGGTTTCCAGTTTTTAGCTCGGAGTTTGTAGTAACTAGGAGATGGCATTTGTAAGAAAGGAGTGAGAATTCAGTTCAGTCATAGTACTGAAAACACAACTCTGGGCTCAAGTATGTGATTTGTGTAGCTGCTGCTGCTGCTGCTGCTGCTGTTGTTGTGTGCCTTTAAGTTATTTCTGACTTATGGCAACCCTAAGGAAACCCTGTCATGGGGTTTTCCTGGCATGTTTCTCCAGAGGGTATTTGCCTTCACTATCCTCTGAGGCTGAAATAATGTGACTTTCCCAAGATCATCCAGTGGGTTTCCATGACCAAGCAGAGATTCAAATCCAGAGCTATAGTCCAGCTCTCAGACCACTACACCACACTTGATCCATTGCTTTGAGTTACCCTTTTAACCTTTTAAAAACAAAATCTAAGTGTGTAACTTGGCTTTGTTTGGTGAATTGTAGGGTTCCAGTAAAAAGAAAAAAGCAGATTTAACAAACCTGGTCACACAGCACAATTTTGTAGCATGAAACAGCTGTAGATTTATTTATTTATTTGGATTGTAACTTTCATCATCCCTAAACCTAGATTATACATATAGTTGCTCAGTGTTGCATTACAACAACATCTGGGCAGCCACAAGTTTTCCACCCTTGTCTTACAGGAAACTCAGTATTTTCCTCAATAGCAATATGCGGTGAATGGTTCACATCTGTATCAGGACTGTTTTCTACAGTGTACTGCAAAAGGATTCAGTCCTCTCAAAGTAATATTAAGTAGTTCTTCACCTCAGTGTTTTTAACCAATATAATTGATACATCAAGAAGAAAATCTAGAAAATCTCTAATCCCAGGTTGCCATCACAGTGAGAACAAATAGCTTGTTGGAATCGACACATCTCTTTAGCTTGGCTTCCATAAATCTGAAATTAGGAACTAGCAGAATGAGTAAAGCATTGCCCATAACTATTGTCATGTAAAATCCCTGAAGTCACCAGTGTGTGGAGAATGAAACTGAATCTCCTGAGTAAAAGAGAATCAGATGCTGAAATACTAAATCTTCAAATAATAGAGAACAACTTTAGAGAAAAATGTCCTCTGGTAGTAGGTGTAAATCAGTGGCAATATTAAATCCATATGGCAAAGGGGGAGCATGTAAACCCCACTGTATATCGATTGCTTCAAGTCACTACTGGCCAATGTCTTCATTAGTATTTTATGCACTCTAATATAGGCATTAGGTATAAGAGAGAAAAAACAATGTACATACATTTTAATATCTGGCTTTATTTTACAGGTTCTCTGCTAATTCCCTTTCCACAAATTTCCAAGAAATATGAAAGCAAAAAGGGAACAAGACAGATTTAGTAGGAAAATAATATAGCTAGCAATAAAATAACCGACCTATGAAAAGAGCAAAATCAATAGGAAAAGTGTACATTAAGTAATGACTCTGTTTCACTGATGCCAGTGTTTGCAATAATAGTAAAAGCAAGAATTGCTTTTTTAAAAGAATCCCTGCTGGCTTTAACTTCTTGGGCTACATCAAATATCTAACAACAATTATAGTGTAAACCCCACTGAATGCAGTGGGAATTACCTCTGGGGAAAGCATTCATAGGACTGAGCTGTTAGACAAAGAAAATAAAATCCAAAACACATTCAGTTCCATCTATTCTCTCACATGCTCCAACATTTCACAGATCAAAATTGGGACACATGTGGCTAAGTAACATCATAGTGTGGTCAAGATGGTAAATGTTACAAATGAGGAAGAACAGACAAGCTAGGAGAGGATGCAAAAATTTTGCTTTTCCCTGAGCCTATTGGGAAGAGCAAGATTCCGCCCTTCCTCTCCTTTTCCTTTGCTGAATTAACTGAATGCAAACTACTTTCACACTTTGAACTCAGTTTGCAGCAATTGATGTAAGCTGGGGACAAAGAGATAACGCGGGAGGATGAGAGATAAATGAGACATTTTAAAAGCAGCTGAAAATATGTGATGACAGGGGATTAATTGGGATTGTCCCTGCCAAATCAGGATAGATGGAGGGTACATGTTCTTAATACTTGGCACTGAAATCAGGGGCATCACTAGAGGTGCAATGTAGCATCTTAAGTGGGGTTAAATGACAAAGCTGTGGGGTGAGGTGCCTTACAGCGGGCAGAGAAAGGAGATACTTGCTCACAATCACCACCAGCAGGTGAGGTAAATATTTCCTTCTCTGCCTGCTGTGTGTCAGAGGCCATGGACTTCTCCCCTTCCTCTGCCGCCCTTTCCCGACCAGCGAGCAGCCCCTCCAGGCCCAGGTGGGAAAGGGAGGTGGAGGAGGAGGAAGCAGAAACATAGAGTTAGCACTGGCTCCAGCACCACTGATGCTGCTACTGCCCATCTCTTAGGAGTTTACCAGCACCCTGAAGAGTCAGGCAGCAATAGTGGCGTCAACAGAGGCATGGAGTAGGCTCTGCTGTTGCTGGAGCTGCTTCTGCTTGTCTCTTCAAGAATCACTGGCATCCCAAGGAGACTAGCAGTAGCATCAACGACAGCAGCAAAAACATAATTATTCATTTCATTTCATGATTATTACTGAAAATAATTTTGTTGGAGAGATGTTTAAAAAAATGATCTGCACTGGGTGTCAAATATGCTAAGTACACCACTGACTGGGGTGCCAATTAGCAGGGACATGAATGGACAAATATTCCCTTCTGTTTTGTATGTTACTAGAAGAGTGAATGTCGACTATCTTACCCCTGTAGGAATATGCATGTTCTCCCAGGGTGTCTACAGCTCATACATACAGGGTAGATTTGAAATCAATATTAGGGTAATACCTTTATTAAGCTGACCTCCATCTTCCAAAGCAGCAGAACATGTTGTGCAGGCCTCCAGGGTTGCAAACCCCTTTTCTCAGGCAGGGTGTCGCAAAACAAAGGGGTTGCAAGGAATGACAAGAGAGAGAGAGAGAGAGAGAGAACAGCAAAAACAGTATTGTTGTTGTTGTTGTTGTTAACTGCTCTTGAGTCGATCTCAAACCATGGCGACCCTATGGATGAGACATCTCCAAGACCCGCTGCCCTCCACTGCTCTGCTTAATTCCTGTAAACCCATACCTGTGACCTCCTTAATAGAGTCCATCCATTTAGCAACCGGCCCTCCTCTCTTTGTACTTCCCTCCACCTTTATTTTTTTTTTTCCAATGAATCATCCCTTCTCATGGTGTGCCCAAAGTACCACAGCCTCAGTTTTGTCATCTTGGCTTCCAGGAAGATTTGTGGCTTGATCTGCTCTACAACCCATTTGCTTGTCCTTTGACTATCCATGGGATCCTCAGCACTCTTCTCCAGCACCACATCTCAAATGAATTGATTTTCTTCTTGTGTTCTTTCTTAACTGTCCAGCTCTCACTTCCATACATGGTAATAGGGAATACGATGGCTTGTATGATTCTAACTTTTGTGCTCAGTTGTGTATCTTTGCATTTTAGAATCTTCTCTAGTTCTTTCATAGCTGCTCTCCCCATTCTTAATCTTCTGATTTCTTGGTTGGAGTCTTTGCTCCTATCAATGTTTGATCCCAGGAATGAGAATTCTTTTATTTTTCTATTTCCTCATTGTCTGTTAAATTTGTGTAGTTCTCTGTAGTCATTATTTTTGTTTTCTTTATGTTCAACAGTAGGCCTGCCTTTGCGCTTTCCTCCTTGATCCTCCTTAGGTGTTCCAGGTCTATGAGGTTTTCTGCTGGTATTATGGTTTTATCTGCATATTTTAGATTGTTGGTATTCCTTCCTCCTATTTTTACTCCATGTTTTCTTTGTCCAGGCCTGCTTTTCTTATAATATATTCTGCATACAAGTTGACCAGATAGGGTGAAAGGATACAGTCTCGTCTGACCCCTTGGCCAATTGGGAACCATTCTGTTTCTAAAGTCCTTAATTCCCCATTCTGCTTCCAATTGTGATGGAGAGGAAGCATCAACAAGGCATAGTGGCATTAAGCAGGGCAGCTGAAAAAGAAGAGGCAATAGTTTTAGTATTCCATTATTTCTGAGCATAAGCCCAATTGTGAACTCAAGTCTATCTCTATGCCATGTGAATCACACAACCTCCTTGATAGATGCGGGGGGGGGGGGGGTCTATACAGGGGCCATTCAGACTACCTTTTGTACCAAATTGCAACCTGGATTAAAAGTGGGAAGTTCCCACTGGTGTCGGTTTTTTCACACCCCGATCTGGGGCTTTCACACTAGATTCGGAGCAAATGCCCCTTGGTGCGGGATATTTGAAAACAGGGTTTCCCCCGTTTCTTTGGGGAAAAACCAGGGCCAGGCCAATGTGAACTTGGCCCTGGTCATGTTTGGGTCATTTAGGGGGAGGGATCAAAGTCAGAAGGTGGGCAGTGGGCAGAACATGCCTCCCCTCTCTGATCGGCTTTTTATTTGTTTGACGGCTTATGCCAATGCATCGGGCCAGGCTGGGAGTGAAGGGGACGTGAGATGGCTTTGTGATTGGGCGTGGCCCTGCGGAGCTCCCTTTCCCTCCTCCTCCTCCTCCTCTTGCTCCTGCTGGCCCCTTACCCGGGCCTCCAGGAGTGTGGCATGACCAAGCGGGGCTCTCATGTTGTATTCTACATTGGTGTATAGTTTAAATTAAATAACTCTGATGTATTATTTGAAAACCAAATACCTAGATATTTCACTTTGTCCGTAATTTTACACCCCAATTTTTCTTCTATTTCTTTTTCTTCGTCTTTCTTAATATTTTTTGTTAAAAGTCACATTTTATTTTTATTCATTTTAAACCCTGCTAGATTTCCATGGTTGTGGTGGGTGTACTGTATTATATTTGGAGGTCTAAGTGGACTTTGTGGCTCACAGTACTTGGCAGATCTGACTAGGGTGGCAAATATTGCTTTTCTTGAACAGTGATAATTTAGCCACAGTTGTTCATGCACTGGTAATTTCCCAGTTAGACAACTTAGATGGGTTTTACATGGGGCTGCCATTAAAAATGATTTCAAAGCTATGGGTAGTACAAAATGTAGTAGTAAAATTATTGACTGTATCATATAGACAACACATAACTGGTCTTGAAGGAGTTGCACTGCCTACCAGTTTTTCTACCATCTGAATTCAAGTTAATTGTGATGACACTTAAAGCTCTACCTGGCTTGGGAATGTGATACTTGAAGTAGCACCTCTCCCCATGTATTACCTGCCCTCCACTCTGTCCCACTAGAGGGGAAATATTAAAGGGGAGGATAGTGGAGAGGGCCTACTCTGCTGTGGGACCCCATTTATGGAATGCCCTCCCCATGTAGACCCGAATGGCATCAATGTTGGTTTCTTTCATGCACCAAGGTGAAACATGGCTTTTTCACACACACACACACACAATTTTGAGGACTAATCTGTTTTAACATGGTGAGCTGTTTAATATGTTTTCATCCTATTTACATAATTTCATGTTTTTATCTGGAATTAAATTGTTTATATTGTTCTAATTATATGGTGCCTTGATCTCTCACAATAGTGGGCAAGACAGACATATATTAATTAAATGATGATGGTGGTGGTGGTGGTGGTGGTGGTGATATGCACACTCAAAAGGTGATCTTTTATTTTGTGGTAAGAAGAATGACAAGGCACTCAGACTACTCTATGGAAACATACACTATCTTTGGTCTGCTTATCTTGATTGCCATTTTATAGGGAAAATCGTCTGAATGTGATAGATGCATAAATGGCTACTAGGGTGAATGATTATGGCAGGTATAAAATGGCTGGAGTGACAACAGCCATTGCATCTGGAAAACAGGTGCTTTTTATTGAGCAGGTATGTTTTTATTCAGAAATATGATTTAAAGGTTTAAATTCCCTTGCTTGTCTTCTAATTTTCACAGTACTATCATGCATGAAGCTTTAGTTACTGAAGATTTTTAAAAGTGAGTCATAATTGTTAAGTATACAGAATATATCTTCTCCCATTGACTAACATTGTCTGTGTGTATTTCCAAAACAACACAAAAAGCAAAAACATGACAAACTAAGGAATTTGTTCTCAACTAATTTTTAATTCTGATCATGCAGAGTAGTAGCGTCACTGGAGGGGTGCAAGGGGTGCGGACCGCACCGGTTGACACCCCAGGGGGTAACAGCCAAGAAGGGGGGGTGACAACAGGCCAGCTCTCCAGCCCATACGAGGCCTTTTCAGGCAGCCCAGACCATGCGGGGGACACGTGGGGTATTTCCAACCATGTGTGCACATTCCCACACTCGCAGGAAGTCCCGCCCCCACAAGTTCTGCCTTTCCCCATGAGTGACCACGTTCTGCCTTTCCCCATGAGTGACCACATCGGGTGACACCAACCCTAAGGATGCCGCTGATGCAGAGGTATCTGTTGGTTTCATGACATGCAAGATCAAGAAACAAATAAATAAAGGCCAACAAAAATGTGATGCCTATTTCTTCCACTGTTACTCGTCAAACTTCTCAAAAAGTTATTTCATTACGTCATTCTAAAGGAATGCTTTAGACACACTCCAAATTAAAGACATGAATTGCTATAATAATTATATCTGCCAATGTGTATTAATGAGTCTCTTTACCATTTGCTTATTTGGGATAAAACTAACAGCTGCAGCATGTGTACAAGCCCCATTTGTATTTCTCAGTGTGATAGACTATATATACAGTTATATGCCTCTCCAGAGAAACTACTCCTATTCTCCAACTGTCATGGAGACCTGCCACATAACAGAAATAAAGCAGTTTGATACCACTGTAATTGTCATGGCTCCAGCCTGTGGAATCCTGGGATTTGTCGTTTGAGGAGGTATTCAGCCTTTTCCGTGAAATAGCTCTGGCACCTGGCCAAACTACAAATCCCAGGATTATGTAGGATAGAGTTGTCACGGCAGTTAAAGTAGTGTCGAACTGCTTTACTTCTGCTGTGTGGACACATCTCTGGTTTGGCAAGGGTTTCTTCTTGTTGTTATTGTGTGCCTTCAGGTTGTCTCCAACTTATGGCGACCCTAAGAAGAACCTCTCATGCGGTTTTCTTGGCAAGATTTGTTCAGAGAAGGTTTGTCATTGCTTTCCCCTGAGGATGACAACATGTTAATTCTCTGTTGCCCCACTTTCTCAACTGGTTGAGAAATGCAGAAACAACAAACAATGCAAAAGGAAAGACACAAGCAGCATACCATTACTACTGGTCTCTACCATGAAAAAAAGTTACTTCCATCTAAATTATGAATTAAATGGAAATAAATCATCTAATTGCTTTTGTCAACATCATCATCATGACTATCATGCAGTAATAGTAGCAATCACAGTAGAGTCACTAGGATTCAGAAGTGTGTCTAAAAGTTCTTGAGGAAATGAAATGTGAAACCACAGAATTATTGTGAGAAATATGCTTATTATTAAAATGATCTTCCTTGCTAGTTTATTGGATGCTCACTGTTGTAAGTCCATTGAAAACAACCTGGAGAATGCTATGGACATGTCAAAGTGACTCCTGCTAAAGGAAAAGGCAAAAAGAAAAATGGAAGGATCCCACAGAGCACTGTTCTAGAATTTGGAGATAATAAGGTAGCCAAGTGTACAGATGACACCAAAACATACAGGATGCTGAAATCCTGGAGAGGCTATGGTAAAGTCAATTGCTACTGCTATTCTGTCCATACATAGGGCAGTCATTAGCTGTTTTCTCTGGCATGACGAACTGTATTGCCTTATCCTAAATGTCAAATATGTGAAAGGCATCCTTACTCTAGAACAGTGGTCCCCAAACTGTGCTTTTTTTTTAGGGATTTTGGACTTCAGTTCCCAGAATCCCAGACTGTTAGATAACATGGCCGAGGCTTCTGGAAGCTGAAGTCCAAAAATCTCTTAAAGGGAACAGTTTGGAGACCAGTGCTCTAGAAAATATAGTGTAACAGCTCCTGGGCTCTTACAGTGTGTTGCCTTATGGTCATAGTGGAACACCAGCATTGTCAGCACTCTGCAAATTAGCACTTTTATTTTCAGAGAACAGAATTGATATAAAAAGTACTGTACAGCTAAAATTATTCTGACATGCAATCCCATACTGTCATTGTCAAAGTGGACTCATTTCCAGCAGAAGAATACCTGCCAACATAAAATCAGAACAACCCACTGAAATTTATTTCTGCACAAAGGAGACATCTTTTACAAAAGAAGATGACATATTTAGAAAAGAAAAGAAAACTAAATTAATGCAGCTATAAACAATAATGAACCAGTTATTTTAGAAGTACACATTAATTTGTTCTATTGTAACTAATCTTTGTAATTACCTTTAAAAGCCACGTATATTCTATCCTAGTGCTGTTTCAAGATGTTTACAGCAAAAACAGATTTGACTCTTGTTTCATTTCAGTTGACTACAGAGCAGACTAAACTGTTCTATAATAAGGAGTCCTAAAAAAGAGAATAGGTTTACATGCACACAATAAGAAAAAAATTATCAAAAGATCACATTTGACAAAGAAGTCCATAACATCTCAACCAGTGCCAAGAGAAGAGGGCAGATTATAGAGAGTGTACTTTAATGTCGCTCTGAATTTTCAGTAATTAGCAGGAAACTGGGCTGCTTCTAAAAGTTTTAATAATGGCATTGGTGTAGATCCAGGTGGCCCCTAAAGCTCTTAAAACCCTTCAGAAAGCCTTTAAAAAATTAAAATTCCAGACAGCCATTAACCAAAAACAAAACTTCTAGACTAGCTCTGCACTGTACATTTTATGGGTTCCCTAGGCTGCATCCAGACTTCAGAAATAATCCAATTTGATACCATTGTAACCGCAATGGCTCAATACTATGCAATTCAGGGAATTGTTATTTGTTGTGGCACCAGAGCTCTCTGCCAGAGAAGGCCAAATGTCTCACAAAACTACAAGTTCAATAATTCCATAGCATTGCACCATGACAGTTAAAGTAGTTTCAAACTGGATTATTTCTGCAGTGTGGATTCAGTCCTAGTCCATCTCCTTGTTTGATGGAAGAAACCCCAAGCTAGGGTATCCAGAAGATGACTATTCAGTCTTTTCTTGAAGACCTCCTGGGAAGTTCTGCCACCAGTCCTCTTCATTATTGCTTGCATTGTCAAATTGCTTTCACCATAAAAACCAGAGCTTGGAATCATCTCAACTCCCAGGGTCCTCCAGCCAGTAGAGCCAGTTGTCATTCTGGGTAGCAGCTTCAGGGAGTCATCACTCAAAAAAGGTACTATATCCAAGCCAAGTTCTGATTAAGATATTTAATATTCAACCAAAATTTTATCTTATTTAACTTCAGTCCATCAGAAAAAATCTTGCCCTTTGGAGCTTCAGAGAACATGGTTTTTCACTCTTAGATCCCTTCACATATTTGAAAACTTTGATCATGCACTTCTATTTTCCAGACTAAAAATACTAACTTTTTCTCATAGTGCTTATGTTCCGTACTGCTGACCAGTTTCTTGCCCTCCTCTGAACCCATTTCAATTGTCTATATCCTTCATAAAGTGCAATGCCCAGAACATGACTCAATAGTCCAAAAGGATAAACTTTAACTAGAAGAAAATAGACCGGAACTATTCCTTGTTGTAAATTGGAAACCATGGTTTTATTAATACAGCTTAATTTCACAGAAGCCTTTTTACAGCTGCATTACACTGCTGGTTTATCTTCAATTTGATTGGCTACGATTGTTAGATCTTGCTCATATTTACTGCCAAAGGAGGCATCCCTCCATGTATAAGTGTGCATTCATTCAGTCACTCATTCATTGCCTGAATAAAAAACTTTGCATTTGTTTGTGTTGAGTTTCATTCATTTAATCCCAGTTTGCCATTTTATCAAGGACTCTTTGGGTTTTATTTGTATCTTCTGAAGCTCTAGTTATCATCCCTGCTTTGTGTTATCTTCCAGTCTGAGATGGATTCCCTGAACCATGTTTTAAGTGAGAGCTTGGCAGGTGTTTTCGGATCATCAGATTTTTTGGGCAGCAACTCCTGCATTTCCTTACCATTGGCCATGTTGTCTGGAACTTTTGAATGCCATTCCAGTGCAAATAACAAGTATTACAAAGAGGACAACCACCATTTGATGGAGAAGATGTAGTGATAAGGGGACCAACATACACGACATATGGTTTGATTGCCTGATAATAAAAAAGTTCGTGTCCACAGTCATAGACATAACTTCTATAATAACTGAACAAAACATAAAATTTTGTCCTGCTTTAGTTCTACTTTCAGTTTTTTAAAGCTGAAAACAAATAATTGAAATACAAGGAACTTATCACCTTACGAGTGTTGTTGCTACACCTGAAATTGCCAGAAACTGAAAAACGGGGATCTTACTTTAGAGAATTGGTGACAGAAGTGCTGGAATATCTGGCTAATAAGAAAATGTGCTGACAATGTCAAAAGGTCAAATGGACAAGGGAGTCAAATGTTGTTTACTGAGAAATGGTTATCTCTTATTGAATATGTTAACATCAATTTACAACAGATAACACATCCACCACAACACCTGGGACTTTGGAAATACGTTTTGAATGAAGACCCACTGTGGTATTGAATAACAACAACTGACCCACAGATTGTTTTCTTCAAATGCTTTATTTGCTCTTGGCAGTATCACATCCATGTTTTGTTGTTTCATTGTTTGTATCTTGACCAAAATCTAATAAAAAATTAATATAAAAAGCATTCACAGTGGTACTTTTTGGGAAAAGGTAGTAAAAATATTCTTTTTTCACAGTTTCTCCTTAATATTAAAATATTATGGATGCAGTGAGTAATTTTTAATCATGACCTCCCAAACATTTCTACAGTCATGGGTTCTGTTTTTTTATTATTATTTTAAGGATTGTTCATTCTTTTAAAAATATTTTTAAAATTAAAATTAATTTAAAATAGTATTTTAGGAGTATTTTACCAAAGTGTTATTTCTTCCCTCAATAAAATAATAATATTAACTATTAATATTTTATTTTTTAAAAAATAAAGTAACAACTAATAGTAAAGTGGTAATGTTTCCACATCCTGGTAAATAATTTTAACAGCAGTTATCAGAGAACATTGGTGCCTCTGATGTCAGTCTGTGGTGATTCAGCCTCCTGAAATTATTAAGACAATCTTAACAGAATAATTGAGAAAGAGTTAAGATTGAGATAAGGGATGGTGTGTGGAATTAAATTTGTGAATATTTCGGGAATTTAAAAAATATATATGTTGTATACATTGGGCCCTTTCACACTCTACTATTTTAGTACTTTGATTTCACTTGGTTTCATCCTATGAAATCCTGGGATCTGCTTTTTAGAAAATGTTATTTAGAATTCTCAGCCAGGAGCACTAGTGCTTTACCAAGCTACAATCCCCAGGATCCCACAAGATGTTGTCATGGAAGTTAAAGTGGAATATAGTGTTATAATTTGGTTATGTAAATTTTCTCAGTGCTACCAAAAATCCTGTAAGAGACACCAGAATGTATTTCACTGATAGAAAAAACATGCAGTCTGAAGCTGAGAACTGTGGGCTTCCGCTTAGAGGGCTATAGGATGGTTATTTGACCCAGGGATTTACAGTATTGGCTCACAGTTTACTGTCTTAGCCATGACACTGTGCCTACTGTTGTATATGACTGGTATATTGAAATGGACTATAGGTTCACCAGAACTGGGTGCTTCTAGAAAATCTTCTAAACAATATCTTCAAATATTAAAATGTCACAAGGCAGCTTTGAAATAAATTTGCTCAAAATCACAGTGAATGTGATTCCAGATAAAGGCAGAAATAACAATAACAGCAACAATCAAATGGGAGGGGGTATGTGTGCCTGTATGAAAACACCTGTATGTATACCTTTATCTTTTCAAGAGAAACACCTTGCTCTTACATAGCTGCATCACTCACACACTCATATTATGCTTAGTTTTACTTCAGGAACTCAGTAGACATAAAATTATGCAAATGGAAAACATTCGGAAAACTTTAAAACTCTTAGAGGGGGAAACTGCTCTGAACCTAAGCTGCCCCTAGCACCTTGCTTGTCTCCTGATCCTCACAGAGATCTTACTGAAGCTGCTCTTTACTTGTGTCAGCATTTATATAATGCAAATGAATTATTGTTCAAACTCATTAATAAAAAAAGCATTTCCAATTATGTACATATTGATTTTATTAAACAAGCCGAATGAAATCCCTTTCAAAGTCTATGTTCCCAAACGAACATAGTATTTCACACTGTTTACTGTGCCATGTATGGAAATCTCTTTTTGATTGATTTGACTACATTTCTTATTGTCGAAGTACAGCTGTTAGTGCAGCATCTTGCAAGCTACAGGGGAGGGCAGAAGGTGGGTTAGGTAAATTGTGGCAAATGGAAATGCATGCAATACTTACTTTAAAAAAAATCAAATCTAAATATATCTCACAGTTTTATCAATGTCAGATGCAACTCATTTAGTTTAGTTATCAAATAAAACTGCACTATTTGAAATTTTTAGAAAGTTTACAGAGCAATCATCTACATGTTCCTTCAGAAAACAGATCCACAGTTGTTTAATGGAGCATATTCCTGGGTATTCACACACACAATAGTATAAATATCTCAGATTTATACCAGAAAAGGTGATAATATATCCAATATTAGGAAAACAAATTGGTGCAACTTGTGCTATCTAAGCGCACGTGTGTGGGGGGAGTTTGTTGGGGGGGGGGTTACCATCTGCAAAGAACAAAGAATGGAATAGAGTCTACAAATTTTGCAATGAAGACAAGCAGCAGTTTATAAGCAAGAACATCCTGCATGCTTCTCTCATGAAGTTAGCAACATCTTCTAGTTGCATCTTAGATAGGAGATACATCTACAGCAGCTGTTTTTAAACTTTTTTCCTCTTGCAGACCACTTGAAAGTGGCTGGAGGTCTTGGCTAACACGCACACGGACACAGAGTCTATATGTGTGTATGCGTGTGTGTGTGTGTGTGTGTACATTTTAATCACCTTGTCCTTCTTATGGAAGGTTTTGCCTGTTTTGTGAACAGATTTCTGTAAAGCTAAGAGCAATATCTGTCAGCTTCAGCCTCAGGTCAGGTTCAGCATTTAGCCGGTTTGGCACAGAAGACAACAAGTGATGAAAATCCTATCTTGTTCAGGTCCTTACTATGATCAAAACAGCCCTGGTCTCTATCTATCTCTATCGCTTGCTTGAAATGGCCCAAGCTTGCTGGGACAATGGGTTGTTATCAGGTCAGCAACTGTATTCAATGACTGCTAACTGATGATGTGCCGTCGCGTCCGGGCTATATAATAATAATAATAATAATAATAATAATAATAATAGTTTATTTGTAGACCGCCCTTCCTGCGATCAGGGCGGTGTACATATGGTTTTGAGGGAATGTGGACGTGGTGATTCTCTTCCCGGTGGATTGCTTCTTGCTCTCCTTTAGAAACTTTGGGTTTCCCAAGAACCAAACTGAACAGCTACTTTATCAAAGGGTGTTTCTTCTCTTTATTGAACAAACAAACAAAAAGCTTATTTTAGAGTCCTTAGTAACTGTGGTCCTGGGAACTCAGCTGGATGGCTCACCAAAGTCTCTCTATTCGACTTTGAGCAAGGGTGCTCAAAGCCAGATGACCTATATGAAGGCAGGGAACCTTCCTCTTTTGTCAACTGGCTGTTTGAAGGCTGAAGAATTACGTGCTGGAAGATGGCTTGACCAAGGCCTGGCTAGCACACCCTCCAACACGTCCACTCTGTAGAGTCTCTGGCAGTCTAATGAGAGGAAAGATGGCTTCCCCTTTCCAGGTCCCCAGGAAAAGGGGAGGAGCAAGTTTGAATAGTAACACACAAACAATAATTGGCAGGTGCCAAGAACCAATAAATGCAATAAAACCTTTAACAAGTTATAAAACACATCAAAACAGTGCAAAAAAGGCTTTTGGAACTTGAACTCTTTGCAAACTAAGCAAGCTGCAGCATCCCCAAATGCAAACCTCCAAACTCAAAGTTTTAAAAGCAGAAGGCGCTTGCTGCACCGTCACAGATGAGTTTGTGCCTTCTTGGAAGTATAAAGTCGGGTGCCACTGCATGCATCTGTCCAGGCTCTAACCTGTTTTATAAAGGATCTACATCTATAGGATCTATAGGTAACCTCAGATACTTGAGTCAAGCCCCATTCCCCAAATGGCTGTGCCCCCCTTTTGTTGCCCTAAAAGGTGTGGAGGGGGTGCTTGGGGTCCCTCACCAACAGTGTCAGTGTCTCTTTTGTATTTTGGGAAATTAATAGCTCAAAAGGACTAACTGCAGAGAGACTCCAGTTTCAGTGATCATAAAGGTTTTATTTTGAAGTGTGCAAAGATGCATGCAAATACACAAAAACCAAAGTAACTTTAAGAACCAAGGCTAACAGAGAGGAAGGAATGGAAGGCTGGATAGCAAGAAGTCAGGAATTAGAGAAGGTAATATTTACCAGCCATGGAGACAGATCCACAGAAAATGGTGTGGGGCTATGACAATGTCTGAGGGCAACACAGTGAGTGAAAGGGACCCTCTGTGCCCATATGAAGCTATTGCTGAGGCTAATATTTATACCCTATTTCATAGCCTGGCATGATTCTAATGTGGAATTAACACAAGGACTCCACAGTGGCTGATGGCTTTAACTTCAGAATGGCAAAACAGTGGTTGGATTTAAGACAACCCCAAGATATTTGGACAAGAAGGATAATTAGTAACACAGCATGGGATGAGGTAGAAGATGGTCTTTAAGTGCTTTTTAAATGAGACTCAGTTGGGGTGTGTGCAGAGAGCCCCTAAGGGGCGCCGTCCAGCCACCCCTTTTACAGCAGATTAGGGCCACAGCAACTGCACGCCATGGCTCCGATCTGGCCTTTCTAGTGTGTGATAGCCATGGCACCTGAGCGTATGGCACTCTTTTAGCACTGCATCATATGGATGCTACACTCCAACTCCACCCCAACCTGGCCTTTAAGGCAAGTCTGTATAGGGCCCTGGTCTCCATTGCAAGAGCCTGGGTGATTAGAGTGGATTCTGCATTTATTTTATTACTGTCTAGGTCTCCCACATGTCCTTAGGTCAGTGTGACCCCTTACTTAGTTTCCACATTTCATCATGACCTCCCCAAAAACATGCCTAACACTAGTTATTAAATATAAAACCCCATATTGAGCAAGAGGAGTGTAGATTATGGTAACACTTTCCCACGAGACTGTTGTTTGCTGTTTCCCCTAATTTTGTACACGATTTTTTTGTTCTAAAAAAAAATGTTTTCCTCTAAATGCCTCTCTTAAGATTTAGTTATTAGCAGCAAGTCCTTTAATATAAAGTAAGCTAGTATTTTTTCCTCTCACCCTTTTGCCTTTGGACCTGGCTACCCTTGGAATGGTTCTTACCACCCAAATTAACTACCTTGATGTTGAATTCAACCTTTTGGTTCAAAGAGGTCCATAGGGCCTCTTTATCAAATCTGCAGATGACACCAAGTTATAAGGAACAGCCAAATACAAAGAAGATGAGATCACAGTTCAAAAGTATCTAAACTGCATGAACAAGATGAGTTCCAGCAGAGATACCTGTAAAGAGTTGGATTTAGTTATTTAAAACAAAACAGAACAAAAAGACAGTTATAGGAAGGGGAAAACCTGGCTTGACAGAAAGACATCTGGAACAGCTGCAGGTGTCTTATCAAAGCACAAGCTGGATATGAACCATCTGTGAAATGTAGCAACTAAGGAAGCTAATGCAGTCTGATGCAGTTTCAACAGGAGCAGAGTGTCCAGGTCACATGACATATTAGTTCCTCTCTGTTCTGCATCAGTCAGGAATAATAGCCAATTCTGAGTGTCCTCTTGTGGGAGAATGAAAGGAGACAAAGTCTCATGTGTTGTGTGATGGATGGTCCAATAACTTTTATTTCTTTAAAAGGCCAACACATTTTGACCTTATCACCAATCGTCCTTCTTCAGGGGCTTTATTATCAGAAATTTTTGGAGTTGCAGTCTACACTCTCAATCAAAAGTGGAGTCCCTGACTATTAGAAAGACCCTTCTTCTTACGGGAACAGTGATAATGAGATAACATGGGTAGAGGGAGCCAAAACACAGAGATACAAGATTGGAGATCTTCTTGCTGAGAGTCAACCAATCCAAATAGATGCATAGCTACTATGTGGTTCCTAAGGATGAGACAGGGCCACCATCTGGCCCCAGTCTCCTGTAGCTGAGGTCTCTTAAGGGGGCCCCAAAATGTGAATGAAGATCACACAGACCATAATTCCCAGCAAAGCTGGATCTGGCCTCACAATTCAGTGCTCTAATGTTGTAGAAATGTACATACTCTACACCAAATTATGTGAGATTTGAATAAAAATGATGTCAGTATGGAGGGTGGGAAGGCAACGCAAAACCAGATTGTTGAGGATATGTCAAGGAAAGTAATTTATCCTCTCTGCTTAGACTGAAGTGAAGCCTACAACTTCATTTCTGCCAGTAAAAGTCCTGCCTGCCCCAAACATTGACCAGCCCTCCTCCTGGAGGAAAGACCTGAAAAAGGCCTTTGGTCCTTTAGAATAGAAATGGTGCTCAAAAGGGGGGGGGGACAGGAAAATGGTCTTACAACAAGTAAATCTGGGGCCCCAGAGAAGTGGTCTTTAAATGTCAGAATGGCTATCATGCAGGTGATGGAGCAGTTTAGTTCTCTGTTATTCTAATGACTAGCAATGGCATCAAGGGGTGGAAATTGCATAGAAGCAGATTTTAGCTAAACATTAGAAGAAATGTCCCAACAGTGAGATCTATTCAGCTGTGAAACAGATGCCCTCAGGAGGTGGTGGGTTCTCCATTAGTGTCTGGAGGTATTTAAGAAGAGACTGAGCTGCAATCTGTCAGGGATGCTGTAGCTACATCCTACACCAAAGAGCCAGCATTGAACAGTGGATTTGACTACTGTACATGTTTTCAAAACTCCTTTCCTGTTCTATGATTCTTCATGTAGTATATAATTAATTTATAGAATTGGGTGGCAGTAACAAATGGTTTAGATGGCTTTAAAAGCAAATAGCCAAATTAAAAGAGGAGGTGGCCAGCAATGGCAACTAGTCATGATAGCTATGTAGGAACCTCAGGTGCAGAAGCAGGGTATCTCTCAGTATTAGTTGCTGTGGAGCAACAACAGGAAGGGACTACTCCTCAGAAGTCTTTCCCTAATTGATGAAGAAAGCATGAAGCTGGATTTAATCAGAATTGCATCTCCCTATATAAGCCTGCCCATTCTTTGAGATCTTCTGGGGTAGTCCTTCTTCTCTGTTTCACCATATTTACAGGACCTATGATGGGACCATGGGAGAGGGTCTCCTTAGTAGCTGCTCCCAGGCTCTGGGACTCCCTCCCTAGAGAGGTTAGTTTACTGCCTTCTTTACTGTCTTTCCACAGATAGCCAGATACTGTACCTTTTTGTTTCAAGACTGGCTGCTGAAGATGAATGGGGCTTGCATAATGTACTGTACTGTCTATGTGTTGTCTTCTTTTTAAAGTCTGATTTTAATTGGTTTAAAATGATAATAAAGCTAAATTTTTAGCTATGTTTGTTTTAGCTGTTGTGAGCTGCCTTAAGCTCTGAACTGGGGAAAATGTAGGAAATAAATAAATGCAATAATAATAGGAGTAATAATCATAATAACCTCAGTGTTAATTATATATTATTAATTCAGATTTTTGTATCATTAAAAAGCATCAGGTTCATGTCTACATTTATGGAATGCCTATTCTTCATACACAATATGAATAAAGTAGCAGTGAATTTTTCTGGTAAATGGGGTTACAACAGTTAGCAAAATAGATGTGTTCCAGGCTTTACTTTTTAAAAGGAAAAATGGTACCAGGGAAAGAATAACAGGGAAAGAATAACATGGTAAGAATAGGTTTCTACACCACAAACAAGAACAGTTCAACATGTTTCAGAAAACTTTTTCTTCAAAACTAGCATTTATGCACAAGTGAAATGAAACAACCAGGTAAGGTAAGCGTGCCATCGTCGCACTTCTGTTCTCTTCCTGAGGGAGTCAGTTGTAAAAGTTTTTCTTCTGTTGTGCTGGAAAAATGCATTTGAAAAAAAGGGACACTTTTACAACTGTCGTCCTCAAGAAGGAGAACAGAAGTGCTATGCAAGCATGTGGAGAGGCACGGAGAAAGCTGTTACTCTCCCACTCCTCTATGACTTTTTTTCTCATGCAATAAAGCTGTAACTGAAAGGCAGAAGCTGGTAGTATGAGCTATCATATACTCTAGTCTACTTCCTCAGATGCATGAAGTGGATGGTACAGGGACAGACTTATATAAGCAGGTTGTGTGTAAGAACAGCAATATTTCTTTAAAATGCATGATAAATAATGGAATGTAAATATTTTATGAGCTGTGGAGGTATATATTTTCCACACTATAAATTGTCATCTTTTAGGTGATAGGCCACCTATGCAAATATGTCAGAAACTCTAAAGTAATCATCATAAAAGTGTGACACCTTTTATATTTCACAAGTCTGCTCTAAAGCTCTCATCCAGTAAGTTTAATATTGCATGGTGCATACGGAGGGCAGATTTTTCACTGGTATTTCATGCAAAGCAAAATTTATGCACATGCATAAAGTTCCTAATTGTAGTATAAAGTTGCTTAGCACTGGCTTACTTGGATATTTATTATAATCCTGACAAAGCACACCAACACTGGGATGCCAATGAGGCTGGTAATAAAATATGCTTTTATTGCAGAAGATATTCACTATACAGCAAACCTACAGACTAACAGTAATAAACATCTGGCTTTTTGTTTTGTTTTTTAAGTAATCAAAACATTTCACATAACTTGGAATGCAACAACAGTTTTGACTAAAGGCCCTTACTGAATTCAAAGTTCAGGCAGGATTTGATTCACTGTGAAGCTTTTTTGACTGGCTGACTTAAGCAGAGGGCAGTTTCCCGTGTCTTTGTTCTATAGCACAAACCAGCAGTGATGGGAGCATTACCACAAAGAGACACCAAAAGCTGAGGTAAAAAGGCCCCCTCACACCAGCCTCCAGTCTTTGCTGTATACTAGAGACAGGCATTTTTGTGTTCAAGCTGATAAATACTTTGTAATCCTGCTATGTCCTTTTATTTGCTTAAAAAGACAAGCCACTAAAATCTTTCTTTTCCAAATCATCTGATCCAGCCAAGATGAAAACCAAAGTATTTTACTAGCTTATCAATTTACTTATGTGAGCTGCGAACAGGCACTATAAATACTTCACGAATATCCACAAAATAGAAATGCTGGGAGCCAGGACAGTGTATGGCATGGACTGTCAGACATGAAGCCTGAAGATCTGGTTCCAAATTGCCAGGCGAGGGGACCTCATTTAATCTGTTTTAGCAACTACTGGCCTATCTCAAAGATTTTTGCACAGAAAAATTAGATAAGAAAGTGGTAGTTTCAAACTATGGCCAAAGTGTAAAAGGAATCTAAAACAGTGGCAAGCTTCTTTGGAAGCAGAACATAAGAATAGGAGAAGACTGTTGAAGATATAGGACGTTTAAGGACTTGGACTCGTATTTATTTAAAGAGAATGACAATGATCGGTAGACTTGGAACATTCTTTGTTCCCTCGTGTGTGTGTCAGTCAGAGTACCGTGACACCTCTTGAAGACTGTCTAAATTGCTAGTCACAACTATAGTAGACTTATTGAATCAATGGAATTTAAATAAATGTTGGCTTATCAAGTCACTGTTGATTCAGTGGATCTACTCAAAATGGAACTTGCAATTGGATTAAGGACTATCATATTAATTATGGCATACCATTTTGTGGAGTAAGAGCAATGCTGCTCTGATAGTCTTTTGGCAGAAGAGCAGGGTATAAATAAATATTATTATTAGACAAACTCAGACACAACAACAAAGGTTTATTCACTTGCTGATTTTCTAGGTGTTAATTGTAAATGTAATTAACAGTGAATTCCAGGTGTTAATTCACATAGCCATGCTAAGATGATTATAGCACACATACTATTGATGTTGTGAAGTCACTATGCTGATTTTGCCTGGAACATTTTTGAACAGCCATTGTCCATTAGCTGCCTGCTTCTGGAAAATAAAGTTCTTCTTTATTGGCAACAGCTGCCCAATCCTCAGGCTGACTCTCCCTTCTCTAGCAGATGTCACACTATTTCATGTGATATGATTGTTCTTGAACTTTATTTTTATTTTTGAAAATATTTCTAGTCATCTCTTTATCTGAAGATCTCATGGGTGGATATAGTCAGCAAGTGTTCAAACAATGCCTTGTCCATCTTTTGCTGAGAAAGTGAAACAATTCCCATGACGGTACCCCTTTTATTTCCCCCTCTTTTATTTTTATTTAGAAACTGTGTGTATAATCCTGGTTCTTCTATATATGGCATGGGTGGAAATAATTCAGCCCTCAGACATTGTTGGACTGCAGCTCCCAGAACTTGTCACCATTGCTATGTTGCTTAGAGCTGATGGGACTTGCAGTCCAACATCTGGTGGGTCACATGATATCCATGACTGGAAAATGGATATTCACAGCTGCAGTATTCAGTTTAAAAGACTGTGTTCTTAAATATAAAAAGAAATATATGCTGAAGAAATAAGTAAATTAAGAGTTAAATTTTAAAATTGTATCATTTGATCAGAACAGATGTATCCTGGGAGTGACACCTCTAAAAGTGTAGGTGGAAAGATAGGAGTTCCTCCCTCATTGTGAAGCTGTGAGAAAAGTAGCTGGGTTCCCTGCCAAACCTGCTTTTTTAGGAAGACAAACTTCCTTAATACTTAATCAGAAACTAATGAAAAGAGTTTGCAGATTGCTCACCCAGAGATAGGCAGAAAATCTCATCAGAAAGAAGAGTGCAAGGGACAGGGGAGAAGACTACATGGCTCAAAAGAGGTCAGTGTGTTCCTGACATATCCTCTGGCCAAATACTTACATAATTCTGGTTGGCAGTTCTCCTGTGTAGTGTCTGTCTAAGCCATTTTTAAACAGTTCATCTGTGTTACTGTACATTCTCTGTCTCATTTACAAGATAAAGAGTTGCCAAACTAAAATTTTTCTAACTACATAGACAAACACTTATGGTAATATTTTGATGATTCCTGGGTACTGAAAGATCGATAGTATTTTATCTGTTTGCAAATCTACTTAATGTAAGCAATACCTGTAGTTTCTTTTTTCTTCATCTTCATTTTTTAAAGCCAATCAGACTAAGGTTTAATTGAGTCTTACATTCTGTTTCCAAGAGTACATCTTGGCCAGATTAGAACAATTAGGAATAATGATTATAGATGCCTGAGAATATTGTAACCTCTACAGATCTGGCAATGGGAAATACGATGGGATTTTTGTGATAAAATAATCTTGTTGGAAAACTTTGTGGTAAAACAGACCACCCAAAAAGGACAGATTGGAGCCGCCCCAGCTCTGCAGCAACCACACAGGTGCAACCCCAATCCACCCCACCCTTTAAACCAGCTCCTTTTCAAGCTGGCTCTTTACCTTTAGGGCGGCATCGGGGTGGCTTCAGGCTGTGTGTTGTGTAAATGCCATGACCGACACAGCCCAATGGCACCCATTTTGGCCTGTCTGTTTTGGGCCTATGGGATATGATCTTGTTGTTGAAGGAAGTGGGATTCGAAAGAGAAACTATGTGTTAGAATCATTTGCTATAGGTGTTAGAGGGAGGTTTACCTCCAATTTATAACATGCTACAGTATCCAAATAGCAGTCCAGTGCATTTTTCTGCTGTCATTATATGTGCATGTGTGCACATTTGTCATTATGTGCATTACTGTGTGTGTGTGTGAAAAAGAATATCAGCAAATACCTTGCTTTCTTAGGTCTGTTACTACCCTATACAGTAGTAATCTGGGTATGTATGCCCAGGGGAGGGAAAATTTCTGAATTCATAGCCTTAACATGATCTGAATCTAGAGGATAATACTTAACATCATCACCCACTTTACAATGCTCCATTGTCAACATTCATAAATGCCACTTAGAGTACACCTCACTTTTATTTTGAGCAACTGAAGAAGGCAGAAGCAAAATGTTTTGCTGATATAATTAGATAGTGTTGTTTGGTAATAACTCTAACTTGGTAATAACTCTAATACAGAAACACACATACACACAGAGAGATCTACTTAGTATTCCCAAGGCTGATGCTGCTGATTTCATTGGTAGCACCTTAATCTTAACATTTTTTCATACAAAGCTCCCAATTGACTAAAACCATGCATTTTGTGATTAAAGTTCACTGTTCAATCCCAAACTTGCATGAAAGTGTTTGATGTGTCAGCCTAACTCTAAATATTACAAAGTCCATTTCATAAATGTGCATCCTACAGCAAAAAAAGAAAAAAAGGGGGGAAAAAGAAAAAGAAAGAAAAGAAAAAAAAGAAAAGATATCTGCTGTTTATTCATGAGGTACCTGAAGTACTCAGGGCGCTAGAGATTAGCTCAGCCAATGCAGAAGCAGCTGTGTGATGGCGCTTTTGCTTCTTCAGCTCTCTTACACACAGCAGTTGGTCTTCCAAGCACATTTTCCCTAATCCAGCACTGAACAATCCACTTGCAACAAGGGTAACTCATCACATGACAATGGAAACAAGTGATCTTAACTGAGCAGCACTGAACACCTGTTGGGGTGTGTGATTTGTGAAGCAATGCCCAGACTTAATATAGGTGTGGCCTTTCTATTACACATTTTAACTGATCCTGTTCTCTGGCACTACAAATTATATCTTGGACAGGGAAGCTTCTTTAAAACAGAGCAATTGTGCATTGCAATCACTGTGCCCTGGATTGAGGCCTATGTTAAGAGTATTGTTGGAGGTGTGAAGATACTATTTATGAGATCTTAGATAAGGATGAAGAAAACTGGGAAGTCTTGGTTGCTTTCTTGCATCTTATGTTCTGTTGCTTACTACAGATAATATTTCCCCAGAGCATGGAAACTGTTCATTTTGGACTACTATTCCCAGAGTCCCCTAGCAATACTAGCTAGATGATTTTGGAAATTAGAAGTAAAAACAAAAAACCCAGGCCTGCTCAATCTACTCTTACACACATCTTCCCCATCTCAGGTTGAAACTCTCCTTGTTACCTACTACCTGATCCTTTTAAAGGGACATGCTTTCTGTATGTGTATCATGTAGCATAACATTGTCCATTTCCAATATGACAGAAGTTCCTGTTATTAAGAACAACTACGATGGGCCCTCACTATCAGACTTTCTATCCATGGATTTGAGCATCAACGTTTCAGCACACTCCATATTATCCAATGGTGGCACATGCACATGGGCATAATGACACAGGCATGTGTACATTGCTATCCACTGGATAATATGGGACTTGAGCTTCTGCATTTTTTTCCCATTTGCAGAAGGCCTCAAACTGAACTTGTGCAGATGGATAGGGCCCACTCTACAACATTTCTCATCCATATTTCTCATCCATTACAATCATTTCAGTTAATGCACTTATAAATTTACAAATAAAACATACTAAAAGTTTTTTATTGAAATGCAATTAAACTACCCACGGAATTACAACCAATGAAAATGAACCCATTAGAACCCAGGTGGTGCAGTGGTTAAATGCCTATACTTCAGCCACTCACAAACAAACCACTCAAGCACACCATCAATGAACTACAACCAATTATGGAAAATAAGACTTTGGTTTCAAGGGCTTTAGGTGGCAGGGGCACTACTCTCAGATATAACCCCCCGCCCATCTTAAACAGTTACTCACCTTTAATAGGATATATAAAATGGATGGAAAGAGGGACAAGACAAAGCACAAGCCCAGATGCCTTACATCCACTCTGGCATTTATCCTTACATCCACTCTGGCATTACAGCTCCTAATAATGTCACCTATTCCCTAAGAAGTGCATTTACTTTTCATCCTCCAGTGGCATAGATGCCATCCTATGTCAGCAATGCCTCTCTTCACTCTGTGTTGCACAAACAGGACAGTCTCTATTCCAGTGAATAAATGGACACGTACCTGATATTAAAAATGGGAATAACTCAAAAACAGCTGCAGAGCATTTCAGTCTTCCTGTACAGCTAGCAGTTCTTGAACAATAAATAAATAAATACTAAAAGGTCTGGGAAGAAACTGCTGATTAGGATATATGGTATCCACAAATTGCACCCCATTAGCAGTTTTTATACACAATGGGTTTTTGGCACTCTACATATAATAAATACTAGTATTCAGCATAGCCATACATATCCAAAAAGACTCTCCTCACATCTGCTTTATGACACTTTATTGGACCTGCACACATACCAATGCACTAGGCAAGCATTTCCACCACTATACACGTTTACCTACTTGTCTGAGCTTGTATGCAAAACCTGTCTCCCACCTTTGTCCTTTTCACCAGTTAAATTGATAGTTGTCACCACTCTAGCATATTTTGCATTGACATATATCACCACTCCAACATGTTTCACATTTACATTACTTTCTGCTTTCCCTCCACATTGTATCCACGCCTTTCCAAAAAAGGTTCATTCTATGCATCTAATAAAGCAGACTGAGTCCATGATAGAAGTGTTTTCCTCCCAGTTAGTCTCAAAAGTACTACTGGATTCCTTTATGTCTTTTTATGCTAAAACTGATAAACAAGCTATTTGAATAAAAATAAAAGCTTATTAAATGTATTCTCTTAGCACTTAAATGGAACTTATCCTGTAGTGCTGCAGAAGTAGTTACTCTAATTTTAGATTGGATTAAACAAGTGTTTCCCAAACTTTGGTTCTCCAGTCAGAATTCCTATTGACTAGGCTAGCTGGGGCCTCTGGGAGATGAAGTCCCAAACACCTGGAGGCTGAAGTTTGGGAAACAGGGTATGGTTGTTGCTGTTGTACGCCTTCCAGTTACTTGAAGCTTGTAGCTACCCTAAAGTGAATCTACCATGGGATTTTCTTGATCAGATTTGTTCAGTAGTGGGGGCTATCATTGCCTTCCTTTGAGGCTGAGAGAGTGTGTCTTGTCCAAGGTCACCCAGGTGTTTTTATGGCTGAAAAGATTTGAGACCTGCTGATATGCCAGATTTGGGGAAAATGCCATGCACCTTGTATCTTGACCAGCACAGATTCAGGGAGAATTTCTGTGTTTGTTTTTCCCTTTCGTGTAGACCTGACCCTTGTCAAACAATCAAACCATACCAACCCACTAATTAAGAGTGCCACAAATATTTTATTATATAATTTATAACAATGTTTACATCAGCAATGGTCTCCTGAAGAAACTCAAGGTGCCCACAAATGTTGGCCACTAAAATATTATTCCAAAAAGCATTTCACAAGGTTTCCATACATTTCGGATTCAGATTTGCATTTGTTTCACAAAAGTAATTTGATATTTGAGTCCACCATGAATAGACTTATCTTTGTGGCCTATGTGCATAGATGACCAGATGACTAGAAATGTGATGGTCTAAGGGGGAAAAAAACAACAGGTAAATTGTGGGCGAAGGACTTTTTCCTATTCTTGGGAGGAGAAATTCCTCTAGTTTTCATGAGGGCATAACATCTCCTGACAACTGAATGGGGGGGGGGGTCTTCCCCTTCCTTGCAAAGTCAACCAAGAGAGTTCAGCTTTAAGATCATTAGGCTATGTATTTGCGGAATATTCTGTTAAAGGACTATTACAGTGGACCCTCTAGATTCACTAGGGTTAGGGACACAGGACACCCATGAAAGTGGAAAGTGGTTATCTTCAAGCAGAGACATACTGGAGGACCTAGAGATTCCTAGAGAGGACGTATCAATTAAATCTGCAAATAATCAAATCTGCAAAAGTCAAAGCTGCAAATGTGGAGGCCGACTGTACTTTGCAGTACAGGTTTCACCAATAATGACAGCAAAAATAGAAATATTCAGCTGCTGTTTCCATTTGCTGCAGTTATTAATATACAACCTTGGGACCTTACAAACATTGGCACTCCTAGATGCAACTGCATACCTTTGAACAGCGATTTGGCGAACACTTCACTTTATTAAGTATATATCATATTGTTCTGTTTTATGTTCTTGTGGTCCCAGAAGCTGCCTTTATACAGAATTAGCTCTTCTAGAGTCTAGTCTAGAACACCAGGGTCCAAAACACACTGCAGAAATAATCCAGTTTGAGACCGCTTTAACTGCCCTGGCTCAGTGCTAGGGAATCATGGGGACTGTAGTTGATTGGGGCACCAGAGCTCTCTGACAGAGAAGGCTAAATGTCTCACAAAACTATAGTTCCCAGAATTCCTCAGCACTGAGCCAGAGCAGTTAAAGCAGTCTGAGACTGGATTATTTCTGTAATAACTTTTCAAGATGGATCCACTAGATTCCAGTGAGGGACCCAACAACTTTCTTTGGACACAAAACATTCCTTTCACAAAAAGAGCTCTTTGTAGTTGTATTTATGGAAGAAACATTCCTTCTTCCATTTCTTGTTATCACTATCATCAGTTGGGCAACGTGTGTTAACTAGGGTCACTGGAATAATGTGGTTTGACACCATTTTAACTGCCATGGCTCCGTCCTACAGGATTTTGGTATCTGTCATTTTGTGAGGCACTGGCACTCTTTGTCAAAGGCGGCTAAAGACCTTGTAAAACTGCAAATCTCGGAATCCCATAGGATGCAACTACAGCAGGTAAACATGATGTCAAACTGCATTATTTCTATGATGTATTATTATTATAATTATGTATAATCCTATAGAATACTAGAATGCTATAGAGTATTTATATAATATTATATAAATAGTACACTCTACTACAGAATACTATATAATATTTGTATATTATATATATATCCTTACATTTTTACATGCTTGACAAACTTCTGTCTCATTGTTTCTATTTTGTATTTGATGCCAATTTTTAAAGTTATCCTGCCATTTGTCTTTTATTTAAGTGTATGGAATTGTGGCGGCTCATAGCTTTTAGCAACCAAGTTCAGTATTCGGTATGCAAACACTATAGAATATTATACAACATTTGTATAATATTATACAAAACGCTTGTAATTGCCACGGCTCAGTGCTATGGGATTCTGGGAACTAGAGTTTGTTGTGGCGCCAGTATAGCATTTATGCAGCATTATGCAAATATTATATATGGCATTCTATAGTGTGGTATACCATTTATGTAATAGTATACAAATATTATGTAGAATATTATATAATCATTATTGTGAAGGGTGGAACCATGGCAATTAAAGTGGTGTCAAGCCAAATTATTCCAACAGTGCAGGTGACCCCTAGTTCCCAGAGTTGCCACAACAAACTGCAGATAATAATAATAATTAATGATAATAATAGATGGGGACAAGGCAGTTATAATGGGTGTCAAATACAGCCAGGGAGGAGCCATTCAAAACCCCCTCTGCCTCTCTCCTGACAGACCACCATGAACTAAAAAAAAAAGCCCATAATATTCTCCTTCTTCCTCTCTCCATCTCCCTCCAGCCTCCCTCCTCCCTTCTCAGCCGTCATGACGTCAACAAGCCCGCGCGTGCGCAGAAAGGGTCTCCTCCTCCAGTCCTCTCTTCCCTGAGAGAAAGGAGGAGGGACCGACTCACACAGGCAGGGAGGGAGATAGTGGGCGTGGCTTAACGCTTAGAGGAGGGAGGGGGAGAGAATGGAGAAAGGAAGGAAGCCGGGGAAGAAGAAGAAGAAGCAGCAGCAGCCAACTGTACTCCCTCTTATGTATCTATCTCCATCCATTTCCTTTTCAAAGGAACCAAGCTGTGCGCGGGTTGGGGAGGGAGGGAGGGAGGGGGCGGAGCGTCGTTATTGCGCGCGCTCTCTCTCTCTCAGTCCAGTCCCAGTCTAAATAATTGAGACAGAAGAAAAGCAGGGGTGCGCGCGCGGGGGGGGGGCGCGCCCTGGCTCGCGCTCGTCACGTGACTGTTGCGTTGAAGGTGTCTCGAGCGCCGCGCGCGCCTCCTCTCGTTTAAAAAAAACAACAAAAAAAACCCCAACCCAGCGACCGTTGGGTGGCGCGTGGCGTCGGGGCCGCGCCTTTCTATATCTTTTTTTTTTCCTCCTTTTTTTTTGCGCATGCGCACTTCACAGTGTCCAGTCTTCTCAGTGTGTGAAGAGAAGGAGGTGGTGGAGGGGGGGGGGAGCGAAGCAGCGAATGAGGCGGCGGCGTAACATTACATCGCTGCTGCTGCTGCTGCTGCTGCTGCTGCTGCTGCTTCTGGCTCAATCCTCCTCCTCCTCGGTCTCTCCATTCTCCATCCATATATATCCTCCTCCCTTGTTCGTCGTCGTCGTCGTGGGCTCCACCCGGCCTCTGCTGCTGCTGCTGCTGCTGCTTGAGGGATTAACCGTCGTGAGGAGGGGCTGAGGAGGAGGAGAAGGTGAGGGACCTAGGAGAAGGAGACGAAGAAGAAGAAGGGAAGGGGCTGACTGCTGCTGCTGCTGCTGCTGCTGCTGTGACTAGGACTGAGGCCCACACAGGACTGGGAGATATATTATTATTTCCGTTGGTTGGGATTATTTAAGGCGCGGCGTCGTTGGTGGATCAAAGACAAGGAGGGGGTTTTAACCGTGGCTTAATCCGCCCCACCCCCGCCTGGACCATGGCCGACGACGACGTGCTCTTCGAGGATGTCTACGAGCTCTGCGAGGTCATCGGCAAGTAAGTCTTCCCAAAAGAATTATACATCAATAAAGGTTAATCGTCATAACAACAATAACGAGTCGAGGAGGAGGAGGATGCAAATGGTGGAGACGAGGGTGATGATAGTAGACAGCAACGATATGCTGCAAAGCCTCCTCCTCCTCCTGGGCGCCGTTCCCACCTGAGCTTCTGCTTCTGCTGCAGCAGCGCCTGGAGGAAGGATGAGGAAGGGACCGGCCGACGAGGGACCCTGATCATGATGGTGGCTGGTGGTTCTTCCCTGGTTTCACACACACACACACACACTGACTCTGTTTCCTCGCGTAATAACGGCCTTGTGTTGTGATAGGTTGTCATGCCACATTCGCGGGTTTTATTCCTGTGTCCTCTCTAGGAATATCTGGGTCCTCCAGCGCAACTCTATGGTCGAATTTAACAAAGAGAGAAGACTTTAGAGGGAAGCGCTTTAACTCTTTGTCTCATCAATTGCTGTGGAATTCTGGGAGTTGAAGTTTGTTGTGGGGCCCAGAGCGGAGCTCTGCTCCGCTCTGGGCCCCACAACAAACTCCAACTCCCAGAATTCCACAGCCTTGAGATTCCTAGAGAGGTGTCCACCATGCTTCGGTGGTTGAGTTTCTTGCTCCTGCGCTTTCGTAAGGGCAAGTCGAGGGAAAACGTTTCGGTCTTCTCGGTGGTCTGCTTTTCGCCGTGGTGGTTGCGTTCAGAATGAAAGTTACCCGTTTATGGTAACACAGAATATGAAACACTTTGTGGCCAGATTGTATTTACTTCAAAGGTGTGATTTCATGGAGCCGGGGGTCAGTCTCTTGAAGCTACTGGGTACATTTGGCCTTGTTAAGCCTTTTGCTAGACACTAATACTCCTGTGTTCTCTGTATTCTAGGTTCTTCCCAACTTCAGTCATTTTTTAAACTCTGCGTTAGAAGAAAGCTTTTGCGCATGGCATCTTTTGTTCAGAATCTTGGGTACATCAGTAAGAAATTGCTGTTGGTTTAATTATTCTAAGTTGTGTTTTGAAAGACAGTTATGAAGCTCCCTACGACTGAAATGTATTTCCTCGACCAGTTCTGTTTCTCTAAATGTACAACTAATCTTATTTTTGCTTCAGGCCTCCCTTTGTTACAGAGGTATTGCAGTACAATGGCAGTGTTTTGTATCTGTAAAAATGTGCCATCTTTCTTGTGGTCCTAAGGTTGAACTCTGCAGTCTTCTCCCAGGAAAAGTCAAAGTAGGGTCACCTGGACAGGGCCTTTCGGACACGGCCCATATCTTTTGACCTTCCATCCCTTCCCTAAGAAAGTCACTTGGCCTCTCTTTGGTGGTTTTCAACACACCTTAAGCACCTTCAAAAATACTCAAATCTTTTACCATTTTTCATTGTTGTTTTTCTCTCTCTTCTAATCAGATGCAGTTTTGTTTGATGTAATGGGCTCCTCCCAACATTATATGCGTGGGCATGTGCTTCTGTGGTGGGAGATTTCCTTCTCATCTTTCCCCTGTATTCATACTCCATCTGTATACCAGATCTTCACTGAAAGGCTTTCCTTTGAAGGCTAAGTACCTTTGAGAAGGAGGGACCATAGCATGATGGTAGAGCACATGCTTTGTATCTGTCTTTGGCATCTCAGTTAGCAGTTAATGGGAAGGATCTTTACTTGAAACCATGGGATGCTGCCAATTCGGTGGTGCTCATCTAAATGGAGAAATAGTTTGATGTGCATCATGCACTTTGCAATGTTTCTAGCTTGTTTTATTGGTTCATTTACATGGGGAAGACCTCTGTGAAGCTCATATGGCTGTTGGGTGGCGGAGGAGGGCCTTCTCTGTGTGTAGCTACCAGGATGAAGAAGGGATTCGCCATTAAAACTGGGCAGGCTCCCAGCACTGGGTGTTCCTGCTGTCAGGTGAAGAAGGCCTGTTTGTTTCCCTTGGCATTTTTTTCTGATGATTTTCCTAATTGGTAACTCTTACTAGTTATCTCATGTTTTTAATGAATGGTGTGATCCATTTTACTGTTTTGAATGTTTCATCTTTGTATCATTTTACCACGATTTTATTGATCCCTTTTATTGTGGATGGTGTTGGATTTTTAAAATGAAAAATGCTATGCAAATGTTCAAAATATTTTTTTTTTTAAAAAAAGAACACAACACAGATAAATACCTACATAAAACATTAGCAGCATTAATATCTGGTCATATAAAAAGACTTCAAAATGGTGGTTTTTCTTGGAACACACATCTTTCATGTTCTTAAAACATGGCCAATAATGCCATACCTATTCAGACTCTAGGCCTGTTCCCCTTCCCCCAACCTTAATTTTGTGGAAAGAGCCTCTAGGTTAGTCTTTTTACTTATAGACACATAATAGAATATCTGCAGAGAGTAATCTGTTTTACCTCATTATTTAATAAAAAGTAAACCTGTTCTGCCTTCTTGGGTTCTAGTCATTGACTAAATGGACAAGGTGCTTATAAGCTGAGCTCAATCAGCTGCTTCTGTGGGTTGTGAAATGTGCTGGAGCTGGGCTGACTGTGTAGATATTACGGTTGGTGAACACTTCACCAATCTGCTTAAGAGCAGCATTTCTTGAGAAGAATCCAAGGTATTTTAAAATTATATCCCAGTTTTTGGTGCACCAGTTTTAAGCAAAATTCTAGAGTGAGTATGGCTCATCAACTCCAGGCCACATTGAAAGGAACTCATCATTTGCCTTTATTCCAGTCTGACTTCTGGCCTGGATTTAAGGAACCCATTACTTTTGATTACCTTGGTGAATGACTTACAGCAGGGAACTGACGTGTGTGGAGTTTAATATTTCTGTTTCTCCCAGATCTCTCAGCAGCATTTGATTTTATTGACAATATCTGGATTTTCTATCTGGGTTTGGATAGTGGGCATGCCATTATAATAGTTTGGCCCTAACTGGAAGGAATTATGCAGAAAGTAATGTTGGGGAACCTCTGTCCTACTCTGTGGCCATGGCTGTTTGACATGCCTCAAAGTTTCATTGTGTGCCCCATGTTTTTTAATGTCTACATGAAACTTCTGAGTGATATCATCCATGAATCTGTGCTAAAATGTTATCACTGTGCAGGTGATAACAGCTCTGTCTCTGATTTCCTTTCCCATGGCAGTGGTGCAAAACCTGCCTAATTAGGTGTTTAAAGGCAGCTTGGGTATGAATGCATGATATACTGATGTCTAATCCTGAAAGAAGCTTAATGCAGAAAATCTGCAGAGGTGGAAAGAGGTATGCAGATGATTCAGGCTATGACTATGCTCCTTGGAAAGAGTCTCCTGTTCAGTTTGAGAGGTCTTCCACATTCGGTGTTTAACATGGAAGTTTAGATGGGATTCTTTTTTATCAGTTTCAATTGGGTTGGCAGTTGTGGCATTTCCAGAGAGTTGACTTTGGCTCAGTAACACATCTCCAGCCTTGAATACATTAATGGCCTTTACTTAATTGTCCTTGTAGACAGTCTGGAAATTGTACTACAATGCTTCTAGAAGTTATAGTATCCAATCAGGTTCCACCAATTCTACATCAGTTACATTTTAGTTACCTCACTATTTCAAGGCTAGTTTAAAATGTAACTGTTTTTTTGTACCCCTGGGTTTTTTTTTCGGGAACCGGGGCCGTTTTTGCGGCCCCGGCTCTTTCATACCCCGGGGGATTCGTAACCCGGGGTACCACTGTACTATATTCATGCCAGTTGGCTACAATTGTTTATTTTTTGAAAATTCTCCAAGGACCAGCAGCTGAGATGTATGGATTTCTCCAGTACACAGCATTGATCTGAAGGAATACCTACACCGGTATGAGCCTCCCCACAATTTCAGTATGGCACCCAAAAGAATAGTTTGTCCTATTATCTGATTCTCCAATGAGAGCTGTGGGATGGAGACCTTTTCATGATTTGCCACATACACATAGACATATATATCCTAAGAGTGCCTTGGAAAGTGTATATGACCCTCTTTTTGTTGACCTTTGAGAGGATTTTAAATGTATTTGTTGCAATCTGCATTTAGTTACTATTGTGTACTGTTCTTAAAAAGGCAAAATAAAACTAAGCTTTTATTTGGGTCCCTTATTGGGAGAAAAGTGATAATTCAAATAAAAGAAGAAGAAGTATAATACTGCTGTCATCCTTAATTTTTAAGGTTTTGTGGAATTTCCCTCCACCTAGCTTGATCATTTTGTATTATAATTTACTTTGTGAGGGATTTTATCCTCAATATTAAATAATTAAAAGTGAATGAGTGTAAAAATGCTGACTATTGATAATTACTTGGCATTTTACTTTTTTCCTTAAAACTGTTTATCAGGTGATTGTCAACATTAATTTGTTAGTACTTGGGTACTTGATCCTTTTTCACTGGTTTATAATGCCCTCCTTGTATGATCTTTAAAGGCTGTATCCAACAAGCTGGGTACTCATTTTAGCAACCTGCGGAAAGATGCATGGCTGAGTCAACCCTGAGCCCCTGGCTGGTATTGATCTCACAACCTTGTGGTTTATAAGTGAGTGTCTGCAGTACAGGCATTTAATCATTGCGTCACAACTGATCACTGAAGTTAGAATCACACAAGTCATTGTATTCCCTATTACCATGTATAGATGTGAAAGCAGGACATTTAAGAAAGAAGATAGGAAGAAAATCAATTCATTTGAAATGTGGTGCTGGAAAAATGTGCCAAGTATAGCATGGACAGCCAAAAAGACAAACAAATGGATTCTTAAACAGATCAAGCCTGAAATCTTTCTGGAAGCCAAAATAACTAAACTGAACTGTCATATTTCAGTCACATCATGAGAAGGCATGACTAATTGGAAAATATAATAATGCTAGGGAAGGTGGAGGGATGTAGAAAGAGAGGAAGACCACACACTAGATGGACAGGCTTTATTAGGGAGGTCACAGATATGAATTTACAGGACCTAAGCAGAGCAGAGGAGGATAGCAAAGATGTCTCATACACACAAAGTCAGCTCAGAGGCGGTTAACAACTGTCATAATGGGCCTATCGAAATGAACAGGATTTGTAGGTGGTCACTAATTTAAGTCCCATTGATTTCAAACTGTGATTAAAATTGAATTTAGCCCTGCATACTCCCCCCTCCCTCCCCCGATGTAAACCTCAAATTCAACTTAAGGACTATATATGGGAGGGGAAGACAACAGCATGCTAATTTTTCCTAGCCATTTCCAATCTCCCATCTGTTACTTGAAGGAGTGCCATTGATAAATGGTTGCCATTCTTAAATATCCAAAAGCTGAAATGAGGTTGAGATTTGGTTGATTTTAAGGTCTTTATTATACCCATTGAATGTATTATTTGAAAATTACTTTTAAAGAAATGGCTAATGTTTACAACCATCTATACTTTAATTCTCATAATTCTTTCGAGCACTATATAATTTGAGGGAACTTATTTTTAAGTGTGTTTGAGGAGGTAGCTATGATTGCTGCTTATCTAACAATCACAGAACAAAATCAAGGGGCAGAGGTGGTAGTGGAAAAAGATTCTCCTTTTTTAAAAAAAATGCATTTTATTAAACAATACAACAACAAACACAAATATAATTTCTACCATTGACTAAAAACTACCATACAAAAACTGCAAATAAACAAAAAGTGACAACAATCGTAACATAGCAAAAGAAACTAAAAAACAGTCCGACTTTCTCCTCCCCAATAGATGGTGATGTCCACCTATTACTAGACTTACTTTAATTCATAATACACAAGGCTTCTATGATATAAGCAACTCAGTTCATTTTACAAAACCTAAAATCAGTAACTGACTCCAATAAGAATGCATGTAAGAAGTAAACATTTCCCAGGCTACATTCATACTGCAGAAATAGTTCAGGAAATAATGCATAATAATCCCCTTTTAACTGCCATGGCTCTGGAATTTGTAGTTTTGTGACATTCAACCTTCTCTATCAGAGAGCTCTCATGTCCCAACAAACTAAAGTTTTCAGAATTCTATAGTTTTGAGCCATGGCTGTTAAAATAGTGTCAACCTGGATTATTTCGGCAGTATGGATGCAACCCCAGTCTTTTTGTAAAAAATGCATCACACTTGCTAGAACTACTTCTTATTCCACAGTATTTTTGAACAAGTTATTTTCACTATAAATATCATGAAGTGTTTTAAAGGTGATGACCAAGTGATACAGTAAAACAAACTTTGTACAGGATATGACCATTTTTGTGCATTGAGAATTTAACAGATTAAAAAACCCCAAAAATTCCAAAGCCACAATGATAGACCACAGAGGAAAAACACATTTTCGCTCTACCAAATTCTTCAGAAAAAATACCAATTACACATAAAACAAAAATTGATAATTACAATATTATTTCTGATTTCCACTACGAGAACCTGACAATACGATCAGTAGTTGTAAAGTATAAAGATCTATGTAGATTTCACCATTAGCTTGTCTCCAAAGCATCTATGTTTTTATTTCATATGTTTAGCTGGTTTAATATGATGTGTACTGTTATTCAGAGGAGTTGGAAAGCACATAGGTAATTTTAGCTTGGAACCACCCTTTCCATTTAGAGAAAAAAGTGTGCGTTGTTGTGCGCCTCCAAGTTTTTTTCTGATTTATGGTGACCTTATGGGGTTTTCTGGGGCTGAAAGCATGGTACACACACAAAGTCACCCAGTGGATTTCCATGACTGAACAGGGAATTGAACCCTGATCTCCAGGGTTGGTAGTCCAATGCTCAAACCACTACACCACGCTGGCTCTCCTGCCTGATTTATAACTATTCAAAATAGTTATCCTTAAACATCAGAGCTAACAAAGTTGTTGCCTAAACCATTAATTTACATTGGAATGAAATATGGTGGCTTCACACTCTGGTGTTCACAAATTTAATCTCATTTTTGAAACTGGAAATGAAAAACCTATTTGTTCTGGGCATCTTCTGCTCTTTGCTGCTAACAATCCGATAAAAAGGGATCATACAGCTGCTAGTTCATAATCTTGCATATCTGGACTTTCAAGCTGGTGCAAAAATGCGGTGGGTCTTGTTTGATTATACTGAGTAAAGTTTGCATGGAGTGAAGATAGTACTTTGCACTTTGGTTTGCTTGGTGACAGAGATTTAAATTTTAATGTCTTCAGAATTGAATAAGAGTATTCACATTTACATTGTTTTTCTACTCTGAATTGTGGAAAATTATGTTTGTGTTGGTAATATATTTAGACATATGTAATATGCTGCATAAACCTCTTTCTGTAACAATTTTGCTGGTGTATGCTGACACGATATTAAGCAAAATGGGAAACTGAGAAGGAGAATCATCAAGCTTGAAGAAATCCTAAGATTTATAGATACACACAGCATAATTGTTCTTCCCCCCCAAAATCCCAGAACATGGAGGACACTCTTAAGGATTGTGGAGACTATTCAAGCCAGAAGCAGAATGCTCATAGAGCATGTCTGATGAACCCAGTGAACCGTATGGATCATACCTATAGGGGGAGAGAATCTTGGATATCTTGCTGAGTTGATCCTACAGGATGGGCAAGTATTGTTAAAGGGATGACTACAGTGGTTGTGAAGCCAGAGGTGCAGGTCTGAGTGGAGCTGCTACTTGGTGACAGCTGTTAGGTGAGAACATGATGGATTGTATGGAATCCAAAGTACTCCACATTGCAACATTTTGTTGTAGGCGTTGTGGATGTAGTGTACTGTAATGGCCAGTTTTTGAATGGATTAATCTGTATTTCTGATTTGAATCTGGTGTTTCCGGTTGGTTACATGTATATGAATATGAGTGATTGTGGTGATACAATTGTGTGAAAGGCATAAAATGCCACCAGCCATAGCTGTTGTTTGTGGTCCTTGTGGTTTGTTGACATTGTGGTCAGCCCTGCTTAACACTTGGATGAGAGACCACCAAGGAATGCTGTAGGCTATAGTTGAGAGGTAAGCAATTGCAAACCATCTTTGAATATTCCTTCCCTAAGAAAACCTGATAAAATTAATTGGGTCACCCATATGATTTGACATATGTGATGACTTGAAGGCATGCAAGGGCATGTGCGCAGTTTTATATGCAAATTTAGAGCTTAAGCAGTATGCTAGTTCTGCCATATTGTGAATTTGTGAAATGTTCAGGGGTTATTTTTGAAAGCAAGCCATGGTACATTTTTGTAGGTATACCTGCTGTACTGAATGTCATAATTTTGTTTCTTACAGCATTAGTGGGTGACTGCCATACATAGATAGGGCTAGAACTACTCTACTAATGTGGTGCAAGTGCTGAACATCCCTAGAACTATTTTCTTACATATTTTAGCTGTCCCATGATATATTTGCACCATATGATATTGTACATAGAATTGCATGGGTGATCATGAGGTTCAAATTTTTTTTTCCTAGACTATTTCTATATGTAACCTTGATTTCCTACTTTTACTGGAGAGCAATAAACTGTTATGATTTCAGACATCTCTCTAGTGAAATAATACATCTGGTTCAGAATATTTGGGGGAGTGCTAACAGTTAATATTGTTCTTGATGAAATAGTTATGATAAAATGAAGCTTAATTTTATACAGCCCTTGGGGAACATTTTTAGTTTTATAACTTTTGAAACTTTTCAGTATTTATTCTTAGTAATACATATTACGATTTGGGTTACGGGTTTGTTTCCTTAAAGTAATACAAGACTCGTTCTGGCCTTGTCTAACACCTGTCCTATTAGAGTCACATGTATTGATTAAAGTTATTGTACATAGGACAAGAATTGTACATAAGAGAAGAATTAAATTTTATGGACACTTTTCCAAGAACAGAGGGTCATTATAGATGTTACAGAAATCTGAATGGCTATGGTAACAGGTATTTCCAAGAAAGTGCATTACCTGGGATAGCATAGTTTCATTTCAGTGCCAGGAAGAGAGAAGTTTGATTTGAATTCACTTTGATATGAGTTCAGTTGAGAGTTTCAACGACTAATCATTACAGAAAGTATTTGTTTCCCTGTTAAGTGTTCATATTCACTAATCCTAGTCTACTATGGTCCAAAACACAATGCAGAAATAATCCAGTTTGAGACTGCTTTAATTGCCCTGGCTCAATATTAGGGAATTTTGAAAACTGTAGTTTTGTGAGACATTCAGCCTTCTCTGTCAGAGAGCTCTGGTAGCATAATAAACTTCAATTCCCAAAATTCCTTAGCACTGAGGTAGGGCAGTTAAAGCAATCTTAAATGGGATTATTTCTGCAGTGTGTTTTGGACCTATGGAGCTTTCTAGATGGGCAGGAAAGTGTGACATGAAGTTGCCTTTTCCTTAATGCTTAGCAGCTGCACCGCAGCCTTTAGATGGAGCTGTGCTGTTCCGCAGTTTTTAAAAAAGAAGCTGGGAAAACCAGCACCTTTTTAAAGGCGCTTCTTCTCCCCTAAAACGCAAAAAAAAAGCATTTTCATGGCACACTTTCTCTTTTTCTCATCTAAAGGCTAGAGTTTCATGCAGCCATGAACACACTTCTTTGTGCCAATCTAGAAAGCCCCTATGTTATCCGAATGTAATGTGGAAAATAAATATTTGCTTATTGGCTATAGTGGCTAAATGGAATCTCCTTGTTGAGAAACAGTACATAGAACTGGAATAAAACTGAACTGTTAAAATTATAATGAATGCCCTGATAGTAGGATTTCTTGGGAATATCTGAAAATACGTTGGTAGCATAGAAAACAAATTGATGGGATGTAAAAGTACCACTTACAATATGATGTCACATTAGAAATGGGAAAGAATTATAGTTTAACCTGGATTTGTATGAATTTACCCAATTTATGGTGTGCAAAACTGTTAATGAAAACATATGTGTATCCTTCGATGAGCTCCAGCCTAAGCAACAATCTTTTGATGGCCTGTCATCACAAGGAAGCTGTAAATGTCATATTTTGCCCTCTTTTCATATAATGTGCAATTTTATTGCATATTGACTTACATAAATGTGAAAAAAATCATATACACATGCTTTACTGAATAAGAAAATGCATAAAATTAATAATTAGGAAAATATGTGCCACAATACACCCAAATTATGGTGCAGGAAGGAAAAAGGTCTTGCTGATCTATAAAAATACAGGACAAAAATACTGGTGGTATTCTGAAAAATACAAAGAAAACAAAATTGACATGATTTTTGTGGGGCTTTCGGGCTATGTGGCCATGTTCTAGAAGAGTTCTAGAACATGGCCACATAGCCCGAAGGTCCCACAAAAAACTATGGATGCTGGCCATGAAAGCCTTTGACTCCAAAATTGACATGAGTTTTATATTTTTAGTTGGTATACAAAGCTCATAGGAGAAATAGACTGTGGGGATGGGTTGCAGAGAATTTCATTCCTTCATTTGTTGCCTCTCCAGAGAATCATATCCCCAAGTCTGGAAACAGTTTTACAGAAGGATAATGGTTGCAGTACTGTGATTATGAGAACTTAAATCCCATTGACTTGAGTATGCATTGCTGTGGGCTACCTTGTAGTCATTGTCAATTATGAAGGCATAATGTTACTGTTGGCTGATTATGAACATTCCTTAAATATAATTCTGTTTTTTGCAGCTCAGTCTTATAGAGATACTTCTGAATGTTTCTAGTAATATTACTGATAATAAAGGATGTGAAAAATCACGAGTAATTGAAGATATACAAACACACAGCTTTTGGTTCTTTCTTAGCCAAAACCCATGCAAAACCACTAAAGAAATGCAAAAAAAAAAAAAAAAAACAAAAAAAAACATGAAAATTCAAAAGGGAGGGAGAGAATCCTCAACCAAATGTGGAGAAGTCAAGGGAGTGGTGAATAGTTCTGCAAGGCAGTGTAGTATAGCTTTTTGGAAGGCAGATAGTTCTGCAAGGCAGTGTAGTATAGCTTTTTGGAAGGCAGAAAGTCTTTTGAGCAGATGAATGGGCATTATGTTTTAATTTTACCTTATACGCTGGTCTTATGTTTTAATATCAGATTTTTCACTTGCGAACCTCTGACAGTGTCCAGGTAATTGAATGAAATGTCACAGATGCAGAACTTCTAAATGCAGGGATCAAACAAAAGTAAAGAAGCACTTTTGGTCATAAGAATTCTAAAATCCAGAGTCTGGTTTACCTTATAAGGACAACACAAAGTGTCACAGATTTCAGGTTTTTCATTTGGTCAGATAAGAATAAGGTGAGAAAGAGAGGAAAAGTTGACTTGGTATCACAGACTCAGCATTTGTTCAGTTTTAAGATGGAGTATTGGAGGAAACAGCCTAATCCAATTAACAAGAGTGAGTAGATTTTTGTCTACAGCAAATAAGCCAATGAAATGTCTTTTGGGATCCTGAAGACTAATAAATGTATTATGGCAAAAGTTCTAGCCCTCCAAGTTATTCCTTAATAAATTTGTTGGTTTTTTGGATGCCACCAGAATCTTTGTTTTAATCCAGTTCACTCTTATCATGGATACATTCCGCGAATGTTTGACTTGAATTACATAAACTTTTATGTCATAAAGGATATTGGAGACAAAGCTTGTTTCTAAAGGATTCAATCCACTGTGGGCTCAGAGGAGAGTTTTGAGAAAAACACTTGTCATAGTCAGGAGTAGATGTGTTTTGTGGAGCAAGAGAAGTATGACAGCTGTTTTTAGCCTTGGTACTAAAAACAAATTTGTGGGCATTTGTCTTAATACATTTTTGTTGGCATGTCTTTTACCCTCTTCTGTGCCTCACTAGTGTGTGTATGTGTGTGGGGGGGGGGGGGGGACAATACAGTGTGGGAGGATGTAGGCAAAGGTATTTTCTACTATTCATCCCAGTTGTTGAATTCCTTCCTCTTACGAGGCCTAGTGGGCACCAACACTGGTGTCATTCTAATGCCAGGTAAAAATGTGGATTTTTACAAAAACCTTTGGTACCTAATTGATTTTATTCAAGTCTGCCCGTGTGAATAGTTTTAAATTGTCTTAACTATTTTAACTGTTTTTAAAATACCTTTTAGTTAGTTACACTGTCTGATACATTTAAATTATTGTTTTAAGTTATTTTGGACTGTTTAAGTTAAAGTTATTGTATGTTGCCCTGAGATTATTGGATACAGGCCAAGAAAGAAATATTTTAATTAAATAAAAATAAATAAAATAAATAAATAGTTTTCTCCTCATATAAAAATTTGTGTCCATGATGTTCCCTAATATGTGATTATTTTATATTTTTGACTTACTGGCTGCATTGCAGAATTCTGAAAAGTGCAGTTTGGGCATGCAAGTGTATTCTGATTCATGTTTGGATTTGGCTAGCATGGGATAGTGGCTTGGACATTGGACTACCACTCTGGTTTGACAACCCACTTGTCCATGGAAACCAACAGGGTGACCTTGGGCAAGTCACATTCTCTCAGCTTCAGAGAAAGGCAAAGGCACACATCCTCAGAACAAATATTGTCAATAAAACCCTGTGACAGTTTTTCCTGAGGGTTTCTATAAGTCAGAAAGTACTTGCAGGCACACAACAACAACAAAAACTACAACGTGTGGGGTAGCATTTTAAGATTTGGCCTAGTGGAAATTTCTGAATCCACTACTACTTTTTGTAATTCAGAATAGATCTATGCAAGGGAAAGAAGATGTGGAAAAAGCAACTGGTGATGCATGTGCATTTATATATGAATAGAGTGGATAGTACTGTGATTACATGGCAAGAATGCAGATGATTGTGCAGTGTATAAATATCTTCTGAAAAGAGGAGTACATCAGTTCATGGATACGCTGAACCTATGGCAGTCTGTCCTGAAAACTTTAGTCTAAAATGTGTAGGTTCATTTCCAACAATTGTTTGGAAATGAATCCTGATGAATCTTCTTTTGGACAATTGTTTTGGTTTTGTTTTGTTGGTGATTTGAGCCTTTGGAAGATAACAACCAGTTTATGTATTTGGGGTTGGGAATGTAGCCTCAGAAAATTCTCTCCCATTGGAGGTTAAATAGAAAATACTAGATTTAAAGAATGGTGTTGAAGCAGTCAAGTTTTAGATTAGATTAGTATTAGAAAAATAAAATAGACAGATATAAGTTTAAACAATATATAAATATATTACATATTTTGGTTATATATTATTGCATTTTATTTTCTTTATATAATAAATTACTTAATATTTAAGCTCTACATTTTCTCTGCAACCTGCTCAAAGTTAAATAATAATTACTAGCAAATTTTAATTTTTTATTCATTAAATTGTATGGATTCGTTTAAGATTATAAGCTCCTTGTAGAATAAATCAGACTCATTCATTAGCTCACATCAAATCCAGGAGCAATTTGTGTTGACCCAAAGTGTTCAAGAAAATGACCAGGAATTGCTGTAGTTGGTTTTTCATCTTTGGAATGGATAATAAAAAGCTGGGAGTGGGATAATGATTGCAGTGTCTTTAAAAATTTCTGTCATTTTTAGGCTGGGGTCCCAGAATAATTCCTTCCCTGAACCTTAGGATCTGTGAAGGGACTGTTTTTGACAAATAGATTGATAAAAATTTGGGGAGTTGGGGGTCAGTAGTGGAGCTTGCCAGCTGCACTTAGTATTGCTGGAAAGGGGGGGGGGGGCAGAGCATCAGTGCTAACCTCAGTACATTTTTTAAGGGGATGTTTTATTGTACCTGTGTGCAGAAGAATTCCTGGCATTGTTTTGGCTTTCATAAAGTCATTAGTAGGATTCCAGATGTGTTAAGGGCTTTGCATCTATGTGCAGTCAGCTTATAAAACATAGGCTTAAATTGAATGTAACACCAGCAGTGTGCAAATCCTCAATATACAGTTGCACTGGATTATACTTTTGTGCAAGTGGCTGTGTGAAACAGTTGTGCAATATAAACTGTATTGGATACAAAGAAATTGGCAGCATGAGCTTTGGTAGACTTCAGTCTACTTTCTTAGATCCATATTGTAGAGTTGAAGCCAGATACAGAAATATCCACCAAATAATAATAATAATAATAATTTTTATTTCTAGCCCGCCCCTCTGAGCAAGCAATCGGGGCAGGTTACAACAGAGGGGATTATACACACAATAACAATATATATAAATTAAAAAAACAAAATAATAAAATCAGATAGCAATTAACAATAACTAGCAAAATACATAACAATTATAGCAACAAAAATACATAGTAATTTAAGTAACAGTAAAATTAGCAAAGCAAAATACATAACAATTAACAAATCAAAAATACATACTAGTTATAGCAACAACAACAAAATACATAGTAATTATAACCAAAAAAAACCCAAAATATATATATAAAATTAACAAAGCAAACTACATAACAATTAACATACCAAAACAAGTAAAAAGAAAATAATCCCCATTCTCAATCCCCCATCCCAATCCTAGAAACAATATGAACTATACACAATCTAAAAAAAGGGGGGTCCAGGAGCCAAGGCATGGGAGGAGCCCAGGTAGAAGGAGGGCAAACAAACACTCTCTCAGCCGGTCTTTACTGGCAGATGTTGGAAAGGGGCATCTGAGGAAGTAGACTCAAGTCTGCAAAGGCTCATGCTGCCAATTTCAGTTAGTCTTAAAGGTGCTACAAGATGTCTCTATGTACTGATTCTACAAACTAACATGGCTATATCTTTGTATTGCATACAGCTTTTGTGCTATAAAATGTACAGATATGAGCACATGTCTTGTACTAGCACAATGATACCATTGAATACAGACCATCATTTGTAAGTACAGTCTTACAAATACATCTCAGGTTTTGTAATTAACCAGTTTTTATCACTTCAATTAAAAAAAAATTCAGCTTCAGCTTGGTATTCCTACCCTCCGTCTCAAGTAGTATGTGACTTTATAATTAGGTTTTTGATACACTGAGTGAGAAATTGAGGTTTCGCTGGTTCCGTATGTAGTTATAACCCTAATTGTAACCATTATGAACTGATGTCTAACTTAAGTATTACATTCTACATTTCATGTACATAAGTTGTTTAACTTTAAGGTATCTTCAGAAGTGAGGTATAAAATGAGAGAGCCAGTGCTGTGTAGTGGTTTGATTGTTGGACTATGACTCTGGGGAGTAGCCTTTCAATCCCCACTCAGCCATGAAAATCTTGAGCCAGTCACACTATCTCAGTCTCAAAGAAAGGCAATGGCAACCCTCCCTCTGAACAAATTTTGCAAAGTAACACCTTACCCTAGCATCACCATAAGTGAAAACAGCATGAAGGCACATAGTATAAAATGCAGAGATATCAAAGATGTTACTCCTTCCATAGGGCCTTGTAGACCTTGTCTAATTTTGTAGAATGTGAATTCTTTGGTAAGTGTTTCTGAAGTATAAGTCTCATCTACAGTATATCCAGTATGGAAGGGACGTCCTCCAGACATCAGAAATTTGCATTACCTAAGCTCAGAAGTGAATGGATGTTTGGAGAAGTTTCATTATTTTATTTCATACTGTGAAGTCGAAGGCTTTCATGGCCAGCATCCATAGTTTTTTGTATTTTTGCCAGAATCTGTGGCTGGCATCTTCGAAAGATGCCAGCCACAGATGCTGGCGAATTGTCAGGAATAAACTCTTCTAGAACATGGCCACATGGCCCAATAAACCCACAAAAATATTATTTAATACTGTTGAGGGAATCACTGTCCATGACCTCTAATAGATTTCATGCTTGACAGATTTGTTGTGTGGACAGAACAGATCAAACCATTGCCAGATATAAGTGCAGTCAGATATAAAATAGTAAACTGTTGATGTATCTGTTAGCAGTGAGTGACCCAGCTTCTTTGTAGCCTTACCATATGTCTTTCAGCCAAATCTTGTAATCTCCTTCTGACTCAGCTTCCAAGCTGTCCTAGGGTAATTGCTCTACTGATAGGCTGTGCTGACCTTGATTTTGCCTGAATACCTACCACTAACCATGGATGCAACACTATTCCAACAAGATGGGTCTGAAAACTTAATTAGAAGAGTACTGCTAAAGCCCAAAGATACTTGGCTTCTATCACAGAGCTTTACTTACTGATTTTTATATTTTATTATTTCTATTTATTTATCTATTTTATTTAACTGAAGCTAGATATACTGTGGAATATTGCAGCTGGAGGCCAAAAGTGAATTATACCAATGCTTTGCCATATACATTGGTTATTAATAGCATTCAAGACAGTTCAAATTATTTTACCCAAATGTTGCAAGCTGAAAGCACTTCTGCTTATTCCAGATGTTACTACCTCTTTCCCTACCTCCACTAGTTCTTCATACTAAATCTCATAATGCATGAGTGGAAACAATAGCATCACTGGGAAGTTGTGGACCGCATCGGGTGACACACCAGAGGAGGGATGACACCTGGCCAAGTGCACCCCCTCCCTCCCCTCATGCCATTTTACTCCAGAGTAAACCAGCGCATGGCAGGGAGGGAGGGTGCTCTGGGCACCCTCCCTCCCTGCTGCGCATTGGTTTATTCAGAAGTAAAATGGCACACAGAAGGGAGGGAAGGGGTGTGTCCTTTGGCTCCACTGAGTGAAATGCTATCCAATTACAGCATGCCTGCGCCAAACACAGACTTATTATCCATGGATCTGTGCTGACAACAAGCCCAGATTTTTCAGTGTGCGTGAATGAGCGCCTATTGAAAAAAATGGGACTTAAGGTCCCATGCTTTGTGCTATCCTGCAGGGACGACTGTGTTAGCACAAAATTATATAGAACCCACTGTGTTTTCAACTTGTGCCCTCCTACCTCTTGCTTCATTTCTGTTTTTTGCCTTCTGTTTTCCATAGCTGCTTTTCAGCTATTCTTAACATTTGAAGAGGTTCTGACTTATTAAATTCTTTATTTGGGTCTTTATTTTGATTTTTGATAACTAGCATGATTTATAGAAGAAACTACCAAGGCCGTGCAGTTTAATGCACTGCCATGCTGGAATACACTAATTCTTTCAGGGTTTTATCTTTTTCTTTAAAGTTAATAGACCAGAAATGTTTAACTGACCATCTGATTTTTTTAAAGTAAACTTGTAATCAGGCATATTTGATTTGATTTGATTTATATCTCACTTTTCTCTTAATATGAGACCAAAAGTGGCTTACAATATTGAATACAGGTGAAAACAAAATAGCCAAAATGATGCATACTACAAAAGTTTTTAAAAGCTGTAAACCATCAATCCAATTTAAATATTAATTTAAAATAATTAAAACATGTAATTTTTGTGCTGTGCCAGAATTCTAATGTAACCACATCACTTCAGATTGCTACAAAAAGAAACTGCAGATATATAATTGGGGGAAAGGACTATAACTTCTTAAAAACACTGTTTTAGATGTGAAATCTGTTTCCAAGAACTAAGGTGTATTTGACTTACACAATGGTATAACCACTGCAGGATATCTATACCCCAGAATATTCTTCCATAATGAGGATACTGAACACTTGAGGTGAAACAGATGGGGCAAAAAGAGCCACCATGGGCCTCTCCTGCCCCAACCGCTGCTCGACTGTGGCAACCAGGCACCGCAGTCTGGAGGGCGGGTCCTGCCATGGTCCCAAACAGGCCTCAAAAAGGAGCTGTAACACCACTCATTTTGCAACTGGGTTTGGGCTACGTTAGGTTGCCCTTGTTCAGCCTCCGTGATGCCTCTGCATGATCCGGGGGGCATGCATCATGTGCACACCCTACCCACCCCGATCAGCCTGGCAGCAGCCCTTTTGGGCTGTCAGTTTGAAGACATAAAATGCCATCCCCCGCCCCTGACATCCAATAAAAGTAATGTCCACAACTGTGGTCAGTACTGTCAGTTAAGAAATAACTTTATTTGACTTTTTAAAAAGAGGGGAAACCCACCTTAATACTCGCATGTGAGCAAAACATGGCAACCACTTGAAGAATACAGCACTTTATATAAAAAATAAAAGATAAATCTGAAAGGCGTCTTGGTTCTGTAACCTCTGTTTTATTATGTGAGTAACTTGCTACTGTCATTTCAGTACTGTCACAAATCAACAAAATGATTTTTGATGGTTTTTACCAATGGTAAAATTTATCATAATTATCTCTCCCAGGGATGAATTCAATGTCATCTTTATTTTAGCTTGGTTATTCACGGGTTGTAGATGGGTTATTGTTCTGCACATCAGACTAAGCATCATGCAGGTAACTATGAGTACAAAACTATGTACTTACTCTTTCTGGAAAAGAGTTCCAAAACTGATTTCAGTATTGATTTTCCAGTCGTCCACTGCATAGCATATAGCTCTGACACCCTCTGTTCATAACCACCTGGGCTAGAATGCATAGAAAATAGTTTTTCAAAAAACTAAAACCTTTTGGCAGTTTGCAAGACAAATGTGATGTTGAAGAGAGTCACAGTACAGTGGCAGTTGATATAATTCTGCATCATTTTGTGCCCTAAATACTGTGGTAGTGTAACTCATTTCTGCTCTGTTCTTAAAGAATACAAAATTTAAAAGTTTCAGACATGTAGGAGTATTGTTGATGCATTTATTTGTTTGATTCCAAGTTGTAAAAATGACATCTGAAATTGTGGGCAAGCCTGTACAAGTGGTAGTGCAGCAGGTTTGTCTTGAAGAGCAAAAGCACTATGAGTGTCACAGCCAGTTCCATTTTCTTCCACCAGGAGGGAACCTGCTCTTGAGTTCTTAATAGCAGCAATAAAGATTTGTTTCCTTTCTCTTTTTCAGAGAATATGGCAAATGTAATTGGAATGGGATTTAGAAGGGTAGCTGTTTTTAGTTCCTATCTTTCTTCATGTGTAGCGCTCCTTTCCCATACACTCCTAGTTTTCCTTCCAACTTAATTTTGAAATGGGCTGTGATGGGACTTGCTGGAGAATTGGGATATTATTAAATTTTCAGAAAGAGACCTGCAACGTTTGTCTTATCAGTAATAGTGTGATATAATTTGAAATTTATTACAGTAAGAACCATCATATAAAATATACAATAAGTTACAAATGTGCAATATATCACAATAATATCTTCAGCATCATGATTAGTGAATTTCTATATGCAGTTCAATTAACAAAGCATTAAAATATAGCCACCTTGTCAGTAATCTGAGAGTCGTGATCAGCAAGAGAAAAAAAATTCCTGATCTGGCAGATTTTTTTTTAAGAACTGAAGTTATAAATACACAATGAATATTAAGATAAACCATACAGTATAATGAAATGTGTCCAACGGTTTCAGCTACTCTTGTGAGGAACAGTGCCATCTGCTTTATTAATTCTTCTCTTCCATCCAGTGGAGGGGTGGGTAGGCTACCAGGTGCTGGATGGAAAGTAAGAAATAGCCTCTGTATGTGTTTAAAAAGAATTTTATTATGTTCTTCCTGACTTGAAGAAATATTTTTAGCTACTAAGCTAATGTGGAATCCATTCTGTAAGCCAACAATATGCTACATTTTTAAATTTAATTTTTCCCTTTTTCATATTTGTAAAAGTTAGTTGTTCTAAAAACTGTAACTTGTTTGCTGTAGGAGCCACAATGCTGGTAAGCAAAGCTATTAGACTACTTTATGCAATGTGAGGGAAATACCTATGCATTAGTCTGGAGAGCAAGAAAAGAAAGAAAGCACAAGAACCAGAAAAACTCTATGATGCCTCTGCAGTCATCTTCCTCATGCTATCTTAAAAAGCAAGAAATATGCTTGAAGGAGCAAAAATAACATGCTTCATTTCCAAAATGTAACAGACCAAGCTTTGTGAAAATGTGACATCATTATAACAGTGGGATAACCTCAACAGGAAGACATTTGAACCATAAATAAATCATTAACAACAGTGTGTCTGTTTCTCCAACCTGTGCTGAACACCTTTATATTCTTTTGGTCCTTTTCCATGATTGTATAGATTTTTATATTCAAAATTCCATCATTATGATTCTAGTGAACTTGCAGAAGATTTATTACCTCTTTTAGAAGCTGAAGGAACATCTTTGTGTGTTGTGTGCCTTCAAGTTGTTTCCAACTTATGGCAACCCTAAGGTGAGCTTATCACAGGGTTTTCTTGGCAAATTTCGTTCAGAGGGGGCTTGCCATTGCTGTCCTCTGAGGCTGAGAGACTGTGACTTGCCCAAGATCACCCACTGGGTTTCATGGTTGAGCAGGAATTTGAACCCTGGTCTTCAGAGTCACAAGTTGACTTACGGCATCCCCATTAATTTTTCATTGGTTTTTAAGGCAAAGATAATTCAGATGTGGTTTTGCCAGTTCCTTCCTCTGAAATATAGCTGACGGTACCTGGTATTCCTTGGCTGTCTCCCATCCCAGTACTAACCAGGGCTGACCCTGCTTAACTTCTAAACTCAACCAGAATCTGGTGCCTTTAGGGTATTTAGGCCTATATGACAGAATCATAGTCCAATGTTCAAACCACTATGCCATACTGGCCCTTTTTGACAGGTAGAAGATTAGTTTATTGTTTCCTGTCACACTGGCTTCAGCTTAAGGTAACCTTATGAATGGGAGATCTCCTTGAGGTTAGTCACATAAATCTACCTGTACCACATTTTTTGTGCCAACCTGGGAGAATCCTGAATGATTTCCTAGCCATTTCCCAGTAGATAAGAGCCCCACATCCTGTAGTTTGGGTTATGCTCCTCCCACTCACTCCAGATAGGCAGGCAGAATAATGAGACCTTCTGGTGACCCCACGTGGGTGGAGCTAACTTTGGAAGGCCAGTCTTGTCTGCCTATCACTCCAGGGGAAGGATGGGAGCGTTCCCTTCACCCCCAATTATGTTAGGCTGCCCCAAACTGGGCACTCTTGAGGAGAGCAGTTGGGGCCCTTGGCCTCTCCTTTCCATCAGAGATAACCCTTTCTCAGGTTCCAGACATATCTCAAGGAAATGCGAAGCCATGTCCTACAGCAGCCCCCTCTGTGCCCTTCCCAGTTCACCTATGCAAATGGGAAGGGAGTTGAGAAACAATCCAGCCTCTGTAGTGCAGCCAGGTGACTATAACAACTGTCTGAGGTAGAAAGGGCTAAGCTTCTAAACCCCATCTTGAAGTTGGAGCTGTTTCAAAAATAAATAAATAAATAGTGCCTGTACTACAGGCCATATGCAGCTATCTACCCATGAGAAGTGGTCTTCAGTCAGTGCTAACTCAGGAGCAATTTCCTCACTGCCTGGAAGAAACTACTGTCCAGGCAGCCTCCCTTGTTAGGGCAAATAAATGTGGGGAGAGCCCCCATAGCAATGGAAGCTCAGATTTACAAGGAATACTGGTTAGCCTTTTACTGTGTTCATTTTATTACTGTTAGCCCATGAGGCTGGAGTCTGCACTATATTTCTTCCTTCTCAGAGTTGTCCTGTTTCTGGTCATCTCCCCTCCCCCTTTTCCTCTTTACCAGAGCAGAAAAGGTGCCTGGAAACTAATTCTACAGGAAGGGGGCTAGCCATAAAAGCCACATGATGACTTTTCTTCCCTCTTCAGAGGCCTCCATCCCTGTCTCCATTAAGGCCAGAGTTCTCTTTGCCTTAGCTGGGACAGCCTAAAGCACAGGATGAGCACGTGGTTCTAATCTCCCTCGTGCAAACTGCTGTCAGCCTTAACATTTTTCAATAAGAGCATAGGCTTTAACTATACAGATTTGTTTAAAGTTTAATAAGCAGGGGGACTCAAGCAAGGAGAAAGATACTTCCCTCCTCTGGTCACTCATTGGATCTCTAGCGCTTACACGCATTTAAGGATCTTTGAGAAAATCATCTCAAATGGGGTGATAGATATATATTGGATTAATGTGACCAGCCAAGCCCCCCTTTAGGGGCAAAAGGGGGTCCAAGTTCCTGTTATAAAACAGAAGAGACCTCAGTCAGCTAGCTCTCAGGAGACAGCTGGCTCCCCTCTCCTTTCCTTTTTTCAGAGGAGAGATGTCTGTTAAAGGAAATAAACAAACAAAAAAATACGGTTCCTACTATGACAAGGTTCACTGTAATACAGGGAGTTAAGGAGAATTCTTAATCGGAGACAAACAGCCTCCTCTTCTACATCCCATGAGAAACCCCCTTCCCCCCATGAGTGTTTTAAAACAAAAGGGTTTTCTGCTAAGGGGTTGCTTCAAATCCTATACAGACAATCCTATAGAGCCCTGAGGGGATATGCCAGAAAGAAGACCACAATTACCTGTTAAGTAGTCTAAATAGTTTCATTTTAAGTAAGAATGCCTCCTGATGGGCTTGCCATTTAACTTGTTTCTGGCTTGGACCTATTGTTACCAATCTTGTTACCAATCTCTTTCTTTTAGTTAGTCTCTGTTACCCTGATTAGGTTTTCATGGCAAGGTCTGTCTCAGATGACACCATTGTCCACGGCCTTCTTCTGAGGCTGGAAGGATGGACTTGCTAATGTGTATGCCTTGTTTCTGCTAGCACACATGCTCAGTTCTAATATACTATGCAGCTCCATATAGCAAGTTACAGCACACCCTCTTATACCCACACTTTATGAATACACCTACATGGCTCGGGCCCATCTTATCTCAGGGACCGCCTCTCCCCGTACGATCCTCCCCGCACACTTCGATCCTCTGGGAGGAACCTACTACAGCCTATCAAGACCAGGCTGGCACAGACCTCCCAGAGGGCCTTTTCTGCGACCGCTCCCAAGCTCTGGAATGGTCTGCCGGATGAGATGCGTCTCATGACATCTTTAGATTGCTTCAAAAAAGCCCTAAAGGCGCATCTCTTCCGGCAGGCCTTCCCCTGAAATTCCCTATCCCCGGCTTCGGTCCCAGATTTTGATTTCCTGTCTACTCCCATGTGTCTGATCCCCACTTATGACGTGGCCGCATAAGGAAGGGTTAGGATGTCGCTATATGTTTTTAAATAATTACTGTTTTAATCACTGCCGGTTTAATTTATTTTTAAGGGGTGGGAGGTTTGGAAACGGGTCATGGGATTGTTTTAATCTATGTTTTTTTTTACTTGTACCCCGCTCCGAGTGTATGTACAGAGGAGCGGGTTATAAATAAACTATTATTATTATTATTATTATTATTAGTATACCGGTATGTACATATAAATTTTTTAAAAAAGTCAAATCAAATCTTGATTTTACTATTTTATATAAGGGACTCCATTTTACTATGCCATTATATTTTATGGGACTTGAGCTTCCATGGATTTGGTCCTGGAACCAAACTCCAGTGGCTGCCAAGGACCCACTGTACTATTTAAAACTGAAGTTTGTTTTCCTTTGACAGATCCTTTGTGGAGAAATTTCTTCCCTTGAAATTGGATAGCAGAGGGTTATCCTTGCCAAGTCCTCTGTTAGCATTTCATGACTCCTTAATCAGCAGTTCATTCAGTCAAGAGACCCCTCAGCCTTCCTGTACGTTGATGATAGTCTGCTGCATGGAGTTGGAGGATTTTTTAAGTGTCTGGACAAGTTCTTCCTCAGATGAAATCAGACTTAATTCTGACAACAGGCCCTGTTAACACAGTACATCCTCACATCTGCATAGACTCATCAGTGCCTGCGAGATAAAGGTTAACCAAGTCTCCCCGTTACCTAGCCAAGGAAATAGTCTTATTTTACACAGGTGCACAAATGTTCCAGTAAGGAACTGCACACTGTTCTGAACTATTAGTTGGTGGTCAGACGTTAACATTTCTCTTTCAGAGTGGTAAGTCTTCATTGCTACAAGTTAAATCACCTTAATATCACATTAACTGCTATAACCAGTTGACAAGGTGATCAGTGATAGAGTGGAAGCTGCCATAGGTTCAGATTGGATCAGGTTCCATGCTGATTGATCACATGGTCCACCATAATCCACATTTTAGGCAAGTTAAAACCTTTGAGGCTTAATTTGGAAATTCTTCTTCTCCCCATTGGGATCACTAGCTTCTGTTTTCCCTAGACTGACCAGTAAGGGGGAAATGGGATTTAACCAAGGAAGAAAGGGCTCCCATGCCTGACATACTTCCCAATCTCAAGGCGAGCCTGATCCCTCTCCATCTCTCTATACCAATACTAGTTGGTATTGGTATATAGTGCCATATAGTGGCAGTCCCTTGGCCAGACCAGCTACTCCTTTTAAACTCCCAGAAAGCCATGGAAACAATTGCTATTTCCTTAGACCAGATATCCTGGAAAACACTGTTCTATAACACATTAATTAGCATGGATGTCCTTCAGGATTCCATGAAATCCTCAGTCTTCTCCTTATTAAAATTCTTCCAGGAGGACATGGGCTGGGGCTTTAGGCCACCACAGCCATAGTTAGATTTCACTTATAACCTCACTGTAGTGACACAGACAAGGGGCCAGGATGGGATAGCATCCCATCTCCATCCCAAGTCCCTCAGGTGACTTGCTGCTTGGCTTGCTACATAACACCATTTCTCTTCTAGGATTTATACATGGTCCTGAGGGTGCTGACAGTCATAGTTCCTAAGGGAGATCTCTCTAAACCAGTTGCCTGGTTGGGGCCCCTCCTGATTGTTCCCCCTTTGGCACATAGGGGATCTGAGCCTGGGGTCCTGCTATCACACTAGCATGACTCACTAGAAAATACAATAATGACCGCTAAGGTAGAAGGCAGTAGGAAAAGAGGATGACTGCTTTCTAGACAGATAGTCTCAGTCAAGGAAGGTAAGGCCCTGAATCTGCGGGACCTGAGCATGGCTGTTGAGGATAGGGTGTCTTGAAGGTGTTTCATTCACAGGGTCGCCTTGAATCATAGAATTGAAAGAGACCACAAGAGCCATCGAGCCCAACCCCCTGACAAACAGGCAGTCAAATCAAAGCAAGCTCAACAGATGGCCATGCAGCCTCTGTTTAAAGACCTCCAAGGAAGGAGACTCCACTACACTACAAGGGAATGTGTTCCACTGTTGAACAGCTCTTACTGTCAAGAAATCCCTCCTAATGATGTGGTGCAATCTCTTTTCCTGTAGCTTGCATCACAAAAACAAACACAATTTTCAGCCCATTTTTTACACAGGCCAACCCTCTTGGATTTCTTATTGGATTGCTTCCTCTCTCAAATCTTGCTACTTAACATAAAGGAACATTTTTCCACTGTGTTGACACCAATGTCATCATTGCCAGTATTCTTAATTCTGGGACTGGAACAAAGACAGGTATCTCTGTACCAATTTGGATTAATATATAGTAGAAATGAAATGTAAACAGATGAAGCTACATTGCTGTTATTTTGTTTCATTGCAGGTTTACTGTTGGTGTAATGTGTATTTCATTTATTTGGAAATACAGAGAGAATCAATTCTAGTGATAACTAAAATATGCCAACAAATATGGAAAACAAAACTGGCCAACAGACTGGAAATGATCAATGTACATCCCAATCCCCCCCCCAAAGGAGACACAAATGATTGCAACAACTATAGGATCATAGCATCAATTTCCCATGCAAGCAAAATTATATTCAAAATTCTGTGGCATAGACTCCAGTCATATACATTGAGAGGAACCCCAGAGGTGCAAGTGGGCTTCAGAAAAGGAAGAGTTACTACGGACCACATATGGCTAAAAGAGTGAACCAAGGCTCACAAAAACCTACGGAATGCTCTTAAAGATATATGAATGCAACTACATATGATAGTCCTGATGAGAAATCTGCACCTAGGACAAGAGGCTACTGCTAGAACAGAATAAGAAGAAACAGAACAGTTCCCAATTGGCAGAGAGATCAAGCAAAGCTGCATTCTGTCACTCTATTTGTTCAATTTGTATGCAGAAAATACCACACATTTAGACCCAGAAGGAGGAAGAGTGAAGATAGGAGAAAGGGAAACAGTCTAAGATATGTGGATGATGCCATACTACTAACCAAAAATATCATAGACTTGAAATAATTTCTAAGGAAAGTCAAAGAAGAAGGTGCAGGGGCAGGCTTACTGCTGAACATAAGGAAAACAAAAATAACGAGAAAGGAACATTAGCAAACTAAGATCCATAGGCATACTACTGCTAGCAGAAACAAACAAAGACCTGGAGAAATGGCTTAAGAAGGTCAAGGAAGAAAGGTTGGGTTAATGCTGAATATTAAACAAACTCCCCAAAATGACCACGGAATATTTACAAGAATTCACTCTAGACAATGAGAAAATTGAAATAGTTGACTTCAATTTTCGGTTCAAATATTGATCAGAACAGAGACTGCAGTTAAGAAATCAGGAGAAAAAAAAAGGAGTGGGAATGGCAGCTATGGGCCAGAGCAGACAGACAGGAAAAATATGGCTCAATTCTGCTTTTTTTCAAAAGTGGGTCAAAGCCCCACTGCCTGCACAGCCCACTCCCAAGTCGGAATGAATACGCACAGCCTGACAGCGCAGTGCAACATCAAGCCACACTATAGGGTAATTTTTTTTGTGCCTCCCCACTGTACATGTGTATCGTCGCACAAACACACCATCTGTGACCTCCTAGTACTTCCAACATCCTCCCAGATGCCATCCCCTTGCATGTCTGCCCCTTTGATCAGCTACAAGTCACATGTGGGATGCTCTGCCAGCACAGTGCATCATCGTGCCCAGTGATCCATTGGCAAAGTACAATCATGGACTTCCCCATACATGTCCTCTTCACCCCATGCCCCCTATTGGACTGTATGTTTTGCCTATATTGTAATTATATCAATTGGAGTCATCTCTCTTAATTTCTTTGCTTTGTCACAGTCCCGCACTCGCGTCAGTGCATTTATATGCAGGCATGACAAAGCACATTTTCCCCTTTGAGTTGGACTATTCTGGCTTCTTTTTGATCTGGTTTTTAGCCCCTGAGCTCAGCTTCAGTCCGGTTTCCAGCTTCTTTTGATGTGTGCGTCATCTAACTCCCTCACCTTCAAAGTGGCTGGAAGCTGCTTTATTTTGCCTGTCTGTTTCACCCCTAGACAAGAACTGGACAAGATCATAAACTGTAAGGACATAACTCTGAACATTAAAGTGATGATTGTCCAAGCCATTGTATTTCCCATCACCATGTATGGATGTGAGAGCTGGACAGTGAAAGAAACTGACAGAAAAAAAACCTAAACTTTGAGATGTGGTGGTGGGAAAAAGTACTGATAATACTGTGGACAGCCAAGAACACAAGCAAATGGGTCTAGAAGAGATTAACCCAGAATTCTTTCTGGAAGCCAAGATGACTAAATTTATGTTGTCAACTTTAGCCACATAATGGGGAAAAACAAATCATTAGAAAAGACAATGATGTTTGGAAAGATGGAAGGCAGTTGAAGGAGAGAAAGATCACATGCCAGATAGTTACTTAATCAGGGTGGTCACAGAGCTGGGACAAAGGACCTGAGCAGAGATGTTAAGAACAGGGCTTCTTGGAGATGTCTCATCTGCAAGGTTGCCATGAATCAAAGTCAACCTGAGGGCAGTTAACAACAAAGTTGTTGTTGTTGTTCAGATGACTGGGATATTCTTTTTGGCTACAGGGATCTGATCTTGTGGTGATATGAGGGCTATTTGATTAGTCAGAGATCCTTCACAGTTGGCCCTCCTTATCCATGGATTTTTTTAACCACAGATTTGAGCATACACAGCTTGAAAATATTCCCCCCAAATATAAATTCCAAACAGCAAACCTTGATTTTCCATTTTATATATGGGACTCCATTTTGTTGTGCCATTATATTTAATGAGACTTGAGCATCCACGGATTTTGTTATCCACGGAGGGTCCTGGAACCCAACCCCAGTGGATAACAAGGGCCCACTGTACTTTAGTATCTTTCTATTGGTCTTTATTTTATTTTTATTTATTTTTTTACTTACTATTTTAGACGTGGTGTCATTCTAGCTTGAATGATCATTTGGACTTTTACATGATAAAATGGAAAACCAATCCTTTCCATCACCTCCTGAAGTTCTAATTTTGGAATATATTTACAAAATATCTCTCTTCCATGACTGCTTAAAGGGGAAAATAATCAACAAATGACTATTTTTTCAGGAGAAAAAAACCTACCTTCTGTTAGTACTCTGCCCCAAATTCTTTTATGGATACTTGAGCTATAATGCTCTATAAACATTTTAAAACCAAGTTATCTATCTGAATGCCTTCATTTTGGGGCTGTACATACGGGCAGCGAGACGTCGCCCCTTTTTGCCCTGGATGGAAGCTATGGCCTCCACAGGCAGCAAAAGGAAGCCCCAAAAAGGGGCCACCCTCCTGCCCACATGGTGGCTGTTTTGGATTTTTTTAAAAAAAAATTCCTTGGTGTGTTCCATTAGCCATCGTATGTTTGCAGTGTGGTCCCTAGTACCTCTTCCTTTCCTGAATCCTGCTTGGACTTCTAGGATCTCTCTTTACATATATAGTTCAAGCCTATGTTGCATAATTTTGAGCATAATTTTGCTTGCATGGGAGATCAGTGCTATGATCCTATGGTTGCTGTAGTCTCTTTTGTCTCCTTTCTTGTGGATGGGAATGTATATTGATTGTTTCCAGTCTGTTGACCATTTCTTTATTTTCCCTATCTGTTGACATATGCTAGGGTTGACTCTGTCAATGTGGATTGCAGCAGTTCAATTGGAATATCATCTGTTCCGGGAGACTTGTTTTTTGCCATTTCTTTTATGGCAGCTTCCACCTTGCTTTTTAGAATTTGAGGTTCATATTCATATGACTCTTCATTCCATGTGTCCTTCATGTTGTCATCCTTTTTATATAACTCTTCTGTGTATTGCATCCAACATCTTTTTTTCTTTCCTGGCCTTGAATTATGTTATTTTTATTGTCATAGAATATCACAGTCCTCGGTTTGAACTTTCCTTTGATTTCTGTATTAGTTGTTTATATTTATATATTTATTTAAAATGTGTATCTCTCCCCTTTCTGCCTGACAGCTGACTTCCAAGATAACTCACAATGACAATAAAAGAAAACTGATATACCATTGACATTTATTTTCTTTTTTAAAAAGACATTTTGACTGATGAAAGCACTGCAAGAATAGTGTTAACTATCAGTGTCTCAGTCTTTTACATGTTACTGCAGGTGTCATGTCTGTTCAGTACCCACTACACTTTAAAGATTCTGTAGCAAATTACAAGCATCCTCTTTGTCTAGATGGCTTGTTTTTTTGACATTCTGTTCTTTCAACATATCTAAATTACAGCCATGTGCCACACTTTCAACCTCTGGTCTGTTCTTTTGACCACTGCAGCTCCTTTTTGCCCCTCTCTCAGTCAACTCAGCAGGATGGATTTTTTGCCCTCTGTCTACTCGATGTGGTGTTCCCCCCCCCCAGTTGACTTTGCGCCATCTAGTGCTCAGTCTTGCATTTGCAAGCTAAAAAAAGACTATTCCATCTCAAGGCTTTCTTGTATACGTTGGCCTAGATATTCTGCACCAGGCAGTATGGTAATGATCATCCATAGGCAAGAAATGTTTTTCAAACATGGACAGATGTCTAGTTATGATTGACAAAATGCTGTATAGTTCTTCTGTTGCCATGGCTTGTATATTTTTATAATGTGTAAGGACATTGTAAGGAGTGAGTTCAGAACTAAGGAACAACAGCTGACAATAAGTTTATGCACCTCTTAAGTCTCATGTAAAAGCTGGATTGATTTCAAATCAGTTGAATACAAGGTGGTAATTTAGGTGATTATTTAAATGCCAAAAAGAAAATACCACAGTTTAAATGATATTGCTTGATATTTAAATGATATTGCTTGAAAGCCAGACTCCCACCATTAGCAGCTTTTCCTAAATTCAGTTCTGGATATTTCAGGTCACTCTTCAGTTGGAGTAGTTGAAATGCTACAAGAAGAAAGTGCTGCCAGGCTAAGGAGTAAGCCAGACTCTGTTTATCTTTGCCAAACCTTTCCAGTCCATAGCTATGTTTGGAAAACAAAAGGGTTAATGAAGCAGTCTCCTCTGTTCTGTTCCATAATGGAGCATAACCACATTATGTTGTGTATTCAGAGTGGTACAACATATTGTCCTAGACAACTCACTAGTTTAGGTCTCAGCTTTAGATGTTCAGGTTTTTCATTCAAGCCTAGGAGTTCCAGACAAGTGTATTTAGGGTGTGGATGTGGAGTGTGGTTGTCATCATCATTATTTTGCAGAACTTTTAGGAACCACATATAATTTCCAAAGGCAATCTGACAGGGAGAACCACATATATGTGCAAATTGGAGTAGTGTCTTGATTAATCTGTGTTCTGATGTGATCCCTTTAGGCCAGTTTTCCCAAACTTTGGTCCTCCAGATGTTTCAGACTTCAGCTCCCAGAATTCCTGACTGTTAGCTAGGCTAACTGGAGCCTTTGGGAGTTGAAGTCCCAAACACCTGGAAGACCAAAGTTTGGGGAACACTGCTCTGAGTATTACTTCATAACAGAAGCCTCTATCTAGACACCTTAGCTTCTGACTCCTTTTAGGCTGCTGGTTGCAATTGCAAAATGAGAAGGGCAAGGTATATCACTTTGCATGAAATGAGGCAAACGTGAAAAGAAAGGGGAACCAAAATGTCTAAAATGAGAAGAAAGATAAAACTGAAATAGATAGAAGAAACAATGTGGAGGACAAACATTGTTTTTTTTCTTAAAACATATAGAAAAATAATTTGTGGGAGAGAAAAAGTGTCTGCAAGTGGGAAATTTGGAGCTGATGAAGAGGTAGAATTGCGTTGCGGAAAAAAAACATGTTAACGCCTGTCAAGTTGACTTTGTCTTAGGGCAACCATGTGAATGGGAGATCTCCAGGTCACCCTATCATCAACAGCCCTGTTCAGGTCCCATAGACTTAGGGCTGTGACTTCTTTGATTGTGTCTATACATCTGGAAAGTAGTCTTCCCTATTCCTACTGCCCTCTACTTTACCACGCATTATTGTCTTTTCTAGTGAGTCCTGTCTTATCATGATACGTCCAAAGTACAAGAGTCTTGGTTTAGTCATCTTGGCTTCTAGCATCTCAAAGAAAGTATCTCTTTGGGTTGCTAATAGAGTTTAAATTTTATTTCCTGGACTTTATGACCTTTTGTCTCTCAGAACAAAAGGTATCACATAAATGTATCACTGACTTGTGGGTTTTGGATGTTATTGTACTTTGCTGTATGGCCAACACAGCTACCTCTAGATATGTTTTCTGGCTTCTAGGGAGAGTTCAGGTGTGATTTGCTGTAGGACCCATATATTTGTCTTTTTTTTTTTTTTTAGCAATCACAGTATCCGTAGAACTCTACTCCAGTACCACATGTCAAATAAGATTATTTTCCTCCTATCAGCTGTCTTCATTGTCCAGCTTTAACAACCATAGATACAAATTGAAAATATGATGGCAGGGATGATCCTAACTTTAGTATTGAATATCTTTACATTTCATAATCTTGTCTAGTTGCCTCATAGCTGCCTTTCCAAGTCTTTTTCACCCCTGATTTCTTGACTGTAATCTCTATTCTGGTTAACAATGGAATCATGATATGGAATTATCTTTAGCTATGTCAGTGTCTTCATCAGTTCCTTTAATGTTATGTAAATCATCTGTGCTGATTATTTTTGTTTTCTTAATGTTAAGTTGTAAACCCACCTTTGCACTTTTTCCTTGACTTTCTTGAGTAATCATTTTAAGTCTGCTATTTTCTTCTAGTACTATGGTATTATCTACATATTTTAAATTGCTGATGTTCCCTCCTCCAATTTGAACTTCTCCCTCCCTCTGAGGCTAATTCTGCTTTACATATGATATGTTCAGCATACAAGTTATAAACAGATAAGGGTGATAAAATTTAGTCTTGCATTGACCCACTTGCTGCTTAGCAATCATTTAGTTTCTCTATATTCTACCCTAATGATGGTCTCTTGTCCAGAATGCAGATTATGTACTAGTACAATCAAATACACACCTACTTCTATTGCACACCAATTTCTTTAAGCGTGATCTAAAGTTTTTCAAAGGCTTTGGTATAATTTGTAAAGCACAAGGTGATTTTCTTATGAAATTATTAGCTGCATTCCATTATCCATTATGATCCCTAGTGCCTCTTCCTTTTCTCAGCCCAGCTTGGATATAGGGCATTTCTCACTCTATATATGCTCCTTCAACAAAAGTTCTTGTTGTAGAATTTTGAGCACCACTTTGTTTGCATGGAAGATTAATGCTGTGCTCCTCTAGTTACTGATATTCCCATTCTTGGGGATTAGAATGCATATTGAGTGTTTCCAATCTGTGAGTTATTATTTTATTTTCCATATTTGTAGAAAGATTTTAGTTGGAACTAAAGTAGATTCTGCCTCTGTAACTTGAAGCAGCCTTGTTGGGATGCCATCTTTTCCTGGTGATTTTTTTCTTTTTCTTTTTTTTGCCTAATGCAGCTTACACTTCACTTTCTAAAACCGTGGGTTCATCTTCAAATGGTTCTTCCTTGAATTAATATGTCATAATTTCATAAATTGAGGTAATAGAAGATAAAGTGGAAGAAACAAGCCTCCTGCCTAGGAAAGTACATCTTTGAGGAATAGCACTATGTAACTGTCCAAAGACAAGTTGACTAAAGGGCAAACAAACAAACAACAGTAACAGCTTAGTACTGTACATGATAAATGGCTAATTGCTCATGCTTTGAGATTTCAGAGCTGGGGGGTTGGTGTTGCCTTCTGCAGTTGAATCTTTTTAAAATACAATGCTCTGTTTCTGTCCATTGTATTTGCGTTCTTAAAGTACTCTGAGGTCTGTAATTCCACTTTTTGGAAATATTTAATAGACTTGTAGGGCGTGTTTTCCTCTAATATATTATAATTTTAGTAATTTTTAACCAGTTTGTGTTTTGAGATAGTCAGCATTTCTACTCCATGATTATTGTTTCATGACTGTTTATCTTTGTTAAACAAGATTTAAGAATGCATGATTGCTCTTTTAAAAAACATATTCTAGTTTATTCAAAAAACCTTCTTCTTAATCATAAGCACTTTCCTGATTTTTATTGCTTTTAGCTGAATTTCATTCCAGAAAGCAATTTTGTGGCCCATTTGAAAAGTAAGAATATATTCATCCTTCTTATTAGGTGCTGATGTTTGTGTAAGATTTCTGTGAAGATAAAGGCCACAGTCCAGTGTATTGGATCAGGACTACTTATCTAGGCCTCACAAGCAATTTTTGAATTTTGCCAGAATAAGCACCAGCACCAGGATTGGTTTTGTTTTTTTTAATGGTCAAAAGTCTGAAATTTGGTGGAGCACTTACAGAAGAAATGGGAATGCTGCAACCTCCAGAAGTTGTTGAACTAGAAGTCAAAGTCATATAGGATTAGTGAGATAAAATAGTGCAAGCATTCAAGTTTCACAGTGTACTTTAGCAAACAAAATCTAAAAAGAGCAAAGAAAGCAAAACTTTATTTGTTTTTTTATAATTACTAATTTTCTTAAAAGTAGATAAAACTGACTAAGAATAATGGTACTCTTGTGATGCGATGTATGTTAATTACAGGATGAGGGGAGGTTTTTTATGTTTTTGAGTTCAAACAGATTTCTGAAAGATAAATTAGAAGCTTTTATTTGCAGCTTTAGATTTTTGTGAAGCTGTAATGTTATTTCTTTCTTGTGCATATTCCGCATCCTGTATAAGACTTTAATGAGGATTCTTGGTGATGACTGTCTCCTTTGCTGCTTGCTTTGTTCATCTAGCTACCCTGATTTCTATAACAGTACTTATCCTGTATATTTTCCTTGCTTTGGTATAATTTCATTTTCATGTTCTCTGTGACTCATACAGATTGGGTCATCAGTGCCTGCATCATGCAGCATTCAGAACTTTCTAGGGTTGAGCATCTTTTGGGCAATAACCCTACCCAGATACACAGCTGACATTCCTTCAGTTCTTTTTCATCTACTACTGCAATTGATTATTTGGAAACTTTCTCTTCTCTTCAGGTTTTGTGTGTGTGTGTGTGTGTGTATGTGTTTTAAATATACTTTAGCCTTCAGTATTCTTTTCTTATCTCTTTTGGCCATCATCAGTCTACCTCAACCAGGCTACACTGCTTTCAGGGGATGATGATGATGATGATGATGATGATGATTTCATACCCGCCTCTCCTGGATCAAGGAAGGAAACAACAACAGACCAACCAATACATAATACCAGTTAAAAACACAGTATCAGTTAAAACACATATCAGTTAAAAGAACAGACAAGATATGTGCATATTAAAACAATACACAATTAAAATTCATCATTTAAAATTTACGATTTAAAATGATATTGATAAGCTTGAGCTTACCAGAAGAGACTGGTTTTTAATCTTGTCTTAAATTTGGACAGTGTATTCATTTGTCAAATCTTTTCCACCTGAAAGTTTCTGAGCACTTTTCAAAGGTAGCCCCACACAGAACATATTAGGATAATCCAGTTGGGATGTAACCAAGGCGGGTGCTACCAGGACCAGATCCGACTTCTCTAGGAGTGGGTGCAGTTGGTTCACTGGCTTTAACTGTACAAATACACACCTGCTTGCAACTGAGACATGGACCTCAAGACTCAATCAAAGAGTGCCCCCAAACTTCAAAAAAGGAGACTCCTAAGTGTCTGCAAGATAGTCAGTACAGTTACTTATTTCATATTAAACATGAACACACCAAATTTCTACTGGCCAAATTCCATTTACCTAAGTAGTACATTTGTGCAGCACCCTAGTACTATTAATTTTATAAATGGAAGATGCAGTTAGAAGTAAAAGAACCAGAAATTCTAGTCTGGTTCTTAGAACCTAGCAAAATTTGTAGGGACCACAAAACAATAAATTCTACAGGACTACAACAATAATTATTAGTATAAATTGGGGCGGGGGGGTGTCTGACAATTGGAAGGCGGAAGTGGTTATAGTATGGAGGGGTTAGCAGGCAATGAAGCTGTGTGGAGAAAACTGTGAGAGAGCAGAGAGTTCTGTATCCTTTCAGCTGTGGATGCTCAGGATTTGTGGGCAGGATGTTTTGCCTGAGCCTGATGCATACAAAATATCTTTGAGTTATGTACTCAAAGGTTGGGTGCTAATTAATTTGGGTGATTTTCCTCTGAAGTCTCCATAGAATTTCCAGGAATGTAGCACTTTCCTATTTGGTTAACAGCCAAAGGACAATGGAATGTCCTGCTTTCCAGCTCTTCTGTAGGGAATGCTGATGTGTAGCATGTTTTTGATGTCCTCAAGTATAAGAAAATGTTTAAGTAAAAGTATTGAACAGTGTGTGCACACAATTTCATTTTTTTTTTCATTCTCTTCCTGATTGCACTATTAAATACTGAAATTGCAAGAGATTTTTCAGATCCTTACTTGAAGTTCCTATTTTGTATGTTCATGACTGAACTAATTTCCAAGTCGATTAATTTCTCTGGACCAATGATCCTATGTTTCTCAAATACTTCTAAGTGCTGATGATACTGGAACTTTGTTGTATTAAGGTAGTTTTTTTTATTTAAAAAAATGGAAGTAATCATTAAATTGCTTAATAAGCTTTATCTGACAATTGCTCTTTCCAGCTATATATAGCTCAAAAGTCAATCCTTTGGCAATGGAATGCTTAACAGGCTTTAAGGCTGGTTTTATTTTAGCTAGAGCTGAGAGTCTGCTCATATAGTCCAAGCAGTGAACAGGCTTTACCTTTTAAATCAAAAATTTACAAATAAAAATTATGGAAACTATAGCAAAACCCTTCATGTAAAGTTTCTAAAATTTCATTTAAAAACTTGGAATTCACTTGAATCATGACCTGGTGGCGCAGTGGTTAAATGCCTGTACTGCAGCCACTCACTCAAAACCATAAGGTGGCGAGTTCAAGACCAACAAAGGCCTGAAGCTCGACACAGGCTTGCATCCTTCCGAGGTCGCTAAAATGAGTACCCAGATTGTTGGGGGGCAAATAGCTTACAGTTGTAAACCGCTTAGACACTCCTTAAGGGTATGAAGCGGTATATAAATGAAGCTGTTTGTTTGTTGTTTGTATGACTTTTTCTTGCATGAGTCTCACTTCTTTGCAAAAGAAAAACATACATGTGGTGCGTGCAATGTCTGTATGGTACTGTGCAGATAATCTTTTAATGAAATATATATGGAAATTCAAGAATAACTTCAATAAATCAAAAATCACATGGTTTGCCTAGCATATTTAATCTCTTTTAAGTAGTTGACAATGTTACAGCAACTTTAGCAGTTTCCCCAAACAGAAAAATAATCTTCCTGTTAACATGGAATGATAAGGAATTAGTGGCAAGTATTTAATATGACTGAAATATTATATGCTTTCTTTCCTTTGCCACAATTTAACCCATTGTCAGCAGGTGGGATAAAATTAAGTCTTCATGGCACAGCATCTTTCATAGCCCAATGAAAATTAGTGTTTTGACTATAATGTCTTTGGGAGTCTCTTCTGTCCTTTCTGTAATGACTGACACAACTAAAAGACTATGCACATATGTTGTTAGGCATCAGAGTGCCCTCCCAATGTTATCAGTTTCATATGAGAAAAAACAAAGAAAGTGGGACAAATTGTCCACTTTTTAAATAGATAAGTTGCTTGCTACTTCTTCATTGTCTCTGTGATCCCCACAAGTAGCTCTGGCTTAGAATATTCTAAGGGTGCATCTACACTGTAGAAATAATGCACCACTTCAAGTGCTGTAGCTCTGTCCTATGGAATCCTGGTGTATGTAGTTTTACAGGGTTTTTTGCCTTCTCTGCCAGTGAGTTCTGGTACCTCACAAAACTACAATTTATTGTTTTGCTTACCTAAAGGATTCTGTGGTGCTCTTTAAACCACGCATCTCCTATGGAAGGAAGACAGCATAATCTGTTAAATCATTTTCCTGTCTTCAGTGGGTAAAAATGTAGCTAGCTTCACTCAAAGAAAACACAAACCAGTAGACCCCACCAGGCTACAGTTAAGGTAAATAAACCCTTTCCTTGCTAAATTGAGTAGAACAGATAGTCTCTCAAGAGCTATAACTCAGGGGATTATCACATTTTACCGCTGCTGAATTGAAGCTTCATTCGGGCTGTACCCTGTTTATTGCATGGCTTTTCTCCCCAAAACTGCCATCTGGGTACAGCCCGGCTCCAATGCGGGTCCCTGAACTCTTCGGCTGCCATTTTTCAAAGTTGGGAGCTGTGGTAAAATAGATTATACATGGCTAACCTGCTGAAAAAGGTTTCTAGGGGTGGAGGAGAAATAAATTGCATAATCCAAATGTTATGCCAAGCAATATACTATAAAGAAGCTTTCTAATTAATAATTCATAATTAAATTAAAATATGAAATAAATGTAAATGAAATAAAGCCAAACAAAGACTTCCCATCACTTTTGCTAAACTATTTTTTTTAAAATAGAAAAACTGTGGGAAACTTTAAACGGTCCTTGTACAAACATGGTTAGATAAAGTGGTGTTTGAACCTGTTGGAAAAGTTAACATGTATAGTTAGTAAGAAAAGAAGTCAAAGAAAATACATTTGAAGAAATTTGGAAGCTCTTTATTCTTTATGTTACTCATGCAAACTACCACTAGCTCAAACATTTTTCTGGAAAAGTACTTTTTAAACAGTATGAATAATATCCACCATGTGGATCAGTTTTTTAAAGGCAGTCTATACCCTTGATATCTATTTTACATTGATCAGCTAAGTTGCAGGTGGGACAGAGGGAGAGAGAGGAAGAGGAAGATGACTGTCATATCATATTTGTATGGTAGTGGGAACATTTATAGAGCAAAAAATGGAAAACAAATTCAATCCTGAGATCATGCATTATTATAATAAGATCAAGAATATTATATATGCATGAGAAGGTCACATATTTCCATTCTAAAGTAGACTGTATTGTCAGTATTGGGATCATGTTTTTATTGTTTTTATGATGATTTTAGGATACTTTTTAATTGATTGTTTTTAATCTTGAATACTGTTTTTAAACTATGCTGGAATCCTGCCTCGATCCGTGGGGAGAGGCGGGAAATAGAAAAAATTATTGTTATTATTATTATTATTACTATCAGATCTTAATTTAACTCCACTGTACTTGCTAAAGAATAGTAGATAACCCGATTAAACAAATTCTCCAACAAACACAATTCATTGCAACATTAAGTGAGCCCTATCTGATTCATCTGTCAATATCTTTGTATGAAAATATATACGAATATTTTGATTCATTACTTAGTGGTGGCCCCTTGAGCAGCAATGACTTCAGTTAAATGTTACCAGGTAACATTTGATCAGTCTCTTATATCTGTTTGAGCAATTTTTGAACTGCTTCAACTCAAGGACATTTGAGGGCTTCCTTGCATAAAGTGTTCATTGCAGGTCATATCACAATATTTGGTTCTCAAATGGCACCAAAGGATGGCACCTGGGGAGGGGGCAAGAGTTGTTCAAGACTCCCCCATCTCTCCTCCTCTTCCCTAATCTTTTCATGTGTAAAATTTACACATGAGTTGAGTTAAATATTTCATTTACTTAAATAAAACTGTTCTAATTTGAACAATGTTATTTCTTTTAAAAAAAATTTAATACGAATATAACAACAACAAACATTAATAAGGCTGTTTTTACGAATATTCTTGAATGTGCAAAAGAAAATACACACACTAAATAAACAATTTTTTTATTTACTTTGCCAGAGGGAGGGATGCGATGCCCACATGTAGATGTAAAGCAAAGGTCCCAAGGATAAAAGGTTTGAGTACCACTGTTTTAATGCATTTTGTTGCTGGATTTTGATTAGATCATTCCAAAATGCAGGTTTTATTCTCCACAGCCATTATTTGTATTCTTGTATGTTTAGGATCACTGTCATGTTGCATGATCAACTCTCAAAGCAATAGTCCTTTAAAACTTCATGAAATACACTGCAGAATTCACAGTTGTGTCAACAACAGCAAGCTATCCAGGTCTGAGGCAGCAAAGCAGGCCAAAGCCATTAGTTTCCCACCCTCATTTTTGATGGTTGGGATGAAATTCTTCTATTCCTATTCAGCATTTGGTTTTTGCCCAGAAGCATGTCCTACAGAGCTTTAAAAAAGGTGTGCCTGTGATTTGTCTTTCCAGAGAACATTGTTTCAGCATCCTGATATACAGTCAACCCTCCATATCCACAAATTCTTTGTCCATGGATTCAACCATCCACAAATTGAAATTATTCAGGGGGAAAAAATCAGAAAAGCAAACCTTGATTTTTCTATTTTGTATCAGGGACACCATTTTACTACACCATTGCATGTAATGGGACTTGAGCATCCACAGTATCCACGAGGGGTCCTGGAACCAAATCCCAGGAGCTACTAAGGGCCCAGTGCATGTGGTCATTAGCAGACTTAAGATGAGCACCAGTCTTCTCTTTAGAGAACAGTGGCTTTCTCTTGGCTATCATCCTAAGAACTATTGTTTTGTATTCTCCTGATCACTGTGTAATGAACACTTACATTAGCCAAGCCAAAAGTGATCTGCATCCTTGGGTGTTACCGGTGTGACTTCTTAGGGGATTTATCAGTTTGTTCTTGGGGAGATTTTGGTATGATATCTGTGATCTTGAACCTTCTCCATTTGTAGACTATTAGAAATTGTTTTGCAACCCTTTCTAGTCTGATGAACAGCAAGACCTGGTTTTTTGAGGTTGTCAGAGCTTTTTGAACATTCCTTGTAGAACTGCTTCAACTCAGGGACATTTGAGGGCTTCCTTGCATAAAGAGTTCACTGCAGGTCACACCACAGTACTTTAATATGGTACACAACCTTACCATAACTGTATGGTGAGGACCAAAATTAGAAAGTTTCTGTTCTTTCATAGAGTGCATCCTCCCAAGCTCACCCTTTTTGACATACCTAATTACTTAAGAACCTAATTCTTCCTTTCAGTTGCTTCTGTAACTAGGGATCTGCTACCCTGACATTATTATTTGCTGAATTGCTACACTGTTTTATTTCATATGATTTATTGTCATGGAATTGGCCAGTATAAACCAACGGGATATTTAGAAGAGTGCAGGTATTGATTTATAAAACCTAGTGTTGTAAGACAATACAATTTCCACTATTATTGCTAGAGTTCACAATGTTTTTTTCTTGCCACTATAGAGATCCCATTTGGGATGTTTTAGAACTTTAATTTTTGGAAGATGCTCTTGTCAGGGATGATGGGAGTTGTTGCACATAACCTCTGGCTGTAACTCCTCACCAACTTGGTAAAGCAGAGCTGACCAGTTTTGGTCAGTGGTTGTTGTGTTGCAAATGTAGCAGAGTTGCAGAGTAGGTGCTGAAGATCATGACAAATCTCTTCTTGCACTCTCTCTCTCATCTGGATATCACTACCTCAGGAACTGCTGGTCCTTGTTTTCACAGCTTGGCACTCCTGCTTCAAACAGTCGAGAATTCACACAACTTGTAGTCTAAACAATAGAACTACTTTTATTCTGCTATCTGGTTACATACAACTAATAAAATAACAAACAACTTTGCAACACATTGACTAAGCTTCTCTAACACAATACATTCACTTCAAATCCTCACAGCTCACCCAGTTCAAAAAACACCACCACCACCACCATCATCATGGACAAGACTGGCAATTATTACTTTTGTTAGTTGCCACCCACTGGGTGTGCATATCCACATTGATTGGCTAACTTTTCTCTCCAGACTTAAATCCAACCCTGGACTATGGTGGTCTTGCCCATGAGTCACGTTCCAGGTGTTTTCAGTGTACATTCTTTAGTGACCTTGACTTTCAAGACTTATTGTTTTGATTATATTTGCACCTGTGATTTTGTGTATGTGTCTTGCCATGCTGGAAACTTTCTAATTGGAAATCTTCTGTCCCTTTGTTTCTCACATACATCTTTTCATTTCAATTATTGCATGTCCCATGCTCCATTTCTTCACAGCTCTTCCATTGGGGTATGCTATGTTTTTCAGATATATTGAGTATTGTATTGTTAGGGTGCTGAATAATGTATAAAGGCATAAACATGCCAGAAAATGTGTTTTCCAGATAGGACTGGGCTAGAGTTGCTCAAACCCTAAATGAAATCTAGGGGCATAACCAGGTTGTTCAGGTTGTCATGAAATGCAGCCTCAGAATACATAATACCTAGCATTGCTAGCAACAATAGGAGGGACAAGTGTGATTTCTGTGGCAAGCACAGCAACAGTCTTTCATGTAACAGTTAAAGCAGTTTACATGCAACTGTAACTGTCCATCTCTATAGTTGTGCACCAGCTGCACAGGTGGTATTGTTATAATCACAAGGCCTGTGAGAATAATGGTGTTATCAGTAATTCTCAACTCTTGAGCTATTGTATTGCTGTAGGCCAGTGGCTCTTAAACTGTGGGACTGGACCCCAGGGAGAGGTGTGGGAATTGCTCAAGGGGAGAGGTGAGACTTGGAGGCCCTGATTCCTCCACCCTCCACTTCCTAAACCGTTTTTGTCCTGGAGAGGAAGAGAAAAGCAAGGAGGGTTCTTGGAGCTTCTGCCTGAGGGTGGAAGAGGAGAGACCAAAGGCCGCCCCTTTTCCTCCGAAGGAAAAGGGACCAAAGGCCGCCCCTTTTCCTCCGAAGGAAAAGGGACCAAAGGCCGTCCCTTGTCCTCCGAAGCCTGGCCTCGGAGGAAAAGGGACCAAAGGCCGTCCCTTTTTCTCCGAAGGAAAAGGGACCAAAGGCCGCCCCTTGTCCTCCGAAGCCTGGCCTCGGAGGAAAAGGGACCAAAGGCCGTCCCTTTTTCTCCGAAGGAAAAGGGACCAAAGGCCGTCCCTTTTCCTCCGAAGCCTGGCCTCGGAGGAAAAGGGACCAAAGGCCATCCCTTTTCCTCCGAAGGAAAAGGGACCAAAGGCCGTCCCTTGTCCTCCGAATCCTGGCCTCGGAGGAAAAGGGACCAAAGGCCGTCCCTTTTCCTCCGAAGGAAAAGGGACCAAAGGCCGCCCCTTGTCCTCCGAAGGAAAAGGGACCAAAGGCCGCCCCTTGTCCTCCGAAGCCTGGCTTCGGAGGAAAAGGAACCAAAGGCCGCCCCTTTTCCTCCGAAGGAAAAGGGACCAAAGGCCGCCCCTTGTCCTCCGAAGCCTGGCTTCGGAGGAAAAGGGACCAAAGGCCGCCCCTTTTCCTCCGAAGGAAAAGGGACCAAAGGCCGTCCCTTGCCCTCCGAAGCCTGGCTTCGGAGGAAAAGGGACCAAAGGCCGCCCCTTTTCCTCCGAAGGAAAAGGGACCAAAGGACGTCCCTTGTCCTCCGAAGCCTGGCTTCGGAGGAAAAGGGACCAAAGGCCGCCCCTTGTCCTCCGAAGCCTGGCCTCGGAGGAAAAGGGACCAAAGGCCGTCCCTTCTCCCCCGAAGCCTGGCCTCGGAGGAAAAGGAATGAAAGGCCGTCCCTTTTCCTCCGAAGCCTGGCCTCGGAGGAGAAGGGACGTCCCTTTTTTTCGGATCCCGGGGGATACAATCGCGGTCCCGCCGGTTTCGGATCCCGGGGTTTTCTTAACCCGGGGGATTCATATCCCGGGGGACCACTGTACTGCTGTCTCCTTCTACTGGCTAAAGTTGTTAACCATGAATGATTCCAGGCTCCCCAAAAATGTTTTTTAGAGCAATTATCTGTTCATTCCCCAAGCTCCTGGGAATATATAGTTAGAGCAATACTGCAGAGCTATGAGATTAATGTGGACTCACTTCCAAATTATGCTGCCCATAGAGTCAAGCAACTGATTAAAGAGAAAATTCATCTTGCTTCCAAATGGGCCAACCTATATTCACTCTCAAACTCTTCTTTTTCCTTTTGGTATCCACTATACAAGACATCGTTTGGGTTAGATGCATTACTTTTTTAATCTTACCCAGGCTCCTATTAGAAAAGCATTTACAGCTCTAAGGTACTAATGTATGCCTTCTGCCTGTTGACGAGAAGATATAATAACACTCTATCTGCAAAACTGGGGAAGTAGAGAATGTCAAACTGTATCTTTTAAATTGCCCTCTTTATATATCTCCTAGACAAAGGTTTCTCAAATTTATTTTACATTCTCTCCCCGACAGATTTTGTTTTCAGCAGATTTGTGTTCTTCTGGCTGGCAATGATGTATGTACTATTTCTATGGTAGCAAAATTTGGTTTACTGTATATACTCATGTATAAGTCTAGAAATTTAGGTGAAAAAAATTGACCCAAAAAACCTGAGGCGACTTACCCACTGGTCAATGTAAGTACTGCATCTTAACTCTTATTTAAAAGAAGGAACCATCCTCTGATGAAAAAAGAGTATAATCTGTCCTGGAAGCACTGACCCTCTTTACTCTCTCATCCATCCAGTGTTAAGAATAAGCACAAAGAGTTATGCTGATGGATTTTTGGAAGTTATTTGACATTGTTTTGCTTTGCTTCATCCTTTAGATCCTTTCCTATATGCCCCTAAATTTTACCCTCAACTTATCCATGGGTCATAGCAAAATCCATAATTTTGGCCCAAAAACTTGCCCTTGACTTATACATGAGGTCGACCTATAGTCGAGTATATACAGTAGCTGCTAGCAAGATTAGACTCAGTTTTCTCGACGGTAATGATGATTTGAAGTTTTATCTGTTTTATGTTTCTGCCCCCATCTTAATTTCCAACTGACTGGAAAAACTGTGTACATTGTTGTAAAAAGAAATGTCACGCTTTTATGCTGTCATTGAAATTTACTAATAGGAAAAGAAGTGGGGATTTACCTTTTAAAGCAAAGTAATACAACAAGTGTGCATATTGTTTTCAATATAGTTAGCCCTTCTGGAAGGCTTCTGGGAATGTTGATTAGTTGGGAAAATGTTCCATACTCTCTTCCATGCCTATTTTAACTACAGTGGTCCCCCGGGTTACGAAAGTAATCCATTCCAGATTACTTTTCGTAACCCAGAAATTTTCGTAACCCGGGGGACCGCTTTGTTTGACGGACCGCACGGCAAATTTAAAGGGGCCGCGCGGTTTTTTGTTTTGGATCCAGGGGTTTTTTTCGTAAGCCGGGGCCGTTTTTGCAGCCCCGGCTCTTTCGTACCCCGGGGTTTTCGTAACCCGGGGGACCACTGTATAAGGAACAATTTCACTATTGTTCTTGCACCACCAAAAATTTGGCAGGGGCAAATACAAATTATCCAAGTTTTAAGTTGCATGGAAAAGGCGGGGGGGGGGGGGGACTTTAACTTCCATGGCTCAGTCCTGTGGAATACTGGAAATCATTGCACCCGAGCCCTCTGACAGAGAAAGCTAAATGTCTCACAAAACTACAAATTCCAGAATTCAGTAGCATTGAGCCATAACAGTTAAAATGATGTCAAACTGAATTACTTGTGTTGTGTGGATGTAGCCATAATCTTATCATTGTCATGTTACTTTGTCCGTTTCTGACATGTCTAATCTTCTGTCATTGATATTTTATTGTTTTTTTTCCAGTTCCTGATATAGATTATTCTGTGTCTGTTCAGCTGTGACCATGTATTTTTCTATATTTCTTTTCTTTTGTCTGTCTAGTCTATTCAACATGTTCAGTAAGTAATGCCAGAGTAAGCAGAAAGTCGATCTTGAAGCTTGCATTTGGTATAGTACAAAAATGCATACCATCTGAAATGTAAAATGAGTCCTTCTAATTGTAGAAGTCTCTTACTCCAGCATTATTCAGTCCTTCGTCCAAATCATGCAACATACATGGTAGTACATCTTCAAATTTCTAATAATCTTCTTATACTCAAGTTGGAATCATCTAGAAATATAACAAAATCATCTGCAAAGGTCCTCAATTTGTACACAGAGCCTTAAAATCCAGACCCTTAACCAAGTAGTCTCTTCTAATTTTCCTGATTAATACTTCCAAGTCAATCAAAAAAGGAAAAGTGAGAGAAGACACCCCTGGGCACTTTGACTTTCAGAAATGTTGTATATCCAAATCAGATAATTTCATCTCCAATTCATCCTTGTTAATACTTCCTTCATAAACTCCCAATTCACATTATGAAACACATCTAAATATATCATCTCTATTTTTTCCAATTGTTCTTCTTGTAAAATTCAGTAAAGTTGAGTACATTAGTCTGTTTGGCAAGAATCCCAATTCATCTTTATGGATTGCTTTTTAAATATTTTTTAAGTCTTTCTATCAGTATTGTTGCAAAAATTTTGTAATCATCATTGAGCAATGCAATTGGTCTGTAATTTGTAACTTCTGATGGGTCCTTGGTATTAATATAATCATGGCATTTCTCCAAGTACTTGGAATTTCCTTCCAAAAGGGTGTTGGAAGAGCCAAATGAAACAAACAACTGTGTTTTGACATATTTTTTACATGAACTGTTCAAAAACCAGCATAGAATTGATTTATAAAGTGATTGTTGACCAGGTGATGTGAAATCTGTTTAAGTTTGTTTTCTTTTGGTTTTGATCAGTAATTCGGTAGTTCTACGGTATACAGGGATAGCAGGATGGGGTTTTTTTCCATATTTTCAGGACACAGTACTGTGTTTCAACTTGAAATATCAGCTACACTGCATCTGTTTTCAAAAAGGGGAGAAAAATAGAAAATGCAGTGTCAATACAACTGCTTCCTGCAACACTGGAACAAATGGATGTTGTGGTTTGTGGAGTTTTTGGGCTATGTGGCTGTGTTCTGGTGGAAGAGTTTATTTCTTACATTTCACCAGCATCTGTGGCTGGCATCTTCGACTTCACAAACGGATGTTGGTTTGCACATTTAGGACAATGCTTTACATTTCAAGTCCAAAACCTACTTCATTCTCAATACATTTTTTCAGTAGCCTGAAAAAATGTAAAATTCATTATAGTAAAATATCTGTCTTAATCCAGTATATACGTTTTCAATATGAGACGAGGGGGGGGGGAGACATATTCTATATATGCCTCTAAGACAATTGAATGGAAATTTGTCAGTACTACTCAGCATTTCATGTTTAAATTTGAAATTGATCCTCACTTCATTTTTCTAGAAGTGATGTACAAAACTAGAATTAAAAGCTTTGCTACCATGCTTTTCACAGTAAGCCAATTTCAGTATTGAAAGTAGAACTTGAACCTTAGTCATATTATACTATCACAGCTGTAGAGATTTATGTCTGTTCTAATATGAATGTGATTAACTTCACGGGATGGTAACACTGTGTATAAATAGTGTACTAAAATGATTGTACCGTGGGCTCTTCTTATCCACATGGGCTCTGTTCTAGACACACACACTCTCGGATTTAAAAAAAAATGGTGGTGTGCGTGTGACCGGTCTGCTGGGGCCGCGTACGTGTGCAGTCATTAGTAGCAATGAGGCTTGACATCTGCAGGTGCTTAAATCCACAGGCTGTATATCTAAGAATAAAATTTATTATTGTCTGTTATAAGCTGTATAGAAGCACTGTATGTGCAGCTAGCCTATATAAAGTGCATGTGTAAAATACTCTCATTCAGTGGTAGTAATGAAAGAGCTTGCCCTCTTCTGTTCTATTCTAACTTTCCATCTACAGTTCTATGCAGCCTTGTGGAGCCATCATTGCTGAAAACCTTCAGTAATGTAGCACAGCAAATTTTTGTCATTTTCTAGTGCTTTCTTTTGCCAATTGGGGATATTTTAATCCTGCCATGTGGAAAGTTATGTGGGTATAGTAACAACAGTAATCTAGAAGTTGTATTCTACTTGTTGGATTTTTTTTTTCTTCAGTTTTCTCCTTGTTTTCACAGCATGGAATGTGTTTATTTTAGATAATGGGGATTTTTTTAACTATGCAAGTGGAACCTATGGGATGTTGCATTGTAAAGTGCTTAGGTTCAGGGTGTCCCACTATTCATTGCCTCTCCTTGGACAGTATTATACTCCCACATTAACAGGAAGCAATGAACAAAGTGGGGTGGGTAAAAGTGTGTGTGTGAAAAAAGTGGGGGTAGTGGAAAAATAGAGCTGCAGGTGAGTAATAAAATTTAACAGGTTGTTAGATACCACGTTTGACAACAGCCTTTCAAAATGTAGCAGCCCTCACTTGCATTGTATAGTAATCCCTCCACTTTCACAGAATTAACACTTGCAAATTTGATTATTCACGAGTGTCATGCCACGTGCACTCACACTTTCCCGCCTCCCCCCCCTCAGGTTTTTCCCCTTGGGGTGGAGGGAAGCCCAGGAAGGATGGAGCAGCTGGGAAGGGTGCGCATCCACTTCTCTTGCCCCTCCTCCAATGCCTCAGACTGCTTAGCAAACTGTCCGAGGCATTGGAGGAAGGGCGAGAGCAGTGTGTGCCCACGTCACCCACCTCTCTTCCAATGCCTCAGATTGCTTGCCTGAGCTCTCTGAGGCATCGGAAGTGAGGAGGGGCACGTGCACACATACACACTGCTCTTGCCCCTCACATGCCTTATTTGTGGATTTTTCATTTTTGTGGGGTCTCACACCCCTAACCCCTATGAAAGTGTAGTATATCCCCAAACAATTGTGCCACGTTCAGAAAGGCATCTTTAAAATGACCTACAGAAGAATCTTGAGACATTTCTCAAGGTACTCAATAAAGGAATGATTTATTTATTTAAAAGTTCAATGTGTTTAGGCCTGTATTTGCTTTCAGAGACCTTCTTCATGAGCTGTATGAAAACATAGAAAGAGACGACACATAAATGCATGATAAACAATGCAGAATATTATAACATATTCAATCATTATTACATTTGTAACCTGGCTATGAGAGCTGAAACAGTCCTATATTTAGTTGTTGTTAACTGCCTTAGAGTTGATCTCGACCCATGGCGATGATGTGGATGAGACGTCTCCAAGACTCCCTGTCCTCCAGTGCTCTGCTTAGTTCTTGCAAATTCATACCTGTGACCTCCTTAATAGAGTCCACCCATCTAACACCTATCTAACACATCTAACTTTCTCTCTTTCTACTTCCCTCCACCTTTCCTAGCATTATTGTTTTTTCCCAATGAGTTGTGCCTTCTTATGATGCGACCAAAGTATGACAGTCTCAGGTTAGTCATCTTGGTTTCCAGGGGGATTTCAAGAAGAAATAAGTGAACTAAGGCTTAATTTTGTTGTTGTTTGTTGTTGTTTCTAATGCTGGCAGATGGTCAGTGAAAAGTTGCATTTTCTTAGGAAGAATATCTTTAAGGCTCTAGTTGCATTGTGTGATATAATTTTTAGTGGGGTTTTACAATATGTCATGTTGAATTAGGTCAAAATTCTGAAGCATTTCTGAAATTGGTGAAAGTTTTAATACATAGCATGAGCCATTTGTTTTCTTAGCCATTTTTATATATGAAGTACTAAGTTAGAGACTCCCTGAAACTAGAAGTTCTTTGTGGTGGTCTCTGCGAAGCACACAGATGAATTATTCTGTGCCTGTGTATGCTGAAACTCAGAGTACCATAAAGATAAGTACTTTTAAAATTCACAGGGCCAAATATCTCTGTGTGCATTTAATAGTGGGTTCTATTTTTAGAGTTTGGTGACTCTCGCTACAGGTGTTGCCTCAAGTCCTAGAAGGTAAATGAATCTTTTACTTTCTTCTAGGACAGTTCTGGAGACACAGCTTTTGACAAAACTTGACTAAATTGAATTGTTAATCATAAAGAATATTACATCATTAGAATTTTTTTTATTTCTGCATGTGACTAACTATTTTTAAAATACAGTATTAATGGTCCCCTCCTTGTTGTCTTTCTACTTAAAAGTAAAGCTGTTTTTATTCAAGTTTTTTGCCAATAGGCAAGTAGTGTTTTGCCAATAAACTAGTAGTGTTAATTGCTCTAGTTTATGCTTTTAATTTAATTACTTTTTAATATTTGATCTACTTTTGTGCATTATTTCTTCTTTTATTTTATATTAGTGTGAACGTCCTTCCTTCCTGTGGGAGAAAGGCAAGATATACATAAGCAAATTTAATGTGCTGTACCCCACCTCTAGCCTTGAGGAGAGGCGGGAAGGAAATAATTTAGTAGTAGTAGTAGTAGTAGTAGTAATATCTAATAAAGATTTAAAATGAAAAAAATAATAAACCATTGTGTAAAGATGAAAGGACTGAGTTGAAGTTGTAAATCAATTAACTGAATGGCATCTTTTCTTCTAGGGGTCCATTCAGTGTTGTACGGCGATGCATCAACAGAGAGACTGGGCAACAGTTTGCTGTAAAGATTGTCGATGTAGCAAAATTCACTTCAAGTCCAGGATTAAGCACAGAAGGTAAAAATGTGTGATTTTGCTGTTCTTGTATCTTTTTGTTACTGTGATTATTTTTGTTAGCATGGCTAAAAGAATCTGTGCCAAAAACATATTTTTTCCTCTGCATTTGAAAACTATCTCACCTTCAGAAATTCTTTGAATTTAGGCTGACATGACTGACAGATATCCAAAGAACTGTTAGAAATGTTCATGAATATTTACCTGAATCATCAACAGAAATAGTAATATTATTTGGCTGAAATGGTTTTGGAAAACTAAAGTACAAGATATTTTAGTGTAAAATGGTAGGGATAGTGATATAAGGATATATCTTTTCTAAAGAGCAGTCATTCTCTAAAGCTGAAGCCAGTCTGCCTTTTTGCTGGGGAAAAAAGGCTTTTAGTTTAATAAAATGTAAAATGCCCTTGGTAATATTTGTATAATACTGGATTTCTTTGATCTAAGGATGGGTGAACCTTCTCTGTTTCTAATTCGTAATACTTTTTTTTTAACCAGTAAACATTCTTTCTACATTAAAATGCGTTTTTATTTTAAAAATCCCTTAAAATATACACTGAAATAAATGTTCCTTTCATGAGTTCGTGTGTGCAGTCTGTAGGCATTAGCCTTTAGATGGTCTTTGCTGAGATATATTTTTAATGGACAGTGTAATATGTATATGCAAAAACAATTATGAAGTTCTGTAGTGCATTTTTATTGTCTTTATTGTCCCTTAGCAAATTTGCTGAATAATGATTGCATCTCACTTTAAGTTTTAATGGTCCCTTATTCTTTGTGCTCTTCAGTTACATTTGGATTTTAAAGAATTGCAGTGCATGAACCTTTATTTGGATTTAGTTTATAATGTCCCATTTCCCATCTCTATAAACACCCCATTTTCCCTTACCTATAACACATAAAATCATTAAAATAGGCATTTTGTTTATCATGTATTTTGAAGAACAAGATTTTAATTGTATTTGCCTGGCCCAGGTATGTTATAGAAAATGGTCCAGAGGTCATGGCAAATAATTTTATAAAATCTTCAAGGCAAGAAATCAGCAGAAAAATGGGGCCGAATATGGGAATACTGGGGGGAAAGTTTGAAGAAAGAATAACAAAATAATAGGATAAACCATGATAAAAGAATTTAGGACATCATATAAATAAGACAATAGATATTGAATGAATAAATGTAAATATTGAATATGTATTAAGAATTGAATATAGGAAGTAAAACCACACAACTGAAGAAACTAAGAGAGAAGACAAATGAATGAGAAGAGAGGAAACGAACCTATACAATCAATTAATAAGAAAGAAAACAAAGAAATGGGACAATATTACGTAATCAGGAGGTTAATATAAGAAATAAGTAAAAAGGAAGCAATTATATGCAATATTTGTATTGACATATAGGAATCATGCGCATTATATGTATACTTCTTCTGGTATCTACAAAACAAATACTGTTAGATGGGGTAGTTGGAGAAAGTTTACGGTTTCTTTTTGGCTTGTATATTTGTAAATAAGTAAAGAAAAGAAAAGAAATCAGTAGTGAAAAAGGCAAATTATGTATTAGAAATTCTTAGGAAAGTGGTTGAAAATAAATCTGCTGTGGACTGTACATTGGACTGTATTTAGAGTACTCTGTATAATCTAGTAAGCCCGTGTCTCCCAGATATATATACATATACAGACATACAGATATATATATCACATACATACACAGTTGGCCCTTCATATCCATGGGAGATCTGTCTCACAGATGCCAAATTCCACAAGATCTCAAGTCCCGCTGTCTTCAGTGGTGGCTTGATGTGTGTGTGACCACGTTGACACAAGCACACTCACACAATCACCATTGAGGATCTGTGATTTGGAGAAAGTGGATATAAAATTCTTTGCTCCCTTTATCATCATGCAGAACTGAGGTTATCCAATGGAACTGATAGACAAACAGAAACACTTCCTCATAAAACACAGTTAATTTTTAAAATGTATTAAAATTACATACTACAGTATGCAGTGATAACCACTGGGCTAAATATCTTTGAAAAAGGATTAGACTAATGAATGAATAATTTTTCTATCAGTGTTCACTAATCGTGATTACTGTATGAAATCTCCAAGTAGAAATAAAATATGTCACTGAGTATAGTTGTTCAAGATGAATAGCTGAGAATCAGTGCAGTTCTATACCTTCCATATGGATTTCCTGGAAACATCTGGTTGGACACTTTGTAAAACATGATGCTGAATAAGGTAGACCTTTGGTCTGATATAACAGGGCTGCCTTATTATGTGGAAGCCATCGTGCGATCAAATCAGATCTGCCAAAAAATGGAGAGACGTCTGTGGATTGCCCTCAATCAGCAACAGAAGGCATCAACCTCAGCATAAGATAGGTTGCCATTTGACTAGTTTAGTTGGATTTCTGTGCATTATTTCATTAAACAGTTAACTAGCCCAGATTCAAAACTTGCTTCTTCTTAAAAAGTGGCCAAATAATCATGGCCACCAATTCACAGCCACATAAGATCAAGGTGGGAGAGATGCTGTGAGCCACAAAAATTCCACAGAAACTACCATTTTGTATGTGTTGCATGCAAAATATCTGATTTACAGAAAATGCCACAATTTTACCATTAGTCATAGGCACAACATTCACCAGTCACACAAGACTAAGTAAAATTTCATAGACAAACAGAGATTTGAACTTAGGTCTCACTGTTCCAACTCCCCATTACCTTATACATTATTCTTTAGTTGGCATAAAAATGGTAGAAAATCTGAGACAGTTTTAGGAAAAGATACAATGATTAATGTGTTAACTTGCTAGAATATGCAAATTAATTGTCCTGATTTGAAGGGAAGAAATATGGCAGTGAGAGCCAGTGTGCTATAGTCGTTTGAGTGTTGGACTGGGACTGGGATTGAAATCGCTGCTTAGCCATGAAAATTGCTGCCTGACCTTGGGCAAATCCCAATCTTTCAGCCTCAGAGGAAGGCAGTGGCAAACCTTTGTATAGAGCTTGCCAAGAAAACACTATGATAGAATCAACATAAACTGGTGTTGACTTGAAAGCACATAAAAACAGGTAATAGTGTTGACCCTTAAGTGGTATAGCATCTTCCATCCTGGGAGAAGGGCAGAAAAGAAAGAAGTGCCTGAGTCACAAATTCATCTATTTCCTCCTACTGTTCCACCAATTTCAGTGGAATTTATTTCCAAGTAATTGTGCATGTGGTCACAGTCTCTATGTTCTTCATATTATCAGTGCTGCAACTCTTACTGTTGAGGCATGAATTGTGATCCCCAGCATAAATACATTTTGAAAAAGAAAAAATAACTATTTTCATTGTTAAAATACATTGACAGTTAAAATGTATTGGCAGTTCAAATTGACAGTTCATTAGAACTGCAAGTATAATTTAATTGATTTGCCCAAATGATGAAGCACTCACTTTGCATATATGTATAACATAAAAATTAAGAAAGTGTAAACTGTCAAATTGTTTAATGTTGAGCAACAGAATAATAATTTTATTAACCTTCCTATAATGAATTCTGACAACTGCCATAACTAGTACAGTGTAACCTTCCCTTACACAGGGGATCCCTTCCAGAGACACCCACCCCGTGTAAGGGAAATTCCGTGAATGCTTGTGCATAAGCTGAAAGCCATGTATGGCACATCTGCATATGATGCGGGCGAACTGTATGACCAAAATTCTGTTGAAGCAGAGAGTAGTATTCATTGTGCTTTTTTTCTGTGTCATCAATCCCTATAATGTTGTAATTTATCTCTCAAAATATATTCCTTGATGTTTGTCACTGTTCAAGTAAGTTATATGATGTCTTGGGGACTGTATGTGGTTTTGGTGATAGTTGTTCTCACACTTTTACATCTGCCTGTGGATGTCGCACACATACACAGACCCTCAATGTAGTATATTAATCAAAGTATTTTGTTCGTTAGGATATGTATTTTAATTCGCACTTACATGTATTTTAATTCGCACTTGCATGTGTATTGTAACATGAAGCCGTGATGGGACAGGTGGGGGAAGAAGAAATGGTGAAAAAGTTTGGAAGGAAGAGGAGGAGAAGAAGGGATCAGGGCCTTCAAGTCTTGCTCCACACCTCCTTGAGCAACTCTCATGTCTCCTCTGGGGGGTGCCACCTCACAGTTTGAGAAGCACTGATATACTCCCATCTTGGTTTTGTTGTATGGAGCATGTAGGGCTATATCCATAAGCAGCACTCCAGCTTTTTTCTGTAGCCTAAGCAGTTGTGACCAAATAATATTAATAAGACTTTGGGGGTAGGAAAAAATCATAATTCAAGCTTATGTTCCAACTACAGAGACAGAAGGAGAAGAGATTGAAAGAGACTGGAGTCCAGGAGGAAATTGATCACATGCTAAAACAGGACTTCTTGTTAATCATAGGTAACTGGAATGCAAAAATAGGAAACGGAGGAGAAGCAAAGATTGTAGGAAACTGTCCTAGGATCAAGAAATGAAGCAGGAGAGGAACTGATTGAACTTTATGTGGCTAATAGTTTATTAATTGCAAGCACATTCTTCAAGCAACCAGAGAGGTGTTCGTATTCATGAACATCACCTGATGGCCAATATTGACTTCAAATAGACAATATAATCAGAAGCTGAAGGTGAGGAAATTTCATTCTCTCACAAAAACAAGACCAAGAGAGGATTGTGCCACAAACAACGAACTGCTAATATAAATAATGGGAATAAATTTTAAGAAGAACACTAGGCCAACCATTGTGCCAAAACATAACCTGAAAAACATCCCTGTAGAATTTAAAGATAATGTAAAAAATGATTTATGCTACAGAACAATCCCTGTATCCGCAGGACCAGTACTGTGGTTTCACTTACATCCAGAAAAGAAAGATCCCTCTAGGCATCTAGAGGTCCTTCAGCATGACTCTGTGGTCACCCTCTGATAGAAATATAGTGTTCACTGTTAACTGTGGTTTCACTTACCTGCAGTAACCATGAGAACAGATCCTCTGGGAATATGGAGGTCATACTGTATTCAGTCTAATTGAATCGGAGCCAGAAGATCTCTTGGACTCAAGCCAGGGACATTGTCAGGGAGAAATATGTTTTAAAAAGTACTATTTGTAGCCAAAATGAAAGAGAAGCCTCAATGGATGACAGATGAAATTCTTCAAGCAATTGAGGACAAACAGGAAGCACAAATAAAAGGTGGTAGAAACAGAGGCAGGAGGAAGGAACATCAACAATTTCAGAAATGCAGATGACACCATACCACTAGCAGAAAATATTAAGGTCTTGGAACAATTACTGAAGAAAGTCAAGAAAGAAAGTGCAAAGGCAGATTTACAGCAGAACATTAAGAAAACAAAAAATAAGGACCACAGGTGATTTACATAACTCTAAAGGAAATGGTGAAGACATTGAAATGGTTCAAGATTCTTCATATTCTTGGCTCAGTCATTATTCAAAATGATAACTGCAATCAAGAAATCAGAAAAATACTAGGACTTGGAAGAGCAGCTAAGAAGAAACTAGACAAGATATATCATGTAAAGATATACCATAGAATACTAAAGTTATTTCCCATTGCATTTCCCATAGAGTTTTATGGTTGTGAAAGGTGGATATTGAAACAAGCTGATAGGAAAACAAACTCATTTTAGATCTGGTGCTGGAGAAGAGTTCTACAGATACTGTGAACTACTAAAAAGACAAACAAATGGGTCCTAGACCAAATCAAGCTTGAGTTCTCCCTAGTTACAATGACTAAACTGAGACTGTTGTACTTTTGACATATCATGAGAAGATATGGTTCACTAAAAAAGACAATAATTCTTAATAAGGTAGAAGGCAGTAGGGGGAAAAAGAAAACCACATTACAGATGGATAGGCTCCATCAAGGAAGTCATGGCCCTGATTCTTAAGAAGTTGATAGGATAGGATAGGAGCATAGGATGGTAGGATGAATTGAGATCTCTCATTCATAGGTCACCATAAGTCAAAGTTTACTTGACAGCAGTGAATAACAACACTTGTGAATTTTGTAGATGATCTTAAAATATTGGTCCCTTTTCCATAATATTTGCAGCGTAAAGTCACAGCAAGACCATCTTCAAATGCAGTGCTTTCTTCCTTGTGGGAACAAGAGCCATGACATAGATTCCTTCCCCTTTTTTCATGCCTCATGGCGTAGTTACTAAGTAACTCCAATACAACCCATGATGATTAATCAAAAGAATATTTAGCAACCAATTTTTACCTCAGATTATATCATCATGCCAAATGTAAGGAACTTGACATCTGTACCAATGACATTTGAAATTAGGTACAAAAATGCAAAAAGAAACATATGTGAAAATGGACTAGGGTTGGGAAGAAGAGGTCCATGTTAAGAATGACTTTTGACATACAGCAGTGATTTCCAAATGCTCAGTACAACTAAAAGAGTGGTAACAAACATCTACATTTTGCATCTAGATTACTATTTGTCTGTTTCCCAAATCAGTATAGCATTTTTTGTCAAACATCACTGTTTGTATCTTTTAGCTCTAGTTCATCAGTGGCACGAGTGCAACTTCCTCGTACACAAGAAAATGATCTGAGATAGTGTAGATTCTTTGTACAGTTTCCAAATTACTACATAAATGCCCTCATGTTTAAAAGTTGGGTTTTTTATTTGGACTTTTTTATTTTTTAAAAAGTTGCCAAGCAGTGTTTCCTTTTAAAATACAGTAGCCAGATTTCCTCTGAAGACAGTTATAATGAGGATGTTACTTAAGAAACGAATATGTATTTTTTGTGTTGTTGCATTATTTAAAAAATGGTGGCCGCTTGGGTTAATTTCACTTTATTGCAATACAGTAAGTATAAATCAGTTTTAAGTTCCATCCTGTTCTAGTAAGATTGAAATTACTGAGACTTAAATAAGTTCTCCTTTGGCTAGCTTGCATCTCTTATTTTTGTTCTCCTTCAGTAGTGTTCCATTGTTAAATAGCTATTTCCACTGATTTTGGAAGGATCTTTGTCTTGAAGTTGTAGTTATTTTATTACCCCTCTTCACTTCTGAAAGGTTTTTGTTTTTTGTTTTTTTGTTTTTTACTGTTGAGTAAAAATAGTCTGCTTAGTAATTTGGACTTTTGTTATTAATTTAGGGTGTGGTGAATCAGAAGTTACCTTTATAGTATTTGTTTCGCTAAATAGAGTTTAATTGTTTAAAGACCTCTACTATTCTTTCACTTTTTACCTTAATTCATTAAATTCTGGTGATTTTCTGAACTGTTACTCTGGACATGTCTACATTTCCCAGAATGGTCCAGGATGTCCCTGAAGTATTCTGGCCTCATATACCCCAAGCCGAGGAAGAGGAGGCTGGGATGTGTGTGGGAGGGAGGGAGGGCGGGCGCACATATACACATACACACGTCTGTTTGTTTGCTAAAAGTTTGTATGCAGAAAAAATGACTTAATCCACCAGTAGCCCCAAGGAGACTTCTAGATTGCGGACTAAACCCTAGATTGAAAAAAGGTTCCCTAACCTTGCATTAATTAGCTCTAATGAAACAACTCAAAATCAAAACCTATATAAGTTTTTTTTAAAAAAAAATCTTGAAAATAATCAAATACTTGGGTTTGGATGGTATTTTTTTTGTTTTATTTTGGGTTTGGGTTTTGACATGTCTTCATTATATAGCACATTATTGCCTTGAGTGCCTTTTTTATGGTAGAAAGGCAGAAAATGAATTGATGAATAAAGCAAAAAATGCCTCTCTCTCAACAGATCTGAAGAGGGAAGCCAGTATCTGTCACATGCTGAAACATCCTCATATTGTTGAACTCTTGGAGACCTACAGTTCTGATGGAATGCTATACATGGTGTTTGAATTGTAAGTTCTTAATATATACCTGTAAGAGCACGAGAGTCTACAACCAGTAGAAGAGATAAAGCATTTAAAGCATTTTGGAAAAAGTTAAAAGAAACTATGTGGCAAGCAGTAGCCTTCCAAGATCCTATGCCAGGACAGAGAAACACACATACCCAGATTCATGGTAGCAGAAAAATAACTTGAGATTTGTATCATATTCTGTTTTAATTACATAATTTCCATAACTGGATCTTTCACAAGGTCCAGGATCCTTAATAATGTAAGATGTATTATGTTAATGTGAATATTAAACATGTTTGTCCCTTCTACTGATTATAGCTTCTGATGCTGCTGTCTTGAAAATTACAGTATTGGGAGATCTGCATTTTGTTGGTGTGCAATGTGCTATTTTACTCACCATTACTATCTTGAACAGAACTGCTTATCTATCACACATGGGGCTCTGAATACCAGCCAGTAACTGATTTCCTTTGCACGTTGCTTTCTGTCCTGACTGGGATGAAGTGTAATGTGTGGATCAGTGCAAATCTGGGGTACACAACCTTTTGGAGCCCCAAGGAACGCATGTGATGCTTGTTTGTACAGTGCATATTTACACATGCACATATCCCAGTGATCCTTTTTCCTTGCTGGATTTCCCCCTCGAGTTTCTTGTAGACCATTCTTGCTGTGAGAAAAGAAGTATCTGCAGAAAGATTGCAGAAAATCAACAAGATGAGGTTCCTTGGTGCCAGGGGATGCTCATACATCTTTGACATGCCGAGTTTTATTATCTTATAGAAATATTTTACATTTATGTTGTGGACTATGGTTTCCACTGATGCAGAGGTAACAAATACATATAATTTGTTCTGATTTTAATATTACGTAGATCCTACAAATTAATAATTTTTACATTTTTCTAGAGGGTTCATCAACACTGTAGAAATAATGCAGTTCGATACCACTATTAATTGCTGTAGCTCCATCATAAGAAATCCTGGGATTTACAGTTTTACATGATCTTTAGCCTTCTCTAACAGATTGCTGGTGCCTCACCAAACTACAGATCCCAAGATTCCGTAGAATGGAGCCATGGCGATTAAAGTGGTGTCAAACTGCATTATTTCTACAGTATAAATGCATCCTCAATGTAATGTATGGTCATTGTATGCCTAGCAGTTGTTTAGCTGTGTGATGTCCAGTGTCTTAAATGCATAGCATAAATGTTTAATCTAGTGATGATTAAAATGCCACTAATATCTTTCTTTCTTTTTTCTTAATCTGCTTGGGTATGTGTGAGGAAAGAGAAAATAGCTGAAATTTTGAATCCAAACTGAAGTGTCTAAGCTTTAGCTGTGGTTATAAAGTGACTCTTGTTTCTGAGAAATATGTTATGAATTTTTATGTAGAACAACTAAATCACACTTCATTTATTTGGAGTCTGTCTCCACCTAGTGATGACAGGTTATATTCCACCACTAGATTCTACAGTGATTTATCATGCTCATTTCTACTTTTGAGAGAAAGGTGGGATATAAATTAAATAAACAAATAAATAATGAAATTTCTTGTGTGCATAGGGTGAGCGTACATAATATAAGCATAATATGTTGTGTATTGGAAATTAAATATGTATGTTACAGTATCTAGGACTTCGGTTTAAAATTTTTATTTATTTATTTATTTAAAATTACTCCCTCAGAATATTTTTAAACGTTTTATTATGTATTTATGCATTGATATAGTACTTAGAATCATAGAATCACAGAGTTGGAAGAGACCACAAGGGCCATCCTGTCCAACCCCCCTGCCATGCAGGAACTCCAAATCAAAGCATCCCTAACAGATGGCCATCCAGTCTCTGCTTAAAGACCTCTAAGGAAGTTGACTCCACTACACTCCGAGGGAGTGTGTTCCACTGTTGAACAGCCCTTACTGTCAGGAAGTTCCTCCTAATGTTGAGGTGGAATCTCTTTTTCTGCAATTTACATCCATTGCTCCAGGTCCTAGTCTCTGCAGCAGCAGAAAACAAGCTTGCTCCCTCCTCAATATGACATCCCTTCAAATATTTAACCAGGGCTATCATAACACCTCTTAACTTTCTCTTCTCTAGGCTAAACATTCCCAGTTCCCTAAGGCGGTCCTCATAGGGCATGGTTTCCAGACCCTTCACCACCAGGGGTGGGTGGCTGGGAATGGGTCAATGAAGTGTTTTAATTTGTATGTTTTAATCTTGTTGTACCCCGCTCCGATTGTACTCACAGAGGAGCGGGCTAGAAATAAAGATTATTATTATTATTATTATTATTATTACCATCTTAGTTGCCCTCCTTTGGACTCGCTCCAGTTTCTCCACATCTTTTTTGAATTGTGGTGCCCAGAACTGGACACAGTATTCTAGATAGGGCCTGACCAAAGCAGAATAGAGTGGCACTATTACTTCCCTTGATCTAGACATTATACTTCTATTGATGCAGCCTAAAATTGCATTGGCCTTTTTGGCTGCCGCATCGCAATGTTGACTCATGTTCAACTTATGGTCTACTTGGACTCCTAGATCCATTTCACATGTAGTTTCATTCAGCCAGGTGTCCCCCATTTTATACCTGTGCATTTCATTTTTCCACCCTAAGTGCAGAACCTTACATTTCTCTGCGTTGAATTTCATTTTGTTAGCTTTGGCCCAGCTTTCTAGTCTATTCAAGTCATTTTGGATTTTGATCCTGTCCTCTGGGGTATGAGCTACTCCTCCTAGTTTAGTGTCATCCGCAAATTTGATAAGTATGCCCCCAATTCTGTCATCCAAATCATTAGTAAAGATGTTGAATAGTACTGGGCCCAGGACAGAGCCCTGGGGGACCCCACTGGTCACTTCTTTCCAAGTTGAAAAGAAGCCATTGTTGAACACCCTTTGTGTGCGGCCAGTCAACCAATTACAAATCCATGTAACAGTTACCTTGTCTAGCCCACAGTTTACAAGCTTGTTTGCAAGAATGTCATGGGGAACTTTGTCAAAGGCCTTACTGAAATTGAGGTATACTATATCCACAGCATTCCCTTCATCTACCAAGCTGATAATTTTATCAAAAAAAGAGATCAGGATTGTCTGACATGACTTGTTTCTCTGAAACCCATGTTGACTTTTTGTGATTATGGCATTGCCTTCTAAATGTTCACAGACTCTCTGCTTAGTGATCTGCTCTAGAATTTTTCCTGATATTGATGTCAGACTAACTGGACAGTAATTGTTGGGATCCTATTTTTTCCCTTTTTGAAGATGGGGACAATGTTTGCCCTCCTCCAGTCTGCTGGGACTTCTCCTGTTCTCCAGGAGTTCTCAAAGATTATTGCCAGTGGTTCTGATATTACATTTGCCAGTTCTTTTAATACCCTTGGATGCAGTTCATCTTGTCCTGGACACTTGTATTCATTTAAGTTAACCAGGTATTCCTGTACTATCTCTTTACTTATTCTGTGCTGAAATTCTCCTATTCTGTCTTCTGCTCCATTATCCTTAGGTTGAGCATCCTTTGCCTTTTCTGAGAAGACTGAAGCAAAGAAGGTGTTGAGTAATTCTGCCTTTTCTCTGTCCCCTGTTATCATTTTGCCATCATCTGCACGCAGTGGCCCAACCATTTCCTTCTTCTTCCTTTTGCTGCGGACATATCCAAAAAAGCCCTTTTTATTGTTCTTAACCCCTCTAGCAAGCCTGAGTTCATTCTGTGCTTTAGCTTTTCTGACTTTATCCCTACACATGCTGGCTATTTGTTTGAATTCCTCTTTGGTGATTTCCCCACTTTTCCATTTCTTATACATGTTCCGTTTAAAACTTAGCTCAGTTGAAAGTTCCTTAATCATCCATCCTGGCTTCTTTGAGACATCTCCCATTTTTCTTCCTCATTGGAACTGTTTGAAATTGTCCCTTCAGTATCTCCGTTTTGAGAAACTCCCATCCATCTTGAACTCCCTTCTCTTTTAGTATTCCTGACCATGGGATCACCCTCAATATTTTTCTAAGTTTATTGAAATCAGCTCTCCTAACGTCTAGAGTGCGTGTCTGACTATGCCTAGCTTCTCCCTTCCACTGTATAACAAACTCCAGGAGAACATGGTCACTTCCACCTAAAGATCCCACCACTTGCACCCCATCAACTAGGTCCTCCCTGTTGGTTAAGATCAGATCCAAAATAGCTGATCCCCTTGTTGCCTCTTCCACCTTTTGGACAATGAAATTGTCTTCGAGGCAAGTGAGGAATTTGCTAGACCTTGAGGATTTGGCTGAGTTTGACTTCCAGCAAATATCTGGATAGTTAAAGTCCCCCATCACTACTATATCTCTCTTTTCTCAGTGTGTGGTCATCTGTTTTAGAAAAACTTCATCCAGTTCCTCCGACATCCCTGACAAAGATGTACAGTCTAATAAGAAATAAGAGCCAATAAATTCCCTAACCCAAAAAGAAGAAGAAAGGCCTAGGCAGCGGTTAAATATTAAACATGAAAAAAATTCTTTTCAAGGCTTCTCTTTAAACTTTACCAGGTTAGCTCACTATATTCAGTTTACTTCTTATACATTTGTTCTTTCTGACTTTTTCCTGAAGTCCTTCATACTCCCTATCCTACTCCTCCTATCCTGACAGGCCAGAATTAACTGCCAGTGAGATTTCTCATGCTCCTTGCTTTCCTGTGAGAGGATGTACCCAGGTGAAGGTAGACACAAGCTCTGTCCCTCACAGAAGACAAATACTGTAAAAGACATACTAATGTGACCAAACTGCTTAATCTACCCTTGTTTTCAAGGGGCAAGGGCATCAGACCCGATGCTGGCAGGGGGAGCATACACATCAACCAAGGCATCCTTCTGGAACACCTGAGAATGTTGGGAAATGGAGGCACTGTGTTGCAGTGGTTCCAGTTCTACCTCTCAAGCAGGTTCTAGATGACAGTGCTTGGAGATAGCTTCCCCTCAAAATAGGAGCTGTTACATGTTGTACCACAAAGTGTCATTCTATCCTCATTGATATTCAACATCTACATAAAACTGCTGGAAGAGATCAGTTAGAGGCATGGGGTGGGATGCTATCAGTATGCTGATGACACCCAAATATACTTCTCTGTGCCTCAGCTAAGGTTAGTGTGTCTTCTCTGAATGAATGCTTGGAAGAGATAATGAGCTGGATGAACTAAAACAAGCTGAAACTGAATCCTGACAAGACAGAGGTGCTTACTATCAAGGGTCCTAATCTGGGGCTGGAGTTGTGTCAACCAGTTCTGTATCGGGTCACAATCCCCCTGAAAGACTTTGTTCGCAGTTTGGGAGCACTCATAGATTCATCCCTCCAAATGTCAGCTCAGATAGATGCAGCAGTCAGGAATGCTTGTTATGCTGATATGCGAACTATGCCCCATTCTCGAACTTAAGGACATAACGATGGTAGTGCACTCACTGGTTACCTCAAAACTGGACTTACTGGTTACTGGTTCAGAATTTGATAACCAAACTGATTACGTATACATCCAGGAGGAATCATATTACACCAATCTTAAAAGCAACTCCTCTGGCTGCCAATTAATTTCTGGGCAAAGTACAAATGGTTGGTTATTACTTTCAAAGCCCTACATGTTTTGGATTCACATTACCTTCTCACCTTCTTCCGTACAATCTGCCCTGTTTGCTCCAACCAGCCAGGACTAAACAGACAACAGTATACCAGAGGACTTTTTTGTCTGCTGCCCCCAGAATATGGAATGATCTGCTCGAAAAGATATAACAGCTGAAAAAACTGGCTGCATTTAAAACAGCATTAAAGATCTATTTCTTCCAGCAGGCCTATCCAGGCAATTTTAAATCATGATTTTTTAATCTGTGTGAGAAATTTCATGAGTGTATTTTAATGATTTTATTGTATTTTGACTGTGGGTTTATATGTTTTTAATTGTGTTTTGTATTTTTTTTAAAAAGTTGTTGTTGTTGACATCAGGAGGTACAGTCTGTGAGATACTCTGGACCTAAACTTTATAGGTCAATAACCAGCACTTTGAATTGTACCCAGAAAGACTGGATCTGTTTGAGCTGAGCAGCTGTATGTTCTCTGTAACCCCAGCTCCCTTTAGCCCCAGTTACCACTCCAGTTGCAGCTATTTCTACCAAATGAAGTTTCCAAACATTCCTCAAAGGCAGCCCCATATAGAGCTTGTTATAGCAACATCTAGAGGGCACATGTTCCTAGTCCCTGTTTTAATAATATCTGGGGCTTTTAGAATTTATCTTGAAAGTTTAAATGGAGCATTACCATTATTTGAAGTTCTATATTCTGATTTTAAAAGCAACATTAATACTTTATTTTTTCAATCTGCAGTATGGATGGTGCAGATCTCTGCTTTGAAATTGTAAAAAGAGCCGATGCTGGTTTCGTATACAGTGAAGCTGTAGCCAGGTATGTGTTCTTATTTTAATTTGTCAGGTTAATGAATAACTAACAGTAGATACTCATTCAGTTTCCTATATTGTGATTAGTACAATGGGCCCTCCAGAACTGTGGGTTCCAGATCACAGTTGCTCGTGACCACAGATATTCATGCCCCATATTAACGTGGAGTGCAATCATCTGTGTTTTTTGTATATACAGGGGGCCCAGAGTGGAACCTCTGCAGATCTGAATGGTGTACTGTTTTATTGTTGGGGGATTAACATTCTGTATATAGGGTTTTTTAAAGCAGTGTTACTAATGTTAAAGGGTGGGGGGAGGGCGAATTAAAGTATTCAAAGACATAGCCATTTTAGTCTGGATCACTATGGAAAGGATCTTCTAGCACCATTAAGACTCAGAGACATAAGTTGGTTACATAAGGTTTTGTAGACTTGTAGAACTTCATCAAAGTTAATTCATCCATGAATTAAAGTATATAAGAGTTAAAAGTCTAAAAGATGGTTAGTGTAATTAAGAGCCTGAAATAAGTAGAATTTAAAACACTAGTGGCCAACGGGACAAAATGTTTTCATACCAGTAATGTTTCAATAGTTTGTAGTTACATCACATTGCTATCAGCATTATATTATTCATCACATTTAGTTTTAAAAAGTCAGGTAAATCAAGAGTGGGTACAAGTTAAGGACATTTAAGTTGAGCACCAGAGAACACTACTTGATCTGACAAGTGCATATTTGCTTTAATATTCTGTTTCTAACAGTGACTAGTTTGCTGCTTTCAAAAGGGGCTAGAACAGGGATGAAGGCAGTGGCTTTCTCTCCTAGCAGCTGATATTCAGGGGTATGTTCCTGAATAATCACTTAATAATCACTGATAGACCTATGAGAGTTGGTCTGTCCCCTTTTATTTCAACTCCTCTTTCATGTTATACATTCATAACTTCCAGATGGTGTTTATTGGCAAAGTATTATAGAAAGTATTCTGCGAGAGCCAGTGTAGCGCAGTTGTTTGAGCATTGGACTATGACTCTGGAGAACAAGGTTCAATTCCCCATTCACCCATGAAACCCACATTGGGCCAGTCACACACTCTCTGCCTCAGGAGAAGGCAGTAGTAAACCTCCTCTGAACAAATCTTTCCAATGGCGGATCTCCTCCAGCAGGTCATTCCATATTATTGGAGCGGCAGCTGAAAATGTCCTCAGGGAGGTCGCCACCAGGCTGGTTTTCTTTGGCTGCAGTAGGTTCCTCCCAAAGGACCTGAGTGTACGGGAAAGATTGTATGAGAGGAGGTGTTCCCTCAAGTATGCTGGACCCAAGCCATGTAGGGCTTTATAGGTAGTAACCAACACCTTATACTGTGCCCGTAAGCTAATAGGCAGTCAGTGTAGGGATTCTAAAATAGGTGTAATAGAATAAAATTTGCCGTCCTGGTGGCAATACTAGAGTTAGGGACCACGCACCAGCTACACGGTCCCTAACCTGAGTTTGTGCTGGTGGCAGCATCATGGTGGTGTCCTGTCCACATGGGCACTGCCATGATGACATCACACATGTGCTGTTTCCAAATTGCATGGCGCGCAGGTGACGTCTCCATGCTGCTGGAGGGCATTTATCGCACCTTTCCAGTGGCGCAAAAAGGAGCTCCATTTCGGAGTTCCTTTTGGGCATGCGCATCGTTGACACAGCAACCAAACAGCCACGCCAGTGATGCAGAGAGGAAGGGGGCTGCCCCTTTCCCCTCTTGAGTACCGGGCATCGCCGGGGTAAATAAGCACCATTTCCATGCCACGGAGAAGCAGCATTTTGCTGCTTCTCCATGGTCCGGAAAAACGGCCTGGTGAGGCTGCCCTGGCCCCAATCCACTGCGGAAAAGGGCGGCACAGACCCACCCCTTTGGGGCTGTCTCCATTAACTAATAGCATGTACATTTCCATACTGTCTATCAGTGAACTCAGCACTCTCTAAGCAATTTACAATCTGTTAGCCAATATTTGATACACGGTGACTAACAAATAATTCAGTGTTCTAGAGAATGTGAATATGTTTTTAAAACAGCTAGAAGACTTTATTCATTAAATCAGTAAAGCAATGTTGTCCCTAATCGTTCCACTACTTCCAAATGTAACTTTGCATATGGGGAGGAAGGGGCGGCTTGAAGTCGCCCCTTCCGAAGATGTACTGGGACCGCAGCAGACATACACTGAGGCCCCAATCCACCTTGAACCTGGCCCAAAATGGAGCAGCAAAGATCCACTCCAGTTTGGGCCATGAGAAAGCCACCTTTAGGGGCTGTGCCACATCTGCTTCTGGGCAGCTTCAGGACATCATCAGAGCATGCCGTTTGTAAATGCCATGTTCTGATGACACCCTGAAGGCATCTTTTATGGGCCATTTTATGTGCAATGTTTTTTAAAATGTTGTGTATGAAGCAAAGCTTGGTTACATGAACCATCAGAATGCAAAGGTATCTCACGCACCCATGAAAAAAGTATTTCAAATTTTGGAATTTCATGTAAGGATACTTAGCCTATAGTTGATCAGTCAGATTGACTTTCACAGAAGTAGAACATTTACTTGACTCACTTGGTGTGTGGAATATTTTCCCACAGGGGACACATTTTGCATTTTCCCTTTAAAATATTTTAAAATATTTGTTCAGCCATTTGTTCAAGTACTAAACATTTGTTTAGTTTCCAAGTTATGTTTTTTTACCAATTTGGTTTGGGGTTTTTTTTAAATATTATTTAAATGGATTTTAATTATTTCATATTGATGTTAACTGCCTTTAAATCCATCCTGGGAGAAACATTATTTACAAATGTTGTAAATAATAATAATTAGTAATATAAAAATTGGAAGTTTTCTTACACCTAAAATAATTTTGAAATACAGTATTATGATCAGCTATAAAAATTATTGGTTTTGTTGTTATTGTGTTACCTTCAAGTCATTTCCAACTTACGGTGACGCTAAAGTGAACGTATTATGAGGAGGTTGAGTGTGTGATTCACCCAAAGTCACCCAGTGTGTTTCCAAGTCTGAGCAGGGAATTGAATCCTTGTTTCCAGAGTTATAGTTTTACCTTTCTCAGTTTTTATGTTTTGAATATAAAGTAGACATTCTGTAAAAAAAAATATATATATAGCATTACTAGGAGTTTTAATCTTCAAAGCTTTCAGGGAAAAAAGGTTTTGTCCACTTTCCCGTATATAGAAATATTTATTTTAACATCAGTTTACTAAAGATTAGGAAAGAGCACCATCTACTGGACTACAATAAATTGGAGCATGAAAGAATATATGGCCTGCATTGCTTTGTTTCTTCAGAATACTTCAGTATTGGGGAGACATTTCTTTATTGTTTTACCATACTACTTTTCAGATCTCCAGATGGCTTATAAGACATTTAAAATCTGACAATACAACAAAATAAGATTGCTACAGAAAGTTAGAAGTCAGATAAATCCCTCAATTGAAGCTGAGAAAGCTTGCATTAAGAAAATGATTAAGGTGCACATGATAGTCAATATCTTAACAGCATCACTATATACCCAATGAAATCAGATGTTGGTAGCTGGCAAAAGGCACTCAAACAATAGGTTCCTTGAGTCAGAAAGAGACAGGAAGAGGGTAGCTTTGGTTCTGTTGTATCCAAACTTCTCCTCCTTATGTTAGCTTCTTTCTGTGGTAGGACAATGAGAGGAATCAGAAACAAAGCTGTTGCCAGAGTTTGGAAATACTTTTTAAACGTAATTCATTTCTGATGCTCAGTGAAGTACTTGAAAAATAGCTCCATCCATTATATGCTACTATGTTGAGAAAAGTAGCTTGTGTTTTTTGTTCCACTGCTCATAACTTTTTAAAAACTTTCTGATGACATTGTTATTTTTAAAAGAATGGGATTGATTAGAGAATTGCATAAAAACTGAAAAATTTCTGTGAGAATATCTCCAAAAACAGCTAAAATGCCCCTTAAATATGTTTTTAAAGTAGCCAGAAGATAGTATTCATTAAACCAGTAAAACAATGCTGTTCCTGCTCATTCCATTACTTCCAAATGTAACTTTGGGGGGAAAACAGGCAGGAAGGAAGGGACAGCTTGAAGCCACCCTTATGAAGACAGATTGGAGCCACAGCAACCACATACTGCAGCCCTAATCTGCCTTGAACCTGGCCCAAAAAGGAGCAGCAAAGATCTTTCAGTAGCTGCGCCATGACCCATGACGGCTTCAAGATGCTCCGGTGGTGTGTAGCATCTAAACTCTGCAGTGACAGAACATCTTGAGCCGCCCAGCTTCTGGCCGGTTTCACAACATGATCAGAGCTTGCAGTGTGGAAACCCGAAAGCATCTTTTAAAGGCCATCTGTTCCAGCCCTTTGTTACACTGTTCCCACACAGTAATATGTTACACCTCTGTCCCCAGCCACTGTAGCTATTGTAATATTGTACTCCATCTGAAGAAGTAGATATTTATCCATAAAACATCCTGCTGGAAAAAATAATTAGAGTACTACTAATAATTAGAGTGCTACTAGAGTACTCTTCCTGCCTGCCTCCCACAGTTTTGTTTTGTTTTTTAAGCAGGAACAGACTAACTGGCTATGTATTTGATAGTTATAAGTAATGATGTCCATGCCTGGGAGATTGTACAGGATGCATGAGTAGAAAATTCCCTCCTTCCACACAAAACTCTGAAAGTTGTGCATAGCCTGATTTCTTTAAAAAAAACCTCAAAAAGTTGCCCTACGGAATTCCCAGGGCAGGGTAGAGACAAGGCCTATATATAAAAATAAACAAACAAACAGCTTCATTTATATACCGCTTCATACCCTTAAGGAGTGTCTAAGCGGTTTACAATTGTAAGCTAAACCAAGTTTAGGTAACGTTTACTGTAACCAGTAGGACATACTCCCAGGAAATTGTGAATAGAATTTCAGCCTTGGGCTTTACACTAAATTTTTAGGGATGATATAGAAAATTAACAGTGGACCCTTGTTATTTGCCGAGGTTTGGTTCCAGGAACCCCCGTTGATAACAAAATCTGTGGATGCTCAAGTCCCATTAAATACAGTGGCATAGTAAAATGGTCTCCCTTATGTAAAATGGAAAATCAAGGTTTGCTATTTGAAATTTATACTTTTTTGGAATATTTTCAAGCCGTGGATGCTTGAGTCTGTGTACAGTATAAAAGATCTGTGGATAATGAAAGCTGACTGTACTATGTTGAAAGCTCATTTTACAATCACTCCTCTGTTTTCATGGATGATCCATTCTGGGACACACACCCCACCCCCACCCCCGCGCACATGTGAAAATGAAAAATTGCCAATATTCAAGTCCCATTGGCTTGAATAGCGGCGCGCACCCCATTTTGTCCCCCTCCGATTGCTGCCCGCAAACAGGCAAGGGACATGGTCTCCAAGTCCACAAAAACAGAGGAGGCAACTATATTCCATATTTTAAAATAAGGTGTGCTAAGCCTATGCTGTCTTTGTAATGTTTATAATTTTTTTAAATAAAATTTTATTTTGTTTGTATTTTGGATTTTCAGTCATTACATGAGACAGATACTGGAAGCACTACGTTATTGTCATGATAACAATATAATTCACAGGGATGTTAAGGTAAGTCAAATTAACTTTTTTTTAAAGAATGGTTACTTTGTTGTCATTTACATTGGCATTTACATTGATTGCTTTGTTCTCATATAATTATACCCACTATGGGAGTGAAAGTAAGTACATATTTGAATCACTAGTACTGTTACCAAAATACTGATTTGGTAGCCTGACTTCTGTTTTTATTATCGCACCACTCTTAGAGTGTGGCTATTCCCCTTTTTCTACTCTGGCTGCCTCCTGTTACATTTCCAGGTGTAGACACCTAAAAGCTCTCTGACTGCAAGTTCTAAATGCCCTTCCATAAACTGCAAATCCCAAAATGCAATAAGAGGCACCCAGAGCAGTAAAGTGGAATAGCAGCACAATGAGAGTGTAGTGCGATAATATCTCTCTCTCTCTCTCTCTCTCTCTCTCTCTCTCTCTCTCTTTCTCGTTTTCTCTCTGTCACATACAGTGTTTATTCAGTGTTATTTTTAAGGCCTTTTGCTGTTGAAAATATGGTATCATTTTCTTTTAAAAGCAAGAACAGAAGGCTACAGTAAATGTTTGCGTTCTATAAGTCTATTAAATTATTTCATTTCCATAACATCTTCTGTTATTCAAGTTGAGCATAGGCACAATGCACAGAACTGTTCTGGTGGTACAGTAGAGCCCAGTTTTCTCTATTCTCATCAATCAAATTGTATAATATTTTCACTTAATAGTGTTTAGAGACTGCACCGGTTGAGTAGCTTTTATGATACATTAGGAAAGGACTGGATGGAGATATTTGAAGGTGTGAATATACTTTCCAGTGTTTGTGTGCACATGCATATGCTAGTATTGGTAAAGAGCAATATCAAAATGCTTTCTGTCTTGGAGGTCAGGGTTACAATGCAAAAATGAGGGGAACACAGTGACCTGCTCATTTGTCTAATGGAGGGAGAAGGAAACTATGGAATGAGGATTCTATAATCTTGGCTAAAATTTAAGTATATTCTTGGGACATATGCAGCACAGTTGAATGGTTTCTGGTGTTGCGTTTTGTTCCTTTTCAGTCTGAAGTTCCATATGATCTTAAAGTTCAACAAGAAGTTGGTAATCAACATTAAACTAATTTTTTGAAGTTAGTGATGTGTTGGCTATAGCCATATAAACAAAACCACACTCTTGTTTTCCATGTGAATTAATATTAAATACTTCCTGTTGCTGATATCAACAAATACTAACACAAGTTAAATGGGCTGTTAAAAAAAAACTAAACAAAACCCTCATTAGCCAGCCTCAGTGCTTTCATCTGTTGTAATTAGTTCGTGTGTAAATTGCAGATTTTTGCTTAGGTGTACACCATAGCGAAATAAGACAGGAGACGCTGTGTTGCAGTTGTTTCTTAGATATGTTAATGGCTTCTCCCAGAGTAGAATTAATGCAACCTAGTGTAGTTTTCTAGTTAAAGGGGAGGCATTAAACAGAATGACAACATTAATTCAAATTTGATGAAAATAAAATGAATGTGTACATGTGTATAAGAAAGAGGGACAGACTGACAGAATGAGAAAGAGAGAGAGATGTTCAACTCTGGGAGTTGTGTCAACCGCAGGGAATTTCCCAGCAGACAAGGTCCTATATTCCTTAACAGTGGGTAGCTCATCCCATTTGCTCCTATAGGCAGGGATTGGAATAACAAAGAGAGCCATGACCAGCCCCCCCTGTGGGAGGGGCTACCTTCCCTCTAGAGAGCCAGTCTGTAGCCAGCCAATCAGTAGAAAAACACATCAGATATAATCCTTAGAAAAAACATGGAACAAATTTTATTAACATAAGCAACAATGAAACAGTTAGGATTATCCAACCTTGAAGTAACAACAACAACAAGAAGCAAGGGTAAATGGCCCAAAAGAGGGGGTCCTCAGCCATCGGGTGGTATGTGGATCCTCTGCCAACACCAAGGATGGGCAGGATGCTGGGACCTTATCTGCTGGAAATGAACGTATCACGGGTAAGTACCGACGTTACTTTTCCCAGCAGACAAGGTCCCATCCTCCTGAACAGTGAGATTTACCAAAGCCCCCCTTAGATTAGGACGGGATGTGCGACTAGGAAGCAGAGGATCCTGGTATCACCTGCTGGAGGACCCGCCTACCAAAAGCCGCTTCAGCTGACTGAAAAGTGTCCAACTTGTAGTGACTAACAAACGTGGAGGGAGACTTCCACATCGCTGCCCTGAAGATCTCAGCCAAGGACATTGAAGTGGCCAGACGCGGAGGTAGCAGCGCTTCTGGTAGAGTGTGCCACCACGCCCTCAGGTGGTGTGAGGTCCAGAGATTCGTAGCATGTGCTAATACAGTCTCTAATCCATCTGCTCAGAGTGGAGGCAGAGACCTTCTGACCTTTGGAACGGAAACCGAAGGAGACCAAGTGAAAGTCTGTTCGTCTAAAGTCCTCAATCCTCTTAATATAGATCTTTATGGCTCTCCTCACATCGAGGGTGTGCCATATCCTTTCAAGTTCTTTCTGTGGTTGAGGGCAGAAGGATGGCAGCAAGATATCTTGGGAGACGTGGAATGTCAAGTTCACCTTGGGGATGAAGGATGGATCTGTGCGAAGCAGTACCAAATCTGGCCAGAATGTCCAGAGACCCTCTCGAATGGATAGGGCCTCCAGCTCTGAGACACGTCAGGCTGAAGTGATGGCCATGAGGAAGAGGACTTTCCAGGAGAGGTGTTTCAGTGAGACCTCTCGCAGGGGTTCAAAGGGTGGAACCGTAAGGGCCTTAAGAACCATATGGAGGTCCCAGGAGGGAAACCGATGTCTTATTGGAGGTGCTCTATTGGAGACCCCTTTCAGGAGCCTCTTGACATGGAGGTGTTTCGACAGTCTAGCAGCTCTTCTGTGATCATCTCCACCTGCCTCTTTACAGTGTTAGGCCTCAGACCGTGTTCAATGCTGTCTTTCAGGAACTGCAGGAGGTCTGATAGGGAGAAACTGGTGGGGTTTATCCTCTTGAGCTTGCACCACCTGCGGAAGACCTTGAAGGTGGACTCACAGATCCTGTTGGTTGACAGATGCCTGGACACGAGAATCGACTCCCCCACCCCTGGGGAGTAGCTGCACCCCATCAGCATCTGTCGTTCAGTCTCCAGGTACGAAGATGAAGCCAGGCTGGGTCTGGTTGAAAGACTTGGCCCTGAGATAGGAGGTCTTCCCTCTGAGGTAGTGGGAGACTCTCCAACATCATGTCCATAAGCTCCGAGAACCAAGCCTGCCTCGACCACTCTGGGGGCCCTAGGATCACTCTGGAGCCCTCTTCTCAGATCTTGCCCAGAACCCTTTTCAGGAGAGAGACTGGGGGGAAAGCATAGACCAGAGACCTTGGCCACTCGATGTTGAGAGCATCGAAGTCCTCGGCCCCTTCTGTCAAGTAGCGGGAGATGAACCTTGGAGCTTGGCATTCACCGGGGAGGCAAACATGTCCATCTGCGGAAGGCCCAGCCTGGACACAATCTCCTGGAACACCTCCGGGTGCAGGCTCCACTCCCCCTGGTCTATGTCTGTCCTGCTGAGCTCTTGAGTTGAACTTTCCCTTCAGGTACTTTTGAGTTGAGCTCTCCCTTCAGGTACTCTGCCTCGAGGCTCAGGATGTTGGCTTTTGCCCATTGGAACAGGAGCCTGGTCTCCTCCATCAATGGTTCTGACCTCGTGCCGCCCTAGTGGTTCAGGTGGGCCTTTGTGGTGACGTTGTCCATCCGGACCAGCACGAACTTGCCCCTGACTTCCTGGGAGAAGGCCAGAAGAGCCAGGCGGACTGCCCTCAATTCTAGCCAGTTGATGCTGTTGGACCTCTCTGCGTTGGACCACCTGCCCTGAGCCATGAGAGGGCTGCAGTGGGCCCCCCATCCCCTGAGGCTTGCATCCGTCGTGATCTGGACCAGGTCTTGCCTCCAAATAGGCCGGCCCCTGAGGGAGGCTTGGGAAATCCACCACAGGAGAGAATCCCAGACCGGCTGAGCGATCTTGATCTAAAGGGAGCCCTTTAGTGATATAGCCTTTTGATAGGGCAGCAGCAGCCGCTGCAGGTGTCTGGCGTGGAACCTTGCCCAGGGTAGGCAGTCCATGGTGGCTATCATCATGCCCTGGAGCTGAGCCCAGGAGCAACAGCTTGACCTTTGACTGTCTGAGAACCGTGTAGACTGCCTTGGTGATGCTGTTCCTCCTGTCCTGCAGTAGGCAGACCACGCCCTCTGCAATGTCTATCCAAGTACCGAAATGGTGGATGCGCTGTGAAGGCACCAGGGACCTCTTGTCTAGATTGACCAGGAATCTGTGCCTGTTGAGGGAGTTAAGGATCTTGCTGACATCAGACTGTCCCTGAAGGAAGAAGTTCGCCCTGACAAGCAGATTGTCCAGGTAGGGATAAACATGCAGGCCACTCTTCCTCCAGTGTGTCACCAGAGTCACCATGATCTTTGTAAAGACTCTGGGGGCAGAGGACAGACCAAAGGGCAGGGCCCTGTACTGGAAGTGTTGGTTGTCGTGGGAGAATCTGAGGTATCTGGATGTATTGGGATGTGAAAGTAGGCATCCCAGAGGTCCAGCGACGATAGAAAGTCTCTCGGCTGTATCGATTCGAGGATGCAGTGCAGGGTCTCCATGAGGAACTTTCTCTTCCTGGTGAAGTTGTTGAGGCTCTTTAGGTTGAGGATGGTCCTCCACTTGCCATTCTTTTTTGGCACAAGAAAGAAAGTGGAGTAGCAGCCCTGTTGCCTCTGTGATGGGGGCACAGGCTCTATCGCTTGTAGTCGCAGCAGGTCTTTGATGGCATCCAGCAGGAGGCGGTTCTTGATGGGATTCTTCGACCTGGGAGATAGTATTAACTTGTCGTGTGGGCGTTGTAGGAACTCGATTCTATATCCCCATCTCAGAGTGTCCAGGACCCACTGGTCCCTGGTGGAGGTCTCCCAGATCCCTATAAAGCCCTGGATCCTGCCCCCTACTGGAGGCGCCCCATCAGGCTTGCTGGTTTCCTCTTGAGCCTTTGGCAGCCCCTCCCAGGCCCTTGCCGGGGCCACCCTGTCAGTGGTGGTTGGGCTGGTACTTGGAGTCTCCCCAGCGTTGTCTGGGCCTGGAGTCCTTGGCCCGAAAGGAAGAGGAGAAGGAGGAGGGGGAGGGAGGCCCTCGGGGCACGAAGAAGCTGGTGCCTAGCCTTACCCTGTCTCTTGTCTTAGCCTTTCCGCCCCCGGGGAGGGACTTCTTTTTATCTTTGTCCTCTACTAGGACCTGATCCAGGGACTCTCCGAAGAGCTTGGCATCCAGGAAAGGGGTGAACGCCAAGTTCTGTTTGGACTTGGCATCCACATTCCAGTTTTTTTAACCAAAGTTGGCGGTGGACTACCACTGCCGCTGCCTGGGCCCTTGCTCAGAACTGGACAGCGTCCAGGGTCCCATCGGCTGTGTATGCAGCTGCTAAGATGAGCTTGTTGAGGCTCTGCCGGGTATCTTGCAGGGGAACCTGTTCCAGTAACTCCCTTATCCGTTGAAAGGAAGCCCTAGCCATCATTGAGGCAGCAGCCATTGCCCTGATGGCAATGGAAGCAGCCTCATGTGACCTCTTTAAAGTAGTTCCTGCCTTCTTGTCCTCAGCAATTTTGAGTGTGTCCTCCCCATCTTTGGAGAAGATGGTGGAGGACACCAGTGCAGAAACCAGGGCATCCACTAGGGGCACCTGAAGTTTCTCCAATATATTTTTGGGGAAATTGTAAATTTTTCTAACTGTCCCTGGGCATGAGCCCCCTGCCGCAGACCTGTGCTACTCATCTTTGATGACCTGCATGAGGTTTGCACGGTAAGGATTCTCTAAGGTGGAAGGCGCCTGGGTGTGGAAGAGGTCCTCTCCCACTCTGGGGAGGTCGCCCTCTGGTTGGGGCTGAGGGCCCGCAGGGGCATCAATGCCCAGAGCCTTAAGGGTTTTCCTCAGAATCCTAGGGAAGTCTTCGGCCCTAAAAAGCTGTGCCGAGGAGGGGGGGAAATCCCAGTCGGCCTCTTCTCCTGACAGTTCCCCCTCTACAGCCTCTTCATCTGACCCCTCATCTTGAACCCTATCACGGGTGGCAGAGGGGCATCTAATGTCCCGGCTGCTAGCCCTGGCTCTTTTGGGGGGAGTTGGGCCCCGCCTCTGTCTCAGAGTCAGAGAGGTGGAGGATCCCCTCTTGACCCACCCTGGCCCTCTTGGACCCAGTAGCAGCACCCCACTGGTTGCTGCTGCTAGCCTCTGAAGCGCGGGGGAGGATGCCCCCCCTGTAGCAGTGGGTCCCCCCGTGGGTCACGTGGGAGTAGAGGTTGCTGCCCTAGGTGACCCCAAGGTGGCTGCTCCCAAGGTGGCTGCCCCCATGTGCCAATCCAAGTTGGCCACCGCCCTGTGTCTGGCCAAAATGGTGCCCTCCATCCATGTGGTCAAGACCGGGATGGCAGCTGCCAGGAACCTCTATCAGAGGATGGCCCCCACTATCTGGGCAAACTGTCAGGGTGCCGCAGTCTGGACCTCCTCGGAGAGCCCAGCTGGCTCCCTTGGCCCTGCAGCAGGATAGATGGGGTCACCCGCGCCCAGCCATCCCAGCCCTGGGGAAGGCCTGATCGGAAGGCTGTGGATGGAAGAGGAGGAGGAAGCTGGGCCTGAGTGTCCCCCCCCCAGCCCAAGGAGCCTGCACTGAAAGGGGAGAGGGAGGGAAAGAGGAGAGGGGGGCATTGGGAACAGCCCTCAAGAATGAAGCCGCCCTGATGAAATCCGCCAGGTCCTGGGGGTCTTGAAGGGTCTAGGGGAGGGAAGCACTTACCCCTGACCCCGATGGCTTGGCTGTGACTGTGGGAACAGTGGCCTCTGATTTCACCTGCTCTGACTGGGCCGGTGGTGAGGCTGTGGACTCTCCCGCTGCACGGGAAGGGAAGCTTCCACTGGCTGAGCCCCTGAGTCCGCCTCCCTAGTCAGCTGCTCAGACGGAATGGAGGGCTGGGAGAGGGGTGAGCTCTCTGTTGCCTCAGCAGCCTTCTCTACTAGCCTTTTGCCCATGACTCCCTCTTGTCCTTAGAGAGAGGAGGTGGGGGTAGAGGAAAGAGAAGACCAGGGAGTTTCCAAGTAAAGAAATCCAATGAAGGTCTGATGAGCAAGATACCTTGCACAACAAGCAAGGAGATGTCCTGCTAGGAGCACAGGCAGGAAATGACTGGCTCTCTAGAGGGGAGGTAGCCCCTCCCACAGGGGGACCAGTCATGGCTCTCTTTGTTATTCAGGATGCTGGGACCTTATCTGCTGGAATTGAACGTATCACGGGTAAGTACCAACATTCCTTTCTATATTCTGTTCCATTATATAACTAATAAATTTATTTGAAACATTCATATGCCATTTTTTTCTGAAGTGAAGGTATTTAGTTTAATGGCTACAATAATGTAAAAAATACTAAAACTATTGGTAAACAAACCTATAATTTAAAAGCATGAAGCAGTTCAAATTATAAAAGAAATATGATGAAACCCCATATTCACAGGAGATAAATTCCTGGACTTAACATGGAAATGCAGAATTGTGGATAACAGGAAACCCTGTTAAAATGAATGACTTCCAGCAGAAGCATACCATAGTGTTGCACCAGAGGACCTGGAAATGTCTAGAGAGACACACCCCCCCTTGAATTTCTAGTCCTTCAACAAGACTCCATTGTTAACCTCCAGTGGAAGCATACTATAAAATCATGCTAGAGGACTTAGAAAATTCCTAGAGAGAACATTTTTTTCATACGCATTTAAGTAAAAACGAGGGCTTATAGCGGAGATACTGTTTTACAGTGGCTCCGTTACTTCCTGGAGGGGTGAACCCAGAAGGTGGTGCTGGGGAACTCCTGCTTGCCCCCCCCCCCCCCGACCATTGCCCTGTGGGATCCCTCTGTGTTGTTCCCTATGCTATTTAACATATACATGAAACTACTAGCAGAGGTCATCCGGAGTTTTCAGATGTGATGCCATCAATATGTGGATGATGCCCAACTCTGTTACTCTTTTCCACCTCATTCCAAGGAGGCTATCCTGGTCCTAAACCAGTGTCTGTCATCAGTAATAGACTGGATGCGTGCAAACAAGTTGAAACTTAATCCTGACAAGACAGAGATGCTCCCAGTCAGTTGGAAAGTAGATCAGGGAGTAGAGATCCAGCCTGTGTTATATGGGCTTACACTCCCCCTGAAGACGCAGGTTTGCAGTGTGGGGGTGCTCCTGAATTCAGCTCTGAACTTGAAGGCTGAACCTGGAGGCTGAGGTCTCTGCAGTGACCAGGAGTGCTTTTGCACATTTAAGATGCCAGATCTGGCTTCCGTGGTACATGCCTTGGCTACATCCTGTTTGGCCTACTGTAACACACTCTATGTGGGGCTGGCTTTGAAGAATGTTTGGAAACTTCAGCTGGTTGAAAGAGCTGCATTCCCACATTTCTTCCTATGTGGGTTCCCAGACTGGTAGCAGATTTTTCTTTCAGATTTATTTATTTATACCCCGCTCTTCAGCCCTAAAGGCTATCAGAATGGCTTGCAATTATTATTTTAATGAGAAAGTTCCCTGCCCTCAGGCTTACAAGCTAAGAAGACACGACACAAAAGGAGAAGGGAATGGTGTTGGGGAAGGGGATCAGGTCCAAAGTTCTCTCCCTCTGATGCCTGGACCAAGGCAGATGGACTGGAGGGAGGGCTCTGCTTCATAATCTAGGACAGGCCTGATGGAGTTTGGCCTGTCCTTTCACTCCCTCTAGGTCAGATGGTGTTGCCATGGAGAGAGGGCTCTTCAGGTCAGATGGTGTTGCCATGGAGAGGGGGCACTTCAACTTGAGACCAGGACCAATGGTGTTGCTAGGCCTCTCCTTCATTCCCTCTTAGGTCAGACGGTGGTGTCATGGAGAGAGAGCACTTCAACTTGAGGCCAGGTCCGATAGTGTTGCTAGGCCTCTCCTTCCTAGGTCAGATGGTGTTGCCTTGGAGAGAGGGCAACCTCTTGTAAAGGCATGCTCTGTTGACATTTTCTGGAATCCTTGTGTGTTTATGATTTGAATATTACAACTTACAAATTCAGAGGGTTGCTACATCCTACATTAATTATGTCAAGCTATTTGGCTTAACCTTTTTAAGACAAGCCTTTCCTTCTCATTACCCCATTCATTTATAACAATTAGTCTGCTCCTTCCCTTTTGGCTGAAAGATTTCTATAAGATATCTTATAGTGGAGTTGGACTGTTGAGTGAGGTTTCATTCCCACACCCCACTTCCAAGGTTGTAGAAGACAGTTGTGCAACACCATGTGATGTCATCAAGATTCTTTGCTGGTATTCAACACAGCTATGAGCCCAAATCTTACCCAGTGCACATTGAAGGCATCATTGTATCCAATTCCTACTGTTCTTTTAAGATATTATTTCTATTGTAGATGCCCCCAGGAAGAAAACACTGCTATGTGTGGTGCAAACAAACTTCAATGTGCCTTTAAATACATTAAATGTAGAATTTTTTCACATATAGCAAATCATACTTTGGGCAGCTTAAAAAAAACTTGTGTATTATCTTGTACTGCTGATAGAAGATATTGCAGGATCTAAAATAATGCTGATGTGAATGTTCATGTGCTTAAAATGTGCTTCAGATGAGGTCAGCTGATTATAAACAGTTCTGTTATAATGATGACTAAAATATTGCAAAGGGATTTTAACTACATAAAGCAATTTTGATTGATGAATATGATGTAGTCTAGTCACTATTTTGACTTGTTCAGTGCAACTTTTAAGCATCTACACAGTATGTTTTCTGCTTTTTGTAGCCCTTTAGTCATGAGCAGTACCATGACAAGCATCTTTATTTGAAGTAAGTCATGTTGATTCAGTGGGTCTTGATTTCCCTGATTGTAGATTTATCACTTCTCTTTCTGTTTGAATTCTACCATTTTAGTGCAAACAATTCAGTATATGCTAGCATGGCCATGTCACCTTCTATAAGAGTATTTTTAAGGGCTCCTTTACTGGCCACTCTAACCTGTGCTCCAGAATTTTTAAAATTCCTTTTAAAAACAATGGGAGCAGGAATTCTCTTCTTGTAAAGAAACCAAGCAGTTCAAAAGCATGTAAATGTGCAAGTAGATAAATAGGTACCACTTTGGTGGGAAGGTAGCAGCATTCTGTGCAGTCATGCTGGCCACATGATCACAGAGTTGTCTTCAACAATGCTGGCTCTTTGCTTTAGTAATGGAGATGAAGGACACACCTTGAAAACTTTGTCAAAGAAAAAACCTTTACCTTTAAAGAAATAAGTTTCTTCAGTAATCCATATTGTTTCTAGAATTCTGGATTTGTTTTTAACACATAGGTTGTTCTGTTAATTTAAAACAGTATAAATCATTTTGAAAACAAAACAATAGGAATATTTTTAAAACTTTTGTATGTTTTTGTGTTAATTTTAATACTGTGTTATCTAGATGCTTTTAACTGTTTTTAATTTTTTATTGTAGTCTTAAAATATTTTTATCATGTGAGCCACCACATAGGTCCCTTTCTGGGAAAAAGAGAGCATAGAGATTAAATAAATAAATGCATATACAGTATTTACTATCAATCATCAAGTGTCTATTTAAATAAAATGGTCTTTATCTGGCAGCAGAGGGAGAGTAGAGTGGGGGCCAGTTAAGCCTCCTGTGGAAGAGACTTCCACTAGCTAGGTGCAGCCACTGAGAAGGCTGTGTTCTATGTCCTCACGAGATGGACCAGTGAGTAGATGGGCTGAGAGAACGCCCTTCTCCAAGGATCCAAAAATTCAAGAAAACACCTTCCTATAGAGAGATGCAGTCTTTCATATAGTCTGGGCCCAGTCCTTGTAGGGCTTTAGAGATGATGGCAAACAGTTTGAATTGATTCCAGAAATCCCTTGTTGAAATCCCTTGTGGTCTTGGGAAACGGTTTACTTCAGTGGGTCCAAAATTCTGCACCCACAGTGCTGATGGGGCTGGTTATGGGGAACCTATAAATCTCTTGTTGAAACAACTTTGTTGACTACTAGTAGCCATGAAATTGTTTCAACAAGGAATTTATATGTTCCCCATAACTAGTCCCATCAGCACTGTGGCTGCAGAATTTTAGACCCACTGTAGTAAATAGTTTCTCAAGACAACCCCACAAAGAATTCTTCAAGGTAATCTAAATTGAATGTGTTCAAGACATGTGTCACCATAACCAAAATAATAATTTTAAGAGATTGAAAATGTTAAATATATGCTTTGTATATTTGTTATTTAATATAACTCTTTTACCAGTCTTAAAACAGTTAAGAATAAAATAAAACAGTTAAGAATCTATTGACACAATTAGCTTTTAATGTAAATGCATACTATAAAGTTCAGTTGCACAGATGTGTTATTCAGAAAAAAATGCCAGCAAATACAATTACATGCACGTTACATAGTTACATACTATTGTCATGGTTGTTATTTATATGGCTACAATTTCTCTTTTTAAAAAATCTTCCAAATGTGTTATATGAATGCAGTATTAGAGTTAAGAGTGTTTGGAGCAGATTCCTCTTGACCTTCATAAGACATTTAATATACGTTGAGATGATCTTTTAAGCTATAACCACCCATTTATCTGGAAGTAAGCCCCATTAAACCTAATGGGAATTGCATCTGAATGGACATTTATAGCATTGGACTGTTGATTTGTTATCTCACATTTTTAAGAAAACATATTCTAGAGTAATAGTTTGGGTTTTGCAGATTATCATGGGGAGAATGTCTCTGTTTTGTTTCTGAAGTACTCTCACTGGTGTTAGGCTCCACACTAAGTCGTTTGCAAATCAGTCGCAGTACAGTTTTACGGATGCTTCTGGACATAAAAAAATACATAACTGGATCTAAACAACTGTTGAAGGCTGAAAAGAGTAGCATAACTTCATTGCATTTGTGAATGATTTGCTTCCAGTAACAGGAGGTATCTTGTAGTTGTGAAGTGATATAAATAAATCGGAATAAATGGTAAGGTACAAAACATAATGTGAAAATGATAAGTACTATAAAAGAGTTTCTTGCAATGGCAATATACTTTCCAGTACTGGAGAACCTTGTTCTCTTCTTAGACATTTTGAGAAGATTGCTTGCAATTTTATTATATGACAGAATCAGTAGAAGGAAGACAATCCAAAATATTATAACAAGAATATAATTCAAACCTGCTTCCATTTTTGCATTTTGTTTTCCTCTGTAATGAAAACACTTTGTAGGGTTTTTTTCATCCTTTCTGGTTGACTGAACCACCATAACTGTAAATCCTGTAATTGCCACAGTCCATAGTGTACAACAAATATATATGCTTTGTTTTGTTGTTAGAACTTTAGTGCGCTGTACAGTTCTATTAATTTTGATATAACGGTCCAGACTAATCAGTCCCAGTAGTACTATGCTGATGTACATGTTCATGTAGAATAGGTTTCCTATAATCTTGCAGAAGGTCAGCCCTAATAGCCATGTGTTTTGAGTAGCATGATAGAGTATTCGGAAGGGCAGGCAGAAAATCAGTAGGAGGTCTGCGATAGCAACATTAAGTAAATAAATCTGAATAGAGTTCTTGCAGTGAGTAGATAGAAAAACGTACAAGGCAATAACATTGGCAACCAGTCCAATGACAAAAATTATTGAATATGAAAATATCAACACCAAAGAGAGTGATTTCTCTGTTGTGATACAGTCTGTAACATTTTGCATTTCTGTGAACATATTTCCAGTCTGATTCTGGCTATCTTTGAAGTCTCTTTCCATAAGAGAAAAATTCAGAAATTGGGAAGCATTCATCTTACTCAGATTTTTTTTTCTGTGCATTTAGTATGAAAGTCACAAATTTTAGCCATTGTTCACTTCAGTGTTCATCTTTACGTGTTCATTTATAGTCTATGGTTTTTCTGAAATAAAATAATAGAGTAATGAGTAAAGTTTGCACATGTAAAATATTTCTTTGCTGTTAGTTGTTGGGAGTGTTTTAATTAATTTCTCTAATGAACTCTGAGACTCTTTTCCCATAGGTTTTGTTTAAAGTCCAAAGCACACTGCAGAAATTATCCAATTTGAGACCATTTTAACTGCCCTGTCACAGTGCTAGGGAATCCTGGGAATTGTAGGTTATTCTGGCACCAAAGCTCTGGCAGAGAAGTCTGAATGTCTCACAAAACTACAGTTCCCAGAATTCCCTAGCATTGACCCAGGTCATTTAAAGCCGTGTCAAACTGGATTATTTCTGCAGTGTGTTTTGGGCCTAAGTAACACATAAAATAATCAAAATCTGATGTTGCCAGGATGCGAAAGTGCCCTCTTTTGGTTTTGGCTTTCTAAATGCACATGTTTCATAAGAGAAATTTCTCTTTAATGGAAATGCATTATCTGTTTTCCTGTAGTGACTAGAAATGATCCCCGTCTTTTTGAATAGGACTCTATAATTTAGTTGATAATCCCCTAACAAACTCTTTATAGCCTCTTTCTGATTTGTATACCCAGTTTGTGGATGGGGGGGGGGGGTCCTCTATCAGAACATATTTCCAAATAAAAATAAAATAAAATTCAACTTTACAAACAGAGAAATGATTATTTAAGATTATGATCCAATTGTAGGCAAGCAAAACATGAACCACTGAAAGGTTTTTTAAACATATAATATTATTTATGTTTTCATGTAGTTTATGCATATGTAGTAGACTGCATGCTGTTTGTATTGGGTAGGAAATAGTTCCCATTGAACATAATGGTTTTTACTCCTGAATAAGTATACATGAGATCACACCTAAATTTGCACTTCTATGTGTACTATGGGTGTGAGACCATATAAACCTGCATCAATTAGGCTATAAATATATTTAGAGAGAGAATGAATTACATATTGAGTAATATAATATAATATATAATATTATATAATATATAATATATAATATAAATTCTAATGTTTCATCCTTGTACACCCACCAGGAGACAAGTCTTGGTGATGTTTAGATATTTATAATATTACATTTTGTTGGATTGTAGCCATCTAGGCAGCAGACCTCAGCTTTTGTCATTTTATATGTATAAAATACACAGGGAGAGTAGGAGAATGATCACAAATGAATTAATGAAAATATTGTTCCAGGTATATGCTAATGCTCTAATTAATTTTCTTGTAAATTTTGTTCATAAGGTACAGTCTAACGCTTCTCTGCTGTTTAAAAGAGGAAACAAATGTGACACGCAAACTTGTATTTTGTCAAAAATATTGTAACCTGTCAAGAAATATGGCTAAACTGTTTCTAATTCAGCATATTAGCATAATTGAATTAAAATTTATTTAACTGTTAATATAATAAAGGGAAATACTCACTTTTATGTTAGTGGCAAAATATGTTCTTCTTGAACCTTTCCTCACTCCTTGTGCTGAAAGAAGGAAGAGAAATGTGCCTTGTGTCTAATTATGTGCCTTGTTTTGTGCTGAACATAAATTCAGCTGCATCAGCAAGCCTGACGATCTCATGTTTTCCTGTGGAAAGCGGTTGTGTATGAGCCTCTTTTAGCATTAGATATGTGCATGAAGTTGTATAGTATGTGCATACAGAGAGAATGAGTGAAGTACGGTGTAAAATAATGCTCGTAAATTTCCAGCAACACTCAAAACAGAGAGTAAAGAAATATCCTAATAGCAAACCTAGAAAATACTCAAACAAACAAACAAAAATTTAAACATTTCTACAGCATTCAAGCACAACTACTAAAGAATTGCTATAGGTTGAAAGGAATCTGTTATAAAGAATGCCTGTTGCACTAGAGACTCTTAAATTGTCTGTGATCTTCTTTTATCATCAGGCCTATAGTTGGGGAAATGGGTATAGCTGTGGAGACCTAGGCACTTCACTTATCCCCTGGCCTCCTCTTTTAGTACAGAGTAGTCTGACTATCCTAGTACAAAGTAATGGGGCCAGGCCTGCCTGTGTGTATATTTATTTATTGCTGGAAGATGTGAAGCCTACTTAACATGTACTTAAAAATATTGTATGCCACCTAATTTTTATTTCATTCTGATTATACACCCAACTCAAAATGTGTGGCTATGAATTTGTGAATAATATAAGGCAAACAATTGGTGTAGTTTTTAGGTCCTAGCTATAAAGTAATTCTGAGGTGAAACAGACAGGCAAAATAATCAGGTTTCAAACCAGCTTCAAGGCAGGGCGTTTAAATGATACTCACTTTGAAGCCAACCAGAAAGCACCCTCTAGCTGCCTCATGGGAAGAAATCCTGCTTCAAAAAGAAGCTGCTTTTTTTCTGCTTGAAGCTGTGCCGTGTTGTCATAACATGCACATTCCAGCTGTTTTGGAAGCCGTCAGTGCGGTTGGTGGGGTTTCAATGTGGCTTCAGAAAATTCAGCTTCAAGCCACTTTTTCCTGCCCATCTGTTTCGCTCCTCTGTTATCTTTTCTGTGATTTTATGATGCGCATGAGGCAAAGGTTAATGAGAGTTAAGACAGAAGAGGAGAAATTATTATTGAGTATATCTGCTCTTTCCCATTGTTTTTTCTATTTGTGTGTGTGTGTGTGTGTGTGTGAAAGTGTTGTCAATGATGATTCTTAATCAAATTTGGGATTATTCTTCACTCTCCCATTTCAGATGGCCATTTAAATGTTTTTTCTTCTCTAAAAATAGAGAATGAATCCGTGACAGCAGATCCATCCTCATAGTTTGTTTGTTAATTTTTGGAGTGTTCTTATTTGTAATGTACAGTTGTGTTCCTTCAGTCCCTTACACAAAGATTGGCCTATTGCCCATTGTAAGTATCCCAGTCTCCAGTTGTTGTTGAAGGTGTACTTGATTTTATCACTAGATAAGACATTGAGAATGTTGCTGCTGATTATTAGATTGGGTGTTAGTTTAATATTGGGTGCGCCTATAATATAGAAATAATGCAGTTTGACATGACATTAAGTGCTGTAGCTCTAGCCTATGGAATCTTGGGATTTGTAGTTTTATAAAGTCTTTAGCCTTCTTTGCCCAATGGTGATAGTGCCTCACAAAACTATAAATCTCAGGAGTCTGTAGGATGGAACCATGGCAATTAAAGTGGTGCCGAACTGGATTATTTCTACAGTGTAGATGCACCCCTTGACAGAGGTTATGGGGAACCAAATGAGCACTGTGATTTCCAACAGTTTGTTTGGTGCAGAACAGCTAGCAGTTAATTGTGGGAGCCGGTATGTGTTTCTCAAAAATATGTCATAGCAAACTAATCTTCTCTAATTTTTGACAGTCACCAGTTTGATAATCAAGGGAGTTGGCTATCTTGATTTCATTGGAGTTTTGATAAGGTCCTCAATGATATTCTTGCAGAGAAGCTGGTTAAAATGTTGGTTAGACTTTGCTACTTTTAGATGGATTCATAACTGATTGATTAACTGAACCCAAAGAATGCTTACCGGCAGTGGTGTTAATTCCTCCCTCCTTTCCTGGTGCTCTGGGCCCAGCGAACCAAGGCAACAGGGAAGGAGAGGTGAGCATGAACCCTTTCCCTAGTGCTTTGGCTGGCTTGCTTCATCCAGCTAAGGTACTGGGTATAGAGGAGCACACATGCATGCCTGTCATCCCTGTCTTCCCTGATGGTTTGGCTGGCTTGCTTGAGCCAACCAAGGCACCAGGGAAAGAGGAACACACATGCATGCACCATTTCCCTACTTCTTTGGCTGGCTTTCTTCAGCTGGCCAAGACACCAGGGAAAGGGGCGCATGCATATGCATGTCCTCCCCACCTTCAAAGGGGAGTCACTTGCCCAGCCATTCCCGTCTCCAGGCTTGGCGCACCCCACAGCACCACCAGGTACCTGCACTGGGTGACACCAACATTAGGGACACCACTGCTTACCTGGAGAAGCAATTAGTGGGATGTCACAGGGCTCTGACTTGGGCCTGGTGTTGTTCCCCTTCTTTATATATGACTTGAATAATGGAATAGAGGGCATGCCTATCAAATTTAGATGACACTAAAGGATCAGAATTCAAAATGATTTTGACAAATTGGAGAACTGGATCAAAACTAACACAATGAATTTCAACTACAATAATTGTAAGGTTGCATTTAGAGAGGAAAAATGGAGTGCACAGATATAGGTTGGATGACATCTGACATGTCAACAGTATATGTCAAAAGGATCTGGGGTCCTAGTAGATCATAAGCTGAATAGGAGTCAACACTGGGGTGGCCAAAACAGCCAACACAATTGTGGGCTGCCTCAACAGAAATATAATGTCCAGATGGAAGGAAGTAATGTTACCATTCTACTCTTTGTTGGTCAAACCAATTCAAGAAGAATATTGACAGGCTAGAACATCCAGAGAAGGGTGGTCAAAATGCTAAAAGGTCTAGAAATGAAGCCTGGTAAGGAACAATTTAGGGACCTAGATATGTTTAGCTTGGAGGACAGAAGATTTAGAGGTGAAAGGAGAGCCATCCTTAAACATCTGTCATGTAGAAGATGGAGTTCTCTGCTGTTCCAGAAATTAGAAAACAAATGAGCAGATTCAAATTACAAGAAAAGAGATTTCTTCTCAATATTAGAAAGAACTTCTGTACTACAAGAGCTATCTGACAGTGAAATAGACAATCACAGAGAGTGGTGGCGAACTGCCGAAATAATCCACTTTGACATCACTTTCTGCCATGGCTCAATTCTAGGGAATGCTGAGGACAGTAGTTTTGTGAGACATTTAGCCTTTTCTGTCAGAGAGCTCTGGTGCCACAATAAACTACAATTGGATTCCCTAGCACTAAGCAAAGGCAATTAAAGCCATGTCAAACTGGATTATTTCTGCAGTGTGGTTTGGATCTCTTTCTTTGAAGGTTTTTAAACAGGTTGGGTGGCCATCTCTCAGGAGTGCTTTAGTTGTACAGTTGGCCCTCGGTTTGCATGGGGGATCTTTTCTGGACATACACACCCCACGAAAACGGAGGCTCATGCATATTCAAGCATCATAGGCTTAAATAGGGCATGCCCCCATGTATGTGGCCCAGGTGTGTGTGCCAGGGCACACACCATTAGAAATAACGGAGGTTGCCCCTCCATGCATAATTGAGGTCACGGATCTCAGGTCCACAAGTTAGGAGGGGTGACAGTACATTCCTTCATGGCAGGGAGTTCCACTAGATGACCCTTCCAGTCCCTCTGTTATTCCATTACTCTGTCACTCTATGTTAGACTTCTGTTTTCTTCAGGAGTTACTTACTGTATAATGGATTAAACACATGAATGGTTAAACACATGAATGAATGAATTTCCTCCAGAAATAATTGCATCTGTTTATTTTATTAGTACAGATGTAAAAAAAGAGCTTTAAGAAAAATATTTTTGATTTTCCAGATAGATAAAATAACACCATCCTGTCTTAAGACTTTCCATCTCAACAATCTTCATCTATTGCCCTTTTTGACAATCTCTGAACTAACTTGAAACAAACTGATTGTTCTTTCTGACCTTCTTTTAACATTAGTATCTCTAAAATGATGCTGTCCAAAACTTTTTATATAGCAAAAGAAAATAGTCCAGCAGTAAGCCTAGCCACCAGTCTTGTTTGTTATTTTGTTTTAACAAATACATTGCATCTCTTCACCAAAGCAATGTCATTTCAAACAGGAGCATTTACTCTCTGAAGAATAATACAAACTGTCCCAGTCTTAAATTTTAAAATTGTGAAACTATCTATTCAAGTACTTAAACTTGAATAGTACTTAAACTTTTTTCATGCACAATAATAATATATAAAATGGTCACTCCATTCACTCTTCTTGATACAAAAAGGAGTCTACTCTGAGAGGTAATGCTAGTACGTAGATCCCAGTTGTTAAATATAAGTTTATTAAAGAAAGTGTGGTGGTAGGCTTCATTTTCTTCAAGCTTGCTTTCGTCAGTGTGAGCTTGATGATAGCTGTCCCCCATCATGCTCTAATCACACCTGACCTCTTGGATTTTTGCTGTTGGTGCAGGAATCAGGGCTCTCAGGCATTGCATGGTTAATCTTCCATTCCCCCTGGGTCTAGAGAGAATGTGGCCAGCCAAAATTTGTTTCCAAACCAGAAATAACACTGTTAAAGTGTAGAGTTGAAGGCTTTTATGGCCGGCATCCATAGTTTTTTGTGGAGCTTTCAGGCTATGTGGCCATGTTCTAGAAGAGCTCCTTTCTGATGTTTCGCCAACATCTGTGGCTGACATCTTCGGAGAAGATGCCAGCCACCGATGCTGGCGAAACGTCAGAAAGGAACTCTTCTAGAACATGGCCACATAACCCGAAAGCTCCACAAAAAACAACTGTTAAAGTATCTTCTCACATGGAGCCCCATAGGGAAATGTTAGCAGCCCATGACACTCCACATTAACCAGTGTGTAGCAAAATTGTTTTCTTTACAGAGGAAACTTGCAAATGGAGCAATATTTCATGCTATACTCCTATAATTCCAAGGCTCAAGAATAAATTAGATTTTGTCATCTTTCACTCATTAATGGCTATTGGACAAACATGCCCAACCATTTCTGCAAATACAGGCTCTGAGCGGACAGAGTTCTTCTCTGTCATAGCCTGCATATAGTTTAGGAATGAGCAACGTGTAGTCCAGATGCCATAGGCAACCTTTGGGACCCCAGAGTGCAGCCCATGAAGCTCCCAAAGTCTCCCAAGACACACACCCCAAATTATGTGGAGGGGTTATACCAAAAAACTCTGCAAAACACAGTTGTTCCCCTACCTTTGTGGAAAGACTTAAATCATCCAAAAATAAAACTGGTAATGATGCATTGTCTTCTCAGATATGCTAGTTCATCCTATTGAGGGAGACAGTGAGGTAAAAATTGGTGCCCACCACCTCTGCAGTTGCTCATCCCTGGCATGGGCAAACATACTTTGGCTTATTACGTTGAAATGTGCATGAGATTTGTGCTAGTGTACTTCATTCTTAGACTGTCCCTTCCTTCTGACATTGTTGCATCACAATTAAATAATTCCTTGTTTTGTTTCCTATAGGCCTAGTTTGTTCTCTGGAACAATATTTCTCAACTTATCACATCTAGATGTGCAAGGGCCAGTACTATACTTGTGCCCATTGGCTACAGTTGTTTCTTTCCTAGAAACTCACCAGGGATCAGTATGCAGTGGCTCACAGACTGGCACCAGTCCATATGAGCAGCACTGCTGTAGGGAATCTGCATCACACTTGGTTGGGAAAAGATGACAGGAAATGGTATAACCAGCAATTTGATGTTGTCTATCAGGTTTTTGTTAAGCAGCATCAGTATCTTAACAAGTCAAAAAGGAACAAGTAAGCTAGATGAAAGCAAGTGCTGTAGTGCAGGGCACATTCTTTTTTTATTTTAGTTTTTGTAACCTTTAGATATGACATTCTACCCTGGTGTGCTTTTTATTGCACAGTTTACATGGAAGTTAGACCTATAGCATAGACCTTTGAATATTGTCACTTGCATGATAGTAAACAAATTTCAGCTACTTAGCGCTCAGTTTTCTTTCTGTAAGCCAAAAGAAAGAAAAGCAGAGATTTTCCAGGAAATCTTACTGCTTATTATCAAATTTATGCTTCTAACGAAGGTTTGTAATAGAGAGCACCAGTCTTCATCTCTTGTGGAAATACATGTTAGACTATATTGTTTCAGTGTACAGTGAGCCCTTCCCTTATGTGGGGGATCTGTTCCAGACCCACCACCACCACATAAGGGAATAAACGCATATGCTTGAGCCCCATTAGAAGTAATAGGGCTCGTGCTCACGGCGTGGGGTGCATGCTCCTGGCACATGCCTCATTGCTTCTTCTGGGGCACACCAGGGTTTTGCTGATGCAGCTTCCAGCATATGCCAGAAGCCACATAAGGCGCACCCACGTATGACGCAGACACACTGTATCTTGAAAGATGGAGACCTTTCCAGTTTTCCCTGAGCCATTCTACTTTTCCTAAACTTGAACAGAGAGAAAATTAAAACAGAGCAAGGATTACTCCCTAACTGTAAAAGGATATGTGTGTGTGTGTGTGTGAGAGAGAGAGAGAGAGAGACTATCAGCATATTAAAGAGAAAAGCCATGAGCATACAAAACGTTACAAATAGGTGTCAGTAAAAAAGGGCTAGTCACCTACTGGATCCTTTAACATCCATTTACCTTATTCATAGCTTTTTAAAAACTATATCTAATTTTTAGTGTGATACTGAGAAAGCTCTAGTGAAGGCCCACACAGGAGAAAACATTTGCAATTACCATAGCAACTGAATTATAAATTTATGCCCAAAAATTGACCCTAAAATCCTGGCTCGACTTATATATGGATCACTATAGTAATACTGCTTAGAAAGGTCCTGAAAGAAGCTCTGCCTCCAATGCCTCACTCTCCCTGCCTCAGCAACAATCTCTGAAAGAGCTGCCAATGCAGGGACTGTGTGTGAAAGAGGTGATTAACTTTCTTAATTCAATATTAGAACCTCGTCTCCTCCTCCTCAACCAGATAAGGCCTGCCTACCAAATACCCCATTTTCCTTCTCTTCTCAATCCAATGTTAAAACCTTCTCTCCCCATCCTCCCCTTCCCTCTCTGGCTTTCTCCTGCCCAACAAACGCCATGTTGCCTTCCCTTTTTTCCCCTTCTCAATCCAATGTTAAAACCTTCTCTCCCATCCTCATCCTCCCTTCCAGACGTCCAAACCCCACTTCCCTCCAGTTCCTTCCCTTTTCAATCCAGTGTTAAAACTTTCTCCTCTAGCATCAGGGAAGTGATGCTAGGTGGTTGGGAGAGATCCAGAGAAGGAGAAGGAGGAAGGGAAGTGGTGTTTTCTCCTTTAGATCTCTCATTACATGCCCTTAAGTTTTACCCTTGACTTATTCACAGGTCATATCAAAATCTGTTAATTTTTGTCTGAAGCCCTACCCTCAACTTATACGTGAAGCCAACTTGTACACAAGTATATATGGTATATGGTGCTTATGACAACAGTAAAGGCAATACTACTTCAGCATTTCATAGTGTCTTTGTTTATACACTTGGTGATTTTTAACTAACTATCAGGTGCTTTTGTCTTTTCAGCCACACTGTGTATTACTTGCCTCAAAAGAAAATTCAGCACCTGTGAAACTCGGTGGTTTTGGTGTTGCTATTCAATTAGGGGAATCAGGACTCGTTGCTGGAGGTAAGAAATATCCGCAGTTCATTCCCTATTCAGATTAAACTCATTTTCTTGACTTAGATGAGTTTGTTAAGGATAAATTGGGAATGGCTAAAAACCTGACTACAGAAAATCAAAAACAGTCTAATTGCATTTAGTTATTTACTCAAGCATAGCTTCTGTAGCTAGTAAAAGGTAGTAGCAAAAATGATCAAAAGTATTCAGAAACTAAGTACTTCATTTTCCTGAAGTGCTAGACATAAAAAATAATCAGAAACCTAAAACATTTTATTATTTTGTATTACAACATTATAGTATATTAATCATGGCAATATATATCTTGGTTTGTATGTAAAAGCCAGTTTCCTGATCTGAGATCTTTGCCACAGTGCAGTTTTCTAACAATACTTTAAAATAGCTTGTAGAACTGGTGTTTTGAGGGAAGTGAAAAAAGCAAGGGTTTAAATATAGAATGATTCTTCCTTGTTCAGAATGGCTCAGCTTTGGTTGATAGAAAATGTAATAACCAGAATTTGACTGCTGCTATTCATCACATCTCTTTAATTTTGAAAGACCTTAAGTTATCTCTTCATTTCCAAACTCAGTTCAAAGTACTAATCTTTTTCCTTTTTAAAGACCTGAGAAATTTGTGACCTAAGTATATGAGGGAGGGCCTCTTCCCATACCAGCCTATGAGTGTTGTCTGATGTCCTGCGTCAGCTTCCACCTCTGTCAGACTGGAGATCTGTTTTAAGAAGAGAAAGGGTGGCAGTGGTGCCCTAGTTGTAGAATATCCTTCCCACGGAGCGTCCTGCTATCAGTGTTGGTATTTTTTAGATGCAGAGGAAAACCTTTTATTCAACTAGGCATATTGAAACACTGCAAACATTTTGATTTTGATTACTTTAAAGTATGGCTGTTATCTAGTCTTTCTAGCTTAATTATTTTGTGATTTACATTTATTTTAACATTGTATTTCTTAAATTATTATTTTATTGTGTGTTCAGAAGCTTGAGAAATTTCCTTGACTTTTTAATATATACAGTAGTCCCTCCATATTCGCTGGGGTTAGAGGTGAAGGACCCCTGTGAATGTGGAAAAACCACAAATAAAAAAAAACACCATTCTTTTTACCTGAGAGAAAGCCTCTCTAGGAATCTCGAGGTCTTCCAGTGCAACTCTCTGCTCAACACCTGCCAGATGCTGATCATAGAATCATGTTGGAGGACCTACAAATGCCTACAGAAATGTTTTCTCTTGGAACTTCTAAATTTGCCAACACAACTCTATGATCAATAGAGTTGTGCTAGAGATTCCTAGAGAGAACATATTAATCATAAATAATCAAATCCACAAAAGTCAAAGCCACAAATATGGAGGGCCAACTGTGTGTGTGTGTGTGTGTGTGTGTGTGTATGATAGTAATTAGCCTGAGAACTTTCACAGGGAAATTCATTTCCATATTCCATTGATTTTCTAGTTCTTACTTTTCTAGTCTGCATCCAAGTCTTGATGACTTACATAGTTCCCTAGTTCTCTAACCCTGGATGCTGGTGTCAAATCCTTGTCTCGTTGCACATAGAGAACTAAAGTGTCAGATTGTAATGCTGGTGCAAGTTTTTCCTGGCCACCACGTGTAGGAAAGTAGGGTAATCATGCACTGGCAGGACAATATTAACTTTATCAGTGGTACTATTGTATACCTTCAAGTCACTTCCTACTTATAGCAACCCCAAGGTGAACCTGTCATGACAGGATTTGTTCAAAAGAGTTTTACCCTTATCTTCCTCAGAGTGAGCATGTGTGACTTGCCCAAGGTCACCCAATGGGTTAGCATGGCCAAGTGGGGATTCAAACACTGGTCTCCCAGTGTCCAAGTCCAGCACTCAAACCACTCACCACACTAGCTTGCATTTATGAACTTCATTCAGTTGGCTTTGGAAAAATATGAAACAACCATTTCTTCCTTGCTCATCCACTTCTTTAGTTCCTATGGGATCAGGAATGGATCTTTATCATCATTGATATGGGAAGAGAAAAAAGACAACTATTACTCTGCCCAGATAGACTCATTGAGGCTTCACTTGATTCTTTCAGAATCAAGGCAGTTCCTAGGATTAGGGGGCTTCTTATTTTCTCATTACTCCAGTGGCAGTTCCATGAGTCCTGTGGAAAACCCACACAGGGCTCAAGCTGATAGGAGGCTTGGAGTGGCCTCTGGCCACTCCAGCCATGGCCTGATCAGCATAGGACCATAGCAACTAGATGCTGTAGTGTAGAGTAGACTGCTGGCAAGGAGGGTTTTTAACTGCTCCTTTTACTCTTGGGTTTGGGCTGTCTTAGGAAGCCTCGGTGCAGCTTCTGGCTGATCTGGGGGCATGTGTCATCTGCATGCCATGTCCTAGAACCTGTCTGTTTTTACCTTTCTATTTTGGGCCACATGCACATTAACCTCAGTCTTCAGGTAGTCACATATAGCAAGAGGCATTATATCAGCCTAGGGCAATGTTACTTGATCAGGCTGTGTAGAATGTCAAACTATGTGGTAAAATGTTAGGAACTGGGATAAAGAAAATGTTCAACTTAATTTGTAGCATATATGGTATGAGATTAAATTGCATATTGCCTTGACAAAGATTCAGTTACCCAAAAGGAAAGAGCTAGCAGACTCTCATTTTTGGGGTACACTATGTCTTCTATTTAAAAGCACAATTAGGCTTTTATGCCAAACAACTAAAGCTGTGGAGTTCCATCCTTGAAATAGAAGAAAAATGTTTTTGTGTTTTCCTTTAGGGCGGGTAGGAACACCTCATTTTATGGCCCCAGAAGTAGTAAAAAGAGAGCCTTATGGAAAGCCTGTGGACGTGTGGGGCTGTGGAGTAATCCTATTTATTCTGCTTAGTGGTTGTTTACCTTTTTATGGAACAAAGGAAAGATTATTTGAAGGCATAATCAAAGGAAAATACAAGGTAAGTAGTTGCTTTTCTCCAGAAATAAATGCTGAAAATGTTTGTAATAAAAATTCTTAGGCCCAAAAGTCTTTTTAATTTTTAAAGATTTTGGCATATTTGCACATAGATAATAAGATATCTTGGAGATGGGACCCAAGGCTAAAAATTATATTTGTTTATGTTTCGTATATACCTTATATACATTTTATACATAATATATTTTAAAATTTGGTGCATGAAACAAAGTTTGTGAATACTGAACCAACAGAAAGCAAAAATGTCACTATCTCAGCCACCCCTGTGGAAAATTTTGGAATTTAGAGTACAGTAGAGTCTCAATTATCCTACATAAACGGGACCAACTGATAGTCAGATAACCAAAAATGTTGGATAACCCATTTGTTCCCAATGACAGCGCGTGCACACCTGCACCCGCACAACCTCCTCCCTTCCTCCTTCATTCCTTTTTCCTTTCCTCCCTCACTCCTTCCCGCCCCGTCTCCCTCCTTCCCTGCTTTACCTCCTGCATCTCCAAGGCCTGGGCTCCACCATCTTCCTCCTCTGCTGCTGCTGCTGCCGGGGCTTCCGAGGCCTGAGCCGCCTCCTCCAGCGCCTCTGCCTGGACCCCTCCACCAGCGCCTCTGCCTGGACCCCACAGACCAGCCAGCGAAGGCCCAGAGGAGGAGACCTTGGCTTGGCCAGGCCTCCTCCTCCTCTGCCACCGTCACTTCCAGGGCCTGGGCCTCCGCAGTTGGGGCCTAGGCCTTTTCCTCCTCCCCCTCATCCTCCTCTGCCGCTGCTGGGGCCTGGGCCTCCACCGCTGTGGTTGGGGCCTCCAAGGCCTGGGCCTCCTCCACCCCAACTGCAGCAAAGGAAGCCCAGGCCTTGGAGGCCTCAGCAGAGGAGGAGGAAGAGGCCCAGGCCTTAGAGGCCCTAGTGGAGGCAGAGGAGGAGGAGGAAGAGGCTCAGGCCTCGAAGGCCCTCACAGAGGTGGAAGAGGAGGAGGAGGCACAGGCCTTGGAGGCCCTGGCAGCGGGCGAGGAGGAGGACCAAGCCTCAGAGGCCCTGGCGGAGGAGGAGGAGGCCCAGGCCCTAGCGGTGGCAGTGGCGGCGGCGGCGGAGGAGGCCTAGCCGAGCCAAGGCCTCTCCTCCTCTGGGCCTTCGGTGGCCGGCCTGCGGGGCCCAGTGCGGCTTTAAGCTGCCGGAGGAGGCCTGGTGAGGCCTTCTCCTCCAGGGCTCCTCCAGCAGTGGAGGCCCCACCTGTGGTGAACCACCAAGTTTCTATGATGACAGCACCCTGGGCCTTTACATCCCACCGCTGCCACCAAAAGATGTGGTGAACTCTTTCTTGTTCACTCCTACCTATCTCTTACTGATAACTTTGGTAGCGTGTTTCAAAGGTTCACAAAGGCCAAATGATATTTTAAAACAAGAGTGAAGTTTATTTATAAAATACATAAATAAATGAATATTGAAATACAACTAAAACTTTGCTTGTCTTATTCCTTCGTTACTATAGTTCTTCAATCAATAACACTATAGCCACTCAGGCAACCTCCTCTCAAGTATCACAATTAACTTGCTATGAGTCTCTCTCCTAGACTCCCTTAAGCTTAGCTATTTTCCTATCAGGCTCTTCAAACTAGCCTACAATTGTTCCCTCAGGAACCCTAAGAGCACACCCTCCCTCCTAGGTGTCTCTTCCCCTCCAAATTCCATCTAAAAAAAACCCTTTCTCTCTCTGCTCAGGCTCTTATATAGCCCTGCCCAGCCAGCTCCCCATTGGTTGGACACTTGGTGCTCTGTGATTGGCTGTTCCCTCGGCCTGCTCACTGCACACCTCCCCCCTTTACAAGTGTATTAACGCACATGACCAAACGGTTATGTGAGTTAATGCAACATAAATCCTAAAATATATTTACCATATCCAACAATACATAACATCATATGAATGCAAATTCTATCTATATACATATCATATATATACATTGCCACATTTTATGTAGGTCCAGTACATCTAAATCAAATCAGGTTAAACTCTCAACTTTGTAAATATCATTATTCCCTTTAAGAACTTCTTTTAATAAAATCAGTTCTTTTTGATGCCTATACTTTTCTTCTTTATCAGCTGCAGATCTCTGATGACTTCTGGCAAACAGTCTTTCTCTCTAGCTGTTTCACTGGACCCCGGTCTCCGTAAACGTTGAGCTGTCTTTACATCTTCCTCTGCAGACTCTTCCTCTGTAGACTGTAAAGCACCCCTTTTCAAAATCATCACATCTTCTTTGGTCTCTACGAATTCGTGTTTTATCCCTGCCACTGGATTTCCTTTCTTTTGGCCTGTATCACTCATCTGCCATGACCAGAATTTCTCCTGAATTTCCCTTTTATTACATGCCTTCCAACCATATGCTAGATTTGGAAGTGTAGAAGGTTTATCTAATTGAGATCTACAAACTTGGTTCTCTGCTTCTATACACAGTGTTCCAATAACAACCCCCATCATCATCATCATCAATCATTAGAAACTTGCTGCAAATATCATCTTGGAACTTCTTATCTTTTTTTGACTTTATTGGTGGCTTACTGTATCCTTGAGGGTTTTTTTTTTCTTTCTGGTTATCTAACTCCTGTAGACCTTCATTAACCTTTCGAAGCAGATCTTTATTTTCCTGTTTAAAGTCAGCTAGTTGGTTTTGTAACTTTTCATTTTTATTTACTAAGTTCTCATTTTCTTTGACTGTCTCATCCAGCAATTCCTGTAACCAGTTCAGTTTCTCACCCGTATGTTCTGATGAGTGTTTTAGCTCAGAAATAATCCTATTCAAATCTGATAATAGTTCTTTCTTTAGAATCTAGACTCTCTTTCAAAGTAACAATCTTTTATGCTTCTTTATTCTTAAGGTCCTGTAAATTCTGATTTTCTCCCTTCAGAATTTCCAGTTCATGTTTAAGAGTTCCCACGAATTTATCTCTCCTCTTAGCTTTTTCTTTAACAACCAAATTTTTGGATTCTTCTAACCCCTGAATGTGTCTAATCAAATCATTTCCAATGAGACAATCTGTTGGGATGGAATCATATATGCCAAATCTCCACTGCAATTTATATCCTCGGAATGCTATATTAAGTTTGGCAACTGGCACTGAAAATGCAGGTCCTCCTAACCCTTGTATAGATAAATAATCATTTGGGCACAGATACTGAGGTTGTATCAGGTGTGATTTAATAATACAAACTTCTGAACCTGAGTCACGAAAAGCCCACATAGAGGTTTCATTTACAGTGGTCCCCCGGGTTACGAATCCTCTGGGGTACGAAAACCCCGGGGTACGAAAGAGCCGGGGCCGAAAAACGGCCCCGGGTTACGAAAAAAACCCCAGGTTCCGGAAGAAAAACCGTGCGAAATTCAAATAGCGCAAAGTTTTTCCCTATACTTACAGTGGTCCCCCGGGTTACAAATTTTTTTGGCTTACGAAAGTGGTGCCGGAACGGATTACTTTCGTAACCCGGGGGCCACTGTATTTGTATCCTTTCGTTATGGTCTTTAAAATCAAGTTTGTGAGGTGCCGTTGTGATCACTAAACATGTCTTTGGGCAATAACTTCTGTTACACAATAAGCTGTTTTTATATTTGATGCTCTCCCTCTATTATATATGTTTGGGCAGTTATATCTGAAGTGCCCTATTTTACCACATTCATAACATTTCTTGTTACTTGCTTCTGAGGGATCTTTCCTTGTCCAACTCTCTTATATTGGTGTCTGGGTCACACTCTCTCAACCCAACACTTTTCCTAACAGCATCATTCGCCTTTTCCTCTTGCCAAGGTTTGAAATTTTTACTACTACTCTTATCTACTGAGGTATGCCAATTTTTAGGACTTCTTCTCTCACTTTCTTGAGATTTCCCCTCAGATCTTGTACATTTTTTTCCATCTTCCCTGACCAAAGCTATTGTGTCCAACAGTTTAGCTGCCTCTGCCACTGTTTTTGGTTGTCGGTCTTGTACTACCCATCTGTAATTTTGAGGGAGCACATTAAAGAATTGCTCTAGTCCTATCAGACTCTGTAGCTCTTCCTTTGTTGTAATCTTAGCACCCTCAATCCAGCTTTTCAAGAGATTGTCTAGTCTAGCCCCCAATTGACAAAATGACTCATTTCCCTTTCTCTTAATTGCCCTAAATCGTCGATGATGTTCTGGTGTCAGGCCAAATCTTTGCCTCACCAATTCTTTAAATAAATCATAGTCTTGGGCTTCCTCTGTCCTCATCTCTGCATATATTTCTGTGAGACCCCCACTAATCTGTGATCTCAAATAACTCATTCTCTCCTCTTTCCTTATTCCCCACTCTGAACAAGTCCTTTCAAAGTTAACGAAGAAAGCTTTGATATTGTCCCCTTTATAATATCTAGGAAACCTTTTCATGTCAATTTGTGGTACTCTATTTACCTCAGTAACTACTTGAGGTAAAGGGATTCCCTGATCCAAACTCCTCATTCTAACTTGAGACTCCATGTCTTTTTCTCTTAAAAGCCTCTCATTTTCCATTCTGAATCATAGAATCATAGAATCATTGAGTTGGAAGAGACCACAAGGGCCATCTAGTCCAACCCCCTGCCATGCAGGACCTCCAAATCAAAGCATCCCTGACAGATAGCCATCCAGCCTCTGCTTAAAGACCTCCAAGGAAGGAGACTCCACTATGCTCCGAGGGAGTGTGTTCCACTGTTGAACAGCCCTTACTGTCAGGAAGTTCCTCCTAATGTTGAGGTGGAATCTCTTTTCCTGCAATTTATATCCATTGTTCCGCGTCCTAGTCTCTGCAGCAGCAGAAAACAAGCTTGCTCCCTCCTCAATATGACATCCCTTCAAATATTTAAACAGGGCTATCATATCACCTCTTAACCTTCTCTTCTCCAGGCTGAACATCCCCAGTTCCCTAAGGCGTTCTTCATAGGGCATGGTTTCCAGACCCTTCACCTTCTTAGTTGCCCTCCTTTGGACCCGCTCCAGTTTCTCCACATCCTTTTTGAATTGTGGTGCCCAGAACTGGACACAGTATTCCAGGTGGGGCCTGACCAAAGCAGAATAGAGTGGCACCATTACTTCCCTTGATCTAGACACTATACTTCTATTGATGCAGCCTAAAATTGCATTGGCCTTTTTAGCTGCTGCATCGCACTGTTGACTCATGTTCAGCTTATGGTCTACTTGGACTCCTAGATCCCTTTCACATGTGGTCTCATTCAGCCAGGTGTCCCCCATTTTATATCTGTGCATTTCATTTTTCCTCCCTAAGTGCAGAACCTTACATTTCTCTGCGTTGAATTTCATCTTGCTAGCATTGGCCCAGCTTTCTAGTATATTCAGGTCATTTTGAATTTTGATCCTGTCCTCTGGGGTATTAGCTACTCCTCCTAGTTTAGTGTCATCTGCAAATTTGATAAGTATGCCCCCAATTCTGTCATCCAAATCATTAATAAAGATGTTGAACAGCACTGGGCCCAGGACAGAACCCTGTGGGACCCCACTGGTCGCTTCTCTCCAGGATGAAAAGGAGCCATTGTTGAGCACCCTTTGAGTTCGGCCACTCAACCAATTACAAATCCATGTAACAGTTAACTTGTCTATCCCACATTCTGGCTAATTCAAGTTCTTTTTCTCGTGCTATCTGACTTTCTCTCAAAATTCTATCATTCTCTTTTTCTATCTTGGCTATTTCTATTTCTTTTCTCATTTGTAATTCCTGTTTAATCCTCCACATCTCTAAACTCTGTGTAGGCTCAGACACATCCGTGTCAACACTAGCCACCATTTCTTCTGAAATATCTTCCTCTCTCATTTCAACTACTGCTGGGGTCTTAACTCTCTTAGAAGGCAAGTTAGCAGTATTTCCTTACAAATACCCAAAACTTTTACCTCAGGAAATATATATATACAGTGGTCCCCCGGGATACGAATCCCTCGGGATCTGAAATCCCTGGGACCCGAAACTGCCGGGGCCGGAAAAACGGCCCCGGCCAACAAAAAAAAACCCGGGTTGTGAAAAAAATTCGCAACCCGGATGCTTTAAAACAGCGCGCTTCCGGCGCGCTGTGCATTTGTTAAAGCGGTCCCCCGGGTTACGAACAACTTCCAGGTTACGAAGGTAATCCCAGAACGGATTACCTTCGTAACCCGGGGGACCACTGTATACATATATATATATATATATATATATAACTTTGCCTCAAGGGAACAACAAGACTTCACTTGGCTCTTAAAATAAAATTAGTGATTCCCTACTTTACCAATCACGTTTACCTCAGGAATCACTGTGAATTAACTGTGCCTCCACTAAGTATAGAGGTTTCACTTAAATCTCCAGGTCAAACTAGTGATTCCTTACTTTACCCAGACTTTTACCTCAGGAATCACTTTGACTCAACAGTGCCTTCACCAAATATAGAGATCTTACTTAGTTCTCAAAGTCAGACCAGTGAACCACCAAGTTTCTATGATGACAGCACCCTGGGCCTTTACATCCCACCGCTGCCACCAAAAGATGTGGTGAACTCTTTCTTGTTCACTCCTACCTATCTCTTACTGATAACTTTGGTAGCGTGTTTCAAAGGTTCACAAAGGCCAAATGATATTTTAAAACAAGAGTGAAGTTTATTTATAAAATACATAAATAAATGAATATTGAAATACAACTAAAACTTTGCTTGTCTTATTCATTCGTTACTATAGTTCTTCAATCAATAACACTATAGCCACTCAGGCAACCTCCTCTCAAGTATCACAATTAACTTGCTATGAGTCTCTCTCCTAGACTCCCTTAAGCTTAGCTATTTTCCTATCAGGCTCTTCAAACTAGCCTACAGTTGTTCCCTCAGGAACCCTAAGAGCACACCCTCCCTCCTAGGTGTCTCTTCCCCTCCAAATTCCATCTTAAAAAAAAAAAACCCTTTCTCTCTCTGCTCAGGCTCTTATATAGCCCTGCCCAGCCAGCTCCTCATTGGCTGGACACCTGGTGTTCTGTGATTGGCTGTTCTCTCAGCCTGCTCACTACACCACCCTCCTTATCTGTCTGTCAGATAATCCGGAATATCGGATGACCAAAGGACGGATAATCGGAACTCTACTGTATTTTGGAATTTGAAATTCTAGATAAGGGATAATCAATCTGTATACATATTAGGGGGAAATTGGAAAATTTTTATTTAGAAACAATCTTTTCATATAAAAGCCTTTTCACTTCAAACACACAAGGCTTTCACCCAGTGAAGATGCCAGTCTGATTTTCTGACTTACATTTGCTTTATAATTCCCAGCTTCTGAGTTACAAGTTTGTATAGGGTTAATTGGTAAAGTTAATTTGAGTTCAATGAGCCATAATTGACAAAGCTTTCTCAGGCGTAACACTCCTCAGCTTTCAGCTCAGATAAGTGATTAGAGCTCATCTAATTATTAAAGAAAGAGTCCTCATTGTGAATAGAGTGGTGATTAGTCTCTACACCACCATCATTCTTAATCATCCTTTTGTGACTGCATTTGCACTTTAGATTTTAGGTGTAAACTTCAATCACCCAAGGCTTTCAATAGACGCTTTCAATAGAATTTAGCTGGAGGCCTGGTGGCACAGAGGTTAAAATGCCTTTACTGCAGCCACCCACTCATAAACCACAAGGTTGTAAGTTCAGTCCCAGCCAGGGACTCAGGGTCATCTCAGCCTTGCATCCTTCTAAGGTTGCTAAATTAGTACCCAGTTGTAAACCATTTAGAGACTGCTTAGATGGTATGAAGTGGTACATAAATTAAGCTGATGCTACCATTGCTACCAGCCTGCCATTGGGATGGAAGCCTTTTAAACTCAATATATTCTGGCTTTGTACAAGCTTAAGCTCCTAAAAAAAGTTGTTTTTGTGTTATGTATTATAAAGGCAGATATTTTTAGCTTTTTACTATTTTATTCATTTGTCCATTTTGTAATTAAGATGATTTAATAGATATTCATGTACTGAAGTAAAATATAATGTGGTGTTAACCTCTTAGTACAGTTTTTAAAAAAAAAAAAATCAGTCACAGCCATAATAAAATATTGCAGAAATGTTCTGTAGAGAACGTATTCCCACCTTTGGAGAAGCACTGGCAAAATGGAACATTTGAAGTAGCCAATCAGGGTCCGACTGGATCCGGCTTCTCTAAAGGGAGAGGTGGGATACAAATAAATTATAAATTAGTGGAAGTGGTGAGATTGCTGTCACACCACCAAACCACAGTTTCCTCCCCTTGTTATGAACTCAGCTTTTGCAAAAAAATTTGAGGCAGCTAGACACACTGAAGTTTCTATGTTGCTGTGCTTTAACAATAATTCTAGTTTCAAAGTTTACAGGAGGGGAGAGGTTCACAGTTAAATACTTAAGGGAAACACCTAGCATCTTTTTTTTTCAAAGCTAGATAACAGAGTTTAATGATTAGTGCTAGTGGATTGGGTGGAAATCATTTATTTATTCCAAACATTTTTCTCAGGCCTGGGACTCAGGGAAGCCATAAAGTGATTCTTAATAATTTCTGTATAATCCTATGTGATATTGTTAATCCCCCCATCAGTCACTTACTGCTTTTCTTTAATGTGTTTTCAGCAAAATTAACCCATTTTTAATTAATTTTACTGATTTTTTCAGTAGCAATAAGTACATACAGTATATTTCTGTGGTTGGAATAAGCAAATGTAGCATTGTGCTCAAGAAGCTGATCCATTGAGTTATGAGATGCTATTTTTAAGGTATGCATAGATGAGTGCTTCAGTCACAGATGTTGCAATAATTTCATTTTGTATTTAAAATTGTACATATGACTGTCACCCAGGGTAAAGCAAATTATTGTTTACTAAGTCATTTAAGTTGCTTTACATATTTAAAGAACATTCAGAAACCTTTGTATAGACAAGCAAGAATACCACAGTACTGAGTGGCACAAAGCAAAACAAGCTTTTAAAAAATTTTAAGGAGCTATAAGGTTTTTTTAAAAAAGATAATTATCTTGCATAGTTTGGGTTTTATTTTTAAAAAATGGTGCACGGTTTAAGTGAAAAATTTCTGAAGTCCAAGAATATACTTACTAAGAAATGTTACTACCATAAGGAGCAAACACTTTGGTTGTAAAGTACCACCAGGAGCCAATCACAGGAAAGTTCTCAGTAAACCATATCACCACCATGTTTCCATGCCATGATGAGTAATTGCCAGCAACTGCTTATAATTTTGTGTGTGTGTGTGAGTGCAGGGAGCACGTAAAACATATATCCTATCCTTTCATTAACAAAATCACCAGATTTATCATCAGCACATTGTGCCTTCTTTGTTGACCCAAATTAGTAGCTTTTTTTTTAATCAGATTCCATGACAAAGAAAAACTGAATTGTGGGGTCTATATAAATATACAAACTGAGTTGATGTACTGTACATAATTTCTCTTTTAGAGTCTGCTTAAATGTTTGCGGAAATACAGTATATGTAATGAAATCCTGATTATTCTCTAAAAATGGAGTTCCAAATAAATGGAAACCCACAGATAGAATTCTGCGAGAAAGGGAACACAACACTGGGGTGACTTTTTAGGAATCCTCTACTCTGATATCACTTCTTTATAGGTCTCAAAGATCTGAAGTGATTTTCTTTTCCTTTTTTTTTAAAAAAAAAGGCACCTAAAGAACAATTCCCAGAAGGAACTGAATTCAGCTTCAACTGGTTTTGTCCCAGCAAAAGTAGTACTTACAGGGTAATGTCTTTATTGAACATTAAGTATGTAGATCTATCTACAACAAGAGTTCCAAAAGCAGCATATAAAGAACCTTGCTGTGTACATAGGCTTCATTTACATTTACTCTTTTTAAAAATCTAGATGAATCCCAGGCAGTGGAGCCATATCTCCGAAAGTGCCAAAGATCTGGTACGGCGCATGCTCATGCTGGACCCAGCTGAAAGAATAACAGTTTATGAGGCGCTCAACCATCCTTGGCTGAAGGTAACCAAAATGGTGCAAACAACCAAAAGTCCTTCAAATCACTGTCCATAAGCTTGATCAAGCTAGTCACAGCTGGTAACATATGAAATACTTTGTTGCGTTTAGCTTGGCCCTCTGTTTTATTTTGGTTTTTTACATTTATCTTGGCCCTCTTTTCCTTATGCATTTTCATCGTGCATTTTTCCGCATAAAAAATTGAGATTACTTTTTCTGTTTGTCAGATATTGATCAATGTCATGATTTGGTAACTGAAATTTGACATCTGTTTACAGGTCATCTTTATGCTCAGTCTTTAATATTTTGTCTTACTTATTTATTTGATTAAACCATTCAAAATAGGAACTATAAAAATAGCAAGAAATAAAAAACAAAAAAAAATGACAATGAACAGCATACTAGCATAGTACCAGAGCCATGTTTTAGGGGCAGAAATTTCATAGGCATTAGTATTAGTAAGCTTTTATGCTGGTTATGTTTCCTTGCACAATTGTATTTGTTATTAATGCAATGGCCAGTAACAGGCAATTTAAATAGTTCACACACATCCATAAATAGCAAAAAATCAAAAAATGAGTCCTGATTTTGCTGTTTTTCAGGACTGGTAGTCAAATTTTGTTCACCTGCATCTGTGGCTGGCATCTTCAGAGAATGCTGGCATGGAAGAGAGTTGGGTATATATACATATAGTGTGTGTGAGACCCTGGGTAGGGAGGAGCAATTTCCATGTTAATCTGTGTATTGTTCTGTTGTTGATGGATAGGGCTCAGGATGGGAGGATATGCAAAGAGGATTAGTGTCTGCTTAATTAGTGATCATTGTCTTCTGGGGAAACCCCTGACCCTGGGTGGTTTTCCATTTGCATTTGCTGAGTCCTGATTTTGCTGTTTTTCAGGACTGGTAGCCAAATTTTATTCACTTAAAGGTTTCTTCTTTCCTGTTGAAGTTGTCCAGGTGTTTTGTGGATTTCAATGGCTTCTCTGTGCATTCTGACCTGATAGTTGTTGGCATCTAGCACTTAGACTGGGCTCTACAGGCTAATGGTTATTCCAGCTCAGACATCAGGAGGTCTGCCAGACCCAGAAAAACTCAGAAGCGTGAAGACAAGAAGCCACCCAAAGGGAAGGTATTTTTACCATAAATTAAAGGAGTCACAGACAGAATAGGGAAACTGGTGAGGAAACATAATCTCCAAATGATTTACAAACCAACCAAGAAAATCCAGCAAATGCTGCCCTCAGCGAAGGACAAGAGAGACCCTCTCACAGCCACAGGAGTTTACCACATACCATGCAGCTGCAGACAAGGCTACACAGGGCCCACCAAACACAGTGTTCAAACATGATTCAAGCAAACATGAGAAACACTGCAGACTGAGTCAGCCAGAAAAATCAGCAGTAACAGAACATGTTATAAACCATCCTGGGCATCAGGACTCAGGAAAATCAAAATCAGGACTCAGCAAATGCTAATAAAAAACCACCCAGGGTCAGGAGCTTTCCCAGCAGACAATGATCCAGACAATTAAGCAGACACTAATCCTCTTTGTATACCACTCTGCTAGGTCTTACTTTCAAGGGAGACCTTATTTTTAGCAATTCAGCAAAACCTCTACTAGGTCTTATTTTCAGAGGATGTATTATTTTCAGGGAAACAAGGTATCCTCCCACCCTGAGCCCTTGCCATCAACAATAGAACAATACACAGATTAACATGGAAAATACTCCTCCCTACCCATGGTCACACAGTATGTATATACCCAACTCTCTCATACCAGCATTCTCTGAAGATGTCAGCCACAGATGCAGGTGAAATGTCAGGAATAAACTCTTCTAGAACATGGCCCCATAGCTCGAAAAACCCACAGAAAAACTATAGATCCTGGCCATGAAAACTTTCACATTAAACAATAAATGTTTTCTGAAACTTGCTGTTTGCCAGATTCCAGAGATGTAATTATTATTAGGGTTTTTAGTCTGACTATGTGCATTTGTTATCTCATACTGAGCACTATTATCTGATCCTCATTGATAAGTTCCATTATTTTATCCATAGGAACGTGATCGCTATGCATACAAAATTCACCTTCCAGAAACTGTGGAACAGCTGAGGAAATTCAATGCAAGAAGAAAATTGAAGGTAAACCTGGCTAGGATCTGGCTAGCTGTTTACATGTGAATATTTAAAAATAACATTCAGAATAGTTCTCTAGTTATTGGTTTATATAACTGAGAAAAAATATTTGTTGAAAAAGTTGTTAGCAGAAAATGAGCAACAGGGAATGCAACAGTAAAGTAATATAAATGTACAACTCTATCAAATAGATCAATATTTCAGAAATTTACTTACTGTTTTATCTATTTGAAATATTTATCTAGTGCTTTTTTTAAAAAAGTTGGCAAAGCAGTTTGCAAAGTCAAAAGTTGACTTACAAGCATATTTCAGCAAAAAAAAATTTTTTTTCAAAAAGGACAGGTTTTCACATGTAGCTCTTTCAGTATCAAACAAAGGAATGGACTCCGTCATCTTACAAGTGGCTATCTTCACAGGTTCTGGCTGCCTTAGCAATCTCTCCTTGGAAGCAGCAATTCCCCACCAGCTCCCACAAACACCAAAGGGACCAGATCCAGCAGTGACCAAGGCAGGACTGCCATTTTCTCACAGTTCTTCCCACGTACAGCTATCTAGACTGCAATTAGAATCTTCACAAGAGGAGGCTTGATTGAATTGCCCTCCCTCACTGATGTCAGTGTGGTGTTTCTCTCTCCAGAATCCACTCATCCCCAGAAGCACGCACACCAGATCTAATCTGGAACAGTATTACTGAGCAAGGCTGCCTCTGCCATTCAGGTAATGAAGGCAGTTAGAAATTTAAAACAAAGCCAGGTTCCAGTGTGGTGTAGTGGTTTCTTTGTTGAACTATGATTCTGGGGATGAAGTTCAAATCCCTTTTCCGCCATGGAAATCCACTGGGTGACCTTGGGCAAGTCACACTCTTTCAGCCTCAGAGGAAGGGAATGGCATGCCCCCCCTTGTCCAGAAAACCCCATGATAGGTTTGCTTTAAGGTCACCATAAGAAACAATTTGAAGGCACGCAGCAACAACAGGTTGCACTGAGGAAAACATTATTTTCTCATGGAAGTTCTCAGAGTGTCATAGTGAAGCTTCATTGATACGTTACCCTCCCTTTATGACTGCCACTGAACAGTCATTTCCTATGCTGATACTACCTGTGAAAACAGAACATAAAGTTTTTGTTGCTGCTGTTGTTGTCATGTGAAACGCAAGCAGTATTTATATGTCAGCCCAAATGGAATGCTGTCAAAGACATGAAAGTCCCACTACATTTGATAGTTCTGGTGAGAAACCTGAACACAGTACACAAGGACACTGTTAGAAAAGAATATGGAGAAACAGAATGGTTCCCAATTGGCAAGGTGATTAGACAAAGCTGTATTTTATCACCCTGCTTGTTTACCTTGCATCAGAGAACATTATATGAAGAGCAGGTTTAGACTTAGAAGAAGGAGAAATGAAGATAGGAAAAAGAAATATCAACAATATAGGATATGTGAATGACACTATATTACTAGTGGAAAACATCATAGACTTGAAACAATTACTAAGGAAGGTCAAGGAAGAAAGTCCAAAAACAGACTTGCTGCAGAACCATTGATCAGAATGGAGATGGCAGCCAAGAGACAAGGCTAGGAATGGGAAGGGCAGTGATTAAAGATTAAAGATTAAGATTAAAGATCATTCAAGCCATATACCCATCACTATATACAGGTGTGAGAACTGGACAGAAAAAAAAAGCAGTTATAAAGAAAAAGATGTGATGCTGAATAAGAGTGCTGAGGATACTGTGAAAAGCCGAAAAGACAAACAGATGAATTCTTGAACAGATCAAATCTGAAATACCCCTAGAAGCCAAGATGATCCAATTGATGCTGTTGTACTTTGGCCACATCATGAGGAGGCATTACTCACTAGAAAAGACACTAATGCCAGGGAAGGTGCATTTGAAAGATAGGAAGATCACACATGGATGGATAGACTCAATCAGAGAGGTCAGGGGCCTTAGCCTGCAGGACCTACACAAAGCAGTGGAAGATAGGGGTTTTTTAGAGATGTCTCATCCACAGAGCTGCCATGACTCGTCAAGGGCAGTTAACAACAACAAACCAGTAGAATGTAATTGGACAAATATGAGCACTAAGTTTATTTTGTAGTTCTCACTTCTTCACGGAGTGCCACTATAGCAAATAACTTCTTGGCAATGCATATATATGATTAGTATTAATTCAAGTACACTGGGTCCTTGTTATCCACTGGTGTTTGGTTCCAGGATTCCCCATGGATAACAAAATCTGTGGATGCTCAATTCTTATTAAATATAATGGCATAGCAAAATGGTGTCCTTTATATAAAATGGAAAAGGTTTGTTCTTTGGGATTTATACTTTTTGTGAACATTTTCAAGCCATGGATGCTTGAACCTGTGGATAAAAAAATCTGTGGATAAAGAGGGCTGACTGTAGCCATAGGTCCTCTTATGTTAAGAGGGTGACATTATAGACATTATACCTACTAATCCAGATGCACTGTCCTGCAGATAGTTCTTTAACTCAGTCAAATGAATCAGACTTTTATGAAGATCCATTGAGGTTGCAAGGGAGCCTATTATCTATTCTATCTTCATCAGAGATGCTTTCTATCTTCATCAGAGATGCTTTCATCAGCCCTGGTGGCGCAGTGATTAAATGCCTGTACTGCAGCCACTCACTCAAAACCATAAGGTGGCGAGTTCAAGACCAGCATAAGGGATGAAGCTCGGCTCAGGCTTGCATCCTTCCGAGGTCGCTAAAATGAGTACCCAGATTATTGGGGGGGGGGGAGCAAATAGCTTACAATTGTAAACCGCTTAGACACTTCTTAAGGGTATGAAGCGGTATATAAATGAAGCTGTTTTTGTTTATTTCTTTTAATGCTACTTCAAAAGGTCTCTTTGCAGCTATAACATTTACTTTTGTGTCTTAATTGATATGTTCTTGTAAGGCAAGAGTGTAAGAAAGAACAAGCCTTTCTGTTTGCTGACAAATAAAGTTACATTATTTGCAAGTACTTTCTTGTTCACATGGACCGCAGCTGTTAAAGATGTTCTTTTTTTATGATCTCTGTGTAATCCCCATTCATTATTTTGGCACCTGACTAGAGCCAGCTACAGGAACATCCTACAATTCTAGCTTGAGACCTGATGGCTGCTCCTTTCTTTTCTAAAAGAGTTTTACATATCTTGGGGAAGCAAGTCTCGGTGGCCCCTCCCCCAAGCAACTCCCCTTTCATTTTCCTTTTGACCCACTGTGTTAGAGCACTTCAAAGCAGGTTCTTTGTGATTCCTTCTTAGTACAGTGGTCCCCCGGGTTACGAAGGTAATCCGTTCCGGATTACCTTTCGTAACCCGGAAGCTTTCATTTCCCGGGGGACCGCTATTTTCAGTGGACCGCGCGGCCGATTTAAAGGGGCCGCACGGTTGTTGGTTTTTTTTCGTATCCCGGGGGATCTTTCGGATCCCGGGGGATATTGTAGCGGTCTGGCGGCTTTCGGATCCCGGGGTTTTCGCAACCCGGGGGATTCGTAAGCCGGGGGACCACTGTATGTTCCTTCATGTACAGATAGTCCTCCATTTTCACAGGTTTAACATTCGTCAATTTAATTATTTGTGAGTTTGTCCATGGCATGGCCGGGAAAGGCACAGGCGCCCTCCTCCCTCCCAGACTTTTCAGGGAAAAGTAAGGAGAAAACAGACAGGAAGGGCATACACACACTTTTCCCGCCTTCCTCTGTATTTTGGCCAGCTTCCCTGAGCCAGCCCAAATATGGGGGGGGGGGGGGGGAACATGTGCACACCCCTCCCCCCATTCTTTGGCCAGCTTCTCTCACTGGCCAAAGCATGGGGGCGAAGGAAGAGGAGTGTGTGTGCATGCCCCTCCCACCTTTCACTTGTGCTTTAGCTGGCTTCCCTTAACCAGCCAAAGCATGGGGGAAGATGTGAGGGACATGCACACAAGGGGGGGGGACGAGCACATGCCCACCCATCTCCCCCACATATCTGCAGTTTTTCCACTTTTGTGGGGGTCTTGCACCACAACTGCCACAAATGTAGAAGCTAGACTTGCACAATTTCCTACTTTGCCTTAGAAATTTCTTTCTTCCCTGTACCTTAATTGGACATTATTTATTCAGAATTTGAATAATTTCAATATACTGGACAATATTTGTTCTAACATGTTTTTTTATTGCTATTTGGGGACACTTTTTTTTGCAAGTTTTAAAATATTGGACATCACTTTGTTTAGGCTCCCTACCAAGATGGGAGGCTTTTTTCTTGTTCTTTTCCCTGTTGACACACAAGCAGTTAGATTTGATGACTTGTGGCCTGTGTCATTTCTTTGCCAAAATTCATACTACATACAAATTACAGTACTAGCTAATATGTTTGATTTATAGTGTAAAGCATCTTGTTTCCTTTTGCATAAAGACAAAGTGATGCTATACCTAGATTTGGCTTTACTTCCTAAGATTGCCTTGGATGTTTACCTTGCAGAGGATGTCATTATGTATTTTCTTCCTAAACCCCACAACATTACACAGAATAAAGAGCAAACGTATTAGACAGACAGACAGACAGATAGATAGATAGATAGGCAGATAGACAGATAGACAAACAGACAGATAGATAACACCAGCCTACCTGAATAGGACTGCCCCACTGTGGAAAAGCAACTTTTTCATGTGTAGGACCCAGATTTCTGATACAGTAGTCCCCCGGTTTACGAATCCCCCGGGGAACGAAATCCCCGGGGTCTGAAACCGGCGGGACCGCAAAAATTGCCCCGGGATCCAAAGGATCCCCCGGGGAACGAAAGGGAAAAACCGTGCGGCCCCTTTAAATCAGCCGCGCGGTCCGTCCCTTAAAGCGGTCCCCCGGGATACGACAATTTCCGGGTTACGAAAGGTAATCCGGAACGGATTACCTTCGTAACCCGGGGGACCACTGTATCTCAATTTAGTACTCTTCCTAACTAATGTGTAAATAGGCCCTCAGACTTCTGTAAAACTATCCTGCAAGTTTAGAAACACTTTTTGAAGGTGGACTCCTGTGCATGTTTTATTGAAGATACCAGGACCCTCCTCTAGGTAATTAATGATCTGTGAGTAAATGGTTAATGGTAGAGAGACCATTTAAAAATGACAGGACCAACTGGCAGTGTTTCACTGGTCATCTACATATTCCCCAAGTTCTCTAAATTGTCTCTACCGGTATACAGATAAATGCTTGTACACTTGCTATAGATAATTAGTCTGTTTTTACTTAGCAAGAATTTAGAGCCTTCTGTTTCATCCTCAAGGTGATGATAGATTAAAGATAATTGTGATCAAGAGTGTATGAGCGGAAATTAATGATATGTTTTAACTTGAACTGTTTATTTATTTAGGGTGCAGTACTAGCAGCAGTGTCAAGTCACAAATTTAATTCTTTCTATGGTGATCCCCCTGAAGAACTCCCAGATTTTTCTGAAGACCCCACTTCCTCAGGTATTTTCAGTGAAAGTATCTGAATCTATTACACCATTCAACATTATTTCTGGCTTTAGATACAGACATGCTTTTGGCTAAACAATTGTGATTCCATTAAATTCACTTTCTTGAATTGTGTCAATGTTTCTAAAGAAGAGTGTAGACACATGTTATAGTTGTTTTATTACATACTTATTCAGGGTATCCAAATTAAAAAATGTGGAAGTGAGCTCACTTTTTAATCCTATTGAAACAGAACATGACATTTTAGCACTCCAGATTTGTACCCTTTATTGCAGAATCTAAACAAAACTAGCCCTCCTGCAATGTAGGCATTCTCTGATATGGTCACCAGACAATTTAGAAACAGTGTCCCCATGTTTCAGTCACTTGATGAGACAAAAGAAAAATACAATTTTTAGACAAACCTTGAAGACAAGAAATAAAAGAAACACTTTAGTTGTCCCATTTGAGGGAAGGCAGATTGGACTGAGTTCAGGAAATACTTGAAGTATACATTAAACAGTGCTGTTGAACCAAATCCCAGCCACCATGCTAAGCCTATTGCTAACTTCCAGTACACTGGAAAATCCATTGGATCAGAAAGTTCCCCCCTATACTTTCTCAATGATGCATGACTCCTGGTTTACAAAGATAAAACATGGCTTTTGTGTTGTTGCTTTTTGTTTGTTTAATGGTGTTTGCATTTTCTATGAATTAGATCACATGTTTACTGAGAAGTCTACTACTTGTATTCATATCTGTAGGACCTAGTAAATATTTTCATATTTTTGTAAGATTTAATGTTATGCTTTCTTTACTCAAGAGGTCTTGTCTTTTCATTTGGGGCTTGAGGAAGGAATTATTTTTTAATTGTTCCTTATTCTTGATGGGAAAAAATAGTCCGCTTGTAATAGCCCAGTGTCACTTTCCTGTTCTAAAACTTAAATAGTTTCTCTTGCTTTCTGTACATCAGCATGATTTCAGTTCCTTATTTGAAGATACCATCATGTGTTAAAGTTAAGAATTCTTGCTTTTTCTATAGTTATTTCTCTTTGCACACACAGCTTTGAGTAATGAATATGATATGTGAGAGAAAAAAATTAAAGCAGTACTTTGGATTTCTGGCTTGAGCTTTAACCACTTGAAAAAAAATATTAAAGCAGTGATAAAAAATGTTATATTTGAGGCTTAATGCAATTTAGTAACTAAGAATGATCTATGAGCTGGAAAGCCCCTGGCGAAATCTCTTCTCAGCCATGAACCCATTATGGAGATAATATTGTTCTGCTATAGAAATTCGTTATAAGGATTACTGAAATGCTTTAAACATCCAAAGATGCCTTATAAATGCTGCTGCCAGTGACAAGAATAGCAATAATAATATTGATTCTTTTATATATGTTCCAAGAGCCTCACCTGTACAATATGTTATCATTTTTATCCTTCTATCGTTATAGAAAATGCAGTGAGAATGCAGACAGTTCACTAATAGAATGTTCCTCATCCTCCTGTACCTCAGGCTGTTTACTTGCTAGCTAAAAAAAAGAAACAAAATCAAAAAGCAGCTAAAAAAAAATCAATGGACACCACAAATGTCAAACAAAGTTTTAAGACAAACAGAAATGTAGCGAAATAAAGCAATATTCTCAGAAATGCAGGTGGTGCAATCCACTACTGATGGGTTTATCCTTGATGCCAACCGAGAAGGCAGAAGACAACATTCTTTTTCGTCTGTTTAACCAACATGCTAAAAGGCAAATACAATGGGCTCGCAGTATCAGTGGGCTAGCCATTTGTGGATCTGAGCATCCATGAATCACCCCACCCCATTATTGTCAATGATGGTGCATGCATGTGGCCAGGTGTATGTTGCTGCCCACTGACTATAATAGGGCTTGACCATGCATGTTTTTTTGTTATCTGCGGGGGGGGGTGGGTGGGTGGCAGAACTGAACTCCCACAGATAAGGGCACTCTATAAAGTATACCTCTCTCCCAACCATGATTGGAAATTAAATCCAGGCTATCTGTCCTCTGGACAAAGTGACTGCTATGACATAACTTAGAAAGCTTCAAAAAAGAAAGATTCAGATATGCAGCCATAGAGCAATCCTGATCCTTAACTCCCTGCTCTCTCATCATCTGTATGGCTTCAAAGCTGAAACAAGAAGAAGAGAGCGCAACTCTGGAATAGCCTTCCTTTCCATTGTGTATCTTTCCCTTATCTGTAGAAACTCATTTTGAACACATGCACTACATTCTCTCTCTCTCTCTCTCTCTCTCTCTCTCTATATATATATATATATATATAAATGTCATACTATCTCTCTGTCCAATCCTCATTATTCTTGCAGCAGAAAATGAAGCCACATAAGACACAGTGGGCTGCAGCATCAAATATTCTCTTTTTTTCCTCATCCCTCCCAAAAGTGGGAGTGGAAAGACCCAAAACAAGAAAAGGACAAGAAAAATAACTATATTAGTTACTTTTGAAATGAATTCTAGAATACTTTCCCTTTGCACATGCTGACTCCCCTACAGTTCCAAAAACAGCAGAGAGCCTCACCAGAAAGAAGGTACAGGAGGGCAACAATATATCTGTCAGAAGTAATTTGCAACAGGTAATTGATCCAAGGATTCTTCCTTCTCTCTTACAGTTTCACGCAATCCCAACAACAACACCCATGACCCCAAAAACTGTCTGACAGCCTCAACCCATGTGAGTGAGCAGTGACTAGCTCCAGGACATTCCTCTAGCCTGCTCCCTTTTGAGGCATTTCAGCTGGTTTTGGGAGAAGCAGACTGTAATACAATTAATGACAGTGAACAAGAGTTGTCCTGGCAACTGCCACTTATAAGACAGCTTCCCTTGTTAGATCTTGAATGTACCTGTGTAGTAATATTTAGAAATAAAAAAGATCGAGTCCAATTTGTGAAATGAAGTACTTATTTATTCAGTTGCAGGTTTAGGAGTGCTGTCCTCCACACTTCCAACATACAGGATGTTCCTGCTATGTGTACTATAGATAAAGAGAGTGTTCTAGTCCAAAATATATTTTATACCAATGGTGCTGCCATGAGAGGAGCACATAGGATTTCCTTTACTTATGAATTGTTGCTTGCCATCTTTTAGTTATCTTTCATGTGATCTGGAAATATTAGGAACATACACCCTGCATCTTCTGCCTTTGGGCCTGTTCTCCCCCGCTTGATTGATTTTTATGCATTTTATGTTGCTGAAACAAAACAAAACAAAATAAGTTGAGGTTTGATCAATAAGGGCAGGTTCAAATATTGTTATTCTGCTGCTGGAACTACTTCTGCAGTCAGAGCTAGGAAAAAGTTACTTCCTTGCCTTCAACCTTCATAGCTTCCTATGTTGTCTCAAAACCTCCCTCAGAGGAAGAAATCCTATTGAACTACTATGGTGTTCAGTATTATACTAAGTATTGCATATAATTTAATTTCTCTTTACCTAAAATGTCAGTTCCTTTCCTCTAACCTCAAGAGCACTTTTTCCATGGCTTTACATTTCTAGACGATTTACATTTTTGAATATACCAACACCAAACTAATCGCTTTCTCTCGGCTGGCTATAATGTCCTGAAGAAAAACTGTTTAGTTGGCAAGAATATCTAAGAGTCAGGTTCAGTAAAACATCCTATGCAAGCTGTTTCATATGGAAAGTTTACTGAAACAGGCCTCTCACCACTCAGTTTGCCATTAGATGGCAAGCCAAATGAACTTTCTAGCATCATTTACTTAATGATAGGCAACATATAACTACTATTTTGATTGATTAAATAATGTAATATGCTGTTTTTAAAGCACTGGATCTTCTGATTGAGTGTGTGTGTGTTTGTGCATGTGTGTCATATCAGACATTTCAATTTAGAAAAACCTTTTAACAAATATAAAATTGATTGTAGTAATGAGACAGTCTGAGACTTAAAATCTCATTTTCCTGTATTTTATTCTGTGTTTTACTGTGTAGAACAGTATTTAAGATTAGGTCTATCTCAACCATCTTGTCAGCAGCATGTTGTAAACAGAAAAGTATAAAAACCAGAACAGGTTGCAATATTTTGTTCTGAGGACATCCTAAACATGGGTTAAAATACTTTAAAAGAAAATGTGTCTTTTTTTTTTTACCTTCTGATTTTTTATCATTATCATTCAGACCTACTGAAATAGAAAACAGAAATCATGGCTTCATCCACACTGCCAGAATAATCCAGTCTGACATCACTTCAACTGCCTTGGCTCAGTACTGGGAATTATAGTTTGTTGTGGTATCAGAGCTTTCTGACAGAGAAGGCTAAAGTTCTCACAAAACTACAATTCTCAGAATTCCATAGCATTGAGCCAGGGCAGTTGAAATGGTGTCAAACTAGATTATTTCTTCAGTTTGGATGCAGCCCATGGCAGAAGACTCTTGTATTATTAGATTACAAAAAATGTAGCAGTATTTCTTGCATTTGTTTGGATGATCCCTTAATTGCTTTATTAGCTCTAAGTTTTACTCATTGCTCTAGTCTCCTACAATTTGATCAAGGACTTTATTATGTATTTCTAGTTCAGGAATTTTGAGTTCATTGGTTCAATTTATTTCATTGCCATAAAAAGTCATAAAAACATATGAGCATTTCAGTTTTTCTGTAAACATCCCAGTGTGGTTCTTCATAATATAGATGCTTACCTTTCCTGCATATGTCCATCTGGTAAAACATATAATTCTCTTTAAGACATGTCTGAATATGCTTTCCTCTTTCTTTGCTTTTTTTTTTTTAAATCTGGTTACATGTAACTTATCTTCTCCCTATTTTTCCCTGCTATTTCCCTCATTTCTTTTTGTGTGTGTGCCAGTTTTAGATTGTACACCTGTAGATTAAGTTCAATAATAGTACTTTTCTGTCTTCTGAAAGTGTAGTTGCATAAACTGGCTAGTATCACACACAACTGAGCAACTGAAAAATGTTATAGCCAGTACATAATGTACCATATTTCATTTTTCCTTTAGATGCCTTTATACAATAAGAATGTTTTATTTCTATTAAAACAGCTCTAATGTTCTGTCTAATGTTGAATATATCTGTTTGCCATAATGTTTTACTGGCTGAACAATTTTAAGATTGAACTGTAATATATATAAATTGTAATGAGTTCTTCCATAATTTAACTATTATGTTTACTGTCATATTATTGTAATATTACTATTTCAGCTGCAAAACCTACTGAAATAATTGATTTCAATTGATAACAAATCAGTGCTTTGGAACTATGATTGAACTGCCTGACAGAGTAACAGTACAGTCCTATGGATGTCTACTCAGAAGTAAGGCCCACTAAGTTCAGTGGTTGGTCTTGCTCCAGGTAAGCATGCATAGGATTGAGTCCATGTTTGACAAAGAGTTAAAGCCATTACACTTTGTTTATGCTACAGTTTTCCCATATGCTGTAGCTGGTGCACAGGTGCTTCCTCATTCTCATGTGGCACAATTAATAGCATAAACACTGTATTGTGTAAGTTCAAAATTACCAGAAAATAAGATTCTGAGCATATAGCAAATATATTGCATTTATTTTATACAGTTTGGCCGCATATTAAAACACAACCTATTTAAATAAAAATCAATTTATGTGTCTCTTTTGTGGCTAAGCTAGTGTGCCATGTGCAGCTTTTATAAATGCTTATGTTGAAATCTTCATGCTATTTGTTGTTTGTCCAAATGCTGCCTTCCTGCTAGGACTTCTAGCCGCAGAAAGTAGGTATCCCTTTGTTTTCCTCTAAAGCTTTGCACTTTGCTATGTTTGGCTTTGCATGTTTAAATCTGCTTTTTTTCCTTTATGGGTATCCTAGTTTTAATACTGCCTCCATGTTTCTTAAAACAATAAAAAATACTTCAAATATACACACAAGTATTCTTTATTAAACTATTAAATTAATAGAAAGCTGATTTTGGGGCAGTATTAATATTAGCAAAGAGCCCCTTTCCAAACAAGAGTACAACACCTGCTTATGGTAGAATTCCCTGAGGGCCCAGTAGAGACCTGTCTCTTGCCTTCTCACCTCATAGTACAAAAGAGGAGCTCACCTTGACTTTATGGAAAATGAGACACCTGTATATTCTGGCTATTTCTACATCAAGCTAACCTTCCTAAGGATACAAATCTTGTGTATTTTGTAGTGCTTGGAGAAGGGGGGGGGTTGGTTGTAAATTATCATTCTTTTGTGTTTAACCTAGAAATACAAACGATTGTGACACCTTGGAATTTTCTGTCATTAGCAGTATTAGCATTACACAGCTGTTTAATTACTTGAGTATTATTCACTGTATGGCATCTTGCATATAATCTCCTATAGATATAGATATAGATATATACATACACTATACACAGAGAGAGACTCATACGTGCAGTTGAAACAACAACAAAGGTTTAGGGAAATGTATCTAGAATCTTCAACAGAGTAATCTCTCTGAATCATCATTCCCTAAATTGGTATCCTCCATATGTTTTGAACTAGAATTCCCATCAGCCCTGAGCAATTGGCTGCAAGTTGATAGAGATTACAGTACAAAACATCAATTGACCACAGGATTGAAGATAGCTTTTCCACAAATAGATATGAAGCTTTAATATCTTTCTTTTCAAATGCCAGCTGTCCCTAATCTCAACCAGATTCAAGAAAAATGTTCTTGCTCCAACTCTGAGATTTTTAGTGGGCAATAAAACCCTAAGACCCTAAATGATGGGATGCAGGCATAGAAAATACTTCTCCTTAATAACTGGTCATGCAATAAATATAAAGAGTGTACTGTCGGGGAAATTAATTTAGTGATAGATGTTCCTAAAATTATCAAAAAGGATGAGGATGGAAGAGGAGTATTTACTTTAAGATTTCACGGATTATAATCAGTTTCTACAGATGTTTTGATTGACTGTAATCTTGAATAATGTTTTTATACCACTTGTGAGTGTTATTCAGGTGGGTAAAGAAACCATCACCTGTTGTTCTTGGGCTGTTTTAGTTATTATTGTTGTTATTATTGTTGTTATTAATATCCCCCCTCCAAACAATCGAAACGGCTTACATTAAAATATATAGATGTTGCTTACCATTCTTACTATGGAGTCTTCAGTTCTTTCAAGTCAGATGGGTAGATTGTTCTTTGTTCCATTTTCAATCTTTGTTCCATTTGCAATCTCAAGCAAAGATAATCAGACTTTCTGTTTGGGGAGGCTGCACCCTACTGAATTGCAACACGCACACAAAAACTGTATTTTTTTCTCTGAAACCAAGGCCAGTTTCAGATATTTATTTTCATGTAGAATTGCTCCTACAGAAGTATCATTCTACTTTAAAACAGATAATGTGTTCTTGTTTTCAAAAGAACATGGGGGTGGAGTGGCAGTAGCATTGAAGTTTGATAGTGGGAGCCATGAAAATGGTCAAAAGGGGCTAATGTGTCCCATAGAGCCATGTGCTGACCACCCCTGGTCTAGAGGGCACAATATAATAATGAGATTACAAGGGCCATCCTGTCCAGTTTGAAATATGCAATCAAAGCACTCCCAACAGATGGCCATCCAGCCTTTGTTTAAAAACCTCTAAAGGAGGAGACTCCACCACACTCCAAGGAGTGTGTTCCACTGCTGAACAGCTATTACTGTCAGAAAGATTCTCCTAAATTCTAGGTGGAATCTCTTTCCCTGTAGATTCAATCTGTTGCTCTGGGTTCTATTTTCTGAAGCAGCAGAAAACAAACTTGCTCCATCCTCAATATGACACCCATTCAAATATTTAACCAGGGCTATCATGTCACCTCTTAACCTTCTCTTCTCTGGGCTAAACATACCCAGCTTCCCAAGTCTATCCTCATAGGGCATGTTTCCAGACCCTTCACCTTTTTGGTCACCCTCCTCTGAACCCGCTCCAGCTTGTCAATATCCTTTTTTAATTGGACTGGGCACAGTATTCGAGGTGAGGCCTGACCAAAGCAGAATAGAGTGGTACTATTACTTTCCTTGATCTGAACGTTATACTTCTATTGATGCGGCCTAGAATCACATTGGCTTTTTTAGCTGCCACATTACACTGTTGTTTACCTGCATTCAAATGTAATGAAAAATGCTAATTTTACAGCATATGAATCACAGCAAATCCCAGTCTCCAAACTATGTATCTGCCATGATGAGTCAGACCAGAACTCCATTTCACCCGGTGCTGCCTACTTGTGGAGCAGACAGACATTAGCCTTTTGGAGTTAATTGTTTTTAAGCATTTTGGGTTCATAAAGTCATAAACCTGGTATTTGCTGCAGAATTTGCTGACCTGATTATTTCAAATTGTTATTCTTATTTTTCCTTCTGGCTGACTTTCTGTGCTAATAGAAGTTGGTCTTTTACATGCATACTTGCCACTATACATGACTTAGAAACAGTCACTTTCAACAGACAGCACTGACTGTACAGATTTGAGAACAAAATGCTTTTTTCACAGAAATAAAATGCAAAAGGTAGTGACTAGGATCCAAAGAGTATGTCTTGTGACAAATTGACTCCCTGCACCCTTAGGAAGCTACACATCTATGTCTTTCACAAACTGCTTTGGAAATTCCTTTTCATTTGACAAGAGCTTTGCATTTTGGATTGTGGAGAGTAACTCTAAAAGAAACACAAGACCAATTTCTGTTTTGGAACTAAGGTATTTGGACTTAAGCCAAGATGGTTTAAGACGGGGTTAAGCAGACTTTAGCCTTGAAGCCAGGAGATAATTTTTGAAATAGAACGTAAACCAAACAGAACCACCTGTGAAAGATGTACATAAAGAATATACATAGATGTATATTATAGAGCCTAAGACTTTGTTTTCAGTACCAGAGCTGAAAAGTCACAGACTCTTCTCTCTCTCTCTCTCTCTCTCTCTCACACACACACACACACACACACACCTCTACCTGTTTTCCTCTTCAGTTTTAGCAATGTAATTTTTGGAGGAGTAGAGTATTTCATTCTTCTTATTGTTATTTCTCAGAATTGCACATTAGAAATCCTTGCAAATCGTTTGGGGATCTAGTTGCAGGTTTCATCTTTCTTCTGCCCACCCTGATTTAAGACATAATAAAAAATTAAATTGAATGTTTCAAATCCCATAAAAGAAAACATAGGTTTAAAATAATTCACTAAGGCCTGAAACAGGCAGAAAAAGTGGCTTCCGGTTGCTTTGGGGGTGGGATGTGTGCACATGACCCACGCCCCAAAAGCAGGTGGAAAACCCACATGGAGTGTGCAAAGAGCGTTCAAACTGGAAGAGCCAGCATAAAAAGGAACACCCAAAAGCCATTCTTCCTAGCGGCCAGGTTAGAGAACAGGCACTCTCCAAGCTGCCAGTCTGCATGACCCAAAAGACTAAATGAGTATTGAGAATGTTATATATAGCCTGTTCTATGTTCTGTTCTATAGTTTTCAGCTCATCATCCTGAACAATCAGTTAGAGGGTTGATTAATTTGAACATTTTACTGTATATTTGTAAAACAGAGATTGAGAAAGTAGTTTCCTCAAGGCCACAGTGGGTTCTTGGTTCCACTTTGATTGGAACGTAAGACTGCAGTACTATGGTCCCAGGAGAATGAAAACTAAAAAGTGTAGAAAGACACCCACCAGGGTTTTTGATGCTTGACAAGTTGCCAAATTTGGAGGGTAACATCAGATGTTAGGTCCATCCTTCTTGGTCCCTCCCAGCCATCAGTTTTGCTAGGTGTTCCTCTCCTAGGCAGTACAGCAGGTTTATAAAGGGGTAAAAAACAAGAGAAAGATGCTTGGAATTATGGATGTAGATGTGGACATGTGAGCAATACATCATCCCAGAGGTCTTAATTTCTGAACACATTATCATAGAATGAAATTGACCTCAGAACATATCTAACTTAATTTTTCCCATTGCTTGCAGCTGAAAAGTTGTTTCAATGCAGCAGCAGCAGCAGCAACACCATCAAAAATCCTGCAAAGTAGGGGGAGAGAAACCCAGTCCTACCACCAAAAACAGAGTAGGGCTTTGTATTAAGTGGAACCTCTAAGAACATAACACTCAGTTTGCCTGTTGAGCCATCAGGTTGGAATATTTAAGACTAATATTCTTTTTGTCACATCATATTGATGCCCTCAGAACATATGGATTACAGTAGAACCAGATTTATAAGCTTTATATTGATATACATATTTTTGTATAGAGAGTGATATTGTAACATTTCTGTGGCATTTTTGAAAGTGTTTTGTCTTTAAAGTATTATTAAATTCTAAAATTCGAAATGCAAAAGTATGCGTGTTTTGTTCTTGATATTCATATAACAAGTACCACATGAACATTGTAGCTGTTTAATATTGTTTTATTCACAGTGGGTCAAGTGAAATCTTCTTATTCTTGTACAATAGCATACAAAACAATGAAAACTTTGGCTAACCAGAATGCACAAAATGCATGATATAAGCTTCTGAAGCTCCACTGGAATCTTCATCAGGCAAAAGTCATACAGGAGGGAAAAAATTCAAAATATGAAGATTTTAGTCACTGGTCTACATTTTGTCAAGATACTATTGTGACTAAGCATCCTCATTTTTAAAAAAAAAACCCTCCTGTATGATTTTTAACATGTTTGCCTGCTGAAGAAGTCAGTAGAGCTTGAAAAGTTTGTATCATGTATTTTGTACATTTTGGTTGGCCAAATAAATGTATCACTGTTCTGTGGATTTTGGATGCCATTGTACTTAGGTATATGGCCAACACAGCTACCTCTAGATATGATTCTCCTTCTAGTTTACCCTTAGTCTTTTTTTAATGCTTTTTGTTTGTTTACTTAACTATAGGAGCAGTCTCACAAGTGCTGGACAGCCTAGAAGAAATCCACGCACTTACAGATTGCAGTGAAAAAGACTTAGATTTTCTACATAGTGTTTTCCAGGATCAGCATCTTCATACGTTATTAGACGTAAGTATATTTTTATGCAAAAATGCACGTTTTTCAAAATAATGGAAAGCTGAGTTTTTAATTGAGGGAAATTTTAAAGCAATATATACTAGCTGTAGTCAAATTGCACTCAGCCATTGTTGCTGTCCAGGACAGGTGTTTGTCCATTTGTAGTATATGGAGAAATCTTAGTTAAAATGTGGATGAACTTCATCAGTTTATGAGTAAACCTTCCTTAAGCTTCCTGAAAACAGTGAAGAGAAAGTCTGGCAAACCTATTGAACAGTAAGGAGGATAATTACCAAGAGTGACCTAGTTTCTTGTGTGTATCCTCATTTCAGAATAAGCTTTGAGTACACAGTAACTCTTCAGTAGATTTTAACTGAGTTTCAGGACACAACCCTGCTTCAAAACACCTTAAGATTTTAAAAGTTGGAACCATGTGGCAGGAAGCAGCAATGGGTGATATAGTTTAAATGGTTCTGTAAGTGATGGTGATGAAAAGGGACACCTTGAATTGGAAATATTACTACTGTGTATACTCGTGTATAAGTCTAGAAATGTTAGTAAAAAAACTGACCCAAAAAACCTGGGTCGACTTATCCACGGGTCAATGTAAGTACTGTACTTTAATTCTTATCAAAACAGAAACCATGCTCTGGTGAAAAGTGACAGCTTAATCTCTTTTCAGAGCACCTAAAAGAAGCATCAACTCCCTCTACTATCTCATCCATCCAGTCTTTAGGGTGAGCACAAATAGTTGTGCCTGTCAAAACTTTTAAAGATCTTTAGCATTGTTTTCCTTTACTTCGCCCTTTACATCCTTTGTTTCCCAGGAGATAGGACCCCCAAATCCTGTAGTTTGGGTTATGCTCCTCCCACTCACTCCAATAGGCAGGGCAGACTCTTGAGACCTTCTGGTGACCCCACATGGGTGGAGCTAACCCTGGAAGATCAGTCTTGTCCTGCCTATCACTCCAGTAGGATGTGTTTGCTGTTGTTCTGCAACGTCTTCACTACAGCCGCTTCAATCCTTTTTCTTGGTGCCTTGGAAGCATGAAGAAAGATTTAATATGGCAAGGGCTCCCAGGATTGGAGAAAGATCTTGGCTTTGCCAATGACTCTCCCTCTCCTCCAAAGCTGCCCCCTTTCATGGTGGGAGCACAGGAGATTTCTGCAAACAGCCTTGCAGCACATGGGAGCCATGGGAACAGATGGTGAGGGTTACCCTCCATGTCTCTGTTTCTCCACTTCATCTCTGCCCAGCCCTTTTAGGGCCAGGGATCAGAGAGGCTGCTGGCCAGAAGTTATGGAAACTTCGCTTATCAGCATCTCTGCCCAACCTGTTTAGGGCCAGGGTTCAGAGAACAGGCCATCCAAAAGCTATGGGAAAGAGTTTCTCCCCATCACCTCTCCCCAGCCCTTTTAGGGCCAGGGATCAGAGAGGCAGCTGGCCAGAAGTTATGGAAACTTCCCTTCTCAGCATCTCTGCCCAACCCGGAGGAGAGGCCAGCCAAAGCCATGGGAAAGAGTCTCTGCATCACCTCCTGCTCAGCCTGAAACAGTTCCAAGGTCGGAGAGGCAAGCCAGTCAGAAGACGCAGGATAAGGGGTGAGTATCAGGGGCCCTCTCTGCAGCCAGCAAGGAACCTTTAACAGATCTAACCTTTCCCAGGCAAGGGAAGCTGAGACCTGAAGGCTCCAAGAGACCAGCACCCATCATCCACCGGCCCCACTCTTCTGCCCTGCTTTAAAAACCTTGCAGGCAGAAGAGACTGCAAGAGAGAGGAAAGCACCTCTGTGTGTTTTTTAAATGTTTATTCTTAGTGTTTAATGTTTAGTGATGATTGCATTCTAGATAAGGGATGAGGGATTGAATTTTAGTTGTATATATTATGTTTTGTTTAGGTATTTTAAGTATTTTATTTATTTGCTTATTGTTTATGTATCTTATGTAATTTTGTTTAATGACTTGTATTCTAGTTAAGGGATGAGGGATGGAATTTTAGTTTGTATACGTTATGTACTGCTTAGGTATTTAATTGTTTGCTTATGTAAATAATGTATGCATTATGTGTTTTTTTATGTAATTTTGTAAACCGCTTTGATCTTTTGGAAAAGCTGTATATAAATAAAATTATTATTATTATTACTAATGCCCTTGCTATGGGCAGTCATTGCCAGGAAGCCTCTGCCATTGCCACTGCAGGCACTATGCCTAGCATAAGGTTTGGGACTCTGCCAGAAGGGCAGATAAGGGGATTGGCTCTTGGTCCCCCCCTCCCTTCCATCCATCTCTGGCCCTAGTGGCACCCAGGACTCCAACAGATGTGGGAGTTCCTATTGCAGCCTGGGAAACACATAGTGATGTTGCGAATTCTTATAATGAGATGGTGTGGAAAGAGGCAGAGGACTTCTCTGGCATGTACAGTCGCCATCTCGGCTGCATAGCTTTAAGGTAAGCTAGATAGGGCCCAGCAGGGGATGAGGCTTGCAACTCTAAAATGGTCTTTTTTGGCTGGCATAGAGCATACCACAAGGAAAGCAGAAAATGGCTTCTTGCCCTCGCCAGAGGGAACATGGCCTCTGCCACCCACCTCTAAACAGAGGCTGGATGGCCATATGTTAGGTGTGCTTTAATTGAGAGTTCCTGCATGGCAGGGTGTTGGACTAGATGGCCTTTGGGGTTCCTTCCAACTCTAGGATTCTATGATTCAAGGATTTGCTGAGAGAGCACATGGATACAAATTCTCCTGCATCCCCTCCTTAAAAAGAAAGCGGGAGGGGAAGGGGAAACACTTGTGAGAAGGATGGGGAGAGTTCCCTTCACCCCCAATTGTGTTAGGCTGCCCCGAACTGGGCACTCTTGAGGAGAGCAGTTGGGGCCCTTGGCCTCTTCTTTCCATCAGAGATAACCCTTTCTCAGGATCCAGACATATCTCAGGGAAATGGGGTACCATGTCCTACAGGAGCCCCCTCTGTGCCCTTCCCAGTTCACCTATGCAAATGGGAAGGGAGCTGAGGAACAAGCCAGCCTCTATAATGGAGCCAGGTAAGTCTGCCTGAGATCGAAAGGGCTAAGCTTGTAAACCCCATCTTGAAGCTGGGGCTGTTTCAAAAATAAATAAATAAATGACTTGTGGACATCAGGTCTATACTATAGACCATATGCAGCTATATTTCTTCTCAGAGTTGTCCTGTTTCTGGTCATCCCCCCCTCCCCCTTTTTTCTTTTACCAGAACAGAAAAAGTACCTGGAAACTAATTCTACAGGGAGGGGGCTAGCCATAAAAGCCACACAATGACTTTTCTTCCCTCCTCAGAGGCCTCCATCCCTGTCTCCATTAAGGCCAGAGTTCTCTTTGCCTTAGCTGGGACAGCCTAAAGCACAAGATGAACACGTGGTTCTAATCTCCCTTGTGCAAACTGGTGTCAGCCTTAACACTTCTCAATGAGAGCATAGGCCTTAACTATAAAGATCTGTTTAGAGTTTAATAAGCAGGGGGACTCAAGCAAGGAGAAAGATATTTCCCTCCGCTGGTCTTTAGGTGGATCTCAAATTCTTACACGCATTTGAGGATCTTTTAAAAAATCATCTCAAATAGGGTGATAGATATATATTGGATTAATGTGACCAGCCAAGCTCCCCTTTAGGGGGAAAAGAGGGTCCAAGTTCCTGTTATAAAACAGAGACCTCAGTCAGCTAGCCTCAGGAGACAGCTGGATCCTCTCTCCTACTCTTCTTTCAGAGGAGAGCTATCTGTTAAAGGAAATCTAAAAAAAATAAATTAAAAAATACAGCTCCTACTATGAAAAGGTTCACTGTGATACAGGGGGTTAAGGAAAATTCTTAATTGGAGACAAACGGCCTCCTCTCCATCCCACGAGAAACCCGCCTTTCACCCATGAGTGTTTAAAACAATAAAAGCAGGTTTTTCTGCTAAGGGGTTGCTTCAAATCCCATACAGACAATCCCATAGAGCCCCGAGGGAATCTGCCAGAAAGAAGACCACAATTACCTGTTAACTAGTCTAAATAATTTAATTTTAAGAATGCCTGCTCATGGGCTTGCCATTCAACTGGTTCCTGGCTTGGTGGATCTTTTTGTTACAAGGTTTTTGTTACAGCAGCAGCAGCACTGGTGAGAGGGGAGGAGGAAGGACCATCTGGGCCTACTTAAGGGCCCAACGCCCCCTCCCTGGCCCAGCAGCAGCAGCAGCACTGGTGAGAGGGGAGGAGGAAGGACCATCTGGACTCTTTAAGGGCCCAACGCCCCCTCCCTGGCCCAGCAGCAGCAGCAGCAGCACTGGTGAGAGGGGAGGAGGAAGGACCATCTGGACTCTTTAAGGGCCCAATGCCCCCTCCCTGGCCCAGCAGCAGCAGCAGCACTGGTGAGAGGGGAGGAGGAAGGACCATCTGGACTCTTTAAGGGCCCAACGCCCCCTCCCTGGCCCAGCAACAGCAGCAGCACTGGTGAGAGGGGAGGAGGAAGGACCATCTGGACTCTTTAAGGGCCCAACGCCCCCTCCCTGGCCCAGCGGCAGCAGCAGCAGCACTGGTGAGAGGGGAGGAGGAAGGACCATCTGGACTCTTTAAGGGCCCAACGCCCCCTCCCTGGCCCAGCAACAGCAGCAGCACTGGTGAGAGGGGAGGAGGAAGGACCATCTGGACTCTTTAAGGGCCCACCGCCCCCTCCCTGGCCCAGCAACAGCAGCAGCACTGGTGAGAGTGGAGGAGGAAGGACCATCTGGACTCTTTAAGGGCCCAACGCCCCCTCCCTGGCCCAGCAGCAGCAGCAGCAGCACTGGTGAGAGGGGAGGAGGAAGGACCATCTGGACTCTTTAAGGGCCCAACGCCCCCTCCCTGGCCCAGCAGCAGCAGCAGCACTAGTGAGAGGGGAGGAGGAAGGACCATCTGGACTCTTTAAGGGCCCAACGCCCCCTCCCTGGCCCAGCAGCAGCAGCAGCAGCACTGGTGAGAGGGGAGGAGGAAGGACCATCTGGACTCTTTAAGGGCCCAACGCCCCCTCCCTGGCCCAGCAGCAGCAGCAGCAGCACTGGTGAGAGGGGAGGAGGAAGGACCATCTGGACTCTTTAAGGGCCCACCGCCCCCTCCCTGGCCCAGCAACAGCAGCAGCACTGGTGAGAGTGGAGGAGGAAGGACCATCTGGACTCTTTAAGGGCCCAACGCCCCCTCCCTGGCCCAGCAGCAGCAGCAGCAGCACTGGTGAGAGGGGAGGAGGAAGGACCATCTGGACTCTTTAAGGGCCCAACGCCCCCTCCCTGGCCCAGCAGCAGCAGCAGCACTAGTGAGAGGGGAGGAGGAAGGACCATCTGGACTCTTTAAGGGCCCAACGCCCCCTCCCTGGCCCAGCAGCAGCAGCAGCAGCACTGGTGAGAGGGGAGGAGGAAGGACCATCTGGACTCTTTAAGGGCCCAACGCCCCCTCCCTGGCCCAGCAGCAGCAGCAGCAGCACTGGTGAGAGGGGAGGAGGAAGGACCATCTGGGCCTACTTAAGGGCCCAACGCCCCCCCTCCCTGGCCCAGCAACAGCAGCAGCACTGGTGAGAGGGGAGGAGGAAGGACCATCTGGACTCTTTAAGGGCCCAACGCCCCCTCCCTGGCCCAGCAGCAGCAGCAGCAGCACTGGTGAGAGGGGAGGAGGAAGGACCATCTGGACTCTTTAAGGGCCCAACGCCCCCTCCCTGGCCCAGCAGCAGCAGCAGCAGCACTGGTGAGAGGGGAGGAGGAAGGACCATCTGGACTCTTTAAGGGCCCAACGCCCCCTCCCTGGCCCAGCAGCAGCAGCAGCACTAGTGAGAGGGGAGGAGGAAGGACCATCTGGACTCTTTAAGGGCCCAACGCCCCCTCCCTGGCCCAGCAGCAGCAGCAGCAGCACTGGTGAGAGGGGAGGAGGAAGGACCATCTGGACTCTTTAAGGGCCCAACGCCCCCTCCCTGGCCCAGCAGCAGCAGCAGCAGCACTGGTGAGAGGGGAGGAGGAAGGACCATCTGGACTCTTTAAGGGCCCAACGCCCCCTCCCTGGCCCAGCAGCAGCAGCAGCACTGGTGAGAGGGGAGGAGGAAGGACCATCTGGACTCTTTAAGGGCCCAAACGCCCCCTCCCTGGCCCAGCAACAGCAGCAGCACTGGTGAGAGGGGAGGAGGAAGGACCATCTGGACTCTTTAAGGGCCCAACGCCCCCTCCCTGGCCCAGCAGCAGCAGCAGCACTGGTGAGAGGGGAGGAGGAAGGACCATCTGGACTCTTTAAGGGCCCAACGCCCCCTCCCTGGCCCAGCAGCAGCAGCAGCAGCACTGGTGAGAGGGGAGGAGGAAGGACCATCTGGACTCTTTAAGGGCCCAACGCCCCCTCCCTGGCCCAGCAACAGCAGCAGCACTGGTGAGAGGGGAGGAGGAAGGACCATCTGGACTCTTTAAGGGCCCAACGCCCCCTCCCTGGCCCAGCAGCAGCAGCAGCAGCACTGGTGAGAGGGGAGGAGGAAGGACCATCTGGACTCTTTAAGGGCCCAACGCCCCCTCCCTGGCCCAGCAGCAGCAGCAGCAGCACTGGTGAGAGGGGAGGAGGAAGGACCATCTGGACTCTTTAAGGGCCCAACGCCCCCTCCCTGGCCCAGCAGCAGCAGCACTGGTGAGAGGGGAGGAGGAAGGACCATCTGGGCCTACTTAAGGGCCCAACGCCCCCTCCCTGGCCCAGCAGCAGCAGCAGCACTGGTGAGAGGGGAGGAGGAAGGACCATCTGGACTCTTTAAGGGCCCAACGCCCCCTCCCTGGCCCAGCAGCAGCAGCAGCACTGGTGAGAGGGGAGGAGGAAGGACCATCTGGACTCTTTAAGGGCCCAACGCCCCCTCCCTGGCCCAGCGGCAGCAGCAGCAGCACTGGTGAGAGGGGAGGAGGAAGGACCATCTGGACTCTTTAAGGGCCCAACGCCCCCTCCCTGGCCCAGCAGCAGCAGCAGCACTGGTGAGAGGGGAGGAGGAAGGACCATCTGGGCCTACTTAAGGGCCCAACGCCCCCTCCCTGGCCCAGCAACAGCAGCGAGAAGGAGGAGGAAAGATTCTTCCCCCCCCACCTCAGTCCTTACCACCTGAGCCTTAGATGCTACATAGCAGTAGAGTGGAGCTCCGACTGCGGGGAGGGGACACCTATGACATCTTATCTCCTCCCCTTCCTTCTGTGGTGGCCAGCAGTGACATCCAGGCTGCAAAAAACAAAACAAAACAACTTTTGTTTCAACCCCCTATTCTATACTGTTTTTGGTCGCAAATAGGGGTGAAATTGGACTTAGCTTTTGAAATTTATGAACACTGTGCCTTCATGAACTCCTACGGTTACTGAAATCACCTCAGCAAGCTGCTATTTTCTTCCGGCAATGGAGCCAAGATTGAGCCAGGTGCTGGTATTGAAGTTGTGCGGGGCCAGGGAAGATATGGTGGAAACAGAGTGGAGAAATGTTACAAAAGAAGTAGGTATCGATGGTTGATATCTATCCCTTCTTCAGTCCACTCTGTTCCCTTGGCTAAGACGGAGAGCATACCAACCATTCCACAATCCCTTAATCTGCTCCTTTGTAATGTCAGGTCGGCTAAAGCTAAAACTCATATTATCTACGATCTTTTAGAAGACGAGCAGGCCGACCTGGCATGTTTCACCGAGACCTGGCTGGGAGATGCTAGTGCCGCAACATGGGCGCAGTCTCTCCCAGCCGGTTATACGGTCAGTGAGCAGGTAAGGGAAAGTGGGCGGGGGGGCAGCGTTGCTATAGTCCACAAAACCAACCTAACCTTGATCAGGAAACCTGTCCGGAAAACAACCCACATCGAGTGTGTGTACCTTAGCCTGAAGACCAGGGATAGTTTGGGGATTCTGTTGGTATACCGGCCACCCCGTTGCTCAACAGAGTCCCTGACCGAGCTGACTCAGCTGGTCTCTGAGTTGTTGTTGGAGTCGCCCAGGCTTTTGGTTCTGGGCGACTTCAACATCCCTCTTGAGACCAGTCCTTCTGATCTATCTGGAGCAGCTCGGGAGTTCGTGGAATCTATGACAGCCATGAACCTATCCCAGTTGGTCAACGGGCCCACTCATTGCGCGGGTCACACACTCGATGGGGTTTTCAGTACGGAACAGGAGTATCCGTGGGCGGAGGTAACGAAAACCTCCGCCCTGTCATGGACGGATCATTTTCTGATCAAGGTGGAACTAAGAGCAGCGTTTCGCCCCTCCGGGGGTGGCGGACCCATTAGAATGGTCCGCCCTCGAAGGCTCATGGAACCAATCGGTTTCCAGAAGGCCTTAGAGGGTTTAATGGTTGGCAATGCTGGCGATCGTGTCGAAGCCTTGGTAAATACCTGGAATACCGATCTTCCCAAGGCTATTGACACGATTGCCCCTGAACGTCCTCTCCAACCCGCTTCAAAGCACAAACCCTGGTATACAGAAGAGCTCAGGGAGATGAAGCAGGTTGGACGACGACTAGAGCGCAAGTGGCGGAAGACTCGACTCCTATCCGACAAGACTCGCCATAGGCAGCATCTTCGCGCCTATCGGGAGGCTTTGCGTGCAGCGCGAAAATCTTTCTGCTCTGCACGCATTGCGTCTGCAGAGTCTCGCCCAGCAGAACTGTTTAGGGTGGTAGGGGAGCTGACGCAGATTCCCCCTGCGCCAAATCCCCTACTTAACCCTACGATGGCCTGCTGTGATGCGTTTAACACCTTCTTTGCAGATAAAATCTCTTGGATAAGAGCCGACTTGGAAGCCACCTTTTCTCCAGATCCTATAGGTGAAGTGTCTAGCGACTCCGTTGTTGTCACATTACTGGATGAGTTTCAATCTGTAAGTACTGATGACGTGGACAAGCTACTTGGAAGTATGCGGAAGACAACCTGCCCCCTCGATCCTTGTCCATCTTGGCTGGTCGTCCAGGGAGGAGACGCACTGAGAATATTTCTTCGGAATACGATCAATGCGTCCTTTAGGGAGGGCATTTTACCATCCTGTCTTAAGGAGGCGGCGGTTAAGCCCATCCTGAAAAAGCCCTCCCTTGACCCCCTGGACAGAAACAACTATAGACCAGTGTCCTTGCTTCCATTTTTAAGCAAGGTCATCGAGAGGGCAGTTGCCACCCAACTCCAAGCAGTCTTGGATGAAGCCGATTACTTCGATCCATTTCAAACCGGCTTCAGGACAGGACATGGAGTGGAGACTGCCATGGTTGCTCTGACCGATGACCTCCGCTTGAGTATCGACAGGGGTAGTGTGACCCTGTTAGTGCTCTTGGATCTCTCAGCGGCCTTTGACACTGTAGATCATTCCATCCTTTTGGGTCGGTTGAGAGAGTTAGGAATCGGAGGCACTGCTCTTCAGTGGTTCCGATCCTTTCTCTCTGACAGATCCCAAAGGGTGAGGCTCGGGGACAGTTGCTCCTCCAAAATCGAGCTTAATTGTGGCGTCCCTCAGGGCGCCATCCTGTCCCCGATGCTATTTAATATTTATATGAAGCCGTTGGGTGAGATCATTCGGAGGCATGGAGCTCAGTGTCTTCAGTATGCTGATGACACTCAGATACACCTCTCCATGACTAGATCATCGGCTCAGTCTTCAGATGGCGCCTCCCCTCTTAATGACTGTCTTGCGGCGGTAATGGATTGGATGAGGGAAAACAGATTGAAACTAAATCCAGACAAAACGGAGGTACTAACAGTTACCGGTCCGAAACCAGGATTGGGAATACAGTCCCCAGTCCTAGACGGAGTCACACTCTCCCCTAAGGACTCAGTTCGCAGTCTGGGGGTACTCCTTGACTCTTCGCTTCACATGACTAGCCAGGTGAATGCGGTAGTCAGGAGCGCCTGCTATCAGCTTCGGCTGATACGCCAGCTGCGCCCTTTCCTGGATACGAAAGACCTGGAGACTGTGGTACATGCTCTAGTAACCTCACGTCTGGATTTTTGTAACGCGCTCTACATGGGGCTACCCTTGTGCCTAACCCGGAAACTTCAACTGGTTCAGAATATGGCAGCCAGGCTTATCACAGGAACATCTAGAAGAGAGCATATAATGCCAGTGCTCAAAGCTCTCCACTGGCTGCCCATTAGTTTCCGGGCACAGTACAAGGTGTTGGTACTAACCTTTAAAGCCCTGCATGGCTCAGGCCCATCCTACCTTAAGGACCGCCTCTTCCCGTATGAACCGCCCCGCACACTTTGGTCCTCTGGGAGAAACCTACTGCAGCCGATGAAAACCAGGCTGTCCCAGACCTCTCAGAGGGCCTTTTCAGCTACTGCCCCTAAGCTCTGGAACGGCCTGCCGGACGAGATGCGTCTAATTACATCACTGGCTAGTTTCAAAAAGGCTTTAAAGACGCATCTTTTCCGGCAAGCCTTTCCCTGAAGGAGAGAATAAGTGAAACCCTTGCTCCCTGCTCTGAAAATATAAACAGCATTGGAAATTATTAGCGATTCGTTTACTTAATACTTACTTGAATCGATTTAATGCGGCCTTGCACACGGATTGTTCATGAAAATGCACTTTGTTTTAATAACTGCCGACCAATTTTAACTATGTTAATTTTAAACTGTCTAGATTTAATTCAGTTTTAAAGGGGGTGGTTGGGGTGGGATGTGATTGTTGTTTTTACTCTGTATCTTTTTATTCTGCTGTACCCCGCTCCGAGTATTTATTAGAGGAGCGGGCTATAAATAAACTATTATTATTATTATTATTATTATTATTATTATTATTATTATCATGCATTTGAGGAATTAGGCTTAAGGCCATGAAAGTTCATGCCACCAATCTCTTTCTTTCAGTTAGTCTCAGGGTGCTACAAGATCCCTTTGCATACTATTGTTATAAGGTTAGCCACTGTGTGTGTGCATGTGTGTGTGTATTAAAACAACACAAAGAACAAAAACCATGATTTTACTGTTTTATATAATGGACATCATTTAATGTGACATTATATTTTATGAGACATGATCTTCCATGGATTTGGTATCCATGCAAGGTTCTATGACCAAACTCCAGTGAATACCAAGGGCCCACTGTACCATTTAAAATTGAAGTTTGTTTTTCTTTGACAGATCTTTTGTGTAGAAATTTCTCCCCTCAATACTGGATAGCAGAGGGTTATCCATGTCTAGTCCTCTGTTATCATTTCATGACTCCTTAATCAGCAGTTCATTCAGTCGAGAGACCCCTCAGCCTTTCTGCTGCATGGAATTGGAAGATTTTTTTAAGTCTCCAGAGAATGTCCTTCTTGGATGAATTCAGACTTAATCCTGACAACAGGCCTTGTTAACTGAGTTAATCCACGCATCTTCATGGACTCACCAATGTCTGCGAGATAAAGGGTTTTTTTTAAAAAAAAATAATTTTTATTACATAATACATATCACAATTTTACAATCATCATTTCATATTGAACTTTTCTCCCTTCACCCCCCCTCCCAGGAACAGCATAGACGGACATACATTTTGAAACAAATTAACAGTCGTTGTCAGAGATGTGGAAAATATTGTGGATCATATGTTTAATTTCTTCATACCCCATTGTATCTTCCACTTTCTTAATCACAATTTCCCATTTATCTTTCCATGATTCTTTATTTCTTTCACCAGTATATTTGTCTTCTTTCCCTAAGGAAATCGAATAATATATATTCTTTTATATATTTAAATAAACAAATCTTATTCCAGTTTACTTTATCTTTCCAAACATAGGCAATCACTGCATGGGCCGCCCTTAGAAATTGTTTTATTACGTATCTTTGATTGCTGTTCAGTCTTGATTCCCATAAATTGAGAGTTAAACAATTTTCTTAGCTTAATTGTATCTCTATCCTTATTATTATATTTATCTGTTTCTTAACCTCTATCCAAAATTCTTGAACAAAAGGGCATTCCCACCACATGTGTATATAAGAACCTTTAGCTCCACATCCATGCCAACATTTTGATTGGAATTTATCATTTATAAAAGCTAATTGATGTGGCGTCCTGTACCATTTTCCAATCATTTTCATTTGTTGTTCTTTTACATTTGTATTTTTAATATTAACAATTTCTTTTAGCCACATTTTAATTTTATCTGTATCAATCATTAAATCTTTTCCCCAATTCATTGTCAATCCCTCTACCATTTTAAATTGGATTAATAACATATTCTTATAAATTTCTTCTAACAATTCATCTTGATCAAAAACATTCAGTTGTATTTCATCTAATAACTTTATTATCCCTTTTATTTGACTCCAATATTGATTTCCAATTAATGTACTTAGTTTTTCTTCCTGTATTCTTGCCTCTGTTGAATCATATAAATCTCCAATTATTTTAAATCCCTTGCTCTTTAATTTTTTCAGTATCTTTCCAAGATCTTCATTGTTATTTTTATTTAAATATTCAATTGGTAGCCATTTCCAGCTTCTTATACCCAAGAAGTGGTTCAGATGAACTGAAACACCTGGACTGGGCTCTACAGGCCAATGATTACTCCAGCGCAGACATCAGAAGGGCTGCCAGGCCCAGAAAAACCCAGAAGACTCAAGACAAGCAACCACCCAAAAGGAAGATATTTTTACCATACATCAAAGAAGTCACAGACAGAATAGGGAAAGTGGTGAAGAAACACAACCTTCAAATGGTTTACAAACCGACTAAGAAAATCCAGCAAATGCTTTGCTCAGCTAAGGACAAGAGAGACCCTCTCACTGCCACAGGAGTCTACTTCATTCCATGCAGCTGCGGACAGGTCTACATAGGGATCACCAAATGCAGTGTGCAGACAAGAATCAAGGATCATGAGAGACACTGCAGACTGGGTCAACTGGAAAAATCTGCAGTAGCAGAACATGCTTATAAACCATCCTGGGCATAAAATGCTGTTTGAAAGCACTGAAATTCTGGACCATGCCAACAACTACCATGTCAGAATGCACAGGGAAGCCATTGAAATCCATAAACACTTGGACAATTTCAACAGGAAAGAGGAAACCCTGAAGATAAATAAGGCTTGGCTACCAGTCCTGAAGAACAGCAAGGTTAAGACTCAACCCATGCAAATGAGAAACTGCCTTAGGCCAGGGGATTCCCAGCAGACAATGAACACCAGTTAGCAGACATTAACCCTTGTTTGCATATCCTCCCACCCTGAGCAATGCCATTAGCAACAGAACAATACATTTGCAAATCACTCCTCCTTTCCCAGGGTCACACAGGATATATATATCCAATTCTTTTCCTGGCAAACACTCTCTGAAGATGCTAGCCACAGATGCTGGCAAAATGTCAGAAAGGAACTCTTCTAGAACATGGCCACATAGCCCAAAAGCTCCACAAAAAACTATGGATGCCGGCCATGAAAGCCTTTGTATTGTTTTATTACACATGTGTACTTCCTAAAATAAGTGATGGTGGCATGTAACTATGGTCCATAACACATTGCAGAAATAATCCAGTTTGAGACTGCTTTAACTGTCCTGTTCAATGCTAGGGAATTCTGGGAACTGTAGTTTTGTGTGACATTTACCCTGCTCTGTCAGAGATCTCTAATGCCACAATAAACTACAATTCCCTAGCATTTAGCCGGGGCAGTTAAAGCGGTCTCAAATTGGATTATTTCCGCAGAGTGTTTTGTCTTACTTTAGGGAAAGAATGAGACCATCTGAATGTAACAAATTTGCATATAAATATATATTAAATGTACTGTAAACATTGTGTGTACTTTCAGTTTTGAATACCATATATACTTGTGTAGATGTCAATCAATAAAAATTTTGATCCATAAAACCTGGGTCAACTTATACATGGGTCAATACGGTAATAGGCTCCTTTCCAGGCCGGCAGTCTTCCAAGGCAACAGCCAGGATGGGGAGGGGAATGGAGGGACAGCACTGGCTCCCCAGTCCTCATCCCTACCCTGGGGGACATAGCCAAGGGGAGGAGGAGAATCTCCACTTTGGCCACCTCTCAGGAGACAGCCACAGTGGGGAGGAGAATAGCCCCCCCTATGCCTCATCCTCAGCCCAGCTGCCCCATGGAAGAGAGCCAGGGTGGGAGTGAGGATGGAGGGCCAGCACTGGCTCCCCAAGCCTTGTCCCACCCTGGCTGCAGCACAGGAAACAGCCACAGTGGACGGGGGAGGATGAAGGGTCAGCACTAGTTCCCCAGTCCTCATCCCTACCCTGGGGGACACAGCCAAGGGGAGGAGGAGAATGGAGGGCCAGTGCTAGCTCCCCAAGCTTTGTTCCCACCTTGGCTGCCTCTCAGGAGACAGTAAGTGTTGGGGGGAAGCAGGGCAAGCACTTGCCCCCCAAAGCCCTTCCCCAGCCTGGCTGTGTTCCAAAGGAACAGCTGGGCTGTGCCGAAGGGAGGAAGGGTGGACGATTAACCCTGGAGCTTCTTCCCAAGCCTGTCTGTCTCCTGAGGGGATAGCTGGGCTGCACTCTTATCAATAGTTCTTTTTTCAGTGTGCTTTAAACAGAAACCATTAAGAACTCGGCATGTGTTTGTTTTTGCAAAAGTCATTTCCAAAACAGGCCATGTATAAAGTATTCAGAAAGTATTTATGTGTTTTTGAAGTCATTTAAATATTTCTCTTTTTGTATCTTAACACTGCTTAGCACTTCTACATTCCCATTATCATTATTATTTAGGATACTGGTGCAATTATATATAATAATGGTAATAGCAATAATACATTTGCTTTATTTCAGGATAATTAGACACACAAAATAAGAGTCTTTTTTAAAAAGACAACTGGATAAAACAAATAATTCTTTAAGAGCAAGGGCTTCGTTTCTCATTTTTCCATCTCATTTCCTTAAATATTTGTTGAGTTAAAGATAAACCGGATCATCCCCTGTAGTATGGAATTTATGTATTTTTTAGATGGAAGTTTTAGCTCAATTGGTACTTTTAATATTGTACTTTATTTCAGTATTTTTTTCCACAACAATTTTGCTCATGTTTTTAATGACACGAAAGCCATCCTTGAGAAATTATTGCAATTCTTTGTGAAAACATTTTGACTGTTACAACATGAAGGGAGTGAGCAGGTATACAAACAAATGCTTAATATATTGAATATATGAAATGTAATTTTAAAAGGATATATGATAGAAAGATTATCAACTAAAACATACAGAGAGAAAGAAATGTATTCCTTATTGCATATTATACTGTTTGGTAGAAAAGTTAGCAAACAGTGTAATATGCAGTAAGGACTATATTTCTCTCCGCATGTTTTAGTTGATATTCATTCTTTCTAACATATATCTTTTGACACGGCAAGTTGACCTTTTGTTCAAAATTGATATTTGGAAAGTGGGAATATGTATGAAGTTATGAGGAAAAATAAATTTTTATATATTAACATAGAAATGAAACAAAGTAAAACAGAAATCACTTGCAAGGACAGTTCTAACATTAAAATTTTAGAACTTTTGCTCACAGTCAGATCTGCTAGAGTGTGTACCTGAAAGTACTTAATTATGAGTACCTATAAGTTCTAACCTAAATGTCTAAATGGCTGTCTTGATGACCATCATTATTCGTCCTTATATCTATGAAGTCCTTACTTCTGTGCAAAGGTGGTTAGGACTGCTGACTCTGGCTCTAGAAGCACCAACTCAATGTCCTTTTCTCCTGTATGCATTCCTTGCACAAGAAGACAGAGCAAGGAACAACTCTGGGCTCCTAGCTGCCCAGACCACATCTTTGCCACATCTGCGTTAGGGGAGAACATGATTTGAGTATGGGCAATTGGGGGACACCCACAGGTTGGATTTGAGGCTCTGACAAAGTGAATTAGAACCTCAAAGTAGTTCAGTCAGTAAATCTCTCCATTGGTTAATTATTGGTTCCACATTGCAGTGGGCAGGAGGGCAAACAAGCCTAATGTAAAGTATAAAAAGATTACTTATGAACAGGAGCTCCACATACAGGAGAGAATATTTTGAAGCCACTCTATCTTGTTATTTTGTAACATGTAAATGTTTTGTATGCCATATTTGTTGAGGTCTTCTAACTGAAGATGAAGTGCACCCAAGGTTATCTGATTTTGTGCTTGCTTGCTTGCTTGTTTGAGTTATACAGAGGTAGCATTCCATACGATGTGTTACATAAGATGAAAGGATAGCTCCCTACCCCATTGTTCAGGTGAGTAGGAAAAGAAGCACATGAACAAGTACCAGAAAACGTAGGAGTCTTTATTTTTGTCTTTGGAAACAACTAACTGTACACCGGGGTGTGTTTTAAAACTTTCACAAACTTTTAAAAAACTTTGGGGAGGGGAAGGATTTTTGAAAAATAAAATGAAAATGCAACACTTGAGGACTTGCCCAATCTGGAAAGTGGTCCTCAGCCTTAGTTGTCTTTAAATTCTCATGGGAGAATTCAGCTACCATAGCAATATACCTGTTCTCCCACCTACACACAACTGTTTTCTTCCCTTATTTGTGAGATATATTCTGGGAGGGTTCTAAGAGAAAGACCTCTCCCCACTCTTGCTGTCATTAGCTGCCCTTGAGAAAACCTCAACTCATGGCACCCCTATGTATGAGACTTCTTCAAGCCCCCCATCCTGCACTGCTCTGAGTCTTGTAGATTGAGTCCTGTGGCCTCCCTGATTGAGTCTTATCTTTTACTTTTCCTAGCATATATGCTTCTAATGAGTCAAGTCTTCTCGTGATGTGGTGAAAGTATAACAGCCTCAATTTAATGTTCAGGCTTGATCTGTTCAAGGATCCATTAGTTTGTCTTTTGAGTTGTCTGCAGTATTCTCAGTACTCTCCTCCAGCCCAACATCTCAAAAGAGTTGATTTTCTTTTTTTCCCCCCTGCTTTCTTCACTGTCCAGCTCTCACATCCATACATAGTGATGGGGAATACAATGGAATGTGCAATTCTAGCAATTTCAATTTCCTCCTTGTCTAGGTTGAATTTATGTAGATCCTCTGTGGTCATTATTTTTATTTGTTTTTTTAAGTTCAATAAACCAACCTTTGAATTTTCTTCCTTAACCTTCCATACTAACTGTTCCAAGTCTATGATGTTTTCTGCTAGTACTTTTGTATCAACTGTGCATATCTTAGGTTGTCAATGTTCCTTTATTCTATCTTTATGCCTTCTTCTGAGTCTAAAACTGGTTTTTTTATGATATTTTCTGCATACAAGTTGAACAAGTAAGATGATAATATGCACCCATGCCTGCCCTCCTTGCCAGTTGGAAACCATTCTGTTTCTCCATATTCTATTCTTGTTAGCAGTGTCACTGCTGTTCTCTTTGTGAGATCTTACATCAGTGTCATCCATCACTACTGCTGCTCCCCACTCTTGCATTTTTTAAAAAAAATTCATGAAGAAATCAGGTGGAGGTGGAAAATTACTTTCTTGACAGGGGATACTTATTGTTATAGAGAAAGCTAAAAAGTAAAGCCTAAGCAGTATAGTTCCACTGATCTTTAGAAAAATATTTGTAAAGTTGCCTTTATACTTTTCAGTTCTAGTAGAATTTCTGTCTGTTTGGTAGGGTGCTCTTCTTGGTTTTATTGCAAAGCTCGTCCCCACAAATAGTCATTCTATGAGAACCTTGAGACCTGGACTTTCTTTGGAACAGATTTTAGAGAAAGCTGCATGGATTCTTGTGGGCAAGATGCTTCTTAGATAGAAGGAACTAAAATTATTATTTATAAATGCATTACATATTTAGCTAATAATGAAAAATAACCCATTCTAATAGTAGCATGCCAACTTTGTATTGGTTTGTTTAAGAGAGACTATAAATGTTTCCCTATTAGTGAAAATTTCGCTGATGTTGATTTTCTTATAGTTTCTCCCCCTTTTTCTCCTTGAAAGAGCCTTCTGGAAATAATTTATTCCCCGTAGGCTAGATTTGTCTTGGGCTGTTTTGAAAATATGTATTTAACATTCATGCCAGGAAGATATGGTTCTAGTGTCTCAGTCTTCATTCATCAGTTGCTCATGTGTTTAATATAGACACCATATTTATTAGCATCAGTAGTTGTGATACCCGCATGGCAGATCAACCTTGCTAGAGAATAGCATTTCCAAGCATGCTACAATGTGATTAGGAAAAGGTAACGTTAGCTTATATGTTAACTCAATGCCAATTTTCTTACTAGGTTATGTGAGGCACCCACATTCGGCGGCAGAGAGTAAGGGACAACAAATCATGTTCCATCCTCCATTAAGAGAGTCCTTGCTACATTTCAGGATCTTGTCTACTTCTTTCACAACTGCTGTACCATGTCCTAGTCTTCTGATTTCTTGACTTAAGGCTTTACTCTGATTGATGATTGAGCCCAAGTGTGAAAAATCTTGAACTCTGTCTATCTCTTCATCATCTGCTTTAAAGTTGTGTAGATTGTCATAATTTTTGTTTTCTTGGTGTTCAGTTATAAACCTGCCTTTGCACTTCTTGCCTTGACCTTCTTCAATAATTTTTCCATATCTCTGATACCTTGTACTAGTATCATGGTGTCATCTGCATATCATAGATTGTTGTTCCTATTGGCCAGTAATAAAATTTGGGCAAGGCCAACTCCCGGTGCAGTCTGAGTAAAAATTACCCAGCTACAGCGAAAAGCAGAATATAAAAGCAAACCCCCTAGCTATTGGTATTAGCAGTGCACTTAAAACAATCATAGACAGTGGATCTCATCCAAAGTTCCTGGAGGCTTTTATCTTCTGTTATAATATATACACAATACAGCAGTATACACATACATATATGCACACACACAACCTCTCTGACTTATAATCAAATTCAGTCTGCTTCACAGCTCAAAATTTAGTCCACACACACTCAGCAATAAACCACACGCTCACAGCAGCAAAGCAGCTACTGCACCAGTCATAGCTCACAGCCAACCAAACATTCCAACTGCCAACAGTCAACTTCCAGCTGTCAACTGAACTCTATCAATCAAAATATTTTTCTGCTGTTTAAAGACATATTACACCAATGTTCCTTCCTCCAATTTTCACTCCTCTCTCTCTCTGAATCCCATCCTGCTTTTTGTATGGTGTTCTCAGCAATGCAAATGCACGGTAAGAGGAATAGAATGTTCAGTGTGGTGAGTCCAGTATTCCTTCAGGTGGTATAAGAGAAACAAATGAAGCATGGGACACATGTATTCAAAGCTGTAAAACGGCATTCTGTACAAGTAGCATCTTGAGATGAATCAGTTTTTCTCCCAGAAAGATCTGTTCCCTGGGGAAGGATGGTGTTATAAAGGCTATCCTCAACAGTGGGCCAAGTAGGAGCTGAAAGAGCTGCTTTGCTCTGAGCTGGCTTCAGAACAAGTCACTGTGGACTGGGTGACTGTGGAGATTGCTGGTGCCTCAGTACCCTAAGTAATCTCCATAATGACTTAGCACACAATACTTCACTCTGAAAAAAAAATCAGAACTAGGTACAGTGGTCCCCCGGGTTACGAATCCCCCGGGGAACGAAATCCCAGGGGTGCGAAACCGGCGGGACAGCAAAAATTCCCCCGGGATCCGAAGGATCCCCCAGGGAACGAAACGGAAAAACCGCACGGCCCCTTTAAATCGGCCGTGCGGTCCGTCCGCTAAAGCGGTCCCCCGGGATACGGTCATTTCCGGGTTACGAAAGGTAATCCGGAACGGATTACCTTCGTAACCCGGGGGACGACTGTATTAAGAATCAAGGACACGGTGAAAGGAACCATAGTTTGAATGACAGGAGGGAGAAGTACATGTCCAGGAACCTCAGATGATGCAACACTTTGTTTTTTCTTACAGTTGTTGTTTGTTAACTTTCCCTTTTCTAACATATGAAAACTGATTCAATTAAGCTATGCTGTACTAAAATGCACAAAATTAAAATAGCAAAAATTAAAAATGAAAGCCATTAAAAGAACATTTCCTTGCAAGGGGAAAAGTGCAAGGATAATTAATTTGCCTAAAGTCAATATAATCTTCCAATCAAATCCCATTAAATGACTGGGAGTGGGAAAATACTAATCTGATATCCACAAAAAGATAATGCTCCTCTAATGAGAAGAGTATGCCCTATAATCAGGGTTCCACAACGCTCTCCTTTTTCATCACCTTCTAAGCCATTGTGGCCTCTGAGACTATCTTTTTGACTCCCAGTCCCTCCAAACTCCCTAGACTGTCCTTTTTCTGATAAGAAAAAATAGAAGTGTGAATTGCCTTTACTGGAAGCTTCCAGGAGCAGCAGTTTGGCTTTTAAATGGGGTGGTGGGGGGTGAGAGTGCTGCACAGTGGAATATAAGGAAGTTTTGCTTTTCAAAACTGCACTGGAACTTCCACCTGTTTTTGCATTGTGCTTTTCTGTATTGTTTTTGCAATTTTGTTTTTGTTTTTTGCCTATCCATGTTGCTGCCAGAGAGTGCCGGGGCCAAAAATTGAATCTGCAGTGTTTATACACTTCTGCTCTAAACTGCACTCAGAAGATGTACCTGGAGAAAGGTCTCAGTGTTAATTTCAGAGCACAGGCAGGTTCATGATAGGAATGGCGTCCTGTCATGTGTTGCTATTATTATTAATAATAATAATAATAACCTTTATATAGCGTTGTAAATTTACACAGTATTGTACATACAATCTTTTAATTAGATGGTTCCCTGCCCTCAGGCTTACAATCTAAAAAGACACAACACAAAAGGAGAAGGGAAAGGTGGTAGGAAAGGAGATGAGGTCCAGTGGTTCTCCTCTCCCTCTGGAACCTGGACCAAGGCAGATGGACTGGAGGGAGGGCTCAGCTTCTTAATACGTAGTTAAAACGAGGCATCTTGGGGCAGACGGCACAATCCTGGGAATGCTTCCCTTAACAATATAGTCTTTAAATCAGTTTTGAAACTTGTTAGAGAAGTGATGAGGCACACATGTGGGGGGAAGAAGGTTCCAGGAGTGAAGGGCAGCAAGTGAGTAGGGACAAATCTGGAACGGGGCAGTGGAAATCATAGGCTGGGACAGGAGACTTTGACTACCAGAACGGAGGGTATGAGTAGGAATGTAAGGAGAAAGAAGTTCAGGTAAATAGGGAGGGGCCAGTCCATGGAGGGCTTTGAAAGTCAACAACAAAAGCTTCTACTGGATGTGGAAGGGAAAGGGGAGCCAATGAAGGGAGGATAAAAGAGAAACATGGTCAAAACGGCGAGCGGATGTGATGCTATCTTGATGTTTCACCCTGTATATCTGGCAGTTTTTTAAAACATAATAGTGGATTTTTTAATAATATAGCTAGAAAAGGTACCCATTTTGTGACAGTGTATGTTGAACTTTGTTGCTGAAATGTTTCAGACTGACATATCGTAATATCTTGCAAAACATTTTATTACGATAAAAATAATGATAAACCTTAAGAAAAATATTGTTACATTGTGTGGTTTTTATTTTCTTTTTTTAGCTTTATGACAAAATTAATACAAAATCTTCACCACAAATCAGGAATCCACCAAGTGATGCTGTACAGAGAGCCAAAGAGGTAAATATTATAAAGCCTGTTTTAAATCTGTCAAATAGAGTATTGTATATTCTAACTTATTACCGTGGGCACTTAGTATCCGCTAAGGTTTGATTCCAGGACCCCTAATGGACACCAAAATTCATGGATGCTCAAGTCCCATTGTCTACAGTAGCATAATAAAATGGTGTTCCTTATGTTATAAAATGCCAGAATCAAATTTTGCTTTTTGCTTTTTTTAAAAAAAAATTATTTTATATTCAAGCTGTGGAAGAGGAATCCATGGATATGGAGGGCCAACTATGTTGTAGAACTCCAGCTGAGTCAGTTGTTAGATGTTGTCCTATTGCTTAAATCAGTCAATAGAAAAACTCTATAGTTTTATAAATAGTCTACTCAGGGCAGTAATTACTTACTTCTGAGTGGTAACAACTGGTAGGTTCCCATACCGTATTGCTGTTTGTTTAGGCCTTTATTTCAGTTTTGCTATTCTTTTATCACAATCCTCTTCCAAGAGGATTTGTTTTCTTTTCTTTTTTCTTTAGCAGTACCAGACATCTGTGTTCAATGCTGATCTCAGTATTTCATTTATTCTTTTTTTTCCCTACAAGGTTCTTCTGCTCGGCTATAAACAAAACCTATGTTCTAAAAGATACTTAATTCTTATAAATTTATTCTGTCTATAATATCATCCTTTCCCCCTTCTATCTGACTACTTCAAGGAGAAGGACTTTTCTTTTGTTTTTATCATGGCTCTACCAATGAGTATGTCATTCATTTTTCTATTTCTCATGCTTAGAAAGTTCAGCTATATTTCACAAACAATTCTCTACTGTATAACCACAGCATGAAATCTGTTCTTTTTGTTTTGTCTTCCATCTTGCTTCCTTGATTGAATGATGATGTGGTAATTAATAATGCAATCCTTTCCTTGACGTTCAGTTCTTCAAAGTCAGAATCCTTGACATATCCAACTTCCTATCAAGCTCCTATTGATAGAATGGGTGGGAAGAAAGAATCTGCTTCACTAGTCTGTTTCTGATTGCTTGAAATTGATTTCCTTCCCTTTTCTTTCAAGTAATACTACTAATAAAAATAATATTTATTTCTAACCCACCTCTCGCCATGGATCAAGGCAGGGAACAATGCATTAAAATATAACAGCAGAAGGACACATAACATTAGTTAAAAGAACATAGATATTAAAAACAGTTTAAAATAATTTAAAAACTCATAATTTAAAAATAAACTGGATAGGCCTGTTCAAAGAGAATGGAAGATTGGAAATAGAAAAGTAGCAAATAAAAATACTATTTTATAACATGTGTTTTGCTTTGCAATTAATTAAAATGTACTTAGGTTTAAGTGGGAAATTAAATTTAAAACCCACTATTGCATCTGTCTACAGGGTAGCATAACATTGTAATTAAACAATTAGCTTCTGTCAGACTTCACTATAATGGAGTTATCGTTCATTTTACAATACTAGACAAAGAAAGTTTATTTCAGCATTTAATTCATTCGTTTATCTTCTGTTTTTGTTCATAGGTATTGGAAGAAATTTCATGTTACCCAGAAAACAGTGATGCAAAAGAACTTAAACGTATTTTAACACAACCTCATTTCATGGTAAGCAGCTATTGCAGTGACAGTTCTTAAAATCCTCATCATCTGCTTCCGAAGAGAAAATAGCACACAAAGCATATAAAAACAGGAACAATCTCACTGATTGCACAGAAATATATGCAGTCATCAGTTTTAATAAACTTTGTTAGCAGACTAATTGACAATAAATGAACTTAGTGACACTTTATGTATGCTTGTAGTCACAGTGAGACCTTTAATATTTGAGATACAATTTTTTGTCAGCCTAAAGCTGAACTCCTAGATATAATCACCTGGGTTATGTGCCACTGAATTCAAGGCACTCTAAATTAAACTGAAGGGTTGTTAAAAGGAAATTCAGTGAGAGCATCTAATGTTATAGAAATATCAATTCTCAGTAATGTCTCATTAACATTTGCAATAATGAATTTGCTAAATATTGTTAATTCCATTTATTTCTAACCTTCCTTTTTACACTTAACTGAACTTAAAAATTATATCTCATTGTAATGAGTAAAATAAAATGGGGCTCATATTCCACAAGGACCTTATGGAAGCAAAGACAGAGAGATAGTTGGTTCCTAAGATAGGTTAGCATATAGAAATGTTATTTATTATTTATTTAAAAGATTTATCTATCACTCTTCAGCTGTATACAAAGATAACACATAAAATACAACATGAAGCATGCAAGAACAAGAGAAAAATACATTAAAATGTAATACAGTATGGCCTCCTTCCCATTCTTCCCATATCTGTGGAAATGTGAAAATGTGAAACTGTGGATGATAGTGAACCCTACTGAATTCATAATTTGGACTCGTGCAGAAGACTCAGTCAAGATATTTCTCCAAAGTTTCAACAACTTCCACCCCACCATTAACCTCAGCCTGGAACTATCTACAGAACAAGTTCACTTTCTGGACACCACAGTACAGCTACAAAATCGACATCTAAGCCCCACACTATATTGCAAACCCACTACACATACTTACATGCCTCCAACTTGCACCCTGAGCATACCACCAGATCCATAGTCTACAGCTAAGCCCTCCGATACAATCACATCTGCCACAAGGCAGGGATCCCACAAGACAGGGATGCCAAACAAGGAATTACAACAAGCATTCCTCAAACTACAATATCCACCATATGAAGTAAAAAAACAAATAAGGCAAGACTTGTACCCAAGACTGATTTATTACAGAACAGATTGAAGAGAGAAAATGACAAAACCCCGCTAGTACACCTGCCAACTGGGACTTCTCAGGTGCATCAATGAACTACAACCTGTCTTGGACAATAATGCCACTCTTTCAAGGGCTCTTGGTGGCAGACTTTTACTTGCCTACAGACAGTCTTCAAACTTCAAGCAGTACTCATCCACAGGAAGACACATGACACAGATGGGGACACAGGTACTAAGCCTTGCCACAAACCAAGATGTTAACTCTGCCTGCGTATTTATCCAGGACATGTCATCACAAGACCTAATGGCATCACCCATAATATTAGAGGGACTTTCACATGCTCATCCTCCAATGTGATTTATGCCATGCTATGTCATCAATGCCCATCTGCCCTCTACATAGGGCAAAGAGGCCAGTCCCTGGATAAAAGGACATAAACCAGACATTAGGAATGGGAATGCACAAAAACCAGTGACAGAACATTTCAATCTCCCTGGGTGTTCCATCTCAGACTTCAGAACAGCAGTCCTTGAACAAACGAACTACAAAGGTAGAGTGGAAAGAGAAACAGCAGAATTGGAATTCATCCATAAACTACAGTCCCTCAGCAATGGATTGAAAAAGGCTAATGGCTTCCTGACTCACTACACACATTTCAACACTGTCTGTCCCCAGGGGGGCATCTCATCTATTCTCTTCACCTACATGATAGTTTCCAATGTCAAACTGGTCTTGATTCTTCATTTCCATACACATTGGCCAGTTTACAATGTCTTTGTTCACTAACAACCATTGTTAGAACTGTACTTGCTATTTCATTTCCATTCACAAAGGATTTTGAATTTGAATTAACATTCTCACATACCAGTGGCATATATATGTCTGTCCTGGTTTCTGCTCCACTAAATGCATCTGAGGAAGTAGACTGAAGTCTACAAAAGCTCATGCTGCCGATTTCTTTCTTTCAGTTAGTCTCAAAGGTGCTACAAGATCTCTCAACCTACTTATTCTACAGGCTAACACAGCTATATCTTTGACTTCTGCCCCTATTGAAATGAATAATTTCCAGAGGAAGTTGATCATAGTGTAATGCTCGCGGACCTAGAGATTCCTAGAGAAAACATCTCCCTAGGTCCGTATCTATCCCGCCTTATTCAGGAGGATCTCTAATCCTCCAGAAGGTCTTTGGTTACAAAATGGTTACAAGGGAACAAAGTAGATGGGAAACTTTTATTCCATGAATGCTGCTTCTATTAATTTGTCTTAATATTCTGTTTCTAGGCAGGGCAGGCTCCAGGGCCAAATTCAAACAGGACAGAGCCTCAACTGGCAGAGTCCAGATAGAAGGAGCAATAGAATAAGCAAGGGCATTAAGAGACAGTGAGTCAGGCAAGTGCAGTCTCAAGGCACAATGAAATGTAACCCAAGTTCAACCATGCAGGAATGGGAATAAGAAGGAGCCAAAGAACCAAGAAGGGTGCTGACAAGAAATAGTAGAAGCAGTTCCAAGCAGCTTTCTTTGTCCAGAATGTGAGCTCCAAGTTCAGTCCTTCAGGTGTAATAGGCATTGACCTCTCCTGGGAAGTAAACACTGGAGGTGTGAATTGGTTACATGTAAATAAATTTAGGCTGTGCTCATGATACTGTGATTTAAAGGTATAATTTTAATTTTGCTAGTTGTTTATCTCACAACTATTGCCATTACATTCAGCAATATATGGAAATTACAATTTATGAGTAACATTACTGGTAGTACAAAAAATATTACTAGGGATTCTGTATGGTGTAGTACAAGAGGAGGTCAACTTTTCATCTATGTTCCCCTGTATTTTCCTTGGTTCAATGTTGTCCACATCCCTAGAAACTAGAATATTTGGGTTGAATATGGGGTCTCTTTCTCACCTATGTGCCCAGCTGAGAAGTAAACCCTCTAGGTCAAAACTACAGCACTGTGATTTGCCATAGCCATACTATGGGCATTACCAAATGAGGCTGGGAAATTAGCTCCGGTGAACCAAATTTTATTTCTTATTTTCAGGGTGTCAGTGTTAAAAATATTTCCTCAGCATTGCTAAATTGTATAATGCTGCTTCTTGTTTTTGGTAATGTACATTTTAAAATAGTTTTGTATTTGTGTATAGAATATCACATATATCCAAATAAGAACCACTGAGTACATACGTAGTTCAGAAATACTGAAAGTAACTTTGATTTTAAAATCTGACAGGATATGTTACTTTTCTTGTAGAAGAATAGGCACAAGAAATTATGGAATGTGACAACTGTATCTTCCTGCAGGCCTTGCTTCAAACTCATGATGTAGTGGCACATGAAGTTTACAGTGATGAAGCGTTAAGAGTTACACCACCTCCCACATCTCCATATTTAAATGGAGATTCTCCAGAGAGCGCCAATGGTGACATGGACATGGAGAATGTAACACGAGTACGATTGGTTCAATTCCAAAAAAATACAGATGAACCAATGGTAAGTAGATCATTTCTGTTTATCATAGTTAAAGCTAAAAGCTTCAAATTAGCTAAACTAAAACCTAAAAATTCTTAAATATTGTACAGATATGTTAAGGGGCTGTGCAGCCCCAAAGGGGCAGCTTCCAGCCACCCCTTTTACAGCCAAATCGGGGCTGTGGCAACCAAACACCATGGGCCGAATCTGACCTTTGATCCTTGTAATGGGGCATGATGTCACTGCTTTGGTTCTGCGTCATGTGGACACAGTGGCAGATGAATGCTATGACCCACATGCCATGTGATGCGGCACGCGGTGTCACACCACCCTGGGGGCATAGCCAGGACGTGTATCACATGGATGCAATGCCCTGACTCTTCCCCCCAACCCAGTCTTTAAGGCTGGTCTGTTCAGGGCATTAGTTACAACACTGCATATAACATTTTTGGGATGGTGGGTTCTACCTCATATGTCAACTGCAAGGCAGGAGTCCATATTCTTTTCTGTTATATTCCATTGGGACTCAACTCCCCTTCTCCCTCAGTTTAATTATTTCTTGCCCTGCTAATTGGATGGAGGCAACCCCTTCTCCAGGTAGTAGGCAACATAATAAATGGATAGGAAAGAAGATTTAGATAAAGGTAATAAGGAGCAACACAAAACAGAAAATAAAATGGACAAAAGCAGCCTTGAAATGCCAAAAGCCATGCAGATGACTGCTTCCCAGTGAGTCTCTGGAGATGATAGTCAAAATAGATTAAAGAAAATGTTTATGTCCTCTTGAGAAAGTGATAACGAGGACATAATGGCAGAAACAAAAAGAGGAAAAGAGTCCAGGCAGACACCTGGCTCTGACAGCATTATTATGGAGGATGAAAGGAGTAAAGAGTCCAGCTGGATGCCTGGCTCAACTCTCATAAAAATGCTTACCACAAGTACTAAAAAGGTGGCCAAGTGGAAGACAAGCAACTTCGAAATGGAGTAAGTCAAATTAAACTTACCTAAAGTGCCAAAAAGAGCTGTGGAGGCTGAAGTTTCTCCATGGTCTGCAAGCAGCTGCCATTTTCAGGGCCTTAAATTCTTAAATACTTAGTTTCTTAAATTTTTAGTTTCTTAAATTTCTGAATAGAATTGGCTGCTTTTTCTTGTAAGATGAGACTTCTTTTTTAAAAAAAACATAACAGTTGTAACTTGCATTGAGGATTCCACTGCATGAAAGTAATGTTTAAGCCACCATGGCCATGTTTGATTTCCTGTCAAATCGTATTTCTGATGTTTTGGCAGTAATTTGTGTAAATGAAGTGGATGAGTGCTTATGCAAATTGTGGTTGGCAAATAGCAGCTGTAACTGCAGAATATACCATATTGGTATATTCTTGGGGTAGATTCTTCATAGAAAAAAAAATTCAACCATCTGAACTTGGTTGAGTACCTAAACAGTTTTGTTATTGACTTTTAGATTATTTGATCTATTTTACCAGGGCATCACTTTAAAAATGAATGAGTTGAACCACTGCATCGTAGCAAGAATTATGCATGGAGGAATGATTCACAGGCAAGGTAATGTTGAATGAAACATAAACATTAACACAGTGTTTATTTGATAATATTCAAATGTTCAATTGTTATTTGGGCTTGATGGTTTTGTGTCCAACGGAGTATAAAGTGCTGAGGATGTTTTAATGGCTGTTGTTCCATGGCTCTCTAGGGAGTCCTGTTATCACACCTTATTACATATCAGTCCTTTGGTAGGCTTGCAGTTACTGACTGCAAGATTTAAAGCATGCAAGCTGATAGCAAGCAAATATTGTTATTCATGTATGTATTTAAGGCAGTTATATTTGTAAGAAAAAGCTCCCCCAGAATGGCTTAGAAATAGCTAGTTGGCAGTCCATGCTTTCATGATTACAATGTAAATAAGATACCACATGCAAAGAAAAGGGACTGGCGGGGAGGAGTGGAATTGTCCAGAAGTTACTGGTATCTTGGAGATATACCTCAATTCTGTTCTTCACCTGCAGAGGCCACAGCAATATCAGTGGGATCTGGGGGGCGGGGTTCTCACCAGACACTAGTGCCCAAGCATGATGGAGATAAGCCTAGCTGCACTTCCTCTTTTTCTGTGGCCAGAGTTGGAAGTAGGAAAGAGGAGCTTTCACCAACTACTAGGGCTCAGGCACAATAGAGATTTTCCTGGCTGCTCTTCTTTTCCCTCAGCTAAGGAATTAGTGAGTACAGTAGAACTGTCAGTGTAGATGAGTTTAGGTGTACTGTATATAGTCAACTATAAATCAAGCTCATGTATAAATGGAGGGCAGGTTTGGGGGCCAAAATTATGGATTTTGATATGACTCCTAAATAAGTCAAAGGTAAAACTTATGGGTATGTAACGAAGGATGCAAAGAATGAATCTAAAGACTTCCATTTTAGTACTGGGATTGGGGGGCGGGGGAGATTTAGGATTTGATTTTATTTTAACTTGGTGTATTTTATTGTTGTAACCCGCCCGGATTCTTCATGATTGGGCGGGCTAGAAGGACAGGTTGCTTACCTGTAACGGTATTTCTTTGAGTGGTCATCTGCGAATACATTAAAATGGGTTGTACTGCACCTCCGCAGTCAAATTCGGAACTTTCTGGAATCACTGGGCAAAGTACAGCTTGCAACTCTTTGCAACTTTTTGGCGGTAGCTCCGCCCCTCCTCTATATAAGCCCAGTCCCCGCTCTTTTCCAAAAAATTTTCACCGCTAAGCAACAGAGGAGCGGAACCAATCATGAGCAGGACACTGAAGGGAGGAAGGGCGGGATTTGTATGCATTCGCAGATGACCACTCGAAGAAATACTGTTACAGGTAAGCAACCTGTCCTTCTTCTTCGTGGTCTCTGCAAATCATACAAATGAGATAGACCGACAAGCTTAGGTAAGCGGTGGAGGGAGTGTCATGACAAGAGTTATAGGATGGACCAAATAACATTTATTTGTTAACAACAATAAAAATTGTCAAATTGAACCAACATTAACACGCGCTTCTCATTTGTTATATAGAAACCAAGAACATCGGTAACATACTCATTAAATTGAGTAATATTCATATAACACTCATTAAACTGAGTTGTAGGCACAGCAAGTGGAGAGAGTGACTCGAACCCGAACATAAGGGGCAACCATATATCATAGGTATGCCATGAACCATACAGTGTACAAATAGGCCCAAAAGCCAGAATGCCCTTAGTAGTGCAATATCCTTGTAAACAGTGTTCAAGCGAGTGAAAATGTTTTGACAGATCAACATATTTGTCAAACATAGCAGAAAACATCAGGGACATGAGTTAGTGAATAGCAGACAGTAACACTGCCCTCGCAAAGGCTGCATCGGTGCTTGCTCTGGTGTCCAACCTGTAATGTCTGATAAAAGTCATGGGTTGGGACCAGACAGCAGCCAGCGGGACCCCAGTCAGAAACGCGGAGGATGTCGCTACCGCCCTAGTTGCATGTGCCCTGACCCTGGCAGGGAAGGTTCTACCTGACAGTTCATAGCAGAGGTGGATGGTACCGGCCACCCATTTAGAAAACCTCTGAGCAGTCACAGGTAGTCCCTTATTTGGCTCTGAATAGCACTGGAACAGTCTGTCAGAGCAGCTTGAACCCGAAGCCCTCTGAACGTCCAAGGAGTGCAAATGACGCTCGGTATCGGTCGGGTTCGGAGCCAGGGTCAGGAGCACAACGTCTTGGCACATGTGGAAAGCAGACACTACCTTAGACAAAAAGGTAATGTCGGTATGGAGGACAGCCTTATCCTTATGAAATTTGAGGAAAGGCTGGTCCCTCCGCAAGGCACAAATCTCGCCTGCACGGCGGGCAGAAGTGATGGCTACCAAAAAGGCTGTCTTCCTGGTCACCAGCCAGTAGCCATCGGTTCAAAGGGCTTGGACCCCAAATAAAACAAAACCACCTCAAGGCGCCAAGCTGGGGCCAGTACCAAGACCGGCAGGTGAAGATTATTAAAGCCCTTCAAGAACCCCTTCACCAGAGAGTCCTTGAAGAAGGAGGGTTTCCCTTCAAATTGAAAATGGGAACAAATAGCAGACAAATAACACTTGATGGAATTGAGGCACAGCCCCGATTCCACCAGTGTCATCAGGAACTACAGCACCATCTGTGTCGACACCCTGGATGGAGAAACGCCTCTTGAAGCCAGGAAGTGAAGAAACCTCTGCCACTTGCAGGAGCAGGACCTCTTGGTCGCCAGCTTGTGGGCTGCCAGGATCACACGCCTCACTGCCGCTGGAAGGTCCGCTAAGGCCGGAGTCTCCATGCCACCAGAGGAAGGTCCTCGATGTCCAGATGCCGAACTCAACCCTCCTGAAGAGTGAGCAGATCGGGCATCGGCTCAATCTTCAAGAACTGGTTCCAAGACAGGTGAAGCAGGGATGGAAACCACAGTTGCCTGGGCCACCAAGGAATGATCAGGATGGCGTCTGCCTGGTCTCTCAACATCTTGGAGACGACCTTCATGATGAGTGGGAACGGAGGGAAGGTGTAGAGGAATTCCCCCGTCCAGCTGTGGAGGAAGGCATCCCCCAGGGAGCGTCGGGATCGGTCCTGGGAGCAAAACTGGATGCAGTGGGAGTTGGTCTCCGACGCAAACAGGTTAATCCAAGGAGTGCCCCACCTGAGGAACAGGTATGCCACCGTCTCCAGGTGCAGAGTCCACTCGTGGCACTGCGAATCTGACCTGCTGAGCTGGTCGGCCAGGACGTTTTCTTCTCCTGAGAGATGAACTGCCTGGAGGATGATGTCCCTCAGTATGCACCAGTGCCAGATGCGAAGGGTTATCTCTAGCAAGGTTGGAGACCTGGTGCCTCCCTGCTTGTTTATGTAGTACATGACGGTAGTGTTGTTCGTCAGAAGCTGTACTACCTTGCCGAGGAGCTTGAATTCGAAGGCTTTCAGGGTTTTTTCCACAGCCAATATCTCCAGGGCATTGATGTAGAGATCTTGGTGACATAGCTGCCATTTGTCCATTATGGGGAGGCCCATTGTGTGGGCTCCCCAGCCGTCTAGAGATGCGTCCATGGTGAGCATGACCTGCGGCTCTTGAAGTACAAAGGACATTCCGGGAGTCTAGCCACCATGAGAGGGACCGAGCGACTGGCCTCAGTACCGTGAGCCACTTGCCTGGAGGGCCGGCCATTGGGTCGAAGACGGACTGCAGGGATTGGAAGAGAAGTCTTCACCACGGGGTGACAAAGGTGGTCGAGGCCATGTGTCCGAGTGCTACCTGAACATCCTGAGCTCAAACTCGTCTGTTGGAGCTGCAATGCCGGACGACCTTGGAGAGGGACTGGAAATGGTCCTCTGACAGGTACGCGACACAAGCGTCTGTGTCAAGGATGGCACCAATGAACTTGATCCTGGTGACTTGGGTCAAGTGGGACTTCTCGAGGTTTAACACCAAACTGAGAGACTGCAGGAGGGAGCAGCGAAGGAGATGTCCTGGGACAAGTCCTCTTTAGAGTGCCACGAAGAGCCAGTCATCTAGGTAGGGGAAGACTCTTGACCCTCACTGATGGAGGCAGGCAACCACGGGAGCCATGCACTTGGTGAAGACCCTCGGTGCTCTGGCCAGGCCAAAAGGCAGGACGTTGTAATGGTACATGTCCGTCCCGATGGCAAAGGAGAGGAATTTTCTGTGTCTCTCCCTGATGACAACTTGGAAGTAAGCGTCCTTCAGGTCTATTGTGGCAAACCACAGTCCCTGTTATAACAAAGGCAAGATGGAAGCAAGAGTTACCACCCAGAACATCTTGTACACAAGAAAGGTGTAGAGCTCCCGAAGGTCCACTATGGGACGGAGGCCTCCATCCAGCTTCGGTACCGTGAAGTACCGGGAGAAGAAAGCCTGGGGAATCTGGGAAGAGTCCAAAGGAGAAATAGCCCCTTTTTTCAGCAGAGTGCGTACTTCACCGAGAAGGGTGGGTGAGGGGTGTGTAGAAAGAACAGCTCCTGTAGGCGGGAGCTCTTCGAACTCGAGGGCATATCCCTGGGATATGATAGTCAAAGCGCAAGAGTCGGTGGTGATTTGGGCCCAGATGTTGTAGAAGGGCCTTAACAAGTCCAGAAAGAAGGGGCAATCAACAGATGCAACGGAGTACGCTGGTGCACGTCATTGCCCCTTCTTACCCGGGTCAGAGTCTGACTTCTTCGAGAAGGGCCTCCGGTACCGGGACTGCATCCATCTACCCAAGGAAGAAGAAGATAGGGAGGAGAACCTCTGCCTGGTCTCCTGGCGGCTGTACTGCCTCTCCTGTCCGAAAGGCCTCTGGCCCTGACCGGAGGACAACCTCTGGTCTCGGAAGCATCTTCGGGAGAAGGCCTGCTGGGAAGCGGACATCCCGTGCTTCTGAGCGGCTGACTTCATACGGTACTTGAAGTTCAGCCGCTCATCGGTGTCCGTAGCAAAGAGGCCCTCGCCATCGAAGGCCATATCCTCAATGGCAGCCTTCGCTTGCGGTGTAAAGTCAGAAGAACGCAGCCAGGCATGCCTTCAGAGGGCAATCGCAGAAGCCATGGACTTGGCCGGGCAGTCCGCCATGTGCCTGGCCGAGGTGATCATGAGGCAAGCCACAGAATGAGCCTCCTCTCTCAGCTGGTTGGTAGCCGGACACTTCTCCTGAGGGAGGTCTGCCAGCAAGGGGGACAGCCTCTCCATCAAGTACTGGATGTAGGCCCCCAAGCAGGTGTTGTAGTTGGAGGCCCACAGTCCAAGGGCCGAAGCCTGAAAGGTTTTCTTGGCCAGCCTGTCAACCTTTTTGTCCTCATGGTCGGATGGAGAGGAAGAAGTCTTCGGGATGAAGGACTTCTGGGACCCCTCCATGATGGCAGAGTTCTGTGGCGGGTTCGAATGGAGCTACGATGCCGACGAGGGGGGCGATCTTGTAGAGGGTGTCAATCTTCCTTGTAGAGGTCGAGGGGATTGATGCCGGATTCTGCCATGACCTCCTTGCGATCTTCTCCAGCGACGGCAAGAATGGTATGGCTGCCAAGGAGGGGGCAGAACCCTGCACCCGCCTCTCAGTGGGGTCCAGGGCCTCTTCCTCAGAACGAGTGACCTGAAGTTCCAAGGCGTCGGCCATCTTAATGAGGTGTTGCCCGAAGTGGTGGACGTTGTCTGTTGGGGACACCGAACCCGGCTGGTAGAAGCTCTGGACAGTGGGTGGCCTCTGCTCCTCGATATCGGTATCGACTGGCTACGGGACAGAGCCTTCACCCTCGAGTTCCTCCTCCTCTGAATCCGAACTGGCCTCCAGACATAGGACAGAGCTGGACGGAGAGTAGGCCATCTGAGTGGCATCATCACCTCTATGGGCCTCATCTTGACAGGCGGAGACAGTCGCCATCACCTCACCGCCAACCGTGGCTGAAACATCCAGTGGATGCCAACGCTTGCCTCGAGGTCTATCGAGGGTGGAGGGATCAACAGCCACAAAATACCTCCCAGACTCACTGTCGTAGTAGTATTCGCGCTCGTCGTCCAACTCCACCATCAGAGTAGGAGACCTCTGGGATCTCTGGTTCCGCTGGGGGGAGCGCTGGGCGGGAGTAAGGCTGCAAGGGACAGACACCTCACGTCAGGAGGGCTGGGCCTGAGGAGAGACTTCCCTTGGTATGGAGGCAGTCGGTACAGTGGCCAGCCTCTTGGTGGCGGGAATCTGCTTCGATGCATGTGGCAGCTCGGATCCCACGTCAGAGTCGGGGCGGGCCTTTTTTTGGAGGGATTCACCCTCGGAGGAATGCTTCCTCTTGGCAGAGGCTTTGGAGCTGGACTCCTCGGGGGAGGAAGAGCCATCTGCCGCGCCCTGAGAAGAAACTTTTGCCTTCTTACCCCAACTCTCATCCCTGTGGTCTTTGCCCAATCTGGGCTTGTCCTTTCCCTCCTTCCTGGAGGACTTGGACTTTTCACCTGCCTTCTTAGCCGATTTCTTGGCAGGGTGAGCCTCCGTCTCCCAAGGGGACTTGGAGGGAAGACCAACAGGGGAATCAGAAGCCGCCTTCTCCTGGGACTCACGAGGCATCTTGGAGGATGCGGCTGAAACCTTGGAGCCAGAGACCGGAATGGAGGTTGATGGAAGGATCTCCTGCGGGGCCAAAGCTCGGTCCAGATGGTAAGACTTCAACTGGGAAACCTGGTTCTTTCGAGCTTGCGGAGTCAGGGACCTGCAAAGGGCACAGCTCTGGGTGTCGTGAGCTTCGCCCAAGCAGATCAGGTATTTGTTGTGGGGGTCCGTGTGAGGGACCTTGGCCCCACAAACAGCACAGTGCTTGAATGGAGCTGGAGACATCAAGTCCAAAACACAGTCCAAAATCGAGGTCAACAAGCCAAGCGGTCAGAACAGGAGCCGAGTCACAGACGAAAGAGAGTGGTCAAATAGCAAGCCAAAAATCCGAAAACCGAAGAAAGACAAACCAAGTGATTCCAACACTGTTCCTTTCGAGTAGCCTATGTGGCAGAAAAAAAGGAACTGGGGGAAAGAGCGGGAACTGGACTTATATAGAGGAGGGGCGGAGCTACTGCCAAAAAGTTGCAGAGTTGCAAGCTCTACTTTGCCCAGTGATTCCAGAGAGTTCCGAATTTGACTGCGCAGGCGCAGTACAACCCATTTGTATGATTCTCAGAGACCACGAAGAAGAAATTATTATTATTATTATTATTATTATTATTATTATTATTATGCCAAAGAACTTACAAAATTCCAGCAGGCATAACTGTTTGTGTTCGACACTAAAGAGTGGATGGATGAAAGAATAGAAGGTGTCAGTGGTTTCAGGACACATTACACTTTTGCCTTTCAACAGGAAATAATTCCATTTTAAAAAAATAAGAATTAATGTAGAGTACTTATATTGACCTGTGAATAAATCAACTCAGTTTTTTTTTCAGTCAATTTTTGACTAAAATTTCTATACTTATACATGAATATATACAGTAATTCTTCCTCTGAGAATAGTATCCTCAAAACAAACATTTTCTGAATACAGCCTGATTAAGACATAGGCTAACTCAGTTTTAGGCTAGAGTCTACTTCAAAACTGTTGAAGCAGCATGGAGGAGGAGGACAGGTCGTCATGTATTTTCCCTCTTCTGTGATTAACAATGGCAAAGAATCACACTTGTCTAGAGACATAGGAGCAGTTGTGTTAAAGTTAATTGTCATCTCATTTTGCCAAAAAGCACACCTTCATATGTTTAAAATTCAAGTACAAGTAGTACCCAAGAATTTGATAATAACTTTTTATACTGCAGAACTTTCTCTAAAATAATACACATAAACCTGTTGAGAACCATGTAAGTATTTAAACTGTGGAAGAGAAGTAGTACTGATAGTGACAGCACTGTTGCCAGCATTGTATCAGTTTATACAGCATCTTTGCATTACCATTCTTTGTTTTTTGAGATTTGGCATTTTTTAAAGCAATCTTATTCTGTAACTTTTGTAGGTACACTTCATGTGGGGGATGAAATTCGGGAAATAAATGGAATTAGTGTAGCAAATCAAACAGTGGAACAGCTGCAAAAAATGCTTGTAAGTATTTAAAAGCTTATTCACTGTATTCACTGAATATATCTAAATTTTAACATAGGAATGAAAATTCATTGTGCTTACTTTCTGTTTGATGAGATACTTACTGTCTAACAATGTGATCCCCTCCATCATCCCCTTCAGTATTGTTTGACAGTATTGGAGGCCTATTTTTTGCAGAGATGATAGATAGATAGATAGATAGATAGATAGATCTCAGAGCACATTTTTAGTCTTCTCTGTCTTTTCTAACTTCTTTGCCTAAATAAAGTGGGAAAGAAGGTATCATAATATGGATTCTACTATCCCACCCCACCCCTACTCAGTTTAGGGATATCAGCCCATAAATCAATTTTTTGTTTGTTAAGATTCTATCAATATCACCTGGTGCAACGGGGACTGCCAGAGGGCAGTGGCAGGCAAAAGTCCAAAACTGGGAGGGGCATGCTTGGCCCACTCCTTTGCTGCCACTGAGGTGAAGGTCTCCTCATGGGGAAACTGAAGCCACCACAGCAAAGCCAGGAGGGGCATATTCAGGCTTATCCTTCATTGCAACATCAAAGGTCTCTCCTTGGAAGTACGGCTCCGCCACCACAGCAAAGCCAGGAGAGGTGTGCTTGGGCCTCTTCTTCACCAGTGCAGTAGATGCATCTTCATGTGGGCCCTGACTGAGTGTCAACCTTCTCCTGGGGTGCTGCTGCAGACCCCTCTCACCCCCAGTGATGCCACTAAGCCTGATTGGTCGTTTAAATCCTTTCTGTTTGCATAAAAATGTCCACATTCACCCAAATTAATCAGAATTCTAGAGAATCCTGATTGCTCCTGTTTGGCTCATTCCACCAGCAGAAAATCATTAATACCACTAGAAAGTCACTTGTAAGGAAAAAAACTTATTGTTAGATTTAAATCCAGGTACTACCTTTTGCATCCAAATAAACCAACATCATACTTTGACTTCAACTAAATCAGGAGTCCCAATCTGAACATAGTGGTATTCAAAATGCATATTTGTGAATTTTGGGATTGAAGCTTCTCTGGAATTCTGGCAAATGTGTGAGCATTATGTGGCCTCCTGACTTCAAGAGGTAAGGTTCAAAAAGTATTTAGCAATACTAATCTTTTCTTTAATAAAATAGTTTCTAAAAATACAATCTGCTCAGATAACATAAGCCAGGGAACTGTAGCAACCTGACTTCCTGAGTACCTGCTTGACCATTCCTACTTGTAGCAAGAGTTGCTAAATGCAGTATCACCTGCTCCATGATTTGTTTATCATGATGTATAAACGCAAGCAAAGAAATAAACTAGAGAGGAGAAAGCTCCTGTGTTCAGATGGAGGAGCAACTGAGGGTGATGCTCAGGGACAGTTGCTCCTCTAAAGTAGAGCTTAATTGTGGCATCCCTCAAGGAGCCATCCTGTCCCCGATGCTATTCAATATTTATATGAAGTCGCTGGGAGAAATCATCTGTAGACATGGGGCGGGATTTTTCCATGTCTCAGTCATCAACGGCAACGACAGATGGCATTTTTCCCCAGTTACTGTCTTGAGGCAGTAATCGTCTGGATGAGGGAAAACAAGCATTCATAAGGGGCTTTTTTATAATGAAAAATAGTGAGATCAAAAAGAAGAAAGCTGAAAAAATGAAAAAATAGGAAGACGAAATCAAAAAATCTGAGGAAAATTTGAAATTACACCCTAGTAATAAAGGAATATATGAAGAGTTGCAAGCATTGCGCAAACAGATATCAACTTTAACAATGGAAGAACTAGACAAAAAACTGAAATATACTAAACAGAATTCCTTTGAATCAGCAAACAAACCAAGTAAATTATTAGCATATATACTAAGAAGAGAAAAAGAGAAGAAAATAATATCCCAAGCCAAAAAAGATGGAAAAATCTATACAGACCAGAAATCTATAAAAGAGATCTTCCGCAATTATTTCTCATTTGTCCAAGGAAATGGGTATTAAAAAAGAAAACATCATGAGATATTTGGACAAACAAAAGATTCCAAAACTCACGGAAGAACAGAAAGATTTGTTAAATAAACCAATATCTGTAGAGGAAATCGCTAAAGCTATTTCGAGGTTAAAAGCTGGGAAATCTCCGGGCCCCGATGGATTCAGTCCTGAATTTTATAAAACTTTCAGAGAACAAATAACACTCCCTTTACAAAAAGTCATGAACAGTATAATGTCAGATGGCATCCCCACTACCTGGACTCAAGCAAACGTAACATTAATACAGAAGGAAAACAAAGACAAATTGCTCCCAGAAAACTACCGGCCAATTTCACTTCTAAATTGTGATTACAAATTATTCACCAATATTCTGGCAGAATGACTAAAAAAAGTACTAACAAACTGGATACACAAAGATCAAGCGGGCTTTCTCCCTAATAGGAATATCAAACAAAACACCAGACACTTGTTAAATCTAATAGAATACCACAGAAAGTATATAGGTAAGAAAGTGGCTTTACTCTTCATCGACGCGGAGAAAGCATTCGACAAATTAAATTGGACATTTATGATAAATGTCTTCAAGAAAATGGATGCCGGACAAGAATTCTTAAAATGGATTGAAATCATATATAGACGACAGGAAGCCACCTTAATAATCAACAACGACTCTCTGAAAAACTATAAGGTAGAAAAGGGTATAAGACAGGGATGTCCCCTTTCTCCTTTACTGTTCATTACTTCCCTGGAAATATTGAATAATGCAATAAGAGAGAATCCTAAAATTGAAGGGGTCAAAATCAATAAAATGGAATACAAATTACGCTCCTTTGCGGATAATATTATGATTTCCCTAGCCAACCCTGACAACAACATAAACGAACTTACAGCGACTCTTAAGGAATATTGCGAAGTCTCAGGAATGAAGATAAACGAAACAAAAACCTCAATATTACCAATAAATTTAACGCATCTTGAAAAACAATCTCTAGCAGATAAAACAAATTTTCAAATTGTATCCAAAACTAAATATCTAGGAATAACTGTGACGACAAAAAATTCAGACTTATTTAAGAATAATTACCAAATAAAATGGCAAGAAATACTAAAAGACATTCAAAAATGGAAAAATTTAAATTTATCATGGATGGGAAAAATTTCGGCGATAAAAATGATTATCCTCCCTAAAATGATATACTTATTTCAAAGCATTCCCATAATAACTAACGATGTTCCATTCAAAAAATGGAATAGTGACCTAATCAAATTCTTATGGTCCGGGAAAAAACCAAGGGTTAGACTCAAGAATATGCAAGACACTATTGCCAGGGGTGGTTTAGCTTTACCAAATCTTAAGCTGTATTATTATGCATGTGTATTAGATTGGATAATAGAATGGATAAAGCTGGAAGATAAAAAGTTACTGAATTTAGAAGGTTTTGATAAGCTATTTGGTTGGCATGGATATCTTTTTTTTGATAAACTTAGAGTTAATAATGACTTCAGAGATCATTACATAAGAAAATCATTGATACGAGTATGGCTTAAGGTTAAGAAGAGAATATGCAATGGTACCCCTAAATGGGCATCTGTCAATGAAGCACTGTTTAACAGGACACCCCTAGATTCAACGAGGTGGGTAACATATGATGATCTACTCGAAAAAGACCCCAATAGTTTGAGACTAAAATCTTTAGATACACTGAGGGAAGAAGGCTTTAACTGCACATGGTTTACCTACCATCAAATCAGACAATGCTTCTTGACAGATGCCCGAACCAATAACATCAAGGATGCTGACCCGAATTTTGTAAAAATTCTTAAAACGCCCCAGAATCACTCAATTAAGAAATTTTATTACCTATTGCTGAATTTCGAAATGGAAGATGAATTGGTAAAACCACAAATGGTCAAATGGGCCCAAGATTTGAAATAAAATATCCAACTAGATCAATGGGAACTAACTTGGTCAAGACGATTGAAATATACGCTAAGCTATAACATCAGAGAAAACTATTATAAAATGTTATACCGTTGGTATATTACTCCAGCAAAACTATCAAAAATATACAAAAATCAAAGTGATCGTTGCTGGAAATGTAATGATAAATTGGGCTCATTTTACCACTTGTGGTGGGAATGTCGTTTTGCGAAAGATTATTGGAAGAAAATCCACAAAATCATGGAGCAGATTCTACAGTTAACCTTCAGTTTTGACCCCAAAAGATACCTGTTATGTATAAATGAGGAAAAGACTCTCGAAGAGAAACATGGAAGGCTTATTTTTTATCTAACTACCGCTGCACGAATTACTTATGCCTTGAAATGGAAAGAAAAGGGAATTCCTCAAACAAAAGACTGGCTGAACAAAGCATACGATTTTCTACAATGCGATAGACTTACACAATTACGACAACAAAGAGAAATGGAACTTTTCTACAGGGACAGGCAACCCTTCATTGATTATTTGGAAAACAATTGGGGGAAGAAATGGGTAATGGGCCTGACTTAGAAGGTAAAAGGTCAGCTAATAAGGGAAGGATTGACTCAATACTCAAAAGTGTATCAAAAAAAGGACACTTTTAGGCTCTCAAGGTGGCTGAAATAGACTACAGAACAGAAGAAGAGAAATAAGATTATTATGATTTATAAGGTTTGAAGTTGTTGATAGGAAGGATTATGTTTTATGTTTGTTTGTATGTTTATTAAGATGTTGCTCAAGGTTATGTGTCAGAGACGTTGTATGTTTATCTCATGTCTGAAACTGTGGGTTTTTTTAATCAATTAAAACTAATTTTAAAAAAAAGGAAAACAAGCTCAAACTGAATTCAGACAAAACGGAGGTACTTACAGTAGGGTCCCTAAACCAGCATCGGGTTGCAACCTCCAGTCCTAGAGGGGTTCATGCTCTCCTCAAAGGACTGTGTTCTCAGTCTGGGGTTACTTCTTGATCCATCGCTTCACATGAGAAATCGGGTGAATGTGACGGTCAAGAGTGTCTGTTACCAGCTTCGGCTGATACGCCAGCTGCGCACTTTCCTGGAACCAGGGGACCTTGAAACTGTAGTACATGCACTGGTAACCTTAAGACTTGATTTTTGCAATGCGCTCTGCTTTGGGCTACCCTTGTGCCTAGTTTGAAAACTGTAATTAGTACAGTATAAGGTTGCCAGGTTGATCACTGGATCATCTAGTAGTGATCATACAACACCAATATTAAAGTCACTCCACTGGCTACCTATTAGTTTTCAAGCACAGTACAAGGTGTTGGTCATCACCTTTAAAGCCCTACATGGCTTGGACCCAAATTATTTAAAGGATCACGTACTTCCATACAATCCACCCCATGATCTCAGGTCCTCTGGGAGGAACTTACTGCAGCCTATAAAGACCAGATTGGCTGCGACCTCCCAGAGGGCTTTTTCTGCAACCGCTCCCAGCCTGTGGAATGGTCTGCTGGATGAGATCCATCAAATCACCAATCTAAATAGTTTCAAGAAAGCTGTTAAGATGAATCTCTTCCAGCAGGCCTTCCCAGAAAAAACGACTCAGCCATGTAGCGACCCTCCCCCCCCAACATATATCTGATGACCCTGCCCACCATTATTGTTTTAATTGTTCATGTAATTTTAATTTTAAACTGTTTAATTCTTTTTAAGGGGGATACTTTGTATGTATTGTATATTCTTTTAACATTGTAAGCCACTTTGATTGTTTTAACAAAAAGCAGGGTAGAAATAAAAGTTTTATTTATTTGTTTGTTTGTTTAGAACAAAAGCTTCCCAGTACAAATAAGTGAGTGAGAAACTGATAAGCTAGGGTTTTTACAAATTCCTTGCTTGTCATCCAGCCACATCCACTAGAAGCAAATTGCCCAGGCTGGTCAAATAGATGTTCTGTTTACTGTTGAGTAGGTATGACTAACACTTCAATTTAAAGTAGAAGTAATAACTACACACAAACCACTCAAAAACATAATCTAAGTAATGATACTAAGTACAGGAAGGAAGTTATTTTCAGAGCTTTCTGCTAAGCAGCTTTTATTTTTGTAAGATTTCATCAGCCTTTTTGTTTCTCCTGTACGCTCACATTTGTGGTTCATAAAATAATACCATTCTTTGAATATTTTCTCACCCTAGTTTTTAAAGGAATAATTTATTCTGCCAAGTGGAGTATGACGTGTGTTTAGGTGCTAAGTAATAAAAAATAATTATATAAAGTAATGAGTAGGCCATAGATTTTATCTAATAATTGTTATTTAAAATTTCTAATTTAAGTTACAAACTGCACCCTTTTCAGCCAATTCTGTTTTTCAGACTTTATTGTAATATTATATTTAATATTTTATTTAAATTAATTTCTCTTTGTTTAACACATAAATTTAGAAATCAGTAAATGTCTCTGAAGTAACTCAGGAAATTAGAAAAAAAGGAGGGTTAAAACTACAAATACAGATACATCTTGTTGGTACAAAATGTGATATGTAGACTTTTGAAGAACTACCTAAGCTCTTAGACATCCTGATTATGTTGAATATTAGATGAGTTTGTGTGCTCAGTTTTAATTAACTAATATTTTTCTTCCTCCAGAGGGAAATGCGAGGTAGCATCACTTTCAAAATTGTACCAAGTTACCGCACTCAGTCTTCTTCATGTGAGGTAATGAATTTAGTCTATGATACTTTTTTCCTCTCAGTTCTGTAACTAACTGCTGCTGATGGCTGAATGTTACTGCTTTCTGGGAAATTGTTTCTGCCTGTGCTACTAGATCACGCACACCAATTTTACAACAAAGATAACGGAACAGAAGAGTAGATCTACCCACCTACTGTGTCGCCCTTCTTTCATATTCATTACATCAACTCATTAAATACCCTTTAGTAACCTGTAGTGTGAACAGGGCTATACAGAATGTATAAAGAAAAACAGAAAAGAGCATAAATAGGAAACTGAATGATAAAGGTAGGCAAGTGGAAAAGTCTGAAAAAAGCAAATGATGATTTCTTGAAGAACTAAAACTTGAAGTACAGCATACAAGTAGCATAAGGTGATTCTCAAACAAGACATGTTATGGTATCAAGATCTTTTTTAAAAAAAAATATGGAAAATAAGACAAGTTTTGAACTAGAAAGTGCTACCATATGGGAGAAAATAATGATCAGCTATGAGCTGTCACCACTGCAGAATAAATAAATAAGTAACCATCATTAAATGGTTCTACTAAAATAAAATGTTGCAGGGAATCAAGTATATTACAGGATATGTAATAACAATAAAAAGTGGGAATTTATTAATATAAAAATTGTAAACTTTGACAGAAAGACCAGATTAATGAAGAGAAGTTGAAATAGCTAAACACAGAAAACTCTAATAAAGATGAATATGTCATTGGAATACGTGATATATATAGTTTGTAATACACTTTAATCAGTAGTAAGACATATCAGAGATAATTGGGAAAAGCATAGTATAATGAAGAATTTATATTCCACCTTTCACCTCCCCCAAAATGCTCAAAATGCATGTTCAAAATGCCTTACAAAATATCAAAATATGAAAGCACTAATCGGTCATTATGATTGTCTGCATTATACTGATGCTGGGGGGGTGGGGGTGGAAATGTGATCAAAATTTTGCTCAACACTTTAGAAGAACAAGGATTAGGGAATGCAGAAAATGCCCTATTTATAATGCCAATAAAATAATCAGTATAGATTTATGAAGAGTAAAGAAGGCTATATTGCTGTAATCTTATTCAGAGGGGTAGCAAGCTAAAAATATGATTGCTCAAAGACAAATGGATAGATAAACTATGAGCTCAGTTTAACCTATGGATTTGTAAATTTCTTTCTGTTGAAAGTTTTCACTTTATGAAACAGAAGGTTCTACCTAACAAGAGTCTGGGAAATCAAGTCTCTTATAAGGGGGATAGATGAAAATAACCAGAGGAAAAGCAAGAGGGGAAGAATTTTACTTGTGAGGAGTACAGAGACCATTATTGGTTATCTGCAGGTTGGCAACTAATCTTTGGCTGCTTCCAGTTCCAAAATCAAAGACAGTCTCTGCACAGTTTCTGTACTTATGCAAGTTGAGTATCCCCTATCCAGATTGTCAAAATACTCCAAAATCTAAAATTGTCCATATTGATGGTGGAAATAGTGATACATTTGCTTTCTAACAATTCAGTGTACACTAACTTGGTTTCACGTGCAAAATTATTTAAACTAGTATGTATAAAATTATCTTCAGGCTATGTATTTGAGGTGTATACAAAACAGCTGAATTTCATGATTAGAGTTGTGTCCCATTCCAGAATATTTCATTATGTATATGCAAATATTCCAAATTCAAAAAAAGTCTGAAATCTAAAACTTTCCTGGTTCCAAGTGTTTTGGATAAGGGAGACCCAGCCTGTTGTATGTTCTAAATTTTCAGTTTAAAGAGTGCATTAGTTTAATTCCATAGTGGATAGCACTTCGGTATTATTCTCATTTTCTACAGCAGGTTTTCATTGAAATGTTTCATGGAAATCTTTAAAAATCTTGAGGAGTAAAGATACTTCATATTGTTCCGTTCTGTACACAATGGGGCTAAATCCAACTGCTGGTCATAATGAAAGTAAACTCATTAAATCTATGGAATGCAGTATGTTGCAATGATCCAAGTAGCTGGGGCTTGCATTGGATTTAGTCTAGTGATTTTTTTTCTTGTGGCCTACTTCATTTTTTCTTTTCTTTTTTTCTTTTTCTTTTGAAGTAGGAATTTACAATAGTTTAATTTTTGACATAATTTTTAATGGGACTTGAATAAAAATTTAATACGACTTGGATGAAGTATTTTAGAGGAATATACATATGGGAGATTTTCATTTAGCACAAAGGATCAGAAAATGGAACTGGGTGCCAGTTTAATATAAAAAAGCAATACATGTGAAGATACAAAAGATGCAGTAAATAGGAATGTAATTCAATTGTCTGTAACTTGCAAAGTAAGGTACTTGTCACAATGGGTTTTAAACTGAAGAAGTAAATAAGTTAAGTATTAGGAATATTTTAATGTTACAACAGGGATAGAAAACTTTCAGGGATAGCGGTGTTGGCCATTTAACAGATACAAACAAAAATCCATCAGTGATACCTGTATTGCCCAACCGGAATGCACAATATACCAAAAACAACTGGAGATGTTAGCCAGGTGCCTGCATGTTGTTTCAGTCCTTAGTGAAGATGTTATGATGGGGATGATAACTTTTGCAAGCAGGGTCCTCCTCCTCCTGAAAATTATGAACCAAAATATTCAAGAAATAGTTAAATAGATTTCTGTTTTAAGCGTTATTGGGGCTTTGCCCTCATATTGTTCTAGTTCCATGACCTACAATTTTGAAATGTATGAGTTTAAAACAATTAAATACAAATTGAGTATCCTTTATCTGAAATGCCTGGGATCAGAAGTGTTTTGGATTTTGGGTTTTTTTTTCCAGATTTTGGAATATTGGCATATACATTGGGAGGTATCTTGAATTCTAAACACAGTTCATTTATGCTTCATATATACCTTATACATATAGCATGAAGGTAATTTTAAACAATATTTGTAATAATTTTGTGCATAAAACAAAGTTAGTGTTCATTGAACAGTCAAAAAACAAAAATGTTACTATCTCAGCCACTCATTAAATAAGTTTTGGATTTTGTGGTAAGGGATATTCAATCTGTGCTTCTTTACAGGAGTTTAAGTAAAAAGGATTATATTCTAATCATATCTCCTATGTAAAATGCTATAATTGCTTGTTTTGTATTCTTTAAGGTTAAGACAAGATTCTTTATAAAATATGTATTAATAGATTTTTCTTGATTAAATTCATTTTAAGAAAGGATGTTTTTCCTACTTAGCAAACAAACTGGGAGAAATACTATGTAAGTGATGTCATACTTTAAAATATTGCATGCTCAAATGTATCAGTTCTTCCTCCTGTATGGGTGTATTTAAAAGTAGCAATTCTTTCATTTTGAAATATAATTGGTTTGTTTAAATACTTTCAAAAAGCACATTTAGGTAATTATACAATATTTCTACAAAGGTCTTTTCTGTGTCAATGGCAGAATAACCAATTTTCATGAAAGGCTAGCCTTCTGGCATGCACTACATATGCTGTTCTTTGTCCATTGGGGAAACGGCTAGAACAATATCCATATATAAATATATACACTTATAAAACATCATGGAGATAGAGAAGTTGTGTTGCTGTCAAAAGAAAATATTATGATTTATAGCAGTCTAACATTGATTGTTAGTCCCAACTATAGTAGAACTGAACTTAAGGGTGAAATAACCACCCCGAAGGCAGATTGGGGCCACAGCAACCACACGCCGTGGCCCCAGTCTGTCTTGAATCCACCCAAAAAAGGAGCAAAAAAGAGCCACTCTTTTTCTGGATGGCAAAAAGCTGGCTTTCCGCCCACACCGCAGCCACCAGAGTGCCTGGAAGTCAGCCCATGTGTGGGTAGCCAGGCAGACTGAAGCCAGCTTTCAGGTGTCTTGGGGGTGTGTACCATCTGTATGCCATGCCCCCAAGCCAGCTTAAAGCCAGCTTTTTATGCCAGTCTGTTCCAGCCCTAAGTAGGTCATAGAATCATAGAGTTTTAAGAGACCACAAGAATTCAGAGGCCAGTTTCCCCGTGCATCAAATTGTGGCCGAAAATAAAATCAGAAATTGCATCCACATTTCACTTCCAGTTTCGGGTAGATACTCTTTCAGTTTATGGAAACATTTGGGAGGGTGTAAAAGGGGTGTAGATGGGAAGACTGCTGCTCCAGGAGAAGTAGCTTGACCACTTTTTGGGCTAAAAAGTCATCCATTTTTTTCTTTTTGGAGGGTGTGGCTTCTTTTGTGGGAATTTGGAGATTCCAGAGGGCTGCAAGAAGCTCTTGGGGAGCTGCAAAGACTGTGTAAGCCAACCTGACCCCCCCCCCCAAATAAGTCTGGAGGACCAAAGGGTGAGACCAAATCCAGAGGATCAAAGGGTGCTCTAGAATACATTTACCTTTAAATGAAATCCTGTTTGAGGCATCCAAGTGCAGGAAATAGGTTTCTTATCTTCATTTGTACAGTGGGCCCTTGGTATCCACTGGGATTTGGTTACAGGACACCCACACACCCATGGTGCATGCTCAAGTCCCATTAAATATATTGGCATAGTAAACTGGTGCCCCTTATATAAAATGGCAAAATCAAGGTTTGCTTTTTAGATTTAAAAATATATATATTTTCAAGCTGTGGATACAAAGTCCATGGCAACGAAGAGCTGTTATCCATTTTAGACAAAGTTAAACACAAGTCAAAGTGTTATTGAATATGCTCCTTTAACTAGAAATTTGCTTTCCAACAGAAAATAATACGAGCTAGGACTTAATTGAACTGCTAGGATCAGCAGTGACAGACATTGCTTTACAAGGTGTTGTTGTTTTTTTTTTTTACAGAATGTATTATGTTCAATTCAGGATGCATTCAAATAAATTCAAGCTCTGCAACTAATCTCAGCAGAAATTGAAAAGTGTTGTCTTTACAACATAGTTTTCTTTAACTGAATTCATTGTGCAAATTAAACATGTTTGAATAGTTAGGCTTTGGGAGAAAATCCTGTTTTGAGAATCCTCAAGATAGACTTTGAATCTAAGCATTTTCCATATTAAATTTTTGTTTCTCAGATGTCTTCTTTCACCAAGCCCACCTTTTCCTAAAAAAGAAAACAAAAAGTAAATGAAACTTCATGTTTGTTTAGGTTAACACAATATAATCTGAGAGGAATTTTTAATCAAATCATGTGATAAAAACTAAACATCTACAATGAGTTAAACTTATCTTCATTTAATTTGATCTTCTTTCACTAATCTATTTTCACTTTGACTCTTCATTTAAAAAAATCTCTGTTTTCATCTAATATCTGTATTCATCTAATATTCCATATCTTTTCCATGCTGCTTATTCACATACTAGTTGAAGAAGAGCATCCAGTTTATTTCATTTTTAAAAAAATATGAGCTCTGGAAATATGTGTGATGCTGTTGACTTTTGAAGTTTGAATTTTTAAAAAGAAACACTTACATTGGTCTAGAACCAAATGTATCATTCCATTAACATAAAGACTCTTAGATATGGAAAGGCTGTTTGTAACTTAGCAGGAAAGCACCACATCAAGAAGTGACCCCAAATACAAACTTTCCTGTGAGACTTTGCACCAGCTCATTCTCAATACTTTTTTATTGTCTGCTAGAGGTTATACATTACAGAATCCGTTGACTTTATTGTCATTTTATACTTGAATACTAGGATTCATGGGGCAGCTCTATGTCCATAGACAACTTATTTGGTGATCACCAAGCTCTTCCAGATTTTTTACATTTTGAAAATATTTTTAAAAAAAACAAAACTGAGTGTTAAACTGGTGTACTACAAAATGATTCTGTGTTATCCTTCATTAGCTTTATGTGCCCTCTGGACCCCATGTCTAAGTGGCTGGTAAAATTGTGTTTTCTTTTTCAGCATTGGAGGAGGGCAGTTAGTTTGGGGTGATGATGAGTATCCTAGGGATGAAAGGGGGTGCAAGTAGTGAGGTGATGGATTATTCCTGTATTGTGTTCTTGTGTGTTTCACTTATTGGGCAGAGTGGGCATGAATATGGCCAGGTAGTCTTGTGTAGCCTTGACTAATGTGAAATTAGTCGTTGATTCTGCTTTGTGGGAGAAAATATGTAATTGTGCACTTGGGGCCTGCCCTCACCCCTGTATGCTTTTTTATAAATCTCATCAGTTTGCCTTCTATGAAATAAATATGTATGAGAAGAAAACTGTTTTAAAAAGAATATATTTTGGCAGCTTGGGTCCCACTTCTGTCTTGTACTTTGGTTCTTGGGACAATTATGTCAGTCTTACCAGTTTGTCTTTTGAGATATGGTGATTTTGTTAGTGGCAAGCTAGGTACAAATGGGCAGAAAGGAGTGGCAAGATGCCACCCATTTCTCCCCCAGATCGTGGCCACGCCAACCAAATGGCATGGCTACTATGCAGCTGAAAAAAAGGAGCTGTGAAATGCAGCTCCTTTCCATACCGCTGCAAAGGTGCCATTAGCACCTCCTTTTTGGATGTGGCATACAAGACACGTCATCAGTGCACGTGCCATTTGGACATGCATGCACCAAAATGAAACCGGGAGAGCGCAGAGCGTGCAGACACTCCACTCTCCCAAGCCCTAATTTCGGCCCCAGGCCCGCGCTTTACAGTCTGTACTGGGCCTTAGTCACATTGTGAGAGCACCCACAACACTCTTTCAAAATTCCATACATGCCACCAGCTCAGAAATATTAGGGATCCTTCTAGTATTGCAATCCGTGATACATTGTAGTTCTACAGAGCAAGGTATAGCTCTTCTTTGAGAGCTTTCGTGACTTTTGTGAGCTTCTGGTTATAATAAGGTAAATAACACTGTTCTAATTTGAATTACCCTTTTCCTTATAAATGCTAAAATATGAATATGTATGAATGTGTGAATGAAAATACGTACTAAATAAACAAAATAGTTTTATTCATATACTATATCTATTGCAGGGCACGTGTGGCATCCACATGTAGATATAAAGGGGGGTGGGGTCCTAAAGGTAAAAAGTACCACTGTATTAAATATTTAATTGTAATTACATTAATCTTCAACACCTAATTATATATAAATCTCCTTGGCTTTAGTTTAAATGCTCTGTTAAAGGTTTCCAATCTTTAACAAAACTTGATGTTCTTTGTTTTAATAAGCAAGTCAGCTTATCCATTTAAGACACCAGTCACCATTAGTCAAGATATTATTATCCTTCCATTTTTGAGCAAATAGCACACGTGTCATTTTCATAAACTAGTCTTTTTCTTGAATTGCATTTTTAAAAGATAATGATCTGAGAATAAGGCAAAATACACAGAGGAAAGAAATGCATTTAGCCAGACAGTGATGATGTGCATATTAACTTTAAGTGACAGACTTGTTGAAAAGGAATGGAAATGCCATAGATACACAAAAATAAGTTTATTTACAAAAGAAGATTTGAAATTCTTATCAAGTTGTATGCATATTTGTTCCACTGGTTTCTACAGGTTGCTTCTCAATTTCATATCTTCATATACGTAGCAAAAGTCTTGCTTTTAAACTAGTGAGTTGGATTAGACTGGGGTGGGCAACTCTGATGGATCAGAAGGATTTTATGCCACCTGGGACACTTTGGAGGCGACACAGAATACCAAAAATGCTTTAACTTTCTAAAAACTTAAACTTTCTAAAAACTGGAAATTGCCAGAACTGAAATATATTCCAGACATTATCCCTCCCACCCTAATCTGAGGGTGTTTTACTTATACAAGATTGCCTTGCTCTCTGCAAGCAGACTAACTTTATGAAGGAGATTTCACATTTTGAACTCCATTTGATTGATTGATTGATTTTTGAAGTCCCAAATTCAAACAGAATACATATGGTCTGAATTTTTTACATACTTCTGTACTACTGCTTTCTTTGTTATTGGTAAATGCCTCAAAATGCTATCAACAAATGATGTCCAGGTGTGAGTTATGTATATATCATTTATTCTCCAAATTAAAATGTTTTTGTTGCAAATGAAACTAATTTTTTTAAAAAAAAAAAAAGTAATGTATATTTGAAATGAAATTTTGAAGGAGTGTTGTGTAGTATATATGAAATACACTAATGCACAGGACATATAGTGAGTCACAGATTTTAATTAAAACAGTATACCGAGAACTGAATAACTGTGGGTGTTAATAACAGTCGGTGATCTCCCAGCAGCAAAGGATATACAGTAGTAATGAAATACAAAATGCAGCAGCATAAATTCAGCATGGCATTAATCATAACATTAATCATAGCATCAGCCTTCGTTCTCATGTATCATGTTTATTAGTCTGATTTCATTTTTTGCATGTGTCTAGAATATCTGTCCAGCAACTCCAATTAGCTATCTTATCTTACATTTAGCAAATACAGTACATGTACAAGTGCAAAAACAGAGACCTTTTATCAAAATTTGTTATCTAGAGGATAATTTTTTTTTAAAGTTTCCCTACTTAATTAGAATCATAGAATCATAGAGTTGGAAGAGACCACAAGGGCCATCTAGTCCAACCCCCTGCCATGCAGGAACTCTCAATCAAAGCATCCCCAACAGATGGTCATCCAGCCTCTGTTTAAAGACCACCAAGAAAGGAGACTCCACTACACTCCGAGGGAGTGTGTTCCACTGTCGAACAGTCCTTAGTGTCAGGAAATTCTTCCTAATGTTGAGATGGAATCTCTTTTCCTGTGGTTTGCATCCATTGTTCCGTGTTCTAGTCTCTGGAGCAGCAGAAAACAAGCTTGCTCCCTCCTCAATATGGCATCCCTTCAAATATTTAAACAGGGCTATCATATCACCTCTTAATCTTCTCTTCTCCAGGCTAAAATCCCAAGCTCCCTAAATCATTCCTCATAGGACATTGTTTCCAGACCCTTCACCATCTTAGTCGCCCTCCTTTGGACGTGCTCCAGTTTCTCCACATCCTTTTTGAATTGTGGTGCCCAGAACTGGACACAGTATTCCAGGTGGGGCCTGACCAAAGCAGAATAGAGTGGCACTATCACTTCCCTTGACACTATGCTTTTATTGCATTTCTTTGTGTTGAATTTCATTTTGTTAGCGTTGGCCCAGCTTTCTAGCCTATTCAGGTCATTTTGAATTTTGATCCTGTCCTCTGGGGTATTAGCTACTCCTCCTAATCTGGTGCCATCTGCAAATTTGATAAGTATGCCCCCAATTCTGTTATCCAAGTCATTGATAAAGATGTTGAATAGCACTGGGCCGGGACAGAACCCTGTGGCCCCAGTGGTCACTTCTCTCCAGGATGAAAAGAAGCTATTATTGAGCACCCTTTGGGTGCAGCCGGTCAACCAATTACAAATTATTAAATAGTGGTTATAAAACAACCATTATAACGAACAGACTGGTTTCTCACAAATGCATGTGAGAAAGTGGAACACACTTCCTTGGAGTATGGTGGACTCTGCCTCCTTGGAGGTCTTTCAACAGAGGCTGGATGGCCATTTGTCAGGTATGCTTTGATTGAGATTTCCTGCATGACAGGAGGTTGGCCCTTGTGGTCTCTTCCAACGTTGCGATTCTGTGTATCAAGGTCCCAATGCTATTTTTAAATATAAAAGCAGCTTTTGGAAGAGATAATAATGATAAGGGAGGCCACAAGGAAAGGGAGTACTTGATAATTTTGTTGTCCAGTTTTACTTTGCCACATATCACAAACATCTCCCATGTAATCGACAAAGTACAAAATATGAGGAGACACATGTTGCCATTGCCTCTAAGAGATTCTACATCTTTTCTATCAATTGTATCATTCATTAATTCATTATATTTTTATAGCCACTTCATAAGATGGATTTCCTGGGTAGCTCACAAAAAATACATTATTAATTAAACATGGTTAAAACTAAAACACAGTTGAAACACAGATTTAACCTAAAAGGCCAGGACTATGACACATAAATAATTTTAAAAGCATGAATGAATAAAAAGTTCTATATCTGGTGTATAAAGGACCACAAAGATGGTGATCCAAAAGCAAGGGTATCCAAAGTGCCCTCTCTGTTCTGGTTATTTGCCTCACTTCAGTTGTCAGGGCAAGCAGAGCAGGAATGGTGAAGAAAGTCTTAATGCTCAGGTAAATGTGTATTATAGAATGTAGTATTTCAGGTATTTGTTATACTAATTGGTAATATCAGATGCTTTGCTTTTTTTGTAATCCAAATACCCTGACAATGGCCCATGTTCAGTGTATCTTACAATCCTTCATTATAGTGAGACTGTCCATTGTTTTTGAACAAAAATGAAGGACACTAGGATTACTTGATCCTAACTGTTTGAACTTGAAAACGCAAGTTAGGAAGATGCAAGATTCATGTTGTAGGATGGGACAATCACAAAATAGAACAAACCCACCCCTTTTTAGGACTCTCATGCCAATCCTATCCAACATCATCATATGAGCAGGCAGCAGCAATATTTTATAGGGAAGCCTGTTGGTTTCCACCCTCTTGAGATATCAGCCATTTTAGAATAATCCCAAGTTTTAATTTATTCTTAACATTGTCCAGAAAGCAGCCAACTGCTGATAACAAACTCCAGATAAACAAAAGAAACACCACAACGAGTTTGTGGAGTAAGGCAAGTTTTGAATAGCAAAGTTACAAGCAAAAGGCAGAGTTCAAAAACAAGGTTCGTGGTCAGTCCAGGTGCAAGCCAAAAGGTTAAACAAAAAGTGCAGTCTAGCAGTTCAAGAAAGTCTGAACTTCAGACTGACCATTCTGCTTTGCTGGAACCCTTGACTTTCACCAGGGAAATCAGACAGCCTCTGACAAAGGCTCTGGTGTTCTTCCTAGGCTTTTATCATTGGCTCTCTTGAGTTTAGCTGTTTCTTAATTGTTTGGCATTTTGTATAAAGCCTCTGAGACCGCCAAAAGCACACCTTTTCAGATCTCCTCTGGCTGAAGATAGGGATGTAGTCCTCCTCCTCCTCCTTAATGCCCACAGTTCCAGAAGGCTCTGCTGCCTGGAGGCTGGGATCCTGGTTATCTTCTGAGGCCACAGTCTCTGCTGATGTTCTCAGGGCAGAGCTAGGGCCAGGCTCAGGCTCAAGCACAGGATCAGAGTCCTCTCCTGAGTCCTCAGCCAGGCTGGGCATGGCACATATATCAATCATGTACAAGGGGTCCTAAAGTAGTGTGCATAACATTAGAAAAAAATCAAACTTAATTTACATTAAAAATCTGTAATTTCTTTAATACAAGTAGTTCCTCCATTGTATACAGACTGCAGCTACTCCATGCATTGTTCATGTGGTTCTCCATAATTAGCTAGACTGGTTCTCAGATAAGAAACTCAAACTCAGTACTCTTCCTAGCATGGTATGATCTCCAGAGTTTATGTTCCACTGGCTTAGCCTTTGAGAAATCAGGCTTATATTTTAACAATAAAATTATTAGCATATAGGGTTCTTCTTTTGGAACTATTATAAATAAGACATCTCATTTGAACCAATTATAAGTGATTATCTTCAAAATCCCTGGCAGACTTGTCCCAGGAGGCCTCTGAAATATACTTCTCTCCGTCCAATAATAATAAATCCATCAACTCACAACACTGCTGTAGAACTACCTCATGACTGAGTAGAGGCAGAAAAGTGGGAACATGTTCCCACTCTCACTGCCACTAAGTAAGGGTGATAATGTGCTCCTATTTGTGCCCAGCTGTAGAATTAAAGTTCCACTGTCTTATCCTGTTTGCTTTATTGTCCACAAATCTCTGATAAATCAGGAAGTTCACTAGAGTCTGTACACGAGAGAACACTTGGTAGCTGTAGCAGCAACAGTTTTTTCCTTGTCAGCAGGAGTGTTTGCTATGTCAGTGAGAAAATTATTATGAGTAATTTAGGAATCCTTGGAACCTACAGAATATTATCTACTCTTATTTGTTCTATTTGTAGAAGGGGGAAATCACTGCCAGACAGAAATTCACTAGGACAATTGAATTTCCAAATGCCTTCCTTCCAAATATTCCAAAAATCTAGACCACTTATCATTTGTAAATACCTGAACTAGAGAATGTCTAGGCTGAAGACCCATAGTGGCAACCTATAGTCATTACTGTTGCTAGGAAATCCTGGGCAGACCTAAGTAGTTCCTGTAAGGATAGTTCAGTCTCAGGGCAAATATTATTAAACTGAATCACAAACATTATCTTGTTGCTGTGTGCCTTCAAGTTGTTTCTGATTTATGGCAACCCTAAGGCAAACCTATCACCTATTATGAGATTTTCTTAACAAGATGTGTCAGAGGGAGTTTATCTTCCTCTGAGGCTGAGAGAGGGTACCTTCCTCAAGGTCACCCAGCGAGTTTCCATGGGTGAACAGGAATTCAAACCCTGATCTCCAGAGTCATAGTCCCACACTCAAGCTACTATATCACTCTGGTCCTCTATGAAATAGATTAAGGAGATTTCTGAAGGCAAGAAATATTCAAGTTGAAAGCCACATCCATGAAGATCCTCTTGCATGTTCTCAGGGCAAATGAATTTCTTCAAAAGAATTTTAAAAGTCATACTATTTGATTTTTTAAAAGGAAGCTGTCTTTTTAAATGTTTTTCTTTGTCAACTCTGAAAAGGCATCATAGGTCCACATAATATATAGAGCAATGATTCCCAAAGTAGATGGTACACACACACACACACACAGTGGCAATGAGGGAAGAGGGCCAGCAGTGGAGCCTTCAGCTAAAGTACTAGCACACAAGAAAGACAAGGGGAACCAGCAGCCTTTAGGACCATGGTGTAGATGAGGCATTAGAGCATGTGGCACCAGGAGAGAAGCAGTGGCAAAAAGGAGCTTTCACATTTAAGACTCTTTTTGTGAGTTTTGCTAGGACTTGGCTGGCAGGTCAGAGCTGTGCTTCTTCTGCTGCTGCTTTTGTTGCAAAAGAAGAGGTAGCAGAAGAAATAATGTTTGGGGGGGATGACTTGAAATTTTCTGGGGAAGGCACATCCCTTGGGAAGGAGTATCTCGAGTCAATTCTTTGCAAGAATCCTTTGCCTCTCTCAGACTGAGAGCCCTCTTTGCTGGGAAGAAAAGTGGGAAGCCATCTGCACTGCTCTCTGCCCAGGTGAAGAAGGATTGAGAATCCTTCCGTGCCAGTAAGAAGCCACTCCCTTTGTACTCTGTCACTTTGGGACCAACTTCTGAACAGCTGGTCAAGCAGCGACCAAGAATCTTATTGCCTGCATTGGCTTTTACCACAAGCTTGGCATTGATCAAGAAGCTTCTCAAACACTGCTCATCCAGCTACTTACCGTAGTTGCTGTCCCCAACATGACCAACTGCCTGGTCACTGCTTAGGCACTGCTCCCTTGGCACCCAGTCACCCAGAGAGCAGGAACCAAGCAGACAGCCTTTTGGCTTCAAGGCCAGTGCAAGGAAAATACAGGACAGGCCTGGGCCACTGCTGCTGCTGTTTTTACACATAAGAGGTTGAGTAGGAGGAGGAGACAGCAGTGACAAACTGGATGCAGCTGAGATAGATCCTTCAGGCCAGCTGGCTGCTGAACAAATAGTAGACCTTATATCAAGAAATGGACATTGGGGGCACTATGGTCGTTGCCCAAGAGGAAAGGGGGTGCTAGCCCAAAATGTTTGGGGACCACTGATAAAGATGAATGGGTGAATGAATAGAATAATATCCCCATAGTATTATACATACCAAAGGGTTATTTCAAAACAAATACAGCCCAAAACATGTTCTTTCCCTTCCTGTTCAATGCACATGCCCTACGATAGTATATTATGTTTTGTAAGATGTGTTGCTGGGCAAATATTGGGAAGACACATTAGAATAAATGTTTACTTATACTGAGAAAAAAGAGACCTTACCAAGTTATTTGTAAATAAGAAATTAGAGTACTTCGCAAATTATTGAACATAAGACATTAATATAATATTGTGCATTTTTAAACTATGAAACCTCTTGGAGATGAAGAGCCAAATTAATTGGTTATAAGCCTGTGGATGTAACTGTTGATTTAAATATGTCTGTGTTCTGTAGTAGTGTTGTGTGATAATGAACCTTGTGTCTTATTTCAGAGAGATTCCCCCTCTACATCCAGACAGTCCCCAGCTAATGGCCATAACAGCATTAACAATTCTGTTTCGGTAAGACCTCCAGTTCCAGACAGAGAGTATTCAAATCTTGTGGTGCTCATCTGCCATTCCTGTTATGATGACATGTTCAGTGGAAAATTGTGTTCTGCTGATAAAATCAATACTTACAAATACTTAGAAGTCTAATTCCCCATTTTCTTTCATTCAAGGATTTATTCACCAGTGTAATCTTCTCATTAAAATCCCTTTAATGAGTTGCATTCAACTCTGATGTCAAAATTCACTCATCCCTGAAGTACTTATCATTATCTTCATCCTGATTTGCTCAAAACTAAGGGAAAAGACCTAATTTCCATTTTAAACTTTGCAATGGTGTTTTCAAGCAAAATATTTGCATAGCAGGTATTCAGGGTTTTTGAGATCTGGACATTTTTATTTTTAAAACTCTCTAGATTGCAGTATTGGTTTCCGCTATCTGAGTTAAGGAATTGGTGTGTCCTCTGCTGTTGTGGTATGTGCACATATTTTGTGAAATATGAGCCTTGCCTGGTTATGAAAAGCAAAAGAAACTGGCTTAAAACTGCATTTATAAGCCAAGCTATTAACATCACATCTTTAACACATAGTACTTCCTTTTTAGCCGTATGTTCAGGCAGAAAGGTACTTGTAAACATAACCAATGACACTGCTATTGTTTATCATTTCTCTCTCTCTCTCTTTCTCTCTCTCTCTCTCAACATATATAGCAAAACATTAGAAAGCACCTGTAAAGAAATCTTCCTTCAGAAATATTTTTTGCATCTTGTGGCAGCATACTTATTTTAAGCTAACAAATGGTAGTCATATCTGTATAGTTTCTAGTAACTTAAATATCATTTCTATAAACTGTTGAAAATTGCAGTTGTAATTAGCTTGAAAGAATATATTAATTTAGAACCATTAATTAAAGCAACTTATAAAATAGTTACTAAGCAATATAATTTAGGCATACTAGCTTTCAAATTATAACATTTATTTTTTTATAATCTTAAGTCAAAAAAGGTGGCCCTTTGTTTACAGGTGCTTTTGTGTTTAAGATGATGAAATTTTTATTAAAACACATTTTCTGTCTGCTTAAACTTTATCAGCTTGCTTCTAAACTGCCTGGGTTTGACATTTTTCCTATTAAATTATCATTTCCAAAAATGCATTTGTTGTTAATGCTTGCAAATTAGCTTTTTGCTCTGGTACTATTGTCTACTTTCAAATTAAAATGAAAATTTCTTTTCCTGGGTTGGCTTTATTCTGCAGGACTTGCCATCAACAACACAACCAAAAGGACGACAGGTGAATAGCTATTCTCCATGGAAGCTTTTCTAACATAGTTACTTTGTTGGATTTTCTCCTTAACTATTCAATGTTCCATTTTGTGGTGCCCCTAATCCTTAAAGTGCTTTCTGGTTTTTTTTGCCTTTCTTCCATGGCTGATTCATTATAGTATCATTTCCTTATTATATGAATTGTGATTGTAATTTGTTTTGTTGCTAATTGTAGCTGTATTCATTATCATATAGCATGTTAACATCAGCATTCTTGTCACATTTCTTTTTATGGTTGCCTCTTATTATTCTCTATATAATCTTTATGTATTACCAGTACTTAAGATCTTCTTGTTCCACATTGATGTATTCTGAATATTTTTGTCTTAATATATGCTGAAACTGTATTGCATACAGTCTGTCCACTCCCATTTCCTAGTTGTTTACTTGTTTACTTGTTTGGGGGAGAAGAACATAACTCTTAAAACAGGGTCATAAAGTAACTGAGTTCTTGCATCATAGCTTATTGGCTGAATATCCACATGACACATAGATGTATAGGTCTTCCCAACTTTTAAAAAACAAACAGGAATAGCTACTAAAGGTTGCTGTCTTGATGGAAAAGATACTGCTTTTCTGCTCTCGGAATTGTTTTTGCTCAGAATTACTGCTTCAAGGTACAGAAGTACAAACATTGGAAAAGATATTCACTCATATTTTTTCACTTGCATGAATAAAGAAGCTGTTTTGCAGTAAAAGGATCTCATCCTGCTACCCAGTTTCCATTTACAGGCTTTGGATTATTATTATTATTATTTTTAGTTGTTTGTGTACGTGTGTTTTTAAACACATGTTTAAATCAAGCAAAATAAATGTAGCTGTTTCATACTGCAGTTTCTGCTTTAGTTATACACCTGTAATGGAGCAAATTTACAATTCTGAAATAATAGCTGGTATCCTGTGGTGTTAGCCTGTCCCCTTCAGCTGCAGGTTAATATATTCCCCTGACGCCCTCTTAAAAGGCAAAGGCTCTTGCCAAAGAAAAGAATCAACCACAACATCCTATGTCAGTATGATTTATTACAAAGTATATTTAGTACTAAATGTGTGGGGGACGTTTTTCAGTGTCAGTCTGAATACTAAAAGCTTTATTCCTCTTCCATGCATAATAAAATAAAGAACGCATTACAGAAAGTGACAGCTAATACAATGGTGTTAGTCTGTGACACTTTGTAATGATTTTCTGAATGTGATCCACTGAAAAACTGACTGGATATAGCCTAAAGCTATAACAACACCACTTATTCTTGTCTATATATATATATATATATATAATGCAACACTCAAAATTTAGCCATGTTTTCAGTTTGATAGTACAAACCCATTGACTCAGTTAATAGATGGTGAGGCAATCTATCTGTAAATTGCTTTGATTTAATGGGTCAGTTGTGCTTGGGTAAACAGTAAATTATTTAAAATGTATTTGGAATTAAAATACTTCCCAGTGAGTTAGTTTGCACTCAGCAGTATAGTATACAAACAGAATCCAGCCTGAGCAAAATGCAGTCCCGTTTCAGACATATGTACTCCCCTCACCTCCTGTTGGAGCAGGACATTCCTAGTGCCTACATTCACATTCAAGGAATTCTGACTTGTTGCTATCGATGAGCAAGAGGATGCTGTTGCACTCAGATCCTGCTTGTAGGCTTCCCATGGGTGTTGGCAATGGAATGCACAGATAGACTGCTCTGATCCATCATGGCTTTTCCTGTAGTCCATAATGATTTTCTATGTTCATTATCTGTGTTTAGAAACTGGCCAGAATTTTTTTAATCCATAAGTGTTAGTTTGTACATATCAACAAGACATGATTCCCTGAAAGTAAATCTAAATGTCCTTTACTTCGGCTTGAAGAATGGTGGTGAGGAGGAGAGAAAGACTTTTGTCAGGGTTGTTTATGTTTACATTGATTAGTGCTGTATGCAAGCCAATCCACTGCAATATTTGTTTGTAGGAGAAATTTGGTTCAGATAGTAAATATTAAAGATTTGTTGCTTTAATTCTAATTTCAACCAATGCACTGGGAAAAATGTACCAATGCTATCTATAGTGCCTTTATCATAATGATTCACGTGGCCATTGGAAACATAAATAGTGCCTTTCTTTCATAATTCTTTTCATCCCAGACAACATCATATTAATCTTGAGCATGTGTATTTTAGAAAAGTAAGAACATTGTTGACTGGTTGAATTATCAGTATAAAACCAGCTGTGTGAACCCACTGTAATATTATCATTGGCTCTATGAAAGTAGTTCTTACTAGCCATCCTGTCTCTGTCAACATGCATTCAGCTCATTGGTATCAGGATGGCCTAGCAGGATCTGGATGAAATGTTCAGACAGCTTAATTATTTGAAAGTGCTGAATTCACCCCTGTTCATTCTAAACTGAAAATGTTGGCATCTTCTACCCAGGAAATAAGATATCTGTACCGCTATTCTGAAGTTACAATAGCAGATGAGTCACACATTTACTCATACATACCATGCTGGTGGTGCTGTTCATTAACTACTTGTGGGACCACACATATAATTTGGTAATATTTTGCTTCTAAATATGCCAGCTACAATGAAATTATAAACTATCATCCATGGATATCATGCTGGATATCTGTTTTTCTTGTAGTTACTTCCAAGTGTCCCTTGGAAATACATTCAATCAATCAATATGTTTATTCGGCCATTGACCAATATAAATTAATAAAAACCAATAAAATAATAATTGTACAACACAGTTATTAAACTATTATCAAAATTCAATTCGAGGAGCATACAGCAGAGTCAAACTCTATCTGTTATCGTCAACGAATTGTGAATGTATCTTACATACAACATAACAGAATTTAGGTACCTCAGTTACATCATTTGGATTCTGATTATCTAGCAAATCATGTAAATAAAAGGTATCAGAGTATTCAGGATATTTAATTAATAGAGGAGTAATCATCTGATGGCTAATGTCCTTATAGAAATGACAATACAAGAGAACATGGGCTATAGTTTCTATAGCACCATTGTCACAAGAACAGAGCTGTGAATCGTAGGGTATTTTTATCTAATACTGCAGTTGGGAGAGCATTAAATCAAGCTAATGATAGAGCTCTTCTAAATTTGGGTACAGTTACATAGTACAGATAAGAAGCTGGAGATGATAACGACGATTGTTTATCACTAAATGTCTAAAAAAGTTAGCAGTTTCAGTTTGACCTTCTATGTCTAGAATCCTTTGCTTTATGGCAATCATTAAGATGGTATCTCTAGATAGTCCATAAAGATTCAATTTCTTAAGGAAATGCATTCAGTACTCATAAGACTTTATATGACATATTTGCCATGCCATTTCAAAAACAATTGACTAATTCTGACTGCATTATGCAGTGCCTCTTAATGCTCAAATTCTTGCAGGTTATTTTTATTGAACTGGTTTGCAAACTGAGCAGTTACTGCAGAATATAACATGGCAGCATATATCATTCCGGATCTTCTCGGTCCATGATTTATCCTAGAAGTTATCTCCTAGAAGTGCAAGCAAACTGTTCTTCCTGTCTAGAAATTATAATAGCATTTGAATCATCAGATCCTGTCTGATCTTGAAAGCTAAGCAGGGTCAGCTTTGATGAATACTTGGATGGGAGATAGCCAATAAATAGCAAGTGCTAAATACTGTATTTCAGAGGAAGAAACTGACAAAGCTGCTATTGAGTATTCTTTGTCTAGGGCCCTAATGGCGAACCTATGACATGCATGTCAGCACTGACACGTGAAGCCATTTCTGATGACACGCGGCTGCTGAGGCGGCCACATGCCGAGAAGAATGTTTCATCCTCGGCTCTTGCATGGCCAAGTGCAGTAGCCAAGGATGGATGACTCTAATCACAAATGTTTCATCCTCAGCTACTGCACTTGGCCATGCTGCATTCCATTGCTCCCTGCTTAACCGGAAGTCCCAGAACCAGTCGCAAATGTTTCATCCTCCCCTATTAAACACTCTGTGCCGGAGGTCTGTAGGCCAAAACAACAGAAGTCCCTCACAGAGCGTCTAGTTCTGGGACTTCTGGTTAAGCCAGGATCTTTGCCCTCACTTCCGCCGGCAGAGCAGAAAGCAGCGGAACACAGCGGGGGACTCATCTCTGGGGGTCCTGCCATTACCAATAACCAAATAACAGTTAACCACAGCAACCATTATCTACTGTTCTGCGGTGTCATGGATTTCTAATCCATCATTACTGAGATAAGTGATTTAAACTATAAATATCGCAAAACAATGTTTTTTCCTCAAAGTGACACACCACCTGAGTTATGCTCAGTTTTTTTGCCAAGTTTGACCAAGCTCAAAAGGTTGTCCATCACTGGTCTAGGGAAACCATATGAAATTCATGGGATCTCTATAAGTCAACAGGTACCTTGAAGGCAAATTTATAGCAATATAGCAATAGCAAGTACATTTCTACATCCCTTACCGGTGCACTTAAGCACTCCCTAAGTGGTTTACAATGTGTAAGTTAATTTATGCACACACATTGATCAGTGGTGAGGAACATGTCCCAGTGTTCGTTAATTAGAATTCTCAAGCATTTATGCAGCCTGGTTCCTTTGTAATACAGCATTTTTTGCCTAGGAAAATCATTTTTCCTAGAAATCTTACAATAATTAATTTCTGCTGCATTGTGGCAGTTCTTGTACTTGATGTTTGCAAGCAAAGGACAGATCTCCTTGCCGGTGTTGCAGACATGGATGTAAATTCTGTAGTAGCTACACATTTGTAAAGTTCTTGATAGGCTTTAACAAACCTGATAAGCTTGAGAGATGTTTCTCTCCCCCTTTCCCTCCCCCCGCACTTTATGGATAATGAACTGAGATTTAATGAAGAAAATAAATATTTAGACTACTAGAAGGGATTTATAAATAAATGTGCAGTTTGTGTTTATCAGACAGCAGTGTTGTACTATGTACATCATTATTCAGCATCATCTGAATTATACAGTTTTCATAGTTAAAATAAATAATTACCATTATCATACAAAAAGAATACAGGTTTCTGTTTCACATTTTGATCAATGAGAAAAAGTTTTGTAATGCAAACAAATAAGTTGTCCTCAGCCCAAAGCATAACAAGGAAGGGAACACATGAAAAATAGAACATTATATAATTTTATAACATTCATATTAATTATCAAAGTAGCTATTCTGCACAATTATTTTCAGCATTTTAGGATTTTTTCCCCTTCATGTTTACTTCTGATATCTAATAATTTCCAAAGTGTAATGCAGACAGTATGTGGTAGCTACATTACAGATCTGCCCATCTACCAATTCATACCATATTGACACTGCAATATCTCACAAACTCTTGTTTTATAGATATATGTAAGAGCACAATTTGAATATGACCCAGCAAAGGACGACCTCATTCCCTGCAAAGAAGCTGGCATCAGATTTAGAGTTGGTGATATTATCCAGATTATTAGCAAAGATGATCACAATTGGTGGCAGGGTAAACTGGAGAATTCAAAAAATGGAACTGCAGGCCTCATTCCTTCTCCTGAACTTCAGGAATGGTATGTTATTTGGCATTCTATAAAAATTAAATTGTCTTGAATTTTAAGGAAATATAATATTGGAGATTTAGCTAGAGTTTTAAATATTTGCTTCTTTCCTGTTTGACAAGAGGACAGCTTGATTTAGGGAACTAGATTAGCCATATATTCTAAAACTGGAAACACAATGTTTTTCTCATATGTGCACATCCCTATTGTGATAATATATACTTTGCATTTACCCATGAGACAGGTATGTAGTTGGAGTAACAGTGCACAGTACAATTTTAGCAGAGTTTTCGTATGAGAAACCCTCTGTCATCACTCCAACATGGCCAAAGAACTGCCTCCCCCTTCCCAAGTTATCTGGCAAGTCCTCATGTCAGTCCACTAATCTGGCAAACACTTTTGTCACCATAATTCAATTAAAAATGGTATTAGACATTAGGTAAGAGCTGTAAGCATTACCAGTTTGAGTCCCAAATTTAGAGAGGCCTGCCTAATCCTGCCTTCTGAAACAGCACCACCTTCTCATTCAAAAAATGCATTAATAATCCATTTAACAGTTCCCTCACCGCAATTTGACAAGATATTCATGCTGTTGACACCACAACATCAAACAAACTGAAAGTGGTCTAGGTAAATGTAAAAGTAAGATACTTCCAATACCTCTGCTTGGATATTGTCACAATAATCACAAACAATTTGATTTCAATATGGGAGATTTCCTCACCATCAACACGACTTCCAAAACAAATCCCTGACATACTGCAGATAGTTCTTTGGGGTGGCCAGTAGTAGGAAAAACCTGCCATTTAATCATGCAGAAGACCATCACATTATATTGTATTTGTTTCACTGGCATTGTTACTATGGAATGATCTTCAAGTGAATTCAATGTTGTATTTCATTTGTTTTAGACTGAAATGTATACTTCCTGCATTTCAGTTGCCTTCTTGCCACTTTAAGGTTTTCAGCAATTTAGTATGCCAAGGAATTGGATCTTACAAATATGGGCGATGTGACTGCTTATCTGCCATACTATCATTAGTTTCTTTCCACTTCTGTTTTTATCTATAAGCCATTCTATCCACACTGTAACCACCAACATCTATGAATAAATCCGCCCAAGAATTCTGTAACCCAGTGAAATGCACTGGCCTCTGCATAGGAAACAACATAAATGGTCCAAAACCCCTGCAGGTTGTCTTACCTGTGATTACCCAGCTTGTGTATGTAAAGAGATCTTATATCACCTTTGAGACTAACTGAAAGAAAGAAGTTGACAGCATGAGCTTTCTTAGACTGAAGTCTGCTTTCTCAGATGCATAAAGTAGACTTAAGTGTATGCAAGCTCATGTTGTCAACTTCTTTCTTTCAATTAGTCTCAAAGGTGATACACGATCTCTCTACGTATGATTCTACTGGTTATATCTTTGAATTCTACCCAGGTTGTGGGTTCTCCACAACAAATCCAATAATGCCTCTTGACTGTACTACCTGACACTAGGCTATAACAGAGAACTAAATCTAGTGTGTGTCCTGTCTTGGCCATTTGTTTTTATGTACTAGACCCCTGAAATCATCTTATGTATGGTTTTTGTATTTGATCTAGAAAGTTTCCAGGATCATACCTGCTTTGCTGCAGCAGCAGAATTGCTTCAAACCTGGACCTGTAATACATTAAGTTATCCGGTTAACTTAATGTATTACAGGTCCAGGTTTGAAGCTCCCACAGCACACAAAACAACATACCTAGAACAGTCTTGCCCTGGTTCCAGATCTCACTAAAACATCATTATAGTCTGCCTTGATTGTTTACAAGAAGGAGCAATATCTTGGAATGAATTAAAGATTCCCCTCCTTGACTGATGTTATATTTCAATAACCTAACCTACTGGAAAAAATTGGGCTAGTTTTATTGCTTGATACCTGTGGAGAGACATTGGCAAAATGAAATGTTTAGAGTAACCAATCTGAGTCAGGCTGGCAAAAAGTTGGGGGCCTGCCTGGTGAGTGTCTATAAAAAAGAGGAAGAGCCATTAAGAGGGGATGAGTGTGTCAAGCCTGCTTAGTCAGGAGTGTGTCTTATAACTGCCAAGAGTGCAGTTGGGATTAAGGTTTCAGCTTGAATGGGATTCAGGACAAAGGATTTTAAATGAACAAAAGAAGTCCAGTGACCCTGAGGCCTGGCCATTCACCAGCAGGCCAACACAGATTAATATGTAAATCACTTCCCTCCATCCAAGGGTCACAACAGTATATATACCCCAGACACCTCCATGCCACCATTCTCTGAAGATGCCAGCCACAGATGCAGGCAAAACATCAGGAATAAAGTCTTCCAGAAAAACAGCAACATAGCCCAAAAAACCCATAAAAAACTACTGATGAGTGTGTGAGACAGGAGAGTGTCTTAGAACTGCCAAAAGTGCATTTGGAACCAAGGGTTTAGCCTTGAGGGGGTTTCAGATTCCCATACAGGGAGGAGGGATTTTGGAAGGACAGACATTCTGTGAAATCAGTTTAAAATGATAAGTTCTTTGAACAGTGGAGAGCCAATGACGGGGAAGCTCAGATCAACATTATTCTGCAGAATTGAATAATGCTAGAGATTCATAGGATTTATACTCCTGCTGATGAAGCTTTAGTGGTAGATGTGTGGAAAGAACTAAAACACAGTTGAAGAGTAACCGAAGTCCTTGAGTGAACTGAAAAAAGTAAATTTGTAACCTGTGAAGTAATACACACTTTATAAATAATAATAAAAGCTTTACCCCGCCTCACTGTTGGAGACACTTTGTAACCATAAGCTTTGCGAACCAGCTACCAAGGGGCTATACAGACCAGCACTTTGTTCCAGTCTGTCAGTGGAGTTCAGGCTCAGCATCCTCATGCTGTATGCCCTAACTCCACCCCTGGTGTTCCATTTTGGCGCGCACCAGTCTACACAGCACACACCATCATTTTGCAACTCCGGCACTGCATCTACATGATGCAGCGCCGAAGGAGCATCATAAAGCTGTGCCACCATAGCTATGGCACTGCTTGGGGAGTGCAAAAAGGAGCTGCTTTTTGCAGCCCTTTTTTGCCCTCTCCAAAGGCCAGATCAGGGCTGCAGTGTTGCCACAGCCCTGATCCAGCCAGTAAAGGGGCGCCTGTAGGTGTGTATAGCCCCCAAAAGAGATACCATCATGTTCTTTCTGTAAATAGAAGTTATTTTATTTTTGTTCACTAAGGAGTGACCTTTGATTTATGTTTAACATCAAAGCACACTACCAAGAATAGTAAAAACACTTCATAATAAAGAAACTTAAGTCATGGGAGGAACAAGGGTTAGGGAGATAGTTCTGAGGGAAAAGAAGCCTCAAACTATTTGTCATAAGTCAGGAAAAGAATCCTGTGTAACCCTGTGGTGGTCACATAATTTGGTAACAATCAGTGGGATCTGAAAGACATGGATCCGAGAGACCCAGTGTTAGAGGATATGAAAGATCTGGTGTGAGAGATCTAAAAGATCTGGCCTCCACAGCGCACATCCAGGTTTTTGTGATACAAACAGAGTCAGTGTTTTCCTTCAGAAATCATTTAGTTTAGACCCAATGCTGTTATGCTTATTTGCGTGCCTAAGTGCTTGCTGTTGGAGTAAACAAGGAACCGATGTTATTAAAAGTTACCTAAAATTCCCATTTGAAACTTTTAAAACTTTTTTTTAATTCAATATAAGCACAGCCACATATGCTTTTTAAACATATATCTAATTCTGAAAACAAACTGCACAAAGTTGCTTAGGTGAATATAGTAATAGTTACATTTATAGTAAACATTGTTGTCCCTTCATGAAGGAGATAATAATTAATAATAATCTGATAGTTATTTTTTCTTCCCTTGCAAGGCGAGTAGCTTGTATTGCTATGGAGAAGACTAAACAGGAGCAGCAGGCAAGCTGTACTTGGTTTGGAAAGAAAAAGAAGCAGTACAAAGACAAATACTTAGCAAAGCACAATGCAGGTGAGAAAAATGGAATGAACTATCAGACTTAGTAGTCATTGCTGCATTGTTTGTTAATCTGCAGTTAAATCTTTACTTTTACCAGTGGCATTCAATGGAATCAATTAAGTTTAAAAAAAACCCACAGGTTCAAATGTATAGCAATAACAGAAAATTTATGCACTTAAATGGATCTAACATAAGTTGAATATAAGAAAAAAAATGCATGTATCTGAAGCAAAATCTACAGCTTTCTAGGGGAATAGGGGGTGTTAGGGAACCCAAAATTAGCACAAGGATATTTTGAAGAGTTTTACACCTTAGTTCCATAACTATGAAATGTGTTGCAATTTAATTACTTTCTCTCTGTCAAGATACTGTGAACCCACCCTTGATGCCTGATCTGAAAAGTCTTGTTTTAATCCACCATTTGTTGTTTGAATTTTGGATTTTATATTTTCAATTACTAAATCAAACTGTTTCAACTGTCTTATAGGCACTGCCCTCTGGAAGTTATTCATTTATGATTGTGATACCCTAATACTAGAGAAATTCTGTTTTGTTGGGCGTTCATTAGGCATATTCATGGGGAAATATTTGTTATATATGTAGGGCATCCATATCTTTATTGCAGAATCTCCAGTTTTGGAACCAGAAAAAAATACAGTTTGTTGTATATCTTTTCATACTTTTGTTACTCTCTTTTAAGAGTATTATTTTTAAAAAATCAGGGTTCAGTACTGAGTACATTTTAGAATGTAAGTTATTGTTGTATCAACATAAATCCCACCCTTTTGATTATATGCTACCATTTATTTATTTATTTACTTGTTTATTTATTTTAAAAGACTTTTAAAAGACCATTAAAAAGAGTTTTTCTTTTCTATTCATTGGTGTCCGATGCACATAGTATCTTTCCAACCTAAGTAGAGCTGATGAAACATGGATTCCAAATTAATTTTTCTTATCAATATGGTTTTTAAAATGCTGTTTATGAATAAAATATTTCAGTAAACATAATCAGCCAGGGTGGCTTCCAGAAGTCTTGGTGGCGTATCAATGCCATGCTCCTAAGCCGCTCAGAAGGCGGCTTTACTGGGCCATCTGTTTTGGCCCTAAATTGGCTTGGAATCAACTAACGTTATAGTCTGCAGGTTAGTTGATCCCCAGAGATATACAGTCCCTTACAGAAACATTCACACACACATCCATTGACTTTTCCATGTTTTGTTGTGTTACAGCATGACACTGAAACATGTTTTCCTCTAGAACTGTCCTGTATTTTGTTCCATTCATCTTATCCTTAATCCAAACAAATTTCCCAGGCCCTGCTTAGGAAAATCATTCTCTGGATGGTCTGTTTATCTGGAATCTCCTGTGATGTGTGCTGGCACACAGGTAATTTATTCATATGTACGTGGATTGCTCCTCTAGACCATCCAAGAATGAAACTTCATGGTAAATGTAATCCCTCAATCCCACATCATATTGTTGCTTCATCATGGGGATGGTGTTCTCAGAGTGACATGCACTGCTGTCTCCTAACAGCTTTTGATATCAGTTGTTTCAGCAACGGCTTTCATCTTGTCACTCCTCCATAAAACCCATTGTTGTGCCTCATCTGGATGATAGCTGTCACAGGGATGGTTTTTCTCATCTCAGCTATAGATTCTGCAGTTCCTTCGGAGTTGCCATTAGCCTCTTAGTTTTTTTCTTGACCAGTTGCTTCTGTGACCCTTCTTATCCAGTCACTAACTTTTTGTGGTCATCTAGTCATGACTGAGCTATGTTCTTCCCATTTTTCAGTAACAGAGCTTAACTGAGTTCTCGGAAATGTTCATAGTTTGGTATATTTTTTTAATAAACTAATCCTGAGTGGTACTTCTGCACACCTTTATCCCAGGCTTGTTTTACTAGGTCCTTGGTCTTCATTATTTGTTTCTTTAAATATGCTCTCCAACAAACACTTGAGTCTTTCCATAAACATTTGTTTACACAACTTTTGTGCCACAGTAAAAATATTTTGCACCTTCACAGTGCTGAGAATTTTATATACATTATGTATAACAATGCCAGGTTGTAATGTGATAAAGGTCAAATGGGAATTAATTCTTCTGAAAAGCAAACTTTCAGAAGTGAACAGTACTTTGAAGGCTTGCCTGTTCATTATAGGGGGAAACACCTTCACCTTCATAAACATAATTATATCTATGCTATTTAGCATATTTTGCTTTGAGTGAAACCCCAAATCACGTGTTAGATTTGTAGGGCCAACTGCGTGCAGAATATATTCTATAAAAATGCTTTTAAACTTTTGTCATTTGAATGGTAGATATTAAATTAACATATGAAAAGCTGTACTGGGCTAAACTAATGGTTTATCTAGTGGAGCATTCTGTTCCCACAGTGGTCAACCATATTCCTACAGGAAGCACACAAGAAGAATATTAGCACAAGGGCATTCTAACAACTGGTATTCACAGGTATACAGTGGGCCATTGGTATCCTCTGGAGTTTGTTTCCAGGAACCCGCATGGATACCAAAATCCATGGATCAGTAGGTTCAGTAGATATCTGTGGTTCTACAGTTATGAAATTAAAGCATTAAACTCTAGCATTAGTTACCTTCTCTACATCACACATAATTGTATACAGCTTTATCTTGTTTCTCCTTTAATGCCATTTTCCTATCTAGAAACATCAAAAGGCATCATTTTCCACAGGCTACTTTAATGTTTGATCCACCCTTTAACAATTTAGATCTGTTGTTTATTTAACTATATTCCAATTTTCAGTATCCTTTTTGAGAACTATATACAATATTCAGAGTGTGATTACATCATAGATTTGTATGAATATGTTGTAGTCATTGTTGCAATGTTATTATCAATTTTCCATTCTTACCCAGAATTTAGGAGCAGGAGGAGGAGGAAGACATAAAATAATTTATCCTATTCTTCCATCTCACAAGGGGACCTTAGGATAGTTCACAACATTAAACTGACATAATTTTAAAAAGCAAAATATAACAATATTCATAACAGTGTGTTTTTACATCATAACACTTTATGGAGATGCTTAAGTATAGCCAAAGTGTAGGAGGAGTATTCAAATTACCACATGCCCAGGATTAGTCAGACTTGTGAAAATATTCTTACAATCCACTCCTTGGCAAGCTCACTCAAAAGTAACAGGCACCGGCACAATATGCAGGCTTTGGGGAGTGTGTCATTTAGACGATGCACACCTGATGCCACCCCCAAGCCAGTGTCACACGGCCCGCCTGACCACAAAGCGGCCAGCATTGTGGCGCTCCAGCAGCATGGCATTTATATACCACACGCCCCAGGAGCTCTGAAAAGCCGCTGCCATGGTGGAAAAACAGACTTTTTCCAGCTCAAAAAGGAGCTGCTTTCTGCCACTTCTTTTTAAGGTAGCAAATAGCTAGATCAGGGCCATGGTGTTCGGTTCCCACAGTCCCAATCCAGTGTTCAAAAGGGCAGCATGAAGCCACCCCTTTGAGCCAGTCTGTGTCATCTCTAAGTCTCACTGAATTTGGTGAGAAAACTTAACTGCCTTAGAATTGCTGCTCTTATTACATTTTTAATTTGTTCACTGAGTTATGTAGTGAAGAAAATCACATTTTCCACAGGCTACTTTCATGTTGTTAAAATGTGGCCATTGTTATGTTAATAGCAGGAAATTGGTTTATGTTCCTATATTAAAAGCCTTTTCTTGCATAGAATCTTCTGACTACAACAGACTGGTTTTGGTTCAGACCTAGTGATACTTTAAATAGATGAAATGAAATTAAGGGGGAACAATGAATTAATTCCCATTGGTTTTAGTGGGTTTATTGTAAGCACAATTTCAGTTAGGTTTGAATGTTCTAATTGGATTCTTTCAGTCCAATACATTTAGGGTTTGTTTATTTTTTTGTTTTTAAATCAATTAGTAAATTATTCAAACTAAAATGGCTCATACCAGACAAAGCTGAGTACTGTTAAATGTAATTTATTCCAGTGGAAATATTTAAGCATGTACTTAACTTTCCCACTGAAGTCAATTAGAGTTAATAGTGTTTTATTTCCATCATGCCTAAGTTTGTCCTAGTATTTCTAATTTAGGAGTGGGGTTTGCTTGTTTATACTGTGTGGGGCTTATGAAAAATGGATAAACTGGTCAGTTGGAAACAATAGTATATAAATGCTAAAGTTCAAAGCAAAGAAAATAGTGAGTTACGGTCATAGGAAAATAAGTTAAAATATGAATACTTGACCTTGTGTCTTTTTCTTTCCTGGCTCATGTGCTCAGGGCAGCTAAATGGTCTGTTTATTAACCCAACAGTCCTCTGTCACATTGTAAGCTTCCTGATTTATAGCAAGAACTTTGCTGAAGGGTGGACCTTAGCAATACATTTGGAGTTCTTTATGGTCCACAATTGAGCTTGTTAGGTCTTCTCACTTTTATGAATCAGATTGCTTTAATTGTTTTGTTTTGTTTTTGTTACCGAACCGTTACCATCTCTCATGTATAGATTGGCTGCTAATATTGAACCCTCCCCTCCTTTAAGCCCCTTATTACCCCAGTGTTCCTCCCCCTTGCTTTAGTGCTCAACCCTTGTGCATGCAAACAGCTTATTCTTAACATTGAAAAAAGAGAAAAGAGAATCAATGATGCTCCATTATTAAAAATCAGCTTGTTTAAAATCCTTGCTGTATGTGGTCCTATGTAGACCAGATAAAATGCATATATTCCATAAATAAATAAGAGCTATACCCAAATTATTATTGACAGTATTTGCAATGGAGAATGGATTACCAGTATTTCCCCAACTGCTCTCATATTTTATGTATACCCAAATTGTTGTAGAAATCCTAGTCTTAAAACGCAGTCTTGAGAGGAGAAATAAAATCCAACCAAATATACTGCTACATTGTACTTCTGCAGAACATCACTTCTACGTTATATTTTTAAACTATGGTGTACATTTGTAACAACATATTGCATTATAGACATAGACATATATGAAATCTTGTCAAATATTGTATTGGTTCTTCTTTAAACACCATACCAAGGGCATAAATATGCTTCCTTTAATGTCAGTAATAACAATTTATAGAACAGCAGCTATTTTTTTTATTAAAACATGCTTATCATTTAACGTGATTTATTTGCCTTGTGTTTAGAATACTGCATGGTGAGATTTGTTTTGTGCATATACTTTTTATTTTACTAATATATTATGAGCCATATTTCAATGACCCCTGTACATTTTTCATGCTGTCTTAATCCCAATGGCCTCTGTGCATGTAAGTAACCTGTCAAGTGACAATGCCTCTTTATTTGCTTCTTACTGTTTTCTTTCAATAACTCCTTTTGTTTATTAGCTAGAAGTGTAGAAGTGTTTAAAAGTTCAGTCTGTAAATGTTTCCTTGTAGCCCTCTGAATTTGTGTACAAAAATCATTTTCCATTTTTGTCTGAAGGCATGAAATTATTAGTGATCACAATTATAGGATTGTCAAAAATTTTGAATCTGCTTATTTTGTAATTAAGGCTGTTTTATTAAGATTCATTTATTTTCATTTACTTTTTAGTGTTTTTATAAAGAGTGTGAAAAGTTCTGTAGAATTTCAGGTTTTATTGTGGCTTTAACCTAGCATGGGAAATGGGATACAGCCTATTTTGTAAAAAAGGTTTTAGGTTTTTATAGAACTTAGCAGCTGAGCAAGACAGAATATTTGCTAAATCTAGAAAATGTTATTTGATTTTTATAAACTGATAAAAACCAAGACAGGATCCTTAGTAAAATGCAATATACTGTAGTTAGAACCTTCCTTGAAATGTCAAAGTTACATTTAGGGATCACTCTGAAGAAATACTTAGGGACAGAGATATTAAAATATTACTGCAAAATTTCTAAAAGCTAGCAGGGAATATTTTTGAAATCAAAATGTTTTGTTTGCTGTAGTAACTGATCAGACTTATTTATTAAAGTTTATGTATCAGTATGTATACACCATGTTTTAGTCTCAAGAGACCTTCAACAAAGTGATTATATGTTTGTTTGTTTGTTTAATTTTTTTTTTATTTATACCCCGCTCTTCAGCCAAGACTATCAGAGCGGCTTACAATTTGTTAAACAAACAGCTTCATTTACAATTGTAAGCTATTTGCCCCCAACAATCTGGGTACTCATTTTAGTGACCTCGGAAGGATGAAAGCCTGAGTCAAGCTTCAGCCCTTTGCTGGTCTTGAACTCGCCACCTTCTGGTTTTGAGTGAGTGGCTGCAGTACAGGCATTTAACCACTGCGCCACCATGATTTGTTGGTTTTTATAAAAAATAAGTTTTTTAACATCCTGGAGGTAAAATTTGTTTTCCCAGGAAATAAAATTATATAGATTATTCTGCAGTACAGAGTCAAAACTATGGTCCAAAACACACTACAGAAATAATCCAGTTTGAGACCACTTTAACTGCCCTGGCTCAATCCTAGGGAATCGAGGGACTGTAGTTTATTGTGACACCAGAGCTCTCTGACAGAGAAGGCTAAATGTCTCACAAAACTATAGTTCCCAGGATTTCCTAGCATTGAGCCAGGGCAGTTAAAGCAGTCTCAAACTGGATTGTTTATGTAGTGTGTTTTGGACACTGCAGCATTACCAGAAAATATGGCCACAATTACTGTTGCCAGCATTACCAGAAAAAGATGTTTAAAGAATTGTTTCTTCTCTGTTACATCACCATAATTAGGTTATTTTAAAATGGTCTTATAATAGTTATAATTTTCAGTTAATAAATGTATTATACTTTATTTATTATAATAACAGAAGAATGTCATTATTAGATGCAAGGAAGAATAATGTTTTTATTATACAGTCAGCCCTCCATATCAACAGGCAAGCCATCCACAGATTAGAGCATCAGCGGATAACCCCGCCCCATTATACTCAATAGCAGCACATGCACATGGCTGTGCCAATACTGTCACACACATGTCATGGATCCACAGACAATAATGGGACATGTAGTCCCATGCTTTTTGATAGCCCTCAGGGGATCGAGAACAGAACCCTCACCAATACAAAGGGCTGAATGTATGTATCTATTGCTGTACCATAGCAATTAGCAGTGTGTTCAAATAATTATAGACACAAACATAAGGAGCTAAATCAAATTACTAGAGTAGACCCTCTAGGGTTTTGGCTTGTATTTCAGCAACTGTGATTCAATGAGATTACTTTAGTTGGTACTAACATTAGCTGTAAGAAAGAATGGCTAAAAAAATATTTACCAGGATCATATTTTACTAAATATTCCAATTATGGGGATTCTTTTATAGAATACAATGAAGTTATCATTTTTGTTAAGATTTTTACTCACTTTTTAAAGAGCATGTCAATATAAAATTAGCACTTCTGTGTGAAGAGAATTCTACTTACAATTAATCTGATAAATTGTCTCTGATTTATTAAAATAACAAAATCAAGATTTTAATGTATTTGCATAGTATTGATACAAAATGTCTAAACTTTTACTCTTCGTGTAAGTAGATATTCTCATATTTGTATTCATTTGTCACTGTCTATGAGCTTCATTACTCAATTTTAGGAATCCCAGAATTTCCAGAAGCACTAATTTTTCATAATGTGAATACTGCATGGTCTCACCCATAGATTCTTAAGCATGTATTTTGAAATAAATTCTTAAGAAGTAAGACATGTTGTTTTAGTAAATATTTTAAAAAAGATGCTTTGTTAAATTATCATCCCGCTAGAGCATTTTGATACAGATAAAATAGATTGGACCCAGTTTTAGTTATACTACATGTAAATTCATTAAAGTGAGACAAGAGTTTAAAGACATGGGCCAGGTTTAGACTTGATCAGTATGCAAAGGGATATTGTAGCACCTTTGAGATAAACTGAGGGAAAGGGGTTTGTAGTAGAGGCTTTCATAGTCTGATTTATCCAGTGCATCAATCTGTGAGAGTTTAAGCTACAAGCTTCTTTCTTAGGTCCAAAACACACTGCAGAAATAATCCAGTTTTAAACAGCTCTAACTGCTCTGGTTTAATGCTAGCGAATTCTGGGAATTTGTGAGACATTTAGCCTTCTCTGTCAGAGTTCTAGTGCCATGATAAACTACAATTCTCAGGATTCCCTAGCACTGTGCCATGTGTTTTGGACCTCAGACTCAAAGTACTACAATAACACTTTGCAGTGAGACTTAAGTCAGCCATCCCTATCTTTATTCGCAATGAATTTTACTCAGTAGTTGTAACAAAATCTGGCTCCAACCTATTACTCCTAAGACTAAAATTAAACATTTGGGGGAAATAAGGTCAAATCGGTGTAATTTTTTTTCTCTTATATTGGGCTTTTGTTTTCTGTTACAGTGTTTGACCAATTAGATCTTGTCACGTATGAAGAAGTAGTAAAATTACCAGCCTTCAAAAGGAAAACACTAGTCTTACTAGGTAATTTTGATTGTAACTCCTATTCTATATTAATAAATTGAATATGTTAACATTTATGTGGTGATATTGCAATTTTTTTTCATGCAGGAGCACATGGTGTTGGGAGAAGACATATAAAAAATACACTAATCACAAAACATCCAGACAGATTTGCATATCCTATTCCACGTAAGTAACAGGTTTATAATGCAAAGAACTGCATAATCTGCTGTTTCTTCTGATGTGCCAAATTTATTACTAAACAAAACCTGTCATTTAAATAGTTAAATAATTTAAGAGATTGAGTCATGCCATTAGCACTGACAGCTAATGTTCTTCTCCAGTGACAGTGCTCAAAAGTTTCATTACCAGCTCCATCCCTACAGTCTCCTCTTGTTCCACTCCATGTATCCTTTTTGCAACTGTGTTATTTCTACATTCCCATCAGCCATATACTATGTGTGACCTTACATATACTAGAGATGCAGGCCTGCTGAAGACATTTTGCTACTGAGCTTAAGGTTCTCTTCCCCCAATCCATGTAGACTGAACTAACAGTTGGATCTTAACTCACCACTGACATCAGGATAGTGTCTTCCACTAATCCTAAAACAACAGTCTAGTGTTATCTTTAACTCTGTCTCCAACAGAGGAAAGCTGCATCTTCACTGCCGAAATACAGTCTGCCCGCACCATACATGGGCTTGCCATCCGCAGACTTGAGCTCATGCAAACGGCCAGCCCCAGCGGACAAAATGGGAGAATACTGCCATAGCAATACATAGAATTCCAGCATTGGTGGTTTTTCCCATACGCAGAGGGGTCTGGAACGGATCCCCCCCATATAGAGGAAGGTCCTGCCATAATGCAGTTTGGCACTGCTTTAATTTCCATGACTTAATGCTATGGAATTCTGGGGTTGTAGTTTTGTGAGATATTTAACCTTTTCTGTCAGAGAGCCCTAGTGCCACAATAAACTACAAATCCCCAGATTCCATAGAATGGAACCACAGCAGTTAAAGCAATGTCAAACTGCATCATTTCTACAGTGCAGGTGCAGCTGAAGACAACTAGGATATTTAGGAAGAATAGACCTGATCTTGGGAATGGTGAATATAATTCTTCTGTACTCACGGAAAAGAAGCCAGGGGTGTGTGTGTGTGTGTGCGTTTGGGGTTTGGGGTTTTTTGGGGGGGTTGGGTTTTTGTTTTTTGTTCATTTGCTGTTAATTCTTCTGAAGAATCTCTTTCAGAACAGTCTTGGGGGTTGGAATAGATAGCCCTTGTGATCTCTGCCAACTCTATGATTCTATGATTCCATGAAAAAGGCAGTTTTACAGTATTCAAAATATTAAGCATATGTTCTATGAATTAAAAATCAAAGTACAAACTCTGCAATTAATTACAGATCATTTTGGTAAAGATAAGCAGATTTACTAACAAATGACTGACATCAGAACATATTTGTATTTCTGTTTTATGGGTAGAGTGTAAAAAAAAGGTCCATTATAAACATTCCTGTCTTGTAATTATAGACACAACAAGACCACCAAAGAAAGATGAAGAGAATGGAAAGAATTATTATTTTGTATTACATGACCAAATGATGCAGGACATTTCCAACAATGAATATTTGGAATATGGTAGCCATGAAGATGCAATGTATGGGACAAAACTGGAAACAATACGGAAAATCCATGAACAGGGATTAATTGCAATACTTGATGTAGAGCCTCAGGTATGAAGAATTAAAGTGTGTATTTACTACAGATGCAAGAAATGTATTTTTGTACTAAGTGTATCTAATATTAACAAATATATTCCACACAAGATAACAAAAGAGCTAAATTCAAATGAGAGACTCCTCTTGTTCCCTTTGGCTTCAGTCTTGGTTCATTTGATACCTTACACTTTGTTGTTTGAGGGATTAAAAATTTTTGGATGGTAATATCATTGTAACTTGGACTGGAGCTATGGTACCACAACAAACTACAATTCCCAGAATTCCATAGCATTGAATCATGATAGTTAAAGTGGTGTCAAACTGAATTATTTCTGTAGGCAGATGCAGCCATAGTGGTACATAGTCAAATCTGATTGGCTATGTAGTTCTGTGGCATCATTGCCTTTAAATGATCATTATGCCTGAGTAAAATAAAATGACACCCAGGCAGCAGTAGTAGGTGTCATTTTGATATTTATTGATATTAGATACACTTAGTACAAAAAAAACAATAAAAGGCAGAAAACACTACATGACTTCAAAGCCTTTTTTACCTCCCAAATCTTGATAGGCAAAAATGTGGTGCAGCTATTGTAAAAACTTCTTGGATAGCTAGAATATCCACCGATGTTTCATTTCAGTGCTATGAACTGAACTACACTTTATCTTCTAAACAAATAAAAATATTACAAAAGTGTACAACAGGAATGAGCAACTATGGGAGACCTGAGGGCTGCATTAGCCTCCTTGTAGACCTTGGGTGTGGGGGTGGCACATCCCACCACCGTAAACCCCACTGCATAAAAACAACAACCCAGAATTGCCCCCGAAATGCCCCGCTAAGGGGCTGTGAGGGGCATTTTTACCTGGTTTCTAGGCCCAAGAAAATACTTTTTTCCAAAACAGGAAGTGAACACTTGTAACTTGATTTCCTATGATCCAGAGTCATATGTGTTTCTTTAACTTGTCCATGCCATGCTTCTCCTTCTAAACATGTTCTTTACTTAGGCCCTGAAGGTCCTGAGAACTGCAGAATTTGCTCCTTTTGTTGTTTTTATCGCTGCACCCACAATTACCCCAGGCATTAATGAGGTAAGGCATGTTACAATAAAATCTCATCAGTAGATATTTTACCAGTCACAGACACATACTTGTCCTATTTGACAGAATAGATGGATATTATCTATTAATAGATAGTGGGGGGAAACTTAAGTTTAGTATTGCTTTTCCTGATGAAGTTTTAGAATGTGTCCATTCATTCATCTTTCTTTCTAAAACATCATTCACATATGTAATATTCCTTTCTCTTTACCTTCTTTGTCATGCTTTTTTTAATTTCTACTTTTAAAGAATACTTTCTTAGGATTTGTCTGTACCAGCTAACATTTGGACAAGAACATACAAAAGAGGGTGATGAAGTATGCATCTTAATCAGTTTCCTATCACTGATTGTCATTGAACAGAAGTCCACATCATATTTAATTTACCAAAAGTACATCTTTAGAGATATAGTAAAATTTCCTGATTTCATTTGGACAAATTATAATGTTATTTATCCCAATCATGGTAACCCTGTTCCATTAATCAGGACTTTTTTCTTTTTCATTTTCAAAGCAAATTTTGAGTTTAAAATTTGTTAATTTGGGGGTGTTAAAAAAATCAAAATTCCACACAGATCAAAGGACCTCCCCTATTTTTTATATTTTAGATGTACATTAATAGCATTTGTGAATCTAGATGTGCCTGTTTAAAATCTATTACCATAACACTTATTACTACAGATCTACAGGAACAATTTTGCTAATTTTTTAAAAAAAATAAATCTTAAGCAATTTAGAAATGCAGAAAAATTAGAAATTTTGAGGAAGTTCAAACCTCAAACTTTAATAGCAAAATAGCCACAACAAACCAGCACCAAATCAAAAGAAGGACCTCCCATCATCTTTCCTTTTCCTACCAATTGTTTTAACCTCTGCTGTATTGTTTTAACCTCTGCTGTACTCCGCCCCGATTGCTTGTTCAGAGGGGCGGAATAGAAATAAATATTATTATTATTATTATTATTATTACCAGCAGAGGGCCCATATATGAAATTAATTCACTAGCATAAATGCCAATGATATAAATTGTTTAATTCAGGAAATTGCCGTAAATTAACTCATTCTTAGTGTTAGTGTGAGGCCTGGTTACAGAATTTACACAGAATGTCATGGAGGTTGTCCCTTTTGACCTTAGAAGAACACATTTTGTTACTGGATCAATGGCCTCTTTTTATCTTTTTCAAGTTGCCTTCTTCCAGCCTGGATTTTCCCCCCACATAGAATACAAAGGTTGTAATACAACTCATGCTTGGGAATGGATGGAGTTCATTACATTACAACTGTCAGGATGAGGAAGACTATGGGATCTTACAGCCTCTTCGGTTCATCTGCATCTCTTTTTTTTTTCTTCCCCCCCCCCCCAAAAAAAAAACATGGACAGGTTACTTACCAGTAACCTTATTTCTTTGAGTGGTCATCTGCGAATTCACACAAATGGGTTATTCTGCGCTGCGCTGGCAGCCTCGGAACCTTCTTAGAGCTTTTAAATGCGTTTTGGCGGTAGCCCTGCCCACTCTCCAACTGCCTATATTAGCCGATTTCCCACCTAAACCCTCAGTTCCATGGACGCTGCAGCAGCAGCAGCCCAGGACCGAAGGAGAGGCAGGGTATGACTGTGTGGGGAGGATGGGCGCGATTTGTGTGAATTCACAGATGGCCACTTGAAGAAATACCGTTGCTGGTAAGTAACCTGTCCTCCTTCTTCATGGTCTCTGTGAATCACACAAATGGGTTAGACTAGCAAGCTTAGGTCAGTGGAGGTGGGAGTGCCATGCCACAGAAGAATGGCATATAGACCCCCAAAAAGCATCACCAGTCTGGAAACCAAGCCAAAGGGCATGCAAACATGGGGACATACCATCCCGCTGATATGATGACTCTACCGAGTTGTGTAGAAATTCCAATACAGTGGTCCCCCGGGTTACGAAAGTAATTCGTTCCAGCACCACTTTCGTAACCCGAAAATATCGCAAGCCGGGGGACCACTGTAAGTATAGGAAAAAACTTGGCGCCATTTGAATTTTGCGCCGCTTTTCTTTCGCAACCCGGGGTTTTTTTCGGAAACCGGGGGCGTTTTTCCGGCCCCGGCTCTTTCGGATCCTGGGGTTTTCGTACCCCGGGGGATTCGTAACCCGGGGGACCACTGTACTGAGACGTAATGGCAAAAGCACCAATGCAGGTGAAACATGCCCATTGGTAGAAAAGCAGGCTTGCCAGCTAACCGTATGTCGCACAGACTGTAGGTAAATTTTGATGATCCATTTTAAATGGCAGGTGTAAACTAAGGGCAGGGAAAATCCCGTCCTAAATAGCCCCAATCTGTTGGTAATGGAGCTACTGAATATGTGAGTGACCTGGAATAAAGGAATCTCACTGATTTGAGCCGTTCTTGAAAGGTACTGTATCAAGGAAAGGTCTGGTATACAGACAGTGTCTAATCCAAGGTAGATTGAATCCAACCTGAAGGGCAAAGGGCTCACCACAATGTGAGCACGCACAGGCCGGGACGTTGGTATCCAGGAAGAAGGGCGTACAGAGCCCTCAGACTTGAGGTGTGTCATACAAAGAATCTTTAACGTAGGAACAAGGGCAGTGGCCTGATGAAACCTCCCGAAGCCATGATTTGGAGATTATGGCAGTGACAGAGACAGCCTAGAATGCTCAGTAGTCTAGGGCTAAACGTCACCTATACAGAGTATGAAGAAGACCATCTGTGGTCAACAATGATATGGTTGGGAGTCCATCCATGGAGAGATAGCCTATCCAAGTGTTGTGACATATAAGACATGCTGTATTGTAGCGTAATGTTCAAGGGCTATCAGCATGAAGCATGCTGATCTTGGTGAACATGAGAACAAAAACAACAGTGGCTAGCACGATGTCAATAGGACTAGTCACAGCATTGCCGACGTGAAAGGATACCACTCTGTCAAATTGAAAGAAGTCCCTGTGGGGACGGTATCCCATGACATGATGTCCTGTAGAAGCTGTATCAAGGATATCACAACCTGGCCAGAACAGTCAGAACAAACATTATAGTCAGAGTGATGTCATGTCAGTCCATCCTGAACGGGCCCTAGGACCAAGCCTGTTCAGAGCAGCAGAGCTGGAATAGACTCTAAGAGCCACAGTCCTCTTCTAACCAGGTGGTACAAACACCGGCAGTATGTCAGAAATCACTGTAATGTTATTTGCAATGCTTGAGAGGAACAACTCACGCTGAGGCATTAATCTACTGCAACATGCTAGTATGAACAGAAGGATTTGGAAACCATATAACAGTGGCTCAAAACTCCTTATCATATAGGTCCAGGCCACATAATAAAGCATGAAGCATACTGTGATGAGGCATAGCCCTTAGGCGGAGCGCAGGACTCCCTTCGGGGAGAGAAGCCCCAGGAATTCGCAGAATGTATGGTTAGCCTTGTCAGGGTTGCAGGTGGAGGTCTGAAATATCACCTCACCCATTTCACGTCTTGTACCAGAGGTTCAGGAGAACATGATGGTATGGCATCAGTCAGCCAGGAGAGATGGAACAGGTATGCCAATCTCGAAATTTTCAAATATCCACAGGGTGTACAAATCTTTAAATGGAGGCCCAAAAAGAGATGTCTCCAGAGGACAATCCTGCCCTGAGCAGAAAACAGAAGGAATTGTAGCAATTTGCCACCTGTTATAAGGAAGAGACTGGCCTCAACAAGAACCCCTTGCAGGGGGCCTGGAAATACATATTTGTTTCTCACCATATCTAGTGGCCCTTGAGAAGAGGCATCAAGTGCCGTAGACGTCACTCACACTGGGAAGTGGTAAGCCTTTCCCTGTGAATGATGGTCTCTGAGCACTGGTATCAAGGCCTCCCAAGAAGAAAAAGGGGATCATGCTTGAGCTGGTACTGGGTGCATAATGGACGGCACCCCTAGGTATAGAGTGAACAAACCAATTTCTGAGGTTCGACTGTACAGTCCTGCAGCTGTTCATATGGTGAAGGATTACCTGTAACCAGAGTAAACAGGTTGTGCTCCCAAATTTTGCAGAGGGCAATAGAGAAGTGAGACATGAATGTCTACATAAACTGACATTTAGCTGTCCCGCCTGAGAGGCAGGACATCATCATAAATAGTGACATGAGAATGGTGATGTCCTCCATCAGTATGGAGGGAGCACCACGTCTCCCGAATCAGTTATATAGGAATAGCCGATGTGCTTGCTCTCGGTAGAGGAAGAATATTTACACTGTATAGCTGTCCAGTGATGCTGGCATCCCTCGGTACCGAGCAGGCAACCTGAATGCATCTCAGTTTCGGATGAAACGGGACCAGAGCCTGTTTCAGGGAGACCATTTTTGACTCGGAAGCAAAGAACTGACCACTGGTGGTGGTTCGAGGGAGAAATTGTAGGAGCCATAAAGGCTTTGAGAAGGAGGGGGACAGCATGGCCCCGAGGTTGGCAAAGCGTCCGCAGATAGCGACCCTCGGTACCCAGGAGGCAGTATGGAGCTGAATCCAGGAGGCCAGAGCCAGTGGCACCTCATGTTCCCAAATCGACTGAGTGCTTGCTGATAGGTTCCCTCAGTACAGAGGGAACAACTATGGCTTTAAACCCAAACCAGCCTGTGTCACACTGGCTGATAGGAACAGCTAATCACGGCCACCAAACAAACCCGGTGGCAGCAAGGAGCATGCGGCGATACCAGTAACGGCCCTCAGAAATTGGAGAGCAACCTGCATTCGAATCCTTGTGCAGCTCGAAAACGGTACCAATGTTGGGCTCTTAATACTTGTCTTCTCAAGGATGGAAGACAACCAGCTTGATCTTGAGAAAAGTCAGGGACCAACAGTGAGAAAGGTAGGCAGTGAGCCAACCAGCAGATCAAAGCGTGGCTATGAGGCACCTCGTTTGACCCCAGAGAGTCGGGGGCCAACGAGGGTCAAAGTCGGGCTACAAGCCAATCTGTATTAGTTCTGAAAGTCAGGGACCGATGAAGCCCGAATCCCAGTATCCAGTCAATCACTGTGACTCAGAGAGTCAGGGACCGACGTGGATCGACGTCGGAATATAAGTCAACCAGTATGACTCCAGAGAGTCCAGGAACAATGATGATGGAATTCAGGGTGCCATCCAGTCGGTATGTGACCGAAGCAGATCAAAACCATGCTTCCAGGCAACCAATTTGACCCTGGAAAGTCAGGGAGCAACGAGGGTTGAAGTCAGGCTGCAAGCAGTATGACCCCGGAGAGCTCAGGACCAATGAGGATCCATGACACCAAAGGGTTTGGGATCCATGAAGATCCGAGTCCTGCAGCCAGCAAACAGTTTTACCTCGGAGAGTCAGGGACTGACGGTATAGAGTCAGCCATCAACGACGATCGATTCAGGGTACTATGTAGTCACTATGACTCTGGAGGTCCCAGGAGCGATTCAGATCGAAGTTGGGCAGCCATCCAATAGCCTGATACCGTGGAGTCCGGGACCGATGAGGATCCACAGGCTGCCAGTCAAACCGTTTGACTCCGAAGAGTCAGGGACCAATAAAGGTCGAATTCAGGCTGCAAGCCAATCGGTATGACCCCAGGGAGTCAGAGACCGATGAGGATCCACGTCGGGCTGCCAGTCAAACGGTATGACTCTGAAGAGTCAGGGACCAGTGAGGGTCAAATTCAGGCTGCAAGCACATTGGTATGACTCCGGAAAATCAGGGACCAATGAGGGTCGAATTCAGGCTGCAAGCCAATCGGTCTGGCTCTGACAAGTCAGGGACCGATGAGGATCCACAGTGGGCTGCAAGTCAAACGGTATGAATCCGAAGAATCAGGAACCGATCAAGGTCCAAGTCATGCAGCCAGCCAAACGGTTTGACCCTGGAGAGTCAGGGACCGAGGAGGCTTGAAGTTAGGCTCAAGGCCAAAACGGTAAGACCCCGGAGGGTCAGGGACCTATGAGGATCCATGTCGGGCTGCCAGCCGAACGGTTTGACCCTGTAGAATCAGGTCAGGGACCGATTCAAATCCACGTCGTGCAGCCAGGCAAACGGTTTGACCCCATAGAATCAGGTCAGGGACCAATTCAAATCCACGTTGTGCAGCCAGGCAAACGGTTTGACCCCATAGAATAGGTCAGGAACCGATTAAAATCCACTTAGTGCAGCCAAGCCAGCAGTTTGACCCCGTGAGTCAGGTCAGGGACCGATTAAGATCCACGTCATGCAGCCAACCAAATGGTTTGATACCAAGGAGTCAGGGATCAACAAGGCTCAAAGACGGGCTCGAGGCCAAGCAGTATGACTCTGAGGAGTTAGGGACCAATGAAGATCCACGTTGGGCTGCTCCGGAGAGTCAGGGACCCACGGTTTGACTCCGGAGAGTCAGGGCCCGATGAGGATCGACGTTGGGCTGCAATCCAGTCGCGTAGGGTCCGCGGCCGCTGGTGACAACATCCAATCGGTTTGGTCCCAGAGAGCCAAGACCAGCGAGGACTAGAGTCAACTCCTCATGAGAATGAAGAGACAAAGCCAAGTGAATAGCCCTGAGACAGTTTGTCTGCAGCAAAAGAGCATCCCTAGCCATAGCGAGGGAGGAAGGCTGGTGGCCATTCTATAAGTTTCTCTCAGAGATAAGAGGAAAATGCGCCAGTGAAGCGGGCGCCATTTTGAGAATTTTGGTGAGGAATAATGGGGCTTTGCCAAACGCGCCAGAAAGGCAGGTAGTATTTGAAACCTTTCCTCTATCAAAAAAATTTCTCAGAATTTAAAAATTCGCATTAGATACACGATTCTCTAAGATATCACAGAAGGGGCTGTTCGAAGTCTAAATTCACATTTCAATAAGCGATTCTCTAAGAGATTGCAGGGCAAGTTGTTGTTAAAACAACTTTACCTCAGAATTAAATTTTGCATCGCAGTACAGTCTGTTGTTAAAACAGAATTATTTCAGAATTTAAATTCACATTTCAGTAAGCTCCTCTCTAAGAGATCGCGGGGCAAGTCGTTACTAAACAACTTTACATCAGTAGTAAAATACATTCCAGTACATGATTCCTAATGAAATCACAGTACAGACTGTAAAAACAGTTTTATTTCTAGAGAATTTGTTTAAAAATTACCACCAAAACGCAGATTGATCCTGTCAAATCGAGTTTTAAAGTCTGACAGAAAAACGAATCTCTGAAGAGTTCCTAGATGCTGCTAGTGCGGCGGACAAAAGGAACTGAGGGTTTAGGCGGGAAACTGGCTAATATAGGCAGTTGGAGAGTGGGCAGGGCTACCGCCAAAACGCATTTAAAAGCTCTAAGAAGGTTCCAAGGCTGCCTGCGCAGGCGCAGAATAACCTATTTGTGTGATTCACAGAGACCCGAAGAAGAAACATAATATACACTCTTCAAATGCCTTATATGTAAAATGTTATTAATAAGGGGTTATTAAATTTGGTTTGATGGAACTAATCCCCCGCAAACGCCTTGGTAATTATTCTTAAGGAGTGATTTATTCAGTTAGAGAGCACTAATCCACTGGAAAATAGCAATAAGTGAATAGCTACAGATATCTGTCAGCTACAGACATCTGACATTTTTGAGAGTCTAAGAATATATGCAGAATATGTTTCTGCACAGCTGAATTTCTGAATCCTTTCTATCTCTGTACTTCCAATCAAGTAGTGTGGTCTGCAAAAATCGGTGATAGAGCACAGATTTTTAGTGCAGAACAGAGACAAAGATCCCAACTAGAATCTGTTGGCTTCTGCAGTTTTAATGATCAGGTATTTAATTAACCAGACCACTTTTCTGGACCCATGTTAGATTATTTATAGTGAAAAAGCAATGGGTAAGAAGAAGGGAAAATGGGGTTGGATAAAAAACATATTTTTTTTCATACAAACCAACATGGATGTCTTGCCTTCTGGCCAGAAAGCTTTACATCCTAAAAGGCCTTTCTGAAATTTACATTATATTATATTATATCATTCTACAGACAGATGTTAGTCTATAGAATCAGTACGTAGAGAGATCTTGTAGCACCTTTGAGACTAACTGAAAGAAAGAAAGTATACTTCAGTCTACTTCCTCAGATTCATTCTATATATATATATATATATATACTATATAAATTCTATATAAATATTTATATTATATAAATTATATTATAATAATAATAATAATAATAATAATATATGATATAAAAATTATATAAATAAAAATTCTATATAAATAGTAACAGGAGCTGACCCCATTATGCAGCACTCGGGCCTCAAATTGCCCCCCGTGCAATCTTACAATCATCAGAATTGGTGTCTTAACCACTAAGCCACCACATCCATATTATATTATATTACATTGATATACTATACATACCAGAACATAATCAGTAGAGGAGGATAGATTACTGAACAAAGTGTAACCTCATCCCATCCCCAAAATACCTCACTTTCTTTCCATACATGCCATGGGGATAGCATTCTGGAGAACAGTACGGGTATAAAAAGGGTCTCTTGTTTCTCCACATGAAACCTTGTTCCCAGGGAAGTAGCTCCAAACAGGATCATTGGAACTTACTTTCAAGTACAGAGGTACAGCCCAAGGAGATTGCAAAAACAACTTGAGCTGTTTGGCTAGATTGGCTTTAAACTTCAGCCCCTCACTTCAGCCCATCAGGCCTACCAGACCAAAGATGCTTATTTCCAGACTTCTATATACAATCTGTATTGCAGTGTTTTTAAAAGCATAGCACTGAAAATACTTTCTAATTCTAAGAAGACAAAATTACATGCTGACGACATGAGAAAATTAGTACTGACTCAAGGAGCTACACATTGAAATGAAAATAATTGTAAGAACAGTTGCTGTTGCAGACATATCCTACATGAGTGTCCTTTTTTCTCTTGAATTATCATCTTTGCTTTGCTTCTCATTTTCTTGCACTTGTACTAATTTTATCTAGCTGCCAAAATGGTGCAGAAAGTTACCTGTAAGTACCAGTTAGGTATAAATAATATTTAGTTCTTGCTTTATTGTTTGAATGTAGATATCTGTGTGTCATTACTTTTACCTCTGTCCCTGTGGCTACTTTTACTTTTGTTGTGTAGATGTTTTGTTCTGTTTTGTTTTTAAAATCAGGAGATCTGATCGTGGATCTCCATCACATTTTTCATAGAGTAGTATATTGGGGTAGCATGGGGTGGGGTATATTCCCTTAATTTTTTCTCATTCATTAAAGAACACTATTTCCCACATGACTATGTGCCTGTTCTATTCAATAGAAGACAGAATTATTCAGAATTTCAAGTCTGGGGCAAGAAGCTGCTTCTTTTCAGCTTCTTCCTGTCATTAGGATATACTGAAGGGAATCATTCTGAATGTTTGGATAGTTTTGTTATCATTGTTGTCATCCAACTGGGAGTATAAAGGAGGAGAAACATCTTACTGTGGTCTGGAAAAACTTATATTTCCTGTTACTCTGAAATTATGACAATTATTTATTCATAGATTTAAATAGATAGATGTCCTGTGTGCTTTTCAAGTAAACTCAAGTTGGGCACAACTGTTTAAAAAGAGATAGATACGTTTAAAAAAAACAAGCCAATTGGTCAAAATTGTTCCAGTGGCAATAACAACTACAGTAAATTTATTTATTTAGCTTCCATCCTACACTAGGAGTACTTAATTTTCTAGAGCATTGGTTTTATCCTCCAGATACATTGGACTTCAGTTTCTCATAATTCCTGGTTATTGGCCATTGTGGCTGAGGTGTCAGACTGAGGTCCAAAACACTTAGAAAACCAGTGTTTCAGTATCATGGTTCTAGAGGCAGCTCAGAATATTAAAAATAAAATGCATGCAGATACATAAAAAGTCAGAGCTACAAAATAAAAATAGCAAATAATTGTGCCACAATGACATCAGGGCCGTTGGTAGATAGATCTCTGGAGGAGAGTTGCATTGTGCCACAAGAGAGAAGGCCCTCTCCTCAGTCACCAAATGCCATACCTCCAAAAACAGAGGCAGCAAGAGAAGAGACTTGGATGATAACTTCAGTTACTAAACACACTAGTCTAATAGAGCCACAAATGGAGCTCTAACTATATAACTGAAATCACTGCTACAGTTTCATGTTTTCCCTTAAGTACAATAGGAGGAGCTGGAGACAAAAACAGTCTTCCTACTTCTTTCCTGCATGATTAAAAGACAAATACTTTAACTGCATGACTGAAATTTTTGTAATCCCTAATGCAGTAGTGCAGTATTCCAGTTTCCATAGGTTGGATTGGAACAAGATTTGTCATCAAGATAGACAGCTACAGTGGGATTTTAATGGGGTTGTATTTCAGAGGAAGAAACTAGCAAAATCACATCTCAGTACACCTGGCCTAAAAAAAAAAAATCATGGGGTCACCGTATGTTGATAGGCAACTTGAAGACACATGCACGTGCGCATGGCAAAGCTGGATTTATACAGCTTTCATATGGCATGCCAAATCAACAAGGACATTTTTAAATGTATAACAGTTTCTCAATTGTTGGGATAAGAATCCCTGTTAGACTTTGAGGTTGAAAGTGGAAGTACTTCTGGTATGGGTTGAGAGGGAAATAACAGATCAATATTATGATGTTAAAATTGTAGTAACAAAGGCTGGGAAAGTAAGACAAAATCATAATACATCTCTTGCTACACAAGTGCTGTATCCCTAAAATGAAAATGGATCTGGTAAGGAAAACATCTAGACTAGACATGATAAATGGGTAGCAAATGTTATTTTATTGGCCTGTTTGTTGCTTTTGTGGTACTAAAAATCTGATCGTACAGAAATGCTTCCAAATGCCACTAGGTTATGGTCATAGTGTGCCAGGCATTTGAATCCAGCAACACTGTAGTTCAATATTTTTCTGTTTGTTTTCTTTCTTTTCCTTATAATGTGCATGTACAGGAGATGTGTTATGGAACAGGTGGTGATCTTCATTAAATTTTCCCAGTCCTTAAATATTTATGGGTTTTTGAATATTAACTCATATGGAAATTTTACCAATAAAGAGGGACAGTATATCTGTTGATGAACTAGTACTACAAGTCATATGTTGCTAGACCACTCTAAACTAGTCTAGTCATTTTCCTACACAGTCTGCTTCTGTGTAGCCCTCATCTCTGAAAAGGCAAAAAAAGTAATGCCTGTAGAATAAATCAGTATTCTTTAAGTTTGGAGGTTCTGAAAGAGTGTGCATGAGAAACAGACTTTGCAGCCATAGCCCTGTAACTCTTTGCCAGTTTCCCTGATGTACAACCTATATATGTAAAAAATATTATTTTAGTCACAATTTATTGTTGTGAAAGGAATTCTTAGTATGTCCATGGAGCTTCCTCACACGCAGGGACTGTCTCCCTCCTTTAGGAAGAAATGTCAGAATCATGCACGTACTCCTTTATGCATACAGATCTACTGCTTTCAGTGAAATGAATGGAACAGCCCATATGGATTTGACAGTGCAAGTATCACTTTTTGGGCAGTAGACAGAAGGTTAAATGTATGGCATATTTTTATTAATAAAGTAGCACTCCTCCCTTGTCCATGCTCTTTTCTCATATTCATTCTCTGTACATTTAAATCCCTTTGAAACTAGACAAGTGTTTCAGTAGTGATGTGAGAAACCACTTCTTTTGTTTATACTGTAGGAATGGAAAACACTATACCACTAATGATTTGGCATTTATTTATTGATACAGTAATGTACATTACTAATGAGTTTTTATGTAAGAATATCATTCAATGTCCTCTTTTTCTTAAGTTAAAAATTCAAAATATATTGAGAACAAAATAATACAACTCCTTCTTCTCCCTTTTCCTCAATCACTATGCAGGATGAGTCTCTTCAGCGCTTGCAAAAGGAATCTGAAATCTTGCAGAGAACATATGCACACTACTTTGATCTTACAATTATCAACAATGAAATTGATGAAACAATCAGGCATCTGGAGGAAGCCATTGAGCTTGTTTGTACAGCATCACAATGGGTTCCCGTCTCCTGGGTGTATTAATCCTGTCATGAGAAGGATTTTATCTTTACTGGGAACCACCTCGTACATGGACAACTTTTTGTTACCGACCTTGTGTCAACAGGTCTTGGCCCCTAGAGACTACCTAGATGTAGTGTGACCTAAATTTATAATTATCGTCATGTCCTTATAGATAGGAGGAGAAAAATGCTAATTTAAAGAGACAGTATCTTTTTTAATCAGTTCTCCTAAACTTTATTAAAATGTATCTTTAAATATATGTATTATTCAATCCTTTGGAATGTTATATTTTTGGAAATCATAGCTTTTAATTTCAAAGGCCCCTAAAACTGCACAAAATAGATGCTGCTTTCTATAATCTATTTTAATAATAATATGATCTGTTACTTAACTTGGGGGTGGAACACTACATTCTTTTTAGAGTCTGATTTTGTGAATTGGAATACCTTGCTTTTCTTTATTTATTTGAAATTATTAGCCCAATCATGACCAATTCTTACATTTTAATGGCCTTCCTTTGCATTTTTAATCATTTTTAGAATAGCATTTTGAAGTACTTTCATGTAATATCCAGATAATGTGATACTGTCTCTTTGAAAAACTCTGTAAAACTTATAGAGATTTGAAGTTGGGTCTTGACTCTTAATGCATGTGGACAGTCGCAAGCGTTCATGCTGTTGGTGTATCTGTGTTGAAAAAACTGTAATCTACAGCAAGTACATTCCGTTCATGGGGGGAAAGTACCCAAGGGAATAAAATAAAAATACTATGACTAAGTTGTAAAACCTATGCACATCCCTTGCATTTTGGGCAACTTTATAAACAAAAATCCTAATTTTTATTAATAATCATGTAGTGAAATGTGTTTGTAATTTTGTCTCAATTTAATTTGTTGTAAAGTTGGGAGGGGAAAAATTACTGGTTTCATCATTTCAGATCTGTGTTGTCTGAGAGTATTAACGTTTTAATTACGTTTAAGCAAAGAAATGCTGATTTTTAATATGTATGTAATTGTTTTGAAAATGCACACGTTTTAAGAGAAAATACTGTGCAATGAAGAAACCAGTTTAGGCATTGCGATAAACTAACAATTCCAAAAGACTCATCAGCCCTGTAAATTCCTTTCAACAGTAAATGACTCTATAGTCTGACCAATTTTTTATTTTAAATATACTTCCTTTTATGTGTTCAATTAAATGCCTTGGGTCATTCATTTCATCACAGGATCCTTCAAATGTTTCTAAATCCAGCTGTCTTCTTTGTAGATACCATAATAGAAAAACACTTCTTTGCATTCAGTGGCATTGTTCATTGATTTCAAAAGTTTAACACTTGTGGCTCACTTAACAATTAAGGGTCACTTCATATATTAACAGTGTTAACATATGCATATGATAAATATGCAACACAGGTACAAATGACAGGTAATTCTCAATTATACCAGCTCTTGGCAGTGAATACTCTGTAGGTGAAATATGTTCTCAATAATGTGTGAAGCAGTCCTAAATTTTATATGTGGAGCCTTAATAAGAAAATTTTACCATGTATTCATCACAAAGTTATTGCAGTTTTCTGATTTCTCTGACTGGCCTGTCAGCAAGAGTGACATCTGTTCTCTCTCACAGAAGAAGGATACTGAGAATTCTCCATCGCAGCTTAATATGCCTTTGTGAACCTCACCACCATTTATCATCAGTATTGCTGTACCTTGGACTGATTGTTTTACATTTTTATTATTTAATATGGATTTTTTGATTTTATTATTAAATTCCAGTATGTTTTTGAACAATGTTATTTTCCACATTCAAATGTAAAACTGTTATTCATTTGTGGATAATTTCATCTCTTTAAAAACCATTCAGAATTCAAGGTATATTATTATTCTAAAAGATGGAAGGTTTTTAAAAGGTACTAGAAATATTCATCCACTTTGATTCTTCTTGTTGCCTTGCAACACATAAGACAGTTGTTACTTGTTATCCGTTTTTTCAGATAGATTTGATTGTGGTTCTTAAAAATAATACAATCTAAAATTTAAGATTTGTTTTGGTAACAAAAGAAGTCAAAGACATCCCATTCTTTTGACATGTCATATTCTGCACAATTGAAGGTAAGTATCTACAGAAAGATTAGCACCTAGCTTTGTCTTGGTGTATACTCTATGAAACCTTCTGAAAAGACTGTGTGCAAACTAGTTTTTAATTTTTGAACCTGGCATAACAAAGCTAAGAAAAAAATGGGTTTTTTGCCTTTTATTAAGAATATTAATTAATTGTACTGCCAACAGATTGATCTGTCTGTATCATTAGGCACATAGAACCTTGAAACTATTACATCATACTTGGCAATACTGTAAGAACGTTTGAAGCAGGCTACACTACAGTTGGCCTGCCATTTCCACAGATTCTTTATCCACGGATTCAGCCATCCACAGGTTAAAAATATTCAAAAAATATAAATTCCAAAAAGCAAGCCTTCATTTTGCCATGTTACTATGCCACTGTATTTAATAAGACTTGAGTAATCACATATTTTGATATCCACAGCAGTGCCTGGACCCAAAACTCAAAAGATACAAAGGGCCTACTCTAGTTTCTTTCTCTTCAATGTATTCATAGGGAACTGAGCACACTATTCTAACTTGGTGCTTTGGAAGTGTGATAACTGGATATAAGACATTTTTGATCTTCTTTTGCATCTAAACATGTATTTGGGACTGATTCCCAATATTTTTTTTACAATATACTGCAGTACTTATGAGGGGGTATTGTAAAGTTTTAATGATCACCTTCTAAAAAATTTGACAGAAAGTTTGTTTTTATTTGTAGTTGTTAACTTATCTCTATGTAGTCACTATCTAGATGTATACATTTTTCCCAGTGTTTCATGACCTTCCAAATACCTGATATTGTAGAAGTCTGCAGATTGCGCCTTATGAGGGGGTATCGTAAAGTAATAATTATCACCCGGAAGTTATTATGGCATATTGATGAAATTTTGTCAGTATCATCATTGGTCCCTAAGTACATGTTGATAAGAAAATCAGCTCATTGCTCTGCCAGAAGTGACTAAAGTGTAAAATCCTTGTCAGGCACAATCTGCAGACTTCTACAGTATCAGGTATTTGGAGGGTCAAGATACGCTGGGAAAAATGTATAAATCTAGATAGTGACTACATAGAGATAAGTTAACAAATACAAATCAGAAATAAAATTTATTATTATTAATTTTTTATTAAATCAAAACAAACTTTCTGTCAAATTTTTTTAAAGGTGATCATTAACACTTTTGGATACCCCCTCATATTCTTTTCCTGTGTCTGGTTTTAACCACCAGTGATGGAGATTAACAGTCAGTGTCACTATTACTTAAACATTTCACCAGTTGTATACAATATTTACTTGGAAGTACTGGTATAAATATGAGATGCAAGTTTGCTTTCCTTGACAATTACCAAACTCAAGTTAATTTTAATGGAACTGGATGTACTCCATGGTGTTGCGCTTTTGCTGTTATTTGCTGTATTCAGTCCTGAGCACTTGAACATATGGGCCAAAATCTTGAACTTTTAAACATATGATTATAGTACAAGGTTTAAATTTAATGGGATTACATTTTGCTTGATTGAGCACATGAAATTTACTGATACAAACTTGCACCTCCTTCCCATGAAAGCTGCCCATTCAAAAAAAAACAAAAACAAACAACACCATGCTTTTTATTTGTATATTTGTATTTATTATTTCTTCAACAGGTATAGATAAATAGAACAGCAGGCAGCATCTCATCTCAGCAGTGACTGCTCAGACCTGCTTGTTGTGTGCCTTCAAGTAATGTCCAATGTATGGCAATCCTAAGGCTTATCACAGGCTTTTTTTGGCACATTTCTTCAGAGGGGGTTTGCCATCGCCAACTTCTGTTGTTGAGAGAGTATTACTTGCCCAAGCTCACCCGGTGGGTTAACATAGCCAAGCCAGGATTCAAACCTTGGTCTCCAGAGTCATACTGCAGTGCTCAAACCACTACACAACATTGGCTCTCAATCTTCTTAACTATGATTTAAACAGTGTAACAGCATCATATGTTCTTTGGCTATTGTGTTGTGGAAGAATTTGGCTCTCTTTTTTTTGTATTACAAGATTCATGATAGAATTAAGCATTTAGCATCTCTGAAAATCAGATAACTGGTACTTTGCTACATATAATATTCAATAACATTGCATTTTCATGAATTCCTAAAGCAAAGAGCAGTTCTGTGTTAAAAAAAAACCTATATTGTTCTATGCTGCCAACACAGTGGACCCTGAAATGGATCTTCTGCATTATTTTGATTCTAGATGAGCATCTACATTATCATTGAAAATGCATGTTGTTTAGAATTTTTAAAAATTATTTTAGGGAGCAAACCAGGCATGCATACATAGGAATTATTCCACTGTACACAGCCTATTAGAAGATATTAGGCCCTTTTAAATCTTTAAAATATAATAGATGATTCTAATAAACTTCTGATTAATGAAATGGTTTGATCATTTAATGGAATAAATAACTACAGAATGACATGATAGTATTTCCTAGGTAATGAAGTAGCACTGTTTCAGTCATTAAAACAGAGGAGGTTTTCCTTACATTTAGGCTGTTAAGTTATCTGGAAAACAGCCCAAAATTCCTGTGTGAAATGTCTGTTTTGTTTTTTTATTTGTTTGTTTGTTTGGTTTGTTTTTTTGTGCAGAAATGTACAATATAAACAAGATAAAATAATCAATATAAAATAAAAATATAAAAAGTGGGCTAATGTGAAATTACCTTCTCCCTATATCTTCTGTTTGTCATAAAATGCTTGGCTGAAATCTATCCTAATTGGTTTTAAATTTCTCCTGATATAAAACCTGACATTTTACTAAAAGGGCATCATCTGAGTAAGACATATTTTTGTTCACCTCATGTTGTTTACCTTCAAGTTGTTGCTGACTTATAGCAGCTCTTAAGATGAACCTGTCATAAGGTTTTCTTGGCAAAATTTGTAAAGAGGGGGTTTCCTTTGCCACCTTCTGCAACTGAGAGAATGTTATAGAAGTGCATAATAAAGACATGTCATTTCTGTATAGAAATGTCTGTTGAAATCTAAACTCTGAAAACTAATGGGTTCTTAACCCACTCCCCACCCCATCACAACACATTGCTTGTATTGTGTCACTGTACACACTGATATATAAATTGTTTGGCTAAATCTTAAAGCCATTTTGCATGGCTATCTGAAAGGAACACACATACTGACTAGCTATTCTGATATAAATGTAGGGATCCCTTCCCCATCACATACCTTTTGGAATCAATGTCTACTGGTAAATGGGCATAATTAATTATAATGCTTTAAAATGCTTAGAAAAAATATTTTCATAACAATTGACAGAATTTGGTCTTATCTATTACTTGCTGAAGGGCCCTCTGAAATTATTATTATTATCATCTTTATTATTAGCTTCTATCCCACCTTTTCCCATTCGTGACCCCAAGTGGCTTACAACAAATTTAAAAAGACATTTGTTAAAAATTCACAAGATACAAAAGTTGAAATGAAAGATTAAACAATGGATTTAATTATAACCAGTTTGGAAAATACATAGTTAACACACATGTGCACACACCAGCACAACAGGTAGCAAGATCCAGCTTAGGTGAGACAGGCCTTATACAGTCATCAAATGCCTGTCAGAACAGAAAAGTTGTCTGCAAAAAGAAGGGGGGGGTGCCAGTCTAACGTGTCTGGGAAGGGAGTTCCAGAGCCTGGGAGAAGCCACTGAGCCATTTCCCATTTTTCCACCAGATGTACCTGTGAGGGTAGTGAGACAGAGAGAAGGGCCTTCCCAGCAGATCTCAAGTCCTGTGTGCTGCATGAAGAACTAAACTTGCTTTGGTTTTTGTATTGGCAAAATGTGACATTTCTGTGACGCATACCTGAATAAATATACTTGGATGGTTTTGAGTAGAACTTAATATACAATTAATTGAACTTAGTAGGCTTGTTATACTAAAAATATCATTTGGGTGGTTTGCTTAGTAAAAGAAAGTAAATTTCTCTCCAAACATTATTGCTGGTTTTAATATTTATATTTTTAAAGCCGTCTATGTGAAAAGGGAGATCCAGTATGGTGTAGTGGTTTGAGCATTGGCCTATGACTACAGAAACCAGGATTAAGGGATATAAATGGTGGAGAGACCGCTAAAATAAAATCAGATGTCTACTTTTTGTGTTTCCAGGACACTGCAGTACAAAATCTCATTGGTTTCAAATAGGAACCTCATGTGGTAAACCTAAGGCATTTGTGGAGAGGAATCTGAGAACATGTAATTTTGGTTATGATTAATAAAATGTCAGTCCTATTTTAGGTGCCACATTTCAGTAGAAAGTGGCACAACTTCCATTTGTGCACTTCATGATAGATTGTGCATTTCCATATAAATTAAATTTTAGTTTTTGATGCCAAACCCTATGTCAGAATGAAAACTTTTCCCCCAAATTGTGTCAGGTTTTATATTTTATGTGTTAGGGTTTTATGTGTTTCCACAGCTTCCTACCATGTACATTGTTATATAATTCAGTATTTTTCTTCCTGTTGTCCCAAGTGTACATGAGTTAATGACTCTTATTTCTTAAATAGTGTAGGTACATAAAATGCTATTTGTTGTATAAACTGTAAAAATAATGTTACAGGTAGTAGATAAGATCACAACAGTCATGAGCAGAAGCATAATACCTTGAGTGATTCTCTGATTGTTGAAGTCTGTCAGTACTTTTCCTTGGTCCTGGTAATCTAGAAAAGTAATAACCCCAATAGGAGGCATTCAAGAAAAAAAAATTATACCTTGTTGAAACTGAAAGCCTAATGCACGATGATATATTTAATTGTGATGAGACCGTCCTCAGTTACAAACTGTTGCCCAGTAAGAGTCTTGCAGCCAGAACTGAAGCAGCAGGCCCAGGCTACAAGCGTAGTAAAGAAAGGCTGACAATTTTAGCATGCAGCAATGCATCTGCAACCCTCAAAATGGACCTTGCACTGACTAGGAAGTCCAAAAATCCAAGAGCTTTTAAACGCATCTCAAAGAACACTCTTCCTGTGAGGTACTACAGTCAAAAAAAGTGCGTGGATGAGCAGAGAAATTTTCAAAGACTGGTTTTTTTAAGTAATTCATACCTTCCACGGAGAAATTTTTGAAAGACAATAACTGTCCCAGAAAAGCAATTTTGTTGCTGGGCAATGCCCCAATGCACCCTGAGGAGCTCCAAGATGGGAACATTAAGGCTATGTTTCTGCTACCTAATGTCACCGCCATATGCCAACCAATGGATCAGGGCGTTTTGGAAACACTGAAAAGGAGCTATCACAAGAAGCTACTGTCAACACTGATAGAAGAAATTGATGAAGGGCAAGATATGATTGAAAGATTGAAACGCGTCAATGTAAAGGATGTTGCTTATTGGGTTGCAAGGGCTTGGAGTGACATTAAGGCTCCAACAATTGACAGATCATGGAATAAGTTGCTAAGCGAAAATGAAGAAAATGAAGAAGATGATGATAATATTATGGAGAGCACAGACGAAGACAAAGCATTCTACCCTTAGTACACCGTATCCCTGGTTGTGAGGATGTGTCTTTTCATGAGGTTGACAGATGGATGGACGAAGACGATCAATATGAAATTACTGATGAAGAAATTGTTGCTCTTGTAAATAGTGATGGTGATGGCGATGAAATAGAAATTGATGAGCAAGCATCATCTGTTCAGCCTCTCACAATCTCACATGGCGGGGTTAGGGCTCTAGAAATCGCAATGAAATACATCGAGCAACAAGAAGAAGCTGCAGGGGTTGACATTATGATGCTGCAAAGATGGTAAAATCTGGCTGCGAAGAAACGGCAATCATCGGAAAGCAGGAAAAGATCAGTGATTTTTTTTTAAGTAGTATCAATGGACTGAACTGTTTATACAGGTACGTACATCAAAATGTTTACTGTATAGAGTGCTGCACATCAAAATGTTGATCAGTGAGTTGAAGGCTTTTCAAAATAATTGCAAGGCTTTTCATTGTGATTTCAAGGCTTTTCAAAATGATTGCAAGACTTTTGATAGTGATTTCAAGGCTTTTCTTGGACCCTCCGGATTATCCGACATTTTCGGTTATCCGACTATCAGCCAGTCCCATTTATGTCGGATAATCAGGACTCTACTGTACCTTGTCTTCTGCTAGAGTGAGAAACCTTACAGTTATTACTGTTTTTAATGTCAAAGTTATCTCAGGAAAAGAAAAGAGCATCTGTCCAGAGAATTTACACTTTAAAGAAGAAATGAGAGCAATAGCAAGGTGAGTTTCTTCATTGTTTCATTTTAATTGGTTTCCTGAACATGTAAATCAGCTTTCAGAAGTTTCTTTGTGGGACTGAAAAGAAGCACACCTGCTGATATTAAATGAAGAATGTGTACCCAAATGTCATGTGTAGCTGTGATTCAACAAAGGAAACAAAATTGAAACTACAGCAACTCCTAGTGTGGTCTTGAACTTTGTTCTTAAAATTTTGTCTCACTGTCTCATTCTGTAAACAATTTATATCCATTGTAAGTTCTCTGATTCCATTGTAATTGTGCTAAGTGTACCCCCTTATGTGGTACTGGTATCATAGCAATAGTGAAACTGAGTTTCATTTAATTAATCTCTTTCACATCTGGAAGGTTCTTGGTGTAGTGGATGGACTTCAGAATGATTGAAAAATGCTGCCACCAGTTAACATCTGGAACAGCCCACCACCACCATCCCAGGGTAGAATTGGGTGTTACAAATGACATATGGCTTCTGCTCAAAACAGTACATCCTTTTTTTAAAAAATCTGTGAAGTTGTAAAGAAACATATTTTTGTGGGTTTTTCAGGCTATGTGACCATGTTCTAGAAGAGTTTATTCCTGAAGTTTCACCTGCATCGGTGGCTGGCATCTTTTGAGAATGCTGGCACAGAAGAGAGTTGGGTATATATACATATAGTGTGTGTGACCCTGGGTAGGGAGGAGCGATTTCCATGTTAATCTGTGTATTGTTCTGTTGTTGATGGCTAGGGCTCAGAGTGGGAGGATATGCAAAGAGGATTAGTGTCTGCTTAATTAGTGATCATTGTCTTCTGGGAAAACCCCTGACCCTGGGTGGTTTTCCATTTGCATTTGCTGAATCTTGATTTTGCTGTTTTTCAGGACTGGTAGCTAAATTTTATTCACTTAAGGGTTTCTTCTTTTCTGTTGAAGTTGTCCAGATGTTTGTGGATTTCAATGGCTTCCCTGTGCATTCTGGCCTGATAATTGTCAGCATGGTTGAGAATTTCAGTGTTTTCAAACACCATTTTATGCCCAGGATGGTTTATAACTATCTACTATCCCTGATTTTTCTGGCTGACTCAGTGTGCAGTGTCTCTCATGTTCCTTGATTTATGTTTGAACACTTCATTTGGTGGTCCCTTTGTAAAGAAACAGTAACTAGGAAAATGCAATTTAAGAAAAGAGCAGAATATCAATGTGGCTACATCTGTGGTAGTAATTTGAGTGAAATGTCAGTATTTTCATTTTTAATATTATTTTATTTCCACATTCTGATCCTAGGGAAGCAAATAAAGCTCTGAATCAGTGTCTAGTGGTAATGTGGAGTATATTCAAAGGAAACTTAATCCAGACAGCATGGAAATATTGTTTTTGGTACTTGTGATCCTAGATTAGGTATCAGTCTATTCTCAGTGGATTTCACTTTCCTAAATGTGACATATTCACAGTTTAGGAGTACTTCTCAACCCAGGTCAGCATCCAGATACCCATGTGATAGCTGTGGCCAAAACAGCTTCAAATTGTTTGCCAGCTGCACCTTTTGTAGAAACTCCAAGCCTGGCTTTTGTATTTTATGCTCATCACCTCCAGATTAAAGTGTACTATATTTTTTCTGAGTCTGAGAATTATTGTTGGCTGACTATTCAGAGCATGGTATACTATTGATTTCATAGGTTGAATTTCATTTCAGAATCCTACCATTGTATGAGAACTGATAGGATGATTTTATCATGAATTGTACTGCTGAAAAGGGCTAACTTTTTAGTTTCCCAGGGAGGGTTTTTCAAAAATAGTGCAAGATATTTAGGTGGCTAAAACAAATAAAGGAAAATCGAGATTGGACGTGGTAACATGATATAGCTTGCGTGTATTTAAACCTTTTGCATATCCTTGTGGATATGACATCATAGCAGTTCCCTTTGGGATAAAGTACACATAGGTTTTTCTATGTTTTGTACCCACAGCATCAGTGCAAAAAAAGACAATTTGGGTTGATTGTAAAGAGGAGTGTGCCCCTATCTGTATTTTTCATACTCCTTGTTCCTACCAAATGATTCAAAGGAGAAAATGTCAGAGATCAGTATGATCTTGGTGTGAAGAACCTAGGAAAATAAAAGCTGTTAGAAATAAGTCAGCCGACCATCACACTTCATCATCATCAAAGACTACTGCTAGCACTTCTCTTTAATGGCTTCATAGTATGCTGTTGTAAGATCCATGTAGTTAGACAACTGCCAGACATTTAGCATATTCAACTCCCAGTTTTGAGGATTTAGGAATATTGATATATCATTCACAGAAGAAACTAAACAACAAAAAGTTTTGTACTACCTCAAAGACAAATAAAGTTTGTTTGTTTTGTGAACTTTGCATGGGCTGTCTCCTGGTGGGGAGAGGGATTAAATATGTTCTCGTGTTCAGACAATCACATTCATTCATATGCATTTCTGTACTTGGTAATATAGTAGTTTTAAAACAAATCGACTTTACAAGTTGTTTTTAAAAAGATCAGGCTACTAATTCCAAGCCAATATCACAGTTTATTTGATTCTGAAAAAAGTGTCCAGTATATTAGGCTTAAAAGCTATTTTACTTTAAACTACATCTACTATGCTCTTTGGGTTAGAGAAACAGAAAGCAATATTTAGAAGTTCCTAAATATATAATTTAGCAATTCCTAAATATATAATATTGTACAATCAGTGTAAATGAACAGTATTCCTGGTTCTAGTAGCAGTTCTGTCAAAACTTCTGCAGTTAAACTGCATGTCACATGATGAACAATAATGTTTCCTTCACAAAAATCCTCAACTTAATCTACAACATTTCACTGATACAGGCTTTGGGTGGGAAACGGAGCAGGGAGGAGAGCCTTTTATAATGTGCAGTTCAGTTTAGCATTTAAGAAGATTATTGCATTTATAAATAGCTTGGAAATCCAAAGTCATGGAATGTAATGCACAGAACAGATCAATCGAGTTGTTATCAAACCATCTGGCCCATTTATTTACTGAGGGACATAGTCATTTAACTTTTTTTACTGGAATATTTTGATAAGATGTATTTAATACTCCACCCCAAACCACTGGCTGCTGTTAGTACATGCACGTTTTGCATAACTGAGTTGAACAACAATTGAACCATGCAGAGTTTTAAAATTTAGCTGCATAAGATCTTTTCTGTTAGGTAGTCACACTGGGCTGGGGAAAGAGGGAATGATCTATGGCTTTCAACAGCAGCCAGGCTTAGAAGAGCTGAGCAGTACCTGTCCGTCCATCATCCATCCTCCATCACCAGGTTAGTCATTATTTTTCACTATGGTGACAATTCCAAAAGTCCCCATAGTAATAATGGGCATTGCCATTTTTTAAAGATTTAGTAAAGGATTCAGGCATTAGTAACACTATTAAAATATGAAATAAATAAAAAGTGCCTAAATTATGTATTTGAAATGCATAATCAAGGATGTTGCTTCATAAGACCCTGTGTCAAACAATCTCTTTTGCCCATTCTTCATTAAAATAAAACTTGTAAAGGTAAGGGAATGAATTATACTTAAGAACAGTTGCATAAAGCAATTTTAATCTGCCATCTTTTTTTCTCTGCACATCATCATGAGGGAATCATCTCTAGAGCCAACACAATGAATTTTCCCCTCCTAGTTCTCCTTGAAAGAGTTCCATAAACAGAAGCATCCTTTTGGGTGACAGTATGAAATATTTTATATATGGGGGTTAGTCCACTGCTAAAGGCAAGGTACATGTGTGGATATTGTGTGTCTGTGTGGTGTTTTTCCATGCAGTACATCTTACAGCATTGCAGACACTTGCAGGTCTTTATTCAGCAGGGCAAAGTAAAACATGATGCATCTTTTAAAAAATATTTTTATGTAATGATTATGCTCTTTAGGTGGTGTTTGGGAACTAATCCAGGGCTTCTAATATTGTAGTCAATACAGGGGTGTAAATGGCATTTGCAGAGCTATTTCTTGCCTTCCTTTTGTACGTGGTTCTGAAGAACTCCACAGATTCCTGTGCTATGCTTATGGAGGATGAGTTTGTTCATCTGCATGGGCTTTTGCTGACAGATTATCAAAATGCCCCGAAGCTTTCTTGTGCATTGCTTTTTAACTGTGTTTCTTGCATTGTCAGAGCTCTGCCTCGTTGGTGCAGAGGATGTAGAGAGAAATAGTGTTTTGCCCAACACCAGCATCAGAGGGAGGGGGAGTGCCATAAATATGGATTCTCCTTCTTCCAGTATGCAAAAGAATCTTGTAGCACTGGGAGAAAGACGTTGTAGCATTAGCTGTCACAGGCTGAGTCCAGTTCATCAGAAGCATGTGCAATCTGATGAAGTAGATTCTGGAGTTTATCAGATGAGCCCCATTCTCACTGCAATTGTGCTAGTAAGGGAAATAAGATGGTTTTGAAGCATTCCCTCTCACATATCCTTACAGTAGCTCAAATGGGCATCTTGTTCTTTTCTGCACTCCTTACTCCACCTCCCTGCCCTATGATGTTTTGTTTTGAAGAAAGTTTTTTAAAACAGGAAGACGTCAGCCTGGGAAGAGCGAGGGGGGCAGGAAGGAGAAGGGACACTGGAACCCCATGACTGCCCAGTCTTGGAACTGCAACATGAAGAACTTGTCATACCTGGGGACTAAGGGAAGAGATGTGCTTTTGGGAGCTTATTGAAGTGTTTTCCCATCAATGACAAGATGTGGATGGTAGCGCAGTGACAAAATGGAGACCATGTCATCTGGTAATTAAACAAAGGTACTATTTTCAAACTTTAAAAGCAGTTTAACATCCAAAACACACTGCGGAAATAATCCAGTTTGAGACCACTTTAAATGCCCGGGCTCAGTGCTAGGGAATTCTGGGAAGTTTAGCTCAATGTCTCACAAATGCTACAGTTCCAAGAACTGGGCTGTTAAAATGGGCAGTTAAAATGGTCTCAAACGAGATTATTTCTGCAGTATGTTTTGGACCTAAAAGCTGTGTGTTAAAAAGTAGTTAGTCTACATAAGCTTGTGCTGTCAACTTCTTCCTCTCATTTATTCCCATTTAGGTGCTACAATATCCCTTTGCATACTGATCCAGAGTAACACGGCTAGGTCCTTGAATTCCACTGACATTATGGAGATGAGAGAAATTAATTTTTAAAACATTATAATCTTTAAAATATTTTTTGTTTTGTTCTGAAACAATTTGACAGATCAATGAATGTTATTGACAATTAATTGATGGAGAAATATAAATTTGGGAGGGGCCAGTATGAGGAATTGATCCATTAAGAGAAAACGTTTTGTTTCAGAGTTTGGTTATTGCATTAGAACAGTCCTCCCCAACCTGGTCTGCAGCCAATGTGCTGTGCTATATCTCCTAATGAATCCCAGCCAGCCAGGGGTGAGGCCATGGGTCACTGAATAAAGCATTCTGTCATCAGTTTTAGCCAGCCAAATGCCTCTAGAAAAAAACAGGATATCTGGTGATACCATTCCCTTGTTTTTGTCACCAGTACATACATACATTTGGACATATACAACTTTTGAATATGAAGAATCCATTTAATTATGGCAAGTAAAATATGTCGATTAATTTGTAAAAGAGAAGTCTTCATTCTTTTTATAAAAAGCCATCTAAGCCACTGGTGATCACCATACTCCTTGGGGGAAGAGGGCTGAATTGTATCAGTTTATACAGTGTATTATAAGGATGGATAAAAAATCTGCTTTGCTTTACATACTTTCTGGATTGTCTTTCTGGATTGTCTTTTCATTTTGTCTGTGAAAAAATGTGTAAATAACTCGGGGAAAATACAACTTAGATCATGAGACTGATCATGACAAAATGGTCATCAAAAAACAATTCACTGTTTAATGGGGAAATTATGTGGGGGTTTTGGTATATGAGGCTCATAACCTACATCTGCTTTATACTTGGTTAATGGATTTACAGAATGTAAATGTATATTATATACAAACAGATGACACAACAGCCATTATGGCTCCATCATTCTCAGATGCATCTTGAAGGGGTGCTATTGGTCATTTTGCTACATTTTGGTAAGGTTTTTAGCCAGTAGAGGTCTTTTAGCCTATGCAGGACTTTCTCCAAAATAGATAATGATTCAGAGCTGGAAGGTTAATCATTTCCTGTTTGAAAGAAGGCAAGCAGAAGTAACCAGACCTAGATAGAATTCATCTGAGAAATCTCAATTCCACTCTGAAATGTATTTATATGTTCAGTTACATTGATTTTATACTGTATATTTGTTACAAGGTCAGCAGCATTCCTAAAACAGGCTTCTATGAATGAAAGGACTGACTGGAAAGTGGCTAATGTAACACCGGTTTTTAAAAGGGGATCAAATATGCACTAACTAATTAGTGTTAATTCTATTTCAGAAAAATTGATGGAAACTCTTAAATATAAAATTACCAAACACAAAGAAGCATAAGTCTTACTAAAGAAGAATCGGCATGCCTTTTGCAAATTTAACACCTGTCTTGTTTACCTTTAGCTGTCTTTCAGAATATCAACAAACAAGCTGATAAGGATTATAGACAATGTTTATTTAGACTTTTTAAAAGACTGTTTGACAAAGTCCTCTTTACCAAAGACTCTTGAGCAGACTTGCAGTCTTGGGGGAAGATGGGAGAGCCTCTTAGGGACTGGTGATTGACTAAAGAACAACAAGCAGAAAAGAAGAATAAACACACAACTCTAGCAATGGAGAGATGTAAGTAGTGATGTAATCCAATATTGTAAAACCTATATTGAGGTTGGTGCTTTCAATTTGTTCATAAATTATCTGGATTCAGATTAGAAGTGTGATGGGCAAATTTGTAGCTGCTCCAGTTTATTCAAAGCAATTAAAGCAAAAAGAGATTGGGAAGCTCTCCAAATGGAGTTGTCATTGTTACTGTTATTATTGTTTATTTAAATAGTGCCATCCCTGTACATGGCATTTTACAAACAGAAAAAAAGTGCTTTACATAAACAATAATAAAGTAGTAAAAACAGATGCAAAAGATCTAGTTTACAAATATGCTGAGCATGTGGTGACTAACCAGGAAAGTTTTCTGCTGAATAACTCAATGAAAACATCAACCTAGAGCATTGTTTCTATAAAAAAAGCCAATTCCAGTTTTTTTAAAAAAAATATCTCACAATACTTGTTGTGTGCCTTCAAAGTCATTTCTGACTTATGGCAACCCTAAGGCAAACCTATCACAGGCTTTTCTTGGCAAATTTCATCAGAGGTGGTTTGCCATTGCCATCCTCTGTGTCTGAGGGAGCGTGACTCCCAGGGTCACCCAGTGGGTTTTGTGGCCAAGTAGGGATTTGAACCCTGTTCTCCAGAGTCTTAGTCAAATGCTCAAACACTACACCACACTAGCTCTCTTCCCAATACTATAGCACCATAAAATATCTGTTGTGACCACATTTGAAATACTGTGCACATTCCCAGTCTAGAATATTTTAGGTCTGGAAAAAGTGCAAATAACACAACTCAAATATTAAGAGGAAATGTTAAAATATGTTGGCTTGCTAATTTAAACATACTTGAGATAGAGGGGGTGAACCACATACATGATGAAGTGAAACAGATGGGTGGGGGAATCTCCCTTTGATAACATTAGACTCATCCACTGAAGCTGAATGTTGAGAGATTCAAAACAGAAAATTGGAAGTACTTTTTCACCCAGCTCACCCCAATCAATACAAGTGAGTAGCATGAGATGTGGTTGTCACTCTAAATGGTTTTAAAAGAGAATGAAATAATTTAATAGCTAATAAGACTATCAATTACTATACAATACCTCTAGTATCAGAGACAATATTCTTCTGAATACTACTTACTGGGAAAGATTGATATGCTGCTTGGTTGGCTTCCCGGAGGCATTTTGATGACCAATGTGGAATCCAAATGCTAAAGTAGATGCATTTTTGGTCTGACTTAGCAGGACTCCTCTTTTGCTTTTACGTTTATGTGCCACACATGCATTTTTGGTACACCACCCTGTAGTAAGTACCTTCACTATTTCCCTGCTCATAGCTTGTCATAGGTCTGGTGGACTTCCTCCAGTTCCAAAAGAAAAGACAAGTGAGATACCATTGGTTTTCTAAAGTTTTTAGAACACCTGATCCTGCTCTGAGGAGAACTGAACAGTGAGACAGTGAATATGCTAGCCCTTTATCTCACAAATGTGGCAACTACAGTATGCAGCAAGATGCTCTGCCGGCTAAGCTGAGGAAATATGCATGGCAAGAGAAATGAAATGATCTGTTTGAAAGTTGCAGGATATACTTGCATACATATTTGGGGAAGTGTGTTTATAAGAACTTTCAGAGGAAAAGAAACCATGATTAACAACAGTGGGATTATTACACTTTTCATTTTGCTTAATTTGTAGTCAAGTCACCAGATGCTGGAAAATGACCTTATACAATAATTTTGCCCCCCCCCCCTTATTGCCACTTTGTTTCTTTTTGCATTTTAATTGTTGGAGATTCCCTTTTTGAGTAATTATGATAGGATTCTGTATGTAAACCAAAATATGACATAAATCCCATATAAAATTTGCAATAATAAATTCAAGTTAACCGAGTCCATTCTCTGAAATTTTCCTACTAGGTCACCATTATTCTTGTTCATTATCCATCCTATTAACCCATGTCTTGATTACTAACTAGAACTAGAACTTCAGTGTTGTCACTGATAAGCTTTTCATGCCAGTGTGAATTTGAATTAAATTTTTTGCAGGTGGTTAAGCTTTTAGAATCACTATTTTGGAAGAGCAATGGCAGAATCAGGCTAAATGTAACAGGTGATAAAATGAATGTTGTCTCCATGAATCTGAAGTTTCTTCTGAAATGTGGACCCAGACCAGATTACTATTTATAAACATGCACTAAACTTTAGCATACATCCATGTCAGACGTCTGTCCTTAATAGATTTTATCCTGTTCAAAACCTAAATTTTATTCAGCAATAGAACTGATGAGAGCTATTTACTCTCTATTGCTTGAACTACAATGAATAGCCAAAAGTTTAAAAAACACATTAGTTTGATATTATATTTCCTTAGACCAAAGGATGCCTCATTAGTCAATCCATCAAACAAGGTAGTATTGATAAAACTTTCTGTGGTGTTTACCACCTCTTCTGAAAGGCCCTTCTGAAGTAGAAATTTGGAGATAAGGCTGTTGAACCTGTTCTCTGTGGTAGATTGTGGCTCTCCAGATGGAAAAGGACTGTTGGTTGTGACATTTAACTCCTCTGGATCAAGACAGAAGCCTTCAGCTGTTCTCTCAAAAACAACATCAGTTAAGTCAAGACCAGCTACAGAGGATGGGGCAGCACAAGGAATATCCCTCACAAGCCTATAATTTTCCATCCATTCTTTCAACCATTCAATCCGGCAGTCACACTCCCAGGGGTTCCGGAAAAGGTAAAGTCTTCCTATAAAGTAGACAGGTTGGAAGACTGAGAAAGGCAAGGTGGTTAAGTTGTTGCTGTTCAAGTGCAAAGACACCAAACTCGTGAGATTTTCAAAAGCACCTTCTTCGATATAGCTTATCCTATTTCTGTCCAAATACAAAACCTCCAGTTCAAATTGGTCCCGGAACCAAGTATTAGAGACATTCCTCAGAAAGTTACCACCAATATTAAGCATTTTGAGACGCCGCAGACCATCAAAGGAATTCTCAGGGAGGTCACTGATAAAGTTGTCATTTAAATAAAGGTACTCCATTTTCTGACAATCTTGAAAAGCTCTGTCGTGAATTACATTGATTCTGTTGTCTTGCAGATTGAGATATTTCAATCGGATCAGACCCAGGAGAGAATTATATGCCACGGCTTCTATCTTGTTTTTCTCCAGATAAACATGGGTCAAATTCTCCATCCCTCTTATAGCTCCTGGAATCCTTCGGAAGTTGTTCTGGAAGCAAAAGAGTTCCCGAAGGGCTGGAAGCTCTATAAAAATCCTGTCTGGAATGTTGAAAAGATTGCAGTCTGCTAAGTCCAGTCTCATTAGTCTTTTGAGAGAAGTAAAAGTCCTCGTATGCAGATACCGAATATATTCATTATGAGCCATTTTTAGCTCAGTCAAGCTAGCTAGCCCTTTGAAAGCTCCAGGAGTGATAAAGGATATGTTGTTATGGCTTAATGAGAGTGATTTGAGGGCTGGGAGGGTACCAAATGCCCTCTCAGCAAGGAATTTGATGCTATTTTTATCCAGGTTAATAGAATAGGCCTCACAGGGAAACTCACTGGGGATCTGTGTGAGACCAGCACGGTCACAAAGGATGGAGCAACTCCTCTCTTGAGTGCAGACACAACTGGTGGGGCAGGAGCGGACACAGGCCCACACAGAATAGGCAGGGGGGATGCAAAGTAAAACTGGCAAGTAAGGGCAGCAACATTTATCCACAAGGAAAGGTGGAGGGAGGGAGAGAGAGAGAACACAGAAATTAGTGAACATGAGCAATATCAAAACACAAGATTCTGAATTATTTATGCAAACATCCTATGATAAGTTCAAATCAGAGTTGCCATAAGTAGAAAACAACTTGAAGTTACACAGCAGCAGCAATGAATCTAGTAACTAGCAACCCAATGTAGGTTTTTCAATTTCATTTACTTTCACTAAAGGGATCCTGTTAACTCTGAGGAGCCAAACTACTTTAAACAAACAAAACAAAAAAACACCACAAATGTTTTGGCGTGATACTTTCTACATCAAGTCCAGTATTTTTGGGAAGCTTCTGATAGAAAGAAAATGCCTGTTTTAAAAAAAAAATCAGGGAGATTTTCCATCCACTGGCATCAGTTTTTCTCTGGCTGTGAGCCATTTGTACAGGATGTAACTGGAATTAAGCCGAAGATTGTGGAGAGCTGCAAAAAAGAACAAGGAAGCTTATCATAAGCACTCTGGGCTAAATCCAATTGTTAGTCCCCAATGGAGTAGGACCATTGAATGAATGGTGTTCAACACTTAAATAAGTCCCATTGATTTAGTAGGTTTGTTCTAGTTGAGACTAACAATTGGATTTAGCACCCTGCAAACATGCTAGCCAGATGATAATGATAGATTGAGATGGTCAGCTGTAGATGGTTAATGGACTGCATTGGCCCCCATGGAGACCCAGAGGAATATGTAAGGCCCTAGAGTTTTTTCCCCATCTTTGTTTTCTTTTCTCTTTTCCCCTGGAGGCAAGGAAAATACAGGAGACTAATTTGATCAGAAAAATTGTAGGTGTGTATGTCCCTACAGGCTCTCATACATCATTTCATCCCTACATGCTGCATTCACATTTGCCAGAGCAGGAATGCCTTCAGTCTTTTATGAAGTCATCTTTTGCCACAGTTGTAGTCCATTCATATATTTTATATTTACAAAGTGAATTGTATATGCTTTTAGGATATGAATACTTAATCTGGTGGAATGGATCTTGGTAATGCATTCTTGTTTAAGAGCATAGGAGATGCCATGCTAAAGGAGACCAATCCACCTTGTCTCCCATTGGTTTTGCTCTTGCTGCAAGAATTTTCACAACCATGAACAGAGGTGCCAGAATGGAAAAAAAAAAGGATGGGACAGCTGTACCTGTAATGGTTGTGTAGAAATGGAATTTCAGAAGATGTTGTTTGTCACACAACTAAGTAATAAGCAACACATGCTGAAATTACCACTTCTCCATAACCATTAAAGATGCAGGAGCCATTTCCAGTTTTCATTCTGGCAATCTAACCAGGAAGGTTCACTGGTTGGTTGCAATCCAACTTCTGCCACCTATAACTTAGGCAACCAGCTCTCTCAGTGGTGCACATTCTGCCAAAAACATTAGACGTGTTTTTGGTATACAAAACATCTGGTATACAAAACTCATTTTATCATCTCTTTTAGTGAAAATACAGTTATCTCCACTAACTGGCATTAACTATGAACCACTGGCAGCCTGAGATTCTAGATGCTATATTTGAAGTTGCTTGTAATCAATGCACACCCTCATAGTACAGGGGAAATGGAGGGGGGATCCTTAATAAAGTTTGGAGAAGTGTGGTTAAAAGGTGTACATCTATATTTATTAGAGCCCAAAGTTAGTAATTATATTTCCAGAAGGTCTCTTCATTCCTACACAGGAATGCCAGTGGGAGCTGAGAATGCAAAAACCGATGGCAAAATGGGGGTCTGCTACTTCCTTTGACTTTTCCTGGGAAGATGCCAGACTTGCTTATTCTCAGTAGGCAACATGAGCTCCTCATGCTGTTACTCTCACTAGACTATTTTAGCTCAGAATTTAAAATTGCTCACCTATGCTCTGAATTGCCTGGAAAATTAAATGAAAGCCTGGCAAACCCAGGAACTAGCTATAAAAACTGGGAGGGAAAGGGAGGGGTTGGAATGATTTTTAAAATTCTCTCTTCTAACAGTTAACTCATAAAGGCCAGATTTTGCAAATTTGGCTGTCAGTGCTATAGATCAGGGGTGGGCAAAGTGAGGTCCTACACACATATCCACATGCCCCCCGCTCCCAGCTATTTTTCCAGCCCTTGCCTATAAGCTGCATTTTGTATGCAGGCTGACTTTAATGAGCACCAGATGTACAATAATCCACATTCAAAATCACCTGTTTGCACAGTTACATTGTATATTGTCTGTTAAATATAAAACGAGGGGTAGAGACAGTGCAACCTCCAGATTGGATTTCTTTGTTACTGGATTTCCTTGTTATCCCAATTTATATCATTATATTGTAGGATTTGCAATATTGTTTTCTTTATTTTCTTGATAGGCTGCTGCTAACCAAAGCTCCAATTTCAACATGACAAAAATCAACAGTTCTTCAAGCCTTGAATAGCAATAGATATCTCTCACACTTTTTTTTTTCAGCCATAGTCAATAAAACTATAATCATCTCAGAAATTCTGAAAGGCAGAATGTAGAAGTTTTAGATAAATAATTAACTAGCAAGCTAACAGTTTAATACAATTGCCAGACCAATAGGCAAGAAACAAACAAGAGCTAGGGAGCACAAAGAGCAAAATACATTTCTATATTTTTCTAATCAATGTAACAGACAAAAGAGGGGGGAATCATCCAGCGTTACAAGAGAAGTGAACATTTTAGAAAATTTTAGATACTGTCATTATAACTGTTTTGTGCCTATTGGTCAGGCAATTGATAGCATCCTGTACAGTCATAATGCAAAATTTGAATTCTCTATCTGATTAATTACCTGCAACTGGATATTTAGCAAATATATGACAAACTTTGTCAAAATTTGAAAAACTATAAAATGTGCAAGAAAGGTTTTCAAATAAGCAAGAACTACATATTTCTAATTATAGAAAATGCTATGGAATGTTGCAGAATAAAAGGTTTACTTACCATTTAATATGATGACAAACATTACCCTGATTATTTGCTAGTGGCATCTCAGGTCTGGCAAATTCTCTTCTCAGTCTATGATCAGAGAGAAGCATGGAAGAATACCATTCAGAGGTAAATGGTAGCTATCACTGTGCTGTTTGTGATTTCAAATATTTTCTGCTTCCCAGCTTTAAACTATAACTGATCTCTTTAATCTATTTTCACTAACTTTTCCAGCAAATATCTTCTTTTTGACATTAAAACAACCCAATGTTTGACATGCTTATTCGGAGGTAAAGTGGTTCCCACTGAGCTTAATAGAACTTATTTCTAAACAGTTGTGCTCCAGATTTCAGTCTTCAGGAGTCTTTTCAGGAAATTCCTCCCCAAACAGTATTACAACACAGTGTATCCCAACCAAATATTCAGTGCGGTGAAAATAATGAAAATGCATAGCATATGAAGAGTTCCCTAACCACCCCCAACAGTTCTTTCCCCCACCAGCTTGTGGCTGGATTGCTAAAGAAGAGCAGAATCAAAGGGAAATAGAAAAAGAAAGGGTTACCTGCCTTGCTTACCTCTCAAGATGACAGCTGTGCCGCTGTCCTTTGTTCTTTGGAAGCTTGTGGTTCTTTGTACTGCAGCTTCTCTAAAGGGCTCACATTTTTTTCCTCTGCTCCCAAAAGCTATCATTTAATGGCAGGGAAATCCTCTGTATCAGGAGAGGATTAGCAGAGATGGAAGAATTTGTCTGTTCCATAAAGCTCCTGGATTGCTGACAAATCCATCAGAAAATATCAGCCAAAAGCTGGCCTTCAGCCACCCCTCCGCATTACTAGGAATCATAAAAAACAAAGCCCAGTGCCTCTTACATAATGGGAGAAGGAGAAAGCTTAGTGTAATTATGTTTTGGGACCAAAGCGTATGATTTTAGCAGGCCCACAGGGAGGGAGAAAAGCAAAATAGGAGATAGGACCCACAAGCTGATAAATGATGACTTCTTTATTTTCTTATTACCGGTACTTTAAAAAGCCCAGTGTGTTTCGGACTCTATCAGAACTGGCCTTCTTCAGGGGCTACACTTCAGACAGACATTTCTGGAGTTGTATAAGACACTCTCCAAAGAATTGGACCATTAGGCAAAGACAGCCCTCTTTCTTCAGAAGTGCAGCCTCCGAAGAAGGCCAATTTTGATAGAGGCTGAAACTCATTGAGCTTTTTTAAAGAAATAAGAAAGAGTCCATCTATCACATAGAACTTGCCTCCTTTTTTTGCTTTCACTGGAATATATGCGTATCTCCAGTGAGGGAAGAACCCGCATACCTGCCTTCTCATCAGGAAAACAACACAAAATTGAGCCATCTGCCATCAATTGAACTTCAAAACATCCTCTTTACATTTTTTAAAGACCAATTTGTATTAATTCTTAACAAGATCTAATTTGCAATCAAAGTAATATACAATTAAAGATAAAAGAAGAAAAAAGAAGAAAAAGAGCAGAAGAAAAGAAAAGAAAGCGTGAAAAGACAAACAAGTAATACACAGCAGGGGCTCAGACCCCTCAATCCTGACTGTAATGAAAAGGGAAAAGAAGGAAAGGAAAAAATATTCTACCATTACAGATTCAACTAAATAACTCTAGTAAAAATTGCTACTAACTTTTTGCCTTCTTACAAGTTCACCCCATATGTAAAAAGGAGGCTTCCTTATCTTAACATCCCCAACATTAATTTGAGACAGTCTGGGCCATTTGGGTTTATTTGGGATTAAATACCATCTATATATCATTTTATGCAGGTTTTCTTTTAAATTACTACACAAAGTAAATTTTATATCTTTCGACCACATTTTCACCATACATCTATATGGAATTACACACAAACTGCTGGTTCATCCAATGTGCTCTTTTATAGTCTCATCTTCTGTCTCTAGTTTCAGAAACCATTTATCCACTTTTTAAATTACATGGTGACCATCCTTTAGTATTGTCATGCTCCTTCAAGTTGCTTCCAATTTATGGAGAGCCTAAGATGAACCTATAATAGGGTTTTCTGGGGTTGAGAGTGTGTGACCCAACCAAGGTCACACAGTGGGTTTCCATGGACAAGCTGGGAATCAACCCCTCATCTCCAGAGTCATAGTCCAACTTTCAAACCACTACACAACACTGGCTCGCTTGTCTTTACACAACTCTAAATAAAAGTCATTTTCTCTAACCTCTATGGCCACACTTCACTTGTCTTGATTAAGTCTGTTGTTAAGTTGCATAGAAGCAACCCAATTAAGCTCTTTGCTTTCCTTAAGAATCATCTCTCTTAATTTAAATTTCCACCTATCTTGTTCAAAATGCAAAAGATCATCATCTTTCTTAATTTAAATTTCCACCTATCTTGTTCAAAATGCAAAAGATCATCATCTCCCAATTTTTAACCCGTTTTCATTCCTTTAAAAGATTTTCTGTGGTGAAATACCTTTTACTATCTTAGGAAAAACTCTGCTTATACTTACACCAAATTCAAATGAGCTTTACTTTTACATATGGTACCATTCTAAATACATATGGGCAGGGTACAAATTATTATTATTAATATTATTAATATTGGTGTCCAAGTTGGTTCTGATCCGAGAGATTTTGCCTGCAAAGTGGATATTAAACGCCTCACAGCAGGCTGTCGTGGGTTCTAGTAAGTGATTTGGCGCAGGAGGTACCTGCGTCAGCTTCCCCACCACCCTAAACAGCTCCAGGACTCTGCAGACGCAATACGTGCAGAGCAGAGAGATCTCCGCGCTGCATATAAAGCTTTTCCATAGCTGCGAAGATGCAGTCTATAGCAAGTTCTTTTGGATGGGAGGCGAGTCTTTCGCTATTCGCACTCTAGTCATTGTCCAACCCACTTCATCTTCCTAATGTTTTTCTTGCTGTTCCATCTGAAAAATAATGATCAAAGCAGTTCATGGGTAGATGTGAATAATGATTGGAAATGGGTTAGAGTGTGGAAGATCAGAAGAGGGAAGGAGAGAGGTCATGGAGACAACATTGCCAGCACAGCAATTGCCTTGTTAGCAGTTTCAGTTACACAGCTGCTTTAGCACACACTGTTTGTATAACCTGCAGACAACAGTACAATTGTACACAGTACAATATTCACCTAGAGTCGTCACATTATGCACCCAATTTAAATCATACAATCATATTTGTGCTTCGGATATACAAAACCCATTCTCTTTCCCAGTGGATGTACAAGGAACACATTTGGAATAACAGAGTTAGGACTGCGCTTCGGCTTTTTGGTATGTATGTCACAATGTATGTGTGTCTATTGGTGGCCACCCATTTGGGGTAAAAACTTCCATCCCATGAGTTCAAGCTTCATGAAAGCTAGTAGGTAGCATATGAAAATTTGAGATTGATTTTAATTCAAAAGCAACACTGTGAATTTATCATCTTAAAAACCAGATTGTATCACCGCAGTTTTCATCATTTCTTAAATGTCATCAGAACAGGTCTTTATCAACCAAAGCAATCCATGTTCTCAAAGTGTTAAGACAGGAAGCTGGCAAGCAAAGGTGCATTATTAGGAACATTTACTGAATTATATTCCCATGGGAAAAAAACAATACAAATGATAGGATCAACTTTAAACTATTTGTTCCTTCGCAGTAAACTTTTACTAAATCATAGTTAGTGGTTCTTCTAGTAATTTATCATAGGAAGAAGATATCATCCCTCACCCCCCACCCCACTGGCACCCTTTGTTTCTTCTCAGAGGTGGTAATTATGTGACACTCCAGAAACAAGTCCCAACATTTTTTCCATGGGCTATACTATCTAAGTCTGCTGGGGGTTGCATTCCAGCAACATCTGTAGAGCCACATGATTCCTACCTTTATTTTAATACTGTTTTATAATTTTATATTTGATTACATGCATTAGTTGCTTTTATAGTAATGTAATTTACCTGCATAATTTGTTATAATTATTGTAGTTTTATATTTTATTATTCCTTAGATTGTATGCTTCTGGCAGGATTATTATTATTATTATTATTATTATCATCATCATCATCATCATCACCATCATCATCATCATCATCATCAATTTGTATAGTGCCATAAGTTTACTTGTGCTTTACAGATACAATCAATTCAAAACATTAAATCCTAGTAACAGGATTTAATGTTTTGAATTGATTGTATCTGTAAAGTGCAAGTACACTTATGGCACTATACAAATTGAATAATAATAATAATAATAATAATAATAATAATAATAATAATATAATTTTATTTATACCCCGCTCTTCAGCCAAGGCTATCAAAGCCACTTGCAATTTGTTCATTAGATATTTCCCTGCCCTCAGGCTTACAATCTAAAAAGACAAGACACAAAAGCAGAAGGGAATGGCAATGATGATGACCATGATGATGATGATACCTCAATTCTCTTGGAGTAATGGAGTTTGTTTACAGGCAACTACCAGCCTTAGAGCAGCATTGCTGATAACGCAAAACCTTCTATTCATATTCAGGTGGAATAGCAGTATGCAAAGGGATCTTGTGGCATCTTCGAGACTGAAAGAAAGAAGTTGTCATATAAGCATTCACAGACTTGGTCTACTTCCTTAGATGTATGAAGTGAATTGATGCCCGGGAAGGACCTTTTCAATCAGACTGTAGGAATAGCCATAGAAATGAAAAACTTGTGGGTATGGTGATGAAGTTATAAGTTCAGTTTTAAGAATCATAGAATCATAGAATCATAGAATCATAAAGTTGGAAGAGACCACAAGGGCCATCCAGTCCAACCCCCTGCCATGCAGGAACTCCAAATCAAAGCATCCCCGACAGATGGCCATCCAGCCCCTGCTTAAAGACCTCCAAGGAAGGAGACTCCACTACACTCCGAGGGAGTGTGTTCCACTGTCGAACAGCCCTTACTGTCAGGAAGTTCCTCCTAATGTTGAGGTGGAATCTTTTTTCCTGCAGTTTGCATCCATTGTTCCGCGTTCTAGTCTCTGCAGCAGCAGAAAACAAGCTTGCTCCCTCCTCAATATGACATCCCTTCAAATATTTGAACAGGGATATCATATCACCTCTTAACCTTCTCTTCTCCAGGCTAAACATCCCCAGCTCCCTAAGTTGTTCCTCGTAGGGCATGGTTTCTAGACCCTTCACCATTTTAGTTGCCCTCCTTTGGACCCGCTCCAGTTTCTCCACATCTTTTTTGAATTGTGGTGCCCAGAACTGGACACAGTATTCCAGGTGGGGCCTGACCAAAGCAGAATAGAGTGGCACTATTACTTCCCTTGATCTAGACGCTACACTTCTATTGATGCAGCCTAAAATAGCATTGGCCTTTTTAGCTGCCGCATCGCACTGTTGACTCATGTTCAACTTATGGTCTACTTGGACTCCTAGATCCCTTTCACACGTAGTTTTATTCAGCCAGATGTCCCCCATCATATATCTGTGCATTTAATTTTTGCGTCCTAAGTGCAGTACCTTACATTTCTCCGCATTGAATTTCATTTTGTTAGCATTGGCCCAGCTTTCTAGTCTATTCAGGTCATTTTGAATTTTGATCCTGTCCTCTGCGGCATTAGCTACTCCTCCTAGTTTAGTGTCATCTGCAAATTTGATAAGTATGCCCCCAATTCTGTCATCCAAGTCATTAATAAAGATGTTGAATAGGACTGGGCCCAGGACAGAGCCCTGTGGGACCCCACTGGTCACTTCTTTCCAGGTTGAAAAGGAGCCGTTTTTGAGCACTCTTTGAGTTTGGCCAGTCAACCAGTTACATATCCATGGTTGTTGAGGGAGGAATGCAGGAAGAAAGATGTTGCCTAAGGCCAGGGTGGGGGGATGACCATATGAATGGTGGAGGGAGTTTTGGAATGTGAAGTGTGCAGGACAGGAACCAGAAAAGAGATATGATACGTTGGCCAAGAGCATCCTCATGAGGCTGGGGTGTTAGCGAGTGTTACGTGTAGTGTGTCAAGAAGCCATTGTATTTGTTCAGCCCACTGCTGATGAATTGGAGTTTGTGGCTATCTTCCAGTTCAGTTTTTCTTTTTCCAATTTTTCTTTTTAATTTGTTGTTTTTCAAAGGCTACTTTCCTGAGGTCAGAGATGGATTGCCCTAAAAGACTGAAGTGTTCTGTGTACAGTATTCCCATTCCTCATACTTGATTTGTTTATCTCCATTTATCCTCTGTCGCATGCATTTGAGGATGCATACTGACTCCAAGCATATGAGAAAATAGACCCAAGTCTATGAAATTATGCAACTTCTTTTACCCATTTAGTCTCAAAGGTGCTACAAGATCCCTTTGTATGTTGTTTTACTAGATTTGCATTGATTTAATGTCTGCACTTTAGTTGCGGCTTTGGAATGGATTTGTATCTGTATTTTGTTTTATATGACTATACTGCTCCTAAACTGAACTCACTTTTGGTTTAAATGAAGTAAAGATAATGGGCCCCTTTATTCCCAACCTCCACATCATCATCCCATATGAATTGATTTATTATTCTCTTCCTTGTCTATAGTGGACAATGCTCAGCCATGGAAACACACTGGATGACCTTGGGCAAGTCACACTCTCTCAGCCTCAGAGGAAGGCAAAGGCAAAAAACCCTGTGAACAAATCTCACCAAGAAAACCCCATGATGAAGGGGCCCATTATCTTTACATATCATGATAACAAATAAATAAAATCCCCTTCACCCTCCATCACCTTGGATTCTTTGGCTTTATCCAAGGCAGCCGGAAGCAGGCTGTGACATTTGCCTGTGTCCAATTAAAATACTGAAAAAGGTGGGGTGAGGCTCAGTGGAAGCAGAAAGGAGAGGTTTGAGGGTTTTAAAAAAATAATTTTGGGGAGGGGGGAATAATTTTAAAATATTTTAATTTTTTCTTTAAAAACATCAAATTTTCCCTTAAAGTACATTAAACTATATGCAGTTGGCCCTCTGTATCCACGGATTCAAGCATCCATGGCATGAAAATATTTTAAAGACTATATAAATGAGCAAACCTTAATTTTGCCATTTTATTTAAGGGACACCATTTTACTTTCAATTGTACTTAATGGGACTTGAACATCCTCCAAGGATTTTTGTATCCATGAGGGTTCCTGGAACCAAACCCTAGCAGATACCAAGGGCCCACTGTATATGTAAATGCATTGAGGCTGTGCATATGATGTTGCAATTTAAAGGTATAATTTTAATTTTGATAGTTGTTATGTCACAACTATTACCATGACATTCAATGATATGCAGGAATTACAATTAATGAGTAACATCAGCACAACAAATTAAGGATCTGGATTTCATATGGTGTGGGCTAGGAGGTGGTCAATGTAGGGTGACACCATGAGTTACCATACCAGCTGATGCCAAACCTAGTGACGCTACTGCTCTGGGGAGGAGGAAGGTGGTTTTGAATTTAAACAAATAAATAGCCATAAATTAATGCCTTTCTCTAGTAGTGAATAACAGAAGAAATGCTTCTCCAAAGACGTTGCCTGCCTAGAAGTTCACTAAACTACCTCCTTAGCTAGATTCCATTTTGACTTACTTTATGTTGAGGGGTAAAAAATATATTGCACCTGCATAAATGCAAATGAAAGCAATTGAATGCAGTAAAAGGAGAGGAGGAGACTTTGTGTCTCGCTTTACAGATTTAATAATAATAATAATAATAATAATGTTTTATTTATAGCCCGCTCCTCTGTATCCAATCGGAGCGGGTTACATCAATTAAAAAATGCAAGATAAAATATACATGACCCATACCCAACCACCCGCCCCTTAAAATTAAATTAAACTAACATCAATTAAAATGACATAATAAAAATTTCAATTTAAAACGGCAACCCATTGCATAGAGATCAGGGTCAAGATGTTAAAATGCTAATGGGAGAGCTTAACCCAAACAGAGCCGGGAGGTTAAGAACTTTCTGGGAAGGCCTGCCGGAAGAGATGCGTCTTCAAGGCTTTTTTAAAGCAATCAGAAGATGTAATAAGATGCATCTCGTCTGGCAGGCCATTCCATAGCCTGGGAGCGACAGCCGAGAAGGCCCTCTGGGAGGTCTGCGTCAGTCTAGTCTTCATAGGCTGCAATAAGTTCCTCCCAGACGACCGGAGTGTGCGGAGGGGTTCGTATGGGAGGAGGCGGTCCCTCAGATAAGATGGACCCAAGCCATGTAGGGCTTTAAAGGTTAAAACCAACACCTTGTACTGCGCTCGGAAACTAATCGGCAGCCAGTGAAGAGATTTGAGCACTGGTGTTATGTGCTCTCTCCTTGATGTTCCCGTGACAAGCCTGGCTGCCATATTCTGAACTAATTGAAGTTTCCGAGTTAGGCACAAGGGTAGCCCATGTAGAGCGCATTACAGAAGTCCAATCGTGAGGTTACCAAAGCATGTACCACTGACTCCAGGTCCTTTGGCTCCAGGAAAGGGTGCAGCTGGCGGATCAGCCGAAGCTGATAACAGGCACTCCTGACCACCGCATTCACCTGACTAGTCATGTGAAGTGACGAATCAAGGAGTACCCCCAGACTGCGAACAGGGTCCTTCAAGGAGAGTGTGACCCCATCTAGGACCGGGAGGTGTATTCCCAATCCTGGCTTCGGTCCTGTGACAGTTAGTACCTCCGTTTTGTCCGGATTGAGCTTCAACCTGTTTTCCCTCATCCAATCCATTACTGCCGTAAGACAGTCATTGAGAGACGCCATCTGAAGTCTGAGCCGACGATCTTACAATCCTCTATTTGACACTCTCCAGTTCAAGTCAGGTTTAAAGACAGAGAATCGTGAGAAAATAGAGCTCTTAAAGTTACCCCTAGAGTAAGCATAGAGATGGTAAGTCTATCACCTCCTAGAAGTTGGATTTCATATTCTTTTAGTCCTAACCAGCATAGCCAATGGTCGCAGATGCTGAGAGTGCTCTTCAGGTTTCCTATCCCTGAATTAACACCCCACACAGAGGACTGGGCAGGCACACCCTTCACTTGGACACAAGCCCTATTCACTTGTTGCTCATTCCAGTCCCCCCATCATGAAAACAGAGTAGTGCTGAGCTCTGCCCAGTTTTTTTTTAAAACTTTTCCTGGTACGACACGTCTGCAGCGGAGAGATTTTGGTTTGCTTAGAGGCAAACAGGGATCTGACTCACCTGGAAAGTCTCCTCCCAAACAGCAACTTCTCCTCTGCAGGTGAACCACTTTCCATGTGTGAGAAAAGTGACAACTTGCCCTCCCTTCCTCATTTACATTGTGAAGTGCGGTGGGTAATGACTAGAGATACCCTCCTCCAACTGTCGAGAATGTAGTTCTAGTTAATTATCTGTGTGTGTGTGTCTACATCTAGATTAGCACATGCAAATTTGTTCCCTGTTTTATCATCTTTCGATGGTAAGTGGTCACCTTTGCTAGAACTTTCTGAGAATGCAAAGCCAGTGGCAGTTGAGCTACATCAGGGCTGGGAAAAGTGCAGCCTCCAGCTCCAGTCCCCAGGACATCACCAAAGACCTATATCTATTTAAAATCAAGTGATCAAAGCCTGAAAATTACACATCAGCCACCACAAAACTATTCAAAAACATGGTGATTTGGGTTGTCCTCTCCACATCATTATCCTCAGTTTGAGAAAGATGGCTGATTTTAGCTCAAAGAGAAACACAAAGTAATGTTTTATCACTTCCACTGTCACGGAGGAAAGGGAAAATAGGGTGCAGTTGCCCACGTCTGAACTAGGTAGCCCCTGCCTCCTGAGGAATTATGCCTATGGAATTACTGGTGCCTACTTTATTTTCTAATGCCCAGTCAAGGCTATAAACATTTTCCCCAGTGCTTTACCATCTGGGAGCAAAATGAACAAGATGCTGACATGTCATTACAAGTAGTCCTCTTCCACGATGGAATTGCTTCAGAACAGGTTTGGGCTGTCAGACTTGTAAATAAAGCTCATGTTTACTGTCTAACAAGAAATCATATTTCTCCTGGTAAAGTCCTCCATGACACTTTTCATGTTTTGCCTGTCGCTCCTGTTGGCCTCTTCCCCACCAAAATTCATAGACTCAAGCCATTGTAGCATCAAAATGCCATAACTGAATAACATGAAAATAAAACAATTCACTTGCCCCCTCAATGCTATATACCTCAGAATATGGCCCTTGTTGCCCTGGAAAGGAAGGTTTTCTTTGGCACAGGAGGAAAAAAATATATGAGGCAGAAATTGCCTTGCAAGAAATCCGTAGAAAAAGCTGCAGTGGAGATAGTAAGGTGGGATATTTGACACTCTTACTTATCTTTACAATAAGCAGCAGTTTCAGGACTGCAGGATTGTAAGCTTAAACAAAGCATGGCAAAGTCTTGATGTGTTTGTTGTTGTGTTCCTTCAAGTTGTTTCCGACTTATGGCAACTATAAGGTGAACCTATCATGGGGTTTTCTTGGCAAGATTTGTTCAGAGGAGCATTGCCATTGCCTTGCCCTGAGGCTGAGAGCTTGTGACTTGCCAAGGTCATCAAGCAGGTTTTGTAGCTGAGCTAGGAATTGAACCCTGATTTTCAGAACCATAGTCCAACACTCAAACAACTACACCCCACTGGCGCGCTCTCTTGATGTGTACTTAAGGGGAATAATATTTTTTAGGATTAAACATCCATCATCAGTTGAAGGAGCACTCTTTCTAAAGAAAGACTTGGGTCTTCGCAACTGTTTTAATCCTGATTGATGTTGTTAACTGAGTTGTCCCCCATCCCCTACATGGTAGTACAGAAATTTGATAAAAATTAAATCAAGGAAACTAAGCATGGCTAAGATAGGCATTTAAGCTTGAAGCTGTGTATAAATTCCGTGCATTCTGACTGAAGCTTTGTACTCATTTATAAATTAATTTTCTCTTTGAAGTCTATCAGGCCAATAATACTCACTTCTAATAGGAGAAGATGCTTCAATTCTATTCAGCAAAGCAAGTGAAAGCGAAGGTCCATCTGTACTACTAGGAAAAGAAAGTCTTCTGGATTTTGTTGTTTCCTTAAGAGGTTCACAAATAACCACTTTTATGTGTTTCTTTTCTGAACTGTCTCAAAAATGACTTAGATCCTTATTGCATGAGAAGAGAAAGCCAAAATGGATTGGGAGAGTAGTGGCTCTGTGCCACTCGAAGTACTTCCATTCTCTTCCCAAGGGAGGCAGTCACAAAAGTGTGTCTTTTGTCCAAAAAAGGCACACTTTTACAACTGTCTGCCTTGGGAAGGAGAACGGAAGTGCTACAACAGCATGTGGAGAAGGAGAAAGCCACTACTGTCCCAATCCATTTTGGCTTTTTGTGTGTGTGTGATAAGGCTTACTTTACTGAGGTGATCAAATGCATTTCCAGCCATACCAACCATCACTTCATTTGGACAGTAGTGGATAAACCAGGCAGGAGTATTTCACTGAGTGTCTCAGACTATCTGATGTGGGGGGATGGCAAACTTTTTTCTACTCCAGTCCCATATTTATACATATCAGCTGCAACTGTTTCATTCTTTTCTGGAAACATGTTGCAGACCACCATTAGACCACAGACCACCCCTCTTGAGTAGCCATTTTTACTCCACACTGATTTGAAATTTAAACAAGGACAGAAGCACTTTTATGCTGAATTGCTTCTGAAATAAATTATGGAAGTTTTATTAAATGCTCCTTTAAACACAAGTAATATGCATGCATATTAATTGTTGCTGTCATATTCAGAGCTCTCATTATTAATTCTATTAGACTTACAAGCAGTCATTAATGTGGTATCAAAAGGGAATAAACCATTAAATATGGACAAGAATTTGATCAGAATTTCTGGAATATTTGGCTAGATGACACTCAACCTATCACATAAATGACTTCACTAAAACCAAGCTACCAGTTTCTTTTCACAGCAAGTATTTGTTTGTATGAGAATCTGTTGTTCTGGATAGTAAGCAAAAGATCCTGACTTCAGTTCTATTCCAAATTTGCATTGTCACAGGGCTGCCAAGTAACAGCATACCTAAAGTGCACTATTTCCTGAAGGTTGCTGGACTGAGAAAAACACCGGCTGCCATATTGTTAGTGACATGCTCAGGCATAAGTCCAGCTTTGTTGTTATGGAGGCAGGAATTAACTACTTCTCTTAAGCATTGAACCCCAGCCCCCGCCCCCGCCCCCGGCAAAAAGCTTCTCCATTTTCAACAGCCAACTTACTGTCAATGGCCAAGTAGTCAAAGGAGAGGCTGTGGGCCACCTGAGGTGCCAATAGCTGGACACAAGACGATGTACGACAATCCTTGTTAGTTAATCTGAAATGTTTTACATTTTCTTTTTTTCTTCTTTCCTTCCTTGTTATGCTGCAAGAGACTAACATGGCTTTTTTTTAAATTTTGAAAATTTCAACAGAATGCTTCTGCTGTTTTCTGTCTAAGACTGGTGTAGCATACGTATAAACCCAGATCTGCACATATTGGGAATACCAATCATTACTCAACTAAGATATCCTAATAGGACTGAAAAGAAGCATGCCATCAACCATTCTGAGCATGACTAACATACAATACAGCAGTTAAAATTAACTTTTTACATAAAGTTAAGTACAGTCGTCCCCCGCCTTATGAATCCCCCGGGTTGCGTAAACCCCGGGATCCGAAAGGCGGCGGACCGGCTTCTTATCCCTCGGGATACGAAATATCCCCCGGGATACGAAGAAAAAAAAGCCGCGCGGCCCCTTTAAATGGCCGCGCGGTACGTCCGCGAAAGCGGTCCCCCGGGTAACGAATACTTTCGGGATACGAAGGTAATCCCGGAACGGATTACCTTCGTAACCCGGGGGACCACTTCTGCTTTCTCCTTAAAACTTTGGATGTTAGGTTTGAAAATACCTTTTAAATTTTGTTAAAACCAGGGAGGTTAATTTACTACTGTTAAAATAAATGAAATTACTTGATGGAATGTATTGTTACTTAAAATATTGTTCATGTTGATGTTTAAAGCACTTGGGAGGACCAAAATTCAAGAACTGGTTTAAAGAACATTTTATAACCAGAATGCCCACATTTTATTCAAACAATAAAAAACCATCAAAACTACATAATGTGCATTTCAACTTTTTATTTTATTAAAATTGAGAGTAATGCACAGCACATGCAGTGCTAGCATCTAAACTAATACAATAAGCAATTACTAAACCTACAGTGACCTGACGTTCAAATCCTTTACACTCAGCAAGTTTAAATCCGTTCTTTGCATATGATTGAATCCTTATCGTAACTGAAGAATATTGCTGGCTGTAAAACTTGCTAAAATGCTATTGCTGAATGTACAAGTCACTGATTATGCCAATACAACAAATATAAACCACATGTTTGAGGATTGCAATGTGCCAGACATTCACTGAAAAAAACCACACAACTAAACAAAAACTCACGCAACAAACATCTGAGAATCTGGACACTTCACATCAGTGTTTTGAAGTGTTTCATTAATATCTTAAGACAAGTGTATCAAAACCTTGGCATGTTCAATTTTAAAGTTGCCAATTTTTGTTTTACTATCAGAAAGTTATGGCTACACCGCCAATGCCGGGTCTGCTTAATTTGACTTAAGAGTTTAATATGACTTAAACATTAAAAGCTCACACTACCCCGAAATATATAATTTCACGCATACGGTGACATTCAACATTCAAGTGCCAGTGTTTTTGTACTGTCTTTTGGTCAAGTTTCTTTAAACTTTCAAAGAATCACTTTTAGGCTTACAAAAATAAATATTTGTCAAAAATGTTCAATAAATATTACACAAAACTAGCAGCAAAAAGTATCTAGAAATCTGTCGTGTGCAAATAGTTTTCTTCCCAACCATTATTCCCATGGTCCCAGTTTTAGAATCTAGTTCCTTCTCCTTAGACAAGCTGCGTTCAGTCTCCCAAGAGACAAAATAAGATTGGAAGTTAAGGACACGCACACAAGACATATAAAATTTTCTGAATGTGCAATAAAAGAAGTATTTTGTAAAAAGTTATGGGCAAATGTACAAGGGCCTAAATCTAGACTAATTGAAATAGCACCATAACAAATGACCTCAAATACTGTCAAGTGCACCTACTTAAAGTTTAGAACAAGGCACAATACACTTGAAAAGATCTATTGCACTTTAGGAGATTTTGCTGTTGTCCTATACCACTTAGAATAAGAGGTGGTAACAGCTCTGGCCACAGAAGTTGGGTCAGAGATACTAAGCGGCAGAGACATTTTACTGTTGGAAATACTTTTATCTTTGGCCAGATTCAGCATAACAGACTAAATACAATGGAAACCTATGCAACTAAAACTGACTAAAACTGCACTTGATAGCAGAATTAAACCTTGTGCAGTTATGTACATTCCAACCTTTGTGATCTCAGAATTTGTTACTCTTCTGGAGCCATTTTACAAGTCTACAGTAAGCCAGTTAACACTTCAACGCAGCTTGAACAGAGTAATGTGAATCTGCATTAAAATAAAGCCTGCTGCATAATTCTTCCTGTTCATTCCCCCTTGACCAAAAAACATCAACACTAGCATGCGTTAAGACCAAAAAAATCAGCCAGGCCCTTAAAAAGTGGACCCATCACTGTTGTGGTCAGCCATTCTACCATTTCAATTTTATATGGCAGGCAATTTTGAGAAGTCTAAGTAGATGAATTATCCTAAAAACTATTTCAAGTTCAGACCTTTAAACATTCCCTGTAATGTTCCGCCTCCATTTGGCTAGCTCACATTAATAATCTGCCTAAGCACTGGAATTGCTGTGTTTACTTGCATTAACTTTTTAAAACAGTGCTTGTATGCATGTATCCATACATCACCTCATCATCATGACTGGAATGGCTTATTAAAGACTATCAGGTTCTAAGTACCTATCCAGGATAGAGTGAGCAAATCAACTTTAACTTTGTACAGTTTTGCCACATTAGAAACTAATTCCACTGATATGCTTCAAGATGTTTTATTTTTCAAATCTCCGAGTCTCAAAGCCCTAATGCAGGCCACCGCACAAGTTGGTTTTTTTGTTTTGTTTTGAAGTATAAAGTGGATGAATCAATGATTCCTGTAAGTTGTATCACACCTGCGTGCCAAGGTTTGATTTTTTTTAAAGCCCAAGTTCAGTAATTTTGTCAAAACAATTGATAATCTTGGGCATTACTGAGCCAACAGGACATCAAAATAAAAAGTTGTCTAAAGTTAAAGGCACAGTACATTAACAAATGATCCTCAGTCACAAAATTATAAATACAGTCTTAGAGTGGGGGTGGGTGGGGGAGTTAATCCTCGACTACAATGGAGTCTTTAAACCTTCTTCATAGTAGGGCTTCTGTTCCTTTCCGTCTTGTGACCTTGAGCTCCCTTAAAAAAAATTCAGTGGAGAATCACAGCTGGTAATGTACTGCGAGTTCTTGAAGCTACACAAGGTATAGTCTGGCTAAGTTACATGTGGTTTCCATATTAGCTTGTTTGGTAAGAATCTGCAGCAAGCAGATCAGTTGCCCCACCAATCTACCCCCTGAGAGTTATAGTTGCCTCCATATCCATCACTGTTGTAGAAACCGCCATAGCCACCTATTAAGACAAAAGTAATCAATAGTTTAGGAGCAAGTAAATTTTATCTTTACTTTTTAAGCCATTATTTTAGTATTACACATACCCACCTCCCTTTCATCCACAAGTGCTCAACATAACCCCTCCCATATACTTACCACCTCCAAAACCTCTGCTCCCACCATGGCCACCGCCACCTCCACCACTCCGCCCGCTACTTGCGCGGCTACTGCCGAAACTGCTGCTGCTACTACTGCTACTTGTTCGATAATCTCTGGCACCAAATCCTCCACTGAAACGGCTAAAAATGAAAAATGGTAGTAAGTTACAGAGAGAGGCTGTAATTCCTTTAAAAGGACTTTGTGGATTTTCCCCCCTCTCTTCAGATATTCCCTCAAACATTGTTACATCAGAAAACAGAAAAACTGAATATCCTTTCTGGTTCTTTAACGTAACTGGATATGACACAGGACTATTTATTCCCACATGAATTTGCACAAATGCCAAGGTCAACATCTAGTAACCCCTGCTTTCAGAAAGTGATCAAATAAGAAATTGCTTCAGGCACCTAATCTGCAGAATGCCATGTCTTTTCAATGCCAATGATGTTTATTTAAAATTAGCACACATCTAACATGCTTATTTTGCTTGCCCATTTTAGTATCATTTCTGGAATGTAGGCAAATTTAAAAGATTAATTCAAATTACCCTTTAGAGCGCCCACGACTGCTTCCACTCTTGTGATGCTGCTCATATGCCATGTTTTCTAGCCAAGGTGGTACCTCCTGTTTAGCTTCAACAAGCAGATCTAACAAGTCCTTTGTGATATTTACATTCCTCTCATTGAAGAATGATGTAGCAAGGCCTGAGAGAAAGAAAGACACTTTGTTAAATGAACTGTAGTCTTCAAGTGAGGACACTATCCATGGTCACAGTGCAGTAAGGAAAAATACAGTTGGAACATGTTTCTGAACATTTATAAACAGCTCACCAAAAATACAGTCTAAGCAGAAGCTAAGCATTGGACACTCTTCATGCCACTAAGGACTGGCAGTTTAACTTTAAAAAGTCTAGTATCTCATACATTTAGAAACTGAATTCTAGCCATTCGTTCAAAGGAAAACCAATGACAGGGGCTTTCCTTACTGTATGCTTTGGAAAATGAGAGGAAGAAAAGCAACTGTAGCACAATCCCTAGAGTATATCAAAATCCAAAGCCCTCATTTTGAAAGTCCATGCCATAAGCTTTTATGACACTGGATGCTTCAAACCAATTTCTAAGAGAGTATAAATAATCACCTATGTAATCTTCCAAAATGTTCTTGAGTTCTGCAGATTTCTTTACTTCTGATCACTGCTTTAGAGGTGACCTACAAGTTCTCCTAATGCTTCCATCCAAAATGAATCTAACCCGATTGGTATTCCATTACTACTTTACAGCTTTTTTCACACTTTCCCAAACTGGTAGTTGTTGGTACTGAAGTTCACATAGTATGTTTGTTAAGGCTCAACAACCAAAAGTCTTCCAAGTTTATATAAATAGGATCTTACCAAGATTCCCTACACGGCCTGTACGCCCAATGCGATGCACATATTCTTCTATGTCACTTGGCAAATCAAAATTTATGACATGTTTCACATTTGAGATATCCAATCCTCTTGCTGCTACCTGAGGAAGACAAGAAATTTGTCATCAGATCCTGGTGACTGTATCACATCAAATGAGTGCTGAATACATGCACTTTCACAACCAAGCACTGGCTTACTGCAGTGGCAACCAAGATGGGACTTCGGCCTGAGCGGAACTGGTGCAATGCTTCTTCTCTGTCTCGTTGAGAGCGATCACCATGGATACTTGTACAAGCATATCCTTCATGGTATAGGAAATCCTCCAGAGAATCAGCCCCCTTTTTAGTCTCCACAAAAACGAGTGTCAAGGAATCTCTGCCTATGTAAGTAAAGAATCTCATTAGCAAACATTGCTGCATCTGTAGCTATAGCACCATCAAGTGGTACAAACTAGTATTATGGTTGCAGTAACAACAGAACAACAACTTTACTAGTCAAGCTAGCTGCATGCAGATTTAAATGAAATATTCAAATATAGGACAAAACAGGGAGGAAAAGTCTCAAGCTTTTCCTCCACCTAACATAGATTCTCATTACCTGAGCCATTAGAGTTGTGTTGGAATTCTCCCAAACAGTCTTTACCTGTGGCATTAAGGAGGTCAAGCAGAAATGACCTTTTGTCTGACTCTTCCACCCACACTACTTTCTGTGTGATGTTCTCAGATGTAGAGCCAACTCTGCCAACAGCCAAAAAGATATATTCCTCCAAGAAGTCACGAGCAAGCATCTAAAAAGAAACATTTTATTCAATATAAGGCATCCAAATATGAATGGATCCATTAGGCTACACACTTCCATGGATATGTATGAATCAGTGACAAATTTCTCGATCATGAAAAACAGGTTGTCCACCTACATCCTGACAAGCAGTTACTTTAAAAAAACACATCACCACAACTGTAATATCTGCTGGACCTCACCAAGCTGTACATTACACAACTTCACAAAAGAGAATACCTGGATTTCCTTTGGAAAAGTAGCGCTAAACATCATTGTTTGACGGACACCCTTAGGTGGCATAGTGTCTTGTTCAACAATACGACGTATCTGAGGTTCAAAACCCATGTCAAGCATGCGATCAGCTTCATCCAGTACCAGGTATCTAAAAGAATTAAAATTGCATCATGATTTCCAAGACTTCAAGTTATTATGCAGCAATCCATACCAAACACTATGAATAGTACAAGACTATGAATATTTGTTTCTGTGGAGCCATTTCACTTACTTGCAGAAGTCCAGTCCAATCTTGCCTCTCTCCATCATATCTACAAGACGACCTGGAGTTGCCACAAGCAAGTGGCAGCCACGTTCTAAGTCTCGTATCTGCTGACCAATGTCAGCCCCACCATATACAACACAAGGACGAACTTTGGAACGATATGCAAACTGCAGGGACAAAATAAGTTTTTAGTTTGAGGCATCTTATTCACTGCTATCAAGTTGCTAGGAGGATGCAATAGTTACCTTTCTAGCTTCTTCATATATCTGAACTGCCAATTCTCTTGTGGGAGCCAACACTAGTGAGATTGGGTACTGTTTACGGCGTCCGTATCTTCCATTCTCCTGCAACATTAAACACTTGATATTAGCTATAACATAAACTGTAACTGCGGCCCAGGCAACTGATGCATCTTCCATCACAAGGCAGAAAAAACTGGAACCACATCACAATACCTGATTAGCTTTTTGAACAACTGTTGGGATATATCACAGATATGTTAGATGTTAGATATAAACTTGCCTTCATAGCTCTCAGGGCATCTCCTGGGCCATCTGTATATATCTGACTCAATATGGGCAGAAGAAATGCAGCAGTTTTTCCAGATCCTAAAAGAAAAATACACTTTAATCTTGATAAAAAATATAACACTCAAGTTTCCAAACCAGAATGCCAACCTTTTCCCCACAAGAGCTTAAACAGCAGTAAAGATTTTATTTCTAATATAAATTAAAAATGTCAAATTACTAGTGTCCAAACTGTGTTAGTTGCTACCTCTAGAGAAATGTAATGTCCCCATTACTTGCACCATTCCATTCTCATCCCAACTGTATACATTGTATCTCTAAGCAGCACCATCAAACAGCATTTCCCATCCATATTTTGCTTTCTGCTCTCTTAACATCTATACAGCACAATGGGACTTCACAACATTTGCTTTGGCTGCATCCACACTGCAAAAATAATCCAGGTTGACACCACTTTAATTGCCATGGCTCAATGCTATGGAATTCTGGGAATGGTAGTTTGCTGGGGCACTAGAGCTTTGCTACCATTCCCAGCCATTCTACAATCTATTATTCCCAGAATTCCATAGTGTTGAGCCATGGCAGTTAAAGTGGTGTCACACTGGATTATTTCTGCAGTGTGGATGCAGTGTTTCTATATTGACCAAATTAAAAATATATGAAATAGACATTTTATGATCATGACTACATTGGGGGGGATCAAGAACATAGGTATTTACACCTCTGAAAATTCAGAAACAGCATATCAACTTCTCCAACAAGTAGTACACAGGCTTACCTGTCTGGGCACAAGCCATCAAGTCTCTCTTGTCTTTAATGATAGGGATGGCATATTTCTGCACTGGAGTAGGCCGAGTGTAGCGAGTGAGCTCAATGTTCCCCATGATGATTTCCCCCATGTCAACATCGCTGAACTGCAAGATAATTGAAGCTATTAAACAGCAGCCTTGCAAATTAGTCCTGAAGTTATCAATCTGACAGATCTCTGAACAGAGCATTTCAGTTTATCACACAAGGGGGGCAAACAGGATTTAAACGAGAGTTAAACAGGAATTAAACAGGAAATGCCTTATGTTTAACATAGGACATTTCCTGTTTAAATCCTGTTTGCCCCCGAGTGTGATAAACCTCCTTGTGTCTTAGAAGTCCCTTCTACTTCAATACTGGATATGAAATAAGTTAGGGCTCTCCTCCACAAGCAGCAAGGAATTACAGTAGGATCCTTCCAACAGCCAGCTTTGCTGCCTGGGCAGGAATGTTTCTGGGTTTTTTAAAAACTGCTTACAGCAACCCAGAGAAAAAGTTACAAACAAGACTACTAAAGTTACAAACTAAAGACTACTGGTGCTGTATGAAAATTTTGCTAGAACTAAAGAAATCTACAGCCTGCCTAGCAAACCTGACTGAAGAAGCAAGATACAAACAAGTGAATGTAGCATGAGCACAGGAAAAAAACTCCCAAGGCCCTCAGTATAAAAAGGTTTATGCCTAATGGAACCTAAGATGTGCCTCTACATCAGACATGCACAACTTGGCAGTAGGTAGGGGCCAAAATTAAAACAGGCTGAAATTCTTCAGGCCACAAATTGGTTTTAATTAGATATTATTTAATATTATTATTATTAATTCCATCCTCCCCCTCCTCTGCCCGGCCCTCTCCTCAGGAGAAAGCTGAGTGGCAGAGAAGCCTTGAGAGGTGAGCGTTTGCCCGTCTTCTTCCTCTAGCCTTTTCAGGAGAAAGCCAAGCAGTGGAAAAGCCTTGCTAGGCAAATGTTTGCCCATCCTCCTCCACATGGCCCCCAAGTGGCACAGGAGCCTTGAAGTTGTTCCCCATTCTTCAGGGTGCCCAAAATTCTTTGGCAGGGCGCAGGAGGCCCCCGGGCCATATTTTGTTCAGGCTTGTTCTACACAATACACAACAACCAGAGCCCTACATTATTTTTGTTAAAGTCAAGATTTTTCCCAAAGTTTCACCACTCAAATACTGTACTAAAATTTTTAAGCTGCCAATTCTAAATGAGCTGTTACAATATTACCACCCTTACATGCATGCATCTAGTAAAATGAAGTGCTCAGTTCCTGAACTAACATTACCTCTGAACAGCATAGAACCACTGCCCAGCATATCACATATGGTTCATTTTCTATTAGGTCTGCTTTACTGCCAGCCACTCTAACATTAAGAAACTATGGTTTACTATAAAAGTTGTGCTTCCAGGGCCATTTTTCTCATTTGTATGTTAATAAAGTTTAAACAGACGTTCAAATAAATTCTATTCTCTGAGATGATGTGTTGCTGCCATTCTTTATTCACCTTATTCGAAAAAGACCAGAATCAGAAAAAGTATACCAATGTAAATCTCAGTATGATGTGGAAACAAACAAATTCAACATATGATGAAAATTCAAAATTTTAAAGAGTAATCTCAATTAAGGTTCAATTGTCCATTCTTTCTATTAACTCAAAAAAGCCACCATCTAGAGGGAAGAGGAGGTCGTTTTTGGCCAGTCAGTTAATGAAGGGCCACATTCCCAAATTGGGCACTGACCTAAGACAGTGTTCCCATCCTTTGGTCCTCCAGATAGTTTGAACTCCACCTTCTATAATTCCTGACTGTTGGCCAAACTGGTCTTGACCTGGATCTCAAGTCCAAAACAAATGGTGGACCAAATACTGGGAACTGGTCTAAAGGAGCAGAAAAGCTTAAGAGATTTTAGACATTTCTAAGTAGAAAAGGTTTGAGAGTTTTAATAAGTCAGAATTCAGAAAAATTGATACAAATCAGATAGAATATGTAAACATAAGTAAATAAGTGTACTGAATTGAGTATGCTTCAATAGATTCCTAAATTTCTTATTAAATTTCCCCTGAAATCCACCCAGAAATAACTATTTAACTACAGTGGTCCCCCGGGTTATGAAGGTAATCCGTTCCAGGATTACCTTCGTAACCCAGAAGCCGTTCGTAACCCGGGGGACCGCTTTTGCCAATGCACAGTGAGCCGGAAGCGCGCTGTTTTAAAGCTTCCGGGTTGCGAATTTTTTTCGCAACCCGGGGTTTTTTTCGTTGGCCGGGGCCGTTTTTCCGGCCCCGGGGATTTTGGATCCCGAGGGATTCGTATCCCGGGGGACCACTGTACTTAATACACTAATTACTGATTAATAAGGCTTGCCTTTCACTGGCGACTGATTATGCAGTACTTAAACAAAAATGCAGAATTAAACAACAAAAAATACTTACACTTTCAATGTGTGGAGGACAGTTGTTTCCTGTTGCTTCAACTGGAATGTCATCATATTTTTCAAAATTAATGCCTGTGTTCCCACCGGCAAACAGCTCCCTAGAACAAAAATGCTCAGCATACTATCAGGCTGCAATGAATACTTGATTTAGAAACTCTGAGACAAAACTGGCTGTACTTACTGTTCCATGCGTTCACTTGGTGGAAGTGGTTTGGACCAGTCATCCTCGTCACATTTATCAGACCAACGACTGTTTCCACCACGATCAAATCTTCCAAAGCCACTCCTATCACGACTGCCAATACCATCAAAGTCACTGCCTCTTCCACCACGGTCATCAAATCTAAATCACATAAGATTACATTAGAATTAATTCTGATCAGAGGCTGAACATACCATTAAAAGTGCCTCCTTTTAAAATAATTAACATAATTAAAGCAACCATAGTTTCAATTTTTCCAAGCTGTTGGACATCCCCTTGCTGAACATAAATTAAACCAAGCTAATCTATCTGCACATTCAGCTCTGGGGTTAGAAAATCTAGTGAAATCTTAAGTCCATCAGCAGAGGAAAAACGATCTTCTCTTGTTCAGACTGCAATTAGCATTTCTTCATAACTCATCTTAATTCCTACACTCTGGAGAGACTGGAATGCACATCTTACATCATTTGTTGCTATCCATGAACTCCTTAGTACAAGATAACCAGCAAAGGAAATTGATATAACCAAAGTTCAGGTACTACCCTGCTATTGTGCATACATCCAGACAAGAACAAGAATAAGTAGACATTATTTTTTTTCCTATTGGGATTGCAGTGGAAATCAGCTACATTCTTACTAGTTAAAAAGAAACTATTTCACACAAAATGCTAATTTTTAAACACTTGCAATCATTTTATCAGCAAATTATATCATTTATTTGCAGCCACACTCTAGGCTAAAGCAATGTTGTCAGGCTTGTTTTTGTTGAGATTCATGTTACATTGAGCAAATATATTCACTGCACAATTAATGAAGAACCAAAGTAAATCAACTCAACACTGTGTAATTAAAACCTACTAAAGCTAATTCAAAATACAAACACTTTTGTACCTCAGGCATGAACTGTTATCCAGTATTCTTCTTCACATTACTAACTTTTTATCTCTTCTTCAACCCATACTTAGTAAAGACCAGAATTTAACAGTGGCTGAATTTCTAGACATTACAATTTTCTACTATGGGCACAGTCTGATTATTTCACTTAGAAGGGAGCCAAGTATTACCTTCCTCTTGAGCCATTGCCACGGTCGCCAAAGAAGCTTGATTTTCCTGAACCACGTTCACTTCTTGCACCAAAGCTACTGTATGCATCTCTATCTCTGCCAGCATTCCACCCACCATCAAATCCTAGGAGTAATGCAATCACTGATTAAATGTTTGTCTTTTAATGGCCAGTTTTAATTAAATGTAAAGAGTCAAAGAATCAAGTAAGAGACATCAACATCACCATAAAGGTGTTTTAGTAATTGATAAGGAATCTTCCTAGGATCATCCCCAAATATTTGATTGTACATGTATTCAACGCAACACACTATCTGGTGTTATACTGCTAACATCACAAGATGGCATTAATTGTAAATACCTGGTAGCAAGTGATATTCAACATGCAGCAACTGTTGATCCTCTCAAACAGCAGTAAACCCAGAAAAGCAGAGTCTAGTTATATCCAATGAGGACCCTGCATGTCTTTGTGTCTATGGCTATTAGGCAACTTCTAGTGAACTTTTTCTAAACTTTGAAGTGAGACCTTAATTTTCAATCTAGTAACACTTTTTGCACAGTATCCTACTATGGCAAACTGGTAACAGAATGGACCATTCTATGAGCAGATTGACAATCTCCACACCCATACAAGTGGGGGGAGGGATCAAAAGATAACCAAGCCATCTATTTCTTGAATTCCTGGCTCCGGGGACCTGATGGCCCAGGCAATGTTACCCATCATTTGATTTGTTGTGGATGTTTTTAATGGAATGAAAAAAAGGGTCTGTTCCTTTTAAAAAGACACTAAAGCCAACAGGATGAAACTTCATGTGGTGAAAGAAAACTGAAAAACATTTTGTGCTTCTCCACATGCAAAATATGGAGTATAAAACTGGCTACTGAATAAAAAGCTACACTGTAATGAAAGCACTCACCTGAATTTGGACAGAGTTCTGGCTTCAGAATTCTCAAGAATCATCTTACAGCAGGTGTAGCAGTAAATTAAACTGCCATGGTCCCCATTAAAGTAAGAGGTATGAATACCAGTACTGTAGCCTTTCAGTTTAGGAAAAAGCACCTCTGTCAGTACTGATTGGCAAGAAAACCATCTCCAACTTCCATAGAAAGTTGCAGAAAATCCATACTACTATAACCTAGGCTTTCTACAACATAGCTACATTTTTCCAGCAAGACCACCAGTGGACTCTGAAGGAGTGTTGGATGAAAGGTGACAGGTCCCCACGCCCACCTCTGTCATCACGTCCAGATCCTCCTCTGGATCCAAACACACCGCGATCACGATCGTAGCCATTCATCCGGCTGTCACGATCATATCCATTCATATAGCCATTACCTCCACGAGAGTCCCAGCTGGGGGAATCTTTGGCAGAGAATAAAAAGTTAAACAATTAAAGGGTAAAATGTCACTTGTGCTGGCAAATAGCGTTTGCAAGCTCCATGGAATCAATGTGACTTTCACTGCCAGAAATTTATATAAGGACACTTTCCATGGGAAAGGACTGGCAGGTTTGGGGCCAAATTCTTGATCAGAAATGCAGACCTTGACTTGATCAGGATGCTGCATTAGTGTTGCCAAAAGCTGCCAACATTTAGTTCAGCCAAGGGTTTAGGGGAAAAGCTAACACAACTATTTGTATGTGTATTAGTTTTGTGAACCAGTAGCTGCTATAATGCTGTAAGCAGAGCATGTCTTAAAGGTGGTCACAATGTGAAGCAAGCTTCAAGATCATGTGCTAAGCCTCCATCAAGTACTATGAAGTAAAAAGCTAATGAATACATTGTGAAAGTGTATGACCACCAGATAGTCCTATAATTGGTAGAGTTGTGTGTTGTTTGGATCCCAAATCCTGTTTCCTACTCAGAACAGTTTGCAAATACAGGAAACTGAAGTCTGCTCTTGCTACTATGAAGTTCCTGAAGGAGTTACATTGGAGACTTTAGTCAGAAGACAAAAGCCATATTGGTTTCATGATATTAAAATCTCAGATGAACTTCTGATAGCATAAGCAATGCTGCAACAAACACAAAGTCCTACTGCCATAAAATCAGGAAAGGTGAAACACAAAAGGGCCAAGGAAGAAAAACAACAGTTCTTTCCTCTCATCCCATCTTTTCCTTAGGGGGACAAGGGTAGTTGGCAAAAACTGGGGGCAGGGGGCAAGGTAACTTTCTCTATTAAAATGCATGACATTATTTTCTAAAGGAAAAACTTAAATATTTTAAGGTCTACTTTTCCAGCTCAGAATGGAAACATCCATGGCATTAAGAAATTACAATTTTCTTGAAGATATGTGCAATTTAATCCAATTCTAAAGCTACCAACTTCACTGCTTATAGTAGGTCACCCAATGTTGCCCTGTTTAATTCCAAAAGGTTTTTCTGTTCTCTTTTGTTTTGGATAATGATGATGCTTAGATCCCAAAGATGAAAAGTTTTGCAAGTGCAACAATTAAGATAAAACAAAGCATACTATATGCTATATATTTATAGTTTAACTAAGCATCTGTAGTTGTACTCATTATAATAGATTTTACACACTATTTTTGTACACAGTGTATGTTGAGAGTAGTAATGTTGGAAAACACAGCTATTTCAGCAATCGCATAACTTTAACTATAGAAAAAAAATGACTTTTCCACAGCTTCAGAACTTTGAGAAATTATATCTGGTCACGCTCCAAAGCATTTGCTGTCTTTCAGGTGCAAAAGAATTCTGCTTTTAAAAACCACTTGAATTTGGAACAACCTATTCCCAAGGTTCTCTTCTCCAATGTACTAAACCTCAACCTAAAAACAGATAAAATGTTTCTATGAAAGAATAGGAGAAACAATATTAAATAATCTACATTCATCCCTCCATATTTGTTGGGGTTAGGGGCAAAGAGGACCCTCACAAATGCAAAAAATTCATGAATAACCCCTCCCCCTATTCACAGAGCAGCAGGGAGGGGCTGGAGAGGAGCATGCACACTTGCCTTTCTTTCCTCTCTACCTGTCACCCTGTAGCTGGCTCAGCTGGGCTAGTTACAGAGTGGCATGAAGGGGTTGGAGAGGAGCGTGCAAGCTTGCCTCTTTCCTCTCCATCACCCTGGGGCTGGCTCAACTAGGCCACTTCCAGAGCAGCAGAGAGGGGATGGAGTGGAGGAGGATAGGATACACAACATTATCATTGTGTTAGAGAATAATAATATGGCTTTTTGTTTTGTTATAAGTATTATCACACAGCTGTATTAATGTATTTGCTTTAATATATATCCTGCATTTCTCCCAGCATGTGATTATTTGAATTATGTCTGTTAATGTAATATATGTTTTAAAACAGTTATCTAATGTCTGTAGCTCTTAATCCAAACAATAATCCATGTCACTTTCACACAGCCAGTAAGCATAGTGCACTATTTACCTATAAAGATATTGAAGTGTATGTAGGCCACATAAAATTTGTTAGGCAACTAGAATTACTTAAAATAAAATAATGTAATAATAAATCTGGAGTGGCCAAATTTCAAGTGACTAGCTAACTTGGTGATGCATAATAAAATTTCCCACCTTGTTTCTTAATTGGATTTGACTACTATCTGCAGCTGAATATTAAGAATATAACAAAAAGCACTATCAAGGCACAGGACCATGAAACAAGATTTTAAGCTTGTTCAATACCAAGTTAATTTTTCATTTCCTCATTGTCTCATTGTCTCATTTTCCTTAGACATGCTAAGCAAATCAGTCTTTAAAAAGTTAAATAATAGGCAAGTAAAACATGCCTGACTATGCGCTTCAAGAAAAGCTCACACCATTAGTTGACTGCAAATTCCTGTTATGCAGTATGCCCAGAGGCATGCTCTCAAATAGCAAACTGTAAGATCACTCCAGCCTTACACCAACTTACAGCTTCTTGGTGGTGGCGTCGAATTGGAATAGTAGTTTGCCGTATAGTTATAGGCATTGCCTGCTGCAAAAGAGTCATGAACACTCCCAGCGTTATGATTCACTTCAAATATTTACACAAAATTGCAATTCACTGATATAATGAAATTTCTTCAACCTGCAAAAAAACACTTTTACCCAAGCAGCATAGTGTGAAAACTACTTGTCAAGGTCTTTTACAAATGCACCTATTTACCTTTGACACTGAAGGTGACCTGAAAATGAAAAACCAAGAGGAGTGTTTTGTTTCCTGCTGGTTAAGATTAAATGTTGGGATAAGTCATCAGGTAAGCAAGATTTTAGATAAAAAGGTGGTCTCAAGTGGTCCCATCCAACTGAACAGGAGTAGAGGGGAACCCAGAGAACCTTCACATGGTAGCTTCTGTGTTCTCAGAACACCTTAACAGCAAGTTAGAATACCCTCAGAAGTGTTGGTGAATTTTCAGCACTTCTGAGCACACCTAGGTCAGCATGAACCCAATCCTTTCACTTGGGGAAAAGGTCAGCATATTTCTGGGCCATCCTCTTAGGAACAGTTACAGCTCCTTCAGAAATGCCTTTACTAGGACCTAAATAAGCACACAGGTATGCAAGGATCCTGATATGCCGTAGTCATTTGGAAAGCAGGCATCGCTCACCATGAGAGAGACTCAGATGATTTTGCCACCCATGTGAGCTATATTTAAAATAACCTTTCACAATATAACCCAAAATTGTTTTGGGCAAGAGCTGGTATGGCTACTTGAGATTATCACTGTATTAATGAAGACACTTTCACATGTCAGAGGAAAGGAATAAGAAGGGACATGTCGAAACAACTGAAGTGACTAGTTCTTAGAAATACCGGTAGTTGCCAATGCTTGTGGACACTCACTACCTGCAGTCAACCAAAGAGTAAAGAGCTTTATTGTTGTACGGTAAAGATTTTTATAATTTCTGAAGTAGCTATGAATTTCAATTTTAGACTTTCTGCTTATAATTAGGGAGAATGCAAAACTAACCTGCCCAGTGCTTAGGTTATAAAACATGACTGGGATATTCAAAAGTTAAAAGATTCACATGGGATCTTCCCTATTATGAAATGTTCTGCCATCCATGAGTAAAGACGAGCTCAAAACTTGTCATTTGCTGCATTGTCAATGACAGTGATATATAACTACCAAACTTACAAAAAATATTTGTAATTTTTTTCCTGCTCAAAAATCTGAAAGTATTTCTGAACTGACTAAACTAAGGATATGGACCACAACTCAGTAAAGCACACATCCTTCACAAACAAACATTTTTCTGTGGAATCTTCATTAAAAATATCTGTGACAGCATTATGAACTATGATCTGCCTCTAAGCAAATGTTGGTCTAGAGGGACACCTATCCCATCCATAGCTACAGCATAAACAGGCAACTTGGCCTGTATTGTAGAGAACAAGTCCAATATGCTCCTGTTAACCAAGACCACTGCCATTGATTATGCAAGCAGCAGTCACTTTCAAATTACGATATTTATAGCAAAGTAATTTGCCATGATATATCCAAGGGAGAACAGAATATAAATAGAAGGATTTGGCAATAACTAGTTTTCATTCAAGCCTCCCTTAGTTATGAATCATCATAAAAATATCTTAAAGCAGCTTGGGCTTACAGAATATTATTCTAGAGCTTTCAACAGGCAGATTTAGAACATTTAAGTAGAGGGGCTTAAAGAAATCAATTCATTGTCTTTTAAAAGAGTCTAGCCCAGATTTCCTTGTAGAAATGTTTGAACAATTTTCCTGGAGCAAATTTAGAGGCATCAAGTGCACTTTCAAAACACAAAAAGCCACCAAATTATGTTGCCTGACTAATTTTTAATCTGGTACAGGACACTTGAATTTTTGCGCAGTCACTATTTAAATTCTGAAGGTATATGAAGTTTTTCACAAGCTCCAATTCAAATTACCAAATGTGTTTCCACAAACTCCCAGGTGTTAGACTTGTCATCAAAAGCAGCCATTGCCTACCTGCTACTGCCTCTACTGCAACAGGTACACTTCCTCTCTTACAGGCTTTTTGCTACTGAAGTAGCTTTGCTGTTCTTGCCAACGCTATTACCTTTTAATCACCAGCTTACTGCAACTTATCTAGTTAATACCACAACGAATCTCAAGTCCCTTCCATCCCAGCACTGGAAAAGGGAGCCAGACATCCCAGCATTTATGTGTAACTTAACTCACATTTTCAGAGCTACCAATGCTTTTAAGAGCACAGCACATCCATTTTTAATACACTTAATAAATGTTGATTTTCATACCCCAACCCGGTTACATGGCAACATTAAACTCAATACTGATATGATACTTCATAGACAGAATATCCATGTACCGAACATACCCTGCTTTGAAGCTTCTCTATTCCGTAAGTGAGGAGGAATGTAGCGACCTTCTGAAAGTAAAAACAGAAACGTGTTAGTTTTAAACAGTTTTGGTCTGCACTAAGATTTTATCACAAGCACTACTGCAGATTCATGTGTTCATTTAATTAAGCACTTTATGACCGAAGCATGCAATATAAATCTGCACCTGAGAAGACCAAATGCCCTCAAGATCCACCCAGAGTAGCTACAATGTTTAAATAAACTCTAATTGCTATTTATCTAATTACTGGAGTGTGTTAATGCCTCACTGCTCACTATCAGAAACAGGCTTCCATTGCAGCAAACAATCCTGTTTGACAACATGTAAAAAGCAGAGTGTTTTCACTGAACCCAATTTGCTTCGCTGGGCATCAGGAAAATAAAAAGTGCTGCTCCGGGAATCTGGGCCCAATCCTACAGGCACAGAATTTCATGACATCATCTGAAGCTGATTTAAGAGGAACATTAGGAGGAACTTCCTGACAGTAAGTGCTGTTTGACAGTGGAACACACTCCCTCGGAGTGTAGTGGAGTCTCCTTCCTTGGAGGTCTTTAAGCAGAGGCTGGATGGTCATCTGTCAGGGATGCTTTGATTTGGAGGTCCTGCATGGCAGGGGGTTGGACTGGATGGCCCTTGTGGTCTCTTCCAACTCTATGATTCTAAGGAGCGGGGAGCCATTTGAAGACTTCCGAGAACAACATTTCTACCACGAAAATGTGATGCAGCGTTTTATGAAACACTAACGAGGTGTATTATTATTATTAAGCTTTCTTTATATAGCACTGTAACCGTACACGACTCCGTACATACAGTCAATTGAAATAGACCGTTCCCTGCCCTCAGGCTTACAATCTAAAAAGGCAAGAGACGGAAGGAGAAGGGAAAGGTGGCGGGGAAAGGGACTAAGCCCAGGGGATCCTCTCTCCCTCTGAAGCCCGGACCGAGGCGGATGGACTGGGGCTTACCCCGGCTAGGCCCGATGGCGCTGGGCCAGCCTTTACACTCCCTCCCAGGCTGCTTCTTTAACGTTGTGAAGCCGCTCTGATTTAGCGACAGGGAACCTCTCCCCAACTTCCGCGAGAACACCAACGTATCCCGCATGGGGCCGAATCCCAAGTCTTTGGAAGTGGGTAAGCCTATGCTCCACTGTGTTACGTAACTCATATATTATATATACTTACTGCTTGCTGTGCCTCCTCCGCTCTGAGAGTCTGAGGAATTCAAGTCTAGACCAGCAAACTTTTAAAAACAGAACAAGAGCAAATATTTAGTTAATATAAGCATATGCATTAGATTCAGCTTCCTACTATCAATATCAACCTGCTTTGGTCTGGGCTCTTTGGTTTGGCTCGAGGGCTGTGGAATTCTGGGAGTTGGAGTATGTTGTGGGGCCCAGAGCGGAGCTCCGCTCCGCTCTGGGCCCACAACAAACTCCAACTCCCAGAATTCCACAGCCCTCGAGCCAAGCCAAAGAGCCCAGGAGCGTTCTATGAATGAAGCGCGCTCCCGACGACCCTTCCTCCTGCGAGACAAAGGAGAGCGGGAGCGCGCACGCGCGGAACCCGGAGAGAGAGCGCGCCTCCCTCCCTCTGACTTGAGAACGCGCATGCGCATTACCCCTCCCTCCTCCCTGCAGTCCGCGCATGCGCACCAACGCCTCCGTTGTTGTTTTCCCCCCCTCCTTGTTGTTCCCACTCTCGGCCACTAGGGGTCCCCGGCAATCCTATCTCTCTCTCTCTATTAATCCCTCTCCTCTGACTGCTGTCGCCGCACAAAGGCCCCGAAGAAGACGAAGACGAGGCCTCCTCCTCCCCCCCCCGCCCTTCTCTCTCAACCTGAAACTGCGTCATCACAATACAATATAATACAATACGAAAGGGGGCCCCCGAACGGGTTCGGGTATTTCCGGCTATTTCCGTAGCCTAAGATAGAGGCCCTCCTCACCTGCTGATCTAGACCGAGGGCATTCTCCACTGCCACATGACTCATAACGAGAGGTCGGTCTCGGGAGGTCCCGCTCCGCGAAGAGGGAAGAAAATAAAAAGTCACGACGATAATAATAGTAACAAGAACAATGTCGTAGGGAAGGATTCAACGCCTCGGCTTGGACCGCGCAGCAGCAGCAGCAGCAAGAAGAGAACCAACCTTCGCCACCGAATCGCGTCTCTAACTGAAACCCCCCCAGTTCGGCCGGGGCCTTTTTATATCTCTCCGCCCCCTCGACGTCGACGCGGTGACGTCAGTCCCCCGAGCAAGCCACGCCCACTCCTCTTCTTCTTCTTCTTCTTCTTCGGCTCCTCCCCCCGCCTTGGTTTTTGCGGCAGCGGAACTGAAAGTCTCGCGAGGAGAACCGCATAGAGAGATGGAGAGAGAGGCGGGGGGAGGCCGGAGGGGGGTCCTCGAACTCCCGCGAGAACTGAGCAGGGGGGGGAGAACTGACTCCTCTCAATCAAAAGGGGGGGTGTTATTATCGCGAGGCTTCCCTATACAAAAGTGGGATCCTCTCGCGAGATCTCCTTCCTCCGAGTCCTCACACACACCGTGCCCTGTTTTCCTGTCATAAAATGGCTGCAGAGTAGTCTCGAGGTTGTTTTTTTTTGTCCGAGATCTCGCGATACTTCGCCTCTCTCAGATGGCTGGGCCTTAGATCAATTCTCTCTTTCTCTGTCTCTCTCTTTCTCTAGGTCACGTGGTCATCATGGTCACCCCGCTCGGTCCCGCCGCCATTTTAAGTCGGTCGCGGCTGAGGAGGATGAAGCGGTTGAAGCGCCGACGCGGCTTCTCTCGGCCGAGGCGGGGGCTGGAAAGGGGCTCTGAGGCGGCTGGGCCGCCCCTTGTGTCTCTTTCTGGGGACCGAGGGGAGGAGGAGGCCATTGTGCCACGACGCCGGCCCGTCACTCCCTCCCGGCCCTTTATTATTATGTGGCCTATAAGGAGACGTTGCCTAGCAACAGGGCCTCCTCCTTCACAAAATGGTGGACCAAACCCCTCCATTGAAGAAGGAAGTGGGGGCTTTCCACGCTTTTAACTCTTTCTCTGGCTCAACTGCTATGGAATTCTGGGAGTTGGAATTCCATAGTAGTTGAGCAAGACAAAAGAGTCCAGCCCAGCTCTGGGCCCCACGACATACTTCAGCTCCCAGAATTCCATAGTTGAGCCAAACCCAGCTCTGGGCTCCACAACATACTCCAACTCCCAGAATTCCATAGCAGTTGAGCCAGAGAAAGAGTCCAGCCCAGCTCTGGGCCCCACGACATACTCCAGCTCCCAGAATTCCATAGCAGTTGAGCCAGAGAAAGCGTCCAGCCCAGCTCTGGGCCCAACAACGTACTCCAACTCCCAGAATTCCATAGCAGTTGAGACAAACAAAGAGTCCAGCCCAGCTCTGGGCCCCACGACATACTCCAGCTCCCAGAATTCCATAGCAGTTGAGCCTGAGAAAGAGCCCAGCCCAGCTCTGGGCCCCACAACGTACTCCAACTCCCAGAATTCCATAGCCTTTCAGCCAGACAAAGAGTTAAAACCATGCCAACTGGGTTATTTCTCCAGTGTGGATGCAGCCTCAGGTGTCCTCGCTGCCAAGCACTGCAAAATGGAGGACATTCGAGAGAGGAGGGAGGACCATGACCGAACAAAACAAAGCTAAAACTATTTACAGAAATGTCAACCCGTGCTTCATAGTCTGGCTCAAAAAAAGGAGGACCTTGTGGCATTCTTCCTGGGCTGAAGGCTGGGGAAATGGAGGACAGGTCCTGGAAAAGGACAACAACCCCAGCTGCATTGACCTATTCCACTGCACCAGGGTGGCCACCAGACGTCCTAACCTCAAGAGGAGGACAAAGCACCGCAAAAAATGGAGGGATTTTAAAAAATATATAGGAGATGGCACAACAAAAGCTAAAAGCACTCAAAAGAAATATAAATTCATGTCCAAAAGAGGGTTTTGGAATCAGTCCTGGACAGAAGGTGGAAATGTAGGACATGTCCTGGGAAAAAGGGGCATCCGGTCACCCTGATTCCACTGTGGCCCATAAGGACTATTTGCTCCGCTCTGGGCCCACAACAAACTCCAACTCCCGGAATTCCATAGCCTTGAGCCAGAGTTAAAGCAGTGCCAAACCAGGTTATAGCTCCAGTGTGGATGCAGCCTAACCCTGGGAAAAGGACACAAAAAAAGGCCTCTTCCCCCCTCATCCCATACCTCTGCAGATGGAGAAAAAGTAGATGCAGAGGGGAGATGCTCTTACAGTTAGATACGCATTTGGTCAGATTAGTAAAAACAATAAAGGCAGGCACATTTGAGGAAAATGTCGAGCACGACACCCGTAGCACTTCCATGACCATTGGTCTGCCTTGTACTTTAAAAAGCCTATGCTGCTGACGACGGTTCAACAACAGTCACTTTGCCTGAGACTGGTGCACGAAATGCCAGAACTAGGGTAACATTCAAGTGCCAAATGACTTGTTTCAATTGTAACTTCCACCCTCCTCCCAAATATTTTTCTTCTTTCTCTAATGATCAGCTCTAATACTATTTGCCCGTCGTTTTGATCTCAACCCCACTTAATCTTGATTTGCCTCCAGTTATCTGTTCTTGTAAAATCATTTTATGCAGTTGTGAATATCCAGCTGCCGTCCACAAAGACCGAGGAAGGGAACCACATGAACAAGAATCCCAAAGCTACAAATAGAGAAATACTATCGAAACAACACAGCTGATCTCGTAATTGATGAGGCATGTTGAGAAATTAATTTATTCCCATAAATCTAAATCCATCTGGATTTTAGCCTTGGGCCAGTCAACCCAGTTTGCTTGACCCATGTGGAGTAGGAGACAGCAACTATGTCACCTCCTGTCCATTCCTGGAACTTACTAATTTCTTCAAAATCTTCCTTAAGAACTGCATAAGTACAGCCAACTTCTGTGGCCATGATTTCTCTCAGTTGTTGATCCATAATGCAATTTCCACAGAGCATTCAAAGTTTGTTTTATATTACCTTTAAAAAAGTCTTGAATTTTAATCTCAAAGTGTTTTGCATTTCCTACAACTATTTGCTAGGTAGACATTTCATAGAAACCATAGCAACCATTGAGGCCTTACCTCTGCTACAGTTCTTATATCCAGCCCAGGAAAAAGCAGTAAAGAAAAACTGATGGTTACCTTAGTATTCTCTATTAATAATGGATCTGGGTTTCCATTGACAGTGCTCCAACTCAGACTTCAAAACCATTTCCTGTCTAGTTAAGCTCTGGCCAAAGCACACTATGCAGTCTTTTATGGAGGTCAAAACAGCCAGGTTGATTTCAGTGTGATCAAAAACAATGTATGGGTCCAAAACACACTGCAGTTTAAGACTGCTTTAACTGCTCTGGCACAGTGCTAAGGAATCCTGGGAATTGTAGTTTATTGGGGGTACCAGAGCTCTCTGACAGGCCAAATGTCTCACAAAACTACAGTTCCCAGAATTCCCTAGCACTGAGCCAGGACAGTTAAAGGAGTCCCAAACTGCATTATTTCTGCAGTGTTATTTCACTCTGTTTTCACTCTGAAATATGTTCTGTTTTGCTTAGCAGGGGTTATTTCTAAATAATTATGCAGACATGTATTCACAAGCAGTTCACATGTCTAAGATACATAGGCTAATGTTCTGTATACGGTTGAATACTCCCTGAAGGACTGCATGATCAGGATGAAGATATCCATGGATTCATCTTTATTGCTGGAGACTTAAGTGAGTACAGTGGCTCATATGTCAGTTGAGGCTGTTCTTCTTCTTATGATTATTATTATTAACCTTTATTTAAACATCACTGTAAATTTACACAGCACTGTAAATTCAATAATTTAATTAGACGGTTCCAGGCCTTCATGCTTACAATCTAAAAAGACACGACACAGAAGGAGAAGGGAAAGGTGGTGGGGAAGGGGATCAAATCCAGTAGTTCTCTCCCTCTGAGGCCTGGACCAAGGCAGATGGACTGGAGGGAGGGCTTGGCTTCTTAACACATACGAGGAGGTATCCAAAAGTTTTAATGACCCTCCAAATACCTGATACTGTAGAAGTCTGCAGATTGCGCCTGACAAGGATTTTACACTTTAGTCACTTCTGGCAGAGCCAGTCACAAAAATAAAGGATGCAATGAGTTGATTTTCTCAGCAACGTGCACTTAGGGACCAATGATGACACTGACAAAATTTCATCAATATGTCATAAAAACTTCCGGGTGATAATTATGACTTTACGATACCCCCTCATAAGGCGCAATCTGCAGACTTCTACAATATCAGGTATTCAGAGGTCAAGATACACTGGGGAAAATGTATAAATCCAAATAGTGACTACATAGAGATAAGTTAACAACTACAAATCAAAACAAACTTTCTGTCAACTTTTTAAAAAGGTGATCATTAAAACTTTTGGATACCCCCTCGTAATTGAACATGGGCGTGTTTTCTACAGTGTTCAGACTGAACAGTTGCAGTACACTCTGTGTGGGATTGCCTTTTAGGTTGGTCTGGAAGCTGCAGTTAATGCACAGTGTTTCAGCTGGCTTCTGAGCAATACAGCTTACTGGCAGCACATAACACATCTGCTGAAGGAACAGTACTGACTTCCTCTACTAGTGGGAGGTTTAAGGGTTAGTTATTAATTTCTAAAGCCTTAAACAACTTGGGACATCGTTACCTGAGAAATCACCTTGTCCATTATATATCTGTTTGCTCTGAATTCATGAGGGTGCCACTTGCTCCTGACGGTTGCTCTAAACTCAATCAGGGCAAGTTGTATAGTGCTGTGGCTAACAATTGTTTTTAGGTGCATGTTAAAAACCTATTTTTGTAAGCACTCCCTGGTTAGTCCAGCCATCTAATGGGCAGTATATATAAGGTTTGCCCCCTCCCCCCCAATTATTGTACATTGCTTTGAAATCTTCAGATCTAGGTTGTTTGTAAATACTCATAAATAAATATCATTGTAACCTTATAGTAAGTAATGAGGACACAGTGACTCAGTGGTTAACTCTGATGATTGCAAGGTTGGTAGGTCAAGGCCCAAGCACCAGGATTGAAAGAGCTCCCATAACTAGTCCCAACCTAACAGTTTGAAAGCATGTAAATGTGCAAGTAGATAAATAGGTACCACTTTGATGGGAAGGTAACAGCGTTCCGTGCAGTCATGCTAGCCACATGACCACAAAGTTGTCTTTGATGATGCTAGCTCCCTTGGCTTACTAATGGAGATGAGTACCACCTCCTACAGTCAGAAATGACAATCATGTTAAAGGCAAAACATTTACCTTTTTTCTTTGTACGGTCATCCCTCCTTTTTCGTGGGCGATCCGTTCCAGACACACCCAGACCCATAAAAATGGAAAGTTGCAAATACTGAAGCCTTATTGGTGGCTCTTTGCATGTGCCATTTTAACCCTTTCCAGTTACTGGTCCACAAAGGACTGAGAACACAGACTTGAAGTCCATGAAAATAGAGGGACAACTGTATTAAATTTCTTGGGTCTTACTTGTTTGTAATTAGGATTGTAACCAGATAAGCAACAATATCATATTAGGGCATTTGAAAATTCAGTACTGTACTTTAAAAACCTCACATTGTTCATATAGTGAAGAATTTAAAATCTGCCTCAAAGAACTCTAATAACATCTTGCATGGTTTTTGCATTCCAAGAATTATTCCTTGTATTGATTTGTTATTTGTGCTGATATATCATTCATAATATTGCTATGTAAAGTTGAAGGCAGAAGAAAAAGAAGACTGTCACCCAAATGATTTGACCCAATGAAGGAAGCCACATTCCTGAGATTGCAAGACCAGATCAGGATTGTTAATAAGAGGTCTCTTGGAGGTCTCTCAATCAAAATGTTAGCACACCTTGCATACCTCATTCTGTACATATCTGCAGCCAACCTATTCTTAAGAGGTCCCAATTACCTTTTAGAACACTGGGTAAAGTTCCCAGGAGAAAAGGTATGAAGACCTCAGAGCATGTAGACAATCCAGGTAACATTGCAATCAAGGCCCTGGTGGCGCAGTGGTTAAATGCCTGTACTGCAGCCACTCACTCAAAACCATAAGGTGGCGAGTTCAAGACCAGCAAAGCGCTGAAGCTCGACTTAGGCTTGCATCCTTCAGTGGTTGCTAAAATGAGTACCCAGATTGTTGAGGGGCAAATAGCTTACAATTGTAAACCGCTTAAACACTCCTTATGGGTATGAAACGGTATATAAATGAAGCTGTTTGGTTTTGTTTTTGGTTTTGTTTTGTTATGTATTAGTCACTCCTTCCTTCTCCCAAGTCTTCTGCATTTTCTCTTGTGCCAAGAGACAAAGGTCTCATGGCACCAAAGTGGTAAGCCAGCTCTTTCTGCCTATCTGCTGCTGTGCTTCCAGCCAAACTCCCTGCCCACTCACCTTGGGGTTGCCCTAATCCAGTTACTGTTTTTGTTACCCTAACATTAAAGTCATCAACCAGTCCAGAATCTCATTGTCAACTCCTGGAAAAGAACATTGAGCCTTTGTTACTGTGCAAGATAGCACATCCCCAGAGGCTAGTTTTCAGATATAAATATTCAACTCAAAAACCTAGCCTCTTCACACACATTGTGCATACAATTGTCCCAGACAATTGTTCCATGTATGTTCTGTGTTGCTCTCAGACCTCAGTCTGAGCCACTCCCACCTTGCGTGGTCTACTCTTCAGAAGGTAAACATTACCTTTTTTAAACCACTCAAACTCTATTTCCATATTTTCATTTCAGTTAGCTCACAGTGCTGTGTTGTTTGAATTACTATCGTGTGTGTAATTGTACTCTGCATTTATCTAAATAAAACCCCCTTAAATTTGGAGTCCTCCTCAGTTCTTAGTGGTATACAGAAGTTCCAAAAGTTCTAAAGTTTACCCAGCCTCTTGTAAAGCTAATTTCCCCAACATTTAAAGTAACACTGGCATACTTGGTGGGGACGTCCCCAGCTCCCCCTCCTTTCTTTGGGGAACATGGAGTTGCTGAACGTTAAAGCCAACTAGACAGCAATTAGCAACAAAACATTTTCTTCTATGTAAATGTCTCAATACACCTAAGTCTTTTCTTTCACTGGTGAAAGCTCCTAAAAAGTGTGAATAAAGATGTAAGTCACAGTGAGGAAACTGTTAAATCTGTTAACAGTTAAAACTAACTATAAAACTTCCAAAGTCCCAGTGAGCAAACTATAATCTCTTTCACATACAACTAAAGGGATTTATTTTATATGCAAATAAGTTCCATGTTCTACTTTTACACCATTAAAACTTGTTCCCTTCCTGATCAGAGTCCTATTGTTAGCTTCAACTAGTTAATTTATTTTAAGGAACATTAATTTAATTAATGGAGCTTAACAAGTCACCATTGATTCATTGAGCCATCTTTGGAAAACATTAATAGTAGAATGTAGACAACAACAACAACAAAAGATAGATGCTTGTATTTTTGTTTCAGATATATTTGTAACATTTCTATGCTTGCCTATGCTTACAATGTTTAATGAATCTTAGGAATGTTATAAAATATATTGGAACTGTATTTTAAATTCTTTCTAGATAAATTTTGCCACAAGTTAGTATCATCCTGAACATATCAGTCTCTTGATTATGGACGCTGATCAGGTAGGGTCTAGCTATTATTTGTACCATGTACCATGAAGGATACATCCTTAACGTAAGGTGAACCAAATTGCTCTAGGCATGCAAGTCAGTTTTGTATACTTGCTATGGAAGCAAAAGAAGCTGCCAGATAATGTTGTGCCAGAGGAGAATTTTACAGATAGTGTGGGCTGCCAAAAAAGCAGATACTTGGATCCTAGAGCAAAACAAGCATGAGCTCTCCCTGGAAGCCAAATGACTCAACTGAGGCTATCAGCCTGTGGGCATATCGTGAAATGACAGGACACATTAGAAAATATGATAATGTTTGGTAAAGTAGAAGGCAATAGGAAAAAAGGATGGCCTTGAAAAAAGGATGCAATATCTTAACAGGACTGTTAATAATGGGTTTTTTGAAACTGTCTCATTACAAGGTTGCCATAAGTGAAGCTGACAGCAGTTAACAACAACAGTAATAAGCTGTGTGTCAAAAAGAAAGCAGCAGACTGACATTGATCCTTCTAAATCTAGCTCATGGTTTTGAGCAGAAATCTCTTCCAGCCCTATGAGGTGATATCAAGTGAACCTTGGGCCTTTTGTATGAAAAGCATATGCTCTGCTACTGAACTATGGCCTTCCATTAGAAAGCCTGAACAAACCTTTCTGGGTCAACAGACAGTAATAATGTTTGGGCTAGTTATAATGATTGGGGTGTGCAACAAAGGGATTATCTAAGAGGTAAAGTTGTAGAGTGCTTGTTACTACAGTACGAGAGCTACTGTTAGGAGTGGTAGGCAGTGTGGACTCTAAACAAATTAATTTCAGAACTTAATTTTGTTTGTATCATTGGCAAAATGTAACTAATATGTACGAAGGTGACCTGTTACACAAAACAAGATGAAACACACTAGCTCATTTGGCTTTTTATAGCAAATAGTTGCTTTGAAATAGACTCATAAAATATTAAATAATCTAGGCTGGACCAAATTCTATAGAATCTGTATGAAATGTTATGCTGTACTGTACAGTATATTGAACTGTTTTAAATGTACAATCAGTTTAAAGTAATGTATCCTCAATCTATTTTCCTTCTCCTTTCTGTATTTTTCTACTTTTTGTTTGTTTATTGTGTGACTTCAAGCCATGTCTGAATTATGGCAACCCTAAGACAAACCTATCACAGTTTTCCTGGCAAGATTTGTCAGTGGGGAGTTGCCTTTGCCTTCCAATGAGGCCGAGAGCATATGACTTGCCCAAGATCACCCAGTGAGTTTGCATGCATGAGTGGGGACTTGAACTCCGTTCTGCAGAGTCGTAGTCCAACACTCGAACAGCTGTACAGTGGCTCTTTCCCTCTATAATATAAATTAAATAAATAATGGAGTTCCAAAGCCCCAAACACTGAAAGCTCTTCTTCATGCCATTCAATAACATTTCCATCACAGGTGGAGAAGACCCTCCTCCACTGTTCTGAAAGCAAGGATGGGCAGCTGCCAGAGCATGTCTAGCTACAATGGCCTTCCATGGAACTTTGAAGGGTTGTACAATGCAACAAACAATCCCACTGTGTCTCCAATCTGGATTTTGTGAACATTCTTGTTTTGTTTTGTTTTTTTAACCAGAAATGGCCCCATGCTTCCGAAGGGAAATATTTCATGCTTCCTAAGGGAAGGATGTAGACAAGAAAGATTTCACCACATTTTGCAGGGCCCTGACCATTTTTGGTCTTGGAGGTTTTGGTTTAAACAGAATGTTACCATTTTAAAACAATGTCCTCTGAAAACATCCTGGAGGTTGAAAAACTTGGGAAAATTACTCTCTCCAAAAAACTTAAATTTTTATAGAGCCCCCGAAGGATTCAAAAACAGCCTTGGGGCTGCATGTGGTCCACAAGCTATATATGTTATTTTCCTTGTACACATTATCTTTAGGTAATCTTAGGTGCTCTTATGGTTTCAATACCTTCTTTATGCCAATGATACTCAGTTGTATTTTTCTACTCCAGAACTGTCTTCTGACATTGAACATCATGTCACACAGCATGTCTTTCAGCTATCTCATCATGGATGCTTCATTGGCATCTAAAACTCAACATGGCAAAGACAGAACTATTTCTCTCTCTTCCAAAACCTTCTTTACAATATATATTCTCTGTTGTAGTTAATAATGTTCCCATTCATCCTGTGAAGGAAGCACGTAGTCTTCGCTTTATTTTTTATTCTTCTTTGTCCTTTGCTCCCCAGATTCAAGCTGTAGCAAAGTCATGTCAATTTTTTCTTTATAACATTGCCAAAATTAGACCTTTTCTTTCTGTTTCCTCTGCTAAGATCTTAGTTCATGCTTTGGTTATTTCCCTCCTTGATTATTGCAATCTTATTTTGACAGGGCTTCCATTGAGCTTCCTCTGGTTTCCATTCAACATTCTTCCGCTAGGATTACCTTTTTGATTCGTAATGTTGATCATTTTACCTCACTTCTTGTATCTCTTCACTGGCTACCACTTCCTTTTAGGATTCTGTACAAGCTTCTTTTAACGTTTAAAATGTTACATAACTTAGCCCCCCCCCCCCCCAATCTTTCAGCCCTTTATTTCTTTTTACCAGCATGTTCAAGATCCACATTCCAGAAGTTCTGAGCTTCTTACCCAGCCAAGGGTTTCCTCTGCCTTTTATATTTTATATTTGATTACTTGCATTGCCTTTATAGTAATGTACTTTACCCACATAATTTGTTATAATTACTGTATAGTTTTATATTTTATTATTATTTAGATTGTATGTGTCTGGTACGATTTAATGTTTTGAACTGATTGTAAAGCACCATGTAAACTTATGGCGCTATACAAATAAATGATACTATTACTACTACCACTACTACTACTACTACTAATAATAATAAACTATTTCTACTCAAGTAGAGACAAAATAATTTTCTCTATTTACTAATTGGAGTGTTTTCCTGTTTTTATTGAGAGGTTCTCCCTCCCCCCCCCCCAAAAAACTAACCAGACCAAAGAGATTCATTACTGTTCGATATTTTGTAGCTTCATTTGTAATAAAAATTTTTGAAATTGGAATAAAAATTTTTGAAAAGGAAATAAAACATTTCGAATAAAGTTTTTGAAAAGGAAATTAATGTTTTTAAAAATGTCTCAATAAATTGTACCTGTCATATATCAGTGATGATACTTTCATGCCAAACAAAAAGTTTACATCTATACATTTTCGGTTCCTAAAGTAACAAAGTAACTTTAAATCTGCAGAGTGCTATTATCCAATTTTTCAATTTTTGCAAAATTTTCAAATTTTATTACACCCTGGAAAGATATTTTTCCTCCATGACTTCAAAGGCCTGAAACTCATGGGCCAAATAAGGCATCTTCTGGCTGCTTTGAGAGTTTGACATTTACATGGTGCACATCCCCAAAGTGGCTGGAAGCTACTCTGAGGCTACACTAAGGGGAGGAAAGCCAGACCTTAAAGGAGCGGAAATAATCATCTCCTGCTAGCAGCCAGCTTGGGACTATAATGGCGGCCTGCGGTCATCATGGTTCCAGCATGATCACAGAAGGCTGCTCCTTTCGAGCCATGTGCTTTGTCCCAAAATTTCCAAACATTTTACATCTCTAGCATCTGATGGGGGTGTTTCCTGCACACTCTATTGCAGTTTTTGGATTCACCACATTCCAAAATAAATATAATGTGTCGATTGCATACACATTATTTTGTGTTCAAAAACATAGCCTCCATGTCAGCATAAAAAGCTATATCCTATAGCACCCTTGGGAATTAATGAGAGAAATAAATTTCTAGTATAAGGCCATGTGTCAGGTATGCTTTGATGGAGAGTTCCTGCATGGCAGGGGTTGGACTGGATGGCCCTTGTGGTCTCTTCCAACTCTGTGATTCTATGATCATATGACTTGTGGGGTCCAGTTCACAACATCTTAGAAATGGGTCCTAGAAGCTAGAATTTCCCTTTTCTCAGTCTCAAAGGTTCTGTGTGATTCCTTTCTATCTTTTTCACTTTTTTGCTGTTTTGTTATAGTCATCCAATAAATGCTTTGCAAGGAATAGAGATCGTTGGTCTTCTTTTATGACAGCAACGTGTAGTGTTTATAGTGAAATGATGCAGAAAATGGCACTGCAGTATATTACAGAATTCTGCTTGCTAGCAGCAACCTCAAGAACTCTTTCCTTTGCACAGAAACTTGAACTTTTAATTACATCTGCTTCAATGCTCTCTCTTGGCTTTATGCATGACATGAACATTTACTGTTTATTTGGCCTACATTCTGAATCTCCATTATTGAAATTTCATCAGCAAGCTAAACTTTCTCTCCATTTGCCTAAGAACCCCTTAGGGTGTTTTTGTGCAGCTGTGTTTATTTTATGCAGAATATAGGACAACAACATGTAATAGTTTCTATTGTGATCACTAATGCTAATTTTTTGAGGTTGTGGCTTGTGGCTTTTTTTAAAAAAACGCAATTTAACAATTTGATTTTACTGCCCATTATGGCCTAGAGAAGAATACAGTTGCTATGGAATCCCTGACACTGGGAGAAAAAAAATTGTGCCAGCTTACAAATATCATTATGCTAGTTATGTGTAATTACTTTATCCAGTTTTCAAAAGCATAACTAAATTACATTGTGATCGTACCGTAACTTAACAAGCAATAACTCAACACTTCATGCAGTATAACTGTAACCTTTATTTACTGTCATAGTTATAGGGTGTCCTGGATGTTGTGACACATGCTTTAATTACATTTTGTGGGAATTTACTCTAACAATAGTTTACAAAAAGGTGCCTTTGAAGAGTATTCAGCTACCCACTTCAGCTTACCCCAACAGCTGCAGCCAGACCGGAATAGATCAGGAAGCTCATGACTCCCTTGTTGCAATAGCTCCACTAACTACCAGTCTGTTTCTGGGCACGATCACAAATTCTAATTATGACAAATAAATCCCAACATGGCTTAGGTCCAGACTATCTGAAAGACCATATTCTTCCATATGAGTCTGCCTACACCTTAGGATTCTTTGGAAGAAGCCCTTTTCTGACTCCAACTATCATCTGGGAGGAACACTGTAGAGGACCTTCTTGGTGGCTGTCCTATGATAATCTGCTAAAACTCTAAAGCAGTGAATCCCAAATTCTGGCCTTCCATGTTTTTTGGACTTCAGCTCCCGGAATCCCAGACTATTGGCCAAAATGGCTGAGGCTTCTTGGAGCTGAAGTCTAAAACACCTGGAGGATCCGAGTTTGGGAATCACCACCCTAAAGGCACCTGATCCCATCTGATCTTGGAAGCGAAGCAGGGTAAGCTCTGGTTAGTATTTGGATGGGAGATCACCAACAAATATCTGGTGCCATAGGTTATTTTTGAGAGGAAGGAACTGGCAAAACCACCTCTGAGTATTCCCTGCCTAAGAAACCCTATGAAATTCATGGGGCTGTCATAAGTCAACAAGCAACCTGAAGGCACATACATACACACTCTCACATGTGCACACACACACTTATAGCCATGTCCTACTGAATGAGGGTGGTACTCCTGGATGGTATTCTGACTCTAATATTAGGAAATGCCCAACTCCTGGCATTAAATAATTCATGCTATTTTAATTATATTTTGTTTTTGCTATAGAGCATTGTGTATGTAAAAAAGGGGGGCATGGAAAAATAATAGCAATTTAAAAATATTTGGAAATAACTTTAATAGCCATTGTGATCCAATTTTGCCCTCTGACAAGACGCAAAGTCGTGTCTGCTGCTCTGGTTTACAATTCAGAAGTTTATTTGTGGAGTAGGAGGTTTGGGTCGAAGTCCTCAAATCCTGCACCCCATTTGTATCTAAAAATTTTGTTGTGCTATATCACTCAGCAACTTTTGTCTTGTAGAGAACAGTGTCCTCCCAATGTGGGATGAAACCATATCTTCCACTTCCTTGTTCTTTCCTGGTATCTACTTTTCCTTATCTGTTTCTTTCTTTTAAGCAAAAAATACCAATGCAACTTGCTTCATTAAGTTGTTTTAGGAGGAGTGTCTATGTGTGGAAACACATAGGTGAAGGCCTGAATTGGTCTCATTAATTTACAGGGGTGTATCAGATTGTCTCACTTTACAACATAGCACTGTTCTCTTAAGGCAAGCCATCTCACTCTAGATGAGCCCCCTTGGCATTACCAGTCACTTCTGGTCCCTCTGGAGAGCATCTTCATATTTCTTCAGCCTGGAAAAAGTGAGCTCTGATGTTTTATGCTTCAAATGTATTTAAAATTGCTTTGGAGTTGAGTAAATCGCTACTTTTGTGACTACTTAAGCTTTGTTGAAATATGCACACACACACATATGCACACCAGGTGCAATTCACTACAGTATTGGCTCCTATAATTTACAACTGTCTCGGTTTGTCTCCCAAATCCAGGAACACAAACCCACCATAAATCAAGACCTGCCTGCATTATTACATTTTTACTGCAGGGACAAGGGCTAATGATTTAATTTTCTGCTGCAAGCATCAAAATGCCTTAGGCTATGCCTTGTTTGTTTGTTTATTTTTTGCAATTAATATTGTCCTATGACATTCCTTAAAGAACCCAGAACTTGAAATAAGAGTGTAGTTACTACTTAAGAGAATTTTAAATTTAAAACCACGTACTCTGATTATCCTGCTTGATAAGCAGTGGCACATTGCACATGGGTTTCTTTTTTTACCCAACACAAGCCATACAGTATTCCTGTAGAATCCCGTTGCATTTGAAAAACAGATTTTCTGTGTACGTTTTCTTAGAAACAAACTAACATAGGCTCTCACTGCCCATAGCTAAAGGCAGACTCTGTAGGGTGGGTAGATGTATGAAAAGCTGTACCTGTTGAAATTCCTCCTTAGCGAGTGGCATCACCAGCCAGGATGTCACCCAGTGCAGAGAGACGGGTCTTCCGGGGATAGGGCCAAAAGGGCACTCCCTCGACCTTACTGCCAAAGCATGTAGAATTGCACCATGACAGCAAGATGGGTTGTGTGCTTGGCCTTTGCAGCAGTCCCCATGGTCTTCTGAGTCCTGCATGGCCCTGGAAAGCAGCCACCCACCCCCGGCCTTCTGAGTCCCCCGTGGCCATGGCTGCGTGGAACCCAAAAGGCAGGGCCCCCAGGATGTAATACCCCACTGGGTGACACCCCCCTCCAAGGTGTCAGCCAGTGCAATCCATACCACCGCACCACCCTAGTGACACCACTACTTAATAGTGAAGAAGCCTGTCTTCTTCTGCATTTAGCCATCCTCACTCCCTTTCAGATAGGCATAGTAGATCTGTCAATTCGTTTCTGTGTGTGCAAAATTAATCTGGGCAATGGCAATGAAACAAAGCATGGAAAAGTTACTTGTTTTGTGACAAGTCCTAGAATCTCCTATGGAACATATCCTCTCTTTGCTGGCTGGGGAATTTTGGGAGATGTAAACCAAAACAAACAAACATCATTTCAGACCTGCAATACAGCATGAATAGCCTATCTTCCCAGCCTTGGTGTGGATGCAAATTTGTATCTGAATAAAGTTCGATATACACAACTATTTTTGTACAAATTATTTCTACACTTTGGTTTGAGTCCCAATCTTTTCCCCTGTCATATTTATAAAAAGGTGTCTTCAAATTCCCTCTTCCTTTAAGCAAATCAAGTTTCATTCTCTAGTGAAGTAAATGATAATCCCAGTAGTTCTCTTCCAACTGTCTACAGAGAATTCAAGAAGAGCAAAGCAACTGGCATCAAATTAACATTGCAGAGAAAGAAAACAAGTATTTCACCGAGAACACTCGTGCTTCATACCTCCATCACATTGGTGTTTTTCTTCTTTTTCATCTCCTGAGAAATGTGTCATTTGAAAGTCATCTTTATGAAAGGAGAGAGAAACCATTCATGTTGTATTTGGTCTTGAAACTATGCATTCCAGCTCTAACTAAACCTCCAGGGAAGGTGCTATGAAACCAATGTCATTAGAAGGTCTAGAAAGATATGAAGAGAAAAACAAGGCAGCTTGAAAACAAACTCCTTAAGTAAGTTGGCCCAACATCTTTCTTGGTGAAGTTTCTGAAGAGTTTGTTGTTGTTCTTAACTGCCATCAGGTCAATTTCAACCTATGGTGACCCTATGAATGACAGACGTTCGTCTCCCTATCATCAACCACCCTGCTCAGGTCTTGCAGACCCAAGGCCATGGCTTCCTTGATGGGAGCTATCCATCTATAATGCAGTCTTCCTACTTTCCTACTGCCTTCTTCCTTATCAAGCATTATTGTCTTTTCTAGTTACAAGTGGTTTATTCACGCATTAAAGCCAGTGAAGGGAAATATCTTGAAACTGTGGGGATTGCTCCTCTTCTTATTTTAGTTTATAACTTTTAAAATATGTTTCATCCAGAGAAAAAATTAGCAAACTTCTTCCTTCAGTAGCTCCTTAAACTAAAATCACATCTTGGCTGCCCACCAATGATTCCTCTGTTTTCCTTTCACTCAGCTAAATCATAGGAAAATAAAATGAAATAAAATAATAAATAAATAAATACCTACAATAAATTATTATGATTGTTGTTATTATTAACCTTTATTTATATAGTGCTGTAAATTTACACAGTGCTGTACATATAATTTTATGATTAGCCGGTTCCCTGCCCTCAGGCTTACAATCTAAAATAAGAAACATGGGCATCTGAAATCCTATGTATACTTTCCCATGCATTTAGAAATCTACTGTAAATCACTATATCCCACCATTTATTATTCATTGTCAATCACTGTTTTCTGAAAATACTGCTACTACTTCATTCATTAACAGCAACATCATCAACAAAACCCGTCTTTTGTTGGATATAGTATGGTCATCCTAATTAGAATGGTCCAGAAGTGTGGTGTAATCAAATAATACTCAATTGTTTTCACCTCCCCCCCCCCATTCATGCATCCCCTTGGACTCCCCATGTGAGTGGCCACACAGTTACACAAGTGATACACCACCCATACAGTGTATTGGTGTGCCCAGTTACACACTGGGAAAGCACAATCATGGAGGCTCCCCACATACATGACCCCTTTCTCCCCCAGTTTGTATACATTTTTGTTACATCCATTGCAATATTGGTGACCTGCTCTGTTTGTCATAATTTCGGTTCATGGGGTGTGTGACAGCTTGCTGGTGACAGCTTGCTGGTGCAATGGTGCATCCATGCCTGTACACTCAACCAAAGAAAAAAAGCATGGCAAGCAATGACACCAGCTGCTGCATCTTACCAGGCCCAAGGTAAATGCTCCAGACCATTTTTGTAAGGTGCCTGGGCCTTCCTGCATTCATTCCCACACTTGCGTTGTGCTGTATATGCTGGTTGAATAATAATTTTGGTAAAATATCTGGGTATTAAATTAACTGATCCAAATCAAAAATACCGCCAACAGGAGACAAGATGGAATAAACACCTGTCCCTCCAAATTCGCTAGGGTTAGGGGCACAAGACCCCCATGAATATGGAAAAACTGCAAATAACAAAAACACCATGTTTTTACCTGAGATGACACCTCTCTAGGAATTTTTAGGTCCTCCAGTGCACCTCTGTGGTTAATGTCCAACAGACACTGACCACAGAACTGCACTGGAGAAGCTACAAATGCCCAGTAGAGCATTATCTCTAGGAATCTAGGTTTTTCAATGCAACTTTTAGATAAGGTTGCACTGGAGGACCTAGATATTCCTAGACAGAACATATTAATCAAATCCGTGAATAATCAAATCCGCAAATATCAAAGCTGCAAATATAGAGGGATGAGTATAGTATGTTTAAAGTATGTCAGTTTTGATGTTCCCCAAATGTTATTACTTGTTTGGGTATAATTAGCCCTAGGGACTTCTCTCAGATTATTAATTTTAACATAAGTAAATTGATAAGAAAGATTGCAGACTTACAGATGACTCTGTGAGATAAGGTAAACATGATTAAAATGAATGTCATTCCTAATTATTGTTTGTTTTTCATGGAATACCTCTAAATACACCTTGCCATAATTTTCAAAAAATTAAATGCATTGTTTAGCAGATGGAGAGGCTTATCTCCTCCTACAATTTCATTTAAAAAGCTGCAAAGGGATCAGCCTTCGGGATCTTCTTACATACCACTGGGAATATCTTGTATTAGTTTTTGGACATATCTCACTTAAAGTAAGCAATTCACCATGGCCAGTCTTGGAGTCTTAATTTCTAGCATCTCTGTTTAAATGGGCAGTACCTGGTCCTCAATTTATTTTATTGTCAAAAAGGTCAGTGTTTCCCAGTCACTTTATTAGCTTAACGTCCTATGTTGGTGTGTTGTCAATTTCTTCCTGGACTCCTTCATAAAATCTCACTATTTCTTCCTCTTTTGCATCTGTGGTATGTGCATATACTTGAATTATGGTAATATTCATAGGTTTTCCATGGAGCCTTATTGAGATGATTCGGTCTGATTTGGCACTATATCTCTTGACTGCTTTTGCCACATCTCTCCTTAGTATTAGTGCAAAAATTAGGAAAATGCAAAAAGAGTGCATGGTTTTAAAATACTTTCTCAGAGTAGAAAAAATAAGGACCAGGGGGCAGAAATGTGGTGTGACCAAAGGAACTGGACAGTCAGCCAAGAAACAGAAACCTGAAAGATGAGAGTAGAGAAGAAACAAATGTATTAGGAATGGAACAGAAAGGCAAAGAATGCAGGGAACTGAATAAAGGAGGTACAAACTATAGGTGCTCCCAGACAGGCTATACCGCATAGTGTTTGCACAAATTGAATTCTGAGGAAATGTAACTCCTGAGGGATGTAACAGAGGCTCCAGAACAGAATAGACAGTAAAAGCTAGAAGCTGAAGAAACAATGAATAGCAGATTCAAGAAAGGAATTGGGAAAAAGAAAGCAGGGGTACATTTAAAGTACTTTTTAAAAAAGGATTGCAAATTGGCAGGGGAACTGCATTAACAGGAAAGGAAGCTATGGCGATGGGACAAACAGCCAAAAGCACAGGATCATAGGATCGTACCTTTAGTTTTAAGGCTTGCATTGAAAATGAATTTTACCTTGACATAACTTTGACCCTAACTGCAGCATTGAGATCCACCAGCCCTTAATGAGGAGCAAGGGCCAAGGAGCAGTAGATTAGAGTTCATTTAATATATTCACTTGAATGAAGCACCAGTTCCTTCTTTGTTAAAATTAATTGACATCACCTTCATGATCAACAGAGCATTTTACAGCATGCCGTTGAAGTAAAACTTTACATTTTCTCAGGTATTAAATATGTGAATTACAGTAATTAGAAATTGCTGTCTCTGGAATCCTATGTGACCTGTCATGTTATATAACTTTACGTAATCCTAGCAATGTAGTAGAGGTAATCAGAAATCACTTTACTGAATTGCAAAGGTATGTAATGGGACACTGGCAAGAGCACCCAATACACATTGGTACACGATGCGCTCCGGTGTGCAAATCACAGTGTGTAATGCACACGTGCACAATGTTATCAGTTGTGTCTCATTGCCTGGAAAATTATGGTTTTATACTATACATTCTTGACTTCTCTGAAAGCTGTAGACTTCTAGAAATATACCTTTTTTCTAAGCTCTTCTCTGCTAACATTTAAATACATGAAATAATGTTCTTCCCTCATACAAAGATGAAATTCACCAATGTTATATGACAGTACTGTGTCAGTGCAGATTATCATAATGCAATAAACAGAAGCAAAGATGCAACAATTACAATTAAGCTATTATCCTAAGCACATTTACTGGATTAGACAAGATACTAAAGTGTCAAAATATTAAAGTTAAAATTGTGCATGTCATCACATTTTCCATTTCTATGAATATCTGTGAAAGCTGGACAGTGAAAAAAACTGATAGGAAGAAAATCAACTCATTTGAAAATGTGGTTTGGAGAAGAGTTCTACAGATACTTGCTAAAAAGACAAATAAATGGGTCCTAGAGCAAATCTATCTTGAGCTCTCTCTAGAACCCAAGATTACTAAATTGAGAAGACATGATTCATTAGGGAAAAAAACAATGATACTTGGCAAGGTAGAAGGCATTAGGAAAAGAGGAAGATTGCATTCCAGATGGATAATCTCAATCAAGGGAAGTCATGGCCCTGAGTCTGCAAGACTTGAGCAGGGCTGTTGAGGATAGAGTGACTTGGACGTCTCTCATTCATGTGGTCACCATAAGCTGAAGTTGACTTGATGGCAGTTAACAACAAAGACCAATTTAATATAGTAGTAACTATTTTGAGAAAAAATACACAGGATTGCACTTTATAATTATTGTAACATAATATCAAGGATGTTGTGGAAAGTTCTTCAAAAGGAGAGGTGGATGAGGTATGTTAAATTAGTATGTGAAGTGTTTCTCAGAACACTAGAGTCTCCATTTTGTGGTTAGCAAATCTCTATAAAGGGACCTCAACCAATCCCAGGGAGCTATTATGTACTTGCTGTATAGCTCATCCCTGGAAGGAATACAAGCATACAATGGGCCTCTTTGTTTTTGGTATATCTTCTCAGAAGACTGTCTTTGATCAATTGTAGTGATGTGCAAAACTGCAAATTCACAAAGAGAGGTCTAAATTTCATTCAAAAGATCATAAGGCCTTTGGAGACAAGGATGTTTGCAGATAAAACACAGTAGTCTGCAGTATCCTTGACTTTTGCACATTTTGTTGTGGAATTGAAACTTAATTGGCATTACTGTGTCATATATACAACATGGTCAGCACTATAAATATCCAAAATATTTTTATTCCAGCACAAAAAAATAAACAAAAATAGGTTGGTATTGTCGGATGCCTAAGTGTTCACCCACTTCTCTTTGGTAAGTCTAAATAATGTTCCCACTGCCTCCAGGAGCCATATAAGTAGTTGAATGCAGTCCACTAATGGGAAATTCCATTGCCACCTTATTTCAGATGAAGGCCTCAAAGATTATTAGAGAACATATCTAAACAAACAGCATCATGACATCAAAGGAGGTATTGAAACAAGTCTGGGATAAAGTTGAGCAGATGCACCAATCATTGTTGGGTTACCAAACATATCCCAAAGTACAAACCTTCCTTGGAAAACTGTTAAATTCATTATTATAAAATAGACCATGGCTCAACTGGAACTCTGCCTGAAGAAGAGTGTCCACGAAAACTCCATGGATTAGGTAAGGAGCGCAGGGAAGCAGCAGTAACTCTGAAGGGACTGGAGAAATCCACACATAAACTGGGAGAAAATCTATGGGACAACTATTATGTTGCTCCTTCATAAAGCTGGACTTTATGGAAGCGTACCAATAAAGAATCCATTGCTGAAATAAAACCATATCAGAGTCAATTAAATCAATTTCAGTTCAGGGTTGTAGCACAACAAAATGTGGAAAAATCAAAATGGGTAGAATATCTGTAAAGCTTCTGTGTTTATTGCAGATAGATAGATGCCTGTACATACATACACATGTGCACACACTGCATACATAACATACATAACACTGACCTTGGAAAACTCACTTTCTTTTTTACTACAACTGCCTGAACTTTACAACCAGCATAAATATTTTAGATCTGATCCTAACCAACAGGGACGATCTAGTAAATTGGATGCAAGTGGCAGGATCCTTAGGTGGAAGTGATCATTCTCCTGGACTTTTTATACAGTGAAAAGGGAAAGTCAAGAATAGTCAGACATGCATTCTAGACTTTAGGAAAGCTGGCTTCAGTAATCTTTGAGAAATACTGGGGGTGATCCTGGGTCAGGAATAGTAAAAGAGAAGGGGGTTCAGGATGAATGGGAGTTCTCGGGAGGTAGATATTGAAAGCACAACTTCAAACAGTTCCAATGAGGAGTTAAAATGGGAGGTGTTTCAAGAAACCAGTATGGATCACTAAAAAAAACTTTCAACTGAGCTAAATTTTAAACTGAATATGTATAAGAAATGGAAAAATTGAGAAATCACCAAAGAGAAATTCAAACAAATAGCTAAGACATAAAAGGGTAAAGTCAGAAAAGCTAAAGAGCTTTTTTGAGTATGTCTCTAGCAAAAGGAAAAAAGAGGAAATGGCAAGGACATTGTGTGGAGAAGATGGCAAAATGCTAAAAGAGGCCAGAAAAATGGCAGGACTGCTCAACACCTTCTTTGCCTCAGTCATCTCACTAAAGGAAAAGGGTGTTCTACCTGAGGAAAATGGAGCAAAGAACACAGTAGGGGAAATGCAGCACAGAATAAGTAAAGAGGTAGTACTGTGCAGGAATGTCTGGTTAATCTAAATGAATACAAGCCTCTGGGTCCAGATGAACTACATCCAAAGATGTTAAAAGAACTAGCAGAAGTAGTCTCAGAGCCACTGGTTAAAAAAAAAGCGAGAATTCCTGTAAAACAGAAGTCCCAGCAGATTGGAGGAGGGCAAATGTTATCCCCTATCTTCAAAAAGGGGGGAAAGAGGACCACCCAGTTAGTCTGACATCAGTACCAAGAAAGATTCTAAGCAGATCATTAAACAGAGAGTCTGTAAACATTTAGAAAAGAATGCCAAAATCACAAAATGTCAACATGGGTTTCTCAAAAACCTGTTACATTAGATTAATCTTATCTCTAATTTTGATAAAATTACCTGCTTGGCCGATGAAGGGAATGATGTGAATGTAGCATACAGTATCTTGATTTCAGGAAGGCCCTTGACAAGGTCCCCTATTATATTCTGGCAAAAAAGCTAGTTTAAAATGGCTAGACAATGCTACTGTTAGGTGGATTTGTAACTGGTTGACTGGCCGAACCCAAAGGGTGCTCAGTGATGGCTCCTCTTCATCCTGGAGATAAGTGACTAATGTGATTCTAGGCTGCATTAATAGAAATATCACATCTAGACTGAAGAAAGTAATCTATTGCTCTATTCTGGAATACTGCATCCAGTTCATCACACCACAATTCAAAAAGGAAGTTGACAAGCTGGAGCATAGTTTTTTGTGGAGCTTTCAGGCTATGTGTCCATGTTGTAGAAGAGTTCCTTTCTGACGTTTCGCCAGCATCTGTGGCTGGCATCTTCAGAGAATGAAGCTGGAGCATGTCCAGAGGAGGGCAACCAAAATAGTGAAAAGTCTGGAAACCTTTGAAGTGCAACTTAGGGAGCTGAGTACATTTAACCTGGAGAAGAGAAGGTTAAGAGGTGATATGATAGCCCTGTTTAAATATTTGAAAGGATGTCATATTGACGATGGAACAAATTTGTTTTCTGCAGTTCCAGAGAATCGGACCTGGACCAGTTAGTTCAAACTACAGGAAAAGAGAATCCACCTAAACAATAGGAAGAACTTCCTGACTGTAAGAGCTGTTTGACAGTCGAACACGCTCCTTTTGGAGAGTGGTAGAGCCTCCTTCTCTGAAGGGTTTTAAATTGGCTGAATGGCCACCTGTGGGGGGGGCAGGCTTTGATTTTGTATTCCTAAATAGCAGGGGGTTGGACTGGATGGCCTTTGAGGTCTCTTTCAACTCTGCGATTCTATGATTCTATTCTGGCTGGAGGATTATGGGAGAAGCACTAAAAAAAAGTAAGGGGTGGAACTGATGTTAGTAAGAACTTAATTACTCAGACTGGCTGAGTCTGATCCCCAATAATTATCTAATATTAGGCCAACAGAGGAGATAACAAAAATCAAAACACTCCAGTTGACTGCCCTTGTTGTTTCCCTATTTACATGTGTGATCCTAATAGAGAACAGCATTCTAAATAAGTGTGGCACACCCAGTGTTCAAATTTTTTTTCTAGACTGCAACTCCTAGAATTGCCTAACCAGCGCATTGTTTCTGGGAGTTATAATTTTTTTAAAAAAAGACTAACTTTTTGAGATGTTACATATACTATATATTATATCTAAGTCCTAGCTCAAGGAGCACAGATCACCACTGAAGACATACACAGAGCCTGGGGCTACATCACTCACTATCCAATCAATGATCCAAATGGGAACATCAGCGAGTACTTTGAGAACAGAAATGTTGATGATGAGACACTTAATTTTATTAATTAATTAGTTTCCTCTATATCTCACCAACAAACTCAAGGCAAAATACCTGACTCTAGTCCCTCCACTTTATCCTTATAACAACCATGTGAAGTAGGTTAGGCTGTCAGAGTGTGCTGGCCCAAGGTGACAGAGTAGGATCATAGAATGTCTCAATGAAAACTTCAGCCTGGATATCTCAAATACCAGTCCACCTCACTAAGCAACATATCACTGTTCAAGAATAAAAACAATTTAGAATACACAACATTATCCACTTAATACAATCACACAGGAAAGACTGCAGTATAACATTCTACATAGGGAACCCTAGTGACACAGTGGTTTAATGCCAGTATTGCAGACACAACGTTATGAGTTTGCTTCAAGGGCTCCAAGGTTGACGCAGCCTTCCATCCTTTCATAGGTTGGTAAAATGACTACCCAGCTTGTTGGGAGCAATTGGCTTACAGATTGTAAACTGCTTAGAGAGTGTTGAGTTCACTATTAAGTGGTATAGAAATGTAAATTGTATTGCTATTGCTATCCTCAGTTAAACAGAGCTGGAAATGACCATGCCCTTACAATTCTGAAGCTGCAAGTTGTTAGCATACCCAACATGCCCTGTATTATATTTGGGGTCTCCATATTTTCATACTTTCATATCTAGGGACTGGCATGTTCTTAAAAGATCACAATGACCTTTGCAACACCAGGTGAATTTCCAATGGGAAGGACACAGAGACCCAAAGACCTGTGAAGGACCAAGGATAAAAATTGAATCAGTTTGCAGATCACTCCACACTCTCTTGCAGGCTCTCCGCATATCCTCTCACATTAGAAACAAAAGGCAAACGCAATAAGCCAGTGCTTCCTACTATGCCTTTCCATGTTCCCAACCAACTTTCCTATCCATCTATCCTCAGGTTGTCCTAAATCCAATAGCTGTTGTTGTTATTCCAAAGTTAAAGCTATCTGTCGTTTCAGAATCCCCTTGTATGAAGACCATCAGGATAGCACCCTTGAGGCTAGGATTCCAATTATAAATATTAGTCCCAAACCTAGCCTTCTTGCACACAGCCAGCATCCATCTCTTGCACACTGTTGGCTCCCAGTTTGTGCTCTGTGCATGCAGAGCACTTTCTGTGTCTCCCTCAGTCCCCACCTGAGCCCTATCTTGCTCTCAGTGGGCAGGTAAATACTACCCCTTCTACATCCCTAAAATTTCATTGTCCAATTTCCATGCCTCTATTTTGGTTAGCTCTGAATGGTCTCTCTTTGAATTACTATCATGTGTTTGATTGCACTCTTGCATATTTCTAAATAAAAATTCCCTTATTCACCCAACCTTGAGGTGGAAATGATCCTCAAATTCCCCAGCCTCTTGCAAGCTTCTTTGAGCTCAGCAAATTCCTGCTACATTTAAAATAGCTGACCCAGTTGGTGAGGACCCCCAGTATCCCACTTTTATTTGTGTAACATAGGAGTTTATCAGACAGGAGGAATTTCTCTTTATTTCGAATGGAGCCAATTGGAGCCAATTCGAATTCACATGAATTCGCTAGTTTAGCGAATTTACGTGAATTCCAATTGCATTTGGAATGAGTTCAGAATGACTTCCCATTACCCGAAAATGACTTCCTATTGCCCGAAATTGCGTGAAATGCTTTAATACGAAATAATATAAAACCCATGATTGTGTCCAGAATGACTTTTTTGCCCGAAATTACGTGAGATACTTTAATATGCAATAATGTGAAACCCCATGATTGCGTTTGGATTGCCATTAGATTATACTTCCAATTTCCGTCATCTGATAAACTCCAAAGTGTATAGCTAAGGTGGCTGGGGTGTGCGTTGGTGAGGGCTGGCCCTGGACTGCCATCTAAAAAGGGCAACCATATGCCGCCTACTCTACTTGTCATGGAAGAAGGAAGATGGGAGAGCAGGGAGTACATGAATATATCAGCTCTTGTGGCCCTTGCCTGCTAAGAAAGGTGGTTATCCACCTTCCCTTTAGATGGCTTTTAAACTGCCATTGTTAGCATCTCCTCCCCCCTTCCTTCCACAGCCAGGAGAGTATGGGAGTGGTATATCCACAGACATGTACATGCATGTTCACCAGCTGAGGGTGCCAGTGCCGAAAAGCTTCCCTGAGCTGGTGACAGCAACCGTGGGGACCATGGTTTAATTTTGTCAAGCCCAGCAGGATACTAAAGTTCAGAAACTTAAGCTCAATAGTAAAAAAATTCAGAAACCTTTATTAAGAAGCTATAGAACCGGCCTAGTGACTTTCATTGCCAGAACTGACCAACAAATAGTACAACCACATAATTAAACTATATACAATTCTGGCGGGATTAATTCTTATTCATTAAAATTAATAAGCATATTCTCTTTCTTTTCCCACACCCCCTAACTCTTTCTTGTTATAGCCAGATGCTTTCTTACAAATGACCTTGAACAAGTTCACCTCCTAACCTGGCTTATCTCAGCAGCTGTGTCAGTGAGCTCACAGTTTTAAAATATTTCTATCAATACTACATATCCCATCATTATGTATTATGGCGGAACAAAAGACTCCTGACAGATTTCCATTTTTGGCCCCTAATCTCTGTCCCTGTGAGACTGGTTCATCATTCCTCATTTGTGTGAAACATTCAGTTCAACAGGGGCCTGAAGTTTATAAGTCCTGATGCTGAATGCCTGATAAATAACGTGTGTTTCTCCTCAGCTCTTATATGTAAAATCTCAGTTGCACTCATGAACCTGAAGCCATTCACATGAAATAATTATAGTGCTGCATTTAACTGGCATGGTGCCGTCCTATGAAATCCTGGGATTTTCAGTGTAGGCAAGTGCATTTAAAATGCTCAGCCAGAGTGCTCTAGTGCCCCACCAAACTACAAACAAACTCTACATATGATGGAACCATGGCACTTAAAGTAGAATAATGGCAAAATAGTGGCTGGATGTCCATCTACTGGGAGTGCTTTGATTGTATATTCCTGCATGGTGGAGGACTGAACTAGATACCCCTCATGGTCTCTTTCAACTCTATGATTCTATGGTGCTATAACTGAACTTTAAGAAAACACCAACATGCAAACAATCCAAGATCATCATATAGTATCTCACTCAGTTGGAACGTGGACAGAAATATATACTGGGTTAACAAGGCTGCCTCACTCATGAGTCTGGAATCAGAGCTGGCACACCAGAGACATATGGTAAGCATTAGTGCTTGACTGAGGTCTGAAGTATATGAAGTATAAATTGCAAGAGATGGGGGATGGGGGATTAATGTCCTCCCTGGAAACTAATGGGGAAAGGATATGTTACATTTCTAGAAGGTGACATGGGGCATTTTACTTTTTTATGGGGAGGGATGGTGGCTCAGTTCTTTCAAGCAGCACTGTGGCAGAATGCCCATCGGAATACACTCTCCGGCAAAATACACTATGACATTCAGCCACCCACCTGTTAGTCAGTGGTGCCTCCTCACACCCTACCACCACCACTTTTACAAGGGGCAAATTATCCTGCCATTGGTTGGGGGAAGATTCCACCAGCTCTCATAAGTATTCCCCTGTGCAAGGCCCAATGGTCACCCACTTCCTCCACTACAGTGCCCATTGCCACTGGTGTCTACTCTCTCCCTCCCCGCTGTTTTGCACAACGTAAACCAAGGTGAACCGAGCAGAACGAACAGTACTTGCAGACAGTTTCTTCCAGTGCAACTCCTTAAAGCATATGGACAAGTAGTGTTGCAAATGTCCACACACACTGTGTTCCCTAAGAGATGAAGTCACAAAATAGACATTAGGAAGATTGCCAGTGAGAGATGGAGAACTTGGTTGAGGTACGCCAAATGGAAGTGTACCTAGACAATAGCAACATTTAATGCATTTACTCACATTAAAAAAAAAATTCTCATGTGCGCCTAGCCCCAGGAACTATCTGCTGCAGTTATTTAGTACTCATTATGCACCTTCTTCCTTCCTTTTCTCTGATCTCCCCACAAGTAACCAAGCAGATGTTCAGCAAGTATCAGTAGCATTGCTATTCCTCCCATTCGCCCAGAACCACACTGCAGTTGCATTAGGGAGCTCCTCTTGTTGTGTGTCTCCTTCTCCCTGAGCTCCTGTGCCTTGTGAATAGACAGTGTGTTAATTTTGTTGTAAAAGCAAATGCAGGTAATTGTGTTGGTCCTTGGCAAAATAAATCCACAGCCGAGCAAATCACTTTAATTAAGACCAACCAAAATGCCAGAAAAGTATGGGGACTTTTGAATTCCCCACAAGTCTAGGTTGATGAAGCGTTCTGGAGCTCAAAAGCTTTTAGTGGTATTGGCCAACTATAATTGTATAATTGTCTTATATGAATCTCAGCTTTGCATTTCGTTCCTCCCTCCCTTCACAAACATTTTCCTCTCTTCCTTATCTACCACCCATCTGGTTTTTGCTACAATAGACACAAATTGTCTTGTTTCCCAAGTTTCTAATTTAAATTGTACCTGGAGCAAATTGCTGCAGAGCACTGTATGTTTGCTACTCAGGGGGCAAATATCAGTTACAGGAAGATTAATTGACCAGGGAATGGGGTGGGCACAATGGTTACCTTGCCTCCCTCAGTGCCATGGTGGCCTGCATCCAGATCTTCCCTCCCCTGTGGCTGCTTTTCAATGAAAAACAAAAATATGAGAAATCCTGTTCATTAATAACCTAATTTGGTCCTTCGAACAACAACTCTAAGCTCCCATTAGTCCCCAAATTCATGTGGGGTGAAAGTTTGTCAGTCTCAACTACCTTCTTCTTTTTCCATAATGATACTGGGCATGTAACAGTCTCTCAGCTTCAGAGGATGGCAATGACAAACCTCCTCTAACCTAAATTTGCCAAGAAAACCCCAGGATAGGATTGCCTTGGGATCCCCATAACTCAGAAGTGACTTAAAGGCACACAGCAGCAGCAACACTGTCATCATAACTAGGCTGTTCTCCCTTGCAGTCCATGGAAAAGAGAGCAAGGGAGATGATGATGATGATGATGATGCTCCTTGCAAAACTGCCAATTCTGAAACAGCTCTGGCAGGCTGTTCCCAATTTGCTTTAAAAACAAGGTGATGCAAAGAAAAATCCTAATACCTGCCCTTGCAGCTCCTCCCAATAAAAACCATCCTTTAGTGCCTTTTGAATCCTCCTCCTGTCTGTCTTCCCCAAGGATCATCATCAACACTGCCAGTATTTTTCCAGAAAAAGCCAATTGAAAGGGAGGGGGAAGGGAGGTGAAAGGGAGGGCGTCATCATCATCAGCAGCAGAGCTCCTTCTTTTGAGGCTAAAGACAGAAGAAGAAGAAGAAGCATGCCATCCTTCCCAGCAAGCAAGGGCATTTTGCTGCCTTTGCATAGGAATGCTGTGCTGGATGCAGACAGTTTTTTTTAAAAAGAACCCAGATTGTCCTCCATTTGTCCGGGAAGACTCCATTGCCATTGACCTGGGAGGCACGACCAGCTGAACCTGGGGGGGAAGGAGGGAGAGGGATGGAGCTTAGCTTCCCTTTGCAGAGGCACATTGGCATTCATTGCTTGGCACAGCTTCACTTGCCCCAATTGAGGCTAGACTTAAATGCCATGTATGTGTGTGTGTGTGTATTGAGGGAGGGAGAGAAGAGCAAAACCTGCCAGTTCCAACAAGGACACCCAGAAAAGCCTAGTTTTCCTAGCAAGCAGGAAAACCAGCTGCATTGCATAAGCCTCGCCTGTGTCAGCCACAAAGGGGAGCCTTTTTGCATCTCAGTCTCAGGAGCCTTTTCCAAGGGATGATGATGGCAGGCAGCAAGGATCCCTGCAGAAAAATGGAAAAGGGAGAGAGAGGAGGGGAAAGGGGGAAAGGAAAGGGGTATTGCCATAAATAGGGGTGGCAGTCCTTTGTAGCCTCTTACTAAGGAGCAAGCCCCCTTCCTTTGGACGGAGCCTGCTTTGTTACTAAGGAAGACTGCTGCTGCAAGGAAGAAGCTGGCTGCTTCTAGGCAAAGAATGAAAGGCAGGGTGGCAATGAGGGCATCTGTTGTTCTTGTTGTGGTGTCATTTGTGACAGATGGGGACCCTCTCATGGGGTTTTCTTGTCAAGGGGGGTTCAGAGGAGGTTTGCCACATTGCCTTCCCCTGAGGCTGAGAGCATGCATGATGCAGTTTGGAAAATCCCACTTTACCTGCCCTGGCTCCATCCTACACTGGTTCCTGGGAATCTGTAGTTTGGTGAGGCACTGGCACTCTTTGGCAGAGAAGGGTGGTAATAATATAATTATATATAAATATATGTGTATAAAATTTATAATATTATTTAGAAATTATATATATATATATATGTGTGTGTGTGTGTGTGTGTATGTATAAAAGGGGACGTACTAAAACAAATGATGGTATTTGCCCATAGGGAAACCATACTTGCCCATAGAGAATCATTGGGGAATACTTGCCCATAGGAAATCAATGGAGAATATTTGCTATAGACAAGTATTTTCCAACAATTCCCTATGGGCAAGTATAGTTTCTCTATGGGCAAGTATTGTAATTTGTTTTAGTATGTCCCATATAAAAGCACTATTTGGCAGAGAAGAGTGGTTATAATTATATATATTATAATTATAATTATAATTATATATATATATATATATGACCACCCTTCTCTGTCAAAGGAGTTTATCACATGGGAAGAATTTCTCCCAATTTCAAATTGAGCCAATTCGAATTCATATAAATTCGCTAAACTAGCAAATTTACGTGAAATCTAATTGCGTTCAGAATGACTTCCCATTTCCCAAAAATGACCCCCCCATTGCCTGAAATTGCATGAGATACTCTTATATGCATTAACGTAAAAACCTATGATTGCATTCAGAATGACTTCCCTTTTACTCAAAATTTCGTGAGATACACTCATGCGCAATAACGGGCAACCCCATGATTGCGTTCTGATTGCCATTGCATTATACCCCCAAATTCCGTAGTATGATAAACTCCAAAGAGTTCTTACACACACACACATATATATAAAATAAATTGTTGTTGTTACTGCTTATTAGCCTCTCCACAAGACAATGTACAACACATTAAAATAAGGCTAAAGACCTTGCAAACTACACATCCCAGGATTCCATAGGCTGGAGCTAGAGCACATGGAGCTCAGTGTCATCAGTACGCTGATGACACTCAGATATATTTCTCCATGACCAGATCATCTGCTCAGACCTCAGATGGCGTCTCCTCTCTCAATGACTGCCTGGCAGCGGTAATGGATTGGATGAGGGAAAACAGATTGAGACTGAATCCAGACAAAACGGAGGTACTGACAGTCACCGGCCCGAAACCAGGTCTGGGAATACAACTCCCGGTCCTAGATGGAATCACACTATCCTCGAAGGACCCTGTTCGCAGTCTGGGGGTACTCCTAGACTCGTCACTTCACATGACTAGTCAGGTGAATGCGACGGTCAGGAGTGCCTGTTATCAGCTTCGGCTGATACGCCAGCTGCGCCCTTTCCTGGGGATGAGGGATTTGGAAACTGTGGTACACGCTTTGGTCACCTCACGACTAGACTACTGCAATGCGCTCTACATGGGGCTGCCCTTGTACCTAACCCGGAAACTTCAATTGGTTCAAAACATGGCAGCCAGATTAGTTACTGGGACATCTAGGAGAGAACATATAACACCAGTGCTTAAATCTCTCCACTGGCTGCCAATTAGTTTCCGGGCACAGTACAAGGTGCTGGTTTTAACCTTTAAAGCCCTACATGGCTCGGGCCCATCTTATCTCAGGGACCGCCTCTCCCCGTACAATCCTCCCCGAACACTTCGATCCTCTGGGAGGAACCTACTACAGCCTATCAAGACCAGGCTGGCACAGACCTCCCAGAGGGCCTTTTCTGCGACCGCTCCCAAGCTCTGGAATGGTCTGCCGGATGAGATGCGTCTCATGACATCTTTAGATTGCTTCAAAAAAGCCCTAAAGACGCATCTCTTCCGGCAGGCCTTCCCCTGAAATTCCCTATCTCCGGCTTCGGTCCCAGATTTTGATTTCCTGCCTACTCCCATGTTTCTGATCCCCACTTATGACGTGGCCGCATAAGGAAGGGTTAGGATGTTGTTATATGTTTTTAAATAATTACTGTTTTAATCACTGCCGGTTTAATCTATTTTTAAGGGGTGGGAGGTTTGGAAACGGGTCATGGGATTGTTTTAATCTATGTTTTTTTACTTGTACCCCGCTCCGAGTGTATGTACAGAGGAGTGGGCTATAAATAAACTATTATTATTATTATTATTATTAAAAGTGATGTCAGACTGCCTTGTTTCTACAGAGTAGCAGTTTGGGGGATGGGCTATGACTCTCAAGACCAGAGTTCAAGTCTCATCTGCGCCATGGAAACCCACTGGTTGACCTTGGGCAAGTCACACTCTCTCAGCCTCAGAGGACAGCGATGGCAAACCCCAAACTGGGTCACCTTGGGGTTGCCATAAGTCAGAAAGGACTTGAAGGCACACAGCAACCACAAGGCAGCCCACGCTTTCCAGAAAGCCAAGGAGAGGGGATGCCTTGTTACACGAATTGCAGAATAGTCCAGTTTGAGACCTCTATTGACTCAATGCTATGGAATCCTGGGAACCCTAGTTTGTTGTGGCACCGCAGCTCTCCGACAGAGAAGCCTAAATGCCTCACAAACACTACACTTCGCAGAATCCCCACTGAGCCATTGGCTGCCAAAGCGGTGTCAATGTGGATTATTATTTCTGCAGTGTAGAAGCAGCCTAATTCTGGCTGGAGAGAGCATGCTTTAACTGCCCTGGCTCAAGGCTATGGGATTCTGGGAGTTGGAGTTTGTTGTGGGGCCCAGAGCGGAGCAGAGCTCCGCTCTGGGCCCCACAACAAACTCCAACTCCCAGAATCCCATAGCCTTGAGCCAGGGCAGTTAAAGCGGTGCCAAACCGGATTATTTCCCCAGTGTGGGTGCAGCCCATGTTTTAACCTGAGAGGACACCTCTCTAGGAACCTCTAGGTCCTCCAGTGCAACTCTATGGTCAACATTTGGCACAGATTGACCATAGAGTTGCACTGGAGGAGCTATAAAGGGCCTAGTGGAGTGTCCTCTCTAGGAATCAATAGGCCAGTCATGTCCAAATTCTGGCTCTCTAGTGTTTTGGGGGGACTTCAGCTCCCATACTCCCAAACCATTAGAAAAGATGGCTGAGGCTTCTGGGAGCTGAAGTCCCAAAAAAGCCAGAGTTTGGCCATCACTGCAGTCAGTGCCACTTAGGACTCCATTACCCGTGATGCTTTGAGGCGCGTTTCCCGTCCCGTGGCCGGAAGGAGAGGCCCGGTCCCTTACGCGAACTTCCGGTGAGGCCTAGTCCTCCTTTCCGAGCCAGGCCCTGCTCGAGGTAAGGCTTGGTCCTGGAGGCAGAGGGGGGGGGCGGTTACAATCCGTCTCCATCCCGGGGACTCCGGGGGTCTGAGGCCTCCATCGGGTTCCTGGGGACTCTGGAGAGGTTGGGAAAGAAGCAGGGGCCGGTTGGGAGCCATTTCGAGCTCTCCTTTGGGTCTTTTTTAAGGCTCCTTTTGGGGGCAGCAATACAATGGCGGGGATGGGAGAGAGAGAGAGAGAGAGGAGTCTATGGCTGCATCCACATTGGGGAAATAAACCGCTTTGGAAGCGCTTTAACCCTCTGTCTGGCTCCCTGCTGTGATTTAAATGTACAAAAAAAGGCATAAAAGCAGCGAGGCTTAAAACTCGGGGGGAAGCCTCGTAATAAAGAACACAAAGGCTTTAGCTAATGCCATTAAGAAAGTTGAGCTCTTTTTAATAGAATCTATTAAAAAGCAACAATTCTGTCTTTTGGAGGATGGACCATTTGTCTCTTATTATATCATTTTTATGTTAAATTTTGGTAATGGCAGCTGTGCTTCAGGACAGAGATCTTGTAGCAGCTTTGAGACTTAACCAAAAATAAGACATTGGCAGCATGAGCTTTTCGTAGACTTCAGACCACTTCCTCAGATGCATTCAAAATCATCTGTCTCTATTCATTTATCTCTGTTATATCATTTATATCTGTTAGCTGTTAAACTTTGGCAGCCGTGCTTCAAGGATCGTTCCATAAATACGTGACTCCATTTCTCATTTTTTGGTTATCTTTTTAGTAGTAAATGGTTCATTTGCGGTTCATTTGTAGGAGTTTCTGGGCACAGGAGTGGATTCTGGTGCAGAAAGGTGTTGGACTCCATTCATTACTGGTACTAAAATTTTTTGGGCTCAGATTCCTTTATTCTAAAATCTTTGTCTTTTGCGGCTGTTTTCCAGGACACGATGGGACGTGTAATCAGAGGTCAAAGAAAAGGTGCGGGATCTGTGTTCAGGGCCCACGTGAAACACAGGAAAGGCGCAGCAAAGCTAAGAGCTGTTGACTTTGCTGAAAGGCATGGCTACATCAAAGGTATTGTAAAGGTAAGTAGCAGGTGGTGGGAAATTTCAAGTAATAATGCTTCAGTATATTGTGGTATGTTCGGCACAATGTGATTTCTTGTGTCCTGGCTGAATTATCATGATAAAGAGTAGGCAGGTATAAAAACTGAAATTACTTCTTGTTACCCACAGATAGATATGAAGGGGCAGCTCTGAAAAACACAGCTTGTTAAGAGAGCAATATAATTCAGCTTGCAAAAGGCTCTTGCACCACCTGAAACTTAACAAACGGAAAGAAGTAGTAGAATAAGCTTTCATAGAATTGGTCTACTAACTCAGATGCACAAAGGATTCAGTGTAAAGAGATGAGCTAAAGGCCTGTGAAGTACGATGAGACTTTCATACAAATGAAATTTCATAATATAGATGAATTTTACATAGAGTATGGATTTTTAAAGAAACTAAACTTCAGTTCTTTCTGTAGTATGCCTCCAGGATTTAGCATGTACCATTGCTGTGTGGAATTTAAATATGTGAAAATGGGGCAGCTGGTAGGTACTTGGGTTATGTCATAATATTATTAATTTGCCATTCTGTTTCAATAGGATATAATTCACGACCCTGGACGAGGAGCTCCTCTTGCCAAGGTTGTTTTCCGTGATCCATACAGATTTAAGAAACGAACAGAATTGTTCATTGCCGCGGAAGGCATTCACACAGGACAGTTTGTTTATTGTGGCAAGAAAGGTAAGTAAAGATGATAGAAATCATGCATGTTTCTTTGAAATGCGCCCAGAGTGACATTGCTGCTTCAAATATCCCTTCTCCCATTATATGCTTAATCTTTTGTAGCTCAACTCAACATTGGCAATGTCCTGCCTGTTGGTACTATGCCAGAAGGCACCATTGTCTGCTGTCTTGAAGAGAAGCCTGGTGATCGTGGTAAGCTAGCTCGTGCTTCTGGGAACTATGCCACAGTTATCTCCCACAATCCTGAAACCAAAAAAACCAGGGTGAAACTGCCTTCTGGTTCCAAGAAGGTGATCTCCTCTGCAAACAGAGCAGTTGTTGGTAAGTGTTACCTGAACTGTGTGTTGCACTCTTCAAGCTCCAAAGTGTTTCATTGGAAGTTTTAGAACATTGTAGTAAGTATAGAATCTGGATTGCAGAGTTGTTCTGGAGTTTTGAGATGTCTAAGATGTCTTTACAATAACTAGGGACTACATATATATACATTAAAAATTTATCTTGTAGCATTTTAAGAGCTGCCAGGGATTGGAGGCCACATTGGTCCTCCAGGAGGTCTTAAGGCTGCAGCTTCCCACCAATTTCAAAAATGCCCCCACCCCAATTGACACCACTTTTAACTGCCATGGCTCAATGCTGTGGAAATTCTGGGAACTATAGTTTTGGGAGACATTTAGAGATCTGTTAGAGAGCTCTGGTGCCACATACTATAATAGTAGAAGCAGCCTAACGGTGACATTTTGGACAACATCATTGTGTTTGAAAGTAGTGAATGTTGGCCCCTTTAATACTCAGCCTATCGGTCTGTGCATCTGCATAGAATTTGATGTTTTCTGACTGAGTAGGCTGGGATGAGCAAGGTGACATGTGCCCTGTAGTGGGTTTTGGGGGCACTTTCACAAAACTTTTGACACATACTCCTAGCCAATTTTCACCAGGTAGAAACCTTTTTCTGGAAACAGGAAGTGACTTATCTTGTAAAAAAGGCCTCTCCCCCAGTAGTCAGTGAGAGCCATAAGTGTACAGTGAAATAAAGAACTGCTTTTACCATCTAGGGACATTGGGGTGGCATTTCCTTCCCTAGCCATTTTAAATGACAGAAATTTTTACACCGTTAACGCATTTTTTGAAAAAAGACTTCTGGCTTCCTATCTCATCTTCAATCTTGCTTTTTAATTGCAAGATGTTATATAAGAAGAGCATGTGTAGTTTCTTGTCAGTGCATTTGATCTACTTAAGTAGCACTTTGAATAAGCCTTGGACAAGGTCAGTGCAGTGACACCATATTTCACTGTAGGCTGATGAAGTAATTGAGCCCTTAATGTTGTCCTATTGTGTGTGATTGCCTTTGCCTGCTGATCATAGCACTTAATGGATCTGATGCAGTCATTTCTAGTATGTCACAGTAAACCTTGTGAGTTAATTTTAGCTCTCCTTAAATTGGATGGAAAACCCCATCTATTGCAGATCCATCCATGGAAGGTATTTCCATCCTATTTGGATGGGTGGTATTGCCCTGTACCATAGTGTGCCCTGTTCAGTAGTTGGCTCTTACTAGAACTCCTAGCACAACAAGGGAAATATGATATAATAGGCATCACTGAAACCTGGTGGGATGAGTCTCATGATTGGAATGTAGAAATAGAGGGGTATAACCTTTTTAAGAGAAACAGGCCAAGCAGGAAAGGAGGAGGAATAGCATTATATGTCAGGGATATTTACACCAGTGAAGAGATGCAGGAAGTCAATACTGGAAGCCAGGTGGAGAGCATCTGGATAAATATTAAAGGAGAGGGAAATAACAGGGATGTTACTGTGGGAGTCTACTACAGACCCCCGACTCAGGCAGAGGAATTGGATGATGCCTTTCTAGAACAGATAATCACATACTCAGAAAAGAGAGATGTAGTAGTGATGGGTGACTTCAACTATCCTGATATTTGCTGGAAGTCAAACTCAGCCAAATCCTCAAAGTCTAGCAAATTCCTCACTTGCCTGGAAGACAATTTCATTGTCCAAAAGGTGGAAGAGGCAACAAGGGGATCAGCCATTTTAGATCTGATCTTAACCAACAGGGAAGACCTAGTTGATGGGGCGCAAGTGGTTGGATCCTTAGGTGGAAGTGACCATGTTCTCCTGGAGTTTATAATACAGTGGAAGGGAGAAGCAAGGCATAGTCAGACACGCACTCTAGACTTTAGGAGAGCTAATTTCAATAAACTTAGAGAAATACTGGGAGTGATCCCATGGTCAGGAATACTAAAAGAAAAGGGAGTTCAAGACGGATGGGAGTTTCTCAAAAGGGAGATATTGAAGGCACAATTTCAAACAGTTCCAATGAGGAAGAAAAATGGAAGATGTCTCAAGAAGCCAGGATGGATGACTAAGGAACTTTCAAATGAGCTAAGTTTTAAACGGAACATGTATAAGAAATGGAAAAATGGAGAAATCACGAAAGAGGAATTCAAACAAATAGCCAGCACATGTAGGGGTAAAGTCAGAAAAGCTAAAGCGCAGAATGAACTCAGGCTTGCTAGAGAGGTTAAGAACAATAAAAAGGGCTTTTTTGGATATGTCCGCAGCAAAAGGAAGAAGAAGGAAACAGTGGGGCCACTGCGTGCAGAAGATGGCAAAATGCTAACAGGGGACAGAGAAAAGGCAGAATTACTCAACACCTTCTTTGCTTCAGTCTTCTCAGAAAAGGCAAAGGGTGCTCAACCTAAGGATAATGGAACAGGAGACAGAATAGAGGAAATTCAGCACAGAATAAGTAAAGAGGTAGTACAGGAATACCTGGTTAACCTAAATGAATATAAATCTCCAGGACCAGATGAACTACATCCAAGGGTATTAAAAGAACTGGCAAAGGTGATATCGGAGCCATTGGCAATAATCTTTGAGAACTCCTGGAGAACAGGAGAAGTCCCAGAAGACTGGAGGAGGGCAAACGTTGTCCCCATCTTCAAAAAGGGAAAAAAAGAGGATCCCAACAATTATCGTCCAGTTAGTCTGACATCAATTCCAGGAAAGATTCTAGAGCAGATCATTAAGCAGAGAGTCTGTGAACATTTAGAAGCCAATGCCATAATCACAAAAAGCCAACATGGGTTTCAGAAAAAGAAGTCATGCCAAACGAACCTGATCTCTTTTTTTGATAAAATTACCAGCTTGGTAGATGAAGGGAATGCTGTGGATATAGTATACCTCGATTTCAGTAAGGCCTTTGACAAGGTTCCCCATGACATTCTTGCAAACAAGCTTGCAAAATGTGGGATAGACAAGTTAACTGTTACATGGATTTGTAATTGGTTGACTGGCCGAACTCAAAGGGTGCTCAACAATGGCTCCTTTTCATCCTGGAGAGAAGTGACCAGTGGGGTCCCACAGGGTTCTGTCCTGGGCCCAGTGCTATTCAACATCTTTATTAACTATTTGGATGACAGAATTGGGGGCATACTTATCAAATTTGCAGATGACACTAAACTGGGAGGAGTAGCTAATACCCCAGAGGACAGGATCAAAATTCAAAATGACCTGAATAGACTAGAAAGCTGGGCCAGCGCTAACAAAATGAAATTTAACACAGAGAAATGTAAGGTTCTGCACCTAGGGCGGAAAAATGAAATGCACAGATATAGGATGGGGGACACCTGGCTGAATGAGACCACATGTGAAAGGGATCTAGGAGTCCAAGTAGACCATAAGCTGAACATGAGTCAACAGTGTGATGCGGCAGCTAAAAAAGCCAATACAATTTTAGGCTGCATCAATAGAAGTATAGTTTCTAGATCAAGGGAAGTTATAGTGCCACTCTATTCTGCTTTGGTCAGGCCCCACCTGGAATACTGTGTCCAGTTCTGGGCACCACATTTCAAAAAAGATGTGGAGAAACTGGAGCATGTCCAAAGGAGGGCAACTAAGATGGTGAAGGGTCTGGAAACCTTGCCCTATGAAGAACGCCTTAGGGAGCTGGGGATGTTTAGCCTGGAGAAGAGAAGGTTAAGAGGTGATATGATAGCCCTGTTTAAATATTTGAAGGGATGTCATATTGAGGAGGGAGCAAGCTTGTTTTCTGCTGCTGCAGAGACTAGAACGCGGAACAATGGATGCAAACTGCAGGAAAAGAGATTCCACCTCAACATTAGGAGGAACTTCCTGACAGTAAGGGCTGTTCGACAGTGGAACACACTCCCTCGGAGTGTAGTGGAGTCTCCTTCCTTAGGGGTCTTTAAGCAGAGGCTGGATGGCCATCTGTCAGGGATGCTTTGACTTGGAGTTCCTGCATGGCAGGGGGTTGGACTGGATGGCCCTTGTGGTCTCTTCCAATTCTATGATTCTATGATTCTAGAGCATTTTCGGGGAGTTGTGATACTTACTTGTTGCAGCAAAATAGAAATGTTTTTGTTATTAGAAAACGGGGGCTATAATTGCAAGTAGCAGTTTTTCCAGATGGCTTTAACAGCTGCAGTTAAGCACTTGTCAAATCTTTTCATAGATTCTGAATTTAGTTCATTAATGTCCTGGTGGCGCAGTGGTTAAATGCCTGTACTGCAGCCACTCACTCAAAACCATAAGGTGGCGAGTTCAAGACCGGCAAAGGGCTGAAGCTCGACTCAGGCTTGCATCCTTCCGAGGTCGCTAAAATGAGTACCCAGATTGTTGGGGGGCAAATAGCTTACAATTGTAAACCGCTTAGACACTCATTAAGGGTATGAAGCGGTATATAAATGAAGCTATTTTCTTTTTAAATAGTGAAGAGTTAAGACAACATAGGCGCATTTTCCAAAAAATCTGTACTTTTTTCTTAATGTTATTACAGGCATCTCTCATTTAATGATGTAGATGTGATTCTGGGTATTGTTTCTTTATCAGAAAATTTGGTTCTGGAGACAGAAACAACATAGAAATAATAGGGACAGGTTCCTACATCACAAAAAAGAATAGTTCAGTAAACTCCAGTAAACTTTTTTATCCAAAGCTATCAAAATATACAAGGGAAATGAAATAAGCAAGTCAGATAAGCCTTGCAGAAGTAAACAAAAAGACTGAACCTTCTAGAGCAGTGGCTCTCAACCTGTGGGTCTCGACCCCTCTGGGCTGCAGCATTAAGAAGACTGAGAACCACCATTCTAGAGATATTTGAAAGCTTCTACTAAAATGCATCCAGATTTTTTTCTGTCACAAACCTCCACTTTTTTTTTTACATTTTTAATTTTGAGGGCCAGACTTAAGAGATCCATCCTTTTTAACATGGGCAGGGCAGGTGGCGAGTCTGGCTGCTTTCCCTTTTCTCTGTTTTGCTTTTAACACACATGCTCAGTAAGGGATTATGGAGGCAGGCACACATGGCTACAGTAAGATCGGCTAGAGCAGAATCACATTCCTTCCTAGCTCAATGTTTTATTGCACTGTTTACTAGAAATATGTTGCTGCAATCCTACCCTGAAAATTGCATTTCTGTAGCCTTCCATCACCACTTCCCAATACTGATACAGCTAAAAACCTCTAGCTAAGCAGAGGACGAAGCAGAAGACAGGGGCCTGGGTGGTTATAAAAAGACTGCAAAAACAAGCTTCTTTGTATTAGGCTTTGTTAACTGCAATATATTAACTGTATCAACTTTGTGTTTGGGAAGGACCGTGGGCTCTTTCGACTGGTGCTGGTTTTTTAAGAAAAGAGGGATACAAACTTCTTAAATTTTACAGGTATTGTTGCTGGTGGTGGCCGTATTGACAAACCAATCTTGAAAGCTGGACGGGCTTACCATAAATACAAGGCAAAGAGAAACTGCTGGCCACGTGTCCGTGGTGTAGCTATGAATGTAAGTAACTCTTTAATTTATTGCACTCATCTTGCTTGTTTTTTCCCTACAGTAATCTATTTCTTTTCTGACAAACGACTCAAGACTGTTTACAATTTTTAATTGTAATCCATTACTTCACAGCCATCATGGAAATGGAAAAGAAAAATAGGCCAGTTTTGCTACTGGCTCTTGACCGAGGTGGAATGGTCACTTCAGCCACATGGTGCTTGGAGTGGAGGAACTAAAGGGCAGTTGGATGGGTCAAGGAATCTCTTGACCCCCAAGTGGGCCTAGGTGGAATGACTGCTAATAGACACATTTGTAGTACTGCCCAAGTGATGTTCTAGTTCAAACAGAAGACAATGCATTGCCAGTACTTCAAAGGTTTAATTATGCATACATAACTAATGTACTTTTTGTATTGTACATATCAAGCTGGCTAAGTCATACATGTAAAACAAACAATTCACAAAACTAAAACAAAATCACTAATCATCATAAAATCAAAACATAACATTAGTTCTTATTGCAGTAATGTATGCTATTTCTTGAGGTTGATCAAAGCAGGCTTTTCCCCATCAGTTGTGTCTTCAGCATATTCTATCTTCAGTTCCATGGCATTAAGTGGGGTGGGACTTTGTATAGGTTTTGCCTTGAATAGCTGTTTCTTGTATTGAAATCATTTGTTGTTCTGCTTCTGACTCTGGGTTGTTCTTTACACAGCCTGTTGAACATCCTTTTGGTGGTGGCAACCACCAGCATATTGGTAAACCTTCAACCATTAGGAGAGATGCTCCAGCTGGTCGCAAAGTTGGTCTCATTGCAGCCCGGCGTACTGGCAGACTGCGTGGAACAAAGACTGTGCAGGAGAAGGAGAATTAAATCTTCAGTTCATTATATTCATAACAAAATAAATGCCATTATTTGTTTACGCCTGGTAAAATGTGTGAAAATACCTTTTTTTCTACTTATAACAATTTGTCAAACATTGAATGCATACGTAGGTGTCCTGAAACTGGATAATTGAACAAAACCTTTCAATTAGAGAGGCTACAAAAAACATTGTTCAGGGTAACTGCAATACTAAACTTGGCTCACAAAGTAATTTTTCCTGTGTTTTACTAAATAGTACAATAGCTAATTGTGTAACAGAAACTGAACTAGCTCTGTAGGGTTTCCCTCCCTCCCCCCTTTTTTTTCTGGAACAGTAGTTCTCACACTACTATTTGACAAATTACTCCTTAAATTGTGGGACATCTCCAAGTATAATGGGGAAAAACAAGTTCCTTGCTGCAACAGTAATGAGTGTTGCTGTGTCAACTTTAGATGTTTAGATTGGAGTAGCTTACTCATATGTTGAACCTAGATTTGTATGAAACCTGCTTCTCCATTTGTCTCTCCCCTTGTGGCACATCCATTATCCGTAATAATCCCATAAGGCCCATGGGACTGTCACAGGATGGGAAAACACCTATCCAAATGGAGATAGAAATTAGTACTTTCTGTTTAATGCAAAAGCTAGGATGGATCCAACCTTCTTTCTACAGTCTGTTTTGGCTCTTTAATGTAAATTACTTAAGGCTAATCTCAAAAAACTATTGCTCGGATAGACAGCCAGCTTTGAGAAGCTGGGTTGCTGCTTCATGAGCTTAAAAAACAGTTTCTAAACATCTTTTAGCCATCCTGATGAAGAACACTAAAATTCAAGCTTTCTTACTGATCCATTTGTAGGGCTAGCAAGAATTAGATGCTATTAGGCCAGCTTTACACCCCACTAATAAACTGCTATCCATGTGAAAAGTTAGCTAGCACCTGGTAGGCCTGTTCCCTGACTGCTGATGTTAAAAGGAAATCTTGGTCAGTGACGCTGATAACGGAAAACGTTGGCCAGTAAATAGGATATGTTCTTTTTTCCATTGCAGAGATTTCTGGAGTGTAACATTGGTCTTCCCTGAGAATGAGGGTACTAAACTAGAACAGCATACAATTTGTTCCATAGGCTCAGTGAACCATTTATAGCCAGCAAATGTAATTTTAACAATTTACAAAATGCACATTTCACAAGTTTTATTAGCAAAGGGTTAAGCATAAACCAATCTTAACGCAAGTTAATACCAAATCCAGTGAAATGCTTAAGCCCTTTTTATTGGAAATATTTTTAGAGGATCTCCAATTGTAGGTTGAAGCAAGAGGGCACCCATTTTTAAGAAACTGTCTTTAAAGCTTTTTAAAAAGCTTTGTTACAATTAGGCTTCATTTGCTACAAATAGATGTGCAACATAAGGTACCTTGTTTACATTGAGATAAATGAAGCTGAAAGGTGCAGACAAAGCACTTAGGAAATGCGTTTTAAAAATGGAAGAATATTAGCTAGGTGGAAACGGCATAAAGGCACACTGCAGTAGCCCATCTTCAGTATAAAAATTGTGAACTGCAAACACTGTGTTTATGCTTGCACAAAGTCCTGAAAATTAAGACTTAATTGTATAAATATGGTATTTTGCCAAAACATAGTTTTCCTTTCTCTGCTTTTCCTTAGTTTCAAATACAACATTCTGAATTTTTTCATCTTTGAACATGGCTCAAATACCAAACAACCGTCTGAGGTCAAAGTAAACGTTCGAAATGAGTTTGGCAATCCCATGTTTCAAATGTTAGCTCACACTTGAATACAGAATCCAAAAATATCATCGTGAAATATTAATACCAGTCTCAGGAAAACCAGTAAAGACAAAAAAAGTGGCACTTACTGGAATAGGCTGTGGAAGAAACAGCAGCAATTAGATTGTGTCCAGTTAACACCTTTGATGGGAGGTGAAAATCTCTGTTGTAGCCCCTCTTGAAATGTACTAAGGAGTTGGGGGGGGACCCTCTGGGGAGATGAGATAGGATTGCTGGAAAGGGAGGAAAGGATTTCCCTTTTGGATTTTGTCGAGTAAGTCAAATGTTTCCAAAGCAATCTACAAACTGGGAGCATTCTCCCTACCTCCTAGAAGCCCAAACTTCGCAACATACAGGGTTGGAAGATTTCAAGAGAAGGTCAAGATTACCTGTAATGTAATCAAATTATAAAGCTGAAAAGAAAAGGCTATGCCAGAAGTTTAATAGAGCTTTCAGAAAAAAATGTTGAAAAGAATAAATTGCACCCATTGGAAATAGTTAAAAGTTGTTTTGATAAAGCTTTCCATCACATCCCAAGATAAAGCAAGATATGCTCTATAATCACGTAATGCTTAAAATGTAACATTAAATATAACGAAAACATTTTATATTTTACATGTCACATCCAAAGTCTAATAGAATTTTATTTTTTAATATTTTTTGGTGATCAGGATAGTTTTGGCAAAGGTTTTCTGTCATTTACCTATATTCCTCTTGAATTAGACCCTGTGTTAGTAAAAATGGTGACTTTCCACCACTTCATTTTGAAATAGTGTAGCTCTGTTGCTGTTTGCTTTGTTATGTAGAAAACAGTACTACTCAAACAGTACTACTCAAAAGTGGTGATCCTTCAGTAGTTTCCAGGAAAGAAGAGCAATTCTACCAATGGACAAAATAAGGTGGTTTTTCCAGGCCCCATGGGGAAAATATAGCCAGTCAGCTACATCCCCTACAGATGACAAGATTATAAATCAAACTTAATTCTGTCCAAAGAGATACGAACACCCAACATAGGCAGCTGGGAACCACCTCCTCAGCACCTAATAGGCTATCTGAAAGTATGAAAATGTATGATAGGAGGGAATAGTGCGTCCACTGGTCCTCAAAAATGTAGACAAGTTCTTGACTAGCTGTAACAGCCTACCCCCACCATGGTTAAAATGTCAATGAAAAGCAGATTAGTGGTCCAAAACACAATGCAGAAATGATCCAGTTTGAGACTGCTTTAACTTTGCTGGCTCAGTGCTGGGGAATCCTGGGAATTATTTATTGTGGCACCACAGCTCTCTGTCATAGAAGGCTAAATGTCTCATTAAACTATAGTTCCTGGAATTCCCTAGCATTGAGCCAGTGCAGTTAAAGGAGTCTCAAACAGGATTATTTCTGCAATGTGTTTGGTATCTGAGGCAAAAGAACTTGCTGGCAGACTAAGTACTTGGATGGGAGACTGCCAGCAAATATCCGATGGTGTAAGCTATATTTCAAAGGAAGGAACTGGAAAAACTATATCGTGAGTACTCCTTGCCTAAGAAAATCCAGGAAATTCATGGGGTCACCTTAAGTGGACATACAGTTTGAAGGCACATACATACACATTGAAGACCACTGTTCTGTGCTCCCTCTTCAGACTCATTCTAGGTCTGGGACAACTGATTACGAAACAAGGCTCCAAAAGATCATGAATTACTGTGTAGTTCAATAAACATTCTATGGAATTAAACACAGCAACACTGAAAATATAAAGTCAATTTTTCAGATCCACATACAAGCTAAAGCAAAAGGGGGCAAAGCAGATTTTGTACTGAGAAAGAGAGAGGTGTCCAAGAATGAAACACCATAAAAAGAGATAGTAAGTACAGGTACAGGAATGAATGTAGAGTAAGAACTCATGAGCACCTAAAATAACTTTTCTTGGACAAACTAAATCCTGGAGGAATTAAATAAAAATAAATTTAAAGATGTACAACAAAGAGCAACAGATGGTGCTTTTTGAAAAGACACATGTACAAAGATCAGATAAATGCCCATGTGGTAAGTAAAAAAATAACCAGTCAATTATGACCCAGAAATTAGTGCAATACAATTATGAAAACACATATTTGAATGAAGAAAATTAGGCAATCCTTAAATAGATCATTTTGGGTATTATAATGACAGTTAAAGGGACAGAGATTTAAAAGCTGGTGCCTTTAAACACAAACCTTTAAACACAACTTGTTTAATTAGCACTCTTCTTAAAGAGCATTAAAGGAGTCTTTATAATCAAACAGAAAATCCACACATGGGAATATTTTGCTCTATGCGTGAGAACTGCCTTGAACAACTGCAGTGAGCAATCAGGACAGCCATCCCGGACCACCAGGACTGAAATGGACCCATATTCAGCCAGAATGGCCACAGGAATTGGCACTAAGGCAAGGCATGAAGCAAATGTATGAACTTGCTTTTGCCAATTGCTGGCATCTAGGTTAATTGGAGAGCTACAGTTTGAAATAAAACAGCCAACTGTGGGCAGGAACTGTGTCATTTACAGATCAATATAGCTGTGGAGCACACAGAACTGCATTACTCAAATGCTTCCTTTGGACTGACACAATCTAGAACTTGAGCAAGGCTTTTAATAATAGGTCTCCTGAAGGTCTTTCATTCATTACCTTATGTTAAATGGATTTGATGGCACAGAACAATGATGGTGATACTGTATACCCAATTTTTCAAATGCGCTTTTAAGTGTTCATATTTCTTCACATATATTATCTACCCTCCATTACAATTTGGCAAGAACTGGCATGCCCAAAACTACATAATGAGTTCATAGCATATCTTGAGTCTGAACTGGGAACTTTCTGATCTTTACCTTGTTTTTTTAGCCAATGTGCTTCACCAGCTCTTCATTATGATTATCCTAACAGATTAAGTTCTAATTTCCTTGATATATGCATTTTTTCCTTCAGTATTTGCAATTTAAGCACCTAGGAATCCGCTATGGGTCAAATCCACAGCAGAACAGAACCTGAGCATAAGTGAAATTCAGTAAGTGCAACTACATAAGCTAATGAACAGGAAGATGCCAGAAATAGGTTCAGGTAATATGCTACACTAATAGTGTCACTATGGCAGTATTTTTTTAAAATTAGACAAACAGCAGCAACCCCAATTTGAATTTTATAACACCATCTAATCCCTATTGAATTTAATATTTAATTGGTCACAAATTTACTATTTTGTTTACCACTGGCATCTGATACCAAAAAGGATAGCTATTCAGAATGAGAACAAAAGTATGAAGGGGAGCAATTTGTACCAATGTTTATTCATTAAGGTACAATTGTTTTCTTTACTGCAACAGCATTCATATTGCATGCACTAGATTCTCTCCAGATAATCTAATTCCTTTTCCACATAAGTAGTGAAGCAAATTGTGATGAAGGATGTGTATCTCTTTCTTCACCTATTAGCCATAGGAATTTAAAAAGATGAAATGGTTACTGTCCCTTTAGGGAAGGCTAAAAAATACAAAAACAGTAATTCAAAGCATGTCCCTCCTGGTCAAAAGAAGGTGACAGAGTCTAAAGATCAGTTCACAAATAACTTACATCACTTAATTAAAACATGAAAACCTGCTTCTCAGAATGTAAACCAGCACTACAGAAAAGCACTGTGTTGAATCCTAAGCACTCTTTGCAGAAGGAAATTGCCAAGGGGCATTCCCTGCTCCCTTCTTGCCCCTATATAACTAAAACCCTTTGAGTAGAGGGACCATTCTGAATAGGATGGACTGTGTCAAGGGAAGAGAGAAACATCACACTATGACCAAAACAAAAAACCAACTTATGCAAGTAGAACTTTCCTCAGTGAAAGTTCTGCTGCTTTATCTTTGGAGAGTCACTGTTTTACCAAGTGCTCCATGTACCATAGATTACCTAATTCAGGATGGTCTCCAACCGTCACAGGATCGAATCCACTGCATATGACATCATATAATGTTCTAGCCATAACACCTGACTCACAATTGCCCATTCTTTCACGAGGCACCACTTGCTGGGGCATTATGAAATTATGCACACGCAACAGTGAGAACCAGCTTCACACCATTTGTGTTTTCTATTACCAGTTACAGCCATAACATTTCTCAAATAACTTTTTCTGCTATGAGAACGTTCTCAAAACATACATTTCCCTTATTTTTTGTTGTTGTTGCAAAGAGCCGGTCTGAATAATGCAGACCTCTCTGAACAAATCTTGCCAACAAAACCTCACAATCGCAAGTCAGAAAAGACTTAAAGGCACACAACAACAACAAAATATCCATGATAGTGTAACCTTGTAGAGTAAGAAGAAGTTAAATGTTCTGTCATACAATAGTAGTATTATCAGCAAATTTACAAAATGATAACAGAAGGGGACGTTTTCTTCAACAAACTTCAGGAGAACTGATGGGCTTGTCCCACAAACATAGCAGTATTTTTTATTTAAGCTCTACTGTAATGTATGAGAACTATGCAGGCAACTGTCCTTTGTTCTGTGCCAGCCAGGGCACTCAGAAAATGTAGAAACCAACATAAATGAACATGTTCCAGAAAACATGGAAACAAACACAAACATTTTGCAGCAGGTTCTTAAAGTGCAATTCCATTTTGAAACCACCTCCAGGGTGATGGCAGCAAGACAACATTTGCATCTACATGAACGTGTGCCTAGAAGGGCAAATCTAACCTACTTATTCTACTTCTACCTCGTTAAACTGATACAGAAATTTCAAATACATGTTCATCTTTCTTTGTAATTTACTAATTACATAAGCAAAATGACACCCACTATCTGATTATATACATATACTGCCTGAAAATCCTTTTACTAATTACATCCTAATTTGCTTGGGAAGCAAATCAAATCAGTACCTGTGTTTCTGAAACTACTTCAAAACACATGGATATTTTTTAAAAAGATATTATTTCATTTAAAAATCATAAGGTTTAAAATTCCATTTTGGATTCTTTTTATTTCTCTTTTGGTTTTTGAATCTTGAGAGGATACCGCAGACATGCTTTCAATTTTTTCCACAATTGCTAAAGACTAGAATCTACATTCAAACAAAAAACTGAGGCTCCCATGACTTTTGGCATTCAAAAGCTCCCCCCAAATTATACATTTAAAAAACCCCGTAAGTTGGCAGCCATGCATGGCTACTTAACTATGGTGGTTTAGCAGCTAACACACACACACACACACAAAGACCTTTAAAGTCACCCAGTGAGATAGTGGCAAAGATTGATTTGCACATAGAACTATTAGGGTGAAGAAAACTATTCACATAAACACATTCTGATTACAAACATACTTTAAAAAAATCCTACAGGTGGACAATTTATTTATATTTAATGTCAGATAATTAGGAAAAATGTAAGATTATTTTGCTGCTGGATGGATCACTTTTATGGAAGACAGGGATTTCCGATTAACTGTTACAACAAAAATTCAATAATCAGTGGAAAAATAAAATTAAACATTTAGGCACTTTGAGGACTTGTTTTAATGTGTGCCATTAATATTGAGGTATTACATTACAGTTTTGCAGCAATTGCTGCCAGAGCTCTGACAAAAGCATGCATTAATTATTCTTCAGAACATTTTCATTTAAAATGAATAAATTTGATGTTTTGAAGGAGAAAAGGAAATCCCTTTCTCAGGTTTCTGCTACACATTTATATGAGGCCACATTTTAGAAAAGTCTCTTTTATGGTGAAAGATTAGCCACATTACTCCCAAACTGATCATCCAGAAACTTCTTCCCCCATGAATGGGAAAAACAAATTAATGCCTTATGAAAGTAAGTTTTTAAAAAATCCACAATCACTTAATGTTTCTTCATTTTTTCCAAGGCTGAAGTAACAAGTTCTGTGTTTTTGTATGCAAAGATAGTCTTTGAAACATCATGTTTAACAATAATTACTGGTCCAAGGGAATATGAACTGTTGCAGATCAAATACAAAAACAGGCTAATATTCTGATTTAAGCCAGTAGTAAACATACCCAAATATACTGGGAATGTTTTGCCTGAATGTTGTCAACCAATCAAATTAAATGCTATTAAAAACATAACAGTTAATATGAATACTAGAGAAAATCTGGAAGAGTAAAACGATAATTGCTACATAGAATATTTAAAAATGGTTTAAGACTATCTCATTATACTAAATGCAACAGAACACACTTCTGATTTTCTAACTTAGTTCATTTCAACTATAAATACTAGTCTTGATAAGCAGCGTTGTTTGTATTAACTCAGTTGTAAAAAATACCATCAAGCTTGTGCTCATTAAATATATATGTATATATAAAACATACAAAAAGTACAAGATAGTCACATTAAGAAACTATTACAGTTTTGCTTTTTATTCTTTATCAAGGGTCAAATTTCTGTCCACCAAATCTCAATGCGACTTTTTAAGTTCCAGAATTCAGTATAGTGCACAGAATCCAACTACCTGTGCAGTCTGTTCTTTAAAAAAAAAACCACACACACACCACAGGACAAAAATGATCTTCTTAAATCAAATTCTATTTGTGAATTCAGCAAAATAATTTCTATAAAATAAAACAGCAAATATTTAAATAGTATAGGGTGGGCTGTATCTGTTTTGCAGGGGTATTTGGTTTTTCGACAAGTTCCAAAATAATTACACACATTCAAGTTACCAATTTTAATTTAAATACAGTATTTACTGATGCGTTCCTTGAAGTCTTTAAACAAATGTTTACTCTGGAATAGAAAGATACCTCAGATTTGTATTTGACTAACCAGTAGTTTGTTTTTCAATAATCAAACCCTGCTTCTAAGGTTAAGATTTCTCTTATAATGGATAAAGAGCTAAGACAATTCTAGCTTTCAAGTAGAATTGTGAACGAGCAGAAAACCAGCAAGTTAACTTGGTGCAGTGGCACTCACAAGTATTGTGTGATTTTGTTGACTTCCACTTCACTGCAATGCAGTAGAAAGGAAAGTGTTATCAAATAAGCTCTACCAAAGAAACAAAACAAGCACACCAAATACAGTCTATTATGTTCCAGGCATCCTGGCATAGCAAAAATTTGCATATTTGTTTTAAATCTTTTAATTTCCTATTACTGAAAACTAAGTGTTCTTTTATCCCACCCAGAGACAGAACTGTCAAACATTAGATGTGAGGAACATATGTGCAACTGAAAACCACTTGTTTGTCACATTGCCCAACCCGCCCCCTCCCTGTTTTATAATCTAGATGTCAGAAGAAAAGGCTCTGAACAACACAGTTGTCCCAATGGGATAACTGTTAATTTCTTTCCTCACTGGCTACACTAACCTGGTGTGAAGCCATGCTAAATGTTACAGCTTAACTATAGCTTCAAAGTGATTAACCTAATACCAGAATGAAAAAGGCAATGAAAAAAGACCTAGAAACAATGTTACATCACCAATTTTCCACATCAACCAAATAATTAAAAGGTTACCAGTCATTACGTTGCTCATAGTAAAATCGACTCCAGTGGCAAAGAATTACATGAAACTATTTTTTTCCTGGTTGACATGGACAGGCTTACTTTTTGGGGGGGGGAAGGAGTTGATCCAACTGCCGTTTAGGCAGGCAACACTGGTTGTAGAGCGCAGCAGATATATCAAGAAATTAATTGTTGTAGATCTGTGAGTTCTCATCAAGACAAAAAAATGTTTCTTGCTTAAGAATTAACAGTCAAACATTAATATACTATATACACCTTTGCCATTTACACATTAGCATCAGGCCATTTATTACAAAACACTATACACTTTCCACTGCAGGCAGGTTATATATTGACAGCAATTTTCTGCAGATAAGACAGTGAATAGACTCTTCACTCCATGTTGATTAGGAATAGTTTTTTTTTTCTAAATATTAGCCAGACACAGAGAAAAGTTGGACTGTAAGGCCTGGGTGCACAGTCTTGATGGAGCAAGTTAATCATGTGCATTTCCACTATTCTTTCGTCTGAGGTGGTGAAACCTCTTCACTGCCTTCAAAATTTTCTTGTGCTCGTTGGCCAGGTCTCTGAGGGTTGTTCATATGATGTGCTGCTGGGCCGGTATATGGCTGTCCATGCACATGGTTATTCTGTAAGAGATAAAATGCATTGTAAGAACAACTGCTTCTACTTTATCATTTTAAAAAAAGAGTAACTGTTTAGCAACATATTTTTAAAAACTGGAGAGAAGTCTTGCCTGTTAAATAGAACTAAAAATCAAACAAATTTACACTGAAAGCAAAATGTAGTTAATTAAGTCCAACTTCATGCAAAACCTCAAGCAAGAGAAACTGAAAAACATGTTAACCAACTTATATGAAGACCTTAAATTAAATAAGTCTTCAAAAAATAAAATGGTGGAGCGAAAGTATTTATAATCAGCACAGAAAATAGGAAGTGGCAAATGTGAATGTTCTTCAAAGGATAGTTAGAATTCTTGTGTCAAGCTTAAATAAATGGTTAACTTGTATTGCTAGCCCTCAAAACATCTACTAAACTAAATGGGCTGATATGAACCATTTGTATACCTTCATGTAATATCAAATTGCATCAGTTCCAAACCTGTAACTGGAATTAAAATATAATCTCTGTGCATTCAGGAAGTGAAAAAAAGCCAGCTCTTGTGAGAAAGTGAAGACACCACATGAACAGATAAGGGAGCTGGTGGACAACTTGTGATTTAATTTTGAGGGGATTGGGTCTGTATCACTTACCAACTGCTCTGCTGAGAACATCAGTAAAGAAAGCAAGATGAAAGCAAATGAGCAGGAAAGGAAATTAACAGATTAAGGACAGACAATTAATGATTTAGAAAAGATAAGGGGTCAAAACTGCAGTTATCCATGACTCTCAAATATGGCTAGGGTCAGATTCATATTAATTTCCAGAGCTAGTGATTTTTTTAATAAAGGCATTTTATTTTAAGGGAGGTTTAACCCAGAGTTCAGTATTCATTAGCTATTTTGTGTCTCGTGTGTCCTTTCAGAAAATCTAACTAAAGTCCAGCGCTGTAATTATCTTTTAGTCTGATTACATCAACAAGTGTTATGGGGAAACTTTTAAGTCTAATAAATGACTTAAAGCACAACAGAATCAGAGACTTCAATGTGGTTCAGAATTTTGTTTAGCAGATCATTCTATTAAAATGTTATGTGAAGATTAGGTATTTTGCCAACACATGGGCTTGAATTCTAAAATGGTTCACTAATGCATGAATAGGACATGTTGCATTTTGGAATTTAATTTTCTTCTGGAGATACTTGTGAGAACATTCATGGCTTTGGCCATGATATAAGCTACACAGAAAGAAAAAAAGGTTGGTAGGTAGCCAATATCCGTATGGTTGCTTCCATGTAGACATTCTATTGATCCTTTTAAGACATGAACCTACTGAACATAAAAGACCTTTGCCAGACTCATGTGTGACTATATGATTATGTGGCAACTTGTGTCTAAAAAAAAATAAGTTTACAATATATTTCTAATCAAGCTGAAGCAAAATTTACACAATGTTAACATGACCCAATATACCTCTGTTCAAGATGTTTTTCTGCTCACCTGTTGATACTGGGAGCCAGGTGAATGGGGATACAATGGAGCATCTTCAGGTGGAGAGGACTCGTGTTCATCAGGTGCATCTGGATCATCTGGCTCCTAAAAAGAAAAAAAACATTCTAATTAAACAACAATAAAAATATAGGTCACAATAACTCTTTTCTCTAAATTTTGTCAATTAATATTCCAAACTTTATGCACAATATACCACTCTCAAGTCAGAGTCATTTAAAGAATTATAAATTAGATTATGTGAGAATCCTGGTACTGGGAGTAGGGAGGGACAGTATCTCAACCTTTCATTTCTCTCAAAAGTTATCATTGGAGGCAAGTAGGAAGATAAAAGGAACCACACTATATCAAATCAAAAATCTATATAATCCAACATTCTATTCAAAAACTGCCATCTAGATAGCTGAAGGAAACCCACGATAGCAATAGAAATAGCAAGTACATTTCTATACTGCTTATCAGTGCACTTAAGAACTCCCTAAGCAACATGTAAGCTAATTGCCCCCAACAAGCTGGGTACTCATTTTAGTGGCCTGCGGAAGTATGCCAGGCTGAGTTGACCCTGGAGCCCTGGGATTGAGCTCACAACCTTGTGGCTGTGAATGGCTGCAATACAGGCATTTAACCACTGTGCCACCAGGGCTCCTTCCACAAATAGTATAGGAACAAAACAGTATAATGTTCCCAACCTAAGGTGATTTTTAAAAATACTCTTCATCTACTGATCAACAGCCTCAATCCAGAACATGGTAACAATGCAGAGAGGAATGGTTCCAAGGCAGGAGACTGTTTTTATTTTCCTGCATATCTACAGAGTTTCCAAGTATGCTCATATGCAGAAATTTGTGTATTTTTTGTGAGTAGCTGTGATGCACTACCCTACTAGCTGCCAAATTTATTAGAAAAAATATGCTTCTGTAGAAAACTGTTTCCCTTCTCTGAGTCCACAGTCAGGCTTCAGTCTTAATGTTAATACTGTACCTCTAAGTAGCAACTTTGCAAACAAAATCTAGTACCATATGCTCCAGTACCATAAAAAGCTGAGAAAAGCCCCTATGTCTGTTTTAAACACTACTGTAACAGTTATCAATAGACACACAATGGGTCTCCTATTTTGTCCAATTTCGATCATCCCCCCGCCACCATATTTAACCGGAATCAGAAGAATAACACTTCAGAATCTAGATGTCCTTGGGAGGAAAACAACAGCTAAGTAAGCATCTTGTTTATGAAATGCAGGTCCAATGGCTTTATCTATCAACAGGTGAAAACCCGTCTCAAATACATGCCCAGATATGTTTTGGGTTATAACTGCAATTAACCCCAGCCAATATAATCAATGGCCAGAGATTGTAGGAAATGCAGTCCAAAACAATTTTCTTCTTTCAGCGGACTGAACATAATCTATTTCATCTTGGTTTCAGCCATTGTAAACAATAAACCAAGAAAATATCTACAACTTTGAAAAATGTCAGTGTCCCTTAAATATAAGACAAAGTTATGGTGGATTGATGTCAGTCAAAAGAGAAATCTGTTAAGATAATGTATGACAAAAAGCTGATAAACTTGACATTTCAACAAATGCACACTAATCTGTAGTGCAACTAGCATTTTGCTATGGAACTTGCATCACATTCTGTAAGGCATTTTAATACATTCATTATTTGTCAGGCAATGGATGTCATATTGCCATTAGGTGAAAATTTAGTACTTACTTCCTCTGGGCACAGCTCACAAGCTTTCGCAAGGGTCATTCTTGCACTATGTGATCTCTCCAGAAAGTAGCCATTTGATGTTTCATTACTCTGGACTGGAGGAGACCAGTTATTATATGTATATTGTGGGTTGCCAGTGTATGGCCTGCGTTCAAGCTCATCTCCAAGCCACTCTACTGCCCATGTCCATTTTCTTTTCAAATCTCCATTGCTCTGTATGAGTAAAATGTAAATAATTCAGTATCTGTGAATACATTCTTCAAACATTTTACCTGAACACAGGTTTTTACTAGGAGGTACCATTTCCAATTCATTACTCTAATCATTATAAAAGCAGGATTTTTTTAACGGCATGTTTTTTGACAATTTATTTTACTATTTAATTTTATATTTATTTTAATTCTATTTAATTTAATTCTTTAATTTAATATTTTTGGCCATGTTCTGACAGGGGGGATGGGGAAGCAGTCAACAGTGCCTGTTCTCCAACTACAATCTGCAAAGAGGCAGTCAGCAGTACTTGTTTCTTCATCAAGACTCCAGAGTTAGTTTTATCTCCCTTTTTCCAATGATGGAACCAAATTAACATTGCTTGCTTGTTATTCCAATGTTTTCCCCCTCTTCTACCCAATCTCCCATTTTAAAAACCTCTATTAATTATATGAAGGCAATAATGATGTTTAGCCAGCAAGGCAGGATTAAAAAAAAACCTGATGTGAAATTAGAAGAAAGCAACAGTCATAACAATTAACATTTGGATGAGGGGGGGGGGGAGGGATTTGGATATTCCTGCCATGTGAGCTGCCACTTGAAATTTAACTCAACTGTGGATTGCTCCTCTGAGCCATCCATAGAATGAAATATTTTAGTGAAATTAAACCAATATAAAACTAGTAATAGTTAACTGAGATCAAAAGAGTTACTTGTAAAATCTGGTAGGCTACTGGACAGTTGCTGAAGAGAGCCACCATGCACTTTATACACTGGTAAGCCCTTTTTTGATAATGATTCTTGGAGCGCTGAATGGTATCAAACAGTCCATCCCTGTCATCTGGAATTCCTTTAAGTGCATTGTGAATCCTGAAGAGAAATCAAAAACACCAAAATGTTACTTTTTCAAAGCCTGGAAATCTCTACACAAATATCAATGGCACAAATAGTTTTATTAAATAGATTCAATAAAACCTAGCACTGAAATGAAAGGTGCCTTTCTACCAAAAGGTCCTATCTCTTTGCAAGAAGGACTTATGTCCAACAGAAGTTATTTCCCTCAAATTCTCCTGTAACTCACCCCCCAAAACACTCTTTTTGTTTCAAAAGGCTTCCTAAAGTTCCAAAAACATGTAAGAGTTACAGTAGAAGAGGGACCTGAATAGAAAAGATTACAAGTAATTTAACAAGATAACACATCTATCAATAGTTGTATAGAGTTTCCTACAACATTTATAATTGTTTCCAATTATAAATTACCAATATGCAAAGTCAATCTGAACTTCTCATGTACTGCTATAACCACCATGTGCTTTTCCTGCCAAAACACATATGCCTAGATGTCACATGGATAGAAATTTTTTTTTGAATGCCAGAATTTGAAATGCTAACCTGTGGGTTTGCCAAGAGTCCTCAATTAGCAAAATTTGCAAAAGCAGATCCAAGTAAGGTCGAAGTTCATATGTGTATGAATATGCAACCTTAAAAAGATAGAATGAGAGAATATTAACATATTTCCAGTAGTTTAGAAATGTAGTACAGTGGCGTATAGGCAATATCTGAATAAGAATAACACTGTGATTAAGATTTCATTCACATGTCACAAACCACAAAATATTTCTGCATTATTATTTAAGATTTTATCATTGGGTGGTTATTCAGTTTCTTTGGTGTCAGTGAGTTTTCTATTTAATTATATCTAAGTACAAGACATGTTCCTTGTTAGAGTACTCATAACTACAGGTAATGGACAACAAATGTGAAAAAGCATCTTCAACCAGTATCTTTGCTGTTTTTCAAAACAGTAAATTCTGCCAATGATTCTGTTTGTAAGTAACACCAACTTTTCTAAGTTACCTCCTGATTTCTTATGAATCAAGAAGTAATTAAATGTGAAATGGGGAGAAATAGATATTATTATTATTAACCTTTATTAATATAGCGCTGTAAATTTACACAGCACTGTACATACAGTACAGTGGTCCCCCGGGTTACGAAAGTAATCCGTTCCGGATTACTTTTCGTAACCGGAAATTTTCGTTTCCCAGGGGAACCACTTTGTTTGCCGGACCGCGCGGCCAATTTAAAGGGGCCGCACGGTTTTTTTTACTCATATCCTGGGGTTTTCTTCGTAAGCCGGGGCCATTTTTGCGGCCCCGGCTCTTTCGGCTCCCGGGGATTTCGTTCCCCGGGGGCTTCGTATCCCGGGGGACCACTGTAATTTAATTAGATAGTTCCCTGCCTTCATGCTTATAATTTAAAGAGAACGACACAAAAGGGGAAGGGAAAGGTGGTGAGGAAGGGGATCAAATCCAGCAGTTCTTCACTTTCTCTGAGGCCTGGACCAAGGCGGATGGGCTGGAGGGAGGGCTCGACTTCTTAACACATAATCAGGGCGGAGAATCCTGGGGCAGAGAAGGGCACTTGCCTGGGAATTAAACAATATAGTTTTGAAACTGAGTCAACAACAAAAGCTTGTACTGGATGCAGAAGGGGAAGGGGAGCCAGTGAAGGGAGGAGACACATTCTCAAAGCAGCGAGCAGATGTGATAATACATGCAGCTGAGTTTGGAAAGAGATTAAAGGATGGAGGTGAGAGAGAGGAAGCCCTGTCAGAAGGAGGTTACATTACAAATATAATAATAGTTCAGATTTTGGTCATCTAGTGCCAAACCAAGAATAATCATGTATATAAACTAATGATTGTTTAATTTTGGATAATATAATACAAATATAATGGGAAATCAGTGAGAGGTATAATAACATTTTTATTTTCTAAGGGTGGTCAACAAATAGCCTCTATACTTAAAATATTCCAGGGCAAAGTTACCTTGCAACTTTTACATGGGGTTGAAATTTAGGGATGGAATGAGAAGTTGCTTGATCAGCTAGAAGCAATTCAAAACAGTAATTTTGGGTCTTTCCCATGGTACTCCTGCTGTACATTTAAGACTAAAAGTTGGGCTGCCTTTAATCTGTGCAAGCGTTCACCTGAAACTGTTAAAATATTTTAACAATGTGGGTGGTTTATGTACAAACCATTTAGTAAAACTGCTTTTGGTACTTAAGGGAAGAGTGATGTAGTGGCTTGAGCATTACACTTTTGACTCTGGAGACCAGGATTAATCCCACTCAGCCATGGAAAACCACTAGGTGACCTTGGGCATGTCACTCTCTCAGACTCACGAGGAAGGCAAAAGCAAACCCCTTCTGAACAAATCTTGCCAAGAAAACCCTGTCATAGGGTGCCTGGGGTCACCATAAGTCAGAAATGAGTTGAAGGCACACAGCGGCTGCCTGTTTTGCAAACTTACACCTCAGTGATTGACTGTTTGCCCAGGATGCTAAGCAAATGTCAGCTTGGTCCAGCAATCAACATTTTCCAGGTAGTACCTTCATTTTAATAATAACAAATACGTATTTCTCGCTACCTTATTGACCTTTTGAAGTGTCCCCTTACAGAATCCATTTACCAATTTTCATTTTCAAAGTACAGTCGGCCCTTCATTTCACGGTCTTGAGACTCATGGTTTTGATTATTCGCGAGGTCAAGGCCACTAATGCAAGCATTCCTCCTCCCTTTCCCTGCTCGATCTCTCCTTGGGAAGCCTGGGGGGAGACTGGGGAGGTGAAGGCAGGAGGTACCTTGCCTCCCCCAGACCCTTGTCCTCCCCCCACAAGACCCTTCTCCTCCTTGCCTAAGGAGAGGATCGGGGAGGAGAAGGGTCTTGGAGGGGCCAAGGCACTTCTTGATTTCTCCTCTCCAATCCTCTCCCTGGGCTGCCCAAGGGACTTGCCCTCTCCTCCCTGATCCTTTTCTTAGGATGCCCAAAAAAAGGATTGGGGAGGAAAAGGGTCTCAGAGGGACCAAGGCACCTCGTCTTCTCCTCCCTGATCCTCTCCTCAGGATGCCCAAGGAAAGGATCAGGGAGGAAAAGAGGCCAAGGCACCTCTTGCATTCTTTTCCTCATCATCTCCATGGGCTGCCCAAGAAGATGATGGGGAGGAGAAGGGGGAGGGAGCCAATTAAAGGGACCCGCTCACCCTTCCCTTTAACTTCTGAGTGGAGAGCAGAGTTAGTCACGATTTTCCCATATGCATGGGGGTCTCATTCCCCTAAACCCCGTTAATATGGAGGGAGGACTCCCTTTCCATAACTTCAGGGAGAATTTCCGTTCAATTCCTGTCAAATGGTTTATCACTGTGGGCTGGGTCAAATGGAAGATACTAAACATTATGCTTTAAACTGTCCTTTTTCTAGTAACATAAGATGGAGATTTCTGAACCAGACTTTTGGAAGATTTTCAGTTCCCAAAGAGGAATGTATCAATTATTTACTGGCAGATGCACTCCTGCATGTTACTTACTAAGCTGCTATTTTTAATTTATCGTTTAAAATTAGAGTTGTTATCTGTTAGATTTTTCACCAAATTGCAGTTAGCATTTTAATTTTATATTTTAAAAAAATTATATGTTGTAACCACCACTTTGTATTTTTTAAATCTATGACTGTTTTTGAAGTTGTTTTAACGACTATGTGTTTATGCTGTGACTTGGAATTATATAATTGAACTAACTTATGTATAAAACTGTAAGAGTTTGAGTGCTTAGAGAAATCTTATAGCATCTTTTGAGACTAACTGCAAGAAGGAAATTGGCCTCATGAGCCTTTGTAGACTTTAGCCTACTTCCTCAGATGCATGCTGCACTAGGATTCTGGGAGATCAGGCTTCAAATCCTTACTTGGCCACTGAAATCCACTGAGTGACCCTGTGATCAGCCTCAGAGGGAGGAAGGCAATGGTAAATCCCTTCTGAACAACTTCTGCCAGGAAAATCCCATGATATGGTTTTCTTAGGATCACTAGAAGCTGGAAATTACTTGAAGGCACATTATGATGTAAGAATTAGCTATCATGTTGTTTCCCTTTAAAAAGGAAGCATATAAGCTCTGACAACTCAAATAGTAATTTCAAAAATATGTATTGCAGCTTTTTCCAAAGGAAGGATGAATCGCATAGCATCAAGTGCTCCTCTAGTCCTGGATATGGAAAGTGATAAACTAGGGAAATCCAAGGAGCCATTCCAAACACCACCAATTCAACCAGATGCGGATGGAAAGAACTATGCTCATTACTATATAATTCCAAGATCAAATTAATCATGCTCCTTGTTTTAAATGCATGTAAAGCAATTTTCTTTTCACATATTTCTATACTGTTTTATTGTTTTGTATGTATTCTATAAAGGTTGATATAAACATTTTGAATAAATGAAATGAATAAAATCATCAGTTGATTTTGGAGAATAATGATGCAGGGTCTAAACAGGCTTATCTATATATAGGTTACTTCAATAAAATGCTCTTTATCTTTATTTATTACCTGCCAAAGTAATTCACTGAGGACTGTAGATGAAAACTGAGGATTTTCCCAACAGCAGAAGCGAAGTAGTTTGATGGTCTCTTCGGAATTACTGCAGTCCTCAATTATTTTTTTTACATAACTAGTCCGCACAAACAAAATGTCTGCCACATTCTGCTGAAGTGCCATTATTGGCTGTGATAAATTAGGGTCGCCATATGGGTTGCTAAGTGGAGGGTTACCTAAAAAGAAACACTTATTATTTTATTTGTACTTTGTACTATATGGTACCATACACCTATTAATGCAGTCATCTTATAAAATTATTTCATGTAATATGTATATGATACATTAAATATAAATGTTAATATGTCTTGCTGTTTGGTATGAAACTTGTAGGCACTCACTTGGAAGTAAGTCTGTCTTATAAATACACAATCATCTGATGTTGTCACAACTGTGATCACAAAACTATTAAAGCCATTTACATACAACATGGAGGTGCAGAAGAAAAGGAAGTCCTGTCCTATCATAAACCATGTTGACAAGTGTGAAAAAAGTGTCCCTCAATTTGCTGATACTGTCATAATTCATACCAAGTAAATCTATAACACAGCAAATTATATTCTTCCTTACTGTACACTTTATTACTTGGAAATACAGGGGTTTACTAGCTAAGCTCCAAGTCCATACCAGTCAAGGCATTAATTTGTCTTCTCCTTCTATTAGTCTAAAGTGCCTTTTAGCATAACCAAAATGGTTTAAGCAGCAGTCTATCCCTTGAGTAGTACAGGAATACAGCTAAGCCCTGACTTCCTCAGGTTTATTACAGAAAAATATGAAAAGGAAACAAGAAAAGTAGCAAATATGCACGGCAACAGAAAACAGTTTATTGCTGAGCTAAGTCTACCCGCACCAATCTAACGGTACATCACAGTACCAGTTTTACTTTCAGAAAATATCAAAACCTATAATTTATTCCATGTTTTATTCAATACAGTACAGCTCATTTTTTTCCAGTTGAGCAAGTATAACCATTTGTTTTTGTAGACCACTGGAATGCTACTGGAAAGAACTTGAAATTGTGCTGAATTCTCCTCTTACATAATATCTAAAAATAGGTATTAATAAATACAACATCATAATAGAATTACATCATTGGCTATTAGGCCACATTTTTAAGTAGGAATGTGTATAAATCCCATCACAAGAAACAATTACTCTGAATGCTATTTTAGATTGACTCGCAATGACCCATAAGAAACAACATCATAGAGTTTCACCTCTGTGATTTCTTGGTTATATATAATTCCAGTTTGTATTTCAACATTTCAACTCTTGAACATAGGCCAGTATAACAAGAAAAAAAGACTTTAACAAACTGCTACACACATTTGAGTCCAAGATATTTGAGTGTATGAATTTCAAAATTAACAGTACCGTTGATAGAAGACTGCATACGTGATGATACATTGCAACAACGGATTAGTTGGGACACCACAGTGTAGAGTTTGCCCAATTCAGCATACTGATATTTGATAGGAGGACCTGGGCCTTCATCCAATGCCACAAGCATAAACGTGGCAGGCACATTTAGTTTTAAAAGCTGTGTTTTTTCTGCTACACCTAAAATAGAAGATAATACAGTGGGAAATATAACTGGAGCTAACTGGTGTATATTCTAGGCTATTAAGTCATATACACTGTGATTTCATACACATCAACTTTTATGCATCCGTTCTCAACTGAGAAATCTACAAATCATACCTTGTACCCTCAAGCACCAAAAACAATGAAAAGTGAGTAAACCTTTTTATTCAGCAGAAATGCTTATGAAATCTGTTGTCTAGAAGAATGAACTTGAACTTGCTCACTTTTAATTCTACTAGATCTTGTTGGTAGAGATGACCCTACTTTCCATCATTTCCATTCTATTTTCTTGTCATTTTTAATTGTATGTTTAATTGGCAAAACAACTTGGACACTTGTCACAACTCAAAGATTTTTAAGGCCTCAGAAGGTTGTGTACCTACCACAGTGGGCCCTTCTCTTACACGGGGGATCCATTCCAGACCACCACATGTAAAAGAACAAATGCGTATGCTCAAGCCCCACAGGAAGTAATGGGGCTCGTACCTGCGGCGTGCGCCCCATTACTCCTTCCGGGGTGTGAGAGGCTTTTTTTCAGGCGTGGTTTCTGCGTATGCTGGAAGCCACGTAAGGCGCACCTATGAATGATGCGGGTGCACTGTGTAATTGTTCAGGGAAAGATCTGCAATACTTTTAAGCAAATGAGGTAAAGTATAGCTAAGAGTATTTTAATATATTCTACAAGCCCTCAATGGGACTAAAGGAGAGTTGGAGGTGGGGTTTTAAATGTTCACAGATTAGGGAAATGCCTTATAAATAACACTGTTTTCTAAGGCACCTTAATGCATGGGAACTTTTATTCTATTCTCCTTGGAGTTTTAAACCAATTTAGAGAGGCATTTGCACACTTTCTTTCAGTATCATTTGGACAAAAAAGGAAATATTTCATTGAAACAGTTAAAAGCAATTAAAATAACTTCTTCCATGTAATTTTATCATTTTGTATTTTACTAATCTCTCTTGGATGGTGACAACTGCTTTATTTATGATGATTCCTGCTAAGGACTTCTCAGATTGTGTTTTTAAAAGTTATTTTGTAATTTATTAATCTCTTTAATTATTTAGATTTTTGCTAAAGCTGCCTCCAAGAAGGAGTTTTGCGGTTTTGGATTTTTCAAAAAAAAAATTCAAATGCACTACTTGGATGTTATTTTCCTAATAATAACAAAGAACACTGAAACAATATGAAATACTGTTTTGCCTTAGCCCTAGGAACTACTATGTTCACAGCTTTGATTCATATTTTGCTTCATATAATCTGGCTAGCAGAATGGAACTTCTTTCCCCTCTTTTTCTTATTCCCTACTCTGCCCTCAATGCTGCTCAGAGGGTCAATGGACCTGTGAGCTGTGATACAGAGGGAATGTGGGATCTCTAAATGTTACATGAGTGGATCCCTTCTGTCAGCTGAAGAAAGATCCTATATCCAATCCTACATTGGAGCCCTGGTGGCGCTGTGGTTAAATGTTGTACTGCTGCCATTCACTCAAAGCCATAAGGTTGCGAGTTCAATAATAGCCAGGGCTCAAGCTTGACAGGCCCTTCCAAGGTCGCTAAAACTGAGTACCCAGATCGTTGGGAGCAAGTAGCTTACAGTTGTAAACTGCTTAGACACTGCTAGTTCAGTATGAAGAGGTATATAAATAAAACTGTTTTGTACACTAGAGGGAACCCATTAGAACACACAAGTCTAATTTACAGTTTCACAAAACCGTTTGATCTATTACTGACTATAATTTAAAGAAGTAATTTACAGACCTTCTATTTTCTAGGCAATCTGTTATCAAACTGGCTATTGAGGAATTCTTGAACATTATGGGCATCTCTGGAGCTATGTTGGCCTAATAAATTATCACAATATGGATTTTACCAATTCCAAAGTGTATTCCAGAGACAGTTCATGTTAACTGCTTGGCAACACAAACTGAAAGTATGCCCTCAAACCCCACACACCAAAATTTCCTTTACTGCTATGATTTGGGGATGATGATTCACATTCCCATCGTTACTGATCTTCTCATTGAGGAATTCAAAGGACTACTAAAATATATTCTAAAAATCACTGATTCATGCCCTCAATAACAATTTTAAGAACATTCTTAAACATCCATCAGCCTTTAAGAGTAAACAGATAGCACATTACCTAAATTGGCATACATCACAAACAAGTTGAAATATTGCTGCAAATGACGCCCATGTTCAGACACTTCCCTTCTGAGAAGATTCAATACAGCTCTCAGCAAGTGGTCACTCAAACTTAAATTGTCATAGGCCTAGAAATCAAAAATGGCATTGTCAATTTTAAGTTTTATTGATTGAAATTGATAAGCCAATACATTATGTTGCTTCACCAAAGCCTTTTAAGGGACTAATCATATTAAATCAGAACATAATGAAACCAGAACTTGGAAAAGTTATTGTCTGAATGCAACTCTCAACATTCTCAGCCAGCATGGTGTGAGGGATCCAAGAAGAGTCAAGACTCACAAGCAAACATCCCAACATAAATTCCTAAATTAACACGTTAAGAGTAGTTACGATGCTTAGAAGGATTAACGTATTTAAATATTAACAGCTCTTGCTTACTGAATTCTGTCTAAAAACCAAGCATACCTGACTAGAAGGTCCTGGTGAAGCAAAAGGTGAAGGACATGGTCCATCTTGTAATGAAAAATGTGCAATAAACACTATAAGTTTTGCAAATGCTCCCCTCACTTCAGCACTAGGGCATTCCAAAAGGTATTCAGAGAAGCGATTTGAAACATTGAAAAGGACATTGTGTGCAAACCAAAAACGTACATTCTTGCTGTGACGAAGGAGAATGCATAAAGCATCATACCTGGAAAAGAAATTAAATTAATGGTATCACATTTTAAGAAGACAGAGCTATGTATCTCAGTTATAGCACTGCCTGTTAGTAACAGGAGTACTGATTATTAACTGTTCATGCACACTGCAGTGTTTATGGCCTTGAACAGACGGATCGCAGCTTCGTCCAATCTGGGGGCATGCTTTATCTGAACACTACACCCCTGGATCTCCCAAAGGTGGCACTTTTGGCCCATCTGTTTCAGGCTCATGAGATATCAAATACATCAAAACATCTCTCTGCTTTTCTCCTATACAGAAAGTCCTCAGTCATTCTAAATACAGTGCGCCCACACCATATGCGGCTTTCAGATTTTGGGAGGAAACAATGGTGCATGCACCACAGCACATACATGAGCCCCATTGTTTTTAATGGGGCTTGAGTATACAAGTTTTTTTCCCGTTAAACCGGGGGGCGGGGGGGGGGAGAGAACAGATTCCCCCCATGTAAGGGAAGGGCCCACTGTAATGCTTGTTTGTAAATCAGAAATCACAAAAAGACATGAAATAGCATAATAGCCAACTTGCACTGGAGTTGCACTTGGTGGGGTCTTAATATAGAGCAATATATCAATATTGTAATCAATCAATCAATCAATCAATCAATACATGTATCTTAAATGTGCATGTGATTGCAAAAACCACATAGGGAAAAACACACACATTTATTGTTAATCAGGTTTCCTTCTTAAGTGTGGTTACTGCAGTACAAACATCACTGTTAAGGCCTGCAGGAGGACAGGGGGAATTACATTTGAAAAAGGAGGGGCAAGGCAAACTGTCCCCCCCCCCCCAAATATTCTGGATTACAGTTCCTATAATCCTTAATCACTGGTCATGGTGGCTGGGACTATTCCAAAACACCTGGAGGGCACTGGTTGCTTATTCCTGACACATTCTTCTAACATACTCCTGAGTCTCAATGGTAGTTAAACTACAAGACCCAGATGTGAATCAAGGTTAATATATTCATTTTTTCAAGCAGGACAAGATTAAATTTTTAAAAAATAAATCAAAAGTAAATAAAATCTGTGATCTATTTTGAGGCTCCATTTCACTGCAATGATTTCCCAATTTTTGGATGATTACTAACATAGGAACATTAAAACTTATTTTTAAATCCAAAATACCAATCACTGGCAGGGCCACGGACTATTTTCTTTGTGTGAAATCCTGTGGTAAAGAGAAATCTAGCAGCAAGCTGAACACTAATCATGGTTATTTCTTCTGCTTCAGGCAACAGGTGATCTTGTCCTAAAGAAAAATGGAATAGAAGGTGCTATGATATTGCTTGGAACTGACACAGCATATTATTTTGGTTTATTTCACAGAATATTTCACTCTGAAACCTGGCAAGTAAATCTAACCTTCAAAAGATACTCTTTTCTTTTGCAATAGTGGCTGATAACTTACTGTACTGTATCTTAATTTTTAAATCCATATCGCTAGTATGTTGGATGTACATTTGCATCATGGCATTTCACTTAAGATACCAAGATCTGGTTATTATGTTTACCAGTTAAATGCAGAAAAAATCTTAGCAAAATGTAGAACAGCAAATAAGTCAAATGAGAGACAACGCTGATTAACAAATAAATGCTGACTTCATCTTTTGTACCTATTTTACAAATCAGAAAAAAAAATTGTTGTAATTTTGAAATCAATCCAAGGAAAAAAGTATTTCTAAATAGGTAAACCTAATTTTAAAACAAAACACTTAAAAGTATGAAAACTGTAAAAGTAATGTACTTGTGCAAACACCTATCAATTCATATTATTATGAATATCTAAGTACTGACCTGGAGGAGGATTCAGGTAGACACTGTTACAAGTCAGTAATTTCTTTACAAACTGAAAATATTCTAGGCTGTATTGCATTCGGTTATGCATGAACTGTACATTTTGCTTCCGCACACTTCGCTCAATGGCAGATGGCATTTTAATCTGATGGGGTTTAGTAGTCATTGTAAGTTCTGAAATATATTTTATTAGTTCATTATCTTTGTCTACTGTGTCCATACGTTCATAAAAAAGAATGTAAGCATTCCACCATCTCTTCTGACGTCTGTAGGACATGCGCTTCATCATATGATCAAATACTTCCCCCATGTATTCTCCACCGAAACACTGATTTTTCATTTCTTCATCATCATCCATTTTGCATTCTGTCACATCACCATCATCAAATTTATACCATCTGTTTTTCTCGCCATCACCACCATTTCTCTGAATAATGTAAGAGTAATAATGTCCACCACTGGCTTGTCCACTGTGTACCAACACACCCACTAGTCTGTATTTTGTACTTCCAGAATGTTCGTTTTCAGATTGTTCATTCTGTATAAGCTGATTTTCAGGATTTACATCATCCCCTTCTAGTTTTGCTACTCCTGCCACAGTATAAGGTTCCATGTCCAACTCTCGTGGAAATTCAAAATAATCATTGAACTTGATTGCACATTCCCTTTCCCAGTCATAGTCAAATCGTTTCAGCTGGATGGCAAGAACTGGAGGCAACTTTTTAATCAGCAAGCGTTTCACTGTATCAACCTAAGAAACAAAGATCTATATTTTACAGCAGTCCATCTTTATGAATGATCCAAAAACTCACTTACTGCTTCATTACTAAGTGAAATAGAAACAACACCTATGTCATAATGTGATACTACACCAGTTGGTTCAATAAAAGATGCACTCAATATGATATGCATTCTATATCATGGACATGTTTGATAATTAAGTGAAGATGATTGGCCTGTAGTCATCCTGAATTGTGGCTATTAATTATGACAAACACTAGCTCTCCATTTTCTATACAATGAAGCCATCTAAAATAATAGGTCTTGAATTATGTTAAGTGCTACTGCGTTTTGAGCATTTTGAAGCAAAAAAACACTATATTTCAAAGTTACCTTTTTATTGCATTTTTCACAATGGTACGCATTTGCACCTTCCAGTAAGTCTCCTTTGACATATTGCTCCAAGGAGTCAAGCAAGTTTTGGTGATTTCTTATATCTACATTCAGTGTTGTAAAAGACTCTTCACATTCGTACCTATATATGTGGAAGAATGGGTTAAGTATGCTCAACTAATAATCTTCCAAATGTAACAAAATATGCTTAACATGAAACATAGTTAATAACTTTGGGAATACAACAAAATGTTTATTAAAAACAGATCACGTATATTTAGGTAGAGCAGCCTAATTTGTCAACTGAATGTATCTACACTGAACACAAAGTAATGCATTTCAACTATTTTCTATTTATACAGAAATGTTAGGTAGCCAAATGAAAAAGTTTAATTATTTATTAACACGTATGAAGAAATAAAAATGTTTCTATCAGATATACATCATGAACAACAGAAAAGTTATGTTGTATATCTGTTGATCATTCAAGGAGAAACAAAGCAAAAGAGTTCATTTATCAATGCACTCCTATTAATTTCTCTTAGGCTGCATCCACCCTGCAGAAATAATCCAGTTTGACATTGCTTTAATTGCCATGGCTCAGTCCTATGGAATTTTGGGAACTGTAGCTTGATCTGTTCACAGACCCACTTGTTTGTCTTTTTGGCCATCCATGGTATCCTCAGCATTCTTCTCCAATGCTACATCTCATATGAGTTGATTTTCTTTCTATCTGCTTTCTTTACTGTCCAGCTCTTACATCCATACATAGTGATGTATTGGAAATACAAAGTTTGGAATATCTTAACTTTAGGATTCAGTGTTATGTATTTGCAGTTTAGGATCTTGTCTGGTTCTTTCACAGCTGCCCTTCCCAGTCGTAGTCTTTTTTGATCTCCTGACTGCTGTCCCCACTCTGATCAATGTTTGATCCTAGTTATGGGAATTCTTTGACTATTTCTATTTTATCATTTTCTAGGATGATTCATGTAGGTCCTCCATGGTCATTATTTTTGTCTTAATATTGAGCATTAAGCCTAGCTTAGCACTTCTTCTTTGAATTTCTTTAGTAACTGTTCCAGGTCTTTGTTGTTTTCTGTTAGTATTATAATGTTATCTGCATATCTCAGGTTGTTAAAGTTTCTTCCAATTTTGACTGCTCCTGCCTCTGAGTCTAAACCGGCTCTGCGTCTATTTTCTGCATAAATGTTGAACAGAAAGGGTGAGCGAATGCATCCTTGCCTGACTCCTTTGCCAATTGGGAACCATTCTATTTCTCTTTATTCAGTTCTGACTGCAGCCTCTTGTCCTGAGAACAGGTTACACATGAAGACAATCAGGTGTAGTGGCACACCCATTCCTCTAAAAGCAAGCCATACATTTTCATGATCTATGCTGTCAAATGCTTTGCTTTAGCTGATAGAAAACATGCTGATTTTCTTCTGAAATTCTTGGTGCACTCCACTATTCATGGTAAGCTTGTAATGTGATCCCTAGTGCCTCTTCCTTTTCCGAAATCTGCTTGCACCTCTGGGATCTCTCACTCTATCTATGGTTTGAGTCCATGATGCAGAATTTTGAACATTATTTTGTCTGCATGAAAAAAATTAATACAATGGTCTTGTAATTACTGCAGTCTATTGTGTATCCTCCTTTGTGGGTAGGAATGTATATTGATCACTTCCAATCTGGGCCACTATTTTGTTTTCTGTATTTGTTGGCATATTTTAGTTAAAACTTAACGTGGTTCTCTCACTGTGGATTGTAGCAGTTTTATTAGTATGTCATCTGCTCCTGGTGATTTAATTTTTGCAATTGCTTTGGGTGCTGAGGATACCAAAATTCACTTTCCAAAATTCCACATAAGGGATACTCAGGCTGCATTCTTATTTATCGGAAAATTCAAGTGTAAACAACCCACAAACTGAAGGGAGACCTTCAAGAATCTCTGTTACTGGCTAGGTAGGATTGGAAAAACAGAGCGAGTATTTAAATCTCCAAAATCACATGACCCCACCACCACCACCTCTGGAACTGGAATGAAGAGAGATAGCTCCTGTGGCTGTGGATTACAGCCATAAGAAGCACTCTTTTACAAAGTTTTTAATGCCTGGCCAGCCACCTTTCCTCATCCTTTGTCTAGCTGGAAGGTTTTTAGCAGCTTTGGCATTGAGAGTATAGTGGAGGGCTGGGGAAACAGATTATCAGTATCAGATTGCAGCAGCATGTTTGCGGTAAACAATGCAATGAACTTTAAGGTTGAAAAAAGTGGGATATTACTCTTGCCAATCCTACTGCAAGCTAAACAGCAACTGCTTTCAGAATACCTTAATGAGCATGCAAAAGGGGAAGCAGATATAATCCTGCCTCACCAGCTCCCCCCAATATTATTTTTTTTTTAAAAAAGAGAACAGTTCTGTAAGTTTAGCTATCAAAATGGAAATCAGAAAGATGGAGGGTGGTTAAATCAAAAATTGTCCCTGGACACATTTTAGAAAAATTTTTCAACTGATCTCCAGAAGATTGAAAATGTTTTCATGTACTTATGCAAGGCTTACTTGACCTGGTTGTTTCATTTCATATGTGCATAGTGTTAATTTTCAATAATACAATTTTCCTATCACTTGTTGAGCTGTTTTTTTTTTTTTGTTTTTTTTTTTTGCAGAAGCCTCTCTCTATTCTTTCCATGTTAAAGCAGTAGTGTGCCCAGGAACACATCTACTTTCTTAACTGAGATATACATGTACTTATTTACATCCTGCAGAAAATGATCTCTGTACAGTTCCAGGGCAGACTAAAACACCTTTTAAACTGATGTCTGTTATCACTTTAACAGGCTTTTATTCTATGAAAAAGTTATGTATAATTCCATGCTAGAAAATACAAGACTTACCTATGTGGACAGCCTTGACAAATCTTCTGATCAGCAAAGGATCCTCCCAAAACTTTACTTAACATTGCTGGGTGACCTAAGGCCTTTAAAGCTTCATCTAGACTATCCACTAAAGAATTGAAAAATTCTAAAGCATCATGCTGTTCACGCAGATTCACAGGTTCACCCCAGAGTCTACAATGGAAAAAGAATTTTCTAATAATTCCATTTATAACAAAATGGCAAGCAGCATGAAAAAAACAACACCTCAAAGTAGCTTACAAAAGCATTAAATTTTCTACAAGGAGTATAATTATGTTACAATCCTACAATGTTCTGTATAGTCAATTTTTCGCAATTGCTATGAATGACTATGTAATCAATCTGGTTTACTTAGGAGAGGGAGAAACAAACATCCATCCAAACAACAACTGGCAAATTGGGGATAAATATTTGTGGGAGGGATCATGATTCAATCATCAAAACAGGTAAACAGAGCCCAGGAAATGATGTTAGAACGTCCACACCTGTGGATGATAGCATTTTTCAAAAAAGCCTTTTGGGAAATACTGGTGTCAGCCAAAGCTCCACTGCACTTTTAAGTTTTTAAAAATTTTAAAACAGAAAAAATACTAAGAAAGCTCTTTTTACTACCACTGTAAATTCTCCCTAAGTTCAAATATTTTTCATCTTCCCTTCTTCACTGGAGATAATCTGAAATGCTTCTCCAATACTAGGGAAATCCCAAAACATAAAAAGAAGCCAGTTCTGTTTCACAAAGAATCTATAGTTTCAGAATCCAGTACCCATTTTTATTTTTGTAGTAGACTGCTCACATGGGAGGGTCCTCACACAGGAATTTCTGTACACAGTCTGAATTCCCCATTCATGGTTCTCCATACAGCAAAGGAAGGGTGTATGAACCCTAGGCGTCCCCTTTTCCCCTGGCTTTTCTACACTGTAAACACTCAGCTCCCAGTACCTACATACTTTATTTTATTTTCTATCCTGCATTTCTCCCTGCACCAAACTTAAAGGAGTTAAACAGGAATAAAGACTGTTTCATCTAAACAGTTTCATCTAAACCAAGCCTGCACAACATATGGCCCAGGAGTCGCATGCAGCCCGCCAAGGGATTTGGGGTAGGCTGCAAGGATGTGGAATGTCAGTGTTCCTTCACCGCTCAGTCTCCTCCTGCAGAGAGGGCCATGAGGAGGAGGACAGGCAAACACTTGCCCTGCAAGGCTCCTCCACTGCTTGCCTTTCTCCCAATGAGAAGGATGGGCGAATGAGGAGGAGGAGGAGTATGGGCCAAAGCTCACCCCTTAAGGCTCCTCCATCACGTGGCCTTCTCCTAATCAGAAGTTCAGGCAGAGGAGGAGGAGGAGAGGCAAGATTCCTTGGCCACTTGGCTTTCTCCTAAAGATAGGGCCCAGTAGAGGAAGAAGAGGATTGAATTAATGTTCTAATGAACATTAATTAATATTAATTAATTAATATTTAATTAAAACCTCTCTACAGCCCGAAGAAGTTTAGCCTATTTTAAATTTAGCCCCTACCTACTGCCAAGATGTGCAGGTCTGATCTATACACAGTAACATTTTGTTCTTTGAATCCCTTTATCTTACTTTCCACTTAGTTAATTTATGTGACAGTGTATGTTACAATTCCTTGCATTTCATTAAATGCATGCTCCTTCTGCTGTAAGAACACAGTTTAACATCAAATAACTTCCCATTTACCTGAACTGCTTCCAAAAACCCCTTGGTACATAGTACTGTAACCTAGAAGCTGCTAAGTGACCAAAGATGACCTGAAGGTGTCTTAATACACCTATGTTGTATTCTTTTCTGTCTTCTGTTTTACTTAAAGTTGGTTTATCTTCATACTGATGTGGATAGCCAAATACTTCATCTCGTGGATCAACATTGCTCTTAAAAGAAAAAAGCAGCATTATATTGATTGTATACTCAAAGATAGCAAAATAAACAAATAAAAATTTGTTTGTCTATACACCTTGTGTATAGAACATGAAAGTGTTAGCTGTGAAAATGAAAAATTACAGAGGTCAGACAAAATATGGGCATATGTAGATAATCTGCCCCATTAAGATTGTCGGCTATCTAGGGCAGTAGCTTTCATTCCAAATCCAAGTAGGCAACTTAGGTCCAAAACAAACTACAGAAACAATCCAGTTGGAGACCTCTTTAAGGTCAATTTTAGGGAATTCTGGGAATTATAGTTTTGTGAGATATTTAACCTTCTCTGTCAGAGAGCTCTCTTGCCACAGTAAATTATAATTCCCAGGATTCCCTAGCACTGAGCCAGGAGAGTTAAAGCAGTGTCAAACTGGATTATTTCTCCAGTGTGTTCTGGACCTTAGATCACATGGGAAGCAAGATCCTAATATTCTTACAGCACTTTCTTCTGTGCTAGAATACTACACAATTTTCTCTAGTTTTCTCAGTATATTTCTCGCTATGAAATTGTGCTACACAACATGGGCAACAACTCATAAACATGATAGAGCCCAGATGCAGAAGCCTTGTGTTTTGAAGGACAGTGAACTTAGAGAAATGAACTTATTTATTGGAGGAATGGGAAACATATTGATACTACTTGTGAAAGCCAGGAAACAACTTTAACAAATTATTGATACTGCTAGAATCTTAAAGAAAATCACAGAACAGCCAGAAGTTGAGTTCTCATGCTGATTTTTATGGTGTGGCCAACCAAATGCCACCACATAAACTGTCACAAAAACACAATAAGAACACAGGCCACTGTAATTAACAATATGACAAAAAACCTAAATACATAAAATGTGAGAGTGGCATGTAAGTGTTACCTCATTGTCTTGCTTCTCATCTCCTGACATATCATCATCCACATCACTGCCAGTGCCCTCAATTGCAAGGATCCCATTCCGGATGGCAGGAATCATATATAATTGCTGAATGACAGAATTCATGTAACAAGTGGCACCAGCATTTTTCAGTCCTACAAATCCCTTTGGTGGTCGTGGTCCAACAGGTGGCAAATATTCCCATTCTGTTAGTGCTTCACAAGCTAGGAGAGATCAAATGCATAAGAAAATTTCCAAACTCAAAATCAATGACCTTTTTGAATTCCACTAGGCAAAACAGCAGTACTTAATAATTTAATCCTTCCTGGAATGTATCTGAACCACATATGCTTACAATTTTAACTCTATCAAAAAAACTATCAAAAATCCATCCCCAAATGGATCATGTTGGGAGAAAGACAGGATATAAAAGCAATAAATAAATAAATATAAATATACATTTTAATAAATATAAATATAAATTTTAAAAATTGAACCCATCAGATTTCATATTTAGATAGAGATGAAATAACTCCCACAATGGCAAGATGTTGAAAACTAACAAAGTAATTTTCATTCTTTTTAAAATTGTAGGATGTATTTGAAGATCATCTGCACTCATGCTATACCTGCAAATCATTTTTATTGCTCTACTTAGACTGCACCTACCGTGTTTCCCCAAAAATAAGACAGTGTCTTATATTAATTTTTGCTCCCAAAGGTGCACTAGGTCTTCTTTTCAAGGGATGTCTTATTTTTCCATGAAAAAGAATTCATATTTATGGTTGAACAAAAAAATGAACATTTATTATATAGTGTATATGCTAGGTCTTACTTTCAGGGGAGGCCTTATATTTAGCAATTCAGCAAAACCTCTACTAGGTTTTATTTTACGGGGATGTCTTATTTTCGGGGAAACAGGGTATAAATACATGAGCTAGAGCCAAAATGTTGTGGGTTGATTTTCTCATGCACAAAGGAGCATCCATCCATGCACTGCAGCCTTGGACTTTCCTTTTTCTATTGTCTCTGATGTTTCCCAAAAAGGTCACTTCAGAATACTGAGAGCATTTGACAATAAAAACTCTGAAGAACACCTCTGCCTATTTTGACAGAACTTCCACGTGCATTCATAAATTTTAACCATAGCTTTATTCTCTGGTTGTTTCTTCTCTTAGAAACTGTACTTAATATATCCACCAGTCATCTCAAGGAGATGTACAAACGTTTTTGACAAAGCAATTTTAAAAATAAATACTAAAAAGGTACAGAGAATACTTCAGTTCTTACTAACATATTCACAGCCCAATATATGCAACAGAATATAAAAGTTATGAAATGATACATACTAGTTATTGCAGTGCCTATGTAATACATTTCCGTCAAAGTATCTACTATTTGCTTGAGGTTTCGAACACAACCCACAGCTAGTGCTACTAGCAACTCAAATCCAGCATTAATGGTGGCTGGGGAACTACAAACTGGTATGGCCTGCTCAGCAGGCAATTCCCCATTCCTCATGTACTGTAAGTAAACATTAGAGGCTGGAAAGATGAAATCATCTATTAGTTCCTGAAAAAGAAGGGAGACATCCAGTATTAATTTAAGCATTACCCAGAAGCTGAACATATAACACATGGCCTGCCTTTCTGCTGCTGCTTTCCTCCTCTTTTCTAATAATATTAAGGATCCAGCATTTCCTCTTCTCCTCTCTCTTTTCGTTTCTTCTGAATATCTTTAATTTCTCAATCCAGTCTAATCATGTTTTGGTTGTGTAGGCTGAACACACATCTAGTTGGCTGGCAGGAAAATTAAAAACTGAAGTGAAGGTGCAGGAGTCAACTGTATTAATAGAAAATAGTCTAAGGTACTGCAATGTTCGCTGGCATGAGGGGATAACCTAACTTTGCAGATTGTTTATCTGTGCCATCCAAAGAACGAAAACAGATATGCCAAGGAAAGCTCCCAATGCTTTACCTTTCAGCAAAGCATTTGCTGTCATCATGGCTGTATTCCTTCTACTCATATCAAGACAAGATAACAATGATCATGGCTGTTTTGATAAAGGATTCCAGGAAGATTTCACCACCTTTCTGAGGCAAGGAAAGGTTCCACTTTCCTTAGTACTATACATATACACATCTCCTTGATACTAACCATAATTTTACTGTGACCAAACACTAGAATGAGTATGATATACAATAAAGCCTTTTTTGGATTGCATATCCAGTGTTTTGCATTATTTAACATCTCTGAGGAACTAAAGAATAAAGGAAGACACTCTCGTATTGTAGTCTTGTTCACTATACGGGGAGGAGGGGACTAGTTTTTATTTTTATTTTTACATCTATCACCTCTAGTTTATTTTTATATAAACTAGAGTGATAGATATTCCACAGGATTATGAACAGATTATTTACAACAGATTGAATATTTTTTATTCTAGATATATTCTTTTCTTTTACTCTAAACAATTAAAGGGAGATAAAACTACTCACATTTAATTCAATGCATGCATAAATAAGTTAGGCCAGTTTACATTATTTCATTTAAACATTTTTTATATAGCAATTACTTACTTTAATGAGATTAGCACCTCCTTTTTCACACCCAATATGATATTTTTTTTCAGGGGTTTGGAATGCCAATAATTCTTTTGTTACTCCAAGGTGACCTTCTAAAATAGTCTCTTCTACACCGGTTTCTCCTGTTCTTTTCACTTCATCCTACCAAAACAAAACAAAACAAAACATTCAGACACATGAAAACATGCTTTTAATTTATTTATTAAAAATTTTTTTGGCCTTTCTGGCCTACTAGTTCATCCCCGAATGCAGCTAATACATAACAGCCCTGGTGGCGCAGTGGTTAAATGCCTGTACTGCAGCCACTCACTCAAAACCAGAAGGTGGCGAGTTCAAGACCAGCAAAGGGCTGAAGCTTGACTCAGGCTTGCATCCTTCCGAGGTCGCTAAAATGAGTACCCAGATTGTTGGGGGCAAATAGCTTACAATTGTAAATGAAGCTGTTTGTTTAACAAATTGTAAGCCGCTCTGATAGTCTTGGCTGAAGAGCGGGGTATAAATAAAACATTATTATTATTATTATTATTATTATACAATTAAAAACAGAATACAAGCAGTAGAATGAACAGAATAAAAACTTACCCTAATCCTTTTAAGCCAATCAATTTCATTATTAAGCAGAACTTCAGCATTGGGCACATTAATATTACTATTGTACGCATAATTAAGAAGGTGTCTTAATAATGTAAAATAATCTCCTGAATGCTTAGCACGCTCTCGAGCAGTACTCTACAAAAGAAAGAGATAATAAGCCATTTTGAAAAGATATCTGCATTAATGGTAACAACACAGAACATTTCTTACAGAAGCCATTGAGTTTATTAAAATATAAACTAATGGGAGATTTATATGAACTGAATCTTGCTTCCTATCTCTGCCAGCTGCTGCTGTTTCTCTACTACACCTCTTCCTTCTACTTATTGTTAGTGTTGTCATCTCAGGCTTACCAGCTGCCTTCTTTAAAGATCGTACTGGATCTACTTCACATATAGGCATGCTTTTGGAGTAGCTGATATCTCTGCAAAGAGAGTGACTGACCACAAATGATACTGCTTCAGCATGCACAAGAGAAGGAAAAGGGAGGCATAAAGGAGCTTGCTCTGATGCAAAAACACTTATAAAATGGTGTAATCAGTCAATGTGCTTGTGAAGTTGTAACAGGAAGAGCAAAGAGGAAATAATTTGTAAATAAATATAACATCTTAAATCCATGAAACAGCCATACCTTTATTGGCCAAGAAAAAGAAAGAAAAATGATGATATTGGAGTCATATGCCTGCATTTCATCAGGATGTTGTTCTCAGCTTTTCTTTCTCCAGTTTGATTGTTAACACCTTTGCCTGATGAAGAAACCAGTTGTCCTTCCAAAGCTTGTATCACATATTTTGTGCATTTTGACTTGCCAATAAAGATATTGCTGTTTCATGGATTCTGGATGCTATTGCACTTTCTTGTATGGCCACACCACTGGATATGCTTTCTAAATGTGTATATATGTTACTAAGCGCCTCTTGGATGAATGGGTGTGAAGTATTGCTTGAAATAACAGAGGGCATCATCAAGAACTCTGTGAGAGGAGGATTTTTTAAAAAAAGAGATAGTTGAAATTGACGGTTGGATGAGTTAGAGGAGAGTCAGCTGGGAATGTATGCGCACTAATTTACTGAATATTACTATATGTTTCAAACTGGGAAAACTGGGAACTAAGTAATTACTATTGCACAGGATATAATAAACCACATTAATCATCTTGTTAATTTTTTAAACTCTGATTGGCTTCCTTAAACTTGAATCAAGGATGGGTCAAGTTTACCATAAAGAACACAAAGTTAACACATAGTAGTCCATAATGAGCATCTGGAGACCTGGGCTGCATCCGCACCACAGAAATGATCCACTCTGACACATGTTTAACTGCTATGGATCTATGCTATGGAATTCTGGGAACTGTCATTTGTTGTGGCACTGAAGATCTCTGATAGAGAAGGTTCATTATCTCACAAAATTACAATTCCCAAAGTATCAAGTCATGGCAGTTAAAGTGGATTATTTCTGCAGTTTGGATGCAGACCCAGTCAACCCAAATCCAGAGAGGGATTCTGAAGAGAGACCTTGGGCTACGGTATTTGCTGTTGTTCCCCACCCCAATTAATAGGGAGAGGTGGATTATTATTATTATTCCTACTATTACTACTATTGGGGTGAAAGTGGCAGGTATCCAAGGTTAGGAACTGCAGGGCCAGTCATGGATAAGCCAACGTAACAATCCATGCACCGTTTTCTACAAATCTCCAACTGCTTGTAATAGTGGAGAGTGCACCAGCATAAGGACAACTGGATTCAGGACCTTATTTCAATCATAACAGTTTTTTTTAATATGAGCTTGTTTTATGTAGAAAAAAGTGTCAAAAGACAACATTGTGAGAAGTTGCATCTACAGCTGTCCCTCTATATCCATGAACTCTGCATCCACAGCTTGAAAATATTCCAAATAAATAAATAAAATCCCAAAAGCAAACCTTGATTTTGCCATTTTATGTAAAGGATACTATTTTACTATGCCACTGTATATAGTCTGAGCATCCACAGATTTTGATACTCATGGGGTGGTGGAAGTAGTCCTGGAACCAAACCCCAGTGGATACAAATGACCCACTGTATAGTTATGAGCATATACACACAGCACACTTAACAAACTGTATGACTGCTATCTGTGACCATCTATTTTTTTCCAATTCCATTCTGATCCTTGTACAGTAATATTATCCCCCAGGAAGTTCATTATTGTCAGCACAATTAATCGAAAGAAAATAATTTTGAACTATACAATTCAGATAATTTTGTTATTTAACATTTTATGTCTTTCATCCAGCCATTTGCTACTAGCACTGAACTACTGGAGAGAAAAATCCATCTTTGTCACAAATTATTTATGCAATGTAAGTACAGAAATCAACTTACCCCCAATACAGTAAATAACAAAGTTATAAAGAAAAGAAGAGGTCTCTGCCCCATACAACATCTGGTAGCCATTAAGAAGAATTGCTCCTGTGCCATCTGACGAACAGTTCTAAAAATTATAGCCAGAGATTGTTCTATTAATAGACAATTGGTGATCCAAAAATAACAATAATCTTGAAATGTTTTATACAACATATACCAGATTTTGTAATGCAGAATCCACTGAAGAGTCTGTAATTTTATTTTTAAGACTTCAAACAATTTAATATTATGCCAACTCCTATAAAAGCCAATTCCTTCACTTTAGTTACTGACATCTATTGGCTCCTTTTCTCAACAGGACTTTTTACTTTAGGAAAAAAACACATTAGCAAAACATCTAGATATATGTTATCTTGCATGTCAGAAAGCTCAAGTCTAAAACTGTTTCTTCTAATATTAAATAATGTACATACACTTGGAAATTAGTTACAAATATCAGTGACATGAACTAATGTCTAATCTACTATTCATCAACAAAATATGCAGAAAATGTATACAGCTGAGATTATATCTTGTCCTTTTCTAGAGGCTCTGGGCAAAGTAACTATTATATCGAAGAAACGCCTCCAAAACTCACAAACTTTCATTCTGCAGTACGTATGCACACACACATATACATGCACATAGTATTTTATTGTTTTATTCTTGACACTTCAACTGAACAATGACTAGCAAACAAAAGACACTGTGGTGTAGTAGGTTTCAGATTAGCACTAGTTTGAACACCCTCTCATCCTGAACCTCAGGGTGACAATGATCCAGACACCAATTCTTACACTAATCTAGACTGATGAGAGGATATGAGAGACAGCAAGATATGTTCCATTGAGCTTCTTGATTAAAATAAAGGGTATAAAATAAATGCAATGTCACATCACCTGAAGTGATATAGCAATGGGCAACAACAACAACAACAATCATCATCCAGCAGCTGTAATTTGAATTAATGCACATGGTGGACATCTAATGTCATCACACTGACACACCTCTGGAGAGAAAGCTAAATTAAAATTACTTACTTGCTATGGCAGTGCAATAGCAAGTCAATGATAAACGTCTGCCATGCTTTTTCTTTACTAAGTGCATCCAATGCTGTTGGGATCAAGGCAAAACAAAGAGTCATCGCTTCAAGTGCTTCACAGCAAACTTGTTCATCTTCTGCATCTGGTTCATTTCCAGCATTGGTCTGCAATAGCAATAAAAATTAGTAGCATAAGATACATATGGGGAGAGAAATTTATGATTTCCTTAATTATCTTATTTGAAAACAAAGCAGCACTGGGGAAGGAAGTGCTGTTTTCTACAATAAGAAAAAGAAACAGTAACACCTGATTAAAATCTACAACTGAAACTGGTATTAGGAACAGAAAGAAAACTATTGAAGTATATTGTATGACTACAGACCATGATATAGTGATACCTGGGTTTTCACACAACACTTCAATTATGTAGAAGGAGTCAGGCAGTGAGGCAATCTGCACTAGGTGGAAGCAAGAGAATATGTAATCCTACAAATTTGCTCCTAATTTCTATGTCCAATTTCAGTCATACAAGGGGGTATCCAAAAGTTTTAATGATCACCTTTTAAAAAATTTGACAGAGACCACAAGGGCCATCCAGTCCAACCCCTGCCATGCAGGAACTCCCAATCAAAGCATCCCCTACATATGGTCATCCAGCCTCTGCTTAAAGACCACCAAAGAAGGAGACTCCACCACTCTCCGAGGGAATGTGTTCCACTGTCGAACAGCTCTTACTATCAGGAAGTTTCTCCTGATGTTGAGGTGGAATCTCTTTTACTGTAGCTTGCATCCACTGTTCCAGGTCCTAGTCTCTGGAGCAGCAGAAAACAAGCTTGCTCCCTCCTCAATATGACATCCCTTCAAATATTTAAACAAGGCTATCATATCACCTCTTAACTTCTCTTCTTCAGGCTAAACACCCCCAGCTCTCTAAGTCATTCCTCACAGTGCATGGTTTCCAGACCCTTAACCAATCCATCATGGATTTTGATATGACTCGTGGATAAGTCGAGATCTAAAGGGGGAAACAAATCACCACTTCCTTCCCTACATCTCCCTCTCTGGACCTCTCCCAAGTCCCCAGGGTCATAGTCTCAACATGTAAAAGGGGAAACAAAACTCGGCGCACACACACACACACACACATTCTTTCCCTTTACCAAAAGCATTCCCAAAACTCATGGCTTGCAAAAGACTGGACAGATACCTCTCTCTCTTTCTTTCCCCATAACTCCCAGGATTCTACTGCTTGTAAAAGAGGGGAGAGAAACCTCCATTTCTTTCTTTCCCCATACCTACCAGGATTCCACTGCTTGCAAAAGATGGGACATTGCAAAAGGAGGACAGACCTTTCTCTCTCTCTCCTCTCTCCCCCAGAATTTCTAGGCTCAGGGCTTGCCAAACGGGGTCCAAGCCTGGGCATTCTCTCTCTCCCTCTTTCCTGAGTAGCTCCTTCTTAGCTCTGGCTGCGAGGGGAGTCTGACTGGAGGGATCTCCCTCTCTTTCTCTTTCACACACACACACAGGAAGAGAGGAGAGCGTGCCAGGGAGCAGCTGGGGATTAAAACAGGAACCTAAAGATCCCTGGCTGCCGAGGAAGGTGGGCACTTCCTTTAACAAATTTTTCAAGCAATATTAACTTGTTGCCCTGTAGATAAGTCGACCTGTGATTTTGGAGTCCATTTTGGGGCATAAATTTCTCGACTTAAAGTCGAGTATATACGGTAAATGAGTGCTAACTTTAATTCATGAATAACGCATGGCTGTCATCAGTGAATGGGGAAATTATCTCTTTTACATATAGATGTGACTTTACACTTAACATTTAATGAAACAATTGATGAAGAGATTAACATAAACACCAAAATAGTTTTAACATGTCACTCAAAATCCCAAATACATTTGTTTCTACGCAAATCTAAATAATGTCCAAATATGTGGATGTCAGGTATTCTACCCTTGGATTAACAATATTTCTATGCACATCTGCCTAAGATTTTTGTTTAGATGAAATACAGAACAACTGGTTACTGACAGAAGCCAGCAGTATTTTCTTCTCTTTACACAGAGAAATTAGATTGAAAATGACACTGGGATCACTGCAAGATAAATTACACTTGAACTAAGTAACTGAAGTATTTTTATGGAGCTCAAAACTGTTCAACATTATCTCTACCAAGAGAAAGCTGTAAAATGAAAACTGTTTAAAACAGTACGGAAGCATTTAGCATCTGAGGACAGACCATTTAAAGCCAAATTTCCTTAAATTATTCTATTCATTATTAGTTTGAGAGAAAAAAGTTGCTTCATATTTCTTACCTTCTCATAGATTTTACTAATATCTTCATTTGAGCTAAATACCAGCTGTACTGAGCCACATCCTGAAGCCCAAACTATTTTTTGCACTGCTCTAATAACACAAATATCAGGGATATACTTGGAAGCCTACAAACCAAAACACAGGATTATTATTAGTCTACATATTATACTTCAGGCATTAGTGTAAACATGAAATACGAGGGGGTATCCAAAAGTTTTGATGATCACCTTTTTAAAAAATTGATAGAAAGTTTGTTTTGATTTGTAGTTGTTAACTTTGTAGTTGTTAACAGATTGCGCCTAACAAGGATTTTACACTTTTGTCACTTCTGGCAGAGCCAGTCACAAAAATAAAGGACGCAATGAGTTGATTTTCTCAGCAATGTGCACTTAGGGACCAATGATGACACTGACAAAATTTCATCAATATGCCATAATAACTTCCGGGTGATAATTATTACTTTACGATACCCCTCGTAAGGCACAAGCTGAAGACTTCTACAATGTCAGGTATTTGGAGGGTCAATATACAATGGGAAAAATCTAGGTAGTGACTACACATAGATAAGTTAACAACTACAAATCAAAACAAACTTCCTGTCAATTTTTTAAAAAGGTGATCATTAAAACTTTTGGATACCCCCTCGTAAAAATGCAGAAACTATTTTTTTTTAACTAATAAAATTCTGAGCCCATCCCCTAGCAGTTCATGTTCTTGCACAGGAATCTTAAACTGACAGGAAACAGGAAGCTCCCTTATATCAAGTTAAAGTATTTTTCCATCAAGCCAACTATTGCCACTTCAGAGGTCTGATCTGTGATCTTGTTTTTAAATGCAGACAATTTTTAAATGTAGACAGAGCCTGAGGACGTCTGAATACAAGGTGTGGATTGAAATATGTTTCATTTTACAGACACAGTTTCCCTTGTTACAAGCCACAAGACTAGGAAATATAAAGGGGATGAGCTAGACAAAACACAGCCCCGTGTTTGGTTTTTTATTTAAAGGAGAAAAAACTTCAGGAATAGGCCAAAAGATAGTTATTTAAATGTTTTTCTCCATGGTCATATTTTCCCATCACCATCTTCAAGTATTGCAGCTTTGAACTTCAGTATTATACAGTATATGCCTGCCCAAGGATTAAGGTTACCTCTGTGTCCTGCTGAGAGACAGCAGCTCTAAAGATAAAATTATTTTGGATTGATGAAAAGTTAATCAGTTCTCCACCACTAAAAAAAACCCATTGGCAATGGATGGATGAATGGGGCAAAAAGAAAAAAGACACTAATCCTAGTCAATTTTAAAATGTGGTTTAGGTTTTGCCTGAGATTTAATTGACTTTAGGAAAATAAGCCAAAATATTAAGAAACATGGATTCTGATTAAAGAATAGACAAGAAGCTTCTAGAATGGCATAACCTCCTTATCTCTCACTCCTCATCTTAAAACCTAGCAACTAAATTAATATTGCATGAACCAGGAACTGGAAGAGGATCTTTTAAAGAAACAATGAAGACCACACTAACCTCATCAGATATTTGCTGTGCAAGGCGTATTGCAACATTCCTTAGCATGCACTCTGATGTTGGATTGGGAATGTTCTGTAGAGCAGTTTGCAACACCACTGCCTGGTCATGAGTTGCTTGATTGATCTGGAATATTTTATTTTCAATATTTTAAAGAAAGAAAACACTATGTTAAATAGTAAAGCTGGAAAGATGTTTATCCACTATAATTTATTGTACACCAACACAGATGAAAAATGTTATGGTTTAATTTGGCATCCTCTACTACCTGAACAGGTGAAGATTTACAATGATAGAAAACTAAAATAACAAAACAAAGTTTGCTGGCATAGTTCTCTCCTGCTTTATCCTTTAGAACACTTTAATCTTTAACCTCTGAACTTTAAGGAAATAGTATTTAATCGAAGTGTCTTGTCAACAAAAGCAATTCTCTCTGCTCTTCTCATCTTAATAAAATGCCAGGACAACAGCATTCACAGACAAGAAGTCCAAAAACAGGCTACAGTTTATGGATCTTTTTATTCTACATCCATCATTTTTTTCCACAGTGCTTTCATTTCTGCATCTATGCTATGCTATGGTAATTTCCTATGTTCATGAAACCATTATGTTGTTTTCTGTAATACTTTGTAAACTCTACTTCCTTCAGTCAATCCACAACTTGCCCCATTAGCTATATAAGGAGCACACAACTTCTTTTCATAATTCACAATATGGAAAATAATGAAATCAATTATAACTATATGAAGTCTACACAATGCAGTCCATATGAGAAAGAGAAACTGAAAGGTGTAACTTCCAGGTCCTGGGCCAAGATGAGTAAATTCAGCTCAAATACATATGCGAAAACTAAAGAAAGGCTCTGTTAGGGCGTGACATTTAGACACAACACGCCCCCAAGCCAGGCAGAAGCCAGACCAGCGATTATACACTGGCCGGCTTTTCTCCCGCTTAGGGGTGTGATGTTTATACAGTACTTGCCCCAGAGCCAGCTATTTCAGGGGAAAAGTCAGCTCTTTGGGAGAAGGGGCGGCTTTTTTCCACCCCAAAAAGGAGCGGATCTTATACTCTCCCTTTTTGTTGGCAGAATCTGGCTGGACTGGGGCCAGGCATCTATTTGCGCCAGCCCCAATCCAGCCTAAGAGGGGTGGATCTAATCCACCCCTTTGAGCCCATCTGGTTTGCGCTTAATTTCCCTCCTACAGAATGAACTGAAAACATGATGTGTATAGACTTTGAAAAAACTAAGCATTATTCTATTATTCTATGTGAGAGTGTACTATTTAGTTACCATTAGATTATAAATGGTTTAGCCAACCAAAACATATACAATGTTGCTGCTGAAGCACAAAGTTACATTACCGGTGACATTGGGCTTGTGCCTTCTACAACTGGCTGACATGCTTCTGCCACAGCTCTCACGTGGCCATAGCCAATTGCGGTTAGCAACAGTTTTGCTATTTTTAGAGCATTTAAGTAGGCGCCCCTTCTTGTCTCCATATCTGCATTTGGCAGAAAGTTATTTCTGGTCAGCATACTAAGCACAAGAGGCAAGCCACCACTTTTCAAGAAGTTGTACTGAAAATCAGTGGCATCTTCTCCCAGAGGTAAATTGGCAGGCATTAACAAGGCATAAACTACCTGAAAGGAGAAAAAGGAGAACAGGAATTATATTGTTTTGAGTAAATTGTATTCAGTAAATATATCTTTAAACTAATTATACTGGATTGCTGCATCTGAGAATGGTTCTACATTATTCTTTTCATTACACTGTGCAGAAGTGATACAGAACAATTCTAAGTTTACATAGAACAATCTCCTAAACTCAGTGCTCTGAGTAGTGTGATCCCTGAATTCAATGTAGACGTTGTAAGTACAACATCAATTTCCAATCTCAATATATTAAGAGGAAGATATTACAAACCTCTGTAAGATATAGCACTTGGGAGGCAGAAGGGCCGAAGAAGAGAGAATCAAGGGATGGACTAAGGCTGCTATCACCAAGTTTTGCATGGTCTAAACATATAGCTCTCAGCTTCTCTACAGTTGTGTTATCTGAAATAAAAGCACAATTTCAAGGTGTTTCTTTCCATAAATAATACAATGTAGATTTCAGAAGCAAGTATTTTGGAAACTAAAATGCACTAAAATTGTACTAAGTAAAGATAATTATTATTTCATTCACAGAGACAAAATAGTGCTAGATGTGTATCATATCTCTTCTCTTAAAAGATTAAATCATGCTTTTGCTTCAAGATAAGGATACAGTATTGTGTAATGGTACACATCAGAAAGTTTTCCAGAAGTTTCCAAAACAGATCAAATAAAAAGCAGAAGTTTGGAAATTCTATGATGAGCTACCTAATGCAGTTACAGCAGCAATTAAAATTTTTTGTTAAACGCCCTACTAACCTTCTGTCATAGTTTGTTTTGATTGCTTTGATGAATAAGGTGTAAAACAGACAGACAAAATAAAGCAGCTTCCAGCTGCTTGGAAGGAGGAGCATTTATAAGACACATGCCTCCAAAGCACCTGGCAACTGGACTGAAGCCATGTTCTGCAGCTAAAAACCAGAGCAAAAAAAGCCAGGATAGTCTGACTCAAGGCAGAAAATGCACATCTTCATGCCTGCATATAGACAGCCCAACACAAGTGTGGGGCTGCAGCAAAGCAATAAATGAAACTGCAACAACTCCAATGGATGTCATTACAACATACACAAACCAGACAGTACAACCGGGGGGCGGGGGGAATGGTGGTGAAAGGGATGGACATGCCTTCATGATTGAGCTTTGCCAATATATCACTTGCACATGACACACTGATGCCCTGTACGTATATGAGACTATGCGTCCAATGAAAGGAGCGGCCATGCGATGGGAGGGAATGTGGGCAGGTGTGGGAGGTACTTGGAGGTCTCAGGTGATGTGTTTCTGCAACAGTGTGCATGTATGATGGAGAGACAACAAAAAAATTACCCAGTAGAGCATCTTGATAACATACCATGTAGTCAGGCTGTGCATTTTTGGCCCATCTTACAGGCAGCTGGAAGCAACTACAGTGGTCCCCCGGGTTACGAATCCCCCGGGTTACGAATCCCCGGGGTATGAAAGAGCCGGGGCCGGAAAAACGGCCCCGGCCTGCGGAAAAAACCCCGGGTTACAAAAGGAAAGCGGTGCGAAATTCAAATCGCGCCAAGTGCTTTCCTATACTTACAGCGGTCCCCCGGGTTACGAAGGTTTTCGGGTTACGAAAGGGATCCTGGAACGGATTACTTTCGTAACCCGGGGGACCACTGTACATTAGACCCTTCTGTGGGTCTAATGAAACTTGCTTTCAAACCCACTAAAATCAACTAATTTATTCCATTCATTTCAATGGAGCTACTCTAGACAGGATGTACAACAGGTTTAACCCAATGTCTATATACACTAATAAAAATGAAAATAAAATTTTACCTGGTGGCATTAATTTCATAAGGATACGTGCACCATCTCTAAGAGGTGGCATACTCAGGCTACTGCCTAGGTCTGCAACTTGCCAAAGGAAAGAGATGTATCTAGGATGCAGTGACATGATCTAAAAGAAAAGTAAAAGCTTACCATGAGTTATTAGCTCTTAACATCAAACACCAAATTTCAAATTTTGTCCAGTACTATAGTTTTAATGTGTGCACATCTTTTACTTACAACTCCGGGCAAGCAACCTTCAACCTCTGGATTTGGACCATCACTATAATGATTGCCATGATTGCCAGGAGAACCAGTAGAGGAATCAGAGGAACTATCAGGACTTGAAGGCATATTGGAACTTATCTGTGTCAGCTTGGCTGTAATTAGCTGAGGGGGGAAATAGGAAGCATGTGTAAATTTATATATTGTATAGAACTGTAAAGTACTGTAAATGTGTGAACATCAAGGTTAAATTAATGTATTAAATGTATTAAATCAAAAAGGGAAGCCTACCTACCAAGAATCCCACTTTTCCCAATGAGATTTATTTTTAGGGGTTGCCTTTCAAGGGGAAACACAGAAAACAGGGAAGACATCAATATATGATGTTCAATAGTACTTACCGTTTTATCTTTGAGATTTAACTGTCCAATTAATTTTCTATCATCTACAGGATCTACTAGCTCGCCTCCAATGAACAATTCTACTTTTGTGTGTGCGCTGTTTGCTTTAATGCGATTGAGAATGCAACGCCTGACTGAACCAATAGTGTCATTTGTATGGGACCAAACATCCAAATCTTCCACTTGCCGACCTTGGTTTGGAAAACGAACTACAAGAGAGATGTGTTTTCCACGAAAAGCCCTGGAAATGCAGGAAAAGAAAATATAGGTACCAAATGAAATAGCTTTCTATGTTTAAAGGGCTTAATACCACCAGACAAAACCAGAGTCATTTTAAAGGCTTATGAAGACAGGTGAGAGATCAGAATATATACTGTTCTGTGATTTCTCTCTATATATTCAGATGATGAAAGAGATCTACATTTTTAAAGGATGTTTTACTAATTTAAAAATGTTTTCAGCATACAGTATGCATATGCTAAAACATGTGTACAAGTTTGCTTGAATGTATGTTGTAAGAATTTGTGGTTCTACTACTGTAGTCACATATAAGTAATCAAAGTGTGTGTGTGTTTGTGTTTTTAAGTCACTTAATAATATGATTTATTTCTATACCGCCCTTCCATAGATCAGGGCGGTGTACAGCATATAAAAAACAATAAGACATAAAAACCATTAAAACAAGCCAGTTACAATAAAACAGTAAAACAGTAAAATCAGTAAGACAATAAAATCACAATAAAATCACAATTCTCAATACAGGTGCTAGTGCATATGCAGGAGCAGAACAGTGGGCGGCATAACAACAGGCTAATAAATAAAAGTCCATTCAGCGATAAGCCTGGTTAAATAAATAGGTCTTTAAGTCCTTTTTATATTGAGCAAGGGAGGGGGACAAGCGGAGATCGATAGGTAGAGAGTTCCAGAGACAGGGGGCAGAGATGGAATATGCCCTCTTCATCATACTCGCTAATCTAGTCTCCGGAACTCTCAGTAACCGCTGTCCAGAGGACCTAAGTGTGCGGGGCGGATTGTATGGGGAGAGACGGTCCTTCAGGTACCCTGGACCCAAGCCATATAGGGCTTTATAGGCTTTATATACTTGTCCAATTATGATGACCTGTTTACTTCATAGAGTTTTCTTAAGCAAGGAATGCTCAAGAGGCGTTTTATCCAGTTCCATTTTCTGAAATATAGACTATAGCGCCTGATATTCATTGGTGGCCTCCCATCCAAGTAGTGATTTGAGCTGACCTTGCTTAGCTTCCACGATCAGACAGGTCTGGTGACTTTAGGGTATTTAGGCCATATCCTATTTGTAAGACTACATACCAATCAAAAGTACACTTATTTGGAAGTACACTTAGGACTACATTCTAAATCACAATAGACAAACCTTGACATTGGTAGAATTGTTCGCTCTTCGTGATAATCACTGTCACATTCATTTATATACTCTCTTAAAACAGTCAACACTCGAACCATTCGTATCGCTTCTTGTCTGGCACAATTAATACTGTCTTTGTCCCCATCCAAAACACATAAAGTATCATAGGATGCCTTCAAACGATCGAAACAAGACTGAATGAAGTCTTCATGGATTACTATCTACAGAAACGGAAATACAGACAACTATATTTGATTACCAGATGAAAACGTGGCAAAATAGAGACTAGCTAGAGCCTTCTGCATAGACACTTACTTAGGAGGAAGTAAGGTGACCATGACAAAAGGCACTTCAGCCAGCCCTACAACTCTATGCATTTAGCTTTTTAAAAAAATGACACATAAGCAGGTTTCACACAGAGGCTCTCCATTTCATAAGAATTTCTCATTAAGCAGAAAGCCTATATACACATAGAAGCATATGTATTTGACATATGGATGTGGGGCAGGGGACTAGCCCAAGTATTCAATACTGGAACAGAGATATCAGAGCAATGCTACTCCCTTTTCTGTGAAGAACCATATGAAAGAATGTCAAGTTTTGTGTTATTACTCTGACCAATCAGAAAGACATTTGTAAAATACCCAAAAATACTGAATATATTTGCTCTTGATCAACAAAACATCATACTTGTTGCCCCCCAACTGATTGATTGACTATTGATATTTAAGGTGCCTTAAGTATTCTGGACCTGTCTGCAACAGGACATGTTAACCCAGCACACAAGTCTTGCTAAAATCAGTTAAAGTAAATACAATCAGAGTAGAAGTTTCTTTGCCTAAGTAGGCAAAGACATAAGATCATATAAGGCAGGGGGGAAATCAGAGTTCATGTCTACAAGCCCAGTTCTGGAGATGATGCCAGCAATCTTATCATTTCTAACACAGACTTATATTCTAACAGAACAGGCATGACTATTGCTTGAGAGTTGAAAAAACATAGCAACTACTGACTTAAAGAGTCATTGATATTAGAAGAAATCTATCTGAGCAAACATCCAGAGCAAGAAAATTAAAATTTAATTGCCTTGAATGAAGGCTTTAATCTATAAAGAATGGCAAGTGTCACCTATTTTTAAAAGTTGAGTTTTTAATATTTTTACCTGATTAACTTGTAACCTTGGACCAAGATTGGTATAAATTTCCTTTAGTAGATCTATTGCTCGACTAGCAATGTCATCATTTCCTTGAATTACAACCTACAAAATACAAAGATATATATTTAAATTCTACCGAAAAAGGTCTGTAGTACATTCTTGGCTTTGATTATGTCACACAGTAAACTTTAAAATGAAACCACCACAGTTAAAGAAAATGTTACTTTGAGGGAGTAAAACCAACAATCCTTTCATTTTAATGCTGCTTCTTTCTGCCATCATATTTATTAAGCAGGGATATTGCAGCAGCATCTCTACTAAAAATACCCAAGTACTGCCCAAAACAAAAAACCTTTCATTGATAAATATTCCCAAATGTTCCCACCTCAAAAGGAGGTGACTTGGATCACATCCAGTATTTTCAGTGGTAAACCTGCTAGGTCCAAATGGCAAGAAAATATTCCTAGCAAAACTGATTTAATTTTAGATACATATGAATAGTGGAGTTGACCCCCAGTCAGACTGATGGCCTAGTGCTAGCCAAAATAGTAAATGTGTGAATTTTTCTTTCTGAACCATCAATTTTGCACCTAGCACAAAAGATACTGTGAGACAGAACATACAAATTTTCTACCAATATTTCATAAGATTGCTTTCAGTATCCAAGATATTTGTCAAAAATCAAGTGCCAACCCCCCCCCCGGCAACCCCCCCCCAGCACTGGTCTATGAATATGTCATGGAAGCAGAAATAATAAACCAGAAGACATAAGATAAACTAGAACAGGGTGCTGAGAACTGCCTTTATATTTCACAACAAATTGCCCAATAAGAGTGTCTAATTTTAAGCTCAGTGGACGCATACGACAGGTGCTTTTATTGCACTTAACTATAGTGCTGTCAATCCTTTAACCTTCTCTCGCATAAGCTATGAAGAAATCTTCATGTTAATGAATGATATAGTGAGAAATATTGTTTTTCCGGCCTTTTCTAGCAAAATCCATGATTAGAAGTTAGACATGAAAGTGCAGAATGGTCAAAATCAACCAACTTAGATTATCTAGGGGTAGCCATGTTGGCCATATAGCAAATCCAATAACATCCAAACAATGATACCTTTATTGGACCAACCAAAATGCACAACTACATGTTGCAAGCTTTCAAAGTCACACTGGCTTCTTCATCAGGCCTGATGAAGAAGCCAGTGTGACTTGTAGTTGTCCATTTTGGTTGGCCCAATAAAGGTATCATTGCTTGGATGGTATTAACTTCGATTGAAGTTAATGTTAATGTTATCTAAAAGTTCTCTTGAAGGGAGAGAGAAGAGGCAGAATCAAACCAACTGTCACTACCCTGGCCTCGGAGAGAAGAGGCAGTATCCACCAGACTTAATCCCTTCCCATTCTGTCATCCCTTTTTTTTTCTTTTTCTTTTTTAGTATCATGTCTTAGCAAAATTGTAAGCCTGAGGACAGGAAACAGTTTTGTTTTTCTTTTACTTGTAAAGTGCCATGTACACTGATAACACTATATAAACATCATCATCTATATAATCATCCTCATCATACAGCTGGAAGCTTAAGTCCCATGTACGTAAGCAATATGACATGTTGAAGAAATATGTTGAAGTTACAGTAAGTTAGAGATGACAAATTTCATCACCACCACTAAATCAAGTTATTTTAAAGATGACCAATTTAGTATTTGCAATCTACTGTACTGGCTTCAACAAGCCTATACTGTTTCCACATTTCAAACAAGCCAGCATTTCTTCAAAATATTCTCTCTCTCTCTCTCTCTCTCTCTCTCTCTCTCTATATATATATATATATATATTGTCTGTCTCTCCCTCTCTGTGTATGTCTGTCTGTCTGTGAGAGAGAGAGAGAGAGAGATCGAATAAATCTTCACTATAAAGAGCTAAAATGTGGTGTAATTCATATGTACATATACTGTAATCATGAAACATGTGTTTAACTGGCCTAACTTAGAAACTAATCTCCCCCATTCCTCTTAGAATAGCCTTTTTCTCCAGTTATTATAAGCCAAAATGTGTATAGTTAGATACATTTTCATCTGTCAAAGGTACCTACCCTCCAAAGATAATCTAGTCCAATTAGCTCCAAGTCATCCATCATATAGGCCCTTCTCTTCGCAACCAGCTTCCCTTCTCGACAGTTTACAGCTTTGAAGAAACGTTCAAAACATTTCATTCCATTTTCTGTTAAGAGTGAAGGGTCCAACTGAAGAACATTGTTTTCAAAGAAGTCTTTATTTATGTCAGGGTCTAAATCTGGTTCATCTCCCATGAGTTTAGAATACCATTTAAAACAGGCTTCACGATCACACAGGTAGACTGCATTTTCAGCTAAACATTTCCATATTTGTTTTGCCTGAGGAGCACAGAGCCACAGTTGACCATCCTTCAGTAAAAATCTTGTATAAAACAAAGAGAAACAATTCATTAGAATAAAAATATGTACGTAATTCTATAAGTATGAAAACAGCAACACCTACTAAATACATTTAAACCATCTGGGATCTCTTCCAGAGAAGGGAGATGGACAGGTTACTTACCTGTAACAGTATTTCTTTGAATGGTCATCTGCGAATACATACAAATGGGTTCTTCTGCGCCTGCGCAGTTATGTATTAAGAACCCAAGCCTTCCCTCCAGTCCATCTGCCTTGGTCCAGGCTCCAGAGGGAGAGAAGAACCACTGCATCTCATCCCCTTCCCACCACCTTCCCCTTTTCCTTTTGTGTTGTCTTTTAGACTGTAAGCCTGAGGGCAGGGTTCCGTCTAACTATAAGATTGTATGTACAGCACCATGTAAACTTACAGTGCTATATAAATAATAATAATAATAATAACCCATTTGTACAATTTGCAGAGACCACGAAGAAGAAGGACAGGTTGCTTACCTGTAACAGTATTTCTTTGAGTGGTCATCTGCGAATACATACAAATGGGTTAGACTGCGCAGGCGCAGAAGAGCCCATTTGTATGATTCATAGAGACCACGAAGAAGAAAATATTTCACATAAAATACACTTTATGTATGTTACCTTTATTCACAGATGTTTGCACCATACTAATCCCACAAAAAAAGAGAGTATCCAGTTAAAAGATGTCATTGCCCAAGCTATAAAGAGAACAACATTCAAGAAGACTGTCATCAAGAAGACTGTCATGGTCTAATGCCAAGCAGGCTAAATAAACATTGTTCCATCCCTAGTGCAGGGGTGGGAAACTTACAGGTTCTGACAAACTACCATTTCCATCATGTCTCACCAAGAGCCAAGCTGAAGGACGTTTTAGCCAAGCTCATGAGGGACTGACTGGTTGTAGCTTCTCCCCTCATGATGATGATGCATGCAATGTCACCATAAGGGGAGGAGCTACAACCAAGCCCTCACAAGCCTGGCTAAAACTTCCTTCAGCTTGGCTGATTGTGAGGCATGATGGGAATGGTAGTTCGTCAGAACCTAGAGGGGCCATAGGTTCCCCACCCCTGCCCTAGTAGATCCTATTTCAAAGCCACATTTATGGAAGGAATACCAGGGGTTAAATAAATGTGTGTTTTATCGTAGGGGATTCTATTCAGATTATTTCATCTTATACTATATATAATCTTTGTCCAATAAATTACTTGAAAAACACAATATCTATCTGCACACAATATCTATCTGCACACTGGAGATTAGAAGCCAACACAGATGCCTTAATATAACAGAAGAAAGCAAAGAATTAATCTAGGAGCAAGCAAAGAATTTCCCAATAAAAATATAATTGAAATGCACTGGAAATAGTATTTTGATGTACTAATCTTTTTTGTTTTGGCTTTTACAGCTATTTTTGTTCCTCCATGTTGCTCTCAATAATTAACATCCTCTATTCTAGTGAACCCATAATGTACTAATATATGAGAAACACAGAAACTCTCCAAGAATGTAAGGGAATATCAGATAACACTGGTGAGGAACTTAGTATCCATCAAACAGGCACTTCCCTAAGAACACTGATCAGCAGCTTTTGAAAGGGCTTGTTATCAGAGAAGGAAAAGAAAATCAGAACTTGTGTATGTTATCTATTAAAATGTCCTCTATACCATATGTCTCCTTTCAATGTTTGACACAATAAAAGTTCCTAAAACATTTCATTAAAACATGCAAAGGTAAAATTGGAAATTATGAGACTGCAGTCACAACAAAAGCCTTAGAATCTGCCCTCAACCTTCTGTGTACAGTACAACCATGAAGCAATAACTACAATACTTAGGAAGAGCTTCAGTGCTTCACTTAAGAGCAAACTGAAAACTAGAATGAGATTGAACAGACTGGCTACTAATATAAAAATATGCAAAAAAAAAAAAAGATATCTATGACTAAGGCATACAAGGAGTCTAATCTCTTTAGCCCAAAACAGATGGGCCAAATAAAGCAGTTTCCAGCCACTTTGGGGCATGGTGTTTACATGACGCAGGCTCCCAAAATGGCCAGAAGCCATTCCAAGGCAGCAAGAGCTTGCCCAAAAAGGAGCAGATTAAATCTGCTCCTGCTTGGCAACCCACTTCAGAAGAGGGCCATCTGCTTCAGCTCTAACTGCCCCTCTCATTGCAATATTATCTAGAAAAAAATTCAGCATAGAAGACAAATGCCATTTTGTAGACAAGAGTAAAAATGCATTTATATTTGTATTTGCTTTTCAAAAAACATGTGTTGAATATCTTTATTCAAATCAAAAGAAATTTTATTCAAAACCAACCGTAGGAAGTTCAGCCGCTCTTGTACTTCTTGCACATGACTGTATCTACTCCCTGGTCTTACAGTTTGTGGATCATATTCTCCATGCTCTGCAAATTTAATATAAATAACTGTTATATCTATGGAAAAAGTTTAATGTCACAAAATATCCACCTTTTGTTAGACTCAAATCCACCTGTATTTAATAAAGCTCACTCTCAGAAAACTGTGCTTAAAATTGCAAACGTTTTAAAATTTCACAAGTGCCTATCTATTAGAAGGGCACTGAACACCATATTAATGACTGACATGCAAATATTTTTTATTTCTGTAAAAATACATTATAAAAGGTTTATAATAAACGTTTTCATTTTCTTAAATATTTTCTTTAGAAAATTTCCAGCAGTTACCTAATAATGAAGATCTTCACAGCAAATGTTGAATTTTTACGATGCTGTAATTTTTGTTCATAAAAATTTCCATGAAAGATTTAAACAAAAGATGCATGACATAAATTGAAAGATAAGTTTTTACAGAAAGTATAAAATAACAGAAGTAAATAAAGCTGCCCCTCAACACCATCCTCAATTACTATGTACTAAAATATTTATTAGACTACATCTAAAGTGTGTGTATTCACACCTGCACACTTTAAACACAAGTTTGAGTAAGACGTTTTAATTACACAGAACAAACTCTGAAGGATGCTATTTCTCATTTACATCTGTAAAACAAATGTTGATGATGACCAGATCATAAATGATAATAAAAGTCACTTTCACTGACATGTGGAGAGATCTTGTAGCACCTCTGTGACTAACTGAAAGAAAATGGCAATGTAAGCTTTTGTAGACTTCAGTCTACTTCCTGAGATGCATTAAGTAGACTTCAGTCTATGAAAGCTCAGGCTATCAATTTCTTTCTTTCAGTTGGTCTCAAAGGTGCTACAAGATCTCTCCACATACTGATTCTACAGACTAACACAGCTATATCTTTGAATTCTTTCACTGACATGTTAGCCTCAAATATAGCCATACTATATGCGCACTATGTGTGGCTTTCAGCTTACGCTGAAACCGCGCTGCAATACAATGAATGGTGTGCATGCCTGTGGTGTGTGCATGCATGCCACCATGCCCAAGCCCCATTATATTCAATAAGGCTCAAGCATACGCATTATCTGCCATACCGGGGGGGGTGTGTGTGTCCTGGAATGGATCCCCCACATAAGACAAGGCTCCATTGTATTTATCGTTATAAAAAGTGAATTGATAGGAATGGTTTACTTAATGTAATTCAAGACAAACTTAAATTTAACTCACCTTTAGCATACTGTCTCATGCTTTCCATATATGCCGAAAGATTTTCTGCAACTAAAGTTACTAGAGCATGATTGTGCTGAAGTTGATTGATTAAGTCATGGCGATAAAACACATGGGGGCTTCGCTGAGTTTGACTGCAGATAGAAAACATTAGAGCAGATGAAGAAGTTTGTTTTAAATTGTATAATAGGAAGAAAATGTTTTCAAAGAAACATCAGTGTTAGTATGTTGTAGCATGAAAGGGAAAAACAGAGGTGGAAAAAAGGAACCTAGAAGCATCTTTAAGAATAATGGATTTATATTTTAGCATGAATGTTCATGGATATTAATTCACTTCCTCCTACAACTGTATACCTATCCTTAAAAACCTTTGCCTTTTATATCACTTCATCAGTGCATCTAAGAAAGTGGACTGATTTTCATAAAGCCTCAAGCAGAAATATCAATCAGTCAGGTGCTGGAGATTCCTCACCTGTCTCCAATTCCTTTTAAGGAAGAAAATATGAGCAGTGTGGAGGCCATATTATAAGACTAGGACTTTATTCAAAATTGAGCTTATATATAGAACAGGTCTATTTGAAATTAAAATCAGAACTACATCATAAGGTCCACAAGACATGCATCAAGACATTTCTTGAAACAAATATTTTCATTCTTCACAAAAACATACATTGTTCACAATTATTATTTTTTAGGTTGCTATTAACTGAATTAGCCAATTAAAGTCAGAATTCCACAGCACTCCATTTCTTCACAAATCTCAACAATAAGCTAAATTAAGAGACTTGGGCACCATGCACCACTGGTTTCTTTAATCCTTTTCCTCACCTAGGTTCTACAAGGCAGAAAGCGCCTATAGAAAATGATGGACAAATTATGTTTCAGCATAACTGTGATTGGGCAGCGTTATTGTCCTCAATCGCATGGAACAGAAGAAAGCACCAAAGACATCAGTCATGCAATATGAATACTGAACTGCTGAAGTTCCATCTTTATGAGGATTAGTCTCTAAATTCTTGTCTCTAAAGGCTTTGGCTACATGAATGCCACCAACATCCTATTAGCCTCTTATAGATATCTTTGACAAGATTTTGGGATGGGGGCTTATATTCAGATGCCCATTTCACCTCTGAACTGATATGCACTCAACCACCCAAACTCACTTTTAGGGTGGGATTATATGCAATATGTATTGCAACTCCCCACTATATTTCTCTACCACTAAGGAAATATTTAATTTCCTAACTATCACCTTGATGTTGTTGTGTGCTTTCAAGTCGTTTCTGATCTATGGCAACCCTATCTTGGGGTTCTTGTACCAAGATTTGTTCAGAGGGAGATTGTCTTTGCCCTCTTTTGAGGCTGAGAAGTTATGACTTACCCAATGTCACCCAGTGAAGTTCCGTAGCCGAGTAGGAATTCGAACCCTATTCTCCAGCATTATAATCCAACACTCAAGAAACTTGAATCATGCTAGCGCTTAAAAATCACTCACCTAACTCAAAACTGTAAATTTGTAAAGAAGTTACAAATTTAAATTGCTCACCTCAAGTTTTGTGGTGCTTCACCAAATAAACTACAAATTTCTCTAATCTGTTTCAGTGCAGGAATGACCCATTTGTCATTTGTGCGAAGCTCTTCTATAAAACGATCTATCCACTGTATTTTTTGTGTGTCTCGATCCTTAAAAAACAAATATTTTAATTTTAGTATGGAACAAATCTGTAAGGTTTAGGATTTCTCCACATTTCTAGTACTTGTTTTAATTACTGTGTAATTGCTTAGAACTGCTTTACCGAGTAGGTTAATTCCCCAGAAACTATAATCTATTTGTTGTTGCCAGTTTATGAGAAGCTGGCCAAAAAAAACCCCTCTATAGCAACAGAAGAAACCATGAACATAAGTAAAGCAAAGAAAATCATTCTGTCTCTATTTAGTTCTACAAAGGTCAGATATAAAGCACTCATTCTCATGAGAAAAGGAAGCGATAACCAAGAATTGCAATGATGTGAGATACTGTACATGCGTGTATATGTGTCTCCAAGTCAGCTTGAATGAATTTATGAATATCATAGTGTTTTCTTAGGCAAGGAATATTCAGAGGTGGTATTGCCAGTTTCTTCCTCTGAAATATAGCCTACAGCACCTGGCATTTACAAAAATCCTTTGATACAAATTAGGTGAGGAGAGCATGAATCTATGCTTTTCCCAGTCCAAGGCTGACAGTTCATTCACTGCAATAGGAAATATAGGGAACCTGGCCCTTCACAGGTTGTTAGTCTCCAGTTTCCATCACTTTCATCCAGTATGGCTGTGTGTATGTGGAATAACCAGAACAGTAGAAGTGGAATAAGAGTATATAAGAGTATACTCTATAAATAGAGTATAGCATGGTAATATCTCTTTGTCTTAAACATATATTCTTGATTTTGAAAGAGAATATTTCGTAACCCATTTTCCTATTTTTTCAGGGACCTTTAAAAATGAAGAAAACTTTTTTTCTAATCTTTTTCCAGAGTTTTTTTCAAGGCCTTCAGAGCTTTAGCACTGAACTGTTGGCAATGGGGCCAAAGAACACCTGATCAAAAGGGGGGGACCACCCCCAAAAATTAAGCTCTCAAAATCAACCCCTTCAAACCCATTCTTTTTCACTTTTTTGTGTCAATGTTTTCAGCATAGAAAGATGACTGTGAAAGATCACACCCTGAAGAAACTGAATAATCTCATTATCAAATGCATTTCTAATATCTAGATGAAATCAAAATATTTATGAGCAAAGAAAACTAATTCAAGGGAATTATTGCTCCTGCAGCAATACTTGGGCGGGGGGTTCTCCAAGTTGCTAGTACTTTGATGGGAGAATGCCCAGGAATACCAGGTGATGTAAGCTGTATTTCAGAAGAGGGAAATGGTAAGCCACCTCTGAGTATAACTTGCCTAAGACAATCCCAAGAAATTCTTGGGGTCACCAAAATCAATAGGTGACTTGAAGGTACATACACAAATATACAGAATGTTCTAATTTATATGCTTTATATCACTTAGATTTTCTTCAAAAACAATTTTGTGAATGAAAGCCAGCAGAAGAGATTCCAAGACAAATCTATTTTAAAATTACTTAAATTTCTCTGACGAAGCCAGCTCTTTTAGTAGTAAGGAAACACAATTAAGCACTCGACTTGAGCTCAGAAATCTATTTAATCAATGAATTCATCTAAAATCTGAGCTGTAAGCTAAGAATGTTTAAAAGACAATGTATTTTATTGAAAGACTGAGTTCATTTTTCTAGAACACAACAGTCAATAAAATGGAGGCGGGAGTTAAGACAGGTAGGAAAAATAAGTACATAAACTGTTTCAACTTATAACAATGATTTGGAGAAGAGTTCGCTCTCCAGATGTTTTGGCCTACAACTTCGAGGAGATTTATTCAGCATAGTGAATGGTGAGGACTTATGGAAGCTACAATCCAAAAAATTCTGGCTAACCACAACAGTACCCCCACATGCACCAGTTTAGAAGACTGTGAACAACTGAGGACTTTTATACCCCTCTCTGCTTCCTATTAATTGTTAAGAGTGCCTGCTAAGCTGAGTTGGCCAATTTTTACATCATAAACTCAAGTTGTTGTTGAATAAGATGAAGAGATAGTTGGTGAAAGGGAAAGAAGTAAAAATACACTGTCTTCTGATTCAGATGTAATAGCAAATGATTTCTTCTGTACGAACTGATGAAAACAGAGCTGGAAAGGAAGGACAGAGCACACAAACAGAAGGGTTTCTTTGTACAGCACCAAAGCATTTCACATAATGCAACTAATTTAATATCAACAGACAGACAGTAAGATGATTTATTTACCTGAGAACAACTATAATCTAAGATTTTAATGTGGGCACTGAGAGCCTGGTCCATGATATCAACTGGAACATCATCACTATGTGCTAAATTCCATAACAGGTTTAGTACTTTGTGTGCCATCACTCCATCTTTATCATCTTCTGCAAGACGACGAATTAATTCAAGTAGCTTTTCACGCTGCTTTTTGCTTGCATTTGTCCAACTTGCCTAAAACAAAGGGAAGTCACCAGTCCATATAAAAATGTCACTCACAATCACTGTGATTGTAAAAGTGAGAACAGAAAAAAATTAAAATACTAATTAAGAAAGAATTATAGTATTTACGTGCAACTATTTAAATAATGTACAAGACACAAATAAAGTCTACTTTCCATGAACACTGATTAACATGAAAATAATGAACAATGAAAATAGAAAGATCATTTTAGATCATTTTCAAAGAGTGCATCTCAATTAGATTTAATGTGTAACCAACTACATAACTGATAACAGAATGTTGATTCCTACAAGATTGGTTGGGGTATGGGATAAACCCCAACGGTGGTGAATTGCTTCACCTGCCATCCCAAGAATGACCTTTGCAAAACTTCATTTGTATGTATCAAAGCAAACTCCATTGATTTACAGCAGGAAGATGCCTATATAAAGTAGATGTGAATGATTTCTTCAATTAAAATGTTATCATTTAATTTTAAAAATGTGTTTTAAAAAACCTCACCCATCTTTTACCTAACTAAACTTCAATGTAATGTAATGCCTGTATTTCCCCAGTATCAATAATTTGGATTTTTAAAGAACTATTCCAACAAAAACTTCACTCCAACACACAAGGTGGAGCTTTGATCTTAAACTTATACTCTACTTTGTCCAGAGGACACTAATGAACTGTATAAGATTAATATGTAAACAATTACCTTAAAACAATCAAACAGATGGTCAAGTTGCTCAGGAGAGAAATCCCAGGCCAATTTTGCAAGGAGGTCATGTACATTCTTCACAATGGCTTCATGTTTTCCTGCCTTGATTATAAATAATGTTAACACCATTAATGCTATTCTTATAACAAGGTGACATTATGATTAATTTGTCTTACAATTTACCCTCAATGTATTCCCACGAAGAGGAATTGATTCATATTTCAGTAATCTTAAATGAATTCATGTTATTATTTGCTGTTATTTTTATATTTATATGATATACGTGCATTAATAATAACTTAATATTTGTTAATAAATATTGGTATAAATGCAGGTGTTAGTACTCATTTATATATCTATTATACATCGCACTTTATAAAACAGGAAAGGGCATCAGCTGTGACTCCAGATGCTTTCAGACTGCAGTTCCCACAATCTCTCATAGATGGCTACGCTGACTGGGGCTGATGGAAGCTCTAGGCCAAAAACATCTTTAGTTTTCCATCTTATTGCAGATATTTCCCTCCCCGAAAGGAATTAAATAAGCAGTTATAGAGAGAAAAGGAGGCAAAGTAGTATGATAGAATATGTGATTGTTTCAATCACATGTGCAGAAATTTCAGTAAGATATAGCACTTGGGATATATCCAAAGACTTCCTGGAAAAGGTGAGGTTGAGGAATTACTTTTTAAAAAACAGGAGGCAGTTGGACCAGCAGCTTCAGGAATAGGGGGAATCAAGGGAAATGGACAGAATCACTTTAAAGATAAGGAGACTTCTGGATAGTCCAAAACAATAGATACACAATGCTCACGAAGGATGTGCTGGGATATAAGTGCAAAGAGAAAAAGGGAGACAAGACTATCAAAGGCTTTCAATATAAGGATAAGAAGCTTGTGCAGCACAGCATAGTAAAAGAAGCTGATGTAGTCACATTTAAGTAACAGAGTCTCACTGTCTTACTAAGCAAGGTAAATAATTTTGGAAGAGGAGAGTTGGATAAACATGAGCATACAAAAGTGAGATAATGGAAGAAAAATGAGAAAATCATGTAGTTATGATTAGAAATATAAAGGGAGCTATTTTCAATCAATCCAGTAATAAAAATCCTGAGAGTGAAACTATGATGCACTTAATCTAGTGCAGCAAACATATTCTAATTCTCCATTCTCTGATTTCTGTAGCAAGAATCTGAGAGGGAAATAATAAAGCAAGTTACAGTAGTTTCCTTTCTTTATCAGGAGGGGAAAATATTTCCTAATAAGGATGAGAAAGTTGCGGAGGGACAAAGGCTCAACTTGAAGAAAGAAGAGGGGAAGAAGAGACATGGCATCCTAGGCCCTGATAGCATGGAGGCCCAATCCATCATATCAACTATAAAAAAGTAAAGACACCACATTTCAGATTCCTAGAGTTAATCAGAGAATTAAAATGTCTATGGAAAATCAAAATGTCAGCTTAACATATGTACCATAAAGCATAAAACAATTTAAATTCAAACAGTTCCGTCACATGTGATGTAAAGCCAACTTGCTCTGACTATTAAAGTTGCCTAGTTTTTACCTGTGCAGCCCAAATATTGTCAAGGTCTTGCAAGGTGAGGGCCTTTTCTTTAATGACAAAACGAAGAATTTTTTCTAATTTTTCTACATACTGAGGTTGATGTAGACTATCCCTTAACACAATCGATAATATATTATTCTGCTGGATCCATTCCTAAATTTTAAAAAGGTGAAAAAATTAAATAAAAAAGAAGTGTTACTTTTTGTTTGTTTTTATTTCAAATGACAGTAATGAACAATGATATCCAAACCATCCCCAAATAGAGAAAGAACTAAACATATTTTAGAAACACCACTAAGGCAGTAGCCCTAATACAGTACTGGATGCCAGGTTTTTTTTCCACCTTTAAGAAATCTTCTCTGCTGGCTATTCCATATCTCACATTACTCATGTACTATGCAATGCACAACTAATACCAAGGATCAACTATTTGGCAGAAATCTCAAAAGCTAAGAACTACAGTAGTGACCTCATCACAGCAGCACTTGGCATCATTGTATTAAAATTATGTATCATTGTGACAGATACTTCAACTACAAACTTTCATATGAGTGGGCAAAGAGAGCAACATCTAGAAGTGGTGATAACACAACTCAACCTCTTTGCATTTCTGCAATGACCTAGCTTCTCCTTTAACCTCTGAACTTTGCTATTTATGTCCCCTATAATGCTGCATCATTAAAATAAATTGAAACATCACAACCACCACCACCACCAAATTTAAGTTTAGAATACAAAAAACACAGGATATGCTAATAGCAAAAGTTTCCACTGTGCTTCTAGAATAAGGTTTTAACCTGTGACATAACTCTTTTGGGCAATGGTAGTATGACCTGTTGAATTCCCTCTCCTCTGAGATTTGTCCAGCATTACTTGTTTCTTTGACAAACAGTGTGGTGGAGTGGTTTGAACATTGGATAATGACTTTGGAGACCATGGTTCAAATTCCCCCTCAGTCATGGAAACCCACTGGATGACCTTGGGCAAGTCAAACTCTCTCAGCCTCAGAGGAAGAGAAATTGTACAAAGAAAACACTATGATAGGTTTCCCTTAGAGTTGCCATAAGTCAGAAATTTCTTGAAAGCACACAATACTTGTTTCTTTTACAAGTATTAACAAGTGAAAACTTCTGTTTCAGCAAACACTATTTTTAAAAAGTTTTTGCCATTATTACCTTATTATTTTTAGTTTTCTAAGCTAATGTGTTTAAAAGAATATGGCAAAATATATCAAATTAATGTCTTGTTACAAAACAATCTGCTGGTTCCCATGTAAGAGGTGTGCACCAGGGCAGATGTGGCACATAGTTATGAGAGGGGGAACATGCCCTGCTAATTGAATCTCTCAATCACCTTTTGGATTTTTCATTCAAATTTGCTGTTGGTCGCTGGGAAGTACTGGGAAGCTAGCCTAGCACTTTTGCTCTGACCTTAACATTAGCTTCTTACCAGTGTGTGTTTCTTATTCTCTCTCTCTGTTCAATATTATACATGTGTTTGGATGAATCTCAGGGAAAGGGGGAGGAGTGAGGAGACACTATTGATGTAATATGAGGCACAGCAGTTGCACTGGGGGCTGGGCCTGCCAGGTAAAGGAAAGGCTTCAGAGGGAAAGAAGGAGAGGCAATCACAGTTCCATTATGCTTAGCCCCATGGAGAGGGCTTTGTCACAGGAGACCTAATTAATTAATCAATCTGCCACCTTTCTCCTAAATTGGACCCAAGACAGCTCACAAAAATATTTTTAAAATATTTTTAAAAGTACTTTTAAAATGGTATAATTTTAAAAACAGAATTAAAACATCACATTAATACAGTATAACAAGTTAAAACACTAAACCATTAAAAGAATAGAAATAAATTATTTCAATTGTTTTTACCTTTACCTAACATATTTAAATGTTATTTGTAAGCTGTCCTGAGACCTTTTGATACAGGACAAAGATATAAATATTTAAATGAACAAACAAACAAAGATAATAGATAAGTAAATAAATAAATACAAATATTTAAAAGCTTGTCACCAGATGAGTGCAAATAAACTTACTGCCATTCTTTCTGCGGTCAGCCACTCCTCTTCTTCAGGATTGCCATGTCGATGGGTATAATATGACACACTAGATATTACTTTATTAACTTCATTTAATGCATTCATTTTTCCATTGAAAGATGAAATTTGCAACAACCTGTGGGAAAAATTATGTATCAGAGAAGGAGTATAAGATACTTCCCCCAAAATACATCCATCCAAATTTTACTCTCAGTAGAAGAGAAGCTTACCTAAGAATCATTTTTAATCTAAATATTTCTAAGTTTTTTACAGTTTCCTCTTGTCCTGGTACTCTCGAGGCTAAGTTCTTTAATGATTTGATTATCATTGACAATGCATCATTTTTGGCTTCATTCTTGGCTTCTTTTTTGAGTTCATCATCAGTTAAGTTTTCTAAAAACTGTGGAACCATTTCTATAATGGGAAGGAAGTATTTCTTCACTGTATGCAGTGTCAGAAACTCATAGCACTGTCCAAATGGTCTAGAGGAAAAAAAGATCAGTGTAAAAGCTTAAAGTAATATTTGAGGTAATCCTGAATAGAACAGTTAAGTACATGTTTTAGAAAATTTGATGAATACAAGATATCAAAAGCAAGCTAATGAATGTCCCACTGAAATGTTTCCATTTTGCCATTTTACAAAGGGGGATTGGCACTACTACTACTAATACTGAGGGCAATTCAGAAGTTCAGAACGAAGACTCACAACCATAACCATTTCCTCCTCATAATTCATTCCCCTCCACCCAATACAACATTATGTGCCAACACAATGTTCTTGGAACACAGGATCCTAATGGAAGTTGCATTTCAACCCAAAAACCCTTCTCCGGCAAGGCAACCTTTGAGGGACGAAATGGTGGATGCCACTGAGAGGTGCTCAGGCTCTCACAGTGTGTTTCATTACCATACATATTGCCCTAAGTTTAGGAAGTACATTTCTGCCCACCATTTCCATTAAAGCAAAAAAATGTATTTGACAATAACTTCAGATTAAGTCTTAATGAGTATTTCAGATGGGTATTTACTTGGCTATCCAATACATTTAGTCCTTCAAGGTGTTCTGGACATAGGGAAATAATGACAGTAAAAGTAGAAGCTAGACTGAAAACTAAAAATTGCAGGCAACCAGAAATCGTGCAGAATAAGTGTTTCAGCAAGGCTAGCCAATGTATTATTGCTGTTATCTGTCAACACAAACAAGTTACGAAGTTCCTCAGAACTTTATACATACAGACATCCATATTAAATACTGCATCCCAAATGTGCTACTGCATAATAATATACTCTTTTGTTCAACCAGATGATATAATCCAGATATACCATTTAATTTTCTACACAAGAAAAAACTATTGGATGTACACATCTCAGATGAGATGCTGCTCCCGCAAAAGCACAGTCTGGGTGAACTATTTCTGCATTCCAATTCTGATGCTAACTATCTAATGGGAAAAATCCGAATCCTCCCTTTCAGATTTTGCCTTAATTTTTTCTGAATCTCTGAAGATGCTAGCCACAGAAGCCAGGAAATGTCAGGAATAAACTCTTCCAGAACACAGCCACATAGCCGAAAAACCCAACAAAAAAACAAAAGCCACAAAAAATTATGGATTCTGGCCATCGACTTCACACCACAGGTGGCTGTTTATACAGCAGAAAAAGAATGTTTACTTCATGCCTTATAAAACTTCCTGCTTCCAGAAGTAATCTCCTGCTTTAACAAAATAAGCATCCTGCCCCAAAAATGAGCTGGGAGCAGAAAATACAAGACAAAATGGTCCTAGAGGACACAGTGGGAGATTCTGACTTTTTAAAAAATTAAAAAGGGGCAAGAAAGACTCTAGAGCAGTGATTTCCAAACTCTGGCCTTCCAGGTGTTTTGGACTTCAGCTCCCAGAATCACAGACCACTGGCCAAGTTGGCTGAGGCTTCTGAGGACTGAAGTCCAAAACATCTGGAGGACTAGAGTATGGGAATCACTGCTCTAGAGGATTCCAAAAACAGCTCTGGGAGCTACATGTAGCCTGTAGGTTGCATGCTCCCTACCCATGTTAAAGGAAAACATTTCAGGTCATGTAAGTCAGTATTTCAGTTCTGCCCACTTAGGTCTTCTGTCCTCCTTCTCAAGAAAAGCTGCCTCTGAGAATTGGGGGACTTTGCCATAACACAATGGGAAATAACAAGTAAAAGCAGAAACACATTTTTGCTAGGTCCAGAGTGAAGAATGTGTAGTTTTTCCCAATGATGTTAGACTAGAACTCCCACCAGCCACCACCAGCCACTATGGAAAAACATCTGAAAGGCTACATTGCCCATCTTTGCACCAAGTCAAAACCACCAGCTGATGTAAACCACTGTTTTAGTGCAGAGATTAACATTTTTAAAAACTTTTTTACATATATAAAATGATGAATTTAAAAAATGGATAGAAAACTGAAAACTACTTCATAATTTGAAATAAGGAAAAATATATACACCTAAGCTACATTGATAGTAATAACTGTGCTGAGGTCTATAATGAGATAGATACTTGAATCAACCTGAAAGATTCTGCTGTTAATGAGTTGATATGTCCCTAATATATACTTAGGAAAAGAACTTACTTGATGAGAGCTGCAATAATCTGAACATTCAGTGCTGATCCACTCATAAAACGATCATGTAGGATCTGAAACCCATTTAATGTGCCAAACTTGTTGATGAGATCTACTAGCCAACCCTGCAAAACAATTTTTCCTGCTTTACAAGTAATTTCTACCACCAAAGAAAGATTTATGTTGCAAAGAATAAGCCCTGTATATCATTTTGCTTGGAACTGGAAAATAGTGTGCACCTTTCACCTTGACTGTTCTTTAATGTGCTTGTTCTATTACTACTCTTAATTTCTCAAATACTATATCCTTTAAAAAGTTATATTCTACTACTACTCTTAATTTGTCAAATACTCTATCCTTTGAAAAGGTATGATGTCACCAGCAATTTGATATTTAAAAAGTATTATAAAAGTAATATTATATACATAAGTTTGTTTGTTTTTTGTGATAGAAAGAATCTAATATTTTCTTTTTCATCAGACACCAGAGGGAGGTAGGGTAGAGGGCAGGGCTATTACCACAAATCTGCATTTTCTGCTCTAGCATGCTCTGAATGGAGTTAATTTAAAACCCAAAACTTCCATGTGTGCAGTTACATAGCCCATGAAAAAGAACATAACAGGCATCTAGAGAAGACAACTATATTGAGTTCTCTTCAAGATTTTTATAATGTAAACTAAGACACTCCACCCTTGAGGCTCCCTAAAAGTACTCTAACTGCTATAGCAGACATGCCAGTGAGTATTATTACAAAGAAGGTAGCAGCTTTCATTAGTTTTAATTTACACTGGGGAGAAGGATTATGAATTTCTAGCTACATTCATCATGGTTAATATTTCTCAAGCTTTACTCCTACACAGCATTTTTAAAAACCATATTCTGACTGAGAAAGAATCATGGTTAGCACAGGCCAATTTAACATTAGCACTGACCTAACAAATGAACATAGTTAAAGACGACAGAAGAGGGAACAAAATTCATGCTAATCAAGGTGGGTTGGGGAAAGGGATATACAATCATGGGGCCTGCCTCTTCGACTAAAAGATGAGGTTTAAGCATTGTTTCATATGCACCAGACTATGGACATTTCACAGACCTACTTGTCTCTGGCTCCTCAAGGACAGGTTTCAATTCAGGCAACAGGTATATTCCAATAATTTCCACAAATTAAATACCAGGTTCTAAAGTTGCAATTTAGCAGTTTAAAATCACAGTACTGAATTTCACTGGGAATAGCCAACACAAGTTTGGCTGTGTTCACATTTTTTTCATAGGTTCAAGTGCCCACAGTAAATATTATTTGATGTTGAATATTTAATAAAATCCATTTTATTTAAAATTATTTAAAATTCCAAACTGCCCAGGACACTAGAGACTCAAATTGTATTCTGATGCCATACTGTCTAAGCAAAATGCAAGCTTTAGCAAATGTATAACAGGATGTGCTGTCTTTACAAATCAATTTAGAATGCACTAGCAAAACAGACAAGAACAAAATCAGTTTCTGTTTTACAACAATCCTATATATTGGCTTAGCCAAAACTGAAAAGGCAAACTTAACACCCCAGAAAGCTGCTGTCCACAGGTGTCTAGACAGGTTGATCAAAAGTTCACTGTTGGTTCAACATTTCAACACACCTTCGGTGACCGTGGGTCTGGAGGACGAGCATACAGTTCATCTTCAGCCAACTGAACTCCAGCAGGAACAGTTTCAGAGGGACGTGTACCATTGTAAAGATGGAATTTGCAATGAGGATTTAAGGCCATTGCAAGAAGTTCAAGAAGAGGAAACCAATCTTGGGCCAGCTTTGCCACACAGAGTTCAACTAGACGGTGAGTGTTGTTAATTATACATCGCTGTTAGGGAACAAAATCATTTGTTAGCTTTGCCTGATTTTGAAATCCCCACATAGAATTCTTATTACAAGGAAGAAAATTATTTAAAATCTTGTTGCATTAAAATATTTCAAAACACTCAGATTTAGAGTACAGGAGTTTTATAGTAAGAAAGTGAGAAGGCAGACTTCCCAACAGCTTTGAGTATTCAAATTAATATTTAACATGCTGAAATTACTTATATCATGCTCACAAAAGTTGGTAGCTAACAAAAACTCACATGAATTTCAAACTTCCAGCCACTGACTGCTTCATCTGTAAGGATTTTTGTGAAGGAGATTGTTAAACCATCTCGAAAAAATCGCTGACATGCTTCACTTTTAACATCAAGGCCTGTGGTAAAAAAAAAAAAATCGGTAAAGAAATTACATTCTTATGGAAATTCATTGTCACCATTTGCTACTGACCATTCAAAATTTGCTTCAGAAGAAAGAAGTTTTAAATGACTATGAAGACAACCCTTAAACATCTATTATACTTCATTTAAATGCTAGTTAATTTCCTTAATATCAATATTGCTTCAACATTTTATATCCATGCAGCCACTGTCTCACAAGTAGATTATTTGAAGAACATTATAATCGCTCCTTGGAACTCAGGGGGAAACGTTCCGGATCCCCTCGCAAGTTCCAAAACTTGTGCATATTCAAACCCATAGGCTTGAATGGGGCGCGACCATTTGGGTTAATGGTGATCGCTCCTCTGCAGATTTTCAAGTCCGCAGATTGAAAGTCCACGGACTTGAAGGGACGACTGCACTTGACATCAGGATAGCTACAATGAACTCTGAAACTGTAGGTATTAAACCAGGGGAAGGCAAACCATACACCTATAGATCTTTCTGAAGTCCTACTCTCCAGCATTCATCACCACTGAATATACTGGCAAGGTGGAGGGGAGCTGCATGCCTACATTTTGCCCTCCCATCTATTAATTTTTTTAAAATGAAGAGATTCAGATCAAGTGATTATTTATTTATTTATTATTATTATTATTATTATTATTATTATTATTATTATAACCCGCCCCTCTGAGCGAGCAATCGGGGCGGGGTACAACATTTAAAAACATATACAGGTTAAAATATTACTATCAATACAACACATACCCACCTCCCACCCCTTAAAACAGGATTAAACTATCACAATTAAAACAAGTCAAATCTAAAAATAGCGCAGCATCTCGAGGTCCAATGTGGACGGCCAGGTATCCATTGGGAGAGGGAAGGAGCTAGGAGTTGTCAGGCGACGGGGGATTAATTACTCTCAGGAAAGGCCTGCCGGAAGAGATGCGTCTTGGTCACTTTTTTGAAGCTATCCAAGGTTGTTATAAGACGCATCTCATCCGGCAGGTCATTCCATAGCCTGGGAGCAATAGCAGAGAAGGCCCTCTGGGAGGTCTGCGACAGCCTAGTTTTAACCTGTAGCAGGTTCCTCCCCGAGGACAGAAGTGTACGGGAGGGTTCATATGGGAGGAGGTGGTCCCTGAGATAAGTTGGACCCAAGCCATGTAGGGCTTTAAAGGTCAAAACCAACACCTTGTACTGTGCCTGGAAACTAATCGGCAGCCAGTGGAGAGATTTGAGCACAGGTGTTATATGCTCTCTCCTCGATGTACCAGTAACTAATCTGGCTGCCATGTTTTGAACTAACTAAAGTTTCCGGGTTAGGCACAAGGGTAGACCCATGTAGAGTGTGTTACAGTAGTCCAAACGTGAGGTAACCAGTGCATGTACAACAGTCTCCAGGTCCTTCATCTCCAGGAAAGGTCGCAGCTGGTGTATCAGCCAAAGCTGATAACAGGCACTTCTGACTGTTACATTCACCTGACGTATCATGTGAAGCGATGGGTCTAGAAGTACCCCCAGAATGCGAACACAGTCCTGTGAGGAGATTGTGATTCCATCCAGGACTGGGAGTTGTATTTCCCAACCTGGTTTCAGGCCGGTGACTGTCAGTACCTCCGTTTTGTCAGGATTTAGCCTCAATCTATTTTCCCTCATCCAATCCATTACCACTGCAAGACAGTCATTAAAAGGAGAGATGCCATCTGAGGTCTGAGCAGATGATCTTGTCATGGAGAAATATATCTGAGTGTCATCAGCGTACTGATGACACTGAGCTCCATGTCTCTGAATGATCTCACCCAGTGGCTTCATATAAATGTTGAATAATGGCTAAAACATGCACATGTGCATATCATATACAATTTCCCATCTTTTTTCACACTCTTGCAGATTTGCTTCTCTGAACTAAACCTCTTTCACCTCAGTCTATTCAACTCATTCCCCTGCCCTTGAGGAGAACTCACTAAATTTAGAATCTGACTCAACTTCTGTTCTCTTTCTCCTTGTAATAATTCTTTACAACCTATTATCAGGTGTATATAAGCCACACACTATACTATACACAGAAAAGAAAGAAGGTGGTTTAGTGTTAAGGCTAATGAAAGTTAAAATCCTTTTAGAGTTGCCCACAGAGCTGGAAAATTTGGGAAAATTTGCCACTATTAAAAATGAATTCTTAGGTATCCTTTTGGAAATTAACTTTTTCATCTTAACAACTAAAAAAGCTGCGTATATGCACAGACAACAGTTCAATTATGATTCTATAGCCCAACATATTCCAGTCCTCTCAGATGTACTATGCTCATTCAGTTCTCTATTCATGGCATTCTACCAAAATCTTTTTAAAAATATAAATTTTTTAAAAATCCTCAAATAGTCTCTGCTAGGGTGAATTGTCTGCATATTCCCTCTTCTCTATACGAGTGCTCACGTTTTCTTTTTGCTAAATTAGCCATGAGGTTTATAATTTGAATATTTTGTTACATCACAGCAAGAATGTAGCTATCACATGTAGAGTAACGGAGAACCATAAACTTCTTAGGACTTGCTAAGTCCTGATATGCTTTGTCGTGTGCAAAAGCTTTTACACATGACAGAGCACAGCAAGATCATCGGTTAATGGGAGGTTTATGGCTGTAAATTAGGCCAGATATGATAGCTACATTCTTGCTGTGCACTTGTGGTGTAAGACAGCCATACACCGGCTTCATTACAATTCTTATGACAGAGGTGGACAACATTCTTAGTCCCAAGGACCACATTCAGTGTTAACATTCCACAAAGTATATGCAACTGTAATCCTCCAGATGTTCCTAAATTGCAGTACGCATACTCTCTCACAACTGACTATTCTGGATGGAACAGTTAGCCCTTCGCTTTTGCAGGGGATCCATTCCGGACACACACCCCCAGTGAAAACAAAGGCTCACACATATTCATAGGCTTGAATGAGGCATGCCTCTGTGCATGCACGCCAGGTATGCGCCCCACTGAAAATAGCGAAGGTCGCAAATCACAGATCCGTAAGTTAGGAGAGGCAACTGTAATTCTGGGAACTTCAAGATAGAAATATCAGGAGGACCACTTCTGACATATGTTCCCCCTCAGTTTAAACATCCTCTCCCATTCAGATCTACAAAATTGTAACCCTTCTCCTTCCCAACCATTTCCACCAGTATTCCTCTGGTGCTGCTGGTATTAGGAAATCATCCTATTTCAGAAATGGGATAACGGAAGCTTAGGAGAAGCTTTCACTTAATACACATTCATAAATCCAGATCAGCCAGTTATTGTAACTGTTTATGGCTGCCAATTCTTTTAGGAAACATTGTGTGAGGAATAGCACAAGTATGCCTGTTACTCTGCAGAATTGGGCTCCCATCAGCCCAATGAACAGCTTGTACTGCTATCTGGTGTACTCAGCATACAAAGAAGTCACCATATACCACATCTCTCCTGGCTGATACTACTTGGAAATAGGATACAGAAGGAAAGTAATCCTGTTTCTCAACAGAACTGGGCTCCCACTGGTCCATCAAACTGCTTGACAGCTTGATTCTGTTAGGAAACTGCTCAGAGAACAACTTCCTTGTAGTGGAAACCACAAAGCAGGGCTTAAAATTAGTTGTCTGAATTATCTCTTTATATATATTCACTCCTCTCTAGCTTTTTATTGCCTCTCTCTTTTTCCTTTAGTTTCATCTCATCTTCCAAAATCCTTCAACCCCTCACTAACTTAATCTATTCAATAATTACCTGAGAAGGCCATGATGTTTAAACTGGAGAATAATCACTACACTGCTGTCTACTTAACTACAACCTAGTGCTTTGCAAGATTCTAAACATTTCCTTACACATTATCACTCCTAATGCTGACATGTTTTCTCATGTTTCTGTGAATAAAGTTAATTTCCCATCACCTACATACAAAATGAAGGAACTGGGATACAAACATTTTAGGAAAACAATGTTAAGTGGGAATCAACCATATAGGCCAATGATAACCAAATGATTGCAATGCTGACAGATGGGGGGAAACTTTTGACAACTGTATGGGAAGGGTAATGGAACAGACAAGTTGGAAAAAACAATTTTAACCAGATTTGTGGAGGAAGAATTGAGTGGCTGGACAAGGAGAAGGGAGAAAGTGAAAGATAAAGAAAATAGGCAAAACACCACCATTGTCTAGGCAGGTTATTTCTTGGTAAGTGAAAGCTGCCTACCAAAATCAGAAGAAAAAGCAAAAATTTTAATACAGCTGGAACTGAGCACTTATGTAAAAGTAAAATGCAAACAACACCTGACATGGCTAGAATTCTAGAGTGTTCCACTCTCAACCATTTTGCCACAGGACCCATCTTATTACAAATCTTTGTTGTTCTTGTTGTGTTATTTCAAGTAGTTTCTAACTTGGTGACCCTATGTTGGATCACCCAACAGGGTTTTCTTGGCAAGTTTCTTCAGAGGGGTTTGCCACTGCCCCTTACACATTGGTCATTATTAGTATCCCCTTATAGCAGATGGATGCTCAGGTGGAGAGTAAGTGTCCAAAGACTGCTTAGTGACCTCATCGCATGTAGAAATACAAACCAGGGATTTTCATTTATAGCTCAGAATCTCAGCAAATATACTACTTACAACTCTTGAACTTCAGATATTCCAATTAAATACAACCAGGAGAAAACATACAGAAAAACTGGATCCCTAGTTTCCTTTCAGTGAAAGCCATATCTCTTTTATAAGATAGTTTATATGGCAATAGATGTTGAAGTTAACAGAGACATCAGGTGTTATATAGGTAAAGGTATTCCCTGTTGAGAAAGTTGTCAAGTCGTGTCTGACCACAGGTGGTGGTGCTCATCTCTGTTACCAAGCCCAAGAGCCAGTGTTGACAGAGACTATTCTATGATCATGTGGCCAGCATTACTGCATAAAACACTGTTTACCTTCCCGCCAGTGTGGTACCTATTTATCTACAGTGGTCCCCCGGGATACGAAGCCCCGGGGAACAAAATCCCCGGGAGCCGAAAGAGCCGGGGGCGAAAAAAAGCCCCCGGGATGCGAATGAAACCCCGGGATGCGAAGAAGAAAAACCGTGCGGTCCCTTTAAATTGGCCGCGCAGTCCGTCAACTAAAGCGGTCCCCCTGGGATACGACGATTTCCGGGTTACGAAAGGTAATCCGGAACGGATTACCTTCGTAACCCGGGGGACCACTGTACTTGCATTTGCATGTTTTCAAAATGCTAGGTTGGCAGAAGCTGGGACAAGTGATGGGAGCTCACCCCATCATGTGGTGTGTTATATACTGTACTGTTCTTAATAACTGTTCCTCTAAAAAAATCTTTTTTTTTTTTGGCTTACCTTTTTTACTAAGTTCAATAGCAGCTTCTAGAAGGACTTCTAATTCCCCTTTAGGCAATACAGGAACAACCCATCGAGGTCTAAAAAACAGTGGAATATAGTATTTCAATGTTACATGAAATTTAAGTCTTTCTACATTCTGCATCCTCCATTTGGAAAGGATGGAATAAGTCTGAACCACCAACTACAATACTGCCTCAGAAAATTTTGCCATGATTACTTCTTTAAAGTCTTTAAAAAAATCAAATTACAAAATATTTAATCTTTAAAGTCTACAAGAAAAAACTTCTAAAGTCCAACAGGAATTAAATGGATAACTTGTATTTATAACTTGTAATAAACAGGAAAAAATGAACTAAGGCCTTTGAAGAAATTACCTGTTAATCATGTCATCTAACTTGGCCAGGTCAGTGTGTGGAAATGCAGGCTCCTCATCTTCAAGTTGTGGTGGGGCATCACCTTGACCCTGTTCATCAGGGGGAGTAGCTGGGGAATTCTCATTTGAAGAATCAGGTGAAGAAGTCTGAATTAGAATTGATATAGTTAAGTAAATCAATCAAATCCAATTAATTCCTTTCTAACATATTAAGGAGGGAGTGAAAGGAGAGGCCTAGCAACACCATCAAACCTGGCCTCAAATTGAAGAGCCTGATAACACCATCTGGCCAAGGAGGGAGTAAAAGGAGAGGCCCAACAACACCATCAGACCTGGCCTCAAGTTGAAGAGCCCTCCTTCCTGACAACACTATCTGTCCTAGGAGGGAGTGAAAGGGCAGGCCAAACTTCATTGGGCCTGTCCTAGATTAAGAAGCCGAGCCCTCTCTCCAGTCCATCTGCCTTGGTCCAGGTGTTAGAGGGAGAGAAGAACTGCAGGACCTCATCCCCTTCCCCACCACCATTCCCTGAGGGCAGGGAACCATCTAATTAATAATAATAATAATAATAATAATAATAACAACATTTATTTATAGCCCGCTCCTCTAATAAGATACTCGGAGCGGGGTACAGCAGAATAAAAAGATACACAGTAAAAACAACAATCACATCCCTCCCCAACCACCCCCCCTTAAAACTGAATTAAATCAAGACAATTTAAAATTAACACAGTTACAATTGGTCGACAGTTTGTTAAAACAATGTGCAAGCTCATGAACAAACCATGTGCAAGACCACATTAAATAGATTCAGCAGAATAGGTAGAGGGACAGCTGAAATTAATTCCCGGTTCTAATTATGTTTTCAGGACAGGGAGTAGATGTTCCATTTATTCTCTCCTTCAAGGAAAAGCCTGCCGGAAAAGATGCGTCTTTAAAGCCTTTTTGAAACTAGCCAGTGATGTAATGAGACGCATCTCGTCCGGCAGGCCGTTCCAAAGCTTAGAGGCGGTAGCCGAAAAGGCCCTCTGGGAGGTCTGCGACAACCTGGTTTTCATAGGCTGCAGCAGGTTCCTCCCAGAGGACCGAAATGTGCGGGGCGGTTCATACGAGAAGAGGTGGTTATTAAGGTAGGATGGGCCTGAGCCATGCAGGGCTTTAAAGGTTAGTAGCAACACCTTGTATTGTGTCCGGAAACTAATGGGCAGCCAATGGAGAGCTTTGAGCACTGGTGTTATGTGCTCTCTCCTTGATGTTCCAGTGATAAGCCTGACGCCATATTCTGAACTAATTGAAGTTTCCGGGTTAGGCACAAGGGTAGCCCCATGTAGAGCTCATTACAGAAATCCAGACATGAGGTTACTAGAGCATGTACCACAGTCTCCAGGTCTTTCATGTCCAGGAAAGGGCGCAGCTGGTGTATCAGCCGAAGCTGATAGCAGGCATTCCTGACTGTCGCATTCACCTGACTAGTCATGTGAAGCGAAGAGTCAAGGAGTACCCCGAGACTGCGAACAGAGTCCTTAGGGGAGAGTGTGACTCCGTCTAGGACTGGAGGCTATATTCCCAATCCTGGTTTCGGACCGGTAACTGTTAGTACCTCCGTTTTGTCTGGATTTAGTTTCAATAATTGTAAGCCCTCTGATAGCTTTTAGGCCTGAAGAGCGGGGTATAAATAAATATAGACTCATGCACTTAACCAAAACAAATAGTACTGCATATCAATATCTCCTTTTTTCTGTGCAAGATTCCCAGTTTTGGTTGGTTTCCTGTTTGCTTCCCTACCCATCTTTTTGGAATTAAAGAGTCACAGTACAGCTTAATTACTTTCTAATGTTCCCTTAAAATAATCTTCAAGGATAGACTGCTTCTTCCTGCCTGATCTCCTTTTCATTTCTTTGATTACCCTTTAGCCGCAAAAGACATTTCTTATGCCTCTTATTTTATCACAATTGCTTATAGTGTGTTGTTTAATGAATAGCATTTCCATGTATCCTCTTTCCCAGAGCATATAATTTAATTTAATCTAATTCTCTGTTTCAAACATATACGCTTTTCTACAATTAAATAATCAAAATCTTCAGTATAGTCTCTTTGCTTCTAGGTCCCAACTCTAACATGTGGAAAAACATAAATGCCATCCAACATAACATGGAAATCTCCTTTGAAAACTCAGATCAATCCAAGGTACTCCTGACTCATTCAACTGGGCAGTAACTCTGCAGTCCAAGCATGCTCCTAGCTGAGCAAAAAACAAAAAAACAAAAAAACACTTTTCATCCCCCAGTTTCTCTTTAACTACCACTGATAGCAGCAACAAAGAAAAGACTTTCTAGTTACCCTCGTGTTTTCTAGCAAGATCTGTATTAACAAAAGTCTGTTGTTTCTGTATTTTCTATAATTTCCATTTCAGATTTAAGCTACTGATTTAAAGAAGATTAAAAAAGATGAAAAAAATGACAGTATGTCAGTGATGGGCAACCTTTTGAGCTCAGTGTGTCAAACTTCGCCAAAAAACTGAGTATAACTCGGGTGCTGTGTCACTTTGAGGAAAAAACATTATTTTGTGATATTTATAGTTTAAATCACTTATTTTTATAGTTTATATATTTATAGTTTAAATCACTTATCTCAGTAATGACAGATTAGAAATCCATGACACTCTAGAACGGCAGATAAAGGTTGCTGTGGTTAACTGTTATTTGGTTACTGGTAATGGCAGGGCCCCCAGAGATGCGTCTCCTGCTACATTCCGCTGCTCCCTGCTCTGTCAGCAAAAGAGAGGGTAAAGATCCCGGCTAAACCGGAAGTCCCAGAACTAGACGCTCTGTGATGGACTTCTGTTGTTTTGGCCTACAGACCTCCGGCACAGAGGGGAAGATGAAATATTCGCGACTTGTTTCATCCTCAGGAGCAGCAAATGTTTTATCCTCCCCTATTAGACACTCTGTGCCAGAGGTCTGTAGGCCAAAACAACAGAAGTCTGTCACAGAGCATCTAGTTCTGGGACTTCCGGTTAAGCCAGGATCTTTGCCCTCACTTCCGCTGGTAGAGCAGAGAGCAGCGGAACACAGCCCAGCCAAGTACAGTAGCCAAGGATAAAACATTTGCGACTAGAGTCTTATTCATCCTCGGCTACTGCACATGCAGCCATGTGTCATCAAAAATGGCTACGCATGTCAGTGCTGACATGTGTGTCACAGGTTCGCCATCAGGGCACTATGTCAATCTTCTGAGCTTTTGGGACAAAACATTCTCCACAAGGTGCAAAAGTCAAACTTTAAATGCTGCACTACTTTATGAAGTAAGCTCTCCTTGATTTATATCTTCAAACTTGTTACCATGTGACAAAAATGATGAAATGACAAAAGAATAAAGAAATGAAAAACAGCAGGAAGACAAGGAACAAAAGAAATGGGAATGGTGGTAGTTTGCTTCCTTCAATTATCTGAAGTAATACAAAATTGCTAAGACAACAATGCATTTATCAATAGTACAAATTTACTGCTTTTTCACTGTGCAGAGAAAGTATTGGGTGAGACAGACTGCTCCCAAGCTGCCCAGAAGCCACCCAGCTATTTACACGTGGGCTAGTTTCCAGGCGCTCTGGCAGCATGGCGTTTAGATGACGCATGCCACTGGAGTGCCTTAAAGCCAGCTTCTAGCTGTGATGGGGCGGAAAAGCCAGCTTTTTGGCTTTTTAAAAAATTCTCCCTCATCAGCAACCAGATTCCTGCAAAAATAGCAGTACTGTTATTTACTATGTAATAGGCTTTCAGGGACTGCAGTCCACTCCATCAGTGATCTCAGCTGGAACATGTTAATACATGTTATATTGTTACTGGTTCACATCTTAAATTGTTTTAAATTGTCTTAATTGTTTTTTATTGTATGCCACCCTGAGTTCACTGGATACATGCAAGAGTGAAAACAGTTTAACAAATCTATATAAACCGATAAATACATTTTGGGAGTGAGAGGGAATAGAAAGCAAAAATTACTAACAGTGATAATTAACATAGTAATTCCATTAATAAATAGGCATCCATGAACAGCTGAGCTAAATAACACGTAGTGTGCTACGTCTTTTCCCTAGTTTCCTACAAGAGACAACCAGTCTTGACCTGAAGATGGCTTCTTTTGAACAATAGTACAAAAGGAAGGTCAAGGTCTTGGCAAGTGCAAATATTTGTTTAGCGAGGCCTATCCAAAATGAATAATCTCAGTTAGAAGATGTTAATCTCTGAGAATAAATATTCACAAAAGTATTATAGACTGTAAAGCAGGGATATGCAAAATGTGGTCTATAGACTGCAGCCCCACAGAGTCATTTAAGAGCCTCAAGGATCCCCAGCATCTATCTCACATTTTAGGCCCAGAAGAAGCTTTTTCTTGAAACCCCCAAATAAATGACCATTTTTAGCAAGAACATTTTTAAGGGGAAGGGGCTGGCCTTCTAAGGACCACTGGGGGAGCCAATGCAGCCTTCTAGCACCTGGCAGTTCCCCACCGCAGCAGTAAGGATTTTGGAGCTAGCAATACATGCATACAGTATTTGAATTTATTTTTATTCTCAATCTAGAGTTTAAGTAGATTATCATAAAACCATACTAGTACATTCAATACATTCAATCATTTTTATATTTGATTACTGGGATAAGTATACAGCATACCTGATTCTGCTGGAGAGGAGGCTGGGACTGTCCATCGGGAGCCTGGCCTTGGCTGTCATTCCCTCCAACTGGAGAGCCACGGGTCGTGGCTGTCATACTCGAAACAGGGCAGATTTTTGCAATTTTGTCTGCTTATGTAGTTGTTGAGAGAGAAAAACTTATAGTCCGCTTAATAAAGTTGAAGTACCAGCATATGTCTGTTTTAAAAAGCTCCAACTCAAGAACAAGCCATCCTGCTGAGACCATTGCATAACCTGAAAGAAAAAACATTTAAGACAGATTATTAATTTTGTTTCAAACCTAAACTTGAACATGCAAAAGAAAGCAGTCCCATTCATTCTTCTGTCTACACTCATACATCTATCCCCTCAAATATTCTGTAGGCAGGTGAAGATATTATTGTTTCAGATGGTCTTTAATAGTTGATTGCTCAGGGGGAAAGGGCCTTTCAAAATGAGCAGTACAGTTTATTTGTTGTTTTCTTTTTAATGGCCTTTTAGTTCAATTGTTTCAGGTTTTGTATGATACAAATTTTAAAGCTGTACTATTTTATCCTTTGTGAGCCACTTTGAGTCCCAGACTGGGTAAAAGTGGGATATAAGTAATAATATATGCTACTTTCTTCTGATGACAATAAACCAGCAGACACATGCATGCTTCCATTAACAGACTAATAGTCCATTAATAACCATGAATTACATAAATTCACATAACATCTGTTAATTCAGATTTATTTTGGATTCTTAGATAAACAGCAGTCCAAACAGGACACAATAAAGGCACAACAGAAATGGCAAATTTTATTCTTCATGGAGAATCACTTTTTAAGAAAAGAATTTATTTGCCTTTATTAAGTCTATAAGGACATCCCCAGTGATGCTTCCAAGGCCTAGCTGGAAAGGTATTTCACAAGGTGATCTGATAGAATCAACAGGGACATACTGCTCCTGTTCTGTTTCTCATATGCATAATCTACCAAGGTAATCAAAGCAGTCTGTCCAGTTTGAAACAGTATACTTATATATACTTCCTAAACAGCTGAGAACCTTTTGCAGTGCTAAATTCTGCTTCAATTCTATGAAGACAGACATGTATGCTTTGCCCCAATAATCCCTGCATTAATTTTACATTGGCTACATGCTAACATTTAACTCAACAATCTGAAATGCCTGCTGCAGCTGACTAATCCTACCTTATCAATACCCATCACCAAAGTATCTTTTAAAGCAAACGTAAAAGTGTAAAACCTTTGCCTTACTTTGAAAACAATGAAACAAAGAAAACACAGACCCCTTGCCAAATTTAAGTCCATGATTGAGCAGCAAACTGTTAGACCAAGTGACAATACAGTACTTACAACAAACTCCCAAGATAAGACACAGGAAAGGAGTGATTAAAGTTGAGAGGCAGTAGCATATAGAAAGCTATCTAGTGATATGACTGAAGTGATACTTATATCAAAGAATTAAAATATTTTGCATCTATCAAAATTATAGCCTCAGTTAATTGAGACAAACCTTCCATGTCTCTCCCTCTATTTTTAATGTTCTGTGCCTCAGCTGGCTTACTGTATACACTCATGTATACGTCTAGAAATTTAGGTTAAACAATTGACTTTAAAAACCTGTGTTGACTTACCGTGAAGTTAATGAAAGTACTATATTTTGATGTTTATATATATCCACATTAAAATACAGTACTTAAAATTCAGTGTGTGTGTATGGTGAAAGGCAAGAGTTTAATCTGCCCTGGAAGCACTGACTCCCTTCTACTCTCTCATCCATCCAGCCTTTAGTATGATCACAAATATTTATGCCTGCTGGGATTTTGTAAAATTTTTGTATTGTTTTCTTTTACTTTGTCCTTTACATCCTTCATTACATGTGCCAAAGTTTTATTCTTGACTTATCCATGGGTAGTATCAAAATCCACAATTTTGGTCCCAAAAACTTGCCTTCAACTTATTTATGAGGTTGAGTTATTGTCAAGTATACACGGTAGCTCATCTCTCCTCATCCTAGATTTGGCATGCAACCCAGATGTGCTCTCTTCAGGATCCTTCCTGGAAACAACTTCATAGGTCTGAAGTACAGCTAACTACTGTATTCTGTTTCCAGCAATATTCAGTGCTGTGAGTGCCTTAGACTCCTTCCACATTTCTAGTACAGTTCAGAAGCCACCTCTGAGCACCAAAACATCTAAATTTCTAATGACCCTTGAAATGAAAGAGCAGAACAATGTATGGTGGGCAACAATGGCTCACATGCTGAGGACTGGTTGTGCTAGGGACAAAGATACAGCTGAAACATTTAGTGTCAACTGGTACTTGAAAGGAATGTGATGAGCACTGGTTCATACTTGAAAATGAAGAAGAGAATGAGGTGGTGTCTGCAGCTCAGTCCATTTAACACTGAATTTGATTGATTTAATCAAATGACAGCAAGTGAAGTGCAGTCTTTCAAAGGTTGCTGACTTGAGTCATAAACTCTACATTATTAAGTGTATTAACTTCTGTATGAATGCTGTGTCTGTTTCCACAACAAATTTAGTGACTAAAATCAAGACACACAAGCGAGTTCCTTTATCTCTTATTTTAGCAGCTGTTTCTTACTAATGAGAGAAGCAAGAACATTAAGATCCAGAGAACACGTTGCTAGCTCCCTCTAGCGGCACTCCTTGAAGAAGGGAAATCAATCCAATAACATAACTGATGATAAAAGCAACCTGGAATTTGTATTAAAAGCTTATATGGCAAGATGCAACATGGAAGAAAACTTAGTTCTCTTTTCATTTCCTTCATCAATTGCATCCATTGTGTTTTCCGTATCTAGAGCGTATGAACATACTGAAAGTGCCTTATACAAAGTACTATAACACTATAGTGTATGCTACCTTGAACATCATCCATTTGAGAGGTGGGCTATAAATCTAGCAATAGCAAAAGCAAGTACATTACTATACCGCTTATCAGTGCTCTTAAGCACTCCCTAAGTGGTTTACAAAGTGTAAGCTAATTGCCTCCAACAAGGTGGGTACCCGTTTTAGTGACCTATGGAAGGATGCAAGGCTGAGTCAACCCTGAGCCCCTGGCTGGTATTGAATTCACAACCTTGTAGTTTGTGAGTGGTTGTAGTACAGCCACCAGGGCTCCTAAATCTAGATAACAGGAGTCTGGTACTGGAGAACTACTGACTAGCAGTAGTTCTCCAGATTCTCAGGCAAAAACTTTTTCTGTCAGTTCTTCAGATCCTTTTAGCATGAGATGCTGGGGCAGTGGTTTCCACATGTAGGTCCTCAGATGCTGTTGGCTTTCTAATGAGGATTTTGGGAGTTGATATCCAACAACGTGTGGAGGCCTGCATTTGGGAACCACTGTGCTAGGGACCAATCCTAGGACCTTTGCATACAAAGTATGTGCTCTACAACTGAGCTCCCTCATTATTTTTATAAATTATACATCTACTCAAAAAATATTCTTGACTCTTAGTTTCCAGAGGACCACATTAATTGCAAAACCCTCATTTATTTAGCGGTGAAAATAACCAGCACTAAATCAACACACATATTTATATAAATGCATCAATGTAAATGTAATATTACATTTCTGCAATGTTCAGGAAAAGATAACCACACTTTTGTGAAATAATTTCGGGAGGTGATAGGCTCTATGTTTAAGGACAAAGATTTTCGAGTGAAATTCTTCCCTAAAACTGGACAAAGAAAAACTGGACAATTTTTAGCATTGGACAAAGAAAAAATTACAATCTACGGTTTATGGCTGTAGTGGGCACAATGCAAAGAACTGGATGTATTCATAAGGCAACTGTTTAGATGTTCTGTATTTTAAAAACAATCTTATTCTTGCACACCTTTCATTGATATCTAGGAGTAAACAACTGTTCAAGAGAAGGGTACTCCCGGTGAGATACTTTATTGAAAGTTTCAAAAGAGAAGATGCTACCGTTTCCAAGGAGATGAAATGCCTTTTACAGGTATGTTATTGATTGCCAATTTTTACCTGCTTATTTTGTGAAATGGTTAAATTTTTAGCATTGCACACAAACCTATATAGAAATATATACATCTCAAATCCTAAAAATATGTAATACAATTATTTATGTTTTAATAAGGAATGGAGTGCTATAGCTAACCTAGGTCATCAAAATTTCTAGAGAAAAAGTCAAATTAGACATCCTTACTGCATTACAAAAGTAAGAATAAGCAGCAAGATAGAAGCAAATGTTTATGTCTTCACATGACCTCAAAGCACTTTCATTCTGTTCCCAAGGGAGACGATAATAAAAGTGTGCATTTTGTTTCACTGGAAAAATCCATTTGGCAAAAGGCACATTTTTATGACCACAGCCCTCTGGAGGGGGAACAGAATGTGGGGAGGTAAACAGAAAGCTGCTTCCATATTGCTGGGTCCTGTCCTTTTTGACTTGACACATGGATTTCACACTTTTAAAAACTATCATATAGAAATTACATTTACAGGGTAATCCTACAGCTGGGTCAGAGAAGCCTGCCCAACTTCTGCTAGCCAGGCAGAAGAGAAGGAGCTGTATTCACTGTTCCTTTCCCCACACAGTTTCACTTTTGTTTTGTTTCTTTAAAATCACACCCACTGCAAATAATGGAAGGGAAACTTTTAGAGAGTCATTTGGTTAACCTAGGTTTACCTCAGTGTTGGGCACAGAGGGCAAGAGGGTTTTGAATTCTGCACTTGCCTGAGTTCTGATCACAATTCCCCTCTGATGCCAGACCCCTGACAACAGAGCACCATCTCAAATCTTGCTAAGGAGTTTTAGCTTCTGGGACACCACCCCAGGAGCTACAGAACTATCATCTAAATTGTGAAAAAACTTCATAAATCAATAATTTTAGAAACAAGACTGGCACATCACTGGTTCAGTAATCACTCATCCAAAAATAAACCAATGAAGAATAGTTTCAGATAACCATGACAACGAACTGCTGCTATTTTACCAAGACGCGGAAAGTTTACTTCTTTCAAAGAAGACAAATATAATGGATATCATGGAACAAGCTTTCAAATTCTATTATCGTTTACAAGGCACTGAAAGTGTCGAATCTGAATCCTTCTGAGCAAGTCACAACTGAAAGAACTTTGCACTATACTTTCAGAACCCTTTTGAATTTTACTGTATATACTCATGTAAAAGTCTAGAAATATCAGTCAAAAAATCAACCCCAAAAACCTGGGTTGACTTACTCACGGATCAATGTAAATACTGTACCTTAACTTTCATCAAAAGTAAACCAGCCACTTCTCTAAGTAGAGTGGCAAAAGGCAAAAGTCCATCCCAGAAAAAGCTAAAAAAAGCACCGACCCCCCCCCCTTACTCTCTCAGCCATTTTTGAATACCTGGGTGGGAAAATAGTGGCAGCAGTGGCTCTTTGGTACTTCCCCTCAAAGAGGCATCAAGAAAGTAGAGGGAGCTAGTGGTTTTTTTTAGGTTCTTCCAGGACAAACCAAGCTCTCACCTTTCACTACTCTACTTAGAGGAGGTGGTGGTTCCTTTTGTATGACTAATCCTGTACCTTAACTTACCATTGCATCCTTTTTGACACATGTGCATTTTCTTAGCCTCACCTGGTCACTCTCCTACACATGGTACAGCCACCAATTACCATAGTTCCCTTCTCATCCATCCAGCCTTTAGAGTGAGCACACCTATGTCTGCTGAAATTTTTAAGTTCTTGGGCACTGTTTTCCTTTGCTTCTTCCTATGCATCCTTGGTTACATGCCTCTAAATTTCACCCTTAACTTATCCATAGGTCATATCAAAATCCATACAGTGGTCCCCCGGGATGCGAATCCCCCGGGGAACGAAATCCCTGGGACCCGAAACTGCTGGGGCCGCAAAAAAGCCCCCGGGATCCGAAGAAAACCCCGGGGTACAAAAGGGAAAAACTGCGCGGCCCCTTTAAATTGGCCGCGCAGTCCGTCAAACAAAGCGGTCCCCCGGGAAACGCAGATTTCCGGGTTACGAAAAGTAATCCGGAACGGATTACTTTCGTAACCCGGGGGACCACTGTAATTTTCACCCCATAATCTGTTCTCAATTTATACATGAGGCAAACTTATATATGAATACATATAGTACTTGGTATATGCGACCAACTTGACTCTCTGTATGTTACAGCACCTTTCTAAAGGAGGCAAAAAGTGTGTTGGAGCTTTTTTTCTTCTTCTTTTCTCAGGTACATATGAGAAATAAAAGGTGCTCCACACACTGAGCAATTCCTAAATTAAACAAGCAGAAATATTAAGGTATGGTACAAATGTTAGTATTCTCAAGTTTCAACTTAACTTAATACAGTAATGACACAGGGTGTCATAAATAATAACAACTATCTTTGTCATTTGTTCCTCAGCTAACTTTACTTTCATTCATTTATATTAGGTATCCACTGTATAAGTAGCCTAAATACTCTAAAAGAATCAGATTCTGTCTGATCTTGGAATCTAAGCAGGGTCAGCCCTGATTATTATTTGGATGGGAGATGGTCAATGAATACCAGGTGCTATAGGCTATATTTCAGAGGAAGGAACTGGAAAAACTACATCTGAATATTCCATGCCTAAGAAAACCCTATGAAATTAATGGGATCAGCATTAGTTGATAGTCCAATGTATTATATCATTTTCCTTTAATGTTTGTCTTGGGGTTTTCCCCCATCTACAGGTTTGGGGAAGCTTCAAAGATTGCAGAGCTTCACAAATCGTTAGGAGAAAAAAAAAACTCAAGAGGGAAATCTGCAAAACAATACAGTAGGCCCTTGGTATCCACTGGGTTCTGGTTCCAGGACCTTCTCTACGGATACCAAAATCCATGGATGCTCAAATTCCATTAAATACAATGGCACAGTGAAATGGTTTCCCTTATATAAAATGGCAAAATTAAGGTTTGCTTTTAGGAGTTTACATATTGTTAACAATACTTTCAAACCATGCACACCTGAATCCAGAGATTTAAAAAATCTGTGGATATGGAGGGTCACCTGTAATGTGAAGAGTGAGCAAGGTGGGAGACTACTGAATACTAAAACCCAGGAGGACAAGAGAAATGAAAAAAAACGGAACAGGGAATTGGAATTAAGCACGTCACTGACTCTGTTGATTACAAGATTGGCAGGTTGTCACTTTGAGGCCCAAGTGCCACATGATGGGCTGAGCTCCCGTCACTAGTGCCCACTTTTGCCAACCTAGCAGTTCAAAAGCATGCAAATGCAAGTTGATAAACAGGTACCACTTTGGTGGGAAGGTAACAGTGTTTGGTGCAGTCACACTGATCACATAACCACCAGATCAGTTTTTGGATAACGCTGGCTCATAGGCTTAGAAAAGGAAATGAGCATTGCCCCCTATACTCGGTTATAACTAGACATTCATGTCAAGGGACTACCTTCACCTTTACATCAGAAAAAGGTATGTCTTGCTGGCTGACTAGAATCCACAACTGGAGCATTCTACACTGCAACCTTTTAATGCAGGGCACTTGTTTTGTTCTATTATGCAGGAAGTTTTAACTTTAATAGTGCTGAAACTGTATATCGACTGAGGAACAGTATTCATTTTTAATATTTTTTTCAATTCTTGGAATGATTATGGGGCCTGAACAGACAGGCAGGATACCACAGGCCAACCCCATGGTATCCAACCTATGGATCCAACCTGGGTCAGTCAATATGTCACCGCCGTGCCCCTTACCTACCTCTGCTCTTGCATTTGTTCTGAAACCTCCTGCCACAGCCCACAAGGGAAGAAACAGGTCACCTGGCTATACACATGTGGCCAGGCACCCCTTCTAATGTCACCAGTAACAGTGGGGGATGCGACAGTGGTGGAAGGTAAGGACCGTGTGGGCCCACACGATCTCCTGGCCATCTTGGCACTGTTTCCAGGAAAATACATCACAAACAGCCAGTCTTTTTGACCCATATTAAGGGCCCTTTGGGCTGTGGTTGATATGAGGCTGCCAAACTGGGGTCTAGACTGATTAATCCCAGCTCAGGGATAATGGGCTGTATTGTCCATACAGGATGCCAAGCTGCAGTGAACACCAGCTTTTGGGTCCATGCATACAGCCCCTACGATTCATGGCTTTTGTATTTAAGAAGGCAGTTCTGGATCCCCCCCATAAGGGGAATTGAGCATGTGCTCAAATCCCATTAAGGAAAATGATGCATGCTCCCGCAGTGTGCCATAGTGCGCGCACCCCATTGTTTCTATTTGGCCTTGCTTTCTACATGAGCTCAAGTCTGCAGAAGGCAAGCGACAGGACATCTGTATCACTAAAATCAACAGGTTAGAAGGTACCAGATAGTACAGGGCTAACCTCCCCCCAAAAGCTGAAAAGTGGTCTACTTATCAATTCTTCAGCACTCCACAGCTATACAAACAAATGCATTTGAATGAATGCAGCTATGGTTAACACACCCAACAATTGTGTGAATTTATACAAAGTTATTGATCTGTTCCTATGGATCATTATTGCTGCAGATATCAAAAACCTTACAATTAACCAGTGTCTAACAACAGTAGATAAAGAGTTTGATCAAACACTGAATGTTCTAATAAAGGTTAGATTTGAAAATGTGCACAAGACAAGAAGCAAGACTTAAATAAATTATGTCCATAACTAGTTCTACATACTTTTTCCTGCAATAACTCCAGAAATTTCCTGTTCCATTTAATAATAATAATAATAATAATAAAGCTTTATTTATATACCGCCCTTCCAATGATCAGGGCGGTGCACAACATATATAACATATACATAGTTAAAAACATTCCAGTAAAAACAAAACAGTATAAAAACAAAACGGTATTAAATATCAGTAAAACAATACTATATAAAAAATATGCCAGGCCAGTTTGCAATGCAGGGAGGGGAGGGGGGAAGGGGAGGATCACAATAGGGGGAAGGTAATCAGGGGTATGCTTGTCCAAATAAGTAAGTTTTTAACCCCTTTTTGAACAAGGTAAGGGAGGCAGCCAGACGGAGCTCAATGGGCAACGAGTTCCAAAGGCTGGGGGCCGAGATGGAAAACGCCCTCTTCATGGTGGTTGATAATTTAGCCTTTGGAACTCTAAGTGGTGCTTAATGCTGCCTTACATAAATGCAAACAGCATTTATTTGTTAAAATATTTATTCTCTGAACTTCCAGTATGATAGTTCCCAATCCAAACAACAGTTTAGAGAATCAATTTTTAAAATTTTCAGATAAATTTGCACAAGATGCTTATCTGACATATTCTGGCAAAATATATAACAAGTGTGATCTCAGAATTTGAAAAATGTCAAGTTTCCAGGCCTGTGTAGATTATCATTGCTGCTGCTATTATTACTACTATTATTAATTTATATAGCACCATCAGTGTACATGGTGATGTGAGGTTTACAGTTTTACAGTTCCTTGCTCTCAGGCTTACCATCTAAAAAGAAACACAAGGAAAAGGGATGACAGTGGAGGAGGAGATTAAGTCCAGCATATGCTGGCTGCCGTTCTCCCCCTCTCAGGCCACAGCAGTGGCAGCTGGGATGGAGAGAGGGCTTTTCCTCATCTGCTGGACCTAGACCTGACTACTAGATCTGACTACAAGTATATGTATTCCAGACTCATTAATGCCAGTGGTGCTTAATGCTGTTTTCACAGTATATAAGAGGAAAACGATGTGAAGCCACACAGGGATGGAAAAGAAAGGCAATGACAAAGCTCTTCTGAAGAAATCTTGCCAAGAAAAAGCCTGGCCTGGGATGATATAAATTGGAATTGACTTGACAATATATAAGAACAGTAAAAGTTATCAATTTACAATACAGTACTTATTCTATACAACCAAAGTTTACATTCCAAAAATAAAATAAAATAAACCCCAAATCATTTTTAAAGGAAAAAAAATTAACAAAACTCTTTTTTCTCCAAGTACTTTCCGCCATGCAGTATCAAATACTGTATTAACATTTCAAACACAACATGACTAGAAACTGAATCAAGTACAAGTTAAGAACAGATACTTTGGCACATTAGAAAAACTGTTCTTCCGGTGTGAAAAATTCAAGTTCAATTTACCACTTGATCAAAGAATCCTGGAAAAATCACTGAACTTAGGATCTGTACAGATGGCCCCAAATGAGCGGCTTGCTGCCAACCCTTTGCTTGCTTGATAGGGGCTGCAGCAACCGCACACCGTAGCCCCGATCTGGCATTTTTTGGCCCCCACCAAAAGTAGCAAAATGCCACTCCTTTTGGCTGTGGAAAAAAGCTGCCTTTGCCACCACTGCAGAATTTTTACTGCATTCCTTTGGTGCAGCACGTCTAAATTCTGCACCAAAGAAATGCCATAGATCCACCGGCTGTGTGGTAGGCCCAGCACCTTCAGGGTGTGCAATCGCTACGCCCCCACTCCCGATGCCAGTCCATTTGGCCAGTCTGTACTGCACCCATATCTACCCCACAGGGTTGCTGCAAGACAAGGATGCTGCTCTGAGGTTTTCTGGACAAAAAATATATTCTACAATGAATCATACAGAGCCAGCATGATGTAGCCATTTGAGCGCTGAACTAAAACTCTGGAGACCAGGATTTCAAGCCCTGATCAGTCACAGCAGCTCACTGAGTGATCTTGGGGAAATCACACTCCTTCAGCCTCAGAGGAAGGAAAATGCCAAAAGCCTCTGAACATCTGTTGCCAAGAAGACTCCACAATATGGTCATAAAGTTTCCATAACTTAGAAATGACTTGAAGCCACAACAACAATACTGAATCATAAAGAGACTATTTAGTCTAATACAGCTGGCCTTCCATATTCACCACTTCCACCATCCACGGTTTGAAAATATCCCCCCTGGGCAAAAAAATAATAATAAAAAAATCAAGTCCATGAAGCAAACCTTGATTTTGCAGTTTTATATAAGGGACAACCTTTTACTGCATCACTGTACAGAAGGAGTCTTGAGCATCTATGGTATGGGGGCGTGTATCCTGGTATCAAACCGCAGTGGATCCCAAGGACCCACTGTAGTGCAATTCCTGGAACACAATTCTATACCCAATAGGACTTTAGATCTCAGTATCCAAAAGTCATATGTAGAGAGCATCACTGTGGCCAAGGCTGCATGCTCCTTGCATATTTGAGATTATCATTCCTTCAAGATAGCAGAGAAAGCCCAGCTTTAGATTTGCACATTCCCACATATACTTTCTGCACAGCACAACCTTCTCTGTGGTAACCTAGACAGTTTTTCAGTTCAATACCCAAGGAAAACAATTTAAGCCACTTTTCACCGAGTTTGTTTGTAAAACTAGACCATAATTTTTACTATTTTCATCTGACTTACAGCTGGACTTTGGGACTATGTTGCCACTATTTTTAATAATCACTGAAAGTGTTGTTTTTGTTTAGGGTTGCCATTTGTCCCAGAAAATCAGGAAAATCACATATTGACACGATTTTAAAAAATGTCCCAGCCGGCTGGGCCAGTTGAAGCAATAAATCCTGGATTTCTCCTTTGTTGGAGGCACAGTGGGGATGAAGCAGGAAATCGTGCAAGAAGACTGGCACTTGCAGGAGCCTCATCCTGCCCTTAAGGCTCCAGTTGCTACTGCATAGGCATAGAATTGCCACCTTTTTCTTACATTTCCTCCCCGCTTTCCACAACAGGCCCAAATGGCAAGAAAAGGAAAGGAAGCAAGTAGAGACGGCCTTGTGGTCAATGTCACAGCTGGGTAGCACAGTGAAGTCTCAATTCCAAACAGCCTCAAGAGAGTAAAGAGAGTCTCTATACACTGGGGCTGCTTGGAAGCCTCCCTGTCGTTACACCAGCTAGAGGGGAAAAGTAGGGAAAAAAACAGCACAACTTGGTTCTGGTTTGCTGTTGTTATGTGCCTTCAAGTCATTTCTAAATTATGGTGCCCTGATCATGGGGTTTCCTTGATAAAATTTATTCAGGCGAGGTTTGCCACTGCCTTTCCTTGAGGTTGAGAGCATGTGACTTGCCCAAGGACTTGCAAGCCGGAAATTGATCCCAGTCTCCAGAATCGTGATCCAACACTCAAACCACTATGCCATGGTTTAAACATAAAGGTAGAAAAAATACAATGATTAAAGTGTTATATTTGCAGTCAGAATGCATAATAATTTGCATAATATGCAGATTAGGTGCCTAGATATGAGGGCTGGAATATGGCAATCCTAGTTATACTTATTTCTGAGTTTCTATAGTTCAGCAATTCATTCAAAATCAGATGGGGCAGAATTTTAAAGATTTTTTTTTCAGAGGAAAACATGAATATCTAGGTACAAGCAGACTACACAGAACACACTTCCTCACTTGCACTCCTCTTAGTGTAAAAAGTGATGATACATACCTCAGATCATTTCCCCACAAATCCACCAATATTGATTAGCATGCAGGTTCTCCTCTCTCAAGCTCTCCATGAATTTAGAGAAGTGAAGGAAGGCTTTCTCAATAATATTCCATTAATTTCAGAAAGAAAACTCTTTAATGTCTGGATCCTTAAAAGGCTCCAGCACTGTGATGGCAATATCAATTGGCTATAAATCTGATTTTATTTTTGTGAGCTGCTCTAAAAAGCTTTATGGTTAAAAGGCATATATTCTGTAAATTAAAGAAACAAATAAAATGTATGACACAAGATCTTCCTTGCATGTAAGAGAAAAGAGTGCCTGATCTCCTATATCAAACCTAACAGAAATCAATCCTGTTATGTATGTATATAGTGTAGGCAGAGGTTTCATATCACAATGGAAAGACTAGCAAGTTCATTCCAACCAAAAGCATACGTTATAATAAGTCACCAAGTAATCTATTTCATCATTCTGTTTCATCTTTAGCCTTTAAGAAAATCCTTAAGAACAGCCCCATAATACAACCGTTTCATGTGTCCCAAGATCTATCTGCCACCAAGTCAGCCCAAATAAAAAAAAAGATTAGCTGTCCCATACTAAGCATTTACTGTTCATGTTTTAGTCTAGTCATAGAAATTAGCCTGGTAACTAATACATCAGGCACTGCACCACTCTGTTACTAAAAGAATCCTTACTTACTTCTAACTTGTTACATTATGAAAGAGCCTTGGAAGTCTTAAATAATTCCCTAAGTTAAAGCACCTCTATTCCTACCAGCATTCAAATAGGCAAATGTTAGGAAAAATAGAGTAGCAAAGGTCCAAAACTGAAGACTCAAATGCAATTTCACTTCACAAGAGCAGTTCCTCTGGCAGTACTTCCTTCCTTGTGTCTAACATCAATAAAATTCACACCATTACTGCTTCCTTAGATGACTGTCTCCCCCCCCCCCCCCCTTCAAGAACCAGATCACTTCACAGGCCATTTTATTCCCTTCCTCTTTCTTACTTATGATCAGGACTATTTGACAATGGACACTAGAATCTGCTTCTTGCAGTTCTACTGCTGCATATCTTCTTCAACTATCCAGCACAACAGTAGAGTAATCAAAGTTTTTTAAACACATCTAGCACACTTTTCAGCACAAAAAAGGAAAGTAAATACAAAAGACTTTGGAATAGAAATCCACAATGGCTTCAGTCAGTAGCCAGCCAAACCTTCCTCTAGTTGCCTGGCAAGTCCAAAACTCTGGAGGGAAATAGCAGAGGAGAATATCTAAGATCAGTCCATAAGACACCTGCTCCAACTAGATATTGCCACCTGTAACAGGTGGCAATATCACATGCTTCTAAGGATATCCACCAGTCATGCTAACAAAATGTTTTCAGTATCTGTAGCACTGCTTGAGTTGAAACGACTGCTTTTGTTCACAAGATACAAAGCAGTATCAAAAACCAAGAAATTCATACAACTGAATGCTTAAAAGATATGTAAAGATATAGTACAAGTTGAATCTCCCTTATCCAAAATGCTTGGGACCAGAGGTGTTCTGGGTTTCAGATTTTTATTTTATTTTTATTTTATTTTATTGTATGTTGGAATACCTATATTTGCATATACATACATATTGAAATACATTGGGCCCTTGTTATCCGCTGAGGTTTGGTTCCAGGACTCTCGGTGGATAACAAAATCCGTGGATGCTCAAGTCCCATTAAATATAATGGCACTACAAAATGGTGTCCCATATATAAACTGGAAAATCAAGGTTTGCTATTTGGAATTTATACTTTTGGGGAATATTTTCAAGATGTGTATGCTCAAATCTGTGGATAAAAAATTCGTGGATAAGGAGGGCCAATGGCACTATATATACTCATGTATAAATCTATAAATTTTAGTCAAAAATTGACCCCCAAAACCTGGATTGACTTATCTACGGGTCAGTGTAAGTCATGTACTTTAAGTCTTATTTTAAAAAGGGAACAATCCTCTGGCGATAGGCAAGAGTATATCCTGGAAGCAATGATTCTCTTCTATTCTGTCATCCATCCAACCATTAGTGTGAGCACAAACAATTATGTCTGCTAGAATTTTTTAAGTTCTTTGGCATTGCTTTCCTTTGCTTAAATCTTTTATTACATGCCCTGGCTTATCCATAATTTTGCTCCCAAAATCTGCCCTCCACTTATACATGAGGTCGACTTATAGTCGAGTATATACGGTATCTTGGATATGAAACCAAGTCTAAACACAAAATCCATTTATGTTTCATATACACTTTATACACATAGCCTTAAAGTAATTTTATACAATATTTTAAATAATTTTGTTCATGAAATAAAATTTGTATACACTGAACCATCAGATAGCAAAGGTGTCACTACCACCCATGAAACAAATTTTTGTTTTTGGAATATTTTGAATTCCAGAATTCCAGGTATGGGAAACTCGCTAATACTGTTAAGCAGAAATAGAATCATCAATATACAAGCCATTCTAAATACATTAATTCAACCAAACAGTGGCACTATTAAATCAATAGCACTGAAATAGGAAAGTTATAACGTGCGAAACTGCAAGAAGGCCCAAACTATCAAGATATTCAATCAGCCATAGCCATGCACATAACAAGAACTTTTTTTATCAACATACTCTAACCAAAATGAAAAATTAGTCTTGTACACCAGATCACTGCCTAACATGTCTGCAGGATGTATTAGGTTAGATGTCAAAATGAAAGCATGCCATCTTGCAAAACAAAACACTGGGGGAAAATTCCATCATACCAAAGATTTTGAAGGGGAGAAATGTAATTCTTGGAAGCATATAGTTATTGCTTAAGTGAAGCTTTTTCTTAGTTCATATAAACTAATATATTTTAGACAAAACTCAAGTGTTTCAAAAGAAAATCCCCTGAACAAGAGCTAAATGTATTGCTACAGACCTAATACATCAAAGGATCTATACATTAAAATACAGAAACTGCAGAAAAATTTAAATCCACTGTTCCTGAAGTGACACTAGCGTAACTAAGTGTGAAAAGACAACATATACATTATAGTAACTTCTGACTGGACAAAAACTGTACTGTATCTTGGTTGTAAGAACTGCTGCAGAACTTAAACAAATCTAAAGACCAGGCAGAAGAAGAGAAGAGTAATACAACACATAATATACAATGCACAATAACATTACTGTCCAACTTATGTAGGTTTAAGAGTTCAAAAAAGTGGATTGTGAATTCTGCAATTGAAAAAGATCCAGACAAAATAACAATAAGAATGCAATTTACTCATATATCTATGGATCACAAAGTAAAGTTGATAAAGAATGACAAGCAGACAACACTGAAGAAAAACAAAAGAAGAGAAAAAGGGGAAACAAATCCACAGAACATCAGACCTGAACCAGACACAAGATAGTGACCAGGTATCATCAACAAAAATATTAGTGAATCAACAGCCCTTTCCAAAAAAGCAATAGGATTTAACTGTTAAAATAAAATTTAAGTAAGCAAGCAGCATTAGTCTCCTAAGTGCTGCTCTCTTTTATTTATTATTTGTTTTAGCAGGATTGGCTTTAATACATGGAAAACCTCCTGTGGAGTACTACAGACCTAATATTAATTAATATAGTTAAAAGACTGGAAATTGTTTAAATTTCTACTCTTTGCAAATTAAAGTATTATTTTAAAAAAAGTTAAAGTAAACATATTTCTAAACAGATACTAAATGTTTTGTCTCAGTCTCATGACAAGGCAATCAAACACTCAAGAGAAAGATGGGAAGGAGGGGAAGACCCAAAGCAAATTTCTATTCTGCTGCTCTCTTGCCCCAACAACTGTTTCACTCAAGTGTTGATATCATGCTGCATTCCACATTTCATAGCCTGAAAAGTTTCATAACGTTAAGGAACTTGCTTCCCAATAGAAGCAATTGGGATCTAAACAGAAACTGGGCAACCACAATTACAAAGACGTCTTATTGAACTTAGAACGTAACTATGGACACACACCTAAAAGGTCAAAAGAAATATATCTGAATATCTCTGTTATTCTCTCAGATGTGTCTTCTTTTAACTAAAAAACTTTTATTTGCAGATTTTATTAGTATGTTCGCTCTACACAGAGGTCAAAAATACACTGCAAAAATAATCCAGCTTGGGACCGCTTTAACTGTCCTTGCTCAGTGCTAGGGAATCCTGGAAATTGTAGTTTATTGTGGCACCAGAACTCTCTCACAGAAGAGGCAAAATGCCTCACAAAACTACAGTTCCCAGAATTCCCCAGCACTGAGCCAGGACAGTTAAAGGTGTCAAACTAGATTATTTCTGCAGTGTGTTTTGGACCAGAGGCTCTACAGACACACATTTCCTGTCTTAATAGGAAATTGCCAGAGACTGACACGTTAATGTATTACACGGAAATTTATAATCTGAATTTGATCAGCATTTCAAAAATACAAAAAAGCTGTAATCCTTTCCTAGAAAGCTCTACACTGTATTTGAAAAAAATACCAAGCAGTATTCAACAAAACTTTTCTGAAAATCAATGTAAGAGAGAATAAATCTACAATAAATTATGCTGTCTGCACCCACTTCAAAACAGTAAATTATTTCGATACTAGTTTTTAAAGCATCATAATCCAGAATACTTTCTGTATTAGCAGGTAACTATTTTTAATGGTTGCAAGAAATGTTTTTAACTGGTTACTGCTGGAAAATAATTCTGAAATGTGCTCCATTATTCATATATAAATACTACCTTGACATCCTTATACAAAAGACCCATGCAAATTTCAGTTACAAAGGCTGCTACTGACAATACAACCTCTTCTGAAGTATAGGTGTTTATAGTATTGGCTGTCCAACTCTGCCAGAAATTTGATAACAAATATGTGTGCTCATAAAATAATATTGTCTTATTTTTCTGGGATCTGTATACCACATTTTACATTTTACAATGAAGTGGTGTAAACAGTTAATAAATACTGTATGTTCATGTATTATAATGCTTGTAAAGTTGGTGTTCTACAGAACAAAGCACTCTGTTCTTTTTCCTTGACTGGTTCTTTGAAAAGCCACACTGCTGTAAAGTTAAGAGGAAATATTTATTAGGATACATTTAGTGAGATACCGAAGAGACTGGAAGAGAACTAATAACAGGGAGACACTTAGGCAAAATTTCTGGGTTTAATAGTAAGGGGCACTTTCCACGCTTTAGAGTTAGCTGGACTGAAATAACCATCAGCCCTATTCAGCATAACCAATGGTGAAGAATGATGAGAGTGAGTTGCATTGTAAAGATAGGTGGGACAAAATCTATATTTATGAGCAACATGAAGAGGATAAGTAAAAGCTGAAAACAATTACCCTGGTCCTAAACAGGGTAATTCTGGGAACTGTATTTCGGTAAGACATGTAGCATTCCCTCTTAGAGAGCTCTGGTGCCCCAATAAACTACAATTCCTGGGATTCCCTAGCACTGAGCCAGAGTAGTTAAAGTGGTCTCAAACTGAAATTATTTCTGCAGTGTGTTTTGGACCCTGCTGTAAGAACACTTTACCAGCCCATTATAAATATTAGTTGAACACACTGCATGCACCCTTACTTGAAAGAAAACCTAATTCCAAACCAATGGTGCCACTTCTATGTTTAAGGTAACATTATACATTAGGACTTTATGCACTGAAAAACTGCACTGCACCTTATTCCAAGTTATGGTCGTATACAATATTAATGATTCTGTTCAAAGCAATTCACAAATCTTCAACTGAATGCATTCATAAATGCTCAGAAATATTCCATCTGGTAACTGGAGGAAGAAATTTAATTTTCAAAGTGAAGCCCCTACTCCAAGGGGGGAATTAGATTTCAGGAAACAGCTCAAGGGTCTCTCTCACCAACATTTAAGTAATTATTAAAGCTATCTATACCAGATTTGCAAGTTGCTAATTTTCCTCTGATTTCCTTAAGTCAAATAGAAATTCTTAAAATTTTAATCTCCAACTCTTTTTGAGTATAGCCTTTCCTTCCTAAAGGTCCTTTCTGGATATAGAAGGATGTGTGATACATCTAAATAAAAAAAAGTAAAAACTGATTAGGCTTAAGTTGACTCCAGATATATAGTTGTAAGAGACAGACAGCCTTGTCTATGTATTAAATTTTGCCAACTGTACAGAACCACACCCCCACATTTTAAGTCTACGTCAGTACAGAGGTCCATCCAAACAGAACCTGTATCTGAATCACATCTTAGAATATGTGGTACGAAATTAGGATACTGAGAGAAGAGCCAAGACAGACCTGCAGAGATGGCAATTAATTTCCTTTTAAATCCTAACACTCACAAATACCTTTGCTGTTCTTACAACTTTTTATTCAGAAATCTCACTGGGTTCAAGGGGGCTAAACGAGTATGTAAAAGAAAAAGAAAACCCTGCAGCCTTGAATTTCCCTTTGTACTCACACCTAACTAATATTATTACATGCTCTAATAACAACATTAAAACAGAAAACACTTGATTAACACCACCATAATTCCAAACCTGTGCCATCAAATAAATTAGAGTTCCCCCTTAGTTTTTTAGGAAAACAAAATGCGTTCTAAAGGTGTTTAAATATTTTAAATAAACTGTCCTGAATATTAAGGGTTGACTAATTAGAACTATACCAAAAAGACTGTGGTCCAAAAAAACACACTGCAGAAACAATCCAGTCTGAGGCCTCTTTAACTGCCTTGGCTCACTCCTGGGGAATCCTGGGAAGTGTAGTTTCTTGTGGCCCCAGAGCTCTCTCTGACAGAGAAGGCTCAAAGTCTCACAAAACAACCGTTCCCAGCATTCCCTAGCACTGAGCCAGGGCAGTTAAAGTGGTCTCAAACTGGATTATTTCTGCAGTGGGTTTTGGAGCTGTATTTTTCCAGTGAGATTAAACCTTTTTCCCCCCAAAAAAGCAAACCAGACAAAGTGTGTGTGTGTGTGTGTGTGTACACACATATATATATACACAGATATATTTACAAAATACACACACACAGAGCATATATATATATATATATCCACGCACACACACATATAGCATATATATTGCATATATATATATATATATGTACACACATACATAGCATATTATATATTGCATACACACATACACATATAGCATATACAGTATATGAATATGCACACACATACCCATACATACATACACAAACATATATATATAAAACATGTATATATAACATATATATATATATATATATACAGAAATATATAACATATATATCTATATATACACACTTATATATACACAGACACACAAATATATAACACATGTATCACAGACACACACAAAAACACAGACACACACACACACATATATAGACACATGTAATATATATATATATATATATGTAGCACATAGAGCCACAGACCGTGCACTCTGCATTATGTAAGCCCCTCTATAACGTCTATTTCCCACATTAACTTGAGGCTAGGGCTTGTTGTTGTTGTTGTTGTTGTGTTTCAGCCCCCCTCCAAAGGGGTTTGTTTCCCAACAACATCCTCATAGAGAAGAAGGAGAAGAGGCCCCCAACCAAGACCTCCTCGTCCTGAGAGGCCTCCGACCCTGTGGGGCTTTCCAGGGGCCGGGAAGGGCAGCCATGACGACGCTGGCAGGAGGCAGAGGCCCACCTGCACCCATAATAACAACAACAACCACAACCAGCACAATCACAACCAGCACAACCTTTACACCCAACCGGGCCCTGTTCGGCGGGGACGTGGGCCTTGTGTTTCCTGGCGCAGGCCTCGGGCCTACGCCATCCCCGCCTCAGTAATGGCGTTTGGCCTGAAGGAGAAGGAGAAGAAGGAGGGAAGCGAGAGGAGGAGGAGGAAGGCCGAGGAAGGGACCAAAAACAGCCCCCACTCCCTCGCCATAACTATATATATAGATTACATATAGACCCACCGGAGAGGAGGAGGAGGAGGAGGAGGAGGCTCGGAGGGCGGCCTGCGTTGCCGGACGAGGGGTGTGGGCAGCCAGGCCTAAGAGCCAGGCCAGGCCCAGAGGACTAGAAGCCACCGCCGCCGCCTCCGTCAGCCATTTTCCCTCCTCCTCCTCTAAAACAGAGACACAGAGAGCAGGCCCTGCTCCTTCTTCCCTCCTCCTCCTCCTCCCTGGAGAGAGAGGGCCTTCCTATAGCCCTCCGTCCTCGGTCTCTCGCTGCTGCTCACCCCGACACAGCTGCTCCTGGATCTGGCTGTGGCTGCGGCGGCGGCGGCGAGGCCTGCTCCGCTCCTAGGCGCCTAGTCTGCTGCTGCTGGAGAGGAGGAGGAGGAGGAGGAGGAGGCGGGTGTGGCCGGCGGCGGAGGAGACTCTCTCTCTTCTCCTCATCCCAGGCGGCGGCGGCGGCGGCCACAGCAGAAGCAAGCACCGGCGGCGTTGGGGCGACCTCTCATGCCGGGACTCGGAGGATGGTGGCGGCTGCGATGATGATGATGATAATAATAATAATAAAGCACCTCCTCCTCCTCCTTTTCAGGAAGAGGCCAAGGCTCTCCTTTTCCTTCTTCTGAGTCTCCTTCCTATTAGGGCCGACGCTGCTTAAAACCAGGCTCTTTCCTCCCTCTCTGTGTGTGGGTCCTTCCTTGGTAACTCTCTCTCCCCGTTCCAGGCCTGCTGCTGCTGCGGTTGCGGTGGCTGTTTTTTCCGCCAAGGCGACCCGGGCTCCAGTCCCTGGAGAGACTGAGAAGGAAGAGGAGGAGGAGGAGGGAGCGGGGGGCGTCTCTCTTTCTTTTCTCTCTCTCAGGATGGAAGGAGGAAAGGAAAGGGGAAGAGGAGGAGGGTGATGATGGAGCGGGGCTATTATCAGGAAGAGACAAGACACAAGAGAGAGAGAGAGAGAGAGAGAGGGGCGTCTGGATTCAGGGCAATATGGCGGCTCTAGCAAGGCTGGGCCGACGACGGCGACGGCGCAGACTCCATCCTCCGTCGTCGTCGACCACGCACCCAAACAGCGGACAGCGTCACCCTCCCTTCCCTTCCTTGTCCCTCCCTCCTTCCTTCCTCCCTCAGCCGCCCTTTTGTGGGCCTTGTGTTTATACACTTTGTGTGGTGCTTGTGTTTAACTGTGTCAGGTGAAGCGTCTGACTGACTGACTGACTAGGCCTCTCTGTTTCAGTCAATGAAGAAGAAGAAGAAGAAGAAGAAGAAGAAGAAGAAGAAGAAGAAAGGCGACGGTGGCCGAAAGGGCCTCAATTAGCGCCTCCGCTTTCTCTCTCTCTCTGACTGAAAGAGGCGTCCGTTTCGTTTCGGTTGCGGGCGGGGGGTGGCGCCCCTCATTGTGAGGCGAAGGGGGGGGGGAAAGAGAGCCCGGATGATGACGTCACTTTTTCGTGCTCCTCTCTGAGGGGAGCAAGCCTCCCTTCAAAAGGCTGGAGTGGGCGGGGCATAAGGAGGTTGAAGGAATGCTGGGCTGCTGCTGTTGTGGCCAAAGTTTAGCTGAGAGGGAAGGAAGGCCCTCCTCTTCCTCAGGCGTCATCAGTTGCCAAACTCCACACAGACACACATAATAAAACGCTTTACACTCTGTGCTCCAGTGTATAAGGAGTATAATAATAATAATAAGGCTGAGGCATTGCGCATGCGCACCATTGTTAAGCAGAGGAAATAAGTCTCAGTCTCTGTGGCCTAATACAAAAGCAGGCCTGAGGGGAATGGGAGGCTGCATCCACATTGGGGAAATAACCCACTTTGGCACTGCTTTCAATCACCCTGGCTCAAGGCTATGGAATTCTGGGAGTTGGAGTTTGTTGTGGGGCCCAGAGCAGAGCTCTGCTCCGCTCTGGGCCCCACAACAAACTCCAACTCCCAGAATTCCATAGCCTTGAGCCAGGGTGATTGAAAGCAGTGCCAAACCTGAGGCGATTAGCCAAACACAGCCTGAGGCCTAAGTTCTGGGAGCTTTAAAAGGTCACAGTTTGGGGACCTCTCTGACTCTTTGTGTGGCGACAACCTTACTGTGTCAAACATACGTGACAACATTTATGATAGCAGAATTAAAAGTTGAGTCTAGAAATGGTATACACACTGACTCATCCCTCCATATTTGCGGCTTTTGACATTCACGGATTTGATTGATAAGTTCTCTCTAGGAATATCTAGGTCCTCCAGTGCAACTCTATGGTCAATTTCAACTAAAAGTTGCACCGAAAAGACCTAGAGAGAATAATACTCTACTAGGCCTTTGTAGCTACTCCCGTGCAGTTCTATGGTCAATGTCTGTCAGACCTAGAGATTCCTAGAGAGGTGTCTTCTCACATAAACATGGTGTTTTTGTTATTTGCAGTTTTTCCATATTCACGGGGGTCTTGTGCCCCTAACCCTAGCGAGTATGGAAGGACAAGTGCAGTTTTTATGGTGCTCACTGCTTATGCCGTAATCAATTATTGCTCCTCTATCCCTTCGTACATCCTTAAAAAACCTCCTCTGGCGTAGCCTGGTGCCACAACAAACTCCCAGAATTCCATAGCATTAAGCCATGGGAGTTAAAGTGGGTCTCAAGATGGGTTATTTCTGCAGCGTGGCTGCGTGGACAGATGTGTTCTACCCCTTCCTTTTATTGACAAAACAGTGATAACCTTTATGGGGAGGGGGCCAAACCAAATGCGTAAAATACATGTTGCACGCTTTCAGTGTTCCACTGGCTTCTTTTTCCAGTTTAGATTCTAAAGTTTGCAACATGTATTTTCCAAAGACCTAGCTGCAGAGGAAGATTAAGCTTCTCAGAAGCTATTCCAGTGGTTCCCCAAAATTTTAAAAGAGATTTTGGACATCAGCCCCCAGAATCCCAAACTATTGGCCAACATTGGCTGAGGCCTTTGGGAGCTGAAGTCCAAAATCTCTTTAAAAGGTCACAGTTTGGGGACCTCTGAGCTAATCTGTGACAACAGCCTTCCTATGATCACACGTATATGACAATATTTATGACAGCAGAATTAGAGTTGGTCTAGAAAACCAGTATGCCAAGGGATCTTGCAGAACCTTTGAGGCTGACTGGAAATGAGAAGCTGGTATGAGCTTTCATTGACTGGGGCCTACTTCTTCAGGTGCATTTGGACTATCTATCCATCTACATTTTCCTCCTTCGTGGCCCTGGTCAAGCTGTTTGCATGCATCTCTCACCTGCTAACCAGCATGGCGAGAGTGACTATGAATACCTAGCCATGTTAGTCTGGAAAATCAGTATGAAAAGGGATCTTGAAACATCACATCCACAAACCAGTGACACCTTTATGGGGCCAACCAAAATGCACAAAATATATGTTGTAAAGAGATTTTCCAGCACCTCTGAGACTGACTAAAAGACAGAAGTTGGTAGCATGGGCTTTCATAGACTTGAGATGTGTCAAAGGCATCTGAGGAAGTAGGCTCAAGTCTACGAAAGCTCATGCTACCAACTTCTCTCTTTCAGTCAGTCTCAAAGGTACTGCAAAAATTTTGCAACATGTATTTTGTGCATTTTGGTTGTCCCCATAGAGGTATCACTGTTTTGAGGATTTGTGTTATTAGTGGGAGGGTGGAACTATTGGGACATGAGGTTGTATGCATCTTTTAATTTGTAAGTCACCTCGATTGTCATAGATAGAGAGGGGGGATATAAATAAAGCATTATTATTATTATTATTATTATCATCATCATCATCATCATCTTTGCTATATGGTCAACACAGCTAACCCTGGATATCCTTTCTTTTATTATTACTGATTTTAGTAGTGAAAAAATAGACATATTTCAGTCAACCTGGCAGAATGCAGAAGCATCATCACCCCTTCTCTCTATCCAGAATCATTTATTCCACAGAGTCTGAAATGCCTAGACTTGGCAAACCCTCTTGCATATACTGACTCACACATTTAATTTCATTACGGTACTAGGATTAGATTGAGCAGCTTCAGCTCAAACACATTTTCCATCATCTTTCTCTATCCAGATAGTTCCATTCTGCAGTGTCTCTCATTTTAAAAACTATTGTTGTTGGGCCCTAGTACTTGTTGGAATGAAAGGTGGTGAACTGGTTGACATGGGGACCTAAACTCATTCGTAGAGTTTGAAAGTACCACATGGCCTCCTGCTCCACCTGCTACTAGGGAGGCAGATGCAGAAATCCTATTCACTTATTTTCAAATTAAACTGATGAGATGGAACAAGAGACTAGAAAAACATTAATAGATATTTAAATCATACTGTGATTGTAAAGAAATGTGCATCAACAACCACATGTGCGAACTCAACTAAGAATTGCACTTAGGATCTATATATTCACACGTATCCATTGAAACATGATGCTTCGCTAGTCAGCATGTATTCCTATTTCCTTCACAGTTAAACATATTGTTTGAATATCTACCTTTTTAAAAATCAGTCACCAAACTCTTCAGACTATTTTTTGACCTACACCCTGAGGGCCTAGCTTCATTTCTGGGCAAATATATTTGTTTGCATGCTTCCTTTATAATCTTTAAAACAAATTAGTGGCTATTCTCTCTTGAGCACTTCTGGGACATCACTGGAAATTGTGTATATGCATGAACCAAGTAGATAAGCAAATTATTGATTGAAACATAGGAAGAAAATGGTGCAGTCTAGATGCCAGTATGCTATAAAACTAATCTTCCTGCCCACAGATTCTTAATGCATTTTTATAATTCTAAATACTGTGTGTCTGTCCATGTCCTCAAGTCACCTGTTGACATATGGCAACCCCATGAATTTCATATTATTTTCTTAGGCAAGGAATACTCAGAGGTGGTTTTGGCAGTTCCTTCCTCTAAAATATAGACAACAGCATCTCATCTTTGTTGGCCGTCTTCCATCCAAGTACTAACCAGATGTGAACCTACTTAGCTTCAAAGACCAGATGGGATCTGGTGCTTTTAATCTATTTAGGCCCTATATACATATACATGTAGCACATATATAATAAACCCAGTATAGGTATGTGCAAGAGAGATTACAGACAGAGTACAGTACTGCTGTACAAATACACAAATTTTAAATGTGGGATAATTTTGTATACTTAATTCAGAGCATACCTAAGCTTAATTGTATCGCCTACTCAAAAGTGAAACAGTAAAGATTCTGTATGGCACCTTAAAGACTAAGGACTTTTCTTATTTTTGAATAAGCTACAATGGGTTACAGCCTGCTTCAGTTCGCAAAAGCTTATGGCAAGTAAACTGTGATGGATCTTCAATGTGCCACAAGATTCTTTGGTGTGTGGTATACAGCAAAGCATTGGGAGCTAAATCTAAGCTAGCATCTTCAGGATTTAGGTATTTGTTCCCATGCATTTTTATCACCCACAGCTCAGCACAAAGATAAACATAATGGCCAGTTTTCTCATTCCTGCCAACCTCTAAAATAGGAACATAAAGAGAGCAATACTTGATTAAACCAAAAGCCTGTCTGGTCCAGCATTGAATTCCTACAGTGGTGAACTTGATGCTCATGAGAAGCCCATAAATAGGACATGAATGAAATTGCATTCTCATATGTTTATATCCTACCATCTGATACTACAAATTATATGCAGACAATAGCCATTGATAACCTAGGCTGTATCTGCATTGAAGAAATAATCCAGTTTGACACCACTTTAACTGCCATGGCTCAATGCTAAGGAATTCTGGGAAATGTAGTTTGTTGCGGCACAAGCTCTGGTGCTGCAACAAACTATGCTTCCCAGAATTCCATTGAGCTATGGCAGTCAGATGGTATTAAACTGGATTACTTCTGCAATGTGGATGCAGCCCTAGCCATCCATTAATACTGGTATCTCCAATACCTTTTTAAAGTTATGTTGGTTAGCAATATAACATGGAGGCAAATTCCATAGTTTAACTTAATACTGTCAAAATAAAACTTTTAGTCTGTCCTGAGTCTCCCACTATCAACTTAATATGATGTCCCCTGATTCTAGTTTTATGAAAAATACACTTCCCCCTTCTATTTTGTCCATATTATGGATACTTTTACACAACTCTGTTATGTCTCCATTTACTTGCTGCTTTTCTCACTTGAATTGCTCCATGCATTGTAACCTTTAATCGTTTTACAGCAGATAAAATTAAAATTTTGGCCTGTGGCAGTATTTCTGCTCCAGTAAGGAAGACCAGATCTTGCCCAAATTTAATTTGTTTTCACAGGCAGTGAACTTGTCTGAATGGTACAACTTCAGAATGCAGGTGAGGGCTCATATATTTAATTTTTCTTCCATACAAAAAAAAAAAATGTCACTGTATCAGAAGGTGACTTTGGTACTCCTCTATGTGGAGGGATTTTTTTTCATTGTTATTATTTTGAAATGAAGTGTAATAAAATCTGTGGAAAATCAAGCATTTTTCCCCTTTTTCCCTTCATGATTTTTATTCTCCTGCTGAAACTTCAAACCACCATATCCTTGCTACAGCCTCCTTTTAATATCTGCATATCCTCTCCTCCCTTATTCTGTTTCAAAGCATGCCACTATGTGAATTTAACAGTCAGACTCACTACCCACATTGCTTTTTGTGAGAAAGAGAGAAAGAGCTCTTCCTTTCTTGACTGTATTTTTTTAAAAAGTATGACTACAAAGAAAGGAAAAGAAGAAAATGGAGGGTATACATAGTGTATGAACATAGTGTATGAACTTGGGTAAGCATACACAATATAGAATAACCATATTTCTGAAAATAAGTTTTCTTGGAATTAACATTTATAAAATACTAATTAGTAGCTGAAGTAGTGAAGTCTTTTGACCATTAATGGAAAGTGTTTATTTTTTTAGCTTTGGAGTACAAGTCTTTTGGCAACAGTAATTGAAAGTAGGATCCAACCATATTGATTATATTTCCATGTTTCAGAACTATAACAGGAGAATTTACAGTATAACACTGATATATTGTAATTTACCAACCAAAAAGGATTAGTCACTGAACACGCCTACATTGTATGACAGTGGGAAACACTGTCACTATTAGGAGTACATGGCCAATATTTACCTGAGACATACAATTGCTTTTTATAAATGAAACATGTCCAATATACCCAAAACATTAATTTTTCACTTATACCTCAGCCAGAGAACACAAGATTTTATAGATAGCTCAGTCTCCTACTCTTTCAGCTACAAGCGTCATAGACTGGTAAAGACTTTTGCCTGAGATCTTGGATAGCTGTTTTGATTTCTTTATTCAGAAGGCTTAAACACTCTAAGTGCTGTACAACTGAGTAACCATGAAAGCAACTTAAAACCTTGTTTATTAATTGTCACAATTTCACCAGCACACTTCCTTGAGTAAAATAATTCTTCAATCCTGTAGACCTCATCATCAGATGGGAGTAGCAGATCTGAGCTAACAAATTGGCTATGTGGGGGAACAACAATGTTCAGATTTCCTGTTTCAAGTCTTCTGGTTGCTTTTCTTACTTGTAATTTTATTTTATTTGTTTCCTTTAGAGTATGTGGATTCTGTTCTCTTAAACTGAATGTCTTGATCATAGAATACTATTTCAGGTACTGCTGCAACAGGACGAAACTAGTGTTCCTCCTCTGTTCTTTCTTATCCAATCAGTGTTAAAACTTTAGGTTGCAGAGGGAACCAGATAAACCCTAGACTGAAGTATCACAGTCAGACTGATCTGCTAGTTTCACTGTGTCAACAGTTACCTCACCACAGCTATGCTGATGTAAGTCTAGCATAATATGGCCATAACATGTACTCTCAGCAGGAAGCAGGAAGACAGACAAAACAGATAAAAATATTAATAAGATAAGGTAGCAGCATCAACAAACATTTCTACATCGTTGCTCACAGCTCTGCAACTACTCACCAGTCCCAATTGTGAATACTAATTAAAGCCAAATTGTACAATTCATGGAAGGCACAGAGTTGTAACAGTGATGCCATTGCAACATAATTGAATCTGTTCTCTCTTCCAATATGCAGTGGAAATGCTGCCAAGAAAAGTCCATAGCATCTTGCTGTTTGGAGTTTGAGGGACAAGTAGAACTTTCACTGTCTCTAGGTATTCAAATCCCATCCAAGTTAGCTACAATCTGAAAGCAACATTTTGATAGGGGAATAGACAAAATGGACCCTAGTCTCCAATATGAACCTTCACAGGGTCTTCAGGAGGTGGTCTTTTTTGCTATAATCTCAGAGATTTGATGGAAGTGAAGAGAGCCTTTTCTTGGTGGCTTGTCTTGACCTAGGAACATCCACAGAAGGAAAGTCAGCATGCCCCCCCCCCCTCTCTCTTGTCTTCCTTTGGCAAGTACCGGTAAATATGAGTTAATTCAGGTGGGCTACTTAGTTGTAATCCTATCTTTTGCTGTGGCAGGTGCAGAATAGGCTGTTTATCCAAGGCTCTTCAGATGTGGCATATTGCCAGAACAACAGTGGTTCGCCCACTGTAAACATTCACTATATCAGGATTAACACTTTATTTTGCTGGCAAAAAGTGATTTAGTAGTAAGCATATCTTTATCCAGCAGGTATAATTGAATAGGATCCTGATTAATTTACTTAATGATTTTAAGAGATTAAATCCTATAGGACAGTCCAAAATACTTTTAAGAACTGTAAATTATTTTACAAGTTCCCAAATCATTTTGTATAAAAGTGAAGTTTATATCACTCCAGGAATGGTGAGAAATTCAGAAGCATGCAGCTTGTGTCCATGGAAACAGTGATTCAGCAGTTCAAGACATTATTATCCCTCGTCAGACAAAACATTTCCTGGGGGAAGTAGCTTCTGTAGATACAGAGCTTGGGAAAATTGCAGCTCCCACCTTCGTGAATTATGGAGGTTATAGTCCAATAATGTAACATTTCCAAGCTCTGTTTGGTTATGGTTGAGTTGTGCCCCACAGTGGGTGCACAATGGGGATGGGGAGGAAGAGTACAGCCACCTTGTTTCCACTTTCTGTACTTCTCTGTTATGCTCAAAATTGATATGTTGTCACTTTCTTCCCATTCTTCCACCACCTATTGTGCCATGCAAAATCATACAGGAGCAGCTCACCATGGAGTACAATGGCCTTGTGCCCTTTAGATGTGTCAGAGTAACACACCTGTAAATCCCCAGTTCATTTGTCCAACACATGGAGAGCTCCAGATAGAGAAAAACTGATGCAGAATTACAGAAACAAGTAGTAAGGGGGTATGTTGGTTGCCTGTTCCCATATATCTCTATCATATCCTCAACTGCTCTAAAAGTATTTGATCTGATGAAGTGTTCGATTACATATAGGTAAGCTCTGATCACAAGCTGCTGTTTGAAGATTTCTTAAAATGGTAAAATCAACATACAGATGCAACATACAAACCAACACAGGCCAATAAGCGAGAAGAAAAGAGATAGGAGAATTCAGATAAATAGTATCCAGGAGATTTGATTAATTGACGTAGTTGTCTAGCCAGAAAGTCTCAGATCAATGCCTAATTATGTTCCATTGCTATACTGGAATAAATACTTTCCAAGACAGTTTTGAAACCATAATGTTCACGTTTAACATGTCTTGAGACTCTTTTTCTTTGGAAATTGTAACACTTTGACCTGATGTTTCTTTAGGAGGTAAAAAGGAGGATATTGCTGCCTCCCCATTAAATTACCAGAACGGTGTGATAAAAAGATTACATGAAAGAAATAAAGTATTCAGTAATTAATTCCTATTAACAGATGCTATAAGGACAGTTCATTTTAGCCCTCTCTGCATCAACTGTGGTGATACAGGCAGCATCCCTAGAATCACACTTTTCCCTTGCTCCTTCTCTGAATTCTTTGCTATTAGGACAGCCTGGCTCAGAATTTAATTGGCTTTCCTTGGACCGTACTTTGCACCATTTTCTCTGTGCCTATCAATGCTACATAAGGATTAATATGGCAGTAGCAGTCCAACCAGAAGTATACAGGTTAAAGTCAGAATTTGGAATATATATATATATATATATATAATTTTTTGGATTATAACTCCCAAAATCGCCAGTCAGCTTGGGACCTTCTCAAGGTCTCACTCTAGTTCAGTGGAAGGACACTTGGATTTAATGTAGATTATCCCTATTTGATCTCTCATGTCTCTAGGTAAAGACCCAATTGGCAGTGCGGAAACAAATCACCTCTAGACACAGGGGAGGCCCAAGACATTTTTCTGCCCTATGGTCACCCATCCCTACACTCCAAAAAAGTCATAGGACCCATTGCCATCCAAGTTATTTTGGTAAATGAGACAAAAAAATCCACAGAACTACAACTAATAACAATTTGTTGCCTTTTCATATTACCATATATAAAATCTACTACCTATTTTGTCTTATGGCAGGGCTGAGCCAGACCAATTACCCAAGTTCCTGGCACAAGGGGAGAACAACCATGGTCATTTGGACACTTTAAATCCTGTTTGGATAACAAATCTAAGAAATGTAAATTTTTATCCTGTTGTGTGCCTTGAAGTCATTTCTGAGTCATGGCAACTTTATCATGGGGTTTTCTTTGCAAGATTTGTTCAGATGTGGCTTGCTCTTGCTTTCCTATGTGACTGAGAGTGTGACTTGCCCAAAGGCACCCAGTGGGTTTCTTTGGCCATGTGGGAATTTGAACCCTGATCTCCAGTATCATAGTCCAGCACTCAGAACTACTACACCATACTGGTTATCACCAATTTTTACCTACTGTGCTATATAATGAGTTTGAGTTCCTAGAATCCACCATGCACCTCATCCTTTCCATTCCATTCAACAGTGATTTTTGATCACCCACATCACCACACGCACCCCTGCTCTCCCAGAAACTCCCATTGTTGTGATCTCACAATCAATATCTGACTTCTACAGCTTAAACACAATAAATCTCCTCCTTTTCTCTTTCAGCCAATGTCAGGACATATCCGATAACATGAAAATGTGGTTGAAAGTGGGCTTCATTGGCAAGGCTCTTTAATTTCTCACTCAGTAAATTTAGAATTTGCACCCCCCATGCACTCTTTCAGTGGACTCCAGTCCAATGATACCTGCACATACATTTCCCAGCCCCCAAAATGCACAATTCACAGAAGATATGCTCAGAACTGTATTATGATGAGTCATTTGAAAATGAACAATGCAACCTAAAATGACTATGCTGAATAGAAACATCAGTGCAATGCAGAGCTTGCAAAAGTTATTATTTGAAAAATATCCAGAATCCCCAGCTATGTTTGTCTGGTGTTCTAGGAGTTACAGTCCAAAAAAGTAACTTTCCAAAGCTCTGTTATTAAACTTGTAAACTGAAACAGTAGATAATACCTTGTCTACCATGCACTTACATAGGGAGTGGTAAGGATATTGGGGACAGGATTACACACTGTATGAGAAAAAATAATAATTTCTCTTTCTCTTATTTGTAAAGGGACACCCTGTTTGAGGAAGTAATAGAAAAGATATTACTTTGGAAGCAGATGTGTTATTTTCCATCAATAATTAGGTCACTAGCTACCGTATAACCAGGTGCCTCTAATGAATTACACACAGAATGCACACAGCATGTACAAAAGCTGAGCATGTAGATAGAGGATAATAATTGCCTACATGGGAACTGCAGCTCCCACAATTAATCATCACTGGATATACTGGATAGATCTATTGGGATTTGCAATTCAATAACATCTGTTTCCACCCCCGTCTTAGGACCTAGGAGCAAAAATTGATGCTTTGTGAGATACAGAGATGAAACTAAAGGTGATGCAGAAAGCATCATTTTCCTAAGGAGCTGAAATGAGGGGGGAGGGGGTATCTGAATTTTCAGGAGGAGAAGTTTCACAATCTTGGCCATTCCACACTATCTAGCTAATGTTTAATTACCATTGCAAACATGTATTCCTTCTTGTTTCTTTCTTGTTTTCTTGTTGTAATTTTGTAGTTCTTGTTAATTTTCAGCAGCTTCTTATGTGTCCAGTACTTCACATCTTGCCATTTATATACCTATTCTCTTCAGTAGTGAAAGAGAACAGTGTATTGTAGTGGTCATTTTTGGAAATGTCCAGTGATGAATTCCTGCTTTGTTCCTTCTAGAAAACATAGTACTAAGATCCAGTCAAAATGAACTTTCTTTTTTCAATCAGAAAATGACATCATTGTGTCTGACAAGTTGAGCTCTGAAGAAGCTTCAGAAAATGGGGACAGAAAATTTCCTGACAGATAATAGTTATGGGAAGCCAGCCCTACCATTAAGCAAAGTGGAGCAAGCTGCCTCAGACAACTAATACATTCCCAAAGCTGTTCTTCCTGAATTCCCTACAACACATTCTACAGTTAATAGTTTATTCTGCTGCCTTTGAATGTACTAGAGAAAACTCTGTCTCATTATCAGTAAGGTTCACACTGCCAGTCCAATCAATTTCTATACAAAAGATGGGAAGAGGGATCTTGCCCTTTCTCTTAGGCAACAAAATATTTTGTGCTATGCTTGGTGACAAGATTCAGAGTAATATCCGTGTTAGTTTGGAATATTAGTATAGAAAGGGATCTTGTAGCACCTTTGAGACTGTGTGAATGAAGTTGTAGCATACTTGGTCTACTACCACTGATGCAAGACCAAGTATACAAAAGCTTATGTTACAACTTCTTTCACACAGTCTCAAAGGTCCCTTTGCATAGTGACAAATCTTCTTCATTTTAATTAGAATACATTTCAAGATAACATGGCTACATTGATTAGGTCCCAGAGCTTCTATTTCATGGGCATGTCCCAACTATAAGTAGAAACATCCTCCCCACCTCCTCCTCCTCCTCCTCCTCCTCCTCCTCCTCCTCCTTCTTCTTCTTCTTCTTCTTATTATTATTATTATTATTATTATTTTCTTATATCCTGCCTTTCTCCCAACATAGGGACTCAAGGTGGTGAACAGCAGATTTAAAACAATACAATTTTTAAAAAAATACAACATTAAAATGTATAAATATAAAATTTAAAAAGCAAATCATTTTAAAAGTTAAAACTGTTAAGAGTTAGAATATGTCAAAAATACAAATTCAAACCATATAAGTGGCTCTCCATTTGTTAGGGGTTTTTTTGTATCATGAGTAAAGTTTTTAAAACTGTGTGTTTTAACTCTTATCTAGTAAATCTGCCTGACACCAATAGGTCATTACCTACTTTATCCCCACCCCATTAAATATATATATCTCATATTGACATTTTATATTTTTCTATATGCAAAGAGATACACTGAACCAAATAAAAGGGGTGTGTGTGAATACAAGCTAATTGCTGAGCATTTAGCTACCAGTAATTTTTGTCCCTAAAGAATATGGTTTACAATAGGCTCTTTCATGATGATTTTACAATGCTGAGTGCTGTCCAGTATGCTCCAGAGTAAATACAATGGATTTCATTCTAATCTGAAATTCATTTTTTTCCTGTTACAATAGATGTGCATAAGAGGCATACCATGTAAATTGGCAAGCCCCTAGTACCAATCTGTCATGCAATTGCAACTGAGTAATTTATCAAGCTGTGGAATCCAGAATGACCCTGGGACATTTTTTCCAGATTTCTGACAAAATGAATGGTGTCTTCTATCTTCATTGGCAGATACATCAGAATATGGAATCTTCAGCTCAAGATTAAAACTCATCTTCACAAACAAATACTGTAGATTGGGGGGGGGGGCTTTTATTTTTTTTTTCCCCAGGCACCTCTCACCAGTGTTTGGATCATTATACACATTGTTGTGGAAGTAGCACCACCTGGTTAATTCCTGGTGTCACAATACCTTTCTCTACATGTAAACAGACTGCAAATAACAGATGACTACAAAATCAACATTACTTATTTTCAGTTTCCTTCTTCCGAAGTACATTAAACTTCATATTTTATGGGATAGATGATTTCTGAATTGCTGTCAAATAGCTTTATTTTTCAAATATATAGTATTGTTATGTACGTGCACCCTACTCTCCAAGTGTGAGAAGTTTCAGTGGTTCCTGTGCTTACTCAGCATTCAGTTTCCTTAACAGCAGGTCGCTGGAGAGTTATGGTATTGCTCTTATATATTTTATTGTTTACATACTTACATTAAGATCCTGTTGGTTACTTCCAACTAGAATAGACTAATTGAACCATCTGTTGAATGGTGAGTCAACATACTGTAGTAGATAAACTGAACAGTCTGCTCTGGTTGGTCCTATGAACAGGATTAAAATAATGTAGTTGTTAAATATAAGATGTGGATTAACCATTTATATTAACATTCCAACATACACTTGCTCCCCACCAGATATCTGGGGGACTTATAATTCTGTAGGATTTCCTGCAGAGAGTGGTATTAGCACTTATTTGCCTCTTTTTTTGGACTTAGCAGCTTAGTACTACAAGAGACCTCAGTACTCCTCTCTCTCTTTGACAAGAGACTGGGGGGGGGGAGGAAGCATAAAGATTATGAATTTTTCACCTTATGTCTTCTTGTGGCATCCTAGCTGCCATATGTATCACCAGAATGTTAGCTACAATCAATCCTTCTTTGAGAGATTTTGCCTCAGGGCATTCACACTGAAAGCTCTATTTACAGAAGTCTTTACTGTCAGAAAGGATCCTTAATCTCTTTGCAGTCAGAAGAGGCAATGAACTGCAAGAGATACTTTTTGGAAGGTCATTTATAATAATCCCAAATCTGTGACAGTATTTAGAAATGACAATGTTGATAAAACTTAGCAGTGTTAGAAAACAAGATGACTGACTACCTTATTAGACAAACTGCAATATGATTGTCACTTTCCTCCATTATTTCCTAATTTATAATGTAGAAATTTAGGAATATATTATAGATGAATTGTCAAAAAAGGCATGCAGTGCCAATCTGACAGTGCCAATCACACAGTGCCAATCCAAACGGTATGAATGTCAAGAAGTTCAAGAATGACCAAAACATGAGTGATAATTTGACATGTTGGGTTCTACGTGAAGTTACACTTTTTGCTTTAAACAAGTCCAGACAGTTTCAAGGGCAGGAGTGGGCAAAATGTAACCATCTAAATGTTGACAAAATACCACTGTCCATTCCTTACCATTGGTCAGTCTGACTAGAACTGATGAGAACTGGATCTCCACAACATCTGAAGGTCCACATATGTTATTGGAAGACGGGTCTAAAAAACAAGACAGAAATTAGTTCCTGGTAAGGAATTGTTAATTTAAAAAAAGTTTAAATGCAAAGACATCACAACATGCTTTAATCCTTCCCACAGAAAGGTGTGTCTTTGAAGGTAGAAGAGGAGATGAAGACAACATAATGTGACCTTCTGCAGACAAGAAAGAAACTTGTACAGTATAGAGAATATTAAGCACAGAGTTCCAAAACAAATGCGTGATGACCCACACAACCTGGAAAAGTTATTTTTTAGACTGCAAATCCCAGAATGCTCTAGCCAGCACAGCTATTGCCTAGGCACAGAGCTGTAGTAAACATGTACAATTTGCTAGCTCTACTTAAACTCTAGTAGATTTCCAGCAATCTGATATATGGAACTAATGTGAAAATTAAATGACTGAAGGGAACCAGTTTTGGCCATGCAGCCAACGAATATGGTGAGAGGGTACTGTAAGAAGAATTCTACTCATAATCTGTTGTTGTTGGTTAAAACTGTTTGCAAACCCATTTCTATATGCAAGCCAAACACATTTTGTGTCTAGGGGTGAGGATATGATTTGATGGCAAACAGAAAATGCTTAGAAACTACCTACTACTAGATCTATTCCCATTTACCAACTACCTATTCATAACAAACATTTAAGTATGGGTTTCACATTGCTGTTGTTGTGTAATATCAAGTTGCTTTCCATATATGGCGACCCTAAATGGGAATTCCTTGGCAAGATTTCTTCGGAGGGGGTTTGCCCTTGCTTCACTCTGAGGTTGAGAGAGTGTGACTTGCTCAAGGTCACTCACTGGGTTGCTATAGCCAAGTGGGGATTCAAAGTGGTCTCCAGAGTCCTAGTCTAACCACTACACCATGCTGACTCACACAGCATATATTTTAAAAGATAATTCCATTCTGTTCTGTAATGTTTTGATATCGATTACATCTACTTGTGAGAAGAGAATCTATTTGTAGAAATCCATGCAACAGATGCAATTTCTTCTTAAATAATTGTTATTGTTGTTATTGTTGTTGTTGAAAACCCCACTTAGAGTTGTTTTAATACAAATATTTGGAAGACTTCTGTCAATGAAACAGTCTACATGCTAAACCCACTTTATTAGAAAATACCCAGTAATGCTCCCACTTTTCCTGCAAACAAAGCTTCTCTTTAAATTCATATGGCAAATGCTGGTCACAGAAAACACAGACACCACATTACCTCAGCTGGATATTTTCCTCAGCCATAGATGATCATGTAGAAAAAGTGTCTATATCAGCATTCTACAAACTGGTTTCTTTAAGGCAAGGTAGTAGACAACCAAGTCGGGGATGATGGGAATTATATTCCAATGCACCTCAAGGAGACCAGGTTGCAAGAGATCAATCTATATAATGACCCTAAAGACAGCTATTTTTCAATTTTTTTCTGTTTCATTTCATTGCTTGCTTTTTTTGTCCTTTGTTTTTTGAATGATTAACATTTCTGAACCCTTAGCTCATAAGAAAATACAGCTGAAGCAAAGCAGTCATCCATAATCCTGCATGTTTACAACTGTCACATTTCTCTCTCTCAGTCTCTCTCTCTCTCTCTCTCTCTCTCTTTTTTTTTTTTTTTTTTTTACATGAACCAAAATGCACTTGACAGTGATTGATGCTGAACAGCCATTGAAAAGGCTGGGAAAACATATCTATCAATGTATTGATTTATTTTAATTGGTTTTGCTGCTAGTTTAACTTTTCATTTATTTAATGTTAGTAAATTGCAGAGTCGTATTATTTGAAGTAAAAATATATCTAAATGTGAAGTTACTTTTGCCTCATCCTGTATACAGAGGGAGAAACAATTGTAGAGAACGGTGAGAAATAAGTTTTGCAAAATCAAATATCCTGCAATTATCCTGTGAATAAAGAGGAATTATAGTGCTGCTATGCTCTCATCTTTTTCCCCAGTGTGATTTCTTGGAAAAATCATTCTGTTGTGTAGTATTGAGCACATAATTAGACCCCACAGCACTGAGTGACCCAGGGCAGTTACTAACTCGAAGGGCTGTATTCAAAAGTATGGCTGCCAAGTTACAGGCATCTCAGGCCCTTAGATTTCGAGGCCAAAGGACAGCCCCAATGATGTTACAGGGTGTGGTCCTTGGTGTTGTCATAGTGGGCAAGATACACGAAGCATCAACTACAGACCATAATAAGAAACACAATGTTGAGCCAATTAGAAAATATTTATCTGATCAGAAGTTAAGTTTTCCAATCTGTGTGCTGAAGAGAAGTCCATACTTTTCCTAGCTTTGTTTTTAACATCTTGGGGAGCACTGCATTTAACACCACTTATTTTAACATACTGGGGTGTTATTCCAACCAAGTTTTTTTATCCCCAAACAAAATGAACATTTCCCAAAATGCTTTTAAATGTTGCCAGCATTAAGCAATGTCTCTCACTGGACACATTTTTTTCCAATCAGATTGCAGAATCCTGCCTCATATCTCAAATGTAACAAAGCTACAAATAATCATTAAATATTTGGGGGAACAAGAGATGATGAATAAAATGATGGTGATAACCCATACGTGTCTGTTCTGAAGTAAGAACTCTTTATTTCAATTGGATTTAACAACTTCAATATAATGAGAATCTAACATACAATCTAATATCTATCAGATGAGGGTTTCTACAGGCCCAATCCAGAGTCACTCAGCATCAATACAAGTGAATTCATATGAATGTGCATTGAATTATCACACATGAATGCTGTTACTGTGAAGCCATTCCAAAGCCAATCCAAAGTCCCCGCAGAATTCAGTGAATGCTCCCATCAATATCACACAATTTGACAGAGATTATCACACAATGTCACGTGATGTCACAAATATCCTGCTATTATCTTGTGAATAAAGAGGAATTATAGTGCTGCTATGGTCTCATCTTTTTCCCCAGTGTGATTAGCTATTATTATTATTATTATTATTATTATTATTAAACTTTATTTCTAAAGCGCTGTAAATATACTCAGCGCTGTACAAAATTGGTAAAACTTAAGAAATATATAAAAAGCCTGCCAAAGGCGTACACTCTAAAATAATAGCAGATAGATAAAATTACAAAGGGGGAAGACAAGTTAAAACATTAGCTCCTTAAGCAACCTTAAGGTGAAATTATTATAGGGTTTGTTTGGCAAGATTTGTTCAGAGGGAGTTTGTCATTGCCTTCCTCTTAGGCTCAGATAATGTGAAATACCCAAGGCCACTTGTGAGTATTCCATTTGGCTATGATTTACATAGCCAAATGGGAATCTGGACCCTGGTTTCCCAGAATCCTGCAATACTTACACTGCTGTACCATGTCAGCAGCAGCACACAGTAAAAATACAGTCGGCGCTTCATATCCACGTATTTTTATACACAGATTCAAACATCCACAGTTTGAAAATATTTCAAAACTATATAAATTCGAAAGAGCAAACCATGATTTTACCATTTTATATAAGGGATACAGTTTTACTATGCCATTGAATTTAATGGGACTTGAGCATCCACGGATTTTGGTATCCCTCGAGTTGATCTCGAATCATGGTGACCCTTATTTATTTATTTATTTATTTCACTTCTATGCTGCCTTTCTCCCCAAAAAGGAACCCAAGGTGGCTCACAAGCTAAAACATTAATAGACCATCACAATAAAAATTCAAAAACAATTAAAATTATCTAGTCAAAATAGCATCACATTAATAAAAACATGCAAAATTAAAAAATCACTAAAATACACACCCCATACAAAATCACCATGTCCTGAATATATGTTTTAAAGCCTGCTTAAAAAATGTTTTTGCTTGCTGACCAAATGCAAGGAGGTAGGGGCCAGCTTAGCCTCCTGCAGAAGGGAGTTCCAAAGGGTGGGAGCAGCCACCGAGAAGGCTCTTTCTCATGTTGTCACCAAGCAAACCTGTGATGGTGGTGAGATTGAGAGAAAGCCTTCTCTGGAAGATCATAGGGCTCTAACAAGTTCGTATGGGGAGATGCAGTCTCTCAAATAGTCTGGACCTAAGCTGTACAGGGTTTTATAGGTCATGACCAGCAGTTTTGAATTGTGCCCGGAAATGAACCAGTAGCCAATTAAGCCGTTTCAACAAGGCAGTTATACGCTGCCTTTAAATGACCCTGATCAGCATTCTGGCCATAGCATTATGGACCCACTGAAGTTTCCAGACAGTTTCCAAATGCAGCCCCAAGTAGAGTGCATTACAGTAGTTCAAATAGGATGTAATCAGGGCACCATAGCCAGATCTGATGTCTCAAGGAATGAGTGCAGCTGGCACACTAGTTTTAACTGTGCAAATGCACTCCTGGCCACTGCTGAAACCTGACCATCCAGGCTTGGAGTAGGGTCCAGGAGCACACCCAAGCTGCAAGCCGGAGATTTCCCTATTCCCTGATCTGCCTTACAATTGACCAGAAGCACCTATGTCTTGTCTGGATTAAGTTGCAATTTGTTTGCCCTCATCCAGTCCATCAATGACAGCAAACAGGTTCAGTTCAGAGACAGCTTCCTTGGAATCAGATTCTCCCAGCAGTTTAATGTAGATGTTAAATAACGTGGATGACAGAACAGAACCCCGAGGGACCCCAGAAGCCAATGGCCAGGAGATTGGACAGGAGTCCCCCAACACCACCTTCTGAATTTGCCTCTCCAAGAAAGATGGGAACCACTGCATAACAGTACCCACAAATCCCATCTCAGAGAGGCAGCTCAAAAAGATTTCACAGTCGATGGTATCAAAAGTCACCAAGGGATCCAGCAGGAACAACAGAGATACCTCCCTCCCGTCCAGTTGCTTGCATAGGTCATGCACCAAGGCAGCCAAACCTGTCTCCATAGCCAGGTCTGAAGCTAGATTGAAATAGATCTAGATCAGCAGTTCTCAACCTGTGGGTCACACCCCCTTTGGGGGTCAAATGACCCTTTCTCAGAGGTCACCTAAGACCATCAGAAAACACATATTTCTGATGGTCTTAGGAACCGTGACACCGTAATTTTATGGTTGGGGGGTCACCACAACATGAGGAACTGTATTAAAGGGTCGTGGCATTGGGAAGATTGAGAATCACTGATCTAGATAATCTGCTTCATCCCGAAATCCTTGAAGGATGAGACATCTCTGACTCCCTGTCTTCCACTGCTTTGCTTAGGTCCTGTAAATTCATGCCCATGAGCTCCTTAATAGAGTCTATCCATCTAGCATGTGGTTTCCCTCTCTTTTTACATCCCTCCATCTTTCCAAGCATTATTGTGTTTTCCAATGAGCCATTCCTTCTCATAACATGACCAAATATGGCAACCTTAACTTTATCATCTTGGCTTCCAGGGAGATTTCAGGCTTGATCTGTTCACTGTACATACATACTTAAATACATACATACTTTTTAAGGACCAGAGAAGAGTGGGCAATACCTGAGACTCAGGATCAGACTCAGAGATCTGGGAACCTCTATCAGAAGCAATAAGGGCATAATGTATTTAGTCCCCCATAAAGTGGGATATGAGAAGATTTTAATAGGAAAAAAGTGCATGGGGAAAAGTGCTAAATCATTCCTAACAGTTACACTCAGTCAGTTGACTGATCTGGCCTCTGCTTTTTATTCTCTGTTGCAAGACCTGAAGGGAGCCAATAACAAAAAAACTGGCTGGAACAGTGAACTGAGAAATAGCATGGTTCTGGTTTTTTTTTTCCGTTTTGTTTTTTTCCTGTTAGTAAAACTCTACATTGCCCAACTCACATTTGAACAGAACAGATTGGGGAGAAGAAGCATAGGTCTAGTGTCATCACATCACATCTCACATATTTTTTGGCCCTTAAGTGGCAATGTTGATACCAGTGCTATACTGCATAACTATAGGCAAACTCATTTTGGAAGCACTCAGTTTATTATGGTATCACTGGAATGTAGACCACTGTATTAACCGTAGACTGCAGATCAAGTTAACACTGTTGTATAGGCTTAGTTTCCCTTTTCCACAATTCCAAAATATTCCAAAAACCAAAACCTTTTTCTTGAGTGGCTGAGATAGTGAAATTTTTGCTTTCTGATGGTTCAGTGTACACAAACTTTGTTCCATGCACAAAATTATTTAAAAATATTGTTTAAAATTATTTTCAGACTATGTGTATAAGATATATATCAAACATAAAAATGAATTTTCTATTTAGACTTGGTCTCATCTCCAAGACATCTCATTATGTATGTATATGCAAATACAGGTATTTCAAAATAAAATCCAAAATCCAAAACACTTCTGGTCCCAAGAATTTTGGAGTAGGGAAACTTAACCTGTATACCTCCTTCCACTTTAAGAGGTATACTCATAAAGCCCTTGTTTGGGCAGAAGGTAGTAGGAGCTGTTGGCATCTGCATCATACCTCTTCAGAAGATAATAGGACAGTTCTAGGTCTGTATGACTTATTAGCAATTTAGCCACCAAGGTCATAGAATCATAGAGTTGGAAGAGACCACAAGGGCCATCCAGTCCAACCCCCTGCCATGCAGGAACTCACAATCAAACAACCCCGACAGATGCCCATCCAGCTTCTGTTGAAAAACCTCCAAAAATGGACACTCCACCACACTCGGAGGGAGTGTATTCCACTGTCTAACAGCTCATACTATCAGGTAGTTCCTTCTAATGTTTAGGTGGAAAATCTATTTTCCTGTAGCTTGCACCCATTGTTCCGGGTCCTGTTCTCTGGAGCAGCAGAAAACAAGCTTGCTCCATCCTCAATATGACACCCTTTCAAATATTTATACAGAGCTATCATATCACATCTTAACCTCTTCGCCAGGCTAAACATTCCCAGCTCCTTAAGTCTCTCTTCATAGGGCATAGTTTCCAGACCCTTCACCATTTTGGTCACTCTCCTCTGGACATGTTTCACTTCTCATCATCCTTTTTGAATTATGGTGCAGAATAGAGTGCCACTATTACTTCCCTTGATCTAGACACTATACTTCTATTGATGCAGCCTAGAATCACATTGGCCTTTTTAGCTGCAGCATCACACTGTTGACTCATGTTCAACTTGTGGTTTATTAGGACTCCTAGATCCCTTTTACATATAGTCATCACATCCAGAAATAATCTAGTTTGAGATGGCTTTAACTGCCCTGGCTCAATGCTAGGGAATTCTGAGAACTGTAGTTTTGTGAGACATTTTGCCTCCTCTGTCAGAGAGCTCTGGTGCCACAATAAACTACAAATCCCAGGATTCTCTAGCATTGAGTCAGGGCAGTTAAAAAGTTTCAAACGGGATTATTTCTGCAGTATGTTTTGGACCAAAGAACAATTAATTCAACTAAATAATTATATTTCTTTAATGTCAGGTGTTTTTCTGTGTCCCAGGAAGTTGTTAGCATTAAAAAAAAATTTACCCCAAACTCAAAAGAAGCTGAATAACAAAAATGAAAGCTTGCAGCAATATGCTGCGTGAAAAACATGCAAAACATCAAACACACACAATAATGTGGAAGTAAAAACAGATACAGTATTGGCCTAAATAAAATTGCTGTTTCCAAGCAGAGTAGATCCATTAAATGATTTACAGAATGGTAAATCAACATTTATGTGAATCCATTGATTGTGTCTATTCTAGTTGAGCTAACAATTGGATTTAGGTCAATTTCACATGGAGCATGTCAAAATTTCTCTCTCTCTTTCTCTCTCTGTTTAAAGGCACACATAGTTCCTCACATACAAATCTATGCAACATAACTTCACACACAAATGCACACACCACTAGTTTCCTCAAAGCTAGTGGTCCATAAAAACTAAAAATATCATATTTGTGTGTGAGTGTTTAATGGACACAGTCAAAGTCTACATTTTAATTGCATGATGGAAAGATTGCTGACAATCTCTCTTAACTATGTATCCTAACCTCCCCTGCTTAGTTCTTATTCTGGGTGGTCAATAAAGTGGCAATGCAAACAGGTAAGCCAAGATTAGGTTGAACACCCTCATGTTGGCTAGATCACATGATACCCGGTGGCTGGTGCCTGCACATGGATTGTGGACATTTCTAGTGGGGAGAGCACCATGTGTACAGCTGTACAAAAGGAATCTTTCACACAAGCTAGAATTTTGGTAGTTTTATGGTTGCCATGGAGACCATGAAAGTCCCAAACTGATCCACTAGAGCAGGGTTCCCAAACCTTTTGACTCATAGAGCCCTTCTTTCTATGGTGGAGCCTTGAAAAGGCCTACCCTATGTCTTACAAGTTAATGGTGTTATATATATATATATATATATATATGAATATATTCTTATTCTTTAATTGCATTCAATTTTTATTTCTTTCAGTTTTCTGGAGTGGCTGTGGAGCACCTGGGAAATGCAACCAAACCCCAGCAGATAACAAGGGCCCACTGTATATGATTGCAATGGTGACCGATGCTGAGGAGAGCAAGCTGGCAGATCAGTGTGAGGAGACCTAGAGCAGCTTCAGTTCCAAAGATATGGAAAACAATGTGATAGTGGTCAAACCCGTGGTGTGGTAACAGTCTTGATATGACAGGGAGTAAGAATGTGAACTTGGAAGTTCTCTCCATAGGTGCTCCTGTTGATACCGGTCCACATAAGAGACTGAGGTATAGGGTAAATCTTCTTAATACCAATAATCCTAGTATGAAGGGCATGAGGATACATAGGATTGCTCTCTCAAGAAAGGAAATTTGTCACATCTTATTGATGGTGGAAGTGGTTTATGTCTCAAAGAGCCCTGATGAGATGGAGAAACAGCAACATGAGGTGCAGAGACGGAATGAGCAGCAGGAGCAAATTCCATAGCAGGAACATTCTGCTTGAAAAGTGCCTTCATATTGTGTATGAATATAATGTGAAGAGAGATGCTGTAGTATTTGTGTAAGCAACTGTTTAGATTTTTCTATTACTGTAATGTAAATGTTTTCTGTTACATGCTCTTCCAGGTGAAGGAATGGGGAAAGGGAACTGCCTATTATCCACCTGCATGAACTGTGCATATTTGTTCAAATAACTAAACCAGTTTACAAATCGGTAATCTGTGTAAAGAGTACATATGCTGAACACAAGTATAAGTACAGTTGGCCCTCCTTATCCACCGATTTGAGCATACATGGCTTGAAAATATTCCCCAAAAGTATAAATTCTAAATAGCAAACCTTGATTTTCCAGTTTATATATGGGACACCATTTTGTTGTGCCATTATATTTAATGGGACTTGAGCATCCATGGATTTTGTTATCCACAGAGGGTCCTGGAACCAAACCCCAGCGGATAACAAGGGCCCACTGCAACAGAATGAGTAGAGATCAGAAAGACTGTACAAGTACTATACATTAACGTGTAAAGAACATCTACAGGATGGGATATAACTAATATATATATTCCGCTTTGTCATTATCTGTCATTGCTTACAAAAGCACACACTGAAGAACATTCCCAAGACAAATATGTGGGCCATGCAAGTTCAGGTAGTATTGCTGTTGTAAGCTTTCAAGTCGTTTTCAATTTAGGACAACCCTAAGACAAACCTACAAAAGGGTTTTCTTGGCAAGATTTGTTCAGAGTTTGTCATTGCCTTCCTCTGAGGCTCAAAGAGTATGACTTGCTCAGGATTGCCCAGTAGGTTTCAGTGGCTGAAGGGGTGGAGATTTGAACCTTGGTCTCCAGAGTCATAGTCCCATGCTCAAATCACTGCACCACACTACCTCTCTTTGGGGTGGTATATTCTATTGAAATTCACTGGATTGAACAATATGACATATGATCACACAAAGGGAATTGGAAGTATAATCCAATGGCAATCTGAATACAATTACAGTGGTCTCCCAGGTTGCAAAAGTAATCCGTTCCGGGATTACTTTCGTAACCCGGAAATGTTTCGCAACCCGGGGGACCGCTTTAGTTGATGCACAGCGCACCGGAAGTGCACTGTTTTAAAGGGCCCGGGTTGCTTTTTTTCTTCGCAACCCGAGGATTTCTTCGGATCCCGGGGGCTTTTTTTTGGCCCCGGCCATTTTGGGACCCGGGGATTTCGTTCCCCGGGGGATTCGGATCCCGGGGGACCACTGTATGGGGTTTCGCGTGATTGCATGAAAGCTGATCACACACATTTTTGGGCAAAGGGAAGTCCTTCTGAACGCAATCATGGGGTTTCGTGTGATTGCGTGAGAAACTATCACATGCAATTTCGGGCACTGAGAGGCAATTTCGGGCAGTTCCGAACGCAATGCAGCATCAATACGCAATCAAGTAAATTTGCTGAACTAGCGAATTTATTCAATTCCAAACTGGCCTCACTTCCATTTCTTTCAAAATTGAGAGAAATTCCTCCCATGTGATAAACTCCATGGTCTTCCAAAGGTGCAAAGTAATCTTGAGACTGGATTTTCAGTGTATTGGTTGGTCAAGTTAGCAACTAAGATTTGCATATGTGAAAGCATCAGTATCTACTTTTGAAATAAGAGAAAGTGGAGATAAGCTGATCACATCTGTGTACTGAGTTTAGCTGATAAAGTGTAAACAGAAGGCATTTATCTAAGACAAGTAGACCACAGGATGAATAATGCTCTGGTTCACTTGTCACATATATGCTTCTTGTTACAAGTGAACAGTAGTGTACAGTTGTGCCTCTGTTCACAGTTCCAGCCTTAATAAAAGGGCTATAGGATGCCAAGAAACACATTATTGCCAGCCCTGCAGTGTCTCCCAGCATCTGCACAAAAGTCTTTTCAGAAGCTCAGCAGGCTCCCTTCAAGGCTTTATGTGGCAGTACAGCAATGACTGTGACATTTGGTGCAGCACTCAAGTTACTAGAACATGCCATGTGCATGGTCTCATACTGCTTCATATTGATATACCTCTAGACACTAATATGGATAGAATAAAGTGCTTTTAGTTAAATGTGATTGCAAATAAGTATGCTTAAAACTGCTGCTTTTCAATAATGTGTAGCCTGCCCACATACACATTTAGAGATCTAACAATCAAACAAATGAAAAATGTCCTGCACATATCACAATGCTATGGTATAGTTTTTTTAAAATTTTATTATAATTTGCTTTTTACTTCCAATTTCCTATTTTATTCATTTCAGAAAAATCAAACATGGCTGTTGGGTTCTGGTGAATTGCTTGACGTTTTCCCCTAAACGTACAGCGCCGAACACATTCTATTGCATCTGGCAAAAAAAGAAAAAAAGAAAAAAAGTGGTATGTTTTCTCCACTGCACCACCCCATCCTATAGGGTTTAACTTTGATTGACACCAATGGCTAAATCCTTAAATTAATTACTAAATGAATAAACAATTGTTTAATCCCATTGATGCAATGGCTCTACTTTAGTTTTTTGGGGGGAGCTATTTGTTGCCTAACCTCATCCAGGAAATTTCTGGCATTGTATTGCTTTAAAACTTCAGTAGAGCATTTGGTAACTACACTTGAGGCAACTAAAGAAAAGGAGCAGGCAAAGAAAATGCATATGAAGGGAATCCAACCACAGCAAATACAAAATACAAGGTGTGAGCAATTTTCAATGTTTTTTGTGTGTGTGTGTTTTGGGGGGCTATGAGGCCATGTTCTAGAAGAGAATTTTTCTTGATGTTTTGCCAGCAGCCATGAAAGCCTTCAGCTTCACAATTTTCAGTGTATAACTATCTGTAATGCTACAAATTTGGAGACAGAAAAAAAATTTCATCAGAGGGCACAATTCTTTTCAAAGGGACAATACTCTCATTTATCCCCTGCTCCCCATATCTACTACCTTAGAGGGAAATGGCTAAAATTAGCTATCACAAACCTTTGCACCCTGTAGTTACTTTTGTTTCTGGGGGGAAATGTGAGTTTTGGAGTTTATTTTACATATTTAGCTATTTAATTTATATCCTGCCTTTCTCTTGAGTTGGAATTCAAGGGGGCTTAAAAAAGATTAAGCTAAATTCTTATTTTACAAAAGTTGAAAAATAATTAATTTAAAAAATCATGGTTAAAAACAGTTAAACACACATTTAAAACATAACTACCAATACAAGATTAAAAAAGCAGCTCTCTTCACACACACTACTGCTGCATAATTAAATTTCAAAGGCCTGCCTGAATAAAAAGAGTTTTCACCTGCTGGCAAAATAAATAAATATTGAAAAGAAAAGAAAAGAAAAGAAAAAGAAAAAAAAGTTTAAATTGTGCTTTTAGCTAGGTTTTTAATATTGTCCATTTTAGCTGGTGTTCAAACATCTCTTATGGCAGGAGTGGGAGGTTTGAGACCCTGAAGATACTGCTAGAATGAAACTCCAAGCAGACCTTGCCAGCATGGAGGAGTGCTGGGAGTTGTAGTTCAGCCATAATCTGGGAGGGGGGCAATGTAATTCTAAAATTCTATTTTAAGAGATGTATGCAGGAAGGGTACTGTGCCTTGAGATCTTTTCTGACTCATTCAGCAATTTCATAAAGCCATCACCCTGACACATTTTTCATAATTCGGAGGGAGCCACCTCTACAACACCGTTACTTACTCTTTTGAGCGATACACAGTATTTGCTCTGCACTGCATTCTGATTGCTTATATTATTATAAACTGCTTTTTAGTCAGTCAAATAGGCCCTTGAGGGGCTCAACGGACTGCCCCTTTGGAGCAGCTGCAGCCACTCCTTTCCTTGCCAGATTGGGGCCACAGCGTGTAGTTGCCACAGCCCCAATCTGGCTTTTTCACAGCACAAAAGGAAGCTGCAAAAAGTGGCTCCTTTTTGCATTGCGGAAAGGGCGCCCTATCCATCCCAGCAGGGGCTTTTTGCTGCTTCTTCAGCACAGCGCATGTAAAGGCTGCGCCGGAAACGTGGTGTGATGCCACCTGCTGTCTGGTCAGGTGGGCAGTGTGGGGTAGAGTTGGGGTATCCAGCATGCATGTGCCATGCTGCCATGCCACCCTTACGTTGGCGTATAACACCAGTCTGTCGAGCCCCTGAGTTAGTTTTCTTGTATGACACATTTTGTCCTGCCGCTTATCACATGGCAGCACCTGATCAAAGTTTGGGTGCTTTTTTGGACTACAACTCACAGAATTCCCCACCCAACATGTCTGCTGGTTTCTGGAAATTGTTATATAAAAAAGTAACATTGCCAAATGCATATATGATTTTCCATGACAGTGCCAGACAATCCTGAAAGTTTCTGCCACTAGTATGGAACCTCCCTGTGTCCTTGGGAGTTTCCATTGAGGCCAGTGGTACATGATGTTACAGAGAGAAACCAGGAGTCACCACACCTGGCTCTCAGCCAGCCACACGAGCCCCTATCTGATCAGCCTTAAAAACAAACAAACATGGCAAGAATTCTTCTACAGCAGTCAAAAATGCCCTCCTGGCAATGGACACATTCTTCAGAATGCTGAACTTTTTCTTAGTCTGTGTGGAGAGGATTGTATAAGTAGTTTTTATAGGGTTGATCAAAGTAGGAAAGTCAGGAGCAAGGACTAATGCCTCCCTCCTGTTTAATGCGTAATTGTGATTCAGAAACCACAGTTCTTTGGGGGGGGGGGAATATGGAATTATCCCACTACTCAAATGGCAATATAATGTTTGAGGGCATCCTTTACACATGGCTTCATGATATTGGTAGTCAATGCTGAGCCATTAGGCTGAACTAAGTATCCAGCTTGCAACATGTGCAACTCCAATCACATAGTTGGGAGAGATATTTTTCTGTGGACTTACATGAGCGTAAGTGCTATTTACATGAGTTTAAAATAGCAGGTGGCTGGGTGTGCATTCAAGTCACCTGTTGACTTATGGCAACCCCATGAATTTCATAGGCTTTTCTTATGCAAAGAATACTGATGGTTCTGCCAGTTTCTTCCTCTGAAATATAGCCTATAGCACCTGTTATTCCTTGTCAGCCTCCAATCCAACAATTCACCAAGATCTGAAGGGATCTGGTGCCTTTAAGGCAAGTCAGAACCAACACTCCCTGTGTATACACCAGCTTTTTATGAGTGTGGTCCCCCACATACCCCACCACTGGCTATTCTGGTTAAGGCTGATGAGAATTTGCAGTCCAACAAATTGTGCAAACAATTTCTAGTTAGAAGCTACCTGGGAATAAGGTTCAATCTCCCCACCCAGCAGTCCATTATGTGTGGATAGTTTATTGTAGTATTTATCTTTGAATCAGAACTTCCAGAGCCATATTAAAAATGCTAAAATCTGGATGCTAAATCTGCCTTTGAACTGATTACTTGGGTAAGGTCTATTATTTGATTTAAATAGGACTGGTAGCTACTACAAAATATAATGGTGCTTTAACAAAAATTAAATGAAGGCTCTATAAATTTTCCAAGGTCCAGTTGTTGTTTTAAATATAATTCCATCTGGAAACCTCAGTATACTCTATTCAGCAGACTCAAACAGGCTCTCTCACACACAGGATGCTCTATTGTACATACAAAAAGACTTTTACAATTGACAAACCAATCGTTTATGACAGCCAATTGAATTTTCTAGAAATAATACAGCCACTAAAGAGAGCTGGGGCCCCAAATACACGTATTTGTTTTTCTGCTGCATTTCATTGTGAGTAAATATCAGTAAATTTAAGTTGCATTACATCAAAATCTGTAGTCACATGGCGTTACATGAATGTTACAATGGAAAATATAAATTGTACAGTATTCTTATTGTAGCATGTTGAACAAAAACATTGCAGGGAAATTGCAGAATTTTTACCCATACAAACCAACATTTGTTTTTAATATGAAGATTACATTGTGAGACTATTTACTTAAGAATAAACTGTTCCTGATGGTAGATTATTTACTTTGTATCAAATCATTTACCAACCTAAAGTACAATGGATATTCTAAAAATATCTGCTTGGAAATAAGCTCCATGAATTTAATAGGACTTACTCCGAGGTAGTGTGTAGACCCAACAGTGCAATCCTATACAATGTTTACAGAAACATACATTTGCATCCATTAATGTTGATTTCAAAGCAAGCATGTGTAGTATTTAAATCTAGAAATAATATAGGAAAAAATGTTATTTATAAATGCTGGTCTCCTTTTAGTGTTCCATTTAATTTGTTGTATTTAATACCTATTTTAATTGGTTTTAATTTATTGCTAGTTAAATATTTTTAATTTTTGTATTTAATATTATTTTAGCTGTTTCTTTTAACTGTTAAAAGCCACCTTAGATGTCAAACTTTAAAGAAAAACAACAACAGTATCTTCTAATGATTCATGCCTTCTCACGATGTGGCCAAATTATGACAGGCTAAGTTTTGTCAGCCTGGCTTCCAGGGACAGTTGGGCTTGATCTGTTCTAGAATCCATTTATTTGTTTTCTTGGCTGTTCATGGTATTCTCAGCACTCTTCTTCAGTACCACATCTCAGATGAATTGATTTTCTTCTTATTTGCTTTCTTCACTGTCCTGTTCTCACATCTGTACACGGTGATGAGAAATACAATGGCTTGTATGACCCTCAGAGTTCAGAGGTATATCTTTACACTTTAGGGGATCTTGTCCAGTTCTTTCATAGCTGCTCTTCCCAGTCCTAATCTTCTTCTAATTTCTTGACTTCAGTCTCCATTCAGATTATATGTTCCAAGGTATGGAAACTCTTTGACAATTTAAATTTTCTAATTATCTAGGATTGTAGAGCATTCATGGGCATTGTTTTTGCTTTCTTGATGTTCAGCATCAAGCCTACCTTGGCACTTTCCTCCTTGACTTTTTCCAGCAATTGTTCCAACTCCTTTTTGGTTTCTTCTAGTAGTAGTGTGTCATCTGCATATATTAAGTTGTTAAATGTTCTTTCCTCTGATCTTCACTCCCCCTTCCTCTGAGTCTAAGCATGCCCTGTTTTCTGCATACAGGTTGAATAGATAAATACAATGGTGTAATAAAATGGTGTCCAATGTATAAAATGGCAAAATCAAGGTTTATTATTTGGATTTTTTTTATTTTTTATAATGTTTTGAAGCTGTGGATGGATGAACCCATGGATATGCAGGGTCAACTGCACACCAGAAGTAGGACCATAACTTCACTGTTGGGTGTCCATCAAGAACCTCTTATCAGTGGTTCTCAACCTTATTAATGCTGTGACCCTTTAATAGAGTTTCTCATGTAGTGGTGACCCCCAACTGATGGTCTGGGTTCCTAAGACCATTGGAAATATGTGTTTTCCAATGGCCTTAGGCAACCCCTGTGAAAGGGTTATTCGACTCCCAAAGGGGTCACGACCCACAGGTTGAGAAGTACTGCTCTATATAATACTCTACACTCCACATACTCCATTAAATCTCTTTCCTCACTGGTTAAATATGGCAGCAGGACTTATTCTGTAGTGGTATCCGTCCTACTGAATGCCTTTGCCATTAGCTCCAAACATTTCTACTTTCACCAAAATGTTTGGAATTGGTTAGCTCCTGTTTTTTTTTTTAATTTTTTATTATGATTAATAAATACAATTAATGTATATCCCACCTTTCCCAGTACTAGGACTCAAGGCAGCTTACAGGAATAAAGTAAGTTAAAAGCATTCACAAAGATTTTTCTGACCTTTTTTCCTATTTTGATGGGACTATACACTCTTCTTTGTACTGTTTTGTTTTCTGTTGTTGTTGTGATAGGACTATGCCTCTTTATGTGATATAGTGGGCTCAGTATCCAGACTTGTCATCCACAAATCTAAGCCATGCCACCATTAGGAACGGCATCCGTTGTCCCCAGTGGCAGCACTTGCACATGACTGCCCCACCATTAGGGACGGGACTTCATCTGAAGTCCCGTTGCCCCTAATGCACCACTATTGGGGACAACATGGGCTTGAGAATCTGTGGATTTTGGTATGGGGGGGGGGTCTGGAACAGATGGCCCGTGGATACCAAGGTCCCACTGTACATTACTTTGTGTTTTGATATAATCATGGCGATTGTTTTGTTGTCAGCTTAAACATTCTTCAGATGTTTTGATTTTTTAAAACAAGAAAATTGCTTATATGCTGTCCCCAAGACTGTATCTATTATATTTCCATATCAACCAATACCCAAAACACTCTGGGTGGCTTGTTGCTGTGAATTGTCTAGTGTTTCCACTAGTTTGGTTTCCAGATATTTCATCATCTTGGCCACCGTCCTCCGGTCATCACACTTGCAACATCTTTTTTGAACTGTGGTGCTCAGAACTGGACACAGTATATTCCAATATAAGATATAACCAAAGCAGCCATGTTTTAGAAGAGTTTATTCCTGACATTTCGCCATCATCTCTGCCTGCCATCTTCAGAGAATGTGTGCCTGGAAAAGTATGTGTATGTGTGTGTATATATACACCCACAGAGTGGGTGTATACTGTGTGTCTGTATATATATATATATATATATATATAGGGTATATACTGTGTGACCTGGGTAAGGAGGCGTGATCCAGATTGATATATATAGATATATATACACACACACAAACACACATACTTTGTGTGTGTGTATATATATATTCTGTGACCCTGGGTAAGGAGGAGTGATCCAGTTTGAGACCGCTTTAACTGCCCTGGCTCAGTGCTTAGGGAAGTCTGGGAGCTGCAGCTTTGGAGACATTTAACCTCTCTCTCTCTCTGGTGCCACACAATAAACTACAATTCCCAGGATTCCCTAGCACTGAGCCTCAGTCAGGGCAGTTAAAGCTGCCTCAAAGTGGGTTATTATTCCTGTATTTCTGCAGAAATAGAACTGTCTGCTCAGGCTGCATCCACATTGGAGAAATAACCCGGTTTGGCAGCGCTTTAAGTCTTTGTCTGGCTTTCTGCTATGGAATTCTGGGAGTTGGAGTTTGTTGTGGGCCCGAAGGGCCCACAACAAACTCCAACTCCCAGAATTCCATAGCAATTGATGAGACAAAGACTTAAAGCGCTGCCAAACCGGGTTATTTCTCCAATGTGGATGCCCCCCTAGACAGCCTTTCCTGGGGCAGGCCAAACATGGCGCCCAGAAAAGACTCAAAGTCCTCCAATGAGAAGCCTAACCATAGAGTCGGCGGGAAGGATAGTCTCCCCAAACAGACCACCGGAAGAGGTTTCTTTCCGGTCCGCCGCCGCTCTCCACCTCGTCGGTTCGCTTCCGGTGCGGTTTCCGCCCCTAGTAATGGCGGCGATGGCGGCCGAGGAGGGACCAGAAAGAAGAAGAAGCGCGTGGTGAGCGCCAGAGAGGGCTCTGCGTGCCTCCTTCTCTCTCCTCTTCCTCCTCCTCCTTCGGGGCGATGGCGCCGGTGCAGCTGGAGACCCACCAACTGGTCCCTGCGGGGGGCGGCCCTGCCTCGGCCCCGGCTCCCCCGCCTCCAGGAGCGGCCCCCTCCGCAGCCAGCCCCGGCTACAGGCTCAGCACCCTCATCGACTTCCTCCTGCACAGGACCTACGCAGAGCTCACCGTCCTCGCGGACCTGTGAGTGGAATCGCATTGGCCTTTTGAGCTGCAGCGTCACACTCTTGGCTCATGTTCAGCTTGTGGTCCACTTGGACTCCTAGATCCCTTTCACACGCAGTTTCATTCAGCCAGGTGTCCCCCATTTTATACCTGTGCATTTCATTTTTCTGCCCTAAGTGCAGAACCTTACATTTCTCCGCATTGAATTTCATTTTGTTAGCGCTGGCCCAGCTTTCTAGTCTATTCATGTCATTTTGAATTTTGATCCTGTCCTCTGGGGTATTAGCTACTCCTCCCAGTTTAGTGTCATCTGCAAATTTGATAAGTATGCCTCCAATTCTGTCATCCAAATCATTAATAAAGATGTTGAATAGCACTGGGCCCAGGACAGAGCCCTGTGGGACCCCACTGGTCACTTCTCTCCAGGATGAAAAGGAGCCATTGTTGAGCACCCTTTGAGTTCGGCCACTCAACCAATTACAAATCCATGTAACAGTTAACTTGTCTATCCCACATTTTGCAAGCTTGTTTGCAAGAATGTCATGGGGAACCTTGTCAAAGGCCTTACTGAAATCGAGGTATACTATATCCACAGCATTCCCTTCATCTACCAAGCTGGTAATTTTATCAAAAAAAGAGATCAGGTTCGTTTGGCATGACTTGTTTCTCTGAAACCCATGTTGGCTTTTTGTGATTATGGCATTGGCTTCTAAATGTTCACAGACTCTCTGCTTAATGATCTGCTCTAGAACCTTTCCTGGAATTGATGTCAGACTAACTGGACGATAATTGTTGGGATCCTCTTTTTTCCCTTTTTGAAGATGGGCACAACGTTTGCCCTCCTCCAGTCTGCTGGGACTTCTCCTGTTCTCCAGGAGTTCTCAAAAACTATTGCTAATGGCTCTGATATTGCCAGTTCTTTTAATACCCTTGGATGTAGTTCATCTGGTCCTAGAGACTTATATTCATTTAGATTAACTTGCCCATAGGGAAACATAGGGGAATGCTTGCCCATAGAGAATCATTGGAGAATTATTATTATTATTATTATTAACCTTTATTTATATAGCGCTGTAAATTTACACAGTGCTGTACATACAATCATAAATTAGACTGATCCCTGCCCTCAGGCTTACAGTCTAAAAGAGACAACACAAAAGGAAGAGGGGAAGGTGATGGGAAAGGGGGTGAGAATACTTGCCCATAGGGAAACATAGGGCAATACTTGCCCATAGAGAATCATTGGGGATTATTTGCCCATAGAGGGTTACTGGGGAATACTTGCCCGTAGAGGATCAATGGGGAATACTTACCCATAGGGAAACATAGGGGAATACTTGCCTAATTATTCTCTATGGGCAAGTATTCCCCTGTGTTTCCCTATGGGCAAGTATGGTTTATCTATTGGCAAGATTGGTTTCCCTATGGGAAAGTAATGTCGTTGGTTTTAGTATGTCTCTTCAAGGTGACCAGATGTGCTAACCACAAAGGAGGACCAGGCACTGCAGAAAGTAGGATGTTCACAATAAATACAGGGCATGGCCAAAGGAAAGCTAAAGACATGTCTATAAAAAGAGACGCATGCTCAAAAATTAGGAGGTTTTGAAATTCCTCCTCGACAGAAGATTGAAATATAGTGCAGGTCCTGGAAAAGGAGGGTCTGCAGACACCCTGGTTAAGTTGCACCCAGAAAACATATCCGGGGTAGCCATGTTAGGCACGTTTGTTGTTGTGTGCCTTCAAATCATTTCCAACTTATGGGGACCCTAAGAGGAACCTATCATGGGGTTTTCTTGGCAAATTTCTTGTCATTGCCATCCTCTGGGGGTGAGACAGTGTGACTTGCCCAAGGTCACCCACTGGGTTTCATGGCCAAGCTGGAAGTTGAACCCTAATCTCCAGAGCCATAATTATCTTTTGCATAGTATGCACAGAAAACATATCCCAGGGTAGCCATGTTTGTTGTTGTGTGCTTTCAAGTCATTTCCAAAGTCATTTCCAACTTAAGGCAACCCTAATAGGAACCTATCATGGGTTTTCTTGGCAGTTTTCTTCAGAGGAGGTTTGCCATTGCCTTCCCCTGAGGCTGAGAGAGTGTGACTTGTCCAAGTTACCCAGTGGGTTTCATGGCTGAGCAGGAAATTGAATTATGGTCCCTAGAGTAATAGTTCAGCACTCATACTACTACGCCACATTGGCCCTTGTAGCAATAACAATAACATCTAAAATCCCCCAAACAATGATAGCTTTATTGGGCCAACCAAAATGCACAATATACATGTTGCAATACATGTGTGAAGCCTCACTTTCTTCCTGACCAGTAATCTAATAATCACTTCACAGTTTATCATTTCTGGTTATCTACAGTATTTAAGATAGAGATAGATATACACACACAGATATACAGACAATTGAGGTGTAAAAAGGGTACAACTTTATTTGAACAGCTGTATGAGGTTTGGTTTGAGTGTTGGACTGCAACTCTGGAAACCAGCTTTTGATTCCCATTTACTACTACTAATAATAATAATGTTTATTTATAACATGCTTCTCTAGCAAAGTAATCGGAGTGGAGTACAGCAATTTGACTATGAAATCTACTGGGTAGCCTTGGGCAAGACACACCCTCTTAGCCTCAGGGGGAGGCAGTGGCAAACAACCTCTGAACAAATCTTTCTAAGAAAAGCCCATAATAGGGTTGTCTTAGCGTTGCCAAAAGTTGAAAACAACTTGAAGGCACAGAACAATAAAAAGTGTAAAAACATGTGGCTTGCACAAGTACATCTGTCAGAGCCAGGATTGACTACTGCTTCTTGTTCAGTGTTATGTTTGGTGACAAGTCTGGGTTTCCTCTTTTGTTTTTGTTACCTGAAATGTCCCATATTTATATTACTTTCTGGTTTCATCAGGAGCTGCTTGTAGTTTCACAAGTATTTACAGGCTATGTGCATCTTATTTTAAAGTGAAAAATAAGGGGGGCAAGATTAGTTCTAGCTGCTGCCTTTGATGATGGTGGCCAGCTGTAGCTTCAGGTGACTTTCATGCATGCAGGTTTTTTTTCTAGATGTGAAGTTGCCCATAAGTGTAAAATAGTATACTCAGAATAAAAATTGTGCTCCAATGTATTGTGGGTTTAGTTCACTGTGTAGAACTGAAGTGTAGCAGAGTAGGATTTCTTGTAGTTTTAATATTTTTATAGTAGTTCCCAAGATAACACTTTGTTATGTTTTTCTTTTTTTATAAAAAACAGATTACCAAGGAAAACAGATATGGAAAGGTGAGTAAACACAAGTGAGGTAGATTTACATTTGATTTTAATTAAATTTAATGATGGAATCAAATGGTATGCCAAATCACATGTTTCTATGCTTGGGTTTACTCTGTATTAAAGGAAATGAAATTTTGCTAAATTATGTTATAAAACAATATTGCTTCACTTTTACCGAGTGTACAGTATGAAACTCAGAGTATGCAGGCTTGTTTCATGCGTAATACTGAAAGACAGTTTGTTCTGTGAGAATTCATCTTATGGCTAACAGGTACATTGGGGCACATACTGTTCCTTATGCCCTCATGCAGCCTATCCAGTAGCTTTGGCTATTTAGTGGACATCATAGATTATTGTTGCATACAAACCAGAAAATGTTCTTATCTTGCATATCAGGATTATTAATCACAAAATACATATGAAAACTGACACTGCTGTGAGGGGGAGAGAATAATAAGGACTAATTTTTTAAGATCTTCATAATAAAGCTTTTTTTCCTGTCAGGAAATTAGGAGCTAGGTTTTCAAATCCAAAAATCCCTTCTCAAATTTCTACACGTCAGCATCAGATAGTAAGTGATACAAGGCAGACATGGCTGAATATTTTGGTTAATATGATCCTCTACTGACAAAGTTAAAAATAATTTAAGAATACTAAACCATGATAAAGCATTGCCTGCAGTGTGGGACAGTGTTTTAACTGGATTTGTAAATGTGCTTGTCCTTTGCTGTGCACATCTGCTGGAGTAGAACTAATCTTGGCAAGCTAAAAAGTAGTCCAAAACACACTGCAGTAATCATCCAGTTTGAGACCACTTTAACTGCCCTGGCACAGTGCGAGGGGATCCTGTTTATTGTAGCACCATAAACTCTCTGACAGAGAAGGCTGTCTCACAAAAAAAGTTCTCAGAATTCTCTAGCATTGAACCAGGGCAATTAAAGTGGTCTTAAACTGGATGATTTATACAGTGAGTTTTGGACCAATTACTTCTGGGATGTCAGCCATATTAAGTCTCAGGTAAGCATTGGATCATAGTTCACTGTATTAATCTTCACTTGTATTCTTTTGCAATTTGCTCAGAAATGTTGAGCTCTGTAGTTAATATTATTAAAATCATAGTTCCAGGCACTTTTGAGATTATAATTCCGAGTACATTTATTGAAAGCAGGTCCTATTAAAATCGTCATAAGATTTTGTAATTTAATGTGTTCAACAATTGTAAGCATTTATTTTGTACACATGGTGCATGTCAGTGTAATTTTTCACACTTTAAATTTTAATGTTTCTGACACAGAAATAAGTGGACAACTTTGTGGGTACATGGGTAGCTTTACCTTCACTGTTGGGACCATTGTTGCTCTACTGCCAAAATATTTAATGGGGTTTTCCTGATTTATTGCCTCATTTTCATCATGCACTGTATACTGGATTTGGGTAACATGCTTTCTGAGGGAACATATGACTGCAAAAACAGTTTTGAGAGAGGCATGCATTCTGTGGTCCACATGTTGTCCATTCCTGTCATAACAAATCAAATGATTTATGTTGTCCTAATATTGTAATGGAGTCATCCTGTTGACATCTAGTAAGTTGAAGCTGGTGATTATATGTCACAGTGAATTGTCATTAATTGTAATTGTCATTAACCAGTTCAGTTTTGAAGTGGGTTTACTGCTTTAGGGGATGTTTTAATTAGCTGGCATAGCTGTCCTCCATTCAGAATTTAATGCTGTAGAAAAAACGACTAGCAGTTGGTTTTTCTGATAGCCTAAAAGAAACACATTGCTGTGTTCTAATGACATTTTATTTTCTAACATAATACTTTTGTAACACAAAAAAGTGAAAGCATCTATATTGAAGGATGTTAAAAATCTAAAATGTAAATAAAGCTAGCTGCTTTATAGTGGCTAAGTATTGTGAGATTACAGTCCAGTATATGATACAGTAGCTAGTTTGAAACTACAGTCCCCCCTTCTAACTCGTGGACCTGAGGTCCGCACCCTCAAATATCCATGGAGGGGTGACCTTCGCTATGTCCTGTGGTGCACATGCCCAGGCCATGCACATGGGGTCGTGCCCCATTCAAGCCTAAGAGGCTTGAATATGTGCGAGCCTCTGTTTTGATGGGGGTGGTGGTCTGGAAGGGATCCCCCACAAAAACAGAGAGCTAGTTGTAGTTTACTAATCCATTTGAATTACATGGTCTTCAACAAACATGTACATGCAAGAGAAAACACTTTTAAGAGCTCCCCATATTCTTATGCTTAAAAGTAGGAAGAGATTATCTGGCTACTTCTGTTTATAGCAGTAAAGAGAGTATGTTAGAGAACATTAAAATGTTTTTTTAAACTGATAGTTTACAATGAAGTCCTCAAACTAAGTAAATCCAGCAGTACCTGTATTTCAGGCAGCTTACCTTCACTGTTATTACCTTGTCACCTTTATCTATCAATAGTTGCACTGATATATCTGATTGTAGCATTGTTATTATATCACAGTTGGAGGTTGGAACTACTTTTGGCTGGTTATTCTCATTCTCCTTGTGTGCATCTTCTTTCAAAATAATTGAATTATATTTGTCTCTAAATATAACTCTTTTCTTTACAGAAAAATAGAAATAGTGCAGTTTGCAAGTCGCACACGGCAGTTGTTTGTTCGACTGTTAGCCTTGGTGAAATGGGCGAATAATGCTGGAAAGGTTGAAAAATGTGCGGTAGGTACATGTGTTCCAAACTAAAATGAATAAAAACAGGATGGTTGTTATTTTTTACTCATAATTGAGAATTGGGCTGTTGTCATTCCATTTGTTCATAAATCATGGTTATACATTGAAAAAACATTTTAATAGGCATGCACATTTCTCCCTTTTGGTGTACAGTGAATAAATACAGTCAGCCCTCAGTATCAGCGGACTTGCCATCCGTGGATCTGAGCATGCTTGGGTGGCAAACTCGTGTTGTTATTATTATTATTAGCCTTATTTATAAAGTGCCTTAAGTGTACACGGTGCTGTACAGAAACCAAATAAAATCAAAAATATGTAAAAAGCCTGCCTATGGCATACAATCTAGAGATTAAAACAAGCCAAATGCACGCCCTGCCATTGGGAACAATGTGGGCTTGAACATCCACAGATTTTGGTATCCATGGGTTTTGAAAACAATGTTCTGATACAGCTAGGAGGGTCAATTTTTTTAAAAAAAGTAGCCAGGTCATGATTTGTTCTTCAGTTTGCACACATTTTAGTTTGTGGACTGTGTAGTTCTGTAGTTAGTTACAAATTAACTCTCATTTTCTATTTTACATAATGAAATGCAGTGTGCAAGAATTTTTAAAAATTATGATTTAAGCTTAATAATATTATTATAAAGGTTATTTATAACCCGCTCCTTTAATGAAATACTCGGAGCGGGGTACAACAAGAATTTAAAAATACAGAGTAAAACAACAATCATCTCTCTTCCCACCTGCCGCCCCTTAAAATTAAATTAAACCAGGGCTTATTAAAATTGACAACAGTTAATTTTAGCTTGTATTAAATGATGACATAACTTGTAATTCTGGAGAATATTGATGTAGATGATAATAGTGGTGTCGTTTCTAGACAGTTCTCTTAGTATCCAAGACTATTATATATATTAACACAAACCATGGAATGCATAGGCTAACTTGACTGTTTTTTGAAATTATGGGAGAGAAGTCATTTTTATGAAAAATGCATTAAGTAGCTTGTGGTTCTCATGCAAAGATTCTTATGCTGGTTTTTTTAGATTAATAATATATTTCTTGTAAGAAAGCATTTTTTTAAAATCTAAACTTTAGGTCAAAAAAGTAGATTCCAGAGCAATGTACAATAATTTTAAAAATGTGATTTTAAACTGTGATTGTCCATAATGGCAATTTATTGTCATGTACCAGCTGTAATATGTATTTTAATCAAATATTTAGTTTCAGAATAGTGAGCATAGTTGGGTATTTTGGGGGAGTTTAGAGATGATTTTGGGAATTAATTTATGCAATATATGTATGTATGTATATTTATTTTACAGATGATATCAAGTTTTCTAGATCAACAAGCTATTCTGTTTGTTGATACTGCTGATCGCCTAGCATCACTAGCTAGAGATGCTTTGGTTCATGCCCGTCTACCTAGCTTTGCTATTCCTTATGCGATTGATGTATTGACAACTGGATCATACCCACGGCTGCCAACATGTATACGGGTAAACAATTTCATAATGGAGTTTTTAAAAATGATTATTTTATTATTTAAAGTATTCATACCCCACTCTTTAACATGCCAGTTCTGATGATTGGAAGATCAGAAGGCTGGCAGTTCAAGACCTGAATGCTGCATGATGGGTCCCAGCTTCTGCCAACCTAGCAGTTCGAAAGCATGCAAATGCAGGTAGCTAAACAGGTACCACTTCGGTGGGAAGGTAACAACGTTCAATGTAGTCATGTGGGCCACATAACCACCAGAGCAGTCCTTGGACAACGATGACTGCTTGGCTTAGTAACAGAGATGAGCACCGCGCCCTACAGCCAGTTATGATGACATCCATGTCAAGGGACTACCTTTACCTTTAGCCACAAAGGCTCTCAGAGCGGCTTACAATTGTAAACCTGAGGGCAAGGAACTGTCAAATTGACAATCCAAGAAGACATGACTCAAAAGAAGGGAATGGCTGTTAGAAGAGGATCAAGTCCTGCAGATTCTGCTGGTTCTTCTTTCCCTCTGAGGCCAGAGCAGAGGGAGGGCCTTTCATTTACCTATGGGGCTAGGGATGGTGGGTTTTCTGGGGAAACTGCTGGTGTTCAGAGCTGGAAAAACATCTATGTATGATGCATGTGGTTCCAAGGCAACACTCAACCCACCTTCTTCATAACCAGTTTTGAGAATGCATTCTGTATTTGTTCATTTTATATTCTTCTCAGCAAAGATGGGGAAATATTGCACTTTTTCCCAGTAGTAATTTTTAGCAGTTATAACCTTGGCTTGGAACGCACAGGCCAAATAAAGTGGCTTCCAGCCACCTTGAGGGTGTAGCATTTAGATGATGCACACCCAGAAGCTGCTCCTGGGCTGAGTCAGGGTGGCAACAGCTAGACCTTTTGGGAGCAGATTAAATCCACTCCTGCCAGCACTGGTGGCTCACTTTTGAAGCAGTCCTGGCACAATCAGGGATGTAGGGACCCGGGGCTGTTCCTTCCAGGCCATGTCGTTTGGCCCATTGACCCCATTGTTCACTCCTTGAAGACCAAAACCCCCCTACTTTCTACCTTACTCATTTTAGATATGCTGTATTAGCTTCTCTGTGATCAGTAGATGACCTCTGTTTATATCCAGTTCCTTTCTGTTAATGGATCAGCAAATTACCAGTCGATTGTATAGTCTAGCAACTACACTGTCAAGACTTAATGTCTTTGCATGTTCTGCCATCCAAATGTGACAGTTCACACAAATTCTTAAGTGATTGTGCAGGGCATGGGTCTTTTCCATTGAAATGTCCTTAGCTCTAAAAGTTGTTGAAAGTGCATCTAAACTGTAGAAATAATGCAATTTGGCACTACTTTAACAGTTGCTTTAGCTCTATCCTATGGAACCCTGGAATTTGTAGTTTTTCAAGGTCTTTAGCCTTCTCTTCAAAGAGTGCTGGTGCTTCACAAAACTACAACTCCTAGGATTTGATAGGATAGAGCCATGACATTTAAACTGGTGTCAGATGTCATTATTTATACAGTGTAGATCATCCAGAAATGCCACAAGAATCCACTTTTCAAATTAAAATTAAAAATAGTTTTCTGTTATGTGAATGCAAGCAGCTTGTTGAATCCTGGACAATGTGGACCTGTTAGATGGATGCTGAAACTGAATCTCTTGCTGCATATGCCTGTTTATGGAATTCTTAAATGCAGAATAACTTACATTGATTAAATGCATCTCATCTTTTTGTTAATAGGATAAAATAATTCCTCCTGATCCAATAACTAAAATTGAAAAGCAAACAACACTGCATCAGTTAAACCAGATTCTTCGCCACCGACTTGTGACAACAGATCTTCCACCACAGTTAGCAAATCTTACCGTTGGTAAGCATTTGAACTGCTTTGCTTCTTGTGAAATAAAAAGCTGAATACAAGTTTAAAATAGTTTCTGAAGTGTTTATATTTAAATTCAAGGAAACTGAAAAATGGGTTGACTCTCATTGCTACTGAGGCTAGGCAGGAATCATATAACCTTGAAGTTTTTTTTTTCTCCATCTCTAGAATCTGTTCCATTTCTTCAGTTTGCCTTAACCCAGGTCAGATGTGCCTGACTCATTCTCTGTGGTAGCTTCTAGTGATTAATATTTGGATGGTTTCTTTTATTAAACTTATTAGCCTTTTTGATATTTTTGTATTTTGTTCCTTTCTTTGCTTATTGTGTCTTCCCTTTCCATCTTTAGTTGCAGTAATTAGGAAACTTGATTTTCTCTTTCACATTAAAAAAGGTGAACAATAGAGAAAGGGAATCTGTTTCCTTAACAACTTGGCTGCATTCATTCAGGAAGTTTGGATTCCCCCCCCCCTAGAATAGTGGTAAATGCATCTAGATAAATGAGTTTTGGCATTATCCCTGTAATATTATGTTGTTACACATTGTGGTTCTTGGTTGTTGGGTTGTTGTTGTTTTAACAGTTTTCAATCCTTGTTTAATTCTTTGATTTGTGGTGTGTTCTTATGATTTCTTTTCTTAGCCAATGGTCGTGTAAAGTTTCGTGTCGAGGGTGAATTTGAGGCTACTTTAACAGTGATGGGAGATGATCCTGATGTCCCATGGCGTCTTCTCAAACTGGAAATTCTGGTTGAAGACAAAGAGACTGGAGGTAATGCTAAAAGACATTGTGATAGAACAAATGCTCCTGATTCTTAGTGTCCCTTGAACTGTTACACTCCATTAACTCTTCTGTTAAAATAAATTGTGTTTCTTCCTGCTATATGGTGGTGCAGTAGTTAAATGCAGGTACTGCAGCCAAAATGTTGTGAGTTTGATCCTGTAGGGGTTCAGGTTGACTGAGCTTTCCATCCTTTTTAAGGTTAATAAAATGAGTACTCATCTTGCTTGAGGCAACTGGCTAACACATTGTAAACCACTTAGAGAGTGCTTAGCACTATAAAGTGGTATAGAAATGTACGTGCAATTGCTATATCAGATGATGATGATGATGATAGTATTGTTACTATTATTATTTCTTACCTGGCTCTCTAACTTGGCTCAAGGCGGGGACCAACAGCATACCAACAAATACAGTCGTCCCTCCTTTTTCACAGGGGATCCATTCTGGGCCCCCTTGTGAAAATGAATTTTTGCCTATATTCAAGCCCCATTGGCTTGAATATAGGCGTGGGCACACAGGGGGGTGGGGCGTGAGATCGAAGGTTTGGAGGGAAACTGTACATAACATCTGTTAAACACAAGATCAGTTAAAACAAATATCAATTTAAAGAACAGACCATCCACATTTAAAATTCGTCATTTAAAATTTAAGAACATGTGGATAAGCCTGCCAGAAGAGACTGGTCTTTAATATTGTCTTAAATTCAGAGAGCATCTTCAGCTGTCAAATCTTTCCAGTAAGTTGTTCCATAGTGTGTTGGTGATGTGTCTCTCAGCATTATTATTACTATATTTTATTTTATCTCGCCTTTCTCCCAAGTTGGGACCCATAAAGAGTATTTACTCTATATCCCCAGGTCTGTGTTCTCAAAGTGTATGCTTCATCAATGGCGACTCTTCTAGCATTAATAAACCCTTGCTGCTTTCTGCTAATGTATAAAACTTCAAACCAACACCTTTTAAGTAGGGTTATGTAATCTTTTGAGACGCATTAAAAACATAAAGACTTCTTTTGTTTTAATGGAAGATGGCCGAGCCTTAGTTCATAGCATGCAGATCAACTTCATCCACCAGTTGGTCCAGTCCCGGCTGTTCGCAGATGAGAAACCTCTGCAAGACATGTACAACTGTTTACGTATCCTTTGAAAAACTTGTTCTAAAGATTCAAGAGCAGGAAGAGAACACGACTATGGGATTAGAAGGGCTTTTTTCCATTTTCTTCCATTTGCCATTTACTGATTCACCCATCCTCACTGCACAGCCACTTACATTGTAAAGTAAACAAAGAATTGGTGAAGATAATTTTCTTGACACTTTCATCATGAGTGGAACTCTGTTAGCTTCAACTCTATATTCAACCCACTATGAATAGATGCTAGGTAATTTAGTTATATGTATACCTGGTGGATATGAGGGTGGTAAGGGTAAGGAAGGGGTATTTTAATCTGTCATTGTTTTTAATTCTGTTGTACTCCGCCCCGATTGCTTGTTCAGAGAGGCGGATTAGAAATAATAATAATAATAATAATAATAATAATAATAATAATTATATTCTCTGAAGCTACAGGTATTCCTTAGGTGTGATCACTTGTTTCTGTATTAGCATACAGGTATAAGTCAGTTAACAAAGTAGATGTGTTCCTGGGCATTATTTCTTTTACCAGAAGACTTTTACCAGAAGACAGAAATAACATGGAAAGAACAGTGATAGCTCCTGTACTACAGAAAAGAAAAGCACTTTAACATATTTTGGAAAATTTTATCTCCAGAACTAACATACACATGTGAAATAAAGCAACCAGGTCAGGTGAGCCTTGCATAACAATACACAAATATTTTGAACTTTCTAGAGACGATTTTGAAAGATCCATTCATATCCAGGACCAAACTTCTAAATCTGTGCTTCATATGTTGGGAAGTGGCTGGTGAGGCAAGCATATCTGCTTTCCCCTTTTCTCTCTGCATTGCTTTTCACTCCTTCTCAGTAAAGGATTTTGAAGACATCAGTTGTTTACCTTGCTTGTTTGATGCAGGCATACACAAATACAGCAGGATTGGTTGGTGTAGAGTGGGGTGGAGTGGGGGAAGCAAACCCTTGCACTTGTGGCTGATTTTTGGTTGATTTCTCTAGTTTTCAAGTGAAAATCATCTGAAAATGGCGCAGACAATTTTTTATTAAAATTGTATGTTTTTTAATTTTAAAAAGTTAACCTTTTGTAGGTCTGGGACTTTCTTGTGGTCTTAAGGGCAGCATATGGCCCACAGTCTGCCCTTCACCCACCCCAATATAGATTCAGTTAGATCTTTTACATATTCCTGGTTTATCAAGAATGGCTTTGAAATGTTTGTTTAATAGAAGCAGTGTACAAAGGTCAGCAAGTCTTAGATGGAATGTAAGTGTAAATATACTTACTGTTCAAAGCTGCAACTTTATTTTACAGTATTTACTTAACTCAAATCCTTTAGATTCTTTTTGCTTGTCACTGCAGTTGGAAGTTTTACGTTCACAGACTTTAATGCTGATTCGAGAACGCTGGGGTGATCTTGTGCAAGAGGAACGATACCAACCAGGCAAATGTCTATCTCTGTCTGTTTGGAAGTAAGTGAAATAATGATTGAGATCTACAAATGTTTATCAAGATGATCCAAGCATTAGTTCTTAGATGATACCCTAAAGCTTCAGTACTGAAAGTCTAGGAATTCATATAATAGCATATATTGAAATATTCAGGATTTGCCATTCTTTTGGATTTTGTGGGATTTACTGTTGCTTTCTCCCTCTTAATGAGCCATGTATATTGTTTTTAGAATGTAAACATTTTATAATCATAGGGACAAAACAGATGGGCAGGAAAAAGTGGCTTGAAGCTGCCTTTTCTGAAGCCACATTGAAACCCCACCAACTGCACCACCGGCTTCCAGGGCAGCTGGAGTGCTCATGTCAAGACCACATGACATGGCTTCAAGCCAAGAGGAAGCGGAAAAAAGCTGATTCTTTTTGAAACGGCTTTTCTCTGCATAAGGCGCCTAGAGGGCACTTTCCTGCTAGCTTCCAGGCATGTGTCATCTAAATGCCACGCCTTCAAGCCAGCCTGAAAGCACCTCTTTTTGCCTGTCTGTTTAGCCCTACAATTTCTTTTATTAACATCAGATGTGTAGTATTAATTACATATTCCGATCAGTGTCACTGTTGAATCACTTCTGATAGGAAGAGAGTATTTCAAGGATATTTAGTGTAGTTTAGAACAGTATACCTGGAGAGTGTTTCTTGCTTCCTTTATCAAGTTCTGTTAGATACCCAGAACCTTTACAGAGTTTCAAACACTACACATTTCCGGTCATAATCAAAACTAATAGAAAAAGTCTTTCCTATTCCAGTCTTGTAGTTTAACACAGTGGTCTAAGGCTATCTGATGTGGGGGACAAACAGTTGTTTCATTTCTTTTCTCCTATGGTTCCAAGGACTAGTGCCATATTTTTGGCCATTGGCTACAGTTGTTTTTGTCTTTTTTGGAACTCACCTGGGAGCAACAGCCAGTGTCTCAGAACAATCCAGGAAATGGTTCAGTAACACTGGTTAAGCAGATTGAAATCCACAAAGTGCCCTAATTCTTTTAGGAGTGAAACAGACAGTGAGGGAGTGGCCAGAGGCTAAGATCGGGGTGTGATCTGGCTGCAATTGGCCAAGGACTGTGGCAATCAGATGGCCCATTCTGAAAGTGGGCTGCTGCCGTGGTCCTAGAGCCAACCACCACCAGGATCGGTTTTTTTGTGCTCCTTGTCCCAGCGGCTTTGGACTGCCTTAAGCAGTCTCGGAGCAGCTTTCAGCCAATCCATGGGCATCCATCATGCCCCTGAAGTGGCTGTAAGCTGCTCCTTTTGGCTCATCTGTTTCAGACCTACATGACTACAGCAAACTATGCAGTTTTAGGCCTTGTATTTAACCTCACAAGGTTGTCAATTGGTGATATCTTTCTATATTCTCCAATCTTGGCCAGGTAGTGCAGACTGTAGTCCAAAAAACTGCACCAGAGGGTTCTACCCGCCCCCCCCCCCCCAAAACCACAATATCAGTATCACAGTTCCCAATATGAAAGGACAATAATGTGAAAAGCTTATTAGAAACAAAATAAATTCAAGAGCAGAAAGTACCAGTTAAATTTCTAAAAGGGTAGCAATACTCCACTGATATTAAACAAATGCTAAAAATAGGCAAAATCCAACTTTTAAATAATAGAATTCAATGCCAGACACGTTTCAACAGCAGTCTTCCTCAGTGGAGGCAAAATATAAGTATGCAAAATATGTATAAAATGTGTATAAAATTATCAAATCCACAGCTCACTCAATGTGACTCTGTTAAATCTGTTAAACAATGAATATGGTGGACACTTAAGAGACTAGAAGTGTCCATCATACTTACTGTAGAATGTATGGGGCAATTCACCACATTCCCCCCCCCCCCAGCTGTCTCTCCTCTCCCCAGGGGTAAGTATTCAACCAGAAAGTAAACTCGGACATCACCTTCCAGTTTCTCTTGGCTAAATAAAGACTCTATCCCGAGTCTAAAACAGTACTGGTGGGGGCAATGGGGAGGAAGGCCGGGGGGGGGGGGAATCAGTGTACAATACTCGCCCCTTCACTAAAAGGTGGCCTTAAAGTACCATAATAAATAAATAGTAAAACATATCAAAATAGTCTGCTAAAGGTTAGGAGGCCTAGGTAAATTGAAAGGTCTCAGCTTGATGCTGGAAAGACCACAAAGTGAATACCAGCTGAAACTCTCCAGAGAGAGTGAGTACTACAAAAAAAATCCTTTCCCCAAGTAGCATGTTTAGCATGTAAAGATTCAATACAGTCAGTCAGCAGAATTGGTAGTGGAATCTCATATTAGACAAAGTACTTGAGAATTTGAGATAGCAGATTGTGGTGGGATTTCAGATCTAGGTAATAGACGTGCACCTATGAGAGAAGTTCAATAATTCTCTAAAGACTAGAATAGAAGACTAAAATTTTGGGAGATTAAACTGTTTGTAATGATATTAAAATGTTTATGTGTTTCACAGACAAAATCATTTGTATCTAACACACAATTTCTATTTTAAGCCAACAGGTGGTTGGGAGAAAAACAGGGACTGCATCTCTTCATAAGGTCACCATTAAAATAGATGAAAATGATGTTTCAAAACCTTTGCAAATCTCTCATGAACCTCCTCTTCCAGCTTGTGATTCCAAACTAACTGAAAGAGCTATGAAGGTAAATTTCAGCAGGTTGACCAGGCACATAATTTTAACTATATTGTTTTAAGCAGTAGATTGTGTTTGGCTTCTGTTTCAGGTTTTTGCTAATTCACAATTCTGTTGAATATTTTAAATTTATTTCTTTGGGCTATTATCATTGGGAGCTCCATCAGATGTTTTATACGTATAGTAATTATTTCACCAGTACCACAAGAATTAGTTCAGCAGTGCATTATTGCAAAAATCAGAATTTCTATCTCTTGACTACTGTTTACTTCCAGATAAATTTCTGAGCTTCTTTACTTTAAAGGTAGTGGGGCATCCAAACTCAATTTTAATCTCTTGATTTAAAACCCAGTAGATGGTATCTTTTATTACTGCTATTTTATTGTATGATGTTTATGCTGATGTAATATGACATAATTTTGAATCAAACATAACTCTCAATATGTTTGATGACCTCTTTTGGTGGTGGGGTGATCAGTAACTGCTGCATGTTGGGCATGGCACTCCCCCACCCTCAGGCAGATGTATGAACTGTGTGGCTCTGCAGGTGTTGCTGGAACCCAGCTGCATCAGATTAGCCAGCATGACCTGTACTTCGGGATGATGGGATTATGTAGTCTAGCAGTATATTTGGAAGGTGCAAGTTCTTCTTTTATAGTCCCCTTATTCCCTTCACTGTCCCAAAAGGCAGCAGGAGGGGCAATTGATACCAAGCAGTCAACTTAATCCAACAAGCCTCAGTTCAGACAAAGACAGGGTGCCAGGGAGGATGTTGGTACTGGGAAGTAAGGCTAACTATTCCTAGAGTTGTTGGTGAGTAAGAAACTCTGGAAGTGTTACATCAGAAACAACAGGAAGCTGAGGGCTTGAGTGAATATTCCCCCAACTTGGTCTTGGTGATGATCTACAGCTCTCATCATTCCTAGCCAACGAGCCAGTGGCCAGGCTAGTGCAGGATTTGTAGTATAGCATGTTCTAGAGTGGCACCAATTTGGGAAAGACTGCTGTACTCTGTAGGGAGAATAGATAGGATGAAGACAGGAGGAGGGTTTCCAGATGGCTGTTTGAGACACTGCACATGAATCAATTTCTTCCCAGACAAGGCTTTCAGAATACAGTCAGGAAATTCCAGGTGCAAGGATGTAAGGTTTTACTCAAATTTTTAAGTAGCCATGTGGAATTCTGGCAATTTCTGGGACAGAATGGGTTAGGAATTGAAGGGTGAGAAATTTGGGGGGATCCTGGTTACTTTTTGCTTTTGCCTTATCCATTGCTGGCATTCTTATTCATGACATTGTATGCTATCCCTTAACATACATTCTCTGAGCACTTTCAAATAACATAAAGACAGTGTGACCCCAGAAGGGACCATGATCCTCGGGGGAAAAAAGTAGTTTACCAGCACTGAACCCAAGAGGTAACATCCAAAGAGTTAACAGTATATGAGGGCTCCATTAGATTGCAGTCATTTAGTAAACTAAATTGTCTGTGAACTTTAACCGATTTGGTTGGCTTGATCTTGGCAATTTTGGAAAGTGTAGGATGACAGGATTGAAGTTGCAAAATTCAGTGTCTTTTTGGAGATATTGAAAAAAGTTGTAACTGTTTGGTATCCAAAAGAAGAGTTGTTCCACTAATTGTACTGTATAGAAAACAGCTGGCTGAATGTAAGAAAACCTAAGCAGGCTTAGGTTTAGGAAGCTACTTGGTGCTGGTATATTTACTGAGGTGAACCAAAGCCACTGAGGGCAGGGAACCGTCTAATTAAAATAATAATTGTAAGCAGCTCTGATATCTTTTAAGGCTGAAGGGTGGGGGTAGAAATATTCTAATAAATAAAATAAATTGTTAAATGTCACTTGAGGTGTTGTGGCATTTTATGACTATGAATTTTTTATTTAACACTGATTTTTAAAAATTCATACTCTAACTCTTTTTTTTTTTATTACTTTAGATAGACCATTTGTCAGTAGAGAAGCTTCTGATAGACAGTGTACATGCAAGAGCTCACCAGAAGCTCCAGGAACTGAAAGCCATTCTAAAGAGCTACAATGCCAATGACAATTGTATGTGGTGGTATCTCAATAGCATTTGTTATTTGGTGGGTGGATCTGATTCTGTGTGTTTCATTTGCTTTAAACTTTACTTCCAAATCATGGGACATAAATACTGAAGAGGTAGGTAGGGCAGTATATGTGTCTGTAATGAAATTATCTTGTGTGTTTGCCTCTACCCAGCCTAATCAGAGTTCATTAATGCACTTTAGATTAAGTGCTTTTTTTGGTCCATTAGTGCCATAAGTATTTCATAGAGAAGTAATAAAAGATTTCAAAAACATGGGGTAGTGGCTGAATAAGAGCCAGCATGGTGTAGTTTGAGTGTTGGACTAGGTCTCAGGAGTCCGAGATTGAAATCCTCTTTCAGCCATGGGAATTCACTGGGTGATTTTGGGCAAGTCACACTCTCCCAGCTTCAGAGGAAGGCCATGGCAAACGCCCTCTGAACAAATTTTGCCATGAAAAATCCATGATAGGTTTACATTAGGGTTGTCTTAAGTCAGAAATGATATGAACACACAATAACAAGGGGATGAATGGTGAAAGCAGCTGAATTTTTTAAAAAAAGAAAATGGAATTATTTGTCCCTTATACAACTTATAAACAGTTTAGTTGTTTTGTATAGCAGATGCTGATGCTTTTTTCTCTGTCCACTCCTGCTCAGACCTAATCCCTCTGCTCTGATAGAGGCCCTCAAAATAAAAGAACCAGCCTGATGGTGGTGGTCTTCTTCTTTCTTCTTCCTTGTTTAGAAAAACTAGCTTGGTTTTGATAACTAATGGATACTGAGTAATATCTCCAATATTTGGTTATCAACTAGTGTATATTCAGATTGGTGAATACTGTAAATGTTACATCAAAACAATATTTCTTATGAAAAAAGTGAAAGTAGTAACAGTGGCTGCTTAATTCTTTACAGTTAAGTGGTCATATGTTATTGGTACATAATAAAATCTTAATATTGGATGCATCTAAATTGTAAAAATAATGCAGTTTGACATCACTTTAAGCGCTGTAGCTTCAGCCTATGTAATTCTGGGACTTGTAGTTTTACAGTGTCTTTAGGCTTCACTGGCAAAGAGTGCTGGTGCTGCACAAAACTATAATTTCCAGGATTCTGCAGGATGGAGCCATAACAACAATTAAAGTAGTTTCAAACTTCGTTATTTCTGTATATGGATTTACTGACTGATTGGATGAAAAAGCTTTCTTTCAGAAGCAATTCCATTGTAATTGGCACAATGCAGGCCTCAAATGTTAGTTTTGTTATTGGAAAGTTTCTAAATGCTTAATCAAGTAAAACTTGTTATCTTCTTGATTCTTTAGCTTTTATAGAAATGGCTCTCCCGACACTTGTTATCCCTATTTTGGAGCCATGTGGTCGATCTGAATGCCTACACATTTTTGTAGACCTTCATTCTGGAATGTTTCAACTCATGCTTTATGGACTTGGTAAGCAAATAAGAATGCCTTTACCTTCACTTCATTGCTTCCTTCTGATACATGATAATATTCCGTAGGGGTTGAACAGTTAGTTTCAACTGACCATAAAACTAAAATGAAAGAATGCAATTTTAGAATTTGCTGTTAAGTAAGTATATAGAAAAGAGGGTAAACATAAATCCATGGGTTACAAAGTGAACTAGCATGCAGTACAATTACAGCATCTATATACTCTAAAGGCACCAGATCCTATCTGATGCTGGAAGCTAAGCAGGGGCAGCCCTGGGTAGTACTTTGATGGGAGACCACCAATGAATACCAGTTTCTCTAGGGCACATTTAAAAAGAAGGAGCTAGCAAAATAATCTCTGAGTATTCCTTGCCTAAGAAAGCTTTATGAAATTCGTGAGGTCACCACACACACACACATACACAACACAATACGATTTGACAAGCTTCATACCAAAGGAAGTAATGATAGCTAGTAGTTTAATGGAAGCCAGAAATAGTGTGCTGAATCTGCAGAATGTATTTTATAAATAGAATTAGTTCAGTCTAAGTCTTTTATAAGTATACCCCATTGCATTATACTTAATATAATGCCAGAAAATTTCTGTTAACCTTAGTTTCCTGATTTTGGATGAAATGGCAACAAACCAGTATCTTAGGCCTTGGTATGTTAATTGATGATACCTTAATTTCTAAATTAAGAAGGTTGAAGTACACCTATTCTGCACAGTATTTCAGACTGCTTTGCTGTTATAAATGATCTGGAAATAGCTGCTATTGGACAAGTAATATGGGTCTGGATGGGCCATTTGTCCTTAAATCTGTACAATAGTCTTAAAGAACAGGCTACATTCGGAATTGCAAACAGCTTGCATTTTTAAGCTTCATTTTTTTAAAAAAATCTCATAGCACCCATGTAATATGTCTGTTGACGTGGAACGAGATTTAGACTCAGAGTAGGTTCATTTAAATCAGAGGGACTTTAATGATGAATACACAAGCCTTAACAGATTTCAGTAAATGTATTCTACTCATGTCTTAACTGGATACAGTCCACTGACTTAGTAGTTAGAACGTTGCACCTAAGATCACAAGATTCAACATTCTGACTACTAAGTCAGTGGATTGTATTCAATTAGACGTGTTTAGAATACATTTCCTAAAATCTGTAAGACTCATTTAGTCACTACTAAAGTCCATGTGGAAATGTTTTTGTGATGGAGTTGTATTTTATACATAACAGAGTGCATGTTAGTTTTAGTACTGAATATATCAGGACTTGCTGACTGTTTATAAAGCCTGTGTGGTTTCATTTTAAATAGCTAAACATTTCTACCTGTAAAAAATTTTTCAGTCTGTTTGCTTAAAGGTCCACATTTCATTTATCTAAACAAATATAAATGTCAAAGTAGTAATAATTAATCTTTCCTTATAGACCAGCAGACATTAGATGACATGGAGAAGTCTGTCAATGATGACATGAAGCGTATCATTACATGGCTTCAGCAACTCAAGTGAGTAAACTGTGCTGTTGTGATTTTTTGATGCTTCCTACGTAATTATTCTGCTTTGTGCTGCACCTTCTGCTTGCCCCCAGCATTATGCAGTTCTATAAATTGTGTGTTTCTTAACTCCCCTTTTATCAGATACAATATAACATATTGCTGCTTATTAGAAAATACTTGCTTTACCACATGCAAATAAGATTTTTCTACAGAAAAGTTTTGCAATAACTAGTTAACCTGCAGTATTGATGCCAGTTTTCCCTATCTCTCTTATTATCCCCTGCTGTTGATAACCAAAGACAACATGTCTTCTTTGACATTTTTTTTGAAAAGTTGCCTGAATTTTGGTAGCTATTCAACATAATTAAACTCTAGTTATATTCCTTTGATTCAAGGGCTGTACTGTAACTATAAAAGAGATATTGGTAGACAGTGAAAAGGGGAAGTTTGAAGCTCAGGTTAGTAGCTGAAGTTGTATTTCCCTCCACCACCACCACTGTTGAGAATGGGTTCATTCCCTGGTGAATTTTTCTTTGGTTGGGTCCCTAGCTGTTCACCAGTAGCATACTGTATCAGTGTGACTAGTAGGGGCTGCCAGTGGGTGATGGTGAACCAACTGGATGGCTTGGTAAATGCCTCTAGGAATTTGGTGCTTTAGGCCAAGAGTAAAAAAGTCACTAAGGTGCTCATGAAGGGGAAGGATCCAAGGAAGGGGCATTTATCCTGTTTTTCCCTCCTAATTTCCTGTGGTCTGGAAGGAGACTTCAGAGACCTGCTGCCTAGAGAGGTCTTTTAGTGGGGATGCCCACTGGCTTCCTCACAACAAGGAAGGTAGGAGGCAGGCGGATGTGGCAGGGGACAAAAACATATGAAACATAGGTGGACCCCAGACCCCAGTAATTTGTACCAGCTCCCCACTCCCTCACCTCTGCCCTGCCTTGCCCTTGCCCTGCCCCAATCATCATTCTTAGAGCCTGATAAAAGCACTTTGTAAGCTCTGTTTCAACTTTATGGTAACATTTAGATAAGGATAAAGCAAAACATTTGACAAAGATTTTCACAAAGCATTTCACAAGGTCTGTCACCAAAAGTTTTTGAGCAGACCTAGCATTTATGGGATAAAGGACAAATCCTTCGAGAAGCATGCCAGGGATAAGAGGACAGATCCTCTTATAGATCAGTAATTGGTTTTGAACAGGAATGGAAGAATAAACATCTAAAAACCAGAATTAGTATAGTAGCTCTAAGAGACAATTTTTTGCATGATTGTTAAGTTGCAGTTTTGTTCTGCATGGTTGCCAGTAGATCAAAAACATGATATAAATCTAAGAAATCTAGAAGGCAGTATTAACAGTATTATATTCTTGTACATTAATAGTGGTAGTCTTGTATGTCCTGGATTTTTGTTTTTTCTTTTTCTTTTTAATTAAGGTTTTGGCTTGGACAGCAGTGTTGCAAACAATCAATAAAACATTTGCCTACAGTCAGCAGTGAAACACTACAGCTAGCTAATTACGCTACTCACCCTGTGGGAAATCTCTCCAATTATAAGCTCTTCATCAAGCTCACCCGACTTCCACAGTACTACATTGTAAGTGAAAGAGGAATCTTCACTTGAGCTTTGTCCTTGGATTGATGAAAATAAACTGGAACAATTTTTGGCACCTTGATTGAGAGACTATCTGTGACTATTGCTTGGATCTTCCACTCAGTCACTTTGAGCTAACAGCATGTAGCAAACCATTCAGTTTGAGTTTCTCCCTGTCCCCAGATTATCTCTGTTTGCCAGCGGTTTTTTATTATTATTTATTTCCTAGCAGTTAATCTAGCATAGATGACAGGAAAGTTTTGAATTGTTGAAGAGAGGACTCTGTACTTTGGAACTTTATATATGCTAAACATATAACTGAATACAGTGTATTCCACCTATCATTGAATACAGTAATGCATTCAATTTTCTGATATTGAATACAGCAAGCTTTGTGAATTAAAAAATAAAATATGTGGAAACTTTCACACAAAAACAGAAAGGGAGATGTGTAGAATAGCTCTGTTTCCTACAATTTAAAAATGGTTGAGTAGAAACTTTTTTCTCTCTCTTCAATTAAAATTTGGGAGAATTCTAGGTACCAGCTTGCTGTAGATCTAGATCTGCCCTCAGGACAATGCAGCTAGGCAGAGCAGTAGGGAACCAGGCATTTGTCAAAGAGATAGCAAGTGGATTGCAATCCACAAAAGCGCCTTCTATAATAAAACAGTCTTAAAAGTTCAACTAGGCTCCTTTCCTCACTTCATTTTATAAAGAAGTGAAGCAAATAGCAATATTCAGTTTACTTAGACACAAAGAGTTATTTAAGGTCACATCAGGGCTTGTGCTCATCAAAAAGGATTTTAGTTATTTATTTATGAGCAGCTTACCTTCCAGCCATGGCACTTGTGTCCATTTCACAAGCACTTTGCTGTGCAGCATTTGGAGAATGGGGAGCAAAGTGGAGACTGGTGTTTGAGGAAGGCAAAACATAAATTGAGCTTGGCATACAGAACAAATTGACTGCAATTTTGCAACTCATTCTTTTCAAATGAGCAGGAAACTTTGGAAGAGCTAGGAGCTGGTTTCTGTCCTTCCTAATCCCAGCTGTGGACTAGGTGATGTCGGAGTGGGCCCTGCCTCTGACATCACTGGGTTTCCAGCTGAAGTGTTGGCTAGAATTGCTCCACCCAACATAACTTAGCTTCTCCCACCCTTTCCCTACATAAGGAAGGCAAAAGAAGAAGAAGAAAAGGAAGGAGGGAAGGAACTGAGCATGCCTCAAGGCAATCAATCAATTATGCTCCCAGTCATCTTCCTTCTAAGGAAGTTGGTCTTTGGACTGGGCCTTGCCCCATGGACTGCGTGGGTTAACCTGTGGGGCTGGATTTGAGCCAGAGGCTGAAAAGTTTCCATTATGATTTAAAATTATAAATGTCTATGTTATGTTTCAATGAATGAGAGTTTTTTGGGTTCTGGAATATAATTGTTGGGGGACACCAACTAAAATTTATTATCTGACATTTCCATGAAAATAATACCCAAATTTTGTTAACCAAAACATTTAAACTTCTTTGATTCTTGCAGTCATTATACTTCCAGATTGGTTTTATGAATCTGTTTAACACTGGGGTACAATGGGAGTGGGAGAGAGGATATACTTCTCTTGAATGTTGTGCAAGTATCTCACTGTGACATTTTAACAATCTAGGTGGTGGAGATGTTTGATGTTCCCAACAACCCCACACAGCTGGAATACAAATACTACTTTCTTTCTGTGAGTTATCCTGAAGGAGATGATGCCCCTGCTACTGCAGTTCTGCTACAGCAATTTAAACCAAATATTGAGGAGCTGGTTTTGGACACAAAAAGTGGGAAACATGCAAAAGGTGGAACAAAGCGAAAGGTAAAATTTTATATCAGGCACTAAATTGTATTAATTTGTAATTGTATATTTTTTAGTTGGAAGTGAGCTGATAAATCTTGGAATTTGTCCTGAGCACTGCCTGAAAAATGAGTAGTGTCTAATGGCAAAGAGTCACCCTGCTTAACAGTCTTTTTTGTTATTCTAGAACAAAAATTGAAAAAAGTTGAGTTTGAATGGTATTCTGATGTCCTGCTGTTATAGTTACTCCCAGTATTTTAAAATTATATTAATCTCAATTCTTTTTTCGGAGTAGTACATGAAACACACATTTTTAGTACATGTTTAGTATATCTATAAAATCTTGTCTCATGATAATGTATTTTGTAAGTGACTCAAAATCTATTGTTTTGAGATACAGCTTGGTAGTGTTTCATGAACTAATATAATGTGTATTTCAGTAATGCCCCCATAATGTGGATAGTCTTTGGCTAAAGAAGCAGTTTTGGCTATTATCTCTATATACATTCCTTCTCAAATAGAAATTAAGAGAAACAGTTCACATGATGGTAGTGCCATGTAGGAGTTTGCTGGTGTACATACTCCCCCCCCCCCCCAATTGTGAAGCATTCAGTCATAAATGCAGGAACCCAGTCATCTCTTGATTTAGGAATATGTGCATTTAATGCTTAATTTTTAGGAGTGTGTCACCTGATTAAATAAATCTTAGTCACATAGGTTTTAATCAATTACATATGTACAGATTTGTATTTGAATACAACAATAGTTTTGAAGAAAGTAATGCCAAGTTACTCTTTTATCAGCCAGCATGGTGTAGCGGTTTGAGTGTTGGACTACAACTTTTGAGACCAGAGTCCAAATTCCTGCTCAGTTATGGAACCCAACTGGGTGACCTGGGGCAAGTTATATGCTCTCACCTTTGAAGGAAAACAGAGGCAAAAGCTCCTCTGAATAAATCTTGCCAAGAATATCCCATGATATATTTAAGTTAGGGTCACCATAAGTGGGAAACATATTGAAAGCTCACAACAAATCAACACCATTCCCTTCTCCTTTTGTGTCGTGTCTTCTTAGATTGTAAGCCTGAGGGCAGGGAGCTGTCTAATTAAAATAATAATTGTAAGCCGCTCTGATAGCCTTTAGGGCTGAAGAGCGGGGTATAAATAAATAATAAATAAATAAAGTATAAGTTGTTTTAGGAAGAACATTTTGCAGGCACCATGTTAGAAGAGGCATCCTATCTTGTGATAGAAAGAGTGGGAGCTAAAATGGGACTTGCCGTCTGTAATATTTCAGTTTTCATAATAAAAATATCTTGCAGGATTAAGCTGTGGCACTAGATGGGTCTATTAAAAGTTTGTAATAAATTAATCCACTTATCTGCTAAATGTTACATCCAGACTAAATTAACTAGGTGTATTCCCATACCCAGAGAAGACAAGTAGCATAGATGTTGCGTGTTTTCTCAGAAATCAACGTGTCTCATAAGTCAGGGCAATACACTATATAAGGACATGGAAATCTTGTCCCTGTTGTGGAAAGCCCCTCCCTCAGAGGTCTGATTGGCACCAACATTGGATTCATTTCAGTGCCAAGTTGAAACAGCTTTTTATTAAAGCCTATGTGATCTAATGATTTTATCCAATTTATACATGCACATAATTTTAATTAACTGGTTGTATAGTTTAATATGTTTTAAGATTGTAAATTATCTTCTCCTTTTTTAAATTTTAAAAATTGATTTTATTGCATATTGTCCTGATCTCTTTGATATACAGCTAGATATAAATATTTAGCATACAGAGATTTGATCTACGTAGCTGTCTGTATAGGATAGCAACCTGTATAGTAGTTTACGTGAAGTAGGTAATTGTCATGATGTAACCCTTAAGCTTATAATTTACTACTGAAAATGTGATCCAACCTTGAGATTGTACTTTGCTAAAAAGACATTGTTCTGCCTTTTTCCCCCCAGTTATCTGGTGATCCATGTCCTGCGGAACTCAAGAAACCAAAACGTTCTGGAGAAATGTGTGCCTTCAATAAAGTTCTAGCTCATATTGTAGCCATGTGTGATACAAATATGCCATTTATAGGACTTCGTATGGAGGTAAGTAGAAAAAAGTTTTCTTTTAAGGACAGGAAATTGGATTGATTAAGTAGGGACTTCACAAGAAGAAGTTGCTCTGAGCACTCTCAGCATGTCATCACTTCAGATATAATCTCATTCATCACTGTGTGATATGGTTCATATTGCCGGTATCATAGACATAAATGCTTACCTAAAGCCACAGTTCTGTGTTGACTTACCTGTGTTCACTGAATTCAGTGAAACCTCTTAGTAGACATGTTTGGAATTGCCCTGTAAATTTATTGTATTGTATGTAATTTGGAAATGCCTTGAAAGCACATTACCACCACAAAAACAAATGAAGACTGAACACAGTAGGGTTTTTTTTTGCAGTTTTTTTTTTGCCTGAAAATAGTTTTATCATCAGAAACAGTATTTATTGTCACTTTCCCCCCTTAAAGTAGTGATTTGACATTATAAAGATAAAGTTATGATGTCCTGTTTGTCTATTTCAGTTATCTGCTATGGAGATTCCACACCAAGGAGTCCAGGTTGAAGGAGATGGCTTCAGTCATGCTATTCGTTTATTAAAGTAAAGTGATTATGCCACACTTTAATTCATGTATACAATATTCTCTGCGTGATGCAAGGCGAGGAAAGTGTGTAATGTACAATGCATTGTAGAATACAAGCTTTTATTTGTGGGTTGTTGGGGAAGTTGCCTTTTTATTTTACATTATTCATGTTTTTAAAAGATTCAATAGTGGTGATACACTTAAAATAAAAAAAGAACATTTTAAAAAGACAAAAACATTGCTTGTACTCATGAGGGAAGTTAGAAAATGCATGAAAGCCTGGAAGTCTGTTAATGTGTGTATGGAAAACACACAGCTCATAAACAGTAGAAACTGCCCAAAACAGCTGTTAAAGAGTCCTTGTCTAACAAACATCCTTTGCATACTGCATTAGGTGGCCAGTTTAGCTGAGGTAAAACCCTCCATGAGAAAATTATCTGAAGTTTTTCTCTAGGCTTCCCAGAGTCTAATTTGCTTTAGTGTTCTGCCCACTGAGAATTCTGGGATGTCTTTGTTCTGTATATTGCCAAATAACATTAACATTAAGTAAAGGTTTTATCCCTGTCAGAATGTTATATTGAATGGAAATCTCATAGCCATAGTCATGCTGGTTAGTAAGGTTATGATTGCATTAGTCATACAGAAAAGAAAAGGCCTTTGAATCCAAATTTTCTTCAAAAACTGAGGGGTTCCAAAGGCTGGAATAATTCCCAGTATAGACTGAAACCTTTCCATACCCTCTAAGCCTTTTTCAATACCTTTGTCTTTGAACTGGAACAAATTATCTGAATTATAAGGAAAGGCCAATATGCTGAGTCAATATGATGCTGGACACTTCATGGATTTTTAAAAAACAAATTCTCACATTCTAAATTTAACTTTAAAAATAGAATGTGTGTTGGTTTAAAAAAAAAGTTTTTAAAACTTAGAATTCACACTTTCTAAACTTAACCAAAGAGCCAGTGTAGCATAGTGATTTGAGCATTGGACTATGACTCTGGAGACCAGGGTTCAATTCCCAACTCGGCCATGAAACCTTGGGCAAGTGACATGCTCTCAGCCTCAGGAGAAGGTAATGCCAAACTGCCTCTGAACAATTTTGCCGAGAAAATCACATGATAGGTTCACCTTAGGGTTGCCATAAGTTGGAAACAACTTGAAGGCACACAAAAACAACAAATTTAACTAAACTAAGATTGAAATAGGTTCTGTATAATCTGTTTTTGAAATTTGCTTAAAAATTGATTCTGAAAGGGAGTTTGATAACTGAATTAATTTCTCCCTGCCCAGTCCTTTCTATTGGTTACTAGTCTTAGCCTTATTTTATCTAAACGTTGCCTTGAAGATATCTTGGCCAAAGTACAACATTCTGTTTCTTCTTAGTTGTAGTGGTTTATGAGAATTGCCTCTTTTTGCATGGATAAATCATAGAATCATAGAGTTGGAAGAGACCACAAGGGCCATCCAGTCCAACCCCCTGCCATGCAGGAACTCCAAGTCAAAGCATCCCTGACAGATGGCCATCCAGCCTCTGCTTAAAGACCCCTAAAGTATTCCATCAGTTGAAAGAGTTGCACAAAGAGAGTGCTCAGGATTCAACTTTGTCATTTCACTAGCACAAATTTACTTTGTCGCAAACATCTGGTTTTGAACTGTTTGTAAGGAAAGAAGCCAACATACAACATTTCCAGTTGTTCCAGAGATAGTGTGCGTAGGAATTATAAAAAGAGATGCACTACTGCTTGTGCAAGTGGAAAGACCAGTGGAGTGTTACTAGTGCACTGTTTCCCTCTGCTAATATTATGTCAGATTTAGGCCAATATCTCTGTACAAATTCTATTTTTTCCCCAGTTTCAAGTATACCTTTAAAACTTCCCTGCAAAGACACTTTTTATTGTTCATCTTAAAAGTTATTCTGAATATATTAAGAATAGTATTCTGATTTGTTTAGCTATGAGGCTGACATAAGTCACTACCATGCCTCCTTCTTTTTGAACAGAATTCCTCCATGCAAGGGTACAAGTGAAGAAACCCAGAAGGCTCTGGATCGTTCCCTTCTTGATTGCACTTTCCGATTACAAGGTAGAAATAACCGCACATGGGTGGCTGAATTGGTATTCGCAAATTGCCCACTTAATAGCACTTCTTCCAGAGAACAAGGTTAGTTTCATAGTTATCCTTCATTTTCTCTACTTTCTGCTGTACTTTTTGTGTGTTAGAATAACTTGACTACTGTCTTCAACTTTGTAGGCCCAACCCGTCATGTTTACCTGACATATGAAAGCCAGTTGTCTGAACCAGTTGGTGGCCGAAAAGTAGTTGAGATGTTCCTCAATGACTGGAATAGTATTGCTCGATTATATGAATGTGTGTTAGAATTTGCCCGAACGCTACCAGGTACATGAAGACATTCTCCTTTGTTCTTTTCTTGATGTAAAGGGTCTACCAAAATAATTTATGCCTTTTTGGCATTTCCCTCCCTTACCTCTATCCCTTACTTTTATCCCTTGCAGAAATACCCAGCCATCTGAATGTTTTCTCAGAAGTCCGGATCTACAATTATCGGAAGTTAATTCTTTGCTATGGAACTACCAAAGGAAGTTCTGTAAGCAATCATTTTTACTGTTCTCCTGAAGTCATACAAATAGCATTCTGGTTTTGGTCTTATGCAGCCTCAAATAGCTCTTTTTACTGCAGCCTCAAATAGCTACTGAGTTCATACAATACTGCTGGTAACGTGCGCCCCAGTTCACTCTTATGATGTTTTATATGATACAATTAATGACTGAAGTAATTATTCCCAACTTTCTTTTGCTAACTTTTCATTGTCCTATGAAGTTATTCCAAATCATGTTGGATGATATCTAATGCTGTGCTGGCATGTGAGAAATCTCTCTATCCTTTCCAGAGATGCCCTTTTTAAAAAAAACTTCTTTTGAATGTCAGGATAGCTTGTGGAAAAGTCTGAGATTTGAGGCATGGATGTATGTGCAAAAAATTGGGACACACGTGTGATCATTATGCTCACAGACTCCTTTTTTCATACTCACTTCACATAAGGTGATCAGTGACAAACATAGTTTACCTTTAATCCCTAACATGCAAACATAGGTTTGGTGCTTCAGATGTAATGACAAACTATAGTTTCCCCAAAAATTGGGAATAGTTAACTGATGAGACAATGAAAATGGTGGGAGAAGGGACTATAGGAACAAAAGAATTTATTTGTATAATGTCAAGTTTGGTATTACGGGTACCTCTGAAGCAGCTCAGTGCTCCAGGGACATGTGCTTTCAATGTACAGCAACATATTCTACACTGAAATATGGGTTCTTGGTCTTGTATGTTGGATAAGTAGTGGCATTCAATGTTTAGAGGGCATTTCTGATAGCCAAACAAAAGCATTTTACCTGCTTTAACCTCATAAACATTTTAGTAGATCAGAAGTATATTTATGGAAAAAGAGAAAAAAATAAACAGTCTGCCTTCTTACCTTGATTGTATCCAGATCTGAGTAAACATATAAGCATTTCTGATATTACTCTAGGCTGAGGAAGTGTATTATCCTTTATGTGGTCTGTGGAAAAGTTGAAAATTCCCCCTCCTTTTCAGTATATATCACTACTCAGTTCCACAGGGTAAGAGGAGAGAACTCTTCTGTATCCATGGTGCCACAAAGAAGCAAGTCCAGTGGTGTCCAAGGTCTTTACTAATATTTTTTCATAGACTATTGATAGCAATTTTTTTCAATTGAAAAAAAAAAGGCCTAGGCCTTTTTATTGTGCCCTATAACAGTATATGTCACAGGGAGTTCATATATATATATATATATATATATGTATGTATGTATATAATAGTAGATTGACTTGTTTTCAGATCTTTAAAAACCCTTAAATCGAGGGTTCTTAAAAGTATTCACTGTAATTTTTTCATCTCAATTTCCAAGGCAGTATAAAAATTTGTAAGCTTTTTTTTTTTTTTTTTTTTGTATATGTTTTTGCCCCCTTTTCTTCTGAGGAGGGTCCTATAGCTTTTGTCAGATTCTCAGGGACTCCTTGACCCAGAAAAGGCAGGGAACTACTGATGTAGATTTTGCTTTGTGTCTGCATATGCTTGTGCAGTGTGAAACAGTTGCTTCCTTAGAAGTCCTTGGACAAATTTTTCTAAACAACTTTGTGTTTACAGATCAGCATTCAGTGGAACTCTGCACACCAGAAATTTCACATATCACTAGGAACAGTTGGACCAAACTCGGGTTGCAGTAACTGTCACAATACTATCCTTCATCAGCTCCAAGAAATGTTCAATAAATCACCAAATGTAGTCCATCTATTACAGGTAATTAGTTGTTTTCTCCTCTTCGGAAGAGAGGTATTGCAGAAAAAAGAGAAAGACACATTCTGTTACTAATCAGCAAAAGTGTCAACAAAAACTTCTTTGTGATTGTGGAAGGACTGTAAACTCACTTCAGTTCTGTATTTAGAGGTTGCTTTGGAACTCAAATTCCTGAGTAGTGAAACTTAGAAGCAGTATTTATGTTGTTTTTTTCTGAATGCTAGGCCTATTTGCTTAGCTGCTGTGAAACTTAACTACTGTTATTTTTACTTGCAGGTTTTGTATGATACTCAGGCTCCATTAAATGCGATTAATAAGCTCCCAACTGTGCCAATGCTGGGACTGACACAACGCACCAACACAGCCTACCAATGTTTCTCAATTCTGCCTCAGTCACCCACACACATCAGACTGGCCTTTCGCAATATGTACTGCATTGACATTTACTGCCAGAGCCGTGGAGTAGTAGCAATTCGTGATGGAGCATATAGCCTTTTTGACAATAGCAAAATTGTGGAAGGCTTTTACCCTGCCCCAGGATTAAAGGTGTTTATTTTTGTATATTTATTCTAGAGTATAATAATGAGATAGTTGTGGCTGAGATCCTGTTGATATTTGAGAAAGATTTGCTTAAGAGGAGAAGAGCTTTGAAAAGATGCTTTCCAATAATTTTAAAATTATTAGGATTCTAAGTTTATTAGTGGTAATGAATTTTAAAACTGAGATATCTCTTTGGTATATAATGTGATTGTCATAGTAAAATCCTTCAGAATACAAGCTTTCTGTGTTTTAACAATTGTTGCCTAAAAATAAATGGCTACTTAGAGCCAATACAGGAGTAGCCTGTAGTAGTAAAGAATTATCTGTGTACATTCAGGGTTCATTCTTAGACTTCCTAGTTTTAAACATTCAGGTGTCTGAATTAGAGTAAACTGCCACTGGTCTTGGAGAACTGGCCGCAGATGAGGTAGACAGTATTGTGTTGGATGTTTTATTCTGTGCCTACAGTGTACTGACAGTCATTTTATTAAAATTCTTCTCTCCTTTGCAAGTGCAAGTTTTGGCTAATGCAACTGACATTAACTTTTTTTGCTTGCTTCTGGGGTTGATACCATTTGTAGCAGAAACAGAGTGGCTTATTTTGGTAGCGCTTTGAATTTAAAAATAGCTGCTGAAATTGTCAATGGCCGGTGATTTTTGATTCTGCTCTGAAATAGAATGCAACAGCTTTTTAAAAAATCGAAACAGATTTAGCAGAACACCACTATAAATATTTGAAATGCTGATAGAATAATTGAATGTTATTCAAGAAGCTAAATATTGTTACTTAAGATTGGTTTGCATTTATGATGAACATAATGGGAAAGCATCCCAGCTTTTACATCTATATATTATATCCACAGACATTCCTGAACATGTTCGTTGACAGCAATCAAGATGCACGAAGACGATCTGTCAATGAAGATGATAATCCACCATCTCCTATTGGAGGAGATATGATGGATTCATTAATATCACAACTTCAGCCTCAGCAACAGGTGATATGTGTGTGTGTGTCCTTATATATGCATGTGTGTTCCGATTTCAAAACTGAGAACATCAAATATAGACTAAATATGTAAATTTTATGTATAGATTAATCATCATCTTAGGCAAATGATCTTGTCCAGTTTGAGGAGATTATGGTTGTGGTTGCTCAGTGACAGAAGACAACTTTGTTCTGGAGGAGCTTTATTCCTTAACACCTCTGCAGTATTCTGTGTAACCAAGAAGCTGTTCCCAGCCCAGCAGAACTAGTTTGTGAAGGCATATCCAGGTTCCACTGGAGTGTACAGTTCCACCAGTGACATTCATCATGAGTTCCTACTCATGTTTTAGATGTAGAAGATCACACGTTTGATCCCTAACATATTCTGTAGTGATCAGAACCCTGACCTTTTGATGTCCTGAACAGTTATTTGCTGGTAGGTTTAAACAGCACTAAACTTAGTAGACTATCTGTTCCAAGTTAGTACAAGACAGCTGCCTTGTATATGAGCTGGCCTGTATTAATTATATTCTTGGGATGGCAGCATTAGTAATCCACTGATGTCTTGGGTTTTATCCCATGTGCCATCTGCAAGGCAGGAGTCAACATTCCTTCTTTTTTTTCTCCTTTTTTAAAAATGACTCATAACTGTCTTCTCCAACAGTTTTTTAACTGCCTGCTTGCTGTCCGGGCAAAGGCAACCTCTTCGCTGAGGTTTTATTTGATTTAAACTGGATAAAATGGATAGAACTAAATAGATAAAAATATTAAAGAGATAGGAGAGGAGTCAGGGAAGCATCTGATTGCAGCAGCAACAGAGACAATGAATTTACAAACTAAAAAAAAAGGAAAGCAGCTCTCTTAGACGACCAATCAAAAACAGGTCTGTGAAGATAATATTTCACCCCATCAGATGAGGGAAAATAAACATCTCTCTGGTAATGAGGCTTTAAAATAAATATTTGTGTCCTCCAGTGAAAGCAAAATGGAGAAATTGGCCATGACTGCTGTGAAGGAGATGAGTCCAAGCAATCGCCCGGCTTTCTCCCCAAAACAAACACTGGAAATAAAGTAAAGGAGTTTAAGAAGTGAACATTTTTTCTTACTTACCAAGAAAGTAATGAAAATGCAGGCAGAGACTTTAAAACAATCTCTGCTGTGGAATCTCCAGTAAGGGATTTTAGTTGTTCTAAGGCTACAAACAGTTCAAATTAGCATATTGCCTTGCTTTCCACAGTTGCAGACAGCAAAGGAGGTGGAGACTGTTTAGGAGAGAAGGAGGAGACACAGGCGACAGCGATCTCAGATCCTCCTCTAGAGAAGAAAAAAAAGTGAAAATAAGCTCTGGCAGTACTAAGTCTACAAAGTCAAAAATATGGCAGAAAATAATGGTCTGTTGCCAGTGAAATCATTGGAGGCAGTCAATGCTGAAAATAAATGCAGAAAGAAATAATTTACTCATTAATAAATTTAATAAGAGACATGCCAGGATGAGCTGTACCTCAGCAGTCCATGGATTTTGAATATAATCAGCCAGAGAAATTTGATATTAACATGGCTTATTTAGAACTTGGCACTTCTGAAATCAATCAATCCATTACTAATAATTCAGAAATATTAATTTCTGAATTAAATAGTGTTAGACAAGCATATACTAACAATAAATAGTAAATTTGTAGAGCCGCATGTAACAGGTGATTTGAATAATATTCAAAATAGAAAAAGACAAGTAAGTGACACTCATAATAGGATGGAAGAACATATTCCAGCAGAATGCACAAAAAAGACAAAGCATACGATTCAAATGATGATAACACTGAAGATGAACATCAGAATAACATGGATTATTATAATTCATCAGATTTAGAACAGGAAGGCATAGTGGTGACTGACAAATTATTTCAAACAGATAAATTTAAAAATTTGTTAAAGAGTCTTAATAATATTAGGATTACACGAGGACCGTATCAAAGAAACTAAAGCATACCATTCAAAATTAGCGTCAGAATTAAAAAGCAGACTGTACAAAATGAAATTATACCAGTGCCAGACATATTCAGTGATTTAATTGAATTGGAATGGAGATCATCAATACACACCAAAAAACCTGTGGGTCTTGCTCATAAGCTATATAATGGATTTGATGGAAAAACAATGGAAAGTTTTAAGATACCCTTAGTTGATTCATCTATTGCTGCCCTTGTCTCGGGAGCCTTAGCGCCATGAGAAGGGGATACCACACTGAAAGAAATAGATGGAAAAGGGTGGCCTTGAGACATGCACCTGACAGTGCAGCAGTGGCAATGAAAGCATCATTTGCTGCTTGCATCATTTGCAATGTTCTCCAGAGCACCTGTGGTCTAGCTGCAAGAAATTCAGTGTGCTGAAGAATTGGATGTAAATTCATTACTTAAAGCATTACAGTGGATAACTGCTGTTCTTCAATGTATAGCAGACGTGGGACAGGATTCTGGGACATTTTCAGCAAGAACAATAAATGCATTAACATTAGCAATGGCTTAAACACTGCGATGCGGACCAAAAATCTATAAATACCTTAGCATATGTCCCCTTCTCAGGCTCACAATTATTTGGGGATAAGGCACTAGAAAAAGTATTAGTCCAGACTACAAACAAAAAACAGGTTATGCCCACATGAGAAAGAAAATGTACAGAGAAGAAACAATACAAAAGTTATGGAACATATGATTCTTTTTGAGGAAACAAAGATTGGGGCTGACAAAATGACTTTAGACAACATAGACAACAATGGTTCAGATTTCGACAGCCATATTTAAGACAAAATTACCAAACTAAAAAAAAAAAAAAGAGGATTAAATACTTCTGCGAAGCAAGAAAGACAACAATACTGACATGAAAAATATGGTGGTGGGAGGAAGGCTAATAAATTACAGACATATTTGGCTACAAGTAACAACAAATTTATGGGCCTTACAAACATTGACATCCAGTTACAAAACAGTATTTCAAAAAATGCCAAAATACAGATACCTTCCTTCACCAGAGCCAAAATCACAAATAATTTGAATTGAACAAAATCATCTATTGAGTATCAGGCAATAGAAAAAGTATCACACCATCAAAGGTTTCTAAGTGTGTGTTCAATTTTTTTTAATGGTACCCAAAGCCAAAGAAAGGATATAGGCCATTTCTGAACTTCAAATATCTAAACAAGTTCATCAAATACTACATACTACAAATTAAAAATGGAAACTCTACAGACAATAAAAAAGAATTTAAGAAAGCAAAATCTGATTGTTTCTGTCAATCACAAAGAAGCATATTTGCTTGTGCCAATGAACAACATTAGAAAAAATATCTAATATTTTCATACCAAAACGAACATTATCAGTTCAGGGCAATACCTTTCAGACTAGCTTCAACTCCTTGAGTGTTCACAAAAGTCTTGATACCAATAATTGCATACCTGAGGCCAAAAGAAGTGCGAATATTTAGATGATGTACTAATCATAGCAGAAACAGCAGAAGAGATTCAAAAAGACCCTATACTTACCATTCAAATACTGAACAAATATGGATTCCTGTTAAATTACAAGAAAAGCAACTTAACACCAGTTAAGCAAATAATACACTTAGGTGCTGAGATAAACACAGAAATAGAGCACATGAGTTTGTCACATGAAAGACAAATATGGCCACATTCTACTAGATCTATAGCCACTATGAAAGCATATTCAGTATCTACTTCACTACCTGATATCTGTGAATCAGAAGGGTGGAAGGAACCAAGTACAATCATTAAGCATTATAAAATAGATAAGTTCGAAACGGCTGAAGCAGCATTTGGACGCAGAGTACTGCAGACAGTATTATATATGTAATTAAATGGAAACCTACCCAAAATAGAAGGGCTTGGGCAAATCCCAAGATATCAGTGGATTACTTATGCTGCCATCCCAAGAATGAGAAATTATACTTACTCTGAAAAGTCATTCTGGGATGGCAAAATAAGTAATCCACACCCTCCCTAACTTGGAATACTAATTTCTTGCAAGAAGGGGACAGAGATAGCATTTAGAATAGGGAAATCATATTTCAAACAGATATACAAGATACAGCACTAGGTAAATAAGAAGTCTAAAGACAGCAGGATAAGGTGGCTGTTTAAAGAAACTGTTGGAAAAAATGGTTAGGCGTCTTTAAATAAAGAAGAAAAAGAAGGAATGTTAACTCCTGCCTCAGGGATGGCGTGTGGGGTAAAACCCAAGATATCAGTGGATTACTTATCCTGCAGTCCCAAAATGACTCTTCACAGTAAGTATAACTTCGCATTTAATTAATTATATTTAAAAAGCTTCAGGTTTTTGTTTTTTTTAGTGTAGACTAAATAGCAGAAGCCTTAGGTTTAGTGCTGACTAGAAGCAATAGTGTATAGACCACACAATAGGCATGGAAATGATAAGAGAGGGAAGTAGCCCATAGAATCAAAAGTTGAATTTGAAAATAGTGGACATCAGGGAGTGTGTGATAAATTGTCCATGGTTTCATAATATGAGGGACAATGCTGTTTTATAGAAATGAAAATGCTTGTTAAATGCTTGTTATAACTGTGGTCTGCCCAGTTGACCAGCTTATAACTAACAGTTTTCTTATTTCAGCAGTCTTCAAAACAGACAGGAGCACCTGGGGCTTATCCTTTGACATCACCCCCCACATCTTACCACAGCACTGTTACCCCTTCACCTTCCATGATGCTCTCACAGTCCCCAGGTATACATCGACTATGTTCAGATTATCATATTGCTGCTTAATAACTTACAGCATACATGAGCCTTGTGCTCCCATATGTAGCCACTTTGCTCCACCTCTTGCACAAGTGAACAAAGAGGCTAAAACGTTCCATTAATTATCATTTCTCATTACATCCAAACCAGAAAATTTGAGTTGATGGCTTCCAAATAAACTAGAATATAAAACAATTGTTTAAAGTAGGCTTTCTTACCTGGCTTGTTCAGGTAACTAGTTAATTTTCTAACTTATTTGTTTACTCATATGAAGTGGGACAAGATTTATTGAACCATGTGGAGTTCAGATGTCATCATTATGCAGCCATTGACAATAGTGGTTAATGGTATTCAGCTTTCTTATGGTCCTTGATAATCTCTCATTTATGTAATCTGTGTTTTTATTAATTACTGCCCCTTGGCATAATCATAACTGTTTTCCAAAAAGAGTTCTCTTCAAGCTTTGGAGGGAATAATTAGAAAACATAATTAATTGTTTTTATGAATGGCATTTTTAGGAAATTTGCATGCTGCAGGCTCTCCAAGTGGGGCATTAAGAGCACCTTCACCAGCATCATTTGGCCCAACTCCTTCTCCTTCATCTCTTGGAATCACAATGGGTCAAAGTGGAAACTTTGCCAGCCCACATGGTAAGCTCACAAAATGTACAGTAATAGAAAATAAACACTTTCATTATACATTTATCTCTCCATATTCGCTGGGGTTAAGGGCACAGGACCCCTGTGAATGTGGAAAACTGCAAATAATAAAAACACTGTATTTTTACTCAAGAGAACATCTCTCTGGGAATCTCTTGGTCCACCACTGCAACTCTGTGGTCAGTATCTGTCAGACATTGATTATAGAATTGTGGTGGAGGAGCTACAAATGCCTAGTGGAGTGTTATCTCTAGGGATCTCTTGGTTAAATTTGACCATAGAGTTGCGGTGCGGAACCTTAGATATTCCTAGAGAGAACATATTAATAAAATCTGTGAATAATCAGATCTGCAAAAGTCAAAGTCACAAACGTGAAGAGACAAGTGTATAGCAAAATGAATGCACAAGGCTACCACTTTATTTTTGTTTGGGATGCAGATTTTGAAATAACAACAACCAATTCTTCAGTATACATGGCTTGGGTTCCTTCATCTGGAGGCGCTGAGGTGACAAGCTCCTAACACAGCACGTTAGAAAAAGTGGAGCAGATAGCTTTGAACTCCTTTTAGGAGGATGGTTTCCAAAATCTCTTAGTTCAGTAGATGCTGTTCTCATTGCTGGAAATCAAATTCCATCAGCAGTATTGATCCCTTCCAGGATAAAAAGAGTAGTTAGTTTCCATGTAGAAAGGAAAGGAAGAGTAGTATTGGCCTCCTACAGATATATATACTGTATATACTCGACTATAAGTTGAGAAATGTATGTCCCAAAATTGACCCTAAAATCCTGGGTTGACTTATGTACAGGTCAGTGAACTAATACTGGTTAGAAAGGTCCTGAAACGAGCACTCTTGTGATGCCCCACTTTTCATACCATGAGCCAGGAGTTTGTGAGTGTGTGTGTGTGAGAGAGAAAGTGTTTCCCAGTCCAGTTTGAAAGCCTTCTCTTCCCATCAAAGAAACATGCCTTTTAGTTCCTCTTCCTTTCCCTTCCCAGTCTGATTTAAAAGCCTTCTCTTCCCATCAAAGAAACACCCCCTTTAAGCTCCTCTTCTTTCCTTTCCCAATCTGATTTGAAAGCCTTTTCTTCCCATCAAAGAAACAACCCTTTTAGCTCCAGTTCCTTTCCCTTTCCAATCCAATTTGAAAGGCTTCTCTTCCCACCAAAGAAATACCCTTTTAACTCCACTTCCTTTCCTCCCCAATATGATGTTAAAACCTCTCCTCCAGCCCCAGGGAAGTTGTGTTTGGTGATCCAGAGAGGTCCAGAGAAGGAGGAGGGATGGAAGTGGTGTTTCCCCCTTTCCATCCTTTGTTATCAAAATCCATGATTTTTACCCTGAAACCTTTCCTCAACTTACACATGGGGTTGACTTCTACACATGTATATACAGTAGTCTTTAATGCTATTGTAGCAAGAGCTTTTTTTGGCTTGGGTAGCTTTTCCAGCAACGTTGAGTTTTCGCTCAGCAGCTTCAGTAATTGCAATTATCTGTGGAGTTCAAAACTTCTTTGCAACAATTGTGTGTTCTTGAAGGAATATGAACAGTGGATTGCAGCATTATATTAATTTATTGATCATATTTCAGTCCACCTAATAGCAAAGTTTCTCTTACATAAATTTGAAATATGGGCTTCAACAGTATGAAATTCTCTATAGGAAAAAACGGCCCCATAGTTGCTTCTAACTCTCCCTTAAGGTTCTCCTAACTGAATGAGCCAAAAATACATTCATATCAGCATTCTAAATTGTTTTTAAATTATCGGGACTGTTTTTTTTATATTCAGTTTTCAGTTTTCAATGTCCAGTTAAGACTATTGAATACTATAGCTAAGACTATGTCATAGTTGTGTATGTGTAGTTTCTTAGAACTTTCATGTCTGTGCCAGGGAAAGCCACTTTCCAGTTTTTGTCACTTCTATAGGTACAATAGATCCTAGTTCACCGTACACAATGATGTCTCCCAGCCAACGGGCAGGGAATTGGCCAGGCTCTCCTCAGGTCTCTGGCCCCTCGCCAGCAGCACGTATGCCGGGCATGTCACCAGCCAACCCTTCCTTACATTCTCCAATACCAGATGCTTCTCATTCCCCACGAGCAGGAACAAGTAAGTAGTATTAATAATGGAATATACAAAAAAGCAGGATACCTTGCCATTCAAAGAAGTGGGTGTTCAGTCTTATTCAGTATTTCACCCCAAAATCTCTGTTGACGTGGCATAATGAATCTATTAATCAGGGCAAGCAGGGATTGTTGGTTATTAATTACTTACTTTAGTGTTACAAAGCAACTAACCCAAGTACCTTCATCAGTCCTTTTATTCTAATTATCATTGAAATTTGAGAGCTCCAAGATGAGCATATCTAAAATCCTATAATAGTAGTTTGAAAAACTTGATCTGAGTATGTAGCTATTTGAGGTGCAACATGGAATTTACTGCAGCCAGTAAGGGCTATAATCTTATGTAAATATCTTTCAAAGATATCTTTACTTTCCAGCTTTTCAGTATCCCTCACATGTACACATCTGTCATACAAAGTTCACATTTCTTGGTTTTTGTCAAGGTTTTTGAAAGATTTAGACCAGACACAGGGAACCTTTGACCTTCCAAATGTTTTCAGCCACCTCCTATAATCCCTTACCATTTTCCATACTGGCTGGGCCTTCTGGGAACTGAAGTCAAAGACATCTAGAAGACCAGTGCTTCTCCACTCCACTCTTTTCTTTATGATAATTTTATATATGTTGCTATTTGCTTGACAACTCTTGGTGGGAGAGTTGTTTATTTTTTTTTGTCATGGCACTAATTCCCACCTTATTCTGAATTCTAGTTATTCTGAAGTCTTGCCTAGGTAAAGACATGTGTTACTTGTGTTTCTGTCAGGTAAAAGTAAAATGGGTTCTGCTTGTGACAATTTTATTCATTTATTTATGGTATTTATACCCCACTCTTCAGCCCTACAGGCTATCAGAGCAGCTTACAATTTTTATTTTTAATTAGACGGTTCCCTGCCCTCAGGCTTACCATCTAAAAAGACATGACACAAAAGGGAGAAGGGAATGGTGGTGGGGAAGGGGATTAGGTTCAGTGGTTCTTCTCTCCCTCTGGAGCCTGAACCAAGGTAGGTGGACTGGAGGGAGGGCTCTTCTGCAGGCAAGCCCTGATGGAGCTGGCCCTGCCTCTTCACTCCCTCCCAAGCTGGAGGATGGCAGCTGGCATCGAGGGAGGGCTGTAAAAATTGAAAATATACCTATTGTAGGTCTGTGTTGTCCTCCCAAATCTTGTCTTCTTTGGCATCTTTGTATGTACAGTGCTCCGCAGAGTTGTAGCATAGACCACTCCTGGCAGTTTGAGTTGAGGAGAGTGCTATTTTTAAATGCCACGTGTCTTTTTGGAAATTTTCCTGGCATTGCAAACATTGCTTGCAGTTATTGTACATCCCTTGATAGGAGGAGTAAGGTATTCTTTTTTGCTGTTTCTTACTAGGTTCCCAAGCAATGCCAACCAATATGCCACCTCCTCGTAAACTACCTCATCGTTCTTGGGCTGCATCAATACCCACAATTCTCACCCACAGTGCCTTGAACATTCTGCTACTGCCCTCTCCAACCCCTGGGCTTATGCCAGGGTTGGCCGGAAGCTATCTCTGCTCTCCACTTGAACGTTTCCTTGGATCAGTTATTATGAGAAGACATCTCCAAAGGATTATCCAGCAAGAGACGGTACTTGAGGGAGCATAATGCTTAGCTCCTTAGGCAGTGGCTGAATTGCAGAACTTTAAATGTATTCTTCTAGTTTGTGTTCTATGGGTTCAGTTGCATTAGAAGTCCTGCTTTTTAAGAAGCTATTTATGTGTTTAGATGTTGAAAAGTATGTAAAGTGTGATTGGTGTTAATCATTCTGCATTTTAAGATAAGTGTGAAATGGTGTGTGGTTGTTGGTATTCACAAACAGTTGGCTTGCCACACTGTTGAAGTTTTGAAGCAATGGTTTTCAAGTTGACACCTGCAGGAATTTCATTCTACAATATGTTACCTGCCAAGAAATCTTTGTGCATTGTGGAATTCTGCATACAAGCATTATAAAGAGTTCTATGGCATACATCTTGAGGGTTAAAACATTCCCCTTCAATGTTTTAAGGTTGGTGTTACCTTAAGCAAACTAAGGTTGGACATGGATATGTCTTCATCTGCAGTGATGGAAGGTGCAACTTGTTCACCATTATGAATCTTCTCTGACTAAATGCTGGGTTGCTAAGGAAGAAATTAAAATTCTCCTTTTTAGAGTTTGTATTTGGAAAAAACCTAGTTCAGTTCAACTTCAAACTGCCCTAAAGTCCACAAACAATTTTTTCATAAATAAAATGGGAGTTGAAATTAGGAAGTGGGATGGGGGGCTCTGGCCCTTCAGATACTGTTGAACTGCACTTCTTACTGTGCCCCATTATTAGCCTGATCTGCTCAACCTGATGAGAACTGCAATCCAACAATCTTGATAGAGATTTTCCATTTTGAGTGTAAAAGGTATTATAACAGAGTGTTAAGATATAAAATACTATTTGTGATGGGTTGTTTGTAACTTTTTAAATCTCTTTGTCTAAATCAAACCCAAGTTTTCTTTTAGTTTCCAGGCTACTCAGCTTCCCATTGGGGAAAGGGGAATACTACTAATTTCCCTTGCTTCCCATTCCCATAAGGGGGAAAAGTGCATATAATTGCATCTTGTCTTATTATAGTTGTAGGTATAGAAAGTGTGTTAAGGGTCAACTGTAGTAGTAATCGTGTTTGTTTCAAGAGATCAGGTGAGATTATTGAAGGATGGGAAGGAAATAAGAGAGCTGACAAGAAGGTATAACACAAAACCTCCTTCCTGTCCCTGCTTGCCCTTTTTGGTCAGAGTGAAGCACTGTCTGTCAGTCACTTCATCTTTTCTTGTGTTTCCATAAAAGACAGTAGTAGAAAAGGTACCAGAAGAGATCACAGTGAATTTTCTTCATAAAGCAGCCAGGTACCAAGGAAACACTCATACATCCTCACTTTCATCTCCAAGCCAAACCTTTGCTAGTGAGACTAAAAGTTAGATATAAAAAGATGTTTTCTATTAGTGATGTAAGACTATTATTAAAGGATGATTTCACTAAGCATCTGGAACAGACTTTGAGAGGCAGTAAACAATGATGCAAACAGTAAATTTAGTTACGTGTTCAAACTGCTCTGCAGAATATTCTAAGGGGAGAACAAAAAAGCACTTCACAGAAGCAGAGGATTTATAGCAAGCAGTACAGTCTGCTGAGTGAAGATGAAATATATTGTTCATTGTGAAGCTGGAGGCCAGTGTGTTGTGCTTCAAAAGTAGTTTGAAATTTTAGGTCAGCTACTTCATCAAACCCAAGAATTGCTCTGAGTTCAAACAAGGTTTAATTCTATTTGATATGCAGCAAGTGTTAAAATGTCTTCAGTTTACTTTTAAACAAATTGTACTGTCCAGAATCAAGTGTGGCAAAGAGCTTTTGTCTTTCATTCCATTCACTTATCTTGGCTTTTTAAAAAACAGCTGCAGCTAATCAACTCCAATGAACCAGGTGTGATCATGTTCAAGACTGATGCCCTGAAGTGTAGAGTTGCCCTCAACCCAAAAACTAACCAGACCTTGCAGCTAAAAGTAGCACCTGAAACTGCAGGGCAGTGGAAACAAGAAGAACTACAAGTTTTGGAGAAGTTCTTTGAAACCAGAGTATGTACTTCATCTTATTTTATTAGTGATTGTTAATTGTTATTATTATTTGATTGCTAATTTTATACATGGTAACACATGGAAAACCTAAGGAGAGTGCAGCAAATTCAAATCAGTAAAGTTTAGTCACATGAATATTCCTATAAACATTCCACAATTATCCTTTCAACATTTAAGAGGGAGCTTATAGAATTTCACCTTTCGTGCTTCCTTGTACCTCACCATGGAGCACTGGCATCTAGCTTTGTCTGTGAATATCAGTGCAAATCCATCCTACTACTTCACTCTCCTAGTTCCTAAAAAAGAAATACAAGTTCCCAAAAAAGAATGCAAAGGATTTGGACTGCTTTTCATAGTGAAAGTGAACAGGCAGTGATCTATGGTGGGAAACAAGCATATATGAAATGTGAAATAATTCTAACAGTCAGAAATTGCATCATGCCTCTGTTGGTCTTAGCCCATTTCTTTGAGAATTACATGAGATTATCAAATCGTGCAGAGCACATTTCTGTAGCATGGGTGGGCTGCTGTGGAAGAGTACGGGGATGCATTAACATCCAAGGAAATTTTGGTGAGCCACACCTCACTACAAAAATATTTTTATTGGCTTCTGAATGCCTCCTGGGGGCATTTTTGTCATGTTTTTAGGCCTCCCTGGGCCATTTTGGGCCCTTAAAGGGCCTTTTTTTAACAATAGGAAATGAGCATGTCATTTCCTCCCCCCCCCCCCCGGCTTTTAAGTTTCTTCTAGGCTTAAATTGGTTCTGGGGGGAAAGCGGTGGAAATACCCCCCCCCCCCCCCACACACACACACACATTCCCAAGAAGGTGTTTGGGGACCTAAAAAATTGGACAGTAATTAGCAAATAATTTCTGACGGGGGCTAAGGGCCGGTGGCACCTGGGGACATTTTGGGGCAAAATGCCCTAACAGAAGTAAAGAAATACTTACACAATCCCCCCTCCCTTTGGGGCCCACAAATCCCACAGGCTATATTTTCCCCATCCCTGTTTTATAGGCTCTCAGGGCTTGCACTGATATTCTGTGTTACACCCCCTTTTGTATGTTCCTGAACCAGGGTGGGGCAGACCAATGCTGCTTGGCTTCCTTGTGAACTTAGGGATTGCATGTTTTCAGTGACTTCACCTCATTTTCTAGTATTTGTGTTGCAGAGGAAGTTGAGACACCTAGGATGTTGAGTACTGGCAACATAGGAATTATTATATTCGTGCCTTTAGTAGTCTTGGCTTCAGTAGGACTTTGTGCTGTGTTTTGAGGATGGGCTGAACAAAGCAATACTAGAAAAATATAGCTAACAGACTGCATTTTCTTTAGGTTGCAGGACCACCCTTCAAAGCTAACACTTTAATAGCCTTTACAAAGCTACTAGGAGCACCCACGCATATTCTCCGGGACTGTGTACACATTATGAAACTAGAGCTGGTAAGCTGGTTTTACCCTTACTGCAAAATTCTTTATATATTTATTTTCAAAACTCAGACTGGATAATTCATATGTCTTATTTCTGTGGCATGTTTTATTAAAACAGTTTCCTGATCAGGCAAGCCAGCTGAAATGGAATGTACAGTTTTGTTTGACAATTCCTCCAAGTGCTCCACCAATTGCACCTCCAGGAACACCTGCAGTTGTGCTGAAATCCAAAATGTTGTTCTTTGTAAGTAAAGCAGTAGAGTCAGATTCTAGTATTTCATGATGTTGTGATCTTTGGTACTGGATTAAGTGATCTGTAAGATGTAACCATGGTTTTCACCAAATCTCAGCCTGTGCTTAAGCACTTATTATGCACTTGTTATGCACATCCTATTAAAATGGTGAATTGAGTTTAGATTAAGCCCTCTGCTTGAATTGCATGTGAACACACTACAGTTCCCAGGATTCCACAACATTTAGCCAGAGCAATTAAAGTGGTGTCAAACTGCATTATTCCTACATTGCCAATTCAGCCTCAGTTTCTATAGGTTGAAAACACATCTGTCATATATTACCCCAGAAGAACAAAAAGGGAAATTAGGAAATGTAAAGAGGTGCAATAAAACCAAATTTCTAGCATATATTAGTTTGTCGTTTTATATCTTGATGAAGACATATGTGGACGAATTATCTTCTAGCACACTTCCGTTTATAATTTTGAAGTGGTTTTTAATATTACATTCAGATGACTACCCTGTCTTGACAGCCTTTGTTATTTGCTTTAAATTTGCTCTTGGGCTAAGAGAGGAGGAATTAATGCAAGTCACTGTAGTAATAAAGAAGTGACCCTGATCTTGTATGACATGGCAAGATATCCATAGTTGTTGTTGTTGTTGTTGTTGTTATTAATAGAATATTTATACCCCGCCCTTCAACCTTAAATAGTTGTTGTTGAAGGTATGTCCTGAATTGCTGCAGTTACTATTGTGTTCTGTTCACAGCTTCAGCTAACACAGAAGACTACAGTTTCACAGGAGGCCATGAGCATAATAGTCCCAATCATTTATGACATGGCTTCAGGTACAACACAACAGGCAGACATCCCCAGACAGCAAAACTCTTCAGTTGCTGCTCCCATGATGGTTAGCAATATTCTAAAGAGGTTTGCAGAACTGAATTCACCACGGCCAGGTACTGTACATGTCCAGTAGGTCACATTTTCTGCATGCTTGAATGGGCAGAATCCAACTCCCAAAATTTTCAAATTGCACTTTACCGTTTTTCTTGTTATGTTTTTATTGGTTTCGTTTAAATGATCTCTTAAGATCTTGATTTCAGATTAACGCATGTTAATGACAAATTGTTGAATATACCTCTCTGTGGCACCAGAAAGGTTGGATTATTGACACAATATGGACTTTATGACATTGACCAAGGAAGTTTAATGCACTTAATAACTTGGCTCCTACTATTGTAGTCATAGCTACACTATTTTAAGTGTTGTCATGTGAGCCCTGTGTATATATTGCTGTGAAAACTAGTGCGTGTTAGTTACCTTGCACTGTAGGAATGTTTTCCCATTTCTTGTAATTTCCTGTTACAAGGTTTCCTACCTGTCTTGTTCTCAACTGCACTCCTCTGAGGAAAGCCTGGGGGCCAGGAAGACGGAACTACTAATAAATTACTCCATAAAGTAACAACTTAACAGCACTGGCTTATACTTTCTGTATCCCATGACTAACATTTCACCTTGACTGTATCTTTTATCTTGTGCTGCCTGCTTTGTTTCTGTGAGAAACATTTTGTAATCAGTTTCACTTTTCCTTTAATAAAAGTGTTAGAAACTTTTGAAAAGTGATTCTTTTTTTAACAATTCTATTCTTGGGTATGAAAATTTTACCCAAGACACTAACCTTCTTCACAGAACTTTTCCTCCCCTTCAAGGATATCCTTGTTAACTGTATGTTTGTTTAGTAATTAAAACGGTTATAGTGGCTTTAATATTGTAAAAAGAATTGCCAGCATATTCCTAGCGTAGCATTCTAACATAGACTCAAAAACTGCACTATGTGGATACACATAAAATTTAACTACACTGGAGCAGCTGATAGGATTGAAGTGGTGTGGATGATGCCTCTTCAAATGATTGCTTTACTTTGGTAACACTTCATCCTGAACCCCTGATCAGCGCTAAGGTAAACTGCGTTTTGGGAGGGTTAGCCATTTGTTTCCACCTGGGTATAAATAAAGGTGAGTTAACCAACATCCATGCTGCGTGTCACTAGCAGTTGGAATACTGTGCATGCTACCATAATCCATGCATGCTCCAGAGAAACTAATTTCTGCCACACAAACACTGTTTCAGGAAGGAACTGCATTTCTACATCACATACGTAACAGAACAAACATTTTCTTTACTAGTGAGTCATTGTTATCTGACTGTATTACCCATGTGGCTTTACTGAAAGTGGGAAGCTGTCATAATTGGCATTTGCAGTTTTAAAACTGCAGCAACTTTTGTCTCATAACTCGAAATTGTAATGGCATAGAGAACAAATTATGCCTTTCAAACTGATTTTACAGAAGATTCCATGGCTACATTTCACTGCTTTGTCCACTTTGAAACTGTAAAATGAAGTATAATCCTGCAGTAAATGACATACTGCCTTCTAGAAATATTCTTCTGTAATCAAATCTTTAAATCCATTCACAACCCATTCATAATTCATTCATAATAAAAATATAATAAAAACAACTAAGACAAAAAACAACTCCAGATTCAGTCAAGTAGCTTTTTGTGATTGTTTTTACCTAAAAACAGAGTCTGAGCTGTTAGTCTTGAAATCATAGTTGATACTTGTTTTCAAGGGTCTACCAGCAAAGAAGCTGATGGAAGCAGAAACTGCTTTTTTCACTAGCATGCTGCTAGATTGCACTTCTGATGTTTCTGACATCAGATGTTTACTTTCTTGATCTAATTTTATACTTTCACTTTAAGTAGAGAACAGAAAAATTTGACTAGTTTTGGAGAAGATTGTATGAAATGCTTAGTATGAGCACCTTTTAGTAGCAATAGTGTGAAGGCTGGCCCTTCATCACTTAAAATAAGCGGTTGAGGCAGCTTTGATTCCTGCAGTACGTGTGAGTCAGCTAGTGTTAACTAATTATTTCTTCACCTCTACAAACAGTATTTGATTCGCTCTTCTAGAAGTGTGGCATATAATACATGCATAGTCCCTCCTGGATCACTCCTTCATTCTTTAATAATATAATTTCTTATATCCTGTTTATGCATCAAACAGCACACACAGAGACAGTTGCATTCTGTCTTCTAAAAACCATGCAAGCAATGATAGGCTAATGAGCAGGGTTTTTAATCCACGTATTTTTGGCAGAAAACCAACAATTCTGCACCAAACCTAGCCTTTTTTGCTGTGTCAAAGAGTATCTTTGCAGCATCAGGTTAATCCCAATAGTAGTGTGCGGCATCCTGTGCTTCACAAACATGTTAACACTTTTGTTTTCCATATTAGCTGGTTGCACAGTTTCTGACAGGTTAGCATAATGCAATTTTATATGGTGTAAGTTAATGGTTTACAGTTGCACCTGAACATAATTGTATTTACCTGCAAAATTTGAGTTGTGGCACACCCTTTGGCAAATTGAAGTGTTGTTGATTACCTTTATCACTGCCATAATGCAACTTAACTTCTCTAGCTAACTGGTGTTTCTTTCCCTTGTTCTAGGTGAATGTACAATCTTTGCAGCTGTTCGTGATTTAATGGCTAACCTTACACTGCCCCCTGGTGGGCGTCCATAGGCTATTTTTAAGCAAAGGGTAAAAAACGAAGCCGCAAAAACATTTCTCTGAAATAAAGCCTTCAATTATATAAAATGGAAGAGACGTTTTCTCGTATCACATTTTTTAAAGAGCTAATACAGTGGATTGGCCTACTTTCAGGGATGCACTTTCATCAGATTTTTTTTTTGTACAGTGCTCTGTATGTTTTAAGGAGACATTTCAATCTCTTAATAGATTTATGTATCCGCTTGCCAGTAAATAGAGTTAATATTCTGTTTTATACTACAAAGATTATGAAAATGCCAAATTTGTTTATTTAAATGTTTTTTCTTATGTCTTGGTGTAATAGTCTTTTTTTTAAGGGCAGGTCTGTCATTTTTTGAATACTGTAAAACTGTGACAAACTTTATATTGACACTGTATTTTAATATGACTGCTTTGAAACATTTAAAAATTGGGCTTGTTGTAAACATGACCCCCCAAAAAGCAATATTTAATAAACTAGATTTTAAAAAAAAAATGTGTGTTCACTTCAAAAGTGTTCCTTTATAGATGAAGAACATCTTACATATTGCTAGCTATGGAGCTGTCGTGCTTCTTCTTGGTAGTTCATCCGTTAACATAGGTGGGCAGCTGTGATTCTCCCAGTTTTTGAACTGTGTTTCCCTCAATTCCTCGGTGTTGGCTATTCTGGTGTCAGCTGCTGTGTGTTGTAGGCCAAAAACACTTGGAAGAATACTGTTGCTCATCTCTATATAAAGCACAACTTCGTCTGACCACCACATTGTGCAAAATGTTTTCATTTCCTTCTCAACCCATTTATTGACTCCAGTACTGTTCCCCCTTCCTGCAAAAATCTCCCTGCTTTTAATAACACAAATAGTAGTACAGTACAATGGAACATCCTGTAAGCTAGTGCAGTGTGCTCAGTAGGCCTTCTAATTTTTATTATTATTATTATTATTATTATTATTATTATTATTATTAGTGTTCCCTGTTGCACTGAAAATAACTTTGAGACTCACAGGAACACTGGCAGTTTTGAATGAAGGAGGGAGGGAAGAAGGGAGGACAGAAGTCCTGTGAAGTGTACCAACCCAACACTAAAGTGGTAAAAAAAATCAATCATGAAAACAAGCTAACTATGTTGTACTGACAATGCATGGAACAGCATCTGCAGTGACTGTTCTACTTAGCAGCTGTACCTTCTAAAGTAGCTTACTCTGTGAAATGTCATTGTGTAGTCTTTTCTTGCCAGTGCTGCCATCACCATCACCAAGAGGGACATCTTGGTGCTGTTAATGGTGATTCTGTATGCGAGAAATCATTATCATGCTAGCTGAAATAAAATATACAACATGTTGAAAAAGTTGCTATGCAGAGGCTGTTTGACAGATTCCATACAGAAGACCCATGATCTGAATATTCCAACTTATCAGGAAGTTAAATGAGCTCCCGCAGGCAGTGCTTACTAACACTAATAATGGAAGATAATTCATTTTTTTCTTGAAAGTCCTACATTTTGCTGTTCCTGGTCCTCCTTTGAGGTTATGACATCTGGTCACCCTACTCCAGAGAGACCTGTAGTAGACAAAGCACAGTTGCGGGGTTTCCTAAGAAGACACTAAGAGAGCCATCATGGCACAATGGTTTGAGTGTTGGACTACAACTTTGGAGACCAGGGTTTGATTCCCATCTTAGCCATGGGAACCCACTGGATGATCTTGGGCAAGTCACACACACTCAGCCACAAGGGAAGGCCATGGTAAACCACCTCTGAACAAACCTTGCCAAGAAAAAACCCATGATAGGTTAACCTTAGGGTCACCATAAGTTGGAAATGACTTGAAGGCACACAACAGCAACAACAAGACAAATGAGGACCTTTCCCATGGAGCTTCTGGTTGAGAACTTCCGCTGGTGGGGAGGGAACAGGGTGACCAGATATCCTAACCACAAAGGAGGACCAGGCACCATAAACTGTTGGACATGACAAAATAAAAATCTAAAAACAATAATATAAATATAAATTCATGCTTCTTAGCCATGCTCAAAGTGAAGGACACTCTGGAAATCCTCCTGGACAGAAAGCTGAAATGTAGGCCCGCCACTTTTGATGGGGCTGGGGGCACAAGATCCTGGTAAAAGTGGAAAAACCACAAAAAAGACCACTGTTTCTTTTACCTAAGAAAACATCTCTTTAGGAATCTCTAGGTTCTCCAAGGCGACTCTGTTGCCAATATCTTCCAGAAGATGACCATAGAATTGCACTGGAGGATCATCAAATGCCTAGAGAAGTGTTCTCTCTAGGAATCTTTAGTGGTGATTTCTGGAATCTCTGGTGGAAATTGAGCACAGATTGCACTGGAGGACCTGGAGAGAACATATTACTATATCCCTACCAGTAGAGAGAATATATCAATCAAATCCATGAATAATCAAATCCATAAAAGACAAAGCCTCAAATACAACAATTATTATTACTACTACTATTATTTTCATCCAAAGGTGGTGGTATTTTCTTCCCAAGACTTCATCATCATCAATCTATGGATCGAGGCAGGGAATAACAATAATTAACAGACAGTGCTAGGAAATCCTGGGAACTGTAGTTTTGTGAGACATTTAGCCTTCTGTGTCACAAAGCTCTGATGCAACAACAAACTACAATTCCCAGGATTCCCTAGCACTGAGCCAGGGCAGTTAAAGCAGCCTCAAACTGGATTATTTCTGCAGTGTGTTCTGTTTTGGACCTAAATCTTATTTGTCTTTTTAAACTGATGTGTATTTCAACTGATGTATCTTAACTTATATTGTTAAGAGACATAGCTGTGTTAATCTGTAGAATTGTGTGTAGGGAGATCTTTTAGCACCTAGTAACTGAAAGAAACTGAAAACAAAATTCTTAGCATAAGCTTAGAATCATAGAATCACAGAGTTGGAAGAGACCACAAGGGTCATCCAGTCCAACTTCCTGCCATGCAGGAATTCCCAGTCAAAGCATCCCCAACAGATGGCCATCCAGCCTCTGTTTAAAGACCTCCAAGGACGGAGACTCTACTACACTCCAAGGGAGTATGTTCCACGGTCGAACAGCCCTTACTGTCAGGAAGTTCCTCCTAATGTTGAGGTGGAATCTCTTTTCCTGCAATTTGTATCCATTGTTCCGCGTTCTAGTCTCTGCAGCAGCAGAAAACAAGCTTGCTCCATCCTCAATATGACATCCCTTCAAATATTTAAACAGGGCTATCATATCACCTCTTAACCTTCTCTTCTCCAGGCTGAACATCCCCAGTTCCCTAAGGCGTTCCTCATAGGGCAAGGTTTCCAGACCCTTCATCATCTTAGTTGCCCTCCTTTGGACACGCTCCAGTTTCTCAACATCCTTTTTGAATTGTGGTGTCCAGAATTGGACACAGTATTCCAGGTGGGGCCTGACCAAGCAGAATAGAGTGGCACTATTACTTCCCTGGATCTAGACACTATACTTCTATTGATGCAGCCTAAAATTGCATTGGCCTTTTTAGTTGCTGCATCGCACTGTTGACTCATGTTCAACTTGTGGTCTACTTGGACTCCTAGATCCCTTTCACACGCAGTTTCATTCAGCCAGGTGTCCCCCATTTTATACCTGTGCATTTCATTTTTCTGCCCTAAGTGCAGAACCTTACATTTCTCTGTGTTGAATTTCATTTTGTTAGCTTTGGCTCAGCTTTCTAGTCTATTCAGGTCATTTTGAATTTTGATCCTGTCCTCTGGGGCATTAGCTACTCCTCCTAGTTTAGTGTATCTGCAAATCTGATAAGTATGCCCCCAATTCTGTCATTCAAATCATTAATAAAGATGTTGAATAGCACTGGGCCCAGGACAGAACCCTGTGGGACCCCACTGGTCACTTCTCTCCAGGATGAAAAGGAACCATTGTTGAGCACCCTTTGGGTTCGGCCAGTCAACCAATTACAAATCCATGTAACAGTTACCTTGTCTAGCCCACATTTTGCAAGCTTGTTTGCAAGAATGTCATGGGGAATCTTGTCAAAGGCCTTGCTGAAATCAAGGCTTTCCTGGACGTCAGTCTATCTCCTCAGATGCAGATAAATGCATCTGATGTATTTATCATCATGAGCATCACATGTAAACATGCATCTGAGGAAGTAGACTGAAGTCTATGATAGCTCATGCTACCAACTTCTTTCTTTCAAAGATATAGCCGTGTTAGTCTGTAGAATCAGTATTATTGTACAGAGATCTTGTAGCACCTTTGAGATGAACTGAAAGAAATTGGCAGTACGAGCTTTTTAGTCTACTTCCTCAGATGCCACCAAATGCCTCAGAGGAAGGACCCTTTACTAGGGCCAGTTCCAGAACCATCCCACAGTTATCCCATTATTGGCAATGGGATAATTAATTGTGGGATGGCAATGGGGTAACTGTGGGATGGTTCTGGGTTTGGCTCTAGTGTGATATAATCTCAAAAGGTCATGCTGCCAACTTCTTTCTTTCAATCAGTCTCAGAGGTGCTACAAGATCTCTCCACATACAGATGTCGTTGATGCTGGACTAATTTCTGCAGCGTGTTTTGCAGGGAGGTACTAAAACAAATGACAGCGCTTGCCCCAACGTAGGGAAACCATACTTGCCCATAGAGTATCATTGGGGAATATAGCTGCCTGTAGAGAAACCCGGGGGAATCCTTGCCCGTAGGGAAGCATTGGAGATGTTACCTATGGAGTTTATCACACGAAGGGAACTGGAAGTATAATCCAATGGCAATCTGAATGCAATCATGGAGTTTCGCGTTATTGCGTGAAAGCTGATCACACACATTTTTGGGCAAAGGGAAGTCCTTCCGAACGCAGTTGTGGGGTTTCATATGATTGCGTGAGAAACTATCACAAACAATTTCGGGCAGTTCTGAACACAATGCAGCGTCAATACGCAATCAAGTAAATTCGCTGAACTAGCGAATTTACTCAATTCCGAACCAGCCTCACTTCCATTTCCTTCGAAACTGAAATTCCTCCCGTGCGATAAACTCCATAGTTATTTATTTACCTATGTCTTCCTATAAGCAAGCATTCCCAAATGTATCCCTTAAGAGGTGAAGTTATTCTCAACATTTCCCTACAGGCAAGGATTCCCCATAATAGGGCTTCCCTATGGGCCAATAATAATAATAACAACCCAATATGGCTTCCCTATGGTCAAGTATTCCCCAATATGGCTTCCCTATGGTCAAGGCCTGTCATTTGTTTCAGTGGTTTGGCCCCTTGTTAGGAGGGCAGCCGCCATTTTAGTAGGCCCTCTCTGAGGGGAAGAAGGAACTACTACTACTAGTAGTAGTACTGTAGGGACTGTGGCCCTGCCCCTTGAGGCTGAGGCGGAACTAGGCGAGGCAGCAGGGCCTACTAGGCCTGTCCTCGTCGTAATAATAATAACAACAATCAAGATGGCGCTGGCGTCGGAGCTGTCCTGCCGCCTGAACTGCGCCGAGTACAAGAACTGGCTGAAGGCCGGGCAGGGCCTGCTCCTGCTCCGAGGCGCCCTCCAGGGCTTCGCCGGGGAGCAGGTCCAGGCCTTCCACCGAAGCATCGCCGCTCGCCTGGCAGCAGCAAGGAGGAGGCAGCAGGGCCCACCGCCTCAGCCTCCTCGGTGCAGCGGGAGGTGCCTCCCTCCTCGCGGGAAGCAGGTGAGGCAGCGCCATTAAAGCACAACAAGGAGGAAGCCCTCAGTCTCGGATACTACTGCTGCTGCCTTCAATGCTGGGCATCCCTAGCCTCACCTATTACTGTTATTAATTGTACTACTATTATTAATAATATCATATAATAGATTTTATATATATATATATATATATATATATATATAATATAAATATATATGTTGTATTATACCAAAAATTATAATAATGTTATCATCTATAATTTTATTATATTTATATACTGTATATATACTGTATATATATATATATATATCTCATATTAAAATATAGAATAATGTTATGTATAATTTTATTATATATAATATAATATATATATCTCATACTAAAATATAGAATAATGTTATCATATATAATTTTATTATATATAATATAAATATATCATACTAAAATATAGAATAATGTTATAATAATTTTATATTATTTTATATAAATATATATATAATATCCCTGAAAATAAGACCTACCGCAATATATATATATATTGTATTAAAATATAAAATAATGTTATCATATATAATTTTATTATATATAATATAAATATATCTATAGTGCTAAAGTATAGAATAATGTTATAATAATTTTATATTATTTTATATAAATATATATATAATATCCCTGAAAATAAGACCTACCGCATCTTTGGGAACAAAATTTAATACAGTATAAGACATATATTAAAACAGGGTATATGCATATGCATGTATATATACACATGCATTATATTTTCAGGGAAACACGGTATAATGCAGTTGGACTGGACGCTGGTTTAAAAGCCAGGGCTCCATGCTATTTTATTTACTTTTTTATTTCATTTTTTTGTGTGTGTGTTGCCGTTCTCCCAAAAAGGGACCCAAGGTGGCTCACTAGATTAAAAGAACAACGGAGTCCTGGGTAGTGTACTTTGTTGTGGCACCTTGGTCAAGGCCTGGAATGTTTACCTTGTGAGCAGAACTAAGGTCCAAAACACATTGTAGAAATAATCCAGTTTGAGACCGCTTTAATTGCCCCAGCTCAGTGCTAGGGAATCCTAGGAATTGTAGTTCATTGTGGCACCAGAGCCAAGAATAATGATAGAGAACAATGATAGAGAACAACAACAACAACAGAGAAGGCTAAAGGGGAGGGTGGCTGGAAATGGGTCAATGAAGTGTTTTAATTTGTATGTTTTAATCTTGTTGTACCCCGCTCCGATTGTATTCACAGCGGAGCGGGCTAGAAATAAAGATGATGATGATGATGATGATTATTAAATGTCTCACAGAACTACAGTTCCCAGAATTCCCTAGCATTGAGCCAGGGGAGTTAAATTGGTCCCAAACTGGATTATTTCTGGTGTGTTTTAAATCCTGTGTTGGAACAGAGCCTTCTTTCTGACAACCAGCACCCCTTCCTGCAGGAAAGGAGGGTCTTGCTGGGAGAAATGGAAACCTCCTGCAGCCCATGTTTCCCTAATTCCTTTGCAACATTATAATAAAATCTTCAAATTTAAGTGGAATATAATCTGCTCTATTTATCCCCCAACCTCATGTACCCTTTTCCCATCTGTTTTGGAATACTCTGAAGTCCTCTGGAATACACACACACACACACATTTGGGGGGAGGAGGACATGGGAATCCTCAGGACGATTGGTAAAGATCAACTTCCACCCTTTTAGCTAGTGGGGAAGCTGCACTGGATCAGAAAACTCTCCCTTGAGAAAAGCAGACTTGCCAGCTGCATTTGCTTTTGCTGGATCCAACCTGTTATGTTTACTTATGCAGATTTCAGTAGAAGTTGCCAGTTTGTACATCAGTAATGAAGGAAGGCTGTTTTGTCACAGAGAATCAGTATAGGTATAGTAAAATTACTCTGGATCAAGTCTTTTGACTTAAACTTGTATGGGAATACTTTTGGAAAACTGTTGCCAAGATGCTTTACTTAATGTCATATTAAAACCATTGGCCTTTGTAAAGGTTGCAAAGAAAATGAGAGAGATGTTTTTTTTAATAAAAGGTGTCTGGACAAAAACAATTTTAAAATGTATATAAAGAAGCAAATCATTGTTTTGAAACATTTCTGGAAGTACTTACATTCACTGCTAGAAAATGATTTCTCCAAAGTAGTGAAAAGAAACAAATAACTCTGCCTGTTTTATCACAGGTGTTACATTTCCTGTTTTGATTCCAGATTTTGAATTCTTCTTCAACTACATTTCCCCCTATATTGGGAGGTCTGTATTTGGAACTGGGAGTAAGAGCTGTGTGCTATGTTTGTTAGTCAAATATTTTAAGATAAGTAGGAAAAGGAGTTAGGAGACTGGCTTTCTGTTAAGAGACATTGACAAAGAACTCTCAAAATATATTTGACTGGCAGCGTTTCCTGATTCTTTGCTCAGCTGCCAAACTAATTTGGCAGTCGTCTTCCCTATTGATGGCTCAAGGGTGCCAAGGTGTCATCACTCAGATTATTGCTTCACATAATGTTACTGCACAGAATTTATCAAAAGAGATTGGGCAGGAGGTACTTCACAGTAATTAAGTAATTGAAGTTCTGCAACCAGCCTATGATCATATGGACTCTGTATTGTGGTGCCAATTTATTTAAAATTACTCGATGATGGCCAAATAGCATCATTCATATTGGTGATGCGTCTCACTCAAATTATAAAGAAGTCATCAAAATATTTTAGATATATAAGGCTGCATGGCTTTTGGCTTTCCTGCCAGTTTAATGTGAGAAGCAGCAATTCAAGGTGCGTAACATTTAACCACCCTTTGTGCTTCATGCTGGATAAGGCTTCACCAGTTGAATGTGGCCTGTCCAGACCACATATACTGTACCATTTATACTTGTATAAATTACCACTTGGAATGCAGGCTATGACAAACATGTTATAATAGTTAGACTGTTTGTCTAGGACTGGGGAGCCAGTTGGTGTAGTGGTCTGAGCACTGAACTCCAGGAGACCGGGGTTCGAATCCTTATTCAGCCACAGATATCCACTGGGTGATTGTGGTCAAATCATGTTCTCTCTGCATCAGAGGAACCCCCTCTGAATCTTGTTAAGAAATGACTGTTCTAGGGTCACCTTAGGGTCGCCATCAAAAAGCAAAAACTATTGAATAGTGCAAAGAGCCCTTCAGGACTAATACTCCTGCAAACTGGCTGCAATGCTTAAGATGTGCCACTGGTATCAGTCACTCCGTCTGAGGTCAGAAACGAAGTATCCAGTGTCGGTCATATACCTGGGCACCTCATTGTGACTTCAGAGGAGCGACTCACACAGGTAATTGCACAAGACAGCACAGTGGGACACATGTATAAACAACCATGTGGCATCACTATGGAATGTTCTGAATGTTCCTGCAAAATCTAGAGCAAAAAGTGAGTTCTTAAAATCCAATTTAGGTAGTGATAGGGTGGATTCAGTGTGGAGCTGGCCTTCCCTTGTGAAAATTGTCTGCACTTGAATCAGGTTTGGCCCTGTGTTGTATAGAGACGTCACAGTGAGGGCGAAGGGTGGTGGTAGGGGGAACCTAGTGTAATTAGTCTGGATAGACGTGGTTCAGGTAGACACAGACTTGAGAAGCACCAGACCTGGGAAGGCTTCACTTGTGTAAAATATTTTAACCATTGAATGCTCCATGTTATAAGGTCATTTATGTGTGCTGCTTCTTTTGATTTGTAGTTTCAGCCTGCCTGCTCCCTATGTAAAGAATGGAAAAAGGAGATTTTGAAGCATCACACACACAGGACTGGGGAGGTGAACTGGGGAAACTGCAGGCCTTGGCTCTGGCCTTCTAACTCTTGGGAGATTGCAAAGGTAATGCCTGATGGTTATGTATCTTTTCCAAGCATGGTGATGGTGACGATGATGATTTTATACATCATGTATACAACAGATAGGGAAAATGTGACACATGGATCCCAGTTTTTGAGATTATAATTCTTATAATATCTGATTAACTCAGTTCTTCATTTCTTTTTTTTTTGTTTTTTGTTTTTTGTTTTTTTTGGAAATACTGAGGATTCACCAATCCACAATTAGTAAGGGTCACTGAAGAAAAATCAGCTGTACTGTATAATACTTCTGTTATCCCTTGTATCTACACTTTTCATGCATGCTTGCACATGTGCACACAAAGTCACATCCACACTTCAGTGTGAAGGGACAGTGAACTTTAAGCCTTCTCTCCCTATTCACCTAAGCCTAGGGATCCAAGATAGTCACTGTGGAGGTGAGGACTTCTCTTATCCTTCCATGATCTCCATGGAGATTGTTGTCTGCCATAGCTACTACTAGAAACAGGGAAATAGGTTTCTCAGAACCCAGAGAATGAGCTGGATTGTGGTGAAATGTGGTTGGATCTCTCCAACTTTGTGGTTCACACAGAGAATGTCCTCACAGCTGTACTTTTTACATCCCTGATTAAGGATAAAAATCTTATATACAGTCTTTGTGCTTCATTCTGAAAATTGAAAGCAATGATGGCTTAAGGGTATTATAAACCACAGATTGGTAATTTGAGATGATCCAGGAAATTCTTTGGTGTGTTTTTGAATCGGGTGTAGAAGGCTATTGGATGGGAGGTTACTGAAGGCTGTGTGAGATGTGGCATGCCCCATTGACTGCGTTCTTCTTCATTGCTTAGGCTTACATGCCTCGTGGGAAAGCTGATAGTTGTGGTCCTGACAAATGTGATGCAACAGGACTCTTAAACCTTTTTACCTTCTGTGACCACTTCAGCAACATTGACCAAAAGAAAATCAGAGAGGTAATTCAAAGACTGATGTTGACATCCTTTGTTCGTTGTCAATAGGTTTCTCAAACACATCCACCAATTTACCACCATTGATCTCCCTTCTGTTCTAGCAAGCTCCCTGTCTGTGCACAGTGTTGGTTCCCTGTTTTCTTGGTACAAGAAAACATAGCTTGCTTATCCAGAAGCAGCATCTTACAATAAAAGTTCAGAAAGGAAGAAACAACACCTTTCTTCGGAAATCTCTGTCATTATGGGGAATTAGGGAGAAAGAATGAGTGATTTTTTTTCCTAGAGGGATCTTTTTAAGATTTAGCACAGATTGGAAAAAGTCTGGGCCATGAACCCCATTCTTGAGGTCTCCAAAAGCCCACTGGACCCCATTTTTAAATGTTTTATTTTTGTTGCCTGAAGCCACAAAAAAGTACAAGAACTGTATGTACATGTGATGGATGAGCAACCCATAACTTCCAATCCCTGTTTTTTAGGCTTGGAAGCCAGCTGAAAATGGTAAATAGAAATGACATGATGCCCAGTGGCCTGTGAGGTGGGGATGGGGAATTGGCCCCCACCTCCTGTGCAGTTATTCACCCTAATTTAGAAGAACTGATTTCAGAATATTATTATTAGGGTTGCCAATGAAAACTGGAGAGTCTCCCATACCTTTAGCTGTCAGGTAGAAGCAAGAATTACAGTAGCTGCTGCTTGTCCTACAACCAGGTAACAATCAATACCCACTGAAATTCCCTTTTCTATACAGCTGTTAAAGGTACAAAGGCCTTCTTCAGTTGGCAAGCTGGCCAGCCTTACTGCTATTGACATTATTTGTGCTCCACTTTTTTTCAAAATTGGCACACAAGATGGCTGTTCACTTCAGTAGACTGTGTATGTCTACAGATGAAAAAATAAAATATAGTAAAATATAGTAGACTTAAAGTCGATTTTGAAGGCTATTAGAAGCACTGATGTCTTTATTTGCCTGCATAGTCTTTACCACATGGAATATTTCCATGGCAGTGACATTGACAATAGCCTGTGGCTGTGGTGTAGAAATATATCACTCATTTAGGCTTCATTCTTCTGCCACCTCCTACAGTGCAGGGCTATAACTTAGTAATTGCTTTCTGCAGCTCTTGCTGGGTTTACAGTCCACCTGTTTTTCTTTATGTTTACATGTCTAGGTAATTAAGTGCCGCAATGAACTAATGCACTCTTCAGACATGAAAGTCTCTTCTTCCTGGCTGAAGGAGTTTGGAAATCATGTTCAGAATTTGCTAAGCGAGTTCCAGGATGTTCCTGAGGCCCAAGCAGCTAGTACAAGGATAGAAAAGGTAAACATTTCAGTCCTACTAGTTTGGCTGTTATCATTCATTATGATTATCAACATTATTCTTTGGCTGTGCATTGAAGTGAATGAGTTTTATGGTCAGTGAATATGTGTATATAATTGGGAGTATAGCTATACACTTAATGTGGGAGAATATAAAAGACAGGATACAAGAAGCAATTTTAGTAATCTTGTCTCGATCTGAAGGGAGAGGTGGGAAATATAAATAAATATTATTTATTATTATTACTATTATTTATTTATTAGCCACTTCAAATTTAAAATAAAATTCCAGTTATAAAATAATGTTTTGTGCTGTGCAGTAGACGCTTGTGTTTTATCATTAAAGTTGCTCTTCAAACTTCTTAGTATCAAAACACTTTCCTAAGCGATAGCAGAATCAAAGGAAAAACTAACTGGAATACTCTTGATGACATAGATGCACTTGTGTGTGTCTATCTATGTCTTGTTTGGGAAAGTGTGCAAGGGGACATTCACTGATTCATTGATAAAAGAAAGACTTTGTGAAATCAAACTTTGCCTGCAAGTTGGAAAAGACTTGAAGGCACACAACAGGAAGTATCTGAAGGGCTACATATTTTTCACTCCCTCAAACCCGTATCCTTACTCATCATACAGTATATTGTTCTGGCATTACTTGTAGTTCTTTAAATCCAGGTTCCTTGTCCAGGTTCCTGTCCCCTACTTTATTTGTGCACCAGTGTTGTCTGAGACTTTTAAAGACAGACTAATTTTTCTCTTCCTTTAAGGAAACTAGATTACAAACTAAATCCAGGCCTTTAGGTCATGACTTCCTTACCAAACCAAATAGCTTTTTATAGGGTAGTTTTCTGTTCGTCTGTCTCTTTTCACCAACCGAATAGCTCCTGTCATCTGACTGGGCTGTTCATGTACCAGGGGAAGATCAGCTTGATGGACCGGAAGGTGAAATGAGCCAAAGCCAGATGAGTGAAATAGAGGCAGAACTGATAAAAGAGAGACTTTGTGAAATCAGGCTCTGCATGGAAGAGCAAGAAACAATGTCAAAAGAGGTAAGAAAATTGGAAACATAAAAGCTTGTTTGCCCTTAATTAGATATTGAAGTTTATTGTTCCCTTCCTATAGGAAGCTAGTCTGTTTAGAATGGGGTGGACAAATACTGCATGTAAGACATTAGTATTTCTTAACATTTTTGTAGAAAATTTAGTCTTCCAGAGGTTGGATTGCATCTGCCAGCATAGTCAGCAGTAAAGAATGATGGGAACTGCACTCTAGCAACATCCAGAGGCCCACAAATTTTTCTTAGGCAAGGAGAAACCTCCCCTTGATTTGAATTTATATCAGGTTTCATATGAAGCAAACAGTTCAGATGACTACTCCTTGCCTAAGAAGAATGGCAAGAATTCTATTGAGCAGTTACAAATGTGTAACCTAGAGTTACACACTCGTGACTGTTCCTATTCATGATCCCTATGTAGCCCCTGGTTTAGTTTAGGGGCTATATTAGGACTGTGAAAGTCCTCTAATATCCACTTACCGGGAAGCAGTTGCAATCAACTGTCTGATTTTCCTGTCTGATTTGGAAGCAGCTGGCTGACCATTTGCCCCCATGCACAAGTGATCTCTAGAGCAAGAGGAAATTGCAAGAGGGGTCCTGCTTCTGCCTATTCTAGCATAGATCACTTATGGAAGGAGATGGGAATGTCAGCTACTTCCTGATTGATGGGAACAGATTCCCATTGATTGCAGTGGCTTCTTCCCTGTAAGTGAGGATTGTGGGGATCGGGACAGGATTCAATGGATAGCACCATAACTATGGTGTTTACACATACATACACCCCCAATTAAATGCCAGTCAACATTCTCAATACACCTGAACTTCCAACAACTGTTTTCTTCATCACTGAGAGCAACTAGAACAAGTACCACAAAGTCCTAATGGTCTGTGCTGTGATTTATACCAACAGATGCAAAGTGCTGAATGAAGTTTATGCAAATGGTAAAACTGGGTTATTGTTGAGGCTTTCCCTGGTGATTGATATCAGTGGACAATGGCATCCTCAGGCTTGGTGTCACCCAGTGTGTGTGTGGGAGGGACTGGGGGGACACACCTTCCCCACTTGTTCACTTAGCTGTCCGCTTGCCCAGGGCTGTGAGGGGGGCTGGGCAGATGAGGGAGAGGAGGAAGGCTTGTTCCTCCTTTGCCTCCATGTGGCTTCCTTGTGAGAGTGGAGCTGCATTGAGGCAAAGCCAGGAGGGCCAGGCTCACCCTTCTTTCACTGCCACATAACTTCCTCATGAGGAGGGATCCAGTCAGAGATGAAGCCGAGAGGGTTGCACTTGCTCCTCCTCCTCTTCTGCTGCCTTGGCTTCCCCCACAGGGAGAAAGCCAAAGCAGCAAAGCAGAAGAGGTGGGCACCAGCGGCAGCACCACAACCCCTGCACTAGATGAAGGGTCCCACTGGGTTTCACCCTTCTTCTGGGATTATTGTTTGGTTTGATGACAAAAGATGTTACAAGAAGTGTTGCAGAGGTAAAGAAGCAACCATTAGACCAGCTTAGTGCCCAGATCAAGGATGGGCAAACTTTGAGGATCCAGTGGCCAATGTTGCCTTCTCTGACACCCCCACTCCCCTATGTCCATTTTCCTGCCCCCCCCCCCCCGCCCAAGCCTCTTGAGTATGCAATTTGACATTGAAAGATAATCCTTTGACGTCAGTTCTAGGTTTTAAAATGCCTTTATAAGAAAGAGAGTTAGACACTTCTGATTTCTTTTAAAAATTGTATTTTAAGCCTGAAAATACAATTTTTAAAAAGAAATCAAAAGTGTCTAACCGTCTTTCTTATAAAGGCATTTTAAAACCTAGAGGGTCAGGGGAAATTATATTTAAATAGTAAATTAACACACACACACCTTTCCCACACTTGTGAGGTTTGACTTGCTGTTTTGGAGGACAAAATATCTGGGCAAAGCGAGGCACTGTATATAGTTCCAGATGTGTAAATAGGGGGATGCGAGGGGTTCAGATCACATTGAGTGACACCCCAGAGGAGGGTGTCATTCAGTGGCATGTTACACCCAGAGGGACTGGTGCAGCTACTGAGCAAGTGAAAAAGGATGTCACCTCCCTTTCCTGCTTGGAATTTGTATTTAGCCTTCTCTGTCAGAGGATTCTGGTGCAATAACAAACTACAAATCCCAGAATTCTATAGCTTTGAGCCATTACAAATTGGATTGTTTCTGCAGTGCGGATGGAACCTTACTGTTGGAAGTCCAGGCTTACATCCCAGCTCAGATATGAAGCTCTGTGGTTTGTAATAGACATGTCTCTCAACCTGATTTTTTAAATACTGCATGTATGGCATTAGTATTTCTTAACATTTTTGGAGAAAATGAAATGAAATGAAGTGTGTAACATTTAAAATATTCATTTTCTTTTAAAAAACTTCCAATGTATTTTTTTCTTCTCAGGATTTAAACAGAATACAAGCTGTAAGGGATTTCTTACACAGTAATCATGATCTTCAGAGAAGTTTGCAGGCAGAAATGCAGAACTTAGAAGACCTAGTACAAAAATTATACAGCCAACAGCAATTGGTAAAAGAGACAGCAGTGAATTGGGAAGAGAAAAAAGATGAAGGCAAGTGCATACGTTTAAAATTAAAGAGGTTTCATTTTTTTTCTGACAAGCTGCATAACATTACAGCATTTAAGCAGATATCAGATATGAATACTGTTGTACAGAAAGCTTAATTAAATCAGAATTTGCCTAGTTAGTTTGCATAAACATGCAAATTATGCACAGACCTGCTTTGTGTCTGCTTGTTTCCTTAAGATTTTTTGGCTACAGTATGACTGTAGAAAACACAACTGACAGGTCCTCTCTTAGACAACTCTAGAATCTAGACTGAGGGTATGGAAACTCTTTCAGATGCAATGCAATTTTAGGAATGTTCTAAGGTGCCAAATTTAAATTGTGGATGAGGCCAAAAATGCCAGTGTATATATATTTTTATCATTATTAATGTTCCTGCTTCCAGTAACTAGGACTTAGGAGAGCCATTTCAGCCTTTTAGAATGGGGAAATGTCTGCACAGCAGCTGGTAAATCACTCCAACAGTGAACTCATGGAAAAGGGATGGGGCCTTCTGAGGAACCTCTGGGGGCTGGGTTTTGCCCCAGGGTTTGAGGTTCTCCACCCCAGTCTAGAGTCTGTAACTCTATAACATTATTCACTTAAGTCTGTTTAATCAACTTGCAGAGGGAAATGTACTACCTGCACTCCAGTTTCATTATTTTTTTCCACATGGGGAGCAACAAGTCTGACCAGGAGACTTTCCCCTAATTGTGCAGTTCCTTCATATGATCAAGGTTGCCAGTCACATGGATAGCACCCATATGCAGGGGAAATCTAGGCTCATTGCCCTCTATGTGTGGATAATAATAGAACTAGAGTCTGGGTCTAGAGCACTCTGTTCTTTGTATGTTGATTCAATGTTTTATAAATGACTGCAGAAGACGTCAACCTTTTTTCGTTTTTGGCCCAGTCACCAGCTCTTCACCTTATCTGTACAAGCACCCTTCTTGACAATAGTTACATCACCCCAATCAGCTTTATTATTGGAATCTCTTTTCTTCAGTTCTCCATTGTCACTATTTTCTCAAGTTCCTAGTTTTCAAATGATCTATCCTCCCTCAGACTTACCATATTCTCTTGGACAATTTCCATAGTCTCTCTTTCTGGCTTATAGCATTCAGACCTTCATCTTAACCACCATGATGTTTCTCTTTCACTGGCTGTGATTCAGTATCATGGTCTACGTTGCATAACTTTATACATACTTAGCCACATAGCAGAGGCAGTACAGAATCCGCCTAGTGAATTGCAAAGACATGTACCAAGGCACATCCTTGCCCATTGCCCATGAGTTCCAATTCACACTGGTTACTTTGTTCACTCCCCTATATAGTAAAGTCAGGGCAGCCCTTTGCTGAATACAAACATTGAAAGCTTTATTTCCCACAAACGTGAGTCAATCTATGTAGACATAAGCCCCATAATGAATGCTAGCAACTTTTCCCCAAAAGCAGTGACTGCCAAACTTTGGTCATCCATATGTTTTGGACTTCACATCCCAGTATTCCTGTTGGCCAAGCTGGCTGAGGCTTGTGGGAATTGAATTCCAAAACACCTGGAGGGCCAGTTTGAGAACCAGTGTCCTACAACATCATTGGCAACTCACCTTTCCTTCAGTCTTTAGCTTACTGTCCCATTGTTATCTCTTTCAGACTCCTTGTCCAGGTTCCTTTCCCCTACTTTCTTTATGCACCAGCGTTGTATGAGACTTTTAAAGACAGGCTAATTTTTCCCTACCTCTAAGGAAACTAGATTACAAACTGAGGTCCAAAACACTTTGCAGAACTAATTGTTTGAGACTGTTTTAACTGTCCCAGATCATTATTAGGGAATCTTGGGAAATATAGTATATCATGGCACTAGAGCTTTCTAGATAGAAGGCTGTGTCTCACAAAACTAGTTTCCAGAATTCCCTAGCAATGAGCAGGGCAGTTAAAATGGTTTCAAACTGGATTATTCCTGCAATGCGTGTTGGACCTTAGTTTTCTGAACAGTTTGTTGGCATGCTCACTCAGTCATATCAGTGTTGGAAACTTCAACACAAATGCAGTGCCAGTGTTTCCGCAGTGCCTTGCTTCCTGTGTACTTCAAAGCTTCACATATTAATTTCTTGTACAGCCAAAATGAGATTATCAGTCTGGGTTCTTCTTGCTCCCAGTTGCTTTCCCACATATTGTAAATGTAATCCAGCTATACTTAATATTCCACTGAAACTCAATGAGCTCTAACTATGGAACTTAAAAGGTCATTTCTTTTCTTCAAATTCATCCCTATATGTAGCACTGAATAAGAATCATATCTGGTATTGATGTATATATATTTTCATTTCATTTCAGATTGTCCTTTACAAAAAATGAAACGTACAGTATGAAGAATGGCTGTTGTGAAAACACCAGGCATTTGTCATGAAGAGAAAGTCTAGAGGTCTCTTTTAAATATAAACATTCCTCTGAGATTTTACAAATATATTGGAAATTAAGAAAAAATTTAAGAGTGGTCAGTCATTGTTGCGTGCCTTTGTTTCTGATTTATGGTGACCTTATCATGGGATCTTCTCGGTAAGATTTGCTCAGAGTTGGTTTGCCACTGCCTTCCCCTAAGGCTGAGAGCATGTGACCTGCCCAAGGTCATCCAGTGGGTTTCATGACTGAGTGGGGAACTGAACTCTGGTATCTAGAATCATAGTCCAGCACGCAAACCACGCTGGATCAGTCATTACCTTTTTAAAAAATGCCAGACTCCTTGTGCTATATGCTATCTTGTTTGAGAAACTTGGCATGATGTTTCTTAGTTTTCAGTTCTGTGTTTGCCGTGAGATAATACCACATAAGTGCTAGAAATATTAATAGTAAAAAAAAAAACTTTACAAGCAGATCAGTAAGAGAATTTAGATCGCCTAGGCATTTATTAATAGTAAAAGAAATGAAGCAATCCATTTTCTCATCTCTGCTTCCTGTTCTGTATCATACACAACCCCCCTCCCTTCCCATCAATTGCATCCAGTTCTTATTTCTCTCTGCCACTGGGTACTGTTTTGACCCAGTGAAAAGAACTGTTGTATTAAGATTCACTTTAGTGATGAAAGCTGCACTAGGCTGGGGTCTTTCTCATCTCATAAAAATTACTGCCAATGCATGGCAAGCTCATACTAAGTAAGCAGGGTTTTTTAAAATTAAAATTAATGTTTAAAGCAAGCCACAGCTAATTCAAGTTGCTAAATTAGATAGGAAGTAGACAGGTACAGATGTAGGCTTCCACACATTCCTCTTCTTTTCTTTGCAATTAGAGACAAACACAGCCAACACTGAGACAATTAGTTAAGGCTGTTGAATCAAAGTAAATTAAATAAAAGTAATAATTTTGCTCACAGTAAAGATGACAAAATTGTGTTATGAATTTTCATTCCTACACCAACTACAAATCCCTTTATTGTGTGTTTAGTCCTTCATATCATAGAAAAAGGTTTCTTTAGCCTTAATAGCTATTCACTTTTTAAAAAAGGAAACTTCTATCAAATACCTTACTTGATCTCATGCAAAGCAGAGGGGATAGTATCTTGCTTTATTTAGAGAATAAGGATTTTGTAGGAATGTATGAGGGGAAAGTGTTGGGAATAAAATCCTATGTAACTCCCACTGAACAAAGTGGAACTTCTGAATACATGTGCATGGGATTGATGTCTTAGATATGTATGGGAAAAAACAGGTAGCAGGAGTGAGTCCCACAATGTAAGACATTTTCTAATAAATCCCTATGTTGCTTGGGCATGGCAATGGGAAGAAAAGGCAAAGTTTTTGGATGTATTTATTGGTTAGACACACATTTTCTTGGTAATGTCAAACAATATTCAACAGAAATTAGAAGACAATCATCCTATAATGCATGCATGTTCATTTGTGAGGCAGACAGTGAGAAACATTTTAAAATAGTCTGTTAGGATAGCTAGAGGGCTAAGATTTAGAAAAGCAAAGTATGGACTGGAATTTCAGAATTGAGTTTAAAAGTCAATCACTTCAGGGTAAGTAAAATGAATTGTCAACTCTGATATTAAAACTGTACAATGCCACCTAATTTGGTAAGATTGTTTCATTTGTTGTCCATTTGCTGTTTGGTTCAACAAGGCAGGCAAGATGGTGTCAAATCAAATCTGTTCCTCTTTCAGCTATCACAGTATAATCTTTTATACTGAAGTTTCCAAAAGTTTCCATCAACAAGGCCAGAATCTAAAGAGGTTGACCGCATTCAGAGCTCATGGAATAGGTTTCTGATAAAGTATTTGGGCCATTTATTCCAGTGGGACTTGAACTAACTTCCTCTTCCTTAGAGTCTATCCAAGACCTTATGTTGATACAGTAAGAACTGTTGCCCAATCTAGATACCAGCTCCATAATCTAATCTATAGAAATCAGCTTCAGAGCCAAAGCCTTGAATATATATCAGTACTCAACAGTTTATACACAAAGAACATAACTAATTAAAATCAATGGACTTAGGTGTGGTTAAGTCTAGGTTAAATCATGCCTAAAACATATTTCTAGGCTGGTTTCAATTAGGAACTCAGGAACATCAGTTGTTGGTTTTAAAGATTATAATTAATTGATCTTGATCTACATGTCTTCAGTATCTTTAACTTATTTTAAGTTTCCTATATCCCCAATGCATACACTAACTAGTGTGTGGAATTGAGGTTTGTTTGGTTTTTAAGACTGCAAGGCATTACCTAAAATCAAAAGAAGTTCTCAATTTTCATCTACATGTAAAGATGCTGGACAATAAAAGGAGGAAAAAAACATTTAAACTATTGCTAGAAATGGAAAGTTTGTTCCCACAGGGCTTCAAGTATTTTCAGTATATTTATAAATATATATGGGAATTTTACTATTTAACTGAGTACATAATTACTGTACAATTAACATTCCTCTTGCTATGCTTCAACTGATACTGCATGAGAATTTTATTTTGGCAGCATAGTAGTACCTGTTATTGAAGTATATATCAGGAGTGAAGTCTATGTTCCTTACCTGTCCTGGCTGCATGTTTAGGCTGCTTATCTAGTAGACCACCTTATCTAGATAAAGTAAGCCCAATCACAAGATTAGCACAAAAACTCCAACTACATAAAGTTAAGTAATGTAATAGGAACTTGTTTACTGGTCCACTATGCTAAATACATGAACAGCAAATCACACCTACAGAAGCTAGAATATCCATTAGATTCTCTCCCCCTCCCCCCCCATCTCTCACTGTTTCTACACTTTAAAGTGAATGGGATTTTTTTAAAATTCAAGACCTGTTTACACCATTTTCAATGCTACTATTGCAGACTTGAAAAGCCTACTTGTGGCAATAAAGTCTGATCCACACTATGCTCATTGGGCACATAACTACCATTTACAAGACTACAGCAGTACCTACTAGCAGTTTCTGCAAAATATACTGAAAGCTGAACCTTGTAGCTGTTACATATACAGGTTTGCCAATGATAAGAGAAGGCCATGTGCTATCTCTCAGTTTACAGTGTGATCATGGGCCAGCTTTTTAAGAGATGGAATCTTGAATAGAACTAGGTATTCATTCATCTGTTGTTAATGGTACAACCCAGATAAATATAATGACAAGATCCTCTTTTTTTCCACACTGAAGATCCTGATATACCAGTACGTATGGAAAATCACAGCCACAGAGACTTCTGGGGATGCACAATCTGATATATTTAGGAAGAAAAGGAGGGACAGTCCTCCAAAGTCCCAAAGATGGCAAAAATAGTTCCAGGTCCCCAAAAATTTGCCCACTTTGTTGTAGGGTGTCACACACGGTTACACCCATATTCTATTTTAACAGAATAGGTATAATTAAGGGAGAATATACAGAAGGTTCAGCATAAGTAGAACTAAATCCCTACAAACAGGAACTTGAAATATTTACATGAAAAACACCTTTGTAACTGATGGTCTACAACAGTTTCAAGAAAAGATTCTGTTTCCAGTGTACAGAATTTAACACAAAGCAAACTGCTAGTGTTATTTTCAGTGCATTTGTTTCACATGGTTACACACAACACACAAGAGCAACTCTAAATTTCAAGGAATATTGCACAGCCACAAAATGGAATCATTTACACATACAGTCAGTAAGCATTTACTCATGATTTCATACACTGCTAATTTTTTAAATATATCCTTAAGGGAAACAAGGGGATGCTTCACAGAAATAGTTGTACTGTTAGATAGTCCACGCCAAGTCACTGGAAGAAGCCTCACTCATTTTAGGCTTGAATCTGAAGCTCAATCCATCCTAATCTTCTGGTTGGTCATCCTATAAATGATGCTGTCATAGCCTGGATCCATATTCCAGAGATTGTAGGAAATAACAATCACTGCAATGGCAAGGCCTATCATGATCCAGAAAACTATGTTGAAGACAACGGCATAGTTGAAGTTGTATGAATATCCTAAGTTATATGGATTTTCAGACTTGCTCTGTAACAAAGGAAAAAAATATTCTTAATAAAGGAAGGATAAAGAAATGAGCATATGTAAAAATCCCAACAAATAATTGATTTAATAATGAAGAAAAGCAACAGCTCATAATGTATACACAGTTCATTAGTATTCTAAGATCTGAGGCTTTTTGTCTAAACATAATTCCAGTCTTTGGGCAGACAATAGCATTAAATGAAAACAAAAAAACTAGAAGATAAAACCCACAATCCAAACCAGAATGAAGACCACAGAGCCTCAAAGGTTTGTATAAATAGCCAGGTTTTAATTTGGTGCTGACACAAGTTTTTCCCTAATGTTTTGATCAGAATTTTTAGAGAGCAGTTGGTTCTCTCCATTCATATTTGAAATCCCCTTGAGAAAAATGTTATAGAGCAAGTGCATCATCTCCCTCTAAAGCAGTCTGGTATCCCATATAATATAGTATGTATTTGATTCATGGCATTATTGATGAAGCCCTTAGTTATGGATAAGCAGCTCATCTGGGCTCCACATTCATATAATACTAGAATTCCACCCCACCCCCCATGTTGAATACTATTTAGTGCACTGGGCAGCTGAGAGAAGAACAAAGCACAGTGTAGGAAAGTTATCACTTGATAGAATAAATTCTAAGTGACTTGTTTAGCTATTCCATGAAATTCACAAGATACTAGGTTATACTTGATACGTTTAGTGAGAGCTTGTACAACCTGTGAAGTTGACTGCAGGATGGATCGTGACTTCCTCACAAAGGGAGTGTCAAACGTCTTCACTGTCACCACTTCTACCACTGCATTCCCACCATATAGGCTGTACATCTCATCTGCAAACTGAAACCAATTTAAATTCAGAAAACACAGAGTGTATTACATTATTTTTATCCTGTCCTCTATCTGGGGGGTCTCAATGTAGTATAGTCAATCAAGACAACTTACAAACAAAATAGAAGATAAAACCCACAATCCATAAGTTTGTATGAGCAGTTAGGGTTTAATTTGGTACTGAAATGAGACCAATGTTGGCGTAAATTGGACCTCCAAGGATAAGAGATATACAATTTGAACTGTAACTCAACAGTAAGCAGCACAGCTCCTTATGGTATTTGGTTTTACCTTTACGAACATATCCAGTGGTTTAAAGGTAGAATGATAAATACTAGTCAAAACCAGTATTTTTTTTTTCAAATGCCCAAACCTAATTATTTGGAAGTTATTTCAGATTTTCAGTGGAAATATTTTCAAGTATTTTGTTTCAGGACTATAGTACTAGCCCCTGAAGACTCACAAAGTCTACCATCTCACATTTTGTATTTCCTGCATATCTCTTAAATCACACTCCATTAATAATGTGTGCAAGGCCAGAGAAATCCCTAGCATCCTTACATTAGGATAAAAAATAATTTCACAGAACTCAGTTATAACGTTTTAGCATTCGAGAGCTGCCAGAGTTTTGATATAGATTAAAAACATACATTTTGTGAAGCCACGTTGTAGTCAACAGCTCACAAGAAGAGCAAATTTTTGCAAAAACCAGGTTATTCAATCCATTTATGACTAATTTGTAAAGAATAGTTTATTCACATATCCAGTATCATTTCATCTGTACAGTTTCCTATCAATAGCAACAAATCACTGTTTGTTTCTCTTCTAAGTGTCCTGACTAACCACTGCAATATTAATAATGACTAGGACAACAGACTGATTTGACCACCAATTCTAGCCATCTAACCATTTTAATTTGAAGTATCTATGACTGTTGCATTACATAACTCTGAAAACAAGAAACACTGTACCAGATTATTAATTTTTTCCCCTTTATTTGGACTAGAAAATTTGGCATTTAATTATTTAACAGGATCTTAGCTCATGGTACCTTTTGTAGAGAGTCTGCAAGAATCTGAGAGGCATCCTTGAACTGCTGTGAATCCTCTCCGTAGCGCTTACCAATTTCTTCCAAACCAGAGAGCTCTAGAGAATATAGATCCGGTGAATGATCCTTGGCTAAATGTTTGTGCCTGGAGAGCTTGGGAGATTATAGGGAAAAATGTAAAAAAGAAAGGATGGCAAAAATGCAGGTGCTTTGAATTTACAAACATAGCTTTTTATGCCACCTTATTTTAAAGGACCATTGGCCAGGATCATTCTTCTGTCTTGTTCCCTCAGTCATTTACAAAATCATTGCTTAGCTAGCTAGCAATCACACATGTTTTTCCCCCTCTCTTTTTCATTTTGAAGTTTCTTCAGCCAGCTGGCATCAAATGAGCGGAAAAGAGTTACATGACCAGAAAATTACATGTGGCTGCTATCCCTATGCCTGAGGCCAAATGGCAACCAGCTTTTGTCCAGTTTCTGCCAATGGACCATTAGCAACCAACTACAGAGTAGAATTAAATACTTGTTTATAGAGTCTGTGCTTACCAAGCTTGTGATATCATGCAAAACTTGTAATTCTGACAGGAAGAGGAGGTCAACCTAAGGAAAGAACAATCTTAAGTATTTTTGAACAGGAACTGAATAAACAGCTCATCTACACTGAAGACTCTCAAAGCCAGCATAGACATCATATTATTAGCAGAGATAGCAAGAGGAAACTCACTCAAAACACTTGTTTACTGACTAATTGCTTACTGTACAAAGGACTCACAAATGGATCTCATCTATGGTCAAATGTTAACCATAAACCAATGATGAACATCATTGATGCATTTTGTGAATTGGTACTTTCCCTTGTGTAATAAATACATAATCAGCTAGAATTTCAGTGAGAGTCTAATTTTTATATCTCTACACAGGAACACTCTAGAATCACTTCCTGAGCAAAAATATGTACACATCTAAACTAGAACATCTTTCTTTATTTGAGGAGGAGGGAATAAGGAATGGAAGAGCAGACTTTAATAATTTGTGACTAATCTTGACTTACCTCACTGTTTCGGCTCAGTGAGCTGAGGGGAAGGGAAGCAAGAATGGAATTCTCTTGGAATAATCTATTCCGAAGCTGCCGGAGCGTGACAGAAAGATCCTCAAATACGGAATTTGCCTTTCCAACCATATATACCCTCTGAAACAACCACCATTTCACATTATGAGAATGAATTAATACTAGGTTACTTTCCTAAGACATATTTGCTGAATAGCAACTATTTTCTAACATTTAAGATTTTACACAATCTCTGCTTGAAAGCATGTATTGCATGTGAGCTAAATGGCCTCCTACATTTGGGGCCAAGAGGCACATTTAGAATTTTGAGGAACTATGAAGGGTTTCATCACAAAATAGCTTCCATGTCAGTAGAGCACTCACAAAATGGTTGCAATTGTGGATGGCAATTAGTTAAACCCATTTTGGCAACAAAATATTAGAACACAAGTAGGATGCCCTAAAACATGAATAAATACAGGTGAGATCTGAGCACCAAAATATAACCCTGAAATTCTGAAATTTCAGTTCTATCTTGGGTCTCAAAACACAAATAAACAGACACAAAGCTGCTCACCTGAGCTATTCATTTTCCTGTCCTTTCAGGATCACCTTCCAGCATAACCTCCTTTTATTCTATATTATTTATCAATAAATCCTAAATATCAGTAGGGTACTTTGTCTGCACAGGATGTTGTATTGCTGGGTGCACTGGTGTCCATGAGGACCATGATGCCTATTACCAATATATGATTTCAGTGTTTTCTGTTTTAAACAAAGGAATTGGTACTTACTTCTTCACTGGGAGCTAGCTGTACAACTACAGGGGTTTCTTCAGAAAACAAGGTATGAATTGCATTTGCAACACCATCCAGACTGAAAGGAACTGCCTAGGACAATTTAAAAAAATGCTTCTAAAACTTCTGGCTCAGATTTATGAAACAGTACAAAATAGTAACTTCACAGTATCTGCCTATGTGGAGGTTTTACTGCATAATTTTTTTAAATTCTAGAACTGATACAAAATAGCAGTTGCATGTCACAAACAATATAAGCAGCATAAATCTACAATCCTTTGCAGCAGGAATCAGGTGCATGTAATGTAGTGATCAGGAGCTTCCAAGCATTACTTTCAAACATGGGCAGCTGAGCATAGAAACATGGAAACTGCCTCATGCTGAGTCAGATTACTGGTCCAAGTCCTTTGCAGTTAAATCTATTTTATACTAAAGTTCTATATAATGCTATCAGTTAAAGAAATAACAAACATCTTTCATGATATGCAGATAAAGAATATTGGTTTGACTCATATACCTGTACTTCAGCTTACACTACCCAAATACAGTTTATTCTTTTTGATTTATTGTATTTGGTGTTGTGTGGCTTCAAATCGTTTATGGGAACACTAATCTATCTCTGGGTTTCATATAAAGATTTGTTCAGAAGGGGTTTGCCATTGCCTTCTTCTGAGGCTATGTGACTTGCCCAGTTGGTTTTCATGGCTGAGCCTGTTCTCCAAGAGTCCTGGTCCAGCATCAAGCCCTACATTGTGCTGGGTCTCTGGTTTATTGTATACTGTGTTAATTTATGGGTTTAATTTTATACTTCTAAGCTTTTCCTTTTCTATTATTTGTACTAGCTTTTTGTAGAAGTTTTCAATAAATACACAGGAAATGACCCGTCCAACAATAATTTGAGTTGATCCCAGCTCATGATGACCCAATGAATGAGATGCTTCCAATCCACTCTGTCCTCAACCACCCTGCTAATGCCCTGCAGGCTCAGGTCTGTGGTTTCCTTGATTGAGTCTACCCATCTTGTGTGTGGTCTACCGGTCTACCTCTCTTTCTAGTGCCCTCCACTTTTCCTAGCATTATTGTCTTTTCTAATAAATCCTGCCTTCTCATGAGATGTCCAAAGCACGACAGCCTCAATTTAATCCTTCAATTGCTGTTTCCCATGGTAAAGAGTAGTTACTGTATCATCCTTGTAGTGCAAAAAGCCATTAGGGGACCCAAGGTCCATGTACACTTCCCACATGCCCATCCAACTTTTCCCTCTAGTTCCAGAACAGACATAATTTGTCAAAGAGTAAGAAGGAGAATTGGACAGGCAATGGGGGAATTTTCTGTTCATTATACTGGCTCTTCATAAATATGATATAATAGGCATCACTGAAACCTGGTGGGATGGTTCTCATGATTGGAATGTAGAAATAGAGGGATTTAAGAGAAACAGGCCAAACAGGAGAGGAGGAGGAATAGCATTATATGTCAGGGATATTTACACCAGTGAAGAGATCCAGGACATCAATACTGGAAGCCAAGTGGAGAGCATCTGGATAAAAATTAAAGGAGAGGGAAACAACATGGATGTTACTGTGGGAGTCTACTACAGACTCCCGACTCAGGCAGAGGAATTGGATGATGCCTTTCTAGAACAGATGACCACACACTCAGATAGGAGAAATATAGTAGTAATGGGTGACTTTAACTTTCTGGATATTTGCTGGAATTCAAATTCTGCCAAATCCTCAAGGTCTAGCAAATTCCTCACTTGCCTTGAAGACAATTTCATTGTGCAAAAGGTGGAACAGGCAACAAGGGGATCAGCTATTTTGGATCTGATCTTAACTAGCAGGGAAGACCTAGTTGATGGGGTGCAAGTGGTTGGATCTTTAGGTGGGATTGACCATGTCCTCCTGGAGTTATACAGTGGAAAGGTGAAGCTAGGCATAGTCAGACACGCATTCTAGACTTTAGGAGAGCTGATTTCAATAAACTTAGAGAAATACTGGGGGTGATCCCATGGTCAGGAATACTAAAAGAGAAAGGAGTTCAAGACAGATTGGAGTTCCTCAAAAGGGAGATACTGAAGGCACAATTTCAAACGGTTCGAATGAGGAAGAAAAATGTGACATGTCTCAAGAAACCAGTATGGAAGACTAAGGAACTTTCAACTGAGATAAGTTTTAAATGGAACATTATCAAATTTGCAGATGACACTAAATTAGGAGGAGTAGCTAATACCCCAGAGGACAGGATCTGAATTCAAAATGACCAGAATAGACTAGGAAGCTGGGCCAACGCTAACAAAATGAAATTCAACATGGAGAAATGTAAGGTACTCCACTTAGGGCAGAAAAATGTGTTAGGGACGTAGAGTGACTCATGTCATTTCCTGACAAAATGAAATGCACAGATATAAGATGGGGGACACCTGGTTGAATGAAAGTATGTGCAAAAGAGATCTAAGAATCCAAGTAGACCATATGTTGAACATGAGTCAACAGTGCGATGCAGCAGCTAAAAAGGCCAATGCAATTTTAGGTTGCATCAATAGAAGTATAGTGTCTAGATCCAGGGAAGTAATAGTGCCACTCTATTCTGCTTGGTCAGGCCCCACCTGGAATACTGTGTCCAGTTCTGGGCACCACAATTCAAAAAAGATGTGGAGAAACTGGAGCGGGTCCAAAGGAGGGCAACTAAGATGGTGAAGGGTCTGGAAACCAAGCCCTATGAGGAACGACTTAGGGAACTGGGGATGTTTAGCCTGGAGAAGAGAAGGTTAAAAGGTGATATGATAGCCCTGTTTAAATATTTGAAGGGATGTCATATTGAGGAGGGAGCAAACTTGTTTTCTGCTGCTGCAGAGACTAGAACGTGGAACAATGGATGCAAACTGTAGGAAAAGAGATTCCACCTCAACATTAGGAAGAACTTTGTGACGGTAAGGGCTGTTCGACAGTGGAACACACTGCCTCAGAGTGTGGTGGAATCTCCATCCTTGGAAGTCTTTAAGCAGAGGCTGGATGGCCATTTGTTGGGGATGCTTTGATGGAGAGTTCCTGCATGGGAGGGGGTTGGACTGGATGGCCTATGTGGTTTCTTCCAACTCTATGATTCTATGATTCATGTTATCTATGTATGTGTCCAATGTCCATGTATGCATGTCAGTAGGAAGAGCAGAATGAAGACCTAAATGAATATAGAGCCTCTTCAAAAGCTAAGAAACAGAGAATACAAAAGATACCTTATACTCAGGCTAGAGGAAAAGCCCTTCTGGACTCTTATAGCTGGTGTTACAAAAACGAAAATTCAATGCATTCTCCTCCACAGTATTGATGTTAGGAATGAACAGAAACATCACACTGCACTCTAAAAATTGTTGAAAGGCAATCAGTGCACAGATTTACTGAAACAAAATTCTCCAAAAGACAAACAGACATGACTTCTATTTACCTACTAAAGTTTGCATTTCATGTATGTGTACAGATTCAGAGCTCACATATGCAAAGTGTAAGCAGTCAAAAATTAGAAAAATTCCATTTTCCTATATGAAAGTTTTGGTTCCTGGAGCAGATAATGGGATTTAAAACAAAACAGACAAAACAGTACTTACATTCTCAACTGGGTAGGAGATGCCACTCTTAGGCAGTGTTAACTTGTCTAACCCTGTCACGGTCACTAAAACTGTAGCTCGAGGACGCCGGAAGAGATCCCCTACTGCTAGTCCAGGCCATGAGAGATCCTGTAATATTTCACAATTGGGGGAGGGGAGGAATTAGTTTCCTTTAAAAAGTAAGATAAAACTATACTTACATAAAAAGTCATTTTTGACCTATGATGGGGACATAGAGAGGATGTTTGCTATCTTGTGAAAAGAACATGCTGCTTTGAATATTTATAGATAGAAACATGCATATTATTGAAGTAATGAAGTATTATCTGTAATTTCACCATTTTTGTAAATACACTTGAAAAAACCATGCCATGGTTTATCTGAAAATCCCCAAACAGAGTGCCAAATAACAGAGGTTAGCCCTAGAGGGATTTTCAAAAAAGGTGATCAGTACTGTGACTTAAGAGACCCACTGGTTACATACATCCTCAATAGAGAAGCCCATGGATAACGCTGCCACATCTGGAATCCGCTCTCCAGGTATTGGCCAACTTCCTTCACGGAAAACAACTGACTCAGGAGATCTTAACACACTGAATTCATTAGCAGAAATACCTGAAACAGGAAAACAAAGGTAATACAAGGAAAATTTGGTTAGGGACATATGCAGCAGAGATGGGGTAGCAAAATGGGTCATATCACTTCTGACTATAAATATAGATACCATTTCTGAATGGTAAAAAGAAAAATTGCTCTATAAACAGAAGAAAAACATATCTACAACAAGAAAGTTGTAGCCCATGGTTTATATCACTAGTTCCAACTAGCAATTAAAAAGATTTGCATATTGATTTACCATTCAGTAACTGATTCAATGGGTCAACAATAGTTTGGCCTAGTAATTGGATTTAAAGTTTGGTCTTTGCCTACTGATCAGTCAATGTAATGATTTTAATGTTGGACTAGGACTTGAATAAAAGCTAAAGGTATTCCCCATTAACAACATTGTTGTGTCGGAACATAGGGGGCAGTGCTCATCTCTGTTACTAAACCGAAGAGCCAGTGTTGTCAGAGACAACTGACAGCAGAATGCTGTTTTGAACAGAACACTGGACTCAAGACATAAGTTCAAATCCCTACTTGATCATAGAAACCCACTGGGTGACCTTGGGCAAATCTGCCTGTGTTTCAATGATAGCTAGATCTTAAGCTCCCTCCATACTGGTAACGCTATGACTGGTACAACTATGATCTTCACTTGATGACTGTAACATTGTTTGAGCTAGTTCATATATTCATTTGCAGGTCACCAAATATAAAGTAATAATGTAATGTGTGAACCAACAGTGGAGACAGAAAGCTGAAGGTTAGAAACTGAAACTATTTTGTTACCTCTGTTTAGTCTAACTGGTTAACCCAATCCAAACACACAAAATTCCTTGCCTATTCCTATCTTTCAGTCTTCTCCGACAAAATTCCCTCCAGGTGTGTCAGATGCAGTAGGAACATACAAAAACCTCTAGCAGTTATAATTCTTCAACTACATTATTTCCATTCAGTTATTCCGGCCGTTTTAACCTTGGAGTCAGCTTTAACCTGCATTCAAGGTTATGTGTAAACATACCGGGTATTGACAGTAAACATGCACCAGCCAATAAAACTAGTTTACACTAACAGAGGTGTATGGGTAAATACTGTCTACCTGACAAACCATGTGAGTGTAGGGCAAAAGAGTGATTCAAGGTTTTTTTTTTGGGGGGGGGGTTTAAAAATCCTAGAGTCTTTTCTTAAAGACACTTCCTTTCTCCTAGCCCCTGTAAGACTGGGGAAGGCTATTACTAATCAACCACATTAACAGTTTAAGGAGGATTTAGTCTCAAGAGGATTTTTAAACTTGACAATTCTCAAGGAAAATATAGTTCTTCCATATTATACTGAACTTTAAGATTCTTTAAAAGAGAGAGAGAAAAAAAATCTGGGAAGTACAGTATTTATTACTTTGGAGTGAACATTTCTGTTTTTGTTATGTTACCCACGCAGCTATGAACTCAAATATCTGAATTTATGTTCTTGAAACTAAGACTCCGTTTTCCCTATCTTGCAGTATGAACAACAAGAACTTGTGGCAATTCAGAGTCACCATGAACTGTGGAACTATTTTTTCCAGCCATTCTCTAGAAGAATCTCTAGATTTTCAGTTTTGTAGTCTCTAGGCACAATGGATTTTTCACATCTTTCACTTTTTTAGACTTACACACACTCATGAATTCACATGTGTTTGTGCAAGAGTTATATATTCTTTATTAAAATAAAGTAAATCGATTAGCATAAATTTTGTGCTTCCCACAGAGCAAAATAATAATGTGAAGTCACTAAACAAATATGACTACATGACAAAAGGACAAGAGAAAACACTGTACATGTTTGCCCCCCCAAAAAACATATTTACATCTGCATGATCTGCACAGTTTTAGAAATGCAGCAAAAGTGTGAAGACAAGACATTTGTTTTGTTAAGACAAAAATCAAGATTTCAGGAATACAAATTGTGACTGCTAGAATCTTAAAGAGGCAGAATCTACTACTATGCACAGCTCTCAGTACATTCTGCAGCATACCCAAATCACATACATATAGAATCAGAGTTGGAAGGGGTCCAGAAGCCATTGAGTCTAAACCCTTGTTCCAGTTAAGAGCATTCCCACCAGGTAACTGTCCAGCCCCTTTTCAAAGATGTTCAGAGAAAAAGACCCCACCACTTCTTTAGGTAATCACTTCCACTACCAAATTAGTTTTAAGACATTCCTTCTAATGTTCTACTAAACTCTACCCTCCAGCAATGTAAATCCATTAGATGGGGTCCTATCTGCTGGGGCAGAGAACAAACCTTCACCTCCACTCTGTGACAGCCCTTTAAACAGTACCATTATGCCCCCAGCCCCAGTTTTCTTTTCACCTCTCTCAAAACAATCCCTTGCAAGTTGGCAATGGAAGTTCATGAACACAGTGTATCACAGGGAAAAGTCCAAAGCTACTCTGATTTCCCATTACTAAACCTGAGACAAACCATACAGATTAAATGAAACAAGTAAATGGCACTGCCTTCAATTACATCTGGAGGGACAATTATTTCAAGAAATAGAATTCAAAGCAGTTGCCATTTTAGGTCCAAAAACACTGTAGAAATAATCCATCTTGAGACTGCCTTACTTGCCCTGGCTCAGTGCTTGGGAATCCTGGCAATTGCAGTTTGTTGTACTTGTCCAGATGAGTTCATAGAACCATAGAGCTGAAAGAGACCACAAGGGCCATCCAGTCCCAGAGCTCTGACAGAGAAGGCTAAATGTCTCACATAGGTTCCCAGAATTCCCTAGCACTGAGCCAGAGCAGTTAAAGTGGTCCCAAATTGGATTATTTTTGCAGTGTGTTTTGGACCTTACTTATATTGGCTTATTTTCTGAAGCAAGGGAAGCTCGTATCCCTTCTTCTTAATAGCATGAGGGAAAAGTGCATGATTGAAAAGTGCATGAGGGAAAGACTTCTAAACCATGGTCAAATGATAATCGGGTACTTTTTATAAACCTGGTCTTAAGTTACAATGAAATCTGTCTAAATATTTATAATACCTAGTGCACCAAGAAGTTGTGAATAGAGTGATTTTTTTGAATTGCTGTGTTGTTGTGTGCCTTCAAGTCGTTTCCAACTCATGGTGACCCTATCATGAGGTTTTCCTGGCAAGATTTGTTCAGAGGGGGTTGCCTTTGCCTTCCTCTGAGGCTAACAGCGTGCGTTGGCTGAAATCACCCAGTGGGTTTCCACAGCCAAGCTAGGAGTCAAACCATGGTCTCCAGAGTCATAGTCCAACACTCAAACCACTCTTTTACTGAATATGTCCTGAAGACTGAGGTTAATCTGAACTGGGCCTAACCAAACATGTGCTGTATGAACAGGAACTGAACAGCAACTCTTGGTTTTTCCCCAAAACACAAATAAAGAACATCAAGTCAGAAGGTACTGTGAACAATCCATATCTCACACAAGACAAAATAGCTGGAATTCTTGAGATTAGCCAAGATCAGAACTGGCGACATACAAATACAAAGAGCAGAACTATTTGAGAAAAAAACTCCATGGAGTTATGACTAAAAGACCAAGTTCTGCTGTGTAAAGGGAAGTGAAAATGGTTTCATTCTGCCGGCCTTCATATGCAACAAGGAGACTATAGTACTTTCTGATGAGTATAATAATCTGACATTTTAAAGTTAAAAGCATGCAGAAACTGGTGCAAGGAAGATGGTAGTTACCCCTTACTTACTTTATGTTCCGCGTTTCCACCAGAAGATGCTTTTGAATTATTGCTCCATGAAGGCAGGGGAAAATACACATAATACAAAAAAGCAAGGAGGGGAGGCAGAATTTCAAGAGGAATTTGGGCTTTCGATAGCTGTTTTGCCTGGAAACCCCACAAGAGAATGTCACAGATAGCTGCTATGTAACAACATCTAATTTTTGCACCAAACTGGCTGGTCAGGAACTTACGGTATCATATTTAGTACTTTTAATATTAGTCTGTCCAGAGGAAACCATGCCCTATGAGAAGCAACTTAGGGAGCTGTGTATGTTTAGCTTGGAGAAGTGATGTTTAGCTTGGAGAAGGTCAAGAAATGATATGATAGCCCTGTTTAAGCATTTGAAGAGATATCACCTTGAGGATGGAGCAAGCTTGTTTTCTGCTGCTCTAGAGAACAGGACCCAGAACAATGGATTCAAACTACAAGAAAAGAGATTCCACCTCAACATTAGGAGGAACCTCCTGACAGTAAGAGATGTTTCATAGTGGAAAACACTCCTTCAGAGGGTGGTGGAGTCTCCTTCCTTGGAGGTCTTTAAGCAGAGGCTGGATGGCCATATGTCAGGGATGCTTTGATTGTGAGTTCCTGCATGGCAGAATGGGGTTGGACTGGATGGCCTGTGTGGAGACAGAGCGCAAAGGCTTGGAACAGAGCCCTGGGACCAAGGCAAAGCTGGGGAAGGGAGCAGAGAGGAAGAGAAGGAGGAGGGAGAGAAGGCCGGGACCAGAGCCTTGTCCTCCTTAGCAGTGATGACACCTCTGGGCACCTTCAAGGCTCCTTTGCCTCCTAAGCCCAGTCTGCATCAGTACTGGAGAAATAACCTGGTTTGGCACTCTTTAACTCTTTCTGGCTCAAGGCTATGGAATTCTGGGAGTTGGGAGTTTGTTGCGGGGGCAGGAAATTATTCTATAATAACATAGTAGTATTAGTGTTACATTGGGTGGGGCAGAGAGAATATGATTAACAGTTAATGGATATGGGAAAATAAACTTTGCAGTGTACCCAGGTCCACTATAAACCATACCTATCACAACTTCCTAAGTAACACTCCAATGCTGTATTTCATTTGCATGTCCACAAACTCTTACGCCAAATCAAAGTAGTCAGCCTTGAAGGAGTTGTAAGACTTTGTCTGTTTCTGCTGCAGCAGACTAATACAAAGTATACAGAAATGTGGAAATGCTCCTCAAGGTTTGCTCTTCTGGAGGCTACACTGATCGCAAGAGAAAAATGGTGCATCGGGGTGAAAAAAAAGCTCTTTCCTATTCACAGCTCCCTCACAATCTGAACACATGTCAGAAGTGGGGGATGCCACCTGACATTTCATTGTATCCCCAAAGTCTCTTCCTTCCTCGAGTTAGCAATTCTATTAGAGAGCCAGTGTAGTGGTTTGAGCATTGGACTACAGTCCAAAACACACTGCAGAGATAATCCAGTTTGAGACCACTTTAACTGCCCTGGATCAATGCTAGGGAATCCTTGGAACTATAGTTCTGTGACACATTTAGTCTTCTCTGGCAGAGAGGCTTTGTTGCCACAATAAACTACAATGCCCAGGATTCCCTAGCACTGAGCCAGGGCAGTTAAAGGGGTCTCAAACTGAAGTGTGTTTTGGACCTATGAGTATGGAGAGCAGGGTTCATGCTTGATCATGAAACCCACTTGGTGACCTTAAGTCACACTCTCTCAGCCTCAGGGGATGGCAATGGCAAACTCTGCATAAATCTTGCCAAGAAAAGCCTGTGATAGGGTCGCCATAAGCTGGAAAGGGCTCAAAGGCACATAACACACACACATATATCTGGCCTAAATACCTGATCTGGCCTAAATACCTGCTGTGGTTCCCCATCATCTCAGTTCATCCAGATAATTTGGACTTCAGGTCCCACAACTCCTTATTGTTTGCTGCTGGGAGCTGAAGTCCAGAACAAATGGAGGAAGAAAGGCGAGGAACCACTGGGGGCCTAGAAGTAGAAAATAATAATAATAATGATAATAATAATATTAAAATTTATTTCTACTCTGCCTCTCTAATAAGATCGAGGTGGCTTACAACAATTAAATCCATACAATACAATAAAATAAAACCCACTATCCCCTCTCTCCTCATAACAAACCAACATAAGTCCAACATGACAATAATTATAATAAATAATTATATAATATTTATCTTATTTATATTATATAATATATATTATATAACATTATTATATAATATTATTATATTATTTATGTTATATTTATATCATATATTATAATTAACAATTATAATAAAATTATAAAATAAAAATAATTACAATAAAAAAGAAAAGCCCCTTTGAAAGGTGAAGCCAAAGAAATTAAGGATAATTTACATCTACAGATAAGACAAAAGGAAGTCAAAATCTAATTATGCTTGAGTTTATATATAACATGAATTAACTAAATCAAGTTTTTTTAGGGGGGAGGGAAAGGGGTGCATAATAGACTGCTATAGATACTATGCTTAATTTAAGCAACGTACAGTATCTGTTTTTGTTTGTTCATAGTTTTAAAGGAAGAAATGAATAGAGATTACATATATAATCATATACATATACATATATATGGAATTATGTATATAAATAAAATCTCCATAATTGTAAGACACTCTGATAACCTTTAGGGCTGAAGAACAGATTATAAATACCGTAAATTTTATATATATATATATATATATATGAATTTATTTATGGTATTTATACCCAACTCTTCAGTCCCAAAGGCTATCAGAGCACCTTACAATATATATATATATATATATATATATATTATTTATTTATTAAAGGTATTCATACCCCACTCTTCAGCCCTAAAGGCTATCACAGCACATTACAATAAATTTTATATCTATATCTATATAATTTATTTATGGTATTCATACCCCGCTCTTCAGCCCTAAAGGCTATCAGAGCACCTTACAATTATGGAGATTTTACACACACATATATATTCACACACACACACACACACACATATAATATTTTATATATATATATATATATATATATTCATACACACATAATATTTTATATGTGTGTATATATATATATATATAATACTAGATATGTATTTATGTATCTATAAAAGCCCCTTCTGGGAGCTAAGCAGGGTCATCCCCGGTTAGTACTTGGATGGGAGACCGACATTTATTAATTATTTCAGAGGAAAGCCTAAGAAGCCCCTGTGAAACCCATGGGGCACATATAAGTCAATAAATAAATAAATAATAATAATAATAAATAAACTTTATTCTTATACCCCGCCTTTCTGCTGCAGCAATCCAGGCGGCTTACAAAACGACTAAAACACATTGGAATAATACAAACTCCCTTAATAAATATGGCGGCGGCGGCCATTTCAGGGGAGTCTTACCCGCCACCAGCGCCGAGGCCAGGAGCAGCCAAAGCCCCACACCGGACCTCCGCTGCTGCCCCATGGCTGTCCCTCTGTCGACTGAGGAGAAAGAGGAAGTATAGACCAGCTGGCCCTCTCCAGGACCAAGCCTACGCCCGCCTTTTAATAACTGACTACCGCCTCAGCCAATCAGAGCGCGCCCTTCGCGGAGGAGGCGGGCTTAGATTTGGAGTGGCAAGGCCTTGTGACCAATAGCGGCGTCGGAGGCGGCGAGGCACGCGCACGGTGGTCACGGGTTTCTATGGAAAAGAAGGGCGAGGCTTCGGTTTGAGTGACAGCTGTGTTAGCCACTCACGGCGTAGTAGGGGATCGCTCGGCTCTCTTCCAAACCTATAAGAAAATGGGTTGGTTTTTTTAAATGTTTCTATCAGTGGAGCATGCGCAGATGGGTCGTTTCGAGGCTGAAAGGGCGGGGCTATCTCGATTGATTGACAGGAAATCTAGCCACTTAGAATAGGAAGGATCCCTTTGACGTTTTTGTGGTGATTTTTTTTTTCGGCTGAAGAGGGGGAGGGCTTCCGATGTGATTGGCAAGGCATCGAGCCAATAGGAGTCCGAGGGATCGAGAAGGCGGCCAATAGGAGGAGCAGCCGTTGGTCTCTGGCAGTTATTTTTTAACGGCTCTGAGGGGACGGAGGCCTTAGAGGTCAAAAATCCCCATAAGTCAAAGCAGTGTTTTTGGAATGCTGGATGAGGGTCTCTCATCATCATCTGTAGTGCAGAAACAATGCGTTTTGACACCGTTTTAACCACCATGACTCAATAATAAAAATAAATAATAATAATGAATAATAGTAATAAAATGCACATATATAGGATGGGGGACACCTGGGTTAATGAAACTGTGTGAAAGGGATCTAGGAGCCCTTGACTGCATCCGCACTGGGGACATAACCCAGTTTGGCACCGCTTTCATTGCCTTGGCTCAAGGCTATGGAATTCTGGGAGTTGGAGTTTGTTGTGGGGCCCAGAGCGGAGCAGAGCTCCGCTCTGGACCCTACAACAAACTCCAACTCCCAGAATTCCATAGCCTTCAGCCAAGATATTAAAGCGGTGCCAAACCGGGTTATTTCCCCAGTGCGGATGCAGCCAAGGACACGGCTATATCTTTGCATCCTACTACCTCAACGAGCCAACAGTGTGACGTGACAGCTAAAAAGGCCAATGCGATTCTAGGCTGCGTCAATAGAAGTATAGCATCTAGGTCAAAAGAAGTAATAGTGCCCACTCTATTCTGCTTTGGTCAGGCTTCGTCTGGAATACCGTGTCCATCGTTTTGGGCACCGCAATTCCAAAAAAGATACGGAGAAACTGGAGCATGTCCAAAGGAGGGCGACTAAAATGGTGAAGGCACATATATCTCTGTATGCAAACCCACAAACAGGGTTAGATCCGGCTTTACACATAGGTAATGGAGCTGATAGAAGTGTACCATACATCTGCCCCTGCACCGTCCCCTGAAAATCCTACATGAGGTTTATCACACTAGGGAGCAAACAGGATTTAAACAGGAATTAAACAGGAAATGTCCTATGTTAAGGCATTTCCTGTTTAATTCCTGTTTAATTCTCGTTTAAATCCTGTTTGCCCCCTTTGTGTGATAAACCTCATGTAGGAGTTTGCCCCCCTTGTGTGATTCTTGAATAGGGTGGGATGTTGTGTCGAGAGATGAGGAAGAAAGGAGAAAGTGCCCCCTTGGATGCCTGCCTCACCGTGCTTTTTATAGATCTTCCCTTTTCTCTCAGTTGTCCTGCATCACAATCATCCCTATTTAAGGGGGGAAAGGAGAAGACTAGGCCTCAGAGGCCCATCATCATCATCATCATCATCATCAATTTGTATCCTGCTTTCCCCCCAAAATTGGGACTCAAGGGTGACTCACAATTTTAAAGAACAACACAATCAGCCTCAGTGTCAATCTTTTATAGCATAAATGTTGTGTCTCCTTCCTTGCCTCTTAATACTGGCCCTGGGTTCTCGGACTGGTTTTGCAAATGGCATAAAATTTAAGGACATAGGAAACTGTTTATATGTAGTCAGACGCTGTCCATCTTGCTGAATGGCAGTGGCATCACTTTCAGGTTTCAGAGATCTTTGCCAGCCGTTCCTACCACCAGAAATGCCAGCAACTTTTCACAACCTGTGAATTTTTGCATGAAAAGCCCTATGGGCCTTCCCCAGTAAAGCAATTGCTGGAAAAATTTCAGCTTTGTTTACCAGGTAACAATTTACTGAGTTAGCATCTGGAAGGCGTCTGTACAGATGAAGTTCCTAAGAGGGTGGGAATTCATGTTAGAATTTCAGCCAGGCTTGGAAGATAAAATTTTAATGCCTATAATAACAATTCGATCAGAAATTGTGATTTGGCGTATACAAGTGAGCATGCACGCTTATCTTTCGTGAAGAGGGGATGTTTCCAAAATCTTTCAGAAAAAATGATGCACCAGGTGTATTCCTTAAGTTTTTTCTTGGTTAAATAGAGGCTGTTATAAACAGGAGCGCATACTTTGGAAGCATCCTGAAAGCAGCCATTGTAATACTTACAACGCAAATCAGTTCAAGGCAAAGGTGAGTTGGTTGCCCAAGCAAAGGATAGGGTAGATGAGTGGTACTGTCATTTTATGCAAGGCAAATCCGCCCAGGATAGTTTGTATGTTGTAACAGTTGGCAGCCTGAACTGAAATGAACATGCTTTACAAAGGGGCCACGTATTCAAGATAAAGAATTTGCTTGGAAAAGTTACTTTTTAATTAACCTACAGAATTTCAAGACAGCTTGGCCTATGACCATATCAGCTGGGGATTCTGGGTGTTGTAGTCCAGAAACACAACCAAGCACTGAATGAGAGAATTAATGAAAAGTTTGGGAGTTTGTTAAAAGAAGGGGATGTTTCATTGTCTCTGGAAGGATATATATTCTGCACTGCTTTAAAAGAAATAGACAATTTCTTTTGTTTACAGTTCTCTTAGCTTTCACAAATCCCCTGGTGCAACTGTTTCTAGTTATTTTTTATCACTGTTTTTAAAGAACATTTGAAGGGGCATTCTGACAGGATGTTTTCATGTTTTGTGCCTATTCTGTTGTCAGTCCAAAGGATTCCACCTACTCCCCAATAACAGCCAAAAGTAACATACAAAAGCCATGCACTACTTTTTAAACACCATAACCAGTCACAGGAATGAATTATTTAAACTATTATTGACTACTAAATGATCCAAAACCTGGCATACTTCTGAAATTAAGTTTACATATCTTTCATTTCCTTTATAAAAACCCTGAATCTTCAACACAGATAGAAAACCTTCAGTTTTTAAAATAGATTTTTACTGAGTCTATGCCTCAAGGCTTGTTTCTAGGTTGTGCACAACTTTCAGATCTCCTAGGATAATCTAGCTAGAAGCAACTAGTCAGCAGGCTTGGAAGGAAAAAAAATGATTGCAAGATTTATAATACTTGAGCTTTGAACAGTGATATTGACTAACCTTGCCAAGAATGAAATTAATCCCTGGTCAGTCATAGATCTGCTTGGCGGCCTTGGGCAGGTTACTGTCTCTGAGCTTCATTGCGTCTGCATTGGTAAAGGAGAAGCTATCATTTATCTGACAGGTTGCTGTAAAGATGAGAAATAAAAGGCTGCAAGTCACTTTACATTTTAAAAGTGAACTGAAATGGATTTGTAATAGATATTACTAATTAAATAAATTATTAGTGATCCATACATATTCAGATAAAGCATATTGAATGGTTTCTACAGCTTATCCCATTTATTTTATCCTATGTACCAGGTGTGATTCTGAGAAAGGACCATACCATCAATTAATTTTCTTTTAAACACTTATTGCTCTGCCTGTTTGTCTGACAGCTTTCTTCAAATATCTATTACCAGTGCTAAAAGCAACTTGGGAAACTTTTTGCAAACCTCCATGTTTCAAATACATTTAGCTTATCTTGAAATAATATGCAAGAAGGGCATGATTGAACCAAGAAGATCAAAATGTAGGGTAGCATCTTGGGTTTGATAATTAGTTTAATTTACTTAGAATCATAGTATCAGAGTTGGAAGAGACCTCAAGGCCCATCCAGTCCAACCCCCTGCCATGAAGGAATATGCAATCAAAGCACCCCCAAAAGATGGGCATCCAGCCCCTGTTTAAAAACCTCCGAAGAAGGAGATTCCACTAAACTCCAAGGCAGGATAATCCACAGTCAAACAGCTCTTATTATCAGGAAGTTCTTCCTAATGTTGAAGCAGACTTCCTAATGTTGAAGTTTGACTCCATTTGCACTGGGTCCTATTCTCCTATTCTCTAGAGCAGCAGAAAACAAACTTACTCCATCTTCAATATGATATCCCTTCAAATATTTAAACAGGGCTATCATATCACCTTCTAACCTTTTCCTCTCCAGGCTAAACATAATCAGCTCCCTAAATCGCTCCTCAAAGGGTTTGGCGTCCAAACCTTTCACCATTTTGGTCACTCTACTTGGGACATGCTTCGTCTTGACAACATCTTTTTTGAATTGTGGTGCCCAGAATTGGACACAATATTCCAAATGAGACCTAACCAAAGCAGAATAGAGTAGTACTATTACTTTATTTGATCTGGACACTATGGCCCAGTACAGACGGCCCAAAAGGGCCATCCCCAGGGTATTGCATGCGCCTGACAGTATCTTGCTGCAGGAGGGCGCCTATGGCACCCTTTCTACGGCGCAAGAAGGAGCTCGAAAATGGAATCACAGTGCTTATGGAAAAGGGTGGAGAAATCTCTGTTCTGCCATTTGTGTGTGTAATTTTGTACTCATCTGGTCTCCAGATAAGAACATTTATTTTATTCATAAACAATTCATATTATTATTGTGTTGCACATTTTATTCATATTGTACAAACACTATTATTTAATTTAATTCATAATTGTTATAAAAGCAAACAAATAAATTCTTGAATATATTGTATAATCACTTACCATTTTAACATTTATTCTTATCACATCTTCTTTAATCACTAATTTAACTTAATCAGTTATAGGCTTCTCTGCAATGATAATCCAAATCCTCATGGTGCTTCTGGTGCCAGAGGGATGTGGACTGGTTGGTTTTCTCTCCCTTAAGCTGAAGTTATAGTAGAACTTCTAGTGTGTTTAGGAGGAAATGTTTGACCTAAGGTGACAAAATGTTTTCTGTAGCCTCTGTCCCTAACTGCTCAGGTGGTAGTACAACAAAGTTTTATGAACAGAATTTTGTTTATCCATACTGCAGTGGAGTCATCCAAATCGTGACAATGAACAATGAGGTGATATACAAGATAGTCTACTAAATGCTTGTTTTCATTGCCAAATATAAATGCAACTTACTTTTGTTGTTTCCAACATACCTTCCTTCCACACTGTCCAGTTATAGTAGTCTTTAATAATACTTTAATTGTCATGGCTGCATAACTTTAATAATACTTTAATTGTCATGGCTGCATCCTAAAGAGTCCTGTGATTTGTAGTTTTCTGAAGCACTACAGATCTCTGACAGAAAATTCTCAATACCTCACAAAAAGAATTGGTCCAAACCATGTGGCTTTCTCAATACTGGATTGCCATTAGAAAATTCTTAGTCCACACTGAGTTCTGTGAGTGCATGTGACTGCCTTGTGTTATCAAATATGGTTTTAATAAAATTTTGGGGAACATGTGGCATGTACTATGACCCTTGACTGACCTCCTAGAGGACTCACCATTAAGCCAAAAGCAAAGAAGTCATGTAGGCAGCCCGCTTTGGAGAAGCAGAGTCCCTAGAAAAGACAGCATTCTGAAATTCCCCATAGGAAGTTTGGGAGTCGCCAAACAGGAATCGCCACTGTTTACTCAGAGAAGACAACAGACTTGGCCTCACACTTGATGGGTTAGTAATCCGCTTAACTACTTGGTCATACAAGTCAGATGCCCCTCCTAATTGTGTCCAGACCTAATGCATTGTGCAACATATTACCTGCCCCCAGCCTGACAAAACCTAGGCACTCAACACCTTTGTCTAAGCAGACCTTCCTAGCCTCCAGACACATTTCACCTATAAAAGACCCTGAGTTCTAGACCCCATTTTGTGCTATTATGAGACTGCGAGCTCGTCCATGCCAGTTTGAGCTCTGATCCTAGCTGCCTCGGCTATCTTCCTTCAAGTTCCAGTGGCAATGTCCCATCACCCATCCAAGCTTCATCAGACTTCCTGGAGAAGACTTCTAAGGCACCCTGGTGGTGCCTCTCTTCCTAAACCATTCCCCTCCTGTCAGTCAGGTGTGTGTGGGTGTGGGTGTTTGTATGCTTCCCTTGTTGTGTGTCCCTTAATAAATAATAATAGAATCATAGAGTTAGAAGAGACCACATGAATGCTATACTGTTATTTAGACCAAACTGGTATCAGCGCCTCTTTCTCTTGGGGTTCGTTGGCGACCTCTGGTATATACTGTAGAGGACCCTATTCCACCATAAGGCTTTGTTAGGACCTCCTCTCTGCAGCATTTGAAATTCCCCTCAGCGAGAGACTTCCTAACATTTTAATGCATATTCCATCATTACATAATACATAGTCTTCTAGGATGCCACTGCAACCATCCATGTGTGGTGTTATGCAACAGTCTGTACAGAACTAAACATATGATAATAGTATTTACATAGCCAAAGGTTTTCATAAGCTAAAGTCTAAAATGTTACTGACTGTTCATCATATAATACACAATGAAATTGGTTTAATGGAAGTTTCCTTAATTACCTCTCAACAATATCTCTTGTACTGAAGACCAATAATGTCAAGTGTTTCCAAGAATAATTGTACATTTTTAGATCCTGTGAGCACATAATGGGTGCTCATGTAAAAATAACAGCAAGAAGCACAAAGATTTTGATCCATATTTCTCTTCTAGAGGCAGAAATATTGGTAGGGGTTCCAAGCATTATAGTCTATAAAATAATTCTAGCATCAGGTTTTTTTAATCCAAGTTGTTGCCTTCTTAGGAAGTCCCTGCAAAATGATATATTTATTCCTCACCATTCAGCTGTACTTAAGAATCAGAGACTGGAAGAGATTTGCTGTAAAACAAGTAGTCCATCTAAATACAGTCCAGTGGCAGGTTGTAGGTCCAACGTCAGCGAGGCAGTAAATCCACTCTGGAATTTACTGCAAACTTTAAAAGAGCTATCCAGCATGCTGAACCCATTGGAGGGGAGTATGGTACAGCACTTTGGACAGAGCCTTTAAAGTCTGAACTAAAACCCAAAACAGATTTCCATACCACCCACATGGAAGCCCAGGATGGCTTGCAAACATTACAAATATATGCGAAGGAGGTTGTTGTAAGACCTCTTCTGGGAAAAAACCTCCTTGGCTCTTACTATATTGGATAACTAGAGGCCAGTCTCCAACAGTCCATTTTCAATCAAGTTACTAGATTGTGTGGCAGATTCTCAACTCCAAGGGTTCGTGGATGAGGCAGATTTTCTGGATCCATGTGAGCCTGGTTTCAGGCCTGTTTTTGGGATGGAGACTGCTTTGGTTCCCTTGTTTAGCAATGTACACCGAGGACTGGCCAGGAAGTGTATGTCCCTGTTGGGTCTGCTGGACCTCTTGGCAGCTTTTAATATAATGAACCATGTTATCTATCTAGGTCAGCTCATGGGATGGGGTTGGAGGTATTTTTCTATAGTAGGTCCATTCTTTCCTGGAGGGGTGTTCAAAGAGGGTGGTGTTTGACTCCTGGGCCATTGGCTTACACAGAACCTCAGAGTGATGTCTTGTCTCCTGTGCTATTTAACACGTAAATGAAAATGTTTTCTGGCATTTGGAGATCAGGTATCACTAGTATGCTGATTATACCCAGCTCTTTTATCCTAATTCCAAGAAAGCTGTTTCTGTGCTCAACCAATGCTTGGCATCTGTTATACTCTGGATGAAGACAAACAAATTGAAGCCAGACAAGACAGGGATGCTCCAAGAATCTGGTGAGTAAAAAGAAATATCTGGGAATAGACTGAGATTCAGCCTGTGCTCAATAGGGCTATACTTGCAATCCATTCTCAAAGGCCTACTGAAACAAAACAAAAATAGAAATAACCACCTTCATCTGCCTGGGGAAGGATAGCAAGGAAGGATCAAACCTCTAGTATGGCATCTTGCTTCTCTTCTTCCTGCTGACCTAACAGAATAAGCCTAAATTATTGCCCTGTACTGGGCCATAATGGAAGGTGCTGGAAACTCACCCATATGCTACTGCTTTGAAATATAATTTTCCTTCACCAGGCAGAATACTTGCAGAACCATTAGCTGAGAAAAGAATCTGTTCAGTTGTACTTTCTCATTAGTTTACAATAATTATCCAACAATAAGCTGTTTTATTTGTGTAAGGGAACTGTGGAAATCTAGGAAGAAGCACACTTTGGTATTTTCAATTCATTGTTATTTTCACTGAAAGATGTTCACGTAATTCTGCTTGATATATAAAATAACACAAGAGAATTTTTTTTAAATTTTAGATATGCTACAAACTGAATTTGTTGCAATTCTGTGGGTCTCGATAGCAGACGGCCCTCTACAAAATGTGCAATTTATTCAGCCTTGGAAGGTGGGTGGAAAAGGATTTAGATAAGTCTCTTGCACAAAATCCCTTTATCATATAAGAATCAGGGGTGTTCTGTTATTATCTTTTAAAAACTAGTAGTATTTTCTTTAGGCATACTGAAGAAATGTTATTGTTCCACATTCCTACTTTCCCAGATAGCCTTTACGCTGCATTGGCCTAATTTCATGCAGCCCTGAGACTAATTTCAAAAACCTTCTGCAACTAATCAGTTTCAGACCTCTGGCAAAAGCAAAAGTGATTTATCCTTCTCCTGGCAGCCCACTGGATAGATGAGTGTGAGGGTGAAGGGACTGTCAACAAGAAAATAAAAGAGAAAGGAGAAAGTGTTGCAAAAAGTGAGAGATGTGTGCTTGCGCCCATGGTTGGCTCTGGTACCACCCACCACAGTCTTTAGTCCAGTTCACTTCCTTTCCCTGGATGGTATGCAGCCCTCTTTCAGGGCTCCTATAGCAGGGCTGCTGTCACATAGCTCTGGATTTTTAAAAACTTTCTTGGGAACTTGCTTTTGCTAAAAGGGGCAGTTTTGTGACATTTTCACCATCCCGCCCATAGCCATTTCATTCCGGGAAATGCCTTTTTCAAATCATGATGTAAAAAGGAGTTTATTTATTTATTTATTTATTTGGTATGCTGAACTGTTCTTGTAACTTCAAAAATGGTCCTGGAGCCACACCTTCCCCATTCCTGCCTTACTGGCCTATCTGTAATGGATTATAATGGATGGGACCTTCCTGAATCTTCGTTAGCGAAGAAAAGCCAGAGAGAGAGACAATGGCACTATCATTTCCCTTATATCACATGTCTATATTGGTTTGAGTGTTGGACTAGGACTCTGGAGACCAGCATTTGAATCTTGGCTTGGCCTTGTAAACCCAGTGGGTGACACTGGGAAAGTTACACTCTCTCAGCCTCAAAGGATGCAATGACCAACTCCCTTTAAAAACTTGCCAAGAAAACCCCATCTTAGAGATGCCATAAGTTAGAAATGACTAGAAGGCACACAACAACAAATGATCTCCTCACTAAAAGGAGGTTAAAACTCTGTAATTTCAAATCCCGTTATACAGATTCTTTTGGAGGAAGGAATACTGGGATTTACTGTCAAAATTTATTTGTTTCCAAATGTGCAAGTTAAGCAGGCATTAAAATATGGAGACAAGCACATCAACTCATGCACAAATCCACCTTCTGTCTAAGAAACTCACTATTATCCATCTCTTGTCCCACAGGTGATTGTAAAGCTATACATTTCATATCAGAAGCTGACTATCCAGACAGGCTGGGGTGATTGGATGCACCGATTGCATACTAACTATCCATTTTCCCAATCAAGTTTTGGTTTAAAATAGGATTCCTTTTTTCTGTAATCATAACTTATAATGTTTTTTTCTTGACTATCAGAAAATAAATGTGTACAAAAGAGTCCTTTTGTTCTCATTTTATCTGAGCTCCAAATTAGGCCCCAATTAAGGAATCAGATAAAGAAAGAATATTGTTAACATTCAAGGGAGGCTCTCATTAGTACGTCAAACATATACTGCTGGTAAAGCAGAATTTGCTAGTATTTAGGGTGATTTAACAACCTACTTCTAAGTTTTACTTAGCTATGATGTAGATACTGTGGATTCAGTAGAAACATAGAAAGCTGCTTTTAGGTCAACAGCAATGGCACCACTAGAGCTGGTGGTGTCACCCAGTCACTCCACCAGGGACCTCCTCTTGTACCCATCCATACAGAATCCTTAATAATTTGACAAAACCAGTGACTATAAAAACACCAGCAGCAAATAAAATAATAGTGCTTGTTTTTAGCACGTGTAGGTTAAACTACATGATTCAAAATAGCTTTGAAATTGGGTAATAATGACTGGAGCACATACATATTAGAATGTTCAAAAAGTAAATTAGCATAAAGATTTAGTCTTGTAGATATATTGATACGGTATAAGTTGGGCTTATGAAAAATGTTTTTGTGTTTATAACCAACTACAGGGATATTTTTATGAAAAAAATAACAAAATTTTGGCTGAAAAATTGCACAAAACCTTATAGACAGTAATTTCAGTGTCATCCCCTCTGATTGTGTCACCGGTTGTGGTCTGCATCCCCCTGTGATACTGCTGGTCTATAGTCTGGCTTGATGATATCTGCACAGCAATATCTCTTTCTACCTACAATACCTTTGTGGGTAATAATAATAATAATAATATTTTATTTATAGACCGCTCCTCTGTCAGATCAATCAGAGCGGGTTACAATAATTAAAATCACAAGGTAAAAACAGTTTCCACCATGACCCAGACCCACCCACTCGCCCCTTAAAATTTTGGGAATGAAACCTTTCCCAGCCCTGGGGCATGACCTAGGAATTTCTGCATATAAATGGGTGCTCTACCATTTGAGCCACATCTCCCAGTAAATGCACTGGCAATGGTAAGTGTTCTGCTGCCAGTGGGGTCTGGTGGCTTCCATACCAATAAATCCACTTCAATTTTTAATGTGAATATTAAGGAGCTAGCTGAACCTTATCCTCAAATTAGGGTCAGAACTCTGGAAAGCTAATTTAAGGTTTGGACTAAAACATGGGATAGATTCTGCACCCTACTGACATGGGAAGCATCAGTTGCCATTATATTGCTTCATAGCTTGTGGATGTTAAATATGACATCCTATTAATGCGTAGTGATTAAACCTTACTATAGACGTGCTGATTTACTTTAGGTTCACATGCTTTGGTTCAGCATTCAAGCTAATATTCTGACCACCAAGCCTGAGAATTACTCAACTTTACTTTTCTGCATTTCATTTTTTTAAAGTTATGTTTTAACTCTGCATCTTAATTGGCTGTTTTGACAATGGCACTGCATATATTATTAAGTGGCAAATTCTGCTGTGTTTGGTGTCAAAGACTAAACTCCCATTAACTCTGAAGGTGCAGGATCTACAGAAGTCAATGATGTTTTGCCATACCTATTTTGCATTCTGTTTCAACCTTGTCATTATTGATTTCCTGCATGAGAGCAGAACTGCTGAATATAGAAAAGGGGCGGCATCATTATTTCCATCTTGTGCAAAAAATAGATCATGGGGAATGAGTTATTTGAAAGAGGGCTGTGGCTTGTGTCATCTCACAGTGACAGAATTTCCTTCTCTGGAGTCACATTAAGTTGAATTCAACCTTCTCCCTCCTAAATTTTAAATCACATGCCTATTATAATGGAGATTTTATTTTTATTTTTTCAATTAATAAAGTGTGATGATCTCAGAACCCTTTTCAGTTATAAAATGTCACTGGTGTTTAAGCCTTGAAGTACCAGTCTCATAGTCTAGCTGGCTCTCTTTAATCTGTGGAACAAGACAGGTCTTCTCCAAATCCTTCTTTATAATTCCTCATCATTATCCTAATAACCAAGTACTGCCAGGTGCATCAGAGGATACCAGATGCAGTAGACCAAATCTATAAAAGCTTATGATACAACTTCTTTAGCTCTGTGTGGTCCAAAACACACTGCAGAAATATTCCAGTATGAGACTGCTTTAACTGCCCTGGCTCAGTGCTAGGAAATTCTGGGAACTGTAGTTTTGTGAAACATTTAGCCTCCTCTGTCAGAGAGCTCTGATGTCACAATAAACTAGAGTTCTCAGAATTTGAATCAGGGCAGTTAAAGTGGTCTCAAACTAGATTATTTCTGGAGTGTGTTTTTGGACCAACAGGCTGAAGAGACTGGCATCTTTGGCTGTTCTGGGGGCAGAGTCAGGGCATGGCATCCTCATGACGCACCCCTGATTCTGTCCCCAAGCTGGCATGGCGCTGCGCACCTCACCCCACTACATGCAGCAGCATAACACTCCTCTTGCACTGTGTCTACATGACACAGCGCCAAAGGAGCACCGAAAAGCTGCAGTACCGGTGGCTACAGCGTCCTTTCCGAAAGGAGCCAAGCTGGAAATTGAACTCTGGTCCCCAAAGTCATAATCCAACACTTAAACCGCTACACCATATTGGGTTTCAGATTTTGCTTAGGCAGGTTTTGCTGAGGCACAAAATTGGGTATACAGTTGCCCCTCCTAACTCGTGGATCTGGGATCAGTGCCCTTGAATATCCACAGAGGGGTGACCTCTGCTATTTCTTAATGGCACGGGCACTCAAGCTGTGCACATGAGGGGGTGCCCCATTCAAGCCTATGTGACTTAAATATGCGCGAGCCTCTGGTTTTGCACGGGGGGGGGGGGGTCTGAAATGGATTCCCTGAGAAAATGGAGGGCCCACTGTATTTGTTTTTCTCCATTTTTCTTTTCTTTTTTCTTTTCCACAACAACCATCACTGTGCATTTGGTCTTTTTTCTTTCCTTCTTTCTCCATATGACTATCTCTTTGTCTCTTTCCCTTCTCTCTCACAGAAATCTACTTGTCCACATGCATCTCATTTACTCTCTCCTTCAACATAACACAGAGCACAATGTGTAAATTTACAGCGCTATATAAATAAAGGATAATAATAATAATAATAATAATAATAATGATAATGATAATGTATTGCAAACTTCCTCTTTGTATTTCTCCCTTCCTCTTGTTCTTTCCTGCTCACAGCTTTACTGCTTGTTGCCTTGGCTCCACCTGCCACAATGATTTTGGTTATAAAAACGTAATGACTGAAACTTGTATTAGCATTTTCATTCCAATCTTTGGAGAGAAAACCTCTGGTTAGCACGAGCAGTATAACTCTGAAACCCACACCATCCCTTATGTCTACTCATATGTTTGGATATCCTTTCCACTCTCTACTACTGGATATTTTAAAAATAAAGAAGAAGAAAAAAGACTAGAAAAGAAAAAAAAGAATTAAGAATATGTATGGTTGGTTGACATGGAGGATTAGCTAATATAAAGGAGCATTCGCAAAATACTTCCACATCCTTGTCAAATATCTTAAAAATACTTATTTTTAAGTATTTTAATATTTCCCCATATTCTGAAAATCTCAATATTTGGATTTTCTTTGTCCCTTCTGGATTTTATTAATCTTTTCCACCAGAACTGTATGACTTGTATGTTGTTCGAAACAGAAACGAACCTTTGTCTGTTGGTATTCTTCTGCAAGACTTTGTGAATTGCTCTGTTTGCGATCATAGACATCAGAGAAACATCTTTCGTAGCTTTTTCAGCCAATCATTTCTTGGAGTAAATATGTTGCATCACAGGAACTAATTTGACAGACTTGAGTTGCATTCCTGATGAGAAAGGTGTGGCAGTGTTTATATAAAAGCTTGTATGAATGTATTCCTCAGTCCCATTCAAATACATTGCATTGCTTAGCAACTAGAGTGAAGCTAATCAGCATGACATTAAATATTGATATTTTACCAAAAAATAAATGTCACAGGAAGTTTTAAGAAAATCCCCACGACACATACCTGGCCTTTAATCACTGTGCAGTTGGTTTTCAATATTAAATAAGAATTCATATTCTCTTTAAAAGCCTCCAGCTTGTGTTTTCTTCTCCTTTTTTCACCCCGGCCCACTGAGTTTTTAAAAGTGAGAAAAATGTTTAAAATTGAATTCAGCAATAAGATTTCAAAATGCACCTGTATGTATGATCCTACTAAGCTGTATCCAGTCTGAGCAGATGCTGAAATATAATAATATATATTTATATTTAGCAGTTATAAAGTATGCATAGTATTTGCTTCATTAAAAAAAAAAAGTGTACACCGAAATGTATTAGTTAAAAAAGTACCACAAGACTACTTTGTCCTTTCTTTTTCATTTTGAAATGAATGACATTGTTTATATACATGCCATATATTTATCACCGATAAAAAGTATTTATTTGATGTATATACCCTCCTTTGGCACTATATGCCTTTACACCATATTTCTTAGTAGCAGGATCTTGACTGTGGCACTTGCTCCTAAGGGAAGTAAGACTAGCTGTATCTCTTTTGAACTTTGGTAGGCAGCCAAGACCTACCGACAGGCAGCCAAAACCTGTTTTGTATGGTCTTTGGTTCCTAAAATTATTTTTAGCTTTTGAACTGTTTTAATTGTATGTAGATGTTTTAAAACTGTTTTTCAAAAAAAAAACTATTATGATTTGTTTTTAAATAATATTTTGGGACAAACAATATCCACCCCATTCAAACTTAAATACTAATTGTAATGCAGATTTTACTCTAGATGCATCTTTTGAACTTTCCTCCACCTAACATTGACCTAGTGGACTGGAAATTGGAGGCGAGAGAAAATGGATCACAAATTGCAATCCTAGGTTTAAAACATCATTCATTTGCTATATAGATAGGAAAGCAGGGACAGGCTTGTTTCTCACAAAACGATTGGACAGAATATTGACTACACATTTTGCTCCACAGCTCTGCTACTACAAGGGCTAGAAATCTGCTTTAAAACAGAAGCTTGAAATCAAAGCCAGATGATGGTCCAAATGCATATTACTATATCACTGCCACTCATTTATTAATTTTTCTCAGTTTCCTGTGTCCTTGCCTCAGGTGTCAATATATGATAAAAAAAATCCTTTTCCAGAAGGCTTAAACTTTTATGAACTGTTGGTATATGAACTATATGCCACTGTATAATAATAGTGCTAATCATACTTACAATGTGCTATGAAAGACGTATATTTTGCCCACGGAATAAGTATTTACGTATTTAATTATTGTTGAAATACTATGGCTATACTGTTGCAATGTGCTGATAGGGATGTTCCCTTTTCAGGTATGAATAACTGGAACTCTGCTTATCTGTAATAATATACACTTGGGTTTAGGGCCTGTCCATGAAAACAGCAGCCATCTTAGAATAACTCCAGCAGATGCTGCCTCCTGATCACCTCTAGAAGGTAGATGACTATGCTACAACATGAACACTTATGCATTTATTTTATTAATTTAAAAAGCCAAAGCATTCTGCTTGCATTTTACCATTATTTAAATAATGCTGTGGGGGAAAATGGCATTGCATAACTAGGGGAAAAGCCATAATTGAGCAACTGTGATTGATATGGTGTGCTCCTTTCCATTAGTATAGACCTAAATGGTGTTGCACTGGAGGCAGCATGGTGTAGCAGTTTGAGTTTTGGACTAGGAGGACCAGGGTTAGAATACCCACTCAGTCATGGAAACCCACTAGTTGACTTTGGGCAAGTCACACTCTCTTGGCTTCAGGGGAAGACAAAGGGGAAAAAACTCCTCTGAACACTTATTGCCAAGAAAACGCCGTGATAAGGTTTGTTTCAGGGTTGCCATACGTTGGAAACAACTTGAAGGCACACAACAATAAAAATGTTGCAGAACTGATGGCTGCCACCATAGCTAGTCCACATTCTTGTGCTGGAATCCAGTTTTGGTGAGTCTCGACTAAAGTAGGCCCATTCAATCAACTGTTGAATTGTGAGTCCACACATAGGCAAATCCAGCTAATGGAATGTCTTTACTCTAGTCAGGACTGACTACTTCAGAAGCAAGTAATACCTTACACCCAATAGGAATATGTTTCCTTCTTTGCAGCATGTAAATCTAGAGCATGTAGCTCTATATAATATCTCCCAGTAAGGTACTGCATTTAGGACGGAAAAATGAAATGTACAGATATAAGATGGGGGAGACCTGGCTGAATGAGACCACATGTGAAAGGGATCTAGGAGTCCAAGTAGATCACAAGTTGAACATGAGTCAACAGTGCGATGCAGCAGCTAAAAAAGCCAATGCAATTTTAGGCTGCATCAATAGAACTATAGTGTCTAGATCAAGGGAAATAATAGTGCCACTCTATACTGCTTTGGTCAGGCCCCACCTGGAATACTGTGTCCAGTTCTGGGCACGACAATTTAAAAAGGATGCAGAGAAACTGGAGCGGGTCCAAAGGAGGGCAACTAAGACGGTTAAGGGTCTGGAAACCATGCCCTATGAGGAACGACTTAGGGAACTGGGGATGTTCAGCCTGGAGAAGAGACGGTTAAGAGGTGATACGATAGCCCTGTTTAAATATTTGAAGGGATGTCATATTGAGGAGGGAGCAAGCTTGTTTTCTGCTGCTCCAGAGACTAGGACCCGGAACAATGGATGCAAGCTACAGGAAAAGAGATTCCACCTCAACATTAGGAAAAACTTCCTGACAGTAAGGGCTGTTCGACAGTGGAACACACTCCCTTGGAGAGTGGTAGAGTCTCCTTCTTTGGAGGTTTTTAAGCAGAGGCTGGATGGCCATCTGTCAGGGATGCTTTGATTGGAGTTCCTGCTTGGCAGTGGGTTGGACTGGGTGGCCCTTGTGGTTTCTTCCAACTCTTTGATTCTATGATTCTAAGAAATCAGGAATGTGGAATGTGTGGCATGTTCTCCAGTTGTTTTTAGACTGCCACTCTCATCATCCCTAGGAAGCATAGAGTCTATTGTGAGGGACCATGGATGTTGCAATCCAACCTCTGAAGGGCCACACTTTCCACATTCTTGATACCAATGGTGACACTTACTCTTAGACATGTTTCCACCTCTGCCTATTATTTTCAAGTGAATGAAAGAAATGCTCCATGCCACTATAGTACTGTACTACCTGAGAGAGGACTCTTTCAGACGTGGGAAATTGGAAGTATAATCCAAGGGCAATCCAAACGCAATCCTGGGTTTCACGTTATTGCGAATTAATTCTTCTCACGCAAATTCGGGCAAAAGGGAAGTCACTCCGAATGCAATCATGGGTTTAACGTTATTGCGAATTTAAGCTTCTCACGCGATTTCGGGCAAGGGGGGGTTATTTTCGGGTAATGGGAAGTAATTCCGAATGCCTTCCGAACGGAGCATGGGTTCAGGTAAATTCGCTAAACAAGCGAATTTACATGAATCCGCATTGGCTCCATTCGGAATTGGAAGAAATTCCTCCCATTTGAAAGAGTCCAGAGTGCGGGTTGAGTTAGCAGCACTCCTGCACCAAAGTCCTGACCAGAGGTTTGCCATCACAATGGACAGAATATTGTGATGTGTGAATTGAGCGTAAATGCCAATACTCCATGAGGGTACCATTTATTAACAAGAATGGGCAATGTGAACAGCAAGTTGGATTCAATGGTACAATATTTTCCTTTTTCTTCTTCATTTTTTAAAGCAACCATACTGCATTGATTAGAAGAATGGGTAAATGGGGTGTACTAGAAGTTGGGAACAATTTCATCAGCCTTCAAGAGGCAGCAGCAAGTCAGTAACTTTGGACATAAAGATATAATAGAATAGCAAATGGAGGCAGAGCATTTCCTGCAAAGGAATAGCTGCCGGGAGCAAGTGTTGACATGTCAATCTGCCAGCCAGGAGTCCAATTAAATACATGCCTTTGACAAGCTTCTTGTTTTCAGTGCCCCAGAGATGGTGGGGTCAGCCATTTTGCAGATCCTATTTAACTTCAGCTGTTGAGCTTATCCTGCATAAAAACAAATGAATGGCAGAAATTATCCCAAGTAATTATCTTCCTCCTCCTCATCACCCTTACGAAACAAAGAGACCCTATTTCTGATCTCGTTCATGTCACTCAAAAATGAGAAGCATTGGGAATGTTCCACAGTCTCATTTGTGGGGCGAAGGCTATATTGTGCCTGGTATCTGTCTCCTGAGCATCTGGCCATGGAAAATGGGAACATCTGCGCCCTGCTCAGAAAGATCCTCTGTTGGGACAGCAGCCGGCTCTATCAAAGGCAGTGCTGTAGGGAAGCCTGAAGCACTGCTTCAGCCTTGCTCTTCCTAATGAGGAATCCTCCTACCAGCACACGAAGAAGACTGGGTGACTGCAGAATCAATAATCTCCCCCAATTGTTTTAGAAAAAAGAAAAACTTAAATGCAATCCAGTTCACACTCTATAGTCAATAGGAAACAACCACAGACTTAAATAAGAATTGTATTAAATCCACAGTTTGCACAGCATCTTGCTTTTTAAAGCTTAGTAATAGATAGAGGGACACAGAGGGGGTGGGCTCTCTTTTTGTTCTTAGTTAAATCAAAATGGGAGGGAAGGAGGGAGGGAGAGGGGAGAAGGACAAGAAAGGACGTTTCATCCATGAGGTCTGCATCAGTTTATTAGTAAAAAAGCATGGCAAGGCAGAACTTTCCTTCTGAAATTATATTAGTGCCCCACACATCCAGTAATAATTAAAAGCCTGCCAGCATTTCTATTATGCATTCTGTTTGGTGCATTTAATACCTCAGCAGCTTGAAAGCTTATTGGCTTGATTCTTGGCAAACAAGTTTTTATTCTGGATGCAAATCAAAATCTGAGTCACCGTTTTTTTTAAAGCACAATCCTTTTTTAAAAAAATGCATGGTAAGTTTTAGGTTATCTACTCCCAGAACAACCATATGAGATGGGTTAAGATATTTGTGTTTCTGCAGTTGTGGAACCACTTAAGTTGAGATGGCACACCAAAGTCCTGTTGGGGAGTTATGAATGCATAAATTACAGTGCTATGCAGTGACTCCCATACCAATCCCTTCAATCTCCATTTACCAGCCAGCAGCTACTATGATCAATGGGTGTGTGTGTGTGGTGTGTGTCTGTTCCCCTGTCACTAAGGAAGCAGCTGCCTAATGTTCCCACCCCTCCCATGAACAATCTCTAGTGTGAAGAGCAGAAGCAGAACCGTGTCACAATTCCCTCTTGCACTTGAGATTACTCATACAAAGAGGTGAGGGTGGGATCGTCAGCCAGTGCATCCTAATCAACAGACCCTCATCCACCACAGTGGCTGTTCCTAGGAAATAGGAACTCAGAGACTTCCATGGTCCCTTTGTATCTCTTAAAGTAGAAGCTCTGTTGGGATTGTGAGTACAACAATCAGTGTGTAAACCTAGGTTACACATTGTGTGTAAATCAGTATGTCAGTGTGTAAATCTAGGTTACACATTTGTAACTGTCCAACAGGATTCTGGCCATGGTATCCAAGTCCATTGATTATAGTAAATGTTTACCTGGGCGCTCAGGTTTTTCAGGTTAAGATCACAAAGATGTGCTTTGGTGACTTTTGCCCGGATAAGAGGATTGCAGCTATGAGAGGGTAAGAAAAGTGAATTTTGTAGCAACCTGTGAGGGCCTTAAGAAAGCACCACTAGATTCTTGATACTCCCCCTGTCTCCTGAGATGATTGATTGATTGATTGGACTAAGGGGAGAATCAATGTGTCTCATAGCTACTAGAGCAGGGTTGGGCAACATCAAGTAACAGAGCTCCAATTGGCCTTCCTGGAGTCCATGGACCCCAGGAGGAGGCACAAAAGGAGCTAGACTATGGGGGTGGGGTAGCCCCTCCCAAATTATCTGGTAAATTTGGACCACCAAGATTTTTGTGTACTTGACCCTCCTCAGGCATTATCCATCAGAAGGATAATGATTAAGAGATCAGAAATATTAAGGCAGCAATTATCATGGAGCCCTGTTTTCATAGTTTGCCTGCAGTTTATGGTATGCACACTTACTTGCAAGAGAGCTGCCCTGAACACAGGGGGAACATTGCTAAATACACACTGTACTTGTATGACTCTTCATATTTAAGGATTTTTGAACAATAATGGCTGGGGAAAATATTTTCCCTCCCCTTGCAAGTAGACTAAACCAATAATAACCTACCTACACAGAACAACCTTCTGTGAGCCACTTTAGGTCCCACTCTGGGTTAAAGGCAGCATATGAAACAAACTAACTAAACAAAGCAAACAAATACCTGCTAACATTGAGCCCCTCCACATTACAAACAGTTCCAGGAACTCCACTGGGTCCAAATCTGACCCTCTCGATGGCCATTCCCTCCTTTCCATGACACCATTTTTGGCAATTTCCCAGTTTTTGAATGGGGTTTCCCTCTGTTTTAAAAGGTTAAAATAAGTGTCTAAGACTTAGGTCCTGACTGTAGGAGCTTTAAGCTATACTGTGGGTATATTCACACTGCACAGTTATAATAGTTTAGTACAACTGCAACCATTACGACTTCATTTGATGGAATTCTGGGATTTGTAGTCTGGTAAAGTACATAGAATTCCCAGCTCGATAGTTTTAGTGAACAATTTTGCAGAGCTATCACACTAGCACTTTCTAGCAGGGAATTCTAAGGAGTTTCCCAAACTACACATCCTAGAAATCCACAGTTAAACAGGAACAGTTAAAGAGGCATGGAATTGCTATAATCATGCAGTGCAGATATGCCCTTTATTGATATTTTGGTCCCAATTTTTTTCATTAGTCTGCTTATTACCTGATTACATCCGCCTAGAACTTTTCTGAAATTAAATTTGACCCTTGAACTAAAAGAGATTGCTTGCCTTTATGTTGGACAAATGAGATGCCTCCTTGAACCTCCTTGCAGGTTTAGTTCATGTCTTTTCATTCAATTGTCTGGGAAAGAAGTAACTGGGTTCCTTTCTCTTTACCCAATTATAGTGCAATGATGCTACTTTGATGGTCATGGTGAGGTACTAGAGCTGTCTTGCTGAGAATCAATAAAGTGCATATCTAAGGGTGTACCAAAAATATCAATAAAGGGCGTATCTAAGGGCGTTTCTAAGTATTCCTTCCTAAACTGCAAATCCCAGGATTCCATAAGATGGAACCATGGCACTTAAATTGGATCACAGCACTGTGGTATGAAAGAGCCCCAAGTTATTACTGTGCCCGTTGTTCAAAAAGCCAAAATGGGTCCAAAGATATGGCTATCTCATCTTGGTCTGGGGACAGGGCTGATATTATAAAAGATGAAGGACTGTGTCTTCATATTGCTGTCCTATACTATTAGGCAGAGTGAGTCAGTGTCCTCATACAATCCCCTAACAAAGAAGCTGTAATTATCAGGGTAAAACCTAGTGCAAAAAGCTCAGACTAGTTATACTGGTAAGCCTATTTTCCACTGAGACAATGAAAATCATACATCTAGTTCTCCTTCCACATTCCTGGGGGGCCTCTGTTTAGAAGAAAGAGCTATGCATTCCACATGGCCTGTGCTGTACTCCTGGATTAGCCTACTGTCTTTGGCGTGCAGTGAAATGGATGAGCCTGTCTTATTGCCAGAACTAAATATTGCACTGCCAGTCCGACTGGCGTTTGGCCGGCTTCTCTATGAGGATTTGGGGTGTGTGTGTCACCATCTTTTCTTTGCCTCAGGCAGCAGAATGAATCAGACAAGTCCTCTGTTATATAACCCTGCTGATATTTCCATAACATGTCTCAACACTCAACCTCTCTGCCATGACATTATCATGTTCAGCGTTCCCTTACAATCTCTGATGGCAGCCAATGTGGCATAGAGGACAGACACATACAGTGTCAATGATGTCATGCCGTGGGAAAGGGTTGCTAAATGTTATGGTGGTGGTGGTGGGGAACTTTGTAAGAGGATTCTGGTTTTGGAGGGATCTGGAATCTTTCTTTAAAAATTGTTCTGTTCAGAGACAGGAGTCATCGCAGTTTTGACTTTTGTTGGCACTTGTACTTTTAATGTTTATATCAAGGAGTACACAGTACTGTCTTATGCAAGCGGTTCTCTATTTACCTACAAAGCAATGGGTTGTCCAGAAGTTTGGTCCAGCAGTGTGGGCCCATCTTTACCTCCCACCAGGATTAGTCACTAAAATATTCTGGAATGGCCACTGGAACATCATCTAGAACATCTGGCTTTAGGTCGTGACTTGGAATAGGATTTATGAGTTATAATTTAAACACAAATGCTAGAATGTTTTCTTAGGACTCTTTCAGACGTGGGAAATTGGAAGTATAATCCAAGGGCAATCCAAACGCAATCCTGAGGTTTCACGTTATTGCGAATTAATTCTTCTCACGCAAATTCGGGCAAAAGGGAAGTCACTCCGAATGCAATCATGGGTTTCACGTTATTGCGAATTTAAGCTTCTCACGCGATTTCAGGTAAGGGGGGGGTTATTTTCGGGTAATGAGAAGTCATTCCGAATGCCTTCCAAATGGAGCAGGGGTTCAGGTAAATTCGCTAAACAAGCGAATTTACATGAATCCGCATTGGCTCCATTCAGAATTGGGAGAAATTCCTCCCGTTTGAAAGAGTCTATCTATCTAATAAGGAGGGCACTTCAGGCAAGATTTGAATGCAAACAATATGTTTCTTTATTAATCTCTTATGGCCCCATTCAGACAGGCCAAAATAAAGCTGCTTCGGGTCACTTTGGAGGCATGTTGTTTAAATGATGCATGTATCCTAAGAGGCTGTGTCAAAGCCATCCTCTAGTCTTTAGGACTGAAGTGTGGCATTGGCATGGCTTCCAGACTCTTAGGACACATGCATCATTTAAACAGCATATCTCCAAAGTGACCCAAAGCAGCTTTATTTTGGCCTATCTGCATATCCTTATGTCTCTTTTCTCACTTTTCTTCACCCTGTCCCTCTTTATCCTCCCTCCCTTCCTTCCTTCCCTCCTTCCTTTATTCTCCAGAGACCAATGTCTGAAAAGCAAACTAAAAATTAAGGGTAAAACATGGTGCTGAAGTTCAAACTAGTATTATGACAAATTAAAGATGACCACTGAAAAACAAGAGGCATATCTTCCACTTCCCCGTGATCCCAGAGCAATCGCTACCTGAAGGAACCTCATGTAGTATCTCATTGTGATCTCACTGTCATGGTTTTCCTTGCTACAGCTACCACTAGAGAGGAGGAAGGGGGGGGGGAGCAAAATGCAAAAAATGGTGATGTCATAACACATGTTTTCTAACTAGATTTTGGGGGTAACCTGACATTTTCCATTGCAAATACATTCTTATTGGAATGTCTGGATTCTTTTTTTAAAAAATCTGAGATTAAGAACAGCAACACACTTCCTCTTAGGGTTTTGCAAAGCTCAGAGCCTGGCCTCCTTCTCCATTGCTCAGGGTGCAGAGGAAGAATCTTAGGGCAAGAATGCTATCTTGAAAAGTGTGCATATACATATTTTTGTCATAAGTTAGAGTGTGTTTTTTATTTGAATTACATACTCTGTGCGGCTATGAATCATCAGTCATGTATCATTCTTAATGTATCATGCTTAATAATATTACCCCTTGTGCCATCATCCTTCTGACCAGGGCATACTTCCTGAAACATATCACTTGGGTAATGCTTAGGTCTCAGGCTTGGACCCTGAAATCTCAGGGGACAGTCCTCTGTGATTGGAACGCACGGCTCTGTCTTCCATCACCATTTTCTGCTCCTCAGCTCTCAGCTGGCCTAATGGCAGACAAGCCTAACCACCTTACGTGAGTTTGCTGAAATACCTTGTAGTCTGGAATGCTTCATTTGTGTATATTAACTCAGGACTGAAAATATGAGAGCTGTTAAAATTTAAACTTACATTCTAGCCAGTATAAGGTTTGCATCTCAATTACAGAAGAAATGAAACCCAGAAATGAGAAGAGGAAGTAGAGGCCCACACATCTGATTAGATTTAAAAAGACAGCTGTTTTAGTCTGCACATGTTCATTCATTAATGACTGTAAACATAAATCCCAAATGTTATGAGAGCTTAAGTCATTCACAATCTCATACATGCTGAATCTGGTGCCAAGAAGTCAGGAAACTTTAAAAGTTTTTTTTTAATTAGATATAAATATATGACAGTGATAAATTAATTTTAACAATACCTAATATGATAGCTTATACCATTGGCCATGCTGACTGGGGTTAAAAAGGTTTGTATTCCAACATATCTACGTTGGAGAAAACAGATATCTAACTTTATTAATTCAACATTAAACAGCCTGGTGTGTTCTTGAAAAGTAGACAACATCCGTTTCTTTGCTGCTTTAAAACCCACCTCCTCACCCAGAACATAGAAGCTTCTCTATGGTCTGTGGTCACAGACATGGGAAAAGTAAAAACAACGTAAGAAAAGTCTTGGTATATTAAAATATGGGTGACCCTCTCCTTAGCACTTAAGTATTAGAGTAGCAGTTCTACTCTAGAGTGGCAATTGTTGTTTCTAGTTCAGAAATAGTGTTTTTTTTTAATCTGCTGTTTTCTTGTGCTCCAAGTTTGCCTTACCAACTTCATTGTATTGGAAAAGATTTATTTCCAGGTTCTATTGACATATAATAGCTGGCAGCAAATTGTGAGGCATATGGCAAAACATAGCGTTAATAGCAGAAAACAACATTTCAAGTAATAATTGTAGCACTCTCTCTGAAACAAGTTATCATTAGAACGTGAAGCTCCAGTGGAATTACTGCAGTTTAGGTCAGCCGCTAGCTAACAGTTGATTCTAGCTAAAGTTACTTACAAGAACAGTTTTGCAAAAAGTACTTCCACAAGCCGGTAAACCGCTGACAATTACCAGCACAAACCAGCAAAATTGGATGGCATTGCACCATTTTAAAAGTTAAAGTTTATGAGATTAATGAGATTCAGAATAGAGGGGGGACATAAAATTTATCCAAAGTGGAGAAAAATCTGATAAAGTAAAATGTATTGTGTTATTTCTTATTCCTCTTTCATAAAAATTATGAAGATCAAAGTACACCTAGTATTGAACAACTCTGTGCAGGGTTTAAAAAAAAACCAAAAACAAATCAGGACCCTATCACATGGGGTTAAAACCTCATCTTACCTTTTCCAAATTCAATGCTCATTCGGGAGGCAGCCAGATCCTATCAGATGCTGAATCACTGCCCAGGTCCATCCTGGATGCAGCCCGGGTCCTGTAAGCTGCTTTGGTGGCCCCTTTTCAAAAACAAAAGTTCTGACTTATGTTGAAGTGGCTTACAGGACCTGGGCTACCTGTGGGATGGCCCAGGCAGCAATTGGCAATGATTTCTGTGTGATAGGACCAGTGTGCCTCCTGAATTAGCAGTGAATTTAGGAAAGGTAAGCAGGGGTTCTAACATTAGACTGGGAGGGATGCTTGATCAATAATGGGATTGGAAACAGTTATGGGGGTGCAAATTAACCCTATCTTCCCCTGTTGATGTTGGTATCTAATTTTGGAGGAAATTCCCCTCAGATCTGCTCTAACCCTATTAATATTTAGCCCCCTCCACAGTATGAAATCTGCACTAATGCCTGCTCTCCTCAAATATTAGATACAAAGACATTTAATGCCACTTGTGCTTTGATGCTTGGAGATAATTCCGTTTCAGATATTGGGGATGTCATCTATGGAATGTGCCATGAATGGATCACCAACCTGAGCATTACAGGTTAATACAAGTGTGATACAGCGGTTAGAATCCTGGGATTAAATGTAGGTTATTTCCATTACATGTAGGCTATTTCCAGTTCATCCACAGACCACCCTGGTTGCCTAGGCAATTTATCTTATTTTTTTGTCCAGACTGCCCAAGCAAGTTTATCTGTCCCAATCCAGCTTGCCTAATGGGGAGGCTATTCAGGAATTGTGCAGTTCTGTGCATCCTATTCAGAAAGAAAGTGCCTGTAAAATGCTTTAATTGTACTGTGTTTTGTACACTTCAAATGTATGTTTTTAGTTTGCTATGCATCATTTCCAGATGGGGCAAATGTATTAGGAGGTTGTGGTATTTCTTGTTGTAGCACTCTGTCTATTTTTAAGACTATCCAAATGACATAGCTTCTGTCCCAGACTCTTTTCTGACAATTACCAGCACCAGCTGCAACATCTTATTTCCATTCTTGAGTGGGTTTCTCTTTAATTCCGAGACATGTCAGTACAAAAAAGTACAGATATATTTCAGTAGATGTGTTCCTGGGCATCACTTCTTTAAGAGAAGATTTGGTTATGGTGCAGAAACAATATGGAAAGAGTAGAGATAGGTTCCCAAAAAGAAGAGCAGTTCAACATTTCAGCAAACATATTATTCAAACCTAACAATACAGTACTCTTGGAAAATGAACATGGAACAGCCAAGTCATGGAAGCCTTTGCATACCTAAGTAAACAAAAGCATTTTGAACCTTCTAGAGACTATCTTAATGCTTTTTTGAAAATGCATCCTGGATATTTTCTTTCATCAGTCTCTACTTTTCTAATTATTTCCATGTTGATGGCCAGACATATAGGTCTATCCTTTTTTAACATACTTGGGGGGAGCTGGTAAGGCCTATATGCTCTCCCCTTTTTTCTCTGTTTTGATACCTCTCAGGAAGGGATTCTAGAGGCAGCTGCTGTTTACCTTGACCATTCTATGCAGGCACACACAGCTATAGTAAGCTAGAGAACAATCCCATTATTTCCCATTGTTTACTGCAGACATCCTACTGCGGCCCAACACCAAAATCTCTATTTCTCCAGCTCTCTTTCACCATCCTCCCAATGGCAATCCTAACAATCCTTGAGGTGCCAGATCTGGCCACAGTCATACATGCCTTAGTTACATCCTGTTTGGATGACTGTAACATGCTCTACTTGGGGCTGCCTTTGAATAGCGTTTGGAAACTTCAGATGGTCCACAGGTTACAGAGACCACACAATGCTTCTGTTGAAACACTTCCTCTGGCTGATAGTTTGTTTCCAGGCATGATTCAAAGCGGTGGTTATGACCTACTAAGCCCTATATAGCTCACTTCCGGACTATTTGGCAGACTATATACAGTATCTGTCTATATGAGTCAGTTGGGGCTCTGAGATAATCAGGAGAGGCTCTTCTCTCAGTCCCATCACCATCGCAAGCCCAATTGGTGAGGACATGAGAGAAGTCCTTCTTGTTGGCTGCCCCTAGACTCTGGAACTCCCTTCCCAGGAACTCCTTGTTGTCCTTACATTGGCAGGATAAGATGTTTTTATCCAGATAGGCTTTTAAAACAGAAAGTATTTTTTTAAATGGGCTGGGGCATTGTACTGTTTTAAGCGTACTGCTTTTAAGTGTTTTTATCATTTAAACTGCATTTTAGTCTTTTAATGAGGGATGTGTTTTAATACTGTAATGGTTTAATTCTGTTTTAATGCTCACTTTTTGACGTTTTTAATTGTATTGTTCTTTTAAGTTGTAAGTTGCTTTGATTCCCATTTTTTGGGGAGCGAGGGAAGCAGGCTATGAATAAATAGACTAATTATAACAACAACAACAACATCAGCAAAAATAATCCAACTAGAGAATGAAAGAAAAATGGAGTGCTGGGTGAGTGTAAAGACTTTGTGAAATGGAGCTTCTTTGTCAGAGGCCTTGTTAACTGAGGTTTGCCTTTATCCTTCCCTTCTCCTCCTTACTAGAAAAATACTCAGATGTACAGTATAGTGCTATAGAGCATCAGTGCATCAGTGAAATGTTACTTTTGTACTACAGTACTAAGTTTTAAAAAAAGGAGGAAGAAAATTTGCCTTTGAAATTATAAGGCCACTTCAGCAAATCAAAACCTTCAGAGCATTCCTATTCCAACAACAAAGAAATTCCTATAAACATCTCCCCAAAGGAATGAAATGAAAGAATGGAAAGTAACTTTCACTGTCAGTACCAATGTTGTTCCATTTTTCTGCAGTGTGTGGAGGCAATCCTTCATGCTGGGTCTGGCTCCTCTCTTGTGCTTCACAGGTAGGACTTACCACCCTGAGAGGGAGGATCCGTCCCACCTCAGTCCCACCTCCCCAGCTCCATCCTGCCACAGCTCAGATCAGGATAGGGCTTTTAGCGCTGTAGCTAAAGTCTGAGATTGGGTCAGGACTGCTGGTTGAACACTGTTGTTATTACCTGGGGTTTTACCACCCTAACTGGGATAATCCCAGCTTCTGGTTTTTCTTTAATGGGTGATGCAGGCAGGTAAGAAGGAAGCATAAGGCCCGAGGACATAGACTGCAGATAGGAAATGTGCATACTAGGGAATAAGCATCCGGAGAAGGTATTGAGCTCATTGAAGTGGGGGTGTTGGGAAATTATGCTCACATCTTCCCTCAACCACACCTCAAGGGAAAGAAAAGGGAGGCTGAACATAAATAGGCAGACTGGAAATAGCACTAAAGTCACCACAACCAGCAGCAAACAAGGTTCAAAGCCTCAGGGAACAAATGGATGCAGGAGTAGAAATAATTGTTACAAGGGTGAAATCCTAAATGAGAATGCCCTGACATTTCCCAAGACTATTGGGCAGTCTGTTTGGTGGAGACTTGTGTTTGAAAATACAGAAGTAGTATTTGCTAAATGCTATGTTCACAAAAGAATGATATCCAAGAGTTTGGAAAAGTTCAAACATATGTTTGTAAACTGCATTGGTTTACAGTAATATTAAAAGACACAGACGATAATCTAACAGAGAGTTAATTAATTCTGGTCAGCAAAATCACATTTAAGCTTGAATTTTACTATCCTGTGATAGGATCACTGTAAATCAGAAATGACTTGAAGGCACACAACAAGAAAGTGGTTTGAGCATTGGACTATGACTCTGGAGACTGTGGTTTGAATCCCCACTTAGCCCAGGAAACCCACTGGGTAACCTTGGGCAAGTCCACTCTTGCCAGAGGCCAGACCACACAACAGGTCAATGACAATGTTCCAAAATCATTACAGCTTGCATCCCAACCGTTGAATTTTTCCACTTCTTCAATATCCTGACCTTTTTACTGTTCAGAGCACGGCCAGAAGGACTTTACAATGGTGGCCATATGCCAAAGGGTATTCCCATGACCACATTCCTGCTAATACTCTGTTTTCCTTAAAATAAGACATCCCCTGAAAGTAACACCTAGTAGAGGTTTTGCTGAATTGCTAAATATAAGACCTCCCCCAAAAGTAAAACCTAGCAAAGTGTTTGCATATAAATATATATACAGTATATAATAAATGCTCTTTTTTATTGTTCAACAATAAATGTGAATTTTTCTTCATGGAAAAATGAGACATCCTCTGAAAATAAGACCTGCCGCATCTTTGGGAGCAAAAATTAATATAAGATAATGTCTTATTTTCGGGGAAACACGGTAGACTCTGCAGTTCTTGGACTCCAAACTATTTTTGCTGTTTTATGGACATAGTGCCTGCCTTTTCCAACTTAGCAGACACGTTACCCAGACTATTCCAATGCGTTTAGACTGTTCTTCTTATTGGTTGGATTCTACCCAGATATGGATGTGTATATGTTTTATGCCTGATTATGCTGTTATGTGTGCAGTGGGACCTCAGTATCTGCAGAGGGATCCATTCCAGACCCCCCCCCCCCCCCGCATATACCAAAATCCACATTGTCCCCAATGATGGCAAGTGCATGCAGCTGTGCTGCCATTAGAGACAATGAGATTTCGGGTGAAGTCCTGTTGTCCCTAATGGTGGTGCAGCTGTATGCATGCATTGGCACTGGGGACAATGGGGGGCAGCACAGCCATGTGCATGTGCCGCCATTGGGGACAACGTGGTCTTGCCATCTGTGGATACTCAGATCCATGGATTGCAAGTCTGCTGATACCGAGGTCCCACTGTATATATTTTACTTATTGCCATTTTTTTATTGCCTTTGAAACCTGCATTGATTTTGTGTGTCCATTTCGTATAACCACTTTGATATGAATGGCTGTGTGCGTATGATGGATAGGCATTGTTTGTACCCTGGTTGTTAAATGCTTTTGTGAGGCAATGCTCACCAATCCCTAACCACTGCAAGTTTTTTTTTAATTTGGCACCAAAATATTGGGCAATATAATGTGGAACCTGTAAATTCCCCATGATACTCCAAATTCCCATTTCCAGGTGTGTGTGTGGGGGGGGGGGATTGTAACCCAAGAACCAGTCCTCCTTCTGTGACCCAAATATCAAGATAACATCAGAAGGGATGTTTTAGGCAAGTAGCCCAAAGAAAGGCTCCCCATGAAACCAGCTATGCCAGCTCGAACTGGATAGCCCAGCCTGGGAGAAGCTCAAGCCACTCAAGCCATGATGGGATCTCTCAAGATTGGAATCAGCATAATACCTTGACGATGGAGAGATGATAGTGAGATAGACTGGGAGACTGCTGGAATATCCTAGAGAAAGGGAGTTTCCTTCTGGGAACAAAACTCTTTTTGTCTGAGAACTTTTACACCAATCAGTTGTCCAGTTGTTACTGCATACCCCAACCATCCTTCTCCTCTGAGAAAACCATTTAGCAATGAGGTAATCCGTTCACCCCAAGAATACTGCCCTGGGACATGATTTTGAGTATAAATGTAGGTGGAACTAGCAATTTAGTCCAGTCTGGAGCAGGTCAAAACCTCTGTCCAACTTCTGCTAGATTCCTCAATAAACTGATCACCCCCACTTGCCGCTGGGGCCATCTCCTTTCTGGTTGCCCCCAGATCAGAGCTACACTTCAGGAAGGGTAGTATCTCCTCTTAGCAACCATCAAAGCCACTATTTCTCCCACCTTTGCTTGTTAGTTTTTATGTGCATGTGAGTGTGTGTGTGCATGTGTGTTGATTATTTCACAAACAGAACTAAGAAAAATATTTCGGTTTGGATAATTGGATAATTTGGATAATTGCCTCTGAGGTTCTGTGTGATTTGGAATTGATATACAGAAGGTAAGATCCAATTGCCCTAGCCAAGGTATACTTTTATTTGAACTATTAAAATTCCCCTATTATATATTTGTGAGTGCCATCCCAGCAATCTAGCAATTTGGGTAACACTCTCATCCTCATACGAAGGCAAAAGCAACCCCCCTCTGAATAAACCTTGCCATGAAACCCCATGACAGGGTCACTATGAATCAAAAACAACTTGAGGGCACACATCAACAGCAACAACATAATAGAAAAATAACTGTATTGATTCTTTTCTTGTGCTAATATTCTCCCATCATATCATTTAGAACAATACTGAAAATAATTATGTATACCTAGCAGTGATGCTCAAGTAGATATCATTTAAAACATGTGATTAGCTAAGATGCTCAATAAAATATTATTTACAACTTCCATTCTATTATTCTTGGTTATTTTAGGAATATTAATGACATGTAGTTTGGACATACGTTCCCTAGACCTACATCTAATAATGTAATTAAAATGTCATTAATGGAAGGGAATTTTACAAATGAAGTTAAGCACCTTGATTATACATTATTATTTGACCTGTTATATAAGAGGATTATATCGCTGGCTATTACAGATAGAGGCTTTTTCCCACTACAAAAATGATTGTTTTCCAATTAGCTTGTCTTTACGAAAGGGAAAAAGGCACATATACTGCCTTCCTCTGATTACCACAGAGACTCCCTGCTTTGCAAGTTAAACAGAAGGCCCAGTTTTCACCCCCAGTTCATTAACTTTTTGAATAGCTAAGGAATTGCTAAATGTTGTTAGTCTACGGTTAAGATGTGTGGCTAAAAACAAAGGAAGCAATAATTACAATGATAACTTCTGAAAGTCATTTTACTGAATCACATTTATTTTTGGCTAGAGAGAAAAGATTATGAAATAATAAAAATGGAATCCTGTTGTCCCTGGGAGACCCACAAGAGATTGGATTTCTTCCTCTAAGGGTGGGAAGAGATATTCATCCTTGGCAGCAGATATCCAATGTCAGATCCTACCTATTCCCAGCCTTTGTGCAAACTTCACTGGCTCTTAGCTTCTCCAAACTTCAGTAAAAGAAGAAATTTTTAAAAAGGGAACTACATTTTAGTTTGTGTTTGTTATGTTTAAATTTTAAGGTTTGTGTAGATTTATAGTGTCAGTGGTTTTTTATGTTTATATAGGGGGGATAAGTTTGGGGGCTGAGGTGTTGAGGGGATATTTTAGTTTAGTTTAAGGTTTGATTTTTTACATTAGAGGGGAGAAGAAGTGTTTTAAATTGATGTATATGTGTATTGTTGAATGTGTTTTAAATGTTTTTTATTTGATATGAGTTGTATGGTTTTTATGTTTTGTTTAAAAAATAATTAAAATATTTTTAAAAAGAAAAGAAAGAAGGCAGATTGGGAAAGGAGTCTGCAGAGTGGACAGAACTGAGGATGGTCATTGCCTCCAATAGTCACAGATCAGCCATGACAGCGAGGGCTAGCTCTAGGCATTCCTTAAAGAGTCCTGGGCTTCATTCATACATCATTTTTTTACTGGAATAATACAAATAATCTCACTGATGCATTCCAGGTTTGTTATTCATACCGTGGAACTGCATTTTCTCGGGAACCACATTGCTCTGCATCTCTGCGAGTTCAGTTACTCACACATGACGGCACCTTTCCCTTGTCCCTGTATCCACCAGCACCCCTCAGTCAGATGGGGGAGGGGGGTGTCTGCATCCCCTTTTCTCTCCCCCTTTTAATTTCTCTTTCCTTTTTTCTCTGCTTCATTGGGGAAGGGATGGTACTTTCTCAATCATGTGGGCTGTTGATCATGTGAATGCATTCTAAACCCATTAAAGGAATGGAGAGATTTATCCGAAGTCTATTCAGGTCTATTCACATCGTTGTTCATACAACCAAGCGATGTGAATCTTTTGTAAAAATTCAGGGGGAAAGCCCAATATTGATTATCCTGGGGTAAGTGGGTTTTTGCCTGCCCCCACCCCACCCCACCCCAAACTTAATCCAGTACATTTCAGATGTGCATGACAACAAAGATTCATCCTGGATTATTTTCATCATGTGAATAAGCCCCTGGTATCTCCTTCCTGCCTCTCAGACAGGTGTTGCTTACTGCAACCTTCAAAGTACTTTGTACTCAGTGAGCTCAGCAAGTGAAATTTTGCACTTCTGCTCTAAAAAAGGGAGAAGAGAGGATGGTCAGGGCAAGAGCAAAGGAAGAAGTGCTTTTGCCACTGTATGATTCGCTCTGGTTCTGAAGGCTGTTGGATCCTAATAGTGTCTTTCAGTAAATAAGAAGAATAAACATACAGTAACACACACTTGGGAAGTGGAAAATTCTAGGGAATTGCCTTTGAATTCAGACATCACCAGAACTATGCCCTAGTCTCTGTCTCGCTCAGTGTACCTCCCTTCCTGCTTGCTTCTGTATCACAGACGCACAAACCCTAAGGCAAACATGTTGTGGGGTTTTCATGGCAAGCTTCTTCAGAGAGTGTTTGCCATTGCCATCCTCTGAGGCTGAGAGAATGTGACTTGCTTAATGTCACCCAAGAGGTTTCCTTGGCCCAGCGAGGATTCAAACCCTGGTCTCCAGAGTGGTAGTACAACTCTATCAGCATATTTCTTTCAGCGAGAAAGAGTTCTTTGGCATCTGAAATGAGGAAGACTGTTTAATTGTTTTTCTACTGGGTCTAGGTGGACTAACAGTGGTGCACAGTAGATGACTTGGTTGCATTTGTCCAGAAGTATGTGTGCAGGAGAGACATCTAGAGTCACTTGAATTTTGTGCATGTTTTGTGCAAAAAAAATTAAAGCACTGAAGGGTGGGCACTATTTTTCCAGCTAACAGATTTCACACCGTCAGCATATTCTAATAGGCTTATTAGCAATTTTATTGTATTTAATTTGCAGGAAGGTAATTTAGTGTCAGGCAAAAGAGCCATCAGGATGAAAAACTACATCAGGATTAAAAACCACTAATCAAACTTCCCGTCTGGATGAGCTCTTGCAGTGTAATGATGACGCACAATTAAGCAGGAGTCAGTCCTCCTGGCCATCCCACAAGAACTGTTTTATGGAAATACATGGTGTGTGGGTGGGGAAGCCAGTTGGTGCTGCTTCTCCATCTAGAAGCCTAGGCAAATAATATGTAACGCTTGCCTTGCTTGTTTTCATTCTAAATTCCCCCTTCCTTCCCCATACTCTTTTGTTGGAATGACGCTGAAATTATCTCGGCTAAGGGCTTTTCTGTGCTATAAAACTCTCTTCCAGCTTTCTAACCATAGCTTTAATTTTCTTCCGTAGTTTAAGAAAAGCAATTGGAGTATATGTATATCTAAAGAGTTTTCTATGGTTTTGTTTTAACTCCAAGCCCAACATCAGAAAAGTCAGCCAGCAAGACAAGAATTTGTGGGAAAGGCAGCAGAATGAGGAAGTGTGGCCTTTTAAGCTGTGCCAAGCCACTGTCCTGCCAGTCCATTATCCCCCCTCCAATCTGGTGGCTTCTAGATGTGTAGATCTATAATGGTCATTCTTTCTGGGAAGTATGGGAATTATAGTCAGAGCTTGGAAAAAGTAATTTGGGGAACTGCAGCTCCCCAGATCCTCCAACCTGCATGGCCTTGGCTACATACTTCTTTGAACTTGGTTTTCCTTGGGTCTTGTTTGGCAAATGCCATCTAGAATCCCTGGTGATCGTAGCTGATGAAGTCACTGGGGATATGATCCCACATCATTTGATTTTGTTGACTTGCTAGGATCTAGTAATCAAGAGAAGAAGTCATATTCTGGCTAGGCAATTCTGAATGTGGTTGTCCCATTCCCCCACCACCACCCCGCTAGGAAAAAAACCCAAAGTTTTCAAAGCTCAGGTTACAGTACAGTACAACTGGCCACCACCATTATCACATCTTTTCTTGATAAGATGCTCAGTAATACATTCAGAGGCCTTTCTCACTACACAAATATAGCACTACGATTCTACTTAAACTACCAGCACAACATTCCATGACATCCTGGGATTTGACATTTACTGTATATATAGTCATGTATAAGTCTAGAAATTTAGGTCAAAAGTTGACCCAAAAAACCCTGAGTCAATGTAAGTGCTGCATCTTAACTCTTATTTAAAAGAAGGAACCATCCCCTGATGAAAAGCAAGAGTGTAATCTGAACTGGAAGCATTGACCCCCTTTACTCTCTCATCCATCCAGTCTTAAGAATAAGCACAAAGAGTTATGTCTGATGGACTTTTGGAAGTTATTTGACATTGATTTGATTTGCTTCATCCTTTAAATCCTTTCCTATATGCCCCTAAATTTTACCCTCGACTTATCCACGGGGCATTGCAAAATCCATAATTTTGGCCCCAAAACTTGCCCTCGACTTATACATGAGGTCGAATTATAGTTGAGTATATACAGTAGGGAGGGAGATTTAGAATTCTGCACCAGCCAGTGCTTGAGCCTCACCAAACTATAAAATCCATGTCAGTTAAAGTGGTTATAGAACAGATATAAATTGAGAAATTTATGCCCAAAATTTAACCCCCAAAACTTAGTTCAACGTATGCACAGGTCAATGTGGAGACAGCTGGGCTGGAGAGAAGAAGGGAGGGTGGGCTCTTTCCCTCTCAAGCCTGTTCTCCAACCCACGCTGAGAGAAGGAGAAAGGATGGGCTCTTCCCCCTTCAAGTTTCTTCTCCAACCCTCAGATGAGAGAAAGAGCTTCAAGCTTCTCCTCTGACCCTGGGCTGGAAAGAAGGAGAATGGGTGGGCTCTCTCCAACCAGACAGTCTCCCTAAGATTTACGCTTGAGTTATTCACAGGTCATGCCAGAATCCATAATTTTGCCCCCCAAACTTGACCTGGACTTATACATGAGGTTGACTTATACTCAAGTATATATGGTATTTAGTTTGAAAGGGCCCTGACTGAGTAAGAAACATGACCAGGGTTTGGGGTACAGTACCTGGTGCATGAAAAAATTTAAAGACCATGGAGACTATTGCATGCCAAATCCACCTGCTTTGTGCAGTAAAAGAGCAAAGTCCTTGGCCTTGAAAAGCTTGGGTGAGGTAGGGGTTTCCTACTCTGGGATTTCCTCCTCCTCCCCGACAACACTCCTTCTTCAAGTCTGAGGCTGACTCTTGATCCTCCCTGTCCTCATTGTCTGAGTGTCACCCCCCCCCCATTGACTTCCTCTTGTTACAAACCATACAGAATCTTTAGCAATGCTTTTTTTGTACTAATGTTACTCATAAATCGTAATTCCCATATACCATTGAGTGTAAAGCTAATAGTTGTGACATAAACTACTAGCAAAATTAAAACTATACCTTCAAATTCCAATATCATATGAACAACCTAAATTTATTTATATATGCATAGTGAAGATCTGGTTAAAATGTGGTGTTTTAAAAGAAAATTGTAAAAGATTTTTTTAAAGATAAAAAATATTATTTTTTAAAAAATTAAAATTTTGAAATTTGAAATTTAAATTTTAAAAAATTCTGGATTCTCTCCTTTCTCCTTCCACTGAGCTTCATCCCACTCCCACCATCTTTTAAAGCATTTTAAAGGGAAGCAGATGAATGCCACAGCCCATTTCTGGCAACAAATTGGTATTTGATGAGAAGTGGTGTCACCTCCCCTTAGGATGTCACCTGGTGCGATCCACACGCCCGGCACTTCTATAGTGACACCACTAAGTGAAGGACATGGATTCTTGGAGATGTCTCAACTACAAAGTTGTCATGGGTCGAGATGGACCTCAAGGGCAGTTAACAACAAAAAGGAAATACTAGCAGTGATGGCATGGTCAGGAACAGTAATAGAAAAAAGGGTTCATGAGGGATGGGAGTTTCATAAACGTGAAATATTAAAGGCACAATTTCAGACAGTTCCAATGAGGAGGGGAAATGGGAGGTATCTAAAGGAGTAGTTCTCAAATGGTGGGATGGAACCTCCCCACTTGGCAGTTGCTTAATGGAGCATGAGTCTTGGAGGCCCTTATTGCTCCTCGTCCTCCTCCTCTTCCTAAACTTTTTTATGTATAAAATTTACATGTGTATTGAGTTAAATATTGAATTTGTTGAAATAAAACTGTTCTAGTGTGAACTATGTTATTTGCTGCTTATGAAAAGTTAAAATATGAGTATATATGAAGGTGTGAATGAAAATACACACATCAAATAAACAAAATATTTTTATCCATATACTACATAAAATGTGCATGTAGGCAAATGTGATGTAGGCAAGTAAATGTAAAGGTCTCAAGAGTAAAAAGTTTTTTGAGTACTACTTGTCTAAAGAAACCAAGATGGATGTCTAAAGAACTTTCAACTGAGCTAAGACTCAAAAGAGACATATACAAGAAAAGAAAAAAGGGAGAAATCATCAAGGATATACTCAAACAAGTGGTCAGCTCATGTTGGAAGAAAATCAGTAAAGCTCAAGCACAGAATGAGCTCAGGCTTGCTAAAGAGGTTAAAAACAATAAAAAGGTCTCTGAAGTCGGGGAGTTTCTGACTTCAAAAAATAGTTGGCTGAGTGAGGCTTTGACCCGGGATGCATCCAGGCAGCGGCATCCTGGCTAGATTTAGGTATTTAGGTGGTGATTTAGGCATGATGACATCCAGGGGCATCCTGGATCCAGAATTGAAGCCAGAAGAGGTAAGCTGGCTTCTTTGCCCAAGCAATAAGCTCCTATGACTCTGGGGACCAGAGTTCAACTCCCAGGTTGGTCATGAAATCCACCGGATGACCTTGGGCTCTCAGCTTCAGGGGAAGACAATGGCAAACCTCCTCTGAGCAAATCATGCCAAGGAATCCCCATGACGGATTTGCCTTATGGTCGCCTTAAGTTGGAAATTGCTTAAAGGAATTAAACAAACAAACAAACAAATGAGAGTGCTAATGTTGTATCCTAATTGCTTGCCAAATGTCACACCTGATATATGACCAAAATGCTAAATAGCAGACATTTAATTGCAACAATATAAAATTAACAAAACCATTTTAATAATCATGGTGCAAATGAATATGTATTGTGCTACCATTTTCATTCTCTGACAACATCCTTTCTTCAATAATAATAATAATAATCCACTAAGAGATGTTTCATGCATGGTTATTACTTGAGATTCATTTCCCCTGAAAAATGAAAATACAAATCCCTTCTATTTTGCATTACATTAACAAAATTACAGTGGGAAGCTACATTAGTTTGAAAAGTGTAAGTTAACAGACCAAGAAACAGCTTTTAAAAACTAAAAATGATCAGCGTACACTGAAATAATGTTACCTTGTTATGGAGTAACTACATACAAATACCTGGTGTAATTGGCTTCTTCAGACCTGGCATATTATACATTCATGGCATCAAGACATCCCTTTAGGTAGTACGTTACGACTTTAAAACTTAATCAACTTGTCAAATGCTTGCGCAAAATAGAAACATTTACTTTTGCTGGCATATACCTGCTCTCTGTTCTTAATGCAAGTATGCATGTAGACATTGCCCTTGCAGAACTGGAATAATTTGCATGTTTTAAAAGCTTGTATTTATGCAGTAAAGATTTGTCAGATATATATTCAATCTGATTTAAATATAGTAATGATGAGAAGATTGACTCACAACTTAAGGTTTTATGTAAGACATTGTTCGAACCACAATATCTACCCTCCAAATTCTGAGAAGGAAGATAAACACAAATCAACATGACTAGACTGGTCAACAAGAACAGACTGGCCTCATTTACTACTGGACAGAAAAGAAAATGACAGAACACACTTTGTCACCAGCATTTCCTAATCAAGAGCACCCCAAAAATATATCATCAATGAAATACAGCAGCCCATCCTGCACAATGACATTTCCCTGTCATAAAATTTTAGTGTTACACCTTTCATCCTTAGGCATATCCAGCCCTCCTGCCTTAAACAATGATTCACTAGCAACAATAGGCCAACACAGCAACATGATAAACACAGTGTGCAGAACTTCCAACAAACCCAAATACAGTCAGCCCTCCATATTCATGGGGTTTTTTTTATCCATGGATTCAAGCATTCGTGACTTGAAAATATTTCAAAAATATATAAATTTCAAAAAGTAAACTTGACCCCCCCCCCCAATTTTATAAGGGACATGATTTTACTACATCATTGTGTATAATAAGATTCTATTATCCACAGATTTTGTGATCCATGGGGGGTCCTGGAACCAAATCCCAGCAGATACCAAAGACCCACTGTACTAATTCTTTTCCATATCTACTCAGGCAACACCACTACAGGAGCTAATGGTGTTACTCACAAGATCAGTGTTTCCTTCACTTGTTCATCTTACAATGTGACATATTGTTACAGGCTGGTTTCAATTGGAAACTTCTCAACTTGTGTTTGTATAACATTAAAATATTTATAAAAGGATAAAAGGGCACATAACATGGGAAAACCTATAGAAGGTAGAATACAGAGCATACAGTCTGTGATAGCATTTGCCGATTTTCTGTCTTAGAATAAAAGAAAGAAAGAAAGAAAGAAAGAAAGAAAAATCTTATTTAGGTTTCAAGCCCGGGAAGACTGTCAGATGTTCCCTTAAAATATGTAAATATAAAACACAAAGAATTAACAGAGGGTACCCCGAAGTTGGTACATTTGACACCAAGATAAGATTTAAGGCTTTTGATTGGATAACTGAGGCATTGAGCAGGTGTCAGGAGAGAATAAAAAAGCTAAGTCAAAGCCACAAATACTGCTAATGTTTGCTCATGATTTGCTTATGATTAATCCTTGAAAGCAATATATAAGAATGTATTCTGTCATGGATCATTGTTTGATTTTTAAGATGAATATCCAAATGAACATGATGGCTATATGACTTAATATAAGATGTCCTTACATATAATGATGTGAAATGTAACAAAGTTGAAGTTTCCAAACACTACTATGTCTGCATTTCTTCCTCGTGGGAATGTATATGTATATACCTGTAAGGATACTTATAAAAATAGCCTCAAACAATACCAAAAGTGTCTGTTCCTTCCCATATAAATATCCTGGAACTCCAAGACTTGAAAATATGGAGTGTTGATATTAATCTGACCTGTCTGGTTTAATCACTATGATAAGCTGTGTGATCAGAACCCGGAATTAGCTGAAAAAGTAGCAAAGAGCTTCAGTCCCTCAGTCGAAGAGATAGTGATGGGGAACTGTTTCAATATGCTGTCTTCTCTCAGCAAAGCCATTCTGCACTCTGTAGAGGGAAAACAGGCCAATTTTTACACAAAAAGCATAAATGGACACATATCTGGCACCAGAAATGGCAATATTCAAAACCAGTGGACAAAACTTGTATTTGAAAGCAGCCACTGTAGAGCAAAGAAATCTTTAAAGGGCAATTACAGGGAAAGAATTGAGCGGGGCTAGAAAACATGTGGTACTCCTATGCTTGAAAGGGTTAATTTGTGAGCAGTACAAATCCTAGAATCCTCAGCTGTCTGAAAGTTGCAGTTTTCTGAGCTCTGTTCCTCATGTTGCTGAACTGCCACTCCTATTATCCCTCATTATAGGTTATGTTTGCTAGGAGTGACAGTCCAACAACACCTGTAGGGCCACGTGTGGAACTGACATGATGATGGGAACCTGCTGATTTGCACATATGTGCTCAGTACACATTGACAAGATTGTAAGGGACATATAAAACAATCTATTTTTCACAATTAAGGAGGCAGAAGTTATAATAATAATAATAATAATAATAATAATAATAAATTTTATTTATACTCCGCTCTTCAGCCAAAGCTATCAGAGCGGCTTACAATTTGTTAATTAGACATTTCCCTGCCCTCAGGCTTACAATCTAAAAAGACATGACACAAAAGGAGAAGGGAATGGTGGTGGGGAAGGGGAAAAGTCCAGCAACTCTTCTCTCCCTCAGAGGCCTGGACCAAGGCAGATGGACTGGAGGGAGGGCTCTTATTCTCTTCAGGCAAGGCCTGTTGCAGCTGGCTTGCCTTTCTCTCCCCTCAAGATGGTGGATGAAGGGAGGGCTCTTCTTGCTTGCAGCAGGAGGTGGCCTGCCTTTCTCTCCCCTCGAGATGGTGGTTGAAACAATGAAAAAATAGACACCAAAGAGAAAGTTGACCAGCATACATAAAGGGTGTATGTGCACCTGCTTTACGTTTCTCCAACTCATATCTCTTTGGAACTATAGCTCCTATCAGAAAGACCACTGGTTGGAAAATATACTGGCAAATATCTTGAAAGATCCAGGTTGGTTGTTTAAGGTGGTTCAGCTACAGTGTAATTGGTCCAGACTTGTAAAAGGGAGCTTTCATCTCATTTTTTAAAAAAACTGTGGGTGAGTAACTTGTGGTTACTGGTGGTACAGTGGTTAAATGCCTGTACTGCCAGCCACTCACAACCCCACAAATAACAAAGTTGTAGTTCAATACCAGCCAGGGGCTCTGGGTTGACTCAGCCTGACATCATTCTGAAGTCACTAAAATGAGTACCCAGCTTGTTGGGAGCAATTATCTTACACTATGCAGATTATGAGACTGGAGCAAATTCCCATCCTTAAAGTGTGCTATTCACACAATTGGGGGGGGGGGGAGAGATTATCACACCCCGTGCGCTTATCCTATCCTTCATTGGGTATTAATGGGAGCCCAATGATGGCTCCATTACTCTTTCTCGTTGGCAGAAAGATGGGATAAGTGCACGGGGATATGATAATCTTTCCCCCATTCGTGTGATTAGCACACTTTAAGGACACGAACAAGCCTCTTTATTCCCATCTGATAATCTCCATTGTAAACCGCTTAGGGAGTGCTTAAGTGCATTGATAAGCAGTATAGAAATGTACTTGTTATTGGTATTGATATTGCTATCACCCCTCACCACTGCCTGCTACCTAGGGCTGCTGGGATTTGTGGTCCAATAACATTTGTAGGGGCACCCGTTGGCTATTCTCTTTTTAAAAGAAGCAAACTCATTCAAAATCCCAGGCACATGTTCTGCCTTGATTCTTGGGAAGACCGAGTCATATATGCATGAAACAAATGCTGTTTTAGTTAAAATTTACACAGTAAGCTAGTGAATCCAACTATAGTTCCCTTTTTTGCAGAAGCAAAAGTGAGTAAGGGATTGTGGTGGAGGAGGGGAGTTCAGCTCTCGAGGCTACTAGCTTTCCTTTCTTTGACAAAAACCAGGAGGTCAGTTTCCCATCAATACAGCAAAGCATGCTAACATTTCTAAGCTCTGTCAATGTAGGACATGGGACAGCAGCTCTTGGACTGAACAGGAATGGGGTACTTTTCTCACAGTTTCAGGGTAAAGTTGGCCCATGAGCTGCCACTGAACCCTGGCAATTCCACAGTGACCCAAATGAACAATACTTCCCCTCCTATTGGTCAGGATCACCGATAGTACAACCGAAAGATACCTTTGGCATAAATCTAATTGTTAGTAGCAGTTAGAATAGGCCCAGAAAATTACTAGAACCTACATATTGTAAGCATTGAGTTGCCTAGTTCTCATTTATTCTACTCTGCTTTCTCATTGAGTCTACTCCTGGATTCTAGGTTTCTCTAGATGCCACTGTGAAAACTAGCCACCAAAATTTGCATGACCAGCCACAATGACCAGAGCAGGAAGCAAATAAGTTAAAAATAATATGTATATATTTGCCAAGGATAGACCTACAATATAATTTCCACTTTTCTGAAAAGCTGTCATCTGTACAAAACCCAAGGCAAGCTCCTAGGGAATGAATCCTTCCATGGGATCTCTTTGATGGATAAGTCTTCTAAGTACAGGAGCCTGAGGCAAGTTGGAAGGTGGCAAAATCTGCAAAAACTCTGTTTGCTTCCCAGTTGTTGGTGATCTGTTCAATGGTTAGAGCATTCTCCAGCATTTGTGTTTAAGGAGGTCATTACTCTAATGCCAGATTCTCCTTTGAGTGTGGTCCCATCTGGCTGCAAATTGATTCATTTCCCTCTGCGCTAACTAGATCTGGGTGGTAGCTGCCTCTGGAATCTCTAATTAAATTACCAATTAAGGCAGCAATAGACCCTGTTCTTTGCTGGCACAGAACTGTGACACACCCAGGGCATGTGGGTTAGAAGGAAACATCTGGATGTTTTGAACATTTCCAGAAATTTTGAGGGAGAACTAGGAAGTCATATGGGACCTGTCAGCTCAAAAATACAATTAATTCACTCTTTTTCAAATTAAGATTTATATCCTGGCTTGTCTCTAAGATCTTGTGCAGCTCAAGGTACACTTGCATGTGAATAATGCTCACTGAATTTGAATGTTTTTGCACACAGAAATAGATGTTGCAGTTTGCCTGTGTTTCAATGATAGCTAGATCTTATAGCCATCTCCATTCTTCACTTGATGACTGTAACATTGCTTGAACTAGTTCATACATTCATTTGCAGGTCGCCAAATGTAAAGAGTAATGTATGAACCAACAGAAGGACAGATAGCTGAAGGTTAGAAACCAAAACCTTCAGTTTTGTTATTTCTGTGTAGTCTAACTGGTTAGCCCAATCCAAATACACAAAATTCCTTGCCTATTCCTCTCTATCAGACTTCTCCAACAAAATGCCCTCCAGATGTGTCAGCTGCAGTATAACCCCAGAATTCCCAGACAAATAATCTAGATCAGTGCTTCCCAGACCTTGGTTCTCCAGATATTTTGGTCTTCAGCTCCCAGAATTCCTGACTGTTGGGCAAGGTAGCTAGGGCTTCTGGGAGTTGAAGTCCCAAACACCTAGACAACCAAAATTTGAGAATCATTGATCTAGATCAACACATCTGAAGGGCACCAGCATGAGAGAAGCTGGTGTATTTATGTGAAACCTTTTTTTAAAATACTTTTAAAAATCCTTCTACTAATAATTTGGTGAACCAACATGGCATAGTGGTTTGAACGTTGGACTATGTATGACTCTGGATACCAGGGTTCAGTTCCCAGCTTGGCCATAAAATCATTGGGTGACCTTGGGCAATCCACATGTTCTTAGCCGCAGAGGAAGGCAATGGCAAATCTCCTGTGAACAAACCCTGTGATAGAGTTGCCAAAAGTCGAAAATGACTTGAAGGCACACAGTATTAAGAAAGTTAATTTCTCCCAGATTTGTGTTAAATTCAAATATGACACAAGATATGGGTTCCTCCACCCCTGTATCCCATAGTGCCACACAATGTAAATATAACTGCTAAAAATGGCCTGTGATAAGTGTGCTACACACACACATAACACACACACACACACACACACACACACACTTTCATGTAGGAAACGATATAAAACCTATGTGGAGGAACAACAAACATATATGCAGCAAAATGCATATATGCATGATCATCAAAGAGCCAGCAGGATGTAGTGGTCTGATTGTTGGACTAAGATTCTGGGAGACCAGGGTTTGAATCTCAATTTAGCCATGAAAGTGCACTGGGTAAACTTGGGCAAGACATATTCTCTCAACATCAGAGAGAAGCAAACCTCTCTGAAGAAATATTGCTAAGAAAACTCCATGATAGGGTTACCTTAGTGGAACCATAAAACAGAAACAACTCAGAGGCACACAGCAACAACGATGATCACATGTGATGAGAATCACTGTCATATATAATTATACTTTGATGCAAATTCAGATATCACAAGTTTACATGTGTCTCTTTCACATGGTTTCTTACAGAGCAGTTACTTTCTTGGAGGCATTTTATATGTCTGGAAGGACCCTCCATGTAACCTAAATCTGTTTGCTAGTCTGAACTAGAACAGATCCACTGAACCAATATAATTTACATAAAGGTCGGGTCACAATTCAACAGTGGACTCAATGGTCTGCTTGAGCTGGGACTTCCAACAGTCATCAGGACAAAAGCTGCCAAACTACTTATTTCATGGTCTTAATATTTTTCTTATGTATATCAGTATGATAGTTGTTCAGTATGTATAGCAGTAGGGTAGGATTGCCTGACAAACATTGGCTGCGTTCACACTGGAGAAATAAACCAGTTTAAGTGCCATGGCTCAATGTTGTGAAATTCTGGGAATTGTAGTTTGTTGTGGGGCCCAGAGCGGAGCGGAGCAACAAACTACAATTTCCAGAATTTCACAACATTGAGCCATGGCACTTAAACTGGTTTATTTCTCCAGTGTGAACGCAGCCGTTGAAACAAAGCTGGTGAAGAGAGCTGCTTCCTTTTACAAAGGCCTAGAAAAAGGACAGAGAATCTCCAACCTGCAAATCACCTCTATTCAGATGGCTGAGCGTCTGGAGAATGTCCCTCCCCAAAGGATCTCCCTCCTCAGATTCTGGGAAAGCGTCTTTTTGGTTTACAGCTTCCAGAATCTCTAAATTAGAATGACCAGAGAGGAGATTCTGGGAACAGTAATCCAAAAAGAACAACTTTTTAAATTTTCATTTCCCTACCAATTGGAAAAAAAGTTCAACAGGGAAGATACTCCTGTGCAATCCTCAGTCTCTAGCTACTAGGACAAAATACCTGATGCAATTTCAGGAAGTGTTCTACTTCAGGGAAGCAAAGAAATGTACTATTCCTTAGGATGCAAGGACAATGTAATAACATTCCTCTCTGTTTGCCCAGAAGCCCCCCACTACCCTTTACCTTCCCTGCCTAAGAAAACTCTATGAAATTCATGGGCTCACAATAAATGACAGATGACCTGAAGCCACACACACACATACACACACCCTTTACCTTGCCCACATTTCCGCTTCCACTCTAAGAACTTTCCTTGTTAAAATGAGTTCTGAATATCAAGTTCAAAATGATATGCAAATATTGAGTGTCTTTGTGAATATTTGGTTATCACTACTGCTGCACTGGGATTGCTTGCAGAATGTGAACATGGATGGCTAAAATAAAGTATGAGTCAACATCTGATGCTATAGGGGAAGGAAAGATCAGCCTGAGTCACACTGTCTTAGCTTCTGCTGAGAAAACTGTTGTTTTCCATTAATTCAGCTCTGCTCATTCTTCGGCTGTCATATTGTGCTCACTTTGAAGCTTCTTCTTTCAGAAAATGCAATGAAAAACCAAATTTCATTTTAACACATTTGAGACATTTAAGTCTGGTCCAGACAATGGCTTCTGCTGTGAACCTAATGGACTGTTTAGATTCATTTGTTGCAGGGCATCCATATTTCTTATGCTTGGGCTTCTGTTCTGTGGCTATCACACATCCACACTGTCCAGATGTGTGTCCCTTCCCCTTTGAGACCCGAATACTGGGAAAAGAGCCTACAAAAGGCTATATCCATGTTAAAATAAGCAAACCTCCCTTTTAAAAATACCATACCTAAAATTCCCTAGGTTGTGTGAATCTAAAATTATAGTCTAAAATAGACATGTTTTAAGTTCTGTTTTCCCCTCTTAGAGCCCCAAGACATCACAGTTGGAGCCAAGGGCAAAATAGTAGCTTGGCAAAAGGAATAACACAGAATTAAGGAAAAGGACATTAGACTCCAAGAATTTGTTTTAAGTACAAGAACTGGGCTCACTATCCTTTTACACAGAAATCCTTTTCTCTCCCCACATTCTCCCTTTCAGCAACCTCATTTGTAGATGTGAAGGTGAGCTGACTGGTGATCTACAAATTATCCAGCAGATTCCCTTCTACCTTTTGCCCATTCCCTGGACTGCCTTTGCATGTACCATTTAGTGAACACATACATTGTTTCATTTTTAAATAATTTTTAAATAGTTTATAGCTTAATGGTGACTGCAAGAGGGTAAATATCAGCAGCTCTACCTTCTCCTTCTGCAGTAGAGCTTCCAGGGAGAGAGGAAGCCAAAGCCAGGAAGAGCCATGTGACTGTACTTGATTCACTGGTTGTAGCTTCTGTGGACTCAAATCCTTTTCAGAGAATGCATGAAGGGTTACCTTATGTGGGCAGGTATTTACATGAGGGTAGACATGGTTGTAGTGATTTCAGTGTTGAATTAGTACTCCAGGAGACCGGGGTTCTAATTCCTACTTGTTTGTGGAAACCCATTTGGGCAAGTCACATTTTCTTAGTCTCAGAAGAAAGCAATGACAAACTCCTATGGACATAGATTTTTGTCAGTTTTTCAGGCCATGTGGCCATGTTCTAGAAGAGTTTGTTCCTGATGTTTCGCCAGTAGCTGTGGCTGGCATCTTCAGAGAAGATGCCAGCCACAGGTGCTAGTGAAACGTCAGGAACAAACTCTTCTAGAACATGGCCACATAACCCAAAACCCCCCACAAAAATCTATGGATATGGGCCATGAAAGCCTTTGACTTCCCTATGGACAAATCTTGCCAAACAAGAAAATCCCATGCAAGGTTTGCCTTTGTTGTAAGGTAACCATAAAATAGAAATGACATAAGGCACATAACAACAACATAGCTGTGGGAGGTGGGTGGGTGGATGGATGCAGTTACAGGGCCATTAAATGCAAAAGATGTAAACTCTGTGACAATTCTCTATAAAACTTAAGATAATCAAAGTGACCATTTATAACATTCAGTAAGGCCTTTGACAAGTTTCCCCATGACATTCTTGCAAACAAGCTTACAAAATGTGGGCTAGACAAGGTAACCGTTACATGGATTTGTGATTGCTTGACCGACCGAACCCAAAGGGTGCTCAGCAATGGCTCCTTTTCATCCTGGAGAGAAGTGACCAGTGGGGTCCCACAGGGCTCTGTCCTGGGCCCAGTGCTATTCATTATCTTTATTAGTGACTTGGATGACAGAATTGGGGGCATACTTATCAAATTTGCAGATGACACTAAATTAGGAGGAGTAGCTAATACTCCAGAGGGCTTGATCAAAATTCAAAGTGACCTGAATAGACTAGAAAGCTGGGCCAAAGCTCACAAAATGAAATTCAACGCAGAGAAATGTAAGGCACTGCACTTAAGGCTGAAAAATGAAATGCACAGATATAAAATGGGGGACACCCGGCTGAATGAGACCACATGTGAAAGGGATCTAGGAGTCCAAGTAGACCACAAGTTGAACATGAGTCAACAGTGCAATGCAGCAGCTGAAAAGGCCAATGAGATTTTAGGCTGCATCAATAGAAGTGTTGAGATCAAGGGAAGTAATCGTGCCACTCTATTCTGCTCTGGTCAGGCCCCACCTGGAATACTGTGTCCAGGTCTGGGCACCACAATTCAAAAAGGATGTGGAGAAACTGGAGCATGTCCAAAGGAGGGCAACTAAGATGGTGAGGGGTCTGGAAACCATGCACTATGAGGAGCGACTTAGGGAGCTGGGGATGTTTAGCCTGGAGAAGAGAAGGTTAAAAGGTGATATGATAGCCCTGTTCAAATATTTGAAGGGATGTCATATTGAAGAGGGAGCAAGCTTGTTTTCTGCTGCTGCAGAGACTAGAACGCGGAACAATGGATGCAAGCTGCAGGAAAAGAGATTCCACCTCAACATTAGGAGGAACTTCCTGACAGTAAGGGCTGTTCGACGGTGGAACACACTCCCTCGGAGTGTGGTAGAGTCTCCATCCTTGGAGGTCTTTAAGCAGAGGCTGGATAGCCATCTGTCGGGGATGCTTTGACTGGGAGTTCCTGCATGGCAGGGGGTTGGACTGGATGGCCCTTGTGGTCTCTTCCAACTCTATGATTCTATGATTCTATGATTCTATGATTCTACAGTTCAGGTATTGTGGGGGTAGAAGGATAGTGAAAATTGCCTGAACAGTAACCATTAAATGGAAAAAAAATTAAGTGATGATGTAGACATATCTGAATAGATGAGTTAATTAACACATGTATTGTGATTTAAAAACCTTTGTCCTTACTCAGGCTATAGGAGATAGAGTTAAACCTTCTAATGAAATCTTGTCCACCTCTTTCTTATTTAAATCTATCTTGGAAACTCAGAGATGAACTGTCCTAGTAGACTGAGGTGTCCTTCAACTGTTTTGTGAATATTGCTATCTCTGGTGGGATACTCAGGATGGTGGTGGCTAATATCCCAAGGGACAGGACCAGAATTCAAAATGACCTTGATGGATTGAAGAGCTGAGCCAAAATGAACAAAAGGAACAGAGATAAAGGCAAGGTACTACATTTAGGCAGGAAAGAAGCACAAATATAGGATGTGTGACACCTGACTTCATGGCAGTACATATGAAAAAGATCTAAGTGGGTAGACCACAAGCTGAGCTTGAGTCTACAGTGTGATATAGCATCCAAAAATATCAGTGCAATTCTAGGCTTCATCAACAGGAGTAGTGTCCAGCCTGAGGGAAATAACAGTGGTAATTTCTTATCCACCTCTTCCCATAAATCGATGCAGGGAACAACAACAATTAACTGACACACCACCTCAGATAAAACACACTTAAAAGGACATACATCCAGTTTAAAAGAACAAGATATACACATATTAAAACAATCCACTCTATTTTGCTGTGATCAGACTTAACCTGGAAAACCATGTCCAGTTCTGGGCAGAAAGATACAAGCTGAAATGTGTCCAGAGGAGGGCAACCAAGATGGCAGAAGGTTTGGAAATACAGCCTATGTAGGATTAGAGGGGCATGAGAGACATCTTTTAGTATCTGGATGTAGAAGATAAAACAACCTTGTTCTTTGCTGCTCCAGAGATAAAACACAGGCCAATGGATTCAAGAATATATTTCACCTAAACACTAATCGGAAAAAAAACACTTCTTGACTACAAGAGCTGTACAGTGGTGGAACAAACTGCCTCATATGGAACTGGACACTTCTTTGGAAGTCTTCAAACAGAGGTTGGATAGCCATCTCTCAGGAGTGCTTTAGTATTCCTGCATGGCGATGGATTAGACTAAATGGACCTTGCATTCCCTTCCAGCTTTATAATTATATGCAATTATATTTCTGGCCATCTATTCTTTTGTATAGAGAATAGCCCCTTTGTCCTATATAAAATGCAATAGGGTTTTGCTGCCAAAGGATGGCATGTATAAAAATCAGCTATGAACCCCCATGTTGTGAGTAACATTATTTTCTGGGGCCATTCACCTGTCTCTTGTGTTTGCAGAGAACACTGCTCTCCACCCATTGTTCACATGGCAACTTATCTCTTGATGAAACAGAGATGGATAAAGAGTTTTTGATAACAGCAGGGATTTGCCTCCTGTTAACTTCAGGGTCTGATTCACTCTTTGGCTGGATAAACAAACCCAAAGATAAAGCAAGTTACAGAGTTTGGGGGCGGGGAAAGTTAAACCCCAGAACAGATCGTGTATAGAAGCAGCAAGTTCTGAGAAAAGATAAAAGGAATAAAAAGTTCAGGATGTATAAACCTATGAGAAAAGACTGAAACTTTTCAGCATGTTTAAATGAAATAGAAATAGGCAGAATCAGGAAGAAAATGCAAAGTGACAGTCCTTGAGAACTTGACTCCACGTCTGTCATTGACCGATATATGCACCTTCTTTGAAGTACACGAAATTACCACTGTTGCCTCCTGTTTGGAGTTTGCACATATGTTTTAAAAAGCCTTTGACTTATTATTTTTATAGCATCAAGCCACTGCTTTCTAAGTTGCATCCACACTTGTCCCCTACCTGGGGGAATGTATGTCTGGCGAATGATGTAGGGCACTAGCAGGAAAAGCCAGTACAAAAGAGTAGCAGCAATTTTCTCCCCTCCCCACCCCGTCCTCTGCAAAACACTGTTCATATATAATTCCCTGCAGTTTCAGAAACAATGGAGAGGGTGTCCCCCTTCTTTGAGTGTCCTTCAGTGAGCCAATGAAACGAACTGTTCAGCTTGGCTTTGAGAGTGTGTGGTGGGGTGCTCAGCTCCAGATAAGCAAGCAGACAGTTCCTGAAAAGGCAAATCACTACTGGTTTGTCCTTCATATTACTCTATGTATGTGTGTGAGATCAGATTGTCAGAGAGAATACAGGGGAGAAAAGAAGATCTATCTTCTTGAAACATTTTATGGGAATTGTAATCCTCATCTCTACTCCTGACCAGGATGTGATATAATGCGTAACATGAGAACCAGCAAAATCTTGGAAGGCAGAAGGGTTTATTCCCTGGTCAGGACTGGGCAGAAGATAATAATGATAAGTATATAATAATGTATAGAATCTTTTTCTCACTGATGTGTTATAATTAACTTATCCTAATATATAATTTTTCAATCCTCACTTGCCCTTCTTTAAGGTAAAGCTGATAACACTGTTTAATCAAGAAATGATGCACAGAAACTATCCTTCATATATACCAGTCACTTTATTCATAATATTTTATTTTGTTGTATTGCTGTTTTTATGCAGGTAAAGGATGAAGGGGCTGGACCAACCCTGTTTACAGGCAAAGTTACATTAATTGGACCTTTTCAGATGAACTTTGTAGGAAGATCGTCTCCTGACTTTTATATGTTTGTATGAATTTGTATGGTTGTGGTTTTTAAATAGTTTATTTATTTACTTATTTAATCTATATAGTATCTCATATTTCTCCCAGCAAGAAATTCAAGGCTATTTAAATCAAGATTAAATCAAGATACAATTAAAAACCTGATGATACAGAATTTTTTAACAAAAATTATCTTTAAAAACTACCATAATTTAAAACAGCATGAAACCATTTAAAGATATAAATGCAGAGTGAGCCCATAAGCAAACATACACCCCATATATACTTGTCTATAAGGGTAAAGATTTATGCCCAAAAATTGACCCCAAAATCCCAGGTCGATTTATTTACAGATCACTATATTAATGTGATAACAGCTCTTTCAGATTTCCCCATGCAGTCAGCAAAGCAGTTTATTTCTCACTTGCACCAAGCAGAAAGAGTCCTGAGTGCCCCAGCATCTGGCTGAAACGTAAGCTGAAACGATGAAACAAACAGCCTCAGTGAGAATCTCTCTTGCCATACGCAAACATACACACACTGAAGAAGCCTCTGGGTTTTACCCTTGGGTCATGGCAAAATCTACAATTTTGGCCCTAAAATGTCAAGTTATAGTTGAGTATATACAGTACACACTTTGCATTGTTATTATTATTATTTATATATTGCTGTAAATTTACACAGTGCTGTATGTACAATCTTATAATTAGATGGATCACTGCCCTCAGGCTTACAGTCTAAAAGAGACAACACAAAAGGAGAAGGGAAAGGTGGTGGGAAGGGGATGAGGTCCAGTGGGTTCTTCTCTCCCTCTGAGGCCTGGACCAAGGCAGATGGACTGGAGGGAGGGCTTGGCTTCTTAATACATAGTTAAATGTATAAATGCATGTCCTGTTAATCCTCAAATGTTTGTTTAAATAAAAAGTTCACCCCCTTCCTCCTCCTTCTGTGCCTTCAAGTCATTTTTGACGTATGGTGATCCTATCACATGGTTTTCTTGACAAGATTTCTTCAGAGGAGGTTTACAATTGCCTTCCCCTGAATCCACCCATTGGATTTCATTCTGAGTGTGGAAGCAAACCCTGGTCTCCAGGGTCATAGTCTAACACTCAAATCACTACACCATGCTAGCTCTCAAAAAGGGTTTTATCTGCTGGCAAATAGAGAACAGAGAGGAAGCCAACCTAGGCTCCCATAAGAAAGAATTCCAAAGCATGGGAGCAACCACTAAGAATGTCAGTTCATATGTCCTCACTAGATGGGTTTGAGAGGATGATGGGACCATGCAATAGCCTTTCCTTCAAGAGTGACTTGAGCAGGCTCATCTAGTGAGAAAAGGATTTTCAGATAGATTCAGCCTAAGTCATTTTGCACTCAGATATCTCTCCTGGGTTTTATCTACTGGGTTTTCATGTGATAATCTGCCATTAAAAGTACTTTTGTTTTTTGCAGACAAAAGCCAGAATCCTGTTAGTGGAAATGAGTAGTCCATTTACATGAGCTTTTGCACTTTTCCCAGGCTTATATAGTGGGGAGGATGTGGAGGCAATGGAAGAAGAAAGCCCCTGGCTCCAAGATGCCTATTTCTCCAATGCCCCTTCCTGGAGGAATGGGAATGTTAAAGATGTGCTGGAAGAGAGGGTTTGAATTGTTAGGCAAATGAGTCTAATCCTGAACACTGTGCGAGTAGAGGAGGAGCATCTCATAAGAAGTCAGGCTAGCATTCGTGACACCAGAAGAGGACCTCCATGTCACCAAATACACTTCATCTTGGTAGGCCCATGCCACTGAATGGAAGCCCCAATGCCACCTCATCCACACCTCAGCAGGTCTCTGATATGTAGTACAGTGGTCCCCCGGGTTACGAAGGTAATCCGTTCCGGATTACCTTTCGTAACCCGGAAGCTTTCGTTTCCCGGGGGACCGCTATTTTCAATGGACCGCGCGGCCAATTTAAAGGGGCCGTGCGGGGTTTTTTTTTCGTATCCCGGGGGATCTTTCGGATCCCGGGGGATACGATAGCGGTCCGGCGGCTTTCGGATCCCGGGGTTTTTGCAACCCGGGGGATTCGTAAGCCAGGGGACCACTGTACTCCCAGGGGCAGTATGAGCAGAGCCACATGCAATGACCTGAATTATTGGATAGGATGAGGCAGGAGTGTGAATTATGCAGTCCTTCAGATGTTGTTGGACTGTAACTCCCAGCAGTCCTAGCTAGTGTAGTGAAAAATGCTGGGAGTTTAGACTTGCAAAGATGCAGAACCTGTGGAAATCCTGAAGCAAGACTTCACCATTGACTGTACAGGCTGGAGGTTGATAAGTATTGGAGCTCAATAATATCAGGAGATCCAGAGGTTCCCCATGCCTGATTTAATGGGATGGCCTGTCAAGCAGGCCACTTGGCATGTTAGTGGCATTTTGAAGTGCCCTGCTGAAGATATGGAGGTTATACTTGCATCCTCTCAGAGACAGCCCTGGGCTCTGATTTACACACACAAGGAGCAGGTTTGCAGTTACTTGGTTCGCCTAGTTTCCTGAATAAAGACTGGGGTTGTCAGAGCACTTCATTGAGGATTGTAATGGCCATGTGAAGATGGGTATGGCAATTACTCTGATGCCTGGCTCACTGAATGAGCAGATCCGAAGGGATTCTGTTTGGACAGTATGTCTGTCTTTGAGCAAAACTGATATTACTGTTTTAGTATGACTGTTGCAAACAAACCTCCTGGTCCCTTTCATTTGGGTTCAGGAACAGTTTTGAAACAGACCAGCATTGGTCACACAGATACAATGATTTCCACCAGGAAATGGAGAGGAGGAGGGCAGCATCTTTATTAGTTTTGCTGGATGTCTCAGTAACACTCAGTACTATCAACTATGAGCCTTGGAGGTTCTATTTTTTTTTTCTGTGGTGGCTCATATTTTTCTGGGCATTCCCAGCAGGTGTGTAGGGATTACTGCTTGATCCCTTAGTTGTTGATCTGATGGGTTCCTTTTATCCGCTATGCCCTTCAACATCTACATGAGACTGCTGGGTGATATTATCAGGAGTTTTAGAGTCACTCTCATTAACATGTTGACAATGCCCAGCTATACCTCTCTTTTTGAACTAATACCAGGGAAGAAGCAGTAGTTCTAAAACATTGATCAAACTAAGGCTTAATCAAGGCAATGCAGGGGCCCAGTTGATCATTATTGATCAAACTGATCATGGGATTTGGAAGTGCAACTTATTCTGGGAGGAGAAACACTCCTGAAAAACACAGCTATACACTTTGGGAATGCTCAGTGTTTGAGGCCTGCTTCTTGAAGGTCAGGTGGTGGTGATGCACACTGGCCAGGAGGGAATTGCCCAGTTTTGTCTAGTGTGTTAGCTGTATTTTTCTGGTGCAGGGAGGATCTGGCCACGGTGATTCATGTTTAATCACTTCTCATTTAGATTATTGTATTGAACTGTAAGTGGGGCTGTCCTTGAAAAGTGTTTGGAAACTAAGAGTACAGCTAGTAAAAAATGCATTGGCTGGACTTTTGACAGAAATTCCAATTGCAAACTGCATTATACCATTCTTTGGAACAGTTTCATTAGTGTCCTGTTTCTGGTCACAATTCAAAGTGTCAGCTTGGAATCAAATGGCTTGGGCCCAGGTTATTTGAAGCCTTACCACCTTTCATATGAATCTGACTTACAATAATCGTTGGAGGCTGTGTTAACCCACCTCCAGAGCTTGGAAATTTTGGTTTCTTTTAAATTAGAGCTCCCAGAGTCACAACAATTTGCCATTCTAATTGGAGGATACTTGGGGTTGTAGTCCAAAAAAAGGTAACTTCAAACTCTTAACTGGCACAGAAGAATCAGATTTTGACTTTGTAAGTGACTGCATTTCCCCTTCTTCTGTGCAGGACATATACATATTTTGACTTCAGTGTGGATATGTCAGTGGCTACAAAGTAAGTTTAATAACTCTTAAAACAACTGAGATTTCAGCTTTAACAACAGTGAAGCCTGCAGTTCTTTGACAACTTCAATGGGATCCCTCTGAGGTATGTCTGTAGAGAATTATTCCATTTTGTGTTTTGGCACATCTGCCAGAAAAGGCTGTTGGCTCCCATGTCAGCGGAATGTTGAGTCTGTCCAAGGTTTTAGACTGAATTTTAAGAGTTATCCAAGGTGAACTCATTTGCAGGATAGTGTTAATCCCTTTGGATAGTTCCTTTCAAATTCAGACTCCCAAAGTGGATTCGGTGCCTTCCTGGCATCCAAGCCAGCACCCTCCACATGTTCTACAAGAACAGGTGGTGGTGGTTGTGTGCCTTCAAGTCATTTCTAACTTATAGCAACCCTAAGGCTATCATGGGATTTTATTTGAAAGATTAGTTTCAGAAGAGGTTTGCCATTGCTTTCCCCTGAGGATGACAGCATGTGATTTACCCAAGGTCACCCGGTGGGTTTCATGGTAGAGCAGGGAATTGAACTCTGGTCTCCAGAGTCAGAGTCCAATGCTCAAACTACTAGAAAGAACAGATACAACTGTGAAATGTGGCAGGGTTAACAGATTATTGTGTCACATGTAGAACAATAAAGAACAGCTTGCTTCCACTGGGAAATAATCATCCCAGATAATTCCTGAGACACATACTGAACAGATCGGTGAGACTCCTGGGGGACAGTTTCACATTTGATACTAAGAATAGTTTATAGTCTGGAATGTGTTGCCTGCAGAACTGGAAAAACATTACTTTTTAGACGGGAATGCCCAGAGATTAAACTACAATTACCGGAGTGACTGTGCTGGCTGGTGGATTTTGGGAGGTGTAGCCCAAAAGCAATTTTTTCTAGTACTTAGGAAACTTATTACTACTACTACTACTACTACTACTGCACATTTATATAGGAAATAATTCTAAAATAACATTTTTAGGATATTCCTGACAATGGTGTAGCGGAGTCAGGTCTTATCAGGTCAGAGCACTGATACTTTTTGATTAGCAAGGATGCTATCATCTCCTACATCTCTCAGGCTTCCTTTTTCCCTCTGAGGTAGCTGCAGTCCCCAGATTTGCTGGGATGGGGTGGCACAAATGGGTTTTCCTGTAACTAGGTATTGTTGCTGTAATGCAAAGAATTATGGGTTGGGTTGGTCTTGAATGGACAATTTAAAACCATTAGCTTTACAAAAGACCCACTCCTGATGGTCTTGAAACCTACTTGAACTACAGTACTGGTAGATAGATCAGCATTTGCCTGAACACCCAGGTCCTCTTTGTAATATGGTGGTGTCATGATGAGAATCTGTGCTTCTAAATCTACCACTAAAACTGTTCATGTTAGTATTTTATTGTAATTTTGGCAGCATCACAGTGCACGAAAAGGCAGTATTTTATATGGAGGGCACAGGAGGATGAAATCTAGACAATGACAGCTTACCTACAAACAGCTGGTTTGTTCACAGGAGAGGCACGATTTGAACTAAGGGCTTCCTGATTTGTTCCTGTGTCTCTTAGCAACTGTACTGCACCACTGCACAACATCCTTAGTGGAGAATAGAAAGCACAGGATTGCCCTGTGTAACTATTTATTTACATCAGTTTACATTCACTTCAGAGATGCAGGAAATGCCAAAACTGACTTTTGTATCTTTTGCAAAACCTCTTGAAAATAAACTTGGGAACCAGTGTTCTGTATGCTTGTGTTTGCACCATGAGATCTGTAGTGCACAATTTTTCCATTAGATGTCTCTAGTTTCCTGCAGTTGTGAAAGGCAAGGCAACAGCCAGGACAGCTGATGAATACTGACTAAAGACAGAATTAGAATATGGTCCCTGAGGTTTCTCAGGACAAAGTACCACACTGCCTGGAAATTCAAGTGGGAGAAACCATTCAAAAATTAGTAGGTTGAAAATCAGAAAGTGTCATTTTGCTAGAATGATTTGCCCTAAATTATGGCCATAAATTGAGTTGAGGTTATGAATTTGGCTACCCAATTGTTTTGAAACTGCAGAAAATCAGAGTTCAGAAATGTTACCCTTTGGACTACGGCTTCCATAATCCCCAGGCAGCAATACCATAGCAGGATGGGGATTCTGAGAGCTGTAGTCTCAAAAATGCCCTTTCAAAGCTCTATAAAGAAATACATGCAGCTTCAAAGGGATTGATCCTGTCCTATATTTTGCTTTAATCCATTTTGACCAAAAAAAAAAAAAAAGTTTTTAATGACTTTAAATGTTCAAGAAACTGGGTGGTTTAGCCCCCCTGCTTTGTTTTGAACTGTGGAAGCACACAGGATTCAATCACAGCCTTTTCAGAACAATGAGGCTTATTCTACCAAAGGGCCTTTTCAAACATTAACGAGGGAAACAGATTAGATTCTGTGGAAAAGAATCTCCTTAAGTGTCACTCTGCTTGTTTTTCAAAAGGATTACAAGGGCAACTTGCGCCCAAGGTCAGGCAGTGAATCAGTGGCAGTACTGCAGTGAGATCATGAAATGTGCAGTCATCAGAAAACGTCATCCTCCTCATAACCAGCAATCAGTATTTTGATGGACATCGGGTGGGCATAGGAGTAGCATCATATAGAAGCTACATATAAAGAGGCATTGGAGAGCATTGGGCTATGCCACTGGAGACCAGAGTTCAAATCCTGGCTCAGCCATGTAAACCCACTGGGTGCCCTTGGGCAAGTCACACTCTCTAGCCTCAGAGGATGGCAATGACAACCTCCCATCTGAAGAAACTTTCCAAGAAAACTCCATGATTGGGTCGCCTTTGGGTCACCATAACCTGGAAATAACTTGAAGGCACACAACAACAGCAAAGAAGCACTGAGGAAGTAATCTGTTTGCACTATTCCCCAGCAAACACTGTCAGAATCCATGCTAACTGGAGGAATCTGGAAATTGGGCTCCAAAAAGTAACTTCCCTACCGTAAGCTCTGCAACTGGACTCAGAACGAGGATTGAGGAAACAGTGGGAATGATAGCAGAGAATTCACACAATCATTTCAGACAACTGGCTGTTCAGTTTTGGCTGAGAAAACTGTATAATCAGATTGAATATAATCCTTCACAAACAGTTACATTAATTGGAGCCAGATTCTATTGATACTGCGGAGTTCGCTTTTCAAGTTTCTTCATCTCCAGCTCAGTCCATTAATGTGCTGCTGCTATTTTCCAGTAGAAGAATACAAAGAGTGGGAAAGATGCATCTATTCTTTGCTGCTGGCTTGCTAAAAGTAATTAAGGATGCACGTAAATGTTTAAGTGAATGAAAGTCTCTAAGGCAAAGAGACAAGGCTGGGGGGGAAAAACCCTGTAAAGCACTAATTACATTAATTGCAATCAATTTGGGAGTTTTCCTCCTCTGCTCCTCTTATGTCAATAATCTTCTGAAAGTCACTTGCCATGAAACATGTCAGCTTTGGGGCCTAATACATCATGACTTTACTTCATTTAAGTGAATAGTCCAAGAGTAGCAGGATTATGCCCATCTTGACCTTTTGCTCTCCCTTGTCATGACTATCTGTTGACGTCCATAAAACAGAAATAGTGCTGTTGCAACCTATACTTATGAGGCAATCATATACATTTCTCTGCAAGAGTTATGCAATACCTAGTACCACAGCCTTAAGAACTTCCCTGAATCCCAATATTAGCAAAATGCTTATCATCTTGATAGGTATGCAGTGTGTAGATGGAGGGGTTCTTAATATGTCTCTCTCTCTCTCTCTCTCTCTCTCTCTCTGTGCACGCAAGTAAGGTCAGAAACTGTAAAAGCTACCTTGCACAATCACTATTTGGAGTGGAACAGGGGTGGTTCTCACTGCAAAGGTCCTCAGAGATCATTGCTTAATTATTCTTCTTTGGACTGGATGGCAACTATGTTGTTGTTGTTGTTGTTGTTGTTGTTGTTGTTGTTGTGTGCCTTCAAGTCATTTCCCACCTTATGGCAACCCTATCATGGACTTTTCTTGTGCAGAGGAGGTTTGCCATTGTCTTCCCCTGAGGCTAAGAGAGTGTGACTTGCCCATGGCCATCCAGTGGCTTTCACGACAGAGTCAGGAATCAAACCCTAGTCTCCAGAGTTAAAGTCCAGTGCTCAAACCACTACACCATGCTGGATCTAGCCATTCTTTTAGTTGACAGAAATAAACAACTCTACACAGGAAGAGAATAAACTCATTTGAAATGGGGTGTGGGTGGAGAATTCTACAGGTACCATAGCCTGCCAAAAAGACAGGTTGGAGAGTAAATTAGCCCTAAGCAATGCTTAGAAGCCAGAATAACCAAACCAAGAGTATTGTACTTTGGCCGTATCATGACATATGTCATTATTAGGAAAGGCAAAAAAGGAAAAGAGGAAGGTTGCATTACAGATGGATTGATTCAAACAAGAAGGCCACAGCTGAGCAGGGCTGTTGATGAAAGGGTATCTTGGAGGTCTCTTGTTTATAGGTTGAAAGTGACAACATCAAACACAGGAACACCACTTATATGCAAGCTAAACCCATTTTCTGCCACAAATAACTTCAGCTAGAAAGTTGGTTTTCACTAAGTAGTGGGACATCAACACAGTATCCCCTGAACAGTCACAGTTACAGTACACAGTCAGATTTTGGCTTCGTTTTTTTCTTCATGGATAGTCCAACTCCCGTGTGTAACCTGTGACGCTAAAATGACATATGGCCCATAGCCTAATTTCCCATTCCAAAAGTACTTTGCAACTAATTGATTGATTTGTTGATGTGTGCTTTCAAGTCATTTTGGACTTACAGCAAACCACTACACTATGCTGACTCTCTGTTTAGTTGATACCTTTGGCAAACCTTTTCTTGGCATTCCACTAGATGAGCAGGAAGATGGAAGGAGAGTGAAGGAGGTGACAGAAAGACAAAATGAGTGAGATAGAGGGAAGGGGTAGCCACACGAGGTTTTAGTTCTAGCCCTGGCTTTACCTCTGCTCCACATTATCTCTGTCATGTTGCCTCAGAGAGAATCTGTCCCTGGACAGAATAAACCTGTGTTGTGTTGGGAGTGTTAAAAAATGTGGTGAAATTGAGTGAGACAAAATGGTGACGGATTGCTGATGGAGGGAGAGGAGGATATAATTGTAGGTCTGAAGTATGACCATTCATAGCTAGGGTGATAACATCCCAATTAACACAGATAATTAGCTGGTGTTCTCTGAATGGAAGCTAATGACTAGAAATCTCTTTTCCTGCCTTTGGAAAACAACTGATTTTAGTTATAGAGAACAGCAAAGAAACAGGGTGTTGGAAGAGGGAGGGAGGAGGGGAAACAGAGCTAAGCAAGTACAGGAGTTTTTTGGCCTGGTATTAACAGTTATTCCCCCAAGGGGCTCCTGTTCTGTTTGCAAACAGCACAAAAATCTTAAAAGATGCCATAAGTCTCTTATCCAAAATAAATTAAGTTCTTCTGGAATTTTTCACTTTTAGCAATGTGAGCCTTATGCTGGAGAGAGACCAAAGAAGCAGGGAATCTTTAGTTTGAACACAGTGGCTTTCAGGGTCCTTGGCAAATCTACAAGGTGTTATTGCCCCATTTTGTCTACCTACACTCACATTTTGAGGACAGACTGAACAGATAGTAACTCTCTTGTACACACACACATATATAGGTAGGTCAGGGGATGAAATTGTGTGGCCTTCCCAGTGTTGTTGGACTGCCACTCCCAGGCAGCATAGACCATGATGTGGAATACTAGGAGTGGCAGTCCAACATATCATCCTTCCCTGTCCCTGAGCTAGGTGAAAGTGACTACAGTTCAGAAAGTCAGGGAAGCAACCTGATACCCTCCAGATGTTTATGACTAGTACTTCCATTATTGTTGACCACTAGCCATGTTGACTGCAGATTGTACTCCTAGGGGCAGAACTCATGGGCAGGATACCATGGACCAACTACAGTACCTACTTGGGGCAGTGTGTCGTCATACTATGAAACCATTTTCACTGACCCCCTCTTACCTGCCAGTGCCTTTGTGTTCCCCGTGAAGCTCTCTGCCATGGTCTGTAAGGGTGGAAACTGGGCACCTGGCTTCTCCCATGTGGCCAGGTGCCCTCTCCTGAAGTCACAGGCTATGAAAAGGTCTTCACAGGGAATGCTGTGGCAGAGGCAGGTAAGGGGACATGCAGTCGTGAGGTTTGCTGGATGTTCTGGCAGAATTTCCAAGAAATCAAAGATCACTTTATGATAATATCCTATGATATCCAGGGATTTGCAGGGAGGATTATTTAGAATTCTCAGCCAGAGATCTCCTCTGGTGACTCACCAAACAAACTTCAGGATTCCTCAAGATACAACCATAGCATTTAAAATGGAATCATAGCACTATAATATTGTAAGCAGATTCCATATGTTAAAACTAGACATTTCATGTAGTTATTATTCTATATGGACAGAAAGCTATGTTTGTCCACTCCTGGAAGAGAACATAATGGGATTTGTCACAAATGTTCTACAATTATTCTGAAGCAGAAGAAACCCTGATAACTACTGGTATGTACTTTTTCACTCTTTGAACAGGGTTCAGAAACCCGGTGGCCTTTCAGACTAGATTACAGTTCCCAACATCCTTTATCACTGACCATTCTCTCTGGAGTAAATGGAAATTTTAGTCCATCTGTATCTGGAGGACCATAGGCTCCCCATTTCTGGTCTATAGATTTACACAGTGTTTCAATTAATCATTTTACAAAAATTACCCCTCTCCATTCTAGGATGTGAGGAGAATACAAATAGTCTATTGCGTTCACAATCTTGAAAAAATGCATTGCAATGTTTCATAATCCAAACTTCAATTCCTGGAAAATTAAGAGGTAAATTTCCTCTATGGACACTGGTCTAAAATCCCTCTGAGCTAAAAAAAAAAAAAAAAAACTAGGTCAGTCAATTGGACTTATGTTTGGGTTCACTCAAATTATATCCTCAACGATATGTGAAATTTTTTTTTAAAAAGCTTGATGAAAACACCTTCAAGAGTGAGAATATTCATATTGTCATGCTTAAGGTGTGTGAGAGAGAAAAGTTAAAATCTGTTTTCCTTTTATTGTGTTTATATGTTTTAGAGACTGTAAAGATCTAGTTTGTCAATCAACTAATGCTAATTACGTTAACTATATTATAGGGAAGTTGAAGATGTGCAGAGTGCTGTCTTGATCTGGCAACTGGGCTCTTGCAAAATGTTGCTTACTTATTCTAGTTACTGATAGCATTATTTGGAAACCTCTGGGTAAATAAATAAATACCCTGTTTACTGTTAAGAGCAAAAGCAAACGAAAAAGAGAATGAACTAAAGGAAAGAAAAGGAGAAAAGCTTCTTTCTTTTAAAAAAGAGGGAGAGCGAGAGAGAGAGATTGCTCTTCTGTTTGAACAATTGTACTGAGTCACTTTTTTTTTTCAATTCACACAGGAGAAAAGTTGGAACATACAAAACATTTGTAGCCCAAAATATTTTGCATTAGCAATGAACTGCCAAACTTAAATCACATATTCGATAACACACATTTTAAAAAATGGTAAATTGCAGTAGCAGCTTGTAATCCACCCCTTCCTTGTCAGAAAGATGCCAAATCTGCTCTTGGTTTAGTAGTCACAATCAGCTGTCCAACACTCTGAACTCACTTTGGGCCTCTGGTGAATTTCAAAGACACCTGTAAAATAGACCTTAAACTCACAGAGTTTCCGAACATTTCACATTACTTGATTCCAAATAAGAATGCATAAGATTGCACTGCAATTTTGGAAGAATTTTGGAAGATGACTGGGAGCGTGGAAGCAACTAGTAAGACTATGAAGTCACAACCATCAGTCAAAGTCCATATCCCATTAATGAAGTACTGGTGAACCTCAGTCCATGGAAGACCCCATCCCTCCAGGTTCTCCTCAAGACTCCTTTACTGTGCATTTTCCTTCCCACCTGACAAAATTCTGAAATCTATGATCAATAGCTCATCAGAAAAGAGATTCTCCCAGCCAAAAATCTCTTCCATCCTACAGAAGCAATTTCTCCTTGCTCATCATCCTCACTGCATTGTATTTAGCCTTCTAAAAAGTCTCTACTGGTTCCAGAGTCTAACAGTCAAATTGCAGGAGGAGGCAGCATTTTGAGGTCTAACCAATTTAAAATACGATTGATGGCTAAACATGGCTCAGGTTTTCAGTGATAGCATTACTGGATTTGGAAAACACTACCTCATTCTTATATGCAACTAGGTTATTTGAACTGAAATTTATAATCTAAAGCTGAAACTTGTGAGGCCATTCAGTATAACTTTGGTCTTGCAACTCATGCCTATGTGCAAGCAGCAAGACTGTTTTTCTCCTCTTTTTTAAAAAAAAAACAAGGAAAATTAAAGGTTTTATGGGATTATCTAGTGTAGTGCCTTCAAACCACATTTCCCCTTTGGCTTTGGCTTTGAGCTATGAGGTATAAAGGGAAGAAGGTTTCTCTATATCTACTAGCTCCATACACAAGATAATTTTAACAGCTGCAGTTTTCTTTGCCTGAAATTACCAATTTTGCAAAGCCAGTGAAGTTACTGAATCCCTTTCCTCATTCACACCCTGTCATTCTATTTTATTCTTATAGTTCATTCCCTACCTAGTTATTCTTGATAAAAAGTGAAAGTGACAGATGCTCTCCTAGAGCCAGGAAAGTACAATCCTCTGAAAGAATTTCCAATGTAAATCTGAAGCCTTGTAGGCAGAGTTGGACAACAGCTCCTACTTTTTCATGCTTTTGGGGGTTAATGGGAGATGTAGTCCAATGTGTCTGGAGAGAACCTAATTGGAGACAACTGATCTCATGGTCATCAGTGACTAGTGTAATGTTTTAATGCCCTTAATTTGTTGTTGATTTGACCTCTAAAACTTGCACTGATCTTGCTTGTCTCTGATCCACAGCTTATCAAAGTCGTATTGTGTGAACTACAGCTCCCAGGATACCCCCTTCCAGCATGGCCACATGCATTCTGTGTTTTAAGCTGAACATAACTTTGCCAAACTCTGCTAACCTAGAAGGGACAATCAGTATGGAGGCTGGCAATCAGAGTTGCTGTGTGGTTTGAGACTTTCCAGTATGTCAGTGCACCTGAAACTTTCTTTTATGGTGCCAGAAGCAACCATGGTGTCTGTTTCTTGTGCAACCATCTCCACTATTGGTAGCATTCACATCAGGCATTATCAAGTGGGGTAAAGATAAATTACCTTTATGTCTATGCAAAAAATATAATTGTGTTTGAAACATCAGCCTTAAATAGGCTTCATTCTTCTTCTTCTTTTTCTTCTTCATCTTTTTGGCTGCTGCTGTTTGTCTCCTTTGTCCCATCAAAGATGTAAAAACTTAGCCCAAGCCAGAAAAGCTTAAAATAGCTTTCAAGGACATGAGCTCTGAGCTGTACTGCCTGAGCTGCAAAATACCTTTGGCTCTACAAAACTTCTTTTATATTCTCCCCCACAACCTCTGTGTGTCACAAATACCATCCAAGAGCCAAGGAAGATTTCCCTCTATTATCAAGGCAATTCAGAGCTTAATTAGGGCTCAAGGGGGCTTGGTCCTAAAACCTATTTTCAGCATTATGTGCAAAAAAGAGTTCCTGTGGGCATCTGCAGAGTGCTCATCATTCCCTCCCTAGTTATTAGCAGCTCACATTCATGGGATCAAGGAAGAGGACTTCCGAATCTCCAAATATAAATTCAAGCTGGCTTGAGAGATGGCATCTCTTATTTTTAGAAATAAAGCACTGTGTTTAAGGGAGAATACTGGGAGCCTTTGATGTTCCCTACTGTGCAGATTAAAAGGAATATTACGACTGTTTAAATCAAAGATCATCAGACTGTTTCAGAATAACCTTCCAAGGCTGAGGATGCTGTCCCTCGTGCATATTTATATACCTGGGAAGATGATCCAGTGATAGCAATAAGCACATACAGAGATCAGCAGAACTGACTTCGGGCCACCTTGAACATAGTTGCTTCCAAGATCAGTTAACTATTTGTTTTGATTTGATTAATTTGCGTTGTATCCTTACTTTCTCCCTAAACAGTTTTAGAGCACACAAATAAAAATGTGTGTGTGTGTGCGCGTGTGCGCACGCGTGTGCCTTCAACTTGCCTGTTGATATATGATGACCCTTTTTAATTATATTTTGAAGCTTGCCCTGGAAGAAAGGAGGTATATAAATCAAATAAATAAATTCAGTACAGACCATTAGACTGAAAATCAGTATAGAAATCACCTTTATTACTTACATTATGTGTAATCAGCTATCACTCTGTCCAACTACTGTGGAGGAATAATAGCACAGTGAAAATGCATTTGCTAGTTGGAAATATTTTCCCAGTCTCTTCTATTTTATCCTATCCAAAATAAAAATCTAGCTGTCTGATCTGTATCCAGGCATAGGCAGAGCTTAGAATCATCACCTTTTTGGATTGTTAAGTGTATGTGTCGTGAGGCAGCTGTCAAATTTATGGCAACCCAACCCTATGATTTTCACAGGTTTTTCTTAGACAAGGGATACTCACAGATGCTCTTCCACTACCTTACTCTGAAATATAGCCAATGGCATCTGGTATTCATTGGCAATCTCCCATCCAAGTACTATCCGGGGCTCGCTCTGTTTAGCTTCCAAAATCAGATGAGATTTAACAGATCCTATTTGAATTATGACAGAAGCACTCTTCCTCTGGAGAGCCTTTTTCTTGATGTGGAGTTGGGCTCTTTCTCTTATTTTCTTTACATTTATGTATCAGTTTCTTCCGTGGAAACATGACAAACTAGCATGGGAAGCTGCCTTATATTGGATCTGGTTATTAGGGCAAATCAGTACTACCTACCTTTATTGGCTGTGGCTCTTCAGGCAGGCTTTCAAGCTGGGGACTTTCTCAGCCTTGCTCATGGGTGCTATAGACTGAACCTGGAACCTGTCAGCATGCAAAACACAAGCTGTATCACTGAGCTAATGGCTTTTAATACAACATAAAACTTCATTTAATGCTGAATTGATACATGGCATATCAAGTTAATTGGAGACAAAATGCTGCATGCATCCTTCTCTTTGGTGTGGCACCTTGTTTTCTCCCAGAGGAAAATGACAGCACAGTGTTCCTCACCATTCCCCAAGAGACAGAAGAGGCCTTTTTGATTCCTTGCTTCTGTGCGAAATGGTACTAGTCTTTATATAATGTTGCTGAATGCATCCAGCCTTAGAGTGAAAAATTGAAAGAGAGAGAGAGAGAGAGAGAGAGAGAGAGTGACTGTGGCGGTTGGTAAGAAGGCTGGCTCTTGTGTATTGTTCAATCTCGCTCAAAGGCTAGATTATTGGATTTGGGAGATCGGATCCAAATCTCAGCTTAGCCTTAGATTCACAGGATGTTAGTTAATACCTGTCAGGCTCAGTTCATTCTCTCTCTCTCTCTCTCTCTCTCTCTCTTTCTGCATATTTAGATTGTAAATGAAATGTTGCAGGGATGTGAAAAATACAGCAACACTGCAACATTTGAGGTTTTACTTGCTGAAAGTCATTTAAATCTTTCTTCATAAATTCTAAGGCAAGAGTGAGATCTAGACTGCTATAAACTGATAAGAAGATAATTTATAAGAAGATAAATTCACAGTTGAGTCCCCCCCCCCCCAAGCTCCTAGGAATCAATCTCACCAGGTGATGACCTAAGGAGTCTGGGTGATGTGGGAGGAGACATCAGCCTTGATAATCTGGCCCTAACTTTATCCATCCTTTCCAGAGTTTGGGGGGGGGGGGAATTGAGGGGGGAGACTACAACTCCCCGAACCCCCAGCCAACATGTCTAATACTTTGTTGAGTGGCACTTGATGGCAAGGAGCATGATAGTCTGCATTATAGGTTTACACACTGAGACTGTAGTTCAGTAGTTACTTAGTTACTTAGAAGTATTGTTGAGCATAGCAGAGATTACTTCCAAGCAATCATGCACAGGACTCTGCAGTAAATAGCTGATGATAGAATAACAATTATAGGTTATCAGTAAGCACATGTATACTTACAAGCTCATAATTTTATTGTAGAAAGGCAAACACTGATTAACATTTTAAAAGTGACCATGGCTGGATTTAACATATGTAGCAGAGTATGACTGATTTTATTTGCTGACTTTTAAAAAGTATAATTGTATAACACCAAGACATCGTGACTTGTTTTTATTAATGCTTCCAGCCACTGGGTGCCACTATTGGTTTGCAAGGTTAATTGAATAGCAGAAATCTTGCAGCCCAGCCATCACAAAATATGCAAAGAAGCGAAGCCTCAAAAGTAATTCCCAATTCTTTTAATGGTACTTTTTTGAAAGTGAAACTGTTCATAGGATTGAACAAATTTCCTCAGCCTGGGAAATTTATGATAATTAATATGACGTATATATGCAATTTCCTGTTAATACATTTCTCCCTGCAGATATCCCAAGCAAATGTTTGTTTGTTTTTCTTTCCCCATCCCCCCCCCCATGCCACCAATTTCATCAGTGCAAAAACATTACAGCACAAGAGAGCAAGGGCAGAGATGGGAATTATGTGCCGCCAGATGTTTCAGGACAGCAACTCTATCTGCCCTAGCTAGCATAACCAGAAATGAGGGATACTGGGAGCTGCAGTTCAACAACATCTGGAGAGCCTCACATTTCCCATTTGTGCCCTACATTATGTCTCTTGTTTCTGCACTGACGAAATCAGTTCCTGTGAGCAGATCATAAATGGGCAAACATTAAAAAGAAATAGGTGCTGCGCTAATGTTAGATTTCCAGTGCAAAAGTCATGTATGAGAGTTGGCAAGAAGAAAAGAGGCAGAAGAGGGAATTCGTTAGGAAATCTATAGGATGCCACTCTTGCAAAGGACAAAGTTTGATGACTTTGCCAATTTGAACATCAATCCAAAAACAGTAATTTATTTATTTACAGTGTTTATACCCCACCCTGGTTATGCTGAATAAACAGGAATACTAGACTTTGATGCATAAAGCAGGAAATCTGTCTGTTGCCAGAGTCTGTACAGATTGTTAAGAAGGCATACTGGACAGGTTGTGCTTGTGACCTGGACCCTGTTCATCTTGGGGGCGGGGGGAGAGTCATGTCTTAGTCTAAAGTATAAATCTGAATTTCCCTCTAACCCCTCTTCTGCTGACAAGGAAATGGCTTCATTGATGAGGACAATCAGTGTTTAACTGTCTTGTCTACCTACACTGTACGGAGATCTGCCAAACTGGCTCAGACTGGTACTTCCACATACACCCCCATTGTGAGATATTTTGCAGCTTCCAGAGATGTTGGGCAGCCTATCACACCCTCCTTGAGAGTTTGGTTTCTGAGGATGAAGCAGATCCACTCAGCAGCCCCCCTGCCCCCCCGATGTTCAGACCCTGCAGATTAAGCTGACTTACCACAGCCAGGCCTTCCTCCAGCAATGTCTGACTGTCACTTGAGTGATCCACAGGAGGAGGAGTTAGAAGAAATAACACCCCATGAAAGAAGAGGGTGTAGGCATCTTCAGCAGACTCAGTCCCTCCCCAGCAGGTGAAGTGGGAGATTTTGTGGGAAATGTCCTCATGAAATATGGGGTGCAAGGAGGATGCGGCTGAGTCAGCGTGCTTCATAAGGCATTGGGTTTTCCCCTCCTAGTTGTTGGAAACTACTGCATTACTTCCTTAACCCTGCATTTACAACAAGACCTGACTCTATGATTTATAATCCTGGACTGCTCCTTGATCTTGCTTTCTGTGAACTGTGCATAGGATTACAGCCTCTGATCTTTAGACTGATTGACACTGGATTCTGCTCATTCCTTTGGATTCTGGGCTCCTGGCACCCTGTCTACTAGTGCAGTGTGAAGACAGGATACAACCAATCTGGAGTTGAAAGAGGGGAAATATATTTAATTGGCTTTGTCTTGTGTTTGCAGCTCCATTGTTTACTGTTACCCAGACCATCTTAGATTTATCAGTGCCTGAATGACAGAGTCATCTTGACCCTTTGCAAGCACATGGTTTTGTTTTTAGAACCTTCCATAGAACACCATTGTGGGTGTGTTTCACCCCACTCAGAGGCTTTCCCTTCACTTTTAGGAGGCAGCCCCCAAGTTAGTAGGAGATTAAATATAGAGACAGACCTGCTTCCCTGTTCTGTTTTCCAGTCATCCAGATTCTTCTTCACATTGGAGGGTGAAAAAATTCATGTGTCTGCTTTAGTCTGTAGTACCTTAAGCTTAGCTATACCCCCTTGGATTAGTCAGGTGTAAAACCTTTAGCTGCCATTACATCCCCCCCCCAAGCTTTACTTTGAGAAACAGCTTGCAAAGAGTATGGAGTGTCCTATCCATTTCTACTGCTATATTTTTCTGTCTTTTTAATAAAGGAATAATTGTTTTTGCTGCAAAATCAGCTCACCCTTAACCTAATTTCTTCGCCTCTACCCCATTTGCACTTGGAGTCACTCTGGTTAACTGTCCATTTTTAAAACCTTCAGCCTGTAAGGTCTTGTAGAGAGTACCTGGAGGGGCTCCCCTCCTCTCTGCAACCAGTAAACCCTGTACATTGCTCTTAACAAAACTCCCTGAATTAGAATAATCAAGATCCCCTGACCACAGGTTCTCTTCTATTGTTTTCAGTACAGTTATTCATGAACCAGTGAGATGTTACACTGTTTCACCTGTTGGGTATCCAAGGATATGTTTTTCTAGGAACTGAGTTTTTTATATCCTCTTTTTCCAGTTGGCCATCTACTAACATTCAGTTTGTTCATTGTTTGGTAGCATCAACCTATGTCTATCAGTGATTACAAGACTCATCTGGAGTACTGCATTCAGTTCTGGGCCCCTCATTTTAAGAAGGATATAGAAAGAGCAAGTGTAGAGAAGGGCAACAAGTATAGAGAACAAAAAAATTTGAGAGAAGGTTAAAGGAGCTGGGTTTGTTCAGCTTGGTGAAGAAGTGACTGTAGGTTGACATGACTGCACTTTTTAAATACCTCAAGTAGAACCAGTCTATAACTGATTTCAATTGAACATATGAAGGAACTTCATGACAGTTAGAGCACTTCACCAATGGAACCAGTTGCCCACAGTGGTGGCTGAGTCTTCTTCTTTGGATATCTTCAGAAAGAGGCCGGAAAGCTAACTGCGGGGAATGTTTTAGCTGGAGTTACTACACTGAACAGGAAGTTGGATTTAATTAAACACTTCCATATGTATAATCCTATGATAACTGGTACATTTTAGGAGATTAGCACACCAGCTTTCATTCCCGCACTAGGCATGGGATGCAAACTCACAGGGACAGATTGTATCACACAGCTCCGTCCCCAGTCAGTACTCATCCCGTACCCAACCCAAGCTTCTCCCTGACATTTTAAAGAATGGAAAATCCCATTCTCTTCTTCCCCCTGCCCTCTTGGGCCTTCAGTTGTCTCTGGGATAGTCCCACCCCTTGAAATCCTGCCCCTAGAAGTCCAACCCCCTAAAGGTCCCATTCCCCCTGGAAGTCCCCCCCCCCTGCACCAGGTAACACCTGGTGTGGGAACACCTTTGAATTTGGGCACTCGGCCTCTAAACGGCTCACCATCACTGCTATAAGGGATACTTAAATGCAAGCATTTTCTGCATGAAGAATAGTAATTGAAAACCTTTCTGATCTGTTTTGTAGAGGGAAAAATCTTGTGCAAGTGGAAGGGTCTGCATTTAACAAGTTCACGATAGAAGTTCAGCAAGACAGCCTGACAGGAAGAGAAGTACTGGGAAGCTTAATCTGTTGGATCTGATGCTTTTTGTACAGCTGTTTTGTACAGTGAATTGCTCTGGAGGATTAAAGATTCTGTGAGCCAATGAGGTGTAGTGGTTTCAGTGTTGGACCAGAGTGCTGGGAGACCATGCTTCAGATATCTATGTAGGCATGGGCAAAGCCTACTTGGGCAGGTTACACTCTCTCAGCCTTACAGGAAGGCAACGGCAAACCTCCTCTGAAGAAATCTTTGAATTGGGGTCAATTTGAAAGTGCATAACAAACTAAGGATACTGGGACACCCTACCTAGGAGGTAGGTAGATAACCAGGACAGTAAGATGTTCAAGTAACAGGGCAAGTCTTTGAACTGCAGCTGCAATGGGGAGACAGTGACTGGAATATCAGTCTGGAATACTACTCTGACGGCCACTGAAATAAAACCATCACTGTTGCCTCAGTGTCACCCATGCTTCTTTCATACTTTCTTCCCTTAGGCAGAGTGTACCAAGGCATTTCTGAGGGCACATTTTGCCCTGCCATTAAACAAAGTGAGTGACAGATGTGGAAAGGGCAGCAGCCTCCCTGGCTGTTCCTCCTGAGCCCCTTCTTTTGCAGGACAATGTCCTGGAGAACCAGATATGACTGCTGCTGAGTCTACTACACTCAGGTCCAGTAAAGGACATCACACTATCACCACCGTGGAAGTAATATTCAGCTGACAGTCTTCAACATCTGAATTTGCAATGGGAATAGGGTGTCATCTTAATTGAAATACCTTGCATCTGCCCTGCCCCACTGCTCACAGGAAGCCATTCTGAATGACTGCAAAGTATGTTGGAACATAAATGGATCAAGTAGTTTACCACCAAGATAGGTGAGCCATCCTTGTTAAATGGGGTGCGTGGGATTTGGCCCTTCCCATTTCAGACAACATAGACAGTGGCCAGGGATTAAGAGAGCTGCAGTCCAAAGACATCTGGAGGGCCAAAGGTGTCTACTCTTCCCATCAATCATTAAAAATATTCCGTCTAAAAATCTTTGCCAGTCTGTAATCCATCTAAACAACATGGTAAGAATTACATACATTCTGTCAGGAGTCAACTTGAAACAGGTTTTAACTCTCTGTCATGCTGATCTGCTTGTATGTGTGTGGTGGTGGTGGTGGGGGATGATCACACAAAGTTTTCTCAATTTAATAATTATGTGGAGTTAACCACATTTCCCACTCCTCAAAAGTTTGTTAGATTTTTTTTTAAGTGTCACAGTAATTTCCTAGTGAACTGCTGTAAAGACTGGATAGCAGCTGGTTGTGTGACTTGAGTGTGGAGTTGATTGTGATGTGTGCAGTAGGAAGTTTCTTTCCTCCTTATCAGATGGGAGGAATTTCTGTTTATTGCAAATGGAGCCAATTCAAATGGAGCTAGTTTAGCGAATTCACGTGAATTCCCATTGTGTTCAGAATGCATTCAGAATGACTTTCCATTACCCGAAAATGACCCCCCCCCCATTGCCTGAAATTGCATGAGATGCTTTAATTCACAATAACATAAAACCCATGATTGCATTTGAAATGACTTCCCTTTTGCCCAGAATTGCATGAGATACTTGAATTCGCAATAACGTGAAACCCCATGATTGCATTCGGATTGCCATTGGATTATACTTCCAATTTCCGGTGTCTGATAAGGTCCTTTGTCATGTCATTGCCTTTGCAAAAGGGAATATCCTCCAACTGTTCTGATTTTGCAGGGATGGTTCCAATTAACCCTTTGTCATCATACTTTTTCAGATGCTTTTAAAATGTTCCAGTTTATCTCTCTTCCTTCCACTTTCCTCTATTGCCCATGGCGTACTTTAATTGCTGAAAATTTAATTCAAAGTTTAAAAGTAGTTTCCATTCAGTTATATCTCAGCAGGGAGAAAGATGAGGAGGAGCCATCTCCTCATCTCTCTAATGGAATTTTGCTCTTCCGAGTAGGCTCAGACAAAAGCAAACTGCTATTGCTTCTCCTAGCTTCTGCCTTTTCCCTTACTATTAAATCTTGCCATCTTGCCCACACTCTAATAATGTTGCTTGGCTACAACTGCCCCAGTTTTCATCTGTGAAATGTTAGAGTGTTTTTCCCCTCTCCTGGAAGAAGGGGAAAAGCCATGCAGAGCCGTGGGCAGGAGGTGAATTTAATTAAGAAAGGACTAAGAATTGCTGGCCCTGCCACCCCTTCATTCAGTTGGATAGTCACCAAAAATACCTATCATAAGAGGTAATGAGATGCAAATGCGAATGAGATTGTGACTATCTTGAAACGAAAAAACAAAACAACATGATCTAGCAAGTGATATCAGAATGCACTAAACTATCTGAAAGAGCCCATGATTTTTTGCAAACTAGAGAAAATGGAAGGTGGATGGTTTCCTTCTCACTCCCAGTCCTGGGTACTGCCTAAGGTAGCATGCTGTGCTCCTATCAGCTACTTATTAAATATGCTCCTAACAAGTTGTGATGTAACTCACTGTGGATTTGTCCCAGTATAAAGTCTGAAGGGACTTCCATCCCTGCCTCTATAATTTATGCTTAAACACATTATGCCATAACTAATTTGTTAGGCTTTAAGATGCCATAAAACTCTTTGTTTTTATTTGTTAAGTTTGTATGCTGTCTAACTTGCATCATGACAGAGAAAAGACCAAACTCTACTGTTTTCTATATAGCTATTTTGTCTATATATTCCGATACTCTTAGTGAGAGTTCTTGAAGTGCATAATTACTTTAATTCTCGCCATATCCAAATACAAATGAACAGAACGTTTTCCTATACAGTACTACCTGGTTCAGTATTGACTGTCAGCAGCCCTCCAGAGTTTCAAACAAATCTTTGCCATTCCTGTCTGAAGATTTTGTGGACTGCAACTATAGCCTTCTGCACATAAGGTATAGACTGCCACTAAGCTAAGGCCCTTCCCAGGTGAAGTATAAAAAGTACTGATACATGCTTTGGTACTCTCTGAATTCTGAAATGTTGGCATTGTTAAACTTGAGTGTGATCATTTGAACAATAATAATAATAATAATAATAAATTTTATTTTTATACCGCCCTTCCGAAGATCAGGGCGGTGTACAGTTAAACAGTTAAAAGCATATATATAAAAGTTAAAACATTCAAACACAGTAAAAATAGAAGGTAGGGTACAATGTCCGCCAGGGCTTAATGGAACATCCAGTCCGATCATGATGAGGGAATAATAAGATAACATAGGAGAGGAAATCATTGGTAGGCTTGCTCAAACAAAAATGTCTTTAGCCCTTTCTTAAACAAATTAAGAGAGGCGGCTAAACGAAGCTCCGTGGGCAGTGAGTTCCAGAGGCTAGGGGCCGAAACGGAAAACGCCCTTTTTGCTGTTGACGATAATCTAGCCTCTGGAACTCTTAGAAGTTGTTGCCCAGTCGATCGAAGTGTGCGGGGCGGATTGTGTGAGGAGAGACGGTCCTTCAGGTGCTCTGGGCCCAAGCCATTTAGGGCTTTATAGGTAATAACCAGCACTTTGTACTGAGCCCGGAAGCGGATAGGCAGCCAATGTAGATCTTTCAAAATTGGTGTTATATGGGCGGTCCTGGGAGCACCAGTGACCACCCGTGCTGCCATATTTTGCACTAGTTGAAGCTTCCGAGTGTGATACAAAGGCTGCCCCATGTAGAGCGCATTGCAGAAGTCCAATCGAGAGGTTACCAGGGCATGTACTACTGTTTCAAGGTCCCTCCGGTCCAGGTAGGGACGCAGCTGGCGTATCAGCCGAAGCTGATAACAGGTGCTCCTGACCGTCGCATCCACCTGAGAAGTCAGATGGAGCGACGAATCAAGGAGCACCCCCAGACTGCGTACAGAGTCCTTCACGGGGAGCGTGACCCCGTTCAGGACAGGTGGAACCACCTCCATCCCTGGGCCAGGGGAACCTATCACGAGTATAAAAGGAAATAAAAGGAAAGAATACTTGGCTCTATCACTGGTATTCCGTTAAGGGAAGATTATTTGATCCATTGGAAGCTTACATCAACAGAATGCAGAGGAAGATGATCTTCCCAAATCCCACCACCCCCTTCCTCTAACCCTCCAAAGCATATTTGGAGAAACCAAGGAGAGGGGCAATTTCTCCTGATGCCTCCCTCATGTATTGGTAGAAACCTCCACTAGACCAAAGTGTGTTTGGTCAGTAGAAGGGCAACAGTTGAACAGAACTCATTGGAAATGGTGTGAAGTCAAACCCTGGATAATATGAAGAAAAATCAATGGATGTTGTTCAAATGGAAAAAGAACCACATAATTTAACAAGAAAAGCACATGTACAGGATTACACTGGAAATACAGCCAGCGCTCCTTTTCCATGGATTTTTTCATCCATGGATTTAAGCATCTACAGCTTAAAATATTCCAAAAAAGTACAAATTCCAAATAGAAAACCTTGATTTTTAATTTTATATACAGAACACCATTTTACTATCCCTTTGTATTTAATGGGACTTGAGCATCCATGGATTTTGTTATCCACAGGGGGTCCTGGAACCAAATCCCAGCAGATAACAAGGGCCCACTGTAGTTTCCATGTGCCAGAATCTGATCGTGGGAAAGGATACAGCATTACATATAGGGCTTTGGAATGCATGTCCTAGGATAAGGTTCTGCCTTCTGGGGTTTTACTTACCATGTCATGAGAGGTAACATGATAGCAATCTGAAAATATCTGAAGGGATGTCATATAAAAAATGCAATGAGCTTGTTTTCATCTGTTCCAGGAGACTAGAACAAGAAATAATGGATTAAATTTACAAGAAAAAGAGATTCCACCTAAATATTAGGAAAATATATATTTACCATGAGAACTGTTTGACAGTAGAATAGACTGCCTTGAGGTGGTGATGGATCGCTCTCCTTCTTTGGATGCTTTAAACAGAGATTGGAGGGGAATCTTTCAGGAATACTTTAATTGTGTATTCATGCATGGGAGAGAGTTGGACGAGTTGGCCACTGTGGGTGGCCCTTTGCAATTCTATTATTCGTCTTTTAAAATGCCAGGCATTGGAAGGGATGTGCAAGATTGTTGGTTTTGCTGGTACTAATGACTAGAAAAGATCTGAAATGATGGGATCCTGACTGAATTACACCTAGATTTGACACTGCCTGCTGGCATCCAGAATTGAAAAGTGTGCCATAGTTATATACAGGTGAACCTAGCATGATTTAGTCTCACTGTTGCATTGCATGCCCCTCATAGGATTCCGGAGGTGAAGGTAATAAAAAATACAGTCTTTGTCTATGATGATAGTAGAGCCATCAGTATCTTCAGTGCCTTAACTTGTACATCAGGCTTTTGATGGAACCACATACTGTATGGGGGTGCATAAGAATAGCAAAATACTTTGGAAATATCTTGTGCAAAATGGAATGAGATAATATACACCAAGGAACTGATATGGTACCACATTAATTTCCTGTAAAATAGAACCAGATCTTATGAAATTTACTTTTTTGGATTACAAATTCCAAAATCCCTAACCGGCAGTGGCTGCTGCCATACAGGCTGGGATTAAAGGAGTAGTCTGTCAAGTAACTTTTTCAAGCCCTGAACACCCTCTATTTCAAAATAAGTATTAAGGTAGATGATTGTAGATGGTATCTACTGACAGTTTTAAGAAAAATCTGCCAGTTCTGAGGTACCAAACCACGTATGAGGTGCTAGAAAACTAAGGAGAATAGTAGTCAGCAGGACTGAAGCACTGAGAGCACAAGTACAATTACAATTACATTTGCACAATAGAATATGAATATATTAAAAACGCTTGGGCAAATATAATAAAAGGAATAAGGGCATTTTCATATGTGGGGCTTAAATTGGGTTGTGCTTAAATCAGTCTCTGATGCAAATGCAAATGCTACCTTGCATAAAATGTACCGTTTGGTTTTTCTTCCACATCTACAACATTCAAACACATCACACAAACAGTGTCAGAAAGGCCAGGGACAACCTTACCATTAGGCTGAATAATGCAGCTGCCTTCTGGGGCAGATTCTCAGCACCATTCAAGAGCAGGCAAATGTCACTTGTTCAAAATATTGTATTTAATTTTGTTGCATTAATTGTATTTTGACTGGGAGGAAGAATCACTTAGATTTTATGCTTCGGGCAATGAAACACCTTCATCCAGCACAGAGGGAAATATTCTGTTACTGCATTTATTATTATTATTATTATTATTATTATTATTACTACTACTACTACTACTAGGAAGTGTAGGAAACTGCGTTACATTGAATCAAAAGCTGATGGTCCATCTAGGCTAGTATTGTTGATGATGACTGGCAATGGCACCTCATGGTGTGAAGGAGAACCCTTGATGTGTCTACATTACACTGATATAGCAGTTTCATGCCACTTTAAGGCAGGCTGAATACACACGGCCTGACTACATAGAACAGCATCAAGCTGTATCACTGGATATTGCATAAACACACCACCTGCAACCCCCAGGTACCTCCCACATCTGCCCAGATGCCATCCCATTGCATTCTGCCCCTTTGATCAGTCATACAGTGGCACGTGTGATGCGCTGCCTGTACAAGGCATCGGTGCATCAGTGTACGAGTAATACACTGGCAAAGCACAATCATGGAGGCCCCCCATATATGACTCTCTCACTCCTCTTCACCCCATGCCCCCCATTGGACTGTTTCATTTGTATATGGTGTAGCTACATCATTGGAGTTGTCACACTTTTATTTCTTTGCTTTGCTGCAGCCCTGAGCTAATGTCAGGATGTTTATATGCAGGCGTGAAGATGGGCATTTTCCACCTTGAATCGGACTATCACAGCTTCTTTTTCTTTAGTTTTTATCACCAGACTGTGGTTTCAGTCCAGTTTCCAGCTGCTTTTGGGGCATGCATCATTTGAACGCCTTCAAATCAACTGGAAACCACTTTATTTTGCTGGTCTGTTTCACCCCAAAGAGAGAAACACTGAAAATTGTTCTCACTTGGAACTCTTCGTGTTTGCTGTGTTTACATGCCCTGGGTCACCTTCCCTACCTCTTTTCTTTGGAGTTCTAAATTGTATTTCTAAATGGTCATATGAATTTTTAAATTACAGTGATGCTAGAATTCGGGGGGCTGAAAGTAAATTTGGGGGCAGAATCCTTACGGAGGAAATGCCCTTATTTTACTCCTCCATAACTACATCCCTATTACTCAGCTATGCCTCCCCATCATTATTGTGATTTTGTGTGCATTTGTGTGCAAATTGTTGAAAAATGAGGCAAAACCAACAAACAAATGTGCTTTTGGTATCCTGTTCTGGTCGGGGGGGGGGGGGGGAACACACACAAACGGATGGCTTCTGAGTATTTTCTTCATCTTTATTGTTTCAGATTCATTCTAACAACTTTGCTGTGCTATAGTTTCCATGTAACAGAGAGGAATCGCTTTGCAAAAAATATTTTTTTTAAAAAAATGAAAATAATGACCATTTAATTCAGAAAATGCACCTTGGGCCGACAATCCATTCTCAGAAGCTGGACAATCATTCGGTCTCATTAGATGCCTTATAAGCAGAAGCCTTTACCACTGTATTTCTAGATTACAGTGTTGTAGGCAAGAAGAAATTGCACCCGAGATCATTTAGCATCCCTGGGGAAATGACAGGAAGGAATTAATCTTCCATTGCTAATTCAACCAATGCTGGAGTCGATGCTGTTGGATCAAAAATTGCCATCCATGGAGGGACTGCTGTGGCAGATACTGTAGTGCCATTTGTGATGCACATAGCCCTTTCCTTTCCTTTGGAAAATAGGAAATGGTTTAGGAAAGGAAAGACTGTATGTTTTGAAAATTATAAAAAATTATAAAAAAAATTAAGTTTGGTCTATAATTTTCAAGCTGTTATAGTTTTCTTATGTGAACACCACCAACAGCAATGTGTGTGTATGTATGCATGCATGCATGTATATGTGTGATTGTGTGTGTGTGTGTGTGTATTCCCCAGTTTAATGATAGAACAGCCTATTTCCTAAATGTGCTTTCTTGAACCTTTCTAGCCAAGGTACTTAGGGCCTGAACATTTATTATATATATGTTCTGTATTTCACATGGCTATTTTTGTATAATCTGGACACATAATCTTTCTTCCATTTCCCTATCCTAACAATCACTGGCTTCATCTTTTGAAATCCACATACTCCTTACCCACAAAGCTTTTGTCACTCGGTGATGCTTCATTTTTTAAAAATAGAGTCTAGCCATCTGTGATGAGATCAGACTGTTGAAGACTCTGGATGAAGGTCAAGAGAATAAAGTGGCCTTTAAGAATATTGTACTTGAACAATGTTATTCAAATGGATAAATATAGGATAGAGGAGCTGGATTTCCATATCCGCACTACTAAATATTCATCACTGGGTGGTCTGGATTAAATTAGTGGCTCTGTTTGTGCTGGCAGATGTCTTACTTCTGTTTGGTTCACCTCCATTATGAACAAGTATCCGGAGCTTGTTTCAGGGTTCAGGTGTGCTATGGTGGGCCGTTTGCACATACAAACATATGCAGAAAAAATGCAAAACAAAATCAAGAGGAAAATTGTACATCAGCTGGAAAACAGGTTCAACTAGCTTTTGGGGGAACGGCTGTAATGGGAACAGACAAGGGAGAATACAAAGAAAGGCCACTTCAGCCCCCAAGATTTTTGTACTGTTGTACATTGCAGTAGGGAAATGTGTACTATAGTACGGACTGTGCCAAAGTAGTTTACTGTAATTCCTAAAATGATTCCCAGTTGTATACTAAAAAGCTCATCCAACTTTTCAGCACAATTGTTTAAGGATACATGGCTTGAAGACTAACGGAAAACAAGTTTCTTATGATATTCATTTGTGTTATGGACCTTAATCCTTAAATTTACTTTATATTTACTCCATGTTAATTATTTGCTACCTTTGCACTGGCTAAGATATTCATTTTCATCTGTGTAATTGTTAGTTGTATATTACAAAAACATTTAGTTACATTATTTTCTTATTGACTCTTGATATTTCTCTTATTTTGTGTATTATATTTGCCTCGCAGGTCAGGCGCCACAAAGAAAACACAAACACTTGGCTGGAGGGAACATGGCCACAACTTTATTTATAAGCCCAAACAAACAATAGGGTTGGCCCAAAGCATAAGGTCTGGATCTGGACATCAACCAAACCCCCGTTGGCTAATGTATGGTTGCTTGTAGCCAAGCATCGGGATGACGTAGGTGCCAAGCCCCGCCCTATTGCACAGTCGGGCAACTGTGCTGCTACCAATCGATTGGCAAGGCACTCTAGTCACCGGGTGTTAATTGACTATGGCCCCCGCACTGGCCACATCAGCACGCTCCATACACCCGGGTCGCGAGGACTCCCGATCCAGAGCCATCGAGCCCTGGAAACCCCTCACCCCAGATCCAGGCCTATGCTGCCGCCAAACAGACGGTGAGAAACGAACCGCCTGCCGCCAACCCTAGAATAAACGCAGTAGGGCCCCAAACCAAAACAGATAGAACAGCAAAAAACAGTTATTGACTCCCAACCAGGTCCAGGTCCGGTCGGACATAACCCAAATAAGCCCTGGATTTCCATCGTCCCAATTGCTTGATCGAGTCCGCTGACAAACCAATTTGAGCAGCCGACCTAGCTGCCCCAATCCTGAAAGAATGTCCACCGAAATCCTTCGCCGGCAAACCCAAATGAACTAGAGCTAAACGTAGCACTGCCACCAACTGATAACGGGTAACAGGAGTTCCATTGGAGTGGCAAAATAAGGAGCCTGTACCAGCTGGGCGTTCGTCGAGGAAGGAATGCAATGTCCGGACAGGGCACAATAGCGAGCCTTTAAAACGGTTCAAGGTGATCGTGGAGCCCCTCCCCAACTGGTCACATTTGGACCTACGGACCACTAAGCATACAGCGTTGTTAGCAAACACAACATCCCCAACCTGAAGTGAACGCTTGGAAATGTCATTGGAGGCATTCGGAACAAGCTCACCCACCCTCAGAGCTCCAAAGAACGCGGTAACAAAAACAGCTCGGAAAAGGCTGGCCTCATGGGGGAAGAGCAAATTTTTGGTAAAACGGCAACAAGCTGCTCGAGCAGCGAGAGTGTAATGGGGCGTCTGGCATCTAGAGAAGGAACCTGGGAGCGCCTCCAACCCTCCAGGGTCCGCCTAACCTGAAAGGAAGCGCAAGGATCCCCCAGGCTGGAGGCTTTGGTAAAAAAGGAAATACCAGCCAGAGCCACGGAAATGGCACGTGGGGAAGACCCATTGGAATATAACCAGGCCATGAAGCCAAGGACAATAGATGACTGAATGGGCCAATGAGCCGGAATATTTGAGGCCCAAAAATATGCAGCTAACTTGGGAAGGACCCTCTTATAAGCCTTTAGAGTGGAAGGAGCTATAGAGGAAAAGATGCCATTCATAATGGTAGAGGTCCAAGGTTCCACAAGTCCTGTGGAAACAGAACTGGGGAGGGATCCGCCTCCAGAGCCAAACGACAGAATCGTTCCTCCTGGAAGCGAGAGAGAGCATCAGCGATAGTATTCTCCAGTCCAGGCACGAACCAAGCTGAGAATGAAATGTTGTTAATCAAGCAATCAAGGACCAATCTCCTAACCAATAGCATAACTCTCTCTGAGGAAGAGGACATACTGTTGACAACGTTAACAACCGCCTGGTTGTCACACCAGAACGTGATCTTCTTGTTGGCAAATTCATTACCCCATATACGAACTGCAGCCACAATTGGAAACAGTTCCAAAAAGGTTAAGTCCTTTAGCACATTGCCCACTGCCCATTCCCGCGGCCACTTTTGTGCGCACCAATGGCCCTGAAAATAAATGCCGAAGCCAATACTCCCGGCAGCATCGGAGTGAACTTGCAACCGGTCGCCTAATTGCCAAGACTTTTGCCATATGGCTATCCCATTAAAGTTGGAAAGAAAGGATTCCCAAACTCGAAGATCTTCTTTTACTCCCTTGGAGATCCTAACCCGGTGATGGGGGAGGTGAGCACCAACCGTGGCCCTGGCCAACCTAAAGCAAAATGCCCGGCCCGGTGCCACAACATGGCATGCAAAATTGAGGTGCCCTAGCAAAGACTGAACCTGTTTCAAAGTGGCCTTCTTGGCAACCAGGAAATCAGATATAAGGGCCCTGAGTGCCACAAGCTTATCTCGGGGCAAGGAAGAAGTGTCACGCTCGGAGTCCAGGTGAATGCCCAAGAAAGTGAGAGATGAAGTGGGCCCCTCTGTTTTTTCCTTTGCCAATGGAACCCCAATCTCCAAGGCCAGGGCAGAGAAAGTGTCCAGGAGCTTCTTGCACTCATCCGAACCCGCCCTACCTACAAACAAAAAATCATCCAGATAATGGGTAACCAAAGGGGAACAAGCACGACGCTTAAGTTCCCATTCCAAAAAGGTGCTGAAAGTCTCAAACGCTGCACAACTAAAAGAGCACCCCATGGGCATGGCCTTATCAAAATACCACCCTTCTCCTACTTTGAAACCCAGCAAGCGGAAATCATTAGGGTGGACCGGTAACAATCGAAAGGCCAATTGGATATCACATTTGGCCATTAACGCCCCTTTTCCGCAGGAGCGGACCAAACGGACCGCATGGTCAAAAGAGGCATATTTCACGGAGCACAACTCATCAGGGATGGCATCATTAACCGAAGCCCCAGGCAGGTGAGACAGATGATGAATGAGTCTGAACTCCCCTGGTGCCTTCTTGGGCACAACCCCCAGAGGAGAAACATGCAGATCGTGAAAAGGAGGGGAACTGAAGGGCCCTTCAATCCGTCCAGCCTCAATTTCTTTCTTTATCTTACTAAGGAGGACATCAGGCATTTCCTGGGCCGATTTTAGATTTTTTGCCACCGAAAGAGGAGGAGGGGCCACCACTGGGATGCGAAAACCAGCGGCAAATTCATCAGCAAGCAGCCGAGCGGCTTCCCGACGAGGATAAGCATCCAAAAGAGGTAAAAGGGCTTCCACTTTTATGGGCGAGCGAGCTAATGGGAACCCTTGAGGAGAAGAAGAAGGCAGTTCTGACCCACTGGCATCAGAGGCGGGGGCCCCTTCACGTTTGCCGGCTGCCGCATGGGCAGGGCGCCCTTGCCGAAAGGGCTGAGAAATTTGGCGGGAGCAGGAGACCTTAGGGTGAGAACCTCGGCACAGTTCGCAACAATGTTCATATCTGCAGTGGGTCCTCGTGCAACGGCCCGCATTGAAATCCCAGAAGCGAGCCTACGATCTCGCTTGCCAGCTGCCTTGAAGGCACCCTTGGACTTGGCCAGTGGGCCGACTTCCAAAAGCCAAATCTCGCTATGAAATTGATCCCAATGCTCTCTAGAGCTAAGAGACGCTTGCTGCCTGAAAGCTGCGTCATACGCAATGGCTGCTGCCTCCCCTGCCACGGACTTAGCCCGGAGGACATGTAACATATGGCAGTCGAGATGCCAAGCCCTCTCAGGGAAAGCCATGGAAACAACCGCTTTGTAAACTGTGTAGCCCTCCAACCAGTTGGAAAAGTTAGGCTCAGCAGGAGGAACCTTGGGGTGCCTCCTGGCACGTTTTGGAGAGGTGACGGCCCAAGCCTCCTGACCCTTCGGTTGGAGGAGGGTGAAGACATCAACATAACACCCCCGTAAAATGAGCTTCCGAACCTTCTTGGAAAGGTGTGAGCCCGGGGGGCGGTCTCCTGGTGCAGAAACAGGGATGGAAGAAGCCTGGGCGTCGACCCATACACCCTGCAAACCGGGCCTCCAAGCCCGCCTCCTGATGGCCCACAAAGGTAAACCAGGAGCCCAGGCGTGCTCAACCCAGTATCCATCCCGACCAGCCGGGGCGCCTGAAGACGTACCATCCTGCCCCACCAGAGCCCCTTGTGAACGTGAGACAGAACGCCGCGACTTCTTCTTCTTCTTCTTCTTCTTCTTCCTCTTCTTCTTATGCTTCCGCTTCTTGCTGGCCGACTCAGCTGAAGAAGCTGTCACCAAAACTTCATCATCGGAACTGGACGAATCAGACGAAGAGCTGGAGCTGGAAGATGAGCTGGAACTTGATGCTGACAACTGAACTGCAACCTCGGAAACCTGGGCCCCAGAAGTAGACTTCGAAGCCTGCACCGCACCCGACGCCACAACCGTAGCTTGACCACTCCCACTTAACTCCAGTGGAGCAACACCAGCCGCCGCTGTAGGACCACCTGCTGCTAGTGCCTTGGAAATAATATCGGAAAAAGACCGAGTCAGCTCCGCCGCCATCCTCTGTGAAATGACAGACGACGCTTGCGAAGAAGTACAAGTGCCGGACGAAGAGCCAACACCGGCAGAAGTGCCTGACGACGATGTACCACGGGGCTCCTCATTCTGACAGGCCGCAGCACTAGAAGCAGTTCGCCTGCGAGGTGCAGTTGCGCGCTCCGCGCGGGCCGCAGGACCCGGCCGCTGCTTGGTAGCACCTTTTGGCTTAGAAGGCATAGTAGACAATGGCTGACCCAGCAAACACGAAACAAAACAGGCTTCAGGTGCAAAGCCAGGCTTCAGGTGCAAAGCCAGGAAAGGAGGGGCGGGCTCAGCAGGACCGAATCCGCGATCACCGCCCCCCAAAATCCGTCCCAAAGAGGCAAGAGGGCGGGCTCAGCAGGGCCGCAGCCGCGATCACCGCCCTCGAGAATTGACCTCAAAACAAAGGCAGTCCAAAGAAGGATGAGAGGGGTAGGAACAAGCCCCTAAAAGAAAAACAAGACTTACACGAACCTGCCAAGAGGATTCAGGCCGGGCCTCAAGGCTAGCAGTGGCTAAATATACCACTGTGCCGATGCAGCCTCAAGGCTAGCTGTGGCCTCAAGGCTAGCTGTGGCTTATGGGTGCCACAGCCCACAGGCCAGCGCACCCCCCCACACCGCGGACTTCAGTTCACTGCGGGGGGTGGAAGGCCAACAAAAAACAACTCCACCCAGTCTTTAGGCCGGGTGTGCCAGAGTCCTCTGCGGCCACCCCAGCCCAATCTGCCTGACAGGGCCAGGGAATGGCCCACAAACCGGGCCCAACTTGCCCGGAGCTACACTCGCTCGGCTCTGCTCTCCTCAGAGCCGAACGAGGCAATGGCGCCTCTCCCTGCAACCAGGCAATTCTTAAAAGCCCCCCCCAGCCAATCGGGGGCAGCAGAGGAGGCACGGCCCCGCCCCCTGCTCGTCCCCATCCAATCAGGTGCAGAGGCGGGCCGCCAATAGCCAATCAGGCCGCCCGCCTCAACACCAAAGCATCCTGGGACATGGAGTCCTCCCAGGAATTGGCGGGCTGGCTTCCCGCGCTCTCCCTCCCGGCAACCAATCACCTGGAAGCCCGCCCCCGCAATGGCTGCCGGGATGGAGACTGCGGCGGGAGCGCTAAGTGGCGCTTCCCGCACGCGGCAACAGCATCGGCCCGGTAAGTTGGGCGACGCTATTTATCACTTTCATATTGGGTTTGACTATTTTTCTCTCCTGAGTTTAGTTGGTGTTTTTGTATCTTTTTCTGAGAGCCTCCTGCACTTTTGCTGTATCGGCCTACCAAAAATTACAATGGAATTCAAAAGCTTTGTGGGACTGAGTCATTTAAGAATACATCAGATGGGCTTCTCTAAAATGCATGGGGTGCAGAAAAATCAGAATCAGTATACTGTGTGATATATTGTTAGGCTAATGAATGAAAATTAAAACGACACTTTTGCCAATATTGTGGCTTCCTGTTTGGCAGCTTAGAGTGATTTAGTGTGCCTCCCACTTACAAACTACATGGGATATATGTTGGTGACTCCACTGGTCACTGCTGGGCCCAAGTCAGAAAAGGGTCTGACAGGATCAAAAGGGGAGGGGACACAGCTCAATGGCAGAACATATCCTTTTTGCAAAGAAAGGCCCTGGTTCAATCCCTGACATCTGTAGCCAGGGTGGGGAAAAACAGAACCACAGACCATTACTACTGACATTGCTAAGCAAGATGGACCAATGGACTGTCTCGATATAAGGAATGAATCCAGCAATGTCCCTGAACTAGGAAAGGGTCTGTTGCCTTAGCACTGGACTCTTTCAGACATGGGAAATTGGGAGTATAATCCAAGGGCAATCCAAACGCAATCCTGGGGTTTCACGTTATTGCGAATTAATTCTTCTCACGCAAATTCGGGCAAAAGGGAAGCCACTCCGAATGCAATCATGGGTTTAACGTTATTGCGAATTTAAGCTTCTCATGTGATTTCGGGCAAGGGGGGGGGTTATTTTCGGGTAATGGGAAGTGATTCCGAATGCCTTCCAAACGGAACAGGAGTTCAGGTAAATTCGCTAAACAAGCAAATTTACATGAATCCACATTGGCTCCATTCGGAATTGGGAGAAATTCCTCCCGTTTGAAAGAGTCCACTGAGTTAAGTTAACTAGAGGTAGTTCAAGAGACAGATCAAGCTGCTTTCAACTGGGCTACCAGTTCTTGAATGTAGATCCATTTTGTCTTATGCTACTGCTTGTGCCACAATTAAATCCAGCATTAGTGGAGCCCCTGCCCTTCTCCATTGGTTTCACACTGGGTCTAGGTCAAAACTCCTACCCTGCATGGCACAGTCCCCCCTGCAAAAAACAAAACATAACAAAACAAAAAAGCTGTGATGCAATCCAGTACTCCCTCTCTTTCACCTCTCCTATTTTAGGCTACAGCTGGGAGTGGAGATGGTGTGTGTGAGGAAGCTTATCTCTGGAGGAGCACTGTCAGGTTGGCCTCCTTTCTTTGCTCATGAATGTTAGAGGCTATCTCACTGCTTCATCATGGACCCACACCTCCCTCTCCTGAAAAACTGTGTGAAGCATACACAACAAGAGCTTCTCTTCTTCCCCCCTAGAAAACAAAACTAACATGGATACTTAAGGCCACAACAGACAGGAAAGTGAGAAATTAAGCAGGACTTTCCTACCTCTGATAGATTTCTCTTCTTGTTCTGAATTCTGTTAAAGCATCCCTGGTAGGAATGCCTTCCATCTCCCCCAGCCCCCAATAAAGAGGTTGGCAGCATGAGCTTTCATAGACTTCAGTCTACTTCCTCAGAAGCTTTTGGTGGAGTGGAAGCCGGGGCAGACATATATATGTCGTAGGTATGTGAGAAAGTCAATTCAAATTCAAAATTCTTTGGTGCTACAAGATCTCTCGACATACTGATTCTACAGAGTAACATGGCTATATCTTTGAACTCCCTCCCCCTTGGATATTCTAACAGGCAGACACTGACTTTCCAATGTATCTCATGGCACCAAAAAGCAAGGCCTCTTCCCCCTCCTTGCATGTGTGAATAATTGCAGGCTGTAGGTCTTCACACTTCTGGCTCTCCCTCCTTTCATATTCTTCTGTCCTCATATTCTTCTGAAAAATAACATATAGTTGCCAATGTTTTCAAAGAAGTAACCCTGTTAGTCACTTGCAAAATAGAAAAGAGGAAGAGAGAGGGAAAGGGAAAGGAATATAGCGGCACATTTAAGAATAACTGTTTTTTATTTTTGCATGAGCTTTCATGGATATAATGAATGAAATTCATGAAACCTTGCAGACTGCTACGTAGATGAATGCTTTACTCTTAAAGAGGGGGCAGGGATGAGAAAGAAAACCAAGACTACATCAGGAGGGGATGGGAATAATCGTTCATCTTCTATTGTTATCAGGTAGAAAAGAAAACTAACGTAATCTTTAGAAGGCTTTAAAAGAGCCCTAAAGACGCATCTCTTCCGGCAAGCCTTTCCAGAGAATGTGAATATCCCCAGCTCCATACCTAGGTTTTAAGGGCTTTTTAAATCTTTTCCTGCATTTTTCTCCATACAACCTAAGCTGGGTCCACTCCCTACTATTGTGTATTCCTGTTTTAATCTATTATGTTTTTTAACTCCATTGTGATTTAATTCTTTTTTAAGGGAGGGTGGTAAGGGTAAGGAAGGGGTATTTTAACTTGATATTGTTTTAACTTCTGCTGTACTCTGCCCCGATTGCTTGTTCAGAGGGGCGGAATAGAAATAAATATTATTATTATTATTATTATTATTATTATCTGTGATGGTACTGAAATATATAGCCATTTTTACTTGTTACTTTTGTTGTTGCGTTGGTATTATATACTGTTATATTTTTATTATTGAAATCATCAATCTTTACACTGTGTCATTGCTAGACAACTGTTATTATTAATTGCTCTGGCTTTTATTGTTACTTCTGTTGTTTTGTTGTTGTTGCTGCTGTTGCATTGGCATAGTATTATTATATTTTTTATTATTGAAATTGTTAATCTTTCTTTTTATCTTTGTAAGCCGCTTTGACTGTTCCCACAAAAAGCGGGGTAGAAATTAAAGTTTTGTTTTTGTTTTGTTGTTTATTTAAAAAAATATAGCCACGTGACCAAGAAAATCGATGAGAGTGAGAGTGAGAGTGAATGAATGAGAAATGTCCACAGCACACACAAAACTAGCAAAAGAAAAACAGAACATAGAGGTCATGTTTTATGGATCTGACAGGTCTGAATGTCACCTCTCTATTTATTCTGGTGGTCACAATCCTTTTCATGACTCTGCTGTATTGGCAATTTAATTCACTTTTATTTTATTTCATCCCGAAGTATGATTCTTTATCATGATATTTGAGCTCTCACATTGTTTGAATTAAGATTACAGTCTTTAAGCATTGGGATTCTTAACTGGTGATGGCGAATGTCAATGGCTGGGGCTGAGAGTTATGGATACCCTTGTTCTTTCTTTCCATTTGTGGTTGAAGCATGTTGTAACAGTGTTTTGGAAAGAAAATATTTTCTTTCTAATAATGAGGGTTAGCTTTTGTTTATTAAACTGCAAATTATCTCCCACTTCTCTGAGTACTTTAAAGAAGGTACTTTAAAGGTACAGAGGTTTTCATAATATGCAAATATATTAAATTTTCTAATTGATGACTTAATTGGTTAAACAGCAGATACATGATTAATCAGGTAAAATTACTGAGCTGGTTGACAGCCCCAGTTTTAATCCTTACACATAGTCCCATTTATTTTCTTATAGTATTTCACCTTTTCTCATCGTATCATTCTTTTTTTATTTTTATTATTATTATAAAAATTTTATTTATTAAAAAAAACACCAGATACGAACAGTACTAACCAAAAGACATCACACAAACTAACATCATATCATTCTGTATACCTGCTCAGACATAAGCAGTATTATATTGGATGCAGAGTTAGCCACATGTGGGGGGGGGGGGGCAGAAACAGATTTCCTTGCCTCTCCTTTCCACAGCAGCTCACCTTCTGTGAGCTGCACAGAGAAGCTAAGTAGGGGATTCTGGGTGTTGCAGTCTAACACAACCGGAAGGCAGCAGATAAGAGAGGAACAGTTGATTTATTTATTAATTTTATAGCTCGCCTTTTCTCCAGTAAGTTCAAAGTAGCATGGATGGCTGTCCTCCTGCCCAATTTATCTTTACAACAAGTGTGCTGAGGTCAGTCTGAGAGAGAAAGTGTCTGGCTCAAGGTCACCCATTAACTTTCATGGCTCAGTGCAGGGGTCAAACCTGGATCTCTCAGACCCACTCCAACTACCAGACAACATCACTCTCTTTTTAGAGAAGATGTAGGAATGGTGCAGCTCTCCAGATGTTGTTGGAAAGCAACTCCCATCAACTCTAGCGATCTAGTAAAGAGTGAGGAATGCTGGGGGTTGAGTCCAGCAACACAGAATCATAGAGTTGGAAGAGACCACAAGGGCTATCCAGTGGCACAGTGGTTAAATGCCTGTACTGCAGCCACTCACTCAAAACCATAAGGTTGCGAGTTCAAGACCAGAAAAAGGGCTCAAGCTTGACTCAGGCTTGCATCCTTCCGAGGTCGCTAAAATGAGTACCCAGATTGTTGGGGGCAAGTAGCTTACAGTTCTAAACTGCTTAGACACTCTTTAGGCAGTATGAAGCGGTAGATAAATGAAGCTGTTTGTTTTTGTCTAGTTCAACCCCCTGCCATGCAGGAACTCCTAATCAAAGCATCCCTGACAGATGGCCATCCAGCCTCTGCTTAAAGACCTCCAAGGAAGGAGACTCCACCACCCTCTGAAGGAGTGTTTTCCACTGTCAAACAGCCCTTACTGTCAGGAAGTTCCTCCTAATGTTGAGGTGGAATCTCTTTTCCTGCAGTTTTCATCCATTGTTCGGTGTTCTAGTCTCTGGAGCAGCAGAAAAAAAGCTTGCTCCCTCCTCAATATGACATCCCTTCTAATATTTAAACAAGGCTATTATATCACAACCTTCTCTTCTACAGGCTAAACATACCCAGCTCCCTAAGGCGTTCCTCTTAGGGTACGGTTTCCAGACCCTTCACCATCTTAGTTGCCCTCCTTTGGACATTTGGATGAGGCCTGACCAGAGATGAATAGAGTGGCACTATTACTTCCTTTGATCTAGACATCATACTTCTATTGATGAGGGCTGGCTTATTCTCACTCCTGTTTGGAACTTTATTATTATTTTATTATTATTAATTAACCTTTATTTATATAGCGCTGTAAATTTACACAGCACTTTTGGGCACAGTCCTTATATAAATGTTTCTGCAAGGAAGGCCCACAACACAACTAACCTTACTTCAGAGTAACCATGAATAAGATTATTCTGTTAATCGTAAAAATGAAAAAATAATGAAGGAATTGACACACTTTGATTTGTGCCTGGAAAAGTACCCTTGAAGATGTGTTCTGAATCAACTGATATTTCCAAAGAATCTTGATAGGTAACCCCATGTACAGCACATTACAGTAACCTAACCTTGATGTGATCAAAAGATGGAGAATTGTAATCTGGCTTTGTCTACGTCTATATGAGGTGCAACAAGCTTGAGTTAAGTAAATCCAAATGCGCAGAACAAAATAAATGAAAGGGGAAAAAAGCAGTGTGTTTCAGAAGATTTACAAGCACAAAACTCATGACATTTCAATGGCAAATGAAATATATGTGTTCAGCGGCCTTCACGTGGAAATCTGCCTGTTTGAGGCTGGGAAGTCTAAATGAAGCAGAGTTCCTCTGGTGGATTCACAGAGCTGCTCTGGTCCAAGTGAGTGTTAGTGCACATAAACAATTTAACATAAATTACTGGAGACTGGCTTTTTTTTTAAAAAAATGCCTTGACATTTCTTGGGTGTCCCTGCCCACACAAAATTACCTTCAGCATTTCTCCTGGACTTTTGAAAGCTTTTGACAGCTGTTAATCCACATCTTTCTGAAGCTGGTCTCCCTCTGCCTCTCTGAAGAGCCACTGACAGTCTCATTGAAGCCAGTTCTGAGGATTCTAGCTTTTTTTTTCTCCTCCTCTTTACATTCTAGACTTTGATGTTGGATGAAGTCATGCATAAACTCTTTTGTCTTCTCTGTTCCAACCACAGGAAGTTATAGTCAGAAGTCATTACATCTAGAAATGCTCTTTTATATTGATACTTCAAGCTTTGATACCCTTTATTTTGGGACTCTAGTCAGGGGTATTGAATTATTAAGTCAACGATTGATTATGCTTCTGTAGCGTATGTCAGTATAATCCTCTCTTAATCTGACCAGTATGTTTCTTTTACTTCTGAATTTCAGCTTCCTAGAGTGCCTCTGATCCTTGTCTCCCACCCCTCCAATACCTCCGTCTTCTCAGTGATAGCAGGAAGATCTCCTTCCAGGATCACTTTTGCAAGATCAGTGGATTTCCATGTATTTTTAAATGCTTTCGATACTACTGTTGGGATATGGGGAAGGAGTAACAAGGGTATAGCTTAAAGGATCTAAATACCTGAAAGACACCCTATCCTGTCTAACCTTGGAAGCTAAGCAGGGTTAACCCTGGTTAATATTTGGATGGGAGGCCATCAATGAATGCCAGCTGCTGTAGGCTATATTTCAGAAGGAACTGGCAAAATCATCTCTGAGTATTCCTTGCCTAAGAAAACCGTATTACATTTATGGGGCTGGGTTCTCTTGTTTGGCCCTGCTCCCCACCCAACAACCTCTGCTTTATTTAGATTTGCTTGATTTCCCTCCTTTACAGCAAATTCCTATGCGTTCTCTTTCTCACTCAGATCCTAGGGATTTAAACACTACTATGGATAGAGGTTTTTAGTGCAGTGACTAGATCCAAAGCACACTGCAGAAATAATCCAGTCTGAGACCACTTTAACTGCCTTTGCTCAGTGCTAGGGAATCCAGGGAATTGTAGCTCGTTTTGGCACTAGGCTGCTCTGATAGAGAAGGCTAAATGTCTCACAAAACTACAGTTCCCAGAATTCCCTAGCATTGAGCCAGGGCAGTTAAAGAGGTCTCAAACTGGATTATTTCTGCAGTGTGTTTTGGACCATACACACACAATTTGCAATAAAAGCAAATTGAGTACAGTTCCTTCTCAAATGACCCTGAGCACATAAGGCCAAGCTGGCCCCTCAGTCTCCCTTTTAATAACCAGTAAAACAGACTTCTTTCGTATCGCTTTACATTTTCAGGATGCAATAGTTTCTAGAAAACGACACAATTCATCTGGCTGAACAAATTGTTAAGTCTCCTTTCTTAAGCAGATGGCTATTGAATTAATTTGAATTGTCCCATTTTAGATAGTCAGAACTACAGAGAAAAAAGGTGAAGTCTCAAGGCTATTCAGCTGGCCATAACATATTAGCATGTTTCAAAAATTTATTACATTCTTTTGCCTCAAAAGAGGATTGTAAAGGCTGGTTTGCCAGTGAGGTAGCCTCAGAGAATGAACATGTCTATGCCATTTTATTTGAGCTTCTTTTATCACAATGGATTGATACAAAGAACAGGATTGCTATATGACTGTGATGAACTATGGTGACAAATTTCTGAATCATAGGAGGTACATCATTGGGGCACTTTATTGTGTATCAGCCAATGACAATACTTTCACCAAGTGCAATCTGTTCTAATATAATTCAACTTACCAAAGGTATTTATGGGTAAGTACAAGCATGCTAATGTCAACAACCTAAAAATCAAATCATAGCCCATATGCAAAATGATGCCATTCAAAACAATACTACACCAAGAAAAGTGACACTGGTATCATTGCTTGCTTTTAAAATCATTATCATTTAGTGTGAAATACAGGCTGCGATCCTGCATCGGAGTCTATGATGCATAAGTTTATGACGATGGAGCTTGGTTACTGACATGATATTTAACCTTGCTAGTGAACCGCAATGATGCACAAGGGAGCACTGCACAAGATGTTCAGTTGCATCACAGAGGAGCCTACTGTTCAAAGGAAGACATTGTGCAACAGCCACACTGCTGACTCCACTTGTGCAATAGTCCCAATGCTATAGCATTACCCCCCCTTCCTGAGAGTACAAGTGTTTTGAAATAGCATAATTCAACTTTATGAGACTATATGAGTTACTTCAGGGAACGCCTCTCCCTACAAAATCCGTCCCACACTCTCAGAACATCAGGGAAGAACCTATTGGAATACACGAAAACTAGATTAATAACAATTTCCCATAAAGCATTTACCGCCGCGGCCCCCAAACTATGGAACAACCTACTGGAAGAGATCTGTTATTACCACCTTAGAAGCCTTCAAAAAGGCAATTAAGACGGGTCTCTTCCGGCGGGACTATCCGTCTGACCTCTTGTAGATGAAACACCCCCACTTTGACTGTGACGTCATAGAAAGAGACGACGATTTGGTCATTTTAGCGGGTGATAAGATGTTGCTGTTTATTGATTGTATCTTTAGATAATATTGTAATTCTGTATTTTGTATTCCGTTTTGTATTATTTTATTCTCAGATGTAATACCACCTTGATCTGCAGGGAGAGGCGGGAAATATAAATTAAAATTTTATTATTATTAGTAGTAGTAGTAGTCAATTAACAGTGACGTAACTTCCTGACAGGATGCCAACTTCCATTTTAAAAAGTATTGGACCTTGTCCTGTGTAAGCTTAGGTCCAGACTATCTTCTTTTATTTTATTTTATTTTATTTTATTTTATTTTATTTGTATGCCGCTCTTTTCCCAGGACTGGGACTTCTAATTAAATGGGCTTTTAATGAGTAAAAGCTTGCAGGAAGGCTTCTTATGGGAGAGAAGATGCTTAAAAAAACTTTTGTATGCTTTCTAATTATTTTGTATTTTTAAACATATTATATTAATGTGATGTTTTAGAATTCTATTGTTTTCAGCTTACTCTTTTGTGAGCCACCTTGGTTCTGATCCAGGAGAAAGGCGGCATATAAATAAATCAAACAGATAAATACAATTAAAAATAAATAAGCTATGAGAAGTATTAAACTTTCATTTTGGAAGGACTTCAAGTTGGGGGTTTTAATAGAAAAGAATGAAACAAAATAGTATCCTGATGGATTATATTTTGCTTAGTAGCGGTTGTACCTGTCTCATCACACTGGCACTTCAGCTGTGTCATTTTCTCAGTATGCACAAAATGGAATTTATTTAGCTGTGCATTTGGGCTAACAATTATCTTTGTTAGAAAGTGAGCATAAATGGAACTCAGTCTTTCATTACTTTTTCTTCTTAATTGTCTTTTAGGGTTTTCTTTCAAAAACCTGCTTCTTTCCATGAAATCATAACTGCATCAGTATTTCCCTCCATTTCGCTCTCTTCTCCAAACCTATTTCTCATTACAGCTAATACTGGACTAGTAATTCTGGGGATTTCAATATACTTGAGGTTACCGTTGGCGCTGTAGCTCAGCACTAACTCATTTAACCCTTCGGAGAATAAGCCTCGTTGATTCAGTGCCACAAATGCATTTCAAGTGCTGAGCACTAGCTTTCTAATGTCACTTCAGTTTTTAAATGCTAATGAAAGGATAGGATCTATATTGAGAGCTAGTGTGACATATTGGTTTGAGTGCTGGACTATGACTCTGGAGACCAGGGTTCGATTCCCTGCTCAGCCATAAAACCCACTGGGTGACCTTGGGCAAGTCAGCCTCAGAAAAAGGCAATGGCAAACCTCCTCCGAACAAGTCTTGCCAAGAAAATCCCATGATGTTTGTTTTAGGGTCGCCATAAATCTGAAATGACTTGAAGGCATACAATAGCACCAACAAAGAGTCTATAACCTTCATTAATCTCCTACAATAAGATGCTTGAGGCTAATCTTGATTTTCCAAAATCTATCCCTTAATTAAATATCTGACAAAGCTGGTGTCTATGTACTGGATAATTTTGTTTGTGGTCCATCCTCTTCCCTAAAATGAAAAAGAGCAATCTGAAAATACATTTATTCAAACAGTTTACAGACAGAAAATATATTGTTCAAGGTTCTTATTTCACAGATGGCATTTTCTGAGTCTTGCTATATATCTTTTTTTTTTTCAAAATGTTCCATGGTTGGTCATAACCAAAGAAAAAAATGAGATTTTTTCTTACATTTTTTCTGCTATAATAGTTTGACTTTGTATTTGACTCTTTCTGTGAGAGCTATCACACACACACACACACACACACACACACCAGACACCTTTTTTCTTGGTTTCCTGGTTTTCACCCCATTAATCCTGACTGCAAACATCACCTATCTGAAAGAAACACCCAGGATAATAAGCACGGTTTCTGTTACAAACCATTTCTGTTAAATAACACATGCATTTGCATACATCAACCATTCTCTCAGTCATCCATGGTTACTAATACCATTTTCATAGAGACGGCTTTATTTGAAAGTGCAGAAAGAAAGTACCTGGAAAGGATCCCAAACCACGTGGTATGATTTACTGCATGTTATCCCACAGTGTATTCCATGCATGGGTGGTAGGAGGCTTGAGGGTATCAGACGTGTTCAAGCAATAAATCACAACAACTCTCCCCTCAGTACTTTGGACGTGTTACAGGTAGCCTTTCCCTGTCTATTTTAGAACATGCCTCTAACAATTTAAATGACTCCACAGTTTTCAATCCATGCCAAAAGGTCAGAATTCACAACCACACATTTATCCAGTGTATAAACTGAGTGTGATGGTGAGTATGAACAGACTGTAAACTTCTTCGGACAAAGTTTTTTTCCCCAACTGTGTTTCTTTGTAAACTGTAAGTAGTGTAAAGCATGACATACTATGATGTTGCCATATAAAGTGCCAATAAGTAAATAAAACCCTGGAACAAAATGCAATTTTGTGGATTAATGGTTTTGGATAACTATTGTCCTTTCTTTTTCCATGGCCTGTACCAGTGCCACATATTCTTGGACACCTTTCTATTGTCTTGCCTAGAAGCATCATGTGTTTATCATATTTAATCCCATCCTTCCTCCAAGGAGTTCAGAGCAACGGATATGAGATTTTCTTGAGATTTCTTTTCTTGTATCCTTAAAACAATCCTGTGAGACAGGGAGACGATGGAAAAATTGCCCTAGAGCCATTCTATATATTTCACACCCTTCATCTAATGTATCTGTAGTCCAAGTCTAGCACTCAGCAGATTACCCTGACAATCAAATGAGATGTGGACAGTTCAGAAGCAATTGCAGAGCAGAACTCAGAAACCTTCCTATTTCACTCTTACAGTGAAATCAGTGGCTCCTGAAAGGGCCTAGCTTAGACTCTAGTGGGATCATGACCCTGGTTAGTGTAGAGCAATTAATAAAAGTTTTCATCTTCACCTTAAGCTAATAAAATTCAAATACAGAGGAGATTTCCTATTGAAGTCAGTCTGGGATAAATACAATTTTAAAAAATGGAGAAAATCCTGTTTGAATTTCATTGTTCAGTTATGCTTCATCCCAATGTTAGCTTTGGTGAGTATGGTTTCTTCCATTTCTCCACAACACAGCCTTGTGAAATCATCACATGATATTTACATCACCATACTGTTGCCTTGGAAATGTGTGTGATATAATATGGAGCATTTTGCCATTGAAGGATTGAATGGGAACAGCAGATGGCTGAGCAGATAGAGTGAAAGCACTGTTTAAACAACAGTGATCATTTATACATAGCAAAAGTAGCAGTATTTTTTTCACAATCTCACTAGCACAGGTCTTCCTTCATTTAAAAAAAATCCTGATGATTGTAGGACATAGTGTAGGGCAAAATATTTCCAAGCAAAACTGTGGCGCTAATTCAGCTTTCTCTAACCTAATGTCCTCCGGAAGTATTGAATTACAATGCCCATCGTTCCAAGCGATACAGCAGAATAAATGTTTTCAGAGACCAATTTCTCAGAAAAGCTAAATATAGGCCCCTTATTAGCTTCCTTTTTATAAAATTTTTAATTAATGATTAAGAAAATTAAGCCAGTACTATTTTGACAAAGACACACATGTGGGGCTTTCTAGATTGGCAGGAAAGTGTGACATGAAGTTGCCTTTTCCTTAATGCTTAGCAGCTGCACCACAGACTTTAGATGGAGCTGCGCTGTTCCGCAGTTTTTAAAAAAGAAGCTGGGAAAACCAGCACCTTTTTAAAGGCGCTTCTTCTCCCCTAAAACGCAAAAAAAGCATTTTCATGGCACACTTTCCCTTTTTCTCATCTAAAGGCTAGAGTTTCATGCAGCCATGAACACACTTCTTTTTGCCAATCTAGAAAGCCCCACATACTGTTCCATCTCAGCATAGGCCTCAGCAAAACCATCAGAAAAGTGAATTGTGTAAATTAATATCACTTCCATTTATGGGAAATCTTTCAGACAGGAAAAAAATACTCTAATACTAGGCCTCTGTCAGTCCACCAAAAACATTTGGTAAGCCAAGCAAAATCTTAGTCTCTTTCTTCATTATGTTCTTACACTCTGCATTTGACATTAGCGGTTTCAAGTCATAAGGTGCAAAGAGATTTTCTCCTTGAGCAAATATCCACCTTAAACCTGCACCTCTTTTCCTTATAGCTGATATAAACACAAGCAATAGAGTGGAGATGAGGGTTGGGCTAGCCACAAAATGGGATAATCCTCCCACCAGTTCATTACCTAGCAATGAGCCCTGTCCTCTATATTGAGCGAGCATATACAGTAGTAAGAATATGGGTTGGTGTAACTGAGGTTAAGGAATATAATTGTTGTTATTATTTTTATGTACCTTCGGTTCAGCTCTGACTCATGGCAACCTTATCACTGAATTTTCTTGGCTACATTTGTTCAGAGAAGGTTTGTTTGTTTGTTTGCTTGTTTACTTTATTTATATGCTGCCTTTCTCCCAGGCTGGGACCCAAGGCTGCAAACAATGGTTTGCCATTTCCTTCCTCTAAGAATGAGAGAGTGTGACTCAGCCAAGATCACTTAGGGGTTTCCATGGCTGAGCAGGGATTGGAACCCTGTTCTCCTGGAGTTGCAGCCCAATGCTCAAACCACTAAACCATGCTCAAGCACAGATGATTTGTGGCCACCTTTAACTACTAATATTTCTTGAGCAGACGTCTTCCAGACAACAAGGAGGCTAAGGCAAAGATAGGGGGCAACGAGGTCAGTTAAAATGTGGGGTTATGTCTTTACACGATGAGCACCAATGTTGTATAGTGGTTTGAGCATTGGACTATGACTCTGGAGACCAGGGTTCAAATCCCTACTCTGTCATGCAAGCCTGTTGGGTGACCATGGGCAAGTCACATTCTCTCATCCTCACAGGAGAGCAATGACAAATCCTCTCTGAACAAATCTTGCCAATAAAACCCTGTGATAGGTTCACCTGGTTGCTATAAATCAGAAACAATATGAAGGCACACAACAACAGCAACAAAAATGTAATCAATTTTTCAATTTGCCTGAGAATTTTAAAATGGACAAAATCAGCTATGTTCATCATAAATGCATATTAGAATTTGGAGATATTTTTGCATGCCCCTATTAAATTATCAGTTCCAAGATCATTTTGCCTGAACTGTAATTTGGGGGGGGGGGGAGGTAGGGTCGTGTTTTAAGCTTCACCTGGTGTTTTACGTTACACAGTGTTTCTAGCAATGGCTATGTACAATGATGTGGATTGTTTTAAGACCTAAGCACACAGTCCTTAAAAAATGGAACTAAGAGCAAACCTAAACATTTGCTGTATCAAACAGAATCCACATTTCTGTACAAAAAGAAAAGACAAAATACATGCTGCTGTCTTGGATAAGGCAAATTACCCACCTCTCCTTCCCTCAGGCATCTGCTCTGGCAAGGGCAATTTTCCTAGTTTGACATTTTGCTTTGCACACCAGGCATTTGTTGTTGTTGTTGTTGTTGTTGTTGTTGTTGTGTGCCTTCAAACCATTTCTGACTTATGGCAACCTTAAGGAGAGTCTGTCATGGGGTTTTCTTGGCAAGTTTCTTCAAAAAGGCATATGCACCTCCTAAATCAGGTGTCAGCATTCTTGAATCCAATTTCACAACTACGTCCTAAATAAGACCTCAAGAAAATTGTGAAGTCAATTTTCCCACCAAAAAGAACAAAATCCCACCAAAAAGAACAAAACAAAAACTCAGATTTTTTAAAATTGAACTACAACTTTCCATCAGGGTTGCCAGAGGATTCTGATCCAACAAAGCCATGATCTCCATGGTAGAGTGATATGACAGCCCTGTTTAAATATTTGGAGGGATGTCATATTGAAGATAGAGCGAGCTTGTTTGCTGCAGCTCCAGAGAATAGGACACAGAACAATTGATTCAAACTACAATAAAAGAGATTCCACCTCAACATTAGGTATAACTTCCTAATGGTAAGAACTGTTTGACAGTGGAACAAACTGCCTTGGAGAATGGTGGAGTCTCCTTTTTTGCAGGTTTTTAAACAGAGGCTGGCTGATCACTTGTCCAGAGTGATTTGACTGTGTGTTCCTGCATGGCAGGGGGGTTGAACTTGATCGCCCTTGAGGTCTCCTCCAATTCTATGATTCTATGGGCCCTCAAGTGCAATCATAGCCATGTATAGCCAGGAGTAAAGGCCATTATGAGAGCCAGCCTCATATAGTGGTTTGAGCATTGGGTTGGGACACTAGGAGACCAGGGTTTGATTCCCTGCTTGGCCATGGAAACCCATGGGTGGCCTTGGCCAAGTCACACACTCTCAGCATTAGAGGATGGCAATGGCAAACCTCCTCTGAGTAAATCTTGCCAAAAAACAAGCAAACAAACAACATGATAGGTTCATCTTAGGGTCCCATAAGTCGGAAATGACTTAAAAGCCCACAAGAACCACCCCCAAGGCCACTGAGTCCAGTGGGCATTAGGGCGAACAAGGAATTCAATCTCCAGAGTTTCCTGGCAGTCCTTTCAGGCAAGAGGTGCTTTGTTCCTTCTTTCTTCACCGACATTCTTTTTGATCTCTGCTTATCATCTCTGCAGCAATTACCTGGCAGATAATGAGAGGAAAGGAGCAGGAATGGAAAGACAAGGGCACCCACTCTGCCTCCTCTCTTTATAGACCAGCCTAGGACTGGGGATGCTGGGAGAATACTGGGGTGCAGCTTAGGACTGGCATACTGGGGAGGAGGCTGGGATGTAGCCTAGGACTGGGATGCTGGGGAGGATGCAAGGGGCTTCTGCTATGCCTTTTGTCTCTCCTCCCTCCACAACAGCCTTGGCAGAGCCTTAGTGCCCTGCAAGGCTTTTTTTGGGGGGGGGGGGAAGCGGAGCTGAGGGCAAGGAAGTGGGGCTAAACCTTCGATGCCCCCAGCTGGCCTTTCCTCTCAAAACTGGTTGACCAGAAAGGTCCTAACTACAAAGGAAGACAAGGCAACGCAACGTGGAGCACATTCCAAGTAGAATGTAGGAAGTGACCAAAGATAAGCTACAAACACTCATCTCAATATAAATCATTTATTTATTTATCTATTTATTTATTTGAGAGAGAGAGGAGTTTGCATGCAGGGAATCTCTATCTATCTAAGGAGGGAGAAAGAGAATGCAAAAATCTTGCACCAAGGGGGACATCTAGTCACCCTTTCTCAAAAGGGAAATCTTCTTAAATATCCTCCATTTCCCTGACTTCTCCACAGGGAGTAATTGGCAAACTTAAACACAGGTGCCCCCCACTCCTGTCCTGCCCTTGCAGCCAGCTGTGCATTTCACCAGACAGGAAGGGGGCAGAGGGAGGAGGAGAGGCCTTGTTTGTGAGCTCAGAAGGATATGGCAGCTGCTTTCTCTGGCAGGAGAACCAGAGAGGGGGGAGCCTGGGGGTTATGGGTTCAGCAGGCAACAAAGTGGGACCGTGGCTCAGCCCTCCCCTGAGCACACCAAAGAAACTGTGGAGGATGCTTTCATTCTCCCCCAGCTCTCCCTCATGATGTTGTCCTTGGCTCAAAGCATGGAGGAGTTCTTTTTTGGGAAACAGCTCCCACCATCTGTCCTACCCAGGCTGGCTGGAAGCGGAGGGTGAGGTCCTGGGAGTTGTGGTCCCACTCGAAAAGTAATTTTTCTAAGCTTTGCCTTTTGTTGTTGTTATCCACCCTCAAGTCAATCTTGACCCATGGCGACCCTGTAAAAGAGATATCTCCAAGATTCCCGTAGTTCCTGCAAACTCATACCAGTGACCTCTTCTACAGAGGAGAAGTCAGGGTGAGTTTCCTTGGAGAGGGGGGATTTCCATTACTAATCTGGGCATAACAAATCCATCCACCTGGCATGTGGCCTTCCCCTCTTTCTCTTTCCTTCCATCTTTCCTAGCATTATTGGTTTTTCCAATAAGTAAGAAAGAGAGACAAGACTGCAAGCCCAAACCACCATCCAGCTTCAAGCCAAGGCCTGCTTTTACTATTGTCTGACAGGCTGCTGATGGAACCCAATTACTGATAAGCTCTAATCATCTAAATCCTTTGGCTCTGTGACCAATTTGCTCAGTGCTACTATTGCAATCCTAGTAGAAGCTGTATGGGGAGGGGGGTTGGATCTGTTTATGTAGTCCAGTGAACTTTAGTCCTATCCACTAACCAGGAATAGCCTTCCACCAGTCTCTGGTCAGTATGGTGTACTAGTCTGAGCATTGGACTAGGAGTTTGGAGGCAAGAGTTGGAATCTCAGTTCAGCCACGGAAATCCATTAAGTGATCTTGGGCAAGTCACACTCTCTTACCTCAGAGGATGGTGATGACAGTCCCCCCCTGAAGAAAGTTGTCAAGAAAACCCTATGATAGCTTTGCCTTAAAGTCACCATAATAAAAAAATGACTTGGAGGCACAGAACAACAACAACAACATCAATAAAGTCTCTGCTTCCATTTTTTTTTCCCAATCAGCATTTTCAGATTGTATCTGTGCTGCTACAATGATAGCAGTTTTAGACCTACTTAATTGTCATGCCTCTCTGTCCAAGGAATCCTGGGATTTGTGAGACACATGAAATTCTCAAGTCCATTCCCTTGAACTGTTGTGTGCCTTCAAGTAGTTTCCGTCTTATGGAGACCCTAAGACAGGGTTTTCTTGACAAATTTCTTCAGAGTTTACCATTGCCATCAATTGAGGCTGCAGAGAATTTTATGTACAAAATTGCAGATCCTAGGTTTCCATAAGGTGAGTTTACAGCAGTTAAAGTGTACCAAAATGCTATAGTTGTACAGTGTGGATATACCCCCAGTTCTCTCTTAGGGAATGCCATGGGAACCGTAAGGTGAAGCTCTCATGGGGTTTTTTTGGCAAGTTTCTTCAAAGGTGATTTGCCATTGCCATCTTCAGCGGCTGAAGCATGTGACTTGCCTAAGGTCACCCAATGGGTTTTCATGACCCAGCTGGGATTCGAACCCTGGTCTCCCCATGTCCTAGTCCAATGCTCAAACCATTACACCACACAGGCCCTTGTTTATTTAGTGTAAGGAAACTGTAATACTGGATAATATTCTCATTGAGAAAGAAGACTGTGGAAAGGCAGGTTCACCTTCTGTTCCTCTGCATTTAGTCAAGCATCAGATCTAACTGAAACTATTAGAACATGTGTTTTAAATGACTTGAGAGTCTTCGTTTTTGACAGGAACATGTTTCATTAGTGTGTTCAAATCAGAGGCATTCAGAGAGGTCCATGGCTAAGCATGGATTGATTTAAGCTTTCTGCTCCCCAAATTCAGTGTGCAAAGGAAAATAGTAACTTAAGTCAAGAACTTGGAAAGTTACTCTTGAGAAAAATACTTCTCTTCTGAAACTAAAGTAGCATCCTATCATTGTTCAGTTATAGATGCCTTTGACATGTTAAACATGTTCTCAAAAGTCATTTTCAAGGCTCTGCTTCAGAATGCTTTATTCTTAACCTGGTAATACAGGTCAGCTTTCCCTATATTAAAGCTATGTGCCACCCAACACATTTAGTTGGGAGAAAGTTCCAAGGATTTCAGTAACTCATGTTTTCAGGCTGTAATCACTACATATGACCCAGATCCTTCAATGTCCATGGGTCTAATCTAGTTAGACATGAACTGGATTTAAACCAGTCTTTTGAGCAAGAAGAGAGTGCCATTTTCTCACCATTCAGTGACCATAGTAAAATTCTGGGTAGAAAAATCCTGGTAGACTAATAGAGGTGGAAGCCCTTGGAGGTAATCTAGTAGTCCACCTCCCCTACTCAATGAAGGATTTACAAAGTACATTGCAACTACAGCATCCCTGGCAGATGGCTATTCAGCTTCTGAAGGTGCCAAGCAAAGAACCAAGTGCCTGTGGAGCAGTTGGTTCCACTTCAAAGCAACACTTACTGTTGGGAAATTTCTCCTGATGTTTAGTCCAAATCTATTCTAGAGATTCACCCCATGGCTTCTAGCACCAGTGAACAAGTCTCCATGCTCTTTCTGCTTTTCAGATATTCGAAAGGCTGCAGTTGTATTTCATGTTAATCTTGGAGTTTATCAGACGAAGGAAATTGGAAGTATAATCTAATGGCAATCCGAACGCAATCGTGGGGTTTCACGTTATTGCGTATTAAAGTATCTCACTCAATTTGGGGCAAAATTGAAGTCATTCCAAACACAATCATGGGTTTTACGTTATTTCGTATTAAAGCATCTCACGCAATTTCGGGCAATGGGCGGTCATTTTCGCGTAATGGGAAGTCATTCTGAACGCATTCCGAACCTAATTGGAATTCACATAAATTTGCTAAACTAGCGAGTTCACGTGAATTCGAATCGGCTCCAATTGGCTCCATCCGGAATAAAGAGAAATCCCTCCCGTCTGATAAACTCCCTTGTCTGTCTAAACACTTGCCACTTTCCCAACTACAGTATTCCTCACAGGCAGGAGTGCCACTAGGGAAGTGCAGGGGTTTGCGGATCGCACCAGGTGACACATTAGAGAGGGTTGAACATTGAAAGACCTCTCTGGCCACCACTGTCCATCAGCTGTGACTGCTGGTGGGAGTGAGAATCTGCTGCCACCCAGCAGTTCCTTTGAGATCTGGTGGGGCTGCATTAGCAGCCTTCCATGTCTGACGAGGCTATTTGCTGGTCAGGAGTTGCCTCCTTTTCCTGTTCACCCAGCAGCCCTGCCAGACCTGGAAAATCATAGAATCATAGAGTTGGAAGAGACTATAAGGGCCATCCAGTCCAACCCCCTGCCGTGCAGGAACTCACAATCAAAGCACCCCTGACAGGAAAAAGTTGTTCGGCGGCAGCAGCAGCCCACCCCAACCATGGCAGAGGCAGCCTGGCGGATGTGTGTTTGTGTGTGTGCTGCCAATCTGCCTGGGGGTGACAGCATGATTTACCACACCGGAGTGACACCAACCTCGTGATGCCACTGCTCCTAGGGATTGGTTTTCTGGCAAACGCCTCATCCTGATCACCCTTCTTTGGACACGCTCCAGCTTAACATGTCTTTCTTAAAAACTGGACAATGCAGCACTTCAAATGCAGCCTGATCCTTGCAGAATAGACTGAGAGAGCGATTGCTGTGCATGGTATAGATGCAGAGCTGTATAATGCAAATTGCATTCATTTCTTTAACAGATATACCCACCGTTGGCTAAAATGTAGCCTGTGACAGTGAGTTCCTTTTCACAAGCAATGGTGCCAAGCCAGATCTGCCTCTCATCCCACCATTTTATATACATTCATGTGGTTCTTGTTGGTTATCTATATGCAAGATTATGACAAATTTCAACTTGTTAGCTTAGGCCCAGGTTTGTGGCCTGTTCAAATGCTTTTGGATCTTGATTGTCTCTTCTACAGGGTTAGCTGTCAATCCCAGCTTTGTGGCATCTGTTTATCTGAGAGCATATCATCTGCACCATCATCCAAGTCATTCATTTTAAAATTTTTAGACAGTGAAGAGTTTAGGAATGAGCCCCTGTGAACGTCCTATTCAAAGGCAGAAAGTCCATTTTCTGGATACTCTTGCTCAAGTCATAGCAGCATCCAACTACCATCTTGTCAAAAAGTAGACACCAGAATCCTTGTCAAATATTTTTAATGAAATCGAGACATACTATTGATCTATCAGACTGGTAACTCTCTTTTGAGGAGACAAACACAGACAAGGGGGTCCAGACGTGATGTATTTTTTTTTTATAAATCCATGCTAGCTCATAATAGTCATAACAGACATTTCACATTACAGTTATAGCACTTCCATACCACTTTAATTGCTACAGATACAAATACAGATATCGGACAAAGCCCTGGAGTGCATAGTTTCACAAGGTATTTCGAACGTTCTGCCAGAGAGCTTTAGTGCCTCACCAAACTAAAAATCCCAGGTTTACCCAGGATGCAGCCATAGCAGTTTAAGCGGAATGAAAGTGCTACAATTGTGTAGTGTAGAAGTGACCCGGATCAGGGTGGTGGACAAACTCATTGAATGGTCCTTCCTTTGCCAAAAAAAAGGGGGGGGGGGAGGGGAGGAGAATGAATTGCGTCTGCTGGAAGCATCCAGGAATTGCCATTCATCTTTGAAATAGGTCACAACCCTTCCCTTTCCCTGTTTAACCTTTAAAAGATGCCTCCTTTTCAAAACCAGAAGTGGATTTTCAGACACAGGTTTGAGGGTTTTTTTCAGTTTATTTTGCGGTGTGGGACTTTGGGGGATTTTTTTGGGGTATGTGGGTGTGCACATTTTTGTATTTCTGGCAATCTGAATCCCTTGGAGGGTCGCAGTTGGCTCCAGGACAAACGCCCAATCCCAGAATTCCCTCACACTGAGCCACAGACGTTAAAGTGGTGTCAAACTGGGCTATTTCTGCGGTGCGGATGCAGACGGAGACGGAGAAGGGGCGATGCGACTGGCTTTCCTTCTTGTTTAGAGACCTTGCGAGCTCCTGAACAGCCTTGGGCTGCGTCCACACTGGGGAAATAACCCGGTTTGGCACCGCTTTAATTGCCTTGGCTCAAGGCTCTGGAATTCTGGGAGTTGGAGTTTGTTGTGGGGCCCAGAGCGGAGCGGAGCTCCGCTCTGGACCCCACAACAAACTCCAACTCCCAGAATTCCAGAGCCTTGAGCCAAGGCAATTAAAGCGGTGCCAAACCGGGTTATTTCCCCAGTGTGGACGCAGCCAACGTTAAGCCTCAAGCAAGGGAAATGGCAATTTGGCTGGGAGATCTAGTGCTTCGTTGCTCAAAGCAGAGGCGGCGAAGGGTTCAAAATACCCGGCCTGGAAAGGGTTTTGAAGATGGAGACACTTGCCCATCCCAGCTTCTGGGATAGTTCTAATATTCAAGCGGTCTCAAACGGGATTATTTCTGCAGTGCGTTCAAGAGTTCAGATACCGGGTGAAATGGGTACCAAGAAATGACGGCGGCCTCTCAGCAGCTAGAGCCAGGTGAGGAAAAACCAACGACGAAGGCCAGAATCGTACCGCATTGAAAATGGTGTCAAAGCGGGTTATTTCTGCCGTGCGGAGGCAGCCTCCGAGTTCCCTGTGCAGTTCAAGGCGCCGCCGGGAGAGGCCGGCAAAGCAAAGCCGACAGTCTGTGATGTGTTTTTCTTTGTGTGTGTGCTGGTGTGTGTGTGTATGTAAGGGACTGCATCCACACTGGAGAAATAACCCGGTTTGGCCCCGCTTTAATTGCTTTGGTGTTTTCTTCTTCTTCTGGGGGTGGGGTGGAAGTGCTGGCACTCAAGCGGCGTTATGCAAGGAGACTCCGAGGGAGGAACCAGCCAGGACTTTTGTTGTTGTTGTGGTTGTTGTTGTTGCTGTTGCCTACGAGGCGTTGTAAATCCAGGGAGAAGGAGGAAACTGAGTGTAAACCCTCCCTTCCTCCACTTCCCGGGGATTGCGTGGAACCAATTTCCGGCAGGATGCCTGAAACCAGGCACGTCCTCCTTTTCCAGGACATGCCTTCCATTTCCACCTTCTGTCCAGGAAGAATTTCCCAAAACGTCCTCCCTGTTCAGCATGACTTTGGCCCCATCCATCTGGGCCATATGTTGGCCATATACCAAATCCAATAACATCCAAACCATGATACCTTTTGATTGGGCCAACCCAAATGCACAATTACATGTTGCAAGCTTTCGAAGTCACACTGGGCTAAATCTTCATCAGGCAAACAGGAGAAAGACATTGAAGAGGTAAGTCATAGGCCTGCATTTTTCTGTTTCTGGTGTCTTAGTAGGGAGGGCTCTCTGCAAGGCTGGCATCTCCCCCTTTTTTGGACACGTGGTCACTGATAGATTTTCAAAGTTAAGGGAACGTAATGCCCATTTGCAATTCAAAGAAGACGTTTCCTTGGAATCCAGCAGGTCTCCTTCCTTTGTGAAGTCGCAGGCTCCGATGTAGGTAGAGAACACTGGATTTTTTCAAGAAATCTTCATGTTTGGCATCAGGAAAAAAAAACTTTAGGGTGGTGTAGAGGCAAAACACACCCATCGGTGCCAATATTAGAAAGAAACCATTCTTTTACCTTTGTGGGAGGCAGAAGGCTCAGATGGCAAGGTCCCGGGGCACACTGGCTTTCTGTGAGGGCTGCAATGCGGGATCTTGAAATCCAAGATCTCTACCTACATTTTTAGGAAATACGAGTGTTTGTGGCTTTTTTATTTTGGAATGCCCTCCTTTGTTCTCTTGGACAGTTCAGTGCCTGGTCCCCCTTTGCGGCGATGACATCTGCTCACCCTGCTTATAGCAATGCTCAAGGCTGGTTTCTCTCTCTCTCTCCCCCCCCCCCCCTTGATATAGAACCCGAAGCCAACCAGGAACTGGAAAAAGTTCCTTCCTCCCCTCTGCAAAGCCTCCTTCCTTCCTCCTGTGCATGCCGGTCTCGAGGATATAAACAGGGAAAAGATGAAAAGCACAAAGACACACACACACACACACACAACATCCCGTATTTATAAAGCGGGAGGCCCACTGTTTCCATCTGAATGGTTTCCTGGAGCGGAGAGAGTGTGCATTGCCGAGGCTTCGTACCCCTTCGCAGAGAAAGCCGCCTAGTTGGAAGAAACCGGGCTGAAGGTGCTTTGGGGAGGCATCGTGTGGAAGAGCCGCAGGCCATTGGCATGCAAGGCCGCCCTGCGAGGGTTTGCTCTCCGGGGGAGATCGGAAGCCAGCTTCCCGAGGAAACACGGGGGGCCTCAGCTGCTGCTTGCGGTCGGGAACGGAATAGCTGCTCCTTGGCGGCGGTGGCAGCCTCCTGCCGTTCTTGGCACCTCAGGAAACGTGGCTCCTTTCCCTGGCTTTCCAAGGAGGGCCCTGGAGCTGAGAAATGGGGCCTTTGCTTGCCAGGTTGGGTCTAAAAGGAACGAGCAATAAGTCCAGGGTGGTGCTGAAATGAACTTCCAGGGGAGCAAGGGAGGGTTTTCCCCTAAGAAAAGGTGTAAAAAAGCCTCAGGGTTAGGAATCGGAGAGAACAATGTCCCATCCTGAGTCTGGAGGAAGAAAGGAGGCCCGGTGCGGGTGTCTGCCAAGTAGATCCTCCCTGTAGGAAAGCACCGCTGCATCCACATTGGAGAAATAACCCGGTTTGGCACCGCTTTAAATGCCCTGGCTGAAGGCTATGGGATTCTGGGAGTTGGAATATGTTGTGGGATCAAAAAGAATGGTGTGTGTATGAATATATCCGACAGGGATGGGTCGCTTTTCAGGTCAACTGCCCCAGGTTTCCTCATTCGCACATATACGCAACATACTGAAACATCTCAGGGTTGGTTCAAGAATGAATTAAAGGTTATTTGCCACAAGCTTAGACGCCTAAAAACAGTGCCCTGGAATCACAGAGTTGGAAAAGACCGCAAGGGCCACCCAGTCCAACCTCCTGCTACAGAGTAACCATGGTTCTGATTCAAAATAATCTCCAATAATAATAATTATTATTTTTTATATTAGAATAGCGATTACGTTTGTCTGGATTGTAATTCTTGGGAATTCCTGGTCATTCAGTTTTGCTTTGTGCTCTTCATGTCATGTGTGTGTGTGTTTTTTTTCAAGTTCACTGTGGACTCATAGCGACCCAATGGATTCATAGAGTTTTCTTAGGCAAGGGATACTCAGAGGTGGTTTTGCCAGTTCCGTATACAATGGCAAATATCTTTCAGTTAGCTTTTGGTCAGTCATATATTTGAGAAATGGTGAAATCGCTCCCACCTAGGAGTATGTGTGTACAGGAGAGGAACTCACCTGTCTTTTCTAGATACCGTTTTCCTATAGCCAACTAGCACTGCCTGGTGTTTCTCTAGAGAAGGGAGTGGGAGGGAGTCTGCATACAACAACAACAAAAACATCCAAACTTTTAATCTAGCCCTTTGGGATCCGGTTGCGTACACCAGCAGGAGCGGCCCTACAACAAAATACCCCGCTTCGTGCAAAAACATTTGAACCAGGGTGCCAAGGGAGAGAAGAAGAAGCAGCTTCTTTGAAAAATGGATGCGGAGGTGCTTCTGGCATTAAGCCAAGACGAGGTGAGCAAGGAGCGATCATTTAAAAAAACACACCCTTATTCCACTGAATATAAAGGAAATAGGCACGGGAGGGGCCCTTTCCTGTGCAATCTCTATTTTGAACTTAGAAGAAGTAAGCAGGCAATTTTATTCGCTAGCTGACGTGGTGAGGTACGCAAGTTTCTAGTTACAAAAATAATGGAAACTCTAGGAGCATCCCAGTCCTGAGCTGCCTTCGGCCAACGTAAGCGCCAGGGAGTTAAAATTGAGGTCTGGTGTGTTTCCTTGCCAGGAGAAAGCGACAGTCAGGTTTTATGGGATGGTTGATCTAACCCTTGTTCCTTGGAAGTAAGTGACTAGACATTAAATTCCCTTGACTTTTGAAAACCTACCAGTGACCCCATGGCCCAAAATGGGGGAGAGTTGCCAGCTTTGCAGACAGCCCTCCTTACCATCTGAACTAAGACCAGAAACAGCCAAATCTTCAACGTCTTTCTCCTCTTTGCCTGATGAAGGTTTAGCCACTGTGACTGTGAAAGCTTTCGCATTTGGGTCGGCCCGATAAAAGCATCATGGTTTGGATGTTAGTGGACAGAAGGTGGAAATGGGAGAGAGAGAGGTCCCGGAAAAAAGGAGGGCCCCTGGCTTGAACTGGTTTCCCCTCTTGTCCTCCGCGACCCAAATGCGGCTCCGCAAAAGGAAGGCAGCCAAAGGAAGGCTTGGATGGAGGAGAGCCAAGGCTGTGGATCGTCAGGAAAAGCGTTGGCCAAAAAAAGACACCGAGAGGGGAGGGTTTCCTCTGTTCCCCGCGGGCTTCCTCTGTCTCTCCTCCCCTCCCAGGAAAGTCGCATCTGCTGCGCGTTGCGTAACGATCTCTCGGCTGCTGCGACCTGATTTGCATCAAGGAAAGGAGGCTGTTTGCCGGCTCTTCTGGTGCCGACCTCCTACCCCCCATTTGCAACCCCCTCCTCCTCCTCCTCCGTCTCTCCCTAATTACAAGCCCTTTTGCCAACAGGGGGCGTGTAAACCCAGCAGCGGTTTGACTTCAGATTCTGCCTCGGCGACATTTAATAGATTCTGGCAGCGTTTTCACTTACAGCCTTCCTTCGTTAGGAGGGGGGATCGGGAATAATTACCCGGCAATAAAATATCTCTCCGACACACACACACACACACACTCGCAATTCACCAGGAGGCTATTACTCTTGTCAATAATTTTTAGAGACATACATTTCTATGGTATTCTCCCCATCCCCACCGCCTCTTCCTCCTTCCTATTGTTGGCTTCCTTTCACTGACAGGGAATTAAATTTAAAAATTGGGGGGGGGGGGGATGAAAGTCAAGGTGACCAGACGCGTCCTCCTTTTCCAGGACGCGCCCTACACTCCCCACCTTCTGCCCAGGAGGAATTGCAAAGTGTCTTCCATTTTGAGCATGGCTAAGACGCATGAATCGACATTGAAATGAATGCTTTGAGTTTTTATTTGACAAAGTCCTACGTGCTCACAAACAAACCCAGCAATTGCAAGATTAACATCAATTCCCCCCCCCCCTTTTTTTTTCCATCTTCCATTGATTTCCGAGGAATGTCTTTCTGGCTGGCTCAATGCTATGGGTTTCTGGCGGTGCTGGCGGTGTTACTTAGAGAAGGTCACATCTCAGTCCTAAATGTGTCTACTGTTGGAAACGCTTTCCACTGAAAGAGAGCGGCCCTCGTTTTCAAGCAAAGGACTCTTTCGAAAGAGAGCATTCGCTCCCCTGTTTCCAGTGATGCTTCTGCTCTGATCCCCAGCCATGCTCCTGAAGGCCTTGTAGATCGCAGTGGGATTTGTTTCCTGGGGAGGGGGGAGGAGGAACGTCTCTATGTCGGCTGAAAATCGTTTGCAAGTGGGGCAGAAGCGTTCCCCAGAGCAGCGTTAACAAAGAACAGTTTGAGTCCTTGATCCAGTGGAAGCCTTTTCCTGTATTCAGCTGTGATTCTGTGCGGCCCACACTCCGCCTGCCACTCCTTCCCCATTTCCAGGCAAACCGATAAAATGAAATGTACCCTTCGCTGCCATTCTCGACTTGATTGCATGGATTTCTTCCAGCTGAGGAAAGGCAGGATTAGATCTGAGCCTGAGATCAGCAGGGATCTTCTTTGCGTGGTCACAACAGCCCTAAAGCAAGCAGGGAAGAAAAAGCCTAGAGCTCTTTTAAGGAGAGAAAAGAAGATATGAGAGGCGATACGATTACTCCCACAAACTATCTGAAGGGATGCCTTGTAGAAGGGCTTGTTTTGTAGGGCTCCCAGGTCGCAGAACCAATGATCTCAAATTGCAAGGAAGGAGATCCTACCTAAATTTTAGGAAAAAATGTTCTGATGCTAACTGCTATTGTATAGTGGGATAGACTGCCTGGAGAGTGATGGCATTTCCAACCAAACCAAGGTTGGAGGACCATCTCTCTAGAGTGTTCCTGCATAGCAGGGGTTTGGATTAGATGGCCCTTGGGATCCCTTCCAATTCCCTTTGCCTTCACCACTGTAAGGAGGTTCACAAGCCTAGTAGTTAAGAAGGAGGTAGTATTTTGGTCAGAGCCAGCATGGCCTAGTGGTTTGAGTGTTGGAGACCAGGATACGATTCACAACTTGGCCATAAAAACCACTGGGTGACCTTGGGCAAAGCACACCCTCTCAGCCTCGGAGGACAGAAAGGGCGAACAAATCTTGCCAAGAAAACCCCATGATAGGTTCCCCTTAGGCTGGCCATAAGTTAGAAACTACTTGAGGGCACAGGACAACAACAACAACAACTTATTTTGGCTAGTTCTGACTTCCAGAAGGGTTTGAGAGGTGGTGCTTCCCTTACAGTCAGTGATTCTCAACCTTTGTTCCTCCAGATTTTTGAGACTTCAACTCCCAGAATTCCTGAACAATGAACTGGGACTTCTGGGAATTGAAGTCCAAAACATCTGGGGGCTCAAAGGCTGAGAACCACTCCTTTAAGTCCTGGATAGGAAAAAATAAGAGGAAGGGGGTAAAACACCTAAATGCCTGCATTTAGGAAAGACAGCCCACCACCCACCATTTTTCTAATCTTATTCCTAGGATTCCCTTTGCTGCCACCCTGAAAGGATGATGTTGGAGAAAGAGAGAAGATCGTCTATCGCTTCCTAAAAACGTTGGTCCTCCAGGTATTTTGGACTTCAACTCCCAGAAGCCCCAGCTAGATTTTGGGGAACGTTGAAGTCCCAAACATCTGGAAGTCCAAAGTTTTGAAAGATTGAAATGAGGGGATCAGCTCCTCCAGGCCGCCAGCTGACTTTGTTCTGGGATCTGGAAAGGGAAGATGTTGAAGTCTGGTGGCACTCTCCCCCCTTTCCCTCCCTTCTCTGCCCGGGAGGGAGGCGATCGATCAAGCAAATGATCTTCCATAAGCGCTGGCGAGGGAGGCAGGGAGCGGAGCCTGGAGGAGCGGCGGGAGACGCCGGAGGAGACCGCGACGCCTCGCAGATCCGGAGGAGAGCGGTGGATTGAAGCGGAGGGAAGGAGGGGGCTTCTTCCTTCGGTCCACACCGGACTCGGCTGCAAGATCCATCTGCATTTTTGCACCTCTTGGTCGGGTCGGAGCCCGAGATTTGGGTGAAGAGGGGTTGCTCAGGACTCGGAGGACTTTTGGTTTCTCTTGGGGACTTTTGCAAGCTTAAATGGGGAAGAGATCGGGGAACCTTTTCAGGACCGCAGCTCCCAGAGTTTCTCTCTCTGTGGCCACGCTGGAGAGGGGATTCTGGGAGTTGTGGTCCCCAAGTGTAACTTTCCTAGGGGAGAGATTACTTACGCGAGGAGGGGAATGGGCACAGAGCCAGCATGGGGTAGTTATGGGTCTGAGCATTGCACTACTACTCAGGAGATCAGGACCTTGCAGCACCTTTGAGGCGGCTCGGTGAAAGAAAGAAGTCGGCAGCATGGTCTTTCGGAGACGTAAGTCTACTTCCTCAGAGGCATTTGGTGACGCGGAAGCCAGGGACAGACCTATTTCAGTTCCTGGCTTGGACATAAAAACCCACTGGGTGACCTTGGGTCAAGTCACACTCTCTCAGCCTCGGGGGAAGGCAATGGCAAACCTCCTCTGAACAAATCTTGCCAGGAAAATCCCAGGACAGAGTCGCCGTAATAAATCAAAAAGTGACTTGGAGGCGCCCGACAACAACCAAACAACCAACCAACCAACCGGGGCAGCTCCCCAAGCAGCGCTGGTGGAGGGGCGGGTGCCAGGCTTTAACACGGGTTCCCTTCGGGGCCATCGTCTGCAAGCTCCATCCCGGTGCCCGGTTCACAGAAGCCCTCCCGGCGTGGGACATTGCCGGGAGCAGAGCCACCCGAAGTGGGGTTTGGCTGCCCCTTTGGCGAAGACAGCCGTCCGTCCAAAGGACCTTTGCTGGTGTGGAAAGGAATCTATCTTCCACTGGTGGGAGAGGCTCGGCGTTGTGTGTTCCTGCCAAGGCGGGAGGCGGCGGAGGTGGCTTTTCCAGCCGTGAAAGAGAGAGGGACCCGTGTGGCAGACCAAGGGGGTCACGCCGGGCTTTGCGGGGCAAATGGTCCCACCTCGTCAGGCCTCCTGATCGTGGGTCGGCCACTTAGACTTTGGCCCCTCACATTTGATCAGTTCGCAACGCCTGCGTGGAAAGTCTGTGTGTGTGTCCCATGATAGAGTGTATACACACACAGAGACACATATATAGACTGATTGTATGTGTATGTATACACGTGGACATACGCACATTTTCCACACACACTTTGAAGAGATCGTCTCTCTCTCTCTCTCTCTATGTATATATATGACGTTCTCTCCAAAGCGTGTGTGGAAAGTTTGTGTGTATGTGTGTAAGTGTATGTGTCTGTGTCTGTGTGTGTGTACACACACACACATTTTCCACACAAACATTGGAGAAATTATACATGTCTGGAAAGTTTGTGTGTGTGTGTACACACTCTATCATGGGAGATTATATATATATATATATATATACACATATACACTCACTCTATATGTGTATATAAACTTGCTTCCAGTTCAAAGAATCCATTTGGTGGCATCACTGGATCGCGGGACACTAAACCTACATATATACATATCCCAGCCGCTCCCGATTTGGCGTTGGATTACAACTCCCATCACCCCCCACCAGACTTCCCGGCCACTGCTGTAGCCCAACACATCTAGAGCTCCTCTCTGGGCCCACAACAAACTCCAGCTCCCAGAATTCCATGGCCTTGAGCCAGAAAAGAGTTAAAGCGGTGCCAAACCGGGTTATTTCTGCACTGTGGATGCAGCCTGGCTCTGGCTTTCCCGACGAGAAGCAGAAAGAGAGAGAGAGAGAGAGAAGGGGGGTGGAGGTCTGTCTCCTTAATCCCTCCCCTCCCACCAGAGCGCCCCCGATTGGCCCCGAGGGGAGAAGGGAGCAGCCGCCAGAGAGCTGCAGTTCTGGGTGACCTGTAAGGGATTAGGGCGGATTTCCCTGCCTTGCCTTTGCCTCCAGTGCGCAGCTGCAGAGCCCCGTGCAGTGGGAGGCTGGGGTCACTCCCAGGGCTTTCTTTGCTGGAGGTTAGACTGCCTTCCCCTCCGAGGCTCTGGGAAGAAGCACTGTGGGCCTTTCCCGACCCCTGTCACACCAAAATAACATAAATTCGTGTTTAAAAATGCACATGGAAATCTCGTGCCAGGACACCGGCATTGCTTGACATGAGTTTAAACCCAAAGCCAGGATGGGAAATGCTTGGCCATGGCCTCTTTTGCCATCCTTCACTCTTGCTAGGGTTGTAGCTACTTTTTTGGGGGGGGGGGGAGAAAATAAAGGTAATGCCCCCTCCAAAGAAGAATTCTGCTCCTGCGCATGAAATTTTACTTCCATCCCCATTTTCAAAAGAATTGCAGCAACTCAGATTTTCTCTTGCGAATTGAGCAATGCAGGCTAGGACTCCAAAGAAAAGGGGCAGAAGAAATCAGAGCACATCCTAAGTATGAATGGTTTTCAATGTGTTTCAAATGCTGGAAACTGGAACTGACGTGAAATGTCACGGGGAAGACAAAATTCTTATTGACTATTGAGAACCAGTGTGGTGCATGTAGTGGTTTGAGTATTGGACTGCAGCTATAGAGACCAGAGTTTATGGAAACCAACTGGGAGACCTGAAAAAGTCACATTCTCTCAGTCTCAGAGTAAAACAAAGGCAAAGCCCCTCTGAATAAATGTTATTAAGAAAACCCATGACAGGGTTCACCATACATCCTAAAAGAATTTGAAGGCACACAAACACCATATCACCATTGGGAATGCTGGCTAGAACTAATGAGAGCTGGCAGCTGGCAGTCATAGGACTCCCAAACCTGACTGAAAGGATAAGCTGTCTCAAAAGAATCCCAAACCCATATACCTCTGATCAGAAGTACTTCCACATATCCATGCAGTCATTAAGCTCTTCTGCAATCCAGCTTTAGCCATTACAGAAGTACAAAATGCTTTTTGAGTTTGCACCCCAGTTGTTGTTGTGTGCCTTCAAGTCTTTTCTGAGTTATGGCAACTCAAAGGGGCTTTCTTGGCAAGAGTTTTCCAGAACAGGTTTGCCTTTGTCTTTCTCTGAGGCTGAAAGAGTGTGACTTGCTCAAGGTCACCTAATGGGTTTCCATGTCTTGATGGGGATGTGAACCCTGGTTTCCATCCCGAGTTCTAGTCCGATATTCAAACCATTACACCAAATTGGCTTTCTTGAGCCCCAAAAGTAGCAATTTTTCCTCTTTGGGTCTTAAGGATTTGACATGACACTTGACATCATTCCTCAGACAAGGGTTACCGTAAAGGCCTCCGAACCAGATCTCCTGTCCTTTTATACAGCAATTTCCTTTCCTTCCTCAACTAAAAAGTCCTGAGCCCACTGAAATCAATGGTGAAGGTTGTTTACATGTAAATGGCAGGATTCTTTGGCGGCATAAATTCCAACTCCAGTTCTGGATCTCTTTCCAGAGAGGAGATGGAAAACTCCATTCTGGACCTCTTTCTTGCAACTGATCGTTAATGAACAACAACTGTCCAGGAAATGGTTAAATATTAACCTTGTTTTACTGAGCTGGGCTTCTCTTAACCTCTTACTTGTAGATTAGGCCAGGCTCTTCTTCCCAACAGTGACTGCAGTCCCTGTGTCTGTACACACCTCCCTCCCATTAATGGGACTGTTGAGATGGACGTCTTCCAAGCTGGGGCCATAATCAATACACCCTCATAACAAAAACCATTTATTACTATAAAATACTAGTCCTGCCACCTAGATTTTCTCAGGAAAGTGCTAAAAGAACAGAGCGGGGGGGGGGGGGCTCAAAAGATCTCCTGTCTCCGGTGCATATTTCAAGAGGAATGCCAGTTTCTTTAGCCTTTAACGTCTCTTGAACCCCAGCCAGAGTGTTTAAAAGAGTCGTTAAAGGGTTGGTTTCCTCCACTCATTCAAGGCATGTTTACTAGTGACTTGGGGATTGCCATGTACAGTACCTTAGTGGCTCTGAGTAGATGCCCCACACTAACTTTTCCCCAACATAAGCATCCACAGCATGACCTTTGGGGTCAACTTCAGGTTATCCTGACTTGAACCAGAATGTGTCCGGAGGAGGGCGGCCAAAATGTTGAAGGACGTGGAAACCATGCCTTATGAGGAGAGAGGGAGCTGGGTATGTTTGGCCTGGAGAAGAGAAGGTTAAGAGGTGATATGATAGCCCTGTTTAAATATTTGAAGTGGTGTCATATTGAGGATGGAGCAAACTTGTTTTCTGCTGCTGCAGAGCATGTTGGGATGTAAAGCAACTTCGCATGCTGAGACCTTTTAGGAATATAAATGCATGCTTATGGTAGTTTTATTGCTTACAAACAGCCTCTCCTGTCTCTTTACATCTTCCCATTTGTCCCTTGAGAGAAACTCTCTTCTTCTCTCTTTGTTCTTGTCTGGAGAATGTGAAGGAAACTTTCTCTTAAGAAGCATGTAGTCCATTTTCTCTACCTCATTTTCTTTGCAACATGAAGTTAGACCTGTGTCTTCACACACATGATTTTTGTAAGTAAACTTCTTTTTTTAAATTTCACTCTAACTAAGGATTCTGTTTTAATTTGGGGACACATGGGGGCTGCATTTGCTTGGCTGGTGAGACCCCTTATTTCCTGAGTTTTCTAAGGAATCTCAAAGAAAGAAAATTCCAACAGAGCAAAGGATGCGAGCTACAGGAAAAGCAAGCTGCATTAGGAGGAACTTCCTGACAGTAAGGGCTGTTCGACAGTGGAACACACTCCCTCGGAGTGTAGTGGAGTCTCCTTCCTTAGAGGTCTTTAAGCAGAGGCTGGATGGCCATCTTTTAGGGTTGCTTTGTGAGTTCCTGCATGGCAGAATGGGGTTGGGCTGGATGGTCCTTGGGGTCTCTTCCAGCTCTATGATCTAGGACAACTTGGAAGGCCCTTCCTCATGCCAGACAGAGCTTCTTGGGCTTAGACTCTGACTGGCATAGCTGCCAAGCCTGTAATCCTACCCAGCCTGGGAAAGCATCGGAGGGGGGGGGGGAGATGGAAATCAACATGCGGAGCATTAGAGGTATGTGCAGGAAGATCCATAAGTCCCGACAGGCTGCATTGGAAACGCCGGCGCTTGCCTGGGGAGAAGGAAGACGGAATTGAGATCGATACGCTGCGGTCGGCTGTTTAGCCTCGATGCCAGCCTCTGGAAGTCTAATTAATTGCAAGGCCCTGATAGGGTTTGCCTTGGGGACGCACGAGGAGGGGGGGTCAGGGTGACCGGACGTCCTCCTTTTGCAGGACACGCCTTGTAGGACATGAGGATTCCCCCAAAGACCCTCCAGTTTGAGCATGGATATATATTACAGGGAAAAATAACCCGGTTTGGCACCGCTTTTAAGCATCCTGGCTCAAGGCTGTGGAATTCTGGGAGTTGGAGTTTGTTGTGGGGCCCAGAGCGGAGCTCCGCTCCGCTCTGGGCCCCACAACAAACTCCAACTCCCAGAATTCCACAGCCTTGAGCCAGGATGCTTAAAAGCGGTGCCAAACCGGGCTATATCTCCAGTGTGGATGCAGCCTAGGAGTGTTTTTAGCTTTCATTGTGCAACGTCCTACATTTTTCTCGAATGTCCTACATTTTGTGGTGCCTTGTCCTCCTTTGCGATGAGGACATCTGGTCACCCTGGGTGGGGGACAAGGCACCGGGAAATGTAGGGCATCCCAGGGAAAAAAATGACGGAATCAAAACCTAAAAGCACTCTATGCTCAAAATGGAGGACATTTTGACATTCTTCTTGGGCAGAAGGTTGAAATGTAAGAAGACCTGTCCTGGGAAAGGAGGACGTCTGCATGAAGTCCCTCCCCGAGGGTTTCCCACCAGGAGGGCCTGCCCTAGAGGAGGCGATCTCCCGGGTCCCTCCGAGGATGCCTGGCCTTGTTGTTAACACGTGTTCCAATTTGGGGCCGGAGCCTGTCAATTACCCGCTGAGCTGCCTGTCAGCCCTCGGGCGGACGCCACAGAGGACTGCGTGTCCTGATTAACCTCCCGAGCCTGGCATAGACCCCCTTCCCTCCCTCCCTTCTCCCTCCCTCGGGCCTTTTCCTCTTCTCTTCCCCTTCCTTCCTTCCTTCCTTCCTTCTCTCCTTCCTGTCTGCCTTCCTTCCTTCCTTCCATCGCTCCTTCGTGTCTGTCTTCCTTCCTTCCTTCCTTCCTTCCTTCCTTCCTGTCTGTCTGTCTGCCTTCCTGTCTACCTCCCTCCCTCCCTCCCTATCTGTCTGTCTTCTTTCCTGTCTGTCTGCCTGCCTTCCTCTCTTCTTCCTTCCTGCCTGTCTTCCTTTCTGTCTATCTTCCTTCCTGCCTGTCTGCCTGTGTCTTCCTTCCTTCCTTCCTTCCTTCCCTCCCTCCCTCGGGCCTTTTCCTCTTCTCTTCCCCTTCTTTCCTTCCTTCTCTCCTTCCTGTCTGTCTGCCTGCCTTCCTGTCTACCTTCCTCCTTCCCTCCCTCCCTGCCTTCCTGTCTTTCTTCCTTCCTGCCTCTTTTCTTTTCTGTCTATCTTCCTTCCTGCATGTCTGCCTGTGTCTTCCTTCCTTCCTTCCTTCCTTCCTTCCTTCTTTCGATCTGCCTGCCTGCCTGCCTGCCTGTCTTCCTTCCTTCCTTCCTTCCTTCCTTCCTTCCTTCCTTCCCTCCCTCCCTCCAGATGGCTGTCCTTTGCCTCCTCCAGCGCCCCCCCGCTCCTTCAGGCCCCAGGCAGGCTTTCCAGGGTGGATAGAAGTAGCCCTTCCTCCTCCTCCTCCTCCCTCGTGGGGCGCAGGGGGCCTGATTCGTTTAGCAGCTGGGAGGGGAAAGGGCCGCCAAGCCTTTCGGGGCCAGGGCTGGAGAGCTGGCAACAAAGCCCGAGCCTCTTCTCCGGCGGCTCAGAGCAGGAAAGCCCCAGAGGCAAAGCGAGGCCTTTTCCCAGGCCCCCGCCGCCGGCCGCGGGTGGGTTGGCTGCGTTGGAAACGAGAGCCTGGGAAGCCTTGCCTCCTTCCCGCTCCGCTCTGGAAGGAAGGCGATCCACACTGGGGAAATAACCCGGTTTGGCCCCGCTTTAATTGCCTTGGCTCAAGGCTATGGAATTCTGGGAGTTGGAGTTTGTTGTGGGGCCCAGAGCGGAGCTAAGAAGTATGCGTTGGCGTTTAAACTAAGCGTTCTCAGCATGCCTTAGGGGACTTCCTCCATTTTTTCTTGGACGTCCTACATTTTGCGGTGCCTTGTCCTCTCCTCTGCTCTGCTCACCCTGGGCGCCTTCTCAATCCCAGCTTCACCTCCTCCCTCCACAGACACAAACACACACACAAACACACCCCTCCAGAGCTGGAGAGAAGGAGGACAAAACTCCAAAGGCGCTTGGCCTCAAGCAATTAACAACTAATCTCTTCGCCGATCAGCAAACATTGGGGCCTGCCTGGCAGAAAAGCCTCAGAGTCTCCATCTCTACAAACAAACAAACACACCACCCCGCCCCGTTCAGAGAGGCCATATATTGCGAAGCAGCGTGGGACTCTAGGGCTGTGTTCACACTGGAGAAATAAACCGGTTTAATTGCCATGGCTCAATGCTGTGAAATTCTGGGAATTGTGGTTTGTTGTGGGGCCCAGAGCGGAGCTCTGCTCCGCTCTGGGCCCCACAACAAACTACAATTCCCAGAATTTCACAGCATTGAGCCATGGCAATTAAACCGGTTTATTTCTCCAGTGTGAACACAGCCAGGACTCCAGCAGACCAAGGTTGGGATCCCTGCTCAGCCACCGGGGGTCACATATTCTCAGCCTCAGAGGAAGGCAAGCCCCTACGGTAGGGTGGTCATAGTTCAGTGTTGAACTGAAGACACGTAGCAACAGAGAGTCAGCCCCAGAGTAGATGGTGAAGTTACCTTGGGGGTCATGTGTGCATGTGAACTACGCCTTTTGAACTACGGTGACCCCATGAATCTCATTGGGATTTCTTTGAGGAATGCTCAGGAATGCTCAGAGATGGCCCACAGCACCTATTATTCATTGGCGGGTGTCCCATCCACGTACTAACCTGGGATGACCCTGCTTAGCAGCCAAGGCCAGAGGGGATCAGACGCCTTTCCTGCCCTCCTAAACCGTGCTTTAAAGCGAGGGAGCTCCTGGAAGACTACCGCCTGTATGGCAGGGGGTCAGTTCCACTTATTGCCATGGGTCTGAACTGGTTGTATTTGGAGGTCTTTAACCAGGGGCTGGATGGCCATTTGTCGGGGGTGTGTTGATTGTGTGTTCCTGCATGGCAGAATGGGGTTGGATTGCATGTCCTTTGGGCTCTCTTCCAACGCTAGGATTTTAGAACCAGTTTTGAAATCGGGTACTTTATGTCCCTGTGTGGGAGGAGAGACCCTTTGTGGGATAAAAGAGAAGCTGGGTGGCAGAGGGGGGGTCCCTTTTGGAGAAGCCGCCTGTTTCCTGGCTTCGGTTTGATGCCGCCTTAGCCCTTTGGCCGCACAGGCACTTGCGGGGAAAATGCCTTCTCTGTTTGCTTCTTGGCTCCCTGCCCGCGCCAGCTCCATCCGCCGGCCCTTTATTGCCTCCCGGCTCCCTTCAGGCTCTGAACCGCCGGGCGCTGCTCCTCCTCGACCCTTGGACCAATTCCAACCACTAGGCCTCCCTCCGAGAAAACCGGTGCAACCAACTGCGGGGGTGAGACCTGGGGTAGTAGTAGTCGTCCCCGCTGAATCAAGGCTTCTTCTGTAGGATCGCAGAGCCAACGTGGTGTAGCGGTTGGAAAGTTGGACCTGGACTCTGAAGACCAGGGTTCGAATCCTGGCTGGAGAGAAGGGTTTTAGCTCGCTTTACCGAGCTAGATTTCAAGGCGCTTCAATGGTCTCTGTGTTGGACTAGGACACTGAAGACCGGTTTTCCGATTCCCAGCTCGGCCATGAAACTCACTGGGAGACCTTGGGCAAGAAGTCACACTCTCTCAGCCTCAGGGGAAGGCAAGGGCAAAGCTCCTCTGAACAAACCTTGCCAAGAAAACCCCATAAGGCACCCAACGACAACAACTGTAGGACTGAGTCCCAGCGGTCTTTTTTTTTTCCAGGGCCAGGGACATTTTTTCCCACCCCCTCCTTCCAGGGAAGCCACCGCCGATCCCTTTGGGGGCTCCTTCCCATCCTGGCCCGGTCCAGGGAGGATCGCCCCCCTTCCCTCCCTCCCTCCCTGCCTCTTCCTCGCCCGACTCCTCCGACAGCAACGCGACGTAGGCGGCGGCGGCCTATAAATAATTTCCATTATGTTCAGCTGACAGCGTGAGGCGATTAATTTTAATAGCTGTATATTTGCCTGGCTCTCCTAATGCCCTGTAATGAGATGAGAAGAAGCCACCCAGCCCCAGATGGCTCTCTCGCTCTCTCGCTCCTTCTCTCTCCGTCCAGCCCTTCAGAAAGAAAGAAAGAAAGAAAGGCAAAACGCTGAAGAGAGCGCCTTTTCTCGTTTCCTCTCCAAGCCATCCAGGCGCAGTGGTTTGCGTGTTGGACCACAAACCTCTGGCGACCAGGGTTCATTTCCTCAGCTGGGCCACGAAACTAGACGGGTGACCTTGAGCAAGTCACACACTCTCAGCTTCAGGGTTAAGCGATGGCAAGACCTCCTCCGATCCAAACTTGTCTTTTGATCGGATCGGAGCTTGAGAGTTCACACCGCCTCGGGCAAGAAAGACACGCGCAGAGGCTGCATCCATATGGAGAAATAACCCCGTTTGGCACGGCTTTAACTCTTTCTCTGGCTCAACAAACTCCAACTCCCAGAGTTCCATAGCCTTGAGCCAGACAAAGAGTTAAAGCCGTGTCAAACCGGATTATTTCTCCACTGTGGATGCAGCCTGTCTTTCTTGCCCGAGGCGGTGTGAACTCTCAGGCTCCGATCCGGCGAAGAGGCAGAAAGGGATCGCGGACCAAAGGTCGGGCCATGAATCTAAATCTCCTCCGCTCGGGTTCGAGCCCAGAGCCCTCGCCTTCCGATTTCTCCTCTCCTCGAAGGGAGCGTGTGTTTGTGTGTCTGTGCAATGGGGAGTGTTTGTGTGACTTATGGAGGGAGAGAGGGAGGAAGAGGAGGTGGAGCAGAGGAAGAGGAAGAAGAGTTGGGGAAGGGGAAGAGAAGGAAGAAGAGGAGGAGGTGGAAAAGGTGGAGGAAGAGGAGAAGGAGGGAGAGTAAGAAGACGGAGGAAGAGAAAGAGGAGTAAGAGGGAGAGGGAGAGGAGGAAGAAGAAGAAGAGAAGGAGGAGGAAGAGGAGCATGAAGAAGAGAAAGAGGAAGAAGAGGAGGAGAGGAAGAGGAGGAGGAGGAGAAAAAGGAGGCCTGTATGGAAGAGCCGCCAGCGCAGCGTGACCAGATGCCTAACCGCCAAGAAGTACAAGGCACCACACAATGTAGGGCATCCCAGAAAGATGGAGGACATGACCCAAGTAAAAGCTGAAACCCCTCCTGGAAGTGTCAGCCGATGCTTCCCAGCCCCGCTCCAAGCGGAGGACCTTTGAGGACGCCTCCTGGCCAGAAGGCTGAAATGTCGGCCATGTGTCCCGGAGAAAGGAGGACGTGTCCGGGCAGCTTCCGCCCGAGGCGAGGAGAGTCCAAACGCGGCTATTGTCGGGAAGCCTCTAGCTTCGGTCCGGGGAGGGTTTTTGGGGGGTGGGGTGGGGGAGGGAGATGCATTGGGTGGCCTTGGGTCCCTCCGCCTCAGCCAGGTGGGGGGTCGGAAGGGTAAGGAGGATCCAGCACCTGGGGGGAGTGTCTCTCTCCCTCCTCCATTTTACTTCCAAAAAAGAAAGAGAGAAAGAAAAGAAAAGAAGGGGCACAATGCTAATTATCACAGGTCGCTGCTTTTGTTTCTGAAGGTCATTTGGAGTCCCTCTGTGTGTGTGTGTGTGTGTTGCAATGGTCTTCCTCTTCTCCTTCTCTAAGGGCCAAGCGACGTGTGTGCTGCTGGCCCTTTCTCCCACCCCACCCCCGCTCCCTCTCTGTTTTCAATGTAAATAGGCGGAGGAGGAGGAGGAGGAATCGTCGCATATAAGCCTATTATCGACGCAGCCCTCCTCCCCTCCCTGACACACACTCACACACATTTACACACCACCACAAACGCTGGAGCCAGGGGGAGATCACCACCACCACAGAGCCCAACCGAAGGAGAGGTTGGGATTGCGATTGGGAAAAGAGCGGAGAGTAGGGCATGCCTTTTATTCGAGGAAGAAGAAAAAGAAGAAGAATTGCTGCTGCTGTTGTTGTTGGTTGTTGTTGTTAAAGGCTGACAGAGCTTGGGGAGCAGGTATCTCAGGGCGATGGTTTTGATTCAAGTGTTGCGAAAGCTTAGCGCAACTCTGAGGCAGGGAAGGCGAGGAGGCAGATGAAACTGCTACACCAGAGAGCAATTTTACACTCACACTCACACACATTACACAAAGAGCCCTCTTGGCCTGTAGCAAAGGGTCTCATACTAGGAGCAGTTTAGCCTTGTTCAACTCTTTATTTGTGTTCAAAGATATAGCCGTGTTAGTCTGCAGAATCAGTATGTACAGAGATCTTATAGCACCTTCGAGAGTGACTGAAAGGAAGAAGTTGGCAGCATGAGCTTTCATAGACTTCAGTCGACATCCTCAGAGGCATCTGACTGGAAGTAGATGCATCTGAACACACCTGAGGAAGTAGGCCAAAGTCTAGGAAAGCTCACGCTGCCAACTTCTTTCTTTGAGTTAGTCTAAAAGGTGCTAAAAGATCTCTTTAGGTGTATGTAGGAAAGCAGAGGAAGAACGTGTTGAACAAATAAATAATCTAGAGAAAGGGATCTTGCAGATAAAGAGCCTTCCAGACCACATGTCCTTGCGCCCCCCCCCCCCCCCCCATCATGCTTCAACTGTTTGGAAATTGTGCCTAGTTACCAGTAGTAGTTACCAGGAGCTGAAAGATGCTTAAGAAGTTTTGTAAATAAGGGGACTAGATTAAGGGTCTTGACCTGAAGGAAGCCGAACTATTACCTCCAGTGAACCAAAACTGTGCCATGATAAACAAAGGCAGGAGGAATCTTTTTCCTGCCCTCTTTGAGACACCTTGGGAAGCCATGGACATAAACCCAGCACATGTCAGATCTGCAAAATAGGCACATGCTATAATCCTCCATTGTGAGCTACACACTAACTACTAGTCATTAAATTTCCCCCTTCCCAGTCTCTGGCACATTTGTAGTTTCAATGCAGACAAAGTGAACTATTCCGAAAAGGAAAAAAGGGACATCTTAAGAAAAAAAAATATTGGCGTAACTCTAGAGATATTTGTTACAATAAAGTGTATGGACAGCACCAGGGTAATATGGACTGATGCTGGGTACTGACACCCATAGATGGGCCTTCACTTACTATTAACACTGAAGAGGACTAAGTATGATAGGTATTTCCAGGCAAGCAGCAGAACCAGCCAAACCTCCCTTGGACACAAGATCTATTCAGTTACATGAGACTTTACGAGCTAGCCTGCTCCTGTGCCTTTGAAACACAGTACCCTATTAAAGAGGAAATGGAAACTAGGCCACAGGCCTTTGAAGCCTCCACATGTCATAACACTTGAAATGTCCCTCCGTTGCTCTCTGAGCAGCCTGATCCAGCCATATGTCCACAACATATATATTTACCCACCCAAAGCCATCATCCAGAAATGCACAGTTTTGATTAACGTAAGAGTGTGAAATAGTGGAATCCACAGTTGGACAACACCTTTATTGGAACGCATGGAAATACAGTTCCCCAAAACCTGTGGGCACATTCAAGGCACCACTGTACACCACACTGGATCTCTTTAGCAAAACATAGCCCCTCATTTATATTGATCCCCAACAGAGATATATATTCTGTTCTGGGTAAAGCTGGTACCTCTTACTCCAAGGAGCCTTCCTGTCTTCAGTGGGAACCTAGCAATACCTATATGGGGCTACAAAACCCCACATTCATTGGGTGGACTTTCTTGTAAAAGGCCTGGAAATATACTGAGAGAGTTCATCACATTCCATACATGAAGGAAATTTACCTGAGTTTCCCCAGTATATTCAAACCAAACTCAAAACATGTATTTATTTTAGCATAAATTACAATTTCCTGTCTTTTGCATGCAGCAGTTTTCCCACTCCCCTTCAAAAGCTGGCTTCTCTACCATGTTGAAGGTACAAAGCTTTAAAAGGTTTATTTTCTCTGACTGGAAATTGGGATTACATTTTAAGGAGGGAGGGACACGCACACACACACACACATTATAGACTTCCCAAAATGATTGAGTGTGGGCAATACAACTCTAAATATGCACTTTAAAACTACAGTTCTATAAACATTAAAATGGGAATGAAGCCAGAAAAGTTAGTGAGGCTTACTTCAGAGAAAATGCATAAAGGACTGCACTGTAAATGTGTCACCCTGCTGAAATTCGTGGGATTCAAACATGCTTCATTTTGACCGGTTTGCATCTCTGTTTCTAAGCAGTTACTAAATATTCCTCTCTTCTTCAGTGTGACAGGGTGTATGTATGTATATGTATGTATATATAAAATGGAGCTCCATTCTTCTTTTGGCTTGGATAAGCTACTTAATGTTATCTGTTGTTATGTGCCTTCAAGTCCTTTCTTACTTATGATATCCACTAAATAGTGATACCTTTATTGGACCAATCAAAATGCACAGAATACAATGTTGCAAGCTTTAACATTTCTAACCCGTGCCTAATGAAGAAGCCTAATGTGCCTGAGTGGAACTTCAAAAGCCTGCAACATATATTTTGTGCATCTTGGTTGGTCCAATAAAGGTATCACTGCTTTGTGGATTTTGGATGTTACTGTGTTTTGCAACATGGCCAGCATAGCTATCCCTCGATATGTTTTCTGGCTTAAGGTGAACTTATCACAGGGCTTTCTTGGCAAGATTTGTTCGCATCGGTTTTGCTCTTTGCCTTTCACTTAGGCTGAGAGGGTGTGACTTGCTCAAAGTCACCCAGTGGGTTTCCATGGCCAAACAGAGATTTGAACCCCGGTCTCCCAGAATCCTAGTCCAGCACTCGGACCACTACACCACACTGGCTCAATCCACTATTATGATTTATCCTAATTTTGCCAATGACAAAGAAGTCCTGGTGGGGAAGACATAGCTGAAATATGTCTATGGGGTCTATGCACTCCCATTTACTCTCTCTTGGGCATCTTCATTCACCACATCACCTGTGGCTCAAAACTGCAGCACAATCCTATGATCCTGTATCCCTACTGAATACACTAAGGCTGTGTTCACACTGGAGAAATAAACCGGTTTAAGTGCCATGGCTCAATGCTGTGAAATTATGGGAATTGTAGTTTGTTGTGGGGTCCAGAGCGGAGCTCCGCTCCGCTCTGGGCCCCACAACAAACTACAATTCCCATAATTTCACAGCATTGAGCCATGGCACTTAAACCGGTTTATTTCTCCAGTGTGAACACAGCTTTAGGTTCACTTCTGAGTGAAGATAGATATGGGACTTCACTGTTAAAATGCCTGCAATCCACTTCTGTTATCTAGTATCTGCAAGAGTGATTGTCTTCAAAACCAGTGTAGAAATAGCTTCACCTCTTGGAAGATGTAGGAAGGTAATGAATAATTAAACAAACCAGCCACCTCTGCAGTATCAGAAGACCCCCCCCCCCAGAACTGACTGGTTTACAGGCCCCAACCATTTCAAATACGCTGTACATCTATAGTTCAATTGAGATGCAAATTGTGTCAATGGAGGGTAGCTGCTTATTTTGAACAGCAGAAAAAATGGATTCAAAACACATTTCCTGGCTGTATTTGACAGAATAAACGTGGAAGTATTTTCTTTTAACATACTGATCATGTCCGAGCAGAATATGTGAGCCAGAGGAATAAGTTTGTGATACAAATGCCCACCCAATAAGACCAGAAAAACGAAAAGAAACCTGGATCTCTGTAAAAAGCCAGTGTTCTTGTTATCTCCAGACTTCACAAGCCCTGTCCTCTGGGTTTCCATCCCCAAGTGAATTTTCTTTTTCCCCTTGGAAAAACATGAGAAATCCCCTTGGTGGTGGTGGGACCCCCCCCCCCTTTAAAAAAAAAAACTGGTTTATTCCAGCTCCCTTTCTGCCAAGGCCAACTAGCCATCTGGGCCCTTTCAGGGTGTGGGTTTAAACAATAGCTTTTCATATGCAGGCTATCTTGCTTAGCTGAACAATCAGGGGAGTTTATCAGATAAGAAAGACTTTATTATTCAAGCTGCTACAGAAGATGGTCAGAACTCAGAGACAATTAGGGCATGAGCCAACCCGTTAAGCACATTTTAAGTCTCGGAGATTTAAACGGGAGAGACTTTTGCACACTCTGCTGTTGAAATAATTGGGTCTTTGAATGCCAGGCTATGTCTGGATTCTACCCAATACCATTTGTGAGTAAATGGGGGGACTCGAGGTGCATTAATGGGCATTACAGCTATCCACGTTTGTAACGTTCACTGATCACATGTTGTACTCGTGAGCCCAGGACGGTTGCCTTCGGACTCATCTTTACGCAATGTATCTTAAAGATTAACATAAAATAATAATTAATTATCCCAATAGAGAGGGGAAACTGGATTCTCTGTCAATGGTCCATTTGCTGAAAATCCAAGATGGTACCTAGGGCATATTTTCCAGCCCAGTAACAGTGGATAGCTCAGAGGCTAAAGAAGCTGTGGTCGTTGGGATCATTTCTGGCCCTCAAATTGTCTCATACCTATGAAAACATTCAGAGCCATGGTCAAAACTATTAGGGATGCCGCTAGCTGAAAACCGAAGTTTTGGAAATGGTGGAGTCGGAAATCAATATCTTATCAATATGTTCTGCCTTATGAAGATATGTGAACTCCACTTCAGTCTTCTGTGGGTGCTGATTAGTTGCTGCATAAACTGACATGGGTGGAAATGTGCATCTGTGGAAACATCCAAAGACTGAGCAAATACCTCCCAATAAAATAATTCCCTTCTGAAATAAACTCAGTTGACTCTTTGCTAGAGGATAACTACACCAGTCATGGCATGAAAAAGACAACTTTAAATATATATATATATATATATATCTGGTAAGTACAATAGTAAACCATACTGATGGAGGAGTGAATAATCATAGCAAATTGCTATAACAAGGCACTGCTGATGATCCAAAGTAAACCGTACAGGGAACAAAAGAAAAGTCAGGCTCTAAAGACCGACAAGCTTGTTTTGGTAATACAGTAGATGCCAGAATGAAAGGGGGGGGGAGATAAAGCAAACACACAAAATGAATAACTATATTTGTTCATATGTTAATTCCCCACATTTCTGCTCAGATTGGTACTCGAAGTGGTAAATTCAGGGGGAGAGCAAAGTGTACTAGTATAGATGTATAGAGACATTCACTCCAGAGGAAGAACATGAGGGAAGGATGGGACTTGGAACAGTCCCTTACAGACACTCTTCAGTAGGTGTTCTTCTTAGTCTGTCTCCTAAGCAATTTACTCTTGCACTTCTTAGCCCTATCACGTTCACACACAACACCTAATACTGACTAAAAGCAGAGGCTGCGTTCACACTGGAGAAATAAACCGGTTTAAGTGCCATGGCTCAATGCTGTGAAATTCTGGGAATTGTAGTTTGTTGTGGGGTCCAGAGCGGAGCTCTGCTCCGCTCTGGGCCCCACAACAAATTACAATTCCCAGAATTTCACAGCATTGAGCCATGGCACTTAAACCGGTTTATTTCTCCAGTGTGAACGCAGCCAGAGTGTATCCCAGTTCTAAGAACGAAGCCAATCCTGGCAGTTTTATGAGTGATACTTCAACATCTTAGAGACATGTGTGAACGTCGTCGTCGTGAACCCACAACAAGCTAAAGAAAACATTAAACATTTAATGCTACCGTTTTCAATGCACCTGCCCTGTGGTAGACCTCTTGCAATCAGCAGGAACACAGTTTGTGGTTTGCTGCCTGGAATTATTCTGGACCAAGCCTCTGCGATGGCAGACATCCAAGCATACGATGTAATCACCACCTTGGCTCCAAACACAAGGCTATCCCTTGCCCTTGTGATTAAAAGAAAAAAATTTTTTTTGTAAGATTTCATTCACAATACTGTTGTGTGCGGTACTGATGACAGAAAGTTTATTGAATGTAGGCCCTCATGCATCTTTTACGGAAGAGAAACAGAATTGGGGAGAGCCACAAAGCCATAGGAGGGGAACCAACCCTGGTGCAGTAGATAAGGGAATGAGAGTGGAAAAGAGATAGAGGATGGATGGGGATCCTTTGCAAAATCTGGTGCTTTTCATCATTTATAAACAGGAAGCGTGGCTTCCAGTTTCTAACAACCAGTTTAGGCTTCTGGAAATAATAGGGTGCAATTGAAGAGTCCATCTGGTTGGGCTGTATCTCATTTCCCCTAACTGTTACTTTTACTGTTACTGTAGTTTGTTTATTTATGTAGGAACAATGATGTATTTCCATCAAATGGCTGCTGGTCCTCCTGATCCACCAGTGAGTTAAAGGAAAGGAAAGCACCTGGTAAACATAGTGCTGCGCCTGTACTTAGGAGGAGGACTGCAACCACCAGCAACCACAGAAGATGCAATATCCATCCGCATTGTATCACGACAGAAGTTCAATCCCGCTTTAACTGCCACAACTCTGTGCTGTGAAATCCTGGTATATATAGTTTGGTAAGGTACTTAGAATTCTCTGTGAGAGATGTCAAGTTCCTGGAATGACATATCCCGTGACCTCCGTCCTTGGAGGTCTTTAAGCAGAGGCTGGATGGCCATCTGTCGGGGATGCTTTGACTGGGAGTTCCTGCATGGCAGGGGGTTGGACTGGATGGCCCTTGTGGTCTCTTCCAACTCTGTGATTCTATGATTCTATGACATTTGAATCACTGTAAATGCTGTAGTGCAGATGCACTCCAGGACACCTTTAGCCCAAAAGGAGGACTCCTCTGAAAGCCTCAATTGCGCTCCTTATAATATTAAGGGAGGCCATCAGTAGGTACGGTCCTGATGTATGAACATTTCCACCGAAACCTTGAAACCTTAGTTTCTCAAAGGAAAAGAGCCAAGGGGTCATCCATTCCTGGAGGACTGGCAGCAGCCCTTTGACCCGGCAGCGTTTCCTCCAAAGTGCAGTCTCTGTCTGAGCAGCCTCAGAAGCAAGCCAGCAAGCCGAGTCGACTGGGAGGAGGAGGGAGTTACTGGGAATCTGGCTGCTGGAACCTATTCCCAGGCTGGGCTTGGATTCAAGATAACATCAGATTCCCAACTGGGTTTCCCCGAAGACGTTTCGCATTCCAGGGTCTTCGTGACAGCAACGTCAAACGCTGACTTGTCTCTGCAAGGGATTGATTGAACCTCCACCAGTAAACCCCCAGAATCCCCCTGCCTCCCCCCATCCCCCCCCCAGGCCCCAGGAGGGTCTCTGGAGGAGGCGGCAGTAGCTGCGTAGGCTCCGAAAGAGGGGAGGCAGGGAGGGAAGGAGGGAGGGAGTCCTCCGCTCGTGTGAAACCCCCTCCCTCCAGGCGCCAAGAAATTAATGCGACATTTATTTCCCAGCGCTCGCGTAAGTGCCTGAAGGCGCTTGGGTCTCGCCTTAATCATAATTTAAGCTGGTTGACGGGGATGCACGCGGGGAAAGCAGACCGCCTCTCCGCCATCCAGGGGCCCAGGCGGAGGGGCCGGGATTCAGACGAGAAGAGGATGGCATTTGGCTGGGTTGGGGAGCCCGCAGTGCAAGAAGCGAGGAATAGAGAGATGGGTGAAGTTAGGCCCCCCACCCAAGTAAGAGAGGCTGCATCCACACTAGGGAAATGACCCGGCTTGGCACGGCTTTAACTGCCCTGGCTCAAGGCTATGGAATTCTGGGAGTTGGAGTTTGGTGTGGGCCCGGAGCGGAGCGGAGAAATAAAGGAGAAAGAGAAAGAAAGAAAAAAGACAGAGAGGAAGGACGGAAGGAAGGAAGGAAAAGGAAGGCGGGCAGGCAGGAAGAAATAAAGGGAATGAGGGAAGGAGAAAAAAGAAAGGAAGGCAGAAAGAAAGAAAGAAAGAGAAAGGCAGGCAGGAAGGAAGGAATAAAAAGGAAGGAAGGAAGGAAAAGAAAGGCAGGCCGAAAAAAAAGCAAGGCAGGAAAGCAAGCGTGAGGCAGGAAAGCCGGGGGCGCCGGAGCGAGCGATGCCGCCTCGCCTGCTCTTATCTGGGTCAAGAGGGTGCCATCGCCCAGCGGGAGGGAGGGAGGGAGGGAGGGAGGGAGAGGCGAGGCGGGCTGGCTGGGCCTCTGCTGCTGCTGCCTACCGCCGCCAGAGAGAAGCCCGCGCCGGCACGGAGGGAGAGCGAGCAGCATCCCCGGCTCCCCTGCCTCCCTCCTCCGGAGCCTCCGAGGCCAGCTGAGCCAGGAGCGCTGGGGTTTGGCTCCAGCTCCGGCCTGGCTCTCCTCCCGCGGAGCTTAGAGAAGGAGCCCCTCAGCCCCGGGAAGACCCCGGGCCCTTCCCCGGCCCCTCTGGCTTAAGGCAAGGCACCCCTCGCCCAGCATAGCGTCCTCCTTGGACTCTGCAGCCGGCAAGAGCCCGCCAGCCACCTGCCCCAGACATCCCTCTCCCAAGAAGGCCGATCCCTTGGCAAGCCCGATCCTACTGAGGCCAGTCTGTTGGGGTGGGTTCAGTCCTCCTCGGTTCTTGGTCGGCTGGCTGTAGAGGTATCTCCAGAAAAGAGGACAACAGAGTATTCCAGTTAGAGTAAAGTGGCATGTGTTGCTTTGTAGGTATGGTGCAAAACTAGAAATGACTTTAGAATTTAAACAGAATTAGAATACACCTCTCCCGATTGAAAAACCCTATGACCAGGAGACTTGTGTGACTGCTAAGTCTGACTCTCCCTCTGCAAAGCAAGGATGGGCCCTGATCGCCCTCCTTGCCATTCTTTCTTTCCAAAGTGGATTTAGAGTGGTCAGCCTTTCATGCAGAGGTTTTGTTGTTGGGTGCCTTCAAGTCCTTCCCGACTTACGGGTTAAGGTGGCCTTAGAGGAGCCACAGCGAGGCATAGCATTTTGAGTGTTGGACCACTACTCTGGGGACCAAGGTTCAATTCCTAGCTCGGCCATGGGTGACCTTGGGCAAATCACACACTCTCAGCCTCAGAGGAAGGCAAAGGCAAACCTCCTCTGAACCAACCTTGCCAAAAAAAACCTCATGATAAGTTCGCTTTAGGGTCGCTATAAGTCAGAAATGGTTTGACGGCACACAACAAGGTGACCTTAATACTACGTTTTCTTAGCAAGTTTCTTCTTACCATTCTCTGAGGCTGGGAGAATGTGACTTGCCTTAAGATCTCCCAGTGGGTGTCCATGGCTGAGGGGGGGATTTGAACCCTGGTCTCCAGAGTCATAGTTGAGCACTCAAACCACTACAGTACGTTGGCACCCTCATGTAGAAGACACCACACCAAAGAAATCGTGTCTACGAACAGAGGACTACCCTATGTATTAAAACAACAGCAACAACATCAGGACGCAAGGGGGCATCTTTGTTGTTTAGCATTTGGAGCATGAGCATCGTACTTGATGCAACCGAGTCTCCTGGGGTTGAGCAGGTTTTCCCTCGAGGAGGAAGCCGATGCTGGGAAAGGAGACCCTGCTGCGTGGTTTCCTCGGAAGTGAGCTTGGCCAGGTCCCGCTTCGAGGAACAGGACACAACTCGCTCTTCAGAACGTGGTGTTTTGTTTTGTTTTACTTCCGAATAAGCACAGATATGAACCTGTGTGGTGTAGTGGTTTGAGCGTTGGACTATGACTCTGGAGACCACGGATCGATTCCCAGATCAACCATGAAAACCCACCGAGGGTCACTTTGGCCAAATCACACTCTCTCAGCCTCAGAGGGCGGCGATGGCAAACCCCCTCTGAACAAATCCTGCCAAGAAGGCACACGGCAAGGAAAGAGATGCGATCTTGTCCACGCTTAGCTCGCAGGGAGCCCCGTCAATTGCAGTGGGCTTCCTTTCGAGCAAAGAGGGCATATGCTTCCCCTTCCTGGCTAGGAGTCCAGTTGACACTGCTGGGGCCCAGCCCTCCCCCTTCTTCAGCTCCTCGATCACTTTCCCTCCCCATTCCTCACCGGGGAGCGGTTGGGGGAGCTGAACACAGTCCCTCGGAAGAGTGGTGGAGCCTCCTTCTTTGGAGGTTTTTAAACAGAGGCTGGTTGGCCCTCTGTCAGGGGTGATTTGATTGTGAGTTTCTGCATGGCAGAATGGGGTTGGACTGGATGGCCCTTGAGGTCTCTTCTAAGATTCTATGATTCTCCAAAGAGGAAAGCCAGCCTGCCTGCCGGAGCCTGGGCTCTCCCTGGCCAGCCCAATATAGGCTGCCTGGCTTGGTTGCGACCCAGACTCAGAGCTCAGCAGCTCCTCGGTTCGGAGTCTGAGCCAAGCCAGGCAGCCAAGTGATGGGCGCCGTTTGCGGCGGCTGTTGTTGCGAGCTCCCTCCCGGTGCCTGTTGTCGCTGATGCAGCTTGCTTGCTTGCTTCTTTCCCTCCCTCCCTCCTTCCTTCCTCTGGGGATGGGAGGGGGGTCGCAGGCGCCTCCGCTCCGAGCCCCCCTCGCCTTGCAGGGGATGATGGATCGTGCCTGGCGGGGGTGATTTGGTGTTGATCGCACATTATCACTGGCAGGTTGGACTGGCTGCTGATGGACGGCTTCTACCAGCGGCGCCCAGAAAGAGAGAGAGAGAGAAGGAGGGAAAGAAAGAGAGGGAGGGAGGAAAGGAGGAAGGGCAGAGGGAGGGACTGAGCCTCTCGCTCGCTAATCTGCCTTCAGCCCGGGCTTCCTTTCCTTTCCCTCGCCTTCCCTTCCTCCTTCCTTCCCTCGCCCGCCAGCCAGCCAGCCAGCCAGCACGCGTGCGACCGAGCTCTGAGCATCTGTCAGAACATCTCGACGGGTGACATTTGCCTTCCGCCCACCACCACCAGCAGCCCTGCTGCGCTTCCGCCCCTGGCAGCTCCAGAGAGAGAGAGAAAAAGGGGCCGCCAGGAGCTCCGATTGAGCGCTGCCTGGAAGCCTCACAAAGGCTAAAAGGCGCGGCGGGGAAGGAGAGGAGGGGAGAGTTCAAGGGCGGGGGGTGGGGGGTGGGAAGGGCTCTTGCCTCTTCTGCTGCTCCGCTCTTCAAGGGCTTAAGGAGGGCGAGGCTGGGACTGGAGGGATCTCGGCTGGCACACAAGATCTGAGTGTAGGAGCCTCGGGCTTTGTGCCAGCCGAGATCCCCCCAGTTCCAGCCTCTCCCCCCTGAAGCCCTTTCCTTTAATAGTAGAATAGAAGAGAGGAGCTTCCTTTGGGTCTCTAACACGATCTGAACTGTGTGCCAGCCGAGATCCCCACAAAGGGTTTCGCTTTGGGCCTCTAAAATGGTTTCGTTTGGAGGCGACGAAACCTTGGCCAACCTTGGCGCTTCCCGGCGCGGAACAGGCGGCGCTGCCAGCCTCGTCGCCCACGCGAGTTTCTGCCGCTGCAGTGGAGCTCTGCACCAGTTCCTCCGCTCCCGCGTCACTTGATCCGATCCTCCCCTCCCTCCCTCCCTCGCGTGGAAGCAGGCCTGTCCCTCTGGGTGGCCTCGCAGCGACGCCTTCCGAAGGGAACTCCCAAGGGAAGAAACCCAGCGACTCGGGAGTGACCCCACTGAGCCACGGGAGATTAGAGTCTGTGGCGTTTAAATGCGCAACTAGGCCCTATCTATCACGTCTTCCCCAGATCTACAACCCCCATGGTGCTAATTGGAATGATGGGAGTTATAGTTTGGACCAGGCCATTGTGGCCTAGGTGTTTGCATGTTGGACTATGGCTCCGGAGATCCGGGTTGGATTCCCTGTTCTGCCACGGAAGCCATTGGGTGACCTTGGGCAAGTCACATGCTCTCAGCCTGAGGGGAAGGCAATGGTAGGCCTCTGAACCAATCCTGCCAGGAAAAGCCCACAAGTTGGAAATGACTTGAAGGCACACAATACACACAGACACAGTCACCTTAATAGGTTTTCCAGGAACAGTTAGTGTGGAGTAGGGATCTGGAATACCAGTATTGAAACCCTGCTTGGCCATGGCAATCCCAGGGTGAATGTGGGAGCAAGTCACACTCTCTCATCCTTAGAGGAAGGCAATAGCAAACATTATCTGAATATGAAGTCGAATGCTTTCATGGCCGGCATCCATAGATTGAAGATGCCAGCCACAGATGCAGGCGAAAGGTCAGGAATAAACTTTTCTAAACCATGACCATATAGCCCGAAGAACCCACAAAAAACTATTATCTGAATAAGCCTAGCTGAGAAAACACTAGAGCAGCCCCCTCCCTCTTCAGGGTTACTGGAAGGCACATAAGGACAAGAAAACTCCCACGATTTGTAAACAGTGTATTTCTAACTACAGAAGTATACTCAAAACAAAACAAAACAAACAACCTAAAACCATGCAACTCTTCCCCCCAAGTGTGGGCTATGACCTGGCCTTTTTTCGTGACGGGGCCTTCCTGACCAGATGTAAGTGAAGCTGCCTGTAGTCCAGGGAAATTCAGGCGCTAAGGAATGAGGCCTTCTTTCAAGTATCGTAGGACTTCTTTCTCCTCATAGCATCCCATGAGACTGAGAGGGGCCTGTTTTTGCTTCGGAGCCAACATCTTGTACTTAGGGTCCCACCTAACCCTAACCCTAACCCATGGGAGGCCTTCCGGAGTTAGCTGAATGCTGTAGGGAGGCACCGAAGGTAAAACCTTAGTTCACTCTGTGTGTGTTGTGTGCCTTCAAGTCCTTTCCAACTTAGAGCGACCCTCTCATGGGGGGCAAGACTGGTTCAGAGGAGGTTTGGCATGGCCTCCTCTTGAGGCTGAGAGTGTGTGACTTGACCAAGGCCACCCAGTGGGTTTACAAGGCCCAGCTAGGATTTGAACTGTGGCCTCCACGAGGAGTCCTAGCCTAGTAAATTTGATTCTCATATTGGTTTTTTAAATCAATCTGTGACAGGGGGGAGCAGCTTCTCCTTGGAAAGGGGCCTCCAGTCCAGAGGCAGCCTTCTCTGGTGGAGCCAAGGCCTGGAGGTGCTTGTGGGGCCCGATCCTTCTTCCGCGGAGGAGGAACGGGGCTTCCCCGGCCAGGCTGGAGTTCCTCGGACTTGGGCGGGCGGGGGGAGAGAGAGAGAGAGAGAGAGAGAGGGACCAGCCAAGCCTTACTGCGCAAGCGCCATGGATTGCCCGAGGAGTTCGCCCTGCCTAGTGCAAAGCCCCTTGCAATGAATGGCGGAGGAGGGCGAGAAGAGCCATGCCCGGCGGCGCATCGCGGCCCGCTTCAAGCCCTTGCGAGCAGGTGAGCGGCCGCTGGGGGCGGCGGAGAGAGGAGGAAGGCGAGAGGAGGGCTGGGGGGGTGGTGGTAAGATCCCCCCCTCCAGGGAGCCCACTGGGGAGGAGGACCCGAGTGGGGATCTCGGGTGGGGTGGAGGAGGAGGGTGGAAGGGTGGCATTGCCCTCCTGGGTCCCTCCCGGCTTGGGGTCGCTAGGGCTTGGCCACCCTCCAGCTTGGCGGGCTCAAACTCCTCCTCCCCGGCGGTTCAGTTCGCTGTGAATTGGGTTTTTTTTCTTTCTCTGTTTGGAAATCGGAGACGCCGGGAAGGAGGCTCTTCTTGACGAGGAAAGGCAGCGCTGCTGGCTGCGCCTCTGGAGAGCTCAACAGCTGCTCTCTCGGGCGGGCAGCGCCTCGAAATCTATTTAAAGCGAGGGAAAGGGGAGGAGAACAAAGCGCGGAGGGAAGGAAGGATGGATGGATGGAGGAAGGAAGAGAGGGAGGAGGGGAGGGGAAGGGAGGGAGGGAGGGCGGTGGAGAGCAGGAGGGAAAGAGGGAAGGGAGAGGCCAAGCCGGAGCCTGGGAGAGGGAGAGCGCCGAGAGGCGAGGAGGAGCGAAGCAGGCACCGGGCTGGAGATCTGGCCCCTGTGCTCCAGTCGCTGCTGGGGAAGAGGGATGGCCTTTGTCGGCCCTTGGACTGCTTCCCCTTCGCAGCCTCTTTCCTGCCAAAGAAGCCAGGCGGGGAGAGGAAGAGCAGGGAAGGCGCTCTCACAGACATTGCCTCGGGCTTCGGTTTTAAAAAATCCGTTCCGGAGGCCTTGAGTACTGGCTGTTGTAGTGTGTGACACCTAAATCCACAATTAGTTAAACCTCGTTGGGTTTAAGCCCTTGAGTAGGGTTTAGCTCTGGCTCCGGCTTCTGCCGTTCCTTCCTCAATACGTTCCATTTGATTGATTGATTTTTAAAATAGGAAAGAATTGCTAAGGGAGCATAGGATCGCGAAAGGATTTGGGTGGGCACCTCACGTCAGCACCTCACTTCACCCTGAACAGACTGATTTGGGGCTCTCGGTGGGCCCCACACCCAAGGCTGCAATCCCAATGTAAACGCCACTGGATTTTCCAATCCAGGAAACATATTCAAGGGTCCATGTCGCAAAATGAATGAATGAATTTTGAACGTTGTGAGGCTTACTTCTGAGCAATGCGTTGGACGGAGGCTGCTCCAGAAAGGGCCCCAAAGCTCATGTGAACAATGCTTGTTCTGTGGAAACCAGTGAGAATTGTCTTGTTTAAAGAAAAATAAATTCTAAGTAAAGGTTTTAGAGCTTGGAGGCGAATGGGGATACGTTTCTTATTTCGGCCTAGCAAGCTTGTGGATCGCTTCAGAGGGAGTACCTACTAGGACAGACGGATATAACCGTCTAATAATTCTATCAACCCATCATACACCCGAAAGGAGGAAAAAGAAAGAGAAATGGGCCAGAGACGACTTAGAGGTGTTGAGACCAAACAAAATGTGGGCCTCTACTTTGACTAAGACCGGGGCCTTAATGGTGAAGGCTCCGGTCGAGGGAAGAAAGTTCGGGTGGGCTCTCTGGGCATTCCCTGGGACTAGGAAAGATGGCACCCCTTCCTAAGATCACCCATCACATTACCCACCACAGCAGACGATATCTTCAGGCCGAAGCCAGCAGGACAGGGCCGCAGGCCTCTGGACCCACCCAAGAAGCCAAGAAGGCAGCTTTTTCGTAGGCGCCAGGGAGAGACATAAAAGGTCCCATCTTGTTTCGACCCAATGGCTCAAGGAGGGTGATTGGGGCAGAGCCTGCCCCCCTCTCTGTCCTCCCCTTGGCCTCTTAGAAAAGGCTTGGCACACCATGGCTGCATCCACAGTGCAGACATAACCCGGTTTGGCACCGCTTTAACTGCCCTGGCTCTGGGCCCACAACAAACTCCAGCTCCTACAATTCCATAGCCTTAAGGGCGGGATTGCTTACCAAAATTAAAGAGTCATGAGAGAGAGAGAGAGAGAGAGAGAGAAAGCGATCGCGGAGGGTTGTAAATCCTCCCCAGCAGCTGGGCCTAGGAAGGACGCGGCGGACATTTTACGTCCAGCCTCCAGATGGAAGAGGCTGAAGCGCGGTTTCCGAGAAGAAGGGGAACTGCCTGGCTGCCCTTTCCAAAGCGCAGCCCTAAGCAAGGAAGGAGGCTCCGCTAAAAACCCCAATTCAGCTCATTTTCCAAGCCGATGCTCGGAATCAGAAGCCATTCCCAGAGAAAAATGTGCTGGGCGCCCTTTCCCCCAGCATGGCCGCTGCGGGGGGGAAAAGGCTGTCCTTCCTGGCCCTGGGCATGAATTTGGGGGCAGGTAAGCTGCTCTTCCTGGCCCCAACTGGCCAAAGCCCAACCTGTGCGGCCTCGGGGCCAGTTGCAGGCTGCAGGCGACCTTCTGGGGGCATTCTGGCCCTTGGAGGAAGGGAAACGACTTGGAGGCAAACAGCAATAATAAAATCAGGTTCCTGAATGGCTTCTTTAGAAGTTGCTCCAGTGGACGCAGACTGTCCCAATTACAAACAAAGAGTCTAAGCTCTCAGATGTGGCCAAAGTCCACTTCTGGTTTTACACAATGGGATGTTTTAAAAATATTAATAATATAGGAGGCGAAGACTGCAGCCTATTTGAAAGGTTGCCTCTATTCCTGGTTGCTTCTGGAAGTGGAAAAAGAGGCCTGAATACTCCAAAGGTATCAGATCCAGTATGATCTTAGAAGCTAAGCAAGGTCAGCTCTGGTTAGTGCTTGGATGAAAAATCGCCAATGAATGCCAACTGCTGTAGGCTGTATTTCAGAGCAAGGAACTGGCAAAACCATCTCTGAGTATTCCTTGTCTAAGAAAATGTTATGAAAAATTTATGGGGTCCTCATAAGTTGACAGGCGACTTGAAGTCACAGTCACACACATGGAAACTGTGGAATCTGAAGGGATCGCAGGCCAGAAAATATCCTTTGGCTTCACTCTTTGCTCACCTCTGGTTGAGACAAAAGGGATGGCTCTCAACTCTCCTCAGGCTTAAGGGACTTGGGGTGAGAAAAGGGGACTAACTCTTAGGTTTGGGAGGGGGGCACTCTCCCTGCCCCTTTGACTTATGGTTCTGGGGTGGGAGGTCCTCTGGGAGGACCTCCATTAAATATTTAACAGTTTCTGGTTACAAGCTATTGCTTATGCCTCTAGATCAAGAGGAAGAGGGAGGAAGCAAGGAGGGAAAGGCCCTGTTTATACTGGAGCTCCACCAACCAATTCCCCCCTAAGTGGCAATTAAACTTTTTATATCAAAAGTGGCCTTTCTTGAATCCATACCTTCATCTGGTCTTGTTATTCCATTTTTTACTAATTTTTATTCATTTTTAAAATATATCAAGAAATGGTCTTCTGTCATTCCTTAATAGGTAAGCAAGGGACTATGGGGTTTAGCACCTATCCTCAGAAGAGCTTACAAAGCAAGATGGTCCTTGTCTGGCTCCTTCAATTTATTTCAGCAATACATTTCTAGAGAAACAATGTTAGTGATCTCATCCCTGAAACAGGAAGGAAGCAGGGGGTGAAGTTTCCTGTTATTAACCATTATCTCCAAAACAGAATAGCAGAGGTTGTTGGACTGTGAAAACATAGGAAGGGAACTAGTTTGGGCCTAGTTACTTGAAAGTAGCTTCCAGGCCAATCGGTGAAAGTGTAGTGCTTGTATTCATGCAATTAGTCGATGAGTAACATTGTAGAGCTATGAAGAGTGATCCCAGCAATACTTTTATTGCAAGTAGGAGAACCCCAGAACAGGATAATCCTCTGTATCAAAACCTGTTTGATTCACAAGGGCCATTTGTTTCAGGGGGGAAAGTATGCATATACAGTCATGTATATGCACACACAAAAATAATATATACATGACAAACAGCTGATATAAAACAAGGATTTTATATAAAACCAGGATTTTATATTACTGAATTTACCCCTTGCTTTTTTGAATGTGTTGTCTTTTCCCAGCTCTTAAAAATGTCAAAATCTTTAAAAATAGCACGCAGCCTTAAAGAGTAAGTTGGTATTCAAAAATACCAACTTAAATTGTTTCCTGTGGCATTTCTTCAGGAGGGTTTAATATGCCTTTAACATGAACCAAGACGTCCCTTCTCTAAGCAAAGGCTGTGTCTCTTTAACCTTTTTGTTTAGAGGACTAGTTCTGTTTTCCTAAACATCAACCACAACCAAAACTTCATTCATTGGGCAACAACACGGAAAGGCGAGGCAGGTTAGGTCCTTACAAAGGAAATGAGCTGAGTTGTGCTATTTCAATCCTGTCTTGATTTTCAAGAGGGCTAGAGACTTGCTTTTAAAAACCCAACAACAACAAAGTGGGAGGGAGCTGGGAGTTGGGGATGATAGTTCAGTCCAGAAGGGCAGCTTTCCTACACTCCTGATAATACCATGTTCCCTTGATATAGAAAACTAGACAGGCCCACTTAGATTTACCCATATGTCAATTCACCACTCAACAATTGATTCAATTTGCCAACCCTAGTTGGGACTAACCAACAAAATTCCAGCATAGATGTCAAAAGGGAATTTCCATGGCCCAGCAGGGATTCAAACCCTAGTCTCCAGAGTCCTTACTCCAGTGCTCAAACCACTCCATCCCTCACCTTACCAAGCATTATTGTATTTTCTACTGAATTATGCCTTCTCATGAGACCACAGTCTCAGCTTCGTCAAACAGGGTGACTTTTCTGGTGTGATTGTGTTGCTGGTGTGCTTGTCGGGAAGAGCTAAATTCCAAATAAAGTAAGTGGAAGTTCCCTGTTTGTGTCTGAGACCTGAAGGGAAAGGCTGGGAAAGAAAAGAAAATGACGACGCTAGAAAGAGAATTAACAAAACATTCGCATAGTGCCTTTCATGTAATTTTCATAAAACGTTCCTCTTAGCGTGTATTTCTGGAATTCAAAGCATTTTACTTCATAAAAGATTCCAGTGTCTCTGTACGGCAGGGTTTTAAGTGGTAGCTTTGTTGTTGTTGTGTGCCTTCCAGTCGTTTCCGAGGTGAACCTATCCTAGGGTTTTTCATGGCAAGATCTGTTCAGTGGAGGTTTGCCATTGCCTTCCCCTGAGGCTGAGAGCATGTGGCTTGCCCAGGATCACCCACTGGGTTTCATAGCCGAGTGGAGACTCGGACCTTGAGCTCCACAGCCCTCAAACCACTACCCAACGCTGTCTCTCCAGCGGTCGGGTAAGCTCGGGCAATGTGTAGTGCTACTGAGCAATGCTCAAACCTTGGGGAAATTACTTTCTCGGATTACCGCTCCAGAATCCCGACATGCCCCCTCTCCTTTGCTGTCTGGGGAATTCTGGGAGCAGTAGTCAGACAAAGCAACTCTGGTTCTGAAGCAGTGTTTCTTGCACTGATTCCGCCCCCAGCCCCCTCTATTACAGCACGGAGGGCTCTCTCTTGGCCCCCTTCCTTAGCCCTCGGCTGCCACTCAGTCCCAGCCCGGCCTGCTTTGCCCAGGCTGCCCTTTGGAGCGGGCACGAAGCCCAGGGAGGGAGTGGGGGGGGAGTGCTCTCCTGGCCCCCTTCCCTGGCCCTGGAGCGAGGCTTGGTCGCCCCCCACCCGGACCCTCCCCAAAGAGAGAAGGCTGGCGTTGTATTCTCCTCCTCCACACAGAAGCGCGAGGCTCCTCGTCGCGAACAATGCGGACATTCAGGCCGCTCCGCTCCCCTTCTCTGGGACCCTGGCAAGAGAAGCCCCATTCTTCTTCAGAGGGCGCGACAAAGGCCTCGCTCGCAGCAGCCCGGCGCAGGGGCTCAGGGCGGCTCACAAAGCGGGCTCCCGACCGCAGGGTCCCAGGAGCTCAGAGCTGCAGGCCGCTCTCGGCCACACAATGGGCTCCGCCGCCGGAGGAAAGACCAGGGCTCTTGAAATCACTTAAACCGGCCCATCTGATCATGGGAATGTGTCAGTGTGTGTGTAGAAAGTGTGTAGAAAGAGTCCGGACTGCAGCCAGCATGTCCGAAGACCAAAAATACTGGCAATGAGAAACTAACAAAGAGCCCTTGCCTTTAAAGACGAACTGATAGTGTTAGGACACCGGGATGAACATCCACTTGATCAACTGCGTGGAGTATCGTCCTAAAAGTTCAAGTATATCCACCCCAAAACCGCAAACAAACAAACAAACAAAAAACCACAATGGGCCTAGCTGAGGGTGAGGTGTTTACCTTAGGAGATCTATCACACTAGGGGGCAAACAGGATTTAAACGAGAGTTAAACAGGAATTAAACAGGAAATGCCTTATGTTTAATATAGGACATTTCCTGTTTAATTCCTGTTTAAATCCTGTTTGCCCCCTAGTGTGATAAACCTCTGACAGACGCTGAATCCATAGAAACAGTTTGGGGATGGTTTTTCTCAGAACACAAGGCCTCCCCGGCCCTCTTATCCTGATCGCTGGAACTGTGACACTCAACGGACAATCTTTCTCCATTGCAGTTAATGGGAATCCAGGTAATGAAGATCTAGGTACAAGCATAGTTGCTTGAGGAGTGTGAGATTGATAAGGTTTGAGAAGAAGGGGGTCCTCAGGATATTGCGGAGTAGTTGGTATTGGGCAGGCTGCCTTGTTTCTACAGACTTTGTTCACTTTTTTACTGAACAGTAACAACAAAACCCACATTTTTGAATGTCAAAAGGCAATTTTGCACCCCTGGTACAAGGTGTGACACAAGTTATGGTGCTAGATTTCAAAGAAATAGCCGTTTTACTCTCTTGCAGCATAAAAAAGAGGGAGGGGGAAAATGAAACTGTGACAGCACCTTAAATACTAACTTTTGTATTTTAGCACCAGCTTTGGGAGATATCAACCCACTTTTCAGATGCACCCTGAAAATTCAGATTATCCCTAAATTGCGTCTGAAGAAGTGGGTTTATATGCACGAAAATAAAAAAAAACCGTCTTAAAGGTGTTGCTACATTCCTTTTGTGTCTCCTCCTCCCTTCTTGCCATGTCTGGTGATAGTGCTTCCTACGTTTGGTGCTTAGTCTCCCTCTAACTCCTCTCTGTTAAATCAATAAAAGAACAAAAGGTCCTGATGGTGGGCACTTTTCTCTTTCAGCTGCGCTTCCCTCCCTTCTCTCCATGCCATTTCAATAGACTCCAAGTGGATTTTTGGTCCCCTTCCCCAAGACAGCCCATGTCCTGGTCTTCCTCTGTTTCCATTTGCAGGTCTTGGTTTTTTTTTAGATCAGCTGGCTTAAGAGTTAAACACCTTTAACTCCCCCCTCGGGCACCCACTGCGGTCTCCGTTGGGCCAAGGGAGCTGGGAGGCCGAGGGGCCAAAGGTCTCGGCCTTTGACTCTCCCTATTGAGGCGGATGTCTGAGGACTTAACGCTTGTGTCGCTGGACTGACTGGAGCAGGAGAGTGGCCCCGGGGAGGGAGGAGGGAGAAACAGGAGAAGATCTCTCTCCCTAAACTGGCAAAGGAAGGCAGACCGGTCCTTCCCTGCTAAGAAGCCCGGGGCGGACTGGATTCGGGCCAAATTGACAGCCAGACTGAAACGCACCTCCCTACAGTTGGATTGCGCCATTGTCTGTGTCCGTTTCTGCTTCGCCTTAGTCAAGGACGCCCAACCAGGAGACACATCTTTGTGTTTTTCAGTCGCCAAATGGCAACGGGGCGAGGCTGGGTTGCCTACTTCCAGTTGCCAAGGGCGCATAGCAAAATTGCAGACGGTGGATTGCTTCTTCCTTATCTCCTTTTGAGGATCGGCTGAGTTAAAAGGGCCATTTCCCTCTTTTCATTGCAGGTAAAATAGAGATCCTAATCTAGGTTTGCTGGCTGTGGTTGCACAATCTTTCCCAATCTCTCACACACAGAGAAAGAGAGAGCACTGTTTTCAAATAGTACAGCCCGAAAGGGCCTGGTGACATGCCTGGGCCTTGTGTATGTGTGCCTTCAAGTCGACATGAATTTCCTGGAGTTTCCTTTTGTTGTTGTTATTGTTGTGCGCCTTCAGGTCGTTTCTGACTAAGGCGGCCCTAAGTCGAAGTTATCGTGGAGTTTTCTTGGCAAGATTTGTTCAGAGGAGGTTTGCCATTGCTTTCCCCTGAGGCTGAGAGAATGTGACTTGCCCAAATGGGTTTCATGGCTGAGCGGGGACTCGAACCCCGGTCTCCAGAGTTGTAATGCAACACTCAAACCACTAAACACTTAATAGGGTTTAAAAGCCCACTTCAGTAATAGGGAGGGAGGGAGGGCACACGTGTGTGTGTGTGTGTTTGGGCCTCTCGGGGGAACCCTCTCCTTCCCAGCCCTGCCCTTGAAAAACAGGATGGCGAAAGGGTCCGGCTAATCCTCAGGAAGCGGCCTTGGAGTGCGAGGCAGAATTGCCGCGAAAGAAGCAGCAGCTGGTGGGTTTGTTTCTTTGGAAGAAAGACGCCTTTTGCCGGGCAAGCGGAGGCTCTTCTGCGGCGGTGCCATTTGAGCAGGGTGGGGGGAATCAGATGTCCTCCTTTTTCAGGACGTGTCCAGGAGACGTGTTTGTGTCCAGGAGGGATTCCCAAAGGTGCTCCCTTCTGAGCAGAGCGAAGAGTCCTGAGTTTACATTGCTGGGAGCGTGTCTGTAAAGCTTTGCTTTGCTCACGTCCTGGATCTTTTTTTTCCCGGCTGCCTGGTCCTCCTTGGCGGCCCTCTGCCTCCCCCTAAACAAGACCCATGCCTCCGCTGCAGCCAGCCCCCTTGGCCCTGCATGCTCCGTGCGAGCCCCCTCCTCCAGCGGCTGGGTTTGACCTTGGTGGCCTCGGCTGGGGCTGTTGTTCCGCTGAGGCAGCCCCTCGGGCCCTCTTTCACGGGGGGATTCTCTCCTCCTCCTTCCCTTCACTGGTTGGCTCTTTGTGTCGCCTTTCCCTTGCGAGGGGGAGAGCAGCCCTCTCCCCCGAGATTTCCCCTTCCTTGGCAGGCACGGCACGGCCTCCTCCTCTTTGCCTAGTCTCCAGCAAGACCACCGGGCCCGACCTACCATTTATCTTCCTAAACTCGGGGAAGGAAGATGTCGGGGAGAGGATTTCCCAGAGGAGGGTGGATTTTACACACACACACACCCAGCCTCATCCTCTTTGGGAACGCGAGGATGGGCCAACAAATCTCCCTTGGCTTCCTCCACCCGAGGAGTTGGCTGTATGTCTTTCCTCTTCGTTTGCAAGCGCCAGTAGTCGCTTTCCTTTCCACCGAGGCGGGTCGTCGATGGGGCTGGGAGAAGGAAGGAAGGAAGGAAGGAAGGAGAGCGGATTGTGGCAGGAAATCATTGGACAGGCCAAGGCAGGGGGGAAAGGAGAGGAGAGAGGAGGGAGGAAAGGCACCGACAGCATCAGTAACCGCTGCGAGCCAGTCAAAAGGCAGGCAGAGAGAGAAAGAGAAAGGCACACGTTATAAATCTGGAGGCATCTGGAACAGAGAGAGAGAGAGAAAGAGAGCGAGCGAGCGAGAGAGACCTTTATGAAACAATAGATTGAGTGGGCGGTTGGGGGGAGGCTGATGCCTATGACGTTAGCCCTTTCTGCAATAACAACAGATCGATCCGTGCTTTTCCACAAATGCTCCCACGGACAGCATGTTCGATATAGGTTGTGTGTGTATACATCTAATATGTGTGTGTGTGGCTGCGTAAAGCCGAGAATGCAAAGAGCTCCCTCCACGTCGGAATATTAATCTACGGGGAGGGCGGCCGCGGGGTTGGTTGGCAGCCGTAGGGCTCAGCTCGGAGCGTGGAAGAAGAAGAAGAAGAAGAAGAAGAAGGGGCCGCAAAGTTGATTCCCTGCTTGTGGTTGTGGTTGTGGCTGCTTCCCAGGATTGCTTTCAGCAAGCCGAGGGAAGGGGGGATGTTGTGGTTCCCGACCAGGGTGGCCTCCTTTCCCTCCTCCCCGGACCTGTCCTCCATTTCAACCTTCCCATCCAGGTGGCATTCCAAACACTAAGAAGCATGGATTTACAGTTCTGTGAAAAAAAGAACTTAGGGCTGCATCCACAGTGGAGAAACAACCCGGTTTGGCAGCGCTTCAACTCTTTGTCTCATCAATTGCTATGGAATTCTGGGAGTTGGAGTTTGTTGTGGGGCCCAGAGCGGAGCTCCGCTCCGCTCTGGGCCCCACAACAAACTCCAACTCCCAGAATTCCATAGCAATTGATGAGACAAAGAGTTGAAGCGCTGCCAAACCGGGTTATTTCTGGAGGGCGTCCTGCTGCTCAGCCAGGAAGCGTGTCCCGAGCCTCTTCCCCTGCGCAGCCTCTCCGGCCTCTCGCTCCAGCAAGGCGTAATGCCACATTAATATGAAACGGCTTGCTACACAAAAAGGCGTCGCTAATTAGGAAATTGATGGGAGGCTGGAGGAGGAGGAGGAGGAGGGGGGCCGGGAGCCGCCGCCGCGCTTTTGTGCTGGCTGCCTGCCGGCAAAGCTGAGCCTCCGAGGCCCTGGTCCCCTTCCCCGGCCTCCCCTCTGCTTCCCTCCCAGGCCAGGGCTGCAAGGGGCACCGGTGCTGAGGCCTCTGCTCCGGTGTTTCCCGTTTAGAGGCCTTCAGTTGCTTGATTCGCAGCAGGATTTAATATCGGAAGGGGTCTGACTCCGGAGCGATTCCCAGCCTGGCCATGAAATCCATCGGGTGACCTTGGGCAGGTCACACTCTCTCAGCCTCAGGGGAAGGCCATGGCAAACCTCCCCTGAACCAACATCGCCAAGGAAATCCCATTAGAGTTCGCCTTAGGGTCACACTATATAAAGTCGGAAACGATTTGAAGGCAAACACAGAGAGAGAGAGAAGGATCAGGCAGGGAAATCGGAGGGCCTTGTTCTCCCTCTAGGGCTCAAACCAGGGGCCTGGTGGGTGGAGGTTGCATGACTGAGTGCTCCTTCACATCCGAACAAAACAGTTTCCTGCAGACAGAGAAAGAGAATGAGAGGAAGAAACGTAGGAGCCTTCTCTGTGAGGCACGATTTGGTGCCGCTTTAATTCCCATGGCTGCATCCTATGGAAACCTGAAGTTAACTGCTTGGAGATCCGCTCAGCCATGGAAACCCAATGAATAACCTGGGGAAAGTCCCATTCTTTCAGCCTCAGAGCAGGTCAATGGCAAACCCCTCTGAGTAAGTCTTGCCAGGAAAAACCCCTTGACAGGTTCACCTTACGGTTGGCATAAGTCAGAAACCGCTTGAAGGCACACAGCGGTAGCAACAGCAGGAAAGTACCTCGGATTTTCAACTGAGGACCCTCAAACACAGTCTCTTCAGCTACAGCTATAGACTTGTAGAAAATTCTAAGTGCCCTTCACCATAGATATCCCCCAGATGGAGGGAAATGTTTTCTACGGAGCAATTTTCAATCATGAGCCCCCACCAAGTTCAAGCGCTCCTGCACTCCAAACACAGGTTCTCGGGATTCAGTGAGAGCTAGGCCTGAGTCATTCCTCTTTACTGATTTTCTAGAAGCTCTACTTTGAGGCAGAACTTGTATTTGTTTATTTATCACAAATTCTAGACTGCCCAGACAGCAGTTGCCATCCTGCCTGGCAGATTCTAGAACTTGTAGATAGATCAAAGACATTGTTTTCCCATGCTCTGCTTTGAAGACATCCGGGAATTTGCTTTGCTATACATTTAGGAGTCACTTTCTGGACCATCTCAGTTTTCCTAAAGCAGGGCTGGGCAACCTACACCCTGAACTTGGCCCTTGCATTCCTCTGCCTCATTTTCAAAGTGATCTGCAAGTGCTCAGGTCTCTCTAGGAGTAGAGACAACATGTCTCATAAGAGGAGGTGGATTTTTCTGTCATACGGAAACAGCCAGAGAACTCTGGTTATTGAATGTCATAAAACTATAGTAAATGAATACCTGTATCCATGTATGTATGCAAATGTAAATAAACACTTTTAAATAAAAGAATGTGCTTCTTTGTGTGTTATGAGCTGGGAAAAAATGGTTTATTTGCAGTGGTTTTTTTTTCCACCACAGTATTGTTGTTATCACCTGCTAATGCATTGTTTTATTTCCATTATTTCTGCTGGACATCTTTCTGTGGAGTCCAAAATATTGTTACTGTACAGAAGCTTATGCCTAAAAGGGTGTCACCAAACCATCCTGACTGGGGAGACCAGTCCACATGTCAGGGATTTACTGGGTAGGAGCACAATACACAACAGCCTCTGTACAAATCCACATACTACAGTGTAGTATTTTCCATGGGTTTTAATGGGCCTCAAACAAGCTGAGCTTTCTCTTGACAGCTGTCATTCAGTGGAAATAAATTCAATTAATGTATTTTAAATTGTTTAGGATGGGATACCAGACTTCTTAGAAACAATCTACTTCAGAGAAATGCTGTAAAAGTACAGAACATTCTAGATTATAGAATTAAGCTGCAAAGATGAATATTGTCCACAATTTCTACATTTCTCTTGTAGTGTGTTTGGTACTGCTAACAATGTTCTAGGTACAGAACATAAGGCAAGATTCTCAGAAATCGCACAGCGCCTGGATAGGACAAGGATGGGAGCAAAGACAAAAGCTGAATAAATGAGTAGCAGAATAACAAAAGTACTGAAAACCCTGGGCTGGCTCAGGAAAGGCCTTGTAGGCGTGAGCACTAAAGATGAAAATAGGTTCTTGAAACAGGAAGGGGCTGATGAGTCAGACAGCCAAATTCATTGCCTATATAAATTTGCACACAAATGACCATTTTGCCTAAAGGTGTGATGCCAAACCATCCATCCTTCCTTAATTAGCAATGGGATACTCGGAAAAATTGTATGGAGCTGCTTTCATGGAACTGTTCCTTTCAGATTGCAGGTTAGAGAATGCGGAATCCAGTCCAGAGTCGACCCTTGCTTTTTAGAAGCAGATTGTAGGATTCACTTCCAGACTTCTTGCCCGTCAAAGCTAGTTTCAAGCCTTCCCCATCTCACCCCTCTTCTAGTGTTCCTGTCTTCCTTGTCTTCTCAGTGACTGATACCAGGCCCTCCTATGCTGGCAAATGGCAAAGTCCCCCAGTCCAGTCCACTTTCCTTTACGTGGCATAGCTCATAGGTGCAGAGGGAATGCAAGGGTGATGGAAGAAGTTCTTACCAAGGCAAGCAGCCAGGCCCACTATTTGTGCTGTTTTTTTCAGGTTGGGAAAAGCTGGAATTTTGGTGAAATGAGTTGTGTAGTGATTAAAGTTACAGCGAGACTCCCTGATAAACCCACTCTCCACCAGTATTGATGTGTACTGGCAATCTCACACTGACAACATGTCTCACAAAAGTAAACTGGAGTTGGTTGTCCAGGGTTACACGTGAAGCCACTACCATTTGGCGGTGGGTTTTCTCCATTTATATAAACCGAAGTGCTGGATTGAAATGCATTCAATCAAGTGGTGTTGACTTAATAACTCCCATTGGCTTAGTGGGCCTTCTGTAGTTGGGACTGCTTCGCCTGTCTACACGAGGTAATTTACCTTATGGCAGGGTTGATTCAGCTTTAACTGCCAGGGCTTCATCCTACCATATCCCGGGATTCTAGTTTTGTGAAGTATTTAGAATATACTGCCGGGGTTAATTGGTGCTTCATCAAACTACAACTCCTGGAATTCCATTTGGATAGAGCTTTAGGAGTTAAAGTGCTATCAAACTCCTATAACCGTGGGGTGTAGATATGACAGGGGAGCTGGCCCTATATCCCAGTAGTGGGCAGGGTTGGGGCCTTCCATTCCAGCCGCGGAGAAGAAACGACCTCCGCAGACGAGAGAGACCGGAGAGGAAGGATTTGCAAGGACAAGCCATTCATTCGAGCTTCCTCGGGACGGATTCCGCAGTAAAACCACCCCGTTCGCTTCGGATCTGGCGACCCTGCAACAATAATGCACTCCAGCCTACCCCACCAAACCCCCCCCCCAACACACACACACAAAGGGCGACCCTTTCTGCCTGGTGGCCATTCCGAGCCCTTCACCTCGAGGGGAAAACCTTATTGGCGTATTGATGGGGATTTAATAGCCGCCTGGCTTCAAACAAATGCTGCCGATCGGACCATGGCCCGACCTCCCCCCCCCCCCCCCCGTTTGTTTGAGAAATAGGTCCCACGCTGATTTTCAACGCGGACCCACCTCTCCTAAAGGCACGTCCTGAAGGGTCTGAATCCGCGACATGTGTGTGTGTTTTAAATCCTCTCGACATCCCCTTTCTCAAACAGGGAGCTGGCGGGGGGGGGGGGACACGGGGGTGGTCTTTTGGAACAATCGCTTAAAGCACAAAGGCGGGGATTGGCAGCAAGGCCCCCCCCCCCGATAATTCAAAGCACAAAGGAAAGGGACCCAGCGTGCTCGGTGCCTCGGCCCCCGGGGTCTCCTCCTCCTCCTCCTCCTGCCCCTGGCGCCCTTCCCTCTTGGGGGGTCCCTGAGGCCCCCCAACCAGGATCTAAGCCTCAGCCCCGTCGCCCAGGAAGCGCCAAGCGTGGCCGCGGGCGAATGCCAGGCTTCCCGTGTTAGTTTCACGCCAAGGCCCACCACCAGCAGCAGCAGCAGCACAGGCGGTGCGGCAGGGAAACACAAAGCGGGGGGGGGGGGGGGGAGAGGGGAGGGAGCCAGAAAGAGAGAGAGAGAGAGAGAGGAGGCGGCTAGGAAGGGAGATCGAGCGAGCGAGCGAGCGAGGAAACAACAGCCGGAGGAGGGAGGGAAGGAGGGAGGAGGAAGAAAGGAAGGAAGCGGAGGACAGAAAGAAAGGAAGGAAGGAGGGAGGGGGGGTCACTTGGCAGCCTTCAGCCGGGGGGAGGGCTGGCCGGGATCCGAGAGGTTGATCCCCTCGCCCTTGGCTGGCTTGGCTGGGAAAAGTTGAGCCTTCCTCGCCCCGCCCGCCCGCCCTCTCTCTCTCTCTCTCTCTGCACTGAGGCCCGAAACGACTGGCTGATCGGCTCCGTCGTCGTCGTCGTCTTCGTCGTGGTGCCCCCCCCCCCTTCGGCGTTTTCCCTCCGCCAGCCTCTGCTGAGAGAAGCGTTTAGCCGTTCATGCATCATGTGTGTCAAATAAATGCCTGATTGAGGCCCTCAGCGGAGGAATTAGCCGGCGTCGCGCTGCAAAGGCACCAAAGGCAGGGGAGGGAGGGAAGGGAAGGAAGGAAGGAGGAAGGGAAGGAAGGAAGAAAGGAAAGTGCTGAGACATGGGCCCCTCCCTCCCTGCCTGCCTGCCTGCCTTGCTGGGCTCTCTGTTGAGCCAGATCTCGGCGGGCTTTGCGGTCCGCTCGGGTGCTGTCGCCGATCTCTCTCCCTCCCTCCCCCAGACGCATTCCTTTCCACCCCACCCCTCAAAGTGTTGGGGGCAGGGAAGGGAAGGAAGGAAAGAAGGGGGCAGGGATAGGCAGGGAGCTGGGTCACCGGAGCGTCAACCGAGGCCGAAAGACAAGCTTTAATTAAACCAAAGCGCCCTCCCCGGGGCGAGAGAGAGAGAAGGGGGGCTTTCTCAGGCTCAAGCCAAGCACACATGGCCCCCTCCCCACCCGCACCCCCCTCTTTCTCCCGGCCCCTCCTCCAGCTCCCCCGGTTCCTGTCGTCGTCGCCCTCCTCCTCCTCGAAACAGATGCACCGGCGGCATGAAAGAGCCCATTGATTCGGAGGGGTCTCTTGCTCCCCGCTCCATCTGTTTCGGGTTGGGGAGGCCAGGCTCTGGCCAAAGGGGGACGCCGGAGCTCAGAGCCACCAGGCAGGCACAGAGAGAGGCAGGCGGGCAGGCAGGGCTGCTGCTCCCCGGGAGTTGAGGCTGAGGCCCTTCGCCCTGAAGGTCTGGGAAGGGTTCAGGCTGCCCCAGTCGGAGGAGACGGTGGAGCCCTCCCCGCCCGCCAAGACCGGAGGGGCTCCCGGGGGAAAGGGCTGGCTGGATGCCCCGGTTCAGGTCGGGAGCTCTTTTGCCAAGAAAAACAGCAGCCAGCCAGGAGCGGAGTGTGGTTGCCGCTTAAGGTTACTATTTATGGATTAATTTATTTCATTTTTACGCCGCCTTTCTCCCCAAAAGGGACCCAAGGCGGCTCCCTTTCCCCTTGAAGCCACCGATGTCTCCTCCAAACACACCTTGGGCCTCCTACTGCTTTGACACCAAAAAGGCTTTGTTGTTGTTGTGTACCCTTCAAGACGTTTTTGACTTATGGGGACCCTAAGGCCATGGGGTTTTCTTGGCAAGCTTTGTTCCGAGGAGATTTGCCACGGCCTTCCCCTGAGGCTGAGAGAATGTGACTTGCCTAAGGTCCCCCAGTGGGTTTCATGATCGAGCAAGGAATTGAACCCTGGCCTCCAGAGTCGTAGTCCAGAGCTGGAACCATTTCGCCACGCTGCTTGCCTGCCTGCCTGGGGCTTGGAGCCACCGATTTCAGACACAGGAAGCCTCTGAGTAGGCTTTCCTCCCACAATTCCCTCGTGCATCCGCTCCCGAACGACAACAACAACGACACGAAGGCAGTTACAGTTTCCCATGGCCAGTTCGCAGACCTTTGAGGCCCACAGCATTGTTTGAAGATCACCAGCTGCCCCGGGGGCTGGTACTACGTTTCTTGCCTGCCATGAAAGAATTCATCCCAACCGGGGTTCTTTCCAAATTAGGAGGAGGAAGGAGTCGGAGGCTGTGTGAAGGTCCTTTAGACAGATCCTTTCCTTGTTCCTGTTCCACCCAAAGCTGGTACTTGACGGGGCTTTTGTGCCTCTTCTTAATGCAGACTAATACTTAATATATGAGGAGGGGCCAGATGCTCAAGATACCCTCCCCATACTATCTGAATTAAGGAGAGAGCCAACAAAATGCAGGCGTCTTCTTCATATCTTTAATTTTCCTCCTGTCTGGTTTGTAACACTTTGCCTAACGAGGCAGCCAGTGGAGCTTCAAAAGCTTGCGAACAAGTATATTGTGCATTTCGGTTGGCCAATAAAGGAAGCACTGTTTGGTGGGTTTTTGTTTGGATTTACTAAATGGCCAACACAGCTCCCCCTCCATGTTTAATACAGACTAAAGAGATGACTATCTTTCTTGCTCGGATTAATTTATACCAAGTAGGAGGCCTTTTGCCCGCCTGGGCTTCCCTATATTGCACACCTTTGTTCGCCTTTCCCAAGCTCCTTTCTGTGTGGTTTGACCACGACCTGTTTCAAATTTTCCCCTTTCCTAGACTGCCTTTTCCTCTTCGTGGTCTCTGCGAATCACACAAATGGGTTTAAATTCACAGATGACCACTGGAAGAACTACAGTTACAGGTAAGCAACCTGTCCATCTCCGCCAGATAACCCCAACCTATTTTCAGACAGTGGGCTTCACACGTCTTTCAGGAAAAAGGATCCGAAACTCTCGATTTCGGTCGGTTTGCATTAGATGGCGAATGAGATGCTCTTCGAAACTCCTGAGTTCCCGGGGTGAATTTTAAAACGTTGTTGTGTGCTTTTAAGTCGTTTCCGACTTACGGCGATCCTATCCTGGGCTTGTCTTGGCAAGATTTATTGGAGAGGGTTTGCCATGGCCTTCTCCGAGGCTGAGAAAGTGTGACTTGCCCAAGGTGGGTTTCGTGGCCGAGCTGGAGATCGAGTCACACTCCGGCACTCAAACCACTATGTCACACTGGCTCTCTAAATTTTAAACTATATTTTAAAAATATACACACAAAGGTCAAACGTTTCTTTCATCCTCTCTGCCTGTGTCTATACGCGAGAGTGTCTTCCTGTGTCTGTATCACAGAGACACCGGGAACGATTTCCAAGTGAACTTGGGAGCCAAGATGGAGCGGGGGAGCCGAGAAGGGGAGGGAAGGCGAGGAAGGGAAGAAGGGCCAGCAGGAGGAGGAGGAGGAGGAGGCAGCAGGAAATTGCTTTGGGCCGCTATCTCTGTGTCAAGTTTCAGCCCTCGCTGACATTTCTGGCTGAACGCCACCGTCCTGGAAATGGAAAATCAGGTGGCGCGGAGGGAGAAGTGGAGCGAGGCGTGTGCCCTGTGTGTGTGTGTGTGTTGTGTGTGTGCCCTTGGTAAATGGGGCGCACCTCCTCTCTCTCCCCCTCCTTCCTTCCTTCCTTCCCTCCCTCCTTGGCTGAGTGCAGCAGAGGGGATGAATCCAGGAGGCCTTGGAGCGGAGCGCGGCCGGGCACCTTCCGCAATCCATCCAGGCACTGAAGCGCGTCGAGGGCTGCCGACCGCTGCCTTTGTTACACGCGGGCGGCGGGGCCACCGGAGCCTGGGCTCTGGCAAGAGATAAATAGCCTCTGACAGCGCCTCCTCGCCAAGGGATCGCCTCCCGTTGCACGCCGCGGCCGAGGAGGAGGAGGAGGAGGAGGACTCGCCCAGGTCGGTGTGTCTTGCTCTCTCTTTCCCGCACTCAGCCCTCCCTCCTTCCTTTGGCCCGTCCCTCCCTCCCCTCCCCTCCTCTCTGTCTTTGGAGCCTGGCAGCTCCCTGCCTGCCTGCATTGGCTTAGCCGCACGGCTATTACGCTTCTCTTCCCGAAACAGAACTACTCACCGGACAGTTCAGATCCCCAAAGCCAAGCAGGAGAAACCCTTTGTATTCACAGAAAGGCCCGGTCCCTTCGTCAGCCAGTCCTTCAGAGAGAGAGAGAGGGGGGGGGGAATAAATAAAACCCCGAGCTCCTTTCATCCAAGCCCCTGGGATTTGCTAGCCAGCTTCTTTTAGGACGATGCCCCTAAAAGAGCAAGTTAACTCCTCTCACCTGCCCTCCTTTTCGCCTTCATGGCTCAGAGGGATTTTAAAAAGCCGCAGCAACGCTAAACGGTGGGTAATATATTTACCTGGCAGTAAAGGCCCATTGGATTCAAAGGGCTTTACTTTAGGGAAAGTACACCAATGGATCTTGGAATTGTGTCCGTTTCTGAGAGCCTTGGCTTCCTGCCCGTTGGAATTAGGGCTGTCTCTGAGATCGCAGATCTCTATGGATTAGCAACGGAAATCCATTTCCAACCAAGCGGGGCGGAGAGGTGCTAAAGGGGAAGGAGAGGGTTAAATCGAGGGTGGCTAGATTCTGTCCCCTCCTGGAGACAGAAAGACATCTTCTATTGACCAGCATTGCCCCCATTTAAAATGGGAGGGACAGTTCTTCTGAATTCAAGCAGAAGCCCTGGAGGCAAACTCGCCTGAAAGAGGACTTTGGTCTGTGCAACTGTGTTTAGCAGGACGCATCGAAGTGAAGCAGCAAGCGGTGAAGTGGGAGTGGAATAAAGAGCTGGATTTTCACCCCAGTGCCCTGTCCAGGCCATTTGACTATATGCAGCAACAATTTCCTTCCAGAGCCAGGCTTACTTTCTCCAAGTATTCCAGAGCAACCAACCGCTCTGGGAAGGTACGCAGACCTACCTATCCTTTCCTCTCCTTGGATGGAGGCCTTGCCTCTGGGACTAGGATCCCAGCTCTTTGTAAGGAAGAGTAGAGTTTGGTCGCAGAATCTCAACCAGGTTGGGGGAGGGAGGAGAACTGTAGTTTAATAGACACTGGGGCACTAGGATAGGAGATTTGAGGAATTGTAGCTTTGAAAAGATAACTAGTCTAGGCTCTGAGAAATGGACACTATCCCAAGGTCCATTTAGCCCACAGGTCTCTCTCCCCCTGCACACAGAAGGTCACAATGACAATAAGCCTCTCTATTAATCCCGGGGAGTGGAATCTGAATGCTGCCTTCTAACTAGAGTAGGCCCATTGAATCACTTTTTGAATGATGAATCGCCATGTGTTTAAATCCCACTGATTTAGTGAGTCTACTCTGTTTCGGATTAACGACAGGATTCAGGCCTAAGGTCGCAATTCTAAATAGGTTTATTTGTGAGGGGGGGGGGGTCCCATTGTTTAGCCAGGGCGTTAATTCAACTGGGCTAGAGCCAGCCTGGTTTGACTGCAGGACTACGACTTTGGGAATCCAGGGTTCAGATCCCTGTTCAGCCCCAGAAACTCTGGACAAGGCACAGTCTCTTAACCTTAGAGTTAAGGTTAAACGGGAAACCCTTTCTGAGTAAACCTTGCCCTCAAACCCCCAAACAAACTTTATAGGTATGTAGAGAGATCTTGTAGCACCTTTGAGACTAACTGAAAGAAAGAAGTTGGCAGCATGAGCTTTCGTAGACTTCAGTCTACTTCCTCAGATGCATCTGGACATTATAGGGTTTATCTTAGGGTCGCTACCTAGATATGATAAGGATGCTGTAGGTGCCAGCCCTAAGGATACTTCCCTGGGGAAAGTCCCATTGAACCTGGTAGGAGTGGCTTCCACATTGACCTGCCTGGGCTAGTCAGGTTAATCGGGACCAGCTTCCATGAAGGGTGGTTAAAGATCGGAGTAGTCTCCCTCTTACTTCAGCACTTTATACATATGTGTTTTGAAGGAAGCCCCATTGAACCCTCTGGAGTTTCTTATTGACTAGATAGGCTAGGCCCCGGTCCTTGGAAAGAGGAGTGCCGACGAGCTCGAAAGGTGCCAGATGATCCCACGCTAAGCCTAGGGGAATCCTGCGCACTTTCTGGGCGAGTCCTCCGGCTGAACCGGTTTGAGGAGAGCAGCCGCGTTCCGGCCTGGCTTTCTTCCTGGCTGCGGCAGTCTGGCCACAGACGAGCCAAGCGGGAGGCTCCCGGAGAAAAGCCTCGCCTCGGGCTTTTCCGGCAGAGGAAAGCTTTGGAGGAGCTGCTCCCGCAAGAGGCGAGTCTCCCAGCGGGCCCCGGGCAGAGAAGGAGAAAAAGGAGAAGGAGAAGAAACCGGTTTCTCTTCCCGGCCTGGCTTCCTTGAGAGAGGCAAAGAGGACCGGACTCCTCTTGCAATATTGAATTTTACAGCCAGAGGCTTGCCTTTGACCCGGAATCCCCCTCCCAAGAAAAGAAATACCTTCCAGATACAGTACAGACATGCAGAAGACTCGGGTCTTCTAAAGGAAGCCTCTTTACACAGACTTGGGTCCTGGCCTTGTTCAGAGTAGAGACGGATCTAGTAGCCCTTTAGGCTAGCAACTCTCTCTGACCTCTCCCCAAGATCTAAAGGGGGCTGGCTGAGGGCGGGGAGGAGGATGTCCTTCTCCGTTAGGGACGGAAGAAGGAGGGCTTCTGCTCTGCCACGAAGCTAGATTTTTCCCTCCCCGACTTAGGTTCGAGTTGCAGTCAGAAGGGTTAGGAGGCTAGCTTTTCTTTCGGCCACTGAGCGCTCCCGATGCTCGGTGGTGCAGGCTCAGGAAAGCGCTCTGCGTTTACTCAGAGGCACTCTTCCGCTCCGCTCTGGGCCCACAACAAACTCTAACTCCCAGAATCCCATAGCCTTGAGCCAAGGCAATTAAAGCGGGCCCAAACCGGGTTATTCCTCCAGTGGGGATGCAGTTGTGGTTTGCAGGCGGTAACCCAAAGCCGTCTCGCGGTTCTTGGCATGCCCTGCTTTGCCCGTCAGCGCCATCCCCTCCCTCCCTTCCCTTCTCTTTTGTGTGGGGCCGGGGGAGGGAGGGAGGGAGGGCTCGGCCTCCGGAAGGGTCAAGCCGCCCTTGTTGCGAAGGAGAAGGAGACACAGACGATGCCTGCCAAGGGGAAAGGAAAGTCGGGGGGTGGGGGAGAGAGAAGCTTGCTTCCCCGTGAGTCATCCTTGGCAGCAGAGAGCTGGCTTTTGCAGGTGCAGCCGAGCTGGGAGCGCCTTGCACCGAGGAGGGGAAAGGCGGCGTTTGCTATGGGGGCCGAGGGCTTCCTCTGTTGCAGCGGAGGCTCGGGCAGGATGGAGCCTTGCAAGGCCAAGCGGGTGCTTGCCTTGCCTTGCCTCGCCTTGCCTGCTTGTTTTTCCCCCGGCGGCATCAAGGCCGGAGACGCCTGCAAGCGAGCCAGGGTCCGGCCCAGCCCAGCTCTGCTTCCCGGTCGCCTCCTCCTTCGCTGGCCGGCTTCGAGGCCCCCGAGCCCCCTCTCCTCCTCCTTTCCCCGCGGTGTCTTTCTCTCCGGCAGAGAGTCTCGTAAACTGCTAATGATTTATTACCTAGGCTAAGTGCTTAATTTGTGAATATGAAACAGATTAAAAGGAGATCGGCATATTTTAGCAGGCAGACCACGGCAAGGCCGGCAGCTGTTTCGAATTTGGAGGTCTTTCCAGCCTCCTGGAGAACGCGAGCCAAAGCCATCAGGAATTATTGGGGCGGAGGGAGGGGGGAGGGGGGATGGAGGGGAAGGGGAGGCCGCTCCTTCCGAGGACGAGGCCGGGCGAAAGGCCAGGTCCCTGGCTTCCCCAGAACCACCTCCTCCTCCTCTTTCGGAAAGGACGAGGTCCTTCCCTTGGCTTCAGGAGGATCACCGCCTCTTTGCCTGGCAGGAAGGCTTTGCTGAACTCAGTGGCATGCCCTCCGCAAAAAGGCAGGGTGACCAGATGTCCTCGCCGCAAAGGAGGACGAGGCACCACAGAATGTAGGGCACTCGAGACAAAACGTTGGGCATTACAGAATGAAACCTTAAACGCACTGACATAAGTGTAAATTCATACTTTTAAGTCATGCTAAAAATGGAGGATGTTCTGGAAAAAGAGGAGGTCTGGTCACGTTGTTGACTGTAAGATAACCCTCTCACAATAGGTCAGCCTAAGGCAGAATCGTGAACGCATCCCTTTTTGCAGTTTTCCTTCAGAGCTGCATCCAGATACAAGAAATACACACCATGAGATAGATATCCTGCAGGATCAGGCCAGCTTTCTCTCTAGTATAGGCTCCTCTCCCCATAGATATCTATAAGAAGCCCACTAACAGGAGATGGGCCCAACAGCATGCACTCCTGTTCTCTAGCAATCTCTACGGAAAAGCCTACTGGAAGTAATATATATCTGTCCCAACTAATAAACATCCTCCATAAATTATGTTTTAAACCAGGGGTTAGGATCACATCAAGTGTGACAAGGAACTACAGGCCCGACTAACCACTGAAGCAGTTAAAGGTTGTAAAATATTTTCCCCGAGTCTTTCAATACCTGAAGGGATTAGAATCGGATGCATTAGATCGGATTAATCAACAACATACACAGGATGTGATTGTTTGTTGTTGTTGTTGTGTCCCTTCAACTCGACTCCAACTCATACCTGGTTTTCTTGGCAAAATGTATTCAGGAGAGGTTTGCCATTGCCTTCCTTCTGGATGAGAGTGTCATTTGCCCAAGGTGGGCTTTCACGGTTGAACAGGATTTGAAACCCGGGTCTCCTGGAGTTCTTAATCCAGCACTCAAATCACAACACCACGCTGTTTTTTTGTAATTTGTACGTGGCTTTAAAAAATGTGCCTTTGTGTGTGGCTATAACTGTTGACGATAGGCTACTGGAATAACAAAACTGAAGGGCAATAAGTGATTTCAGGCCACGTGCTGCGAGGTGCTTCCAGCGAGGTGGACACAGAGTTGTTTCAGCCGGAGAGAGTGAGTAAACCCTCTGCAAAGGGATCTTGTAGCTCCTTTGAGACTAACTGAAAGAAAGAAGTTGGCAGCATGAGCTTTTGTAAACTTAAAAGTCTACTTCACCAGAGGCATTTGGTGGCATCTGAGGCGGCAGACTTAGACTTTTGGTGGCATCTGAGAAAGTAGAGTGAAGTCTACAAAAAGATCAGGCTGCCGACTTCTGTTTTACGATTAGACTCAAAGGTGGTACAAAAATCTCTTAACAATATATACCGATTCTACACAGGAACACGGCTATTTCTTTGAAAGAAAGAAGAGGGTAGCGTGAGCTCTCCTAGACTTCAGTCTACTTCTTCAGATGCATGTTCACATGCGATGATGATAATGATGATAAATGCATCAGATGCCTTTATCTGCACCTGAGGAGGTAGGCTGATGCCTAGGAAAGCGGATGCCCCCCACTTCTTTCTTTCGTCTCGTCTCAAAGGTGCTACAAGATCCCTGGGCAGACTGCTTTTTTTCCCAGACGAAATTGTCTGTACCGCTGGTGAGTAACCACTAGGCAACGTTCTCGTCCTAAGAGTCCGGGAGGCGCTTGCAGGCGGTCAAATACGGTACACGAGGCTCCGCAGCACAGCTCCCCGCCCCCACCAGGCCATCCTGGGTCCGAAAGAGTTAAGGAAAGGAGGGCCGCCGCTCTCCCCCTCCTTCCCTTCCCGGATTAACTCCAAACGGAGCCAGTGGGACCTCCTCGTCGGAGCGGTGGTCCCAGCCAAAGGCACACGTGATCCCCAAAGCGAGCGAGCGAGCAACGTCAACAGCCAGGGGAGAACAAAGACAAGTCGGTTCGGGCAGCAGCACAAGGCAAAAAACTTCAGCAGCCAGGAGGAGGCGAGGAAAGTTCTTGCCAAAAATAGCCAGGAGATCATCAAAATAAATAATACCTTTGGTGGCGCCGTAGCCGGGCTAGGCGCCAGGTCCTCTGCCTCTGCGTGTGTTGTGTGTGTGTGTTGTGTGTGTGTGTGTGGAGTTCCCTCCTCAAACAAGGCAGCCGCACAATGAAGCGCCTTCCTTTGAAAGGAGGCCAGCTAGAGAGAGAGAGAGAGAGAGGAGCGCCCGGCTTTGGTCGCATCGCGGCGGCCGCGGACATCAAAGGAAAGCGATCGGCGGGGCCCTTTCAGGTTGCCTCCTCCGGGCCTAACTAGCCAAAAGCCCCCTCCCCCCCAGGGCCAAGGGTTTCTCCTTCCCGGATGGCTAGGAGGCTTTTCTGGAGGCCACCTGGAAGGCCCTGGAAATCCGCTGCAAAACGACACTGTTAAGGAGAGCCCGAGTGGTTTGAGTGTTGGACTAGGAATCTGGGAAAGCAGGGTTCGGATTCCTACTCAGCGATGGAAACCCATTGGGCAAGCCACGCTCTCTCAGCCTCAGGGAACAGCGATGGCAAACCTCCTCTGAACAAAATCTTGCCAAGAAAACGTCATGATAGGCCCCCCCTTAAGGTGGTCTCAAGTAGGAAAGGATATGCTGTAAGAAGTAAACACTTCCATAGTTTGAGTAGGGCTAGGACTTTGGGAGTGTGTGTTGTGGGCCTCCAAGTCGCTCCAAGCTTACACGGGGTTTCCCCAGTAAACGTGGCACAGGAGCCGCTTGTACAGAGTCTCCAGAGGAAGCTTCGAAGAAAAACCCATTTTCAGGCCTTCTCCAAGCGCCATTTTACCAAATATTCAGGGCTGGAAATTTACAAAACCTCCCCCTGTTTTAAGCATTGTTGTGGTGGTGGTGGTGTGGAAACATAGCCCTGTGTCCATGGGGTGTTTGGAGTACAGATCCCATTTCCCGTTTTATGGGAATTGTAGTCCAATCGTCTAGAGGAACAGAGGGTTTGGGTAGGCTCCTTTTAAGGGACACACATCCTGTATTCCATGTCGGACACCACTGGAAACGTATCCTGGGTTATCCCTGTTGGCCCTGCAGTAAAGTACAACAAAATCCACAAAAGAGCCATACCTTTATTTATTGGCCAACCAAAATGCAGAAAAATATACTATGAAAGCTTTCCAAGCTTCACTGACTTGTAAAGCATGCAGATGTCAAAAACCCAAAGTGACAATGTTAGGCCTAATTTTACTTCATAGTTTATTTCTGTTGTTGGTTAAGATAGTCTAGGGATAGCAATGCAGACAGAGGCCATGTGGGGACCAAACACTCTCTTACCACCGTAAAGGTCAAGACCTTTAGTAGTCTCAAGCCAGCCTGGCCTAGTGGTTTGAGCTTTGGAGTGTGGATCTAGAGGGCAGGGGTTTGATTCCCTGCTGATGGAGCATAAGAACTCACTAGGTGACCTTGTCAAGTCACACACTCTCAGCCAAGAAACTTACCAAGAAAACCCCATGACACGTTCGCCTTAGGGCCACCATAAATCAAAAATGATTTGGATGCACACAGCAAGGAGAACAAGCTCAGGCTTATACCAGGAGCACACCCTAAATCCCAGATTTAAACCTGGCAGGTATGTTTGTGGCAACAGTGGCAATTTAACAAAACAAAACAAAAAAAAAATGATGAAAATAAGTGGGAATTTACACCCTTCCCCCATTTTAAGCATTGTGGTGGCTTACCTTCAAGTCATTTCTGACTGATGGCAAACTTATTATGGGTTTTTCTTGGCACGTTTCTTCAGGTTTGCCATGACCATCTTCTAAACCTGACAGAGTGTGACACATTGGGGATTACTATAAATCTCTCTAGAAATTGGGGTTTTAAGCATGTCTCTCTCTCTCTCTCTCTCTCTCTCTCTCTAAATTGGGGGTTACTTCCGAGTAAGCATAATCGGGACTGTGCCGCTGGGCCCTAGCAAGCCAGGGTGGCTGAACTTTTTGCAGTGAAAATGAAACCACAGATGGTTTCGTTCTGGGCAGACCAGCAGCAGCTAGCAGGATGGTAATAAAAAGCAGAGTTCCGCCTGGAACTTTCCAAACCTTGAAGAACTGGCCTCTTTCCAAAGGACACCTCTGGCACTCCCCCCAAACCCGCCTCCGACCCTGTCTCATCCCGGCCAGAGCTTTTACGGTGCTTCCTTCTTTGCCTTTTAAAGTTGACTCCACAATGCAGAATTAACCTGGTTTAACTCCGGCAAAAGTGGCTTCTTCTTTTTCTTTGTGGTCTGGCGTCAGCCTGCCCTCCGGAATCCTTCCCCCGCCTCCCTGGTCCAAATTCCCTGCTGCTCCTTCCATGTTTTTAAAAGAGGTTAAGACCGGAACTTTATGTTCTCCCTCTCCTCCACTTATACGAGGACAAAGAGCCGCCTTGAGGGTCGGGGCCGGCGAGGCGGGATAGGAACTAGAGCAGCGTCCGAGAATATTCCTTTCCATTCAAAGCACTGGGGCTGTCCTTAAAAGGCTCCATAAACGTGCCTAGGCATAGCTTGGAATACTTAAACACACACACACACACACACAGCGTAAATGTTTTTAGGCTCTGGTTGTGGTTGTTGTGTGCCTTCAAGTCACTTAAGGCGAACTGAGCATAGGGTTTTCTTAGGTTTCTTCAGAGGGTGAAGTCGAAGGCTTCAGAGGGTGTTTGCCAATGCTTTCCTCTGAGGCTGAGAGAGTGTCACTTGCCCAAGGTGGGTTTCGTGGCCAAGCTGGGAATCCATGCAGGAACTCACAATCAAGGACCCCCCCCCCCCCCACAGATGGCCATCCAGCTTCTGTTTAAAAACCTCCGAAGAAGGAGACTCACCCACTCTCCGAGGGAGTGTGTCCCACTGTCGAACAACTCTTACTTGTCAATCAAAAGACTCTTGACAGATTCCCCGGGAATTGCTACTCTGAGCAAGTCTCCATAGGATCAGAGCACTGTAGCTGGGGATGATGGACCGGTAGTGAAGCGAGAATCCCACTGATGTCTACTGATTAATAGTAGCAACTCTGGGACTTTCTGAACAGGTTCAGGAGCTTCACACACAGCCTGGCCTCTGGGCCTTTCCATGTTGGTAGCCTCTGTGTGTCTGTCTCTGAACCATTCCTGCGTACTCCACTCGCGATAGTGTCCCCGTTTGCCTTGCTAGAGACTGGATTTCCCAGCCCCCAAACCGGGAGATCCTGCTTTCCCTCCTTCCTTCCCTCCAGCAGCCAGTCTGGGAGCTGCCAGCGAAATGGCACTGGGGCTGCATTCACACTGGAGAAATAACTCGGTTTGGCACCGCTTTAACTGCCCTGGCTGAAGGCTATGGGATTCTGGGAGTTGGAGTTTGTTGTGGGGGCCCAGAGCTCCCAACAACAACAGGCCCGAAAACATATCCAGAGCTAGCCCTAGTAAAGGACAGTATTTTTCAAACTCCACCAAACAGTGTTACCTTTATGCGGCCAACCAGTATGCGCATTATACACGTGGCAAGCTTTCAAAACTCCTCTGGCTTCTTCACCAGGCAAAGGAGTTTAACATGATGAAAGGAAAATTGAGGATGTTAGTCCTCAATTTGGTCAAGATGGTGGTTGTCCTGAGTTCAGATGTCATGGAGGGGTATTCATGCAGGTGGGGCCCCTCCTTGTTCTGGCCAAGTGCTGGGCGACTCTCGGTTCAGGAAATAAACTTTAAATTCCACTATTTTGCAAGATAAAAAGGCCAGTGCCTTTGAGATCCAGTTTGTCTCAAATCCTTTGTGAGGCCACCAGCCCCTTTGTTAGGCAGAGAAGACTGAAGAATACCTCGGGAAGGCTCCGTGTGGTAGCAGGGAGGGCTCTAGCTATACAGCACAGGAATAGCACGTAGTTATAGCCCTCTCTCCCAGTGCGAGGAGCAGCCAACGGGGATTTATGGCGCTGCTGCCGGGCTGAGGACGGGAACGGCTGCGGCCTCCACTCACTCAAAGAGTCCCTCTTTTTGCGGGGCTCTGCGTTTGGGTCTGGAGGGAGGCCGACCCCGGCAGAGGCCTCTCCCCTGGGTCATCCGGAACCGATCTGACCCGGTTGCTGGCTGGAAAAGAAAGCCTTGAGGCAGTGGCCACGTTGCACCCATCACGGTTGCTTTTATCTTTTTGAATGGTGTCCTATTTTTAAACAAATTGATTGGTGCCCTTCCATTTTGTCGCTTTTGACAGTTTTTAATTGCACTCCGTTTGTAGACTGAGAGCCGCTCTGAGTCCCAGTTTTTTGGGGGAAAGCTGAAAAATAATGATGATGATGATGATGATGATGATGATGATGATGATGATATAGAAAAGAAAGCCTTGAGGCTATGGCCTCAAGTATTCTTATTTTGATGGTATTCTATTTTGAAACAAATGATTGGCGTCATTCCATTTTGTCGATCTGACAAAGTGTACCTTTGTGACAAATTGTACTTTTTAATTGTACCGTGACTGGAAGCCCGGTTTTGGAAGGGAAAGCTTGAAGATAAATAATAATAGTAATAATAATAATAATAATAATAATAATTTATTGCTCCTGGGTGCACCGCAGACGCGCCTGGTGCCAGTGAGGTATATAAATAGCTGGAGTGGGAGAGGGAGACACACACACACACACACTCACACTCATTCATTCACACACACACACACACACACAGAGGATGCGAAGACCAGGTGTGCAATGTCACTGAACAGATTGCGAGCAACGGTTGATCCCTTGTCAGATGTTGCTGCCAATTACCGGGAGAGAGATGACAGAGAGCCGACGAGCCGCGTTTGGAGAAAGGAGCCGGAGGGGGAGGAAGCCGCCCCTCGACTTTGGGAGATGCGACTCGATGGAGAGAGGGGCGGGCATCGATCCCAAATGGCTCCGATGGGGGAATCGTTTTTTTTGCGAGTGAAAGGAGGGAAGGGAAAAAGAAAGGCTTCCCAGGCTGGGATTCACCTGGAGCTAAACCCCGGCAATTTGCGGGGTTATTTCCAGATATAAACACGACCTGAGCGAGGAGAAAGAGGCTGCATCCACAGTGGAGAAATAACGCGGTTTGGCACCGCTTTAACTGCCCTGGCTCAAGGCTATGGAAATCTGGGAGTTGGAGTTTGTTGTGGGGCCCAGAGCGGAGCTCCGCTCCGCTCTGGGCCCACAACAAACTCCAACTCCCAGATTCCCATAGCCTTGAGCCAGGGCAGTTAAAGCGGTACCAAACCAAGTTATTTCTCCAGTATTTGTACGGTGATTGCAAGTCCCAGCATTCTTACCATGGTCTACCCTGTTAATAACTGTTGGGACTGTCCTCCCTTCACAAATAACTGTCCTCCCTTCCCAAACTGTTTGATATTGCCCATTGCTATCCAGATGGAAAAGAGGCAGCCTGGTGGAGTGGTTTGAGTGTTGGGCTATGGCTCTGGAGACCGGGGTTTTAATCCCTGCTCAGCCATGACCTTGGGCAAGTCACATGCTCTCAGCCTCAGAGGAAGGCAAACCTCATCTGAACCAATCTTGCCGAGAAGAAAGGCCCATGATCAGTTCGCCTTAAGGACGCCACAAATCAGGAATGACTTGAAGGTACACAACAACAAATTAATGTGGCGATTACCATCCATAGCAATGGCTCAAGAAGTCAAGGCATATTTGTTGCTGCTGCTGTGTGCCTCCAAGTAATTTCCAACTTTTCGTCAACCCTAGTGAACATGGGATTTTTGGGGGCCGAATGTGTGGGGCTTGCCCAAGGTCACTCGGTGGATTTCCATGGCCGACTGGAGAATTCAAATCCAGTTTCCAGAGTCATAGTCCATCACTCAGACCTACAACGGCTGTCTTACTTGAGATAATACAGTTTACTACCAAGAGAAAGTAGCCCACTTCCAGTTTGCTTCTCTTATACTGCCCATTCTTTGGCAACAGCAGGAATCTGCAATACACTCAGTAACAACAGTTACGTAAGAAAATGGGGAATTTGTAACAATTATTCTGCCCTATTTCATGGCTTCTCATACAAAAAAAGAACAAAATTATTTCTTGAGCCGCACTGCAGTCACAGCACACCACCCATCACTAAGTTTGCTGTTGTTACGTACTTTCAAGTTAAGTCCAACTAAGGTGACCCTTGCATTTTCTCAGCAAGATTTATTCAGAGGTCCGCCTCTATCTTCTTCCAAGACTGAGAGAAAGTGACTTGACCAGGATTTCCATAGTGGAGCAAGGATTTGAATTGTATCCTGGAGTTGTAGTCCAGCTGGCAATTCTGGTTCTCAGAAGTTCTGGAATATCAAAGAATCTAGTACAAAGTACTAGAAAATCCATTTTTTAGTTGACATGCTTTCTGATCTGTGCTTATAGTCGGCCACATTATATCCTCTGATGAACAATAAAGCAATCAAAATATAGAGAGAAAGCTCGGCCACGCCTGAAACAGCAATTTATCAATAATTGTAAGGATGGTGTACAGAGCAGAGTTTGGGCAAATTAGATTTTTGAACTTCTAAAAGCCCTTAGCTGGCATGTTGATGTTGTCTTGGGCTGTTGCCACACCGCAGAAGTAAAGCAGTCTGACACCACTCTAACTTCCATGGCTCAAAGCTATGGAATTGTGGGATTTGTAGTTTGGTGAGGCAACACAGCTGTCTGACAGAGGAGGCTAAACATCTCTCTACGCATTCCAGAATTCCATAGCATTGAATATCACAGCTAAACTAGTGTCAAACCTGTGAAATTGAAGGCTTTCACAACCAGAATCCATAGTTTTTTTGTGGGGTTTTCAGGCTGTGTTGTGGAAGAGTTTATTCCTGAAGTTTCACCAGCATCTGTGACTGGCATCTTCAGAGAATGTTGGCATGGGAATGAATGGGATATATATATATATAATACTGTGATTTACATGTTAATCTCTGTTGTCGAATGGCAAGGCCTGAGGGTGTCTATTTAATTAATGGTCCATTGTCTGCTGGGAAATCTCCCTGGCCTTGGATGGTTTTCATTTGCATGGGATGGGTCTTGATTTTGGTGTTTGTCAGGACTGGTAGCCAAACTTTGTTTACTTTAAGGGTTTCTTCTTTCCTGTTGAAATTGTCCAGGTGTTTATGGATTTCAATGGCTTCCCTGTGCATTCTGACCAGACAGTTGTTGGCATGGTCCAGAATTTCAGTGTTTTCAAATAGCATTTTATGCCCTGGGTTGGTGTCAAACTGTTTTATTGTGGCAGTGTGACAACAGCCTGAGATATTCTGGAATTACAGTTTAAAAAGAGTCACATTTTCAAGCTCCCCCAAGTATATAAAAGCACTTGGTTACTTCTAAAGTAGCTAAGTGGAAGCTACAAAACTCACTTTTCAGGTCAAAAGCTAGAGAGGAATGCAACATTCAGCACAGGAAAAAGAATATGTAAGTTTCAGGACTCTAAGGACAGTCAGCATCTAAATTATTGCAGTTATGACCTCTTTTGGCTTATTAGGAGATGTGGTAGGCAGTGTGAAAGTCTGCCCATTTAACCAAAGCTAGTAGTTAGTCCAATTCTACTTCATCTGTTTTGTATCCACTGTATGGAAGTGAATTGAAGAGGTCTGAGCAGGAAGGAAGGGCGAGAGAAACCAGGCAAAGGCATGAAAGAATTCTTCTTGCTTGCTCAGTCCCCTCTCAGTTTAGCTGACCCTCATGCTGATCACATTCTTCAGGGATCCCTAAACCCCAGGACATGTTTGGTACCCATGTAGGTGGAAGACAGACTGCAATGGAAGAGGAGAGAGCAGAGAAGTCACCTTCAGGCTAATCTGTAACAAGGATATAAATGAATCCACATCAATACTTCAAATATATATATATATTTCTAAATATGAGAGAAGTGGTCAATGCAATCGCACATTAGTTATTTCAGAGCTAAACCACCTCTCAGTATTCTTTGGCTAAGAAAATCCCGTGTAATTCATGGGGTCACCATAAGTTGACAGATGACTTGAAGGCACACACATATGTGTAAAACCCACACGTATTCTTAAAAGTGATAACGTAAGTTAGACAGCAGATTCGGTATTGCATACTTATAGGAATGAAGTATGTGTGAGTTCAGGTTATCTTTTACCAAATGGAGACCTTTGAGAAGGTTGTGAGAATGTTACCACACCCCAAGGTGTGTATGATGAGTATGTGCCTTCAAGGCTTGTATTGACTTAGGATGACCCCCGTAAGGTTTTCTAGGCAAGGAATACTCAGAGGAGTTTTTGCCAGTTCCTTCTTCTGAAATATAACCTACAGCTCTTGGTATTCCAAGGAATCATATCAAATGCAATGTAGGGAAACAATGGTAGAGTGCTCCTTATCAGCATTATTTATCAGGGGGCATTTGCAGAGGGAATGGAGGCCATTTTCCTTTGGACCTCACCCACCTCTGTAAGCTCAACCTCTGCTTCAAATGCAACCAGAAATTATGCTTTCTGGTTCCAGGTAGAAGCCAAATTTTAGTTTCAGTTCAGCATTTTGGGGATATGAGTATGTAGTGGATCCATCCAGACCACTATGTTAGTGTGGAGGTTTGGGTGGTTTAAATAAATATTTTCCAGCAGGAATTCCAGCTGGGGAAAAAAAATCAGTCAACATTTGATGGGGGATGGGGTCTAAGGGCTTTGGGGTACTCTGTGGAGCTTTCAAGATTGCAAAATGAGGCATGGATATTGGCATCACTAAGGGCTGGTGTCACCCCAGTGCATTAAATCATGCTGTCATCTCCAGGGAGGCAGCCACCCCACAGTTCAAGTGAGTGGAAACTGCTGGCAAAAGGAGGGGGAGGGGGGTGCAAAAGAAGAGGATGAGGCTACCACTTTTATTGCAGCAACTCCACCTGACCTGATCACCCCCAGAAAACCCTGCAGACAGTGTCAGGTGGGCAGACAGTGGGAGGAGAGGATGCCTTGGAAGGAGAAGCAGTAGCATGAAGGGAGGGGTACTTGTCACCTGCCATCCCCCTACTGACTACCTCACTTCTTCCCCCCTGTCTTGATCAGGCTGCCTGGCACACACCTTCAGCCACTCTCCTCTGCCAGCCAGGGCACATCTGCCATCCACTTGCTTGCTGCAGCCACTGGTGGAGGTGGGATTCTGTGTCTGGCTGTGCTGGGAAATGTAGGAGGCAGTGGTGGTGGCAGCAGTGGAGGCCATGGACTCTTCCCCTTCACTAGAGAGAAAGGAGTCGGTGGCCACCCCTTCTACTATCATCTCCCTTCCTCATCAGGCCAGTAGCCTTGCCAGACCTGGAAGAGGCTGCTGGATCATACCCCACCCAACCAGTGGCTACAGCTGATGGATGGCAGAGACATCCTGGCTGGCAGAGTGGGGCAGCTGGGGGGATCCTGGGACAGATGGTGAGCAACCAACCCATCATGTCTTCACTCCTCTCTGAGGTATCACTCTGTGCAGGCTGAACCACCCCCCCCCCCCAGTGATGTCCCTGGTTTTTGGTGCATATGCTTCTCCCAGTCCACACTCTCCCCATTTCGCCTATATAAAGGTAGCTCCTTAAGGTTCATAGGCAAGCTTTGGTAGGTTGCCACCTCTGAGCACTCTGTGGCTGGAATCCTGTTGGCTAGTTCCAAAGAGAGCAAACACATTCAATCAACTGTTAAATGGTGAAATAACAAATAGGTAAATTCCATTGGACGTTGTCACAAGGAAGGAATTTCTCTCAATTTTGAAAGATAGGAAAGTGGGTCCAGTTTGGAAACGAACACATTTTGTGAATTCGTTAGTTCACCAAATTTATGTGATTTCATATTGACGCTGGATTGCATTTGGAACAACCCAAAATTGCTTCCCATTACCCAAAATTGTGTATGATAGTCTCTCACGCATTAACATGAAACCCCATGATTGCGTTTGGATTGCCATTGGATTATACTTCCAATTTCCATTGTCTGATAAAGCCCATTGATTCAGTGGGTCATTTCAAGGCAGGGGTAATAATACGATTTAGGTCTGTGGATGTAAAAACTCACAGTGCCATCATGAGATTTCATCAAGAGCACTACTTATAAATGTAGAATTCAAAAGATATAGCCATGTTAGTCTGTAGAATCAGTATGTAGAGAGATCTTGTAGCATCTTTGGGACTAAGTGAAAGAAAAAAGTTGGCAGCATAAGGTTTCATAGACTTCAGTCTACTTCCTCAAATGCATTTAGTTACTGATAAATGTGGCAGACTTTTCAACCCACATCCAGAGCTTCCAAATGCTCCCAAGTTTTTTTCAGGTAAAAAATGGCAGCCTGTAAGGGTGTATTAAGGGGAGGGGAGGCCCCACTTTCCCATGCAGTGATCTACCCCTGAGGTATTATGCCCATGCAGGGCATTCACACACTGAAGGAGAGTGGCTTAGACCAGCATCCATGCAAAGTGTGGGTCTCTGAAGCTTTCTGCAAGAGTGGAAGCTCAGGCCCAGGAGTTTCTCTTTAATAGGGGTACAGTGGTCAATATTTAACTGCATGCCCTGAAGAAATAATTCATTAAAGCCAGGCCTCCAGTCATAATCCCAAAGAACAGGTAGCTTTGCTGATTCATGTCAGCAAACCAGTTGTGAGAAGTTTTCATCTCCCCAGGAAGTGGTCTTTTGTAAAGCTAATGGATCCTAAGGGCTCCTTCAAAACCAAGCCATCCAAAAATGCTTTGCATTAGAACAGGAATATCTCACACCAATAAATGGTTGCTGTGAAAATCCATCTTTCAGCCCCCTAGCAATCCTGTGGATCTCAGCTAATCTTAAAGAGAAAGGGGAACATTGAGAGGGTTAACAAAGGATGCCATTGTTCCTCTGATCAAAAGCTCCTGGTGCTTATACCCTGCAAACCCTGCAAGGCCAGATTAAGACATGCTGAGGCCCCAAGGTTTGTCACTTTAACATGCCTCATAATATTACAGAAGGAGGAGGAGGAGGAAGAGTTGTTTGAACAGAAACAGAAATTGTATTTTGTTTTAACATTTATTTTGTTTTAGCATTTATTTTGTTTTAGCATTTAGGAGCTCTTTACATCTGAGGCCCTTGTGTAGACATCGAATAAGTACAGAGACTGGATCCCATTTATCTCCGATCTTCTCATAGATGTCTGAAGGATGTGAAGGATAGGCCTAGTTGGTCATGTGACACTGGGAAAAACAGGTCCAATGGCACAGACTCATTCTATCTTTGCATCTCTCTCTTATTGCTTATTTAGGCGATAATTTGATCCACAAAGTCAGCAAAGGTAACACAGGAAGATCACTCCCCATTTTAAACCGTGTGTAAGATAATTTCTTCAACAATATTTAGCACATAGTTGTTACTGAATAAACTTCCTTCCTTCCTTCCTTCCTTCTGTTTTTTTTTTTTTTCCTTTTCCCTTTCTTCTTCTTCTCTTTTTGCTGCAATTGTAATGGTAGAAGTACTGTCCATAATAAAATCACATCTCATTAAAAACAAAAAGCAAACAATCACATCTCTTTTATTTGCCTGTTAAATTATGGAATTCCATCCCAGTTTAGATCTCATTTAGTTTGCTTTTACGGAGTGATATACGAAAGAGTTCTCAAAATAAAGCAGAACAGAAACATTGGGGTGGGGAAGCTTTCTTCCTTAAGAAAGATGAGGCAGGCCATGAGTGGGGGAACATCTGGCCCTCTATAATCACTCACCACTGGCTATTTGGGCTAGAACTAGTGGGAGTTTCAGTCCCCAAACATCTGGAAGACCACACTGTCCTCATCCTTGAGATGATTGATACAAAATACCCAAAGTTCTACAGATGGTTGAATCATTTACTTATGGACATAACATGTCACAATGGCTGACCTACGGATGTCAGAGGATTTTTTAAAAATATATATATTTTAATCTCATAAACTTCTTTAATTTGGCATACCACTATCAAACAGAATGTTACAGTGTTTTCTTTACTATCAGTATAATTGTCCTACTTTAGTGTATCATGCTCACTTTGTCATAGTTGAAATAACTTGCATTACTGAACAATTTGCTTGCAAATGATAGGTGAGTTGAAACATACTGAAAATATCAGAGACAGTTGCCCTAAACTGAAAGATTTTCTGTGCGAGCTATAAAGATGTGAATCACAAATATAAGTGGGGCATAATGATCCACTGAAGAGATGCGTAAGCTGTTATGCTGCGGTAACAAAGGTTTCTTCATACGCAGTTTCTAAAGATGAGAGTAGGAAAGATAGTACAAGAAATAGGTGGTCTTTTGAGCAGTCTATCTAGATTTAGCTAGAATTAAAATCATTCAGTGTATCTATGTGTGGAACATGTGACTGCAACTTATCAGGGAGTTGCCTCCAGAATTTCAAAGAACTGTAATGAACTTTTTTTTTTAAAGGAGATATTTTTTCCCCTAATACATAATGTAAATGGTATGCAGTCAGATTATATCGTATACAATCAAATTAGAAATTGCACAAAGAATGACTAGCTGGTCACAACTAGTATAAAGTTGTAAATCCAAAGATGCGTCTGCACTATAGAAATAGTGCAATTTGATACCTCTTTAACTGCCATGGCTCCATCCCACAGAATCTTGGGGTCTGTACCTTTGTGAGGCACCAGCAATCTTTGGCAGGTAAGGCTAAAGACCTTGTAAAACTACAAATCCCTGGATTCCATAGGATGGAGCTACAGCATTAACAGTGGTGCCAAACTGTATTATTTCTACAGTGTGGATCCACTCCAAGTCTAGTCCATGACAAGTAGAAAAAAGTAAGGACAAATCTATGGTTTCATACTATTCTGAAATTTGTTTTAAATCAAATATTAGCTTTGTGTGTGTGTGTGATACAGACCAAAATCCTATTTTATCTATCTATTTTATTCCTGTATTAATACTGGAACTATAGTGTGGTACTTCCAGATACACACTACATTGGAGAAATTACTTTTTACTGTTATAGTACTCCACAAAGTAAACTAGACTTTTGTTCATACCTGATGGTAGCATTGTCATATATAGCAGCAGTTGCCAACTTTTGGTTCTCTAGATGTTTAGTACTTCAGTTTTCAGTATGTCTAACCATTGGCAATGCTGACTGTTGCTTCTGGGAGATTAAGTCCAAAATATGCAGAGGGCCAAAAGAACCTCTGACATGCAGTACAGCAAATGGGAAGAAGGCTGATCTTAAACTACTAATAGATCTCTGGGTGACTTATCCTAGATCAGGAAAGACTTGTAATTGTTTTACAGCACCCACAACAATGGCATTCTATTGGATAAATAAATAAATATTGCTGAAATAAATAAAATTTGGGGTATGAAGCTTCCTGGATAACATGAATGAAATTGTCAGTTATATTACTTAAAACAAATACTGCCGGAATCATTTAATTCTAAATGTATGTCTTTGTGCCAAGCTTTAGTTATATATCACAGGGCTGTAGAAAGATACATACACCACGCATACAAAAAAAGTCATTCCAACAAGCCTTGGTTAGCCCAGCCCCCAGTATAAGACATGCACATGAAGTGCCCAAATTCCATTGGGATGAGGGTGGGATTAAGGAGACCCAAATCTCTTATTTTATTTGAGATACCCTTTAGCTGTGTTTTCAAATGGTCATTGGCTAAAACTGGGAAACTGGAATGGGAATTCTCCTCATAACTCAAATATTGAGTCAGGCTGCCTGTTAGAAACCATTCCCATGCATTCAGTGCACTTGGACTGTGAGGATCCCTTCCTCTGATACTGGCTCATGCACTCTTTCTTTGCTTCCACTTCTAGCTGATTCCTTTGCTGCTGACCTTAAAAAGTAGGGAAGATACGTGCATCTAAAGCTCCGTTTTGGTGATAACCATTCACTTCCCCCTGCACACATATAAACTGTGTGTTCCTGCCAAAACCGCATTCCAAGCCCAGCATTAGGAGACCTGGAGAAAGAGATGGCATGAAGCAGGAGGAAGGTGGTTTGTGTGAGTTCCCAGATGACCAATGGAAGAACCGCAGTTACAGGTAGGTAATCTGTTCTTCTTCTTCATGGTCTCTGTGACTCACATATGTGTAAGAATAGCAAGGTGAATCCACTAAGGATGGTGTGTCATGCCAGGACCAAAAAGAGTACTGCTCAATTAAATGCAGCACTAGCTCAGGACCAAGCATCCAGTCTGTAATGAGACAGAAACATAGACGGTTATGAACACATAGCTTCTCACTAGAGTTCCAGGAGATGAATGTCTCTGAGATATACCTGGGTTGAGTGAGCTATGATCCTTTGCAGAATAAGTTTCCCAAATAGGGAGTAGGCAAGGTAGAAAGCGTTCTCCACCCATTGGGAAAGGCATTGAGATGAGATCATAGAAGAGTTGGAAGTGACCACAAGGGCCATCCAGTCCAATTCCCTGCCATGCAGGAACTCCCAATCAAAGCATCTCCGACAGATGGCCATCCAGCCTCTGCTTAAAGACCTCCAAGGACGGAGACTCCACCTGCCTTTCCTACATGTGCCACAGACAACAGCTGCGTAGACTACCTAAATTTCTTTGTTGGATCTCCATAGAACAGGAGCACCCATCTAACACCTAGGCTGTGAAAGATCCTTTTGAATTTGCATGCAGGCAAGATTACCACCAAAACACAGCTAGAAACTTCTGAATATCTTGATGCAGGTGCAGAATGATCCACATGTGTGAGTCACAGAGACCACTAAGAAGAAATATTTATTCATATACATGGGAAGGGTATTTGGTTCTCCTCAAAATAATATTCAGAGGTGTAACATTGTTCCTGTTTGCTTTCTGGAAACTCCTAGAGTTGCCAAAATGAGTTTGTTTGTTTTTTGGAGGTCTGCTTGGGACAAATGTCCAGATAATTCTACCTGTCCAACCTTTCTTAGAGCTCTTGCAAAACTCCAGCCCAATCATACTTCCTCTGCCCGTGATCACACGTGGGTCTATCTTCCTCACAATCGCACAGGGCAAAAGAAAATAATATTATCCCTTTGTTAATAAAATGTTCTGAAGATTATAACTGTGAAACAGATTAACAGATGACTGCAGTTTTTAGTGTTGTTCAGGCATGCTGCTAGAACTTGAGACAGTTTAAATGAACTATATTCTTGTATACAAGTAGCCACTGGGTGACCATGGGTGAGTCACACACTCTCAGCTCCACAAAAACCCATGATAGGTTTGCCTTTTAGGTCTGCATGGCTTGCCACCACTGTGTCTGTGTGTGTGTGTGTGTGTGTGTGTGCAAGTTGCCTGACCAAATAGATTACATAGGGTTTTAATAGAAAAAAACAAAAACAAACAAACAAACACACAAAAAACACCTCTGAGGTGGTTTTGTCAGTTCCTGCCTCTATTACTTGGCACTTCATCTACATCCCAAAGGGATATATTGCTTGGCTTCATAAGTCACGTCTTTGTCTTGTGCTGATTATTTCAGTTTTTGTAAGATACAAATATTATGACACCAATGTTCCTAAAATAGAATGCTTTTCTCATTTTGATCATAAAGAGAGCAAGGACTGTCCTTTCCACTATTGCTGCATGCTACATACTGTTCATTGGCTGAAACTCAAAATGCACCTCCTTGTAAAACAAGGAAAATATCTTGTACAAACTCATTTCTTCATAGCTTTAGGGGAGGCAGAATCCTTATTTGGGGCACTGTGCCTTCATTCCCTCCTTCTGTAGCTACACCCTTGATTTCAGCTTCCACTATAAAGCTGAAATCCCAAGTTCTGCAGAACTTTGGCAGATAAAGCTCTTGAGAAGGCCAGAAAATACAGCAGGGATTCCATCTTCCCCAAAACAACTGCACAGCAATAATAATAATAAAAAAGATGTTGCAGGTTTCCTCCTTCTGTCTATAACCTAAAGCTAGAGAATGTGCCTATTGTTGCTAGAAACTGAGATAGTGTACTATGCTTTCTCATCACCAATTTCATCAGGAAAAAAAATATATAGTGTGCAATAACCTAGTGATAACACCACTCCAAGCAGCATACAGGCTGCAGCTATGTGATGGCACTAGTGATTGCTCTGGTCCCCCAATTAGATTATTCAAGCTGTTTTGCATCAGGAGGCAGCCAAGACACAACCTTGGGGATTTGTGCTGGTGCATACATCTACCCAAAAGTACTTTCCTTGTTCCAGGAAACTGGCACAAGATCAACCCAATACAGGGTTTTCCCAAGGCCAATTTCAGATTGTGTAAATTCAGGAGACAAGGTGCCAGATGGCAATTGACTGGTGGCTAATAACCTAATACACAGAGGAGTATTTGGATGCAGGCCATTTTAATCTTCCACCTTAAGTGGTTTGTGAATCATATCCCCAGTTCACCTCAGATTTTTAAGAGGTAATTTAGTTGCCCATCTACTTGATGGGCCACTGAATTCACAGATCATGAAATAGGTCCCCCAATTAACACTGTTGTGACAATCTATAGGTAGTTTCAAGAATCACCTCCTTCCTTATCTGCTTTCTGTTGAGTCTTGCAACACTGTGAAAATTTTAGCTCTCTAGTTACCCTGCAGTCTTTCAGAGTGGATGAGATCTATGTTTTTTTAATGAAAAGATTAAAAACAAACAACCCCTTTTTCCTCTCCACATTTGTTCCCAAATGTCTTTGTGCCTTGAGAAACCAAATGTCCTGCGCAAAACATCTCCAAGCTGAGAATGCTTCTTAGAAAAGTTTAAAGAGTCTGAAACTTTTTGGGGGGGAGGGGAATAAATGTGAAAGTATCTGCATTTAGATATTAATGCTATGACCTGATCTATTTACAAAGTGAGAAGCAGCATGATGCAATACTTTGACCATGGGACTATTACTCTGGAGAGCAGGGTTTGATTCCCACTCAGCCATAGATATATACTGGGTGACTTTGGGCAAATAAATACACTCTCAGCTCTTTAAAAACCCCACCTTTGATAGGGTAACCAGTTGGAAATTGATAGGATAACCAGTTGGAAATTACTTGAAGGCACATAACAACAACAATTTACAATGCATCTTCAATAACATTTTTATTGCTAATGCACACTACTTCTATCTTAATTCAGGAGAGGGGAAACATTTCTATATGCTGCAAATATTTCCGATAACTCAAGTGGGACAGAAAATGTGAGGCCTTAGAATCCTACAAGCAATTCATTTTGTTTATGAGAAATAGTTCCATTTTCAGTCATAGCTCTTATCATCTTTGTGAGAATACAGTATATCAGAATAGCTTACCCCAACTGGTACCACCCAGATGTGCTGGGCAATATTAGGATATTTAGTTATTTATTTATTCCACTTATACCCCACCTTTCTCCTGCCAAGGGACTCAACATGGCTTACAAAAATTAAAATGAAAATGTAGCCATTACAAAAGTTAAAAAACCCCACATAATTAAATATCACTACTATTGAAAACACACAAACAGTTTAAAGTATATTTAAAACATAATCTAAAATATAGAAAATAAAAACAGAGCACACCAGTTTGAATACCGTTTTGCCATATGATTAAAATAAGTCAGTGGCCTGCCTAAATGAAAAGTTATTAACCTACCACTGGAAAGATAGAAGGAATGGGCCCAGCTGGACTTCCACGGAGCAGCCACTGAGAAGGCTCTCACTCCTGTCTTCATAAACAAACAAGCAAACAGCTTCATTTATATACCGCTTCATACCCCCTAAGGAGTGTCTAAGCGGTTTACAACTGTAAGCTACTTGCCCCCAACAATCTGGGTACTCATTTTAGTGACCTCGGAAGGATGAAAGCCTGAGTCGAGCTTGAGCCCTTTTGCTAGTATTGAACTTGCAACTTTATGGTTTTGATTGAGTGGCTGCAATACAGGCATTTAACCACTGCGCCACCAACTAGGCCTGTGAAGATGGTGGGACTGAGCTAAAGCCCTGTCTCTCTTAGAACTTGGGCTGGCTCCTGTTAAACTGTTTTAACAGGGGAATTGCATGATCTTTGTAACCAGCCCCAGTCAGCAGCCAGGCTGCAGCATTTTGGACCTACTTAGATTCATGAACTACTTCCAAAGCCAGCCTTATATAGAATTCAGTAAGCTAAACAAGAAGCAATCAAGTTATGTGTCACCGTAGCCAAATCTGACTTCTCAAGGAATGGGCGCAGCTGGCTCACTAGTTTTGTTATTCCCATTGTCCTCACCTATCATGATTACGCTGCCTAGAGTCCAACACATCTGGAAGCGATAAGGGCAGAGTGCTCTGATTTTAAAATAAAAACCAGGAGGAAGGAGATATGCAGCATACTCCTTATACTTCACATTTTCATAATTTCATAACTTGCCAAGGATAAGGCAAGTAATCTTCTATCCTTTCCTTTCCTTTTCGCAATTATTGACTATAATAGCATGCACACATACATGCTGTTGCTGTGTGTCTTCAGGTTATTTCCAACTTACTGCATTCCTAAGGTGAGCCTAAGGCAAAATGATTGCCATTTATTTCAGAAAACCTGGAAAAACCTGGATTGATGGGATTAAAAAAATGTCCTGGCTGGCTGGGCCAGTTGACGCAGTAAATCCTGGATTTCTCCTTTGTTGCAGCCGATGAGTACATTAAAATGTGACAGTGGGGATGAAGCAGGAAATTGTGCAAGACTGGCAGTGGTGGGAGCCTCATCCTGCCCTGAAGGCTCCACTTGCTACGGAACAGGCAAAGCATTGACACCTTATTCTTCCATCTCTCCCCATTTTCTGAAACAGGCCTAGATAGTGGGGTAAGAAAAGAGGCAAGAAGAGATGGTGTTGTGTTGTGTGGTGACTGTTGGCAGGTTGAACCTAGGGCTAGGCAGTGAGTGGACCCTCACTTCCAAACAACCTTGAGAGAGTAAATGGAGTCCCTTTACTTTCTGGGGCTGCTTAGAAGCCTCCCTCTATTCACATCAGCTAAGGGGGGTAAAGAAGGGAAAATAGCTTTTAGCATGATGCTAGTTTGTTCATCTGTGCCTTCAAGTCATTCCCAACTCGGTAGAGACCCTAGGGGGTTTTCTTGGAAAGATTTATTTAGAGGATGTTTGCCATTGCCTTCCCCTGAAGCTGAAAGCATGTGACTTGCCCAGGATCAGCCAATGGGTTTCATGGCCCAACAGGGAATTGACCTCTGGTCTCTAGTCTTAGTCCAACACTCACACCGCTACAGCATGCTCCTTTGCAATCAGTTACATTGTAATAGAAATGTAACTTTTGTACTTTACCTATCCTGAGTGAACAGCATTCATACGTGAAAAATACTGTTTCTTTGTTATTTGCCCAGTTTTTAAAGCTTAAGGGCAAAGTAGAGGTATTTAAATAAATTAATAAAAATAAATATGATGAGTTCAAATACATGTTTTAGTGGGATGTATGAAAATATCTTGGAGTCAGAATGATATCCTGATATGTTGGGATGCACACTCAGCCATAGAAATCCACAGTATTTCCTTGGGCAAGTCTCTAGGCCTTAAAGGAAGGCTGTGGCAACCCTCCTCAGAACCAGTCTTGTCATAAATCCTATGATAGCTTTGCCATAACTCTTAATAAGACTCTTAATAACAAATTAAAATCGGCGTGTTTATCTTACTCTATAACAGTAGGAGCTTCAAAAGGATCTGATGACACCTTGGCAGATTAAGCTACAATAAAACAGACAATAATACAACTAGCCATTTATGCCACAATAAATCTGTTAAACTTTAACTTGTTGTAAGGTTCATCAGATCTTATAGTTTGAGTATCTTTATTAAAAAATCCAAAATGTTCCAAAATCCAAAACTTTTTGAGTACCACCCTGATAATTTGAGGCTTCAGTTTGAAACATTTTGAGTTTTGGGATACAAGTGGCATAGTATGCAATGTATCTGCATGGCTAGAGAGAGCTGCGAGTATCTGTGAAATGGAGGGAGGGGTGAATTCACACCAAGTGCTTCAGTTGGATTTCCACTGTTTCAGAGGTCCTCATATCTCTCTCCAGCCAGGTCTCTCTCCAGTTCCGGCTCTGTCTCCAGTCTCCTGTCTTTTCTAACCTTGCAGATACAGTACAATGCATTTGAGATGTGCTGTTGGAGAACAGTGATACCCTGCGCAACCAAAAAAAACCCCAAATGAGTGCTAAAACAGATCAAGCCTGAACTCTCCCTGGAAGCCAAGATTATGAAACTATGGCTGTTGTACTTTGACCACATCATGAGAAGGCACGACTCATTAGAAAACACAATAATGCTAGAAAAGATGGAGGGTAGTAGAAAAAAACGATGACCACATGCCAGATGGCTAGACACAATCAGGGAGGCCGTGGACCTGAATCTGCAAGACCTGAGCAGAGCAGTTTAGGACAGGGTGCCTAGGAGATGTGTTATCCCGAGAGTCACCATGAATCAAGGCCAACTCAAGGCCAAATTGACAACAAACAACAACAAAAACTGTGTTACTGCATTCCAAAAGTCCAAAATATTCAAAAACAAAAAACGAACTCTGAAATATTTCTGGTCCCAAGTATTTTTGATACGGGATACTCAACATGTGCCAGCTTCCATTACTCAGTGATAACCTGTGGAAGTAAGGTGGGGGATCACCTCCAATTCACTTTGCAAGGTGCCTCCATTTTTAATATTTCACCCACCACATTCTTAGAAGCAGTGCCATGTCTGGGATGGATTTGTATTCTTTCTCTCAGCCAGTAAATGCATGGTTGGTCTGTGTTCCTCTCCCTGGAAAATAACAGTAGCAGTGCCCGTTCAGCTTCCAATGCATTCTCATTCCACAGTTAAATATTTATTTAAATTTACATCTCACCTGGAAGGCACAAAGAGGAAATAACTCATTTAAAAACAAATGCAATGTGTACTAGCCATTGGCACTCATAGCTTGTAATACCTTTTTCCAGCACTGATTGATGCACTGGCTGAGCCTGCACCCTTCTTTTGAGAGAGAGAGAGAGGGAGAGAGAGAGAGAGAGAGAGAGAGAGAGAGAGAGAGAGATGATCTGCAACAGTTATCCACAGGCTAGACTAGAACACAGAAAGACTAGCATTAATCTGTTATCCAAGTTAGACCAGATCACAGAAACATTAACTTTCTTTTACAGATTTACTACACTCCCTAGAAGCTATGTGAAGGGATCTTGCAGCACCTTTGAGACTAGCTGAAAATGTGACAAAATGTGGTAGCATGAGCTGTTGTAGACTTGGATCTACATACTCAAATGCATTTGGTCCAAAAGAATCTGAGGAATAGATTAAAGTCTACAAAAGCTCATACTACCAGCTTCTAACTTTCACTTAGACTCAGAAGTGTTGCAATATCCCTTTGCATATTGATTTTCCAGACTAACACAGCTATGTCTTTGGATGCTACCACTCCTAGAGGCTGTAATCCAAACCTTTCCAAACATTAAGTAAGATTACTGTATTATATTTTAAGTGTAGCTGCCTTTGAATGCTCCAACTGGTATAAAACTCAGTGGCTAGATTCTTAGCTTGTTAAAAGGTCTTCACTGTTTCCCACTTTGTTTCAGGCTAAATGCAGAGTTTTCTTTTTGTACTGTAAATGCCTTGGGTCCAAGCTGTTCAGGACTTTAAAGGCTATCCTAATTAATCTATCTGCCAATTAATTTCTCCTTTGCCAGCCCTTCTTCAAGTGTCTCTGCTTCATGAAGTTAGATGCAGGCTTACTAGTGAGAAAGGCCTTTCTATGGTGGCATTCAGGCTATGGTGGTCTCTCTCTGGCCCAGATATATCACTCATGCTATTTATTATTAAGTTTATATTTTGTGGGATGTGGTGGCTCAACTGTTAGGGCACTGACTCTGATGATTGCAAGGTTTTACTTTTTACTTAAATTTATATTTCACCTTCCCATTAAAAATACTTCTCAACAGCAATGAAATGTAAAATTATAATTAAATATAAAAACAAATAAAGCTAGGCTTGAGTTCTGCACCTCATTTGTGGATTCAGATCTAAGTCCAATGTGCATTGGATCAATCCAAACCCTTCTGTTCTGACCAAAGCTCTGAATCCAAACTGAGACTGGGAAATCTGGTGCATTAGTATATATGGAATATAAATAAATATTTATTATTAGTAGTAGTAGTATTCCCCATTGACTTGCCATTCAGAAAATAGAATGTCTATAACTTATTTCTCCACCACCACCACCCACACCCCCACACCCAAAAAATAACATAAAATCTGGAGATATGGTAGACTATAAAAAGATGTACTCAGCCAATTTAAACAGATTATAGAGGGTTTTGTATTAAGCACCTGTAAAAAAATATTTTCCAAAAATAAAAACAGATTTTAAAAAGCTATTGTTGACTGCTCATTCATAGCAATTTATTTCACTCCACTTTTGGCCTGTCACTGTCTTCCTGAAGAACACAATGTAAAGAAGCAGGAGGGTAATGAGAACACTCTTATTTATTATTACAAGAAACTGAAGTGGTGAGAAACCCATGTTCTTCATTTGGGCCTCATCTTGCCCATAACCCACCTATCCCAGGCCTGGCTGCCTACTAAGCTCTTGTAGATGGGGGAATGAAGACTGCTGCCTTTACCCTTTGCTGCTGTTGTCAAGACCTAGGGATATTTGCAATAGTCCCACCCTGATATACATCCCTCCACATTTATAGAGATTTGGGGCAAAGGACCCCCACAAATGTGGAAAAAATGTACTGTTGTTGACAGTAAATTATTTAGGTTGGTTAGAGTACAAGAAGATTGTAAAGAGTCTGAAAAGGGTCTTTCTAAACTGGGAGAATGAGCTTTAAAATGGTAAGTAAAAATTAAGTGAATCAATTATCAAAGGATGCATATGGGGAGGGGGATTTTCCATCTTTATATATACAGTCATGGAATGTGAGCTGGCAGCAAGTAAACAAGTGATCTTGGAGTCATGGTTGATATTCCTATAAATATAAAGCCTATATGTGATGTAAAAAAAAAAAAGACAAATTACAAGTTGGCATAATCAGAAAAGGAATTCGAAATAAAATGTCATATAAAATGTCATGCCATATTTCTACAAATCCATGGTGTGACCACATCTGGAATATTGTGCACAGTTCTGTCTACTGCACTTTGAAAGGAAGTTGTACGGATGGAAAATGTGCTTTAAAGGGCAACCAAAGTGACCAAAGAACTGGAGTAACTCATCAGTAAGAACAGATTGCAGTGTTTGGAGCTGTGTAGCAAAGGGGGAAAAAATCAAGTATGGAGAGATGTGATAGAAATGTATAAAACTGTGCCTCTCTTATAATCCTTAGAACCCATGGTCATCCCCTAAAACTGAATGGAGGGAGATTCATGTTTGGTTGCCAGGTATTCAGAATAGTAATAGCAGACAGTCAAAATGCATGGCACAAAATGTGAGGGAGAAGTGGAAAGAAGAAAGAGAAAGTCTGGCCCTCAGTCTAATCACATCCACAGCTCACTTGAAAGAACATGTGAAGAAGGCCTATATAAATTCTGGACTACCACAAGATGTCAAATCTCACTGGAATTCCCAAATCCCAGGAAATCTCATGTTGGCAAGCCAATAATCATAGATACAGTATGTGCAATGCTTGGCTGGGAGAAGAGGAAGAGTAGGTGTGAGCTTCACTTGCAACAGACAAACATCCACACCACCTGGTATGTATGTGAAGCCATTGCTGCATACCAAATACTGAGGACAGGGGTTTCTGTCTATTGTGAGTGCAGCTGGACCATGCTCTTCCCATTGTGCTGGGGATTTGGTGCGTCCTGTATAACACCCATACAGGACAGGTTTACAGCTGTTAAAAACATTATGTCTTGCATGAAACAAAGCATCTGGCATCTTAGATTCAGGACAGATAAGAGTAAGTACACAGAGCATAGTGAAACTGTGGAATTCACGACTAAAACATGCAGTGATGGATGTTAACCCGATGGCTTTAAAAGGGACTGGATACATTCATGGTGGATGGACCTATAAATAATACTAATACAGAGAATCAAGAACATTTCTATCAGGTTGTAAAAGAACTCTAAAAACTAAACAGGAACAAATAGAAAACTATAGCTTGTGAGAAGCAGAGCTTTCAGAAGGATCGGGACCTCTTCCTGGTCAGTGCAATGAGCAGCAAAATATGACTCCCTTCTTTCTTCAACAAAGTTGCACATATCTCAACTAAAACCAAAAGAAAATGTGTTAACAGATCAATATGGGAGAGAAGGCAAAGGCACCCCTACATTTTGGTTCCTTGTTAATATAAAGCCTCTACCGGCATTGTTATATTGATGGGGCTATCCAAACAACTTTGGAATCAAAAATTAATTTTAAATTTTAGTGAGACTAAGTGCTTATGCATAATGCAGTAATGTACAATACAGTATCTTTTTGCCTATATTATGAACAATGCAGTCACTTGGAGAACTGCCTTAGAGACTGGTGTACTCCCATTCATCTGGGATTTCCAAACAGAGGTTGGATAGCCACTTCTTAGGAATGTTTTACTTTGGGTTCTTGCACTGGCAGGCAATTAAAACTGGATGGTTCTCATGAACACTTCTAACTGTATGGTTCTATGAGTGAGATTGGAGCAATCAGTGTTCCAAAGTCCTAAGTACTGAATCTAGCACCAAAGCATATTCGGACTATTAAAAAAGTATTATTTTTTAAACTAGGAAAAAATGCAGTAGAGTAAGTAGATGCTGCTTACTCAAGGATTACCCTGACTCACAATGCCTTTTTTCTTCAGACCCGCAAAGTAAAAAATGTTTTTTACAAGCTCCACTGCCCCTTTCTCCTATTTCAGAAGGTAGGCCTACTAAAAAAACATTGATGTTTCCAAGGGTCACTAAGGGAAGGCAGTCTACTTCCTCCTGTGATTTAGAGTTTTCTGTCCAGACATCACAATAGCTATCATGGTGCCCAAAGGCACAGTTGGGAGCAGGGTAAATTACTTCGCCCATCAATTATCATCCAATCATCCCTAAATAATAGAGATTTTTTTCCAAGCACAATGTGTACTTAGTAATTTCTTCCATGTGTTCAGTGTAGCTTACTCCCAGGTAAGTGTGAATAGGATAAGACTGCACACAGCCTTTGTTATTGCTGGGAGGGCTCTAGTACAATAAATGTCTTAATTTCTGAATGCACGTGTGCTTGGTCATTTACTGGTAGTATACTTTTGACTGATAATTTGTATGGGGGCTGAACAACATAGGGGGCCTGGTGATCCAGTTTTGACTCATCATTTGAAGAGGGTGTCATCCTTCCCTAGGACCTTATCAGACGGGAGGAATTTCTCTTTATTGCGAATGGAGCCAATTCAAATTCACGTGAATTCACTAGTGAATTCATGTGAATTCCAATTGCGTTCAGAATGACTTCCCATTACCCGAAAATGACCCCCCATTGCCCGAAATTGTGTTAGATGCTTTAATTCGCAACAACATAAAACCCATGATTGCGTTTGGAATGACTTCCCTTTTGCCCGAAATTGTGTGAGATACTTTAATTCGTAATAATGTGAAACTCCATTATTGCGTTCGGATTGCCATTGGATTATACTTCCAATTTCTGACGTCTGATAAGGTCCCTAGTCTAATGTTGGAGTGGCTCAAGTCCCATCACACCACACCTGTTCTGGGGTCCATGGCAAGACTATCTGGTTCTGTCTTTTTAATTATAATAATAGCAGGCTGCTGGTGCTTTAATATTATTTATGCTGGTTCATTTGCTGCTTACTGTGAAGACACGTAACATTCCTGAAATCTTCTCCCACCTCAAGCTGGTCTTTTTCTGGTTATTCAGATTGCCTCCTTTCCATGAACATCTAAGTAAAAACAACAACTAGGAATAAATAGAGTGGGAACAAGAATAAGTTTCACTACCTAAGACACACACAGACTGATTAAACAATCAACCTACCAAGAAAGATAAATAGAAGATTAAGCAAGGCTATTCAACAAGACAAAAAGGAATTAAAGGATGAATCAGCAAGACCAAAAACTGTTCACCCATCACCACAGCTTTTTCATGATCGGCTACTAGTAACAGAATTGGGGGGGGGGGGCATTGAAAGAGGCTGGTTTTATAATTTCAATTGGCTCAAGTAATCCTCCTCTTTGAGCGGTGGAGAATGCTGCTCAAATTCATCCCTAGCCTGCACATTAGAGCTGTCAGTGATACACCTCGGCTCCCCCCTCTACATCACACCAGATGTCTTCCATATATCATGTTAGGAACATACTATCCACCTTTCCCCCACTCATTTTTGGTGTCTAGATCTCTGGATGGGTCTGAAGCACTTTGGACTGTACTGCTCTGCTCTGGAGCTGAATGGACCAAGAGATTGTAAAAACTGGTCCAAATCAGCCAGACTTGCTTAGTTATTTGGCATTCACTTGAATCAGTTTCACAGTCCTAATTAAAACACAGTCCTAAATAAACAAACAGTTGAAACCTACTTCAGCAAACAAGCCAGCTGAAAAGCCAAAATGCTTCTCTCAAAAATTTTTTGCCTGCTGTCTTTGCTGTTATCCTTCGGACACCAGGTGAACTCCATCCTGTTATCTTAAGCTTTTAGTGCTGTTTGAGATCTCTTAATGGCCTTTTATCTTCTACCTTTCTATTATGTTGTCGGTTTAATGGTATAATATTTTATTGTACTTTATTATTATAATTTTTATTGTGGCCCTGTTATAGCAAGAGGTAGGGTGGACACTTTATTAAAAACACACCATAACTTAAAAGAAAACTTTAATGGACACCAAATGTGGCTGGCAATTGTCAATTGAAACCAAAAGGTATCACACTAACACAAGGAAGCTTTATGACTTTCTGATTATCAGTTGCTCCTAAAGGAAACATCTCTATATGTGTTTTTGATTCAAATTTGGTTCACATATTCTTTGGTCTAGCAGGACAGTGGCTGCGTTAATCTATTGTTACCAAAACAAATGCTTGCACTCCTGTTGTGGCATAATCCTTCATATTTAAGAACCTCCATTTCAGTAGATCCTTATATTGGTCATAAAGACACAAGGAAAGCAATGCTGGATCAGGCCAACATCCTCTTTCCTAGTGTGGCCAGCCTGATGCCTATGGGAATCATAGTGGAAAGGACTATCTAGTCCAACCCCCTGCCATGCAGAAATGCACAATTAAAGTACTCTTGAGAGACAGGAATCCCACAAACAAGGCAAGAGCACAATAGTATCATATCATTTGTATTCCCAGCAGCTGGTACTGAGAAAGGTACTGAGAAAAATTGCTATGACTAGTTGCCATTGATGCCTTTATCCTCCATTAACTTGTCTCTTTTAACAACTGTCCAGGATGGTGATCAACTGTCCAAGTTGATGTGATCATCTACTACATTTTGTGGAAGTGATTTCCACAATTTAATTATGCACTGTTTGAAAAACTGTTTCACCTTGTCCGCCATGTACAGTGGTCCCCCGGCTTACGAATACCCCGGCCTACGAAAATCCCGGTCTAAGAAAGAGTCGGGGCTGGAAAAACGGCCCTGGTTTACGGAAAAACCCCCGGTTTACGAAAATAAAGTGGTGGGAAATTCAAATGGTGCGGGGGCTGGTTTAAGGCCCCCGGTTTACGAACTTTTCGGTTTAAGAAAGGGGTGCTGGAACGAATTAATTTCATAAAACGGGGGACCACTGTATCTCCCTGCCATGTATCTTATTTATTTATTCATTTATTTATTTGCTGCTTTTCTCTCCGAAGGGATCCAAGATAGCTCACAGATTTAAAAACCACTACAATAATAATAATAATAATAAACAATTGAAATAATCTAGAAACAATTTTAAATTCCATTAAAAATATAACAGAAGTTAAAAGGTAATATGCATGCTCAGTATGAAAACCACAGTGGTGTGCTTATGTTTGAAATGCTTGCTTAAATAAAAACATCTTGGCCTGCCGTTGAAAGGTAAGCAGGGAGAGGGCCAGTCTAACCTCCAGCAGAAGGGAGTTCCATGGGGTGGGAGCAGCCCCCGAGTAGGGTCTCTTTCTCTCTCTCTCGCATCTTCACCAAGCGAGCCTGGGATGGTGGTGGGACTGAGAAAGCCCCCCAACCATCTTAGTGTTGTGGCATGTTCATATGGGGAGATAGGATGCTCTTCAAATAATGTGGACTAAAACAGATTAAGCCTAAGTATCTTCCAAGTCACCCACCCCTACTCATACCATGAATCACTGATGTTCATGATCCATGTGTTTTCTTTTGCTCTGCCCGGAGGATGCATATTCCCACTACCTTTTCCTCTCTCCTGTTATCTTTCCCAGCACCATTTCCTTCTTCTATATGTGCCATTATTTGAAATAGCCACATTGCAGCCTCTGATGCTTTACTGAATCCCAGAACAAGAGGAATATGCATAGTGGGCCTACTTGAAGATTTATTGATATGGCCCGAAGGCATTTCCAGGTTGCCTTGCAGGCGGCTTTCAACCATGCATCTGATGATTGCTTATTCACTGCAGCACAACTCCTTATTTTTCTGGATTTAGTAAAATGCTCCCTATAGGTTGGAGATTGGTTGCAGCAGGCAGTGCCACAACTAGAAGTGGCAGCAGCAGGAACACCTAGCAACTGGCTCAGCACCCCTTGTGAGTCCAGAGAATAGATAAATGACTTGGCTGTCTGCCAATGAGGAGCGCTGGAAGCAAATTTTCTCTGATTGCCTCCTACCATGTTAATCAGAAAATGAACAAGATAATAACAACTTGATCTGCAAACCAGTTGAATCGGAGTAACTAATTCAACCTGTTCTAAGGTTGCATCTGGAGAAACTAGTTAAGATGGCGTATTGGACTTCAGCTAATTTAGTCATACAACATTCAGTGTGCAAAGGGATCTGGTAGCACCTTTGAGATGAACTGAAAGAAAGAAGCTGGTAATATAAGCTTTCGTAGATATAGGGGCTTTCTAGATTGGCAAAAAGAAGTGTGTTCATGGCTGCATGAAACTCTAGCCTTTAGATGAGAAAAAGGGAAAGTGTGCCATGAAAATGCTTTTTTTTTTTTTTTTTTTGCATTTTAGGGGAGAAGAAGCGCCTTTAAAAAGGTGCTGGTTTTCCCAGCTTCTTTTTTAAAAACTGCGGACCAGCGCAGCTCCATCTAAAGGCTGTTGTGCAGCTGCTAAGCCTTAAGGAAAAGGCAACTTCATGTCACACTTTCCTGCCAATCTAGAAAGCCCCATAGTCTACTTTCTCAGATGCATGGGATCTTCAAGACAATGAGAATAATGCTGTCATCCTACATACCCTTGCATGGGGAGCAGGCCTCATTTAATTCAATGATCAGTAAACTTTCATACTGAAGATGGAGAAAGCTTATTTTCAGCAGCTCCAGAGAACAGGACCCAGAGCAAATGGATGCAAAGTACAGGAAAACAGATTCCACCTAAATATTAGGAAGAATTTCCTGACATTAAGAGCTGGTTGACAGTAGAATATACTGCCTTGGAGATAGGAGAGTCTCCTTTGCTGGAGGTTTTTAAACAGAGGCTGGATGGTCATCTGTAAGGGGTGCTTTCATTTTGTGTTCCTGCATGGCAGGGGGGTTGGATCAGATGGCCCTTGGAGTGTCTTCCAACTCTGTGATTCCAAACATGCATACAACTGTACTCAGTACAGTTGTCTCAGCCTCACAGGTATCTTCAGCTGTGTGACATTAATTTGAATAGGAATGCTACTTCTATGGAGTGGGACTCACCTGAGTTGACCAAGCAACCAAGGTTCGTTGCCTTTTAATTATCCATCACTTACAAGCCAAGTGAACCAAAGGATTGTTGAGAATCAATACATGGCCTCTTAATGTACTGGGGGAGGTTGGGGATCCACAGAGGATCCCATAGGATATCACAGACTACACAGATTAGAACAAGACAGTCACTTCGGCACTAAACAAATGCACTTGAAAGTAATTCCTACTGATTTCAATGGGAAATGTATTCTTTCAAAATTCATGTGCTTAAAGCTGCACGCCAAATATTCTGCCAATGTATCTCCATCACCGAATTGATTCTGTTCCATGAAAATAATGACATTTACGTACCTGCCCAGAATTCAATGGAATACTTCTATTGGATCCTTCTATTTTAACCAGAATCAGTGGTCCTTCTCTTTCCTTACAACCTCCTGTACACAGTAAAAATCTGCTCTTGGTGGCTGTACCATCCTCTGAAGCAGAGTTTGGATGCCAAGAAGACCTCCACCAGGAAAGGGAGATTCTGCTGCTATTAGACTGGAATTTTACCACTGTTGAGATTTGAATTACATCACTGGATATGGAAATACATCACTGAACCCTGGCTCTGGTTCATTGGGAACAAAATAAATAGGAAGTAACAGATAGATTTAAACAGGTCTAGACTTATTGTTTAAAACATTTCCATGTGCAAGCAATAACAGGGATGGGGATACTGTAGTCACATGCAAAATCCTCAGCAGACAAAAATGGGAAGGGGGCAGCCAAGATAGCTTTTTAATTGATATTCTGGACCCAATGTTCTCTGTGAGTTTGACTTTCTTTTGGGAAGAAACACACATCCTAAATTCTGAAGATGCCAGCCACAGAGGCAGGCAAAACATCAGGAATAAATTCTTACAGAATGTGGCCACATAGCCCAAAAAACTCACAGAAATTTATACATCCTAAGTCTTTGGCTAGTGGGGGAAATTAAGATAAAATATGTAACCAACAATAGTTTACTCAAATGGCATAAGAACATGTCTCTCCATTTTTGTATGTGTACATAGGTTTGTCTTATGCTTGCCATAAGTCAGAAACAATGTGAAAGCACACAATAACAAACGTCTTCCTCATATACTTAGACCAATGGGGCAAAGGTACAGGGATGATCTACAAGCCTATGGCACCTATAAGATATATTATTAGAAATGCTTTAATAAATGGTGGTAAGCCCATCATAGAGCCTGTTCCAGCTTTTCCCTCACTCTTCACTCCTTTGGATGACTTACTTCCATTCCTCCTCTTTGGCTCCTGTAGATTTTCTTTATCTATTGATTCATCAGGCCTTTGTCTCCTTTCTTCCTTGAGTGGCAAGATTCCTCTTTCTCTGCTTCCATTCCTTCATTTTCTTATTTCTTCCTCATTGCTCTGGAAATGCAAAAGGTTGTGACATCAGTACAGCTAAGTTGATGGAAATAAAAAGACCAAAGCTTCTGGATTTTTTGTTTGTTTGTTTTTTGCTGTTCCAATTCTCAGTGATCTCGTATCAGGTTAGCATATATCTGGGATGGATCCAGATGTAAATGTGTGAAACTAATCTGGTAGAAATGGACTCCCTTGCCTCCTCTTCCTCACAACACCTCCATATCTCCATGATAATGTCACACATAGGATCTAGGGACCCTCCTGACTGGAACAAGGGAAAATCCCAATAATTGTTTGGATGCATCTTTAATGAGCAATAGAAGACAGATTTTGGGATCCATAGGCTTCAGCACGACCACCATCATAAACTCCTCAGTTCATTACAGCACAAAATGTTTGAGAACTTCAGTAAATCCAGCTTTTGATAAATATAATATCAGCTAGCAACTTGTTCCAAAGCTTCTTTTGATTAACAAAGTGGCTATCCTTACCATATACATACAATTGCCCTTGCTATAAAAATTCTTACTAAGCACTGTGGTAGAAAACAACATATACCGGTATGTGTGCAACAGCACCCACACAAAATCCTGTGTGTCCAGGAGTGAAGTCCATAAGCTGAGGGTTGACGGAAGCAATAGTTAAATCACCAATTGCTTTGATGGATTCAATTATATCTATCAGTGGTGTACTCAGAGGTGTAAAGCAATGGGGTGTATCATTTAGAACCCAGATGACAGAAGCTGAAAGCAAGAGGCAGGCTCCAAACCATTTCCTAAGCCATGGAGTACTTTCTGCATTTTAGTTGCTGCAAGATTAACGCCTGATGAAAGAGTAGGGGGAAGGGGGCATCTTTTGTGCAACCCTTTATGCCATTCAGCTTCAAAGAATTTGGAAAGGCATGGCCTGAGAAAGTACTGTTAGGTTGACAACAAAAGAAGGCTAAAGGCATTCTGTACCTTACTTTACATGTCCAAAAGGCATTTTTGCATTCTGTAATAGGAAGCGCTGGTTTTAGAAAAGCTCAGATCAAACAGGATCACATCCCTATCTTAAGGATAAATGCAGGATCTTGGCATTTTATATATCCAGCTGGCTTATGAAACCAAGTATAAACCTAGGCCTGCTGTTCATCTTAAAATATGGCATAAGGGTGTATATCTGCTGACATGCTCCAGGACCTTCTTGGAGGCCAGAGAGGGAGATTTGGAGATGTGGTAGCTACGAAAATAACCCAGGCCTCCTATGACAAAAAGGAATTAAAAATAGACTCGCTTAGCTAGCGGTTTCCAACTCTGGAGCACTCAAGGCCTGATGGAAATAACTCTGGTCATTAGGTGGTGAATGGCCTTGCCTGTAAGGGAAGAATTAGCAAGAATTTGGTGTCTCTAGGAACATTGTCTTTCTGGAAGGAGTAGCTCCTTTTGTGGGTGGTAACTGGAAGGTTAAACAATAAACAAGGCTTTTGAACAGGAAAATAAAAACTGACAGGTCAAATGGACCCCTCCCCCTCAGAAGCTGTGGTTGGTGAAAACCTGAAAACTGCTGACTTTGGGGGGTCTTTGCATTTCAATAAAACTATTGCAGAGTAATAGCTCTGAAGGCTCAGCAATCTGCACTCTCTGGTTTGGAGCAAAGCCCATAATTGTTCCCCTAGATAGCTGCCTCATACCAATCCTTACAATGGACAATTCTGTTGTTGTTGTTGTTGTTGTTGTTGTTGTTATGTGCCTCCAAATCCACTTATGGCCACCATAAGGGAGGCTGAGAGTGTGGGCTCACCCAAGGTCAACCAGTAGGTTTCCAGGGAGTCAAACCCTGGTCTTCAGAGTCCCCATGGGAGATCAAGAAGGGAATGATAGCCATAGTTTCAGCACTCAAACCACTAAACCATGCTGGCTCTGAGCAATTAGTTCACTGAAGTTTTGATCTGACAGTTTATTTGCAGTGTACCTGGTCTGCAAGGATCAGTTGATTCTGGCGCAACGTTTTATAGAGCAAATGATTTGGGAAAAGAAGTTACAATACTGCATACCTTGAAGTACTTTTTGAAATGTTGCCTTTGTTGCCTTTCTACACAGAAGTAATCCTGCCTTCAACCAAGTGACAATTTACTACAGTTCAGCCCATGGAGTAAAAGGAACAATGGACCCAGACCCTTATTGTAGTTAAGGAGGCAGCCTTATTTACTGCATTTATATCTTACCTTTCTTCCAAGACGCTAAAGATAAAATATATTCTCTGCCGCCGCCACCACCCCACCACTATTTTATTCTCACAACAGTCTCAGAGCTGGTTCCGCTTGAGGCATTTAGCTGCCTGGGGCAAAGGATAAGACACTCTCATTGCCATATACATATGTGAACTGGACTAGCAGTTGAATTTTCCTTCAGCATGGTGAATGGGAAAGTGTTTTGTCACTGCACCTGAGGAAACAGCCTAGTTTAGGGAATGCAGGCCAGGCTATGTGCCACCCACACCTCTCCCTGCCAACAGCAGGCAAAAGGCCAAGAAGCTCAGGAAGAGCGGTTGGGAAGGCTGCCACTGCTCATCCCAGCATCTACCACCTAAAGCCTTTGCCTCGCTCTGCCGTATGGTTGTTTGGGAGGTTAGGCTAAATTATGGGGATGATCCCAAGGTTATTTCAAAAAGGTGAGGGGGGATTTTAACTTGTGCCTCTTGAGTCCTAATCCAATACAGATTAAGCAGCCTTGGAACCCTCTGGAAATTTTAATGTGCATCTTTCGCAATCCTTTATCTTTGGCCACAGTGGGTGAGGCTGGTAGGACCCATGGGGGCTAACAAGTTTATGGAGGATCAACAAGGCAAAGCTGTACAAGATCAGTATACACCTTCTTTCTGTGGGTCAAACTGTGGATAAATGGAATAAACGATACTGGACTGCAGGGCAGATGGGATTTGTTTCATTTCATCTTCCTAGTACAGTGGTCCCCTGTTTACGAAATTAATTCGTTCCAGCACCCCTTTCTTAACCCGAAAAGTTCGTAAACCGGGGCCCCTTAAACCAGCCCCCGCACCATTTGAATTTCCCACTGCTTTCTTTTCTTAAACCGGGTTTTTTCCCGTAAAACGGGGCCGTTTTTCTGGCCCTGGCTCTTTCTTAAACCGGGGTTTTCGTAGGCCAAGGGATTTGTAAACCGGGGGACCACTGTAATTACTGTTTTGTGCCTTCAAGTTGTTTCTGATTGATAGCAACTCTAATGGGTTTTCCTGGCAAGAGTTGTTCAGAAGAGGTTTGCCATTGCCTACCTCAGAGGCTGAGAGAGTGTGACTTGTCTAAGGCCACCCAGTGAGTTTCCATGGCTGAGTAGGGATTTGAACTCCGGTCTTCAGAGTCATAGTTCAATGCTCAAAAAAACTATGCCATGATGACACAGAAGAAAATGGACAACACAAGTCATGCAAAACCCACCCAATGGTACATAGGAAAAGAAAGTAAGACCGTGATTCAGACACAAGCTAGGCAAAGAGCGCATGGCTAAATTGTATGGTTGATCTACAGTACAGTATTTGGGCTGCTGGAGCAAACTCTCTCTTCCCTCCAGATGGTTCATGTAGTAGAGCTGTGGGTTGCCCTGTACTCCTATCAGATGACATGCATAGCTATTATTTGTGGAACTTCCTTCCAAGCTATTTCAGTCACTTAAGCCACTTGTAATTGGGGTTATTTGAGATGTAGTGCCGGAGAAGAGTTCTGCAGATACTGTGGGCTGATAAAAAGACAAATAAATGGGTCCTAGAGCAAATCAGGCCTGAACTCTCCTTAGAAGCCAAGATGAGAAAGCGAGTCTGTTGTCACCCAGTGGGTTTCCATGGCCAAGCGGGATTCAAGCCCTGGTCTACAGACTCTGAGGGTAGCTACACAGCAGCATTAAAGCCGTTTGACACTACTTTAACTGCCATGACTCTGTCCTATAGAATCCTGGGATTTGTAGTTTAGTGAAGTATTCAGCAACAGAAAACCACGTCTGAGTAAATCTCGCCAAGAAAGCCCCTTGATGGGCTCACCATAAGTTAACTTGAAGATACTCTGCAAAAATTAGATAATAGATGCACCCATCCTATGACTGGTGGGAAGGTAAATGGAGAGGAATTCCCCCAGGCCATACAAGAGAGATAAGCAATCAATCAGGAATCCGAAGCTCCTGGCACTCTCTTTTCAGAGGCAAAGCCAAGCCGCTGTTGCACAATTGCCTGAGGATGATGAGAGAATGCCTCTGATAGGAGTTTTGTATTCAAGTCATCAAGGAAGAGAACTGTGGTCATCCAGGAGGCATTAAGTCCCAACTTTTTCATGACGCCTAGAAAGTGAAACCTGTCCTTTGAGGGAAGGGAAGAGGAAAGAAGAGCATCCCAGAAATCCCAATAAGAGAGAAACAGGCGACCTTGTGGATGAGACATCTGGAGGACTCCAGTCTTCCACTACTTTTCTTAGTTCTTGCAGATTAATATCTGTGACCTCTTTGATTCAATGATTGGGTCCATCCATCTAGCTCTCTTCCTCTTGTTCTCCTTCCCTTCCCTTTTCCTTGCATTATTGTCTTTTCTAGTGAGTGGTGTGTCTTCTCAAGACGTGGCCAAAGCAGGAGAGCCTCCGTTTAATCCTCTTGGCTTCCAGGGAGGTTTCAGGCCTGGTTTGTTCTAGGCCCCACTTATGTGTGGTTGGGTTTTTTTTGGCGTTCTGCTCGGATGTTAATATCTCCCTGCGGTTTCCTAGTCGTGGATACAAACCAACCTATTCACTGCCTTTAGCTTCAGCGAAGACTAAGTTCTGAACATATGTATAAGCCCAAACGAGGAGGGAACCCACTTTCCCTCTCTTCTAAAAACGAGAATCCAGAGACGTGCCCTATTTAATGCGGCCTTCCCACTGCGGTGCAGTTGAGGATCTGGGCTTTCACCTCCGTTTTGAGCGAAGAGCCTCTTCAGTCCCTAGAGGGAAACCCACTACGATTCCCACTCCCCGCTTTCCCTCTCCCTACAACCCCGTGTTTCCTTCAGGCACAACAGCAACCAAGGGCCCAAGAAAAAGCTGGATGGGGAGGCTGCTTTGCTTTCAGGGCTGCACAGGGCCAACCTGGGTCCTCTCCTCTTGGCTTCAGAGATGAGAGACATAACCTCGGCCTCTTCCTTCCCCCACTTTGCTTGAAGCCCATAAAAGGGGTGGGTGGGGGAGATTCCTTCCTGTGTGTGTGTGTACGTGTGATCTCCCCCTCCCTTGCCATTTGGCAGCCTTTCCAGCCTTGCAGGGAGGCGGATCACGTGCGGGAGCTGTGTTTGTCTGGCCTTGGAGACTCTGAAGCTGGCTCTCTCCTATTTACATTCCGCCTGCCCTGGGCCTGAAGCGAAAGGCCGAGCGAGAGAGCGAGCGAGCAGAGAGAGCTGCTCCAGTCTCTTCTTCTTTTGCTTCTTCTTCTTCTTCGGCAGCCTTTGCGCAGCAGCACTTCCCCCTCGCCTGCCTTTTTCCACCTCCTCCACACACCCATCCTTTTCTCCCTCCCTCCTTCCTTCCCTCCATCTCTCCTTCCCTCCTCCTCTCCTTCCTCTGGCTGCTTTGCGAGACGTGGGAAGGAAGGAAGGAAGGAAGGATCGAGGAGGGGGAGAGGGACGGAGATAAAAGGGAAGCTGCGTGCGGAACCAATGCGCTCGAGGGCGGCTTTCGGTGGCGGAGCAGAACCTTGTAAATGAGAGATTTCCGTTCACAAGGCTCCGCTTTGCACGGGGCCTCTCCTGAGCGCCCTTGAACTGCCCGGCCCGATCTCAGCGGCGGCGGCGGCGGCGTCTCCAGAAAGTAAATCAAACCGAGCTTGGCTGGCTGGAGAGATGGCTGGCTGGCTGGCTGGCTCCGGGAGGAAGAGCGCGGCGGCGGCGGCTGCTGGGCACAAACAAGGCTTGGCTGGCTTGTGCTAAGCAGAGGGAGAAGGGCTCAGCTGCCAGCCCCAGCCAAGCCGGGGGTCTCTATGCCAGGCGCTTTTGATGCGCCTCCTGCAGAAGCTGCCCTCTCTTTGCCAGGCAGAGAGAGGCTGGCCTGGGAGCTCTAGTTTGCACCCCAAGAAGAAACACTGGGCAGGGGGAGCGGAGAGAGAGAGAGTATGGGGAAGAAGGGGCCCTTGTCCTCGGGGGTAAAAGAAAGCCAGCCAAAGGCAGCCCCCACTGGAACAAATCTGGCCCTGATAGGGTCCGGTTTAGGGTCGCCCCAAGTCGGAAATGGTTTGAAGGCACACCTCCACAACAATAGGCCCGAAAACATAGCCCAGGGGTAGCCCCTTTGGACATCTAGCGAAGTACAGCTATCATCCGAAACCCACAAGACAACGAGACCTTTATTGAGACAACCAAAATGCACATTATATATGTTACAAGCTTTTTCATCAGGCAAAGGTGTTGAAAATGACACATGAGAAAGAGAGAGAGAGAGAATTGTGGTGTTAATCACAGCTCTGCGTTTGACCAAAATGTCGTGGAGAAGCCCACCAGCGTGGATTTCTTTCCACACCATCTCCACTCTGGTGCCACACCACCAACTTCGGCTCCCAGAATGCCATAGCACTGAGCCAGGGCGGTTAAAGCGGTGTCAAATCCTATTATTCCTGCAGCGTTGATGCAGCCTTTGTAGCTTTTCTTTAGCAAAGGCAAAGCATACAAACCCTCCCCGCCCGCCCGCCCAGCCTCCCAAACACTCCTTTGTTTTGTCCTCTTCTCAGTTCTGGTCAAGCAGGCTTCCCAGGGTTTGGAAACAGGACCGAAACCTGAAAAACCTGGTTTGCAGCGATGCATTGTCAGGCCCAACCGGACAGGACGCGATCTGGCACTCTTTCCAGCTCTCAGAAGGAGAAGAAGAAAAACATCTGTCTCCAGCGCTCGCTCGCTTTCTCTCTCTCTCTCTCAACAGATCTGAGCCCTGATATTAAAAACAGGTGCGAGCGGGTTTTTTTTTTCTTTTCCAAAAAGTGCTGCCTCAAATTCAGCCCCGGAGGGCTCTCTGGTATATGTTTCCCCTCCCCCGAAAGTCAGTGAGACTCTCTGGCCTTGGAAAGGCCTCCCAGACCTCTCCACTCGGCATTTTGGGTTGACACTGGCCCTCTTTTTGTTACTGCCTCGTTGCAGTGCGATCCACGACGCCTTCAAGCCAAAGTATTCCGACAGGCGGCTTCTGGATTGTGCAGGAAGGCAGTATGACTTTTATTTAAGAGTGACATTCAATTCGCAAAAAGGGACTTCCCTTTTTCGGGTAATCCTCAAATCCCAGGAACTTGAATTAGGGTTACTTCCAAACAAGACTATGCCTCTGGAGACCAGGGTTCAAATCCCGACCTGATCATAAAAACCCAGAAGTCTGAGGATGGCAATGGCAAACCCCCTCTGAAGAAACCAGCCAAGAAAACCCTATGACAGGTTCTCCTTAGGGTCGCCAGAAACGACTCGAAGACCCACAACACACACACACACACACACACACACACAAGGTCAGTAGTTGCATCTAGCAGCGGTGACCAGAACTTTTCCTTGCTCTACTACGTTGGGGAATTGGCTTCAGAAATATATACCTCTACGGATATTTCTGCCCCAAAGGCCCCAGCAAGCCTTACTACTGTTGAGCGGCTGCGAAGCGGTGGGAGCCCTTTAACCCTTCTGGGTTAAGAAGTCAAAGCAAACGCTGCTGGAGAAAGAAATTAACACCTTCGGGCAAGCCACTGGCCCACATGGGTCGCCTTTAAGGTGCCGGGGCCTCAGGGGCCCCTTGCACCCGGTTCCTCCTCCTCCTCCTTTCTAAAGAACCAAACCCGGCTCTCCCACAACTCCCCCCCAGCCCCCCCCCCCCGAGTAATCCGATTAGCCCCAGTGCTTTTAAAGAGGAAAGGGCCTGGTGCCCGCTTGCCTTTAGAAAAGCAGACAAAGGTCTAAAAGGCAAGGCCCCCCGGGCCCGACCGCAGGGGGCTGACGCCTGACTGTTCAGTCCGGAGGGAGAGAGCAGGTACACGGGAAGAGGCTCCTCTGCGCTCCCGAGGCCCAGAGCTGCACACCGAAACAGGAAAAAGAACAAAGAAAAAAAGAAAGAAAGAAAGAAAGAAAGAAAGAGGAAAAATGCATTTTTTTTCTTGAGACACACGCCGACAAAAAGAATGCATATATAGGGCTAGGACAGGCCTTTCTTTCTTTCTTTCTTTCTTTTCCTTTCTCTTCTTTCTTTCCTTTCTTTCTCTTTCTGCCTTTCTCCAGGCACAATCCTCCCCTCCCCCGTTCCAGAATTAGCTCGCAGAAGCCCCTTTGAAACCAGCCGACAGCTCCCAAATAGCCAGGAGGAATTATGACATCTCTCGGCCTCGCTCTGCCTTTCTTCTTAGCAAACTCCGGCTCCCAGGAAGCCCGCAGCCGGCGCGTTTGGGAGCTCCTTTCTCTTTCTCGGCTCCAGGCGGCTGGAGATGTTCCATTTCCATTCGGCCCGACCCGGGTCTCGTTGACGCGCGTCTGGAGGTGGAAGAGCAAACGGTAGAAAGCAAGGGTCCTGGAAAGGAAGAAGGCCATGGTTTCTGAAAGCCCCTTGGCCCTTTCTCAAGCATGGAAGACCGGTGCAAAATTGTTAACAGAGCGTCAGAGCAGAGGTCAGAATTGTCCTGACCTCCCCAAGTCGCAAACAACCCAACGGGGCCTGTCAATTCGGTGGCCTCAAAGGCCTCTGAGGAAGGAGAGTTAAGTCTAGGAAAGCTTATGCTGCCAACTTCTTGCTTTCAGTTAGTCTCAAAGGTGCCACAAGATCTCTCTTAAATAATAAAACCAGTTGGCCTTCCTAAGGTGGGGTGTGTGAATGGTGTGTTGCTCGCTCAGGTTGGACTCCAAACCCGATCAAAACCAGCGTATGCAAATGCTCAGAGCCGTTTAAGGTAGAAATTATTGGCTTCCACGCTGCTTATTGATTTCTGATTAGGAGGCGGTTCTCGGTGAAAGGCTCCGTCCGATTTTACATTTGCTATCCCTACAGGGAAACAGCATTTTACATTTGCTATCCCTACAGGGAAACAGCTATTGTTCTTAAAGCAGACAGCGAGAGAACCTTTACAGGCCAGCCGGAGGTCTGGTGACTTTGGTCCAAAACACACTGCAGAAACAATCTAGTCTGAGACCCATTGAATGCCCTGGTTCAGTGACAGGGGGTTCTGGAAACGGTAGTTTTGTGAGACATTTAGCCTTCTCGCTCAGAGAGCTCTGGTGCCATAATTAAACGTAATTCCCAGGATTCCCTAGCCAGGGCAGTTACAGCTGTCTCAAACTGGATTATTTCTGCATTGTGTTTTGGACGAAATCTGTGTGTTTGTATACAGGCATGGATCCACGATGTGGGCGACCCAAAAAATTCACAGCCTAGTATGCTGTGTGTTTATGCTCCATCGTGGACGTGGGAACAGGCCTCACTTGTCGTTTCTGACAAGCGGGGGGGGGGGGTGGAGAGACAGCCAGGCCTCCCCTCCCCTCCCCTGCACCTACATACCACCCCGGTTCCAAGGCGAGCAATTAACAGCCTCTGAAATAGGTGGGGGTCACGCTGAATCTCATTTGCAAACTTCACAAAAACAACCGATCTGAAGAAAGAGAGAGAGAGAGAGAGAGCTAGAACAAGATCTTCGCAGTGAGGACGAATGTGGCTGCCTTTTGTAGAGCAGCTCGAGCGGATTTCTGGAGCTGCACCGGAGGGGAACATATAGTTTGGAAGGGATTCAAAGGGCTGGTGGCTGTCTCTTTTGTAGCCGCATTTCCAGGCAGTTAAACTTCTCCGACGGCGGCGGCGGTGACATCTGCAGTGTGCAGCTCGTAGCAACTCACCCCCCCATCCACCAGTAAAAGTGATGGGTGGGGAGGAAGTGGAAAGCAACATCAAACAACCAAAATGCAGAGGGGGAGGGGAAGAGGAGGGAAGGGAAGGAATGGGTGGGTGGGAGGTCCAACAACAACAACAGCTTGCAGTCAGGGGACCAGAGCCCTCTGGGCCTCTGCTGCGACACCCCCTGAGCCACATAAAGTTGCCTGGGCCAGAGAACCTGGGCATCAAGCAAGTGGAGGAAAAGCCTTGCATTGCAAACTAAAATGTAGTGGTTGTGGGAAATGCGTGTAGGATCTCCCTCCCCTCCTCCACATTACATTAGTAGAGGAGTATGCAAAGGGATCTAGTAAATAAATAAATAAATAAATAAATAAACAGTAGCACCTTTGAAAAGAGAAGCAGTGGAGCCACTGGTCTGAGTCTGGAGAACAAGGTTCAGTTCGCAGCTCTGCCATGATTGAAACCCACTGGGGGGAGGGGACCTTGGGCAAGCCACACGCTCTCAGCCTCAAAGGCCTCCTCTGAAGACACTGCTCCAAGGGAACCCCCTCAGCTGGAAGGATAGCCCTATGGGTCACGATAAGTCGGGAACGACTTGAAGGCACACAACAACAACAACAACAACAACGCACTTTGGAGAGGAACTGAGAGAGAGAAGCTGGAAGCCTGAGCTTTAGAAGAGGAGGAGGAGAAGATCGGCGTTGGACCTGATTCAGGGACTCTTTGGCCAAACCCACTGGCCTCGTTTTGCTTGCTCTGAGCAGCTGGGATCCTAACCTCCCCCGTCTTTGTGCCTCTGTCTTTCTCTGCCTGTGCCTCTGCACGAAAGCGAGAGAAACTACTCGGCCCCCAGGCTTCCTCTTCCTCTTCCTCCGCCGCTGCTGCTGCTGCTGCTGGCGCCCTTTGGCTTTCGCGCCCTGGGCCTGGAGACCGAGCGGGAGGGAAGGAAGGAAGGAAGAGGGCAGAAAAGGGGGCCGGAGGGAGAGGAGGGGAGCCCCGCGGCGCCCCCCTGGAAACTTGGCCTCTCGGCCTTCCGATCACGCAGCGCGATCCCTCCTACTCCGACCCCTCTCCACCCGCTCCAGCCTGGTGGCACCTTCAAAATAATAGTAGTAGTAGTAGTAGTAGTAGTAATACAGAAAAGGCATATATGCCCCCCCCAATGGCTTCTCGGCCTTTTGGCTAAGATTGTGCAGAAAAGGCATACATGCAAAGGAGAAAGTTAACATAAGCCAAAGCGACAAGAACGGGGAAAGGCCGGAAAGGAGGGAGGAAGGGAAGGCAGAGACCCAGAGAGCGATTCATTGGGGGGGGGGGGAGGTCTGGTTGCAAAAGGAAGAGGAGGAGGAAGGGGAGCGCTGAAAGGCCCGGCGGAGCTGCTGGGGAGGAAGTAGTGGAAGCAGCCGAGAGGGAACGAGGAGGATGGATGGATGGAGGGGGAAGGGAGGCGCCATCTTTTCGTGTCACACACTCCCAGGGGACTGCCTCCCTCTTCCTCTTCTTCTTCTTCTTCCTCCTCCTCCTCCTCTTCTCTGCTCCGGCCTGGTTCTTTCTCTGGAGGCCGCAGAGAAGCCGGCCTTGGGGCAGGCGAGGAGGAGGAAGAGAAAGAGGAAGGCCCCCGGCCCAGGAGCCCCTTCCCCCTCCTGGCCTCGGGGTCAGGGAACCTCCCGCACCAGCTCTAGTAGTAACCCAAGCCACAAGCCAGCCGCCTCCTTCCTTCCTTCCTTCCTTCCTTCCTTCCTTCCTTGCAGAGCCTCCAGCGACGAGGTCCTCCACTCCGTTTGCCTGCCTGCCTGCCTGCCTGCCTGGGAGCTGGGAAGAGGCAGGCCAGGAGAGGCCTAGGGCTGCGCCTGGCTCCAGGCGGGAGAGGAGGAAGGCCGGGGGGCTTCTCGGGGTGTGCTGCTGCTGCTGCTGCTATGGCTTTCTCTCCCCCGTCTTCCTCCCCCTCCTCCGCCACCGCCATTTGGGCCCTTCCACTTGTCACTCAGAGACCTTGCGGGGGAGGAGGAGGACTGGAGAGGCCCTTCGTGGCCTCAGGAGGCCAGGAGGAGGAGGAGGAGGAGGAGGAGGAGAGCCCAGGGGAGGATTCTTCCTTCCCTTTGGCCAGGGAGAGCCCCCCCCCCGGCGCCCTTTGCCCCTTCTCTGACAAGTCCAAGGCGGCCTCCCCCCCCCCCGCCCAATGAAAGCCCTACCAGCTTCAAGCCGAGCTTCTGGATCATATTGTGTCTTTATAACCCCCATATTGTGTCTATATTACCCCCAACCGATACCGCCTCCCGACTTTCCCCGGCCAGGGCGAGCAGATGTCCTCCCCGGCACTGCGACAAGGAGGGCCTTCCCGACAAATGGAGGAGACGAACAGAGAAAAACTGAAAACAGCCATCTGAATCTCCATTCACGCTCAAAACAGGGCGTTTGGGAAGGCCTTTTGGACAGAAGACTGAAACAGAGGACCTGTCCTGAAAAAAGGAGGACATCTGGTAGCCCTGAATATAGGATATTCAAGAAAAATGGGGGCGATGACCAAAGGAAAGCCAAAAAGACTCATATAAATATGAATCAAGGCTAAAACAGAGAACGTTTGGGCATTCCTCCTGGACAGACGGCTACAGTGTTGCACCTGTCCTGAAAAAGGAGGACCTCTGGTCCCCCTGGATGTAGGGCATTCAAGAACTACGGAGGAGATGGCCAAAGAAAAGCTAAAAAGACTCTAATAAATATAAACACATGCTTCTTAGAGGACGTTTGGGAATTCCTCCTGGACAGAAGGCTGAAATGTAAGACACGTTCTGAAAAGGAGGACATCCGGTCCCCCCTGGATGTAGGACATTCAAGGGAAATGGAGGAGGTGACCAAAGAAAAACTGAAAAGACTCCTCTAAATATAAATGCGTGCTTCTTAGTCATGCTCAGAACAGAGGACGTTTGGGGAATTCCTTATGGACAGAACCCTGCAATGTAGGACGTGTCTTGGAAAAGGAGGACGCCGGGCCTCCCTGTCCAAAGGGCCGCTAAGGGTTGCTAAGGGCTGGCTTTGCTTTGCTTCTAGGACCTCCAGCTTTGGAGCCTGAGCCAGAGCAGCTCTGCCGACTTTTCTCCGCGGAGAAGTCCTGCCCAGAGCCGAGCCAAGACGCTTGGACGGCGGCCTCTCTCGCCTCTCACCGCTTGGCTCTGCTGCCACTTTCTTCTCGGGAGCTTTCTCCCCGCAAAGGGACGCTTTGTGTTGCTTTTGACGGCACCCGGGGAAACTGAAGCTGCATCCAGACTGGAGAAATAACCCGTTTTGGCACCGCTTTGATTGCCCTGGCTCAAGGCTATGGCATTCGGGGAGTTGGAGTTTGTTGTGGGGTCCAGAGCGGAGCTCCGCTCCGCTCTGGGCCCCACAACAAACTCCAACTCCCCGAATGCCATAGCCTTGAGCCAGGGCAATCAAAGCGGTGCCAAACTGGGTTATTTCTCCAATCTGGACGCAGCTCTAGTATCAATCTGGCAGGTCTGGCTAACAGACACTCAAGCAAGCGCGCTCCCGCCTCTCAGATCTGCTGATGCGGGAGCTGTTGGGGGGGAAGGGAAGGGAAGGGAAAGGCAAGCGAGGAGGAGCGGGAGCAGCCGCGCCTGGTGAAGGGGGATTTGATGGGTGGTTGGCTTCGCTTCAGGAGGGGGGAGGGAGGTTGGCTGCGCCTGGTAATGAGGGATTTGGGGGGGGGAGGAGGGAGAGAGGGAAGGGCGTGTTGGTTGCGCCTGAGACAGAGAGAGGGAGAGGGAGGGCTGCCTGCCTGCCTGCCTCTCAGTCTCTGCTTGCTTGCGAAGGATGGGAAAGCTTGAAGCGGGGGTGGTTGCGCTTGAGGTTTTTTGGTTGTGTTAAAAAATAATAAATGAAAAAAAAATAGTGGGGGGGGGGCAGAGAGAGCTTTGCATCCCGGCTGTCTTCTGTTTCTAATAAAGGAAGCGACTTTTCTGGAAGAAAGGTGCTGCTGAGGTGGGGGGGGGGGGGCAGGATGAAGGTACTCAGTGCCTGTGCTTCGTGTAGGAAAAGATCGTCTAGAAAGGCAAAGAGGAGGAAAATACTGCCTTTTTTGTTGTTGTTGGGGGGATAAATTAAATAGGTTGCCCCCTGGAAGGTGTAGGGATGTTCTGCTCACCTCCCCAGATGGGAAATGGAAAATGATTTGCGGATTCGGAGAAGGTTGAATAGAAAGAGGTTGTCATAAAGGATGTGTGTGTGTGTGTGTGTGTGTGTAGTGGGGTTGCAATGCTTTCCTCCCGGCCCCAGGGGAAAAAGAGGAGATGGGCAGGGTGGGAGGTGTCTCTTTGTGTGTTGTGTGCGCTGTTGGCTGCTCTGTGTGTGTGTGTGTGTTGGGGGAAATCAAAAGCGAGAGAGGGAGAGAGGGAATGGCCGCCCCCGGCGTCGGGCGTGTTTGGCCGGGGCTGGCCGGAGGGGATTTGATGTGCGTTTCATGGAAGGCAGGAGGGGAGGCTCTGGGCTTGGGTCGCGTCTCCTGTTTCTAATAAAAGGAATCGGCTTTTATTGAAGGATCAACGCAGGCAACCGGAGTCGTGTGGGCTCCAGCCGCCTGGCTTCGTTAGCTGCTAATCTGGCGGCCGAGAGGAAAAAAACCTTTCGCGATCGTTGGAGAAGAGGCAGGAGGGGCTGGGCACACGACGCGGCTGCAAAACCCCACCAACGGCAATAAAGGCATTCACACACACACACACACACACCATAGAGCCCTGTCCAAGATCTGAAAGGGGTCCGGGGGGGGGGAGTTTAGGGGGAATCAGGAGGCCCAGATCCCCTCCTGGCTCAAAGGCCCGGGTTTTGGGGGGTTGCCAGTTTTTCTTGGACTGAAGGGAAACTCGGGGGATGACTAATCCCGCGCCAGGCGGAGGTCTGCTGCCAGGGCTTTCTTTTTCCGTCACCAGCAGTTGCCGACCCGGTTTCTCGCTCCAGAGAGAGGCGGCTTTTTCTGAGAAGGCCCAGCCAAAGAGCCCGAGTCTGCCTCGGAGGAAATCCCCTGGCCAGCCCCGAGTCGGAGGAAGCCGGCCTCGGCCAAGGCTCGCTCCGGGCAAAGACAAAAGCAGCTCCACCAAGCCCAGACCTATACTTGCTCCGGAGCAAGGACTCCGGACGAGAGAGTGTTACTGGGCTTCTCTCAGACTCTCTTTGTATGAGTAGTGACAGACGCAAGAAACAATCCGAAGGACCCTGAGGACTAAAAAGCCTTTTTGCCTTTGAATATCCTCTCCTTTAAAGTACCAGGATTCCGAAATGTGTGGGCTGCAACCTTAGGAAAGAAGGTTTGGGATCCCGAACTCCTCGAAAACTATGTTTGAACGTGGGTCAAACCCGGGCTAACAGCAGCCTGGTTTTAGGGTTAAGACTACGACTCTGGAGGAGACTAAGGCTCAGTTCCCAGCTCACCCATTAAACCCACCGGGTGACCTTGGAATCAGTGGGATATCTACCCTGTGAGGGCAGGTCACTTGTTGTCATCCTCAGGAGAGGGCCGTGGCAAGAAAACCCCATAATAGCTTCGCCTAAGGGTCGCTGTAGGTTGGAAACGACTTGAAGGCACACAACAACAACCGAGCAGCAACCTTTTCCTTTCCTGTCCGGGTGGGAAGCCTGTGGCCTTCCAGTTTCAGCGGCACTTAGTTTTCTTCATCTGGTTATTGGCTTTGTTGGCCAGGGACTATGGATAGCTGCAGGTTCCCCGCCATTGTCCTGGCAAGCCAGATACAAAGAAAGGTCCCCACGACTTCATAGAGTATTTGGGCCGCTGTGCTGTTTCCTGCTGTATGGTTAGCACACTTTCGATCTGAGTTCCACTGTAATCAGTTTTAGAGGTCAGGCATGAAAACTACAATCTGGTGTATGCTGTTGCTGTCTGTTGTTGTGTGCCTTCAAGACGTTTCCGACTTATGGCGTCCATAAAACGAACCTATCACAGGGTTTTCTTGGCAAGTGTCTTCAGTGGAGGCTTGCCATTGCCTTCCCCTGAAGCCGAGAGAGTGTGACTTGCCCAAGGCCACTCAATGGGCTTACATGCTCGAGCGGATTCGGTTCCTCTAGCATTTCTCAAGAGTAAGCCTGTAATTGCCAGGCTGCGTGTTCTGAGAGCTTCCATCGACATTTACTTTAAAGTCCTCATGTCGCTGTCTCTATTTCTTTTATTATCCACGGACGTTCAGGCCTATTCACGTCACTGGAAGCAATTTCCAGGTAATAATTTCAGATCGGGAGGCTGCAGTCAGATTTTGCCATAGACTGGCTTGTTCATCCCTCACACAGTAGATATTCCATTGATTCCAGAAGCAACGTGGCCCTGTAAGAATCGTCTCTTCAGCTGCATTTCACCAGCTGCCGGTCTCTCCGGCAAAGGCCTGCCCAGTGAGAGCAATTGGTGTCTAGTTCACAAAAGCTTACACCATCAGAAATGCGTGTCAGGTGTCTCAACAGCTTTTGTTGTTCTGCCCCTTACCTGATTTACTTTCATCGTCAAAGGGGGGGGGGGGCATTGTGAAATCTGGCATATGCAATGCAGTGTTACTCTGATAGAAAGGGGGACGCCTTCTTAAAACATCATCTTTATGAATGGGGCATCTCAGACAGTGCAGTACAGGTTCTGCTCTGTTCTCCTCCTCCTCCTCCTTCTAACGACCCTGTGATGGTGGGGAAAACCGGTTGCTAAAGGTGCCCAAGTGATGGCTGTGCCAGTCCTGAAGGCTGCTGATCCCTGCCTCCTTTGAAAAGCGTTATCTTTGACGGGGTGTCACGCGAGAGGAAAGTATAGGGTTAACCCGTGAGGACGGTTTCACACAGGCAAGCCATACGCTGCGGGTTGCAGTAATGACTTCTCTACAGACCTCATAGACACCCATGCACTGGTATGAGGGCAGCGCTGCTCTTTATCCTCTCGCAGGCAAAAACCGGGAATGATTTGCAAAGCCCCAAAACCTTGTTGCTCCAGACATGTTGGCATACATCCCCCAACATCCCCACCCCACAGGTGGTGTGGGAGGGAAAGGAACCAACCTGCCCCCTACTCCCTACCCCCATTTTTTTTGAGGGGGGGGGAAACACGTGTCTTGTTTTTTCCCCTTTTCCTTTTGTTTTCTGAGTCGTGCAGCTGCAATCACCGGAGTGAAGAACAGGAAGACAAACGGGCTTTCCTTTGAAATAATATATTGAGTTCCGCCCTGGCAGTTCGTCAGACTGAAGGGGAGCTTGTGGGTGACCCGGGGGCCGCAGGGCTGGAGCGATGCCTGCCCTTTTTGGTCCTTTCCTTGGTCCCCTTCCTTTTTTGGGCGGGGAGACTCAGAGAGAAAGGGAGTCTTTGGTGACGCGGCCTACATCTATGGCTGCATCTGAACTGTACCAATAATGCAGTTTGACAACCCTTTAACTATCATGGCTGCATCCTATGGGATACTGGGATTTGTAATTTGCTGAATCTTGGGATTTGTAGTTTGCCCCCACAAGCTCTCTGGCCGAAAAGGATACATATCTCACAAAGCTGCAAATTCCAGGATTCCATAGCATTGAGCCACGGCCCTTGAATAACTGCATTATTTCTGCAGTGCAGATGCAGTCTATGTCGCCTTCTTTGAGAAGAAAGGGAGGCTCCTCCTCACCGTAAAAGGGAAGCAAACCGAGAATCTTTAAAACAAGCATGATGTTGCTTTTCTAAAGGTAGGCCAGCAAGGCCTGGGTCCTTCTTAAATACAACCCCCCCCCCCCCAAATACCATCCCCTGTGACCTTTTCAATGGCAGGATTACCTGCCTGGCTCCGACAACTTGGTAATCCGACCTCTCCCGCATGATCTCCCAGCCTCATGTGCAGCTGCCCTACAGGGCTGCCTAATGGTTTCCAGCGTTTCAGGGATCAGAGCCTAGATTAACAAATCCTTCCAGTTTCAGTAATCCCAAACGGCCCGAGAGTTTGAGCCTGTAGCAGACTGGTGCAAACCTGGCCTGGGTGACTTGGATTAATCTGAGTAGAAGGAGCGTGGTGTTTTTGTGTGATTTGGAAGGAAGGACAATGCCTCTGCCCCCCCCCCCAGAGCCAGTTTTGGATCAACTATAGGGTCGGATTCACCAGCCAGCGAAGATGGGGAAATGAAACAGAGATTATACTTGGACAAATCCCTCGAATTTAATCGAAATACAATAAAACTCACAAACGAGAGATCCCTCTTCAGCTACCCCTGAATATGTGACTTGAATTTCATTGAGATTCCCATCTGGGTGTTGCTGGCCAATCGGACTTTTTTTAGATGTTACAGTTGTCATCTGGGAGCCAGGTTTTCTTTGACTTGGGAGACGGTTGACCATTTTGGCAAAAGTCCTACCCAAACTATCCAAAGTGTTCCTCTAAGGGACCGGCTTTGAAAGTCTCTCTCCTTTTAAATGTCTTCCCACTCTTTATATCCCGAAATAATGACTCTGGCTCGGCAAACGAGGCAATTCAGATATGAGAGAGAGAGTTCCCAGCGACATTTTGTGAACAGGTTCTTAACACTGGTTTCTAACTTTAAGAATAAAGAAGCCACGGAGTGCTTGGAAGGCCTGGAAATCATCACCAGAGTTTGTCCTTCTTTATTTTAGCGACCACACTGCTGCTGCGGCTGCTGCTTCTTTTTCTTCCGCTGCTTCTTCTTCTTCTTTTTAATGCATGCTTTTAATTCATTAAAGACACACGCAGAGAGAATGGCTGATCGAGCCCCTCTTCCATATGCTATTTCTGCAGCCCTGCTCCTAACGATTCCGCCTTGTCATTTCCTCGGCCAAGAAAAGAAGGAAGAAAGAAAGAGAAGCAATCGCGGTTGTTTTCTTTCCCTCCTGAGAGCTCCTTTGCCTTGAACGGAAAACCCAGCCGTTTGGAGACCGCCTTGCCCACCAGCCTTGGCCTCCTCCCCCGCGGTCACGAGTGGGCCTGGTCGCTTCTGCAGCCTGGAGGTCTCCCCCAGGAGAAGCCCCCCCCCGGGGGTCGAGGAGCCCAGGCTGCCACCAGTCCCTTCTTCCCCAAGCAGCCCAGGGAACAAGAGATGGGTCCATTCACTCCCCCCTTCCCATCCCATCCCTCCCCCAATCCCCCTTTCCAGCAGAAGGTGCCTGAGAGGATGATTCATCCCTCGCATCTAGTAATTAAAACAAAAAGCCGGGGTCGGGAAGTTAATGGCGTTCTCCCTTCGCAGTTCGGTCAAAGCGAGGCCTGGTGCCGGATTCCCGGCCCTAATTCTTACAGCAGGGCGAGGGGGTGGGTGGGAAATAAACCCCTGTCTCAGGCTGCAGAGAGTTGGGTGCTAATCGACATGGAAAAGAAAAGGTCCCTCCCCCTTCCATATCGAGATCTTGTTGGGCTGTATCTCCCATCCTCCACTTTTGGCTGTGATGCCTAGTGACTAGTGGGAGATGCAGTGAAACACCACCTCCCCCCACAGTCCATGTGAAGGGGAAGGGTTTTGGCTAGCTTTTGTCTGACAAGCTGGATTTCAAGGAGCCTCAGTGATCTGAGTGTTGGACTGACTCTGGAGACCTGGGTTGGGTTTCCAGTTGGGCCATGAAACCCACTGGGTGATCTTGGGCAAGTCACATTCTCTCAGCCTCAGGGGAAGGAGATGGCAAACCTCCTCTGAACAAATCTTGCCACGAAAATACCATGATAGGGTTGCCTTAAATCAGAAACGACTTGAAGGCACACAACTCACAGGAATGCTTCTGCAGGGAGGAGAGTCCACACCACCATACTCTCAGTCTTGCAGTCTGAACTGGTTGTGGTGGCACACTTTCAGCTGAGATATTTTCCAACACAGTGACAACTAGGTCCCAGTTCTGGGGTGGAGGAAGCCCATCCTCTGGTTGCTTCTTGCCTTCCTTGACTGTGGTTGGTCTATAAGCCTCCCTTCATTTCTACAGGGATTTACAGCCCAAGATGCCGGTGGCCTGTTTGGAGGCAGCTTCCTCTAGCTAGGAAGTGTAAGGTCGACATAGTAAAGTGCGGCCTAGTTATTTTTCTGGTCCATTGTGTAAGAAAGACACTCTGCCTGTGTTCAGTGGCATCCTGTTACCACAGATGTTGCAAGGCTTGCACCAACCCGTGTGCAATTCTGGTTAAAAAAATAAACGCCTGGGAAATGCTCTCCTCTTCTTCATGACACCTAGGATGGGTAGTGAAGGATCTCTGCTCTGCTCTGGATGCTAAATCTTTAGTACCTAGAGACTCATAACTTCACATGGCTGGGTTTTCATAAAAAATCGCACCAAGTAGGAGTTGGCACGAAATCACTTTGAAGCTTGGGGGCGGGAAATAAACAACTCACTCGCTACATGGGCTGCTGTTGTTGATGCGTGTAAAACACACCAACACATTCTGGCAGCAGACACACACACGTTCTGGCAGCAGTCCTCCAGACACACGTGTCATCATGTCATCAGAAATTAATCTGTGCCAATTCCTTCTCAGATCATTAGGCATAGAGTTGGTATGAAAGTCTGACCCGAGTAGGACTTCCATCCATGTAAAGTCAGTTCCCTGGGTAAACCTGGAGGCAATGAATAGATCTCCCCTAATCTAAGACAGCATGGCCTAGTGATTTGGGTGTGGAACCATTACTTCGGAGGCCAGAGTTTGATTCCTTGCTGGGCCATGAAACCCACTGGGTGACCTTGGGGTAAGTCACATGCTCTCAGCCTCAGGGAAGGCAATGACAAACCTCCTCCGAACCCGCCCTAAGTCGGACCCGACTTGAAGGCACCCAGCAACATCTAAGCCAACCTTCCCAACTGCGTTCCCACCCAGATGCGGGACTGGGGTGGGAGGATGGGAGTTGTAGTCCAACCCTGTTGTTCTCTATAACCGTGCTGAAGGGCAGAGAGGAGAAGAAGAAGGTCATGATATGACCCCTCCGTCCGCGTTGTTTCTCCCCTCTGACTCGCCCCTTGGCCAGCAGGGCTTGGCCTCATTGCAGCTGCCTCCTCCTGCGAGCAAGACTGACCAGGGCTGCAGACAGAAGCCCTTTCAGAGCAGTGCCAGCATCGCCCCCTCCCTGATTGGCAGCCAAGGTCTTCTCCTGTCCCTGGCTTCCTTTTGCCCTCCTGCAACCCAGGACCGAAAGACAAGAGAGGCGGAAGCCGACTCCAGCTCTCTGTGTTTGTGTGAGCGAGAGAGCGAGCGAGCGAGGAAGAGAAAGCACACGTCCGCCTTCGCTCTGCTGGAAAGCGCTGCTCTTGGCGAGTCCCCTTGGAAACACGCCCAGGATTTCCAGCCCCAACGTGCAAACCCTCAAAATGGCCGAGGAGGTAGTAAACAGCCACAAGTGGCTGCAGTTCAGGCCGCAATCGACTGCGGCCCGTGGTGGGATAACCCCCACCTCCCCCCCCGTCTTTTTAATCGCGCTTGGACGAACTAAAGATAAAGATAAAGCGAGTCTTTCCAGTTAGCAAAAGTGGCTGGTTTCTCAGTCCCAAGCGTAGGGAAGATAACAGTGGGGTAGGATCACCTACGTGGCTTTGGTGGAGGGACTGGTTTCTACAATGCAAAGAAAGTAGATTGGCTCCAAGAATAGTTGTGTGTTATTTGAAGATTGCTGTAGTTGCTTTTGTTGTCGTCTTCGTGGTCATCAAAGAAATCTCTGGAATACAACGTTTATTTACTCTAGATACAAGCACTTGATCCAGGAGGTCATAGTTTGGGGAAAGAGACATTTTTGAACTCTAGGCTCTAGAATCCCTCAGACAACAAGGCCAGTGAGGGTTTTTTTTGTTTATTTGTTGCCCAAATAAATTTTGGTGTGGGTACAAAGCTAAGCATGCTACAATGCCCAACTTCAGATCGACTTGAGTTGCAATCCATTGTGGATTCACTTGGGAAGGAACTTCTTATTGAGGAATTTCCATACCAAGAAGGAAAAACCCACCAAAATACAATGTGGCTTGTTACTGCGTCTATAGTTTTCTATGGTATGCTTATGTGAGGGGAGGGGAGGGGCGATGTTTTGACTGACTTCACCTTGTTATTGATCTCTGTGATTTATTTGCTTAAATTCACCTTCACAACATCTGCTGGTGAGAGGAATGAAGAGCAAAATGAATTTCCGTAGCAGGGTGGGATGTGTGCACAAGGGAAAGGCGCAGGCCTAAGAGGCAGGCCTAGATCCAATTGTTAATCCCAACTAGAGGAAATCTACTGAATCGACCCGCTGTATGGTAAATCAAGACTTACGCAGTTTCTATTGATTTGCTCTAGTCGAGATTGGCAATTGATTTTGGGGGAGTGGCTGTGTTTCAAGTGTTAGACTCTTGAAAAATAAACCATCACATAATGCTCTTACCTTGAGATGCTAATGTGTATCACTTCAGTTACTTCCAGTTATGAGTGCTCTTGAAGCCCTGCATTTGTAGCCCCAAATCTTACTCTGAATCTTATATTCAAGATCCCATCCTAAGCCTATTTGTTTTTCTGAAGTAAGCCCTGTTGATTTTGATGGAATTCAGTTGCAAGCATACACCCTTGGGAGTGAAGACGTACTTTAATTTTCTGTTTATGATTAAATTATAATTTGTATTTAAAAAGCACATTTCCTTCAAGTGACCAGAAGGGAAAGGGGACAGATATTGATCTTGGTTAATTCTCCCCCCTCCCCCACAGCTTGCATCTATTTTCATTAAAGAGAAATAAATGGAAGTTTTAATTTCAGTTTTTCCAGCACCTATTTATGCTTAGACTAACATAACATGGAGAGCCAGCATGGCACGACGGTTTGAGTGTTGGACTATAATTCTGGAGACCAGGGATCAATTCCCAACTGAGCCATAAAACCCATTGGATGACCTTGGACAAGTCACATACTCTCAGCCTCAGGAGGAGACAATAGCAAACCTTCTCTGAACAAACCTTGCCAAGAAAACCCTATGATAGTGTTGCCTTAGGGTTGCCATGTGTCTGAAATAACTTGAAGGCACACAACAACAACTACCACCCCACTTGTATAGATGGGTTAAATGCTTTCTTCTCAGAAACAGTGGAACAAGTGGGGCAATTAACGTTGTACCTTTTTGGTTGGCTTAATAAAGGTGTCATCAACAATATGGATTCTGGAATTTGTTTTATGGCCAAAGTGCATTGTTTATCACTTCAGAACTACTGCATATGGGTAGTGGGATGCCTGGGAACTTGTTTCTCCCTTAAAAATAAAAACAGCCACTTGCAACAGGAAAAGGGGATGTCAGGAAGAAGGGTTTCAGTGTTGCCTTTCCATTCCTAACAGGATGGGTATTATCTACTGTAGGCACTCTGTGTGTTGGGGGGGGGGGGGCATCCTATTGTATGGGCTTCTTCTTAGTATCCGAATCAAGCATCCCCATTTCAGCTGCTGTCTGTTGGTGAGGCTAGGCCTTGAAAAGGTGAGAGGCTGTGATAGAAAATGGGACCCTCACATACACACATACTCTGAAACTTATTTGTTCCTCAATGTCTCTTCCACCTGTTCTTAATGTTTCTACCTCCACCACAGAGAATCACCACTTTCTTTAGAAGAAAATGGAGTGGAACAGAGTTCTGGCAGAGTCCAAAATAGGAGAGAGAGTTTAATATCACCAGCAGAGTTAGTTCACAGAAGAACATAAGTGAGCAGAAAACTAGGCCCACGTGTGTCCTCAATGAACAACCAAAACAAAGTTTTAGATTGAGAGTAATAAAAAAATAAATTTACTTACAAAATCATGTACATATTCATACACTTCATGTTGCAAAGAAGAAAAATGAGGTGGGAAGAAGTTCACAGGCTTCTGGAAAAAATTTCCTCAGCACGCTAGGGAGTCATGCTACTCCTTGCAGGAACAAAAGGAGAAGAATGGCGATTCCCCCAGGGACAAAGGAGAGGTGTGCTCATAAACAGGAAATGAGGGAGAAGGGGGGCTGTTAGTAAAGCAATGAACTACATTCCTAGAAGGCCTCGTGAAGAGAAGTTGCTGTACCCAACAAGTTCAAACTGATATACTGTACAACCAATATGCGGCTGTTATTGTTGTGGGCCTTCAATCGAGTCCTTTTTGACTTCTGAGGCCACCCTATCACTGGGTTTTCTGAAGTTGCCCAAGGTCACCTAGCAGGTTTCCATGCCAGAACAGGGATTTGAACTCTAGTCTCCAGAGTCCTGATTCAGTCTTCAAGCCCCATGTTGGCTCCTACCAGACCTCTGTGTTGACTTTGGGCTCAAGAGGTGGTTCTGACAAATTGTTTGCTGTTAGTGCCTTGCAATCCACTCCTATGGTTTTCTGGGAAAGATTAATTCTGAGTTTTGCCCCCACTCAAGCAGGGCCATTCAGAGCTCAGGATATTCTCTAAAGAGGATGTGACTTGCCCAAGGTCACCCATGGCTGGCAGGAGACTCCCAGTTTCTCAGAGTCCTAGTCCAACACTCACACCACAACACTGGATCCCTACCAAAGGAAAAAGGGCTGTTTCTCCTTTGCCCACGTGGCCATAGTTGAAATGGGAGCTCTACTTTCTAGGCTCCTTTGGACTTAGGTGACCCCATGAATTTCATAGTGTGCCACTTGGATGAGAGACCTTCAGTGGATACCAGGTTCTGCAGGTTATATTTCAAAGAAGAAACTGGCAAAACCACCACCTCTGTTGTTTTGCCAGTTTCATCTTTGAAATCGAGCCTATAGAACCTGGTACCTGTTGGGAGGTCTCTCATCCAAGTAGTAACCAGAGCTGACCCTGTTTAGTTTCCCAGATCAGATGGGATCAGGTGCCTTTAGAGCACTTAGGCCCCAGGCTCAGAAAGAAGTAGCTAGCTGCAATAAATAAATTCAGATCTTGTTAAGGCCCCATGAAACGTATTCTTGAACGGCGCGATAGGAATTCTTTACACACCCAAGGCGACGACAACGGAACAAAGGGCAACTTTCTCTTGGACTCCCTTTGCCCCGCTGTAGCTTCTTTTCAAAGGAGGGATGTTTGGGGGCCGGAAAGAGAGACTTTTTTTATGGGCTTCCCCTCCGTCGTCGATGTGCTGCTGCCTCTGTGTCACATGGCTGACAAAATCCAAAACATGTTCTTTCCTGTGCAGACCAGGGCAGACGCCAACTGGCACTTCCCCAAGCGGAACGGCAACTCGGCAAGTGAGGGAGGGAGTGCTCAAAGAACCAAACCCTGGGCCGGGATGGTTGGTGGCTTACTCGGAAGGAGAGCCGCCTTCTTTCCACAAGAGAACTTACTCCGACTCAGTTTGCTTAGGACCGCAGCCCAAACCGGTGAGCTTTTCCAAAAGGGAACCCGATCCCTCTTCCAGTTTGGCGGCTTGTGTCTGGGGCCGACTGTTTTCAGCCTCTGCTGGGCCGTTTTGATCGCTCTGGAGAAATAACCCGGTTTGGCTCCGGTTTAAGTTGTCTGGCTGAAGGCTATGGAATTCTGGGAGTTGGAGTTTGTTGTGGGGCCCAGAGCGGAGCTCCGCTCCGCTCTGGGCCCCACAACAAACTCCAACTCCCAGAATATCATAGCCTTCAGCCAGACAACTTAAAGCGGTCCCAAACCGGGTTATTTCTCCAGTGTAGATGTAGCCCAAGAGACCAACAACAGAATCCCTTGGCCCAGAAAAAGATAGGGAGACCCTGAGCCAACGTGCCGAGTGTGTGTACTGCACCTCCTTGTGTTTGCGTACTTGTGTAAACGTAGAAATAAACAAATCTTACATTCCCCCCCCTCCCGTCCTCTCTTTTTTTAAAGCCCGGCTTAGAAAAGCGTCCAGCCCTTCTGTGCGAGGCGAGCCCAAGGTGGCCTTGTTTTGTTATTCCGATTTCTTCCCCGCCAGCCCTCCTCCTCCTCCTCCTCCCGGCTCCCAGCCATTAAAGCCAGACTCTCGGGAAGCGACGGCCCTGGCTTGATTTAAGGCCCCCACTCAAGCAGGGCCATTCAGAGCTCAGGATAGCGCCGCGGCGGGGTTATTTATAGGCTCTCTGCCCCCCTCCTTACGCCCCCCTCGGCGCTTGCTGCGCGCTGCTCTCGTCTCTCGGAGCGGAGCGCTAATGAATTTAATCCTGGCGACACCCTTCGAGGAAGGAGGGAGGGAGGGAGGCGAGCGATGGGGGGGGGGGGAAGGGAAGGGAAGGGAGACGAAAGGACTGAGTCACCCGCCGAGCTTGATCGGGCTCGGCTAGGCAGCGTGGAGGCCTCTCGCTTGCTTTGCTTGGCCCCGGAAAAGGCAGGCAGGCAGGCGGACCAGATGTCCTCACCGCCAAGGAGGACCAGCCACTGCAAAACGTAGGACGTTCCCAAATAATAATGATAATAATAAGTAGGCCATTGCAAAAGAAAAAGGCGAAAAAAACACTCGCAGAAATATCAACGCGTGCTTCTTAGCCATGCGCAAAATGGAGGGCCCTTTTAGAAGGAGGAGGGCTGGTCACCCGGGGGGAGCCAGGTGGAGGAGAAACCCCCAGGAGTAGGGTGTGTGTGTGTGTGAGTCCCTCCTCGCCCAGCCAGCTGGTTGTTCTTGTTCTTGTTGCGTTCCTCCAAGCCATTTGTGATTCGTGGTGACCCCTCAGGTTATAGGGTTTTCTTAGCAAGTTTCTTCAGAGGGAAGGTTTGCCGTTGCTGCTGGCCTCTGAGGCGGAGACAGTGTGACTTCAGCGAGGTCGGAGTTGGTATGCGAGTCCTGAAACTCTGTGGGAAATTGGAACTAACAATAGGTCTGATAGGGTGGTAGGGTATTATTACTCCGGAAACGACATTTTAGATGTAAAAGGAGTACCCTTTATCTTCAGAGCTCTGGTCCGACGTTCAAACCATTATGCCACGCTGCCTCTCCTTGGCTGGGAGAAGGCGAGAGGCCAAAGGCAGCCAAAGGCCCGGAGTTTCTTTCCTAGTTTCTTTCCTCTTTCCTCTGGCCTTTCCTTGGAACCAGCGGAGGCCTCCTCGGGAGGAGGGTAAAGGCTCCCTGCAGGGGGGCTTGGCGTAAAACTGCCCCCCAAGGCAGCCGGTTCCCCGGGGTCCTTCTGCTAAGTACCATCCAGGGCGGCTGGTTCTTCTACGGCTGGCTGCCTGGCTCCGCAGCAGTCTCTCAAATCTCCTCTCTTCTTCTTCTTCTTCCCCCAGCGCAGCTCACACAACAGCCTGACCTCCGGGTCAGATCTCCAAGGAGCGGAAAGGGAGGAAGGGGGGAGGAGAGAGAGGAAGGAAGGATAAGGAAGGGGGCTGGAGACTGCGGCTGCATCCACGCTGGAGACATAACCCGGTTTGGCACGGCTTTAGCTACCCTGGCTCAAGGCTATGGAATTCTGGGAGTTGGAGTTTGTTGTGGGGCCCAGAGCGGAGTCTCCAGTGTGGATGCAGCCTGCAGTAGTCCTCTGTGAGCCTGTGTGCGGGAAGGCAAGAGAAGGAGAAACACCCACCACCACCATCACTACCACTAAGACCAGGGAGCCCAGGAGGCCCCTATGGAGTCGGGGAGAACCAAGGGACACGGAGAGAGCAACCCACCCTCCATTCTTTCACTCCCAGACTTTACCCCCAAAGGCATTGCCCAGGTAAGCCCTTGTTTGGGAAAAGCCTATCTGCTTCCGAGGGATTCCTCCAGGTGTGAAAACTGCAGGCGGTCATGAGTCACTGGCTTCAGAAACTGGCCAAGCAATAGCCTTAATGGAACTCACCGCTCTTCAGAATCCCAGCGTTGGGGTTTGCTCAGCTGAGCTGTGTCCAAGCTCTGTTAGGTGCTCTTTGGGAAGGCTTTGTGTTCCTCATATGTTCTGGGGCCTTCTAGATTGGGCCGAGGCCTCGACCTGTGGACAGTAAACCTCCTAAGGTAGGCCTCCCATGAAGATGTGGGCTTCTACAGAAAGGTAATGAGAAATAAAAGGTGTTTCTTTTGTTGATGAGAGATTCCACCTCAACGTTAGGAAGAACTTCCTGAGCTGTTGTGTAGTCGAATAGGTGGAGTCTCCTTCTTTGGAGGTTTTTAAACAGAGGCTGGATGGCCATCTACCAGGGGTGGTTTGATTCTGTGTTCCTGCATGTCAGGGGGGTGGGACTGAATGGCCCTTGGGGTGTGTTTTAACTCCATGATTCCTCTTTGAGAGGCTTCTAAACCCTTGGTTGGTTTTGTTCCCTTAGACTGAGTCTTAGCCCAACGAGGGGACTCCCCCCCCCCCGCACAAAATGGTGGCCTGACTGGTAGAGTAGACCCATTGAACCAGTGCTATATGTTGAGTCAGCACATAGGTAAATCCAATTGATTAACTAGATCTACAAGAATTGGAACGAACAATAGGTCCCAGGCTAAGGTGGAATCTTTACTCAAGAAATGACATTTTAAAGATAAAATGAATACTTTTTCCCAGCAAAGGGCCTTATTTGCTTATCCAGAGAAAGCAGCCAAGTGAGAACGGGATATTTGCAGGAGGGCTTCCTTTCCCTCCGGCCCACTTCCTCTCTTTTTGGCCAGAGAAAAATATATTCAAGAGAGTGTGCTTCATCTAATAACTTTTAATGTCTAGCCCTAAAACGGCTTTATAAAAAAAAAATAGCTTTGCAGAGTATAACAGGCCAGGTGTCATTGTGCTCGTTACCAGAGATTGAAAAAACCTGTGGGATGGATGGAGTGGGGGTGGTGGTGTTTTCTCCCCCCAGATGCAAACCTCATAAACTGGCTACAATATCCTGCCAGCCCCAGCTCCCTTGCAGGCATCTCAGAGGAAGCATTTCCAGGGCACCTTCCTCGTTTGCAACCTGCCCTCCCTTTCTCTTTAAGAGCGTTTTAACCTACTGCCTGGGAAATCGATGGCTTTTGTCATTTGTATCAGCTGTTTAAGAAGCTGAAAAGCCTGTGTGCCGAGGGTTTCGGGTTACAAGCGGTAGAGATATCGCTCACTTCTGCTTTGGAAGAGAAGAGGCTCTTTTCCTCCCTTCCCCCCCTTTCCTAGCACAGTGGGGGGTGAAGTGGTTTGATGTTGGACTGAGCCAGGGTTTGAATCCCCTTTCGGCCATGGAAACCCACTGGTGACCTTGGTCAAGGCATTCCCTCACCCTCCGAGGAGGCCAGGGGCAAACAACCTCTGAACAAACCTTGCCAAGAAAATCCTCAGAGCAGGTAGCCCACTCCTTGTCAAATTAAAGCCCCGTTGTTGTTGTTGTTGTTGTTGTTGTTGTTGTGTGCTTTCAGGCTTTTTCCAATTTATGGCGACCCTACGGCCAACCTGTCGTGGGGTTTTCTTGGCAAGGTTTCTTCAGAGGAGGTTTGCCAGGCCGAGCTGGGAATCAAACCCTGGTCTCCAGAGTGTTGCTTTATCACACTAGAGGGCAAACAGGATGTAAATGAGAGTTAAACTAGAGTTAAACAGGAACCTGTGATAAACATAGGGCATTTCCTGTTTAACTCTCCTTTAAATCCTGTTTGCTCCTAGTGTGATAAAGCAGCTAGTCTCCAGAGTCCTAGTCCAACACTAGAACCACTGTGCCACGCTGGCTCCCTTATTGACCCATATCTTCTTCTTATAGGTGTAAGTGGGGATAAAACCCCCAACATAACATCAACCCTTCTGGACAGAAAGATATATTGAAGCAGCAGCAGATTTCTTTCTCACACGCACAACATATACGCACACAACCTGCGACTTTTGCTTGCCTGCTTGCTCTCTCAACCAGATCCTTCCTCGGGCTCTGCATTTGGCATAAGAGAGTCGCATCAATACAAGCAGGGGTTGTTGCTGCCTATTGAAGAAACCACATGTTAAGGAGGGAAAATATTGCTAGGCTGAAACCTCCCCCGCCCCCGCTTCTCTCCCACAGATTCCTGGACTTCGCCACGAAAATAAGGCTGGCCGCCTTTGTGTGTGTGTGTGTGTTTGTGTGTGTGCACAAAGTTGGCCAGCCTTGAACTAGCCCATCCCTGGGCCTCTCTTTCCCTCTCCGTGCCTACTTGGGTGTAAACAGCTTCTCCGCGCCCAGAGGAGACTGGGAGGACTGGAGAGGAAAGGCGAAGCGAGGAGGCCTTGATGCAATCGCTGCCGCCGCCGCCGCAGTCCGTGAGAATCAAATGCCAGGCATTTTTCCTGGGCTGCTCCAGGCTCCCCTCCTCCACGTGCTTCGAGACGCCTTGAACCGGGAGCAGCTTCCCAGTGAATCCAAGGAGACCTTCCGAAGGTCTGCAGCCTTTTTGAGATAAGCAACTAAGCAGGGAGCAGGACGGCCAGGAAGATCCTACACACGTTGCTTCAGAACCACCAAGCCTGACTCTTTTCAATGGGGCTTAGTGGAAGGGAAAAGCGGGATCAAAGTGTTGTTGTTAATGTGTGCTTCCAAGTCGTTTCTGATTTAGGGCCTCCCTATCCTGGGGTTTTCTTGGCAAGTGTTTTGTGGGTTTTTTTTTTCCCGGGCTGTGTGGCCATGTTCTAGAAGAGTATATATTCCTGAAGTTCTGCCCGCATCTGTGGCTGGCATCTTCAGAGAAGGCAAGATTTGTTCAGTGGGGGTTTGCCATTGCCATCCTCTGAGGCTGAGAGAGTGTGAGTTGTCCAAGATCCCCCAGTGGGTTTTTCCATGGCCCAGCTGGGACTGGAGCTCTGGTTTACACCATTCTACCTCTAATATTTCCTGTTGTTGTTGTTGCTGTTGTTGTGTGCTTTCGAGTCATGTTCGACTTACAGCATTCCCTCACCTTCAGAGGAAGCCAGTGGCAAACCACCTCTGAACAAACCTTGCCGGGAAAATCCTCAGAGAAGGTCGCCCACTCCTTGTCAACTTAAAGGCCTGGGTTGTTGTTGTTGTAGTGTGCCTTCAAGCCCTTTCCAGTTTATGGCGACCCTAAGGCGAACTTGTCATGGGTTTTTCTTGTCAATATTTGTTCAGAGGCAGTTGGGCATTGAGGTTCCCCTGAGGCTGAGAGCATGTGACTTGCCCAGTGGGTTTCATGGCTGACCTGGGAATCAAACCCTGTTCTCCGGAGTTGTACTCCAACACTCAGTATTCCTCCAGGGCAAACCTGCCAGTCCAGCAGCTCAGCCCCAAGTCAGTGGCCGGGAATGCCCAGGCCGCCTTCCCCAACCAGGGTTAACCTTGCAGCCGGCCTCTCGCGGGGTATGCCCGCACCGAGGGCTGGAAAAGACCATCCAGAGCCACGATCCGCCGGAGGAAGGAGCGATCCAGGCCAGGAAGGCCGGCGTCGGGACCGCGGCGTGGAGCAGCTGACTTGCCCAGCCAGAAGGAAGCCGATAAGCGAGATAAGGAGAGCGTGCCAGCGATGAAGCAACGGAGGAGAGACAGGGCAATGCGGAGAACTGGGTGTGCGCGGCGCCCTCCTCCTCCTCCTCCTCCTCCTCCCCCGGCCCCCGATTCACGCGTCAGAGCCGAAAACGTGTCTGGGGCTTTCAGAGCCTGGCAACCACGCGTTCCCTTTCCGAAAGCCAGAAAAGGGAAGCGGTTTGGCCACTCCGGAAAGTGGCTGTTGCGAAAGGATTGTTTTCCATTACACTCGAGAGGCGGGATGACTGGGGGCAGAAGAGAAAGAAACTCCCCCCCCTCTTTGCAGGGTGGATCAAAAAACCAGGGGGGGGGGGCGAGCCACATTCAAGAGGGGGATGGGGAGCTGTGCAGGGGGGCGATAAACCAAAATAAAACCCGGGAACACTGGAGGAGAGAGAGGCGGTTTGTGTGTTTCTGGAAAGAGGAGATAAAGGGGGAAACGACGGGTTTGGAGGGAGACTTAAAATACAGGTTGATGGGGGAGGGGGTGTTGAAGACGGGACTTGCCACGCGGTTATCTGCGCTAAGAAAAGAGGGTTGGGAGGCATTTCCCCCCCGGGAAGGAATGGTGGCCCGATAAGGGGGGAAAGGGGGGGGGTGTTGAAGGAAGAAACCATTCCTCTCTGGGCGAGCTGTGGGTGGCAATGGGGCGCCCCGTGATGGAGGAGGGTGCAGAGGAAGAAAGGCTGCGGGGAACAAAGAACCCGCGCTTCTGTTGCTCTTGTTGTTTTCCAGGCAAATGCCACCCGAAGAAAGGGGGCAAAAGTGGGTGGAAGGAGAGGAAGGATCCAGAATTCTTCCCCTTGAATCCAGGGGGAGGGCAGGACGGGGAGGTGGTACAAGGGGCAGAGGTCTTCCTTATCCCTCCTGACTCAGGGAAGGTCACCAGGGAAGCCGTCCATAGAGTTTCAAAGATTGGGGGGGGGGGGGGGAAGGAAGGGGTCCACCATGAACGATGCAGGGGGAGATGCCCGGTGAAGAGGCGAATCATGGGATCATGGAGTTGGAGGAGAGCCCGAGGGCCACCTAATCCAACCCTTTTCTGCCATGCAGGAACACTCAATCAAAGCACCCCCAACAGATGGCCGTCCAGCCTCTGTTTCAAAGCCTCCAAAGGGCTAAGGGAGAAAGAAAGAAAGAAAGAAAGAAAGAAAGAGAGGAAGGGAGGTAAACAGACAGTGTGTTGGTGAAGAAGAAGAGGCCTCGCTCGGCTGGGCTACAGAGTGAATCAGGGAGGAAGGAAGCCGGGTGGGCAACCGAGGCGGCCTCTCGCCAGCAGTGTCTGGCTGCGCCTAATGCTTCCTCCTCTTCCTCCGCTGCTGCTGCTGCTGCCGGGGCTTTGACAGCTCGGCGAAGCGCAGGGAGAGGAGCTTGATGGTAATTGCCGCTCTCCACTGGCCTTCTGGGTAGCGAGCGAGAGAAGAAGAACTGAGCCCGAGCCGAGAAGGGAGCCGGGCGGGGGGGGGGGGGCGAAGAGAAGGGAGGCGGGCGGAGACTTTCCTTTGCCACCTCTCCTGGTCAAAAGGAGCGCGGAGTCTCCTCAGGACGCCCTCAGGCAGAGAAAAGCAGGGCGGGGGGGGGGGCGAGGGAGAGAAGGAGGGGAGGCCCCGAAACAGGGGAGGAGGAGGAGGAGGAGGAGGAGGGACGGGGAATCAATCAAGGCGAGAAAGCGCCGGAGAGTCTTTTTAAAAAGGAGGCAAAGGGGGCCAAGGAGGAGAGAGTGGCTGTTATTTGGGGGGGGGGGGGGCGAGGGAGCCTCTCCTCCTCCTCCTCCTCTTCCTGCTGCTCCTTCGTTCTGCCTCTGCTGCTGGCGGCGGATCCCTCTCAGTGCTGAGAGTCGGGGGGGGGGGGAGGAAGGGAAAGGGAAGGAGAGGAAAGAAAGGGGGCGGGGAAGAGGAGGGGAAGGGACAGGCAGGCAGGCACTAGGCAGGGAGGGGGCGGCGTGCAGGCAGCAGCAGAGCAGACGGAGCCCGGTCTCCCAGCGGCAAGGTGAGGCAGAGCGGCTTTCCCGGCGGATTCAATCCCCAGAGCCAGACAGACAGCCTCCCCCCCCTCTGCCCGGACGCGGGGCTCTCCCAGAGAGAGGAGAGAGGAGGAGAGAAGAGCATGTAGCCCAGGAGCCGTCGAGCCTCAGCCGCCCTCCCCCCCAGCGACATGGGGATGCTGCCCAAGAGGAGCCCTTTGGGGTATTGACCCTCACCGACCCGGCCTGGAGCCTCCCCCTCCGCCCCACCGGAGTCCCCGCGGCGGCGGCGGCGGCGGCGGTGGTGGGCAGCGCTTCGGACGGCGGGGCCAGCCCCAGCCTCCTTCGGCTCAGGAGGGAGCTCCGCAAACTTTCTCGCCTTCGCCTCTCGCCCGCCGGAGACCCAGGAAGGGGACGCGGGAGACGCGCAGCCTCCGACGGAGCGGAGCAGAGAGACTCAGGTCAGTCCGCGCCCTCCTGCCTCCCTTCCTTCGGAAGTCCCCAAAGCGGGGGAAAGGGGGAGCCAGTCCCTCTCGGAGGAGGTGACCTCTCTCCTTGTTCGACGACGTCTTTTGCGGGGATCGGAGATCTTTTTCCTTCTCCCCGGATCTGGGGTGTGTGTGTGTGTGTGTGTGCGCGCGCACTCTTGTGTGCGAAGGACACACACAGACACAGAGAGACACACACAAGGAGAAGGAGAGCGAGGCGGGCAGCCGTGCTCCCTCCCAGGCTGGCTCTGTCGGGGATCTTTGCCAGCCTCTGCCTCTCTACTACCTGACACGATCCGAGGAGGAGGAAGAGGAGAAGAGGGCCGAAGGGAGGCGAGGTGGGGGTTAGTCTAAAAGGGGGCCGGTGGGTGGGGTGTGTCGGGTGTTTGGCTGGAAGTTTTGGGAGGCTCTAGGATCGGGAAGCCGTTGAGACGGGGCGGGGAGGAGAAAGAGACGAGGTCGGGGACGCTCCGTCTGTCTGTTTGCTCCGGCAAGAAAGGAGGACGGCCTCTCCTTCCCTTTCCTCCTTCCGACTAGTTGGGAAGGGCTCCAAAAGCCCCGCCACCCCTGCCAGCCTGCCCTTCTGGGCTCCCGGGGGACGGGAAGGGGGCAGAGGCGGTGGAGGGAGAAGGAGCGAAGGCAACCCGAGGGCACCGGGCAGCGGAGGTCAAAGAGATGGGGAGGACCGGGCAGGGACCGGACAGGCGAAGGAGGTAAAAAGAAGGAGCGAAAGGGGCTCGGGAGATTGTGCCGGGGGGGGGTGTTTGTCGCTTGGGGTTTTGGGGCGCCTGGACCCCAGTTGGCAAAGGGCTGCGGAATCCGGGAAGGTTTGGTCTCCCGGGTTGTTTTTCGAGGCCAGTGGCGGATCGGAGTGGGAGGCTGGAAGCGGCGTTGTGTGCGAGTTTCGTGGAAATGGGCGGCTGTTGCAGAGCTGCTGGTCCCGGTCCAAAGAGTTGGTGGCGGCGCTAGTGGCGGGAGGGGGGGGTCCGGGAAGGGGTTTCACGCCTCCTTTGCCCCTTCTTCCCCCGCTTGGCTCCCAACGGAGGGAGGCTGAGAAGTTGCTTTCTCCCAGGATCGGATGGGGGGTGGTGGTGGTGGAAGGAGTCTGTTTGCTACGCAACCCCCCCTCCCCGCTCAACACACACACACTTTGTTCCTTTCGGGATTGTGGGAGCAGCGCAGCCTCCGAAGCACGTCGCTTGTTTGTTCCTCGGGGAGAGCGAGTCCGGGGGCGACCTTGCCTTCGTCGCCAAGCGCCTTCGCCCTCCGTTTATGGCTCCGGGAGTTGCATCTAAGGGAAGGGGGGAGGGTTCTAGAGAGGAATGCAACTCTCTCCACTCTCCAAAAACAAAACAAAACAAAAACAAAAACAAAAAAGCAAATTAAGACTGTATTGACACTGGAGAAATAACCCGGTTTGGCACCGCTTGGCTCAAGGGTATGGAATTCTGGGAGTTGGCGTTTGTTGTGGGCCCTTGGCTCTCCCTCGTTGGCCTTTCTTTTGGGAAGGACCCCGGCGAAGGGCTCGCCTGGCTCCCACGGACCGGATCTCTCCAGCTTTTCTAAACTTTTCTAGGACTGCGGCGTCGGCGGTTGCCTGGGAAGGAGGCCCGAGGCCAAAGGGCTGCCTTAGACGGGGCCCCAGCAACTCTCTCGGCCGAGCGAGATAAGAAGCCACGGGACTTCCCCTCCCCCCTTCTCCGGGGTCGCCCTCCTTCCTGGCTTGCCTTGGGGACCCAGCCTGGCAGCCTAAAACCTGCTGACTCCCCGCAATTTCCCTCCCCTCCCGCTCCCAAGATGGGCACGTTGTGGTTTCTGGAGTTGGGCTTTGTGGCCGATGCCTTGCCTCGTGCTTGCGCCCCATCTTTCCCCCCATTCTCTCTCCCCCACTGTGCCGTCTCAGATCCTGGCGCCTGGCAGGTTGGCCCTGGGATGCCCGGTAGAAGCCGGTGTTGGTCAAACTCCGGGCTTGGAGCAGCTTGTTGCTGCTGAACTCTCGAGTCAAGCAGACTGGAAAGATGGTCTCCCTGGATCCAAGCTTTGGCCGGTTGCCTTTGTGGGTTGACTTGCTTGGGGGGGGGGGTAGTCATTCCTTCGAAGGCGGTGGGTTTTGTCTTATATTTTTCTTTCTTTCGCGAACCAGACAGTCTTAATTGCTTTGGGGTGGATTGATTATAAAGCAGGGCTTTAATCTCCCCCTTCTGCCCACCCCGTTCCCCAGCTTCCCTCCCCGTTGAGCCCCCAAAGGAAGGGCTGCTCTCGCAATCGGGGGCTGCGCGTTAGTTGGGGATCAATGAATGGCGCAAGCCTTTGCCTGCCTTCGCCAGCCCTTTGGCTTTCCCTCCCTCCCTGGCAGCGACCCGGGAACCGCTTTGGCTCCAGGTGGGGTCACTTGGGAGCCAGAAACCCCGGGGCCAAGGAAGGAGGGGATCCAAGGGCGGCCCCCGGGGAGTCTTGGCATCCCCTCGTGCCTGGAAGGGCCCAGAAACTCGTCTCTTTCCCGCTCCCCTCCTTTCGCCAGCCCCTTTCCGAGGGACTCCAGGTCTTCTCCCAGCGCAGCTGTGGCACACGAAGCGTGGGGGGCGTCTTCGGCGGGCGCTGAAAAGGGCAGACCAAATCCCATTTGTCAGGCATGAAGGTGGGCTGCTTGGGGAGCGAGGAGCGACGGGGGGGAGGCTTGCTTGGGCCCCCTGGAGGCAGGTCTGGCCGGTCGGACCGTGTGTTCCTTTCTTCTTGCCTCCCCTCCTTGGCAAGGTGAGGAGCGGCGGCCGTGCAGAGTGTGTGCCCGGGCCTGTGTATGTGTGTGTGTGTGTGTCATTTCCCTGGTTTTGTTTCGCCCGCTTATGATAGATCGGTCTAGACAGCCGTTCAGACTCCCTGCGAGCGAAAGAACCGGGGCCTGAAAGGGAGAGGGGAGCGCGGGGGGAGAGAGGCGGGGGAAAAGGTCACCGAGAGATTCGGTGCCTCCCCATGGGTCTGGTTAACCCTTCGGGGCTCAGGAAATCCACGGTGGATGGAGACACAGAGAGAGAGAGACAGAGGGAGATTCGGTGCCCCCAATCTGTCTGGTTAACCCTTGGGGGTCAGAAAACCCCAGTTGGATGGACAGATAGATATAGATAGATGGATCCCCTTCGTGCCTGCACACACACATCTATATAGGCGCGAAGGGGATCTATCTATCTATCTATCTATCTATCTCCCATTGTGGGAGTCCCATACACATACACACTATTGTGGGTAGAAAGGTGGAATGCAAGTCCTTGACACAAATTATGTATCTATCTATCTCCCAAGGGGGACGTGGAGCCCCCTCCTGGCCCCTTGCCTCTTTCCTGGGATGGACCCCCCACCCCAGCAATGGCTCCCCTTTGCGCCCCAAAGGAAGGGGCGGGTGGCTGCACCTTCCCTTCGGGCGACCAAAGGCTCTAGGCTTTCTCTCCCTCTTTCCCAGCGTGGCCGGAGCCTCCTATTCGCTGCCCGTGCCAGGTCCTTCCGTTCCCAGAAGTTTCCCTCTTGTTTGGGAACTCCGCTTAACCCCGTGTCCTGTCGGGGCAGCGCTAGCCAAGCACAGAGCAGCAGCAGCAGCACAAGGCGAGCCAAAAGGAGGAGAGGGCGGGGGGGGCGTCGAGTTGGAAAGCCCAGTCCCGGGGGTGGGAGGGAGGGAGGGAAGGAAGGAAGGCTCCCAAGGACAAAGCCTCCCGAGCGGAGAATCCGGCATCGCTCCGGCCAAGGACCTCTCGAACTGGCCAACCGCCTTGGGGCTGGGAGAAGGGGGTTCCTTAAAAGAGAGAGCCCCAGTGCCCAGGGGTGTGTGTGAGTTCCCCTCCAAGCGCTGATTCGGGTGAGAGAACCTCTTGTGTCTTTTATGGACGTTGTAGGACCGGGAGAACGTACCTACGACGGGCGCCTTGAGGCGGATTAGAGTTGACAGATGCATCCGACAGGGCGGACAGCGGCTCTGGCAATGGTCCATTTGGCTCTAGGGAGGGAGAGGAGGGGGAGGGATCGCCTTGGCTTTCGGTGTCGCCCCCCCCCCCATTTGCCTTCCCTTCCCACATCCCCAGGAGGCAGCCCCCCTTCTCCTCAGATCCCATCCCATCCCCCCCAGGAAAGCTCATTTGCCTCGGATTTGCCCGCAGCGCAGCTCAGCTCTTCCTTCTTTGTCTGGAGAGCTTAGGCTCCGGGCGCTCCAGCTCTCGCTGGAAAGCTTCCCTACCGAGGAGGAGGAGGAAGAGGCCAAGCGGCGGTTCTTTCTCTTTTTTCTCTCTGTCTTCTCCCCCCCTTCTCTCTCTCTCTCTTTCGCACGTCACATCTAAATACATCGGTAATTAGATGGAAGCACCGCCGGAAATGATAGATTGGCTGCATAGCTAATAGGGACGAGGAGAAAGAGAGCCCCCAGCGCCTCTTCTCCTTCTCCTCCTTCCCCCCTTCCTCCTTTCCTCCCTCCCTCTTGGATAAGTGGGCCCCCTGGAAAATCAGGCTCCTCGATCTGGAGCGAGGAGGACTGAAATTACACGTCGCCGTCCGTTTCGGGGCTGTAATCACCAGCCACGCAGAGGAGAGAGGAGCTCTCCCCCGCCGCCCGTCGCACGCCGCTCCTGAACGTGTTTGCTGCATGATTGGGGGAGGAGGGAACGCGGCGTCTTTTTAAAACCCTCTGGGTGTCTGCTGGCTAAATATATACACCTAGGAGAAGGAGAGCCAGGAGGAGGAGGAGAAGGGGGAGTAGCGGCGGCGGCGGCTGCGAGGAGAGGGGAATCCGACAATCTCATCACGCTTCCCTGCCTTGGCCAAAAAACTTGGCTCTTTAATCCGGAGGCGGAGGACACTTAAGGCTGCATCGACAATGGAGATATAACCTGGTTTGGCACCGCTTTAAGTGCCCTGGCTCAAGGCTCTGGAATTCTGGGAGTTGGAGTATGTTGTGGGGCCCAGAGCGCTCTGGGCCCACAACATACTCCAACTCCCAGAATTCCAGAGCCTTGGGCCAAGGCAGTTAAAGCGGTGCCAAACCGGGTTATACCTCCATTGTCGATGCAGCCTTGGATCCCAGGCTTAAAACCCTCGAGTCTTTTTTAGGGACTCCTCTGACCCAAACACAGTGAGCAAAAACTAAGGGAGCTTCCAGTGATTGTCGTCGATGTTGTTGTGTGCAAGTCCTTTGAAGGCGACCGTATCGTTGGGGTTTCTTGGACTACTACTGTGCTACTACTTAGGCTGAGAGAGTGTGTCTTGCCCGAGGCCACCCATCAGGTTTCTGTGTGGCCCAGCGAGGATTCCGACCCTGAGCTCCAAAATCGCTACACTCTTCAGACTAGAGTTCAAAGCTATAGCCATATAATCCTACAGACAAAGCTATAGTCTCTAGAATCAGTATGCAGAGAGATCTTGTAGCACCTCTGAGACTGACTGAAAGAAAAGAAGTTGGCAGACCTGAGCTTTCCTAGATGCCTCTGAGGAAAACGCATCTGAGGAAGTAGACTTTTAAGTCTGCGAAAGCTCACGCTGCCAACTTCTTTCTTTCAGTCAGTCAGTCTCAAAGGTGCTACAAGAAGGTCTTCCAACCAGAGTAGGCCCATTGAAGTGAGGGGGACCTTTCAGAGTCCCATGGATTCTTTTATATTTTTAGTTAGTATTAATATTGGGTCCTGCTGCCATAGGCGAAAATAAAGAATCAGTCATTGCTATAGATTTCTAGACGAGGACTCCTCCCTCCCACTTCTGAAATCTATAGGGCTTGTTCCTTCTTTAGGAATAGGTGGGGGTCATAGTCCCACCCTTGCTTCTCTAATGGGTGCTTTTCATTTCTGCCAGTTGTATCCAGAGATGGGCAGGTGCTGGATTCTAAATATAGGTAGCAGGAGTGGTAATAATTAACGGTAATGGGCACCCTGATTGGCGTTATGGGACTAAAAGGGGGGGGGGACACATTGGGCATTGCAGTCTTATCTCACACCTCATTTTATGTATTTATTTGGAAGAGGAGGCTTTCTGATTTAAAATCCTGTGTGCAATTGCTTTGTCTGTCCTGCCCCATTTAAGAGAATGGAGCATTTGAGATACTTGGATACTGGCACTATGCAGGAGGTGTTCTGGAAGATTTGCTTGATTTCAGGAAGCCTCAGAGACAAGGCCAATTTTTAATGCCAACCGAGCTCTGTTCTGTTCTTTTATGTTTCGGTGTTTACAACACCCTCAGCCACTCACACCCCACACCACCAATATACTAGTGCAACAGCACCAGTTCCAGACTGAGGGAGACTTGGCTGACTGGATTATTGTCCACTGCAGAATTTCAAAAGACATGGCCTTCTTAGTCTTTTGGAGATAAAACTTAACAAAGAGTCCTTTAACCCTCATCCAGAAAGAGGGGACTTTTTTTTTAGTCCCTGAGAATCGTATTTTGTTGCAGAATTCATACAGAACTCAGCCTACACATTTTATGACATAGTCAACCTAAAGAATTGTAAAGACTGCTCCTGAGTTTAGGCCTTTTGCCAGGAACAGTTTAAAAATAAATAAAAAAGGGGCTGGGACAAACATTGCCCCAGCAAACCTATTGGAGTTATACTGCTTATGCCTGTGCTCATTCATTTTCTGGTTTGGTGTTTGGGGTGTTGTTGTGACACACACACACAGTGCTGCATTTGATTGTGGAATATCCTTGAATCTGTGGATACAGGGCATTTTAATCACTTGCAGAAACATTGGCCTTCTCATGTCTGAATATAATACCCACAGGTTAAAGCATTAAGTGGAAATATCCTTCTTGGCAGTGAGGGTCAAGTCTAACTGGTTTACTATGTGGACAGTAGTAGCTTCAGTTCTTCATCCTAAGAAGTGATTTGGGGTTTATGTCCACGAAAGCTCATGCAAAAATAAAAAAACCAGTTAAGTCTTAAAAGTGTTGCCACATTTCCTGTCTCCCCCACTTCCTTCTTCCTTTTTATGTAAATTATAATGGCTGGCTTCCCTGATGGTTAGCTACAGTAGACCCATTCAGTCAATTGCTGAATGCGGATCTAATGGATTCAGTGGGCCTACTCTAGTTAACACTAATACAGGATTTAGGCCATTTTGTCAACATGGCAGGGCTGGCTTGTTGTTTCCAACTTTCTTCTGATAAGAGATCTGGTAAAACAAAGGCTAAGAAAATTTAATTACCCTTTTAAAATACCCATAATTTTAACAGTATGAAATCATTCAAATGACATAATAGAAAATTTAAAATGGTGCACATGGATCCATAAAAAAACAACAACAACCAGTTGTGCGCCCCCAGTTGATATCGAAATGCCTGACTGTCTAAATGAACACTCCTTGCTAGTGAAAGAAAGATGGTTGTGGACTTAAGGTTTCACTGAACTCTTGGTTGTTGCAATACGTAGTTTTCAGTCTGTGGCTTTGAATAGGGTTTTCTCACTTTACAACAGAGTTGCCTGTGATAACACAAGAGTGACAGGACCCTGAATGCCTTGGAGGAAAGGTGTGACAAATTGTTGACCTTGCATAGTTAAGACCAAAGTCCTAAAGTGTGCAACCAGTGTTTTAGTGGCCAGGCTATCTCTGGACTTTCTTTTACTCAGAGCAGAAGCAATGTTGTTGTTGTTGCTGTGTGCCTTCAAGTAATTCCTGATTTATGGCAACTGTAAGGCAAACCTACCAAGAATTTGTCCAGAGAGGGTTTGCCCTTGCCCTCCTTTGAGGCTGAGAGAGTGTGAAACCCCAGTGGGTTTCCATAGCTGAGCAGGATTTAGATCCTTTCCTCCCAGTGTCCAAAAATTCACAGCACTACGCCACACTACAATGACACAATTTGGCAAAAGATTTGATGTCATTAATTCTGTTTTCAGAGAAGTAGCCATATTTGCCTGTTTCAATATAAAATGAAGGAAGGAGTCTTGTGTCACCCGTTTGTTTCAGCACGAACTTGTCTGTTGCGTCTTCTTGTTCTGGCAAGTGAATGAGGCGATAACATGGCTTTCAAGTTGTGCTTTTGTTTGTGCCTGAATAGCATATACAGGAAGTCAGTACTCAAGCAGAGGCTGGATTCTTGGTTTGGTTGATGGCCTTCCTACTTTACACTTCTTTGTGAAACGGTTTGCCTCTCCAATTGAAAGTCAGATGCTTACATTTTACCTCCCTGAATATCTTTTCTTAAGGACCATATGCATTACAATGTGGCTAAGCTGTCTGCAATAAATGCGAAAATGGCGGTTACTCCCAGGAGCAATGTAATGCGTAGGACTGCAGTCTTACAAATTCTAGTAGATTGGACACTATATCACTACTGCCTCTGTGTGTGTGTGTGTGTTGGTTGCAGGGCAAGGATACTCCCTCTCATTATGAATTCCCTACACCTCAAAATTCACCATGACACCGGTGTGCCAGGTACCCTTTGAGATACAACCTTCTTTGGAAGGATTAAAGAGCTTTGAGTAAGTTCTAGGTATTCCTTACAACAACTCATAGACTCACAGAGTCCGAGGAGGCCACAAGGGCCAACTCCCTGCCATACAAGAATACAATACATTTGGTAAGATAAGTCATAAAGTGGATTGCGCAAGGCCACAAAGTGAGTTCCTACTAGGTGAGTTGTGGTTTTAATGCGGGGTTTTCCCAGTTCACACCTTTTGTCACTCGTTTCTACACCCCACCACCTCTCCACTGGAAATTTAGCCTCGGTCAAATTTTTAAGGGTGGGACAGGACGGGGTGTCTGAACAGTTAGACCCAGTTGTTGTTGGTCGCTTTTTTGCTAGCCAGTCTGGCGACCAGGATAATGAGAAGCCAGCCTTTCTTAAAACAAAACCATCTGTGGTTCCAAGGTGAGCTGTGGTTTTTAACGCAGGACTTTCCAGTTCACACCTTTTGTCACTTGTTCGCCACCTCTCCATTGGAAATTTAATCTCGGTCACATTTTCAGGGTGTCCAGACAGTTAGATCCTATCATTTTCATCATCACCATTATAATCATTATTATTATTACTTTTTTGCTAGCCAGTCTGGGGACGAGGATAACGAGGAGCCAGTCTTGCTTAAAACAAAACCATCTGTGGTTTTGTTTTTAAAACAAGTCTCTCTCTCTCTCTGTCTTTCTCTTTTATCCCCCGGAAAGCCTCGGCTGAGAAAGGGTCTTGCAGCGCTTTCGTTAGCCCTTTCTGAAGGGGATTTATCTCCTCCTGCAGCTTGGCAACAGCTGGGACCCAGCGCCGGCTGGCTTTCTCGTCCTCTCCTCCTGCTACACACCACCACACAAACACAGGCCTCCTCACAAAACAGCAACCACGCAACCCAAGCCCCGGCAGAGCCGCCTCCCTCCGGCTTTTTCCGCACTCGCTGAGGCTCTGATGGTGGAGGGGAAAGCAAGGCAAGGCAAAGCATGGAGGGGTCCTTTTTCTCCTCCTCCTCTTCCTCCCTCTCCCCCAGCAAAAACCAGTCTCTTGCAGAGATCAAGCAGATTCTTTCCGGAGGAGAGCCGGCCTCACCTCGATTTACTACCAGGGAAGGAGGGAAGGGGAGGAAAGGAGGCCCCTTGGCCCAACCCTCCCCCAGCTGGGAGCAGAGGCCTCCCTTGTTGCAGACAGAGGGAGAAAAGGGGAGTTCCCAGCTCCTTCAGCCTCGTTGGCCGCCTTTAATCTGGGGATGCATCCACAGTGGAGACATAACCCGGTTTGGCACCGCTTTAGGTCTTTTCTGGCTGAAGGCTGTGGAATTCTGGGAGTTGGAGTTTGTTGTGGGGCCCAGAGCGGAGCTCCGCTCCGCTCTGGGCCCACAACAAACTCCAACTCCCAGAATTCCACAGCCTTCAGCCAGAAAAGACCTAAAGCGGTGCCAAACCGGGTTATTTCGCAGCCCTGGTGTCCTTTCCCCGAGCCAGGCTGATACGCAAAAGCTCTCAGAGCGGCTTACAGATAGTTAATCAGACAGTTCCTCGTCCTCGGGGTTACAATCTCGAAAGACGCGACACAAAAGGAGAAAAGGGGGGAAACTGCCAGGTCAGTTTTAAAGCGGTCTCAAACTGGATTCTTTTCTGCTGGGTGTTTTGGACCAAAGTTCGGCTTCGGTGAAAGTGTCTTTTTGGATTGTAAGCCTGAAGACAGGGAACCGTCTGATTGAAAAGATTGAATGTACAGTCCTCTGTAAATTTACAACGCTATATAAATAAAGGTTAATAATAATAAATAATAATAATAATCATAATATGGGTTAAATTGTCATAGGGGTATCCAATAACATCCAAAATCCACCAAACAGTGATACCTTTCTTAGGCCAACCGAAACGCACACTATACACGTTTGCAAGCTTTTGAAGCTCCCTTTGGCTTCTTTATCAGGCAAAGTGTTAAAAACCAGAAAGGGGAGAGTAGATTAAGATTGAAGCATCTTTTTGTTCTCAGTTCAGATGGTATTGGAGGGATATCTTTTGCACAGGCTGGCACCTCCTCCTCCTCCTGACCAGGATGTGGCTGCTGACTAGAGATCCTCAAAGTCCAGGAAATCTCACATCCATTTGCAAGACAAAAAGAGGCTTCCTTTGCAACCCAGTGTGTGTGTCTCTCTCTGTCCTTTGTGGGGCCACACAGCAGGCCCCTTGGGTCGATAGGCGTGGTGGTGATCTTATTTCTCTTGGGCCTCCTGCTTACCTTGGAATAGTAGAGCAGACACCTCAGGCTGGGTAAGGGTTAGCCCCACCTTAGAGGAGAGATGCCTCTGACGAAGCCATTGTCGGGGGGTGAGTCAACAACACGGAGATCAACCTAGTAGTAGTGGATTCAAAGCTCCAGTCGGGACAAGAGGAAGGCGGCCATTGTCTGCGATGCTGCTGCGGAGTGCAAGGAGACTAGGGAGCCTTCCAAGCAGACCATCTTAGGGAGGGCATGAAAGGAGGCATATATATATATATTTTTGTGTGTGTGTGATCCGCAAAGACGGTTCCCAGTTTAATCTAATTATGCTCCACAGGCTCCCGGTGTTACTTTGAAGGAGGCGGACAATGATCAATTTACATTGACCTGGGGCTGGGCGAGCTTTTAGATGGTAATTGCCATATTGATTTGCATGCCAAAAAAAAAGAGAAGTGGGGCAGGGAGAGAGGGAGAGGGAGGGGGCTAAAATTAAACACCGGAAGCTAAATGAAACGGAAATTTAATGTCTAGGTACCAACGGAAAAGACCCGGCTAAACTCGGTGCTGCTTCTGCTGCTGCTTGGGGTTTATTTTTAGTCCTGTGAAACTTGGAGGAGGAAGTAGGTGGCTTCTGCTGGCTTGGAGCAGTCACCCTACACCGCCGGAAAGGAAAGGGAAGGGGGGCTCAGGCATTCAGCAATCCCAGCTCCAGACCTACAAGTCCCTTGAAGGCTCCCCATCCATTAGGAAACTGCAGTCTGGGTTCTGCAAGGGGCGGGCTGGGTGGCTATATGGGGCTGAAGGCTTTTTGTCTCTCCGAAGGGAAGGAGAAGGTTTGAATGCCACAAAGCAATTAGCGGGGAAAGAAAACACAGAATCCAGCCGCTGCTTCCCTGGAAACTGGCGGCTGCTGCTGCTGCTGCTGCTGCATGGAGCGTTTAGCGTAGTCAACAGACCGCCAGGAAAGAGAGAGGGGTGTGAGTGAGTGTGTGTGTGTGGTTTGTGTGCTTGTGTGTGTGTTGGGAGGGGTTACCGTTCCGCTCTGCTGCGGCACATCTCCTTCAAGAGGGAAGCATTCCAAGCACTTTGTAGAGAGCCTTCATTGAGTCTCAACTGGGAAGGTTCAGGAAAGAAAACACGCTTCCTCCCCGACTGTGGCCTACTCGCCTCAGTCTCTAAACAATCCCTTTCGGGATGTGGGCCGCCTTCTCTTTGCAAATGCTTCCTCTGCAGGTTGTCCTCCCCGCACCCTTGGGAGATGCAAGGCCGAATAAAGAGCGTATTGGGTTATAGGGCAGAGTGTTTGCACCCCATCTGGGTATTCAAGACTGTTTTTGTGGCCCTTGGTCCTCCAGACTTTCTTTTCAGAGATGTAGCTAAGGGAGGAGGAGGAGGAGGAGGGCATTGCCCCCCACCATAAGAATTCTGCCCTTTCCAAAGGAAAATTTCCTTCGCTACTGTAATTTCTTGCCTTGCGGTAACTTAAAATTTCAAGGGAGCGTTTAGAAATAGAGTTTGAATTCCCGAAGAAAAAAAGGCAGGCAAGCTTAACAAAGGCAACACAAACACAGTAAATATAAACAATTCTAGGCGTGAATGATTTTCAGTGTGCCTCTCTCTGCAATGCTAGAAATTTAGTAAATGAATAAAAAATTCATGGAGGGTACTGATTTCTTATCCAGGGATCATTTTGTCTCTGTCTACTATAAATACAGCCTGACCCCCTTTCTTGCCGGGTGGGGGGAGGAAAAAACAAAAGACAAGAAAAGTGAATGCCTTTCTTGAAAGCTTCCAGAAGTGGCAACTCACCTTTTCAGTAGGTTGCAAATACCACACACACACACACACACAATTGTTCAGAAACAGAAGTGGACTTTGAGACGCTTCCATTCCTCCCATAGGGCCCCCAGCCAGTCCCAAGAGCAAACAATTAGCCTCCAGCCCCACTCCCCCCCCTTTCCCCCACCAGGTCTAAGCCTTAGACATGGCTCCATTTTCACTTTGCTTGTGGGTAACATAATGAGTACGTGGGAAGTGGCTTTGGCCTATATATGCACGGAGCAGAGGTACACTTCCTCCATAGGTTGTGAAAGCCTTATCAGCTGAAAAGCTGCTCGCTTCTAGCACTGTGCATACACCTCCAAGCTGGTTGTTGATTTGTGACAAACCTATACATTCCATAGGGTTTTTTTATTTTTTAAAAGGCAAGGAATAGTCAGAGTTCATTTGCCATACTCTTCCTATGAAATACAGTCTGTAGCGCATTGTATTCCTTGACAGGTCCCCCATCAAAGTGCTAACCAGGCCTGACCCTGTTTAGCTTCCAAGATCAGATGGGCTCCAGTGCCCTCAGGGTATTTAGGTTTTTGTGGAGTCTGTTAAAATTAAAATAGCTTTCTGCCTAGTCTGGGGTTAATGCGTCGTACCCAAGTGCCTAAATTTTTAAAAACTTGAAAGTATTTTATCTATTTGTCCCTCCATTATGCCATAGCTGTGCAGAAAGATTTATTCAGAACTCAGGTTACCTGTATTCAGCTGAACTCCTTCTGCATATACTTGGAACTTAGTTGAATAAACCTGCAAAAATGGGAAGACTGATGGGTTTCAGTAAAGGTCATACTTTGGCACTTTTGTTTCAGAAGAGCTTGGAGTTTGTTTCTATTTAATATTTCTGCCTAGGAGCACAGTTCAAATGTTAAGGAATAAAACTAGCTTTTTACATCTAAATACAATGCCGGTTGAAAGGTTGCTCTTTTTAGGACTAGAGCCCCTGCAAAGTGAAAAAAAGAGAGAACGAATTGGTAGAGTTCAGTCTTTGGCTGCGTTCACACTGGAGAAATAAACCGGTTTAAGTGCCATGGCTCATTGCTGTGAAATTCTGGGAATTGTAGTTTGTTGTGGGGCCCAGAGCGGAGCTCTGCTCCGCTCTGGGCCCACAACAAACTACAATTCCCAGAATTTCACAGCAATGAGCCATGGCACTTAAACCAGTTTATTTCTCCAGTGTGAATGCAGCCCTGATTTACTTTGTGTCTGTTATGGTAGGGGGCTGGCTCAAAATAAGTGGATGCTGTCTATTTTAGTGCTGCAAAGCTGTGCTTTCCATCAAGGAAGTGAATTGCAGCCATAGAGAATCTTGCTCACTCCTCTCAGAAGACTTGGTAATGCCACTAAATACAGAGTCTGAAGAGGGAAAACTTGTTTCCCTGGAAGTAGGTCATATCTGCAATCCGGTTAGCACTTCCTTAGAAGAAAGTTCCATTCACATCCTAGAAGCATGGTTCCCCCACATGCTTAGGATGGATAGCAGCTATCCAAGTGTTTTGGCAGGATTGTTGCTTCTGCGGTTGTCGCTGTGTGCCTTCCAATCCTTTCTGACTTAAAGTGGACCTAACTTGAATATATAATGGAGTTTTCTTGGCAGTATTTGTTCAGAGTGGGCTTGCCATTGCCTTCCCCTGAGGCTGAGAGCATGTGACTTGCCCAAGATCGCCCAGTAAGTTTCACCAGGGCTGAGCTGGGAATCAACCCCTGGTCCCGAGAGTTGTAGTCCAACACTAAAATCATGACACCACACACCTTGTATTACCTTCCTGAGTAGGTACTGCAAGGGATAGCTCAGATAATGCACTATGGGACCCAAGTTTATAGAAACAGGCATTTCAAATCCAAAGTATTGTTAGGACTGGCAAAAGAGTTCCAAAATTGTGGTAATGGCTCTCTGATAGAACATGATAATTTGGACTTGCTTTCGTGCTTTTTTTGGATTACAGCTCTCCAGAATCTACCAGCCTGTGGCCATTGGCCATGTTGCCCAGAGAAGAATTGTAGGACTTCTGGTTCAAAAGAAGAGAACAATTCTCATGTCCTGGGGCATATACAGGTTCCTGAGAAACATGCAAGTAAGAACTCTGAATACCAGCCCTGTACTCAGAGATATACTGCCTTGATTCATTTAGCTGTCATTGCAAAAACCCATTCTAGCTTCCACACATTTTCTGAATCCTTTTTAAAAGCTATCAAGCCAGCAGCCACCAGTACGTTCCCTGACAGTCAATTCCATGCATTAACTGGGTGTTTTATAAAAGCGTGATTCTTTTTGTCAGCTCCAAATCAATTGCCAATCAATTCCATTGGTCAATCTTGCGTTCTTGTCTTGGACGAGGAAGAAGAAATATTTTCCTCTTTCTATACCAGAGCCGGGAAACATTTGGACCTCCAGATGCTTTGGACTTCAACTCCCAGAAATCCTAGTCGATAATAAGGGATTATGGGAGTTGCAGTTCAAAACAGCTGGCAAGCCAAATATTCCCCAGTCCTGAATCAACCCTTTGCTAATGGCTAATCTCTTCTTCACAAATACTGCCAAGAAAACCCCATGATAAGTTTGCCTTAGGGTGGCCATAAATCAGGAAATGATTTAAAGGCACACAACAACAACAACAACAGTCCTAAGTTTATAAACTTCTGCCACTTTCATCCTCTCTTCAGTTATCTGACTAAATGAAAACTACCATAACACTTTAACCTTTGTTGATAAAGAATTTACTTTAATCCATTGATCACTGAATTGTGGTGGTCCGTTTTTCAGTATCATGGTATCTTTACCGAAATGGGATGATCAGAACAGTATGTGATATTCTAAATGTGGGTGCATTGTATTAACAGCGGAAGACAGGGTTGTATGAGCAGAGGTCTGCTAAGGCAAATAGGTCTTTCTTATTTCTCATTCCCATTGAAGACCTATGCAAGTTCTGCAGAAGGTTATGAGAATGAGCAAAGAGAAGTCATCCTCCCCTAGTTACATGGCAGGAAGTTGTTCCACTATTTGTCTGTGGGAGAACTTGGTTGGATTGCATCCAAAATGGCGTTATAATACTCCGTTTGCCTCTTTTAATGCTTCTAGGCACTGACTGGGCTGGCTTTTTTTCGTGATCTAACCGCCGTGATCCCAAACATATCTTTCCTGGTTGATTGATACTTGTCCAGGCTTGATCAGGTGGAGTCAGGGTAGGGTTTTGTGTGGCAGTGGCTTCTTTATGTGTGGAGATAGCTATTTACTCTGAATAGGATTGTCATCATGGAGTGATCCTTCTGGAATTCTTCACAGTCTTCTGAATAAGTTACACCAGACTGATCCTACTACAGATCCTCGCAGGACAGTACTGCTTTTTTTTTTTTAAATCTCCAATGGGTTTGTGTGGGGTGTGTACGGGTGACATCTTCTACCTGTATTTTAACCAACTACTGGCTCATGAATAGACTCATCCTCTTATCTGAATACTGCTAGGTTTATTCAGTTGAAGGATTCTTTGTGTGACTCAGTGTTTGGTGAGAGATTCTCTAAAAAGATTTATGAGTGTGTCAGCACACACACACACACACAGAGAGAGATTTGGGTATATCTTTGCCATCTTCCAATTAGCATTTCTTCAATCTACTGGCCTACTTTTTCAAAGTTTTGCTATCTAAGGCTGCAATTTGAGAGAATGTTAACAAAAGGGCAAAAAATCATTTATCTCACTGGGACCTCCTTCTATGAAAAGATGCACGGAACCGCATTAGGGGCCACCATACTTCCTCTCTGGCTCCTATCACACTGTTATTGCTATGGAAGAAATGTTGGTTTGTTCTTTGGAAGCTTTGTAGTGTCCTTGGTTCATTTAGAGACACTCTCCCTTTGCCACAGTCCCTGTGCCTTTTCAAATGTGTTGTTCTCACTTGGACAAGGCTTTATATTTTTTAAATCTTTATTTTAAGAAAGCTGTTTACTTTTTTATATCTTCCTTGATACTGTTGTTTAACCATGCTGGCACCCTTGGCAGTGCTCTGGTCTTTTAGCTTGTAGCATATAGAATGAGGATCTTGGGCTGTAAGATTAGAAAGAGGTCCAAAAAGTGTGGCCGCTCTGGGCCCCACAACAAACTCCAACTCCCAGAATTCCATAGCATCCAGGGCAGTTAAAGCGGTGCCAAAAAGGGTTCGTTCTCCAGGGTGGATGCAGCCTGGAGCTCTTTCCAGAAGCCTTCGGGTTGTGGCTTTCCGCCTTCCTTCCAAGAGCCAGCCCTTCCCTTTCCCCGTGTGGAAACCAAGCCCTTAGCTTTACACCTCCTTCTTTGTCAAGCTGAACAGGATTTCACAACTCAAAGCGAGTGGTTTGGCCTGTCGCTCTTTCGGAAGGCCAGGAGCCAAGTCTTGGGAGAGTTGGGGGCCTGGGCTCTTGGAGTCTTGTTTAAAAACAACTACAATGACCCTCTGCTTGGAGTAAGCCCCACTGAATTCAGCGGGACTTATCCCTGGGGAAGTATAGACAGAACGGTAACCTTTTGTTGTTGTTGTTGTTGTTAGCTGCCCTTTTTCCGACTCATGGCGCCCCTGTGGATGAGACATCTCCAAAAACCCCTGTCCCCCACTGCCTTGCTCAGATCCTGCAAGCCCTTGCCCCATCCATCTGGTCTGTGGTCTTCCTCTCTTTCTTCTACCCTTGACCTTTCTAGCATTATTGTTTTTCCCAGTGATCCCTGCCTTTTCATTATGTGGCCAAAGCAGTCTCAACGTGATCATCTTTGCTTCCAAGGAGAGCTCTGGTCTGATCTGTTCAAGAACCCGTTTATCTTCTTGGCTGTGCTTGGGATCCTAAGTACTGAACGACTGAATCATATAGCAAAGTACAACCACATCCCAAATCCACAAAACAGGGATCCTTTTATGGGGCCAACCAAAATGCACAATATAAACACACGGCTTTTCTGAAGCTTTCCGTGGCTTCTTCATCAGGCAAAAGGTGAAGCTTCCCTTGGCTTCTTCATCAGGCAAAAGGTGTTAAAATGTATACGGGGCAAAGATAAAAAGAAGTGGCGATGGTGTTGTCGCAGGCCTGCCTTTTGTCAAGAGGTGCGGGTTGTCTTCGTGAACTGAGGACGAGAACCACAACATCCTGACAAAACGCAGGCCTGTGACTAACATCAACACCGTTTTCCCTCCTGTATAATTTTAAACACCTTTTGCCTGATGAAAAAGCCCCGTGGAGTTTCGAAAGCTGGTAATCTGCTTGGCCCCAGGAAGAAACCCCTGTTTTGTGGGTTTGGGACGTTATTGTCCTTAAGAGTCGGAGGCGATCTTTTGCCGAGGCAGCTTCGGTGCTGGTTTGTAAGGCGCCTGGAGGAAGCGGGAGGCGAGCGAAGCCGCCGTGGCTTTTGGCCCTGGGCAGCGCTTCCAAGGAGGCGGCGGTCTCTGCCTGGAGCCAAGCGTTGCCAGTGAATCCCGCTCCTCCTGGCTGGATCGCCCGGGCAGCAGACAGGTAATCTTGGGGCAGCTCCCCTTTCCTGCCCCAGACGCTCTTAGGAAAGGCTGCTGCCACGATGTGCCCAGGAGAGAGAGAGAGAGAGAAAGAAAGAAAGAAAGAAAGAAAGGAGGCAGAGGCGGCCCCTGCGCGTATAAATGGAGGCAGGCATCAACTTGTGAGATCAGGTTTCCTGCTGAGCTCCCGGAGGAGAAGTCAGCGTTTGATTGAAGCTACACTCGGTTCTTGGTTCCCAGGAGGACAGCCGCCCTGAAACACGAGCGAGCGAGAGAGCGAGAGAGCCAGCCAGGGCTCCTTCCCTCCCTCCCCTCCCTTCCTCCTCTAAAAGCCTTTGTGCTCAGAGAGGCTCAGGAGGCAGCGATCGCTCCTTCTCCCGCAAGCGTCGGAGGCAGGCAGCCTTGCCTTGGCGTTATTTGGTTAGCCAGGGTCCTCCCTTCCCTTCCCTTCCCTTCCCCGACCGCAGAGGAGGAGGCAGCAGGGCAGCCAGCCAGCCAGCAGCCATCTCGGCTGTGCTCGTTCCGACCTTGCGTGGCCGGGGATTTGGCTCCCAGGTTGCAGCGTGTCAAAACCCCGTAACCTTTTCCCCTTGGCCTGCTGGGGCCCAGGCGCTTGGCCTCTCAGCCAGGGGACTTTTCTCTCCTTCAGGCAGATGGAGCCTCGGATCGTTGGTGCTGTTGTTGTTATTGTTGTTGTTGTGTGCCTTCAAGTCGCTTCCGACTTAGGGCGACCCTACTTTCACCGCGGACTTACAGGGAAGTAGCCCTGGCTCATCCGAGTTGTGTGTGTTTTTTTTTTTTTTAAGAATATTCTTGTAGCTTCCAAGGAAATAAACCCCACTTCTGTTGTTGTTGTTTGCAGTGAAGAAGGTGGTCCCCACAAAACCCACAACACCAGCCCGATCACGGGAAGGTAGAGAGGATTGCAGCCTAACTGTGTCATTTTGTACAGCGGCCTCAGTTCAGTGGGGCTCTCCTCCAAGTAACCTTTTTGTTGTTGTTCTTGCGAAATGCCCTCCAGTCAACTTCCAACTCACGGAGGCATTGAGTTGGCTTTAGTTCAGGGGGCGGCCCTCTTCTCCAAGTGACTGTTGTTTTTTTGTGGGGTTTTCAGGCTATGGGGCCATGTTCTAGAAGAGTTTACTGGCTGGCATCTTCTTCTAGAACATGGCCACATAGCCCGAAAACACACACACACACATACACAAATCGACTTCATCAACGTTGTTGTTGTTGTTGTCATTAACTGCCCCTCCAGTCGCCTTCTGACACATGGCCACCTTATGGATGAGACCTCTCCAAGATGTATTGGCAACCATTCCTCTTTTTCTGCTGCCTTCCACTTTTTCTTGTATCATTGTCTTTTCTAATGATTCATTTTTCCTCAAGAGGTGGTCAAAGTGAGACAGCCTCAGTTTAGGCATGTTGCCTTCCATTTATTTGTCTTCTTGGCTGTCCACTGTGACCTCAGCACTCTTCTCCATCACTACATTTCTAATGAGTTTACCTTCTTCCTATCAGCTTTCCTCACTGTCCAGCTCTCACCTCCTTGCATGGACTGTCTCCACTTTAGTGTTCAGAGTTAGGTCTGTAACCAATGGGCTTCTAAACTTCTGCAGGATTGTTAAGGCCACAATGCTGTATATATGTGTTTACACACAGAGAGAGGAGTCCCATATTAAACTCCATAGGGCCTAGATCTTGTTAAACATGTAGGCCTAGGTTACAATTCTGTTTCCACCAAGGAGTGAGCCCCCACTGAACATGGATAGACCCGCATATTTGTAGTGGTTTTATGTGCAGTCTTGGTTTGAGTGTTGGATTAGGACTGGAGGGACCAGGGTTCAAATCCCTGCTCAGCCATGGAAACCCAATGGGTGGCCTTGGGCAAGTGACATATTCTAAGCCTCACTGGCACACCCCTTGTGAATAAACATTGCACACTCACAGACTTCATATGCCATAAGTCAGAAATGACTTGAAGGCACACAACGTCAAAATGCTCCAAAGGCATCAAATCCCTTCTGATCTTGAAAGTTAAACAGGATCAGTTCTGGTTAGTACTTGAATGGGAGACCACTAACGGCTGTATGGAAATTTGTGACAGGCGATTTGAAAGCACACACATACAACAACAAGAGCTGCATAGTGTCACACCACCCGTTTCATTCTTGCTTCGAAGGGAAGCTTGTCAAGGTTTCAGTAAAAAGAAAGGTTGCAGAGGAAAACGGGGAAGGGTAGAAGAAAAGAGAGAGCCAGCAGTGGCTTACGATTTTCTGCTGGGCCATGAAACCCAGTGGTTAGCCTTGGACAAGTCACTGACTCTCAGCCTCAGGGGCAGGCAATAACAACCCTCCTCTGAACAAATCTCGCCAAGAAAACCCCATGATAGGGTCGCCATAAATCGAAAAGGACCTGAAAGCACACAACAACAAATAAGAAACGAAACGCGAGGTTACTTGTAAGAACCTCCGTGCCTGGATCTGGAGTCTGTCTTCTCGGCTCCGGGGAACCAGCTGCCCCGAAAATAGATGGAGGGCCAGGAGCTAATTCTGGGGGCTCCCTGGAGCAGCGGCCCTTTGAGTCCGCAGCTGAGACTCGAGCCCCCTGGCCTCCTCCTAATCGAGATGAAAGGCAGCAAACCATTTACTCGAAAGGAAAGCTGCCCAGTGCAAACTGGTGTGTGCTTTCACGAGGAGGGAGTTGGCTGGAAGGGGGAATTTGCGGTGGTGACAGTGTTTCAAATCCCCGCGGAGCACTTTTAAGCTCCAGAGTCCAAACCCCACCAGCTGTTTGGTTCAAAAGAGCAGAAAACAGCCCAGCTGTTCTTTTGGTGCAAGTTGTTGTTGTATGCCTTCAAGCCCTTTCCGACTTACTTACGGCCACCCTAAGGCGAACCTGTCATGGGGTTTTCTTGGCCAGTTTCTTCAGAGGAGGTTTGCCATTGCCTTCTTCTGAGGTCGAGAGAGTGTGACTCGCCCAAGATCACCGAGTGGGTTGCTCGACGAGCCCTGGGTTTCCAGAGTCATAGTCCAATGCTCAAACCACAACACGACGGCTGGCTAGCCTTTGGCAAACCTCGGCTGGAATCTTGTCGGAATCTTGTCGGTTACCTACTAGAGTAGATCCAGCGGATGAGTAGTTTAACAGTGAGTTAATAGGGAGGTAAATCCCGCTGCTTAAATGGGCCTCTCTATCAAGAATAACAATGGGCCTGAATCTAGTTGTTTTTCTTTTAAGGGGAGGAGGGAAACAGGCCGATTCCATGGTAGAAGGAATACCTTGCTCAAGGCTGGCTTGCAAGGGGGCATCCTAAACTTTGGGGATTTGGTTCAGGCCAACTGCAGAGACCTCAGAAGAGGGTTTTCCTCCCGTTGTTGTTGTGGGCCTGGGCAAACCTCCTGCTGAGGAAGGAGCCTTATTACGAGCCAGTCCTCTTGGAGACAGATCAAAGCGCTTTCCTATCTGCGCGCCTTTGCCTGCACACAAAGGGATTTCTTTCCCGAGGAAACGTGGATGGGATTGCGCGGGGGCTGCCGGAGGGGAGAGAGAAGCAGATTGAGCCCCCCGTCTCGTTTTAACTGGGACGCCCGTAATCCTGGGCTGCGCGTCGCAGTAATCTGGATTAACTACCCCCCCCCCCCACTACGGCTTGGTTCCTCTGGTCTGTGTCCCAGAATAAAACCCAGCAGGTCCTGTAGGAACACATTGGAAGGGAAAGGTCGTTTCCTCCGGAGCCAAGCGCCAGAACAAAACAAACACTCCTTTTCCAACCAGGGAGAGAGTGTGTGCTGTGTGTGTGTGTAGTTGGCTACGCCGGCTGGGTTGGCAACCTGTTTAGAGGAAAGGCAGTAAGATCGGCTCAAAGGTTCTTGCTGCTGGCGAGCCATCTCTTCCTCGCCCTGCCTGCTTTCTTGGTGTAGAGCCTTCTTGTAGCACCTTTGAGACAAAGGCTGCGTTCACACTAGAGAAATAAACCGGTTTAAGTGCCATGGCTCAATGCTGTGAAATTCTGGGAATTGTAGTTTGTTGTGGGGTCCCCCCCCCCACAACAAACTACAATTCCCAGAATTTCACAGCATTGAGCCATGGCACTTAAACCGGTTTATTTCTCCAGTGTGAGCGCAGAAATGAAAGAAAGAAGCTGGCAGCACGAGCTTTCCTAGACTCAAGCGTACTCCATCCGATGCAAATGCCAACTTCTTTCTTTGACTTCGTCTCAAAGGGCCTATAAGATCTCTCTGCATACTGATTTTACATGGGCGGGTGGCGGGCACAGTTAGAGGCCTGGAGAGAAGGGCACCGTTCGCAGGCCCACTGCCTCCCCCAGGCAAGCCGTTTGTGTGTCTCCTGAGGTCCGGGTGTGTGATGTGCCTTCAAGTCATTTCCAATTTATAGCCACCCGACTATGGGGTGTTCTTGCCACGATTTGTTCAGAGCAGGGTTGCCGTTGCAGAAGGTTATTTCGAGGCCACTAGCCACGATGGTTCAGGGTCTGTCTCGTTGTTGTTGTTGTTGTTGTTGTTGTGTGCGCCTCCAAGCCGTTTCCCACTTATGGCGACCCCAGGGCAAATAAATAAAATAAAATTGGCAGGATTTGTTCCGAAGGGGTTTTGCCTGTGACTTCTTGCCCAAGGCCACCCAATAGGTTTTATGGCCGAGCTGGGAACCGACCAGAGTCCTAGTTCAACACTCAAACCACGAAGGCCTTGGCTTGGGGACCAGTAGGGCCAGCCTCAAGACAGAAAAGGTGCACAAAAGCTTCCTCCCTTGTCTTCCCTCCCTCCCTCCCTCCTTGGGTTTGCAAAGCGAGCATCCAGCGGAGGAATTTCTCCTGCGGAACGAGAGGCACGAAGGCTTCGGAGGGCCCCAAGGAGAGCGAGCGAGAGAGAGAGAGAGCCGGGCGGGGCGAGGCTAAGCTCCTGCAGCTGGCCTGGCTGGGGGGCAGGCCGTCGGGGGGAGGGCCTGCCCGGCCCTTCGGGGAGGGAAGGGAAGAAGCCAAGCCAAGCCAGGGAGGGTGAGGGGGCGACCCTTGGCTTTGAAAAAGCCCCTTTCTTGCCCGAGGGGCCCTTGCCCGAAAGGGAAGGGTGGGCTGATACAAATGGCTTTTTGGAGGCAACTGGGGGGCTGGGGGGGGGTTGGGGGGCTGGGGAGAGGGATCGCCTTGTTCCGAGGCAGCCAGCTGCGGGAGCAGAGATGCTCCGGCGAGGCCGGCAGACACAATGCTGCTGTTGTTGGTTTGATCTCGAACCGGGGATTGTTAGTCTGGATTTAACTATGGGGTGGGGGAGGGGCGGGGAAAGCGGCCGGGGGAGGGGGAGGGGAGGGGAGGGGGGAGGGGAAGGGAGGGGAGGGGGAAAGACGACGTCGGTTGAGGGCTGTTTACAGCGAGTGCAAATAATGTGACAGCTGTTGGAGCGCGAGCAGCCCGCGCCTCTTCGGCTTTTGCACAAAGCGCTCACTATGGCGAAGGAGGGAAGGAGGGAGGGCTCTGTGTGTGTCTCTGTGTGTGTGAGTGTGTGTGTGAGTGTGTGTGGAGACGGGGGAGGGAGGACGGCTCCGCTCCGGCTCTTGCAAAGAAAGCTGCAAGCCTGCCGACAAAGGCCGCATCCTCTCTCCTTCCTCAGCGCTTAGGGCCTTCTCGGAGGTGACTTCAAAGGCTTTTTGAGATGGACATTATTTTGGGGGGGGGTCTCTCCCCCCCCCCGGTCCCTTGGAGGACACTCCAAAGCAGGCTTCTGTTCCGAAGGACCTCTGCCACAGTTCAGCGGGTTCAGTCAGGTCTGGCGCCTTGAAGCGAGCAGGCGAGGAGGAGGGCCCTTCCCTTGCCACCCCCGCAGCACCACCACCAGCAGCAGCAGCGTGCAAACCTCCCGGCTGCCTTGCAGAGAGGCTGCCTGATCATCGGAGGCAGGGGCTTTTTTCAGAGCGAAACACGGTTTCTAGAACTTTTACGTAGCCACCCTCCCTCTCCCCACAAGGCTGCCTCTTTCTCTCTCTTCTTTCTGGAAGGAGAGGGGGAGAAAGAGACGAGGGTGAGTTTCTCGTCTGAAGAAGAACTCCAGTGAGTCATACCTTGGTCTACAGAGCCCTGCTTATCTCGGTTATCTCAGTTACACACGGAGTGCAAACGATCCTAGAAGAGGCCCCTGAAGTCGAGGAGGAATACTCCTTTTCAAAGTTTACAAAGGTTTCTTCTTGGACTACAGCTTCCAGAATCCCCTAGGGATTCTGAGAGCTGTAGACCCAAGAGGTAACTTTCTCTCAAGGTCTGAGTCGCTTTAGGAAGTAACAACTCATCCGTCTCAGACTCAACTTTAAAAGGGACTGGACCGAATGGCAGGAAATAAGGTGTAGAGATCATTTGGCCCTTCAAATGTTTTGGACAACAAATTTCAGAATCCCTTACCATTAACCATGTTAACAGGGGGTCTGCAGAATTTATTTACTTGCCTTATATTCTTTTTTTCCTCAGACCAGGACTCAAGACTATTCACAGCAACATTCACTGAGAAAAATACAGATAAAAACTCATAATACTGTAATTTTAAAAATAAACCCATAGTTGCATTAATATTTATATTAATAATTAATATTAATATTGGATGGAAAGGAATTAAAAACACCCACCAAAAGCTCCATCTCTAGTCCTAGTCAATTGGCAAAAAGTCCACCTAATCACATAAGATCTTGGCAGCAGGACAACAGGAAGGAAGACAATCTAATTTCCTTTGGCAGGGAATTCCACACCTAGGAGTAGCTCCTGAGAAAGCCTTGGCTTGTGTCCCCACCAAATGTACTGTACCTCCAAGGGTCATGGAACCAATAGAAGGGCCTCCCTGGAGGATCTCATAAAGTACATGGAGGGCCAAACATTCCACATCTCTGCATAAACAGAAGACTGCCAAGGCTCAAGTATGTTGGTGGCAGCTTTTCTGTCCTGAAATCCCTTCACTCTCATTCCAAATGCACTCTACATGTTCTCTCCGTCTCCCCTGGCCAGCATTCAAGCGCAAAACAGTCATGGCCAAATTGTGGTTCCAGGACTCAGAAGTGGCTTCTGAGGTTGATGCCACTAGGTTCTTCCCAAGGAAGAACCTATTTGAAATTAAGCACTGAAGCATCTTGCTTTTTCTAGCCCCCCCCCCCCTCACAATACAAATAACAACTCAGAACACATATTTCTGGAATAAAAGTTGGTAGGCCTGAGACATTGTCTTCTATTAAGTAGAGATACTAAGGTATAGCTAGATGTGTTAAAAACTTATCCACAGAAGCACTGAGATCAAATCCCCAACTCAAAGTTTTGCTTAGCACTCTCAAGCAAAAGCAATGTAATTTGCACCACAATGACTTTACTAAACAGGTTTATGAAGAGGAGAATTAATTTGGGGGGGGGAATAATTCATGTTTACATACTTTCAGGATTTAAGAATGTTTCCCCTTAGCACAAGAGACTTTTGCTGACCTTCTCCACTATACCATAACACCCTTAGTTAAACACAATGCCTTTACTTGAAACTAGAATACTAAAAATTTTCACAAAGCCAGGCTCAGCCAAGATGCTTGGGCCTATTATCCTAAGCCCACCCCCTTAGAAGTATGCTTTCTGCTCAACTAATTGGGGTGTAATTACTCTGGAATAAATCAGTCTGGTAGTACAAAGTGATTTAGGAGTAAAGATAGGAATGCCTTTTGCACATAGTTGACTCAGACCTCTTTCTTGTGAAGCATAAATCAAAATGGCCTGATTCTCATGGACAAAGAGTGCTAGGATCTATGTGGCGATAGTGGGGTCTACCTGCAATGTGTTTCTTTTAATTTGTTTGAGAAATAAAAACAGATTTGATCACACAGGTGAGGACATCTTGGCATGGGTTTCTCAAACAGTATGTTCATCTTGTATTGTTCTTAATTACTGCAAGAGAAAGTTCTGCAATGAAGTCTGAGAAAGCTGTTAGTGAGGTTGGAGCAGAACCAGTATGACAAGAGAATAAATCTCTGCATGTTGGTTCATTTGTAGGTTTTCTTTTAGTTCTTACGGTGATCGTGTTATTTCCCAATCTTAGTAAGAAAACAGCACTTGGTGTGACTCTGGTGTTGGTTCTTTCATTGTAGGCCAGTTTAATGATGCTGTGCTAAACAGACTTGCAAGGGAGTAACTAGGGTTTGCTCTGCAGGAATCCAAGCTAAAGCATAGTCCCTGGGCTTTGTTTCTGGAGGAGCTATTGGTTTCAGCACAAGATTGAGGAGAGAAAATAATGTAGTCATTCTGCTCTGGCTTTTGGACATCCTACTGTCATCAAACAAAAATGCGGACATATACACATACACAAATTTCTATGCTCCGTGACTTTTATGTCTTTCTAAAATGCTTCACTTTTTTTTAACAAAAGTTTCCATGTGTGTGTGAGTGTGCACATATATATGCATCAAGGTGGTTTATGTGTTGCTGTTGTTGGGTGCCTTCAAATAATTTATGTCTTATGATGACTCTAAGGTTATGGGGTTTTCTTGGCAAGCTTTGTTCATAGGGGGATTGCCCTTGTCTTCTTCTATGCCAAGAGTGTGTGACTTGCCCATGGCCACCAGATGTGGTTCCATAGCCCACCCTGGTCTCCCAGAGTCCTAATCCAGCCCTCAAATCACAACTCTTTTTGTTTACATATACCATGATGAAAACAAATCAGAAATATATATATATATATTTTTAAAAAAACCCTCAATTCATCTAGTCATTTATCAAGAATGAATCTTCCTATCTCTTTTGGCCTAACAACTTGGGATTTTCTTGGCCAGCTTTGTTCAACTGGCTGCTGAAAGCAGAGAAGAACTATTACAACCTTAAATCTAGAAATGACTTTGATTTACAATATAGCTTGGTGCCATCCTGCACAATGTATGCATGTCTACCAAGATGTCCCATTGAGTTTAGTGGGACTTAATCCTGATGTTGCAGTTTGTAGTTGCAGTCTCAATAATTTTCCTTCTTTACTATGTGCGAACTGCAACCCAGGGCTTCCCCATGTGACTTGTGTGTTTATATATATGCAGAGAGAGATGGATTGATTCGCATCCTGGTACATGTACACCACTGTCTCATCACCCAGTGGAAACTCATACAACATGTATGAGTTACTAATTGTACATGGAGTCTTAAGTTCGAGAAAGACCATGTGAGAACTGTGTGTTTATATATTTCTCCTATGTACTTAATCATGTAAAAGTGATTTTTGTGATAGTCCTTTGAGAGGGCGGTGTGGTAGATTAGGCTGGATTCTTCCGAAATGTTTTGCATCAGGTTGCAATTCTAAATGGCTCTCTAATGCAGAAGGTGAAAAAAAAAATTCTTGTGCCAAATAATAGCTTATTCAATTTTCCCTTCTGGAGAGAAAGAGAGCACCAGCGCATTGCTCCAAATGTTTCAAGGTGGATTTAGGCCAGTGGTGGCAATCATGCAGCCCTTCAGATGGCACTGGACTGCAACTCCCAGCGTTCTTTGTGTCGGGGTATTATTTGAAGAGAGAATGACTATTTCTCCCCCGTACCCGTGCCTTGTCCCTTGTGCATCTTGCCATGTGCGGTTTCCTGCTTCAGACGGTGCTCCGGAAGTGTGACTCATGCCTCTCCTTGGCCTGTTTTCCTGTAATGTCTGAAGCTGTTCTCTGGATGCCTGCTCTTGCTGAGCACGTGGGAATGAATGACCTGGGTGTTATGACCTACATCGCGCTCAAATTAACTTCCATTGCGAAGGAGAGGTTCAAGAGAGCTTTCTTTTTCGCTTTTTGCTTTTTAACGGAACGACAGATATGGGAAATGGAAACGAGACGGCTGATTCCATGAGTCACGGTGCCCTGGTGCTTTTCTGAGCGAGCAAGAAACGAACCCGCTTTCAGACGGGGAAGCGTTTCTAAACGCCGGGGAAATTCTCCCCCTGGGTTTCGGTTGTAAGGGCTCTTAAAGAATCGCCTCCATCTAAGGGACTGGTTTCAGTCGTGACTCCCGCACAAAGAGGACTGAGCTGCCAGCAGCAGTAGCAGACTTAACAGTAGCAATGGAAACAATAGAAATAGAACCATTGAGCGGGAAGAGGCCTCAAGGGCCATCCAGTCCAACCCCCTGCCATGCAGGAACTCCAAATCAAAGCACTCCCTAGTAGTAGTAGTAGTTAATATAGTTTCAATAGTATCTTACAAATCACTATCTGGTGTTTTGCCTGGCGGACTCGATCTGTATAAAACCCCAGCAATATTCCTCCCCGCGTGTGAATTTTAATTTCTTCTGGGCCGAGGCAGATTTCTTTATGGGCGACTGGCATATGGGCATCGAGATGTGATTTCCCCGTCCCTCTCTCGAGGCGAATCTGTCACTCTCCTCCGGCTTCTGTGGGCAAAAGCCCTCCTGGTGGGAGATGATGCCCCCAGCAGCCATCCATCCATCCATCCAACCATTCATCCGTCCAGCGCCCGAGCCATAAATCGGGCTTTAACGTGACTCGTCTCCCCTTTTCTGGAGGAATGCTGGTTGCGAAACGACTCTTTGCCTTGGAGCCAAGGCGGAAAAGAGAAACACACGCCCGCCCAAAGCTTTTCCTGCTTCCACAAATCTCTTTAAAGTCGGCGTGGTTGTTGTTGTTGTTGTTGTTGTTGTTATTATGATTTCCACCCCACCTCCTTCTCCTCTTCCCAGGATTAGTTTGCTGCCTGCCTCCCAGGGACTGGGATCGGGGAGAAGGCAGGGAGGGGAAGGGCCATCCTTGGGCCGGGTGTCTTTTTTACAACCAAAGGTCTCAAGGAGGAAAAAGAAGAGCGCATGCAAATGAGAGGGAATGGAAAATGATGGTCTCTCCGCGCGGCGCGATGTCTCCGTCGTCGCTTGTTCTGGCGCTTGGAGGCAGCCCTCGTTTGCGCGCCTGCCAACTCGCTCGCTCCCATCTGCTCCGAGCTGTTCCGGGCATTTTAACCTTGGCGGGGTCGCCGTGGCGGAGTCCCGCGGATCAAGAGCCAGTAATTAAGGCTCCCAGCAGCAGCAGCAGCAGCGGAAAAAAAAAGAAGAGAAAAACCCATTGCCGCCCCTCTGCAGCGCAGTTGCTGCCGTGATCAGAGGCTGCGTTGGGCCCGGCTTCAAGGTGGCAAGGCGGGCACTGCCTCCTGCCACCGGCCTCCTTTAGTAGGAGGAATGCCCGGCCCTGGGATGGGGGTGCCGGGCTTTCGCAGCCGGGGAAGGAAACCTCTTGCCAGCCACGAAAGTTTGCGGTCGACCAGGACCTGGGTGTGTGTGTGTTGTGTGTGTGCAACACAGGCTGCCTATGACTTCCTCCTTCCCTTCCTTTGGGACTGAGGCTGAGAGCATGTGCACAAGAGGCCGCCTCTGACTCCCTTCCATCTTCCCTTCCTTTAGGGACTGAGGCTGAGAGTATGTGACTGAGGCTGAGAGCATGTGCGCAAGAGGCTGCCTCCGACTTCCTTCCTTCCTTCCATCCTCCCTTCCTTTAGGGACTTTAGGAGGATGGAAGGTAGAGTCGGCCTCTTGTGCACATCTCGTCCTTGGCTCTCCCCAAACGTTGGACTCATCTAAAGCGGGATCATTCCGCTTCTGGATCCACGGAGGAGGGTTTTTGGTCTCTTCTGGCGCTTGAACCGCATCGCTCCGAGTTCCGCGGCCCGAACGGGTGAGGAAAGCGTGGTGGGATGGCTCGCACCCCTGTGGCTCACTTTGGGTTGTGTGTTGTGTGTTGGGTGCCTTCTAGTCGTTTCCGACGTAGGGCTACCCGAAGGGTTTTTCTCCTTGGCAAGATTGGTTCAGAAGAGGTTTGCCCTTGGCATTCCTCTGAGGCTGAGAGCCTGTGGCTTGCCCAAGGCCAGGGGCCCAGCTGCGGATCGAAGCCTGGTCTCCAGGGACGTCGTCCAGCCCTGAGACCCCTAGGCCAGGTTGGCGTTTGGTTCATTGAAAGGAGCAGCGCTTGTTGGTTGCAGTGGCTCTGCTCCAGGGAGAGGGGCTGCCTGCCTGACCCTCGCAAAGTGCCCTCCAGCCTGGCCACTCGCTGGCTGGTGCCCGGGTCTTTGTTTCGGCCCAGGCCACCCGTTTCCTGTACAGCCTCACGGGGACTGGAGTCCCATTGGATGCAAGAACAGTCCGATGCCATTAAGTCCCATTGAGCTCAGGGGGGTTGAAGACATGGAGAATATTGCACCACGGATGGGTTCGAAAGCCAGCGCGGTGTAGTGGTTTGAATGTTGGACTGGGACCCGGGGAGACCAGGCTTGGAATCCCATTTGGCCACGGAAACCCACCCCCGGCAAGTCACACACTCTCAGCCTCAGAGGAAAGCAAGGGCAACCCTCCCTCTGAACAAATTCTGACAGGGTCACTCGAGGGTCGCCATAAGTCAGCAAGGACTGGAAGCCGTGCTTGGCTGGATCCAAGAGACGGGATCCAAACGTCGAGGGCAGCCCGCAGGCAAGGCCAGCAAGGCCAGCCTCGCGAAAGACACAGCTTTGCCGAAGGGGCCTTCCCGCCTCTGCTAGGTCGGTAGGACCGGTGAGTGTGTGCGCGCGTGCGGGTGTCCTGTTGTGTGTCAGTGTGTGTTCGATTTGGCACGCAACGTCTCCGATCGGGAGGTTTCGGCTCCGCGAGTTCTGTCGGGCTCCTCTCCGTTCTGGAAAGCATCTCCGAACATGCCTTTTTTCCCCCCGGCGTCAGGGTTTGAGCCTTGGACTACCATACTCTTCGGGGGGGGGGGTCAGGGTTCGAATCCTTACTGGGACACACTCCCTAAGCCTCGGAGGATCTGGAGAAACCGTGTTAAGAAAACCCTAAGGGTTGCCACCACAAATCGGAAGGCGCAAAGATTGCGAAGGGCACCGGGGAAGGGGGGATCGGCGGGCCCATAATCCCCGGGAGGGCTGCGCCTTAAGCCGCTTTGCCTGTCGCGTCCTGCCTTTGCAACCAGGGAGGGCCTCCGGAGTCAATCCCTTCCTCCCGTTGCAAAGAGGCAGAAACCGGGGGAGGGGGGGCTTCCCTCCATTCAGGCAGCGCTTTCCAAGAAGAGCCGATCGCTTCCCTTCCCTCCCCTTCTCCCCCTTCCCCGCCTCGTTAAAATAGTCTCCATTTGCGAATGCTTAACTCCCGGACCAATCTGGTGGCTGGCTGCGGGCTGGAAGGCTGGCGGGGGAGGGAAGGGGGGGAGGCGGAGGAAGGGAAGGGAAGGTGGAGGCAGAGGGGCCGCCGACGCAGGCAGAAGCCAGGCAGGCAGACGCTCCGGCGGGGGGAGCGAGAGGATTTCAGGCGAGTTAAGCTCCGCAGAGCCCTCGACAGCCAGCCAGCCAAGCAAGCTCCAATCGCGCTGGCTGTCGGCGCGACGGCCATTTGCTGAATAAGGAGAGGCTGCTTTTTTCTCTCCTTCCCCAGGGACTCTCCTTCTTTCTTTCTCTCTAGGCTGCATCCACACTGGAGAGATAACCCGGTTTGGAAGCGCTTTAACTCTGGCTGAACTCCCAGAATGAGCAGCTCCTGCTGCCAATGTCTTTCTTCCAGTGAGTCTGAAAGGCGCAACAAGATCTCTCTACGGACTGGTTCTAGAGACTAACCCGGTTCTGTCTTTGGATCCTCCCTTGAGAGAGAGAGTGTGTGTGTGTTTTGTGTGGGCCTTAGGGGCTTCAAAACTTGGAAGGCGGCGATCAAAGGAGCCTACCCTTTCGTCCAGCTCTCCTGGCACACAGGCCCGTGGGTCTATTTATACACCGATGTGTCACAGATGTGTGCCATTCATCTGCGTGGTGTGCCCCCCCACCCCTTTCCTCAGGTCCCAAAAACACTGCAGAAACAAGAGCTCTGTCTCAAAGTGTCCTGGCTCAAGGCTAGGAAATTCTGGGAACTTTTTGTGAGGCGCTTAGCCTTCTCTGCCAGAGAGCTCTGGTGCCACAATCAACAACGCCCAGGATTCCCTAAGACTGAGCCGGGGCAGTTCAAGCGGTCCCGAACTGGATTGTTTCTGCAGTGCGTTTTGGACCTCAGTCGAACTTCGCTGGTGGGGATCATTGTCTTAAAAAAGGGGGATTTCTCGCCATGTTGCTTTACAGGCAGACACCCAGATCTCCCTGAATGCCAGGATCCCCCCTAAAACCGCTTCACTTTGACTCAGAAGCCAAGATCCATAGCCACAGTCTTCCTTTAGGGTTGTTGTTGTTGTTGTGTGTTTGTGTTTTTGGGGGGTGGGTGGGAAGGAATTCACCATCCATTCACCCTCCTTGGATCAAAGCTGCTCCGCTCCGGGCCCACAACAAACTCCCAACTCCCAGGATTTCCTAGCCTTGAGCCAGAAGAGAGTTAAAGCGGTGCCAAACCGGGTTATTTCCCCAGTCTGGAGGCAGACTTGGTCGGAGTTGACAGGTGTGAGTCCTCCGACCCGGAAAGGAGCTGCTTTTTCTGCTTCTGCATCGCTCGGAGGCCCGTGGCGATGGCTGTGACTCTCTCCGCCTCGTCGGCTGTTGTTTTGTCGGGAAGCAACCCAGCGGCGGAAACCTGGCTCTGCCGCCGCCGCCGCGTCGCTTTCGCCTAAAATGGCGCGGCTGGTGCGGGAGATCAAAGGCGGAAAGAGCTCGGGAGGAGGTTTTGATCGGAGCCGGAGAAAGCGGGCAGGCAGGGATCGATCTCTTCCCTCCAAGCCAGGCGGAGCAGCAAAGGCCTCCCTTGCCCGCCTGGGATCGGAAGGAGCACAGCACTCTTTGGGTTGATTAGGGTTTAGGCAGTGGGTCCTTGGGATCCACTGGGTTTTGTTTGGAACCAGGACCCCTCGCCCCCCCCGTGGATACCAAAATCCGCGGATCTTCAAGTCCCATGAAATACAATGGCTTAAGTTTGCTGGTGCCCCTTCTATATAAAATGGCAAAGTCCAGGTTTGCTTTGTGTACTTAGCATGCTATTTTCGAGCCGTGGATGCTTGAATCCGTGGATATGGAGGATTGAATCTGTATAGTCCCATGGTGGCTTACCCTAGAAGAGGGTATTCAGCTTGATTTACTCCCCAGCAAGTGTTTGTGTGTGTGTGTGTGTGTGTGTGTGTAGTCACAACCTTAGGGGAAAGGCAATGGCAACTCCCCCCCCCCTTCTGAAGCAATCGTGCCAGGAAAACCCCATGATGGGGTCGAAGTCAAAGACATAGCCGTGTTAGTCTGTAGAATCAGTTAGTAGAGAGATCTTGTAGCCCCTTTGCGGGTCACTGAAATGTCACAAATACATCTGAGGAAGTAGACTTTAGTCTAGGAAAACTCATGCTGCCCATTTCTTTCTGTGAGTCTCAACATCTCTCTCCCCAAGATAGGTTTGCCATAAGTGGGGAACGACTCGAAGGCACACAACACAACACAAGTGTGTGTGTGTGTGTGTGTGTGTGTGAGATTGCAGCCCAAGTGGGCTGAACCTTGTTGTGTAGCTTCAAGTCCTTTCCGATTTACGGCGATGGAATTTCCTGAGGCAAGATTGGTTCATAGGAGTTTTGCGCCTTTCCCTGAGGCTGAGAGAGTGTGTGATTTCTTCCCCAGCTTCATCCTGGGCCTCGGTGGCCAGCCATTTTCCCTTTCGGAGGGCTTCCCTCCTTCTTTCGTCCTCTTTCCCCCGCAAGTTTGGCTTCCCAAATGGCGGCCAAGAGTCGCAGCCTTGAGGCTTTTTCGCGCTTTGCGGAGGAAGGAGACGGAGTATGTGTGTGTGTTGTGTGCGTTGTGAGTCTTGGAGGCAGAGAGAGAGAAAGGGCTGGAGAGAAGGAAAGGCATTTGAACCCAGCCCCCTAAAAACTAGACCTCTCCCCCGGTTCTTTCTCTCCTTCCCCGGGTCTGAGATCTGCTGGAAAGCTCTTGTAGTTCGCTCCGTGGTCAAACGAAAGGCCAGCCGTCTCGGGTAAAGGTCAGGCTCCCTCCCTCAGTCGGCTCCAGAGATGATGGAAGCTTGCCTGGTTGCCTCAGGAACACAACCTACACACCCACACACACACCGCTTACACACACACCCGAAATGTACGCAACCCCGGTTCATTAGCCCCCGGCTCAGTTACGGTTTCAACACATGGCACGCTTTGCAACGCGGCCCTTGAAACAGTACGGGATTTGCCTCTCCGTTGTGTTGTGTTGTGTGATACGGGTGTGTTTGTGGGTGTGTAGGGTAAGAGTTTGGTCCCAAGCACACTGCAGAAATGAATCTAGTCTGAGACCACTTTAATTGCCCTGGCTCCATGCTAGGGAATCCTGGGAACTGTAGTCATGTAAGACATTGAGCCTTGAAGAGCCGGGTTCGAATCCCCGCTGGGGGCCTGAGTGGGTTGACCTCGAGCAAGCCACACTCTCTCAGCCTCAGGGGAAAGACCCTTCCTGAAGAAATCTTGGCAAGGCTTTTTCGCCTTGAGGGTCGCCGCAAAGTCGGAAAAGAGTGGAAGAAGGCACACAACGACAACGACAACAACAGGGCTGGAGGCAAGGATGACGTGTTTTCCTAGGAGGAGTCCCCTTGAGAGGGATGCTTCATCTTAACCCACCTTTGCCACACTTTGGAGGGAGGAGGAGTGTGTCCCTCCTGCCTGCGGGGCTACTCACGACTTGGGAGTCCGGAGTAGGCGGCTGGAGGGAGGTGGATCTTGGCTGGGCAGGAGCTGGAGGAGCAGAGAGCCTCCTGGGCCCATCCATGGGGGGGGAGAGCTCTCCCAGGTGGGTCGGCCCTCTTGTTGGGGAAGGGGAGAACTTGGGTCCCTTGCTGGCGGCTTCTCTCGGGATCGGGGCCCCTTTTGCTGCCGGAGCCGCCTGCCTTCCAGCTGGGCTTCAGGCAGCAGCAGTGGAAACTGGAGGGCGGCCAAAGGGAGCTGGAGAATATGGGAAGAGCAGGCATTGGGAACGAGAGGGAAGGCAGGCCCTACTCCGCGCCAGTCAGCCTCTCGCTCGCTTCCTCTGGCTTGCCTCATCAGCCACTTTTTAAGGCTGCATCCACACTGGAGAAAGGACACGGTTTGCCACCGCTTTAACTCTTTCTGGCTGAAGGCTGTGGGATTCTGAGAGTTGTTGGAGTTTGTCGTGGGCCCAGAAGCGGAGCGTGTGTGTGCATAGATTGTGAGGGAGTGAGAAGGTAGGGGGATAAGCTTTTGTAGACTTGAGCCTATTTGCTCAGACGCATTTGGACTAGATATATATGTATGTGTGTGCACATATATAGTGTGTGCATTCACATATGTATATGTATATATATATTGAGAGAGAGTGTGCGAAGTTGGTAGCATGAGCTTTTATAGACTTGACTTGAGCCTGTTGCTCAGATGCATTTGGACTGTGTGTGCACGTGCTTGTATATATATATATATAGAGAGAGAGAGAGAGAGAGAGAAAGTTGGTAGCATGAAATTTGGTAGACTTCAGCCTACTTGTTCAGATGCATTTGCATTTGGACTATATATATAGTACACACACGTGTGAGGATTTGGACTATATATATATAGTATGTGTGTGTATATATAAGGACATACACACACATTCAGAAACAATATATATGTGTATTATATATATATACACACACATACACACACACACATTCACAAACTATATGTGTGTGCATAATACACACATATATAATGTGTGTATGCATATATCACTATATATATATATATATATATGTGTATTATACACACACACACATTATATATAGTGTGTGAATATGTGTGTGTGTGTGTGTGTGAATGGTCCAAATGCATCCGAGGAAGTAGGCTCTTATTGCTACCAACTTCTTCCTTTCGATTAGTCTCTCAAGGTCCCTTTTGCAAACTGATTTTCCAAACGATCTCTTCGGAAATTTCATGTGGAACTGTCTCTTCTAGAGCAGACTTTCCGAGGTCATTTATACAACTTGGAAGGTTGGAAAGGCAACAAAGGCTCGCCATTTGTATAATGAAACGGTGATCATGGATATATATATATATATATATATACAGTGCATGTATTTTAAATGGTGATCATGAAACATAGGCAGGGTGTGTGTGTATGTGTGTGTGTGTGTGCTTTCCTGCCTTTCCTTCTCCCCCAGTCTTCGAAGTTGCATTAAGTCAAGTGAGTCTGCAAAAGAAAGGACCGTCAAAAGGAGGCGATTCAAGGAGGGAGGGAAACCTCAGCCCTCCAGGGTTGTGTTGGCAGCAGCATGGGGTTTTCTTACACCAGGAGTCCAGGGGGGTATTTTAGATTGCAGGCCGGAGTCGAGGAGGTTATGATTTTGAAACATACTACCGTAGCTTGGGAAATGTTCTTTCAAAATACATTATGGGCTGGCTGTTTTTTTAAAGGCCTGGTGGATCTTTTGGGAAACACATAAAAACAACAGGGATTCTGCAGAGTGGGATCTCTTGCCTACTGGGTGTGATGGTCTTACTTTCAATCTAAAAGAGACCCACCACGTTTTTCTATGTGGTTTTTAAGGCGGTTGATAAATACTTTGTTGTTGTGTGCCTTCGTTTCTGACTTATGGCGACCCTAAGGCAAACCTATCATGGGGTTTTCTTGGCAAGATTTGTTCAGAGGAGGGTTGCCCCTGCCTTCCCTTGAGGCTGAGAGAGTGTGACTTGCACAATGTCCCCCACTGGTGAGGGGGGGCTGGGAATCAACTCCTAGTCTCCAGAGTCAAAGTCCAACACTCAAGCCATCTGAGGAAGTAGAGTGAAGTCTAGGAAAGCTCACGCTGCCAATTTCTTTCTTTCATTTCGTCTAAAAGCTGCTACAAGATCTCTGTACAATACATACTGATTCTACAGACTAACATGCCTATATCTTTGAAAGAAAGAAGTTGGTAGCATGAGCTTTCATAGACTTCAGCCTACTTGTTTACATGTGTTTAACATGTTATGATCATGATGATAAATACATCAGATGCATTTTCTGCATCTGAGGAAGTAGACTAAAGTATACAAAAGCTCATGCTGCCCATTTCTTTCTTCCAATGAGTCTCATAGGTGCTACAAGATCTCTCTACCTACCTACAGACTAACACGGCTATATCTTTGAATTTGACCACTCAAGCCACTAGGCCAAGCTCTCTCTTTAGCAATGGAAGGGGTAGCAACAGCCTCCCTCCCCCCCAAAAAGCCAAGGTTTGGATGAGGACTCTGTAAACTAGGATTCAGATCCTGGCTCCGCCATGGAAACATTGTGGGTGAGCTTGAGAAAGTCAGACTCTCAGCCTCAGAGGATGGCGATGGCAAACCCCCTCTGAAGAAGAAGAAGAGAACCCTTTCAAGTGTGAAGTTGAAAGCTTTCATGGCCAGCATCCATAGATTTTTTTGTGGGGCCATGTTCTAGAAGAGTTTATTCCTGATGTTTCGTCAGCATCTGTGGCTGGCATCTTTAGAGAATGCTGACATGGAAAAGAGTTGGGTATATGGGCAGGGAGGAGTATTTCCATGTTAATCTGTGTATTGTTCTGTTATTGATGGCAAGGCCCTGTTGGACCCTTGATGGCAATCAAAGCCCTGTTCAAGTTTTTTCCGACTAAGGCACACCACAAAACCATTGTGAGCATTGTGTTGCCACTTTTGGGTGGCACAGGGTGCAAAGATGTCAAAGGCGATGTTGATCAGGGGAAGAAAGGAGGCCAAGGCCCCTTTGGAGGAGGCCTAGGGAAGCCCAGAGCCTTCCTCCACTGAAAGGGCATGTGGGGCTGCGAAATCGTACAAAAACACCACCAGAGACAGGCAGAGGCTTGTGATCCTTGTGTGAGCCATTGAGGAGGGGCGAGAGATCTCTTTGCTCCTTCCTTTCTGCCCAGGGTCTTCTTCCTGTATTTCCTTTTCCTTTTTTTTGCAGTGGGACGCATGCATACGTTATTTATAATCGCCCCCGCCCTGATGAACTTTTTGTGAACTGTTTAAAAAGTGGAGGTCTGTTGAACAAACAGCGGCGCCACTGCCAGCCATTATTTCATTGCAACCAGCAAAAAGAGACTGTTAACTCTTTCCTGGTTTTCTGGGCCCTCAAAGACTTTTTTTTGGGGGGGGGAGGGGGATGAGGTTTACTTTCGCCTACTCCCCCTGAGTTGCTCAAACTTTGAAGAGAAGAAGCTTTCTTCTTCTTCTTCTTCTTCTTCTTCTCAGAGCTGGATTCACATCACAACTCAGGTCTCAAACACACTGCCGAAATAATCCATCTTGAGGCCGCTTCAACTGCTCTGGCTCAGGGCTAGGGAATCCTGGGAACTGTAGCTTGACCTCTCTCTGACAGGGGAAGCTTAAGGGCTCACAAAACTGCAGATTCCAGGATTCCCTAGCCCTGAGGTCTCAAACTGGATTATTTCAGCGGTGTGTTTTGCACCAAGGTCTCCTTCTTTTTGGTTTGTAGCGTGTCTTCTTCAAGTCTTTTCAGACCTATGGACTCTAAACTCTAAACTGCAATTCCCAGGATTCCCTAGCATTGATCCAGGGCAGTTAAATGGTGTGAAACTGGATTATTCCCCCGGTACAATCGCAGCTCGCCTTGGAGCGGAAGGCAATATAGTGCTCTGTGTGTGTGTGTGTGTGTGTGTTTGTATGTTTTATTAGTAGCGTTTCATGAGGCAGACAGACTCCTTTTTCTTTCTCACTCTCTGGTTGAGCTGCCTGCCTTTGACCTTTCCTTAACAGCCTGCAAACCTTTACATTCAGAGCGTGGCTCCTTTGGCTTAGCAGAAAAACCAATACAGATTTCCAGCATGTTTAAGGATTGTAATCTGGCCAGCTGTGGAATTTTTTGGGAAAGGCGTACTCTTTGGTAAAGGTGATGGACACGGATACATCTCCAGCAGAGAAACCAAGAAGGCCATGGCTGCATCCGCGCTGCAGAAATACTCCGGCTTGAGACCGCTTTAACTGCCCTGGCTCAATGCTGGGGAATTCTGGGAAATGTAGTTTTGTGAGACATTTAGCCTTCTCTGGCCTGGTGCCACAATAAACTACAATTCCCAACATTCCTTAGCACTGAGGCAGGGCATTTAAACCAGGCTCAAACTGGATTATTGCTGCAGGGTGTTTGGGACCTTTAACTCAGAGTGGCTCGGAGTTATGGAAATATGGGAATTTTGTGGATTTTGGATATTATTTTGGATATTGATTGTATTGGACCCTTAGGGTGTGCTAATATGACAGGTCACTGGTCTCTAAAGAAATACTCCAGTAACCGAATATGAAATCTCAACATTTTTGAGGCCAGCCAGAGTAGGAAGAGCTTGAGGTCCTTATCACGCGAGCAAAATTTGAAGTTATCCCAGGGTCAATGTGAAGCCAATGCAGGGGCAATCATGGGGTTTCAATCAGGAGCCATCTTAAACACAATAGGGGGTCATTCCAGGGTTAGATAAATCCTCTTTCCCCCTGGAATGACTCTAGAATGACCCATGATTGTCTTTAAATTGGCTCCTGATTAGGTTTGGCATCGTGTGATAAAACAACTTGAAACTTTACTTAACCCTCTGAAGACCCTGGAATGATCCCCGATCGGTTCCTGATTAGGTTTGGCGTTGTGTGATAAAACAACTTGAAACCCCATGATTATCCTTGCATTGTCTTCACATTGACCCTGGGATAATTTCAAATTTTGCTTGTGTGATAAGGTCCTGAGCCTGCATCCTCACTGCAGATATAATCTGCTTTGACATCACTTTAACTGCCGTGGCTCAATGCTGTGGAGTTCTGGGAATTGGAGTTTGTTGTGGCACCAGAGCTCTCTGAGAGAGAAGACTAAATGTCTCACAGAACTACAGTTCACAGAATCCCATAGGAGTTAGCCAAAGCAGTTAAAGTGGTGTCAAACCGGATTGTTTGTGCAGTGCGGATGCAGCCTATGAGTGCAGTTCTTTATTAAAAGGAAAGAAAGAGGGAGAAAAAGGGGGGGGGGGAGAAGCATGGCTCTCCTTCCAGTCTTACTATCTCTTTGGCCTTTGTGTACCTCCATTCCTTGGAGATGAGGCATCATTTGTAAAACTAAATCAACTCTCTCCAGGCTTGGAGACATGAAAACATTACCAGCTGGAGCAGGGCATCTGGAAAACAGTAAATCTGTTAAGTAAAACCCGTCTTTCCAGTGGAATAACTCCTTTTGAATGATAGTGCGGTATTTACTCCTAGCCTCTCTGTGGAGGTGATGGTGGTGGTAGTAGTAGGAAAAGTGTGGGGTTGGTTTTGGACCTACTTCATTATTCTGACATGCAAACTCCTTGGGAGGGAGGGTGCCATTTCATGTTCTTGCTTGGGGTCCTAAAAGGATTGAGAAAGGGACAAGAGGTGGATGAAGGATGCTGGAGAAAGCGCAGGGAATTCCTAGGTGTTCATTTCTGAATTATTGGGTCAGGTTAGCCCTTCCTACCATCTGAACTAAGACCAGAAACAGAAAATGCAGGCCTATGACTAACATCTTAAATTTCTTTCTCTTGTTTGCCTGGTGAAGATTTAGCCTGTGTGACTTCAAAAGCTTGCAACATGTAACTGTGCATTTTGGTTGGCCCAATAAAAAGGTATCATGGTTTGGATCTTATTGGATTTGCTTTGTGGCCAACATGGGTACCCCTAGATGTTCTTTGGGTCAGGTTAGGTACAACTTCAGTTCCCTCCTGCTTCGCTCTGTTGTTGTGTGCCTTCAGCTCCCTTCTGACCCTAAGGTGGATCTATCCGTTTTTTTTTTCTTGGGGCTGAGAGTGTGTGACTCACCCATTGAGTTTCCATGGCCCAGCTGGGAATCGAAAGTGAGTGAAAGACATTCAAGAGTTTTGTGGTTGGAAATTTTGTAGAGTGTGAAGTTGGGCATTTAGGCCCTGTAGTTCCCAGTGCCCTTTTTTTGTGTGTGAGGGCCAACCAGAGCGAGCAGATGGCCTCACCACAAAGGAGGACAGGGCACCGCAAAAGAGAGGACATGCGAGAAAAATGGAGGACATTTCAGAAGAAAAGCTAAAAACACTCATACTGGTATCAAGATAAAATGCATGCTGTTTAGCTGTGCTCCAGATGGAAGGCATTTTGGCATTGCTCCTGGACAGAAGGTTGAAATGTAGGACATGTCCTGGAAAAGGAGGACACCTGGTTAACCTGGGGCAGGACCTACTTCCCTGCTGGTGCTTTGGTGGAGGGGGGGGGAAGTCCCACCCAGTTGAAGCCAGAGAGGTCCAAGGAGAGTATTTTTGCCACCCTCACAGGGTTGTTGTGGAATTCAAAGATATAGCTGTGTTAGTCTGTAGAATCAGTCCGTAGAGAGATCTTGTAGCTCCTTTGAGACTCACTGAAAGAAAGAAATTGGCAGGATGAGCTTTCCTAGACTAAAGCCTACTTCCTCAGATGCATGGTTGTTGTGATGTATGTGGCTGAGCAGCTTTGGACTGTGACCTCTGGAGACCCAGGTTCAAATCCCTGCCGGAAACTGGAACTTGGGAACCCACTGGTTGACATTGGACGGGTCACACTCTCTCAGCCTGAGGGGAAAAAACCCTTTCCGAGCGAATCTTTGCCAGAAAACCCCAGGATCGTTTTTTGCCTTAGGAAAGCCTTGAAGGCACACAACAACAACAACAACCAGAGCGATCCTAGGCACCTTGGCTACAAAGTAAATCTCTGTTGCTTCACAAATAGCAACTAGATCAACAACAACAGCACCCAGCAATCCCTACCTACTAGCTTTTCTCCTTCTCTTTCTTTTCCTCCCCTTTTTTGGAAAGAGGAAGAAAAAGAAAGAAAAAGAGGGAGACGTTTTCTTCCTTTTTTCCTCCCCCCCCCACTCCTTTTACCTTGTGTGCATGAAAAAGGCTCCCCCCTCCTCCTTCTTATTAACCGGGGGGGGGCATGGAACAGCGGGATGCAGCAGCCAAAGGAAACCCTCCAAAGAGCAATTAAAAGCCAGCCCTGGAATAAATCATGCGCCGCGATAATCGTGTTAATCAAACCCAGCTTGTCCTGACACTTCACTCAGGCAGCAAACTAGGATTTAATGCGGGTGGAGGAGATGCCTCGTGGTCTCTGGGAGGGAAAAGGACAGAAGAAGCAGCATCAGCAGCATCAGCAGCATCAGCATCTTTCTTTCTTTCTTTCTTTCTTTCTTTCTTTCTTTCCTTCCTTCCTTCCTTCCTTCCTTCTTTCTTTCTTTCTTTCTTTCTGGCTGCCTTTGCCCTATTGCCTTCCTCTTCTCCTTCTTCTCCTTGCCCCCCTTTTGGGGTTGCTGCTGCTAATGCTTCTCCATTGAGCCCACTAATGATTCCTTTCCCTGGAGGGAGCCCAGGCGTCATTGAATGATCCTGAAAGCACTCCCAGCGCAGGAGGAGCAACTAGAGCTCCAATGGCCAAAGCCACCAGGGTTGGGTTACTTCATCAAATCAAGGAAGGGATGGGGATCTGAGAGAGAGAGAAAGACAGCCAGCCAGCAAAGAGAGAGAGAGAGAGAGAGAGAGAGAGAGAGAGGGAGATTACCAACCTACTTACTATTTTTAACCCCTTTCTGGGCCAGGATGGGAACTACTCCCTCCTCCTCCTCCTCCTCCTCCAGGAAAAAGGAAAGGCTCCAGGTTTAAAATTAGATCCTCCTTGTTTGCTCTGGTGGCATTCCACTCCTTCCCAGACTTGTTCCAACTTTTTTTTTTCTTCCTTAGAGAAAGCAAAGGGCCTGGGAAGGGTCGCAAACACACTGCAGGAACCATCCACTTTGAGACCGCTTTAACTGCCCTGGCTCAGTGTGGGGTTTTGTGGTTTGTTGTGGCACCAGTGCTTTCCAAGAGGAAAGGCAAAATGTCTCGCAAAACTGCAGATCCCAGGGTGCTGTAGCATGGAGCCGTGGAGGTCAAAGCATTGTCAAAACTGCATCGTTTCTTCAGTATGGATTAGATCGGTCTCTTACTGGGGATCCTGGGAATTGGACTTGGCACTAAGACAGTGTCTCACAGAACTGCATTTTCCCAGGATTCCCTAGCCCTGAGCCAGGGCTGTTAAAGTGGTCTCAAACTGGATTAGTCCTGCAGTGTGTTTTGCACCAAGGTCTCCTTTTGTTTGTTTGTTGTGTGCCTTCAAGTCCGTTCCGACTTATGGCGAACCTGTTCTAGGGTTTTCGTGGCAAAAAATTTTCAGCGGAGGTTTGCCCTTGTTTTCTCCTGAGGCTGAGGCAGTGAGACTTGCCCAAAGTCACCCAGTAGGTTTCATGGCCAAGATGGGAATTGAATCCTGGTCTCCAGGCACGTAAACCATTAGGCCATGCTGGCTCCTTAAGAAATATGAAACGGGCCTTGGTTTTCCTGTTTTTCCTAAAGATTTCCTAAGGGGCAGGATTCGCACTGAAGAAATAGTCTGGTTTGACACCACTTTAATTGTCTCCAAATAAATACTCCAGTAACCAAATAAGAAATCACAACACATCCTTGGGGCTAGAGCAGGTAGAGACCAGGGTTGCATCCACACTGCAGATACATCCAGTTTGACACCACTTTAACTGCCATGGTTAACTGCTATGAGATTCTGGGAATTATAGTTTTGTGAGATAGTTAACCTTCTCTCTCGGAGAGCTCTGGTGCCACAACAAACTACAGTTCCCAAAATTCTATAGCATTGAGCCATGGCAGTTAAAGTGGTGTCAAACTGGATTATTTTTGCAGTGCAGCTTCAGCTTCATGCTCTTCCTGCTCTGGCCCCAAGGATGTGTTGCGATTCCATATTTAGTTACTGGAGTATTCCTTTAGAGACCGGTGATCTGTAATATTTGCACACCCTTTAAGGTCCAATACAATAATATCTAAAATCCAAGGGACTTGTACTTTTATTAGACCAACTAAAATGCACAAAATACACGATGCAAGCTTTCAAAACTCTTTTGGCTTCTTTATCAGGAAAGGTGTTAAAGATTATACAGGAGACTTTTTTATGACAATGTTAGTCACAGGCCTGCATTTTCTCAAGGTGTTGTTGGTGTGTTGTTTCAGATACTGTAAGGTCCAGAGCCCCTGTGTTGTTAACTGGTGGAAACCTATCAGACTTGTAGGTGTTTCAGGTTCACTTATATTTGTTTCAGAGCAGGACCCATCATTTGTAAGTTCCCTAATGCCAGGTTCCATTGATTTCAGTAGGACATTAGTGGCTAATATATTGGTACTTGGCACTGGATGTACTCAAGGTGATTTTTTTGCTGCATGTGGGAAAGAAATTCCACTGCTCTCAGTAATCATAGGGCAAGTAATTTATTTTCTTCTCATCAAATCTTTGGAAGAAACTCAGAAGGGAAGTTATGCAAGTTGGTACTTTTGCACCCTGTAAAAGTTATCCTGGGATCTGCCATGTGCTCTGAAATCATTAGGATATCAAAGTACATCTTTTTTTGATGGATTTCTGTCGGTGTGTTTTTCCTCAATATGTTTTGTGGCTTTACAGTTTTTATTGCAAACTTCAGCCATTTATGAGTAATCATCAAGTCATTTTAATTGGTAAAGTGGTGGTAGATAAATGCTGTCAATTGCAGTGGGCAACTGCAGCAGATCCAGGGCTCAATTACCACTGGTGGGCTCATGGGTTACCAAAAAGGCTACCCCCCCAGAAGTGGCTGGAAGGCTTTCTTGTTTTGGGGTTGTTGTTTTTTTAAAGTTAGCCTGCTGCACTCTGTTGAAAAGGTACTGCTCCTGGGACAGGCTTTTTCATGGTGGTTGAGTGGAAAAAGGATTGCCCAAAGAATCCAGAAGCATTGAGGGCCATAAAAACAACCCTGTAGGCCAGGGTCCCAACTTGTCCAGCCCTTCTACAAAGAGTACACCGATTATAGTATGCCGGACTTGGTTCGATTGGAGATCTTATTCTAACCAGAGTCCAGTATGGAATTTTCTCATCAGCAGTTGAATAGTCTAATCACTGTATACATGTGAACAGGGTCTAACATCTTATTCCAGAGTAACAAAATGAAATGAATTGCTAAGGTGTATTTTACTGTAACTTGCATAGTGTAGTGGTTTGAGCATCAGGCTATGATTCTGGAGAACAGGGTTTGAATCCCTGATTGGTCATAAAAACCTACTAGGTCACACACTCTCAGCCTCAGAGGATGGCAGTGGCAAACCCCCTCTGAAGAAACATTCCAGGCAAACCCCTTGATAGGCTTGCCTTAAAGTTGTTGTAAGTCAGAAAGTTTGAAACGACTTGAAGGCACACAACAACAGCGACAACAAATTTGGCTGGAGAGTCAAAGAGGTATCTGTTACCAGAGTAGAAGTCAAGGGATTTTTTAAATCATGGATACACAATAGTTTCTATTTTTAACAAAAGACAACTCAGGTAAAGGTTGAAACTGAATAACAGTTGCATGGGATAAGCTTTAATTTTCAGGAAGTATGTTGGAGAAAAAGACTCATGGCATCCTACCTATCAGTGGTCTCAGTGTTCCTGTTATCAATGATCAAAGAGGAAGACTGATGATTTTCCTTGTGAACTTTCCAATTCATCCTAAGCCAGTTTTCTCAAGTCCATGTTTTCTTGTTTCCAAATAGATTTTAAACACCCGTGAAGGAAGTCCTCTGTTCTAAGGTGACGTCATGCTTTCTGCAACCCCCCTGTATGCCAACGTTCATAGCTGGATGAGCAATGAGAGGATCCGCATGTGTGGCATTAATGAAGACAGGTAAATATTTAAGTTTCAGAAAAGTTAAACTGCATAGTATATTTCTGCAGAGTTAATTTGCCTTCTGCGTGTCAAATTAGAGATATGGGTGGAGATCCTGCATTGTGCTTGTGCAATATAAATCTGCACTCACATAGTGGTTGTTGTGCTACCCTTCTGCTGAATACTGATGTTGTGCAATTGATGGTGTATCAGTGTGCTTACTTTACTGTTGAATTTCATAATGGGGAATGTGCTATTACTGTTTTTACAGTCTTAGTGAATCCAGCAGTACACTGAAGGCCATGATGAACATTTGTGCTCCATCCATGAATGCGCAACTGCATGTGAAATGGTTGCACTTTCAAACCTTTGCAACTATAGCTATGATTTGAATACATCAGTTGTGCAGCAAAAAAGTACAACCACATGAATAAGAGAACCTATGGGTGTGCGTATGACATCTGCTGGACTCCAGCCATCATGTATATCTGTATGTACTCATAAAGACAATAATAGAAACATTGCAGGGAAGTATTGAAAATTTTGTTTATGGCTCTTTTTTATGTATGTCTTGAAAACAGGAAAATCCCAGTTAATGATGGAGATGCTGCAAAAAACAGGCTGGAATTAAGGGAAGAAAATCACCTGAACCACAGTGTGGTAAGAAACAGATAGTTTAGTTTGTTTTCCACTCAGTTTTTGTACTGCATTTTCATTTACAAGTAGTGGTTAAAAGAAATTTTAGCTAATCTTAGTTATTGCTACTCAGAGAGGCCATTCAGCATTATGGTAAGAAAATTCTTTTGTGACAGGAACAAAACCTGATCAAACATCTCCTGTTGTATTTATTTCTAGAACAACCCTTTGAGTACAGTACAGTATAATATTGTATGGTGTGTTACAGTTATCTCTGCCAAAGTTATGAATTCAGTGACGGGGAACTTGTAGCCTTGGGTTGATAGAACAGGTATGTAAGTTCTTGCTATAGATTCAATAGCAGGGCAGGATAGGGGAGAGCCTGTGAACCTTTTGTATGCCTTTGAAGAATAACGGTGAGTATAAATATTTAAAGAATGGAGTGAAGCTCTCAGCCCTCCTCCAGTGGGATAGCAGAGGAGACAGAGAATCCCCCAGGACTTATTTTTATAGGGGTTTGCCTGTATTTCTCTTGCCTTTCCAAGCTGTTCACCAGTGGCGATTGACAGTGTTATTTATTCCTGGCCTGAACCATGCCACAGGGAGAAGGGTTGTATGGTTCCTTTTCTCTATCAAACAATATGGAAGGGAGGAGAGAGGATACCAGCTTAGTGCCCATTTGGAGGTGCAAGAACTAGTAGGGCCTGCCTGGTTTGGGGCTGTCTTGAGGCAATTTGCGTGTAGGAATCCCTAACCTCTTTTTTTTTGGGAATCTGAAAGGTCTGTGTAAGGCTTGGGCCTTTGTCTGTTTGCTTAATAGTCGGGGACTGGAGGAGTACATTACCCCTTTTTCTGGCCCACAAGTTTATGGGTGCCCCAAAGCTTCTTCCCTGAGACCTAATTTTTATTTTGTGTGTGAGAGAATATATATATATATATATATATATATAAAGCCACCGAACCACTGCTAAAATGCAACAGTTTGGACGAATTTCCTCCCCTGTGACCCCTAGTTCTCTAATGGAAAAAGGAGCTGAAAATCAGTTGAAATAAATAAATGAACAACAACAACAACAACAACCACCCAGCTCACTAGAAACATGTTAGTGCAGCCTATTGTGGAGGACATGGGCTGAAAATTGCCACCCTTCATGCAGTTGCCCACTCCTGCTCTGTAGTTTGCTTTGTTTTCTGGAGGTAGTAGCTTACTTCATCTCCTTAAGGCAGAAAGAAACCTATGGAGTAGAGAGAGGGGACCAAAGGAGTAGTGCTATTACAGGAATAATATTGCTTTCTTATGCCCCATAAACAATTCTTTTTTACATATGGTCAAAACAGTAGTTGAGGCCCTCTGTGAAGGAGCTGGCCCTTTGGAATTACTGATTGTGCAAAACTATATACATGTATTCAGGTGGAAGCCCTGGTGAGTCCAGTGGAAGTTATGCTTAGGTAAATGTCTATAGAATTGCAGTGTGAATATTAATAATTAGCTGATGAAGTGAAGAAGTACTCTTTGATATTATCTCTGATTTACAATATTTTTGAAAAATGGGTGCATGGTATGTACAAGTATTCACCTGAGATTTCTGCTGTAACCATAACTATAAGAAGATTGTAGTTGAGGGGATGTGGTTGTTGAAATCTATTTATTTTAGTGAGAATGTATGTTGCACAGCAAATATTATTAAGTAATCTCTGTTTACAGCAGTCAAACTTTGATCTTCCAAGCTTTCAACTTCCATAAGTCCCAGCTAGTTTGGTCAAGGATTCTAGGTCCTGAAATCCAAAGCATTGGATGACCAAAGACTGAGAACCATTGATTTAAAGAGAGAATCTATGTAGATGTTATCCGTGGTATGGAAGGATCTAGATGCCAATCAAATTAATTATGTTAATTTAAAAAAAATCAAACTTGGCAGATGACAGACAGGCTCTTTAAACCTAAACGTGAAACAGCCTATAATTTTTAATGTTTGATTTCCTTTATTCCTCTGCATTTATCTGTTTAATCATCCCACATTTTTTTCTCACAATGAAAAAAAAGTGTTTACTTTTTGTCATTTTCAGTCATTTGAAAATGTATTTCTAGACTTGAGTTTTACTTTTACTAAATGCCAAAGTAACATCTTTCTTATTCTATCGAGGTGGATGCAACAGCTGTGCATCGCATTGACAGCCTTGCTGCCCTGAGCATGGACCGGACGGGACTTATGCGGGAAGGGCTCAGAGTCCCCAGTGGCATTGTCTATTCCAGTTTATGCGGACTTGGCTCAGACAAGGCCCGGGATGCTACAAGTGCTATTGCTGGCCTTGGATTTGCTCCTGAAAGAAATCCAGAGATACAGTTCAAGTCTAATCCCACTGAAACCATCGAAAATGCAGCTGGAAAGCCTCCAAATGGCTTCAGTGCTATGTATAAAACACCACCTGGAATACAAAAGAGTTCTGTTCCACCTGGTGGGGAAACCTTAGGCTTGGACAGAACCTCAAACGACAAACCAAGCCCTCTCAGTGTCAATGGTGCTAGTTACCTAAGATTACCCTGGGTAAATCCTTACATGGAGGGTGCTATTTATCCTTTTCTTGAATCACCAAATAAGTATTCATTGAACATGTATAAGGCCTTGCTACCTCAGCAGTCCAACTTTCCCTTGCCACAGCATCTGACTTACTCACCTGTCTGTACCAATGGGGAACGTTTGTTATACTTGCCACCTGCTCATTATGTTGCGCCCCAAATTCAGTCATCGTTGGCTTCGCCCTTGAGGATCTCAGCTGCATCCGCAGCCCCTGCACTCCCCCCCTTGGGACACTGTCCAGAGAAAACCTTGTCTTGGAAAATGGGAGTCAGTCCTGGAAATCCTGTGGACACTCTCACCTATCCACATATACAGAACAGCAAACCTCCCCGGGTTCCATCTACTAAGCCAGCTGCTAGTAATATGCCGACAGAACCTGCAGTTCTGCTGTCTCATTCACCACGACCCTCGCCGAGAGTCCATCTACCACCACAAGTTGGGGATGCTTACTCAGAGTTCCACAAACACTTCTCTAGAATTTCAACATCTCCTTCTTCAGTTGTACTCCCAAAGCCATACATGAATGTAAGCAACGACTTTACAGCAAAGGTCTCTAGTGGGAAGACTTCTAAAACACATGAGACCGGTGAAATTTCTCAGCAACCTACAGTGCATGCAAGGAAAACAGGTCATGACAGGAAGGACAACAAATCCCCTCCATTGCTGGAAAAGCAACAAACTGTTACCAAAGATATTATAGACAAACCACTGGATTTGTCATCAAAAGTTGTTGATGCAGAGACAGCTAAATCAGATCACATTAAGAAACTGACACCAACTGTGTTAGTTCATAGCAGAGCTGGAAGTGGACTGGTTCTACCTGGAGGTGATCTTCCAAAAGAAACCATTTCTCCTGGAAACGGTTGTCCTGTCTATAGACCTGAAATAATTAGCACTGCACCTTCTTCCTGGGTTGTTCCTGGCCCAGGTCCCAATGAAGATACCAGTGGCAAAAACGTGCCACTGAAAAACAAGGCATTGGACTGGGTGACACCACAACAGCGAAGTTCTTCTTGCCCAAGGATGGGAGGTACAGAAGCAGTTGTCAGTAATATTTTGGGATCTGTATCAAGTGGTGGTCGACCAGCATCTGCTTCTCCAGCTCCAAATGCCAATGTGGATTGCCCTAAAACAAACAGCTCAGTAGAAACCACTGCATCTGTCATACAGCATGTAGGGCAACCTTTAGCAACATCTTCTTCCAAGCATAGTAATAAGGCAGCGAAATGCAATAATCAAGAACCTATCTTCAAAACAAATGAGAGCACACTTCCATCAGGTTCCATATTTTTCCCTCCTAATGATGCATTCCGATCACCACCATTGCCCTATCCAAGGAGTTATCTCCCTTATCCTATTCCAGAAAGTTTAGCTATAGGCCCTTTGTCTCTTCATGGAAAAGGACCCATGTATCCTCATCCAGTTCTCTTACCCAATGGCAGTCTTTTCCCTGGGCATCTGGCTCCCAAACCTACAATTCCATACAGCCTGCCAACTAGTAGAGGTGAATTTATGACCTATCAGGATGCATTAGGTATAGGAATGGTGCATCCAATGTTGTTACCACACACAGCTTTGGAGCTGAAAGATGAAAAATCAGAAAGGCGATCTAGATCACATGAAAGGCTCCGTTATGAGGACCCTGTTTTAAGAAACAGATTGCCAGATGTGCTGGAAACCAGCACTAAGCTACATTTTGAAGTACCCATTACAGACAGAAATACAAAATCACAACAGGTTTCAAGTAATAGTAAGAATACTGCCAAAAGTGACAAACACATGTTTTCAGAACTGAGGGATGAGCAGGATGTAAAGGGTGAAACAAACGTGACAAAAACCAGTTTTCCAGTTGAAACTGTTAATCAAACAAGTGACGCTTCAAAGCAGAAGGGAGAACAAGCCTTTCAACACAGAGATTTTATTGTAATGAGAGAAGAATGTGAGAGAAATAATTTCAATGAAGTTTACAACTTTAAGCAAGCCCAGAGTCCACATCCACCAGCGTTCAACTTAAGAAAAGAGGATCTGTCAATAAGCCAAAATAGAGAGAGATTGACGGTTCCCCCTTCCTCCGTGTTCTTGGAGGCTGCTCAGGGGAATGATGGCCTGGCTATGTCTTTTTGCAAAGTGCCAGATGACAATAAACAGATTTGTATTGGAAATGCACAGCCAAGTATTGAAATCAATCAGGCATATGTCAAAGAAGGGACTGAGGGCACAGAATCTAATGATGGCAAACTTGTGAAGCCTAAGCCATCTAAAGTGGCAAAGAGAATTGCAAACTCTGCTGGTTACGTAGGTGATCGATTCAAGTGTGTTACAACTGAACTGTATGCAGATTCTAGCCAGCTGAGTCGAGAACAGCGGGCTCTGCAGGTGAGTCACCAAGATTTAACTACTGAAGCATTCTTTTATAATAAAGTCACAGTTGAGAGTGATATTTGGTATGTTAATGCAGGTTTGGGAATGTATGTACAAGTATAAGTCTACTTTGACACAGCCGTAGAATACTTGCATATATTTCAGTTTTACTATGAAGCCTGAGGTAGTTAAGTATTAATAGATGAATTGTATGTTAGTTAAAAATATTTTAAATTATTTCATTTTAAAGCATAATATGTGGTATTAATTAAGGGGGATATGAAGAATGCATGCCTGCTTTTTAAAGAAGTAAAGATAGTTTGTTATAGTTTACCTGTATTTGGCCAACATGATAAAAAAATAAAAGAGAGATACTGACTAATATATGACATTTGATAAATAGTAATAGCAGCTGTATTTTTAGCAAGCTTAGTGCAGCTTCTGCAGGAAGCCAAAAAAGTAGCATAAAGGAGTGGAAGCTATAGTAAATTTGATGTTGAATGATGGCAACTATTGTAGGTTACTTTTGCATTTTATGAAAAGATGAGTTAAGCCAAATTGTTTTGCATTGTTAAAAAGAGACTTAGTTGATGCTTATAAAAATGGATGAAATTATCTAAATGATCCATTGAGTGCCCATTTTAATTACATAGATGGAAGGATTACAAGAGGACAGTATTTTATGTCTACCTGCTGCTTACTGTGAGGTCAGTTCTTCAAATTTTTATTACTAGAATCTTGCATAAACCTTTGAGTTAAAATTTCATTTCCAAGTACACAGAGGGAAGTTGTGGGCCATGATCGTCTTTATTCATTGTGAAGTTTTTGTTTTTGTTTGTTATACCCTCCCAAAACAACAATGCTTTAAATATATAAAACAAATTTATGTTTATATACGGAAGAGCTGTGTGTGTGTATATGTATATATGTATTTTTGTATATAGATACAGTATGCTTTGTATATTCAATACTGAGATTTTAAAATATTTTCAGTGATTCTGTATATATCAAACCGTGGCTTAAGTCCAATTTCTAGTCCAACTAGAGTTGACCTCTTAAATTATTTGCTGGATGGGAAGCCAGCACTTAACATATGTCCCATTGCTTCAGTGAGTCTGAATATATATGTGACTAGTAATTGGATTTGGGTCCTTGGTGTTGAACAAAATTTTTCCTTTTGGAAATACTTTCATAGAAGGTAAGGTAAATGAAGTAGGTCTTACTGTGAGATCTGTTTGTTCATATCAATTTTCTTTCTAGCGTGCCATGATGCGCTTCTCAGAGTTGGAGATGAAAGAAAGAGAAGGCCATGTAGCAACTAAAGACCCAGAGGTCTGCAGATTCAACCAAGCAGACTGGGAAAACTTCAAAGGAAACAATGAAAAGAAGCCTAAGTCTGTCACTTTGGAAGATGCCATTGCTGGGCAAAATGACAATGACAGATGTAAGCCATTTTTAAAATGCATTTTTGAAATGTCTGTTTGCCTCCTCCATCAGTTTGGGGCACAGTGTGGCAGTACCACAACACAAATTTTAAAGCATTTAAATCTGAAAGGCTGCTGTGTTACCATCACACTGAATTTTTCTTCTCAGTGAGCAAAAACTGTTCTGGGGATAAATGTTGTTTGTTATCTCTAGTTTACCTTTTTGCAGCTTAAAAGTTCTGTATGCCCTTGGTGTGTTGTTCCTGAGAAAATTAAAGACTTGTCCTACACAGGCAAAAAGTAAGAGAGGTGATTGAATTGAGTAATATATGCATATAAGTATTCCACTTAATTCTTTGCTCTGTGTAAATGTTAAGATCGTTGACTTTGTTTTTTGCAGAAAGTCACTGGATTTTTGCGATCTGTAGCATGAAGTACAGTAGAGCACAGCAACAACTCTTTCATAAAGAATAAGACTGACAGCAGCAATCGTTCATGGTGGCTTTTTAGGATCAGAGAAAGTGTGCTACATAGAACCTTATGGCTAGGGAAACACAGATAGAAAAATCCTGTAGCACTTATGTCCTAACTGCAAGCTTCCCATCGGCATCTGACTAGCTCTGGTGAAGACAGAATTCAGGACTGGATAGTCTGAGCCAGATTTTGCTGCTGTTGTGTGCCCTTAAGTCGTTTCTCACTTAAGGCAACCTTATCACAGGATTTCCTTCGCAAGATTTGTTCAGGGGATGTTTTGCATTGCCTTCCCCTGAGGTAGAAATAATGTGGCTTGCCCAGAGTCACCCAGCAGGATTCATGGCAGAAGTGGGAATTGAACCTTGGTCTCCAGAGTCATAGTCCAACATTTAAACCACTACTACACTAGTCTGAGCCAGCAGCCCTTTCCATAAGTTCTACTTTCCACTCAGCAATCTGATGTCAGACTAGTTTTGCAAACACTTCAGAAATCCATACTGAGTATTTCTAGCATGAACTAAACTATGTCACAAATGAAAAGGCAGCATAGGAAATGTGTGGATCTCTAGCTGTTGTTGAACTGCAGTTTCCATCAACTCAAGGAGAAGAAATACTGTGAACTGCAGTTGAGCTACATCTGGAGGTGAACACAATACCCATCCCTAATTAAGTTTGGGAAGGTTATGTTTTGGCTGCATGCTCCCAGCCGTTACAATGGGGATAGTTTCAGTGTTGTTGTTGTTGTTGTTGTTGTTGTTTTTGACAGAAAGAGAGGAGTCCAGAGAGGTTTAGGACTGCAACAGCCTTCAGGGCTTTTTAGCCCCAGCCATGCACTTTGCCCTTCATTGCCATAGGCTGTTTTGCTGCTCATAGGGACCAGCCCTTTGCTCCCATGAAATGCTATTTGGGTCAAGATACTTTGGCATAGCTGATCTGATTCCTACCCCCATTGGAGTAGGTTTTGTGCGGCCTTATCTTTGCCCCCCCCCCCCAAAAAAAAGGAAAGGAAAGAAAGAAAAGTTTAAACAGAGTGAAATTTTATCACTTCTTTTGGGGTATAGTTACATTGAGTTAATCAAGAATGCAATGACATCACACTGGACTAAGCTGTCTGAAAGTGGTGGAGAAAGGCTGTTTGCACAAACACTTTCTTGGCTAATGTGCTAAAACTTCAGTGGTAGACATGACAGCAAGTATGTCAGCAAAGTACTGGAGGTTTTAGAGCATTTCTGTGTAAGTTTACTACAGTATTTCTGTTCACCTTTTGGTCCCAGTGACAACATCTGATAAATAAGGGCAGAGTGGTGTGCTTTTTGTATTGACTTTTTAGGAGGGGTTTGCTTTAGGGCATGTTGAATTTTGAGGCCCTGACACAGACCAGCCCATTAAAACTAAGTGTTTTATGCAGACAAAAAAAATGCTTTTGCCATGTTGAGTAGTTGTTAATCTGTTCTTCAGGGTCTTTATACCTGTCACTTTTTATGGTCAATCTTGAGAATCTTTCAACTGGATTAAATGGTGATATGCAAGATATTGCAGTGTGAAAGGTTCCAGCTGCACTGTTTTCCCACAGTATTCTGTTCCATTCCCTGTAGTCCTGGTCTCTTTCCCCTTTCATGTGTGGCCTCTTCCTCTGCCACAAATACTCCATGTTCTGTGGCTTATGGTCATTCTTTATCAGGCTCTGCTTTTTTGAGAGAGAGGTGATTTTAATTCCCCCCCCCCCCGCCACAGATTTTATTTACATCTGCAAACACTGATATGTTCCCATGTTGAAGTATAGCAACTTCTTATATGTGGTTGGTGAATTTGCTTTCCTAAGAGCACTTGGAAAGTTTTCTAGTACAGTCAGCACTCTGCCTCCATTGATTTTGCATCCATGGATTCTACCATCTATGGCTTGAAAATATATATTTTTTTAATTCCAAAAGGAAAACCTTGATTTTGCCATTTTATACAACGGGGCACCATTTTATTATGCCATTGTATATAATGAGACTTCAGTATCCATAGATATTGGTCTCCATGAATGTCCTGGAATTAAACCCTTGCAGAAACCAAGGGCCCACTGTAGTAGGTACTATAGGATGGGGTGGTAATTGTGTAGCTTGTTGGTTGCCTGGTGTCTCTGAAAACATTTTGTATTTGCTCTGGTCAGTGCCTGTGATTTCTGGAATGCCCTGATCATTAAGATGGATGTGTGTGTAATTTTTTTTTATAATGTTGATGAAAACACCTGTATGAAACATATGAGAGGAGGAATCTAGAAAAAGGCTGAATGTCTGAAGCTCACTGCCGGTGCTTCTCTTCCTTTCGCTAAGGATAGTTAAGACTACTGTGAATTTAAAGGAGTGGAAAAATAAATTTTGTTCTTGGTTTCATGGAGTACAGATGGAGCTGTTGCACTTGGGCAGAGTCTAATTCAAGCTCGCAAAATGCCAAGCAGAGGCAGCTGACTCCGGCTCAAGTGCAGTCTGAAGCGTGCCTAATGCTGTAAGGGAGGATTGTAAGGTCTTTTGGCAATTTCAAGCATGTTTATGCCAAACTTGATTCCTTCATCTGGTGCAAAGGTGGAATGAGCTGAATACAAGCAGTGATTGTTAATTGGTTTAGCCACCAAAGAGTTAGCTATCTGTCTTCCTGGTTTCATCCTTAATAATCAATTATTTCCATGCCATCAAACAAGGTGGTTAGGAAGTGGCATAGTTCCAGTTCCAGTTCGAGTGGCAAAAGTAATACAGTTCTATTCCATATAATGCCTGAAATATACATGAGAGCAAATTCATTTTATTTTCTTAATTTCTATCACACCTTCATACTTCAGTGTACTCAAACTGATTTAGGATTGGGAGAGGAGGTGGAGATAAACGTTTTCAAGAAAAGTAATTATCCTTTTTTACTTCTAGAGTATTCCTGCTTTGTTTAAATGTGAAACTCATTGATAACAGGAAAAAACAAACTTTTTAAGACATTTAAATAATCTTTTAATGGAAGGGCACTAAATACTAGCTTGTTTGGCTACTTCAAACTAAAATGACATATAGAAGGTGAACACCTTTCATCCTTTTCAGGGAATTTAAAAATCAGTAAAAACGATGAGAGCCATAGTACAGCTGTTTTGGTACCAAGATATTCAAGGAAATGATTAGTGTTAATTCTACTTTAGCACAAACAGACTAACATGACTATCTCTTTTGTTAGAGTTTTTTGTTGATGTCCCAGTTAGTTTTCATGGTATTACTGGAGTCCTTTGTGTTCTTGTTGCTTGGGGCCTTTGTAAATGTTGCTGTGGAAAACCCTGTGATAAGTTATGGGATGTTTGTCATAAATATGATCAGTAGTAAAATGGCTTAAGTAGCTAAGTAAAGTGATCTATTTAGATAAGATATTGTGGCTTAATATTGGCAAAAAGACTTGCAATTGGTTTGTGGAGACTAAATGGAGAACGTGTAACTAGACCTTCTAGATTCCCATAGTATTAGGATTAGTTACACATTGTGCTTTTTCTCCAGAAAATTCAAGGCTGTGTACGTGGTCCTCATCCTCCCCACTATATCTTTATAGTAACCTTGTGAGGTAGAGTCATACTGATGGAGATCTGCCGTGAGTTTCATGGCTCATTAGGAACTTGTATTGGGGTTTCCCACATCCCAATCCAATACCCCAGCATCCTTTCCATTTTCAGTGACTTTAGCTGATCCACCAGAGCCAAAGCTAAAGTGGAAATACTAATGTAAGTATTAGTGCTGCAGGAAACTGGCACTGTCATCAAGAACTTTCCACCCACCAACAGTTGAGTACTAGCAAGGAGATGCAGAAAACTATTGTTTCAGGAAGCAGAGTGCTGCATCATAGGAAAATACGCAGGCCACGTATCCATCACAGGAAATAAATTAACCAATTCAAGTGCTCCTGTGAGCACCACATATCTATTTACATAGGAGGTTCCAGCCAAGTCTCTGCAGGGTTCTTTGCTGCTGTCTTCCAATTTGCTTTCAGTCTGCCTCTACTGATTGGCAGGTGATCTTTTTGCATCTCTGCTTCAGGAGTGTGGACTAGATCTTTCAATTATTCCCACTGCAGAAATACGGCAATTTATCCATGCTCGGAGGAGGCTGCCCAGGGCATTTCTGCTTGAATCACTGCTCTAGGCTGGCCTTCTCATCCCGAAGCATGTTCAGCTTCTTGGCCAGGTTGAGAGAAAAGGATCCTGTTGAGGAAGTGTTCATTTTTCTTACTTAGGTAAAAGGCTAGGTGTGAAGAGCGCATTGAATATTAACTCAGAAAATTAAAGCTGCCTGTTGCTGGTTATGCAAGACCCTTCCTGTTTGCTGTGCAGGCAAAACTAAACATAGAACGTGCATATGTGTGTCAGCTTGAATAGCTGGAATTCTAATTCATTTAGTATTAATTATGTTTATAGGGAACAATCTGGCAATAATTACTACTCAGTGCTGTTTATTTCCTTTAGTTTGGATAGAAACATAGGCTGCATTTGCACTGCAGCTTTAATGCAATTTGACACTACTTTAACTGCCACAGCTCCATCCTATGGAATTCTGGGATTTGAAGTTTTGTGAGATATTTAGTATTCTCTGTCAGAGAGCTCTGGTGTCACAACAGACTACAAATCTGAGGATTCCGTAGGATGGAGACATGGTAGTTAAATGGTGTCAAATGCATTAATTCTGCAGTGTGTCAGCAGCCTTTAGTTATGCCAAGAATATTACTATGGAAGTCAGAGCAAGTTAAGTCACGATTAAGTTGTCTCATTGATTTCATTGGGTGTGTGCAAAGCATGACTGAATCAGAATCCAATGCTGTAAAAATAAAGTAGATGTGAAATTTTGTATAACCTGATGTTATTCAGATGCAAGTCTCATTTAGAGGCAATTCCTGTTGATTATGACTAAGTTTGCACAGGTTTGCAAACTAAGTTCTATTGATCTCAGTTGAGCTTAGTTGTGACTAGCAGAGGGTGACTTGTGCCTCTTGTGTTCTGCTTATTGGGTGGTGGGCATCTGATAATGTTAGTAGTGTTCAAAGGGCCCCCACATTTCCTTTAAAAGATGCCGAGATAAGAACTAAAAAGGATAGTGAAGAAGAGATTAAAATGTGCTTCTGTTGTCACATTTGCACAAGATAAAGGGCTTCAGCATGAAAATAAAGATTCCTGTTCCCTGTTTACATGTAATTAGGCAAAGTTAAAACTCGTCCATATCTCCAGGTATATCAGTGCACTGTGGGCAACAGACAGTTCTTGAAGGAGACTCTTCTGTCCCGCAATGGAATGCAAGATTGTGTTCCGTTTTTGTGTTACCATGGTTAGGTTGAAGCTAGAAGAGCCAGACAGAAACGTGTAGTGTCAGACTTGGAGGTGCTAATACGTGAAAGGGCAGTAATCTTATTCTGCATCACTATAATTAAATAAAAAGCTTGCACAAAACTTGCACATACAATACATTGGCTGTTGCTTGATTGTACAATTTTGTGACATTATTTCTTTGTTGATATTTGTGAAATTCTGAATACTCATAAGGGGTTAGGAGTTGGGATGTTCTTGTTTCCTTCTGCCATTCCTTTCATGATGATTCTGGTGGTTAAAACAGTTTGGCAGCATTACTCTTGGGTTACATCTCCCAGGATTTCCAGCTTGCATGTAGTTTTTATTTATATATTTATTATATTTATTTGTATCCTGCTCTTTTCCCAGGAAAAGTTTAAAAAGTTTAAACTTTTTAGTTTAAAAAGGCAACTTCTCCACAGCTTGTGGTAAAGTGATAAGAGAATTCAGTGGTGATAATTGCTTTCATGCACTTCTTGTAGAACAAAGTAAAACATATCCATCTCTGACTTCACTAGTTATTAGAATCATAATACAGTAATACATTTTGCCTGGCCTATGTGTGGCTCGCTTATGTTTGGCCCTATATGTGTTTTTCTGTGTGCTTGTGCATATGTTTGCATGTGTGAATTTGTTGTTTGCTTGTTTTTAACATTGATCGAGTATTGCCCTAGCCCTGATTCAGGTTCAGATAGGAAACCAATTTGTTGACCCTGTGTCTATCACCTATGCATACATTTCCTGTCTCTTCCTCAATGCTCTCTTTTACTCACTGCTGTTTTTGATCTGATTATGCATAGGCATGGTACTAAAAGCAGCTGTGTTGGGATGGATTTAGTGGCTGTGTGTGTGTGTATGAATTGGTTTGAAGGTTTGGATTTTGATCTGTAAGAGATATTAATCAGTCCACAGCTGCTTGGATACTTAAATGGTTAACAGGAGGAGGAGGAGGAGGGAAGGACAGAGATGGCAGAACATTTATTTATCCAGCAGGCTCCCCTCCTCCCCCCCCCTCCAAAAGGTTCAGGTCAAAAACAGGTTAGCAACTTTGAGTTTAATCCATTTGAGGTCTACTTGAACTCCTGTTCAAGGCCCCACTGGAACAAATGTAGGTTGCGTGGGAGTCTTACATGATGGATGAGTGCTTTAGTGTTTTATTTAAATGTTCTGTCTATTGGTGTGAGTCCAGTAGGTCAAAACTTTGCATGCAGCTATGGATTAATAGGCCTCTTTTAACACATCTTCCTGTCCACTACATTTTACTTTTTATTTAGAATGCAAAATTTTCTCTGGGCCAATAAAATCTCAACCCTCTAACTATTTGCAGGAAGCTTATTAGTATTCATGACATAGCTTTAACAATAGTGTGAGAGTGAACGTTTTCTTCCAGCAGTTTGGGTGGAGCAGCTAATATAAGTGAAACACCGTAGTAGATCCTTATTTTACATAAATATAAAGTAGTAGATCTTTATTTTACATAAACATAAATAGTCGTCCTTAGTTCCTTTTCAGGTTTGGGACACTGGGGGCATCGTACAGATGATCCAATAACTGTCTTTGATCCAGTAACTATCTTTAATGTCTGTTTGCTGAAGAGATACTTTTCAGTGAAATAGCTTTATCCCCACATCTTCTTATTAAACGTCTCCACTAAAAATCACCTAGAACGAAGGCAAGGGCAGAATTATAACACCTGTTTGGATTATAGATCACCATGAGCTCATCAAAACATAATTTTTGTAGCATTATATTCTTCTATTTGCCCCAAAGAGGGACAAAAAGGTTTGCTGAACCTTTTCATAGTCCCTACTGTATGTATGTTGTCTCAGCATAACTGAAGATACTGTGATGCGAGAAGAAAAACAAGTGGTCATGTCAGTCTGATAAATATTAGCCTATATTCAGTTGCTAGTCCCAGCTCAAGCTGATGTATTGAATCAATTAGTGAATGATAACTCGACACCTAGTAAATCACATTGATTCAGTTGGATCTGTTCTAATTGGGACTGGCATTTGGATTTAAGCAATAATCTACATGGAAATCAGACTAACAGTAATAACATTAAAGATGATGTAGGCTCTTTGTTTTGATACTGTTAGGTTGCTTGTATAAGTAGACTCAGTTTAGCTCTTCCCTCTTAAAATGTTTCTCTTGATGAGTTTGAAAACTATTACAAGCCTGCTTTTGCAACTAGCAGGTATCAGACAAACATTTTAAGAAGTATGTTGTTGAAGACGATAAGCCTCCTGAGCAAATGGAAGAGGAGGAAGTTAGTAGGTGATAAGATTGATGGGATAAATTAGAAGAGGAATGTGTGGGGGAGATGGGACAAAGAAAGAAGACAAGAGGCAGATTTGAAAAGAGAGAAAGTTCAGCTGCAGACTTAAAGAACAATGTGGGAAAAGAAAACTTTAGGAGAGAAAAAATATAGGAAACAAACAGAAGTTTAACGATCTCATTTAAAAATAAAATAAAATAAAGGACAGTGCATAAGATTTCAGGTTTCAGGTGTGCATTTCTTTCTATACGTTGTTCAGATAGAACTTTTATTTAGAATTAGTTCAGAGATACATCTGTTGACCAACATGACAGGCCAAAGTAGACTGCTATATTATATATACAGTGGGCCCTTAGTATCCACTGGGGTTTGGTTTCAGGACCCCCTATGGATACCAAAATCATAGATGCTCAATCCTCATCATATAAGGTGGTATAGTAAAATAGTAACTCATATATAAAATGGCAAAATCAAGTTTTTTAAAAAATTCATATATATTTAAAATATATTCAAGCTGTGGATACTTGAATCTGTGGATAAAAATGTGTGGATATGGAGGGCTGACTGTATTCTTGGCTCTAGGGCTAAGGTTAAGAATAATTTTTAGGATACAAAATGTCAAACTTTTCAAGGCCTGCTCATGGGTATTGTAGCTGTGTAAAATGAGAAACCTATATAAGTTTGCAGTGGAATGTGAAAGAGGAGTTAACTTTACTACTGATTCTCCCCCCCCCCCCCCCCCAATATGTGTGCAGAGTTGGCAAAAACTACTTTGGGCTACAGTGTCAAGAATCATACAGCTTGCATGTTCAGATCATTCCCCAGATCTGCATGTGAATATGGACAATTCTTTCAAAATACTTTCCTTATCAAACAAGTGCTGTTCACTGGACATGTGTGTTCAAATTAAGCCAGGGATGGAGGAGTGTTTTTTAAAATAATGGAAAACGACATTAATTCCATAGAAAGTGGTTAATGTGGCAGTCATCTACCAGGTTTGCATTTGAATTATTAATTTGAGGAATGTAATAACCCCCAGTTGGTTCCCCTAGACAGCTTGGTGTAGTGGTTGAGCATTGTACTCTGGAGACCAGAGTTTGAATCTCCACTCAGGCATGGTAACCCACTGGGTTACTTTGGGGCAAGTCACACACTCTCAGCATCTGAGACAGGCAATGACAAACCCCCTCTGAACAAATCTCACAAAGAAAACCCTATAATGGGTTTACCTTAGTGCCACCACAGGTTGGAAGAGTCTTGAAGGCACACAACAGCAACTACTTTACTAGCAAAACAGTAAAATGCTAGAATATTTCTGCCACTTGGTTTTCCTGTTGGTTCTTGCTTGCATGTTCTTTAATAGTATCTGTTTAAGAAGCTGTATGTTAGATATTGTTTTGTATATGTGTCAGTAGTAAATATGTCTTCATAAATATACATTGGCATAAGATTCTTTTCCTTCCTAAAGAGATCCAATAAATTATTCTTGCACAACCAATGTTTTTGGGGTTTCTTTGTCCTTTTCTAGGTGATCTTAATCATACAGAGAGCACCCAAGAGCACAGGTTTGAAGCTCAAGAAGACAAACTTTCTCCAGCAGAGAGTTGTTTGGAGAGGCTTACTGTACATGAAAAGGCAAGTGACCAGCCCATAGAAGATGTCAGTCAGACACCATGTCCACATTTGGACAGAAAACGGAAACATTCTGGCGAGAATATGCAGAATGATGGAAGCTTGAAAGAAAACTTGGTAGAGGAACTGGAGGATGAATTTGCATCAAAAACAAAAAAGCAGAAGACATCCAAAGGTAACCAGGCCCAGTTGGTAATCTTTCAGGCATGGCTTGTGAAATGAATCCACTCTTTGAATTAACATATGCCCATTTATGACCTTGTTTGTGCAAATCCCAAGTACTCACTTGAATGATGTTTGGGTTTACCTTAACAGTAAAAGACTAGTCATTGGACAATGTAATCACTGGACAATGCAAATGGCTCTAGTGCATGCAACCCCCTACTTGAGCTAATCTCATTTTTTTTAAAAAATTGCATAGTGTGGTGGTGAAGCAGAAACAATCTGCCCCCACAAGTGAACTATAGCTTTTGTTTCGAGTTGAGGGCCTTTTGATTAATTTTTAGTTATTTTTCCATTAGATGACTGGCCTGAGAGGGAAATGACAAACAATTCCTCTAACCACTTAGAAGAGCCCAATTGTAATGAGGTGACCAACCTGAAGGTGTGCATTGAATTAACAGGGCTCCATCCCAAAAAGCAGCGTCACCTGCAGCATCTTAGGGAACTATGGGAGCAGCAGGTGTCACCAGAGAGATCCCCACCCGGCAAGTTGGGCCGGCAAAGCAGGAAAGATTTAGCTGAGGCTGTTCAGCCAGAGGCCACTGCAAAGGTCAAAGACTGCACAGAAGAAAGGCACACCAAGAAAAGGTCAGAGGTCAAAAGCAATAGAAGTTGGTCTGAAGAGTCCCTCAAAACAAGTGACAATGAACAAGGTATGCAGAGATTACTAGGGAAATTCTAGCATTACTTAGTGACGCATGCTGCCACCAGTGCTAAGAGGTTGTTAGTAGTTTTCTTTTGGGGTAGAGGTTTTATATTATATTATATATAATATAAAATTTTTATTATTATATAAACACTTAAAAGTGCCACTATTAAACTTCACTCATGCTTGTTTTGCCAAATTTGTTGTGTGGTGTTAATTATATTTTAAAGCCACATGCTAGATGTATGTGTCTGTGTCTTAAAAACAAACAGTCTGTTTGTGTGTATGGCATTCTCATTGTTTGGGAATGGTTTTAACTTTAAATGTGTATGTAAAATGGGCTACTAAATTTGAGTAGATTAAGCAATGAATGGAGAGTTCTGAATCTTCATTGCTTGTGGGAATAAGCTATATATTAACGTGGGTTGTGTGTGTATATTTTGGGGAGCTAGCTGGGAGGAAAGAAGGCTCCTTATATTCCATTCTTTTTCTTTTGGGAGAAGTGACAGATATTTCCAATAATTTCTCTTCTGTAGACAATTTGAGAATATCTTAGGTTTTCTATTCAGCCTATTGTATGATTCTTTTATTTTCTTGTTATTAGTCAATACAAACAATGCAAAATATGTTGCAGTACTCATTGACATTTATAAAATGCTTCATTGTAATATTGACATCCATGTCTTTTATTTCTAAGTGGGAGCTCACCTTTAGGAAAGAGTTTTTGGGACCAAGGAACATGTTAGGCTAAATCCTTGATTGAATCTTGAGTGTCTTTTTCTAAATCAGTGGTTCCCGAACTGTACTCTTTAAGGGATTTTGGACTTCAGCTTACAGGATCTCAGACTATTGGCCAACATGGCTGAGGCTTCTGGGAGCTGAAGACCAAAATCTCTTTAAGAGGCACAGTTTGAGGACCACTGTCTAAATAGTAGCAAAAGGGTTGGGTGGCATTGGGATGGGCTTATGGCACATTGAGAAGGGGAAAATTAAAACCTTTCTTTCTGCATGAGACTCTTGATGAAAATTATTCCCCAACTGCATGGACCCCAATAAAAATGGGGGAAATTTTCATCGGAACCATGGCATTTGGCTTAAATAATAAACAAAATATACCTTTTGGCTAGAGTTTTGAAAAATTGTCTGTTCAGGATACAGCTCTCAGAATCCCCCAGACAGCATGGCCAGTTGTAGTTTTAGATAGTAACCTTTTTCTAGCCCTTTTATTGGCATCTCTCTCTCTCATGTTCTTATTTACAAAGCTAGTCAGTACTTGGCATATTGGGGCATTTTCTGGAGCCCCTAGATCTTGGTAGGACCCACTAAGGTTTACTCTTACCCATCTCTTCATCCCTTCCACTTGCTGCCCCTTAGCCTCGAGCACCATAAGACTGCAGTTACCACCACCACCCTTTCTTGGTATAGACCAAGAGTGAATATAGGGACACCACCCTGGGGGAGGCTAGCAGCTACTTCTGTGTTTGTAGGCTTAACTTGAAATGATATGCAGTGCTGATGCTGGAAAGGTGTGCACCGCTACCAGTGAGAAGTTCAGGCTGGTGGCTGCAACACTGTTGTTCCTCTACAGCAGTCAGTATTGAAGGGGCCCATCACAAAATCTGGAGTCATATTATTCATTTGTCAAAGAGAACAGCAGTAAATATTTTAATGGAAGGCCCAAAAATATTCTTCTTTCTAATACAGTTTCAGGGTGTTTCTTTGACATCTGTTTTAGTCAACACACAGACTAGCCAAAGGCTTGACCAGCTTCTTGAAGGAGCTTCTCATGTTTTGTGGGGGCAGAAAGAGACCTCTTCCTTAAGCAGACAGATCCAAATGGCCTCAAGTACCTTGTGTCTAGTCCTTTCCACTTCATGGCTTCTTATCCATTCATTTGTTGCTTCTCCTGTAGAACTCCAAGTGACCTTGATTTGACATGATATGCATTCAAGCACTAGAATGTCTTACTAAAATGACCTTTAGTCATTCATTCAGTTCACTGGATTAGTGGATCTATTGAGCCCTTTTAGTTTCAAATGGAGTTTAATTTTGGGTATTTTCACTTGTAAAATAACAAAATTAAACAAGCCCATCATGAAAATCTTTCCTATACAGTCGTCCCCCGGGTTACGAAGGTAATCCGTTCCGGATTACCTTTCGTAACCCGGAAATGACTGCATCCCGGAGGACTGCTTTAGCGAACGGACCGCGTGGCCAATTTAAAGGGGCCACGCGGTTTTTCCGTTTCGTTCCCCGGGGGATCCTTCGGATCCCGGGGGAATTTTAGCGGTCCCGCCGGTTTTGCACCCCGGGGATTTCGTTCCCCGGGGGATTCGTAAGCCGGGGGACCACTGTATTCTTGTCATTTTTTTTAAACTTAGGAAATGATTTCCCCTATTCAAGCATGACCACACGAATATTAGTGTGATGAACCTTAACTATGTGAGAGTATTTTGCTGTTTTGGAATAGCTAAACTGGTCATGTAGGGTCAAGTGTGATATAGTGGCTTGAACAATGGACTAGGAGACTGGGAGACCAGGGTTTGAATCCATGTTCAGCCATGGAAACCCATTGGGTGACATTGGGAAAGTCACATTCTTTCAACCTCAGAAGAAGGCAAAGGCAAACATCTCTGAACAAGTATTGCCAAGAAAACCCCATGATAGTTTTACCATAGGGTTGCCATAAGTCGGAAACGACTTCAAGGCACACAACAACAACAGGATCAATGTATTTAGGTTCCAGTTGGATTAAGTACATGACATCCTTGCGAGACGATAGCTAACATTCTCCTGAAAGTTAGCCAATGGCACATTCGTATTGGTAGAAAGCCAAACAACCCTGAGAAATTGCTGTCTGGATCTGTGAGCCCAGCTCAGAATGCTGCAAGAAACAGGGTTCTTTTTGATGTACAAAGGGAGACTTTTCAAAGGCAGAAATGGGAAGTGGGGTCTTAAGTACTATTTCTGCCTTTGGAAATCATTTCTTTGTCGTTAGAATTTTGTGTCCTGCTGTTCTCCAGAAAAGCGAAAGCAGACTACCTAAAGCAAAAAGGCAGTTCTCTTCCTGAAAGTATATTTTAGTTTTGGTAGAATGAGTTTACAGGTAAGGAAGCCACTTCTCTCATTTGCATCCATCAAAAGTAATATATTGAGTGCATGATTTGATTTCCCATCTACATTGACACTGTGTCCAGATGATGAAGTGCTTTGACTGTGTGGCCATGTACCATTCTTAGTCCTCAATGTTTTGGGTGAAAATTATCATTCCTCACTATTGGCCATGCTGGTGGAGGCTAATGCGAATTGTAGTCCAAAATATCACAAGGCTGGGAAGAGCTATGTCAGGGGGATATGTCAGCTCATTTAGTGGGGTAGCACTTACAGCTCAAATGTAGAATTCTTATAGTAGTAATGCAATGCAAATGTAAAAGCTGAATATTTTTAAACAAAGGAAAAGGTTGTGTTACAGTAGCATGTCTGTATGTGTGCGTGTATGTCTTTAAACACACAGTGCAATGTACAATGCCTTTCCTCCTATCTAGGTATTCCACTGTTCCCTGCATCTCCGCATATGAAGAACCTTTCATCCCCCAATACAAACAGCAAAAGGCAAATCCATCCAAGCTGTACTCCAGCTTCAAGGTTGGCTGCCAAGCAGCAGAAAATTAAAGAAAACTGGAAGACAGATGTGCTGTGCACAGACGAAGAAGAGGATTTCCAAACTGCATGCCTGCTGCAGAAACACAGTGACTGTGAGAAACCACCAGGGAAGCGTCAGTGTAAAACAAAACATTTGGCACTGCAGGAGAGGAGAAGGAGGTCATCACTGACAGGGGATGACATTACAGATATTGAAAGCACAGAAGAGAAGGTATTTTTATTACGACTCTGTTGTCTACTAACATTACTCTAGTTTTGGTAAAGGCAGCCAGTTTAAATTTTTAATGTGTTTTCTTGCGTAGCTAACAATATTTTCCAAACTCTTCCTGTTTACTTTATTCTTCAGTGCTGCAATGCTCACTTCACTTTACTCTGAGATAAATTTCCTGTCTTTGTGTGACTCCTGGATTAACCATGCGTTCTCTGTGGAATTTGACCTCAAACTTTTAAATGGTGCAAATCTAGAAGATGTCTTTAAAATAAATAAACAAGAGGCAAAGAGATTTTCAGTGAATTATTAAGGGTGGAGGTGTGGAATCCAGTAATGATTCTGACAGGTCATAGTTAATGAGGAGAATCTGGAGGCAACCAGAGACTCCTTCAGACTGTGACTCTTCACCAGTCAAATCACATGAGCGGGCCTTGTACGATTGCCTCCAGCAGCAGCAGCAGCCGTAGCAGAGTCCCTCATTATTGCCTGTCTCTTCAACCCTTACAGCTGCAGACTGCAAGTACCCCTCAGGAGACTACCCCAAGCCGTCCCATGCCGCCGGAGGCCCGAAGGCTTATTGTCAATAAGAATGCTGGAGAAACTCTTCTGCAAAGGGCAGCTCGGCTAGGATACGAGGTAAGCATTGTTTTTTCATTGTGTGGGGTTTTTTTTTTGAAGTTCCCTATTCTGAATTAAAATATGGGGAGATGCTTGATGTCACATATGATTCTAATTGTGCACATGTTTAGAAGCTCTCTTTGTGTTCCTCCTCCACATGGTGAAATATCTTGAGGCTCCCTGTTATGTTTCTTCATTCAAGTGTGCAATTAGTATATTTTGTGAGTGGGGTGAGGAGAGAAGCCATATAAGCTCCTGTAATTTAATAACCTTCAACCTGAATAGGGTGCCTGTCATTGCCAATAAGAATTCAGAGCATGATATACTTGGACCGATTGGAGTCCTGAATAAGTAGCACAAGCTATGCGGGGGGTGGGCATACAAACACTGTTATATAGCCAAGACAAACATTTATGAAGAATGGTTAATGACTTACATGGCTTTGGCAGTGTAAACATATGAACATACTTCGTTTGGGGGTTGCTTTCAAATATTGCATTTTCAATATATGAATGTATTTAAGGAGTTACTCCCATGTTTGCAAATTTCAGAGTACACTTTATAGTCAGTAGACATCTAGGAACAATAGATTTCAGTCTGCAATGGACTGTCTTTGCAAGGTGTAAATAATTGTCCGTACAGCTGGCTCAGATGGGGGATGTTAGCAGAGTCACTTTGCAATTGTGGCTGTTAAGTTAGAGGTATCTATGTGACTAGATGTGGGTGTTTTTTTTTTGGGTGAGACTGAAGGCGTTTTTAGACATTGGAAATTGCTTGTGAAAATGATTCATAAAAAAATAAATCCCAACACAAGTTGTTCTAATGGAAATGTTTATGCTTGTAGGTAATAGCAAAGAAAAAAAGTGAGAAAAACAGAGCTTTTATATAGCTTAAAGAAAAGAAAAGCATTTTGATTTAAAAAAAACAAAAACCAATTAACAGAACTCCCCTAATATTTTAGTTAAGAGACAGCCAAATTACTACACCTCCATTTTCTTGGCAAAAAGAAGTCAAATGGACTCAACTACGTACAGTGTTTCAGTGTGCAGGAGCTTTGATTGTGGAGCTAAGCAGAGTAGTAGACTGATAGCTACTCTGATAGCTACTCAGACTGGCAATATATACAGTAGTGTATCTGACTTCTTGTGTGGCAGGGCAATGTGACACCTTATAGATGCATAACCTCAGTGAGGAATGTGCCCCGGGCTGTAGATTTAATAGGCTTTGGACAGCATCTTACTCCTTTTCCTTAGCTACGTAATTGGATTTAAAAAAATCAGTTCATTTTAGGAGAAGGACAGCCAACCAAAAAGTGGGCTGGGGGAGCATTTGTTATATGGAAATACAGAATGCCTTATAATATAACCATTGTAGTAGTTCAGCTGTAGCCCAACAAAGCATCCATTCAGCATCTTTGTATAAAATTGCTAGGATGTTGACTGCATAGGTCAGATCAAGCAGGATTTCCTAGCAGTTTAACAAGACTTGCTGGCTCTTCCCCAGTTTCTCAGGGGTCAGTTATTGGGCAACAGTGACCTAAATCTTATGTGTTAGTTCCAACTAGAGTAGACACATTGAATCATTGGGATTTACCTATGTGTTGACTCACCTTTGTTGACTCAGTGGGGCTATGCTAGTTGAGGCTAACCAATAAAATCCAGGCCAGTGCTGCAGAAGAACAAAAGATGGGTAAGATGATATTTTTGTCTTCTTTTTCTAAGCCAGTTTAGGCATTTATTTTTGTTCCCCCCTGTAGTAACAGAGGAACCAGCAAAGACACTTGTGCTGAGAGTTAGAGTTCAACAGGGTGTATGTTTGTTACATCCATCCTGTCGTCCCCAAACAACCACCAGAAACAGTTTGAAAAAGTGGGGAATCAGCAGGGTGGGAGAGGGATCCAATGTCTGCACCAGACATGGGAATGTTAGGGCTCTGATATCAGCTGTTGAAGCATAAAACCCATTTTCAATATAGAGAAATAAAAGAGAGCAGGTCTAGAGTTTTGTTCTAAATGGGATAGCCACCTGATTAACATAAAATGTTTTGGAGGGAGCCCTTTTTAACATCTGATAAGCTAGTAGTGGTTTGAACATTGGAAAATGACTCTAGAGATCATGGTTTGATTCCCAGCTTGGCCATGTAAGCCCACGTAAGTGGATGTCATGCACTCTCATCCCTAAAAAAACACCATGATAGGTTTCCCTTAGGGTTGCAGTAAGTTGGAAATGATTTGAAGGCACACAACAACAGCTTACAGTGGTGTGGGGAAGAAAGTGGAGCAACGAGACTGGTGAAGTGGGGTAGGAGGGAGAAAGTGTCAGAGCAGCTAGAACTGTGCTCTGTGTATATGGGGAGTGGGGCAGCAGTGCCTTGGATGGTTGTTCCCCCCCCCCCCCATGGCTCTTTTGATCCTCACAAGATGCTTGCTGTGAGGAGGTGTGGAAGATCAAGCAGGCTGGAAAGGTGAGTGGAGGATTTTCCCACATCCGTTCCACCCGTACTTGTTTCTCTTGGCTTGGTATCAAGGAGGGCTGTGGCAGGACACAGCTTTCTAAGCCAGCTTTGGCAGATGATGTCACGCTTAGTGAGGAGAACAGTGGGTGGGTTAAAGGAATGAGGGTTAGCCAGAGACTTTTTCTTTCAGTCTCTCACACATACATACAATCCCTTGCCTGCCTCTCCTCAGTGCATTTTATCAAGTTCCTCCTCCCTTGGCGGTAGAAGTGGCAGCAGCTGGGCTGGGCTGAGTCACCCTATTTACTACAAACGTGAATGTATTTTCAGAGTGCCAGTTCTTGTGTAGCCAAAGCAACAGTGTCCTCGCATAAGCAGGAGGTGTCGCCAACCCCTCCTCTTCTGAACTTTTGTGCTTTAGCTCTTAAGTGCACAGCTGGCTGCCACACGCCAGTGGGAACCTTGTCTCTGACTTCCATAGGGTGCTTCTCGTAGCTTAATTAATTCAAACTGTATTCCATGAGCTTTCAGTGAAAACAAATAAGGACAATGCTGAAGGCCCTTTCTAGAGCAAACAGTGACAAACACCAAATTAAAATTCCTCCTAAAGCAGCTGCACTGAGTGCACAGTGCAAAGGAAAAAGGAGAAGCATTGAAAGGTGATGATAAAGAGGTGGTAAATTTGCATATTCTCTCCATCTTGACATAAATGTACCCCGGGAATACAAAGGTGCAAATCAGTCTATATCCAGCCTGTGTTGCTTTTGCGTATGTGTATGTGTCCCTTCAAGTTGTGTGTCGGCTTATGGTGACCCCACAAATTTCATAGGATTTTCTTAGGCAAGGAATATTCAGAGAGGATTTTGCCAGTTCTTTCCTCTGAAATATAGCCTGTTATTCCTTGGTGATCTCCCATCCAAACATTAACCAAGTCTGACCCTGCTTAACTTCCAACATCAGATAGGATCTGGAGCCTTTAATAAACCCATTGCATCCAATTTTATCATCATGCTGTGATTTTTTTTTTGCAAAACCCACACAAATTAACATCCGTTTCCATACACAGCTTTCTACTGCATACACATTTTACGCATATAACAGACATCTTTTGAGCAGAGAACCGAATCGCAAAGTGCAGAGTCTGAAGGATGAACTGTATTATGATCTGCCTTGCAAATTAAAAAATATAAACCAAACAAAGCTCTGCAGTGTTTCCACTAGAAAGGCTTCTTTCCTTTCATCATGCAGACACTGGGACAAACAAGATGTGATGGGTGCAATTCTGTGTATTTGAACCAGAGCTTGGAAAAATAACTTTTTTTTGGACCACAACTGGTAATAATCCAACCAGCTTCTCAATACGCCTTTCCGTACAGTACAGAAAGCCTGGGAGTAAAGCCCATGGATCTGTGAGTGAGGGAGAGAGAAAGTGGGGGTAGGATTGTAGACAGGAAATCAGAGGTTTCCCCAGAGGAATGGGGCTTGCCTTGCAGAGTGCTTTACAAGCCTCTGAGGGGGAGAATTAGTGGGCCTCCAAGGTACTTTGGCCACAAGAAGGGCGATTTACTCCAAGCTCTCTGTTTCCAAATGCCCTGCTTAGTTTTTTTTAAAGGGGATTTGTTTGGACCCTGGTTGTTTCCTCCACACTCCTCCTCAATTTTAAAGAGAAATATTTCCAGATGAAGGGTGCCCCTCCCTCCTGTTTTCTTTAAGTGACAGCTTCTGATGTTAAAGGTGTCTCCATAGCAACAAACAGTTTCTTCTCCCCACCCTTCCCATCTTTCTTCAGGAAGTGGTTCTGCATTGTTTGGAAAACAAGGCCTGTGATGTAAATCACTGTGACAGGGCTGGCTCTTTGCGTTGTAAAGAGACTTTAGGCACATTATTCTTTCAGTGATTTTCTTTGCTGGCTCGGATAGGGAGCGATGCACAGGATGCTCTGTGGATCCATACTCACAGAGTATGGATCTACAAAGGCAGCCTGCCACACGTACTACAGCAGCAAATGAGACCTCACTCCATTATTCCTCCGTTTTCTCACACAGACACACACTTTTCACTGCATTCTGGGTCTTAGTAGAGAAGAGGGCATTTTCGACCTCTGACTGAAGATGAGATTTAGAAGTGGCTTAAACGGCATTCCCTTCACCGCTAAGCCACCGTATTTGCACTTTTACAAAAAGCACTGAAATAGTTCAGGTTTAGTTGATGGGAATTTACTGCATTAACTTAAAACAATTAATGAGGTGCATGAAAGATGCACAAGTGAGACCTGGCCAGTAGGCGTCAGATTAAATGCAAAGCTTACTCTTGTCAATGTAGGAATTGTGCAACTGACCACCATTGGTTGTGCTATCTTGAGTTGCTGGGAGTTGTAGTCCAATAATTGGGAAGACTCCATGATTCTCAGCCCTGACAGTCACCTGAGTTCTGCTTTATATGGCATAACAAGCACAGTATAGGCTCTATCTGTCTGTGTGTGTTTATATGTGCCCTCAAGTCATTTTCTGACTGATGGCGACCTCTTGAATTTCATAGGGTTTTCTTAGGCGAGGAACACTCAGAAGTGTTTTTTTCCCCAATTCCTTCATTACGTTGTGTACCTTCAAGTCATTTCTGACTTATGATGACTCAAAAGGGAACCTATCATGGGATATATATTTTTTTTTTTTGGGCAAGACTTGATCAGGGAGGGGTTTGCTTTTGCCTTCCTTTGAGGCTGAGAGAGTGTGTCTTGCTCAAGATCACCCAGTGGATTTCCATGGCTGAGCAGGAACTTGAATCCTGGTCTCCAGAGGCATAGTCCAACTACAACACCATGCTAGTTCTCTTCTTTCCTTATACGTAGATCTAAATTCTTCTATGCAAGCACTCCACTCGCCCCCAAACAGATCTCCACTTTTGTATCACTGCTCATCATGGGCTTTCAGCCACATGTTCTGGAATTCAACTGAGAGAGCTGAAAATTCTATGAATTGAATAAATCATGTTTAAAGAGTTAATGAGGCATTTAATTAATTAACCATAAAACTCTACATTGTTACATTTTGTGGTTAATGACATTGGATAAAATCCACTGGGAACTTCTCCAGTTTTGTGGTAAGAAGCTGTTTGTAGAATGGGTGCAGTCCATCAGAGACTTCTGTGCAAATTAAATGAATGGAACTTAAGCAAGAGCATGTGCGTGTGTGTGTGTGTGTGTGGGAAGACCGTGGCCAGTTCTCACTTACAGATATCCAGCTATTTAAAGATAAGCAACTGCTATATTGTCCATTGAATAGAACTGGAGATTTTCTTGTCTTCTGAGATGGCTTCATGGCTCATTGGCACAAAACCTGCTTTTTTTGCATAAAGGAGTCCCCGTCTATATTTTCAGACAGTGTTAAGGCTGACAAAGACCTACTTTTCCTGGAGAGCAGGAAAAGGGAACCTTATTTGCTGGGTGTTGTCCCTTTCCCTTTTCATCATTCTTTGGTTGTTTCCCAGATTTTTCCCTTATTCTAGAAAGTTGAAATGTATTTCCAGAGGCTTCTTGTTGTTGTGTGCTTTCAAGTTATTTCCAGCTTAGGCAAACCTATCAGGAGGTTTTCTTGGCAAGATTTGTTCAGAAGGGATTTGCCTTTGCCTTTCCTCTGAAGCTGGGAGAGTATGACTTGCTGAAGGTCACCCAGTGGGTTTCTGTGACTCAGTAGCGATTTGAACATTGGTTTCCCAGTGCCCTAGTCTAACCCTGAAATCACTATATTGCACTGGCTTCCTTGAGGCTTAGTTACTGGCAATAAGTGCTTCAAATTAAAATATGCTGGAATTTTTGGTCTCATCGTTTTTTATCTTTGGCTTCACTCACCACTAGAATGTGGCCCCTGAAAACTTTTCTGAAGTTGGATTTGAAAGATGGCCCCCTATCTTTTTTTTTTTTTTTAGTTCTTTCCATAGGTTTTTCTATAGCCCCTTTGTTACTCTAATTTGATCTGCTGGCTACAGGCTGCTGCAAATTAGAGTAGCAAATAACAACTAGAGCTTGGAAGATTCTCAGAATCCCAGTGAAGCTGTGCTGGCTGGGGATTCCGTAGTCCAAAAAAGGAACTTTTCCAAATGCTGATGGATGGCATGAGAGCCGGGCATGTAAGCAGGGGAAGCAATTATGTGGTCTTCCAGATGCTGGTCTACAAGTGTGATCAGCCCTAACCAGCGTAGCCCATGGGTGAGGAGTGCTAGGAACTGCCATCCAGCAACGTCTACAGGGTCATGTGATTCACACTCTAGCTTTTGAAAAGCCAGACCTTGTTGTCCGTGTGGATGATATATTTAATCACAGTTATATGACTGGGCTACTTCTTTAGCTCAGACAGACAGCTCATTCATTTGTCACTATCCACTTCAACCTGGTTAGTAAAGGCCTGCTAAGCAAACAGTTTCATGCTGTATCCTAGCTACCAACTCCTCTGGTCAGGTATGTGAAGACTCCAGATTATGGTGGGCTTTCCAGAAGATTTGGAGCTGCAAGGATAAACTGGCTGGCCTGGGGAAATTTACTTTGTGCATTATACTGTAATAAAATTGTAAGATGTCTCAGAACTCCCTCCTAATTTCCCTTTTCCCTTATCTGCTTTTGTCTGTGAAAGGAAATGGCTATCTGATGATATGTGGAGGTTCTTTGCTAACTTCACAGCATTTATGTCACATTTTCCTTCTGCCCTTGTTCAACCATTCAGGGCAAATTGAGAGGCATGTGTTAATTATCACAGATTTTTGAGCTAGGGGGATAGAATGGCCCTAGGGTCAGAGTATCCATCCCACATTTCAGTTATGAGAAGTGAGAAATGCTACATTTGCATGGCAGCTGGATTGCATTTGAAGGCTCCCACTATTGGCAAAACAAGGTGCCACGAGCTTGGCCATAAAAGAATTCTTACCTCCATGAAGAGATCTCAAGTTCATGGGGAAATTTTGGAAAAAGTCCACCACAGTGGGCAGACTGGTTTACACATTACCTTACCAGGCTTGTTTCCTTGTGATGAATTCCTACCATGCATTTGAATGTGCAAAGAAATATTCTCTAGGTTAATGTTGCATCACAGTGTTGTGGCTTTTTGGCTTTGGCAGGTATCGCTGAGGACATGGAACAGAGGAAGAGAAACTGCCAAAATGATCTTTTGGTGTTTGTCATATCTCGTGATGTTTGTCAGTGCACGAAAACAGTGTTTTTTTAAAAATTGAAACTGCCACAGTTTTCTGAGAATTGTACTTCTCCAGACTCTGAGAATCAGAGAATAGGGAGAATCCTGACTCCAAGAGGATACTCCAAGAGGATACCCAAAATGATACCCATTTAAGCTATAAGGTTCTGAAAGTGGATTTGAGGTTTCAGTAAGAAACCAGGAAGATGTGCAGATGAACAGGGGTGTGAATAATTGTTTTGGAAAGGATCTAGAACAGTGGTTCTCCAAATTTGGTCCTCTAGATTTTTGAGACTTGAAATCCTGAATTCCTGAACAATGAGCATACTGACTGGGACTTCTGGGAATTGAAGTCCAAGATATCTGGAGGCCCAAAGGTTGAGAACCACTAGCAGACACTTTTGGGACTTATCTTTTGTAAGATAACAAATCCATGATAACAACAGCAACTCTAAAATGTATGCATCCACATTGTTTCCTTCTGTTAATTTGGAAAAATAAATGTCTGAAGATGAATTGCACCACAATCTAAATGGTATGTTCTGTTGGGATCTGGGAAGCTGAAATGTGTTGAGAGCCAGGGCTGTTTGGGATGTCCCAGTCTTCCTTCTGGGTTAATGGCTGATTTTGTCTTTCAAAGTTTTGATTCCTTCAACTGAGTTGAGATGAGAGAGATAACAGGTTCTTCCTTCTTTCCTTTGTAACTTGTTAATAGCCCAGTCAGAGGGGTATTCCCAGCATGTTAAAAGTGATGGTATGCATGTCTCCACAGCAACAAACAACTTGGTCTGTTTTCTCCTGCTTCTCTTTTCCAGGAAGTGGTTCTGTATTGTTTGGAAAACAAAGTCTGTGATGTAAATCATCGTGACAATGCTGGTTATTGTGCCCTGCATGAGGCCTGTGCCAGAGGCTGGCTGAGCATTGTGCGACATCTCCTTGAATATGGAGCCGATGTGAACTGCAGCGCTCAGGATGGAACTAGGTTAGCAGCACTCCATTTACTAACATGAAATTGCCTCTGCTTTTTGTACCACATTACACAACACACAGCTGGATTAATGTTACCAGCAGGTTTGAAATCAAGTCGAAAGAAACGGCACATTTCTCCTCTAACTAAAGCTGAGGTTTGAGTTTGGGTTACAATGCCCAGAGACCTCTAGCCAGGATGTTCGCTGGGATTCTGGGAGATAGAATCATAGAATCATAGAGTTGGAAGAGACCACAAGGGCCATCCACTCCAACCCCCTGCCATGCAGGAACTCCCAGTCAAAGCATCCCCAACAGATGTAGTAAACCTGTCCGAGCACTGGTCTAGAGTCTCTCAAACTTTGTCCTTAGAAAGGCTGGCATTTCTTCGCTAATTTCTATATTTGTGTACTGTGCTTTGTCAAAGAATGCAGTGTAATTCTTGAATACTATTTTTGTTGCACGTATATTCATTCATAAGTAGTGCTAGTCCTGCTGATTTCAGTAGAGCTGGCTTATATGGAAAACATTCACAGCCCTTGCTGATCATGGTCTTAATTTGTCAGGTTTTTTTTGACAGTTCATGAAAGACATTCTTCATCCTTCCTCATGACTACTTTGTATTGATGTGGCTACTGACGTCCATTCATTGTTTGTACTCTGTTCCATTCACTCCTTCCATTGTTTATATATTTAATTCTGTTATGAACCTCACTGTTTTTAAAAGGGTAATGTTTATGTACATTCTTTAAGCGTCTCATGCAGATTTATTAAATGGCTGGAAAAGGCAGTATTTCCATCATTTAGCTTTGTTTATACATTTCTAATTACCCAATTCGCAGTCAAAATGTGCAAGAAAAATCCCTGAAGTAAAATGAAAGAATGTACTGTTAGAGTTTTAATATTTGTCTGTTCTTTGTGATACCCAGACAAAGCAGACAAATAGTCTGCTGACTATAACTGCATGTACTCATCTTCTTTTAACCTTCTAGTACATATTCCTCCTACCAGTTACATCTTTTTTTTCTAAAATAAGAGTCTTGTTGCATCTTAAAGACTCTTAAGACCCATTTATTATGCCAAAAGCTCTTTTTCTTCACAGCAGATTATCTGGAATTTCTATCTGGAAATTCTTTTCTCTTGTTTTATTCTTCCTCTTGTAATGCCATAGACCAAAGCTTTCTTATTAGAATTGTTACTGTGTAAAGTTTATCTTGAAAGAGGTAGTTCTGTTGTTGTTTATAATTTATTTGTTTTAAAATTGGAATATTACTTGGGAGTCTTGGGATGTTTTATATCTTAGCACCAAACCCGGCAGCCCAAGGACATAAAATCAGCATGGCCCTAAGCCAGTAGCCATCTAATGATTGTGCTTTGCCTATCAGCTTGCCAGTGTCTGAAGACTTCAAGCAAACAAAGCCTGCTAAAAACTCCTGACCAGTCTGTCATTATCACCTCATCAGTTCTATAAAAGCATTTAGAGTGTTTGTTTCTTCCCTCTATCTAACTAAATAAAAATCTTCCACAGGCACCCCACTGTGTGGGGTTTTTAAACCTTAGCAGTCAACCTACCCAGGGCTGCTTTTTAAAGAGCCATTTTACACAATAAGGCATGTGGTGCAGACACAAAACCTGGTTAATCTGCCCTAAAGAATTTCTTTTACCCAAATTCTCTTAAGTACTAGCTTCCCCATGCTTGGAGGTTAATGTACACAATTATCAGCCCTACCTAACACCAGATACCCTTGTGGAGCAATATGTTCTTCCCCTGTCCTCCCATAATTTGGTGGGGAAAACACCTGGATTACACACGCACAACATCCTCCCTGTGTGGTCCTTCCACTTTCCGGCTGCATGCTGTGTCCAAAATCTCCCCTTCATGCTGAAAAGGAGAGGTCTGGAAATTGTGGCCAAATGGTGGTATAGTCACCTGGCCTAAATACCATAAAAGCACCATATCCTGTCTGATCTTGGCTGCTAAAAAGGGTCAGCCCTGGTCAGTACTTGCATGGGGGACTGCCAAGGAATATCAGGTGCTATAGGCTTTAGAGGAAATAATGGGCAAAACAACCTTTGAGTATAGTCTCCCCTCCTTTTTCATGGGGGATCCATTCTGGACCCCCTTGTGAAAACTGAGTTTTGCTTATATTCATCGGCTTGAATATAGGTGTGGTTTGTCCCTCGCACATAAGCGAGGGACGTGAGTACAAAGACTGCAAGAACAGGGAGAGAACTGTATTCCTTGCCTAAGAAAACCCTGTGAAATGCATGAGGTTGCTGTAGTCTACAGGCACATACCAACACACATGGTGTTATTATCAGGGATACTCTGGGTGGATTTCTACCATATCTCCCAGTGGTTTGATAACAGTTGCACATAAAGCCTTCCCCGCTCCTGTGTAAACTGTTGAAATACAAAAAGCTTGAAATGAATGTAGTAGTTGTGTACAAAATGATTGCTGTGTGAGCTCCAATTGAAAACCTATTTATGTGATGTGCATATGTTCAGAGGCACCATTCTCAAATTGTACATTTTACATCTGACCATCCTTGCAGTATACTGTACAATCTACATTCTCCTTGTTAGTATAAATAAGCAGAAGTGCGCAGTTCAGGCAGTCTCCGAAGCTTCAGAGTTGCCGGTATCGGAGGCATCGGAGATTGCCTGAACTGCGCACTTCTGCTTATTTATACTAACACTCCTTACTATAGATTTGACCATGACTCCCTTTTTCATTATGAAAGGAAGCCAAGTTGTAGTTAGAATAAAATGTTCCTGCCTGTCTTCCTGCATGGGCAAGTCTGCTCTGGCCAAGGTGGTAGGTGCAGAACTCTGCATGCAGCATGCGCAAATGTATTATCTAAAATAGGCCTTTCATCAGATTCACTGTTTTGCAGTAGCAAAGTTAATGGAGGGTAGTTATTGTTGCACAGAATGACCTTGTGTGAACACACTAACTCCATGCTTATAAGGAAAGGAAGTACAGATAATATGATGCTCAGATTAGGGACTGCAGTAACTGCAAAGGAATAGAACTTAGTTTTTGAGTCTCATAATGGGAGAAGGCTGTGATATAAATTGATTAAACAGCAATGAATAAATAATAGGAGCTCATCATGATTGGGTAGGACTTGTGCAGTGAGACTATTCAGTTCAAGTCACATTGTGAATTAATACACCACACCACTACACTGCCACTGTTTTCCCCCTCACAGGTATAACAACCCTGGATTTCTGCAGTGTTTCCAGTTCTGTGAGATGTCCCAGTCTTGTTGTTGTTGTTGTTGTTGTTGTTGTTGTTATTATTATTATTATTATTATTAAATATGCCAGTTCCACAACAGCTATTCTGTCAGCAGTACAATGGTCTGGCATGCTAGCAGCTGCCGTCTTGAAAATGTGAGCAAGTTACAGTGAACAAAGTTGATCACTAGCTACCCTGAGCCAGCCTCCTTCGTTGACATTGTGATTGCATTTGTAGCAGCTTTTTGCACAGAAAGCATCAGTTTTCAGAGCATTACTGTCTTACTGCTCAATCCACACAAGCAAAATATTCTAAGTCTCTTCCAACTCTTTGATACTATGATTCTAGGTGTGCATGATGTTTGAGGGCCCTAGCTCTGTTTGTTTTGGGTTCACCACAGTAAGAGAGCATTTCATTACCTGTAGCTCCTCCTTTTCCTATGATCTTCAGGGGAAGAAGCTAAAGACATAAGAACCATCAAGGGACACATCAGGGTCTTCTCTGCTATGGCATTGACATCATGGCAAATCTTTTCTGGACTTCAGTGGTCCACTGGGTCTTTCCTACAGGTTGCTAAAAAGCTAGCCTGCCTGCCTGCCTGCCTGCTTGCCTTCCTTTCAAGACACATCTTCCAAGCCTCATAGTTCAGATGCTTCTCTTGTTGCACAACACTTTTCTTGTGTATTTTAGATTATTCATTGATTGTGCGTTTGTACAGTAGTGATCCTGTTTTCTATGCATAATCAAAATCAGGCTGGTGCTTAGATGCTCTGAATTTTAAAGAAGTAAGGTATGCATCTTTGACCCAAGTGACACTTTGTCTCATGCAGAAATGGTAAAGGCCTCCCCAACTCCTGATTGGGCATGCCTAGTTTGCTAGAATTTTAAAATGTTCGTTGCATTATTTTAGTGACATCCATATATAAGAACTGTGAGAAAAAAATTAGTATTTTTCTTCTGTTCCAACTGGGGTGTAACTTGAGCCAGGCTTGTTAGCTACTAAGGGTTCTTAAGAGTTTTGAGAGTTCTCATCTGATCTCTCTCTCTCCCTCCTTATCTGTAATCTTGAGCATTTCATGCACTTATCCAACTGGGAACAGTGAAATGACCTAGAGCTTCTGGCATCTTACTCCCACTATTTTTTTCTCTTTACTATTTTAAAACTTGCTTGCATTTGTTCTTGATAAATTCTCCTCATATCATAAAATAAAAAATTTACATGTCAAAAGGAGCTATCGTTTAATTCTAATTTGCACAGGTGTGGTTGCATGTACTGTGTATTTATGCATCTCTTCTGGACTTGAAGTATGTAAAGTTTTGAGGTGTCATCTCAAGGCTTGCCATATTTTTGGCCACTCATCAACTGCACTTTACTCCCCCCCCCCCCCAAACTGGAACAAGTCTGACTATGATGTTGTGATTGGTACCTCTGCATGTTTGCATTTTGGAGAAATCAGTAGGATATCTTGATAGATTATGACAAGATTCTGTTCAGTCCTGTGCTGGTGCCAAAACTCCTTTTGCTATGGATTTTTGCATCCCCCCCCCCGCATGTAGGTGTTTTGTATCAACCCCCCCCCCCATAGGTGTTCTTACTCTCTTTTTATCCATTCACAGTATGCATTCCTTAGATTCTGATCCACTCCTTTGAACTAGAAATGGTCCAGTCTCTTTTAACAAGGATAGCAGAGGCCATGGTGGAATCATCTAATTTTTTTGCTTCTTTGATACACTGAAAAATGTATCTGTTTCCGTTCTGCTTTTATGAATGGTTCTGTAGAATTCTAGAGGTGGAAAGGACATTGTAGGCCACTTACTCCAACTTCTTGCTCAGTGCAGGAAATCTAGAACTATGTTCAATTGTCTAGCCTCTGCTTGTAGACTTCCAGTTAGAGTGAGATTATTAAAGATTTCTGGTGATTTAAACCCATTAGATCTAGTCTTCCACTGTGCCACTGTGGGCAATAGAGAACAATTATCTTCTCTGTGACAGCCCTTTGAGTGTTTTCATTTATTGATTGATTGGTTTGATTTTATTTGATTTACATTCTGGCTTTCTCACAAAATTGGACCCTATGTGGCTGAAGGGTAGCAGCCTATCTTAGTGTCATCGGAATGAAAGCAAATTCTAGTTAACCAAGTTAACCAAGAGTAGATAGGAAGGATAAGAAAACTTTATCTCTTTTTCTACTTATTTCATTTCTGAGAAGTGTATTAGGGGATATCCAGTCCACACTAAGTCATTTTGAGTATACACTGTTCTTTCTTTATGCTGAAGTAGGCATATCTGATTTGGTTGCACATAACATAGTAATGGGACATGGAAAAGAATCCGTGAGCATTTTAGGCAATCTTATATTCTGCCCATTTTGGCTGTAGCTCACAGTTTGGTATAAACCCCTTGAAATGTGTGCTTTAAGCATGCCTAATTGGGGGTTGGATTTCTGTTATTATCACAGTTTGAACACTGTCCTAAATCCAGTTTTTAGTTTCAACTACAGTGTAGACCCATTGATTCAATAGGAATTTGGGAGTTCAACACTTAGGCAAGTACCATTGATTCAATATGTTGACTTGTAACTATTTAGGCTAGAAGTGAGACTCATGCTTCCCTCCATCATCATTTGACAATCACTCCCAGCATTCCGTGAAGTATTGTTTTTATCAAACGTATTTCATAAATTTCTCTTTTAAAAAGAGAAGTATATTAAAATGTAATCTTGCTCATTTCAAGTGTTGGTTCTGCTGTTGTCAGCTGCACTTGGATTTCTGAAGACAATATCCTGTATTAGCTAATTTTTAGGAGAGTTGGTGTGGCTTTTTGCTTCTGGGTTACCACTTGTGAGGAGGACTTGTGCTGAGATTTTAGGAACACCCAACGGAATCAAGAGGTTACTCTTGACCAGAGGTGTGTGTGCACATGCAGAACTTTGTGGGTAGGACTTAGCCTTGGACATTTAATTAATCAATATCTCACCTTTTCCCCATCATGGAACAAGTTTTAAATGCCAGGGATATGTGAAATCATAATTAATGAGAGGGCATCAGATTAAATACAGAATGCCCCCCTTCTATATCAGTCTTCCTCTGCTTGGTATTATTTCGATGTGTTCACAATACTGGCTGAGAATGGTGGGAGCTGTAGTCAGTGGGGAGGGGGGAAGTATGTGTGTGTGTGTCTGTGTGTGTGCCTTCAAGTCACTTGCAGGTTTTTGGCAACCCCATGAATTTCATAAGATTTTCTTAGGCAAAGAATACTCAAGAAGTGGTTTTGCCAGTTCCTTCCTCTGAAATATAGCTTATAGCCCCCTGGTATTTGCTGGTGGTCTCCCATCCAAGTACTAACCAGGACAGACCGTGTTTAGTTCAATGATGAGATGGGATTGGTTCCTTTAGGGTATTTAGGCCATGTACTTTATATATTTTTCTTCTAGATAAAAAGATTCAACTTCCTTGTAAGATTGAATGTAGTTCATTTTGGAAAGTTTAGGTTTATGACATCTGTGCCCTTAGCTTTGGGATGTCTAATGTTGTTTAACCCTTCAGTTGTCTTATGCTGATTTATGGCTTCTGTGGACTTTAGTAGCTGATGTGAATGAAAGGAGCCCAAAGAGCTATGTAACTTAAGCTGTCCAAAGATTAAAATGAGTACAGAAAGCTCTGCTGTGATGCAATATTTGCTAGCTGCATGCTAGCACTAGGATTTTTTCCCTACCTTTCAGTGATGGGAGCATAACTTCGAAGTTACCTTTTGGAACTGCAAGTCCCTCAACTCTACAGCCAGTACAGCTGCTGTGGTATTCTATAGTCTAAACCTTCCTCTCCCAACTTCATATGATTCCCTATTTGTAGTCTTTCCCTGTGGCTTCTTTGAACTTTAGCTTCATTCCTGTGTCTAGTTTTTATGCTCTCTTATTGTCCTCTGGCTGTCTTATTCTGAGATGAAGCCTGCCAGTAAGAGCAGGAAACTCAGGCAACTTTGGTAGCTGCCATAGAGCATCTCTCTCTCTCTCTCTCTCTCTCTCTCTGTGTGTGTGTGTGTGTGTGTAAAAGAGAGTGGGCTGTGAGGTCTGAAGAGCAGCTGCTTCCTGTGCTGGATGCCTGCAACAGCTGAGAGAGGAAGCAGTTTCTGCAGGTTGCAAGGCTGGCTGGAAGCTAAATAGGAGAGGCAGCAGCTGGTCCTGAATGTGATGTGATCTCTATAGGCAGTGAGATAAAGAAGGGTGGGAGAGGAACGGACTCTCAGTGCTGCCTTGGCCTTAAAGGATAGTCCAGCCCAAATCTTCTCCCAGCAGAATCTATACACAGTACGGATTTTCAGTGTGTCTGCAGAGCTTGAGCAGGTGTGTGTGCCATGTGGCCATCATGTATACATTGCTCCTATATAGCAGAAAAATCTGTTTTCTTGCTCAAAATAGGAGCGGATACATGTTAAGCTTGAGTCATTCAGATTTGTTGGATAAATGTTATCATTTCTGGAAGGGGCCTAAATTGGAACTGCCAAACCCCAGAAATACATACCAGAGAGAGAGAGAACTCAGAGTTATGTTCAGTTTTTGCCATCAACTCAGTTTTTCTTTGCTGATGACCAATCTAAGTTGTCCAGGCAGCATTCTGTCTCTTGTCTGTCTGCTTTTGAGTGCTGTAACAGGGGATGTTTGTGGAAAGTATGAAATCACACCATTGCATTGAGGTAAATGCTTTTTTCCTAAGCCATTAAGGTTGTCTACTTAATTCCCTGCATTTCTCCTTTTGATGACAGTATAAAAATTTATTTATTGTATTGATTGATTGATTGATGATGATGATTATTTCCCACCTTTCTCCCTTAAAAATTGCCCTATAAAAGACAGTGGCAAGTATAGAAGCCAGTTGTAAACACTGTACATAGCAGACGTGCACTATTGAGACTCAGCAAGCTGAATGCAGGCCCCCTGCCATGCATGTGCCCTGCCAACTTCTGTACAATTCTCTATTTCTATTATCCCAGATGAAAAGCAAAACCAGGATGTTTACTGGGTCTCTGGTGGGCTGCTATCAAAAGTTGTGCAGTTCTGATTACAGCATAATAAATCCTACTTTCTTACTATGTGGACATATGAAACCTAAGCGCCTACTGCAAAATATATATTTGTTATCTTAGCCAGTCAGACTCCGGCTTTTGTAGATCAACTCCCTGCTCTACCTTGATTTCATTAGTTAGTCTTTCTCTAGGAATAAAATAAAATACAGTAAATCAAGAGTGGCTGTCCAGTGCTGAGGGAAAATCTATGGCAATTATTACATTTACCCATTGGGTAGGCCAGTCCTCTGTGTGTGAGCGAGGGAAAGAGTGTGGACCTGTGACTGTGACTGTGTCTGTGTGCATACGTTCCATTTTGTTGAGGGGATTACTGACATCTAAATATCAAGGGTTGAAATCTTTATGCCCTTTGACTTCAGTGTCAGAATTCCAATTTAAATTGTCATTTAGATAAAGCGCTTTGACACTGTGGTAGCCAGGGTAAATTTGCCTTCTGATTCCTGCACCTCTGCTTCTGACACTGAAGAGCTGATCCCTATTTGTCCCCAGTCTTGAGTGTATATTTATGTTCATGCAGATACATTGACACAGATCACACAATTATTATACCTTCAGATAGCATCATTCACAGTTGCAGTTGTCAGAAAGAGTTTGTAAGGGTTTCAACTAATATAGATAGATAGATAAAATACCTTGTTACTCTTCAGTTGCATGCATATAATACTTTTTACACATTCTTGGATGTTTGCCGTAGTGAAAGCTGTAACTTTAGAACAGATTGGAACAATATTAAGATACTGATTTATTTTGCTTTTTTGAGGAATAATATTTGACAAGTCAGATGTATATGTGAGTACACTTAGGTGAAAGTATGAGGTATTGTTTACCCATGAACAAACACACCACCCTTTGCCACCAAAGATGCCACAGAATTTGATTGTTGCTCAAAATGGTGTTTGTTTAAACAGAAGGAAAGTAAAGGGATGAGACTTGAAGTGCTCATACTGTACTAGTGATAAATGGATAATAGCTGCCTTTTAAAGCACATGATGCTTAATCTAGTCTATATTGTAAACATGCATATATTATACAAGCCTAACTTTAATTCCTAAAGTTAACATCTTCTTTTAAAATGGTAGGATAGTGGCCATGCAACTTGCCTCAGAGTTTAAATAATGCTGATGCTTGTTGTGCTAAATAAAACAAACTGTGTCTGGCTGCACTCTGTCATCCTTAGTAGACCAGTGTGATGTATCAGTTGAAACGGCCAATGCAATTCTAGGCTGTATCAGTAGGAGTATAGTGTCTAGATGGATGGAAGTAATAGTACCAATTCTGCTTTGGTCAGACCTCACCTGGAATACTTTGTCCAGTGGAGGGGGACCAGAATGGTGAATGGTCTGGAAACTATGCCCTATGAGGAGTGACTTAGGAGGTGGTTACATTTAGCTTAAAGAAGTGAAAGTTAAGAGGTGACATGATAACCATGTTTAAATATTTGAAAGGGTATCGTGTTGAGGATGGAGCAAGCTTGCTTACTTCTCCTCCAGGTTCAAACAAGAGATTCCACTTTAACGTTAGGGAAAATATCTTGTGATGGTAAGAGCTGTTTGACACTAGAATATGCTGCTTTGGAGTATGGTGGAGTCTGCTTCTTTACTGGAAGGCCATCTGTCAGGAGTGCTTTGATTGTGTATTCCTGCATGGCAGGGAATTGGATTTGAAGGCCCTTGTGGTCTGTTCCAGCTCTATGATTCTTTGGTTTTATGGGTTTTTGAACAAAGATGTTTCTCTCTTCTCCCACCTCCAGGCCTGTCCATGATGCAGTGGAAAATGACCACTTGGAAATCGTCCGATTGTTACTGTCTTATGGTGCTGACCCAACACTGGCCACGTACTCAGGTAGAACGATTGTGAAAATGACTCACAGTGAACTTATGGAAACATTCCTCACAGGTGTGTGATATTGTTTTCTTTCTTTGCTTATGAAAAGTGTTGCATATTTGCATTACTGTTGGGTTTGTTTGCTTTTTTGTTGAAAGCAAAAGTCTTGTAGCATCTTTGGCACAAGCTTTCAAAGATTACAACCCATGCCTGGTAAAGCTTGTAGTCTTCAAGGTGCCACATTGCTGCAGTTGACTAACATTGGTACTCTCCCGCTGGGATTTTTCTACCAAAGTTCTGTTACGTTCCAGATGATGACAATAAAAAATGTTTAGAGAATGAATTGGCTAGTTTTTAACAGAGATACAAGCTTTGTATAGTGGACATTATGAGCATTTAACTACTATGCAATGGAATGATAGACTATTAGGTTTTAGGTTGTATTTCCAAAGACATTTACTAGGGAGTAATACCCAATGAACTCCAAGGAATTGCTTCCAAGTTAGCACTTTTAGGCTATTCATTCTATTTTTACATTAGTAACAGTACTGAGGGGGAAATTATAATGTGTCAAACCAGCTTTTGAGGTGAGGAACAGGGTAGAGCAAAAAGCAGTGTCAAGTGGAGTTTGCGATAAGGCAGAATTGTACTGCAAGGAAGCTGCTTTATACTGAGTCAGACCATTGGCTGTCTAGCTTTGTGTTCCCAGCTTTCATAGGCAGCAATGGCTCTTTAAGGCTTTCAAAAAGATTTTTCCAAGTTCTGCCTGGAGGTCTCTGGTGTTCTCTGGCCTATTAGCTTCCATAGTCATATCACATGTGTCCAGAACTACACGATACAGTCGTCCCCCGGGTTACGAAGGTAATCCGTTCCGGGATTACCTTCGTAACCCGGAAGCTTTTGTTTCCCGGGGGACCGCTATTGCGAACGGACCGCGCGGCCAATTTAAAGGGGCTGTGCAGTTTTTTTATTTCGGATCCCGGGGGATCTTTCGGATCCCGGGGGATACTGTAGCGGTCCTGCCAGTTTCGGATCCCGGGGTTTTTGTAACCCGGGGGATTCGTAAGCCGGGGGATCACTGTAATTGTAATTGTGTGCCCAGGGCTACATGGTAACATGGCACTTTTTATCCTTGCCATGACCCTTTATTAAAGGGCACCTGAAAAAAAAAATCTAGTTAGGAGCCATAGAACAAGTTACAATTAGGGACACAATATATCCTAATAGGCCAAATTAAATGCCCTTAAAAGCCTGTCAGATAAGAGACATCATAAAGATAAGGATCAAGGTGCCAGGGATACATGCATAGATATGAGGAGTTACACATTTAGGTGAGAGAACCCAGTAAGCGGCCTCTAATACAAATCTGAACTGCTGGAAGGCTTATGTGATGCATATAAATATAGATACAAAGTATTTTGTGTACTATATAGTATGTAAGTGTGTATAAATATATAGTAATCTAAGGTTTATAGCCTGTTTCAAAAGTATGTAGAACGAGAAAGCTAATGGTAGAAAATGGGTCAGAAGAGACAAGTAGAATGGAGCAGAAGAAAGATTTTGGAGAGAAAATGAGAGATTATGTCATTTGGGATCTCTAGTGGTATGATCAATAATATTGACAACATATTCTTTGAGAACCTGGTATACAGAACTTCTTACAGTTATAAATAATAGTGACAGTCTTAAGACAGTCTGGAAAACTTTCCAGTCCTTTTTGTTTTGTTTTGACTTGATATTTGTGTTGTTGTTTCCCTCTAGAGTATTTAACTGACCTGCAGGGTCGTAGTGTTGATGACCCTGGCTTACACTGGGAGTTTTATGGCAGCTCTGTGTGCGGTAAGTAAACATTCTCTTTTTGTATTATGCATGGGAGTTTCTGTATAGAGCAGTTGGGGTGGAAATGGAAGAAAGTCCAGTGAGATGGACAATGTATGCTTTACAATGTTCTTCATTTATTCTTTTTAATTTTTTTTTTCAAAAACAGAGCCAAAAGGTGAGTCAGGATTTGACATCCTGTCTAATCCACCTGGTCCAAGTGATGAGGATGAAGATGGCTTTAGTGATATCTTTGAGTTTGAATTTTCAGATGTGCCTCTCTTGCCATGTTACAACATCCAGGTGTCTCTTTCTCAGGGGTAAGAACCATCATAATGTGTATTGGGGAGAAAATGGGACTTTAACTGCTAGTAGTTATATAAAACACGTTTGGGTTGGTTATTACATTTTGGGATTTCAATATAACTCGTAACAGGCACCATTTTTGTTGCATTAAATTTACTATGATTTTTTTCCATATTGATTTATTAGAAATTTATTTCCCCTCCTTATTTTATTTCGATTGAATACAGAAATCAACTTCCCCCTGCACGTTGTTTCCTTTAAAATATGAACAAACATGAAATCAAATTGTGGGTGCACTCTGTATTCCACTGCCATAAACTACAGATCTCTTCTCTCTTTCTCTCTGCATGTTTGTATGTACTGTGTACAAGTTTAGTTCTAAGTCCAGAACACAGTTAGGTCCTGTGTATTGAAGAATTTTTTAAAAATAAACTGTCTCATTCCTGTCTGTGGAACAAGTTCAGAAGCATGACCCTGCTGCCTGGGGATGTTCTGAGAGTTCTAGTTCAAATGTCTAAAAACGTAACATTTCCAACTGTGCTTAAGTATTATGTTCATGATCTTCAAAGGTCCAAATGAAAATGGTTGCTATTGTTGTGGGCCTTCAAGTTGTTTACTCTGATTAAATGGGTTTACTCTAGCTGGAACTAGCAATTACAATTACATTTATTTTACAGTGTTAACTGCTTGGCCTCCTAAAGGGAGGCTATGCATGTGCACATAGATAGTAGGTTATTTCTAATCTCTTTGCCCAAAGTAGAGCTATTGCCATGCATCTGACAAATGGAATGTGACCACTCTGGTAATGCAGAGTTATTACTGACATAGTTATGATGATGGAAACCATTGAGTCATCTTGTTAGTAATTTGATCTTCTTTCTTTACTTTGTCCTACAGCCCACGAAACTGGTTACTGCTCTCTGACGTAGCAAAGAGGCTGAAAATGTCACCTCGGATATTCCGCTGCAGTTTCCCAAGTGTGGAAGTTATCAGCATCACAGAGGCAGAATTTTTCAAGCAGGTATCACTGAGCCAGCTGTTCTCTTGCCAGAAGGATCTTGAAGCTTTTAATCCAGAAAGCAAGGAACTCTTGGACTTGGTAGAGTTCACAAGTGAGCTGCAGTCTTTGCTTGGATCCTCACTTGAGTGGCTACATGCAGATGAGGATGCTGATAATCATTGGTGAATCTCCATGCCACTTAATGTATAGTTTTCTGTAAAGTTGTTTCTTTATGTATATGTGTTTAATTCAGTTGTTTCTGTAAAGAAAGGACACTGTAAAATAAGATATCTTTCCTTTATATACATGTATTATAAATATATATATACATATATATATAAAATTCTAGTTGGGTGGACTTTTGGAAGAATTTTTTTAGACATTTCACTCAGTTTTTACAAATTGATATATAATATTCCTTTAAATGCACACAAACTTTCGTATAAATTTGTTTTACTTGGAACTTTTTTTTTAAAAAAAGAAAAATGGCTTTGCTTCAGTCAAAGCGTTGGTTATATGGAAGACACCTGTTATGGGTGACATGATTACTGTCATGTGGTTGGGTTGGCTTGGCTTGGGGAAGGCACTGTTGGGGAAGGCACTTCATCATTTGTTTTTGTTTACAAAGATGCCTGCTTTGGCCAGGTAAATGCTATTGAATATAATTCAATAGACTGTAATATAAATTAAAATCATATCCATGCACATTGACTAATTGTGTAAAATTTTATATCTTAATTTAAGAGATGTGAAATTTAGTTTTCACATGGCAGACTGGATTGTTTATATGTGTATATATATATATATGTTTAAACATTTGATGATCCTTATTTAAAAGAAGACTTTGAACTATTTTTTCTGTACCTTGTAAAATATTGAAAACTAACCTATGTTGCAGTTGTTTAAAATTGTACAGGAGCTAAATCTTTTTTCGGAATTGTGTGTTTATGTTTGAGATCTGTGTTTTAACTTTGTAAGTAAATTCTGCCTTTGTATTTATATTTTACAAAAAAAAATCTTAAGGGCAATAAAACAGTCGAGAAAACAATATCAGAATGACTTAGTTTATTATATGATCTTCAAGCAAAATGAGCCACAGTTGGCATGCATTTCCATGTATGTAGAAACTCATGTACACTAGTGAATTCCCATATTTGTGGGCACATCACATACTGCTGCTTCTTGTTTATAAATATGGATGTATAGAGACCTGGGCATATACACGGCCACATAACATACCTGGACTGAGCTCTGTTAGGCCAAACAAGACCTTTTTTGTGTGCATTGGGATATTGGTGTGCTTCTGGATTGCATTCTTGCAGGTATTTTGATCTAGCTACCTTGAAAGATTAGCTTGCCAAAAACCTTTGCAATTAAAAATTATGGGTATTTTTAGGCGGCTAAAAATATCTTGTTACCAACGTACTACACTGAGACAGTTTACTACATAAAACTGCCAGCAGGCAAGGCCATCAAGAATAGGTATGGCCCCTAGTGGAAAAATAATATTGGGCCCCCTCACATAACGCTTCTTTGTTTTTCTGGTAGCAATATGGGACTGCCCTCTGTTGCCAGGACAGCCAAGGCTAGTGTGCAGTTGAAGGCCAATTTAATGCATATTAAATGTTCAGGAGTCAACCTTACATGAGTGTGGCTGATATCCACTTTTCCTGATTTCACTAGAACAGGAAATACAGGATTTGGGACACTTCTGCACCAAAGATAAAAGCATATTCAACAAAAAGACACTGGGACCCCTTCTGGACCACCGATGCCCTGGTACCTTGTACTAGTCCACCTCAAACCCCCCCCCCCCCCTTTTCAGCCATGCCATCAGCCATAGCATGACAGTAGAAAAGGAAGGGCCTTACCTTCTGGGTAATGTAGAAGTCAGCACCATGTGGATATATAGATACTGAGCAAACGGGGGTCCTGATGTTGATGTAAGCTTCTGATGTTATCTGAAGAAAAACACTGATTTAGCAACGATGTGTTTGCCAGAGTACTGGTTGATCTTTCTGGTCATTTGCAACGTCCTGGTCATGAAATGTAAGGGCAGAATGCCTGCCCCTATGGTATTTCCTCAACATGTTTGCTGGAGGATTTGCTTTGTAAATGGCTTCACTTGCCAGCATGGAATAACATATGCAATTGTGCTATAGTGCTGTTCAAAATGATAAAGATTGAGCATAACAGAACTTAGTTTTCAACTAAGTCTAATCATTCAAACCACATTACTGAATAAGCTGACATCTGTTCCCTTACCTGTCTCATCTGTCAAGGGCCATAGGTCATAAGGTAAATCTTTGATTAACAGCATATAATTCTGGAATAAATTATGTGAGCAAGCATAATGCATATAGGATGAGGATTCTGCTCATAAGCCTTGAACTAAATCCCACCACTGTGTTTGTTGTGTGCTTTCAAGTCATTTCCAACTTAGGGTGACCCTAAAGCTACTCCTATCACAGGATTTTCTTGGCATGATTTGTTCAGAGGTTTGCCATTGTCTTCCCCAGAGGCTAAGAGCATGTTCCCCAGAGGCTAAGAGCCCAGTAAGAGGGAGAGCACACCAACATCTGAGTCCCAAGCGAGTAGGAGGCTTTGAAATCAACTGCCTGACCTCTGCTTCCCATCTGGAAAGAGACAGAGGCCCACAGGTTCTGTCTGGAGGCTGCATGGAAGAAGAGGCTTCTGTTCCTGCTGCCTGGACCTCTGCTTTCCTCTCTGGACTGAGCCCTTGCGGGACTGAGCCCTTGAATCAGCAGGCACTGTTTCATCCAGCATAGCTGCCTTGCCTACCTGAGGTATAAGGCAAGGACTCACCATACAACATTCAGATTTATTAGCTGCCTGTCCTTTTTTGTTTGTTCTTTTCCTGTTCCTGTCAATTTAATAGGAAGGATATGTTTTCCTGGGGGGAGAGGGGATGTACAGAGTCAGGGAGCAGCCACTGGAGTTATTCAAGGCAGAGGGAGATGCATTCCAGCCTTTGGAATGAGGAAAAGGCCATGGGGCTGGACACAATCGCTCCTGAGCATACCCTCTCATGGAGTGGAGCCAAACTAGCCCCCTGGTTCTCCAGGGAGTTGATGATGATGAAGCAAATGAAATGGAGACTAGAACAATGTTGGCAGAAGACTCAGAGAGAATCTGATAGAACACGGGCTAGAGCCTATTTGAAAGCGTAGTCTGTAGCAATGTGGGCAGTAAAGAAATCATTTTTTGCTGTCAGCATTGCATCTGCAAGGAGACAGCCAGCAGAGCTGTTCCAAGTGGCCAGGGGTCTTTTACACACTCATCCTCAAGTGGAGGATGCAGACCACTCAGAGACTCGCTGTGAAGAATTTGCACAGCATTTTGCAAATAAAGTCACTCAAATCTGCTCTGACTTGGATGCTACAAATGATACAGTGTCAATGGATGTAACCTTGACTCCTGTCGGTCCAGTGTTAATGGATACTTTTCAACTTCTGCAGCCTGATGATGTGGACAGGATCTTTGGAGCGGTAAAAGCCACCACATGTATCTTGGACCCTTGTATCTTGGCTTGTTAAACAGGCCAGAGGGGGACTGGCTGAGTGGTAACGGAGGTAATCAATGCCTCCCTACAACAAGGCAGAATTCCATCCTGGAGGCTGTTGTGAGGCCTCTGTTAAAAAAGTCATCCTTGGATCCCACAATAATGAATAACTATCGGCCAGTGTCTAACCAACCATTTCTGGGCAAAGTTTTGAAATGTGTGGTGGCTTCCCAACTCCAGGGGTTTCTGGATGAAACGGATTATCTAAATCCAGTTCAATCTGGTTTCAGGTCTGGCTTTGGAACAAAGACAGCCTTGATCAACTTGGTGGATGACCTACACAGGGAACTGGACAGCAGGAGTGTGTCCCTGTTGGTTCTCCTGGACCTCTCAGCAGCTTTTGATACCATCAATCATGGTATCCTTCTGGACCAGCTCTCTGGGATGAGGCATAGAGGTACTGTTCTTCAATGGTTCTGTTCCTTCCTAGAGCAGCGAACCCATAAGGTACTGGGGGACACCTGTTCGACCCCCTGGCCATTGACTGTGGGGTCCCTCAGGGTTCTGTGTTATCCCCTATGCTGTTTAACATATACATGAAACTGCTGGGAGAGGTTGTCTGGAGTTTTGGAGTGCGGTGTCATCTATATGCAGATGACACTTTACTACTCATTCCTACCTCAATTCAAGGAGGCTGTCCTGGTCCTGAACTTCAGTAATGGACTAGATGTGGACAAACAAATTGAAACTTAATCCAGAAAAGACAGAGTGCTCCTGGTCAGTTGGAAGGCAGATCAGGAAATAGGGATCCAGCTGTGTTAGATGGGGTTACACTCATCCTGAAGACACAGGTTCGCAGTTTGGGAGTACTCTTGGACTCTGCTTTGAACTTGGAGGCCCAGGTCTCTGCTGTGACCAGGAGTGCTTTTGCACATTTAAAACTTGTGTGTCAGCTGTGCCCATTCCTTGAGAAGCCAGATCTGGCCATAGTGGTACATGCCTTAGTTACATCCCATTTGGAGTGCTGTAATGGACTCCACATGGGGCTGCCTTTGAAAAGTGTTTGGAAAATTAAGATAGTTCAAAGAGCTGCTGCCAGGCTGTTAACAGGGGCAGATTACAGAGACCATACAACACCCCTGGCTGCCAGTTTGTTTCCAGATACAATTCAAGGTGCTAGTTGTCACCTATAAAGCCCTACATGGGTCAGGTCCACACTATTTGGCAGACTGTTTCTCCTGGTATGAACCATCCCAAACTCCAATATCCTCTGGAGAAGCCCTTCTCTCTGTCCCAATACCATCCACAAACACGGTTGGTGGGAATGGGAGAGAGAGCCTTCTTGGTGGCTGTCCCTAAACTCTAGAACTTCCTGCCCAGGGAAATCAGAATGAATCCCTCCTTGATGGCCTTCTGCCGACAAGTGAAGACCTACCTGTTCACACAGGCATTTAAGGAACCCCCCAACCAAGGTAGTTACAGGTCAAGCTGGCAAGTGGAATCTTGGGAGATGAAATCCAAAGAGGCAACTTTTCAAGATCTATTCAAATCCTACTAGCCTTCATGGTACTTGAGATGCTGGCTACTATCTATAGCAACACTTCATGGTGAGGAAAAACACTCAGCTCAGGACAGATTCATTGCTAGGTATTGGAAAGGCCACAAATTTTGTATTTTATAGGCTCTCAGCTCATGAACATTGAGTATTGGTCTCAGAAATGTGCCAGCTGTTTTTAAATATCACATTTATTGTATTCAGTGTGAGACTCCTTGTCATTTTCCTCACATTTGTTGTGCTGTTTTGTGAGGTTGCCTGTTCTAACAGATCTTTGGCCATAGGACAAGAGCCCTTGGGCATATTTGAAATATCTGGAAGTGGGAAGAAAAAAACCTTTCAGCTGTGGTTGCCAGTGGACCTCACGTTTTCATTGCAGGTCCAAGGTAGACCTCCCAAGTGCTTTGCATTTATTATGCCTTCATACACACTCCTTATAGGGCATAATTTCCAGAACTTTCACCATTTTGGTCATCTTCCTCTAGACACATTCGAGCTTGCCAACATCCTTCTTGAATTGTAGTGCCCAGAATGGCACTATTACTTCACTCGATCTAGACACTATACTACTATTGATGCAGGCTAGAATCGCATTGTCTTTTTTAGCAGCCACTTCACACTGTTGACACATGTTCAGCTTGTGGTCTACTAAGACTCCTAGATCCCTTTCACATGTATTGTCAAGTTCACCGGGCCAATTCCTGGTTCATGTTTCTGTCTCAAAGGGAGCAGTCAGTCCACTTCAGATTTAAGCCCCAAAGTGGAAGGAGCTATACAAGGTGCTGAACTTATTTTGAGGATAGAGTGCTGCACCTTGAATAGACAGTAGGCAGAACAATAACTGATAATCTTCTTTTTCTCTCACTTCGTTCAAAAATTGAGACATGTTGGAAACAAATAATATTGCTTATTGAGTAGCAGTATTGACAAAGGAGGAAGAAACCACAAAATGGCTGGGCATTTCCTATGGCTAGAACCATCCACACCCCCTGCATCAGGTATGAACCACGATTCTGCCACTAAATAGATTTCCCTTCTGCTGTTACATTAATTTGCAACTCATTAATTATGACAGTACTGAGGTGTTGCAGTGATGTAGATTTGCATATTCATAAGCAACTTATTAAACAAATAAGATCTCCCTAGCCTTAGGTAGTGCCCAAAGTAACTCTGCTGCACAGTACATTACACCAGCCATGGTTGTTTTATTCTCTTTATTATGTTAATAGATGCAGTTGATTTAAAGAATAAAGTAAATAACCTGCAATTTAAAAATACGGAATCATTTAAGCACTAATCTAGTGGCATGATTGGCTGTAGCTTCCCAAATTGTGTACTCATTTCCAGTTGCCTTGGGAATTTGTTTGGATGCTGGGATATAAATTCCTATAATTAATTAAGTAAAAGGCAATCATGGTAAAATAGTTGCAAATGTGTTGTTCATACATGGTATATTATTATTATTATTATTATTATTATTATTATTATTGACCTTTATTTATATAGCGCTGTAAATTTGCACAGTGCTGTACCTACAATCTTATATTTAGACGGTTCCCTGCCCTCAGGCTTACAGTCTAAAAGAGACAACACAAAAGGAGAAGGGAAAGGTGGTGGGAAAGGGGATGAGGTCCAGTGGTTCTTCTCTCCCTCTGGGGCCTGGACCAGGCAGATGGACTGGAGGGAGGGCTTGGCTTCTTAATACATAGTTAAAAGGAGGCATCCTGGGGCAGATGGCACAATCCCTAAACACTTCCCTAAACAATATAATCTTTAATGCTTCCCTAAAAATATAGTCTTTAATATATGTATTGTACATGTTCTTTCATATATATATTGATATCTTCATAAGAAAACTCCAGTATATTCAGGCAGAAAAGTGATCATATTTGAACAGCCCTTCGTAAGGGAAGCATATCTGCCTCTCTCTTCCTGTCGCCTTTAAAAACAACAGAGAAAAATAGTTTTGTCAGCCCTCTGTATCCATGGATTCAAGCATCCACAGCTTTAAAATATTCACAAAAAGTATAAATTCCAAATAGCAAACCTTGATTTTGTTTCCATTTTAAAATAATGGACACCATTTTACTATGCCACTGTACATAACATGACTTGAGCATTAATGGATTTTGGTATATACGGGGAGTTCTGGAACCAAATCCCAGAGGGTAACAAGAGCCCACTTTTTATGTATCCCAACTTTCCTGCAATGTCCTCAAGATGGTATTCACGATTTCCTTCTCCTCATTTTATTCTCACAATTACTATACTGTGAGTGAGGTCAGTCTACAAGAGAGTGACTGGCTCAAGCTCAAGCTTAGCCAAGGAATTCTGGGCTTCAGAGGAAACTTGATCTCCTTGATCTCCTAAATCCCAGGCCAGTTCTCTAACCACTACCTCACACCATTTATGAATGTATCTTTTGGGATTTGCATTTGTCATACAAAGAGGGAATTATTGTAAATAATGAGTAGCATAAGCAAAAGGAAAAGGAGTAGAAGGAGAACTTGGTTTATCTGTTCAAAAAAGACAGAAACGTGCACTTTCTTGCACATAAACTTTTTGAGGTTGTCTTCTTCTTCTTCATCATCATCACCACCACCACCAGATTTATTTCTAGCCCGCCCAATCACGAAGAATCCAGGCGGGTTACAACAGTAAAATACACCAAGGCCCCATCCAGACTAGCCCATTTGCCCTGGTTTGATCCAGATGAGATCGATCGTGGCAAACCGATTCTATCCAGAGAGGAGTTCATACTATCTTTTGCCCCCATTGAGGCTTCCCGGTGCATTTTACCCCAACGAAGTTCATACATGCAAAAGTACCGATTAAAGATGGAGCCTCTTGGTTGTCAATCAAATGATGTCATGGTGACGTCTGATGCGGCCATTGGCCGCGCGAGATGCTTGTGTTTTTTTTTTAATATTTTTAAATATTTGACAGCTTATGCGCATGAAGCATTTGGCTGGGAGCGGTGCGGATTGAGGCGATCCTTTCCTCTCCTCCTCCTCCTCCTCCTCCCAGTACTTTTTAAATTATTATTTACTATATGTTTCAATATTTTTTTATTTTTAAATTTAATATATATTTTATAAAATAAAATATTTTATTAAATATTTTATTATATTATATTTATAATATAATATAATATTTATATATTATATTATATTATATTTATATATTATATTATATTATATTATATTGTATTATTTTATTTTATTAAATAAAATATTTTATTAAATATTTTATTATATTATATTTATAATATAATATAATATTTATATATTATATTATATTATATTTATATATTATATTATAATATATTTCATTGTATTATTTTATTTTATAGTTATTTCATTTATTATTTATTTCATTGTATTTTATTGTATTTCAGTGTATTTTATTGCATTTCATTTCTTAGTAATTTATTGGATTTTTTTGTATTTTTTTGGTATTTTTTAAAATATATTTTTTTCTTTTTTTCCCCCATTGACAGCTGTAATTCGCTTTGGCTGTTCCGTTTTTATGAATGGGGCAGAGGGGGAACCCCTGTCCATATATGGACTGGGGTTCCCTTTAAAAGGGCCCCATTCATTCCCTTCCAGTTTAAAGAATGAATGGGGCCCTGAAAGGGAACCCCTGTCCATATATGGACAGGGGTTTCCCCTCTGCCCCATTCATAAAAACGGAACAGCCAAAGCGAATTACAGCTGTCAATGGGGGAAAAAAAGAAAAAAATATATTTTAAAAAATACCAAAAAAATACAAAAAAACCCAGTAAATTACTAAGAAATGAAATGCAATAAAATACACTGAAATACAATAAAATACAATGAAATAAATAATAAATGAAATAACTATAAAATAAAATAAAATAATACAATATAATATAATATAATATATAAATATATTATAATATAATATAATAATAAAAAATACATTAAAAATATTTAAAAAAATCAGGAGTGCCCAATTTTGCCAGGAGAGGAGGCATGTTCCCCCCCCCCCGGCTTTTTCCCCTCCCCTGAACTTGACCTGAGTTATTGTATTTTATTTTAGTATTTTTTTAAATGTTTTTTTTAATTTCTTATATATTTTTTTAATTTTTTTTTTTTAGTTTGACAGCTTATGCGCATACTACGAGGCTCCGTTCCCATCGAATTTTATGAATGGGGAAAAAGGGAAACTCCTGTCCATATATGGATTGGGGCTCCCTTTCAATTTTTAAAGGGCCCCATGAAAGGGAACCACAATCCATATATGGACAGGAGTTTCCCTTTTTCCCCATTCATAAACTTCGATGGGAACAGAGCCTCGTAGAATGCGCATAAGCTGTCAAACTGAAAAAAATAATAAAAAAAAATAAGAAATTAAAAAATATTTAAAAAATACTAAAATATAATACAATTGAATGCAATTAAATTACTAATAAATAAAATACAATAAAATACAATAAATAAAAAAAAATAAAATAACTCTAAAATAAATAAAATAATAAAATAAATAATTACTTAAAAATACAGTTAAAAAAATATTTTAAAAATGCTGGAGTGCCCGATTTTGCCTGGAGAGGAGGGATGTTCCTCCCCCTGGCCTTTTCCCCTCCCCTGAACTTGACCCGATCGTGATCGGAGCCAAGTTCACATTCCCCGCAAACCGGGTTTTCCCAAAAGAAACGGTAAAAAACCCGCTTTGGGAAAACCTGGGTTATGGGGGATTTACCCCGCTACGGGTGTGCAAAATCCGGATTCAGTAGTGTTAAATCCAGTTTCAGTGTGAACTTCTTGATTTTAAACCGGTTTGCTAACCGGTTTATAACGTAGTCTGAATGGGCCCCAAGTTACAGTAAAATCAAACCCTAAACATCCCCCGCCCCCCATTCCCAGTATTAAAATAGAATTAAACAATAATAGTATAAAACATTAAAAACATTAAAAATATTCCAAGTCAGAAAAACAAGCGGGGAAGAATAGGTGGGTAAGGGGGCAGATATCTCTATATCTGGGGAGGGTAGCTAAGTTGGAAAGGCCTGCCGGAAGAGATCTGTCTTGAGTGCTTTCTTAAAAGCTGTCAGAGTGGAGATATGACGGATCTCCTCCAGCAGGTTGTTCCATAATTTAGGAGCAGTAGTAGAAAAGGCCCTCTGGGAAACTGATGTTAGCCTAAACTTTCTTGGCTGTAATACATTTCTTCCAGAGGACCTTAGAGTGTGGTGCATGATAAAACCCATATCCAGGCAAACAAAATACTGGGCAACTCTGAAGCTCTTTTTCCTTTGGTGCAATAACCCAATACATTAATAACCCAAAGTCTCAGTAAGAACTGATGATCAGTGATAACAGTGGCAAGGCTTGAGGTGCAGACACTCATGATAATCCCTATAGCCACATCAGCAAGGAAAGCCCAATATTGCAGACAACTGTTTTGAATCCATATTAACAAACCATTTCTAACAGCTTCTGTTTCCACCAGGACCAGGTCTTTCATAAGAAAAACTTCTTGTGGTTGGTAATTGTCACCAACTTGGGCTGAACCTATGAGGGCCCTGAGAATGAAAGATTTCCTTGAGGCCTGCTCAGGACTTGCATGGGGCTTCCTTGATTGAACCAACCCTTTTTGTGATCTTCCTTTTTCCTACTGCCTTCCATTTTACCAAACAATATTGTCAGGCATTCAACATTGCAGTTATGGATTCATTAGCAAGAATAAATGCTTCCCCAGCCTTTCTCACTAGTAAGAGAGAGATAGAAACATCCTCCTCCTTGTACTGCAGTGGGAAGCTGAATAGACCTCTTTTGTTTGATTTGGTGGCTGGCTGTTAAGGTAGAATGGAGGCAGGTTAGGGCAATTAAATAGCCAATCTAGGATACTGGTGATTGTCTTTTCTAATGATTGTATTATTTCATGGTATGTCCAAAGTATAATAGTTTCACTTTAGTCATTTTTGCTTCTATTGAGAACTCAGGCTTGATTTGCTCTTGGAGCCATTTATTTCTGTTTTTGGTATTTTGGTATTTTTTGTCTTTGTCTTTTCAGTAATTTAACAAAAACTAAAGGGTTTTAATTGCATGTTCAAGATCAGGACACTCTAAATTCATTTCATAATAACCAATCTTGTTCATGATAATGTGTAGTTGCTTGGAACAATCAGTTTCTCCTGCAGCTACTATGAAGATTGCATCTGAACTCAGAGGGTTGCCTGGTACTGGGGGAGATGACAGATGGGGTGCTTTCACATTACAGCAATTATCACAATACGATTCTACTTTAACTGCAATGGCTGCATCCTATGGAATCCTGGGGTTTGTAGTTTGGTGAGGCACTAGAGTTCTCTGACTGGCTGATAGTTCTAAATACCTCCTCATTGCAAACCCCAGGATTCCATAGGATGGTATTTGTGGTTGTTAAAGAAGAGCCAGAGTGTTATAACTGTATAATGTGAAAGGGCTCATGATATCATTATTCTGATTTTTTTTAAAAAAAATGCTCTGAATCAACTGCACCTTTGCTGAGTATACTTCACTTTGCAGGTGGAGCACAGGGTTTCTCCTAATAGCCACCCTGATGAGGTGGTTTCCAAAGGATCTGCCTACTCAGGAGTTTCTTGAGTGAGATTCAAAATCCAATACTTGACACAAGAAGGCAGAAAAGCTAAATGCTATTGGCATATGTTAAGAAGAAAAATTCTCTTCAAGGATCAATTTAGCGCCAGCTCAGCTATTTAAGTGATTTCTATCAGATGAAAATGGGTCCCGCCTTGGAGTTAGGACTCCAGCTTTCCTTTGTTTTAATAATGGTGTTTGCAGACCACCCTGCTTTGAGAAGGCAGCTGATCTTTTCAGTTGATCCAATCAATTCATTCATGTGATCTGGAGGTCACACTAGGATTCATGGAGAGAGTGCTATGATCTGATCTCTGGACTGGAACAAGTCCTCAGTTCAGGGACAGGGATAGGGGCAATTCTTTCCCAAGCACTGTTTCTATAGTTTAAATAAACTTGACACCCTGACACAGAAAGGCAATGAAGGTTCTCTTCCATAGCTATAAGCAGTGATATCTAGTAGCTTCCATATCAGTGGGGCTTTGTATCCCTTCTAGATTTCAGTCCAAACATTAAATGTCTGGACTAAAGTCCAGTGTGGATTCACTACTCCACTGACATGGGAGCTACTAACTGAAGCTGATTATGCACAACTTGTGGGATATTGCTGAGCAAATACTGCTGGTGAAAATGCTGAATACTTCTCCCACATACACAGCCTAAACCCAACACATCCTTCTTCTTTGACTAAACCCAGCCTCTCTTTTCTGCCCCTCTAAGATAAGGTCCCCAAATTAAAAGTCACATATACAGCATTTCCCCCAATCTGAGAGGGGAATGTTCCCATTCTCCTCTTGCCCAACCTTGCTAGACAGTTGTTGAATAGTAATGATCAGTTAGAAAGCTGGTATGATGCAGTGTTTTGCATATTAGACTAGGCAGATAATGGGAGACCAGGGTTTGAGTCTCTGGACACTCTCTCACCTTAGGCAGTGGGAAACCTCCTCTGAATAAATCTTGAGAAGAAAACCTTATAAGTGGGTTGTCATGGGTTGACTTGAATATACACAATAGCAATCAATTTCCCCTGTGTACACCAGTGAATACCAGGTGCTGTAGGTTATATTCCAGGGGAAGGAACTTGCAAAACCACCTCATCTCTGATTTAAAAAAACCCAGTGAAGTGAATGGGTGCCCATAAATCAACATAAGGCACATATACACACAAGAGGAATCTTAGATGTCCCGCAAAATATTATCCCCCCCCCCCATTGGCAAGATATCCCTCCTACCTTTGTCAGCCCTTTCTTGACTCTCCAGAAAGGGAAAGGAACACGTTTCCCAGTATTTATTTTTTTAATTTCCCTTTTGTTGGCCCTGTGGGAGTCACTGCTTGTCCCTTTCCACAATGGGGCCTAGATAGTGCTTCTAAGCTACTCTTGTGAAGGAAAGCCCTAATGACCATTTTGTTCTGTGGGATTCCTCCTCCTCTACCTCTCCTTTTCCCCTTCTCCTTCTTCTAAATCCTTCTTTCTAAATTGTTCTCTCTGTCTTAGTTCTTTAATCAATGTACTTTAATTGAATCTAGGGGTTAATTAAGTTTCTTTGCATAGCCACATCATCTAGACCACTTTGCACTCACTGGCCAGTTCAAAGGCGCTCTCACAGTTTAAAGAATACCTATTGGAAGTGTAAACTATCAAGCCAGAATGGCTTATCCATTCTGTCTGTTAAAAAAACCCCAACATACCAGTCCATGACTTTGCAAATGGTTTCCATTATATAACATGACACTTTTTTTCCAGAGCCACTCCATATCTAAGCAGAAACTCTGGAGATTATTGCATTACTAATAAACCCAATTTACCTCTTCCGAGTTACATTTGAATTCGGAATGCAGCCGGGTATTATCACATGGATTTTGCTGTTGTTGTCACCTCCCAACTGCATGCAGACAAAATTCTAGCTTAAATCCGCCCTCAGTTGGCAGATATGCAGGACCGGGAAGCTCCTAAAAGTGAAAAGCAGCTGGTTGAGGGTGGATTTTAGCCAAATTTTTGCCTGGATGCAGCTGGGAGATGGCAACGGTGGCAAAATCCATGGGATAATACCTGGCTGCATCCTGAATTCAAATGTAACTCAGAAAAGGTATATCGGGTTTATTAGCAATGCGATAGTCTCCTTTGTTTAGATTTTCTCTTACACGTTTTTGTTTTGAACTCTCAGAACCTTTAAAAAAGCCGTGAGTGTGTAAGTGCTCCTAAGTTGTTGAAAAGCCTGGAAAAGCTTCTTCTACTTGGAATACTCTTCTGAGAATACCCTAGCTAGTGTTCATGCTAGCTTAAAAATTATGTGAGTTTTCATAGAGAAAAGGGAATACCTGAATTTGGAAAGGTATTTCCAGGCTGTGACTGTTCTGATGACACCTGTACAAACGTCACACCAATAATCAGGGTAAGATGAATGCATCATGTGATGCTACAACAAGATAAAATAAAGCTGGGAGAATTGCAGCAAGGAGTTTAAATAGAGGATTCTGGTCCTGCTGTTTCAGGGCATAGAAAAGACTCAGAAGAGGAAGAAAAATACTGAAGCTGGTATCCTGTTAGTATAAATCCAACTTACACTATCATAACTTATAGGCAGGAGGTGATGGCAAAGTATTAGATGAGTAAGCTTATGCCACATAGTCTGTTCTGTAGCCCCTAAGCCAGCGTGTGGTCTTTTGTTGCAGCAGAAGCCACTGTTCCACTGCCACTTTTGAGGCAAGATTCACAAAGCAGGTTGGGTGCCTTTTGTACATGAAACAGGAAAGGAAGGGATGGAGAAACAACTAATACAGCACCCTAGGCTTTCAGCTCCCTGGCTAAATATCCTGAAGGCCTAGCTGTTCATGGAAGCTAAGCAGAGCCAGGCTGATAACTGCATAGAAGAGAGACTGCCAGGGAATACTGGGTGCTGGGTGCTATATTCAGAGGAAGACGAGGGTAAACAATTCTTGCCAAGAAAACTGTAAGAAAGGATTAGCATAAGGTGGAGTCACTGAAGGCATATATCAACAACAAAGGCATTCAAAGTCAAATGTACCTATTTACTAGTTATGAAATCCAGAATTTCAAAAGTATTTGGTTTCTAATTACATTTATAATGACATTTGTTTGAATGGTTCAAAACAGGATTTTACATTTTATTAATAATAGCCTCAACTCATCAACCCTGAAACCCATTGATTTCAGCAGACTTAAGCATACTTGATTTGAATTGTGGTCAGTATATTGATGTATAAGAAAGCATACACAGAGAGCTGTAGTGGGGATGCATTCTTGTATGCATTGAGAATGTTTATATTTCTTTCAGAGTAATAGCCTTTTAATTTTTATGAACAACAGAGTTCAAAACTGAAAGACCACTTTTACTTTCATATTGGTATGATTTGAACTTAGTGTCCAGTCTGCTGGCAAAATTCATCTTCTTCTGATCTGATGTCAGCCTGGTAGTAAATGTGGTCTGAATCACAGAAACATAGAGTCATAGAATCATAGAGATGGAAGGGACTTAATGGGCATCGTAGTCAACTCCTGCTCAGTGAAAGATCTCCAGTTAAAACATCTCCAGCAGGTAGCTGTTCAGCTGCTTTTTGAAGACATCCAAAGAAGAAGACCTCACCTCTCTGGGCAATTGGTTCCACTGCCAAACCATACTTACTGTTAAGAAGTTCCATCTAATGTTCAGTCAAAATCTACTTCCCTGTAACCTGCTCCTGTCCACTGGGGCAGCAGAGAACAAGCCTCTCCCCCCCTTTCTGTGATAGTCTTGAGGTATTAAAAAAGTACAATCGTACCATCCCTTAGCTCTTCTCTCCACCAAGCTGAACATGCCCAGCTCCTTCAACATTTTCTCATATGTTTTGTTTTCCATATCTCCTGGTCATTTTTGTTGCTCTACTCTGAACCTCCTCCAACTTGTCTATATCTTTCTTAAAATGAGGTGCCTAGAACTGAATGCAGTACTCCAGATGAGGCCTGCCTGACCAGTGCAGAATATAGTGGGACAATTATTTCCCTTGTCTTGGAAACTATGCTTCCATTAATGCACGCTAAAATAGCATTCACCTTTTTGCTGCAATATCGGACTGCTGACTCACAGAATCATAGAAGCATAGAGTTGGAAGAGACCTCAAGGGCAATCCAGTCCAACCCCCTGCCATGCAGGAACTCTCCATCAAAGCATCCCCGGGACCCTGACAGATGGCCATCCAGCCTCTGCTTAAAAACCTCCAAGGAAAAAGACTCCACCACTCTTTGAGGGAGTGTGTTCCACTGTCGAACAGCCCTTACTGTCAGGAGTTCCTCTTAATGTTGAGGTGGAATCTCTTTTCTTGCAGTTTGCATCCATTGTCCTGGGTCCTGTTCTCTGGAGCAGCAGAAAACAAGCTTGCTCCCTCCTCAATATGACATCCCTTCAAATATTTAAACATGTTAAACTTGTGATAAACAATAATCCCAAGGTCCTTTTCACATATAGTACTGATGAATTATGTATCTCCCATTCTATACCTGTGCATTTGGTTTTTGTGGCCTAAATGTAGAATTTTATATTTGTCTCTGTTGAGCTGTCTTTTGAATTCACTGCCTTTCTTCCAATGTGTTAGTCACCCCACTCAGTTTTGCGTCATCTGCAAACTTGATAAGGATTCCCTCCATTCCATCATCCAAGTAATTGATACAAATGTTGAAACAACAACAATGGCCCGAGGGATTTCACTTGAGACCTTTTGCAAAACTGAGTGGGGTGGCTAACACATTGGAAGACAGGAAGTGAATTCAGCCATTGATGAAAACTCTTTGAGCACAGTTTTCCAACCAGTTATAGATCCATCTGACAGTGTGCTCATATCTCCATATTTCATCAGTTTGCTAACCAAAACATTATAGGGGATCTTATCAAATGTTTAGCTGAAATCCATATAAATGACATCCATACCATTCTCCCCATCTGCTGAACTAATTATTTGATCTAAAAGAATAGATGTAAGATTAGTTTAGCAGGATTTGTCTTGACAAACAAATGCTGGCTCCTCTTGATCACTACATTGTAATCAAGATACTGGCACATAGACCCCTGTAATAATAATAATAATAATAATAATTTTATTTGTATCCCTCTCGCTGTATAACCCATTCTGATATTTCCCCTGGTATTGAAGTCTGGCTGACTGGCTTGTAGTTTCCTGGAGGATCCTCCTCCTCCTCCTCCTCCTCCTCCTCCTCCTCCTCTTCTTCTTTTTTGAAGACAAGGGTTGAGTCTGCACTGCAGAAATAATCCAGTTTGACATCACTTTAGCTGCCATGGCTCAATACTATGGAATCCTGGGAATTGTTGTGGCACTAGAGTTCTCTGACAGAAGAGGCTAAATGTCTCACAAACTACAATTCCCAGAATTCCATAGCATTTATGGATCCATCTGATGGCATGGACGTTGTCAAATTGGATTATTTCTGCAGTTTGGGTGCAGCCAGGTGCAATGTTTCCCCTTCTTCAGTCCCTTGGTACCTTACTTGTTCTCCAAGATTTCTCAAAATGATGGCAAGGGGTTCAGAGAGTACATGAACAAATTTTCTCCCACTACTTTGGAATGGAACTCATCTGGTCCTGTAGATGGGAACTTGTTTTAGGTTAGGTAGCTGATTCCTGATTAACTATCAATCTTGATTTGCAGTCCAGATCCTTAGCAGTCTTTGCTGCTGTATGGAAGTAGGAATACACAGTTCTCTTTTTGATAAAAAACAAAACAAAACAAAAATCTGAAGCAAAATAGGTATTGAGTAGTTCTGCTTTTTCATTGTGGTCTGTTAGCATTGTGCCATCCTTACGGAGACAGATTTTCCTGTTCGAACTCCAAATTTCCAGGGGAAAGTTAATCTAATGGCTAAACTGAGAAGGTGTAGGGTCAACAGAAACAAATAAAATAAAATGCTTTTTTAGAAATACATTCTTCTGCACAACAACAATCCACATTGTGCACTGAAAGAAAGAGAAAAGGGAATCTAATGACTGTGTTCATGACTGCATCCCAAATCTAGAAAACTAATCAAAAGCTAGTTGTACTGTACTGTAGAAAGGGTGAAGTTATCTCTTGCCACATTACAGCGGTGATGTAATATACTATTTCTTTTGCAAAGTTATTGCTTTGCAAAAAAAGGAACCAATTACATGTTAGTAATTATTTGTAACCAGTTACATCCAAGCTCTGATTTTGACCCTTAAAGGGTAACTATAAGATTGTATGTACAGCACTGTATAAATTTACAGCGCTATATAAATAAAATTATTATTATTAATAATAAGCGATTTACAAAGTGATACCCAAATCCAATGGGAGTGGAGATTGCAAACACCTAAAATAAATAAAACTTCTTTTTCCACAGTGCCCTAACGCTTGCAGTGTTGCTGTCTCATCAAATGCAAATTAATATTTAAATCATAAATCACTGTAATTAAAATGAGATATATTTACAAACTAGGGATGGGCACCTAATGACTTGGTGTATGATAACAGTAACACTAGTGTGATAAACTCAAGCATACAATAGCATAATCTCTTAAAAGAGAGGTTTGTTCCTGTATTGTTATTAATCATTGCTATGGCACTTTATCTGAGACCAAGGTGCTTTATCATTCTAATCACATTTATCCTCTTAACAACCTGTGAGGATTAGAAGGTGAGGCTAAGACAGCCTGGCTAACCCAAGGTCACCCAGTTAGCTTCCTGAGGAAGGAAGGACTTCCACCAGCCAAGTTCCAATGTAACACACTGGTATTGTATCACAGTACAGTACTAACATTTACTATGTTGGATTTGCTTTTTAAAAAACTTATTTATTTATTTAGATTAGATTAGATAAATGTTTTTGTTTATACTGTTAAAGCATCACTGGCTCAGCCACACCTCCATCCCTACCATACAGTGAAAAACTCCAGGGGACACAGCCAAGGGAAGCAAGCTAATGAATATTGTTCTGTATTTTCACCAACAAAATGCTGTCAAAGTTATGTTAAATTTCATTTGGGAAATGTGGCACTTTATGCTCTGCTTTAATTTTCTTAAATATAAGAAATGTAATTAACATACTATTAATGCATTGGTTCTGATCTCTGATTTAACGTGGCATAAGGTTTTGTGGGCTGTAGGCCATTAAAATTTATGCCTCAATAAATTTGTTAGCCTTTTAAGTGGCAAAAGACTCCTTGGCCTAAATGCAGTGTAACGTTAGGAAGCTGGAAATCTTTGCTAGTGTAGTAATGCTGGATTATATCATTGCACTATTGGTTGCACAATCATTTGTGGAACTTCCACAACAGTTTGTACAATTCCCGCTACAAGCATTTGCACAGTCAAACCTATACGGATGCCACCCTTGTGCTGTCTCAGAAAATGCACCACTGCAGCATTGCATATTGCACTAAAACAACATCACATTGGATGCAGGATTTTGTTGTGTGTTTTTTGGGCGGGGTGGTGGTGGCAGGAAATGGTGTAGAACATGTTGCAGGGCTCTGCCCATGCTTAACAACCAAAGAAGAAGACATTGGCTATTATGCCAAAAACATAACAGCAAAGATTATGACAAATATATAACATACATCACTTTGGGGGTGGGGAGGGCAGTGTTTATAGAAATTAGTATAAAATTAAACAATTTAAAAAATGTATATTTTGGATCCCTGTCTTAGTATAAAAATATGAATCAACCCAAGAGGCTCCCAGGGCTATTTTTCACATCAATTGCAGGCCTTTGTACACCAGAATTGCATGTTTTGTTTGGTTTTGATGTGGGATTCAAAAGACATAAAATCTTTGACTTTGGGGCATACGTAAAAATGTATTTCTTTCAGATGATTTAGGTGTGGAAGAGGCTTAGCAGGTCTTTGCATGAATGGTGCGGATGGGGAGTGAGGATGGAGTAGTGGCTGCAAGAGGAGTCGGGCTTTAAGGAAAGGCGTTAGACATTTGAACCAGAAATGGGAAGAAAAGCATTGATATTAAAAACAAACAAACAAACAACACAAAACCAAAACAGAACTTACCACCCCCTCTTTCAATTGCAATGTAATTTTGATGACATGTTTCTGGAATCAATACAGGGCATAACATTTTAGTTTCCTACATTGTTCCTCTTGACACGCTGCATCTCCTGCTGTCCAGAATGTTGATTATCAGATGAGGGGAAAACCAGGAGCAAAAGGCATACTCCTGGCAAAGTTGCACACAACCTGCTGAAGATTTTCAGACACATTGCGCTTATCCAGGACTTAACTCATGATGCTCCGGGAAGCTCCAACAATAAACCATCCATAGTATGCCTTTTTCTTTCCCAGTTTCCCCTGTCTGATAATTTCTAATGTCCTCACAAGGGAGCCACAAACTGTGAAAGCTACTCAACCCACCTCTTCCTCACAGGGGAGCAGCCACATCACAGGAGCAAAGGTGGCTGGGCCTGTGTGACTGCGGAGGTGACAGCCAGACACTCCGGCCAGCCAGCCAGCCAGCCTTTGCCTTTCTCTCTCTCTACATTTCCTTTTACCAGCCAGGAACATTCCAGAAATGCTTCAACTCTCTTTTTCTTGGCCTTCTTCATCAGGAAGGGATACCCAGATAGGGGAGGGAGGGAGGGAAGTGCTTCATAATTACTGTTTATATATAGATATTTTAATTGTTTGAATTTTATAATACAATTTTAAAGGTTTTATCTGTGTGCCACCTTGGGTCCCTCCGGGGAGAAAGGCAAGATATAAATGAAATACATACATACATGCATACATACTGTTTCTGGAGAGCAGTTATTGACTGCTATTCACAAGTCCCATTTTGCATAGTGATTCCTGATCCCCTGCTTCTGGGGAGCAGAATTATTGATTTCCATGTGCACAAGTACCTTTTTGGACAGTGCTCATGGGGAGCAGAGTTCAATCTGCTCCAGTCTCAGAGCCAAGGCAAAGGCTCGCTGTCTGTCTGTCTGGGCCTGTGCATTGCTGTTTAATCTGCTCCAGCTGCAAATTGGCAGGAAGAAGCAGGAGAAAAGTTTTCCTTCCCCTTCTGAGGAAAGGTTTAATGGATGGTGTATTATTTATTTATTTATTCAGGTGTCACTATCACTATTTTTAAAATATTTAAAAAATTTTTTTAAAGATTGAGTTACAACTTTGGGGGTCTGCAACAACAAAAGCTATTTAAAGGGGGCCCCTGGTAAAGAAAAGGTTGAGAGCCTCTGGTCTGGGTAGCCTCCCTGGGACTTTACTCACCATTAATTAACCGGTTCTGTTTCTCAGATCACAAATCCTGTGCAGATTGGCAGAGTATTGGTCATTAACAGTTCCTTTTGGAGGCTTACTCAACCCCCTCTTTTTTGTTTCTAATATTTATTGTACTAGGCTTTTGTTTTTTTTTAAAGAAAGTAATTCATTCTATAACTCATTTCACTGCTTTATTACTTTTAGGGTTTTTTTAAAAAAAAGATATTTTAGGATTTATAAGGAAGTAACATAACATATGGAAATCTCTGTTCAAAATGTGTCTAAAATGCCTAAAAATTACCTTTAAAAGTAACCAAACTATTCGCTTCTCGGCCTGTTGGCTAAGATCAAGTGTGTAGTAAAAGTAACCAAACTATTATTCAGGGGTAGCCATTTCATGTCGTCATGCAGCAAAATACAACAGAATCTACAAAACAGATACTTTTATTAGGCTAACAAAATGAAATATGCAAAGTTTCAAAACTTCACTGGCACCTTCATCATGCAAAGATGTCAAGAATCATACAGGAGAAGAAAAGTGACATTGTTGAGTCACAGACTTACGTTTTGTCTCAAATGTTACTTCTGTTGTCATTTAAGGGATATTAGTGCAAGCAGGCGATACTCCTTTTCTTGGCCATGTGGGGACTAGAGACAAATGGTAGTAAAAGGCAGGCAGATCAAATTTCAAATCGATCATCATCAGCAAAGTATCTTCCATTGAGGCCCAGACTATCTCTGTTTTAGGAAGAGAACACTGAATTTCTCAAAATGTCTCTGTACTCTTACATCTGGAAACTTTTAGGTGCTGTACAGGTATAATTATTATTTGTTATCTCAGTACAATAACTTTACCCTACTCATACATTTAATTTTGAAATTCGACTTCATTGTATCTTTGTGACCAAGAAAGGTAACTCTTCAGAAGTCCGGTACATAAGGGCAGGAAGTAGCGTGCTGGCACCGATTTTAGGGTTCTGAAGCGCGCAGCAACCACATGCTCCCAAGCCCTAGTAATGTAATGATGCTAGTATCATGGCAGCCTCCCATCCACACAGGGGGCACCATAATGACATGAGCATTACACAGAGCCCAAACGGTGTTGGCAGGAAGAAGTGTCATAGGCCTGCAACACCTTATGATGCTGCAAAAAGGAGCCACCATGTGGATGCTGCAGCACAGGTGCAGAGCAAAAACAACCCCTAAATACAGCCCCTAAGTTATTTGGGAGTTGGTATGTCCTAGCCCTGGGCTTAACGTTTCCAGGTTATTCATACCACAGCTGTAGCTTGTGCTTTATCTTTTTGTCATGACTCTCCCGCACTTGCCTTTAAATGCAACTTTTCTTAAAGGCCTGGGGAAACCAACCCCTGCTACTTCTTCTTCACTACTGAAACACTGGCCATGTGTATTTGAACAGAAACATGCAACAGCTCTTTGCCAGTAGAATCAAATCTATTTGCCAAGCAGTGGATTTCCTTGGATGAATGATTTACTTGACTTTCTTAGCAGAGGACACCACTTCTGCAAATAAAAACACAAGTAAATCTTAGGGCTTAAATTGCTGTTTGTGGTTTAATGTCAATATGTATTTAATTCCTAACGAAGGTACATTGAACCTGGATTCCTTTTTAAAAATGATCTGTAAAACAACAAAACGAAAATGAATGTTTTGTGTCACTGTCAAGGTTTTCTGAGCAACTCCAGGACAAAGTGAAAGACACTGCAACCTTAAGAGGGTGTGTGTGTGTGTGTGTGGGGGGAGAATAGGAAAGTCAAGGCATGTTATCAAAACTGGGAGGGGTGCATAGCAGCGCAGTGGTAGACCCTGGAATGTTTGAGGAGAAAACAACTCTTATCTCAGTGAGAGCAAAGAGAGTGATCCCAGAGGAGGGAGGAGACCAGAACAGCACACTCCTGCTGAGTGAGAGAATCCACAGTGCTCTGGAGGCAGGAGGCACTGTTTGTGCATGTGTATGAGAGAGGGGGGTGGGCAGGGAAGACAGCATCCATTATCCAAAGTGATGGCATCCAATAAATCAAGGGGAGGGGGGCATGCTGCCTTGCATATGTTGCTGGACTGTAACTGCTATCATCACTAACCAGCAGCCCAGAAGGGATTCCTCCCTCAAAAACTAGTTCAAATATGGATGGGAAAAGTTTTTTTTTTTGGCTTACCTAGGAAGCAAATACTTTTCATAAGTGGAAACTGTGGTGTGGAAATTGTGCAGCCCCTCCAGAAATTACTTGACTGCAACTCCCAGTAAACCTAAGGAGCGTAGCCAGTGATGAAAAATGAATTTCATAGGATTTTCTTAGGCAAGAAATACACAGAGGTGGTTTTGCCAGTTATTTCCTACAGCACCTGGTATTCAGTGGCAGTCTCCCATCCAAGTGCTAACCAAGTATTCACCCTGCTTAGCTTCCAAGATTAGATGAGACCAACTAGTTAAACAGGAAGCTGCCTTAAGGCCATAGATCTAGCTCAGCATTTTATTAACTCTGCCTGGCAGCAGCTGTCCAATATTTCAGTCAGGATTCTTTCCTAGCTGTTCTCAGGGTGATATTCTAACCCAGTTTCCCATGAGCTGCAAAGGGGATAGGAGAGAAACAACACTGCTCAAAGCATTCCTCCCCAGGACCAACAGATAAGACAAGTTGGCTATTTATGTGTCTGCCTTCTTCATGGTTCCAGCTGTGCAGGACCTGTTTGTTGCATGATAAGGAGGACCACATAGTGAAGGATGCAAAACCACCCTTGTCCTCACACCAATCAGATATTTGGAGCAATTTTCTCCCACCTTTTTTAGGACACTGGAAATTGTGGTGTTATATACACATGCATGATTTTGCTTTGCTAGAAAAAGAACACAAGAACCCTGCCGCACTGAAAAACTGAGTCCTTACTGAATCCAAGGGCCCTTTCACACTAGTAGGACTTTATGATTCCACTTTAACTACCATGGCAACTGCCGGTCACATCCTGGGATCCGCAGTTTAGGAAGAGGTATTTAGAATTTTTAGCCAGAGAACTCCTTTGGTACCTCACCAAACTGCAATTATCTCAGGATTCTATAAGATGCAGCTGTAGCAGTTAAAATGGAATCACAATGCTATGATTATGTAGTATAAAAAGGCCCCAGAATCTTTTCTCTCTCTCATAGAAGCCAATCAAATGCCTATGGTTTTTTTGTTTGCGGAGGCCCTGACAAAGTCCATTCTTGTGAGAGCCTCATCTGTGGGCATTCCTTTCAACATTTCACAGATGAAAACTGGGACACATGTGGCGAATCAACACCAACTGGGACACATGTGGCCAAGCAACACCATAGTGTGGAAGGTTATTGATGAAGAAGACCTTACCAGTCAGAAGAGATTGCAGCAGTTTACTTCTGCCTGAGTCTAAAGGGATGGACAAGATACCACTGTATCCTTTCCAATCTTCCTACCGAGTTAACTGAGCACAAACTACTTCTGCATTTTGAACTCAAACTGTAGCCATGGGGACTGTCCCTGCCAAATCTGGATAACTGGAGGGCATGTCTTGGTGGATCTCACTGGGCTTCTGCAGAAACATGACTGATGGATGTCATCTTAAGTACCCATAGTGCCCTGGAGGGACCCTATGCTAGAGGCATTATGGGAAATTAAAATCGCATATCAGAATACTGTGACAAGAGGAAAAAAGAGTGTAAAGAGCTGTAAGCCTGAAGTGGGCCCTGCCATTCTGGTGATGGTATTGTTTTGTAGGGAGTTTAGTGAAGAGGCAGAAGGTATTGCATGGGGATTTGCTTAAAGAAGTAGGTTGTAGCCAAAAGCGCCAGACCTCTCCTTGCTTGTCCTGCTTAAACCAAGAAGCAGGTTTAATAGGACAAGCAATCTTGAGGAGTTCTTTTATGCACTGAGTTCTCAGAGACTTTCTTGGAGATTGGAAAAGTTATTTTTTGGACTGCAAGATCCCACATATCCTAACCAGCATGGCTAGTAGTTTGGGACTTGTAACTCAACAAGAGGGAGAGGTGGGAGTTGTAATTCAAATAGTAACTTTTCCAAGCTCTGTATTATGTTGATGCCAACTTTGCCAGAGGGCAGTCTGTCTTGCTATGCCCTTCCCCCTAGCTTTGATTCTGGTGCTGGTAAATAGCCATTATTAGTATTAGCTGATTATAGCCCTATGGTATTCATAGGGGTGGTCTGTGGATTGGTGTCCATCCATGGGTTAGTGACTGGAAAAAAATGCTCCCCCATGGGATAAGAAACATGATTCCTTCTATGTTACTCAACACTAGGGAAATAAGTTCCAAAGTGACAGGCTGTGACAGGGGGCTAGAATGTGGTGGTGGTTTGGTGATGAAAACGTAGTGACTGGATGCAGAAAGTTTACCCCCATTATATTATCACAACAATCCTGTGAGGTAGATCAAGTTAAGAGCATGTGAAGAAAAAGGATTGAAAATGGCCTGAACACATGGTGGGTGAGTTTGATGGGATATCTAACACCATGCCAGAAAAGGCTTCCCTAGACAGAGAACCTGCTTGCCTTCTTTCACCCAGAGTCCCATCCAAGACAGGTAGTAAACACCAAGACAAGCAGGAATTGAACCTAGATTTCCTTGGTCAGAATCCAAACTCTTTCTCCATTAAAACACAGTTGCTCTCAGGCTTGGAGCCAAATAGTCTGCAGTTTAAAATGTAAGAGACATATTTATCTAAACAATGACACATGAGCAGGAACACTCCAGTAAATATTTTTTTCTTTCATGGAGTGGTGATGATGATGGTGGAAGGTCAATGTACAACACTGATCATTTTGCCAAGAGATGGTAATTATCCTTCTGCATATTTTATTCAATTATTTGGCATCTAAGTATTTTGAAATGAATGTGATTATTTCCACATTTTTTTGGGGAAAAAAATCTTTCGCACACAAAACATTCCGGTGCCTGCATTTTTCCAGAATTAACGTTCTGTGTTCTATCTAGTCTTCTTTGAGATAGTGCAAGAGCAGAGAAAAAAGTACTATATTTCTGTGAGATTGTATGAGAATGAACAGAATATGAAGTACCACAATCATTACAGCTGACCGATAATCATAATTTAGGGCTCATCCACAGCTTGGAAAGGTTGCCTTTTTTGACTACATCTCATAACATGGAATTACCAAAAATAAAAAGTATATTTTCCTCAAGCTCTGGATTTGTATGTATCATCCATGTTCCATTAGACTTAAAAAAATAATAATCCTAAACTCTTCAATTTGGTACATGGTGCTTTTATTTTATCATGAATGATTCATACACCTTTTAATGCTTGTGCAAGGTTTCCTTTTGCCTGTGAAGGAAGGGGTGGGGAGGATGACGTGCCATTCAATTTCTTTGGAGTGGCTTTCAGCCAGCACAATAGACCGTACAGTAGCAAGGAATGAATTCAGCACAGAACTGTGGACCTCCACCCAGGCTGCAGCCTCTAGAAAGACTTCCCAGATACATTGAATTTCACTCTGTGTTCTTTGCCAGATTCTCCTTTCCTTTGCTCCCATCCTGCATGACGAATGGTGACAGCAATTTTTATTCATATCCCACCTTTTCTCCAGAAACCAAGGATCAAGGTGGTTTAGAAATGAAATAAATGCAACACAGTGAAAACACACAAAAGGCCAATACTAAAATGCAATTATATTATGAAAAACAATTTACAATACAGAATTGAAAATACTAAAAAGCTTTTAAAAACAACACAATTAAAAAACAAGTAGAAAACAGCACAGCATGCAATTAAAAGCCCTCGTTTTAAAAACATTCAGTTTTAGAATCATAGAATCAGAGTTGGAAGAACCACAAGGGCCATCAAGTCCAACCCCGTTCTGCCATGTAGGGACTCTCAAAGCATCCCTGACAGGTGGCCATCCAGCCTCTCTTTAAATACCTCCATGGAGGGAGACTCCACCACTCTCCAAGGAAGTATATTCCACTGTCAAACAGCCCTTACTATCAGGAAGTTCTTCCTAAAGTCTAGGTGGAATCTCTTTTTCTGGAGCTTGCATCTATTGTTCTGGGTTCTATTCTCTGGAGCAGCAGAAAACAAGCTTGCTCCCTCCTCAATATGACATCCTTTCAAGTATTTAAAAAGGGCTGTCATATCACCTCTTAACCTTCTCTTCTCCACACTAAACATCCTCAGCTCCCTGAGGCATTCTTCATAGGGCATGGTTTCAAGACCCTTCACCATGTTAGTTGCCCTCCTTTGGACACACTCCAGTTTCTCAAAGCCTGTTGGAATAAGAAAGTCTTTATAAAAGCACAAATGTAAATGTAAATTCATGCTTCTTAGTCATGCTCACAATGGAGGACATTTTGAAATTCCTCCTGGACAGAAGGTTGAAATGTAGGACATGTCCTGTAAAAGGTGGACATCTGGTAACTCTGCTTGGGGAGGCTTCTGTGGGAAAATACAGTTTTTCAGACAGCCTGGATCTAAGCTGTATAAAACTTTTTAGGGTAAAACCAGCCCTTTTAATTTTGCCTGGAACTGGACCAGTAGCAAGTAGTGCTGTTGGAGCAAGGAAATTGTACAGTACCTGTAACCATATAATCACAGTGGAGTGGGCAGCAGAACTTGAAGTTTTGGTGTATGGAGAGAACTAAAAAGTTATTTATGTTTTAAATTTCTATTTTCTTCATGTATGTTCTGCTTTTCCTTCAAGGTGCTCAAGGCAGAAGGCATGGTCCTCCTTGGTTTTTTAACCACCATGCAGGAGAGAGAGTGGCTGCCCCAAGGTTACACAATAGGCTTGAAGGTTGAGTGGGGATCAATATCCCTAGTCCTAGTCCAACACTTGAACCACTACCCTATACTGATTTTGGGGGTGGGGATTTATGTGTCCTTTCTGTATCATATCTTCTCCCTAAAACCGTCTGACCAGCTAACATGATTAAAGTCAAGCTGAAGAATAAAACCATTACACTGATCACTAAACACAAATTAGACAAGAAAACAATTAAAATCCATAATCAATAAAGGCCATTTGGAAATTGCATCCTGCCTTCTAATCCCAGTTCTGTGAGACCACCTAAGGGTAGGCATTTTCACTTTAACATCACCCATGTTGTATGCAGTAGTATGATGGGAGTTGCAGTCCAATATTTGGAGGGTGCCAGATTGGGGAATGCTCTGATTGTACTGAGTTATCCATGGCAAATGTAGCCACAGTAAGCATTTGGGCCACTGAAAAGAAACAGAGGACACCTTTACAACCTGAGGGGGGGGGGTTCATTTTAAGGTGTGTAGTGGGGAAACAGTTTGTGAACACCTGCTATAAAGAAATGACATCTTCTGATGTCAAGGGAGGCAATCTGATCCTGTGACCTTAAAGAACTGTGGGGTGGAAAATGTGGATCTTGATATTTGGGGTTTGTTTATAAAAAGGGTGTTTGATTTATTGTGCGAGTATGAGGTAAATAACTGTTGGGAGGAGAGAGAGTATGGAATGTTGATATGAATGCAGATTGGTGAAATATTTGAGATTTCCATGTGGCAACTGATGAATGACAGCTGGAGTTTCAGTTTGAGTGAAAAGAAGTTTAGCCAGGGGTTTGAAAACGGTGCAGTAAGCAAAAGTGTTTGAGGAGTTTATCACATGGGAGGAATTTCTTCCAATTGCCAATTCGCAATTATGTGAATTCGCTAGTTTAGCGAATTTACGTGAAATCTGATTGGATTCAGAATGCGTTCAGAATGACTTCCCATTTCCCGAAAATGACCCCCCCCCATTGGCCGAAATTGTGTGAGATACTGTAATACACAATTATGTGAAACCCCATGATTGCATTCGGAATGACTTCCCATTGCCCGAAATTGCGTGAGATACACACATTTGCAATAACGTGAAATCTCATGATTGTGTTCAGATTGCCATTGCATTATACCCCCAAATTCCGTCATATGATAAACTCCTATGAGCGCTTTGAGTTTCTTGACTAGGGTCTGAATGAGAGAAAGGAGTTTGAGTTGAGTAATTGGAAAGGGCCTAATCTAGCCTGTGAGACAAGAGAGTGGTGTTTTATATACTGATCTAGCCTGTGAGAGGAGAGTGTGGTGTTTTACATAACCATCTTATATAAATATGTTATATAAATAATATGCTGTTTTATGTTTAAGGTCTGTAAATAAAGTTTTGTTTTTGTTTTTATACACTTCTGGCCTCTGGAATTGTTATCATTCTGAGAGCTTTAGTTTTAGACAAGGTGTCTGTGGTGGCAGCATTGAAGGTGGAAGAGTAGTGCCCTGTTTGGAATAAAAGTAGTATAAATTTTCATAGGAACCTTAAGGGCATTTAGACTGATCCCCCAGTTGGTTTCACACAAGGAGGAAGGAGTCAGGTGGGGATCAGGGAGGTCTCACACTTGAGTGTTTGCAGAGAACATTGGGAAGGCTTCATATTTGGTGGGTTAAGTCTAAAGACCCCCACACTGGTGGGGTTGCTCAAGAGAAATCCCCCACAATGGTTGGGACTGGTGGGATATAAATTAAAAAATTCTCACACAGTCCTTTCTGACTCTATTTTTCTGTGATGTATGTATCTTTCTTGGATACTTTAGCTATGTATTCCTGTATGCCCAGGGGCTAGACTAGGTGGCCCTTGTGGTCCCTTCCAACTCTATGATGCTGTGATGTTTGCCTCTTTCTATCTCCCCCCACAACAGCTTCGCAACACAGCCCAGTCATTCTGAATGATAGCAATCAAACCATACTCCTTCCCAGCAAATCCAATTCACTTTCCCCCCATTTTTAAACAGGCAAGAGCAGGCACTTGGGCCATCGATCTGTTCAAGACAGAGTGGTCTTTGGGTACTGTTTAGTTCCAAGGGGGCTATAAAAGGCAGATGGTCTCATTAGAAACAATTTATGCATATCTGTTTCTAAGAGGAGAACGCTGCCAGAATAGGATAAGCTGTTTCACCACACAGAGGGAAAACATCGCAGCTTGCAAATGTTTCCAGTGTGCAAAATAATGACCTCCTAAAACCAGCTAAGGAATCCGTTCGTTCAATCTTAGAAGGTTCAATGCCACTATTTCCCTCACTGCTGCTTTTGCTGTTCCTATCTGGAACAAACAATTTCCTGTTTCACAGTGTGCTATAATGTTTTGCAGAGAAACCTTTCTGAAGGGAAAGGTTGCTCAGGAACCCCTCCACTGGAGACATTGTTTTCAAGATAATTTCCAATCTTCAGGTTAAATGGCTTGTTAATTAAAAAGGTGACTCACAAATTCAATTGCTCATAGGTCATTTTTCCCCACCCCTAGATATCACTTCCCACATGATACTGGGCCTTGATGTGTCTGAATGCTGGGCATTCACCTGTCCTGGTGAGAAGCATCATTTTCCCACTGCTTCCCATTTACAGATTCTTTTCTCTTGGTGTCATGGTCCTCTACCTTGTCTCCAGCACTTGCCCTCTTCTACGCAGCATTCCATTCTGCCGACAGCTCCAAGCAGTGTTCTCTTTCCCTGTCACTGCAAACACTGTTTAAGTCCAGCTCATCAAGGCTGTCTGGTTTCTGGTGCTGTTATATATAGGTCAAAAATGTCTAGGGAGGTGGGTCTTGCCTGAGTGACAGCAAATGAAGACCCTTTTGGTTCTGTTCTCTTTTTGGTTCTCTCCTGCCCTTGAAGCTGTGGAACTCATTCTCTGAATCAGAGAGACAGCTGACCTTGTTGTTTTGGAGAGGTTGAAAGGTCAATGGCACTGTATGTAAGGTATCTCCACAACGAGGTTAAAAGATTTTGAGGGACTACAACTCCCATTGGTTGAGGTGGCTTCCTGTGTGTTGCTACTTGTGTGCATGTGTATGTGCCTTCAAGTCGCCTGTCCACCTATGGTGACCCCATGAATTTCATAAGGTTCCTTAGGCAAAAAATACTCAGACAGAAAACTAATATTTCTTTGCTTCTCCAAACATCAAGGCCTAGAAACTGCTTTTTTTCCTTTTTCCTCCGGTACTCTTTTAATTTATTTTCAACCCTTTCTGTCTGTATGGACAGATGCTTCATTAACAGGAAGTAGGTTTCATTTCCAGACTGTGTGGGTTCACAGAAGGGTTGTGACGATGAAATGGGATGTCCCTTATTTGAGGGTTGAAAAGCTTTTTGTTTTGTACAGATTGAAGACGATGCCACAAAACAAAAAGCAAACAAACCCCAAAACTGAAAAAAACAACAACAACCCTATACTTTGTGGCATGGGCCCTTCAAAAAGACAGAAATATGTGCATCGTGTATTTTATGACTATGAACAATATTCTAATTTTGTAGAGAAACATATGGCTAAGGCAACTGAAATCAATACTTGCATTTGGTGTTTAGGTACCTACTTTCTGATTGTCAATCCTCATTTCATGAATTTTGACTTTCTCTTACTGGTTTTTTGAAAATCTGGCCACACTAGTTCACAGGTGGGAGAAGGAACATATTAGGGTTAAGTGGGGATGTAAATCTATATTCCAGATGGTCCTCATTAGAATTCTCCCCACAGAAGTGGCCTGAGGTCATCCATCTATGAATGTCACTGGATTTCGCTTCACTTGTTTTCTGCATACCAAAAATGAGGTCTAGTTTAGTCCTGTTCAGACTTCTTTCCCCTGGGCTTATGGAACAGGAGTGTTCAATTTGTAGCCTTCCAGATATTGTTGGACTATATCTTCCATTATCACTCTGCATTTGGTATGCTGCCTATGGCTAATAGGAACTGCACATCAACTACATCTGGAAATCCACACGTTTTTCCACTCTTGATACAGAAACATGCTTTACACCTCCCAGTGTTGAATATCTGCAAAGGAGCAGCAATCACATTTAGTGAAATGTGGTCAGTGAATTTTGGGAGATTAGAGTGCATCTACAGAGTAGAAATAATGCAGTCTTCCATGGCTCCATCCTACAGATCCTGGGATTTGTAGTTTTGTAAAGCACCAAAGCTCTTTGGCAGAAAAGGCTAAAGGCCCTGTAAACTGACAAATCCCAGGATTCCATAGGATGGAACTGCAGCACTTAACATGGTATCAAGCTGCATTATTTTTTAATGTGTAGATGCGCCCTAAAAAAATCCTAATATGGCATTTTCCCCAGTGATATAGAAATTTGTAACTGCATGCATTTGGAAGTGGTAACAGCTCCCTTGCAGAATTTCCCTGTCAACATTGGGAGGTTGGAAGTAGAGAGTGGTCAGAGCTAGTGCACACATCTCACCCCTACATGTTTAGGAAAAATAATAATGCCTGAATAGAGCTTTTGTTTGTATGTGTATTACAGAGCTTGGAAAAGTTCCATTTTGCAAGCCAATGGCTATGGTGATTGGAGCACTGTAATTCAAAGCAGCAACTTTTTCCAACATCAGGTTTATAGAATCCCAAGATTTAAACTGGTTGCTTGGGGATGTGCTGTATGTACCGTTATGCAAAAAATGGTCACATATGGGCAGGTGTATTGGGATCATTGGGCTCATGTTTTATCACCCAGAAATCTACTCCTAGGTTCTCCAGGAGAAACTTCCTTCATTTCAGCAAAATAATTTAGGAAGAAGGAAGAAAAGCATTTTTGCTGATGCTTTTGTAACATGATTGTAATATAAATAACCTTTACCAGTCTATTGCATAAGCCATCCAGAGATCTGTTTACCAGAAGATTTTGGCGACTCACCTCTGCTTGCTCTTTGGAAAGCAGCTCCATTAAAATAGATTGCATCTGAGGTGTAATGAAAGTTCAACCTTTGGTGCTGCCACAGCTTGGAAATAACTAGTTACTTGTAATACATTCCTCCCTCCAAGTAACTCAATGAGAGATAACTCCATGCCTTGTATGTGTGTTAACTCTAACCTTGTGTTTATTTTTATGTATGGACATTTGGACTGAGTAAATGATGGAAGAATACCTCATGGTTCAAGTGCTGGCCCTGTTGGTAGACCCATGCTCTATTGTTTTGTGCTGAAGTGATGCTGAGGTGGATGGGAGGAGAATGTGTTTTGTACTTCAGGTCAGTAGCTTTTGTACTGCGGGTTTTTTTTAAATAAAAAACTAACTAAAAAGAAATTATCTTAGTTCAGTGGCATGAAAACAGAGAGTTACTTTTTTTTAAGGCAAATTTTTATTTTTGAAATTTTTCCTCCTCCTCTTCCACCCTTTTAAAACTTATCTTCCAAATTCTGGGTGCTACATTATAGCAGAAAATACTGGTCTTCATGTCTTTTCATGTCTTTTCCTCTGTCTGAATCAAAACGGTAATGGGAAGTCTTCCTGCCCTAGTTCAGGTGGAAAGGGTTACTGTTAAACCTGCATGACAGAAGTTCAGCCCACACTTGTCTGACAGAAAGATCAGTGAAGGAAACCTTCACTTGTCACCTTCACTGAGCTTCCATGTCAGCAGGGAAGTGAATCTGCTCCCAATTTTAGCCCTCATTTTAAAGGAGATATCTAGTGTGCTGACCCTAAGCCCCAAACTATATTGTTTTTCTGTCTGGACTAAAACTTGTGGTGGATTCACCTTTCCACTTACATGGAAGCCAGCAGTTGCCACTGCAAGCTGCTGAATCAATTCATTTACTGGAGACATTTCAGCTGGACTAAAACCCCTTGATGCAACAAAAGAAAAGTATATGTATTCTACGGAACAGAGGAAAGAGTTCAGTGTTTTCAAGATTGGGTGAAGCTTCTATGTATGTGCATTCAACTTTATTTCTCACCCTCTGTAGGAAATCTGATGCCTTTCAAATATTTAGAATAAAATGTCTACCAGCCTCTGGAAGCATGGTCAAGAATTACAAGAACTGAAGTCCAGAACATCAGCGTTCATCAGCTTGCCTCCTTCTGTCTAGAATAATCACCTTGTTAGAATGCAGAAAACATATCCAGGTATAGATATGTTGGGCATACAGCAAAGTATAAGAGCATTCAAAATTCACAAAACTGCAGTACTTTTATTGAGCCAACCAAAATGCCCAAAATTGTTAGAACGGGGCTGCCATATCCACTTCTTTATTCTGCATTCCCAACTTTGCATACATTGGATGCTGTCAAACAAGCACTTAATCATGAAACCAAGCTGCCTCAAGCATAGGTTTTAAAGCAGTTTATGAAAACAATTTTGGATTACAGCTCCCCAAATCCCCAAACTAGTAGGATTAGTGGTTGTGCTGGCCCGGGGAGTCTGGAAGTTGCAATCCAGAAAGTGAGATTTCCAAGCAGGAAGTGAATTGGATATGCTAACAGCATTGACTTCCTTTCAAAACCTTTCTTCTTTTCTGAACAGATGCACAAAAATCTGTTGGGGATAGGATATGAAGTAGCACTGACATTTGACTGATAGCACCAGGATCTCTGTCTCAAGGACGACCTTACTATGCAGCAGGATGAAAGGATCACTTAAGGCAGCAGATTTTGAGGCATCATGTAAGGGCAGCAAACTATTAGTTATTTAATTTTTTACTAGTGTATTTTTGCTGCTGGGTAAAGAAGGAAAGATCCTTGTAGGATTTTCTGCATCATGTGCTAAACACTGACTTGACCTGCTGTGGGGACCTTGAGGCACCGTGATTTGTGTGCTTGGGTGCACTTGCCTCCAAAATGGCTCAGCCTAAAAACCCTGTAGCTCAGATCACATGCTTTATCAAGGTCCCAAATTCAAGCCCTGCTATCTGCTGAAGCCTCAGAAGCTGTTGCCAGCCAGTACAGATGAGATTGGGGAATACATGGCCCTCTGAAATGCCCATTGGTCCTAGGCAGCATAATAAAGCATAAAACATAGCATAGGTGAAGTAAGAGAGCCGAACACTAAGCAGAAGGTTGAACAAGGGAGATCATTTCAGGGACATGGGGACCTCTGACAGAAGCTGGAATATTTGTAGGAACTTTTCTCAGTCCCACCACCTTCACAAACACATTTGATGGGAACACTGGAGACGGCCTTCTTTGAGACTGCTCCTAGACCCTGGAGCTCCCTTTTTAGGGAGACTAGGGTGGCTCCCTCTTTACTATTCTTTTATCGGCAGGTGAAGACCTTCCTACATTTTACATGTAAGGCTTTCTGTTTAGTGTGGTGTATTATTTTTAATGTTTCAAATGATTTTAATTTTACAGATAGTGTAATACCACTTTAATCTTGATTTCTATATGTTTTTAGCTACATGCTATTTTATCTGCATTACTTTTAGTCCTAGCCTTGTGAGAAAAGTGTGGTATAAACTGATTGTTTGAACTGAGATGCTTTTCTTCAGTGTTGTTTTCAAGGACCCTACACAATTATAGGCTTCATCCACACTGCAGAAATAATGCAGTTTAACAACACTTTAACTGCCATGGCTCAATGACATAGATTTCTGGAAACTGTAGTTTGCTGTAGCATCAGAGCCCTCTGACAGAGAAGGCTAAACTTCTCCACAAAACTACAAATCCAGAATCCCATAGCATTGAGCCACAGCAGTTAAAATAATGTCAAATTACATTAATACTGCAGTGTGGATGCAGCCATTGTGCTATGATTCCACTTTAACTGCTATGACAACATCTTGTGGAACCTTGGGATTTGTAGTTTTGTAAGGCACTAGAGCTCTTCAGCTGAGAAGTCTTAACTATCGCTTCCTAAATTGCAAATCCCATGATTCCATAGGATGATGCCATGGCTGTTAAAGTGGTATCGTAGTGCTATAACTGTGTAATGCGAAAAGGTCTTAATTTTCTCTCACTCATTTGTTGGGTAAATGATATCAAACAGCTTATGGAGTCTGGCAGCAGCCACTGGTGCCTGGAGGAAGCCACTGTGACTGCCTAGAATTGAGGCAGACTCTAAGTCATTTATGAGCAACGGGGCTGAAACCATGACCTCATATATTATTTAACATATATTCCATCTGAGTCAAAAATTCCCAGTAGTAGTCAGGACAAGTAATTTAGTTGGGAATTTTGTCTTTGCCCAATAAATCTTTGCTGGCTAGAGAGGGTAAGAGACAGCCGGGAGAGGCTATAGAACAGCAGTTCTCAACCTGTGGGTCGCAAACCTTTTGGGGGTTGAACGGCCCTTTCACAGGGGTCACCTAAGACCATCGGAAAAAACATATTTCTGATGGTCTTAGGAACCGAGACACAGTTGGGGGTCATCACAACATGAGGAACTGTATTAAAGGGTCGCTGTGTTAGGAAGGTTGAAAACCACTGCTCTAGAAGAAGAATTTGCCCATTTTTGTCTTGAGCTGAGAGAATGTACTTTTTGGATTAGAACTCAAAGAATCCCCTAGTCAGTATGGCTACAGGCATGATCCTGGGAGTTGTAGTCTGATGAACATTTTCCTGCTCTGCTCTTGACACGTATAAACTTTGTTTTAGTTGAAGAATTTTGATGTTACTACTGCAGCCTGGTGCTCTCCAGGGGCTCATTCACACTACGCAATTACAGTGCTATTATTGCACTTTAACTGTCATGGTACTGTCCTATGGAATCCTGTGCTTTGTACTTTGGCAGGGTACTGGGACTCTCTGGCTGACAGTTCTAAATGCCCTTCCCTAAACTGCAAATCCAGGATTCCATAGGATTCCATAGGATGTAACCATGAGAGTTAAAGTGGGATAATACTGTTATTATTCTGTAGTGTGAATGAGAACCAACACATCTGGAAGGCACAAGTGTGAATAAATCTGCTCTGCTTGTTTCTGCAACATCTGCTGCAATTCCTTTTGAGTGCTGTGCCTCAGCACCACCTTATCAGTGTGCTGAAGGACAACTTTCTCCATTTCAAATGTTTATCTTCAATGCTGCTGTAGAAGAAGAAATAACCCCTCAAGTCAAGAGATACTCCATTTTAGTTCAGTGGCTTTTAGCCCCATATTAAATATTAAATAATCTACACAAAATATGAACTTCCTTTTCCTTAATACTCCTGAATTCACTCTCTACATTCCCAAGTAGTTGACTTTGGGCTGCTCTTGATGTCATTGAACTTTCAGGCATTGCCTGGATATGCTCTTTAAAAAAATGAATACATTAAATAATAACTGATGGCTGTGTGGAAATAAATTTTAAAACATTGAGCAGCTGTATGTAACGTGACTGTGGAAGAGTTTCCAGTGTAGCTTGCTTCCTTTCACTGTGCACGCACGCACACACACACACACACATTTATGGTGGCCTTCAGCAATTCATCTTGCTACTTGAACTATTTCACAGCGTTGTTGTGATGATAAAATAGAATAACGTTGTGGATTCTACACTTTGCTTCTTGGATGAAAATTAGGTTAAAAGTACGTGTGTGTGTGCGCAAAAGAGTGAGTGTGTGAGAGAGAACATTCAAATTAGAGTTTGGGAAAGTTACTTTTTTTTACTACAACTTTTAAAATTCCCCACCAACATTTTCAATAACCATACTGTCTGGGGAATTCTAGAAGCTAATTTTCCCTAGCGTTCATATGGTACATTAAAAGTAAAGAACAAATTAAATGTTCTAGGTAAAGAAGAAGGAAAGCATTCTCATGATGTGTGAGTCATTCATTTATTTCCCATCTTCACTCCTCATCTGAATTCACCAGACAAATTCTTCTGCTAAAAAACTCCAGAATTGGGCACGGTGAAAAGCTGGCTAGACACCATGTATGGCTCCCATTTTTGTGTGCACTCAGTAAAATTCATAGGTAATTTATAGAAAGCAGGAACATTTACATTTGAGCAAAGTGCTGTGAAAGTGCAAAGTACAAGATAACCCACTCCCCCTTCAAGAATGTTGAGTGTGAAAACCAACCCTAGGCCAAGTGAAAAACAGCATCCCTGTTGCAAAGTAATGTGCCATCAAAGGTTAAAAAAAATCCAGGTAAAGAAACCAGCACCTGTCATGTGTGCTGATCTTTACAACTCATGAGTTTAACACTAATGAGTTATGGGCAGGCCCACGAAAACATAATGTGTAAATTAGGAATTTAATGATCTGTAAGATTAAAAGCTGTGTGGGGCTGCATGTATTTAAGGCTGCCATCTTGTGTTCAAAGAGGAATTACTTGATCACGCCACATCCTTTTCACTCTCGCTTAAGAGGATTCAGTGATGCCCATTAGGAAAGGGCACCTGGGTTCTGAGGCTGCCAGCTGACAATATGTGCTACTCGCAGTTTTCCCTCCGACACCATGAAGAACGTCTGGGTCAGAATTATTATGAATTCACTCCAGTGCAAAGGAACAATTTGTCCTTGGTGCATATCACTGCCCCACACTAAGCCTGTAGAATTTGTTCAAAATTAGATTTTCCATCCTACTCCCATTCTGTGCGTACATTCACACTCATGAAGCTAAACTTACACAAATCCCTCCAGCAGACATTAGGAATGGCTGTCTTTTTATTCTTTTAGTAAAACATTTCCAACGGTCTCAGCTCTTAAAATGTTGCCCACTATACCATTTTGAACATATCCAATCTCATCCAGTTTCAAAAGCTAGGCAGTGCCTGATTACTACTTGGATGTAAGACCATCCGGCAATAAAGGAGTGCTCAGAAATAACCTGACCTAAAACCCTGGAGAATCACTGCCAATCAGAGTTGGCAATAGTAGTTTAGATAGACCTGTGATCCGACATCTTAAAAGAAATCTACTCTTCCATGATGGAACAGGAGGGGAGTAATCTTCCAAGACCTTCTATCTGTATCTCTTCAGAGAGGACTTGCAGTCCTAGGGACCAATAACACTTATGTTCGTGTCTATGAATCAATTCAGAATTGATTCACCATTTCCACCATGCGAATCTCTCCACGGCGTATAAATGCAGTCTGAATTTCCCATTCACCACTGTTCCTGAACAATGACTGCACGATCTGAATCAATCTGATAGCTTATTCGCACTATTGGAGATGCGGATTGTTGCAGTTCTTTAAAACAAATATTAAAGGATCCAGTGCCAAATGCACTAGTTTAAATGGGCCTTTTGGTTGCCCCCCCTCCCCACAAACTGCACCGAGTACAATCAATGCAAGTCTGAATGACAGGGAAACAACCCGGTTTCCAAATTGGGTTAATTATTTCATAGTGTGAATGAGGTTTATGACTAGCTTTTAATGTACTGGCATATAACTACAACAAATACTGTAACTTAACCTATTGATCAGCCATGGTTTGTTATTTAGAGTTTTTTGTTCTATAATAGGGTTAGTTCATGTGTGTGTGTGGTGTGCCTTCAAGTCATTTCCACCTTATGATGACCCTGGTGACCCTATCATGGGATTTTCCTGGCAAGATTTATTCAGAGGTGGTTTGCTATTGCCTTTCCCTGAGGCTGAGAGAGTGTGATTTGCCCAAGGTCATCCAGTGGGTTTCATGGCTGAGCTGAGAACTGACTGCTGGTCTCCTCAAACCACTACAATATGCTGGCATGTTAGGCGTTATGTACTTCCTAACGTGGAGGGGACTGAGTTCATATAGTCTCCTACATATATTTGGAAGTACAGCATCCATAATGCCTAGTTATCACTCATGGTCTCTCAGGCTGGTGATAGCTATAGTCCAGAACATCTGGAGGGCACCAAATTCCTTATCCATGGTCTGTAATTTATAAAGAAAGAGTACTTATTCTTCATTGTCTACTACATATCCTGAGACAGACACTTTCCCAAATGAGGTGTAGTGTTTAGCTAGTATAGAGAAGTCTTTTTAGTGAAGGCACACTAATTATGGCACATCCTCCTTAACAAGGCTTGCCTAGAACCCCCACTGTAATCCTTAAGGCTTTCCCTCATATCCTCACCAAGCAAGTCTGTGATGGTGGCAGGAACCAGAGAAAATGTGCCTCTGTAGATCCTAGGACCCTTGCAGCTTTGTATGATGAGATATGGTCTTTCAGATAGTCTGGACCTAAGCCTCCAAATGTTTTGACTAGAATTCTGTTAGCTCAGTTCAGCATGGAAAATGGTGAAGAAGTTGTAGTCCAATAAATCTGGAAGACATAAGGGTCAGAGACAGAATCTTGGGGCTTTTTGCTGCATCAAGAGAATGGAAGCAGCAGTCTTCTGAAGCTGACCATCCCTGTAAGCAAGCTGAAGTCATGTCATATAATAAGCTTTCAGTCTGTCCCTTTTCTTGGTGATGGGAATCATACCATAAATGTGCAACTGTTTTCTGATTGCCTCTGTTGTGCATGTGTGGATAGGCTGAAAGTGCTTTCTGAAAAGATCTTGGGGCATAATTCCTACTGGCACATCTCTATGTGGCATTTGTTTTTCAGCAGCTGGCTGGACTACCTCTGGAAACTCACTGCACATCTGCTCAGCCCATTTTCTCAGATCTTTTGGGAATACAGAAAGGTGGGAATGGCAAAAGCATACAAGGCCACTTTACACAGCTCATTTTGTACCTCTTAAAGAGTGCCATCAACTGTTTTTGCCTCTGTTGTGCCTAAATACCCAGAAGACATCAGAACCTGTCTGATCTTGAAAGCTAAGCAGTGTTAGCTCTGGTTAGTACTTGGATGTAGGAACACTAAGGAATATCAGGTGTTGTAGGCTATATTTCATTGAAAAAGAAATGTCAGAGGAAGGAACTAGCAAACCACCTTAGAATATTCCTTGGCCAATAAAACCCTATGAAATTCATGGTGACACCCTAAGTTGACAGGCAACATGAAGGTACATACACATACATATAGTAAAAAAGTATTCTAGAGTCTATTAATCTCTGAATATTACACATCTAATGACTCATTCTAGCTGGGACCATATAGTGAATGCTTCCAACTTTATCTCCCAGCCCCTCATGGTGCTTGGGAGAGCCAGATTTTAGTCTTGCTTGGTTGACTTTTGTCCAGGCCAAACTCTCTCTCAGCCTGACCCTGTTTTGTGGGGTTTTAATGAGGCTACAGTTGCAGAGGTGAGCCATTTACCCTGTCTTGTGGTCACTGGATGAAAGGCAGAATGAAATTGAAACAGCTCTCCGACAGAGAAGACTAAATGCCTCACAAAACTACAGGTCCTACAATTCCAAAGCATTGAGCCATGGCAGTTAGTTGTGTAAAACTGGATTATTTCTGCAGTGTAGATGCAGTCTAAGAAACCCCTGTGAAAATGTATGGGGCTACCATAGGTGACATTAGTACAGACACATACATACACACTCAGACAGGCACCACATTTCTGTTATTCAGGGATTTTGTCTGTACTTTTTTTCAGTATTGCATTGTGATCAATTTAAACCTGTACTTTCAGTAAAACTCTGTGTGGATCCATCCATCACATGAAGGAAGGAAGGGGGCAATTTTGGATAGAGAGAGAACAGGGAGAGAAAGGTTTGCACACATCCATGCTCCCCATCACATGCCTGTTCTTGACTGGAGCCTCCCAGGCCACGCTTCAATCAAAGAACAAAAAGTCAGATCTGTAACCAGCACACAGCTGATATTTTGGCACTCAGATGTTGCTCTGAAAAAGTCCATTTCATATAGAAAACTGGATGTCTAAGAGAATGATTCTAGCTAAATTGTCCTTCCTGATGTGCTGGTTTTCTGTATTTGTATATGTTTTTGTAATTATTACGTGAAGTGTTTTAAATATGCCGCCTGCTATTGCCACCATGTCTTGGGATAGGAGACAATGACCTCAATTCAATTCATCCCAACTAGACTGGCATGGAAACAATGGAGCTTGCATGAATGTTCACTACCAAATTCCTGTTGATGTAATGGGTCTAATTTAGTTAGGTTAAAAAATTGAATTTTGGCCAAATGGTATTAAGAATTTTTGCTCCAAAGTAAAAGGTAAAAACCATTCCTTTCCTTCTCAATAGGAGCTCAGAATAATACATAGGTGCTCAGCCATGAAATCCAGTTGGTGATCTTGGGCAAATCACATAGTCTTAGAGGAAGGCAATGGCAAACTTCCTCCGAACAAATCTTGCCAAGAAAACAACATGATAGGTACGGTTTGTTTTAGGATTACCATAAGTTAGAAATGGCTTGAAGAAGGCACACAACAACAACAACAACCAGAGGCTGCAGGTAGGAAAATGGCATCTTTCTGAAACCCACTATATGAAGCAATTGCTTCATGTTAGCTTTTGGTAATGATCAGCTTGGAAGTAAAAAGTAAATCAAATGCAATCAGAAAAGAATGATAATGATGCACATCACATGATTTTCCATTTTCTTTTGTGTTTTAGCAGACTGATTAAAAATACTAAAGGGTGTTTTCCCCCTCCATTAAAGCTTGAGAAATTCTCCTTCCTTCTATCTATCATCTTTCCACCATTGTTTCATAAGACTCTTTAAGAGGGAAAGATGCGACTATATGAAGTCATTGATAACATTCTACTTTGCTACAATTAACAGAGAAAACCTGCAGAGAATTGGGGTGGTAAGGTTAATAAATTTAATTACACTCTGAGATAAGAACCCAAACTCATTTTGTGTGGCCATTTGGCAACAGGAACAACCAAAACCTTATATTTGCTGTTTATAAGAATCTCCCAAGCAATCTGCAGGCTCCTGTTCATAATGATTTATTGCAGAGGTTCAAAAGGGCTTTAAGGATGGTACAGGGACAGTGACAAGGGCATTTCCACATGATAACAAAAGCATTTGTGATCCTCTCTTAAACTATTTGTGCACATGGTGTGAAAGCTATTAGTGTTAGGACAGAAATCAAATGAGAGCCATGCCAAAATTCAGGGTTCATTCTAGTCATTGTACATATACTAGAAATGCACACACTGCATTTTCTATTGTGAATGAAATCCTGGTAGTAAATTGTCCTCTAATGCTATAGGTCCAATTATTTTGGCTTGATAAGGTAATGTCTTTCAAATGGGCAGGCTGTGGCAGAGCATGTAAGCTCTTCATTTACACAGTTCTCTTCATCGGAGAGACTTGTAAAGAAGCTGATTTTCAGCTATAAAGCACATAAAATTACCTGAGTATATGCTTACATTATCACATGGCACAGGCAATCGCTGGATCCCAAACACCATGTCAAACATTCATGTCATACAACACATGAATCAATAACATTTCAGGCCATCCTGCTCCTCTTGCAATGAATTTCTCTGATGCTGGAAACATGGGCATTATACCATTTCCATTTCATGATGGGCTGTAGCCATTGCCTTCCTCTGAGACCAGGAACAGAAGAGGGAGCAAAATGGTCATGCTTATATGTCATTAAATTAAATCAGGAAAACTGCCATTGTTTTCTCCAGTTTGATCCTTTTGCTGTAGTGGCACAGTGGCTAAGCACTTTGCTCATATATTTAAAACCCTAAAACAAAGGTGTGGAACCTCAGGCCCTGTGGCCAAATGCGGTCTTCCTGTGGTCCCCATCTGGCTGGGTCATTTTCCCCAGTTAGCAATGACACCATGGTTTAGGGGTTGCCCAGCATTTGTATGGCCTTCCCCACACTCCAACTGGTTGAAATCTCTCTCCTAAGGCTTTAATCATTGGGAAAAAGAGCTAAAATATGTTAGTAATTCCCATCCCACCCATATGCCTTGGGCCCTTCCTACCCTTGAAACTGAATGTAGCCCATGGGCTGAAAGAGGTTGCCCTCTCCCCAACTCTTAAAGGTTGCCTTCTGCTTGTCTTCTGCAGCTGGTGCAAGCATGTCTGGGCAAATGCATGGGAGTGTTGTGCACAGAAAGCCATTCTTCACTCCCAGCCTGGCTCGCAGCGCCATCATTCTCATCTATGGATATTAATTTATGTCCTTGCTTGTATACAAAAGCTCCACTGTCTCAATAAGTTATAGAAGCAATCATCCAAGGAAGCATCAGAAACACCTAAAGTCAATTCTGGCGTCATAATTTCCTGCTCTAACCTGGGATGCCAAATCATGGCTCTTTTCAATGAGAAGCAGGTGCATGAAAGGACTCCCCCTCCCTTTCAGAACATCAGATTTTATTCCTCTATAAAATAAATTTATGTCCAGAAATAATAGGTGGGTAGCATGATGCTACACTATCGGGAATAATCTAAATTCAGGTGCCAATCATAGATTACAGCTAAAGATTTTTCAAAAATGGAGGAAGGAAGAGCCACCAAAACATGTTCTATAGAACTGTGGCCTTAGTTGTTTTTAACGGGCTTACATTCCCATGACATGTTTCAGATCACGATACCAGGCTTTTCAGCATGGGCACTGCCCACACTGAGGGGTAAAAGTGACAGCCAAGAAGCGGGGGGGGGGGGGGGGGATTCAACCTGCAGCATTTAAAAATGTGAGTTGAAATACGTCTCTCACTGAAAATGCTACCAGTGAATTTTTAAATTGACCTTGGAGAGTTGTAGAAAGAAAACCATAGAATTATTACCCCAGGCATACCTGTCAATAGTGCATTCATGCAAGGATTACTTCCTATTTGTTTTGAGGTCCCTCCTTCCATTTCTAAAAGCCATATTTTATTCTTTAGTTAGGTTGAGGATTTATGTCTGTCTGTATGCATGCATGCATTAATCATCATCATCATCATCATCATCATCATCATCATCATCATTTCTTACCCACCCCTCTCAACAAGCAATCAGGGCGGGGTACAACATATTAAAAACATATACAGTTAAAATCCTCCAAACATACCCACCTCCCTCCCCTTAAAACAGTATTAAAGTAATCATAATTAAAAGACTCAAGATTTAAAATATATTCAGTCAAAGTCCCCTGTAGGCGGCTGAATGGGGGCGGGGGGTGGGGGGTCATCAGGCAATGGGAGATTAGTTACTATCCAGGAAGGCCTGCTGGAAGAGATGCGTCTTGGTCGCTTTTTAAAAGCTTTCCATGGTTGTAATAAGAGGCATCTCATCCGGCAGGTCATTCCACAACCTGGGAGCAATAGCAGAAAGATTGGGACTCAAGGTAGCTTGCAAGTTAAAAGGATTGCAATATAGTCAAAACATAGAAGATATTGACATTAAAATAGAACTAAACTTTTAATGATATTTAAACAATTTAAAAATACATTTTAGAAAGAATTAAAACCAGTGCTGTTTAAAACAAATTACAACCCTTTTCTGTAAAAGTTTTCAGTTTTAGAAACCTGTCTTAATTTTTTAAAAAAGCCTTCTTCTGCTGACAGGAGAATAGCAAGCAGGGGGACGTCTAGGGAGAAAGTTCCACAGTGCACGGGCAGCCACTGAGAAGGTCCTCTATTTTGTTCCCACCAACCATACATGTGAAGAATAGCAAGAACATTTACATTTCTATACTGCTTTTCAGTGAACTCGGCACTTTCTAAGCAGTTTATAGTCTGTAAGCCAATCGCCTCTAACAAGCTGGGTACTCTTGTTGATAAAATGAGCATTTTACTGACCTACAAAAGGATGGAAGGCTGAGTCAACCTTGGAACCCTGGGATCAAAGTCACAACCTTGTGGCTACAATACTGGCATTTAAGCACTGCACCACCAGGGCTCCTTCAAGAAGGGTTTCTTCTGAGGATCTCAGGAGCTGAACAGGCCACCCCCTTTAGTGCTGGATCAGGGCAGTGGCAATTACATGCCGCGGCTCCATTCCGGCCTTTCCACAGTGCAAAAAGGAGCTACAAAAAGTGTCTCCTTTTTGTGCTGTGGATAGGGCGCCATAGCCATTGGCACCGCAGCTTTTCAGTGCTCCTTTGGCACTGTGTCATCTGCATGCAGTGCCAGAGGAGTGCTGTGAGAGTCACCCGCTGTGTGGTGGGGTGCACAGCATCAGGTCGGCATGGGGGGATTTGTGGTGTGCGTCATTCGGACATCAAGCCCCCACTCCACCCTGATGCCAACCTTAATGGCCAGTCTATTGAAGCTGTCGGTGTCTGATCAGGCACATATGGGGATAGCATGGACCAAAAAGGTAGAGGGCTTTATAGGTCATAAACAGCACTTTGAATTGAGTGTAGAACCAGACCACCAACATACAAGTTCTTTGTGACTGTAGGATCTAATTCTCTCAATGCTTGGGATACCACCGGTGTTCTCCTTGTGCTGTATAGTTTATTCTTTAGGACTAGATGGAGGAAAAGTGACTCCAGGTTTTTTTTGTAGTTCACTATGACACATCCAAGGATCCCAGACTTTACCTCAATTTTACCTCCTCCTGCAAAAACATCCTTTTAGGTGAAAAAGCAGCCAAAAGTTGCCCAAAATTCTACAGAAAATGTACCAAAATATAGCAGCTGAGCTTCATTTACTCTCCAGAGTCTCCAAATCAAAACAAAATTGGGGAAAAAATAAAGTTAAAGCAAAATCAGAAATCATGTCATTTTAGTTGAATTTTTGTGATTTTACCTGGTTTTTTTTTTTCCATTTAGGGGGTTGTTGTTGTTGTGTGCCTTCATGTCATTTCTGACATGATAAGCTAGGCTTTATTTGTCCTCCACAATCCCCTTTTCCTCTCATGGAAATATACCGGATGAGATGCGCCTTATTATAACTTTGGACAGTTTCAAGAGATCCGTCAAGACGCATCTCTTCCGGCAGGCCTTCCCCAACAATGATTAAATATATTCTGCTGTTGTCCATCTTGACTCACCCTCAGAAACATTAGTCACTTCGAGGCCGCCTATCATTTTAATGAGAACCACATTAATGTTCTATGGTTTTAGCTACTGTTTTTAATCTTACCTCAGTTTAATTCTATCTTAAGGGATGGGAGGAGGGATTGGGTTGCTATATTTTAATTGTATCTGTATTTTATATGTTGCTCACCCAGAGATGTGGGATATAAATAAATAAATATATTATTATTATTATTATTATTATTATTATACTAAAATAGTTTGAAAATAAAGCTACAGCAGAACCTGAAGTACTTGGGCTTTTGGTGCCAAAACAGGAAAATGGTGAACAGCTGAGCTCAGCAATGGACTGCATTGTGCTTCTCTTGTATATGGTTCCATGCATAGAGTTGGTTTTACGTTTTTCACTGCCTCAAGTGAAAAGGCTAAATTGACAGCTCATCTCATTTAGTAGTCTGTCCCTTAGTCTGGATTGTTAATTAGTCTTCTTTTCCTCTGACAACAGGAAGGTGCTATAGTTCTGTGAGAGAGCATGTGCTTTGCATTTCAAAGGATCCACATCCAGTCCTCAGCAACTCCAGGCCCCATCTTGAAATGCTACAGAACTGCTGCCAATTGGTGTAGGCTCTACACACGTGGAACAATGGTCTTCTAAAGTATAAAACATCTTCATATACTCCAGATGATGCTTTGTTGTTGTTGTTGTTTTGTGTCTTGAAGTCATTTTTGATTAAAAGAGCAGGTCTGGCCCAATAAGTTTTGCTGCATGAGGCAAAGGACAATATGGTGTCTCCTCCTACTCTGGCCAATTGTGAGTACATAAGCCAATTGGATTGTGTCCTGAATCTTACTTCAATACTGTTTACATAACACCTGAGGGCAGCCAGGAGTGCAATGCAAGTTGTATAATACAGTTTGAACTTCTGTCCCTCCTTGCTGTTAAAGACATGGAAGAGTGAGGAAGAGAGAGAAGAACACAATAAGTGAACAGCTGGCTCCAGAGATGGTGTTCTTGGGAAAGGTTTGGTTTCTTGGAGGTCTATGTTTTTACAAAGAAAAAAGAAAAAGAAAAAAAAGGGACTCTGGCAAGAAGTGGGGTGAATCTCAAAGTAGTTGATAATAACATATTTGCTAGAAGTCTTGCAAACCTGATCAAGAAGGCTTTAAACTATATTATGATGCTAGGGAGACAGTATATGAAAGAACAGGGGATATCAAGAGCTGGGGACAATAGCCTCAAAGTTATGGGAGAATTAAGGAAATAGTAGACCCCACCACTGGGAACCCCCCCCCCCCCCCAATAAGGAAAGAGCTGAAGAAAATCACTGATAGTGATTTTATCTCTCTTAGCATAGAGTATGGGAAATCAACAAGATGAACTTGAACTCTTAACACAGGAAAATAAATATGATTTAATAGGCACCACTGAAAACTGGTGGTGCCTATTAATTGGACTGTAGTAATTGAGGCGTATAACCCATTCTGAACAGGAAGGTGGGGGAATAGCATTACATGTCAAGGATATCTACACCTGTGAGGAGACTGAGGACTTGTAGGAAGAAAACTGGAAAAACTAAAACTCAGAATGAGCTCAGGCTTGCCAGAGAGGTTAAAAATAATAAAAAGGGATTTTGGGGGTATAGTTGAAACAAGAAGAAGGAAATGGTGGGGCTACTGTGTAGAGAAGATGGTGAAATGCTAACATGGAACAGAAAGAAGATGGAACTATTCAACACTTTCTTTGCTTCAGTCTTCTCCCAAAAAAGAAACAGTGTTCACACTGTTGTAAATAGGACAAAAGATTCAGTAAGGGCACTGCAGCCCAGAATAGGTAAAGATGTAGTACATGAACACCTAACTACTCTAAATGAATTCAGGTCTCCAGGGCCAGATGAACTGTATCCAAAAGCACAAAAGTAACTTGCAGATGTAATCATAGAGTTAATGATTGAGAATTCTTGGAAAACAGGAGAGCTCTCCTGAAGAAAGACAAATGTTCCAGTCTTTAAAAATGGGGCTAAAGAAGACCCAACCAATTATCAGCCTGTCAGCTTGACAATAGCAGGAACTGTTCTAGAACATAGTATTGTACACTTTTTGAGTGCTTAGGAAGAAATGTTGGGGTTACTAAAATCCTGCATGAGCTTCTCAAAGGGAAAACATGCCAGAGTAATTTTTAATAAACACACACACACACACACACACACACAGAGTTACAAGCTTGGTGGACCAGATGAATGCTGTGGGTCTAGTACATCTTGAGTTCAGTAATGCTTTGTCAAGACTTCTCATGATATTCTTGCAAATAACCTAGCAAAATGTCAGCTAGTCAATGCTACTGTGAGTTAATTTTAAATTGGTTGGAAGATCAAACCCAAAGATTATTCACACATGGTTCTTCTTCCTTCTGGAGAGCAGTGACACTGACTAGTGGGTTTCTCAGGGGTCTGTCCTGGGCCTGAAGTTGTTTTTTTTTTTAATTTTTTTTGAATTTTATTAGACAAAAAACAAATAACAAATAACATGTGTTACAAATAACAAATAACCAATCGACATATACCAGACTGTTTACATAACAACATAAAATAACAATAACAGTAAATAACAATAAAAGACCATACATTACTCTTCAATCATTCCGATCACTCTTAGCTATCTAGCTTCCTTTCCTGTTCTTTTTCTTATTCCTTGGCACTTCTTTCAAGTTTCCCTTCTTCTTAATACTTCCTGTCTCACTTGTTCACTCGCCACTTTCTCACTTACTCTTACTTCCTCCTACTTACTATGAACCCTCTTTACCTCTAATCACCATCTTTCTTCCTCTAAATTTGATCTTGTGACAATGATCTTCCTTCTAATCCTACCACACACATATAATCATACATTCCTACTAAACATTCTAAATTATATGGACATGACATTTACAAACATCACCTTCCTGTCTTGTGCGTGAGATTATAACCATAACTTCATTTGTGATCCTGAAGTTGTTCAATATCTTTACATATGACTTCGATGGTGGAACAGAGGTGTGTTTATCAATGCTACAGAGGACAGCAAATTAGGAGGAGTAGCCAACAGTCAGCTCTGGAGACCAGGCACTTGAATACCCACTTGGCATGGAAACCCACTGGGTGACCTTCAGCAAGTCAAATACTATCAGCTTCAGAGGAAGGCAAAGGCAAACCTCCTCTGAACCAAAAATCTCATGATAGGGTCACCATAAATAGAAAACAACTTGAAGGCACACAACAAAAGCAGCAGCAGCAACAACAACAACAACAACAACAACAAGAAGCTAATATTCCAGAGGACAGTATCAGGATTCAAAATGGTTTGGAGAGCTGGGCCCAAACTAACAAAATGAATTTCAGAAACAATAAATGATGGGTACTAAATTTAGGCAGGAAAAATGAAACACAAATATAGGATGAGCCACATCTGGCTTGATAACAGTACTTATGAGTAAGATCTGTGGATCTTAACAGATCACACAAGTTAAACGTGAGTCAACAGTATGATACAATTGCTAAAAAGTCAAGGTAATTCTAGGCTCTATCTACAAGAGTACTGTGTCCAGATCAAGAGAAATGATAGTACCACTCTAGTCTGCATTTGTCATACCTTTTCTGGAATGCTTGTTCATTTCTAGGCACCATAGTTCAAGAAGGATATTGACAAGCAGAAACCTCCCCAGAGAAGGGCAACTACAGTGGGAAGAGATTTGGAAACCAAGCCATATGATGAATGACTTGGGTAGCTGGGTATATTTATGTTGGAGAAGGGAAGACTGAGAGGTGGCATAATGGTAATTTTAAAACATCTGAAGGGATGATATATAGAAATGGTGCAAGCTTGATAAGATGAGATGCGTCTTATTACATCTTCTGATTGCTTTAAAAAAGCCTTGAAGACGCATCTCTTCTGGCAGGCCTTCCCAGAAAGTCCTTAACCTCCCGGCTCTGTTTGGGTTAAGCTCTCCCATTAACACTTTAACATCTTGACCCTGATGTCTATGCAATGGGTTGCTGTTTTAAATTGTAATTTTTATTATGTCGTTTTAATTGATGTTAGTTTAATTCAATTTTAAGGAGCGGGTGGTTGGGTATGGGTCGTGTATATTTTATCTTGTATTTTTTAATTGATGTAACTCGCTCCAATTGGATACAGAGGAGCGGGCTATAAATAAAACTTTATTATTATTATTATTATTATTATTATTATTATTGATTTCTGCTGCTCCAGAGAATAATTTGAGCCAATGCATTCAAATTACAATAAAAGAGATTGTAGCTAAACATTAGAAGGAATTTCTTCAGTGTAAGAGCTGTTTGCCAGTGGAACAGACTGCCTCAAAGTGGTGGACATTTCCTTTATTTGACGTCTTTAAACAGAGGTTAAAACAACTTTCTTGTATCCCAGTGGGTTGGATTAGATCCCTTGGGAGTCTCTTTCAAATTTATGATTCTATTATTTTTAAGGCCCTTCACTTAGTCAATGGCAGTAGTGGCCCTATTCTAGAGAGACTGTCCCAGGAAATTTGCGTACAAGACATGCAGATTGTATTACTGTCCTAGAGATGTATTCCATTCTAACCAACATAGAAGGCTTGAGTTAGTTATTGCTCCAGAGTACCATCCTCTGAATATCATGCATTTAAAATTTGTTGCCCCTAAAGAGGTTTGCTGAATCTGGCACAGTCTTCAGGCCATCTTGGGACTGGGATAGCTTTGTCCAGACTTCATGTGTGGCATTTTGAAATAATGAATTTCATACAGAGAGGCTGGGACAGACCCTGGCCTGCAAGCTGGGAAATTTGTTTTGTCTATTAGTCAATGTAAAATGACAATGGGCCTAACTCAGTATAATAAAGCAATATATTTAAGCTATTTCCCCCAGGTTATTTCATATCTTACAATAATGTTTTGTAAATATGCTCCTGGAAATATTGTGTGATGACAATAGTAAGAGTTACTACTGTTACTACTAAGAATTATTTAACAGGGAATGAATTGAGCCTCTGTCTAATTCTAAGGCTGATTTAGTTGGTGAGCTGATAATACAGAAGCATCCTGGAAGAAACATTTCTGATGTGTGAGAGTTTACAGGTATAAATTCTCTATGTGGGGCTGGAAAATATATCAAGTGGCAGGGAGTCCCTATAGAGATCTGAGAAAAGATATAAAGACTTAATCATCAGATACCTCATGTTGTTTTTATTCTGTCCTTGTATCTTGAAGGATTTTCTCCATGCACCTGCTAGTGCTAGAACAGCTTGGAAATGTTACTTTGGGAAATGGTAATTTGCTGGTGCTAACACCATCTTTTTTACTTTTAGAAAAGTATTGTTGGAATTGTTTTATTCTATAAACTTTTATCTGCTGTAACCTGCTCCGATTGTCTTAACAGAGGAGCAGGCTATTAATAATAATAATAATAATAATAATAATAATTAAAGTAACATGGGCACCAGAGGATACATGGACATAAACCAGACATTAGGAATGGGAATACACATAAACCGGTGGCAGGACATTTCAGTCTCTCTGGGCATTCCATCGCAGACCTCAGAACAGTGGTTCTTGAACAAAAGAACTACAAAAGTAGATTGTAAAGAGAAACAGCAGAATTGGAATTCATCCGTAAACTACAGTCCCTCAGCAATGGATTGAACAGGGATAGTGGCTTCTTTACTCATTACACACATTTCAACACTATCTAACCCGATCCTCAGGGGAGCATCCTACACTCATCTATTCTCTTCACCTACAGGCTAGTTTCCATGGCCAGACTCATCTTGCCTCCTCAGTTCCACACCCATTGGCCAGTTCACAATGTCTTTGTTCACTAATGACCATTGTTAAAACTGGATTTGCTACTTCATTGCAATACACAAAGGATTTTGAATTTGAATTGACATTCTCACATACTAATGGCATATATATGTCTGTCCCTGGTTTTCACTCCAGTAGATGCATCTGAGGAAGTAGACTGACGTCTACGAAAGCTCATGCTGCCAACCTGTTTATTTCAGTTACTCTCTAAGGTGCTACAAAATCTCTCTATATTCTACAGACTACAATGGCTATACTGTATCTTTGAATGTTATGAGACTGGTTAGTAAATGTGCTACTTTAAAAATGTTTTTCCATAAAAACAAAACAAAATTACATAAAATGCCTCCCCCATATCTCCCTAAACCAACATTTTAATGTAATACACTATTGTTATTCATTACCCCAAACATTAGCACTGCTGTCATTGTATAACACTTAAAACAATGACTTGGTTAAAAAAAAAAAGATGTGAGGAGCAATTAATAATGTTATTTTGGAAAGTAAATTTCTGCTCTGAGTGCTGCATGGGATGTTGATCAGCATCAGCTCTAGTGAGGCTGCACTTATTTTCTTAGAAACTGTCCACTCCTCAGAAGCAACAGCATTTTTGGTGTGATGGCGCCAGAGAACAATAAAAACAGTGGAAATTCTTTTGACTTTCCTCCTTACATTATGTTAGTGTTGCCAGCAAGAATGTAACAATACTGGCTCCTATTGGCATGTGAAGCAGCTCCACATGTGATTGGATATTGTACATGAGCAAAATCCCTACTCTCTCTCTCACACACACACACACACAAGAAGCAATGAAATAGTTCACAGCACTCCACAAACTACTTCAAGCTCTTAGGGTGAGGCGGACAATGCATCAGCCAGGGGCTGCACATGGCATCCACCACCCCAATTTGTCCCTCTCATCATTGCCACCATTGCTACATATGGCTGCTATATTCCACTTCATCAAATCTGGGTATATAATTTACATATTATGTAAATTATTCATATTATGCAAATGACTCTAATTTAGATTCTAAATGTGCTAATTCAGCACATTAATTGTTGATTTTTCCCCCCAATGTGTTTCAGCTTTCATATTTTTCATACTTGCAACTGATCTGAGAGAAGTAGTATGGAATAACATTTAAAGTGCTGGACCTAAAACAGGGAGAGCCAATTCAATGCACTGCTTGGTCATGGAATTTACCATGTAATCTACAGCCACCACTACTTCTTAGCATACCCATCTTACAGGCCCCTTCGTTGCTTCTTGCACTGCACTGCTCACTTTTCCTTTTCCCTCGTCTCAAATTGTATCCTTGCAGAATATCCTGCCCTTGTTCCTTGCACCCTGCCACCACACTCCTCTCTTCCCTCTTTTCCATCTCTCTCCCCCCTCCCCCCACTTTCCTTGATTCACAGTGTCCTTGCAGTGTAATTCTCTCTTGCTTCTTGCACTCTGTCACTTGCGCTGCTTGGTCATTCACCTATCTTCCTCCTTCCCACCCTCCCCTTTCCGACTTCACTCTTGTTGTTGTTATTGTGTACCTTTTGGTCCTTTATAATTTTAAGAAGACCCTAAGGTGAACATATCATGGGGTTTTCTTGGCAAGATTTACTCAGAGGATGTTTGCCTTTGTCTTTCTCTGAGTACACCTCGTTTCTTCTTGCACTCCACCTCTCATATCACTCACTCTCCCTTCCTTCCTACTCCATCTCTTTCTTAATCTCACACTCTTGCAGTATATATCCCTCTAACATTTGCAGTGCTTGCTCTCCCATCCCTTGTGCCTAAAAGCCATGGTGGACTTATTTCTTGTTGAATAATTTCACAGAAGAATGTCTCCACATTTTCTCCATATATTGTCTCCTACAAGAGAAAAGGCTTTATTTTGGGACCAGATAATGGTCCAGACAGGAACCAGATAGCCTGCCTAGAATACGGCTAAAACTTGGCCAAACCAGAGTCACAGCAACCCTATAGGAAGGGAAGATGACATCTTGCCCTGCAGCTTCATGGAAGGCTCTATGGTGCAGGAAGACACTCTAGTTTCCTGCTACATCATAGGAGTTTATCAGACGACGAAAATTGGAAGTATAATCTAATGGCAATCCGAACGCAATCATGGGGTTTCATGTTATTGTGTATTAAAGTATCTCATGCAATTTCGGGCAAAAGGGAAGTAATTCTGAACGCAATCATGGGTTTTACGTTATTTCGTATTAAAGCATCTCACGCAATTTCAAGCAATGGGCAGTCATTTCTGGGTAATGGGAAGTCATTCTGAATGCATTCTGAACACAATTGGAATTCACGTAAATTCACTAAACTAGCGAATTTACATGAATTCGAATTGGCTCCAGTTGGCTCCATTCAAAATAAAGAGAAATTCCTCCCATCTGATAAACTCCATAGAGATCTGTTGTGATTGCTACTGAATATCCGTGACTATTGTGACAAGGACAAATTGTCTGGAAGTTCCCAAATTTCAGTGGCTGTATGACACCCAGGGAGGTACAGGTCCCTAAGAGTTCTAGCGTGCCTGGATTCATAAAGTTGTCCGTCCTTCTTAGCAGGAGACTAATTAATTCATATTCTCAACAACAACCAAAGCACCATTATTAACTTTACTATTCAGTGTATTCATTTATTTAACTTTTATATTCAATGTTTTAACCTTGTATTTTTTAATATATTGGAACACACCTTGAATCCCACTGCGGGAGAAATGTGGCATATAAATATTGGATATAAATAAATAAATAAATAAAGAAAGTCCAGAAATAGTTCCCCAGTCAGAAATATGAAAAACCTTGAAAGCTTGGAGGTACACAAAACCTGAGAGCCCATGTCCCTTTATATCAAATCCAATGCATTATCTTTTTACCTATTTTTGTGTATTCTGAAGGATAACAAGACAACCTTTCAGGAAATATCACATGTTAGACATTACTGCTGAAAGAGCACTCTGCTCCACAACACTACAGAAAGAAACACAAAAACAAATTAAATCATACTGCAGATAAGTATGAGGCAAATTCTCAGAAGTGTTTCATACTCTTCCTCCAAATTTTGAAAATTTTGTGTTACCATGTGAAATGCCAGGGAAGAGTTAACTGGAAAATGTGGAAATGAAATTTCTGTGCAGGGATGATATACTACACCTATGCATTTTATAGCACTGGATAAGCAATTCAATGTCTCAGCCAATATCAAACACTTCATTTGCAAATCTTAGTATGCTGGGCTCCCTAGTGGTTCAGGCAATAAAATGGGATAGTTAAAGGGCACGTCCTTGCATTAACTCTTCTTTCTGAATTTGAGGGGCCCCACCATTATGTAAATATTTACTATAATTAACTGGTGAAGTACTCCTGTTGGCCTACTTTGGAGCCCTGCTCAGGACTTGCTGCTTTCCATAAGTTGTAGTACTTTTAGATTAAACACAATTTCTAATCAGGGCTCAGGGGTTTGTATGTGAGAAAGAGGGCTTAGAGGTAAACAAGATCAACCTCTTGAAGATCATGCAACAGGGACACCTCCTTTTAATACAGGCAAATCTTGTTGTGCCTGCCAACAGATGCATTTCATCTTGCTTACGGTGTAGACATTATCCCTTTGGGCAGAGTGACTCAGTGAGCCTGATGTTGGATTTGAGCCTAGACAATCTGAAATCAGAATCTTGCTTCATTCACCCCTCTTTCAAAGCAGCAGCAAACGTTTCACCTTGTCTACTCACTCAGTAGCCTTGGGGAAATTCTTTGGTTCTCGCACTCAGCTCCTCAGACTTAAAGAGGGGAAGAATAATGAATAAAGTCTAGATTGTGTAAAAACCACTGCTATATGAATGGCAAAGCACTCAAAATATATACATTTGAAAGTACAATGAAAGTGTCACATGGATGGCCAAAAGTACATGTGAAATCCTTTGCCAGATAAGTCCAAAAGTCAATTCCAAGGGTGTCCCACTGAGGGCATCTGGGAAGCTCAGGAGCAGGGCATGAATCACTGGATTGATATAGGTGGAGTTCCAAAATAATGTGAAGATATTAGCCCTGTACTTTGATGGGAGACTGCCAATGAAACCCAGGCAAGTAAGCTATATTTCAGGGGACAGAACTGATAAAACCACCTCTGAGGATTCCTTGCCTTAGAAAACCATATGAAATTCATGGGGTCACCATAAATTGACAGGTGACTTGAAGGCACACATGCATATACTGTAACAAAATATGTAGTAAGTTTCTCACAATGGGTTGGATCCTGATTTAGCAGTACTGTATACTACTGCCTCCTCCTCTTCCTCCTTCTCCTCCTGGTAGTTACTTCAGACACATCCTGCATAGTTCACAGAAGATCAGCAAGCCCTGGGAATGCTGGCTGGGAGATTTTCAGAGTTGCAGTTCAGAAAAGTCAATTTTCTCAAGCTCTTTGAATGGGATAGTCTTTGGTGTAGGGCAGGGAAATCTCCCAACCTTCTTTAGGCAGTAGGACCTACTTGGAGTGGAGTCAGAGATGTATTACAGGTGAGGATGGGGGAAAATGAAGCCATTGCTCCCCAACATAAGAATCATGCCCTACAAATGAAATTATTTCAGCTCCAACATTCCAGTACAATGGAGATTAAGGCAATTCACCCTCACAGCTCTCATATTTGCTATGTATGCATACCCTTGGTAATTTTGCCTGTCTCTTTGCTTTGGGTGCCTAAACTCTAATTCTAAATTCTCAAGTGAAGTTTATTGCAGTGCTAGAAGTTTGAGGACCGAAGGAAAATTTCATTGGGGGTCAGAATTTGTATGGAGGTCATGCTTTCATTTGCCTCCATCCCTTCTAGTTACACCTCTGAGTGGAGATCTACTCACAGTCGATCTCTCTGCCCAATTTAGGGGATGTTTTCCCTACATCAAATAGGGTGTTCTACCTTCTTCCCCAGCTGCCCAGCAGCCCCCATTCCTGGATCCAGTCTAAGAATTGCCTTTAACTCCCTTTATAAGGAGTCTCTTTTGACATGCTTATTCAGATGATTTTTAATTTGTGAATTTTAAATGATGAATGTTAAATGAGGATTGTTTTAAATGTGAATTTGTCCTTTTAAATTGATGTGTTTAACGGATATTGTGTGTTTGTTAATTGTTGTTTTATCCGTGGGGAGAGGTGGGTAAGAAATAATAAATAAATAAATGACAATAATGGCAAGGAAACAGACATGGGCATGGATATAAATACACTCAAGTCCTATTAAAACATCACTGGAATTGCATGCCATTTAGCAGTCCCTTCCCAATGCCAATGTGAGCTCCTGGAGCAGAGGCTGCATCTCTGTCCCCAAAGGAGAGAGAATACGATTGAAAAGAATGAATGCTGCTAGGTAGCTTAGCAGCACGTTGGCAAAAGCACACAGTGTGCTGTAAGGAGCAAAAGAGTCAATACTGTGAAGTGGACTTGGGCTCCATCCTGGGCATGCAGCCAGGTAAGGTGATGCGCTGCTCAGTCTCCTAGCTAGAGGCAAGCAACCTGCCCTGCGTGAACAGCACTTTTGTGTATGTGACCTTTCTCTACAGCAGAAACCTGCTCTCCCGCACCACCCAGGTAGAAACAAGGGCACTCCCCTCCCTTCCCTGCCTGCAAAACAAAAGGATTGGCTCTGTAGTAGAGGAGGCTTGGCAAATGCTCAACTTCACGCCAAAACAATGAATGAACAAGGCTTAAAAAAAAAAAATCCCAAAAAACAAATCTTGCCTGCACTACATTTTTGCTGCACCATGACACTCCAGAACATTGTTATTCTCCCAGCTTTACTGAGCTGATTTGAAAATCTTGCTCCACCCAATGAATATTGGATAGTAGTAAGGACATGCCTGAAAATGTCAGTGCTGCCCTGATGTTTCTAATTTCTTTTTGCAATGTACATCCACATGTGATCCTGGGCATATAATCAGTAAAATATAGCCTCTTGGGCAGCCTTCGACAAGCCACTTGCACATATAAGCCTGTGCAAAAGTACCACTGATTTCATCTCGACTTACTCCTTAGTGATTTCCCACATTCTAGTTCAAGTGCTTTTAAGCCTCTCCTCCATAGTTGGTGGATGTGTATCAGTCGTAAAAATACAGTTTTGTATACAGTGGTCCCCCGGTTTACCCCGGCCTACGAAAACCCCGGTCTACGAAAGAGCCGGGGCCGGAAAAACGGCCCCGGTTTACGGAAAAACCCCCGGTTTAAGAAAAGAAAGTGGCGGGAAATTCAAATGGTGTGGGGATTGGTTTAAGGGGCCCCGGTTTACAAACTTTTCGGTTTAAGAAAGGGGTGCTGGAACGAATTAATTTTGTAAACCGGGGGACCACTGTATACCTCTATAAGAAGCCTTTAGGTCAACTGATGGACATGCAGAGAGGTGGTTATTTAATGGGTTTTAATAGTTATTTTTGGTTATCTCTGAACAGATGCATGCATGCTGTTGGAAGCAGAAGTTCAATTCACCATCCAGCCATTTCCCCTTATCGCATATGTATGTGTGCTTTCCATTTGTTTTGCACAAAGTGTTCCTTTGGCCCCTAAGCATGGCTGTTTTACTAGATTCCTGCCTTTTTCATAATGGTAAGCATTTTTGCACAATATTCCTTCATTTTCTCTCTCCTACTGTGTTTCCCCAAAAATAAAACAGTGTCTTATATTAAATTTTGCTCCCAAAGATGCTCTAGGTCTAATTTTCAGGGGATGTCTTATTTTTCCATGAAGAAGCATTCACATTTATTGTTCAACAAAAAATTTGAACATTTATTATATACTGTATATACATCTATATACAAAAACTTTTCTAGGTCTTACTTTCAGGAGAGGCCTTATATTTAGCAATTCAAAAAAACCTCTCCTAAGTCTTATTTTATGGGGATGTCTTATTTTCGGGGAAACAGGATATTTCTCTCATGTCCAGTAAAATTGATATGGTTATAGAAAATCTTGCCAGTACAGAAATATTTAATTACAGTAGTTTCATTTTCCTATTTTTTTTTTTTTTGGTGACCATATTCGCTGTACACATTAATGTCAGATTAAAACAACAAGAAGAACCTGATAAAGCTCAATTGAAACTCAAACCTACTTCCACTGTTTTTGGAGATTAAAGAGTTCTTTGTTTTGCCAGAAGCCAGAGAAGGTAAATGAAAGAAATGGGAACTGGTAAAACCAATACAGATTTCTCTTCCTTTATCCATTTTACCAGAGCTGAGGGCCAGGGTGGTGTAGTGTAGCATTGGACTATGACTCTGGAGACATGGGTTTGAATCTCCATTCAGCCATGGAATCCTACTGGGTGACATTGGGAAAATCACACTCTCTGAGCTTTAGAGGAAGGCAAAGGCCAACCTCACTTTGAACAAATTTTGTCAAGAAAACCCTGCAATAGATTCGCCTTAGGGTCAAAAGTTGGAAATGACTTGAAGGCAAAGGAGTCACCAATGTGGTGGGCAAGCAGCAGAGAAAAAGGAGTTATACTCACCATCAGAATATCACCCATCATGCTTGAAAAAGTGCACATCTCTTTGGTCTTAGGTTTGCATGCCTTGAGATACAGCCCTCATTTACTTCCAAGAGTGCTGTGAATAGAAATAGATAATAATTGTAAAGCACTCTGTCTACTGAAAAGTAGAGCTGAGATGACAAATGATCATAATGATTCACAGGATGAATGCTGCGTTCAGAGTACTCATTTTCTGCAAAGGTAACATAACCCCTTTCCCCCTCCTCCTTTTATGTTTTTAAATATATGTATACATTTAAAAAATCACGATTAAGCTTCCCACCATATCATCTACATCTAGAACATCTTTAGCAGTCCTGGCATGAAGGAATAGAACAGGGACTCTGAATCTTCTGACTAAAGAATTTCAGTTGGTATGACCCCTGCATGTCTGATGATTCTGCTGCGGAGGGAGCTGCAGTTTTATGACATTAAATATTAACAGTGGGATATTAATAATGAAGGTTGACAGCTCCCTTCCCAGTGCCTGTGGTTGTCTCTTTCTCCCTCTCTCCCAGTCAGCAAGTCCAGCAGGACTAGTGCTTTCCCTCCCCTGCTGAAGCAGAGTGGTTAGGACTCTCTGATCTTAAGGTCAGAAAAGGTATGAAAAATAACACAGTGGTTTCATTGGTGTGAATAGGAGTCATCTCTGTCTGATTAGTCTCTGCCATGCATGACCTCTCTCTCTGTCTCTTTCCATCTTTAGCCTTGGCACAGAATGGATTGGAAAAAGCAATTTGTTGTTAAAGGCAGAGAAAAGCAGAGGTAATATAAACAACAATAATTATAATGGTGGATGATGATGATGATGATGATGATGGGAGTATATCAAGACAATCTGTATAGAACACTCCCTCCCCCAACTTGAAAAGAAGATGTGAATTTAGGCAAATCTGCAAATGCAGACATAAAACAGAGTTTCAAATGCTGGTTTCTCCTCCCACAATCCTCGCCATAGATTCCCCTTCTTATTCTTTTTCCAGCTGTTCTACATTGTCCAGAAATGCTAGCTTAGACACAGCTCCCACCTTTTCTGTCCTCAGTTCAATTAGTCTTGCTCCTTAGATAATTTACTGAGGAAGGTAATGCACAAGACAGTCTGCCCTCTTCCTTCATCTGTGTTACTGCATCTGAATGTCATGTCTGCCTCTCAGATCAGGTGGCCCAGGACAAATGAACATCCATCTTGTCTTGACCATGACTTCTGCTCTGGTGGTGGTGACTGTTGTGTGTCTTCTAGTCATTTCCAACTTCTGATGACCCTAAGGGAAACCTATCATGGTTCCTACCTCTGTAGCCTGCTGGAAAATCACCTGGAAAACCACCTAGGAGGAATAAAACCAGCCCTGCATTATTAGATTGTAGCAAACACCAGATTATTTTACTAGATAGAAATTTGCAGCCTCTACAGTGTTCCCCATTATGCTAGGATCCTCTCTACCCTCTACCTCTTGCTTTTGTCCTCCTCCACTTTCTTTTCTTAACTAGTAAAAATAGATTTTTTGTGCTTACAATATTTTGTTCACCCTTGTGTTAATGTCTAACCCCATCTCATCCCACAGCTGTTTCTCTTTCTGCGCTCACAATCACTTTTCATCAGCTTTGGACAAGAGCCAAGCTGGTACAGAACAAAGCCCCATCTAATCCACTATTCTGTTCACACTATGAATAAACAACCAGTGCCCATGGAAAGCCCACAAGTAGAACAAGAGTACAGCACTGTCCACCCACCTGTGCTCTCCAAGACATGACACACTGTCTTTGGTATTGCAGAGCTATATATCTGTCATAACTAATAGCCACTAAGGGACCCATTTACCATGAATCTTCCCCTGTTGTCAGGTTTCACTATATCCTGCTGCAGTGAACCAGTCTTTCTTTGGTGGATTGTGCAAACCAAGGTGGTCCTAGATCAAGAGAGCAACTGCCTGGCCTTGTTAAATGTAATAAAAAGTGTGGGGTTTTTTTGTCCAAAGGTGTGCTCCATGCATGTACAAGCAGCTATGGGGCTACAAGGTAATAGAGGCATGTAGCCAAAGTTCCCTAGGGTGTTACTTCTTGTCTTGTCTTATCTGTTGTTTCCTCAATTGTAGCTTTATATTCTAGTCCCTAGTAGAGTAGACCCATTGAAAAAAGCCAAAAGACCTTGATTCTACAAGCATCCTGTCTACAACCTCAGGCCATGCCACGTGGAGTGGATCCTCTCTAGACCTTCACTGGGCAGTGCTCAAGAAATATCCCTCAACTCTGCATTAAATGACAGAAGCAGGGGAAGGTGACTTTCTTCCTCAAATTTATTTCCTCAACTAGTGTGGCATGAGTGGCATCTTTGATAAAGCTAATGGCCCTTCCCCACTCAAGACCAATGCTATAAAGGTGATAGCTCATAATATTACATTGTTACTAGGAAAATCCATTTCCGTTCCATCTACTGTGGTGGGTTGCAGCTAAACTCTGAAAGAAAAAGGAGGGCAAGATGATGTCATCTCTACTCTGTCGCTGTATAGCTGTTTTTGTCCAGAGGGACCCAGACTGATAATTCCTTGGTACCTTGGTTGTGGAGCAGGATTCATTACCATTGCCAGGTCTTCTCTTAATCCAGGATCTTGCTTCAATATGGGAGAAAGGAACTTCTTGGATTGGGAATGCATGTATGTTTTCTGCGTACATTGCTGGAACCCAGAAAGTGGTTACAAAAATGGCCCATAAAAGAGATGACTCTTTGGACAAGGACATGTGGTAGTAGGGAAACAAAAAACAAACAAACAAACAAAAGGAAAAATGTAAGAAGAAAACAAGAAAGAAGAAAAGTGATTAAAATTAGGAGAACGATGGATCTAGCCAGAAGAAGAGTTCAAAGCAGATGAAAGATATTTTGGAAAAGAAACAGCAAGAAATAATGTAATATGACAATTGCTATGGCAAGAGATTATAAGGATACTATCACAAACTTTTGCAATGGCAAAATAAAAATAAAAAAGTAAATTGTTTGGATGTTTATCAAACTAAAACTTAAAAAAGTAGGTGAGATTTTGTGTGAGCCTGATGAAAGATCCTGTGGTGATGCCTACATGTATGTTGTGGGAAAGGTGTGATCTGTCAGATGTCACTGGACTGTACCTCCTATCATCCTTAATGACAAGCAGTGGCAGCAAGTGTTGATGGTACATTTGGAAGCACAGGTTCCCTTTGCATAGAATAATTCTATGAGTCTGTGAAATGTATATTTTAAAACATCTAGGCACACAAGTTTCTTGAATGGAAGGAAGTCTTCATGTGTGCATAACTGGTGAATATGGTTACAAAGAAGTGGAGTATTTTTTGTAAAGACTAAGAAAGAGCAGTCAGCATTATTTCTGATATCAGTTAAGCTTCTCTCCTGTTTATATTACTATTTGACAGCCTCTATGACTGGTAATAAACATATGCTGCATCAGGGATAAGCAAGCAGGTGCCCACCAGATGTTTTGCATTACAAGAACCACAAACCTCAGTCTCTATGGCCAATGTTCAGACATGATAGGAGTTGTAGTCTAAAACATCAAGCAGGCAGTTGCTTACCTACCCTGTATTACATACTGTACATACTCATGTATAAGTCTAGAAATTGTAGTCAGAAATGACCCAAAAAACCTGGGTTGACTTATCCACGAGTCAATGTAAGTACTATATTTTAATTCATATCAAAAAAACTCATATCACCATCTCTGAGTAGAGTAGTGAAAGAAAAAAACTAAAGGGGCTTGACAGATCGGCATTATATGCTGGCATGGGGGCATGGTGTACACACGTTGGCTGCCCCAATCCGGCACCTACGCCACCCGCCTGAACAGATGGTGAGCGGTGTCATACTGCACACTGCTTACATGTGCTGTGCCAAAGAAGTGGTGAAAAACTGCTTCCATGGCGACTAGTGAGCCTTTTCTGCAGTGCAAAAAGAAGCTTTTTGTGGCTTCTTTTTGCACCACAGAAAGGGCCGCGGTATGTAGTTGCCACGGCTCCAATCCAGTGAGGAAAGGGGCAGTTGCAGGCCATTCTTAAGGGGCAGTCTGTTGAGCTTCTTAGGCCCTGTACAGACCAGCAATTTGTGTCGGCCTGTGGGCAGAGTCAGGGTGCAACATCCTGATGCTGGATGCCCTGACTCCACCCCCAGGGTGTCATGATGCCCCATGCCGTTCCAGACTGTGTGTGGCATCATGACATGCCTCCACCACTGCATCCAGATGATGCAGCGCCAGAAGGGCATCATACAGCTGTGCTACTGCAGCTATGGCACCCTCCAGAGGTCAGATCAAGGCCACGGCATGAGGTTGCCGTGGCCCCATCTGGCCAGGAAAGTGGCTGTATATCCCCTTAGTCTGTCCTGGGAGTACCTAAAAGAAGGCCTACTCTCTCTGCCATGGGACAACTTCTGGCCTTTTTGAATGCATGGCTGGGAAAATGGCAGTGGTGGCCGCTCTTTGGTTCTTCCCCTGAAAGGAACACTAAGAGGAATTGGGCTTTGAAGAATATGAATAAGACTTTTGTGTATGTTTGCAACTTTTCTTGGTTAAACTCAGGCAAAGTTACCACCTTAAAGTTACAAGATACAATCATTGCTATCATACTCAACATTTTCTTTGCCTTTATATTCATTTTGACACGTGTGTTTTCTTTGTCCCATCTACACCTGGTTGCCTTTCCCACAAATCACCCAGCCACCATTTACCATAGTTCTCTCCTCATCCCACTAGCCTTTAGGGTGAGCACAAACAATTATGTCTGCCAGAATTTAGTAAATTCTTTGACATTGTTTTTCTTTTCTTCATCCTCTACATTCTTTGTTACATGCCTCTCCGTTTTACCCTTGACATATTCATGGGTCATATCAATCTCCATAATTCTGGCCCAAAAACCTGCTCTTGACTTATACGTGAGGTTGACTTATGGTTGAATATATAAGGCATGTAAGATATCAATGTTCACACTGTTAAACATCATCTTTGATTTTAGTATACAGTCAGCCATCCCTATAGTCAGGTTTGCCTTCCACAGTTTTGAGCCTATGTGGAAGGCAAGCCCTGGCAGAAGTAATGGGGTGAATACCCATGCTGCGTGCCTCATGTGCCGCTGTGAGCACACACCCCATTATTTTCTATGAGGCTTGAGCATATGCTCTTTTCCCTATACGCGGGGGGTCCCCAGCTTATGGGGATGGTGGACTGTACTAAGTTTATTAAGCAGTCTTGAGTATGAGTGCACCATTTAAAACTGCTTTCTAAACCAGGAAAATACACTTCCATACTATTAGAGAAGAAGAAAAAGAATGTACTGCTGACTCGAATCAGGCCTCTCAACAAGTTTCTGGAAAGGATCAGGCATAGTATTAGTGTTGGCAGCTCAGTTCTTCCTGAACAGAGGCTGGGACAATATTATGAAAGGGTACAAAACAGCACATTTTTTATCCTTTCCACAGAGGTAGTAGGAGTTAGTATCCACTGTGTACATTCTGAGCTGACATTTCTTTCCAGAACCTAGATTTCCTTTTCCAATATTTACCAGTTAGCCAAACACACTTTTCTTGGCCACTGTGCTTTTATGACTTTCAGAATGAACAGTTCTGAAATGAGTATGTAGAGAGATCTTGTAGCACCTTTGAGACTAACTGAAATAAATAAATTTGCCAGCATGAGCTTTCATAGACTTCAGTCTATTTCCTCAGATGCATTTACCCATGCTGCCAATTTCTTTCTTTCAGTTAGTCTCAAAGGTGCTACAAGATCTCTCTATGTACTGATTCTAAAGACTATGGACCTTATCGCATTTTCTTCCCCCACCCCCACCCCCCCGTTATGGGGACAGGAATGGGACTCTTAGGGGCATGCACAAATGGATTTTATCACTCACCCAAGCATCCACAAAAAGGTCCTGTTCTGGCACCCGTACCCAAGCCATCTCCATTCAGTGCCGAGGAGCATGGTCAGGCTAAAATGGTGCCCACTGGCACTGAATGGGGACAGCTTGGGTATGGGTGCCGGAACAGGACCTTTTTGTGGACACTTGGATGTGTGATAAAATCAGTTTTTCCTCGGTTGTGCGCACTCCCGAGCGTCCCGTTCCCATCCCCATAATGGGGACAGATGTAAATGCGATAAAGTCCTAATCTTTGTGTTCTGAAATGAGATACATCAGTGGTGAGGAACCTTTGGCCTTCCAGATGTTTTGGAACACAGCTCCCATAATTCCTTTCTTTTGGGACTGAGAAGAATACCAAAACATATGTACAGTCAAAAGTTCCCCATTTCTAATCCTCAAAGTGCTACTGCTGACAATTGTTGGTGACACTTTTCGAAGTGACATGACAATATACATGGTAAAAACAAAGAACTGTATAGACTTCCAACTACTTTTTGGATGTGAAGTTTCAAGCTGCAAACAGCCCACAGACAGATTACCTTTCCACATATGTCCTACTGTGCTGCTAGGTCAGTTATGGAGGACCTGTTTCTATTGCTACTCATTATCTGAGGGTTGTTTAGTGACTAGAAAAAGCAGAAAACATATTCAGGGGTTGCTGTGTTGGCCATGCAACAAAATACAACCAAATCCAAAATCCACAAAACAGTGATATTGGACCAACTAAAAAGCACAAATATATCATGCAAGCTTTTAAAGCTTCATTGTCTTCTTCATTAGGCAAAGAGGTTAAAAAGGCATAGCAATGGTGTTGCATCATTCTGTTTGCCTTCAGGGACTTGAAAAATCTTCCAAACAGGCACTGATTCTCACAACCCATCTTCCCTGGCAAATGATATGGGGCTCTGCAACATACAGGAAACCTAAATTTATTGTCCTGTTGTTTGATTTTTGCACCACAAGGGAAAATGTTGGGATTTTTTGCTGCATGTAGCAAAATATCTTGGCTTGCCTTGGGACTGGGTGTGCCAATGGCACATCTGCCATCAGCACAGAGAAACCTTGAGGCTATGCTCTGGAAGACGGCTGACACGTGTATATGAAATACACAGAGATTTTTTTTTTACAAATCTCACCCTGAACCCACAATGCACATATTAATTTTATTAATATGAAATGTAGGACTGAGGCAACTTGGATCTCAAGAGAAGACTCTCTTTGCCTCAATAAATGGAATTTAGTCCCCCCCCCCCCCGATTACCCACACAGCCAGAAGGAGGAGGGGTTGGCCTGCATGAATGTCCCTCCAACAACACCGGAACTGAGAACATCAGTATCTTCACAAAATGCAGGCTTGTGACTAACATTGACAAAATTTCCCCCCTCCTGTATGAGTTATAACATCTTTGCCTGATAAAGAAGCTAGTGGAGCTTTGAAAGCTTGCAACACATATTTTGTGTATTTGGGTTGGCCAATGAAGGGATCCCTGTTTGGTGGATTTTGGATTTTATTGTACTTAGCTACATGAACAACACAGCTATCCCTAGATATGTACTGTATATACTCATGTATAAGTCTAGAAATTTTAGTAAAAAAATTGACCCAAAAAATTTGAGTCAACTTATCTACGTTAAGTACTCTACTTTTAACTCACATAAAATCAGAAACCATCCCCTGGTGAAGGGCAAGAGTGTAACCTGTTCTTGAAGCACTGATCCTTCTCTATTCTTTCATCTATCCATTCCTCAGTGTGAACACAAACAGTTATGCCTCCTGCAATTTTGTAAGTTCTTTGGTATTGTCTTCTTCTGTTTCATACTTTAGATCCTTTGTTACATGACCCTAAGTCTTACTCTCAACTCATCATATGAAAATCCATAATTTTGCCCCCCAAACCTGCCCTCGACTTATACATGAGATCGACTTATAGTCGAGTATATACAGTATACCACACTGCACAATTATGGCAGCTGGATAGGCAGTTTAATTCCTTAACTTTTCGAAAGAAGTTTCTAAACTGCAGCATCCAGAATGGCACCAAGGTGTGTCCCAAATGGCATTCTAAGTGTCCCCCATATTATATGTGTGTGTGTGTGTGTGTGTGTGTGCATGGGCATCTTATTACAAGTGCCTACAGAGATGATGTGCTGTGTCGGGCAAAGCTTCTCTCCAGATCACCTTTAATGCTATTTCTCCTGCCCAAACGATTTCAATGAAATATTTAACATCTTGCATGTAAGTTCCCTTGAAGGCACATGGCTATAACCTTGTGGAGCAGCAGGAAGGGAAGGGAGCCCTGAGATCCCCAATGATTAGTGGCTGACAACTGCTGGCATATTGGCTCCCAGCTTTGGCTTTTGGGCCAGCTGGTTTGTTGCAGGGAGGGAGGTGCCGCTTTTCCAGAGGATGTTAAGGGGCACCTAGTCAGTTCCTTCCATCCTTCTCCACCTGGGAAAAAGGAATAAGAGCTATGGATCATGAAAAAGAGAGCCAGTGTGGCCTAGTGCAGGGGTTCCCAAACTTTTTTACTCATGGAGCCCTTTTTAGAATCAGTTTCTATGGTGGAGCCCCTAAGAAGCCTATCCTACGACTTATGTGTTAATGGTGTTTAAGAATAGTATTACTGGGGGGAGGGGAGGAAGATGGGGTCGACTGTAATTTTCCTAGTGCAGCTGCAGAGCATCTAGGAAGTGCACAAGGAGCCCTGAGGCTTCTCAGAGCACAGGTTGGGGACCACTGGCCTAGTGGTTTGAGTGCTGGACTAAGCTTCCAGGAGCCTAGAGTTCCAATCCTGGTTCAGCCATAGAAACCCATTGGGTGACCTTGGGCATGGATATGTATACAGGCTGAGAAACAGATGCAGCTTTTCTCTGGAAACTTGAAGGGGAATGAATCTCTCAGCCTCTTGAGGAAGTCAAGGGCAGACCTCTGCACAAATTTTGCCAAGAAAACCCCTTAGGGTCACCCTAAATTGGAAAAAGCTTGAAGACACATAACAACAACATCTTTTCCAACTCTTATTATTCTATGAATAATAAAATCTCATTCCCCTCAAGTTTCCAGAGAAAAGCTGCATCTGTTTCTCAATCTGTATACATATCCCTTGGGCAAGTCACACTCTCTCAGATTCAGAGGATGGCAATGTTAAAACCCCTCTGAAGAAACTTGTCACAAAAACCCCATGATAGGTTCTAGGGTTGCCATACGTCGGAAACAACACAACAACAAAAACATATATCCATTAATTCCACCTCCCCACCCAAGCAGCTGGCAGCTCCTTCCCTATACCTCGAAATTGCCTTTCCCCACTTCTTCCTGGCTCCAGTAGCCTAAATGGCTGATTTGGTATGCAAAAGGATCTTGGGATTTTGCAGCTCCTTTGAGGTGGTACCTGCCTTGGCTCAATGTTATGGAATTCTGCTATTTGTAGTTTTTTGAGACATGGCTATGTATTTGAATTTTTAAATTAATTTTGAGTGATTCCCAAGTTTGTGTCAAACAAAACAAACAAACAGCTTCATTTATATACCGCTTCATACCCTTAAGGAGTGTCTAAGCGGTTTACAATTGTAAGCTATTTGCCCCCCAACAATCTGGGTACTCATTTTAGCGACCTCAGAAGGATGCAAGCCTGAGTCGAACTCACCACCTTATGGTTTTGAGTGAGTGGCTGCAGTACAGGCATTTAACCACTGCACTACCAGGGCTGATGTCAGTCATTCCATGCAACCACCATACCAGAGATGAGGATGGGGAGGCAGAAGAGATGGAAAGCACTTCCCTGGCCTTGTTGGAATGAAATGCAAGCCACTTTTGTAAATGGCAGCTAGCCAAGGGAGCATGGCCTCAGGGCAGACCATGCTGCTATTGCTTGGGCCTCAAAAGCCTGCCTGGTGCTTGGGGTAGGACAAAGAAGGGGCAGTGAACAACAGCATGGTGCACACAAGCTTATTTCTCCTCTTTTTTTTAATTTGGTTTCCTTTGTGTACCTGTACCTATGGCCAATTGTTCTGAGGGGGAGGGGTTCTCCCCAGCTTGGGGGGGGGGTTACAGTACAGGTTTGGCAAATTTTCAGGATTTTTTTTTGGGGGGGGGGGATCTGTTTGGCTAAGGCCCGAATAAGGGAGAGAATGATGTGACATCATTTGTACAATTACAGTTGATGTGGAAATTGTCTCGGGAGAAGCAAAGTTCATAGCTGGAACTTCTTATTAGTGCATTCACACTGCACAGTTTGATACCACTTTAACTGTCATGGTTCCATCCCATGAAATCCTTCGATTTGTAGATTTGCGAGACACTTATAATTGTATACCAGAGAACTCTAATACTGTATTTCAGGTGTTTGTACTAGAGAATTTGAAGAACTTCAGCAAACTGCAAATCCCAGGATTCCATAGTAGGCTATAAAACTGCTATAATTGTACAGTGTGACTTCTCATGAGCTGTCAGGCTTCTAGACAGGATGCTTTTGCCTCTACTAAATGCTCCCTTGTGTCTCTGTGAAGCCCTTTCACTCATGCCTGTCTTTGTTCCCTCTCTCCTGCTTCCTGTCTTTGTATGTTGCTCTGGGTTATCTTAGCTGCACTCCGTAGTCCCGTCTCGTTCATTTCTTCCCTAGCTTGACATACTGGCTTGATTTCCACCTCCCAGATCTGCTTCCTGATTCTCCCTGATAGGCCTTGAATATTTGACTTTTGATTTCAGTCTTGCCTGGTCTAGCCTTATGTAGCCTTCAGGCCTTTTCAGGAACTTGCCCTGGACTGTGTGTTCTGCATGACAAGCCCCATTTCCCGACAGCACAGCCTCTACAGATCGGCTCAAACTGCGCAGAATGTTCCATGCACTCTTATGTCTGCCCTACTAATGGATTTAGACAGATGTGCCTGGAAGGCCCCATTTCTCATTCAGGTAATACATCTCTTGGATATTCCCCCTGAAATGAGGTTTTAAAAATTATTTTTTGTTGTTAGATCCACCAGATCAGAGCGAGGGAAGTGTTTGGAAAAAGCCTTCCTTTTTCTTTACGCATCATATTATTTTTTAAGGGTGTGTGCATCAGAGGAACATGCCCCATTCAGCCACTATTGAGCTGTAAAACTCACTGGGCTGCCTTAAAGTATGCTGCAGTACAACTCCCATTATCCCCACACACCCCTTGATGACGATGGGAGTTGTAGTGAAGCACATCTGGAGGATGACTAGTTGTGATGAAGGGGTTCCTTTTTTTGGATATGCCAGCTCTTTAATTCAGCATGTGTCCTATCCAGTGACCTAAGGAGGCTGTCAGGAATGTCCGATCAGAAAATGAAGAAGGAAAGGAAAACAGAGATTCTAGTGCTTTTTGTAAGACCAGGGGTGGGAATAATGCAGCCCTCCATATCTTGTTAGCCTGCAACTTTTACAGAGTTCTTCAAGGTGAGGAATCCTGGGAGTTGCAATCCAACAACACTGATTGAGTCAAACAATTCCCAGCCCTTTACTAGAAGCATATCTTTGCCAGATCTGATACATATTGCTAGCATTATTTAAAGACTGCCCCCTCATTAGATAAGACAGTATATAGAACCACATGACTTGCTTTGTTGATTTTCCCACATCAATCATTTGGTTGGTAATTAAGGGGCATAATTTCTGTTTACTATAGCAAAAGCAAGAAAACCAGTCATCGTGGCAGTCATTTAAGTCTCAGGCACAGAGCAGAGGGAGCAGGATTGGCAAAAATATCAAATTTCTTATGACATCCAGGGAAGATAGCCATTTAATTTTATTTTGGGGCTCCCACTTTCATAAAGATTCACCAATAAACATCATAGTCAGGAAATTTTTATAATGAGATTGCATTTTCCATCCGCAACTGATGTCTCCCGTTAGACGAATAGTTCCCCCTACTGTTTTTACAAGTCATTTAAGGCATGGTTTATATATATATATATAGAGAGAGAGAGCTTGTGAGCATCATGCCAGAGAAGCCGCAAGCTCTGAAGTGGCTCACAAAAGAGATGCAACTTTATGAGCCCCCCCCCCCCCCAAATCTTCCACCTTTGCTGTTGATTGTTAAGGGTCCCTGCCAATATTCTGTACCACAAATCACCATGTATATGCAAGACCCTAAATGTCTGTAATGCTAATACCCAGTGCTACAGTGTGGATGAAACTGGGTCCCCTAAAAACAATAGTGTGAACAAGGCAAAACATCACAATATGTACACAATATGTAAAAAATAGTAGGGGGAACTATTTGTCTAAGGGGAAAAACTGGTTGAGAATAGAAAATGCAATATTACCAACCTACATGGCTTTAAAAAGACTATCAAGACGGATCTTTTCCGACAGGCCTTCCCTGGATAACTGACTTGGTCACCCCACTGATAGGGACCATTCTACTAAGTACTCCAAGAGGTCCTGCTGTCTTGTTCTCCTGTCTCTAATTTGCTTTTAATGAATTATATGATATTTTAATTATTATTATGTAGGAATTGTTATGTTGTGGTAGGGGGAGAGAGGGGATGAGAAGATTTATTTTTGTATTGTATGAATTTTATTATTGTTATGAGCTCCCTTGATCCTGTTGGAGAGGCGGGATAGAAATAAATTTATTATTATTATTATTATTATTATTTACTCATGTATAAGTCTAGAAATTTTTGTCAAAAAATTAACCCAAAACCAAGAGTTGACTTGTACATGGGTCAATGTTAGTACTGTATTTTAACTCTTATTTTAAAAAAGAAACCATCCCCTGGTGAAAGGCAAGAGTATAATCTGTCCTGGAAGCACTGACCCACCTCTATTCTCTCATCCATCCACTCTTTATTGTGAGCACAAACAGTTATGCCTGCTGGAACATTGTAAGTTCTTTGGCATTGTTTTCCTTTGGTTTAGATCCTTTGTTACATGGCCCTATGTTCTACCCTCGACTTTTCCATGGGTCATATCAAAATCCATAATTTTGGTCCCTAAATTTGACTTATACATGAGGTCGATTTACAGTCGAGTATGTACTATATAGTTGAGTACATACTATATAGTCAAGTGTCTAGTCATACAGTTGGCCCTCCTTAACAACGGATTTTTTATCCATGGATTTGAGCATACACGGCTTGAAAATATTCCCCAAAAGTATAAATTCCAAACAGCAAGCCTTGATTTTCCATTTTATATATGGGACACCATTTTGTTGTGCCATTATATTTAATGGGACTTGAGCATACACGGATTTTGTTATACACGGAGGGTCCTGGAACCAAACTCTAGTGGATAATAAGGGCCCACTGCATATAGATTATATACTATATAGTCGAGTATATTGTCGAGTATATACTATCGAGTATACTATCGAGTATATACAAATACAGTTGATGTGAATAATGTCTTGGGAGAAGCAACATTAATAGCTGGAACTTCTTATTAGTGCATTCACACTGCACAGTGCATTCACACTGCTTCATTCTCACTACCTTTTAAACCGGACCGTGATTCGGTATGGACCGTTTAAAACTAGCATGATTCCCACTTAATTTGAATCACTGAAGTGATTCCAAAGGAGGGCATGCTTTTGACCCACTTAACCCACATGATTCAAATCCACTCCCTGTGATGGACGCCAGCCTTCTCCCATCACTGGCCTCTCCATCCTCCCTGGCCTGCCTTCTTCCTCCATCCTCCCCAGCCTTCTTCCTCCGTCCTCCCCGGCCTTCTTCCTTTGTCCTCTCGGTCTTCTTCCTCTGTCCTCCTTCTTCCTCCATCCTCCCCGGCCTTCTTCCTTCATACTCCCAGGCTTCTTCTTCTGTCCTCCCTGACCTGCCTCCTCTGGTGCAAACATAGTGCGAACCATGCTCTACTGCTGAACCAAATCATAGATTCAGCTCGGAAACTGATTTTTCAGTAAGTGGGAATGAGGCCATGGTAGAGTTTTCCATGCCATTTAAATGGAAACAGTGTCTTTTCTTCCTTGCAGGCAGCACCTGCAAGTTTCCATTTTAGTCTTTAAAAGACATATATTTGGAGAAGATGAGCAAGGCACAGCTGTGTGGCTTGTGTGACTGCCCATGTGCTCTCTTGCATGCTTTCCTAAAATGGGACACCTCATTTGAAGTAACTACCGGTAGTTACTTGCAATTAATTCTTTTCCCTAATAATGAAGGTGTAACTGCATCACACAACAAATGTGACCTAGTATAGGGTGAAATCACTCTATTTGTGGTGTGGTCTAACTGTTAACTTTTAAGTTACTTTCATAATTTCAGGGGCGTGGCATCATTAAGTGATGGTGGAGGAATAGCACGTGGTTCAAGTAGTGGATTGTCCTATGTGTCATCATGTGACACACATGGGATGACAATGAGGTTGATAAGAGAAGATGCTTTGTACTACAGGGCAGTGGTGTGTAGCATTCAGATAGTTATTTTGAAAAGAAACTAAACCAAATTATTTTAGGTGCTTTTGAGAAGCAGAGAACTAAAGTTACGCTACAATTTAACTACAAAGACAACAGACTATTTTTGTGTACATGAGACAATTTTTAAATGTGTTGTTTGAACATTTATATAGTGAAATTGTATTCCAAATTGGCTTCATCTCTGGGTCTAATGTGTGGGTGTCAGTATGTGAACAACATTTTTGCCTCCACCACCTCTAATAGTGCTGTAGTGGCAAAGTTTGAAGGGCAGGTGCTAGTTATGACAGTCTCCTTAGGTCTGCCTCCAGATGAATAAAAAAATGCAGGCATTTGATTTGCAGGTCTATTGACATGGTAGAAATAATACAGTTTGACATTACTTTTAACTGTAATCTGTACTCCATGCTACAGAATCCTGGGATTTGTAGCTTTGTGAGACACCAGTACTCTTTGACAGAGAAGGCTAAAGACTTTATAAAATTACAAATCCTAGGATTCCATTGGATATAGCTACAGCATTTGCAGTGGTGTCAGACTGCATTGTTTCTACAGTGTAGATGAACCCGTGTCAACAAACCAGTTTTAATAGTTTTAATCTCCAACAAGAATGGGTCCTTTTTCTTATTAATTGCCCATTTAAGTCTGAATCACCCACAGTATGTTGCATAATAATATGTTATTGCTATATATCTTCATTTCTAATTGGACTTATGCAGATGCAACCAGATTTTCTTGGTAAGATTTATTCAGAGGACATTTGCCATTGCTATTCTTCTGAGGCCAAGGGAATGTGGGAATTGCCCAAGGTCATCCAGTGAGTTTCTGTTGATGAGAGGGGATTTAAACCTTGGTCTTCTTGATTCCTAGTTCAGTCCTCAAACCACTACACTACATCATCTTCCCCCAGTAATAGGGATAGGACATACCAATATGTTATTGTTGTGTTGCCTGCCTTCTCTCTGTGGAGATTGTGGCTAAATTCAGAGAGAACAAGGAATCAAGATGGGGCAGATACTGTCATTGTACCACCAATCTTCACTGCATATGATTCCCAGAACAGATGAGGTTCTGCCTGATGCCCTCCTCCTCTTACAGTGCCTCAGAAAGTGTTTTGTGGTATATTTGGCATTAAGGCTGCATTTAAAACTTGCCTTTCTTTAACAATTGTCCTGCTGCATTTGCAGGCAGTCTGTGTGCTGACATGCCAGCATACCTGCAACCAGCAACCCTCAGGGGAGCTGTACCGATTCCTAAATTGATAATGACTTCCTACTTCAGATGTTCTAAGCAAACAGGCAGCTTGATGTCACATGCACACACAATAGTATAGATACAATAATATTCCAGATTCTCTTCATCTCTGGATATAGCATATCTAATGAATTATTCTAGCTGGGACCATACATTGAGTGCTTCCAACATTGGAGTCTTTCACACTACCAAAAGTGACGGGAGCATAGTAGTGGGATGCTCCCGTCACTATCGCACAATTGCTGGAAGATTATCAGATGACGTCTCATAATGTCACCATTATCACACCATTATCCTGTGAATAAAGAGGAATTTTAGTGCCACTTTTCATTCAAAGGACTTTCCTGTGACTAGAATTACTCTTTTTTCACAGGATAATGGCATGATTATGGTGATATGGTGATGTCAACGTCATCTGATAATCTTCAAGTAATTACGTGATAGTGATGGGAGCATCCTGCTATACTTCTGTCACTTTTGGCCATATGAAAGAGTCCTTTATCTCCCAGCCCTCCATCTGGACTGGGGCTTGGGAGGGCCAGGTTTTAGGTAATGAAACTCATTGACTGACCTTAGTCCAGGCACTCTCAGCCTAATCCATTTCTGCAGGGTTTTAATGAGGATTCAGTTTCAGGGGAGAGCCATTTTCACTGCCTTGAGCTCAATGGGTGAAGACAGAATTTAATAGAAGCAGATAAATAAATATTACCAGGAGAGGAGCTTAGCATCTTCCTGTGTGGACTCAAGTCTCCTTTACTTCCTTTCAGCTTTCTTCTTGTCCTCTGGGATGCAGTCCCAGATTTTGAGTGATAGAACATTCCCAAAAGCCAGAATTATTTAGTGGCGTTACAGTAGAAAAGAAGACAGCGTCTTATATTAATTTTTGCTCCCAAAGATGTGCTAGGTCTTATTTTAGGGGATGTCTTATTTTTCCATGAAAAAGAATTCACATTTATTGTTGAACAAAAAAATGAACATTTATTATATACTGTATATATATTTATATACAAAAACTTTGCTAGGTCTTACTTTCAGGGGAGGCCTTATATTTAGCAATTCAGCAAAAACTCTACTAGGTCTTATTTTATGGGGATGTCTTATTTTTGGGGAAACAGGGTGTTGAACCAATTTTTTTAGATTGTATAAGGTGGTATCCAGTACTACTATATGCAACATTTGTGCTTGGCAGTGCAATAGTTGCCAGATGTTGCCTGAGAATACCTCTGTTTGAATGACTCAAATGACCTCTGGCTAGCCACTAAGGTGCACTGGGAAAGCTCCCTTTATTTATACTTATTTATTTGATATGCCACCTTTCTCCCAGTACAGGATCCAAAGTGGTAGCTCCCTCTCCAGTTCCTGGACCTCTGAACTGAATATACAGGAACTTTTACCACCAGCTTCGAACAGGATATGAACCTGAATAATTGTGCCAAAGTTGGAAATACATTGCATGCACAATATTACAATATTATACTTAGATAACAAACAAACACATAAACACACAAACACACACAGAGTAATTGTTTGCCTGCTGTTGTGAAAGGGCACAAAGAAAACATCTCATTCTTCTGGGTCTTCTGACCCAGACATGTTTGTTGGCCAGTGGTGTGGATGCTGATTACATGCAGATGGATATCCGCAGTGCACATCTGGCTGCAAGGAGTGCAGTGCAGATGAACAAAAGCCCCATTCAGATGTACCTATATCACAGTGAGCATTGCACAAGGGGACAATGAATCAGGAATCAAAACATTTTCTATTGCAGCTGAGTTGTTCTGGCTTGGCTTATACCTGACTGCTGATGAATCCTTGTGTGCTCTTTCTTTCTTTTCTCTAGGTGAATCTTGAATACAAAATATTAAAATGGTCCAAATGGCAATGATTATGCTAAGTGTCCCCTAGGAACTATGGACTGTTGAGTATCAGTTGGAAAAGAAACACAGAAAATTGTATAGATGTGAGAAAATGGGAGAATGAGTGTGTCAGCCTGCAGGTAAGGTATACATTTCTAGGATGACAGTATGGCCCTGTGCAGACCAGCCTTAAAGGCAGGCTTGGGGGTGGAGTAGGGGTATAGCGTCCACATGACAAATGCCCTGACTCCGCCCCCAGGGCAGCATGATGCTGCGCACCACTCCACACAGTGCATGGTATCATGGCGCTTCTCTGGCGCTGCATCCGTATGACACAGGACAGAAGGAGTGCTGTAAAACCACGGCACTGTGGCTATCATGCCCTTTGCAGGGTGCAAAAAGGAGCCATATTTGTGACTCCTTTTTGCACCCTGCAATGGCCAGATTGGGGCCGCAGTGTTCGGTTGCTATGGCCCCAATCTGGCTGTAAAATGGGGTGGCTGGAGGCCATCCCTTCAGGGCTGTCTGCACAGCCCCTATGAATTCTTCTTTCCAGATATATACACTACCAGGTTGCATTGTATTAGATTCCATTAACTTTTAGAGGACTGGTTGCCATGCATGAAGGGGCAACGAGCTGCAAAGCTCTGAAAACTGAAAGATTTTGTCTTGGTTAAAATGGAGCAAAGTATGAAAACCAAGTGAGACAATACTCTTTAGAAATGTGTCAAAAAGCCAGGAGTAAGGACTCCAGGACCTTGGAACAAAACTGGCCCTCCTAGGGTCACAATCTGGCCTTCTGGGGATCCACAGATGGTCATACTTCCTTCCCCATGACCTCACTGTTTGGCAGTTTCCCAGCTTTAGTTTGGATTCCTACTGCCCTGCTGACATTCTACAAGGTTGGTGCCTCTTCTAAGGCTTAGTTGTTGACAGTAAGTGCTTTATGTTAAAGTATCTTATTATTTTTGATCACCCTCTATTGCCTTTGGATCCCCCTGCCATTGGAATGTCTCTGACACTGAAGCTCTGTTGGGAGAGACTTTTACCCCCCCCCCCAACCTCTGCTGAAATCTAGATGTCATAGAAATGGTCAAGCTTGATGGTGGTAGAGTATTTTTGGGTTGCAGATAATTCATTTAGACGAAGTAGAAATCTTTCTAATACTCTGTACAGAGAAAAGATGAAAGGATTGAGAAACTGTTTAAACAGAAATCAAAATAATCAAAATTTTCTGCTCTTTCCCCAGTAGCCAGATGCCTGACTGATGGATGTTGTTGTAGTTGTGGGCATTCAAGTGGTTTCTGACTTATGATGACCTGAAGGCAAACCAATCATGAGGTTTTCTTGGCAAGTTTTTTAAAAGGGGCTTTTCCATTGCCATCCTCTGGCTGTGAGAGCGTGACTTACCCAAGGTCACCCAGTGGGTCTCCATGACTGAGCTGGGAATCAAAACTGGTCTCCAAAGTCATAGTCCAACACTCAAACCACTATGCCATGCTGGTTCTTGATGGATGTAACTCATATGCTATATGTAAAGGACAGAAGTCTTCCTACAATTGCTGGAGAAAGCCAAAATCTAGTAGCATTCATAATGAGAACCATAAACTAAATCACATTTTAGGTTGTTCCAAACTGAGAAAAATTCTTAATAGATTGCCTGGGCCTGGGCCACATGGAAAAAGCTAAAAGTATAAAAAAAGAAAGCAGAAATTAATTTTTTTCCCTTTTTTTCTGTGTGGAGATTTTATGCTTTGTGTCAGACAGAAGTCCTGGTAATGTAGCCTTCTAGAAATGAAAAACCACTGCATTTGCTGATCTGTATCTCCCATCATCCCTAATCATCCAAGGTCTCAAGCTATGTACGATATTCTAAAAAGAAGTAGGAATGGGTGGGAACAGCCCTTTGAACAGATTTCTCCCTGGGTCTGTACAATGCTTTTTTGTGTAGCAAAATCAGAAAACAAATACAGCAATAAATGTATGTGTTATCATTTGGGTGCTGAGTGGTGTGTACCTCCTTCCTTAAGTGTAAAAAAAAGCCTTGTACCCCACATCTAGCTGGGGCGAAGCAATAGTTCAGTATTTGTGTAAGAAATGAACAAAACAAAACTGAACCCTATTTCAGCACAAAGGAAGTATAACTTGAAGTCATAGTCAGGGGACTAGAATGCTAAATGCAGTGCCACAATAATTCAGAGAAACAAATAATGTACACATTGGCAGACTGGGTACAAATTAAGTGTTTGTGTTGTTACCTTCTATCACCCTCACACTACATCAGCAAGTATTCAGCTGGAATGACATAAGGGAAATCCGTAGACAGCGATGTGTATTTCTAGAATAATCTGAGCAAGATTGTCTCAGGTTTGACTGACTATCTAAAATAGTCTGCTGTTGTAGACCAATAAAAAGCTTCTAAATTGCCTATGCTGCAGGCCCTGGGTAAGTCTTAGCATCTCTGTGATGCTATGCTGGGGCCATTGCAGTTGTTCAAGGTTACAGAGGAGTGGGACTGGGTCTGAAGATACTGGGGATAGCTCTGTGTTAGCACATCACAAACAGTGAAATTTCACATTGTACACAACATAAAATATAGTAGGCCTGGTGGCACAGTGGTTAAATGCCTGTACTGCAGCCACTCACTCACTCAAAACCATGAGGTGGCGAGTTTAAGACCAGCTTGACTCAGGCTTGCATCCTTCTGAGGTTGCTAAAATGAGTACCCAGATTGTTGGGGGCAAGTAGCTTACAGTTGTAGACCGCTTAGACACTGCTTAGGTGGTATGAAGCAGTATATAAATGAAGCTGTTTGTTTGTTTAGGCCCTTGGTATTTGCTGGGGTTTGGTCCTCCCCCCCCGCCCCATATATATATATATATATAGGCAAAATGGAGGTTTTCTATTTTGAATTTGTTATTTTTTGCATATTTTCAAGATGTGGATTGTTGAATCTGTAGATAAAGAACCCATGGATATGGAGGGCCAACTGTATTATGTTGAATCTGAGCAAAGATTAGTATTTGATACTAATCAAGGCACCCAATGTTGTATTATGTTTGCCACAGGGGTGTCATCAAACACTGATGGACCTGTGGGCCTCTTGGACCTTCATGGAGGATTGCAATTTCTTTGACAGTGAATAGGAGGTTTATCTGCTGGAAACAGGACTATTTGCATCAGAGCTGACAGACATGTGCCCCTTTAGACTCTACATGTTGTCAGACTGCAAGTTTTATGAGCCCCAGCCAGCATAGCTAATGTTGCAGAATGAGGACAGCTTTGTTTCTCACAGGCCCTTATCAGACGAGGGTTTTTGCAGCCCCAGTCCAGAGTCACTCTGCATCCATCTAAGTGAATTCACATGAATGTGTATTGAATTATCACACATGAATGCTGTTACTATGAAGCCATTCCAAAGCCAATCCAAAGTCACCCCAGAATTCAATGAATTCAGTAATAACCGAATTCACAGAAATCAGTTCCAAGGGAGTTTATCAGACAACGGAAATTGGAAGCATAATCCAATGGCAATCCGAACGCAATCACGAGGTTTCACGTTATTGCGTATGAGTGTATCTCATGCAATTTCGGGCAAAATGGAAGTCATTCCGAATGCAATCATGGGTTTTATGTTATTGTTTATTAGAGTATCTCATGCAATTCTGGGCAATGGGAAGTCATTTTCGGGCAATAGGAAGTCATTCTGAATGCATTCCGAACGCAATTAGAATTCACGTAAATTTGCTAAACTAGCAAATTTACGTGAATTCGAATTGGCTCCCTTCAAAATAGAGAGAAATTCCTCCCATCTGATAAACTCCAAGGTCACTTGGTCTGGTGTGATAAGGTCCACAGTCCTGACTTGCATGATGATTGTAATCTATTTAGGAAAAGTCATTCATCCCAGCATTTCTCTAATGAGTGTAATATGTGGAAAGTAACATGGTATTTTAATATTTCATTTATTGTTTTGAAGTAGTCTCATTGCTGTTTTTAACAGATCTAGATCTATCCTTTGGCTTCAAAGGATCAAAAGTAGAACTGTCTCAGCCCTTGGCAACCATATGCAAAATAATGTTACTTTAGTTGTTGTTATTGTTGTTGTTGTTATGTGCCTTCAAGTAATTTCCAATTTATGGAGACCCTAAGGCAACCCTATCATGGGGTTTTCTTGGCAAGTTTCTTCAGAGTTGTTTGCCACTGCCATCCTTTAGTTGTTGATGAGAAGAGAAAAGTTAGAGATGTTCATATTGTCATGCACGTTAGTAGATTAGAAAATAGGACATAATTTTTCCTGAAGTTGGACAAATATTCAGGGATAGCTGGGTTGGCCATGTAGCAAAGTGCAATAACATCCACCATTGGAACCCAAAGTCCCATGATTGGATTGGATTGTTTTGGCATACCTATTAAGATGCACTTTTGCTGATGTGACTAATTAAAAAGAGCCTAATGAAGCCAGTCTAAAGTCTAGCAATAAAGCAACAACAAACATCACTGATAAATTACAATGAAATCTCCAAAACAGTGATATTTTATGGGGTCAACCAAAATGCACAAAATGCATGTTCCAAGCTTTTGAAGCTCCAGTGGCTTCTCCAGAAGGCAAAGGTGTTATCAAAATCATATAGGAGGGGAAAAAATTATGACAATGTTAGTCCCGGGTCTGCATTTTGTCAAGATGTAGTTGTTCCAGTTCAGGTGGTGTGGAGGGATGTTAACATAGGCAGGCCCCTCATCCTTTTAGCTGGGATTATGACTGGGCAGCTTATCGCTTGGGCAAGCTGGTTTACCTCTTTCGGCTTCAATTCTGGATCCGGGATGCCCCCAGATGTGATCATAGCTAAATTGCCACTGGTCTAGGTGGGATGCCACAAAAGTGCATCTTAATAGGTATGCTAAGGCAATCCAACCCAATCATGGGACTTTTGGGTGTTATGCAGCAGCTTCAGCATGAAAATGATGTATCATGCTAAAACATCTAATGTTTTAGCATTAGATTGGTTTATTTAACCTATTTTTTTGTTTTACATATGCTAGGTAATACACTATGTAGCAGTTTAGAACATTGGAGTTAAAGCATTGCATTGCTAATGTGCTGATGTGTTGTTATTTTTAAATTATTTTAAATTTTAGTTCATAAAAGCTTAGCCACCATGCAGCAACCCTATTTTAAAGCCTACACCCTGCTATTGAGTATAGCTTGAAGTGTAGAGAAGATCTTCTGTATGTATTTAAAGGTACTGAGGAGTCATTTGGTCCCAAGCAGTCAAAGATGCCTGCTGTCTGGAGCAAAACGTTTAAGAAGTCAAGTAGTGGGGGAAGGTAGATTAATTCACCTCACAAATGAATTGTGCTGGTCTTGTACCCAGACTATGACCCCTGCACTTATGCACAGCATAGAAGAGTTCTTGTTTTCATCTATGAAATGTTGGAGGTCATGTAAAGGAATCTGTGAAAATGCCTCCCTAGCTGCTTGTTAATCGGCCTTAAAGGCTGCCTTAAGCTTCACTTATATGGAAATGCTCTTATTAACTCAGCTTTGTGAAAGGGGGAGAGAATCTTTTTAATTCAAGATAAGGATTTACTAAAGCAAACCCTAAGGCTGAGATGAAGTCTGAGAGCCAAAACTACGGAGTTTATTATACGATGGAATTTGGGGGTATAATGCAATGGCAATCTGAAAGCAATCATGGGGTTTCACGTTATTGCGAATAAGTGTATCTCACACAATTTCGGGCAACGGGAAATCATTCCGAATGCAATCATGGGGTTTCACGTGATTGCGTATTAGAGTATCTCACTCAATTTTGGGCAATGGGGAGTCATTTTCGGGAAATGGGAAGTCATTCTGAACGCATTCCGAATGCAATTGGAATTCACGTAAATTCACTAAACTAGCGAATTCATGTAATTGCGAATTGGCTCCATTCACAATTGAGAAAAATTCCTCCCATGTGATAAACTCCTACATGACAGATCCTGCAGTGTGGTTGGGCACACTACAGTATGGCTGGGCACAAACTGCTGGTGCAAGATAATAGAAGGGGATAGGAATACAGTACTTGGCTTTGAGATGGCAATAAGGATGTACTGATTCTGTGCTGTAAAGAAACACATTCTGTGTTTTTCCTCCTTTCTTTCTGATAATGGGAAAATGCACACCATTTGTGCTTTAGTGGGGCTCGAAATATTCTCTTTGAACATAGTAAATCCCTAGAAGACCCCCAGGGATGTGGAGTATGTAGCACTGAAGATAATATTGCATTACAGCTCTTGTCAATCCTAACCAGTATGACCAATCATCAGGGTTGGTTAGAGTTGTAGTCCAAAGACAGCTGGAAAATCATAAGCTAGATGTTCTCCATCTTCTCCTTCAGCTATCCAGCTTTCAAGGAGGACAACTCCTAACTTCGAGGCCTGAAGGACATGCCACATGTTGAGAACATTCACACCAAGCTACCAAAGACAAAGATATGAAGCTTTCAGCAGCATCGTGGCATTAACGATACTAGTTATTTTAATTACATATACAAAGATAATCTCTTCTTCCAGCACATTTTCCTGTTCATTGTCCATAATCTGCTTTTGCGTGGTACCACCTCCTACCAGTACTTGATAACACAACCACAATAAAGGCCACAACAAAGTTCTTAAATGATAGCAAGCATGGACTCAAGATTTTCTGCCAGTTCTCTGAAATAAATGGATATGCCAGTGTGTCTGATTACCACTCCTGTGTCTTCCTTTCTGGAATGATGAAGAACCATGTCTCCTTCTGATTAAGGCAGATGGATAGAGTGTACCTGGAGAAACTGGTTTCTCTCCATCCATCCCTTTTTGTTTCAAATGTCTTCCCCACCCTTTTAGAAAATTTCTCAGATTTCTCCTCTCAGGATCACACTGTGACAGCTGAAGATAAGCAGAGGATTTGGAAGGACTTTTGCAGCTCTTTTCACAAAGTTGAGCTTGGAGATAATGCTGTCTCCATTAATTTTTAAATTGAGTTTACTGTATTTATCTATTTATTACTATTTGAACTACAAATTTCAGAATCCCCCAGCCAGCTTGGGTACTGGCTATGCTGGTAGGGGGGGTTCTAAGAATTGTAATCAAAAAGTGACATTTCCACATTGAACATGGGGTAGGTAAGCTGACAATGTTTTCTTTTTGGACCCTCCTTTTTTCCAAGCTTTAAGTTTTAGCAAGTAACTCTGTACTTTGACTTCTTCATTCTTTTCCTTCATAAAAACAAAAAAGGACTACATTTTCCATAGATATCTAAGAGGGAGATTAGGATTCCTTGCATTTTTGGAGATCACTAAGAGGCAAATGCAAAATAAATAAATAACCATCACAGTATTTTTACTGCAGTCTTCAGCCAATCAGTGTCTCAAGGAAATATGAATAAAATCCATAACGATCAATACAACGTCAAAGCAGAGCAATTTAGATATAATAAAAACCAACATTACATTTTAGATCTAGAAAGTTTTAAAAGCTCAGCACAATATAACTACAGCATAAATATCAGTGCTTGGACATTTTATTCCTAACATTTATTATTAATATTTCTTTGCTGCCTTTTTAAAATTGAAAGTTGGCATACAATAAATGAGTGGACTGGTACCTGGTGACTGCTATGTTGTTGTGTGCCTTCAAGTAATTTCTGACTTATGAGGACCCTAAGGCCATCCCGTCATGGGGTTTTCATGACAAGAAGCATTCAGAGGGGTTTTGCCTTTGCCTTCCTCCGAAGCTGAGAGAGAGTGACTTGCCAAAAGTCACCCAGTGGGTTTTAACATGGCCAAACTGGGATTCAAACACACAAATCACTACACCACACTATCTCTCCATGATGCTCTTTCTCTCTCTCCAGTTAATAGTTTCTGAACTGTCTTCAAAGGGAGTCCAACATATATTCCATAGAAATAGTCTGTTTAAACAAATTTTTAAAGGATGACTGCTATTATTATTAGTAGTAGTAATAGTATTATTATCCTTTTCCCCAAAAATTCAGAGCAGCTTATAATGTAAAGGAACAGTACAATTAAAAACATACAAAAGTGATGCATTGAAATAGAATTAAATTATTGAAATATTAAAACAGACTGCTAAGATGATATGCATCTGAGGAAGTAAGGTGAAGTCTATGGAGTTTATCACATGGGAGAAATTTCTCCCAATTTCAAATTGAGCCAATTCGAATACACGTAAATTTGTTAGTTTAGCGAATTTACATGAAATCTAATTGCATTCAGAATGCATTCAGAATGGCTGCCCATTTCCCCGAATTATTACCCCCAACTGCCCGAAATTGCGGGAGATACTCTAATACCCATTAATGTAAAACCTATGATTGTGTTTGGAATGACTCCCCATTGCCCTAAATTACGTGAGATGCTTTAATACACAATAATGTAAAACCCATGATTGCGTTCGGAATGACTTCCCTTTTGCCCGAAATTGTGTGAGATACTCTAATATGAAATAACGTGAAACCCCATGATTGCGTTCGGATTGCCATTGCATTATACCCCCAAATTCCGTTGTATGATAAACTCCTATGAAAGCTCATGTTACCAACTTTCTTTCTTTCTTTCCGTCTCAAAGGTGCTGCAAGATCCCTTTGCATACTGATTTTGTGGATTTACAGGGCTATACCTTTGAATGCCAGGATGATAATGATTGAATACATCAGTGCGTACAGATAGGATGATACGGGAAATCCCTTGTAAACTGAAATAAACATTTTTCTAGAAGAAAAGTCTTTCTAGAGGAGAAAGAAGTGACATATAGACCATTTTCCTTTTTCTAGCTATTGACCAGCCAGAAAGTTGTCAGGCAAAACAACTATTTGGGAAGTAGCCCCTCTCTTGCGGTTTGTTCAGTGATCAAGTATTGTGCAGCAGGGTATACAACCTCTGAATCAGAGCCTGGAAAAGTTACTTTTTGGTCTGTTACTCCCCAAACCTCCCAGACAACTGATTTGGAGAATTTTAGATTATTTAGTTCAAAAAGTAACTTTTCTAACCTATGCTTTGGCCATGGCTGTTTCATCTTTTTAATTGATAGTCTCCGTATAGTCCCCATAACTATCGTATTTAAACCACCAGTTTGAAGGCAGGTAGACTTTGCTATTGTGCTATTGTCATTAGATTGTAATATCTGAAAAGATTAGAAATTTAAAACGTTAATAGTACAGTTTCTGCATGCCTCCTAACAATTTGGTAGTATGTGGTCTTGTAACAAAAATGTTTTTGTGTTTTATTTCTATTCAAATTAAAATTTCTAAATTGCTCCAGCTTCCCAAATAGGGACAGCTTTTAAAAGGGTATTTCCATTTCAGGTTAGACCATAGATCATTCTGTTTCTTAGAGTTCAAAGAGGCAAGAGAAATAAAATTTAACTTGCAAATAAAATTTGGCATCCATTTCCCCTAAGTGTGTGTGTGTGTGCGTGCTAGTGTCTGCTCATCCATCCATCCATCATTGGCAGCTACAGGCTTTTCAGAACATTGTAACTAACTAGGCCAGGAACAGGCACACCACTAGAGAGGGCTCTGCTGCAACTGAAGATGGGTTTATGATTTATAGCACTAATAAGACTCAACTGCCACTTCTTGTGGTTTCCTTCCAACTGGTCTGTGATAATTTCAGCTGAAAAGCCTAATTGTTCCACTTTTTTTTTTTAAATAGTGAGATTGTTATCTGTATTCAGGGATAGCTGTGTTGGTCATATAGCAAAGTACCTTAAGATCCAAAATCCTCAATACAGTGACCAATCAAAATGCACAAAATACATGATGCAAGCTTTCAAAGTGCTGCTGACTTCATTAAAATCATACTTAAGAACGACAATGTTAGTGACAGGCCTGCATTTTGTTCAGATGTTGGTCTATTGTTCTGTGTTGAGATGGTATGGTAGGATATCTATGTAGGCAGGCCCCTCCTCCTTCTGGCCATGTGGCACTTGAGACAAAGCCTCCCAGAGTCCAAGAGATAAAATTTTAACTCCATTAGCAATATGAAAAGGTACTTCCTCTGAGATCCAAGACCTCCCTGTTCCTTGTGAGGTCACAATCTCCTTTGTTAGGCAGATAACTTCAAATCTTCCAAAACAGCAAAATTCAGGCCTATGACTAAAATCATTATAATTTTTTCTCTTGTGTGATTTTTCCCCCAACACTTTTGCCTGATGAAAAAGCCAGTGGAGCTTTGAAATTTTGCAAAATGTATATTGTGTATTTTGGTTGGCCCCAAAAACGTATAACTGTTTGGTGGATTTTTCAAGTAATTGTTTTGGCCAACATGGCTGCCCCTGGATGTTCTCTTGATTTATGTTAGTCTGACAATATGGTTGGCTCTGATGGCTGGTGAGTTCCATACAGTAGGGTGGTAAACTTGCTCTGGGTTTTGGTCCAAGTGTCAAAGGAGTTATCCAAAATACTGAACCCTAGCCCCTCCATGCACAAATAGTTTCCAAATCTTGATAACTTCTTTATAGTTTCAGCTAAAACCTGGAGTGGAGTTGTTGCTCTGCTAATATGGAACCCCCCCAGCTGATTGTGAGCATGCCTGGCTTGGGTCTCTTTTGGGAGAAAGGCAGCATACAAATGGAATAAATAAATAAATAAATAAATAAATAAAAACAAAATGGTGGAAAGTAGGTACCTGCTTGGATGTAAAAGTGCATGTAGATACCTGTAAATAGGTACGACTTGACAACCTTTACCTTTATCTTACAGCCCCACTAAGCCAGAGGATATTTTCTGCTGTGTGCTCCACACCATTCATACCAAACTGCACCCCATGTTAGCTAGGCACATTTTGGTATACCTCCAGAAATCAATTTGAGAATATGAAGTGATCATCAGTGGCTTTGAACAATTGTATTTCTAGCTGTTCCAAATATCACAGGCTGAGTTCATACCCTGTCTACCACAAGATCTTGGGGGTAGTTTTCTTGTTTGTTTATATCTTACTTTTCCCCACTTTGCAGAAATCCATGGGGCTTGTTGTGGAAATCTATGCAGCTCCTTGTCTGTTGTGATCACAGTCTCCATGTGTCTCATTTCTTGAAAAACAGAGGTAGCCACAAGAAATACTCCCAACATCCATTCTAGTGCAGTACCTTTTAAAGTGATGGCTCTAATGAACCTGAGATGGAAAAATCATTATCACATGTTATTAATTTTTTTTATAATAAATATGGGATAGAAACAAATACCCGCAACCCTGTCAAAAGCAAGAGATCATCTGAAATAATTAGTTTATTTCTCTATATTGCTTTGCTGTGATTCCCTTATCAGCAAATTACCGTAACAGAGTGATTTGGGATACTGCGCTACATTATCATAACAATGCAGACACAAGTGATCTCCCATCCACAAACCATTCTAGGTTTTGTTCATCAAATGGAAGTGGCATGGTATTTCACAGCCTGCAGGATTATTTTACCCTCTGGCTAAATGCAAAATAGTCTGCATAGTAGTTGCTGTGGTCTGCTTATTTTTTAAAAAATCCTTAGCGTCTCCCCATCTGCCCTTTGCATTCACCCTGCTCAGGCAAAGCAAGTGCATGCAGCAGCTGATCAGACTAGCTGTAGTTGAAAATGCTTTCCCCTGAAAGTGCATGGTCACCAAGGAGCCTTTGTTTGCTAGAACCTCCATAAACTAAATGTTTTAATCCCTGTGTTTGCTAGAATTGGAGAGGCAAGGTCTGATATTCCAGTTGTTCCACATTTTTATGGCAGGAGGGGTCATTGCTGCTCATTTCAAAGTCCAAAGTTAGGTGGGCAGGCAGTTAAGATGATTCTGCAGTCAAAGAACAGTAACAGTAATATAGTGAGGATGTCTTTGTGTCCAAGTTTACAGAAGATAGTAATTTTTTAGGGATGTCATCTACTGTCTGGTTCAAATCTGGTTTAAATATCAAAGGGGGGGGGGGAGAGCAGATTAAGAAACAATTCAAGTTTGTTTTATGGTGTTTTTATCTGTGTTTTGGGGGTAGGGGTGGAGGAAAGACAAGCCAGAGCTTGCGCTGCTCCCAGATTTGGACTATACAACAATCAAAGCATGGATTGAAGTTTTATGGTTTGCGTAGCCACCTCTAGGACAAATGGAAGCAAATCAGCAGCACACACAGGACTCTTTCACACGGGAGGAATTTCTCCCAACTTTGAATGGAGGCAATGCGAATTCACGTGAATCCCCATTGCAGTCGGAAGGCATTCAGAATGACTTCCCATTACCCGAAAATAACCCCCCTTGCCCAAAATTGCGTGAGAAGCTTTAATTTGCAATAATGTGAAACCCATGATTGCATTCAGAGTGACTTCCCTTTTGCCTGAAATTGCGTGAGAAGCTCTAATTCGCAATAACGTGAAACCCCATGATTGCGTTTGGATTGCCCTTGGATTATACTTCCAATTTCCCACGCCTGAAAGAGTCCACAGTCACATTGCATCCCCTTGAGTGGAGTGAAGCTGGAGCAGCAAGCAACTATGCATTTTTAAACCTCCCCCTCTTCTGGGTAAAAATCCAGATTGGATCATCAGATGGTAAACTTCACTTTTGGGATGTCCTGATAGCAGCAACAATTCTAGACTGAAAAGGGAAAGGCTACAACATCATGTGTATTTGGGATGGGTGGAAGGCTTATCCAATGAGGATATGTATAGTGTAACATGGCAAGATCCTCCTTTTTATTCCCAGTGATGTTTATAGGCATTGCCCATCTCTTTTTAAACAATTAGTTTGTCAGACAGTAAAAACAAAATCTACATTGTAGCTAATAGTGCTTATGCAGAAAAGCTTCCTGATGGTTTATGCTCAGGGCTGGTCCTTCCATTAAGAAACAGTGAGGCAGCTGCCTCAGGCAGCAGATGCTTAGTCGCTTAATTAGTGGTTATTGGATTTTTACTGCCTGGTGTGCCAAAATAACTTGTCAGGCTTTGGGTACTATGTGCCTTCATTTGGGTGGACAGGGGTGCCATTTGCGACTCTGCTTCTTGGTAGGCCATGTTTATGCTCGACAGGGAAATATTTTTGTGGGTTGTTAAAATTTTGCAATTTTTACCTTGGCTGACCTTTGCTGATGTGATGGGGAGAGACTGAGAGTGTGAAAAGCTAAACATTTTGTGTATTCCTGGAAGCTCCATGCTCCTTGAAGCTTTGGTAACTCACGTCAAACACTCAGGCTACCTGCTTGCATTAATGCAAGATGGTATTTGCATAAACATGCATCTACAGAATATATTGGAAAATGAAAGTCATGAAAACCACCCAGAAGAACATCTATTATATTTACTAACGGTTGCATTAATAATATCTACCATCCTACTTTCAAATATCACTTTGGTCTGTTTGGAAAGAAAATACAACTATCCCCTTAAAAACTGTGGTTTCTCAATATGCAGGACATTTTCCAGATGGTCAGAAAAATGTTTGTAAGTTAAAATAAAAAGATTGTTGAACATCACACCCCACCTCAAATAACAGTCTGGCAAAGATGTATTTTGGGACGATTTTCAGAATTTATGGTAGGTGTGGGTAACAGGGTCATGTAGGCCTGCAAGCCCCCTTTTTGTGCCTGATTTTTCTGTCCTGCCAATATGCTAAATTTTATTGATGAAAATCAGTGGTAGTGCTGCCACCATTGGAATCTTATTTCCAAAATTGCAGTTTCTCTTCTTGCTTCCTTCCCACGAGCACTCGTTTGCATAACAGGGTGGTTGCGCTATAGAGTCCTTTCATAGTCCCTTGTTGACAAACCTCTGTTGGGAGTGTTGAGGGCTGCTGAGCCACAGAATATTGGGGGTGTAAGCTGGGGAGCAAAAAATGGGGTGGGGGGAAAGAGGGGGAAGGATAGAGAATGGACTTTTATGTTGTTGCTGTGTGCTTTCAAATAGTTTCTGACTTATGGAGACTAAGGAGTTTATCACAGGAAGGGAATTGGAAGTATAATCCAATGGCAATCTGAATGCAATCATGGGGTTTCGCATGATCATTTGAAAGCTGATCACACACATTTTCGGGCAAAGGGAAGTCCTTCCGAACGCAATCATGGGGTTTCGCGTGATTGTGTGAGAAACTTTCACATGCAATTTCGGGCACTGGGAGGCAATTTCGGGCACAATGCTGTGTCTATACGCAATCAAGTAAATTAGCTGAACTAGCAAATTTACTCAATTCCAAACTGGCCTCACTTCCATTTCTTTCGAAATTGAGAGGAATTCCTCCCATGTGATAAACTCCTAAGATGAACCTATTATGGCGTTTTCTTGGCAAGATATGTTCAGAGGAAGTTTGCCATTGTCTTCCCCTGAGGCTGAGAGAGTGTGACTTGCCCAAGGTCACCCAGTGGGTTTAATGGTTTTGCTAGGAATCAGATGCTGGTCTCCAGAATTGTAGTCAAACACTCAAACCACTACACTATGCTTGCTCTCCAGGGTGTAAACTGGAAAGAAAAAAAATGAGGGTGTGGGACAGAGGGAAGGATAGTGAATTGACTTTCATAATAATAATAATAATAATAATAATAAAATTTATTTATATACCGCCCTTCCGGTGATCAGGGCGGTGTACAACATATGCAAACATTAAAACATCAGAGATTAAAACAATCCAAATGTTTCTTAACCTTGTTGTACCCCGCCTCGATTGTTTTACAGAGGGGCGGGTAAGAAATAATAATAATAATAATAATAATAATAATAATAATAATAATTAATGTAACAGTAGCAATAAATACCACTTTTAGTCCCTTGAGTGTGTGGCAATCAACAGGAAATCCAGATAGGTTAGAAAAAATAAAGACATTACCTTCCCATATAAGAATTCAGCCCCTTCTCATGAAATATTACACCAGTCCCCAAATTTCTAGCATGGCGAGAGACTAATGTACTGAAAATCATTCATAGCTACAACTTATATTTGCTGTTTTCAAATTATCTAAATGCACAACTAAATATTACTGTATTGCTAGAAATTTGGGGACTGAAGGAAATTTTCGTGTGTGTGTGTGTGTGTCAGAATTCTTATTTGAGAGGCCAGTTCCTTAATTCCTCCTTGTAACCACAATGTGGAGGAAATGTATCCTGTCCCAAACCATATGAAGCAGAATATTTCATTTTACAGATGGGCAAGCAAGCTCGAGTGGTTCTGACTTAACCAAAGAGACCATCACATGCTGATTCCATAGCTAACATGAACATTTCAATCCAGGTCTGTAAGGTTGCAGTCCAGCACTCTATCACCAAACCACACCAGCATACAGCTGGATTTTCTGCTCTTCAATAAGCAATGGCAGATTCTTGAGTGATTCCAGCAGGCAAGGAAAAATAGGTTTCTAGAAACTGTCTGTTTGATTAATCTGACATTAAATCTGTGCAGATGCCACAAGAATGCCCCATCCACTTTCCACAGGCTTTCCTTTTCCTCTTCCATCGCGCTGTGTGCATTCAGCAGTGTTATTGTTATTGTTCTCAGCAATGCCCTGTTTGCACCGTCCTTTTGTCATAAAAGCATACATTCGTTTGCTGAAGATCCCTGTCCATAAATCAACAGCCCAAACCTTTCTTTGACTCTAAACGAAGGTCAATCAAAGCCAGCAGGTAACGACTGCTGATACCTTGGCAAGGGAAGAGAACATCAGCTCTCTGGGAGCCCATATACTAAGAGGCTGGCGGAGGCTCCTAAACAACAAACTCAACCCTGGAGTCTGTAGCATAATCCCTTTGATCAGCAAGGCTGGGGTTATTGTAGGGTCAATGCTGACATAAAACCAACCAATCAACCAAGACCACCTAGGTATTTAAATTAATCTTCCCCCTGTGAAGTAAAGGGGGAATACAATTTTCTTCAAGGATTTCTTTTCCCTTGAACAGAGCTCCATGTGCTGTCTGTTTTCCCTTCCCTTACATCAATGCTATTGAGAATGGTATTGTTATGGCAAATACTTATTTCCCCCAGTGCTATCTCCCCTACTGCCACCTTCATAATGCAGATCAGAAAAGAGCCCCCACATCTCTTTCTGTATGTGTGTATGTATGTGCACATATATATATATATTTAAAATCTTCTTAACCTACAGAACTTTTTAGCGGTCAAGCTATGGTACTGAGACCAGTTTTTCTAAAGGATTTCTTTAAATCTTACATGTGATTAAATAATACACAAATATCCCCCCCTCCCCATTTCTTCTTGCAGACAGCTAGTGGAATCAATTTGCTATGGTTATGCTTCCCGTCAATTGTTTAGAATTTCCAGGATTTAATCTTTCATCCATGTGTATATCCTCTATTTACCTTTGAATGAGATAATGCATTATGCATTGGGCTTTATAGAAATGAACCATGAAACCCTATTTCTCCCCCATCCTGAAGAACAGAAAGTCACACTCTGCTTTCTTAGTCGAAATATTAGTCCCTATTATTATGGCAGCTGCCGAGAGACGAAGGTGAAGCAACTTACGCACTGGTTTAGAGAGGGCTCAGCAGCTGATACAGCCATGTTCAGAGCAGGTTTTAAGTGTCATAATGCTAAAGCTGCCTGATCTCTGGCTGGTAGAAGCTGCATGTCAGAGAAGCTGCATCAGGTGATATAAAAACAGGTGATATAAAAACAGAGCCACACTTTCCTCTAAGGGAAACCTGAGGAACATATTGCTGGCCATGCTCTCTAGGGCTGATGGGAGTTGCAGTCCAGCACCTTTGACAAGGTCATGTTCTTTACTCCTGCTCTGTGATAATGAATGATGCATGATTTGTTGTTCCTTTCTTCCAAAACAGTATGTAAACAGTCTATTGGGCAAATGCAAAACTCTTCTCCATGGCTGTAAGTGTCTGGGGAGCATTGCCCAAACCATACATAGCTTTCCATGTAGAACTACTCTTATACAGTTGTGTGGCCATGCTACAACTTCCATCAGGCCCAGCCAGGGAGTGCAATAGCCAGAAATGCTAGAACTGCAATGCAAAATCAGAACTTGGAAAAGTTTTTGGATTCCAGATGGCTACTTCTAAAACTCTGATCCAAACACTGAGAGGATTTCAGCTGAAAAAGACTGAACTTAACCACCACCACCACCACCACCATCATCATTTTATTTATATAGCACTGTAAATTTACACAGCACTGTACATACAAGCTTTTTTAGTTAGACGGTTCCCTGCCCTCCTGCTTATAATCTAAGAAGACACGAGACAAAAGGAGAAGGGATTGGTGGAGGGGAAGGGGATCAGATCCAGCACTTCAACTCTCCCTCAGAGTCCTGGACCAAGGCAGATGGACTGGAGGGAGGGCTCTTCTTTCTTTCAGAAAAGGCCTGATGGAGCTGGCTTGCCTATCTTTCTCTCCCTTAGGATGATGGTGGATGAGGGAGGGCTTTTATTCTTTCAGGCGAGGACTGATGGAGCTGGCCTGCTTCTCTCTCTTCTTGGATGGTGGTGGAAGTAGTATCAGATCAAATATGCAATAACAGTCAGATAACAATCACACAATGCCTGGAAACGCTTTCCTAAATAATATGGTCTTCAACTCAGTTTTGAAACCTTTGGCCCGTTCTAGACGGGCACAAAGCGGCATTTTAAGGGCTAAAAAGCCCACCATTAGGGTTAGGGAGGGCGTAGCTTTTACACCCTCCCTAGGCCTAAAGCGTATTGACGTTGCCATTTTAAAATGGTGGTGTCCATACGGACGCACTTTCAGAACATCATCATGTGCGCAGCTGTTAGATGCGCTGCACACATGATGACACTTTTGCGCCACAGGAGGGCGCAAATCGCGCCCTTTCCGTGGCGCAAAAAATGAGCTCCAAATGGAGCTCCATTTTGACATCAGGTCTTTGCTGTGGCAAAGACCCAGGGAGGAAGGGGCTGCAGCGGTGGCCCCTTCCTCCCTTCATCCCCACCTCCGTAAGCAGGGTGCAGCGGGAGCCCAGGGCGCCTGCTGCACCCTGCTTAGAGGCCACAGGGAACTGGCAGTTTGCCAATTCCCCGCGGCTTTCAAAAGCGGCAGGATGAGGCCACGGAGGCTGCCGGTGCAGCAGCCTTGGCCCCATCCCGGCGCTTAAAGGGGCGGTCGCGGACCGCCCCTTTTGGGTGGTCTAGATCAGAACACTGATCTGCAGAACACTGACCCCCTGAAATGGACAGAAATGCTGTGATGTATTGTTGAGGGTGAAGTATGGGTAGGGGCCAGTCAGTCAAAAATTATTGTAATTAGCGTAAAAACAATTATAGAAATATATTGCAAACTTTATCTTTGGTCTTTGTATGCAGGCATAAACCCAAAGCCAAGAATTTGCCAAAAGTAATGCATATGTTAAAATCACTTAACAAAAAGCATAGCTTTCCCAAAGGTTGCCACCAGGGCTGGCTCTAGGTATTTGATGAGAAGGGGAACATAATACATGATGGAGATGAAATTTTAAAAAATGATGGAAACAATACACAGAAGAGCTATATATAAATGCAAAAGGATAAATGATACATGGGAAGAAGAAACATATGAAGATTAATCCCAAATTCTGGAAAGTCAAATGAAAGGCACACTGAAAGCAATTTGGGAAGAATAAATCATCAAGAACAGATAACATACCAATAGAACTGCTACATTTCACAGAATCAAGTTCAGTTCCAACTAAAATCTGCCAACAAATATGGAAAACAAAGCAGTGACCCACACAGGAAAAAGATCAATATAAATTCCTATACACAAAAACTACAGGACCATTACACTAATTTTTTGGGCAAAAGGGAAATCATTCCGAATGCAATAATGGGTGTTACGTTATTTCGTATTATAGCATCTCACGCAATTTCGGGCAATGGGCAGTCATTTTCGGGTAATGGGAAGTCATTCTGAATGCATTCCGAACGCAATTGGAATTCAAGTAAATTCACTAAACTAGCGAATTCACATGAATTCGATTTGGCTCCAATTGGCTCCATTCTAAATAAAGAGAAATTCCTCCCGTCTCTTGCCATACCTTGGATTAAACATTAATCAGACTGGAGACTGTAGTCAAGATAATAATAATAATAATAATAATAATAATATATTTATAGAAGGTTAGGATTGGAAAAGGCAGCTATGAAAGAACTGCATAAAATCCTAAAGAGCAAAGGCAATAACTCTGAACATTAAAGTGAGGATTGTCCAAGCCATCACACTCCCTCACCACCATGTAAGGATGTGAGAGCTGAACAGTGAAGAAAGCAGTTGGAAGAAAATCAACTAATTTGAAATCTGGCGCTGGAGAATAAAAAAAGTTCTATAACAGATCAAATCAGATTCCCTCTGGTTGCCAGGATGACTAAATTGAGACTATCGTACTTTGGCCACATAATGAGAAGGCATGACTCATTAGAAAAGACAAAAGTGGTATGAAAGATAGAAGGCAGCAGAATGAGAGGCAGGGTGAATGTCAGATGGTTGGACTCAAATCAGTGAGGCCACAGGCCTAAACCTGCAGGGCCTGAGCAGACATTGAGAACAGGGAGTTTTGGAGATGTCTTATTCAAGGTTGCCATGGTTGATTCAAGGGCAGTTAACTACAAATGGAGAGCCAGCGTGGTGTAGAAGTTTGAGCATTAGACTGTGACTCTGGAGACCACTGTTCAATTCCTCACTCAGCCATTGGGTGAGTCACACGCTCTCAGTCCCTCCAAAATCCGTGATGGGTTCGCCTTAGGTTCACCATAAGTCAGAAACAACTTGAAGGCACACAACAACACAATTGCAATAACAAAGATCAATATTAAAGGAGGGAGGGGGGATGCACAGACGTGAGATTGTTTGATCTGCAATTTGTTTCATAAGTAGCTTGTTCAACAAGTAGCTGGCTTTATTCAATATTCGGGACTGCAATTCAATATCTTCAAGGCATTTGCAGCAAGGTTAACTTTGCACTATCATAGCTCAAAGTCAGTAAGAAAGGGACTGAAATCCCATATTTGCAATGATAAAAAGGATCTTTTGTTTCCAGGAGGCAGGGCCCATTTCCTCCACAGCAGACAGTATAAATTCCGATGTCTGCTTAAATATTACCTTCAGCCATTGGAACAGAGAAAGCTTGACAGCTTGTTTTAACCAACATTAGATCCGGTTCAGCAAAAATTCTTGACATTTTAGTGAAAACTGGGAGAGGATGTTTACACAGAAATGTATTTTGGATTGCATCCAATTTGGCCAGAGCCCATAATGGGACCCCATATAACAACTGTGGCATCATCCTAACTGTTGTTTGACACCACTTTTATACTTGTTCTGTGGCATCCTGGGTTTTGTGGTTTTACAAGGTCTTTGGCCTTTTTACCAAATTGATACAGTGTCTTAGTGGTTAAGATGCCAATTCTGATAATCGGAAGACTGGAAGGTTGGCAGTTTGAGGCCTGAGTGCTGCATGATGGGGTGAGCTCCTGTCACTAGACCCAGCGATGATGAGATAACAATGTGAGTTGGTACCTGAAGAGGCTGGGCTGCAAATCACGAAGTACCATGATGAAAACATGCCTTTAGAAACAGAGATTGTGCTGTGTAAATACTGAATTAACATCTGAGTTTGGTAATAGGTTGCATGAAGGCCAGGCATTTGTGGCTGAAACTCAGTTAAATGATGATGACCATCATTCAGCACTTCAGCCCAGTCTGTGAATTCCTAATCAGATGCAAGCCCCCCTGAGTTGAATCGAACTTACAACTTTAATATAATGAGAGTCTAGCATATACCAGTCATAGTGTCAAGCAAGAGTTTTGGGGATTGGGAGAGCAACAGAGAAACAATTGGAAGGGCAGAGTGAGGGAAGGAGAAGGAAAATAATGAATGTAGGTAGGGTTTTTGTGTCAAGATTTGTTCAGAGAGGGTTTGCCATTGCCTTCCCCTGAGAGAATGTAACTTGCTCAAGGTCAGCCAGTTGGTTTCCATGGATGACTTGCTATATTGTTGTAAGGAATGTTTTTCTGCCCAAGAGTAAATATGAGTGTAAGAGGAGTTTACAGGGGGACTGTTTTCTAGTGGAGAATGGGATTAAAGGCAAATGGGTGGGACCAAAAATACCAGCATATTTGTGTTTAATGCATTGACTGTCAATAACTGAGTCTTCACAACATTTTGGATTGGTGAGAAAACACACAAAAGAAGGGAAAATCCTGAATGACAAATGTTAAAGATGCAGCCATCTGGGGTTTGCAGAGGAGTAAATTGGGGCCTGAGTCCTTACATCCTGAATTGTAAAAAAAATATAGTAAGGGACTAGGACTAAAAAAAGATGCATGGGAAGCAGAATGAACTGTTGATAGTGCTGTACACATCTGGAAGACAAGGAGGACAAGGAGGAGTTTTTGGCGGTTTTGGGTGTTATCAGGGATTAGAGTCTTATTGTAGAAGAGAAAGTGCCTTCAGAATGATGTTTTATTTCATAAAAATACAAGTTAATTTGAAGGCACAGTCATGAGGTTCAGAAGTATTGTTTTATTGGTATCTACAAATGAAGTTCACAATTGTTACATGCCTGACAAATCATTGCTAGAATCTCACCGCATCATAAGCTCGGGGAGTTTGTGAGATCTTACTGCATCCTTCCTTCTTGCATCACTGCACATTTTTCTAAGGCTGCAAGCTGATGCTTACTTACCTGGGACTAAGTGAGTATGGAAGTGAGAATTGCTTCTGAATAGACATGCATAGCATTGTGTTGTAAAGGGCAAGTAGTGTTCTTTGGAAGAAAAAAAATGCTTGTATAGTTAATGGGATGCATTTCAGAATGTTTACCTTAAAACAGTCCAGTTAGTTCAATACCTTATGATTTTCTTTCAAAGCAGCATTGTTTCCCTTACTGTAATTTTTGAAAAGTCCACTCCAGCGGTAGAACAATTTTGAAGTTGTTGGCTTTAATGGACTATATTTAGCCTTTAATAAATATTCCTTTATTTGAAAATGCTTCAGTGAAGCCCAAGCTAGAAGGTGAGCACTGTACTTAGAGGTGCTAAACAGTTATAATAACTGTACAAATAAGCAGCTTTTAATGTATGTATGTATGTATGTAAGTGTGTATATATAGCATATAATGGACTAGACATTTGCTAGTATTTAAGGATCTAAGGAAAGTTTAGCAGTAGATTAACATGGCAAAATGTGGAAGGAAGAGGGAGAAAGCTAGTAAATAAATACTACTTGATGGCAATGACAGTACAGCAGCCTTGTGGGCTGTAAAATTTGGCAAGATCAATGTGAACAATAAAAATCCATATGTGTTCCTGGATTTTGTTACCTTTAAGCTGAATTCCGCTTTCTTATAGTTATAACTTAAAAAGGAAATTTTTTTAAAGACAGTGATAATGATGACCATGGCATTATGGAAACACGTGACAGAACCATCTCTTTCTAATGCTATATTGTTTCAGAGACAATAAGCTGTCCTCTGAGGTTTTAGTGCAGCCTTTGCTAATGTGTTGGTCTGCAACTCCCATCAACCACCACCAGCATGATACCAAGCATTTGGAATGGCCTTAACTTAGGGAAGACTGATATACTGGAATCACTATGCCATTGTTGTATGCCAGAGATGTCTCCTGCTTTAAACATCACAGGCATTAGCATGATAGTATCATGTAGTCTGAGAGGCAGCATAGTATAGTGGTTTGAGTGTTGGACTAAGACTCTGGAGAACAGGGTTTGAATCACTGCTCGGCTGTGAAACCCACTTGGTGACTCTGGGCAAGTCACACTGTCTCAGCCTCAGAGTCTGGCAGTGGCAAATCCTGTCTGAAGAAGCATGCCAAGGAAACCCTAGTGATAGGTTCACTTTAGGGTTGCCATAAGTTGAAAACGACTTGAAGCACACAACAACAAATAAGGTGGTCCAAAAATACCCCCAGCACCACCTTGTTTCTTTGATTGCCCTTGAGCCCCTCCTTCCTTCCTTCTTTCTTTGCAGCCTTGTTTTTTTGTGTTGTAGAAGAAGATTAAAGTTGGAAGATAAGGATGATTGACAGCAACACTGGAAGGGCTGGGGAAGTTTTTTTTACTGGTGTCTGCAAGAGCTGTCAGTAGAACTGATAGTTGCTACAGGTATTCTGAATACCTGTTTTTGTGTGTGTGTGTGTTTTTTTTACAGGCTGCTTTGAGAAGCTGCATCAAGTCTGAAGGATGTTGTGCATGAGTATGATCTGACAGAAGACTTCTTTGGATTTTCCCTTGACATGGGATAGTTTCAGTTCCTGAGCATGTGCCATGTTTTCAGGCTTTGTTAGTGCCATGTCACATCAGGAGAGGTGGCTGTGTTCCTTGTCATGCTTCATACAATGTTCTCAATTGGAATGGCCAGAAACAGAATTTGGAAAAGTTACTTTTTAAATTACTACTCCTAGAATCCCCCAGCCACACACCCATTTTTTCAGAACCAATATATGACAGTGTAAATGCTGGAGAAACGTAACGCTCCTGAAACATGAATGCTTCCTTGAGGGACAGCAAGTTGTGCTTGTTGAGAGAATGGACAGCAACTACACAGGGAAGGATGAATTTCTGGAGGATTCCTGTAGATTCCAGAAGAGACAAGTCAGACTGCATCTTGGGAGCCTAGATGTATCCTGAGGGGCATGTTAACACCTATGATTGTAGCTCTTCTGTGAGGACTTTAAATTTGTGGCTTCTGTTGAAGGCAATACTGTACTTATTTTATTGCACTGTACTGCAACTGTTTAATATCTTTTATTTTTTATGACAGCTTGAGACGGTTCCTCTCTTAAAGGCAACCAACAAAGAATGATAAATGAATATTTTTTTTTAAAAAATTGGGGGACCATTGTTGTTTGATATCCCTGACACTGAAAAAAGATGACAGGAACTATTAATTCAGGACAACCAAATACCACTGTGGATAACCATTGGGGGCCTTACTTAGTTATTTCATTCCGGATGCACTTTGAGTTTCTCAGGGAGATGATAGCAGCTCCAGACGCACACTAGTTACATTACCTCTGGTGATAATTAGATGCATGCGTCATTAACTATCTTATAGGGATTAATGCCAGCAATTATATAATACCAAAGTTAATTAAGCCCGGCTGGTAATGTATATAGTGCAGTGGCCTTACCACTAGGGATTATCCCTTTGGACACAGCAACATGCATGTGTACCCCAATAATTAGGAGTACCTGATAACAATTGTAGCAGAGGTGTGGTCACGTAAGAGCTCCTGATAGGCATTTGCCTCATGAGTGACCTACGGCCTCTTCTTCCTGTAACTTGTCAACATTTCTGATGATACAAGCCCCATTTGGAAGGTCTCTAGTGATTTAGTATTGGTTTATTCAGCAGAATGCTGGAGGAAAATGAAAATAAGCTCTCATTCGGATTCTGGGTCAGTGGGCAGGAGCAATTCAAATTCAGCACCTTGCTCTAAGCTACGCAGCACACGAGGGACCGTTTCTTACTCTTCTCCTTCCTATCACGCTGCGAGTTTGTAGGGGCTTATGGTATTACTGCAAAACACTCTGAGCATGCACAGCATGAAGAAGCAGGATGAAGGGTACATTTGGATGCGCCGCACTAAAATCAGATAAACTTGCCGGATTCAAGGGCCTTGGGATGCCGGCTGATTGCATGTGGGAATTAATAAAACCCACATTTGGCTAGCACATGCTGTGCCCACAAGGAAGAAGTCTGTGGATTTCCAACATATTGAAACTGTTCAGCATCTTTATTAATTCCAACACAAACCTGCCAATTAACCATGGGCAGAAGGCTAAAAATGGCCTCTGATATGTTTATGTTTTTCACCAGTCTGTCAGTGGAAGACAGCTCACCCTTTTCTTCGTTAGCAAAGTTTCAAATGGAATTATTTCCACAAATCAACACAAGCTGGTGTTCATACACACAACACTGCAGTCTCTAGTCTAGACTATTTTTTGGCATAAATGATTATGAGAAAACATGTATGTGCCTTCAAGTCACTTTATGACACCTTATGTCAACATATGGCGATCTCATGAATTTTGTGCGATTTTTTTGAGGCAAGGAATCCTCAGAGGTGATTTTGCCAGTTCCTTCATCTGAAATATAGCATACAGTACCTGGTCTCAATTGCAGTCTTCCATCCAAGAACTGATCAGAGCTGACACACACACATACTTCCCAAATCAGCCAAATCAGCTTTGGCATATGAGACAGTAAAACACACAACCATTTCTCCCTCTTTCCAGCAATATTTTTTTTTTAAAAAATAATGAATTGAATAACCAGCAATTTTGTGTTAACCAAAATCAACAGGCTGAGCTAGCTGCCTCATTGTCTAAAGGTAGGGCTGGCCCTGTAGATCAAGGTTGTGAACCCAAGATAAAAAAAGGACATCAGATGTAGCTTACAGAAGTAGCAAGGTGTTTCTAGCTCCTCATGCTACCAAATTTGTTCTATTTTCCCCTTCTTAACTAATTTTCCTCAATAAATAAGATGGAAGAAGTGGGAAAATAGCAAGGGAAGATTATGAGAGGGAAATTACATACCTGAAGCCCACATAAAATTCAGTGGATGAGGTGGGGCACCATATTGCTAGAAGTCTCTTCCAGAACTGCTCTTAGACTCATGAAATCAGCAATCTTTAGTAAAATTATTCTTATTGTTAATATCATTATTTTATTCATTTATATTCTGACTTCAGAAATCTCAGTAATAGGACTGCAGGCACCTTCCAAATGGTTAAATAAGTACAGTTAAAGTCGATAAAAAAAAAAAAATCATTCACACACACACAATTAATAACCAAGACTAAAAAAACCACCATAAGCAAAATGTTTCAGTTTTCATTGTCAGTTGCTAAAGATTAATATACATATAAACAATTAAACAATCTATAGAGTTAAAACCAGTTAAAATTAATTAAAAGACAGAATATTAAAAAAAATTAACAGCATGCCATTAAAAAATGCTAAAAGTCTGAAGGAACTGGAAACTTTTCATGGGAAGATAGAAAGATAGCAAGGGCAGAGCCATTCCAGCCTTGCTAGGGAGGGAGTTATAGTTTGGGAGCAGCCACTGAGAAGGCCCTTCCATTTGCTTGCACCAAATGAGTTGGGAAGTTAAAGCTATAGAAAGAAGGGCCTCTCCCGAAGGTCTCAGAGTACAAAAAGGGCCCCATAGGGAAAAATGGTCATTCAGATAGCCTAGACCAGAACTCTATAGGGCTTTATAGATCATAGCTATCATTTTGAATTATGCCTGGAAATTGAATGACAGCGTCTGGAGCTGCTGCCACAATAAAAATAGAACTCAGACTTTTCATTTTAAGATTCCACTATCTACAGCCGAGTATCCTTTCTCTTTTCCCCAACAACACAAAACCACATTAATGGCCTAATGTCTATTAGTTAGTCATTGGTTTTCATAGTTTTTAGTATGCCATAGTGATTTGAGTGTTGGACTCCGACTCTGGAGATCAGGGTATGATTCCCAATTTGGCCCATTGAGTGACCTTGGGCATGTCACGTGCTCCCAGCCCTAGAAGAAGGCTACACAAACCTCCTATGAACAAATCTTGCCAAGAAAACCCCATGATGGGGTCGCCTTAGAGTCTGCATAAGTAAATAATGACTTGAAGGCACATAACAACAACAACAATTTTTTGTTACTAATGGAATCTGGCTTTTAAGTGTGCATTGTTACAGATACAGATATGTAGCTTAGAGCATGCTAATAGAAGCACAATGTCATTTTTTTCATGATTATAAATTTTTATGTGGAAATCCTGCTCTTCAAAGGAACATGTTTTGGGGTGCATGCATGCATGTGTTTATGTGTATGAATGAGTGTCTAGTGTTTCCTTTGAAAAAAAGGAACTTTTTCCAGGAAAAATTAGGTTTCTAATTTCTAATTTCAACTGGTTATGTTGAAGCAGTATTTTTAGTTAATGACAGTTCCAGGCCTATTGTTTAATAACACACAAAGACCTGGTGAATGGTAGATACCTTTAATAAAATATTAGTAGTAAAATTCTTGGTATTTTGGGTTGAAATGGTTGGTGTTAGTTTAAATAGCACTTTCTTTAAAAAAATAAAATTTCCACAGTGATTTATATTTTCATGGCTGGAAATGACTTCTGTAATCACATCTGCAGCCACATCTGGTGAATAAAATGATTTGGATCAGTGGTACAAATCCAGGAATATTCAGGTGTCACATTAACAATACTCTTTAATACTAAAGCTGTATACAGTGGTCCCCCGGGTTACGAAGGTAATCCGTTCCGGGATTACCTTCATAACCCGGAAGCTTTCGTTTCCCGGGGGACCGCTATTCGCAATGGACCGCGCGGCCGATTTAAAGGGGCCGCACGGTTTTTTTATTTCGTATCCCGGGGGATCTTTCGGATCCCGGGGGATAGTTTAGCGATCCCGGGGTTTTCGCAACCCGGGGGATTCGTAAGCCAGGGGACCACTGTATAGTTAAAACTTCCAAATAGGCTTGAGTTTCATTCTTTACTTTTGCAGTTAGCTAAGGTGTATCACTTTCTTCTTTATGGGTATTTTAAAAGCATTCCTCATGACTTCATTAGCCTAATGTGAGATGGCTAGTACCACAAGAAATAAAGAAATTTATGTGTCAAGAAAGTCCCATGGTCTTATAGCCTAGAGGTGGGATTTGCCAAATAATTGCTCTCCCATACCACATAGAGAAAGAAAGATGTCTTACATATCAAAAAGTATCATTTTTCTTTGATTGTTTAGGTTTTGGATGGTATTTTCTGCCAGAGTTTAAGAAAATAATGTAGGTTGCATGACGGGGTGACCTAAACCAAGGGTGAGGAAAAAGTAGATTTGGATCTACCAACTGAACTGTTAGCCATGTGTTGTAAATTACCAATAATTTCTGGCTCTGAATTGGCTCAGTACAATAGCAACAAAATAGCCTCCTCCGATCACCACACAAAATTATACTGCTGGATTTGGGATTTTATACAGAACTGGATTTTGTGCATTTTTGTTCAATTCTAACATCAGATGCTGCCTCAGTTGGAAACTATTTATACACATGCTTGGGTAGGTTGAGGACATGGAAGAACTAAAATGTAAAAGATACAAACATTGATTATTAGCTGAACAGAAGTCAGTAACAAACCATAGTTGGGTGGTAACAAAAATGTTTTTGTTAACAAAGAGAAACACATATATAATTTGTTTTAGCTATAATGCCTTCTGCACCTTGCTCCAGCTTGGCTGGTGAATCGCCAGATTCTAGTAAAAACTAAGCAAATCTTGTAAAGCTGAAATCTGGTGCCCCTAATCTAATCAAAGAGATTTGGGAGCAATATATTGAATCTTGTTTGTCTGCAGTGTCAGGACTAGATGACTTGATTGGCTGTTCCCTACCAGAGCAGAAACAGTTAAGGAACATATAGGGAATAGAAATGGTGGTAATTTATCCCAGGAGAGACTATCAGCTCAAGGAAGCAGCAGAAAGATTGGTGATTCAAAAGGCCATTGTGGAGTCAATGGCTTCCTAAAACAAATCTCACAGTCATTCACTTGACACACCATTTCCTATTGGTAGACCAAGCTGAAAGTTTCACCCAAATACACTAGTGGGTTTAAGAATTTTTGATACGTTGTTTTGCTCTTTTCTATGTAGGTCAATATAGCTGCTCCTTTGGATAGGAGTGCATGGAAGATTTATGGTGCTTGGGGGACTAGTCAGAAAGCATTGGCCACATTTTTCTAAGAACCAGAGATCTGCTCAAACGGGCACCACAATCTCCCATCCATATCACTGCTTTTTCCTGACATGCAAATAGCTGGGCTCCCCCTCATGGCCACACCTCTGTCTGTAATCAAGTAGGGAAGTGTTAGTATGATCCAGGCTGTAGACAGTTTCAGCCACAGCTATTCCTGATATCACAGTGGCAGGGGGTGGCAAGGATAAGGGGTGAAGAATGCAGCCACAACCACAGACGGGCGTCTCTGTGTACTGTGTACTGTCTCATCCCAATTTAACAATCCCATTATGTAATTTGGTCCTGTGGCTGTGAGAATTAGGAGAACTTCATTGTGGAACACAGCCAAAAGGCAATAAATACTTCAGAATCTTCTACCCCTTATATTATAGTTAGCCCTCCATATCCATGGATTCTTTATCCACAGATTCAAAGATCCACTGCTTGAAAATATTTTTAAAAATATTAATTCTGAAAAGCAAACCGTGATTTTATCATTTTATATAAGGGACACCATTTTACTCCCCCACTGTATTTAATGGGACTTGAACAACGATGGATTTTGGTATCCATGGGGGGGGGGCCTGGAATCAAACTCCAGTGGATACAACGGCACACTGTAATTGTTTCACATACTTGTCAGTTTTTACTTACACTGTGTCTGAAGAGGGAAGGGTTAAACATCTGCTTCATGTGCACTGTGGTCCAAATGAAGAAATGAGTCTAGAGAGCTTATCGCAGGTATTATTAAATTGGCTTACCTCTATCCAGTTTAAGGGTTAATTCGGGTGGCACCCTGATCTTATCGTAAACTTTTTATCACAGAAATTGCCACCTGAATACGTCCCGGGGCATCCTCAGTTCTTTTCAAATCTGGGAGTTTTCCGATTTAAGAAAATGGCTGCCGGAGTGGCTATGCAAGTGGAGATGAACCTGGGCTGTATTTGGGCAGCAATTTCAGCAGTAAAAAGCATATGATAAGATCAGGGTGCCACCCAAATTAACCCTTAAACCGAATAGAGATAAGCAAGTTTAATAATACATGCAATAAGCTCATATGTTTGTTTGCTACGCATTCCCTAAAAACAGAGTTTACACGTACCTCATAACAAATAACATACATATGTTTTGCAATAACTAGCTGGCATCCCATTAGGCAGTTTTCATGTAGTAAGTTATATACATGATCCTGCAACTGCTTTGTATTAACATTTGCAAAAGTGGTACCCTTGACATGATTGCAAATGCCCCTAGGAGCCAGCCATCCCAAACAATGGGAGTTCTGTGGTACTGGCGAGTGGAGTGCAGCCGGATGACATAGCCACCCCCCTCTCATCAGCAAGCGATGGTGTGAGGAACAGAAGAAGCAGGGCCCCTTGTGTGGTCCTTCTTGTTGCGACTCTTTGTTGCATGATCACACAGTGAGAGGGGGCTGATCATGTCATCCTGTGGAGTTCCACCCACCAGCACCCCCAAATTCTGTCACTCTGGATGTCTGACTGGTTTTTAAGGTGGGTTTCAGGGATCAGATCAGGAGATGGAGCATAGCTTCAATATTGCAGCTACACCTCTGATCTTGGCATCAAGGCATAACAAAGTTTAGTAGTATACCTAGTATATTTGACACCTGGTGTGGATCATTTTTTTACTATCCCTCCATCTTTCTTCAACAGCTTTTTAGGGTCTGATGGAGCTGCTGCCTGGGCAGAAAAGGGAGATGACTTTCTTTCCTGCTTGGCCATCAGATCCACTTGACTCAGAAAGCAGCCCCTTCCTACCAGAAGCTGCTGTTGGGAATGGATTGCTGCTCCCACGCTACAGCCTTTCTGTGTCTGGCAGAGCTGCTGGATGATCAACAAGGGGAGGCAACTTTCCCCCACCCAGCCACCATACCTGCCAGATCTGGAAGTCAGCCTCAACGAAGTTACTTTACAATTGTAACAGGGAGAACTTTGTTTCTTTTCCAGTGTAATTGTAATGATGTTTAAATTACTTATGAAATTGCAGACTGTATGTGACCTCATTTCTTAAGTCACAGTTTTCAAAGCCATAGCCACATTGGTCTGCTTCAGTATATTGTAGTCAATCTGTGTATCTGAAGAAACAGATTGTTCATTCTTGAAAACTCATGCTAAAATAAATCTGTTGGTTTTAAAAAGCCACAAGATTTCTCTCTCTTTTTTTCCTTCTCTACTTTTTATTACTGTACAGTACTTCTTAAGTTTGCCTTATACCTCAGGCCAATAGGTTGTAACATTTTGGCTTTTAAAAAAGATAGCTAATAGCAACAATTGCAGTTATTTTTTAAAAATGAAAAAGGGAAGAGTTACTATTAACAGACTTTAAGTACATTAACAAAATACTCTGGACGACTTAGATCTGTAATTATAACTAATTATTTTTAAAATAGCTTTTAAAGTGCTTATTCAGGGGTAGCCATGCTGGCCATATATAGCAAAGTACAATAACATCCAAAATCCATAAAACAGTGAAACCTTTATTTGAACAACCCAAATGCACAGAATACATGATGCTAGCTTTCAAAGCTCTACTGAATGAGGTAATGGACCTCTCCCTTTTCAGTATTACTGAGTACAGGGAATCCTACAGCCACAGAGCCAAGTAGAAGGGAAAAAAAATCGTCTTAGAAAACTCTGCGCATAGTTGATGAGTCATACTTTTGAAAACCAATTCGTGTGACTGCTGTCTTTGTGGCTGCTGCCTCTTTTCTCTGCAGCATGTGGAGTGGAAATCTGAGTCAGCTGTCATTAGCTGAAGGTGTCAGTTTTGCATGCCATTGCAATCCCACAGTCAAAGAGATTATGTCCCAAATGGCTAGTTTCAGGCTTCTGATGACTGAGCCAGGCAATGTGCTTGCCATGACAAAAGAGTTACCACAGCTGAATCAGAATGAAGGAGAAAAGACTTGCCATCAGCATGGAGTCTGGTGCCATCGTATGGTCTCCATACTTTTCAAGCACTTCCCTTCCCCAACATTATCAGATTGCTGGAGTCCAAACCAGGAATTTAACACTAAATTAGAAGTGACGTGAAAATGATTCCCCCCACACACACTTCCTCCTCCTCCTTCTTTAATTATAACCTGTGTTTTCCCCAAGGCTAGGATTCAAAGTGGCTTACAAATTTCAAATGATGATAATATAGTTAAAAACATAAAAAGTCAACTTTAAAGTAGAATTTCACTATTAAAACCATTAAAATAAAATTAAACAGTATTAAAACAAACTGAAAACATAACTCAAAAATGGAGAAAAGCAGTTAAAAGTAGAATTTAAAATAATACAACATCCTCTTAAAAGCCATTTCCTTGAAAGCTTTTTGGATCTATAAGCCTATGAGAATAAAAAAAAGTATTTGACTGTAGACAGAAGGAGAGTAAGGAGGGAGCCATTTTAGCCTCCCCAGAGAGGGAGTTCCAGGACCTAGGGGCAGCCACTGAATATATCCTGTTTCATGTATGCATCAACTGCACCAACTGAAGGTGATTAGACTGAAATAATGGGATCTCAGGGTCTGGACAGGCTCATATAAGTTGGTCAAACAGCCTGGTCATCTGCTCTAAATTCATCTGTATGATGAAAATAGTCCTTGAGTGGTTTTTTTCATATTGAAAGGTATGGCAGTAAAGCAAGAAAGCAAACAAACAAACAAACAATATATGCCATCTTCAGTCCTATTGTCCATAATTGTTTTATTCTCCCTTCATGGGAAATAAATCTGTCAATGACATGATGCTTCTCATTGTTAGTCGCTGGCAAATGTAAGAGGGAAGGTGGTGATGCTCCCACCTCCTGCTTGTGGGTTTCCCATTTGCATTGGATTGGTCACTGCGGGAACAGAATGCTGATTTGGTTTCGCGCAGCCTTTCGTATGTTCTTAATAGTATTTTTATTTCTATGCCATGACTGTGTTCCCCGTTGCATTCTGCATGCAGCTATTTTTTCTTACTTTATAACAACTCACTGGCTTTGAAAAGTTCCTCATAAACTGCTGGCATCAGTTGATATGAGTGCAGTCTCTTGTATGCTTTAAATGCCATTGCACTGTGTCAGAGAAATACCACCAGATCAACTGTTAGATATCAGTATTGGCTGGAATCCTATTAGTGGCACATGCATTCATATTGAGGAGGGAGAAAGCTTGTTTTCTGCTGCTCCAGAGACTGGGACCCGGAACAATGGATGCAAGCTACAGGAAAAGAGATTCCACTTCAACATTAGGAGAAACTTCCTGACAGTAAGGGCTGTTCGACAGTGGAACACACTCCCTCGGAGTGTAGTGGAGTCTCCTTCCTTAGAGGTCTTTAAGCAGAGGCTGGATGGCCATCTGTCGGGGATGCTTTGATTAGGAGTTCCTGCATGGCAGGAGGTTGGACTGGATGGCCCTTGTGGTCTCCTCCAACTCTATTATTCTATGAGTCTATGCATAAACTGGGATTATATGTATGCATATCTTTTGGGGGGGGGGGTCATTGTGGAAGGAGGCGTTCAGTATTTCCTTATGCAATATCCAAGTTCTGCAACATCTATCTCTAGATATAGAAGGATGATGTTTGTTCTCTCATCTGAACCACAGAACTGCAGAGGGGTGTTTCCTAGACACCTTCCTCCTCACTGCCCCTCCAGCCACTAAACAGCTGCAACATGCTTGGAAGCTGCCTTCCAGAGGTGAAAGGGACAAGCTGTATGGGTGAAGAGTTATATTCTGCCAACATGTTGCAGGACAATGGCTACTGAAATAAAACAAAACTGAAATAAAAGAAATCTTGTTGAAGCTTGATAGGCTTGTATAACTGGCCAGCTGAACAAGCATTTGGAATTTTTACCAGCTTGCACAAGGCAATCTCCTGATGCACGCATTCTTCCAGATTGTACAGGAGCCTGTGGTGCTCCTGGAAAGGCACAGCTTTTCCCTGCTCCTCCACCCCATTCTGGATGTCTTAGTTTCCTCTCTCATACTGTGGTATTACAGCAGAATAATGTAACACTATGCCAGCTCCCTCCAGGATCCAGGCATCCTATCAGTTTGAATTTTTCTCCCAGTCCCCCCACCCCATGGTTGAAGCAGCAATGAAAATAATTAGGAAAGCACTCTGATTCACTGTCTAGCCACATAATTAGGGCACCAAGAGTAAGGTAAATCTGATTAATAGGGTGCAGAGTAAGAATGCGCAGTTTACTCAGGCCTGGGCTATCCAGACCAAAATTGTCCAGTTAGCCCAGCAGTACAATTTGTGACTTGCCTCCAGCCTGTAGCAATTGAGACTGAACAGCCATGGAGAATATGTGTGCTTCTCCACTCCTTGCTGTAATTTAGTTTCCCATTGCCCTACAAGGCCTTCTGGAAAGATCACATCATATTAGGAACTAGTTCTGGCATGAGAGAGGAACCCAGGCCACCATTGCAGAACTCTTTCTAAGGAGAGAAATGAATCAGGCCATGACTCAGAAGTATTTCTTGTATTTGGAAAGAACTTTGAAGTAGGATTGCCAGGTTGGGAGTGTTGAAGTCCATGAGATTTCAGGGCCAAAACCTAGGGATGACCCCTTCTCATGGCACAGGGATGGGCCCTGGTGATGTGATAATTCCTTGAGCATCAACCGCATCTGCACATAATGTTTTCAATTAAAAAAACCAAAACCATCAGGTCTAACAAATTGGGGAAAATGTATTAACATAGCTTTAAAGGCAGTGCTCTTACCCTGGCATTCTTCCCCTTTGCCCTGATGACAGGGGAAGAGGAGCCAGGCCTTGTGATTTAGCAACCCCACTCTGGAAGAGTTGTACAATAAAGCCAGGGACTGAAATGTCAGAGCACCAACTCCTTTTGGGAATGAGCATGATGACATCATCTGTCACTTTCCTCAAGTTTTTGTTTCCTCTGAACTTAGCTAAAATCCTTCCTGTAGTTGGAGATGTGCATGAATTTTCACAGCAACAAGATATTGTTATGATTTATCCTTGTTGTCATTCAAAATATTTCTGGGCGAGTGGGTAATTAAGATGCACGAGCTTTACAAAAGATTTAATGTTGGTGGAGATGAAAACAGCTAGCATTGCTTTGTTGCTAACAGCTATGTGGGTTTTTGAAATATTCTTTGAGGTGTGGCTATACAGAGACTGTCAAGAATGCCTGCACTTCAAAATGAGGGCTTGCACCGCTATACCCTTGCTCTGGAGATGTGTCCTGACTGTGTCTCCTTAGCATACAGGGCCAGATAGAAGAGCACTCTGATTGGTAGCAGGAGCAGCAAAGGCAGGCAGATGTACGAGCAGAAGAGGTGGGAAAGGAAAGGAAATGGAATCAGCTGCAGTGGTGAACAATAGGTACTGAATAGTTTTCTGTGCATTTGATGAATATATTCAGTGCTGAATTACTCACATTCAGTAGCATTGCTGAGGTTGGTGTCACTCAATGTGTGTGTGTGTGTGTGGGGATCTTTTGCTCCCCCCCCCTGCTGAGGGTGTGTGTGTTGTGACCTCCAGAGCCCCCCAGAAAGGCTTTCAGGTTCTGGTGCAGCTGAATCTATTTAGGGCCTGGAGCGGCTGCTGGGAAAGTAGTGCCTTTTCTCGCTTGCCCAGTAGCCATGCCAGTCCCTCCAGGTGTAGTGCCTCACCAGGTGGCACCTTCCATACCATCTAGTGATGCCATTGTTCACACCTAAACAAAAACCCACTTTGGGAGTAATGAGAGCAATTTTTCCTCCTAACAGAAAATCCGTATGCACACTGTGTTGCGGGACTAGACTGAAGTTTTGGGTTTGTGTTTTAATATTTATGAAATACTGGTACAATTTGAGAGTTTCCTCCAAAAAGATGGGATTATTTGTCAACATTTTGCTTCATTATTCCTGTAGCAAATTAGTTTCTCTGACAAATTTCCACCCCCTCCACCTTGAGTGGTCAAAGATCTTGGTTCCTTGATAAAATATTGCCCCATAGTAACTAGTAATAATTAAAATCAGTTTTTTTCTTTTTAAGTGTATGTTGGATGCAAAATGGGGGGGGGGGGAGCAGGGGAGGAATTAGACACATGTTATATATTGGAGGGAGAGCCCAGGAATGGAAATTTATAACACTGTGAGAATGCAAAAATTCTTATTGACCCTTTGAAACGTTTATTGTGAACTGGGGCTGGGGGTATCACTTTTGGCAGCACTCATTTGATGAGGCAGAGGAGATGAATAATTGAATTATGGCTGATTCATCTTTACCAACTTTATTAAATTCCATCTTTGCAAGGTGGCTTACAAACAAAAACAAATACAAATTAAAGATGAATCAGAATTGTTATTGTAAAGTACCTGACACATATGAAGAAACTACACTCAACATTCCGTATAAGCTAGGGCTAAATGCATTGTATTTAGCTTTTTGTCCACTCACTGTAAGGTGTCAGATGGGGTATTTTGTGCAGTTTGAAAATCTGCTTTAAATAAACTTCTGCAGCAAGGGGTATTGCAACTCCTTAAAGACAGATGTTTTTATTATGCTATAGACAATTTCAGACATTCAGAGCGTTACTCTGTTGCAGCAGGAATAACAAAGAGTCTTGTAGCACCTGCTTTAAGGTATCACAGGATTCCTTTTATTGTAAACCATTTCTTTTGGATTTCATTGAGATATTTTAAAGCTGTATGCTTAAGAATTTTAAGTTAAAAGCTAAACTGTAACACAAATGAGGCAAGTGAGGTGAATCATGCAAATACACAGATTCAATATGGAGTCGAAGGCTTTCATGGCCGGCATCCAGTTTTTTGTGGAACTTTCGGGCTATGTGGCCATGTTCTAGAAGAGTTCCTTTCTGACGTTTTGCCACTATCTGTGGCTGGCATCTTCAGAGAATGATAGCCTGGGAAACGATTGGAGATACATATCCTGTGTGACCCTGGGATTCTGAGATGGTAGTTGTTGGCATGGTCCAGAATTTAAGTGCTTTCAAACAGCATTTTATGCCCAGGATGGTTTATAGCATGTTCTGCTACTGCTGATTTTTCCGGTTGACCCATTCTGCAGTGTCTCTCATGTTCTTTGATTCTTGTCTGCACACTGCGTTTGGTGGTCCCTATGTAGACCTGTCCGCAGCTGCATGGAATGCGGTAGACTCCTGCGGCGGTGAGAGGGTCTCTCTTGTCCTTGGCTGAGCAAAACATTTGCTGGATCTTCGTAGGTTTGTAAACCATTTGAAGGTTGTGTTTCTTCACCACTTTCCCTATTCTGTCTGTGACTCCTTTGATGTATGGTAAAAATATCAGCAGTAGCAGAACATGCTATAAACCATCCTGGGCATAAAATGCTGTTTGAAAGCACTGAAATTCTGGACCATGCCAACAACTACCATGTCAGAATGCAGAGGGAGGCCACTGAAATCCATAAACACCTGGACAATTTAACAGGAAAGAGGAAACCCTGAGGGTAAACAAGGCTTGGCTCCCAGTCCTGAAGGACAGCAAGGTCAAGACTCAACCTATGCAAATGAAAAACAGCCTAAGGCCAGGGGATTCCCAGCAGACAATGAGCACCAGTTAGCAGACATTAATCCTTGTTTGCATATCCTCCCACCCTGAGGACTGCCATTAGCAACAGAACAATACATTTGCAAATTACTCCTTCCTTCCCAGGGTCATACAGGATATATATCTCCAATCCTTTCCCAGGCTATCATTCTCTGAAGATGCCAGCCGCAGATGCTGGCAAAACGTCAGAAAGGAACTCTTCTGGAACATGGCCACATAGCCCAAAAGCTCCACAAAAAACTACAGAGATTCAAGAGAGGCTGATCGTGTAAACTTGTATACATTGACGTGTGTGACTTGCTCAATATACATATGATGTCAGTTCCTGCAGAGATCCAGGTTCAAGTCCCTGCTTGATCATAAAGCTCACTGGGTGACTCCAAGGACACATCTATATGGACCAAATAAAACAGTCTCATCTAGTTTTCATAGTGAGCTGTATGGGACTATTGGGGCCAAATCCAGGCCTTTTCATGATCTCAGAGCTTTAATCTGCAGGAAATAAAATGGGGATTTAACTGGTTTTAAATTGTCTATTTTTAAATTGAGAAACTTTTAAAATATATTTTAATCTTTTCAAACTTTTATATTGTAAGCTGCATTGAGATGTTTGGATAAAGGGTGGGATACAAACATTTAAACTAACAAACAAAACAAATACACATCTAGAAACCTTTGCAATACAGATATACCCTAGTTAACAAAGTGAATGTGTTCCTGGGCATTACTTCTTCAACAGAAAATCTAATACCAGAAGCCAAAATAATATGGAAATAATAGGGAAAATCCTATCCCCCCCCCAAAGCAGTTCAATATCTTTCAGCTAACTTTTTATTCAGTTAACACTATATGTGTGTGAAATGAAGCAAGGTCAGGTAAACCTTCATGAGTAAACAAAAACAGTTCAAACCTTCTACAGACCACTTGAAGGCTTATTCCAAAATATATCCAAGATGAGTGAGGTAGGCTGATCTTCCTTTCCCTTTTATATCTGTTTTGCTGTTTTATACATGTCCGTTAAGGTATTCTGAGGCAGCTGCTGTTTACCTTGCCTGTTTTAGGCACGTACACACAGCTATATTAGGATCAGTTAGAATAGAATCCTATTCTTTCCCCACCTCTGGATTATTGGGTTGTTTACTTCAGAGAGGCTGCTACATTCCAATTCCCAAAGCCTGTGTTTCTATAGCCTTCCTTAACCATCCTACCAATGTAGATGCTGATAAAAAAAATTCCAGCCATACAGAGGACAAGGAAGATGTAAAATGGTTTGTAAAAAGGAGCTTCTTTGGAGATTATTGCATTAGCTTTGCTGCTGGGATAGACAGTATGCAGGCAGTATGCAACCTGTGCTTCTCTGGGTTTGTCCTGCATCTTTTCAAAAATGGGAAAATCGCATTCTTGAAAAGCTGCTAGAGAAGAGTGGGTTGCATATCAGCTGCATACTGCCCGGCGATCGGTGAATGTGATAAGATCCATCTTAAGAAAGTTACATCCCAAGTCTATCCCAGCAGCCAAGTTAATGCAATAATCTCCTAACTCAGGCTTTATTAACTGTGGTATGCTTGTATCCATCACAAGGAAATTAAGGCTTTCACTTAGGAATCAGATCTACCTTAAATAATATAATGTCATTTTTAGTCCTTCAGAACAATGATCTAGTTCTAAGATAACTATATAATTCAAAACCCATGCCTAAGGTTTGAGAATTCTCTGGACAAATATTACACCATGAGATCTATCCCTTGTCTAATGTGATGCATTGTTAATTCTGAAATCCACGCTGTTTGCATCTCTTTGCAAGCAAATCCTACCTAGAGCTTCCCTCCCCACTTCCCTCAGCTAACAATAAAAATGTCACTTGCTAGAAACAATCACTCTTCTTAAATGTACTGCAATCACCACTAACGGATGCACACTTATTGCTCTGAATAAATAATAATGATTTACAATTAGCAGTGGATCAGAATTCTCTAATTCACAACCCCTCACCTCATGCAGATAGTCATGGCTGTTATCTTTTTAATCTGGAAAATAAATACAACTTTTAGTGAGAAGGAAGCATCTTTATAAATTGAGACCAAAGCATTTAGTGCAGACTGTAATTATTTCAATATACATTCATCCTGAAGTCATAAATAAAATGGCAAACTTCTTTTGCTTTGCTCTACTAGGACAACAGTTCATTTCTCTGTACTTTATCCTCTTTGTGGTTTATAATGGATCTTGAAGCAAATTGATAGTTCTGTGGTATTTTCTGCCACTACAGGAAAACTTCAGCACATGATGTGCTTAAAACCTTTTCTCAGGAAACCCAGCACTGGCCTCCTGAGAACAGATTATGGTAGAATGCCTGTGGGACAAGCTGTCAGCCAATTGTGCATAAAATTTGATACGGGCTTGAGGCTAAACTTGGAATCAGTCACAGTGGTTTAGGTTCATGCTCACTTTCAACTGTGCCAAGATTGCATCAGTGGACATCTAGTGATTTCTTCTGTTAATTACAATAAACCCAGGAGAGTCATGCTGAAGGTTCAGTGTGCACTCCTTGGCTGCACCTCCAGTTAGCTGCCAGTTAGAGTAGACTGGGGTTCTCCAAATGAGTTGGGCTACATCCCCCAGGCAACTTGGCAGGATAAAAAAGGCAACTTCTTCTGTTCTAAATGAATGTTGTATGAATGAGCTCTCAGACACAGAGAATGAGGAATTAGGAACAAACATGACACAAGATATCAGGATTCTTATGAGATTTGCACCACATTCAAAGCAAGAGGGTGCTGGACCAATAATTTACCTCCTTCACCAAAACAAATTTGTCTGACTGACAAGACTTAATAGGTATCTTTTTAAGCATTAAATCTGTAAATAATGACATGAATATTTCAGTTATGGTAACTTGTTCTGTCCCTTCTGAATTAAATTTGGCAAATGTTATTAAAGAGAAGACCATGATCATCATAGCTAGGGTATGGTCCTGGGTCCAGTATTCTCACTAGAGGCTCAAACAGCATTAGGAGTAAGCATAAAAGCAAACTCCTCACCAGCTTAAACTCACATCTCAGCTACAACTCTGGATGCAAAGAAACTGGTTTCAGTGATCCATGCCCTGCCAACCTCTCATTGAAATTACTGTAATGGTTTGTATATGTGGATGCTTTTAAGATAGCCCAGGAACTGCAGTTACTACAGAATTCATAACTTGGAAAAGTTCTACTTCCTTGGACTAAAAGTCCCAAGATCCCTTAATCAACATGGTTAGCAGGCTGAAGATTCTGTAAGATGTATTTCAAAAGAGTAAATTCTTAAAGCTCTGCAGAATATGGTAGCAAGAGGTCTGGCTGGTGTGAGGCAATACAAACATGTTCCCTAAGTTATTTTTCACCTTCATCACATCTTCCAAGTGTCCCAGTTCAGCAGGGACAGTCCCAATTGATCCTCTCTTGTATCACCTTATCAGTTCCTTTTAAAATGTCCCAATTTATGTCTCCATTTACTAGTTTCTTCCTTTGCCCTCAGCTTACTTCCATTAGTACAAACTGAATTCAAAGTGTATAAATAATCTGCATGCAACTCAGCAGGAAGGACAGAAGAGGAGTTGGTAGAATCTTGGGACTCTTTCATACAAGGCTAAATTGGAAGTATAATTTAAGGTCAATTCGAATGCAATCATGGGTTTTACGTTATTGCAAATTAACTCTTCGCACTCAAATTCGGGCAAGAGGGAAGCCAATTCGAATGCAATCATGGGTTTTACCTTATTGCGAATTAAAGCTTCGCATGCAAATTCGGGCAGGAGGGGGTTAATTTCGGGTAATGGGAAGTAATTCCGAACGGAGCAGGGGTTCATGTAAATTCGCTAAACAAGCGAATTTACATAAATCCGCATTGGCTCCATTCGGAGTTGGGAGAAATTCCTCCCCGTTTGAAAGAGTCCTTGCTCTTTTCAGTAGGCTCATGCAAAACCAAACGCTGGAGCTTCTCCTAGCTTATTGGCTCTTACTCATTAATAACTTTTGCCACCTTGACCACATTCTGTTTCCCAGTTTTCATCCGTGAAATGATTAAATTGATTGGCTTACAATCTATTTCTAATAATAATAATAATAATAATAATAATTTATTTCTATTCCGCCCCTCTGAACAAGCAATCGGGGCGGAGTACAGTAGAGGTTAAAACAATATCAAGTTAAAATACCCCTTCCTTACCCTTACCACCCTCCCTTAAAAAAGAATTAAATCGCAATAGAGTTAAAAAACATAATAGATTAAAATAACAATGCGCAATAGTAGGGAGCGGACCCAGCTTAGGTTGTATGGAGAAAAATACAGGAAAAGATTTAAAGATTTATTTCTAGGCCCAGGTCTATGTCTTTAACATGTCTTGGATACTTGCAATTAAAGGATCACCCTCCATATCTATTACATGAGTGGAGACCCTCCTCACAGTTCATCTCATTCTTATCCTATTACTGAAGTACTGGAAATTTTACTGCAGATTTTGTTTACATTCACGTTTTAACTGAATGTATTTGCTCTCAGGTTTGTTTTGATGTTTTACTTGATACAAATTTAAGATGCTTTTTACTTGTGGATTTTTGTGGTGAGTAGCAAGTGAATGAGCAAGGTGTGTGCTCATGTGTGTTTTACAGAGTGACTCATAAATGTGTATGTGCACCCTGAGCTTCCTCAGAAAGCAGAAGATAGATGCTTGCCACTATTGCAATGACATTTGTTAGCTGACACCACAGTCTCTGAGAATATTCTTTCCTACTCTGAGGTTTATGTTGCTGTCCATCTCCTTTCTACCATTCTTGACTTTTCTTTTCCTATCAGTAAACATTTACAGTGTATTTATACTGTAGAAATAATACAGTTTAACATCACTTTAAATGCTGTTGCTCCATTCTATGGAATCCTGGGATTTGTAGTTTTGCAAGGTCTTTAGCCTTCTCTTCCAAAAGGTGTTGGTACCTCACAAAACTACAAATTCCAGGATTATGTAGGACAGAGTCATGGTATTTAAAATGGTGTCAAACTGCATTATTTTTACAGTGTAGATGGACTCTTACAAGCTAATAGTTTAAGCTAGCCACAGTTGAGCTTGTGTTGGTCAAATGTTGGAAAATGCTTTCCAACCAAGCATTCCTTTTAACTCTCTTCACCCATATGCTATTAGAGCAACCGGGCTCCAGGCCATATGGATTTTTTGCATGTGTCTCCCCAGTATATGCTGTATCTAAAACTTTCTCCTTTCTCCCATTGTGGGGATGTAGCTAAGCAACCACACCATGTGACCAGAGGTCCTTCCAGATGTGTTTGCAAAGCACATAAAATGCTCCTCCATCTCTTCCTTTCTCTCATTTTCTTTCTCTTTCCTCAAGATGGTGAACACAGCCTTTGCTGAGGGTTTAGGCACTGCATGTGTTTGAATGGACCTTTAAAGGTTTTAGCTATGAAACTTGCATACCGCCTGTTTCACTTTGCTAACAGTAGTCTTGCAGAGACTCAAGAGATTCTTCTACTTGTGAACTCTGCTAAAGGAGATTGAACATGTTAACTGAACATCTTACAGAACATCTTAACTGAACCAGTCTTCATCTTTCCCTGAAAAGGGGCTGACACCCCAGGAATCTACTTCTAATCCAACTAAACAAAATGACATACTGTGGTTATTTTAAAGTTGGAAATGGATGTTCTGTACCTGTCAATGAAAGAGAAAAGGTGCAACAACAACAACAACAACAACAACAACAACAACAACAACAGCCCAAGCTGAGACTTGTTCTTATTGTACTTTAACATGCTTTAAGCATAGTTCAACTATACTGGCTAGAGAACTGTGGGAGCTAAGGTCAGAAAGTAACTTTTCTAAACTCTGGTCTGAACTAGGCCAGTCTGTTTTGTTCTGAGTGTCCCTTGTCCCCAGTTTCAGATAGCTTTTTTTAAAAACCCTCACATATTGAATTAACAATATTTAAAATTAAGATGGTTGTTTATAATCTTTGTTGTTAATTAAGCTTCACTTCTTCCTGGTCAGGCAAATTTTAGTCTCTTGGTAAATACTGTTGATTATTTTTTTGACAGGACAGGATTGGAATAATGTAAAGTTACAATCCATTAAACACTAGAAAACTAATAACTATTGCTGCTGCTACCTCAGCACTCTTTCTTTTTTCTAATGTATACAAGAAACATAAACTGGCAGCCAAATGTGAAAAGGAGGTCACTTATCCTTATGTTGTTGTTGTCATCATCGTCAATATTTATGTCACATCTTTCATAAATAAATTACAGAAATGTACCAGATTTAGTTTTCACTGAGCAGTCCAGTGTGAAAAGGTCTTTCTAATTCTCACACATTAGTCCAGCCAGAGCTACAAAATTAATCACTCGCTTTCAGGCAGCTAGTGAGTTACCTGTTACAAGCCGGTGTATTACACTGGTCATAAACAGAATAGGTCATAAGTAGTGTAAAGGCATTACATCATGGTTATATCCTTCATGTAAAGTATCAAGTGAACAGAACTGGAAGCTGATCTGTAAAAGAGGTAGAGAGGACTTTTCTGCATCCTTTTCTCTAGAATGTGTTGAATTACATGGGGATGTGGCATTTCTCTTCAGTCATGAAAAATGCAAGGGGCATTTTAAGTATGGATGAATGATTGAACAGACAGAGCTCATTTGTCCCAGTGAACAAATGGTAGCATTGTGCAAATGCAGGTATGTATGAATACATAAGCATATGTGCACACAGAGGAGAATATCACACTCAGACAGGATATGGTTGGGATCACTCTCCCATCCTTATCCTGCGTGTGTGGAGGGATCTCGTATGCGCTGATCTTGTTATTATCCTGTCATTCCAGTGGCATTGCATTAACACAAACTCCCATTAATGCAAAATGCCAAGGCAATACCACTTCAATGATGGGACAATGACAGGATCAGCGAGACATCATTCGAAAGGGTTTTGCATGATCACTGTCACTTGCACTTTCCGGATGGGACACAATGTCTGGATAAGCATGACATTGTATGAAAGTCCTTCTTATGATCGCATGGGAAGGATGGGACAGGGATGGGACAATGATATCCCGTCTCCCGTGTGATAATCTCCAGAGACAGATACTAACTAATGGCTGATTAGGTTGCAGTTAAAATTGCATTGAGAAGACTGAAAGCTTTTGTAAGTGTGTTGTTGTAGAAAGGCAATGCAGATAGAAAAAGAAGAAACTTACTTGGTTTCACAGTCTACCAGGTGTTACTGACTAGAATGTTGGGCCATCAATAGTTCAAATTCTATCCAAGATTCTAGCAGTCAGTGACATATTGTTGGATGATGTAGTATAATTTTTGCAACTCTGCTATTGTGATCCTATTTATAGTAATTTCATTCCAGTGTTTGTCAGTACATCTGGAATTGCTCCCAGAGCACCTATTATAGTTGGAACAACAGTTGTTATCCCTCCCCCGAGGTGTTGAAATTCAGTTTGCAGGTCTCAATATTTCACAATTTCCCCCTCTCTTTATCTCACCAATTCTATGATCCAAACTTTCTTTTTCCCAGTCACGCTTGTGTGTGGCATATTGTAACTGTCTATCAGTCTGAACCTTAAAGTCTCATCATATTTTTTATTCATAGATGTAAAACTTCAAAAGTTTCTATGATGTATTTTGTACATTTTAGTTAACCAATAAAGACATTGCCATTTTGTGTATTTTGTATTTTGTTGTGTGAAGGCAAGCCTTTTAACTAGAGCCAGTTTCTTGTTAATGCTGTCCAAACTATTCACCCTTCTTCTGGAAATCCCCTTCAAATGTGCTGAAACAAAGACTTTGATATTAAATCTTTCCACATTGCTTGGATACAATTTAGTGAAGACTCATATGGCAGACTCATAGCAGGTTCAGAGATAGTTGTGTGTGTGATAACTTGTTAGGCAAGATGACCTATTAAATTTGTTAACCATCTGTTTAAACAGATGAGTTGAGTTATAACACTAAGTTAATTTCTGTACCCAGGACACCGTTAGTCAGTGTGGTTAAATGCACAATCGGCTGTCTCTGCAAGCATTTTATGGATTAATAAATGTTAAAATCACATCCTTTATGTATGTTAGCCTGCTATATAGATAGATTTCCTTATTCAACTTTACAAAAGCACAGCTGTATTATAAAGACTGTGCAAGAGTGATAGAGGTGAAAAGTTGTTTGAATTAACACAAAAGGCATATTTCAGAAATGTAGAATATGCAACAGTGATTTCAGGATCTCAAGATGGTAACGCACATGCTGGTAACATCAAGGCTGGATTTCTGCAATGTAGTATATATTGGACTACCTCTGTATCAAGTTTGAAAATTTCAATTAGTTCAAAACATGGCAGCCAGATTGGTTACAAGTTCATCTAAGAGTGATCACATGATGCCAATATTAAAACCACTTCACTGCTGGAAGAGATTTTTCAGCTAGAGACACTGGCCCTTTCTAAACAGGACAAATTAAATGTCCTCCCCCTGCCCTCTCACCTGGGAGTCTAGATGATGCATGGCCCAATCCCTGGTTCTGCTGGGAACAGTCTGGATAACATCCAGACAGTTCAGCACTCAACCCTCCATATACCCCCTCCCCAAAAACAGTTATTAAAAGGTCACCATTTTCTCTGAATCTTCCTGAAAGATCCAGGGCTCTCTGTTGCAACATCAGCAACTGTTCAATGTTTCTCATTATGTTGCCCAGCACAGCCGCCACTGCAGTGAGTCACTTGCTCTGAGGTCAGCCATGCAAGCGATGCTGGGAGCCTCATTCTGACCTCAGAGTGAGTGACTTGCCATGGTGCAGCTCTGCCTGGTGGCACAGCTGGACGTGTGTATGAATGGTATTGGTTTATATGCTCTTTTGGTTGATGTTATCTGCTATATTTGTTGTTGTTCCTTGCCTCGATCCATAGGGCAAAATGGATACGAAATAATAATAACAACAACAGTAGTAATGGTAGTAGTAGTAGTAGTAGTACTGTCATAGAGTTTTCTTCACAAGATTTATTTCCAGGGCCAAGTAGGGATTCAAACCTTGGTGTCTGTAATTATACTCCAAAACTCAACCCACTGCACCATGCTGGCTCTTTACAACAGGTTGCCAATAATGTAATGGATGTAATTAAACATACACAAACTAGACAGTCCAACAGCAGGGCATGGGGCAAAGTGGGCATGAATAGGGGGGCTCCATGCTTGTGCTTTGCCAATGTGTCACTGGATACACCAATGTACCGTATGGCCGCTTGTGCGTCTGTGTGGCTGGTCACATTAGGTGGGGTGGCAGCTGGGCAGGAAGAAGGAGGTAATTACTACTCTCAGATGGTGTGTTTTACACATGCATAGTGGGAAGCAAGCAAACAAACAAACAAACAACCCAAAAGATGCAGCTTAATGCCTCACAGTATGGACTGCCTGTTGATATTTGGCCTGCAGAATCAGCCTGGTTTTCCCTGTCTGTCTGCTCAGCCCCTAAGAATGGGATTATCCTGTTGATGTTTGATTTGTTTATTTAAATGGACCAATATGGCTGCACATATTAGACGTGTAGACTTAAAGGCTTTGTTTTTGTAGCCTATTTCACTGCAAAATCATAAATTAGTCCACAAAGACAATCTCTCTTTCATGTTCACTTTCAGTAGAAAAGAGGGCCAAGTGACTTAACTGTCCTTAACTGCAGAATGGCAGCAGTTTTGCTGAATCCTACCTTGCTGAAGCTTCCTTCACCTCATGCCACAGTCACTGAAAATTACATATCACTGAAAGTTGCAGTTGTCTCTTCTAAGACTCAATGAATGATATAGATGGGAGAAGAGGTTGATATTATTTTCCAAAAGTAGATGGATTTTTTAAAAAGTGAAACATTTTACAAGGAAAATTATCATAAAAATGTGTGGGACACTTTGTGCATACATGCCAGCATTTCATAAATGAAAACCGATATGCATGTGGCCAAGCAACATCAAAGTGTCAAGATGGCAAAAGTTACTAAGGAGGAAGAAAGCTTTAGGAGAGGGTGAAGTGGTTTGTCTTTGCCTACTGTGAAGGGCAAGAGTCTGCCCCTTCCTCTCCACCTGCTAGATTAATTCCATGTAAACTACTTTTGCTCTTTGAACTCGGTTTGCAGCAACTGAAATAAACTGAAGACAAAAAGAGAAAGTGAGAAATGAGAAAGAAACTGGGACATTTTAAAAGCAGCCTGAAAAGTAGGATGACAGATGATTAATTGGGATTGTTCTGTCGAATCATAGTAGTTGCAGGGTATGTTTAAAGTACATACAGAAGTTTCTTCCAGTTCTATAGGCTATAGTGTTCTATACTTTAGGAATGAATAAGATGTAGAATGTTATTGCTTGCTCTCATTCCCAGCCTTAGTGTGCAAATGACATTGTCTAAATTTGCTTCAAAACTGACTGTGAAGTAACTACTCTAGGGGCCCATGAATTCTTTTCTAAGAAACAGTTATTGTTCTTATGGTCTTATCTGTTTTTGCTTTCCCTGCCCTCTTCAGGTTTCCCTCCTTTTTGCATGTGCACACAGAATTCTGGGACATGCACTTTTGACATGATAAATCAATTCAGGCAGAGGAAAACAAATCTCTCTGTCTTTAATTCTCCTCCTGTTCTAGTTTAACTGCACAAATACATTCCTTCTATTCTAGAACAGAGGTTTAGGTGGCCAACTAGTCCAGAATGTTTGTTGAGATTATACTATTGAGTAGCTCCCACAAATCTCACAAGATCAAGAAAACAGGAAGGGTGTAGGTACACCACATGCAGGCATAGCCCCTCTTAAGAATGATGCCTCCCCAATGAAGGTTTCCTTCAGTCCCCAAATTTCTAGCATTTTGGATAATAATAATAATGATAATAATAATAATAATAATAATAATTTTTCTGCCTCTCCCTTTGGATCGAGGCGGGATTCCACATATTATTAAAAACAATATCCAAGGTAATTAACAGTTTAAAACTATCCTAAAATCGATTATATAACAGTTCATAAAAACAATGCAATTCTATCCCTAATCATAATCTATTCCGTGCATAACTACTGTTCCATTGGTTGTTACCTAAAGTCAAGAATTTAGAAATACTGTTTAGGCATTCACAGAACACAGATTCAGGGTGTAATGGGAAATTGCCTCCCACAGCTCAAATTTAACCAGTGGTACCTTTGCCTGCAAAAGCTGCCGGAGGCAATTTCCTTTTACATGCTGAATCCATGAGTCAAGCCCAAGAGGACCTTCCTCTCCCACCAAAAAGAGAAATAATTGTAATCACAACTGGTTTTGAGAAATTACACCTAGTTGTTGGGAATGTCATTAAATCTGTGACAATGAGTTCCATAGATGCAAGCATCAAAGTTAAAGAAAGGAAACCTAGATGGAATAAAACCTATGATGATTTCACCACTTCTGTTGGCAGCAATGTGATAACCTGGTCGGTTTCATCAGTGTGAATAGTGAATGGGGCCACCTTAGTAGATCAGAACTACCTGTTAGCAATGTACCAAATGTGTTTATTTGGAATGCAAGAAAGAAGAGAATGAAGCCCAGGGACTATAAATAGATTATCTGTACCATCAGAGAACATCTGTAACAGGAGCCAGTTAGAGTTGCTTAGACAGCATGGGAGGTTTACTGGATCGCACACTGAAAAACTCAAGAGATGCATATTTTAGTGTTGATCTGGTGATTACTCATTTTAGACATTCTTGGGTTAGAAGGGAATACTGCTGGGCTTTTCCAGGTGCATAGTTGAACATCAATGAATGATGAAGTATGGATTTATTTCATTAGAACAGATGGACAACGAACAATACTGTACTCAGATTATCTACTCTTAGTTGTAGTCTGAATTTTAAAGGAGCTATTTAAGGTGCTGAAAACTAACCCCCAAATAGGTTTCAGCAGCTCAGATAGCTCCTTTAAAATTTAGATTAAAACCCAGAATGGATTCACTGCTGTACTGATACAGAAGCTGCCAACCTACTCTGTGGATGGATGTACACTACTACTATACTGACAGAATGGCTGCTGGGTCTCATGTATATGCAGACTGCGAAGAGAAGGAAACACAAAATACGACATATAAAAATGGCATAAAAAACAGAAACATCTCTTGTGTCCTCTGGGAAACTCTACAAACTCCAGGCAGATTAAGATGTTCACATGCCATGCAGACACAGAGGGAACCAACCTATGGAAATCAAGCCAGGGATGTGTCTTTCATGCCATCAGTGAACAAGAAATATAAAGAAATACAGCCACAAGAACACCCCAGGGAACTTGGCTGTGCTGTCTCCATAAACACACAGGTATGTGTGAATGTTCACTAAGTCCAAGTCTCATAAAAGATAAAGCATCTACCTTTACTCCACTTCACGGAAGTGAGATATAACATCAGGCAGCAATGTATAGAACAGGGAGTTTGTGATGCAGCTAGTAAGACAGGCATAAACATGTTCAGGGGTTTACTAGTTTCAATCCACACTGGGTGGGAGAAAGGCATAAAACCAGGCAGCTGCAAAAAGCAAAGGAATTCCATAGTACTGCTCGCTAAAACAGGTAGAAACACGCTTTCACACTTGCAGCTTCAAAACCACACAGGATGTTTGGGTTTTTTTTCCCTGGCACAACTGCAATAGGATTTACTGCAGTGCCAAACAAATTCATAGTTGTTTCTTACCATCTCTCTCTCTCTCTCTTTGGTATTACTTGTTCCTCCAAGGGGACTGTTATGGATTACTTGAGAGTTAGACATTCATGAGTGTTGTGTCAGTCAGAATGCTTCTAGTGTGTGTGTGTCTGGCCCATTAGCAACATGCAGCTCAGTCCCCCTCCAATATCTTCAAAATCCCAAACTCCAGGAGCAGGAAGTTACCTATCCCCTAAAATCAGATATAAAGCACTAAGAACCGCCCCCCCCCGCCGTCCCTGCCATACAAGCCAGAAATAGATTTTCAGTCACTTCCAGGTTGTATTTTCAGATGATTTACAATTCTACAGCCAACCAGTTGAAAATGGCGGGAAAACTGGTGCCCACCAGAACTTTTCCACTTCCGTCCGTATGCTACCAATCAAAAGATGTTATGTAGCTATTCTCTCTTGCAGTGATAAAAAACAAGACAGTACAAATTGTTTGTTTGATATCTTCCCTCTCTCCCAGTATGGAACCTGAGGTTGTTTATAGTGTAACTGAAAAACAAATTTGATGTCATTTCTACCTACGGATAAATTTGGTTAATTAGTTAATGGAACAATAACAACTCCATGTGAAAATATCCAGAGTAGCCTTTCCAATAATGTTTTTCTGTTTGTTGCATTCATACATTATATTTTTATATCTTTAGATTAAGTACTATAAGATGAAGTAGTCCTAATACCGCTTTTGACAGATACATGTAATACCACCAAGAGAAGGAATGCCTGTGAAATTCTTCCACACTTTTAGTTCTCTTATTAGATTACTGGAAACAGCTGGTCCACACAGTGAACCTAATCAGGAAGTTTCCATTGGCCAAGAAGATGAAGAAACTGTCTTTACGAGAAGTGAAGCTAGCTTCTAATGGAGCTCTTTGCCAGTGGGACACACTCCCTTGGACTGTGGTGGAGTTTCCTTCTTTGGAGCTTTTTAAACAGAGGCTGGGTGGCCATCTGTTGGTGTGTGTGTGCTCTGACTGTGTATTCCTGCATAGCGGGGGTTTGGGCTGGATGGCTCTTGGGGTCCCTTCCAACTCTAGGATGTTATGAATAAATTACTCTGCTCTACAATTTTAAGGGTGTGTCTGTTGTATAAATTAATATTCTTGATCACTTCATGATTAAACTTGTTGTAGGCCTAAAAGCACCTGATCCCATCTGATTTTGGAACTAAGCAGGATCAGCCCTGGTTAGTATGTGGATGGTTAGTATGTATGTGGATACCAATAAATGCTGTATACTATGTTTCAGATGAAAGAACTGGCAAAACTACCTCTGAGTATTCCTTGCCTAAGAAAACCCTATGAAGTTCATGGGGTCACCATGAGTTGACAGGTGACTTTAAGGCACAGGAACGCATGTCATCCAAGACCATGGTAAGGTTTTGGATTCAAACCATCAGCTACATCCCATTTTTCTGTGAACAGAAGGCACATCTGTGAACAAAGTTTGATGAATGTCTGACTGGCAACTTTCAACTTTTATTTTGTAATCCCTTTTTAGACCAAACTGCATGATACTTGGTGTGAAATAAATGCAAATACAACTTTGGTTCATCCAAATCATAAGCAAAATAATCAACATCATCCCTGACAATGCCAGGCAAATCCCCTAGTTTTTCTACAAAGTAGGGTGGAAAGCATACAGCATCTGGACTGCATGTGGACTTGAGTTCCCTGTTTTGGGCCCTAAGATACTCAGTATGCCCCCAAAACTCCCCATATATCTCAGATTGTATTTTAAAATGTGAGATAAAAATGTGAGATTGTATTTTAAAATGTGAGATAAAAATAATGGGTTTTGTGCAAAATATAGGTTTGCCATAAGATAGAAATGACTTGAAGGTACAAAACACAACAGAAAATAACAGAAAATGGTTTTTGTTGTTGTATGCCTTCATGTTGTTTCTACATCAGTATACCTCTGAAAAAACCTCTGAAAAAAATCTTACCAAGAAAACCCTGCAATAGGTTCACCTTAGTGTAGCTATAAGTCTGAAATGATTTGAAGGCACACAACATCATCCTTAGGAATGCTGGCCTGGCTTGGTATTTTTTGTCCTATGTAAGGCTAATGGCTTTAGCAGGCCAACTCATAAGTCACAAAAGTGCATCCAAACTCATGACCTCTAAATTGGTCATGAATACAGATATATAGATATTTTTCTCATGGCCTACATGGGGCACTTTTTATTTTTTATTTGATTAAAGTGACATTTCTGTTTGAGACAGCGGGTTGCAAATTAAAAGCATCAGAGATTAGGGGTTGGGCTGCCTCTTTGGGAATGTAGTGAGCTGAAGGCATTTGGTGCCTATAGAGATGCTTAAACTATTTGTCTCCAGTTCTCCACTTCTCTGATTTGTAAAGCAATGAAGTATTATAAAAACTGCACCATTGCTCTCCAATTTCCTGTCTCCAAACTGGTGATAGAACTGGTCCCAGGAACATCTCACCACTTGAGGAAATTGGGAACATCTGATACTACAGTATTTTGCAAATTATAGAACCACCCTCCTCAACGTTGGGATGGTGCTCCCACCTGCATTGAGAGGCAGGTATTCCATAGCTATGTCTCCTCCCCAAACAACCCACCTTATAAGGAATGCAGCCCCCCCTCCCCAAACATGGTAATTTCTGATTTCTACCAGAAGGCATTCATCCAACTAATTGTCTTTAGCTGCACACACTATGACAAGCCTTTATAGGGACCTCTTGAGGGGTCCTTAGGATGCCCCTGCAGATGGTATCCTTGCAGTGCATCCAGATAAAAGAAAATAGCAGAATGCACTTTTGCTGATTCTCCCACCACACTTTCTGACACAGAAATGGCCATGATCTTCAGTGTTTACAAGGTGGGTTGCAGAGTTTGTTTGTTGCATGCTTGGAATAGAATTTTGACCCCCATAACAACCAAAAAGTGAGTTGCAATAGCATGAGTCTAGTTTACACCATTGTAATTCACTTTCAGGATGCCAGCTCCTGATTTTTGTTTGTTTTTTAAAGTTCTGATGTAAAATGGATGCACCATCTTTTTGTGGCAAAAATGTCATTGTCTGTGTGGTGTGGATGTCTCATATGGATAAATAAGTGGTGAAGCAAGACAATGAGGAGAAATGTAGATAATGACATTTGTGGTAGATATAAAAGGAGAAAGGAAGCCAATTGAGAGACCTGAGGAAAAGCCTGACATGGATAATGAAGCAGACATGGTGGATAATCTTGACAGCAGGGTATTGAAAATGATACATACAATTTTCAGATTCCTTGCTTTCTGTATAAACAACCTTATATCATTCAGTTGATGGAATCAAATTGTGACTAACTTTAAAAAGAAAGAAAGAAAGAAAGAAAAAGATCCATATAGCCTTTGACACTCTCTGGTTGTTAGATTTTAATGGCCGTTTCAGGGGCTCTGAAATACTGCAATTTATTTGACCATTGGGCAGATTGCAGCCTGCTTTTGTGACTGTGAGTTTTATACTTTAAGATGAAATATAAGTATGCATAGACTAAGATGCTTAAGGTAGTCCTTACGATCAGATACTGAATGAAGCTAGGAAGATAAGCAAATACAAAACCAAATAAATCAAATAGTAAGGAACAGGGAAGAAAATGCACAGCATCTGAAGTTCTTGGTGAATCCTGGTGAGATTTCTGTGTGAATCTAATAATTTGTTTTTCTTTTTCCTAACTGTTTGAATACTGGATTTCTTAATGATACAGTTTAATACCATCTTCTGACAGCACGTTGGGACGGGAAGGTTAGATTTTGAAACAGGTTCCATTTTTTTAGAGATGTGGTACTCTTTATTCTGTGATAGCCCATTCTACCTTAAAGGGCAAAGGCAGAGTACTGCATAATCCCCTTCTGTTTCTCCCCCTCAGTCCTCCTCCTTCTTTCCTTCCAGCTCTTCCAGCACAAACCAAACTGGAACTAACTTTCCTTTTTGAAGCTCTGCTGGAATTCAAAAATGTTGTAATGGGTTAATTTATTAATTCACTAAGCTCCAAGGCAAGCACTGTCTATCGAGAGTTTGCAGCACACATCAAGGTGCAAGCTAAACAAGAGGGAAAAGAAATTAAATTTAGAACTCAGTCGACAGTGCTTCGCATCAGTTGTTCCTAGGAAGTAAGATGCATATTATTATGCCCTGAGTCAGAGATTAAAATCCCTCCCCTTTTAAGGATTGGTGTAATGCATAAAATCCAGATTCCGTATTTTTATCTAGTTTAATATAAACTACAGAATGATCACATTCAGGAATGGTGGTTCAAAGAGATTTAGGGCCAATTCAAGAAATGTTTCTCTGAAATTTAGGATCTAAATCAACAAGACTCCAAAGAATGTAATATGTGTTATGACTATTGCTTTGGGTTTGGGCAAATATTGGATGCAGAACTGAATCAAACTGGTTCAGATAGCTTTGGGCAGTGTCCAAACTAAAGTGAGGATCCTACAAAATGGATCAGATTCAAATCTTTAAACTCATGAAGATTTGATAGCAATTTTGATCCAGAACAATGGAAAAGTGATAGTGTGTCTTCAAAAACCAACACATAAAGGAAGGATTGTGGGTGGTAGTGACTGGCAGATCTAGCTTCTAACAGCAGGCAATCATTTCAACAAGGGTCGCTGTGATGTCAAGGACTTGTATTAAGAAATATTGTTTGATATATTGATTGTATATTAGAGTATAAAGTAAGGCGCTGTTGGGAGGGAGAAGAGAATGGAATGTTGGAGCGAATGCTGATGGGTGGAATGTGTGAACACCTTTTGCCGCCTTGCGGAGGACTTTGGGAGGGGCGGAGTGCCGGTGGGAGCAGCGCTCCATAAAATTCCGGCCATCCAGACTCCCCCCCCCCAACAGTGCCAGTGCTGGAACACCTTTCCCGCCCTGTGGAGGACTTGAGGATTTGTAACTATTGACCTATGCTTATTGTAATTGTATTGTAACTGTAATTGACTATGCTTATATTGTGGATTGCCCATTGATATTGTATTGCATGAGTTAAATTGATGTTATGCATAGGTGATACTGTGAACTATTTATTGATATTGTATTGTGTGCACATGTTAATGTATTAGGTTTTTATTTTTATTATTCTATCGATTGTATTGTGTGTATTTCATTGCTGTAATCCCGCTTTGATCTGACGGAAAGGCAGGACATAAATACATTTTATTTATGTTATTATTATTATTATTATTATTATTATTTGTAAAAGGCTGGTGAATGATAGTTGAGAGTTAGACAAGGGTTTGAGTTAGATCAGGGTTGGAGTGAAAGAAAGGAGTTTGAGTTGAGTGGTTACTAAGGGTATGAGCTTGAGAGAAGTGAGAGTGAAATGGTGTTCTAAATGTAATAAATAATGTGCTGTATTATGCTTAACTTCTATAACTAAAGAATCATTTTTGTTTTTATGCACTTCTAAAATATTTGATCACATTTGACCACAGTGATGGGATTGCCTGAGAGGAAGTCTCACAACTACCCCATAGGCAGCTTTATTTTATCTATTTTAATTGATTGTATGTACAGCGCTGTGTAAATTTACAGCGCTTTATAAATAAAACTTAGCAACAACAACAACAACAACAATAGGTGTTACTGTGGGATTGCCTGGGTGGAAAACCCCACAGTCAGTGGAACAGTGGTAGGAAAAACCCACAATCACCAACCATAGTGGCTTTTTGGATGGAAATTGAAGTAATATATTGCAGAACCGACCTATTGTTCAGAGTCTTTTGCTAGTCCTCTCTTCCAATAGCAAGAACATTTAAAATGATTTGGTGGTGTCTGAGGAACATGAGAGGGTATGCTTGTTTGGAAAATGATCAAATCCTTCTGCTTCTACCATTAGCCTTGATCACACAAACTATATAAGTATTAAAAACATATGAGGAAGATAATATGCTAACCCCATCCCCTCCATAATCACTTTGTTCATATGAAAAGTAACAAATCTTAAACAGAGTTCTTAGAATAATAGAATCACAGAATCATAGAATTGGAAGAGACCACAAGGGCCATCCAGTTCAACTCCCTGCTATGCAGGAACTCACCATCAAAACATCCCCGACAGATGGCCACCTAGCCTTTGTTTAAAAACCTCCAAAGTGGGAGACTCCACCACTCTCTCAGGGAGTGTGATCCACTGTTGAACAGCTCTTACTGTCAGGAAGTTCTTCCTAATGTTGAAATGGAATATCTTTTCCTGTAGCTTGCATCCATTGTTCTGTGTCCTATTCTCTGGAGCAGCAGAAAACAAGATTGCTTGATCCTCAATATGACACACCCCCTTCAAATACTTATACAGGGTTATAATTTCTTCTTCGTGGTCTCTGCGAATCACACAAATGGGTTATTCTACACCTGCACAGCTATCCTTGGAACCTTCTTGGAGATTTCAAATGCATTTTGGCAGTAGCTCCGCCCCCTCCCCAACTGCCTATATTAGCTGGTTTCCCGCCTAAACCCTCAGTTCCATGGACGCCGCAGCAGCATCCGAGGACCGAAGGAGAGGCAGGGCACGACTATGAGGGGAGGATGGGCGGGATTTGTGTGAATTCGCAGATGACCACTCGAAGAACTACAGTTACAGGTAAGCAACCTGTCCATCACCTTTCTCTTCTCCAGGCTAAACATACCCAGCTCCCTATGACTCTCCTTATTAGGCATGGTTTCTTGTACCGGTATACATGAAGGCTTCCACTTAATTTTAGACCCTGTTTGTGCCAGGGTATTAGCATGTACAGAGAGTCTGCACACATTCAACAGTTTCTCCATTTGAGGCTGACTTGCTTTTGTCACTAACACATCGGAGGAGTTTCTCTCAATTGCGAATGGAGCCAATTCACAATTACGTGAATTCGCTAGTTTAGCAAATTTACGTGAAATCTGATTGTGTTCGGAATGCATTCAGAATGACTTCCCATTCCCTGAAAATGACCCCCCCCCCATTGCCCGAAACTGTGTGAGAGATTCTAATACGCAATTACGTGAAACCCCATCATTGTGTTCAGAACGACTTCTCATTGCCCGAAATTGCGTGAGATACACTCATTGACAATAACGTGAAACCTCATGATTGCGTTCGGATTGCCATTGCATTATACCCCCAAATTTCGTTGTATGATAAACTCCAAAGTATTAACCCCCCCCCCCCAACCCACAAAAACTATGGATGCTGGCTGTGAAAACATTTGATTTCACAAAGTAATAACAGGTGGGATTGAACAAGTGATCCAGTTCTGATGCACATGGGGGGGGGGGGGGGAAGATATACCCATTTGTTCATTTCCAAAACCAATAAGAGGCATGAAATGTCATCTAGATCTGCCAAGAAATAAAAAAAAGTTAGCTGCAGTATGTCTTTAAAGCACACACACTCCAAGGTTTAAAGATATATCATGCAAAATCAACCAACCAACCAATCAATCCATGCACCCATAATGTTCAAACTTGAACTTTTTTTTAGATAAATTCTCAAACAGCTGAGTGGGTGGGGAAATGGTAAAATTTTTCTTTCAAACTAAGAGCCATCATTCTTCTCACCTTTCTGTCCTGATGGCAGAAGCCTTGTTAGGCTTTGTGTATCCTTGGAGCCTTCTGATAGCATAGTGCTCCAAGTTAACAGCAGGATTGCACTGACAGCAGCCTTTTTTCTTAATACAAATGATGCACAGAGCAAGTTTGAATATTACAGGAAGCAACAACAGTGGCACACAGATTCCAGTCTTACCATCCCAGCAAACAAAACTGCAAGGATAACTATCCTAGGACAATGTTATTGCCTATCCAGCTTTCACGTCCCTCTCAAAGTAATTTGTGGCTCAATCAACAACCTAGATAAGAAAAAAGAAAAGGAGGGAGGCAGGGAGGAGGAGTTAACTATAATTTTTGTGAACTTACTTTTTTGAACTATAACTTCTATAGTCTACCAGTCTGAGTGGGGAAACTCTGGAAGCTATAGTCCAAAAAAGTAACTTTTTTCAGCTGTGATAATACCCATAGGGTATAGATTGTCCCATAGGGATGATATGTATGTTCTTCCTTCAGATGTTACATCAGGAAGACAGATCTACTAACACTTTCAACTTCCTACAACCAATTCTAATAATGAATGAAGCCATCCACAATACCTTTTATTCTCTAATGTTTCGCTAGTGAATATTGTCAATACAGGACAGAAACCGAAAAGAGTCATTTCCAAACCAATGTACGTTCTGATCGACATGGCTATTCCATTCAGCTTACACAGACACAGGAAATTAAAAGAAAGAACAACAGAGTCCATACAGTTCCTTGTGTCAAATCTGTGGACTAAGTAAGAATCATTGTAACAATGAGAATCATTGGAAGGTAGCAGGTAAAGAGATGAGAAGTGACAGATAACTGTTTAATTCTTTCCACACATAGGAAGAACACTGAGGTCAGCTTTGTTGCACTGGGAAGACCTCATCCCTCCTACAAGTTTCTTTTACCTCTTAGTTGCTGCTTGGGGTAGGCCTAACATATTGTCCTGGAGCATGCTGCATAATCAGAGGAAAAATCAATTGCAAAATCTTTTGCAATGTCATTAAAAATGGTGAGCTGTAAAGTCCACAAACACACCTGTTTTATGAATGCTAGACTAACAGATTCTGATTCAGCTTACTAATGCAAAACCTGTTTCTAGGCAGTGCTGGAGAAAGTTAGGTTTTTGGGACTATCAGGACTCCCAGCTAGTGGCTGCAGCATTCTGGAATTTATAGTCCACAACCCCTCAAACCTTCTCAAGCTCTGTTAAAAAAATAAAGTCAACAGAATCGTGACCTGAATAGACTAGAAAGCTGGGCCAATGCTAACAAAATGAAATTCAACACAGAAAAATGTAAGGTATTGCACTTAGGGCGGAAAAATGAAATGCACAGATATAGGATGGGGGACACGTGGCTGAAAGAAACTATGTGCAAAAGAGATCTAGGAATCCAAGTAGATCATAAGCTGAACATGAGTCAACAGTGTGATGCGGCAGCTAAAAAGGCCAATGCAATTTTAGGCTGCATCAATAAAAGTATAGTGTCTAGATCCAGGGAAGTAATAGTGCCACTCTATTCTGCTTTGGTCAGGCCCCACGTGGAATATTGTGTCCAGTTCTGGGCACCACAATTCAAAAAGGATGTGGAGATACTGGAGCGTGTCCAAAGGAGAGCAACTAAGATGGTGAAGGGTATGGAAGCCACGCCTTATGAGGAGCGACTTAGGGAGCTGGGGATGTTTAGCCTGGAGAAGAGAAGGTTAAGAAGTGATATGATAGCCCTGTTTAAATACTTGAAGGGATGTCATATTGAGGAGGGAGCAAGCTTGTTTTCTGCTGCTGCAGAGACTAGAACATGGAACAGTGGATGCAAACTGCAGGAAAAGAGATTCCACCTCAACATTAGGAGGAACTTCCTGACTGTAAGGGCTGTTCGACAGTGGAACACACTCCCTCGGAGTGTAGTGGAGTCTCCTTCCTTGGAGGTCTTTAAGCAGAGGCTGGATGTCCATCTGTTGGGTATGCTTTGATTGGGAGTTCCTGTGTGGCAGGGAGTTGGACTGGATGGCCCTTGTGGTCTCTTCCAACTCTATGATTCTATGATTCTAAGGGACTGTCTTCAGCCTCATGCCCCTGGATTTCAGGTTGTTCTTGTTGCTGTGTGCCTTCAAGTTGTTTCACACTTCTGGTGACCCTAAGGCGACCCTATCTCTGGGTTTTCTTGGCAAGGCTTGTTCAGAAGGGGGTTTGCCTTAAAGAGAAAGGAATATTTTTCACATGACAAAACACCTTATTACTAAGTGACTGTTTGCTTCCTCTACTTCTGATAGGTACCTCGCCACCCAAGAATGAGAAGCAGTCACCCAAATGCCCCCTGAATTACCCATACTACCCCTATAGTAGGGTGGGAAACTGCACAGGGGTCATTTTTAGCCCTAGGGAAACCCCTCTACACCAGCAGCACCAGTGTTTTCATGTTAGTTTCCATTTTAGGATTTGGGCAGTAAAGGATGTCAAAGTGTTGCATTTATGCATGGTTTGGAGTAAACAAAAATCACCCCAAATCATGTAAAAATAATTTAATTTGGGCAGACTATGAACAGTCAAGCAGGGGCCTTCATAGAATGCAGAAGTGATATTCAGAGGTCAGATGTGACTCATGGACTTCACTTTGCCATCACTGCCATACAGCAAGATTTGCAGGTCCTCACTGTCTCCTTACAGTGATGTATATCATTCCTTCTCCACAGGTTTTAGCAAAACTGGAGTAATACTCCCACACCCAGAGAAAACAGCCTGTGCCAGGCAGCTGGCTGTTTGATATGGGTAGGATGTTGGCAAATTAAAAAGAGGAAAGAAAGAGGTTTTGGCCATCTTTCATGGCTCGATGTTGTGTTGGCCTAAAGTGGGAAAGCCATTAAAGATTCAACAAGCGTTTTAAGAATTCTTGCCCTTTTCTATCTTGAATCCTAGCAATTAAAAGCAGTGGGAAATCATTGTCCCTATGTGAATACAGAACAGAAGAGGATGCAAATGCATGTACTGAAAAACATGAGCTCACTCAGCATGCTGACGCTGCAAGAAAAGCCGAAGCTGCTCAGATGACCAGATATAAATAAATAAAGGCAGAAAATGAGCAGTAATTAACATGCAATAAACCTTCTTAACCACTTAGGGGCAGCGTTAACGCAGAGTTAACATGCACCCCCCCCCCATAATAATACTGCACTTTATCACCCGACTTAATTGAATATACCGTGAATATTCATAGTGGAGCAAACCCTGAGACACTGACAAATTGAATGGTGTAATCCATCAAATCCCTGAACAGGTAGAAATAGGACACTCTCCTTGGCTACCACTGGAAAGCTCTCCTTGTTTGCTCATTTACAGTATTGCTGCATTTATGGACAAAATGCCTCCCAGCTTTTCTTCTACCTGCATCATAGTTCATTTCTAATCCCAGATCAAATCATCAGAATGAAAGGAGAAAAGCATTACAGGTAAATTAGAAAGTCTAATCATAATGCACATTGTTATCAGAAATGATTCCTGCTTGAAACTTCTGAGCAATTTCAAAGAAATTTGCCTGGTTATATTAATTTGGCTTGAGACAAAACACAAAACTGCAGATCCTGAGAAATGATAGGTGGTTAGTCAGTTTATTTGTTGGTTTGCATTCTTGCATTTGGGAAGAGATTAGAATACACTTTTGCTTTTTTCAATAGTTCCTTTTCAAGGTTGAAAAAAAAAAGCCAAGGCCAGGGAAGTACTATAGAAAAAAAATGGGATAAAGGATAATGATAGTGATGTTAGATGGGCATTTATTATTGTTAAACAATGATATAATCCAGACCATGCCTCTGGGATTGAAGCCTACAACCAGACTGATTCTAAGCACCAGCAGCAGAGGAACAGCACTATTCATGTTTTTCTTCTTGATCTTTTAAACATAACAATATAAGCTGTAGTTATTTTCTGCATCTATAAATGAAAGTGATTACTCAGGAACAGTAACAACAATACATATAACACCAGGATGGTTTCCATACAAGGGACCTCACAAAGAACAGGCTTGATGGATCTCAGTCAGTTCTAAAAGGCTCACAATTTAAAACAGACAGGATACAGGAAGGAACTGAGGGTCAGCAAGAGGAAACAGGTAGAAGTAAATAGGGGGGCAAGAATATTTAATTTTGATTGCATATATTGTGGTTTAGTTACAACAGGGCACTGGGACTACAGAGTTGTTACACCAAAACCTTTGGTTCTGACTCCAACTCCAACTCCTGTACTGACTGAGTGACTCTGATTCCTCCATAAATGGCAAATGTGTACTGTATTATTTAGTAATAACAAATTTACTGTAATAAAATGGTAACACAAGACATTTCATCACCACCATATGAATTGTCAGGCTACTTACATTAATAGAACATAAAATATATTTAAGTACAAAATGATATATTTGTCATATATTGTCATAATATGATAAGTTTTTTTTTAAATTTTGAAGCCAGAATTGGAGTCTGTATAGTTCTACCAAACTCTGATTGCACCCAAAATTGCTTCCGTGACTCTGCCACAGCCCTGTAACTAAGGGATGGAATCAATCTGGTATAATGGTTTGAGTGCTAGATTAGCACTTGAATTGGGAGCCCAAGTGTCTGAATCTCAAGAAAATCCACTATGGGACTGTGAGCAAGCAACATTCTCTCAGCCTAAGTGGAAGGCAATGCAAGCGAATTTCCTGTGAACAAATCTTGCCAAGAAAATTCTGTCAGAGGGTCATGGTAAGTCAACATTTACTTGAAGGTCAACAACAACCACAAGAACAAAGTAAGGTGTGCAGCATCACAGAAGTGAACTAGGGAGGTGATGTGCTTTCCTGCCTGGCCAGGAGACCTGGAAGGCAATCCCTTTCCACCAGTGGCCACTGGTGGGGATGGGCTGCCATAGCTAGCAGCCTTTTCCCCACTCAGCCAACAGCCCCACCACACCCAAAAGGAGCTGCTGGGTGGCAGTAGCACCTCACTCCCTTTGGTGGCCAGAGGTGATGGATTACAGAAGCACCCTGGCTGATGGAGGGTGGCCGGGGTGTGTGTGTCTTGGGATGGGTGGGAGCAGCCAGATGGGAGCAGTGTTCACCCTCCTCTGACGTGTCACCGGATGCAGTCTTAACCCAATGACACCCCTACAAAGAATACTTAAAACATTACAAGGGAAGGGGTTAGGTAACAAACTAGAGGTGGGTGGCTCCTCCTCTGCTGACTCCTTGGCTTTAGGGTGTGGTGGTCTTGCCCTCCACTCCACCAGGCCCAGTGGGGGTCAGATACAACTGGCAAAAGGTAGAAAAGGCAGAGTCAGAAGCAGGACGGTGCTGGATGACTGTGGATGGTGGCATTGGGTGAGTTCAGGTCACAAGAATGGATATGTCAGAATATAAGTGTACAAAAGTAATTAAGGGGGGTAAGAAGGCTCCAAAGAGTTTGAAGGGAAGGACCAGCTGCTTGTGCTGGATCCTGGAACGGAGAGAAAAAAGTGTCGAAATTGTGGTGTCACATAGGCAAACAATGAGGATGATACGTAATTTTAGGAGCAGAGTGCTGGATAGATATGAGTGGATGAACCAATGGAATACTAGAGATGATTGCAGTAGTAAAGGTGAGAGATGACCAAACCATGAACCAGAGTTTTTGCTGAGGAGACACAGAGGTAGAACTGTATTTTTGTAGAGGGAGAAATGACATGATTTGTCAATGGACTGAATGTGCAGGGCAAAGCTAAGTGAACAATTAAAGATAAAATTGAAAATTGTAAGTAATTACATATTGATTTTGCTCAGTGGTAACTGAGAACTAGTTGATTACAAAAATGCTAACTAACCTACCCTGGAAGAAGTGTATAAAAATTGTATTTTCATGAAACATGAAGAGAGAAAACATTTAATGTATAAAATTGGTGGAGAATTGTAAAAACATAATATTTGCATTTCAGATACTACTTTGGGGAAACAAAATTAACTCTTATTATCAATACTGATACATTTATAGGCAGTACATCCGTAAACTGAAACTTCTCTCATTAATTTCTAGCATTTTCAAGATTTAGCATGTGGGCTTTGGAATGCAAATTTCAGTTTAAAAATTGCAACTGATAAACTGGGTGCAGTCTGTAAAAAGCTTATGACAAATAAAACCTGTTAGTTTTTAATGTGCCATAACCTTCCCCCCCCCCCCCCATTATTTTATTTTAACATTCAGATTCAGTATTTCAAAAACCCAAGTGTGAATTCCTCATGAAATCATTTCAGGAGGCTAACAACAAAACTTAAAACAGAGCAATAAAGCAAGTAAGAACTTTCTTTGCTGTTTCCTGAGGTATTTGTCCAGGGTGAAAAATTAGGATGGCAGAGTGGGTTACGTTCTGTCATCAGCTGAGTTTTCCTCTGTACCACAAAAAAGATAATGTTTAACATGTTGCCTCTCAATTTTACTTATTTCAGCTGCTAGATTTTGCACTGTTCTGGGAAATGCTAGCCTACAATCCCAGCAGTGTTAACAGGAATCACGAGGCTCAGGCACCCTCCATCATACTGCATCTTTACCCCAAATGCATGCTATTTGATTTTAAATCTAGCGTGTAATGTGCTCCGCATCTTGCATGTTGCTATTGTGTGTTTGTCTTGCCCTGGCTGGCTTTTGCTGGCAGCTGCCAATGTGAAACAAAAGGCAGCTGCCAGTTTGAATGAACGTCGCTCTGTTGCTCTGGAGTGGATGCAGCACCACTCCACAGACTGGGTGGCAGCAACTGAGGTTTGGGGAAGTATATGCAGCTCCCTGGGAAGCCTGAGTTTGTCACGGCTGAGAGAGTCAACAGCATGCTTGAGGCCTGCCTCCTGCCTGCTTAAGCCGTGGAACCTGGCTCAGCACTGAGCTGGGAAAGGAGCCAGTGTCGCTGTGCCAACAGGCTGGCTTTCGCTGGGTCCTTAGTGTGATGGTCCTTTCTATTGCAGTTGTTGGCACAGGTGAGGCATTGTAAAATAGAGCTTTGGCTTTCTGTCCCGAGGCACAGAATCAGGCGCAGATGTGTACAAAATGGTGGTTGTTGGTTGCCTGTAGGGCCTTCTAAATAAAATTTTAAAAATCAGAAAGGAAAGAGGTGGTTTGAGGCAGCGCTTGAAAGGGTGTAGCACCTCATATTAATATAAAGAAATTATGGTACTGGGAACAACCCCTGCCCAGGAAAGATAATTTTTCCAATTGCTTGGAAAAATTCATAGAATCATAGAGTTGGAAGAGACCACAAGGGCCATCCAATCCAACTCCCTTCCATGCAGGAACTCTCCATCAAAGCATCCCCAACAGATGGCCATCCAGCCTCTGCTTAAAGACCTCTATTATCTGTTTGGACTATAACTCCCAGAATTCTGGGACCTGTTGTCTAAAAAGGTAACTTTTTTCAAAGTTCTGTATTTTTCCCTCAGCAAAACCCAAGTCTTGATACTTCTCCTTACAGCTGAGATGACAGAACAATTCATAAACTAGAATATGACTCACTGAGAAAAAAAGCACCAGTTGTGTAAAAATAGTTCCCCAAGCTCCTAAATTAGGAGCAGCAAGAAACCCCCCTGTATAAGGAACACAGTAAGGAACAATTTTTCATCCATTTACATGCCTTCATGCTGATTGCTGGTTCTTCTAAAGTACCAAAAGCCCAGAGTGAATGCACTGAGTAAATGAATTTTCTTAATATCTGTTTAAATTACAAGATGTATGTGTGCATTTAGAATTTCAATAAAAATAAAAACACTAAACCAGCTGAAACCATTGGGGAACTGTCATGGATTGCATAACATACTTGCTTTATTGCTCTGTTTTAAGTTTTGTTGTTAGCCTCCTGAAATAATTTCATGAGGAATCATGAGGTGTATTAGGGAATCCTTTGCTGACAAATAATTTCTTTTAAAGACTAGGAAGGAAGCTCAAAACTGATAATTAGAAGTGTTGCAATTAACATGCTCAGCCATAACTTAGATTAAAAACAAAGTTTGGAAAAGTTACTTTTTGGAACAGAATCTCCCAGTGGCCAAACTGTCTGAGAAATTCTGCGAATGGTCGTCCAAAAAGTAACATTTCCATGTTTTAGCAAAAACTGTATGACATTTATATTTAAATGGCCAGGACAGGATCTCTCAAGACCAGACACTTGCCTTCAACTTTTATAGCTACGTCTCCAAACCTGACAAGCAGAAATAATTGAGAGTAATTATTTTAATTTTCTAGAAACCTGCTAGATGAGCAGAAAGGTAATCTGGACCTTCAGTATGGTGCTTAAACCTTAGGGGCTTTGCAAGTGTTCAGTGAATCCAGGCAAGCTGCAGTTTATGGGGACTCATCTGTCATTTTCTTCAGGCTTCCTGGAAATCAAGGCTTCCAGTCCTAATTCCAGCCTTCCCAGTGGCAAATGGAGTCCTTTCTCATGTCAATGGCATTACTAATAAGCTATACCATGTAAAAGGCACAAAAGGGCAAGGGCAACGATATGCTGAAGTAGGAGTGTGCTGCATAAATTGGTAAGAATAAGGTAAGAATAAGGACTGCGTCTTATGGCATAATTCAGTTATACTTTTGCAGCAAATTTGGGCAATGTAATTTGCACACTAGGGCTGGTCATAAGAGCAATCAGTAACATTCTACATTCCTTTCACATGTGTGCATGTGCTTAAAAGACAGAGTATTATCTTGGTTGATATTTTGGGGATTAGGTTGAGATTGCCCAGAATTAGGTTCTTTCTGTGGGGTAATTTAAGTTTCCTAAGGCTTCAGCCTTTGCTAAGGAAGCAAAAATATTGAATATCAAAAATGTCAAAGCCAAGCCGGTTAGGCTCTAGCTTTCAATTAGCAGAGTAGCAGAAATGTGCTCTTGTCTAACTATGCTTTCCTAAAAACTGAGACTGACTCCAAAAAACAACAAACATGTAGTTTGTAGTTTAAAACATACGTTTACTAATGGCTTTAATCTATATTTACATAGAAGCTATATCCTAATCTAGCTAGTGAATAGTTCAGGTAAAGTAATATTTATCTCACCATCTTGCCAAAGAAAGTTGAGAGAGCAGGACGATGGAAACAACAGCTCAGTTGAAAATATTTTGAGAGAATGTCAGTTAGTCCCAAAGTGGGAGTGACCTAAGTCACTTGGTTAGTTTGAATGAGAGAGTGAGGAGAGTTTGCATGCCGGAATTCCCTATCTATCTAAGGAGGGGGAAAGAGAATGCAAAAATCTTTCAACACTTTCCTTTAAACTTGTGATTCATCCCAGAACTGTGGGTTATGATGATATGCAAATCTATAACCAGATCTGTCAAACTCATAGTCTCTGGCCTACATCCAACATAGCAGCTATGTATTGTTCTTTGATCATTTTTGAACCTGTGGAAAACATCCAGTTGCATCATTCTTTTTGTAGGCTTGCTTGAAACTGTTTCTACTTTCTGAAGGGGCTGACATCGTATTGGTAACATACACAGTTTTAATGGAGGTGGGTGGTGGAGGTTATGATTTCTTATATACTTTCTCAGACTTTGAGGAAGGAGGCATTCAGTGCCTTCTTCCACAAGATCTCATCCTAGACTGCAACACGAGAACTGCTAAATGCAGGTCCATTTCCTCAGTCACTGACCATCAGCTGCAGGGGTGTGCCTGGACATTTTCTGCCTGCATTTTAGCATTGAGGTATAGTAGCAAGCTTGTGTGGCAGGGATGGGGTTGATCCTTTTTTTCTTAGTGCTCAAGAACAGCCAGAAAAAGGGCAGAGATATCCCTGGTCCTGCAACCAGTCAGTGGCCCATAGAGATGAAAGGGAAGGGAGCTGGGTTTCTATATGTACAGTCGGAAAGATTGGGCTGAAAAGAATATTCATAGTTATTCATTGCCAAATTGAAAAAGTGGGTTTGCCAGTGACCAGGAACTGCATATTGAGAACTGTGTTTAGTGTTGGCTGGCATTCAAATGTCCTGAAGTGATATGGAAAAATTATTGTGTGGAGAAAAACAAGGGGTTTGATTTTGCACAAAAGCCCTCATTTCTGCAGACAGCAAATTAGTTTCCTGCACAGAAGATACTGTTTTTTTCTCTGCAGAATAATTCCTCTGCAACGATTAATTCATGACAACAGAACATGGGAATACTGTGGAGGAATATTCACTTTCTCCCACAGTGGTGAGAAATCAATTGTAATTATTTGTCCTCACATGTTAGGACAACAAAGTTGAAGCTTTACATCTCTAGGTGGAGACTTGTACTGTACTCCCTCAGTGAACTGAAGGCTTATGGTTTTTAATTTTTAAAAATTCAAACATTTTGCTGTGGTGTGAGACATAGCCAAATAATAGCACAAATGGCTCACATACACCCAAATGTCAGCAGCTCCAGTTAAACAGAGATGGACAACTTTTTTTTTTAGCCCAGAGGGTCAGCCATTATGCTTATACCCTCTAACAACATTTCACAGATAGAAACAGGGCACATGTGCCAAACAACATCAGAGTGTGGCCAAGATGGTAAAGGTTCTTAAAAGCAAACTAGGAGAGACTGCACTTGGTTTGCTTTTGTTTCAACCTCCTCAGAAAGACAAGATTCCATGCGCTCCTTTCCCTTATGCCATACTGAGTAAACGGAGTGCACAATACTTGTGTACATTCAATTTCATTTGCACCACTGATGTAATGGGGAAAATTTGGCAGAGGGGAAAGAAGATGAGGCCCCATTGACACTACGGAAATAGACCAGTTTAGAACTGGTTTATTTCTGTGATATTTACACTCACCCTAACTGCACTCAGTGCAGTTGCGGGAACAAAAAGCCCACTTAAACTGGTGCATTTGGCACCAGACCCCTTAGTGGTTCTTTTTTTTAACAGTCTGCATCTTTAGTAGTGTGACCACACTACTGAATCGATTCGGATTGCTCTTCATCGTTTCTGGAAATGGAGGCACCTCCATTTTAAATTGACACGGTGGCAAATATGAATGGCAACAGGGTTAAAATGGCACAGAGAGATTCAATAATGGTAAACGTAGTGGGAACATCAAACCGATTCTGAATCGGTTCTGAATTGGCGTGGAGATGCGAATCTCTTTGTTCAAAAAAGTAAGTGTGAATGACCCCTAAGATATTTAAAAGCAGCTGAAAAAGTGGGATGACAGGCTTAACCAGGATTGTTCTTGCCAAATTGGACAGGTTGAGGGTATTCATGTTGACTTAACAATGTAAGATAGCAAGCCTTAGTATAATTGTTTCAGTAACTTTGCTGTTACCAGTTAGGGTGCACAGTGCTGGGCTAGTTGTGGAGTGGGCACAATCTCCCTCATTTGTTGTCCTTGGAACTCTGTAGGCTAGCTCCTACCAGAGAAACCTTCCAGTTTTCTATAAAGTAGCTCAAGATTCAAGAAAAGCATGCATGATCTCTCTCACTCTTTCTCTCAGTTTCTCTCTCCCTCTGTACCTAGTGTTCAGCCATGACTCATGCCCCCTGGTGGATTCTAGGAACATGGTTCCCAGGTTTTTTTATTTAAAAAATGAGAGATGGAGAGGTTCCAAGATTATACAGATGGCCTTCTGGAACTACATTTAGCCCAGAGGCCGCATCAATGTTATCACTGGGCTAAATGGGCCCAATTATAACTGATATTATATGTTGTGCTTAAAATCTTTAAAATTCTGGTCAGCTACTTGCTGGAGATGCTTTAACAGGAGGCCTTGCATTGAGCCATAAGGCCCCGTCCAACTCAATGAGTTTCACTTTATGACATCTGCTTTAATGGAAGACCTCCAAAGTGCCTTGTCACTAACCATCTTGCTCAGGTCATGCAACCTCAGTTCTTCAACTTCTTTGATTGAATCTATCCACTGCAATACAGTCTTACTCTTTCCCTGCCTCCTTCCACCTTGTCAAGCATTTTTTCAGGTGAGTCATGTCATCTCATGGTATGCCCAAAGTGTGGTAGCCTCAGTTTGATCATTTTGTCTTCTAGGGAGAGTTCAGGCTTAATTTAGTCTAGAGTTGCTGCCACACTGCTAAATTAATACAGTTTGACACCACTTTAACTGCTATGGCTCCATCCTGTGGAATCCTGGAGTTTGTGGCACTGGATCTCTCTTACAGAGAAAGCTAAATAGCTAATAAAACTATAGATCCCAGAACACTGTAGCATTGAGCCATGGTAATTAATGTGGTGTCAAACTGCATTAATTCTTCAGTGCAGCAGCAACCTAAGGCTCTTTTATAGAACTTTCCTGCAGCACCACATTTCAGACCAGTTGATTCTCATCCTATCAGATTTCTTCCCTCTTTAGCTTTCACAACTATACATAGAAAATGGACATACACCCCTAGAAACCTGGACTATAGTGCAGTCAGTATCCACACTTTCCATTCAGATTGGTCTCCAGGAAGAATGCTTCACTGGATCTGGGTGTAAGAGTGGGTGTAATCTGTAAACCTCATATGCAAGATGCAAACTCTGTAAGGACTTATATGCCTACAAACCAAATTCAGCACCTTGATTTATGCTTCAAAGACAATGGGGAACAAATGCCAGAGTAACTTGCCCTTGGAGAGATAGCCCTTGCCAGGATGTGGATTGTTTCAAAATGTACTCCTGCTGATTCAGTACAGAATAATGTGATCAATTCAACATTGTTTTTGCTTGGATTTCTTTTTGTGAGGCCAGGGGGAAGAGGAGGACGAGGAAGAGGAGAGAGAGACCTACTTACCAACAAATTAGAATTTCTTAACAGTCATGAAAATGAGAGCTTAGAAAAGGTACGTTTTGGAACTGAACCCCCAGAATTGTAGTTGGCTGAGCAATTCTGGGGAAATCTGGGAATTATAGTCAAAAAGGGAGAGGGAGTCCGGAGAGGGAAATAAAATAACATGCCCAAGCTCTGATTAAAATCTCCATTGCCAGTGTAGGACTTCTGAGGCCTGTGGCATGTAAATTGATTTGAGCTCCCAGATGGGGGCAACAGAACAGAGGCCCGTCAGCTCTGTTGGCATCCCACACCTGACCTTCTCAAAATGCCATTGTGAGAGTGCCAAGATCCCGAGAGAGGGCTGACTCAGTAGGAGACAGTGGTTTATGTAACCTCCAGCAATCCATTATTACAAAGGGGCTTTCAGGAACTCCTCTGTGCCAGGCACAGCGAGGGTTATTGATTGAAGAGACAGTGCAAATGCACAGAGAGGCTGCATCCATTAGGGCTGCTGCTCTCCACCAATTAGGGCGGGCAGGGGGGGGGGAATCATTACTCAGCAGCCATCAGCAGGCAGTGTGCAGTGCCGAAGTGCATGCATTCCATTTATCTCCACCCACCACCTCACTGCAAACTTAATGTTAACTATTAGAGATGATTGCCCACACTGAATGCCTAGGGTACTTAAAAGGAAGAAAAAAAAGACCTCTCCCCCAACAAAGGACCTTCATTTGGTAAATCTTTGTAATAATGGCATGGCAGGAGAACTCTGGCTAAAATCAAAGAGAGGAGAAAAAGGCGGAAGTGTAAGTTAGTGCATTCCTATTGTGGTTATGTGCTTTCAGATCATTTTGGACTTATGGTGAACCTAAGGCAAACCTATCATGGGGTTTTCTTGGCAAGGTTTGCCCTTGCCTTCCCCTGAGGCTGAGAAGATTTAACTTGGCCAAGATCATCCAGAGGGATTCATGGCTGAGCAGGAATCAAACCCTGGTCTCCAGAGTCATAGGCCAATGCTCAAACCACTATACCACATTGATTCCTGTGTTCCCATTTACTAAAACAATATTTATAATATAATCATGAGAGCAGTGTGATGTAGTGGTCTGAGTGCCTGACAGAGGAGATTATCACATGGAGGAGGCAAGCATCCTCCTCCCATTGTTAAACCATCATTAAATCATGTTAATTGTGCAGTTGGGGGGAAGATTATCACACACTCTGCATGCTTATCCCATTCTGTAATGGATGGGAAAGTAATGGACCCACCATTTGGTATTAACAGGAGTTTTCGTTAATACCAAATAATGCATCCATTATTGTTTACAGATGGGACAAGAACAGGATAAGCATGTGGGGATTTGATAATCTTCCCCCTGATAGCATGATTAACATGATTTAATGACAATTTAACAATGGGAGGAGGATGCTTTCCTCCTGTGCAATAAAATACTAGCAAATTATCACACCTGAATGTACCCTGGTTAAAATGCCAGTAAAACGCTCCAGAAGCGTGAAGATGTGATAGCGGGTCATTCTTCTGAAGCATCACTGAAGTGTCCCCTCTGTCTTCTGTCAGCAAAGCATTCATGGAAGTTCCTGTTATTGAAGAAATAGCTGCTTCGCAAATACTTTGCTGATGGGAGAGGAAAGGGGAAGTTTCAGAAGCGTGACCGGCTATCATACCTTATGTTTCTGGAGCGTTTTACTGGCATTTTAACCATGGTAAGCCTCCTGTGTGATACCCCCCCCCCCCCCGGTGTTAATCATGATAACAGACCAAAGGACCTGGCAACTATGCTAAATGATGAGTGGTGGGGAAGATGTACTGTGCTTCCTGTAGAAATCCACATACCTATACTAGTACTCTTGAGCACCTAACTTATATGTGTGACTCCACCAAACAACTCTCCCAGTCAAATTATACAGCACCTTTATAAAATAAAATTGCAAGAAAAGGAAGCTCTTCACTTTGAACAACTCTCTGCCTGAGCAGGATTTTAAGTATGCAAAGGGATCCTGTAGCATCTTTGAGACCGAGAGAAAGACATTGTAGCATGAGCTTTGGTAGTCTCAGGTCCAAACCACACTGCAGACATAATCCAGTTTGAGTTTATTGTGGCACCAGAACTCTCTGTCAGAGAAGGCTAAATGTCTTACAAAACTACAGTTCCCAGAATTCCATAGCATTGAGCCAGGGCAGTTAAAGCAGTGTCAAAGTGGATTATTTCTGCAGTGTGTTTTGGACTCAAGTCTAGTTCCTCAAATACATGGTCAGACTAACACTGCCATGTCTCTGAATTCTACAACCATACTTACTAAAGGTGTATAATCTGTCCAAATCCAGGAATAAAAGGGCTGATTTGAATGGATCTAGGAGATGAACTCTACCACAAGATGCCAGAAGGCTCTGTTAAAAATATATAAGCATGTATCAGATTACTTTAAGATCATGGCTGCTAAACTAACCTCTGGTTCCTCTTTCCCCAGTTCCTTTTAATTAAATACGAAAAGTCATACGTATCTGCCTGCAACTCCTAGCATAGTATCATCCTGGAACATTTAGAGCCATGAAACAGATTAAGAAACATTTGGGATTATTCAGGTTGGGTTTTTTAAATTTTATTTTTTTAAATTATATATTTAGTAAACCCAGCAATCTGTTGATGGCTAATCAATGACTAATAACAATATGCAAGACATAGAATTACTGTCTGTACCTCATTCTGATACTTTTTGATATAATACAGGATATAAATATGAAAGAATAAATGAATGAATATGTACTGATATTTCTCCTGAAAGCTACTTGAAACAATTTGCTTTTTTTCTGTATTAAGCATCAGACGACGACAAATGTCAGACAACAAAAAACAAAAACCCAAACAAACATAAACTAAATTAAACTAAACAAACACCCTAATACAGTTGTATGATTCATACATGTATTCAGATTCAATAGTAATTAAACCCATGATCCTTAGCTGGTTAAAAGTCATTTTTTAAAGATCACCAGCATGTAAGGAACCACAAGTTGCCATTTCTTATTGCTTAGCCCTCTCTGTGGAAAGCTAATTAATATAATGATTTCAGTTTAGGAAAACTGTAACATATTTTGAGGAGTGGAAAAACTTTCAATTTTGGCCCAAAGCAGATGTCTTTTATCTTTTAGAAAAGATGTTTTTTTCTTTTGGCTCAAAGGAACAGAGGGAGAACCAAAAGAAAATAGTGTGCTAATTATTGCAAAATTTTTCTTCCTCATGGTGTGTAACAATGTATTGTGAGCCTTGTGCTTTTTCTATACTGTATCTGTTGCTAATTTTCAAGCTCTTTTATAATAATAATAATAATAATAATAATAAAAATTATTTCTATTTCCTGCCTCTCCATTGATCGAGGCGGGATTACAGCAGAGTAAAATACATAAAATACACATTCAGTTAAAACAACTCCATTATAACAATACTAAATAAACTCACAATATAATTACGTATAATAATAAATTAAATTAAAACAGCAGTTGTTCTGTGTCATAGTTGGTGGTCTACACAAGTGCAGCCTTCAGTAGCATCTAGTATAATATGTCTGATGGATAGGCCCTCCGTAAGAGATCCGTCTTAAGTGCTTTCTTAAAAGCATCTAAGATGGTAATAAGATGGTTCTCCTCCGGCAGGTGATTCCATAGTTTTGGAGCAGCGGCTGAGAATGCCTTATGTGAGGTTGACACCAGCCTCGTCTTTTTGACTTCAAGCAGATTCTTCCCTGTTGTTCTAAGAGTGCGGGGCGAATTATATAGGGATGATGCTGTTTATAGCCCTGGTGAGGTCGACGTTCCAGGTATTAAACAAGGCATCAACAGAATCGCCGTCATTCCCAACCATATAACCCTCTAGGGCCTCTTGGAACCTTTTGGGTTCTGTCAGCCTTCGAGGGCAGACCATCTTAATAGGTCCTCCACCCCTGAGGGGGCTATGGGTAGTGACCTTTAACCCTAGCTTGACCAGGAAATGGTCTGTCCATGACAGGGCAGTAGTCCCAATGACTTCTGCCCACGGATTGTCCTGATCCGTACAAAAGGCCACATCGAGCAGAATGTGTTGGCCCTGAGATTAATTGGGACAGGCCCATGGTGGTCATGGTATCCATGAACTCCCGAGCTGCGCCATTAAGATTTGATAAACCGGCCTCGAAGGGGATGTTGAGGTCTCCCAGAACTAAAAGTCTGGGAGACTCCAGCACCAGCTCTGAGACCAGCTGTGTCAGCTCGGTTAGGGAGTCTGTTAGGCAACGGGGGTGGACGGTAGACCAACAGAATCCCCAAACTGTCCCTAGCCTTCCGGGTCAGGTAAATACACTCGATGTAGACAGTTTTCTGGATAGGTTTCCTGGTCAGGTTGATTGTTCTTTTATGGATCAAGGCCACTCCCCCCCCCTCGCCCACTCTCTCTTACCTGCTCCTGAACGGTATACCCGGCTGGGAGGGCCTTGGCCCATATTGCATTACTATCGTCCCCCAGCCAGGTTTCTGTGATACAAGCCAGGTCGGTGTTCTTGTCCTCTATAAGGTCGTGTATGATGTATGATTTGTTTTTCACCGACCTGGCATTACAAAGGAGCATGATAAGAGATTGTGGTACGGATGGGATGACCCTCGGTTCTCTCAGGTTAACAGGGGGCTTGGAAGACGAGATAGATTCTAACTATCTAACTTGTCTTCCTTCTTGTCTTCTTGCCACCCTGTTAACACCATATGTCTCATTGCCCCGCACCACTTGAATGGGGAGTCTGCAATTACCTGGTACTTCATCCATTCTTCCCTCATTCTCGTATTTATAGCGTTCCATAGTCAACAGTATAGTTCCAATACCAACTAGAACACTAAAAGACAGCATAATAGTACTGAAGAATGAGTACTTGGCAGGTTGTTATTCCGGAGCAATATAAATTCTCAGAACACTACTCCCACCAATGCCTTGCATTGCTGCGGCTCGGGAAGGGTCGGGTGGGCCGGCTTTTCAGGACGCCGCTCCCATCGACGCCCCGCCTTCAAGGAGAGTCCTCCGTTGCCACTGCGTGGCTGTTGGTAAGGCGCTGGTGTGGCTTGGGAAGGGTCCGGCGGGCTGGCTTTTTCAGGGCACCGCTCCCACCAACTCCCCGCCCTCAAGGAGAGTCCTCCATTGCCGCTGCACGGCTGTTGGTCAGGCGCTGGTGCGGCTCGGGAAGGGTCCGGTGGGCCGGCTTTTTCAGGGCGCCGCTCCCACCGACGCCCCGCCCTCAGGGGAGTTCTCCGTTGCCGCTGCACGGCTGTTGATAAAGGCGCTGGTGCGGCTCCTGAAACAGTAGTCCTGAAACAGCAGAGCTGGGTGGTAAGATTTCAAGTCTCTTGTGGCAGAGCAGCAGCAGTAGCAGTCTTTTTGATGCAAGGAACATTAAAAAAAAATTCCTGAGGCATTCAAAGTTGTGTTACTCAAGCAAAAAACCTACCTAGAAGTTTATCAAATGGGAGGAATTTCTCTTTATTTCGAATGGAGCCAATTGGAGCCAATTCGAATTCACATGAATTCGCTAGTTTAGCGAATTTTTGTGAATTCCAATTGCGTTCGGAATGTGTTCAGAATGACTTTCTATTACCCGAAAATGACTGCCCATTGCCTGAAATTGGGTGAGATACTTTAATATGAAATAATGTAAAACCCATTGGTTGCGTTCGGAATGTCTTCCCTTTTGCCCGAAATTGCGTTAGATACTTTTATATGCAATAACATGAAACCCCATGATTGCGTTCAGATTGCCATTCGATTATACTTCCAATTTCCGTCGTCTGATAAACTCCCTAGTATAGACAAAAATAAAAACAAAACTCCCCAAGGGGAATAGTGTTGTTTGCATAGTGGAAGGCTGCAGCCCTGTCCACGGCCTCTTTGCAAACTCCATTAAGGCTGAAATCCAATATAAATGTAAGATTTAAGGTTGTAGTCCCATGATCCTCTGGATATAGGAAGGAGTACATCTCCATCTCAGTTCTTTGCAGAAGTCCCAGGTAGTCTTGGATGGGGAGATCTGTTGTTGGCCCACTCCCTCTTCCACTGTGGAGATTTCACTACAGGTATGACTTTAAGTGAAGAAGTACAGTTTTTAGCCCAAACTTGGAGTTCAATATCATCCCTCTCATATTTGATGTCAACTAATGCTAAAAGAGATTTTGATAAAGAGTGAACTGCGGGTGACCTGGGATTGCCCCCATAGCTGGACATTTGGGTTAGAGTGTTTGGCTCCCGCTAGGGTGAAAAGGAGGGCATGCACTACAATATATCACTCACAATAGCAGCATACTCCCTGTGATAAATGGGAGGCAGTGATGTGAGTCCATCTTAAGAAGATGGTGGTGTATATAATGAAAAGATTCTCTCTTGCCAAGGTGGGAGTTTGCCCTTTTTCCTGGGAAGTAACACATATTTCCTAAAATTTACAACTCTCAGCCTGGGGTATTAAAACATGCTGCAACCATCAATCTTTTAAACAATCATAGACATATCTACTGCAGTTCTCATCTAACATTTCTTTCTGGAAAACAATTTGACATATAGTTAACAACTCTCATTTGAGCTAATATTAAAATTGCCCAATAAATGGGACCCTAGCATTTTGGGTAACATGCTTGGAATCCACTGGGGTTTGGTTCCAGGATTCCTCTGCCATTTTATAAAAGAAACGCTGTTTTACTACCCCAATGTGAATACCAAAATCCATGGATGCTTAAGTCCCATTATATACATTGGGGTAGTAAAACAGCGTTTCTTTTATAGAATGGCAAAATCAAGGAGCGACTTAGGGAGCTGGGCATGTTTAGCCTGGAGAAGAGAAGGTTAAGAGGTGATATGATAACCCTGTTTAAATACTTGAAGGGGTGTCATATTGAGGAGGAAGCAAGCTTGTTTTCTGCTGCTCCAGAGACTAGAATGCAGAACAATGGATGCAAACTGCAGGAAAAGAGATTCCACCTCAACATTAGGAGGAACACACTCCCTCAGAGTGTAGTGGAGTCTCCTTTCTTAGAAGTCTTTAAGCAGAGGCTGGTTGGCCATCTATCAGGGATGGTTTGATTGTGTGTTCCTATATGGCAAGGGGTTGGACTGGATGGCCCTTGTAGTCTCTTCCAACTCTATGATTCAATGGGGCTTTCTAGATTGGCAGGAAAGTGTGACATGAAGTTGCCTTTTCCTTAATGCTTAGCAGCTGCATCGCAGCCTTTAGATGGAACTGCGCTGTTCCGCAGTTTTTAAAAAAGAAGCTGGGAAAACCAGCACCTTTTTAAAGGCGCTTCTTCTCCCCGAAAACACAAAAAAAGCGTTTTCATGGCACACTTTCCCTTTTTCTCATCTAAAGCCTAGACTTTCATGCAGCCATGAACACACTTCTTTTTGCCAATCTAGATCAGGCCTATGATTCTAAGATTTGCTTTTTTTTTTTTTTTTTGGTGAACATTTTCAAACTGGATAGTGGAATCAGTGGATGTAGAATCCGTGAATACAGAGGATCTATACATATGATTGTGTGTATGTTGCATGAGGGGAGAGGATGTGGTTCTATAGCTGTCTCCACCCCTGGCCCTGAAACAGACTGATAAGTTTTCCCAGTCTCAAAACTGATATAAATCCATTTCCCTTCCATTGCTTGCAGTTGGAATCAAAACTTATTTCCCTTCCATTGCTTGCAGTTTAGAAGTCATATAGAAGAGCATGAATGAATGAATTTTCCAAAAGCCAAAAAATTAGTTGACCTGCCCAGCAACTGCCTAGCAGGGCTTGGGATAGACAAGTGCCTCTAGGATAAAGTACACTGTCCCAGAGTGTATCCATACTGCAGAATTAAAGTTGTTTGACACCACTTTAGCTGCTATTACTCTATCCTACAAAATGCTGAGATTTGTAGTTTGGTAAGGTATTCAGCCTGGTCTGTAAGAGAGCTCTGGTGCTTAACCAAATTACAAATCCCAGGATTCTGTAGGACAGCGATGACAGTTAAAGTAGTGTCAAACTGCTTAAATTTTGCTGTGTGGATACACTCCACCCCCATCTCCCTGCTATTAGGATTTTTTCTCCCTCAAGTTGAAAGAGTTATATTAGAAGATCTCTGGTTCTATATTCAAACACATGGAGCAAGTGGGTGCCACTTTGCATAAAGAAATTCCCAGGTTCAGTCCTTATAATCCCCAGCAATCTTTTGTACTACACAGTTATAGCACTATGATTCCAGTTTAACTGCCATGTCTGCAGCCTATGGAATCCCGCGTTTTTTTAGCTTGGCACTAGAGGAGCCTTCTGGTTTAGAAGTCTAAAATATTCCTCCCTTTACCAGCATCCCTTCATGAATAGGGGATGTTGCCATGGTAGTTAAAGTGGAATCATAGCACTATAGGTATGAAGTGTGAAGAGCCCACTTGGTAAACTTGGGAAATATCTGTGTCTAAAACTCAGGAGAGCTGCTGCCTGTCATCTAGCTGAAACTCATGCAGGTCCCACTGTATATTCAAGCTAACTGTGGCTGCAGTCCCATACTCACCCAAGAGTTAGGCCCCTTGAATTGCTTCTACTTGCTTGCTTCTGAGTTGACATGCATACCATAGTGCTACGCAGCATATGTGTTTCACCATAGTGATAAATAACAACCGTCATAATCATCACCATCATGTCTTTCCCTTGGGACTCAAGGCAGTTTACAATTTATTAAAGGGGATATAGAGAACAGGCAAAAGAGATAATAACAGTGAATGGGTTCTCTCTGCAGTTTTTCAACAAAATAACCCAGTTTCTCACCATTACTTATTACTGTGTTTAAAAGCTAACTTGTTACATTACTCATTACTTTCTGTTACTTTAAAAATAAGCTTACGATTAATAACTAGCAGAAAACCTGAACACTTCCATTTAGTTTGCTGCTAAAATGCCTACAAACATCCTTAAAATGTAACTGAAGAACCCTTCTCATTAGGGATCCTGAACCTATTTTTAAGGAGAGGTACTTAACATTGGCAGGGAATTAATTTTGCCTATTTGCAGATACTTGCAGTGGGAGGGCAAATTAGCTTTCCCATCCCTTATCATTAAATAGTCTTAAATATGAAGACTCTTAAGAAGCACAGTACGTATGAAGAGAAGTGCCCTCTATGTTTTCAGTGTAGCTTACTCCCAAGTAAGTGTGCATGGATAGATTGCAGAGAGCCTTTATTATTTCTGGGAGAGCTCAAGGGCAATATCTATATTAACTTTTTTTTTTGCTTGATCATTTAGTATGTTTCTGATTGATAATTCCTGAAGAGATTCAACTACATAGGAGTCTCCGTAGTCCAATTTTGTTAGATCATTTTGGGAGGTCTATTCCTTGTAGCCTAGTTTGGGGGGAATCGAGTCTCCCACTGGATGTCATTCCAGGGTCTATGTTTCTCGTTACCCACAAACACACGCACACAAATGTTGGTCCCATTAGTAACATTACTTTTGGCATTTAATTTTGTTGAAGTCTCATAAATAGGTAGTTTGATAACAACTTTCAAAAAGCTTTCAGAACCGTGGATGGATTGGTGATCTCTTGTAGCACTACTATGTAGTGATCTGTTGTAGCTATTTGTAAGCTAATTATGACTGCATAACCTAGCGTAACGCGTTCATCACTGGTTCATATTCAGGATCATATTTCATAGTTTAGGGAATATGTAGGGATCTCTACATATTTTCCAATCTAGGGACTACATAGAAACAGTGAAAGTTCCCCAGCTGCTATTTACTGGGCTGCAGCCATTGTGAGCAACAGGGTTTTGTTCCTCTATCAATTGGGAAGCAGCTGACTGACATTTCCAGCTCTTTCCCATAGGTGCAAGGGGAAACAGTCGCAGGAACCCTGCTTATGGTTGTTGCAGCAGAGATCAATCACAGGAGCGAGTGGAAACATAGGCCAGATGCTTCTCAATCAACCAGGGAACAGACCTCTGTCATTCACAGCAGCAGCTGCTGCCCAGTGAGTGAGAATTGGGAGGGTTGGGCTGGGATACACTATGCAGCTATGTAAATAAGGTGATTACACCTGTGTAGTTTCCTTAGTGACTTCCAGCCAATGTTCTTAACACAGTGGGATGCCAGCCACAGATGCTGACAAAACGTCAGAAAGGGACTCTTCTAGAACATGGCCTCATAGCCTGAAAGCTCCACAAAAAACAGTGGGATTTATTTCTAAATAAGTGCACATGCCCACAGTCCCTTTTTGGAACCCCTAATTGCTTCTGATTATCAAACTCCATATCCCCCCAAGTTATTTTGAGATGCTAGTGATAATTGTGAAAAAATGTTCCGCAAGAGGCAACTTCCATTCCTGGAATGGTAGATTGGATAAATCCATACTACTTTCCAATCATTCTCAACCCCTCCCCCCCCCCCCCAAAAAAAAAGAAAAAAAGAAATCACAATCAGAAGTTCCTTCTAGTTTTGACTATTTTCCCTCCCTGTGTTCAGCTGGAAATGGGGAGCAGTAGCCTACTATGGGGGGCAAAAACCCACTTCTGTCTTGTGTGCCAACTCCAGTATATAGGACTGGGTTGCAAAGTGCCCAGTTTGATGGCAGATTTTCTTATGGCCTTCCTTCTAAATTTCTTTGATGTAATCAGATGAGCAGCACAACTTGAAGATATTCGTCTCACTTATAATTAGAGTTGCTGTGGTTCTGCTTTTCCCTGTTTCCTCAAATAATCCTGAAGTCTGAAAAGGTATCACAAGTTCATGCAAGAAAAAAGAATGCAAACAAGAGCAGCTGCTTGCTTGTTGTCAGTGCATGCTATTTATAAGATCATTATTCAGTCCTAGTGATGTCACAGGCACAATTTCTCACCTAGCTGAACATGCATTTTTCTGTTTAGCCACATATCAGGTTAAAGAATTGTTGTCATGTGCCTTCAAGTCATTTTTGACTTATGGTGACCCTAAGGTGACCCAATCATGAGGTTTTCTTGGCAAGATTTGATGAGGTTTGCTATTGCCATTGCCATAGCTGACAGCATGTGACTTGGTCCAGGTCACCCAGTCAGTTTCCATGGCCAGGGATTTGATCCCTGTTCTCCAGAATCATAGTCCAGTGCTCAGATCACTACACCATGCTGGTTCTCATTTAAAGAATAGTGGAATAAAATACCAACATGTTTAGGAAGTGTAACAAACAAGCAAATGAAAAAAATGTTGAAAATACATTCTGGAGCATTCCCTGCTGATTTTGGTATTCTTTAAATCAGTTGTGGAAATCTTATATTTAATCATACTACAATTTACTGGTCTTATTATGTTTCAAAAACAGAAGGGCACCCTATTGGGGTGAGGTGGGATGGAGATTTTCTTCTTCTGATAAAAATTTTTGACCCATAAGTCCATTTTTTTCAAGAGCCAGCATTAAGTACTTTATGAGAAGGGATAAGAAATTTGAAAATAAGACAAAGAAGCATCCATTACATACATTTGATGTTAGTTTCATGATTAGTACCCAGTTTTTAAAACTAAGGCTGCATACCGAAGAAACAACTCAGATGGACAACTTGGCTGAGAGGTTCCATATTTCTGAAATACTCTCTTAGGGGTGTAATGGGCAGGATAAAGTGGCTTGAAGCTGCTTTTCTGAAGCCACATTGAAACCCCACCAACTGCACCAAGGCAGCTGGAGTGCTCATGTCTTGACCACATGACATGGTTTCTAGCCAGGAAGAAGCAGGAAAAAGCTGCTTCTTTTTTAAATGGCTTTTCTCTGCATAAGGGCACTTTTCTGCTGACTTCAAGGCATGTGTCATCTAAACGCCATGCCTTCAAGCCAGCCTGAAAGCTCCTCTTTTCGCCTGTCTGTTTACCCCCATTGGCTTGATCTAGATGGGCAGGAAGTAGCATGATTAGGGCTGGAAGGGGTGCCTTTAGGGTTAGGGAGGGTGCAGCGTCCACACCCTCCCTAACCCTAAAGTGTATGGGCGCCACCATTTAAAAATGGCCGCGTCCATATGGGCGCGCCATGATGGCATCATGGCGCATGCCATGGGAGGGCGCCAAGCACGTCCTTCCCATGGGGCAAAAAAGAAGCTTGAAAACCAAGCTCCTTTTTTGTGCTGGGTCCTTGGCGTGGCCTTTAAATGGCTACACCAAGGACCCAGGGGGGAAAGGGGCCGCGCTGTGGCCCCTTTCTCCCCTCAGCACTGCCAAGGAAAGTGGGGTTCAGCGGGTGCCCAGGGTGCCTGCTGCACCCCACTTTGAGGCCGCAGGGAAGCGGCAGTTTGCTGCTTCCCCATGGCCTTTGGAAGCGGTGGGATGGGGCCTCTGAGGCTGCCGGTGCGGCAGGCTTGGCCCCCATCTCACTGCTTAAAGAGGTGGCTACAGATCGCCCAATTGTGTCTTAGTGTTCATACTATGCAATATGATAAACCTGAATTTTACAGATTACTCAGCATTAAGCATTTGTAGCCCTGATATGGGGCATGTGGGTGGCTGAAGTTTAAACATTCAACCCCTTTCATCTGTTTTTTATTTTATTCTGACTTGCCCTTGCATGAGGCTTCCAAAAAAAGAGAATTAGAAATGGCATTTGAAATGTCAGTGACGTTTTAAAAAATGATTGTGGCCTTGTTCCCAATATAAAAAGAATCGAATTACTGATCGGATTTTGGTGATTCTCCCCCTTAGGTTTTTTTTTTTAAGGAACAACAATATTTTATATATAAAATACAATTAATAAAGGAAAACCCAAAGCATATAAAGGCCTGTCCTGCTATAGGAGAGCTGACCTATATTTCTGAAGAAAAAACAAAAACCTGCCTGGACAAGTGAAGGACTTTAGTTGCATTTAACCGTTAAACCATTTTTGCATTCGATTTACTGTTCAGATAAGATTTACATGGAAATCTTCATAATACAGTTGGCCCTCAGTATCCATGGCTGTCAGTATTCTTAATGGCAGTGAGGCCATACGGCTACACCACCATTGGGGACAACGGGACAAAAGTCCTCTCTCCCTCCTTCCCTCTTCCTTCATTCCCTCCCATGCCTCCTTCCTCCCCCCCCCCCGAGGCTTCTGCCCTGGCTTGGTTTCAGGGGGAGGTGAGAAGGTGGTGGCTGGAGCTCAGTTGGCCAGTGGGAGCTGGGGCCAAAACTTGGGTCTCGGAGGTCCCTTGCAGGCTGGAGGGAGCCAGAACCAGTGTTGGGTCTTGGGTCTTGGGGCCTTGAGCCTCCGCCCAGGGTTCTGGGCCAGTGGAAGCTCTGAAACTCAAGCCCCAGCTGCAACCCCAGCTGCAGACCCAGCTCCCTCTGGTCAACAGGGCACCATCCTCTGCCCCCAAAGCCAAGCTGGAGCAGAAGCCTCAAAGGGGGAGGGAGAGGGAAGGGAGGAAGGAAGGAGGCATGACAGCATGGCTGCTTGAATGTGCCACCATTGGGGACAGTGTGGCTTGCCTTCTATGGATTCTCAAATCAGTGGATGGCAAGTCTGTGGATAACGAGGTTCCACTGTATATTCAGGTGAACTATGGCTGCAATCCAGTACTCACTTATCCAAGAGTTAGGCCCCTTGAATTTATTAGAGCTGGCTTGCTTCTGAGTTGACATGCCTACCATAGTGCTACACAGCATATGTGTTTCACCATAGTGATAAATGACAATTATCATCATCATCTTGTCTTTCCTTTGGGACACAAGGCAGTTTACAAATTATTAAAGGGGATATAGAGAAGAGACAAAGGAGATTATCGCACTGAATTTAAAGTGACTTATCTCTGATGGGATAAAGTCATGTTTAATTTTAAAAGCGGGTGTTATCGCATGCAGCTGTGGCCGGGCGAGTGCAACATGTATGCAGCCTGGATCTCAGCTGTGCTTATCCTACAGCTTTTCAAAAATGGCAAGCTCATGTGGCTGGGATCTGGGCTGCATACAGGTTGCACTTGCCCAGTCACGGTTGTGTGTGATAACACCCACTTTTAATATTAAATGCAGTTTTATTCCATCAGGGTTAAGTTGCTTTAAATTCAATTTGTTAATATCCGTAGTCTCAGAGTGTTGAAAAAGAAGGTTTTACAGTTGTCTGTTGTTATGTGCAGGGGATTTGTTCCAGACCCTCCCCCTGTGGATAGCAAAGAACATGGGACCTTAAGTTTCATTCTTTTCAATGGGCATGCACCCATTGAAAAAGCTGGAGCTTGCCATAATTGGAAGCCCAAAATGCAGATGGCAAGCCTGCAGTCGGCACGGGCACACTGTGTTTTGCAATTTGCCCAACATGTTTCAACCTAACAATGATTAATGACTTTCTTTAGAGGCTGTTAAAAGATAAAGAAAGAAAAGGGACCATACAGAAACAACAAAAATAATAACAGCAGAGAAGTTACAATTTCCAATATCAATTTTGAGTACATATATCTCATATCAAGATGCACATAAAACGTCTCAGTTACTATCACATTGGGCTAATTTTTCAAGACCCTGAGACTTGGGACATTACTACATGCAGCCTTTACATAGCAATCATATGAGAAAGAAGTGGCTTTGGCAATACTCACCAAGATGTCTCTGATCCATAGCTGCCCCGTCTCTGACCATCCTTTTCACTGATGGGGGATATCTATGAATAAGCTGGCAATCACACATGTTCCCAGGTGTGAAGTGTCACTCCCATGGCAGTTACACAATACTTTCAGCCCTGGAAAACACCATAATAGGTTTGTTTCAGGGTCGTCCTACATTGGAAGTGACTTGAAGGTACACAACAATAACATACATACACACATTATGATTTATTTATTCATATCTCACTTTTCTTCCAAATTTGGAACTCATTAAAAGGCACTGTGTTTGTGTATAGATCCGTACATATCTATGGATTCAGAGAAATAGCCATAGAAATGAATGCCCTGCTCTGTCATGACCAGCCCTCTTTCTATCTGCTTGCCTAATTAGCTGGCTTGATGTTTCAAACCTGGATTTCAGCCTGTGATGCTTATCTAAGAGGGCAGTTCATTGAGCTGGCAGAAATTCTCCACTGTGAGGTCAGTTTGGGATTCTGGGCCTCAGGCCAATAGTGATAAACTACACTGAACAAGGAATGGCTGGAGGGCTCAGAATGAAATCCTGGCCCTTGAAATAAATACAGGTGCACAGAGCATTGGAGCAGAAAGACAAAGGACAATTTAATTTGCATATCTGTTATAATTAAAAGAACAAAAAGGAGAAAAAAGGGAATCCCTCATGCCTCCCACAATCCTTTGAAGTTCCTTAAAAACTCAAGGAAAACTGGAGAGAACATAGGAACTATTTGAGAGCACTAGCTTCTGTTTTTGGTCTGAGGGGACAGAAGGCACAGCCTGAAGGAGCTCTGCTAAATATTTTATTTAAATAAAATGTGAGCTTTACTCCCCACAAAAGTTGTGCTTTTGTTTGATTCTGTAAGGTGCAAGGCCATCATCTTGAAACAATACTGTCCATAGATCATTCTTTAGGCTCTCAAGTTGGCAAAGTGCATCTAATGGGTCACATGTGTCCTCAAGCTCTTTTACGTAACCCCCAACACTCCCGTGCCCTCCCTTTTTTTTCTTAAAAAAAAATCAAAATGCTACAATTCAGCAGCAAGCTAGAAACAGTTTAGTTTGTGCTGAACACCTTCCATTCAGTGAGAAAAAGGATTGAATTGCACTATAGCCAGAGGGGGCCTCAAGATGCTGGTCAGTAAGACAATCAGTTTAGTTCCTTATAGATCATACTAATTAATTTAAGTACATTTATAGATAATTTATTTCTAAATATAAATTTAATAGTAAGTAGACTGTTGGAATTGTGAGGGTTTATTTGCAGGACTCTGCACAGATAGGGAAAAAAACACAGATGATCGAGTCCCTCTTAATAATATGATGTAGGGCAACAGAGAAGGTAACAGCAAGCCATGGCTGCCAGGTGCTCATTCTTTGGGCTCCCCCAACTCTGGCCGGAGTCTCCAAATATCTTTCTTCAAGGGGATGGCTGTGGTGCTTCAGCTCTTTTGTTCCAAAGGCAGAAGTGGGCAGCTGGCAGGCTCCTCAGAGGTGGGGCAGCCTGAAGAATGTGTGTCTGGCATCTAGGGCTTGCCACTATCTCCGTTGGCCCTCTATGCCATATTATTAATAAGGACTTGCATCTCTCTGTGGTCTTCTGTTCATGTGTCTCTTCTCCATCTCTAAGGAGCTCACCAGCCCCCTGCTTTGCATGCCTAGAGAATGCATGCCTGGTGGCATGTTTTGGAGAACAGCTTAAGCAATATTACCAAAGAGCACAACATCCATATATAAAAAGAAATTTAAAAAGAAAAACCCAAAATGTAGCCATGGGATCCATGAGGAGAAACAGTATTCATGATTGAATAATACTTGTTTTGGTTCACTAAAATGCCAAAAACAAGGTCAGCTTTCAGGTTCCCCAAAACTCTTCCTCTGGCATAGATGGTACAAAGATTGGGTGGTTAAGGAGTAAAAAGACCCAAAATCTGGCCAGAGGTAGGGACCATTGTCTTTGCAAGATGGTGGTTACAATGAAGAAGAAAGTTGCTATGGCTATAAAATTTATTTCAGGCAACAATATAAAATCTGCACAGAATATGTAATTAAACCAATCAGGCATTAAATGATGCATAGTTTGATGCATAAACCATCATTCTTTGACACTGCTATGCTAAGAAAACAGCCATTTAAAAATATACAAAATGGCTGCCAAGAACACTGCATCTCAATTAAAAATGAAATATCTGCATTGTTCTGTAATCAGAACAACAATGAAAGGTTTACAACTACTACAATAGTGCCTGATATTGCCTTAGAACTATTGTTTATGGCTTCCAGTTGTTTTTATATCTGCTTTTTATATCTACTTTTATGTTGCCATGTTAAATATTTATACTGAAGGTATAGTAAAGACAAAATAACAGGATTCCATGGCTGTTTACTGAAGTCAAGCAGCTGATTGCTTGGAGGTATATTATGGGTGTGCAAAAAATGGACATTGACAAGCCAAAACTGTGCTTCAGAGGAAAACCCTTAAACTGTTGTATCTCAGCTATTTCTTGGCCAATTTAAAAACAAATTTGGTCATCTTACAATTTTTACCATATAGACTCTGTGTAAGATTGCATGGACAGAATACATAGTCTTTGTAGTCTCACCACAATCTATTTTTAAAATACTTTTACAATATTGCCTTGTTGTAAATTTTCAACAGGTCATTTTGTAATCTTTCAGTATAGGTTTCCAAAAATCTTTGGAATAAACGATAGGCTTAATTCTCACTTTTCCTCAATGGTTCATCAAAATTAAGGACAAAATTAAGGTCATTAGTTTCATTTAAGTAGTTTTAAACTCAGCACTGAAGTGTATTGTTTAGATACTAGCAAATTTGGATTCAGCAGGTAAAAACAACAACACACACATACAAGCAAACAAAAGGGTAAGGGGGAGTAGTAGAGAGAACCTGGGGCATTTTAAAAGCTACTGAAAAATCAGGACGACAGAAGAGCCTTCCCATGAAAGCTGGTGAGATTATCCAGGTTTTTAGAAAGAGGGTGCAGAGGTAATGGTAGATAAACTTGGGGGCTTACTGGAAACAGGCCATAGCTCTGTAGTGGATCATATGCGTTGCATTCAGGCAGCGCCAGATTCAGTCAGATAGCAACTGATGTGGCAGATCTCTCTCTGCTACCAGGGCAACAGCACAGGGATAGAGCAATGGTCTATTCTACTATAAGGCAACTTCCTCTGCTTCAATACCCAGAAGCAGTCCTTTTGCTGATCTGCAAAGCTGCTTGTATGATACTGCAAGATATAGAAACTCCCACAAATAGCAGTGGGCTGGACCCAATGCTGGGCCTTCCACTGCCAGAATGGTGGGATGTGCTACACCTTCCCCTTGCTTCACAAAAGCTGGTTCTGGGCAGCAAGCAAACCTCTTCAAATACTTATCAGGTAACATGAAGGGCTGGGATAGAAGGGAGAAAGTTCCATTGCAACAACCAATAGAATGTTGCATTTACCCCAACATCTTTGGCCGACCCATTTTATGAATAATATTTTAACTCCTTTTGGTTAGGTAGAATTATAAATCCCAATTCTAGCAATGGGATTTAGGGAGTTGTTATTTAAAAATAACCTTTCCAAGTCCTGGGATTAACTATTTATCTCATCTTTACTGCTTACTTTTTCTTTTCTTTTAAGGGTAGAGTTTGTGTGTCTTTACGCAAAACCAAAACACAGCAGAAGTTGTATCTAGTTATAGCCATGCAGATACTTCATAGCTGAATTTTCAGTCTTCACACTGACATCAAAATCTCATTAAACTGAAAGACAGTTAGCTACCCTATTTATACCTTCAGGAAGATACACCTGACTGATGACTTAAGTAGCAGAAATAGTGGTATTCTTTAACCAGATATAGATTTGCTTATGTTCTGTCTGTTTCTTCTAAGGCATTGTCTTGAAACAAAATTCTTATGGCATCATTCCCTCCGCCCCCAAAGGAACCTCCAGTCAGATTTTTAAAATCCCTCTATACAGCTTTAGTCATTGTGGATTTCTCCCCACTGCCTCTTCTAGCTTTTAAATAGGCTCTTGTTTCTTATGACTCACGGTGCCAAGAGCACTTAGCCTTAACCGTAGGGAGTGTGTGAAGAATGCTTTTTTCAGACACAAGTGATCTGTGAGTCACACAACGATGCTAGGTATCCCCCTCCTGAGAAACACCGGAAGGTCCTCCTGCTTCTGCTTTAAGTCGGCCTCATTTGCAAGCCAGAAGGTGACAGTGTTGTTTCTTCCTGAAGACAAACAGGTCTGTGTGCCTGATCTGTACCTAAAAAGAGGGGGTGGAAGCTCCATGGGCTGTTTGGAGAGAGAACAGCATATCAACAGAGTGAATGAACAAAAGATGTGTGCATCTCTCTCTCTCTCTCTCTCTCTCTGTGCCTGCCTGCCTTCAGGTTGCCTATTGATTTATGGCAATCTCATGAATTTCATAGGGTTATCTTAGGTTAGGAATATTCAGAGCAGTTTTTGGCTCTGAAATACAGCCTTCAACACTGCATATTTCTAGGTGGTCTCCCATCCAAGAACAAATGAGGGCTGCCCCTGCTTAGCATCCAAGATCAGCTGGTTTCTGGTGCTAGGCTTCTACAAACCAGATTTAGAGCTTCGGTGCATTATGAGTTTACTGCCCATCCTGAACATTGACTAGGTTGTGCATTATGCATAATCTGCTTTATCAGCAATCTACTACATTTAGGAGATTACTGTAGCATCAGAACACAAACTCAGTAAGTACTGAAGTTGACCTGTGCTCTTTATGCTGAAACTGTCCAAGATACAGAGCGCATTGCTGCCAGAGTTCACATTATCCTTGCTAAGGGAGCCAAGGAGGGCAAATCTTTCCAGTCTGTACAAATAACAAAAAATGTATAACATGCTTTGGGAGACAGTGAGACAAATAGCAATATATTGGTTATTATATTTTCAGTGAATTTGGTATTTTATAGTTTTAGGGAAGAAATGAATATATTTGTGAAAATGCTGAATTTTTCAAAGTAGCCGTCTTAGTCTCTTGTAGTATTAAAAAGAACAAGGAAGAGGGAGAGAGAAAAAAAGTTGACCCCTAAATGCACACCGGCTGCACCCCCCTTCATCCTGGTGAACAAGAGTTGCTGAGGAGAAGCTTTTCCCTTTGTACTGGTCACCTTGGAAGCAGCAACCAAGCAACTGCTGAGCAGGAGTGAGATTGAGTTCTCTTGTCTGCACTGGCCTTTGCTGCAGGACTAGCACAGGTGAGAAGATTCTTGGTTACTGTTCACCCAGCTCTGTGGTTGCTGCTCTCATGCTGTTTGAGTGGAAAGGGAGCAGTGACTGAGACTAATTTTTTTTTTTGGAATTTGCAGTAGAACCTAATATAAAAAATACATATGTGGAGGGATGCTAGGGTTGTTGCCTAAGAGGAAAGGGGGCAATAGCCCGAAAAAGCCCTTGGACAAAGGGGAAGGCTGGCCAAAAGGAAAGTATCTTTTCTCGCCAGCCACATTCCTTTTCTTTCAAGAGAATCAGGGTAGTAATTTAATCTAACACTGTCCCCATGAGATAGGTCTCTGGGCAGTCCCTGATGTCAATCAGTGAAGTTCATAGTCAAGCCGGGATGCTAACATCCATTGCTTGCAGTAAAGTCTCACAATCACTTCACTCTGTGACACCCAGTCATTTAAATTTGTTCAACTTCTCTAGAGCCTGACAGCATTAAAGGCATTATGCTAATAAGAGGGCTAGAACAGTATTGTTGTTGTTGTTTTTTTTAAAAGTTTTTTTCTTAAACATTTTCATGGTTCAGATTCTTGAAGGAAGAGAGGAAGTATATTAAATTAAAGCATTCTTTTAAAAAAAAGTTCCCTTATTGAATTGTTTTAAACTTAATATGTTCAAAGGAAACCTTGTGAAATTTGAGCTGCACAAGTAATTAAACAAAAGAGGATACATTTCAAAGGCAACTGAGATATCTTTAAAATGCTAAAAAAGAAAATGAAAAGAAAAAAAAAGGCAAAGAGGAAGAAATGAATGCAAACTACTATAACCTGTGATTGTTCGTGCATGGGTGTGATATGGGTGCTTCTCTTGGCTTCCTTCAGTCAAACATCCATAAATAGTCTAGACTGAGTACAAGCAGGCCTTCACAATGCTATCTGTGCCCTGTGAAGGATATATGCTTTCCCCTTTTGTGAGTTCTAATTAACTTGTGCCAACAGTGTTTTGAAAGGAGGGAGAGCTCTGAGGGAGGGGAAGGAGGAAGTAATATATATATGTTAAAGACAGCTCATGTAACCTTGCAATTTAGCTTTTTTATAAAAAAAAAACCACCTCATGAATTTTAACAACTAGTCATTAAAACTGTGGTTAACTCTGTGTGCCCTTGGCATTCTTGCCCCTCCCCATTTAAAAAAAAAATCTAAACAGTCCAATAAAATTTGCAAGGACTGCTTTTTACAAAGAATTAGTGAAATCTAGATAAAGAACCTTTGACCAACACACTGGGAAAATGCCAGTTGCTTCTGACATGGCCTGCAGAAAATTAGAGCGTAGATGTAGATTTCCCTGCTTCCTGCAGATAACTTTGTTTCGATCATTAAATTAGGATTTATTCCTCAAAAGAACTCTGCTGCCTCCTAAAAGCACGCATTTTATATGCTTTATGTGTACACACTACGGTGGATTTGATCTAAGGGCTTACAGAATGATCATGACAATATTGATCCAAACAGAACCCTTTGCTTAACACTCTGTTCACGGTCTGCTCCGTTTCTCTGCTTTGTACCTCTTAAGGCAGCTTCATAGGTGAATGTTGGTGCTGTTTGACACTTCACACAGCAACAAGCCCAGATTTTCTATCCTAGCTAACTTTTGATGTTTATCTACATGACACAAGTCTTTTCAAATAGCTGTTTTATCACATTAGTACTTTACACTTTTAGATGCACTCTGAAGCAAACTTAGCTGTATGCCTAAAAGCCCACTATATCACAAAGTATATCACAAAGTATAACACTTAATAAATAAAGAGAACTTTTGTCCATGCACTGTAATTCCCAGCATACATGACTGAAGCAAAAATCAAATAACCTTTTTCACCAATACGTTTTGGATTATAGCCACCATTTCTGTGTGTTATGTCTGCACTTATTGTGTGTGATCCTACAGGTCTTTTTCAGTCAAATGTCCCTGATGGAAGAGAAGCATTTAGCTTTAGGACCACATTAGGGAAGCAAAACTCAAACTTCACAATAGGGGGTGGTAACCTGTTGTCTCAGCACTGCAAGCCAATGTCAGCAGCAAAATGTATGTGCATATCTAAAGATCCTGCATCGGTGAAAGCATGACACAATAGTAATGAGCATGTCACTAGGATTTATCTGAAGGCAGTATGTGGAACCTGATGGTATTTGAAACATGGCAGCATCCTTACAGGCAGAGCCTTCTGTAGTACTGAGAACAGTGTGTATGTTGGTGGAGACATGTGGGGATGCCACTTAGAAAATGAATCATGAAGGGCCCAAAGGGATATGCTTATCATATAGCTTGAATAAATCTCATCTACTGCAATCAGATTGAGGGGGTGGTGAGAGGAGAAAAGCAGAATTTCAAAACACAGTGGATACAGATTTCTGAGGGAAACAAGAAGAAGTGTCAGCAACCTCAGGCAGGACTACAGCTTTATCTGCTTATTTTCAAGTGGCAGGCAAAGTTGTGAAGAAGTGTATTAGTTAGGATACCTTTTGAGCTATCCTGAAAATTGATTTGTACTTCCTTTCTCACAGTGATAACCTTGTTTTATCAAAATGATTGCTATCGAGAATATTATTATTATTATTATTATTATTATTATTATTATATAGCGCTGTAAGTTTACACAGTGCTGTACATACAATCTTATAGTTAGACAGATCCCTGCCCTCAGGCTTACAATCTAAAAGACAACACAAAAGGAAAAGGGGAATTTGGTGGGAAGGGGATGAGGTCCAGTGGTTCTTCTCTCCCTCTGGGGCCTGGACCAAGGCAGATGGACTGGAGGGAGGGCACAGGTTCTTAATACATAGTTAAGAGGAGGGATCCTGGGGCAGATGGCACAATCCTGGGAATGCTTCTCTAAACAATATAGTCTTTGACTTACTTTTGAATCTGGTTAGAGAAGTGATGAGGCGCACATGTGGGGGGAAGAAGGTTCCAGGAGTGAGGGGCAGCAAGTGAGAAGGGACGAATCCAGGACAGAGCAGTGGAAATCCTTGGCTGGGACAAGAGACCTTGACTACCAGAACGGAGGGGAAGAGAAGGAGTGTGAGGAGAAAGAAGTTCAGACAAGTAAGGAGGGGCCAGTCCATGGAGGGATTTGAAAGTCAATAACAAAAGCTTGTACTGGATGCGGAAGGGGAAGGGGAGCCAGTGAAGGGAGGATAAGAGGGGAGAAACATGGTCAAAGCGGTGAGCGGATGTGATAATATGTTCAGCTGAGTTCTGGACAGAGAGTCCGGCCAGAGAGAGGAGAAGGAGAGGAGCTGCTTGGCAGCCATTTTGGGACCGTGTGCTTGAGACCGTGTGCTCGTTGCTGAAGGGGAGGAGCTTTTGTGAGTCACATCTGTGAGTCACAAGGGGGCGGAGCTAGCAGACTAGCTTTATATACCACCTTCCAGAGCCTTCCAGAACAGTCCGGCCAGAGAGAGGAGAAGGAGAGGAGCTGCTTGGCAGCCATTTTGGGACCGTGTGCTTGAGACCGTGTGCTCGTTGCTGAAGGGGAGGAGCTTTTGTGAGTCACATCTGTGAGTCACAAGGGGGCGGAGCTAGCAGACTAGCTTTATATACCACCTTCCAGAGCCTTCCAGAACAGTCCGGCCAGAGAGAGGAGAAGGAGAGGAGCTGCTTGGCAGCCATTTTGGGACCGTGTGCTTGAGACCGTGTGCTTGTTGCTGAAGGGGAGGAGCTTCTGTGAGTCACATCTGTGAGTCACAAGGGGGCGGAGCTAGCAGACTAGCTTTATATACCACCTTCCAGAGCCTTCCAGAACAGTCCGGCCAGAGAGAGGAGAAGGAGAGGAGCTGCTTGGCAGCCATTTTGGGACCGTGTGCTTGAGACCGTGTGCTCGTTGCTGAAGGGGAGGAGCTTTTGTGAGTCACATCTGTGAGTCACAAGGGGGCGGAGCTAGCAGACTAGCTTTATATACCACCTTCCAGAGCCTTCCAGAACAGTCCGGCCAGAGAGAGGAGAAGGAGAGGAGCTGCTTGGCAGCCATTTTGGGACCGTGTGCTTGAGACCGTGTGCTTGTTGCTGAAGGGGAGGAGCTTCTGTGAGTCACATCTGTGAGTCACAAGGGGGCGGAGCTAGCAGACTAGCTTTATATACCACCTTCCAGAGCCTTCCAGAACAGTCCGGCCAGAGAGAGGAGAAGGAGAGGAGCTGCTTGGCAGCCATTTTGGGACCGTGTGCTTGAGACCGTGTGCTTGTTGCTGAAGGGGAGGAGCTTCTGTGAGTCACATCTGTGAGTCACAAGGGGGCGGAGCTAGCAGACTAGCTTTATATACCACCTTCCAGAGCCTTCCAGAACAGTCCGGCCAGAGAATTTTAGAATTTTAGTTTTCTTTAACTGAACAACTCTGCTCAAGTGGCATTAGACTTTGCAGTATGGACAACGAGGGATCTGCCGCAGTCACCTGCAACTCTTGTGGGATGTTTCTCTTCTTGCCTACAGAAGTGGAGAACTTCACATGCACCAAGTGCAAGTTGGTGGCACTCTTGGAGGAGAAAGTGCAGCAGCTGGAGTCCAGAGTAGCTACACTTCAGCAGATTAGGGAACAAGAGGATTTCCTGGACACAATAGAACTAACCATCTTGGATGAGTACCATGCAGAGGAAGATGCTAGGGTGGAAGAGGTCACTTGCCAAACAGAGGAGGCAGACAGCTGGAGGAAGGTCACAAAGAGAAGTAAACCAAGAAGGAATTGTTCGGGGAGCTTGCAGCTAGAGAATCAATTCGAAGCGCTTTCCCTTATCAAGGAGGATGAAGAAGAGCAGCATGGACAGACTTCAGGGATGGAGCAGGGGAGCCTGAGAGTCCCACCCGAGGAAACAGTCGCTGCTAAGCCTCGGAGGAGGCGTGTGGTCGTAGTGGGGGACTCCTTGCTGAGGGGTACAGAAGCAGTGATTTGTAGGCCTGACAAGATGTCTCGAGAGGTGTGTTGTCTTCCAGGTGCAAAGATCCGGGATGTGACAGAGAGGCTGACAAGACTGGTCAAGCCTACTGACCAATACCCCTTCCTTTTGGTCCACGTGGGAACTAATGATACTGCAAGACACAGCATTCAGAACATCAAAAGGGATTACGAGGCGCTTGGTAGGAAGCTGAAAGGAATGGATGTACAGGTTGTCATCTCGTCTCTTCTGCCAGTTGAAGGGCATGGTCCAGGAAGGGAGAGGAAAATAGCAGATGTGAACAACTGGCTTCGCAGATGGTGCCGCCGAGAGGGATTTGGATTCTTGGATCATGGGCTGCGGTTCCATGAGGAGGGACTTCTTGCAACAGACGGGTTGCATCTCACGCCAGTTGGAAGAAATGTTTTTGCCAACAGTCTCAAGAACTTGATCAGGAGAGCTTTAAACTGAGTTCCGAGGGGAAGGGAGACAATATTAAGGAAGGCAAAAGGGATGGCGAAAATAGTCAAACTGACATAGAGGAAACAAGGCAAACAGTGCAAGGACCCAATAGTGGGAGGCAAAAAAACTTGCACAGGCAGCAAGTAAAAGGGAACCATGGTCTGCGATGTCTCTACACTAATGCACAGAGCATGGGAAATAAGCAAGATGAACTCGAACTCCTAGTACAACAAGGCAAATATGATATAATAGGCATCACTGAAACCTGGTGGGATGAGTCTCATGATTGGAATGTGGAAATAGAGGGGTATAACCTTATTAAGAGAAATAGGCCAAACAGGAAAGGAGGAGGAATAGCACTATATGTCAGAGATATTTACACCAGTGAAGAGATCCTGGGCATCAATCATGGAAGCCAGGTGGAGAGCATCTGGATAAGAATCAAAGGGGAGGGAAACAACAAGGGTGTTACGGTGGGAGTCTACTACAGACCCCTAAGTCAGACTGAGGAATTGGATGATATCTTTCTAGAACAGATGACCACACAGTCAGAAAAGAGAGATGTAGTAGTGATAGGCGACTTCAACTATCCTGATATTTGCTGGAAGTCAAACTCAGCAAAATCCTCAAGGTCTAGCAAATTCCTCACTTGCCTGGAAGACAATTTCATGGTCCAAAAGGTGGAAGAGGCAACAAGGGGGTCAGCTATTTTAGATCTGATCCTAACCAACAAGGAGGACTTGGTTAATGGGGTGCAAGTGGTGGGATCATTAGGTGGAAGTGACCATGTTCTCCTGGAGTTTGTAATACAGTGGAAAGGAGAAGCCAGGCAGAGTCAGACACGCATCCTAGACTTTAGGAGAGCGGATTTCAGTAAACTTAGAGAAGTATTGAGGGCGATTCCATGGTCAGAAATACTAAAAGATAAAGGAGTTCAGGATGGATGGGACTTTCTCAAAAGGGAGATACTGAAGGCACAATTTCAAACAGTTCCAGTGAGAAAGAAAAACGGGAGGTGTCTCAAGAAACCAGGATGGATGACTAAGGAACTTTCAACCGAGCTAAGTTTGAAACGGAACATGTATAAGAAATGGAAAAAGGGGGAAATCACGAAAAAGGAATTCAAAGAAATAGCAGGCATGTGTAGGGGTAAAGTCAGAAAAGCTAAAGCGCAGAATGAACTCAGGCTTGCTAGAGAGGTTAAGAACAATAAAAAGGGCTTTTTTGGATATGTCCGCAGCAAGAGGAAGAAGAAGGAAACGGTAGGGCCACTGCGTGGAGAAGATGGCAAAATGCTAACAGGAGATAGAGAAAAGGCAGAATTACTCAACACCTTCTTTGCCTCAGTCTTCTCAGAAAAGGCAAAGGGTGCTCAACCTGAGGATAATGGAGCAGAGAACAGAATAGGGGAATTTCAGCACAGAATAAGTAAAGAGATAGTAGAGGAACACCTTGTTAATCTAAATGAATTTAAGTCTCCGGGACCAGATGAACTCCATCCAAGGATATTAAAAGAACTGGCAAAAGTAATATCGGAGCCATTGGCAATCATATTTGAAAACTCCTGGAGAACAGGAGAGATCCCAGCAGACTGGCGAAGGGCAAACGTTGTCCCCATCTTCAAAAAGGGGAAAAAAGAGGATCCCAACAATTATCGTCCAGTTAGTCTGACATCGGTTCTAGGAAAGATTCTGGAGCAGATCATTAAACAAAGAGTCTGTGAACATCTAGAAGGCAATGCCATAATCACAAAAACTCAACATGGGTTTCAGAGAAACAAGTCATGCCAGACAAATCTAATCTCTTTCTTTGATAAAATTACCAGTTTGGTAGACGAAGGGAATGCTGTGGATATAGTATATCTTGATTTCAGTAAGGCCTTTGACAAGGTTTCCCATGACATTCTTGCAAACAAGCTTGTAAAATGTGGGCTAGACAAGTTAACTATTACATGGATTTGTAATTGGTTGAGTGGCCGAACTCAAAGGGTGCTCAACAATGGCTCCTTTTCATCCTGGAGAGAAGTGACCAGTGGGGTCCCACAGGGCTCTGTCCTGGGCCCAGTGCTATTCAACATCTTTATCAATGACCTGGATGACAGAATTGGGAGCATACTAATCAAATTTGCAGATGACACCAAATTAGGGGGAATAGCTAATACCCCAGAGGACAGGATCAAGATTCAAAGTGACCTGAATAGACTAGAAAGCTGGGCCAAAGCTAACAAAATGAAATTCAACACAGAGAAATGTAAGGTATTGCACTTAGGGCGGAAAAATAAAATGCACAGATATAGGATGGGTGACACCTGGCTGAATGAAACTACATGTGAAAGGGATCTAGGAGTCCAAGTAGACCACAAGTTGAACATGAGTGAACAGTGTGATGCGGCAGCTAAAAAGGCCAATGCTATTTTGGGCTGCATTAATAGAAGTATAGTGTCTAGATCAAGAGAAGTAATAGTGCCACTGTATTCTGCTTTGGTCAGGCCCCACCTAGAATATTGTGTCCAGTTCTGGGCGCCACAATTCAGAAAGGACATTGAGAAACTGGAGCGTGTCCAAAGGAGGGCGACAAAAATGGTGAAGGGTCTGGAAACCATGCCCTATGAGGAACGACTTAGGGAGCTGGGGATGTTTAGCCTGGAGAAAAGAAGGTTAAGAGGTGACATGATAGCCCTGTTTAAATATTTGAAAGGATGTCATATTGAGGAGGGAGCAAGCTTGTTTTCTGCTGCTCCAGAGAACAGGACCCGGAACAATGGATGCAAGATACAGGAAAAGAGATTCCACCTGAACATTAGGAAGAACTTCCTGACAGTAAGGGCTGTTCGACAGTGGAACGCACTTCCTCGGAAGGTGATAGAGTCTCCTTCCTTGGAGGTCTTTAAGCAGAGGCTGGATGGCCATCTGTCAGGGATGCTTTGATTTGGATTTCCTGCATGGCAGGGGGTTGGACTGGATGGCCCTAGTGGTCTCTTCCAACTCTACGATTCTATGATTCTATGATTCTATGATTCTATGATTAAAGGATGAAGGTGAGAGAGAGGAAGCCCTGTCAGAAGAAGGTTACAATAATCTAGTCGTGAAACCACTAGGGCATGGACCAGAGTCTTGGCAGTGGAGGCTGAGAGGAATGGACGGATTTTAGCAATGCTGTAAAGAGAGAATCTACAGGTCTTGGTGGTGGCCTGAATCTAGGGGATAAACGACAGAGAGGAATCAAAGATGAAACCAAGACTGCGGGCTTGCTGAACTGGATGAAAAGAAGTGCCATCAACAGAAACAGAAAAGGAGTATTGAAGGGTGGGCTTTGGTGGAAAGATGAGATGCTCTGTCTTAGACATATTGAGCTCCAAGCGCCGATGTCACATCCACTGAGAGATGGCAGCCAGACAAGAGGAGACTTGCTGTTCAAGTCCTGGTGAAAGGTCAGGGGTGGAAAGATATAGCTGAGTGTTATTGGCATACAGATGATAGGAGAAACCAAAAGAACTGATGAGTTTACCAAAGGATAATGTGTATAGAGAGAATAAAAGGGGCCCAGGACAGAGCCATGAGGAACTCCTACAGATAAGGGAACAGAGGAGGAAGTCTGACCACCTGTGGCCACTGCAAAAGATCTGTGTGACAAGTAAGATTTAAACCAGTTGAGAACAGAGTCGGAGAACCCGAGGTCAGAAAGTAAGTCAAGCAAGAGACAGTGATCCATGGTGTTGAAGGCTGCAGACAAATCTAGAAGAATGAGAATGGAGTAGAGGCCATTCGCCTTGGCCTGCAAGAGATCATTTGAGATCTTGGTGAGGGCCGTCTCTGTAGAGTGCCATGGGTGGAAACCAGACTGAAAAGGGTCCAGGATGGAGTTGGCTTCGAGAAACTCGAGACAGTGAGAATAAACTATCCATTCCAGAACCTTAGGGAGGAAAGGCAGAAGAGAGATCAGACGATAGCTAGACAAAGAAGAGGGGTCGAGAGAGGGTTTCTTCAGTATTGGGGAAACGAGAGCATGTTTGAAGTCCGAAGGGAAGGAACCTGAAGAGAGAGAGAGATTAAAGATATGGAGGAGCGAGGGCAGGAAAGGGGTTATAGAGATTAGAAGATGGGAGGGGATAGGATCAAGAGAACAAGTTGTACGTTTGGAAGAATTTAGCAGCATAGAGAGTTCATCCAGAGAAACAGGTGGAAATGAAGGTATGTGTGCATACTATGTGTTTAGTCAGCATTATAAACAAACCTGAAATTTAATAGAAATGTTTGGCAAGCAGATGTCTACCTGAAGAGAGTGTGTATTCTGTATAAAGCCCAATCAAATACTCAGATTGCCATTCTTTGGGTATGTGAGTATCTAGGCGTAAACAGGAGTAGTGGGGCTGTGTTAATTGCTTAGGAACGTTTCCAGGAAAAGGTTGTAGAAGATTTCAAAGGACATGGCAGGGTGGATTCTTTTGGCCAGAGATGGTAGTGGAAAAATTGGAGATTAGTTTCCCTGAAGTTAATCCAACATCAGCTAGATCACAGCCAGACTTAAGGCTTCTTATAAAGGAAAAGGAGGAGGAGGAGGAGGAGGAGGAGGAGAAGAAGAAGAAGAAGAAGAAGAAGAAGAAGAAGAAGAAGAAGAAGAAGAAGAAATAATCCAAAACAGATTTCAAACAGATTGGAAGCAGAAAGTCTCCAATGCCCTACTAACACTTTACAGGATGAATGTTACCAATATGAATGCAGCAGCTAGATACAGAACTGAGCTGCTGCTTTTCAATAAATAACCTTGTCAGCATGATGTAGTGGTTTTAGTATTAGACAAAGCCTCTGGAAAACCAGGGTTTGAATCCTTGCTTTGCCATGGAAACCTACTGTGTGACTTTGGAAAGTCACACTCTTTCAGCCTAAGAGGAAGACAGTAGTTAACTTCATCTGAATGAATCTTACCTGGGATAGGGTTGGAATAAGAGAGTCGATGTGAAGGCACATAACAACAACTAACCTCTGAATTTGCTATTACAGATGCCATAAGCTGGCAAAAAGATAAATAAATGAGTCAGAGCAAATCAAGCTAGGAACCAAAATGACCAAACTGAGGCTATTGTACTTTGGATATATCATGAGGGCCCTCTTTCCCTCCTTTCCAACATCTGCCAGTGAAGACCGGCTGAGAGAGTGTTTGTTTGCCCTCTTTCTACCTGGGCTCCTCCCGTGCCTTGGCTCCTGGACTTAAGGAGGAGTCTTGTCTCCACCCTATTTATTTATTTATTTTAGATTGTGTATAGTTCACATTGTTTCTAGGATTGGGATGGGGGGTTGAGAATGGGGATTATTTTCTTTTTACTTGTTTTGGTATGTTAATTGTTATGTATTTTGCTTTGTTAATTTTATTATTTTTGTTATTTTTGTTATAATTACTATGTATTTTGTTGTTGTTGCTATAACTGCTATGTATTTTTGCTTTGTTAATTGTTATGTATTTTGCTTTGCTAATTTTACTGTTACTTAAATTACTATGTATTTTTGTTGCTGTAATTGTTATGTATTTTGCTAGTTATTCTTATTGTTAATTGCTATCTGATTTTATTGTTATTGCTTAATACATTGCTATTTGTTTTTTAATTCATATATATTGTTATTGTGTGTATAATCCCCTCTGTTGTAACCCGCCCCAATTGCTTGCTCAGAGGGGCGGGCTAGAAATAAAAATGATGATGGTGATGATGATGATGATGATGATGATGATGATGAAAATATATGATTCGGGGGGAGGGGGACGATAATGCTTGGTAAAGTGGAAGGCCGTAGGAAAAGAGGAAGACTGCATTACAAATGGATTGATTTAGCCAAAGAAGCGACAGCCCTGAGTCTCCAGGACCAGAGGAGGGCTGTTGATGATCAGGTATCTTGGAGGTCTCTTATTTATAGGGTCAACATCATAGCAGAAGGAAGGTGCTTCATGTTTGTACTGAAAAACAGAAAGCACTACCCCTTCAGAACTTAGAGAATTACTTTTAAAAAGCTAAACTACTAGTTACACTTATTGCTCCAAGATACTTCTCCGGGAACATAATTAGTTACAAACGTGGCTGGAATTCACTTTCCTTTTTCTCAGAAATAACTAAAAGAGTTCTTTTTAGTTACTTTCTTGTAAAACATCTGAATGCTACAAGCTATTGGCAAGCACTTTCTTCCTGTCCTGTCCTGTCCACCTCATTGTCACAACAGACTATATAGGAGCAATGCAAGGCATAGTGTGAGCCTACACTTGAACTGTGTGTAATTTCCCCCTGCAATTTAAAGTCACCTCCTTAGGTGACTTTAAAAGCTGCTGTCATGCTCGAAAAAGAGAGAAGTTATCCCTTGTTAATTTATAGTGATTAATGTAACATAGTTCAACTTTAATTTTTGCAAAAGGGAAATGAATTACAAGTAACTAGCAACCTACCACTCTGCCATCTGTGGCCCATCTCCCACTGCTACAAACATAGCCCCTAGCCCCAGGACACCTGCTGATTTTAGTGCATAAAAACCCTTTCATTCAGCTTTTAAATCACTTCAAGAAGGAGAGGGAACCAAGAATCCTTCAATGGTAGGGACTGAAAGGAGGGGGGCAGATTAACTGACAGAGCAACTGGCAAAATAAAAATGTTGAAATTTCCTTGTTTTTAGCATGAATGGGATAAAGAATGGAAAACAGTACTTTGAGATTTCCCCATGCTCAGAATATATTGGCTACTCCTTTTCACAAGATAAGCGAACTGTGGTGGTGGCCACATTCCCAGTTATAAGGAAAGGCACGCTTGGGATCTTCCAGTTAGGATTTTCCATTTATACAACAGAAGATTTCAAGGGCAGAAAAAGGATGGCAGGGACAGAAGCAGTGGCTGCTGAGGGTGTCCGTGGATCACCGACTGTGATGAAGAACGTGATTCATTATAAAGGCTTTCCTGGATAATTTGACAGAGCCTGAACAGTGCAAACAAAACTCCAGACCAAGAACCACAGAGTGCTCTTTACTGTCTGTTGTTTGCTTAAAACACAGCTCTTAATTATACATGTAAGCAACAACTCTTCATTCGCATTTCTTCTGGGAGATTCTATGAGTAAGTTTTTAATTTTCCTTTGCCTTACGTTGACTGTTAAATGCTTCAGGTCCACTGTCTCAGTCTAATCCACTTTTCTACCTCATGGTTTCTAGCCTCAAGAAAAATGGCAAGGGATATGGCATCCTTTGTGTTAGGGTCATAATATGGAAAGTATTGAGATGCAGAACTAGAAGTAACTAATTAGAAGGAATAAGTTATTTTGTTATTTCCTCAGTACTTCATTTTCTCATAAAGACATAATCAAATTACATTGTGATTGCAACTTAGCCAAAGGTGAGTTCATGCCTTTGGAAGGAGAAGTGTAACTTTTAGGTGTTTTGGTAGTTATGAAGGTGTGGCACCACTAAATGCCAAAGGGGGAATATCATATGATTTAATTACTGGCTCAATATTCAGATGATTGTTTTAAAAAGTAATTTTTCAAAAGTTGTAACTATATTGATACCTATGTTAGAAAGGCTCAGAAAAACAAGTTTCATCTTAGAAGTAACTTTCCAAGCTCTATTTAAATGTGCTGTGCATGATTACTTTAAATAGATAAGCACTGTTGCCATCCTAATATTCCCTGTAAAGCCCTTGTTAGGTCAGGACAATGTGGCTTAGCCTACATTCTAATGGGTTCTGTAGACAGATGGCAGAAATAAATAAAAATAGTCAAGGTGAAAATGCCTCTCAGAAGGCAGTTGACTAGGCAATGAGGAAAGGCTCTTGCTCTGAATCAGCTGGCTGGTTCACCACTTTTGGATGGGAAATATTGTGGCAGCTTCCACAGTCCTTCCAGTTTCTTCATTCTTTTTTTCCCAGTTGGTAAAAGGAAACACTTCAGGTCCCAGAGCAATATAGTTTACAGGCAAAAACTACAGAGACACTGCATGCAAATACTGTAAAAGGAAGTTTCACTTTCTCCAGTTACCTGATGAATACCAGGCCTCTTTGGAGGTCAGAGCCAGGATCACCATGATGACTTTTGCAGAGCTCAAGTAAAGTGCGTGTCGTCACACTGTAATGTGTAAAAAGTGTTTTTCATTACACCACACTCTGACACCCCTGTTGCATTTTTGAAAAAAGGAGAGAAGTAATAAAAAAAGAAGAGTAGTGTACTTTGTTATTGTTGTCATTGTTATTATTCTGGATTTAAATTACGAAAAATACATAATACTTTAACATTATAAAGAATGTCTCTACTGTTAGATCAGTATGATAGTGGAATAGAATGCCTCAGGGGGTGGTGGATTTTTCTGATCTGGAGGTCTTTGGAATCTTTTAGGAGGGGTACAATTGTGTATTTCTGTAGGAGCTGAACTGGATAGCCCTTGTGGGCAGTTCGGAATACATAACCTAGAATTACATACTCATGACTTTTTCATATTCACAATCCCTTTGTAGCTCCTATTTTAGTTTAGGACCTACACATCACCTTACATGGCCTTAAATAGGCCCAACAGCCAATGAGGGCTCAGGAAGATGGAGGCACCACCCTCTCCGAGCTCTCCACCAATAGGAGGGCACGCCATACCCTGCTGTGGCCAATCAGACAGGTACCTTTTCCACTCCTCCCGGTGGCCAATCAGCATCGAGCCCACGCTCACACTGGCCGCCGGGGCACCCAAGCCTGGAGCGTGGGAAGGGGAGAGGCCTTCCTGCACGCGGAAACAGCGCTGGCCCATTAATTCGGGTGGCGCCATTTGATGGTCCCTCCCTTTCATAAGTGATCTTTGTTTTGGGGGGGGGGAGGATCGTGACAGAAGTCCTGTTGCACTGAATATTGCTCATGGGAGGGGGTGTTGCACATTTAGTCTGGCTACTAATAGGAAACCCTACTAGTAGCACTGCTGTCATCAGCATAGCCTCTTGTTTCACAGGAGCACGAAATCCTGCCACTGCAAAAAGATAGAGCCATGGTAGAGCATACATAAAATCGCAACAGCATTCTGGTCTACATCATAATTGTTGTTTGTTGTTGTTGTTGTTTCATTTTTATCCTGCCCCTAGAAAAGATAAAGTTAAAACAAAAGCGTGGAATGTGTATGGTGAACAGAGTGCCAGGGAGAGGTGGGTTCCAATCTTACTCAGTTCTCAGGTAACTTTCATCCACCTACTCATTGTCTCTCAACCTAACCCATCTCATCTATTGTAAGAATTTTTTAAAAAGAGAGAATGGAAGAGAATCATGTCTGCTTCTGTGAGCAGCTTGGTGGGCTGGGTAAGATTGAAACAGTGGAATAAGTGAATAACTAACTAGAAAGCAACACACTTGAAGTTCCCATATGGTTCCTGTGATGAGGAGACATGTACTTCCACCTTGCTTATGAGGTAGAACAGGCTGAAAGGCATTTCCTTCTTAAAAGAATCAACAGCTGCCACAACCCACATGAATTCACCTTAGCCTGAACACATGGGAATTTACAATCACCTTTTCCCTCCCACAAAGAGGAATGGCAGGTTTTTCAACTTTCTATAAGTAAACAAGTAGCTTTGTATGGGAGAAAACTGTGTGAGGATAACAAAGTGAATACTTATTCAGTCAATTCTTATATTTTGATTCTAGATAGTTATTAAAAGACTGAGGAATCATGCATATGAATAGCCATGCTGGATTATATTAAAGATGTAAGTAGTGCAACATTCTGTTTAGCCGATGAAAAATGAATAAGATCATTTTTATATATTAGTTACAGTTACAGCCCATCTTTTCTTTAATGAATGTAAGAAGGTGTACATGGCTCTCTTCCTCCCCACTTTATCCTCACAACCATACAAGAAGTAGATCAGGTGAGAGAAAGGAATTGATTTAACTCAGTAAGTGTCATGGTTCAGTAGGGACTAAAACATGGCTCTCTCAAGCCCTAGTCCATCACTTTAACCACTACACTCCACTGGCTAGCAAAGAATGTGGAAACTGCATAAAGAAAACTAAACATAGCACATAAAGTGGAAAAGTGCATAAAGAAAACTAAACATAGCTGCTAATCAAGCCAGGCCTATCCATAGGCAGGACAATGTAGCTGCCACTGACAGCAGATAGGGAGCAGAGAGTGTATGTCCCTAAATTAGCCTGATGTGTTCTGATGCAGGAAGAAGTGAATCCTATCTGTAGTGCTGAAGTGGGATTCAGTCCAATTAGTTTATGTATGTTGATGGGCATAACATGGCCTTTCTCTCTAGCAGAAAAATATCTTAGGCTGGTGCAGCCACTAATACAATTCCTTGGTAAATGCAATACTTGCACTCTGGGATGCACAAGGCCTGCCACTGAGGGGAGTGAGCAGAGTTCTCTCTCAAGGCACACAGAGGCACAGGAATTACTAAACAACCCCATTTTTACGGGTTGGTCTAGGAAGAAGAGATGATTGGCAGGTGGGAAATAAAACACCATATTGGTTTGGATCTATCTCATTGCTCCCCAAATCCCAACACATATGCAGGATAACAGGACTTAGCATCTTGCTTATCTGTGGAAGTAGCTTTGGGAGGGGTAAACCTGAACAGATGTCACTTTACTGCTTTCCCTGGAAGATAGTTTTATGGGATAAAACTCAGGACTATATGTGTGATGCTCATTGTACTTAGGGAAGCATAAGCATTCTTAAGAGGAATAGAAAGCTGGGGCTTCAGATTTCTTCACATATTTCCCCTATCCAAGTATGGTCCACTCTCAGAAAAATTCAATCAATCAATTTATTACGATCAACTGATCAGTCATTCAGAAAAACTTCACATTGGAGACAAAAAACCAGTTCAGAAATCAGCATCAGTCTCAGCTCCATCCTTGCACAACCTGGAACTGGGCAGGCTAGTGTTCTGGTTGGGTGAACAGGTTTCTTTCCACACAGTGGCTGGCATCCCATTAGCAACATATGCACAGTGCATCAGACACATTCTGCTGACAGTGACAGAAGCAGAGTTGCCCATGCAGTCAGGTTGTTGCAGTTTCACACTGTGCATTGCACATTGTACAATGGCACCCAGGTATTGATTGTTGTGTATGAAGCTTGAGGCCTACTGGTTGGTTGGAAGAAGAATCTTTGGATTATAATTACAACTGACTGGGGATTCTGCAAGTTATAGCCCAAAAGCATACTTTCCAACCTCTGGATGGCAGGTTGTCTGACCTTGGAGAATTTTATCTGACATTATTCTGTCCTTTCCTCAGAAAGAAGAATCTTCTGGGGTAGCTCTACACCCATCTCCCCAATATTTAACCTCACCATAAGGCAAAATAGGGACAGTATATCAGCTAGAACTGGAAATTAGTTGAGAGTCAGAGTGGTGTAATGGTATAAATGTTGGACTAGGATTCAAGGCAACCAGAATTTGAATCCCCATTCACCATAGAAGCCCACTTGGACAAGTCATACTCTTTCAGCCTAAGAGGAAAGTAGTGACAAACCTGCTCTGAATAAATCATGCCAAAAAACTACATGAGTCACTATACCTCACAGTCACCGCTGACGTATGGCACCTCATGACAACAAGAAAAATATTTATTGAAAATTGAAAATATCCCATTTTCAGTTATTTTCACTAACAGATTACATAAATTGTGGTCATTGTTGAATTTGATTCTCAGTTTGTATCAAAGAAGTTTGTGCCAGTTAGATTGATGGCATGCTGAAGGGGGCAAGCAAACAGACACACTTGCAACAATTCCTTTCCCCACTGATAAGCCAAGGCAAAGGAGAGAAGAATAGGGGAACTGTCTCCTTTGGACACCTCCGTTTTTTACCTAATGCCTTTGAGCTGAACATAAGGAGTCTTTTAAGCTGTTTAGCTCCTTTGTGCCCACCATGTGGGTCTTTTCTTTTGACTTTGAGGTGCTGTCCCTTTTACAAGCTTCGCTGCTGGATCACAATGTACTTTTCTAGCCCAAAGAAGATGCAGCCTCTTTATGGTTGCCTAATATGTTGCAACAAAGGCAAGATCAGAAGATCTGTTAAATCCATTTTTTTGCAGCAGTCGGCAACAAGAAGAGCACCATGCTAATTATGCTTGCTTTCAGCAGGGTCTCTGATGTCCCAGCAATGTAAATCTTAACTTTTATGGTATAACACACCAGGACACAATTTCAACAGAAAAGAAATCCCTGACTGCAGCTTATAACAGAAGGCTGTTGCATTTCAAATGGCTTACGTGCTGTTACCTTAATTCTTTATGAACAAGTTCGCAAATTGCCATGTTTGGGTTTTGGGTGATGGTGAAAATCAGCAGTGTCATAATTTCCACACTACTGTTTGAGAAGCAACTATTTTTCATATGAATCCTGTTCAGATTTTTGGTACAGAACCTGTGAGCAGGGATGAGGAAATGTACCAGTTTTCTGTAATCTCACATCCACATTACTGAAACCTCATATTCTTTTGTCCCAAATACATGGTTTGCAAATATTGGCAAATTATTCAAAACTAAACTGAAACAAACTTCTGTCATATTTGTATCTACTACATTGAGTAGCCAGAGGGCATGGAGCATAACATATTATAGCTATCTGCTGTATTAAAGGTACAGCGCTTCTCAGAAAGCAAAATATGCATCCATAATTAAGAACCAATATGGTTGAATACAGACTTTTATATTCTTATAAAAAGATATTTTATAATATAAAATATCAATAATAATACTAAAATATAATATACAATATTCTTATATTCTTATTTAATTTTATATTATATTTTATATACATACTCAGAATTTTAAGAGTTAAGTGCTCAAAGCCCTGGGCTGGACTGGGCAAAGAATATTTTTTTTAAAAAAAAGAAATGTCAAGTCCATTCCATCATTAATATAAAATAATTTGCAAATGTTGGTAACTTCTTAATAAAAAAAGAAACCCAAACTGGAATGAAATTATCATTTCTTTGTAGTCATGGAGGGGCTTTTTAGAATGTATGTGCTACCCCTGCCCCCTAGAGGCCAATGCATGCACTCACCATCCCCCCTGGGCAATGTGTGGTTGATATTAAGTCTGAAGGGCTCTAGATGTACGTTATACACATAGGGCTACCTCTACTCAGGAATGTGGGTTGTTTTGTGCCTTCAAGTCATTTCCAACTTATGGCCATTCTATTGGTGAACCTATCAGTTTTTTTTCCCCCCTTTGGGCAAGATTTGTTTGGAGCAGGTTTGCTTTTGGCTTCTTCTGAGGCTGAGAGAGTGTGACTTGCCCAAGGTCAACCAGTGGGTCTATGGCTGAGTGGGGATTTGAACCCTGGTGGACCAGATTGCTAGTCCAAAACTCAAACCGCTATATCATGCTGTCATTTGATAGAGGTGTACTTCAGTTAATGAAGTAGATGTGTTCCTGAGCATCACCTTTTTAGTAGAAAATTTGGTACCAGAGGCAGAAATAACAGGGAAAGAATAGGCAAAGAAACACCACAGAAAAGAAGAAACAAAATAGAATTTCAGCAAACCTTTAGTCAAAACTGAACAATATGCACTTGTGAAATGAAATATTCTAGTCAGGTAAGCCTTTGCAAAAAATACAAAAGCATTTTGAACTTTTTAGAGATCACTGGAAGGCTTCTTCCAAAATGTATCAAGTGCTGACTTTTTCTGTCATCAGACTCCACTTTTCTTATTACTTCCATTGTGGTGGCCAGACTTAAATATTTATGCTTTTTAAATATGCTTGAGGGCAGCTGGTATGGCAGATTCATGTGCTCCTGCTTTTCTGTATGTTTCATTGTTTCTCTTAATGAAATAATTCTAGTCAAGTATGGCTAGAGATTCAAATGCACTGCTAATTCTGATCTGTTCTACTCAGTGAACTGTTGCTCTTGGTCCAGTTATTTGATATACCTAGTTTTTTTTTACTGGTCTTAGGAGACTTTAACCCAGGGAAAGTTTATTCATATTGATTGAATTAGCACTTGGATTAATGCTTCATTCTTTGAGAGTTTCTGGAAGAACATCTTTGGCTGATATATAATAGCTTGCCTGTTTATGCCACCAGTTTTGTTTTTGTTTTTGAATTCCTCATGACTTGCTTTTAGCAATTTGTTTTTGCACACATGTATATTTCTGAGACCCAGTGTGATGTAGTGGTTTTAATGTTGGACAACAACCCTGGAGAGTAGAGACCAAAGTTTGATTTTTTGCTGAGCCAAGGAAACCCACTCAGCCTCAGGGGAAGGCAAAGGCAAACCCTCCTCCGAACAAATTATGTCAAGAAAACCCTATTTGCCTTAGGGTCATCTTAAGTCAGAAATGACTTGAAGGCACACAACAACAACAGCAGCAGCAACAACAAAATGTATGTCTACAAACACAACTGGAGCTGGAATCTGATGTCATGCTTATATGGAAATAAGCCCTATTGATACAATAATAATCCTTCCTTATGAGTACGCATACGTAGGATTGTACTGTTGTTGTTGCTGTTGTTGTTACTTGCCCTTGAGTTGACCAGCTCATAGAAACCCTGTGAATGAGACGTCTCCAAGACACCTTGTCATCTGCTGCTCTAGTCACGTCCTGTAGGCCCATTCTCGTGAGCTCTCTGTTTCAGTCTATCCATCTGGCATGGAGTTTTTCTCTCTTTCTACTGCCTTCCTTCTCTGATTTTGGCTCATGATGTGGCCAAAGTACAACAGCCTCCATTTAGTCACCTTGGCTTTCAGGGAGAGTTCGGGCTTGATCTGCTCTAGGACCCATTTGTTTGTCTTTTTGCCTGTCTATGGTATCCTCAGCACTCTTCTCCAGCAGCACATCTCAAATGAGTTGATTTTCTTTCTATTGGCTTTCTTCATTCTCTGGCTCTCATATCCATACATTCTGATGGGGAAATTTTAGTATTCAGTGCTATGTCTTTGCATTTGATTGTACTGTAAAAGGTAAAGGTAGTCCCTTGACATGAATGTCTGGTTGTAACTGGCTGTAGGGAGCAGTGCTCATCTCTGTTTCTAAGCCAAAGAGCCAACGTTGTCTCTGCTCCAGTGGTAATATGGCCAGCATGACTGCACCGGACACTGTTAGCTTCCCACTGAGAAGTGGTACCTATCTATCTACTTGCATTTGCATGCTTTCAAACTGCTAGGTTAGCAGAAGCTGGGACTAGTGATAAGAGCTCACCCCATTATGCAGCACCCAGGCCTGGAACTGCCAACTTTCCAATCTTCCATCATCAGAACTGGAGTCTTAACCACTAAGCCACCACATCCCTTATTTATTATAATGTACCTGGTCTAAAATAGTTTTCACAATGTAATGATTTTCTTTTACCAAGCATCTCTATAAACCTCTGACCAGTAGTATGACAGTGTGTTTTGGAACATTAAAGCTTCAATCCTAAACTAAATTAGGTATCAGTAGGTCCAAATGGATACAATAGAAATTACTTCTGAATATATTATATTGGAGTATGGTGTAGCACAGTTTGTGTAAGTGCCTTAGTGCAGCTCTTACTCAGGTATAGTCTTAGCTAAAAGATGGAATCACTGCTTTAAAAGACCAAGGAAATAATGCCATATAAAGATTAATGTATTAGGGCTGTCTCATGGATTGGGTGCATGCTCATAAGAAGTGGTCTGTTGTGTTGCTGTGTGCCATCAAATCATTTCCAATTTATGGCAACATTAAGGTGAAGCTATCATGGGGGTTTTCCTGCCAACATTTTGTTCTTTTATTTTTATTTTTGTAATATTACTTTCCTCTGAGGCCGAGAGTATAACATGCCCAAAGTCATCCACTGGGTTTCCATGGCTGAGCAGGCATTCAAACCCTGGTCTTCCAGAGTCTTAATCCAACACTCATGTCACACCTTATTGGCTCTCTTAGGTGGAGGCTTTACCCATCAGCAAAACGTTTCTGAAGTGTTTCTGAAGCTCAAAGGGGTGGTAGCCCGTCACACTTCTAAAATGTCATTGAGACATTTTGCTTTCCTTCTGTTGTCAACGTGTTTGTGCAGCAGCCATTTTTTGCATAATGGGAACTTCTGTTATGCAAGAAATGTTGGTTCCACGAACACTTTTACAACGGGAGAGAAGCAAAATGCCTCAATGACGTTTTAGAAGCTTGATGGGCTACCACACTTTTGTGCTTCAGAAAGAAGATGGACTCACCATCTGGGAATTGCTGGGGAAACATTAGGGAAGTGCATGTGTGTGTAACCCTGAAGCACTTCCTCAGCGTGATGGAATTGTCTGCGTCCGTCTAGCGTTACTGAATTGTTCAGGGAGAGTGAATTTTCTGCCAACGCTAATTTTCCGTTGATAGGAAATTCACTCTCCCTGAATGATTCAGTAATGCTAGAGGGATGCTGATGATTCCAACATGCTGGGGAAGCACTTCAGGGTTACACACATGCACACTTCCCTAGTGTTTCCTAGACGGTGAGTCCATGTGTGATAATCCTCATTCACTTCAGGAATTTTCTGCTGATGTTTTGCCCACAGTAAGTGCCTCTGTGTGAAAGTACCCTTAGTGATTTGTACAATATTCTAAGATTCTTTGTCGATGTGTGTGTGCCTTCAAGTCACCTGTGGGCTTATAACAACCCTATGAATTTCATAGTATTTTCTTAGGCAAGGAATACTCAGAGATGGTTTTGCCAGCTCCTTCCTCTGAAATATAGCTCGATATTCATTGGTAGTCTCCCATCCAAGTACTAACCAGGGCTGACTCTGCTTAGCTTCCAAGATCTGATGGGGTCTGATGCCTTTAGAATATTTAAACCTTAAATTAGAGATTTTCACCTCTCAGATGCGGATATGAGCATGGCAGTCTTTGCTGCAGCAAAGATTCACTTTCTCTCTCTCTGCTCTTACATGTGGCATAACTATGATGCATTTCCCCGCTTTGATGAAGCAGAAAAGCCCCTGCCCTAGCTGTGACACCGACGTTCTCCAGGCCAACAGGCTGAGCCGTCTTGTCAGCCTGAAATGTCACATACTGGACCCTGGCAGCCTTTCCAGCTACACCCACTCATTAGCAGTTCATGACTCGCAGCTCCTTTGCGCCTGAAATCCTGCAATTATGATGACGGTTGGAGCAGAACACTGTGATGTGAGGCTAAACAATGGCTGGAAGAGATGGGCAACCCAGCTGCTCCTTTCTCTGTTGCGTTCACTGCAGCACAGAAAGTGGAAATAAAAGCAAAGGATACAGGGCCAGTGGGAGGCTGGACAGAAGGAAAGAAGGAAGAAAGGAAGGGAGAAAGGGAGGGAGGTTGAATGACTTCTGTCTCAATATACTTTGTTTCTTTAGCATTGTCCTTTTTCTCTCCAGCATGGTGTAGCATTTTTGAATGCTGGATTAGAACTGTGGGAGACCAGGATTCAAATCTTTGCTCACCTTGGAAAGACACACTCTCTCAGCCTTAGAGGAAGGCAGGGACAAAGCTCCTTTGAATAAACATCACCAAAAAACCCTCCACAGTAGGATTGTTGCAAGTCAGAGTTGACTTGAAGACACATAACAACAACAACACATCCCATCTTCCTTCTTCCCCTTCCACCATTCTTTTCCTTTCCTATCCCAACACTTTGAAAAGTTTTATTGCATACTCCAGGTGCCAGTTCCTGCCCTCATTTATTCACTTTTCATGGGGCAGCCTGAAGCAAGTTGTTTGACTTTCCTATTGGGGGGGGGGGAACAGCCTGTCCTGGGAAGGGAGACAGGGAGGGACTGACTACTTTTACTAGCAAAAATGGAAATAAAGGCATCAGAAAACAAATGACCAAAGTGGCTTGCAGGCATCTGTTATTCTAAACTGATTCACTGCTCCCCTTCCTCACATAACAAATCTTCTTTTTAAAAATGATAAGAAAAAAATGAGATATTCCTGCTTCAGGAAAGGAAATAATCATTGTTTAAACAGTGTTCTGTGTACAATCAGTTTTTTTTTATTTGTTTGCTTTGCAATGAATGAAGTTCAAATTGTGTTGTTATTGTTTTTTAAATAGCAACTGAAGCTACAAGTATGGCTCGTAGTAGGAATTAACTTGTTACATTTCAGTCATCTTCATAGCAATCTAGTGTGAAAGAACATCGGCACTCCTATTTTTTGAGCCAGCGTGGTGTAGTGGTTTCAGCCCTGGATTGTAACTCTAGAAACCAGGGTTTGAAGCTTCGCTCAGGCATGGAACCCACTGGATGACTTTGGGCAAGTCACAATCTCTCAGCCTCAGAAAAAAACACTGGCAAACCCCTTCTGAACAAATGTTGCCAAGAAAACCCCATTATAGCCAGCCTTAGGATCGGCATAGAGAGCCAAAGTAGTGTATTGGTTAGCACTGAACTACTCTGGAGACCAGGATTTGATTCCCCACTTGGCCATGGAAACTAACCTTGGTGACTTTGAGCAAGTCAAACACTCTCTTCTCCAGAAAACCTCAGGGTTGCCATAAGCCAGAAAAGAAGGCACACAACAACAACAACAACAACAACAACAACAAAAACAACAACAACAACAGGTTGCCATAAGTCAGCAATGACTCGAGGCACACAACAACAATTCCCATTTTACAAGGACAAGGAATGACTGCCACTGACATCAGCAAGGGAAGAGGGCAATTCCATTAGGCCTCTTCCTTCAAGGATCCCAACTGTCTGAAGGAAAAACAGGGTGGCAACAAGCACAGTCTTGCAGTAGTGACCTAGAACTGTTTTTACTTCCCAAAATTGGACAGGAGAGGGAGGAGTGTTTTAGGGCTGGGCTGCTTTTAAGAAAGACAAATCTTGTGTGGATAATTGGGGCTAAGGTATGATTAGAGAAGATTGCTTCTTTCTTTGAATGTGGAAAATTTCCTTGAGAAAGCTCTCCATCCACCTGCTTTGAGACTGCCAACAACTTTACTACAATATGTTTGCACCTTTTATTAGATTAATTCTAGGATATGAATTTACTAAATCTTAATGAATAATTTTGAGTTTGCTCCAAAGTCTGCTGAAGAATTAACAGATGAAGACAATTCTGGGCCAGGGTCTTAGCCCAAATACACTGGCCATTGGCATTCATATTGTGGGTACTTGGGAGCTGATTTCACTGGAAATATTTGGATTATTGCAATATTCCCTCTGGCTGCTTTTGAAAATGGTGCAAATCAGGAACGATAGACCAGAATTTGGAGCATGAAACCATTGAGAGATGTTTTCTAGAGTTTTAAAAGTCTGCTTTCACCAGTATGCTGATGACAACCAGCTCTATTATTCCTTTACATCTAATTCCAAAGAAGTTGTTCCTGTGCTAAAACAGTGCCTGCCTGCTGTAATGGACTGGATGAGGGCAAACAAACTGAAGCTTAATCCAAAACAAGACAGAGGTGCTCCTGGTAAGTTGGAAGGCCTATCAGGGAATGCAAAAAAATGAGAAATCCCCCATGACCCTGCAAAAGTAATGTTGGAGGACTAAACAATACTCATTACACTAAAAAGCAACATTGTTACCAATTGTTGCCTTAATTTTAAAATATAACACTCTTAATCCCCACAAAAGTAAAATGTTACAGGCAACATAACTAGTTATATCTCCTTATAAATAATGCAGAATAACTTGTGGCTTTTCTGTTCTCGGCTAGATTGAAAACTGGGACTGTACAGTTGTATTAAGTTAAGACTTTTGCACTCTGTGCTGGTTGCTAGGATTGTTCTAGGCTGGTTTTAACTTTTAAATAAATGTCTCAGGCCGACCCTACTAAAGGAGCATTTCCTTCCTTATCTGCTCAACTATCCTATCTGAGGCTCTTCTTCCAGTGTCTTGGCAAGTGAGGTAAGTTGGTGCCTATAAGAAAAGAGTACTTGCTTTTTAGCGGTGGTGCCTCATTTGCGAATGGGCTCTCCCAAGTGTCTGGCACCTTTTATCACCTAAGTGAAGACCTTTGAATTCACCTTGGCATTTTAAGAACTGATTTAATGTTTTTAGATCTTAACACTCTTCGCCTTTTCTGCTAATTTGATTTTGGTTTTATGTGCTTCAGCTTTTTGATTTTATGATGTGGTGCTTTTAACAACATCATTCTTTGTATCTGATGTCTTTAGTTTTTTGTATAGGGACTCAAGGAGGCTAAGTGTATATAGGGGCTGAAGTAGCCTAACAACAAATTAGTTTTCTGTATAAAAAAAAACTCATAGAGAACAATACTTATTGTGTAAAAGTGTAATATATAAATATCTAAATTTCATATACTATGTCATACACTATGGCTGGACAAATAACACATTTTGAATTTTCTGGACATCTAGAAAATTCCTGGAGAAGTGTTGTGTATGTGCGTGTTTGTAGTGAAAAGGCCGATCTATCAACCAGTCACGAAGCAGCATGTGACCAGCCAATGGGAAGCCGGCTGAGCAAAGCTATAAAAAGGCCTTGCAGAGATTGAAAGGGGGGTTAGTTTTGGGTGAGTTATGAGGGAAAGAATCACATCAAAGAGAGGGTGTGCTCCTAGAGTTCCTGAGGGAACATTTTAGTTTTAGTTGGTGACCAAAAAGGGTCTTAAGAGTCCAAAGAAGAGGGACTGTGTAGCCTTGGGGAGTAGGGAGAGGCTCAGGGCAAGCCGGTTGTGGAAAAGGGAATTTTGGTCCATGTACCTGAGATAAGATTGCCTGTGTGGCTGTACTAATATTAATATTTTGAAGGAACATCTTGTAACTGAATAATAAGTCAATATAACAAATTTAAATCTAATTTATAGCTTATTTTTATATTTTCTTCAATAAACTTTTGTTATTGTTTAACTAACTACCTGGCCTCCATTGATTCAAACCACGCTACCTAATATTAGTGACACAGAGGTGCTGTGCCATCTTAAAGAGCAGTGTTAGGGTGAAGGTTGGCAGGAGTCCTTCACAGTGTTCATTTCCATCTCTAGGCATACCCTGTCTAAATATGTGACAGTGGAAATGGAATTAACAATATTTTTCATTTACTACTTAGGCCACCTGAGCCAGATCTCTAGACAGAAATTTTCTTGAAAATTTCTATGCGTGTGCCAGTGTGGTGATACTCAAGGTATCAATTTTAAAGTGTTATATACTAATAAAACTAAAGTTATATTAGACATTAATGAAATAAAATTTTGTTCCATAAACATCAAATAAAAGCATTATTTTTTCACGTTCGGCCCATTGTACCCAAAGTGGTTGGTATGAAGGACAAAGAAAGCTTTGGTTGTTGTTACATGCTGTCAAGTTGGCTTTGGCTTATACTGAGTCTAATTAGACCGTGTTATTAACAGCCTTGCTAAGGTCTTGCGGAGTCAGGACTGTGGCTTCCTTGATTGAGTCAAACCACCTGTAATGTGCTCTTCATCTTTTCCTACTGTATTCATCTTTATGGAGCATTGTCGTCTTTTCCAGGGAATCATAAAGAAAGCTTAGAGCAATTTAAATATTAGATCAACTCTGTTCATTCAGCCAAGATTGCATTCAGTAACATCATCAAAAATCTGCACACTCCTTTTCTCAAAGATCTATCCTCACTTGTTAACAGCCATCATTGACTTTGACATATGGTGTCTCTATGAATGAGAAACCTGAACTCCTGAGATCAAACTGATATCAAAGTGTAAAGGTAGTTTGTACTCAATTAACTTAGCAGGGGGGAAGTGAAAAGAAGGGGTGGAATCTTATCCTTTACAGTTGTTCTTAGTGGATTTGCCATCTGTGGACTGAAGCATCCGCGGATGGCAAGTCCATGTTGTCACCACAGTGTATGCACTTGGTTGCACTACTATTAGGGACAGCCCCCTTTGTCCCCAGTGGTGATACATGCATGTGGCCACACCACCATTGGGGATGACAGAGACTTACCTGAAGTCCCGATGTCCCTAATGGCTGCATGGCTGCATGTATGCACTGCAACTGGGGACAATAGGGGCTATCCCAAATGGTGGTGTGGTGACGTGCATGCACTGCCATTGGGGACAATGGGACTCGAGCATCCACGGATTTTGGTATCTGCAGGGGGCTCCAAAACAGATCCCCTGTGGATACCAAGATCCCACTGTATGACAGTCTCAGTTTAGTCATCTCAGCTTCTAGGGAGCATTCACACTTGATTTGCTCTAGGATCTCTTTTGTTTGTCTTCTTAGCAGTCCATGGTATCTGTAAAATTTTTCTCTAACACCACATTTCAAATGACACAATAAAAATGTTTGCAAGTTTCTCTCCTCACTACCCAAATAAAAAAAAGATGTTCCCAAGATTCTCTCCTTACTACCATTTTTTAAAAAGTTGCATTTACCAGCAAACTTGCTGATACCCATGCTCATGTAAATAGGAAATCCTGCCATCACATACACATCAAGGGAAACATCATCTACAGTGTGGCCATGGCCATGATGACTGGAAATTTTGAGAGGTAGATGTTCAATGGGCAGCAGCTTGGGGGAAGCTAGAGTCTTGGTTACTCTGAACTACAGTAGTTACAGTAGTCCCATTGAATCAATTGCTGAATGTTCTAGCAGTGTGGGAAACTGAAAAATGTTGCCCCTTCCTATTTAAAAAAATCCTCAAGAATGTAAGGGTGGAGTGAGTGAATGAGTGGATGGTGTGCCCACCCCTGGCTTCAACAGCCTAGGAAAGGTAAAAAGTTAGAAACTTTGGGTCACTCAGTTTAAATTAAGTACAATTTGCAGGGGGGAACCCAGCAAATCTTAAGGCAAAGTAAAAGTTTTTGTGACAGTTCCATGCTCTGCGTAAATTCTATTATTCTGTGGCAGTTTATAATATTTATTTATTTGTTTGTTTAGAGAATGCATACCCTGATTTTTTTATGGTAAAACATCATTAACAAAGTGACAAATAATATATGTAATAACAAAAAATGATATAAAATAAAGAACATTTTAGATAACAAAAAGATGTTAGTTTTTTTTGGCCATTGTTAAATACCCACAACATACATTCCAATGGTGAAGCCAATCATAGAATTAAAAATTAAAACATAACATTAGAAACCATGGAAGGTGAAAAACTTTCTCAAAGAGGGAATATTTTCACTGTTAGGTGGAAAATCCATAAAGTGGAGACAGGGGACACATTGAGCTTCTTTTGGGAGGAAGCACCACAGCCTTTTCCAGAGATGGTGGGAGAAAATATTTTTTGACAACAAGCACCAGAATCTCCCAGTCATTGGCGATAGGGAAAATGTAATTTCCCCCAGCTCTTGCCTTGACACAGCTATGAAGACTACTAAAAACAGAATCCCTTTAATAGTTCTGAAACAGAACCACAACAGGTCCCATAGGGATCCCTTAGCCAGACAAAAATCCACCTTCTTGTATTGCCTTTCTGTTTCAAGGCTTAAAACGCTGCTGATTGAAACCCAGCTGGCTTTCCTTCTGGTGAAGGAGGGAGAGAGAGCACAGGGTCAAGAATGGCACCCGGATAAATGATATTCTGAGCAAGGCAAGTCTGGGCAACTCTTCGATGGCCAGTCCAGTAATACCCGTCTTTTCTCAGCTACTTCATTCACTTCATTTTCTCAGCCACTTCATTCCATGGATTTTTATATAGAACAAATGACACTAATAAGGAAACAGAAAAGAAAACTTACTTTAAAGTGAACTGATGCATTAAACAGCTCAGGCGTTGTAGGGGCTTTCTAGATTGGCAGGAAAGTGTGACATGAAGTTGCCTTTTCCTTAATGCTTAGCAGCTGCACCACAGCCTTTAGATAGAGCTGCATTGTTCCGCAGTTTTTAAAAAAGAAGCTGGGAAAACCAGCACCTTTTTAAAGGTGCTTCTTCTCCCCTAAAATGGAATAAAAGCGTTTTCATGGCACACTTTCCCTTTTTCTCATCTAAAGGCTAGAGTTTCATGCAGCCATGAACACACTTCTTTTTGCCAATCTAGAAAGCTCTGTAGTTAGTATCCCTAAATCTATAGAAATTTATATAAAAAGAAGGAAGTTCATTTGTAAATAAAGAAATAATAAATAAAACTTTTATTTATATCCCGCTTTTTGCATGCGCTATCAAAGCAGCGTACAACAGTTAAAAATACAATTATATACATATACAAATCTCCCTCTTAAAACAAGATTAAACAATTGTAATATTAAAATTCCAACATTAATTAAAACTCTTATTTACATTATTAAAATTAACAATATGCAGGTTGTCTCAGCCACAGCTACATCGATTCAGGAGAGATGGGGGGGGGGGTCTTTACATGGCTGGGGGCTGTTCTGGGAAGGCCTGCTGGAAGAGATCCATCTTGATAGCTTTCTTGAAGCTATCTAAGTTGGATATTTGATGGATCTCATTTGGCAGGCCATTCCACAAGGTGGGAGCAACAGCTGAAAAAGACCTCTGGGAAGTCGCAACCATCTAGTCCGGACCAGTTGTAATAGATTCCTCCCAGAGGATCTGAGTGCACGAGGTGGATTATATGGAAGCAGGCAATTCCTTAGATAAGTTGGGCCTAAGCTATGCAGGGCTTTAAAGATGATCACCAATACCTTGTACTGTGCCTGGAAACTGCCAGTGGAGTGACTTCAGTATAGGCATAATATGATCACTCCTAGTTGTTCCTGTAATCAGTCTGGCTGCCATATTCTGTACCATTTGGAGTTTCCGGACTAGGCACAAGGGTAGCCCCATGTAGAGCATGTTACAAAAGTCCAGTTGCGAGGTTACCAGGGCATGTACTATGGTTCCGAGGTCTCCTGGTTCCAGGAAAGGGTGCAGTTTGAATATCAGCTGAAGCTAATAACAGGTGCTCTTGACCGTCGCATTCACTTGATTCCTCATATGAGGTGACGAATCAAGAAGCACCCCCAAACTACAAACACAGTTTGCAACCCAATACCTGCCATAAGTACCTCCATTTTGTCTGGATTCAACCTGAGCTTTGTTTTCCCTCATCCAGTCCATTACTGCCACAAGACACTGATTGAGGGGAGAAATGTCATCTGTCATCATCGCTGATGACCGAGACATGGAGAAATATATTTGGGTGTCATCAGCATACTGATAACACCCCAGCCCATGTCTATGGATGATTTCTCCCAGGGGCTTTATAGATGTTAAATAGCATTGGGGACAGAATGGTTCCCTGAGGGACACCACAGTTAAGCTCTGTATTTGAAGAGCGACTGTCCCTGAGCATCACCGTCTGGAAACTGCCTGAGAGGAAGGAACGGAACCACTGCAGAGCAGTGCCTCCGATTCCTAACCCTCTCAGGCATTCCAAGAGGATGTTATGGTCTATCGTGTCAAATGCCGCTGAGAGGTCTAATAGCATCAACAGGGTCACACTTCCTCTGTTGATGCTTAGACGCAGGTCATAAGTTAAGGTGACCATGGGAGTCTCCACTCCATATCCAGTCCTGAAGCCAGTTTGAAATGGATCTAGAAAATTGGCTTCCTCCAAGACCACTTTGAGCTGAAGAGCGACAGCCCTCTCGATCACCTTGCTCAAAAATGGCAGATGGCATATAGGCCTGTAATTTTTCATGTCCAAGGGGTCCAGGGAAGGTTTTTTCAGGAGTGGTCTAACAACCGCTTCCTGTAACAAAGATGGTACACAACCTTCCCTAACCCCCTGGACGGCCAGCCATGATGGGCAGGGATCGAGAGGGCATGTCATCTTCCTCACCTTTCCAAGGATCTTGTCCATGTCACCAGTACTCACAAGCTCAAAATGATCCAGTCTAATCTCATAAACGGATTGACTGGACACCTCATCAGATGACTTTATCCCAACATTGGCATTCAAATTGACTCTTATCTGAGAGATTTTATCTGCAAAGTAATTGTTAAATGTGTCAGAGCAGGCTGTTGTTGGGTTAAGTAGAGGGTTCAGGGTAGATAGCATCACCATCAGTTCTCTCACCACCCTAAACAGCTCTGCCAGATGGGACTTTGCAGATGCAATGCAAGCAGATGAGGAGGATCTCCTCGTTGCTTTTATTGCCTCTCTATAAGAAGAAAGAAAATTTCTTATTTGTGGAGTTAACAGTCTGCTAAAAATCTGTAGAACCTTACAAACAAACAAACAAACAAACAAACACGCTTACTGCTCCCTCCAGCCTATTTTACTGCAGACAGTGTATTCAGCAAATGTTGAGCCATGAAGTTCAGCTTGGCAGCCCTAAGGTCAGTCCTGCAGTGGCTAGTAGACTGCCATTTGCTCTCCATATGTGGGAAGATATGTTTATAGGTGATATTCAGTGTTTTTACAAGTTAGTCTTTGCACCTTTGGATTTAAACCAGTTGCATGCAACCCTGGGAAATCTAGCTCTGTGCTCACTTCTCTGGAATATTGGTAAGTGCACAGGTACTCCCTAAGTTTTTTTTAAAGAAAAAAAAGCAATGACCCCTGAAATGTTAGTAAAGCAGTTCATGGGAAGGGGCAGCCATCAGAATCATAAAGGCATGCTCATCTCTTGCCCAGTAATGGAGTCTGCCATTTTATTTCCTGCAGAGCGATGTTCTTTCTTGTCTTCCTTTGACTCCCTGGGAATTACCATAGCCTGAAAGCACATGGCTCTAAGGTTCTGTGTGCACTGGGGTTGCTTAATCAAATGCTAATTCTGCGGAGTGGCAGAATTGTCTAGAGCTAGCAAAGGGTGCTTGCTGGCAGCAGGAAAAAGCATTGATTCACTCCAGGATCTGCTTTGCAGAGACCAAGGCGGTGATTTAGAATATAAAGCTGTATTAAATCACAAAGTGCTGTTTGGCTCATGCAGGAATCCTTTGTGTCCTTAATGAAGGGGGGAGGGGAACCGGAGCTCTATTCTGATGCTTTACGTATAATCAAATGCCATTTTAGAATGCTCTGGAAAACACACCCGAAATAATAATTGCTACCCAAGGGAAAAAAATGGTTTAGTTCAAAACAATGGATGATTGAAACAAGAAGCAAAAGAAAGCATGAAGGTCTGAGCTTGGGAAGAATAAAGTTTTTCATGCATTTGCATGGAAATAAAAGTGGAAAGGAGCAGCATTTAAAGTGGTTTGAAAAACTAGTTTAGATGTAAATGAGAGATAATAGGCTGAGGACACAAGGAATGGGATTCACGTTTCTCCCCTCAGGAGGCTGTGGTAACTCCTGGCATTGTTGGTGGAACTGGAAGTCTGAGATATGGTAATTAATAATGACTCCACAGATCTTCACAAAACAGCCATAAGTGCTCCCTACCAAGACCATCTGGGGAATTAAAAAAGGAGAAGAAGAGGGGAGGGTGATCTGGCATGGGTAATGGACAATAAACCAGCTTTCAAGATGGAAACAGGTGGCAGAGGTGGATGCAAAATAAACAGAATGATTGCTTTATTGTGCTCCCACCCCATTTGGACGTGCGTATATCAAAAATAAGTCTAAGTAAGGTAGATCATGTTATCTCACTTCATGTGTTCTAGCACGTCCCTTTGGCCAATGTTGCAAGAGACAAATCCATTCTCACCTTTTCAGCAGCTCTGTACCAGACTGGGGAACTCTCTGGCTCACAGGCCTATTCTGACACATAGGGGCTTTACCGACTGCCAGGAGAGGGTGACATGAAGTTGCATTTTCCCAAATACTTAGCAGCTACACTGCAGGTCCCAGGGGTGTATTTAAAAGGTATAGGGCAGCTACACTGAGGGGGTGTGGGGATGACTTATCTGAAGTCTTGTCTCTTGCTCAGCAACTACACTGGAAGCTGTCAGGATGCTAGAAACACAGGTGGAACAGCTGCACGGGCGGCAATGAACGAGACTTTTGGCCGCACTGAACCTTTAATTTTTTTTTTTTTTTGTTGCCGGCTGCGAAATGCGCAGTTGCACCGGTACATCCTACAGACGATTGTATTGCCAGTGATACATTACACATGAACTGTGCAGTTATAAAGAACTGTCAAATTACCATTGCTGTTTCCCTTCCCTTTTTTAACTGTGCAGTTGCACCAGTGCACCATGAATGAACCCCTTTATTTTATGAATAAACTTCTTTATTTTATGAATGAATTGACATTTTATACACAGTTGCATAACTGTTACAGCATCCCAGAATCCCTACTGCGCATGTCTAGGGTTCGGATCAGGGCTGGAGCTAGGGTTTGAGAGCTTTAAAAAACTGTGCAGTTGGACCGCAGCATTTAGACGCAGCTTCACAGTTACACCCTTTTTAAAAAGAAGCTGTGAAAAGCATGTCCTTTTTAAAGCCTCTTTTTCCCCACTAAAATGCAAAAGAAGCAAGTTCATGCCAAACGTTCAGTGTGGGTCATCTAAAGGCCACACTTTCAGGCCATAGAGGCAGTGGCATCAGTAGGGGTGTGTGGGGTGTGTGTCCAGGTGACACCCTTAAGGAGATGCCATCCTGGTCCTCAGAAACCCTGCATTTTGGCAGAAATGGGCTGTGCCATTTGCTTATATCTCTTTAAAATGTTGAAGAGATGGGGTGGGTGGGGTGAGGCTCAGTTGGAGGAGAAAGGAGAGGCCCCAGTGGGTTTTTAAATAAAATTTCAAATTTAAATTTTTAAAATTTTAAAATTGTTTTAAAATTTTGAGAAATTTAAAAATGTTCTTTGAAAACACTACATTTTACCAAATTTTCACTTTAACCACATGAAGCTATGTATATGTAAACACATTTATTGTGTGTGTATGATATCATAATTTAAAGGTATAAATTTAAGTTTGCTAGCTATTTATGCCACAACTAGTATACATCAACCTATAAAAACTAAGTTGTCCCAGACCTCCCAGAGGGCCTTTTCTGCTATTGCTCCCAGGTTGTGGAACAACCTGCCGGATGAGATGTGTGTTATTATAACCTTGGAAAGCTTTAAAAAAGCGACCAAGACACATCTCTTCTGGCAGGCCTTCCCAGATAGTAACTAATTTCCCATCGCCTGATGACCCCCTCCCCCCCTCTGTCCCCATCCGGCCGCCTACAGAGGACTTTGATTGAATGTATTTTAAATCTTGATTCTTTTAACTATGATTAGTTTAATACTGTTTTAAGGGGAGGGAGGTGGGTATGTTTGGAGGATTTTAACTGTATATGTTTTTAATATGTTGTACCCCGCCCTGATTGCTTGTTCAGAGGGGCGGGTAAGAAATAATAATAATAATAATAATAATAATAATAATTCAGTGATATATGGAAATTATGATGTATAAATAAATTATTACAAAAAAATTACTAAGGGTTCTGTATGGTATGGTATGGGAGAAGTTCAATAGGGGGATGACACCATGAATTACTCACTGGGTGACACTAACCCTAGGGACGCCACTGCATGGAGGTCCCATATCTGGCCTACATATTTGGCTCCCATCAGCCTGCCTCCTAGAGGATAATAAAGGAAGAAATCCCTGCTGATATCTCTGAGCAGTGATTGGAGAAAGCCATGGGGATTTCCTTCCTGCTTGAAGCTCAGAGCTCATTGAACACCAGCACTTCCAGGAACATAGTTTAGATTTAGAGTTTAAGCTAAATCCTGTTTTATGTCAAACCCTTGATGGGACGTTTTGACATTCAGATTTATTTTTTGACATCCATGCAGATGCAGTGAAACTCCAAATTCGAAGCATCAGTGGATAGTTATTTATTCCTGGCCTTCCCCCTGTCATTCCCACTAAATTGCCCTTTAAGGTTTGCTGCTCTTGTTTTAGCAGAAAAGGGGTCCACCCGTTTCTAATGCTACACTTAACTACAACTGTGGGAGAGGATTTTAATCAGAGTGGACATTTATACCTCATCCCCAAAGGGGAAACAAATTACAAATTTGCATTATGTGTGCATATACTAATTTATATGTACAGATACAATTTTAGAAATAATTACTATAATGTAATGTAAGTAAAGACAATTTGTTGTGTGTGTTCAAGTTATTTCCAACTTAAGATGACTCTTATACTCAATGGGACTTATTACTACATAAACATGTATAGCAGTGTACTGTTATCCCTGTCCTTGTCCTACATTTCCTCTAATGTGAATATGCACATGAGCTACAAAAGCACTTGCTGAAGTAAGCAAACTACAACTATCTGGAGTCACAATGTACATCTGATCTGTAACTTTTTCTACTTCTGTGTTTATCCATGATATGTTATTGCCCTATTATTTAAACTACCAATATTTTATGTCACATATCCTGTGAGATAGCTGTTGATGAAACTAGTATTAAAAATGCTAGAAATGAATTTCAAATACCATTTTCACACTTAGGTGTCTCCCCCCCCCCCCTCAAATTCTGAAGTGTAAAGACAAAGCATTAAATACTTAAGTTGGGATTGTCTATGCTGTTGTATTTCCCATTTGTATGTATGTTTGGTTGTGAAAACTAGACAGTGAAGAAAGATGAGTGGAATAAAATCAACTCATTTGAAATGTGGTGCTGGAGAATTGTTCTACAGATACTGTGGACTTCTAAAAAACAACAACAAATAAATGGGTCCAAAGCAAATCAAACCTGAACTCTCCCTAGAAACCCCAATGACTAAACCAGGACCATCATACTTTGTACATATCATGAAAAGACATGATTCACTAGAAAAGACAATAAGGCATCATAAAACAGAAGATAATAGAAGATGAATAATAATAATAATAATAATAATTATTATTATTTTATTTATTTGTATCCTGCTTCTCCCTTTTTGAGGACCGAGGTGAGTAACAGCAAGAATTAAAACAGATACAGAAAATAGTAACAAGGAAGATTGTATTCCAGATGAATAAATTCAATAAAGAACCACAGATTTGAGTCTATGAGACCTGAGCAGGGCTGCCGATGGCAGGGTGACTGGAAGGTCTCTCATTCATAGGGTCACCATAAATTGAAGTGGACCTGATGCCATTAACAAGAACTGGGTATAGTGTTTCACTTTAATCTGACACCCTAAAAATATTGCTAGGAAGTCAGAGATTTTTAAAATCAATGTATTGTTTTCAATATTAGTAATCTTAAACACAAAGTTCTTGGGAATGACAACAATTATATTTTTTTCCTTAAGGAATTGTGGAAAAACTTTTTTTAAAAATTAATTTCTTACGGGTTGTCTTATTAATTGTGATCAGAGATCATGCTCTGCTTTGAAGATATGAACCATCATTGATTAGAAACTCTTTATATGCTTGCAGCTATACTGTCCTGCTAGTGAAAAAAAGCTGAATGCTAGCAAGGATCAGCCAACTGCAGACAATAAAGCACAGCTTGAATGAATCCATTCCCTCCTCCAACCCTTTTAGCAGCAATGTCCGTCATATATAGTAAGGGTAATGCAGCATAACTATAGGCTACATACAGAAGAACGTTCTAGAGGATTTCTGAAGACAGAATAGAGTGTGTTTGCTGTTTTTTCTCAAACTCAATCAAAACACTATTTTTTTCTTATTAAGCCATAAATCTCCCAGTCCCAAAACAAAAATTTAAATCAGGTGAAAGCAATGCCTTTAATTCCTTTTAAAAAAATCTGCCTCTGGAATGCTGCTACATTATTTCTATGTGTGTTGCTGCTGGGGTTTTCTGGTATGGGACATGGTGACTTGTGCCATAGCAACCTCCTTCATCCAAGATATTATATTACCAGGAAAAAAAAAAACCATCGGAAGCTTGCTTTGCTGTGTGTGATGCAGAGAGATTTGTTCTAGGCACAGCCGATGAATGCCTTGTATACTGCCAGCTTTCAACAGTATGGCTAATCCCAGACAGATTTTCAATGAGAATGACCTGGTTTCTGGAAGCTGTCAATGAAAATAACAATGCTGTCATCCACATGATGCATGTCATCAGTAAGTCCTGGTCAGAAAAAAACCTGAAATTCCCAAGGCACAGAAGGCAAGCTGCTTCATGTCTTGGATCTATGCTGCTTCTTTGATTTAAATATATGAGAACAGTTAATTACATTAGGATGCAGCATTTGTGTTTCTGCAGTGCTTTACAATTGAGGTGCGCAGCTGATGGCCTTCCAGATGTTCCTGGGTACAAACTCCTATCAACCTTCGCCAGCATAGCCAGTGGTGAGGAATAGTGGAAGTTGTGGTCAACATTTGAGAACTTTATGCTTCTCACCCTTGCTGTACAGGGAGAAAAACCATTCAGAGTGCAATGGTGATGATGATGATGATGATAATAATAATAATAATAATAAAATTTTTTATTTGTATACCGCCCTTCCTGCGATCAGGGTGGTGCACAGCACAAAAATAGACAATATAAAACAATAAACATGATTAAAACATTAAAACAGTATTAAAACAACATAACGATTACAGTAGCCATGTGTCAGGGCACAAAACCAATATGGGGGAATCACATGTGGGAAGATATCAGGGGTATGCATGGTCGAACAGGTATGTTTTTAAACCCCTTTTAAATACACTGAAGGAGGCGGCCAAACGGAGCTCGGTGGGCAGGGAGTTCCAGAGGCTAGGGGCCGAGATGGAAAAGGCTCTCTTAGAAGTTGTTGATAGTCTAGCCTCTGGAACTCTAAGTAACTGTTGCCCCGTAGATCTAAGTGATGATTCACACACAAATGCTTGAGGCCCTGCTGAATTTATAGAATTTAAATCCATTCAAATTCCTGAGACGCTCTTTTTCTTTCTTCCAGATAGTCTCATCCTTCTTGGATCATTTTGATTGTTGCCACTCCAGCATTTTCCACTAGAATTGACTGCCTTTTCCTTTTCTTTTGTATAGGAATTCCAAATGGCACCACTGTTAAATCATGTTTCAGTGTTCTTCTGTGCTTTCCTTTGTGTTTTTAGACCTGAATATTTTGTTGTAAAACATAATTGCACCAGCAGCTAGTACAGCATTTCAAAGTAGCATAGTTTTCCCCAATCTGGCACTTTCTGGATGTGTTGGAATAAAACACCCACTGTACCGAGCCAGCATGCTCCTTTAGGATGGTGAAGATCACAATTCAATACATCTGGATGGTGCCAGGATAAGGAAGGCAGCAACATGAGAACTTTTAAAGGGATATTGTTTCTTTAAAGCTTCATTTTGCAGATTCCACTTCTGTTAGTGGAATGGACAGTGTAGTTGGAGAATTGATGTTGAATTGTTTAGCCAGCTGTTGTCCTCTGTAGGAAGGAACTTTAAATTACCATTCTCTTGCTGCCTTCCTTTTCATTCCTTTATAAAAAAATACTGGTAATACTATGGACCTCAAAATGGGGGTGAGTGGGGACTGAGGGGACCTGAATCCCTCTTAGGACACAGCCAGCCTGATTGAAAAATCCCAGATTTTGTTCTTGTTCTTTCCAGGTTTTTACTGGGTTAAAATAAACTGACTGGGGGAACTGGTACAAAAAGTCTCCTATTGTACTGGGAGCTGACAGAAAATATTGTGGAATAAACAAAATGTATATTGATCTCCAAAAGAAAACTGGAAAGAACAGTAAAAACCTGGTACTTCTAGTCTTTTTAATCAGTCTGAATGCACCCTTAGACTATAATCATAGAATCACAGAACAGAATCATTGAGTTGGAAGAGACCACAAGGGCCATCCAGTCCAGCCCCCTGCCATGCAGGAACTCCCAGTCAAAGCATCCCCGACAGATGGCCATCCAGCCTCTGCTTAAAGACTTCCAAAGGAGACTCCACCACACTCTGAGGGAGTGTGTTAGCCCCCTCCACCTGAAATGATGGGGCAAAATTGAACCATCAAGTCCACTATGTAGTTGAGTCTCCTCAGGAATTATCAGTCAGAAATGAATTAAATGATTATGTAGAATTTTTAAAGTTAAGGAAGCTATTGTTCTTGAACCCTCCAGGGAATAACAAAGGCTGCTTGAAATCTACCCTATGTATATTTTTTTGGAGTAAGCTATCCTTCATTTTTATGCAGTCACTCAGGTGACACCCCAAAAGTGGATAAGAGAATCACTGAGAGATTCAAGAAGTGATTGGGAAAGAAGAATAAGCAAAACAATGCCTTTTCCCTTTAGCACAGGATTCCTAAGTAGTGAAGGGCCTGGAGCAATAATTCTAAGTGAATCATTGATAATTTGGTCCTGTGTAGTTCTGTCATCTGAGCCTAGCCAAGTACAGAGAGATGTGTTACAAGATAAATGGGCCACAAGAGTCTAAGCTACATTGCAGAATTAATGCCATTTGACTCAACTTTAACTGCCATCGCTCTATACTATGGAATGGATAAATGGCCATAGCAATTATTCTTGCAGAGCTGGTGTGGTGTGGTCATTTCAGTGTTGGACTAGGGCTTTGGGAAATGAGGGTTCAAATCCTTACTCAGCTATGGAAACCCACTAAGTGACCTTGGGCAAGTCATATTCAGGTCCAATCTGCACTGCAGAAATAATGCAGTTTGACACTACCTTAACTACCATGGCTCAGTGCTATGGAATTCTTAGAGTTGTTGTTTGTGAGCAATTTAGCCTTCTCTGTCAGAGAGCTCTGGTGCCACAATAAATTGCAATTCCCAGAGTTCCATAGCACAGAGCCATGGCAGTTAAAATGGTGTCAAACTGTATATTTTTTCAGTGTGGATTAGACCTCAGCTTCAGATAAACCCCTTCTGAACAAATCATTCCAAGAAAACCCTGTCACAGCTTCACCTTAGGGTCACTGGAAATGTCTTGAAGGCACCAGACAACGGGGCTTTCTAGATTGGCAAAAAGAAGTGTGTTCATGGCTGCATGAAACTCTAGCCTTTAGATGAGAAAAAGGGAAAGTGTGCCATGAAAACACTTTTTTTAAATTTTATTTTAGGGAAGAAGAAGCGCCTTTAAAAAGGTGCTGGTTTTCTCAGCTTCTTTTTTAAAAACTGTGGAACAGCGCAGCTCCATCTAAAGGCTGTGGTGCAGCTGCTAAGCATTAAGGAAAAGGCAACTTCATGTCAATCTAGAAAGCCCCAACAATAAGAAGAAAAACATGAGAGCTGCATCAATAGAGGGGGCACCTGCCTCAGTGAAACAAAAATCTTCAAGGTATGGAACTTCCATTTCATTTCATTTCCAGATTTAGGAATAGCAAAACTTCAGTCATGCTAAAGGTTTCTTGTATGAATAGAGATAACTGAATGCTCACGAGCTTGCTTTCGATTCACTGAGATAACCTCAGATCTCTATTTAAAAGTTCAGAAGACCTCTGATAATTTTTATAAACAAATGGGAGGGCTGGGGAACATGCTTCTGCCCATTCTCAAGGTTTTCCAAAGCCCTCCCTGGCAATCCTCATACAAACAGAGAGCTTATGTGCATTTATATTGCAAGCAGAGGTGCAGAAATAGGGCACATGGAGGCAAGACAGGAAGAAAGAATTCCCCCTCCTCCTTCTTCTTTTGTTGCCTTAATGTCCTGGTTGATAAAACCCAAAGAACCATGAGGTAGTTTTCCTGAAAGATATTTCTATAGTCTAGGTCAAAGTTAGGAAACATGTAGCACTTGGGATGGACCGCAGCTCCCAACATGTCTTATCCTTGGTTGTGCTGGCTAGTGCAGCATCTGGAGGACCTCCTGACCTCTGGCCAACAGCCAAGATGGGTGAAAATGCCAAGCAGAGACTCAGTGAATCACTAAAAGAAATGGTCACTGCTCAGCCAAGAACAAATTAGGTGTTTCAAGCCTTCATGCAAGTTCTGAATGTAAAGTTGGCTGCCATTATCACTGGAGCAAGAACTCTGGCAATTGGACCATAGTTTGCATTATTTTTGTTCTGTAACTGATGTTGTTTTCCTTAAACTGTCCCTTTGCTACTTCTCGACTGATGAGACTCAGTCTTTTCTTGCAGAGCAAAGATAGTTATGATTTTTTTAAATTATAAATTCTGTAATTGATGACACTTTCACTGTCAGGAAAGTCCCGGTGATGTTTTATTGCAGCCAATCTCCTTAGGCAGTTTAAAATATTTTTGAATTATTGTTGTTTGCCATTTATATGATAGCATTAGCTAAAGGTTTTATCTCACAGTGATCACAATGGGCAGAATGTCCTAAATACAAACAGTCCCTGGCCCTAAGCTGTTTGGAATGTAAATGACTTGAAATACAGAGCCACTAGAGAAATGATAACAGTTGTCCATGGACGAAGATACTAAGCAATGAGTGAGACAGTGTGGGCTCTGTTGCAGAAGGATATGAAAGAGGAAAAATACAAGTTAATCTAGGAAAGGTACACCTGCAAGCATACCTATGCATCAAACATTTCAGTTTCATTTATTTATTTATATTTTTTTCATTCATATTTTGCCTTTCCTTCAAAAACAGCATAGACAAAGACACAGTCTCTTGCATCTTGGAGAGACGTATTGGGATTGTGAAAGCTTTGCTTATGATTTTCAGTGGGTTTACTTGTCAAAAGGGTGCTTTACCTTTCACCTTTTAACCATCAAAGTTCACAGTCAGTATACAGTCATATTTACATTATCTGAAGATTCACACTATGTAAAATAAACTGGCGTGGACCAATATGCATGAATTTTGGCTCTGCTTTATATCCTTCCTCAAAGTATTTTGGAGCCTGTGGCCTACTGTGAAAGAAGAGATAAAAAGTAAATACATTGGCAGGGGGAGGAAATCTGCCGTTGCCTGTTTTCTCTCAAGTGCAGCACACGTTCTGTGAAATTCATAACTGGAAAAGTGAGGAGATTGTAGAAAGATTAAATCTGTTTCATTTTAGGCATACAAGTTAAAACAAGAACCACTAAATCGAAGAGGGTAATGGGTGACAAACAAATACAGAACATTTGGATGTTGTTAAAACTCCACTTCAACACCAAATAGCACGAATCCACTTAAAACTACCTCACAAGATTTAATACTTAACTTATGCTGAAACACCCATGATTTCTTCATCAAGAGATATTACAAAAACTATTAATTCTTTGCTTTCTACCTCTTGTTTTACTTTGAACATTCTTATGTGCAAGACATTTTTTTAAAAATGCTTGTGACAATTATGGACACTTTCACCCCAAACGGATATATGAAAAATTGAATTCCTGACAGGCAAGCCAGGCAAGCCAGGTTTTTATTTTATTTTATTTTTCAGGAATTCCTTGAAAATAATTAATAAAGCTTGGGCCCAGTGTGTTGCTGCCTGAGATAAAGGGTAAGATGGCACCCTCCCACATCACATGCAGAAGTGAACTTGACTTGCAGTTAAATGCTGCTTCAGTACTGGCAATGAGATTGTCCTTCACTGTACCTGAAAGCATTGCATATCTTTAGTCTGTCAGATGTGGACTAATCGACAGCTTCTCCAAAAGCAGTATCTTTGCAATGTATCAGGTGGCCAAACTACTGTTGTTTCCAAAAATTGTACATATACCAGAACGGGCCACCACAGTTGCTTTAGGTATCTTGTACTTACATGGTTTTGCATCAGAGCTTGGGAGGGATATTACCTCATGTGTTGGTGTGGCACGGACAGGTTTTATTCTGTCCTTACATCATGGAAGAACTTGTGAGCATAATAAAAATAGCTTTAAGCAGCTAGATGAAACATCTGATGATGACAATAACATTATTGATTTCCCACCCCATAAAATTTCAGAATGGTTCACGATCAAACTAATTTAAGTAATTCAAACTAATTTTAAATTTTAAAACAATAAAAATAATTTAAGCAATCTAAAAGCATATAAAGAGCCAGGAAAATCCAATGATAAGACTGTCAACATGAAGGTACATATAACAACAGATTTAACTGAAGGCTTCTGCAACCAACAAAATGCCCCTTGAGCTTGATCAGATCCAGAGATTTGTCCAAAGGAAATGGGAAACTGCCTGGGTGGTACACGTGGAAGTTTATTGGCCTACTTCTACCATCTCTGCATAAATCTTGGCAAGAAAACCATAGGCTAAGGTTGCCATAAGTTGGTGTTGAATTGAAGGCACATAACAATGACAACTACAACAAAAGTACATTAATACAACAATTTAAAAGAGATTTCAAAGATTTTAAAACTATACATATTTACAAATTTTGACAAATCCATTCATTTGTCCCAAGTCTTTAATAAAAAGCCACATTTTAACCCAATCAGGCCTCCATTGACTCCGATGTTGACTGCTGCAATGCAGCAATCTACTGTTGCTACTGTTAAAATCTTCTAGTTTGAGACAATGGAAGAGAGGACCTTTTCCAGATAACGGTGCATAGAGTGAATAGTGCTTAAGACATCTGGAGGAAAACAGTAGTGTGGTTGTTCACTAGCATCAGGAAGGAGAAGAAGAAAAATGAGGCAGGGGAAAGAGCATGCCATTACATAATTTAGCTGATCTATTAGTTTTATTAGCTGATGACTTCACCTAATGACAAGCCATTCAAAATCTGGACAGTGAGGCATGGCATTTTAGAAGTATGAAAGTATAGGCACTGAAAGGGTGTAGATGGGGTCAACAAAAGGTATGTGATCTTGACATTGTAGAGGAGGAAAGCTCTCCATCATTGTAGATAATTACAGATGTAAATGTTTCCTAGAGAACCTCAGCGTCTAACTCCTAGAAGCTAGGTAGATCATAGTGCTTACTCTAACTGAATGATGATGTTACCTTTGTCTCATTCAACTTGCTTCTCCCAATGTGATGTAACTGAGGAGGAAAGCGTTCAGTCTGGTGTATGTGTCTGATATGGGGGGCGGGGGAGGACTTTGGCATCTTAGTGTGTGTATTATTCCGTCACATTATCTGTCTGCCATTCCTTTCCTTCATCTGCCAAGTTATGTATAGCTCTGCAAAAAATGAGGGGAGATTCAAGCATGGGTTCTGGTTTTCACTCCTTCATCTTTGTGCTTTGTGGGTATAATAAACAATGCACACAACATTGCAGTCAGACAGCAGAGGGCACAATGTTCACAAGGCATGCACAAACATTCACCAGTACTTTACTGTTTAGTGATACTTTCTGTGACAATTAATTTGTAAACATTTTAACTACATGGCATTTTCTTTTATTCCTGACTTCAGTTACATAGACATTTCACCTGAATGTACAGAAAGGAAGGAAGCTAACTTGAAAATATTTGTTCACTCACAGTCAGTCAGCAGGCAATGGTATTGGAAAACATCTTGATTAAATCTTTTTTTAATAACACACCTTTTTGAAAAAAATCCACTTTAAAAATAGAATTATTAAATTTAATGAGTTAGATTCATGGATCCAGATGCAGTCAGGATTAGTGCTGACATACTGAAAAATGAAATTAAGATTTAAACTAATCCCCAGTAATGTAAGTCCCAGAGACCCAGTGTGGAATAGTGGTTTGAGTGTTGGACTACAACTCTTGAGACCCAAATTCACTTCCCTGCTTGTCCATGAAATCCACTGAGTGACTTTGGGCAAGTCACATGCTCTCACCCTCATGAGAAGGCAATGGTAAAACTGTCTTCATTGTCTGCTTTAAAGTTATATAAATCATTTGTGGTCATTATTTTTGTTTTCTTAATGTCCATCTGTCAACCTGCTTTTTGTACTTTCTTCTGGACTTTCTTCAATAATTGTTCCAAGTCTTTTTTTTCCCTGCCCATAGTATGGTGTCATCTGCATATCTGTACCTTTCTCCAATTTTCATGTTCCCTTCCTCTGAGTCTAATCCTTCTTCGCAATAGTATAAGGCAAAATCAGATTGCTGCAGCTTCTCCTAGCTTGACTGTTTATTCTCGTTCATTACTTTTACCACCTTCACCACACTCAGATGTTCCTTAGCCACATGTGTCCTGGTTTTCATCTGTGAAATACTGGAGGGTATACACAGTCCTGTCTGCACTTGGAGCATGAGTTCATTATTATGAAGAATGATTTAAGCCCTTGGTCCCTTCAGCTTCCCACTTGTGTCTGGTTTGAAACACTCTTAGGTCTTTTCTCTTTTTAAAAAAGACAATTTATAGATATTTTGAGACAATTTATATGCTTTGCTTCATGCTTTCCTCTAGTAACTTGTTCCATATGCTCCACAAATTAGGAATGTATACCTTATCCTGGAAATAAGGTAACTTATTCCATAAATATGATAACCAGAGAAGAACAGTTTTATGTTAAAAAAATTGTTTAAAAAGTATTTTTCCTTAGGAAACTTATTCCTTCCCAAGAACAATGTTTTTAGTGTTGGTAGCCTATCAGTTAAAAGTTAGTTACCATAACTCATTGCAAAAATTATCACTGATTTTTAAAAATATTTCGAGAAGACAAATATTTCTGCATCCCATGCCAAACAGTTAGGTACAAGCAATGTCTAACATGTGTGAGTAGCATTTGAAAACAGCAATTTAAAAAAGGTAAAAGAAGGGCAAACAGATAACTACAAATACGAAATCTCCACTTTGGCTGTAGTTCATCAGTTCCTAACAAACGCTTCTTTATAGCTGCATGTAATAAGGAACCGGTGAGCCCTTCAGCCATGTGAACAGAAAATGCTCTCCTCATGATCTCTTCCTGCACCATGGTAGATGAGAGACTGACATCAAGCATGTCAAGGTTAAGAAAAAAGGCTGGGGGTAGGACTGCTGCTTCCACACAGCAGAACGTAGTTTCAAAGGCTCTGGCAGGGAGAACCTGGCACTTTCTCAAGATTCAGGATCAGCCAAAGGGCAGCAGGCAGCAGACCTTCACACAATATGCCACTTTGACAGGTGCAGGAGTTGCCATTTGCTCTCTCTCTCTCTCTCCTGAGATGAATGATGATATGAATGGTTGGCAACTGAGGTTCGAGGCTAAACTTGAAGGTATGAGTTGTGAGCAATCACATTTTTTTTATTTCATAGGAAAAGAATTTGACATTTCTGAATTAGGTTTCCATTCAGAAGAGTACTTCTCCTGCTCCTCCCTATCTTCTTTCCTCTTTTTAATGCAATAAAAATATCAAAATGAATTTCAGGCATCTATGGTGTTCCTGATCCAGTTATGTGTAATGCTGAATCATCTCCTCCACTTGTTGAGTAAGCTGCAGTGAAACTGATCATCTGTTTGACAGAGATTAAAAATGAGGACTGACTCCAGTCCTGATTTCAGTAGTTGGTATGGTTCCGCACTTCCTAACTTGCCAGGAGGACTGCATTGTACCCAGAACTCCATGCTTCTCATTCTTCTTTCACTGGCCAAATAGCTCACTCAGCATCTCTTGTTCCACCATCCCTCATGGAATAAGACAGCAAGTAGTGCTGGTCAATGGCATGTTTCTGAGGTAGAGAAAGAGAACCAGTACCACCCTCCCTGAAGTCATAGGCCTCAGCAAATAGCTGAATCTTGTCAAAATTATTTTGGTACCTCAAGAAGAAAATCCCGCAGTGCCTCCCCTTCTCCCTGGCAGTAGAAATACCATACTATGCTTTCAAGAGATCCCAAATCAGCTACCTGAGATAGCTGCTTCATTCTGTCGAAGGGTAAGGTTAGCCCTGGTAGTATGTGGGCAAGTGGGCAAGTTGTGCACACTGAAGAAAATAGACAGACAGACAGACAGATAGTGGCAATATACTGGAAGAAAGTTGCAGGAGGATTAGGATGACATTTTTCAGTTGTTCCATCATGCTGGCCACTTTGGCTATTCTCTCTCCAAAGCCTATACGTACAGCATTCACTTTAGCTAACAGAAAGCTTATGTCACCTTGGCTCTTACTTATGTTTTATCTTTAGTATAAGGCTGGTAGGACCATGAAGAAAAGGGAGGTATCAGTAACAATTAGTTCATTCTCATCCAATCAAATATAAACATAGAAAGTTAGTGATTAGGTCAGTTAACGATTAATTAGCTCACTAGAATTTATCAAATAAGTGCAGGTGTGAATAACTGGAGGCATACGTCCAAGAAAGATTAGATATGATAAGTCAAAGGGGCTTTATTTTATATGAAGCCCTGTGGGCATGCCCTGGTGAACTTGAAGCACACCAGCAGGATGCTGCACAGTGGCCAGAGAGGGGTATCTACACTGTTGCTTCTTCAGGGTTCCCAACACAGATGTGCATTTACTTTGTTGGCTTTATTTACTTTATATATGATAATTGTCTTTATTATAACATTTAGAATATAGGAGCTGTTTTAATTACATCTAGAGATCTTGTCTCCTCAGTTAATAAAGTTGTTAATCTTTCCACCACTGTTGCGTTCATTGTCTCCATACCCAAAAGAACTACTTGATCCAGACAAAACAAGGTGGCACTGGAGTAATTTTTCCTCTCTCTTCTCTGCAGTTCATCAGCATAATTACAACATCTTCCCTCCCTCAGCTATTGGGATTGGGCTTTGAAATCAGATACTTAGTCCATACTTCACCTGCGTTACCCATTCATCTGTAAGAAGACACTTGCTTATTTGTATCTACCCCTTTGTCAAATTAGGGCAGACATATAATAAGCACTGGAGGGAATATCACACACCTCAGTTAAGGGGATTTGCTTCGGGTAATTGGGGAACTGAGCTGCTGCTTGGATGACTGACATTATGTGGTGCTTGTTGTTCTTCTTGATGATAGTGGTGATGGTGGTGGATGCTCTTTAAAAAAAATCTACCAAAATTAGTGGCCAACCTATGAGCCAGATTGATTGATTGATTGGGACCTTGTCCTCTCTGGGGAAAGTAGAAAGGGATGAGCAGCAGGAACAGAGAAATTTGTCATCCTGTTACCTGTAGTATCCATGTTCTTTTCCCATCCCCCCACCAAACATTGTGAATAATACTCACTACCCAGCATGAAACTAAAATTATACTCTCTCTCTCTCTCTCTCTCACACACACACACACAGCCATTTATCTACCTGCTAATAAACCACTTCTTTTTTGAATGCTGGCTATGATTAGAGTAAAATGAAAAATCTGGAGCAGCTATGTCATCAGGCAGAAATAATTAGATAGATGAAATCCTTGCAGAAATCATCCATCATTTTAGAAAGAAGTGACATTTTGAAAAATTTACAAATTTTCATTAAGATATTATAGCTCTGAATCCTAGGTGAACATTATTGTGCTTGTAGCATATTCTGGACATACACATATAATTAAGGGGTTTTGTTGCATCATGTTGCTTTCAGGGCAGGACACTGTCATAATTTCCTATAATTTATCTGTCAATAATCCTTTTTTTTTTTTTAAAGTATAGCAGTTTTAAGAAAATGGAAGTTGGTGTATAAAATGCACATCTTATATATATTTTAAAAGTCCTGGATTAAAAAAAGAGAGAAGAGAACGAGAAAGAGGAAAGAAATAAAGCTGAGGGGTCTCCCAATGCATAAAGCTTTCATGCAAACATTATAAACTGTAGTGCTTTGCTGAATATTACAAAGCCATCTATTATTAACTCAGCATGAAATATGAGGGCTATGCAGCAGGAAAATGATTTCACTTGATCACAGCTCATGCCTTAAGACATGGGATGTTCACCTCCACCAATGGTAAATTGTTCATTGACAAATTTCACAAATGGAGGTCAACATTTTTAACTGGCCACCCAACTTGTGATCATATATAAAGGCACACTCATATTAGATGTCTATCCAAAAAAATTATGTGTTTATAATGAATTGTGCCTTGTAGTCTTTTGTATAGTCTTTTGTGGAGCTTAGATAAAGAGGGATGGCTTCTACCTTCTCTTTTTGTGTGTGTGTGATATTGTCCCCAATCCTGTTACAGTAATGTGATGATTGCACATAGGGAATTTCGTGGATTTTCTGAACCCTTTCCCCCTTTAGTGATTTATAAAATTGTCCATTTCTACTTGCTGAAGGAATTCATTTATTTATTGGTTGGAAGTATGACTTGAAATTGACACACAATTCAACTATATTGGGAATTTTTGGCATTTAATAATTACATATATGTTACATTAACTACCTACTGTATAACTTAAGAGTTTTTTTTAACTGTTGAATAAGCATGTGTGTCCCCAAAATGCATTGTGATTAGCATATATATATGTGGGGGAGGCTTCAACTTTTCCTTCACTTTTTTTTAAAAAAATATATACATTTCCCCTTCCCCTTCTGTGGAGAAAAGAGAGAATGAATGAAAGGGGTGGGGAGCATCACTGGTAACAATGGAGAATTTTTACAATCCCTGTTTGGGGGAAGGATAGATAGAAACCGTATGAGGTGGATTAAACTTCCTCCTTCTTGAACACATTAGCCCAAATCTAAACCGGAGTCAGACACACTTTAGAGTAGAAACATGCCACATGTTTAATGTACAGTGTGGCTTGATCCTAAGAAGTGACAGTGGTGATGCCATGGAACAATATATGAAGAGCTAGGTCCAGTTGTAAGAAAGGCCTAAGACCAGAAATATAAGATCCTGAGATAACTTGTATGTAACCTTGCAACCATTAAATGTGTGATGCATTAATCAATGCAAAGGAACACTTTTTGTCATAGAATCACAAGGGCCATCCAGTCCAACCCCCTGCCATGCAGGAACTCCAAATCAAAGCATCCCTGACAGGTGGCCATCCAGCCTCTGCTTAAAGACCCCTAAGGAAGGAGACGCCACCACTCTCCGAGGGAGTGTGTTCCACTGTCGAATAGCCCTTACTGTCAGGAAGTTCCTCCTAATGTTGAGGTGGAATCTCTTTTCCTGCAGTTTGCATCCATTGTTCCGTGTTCTAGTCTCTGCAGCAGCAGAAAACAAGCTTGCTCCCTCCTCAATATGACATCCCTTCAAATATTTAAACAGGGCTATCATATCACCTCTTAACCTTCTCTGCTCCAGACTAAACATCCCCAGCTCCCTAAGGCGTTCCTCATAGGGCATGGTTTCCAGACCCTTCACCATCTTAGTTGCCCTCCTTTGGACATGCTCCAGTTTCTCCACATCCTTTTTGAATTGTGGTGCCCAGAACTGGACACAGTATTCCAGGTGGGGCCTGACCCATGCAGAATAGAGTAGCACTATAACTTCCCTTGATCTAGAAACTATACTTCTATTGATGCAGCCTAAAATTGCATTGGCTTTTTTAGCTGCCGCATCGCACTCTTGACTCATGTTCAGCTTATGGTCTACTTGGACTCCTAGATCCCTTTCACACGTAGTTTCATTCAGCCAGGTGTCCCCCATCCTATATCTGTGCATTTAATTTTTCCGCCCTAAGTGCAGAACCTTACATTTCTCTGCATTGAATTTCATCTTGTTAGCATTGGCCCAGCTATCTAGTCTATTCAGGTCATTTTGAATTTTGATCTTGTCCTCTGGGGTATTAGCTACTCCTCCCAGTTTAGTGTCATCTGCAAATTTGATAAGTATGCCCCCAATTCTGTCATCCAAATCAATTGTCCCAGGGAATAATTGTAGAAATATAAACTATATGCCACTTTCTTCTTGATCCTTATTCCTACTGAAGGACTAGAAACAATGGATGTATAAGAAATGATTGAAGATGAATGTTGTTGTTGTTGTTGTTGTTGTTAACTGCCCCAAGTCATCCTGAACTCATAGAAACTCTTTAAATAAGACACCTCGAAGCTCCCCTATCCTCTGTCTCCCTGCTCAGGTCCTGCAGGCTGTGCCCTCCTTGATTGAGTCTATCCACCTAGTATGTGATCTTCTTTTTCTATGGCCCTCCACCTTTTCTAGCCTTGGGCTGAGACATACGGCCCAAATGTGGCATGGCAGCAGCAATACTAGGGTTCTGGACCACGCACCAACCACATGGTCTGGAACCCTAGTATGTAATGGAGGTGGCCTGATGGTGGCACTGGCATCTTGATGTAATGGATGCGTAGCATCCGCACATCGTTGCACATCATTATGTCATGAGTGCGCCAATGGCGCATTCACAACATAACCTGAGTGTTGCAAAAAGAACCCAGAAGAATCAGGTTCTTTTTACTACAGACGGACTGAGTGGTTTGGCTACTGCGGCATCCCTCTGGAGTTAAAATGGGTGCCCGCAGACCGCTGTTTTCTAGTGGTCTGTTCCAGTGGTCTGTTTTCTGGTGAATTATCTCTTCTCATGATGTGGCCAAAGTATGGCAGCCTCAGTTAAGTCATTTAGGCTTCCAGGGAAAGTTCAGGACAGGCTTGATTTGGTCTAGTTTGTCTTTTTGGCCATTCACAGTTTTCTTAGTGCTTAGCAAGATGAATGCGCTACATTAAAGATGTTCAACGTCTGAATTGTGCAAAATTGCAACAAGAGACTGAGAGTGTATCTTCACAATATAATTATATGATTTTAACCTATCATGGCTCCATTTTATGGTGTTCTGGGACTTGTAGTTTGGTGAGGTACTTAGTTTGTTGTTAGTGTATGTTGCACTGAATGACAGCACTACAGCTCTCTAACAGAGTATTCCAAGCATGTTACTGAACAGCAGTTTCCAGAATTTCATGGGATAAAACCATGACTGTTAACATGGGATCATGGTGCTGTAATAATGTAGTGTAGATTGCCACAAATTAACAGTGTAAATAATAAAAACGATTATGGTTGTTCAATAGTTTTCATTTTTTACTATGATTCCCCAGAGCCTGAACCCACATTTACCAATGGCAAGTGGTCTTATCCCTCAAGTCACTCCTCTTTAATTCAAACACCATCCATAATGTCAATGGGGAGGCACTCAACGTACAAATGTAATAGGGAAGAGTCTAGTTGCATTAGGAACAGACTCATAGCAACAGAAATGTATATTCATGGAGATGTACTTTCTACTGAAGGAGGGAAAGAACACAATCATTTCATCAGATACCCATGCTTGTTCAGAGATACATTTCATTGTGTTCAATGGGACCCACTCTTTAGGGTGCTGAGGACTTCAAGCTCTTTAAAAAACAAACAAACTAGAAATGGTACTCAGAAGCATTAAACCCCAAAAGAACATAGTAAAAACATCCTGGAAATACTATCTGAAACCAACTGCTGTCTGTTTACAACTGCTGTCTAAAAACAGATTGTCTAGCATCAGGAGACTGATTGTCTAGCATCCCAAAGGAAGAGTGTCACAATGGTTAAGAAGGCCTTGTCTTCAGTGGTGGCTGGTGGCGATTATTTCAGTGGGGCAGTTTTGAGGAAAGTGTTCAGCACCTTGGATAGCTCCTTTGAAATTCAGATGAAAATCCACAGCAGATTCACTGTCCCAAAGATATGAAAAACATCAGTTGCTCCTGTAGTTTCTGAAAGCTCACCTCAATAAAAGTCTTTGTAACTCACTTCATTTAGGAACATGCAAAGGTTAACTTGGTTAGACTATTTGTCCCTCTCTAGAGGAGGAGGATCAAATGCTGAATTGATTGTAAACTAGTCCTATGAGGAGAGTCTGAAAGAATTGTGTATCTTTAGTTTAGAGAAGACAAGATTGCATTATCTGAAAATCTGTCACATAGAAGATGGAGTGAGCCTGTTTTCTGATGCTCTAGAGAGTAGGACTTGGAGCAATGGATTCAAATTACATGAGAGAGGATTTTGTTACACATGAAGATGAAGCCAAGGACTGTCATTGTGAGTAGTAGGCTCTAATTCATTGGACTTTTCTAAACAGCAGAGTTTTTAAAACAACTGTAATGGGTGCTTTAGCTGTGCCCTGGTTGAGGAATGGACTTGATGATCCTTTGGGGCACTTCTATCTCTATGATTCTAAAAGAACATTGTCTATCTTGGCCTGACTGGAAGTGATACTTCATGACCTTAGGCCAAGGTCTTTCCCACTGCCTGTTCCCTAGAGATGCCAGAGACTGATGCTGTTGCCCAGGAAGAGTTTGCTGTATTAAAGGAGGTATTTCTTGTTGCTGTGTGCCTTCAAGATTTCTGAATTATGGTGACCCTAAGGCGAACCTATTGTGAGTTTTCTTGGCAAGTTTGTTCAGAAGGGGTTTGCCATTGTCATCCTTTCAGGCTCAGAGAATGTGGCTAGCCCAAGGTCACCCAATGGGTTTAAAAGCCAGGATTCAAACCCTGGACTCCAGAATCATGGTCCAATGTTCAAATGTTCACTATGGTGGCTCTCAAAGGAGGTGTTAACTGCAATGAATTATAATAGGGCTGCTTGGACTAACAAGTATATGCAAATCTGAGGTCAGAGGGACCTTCTGTTGTTAGAGATACTTGGTAAAAACAAAGGCATCTTGAAAGGCTAAGTCATTGTGGTACTTCTTTTCCTTTGTGAAGGAATAGTAATGCATGGTCATATTGTAAACTTTGTAAGCATACACCATTAAAAAGAAAAGCTTGTAAGTATTCCGTACACAATTAGCCCATACTTTATCATCATTAGGGACTGATGAATCTTTAGCTTTCATTCTCTCACACATTTAAATGTCTAAAATCTTCCCAACAATTATGAAATGTGTAGATTTTTTCCAGTTTCTTTTTGTCAAAATAAACGGAATAAGCACAGGTCAGATTCAACAGATACAGGTACTCCCAGTATGAAGAAGATGATATGGCATCTGCCAGCTAGCCAGCCAGCCTGCCAGCCACAGAGCTGTTCAGAATGAGGAACTTTTCAGAAAAAGGAGGTGTCATCTGTAATCCAACGACACAAACAAGGCTGAATACCCAAGGATTCAAAGAGAGACTTCTAAGTGCTAGGCATACAAAGATCTTTGTTGGAATGGGAGGAGCTGTCAGTATTGCTCTCTTTCATACTCAGTTTTTTTTAAATTGAGATATTTACTTATGTATGAAGAAATTAATACAGTTCTTATAAAAATGGAACCATATAAAATGCTCTCCTACTCCTTAATCGTCACTAATGCCACAGACACTAATTAAGAAACAGGAATATAAGAAAATGCCTTACACTGAATCAGATCATTGGACTAGCTAGTCCATTACCACCAGTCCTCTCTAGGTTTTCAGGCAGGATTTGTCCCTCATCCTGAGACCCCTGGTATATTCTAGCAGACTTTATTTTTGAGTGAAATTATTAACCTGACCATTTCCAAAATCAGTAAAGATTCAGAGTGGTATGGTGGTGTATGTACTACTGGCAACAATACAATGCCAGCCACACCTCTACCACAACAATACTTAACAGTATTTCTGGGAGCAAATCTACTGGATTGCATATAAATCTCTACAAAACTGGCATCCCAATGTTAATTGTGGAATAGTGTACTTCTACATAGCTGATAGTTATCATCTGTGCAAGCCCTTGAGAAATGCATTTTATAGATGCTTTGACCTAAATCTGAAAGGTAGAATCTCAGCTGCAGAAGAGTCACCAAATCAATTGCTGTTCAAGTAATAAAGATTATGTAAATCTCATTATTTCAGCAGGGTTACTCTGGGACATAGACAAGGACAAAGAATTGGATTTAGGCCTTTAAGTGTTGGTTTAAAATGTCCACTACATACCTACCAGCATTTCACAGGTAAAAATGGAAATGTGTGGTGAAGCAACTGGAAAAAAGGGGAAAAAGGGGGGGGGGGGGAGAGGATCCCAACAATTATTGTCCAGTTAGTCTGACATCAATACCAGGAAAGATTCTAGAGCAGATCATTAAGAAGAGTCTGTGAACATTTAGAAGGCAATGCCATCATCACAAAAAGTCAACATGGGTTTCAGAGAAACAAGTCATGCCAAACAAACCTGATCTCTTTTTTTGATAAAATTACCAGCTTGGTGGATGAAGGGAATGCTGTGGATATAGTATACTTCGATTTCAGTAAGGCCTTTGACAAGGTTTCCCATGACATTCTTGCAAACAAGCTTGCAAAATGTGGGATAGACAAGTTAACTGTTAAATGGATTTGTAACTGGTTGACTGGCTGAACCCAAAGGGTGCTCAACAATGGCTCCTTTTCATCCTGGAGAGACGTGACAAGTGGGGTGCCACAGGGCTCTGTCCTGGGCCCAGTGCTATTCAACATCTTTATTAACGATTTGGATGACAGAATTGGGGGCATACTTATCAAATTTGCAGATGACACTAAACTGGGAGAAGTAGCTAATACCCCAGAGGACAGGATCAAAATTCAAAATGACATGAATAGACTAGAAAGCTGGGCCAATGCTAACAAAATGAAATTCAACGCAGAAAAATGTAAGGTTCTGCACTTAGGGCAGAAAAATTAAATGCACAGATATAAAATGGGGGACACCTGGCTGAATGAAACTATGTGTGAAAGGGATCTAGGAGTCCAAGTAGACCATAAGTTGAACATAAGTCAACAGTGTGATGTGGCAGCTAAAAAGGCCAATTCAATTTTAGGCTACATCAATAGAAGTATAGTGTCTAGATCAAGGGAAGTAATAGTGCCACTCTGTTCTGCTTGGTCAGGCCCCACCTGGAATACTGTGTCCAGTTCTGGGCACCACAATTCAAAAAAGATGTAGAGAAACTGGAGCATGTCCAAAGGAGGGCAACTAAGATGGTGAAGGGTCTGGAAACCATGCCCTATGAGGAACGCCTTAGGGAGCTGTGGATGTTTAGCCTGGAGAAGAGAAGGTTAAGAGGTGATATGATAGCCCTGTTTAAATATTTGAAGGGATGTCATATTGAGGATGGAGCAAGCTTGTTTTCTGCTGCTCCAGAGACTAGGATGCAGAACAATGGATACAAATTGCAGGAAAAGAGTTTCCACCTCAACATTAGGAGGAACTTCCTGACAGTAAGGGCTGTTCGACAGTGGAACAAACTCCCTTGGAGGGTGGTGGAGTCTCCTTCCTTAGAGGTCTTTAAGCAGAGGCTGGATGGCCATCTGTCAGGGATGCTTTGATTGGGAGTTCCTGCATGGCAGGAGGTTGGACTGGATGGCCCTTGTGGTCTCTTCCAACTTTATGATTCTGTGATTCTATGGAAAGTAATCAAGATGGTAAAAGTTATTCACGAGGAAGAACACACAAGCTAGGAGACGCTGCTGCTACACCAGTTTGTTTTTACCTAAGCCTACATGAAATGGCAAAACATGGTCCTCTCCACTCCTCTGCCTCCTGATCAGTTGAGTTCAAACTTGTTTTGCACTTTGAACTCTATCTCCGGAAGAGGCTGCAGCTACACCAGTTTGTTTCTGCCTGAGCCTACAAGGAAGAGCAAAACACGGTCCTCTCCACTCCTCTGCCCCCTGATCAGCTGAGTGCAAACTTCTTTTGCACTTTGAACTCCATTTGTAGCATCTGAAGTAAGCTGAAGACAAAGGCAGAAAGGGGAGGAGCAAAGAAAAACTAGTACATTTTAAAAGCAGTGGAAAAAGTGGAACCACCAAAGCTTAATTGGTTCTGTCTGTACCACATGAGGATAATGTAAGCACACTGATTTAAATCTCAAGTTTGATCAGAAATACCCTCTAGTTACAGTGAAGTTAAATGTTTCTTAGCAGGAAGCAGGCGATGTTGTTTGGATATTAAGCTGTTGTTGATTGGATATGACACAGCACAAAATGGGAGCCAAATGAAGAACACAAGCCAGATGCTGTTTACATAACTCATGCATTTGGAAATCGTTTGCAAGAAAGCCCCCCTTTCCAGCAATCCAAATCTGGAATGAGATTTCCTAATTTGGATTTGCCTAAACTCCAAACACAATTGGAAAGATTTCTGTTTCCAGTTTCTACAGAGACTCTAAGATTTCAGAGCACATTTTGAAATATACATTTGTACAGTTATTGGAAAAGTCCCTTCAATGGTCACCCCCCTCTCTGTAACCAATGTTATGATGTAAGAGCAAATACGTGAGATACACACAGATACAGAGCTGGATCCAGATTTAGTAATAGTTATCAAAGTCATTAAAGTCAGTGGAGCTACTCTAGGAGGGGCCAAAACAAGTGTGCAAATCATGTGACCCTTCAGTTGTTCTTGAATTGCAGCTTACAACATTCTTTACCTCTGGCTATGCTAGCTAAGTTTGATGGGAGCTGCAGTTCAATGACATCTGGACAACCACATGATTCCCACACCAGTTCAAAGGAGAAACAAAAGTTTAAATTGAACAATAAAAACACTAAGAATAATAAGCCAGGATGATACGAGAAATAAAGAAGAAAAAAGAAAGAAAAAGAAAGAAAGAGAATTTGGCAGAAAATTTAGAAATTTATATAGTCTTTTTGTAGATATGAAAAATCAGAAGGAAACAGCTTAATACATCTCAGAGTAAATAAACATGAAATTCTTCATTTGTGAGAAACACCAAATATGTTTAACCACCACTGAGCTGATGGCTGGACCGGAATATGCTGCAGAGACAGACTAGGTTCCAGAACAGGCTTCCAGATACTCACTGTGACCCAACAGAGGTGTACCACCTACATGATTTTCTTACTTTGTGAAGTCAGAACTACCCTGAGAACTGTCAAATACACAAGAAATTGAACAGATGCCTGCTGATATGAAGCAAATAAATGGAGAAAAGCTGCGGAGGAAGAGATAGATGCATTACGTAAAAATGGAACATGGACACTTACAGAACTCCCACCAGGAAAGAAACCATAGGATCCAAATGGGTGTTCAAATTGAATCAAGACGCAGAAGGAAAAGTTGAATGCTACCAGGCAAGACTTTTAGCACAAGGTTTCTCATAGAAATATGGAGAAGACTTTGTTGAAACCTTTTCAGCAGTTGTGAAACACACCACTATAAGACTATTTCTTAGCCTAACTGTTTCAAAACCGATGGATGTCAGATATGTTGATGTGAAAACAGAGGATCTTTTCATGAAACAACCTCCAGGTTTTGTAGACAAAGAAAAACCACACCTTGTTTGCAAGCTCAAGAAGGGGCATATGCACTTAAACAGGCTGCTAGAGCTTAGAATGACAAACTGGATGAAATGCTAAAACAGTTGTACTTTCAACAAGAAGAAGCAGATCAATGCCTATATACAAGGACCAAAGATGGACATTTAACTTACATTCTAATACATGTTGATGACTTGATCATAGCTAGTCAAAGAGATACAGATTACACAGAAATCTGAACAAAGTGGATGAATTAAAGGAATTAGGAAATGCCACATACTACTTAGGCCTTCAAATTCAAAGAGAACAAGACGGATCTTTTCTACTATGACAAAAGCAAAAGATTGCTGATTTCTTGGAAACATTTGGACTTCAGGATGCCCATGATAACAGATTTTCATTAAAAAAATGAAAAAGGAGAACTTCTACCAGACAATGGTTTGTATAGAATAGCAATAGGAAAAATTCTGTACTTAGCCACAAACACTAAGCCTGATATTGCTGCTGCTGTAGGAATACTGTGCAGAAAGGTCAGAGCATCTACCCAGAAAGACTGGACTGCAGTAAAGAGAGTAGCAAGATACTTGAAGGGAACCATGAATCTTCAGTAACCCAAGACTTGCATGTTATAGTGATACAGACTGTGGTGGTGACACTGAAGATTGCTGCTCTACCAGTGGTTATCTGTTTTTGTATGGCAATGGACCTATTTCTTGGGCATCTCAAACAAGAAATATTGGCTCTATCTTCTGTGGAATCAAAATACATAGCTACATCAGGAGCCTTTGGAGAACTACAGTGGTTTGATCAACTGTTCATTGACTTTGGAATAAATGAGAAGACGTGAATTGAAATCTTTGAAGATAACCAAAGCTGCATTAGACTTTCTCAAACAGAGAATATAACTGGATATAGCAAGCACATTGATATATAAGAATTCATCATGTGCGCAAGATGAAGAAAGGGAGACATGATCAAGATGACCTACTGTCCAACCACTGAGATGACAGCTGACATTTTGATGAAGCCAATACCAAGATATGGTTTCGAGAACCTACAAGTCAAGATGGGACTGGCTGGGAGCATGCTCAGTTGAGGAGGGGTGTTGGCTATAGTAACTTTGCATGCTGAGACCTTCTAGGAATATGGGTGCATGTCTATGGTGGTTTATTGCTTATTAATAGTCTCTCCCTAATTTCCTGTTTTCTAAGAGTACACCTTACCATTTGTCCCTTGAGGATCGCCATTATCTCTTTGTTCTTGTCTGGAGAAGCATGACTCCCTAGCATGCTGAGGAAACTTTCTCCAGAAGCATGTGAACTTCTTCTTACCTCATTTTCTTTGCAACATGAAGCTTGGCCTATGTATACGCATACACATAATTTTGTAAGTAAATTTACCATTTTATATTACTCTAAGAACTTCATGTTGGTTCTTTCTTGGGGAGACACATGGGGCTGAGAGAAACAAGGTGGGCCTAGTTTCCTTCTCACATATATTCTGCTGAGTTAACTCTGCTGATAAGATTAAACAATCTCTCCTATTTTGGGCTTTTTCATGAAAACCCTGAACTCTAACATTCATGGTCTAGAGATATCACTAATATCACTATTTCACATATGAATATATAGAAGTATATACAGAAAATAATACTTGGCCACTTAGCCACAATAAAGCAGAACAACAACAGTGCAGTCGTGGAGTCACCTGTAGAATAAACAGATCACATGCCAATTTGGGGTTGTATCCAATAGTGTCAACAGAATGGCATCACCTACCAGTGCTCATGCAACTTCCCTTGTGCCAGCCCAATCTGCTCCAAAGGATTCGGAGACTCCCCAAAGCAGATTTTTGGGGCAAGGGGATGCGGAGAGAGGAGAGGGAGTTAAATACCAATTCAAGAATAGTAATTAACTGGCATAATGTGGGACGTAGCCCTTGATGTCTGATTTTTAAATCTGAATCCAACCCATTATAAATTGCTGAGAGCTGCATAATATATTCCTTAGGGGGAAGTGTGTGTAGATTTACATCATTTTAACTGCCCTTGTTCTTACCTGCACATAAAACGGAAGGTCAGGCACTTTAACCCCAATGTCAAAATCTTTTTTTGGGGGGGGGAGGATATATTTCCGGATTTGCATTGTTTGAAGAATAATTGTGATTACATAACAAGCCCAAATCTTAAAATGAAAACACTGATACTGGGACTTGCTACTCTGTCCAAAGATTATTTCTTTATTTTATAGATTTTTATTTATGATTCATTGTGGTTTTGCTTGCTTCTATATTTTCAGTGTTAAACTTCAAAATTAACAGTGTGAATGTCATACTATTGCTTTACCTTGCATTCATGTGGTTTTCATCAACCACAATGGAATTTCTGAAAGACCCTTGTTAACCAAAAACAAGGAATACTTGTTAGCCTTAATTAGCAACTAATTCAATAATTACTGAAGCCATTCTGCCCACAAAAGCATTTTCTCAAAGAGAAAGAGAGGGTTCCATCTAGGTCTATGGAGTGTATTGTAATTTATAAATCAAAGCCCATTCTCCCCGCCCAGGCACTCCATCTAGGTCTATGGAGTGTATTGTAATTTATAAATCAAAGCCCATTCTCCCCTCCCAGGCACATGGCAACAGGGATCAAAAGTCCAATTTAGGAAGGGTCTCAGGGCCCACATCTCAGCAATAGATGGACTGGTATGTGGGCTGGGCCAAGGAAAATGTAGTCAGGGCCAAGACAAAGGGGCCTGGGGCAAGATATAATTATTAGCAATTTCAGCTTTTTCCTGACAAGGATACAAAACACAGTTCAATTCTACTTATGTCTGCTCAGTGAAAAGCCCCAGTTCAGTAGCTTCCCAAGTCTGCAAAGCACAATTCAATTCATGTAAAAGCTCTTCTGTGTATTTGAAGTTTAAATAAAGTGTGATCACTGATTAGAGATAGGAGCAGAAGTCGTTTGGAAGCTGGTTGGAAAAATCTCCCTCATCTGGGCCATGGGCTGAACATTTCCCATATAAGATTATGTTTTGTTAGTGAAATTAGTTCCAGACCCAGAATATATGTTGAACACCAAGCTATCTCCTTGGTAATTGTGAAATGACAAGAGTGTCTCTGAACATATTTTAGAATTGCATTCACCTTGACACTTAAAATAAGATGTTGTTGATGCTGATGCTGATATGATAATGACAACAGTTTAAAAAGCAACTACCTACATGATCCATATTACCTTCATAGGACAAGCATTCTTAGTGGCAATTTTTAACCAGGAAACTGTGATTGAGCACCCCTATGCTGTCTCTCCAATCAGATTAGCTGATGATCATGTGCATGTTTCATGTGAAAAAGTCAGTGTTTGAAAACATGTTTGCTCCACAGGTTGTATATCAGCTGCCAGGACATTTGTGCTATGACAGTGTACCCCAGTTCTCTTGGAATGACCAGCTTGTTATGGGTAAATTGACACATGGTGGCAGCACAGGGCTGTACAGACTGGGAAGAGCATTTATGGAATAGCTATAAAGTCTGTTTTATAGACTATGGGCCTTACATTGCCTATCTGTAGCTTAAATCAAAAGGCTGATATTCAGTGTAATTGATGATAAATCAAACCATTGGGATTTATGTGTGGAAGACACAAGCAACAATACTTGCAAGCTGAAGCCATCATTTTCAGACCATGGGAGAGTTACTTAAAAAAACACTACAACTTCTAGAACCTTCTGAGCTACATCTGCACTGCAAAAATAATGCAGTTTGACATTGCTTTAACTGGGATTTATAGCATGTTGAGGCACAGAGCTCTCTGACAGAGGTGGCTAACTATCTCACAAAACTACAATTCCAATAATTCCATAGCATTGAGCCATGGCAATTAAAGCAGTGTCAAACCACATTATTTCTGCAGTTCAGAGACAATCCTAGATAGCATGGCTACTGTATAGTAGGAGGCTTCTGAGATTTATAACCCCCAAAATATGTTTTGCACACTGTGGCTATTTTTGTTTACCTTATTCTGAGCAAAAGCAGGTAGAAGAAGCAAGAAGGTCTAAAATTATGAGGCTAGCCTATAAATATTAATACTTCTTTTTGCTGTCCTACACAACATCAATTGTCATTCTGACAGCCTGTTTGTAGCACCAGCTTTGTTTTTTTCAAGTAGTTCTTGCTGCTTTTGAAAGGATTTAATTCAGCTGAAACTGGACCTGTGGAGCCTGTTTTTTTTTTTTTTAATGGATCTTGTGGAATATGATGTGGTGAACTAGTAGGGGGATCTCCATCAGAATGCAACTAAAATATTGACCTGGGATGAGGTCCTCCGGTTGTTGCTGGGCTGCAAACTATACAAGCCCTAGCCAGCATAATCAAAGGTGAGGAATATTGGGAGGTGCATGTCATCAACATCTGCTGACAGCCAGAAGTGACCCAGCCCTCCTTTAGATAGATAGCCACAGATCTGGTAGATGATAGATTCAGTAGATTTAGCCCAGCTCTTAAGAATGTTTATGAAGAAAAGAAGCATGACACACCACAAATCTGACATTTCAAAAATGTAGATCAACAAATGAGATTAAGGACAAAATTGTGCGTAAATACACAATTGCATTGTTTACTGCAGATTTAAATGTTCTCTGGGTTTAAGAGCATCTATCCTTGCTGGTATTCTGTTCCATTTTTTAAAAAATAATAATCTTGTATCTTCTCCAGATTGTTTTCAGAATTCCCAGTCTCTGAGCAACATGTGTTGCTCACCAAGGGTTAGCTGTTACACTTCCTAGAAATATTGTTTTATCAGAATAGGGGACACTTCCTCCTTTGTGTCTTTGTGTTCCTCCTTTAGTACATGTCTATCAACTATTCATTACAGTAGGCCCTTGTTGTCCACTGGGGTTTGGTTCCAAAACCCTCCGTGGATAACAAAATCCGTGTATGCTCAAGTCCCATTAAATATAATGGCACAACAAAATGGTGTCCCATATATAAAATGGAAATTCAAGGTTTGCTATTTGGAATTTATACTTTTGGGGAATATTTTCAAGCCGTGTATGCTGAAATCAGTGGATAAAAAATCCGTGGACAATGAGGGCCAACTGTATTTTGAGTCTTGCTGAATTTGGTTGCAAGAAGATAAAGTTTAAAGGAGTGAAGGGCAGACTTTGAGCTTGCGGATCATCATCATCACCACCACCATCACCATCATAATTATTTACAGAGCTTGGGCTTGTTACTTTTTTGCACCACAGTTCCTAAAATTTCCATTAGCCATGGGGATCTGGAGACCTGAATTCAGAAAAAAGATAACATTTCCAACCTGGAGCTCCAAAGATGTCCAAATTCATGTACAACTGTAGCTGGAATCCTGTTGGAACACAGTCTACTACATTAGTGTAATATACCTTCACCTTTACATTGGCCGGTGACTGAGAAGGAACTGAGGCAGATTTGTCATGGTCTTCCATGTGATTGAACTAGATGCCCCTTGTGGGCCCTTCTGACTCTATGCCTCTATTAATTTTTGGGAGAAGACTGCCGACTCCAGACAATATAATTTTCTAATGCCAGTCTTATTAATCAATCAATCAATTAATTAATTAAATTGTTGCTTTCTCCTGGTATGGGACCCAGTGCTGGTTTGAAAGGTTGGTATGAAATACCAGCCTTTTGGAGGCATATGTGTGTCCTCAGTGGCAAGGCACTTGGGAATTCTGGCTTGTAAATTCACCTGCTCCATGGAACATGCAATTTTCCAAGCTTGCTTTTCCAAAACACTTAAAATCTGAAGACTGACTTGGAAGCCAAGCAGTGTAGAAGCAATCTGCTTGGAGATGGAAGCCTTCTTTTCCTGACCACAGTAATGCACTTCTTTCCTTCTTCATAGCTGCTGAATCTGTGACTTCTTACCAGCCACCACATGTAGTGATATTTGTATCTAACTGGATCTCAGTCCCTGTGCTCAGGCATTCCATACCATTTGGAACTCTATGCATAGAGACAGTTATTTGAATATTTGAAGATCTGTCCAGTCCAAACTGAGTTTAAAGATACAGAATAATATGAAGGGGAAGCAGAATCCTTGAAAGTGCCTATCAAGAGCAGTAGGCATACAAGTCACATTATGGTGAGATGTATTTTATATCTATTAAATGAGAGTAATTATTTTTGAAATATGCATCTGTAGGTATAAATTAGCACATGCAAATTTTATGCCAAGCTGTTGTCTTTTTTGTCCTCTATTTTAGCAATGCATATTAATGTATGTGCAGATTGATATTTAGTAATATTAATATTTAGTATAATTTAAACTGAAAAACAAGCCATCTCTCTACAGTTGGAAAGACTGTGAAAAGGTGACCCACACACCTGATAAAACTGTTGTCCAGGTAGCTAGCTGCTGATGGCAAATTCAGCTCCTGAACTCTTGCCTCATGATTCTTCATCTTCAAACTAGACTTAGATTGGACAGTTCTTCAAACAGGGAACATCTTTCAATGAGGAACTTTCTTCTGCAAAGTTGGGCCTCTCTAGGTCCAACCCACTTTGGGATTAAAAACCTGGAAGTTTCTTCTGCATAATTTATTGTTTTGTCCTGATCTATTTGTTTACTCGACCTCTCTTTAGAGTGCCATATTACAGTTCCTCATATTCAGGCATCTAATTTGCATATTATTAAATTTTTGTAATTATGCATATTAATTTGCATTCTGAGTATGCAGATTCAATCCTCTCCATTGATGCCGCTCAATACATTATTCATTGAATTTTTCTACCATTCTGTTTCAAACTCAGTATGTATTTTTTGCTTTTTACTTGGCCAAATAAAGGTATCACTTTTTTTTTTTGGATTTTGGATGTTATTATACTTTGATATATGGCCAACACAGCTATCATTGAATATAGTACCAAGCTAAGATCTCTTTTCTTCTTCATTTCCCCCAGCTAGTATGAAGTGAGGGGGTGTTTCCCAGCAGCCCAAGAGAATAATGGGTTTCCCTTTACTCTCTTGATGTTGTTTGGAAGCAAAGTTCCACTGTGCTGATATTTATATCCATTGATATGGATCACTCTTTCTTGGCAGCTGTTTTGGGTTCAATGTTTATTTAAACAAAGAGTGAAAGCAATTAAAAATCAGGAGCGATCTAGGAAACCTAGCAAACACTTACAATGCTTTTCACTTGCCTTTGCTTATTTCACTTTGGTTATCTAGAGGTCAGTGAGTTAGGTTTTATTTTCTGGCACTTTCCAATGCTGAGTCAGCTTGCCCCAAGCAAGTATATTCTGAAGGGAATCATCACTGTAGCTCTTGACACAATGAATTATTTTTTCCTTCTTTGTACTCATTTTTTTTCATGCTCATGAGGTTTTCTGCTGCTATTATTTCTTCAGGTATCCTCCCTCCCCTTTCTCACATTTTCTGTGCATAAAAGTACATGCCACTTATCCTTTAAGTCCCTTTACCAATTTTTCCCCCAAAACCTGGAAAAGCCTGGAGTCCCTAACTGAATAATAATAGTGGTTGTAGTTCAAAATAACATAGTTTTTGCCAATTTCTGTTTATTTCATTTTTTCAAGACTTTAAAACTGAAATTATCTTGGGCACCAGTTTTAGGGTATTGCACAATATCTCAGAACAACCTCTTCCAACCTGATGCTAGCTAGATGTGTTCAACTCAACCCCCATCATTCCCAACCAATGTGACCAGTGGGCTTGTCAAATTGGGTGATGGGAACTGTAACACAGAGAACATGCTGGAGTGGTGAAATTGCCTCCAAGCAATTTAGGATTTGGCTCTTGAAATATTCACATACGCATCCTGTGCTTCCCAGATTAACTTCCAGCATGATTTTATTACTTTTCCACTTTCTCCAGCAAGGGAATTCTTGGAGACTCTGGATCTATCACATGAATTGTTTTGAAGGAATATAGAAGTTATATCTTGGAGTCACATGTCATTGTGCTACTTTTTTGTCCTTTGGGATCCACCTATTCATGTTTTCCACTTTGTTATGAAATAAATTTCTTGTTTTCTCTGCATAATCCATTCTTCTGGATCCCATGCCATCTGCCATCATCCAGCCTTGGAGGGAATGAAAAGGCAGGCCGAGCTTCATCAGGCCTAGCCTGAAGAAGAAGAGCCCTCCCTCAAGTCCATCTGCCATGGTTCAGGCCTCAGAGGGAGAAAAGAACCGCTGGACTTATTCCCCTTCCTCACTGCTGTTCCCTTCTCCTTTTGTTAAGGCAAGGAGCATGGGAATTATAGTCATAGAAATGCAAAGCTGTATGTGAGAACCAAAACCTGTAAATTTCCAGCACGAGGTGAGATAGTGTAGTCAGACACGTACACAACAACAACAGATGTGGGTATAGCCATAACACACACGGAATAGCAACACAAGTTCCGGAAAGGAAGGTCATGGAAAAGGTAAACAACGACATCATTGAAAACATCACATGAGTGTTTAGGTCATAGTAAGAGGTTGGACTATAGTATGGGAAAGTGTGGAAACAACCAATAGTATTGATTGTACACACCCAGTACACACCCAGTGCACACCCAGTGGGTGGTAACAAAAAGTTGAACTATTTCAGTATTGTTCCGGTGAGCCATTGCACCCTGCCTAGCCCTGCACCATCCTCCACACCACACCATCAACAACAATGTGAACTAGAAGGTGAACCTGAACTGGTAACTAAGCTTTTGTGCAGGAGGAGATGAGTATGTATATAGCTTGATTAGCATAGCCAGAGTGTGTTTAGCAAGAGCAAGAAATGTGTTGCAAAGATGTTTATTGTTTTACTGTAGAGTTTGTATTATTCAAGTAGCCAATAAAGATAGTTTAGTGCACAGCTCGCGTGGTTTGTTGACTGCAAGAAGGGGGAAGCAGCAACAGTGATTCCAGAAGTTCCAGAGCTGATGTTTTTGTTCCTGAGCAGCTTCATGGGCAACTCTGCTACCTGCAACACATCACACCATTGATCAGTTCTGATCAGCCCAGTTTGAACAGATGGTGAGGACCTGAGCCTGGGTGAAGTGCATCACCTCCCATCATCCCCAACACCTTTTGTGTCATGTCTTTTTAGATTGTAAGCCTGAGTGCAGGGAACTATCTGATTAAATATTTCTAAGCCACTCTGAGAGCCTTTGTGGCTGAAGAGCAGGGTATAAATACAGTAAGTAAGGAGTTTATCTCACAGCCCCCAGGGATGTGATGGGGGTGTGACAAAAAGGTGCAGGATGGGAACTGGATGGGGCAAAGAACACATTTTACTGTACAGGAGAATGCTACCACCACCTCTGAACGTTCCTATTGCATTCCACATTTGTCCCAGAGGGGGAGATTTTCGAGAACTGTCCAAAAGTGTTCCTGAAAATTTCCCCCTCTGGGATGGATGTGAAATGCAATGGGAACATCTGGCAGCAGCGGCGACATTCTCCTGTGCAGTAAAATCTGTTCTTTGCCCCATCTGGTTCCCATCCCTCTCCTTTTCATCACACCCCATCACGTCCCTGGGGGCTGTGCGATAAACTCCTAAGTAAATAAGTAAATGAATAAATAATCAGCGTTCTTACACAGCTGTGCTTCTGTTGTGTTTTGTTGCAATGTGGTTTTTTCTAGACCTGGATGTGCTGTGTTTTGTGTTTTGTATCCTAGAGCAGATCAAACCAGAAATCTCTCTGGGAGCCAAGATGACTAGACTGAGGCTGTTGTACTTTGGCCACATGATGAGGTGACGTGACTCACTGGAAAAAACAATAATGCTAGTGAAGGTAGAGGGAAGTGGAAAGAGAGGAAGGCCACATGCTAGATGGATGGACTCTATTAAGGAGGCCATGGGTATGAATTTGCAGGACCTGAGCAGAGCAGTCAAGCATAGGGAGTCTTGGAGATGTCTCATCTATAGGGTCGCCATGGGTCGAGATCGACTCAGGGGTGGCTAACAACAAAAAATATGTGAATATGGAATAAGTTGTGAGAGCTGTCAAGGGAAATAGTTCCCATTCCATGTGCCATTGCCATTTATGAGTTTTGAAGAGTCTCAAATTTATGGGTACTTCGTAACAGTGCCAACATTATCATTGCAATGACCGAACATTTGTTGTTATGTGCTTTCAAACTGACTCCAACATATGCTGACATAAGTTTTTCTTGACAAGATTTATTCAGAAGAGACTTGCCATTGCCTTCCTTTATGGCTGAGAGTGTGTGAAGTGCCCAAAGTGGGTTTCCATAACTGTTCAAAAATTCCATAACTCTTCAGAAATTCAAACTCTGGTCTACAGGAGACCTAGTCCAACACTCAGCTCATTATACTATTATGGCTCCTATTTGGATAGCAAGTTTGCTTTCAGTGACATCAGCATGTACAGAAATCTGATTTGCTACATAGTATAGTGATGTTATCCCAATATCCATGTGATTTCTGATTGTTTAGAATCACCTGTGAATTAAGCAAGGAATGAAAAGATGTTTAAAAATAGATCAAAAGAGCAACACAGAAAGAAATCAGTGCCAATGAACAGGTTGAAAATAAATCATTGTTCTCATAATTTAGATGTAGGGGGAATATTTTCCCCATGCATGGAGTACTCTGAACCACTAAGTCCTGAAAGTGTAAATATCTCTGTGACGATATAATATATGAAGTGGACCTCTGCAGAACCATAAGGAGTAGACTGTGCTGGACTGATTCAAATGCTCAGATATCTTGTCTCTGCAGCCAGTGTGGTGTAGTGGTGTGAATGCTGAACTATGACTCTGGAGACTAGGGTATGGATCACAGCTCAGCCGTGTAAACCCATTATGTGACCTTGGTCACGCTGTCTCAACCTCAGAGGAAGGCAATGGCAACCCGCCTCTTGTGATGAATAGAACCCTCAACTAGCCAGTCACCAGCCAGAGGGCAGTAGCCACTCAGGTGCTGGCTGGGAATTTTAAAGATTCCTGTGTGACAGCTGGGTTTTGACAGTTGGGAGTCCGTTGTCAGTTGGGGTTTTAGAATCTTGAGGGAAGGTTCTAATCAAGGCAGAGTGAGGGCTGGGGTTACAGAGAAATGTAAGGTTCTGCACTTAGGGAGGAAAAATTAAATGCACAGATATAAAATGGGGGACACCTGGCTGAATGAGACAACATGTGAAAGGGATCTAGGAGTCCAAGTAGACCATAAGCTGAACATGAGTCAACAGTGTGATGCAGCAGCTAAAAAGGCCAATGCAATTTTAGGCTGCATCAATAGAAGTATAGTGTCTAGATCAAGGGAAGTAATAGTGCCACTCTATTCTGCTTTGGTCAGGCCCCACCTGGAATACTGTGTCCAGTTCTGGGCACCACAATTCAAAAAGGATGTGGAGAAACTGGAGCGGGTCCAAAGGAGGGCAACTAAGATGGTGAAGGGTCTGGAAACCATGCCCTATGAGGAACGCCTTAGGGAACTGGGGATGTTCAGCCTGGAGAAGAGAAGGTTAAAAGGTGATATGATAGCCCTGTTTAAATATTTGAAGGGATGTCATATTGAGGATGGAGCAAGCTTGTTTTCTGCTGCTGCAGAGACTAGGACGCGGAACAATGGATATAAATTGAAGGAAAAGAGATTCCACCTCAACATTAGGAGGAACTTCCTGACAGTAAGGGCTGTTTGACAGTGGAACACACTCCCTCGGAGGGTGGTGGAGTCTCCTTCCTTGGAGGTCTTTAAGCAGAGGCTGGATGGTCATCTGTCAGGGATGCTTTGATTTGGAGGTCCTGCATGGCAGGGGGTTGGACTGGATGGCCCTTGTGGTCTCTTCCAACTCTATGATTCTATGATTCTATGAGTTCCTGAGGGAACTGTGATCTGGTTATTTTGGAGTCCAGAGGAAGGGACTTGGGTCACACACAGATCCTAGAATAGGGAGGGCTGTGGTGTGTATTTAGACTGACATTGGTAGCCTGTGGGACTTGAGTAAATAAAGGGAAACTGTCACCATCCATTGAATATTTTGTAACTAAGGAGACAACAGTAACCATATTCTTTATAACAAGTTTATTTATTCCATTCTGTGTTCTAATAAACTTTTGTTCTTTGTTTTAAATATCACTTGGCCTATGGTGATTGTGAAAACACTCAACACTACCAACATTTTAGATTCTTTTGGTATATAGGGAGGAGGGTGATAAGACAAATACCTTCCTTGCAACATTGAATCGGTGCTGTGGGTGGACCGTGTTAGGGTGTGACTTCACCATATATTTTGGTGGCAGCGATGGGATAATAAATCCCCATACGCCCGCTACCTTAAACAGAGGAATAGAAGTGAAGTACTTGCAAAGAAAACCCTATGGTAGATTCACCTTTGGATTGCCATAAGTTGGAAATGACTTGAAGGCATGCAACAACAACAACAACAACCAGCTCCACCCAGCCATCCTCCCACCCACTCCCTGTTCCTTAGAAAAAGAAAGACAAGAAGAGGTCTTTCCTCTTGAAAGAAGAGCCGATCCATCTGGCACATTAACCTTCCCAGTGAGGATGGAATATTCCACTTGGTTCCTTTTTCTGATCACTTGGAAATAGGAGGAACTATGTAGACACTTGAATTAAACTCTAAAATAACACCCCCATGGCTTGGAGGGAGGGCCACTGCCTTACTAGGGATAGGAATTCAAGTATATGGTTCCCAGAAAAAAACTCTGTTTCTAACAGGAATGGCCATGCTGCAAACAGATTGCCTGGAGAAGCCAGTCGCACCCAACTCTTCTTTCCCACAGCTGTTCTGCAGTGAAATACAATCCTATCACTGCTGAATGGTATCAGCCCTGTTGAAAAAGTGGAGTCAGGCAGCAGACTCTGGCATTCCCTTGTCAGTGCAAATATTACCACCTGCATCATCCTGTCAGTCTGACAAGGAAGGGAAAGAGGAGATAGTTCTTCTGAGGAACTTGTCTCTTTTTTCAGCAGGGGAATAAAAACTGAATTTTAAAGAGAGAGGGAAACATAACTTTGTTCTACCCTTTGGAAGAAACTCTGACACCCACAGATCCATGGGCTTTCTGCCAATATCACACTGGGACAGGAGGGCTACTAAGAGCAAAGGAGAAAATTCCAGTCTGTCTTTGTAGAGTTTCCCCTCTTGCCACTTTACAAAGCCCTGGATTATTCCAGGCTTGTCACAGAGAATTCCCCTCACCCCTGCTACCCTTGCTTTAACGGCAAAGATTTATTGCTCCTTTCAAATGCAGGCTGCCAAGTGTTATCTAAAATGTTTCGTGCTTGCCAGGCTAAGAGCTCAAGTGAAAAAAGAGGCTTCTCTGCCATGCCCAGCCGAGGAGACACCTTGTCCTCATGCGAACTGTGCACGCCTGGATTGACTGACTGGCACATGTAATGACAAGCTGCCTCCCAGTGACAGAGACTGCATGGCAATTTGCCCAACAGTCTCCAGACACTTCCTTTGCCTCTGGTTTGCAATGTGCAGCATCTTTGCTTTTTACTTCAAGAAAGGAAGAAAAAGCTGGATTATTTAAGACTGAGCTTTTCCTATTTCTATTCCCCCCTTGTCTCCCACAACAGGAAACTCTGAAGATAAGAAAGGGTGTATTCCAACCAGGAGTGTAATATGAGGGGGGCAAAATAGGGGCATTGCTCCACAATAAGGAATTCTACACACACACACACCCAATGAATTCCCCTCCCCCTCTTTTCAAATTTCTAGCATGGTAGTGCAGTGTCCCAACAGATTTCCAGCCAAAGTGTCATAAGGACAGCAAGGTTAGGGGTTGAATGTTTACATGTTAGGGGGCTTGACCATTTTGGTACTCCTTTTCTGTCAAAACTAAACAGTACCAAGTTTAAAACATACTGATTTGCACTGAAAGTCAATGAACAATGTCAATAAGCAACATACTACCCTCAAAAATCAATGAATGAGAATATGATACTTTTGAAGATTCTTAACTGTGGTTTAAATTGGGAAGGGAATCCACTGCTAGATAGTGATCAGAGATGCCTCAAACAAACAAACAGCTTCATTTATATACTGCTTCATACCACCTTACAGTGTCTAAGCGGTTTACAACTGTAAACAACTTGCCCCCAACAATCTGGGTACTCATTTTATCAGCCTCAGAAGGATGCAAACCTGAGCCCTGAGATGCTTAAGAACAAGGCCCAGCTGGGCTTTTTTTTCCTATCACTGCACACAGTACAAAAAGTATAAAAATCATAGGCCAGGCATGTCAAAGATTTCTCCTTAGGGCAAGACTGGGGAACCTATGGCCCTCCTAAAGTTTTGGACTACAGTCCCCATGATCCCTTACTGTTGGCCATATTGGATGGAGCTAAAAAGTTGGACGGAGGACCAAACCAAGATTTTCACAAAGTTGGAAGAGTTCAGTGTTTTTTAAGAGTGAATTTAAGAGTGAATGTTATCTAATGTTATTTCATACTTGCCTCCTAAACAGAGCATTCTGACAATATGAAAACATCAGCGCTATCCCAGTCAGAAAGACTGTATTAAATGGAACAATAAATATGCAAGAGAGAATTGTAATAATAAAAATAAAACCAGTTAAGTTCTAGAAAATGTATGCTTCAGATTTATTTGCCTAGGTTTGCTCTCACATGTAAACTGATATGGGTCTCTTCAGGAGTAAAGCTGGAGACAAAAACACAGTAAAGGAACATGAACCCTCCCATTTAAGGGTAAGCATTCTGGTTCTGCCCAGGTACTTTGGGCTACAGCTACTATCATCCCTGACTGTAAGGCATGCTGTCTGAAACTGATGGTAGCCACAGTGCAAAAGAGCTAAAAGGCAGTAAGTTGTCTATCACCAAAGGATACTGATTGATATGCTAGGGACATGCAACTGATCAGGGATCAGCAAAGCTGCACAGTGACAAGAAGTAATGGGCATTTTACACTTGACATCCCAAGAAACAAAGATGGGAAATGTATTAAGCTGGGAAATGATTTTCCCTTCTGCTTTGAGACAGGGAGGAATTCAGAGGAAATGAATTCAGGGGTTCCCAACCTGTGCTCCAAGGAGCCCTTAGGGCTCCATGCACACTTCTCAGGTGCTCCATGGCCACTCCAGGAGAATGAAAGAAATAACAATTGAATGAAATTAAAGAATAAGAATATATTCTTATATATACTCCTAGATAACATTAACTTGTAAGACATAAGGTAGGCTTCTTAGGGACTCCAGTGTAAAAATAAGGCTTCTGCGAGGCAAAAAGGTTGGGAACCTGTGCTCTAGAAGATTTTTAAAGAGACATCCAATCTCTTCTGTGGCTACAGCCTACTGAAATGTAAGACTTTCACTAATTTAGCTAGCAACAAGCTTTTAACACCTGGAGGTTTGTGAGCACAGCCTGAAAAAAGTCATTTGCTGGATTTCTAGGGATTCAGGAATTGTACTCCATAAAGTAACTTTGCCAAGCATTGGCAGTGAACAACCTATATTATGCAAGTCAGTTCAAATGACTTTTGTCTTTTGAGGAAGGGACACCCAGGCCAGCTCAGGTGTACTGGAATTCTGTTTGTTTGTTTGTTTGTTTCCATGAAGACTAATAGTAACAGATTTCAGGGGAGGCTGCAATTAATAAAATCACCTTAAAGCAATATATACATTTCCCATTTCTAAAGAACTGTCCACACACCTTTCTGCCCACATAAATTGCATTAGTAGCTCTAGCTTACACCTACATGGTGTATATTCAGGAAACACCCACTAAGCCTGCCTTAGTTATGTGATGCAAACAAATATATTAACTATTGCTAAGATTATTATCTCCTTTGCCTCAGCAGGGCAATGAGTGTCTCCTGAGAAACTGAAAATAAAGAAGGCTTTGTAAGTTGGTAGAGCACTGAATCTGGGGCAAAAGTTAATATCCCCTTATTTTAGATGCCAGAAAGTGGAGTTGCATAGAATTGCATCACAGGAACTACTGAATAGTTCACTTACTATGGTTAGTCTGGGAATAGTAATCATAGTGGGGTTGCTTCCTACAAAGGCAAGAGACAAGATCTTTGAGTTGTATTCATCTTTTGTGTCTTCAGCAATGAAGCTGGCCATGGATTCCTTGCTCCAACATGCATGGCTAGGTGTCATCTGATTGTTGTACACCTACCAGTCACTCAGTCTGCAATCAGTCAATGGAAATGTAAGTCAGCACTCAGTTTGATTCAATAGGTCTACTCCAGTTGAGACTAGCAATTGGAGTTAGACCTGGGTCATTCACAATATCTGAATGAAAACTTGGACTTTTTTCATTTCTTCTCTCATGCTTTGCTTTTTATACCCACCTAGCTTGATAAAGAATTCCAGAGAACCTGAAAGCTTGCACAGATTTGTGGCACTTTGGTCAGCCCTAATAAAGTTATTACCCATGTGTGGAGTTTTTTTTTTTTAATCTGGGAGAGTTGAAGAAGCATATGATGAGTAAACACCTCTCTTACTGAATGAAGACAGATCCCTATGTCCTTTGAGTTATGCTTCTTTTGAAGGAATAACAACAGGGCCATAGTGAAAAAATGTGAAGATGCCTGACTTCTGAAAAGGACGCCAAGAATCAGTGCTGCCACAATGGTTGGCACCTAAGGCACTCCATTATATTAGCTCAAGGCTTTACTCTCAAGCAGGAACATTTATAGCTTCCATTTGTATAAGCTGCAGATCCTCTTCCCAAAGCAACATCACAAATTACAACTCTCCACAGTCCCCACAGGCTGCAGGGCAGGTGGGTGAACAGAAATCATAGTCACTAAATAAACCCTAGTTTGTTTGCTTGTTTCATTTGAAGCTTTGCAATATCATGATATCAATCACATTACCACCATAAAGTAAATGGTGCAGTAAAACACATGTTATGCACACCAAAGGAGCAGAATAAAAAAATCTTAAACATTATGAACTCTCTAACTTGGTAAAAGGGAAACTTTTGCTCCTCCAGATGTTGATGTACTACAGTGCCCAATGTTCTTCACCATGGGCTGTGCTAGTGAGGGCTACTGTGACATGGAACATCTGGAGGGCTTTATAATTCTCACTCCCATTCCAACCAATTCAAATGCAAAAATAATTACAAGATATATTTTTATGATGCTTGAAGGTAGTGTGAGGAGAGCATTCCATAGCTGCAGGAACACAGCCAAACCAGCTAGCAAATGTTATCTGGGGAATCAATGAGGTATCCTAAAGTGACCTAGTTGATTGTGGATTCCAGTTGCAGTTTTTGTTTCAGGGCCAGATGATTCATATTTTCTCTGCTCCCCACAAGTAGACTGCTAGGAAAAGATTGTGATCCTCAGACAAAAGATAACATCAGGGCTTTCTAGATTGGCAGGAAAGTGTGACATGAAGTTGCCTTTTCCTTAATGCTTAGCAGCTGCACCGCAGCCTTTAGATGGAGCTGCGCTGTTCTGCAGTTTTAAAAAAAGAAGCTGAGAAAACCAGCAAAAAAAGCGTTTTCATGGCACACTTTCCCTTTTTCTCATCTAAAGGCTAGACTTTCATGCAGCCATGAACACACTTCTTTTTGCCAATCTAGATCAGGCCTAGAAAGCCCCATCATTTTTGAGGGAAATGTGGTCCCAAACATAATGAAAGCATATGTTGGTTTCTCCTCCCTCAAACATCTATGTTCCTTGTTACAAAACCTTAAAACTTCCTTTTTGGACTGTTATTCTCAGAATCCCTCAGCCATTCTGAGGTTGGTCTTGTGCAAAAGCAACTTTTCAAACCCTGCTCTTTTAGCAATGAATGGTGAGTAACTGGGCTTCATTTCTTGTATGACTTTAAACACCTGGAAAAAAAACAGGAGTCATCGCAATAAAAAGGCCACTCATCATTCATCTCTGGCCTAAGAGGTGACTGGCATTTACTAAGCAATCCTGCTTGTGATGAGATTCTTCTTAAAAGGCATGGCCTCTGAAGGAAAAAAAGTCAGAAAGTGGCTCAAAAGCCTAAATAATATAGAGTCAGTGTGGCGTAGTGACTTGAGTGTTGGACTATGATTTTAGAGACAGTTTGCTTCCCTGCTTGGCATGAAACCCACTGCGTGACTTTGGACAAGTCACATGCTCTCAGCCTCAGGGAAAGGCAATGGCAAACCTTCTGTGAACAAATCTTGCCAAGTCAGAAATGACGTAAAGGCACACAACAACAATAAAGGGCCATTGAAGAAAACAATTTGCTTAGATATAGAGAAATATAAGTTCCTAGTGATTTTAAGTTAGGTTAAAAATCCATAAATTCTGAGCCATGTTCCAAAACATCTTGGTATATTCTGCTAAGACCATGGTTCAAATCCCCATTCAGCCATGGAAGCCCACTAGGCAAGTCACAGACCACCCTGGGCAAATCACAGTTTCTCAGCCTCAGAGGAAAGCAAAGGCAAACTCCCTTGAATAAATTTTGCCAAGAAAACTCTGTGATAGGTCTGCCTTTGTTCTGAAATAGTGTTTGTACCCTATTAGTTTGCTTGCTTTTTCTTGCTCAGCTGCTGCCACTGCAATTACTCATGAAGTCACTTTCCCATCTTCCCCCCTCATTTTACCAAAAGATGCTAAAATGCACAAACCCAGCACAGCCAATGATTCCAACATACCATATGCTGCTACGGCTGCTGCCCTAGTCTTGGGGGATGAATTTTTCCCCTTCAGCAAGCCTAAAGAAATGTCGTAGAAATTTATATGCTTATTCACAGAGCCGATAAAGCAGAAAACTGGTGTTTCAGCTTTTTGCTGTTGTTGTAGTTGCTTTGCAGATGGTCAGTAAAAGACATAAATCTTTCCTTCCTTGCTTTGATGGCCTTCCTGGCTGCTTCATTTGCATTGGATAACGGGATTACAGCCAGTGTGGTCTGTACTCTTCCATCTTCCTGCTTCCCAGCTGTAAAAAGACTTGATTAAGAATCACTTTCTAAATCTTCTTGCATCTTACCAACCAAGCCCAAACCTAACTAACCAGGCAGTCATGATGTTTTCTCTGAATGCTTTGAAAACACACTCAGAGAAGCATTGGGCAATCAAAACAACTCCCCATACCATGCCATAACATGCATCAATTTTGTTGACAAAATGCATGCTTTTCTCCCATTTTTATTGTCCCCTCCTGATATATGTCCTGATTTATTGTCCTGGGCACCAAGTATTCATAAATCAGCTCAAGAATTTCACAATGGACTCTAGATTGGCCACCGATTGAGGTGCTTGCAGGTAATAGATCTGGGCTATATTTTAGAAGAATTTGGCATTAACCTCTGCTAGCCAGTGGGACAGGTGAAGTTGAAACTAAACCTTTATTCTTGCTGTTTTCATAATTATTCAATCAGCCAAGCAAGTATCACCCAGCACTATCTTGGAGATCTGGCCACAGAGGCAACAACTGAACTTCTTGTTCAAGTTGAAGAGCCCACCTTCCTGACAACACCATCTGGCCAAGGAGGGAGTGAACGTAGAGGCCTACTGGGATCTGGTGCCTATACTACTATACACTGTTCATTTATTGTTATCATCATTTGCTGTCAAATTGAGTTTGATTTATGGTGAGCCTGTGAATGAGATACCTCCAAGCAGTTTCTTGGTCATCAACTGTCCTGCAAATTTAGGACTGTGGTTTCCCTGGTTGAATCAATTCACTTGTACTGTGGTCTCCCTCTTTTCTACTTTACCAAGCATTATCATTCTTTCCAATGAGTCACATTGTGCCATGCTATGTCCAAATTACAACAGCTTGAGTTTAGATTGGCTACCTTCCTTGATTTACTCTAAGAGCCACTTATTTCTCTGTTTAGCAGTCTGTGGTACCTGAAGAATTCTTTTCCAGCACCATTTTTCAAATGAGTTATTTTCTACCTGTCAGCTTTTTCACAGTCCAGCTTTTACACCCATACATAGAAACTAAAAATACTATGGCCTGGGTGATTTTGGCTTTGGTATTTAATGATATCTCTTTACACTTGAGGATATTTGCCAAAATCCTGTTGGGCAGTTATGAATGTGTAACCTACAGTTACACATTCATAACTGCTATGTATTCACTATCCCTAAGCCACCCTACTCTAGGGGCTATGTAGTGACCATGGAAGCCCCGTCAAACGCCACTTACTGTTAAGCAGTCACTGGGATTGACAATGAAATGGACAATGAAAATAATTAGTTTGATTTTCCATATTCAATATCTGAATTCAAGCCTAATGGAAAAGGTTTAAAATTGATGTGCAAAAGTCACACTTGGAAATTTGCTGCGAAAGAATTTTAACAAATTGGGTAAAAAGGTTGGCATGACATATTTTGAAGGATGTTTGATGGTGCCTGGATCTGTTTTAGAGTCAAAATAATGGATATAGATAAGAATGTGGAGTTGGGACAAGGTTGCTGAGTGGACCTATGGTAATAACAGGATTGATAAGAGATATTTGGAATTTGACCTAAAGGCTACTAATGCATGGAAAATGGGATTATAATATATGCAGAATTCTGGACTCTGATTGTATGAATTTCTTATTAGCAATATGTATATAGACCAATGAGATTGTGACACAAAGTTTCTTTGTGTAAAACCTATAAAAAGTTGGTGTAAGCCTCGTGAATTTCATAGGGCTTTCTTAAGCAAGGAATACTCAGAAGTGGCTTTGCCACTTCCTTCCTCTGAAATATAAACCCCAGTTTTAAAAACAGGATACAGCTACAAGGACCATTTTCACACATGATACTTCTGTCACCTTTGAACTTTTAACATCTGATCTTGTTCTGTGGAAAAGAAAGTAGGAGAAGCAGCATTTGTAATACAGTGAACCTCCTGGTGGCCCATATCACTTTTACATTTGCATTACAAAAGCTGCTTTACGCTTCATTGTGTGAAAATGCTCTCATTTTCCTTCTGTGCAAGGACTCTTTAATACTGCAGAGGCTTTCCAAAATCAGCTGGAAGTAGAATTTAGATGATGGTTGAACACAAAACTTGGTATGACTCTACATTATCTAGCAAGGCCCTCCCGCATGGGAAGCCCACTCACAGAATGCTCATTTAGAAGTAAGTCTCAGTCTCTGAGCATGAGAGTGAAAGACACTTTCCAGAGGGAGGAGCCTTTTGTTGTTTGCCTTCAAGTATTGTCTGGCTTATGGCAACCTTAAGGCAATCCTATCATGGGGTTTCTTGGTAAGATTTATTCAGACAGGGTTTTCCATTGCCTTTTTCTGAGACTGAAAGCGTGTCACCCAGTGGGTTTCTGTGGCTAAGTAGGGATTTGAACCCTAGTCCTAGTCCAACATCAAAGCCACTACACCATGCTGGATCTCACTGAGCCTTTTACTGTGGGGAGAGTGTTAATTATTTCCCTATATGGGTTCTTGAATGACCTTGTAAAATTGTATAAAAAGTAACAGTCTGTGCACATATTATATGGGTGAAGGACAACAGGGCTGAATGTCTAGGATTGCTGCTTTCCATCAGTGAAAATGTGTGTTGCTACATGAAAACTGGAGAGACTCCTGTACCTGTAGAGGTTGTTTACAAAAGGGAATTTCAGAAGATGTTGCTTGTTACCTGGTTGCATGTCAAACAACTGACATGCTAATTTCCCTGTTCTAACAACCATTAAAGGCACAGGAGCTGTTTTGAGTACTCACTCTCACAGTGTCTCCTCTGCCCCTTTTATGCATGGAACTTTCTTTCACATATAGCATGTCTTGACTGGTATCCTGTTAGTGGTATATGCATGCACAAGTTAATCCTATCCCAGTGTATGTCTGCTTTTGGATACTGCAAAAGTTGATGTTTCCTCCCTCCTTCTGTGAAGACCAAAGGCTCAATACAAAGTGTTGGTTGTTACCTTTAAAGCCCTATATGGCCTGGGCCCGAGTTACTTGAAGAAACGCCTCTGCCTACATAATCCGCCCCACACCCTCAGAACATCTGCGAAAAATTTATTAGAAGCTCTTAATACTAGATTGATGTTAACATCTAAGAGAGCATTTTTTTCTGTGACACCGAAACTTTGGAATAACTTGCCGGAAGAGATCCGTCTTATTACCACCTTAAAGACCTTTTAAAAAGCACTTAAGATGGATCTCTTTTGGCGGGCCTACCCATCTGACTTGTTATGACATTTATGTATCGTCAGGAGTGCCATGAACGATTAAGAACATCTGTAAACCTGAAAGATAGCTGTGACAGCCAGAGTTAAGGATTGTTTTTAATGTGCTTTATTTAATTTTGTATTGCACACTGTAATTGTTGTATTGCACACTGTATTATATGTCTTATTGTTTTACTTGTTGGAATCCCACCTCAATCCGCAGGGAGAGGCAGGAAATACAAAATAATAACAACAACAACAACAACAACTATTATGCCCCCCTTGGACCTATACTATGAAGGTTACCACCCATGGCCACTTGTGCCTGGAGAAGAGTGGAGGGGAGATCACAGAAACATCTGGCTATATCCCAGTAGCCATATGTTAAATGATTACCTCAACCACTGAGACCTCCCGAAGACCCTGGAAGACCTCAACAGATAATGTAATTGCTTTGTGTTTGCTTATAGGGACATAACCAGATGCTTCTTTCACCCCCTCTCCTGCTTTTTTGCATCCTCCCCAGCACAATTTCTGCACTACTCTGAGCCAAACAGGATTGCAGCCATTATATATCTTTATGCTTATCACATATAATCACAAACAAAGTTGTAAAAACATTCTGAACAATGTGATATTGAAAGAGAAGCAAAGAGAAGAGGGGTCATACTTGTTAAATTTAATACATACAGCAGCACTTGAGGCTCTTATCTGGATCAGGACCATCACATGCAAGGGAAGGTAAATTTATGTCTGGCTTTCCAAAGGTACTCAATAGTAGGGGGTTCAAAAATATATGAATGTAAGCTTTTTATCTTTTCTTTTAACCCCATGTGTTTGTGTGTTGGGGATGGGGGGCAATTGGAAAGGAAGCAGCTGCTATGGGAGGTTTAACTCCCTCTGAATTTGGGTTTTTTATCCAAAGAAAGAACCACACATGCTTACTTTAGAAAATAAAATATAGAGGAAGTCATCTGCATGCCATGTATTCTGTGTAATGTGTTCTTTGACCCAAAGAGAATGCTAATTCAGAGGTCTTTAGAACCTGTAATGTGGAACGCTGGGAGATCAGTGCCTCTTTATTCTCTCCTAAGAAGAGAAGGTCCTAGAATCCCTTATTTCATGCTGGTATATTCTGTGCACAAATAAGAGGAGACAGCAGGGTGTGGGAGTTGGTTGACAGCAGTGGGGAGAGAAAAGCGCCATCATAACTTAGACTACTGTAACATGAGCTGTAGGGCTGTTTTCGAAGGGTGTTTGGAAACTTTAGATGGTTCAAAGTGCTGCAGCCAGATTGTTAACTAGAGCTCCTTACAGATGCCACACAAGTTCCTTGATGCAACAGCTCCACAGGTTGCTGGCCTGTTTCCAGGCATAATTCCAAGTGCTGGATATGACCTATAAAGCCCTGTATAGTTCAAATCTATGAAATTTGCAGGATTAGGGTATTCTTTACCCTAAAGGCAACAGATCCTATATGATCTTAGAAGCTAATCAGCATCAGCCCTGGTTAGTATTTGGATGTGAGACTGCTAAGGAATACCAGGTGCTGTATGCTATATTTCAGAAAAAGAAACTGGCAAAACAACTTCTGAATCTCCCTTGCCTAAGAAAACTCTATTAAATTAATGGGATCTCCATAATTTGACGGGCAACTTAGACACATAACACATTCTTCCATACTGACCTTTCATTCAAGATTTTCTGAGGAAGCCCTTGATTCCATCCCATCACCAGTTGCCTCTAATGGGAAAATGAGAGCAGGCCTTCTCAGCTCCTGGCCTCTGGACCACCTTTCCTAAAGCGGTTAGACAGACACTTTCCTGTTATTTTCCATAGACAGGTGAAGACCTTGTTTTGGCAGGTCTTTGAGGGTTGATTGCTTAGGGGGAAAGGGCCGCACTATTTATTTGTTGTTTTTTTGGTCATGCTTTTAAATGTTTTTCATTCTATTATTCTTAATGGTCATGCTTTTAAATATTTTTCATTCTATTGTTATTTTAATTATATTTTGATCTTTTGTATGTGGATTTTTAGTTGTACCTATATCTGTGGTAGCTTTCTTAAGTCTCATGCTGGGAACAAGGCAGGGTATAAATACCACAAAAATAGCAACAACAACTTAGGAATACTGAAATTTCAGGAGCCAATACTGCTGATAGGACAGACAGGTCCTAGAAGATATGTGAGTATGCACTGGTGTCTGCATTGCATTGAAGAAATGATATAGTATCCAGGAGAAATACTGCTTCATAGTATGTTGTTGTTGTTGTTGTTGCTATATCTATTTGTATCCCACTCTTTTCCCAGAACTGGGACTCAGAGTGGATTCACAACATTGAAAACCAGTACAATTAAAAACATAGAAAAATACACTAAAAAAGAATTAAATTCTTACAGTATTAAAACTGACAGTTATTAAAAGAATAAACACATTTTAAAAAGATAAAACTATATATATATAAAAACTGTATCAATTCTTAAAAAATGGTACAACATCACAGCCTGTCCTTAAAAGCCTGTGTGAACAGGTAGGTCTTAACCTGCTGGGGGAAGGCCATCAAGGAGGGAGCCATTTTGATCTCCCTGGGCAGGGAGTTCCAGAGTCCAGGGGGAAGCCACCGAAAAGGCCCTCTCTCACGTCCCCATCAATCATGCTCGTGATGGTGTTGGGACAGAGAGAAGGGCCATCACTGATGGGAGACAAATCTGGGGATGCAACCCTATTGATTATTGTGGACCTCTTGGTAGCTTTCAAGGCTGTTGATCATAGTATACTGGATAAGAATGGGGAAAGAGTGAGCTCAGATGGTTCATGGTTCTCTGCTTAACCTGTGGAACAACTTCAGAAAATGATGCTGGAGGACTTGTTTTCTGGCCCATGTCATTTTTTCTTATCCTTCTGTGATTTACCATCTGCATTAATCTGTTGCATAAAATGAAACCGTGCAAGGATTTGTGGTGAGGTGTTATGAAGCAGTGATGACATCCAGGTGTACAACTCCCTTTAAGCCAGGTGTGGCTCAAATGACTGGACAGGTATGAGGAGACAGGTTTTATTGGAAACAATAGTGGGCTGAATGATTTGACCAGCAACAGATTAATCAACTGAAATTCAAGGCAGAGTAGATGAAATTATAGCACTGTAACTCAAGGCAGAGTTAAAGTGGAATTATAGCACTGTAATTATGTAGTGTGAAAGGGCCAACCAAATCTCTTCTGGCTTCCAGATTGTTTTTTTCAATGGCAGCCCTTTTCCATATGGAATCATGATCACCACTTTGTTCAGGGAAGCATTCCCAGAACTGGGACTCAGAGCGGCTTTGCAACATTAAAATACCTAGCCTAAAGAAGAAGGCCCTCCCTCCATGCCATCTGCCACTGTCCAGCCTCGGAGGGAGTATTAAGGCAGGCCCAATGCCATCAGGCCTAGCCAGAGCAAGAAGAAGGGCCCTCCCTCCAGTCCATCTGCCATGGAGAGAGGAGATCCACTGGACCTGGTCCCTTTCCCCACCACCTTTCCCTTCTCTGTCTCTTGTCTTTTTTGATTGTAAGCCTGAGGGCAGGGAATCGTCTATTTCAATTGACTGTATGTACAGCATTGTGTAAATTTACAGCGCTATATAAATAACGCCTAATAATAATAATAATAATAATGAGGAGTTCCTGAGGATTCTAGAATTTTTGTGGACAGATCTTGTGATGGACCACAGTAGCAGAGCTTGGAAAACTTATTTTGTGGGAATCCTCCAATCACTATTGCCAGCAGATATTTGTATTCAAAAACATGACTTTTGCAAGTTCTGCTCCAATCTCAGAGGCCACACAGTGATGTGTCTTAACTGTGGAATATGCTGGACAATATTTTTCAGGGCATTTTCATTGTAATCTTCTAGGTGCCAAGCAAAATACGTTCTTCTTTTCTAAAGCGTTTGGTGGGCCATAATATGGAGTTGTTAAAATGCTTATGCCTTTACTGTGTTTGTTTTTCCATGCCGGAGTTTTGCTTGTCTTCAATTCCAAGTTTTTCCCCTCCAGTTTTTTTTTTTTTTTTTACAAACAGCTCTATGACAATAAAAATAACATAATTCAAGGCCAGGAAGGAGTAAAAAGAAGTTGGATGCAATACACAGAAGAGTTATATAAAAGGGATGACAAAATGAAGGACACATGGGACAAAGATCCATATGAAGATGAACCCCAAATACTAAAAAGCAAGGTGGAAACAGCAATAAGAGAAATGGCAAAAAACGAATAACCAGAACAGATGATATTCTAATCAAACTGCTGCAATCCACATTGAAAGAGTCTAGTGCTAACCTGCATATGTCTACATGTACGGAAAACAAAACGATGGCCAACAGATTGGAAACGATCAATATACGTCCCTGTCCATAAAAAAGGAAACACGTAATACTAAATATTATAGAACACTGCTCGGTGCATAATGAAAAGAAAATGGCCCTAATGCTACTGGATGCTGAAAAGGCTTTCGATAGTATACGTTGGTGGTTTATATTTCAGGTATTAGTAAAAATGGGAATGGAAACAAATTTCATATCAATTATAAATCAACTATACAGCCATCAAAAAGCTCAAATCATAATAAATGGGGAAAAAACGGAACACATTGAGATTCAAAAAGGAACAAAGCAGGGATGTCCACTATCCCCATTAATATTTATCACAATTATGGAAGTATTAAACAACTCAATCAGAACAAACGATAGAATTAGGGGCACTAGGATCAAAGGACATGAATATAAACTAAGGGCCTATGCTGACGACATGGTCCTAATATTAGAAGATCCTTTAAGAAGCATTGAAAATGTATTGGCGGAATTAAATGAATTCGGAAAACTAGCAGGATTTAAAATAAACAAGGAAAAGACGCTGTTGATTACAAAAAATATAAAAATTACAGAGGAAAGAAAGTTAACAACTATATCAGGTATAAAGGTTACAAATAAAGCCAGATATTTGGGAATTTGGTTAACAAATTCAAATATCAATTTGTTTGAGAATAATTATAAAAGGATCTGGACAGAAATAAAAAAGGACCTGATAATATGGAATAAAATGGACTTGACGCTAATGGGGAGAATAGCTACCATCAAAATGAGTGTCCTACCGAGATTGATGTTTCTATTCCAAAACTTACCTATTATTATAAATGATAAAACTTTCACAGAATGGAACAAAGATATTCGTAAATTCATTTGGAGGGGACATAAACCTAGAATTAGATGGGAAAACTTAATAAAGGAAAGTCAAAATGGAGGATGTGCATTGCCAGATTTAAAATTGTATCATTGGGCTTGTGGATTATTGTGGGTACAAGACTGGATTAAATTAGATAATACAAAAATCCTAACCATTGAAGCTTCCAACATAAGATTCGGATGGCATGCATATCTGGGATATCAAAAAGACCTGGTCAATCGGGACTTCAACAATCATTCGATCCGTAAAGCTCTGCTAAAAATATGGAAAATAACTAAAGAGAACTTTTATTCCAAAATCCCTACATGGATCTCAACGCAAGAAGCTTTCTTTAGTAGATGGGAAAAACAGCTAAAGTGGATAAGGTACAAAGATCTAATAAAGATAAATGTGGGTGGAGAGAGTGAAATACGAACAAAAGACGAACTACAAAATCGGGGATTTAAAATACATTGGTTTGGATACCATCAAATAAGATCAAAGTTTAAGCAGGATCAACTAGAAGGATTTGAGGAAAGTGAAAATGAAATAGATACAATAATTTGGGGCAAAGATAAAGGTAAGATCTCAAAACTATACAAAGTACTCCTGACAAGAAAAACAGAACAAGAAATAATTACAGATAACATGATAAAATGGGCTCAGGAGTTAGGCCGCCCTATTTTATTGGAAAACTGGGAAACGGCATGGGAAAAAACTGCTAAATTCACAATATCACAAGATCTCAAAGAAAATTTCATTAAAATAGCTAACAGATGGTATTACACCCCGACCAAATTAGCAAGGATATATAAACTAAAAGAAAACAGATGTTGGAAGTGCTTAAAAGAAAAAGGTACGTTTATTCATGTATGGTGGGTGTGCCCAAGAATAAGAGCTTTTTGGAACAAGGTACATATGACAATACAAAAATATTTAAAATCAATTATGTTATGTCACCAGAATTATACCTATTAAATATGACCTCATTCTTGGGAACAGAGATTGAAAACAAATATTGGAAAATAATTTTATATTGTATAACAGCAGCTAGGTTACTGTTAGCAAAATATTGGAAGACAGAAAAAATCCCAGATATAGACGAGTGGTTGAAAAAAACATGGGAACTAAGGGAAATGGACAAGTTGTCAAACGTTATACAAAGCAAAAATTGGGTAGGAAGAGATTGGACTCCTTTGGAAAATTATATGGATAAGATATGGAAAATATGAATAGGAAGAAATATTTTAAATAATAAATACTAGTACTAATCCTACAGAAATACCTTTTCACAAAAAGAAAAATTGGTCAAGAATGTACTGACGAAAGAAGAACTATCACTGTTAATTAACATGTATATATACGTATACATATATATATATATAAGTATATATAAACATACTAAACAAAGTATAAGCACATAGGGGATTTGATTGAATGAAATGTAAGGATGTAATATAAGTTCAGAAGTTACAACGCATATACCTGTGTAAAGATAAAAACGACAAACAACTGCGGGATGTACATAATCGCATGTAATCTTCAATTTTCTTTTATTATTATCATTGTGATTGTCACTATTTTTTGAAATAAAGAGTATTAAAATAAAAAAGGAAACACAAAAGACTGCAGCAACTATAGGACCATAGCACTAATCTCCCATGCAAGCAAAATCATTCTCAAAATTCTGCAACATAGACTCCAACCACACATGGAGGGAGAAATCCCAGAGATTAAGAAACTAGTACACATTTTCCTGGGCATGCATGCTGTTAAACTCAATGAAACCAACTTTTAAGAAGACTAGCGCAGGATTATACTGTAAGATAATAGCCTTTGGGCTAGTCAAACAAGGCTCTCCTATTAGCTGTGAAATCACAAGTGTATGGGAGTGTGTCACTCTCTTACTGTTTAGTGTTGTAATGGATAAATATGCTGAATACTGTTCAGAAAGAGTCTAACATGAATGGGTGCAAGTGATACTGTAATAGCACTGTAATAACACTGTAGTGCTGTAGATATAAAAGATTATATGTAGATAAGTCAATCTAGGGGTGGAGGTGGTCATTAGATGCAACTTGCTTATGAAACTCAATAAACAAAAAATAAGCGAGATTATAGGAGACTCCCAGCAATAACAGTCTTATGATAAGATTAAGTTAGTTGCCCCATTTTTTGGGTACAACAATTATGAGTGGATCATCCTAGTTACAGTGGGCCAAAGAGTATAGCAGAATGAATAGGCTATGAGTAAGTGCTTGTTTAATACAGAAAGAGGAAGCAATACTCATGTTGGAAAACTAGAAAGACAGTGGGATGGTGTAGGAATTCCATTGTAAAGGAATTAGCATGGACATTTTGGTTAGGTTTGAACAGAGCTGTAGTTCAGACTCTGTGATTGTTCTGTTTAGCTATGTAAAAGAAGTAGAAATCCAAACAATAGTGTTTTGTGGGTTTTTCGGGTTATGAGGCCATGTTTCTAGAAGAGTTTATTCCTGATGTTTCACCAGCATTTGTGGCAAGATGTTAGTCATAGATGCTGGTGAAAGGTCAGGAATAAACTCTTCTAGAACATGGCCACATATCCCAAAAAACCCACAAAAAACTATGGATGCCATGAAAGCCTTCAACTTTACAAATCCAGATAATATTGAGATGGTAATTTATGTATTAACCTCTGCAGGATTGTGTGTAACTAAAAGTTGGGTAAAGTTAACTATTAGTGGACAAGTGGTTTCTAAAGATTTGGAAGACTGCCTATCTAGTGCAGATAAGAGAAGAGAGACAAATGATTCACCAGTTTATTGAAAGGTGAAGCCAGAGCTGATGAAAATTACATTTTTGGACTATACTTGCAGAGACATTTCAGTTCAGTCCTTATTGCTTTGCATGGGTTTTCTCCTCCCCAAAAGAAATCCGTGTTGGTGCTAATTCAGCGGGCCTGCCTGACAACTGTTTTACATGGAGATCTCTGCTACATCTCCAAAAGAAACATATTTCTGTGCTGTGGGGTGGGGAAATCTTTCCACTTCACCAGACAAGGCAATTTCTCACAAGTACTCAAGAGCCAGCTGAAAATGACAAATGTGTCTTAAGAGTCAGATGCTGTGCTAAAGAAGTCAGGGTAGAATTTTACAGGCAGATTTAATAGCTTAGCAAGTGTGAGGTTGCTAACTCTTCACTGCTGAATCCCAACCAAGTGTTCAAAAGGTACTTGTTCAATAGCATAAAGAGAAGGACACTAGTCTGGTTGCTGCCTTCAGTAAAATCCTCTTTCAGAAAGACTCACTTCAGCACTTTTTAAAGCAAATACTTTGCAAAAGGAGGGAAGTGGGATTTGAGGGATTTTCACTGTTCTAGAACTTGAATAATACACTGAAGAAGTATTCAAAAATAATTAAGCTACCCTTAAAATATGCATGGTGCTTGTAATTTGAGTACATTGCTTGTATTAAGCAGCAATGAGCATTAAAGTGCTATCAATGAACTCATGAATGATGCCATAGAGCATGAATGATGTCACAGATATTATCCAGTAAGAGCCATATTTTACATTGCACTTATCAATGAAATTAATGCATTAGGTGATAAACAAATCACATAAGAATAGACTGAAGCTTGGTAAATGGGAAATTCTATATCCTGGTAACAAAGTGAGATACTCTCAGGGAAGTGTTCACCCATAGCAATATTTGGATATTTCCCCCCTCACTCATTCACAATTGGGCCCCCTCATACTATACAGTTATAGTAGTATGATTCAACCTTAACTGTCATGGCAGCATCCTATGGAATCCTGGGGTTTGTAGAGGCACTAGAGCTTCCTAGCTGAGAATTCAAAATACCCTTCCTTAAACTGCAAATCCCAGGATCCCACAAGATGTTGTTAGGATAGTTAAAGTGGAATAATAGTGCTATATTTGTGTAGTGTGAAACTGTACAATTGTGTGATTATAACTGTTTGTTCCACATGTGTTTTTCAAATGGGGGAAAGATGGAATGCTTTCCCTCCCTTCCCCTTGCATCCTTATTGGTCTGATTTCCTTGGGATTGAGGGGTTGGAACAATACTGCTAAATCAATTGGTTCTAAATTATGCAGACAGAACCCGGAGTTCAGTTTTTCCCTGAACTGTGGATGAGGGGAAGGACTGTGAAGAGGTGGCAGCCAGAGAACACAGTTCTACTCTTGCTTCACAGGATTGTTGTAATCACATGAGGGGAGAACGTCAAGCACTGACAGTTGTGCAAAACTGCCTCCAGCAGTCCTCAGAAATCGAGATAAACATTTACTTCACTGTATTTCTCATTCTAACTAGTGAATGATTGATTGCCTGTGTTATGACCAAATCTGTGGAACTGCTGGGCACTCGATGTGTCTGGTCTTTCCACCACATGCCCAGAAAATATATCTAGTGTCGATGTATGGCAAGCTGTAAAATCATGGTGGCCTGAAGTGTAACCACTTTCTCAGGGGGCTGTAAGAAAAAGGGGTAGGCACCCTGGTGTCCTCCACATATTTTGGACTAGAATTCTCACAATCCTTTACTATTCATCATGCTGGCTTAGGCTTGTGAGAGCTGTAGCTGGTATAAATGGAATGCTGTTCTGTAGTAGCATTATAGTGAGAAAATGCACACATTAAAAGCATACAATACCCAAGAGATGAGGAGCAATATATAGAGATAAGATAATTAGACAACTTATAACACTGTCTTATAAAATGGCTCACAAGGAGCAGTACAGGACCTAGTCAACATCTTGTTTTCCCCACTGCCCAAACAGTTGCCCTTCAGGATTCCAATAAGCAAGATAAGGCAATAGGATTGTGGGCAATTCCCTAAGCTAGTGGCCATCACCATACACTGACAGCATCCTGTCGCTGTCTTTCACAGGCATACGTTGTGTTGTGCACAGTTCTATCCAATTGATGACAGCTGGATTGCATTACATGATGACAGCCACGTGATTCAAATGTGCATTTGTTGTGCTATGTTGCTATCCATTATAGGGGAGGCAAAATGTATCTCCTCCAGTGGTTATTTATGCTACACATGAGCAATGTAGGATCTCTGTGGCAGTAAATAACACAATGTACAGTATAAACACCTTAAAGGCACCAGAACCCATCTAATCGTAGAAGCTAAACAGGGTCAGCCCTGGTTAGTACTTGAATGGCAGATCACCAAAGAATATTAGATGCTGTAAGTTATATTTCAGAGGAAGAAACTGGCAAAACCACCTTTGAGTATTCCCAGCCTTAGAAAACCCTATGAAATTCATGGGATTGCTATAAGTTGTTAGACAATGTACAAGACTCATACACACTACAAAGCAATTTAATTGTATATTGCATTAAGACTTTTTTTTTGTGGCCTGAAAATACTGCTGAACAACTTCCAAGCATGACCCTACATTCCATTATTATGTGAACGAGAAATTTTTCCTTACATACATTCTTCCACACAATGAATAATTTTATAATTCCTGTGTTATTTCCCATCCTTCTGCAAACGCCTTCTGCAGAGGCATATTATATTACAACTCTCATTATCCCCAGCTGATATGAAAATTTGGGAATGGCTGCTCTCCTTCCCTATTTAATGCCCTTTTCTTGGAGATCAGGATTCAGATGGAAAAGCAACTCCTAACAGTACAGTCCTGTTCAGGAATTACCTGTTTCCTGATATGTGGGAGCAGCTAGCCCCTGCCTTCATCACTTTCCTCACATTGAAATAAAATGTTTGAAGAGGAAAAAAAATTGCCTTTGTAAATCTCCTCCATGTGAGCAAGAACCCTGCAAAGTCAGAAATGTCACTCATATGGTAACACTAGAACAGGGCTTATGTGTTCTTGTTCTTTTGCAATAATTACTGCCTTCACCGCTAAACATACTTCCCAAACTGCTTTTTATTACATAAAACAAAGCAGGCTGTAGTACATTCAGTTGTTAGGATTTAAATGCATATTTTTTACTTGAGAAAATAAGAAAGGAATCAGAGTAGCTCCTTAATCTCCAAGGACATTCTTATGTAGAGCTCTAGACCTCTTGTAATTTAATGAATTGTGAGGTCAGGGACCCAGGAAGGTGGGACCCAGCTTTAAACCATAATTTCCCCACATACTTCTGGCATTGAGAGTGCTTCTTGAGATCATATGGTCAAATCCTGAGACAGAGAGAGGGAGGGAGGGATGATTTTGCACTTTCATGCATACATTGTTTTGTACCTTGAATCAACTTTTTAAAAAGATATAAAGAAAATTATTAGAAAAATTATTCTCATTTTATTATTTTTTAAAAATAGAATATTTACAGTTTAGTAAGGACTGTTGTGTATTTTTCAAAAGCAGTTCTCTCCTCAGACTTGCAGTCTTAAAATGTCTGACCCAGAAAAAAGGAGAGGACTGATTTGGGAAAGACAAAGAGACAAAAGACAGTATGGAAGAGTATATTCTAGACCCTAACCTGTAACATTTCAAGCATTGATTTAAGAAGATGCACTATTGGACAAGAACATTTTCAGAATTATAAAATTTCTTGTAAGAGGAGGAAATATACATATTAGAGGGAAGAAAATTCCAAGCACAAGGAGCAGTCAGAGCGGATTATTAATCATGAGTAAGGAAATAGAAGCTCAACAGGAAGATTAAGGATGGAAAATGGACAGGGAACCAGTAGCCCTTCAGATATTTGTTGGACTCTAGAACCATTAGCCTGTACAGTTGGTGATGTGGAGTTGTAGATGAACACTGTCTTGAGGGGTACTAGGTGCAAAAGAGAAAACTCAGCTAGAAGGTACAGGAAGAGACAAGATCAAGAAGTGCCTTTCTCCAGATTGTGACTCTGCTACAATAAAATACAGTGGGCCCTTGGTATCCACTGGGGTTTGTTTCCACATCCCACCATGGATACCAGAATCCGTGAATGCTCAAGTCCCATTTATACAGTGGCAAAATAAAATGAATTGTTGTGTGCCTTCAAGTTGTTTCTAACTTATGGTGACTCTAAGGTGAACCTATCATGGGGTTTTCTGGCAAGATTTGTTCAGAAGGCCTTTGCTATTGACTTCCCATGAGAGCATGTGAATTGCCCAATGTTACCCAGTGGGTTTTATGGCTGGCGGGGTGGGGGTGGGGGTGGGGGAATCAAACCCTGGTCTCTAAAGCTGTAGCCCAACATTCAAACTATTATGTCATAATAATAATAATAATAATAATAATAAATTTTATTTGTATTTCCTGCCTCTCTCACTGGATTGAGGCGGGATTCCAACAATTCATAAAAACATACATACGGTCAATATAAAATCTTAAAATCATTATCTTAAAAAACATTTAACAACACGTATTAATATACTACAATTCAATCCTTCTTCCTAGTCAGTTACTGTCAATTATTCCATTATTGATCAATTTCTGGTAAATCCTTGATAATCTCTTACAGTAAATCAGGTGGATAGGCCCGCCGGAAGAGATCCGTCTTTAGTGCCTTCTTAAAGGCATCTAGGGTGGTAATAAGACAGATCTATTCCGGCAAGTTGTTCCAGAGTTTTGGGGCCACAAGTGAAAATGCCCTATGGGAAGTTGACATTAATTTGGTGTCATTGCATTCTAGCAAGTTCTTCCCTGAGGTTCTGAGAGTGCGGGGCGGATTATGTAGGGAGAGGCGTTCCTTCAAGTATCTCGGGCCCAAGCCATATAGGGCTTTAAAGGTAATGACCAACACTTTGTATTGAGCCCAGAAGCTAATCGGCAGCCAGTGTAAGGATTTTAGAACAGGGTGATGTGGTCCATTCTTGATGCCCCTGTAAGTAATCTAGCTGCCACATTTTGGATCAGCTGAAGCTTCCGGACTTGGTACAAAGGTAGCCCCATGTACAGCGCATTGCAGAAATCTAAGCGAGAGGTTACCAGTGTGTGTATCAATGTTTCAAGGTCCTCCTTGCCCAGGTAGGGACGCAGCTGGCATATCAGTCATGCTGGTAAAATAGTGTCTCTTATTTAAAAATGACAAAATCAAGGTTTGCTTTCTGGATTTTTAAAATATGTATATATATTTTCAAGTCATAGATCGTGGAATCTGTGGGTGCAGAATCCATGAGTATGGAGGGCTGACTGTAATAGGGAAAGTTTAGTCAAACCAGATTAAACCTGGATGGCTGGATTTTCTTGCACAACTTGCAACTGCAGAGGATGATAGCCCTTCCATTCATGCACAGAAAAATTGCCTCAATGGTCTTCCATTCAAAATATGTCTGATTAGCACACATTCTCCCTCAAGCTGCTAGTTTTAGGCTTCTTTTCATGTAGCAGAATTGGCTGTCGCAAATGTGATTCTTCCAGCCGATATTGCTACTGGTTATTTATCAGGCGAGCACAGCTGTGGATGCTGCACATACGTACAGCTTTTTGGGGTCTGTTGAACAGTTTTATATGAATTTTAACTGTGGGAAATGAGTATGTTTAGCACAATTGGAAAGAGTCAAACTTTTCTGCAACTTTCTAATTAATGGCTTGCAGGATGATGGCAAACTTGCTGACACAGAAATGGGATGCAGGGAGAGAGAGCGCCAAATTGTGGAATTCTTTTGTGATGAAAAATATCATTGGGTACAATAAGGGCAATTTCCACATTAATCATTGCCAATCCAATTAAATTTCTGGTTTGAATTAGGTTATTTTCAGAAGTGGCATTAAAATATGGGATTTCACTTCTGGAAATTGGATAAGCAATGTTTCTGTCTCATACTAATTACAATATCATTTTTATATTTTTAGCTATTTTATCTACACTTAGATATCAATGGATGGGTGAAATTAATGGCATATAACAGAGACAGAGTGGTGTAGTGGTCTGAGCATTGGACTAGGACCCTGGAGCCTTGAAGCCCTGCTCAGCTATGGAAACCCATTAGGTGACCATGGACAAGTCACACTCTCTCAGCTTCAGAGGAAGGCAAGGGCAAACTCCCCTTGAACAAATTCTGCCAAGAAAACCATATGATAGATTTGCCATAGTGTCACAATAGGTCAGAAATAACTTCAAGTAACAGAATAAGTAGATCCCTGGCATATATATACACACAGAGGATTGGTAAACCAAAAGAAAGGTAAAGAAAATCTGTAAAACAGCCTTAAAATTCAAGGTTTGTAAAATCTTAAAAACAAATAAATCTATAAACAAAACTGAAGAGATACGAAAAATTATTTTCAAATCAGTAATACTTTTCTGCAAGATTAATCCTGTTTTAGGGAAATTAGAGATGGAGTGATGAACCTAAAATCAGTGAAAGGGGGAGAGAGAGAGAGCTCATTGTACAGTTCTCAAGTTATTATAATTCAAAGATCCCTTTAAGGAAAGCATGGCTTTTTGATTACCCCAAAAAAAAAAAAAAAAAAAAAAAAAAAAAAAAAGAAGAAAAAGCAATTGGTTCATACAGACTCATTTCAAATCGGCAGCAAATCTTATTTATTATTTATTATTTTATTTATTTAAATTATCTCCCATTTTTCTCCAGTAAGGAACCCTACACCATTTCAAATCTTACATTAAAAAATACAACTAAAAACAATGCCACTGGGTATTGAAAGCCACTGAGATATCCAGCAGAACCAGCAGGAACACAATCCCTCTCTGTTCCAGCCTTTTGGGATGCCACCTTCTTTTCTCCTTTTCTCTGTGAGGAAGAGGAGGAAGTTGAGCACAAAAAATTTATTTGTCAGATGTAAAGGCAGTTTTGAAGTAAGCTGCAAAACAACTTTAGAACTGACTGTTTAGGGAAACAAGTTAAGAGAGGAATCTCGGATAAGAACATTGGGGGCGGGGATCCAAAGGACCAGGAGCCTCTTTCCTCTAGACACATAACTACTGGAGGCTATGGATGTCTCTTTCATTGGTGGATATTCCTCAGGAAATAAGGAGGAGATCTCTTCTCCCCAAATCCCTGACACAGCAGCAAGAAGTTACAAAGTACATTGCCCCCCTCAAGTCACATCAGAATATCCAGCAGCAGAGGCCTTTGTCAAGATACCAATCAGGGCTGCTGCTGCAGCATATTCATTCCCATCACATCCTTTGGCTGTCATTGACCCAAGGCCAAGAAATGCACTGCAGTTCTAAAGTTTGGCTGAGGATTCAGCAGAGCTGAGCAACACTTACAATGTGAACATTAGCACATGAGTTAGCTTGAATGGCAGAGAAGGAGGGCACCTCTGTTTTCACTCCTCTGCACATCAAACTCTCACAGCTTGTTTCATGGCCAAGTGGGGCTGGTGCTACAAGGGGGACATAAATACACACTCCTTGTTACGACAGCTACTAGTCTATTTCTATGCACATTTCAAGTGATAGTTAGCTCTCTATAAGCCATATATGACTTGGTTCCAAGTTATCTCCCTATATGAGCTTACCTTGGTTCATTCTTTTTGGACTATCTTTGCAGGGAAATTTGGGCAAGGTATCAGAGAAGGCTTTCTCAAGCTGTTGCCACACTGCAGAATTAATGCAGTTTGATACCACTTTAACTGTCATGGCTCCATCCTATGGTATCCTGGGATATATATTTGTGACAGCACAGCTCTCTGTCAGAGAAGGTTACATATCTTACAATACTACAAATCCCAGAATTCAACAGCATCGAATCATGGCAGTTAAAGCAGTATCAAACTGCATTAATTCTGCAGTATAGATGCAGCCTCAAGGGAGGCTAAACTGGCCTTCCTTTTATTGCTCTTAGAGCTGCAGGCTAAGGACAACAAGGAGATTTTTGACAACTGACTGGCTGCTGAGAAACAAAAGCTGTACTTCTTGTTTTTCCTCTAATGAGCCTTTAAGTGGTTTCTAAATTGTTTTAATTTAGCCGTTGCTTTAACATAACAATCTATTTAATTGTGTTATAATAGCATAACTTATGGGGTTTTAGGTGTATCTTGCTTTTTTTTAAAAAAACTACAATTATGTTGTGAATCACCTTAGGCTTCAGAAGAGAGAACAGTATGTTAAAAATCCATCAATCAAGTGCAAGGTGGGTTGAGAACAAGAGGGTTGTGGAAGAGCAGACTTTCTTCAGCTGTCTCTTCCCACTGATTCCTTCCCATCTCCCTGAATATTATAGGCCCCTCCTTGGCTCGTTGGAGCTGTAGTCTCTGTGTGATGTATCTATTGATGGGCTTCCAGTCATATAACAGTATAAGTGAGAGTGGAGCTTAATCTCCCCACCACCACGCACATTACAGCCCCAAAGCACCCCAGATTTTGCTCTGCAGGTTATTTAAACCAAATAAGCATGTTTTCATCAAGAAAGAGTGTTGTAGGGAGGAAGCAGAAGGGCCTAAAGCCACATGAGCTGCACACAGAGTTTAGGGCTACTTCCTTCTATAAAATTTAGCTATTTGTACAGTGTTTACTTTCGCAGTGCTGAAAGTTTTTGAAGTGTGTTTTAGATGTTTTTGTTGGATTTTCTTTTCTAACTTGTTTTTCTTTTTCAGGAAATGGATCTGATTGCTTTCTATAGAAGCAGTGTTGTTGTTGTTGTTGTGTGCCTTCAGGTCATTTCTGATTTATGACTAAGGAGATTAGCCCACCGCACCCGCTTTCTTTCCTCCACTAGGTGTGGGATGCAAACTCACTGGCATGACTGGTATTGCACTGCTCCATCCCCAGGCAGTACTCATCCCATACCCGATCTGGGCTGCTCCCAGACCCTTTGAAGAATGGGATTTTCCCATTCTTTAAAAGGTCTGGGAGCCCAGGTTGGGTATGGGATGAGTACTGCCTGGGGATGGAGCTGTACGATACAGTCTATCCCAGTGAGTTTACATCCTGTGCCTAGCACAGGAATGAAAGCCAGTGCACTAATCTCCTAAGGCAAACCTAACATAAGGTTTTATTGGCAGATCTTGTTTAGAGCAGGTAGAGCAGGTTTGCCTTTGCCTCCCTAAGAGAGTGTGACTTGTCCAGGGTCACCCAGTGGGTTTCCATGGTCAAGCGGGAATTTGAACTTTGGTCTCCTAGTGTCCTAGTCCAGCACACAAATCACTACTCCATGCTGGCTCTTAGAGAAGCATCGTGTTGTTGTTGTGTGCTTTCAAGCCATTTCCATCTTACGGTGACCCTAAGGTGACCCTATCACAGAGTTTTCTGGGGGCTAAGAATGTGTCACTTGCCCAAGGTCACTCAGTGGATTTTCCTGGCTGAGCAGGGATTCAAACCTTGGGGTCTCCAGACTCATAGTCAAATGACTACACCATGCTGGCTCTGTAGAGTAGAAACATACAATATTAAATAGAAGCATCCTATAGTTGTTGCTGTCTTTGGCGTGAGTGGTCAGTGTGTAAACTATATGTGTAGTGACCACCTCATCAAGGTTCAATGACTTTTACTGTGCAGGGCACAGTATATATGACACAAGCAAAGAGTAGGTTCATTGCACAAATAATACCTTCCCCCTATCTTAAGCCACAGACTAGTTTTTGTCAAGCTAGAGAGCTTATTTACACCCAAGGACAGGCTTCTAAAAATAAAGTCTTCTTGGGATGGTGTACTGTTCCATGAAAGGATATGCTCACACATTTTAAATTCCCAGGGCTTAACTTGTCCACTCTGTTGCAACACTTTCTGTACACAAAAATCAGAAAGCAGCAAGAGACCTTACTTGTTTGCTGCAATCTATCTCTTTTCCTATTAAGTTATTTTATACTAGTTTCCAGGAACATGCTTCCTTGTTAACAAAGTGCTGAGCCTCTGAGACTGAAAACAAAAACAACAAACAACTTGGACTACAGTTCCTAGAATTCCCAACTGCACCTTGTGGGGTGTAGAAACTGTTAATCACAAAATAACTTTCCCAAACTTTGCCTATGTTGTAATATAAATTGCAGTTTTAGTAGAAAATCTTTCTGTTGAACTAAATTTAATTGCTAGTCCCATTAAATTGACATAACTGTTGATTTCTCAACCGTTTGACAATTGATTCAATAGGTCTAATATGCTTTGGACTAGCAACTGGATTTAGACCACTGAAAGTACAAGGAAACTCATTTTGTTTGTCTGCTGGCCTGTTTTGGTTCATCTTGAAAGACATACAAACAAATCTCTCTCTCTCTCTCTCTCTCTCTCTCTCTCTCCAATTGGTTTAAAATGTTTGCAACCTCAGTTTTAGAACCATGATAGCATTTGAAGTCAAATTATTTATTTAATACTAATACTTTACTTCAGTACTTTAGTACTTATTGTAACATTAAACTAGCTTTATATATATATATATATATATATCCCTTTTTTCTCACAGAATGGGAGAAGCACAGTTAATATAAGAAAGAAAAATGAATCAGACAAATAAAACAAACCAAATGGGTGAAATCAATAAATAAACAAACCAACCAAAAAAAGCAGCATTTCAGGTAGGTGACATGAGTGGAAAACGAGTAAGTATCCTATTTTACAGGGTACAGCTCTCTGTCTGAAGGTAGCTTGTACTGTCTAGTCTTACTTCAGTATAAAAAGCCTATTTGTTCAGTCTGCTTATTAACTATTAGAAAGCTTTCCTTTCTAATGATTCTGAATCATGAGCAGATTACACCAAGGCAACACAACTATATCATCCTTTTCTATGTAGAGCCAGCATGATGTAGTGGTTTCAGCATTGGACTATGACCCTGGAGACCAGCATTTCAATTCCTACACATCCATGGAAAACCATTGGATGAACTTGGGCAAGTCACTTGCTCTCAGCCTCAGGGGAAGGCAATGGCAAACTTCTGCACAAATCTTGCCCAGAATACACCGTGATATTTAGGATTGCTGTAAATCAGAAATGACCTGAAAGAACACCACCACCACCACCTTTAAAAGTTTAGAAGCATTTGCTGACACAAAATGGAGCTGCCCAGTTGTTTGTGTGTGCTAGGCAGTCAGAGAACACAATAATAATTCTGTATTACCATAGCTTTATTCATTGCCAGTGGGTGGTCATTGTTGTTTTAAAGCTTGACCCATGGTGACCCTGTTGTTGAGACATGTTGAGGTTTCCCTATCCTTAATCACTCTGCTCATTTTCTGCAGATTCAGGCCCATGACCTGAATCTGCAGGTCCAGAACACATTGCAGAAATAATCCAGTTTGAGACCACTTTAACTGCCCTGGCTCATAGAATCATAGAATCATAGAGTTGGAAGAGACAACAAGGGCCATCCAGTCCAACCCCCCTGCCATGCAGGAACTCCAAATCAAAGCATCCCCGACAGATGGCCATCCAGCCTCTGTTTAAAGGCCTCCAAGGAAGGAGACTCCACCACTCTCCGAGGGAGTGTGTTCCACTGTCCAACAGCCCTTACAGTCAGGAAGTTCCTCCTAATGTTGAGGTGGAATCTCTTTTCCTGCAATGTGTATCCATTGTTCCACGTCCTAGTCTCTGGAGCAGCAGAAAACAAGCTTGCTCCCTCCTCAATATGACATCCCTTCGAATATTTAAACAGGGCTATCATATCACCTCTTAACCTTTTCTTCTCGAGGCTAAACATCCTGGGAAATGTAGTTTATTGTAGCACCAGAGCTCTCTGACAGAGAAAGCTAAATGTCTCACAAAGCTACAGTTCATAGAATTTCCTAGCACTGAGCCATGGCAGTTAAAGCGGTTTCAAACGGTATTATTTCTGCAGTATGTTTTAGACTTGAGTCTAACTATCTGGCATGTGATCTTCCTCTCTTTCTACTGCCTTCTGCTTTTCCTAGCATTATTGTCTTTTCTAATGAGTCATGCTTTCTCATGATGTGACCAAAGTACAACAGCTTCAATTTAATCATCTTTGCTTCCAGGAAGAGTTCAGATATTATCCAGATTCAAATAACTAGCAGATACTGAGCAGATTACATTCTGCTAGATACCAGTATTCTTGGTTCTAAAAGTATTATTGATTCATTATCCTGTTTTTAAAAAGGATCAATTAAGCTACCTTTTATTCCACTTTTAGTTTTTTCTCTATTGTGGAGAATATTTATGCTGTTTTTACTCCTGCTTATCTGCCTCTTTTCCCAGTCTCTCTCCAAATGTATTGACAGATTATTCCCAATGTTAGGGTTACAAAACAAGCTACTGTATGCATCTCTCCTTCTACACATTTGGTCAACAAAAAGTCCCAGTGTTCAGCAGGATTTACTCTCAAGTAAGAGTGCATAGGACTGCAGCCTTGACCTTTCCATACTTGAGGTTCTATTTTTACTGGTCTAAAGGGAACACATCAGTGTAATAGGGCATGGTCTACAGTTGCTCAGGGTTCAAGAATAGTACTGCTATTTTTTGCTTCCAGCAGCAAGGCAAGCAAGGGGGAAAACCATAGTTCATCTCAGTTTCCCTGAATCAAGTTTTCATCTGAATCAGTAGTGAATGCAATTGTAGGAGGCATGGTTTAAAAATATGTATGTATAGACAACTCAGTAATACATGAACTTCAAACTTGGGGTCCTTTTCATTATTTACTGAATCCTACTTCTTGATTTAATAGTCTATTGCCCTGTCCTTGAGTCCCATATGGACACATTTATGTAAAGATTACTACTCAAATTTGGGGAATATCAGTTAGCTCAATATACCAATCTTGGCTCCTTACAATGACCAATGAGATCGTGAATCCCAGAATTTTTACGGAGGGACCAGAAATCGCAGGAACTGACGCCAAGGCAAAGTCTTTGGATTTTAAACTAGTTTATTGATGCAAAAGGGAAACACTCTCTCTCTCACACACATTCACGCACGCAATCACACAAGGCTAATAGAAGAAAGAAGGAAACGTGGGAATTTAAAAGAACAGGCCTTCTAATGGTGAAATACTTGCCTGAGATGGTTCTTCCAGAATCCAGGCTGATGCAGCCAGCATCACAATAGAGAGAGGTAGGGAGAAGGGTTTGTGGGGAAAGGAAAGGGAAGGGGGGGTGGAACTGCATGGAGCCCCAAACGACCAGGGGTCCGTCTGAGATTCCAAGGCAGAACAGAGAACAAAGAAATAGCAAGGGTTTAAATAGGCTTGTGGTCACGTCCGCAAGAGGGGGGCCAAATTTACACATCCCTAGCAGGCCTCCTTGATGGGAAAGGACACTTGATACCGGAATAGCTTGTATCTGCAAAGTGTCACAAAGTCATAAAACTGTCTGAAGGTGTGAAGATTCCTCCTTTGTTGCAACTCCCAACTCAGGCTTCGCTTGGTACATGATGTCTTCGCTTGTAGGCCATGGCAATCAAAAGACCTCTCCCATAATGCCTTTCCATTAGGGTCATACGGAGACATGTCTTCACTTTGTAGATGCAGGACTTGCTTAGAGGCTGCTTATGATCAGGCAATGCCAAGGAGGAGGGGTGTCTGATTGCAGATGCATTCTGGGATAGGGATTTGTGGAGGAATTTTATAAAATTCCACTATTCGTAACAGGGTCCTTTTCGTTATTTACTGAATCCTACTTCTTGATTTAATAGTCTATTGCCCTGTCCTTGAGTCCCATATGGACACATTTGGAAGGGATATAAATATCACTGATCAGATAAAGGGTCACTTAACTGCAGCTGTATCACAATCATATTTCTTCATCAAGGAGAGAACGTGCAACTCCTGCACATGTGCAGATCTTATAAGAGTGGAGAATATCCACACAGGGGGGAAGTTCTCCTATTCATACACCTTGCTTTCCACCCGAGCAGATTAATGTGAATTAGACACTTGGGTAGGGTTTATCACACTAGGGGGCAAACAGGATTTAAACAGGAATTAAACAGGAAATGTCCTATGTTAAACATAAGGCATTTCCTGTTTAATTCCTGTTTAACTCTTGTTTAAATCCTGTTTTCCCTCTAGTGTGATAAATGGCATGCTGATATTGAATGAATAGGGCTATGGTCAGTGTATGCATGAAGAACTATGGGGTTTCTAAGGTCCAAAATATACTGCAGGAATAATCCAGTTTGAGGCCATTTTAATAGCCCCGGTTCACTGCTAGGAAATTCTGGGAACTGTAGTTTTGTGAGACATTTAGCCTTCTTTGTCAGAGAGCTCTGATGACACAAACTATAGTTCCCAGGATTCCCTAGCACTGAGCCAGGGCAGTTAAAGCAGACTCAAACTGGATTATTTCTGTAGTGTGTTTTGGACCTAAACAGATTGAACAAGAAGATAAATTTAATTCCTAGTATGCTACTAGAGCAGATTTTTTTTGAATCAATGGAAAATAGAAGCATAGTTTTCAGTTCAAGGGAAGTAATAGGCCCACTATTTTCTGCATCGATCAGGACTCATTTGGAGTACTATGTTCAGTCCTGGGATCTAAGTGTTTAGTTACTATTCAGCAATTGATTCAATAGGTCTATGCTAGTTGGTAGTTGCAATTCAGGTTAGTTCAATAAATCCTATAGAATGAATGTGGATTGATTCTGGGTGGTTTCCTCAGTCCTATTCCTACACTCCAACCACTATAATAAAGTACTCTGCTTACTGTTCTAGACAAGGCACTGAATCAATTGGAAATATTTGCTTAAAAAACTGAACCAAGAAAAATGTAACATAGCCTATTACAAACCTGAAAAAACATCCCAGCATCATGCTACTTCATTTCTGCAGTCTCTCCATATACTCCTCTCCTTTCCTCTTTTCCTCTTTCCTCCTTTCTTAGACTGCAATTCCATGCATGAGATCAGTTCAAGCAGCCTGAAGGCTCTTCCTGTCAATGCAACAGTTCTAGCAATACCCACTCTGTGTGTAATCACTGTACAAGCAAGAATGCTTAATTTTTTGCATGAAAAATAACTTGTGCATCTCACTTCCCTGCGCTGGCAAGGGGTTAGACTAGATGACCCTTGGAATCCCTTCCAGTGCTATAGTTATAATTCTATACTTATAATTCTATGATTTTCTGAATGGTGCCCACTGAAGCTGATGCTTTTCTGAGGCACTTCCCCAAACAATCCATATGGTAGACCTGCTGAGACAGACACCAGTCTCACAATCATGCCTCTCTGCTGATCTAAACCATTCAGTCAATGAGTATGGGGACATGGAGAGAAACTTAAAACCATTCCTTCCACTCTTTTACAAAAGGCTTTTTATTTATTTGTGGGTTGCATTGACAGCAACAGAAAAAAATAATAATAATCCAGAGTTGAGGCACAGGAGAGATAAAGTATATTTCTTGGTGGGCTAATTGTCCCACCTGTTAAGACTTCTGAAAGAAAATGTTGGAATATTTCACACCAAAATTGACATCCTAAATATTTTTCCACTAAAATAAGTCATATTAGTTCATTTAGATTAAAAATTTTATGCAGTTTATGGTAACACTATTCAAAAAGTCAGAAAGTTGGCAGTTCAGGGCCCGGGTGCTGCATAATGAGGTGAACTCCCGTCACTAGTCCCAGCTTCTGCCAACCTAACAGTTTGAAAGTATGTGACTGCAAGAAGATAAATAGGTACCACTTCTCGGTGGGTAGGTAACAGTGTTCGGTGCAGTCATGCTGGCCACATGACCACCAGAGCAGTCCTTGGACAATGCTGGCTCTTCGGTTTAGAAACGGAGATGAGCACCACCCCCTACAGTCAGTTACAACTAGACATTCATGTCAAGGGACTACCTTTACCTTTATTCAAATTACAGTAAGGCAAGCATTTTTCTAACAAGGTATATTTGCTATAGAAACATTTCCAGAGATGCAAAAACTTTAGAAAACAGTTACTTTTTAACCAATACAGACAGGATCACAAACATAGACTCAATGTAAGGAAACTAAGAGAATTACCTTTATACTCCATGCATGTTCTTGTGCATCCAAACAGCCAGCTCCAAACGATTAGATTGTCACTCACTGAGAGGAAATGGAGGCGTGTACAGATCTAAAGAAGCTGAATGGATGGATTCTTATGCACTCCTGCAAAATAACTGACAATAATTTCAAGGTCAGCGACTTCTGATAGTTTCTTTCCAATTGCCAGCAAAGGTGGCTGATGGCACTCTTACTGCAGTATCGGGAATCCACCCACAGTTTTAGCAGCAGCTGCCTTTGTTTTTAACAGTAGTACTGCTGCAGCCACTCCAGAGTCTATCCAGGTGCTGAATCCTATCCGCAACATAAATTCAGCACCTGGATAGCTCTTGTATAACCCAGAACTGCTGTGGAGACAGGGCTGCTGAAACCACAGGAAGATTCCCTGCCCATAGATAATGAAACCACCAGACAGATGGCCAGTGTAGGAATTTTACATAGACATTCTTGATCCATACTGCTCCTCATGTTTGGCACAGGTGTGAAAATATTCATTCGCATCCAGCATTCGACGGTGAAATTATGGTGGCTTTGGCATATTGTCAGTCAGTGCTATGCAGTCAAAGCAGGGATGTAAATCCTCAAGTGTTTCATCCTCAAATCTGAGGATGGGTCATTACAGCAGTTTTATTCCCACAACAAGAGAGTTTTCTCCCCATAGTGAAACATCCCAAAGTGTTGTGGAAGTACTATTCAATAGAGAAAAGCATGTGATGTCTTTGGTTGCAAAAACAAAACAAACAAACAAACAAATAAAACCAACAATTGTTTTGCACAGAAAATGGGTTTACAGTGCAAGAAACCTGTTTTCTGGGCAGGTTTGCAGGCAGGTATAACCTCCCCCACCAGACACACACACACACACACGTTTTTCTCTGAAGAATAAATATTTGGTTCATTAATTCTTGTTTGTCTTTTTCATCGATACCTCTTTGGAACTTTTGAGGAAAGTCTGAGTTCCACTTCAGATCTGTGGCACAGCTATAATGTTTAACAAATGCTCTGAGATTTTTATTTTTTTTTCTCGATAAAGAAAGCAGTAGCATTTGGGGCTGAAAGCATTAACTGCATTTGAAACATAGGTCCAAAAGACACTGCAGAAATAATCCTGTTTGGGATGGCTTTGACAGCCCTGGCTCAATGCTAGGGAATTCTGGGAACTCTAGTTTTGTGAGACATTTAGCTTTCTCTGTCAGAGAGCTCTGGTGCCACAATAAACTACAGTTCCCAGGATTCCCTAGCACTGAGCCAGGGCAGTTAAAGCAGTCTCAAACTGGATTATTTTGCATTGCATTTTGGACAATTGTCCTTGAAAGAAGGGAGAATAGGGGAAGAGAGGCTACGGTACCTATTTTTTCCATTCCATTCCATTCCATTCCATTCCATTCCACTATGGTATTCACAATCTTGTTGTCCATCACACATACTAAAGACTCTTTGGTGTCAAATAGGCCTTTTTATTATGATGACTGTATTATAACACATTTTCTTCCGTGCTCATCAGACTTGTGCACAGTGATCTACTCATGCAGGCCACAAGACATGAGAGAACAGAACTTGAAGCAATATAGACTCTGTATTAACCCACTGACCATAGTACATTAGTTTTTCCCTTATGGGTTTAAAACATTTAGTGGCTTGCCACTGAAGTTTGGTGGCAAACAACAATGTCAGTGTGTGTATGCACACATTCTATTCTGTCTCTATTTATTTATCATTTTTATTTATTTAAATATTTATATTCCATCCTCTATCCAGATATCTTAGGTTAGTGTACAATAAATGTAATCTGACAATTTAAAACAATATGAATAATTAAAATGATCTAAGAGGCTAAAAACTTACAAAACAACTTAACAAGTTAAAAGACAGATCAAAAGAGTTTAAAGCAAATTAAAGCAAATTGCTGTCCCTTGTATCCCTCCTTAGCCATGCTGGGGATATTTTCTTAATTAATTATTTAATTAAAATGTGTATAACTTGCCTTTTGACCTGAGAACAGACTTCCTAGGCAGCATGCAATAAAATAAAATTAATGCACCATTAAGACATAATAAACATGAGATTTAAAATTGAGAGGGCAAGAGTGCAAAGTGATAGTCAATATTTACAAGGTAAAACACATTAAAAATAATTTGAATCTACCACCATCAAATCCCTGAATTAGTTGTATGGTTTCATCAGCACATTAATGCTCAGGGCTGCTAAGCAATTTTAAAATGCTGCCCAAACAAGAATATAGGCTGCGTATTAACTGGCATATATTAAATTATAAAACTGGGTGGAACTGTCATAGAACATGTTTTGATTCATGAATTGTTTGGTTGTTTTTTTGAATCTTACATTTATACTTTTGTTTTGACTTTTGCATACTTTTGTCTTACATTATTTTGAATGTGTTGTTGGCCACCTTGTGTCGCACTGTTGGGAGAAAGGCAGGATATAAATGTTTTAAATAAATAAACAGAGAAGGAAGGAAGGAAGGAAGGAAGGAAGGAAGGAGGTTCTCTACGGGGGCCCCATCCCTTTGCAATTTGAAAGGAAGGCATTTCATTGCAGAAAGCAAAAAGACAAGATGGTGCACTTCTTCTCCATCAAATGACTGTTCAATTGTATTTCACAGGGAATTGGCCCTTACTTCAACATGAATGATGGGATAATGTCTTCCATTGTGCAAAGGTAAGACACTAGTTTATTGGTGACAGCAGGCTGTCACCAATATTGCTGGGGCCAGTGAAGTGGAGTGGAGCTGGCATAATGGGAAGAGAAGGCTCAAACAGCCCCAAGGAACTTAATCAAGACAGTCAAGATATGCTGCTTACAGAACTGTTCCCCACCTTGCACTCAGCAGGTACATTCCTCTTGTGCTGCTGGCTTGGCCCTGGGCCTGCAGTCCAGGCAGAAGCAGAAAAATAAATACTCTGGGACAGACAGAAGAGCAGATGACAAAGGGGGAAGGGAAGGCAGAGATGCTGCAGCTTCCCTCTGATCATTTCCTCCCCCCACATCCATGTCTTTTGCCCTACTGCTGTAGAATCATAGAATCATAGAATCATAGAAATTTAGAGTTGGAAGAGACCACAAGGGCCATCCAGTCCAACCCCCTGCCGTGCAGGAACTCCCAATCAAAGCATACCCGACAGATGGCCATCCAGCCTCTGCTTAAAAACCTCCAAGGAAGGAGACTCCACCACCCTCCGAGGGAGTGTGTTCCACTGTCGAACAGCTCTTATCGTCAGGAAGTTCCTCCTAATGTTGAGGTGGAATCTTTTTTCCTGCAGTTTGCATCCATTGTTCCGAGTTCTGTTCTCTGGAGCAGCAGAAAACAAGCTTGCTCCCTCCTCAATGTGACATCCCTTCAAGTATTTAAACAGGGTGATCATATCACCTCGTAACCTTCTCTTCTCCAGGCTAAACATCCCCAGTTCCCTAAGGCGTTCTTCATAGGGCAAGGTCTCCAGACCCTTCACCATTTTAGTCGCCCTCCTTTGGACCTGCTCCAGTTTCTCCACATCCTTTTTGAATTGTGGTGCCCAGAACTGAACACAGTACTCCAGGTGGGGCCTGACCAATGCAGAATAGAGTGGCACTATTACTTCCCTTGATCTAGACACTATACTTCTATTGATGCAACCTAAAATTGCATTGGCCTTTTTAGCTGCTGCATCACACTGTTGACTCATGTTCAACTTGTGGTCTACTTGGACTCCTAGATCCCTTTCACATGTTGTCTCATTCAGCCAGGTGTCCCCCATCCTATATTTGTGCATTTCATTTTTCCGCCCTACGTGTAGGACCTTACATTTCTCTGTGTTAAATTTCATTTTGTTAGCTTTGGTCCAGCTTTCTAGTCTATTCAGGTCATTTTGAATTTTGATCCTGTCCTTTGGGGTATTAGCTACTCCTCCCAATTTGGTGTCATCTGCAAATTTGATAACTAGGCTCTCAATACTGTCATCCAAGTCATTAATAAAGATGTTGAATAGCACTGGGCCCAGGACAGAACCCTGTGGCACCCCACTTGTCACTTCTTTCCAGGATGAAAAGGAACCATTGTTGAGCACCCTTTGGGTTCGGTCAGTCAACCAGTTACAAATCCATGTAACGGTTACCTTGTCTAGTCCACATTTTACAAGCTTGTTTGCAAGGATGTCATGGGGAACCTTGTCAAAGGCCTTACTGAAGTACACTGCTTTTCCTCCCCACTCCATTTCAAAAAAGGAAGAAGGAGACCAGTATGCATGATCAGGTTGAGGAGGAGGAGAAGGAGATAGGGGAGGTGACAGTGAAGCCAAAAATGCAGTTGATTGGGGCTCACTTTGGTATTTGTAGGGCTGTCCTAAATGCAAACTATTCTGTGTCACTGGTGAGGACTAAGGTGATGGGAAGGCAGGGTTGCTTATTCTAGGGATTGTAGACATATGTTGCAGAGTGAGGCAATAATGGCTCTGCTGCTGTCTTTGCAATGTAGAGTAGTGTGTCTTATGCTGTCTGATGTGATGAACCAGCCTCCCCCCCCCCCCCCGCCACAACATGCCAGGGACAAGTGCCATATTTGTGCTCATTGATTTCTTTCCTTCTGCAAACTTGCCATGGACCAGCAGCTGGTGACTCACAAACCAGCAGTGCTCTAAAGACCAACATTCTGAATTGCATTGACACAAGATACATAGACCACCTAGGCCGCATCCACACTACAGAAAAACAAAGAAACAGCTTCATTTATATACTGCTTCATAGGGTACTCATAATAGCAACCTCGGAAGGATGCAAACCTGAGTCAAGCTTGAGCCCTTTTGCTGGTATTGAACTTGCAACCTTATTGTTTTGAGTGAGTGGCTGTAGTACAGGCATTTAATTTTAAAGAAGGCAGTTTGACACTACTTTAACTTTCATGGCTCTATGCAGTAACATTTTGGGAATTGTAATTTGTTGTGGTACCAGAGCTCTTGACAGCGAAGGCTAAATGTTTCCCAAAACTACAGTTCCCAGAATTCCATAGCATTGAGCCATGGCAATTAAAGTGGTGTCAACCTGGATTATTTCTGCAGTGTGGATGTAGCCTTAGAGAATGTTTGGTCAAAGTTTGCCCAGTTGGCTTTACAACTACAGTAAGGATTTGAAGCTGGATCTCTCCAGTCCTAGTCTATTTGACATTTTACCAGTGTCTACATAACCCCAGGAACACCATATTTCTCATGGTTTTTTTAATTGCATAGTTATTTGTGAATAGAAAGCTTGAATATTTTACTGAGGTCTGCTGTCTGGGCTATGGAACTCCCTGCCAAAGAAGGGTAGGCTGCTTTCCTCTCTCTCTTGTCCTTGTTGGCCTCCCACTAGTAGCAAAGAGCTTTTTATTTAGGCAGGCTTTTGGTGATGGACTGGTTACCCAAAAGGTGAGCTTTTTAGCAGATTGCTGCTATAACTGATAAATGGCTTTTTAAATTAACAGTGTTCTGAAATATAATTTGTTTTGTGTTTCAACAATGTAACTTTTTGTCTATTTTCATCTATTCTCCATTTTTATTTATGCCTGCTTGTAATCTTGTGAGGCACTTTAAGCACTTGTTCTTGTGCAAAGATGCACATGCCTTACAAGATGCATGCAAACATACCATACATACATACATACATAAAATGTGCATACATACAGGGCATCTTGGAAATAAATTACTATTCCTACTGCTCCAGGTGGATCTTTCTTCCATTCCTTTGTTTTCATTTTATCATAGAGGAGACAAATGATCCTGAAATATTATTAGTGGTACCCTATTTCTTAATGATCTAGGGGAGCCCAAGATAATTTGAGTTTTTCCTGTTTCTATCTTGACTGAGGTCCTCGTTGTTATGAATGGATTCCCATTTTGTCAGGGGAGGGAACTGGAGGCATGCATCACACTGACAGGCACAAGCAGCTAACACCCGGAGAGTGTGGCCCATTGTCTGAGGAAGCATTCGGAGTGATTTCTCCATGGCAACAAAACAGCCCTGCCAATCGTTTTCTCTGCTTGGTCTCCAGAACCTTTCTATTCTGCTTCACAAGCAAAAGTTCACCCAGGCCCACAGAGCCATTATGAAAACAAAACAATCCCTGTCCCTTAGATTTCCAAAAGAGAATGTACTAGGAGGGAATTTTCAAAATGTATTCTTCTTGTTATAATGAATACCATTCCACATACGGCATGGAGAAGGGGTGGATTTTTTTAAATTGTTTGCTTCTCAAATTAGCAATGTAGAATTATTCTTATTAGAGATTAGAGAACACATGCATTATGCTTGAGCCTAAGGCCATAAACATGATAGAGGCAGAATGGTGTAGTATACCCCACTTCTCCCTCCCTCTTTCTTCCCTCAAGCAAAATAAGGCCATCTCTGTTCCCTGAGGTTTTATTGCCCTTGTCTGCAATTAATTTTAAACAAGGGCTGCATTTTGAACTGAGTGCAAGCCAGCAACATTGGTTCCACTCACAGGGTCTCTCCCTTGCCAGCCAAGGCACAAGCAAAAGGCTTGTTAACCCTTGCTATTAAGAATGGCAACAGAGCCAAAGGTTGAACCGAAGCCCCTGTGATTGTTTGCATTGGGATGGAGAGGCTTAAGAGCCCTTTGTCTGTTTCTTTGCTCAGATGGGTGAAAGAGAATGAGGTGCATTATACGGGTCAGCCCTTCCACTAGGCAGAAGGAGGCATCCGCCTCAGGTGGCATAGCATGGGCTGAGCAAAGGAGTGGCAAAATGTTGGTGAACAGAGCTGAGTGCTTCTATTTACAGTCTGCCACTTTCATGTATAATGGAAGAGGCTGTCCTGTCACCCATGCCAAAGAAAGTATCAACAATCACTCCCATCAGCTTGTGCATGTGGAATGTGAGCTATTTCCCCCTTTGCCTCAGGAGCAAATTTCTTGGGCTGGACAGGGGGGTCCAAATATCCTATCAGCAGATAATTTATGAGCAGCATGACTATTCCTAAGCCACTGTCATATAGTTCAAGCCAAAGTAAAGGGCCCATGTTTTTCTGAAGGCTTGCTGCTTCTCATCCTGCATCTTAATGGTATCTTTTTCCTATGTGAAAATCAGCTGTCATTGGTTATGGAGATATATGTCTGTTTGGGAAGCAGTCCATGCTGAATTTGTGCTTCAGCTCTAAGTTAACAGAGAAATTACTTATGTATTGCCAACAAGGCCTAATATTGATTACTGAACAGTTATCATCTGATAGCTGTTCGGTGACCTGTGGTAATATAAATTAATCAATAATTGTCATCAGGAAGCCACATCACATTTAACACTATTGTTGAAAGCATCAATGAGAGAAGAGGAAACTGTGAATGAACTTGGCTGTTGAACTGCACACTTTGGACATTTCCAGATAAAGGTGACTGGCACACTGGTTATCATTGCTGTTTCAGACCATGGCAATGAGGAGGAAGTCTTTTCTCTGTAGCACTAGCAATGCATAGGCAGTGCCTGCACCCAAACCCCTGCTAGAAGCTACTAGGTGCTGTGAGTGGCAATCTTCCATGCTGGCTGGGGGCTCTGGGAAACTGTAAGGGGCCTGAATATGGTGTAAAGGCACCAGAACCTGTCTGATCTTGTAAGCTAAATAGGGTGAGCCCTGGTTAGTACTTGGATGGGAGCCCACCAATGAACACCAGATGTACCTGTTGGCTATATTTCAGAGGAAGCCAATGGCAGACCACATCTGAGTATTCCTTGGCTAAGAAAGTCCTGTGAAATTGGATTGCCATAAGTTTGACATGTGACTTGAAGGCTCATATGTATATCTACAGTCCAAAAAAAAAAAAAAAAAAAAAGAAAGAAAGAGTAATGGTTCTAAGCTTTGCATATGCCTGGCTACAGATCAGACAACAAGATTTTTTTATTTTGGTTAGGATAAAAGAGAAGAGAATGTGAAAACAGTGAATGCTTTTAACTGTGTTATTATTATTCCACACTGGCCACACAGAGCAATAGCAGATTACACGTAATGTAAGTAATAAGGCTGATTTTTATACTGCTTTGCAGTTTAAAGTTATTTAAAATGGTGTTAAATTTATTTATTTGATTTATATCCCATCTTTCTACCAGGGCTGGGATACAAAATGGCTTGAAATATTATTTAAAAGGTTTTGATAAAAGCTCAATAAATACTAAAAACAAATTTACGTAATTATATTATTAAAACACCAATTAAATAATTTTAAGACATAATAGGTAAGCATGAAAATATTTACAATTCAGATATGTGGATGTTAAAATTTCTGACAATAGCAGACAGTTTCTAAAACCTGTCTGAGTAGAAGAGATTTTCCTAGCAAAAGATAGTACAGAAGAGTCAGAAGCACCACAGAAATGAGACAAGCTTAATTGCTCCTGGAAAGGAACTGAGCAGGCAAAGATAAGGCCACTCCTGCTTGAACCAGGTTTTCTTATAGAGATGATGGGATCAATGAAGGGTAGATGAAGGGTTTCTCTTGCAGATTGCATAGTCCAAGCAAGTTGGCATGATCTTAATAAAAGAAGAGCCTGGAAAAGGTAATTCCCACAGCTAGCATGGCCCATGCACTGAAAAGAGAGGACATATTTGCCTTTGGAGTCCAGCTTCTGACAGCAAACTCAAAGAGAAGGAAAGAGATGCAACAAACTGTCCTACATTGCCCTACATTACCTCAGACCACTTAGATCAGTATCATGTATATCAGTGGAACTTAAAGATGGGTCTTCATATAATTTTGGACTTAAGGTAAGTCTTATTTGAATTGCCACAGCCAGTATGGTGAATGGTCAGAGATTCTGGGAATTATAGTCCAAAAACTCTAGGTGACCCACAGGTAGGGTACCTCTGATGGACACTCTCCAGCCAAGACATCTGCCAGCTTTTCCTGAAGATCAAACCTGGGATGTGTCCCATAACAGTATTCCCCCAACAATTGTATTCTTTTACACCCTTCAGATGGCAGAACTGAATAACCCACCCATTTTGCCCCACCAGTCTTTGCTGATCTTGCCGAGCATTTCAGACCAGCCCAACCCTTTGTTTAAACAGCACCCTCAACTCAGAACCCTTTGCAACTATTGACAGTGCTCAGTGCAAACTTCTGTCTCCAACCTCATTCCCAAAACTTTCAAAATAATTGCACAGTTGAGGAGAAGAGTTTGTGCAGATGAACTAGGTGGGATCTTCAGGCAGGCATCAATACATCTCGATTGCCATTGGGTGGCAAAATCCAGTAAAGCTGCCTTATTACATACATTCCAATTGTCTTGACATACAGAGACAGTCCTGATTAATCCTCTGTCATTCCAGTTTCCCCATTGATTTTAATAACATTCCAGTTTCTCTCTCTTCCTCCTGCTTTCCCACTTTGTCCTTAACTCACTTCCATTGGTGCAAACTGACTTCAAAGTGCAAAACTTGTTTGCACTCAATTAATATAGTAAGGGAAAGAGAGGAGAGGAGAGGAGAGGGAGAATCTTGTCCTTCCCAATAGGGTCAGGCAAAAGTAAATTGATGCAATTTCTCCAAATTTGTACATTAAATGTTGCCATCTTGACCATACTGTAATGTTACTTGGCCCCATATATCTTCGTTTTCATCTTTGGAAAGTTGGAGGGTATTTATTATTACCCAACAACAATGACATCAATAGCAAATATAGAAGACATTTCCTAGTTTGCCACCCATTTTTTCTGATACTGTTTCAACAACTACATAATTAAGGAAGGAGTATGTGTTAACAGGTAAAGTTTTCTTTTCCTAGTACTGAAGACACTTACTGGTTTTTAAACAAATTAACTTGTCACAACTATGCATCCCTGCCATTCATTTGACCTATCTATTCTGCTAGGGGTTGGAGGCAAACCAGATCAGTTTTTCAGAGCTAAAGATGGCACCAAAGAAGTATTCTTAAACATGGTATACCCTCTTATTTCTGCTGTCATTTCTGTGCAGAAAATTTTAACATCCCATTTGGCAGACCAACATTTAAGGCTTCCTTGCAAGACAGTTTGTTGCAGGCTTGTGAGCCCATGGATGTAGGCTGGAATTCATTAAGGGTGCATTCACACTCACTTTTTTCTCCCAAGGAGATCCGGGTCTCCTTGGCACAATCAAATCTCTCTGTTGCATTTTATCCTATTGCCATTCATGTTAGGGGAGGAGGAAGGAGGAAGGAGGAGACAGAAGGTGGTGGTGGCGGGGGGGGGGGGGGCGGGAAGAGGGAGGAGGGTGGAAGGTGGAGGGTGGAGGACGGAGGACTGCACTTCAAACTGGGTCCTGATGAGCCAGATCGGTCCAGTAGTGCGTTCTCACTACCAAAGATCCAGATCATTGCAGGGCCCACCAAAAGACATTGTGAGGTACCCGGTGTTAAATGCACTGGGTTAAGTGGGTGTTTTCACGCCTCCCCCCCCCCCACTGCACCAAGTGCAGTCAGGGCCAGTATGAACTCCACCAAAATAATCTGGGTTCAACAGATTTGTAGTGTGAATGCCCCCCTTAGGCAGTTATGAATGTGTTACATAGAATCAGAGGGTTGAAAGAGACCTCAAGGGCTATCCAGTCGAATCCCGTCATGCAGGAACTTACAGTTAAAACACCCCCAACAGATGGCCATCCAGCCTCTGCTTAAAAACCTCCAAAGAAGGAGACTCCACCAGACTCCAAGGGAGTGTGTTCCACTGTCAAACAGCATTTACTGTCAGGAAGTTCCTGGTAATGTTTAAGAGGTATCTTTTTTTCCTGTAGCTTGCATCCGTTGTTCCAGGACACATTCTCTTGAGCAGCAGAAAACAAGCTTGCTCCATCCTCAATATGACATTCCTTCAAATATTTAAACAAGGCTATCACATCACCTTACCCTTCTCTTCTCCAGCCTAAACATACCCAGCTCCCCAAGTCTCTACTCATAGGGCTTGGTTTCCAGACCCTTCACCATTTTGGCTGACCTTGTCTGGACACTCTCCAGCTTGTCAACATCCTTTTTCAGCTGTGGTGCCCAGAAATTTATGTCAGCCTTCCCTGACCTAGTGCTCTCTAGCTGTGTTGGACTCCAGTTTTTATCATTCTCAGTTAGTATGAACCTACTGGGCGAGGATGATAGGGATTGTAATGTGACACATTTGGAGGACAGCAGATCGTGAAAGATTGTATTAAACAATCACTGTCACTTCTAAGCCTATGGTGGGTTGCATTCATCTCAAAAGGTCATAGGAAATAATCTGCACAGGGAATAATCAGCAGCAGGTCTCTCTATCAAGAAATAACCTGAAAAGTAACTGCAGCATCTTGGAAAATGCAGCAAGTGCTATGGAGTGTGTCTAGAACTTCAGACATATGCTGAATAACAGAAAATAAGCTCTGGTGCTAAAACTGTGAGAAGTAGGAAATAGATATCTTAAAGGTACCAATAGGAATTCACTTGTTGTATAACCCCCATGTATGTTTCTCCCCTTTTACTGGCTTGTAACCCTTAAAGGACTTTGTGGAAGCAGGAGGAATGCAATTGCAATGTAATTAACACTGGAACAACTTGTTTCCCCCCTTAGAGGATTATGTCATTAGCTGCTTCAATTGTGCATGAAATATAAATTACATTGCTCAGAGGCATCACATTTTAAGAGACACAATCCTAAGTGATGGGGCTTGCCAGTGCAGATTATGTTCCCTGTCCAAAGTAGCAGAAGGTCAGTTGTACAAAGCTTGTATATTTTTTCACCATTCTTTTTCTTCTTTCTTGCCTGTAGGAATTTCCCCCAATAAACCAATGCAAAGGGGCATTATACATCCTAGCTGTAGAATCATACAGAATTCTGGGTCTGTTTGGCATTATCTGATCATAATAAAATTTCAAAATTGGTTTTTCTGTGGCTTTATAGTGCCAGAACATCAACTTTAATTTCCTTTTACTTTGTCACCCCAAAGAAAATGTTTTCTATGAATGAAAATACCCCTGCTCTGTATTGCTCATGGGTATCCCCCCAAACTCCATCCCACCTCAACCCACCATTTCTTGAACAATTGTGAGAAGGGGCTAAAATCATGCCCCCAGAAGCTTCCAGGTGGTGTGATTTAGGGCCTTGTCCAGGTGGTCTGGGATTGTTTTAATATTAGGAGCATTTTTCCAACAGTGGATTTAAACAACAACAACAACAACAATTGTTTCCCACTGGGATCAAATAGGTCTGTTCAATTTTCAAGGTCCCAAGTAGTCAAGTACAGCACCCAGACACCTCTGGATTCATAACTGGCCATTTTCAGCCACTACACTCGGGTTCAGGCTGATGGTGCAGTAGGATCTAGGGCTGGATCTAAGGAGTTGCCCCAAAAAGCCAGCTTTCAGAGCCACATGCAGCCCACAGGTTGCACTCTTCCTTCTCCTGATATACATGGATGGCAGGATGAAGTAGCAGGAAGAAGAGAGAATGTACCACATAATCCTGTGGTGTTGCATCTCTCAACCTGTTCTAACTCTGCCCATGGCCAACTTTGGCCCTTTCTACCACTAGTATGTGAGCCCTAATTTGAAAGGATATTTATCCCCCTCAGCATTAAAGAGAATATTGTCCATATCCTTGCATAACAATGAAGATCTCTGACGGCCATTGCACTTGCTGTGTATGCCTTCAAGTCATTTCTGACTTATGACGATCCAAAGGTGAATCTTTTCTTGACAGGTTTTATTCAGAAAGGGTTTGCCTTTGTCTCCCTCTGAGGTAATGAGAATGTGACTTGCCCAAGGTCATGCAATGGGTTTCCCTGGCTGACAGGGGATTCAAGCCTGGCTTTCAGAGTCATACTTTAGTCATAGTTTTCCCTTTGGTATGAGTTTATTGAACTAATTTGATAATCAAAATTCTTCATTTTAGCAGCTGTGGAATTTTCTGACAATTTGGTTATTCCATTTTCACAGCCCCTTTTAGCTTAATCTTTAACATGTAGGATAGGGTCAGAGCTAACCAAATAATTTTGCATTACACACAGGTGAAATCAAAGTGGGTGTCTCTGCCTGTAGTTGGATGTGGGATTTTTCATACTATGCAGTGATGTAAACCTTCTTTGGCAAAGATCTGTGCATTGCTGAACAGGGCAGAAAGCTTGCATTGAACGTGCTGTGATTCCTGTTTGGAAACTGCCACTCATGGAATATGGTATTAGATGCATCATTATGTGAATGATGATGAAACTATCAAATTGCTCATGTTACTGTCCATGGCATGAGTGGTTTGATGCAACAGGATCCTGGCCCTTATTTCTATTTTGGCTGTAGCTCTTCACCTAGCTACAGCCAAACATTGTCTATTGTTCCCCCCCCCCCTCTCTCTGGCTTTTCTTCGCTAACGAAGATTCAGGAAGGACTCATCTCATGCTTTCTACAAGCGTGTTGATGACTAAAAAGGCTGATCCAAGATAAACATGTCTGGTTACAGAAAGCACAGCAGAAAGTCTCCTTGGGTGATGTTTCCAAGTTGTGGTTCTTTCTGCGTTGTTGTTTCTCTTTGAGAATCATTCAGTGTGAGTTCTCGAAAGAGGATGCAGCATTGTGGAGAGTGCGTCTCCATGCCTCCCGACGTGAGGCCAGGGCAGACCATTGTTGGTGATCAATTTGGCCGAGCTTGAGATGTTGTTTCAGAGAGTCTTTGTATCTCTTTTTTGGGGTGCCCCTCTTATGCTGACCCGTGACGAGTTCACCGTAGAGTACTATTTTTGGGAGGCGGTGGTCCTCCATCCTAGAAACATGCCCTGCCCAGCACAGCTGCGTTTTCAATAGCGTGGCCTCAATGCTAGTGATCTCTGCTTGCTCCAGGTCAGCAACATTTGTCACATAGTCAGTCCAGTGTATATTTAGGATTGTGCATAGACAGCACTGATGAAAGCGTTCAAAGAGTTGTAGATGTTGGCGATAGGTGACCCATGTTTCAGACCCATAGAGGAGAATGTACAAGTACAATGGCTCTGTACACACTGATTTTTGTGCTTCGCCTCAGGTGTTTGTTATTCCAGACTCTTTTGTGAAGCCTTCTGAATGCACTATATGCCTTTGCTAATCTGTGATTGATCTCTTTATCAATCTTGGCATCTGAGGAGATGATACTTCCCAGGTAGGTGAACTGCTGGACAGACTTAAGCACAGATTTGCCTATGGTGACGTGGGGATGATAGTGCTCTTCCTGAGGTGCAGGCTTCACTTTTCTTCAGGCTGACTTCCAGCCCAAACAGCTCTGCAGCTGTTGCAAAGCAGGATGTTAGGTACTGCAGAGCTGCTTTTGTATAGGCAACAAGGGCAGCATCGTCAGCAAAAAGCAGCTCATGGACTGGACAGTTTAGAGTCTTCATGCAAGCCTACAGACAGCTTAAGTTAAACAAGCTACCATCAGTATGGTAACGTATATAGATGTCGTCTTCTTCTTCGAGATCTGCTGTAGCCCTTTGGAGCATCATGCTGAAGAAGATTGTAAATAGAGTTGGAGTGAGAACACAACCTTGTTTCACACCATTAGTTATTAGAAAAAGCTCTGAGAGAGCATCGCTATATCTGAATTGACCATGCTGGCCTCATGTAGCAAGATAATCATTTTGAGGAATTTGTGAGGACATCCTAGTCGTTCCAGGATCTGCCACAGCTCTTTTCTACTCACAGTGTTGAAGGCTTTGGTAAGGTTGACAAATGTTACATAGAGTCCTTTGTTCTGCTCTCTACATTTCTCTTGCAGTTTTCTAAGAGCAAATACCATATCTGTAGTGCTTCTATTATTTCTGAAGCCACATTGGCTTTCAGGGAGAAGTTCTTCTGCAAGAGCAGGAACTAATCTGTTCAGGAGTATCCTTGCAAGGATTTTTCCAGCAATGGAGAGCAGTGTTACACCTCAATAGTTTGAGCAATCAGATTTTGCTCCTTTTTTGTTATACAGGGTGATGATAACTGCATCTCAGAGATCTGATGGCAGTTCACCTTTTTCCCAGCAACTCACAAGGAGCTCGTGGAATTTAGCATGGAGTACATGACCTTCGTGTTTCCAAGCTTCAGGTGTGATTCCATCAATCCCGGCTGCCTTGCCATTTTTCATCTGCTGTATGGCCTTAATGATTTCTTCCAAAGTGGGAGCCACATCCAGTTCATTTTCATCGGTTGTTGTATCATATGTTGGATAGCTGAGCTTTGGACTACTCGGTTGGCACTGAAGTGACTTTGGAAATGTTCAGCCCATTGATTCAGGATGAAGGCTTTGTCTGTGATTAGTGTTTGACCATCCGTACTATATAAGGAGCTTTGGACCTGATAAGTAGGTCCAAACACTGCTTTAAGAGCTTCATAGAATCCTCTGAAATCACCCAGATCTGCACAACATTGTGTCTTTTCTGCTAAATTGATCCACCACTTGTTCTGAATATCTCAGAGTTTTTGTTGGAGTTTACTATAGGTGAGACGGAAGGCTGCTTTTCTTACATGGGAAGATGGCTGAGCGAGGTGTGCCTGATGAGCAGTTCTCTTCTTTGCCAACAGTTCCTGTATCTCTTGGTTGTTTTCATCAAACCAATCTTGGTTTTTCTTCCGGGAGAACCCAAGGGATTCTTCCGCAGACTGCAGGATACTGTTTTTACTATGTTGCCAATGCACTGTAGGAGAAGAATCTATAGGATGGTCTTCAAGTTTTGATTGCAGATTTGCCTGGAAGTTATGGCAGCTTGTTGAAGATTGTTGACTTGGAGTCTCCTCTTTAAGATGCCACCCTTCTTAGGTTTGAGTTTAAGATGAACCTTTAGTTTGCATCTTACAAGGCGATGATCTGTTTGACATTCTGCACTGGGCATCACTCAAGTATGATGGACATCACAAATGTTTCTCTGGCGTGCTAGAACATAGTCAATGAGGTGTTTGGATCAGGGATGCATCCAGGTTGTCTTCAAGCTATCTTTCTGCTGAAAGATAGTGTTTGTAATAGTCAGCTGCTGTTCTGTACAAAACTCTAGCAGGAGGTGTCCGTTATCATTAGAGTTTCCAACACCATGCTTGCCTAGAACACCTTTCCAGGCTTCGAAGTTCTTTCCTACTGTGGCATTGAAGTCACCAAGGATAATGATTTTATATTCTGCAGGAACTTTTGTATGGAGACGAGCTTCACTAAGAGCAGCGATGTCAATATTAAGTTGTGATAGTTCATGGGCTATTAGAGCAGAACGATGCTCAGGACATCCACTATCTGCAGAATCTTGCATGGTTCTGATGTTCCAGCATCTAAGCGCCAGTCTGTTTGCACCTTTGGAGGCCGGTGCGTGCCCTTGTATCTTTGTTTTTGTTTGACCACATCAGAAGATGCCCATTGACCACAGCTCGCCAACCGGGTAGATGGAGGTGAGCTTTCTTTAGGCCACCTTTTCTAGGCCCCTCTCTGTATGGAGCAAGCAGTGCTTTCCTTAAAAAAAGGCTGCTTGGTCATTCAGGATGAGACTGTCATCTCCCGGTCAGTCTTGAGCAACCAAAGTCCTGAACCACCTGCATGCAGGGTTGGGTCTGCGGCTTCCAGTGCATCTTTCACCTGCCATTTCGTCCCTCACCTATCGCTACAAGACTTTTTTGGGGGGGGATCAGATGTATCCTTCGAGCCTGTGCAATGGAATTTTCTGGTGGAGTGCACCATGCACAGAACTGGCCTCAGCCTTTAAACCAGAGGTTAATCTGCCAAGGCCAAGCAAGCAAGGATGGTGGCAGCGAGATTCTCGGGTCATAGGATTAGAGTTTCCTTCTCTTAGATGGTTTACCTTACAGGGTTAGAGGAGCATCATCTGCCCGGGTTTGGGATTGGAGTTTTCCTTCTCCTAGGATGATTGTCATAAGGCTAAAGAGCTCATCCTGCCCTTTGACGCTCTTAGTCAGAACCTTCGGTTGTGACCTGTCTGGCATGGGAGGCCCTACTGGTGGCTGTTTATGCCACCACCAGCATAGCTCACAGCTTCATTAGGGTACGCAAGCCTCTCCCCCACAACAAGGGGGCGTCAATGGAGAGGTGTTTTCCCTCTACTGAAGCAGTAAAAGGCCATGGCAGTGTCCCTGGGATTGACAGATGAAGGGGTGGGGAAATGCAAAGCAGTGTGTGCAGAGTGTTAGGCAAGCTCTTGGCGGTTTTGATTTTAGAAAATGAATTCAAATTAACGCTTAGAACCAAGAAATATTGGCCGAAATCGTGTTGTTTGTCCCAGTTAGAGTAGAGGCATTGACCCAATTGGATTTAACACTTCAGATTTAGATTAGTGTTGACTCACTATTCCACAGTTGATTTAATTGGTCTGATTTCCCAAATGTGATTTTCCAAATGTGGAAAAGGTACGACCACTAGCGTTGCCAACAACAGAATTCAGGTTCTGGTTCTTAAAGTGGATCTCTATCTTCTCTGGATAGAGTTTGCCAGCCTGAGCTGTTGAAACAATGCTACATCACACTGCCTTGCAGACTTAAAAAATCTTGAATACAATCTACATTTCCTTACAGTCAAAAGCCCCATTCCTATTAAAACCAGTGAAGCTGGATTGCATCCTTGTCATATGTACGTTTATTCAGACACAAGTCCCACTGATTTTATAAGGCTGCAGTTCTGAGTTTTGCAGATCTCACATTAGCAAGAAATCAGAGTTTTGTTTTTGTTTTAATACATTTTCTCTTGAAAACATTTAAGGTGCAACACATAGAACAGAAAGAACATATACTTATTGTGCACTTGTATGTATTCATCCACTCTTATAGGTGGATGAATACTTTTTTTTTGACCACTGGGGAAAACAGACCATCCTTCCACATTCTATTTTCAACAAGCAGAGGAGAACACCCCCACCCCATTTGAATGGCAAATATCTTCATGTTAGGTTGCAAGAAAACCTTGCTTATAGGGATGAGTCTCATTTCTAATCTTAGCTGTGGAAGACCAGCAGAAGCCAATTTGGGATGGAATGGTATAAATTCTCACTCTCATTTAGCTTGTCTGCCTGACAGATGCATGCTGGTGGAATTACTTTGTGGGTTCAGGCGTGTGGGTCTGGCAGCCATAAACCAAATTTTCATATAGAATACAAGTCTTCCAGGGGTGGCATATGTGTTTTATTTTCATGAGTTATAGCAACCACTTTATTCCAAAATGGCCAGGCCACAAGTGATGAGGGGTGGTTGCGGTATTGCAAGGGAAGGAGAAAAATGAGGCCAAACCAACTACAGAGGTACATACAGCATTAATGTCATATGAGAATGTTTTCTCTATCTTTCTGGGTGTCTGGGCACACATTTAACATTCATATTAAATGTTCTCATAGGCTAAATGATGCTAAATATTACTTCTGCTTTGTTGTAAATGTGTCCTCTTAAACTAGGACTCCAGAACTATTTTTGAATTGGCTCAAAATGGCAAGCAGGTCATTAGTAATTTTGCATACTTACCAGTAATTTTTTATAGAAGAGTGAAATACATTGCATTCAAATCTTCATCATCATCACCTCAACCACCATCACCACCACCAAAATGAAGCACTTACTAGTCTGACTACCATGAAATCAGGGGGAAAATAATAACTGATAAAACTGAGTAAATTAAGAATTAATTAATAAAATCAATGTATCAAGCCAAAGGAAATATTTATAAGACCATATTTAATGAATTCAAAGGGGACATTTTGATCTTTTAACATTCCTGCCCCTCTAGTATACCACCTTAAAATAAGAAGCTGGAGAAATATGTGAAATATATAGGATTGCAAAGCTTCTCAACAGAAATGGCAAAATGTGTATATCTACTAGGTCTAAAACGTCTCCTGATATAAAATCTGAAATTACAGGTATATAGTGAAGTAGCTACAAGAACAAGAACAGACAGTGGAGAGTTCCTAAAAGATTTGTCTAGATTAATGAAACGGGGATTCAAATGGTAAATGAAAAAGGGTAGAAAGAATATGAGATTTAAAAAATCTAAGTGTGGGAAGAAGGAAAACTGTCAGATTCTGATGAAGCGGAGAGGAAAATTTTCACAGTTTTATTTGTTCCTTTTCTTGAATTTCAGTTTGTTGTATAATTCAGAACATGAATCATGTGTTATATCAAGCTCTGATTTTTACAAAACTATGGTTTGGAACTGGTTTGTTTTAAAACTGACCCGAGTGTGTTATAAATCAGATCTCCACTCTAGATGACATGACAAGCCAAACGTCTCAAAAAACTAGGGTGAAAGCTGACAAAGCTCTCCTCCTGGCCATACAGGAGGAAAACAAGAGGGAAAGAGAAAACACAAGCCATAGAACAGGTCTCTCTCCTGACCACTCTCATCTTGTTAGCATGCCCTGTGATACAGTCCATTTTGAGAAACCTGTGGCTGCTCTGTCAGACAGTCCCCTTCTCCATTTTATTGGCTTTGGATATGGATGAAGTGAGCAGAATGGTATTATTTCACCATTTTACATGCATTGTATTCCTTTAACTATATGTTACCAACATGCCACACACCTGTCTCTCATAACATATTGTTTGGATGTTAGATGAACAGTCTAGAGAACTAGAACATCAAATTTGTTATCTGCATTGGCAAAGGATTTCAGGGTAACTAAAACTGAGCAAATTAAATGGGGCTGACTAGGTGCTAAGTTAACCAAGTGCATCATTTCAGGGTAAGGCAGACATAAAAATTGGAACATTCAGGATTTCCCCAGAGATACAGCTGCAGAAGTTTGGAATTCCTCTCCACATCTGAAAAGAGAAAAGAGGTGCTGATTAAAGATTACTGCAGTTTAGGAGAGCATAAAATCTTTCAGTTTATATAATGTGTACCTTAGCAAAATAAAATGTTTCCACCTATAAAATTTTTATAGTGCTTCCTTTTAAAGTTCTAAAACATGTTTTCTCTTTGAATTGCACAACATGAGCTCTTTGTGATAGCATGCTCTCTCCCTGCCCTTTATCTGTAGGAATATTAGGACAAGAGTTGCTACGCTGAACTTTATTTTTCTCTAGCAACCTATGTTAGCTGCAGTCACGTTTACTGGGCTTGCTACTAAAGAATCTGCCGACATTTACAGAAAGTTAAAACCAAATTTAGTACAGGAGCAGAGCCGGAACTCTTTCTTGCTTGAATAAATAGGCAGAAAATGCTCTTTATGGTGGCGTCTTTTACAATGGATTGCCTCTGACATGGAGTGTGGGCAGTTTTTGTCTTCATTTTGCAATTCACTATAAAGTCCTTGCTGACTTCATTGTTTACATTGCTACTTCTTTTTTTTTTCTTTTCTTGTTCCCACAAGCTGGAATCTTCTGCTTATAAGTAACATCTAGACAGTCTCATTTGAACACTAGAGTTCCTACTGTCCTTCTTACATTATGGAAGTATGCAGCAGATATAATAGCCACCACAGCTTCAGGCTCCTTTCCTCCTGTTTGATGGACAGGCCCATTTCCAATATGTGTGGCTGATTCTTATATTGGTACTAAGAAAGGACAATGATGGACATTCAAGTTTCTCCTTACCCAAACAAATACAGTATCACATAATGACAACTGTATGCATTGTCTCAATGGGCAATTGCATTTTGTGCCCTTGTATGGGCCTATATAAAACATTTGATACAAGCATTCTCTCTACATTTTGCGACTGGAGGACAGAGTAGCAAATCTCCAACTTGGGACATCTGGCCATATGACTAATCTCCTGAGGAAAAAATAAACTACTGCTGGTTGCTCAGCAGTTTGGCAGCTTCTTTCTTCCCAGCTTCATACACCCAATATAAAGAATGAAACAGAACTTAATGAATATAGAAAGATGAGTGCCATAAAACCTTCAAGGTTTAGTAAACCATGATCTACTCTAAGTGCTTGCTTGAGGCCATTTCTGAGTGCCTGTCAAACCCATCTCTCTAGGATATGGGACACATAACAGGGCACCTTGCAGATTAAATGGGTCATTCACCACTCTTTAGTAAATGTATTAGTATAATACTGAAAATACTTCTCCTCGTCGATTAAATACATGTATGCCGTTTCATATATGCACACCAGTTGATATAGAGCTTGGAGAAGTAACTTTTTGGACTAAAGTTCCCCAAACTCCCCATGGCATTTTGCCAGGCTGGCTGGGAGTTTTAGGAACTATGATTAAAACATATTACTAAGCTCTGAGTTCATGGTTAAAGTGAATCACCTGGTACATGGGCATGTTATATGCAGAGAAAGAATTCTGTATAAAGATGATCCTTCTGGATGTGGTGCGGTGTACAAAAAAAGATATCATAAAGGGAAACCACATGTCCATCCTTGGGATATTAGCAGATGATGCTTCAGCATTGTGCATGCATCAGACACAGAAAATCCTATCATCTTGTGGGGGAGGTGGAACTGTTCCAGGTACTTCTCTCCTAGGGTTGTCAAGTCTTAGGGTGCCAGCTAAAATCTCAGAGAATTGCTATGCTTCTCTGAGCCTTCAGGTAGAGTGACAAATTGTAGGGTGAGCAGCAGCAGAGGAGAGGAATGCCTGTACACTCATCTCCATCCATTTCCAGGTGGAACCAGGGCTCTCTAGCTGAGCTCAAAGGTGTTTGTATTGCACTTTGGCACAATCTGTCCATGAAAAATTCAGGAGCAAGGGGAATGGACTGGGGAGTGAAAGAACGGGTGCACATATTTCAGCCTATGGTGCCATTAGAGCGAAGCAGAAAATGGAGTTTCCCTGTCATGACTCAAGAGTATTTTTGTAGAAACCACGAGAGCAGGGGTGCCTGCTAAGAAATCTAACAAAACAAAGCTCCCTGACTGCTGGTGAGAGCTTTTTATAAGCCTCAGTAAGAGGTGAAATTATGCCACCTACCCTGTAGATTAGCCTATATGTGGTGTGAGACCTAGTAGGAATATTGGCAACTACTGAAGATGCTGGACACATTTTGCCAGTGATGTATTTAAATCTTTTACTCCTAGTCTCAGGTCTCAACCTTCAAGTTTCAAGTTGAGCCTCAGGTCCTTGCAAGATACTTTTATATCAAGTCTTAAATTGAGTCTCAAATCTGAAAGCCAACTTTTAACAGAAAGAAAGGAGGGGGCACTTTTTTCAGAAGGGGACACCAAGTGCATTAAGCAATGGGCTTGGTTTTCTCAGCAGCTGTCAGAGGAGCCTTATAAAGCTTTTCAAAAGCTTCAGAAGGATATTTCCACCTTAAGCACATTGCCCAACATATTTGCTGTTACCTTCTGAGAAATATGCCCCACACTTTGGCTGCATCTGCACTGCAGAAATAAGGTAGTTTGATACCATATTAACTGTCCTGGCTCAGTTCTATGGAATCCTGGGATTTGTGGTTTGTTCTGGCACCAGAGCAGAAGGCTAAAAATCTCATAAAAATACAAATCCCAGAATTCTAAAGCCTTGAGTCATGGCAGTTAAAGCAGTCAAACATTATTTCTGCAGTGCAGATATAGCTTAAAATTCCACTTTAACTGCCATGGATGCATCCTATAGAATCCCACAGTTTGTAGTTTGGTGAGATGCTATTGAATTCTGGCTGAGAATTCTAAATGAAGTCTCCTTAAACTGAAAATCCTATGGCAGTTAAAGTGAAATCATATTGCTACAGGCCTGTAGTGTGGAAGGGCCCTTGATTGCCCTCATGCCCATTTCCCCAGTCCACTGGTCCCAAAGTATGCCATCTTCCTGCTGATAGGGATAGAAATGAAGTTGTTCCGCTAATGTTGGTGGACCTCATGTCCCAGCAGCCCAACTCACAATAGCCAATGGTGAAGAATGCTAGGGGCTGTAGTCTAACAAACATCTGGAGGACTGCAGAGTTCACACCCATGTGGCCTAGCCCATGCAATATGCATCCTTTCAAAATTTCTGCTTTTAAAACTTAAAACCCTTTCTTATAACAAATATTTTTAAATATGTTTATCTGATAGTAGTTATGGTGTTGCCTTTAATGCAGTATGTTTCAGTTATGAATTCCAAATGTAAAACACAATTTTCTTGTATTGTTTGTTGACCCTAACTCTAGGATATACTGTGTCATTAGATAAGTCTTTTTTTTAGTGCAGTCAAAGATTGTGTTGGATTTGTTTGATTGTTTGATCATTTAACAATCTGCTCAAATATAGTTCCCAAAGTAACTGAGTAAACTGTGAAGAGAAAACTATCTGTGAAATCACATTTTTGCGAATTAGACCAATTGTAATACATGTAATAGCAGTGGAGTTAGCCTAAACATTTTGATCTAATTAAATCTGATCTGAGAATGTATTACTGTATATAGCTTAAATACAGTTTCAACATTTAGGCTGTAATTCTATTGGTTTCTCTCAATCAGAGTAAATCCATTGAATCAGTTACTGAAGGCTGAGTCAACATGTCAGTAAATCCAACTAATGCAATGAATCTACTCCAGTTGGGGCTAACAGTGGGTTTAGGCTTTAGTTTGCTTTAGTTATCTCAAGCCAGTGGCTTGAGCATTGGAATTTGACTCTGGAGACTCTAGAGACCAGGATTTGATTCCCTGCTCAGCCATGATGTTGGGTGAGTCCCACACCCTTAGTCCCAGAAACCCCTGTGATAGAGTTGCCTTAAGGTTGCTGTAAGTCGGAAACAACTTGAAGGCACACAACAATAAACAACAAAGTCATCATCTTCATGTAGCTGTGTCTGGATGTGTGTAGTTATGTTTGTGCCCCTTCCCAGGATAGTGAAATATTTCAGGTATGTCTGCTTACCATCTTAATTTTCCTTTGGAAGGGAACACCTGGCCATTTATTACAGTCTTGAGATATGTGTATTTGATTAAAATATACAGATTGGGAAGAGACCCCTGAAGCAGCTAGCAGCCAACAAAAGCAGCAGCTCCAAGGCCTTTCAGGGCCTAGGAGCCTACAAAAGCAGCAAGCCCAGCTTCCTTCCCAGTGTCCTTGAGTGTAGTGGAGGAGGTCCTGGCAGCAGCACAGCATCAACCAGCAGTCAGCAACAGTTCTAACAACAACAATTGCTAGGAGCAGAAGCGGCAGCACGGCAGCAACTGGCAGGGCCAGGGCAAGGCTTCCTTTCTGCTCCTCCTCCATCTCTCCTGGCAGTGTGGTAGCATGGCAGCACCTGCAAGACTGGGCGAGGCCTTAAATCCTGCTCCCGACCACAAGCTTCCCGCTGGCAACAGTGATGCAGCGATGGCTGGCAGGACCAGGGCATGGCCTCAAGTTTGCTTACCTCTTTAGTTAAACAGTTTAAGGGCAAGTAGCATAAAAGTTTAACACCCAGGGACTTCTGGTAAAATGATGGAGTGAAAGGTTGCTGGCCGCAAACACGGGTGGCAAAGTAACTGGAAACGTGGTGTTTATTAGCCAGGCAGAAGTCAATCTCTGGCTAGAATTGTCCCCCTGATGAAGGGGACATGAATGGGCTCCTGGGGATCTGAACCAGCAATCTTGTCAGAAGCCTGGAGGGAACTTTAGGTCAGAGGACGCAGAATGCTGGGGAACATGAGCAGGCTGCAGCCACGTTTCTGAGCCCTAGTGCTCTAGCTCTGCTGGCCAAAAAATTTAACTAAATACAACTAAATATAACTAAATCTAATCCTGGTGAAACTGTGAATGAAATCACCATTAGAAAAATAAGATAATACTACTGGAGGGAGAAACGAAAAAAATCGGGGTCTATACTCCCTTCACAACAGAAGCCCGATATGGCGCAATGTGGTGTTTAGAAACCGGAGAAGACTTTTGAAAGGACTGAAAAAATCCATTGTACACCTGAAAGTTTATTTGATAAAATAAAATAAAATTGATAAGAGAAACAGGTTGCAAGAGAAAGAACAACAACAACAACAAAAGAATAAAGAAAAACAAGGAATAAAGTGAGTTAAGTAGAAAGAGAGAGGAAAGCAGCGAAAACTCAAAGTAGAAGAAGGAGTGAAGAAAGAGAAGGTGAAAGAAGATCAGTTTGGAGCCAAGGGAGGAAGACACGGAGGCGACGGAAGGTGAGAGGAGACCAGAGGAGTGGGATCGAGAGCGGAGGGGTATGAAAGCAAGAGGAGACCAGAAAGAGTGAGATCGAGAGCAGTGGTGAGAAGAGACCAGTGTGGGGATCAGAAGGAAGGCGAAAGGAGACCAGTTTGGAGCTGAGAGAAGGAGAAGCTGAGTGCAGAGGAGAAGGAAGGCAGCCTTCAACACACCTCTTTTTGCCAATCTAAAATGGGCCTATATACACATTGTCTAAACTTTCAAATAGAAGAGTGTGAGGGGTAAAAGATATTTGTATCTTTGTTAAAGGCAAACTTTCATTGTACTGGTCTGGTGGTAATTTAAAAAGGGGGGGGGGAGAAAAGGGGGGATTAAGAGATCTTATTGATATTTTTCATAAGGTTAAATGACATACAGTTCAAAGAAAAAAAGGCACAGTCTTTAACTCAATCCCAAACCTCCTCAACTGATAGAAGATTCTCAGCTGAACTTGACACTCCAGATCCAAATTTAAATTTTTTGGAGGCGATACAAAATATGCAAGTGGAATTTAGACTGGAATTGAAAGAATCTTAAGAAGAGATACGACAAGATTTTAAGAGAGAAATTGATGAATTGAAAGGAACAATAAAAGATTTAGCAATAGATGTCAGAGAAATTCATAAGGGTATAGGAGTTTTACAAGATAAAACGAGACAATTGGAAGAAACAACTAAAGATCTCAAGCTGAATCAGGATAAAGAAAGAGAACAGAACTTAGTGAAGGAAGCTAAACAAAGACGGAAATGTATTAAACTTCGAGGTCTGAAAAAGCAGCAAAATGAAAATCTGTACAAAACTATATTACTGGTGTTGGCAGATTTGATAGATCTCTCAATAGACTTTATGAACATTGAAACTGATAAAATATATCAAATAAACTCAATTATTGCTAGGAAAAGAAACTTACAACGAGACATTGTAATTTACTTTACCAGAGAAAGAATATGAGATCAGATCATTCAGGCAAGTTACAAAAAAAGAGTAGTGATTAGTGACACAGAAGTCAAACTATTCAAAGATATTCCCTCCCAAATTTTACAAAGAAGAAGGGAATACGTATTTCTAACTAGTTACAAACTATGAAAATCAAATACAGATGGGAACCTATTGAAGGAATTTTTCTAATGTAGTGTGGTAAGGATCTAAGAATAAATTATGTCGAGAAGGCCAAAGAATTGTATGTCAAACTAAACAAAGAAGACTTGAATGGAAGAAAGGCAAGAATGGATAAAAACATAAATGATAACGGAAATCTAGAAGATCAAGTTGTTGGAACTGAATGTGGGAAAGAAAAGGCACTTCAACTGGAGATTGAAAGCAAAGAACTTATAGGCAGTGACAAGGACACAGTGGAGATTGACCCTTTAGAGGATACCAAACCAAAAAAAAAGGCAAAAAGAAGAAATCAGAGTATAATTTTTGTGAATTAAATAGTAAATTGAAGATGAAGTTGATATCATGGAATGTTAAAGGAATGAACTCTCCCCATAAAAGAAAATAGATTTTTCACATCTTAGAAAAGGAACAAGCAAGTATTATTTGTATTCAGGAAAAATACCTTAGAAATCCAAAATTAGGCCAAGCGTTTATTTCAGCAAGAAAAACAAAAAGAAGTGGGGTGGTGTTGTATGTGAAAAATAATATTCCAGCCAAAGGAGTAATTAAAGACACTAATGGAAGGTTTATAGGTATTGAAATAGAAATAAATAATAAAAAGACAGTGATAGTGGGCATATACAGTCCTTTGGAAAATAAAGTTAAATTTTATCAAAACTTGACAAACAAACTCCTTGATTTGGATCATGACCAAACAATAATTATGGGAGATTGGAACGGCATTATTAATCCCTCAGTAGATAGAAGTTCATCAAAGAAAAGTAAAGAAAATCAAGGCAAACTTCTGCAGACAGCATTTAAATTGATGGATATTTCCATGTTAGTAGATCCTTGGAGGCTGAAGGAAAGAAGCTCAAGGGAGCATACCTTTTCCTCAAAACTGCACAAATCAGCCTCCAGAATAGACATGTTCTTGATTTCACAATCTATGATAAAGGATATTCAGAAAGTAAAAATTGCTGGGAAGAAAATATCAGATCATAATATAATCAAGATGGAGCTGAAACAAGCGCCGAAAGAATTCATTTGGAGAATGGATGAAAACCTTCTGAGAAATGAAACAATGCAACAACAGGCAAAAGACTTATTACACCGGTTCTTTCAAGAAAATATGAATAACGAAGTAAAAACCCCAATAGTGTGGGACGCCAGTAAAGCAGTTATCAGAGGGTTCTTCATTAAAAAACACGCAGAATGAAAGAAACAAAGAACAAAAAAGATGGAGGAAATTTTGAATGAGATTCGGAATATAGAAAAAGAAATAATGGATAATCCTAATAAGAAAGATCTGCTCACAGACTTAAATAAGCTAATGAAAAAAATGTCACAGTTGTTGGTGGAAGAAGTGGAGAGGAAGATGAAATATGTTAAACAAAAGCATTTTGAATTCGGTAATAAACCAGGCAAACCAGGCCTATAGACTGAGGAAAATGCAACAAAGAAAGTCTATTATGGAAATTAAGGAAGGTGACAAAATCTACAAAGATCAAGGGAATATCCAACAAGTATTCGAACAGTTTTATAACAACTTATAGAAGGAAAAACAGAACAAACAATTAAACAAGGACATTATTAAATACATAGCAAAACAAAGATTACTAACATTTCTGAGGAAGCAAGGAAAATGTTAAACAATAATATAACCATGGCAGAAGTGACAGAAGCGATTAAAGACATGAAATCTGGGAAATCACAAGGACCTGATGGGTTTACAGTGGCTTACTATACAAGTTTTGGAAGAAGAACTTGCAATGCCGCTGCTTAAAATGTATAATGAAATACTGCTGGAAGGCATTCCAGAATCCTGGACATTGTCACACATCATCTTAATACCAATAATAATAATAATAATAATAATAATAATAATAATATTTTATTTGTATTTCTCGCCTCCTTTGAAGGAACTCCAAAATTACTGTCTTATCTCGCTTTTGAATTTGGATTATAAAATTTTTATGAATATATTAACTAAAAGGATTAAAAAAAGTTCTCCAAGATATAATAAATGAGGATCAATGGAAGAAGTGAACAGGGTGAAATATCAGGATATATTAAGTTGGACAGGAGAGAACCCTAGTTTAATGGAAAGAGTCACTAATGGATAATCAATTTCACTTGGTTTCAATACAGGCAACTTGATGGAAGAATGAAAATGGATCTGAAGCTAAAAAAAAGAATGAATTTGATAAAGCTTTTTTGGTCAAGAAAGAGGAAATATAGCAAGAATTTATAAAACATTGTTAAAATTAGAACAAGAAACAGAATTTATAAAACCTTATATCATCAGCTGGGTGCAAAACATAGAACATTCAATCCCATTAGAAAAATGGGAAAGAGCCTGGGGGCCAGATTTAAAATTTACACTAAGTATGGACATTAAGGAGAACTTCTATAAACTGGCCCTTAGATGGTATTACACCCCATCAAGATTGAGTAAAATGAGAAAAGCAAACAGTCCTACTTTCTGGAAATGTAAAGAATCAAAGGGCAACCTCTTCCACATGTGGTGGACATGTCCTTACGCAAAAAGATTCTGGTCGCAAATACACTATAAAATACAAACAATTATACAAATTCCAATAAAAATAAAACTGGAGCTCTTCCTTTTAAATATGATTGACGATGAAGCTGGTAAATTGAGGAAACATCAAAAGATCTTGTTATACCTAATCACAGAGGCAAGGGTAATTTATGCTAAAAGCTGGAAAACTGAAAAAATACCAACAGGAGAAGAATGGGAACTCAAAGTATTAAGAATACATGGAAATGGATAAACTGACACAATTGTTAAAGGAAAAATCCTTAGAAAAGTGCGAGGAGGATTGGAGATGGGTAAAAGAGTTTATTGATGTTAAATCTGGAAGCTCCTAAGCCCTGTTGAGTAAAAGGTGTATAAAATATATTAGAAATTATTAATGGTCATCTAAACAATCCAGTGTCGTTGGATGACAGTTACACATATCCAATATATACACAGAAGATATCAATTTTGTATACATTGATATACACAGAATATATCATTCTCCGAAGATGCCAGCCACAGATGCTGGCATAATGTCAGAAAGAAACTCTTCTAGAACATGGCCACATAGCCCGAAAGCTCCACAAAAAACTATATATCGATTTGAATAATAATTAAACAAAAAGAATGGCATGGCTATAAAAAAATTATATTTTTGCTGATATCAAAGAGCTAATGTGGTTAAATCCATCAGGATTAACTGTGAACACTTTAAGCAGACTAAACAGAACAAAGTACATTATATATGGAATGTGAGTTGTAGAGAATATATAGCAAATCTGAACATACAGAATAGTTGATGTTGTGATGTACTTGAAGCGTTATGAGTCTGTATATAATTTTGTTTATTTTAATATGAAAATAATAAAAAATAAATATATGTACAGATTGTGCAGATTTCATATTACTGTCAACCATATTACTGTTTTGTAATAATACAAAACACAGCATTACAATATCCGAATCCAGTTAGAAGAGGGGAATAATGACAAACACAGAAACAGCAACTGTGGCAGGTCTGAGAGATGTAACATTTCAAAATATTGCCATCTTAGTAAAAAATATTCATCCTCCAAGAAAAATAAGCAAGGGGGCTGATTAGGAGACATTCACAGATCAGGAGAGATTATGTATTTTCTGACCATGACCCTTCCCTTGATGGAAACAATAATACAGGAGTGACCATTTTCACCTCAGTGGGATTACAGGAGAACATCTGTCTACCATTACAAGGGAAACCTGCTGGCCAAAAGGTTTAGATGCAAAACATTACAACACCTTTAAAACAACTCTTCTGTATTTAGGCATTAATTTAAAAGACAATAGCAAGGCATACATTTATAAGAAGTAAACTAAATCAAACGTTGGGCCGGTACAGACTGGCCTTTTAAGGGGCCCCCGTCATGTGCTAGGGTTGCCTCGGGGCAGGGCTTTCACACGCCCCGCAACCCTAGCATGTGACAGGGGCATCAAGATGGTGGCACTCTGTTTACATGGGCGCCGCCATCTTTACGTAAGTGCTGCGCAGCATCTACATGGCGCAGCACGATGCTTACGTTGTGAGTGTGCTAGTGGCACACTTATTACGCTGTGGTGGCATGCCGCCATGACTTTAAAAGAACCTGCTTTTTGCAGGTTCTTTTTCCACTGGCGGAAAACCGCTGCGGCTTCCCTCTGGAGGAAAAACAGGTGCCCAGAGGGCGCCTATTCAGGCCAGTATGTACTGTCCCTCTCTGACCATGCAGTACATAGCTCACAAGCTAGTATATGAAGCTGTTGAAAACTGATATCTTTTATTACCTGTTCCATTGTAGATTTGGTTGTCCAGTGACAACAAATACGGAAAAGAAAACTGATAACACCAATCTCTCCCCTGTTAACCTTCCTTTTGGAGAAGATGCAGAAGGGTCTACCAACACCTGATATGCAAACAGCTTGGAAGCAGCATTAATACAAACTTGAGGTCAACAAGAAATAGTCTATATCCAGGACACCTCCTGACTACAGCCCAGCCTATAGTCCAGGAAGGCAGCAGCAGCGGTGACCCTCAACAGTGTTAGCTGCAGCAATCTTAGCAGGCCTATACCTAACAGTTGCCAATTTTCATATCTAGGCATACCACAAATTCATGTCATGTCCTGTTAATTGGTCTTATCTACACCCTCTCTCTTCCTGTACTAGTCAGTTTCAGTTTGTCCATCTTTCATTTTTGTAGCCTGAAATTCTCTGTCATCTCCATGTTTGCAGTGCATGTTACAGAGCCTATCATCATGGGATGTTATAAAACTTTTATTGATAGTAAGTAAACCTACTTCATATGTTTTTTTAACCAAAAAGTAAGCTGACTTTATTTCTCTGCTAGACCCTGTATGTGTGATGGTGGTGATGAAGGTGGTGGTAGTGGTGTGGGATCAATTGTTGCCCACCTTCTGGCTATGAATACTGTACGAGTTACTCTGTTTGTGAAAGATCCTCCTCTTACATTTTCCAACAAAACCACACAACAATTTTACATGCTTATTGGAGAACAACAAAACAAGATAATCTATTCAGGTAGTCTTAGCATAGAGCCAGCTAGCTCTAGGCCACTGCTGAGCTGTATCAGAATATAAGAGTTTGTAATACTCTGGCCCTTCAGCTATCTGGGTCTCAGACCAAGTGGGGCTTCAAAGATCAACACTATCACCTTGAACTGGAGCTCACAAACAAATTGGGATCCAGTGGTTTCAGTCTGAGTCACACACTCCATGGTCAGTGGCCTGGCCATTGCATACACAGTAGTTGTATTGCCTTCCATAGACATGCACATGTGTGCACATGTGTGCACGCACATACACAGGATTTTCAGTTTTCTTAAGAGTGTTATTTGCAGAAAAACATATGGTGGGGGGGAAGAGTATGGTTTGCTTGGAGTAAGAAGCCAAATTATCATGGAAAGCATAGAATTGTATCTGAAAGGCGATGTCAACAGTGACTGGTAACCCACAGTAGAAATGTGAGACTAGATGTGGAGGATATATGCAGAGACATTTTTGCTTGCCTCACAGAGAGAGATGAGGAAGTGGGTAGATATCTGAGCTGTATCGATAATATCCTCAGGATAAATCCTTGAGAAGATTTATGTGCACTCCCATCTTCAAAGTGCTGCACTAGTAAACTGTCTATTGCTTCAGTGTGTGGTCTGCTGCGAACAGCAGGCAGCACGGAGGAGCTGGCAATCAGGAAGAAAGATTATTAAAAGCCTCGTAAAAGGAGTTCATGTGAGAGATGAGTCCCAAGAGAAATGACCATGCCACAACACTGAAAACTATGCAAGAAGATTCCACATAAGAACAAGACTCCCAAACCATTCAGCATGAACACTAATGATAAGTATGTAAAGTAAAAGCAAGGGACACTTTATGGGGCTGTTTAATTATTCGCACTACTATTTACAACATTTTCCCACCCTCACATTCTCACAGGTGTACACCAACCTCTTCAGCAAACTGTGGCCCTTGTGGTTGGACTACAACTCCCATAATCACTCAGCACACATAGCAGGGTGCTGGGAGTTGTAAATTTGGTGCAGCTGGAGGTTGTAAGGTGAAGGAAGGCTGATGGAGACTGATGTCACCAAGGACCAACAATGAATCCTAAGGGTGGGAAGCAACCCCATACAGATTGATTATTAAACAGAAGGGTCAAGAAGGAGAGAGGAAGAGGAAGAGGAGAGGCTCTACCTGCTCTGAACAATCTCTAGAACTGCAGATGAACCATGCTCTTCATCTGCCCAATAGGGTCATTCTTCATCTCTTCTGAATAGAGTCTCCAGATGTACATAAACTCTGTGCTCATGGAAGGTCTGTTCATGAAACTTGCTGGACAGACTGTTAAAAACATAAACAGGGCTTTTGAGGCACAATTTAGGATTCAGTACATGAAGGACTGGTTGTCTCACATGTATCATAACCACCTCATTTCTTCATGTGATTTCTTCTGTGAATGTGCACCCTATGCACACAATGGTGCATGCCATTTAACCTCAGAGTTCAGAAAAATTATTTTTATGAGTACTTCCAGGCAGCATGGTCAGCAACCTAAGTACACATTAAGCCATTCCTGTGACTGTAAAAGCTCAAAAACAAAACCAACCAACACCAAACTCTTCTTACTTTTAGATGTTTAGAAATTATTACTGGGTTTATCCTTCACTAAGTCACATGAAGCATTTCTGTATTTAATGGTACACACATAGTATAATGATTTACAATATGAATTTGGACTTGGAGTTGGAGCATTTGGGGAAGAAGATACCAAAGACTGTGAGAATGGGAAAAATCATCCTTTTGGATCATCTCAGAAAGAAGTCAACGAGGAAATAGTTTTTGCAGAGACCCACATGGATGATGGATGATGGAATAATCTACAACCATGCTTCTTCTTCAGAATGTCATTTACCTGGAATGTCACCAGAATGTCTTCAGAATGGCAGAACAGCAACTACAAATTATTCTCAGCAGTTCCAGAGGAGGCAGAAAGTGTATCAGCATTGCTAGATCGCATACCTCAGAAGAATAGTGACACACCTTTTATAGTGCTATGTTGTTTCACAAGTTTCCACCTGTTTGGATGAACTCTCTATGCTGCTAAATTCTTCCAAACCTACAACTTGTTCTCTTGATCCTATCCCCTCCCATCTTCTAATCTCTATAACCCCTTCTTGTCTGCCCTCGCTCCTCCATATCTTTAATCTCTCTCTCTCTCTCTCTCTCTCTCTCTCTTCGGGTTCCTTCCCTTCGGACTTCAAACATGCTCTTGTTTCCCCAATACTGAAGAAACCCTCTCTCGACCCCTCTTCTTTGTCTAGCTATCATCCGATCTCTCTTTTTCCTTTTCTCTCTAAGGTTCTGGAACGGGTAGTTTATTCTCGCTGTCTTGAGTTTCTCAAAGCCAACTCCATCCTGGACCCTTTTCAGTCTGGTTTCCACCCATGGCACTCTACAGAGACATCCGTCACCAAGATCTCAAATGATCTCTTGCAGGCCAAGGGGAATGGCCTCTATTCTCATTCTTCTTGATTTGTCTGCAGCCTTTAACACCGTGGACCACTGTCTCTTGCTTTACTTACTTTCTGACTTCGGGTTCTCCGGCTCTGTTCTCAACTGGTTTAAATCTTACTTGTCAGACAGATCTTTCGCAGTGGTCACGGGTGGTCAGACTTCCTCCTCTGTTCCCTTATCTGTTGGAGTTCCTCAGGGCTCTGTCCTGGGTCCCCTCTTGTTCTCTTTATACACATTGTCCCTTGGTAAACTCATCAGTTCGTTTGGTTTCTCCTATCATCTGTACGCTTATGACACTCAGCTGTATCTTTCCACCCCTGCCCTTTCGCCAGGACTTGAACAGCAAGTTTCATCTTGTCTGGCTTCCATCTCTCAGTGGATGCGGCATCGATGCTTAAAGCTCAACATGTCTAAGACAGAGCTTCTCATCTTCCCACCTAAGCCCCCCCTTCAATACTCCTTTTCTGTTTATGTTGACGGCACTTCTATCCAACTGGTTCAGCAAGCCTGCAGGCTTCATCTTTGATTCCTCTCTGTCGTTTATTCCCCAGATTCAGGCCACCGCCAAGACCTGTAGATTCTCTCTCTACAACATTTCTAAAATCTGTCCATTCCTCTCAGCCTCCACTGCCAAGACTCTGGTCCATGCCCTAGTGGTCTCACAACTAGGTTATTGTAACCTTCTTATGACAGGGCTTCCTCTCTCTCACCTCCATCCTTTAATCTCTGTCCAAAGCTCACTGCTTTGACCATGTTTCTCCTCTTTTATCCTCCCTTCATTGGCTCCCTTTCCCCTTCTACATCCAGTACAAGCTTTTGTTGATGACTTTCAAAGCCCTCCACGGACTGGTCCCTCCTTACTTGTCTGAACTTCTTTCTCCTCACACTCCTTCTTGTACCCTCCATTCTGGTAGTCAAGGTCTCCTGTCCCAGCCAAGGATTTCCACTGCCCTGTCCCGCATTCGTCCCTTCTCACTTGCTGCCGCTCACTCCTGGAACCTTCTTCCACCACATGTGCGCCTCATCACTTCTCTAACCAGATTCAAAATTAAGTTAAAGACTATATTGTTTAGGGAAGTGTTCCCAGGATTGTGCCATCTCCTCCAGGATGTCTCCTTTTAACTATGTATTAAACAGCCAAGCCCTCCCTCCAGTCCATCTGCCTTGGTCCAGGCCCCAGAGGGAGAGAAGAACCACTGGACCTCATCCCCTTTCCCACCACCTTTCCCTTCTCTGTTTGTGTTGTCCCTTTTAGACTGCAAGCCTGAGGGCAGGGAACTGACTAAATATAAGATTGTATGTACAGAACTGTGTATATTTACAGTGCTATATAAATAAAGTTTAATAATAATAAGGCAGGGCTTAACAGAATACAAAGATCTCTTTCTTGCCCAATTTTTGAAGAAAAGCAGGATTAACAACAACAACAACAACAATAGCACAGAGACTGTGACCATGTGGCCCTTGAAGGTTTTAGGTTTCCATCATTCCTAGCACCGAATAGAGTTAAGGAGATTTGCACTGCAACACATTTTCACGTCCACATGATCCCCAGCCTTGTGCAATATTTGATCCTTCGGCAAGATTCAGGTCATTGCAGGAATAAAATTCCAGGTTTTAGGAAAGAAAAGCTGAGGATCTCTGATATTTTTGAAATGAATTATGTTGTACTGATGTCTCTATTATCCAAAGTTGTGATAACTTTGGAAGCAATCAAAAGTGGTGTTTGGGCAATCTCAAGCAATGGTCTGAACTGAGCTGCTTTTGGTAGAATTTGCATGCCACTGAATAAGTCACTAAGGCTGTATCCACACTGCAGAAATAATCAAGTTTGACACCACTTTAACTGTTATTCTCAATGCAATGGAATTCTGGGAATTGTAGTTTTGCGAGACATTTACCCTTCTCTGTCAGAGAGCTCTGGTGCCACAACAAATTACAGTTCCAAAAATTCCAAGCATTGAGTCATGGCAGTTAAAGTGGTGTCAGACTGGATTATTTCTGCAATGTGGATGCAGCCTGATTCACTCACAGTTAGCACTGTTATATAGCTTAGTCTGAGATCCTGCATTACTCCACCAGGCTTAACTAACTGTTTTAGGCTGGTCAACCACAATTTAGTGCTAGAGGAAGACAAGAGGTGATCAGGCAGCAGCCTGCTGCAGGAAGAAGGCATCATTCTTCTTGGACCTCATCCTCCCATGGCCACTGCAAACAGATGAGTAGTGTAGGGAGTCATTCATACAACAGGGAGGTGCTGAATTCCTTCATCTACAACAACAACAAAACACACACACAAACATTACATTTCCAATTACACATATGTCATCAACAGGATTCAGACCTTAGTGGCCAAGAACTTATGTCAAGCAGGTGGAGTGCAATGCTTTGCCCACACAGTTCCATGTTCTTCTTCCACCCACGCAGCTGACAAACTCCAGGAGAAGCCTATGCTGTTTACAACTGGGGAGGAGAAAGGCAATTCAACACACTTGATGGCCTGACTTGCCAGTATGGGAAAGAGGGTGGCTATTACAAAATTGTGCTGCCTCCTCTTGCCAAAAGATGCTTGGACCTTGGAAACAGGATTGTATTTATGTACAGCATGGGTATTCTCACTTTTAAATGATTAAAATACATTTTGTGTGTGATTGGAACTGCTCTTTCAATCTCAGAGGACAGCTTCAACAGTCTGAAATTTGGTATTGCATGCCAAAATGCCATAATGCTCTTTGTTTTTCCCCTTTCTTTCATATAATGCATGCAGGGTCATGCCAATAAAAAAATTAAAAAAAAGCATGGAAAGCAACTCTGAAAATTAAGAAAAACCAAATAACCTCCTTTTCACACTCCAGCAAATAATGCACCTGCTATTGTTTCTCTATCTTTCTGGTGGGACATATATAATGTTAGTCTAAGCCAGATGTGGTATTTTTCTTTATATTTTTACTTCAAGACCATGTTTTGCAAGTGCTGGACACTGAGGACTATATTGTAAGATGCAATATATTATTAAAACTGAAATCAAATTACAAAACCAAAAGAGAGAGAAAAAGAAAGTTTTATTTGCTGTATCCTCACCAGCTGTGAAATGCATCTTCTACTTGAATAAAAAATTAAGTAGAAAAAGTAGAGTAGTTCATCCTTCCTTGATATTTGCTCTGCAAAATTATGGACAGATCATTGGGATGTTCATTGTTATCTAAGGCTGGATCCACACAAGGGCTGTGTCTCAGCACACTATCCTGCCCCAGTTTGAGCTCGTTAATGTCACACTCACCTTTAAAAACCAAACTCATATTGGCCTTGAAAGTCACACAGTTCTGCCACTCTGAAGTCACCTTGGTACAAAAGAGTGTTTCTACTATGTTCACATGCATACTGCATTGGATTATTATAGGTCACATGACTTCAGCCGCTGTGGGGGCTTTTTTCTTCTCCTGCCATGTATGCAGATATCTGTATATTCACATATCCATATAAATGAATAGCCTTTCTTGTTTCTTGCCATTCCCACCAACTATCTTTACTCTCTTTGGATAGCGTGTATACCTGGGAAGTTACCAGGATCACATTCCAATGGTCCAAAAACCACTGCCACCATGTGAGGATGCTCTGGATCTCCCTTCCTTCTTCTGACTAAGCTGGATGGGACCCCTTGAGACCACCTTTTATCTAAAGAACATGCTGCCACCACCAGTTGACTGACCTCTCCCACCTTAGCAATGCATCAGGATATTGCTGGGGAATTCCACTGGTACTTTCCTTAGTGGAGAACTTGGCCATGCTAAGGCACATGCAAAAGTAGTTCAAGAGAGGCAGAATACCTTAAAGGAAAAGCTTTATTCTTAGTAAGGAAATTCTATAGCAAAAGGATGTCACTTAAATGAAGGAGCAACTTGTTCCCCAGGCACAGGCAGAAAGATAAGTTACAAATCAATTTAGCCAAACCAGAAAAAGAAATCGAAAGATCCTACCACCGACTGGTACATTCTCCTAATCTTACTCACAGATCACATGGGATTTGTAGTCTTTGATGTTTCTGGATAATTGGGAGTCTGAACTACATTGTCCAGCTTCACCAGCCTCCCAATTCCAAGAGCTCCCAGTTAGAAGTCCCTCATGGTCTGCTTAGCCCGAACCAGAGACAAAAACAGACAGACAAAGGCCTTGTGTTGTTTCCAGGTTTTTAAAAAACCTCCCTTCAGAAGCATCTCAAAGGTTCCTGATTCTTCCCAACTACCCATCTCATCAGAGCATTGCCATCTCATCACTTTTGTTGTTGTTGTTGTTGTTGTTGTTATTGTTGTGTGCCTTCAAGTCATTCCTGACTTATGGAGATTCTAAGGCCTCATGGGGTTTTCTTGAAAGGATTTGTTCAGAGGAGGTTTGGAATTCCTTTCCCCTGAGGCTGAGAGCATGTGGCTTTCCCATGGTTGCCCAGGGGTTTCATGGCTAAACTGGGAAGAGAATCCTGGTCTCCAGAGTTGTAAAACAACACTCAAACCACTAGGCCATGCTGACGTAGACCCTCATTAAAATAAAGTGAAGCTGTACAGTGAATTTAAATGCTGAATTGTGAAGATACACTATGCTTTGTATATGGATCTGCTGATATCCATATACAAACACTGAACTTTTTTAAAAAAAGGCAACACCATGCTTGCCGGACATAGATACAAACAAGGAGAGATCACTTTCTGTGGCAGAAATAATCAGGTGACCACCTGACTCACTAGGTTGTCCTTTCCTCCACTCACCCACCCACCAATTCCATCTAGATCCCAATTTGAGGCACAGGACATATGCTTAAAAACATTTTTCCCAAGAAGCAGCAGAGTAAGAAGGGCTTCTTTTTTTGGAAAAAAAATAACAGTAAATATCTCAGGTGTCTAAAAGAAGTGCTTTCACTTTGCAACTAAAACAATGTCATGTGTTGAAATAGGACTAGGTTCGAGGTAAGGACAAATTACTTTGCAGGTTTAGATCCAGCTATGGTTAATTAATTATAACTGCATTTAGTCCTTGTATTATATGATAGGAGCTGATAAGGTTATAGTAATCTACCACAGAGATTACAAAGTCCAAACTGACCTATTTAGTACTTTATGCTGTCAATTATACATGCCAAGCTAATTTGCCATCACAGGTATTGAATGAATAATACAGCTTGGGGGTAGATATTCTTGATTAGACCCCCACCTTTGGTATCAAGCAGTGTCTGCTGGCCATTTTGTTGCTCTTGTTATATAGCTGGGCACTGGCTCAGAAACTGGAAACATGGCTCTTTTCCCTGCAGAAACCCTCTATTCTCAGCCATGCAGACAATACCCCTACAATTTTGTCAATCAGTATAATACCCAGTGTATCAGGGGCATAGGTGCGCAGCATTTGGCAGGGCAGTGTCCTGGCCTGGCTGGGTGATATCCAACAGCCCTGCCTCCAGTATTTGCCAGCCATGCCTCCATCAGCATGAGGCTGGCTTGGGTCCATGGGTGAGCTCATCTCCTTCCCAAATTGTTAAAAAGTGAATAGGGAGAAAAGATGCATGTTTTGTCTTTCTTTTGCATCTGCTTTCTTGTTCACAGAGGCAAGGAAGGAGGAAGAATGTGGCTTCAGAAATCTGGACCAGAAGAAGCAGAATGACTGACTGACTAACTGATAAAGAAGAATATACTTGCTTCCTTGGTACTCACAAAGAACACTATTACCACTGCCTCTGCTGTTGCCTTTCTTCTTTCCTCTCAATGACTCCCTTCTCACAATTTGGGCTGAGTAGGTGGCACAGCTGATGGAATGGCATCCACCACCCCACTTGCCCTGGGGCACAAAGGCACTAGGTTACACCTCTACAGCAATAATAGCTCCATCCACCACAGCTGGAGGTGTCTGTGTTAAAGTGTATGCAAGAGGACTATGGTGAGGAAAGAGTAAATATTTTTTAGTAAGGTGCCTTTGCCTTATGGATCTAGCATGGAAATAAGAATTCCAAGGTACAGGTGGTCTGTACGTGGCTCCTATGAATTTTAGCAAACCCTGGACCCCACCCCACTCTCAAACTATTTCCCCATAAATATGGAAAATTGTGCTCCAGGAGACACAATTATCCTTTAAACCAAAAGACATGGCATCTGTGCATAAGGAGGGTCTTAAAAATAATAAGCAGTGGATTTTGCTTCAGTTCTAATTTTGATGGGAGGAAATAGTGCCACTTGCAATGGGTCAGGCTCTCTATGATGGACAAGATACAGATGTTGGCTTTGTCGATTTCCAGTCTGAGGGACAGGTGATGGAGAGCTTGAGGCCCCTTTTGATTGACAGTAGCTGTCAGAATAATAATCTCCTATGACAATTATTTATTTTATTCATTGACTTATATCCTGCTTCGCTAACAGCACTCAACTCTGCCTGTCTTTGGAGCATTCAAGAAGAAACTATTTGTGCTGGAGTACCAAGGGGGAAGATAGTGTTTGCATAAACTTTTTCTTTCCTGTGCATGTGGCATGTCTGTTTGTAGATCTGTGGATAGAAGCAATTAGCCAGGTCCACTTTTACTATGAAGGCTTACCCACAACATTTTATTGCCTTGGTCAAAGGACAAGATAGTGCCCCTTCTACCCCTTCTCCATTCCATGTCCAAAAGCCAACTGGTGGTATTATTATTATTAGGGATGCGGTGGCTCAAGTAGTTAAGACACTGACTGTTGATTGCAATATCGCCAGGGTGGCAGTTTGAGGCTCAGGTGCTGCATGATGAGGTGAGCTCCCATCACTAGTTCCAGCTTCTGCCAAGTTAGCAGCCTGAAATCATACAAATGCAAGTAGATAAATAGGTACCACTTCAGTGGGAAGGTAAACAGTGTTCTGTTCAATCATGCTGGCCACATCATCACAGCGTAGTCTCTGACAATGCTGGCTGTTCAGTTTAGTAACAGAGATAAGCATCACCCCCTATGGTTGGACACGACTTGACAACCTTGTCAATGGGGAATACCATTACCTTTGATAGTGGTAGTAGCAGCAGCAGCATTTTACCTTTCTCCAGCTGGCTTACAATTTTAAAATTTGGATGGGAGTTCTATCTTACTTTGTTGGTGATCATGACTAAAGGCAACAGACTAGATTAAGGCGTGGCTGGTGTCACACACACCTCTTTCATTCAACATAGAAGAAAGGCCAAGGACCTCTAGAGGAACAGCTGGGAGCTGCCAAAGCCAGCTGTGATGGCTGCCTTGCCCTGATTAATGCTCGCCCTGATTTTGAAGCCATGTGAAGCAAATATTTCAGGGAGCTAAGTGAAGAAAAATGTCATTTTAATGCCTCAAATTAAAAATTAATGAGTTCCAGAGGGCAGACAGGTGTATTGCTGACTTTTCACTTCAGGTACTTCAGGTGTGAAAATGTTTACCATAATTTGCCCTGGAATGCAACCGTGAATCTTTCCCAACTCTTGATTTGTTCACCCTTTTGAGAGGTGACATTAGGAGCTGAAGTGAATTTAAAGTCAACAACTTGTGGCAGTACTAGGGACTCTTGAACTGCCTCTCTTTATTCCTCAGATAAGTGAGCTTGTGAACAATAGGAGGCTTGTTATTTCAGGTGGCTGCCACTCACAGTTTATATCAGTGATCTGTGGATGACCCAAGAGAGAAATAACTAAGAGATCCTGAAGTGGCAAAAAGGTTTCTTTTTGCCACTTTCAAGTCTTACAAAGGGCAGGAAATACATATATATTTTTAAAACCTCAAGCTAACAAGTCTGAGATGAGACTCTCAGGAGAACAATTTCTGAATCTTGACTCAGTAAAAGACAAAAGAAGCCTAAGAACTTTTATTGGCTGCCTGTAGATTTAACCCTGGTTCAACCCATCTTTCAAAAATAAATAAATAAATAGTAAAGTTTGGAAGCAAGGTACATATGTAGCTTGCCCCCATCCTTAGTAATACCTACTTTATGTTATTGTTAGTGATTTCCAGATAACATTTTTAAAGCTTAAGAAGATCTCCTATCCAGAAACAGAATTTCCTGCTATAATAAGAAAACGGATAGGGAAGACTGTTGGTTTTGGGCTGCACAGAGGCAACTTGAATTTCAGTTTGCCTATCAGTTCAAAAGTGTAAAAATAGGGAAACACATTAAAATGAAAAATGAAGTTTTTCTCCCCCATTTCTAGCTATATGTAATATGAAAATTTCACATGAAACTCTAATAACCTCTGTCGAGTTTGGCACTGAAGGATTTTTTTTTTGCACAGAAAATGCCCTCCACTAAGCAAAATAACAAAAATAAAATAAAAATGAAGATATTCTGGACCTCAGCAGTAATCACCACTTCACTACCTCCTACCAAAAGATCTAAAAGGGTGTGGCTGGAGGCCATAGTCTTTTAAGAATTCACCCCATTAACCTTTCCTTTATTCCCCCACATTGTCAAGGGCAACATTAATAGAATGTGACATGTCCCATAATCTGTTAATCATTCTGTCAAACTAGTAATTTGGGGCAATGACAGACTTTCAGTCACTTGAACAAATGGCCGTTTCACTGAGCTTTTTGATCAAATGATTAAACCTCAAAAGCATTTGGCCGCATTGCTGAAGATGTGATCACGTTTTCCCACTGGTGTCAGAACAGATTTTTATAAACCAAATCAGGCTAGAACACATGCATTCCCTGCATGGGCCATCATTCCACATACCCAGCCTCATGACAAACAATACACAAGTTTTAGGGGAAGATTTACTTTGTTTATTCACACTTTTGTTTTTACATTAGTGTTGGGTGAACATTTCAGCATTCCTTTTTCTCATGAGCAGTACCTCACTAACCAGAAGTTGCTGTTGTGTGCCTTCTAGTCATTTCCGGCTTATGGTGACCCTAAGGCAATCCTGTCACAGGTTTCTGTGACATAATTTGTTCAGAGGGGGTTTGCCCTCACCTTCCTTTGAGGCTGAGAGGGTGTGACTTGCTCAAGGTCACCCAGTGGGTTTCTATGGCCAAGTGAGGATTCAAAAACTGGTCTCCCAGTGTCCTAGTCCAACACCCAAACCACTACACTATGCTGACTCTCACTAGAGGTACAATTCCAAAATGTAAAAAAAGATGGATTCATCAAATGGCCCAAAAGCCAAAATATATATTGTGGTGGAACCTTTATTAGGCCATCCAGAAGGTGAAACAATCATTATGCTACCTTTTGAAGCTTCTTCATCAGGCAAAGATACTAAACAGCCTTGCTTAGGTCTGTAGTCTCAGAAGCAAGTTAGAGACTTGTGACTCCAACAATGTCACCTTTCCACACATGATTTTAAGACCATCTTCTGATCAAATCCTTCAGGGAGTGGTGACCCCCCCCACCCCAAAGGACATATGCAGGCTCTGTGTAAGGCCACTTCATATTTTTTCCTATTTGATGTTACTCAACATAAATATTCAGCTGCAAGAGCAACCTTGTGGCTGTGCCTACCCATATTTTGCTTTTATTTGTACGGTAGGCAGCAAATATAGTACACCCACAGTGAATCAAATTGATTATGTAGCCTTGGACCAGGATCAAAAAAGAAAAAGAAGAAAAGATGAAAATAGGCACCCAGTGAATTCACAGAATCTTAGAGTAATTGTGACAATTGATATTGCTTCATGCACAATTATTTTTAAATTAAAGTTTAATTGTAGCCATAGCATATAATCATTAGTGCCTGTTGCATCAATTGGCTTAAGGAGTTTTTAATGAACAGTTCCTCCCCCCCACCCTATGTCAGAAGCTTTCTTAATCCCCTTTTTCCATTTCTGCTTTTGAAACTACACTAAACACACCCAGCCATACACAGTGTGTGTGAGACCAACCACCCGGTTTTGGTTTTGTATTCCATAGAGGCTCTGCAGAGCTATTGTGTTGTGTTTGGCTCAATGGGACTTATGTTCTGAGCCTGGAAGAGTTACTTGTTTGACTTAGAACTCCCAGAATCTCTCACCCATCATGGCCCTGGGTATGCTATCTTGGGAATTCAGGGAGTTATCATCAAAATTTTTTTCCAAATTCTTTTGGTAGGTGACACATTTAGCAGGCTTGATATGATGTATTTGGAAGATGGTCTTAACTCTATGAGGTCATAAAAACAGAATGCTCAGGGACAATTTAAAACAATATCTACATGTGGAACCAAATGAAACCTGTATTGTTCTAGACTTCTTTTGGGGGAGGGGGAAGAAGATGCTGGACTACCTAGGGAAAGTTACCCTCAGTGGTTCACAGCTGGCGCATCCCTATGTCCTACTGCCCATTTCCTTGTCTTCTGTTGAGTTTCATCCACACCATTGTTCTCAAGGTGAAAACATTGTTCCTGCCAATATCTGTGTCTCTGGCTTTTCTTTGCTAACGAAGATTCAGGAACAACTCATGATCCCACGCTTTCTACAAGTGCATTGATGACTAAAAAGGCCGATCTGAGATAAACAAGTCCAGTTACAGAAAGCATAGAAGAGTCTCCTAGGTTGGTATTTCCAAGTTGTGGTTCTTTCTGCATTGTTATTTCTCTTCGAGACTCATTCAGAGAAAGTTCTCGAAAGAGGCTGCAGCACTGTGGATAATGCGTCTCCATGCCTCCCGATGTGAGGCCAGGGCAGACCATTGTTGGTGATCAATTTGGCCAAGCTTGAGATGTTGTTTCAGGGAGTCCTTGTATCTCTTCTTTGGGGCATCCCTCTTACACTGATCCATGGCAAGTTCACCGTAGAGTACTATTTTGGGGAGGCAGTGGTCCTCCATCCTAGAGACGTGCCCTGCCAAGCATAGCTGCGTTTTCAATAGCATGGCCTCAATGCTGGTGATCCCTGCTTTCTCCAGGACAGCAACATTCGTCACATAGTCAGTCCAGTGTATGTTTAGGATTGTGCGCAGACAGCGCTGATGAAAGCATTCAAGGAGTCGTACAAAGATGGCAAGAGGAGGAGAGGAGAACATTGGGACCAGACGTTGTCTCCCTGCTCATGTATGGAGCCTGGAGTTCTAACATACTCTAATGCCATCTCCAAATGAGTTTTTTTTTCTGGCTAAGTCCAAAGGAACCTTAAGAATGAGAGGCATTGCCAACTGAAGACTCTTCATAAGCTTCTGTCTGATGATATGGACTATCATCCAAGAAAGCTCATGCTATAATAAATTTGTTCTTGTTCAAGCTACCACAGGAGCCCTTATTGTTTTATTCCTAATCATTATTTGTGTTAGAACCAAGCTAAATTTTAAAGATTCTGACAAGGTTCCTCCTGTCCCTCTTCCAGAACAACTAAATCCTTTGTTTTTTGCTCTTACTTGTATCATAGTATGTCCTTTTCAGTCTCACCATGCCTAACCTTTGAAGGTCTCTAAGCACTTTGAAAACAGCAGTTAAGCCTCCCAAGACCTCTGTGAGGTTAGAGAATTATCACTGTGGACTTTATAGACAGATAATCTGAAGCCCCCCCAAAAAAGCTTAAGAACTGTCACTGCCACTTCAGGATCAAAGTCAGGGGCAGAACCTCATATGGAACCTGTCCTCTCCTCATGTAATCATCAGGCTTGAATCCCTTTTAGGTTTATGTTGTGCTACAAGCAGAATGCTAACACCTTTGCAGACTTAGCTTTATTTTGTTTGCATGTCACTCCACATTTTGTTTTCTGTACACAAAAAACCTTCCTAGTTGCTTCCTCCCTGCTCTGTAATCAGTACCTCACACTTGCTTATGTTCTTCTTAGTTATGTTGAACAGTGGGTGGAAGGTAGCTGGGTCAATCCAGGTGTAATCTGTTTAGCAGCCAAGATCCAACAGAGGAACATCACTTTTTGCTCTGAGCTATATTTGTATTCTCTAGCCAGATGGAGATTAAGGTCAGGGAGAATTACAATCACTGTTCCAGTTCTGAGAATGCAAAAATGTGAGAAGAAGCTGGCTGCTGGCTCTGAGAGCTGTTTATTGTAGTCTAGTACATGCGGCAAATACACTACTGTCCTTGTTCCTTGAACAATGGTCCAAAACACACTACAGAAATAATCTGGTTTGAGACTGCTTTAACTGCCCTGGCTCAATGCTAGGGAATTCTGGGAACTGTAGTTTTGTGAGACATTTAGCCACCTCTGTCAGATTGCTCTCGTACCACAATAAACTACAGTCCCCAGGATTCCCTAGCACTGAGCCAGGGCAGTTAAAGCAGTCTCAAACGGGATTATTTCTGGAGTGTTTTGGACACATATCACCTGTAAAGTGTTTATGTAAGCAATTGTAATTGCAAATTACTGAGAAACTATTTGGGCTCTCTTTCTGACATGGCCTGGTTGGGATTAGGTGAAGTGAATATTTCAGATTATGGGAGCACTGAGGAACTCTTTAGCTATGGAGAATACTTCCAAAATACAAGTGAAGAAAGCAAGGGCTAAGAGCACATTCCCTCAAAAGAGAGACTGAATAGGTTGAGACTTCTTAATGTAGAATGTTTGCAGAGGGTTGCTGTGTAACAAATAGTTATGTGTCACAAAGACTAATACATTTTATTTAGGAGAAACCTTTGTGGAATGTAGGCTGCTAACATCTGATAAAAGTGCATTGAAGTCTACAAACCCTTATTCCAAATGAAATATATTGGTGTTTAATATGCCACCACACTCTTTGTTAATTTTACAAAAGATAATCAAAGAGATATATGATGGTGAACACTACCCTATCTAAAAGCACTGCATCAGTTAACTGGACTTTGGTTTTCAATCTCTGCAGAGTTGTAGAGACTGGGCAGTACCATTGACTCATGAGAGTTTAGAGGCCAATAAGATGGTGCAGTGCCAAAGGGGGGGGGGGGTCTTTCTGCAAGTCCCCTGGTCCTCTCAGAATGGTCAGGAAGAGAGGCCCCATAATGCCTCATAATTTCTACAACTAACACTATGTCTGTCAACTGTATGCTTTTTTCTCCCCTCCATGCCAGAGCACCTTAACAACCGGGGGGGGGGGGGGGGAGATTGAAGGGTAAAGCAACCATTTAAGCCAAACAGATAATTATGCTCAGTTTCCAAAAGATCAAAGATGGATTAACAGGTTTCTTTGGCAGAGCGTAAATTTAAACTGAGAATATGACTTATGCTTCACTACTTTTGGAGCAAGACCAAGAATGATCTACACTTGGTTATGCAAATAACAAACCAAGGCCCTTCATGTCATATTGGGATCACTAAGTTTTAATTGTGTCACTGCTCTTTTAGCAAAACTATAGTGTGAAATAACAAGGAAGATGTGTCTCAGCCCCTTTGTACATTACCTTTTCTAGCATGGGCCATCCTGCACATAATTTAAAATGTGTATATTTGGGACTGCCCACTAATAAAATGGAAGATGTGTCTCAACTCCTTTGTATATTACCTTTTCTAGCATGGGCCATCCTGCACACAATTCAAAATGTGTGTATGTGGGACTGCTCACTAATAACAAGGAAGATGTGTCATAGCCCTTTTGTACATTACCTTTTCTACCATGGACAGTCCTGCCCACAATTTAAAATGTGTGTATATGGGACTGCCCATTAATGGCATTACTTTTTTGCAGTGCTGGGATTGTGTGCTCCTGTGAGGCAAGAAGCAATGTTGATGGTAGCAGTACTGCTAATATTATCTCCTGTGTCAGGCAGGCTTTTGCTGAAGAACCAAACTAAGGGCCAGGACAGACTGGCATTTTGTGCTGGCCTGGGCCCAAACTAGAGTTGTGTGGGGGCTGAGCATTTACACACTCAGAACCCCTGCCGGGTGTCCCGGGCACCATCTTGGCGCACATCCATACAGATGGGGCACACAATGATGACGTCACTCATGTGCAGCACGCAAATGGCGCTGCACACGAAGAGCGCCATAAGGCCGCACAGCAGCCCTTATGATGCCTGTTCTAGAGCACTAATAGGAACCTCATTTAGCAGCTTCTATTTGCACTGGGATGGGGGCATGGGCTGTTTGTACAGCCTCAAAATGTGCCAAACAGTTATTGGGCAGCAGTAGTAGTGGGGGATGACACTGGCAGAAGATTTCTCACAGACAATGACAGTAGCATTATAGCTAACTTGTACTGCACAGAAAGAGGCACAGTAATTTACCTTTGAATGTCTTTTACCATGAACATCCTATGAAGAGACAATCCAAAATGAAACAAGAGATAGTGCCAAAAGAGAAGACTCCTGCATTGGATGGCACTCAGAGAGCTACTAGAGCAGAGCAAAGGACAGCTATGAGTAATGCTGTGTCTAATGATGCAACTGGACTCAAGCTGAAAGGATGTGCAGCTGTTGACGTGCTCAGAGATGAAAGTAAAGTCAGAAACTGCACAACACATATCATAGAAACATGCAATTTGAGAAACATAAAACAGGGAGTTAGACATAGTAAAAGAAGAAATTGGAATTTATAAAGACTGCAGTACTTCAGGTGAGTGTGCTAAAATGGACAGGAATGGGATATTTTGATTCAGATAAATACACAGAATTTTCAGAAAATGAAAATCTAAGAATATATGGGGTGGCATTAATAGTGAGGAGAGGTGCAACAAAAACAGTAAAAGGACAGAATGCAAAGTCTGACTGGGTAATATCAATAATACTTTGGAGAGAATTCACCAATATAATGATAATTCAAGTTTATGCTCCATCTATAGAATCAAAAGAAGCAGAAACTGAAAGATTCTATGCTGGATTACAAGAAGAGATTGATCATACACCAAATAGGTCTTCTTGTTAACCATAGGTAATTGGAATGCAAAAGCAGGAAACAGAGCTGAATCAAAGACTGTATGAAAATTTGTCTTACGATTAAATACTAAAGCAGGAGAGTAGTGGATGACTGTTGCAAGTGTTATACTTGAACCCAAACCCGGCCTCAGTGCACACACTCTCACAGCCTGACTAGCAGTTGAATGCAAACTTAAGGCCTTGGCAGCCAAGTATATACTCATAGCTTAGTCACTAGCTGTCAAATCCAGTTGCAAAATGTATGGGTTCAAGGGATATGAACAGGTGAAATAACCATGACAGTTTTGGTCTCAAGAAGGCTGTTTATTTAAGGAAATAAAATAGAAGAGTAAAGAGCATTCACAATTCCACCCTCCAGTTCCCAACAAGTAGATATAAAAAAATGAAAAGATAGCCAAGCTTATATCAAATAACATAAAGGAAAAGAAGAGCAATAACACAATCTAGCATAGCATTTACACACTCCAGTTTAACCTGTCAGAAGGAAAGAAACCAGACACACCACATCTCTGTCCAGTGGTCCACCCTGGCAAAGCACTTCACATGGACACATTGTCTATGCAGAATTGCAAGCTTCCCTACAAGGCAAGAATCCTTTGTTCTCTACTATTTTATATACCCTTTCTTACAAAGCTGCTAAAGCATTACATCATCTACCCTATAGAGGGTTGGCCCAAGGAAATTGGGAAAAGGTTCCCATACCAACTGCCAAGTTGTTTATCCAAAAACCAGGTGCCAGAACGAACTGGGAACAGCTTATCTTTTAGTTCTGTAATGCCATCCCTCCTCCCTTCCCAGTACAGAGAATTTTCTGTGACCCATTCTCACAACAAGACCTATACATTTTAAAAGCTAAATGCAGCCTGAACCAAAGTTTTGTTAAAACTATAAACCCCAAAGCCATACAGCAAAGCAAACAGTTTGATCACCACAAACATATTCTTCAAGGAACCAATCTAGAAATCAAATAGACTACATAATCGGAAGCAGGAGAAGCTTCAATCTCTCTGCAAAAACAAGACTAGAAGCAAATCATGGCACAAACCACAACCTGTTAATATCAAAAGTTAAGAGTATTGTAAAACTAAAGAAAAACTCTAAACTATGTTGCTGAAATACAAACTGATTGAAGCTGTTTCCTGATCCAGGCACAGGATGAGGTCAGACCAGAACGGGGGAGAACCGGGTTTTAGCACACACAAAATTGCTGCTGCACTGCCATCTGACCATCACTTGTCCCCCAGCCACGCTTCTCTCAGTAATTTTGGTATTACAGAAACTTTCCATACTACCAAAATTTGCAGGCAGAGTGCAGCTTGGGGACAGGTGATGGTCGGGTGGCAGCACAGCAGCAATTTCATGTGTGATAAAACCTGTTTCCCTCCATTCCATCCCAATCCCATCCTGTGCCCAGAGAGTTTGTGTTACTCTGGGGATGACAAATCTCAGAATCCCCACCACCACTGTTCCAACCTCCTTGGTTACTACAAGGCAGCCTGCCAGGTATCTTAAAGACAATTTTTTCGGTTATTCCATTGCAGTTTAAGAACACTCCCTCTCCATTTCCCCAATAGCTTTAGACCTAAAAAGGATATGAGCACAAATGTGTTGCCATCTGCTTTGCTTCACAGTCCTGACAGTGAAGTTTAAAACAGAGAGGAAAACCGAGCATTTATGAAACTAAACCAGAGAACCCAGCAACCTGGAACTGTTTCAGGACCCCCATAGGTTTTCAGCTGGATTTCCTCTCAGTAAATGAGAGAGGTCATTAGGTTATGTTTCTTTCTGGTACAAGGACAGAAACGGTCTGTTGCCTTTGTTATACTCTGATAATTTTGTTTTCTTAGTAAGTTTACCATTGATCTGACATTGCATTACATTTTATCCCCCTTAGAAAATGAGGCCTAATGCAACTGTTTTCCATTAGTGAGTCAGACAAAGCTGCACAGGAACTTTCTTTGATACAGTTCATAAAGGGGTTAGGAGGGGCAAGGCCCTTATTAGTTATTACCTCAGCTTCCTTTGGAGGAGTACAGTCTTCCTCATAGCATTTGCATGCTTGTGGGAATTTCAAAAGAAGAGATTTCAGTCATGATAAATAATCCATTGCTAATTTTGTGACATGAATTGTTGGATATTCAGAATCAGTGGCTCCAAATACTCCCTCACAGCATGCTGAAACTGGGGTGTTGTAGAAGTAGAAGGCAGAAATTTGCCAAATGATGGACAAATTCCCTTCTAGAGTCTGGGTGGGAATCATGCAGTGTTCCTGATGAAGAACTACAGCTTCCAGCATCCCTCACTATTGACTATGCTGATTAGTGCTGCTAGAACATGTAGTCCAGCCCCATCAGGGTCATCAGGGTCAGTGGCTCTGCTGGTTGAGGAATTCTGGAAATTGTCATTCAGACTAGTGATGTTTTCTAGTTTCAGCCTCCACCTTTGCTGTGTGTGCTGTCTTGCTCCAAATAATAATAATAATAATAATATTTTAAATTTTTAATATGTCCCCATATTAAGTTTTAATAGCATACTCTAATGCTAGAGCCAGCATGGTGTAGTGGTTTCAGTGTTGGACCATAGCTTTGAGACAAGGGCCTGAATACCCACTCAGACATGGAAACCTACTGAGTGATATTGGGCAAGTTACACTCTCTCAGCTTCAGAGGAAAGCAAGAGTAAACCTCCTCTGAACAAATATTTCCAAGAAAACCACATGATAGGGTTGCCTTAGAGCAGTGATGGCAAACCTTTTAGGCACTGAGTGCCCAAACTTAATGGCCTTCTGGCACCGGATGTTACCTCTCCAGCAACAGATGAAGGTGTGTGCAGGGGAAAATGGCTTCACATGCCATCTCTGGCACACATGCCATAGGTTCGCCAACATGGCCTTATAGGCAAAATAAACCAGAAATGACTTGAAGGCACACCACCACCACCACCACCAGAACAACAACAACTAATATTCTATTGCTACACATTAAAACATTTCTCCTTTGAAAGACAAGACATTTTCTGTGAAGGAAACATTTATCAACATGCAACTTAATCTTTCACAAACATAATAAAACAAGAGCTATAATCTATAGCTCAACTTTTATCCCATCTTCCCCTACAATTGCACTGGCATGATTCATTGTTGTAAAGGACTAAGATATTTCCATACAGTAATTTTTCATACAGTCTCAAAAGTTTTTTTACAGGACTGGATATATTATATTATGCTAGCAATTTTACCCAGCATTGCCCAGGTTGATGTTGATGATTTCATTTCCAATTTCAATTTTAAACAAAATAGGTAATACCTACTATCCTTAAACTTTGTTTCACACCAAATTCCATGCAAACTGGACAAAAAGAAAAAGAAAGAAAAGAGAAACCTCTCGGAGTGGGGGGGGGGGGGAGAGTTAAAGCTTATTGATTAGTCCCATGATGGTAACCTAACTCTAAATATCAGCTTTGGTCTACAAATGTGTATTCTAGAAGAGAAAATAGAGAAATACAAAGAATTTGTTCAGGAGGTATCTGGCACTGTTGACAGATCAAGGCCAAAGGTCTTCATTTTGGAACCATTAGATAAAACACCAACTTGGCAAATCTGGAAGAAATTAAATAGGATCTTTGGGACACAAAACTCTGCCAAATATAGCATTATATACTTGGTGTTTTTAAAGTTAGCCCCCAAATGGTATCACTGTTTTGTCGATTTTGGATTTTGTTGTATTTTGCTGCATGGCCAAACCCTTACTCGTGAATATAAAAATTTGCCAGTTTACATATGCTGTAAGGTGAAAAACTGTTCCTTTTCCAGGCTGCATAATGCATGCTGGATAGCTCCCAGGTTCAGCCTTATAGTCAATCATTGCCAGGGGGCAGAGCTGAGCCAGCTTGCATTATTCACTGAAAACTTGGGAGGGCAAAGGGTAGTCTTTTCCCTGACTGTCCAGTGCAAGCAAGTCGAGTTGCACTTTTTGATTGCTGTTATGTACCTGGGGTAAAGCTCTTCTGCAAGGGAGTATGAGATGTCTCCAGTTACTAAGAAAATGTCAACTTCTGTAATCAAGCATTTGGATCTGTATAGTATAACAGACAGACACTTTAAATCCTAGTATGGATTTTGGTGCTTCCAGATCTGGCTTTTATTGTGCAGTTGCCTTGTTTCAAATAAACAATTTAATGAGAGGGAGGAATCCAAGATACCACAGTTTTTCGTGTTTATGTTATTTATTTAATATATTTCATTTTTATCTCATGCAGGATCCAAAGCTGTTTATACTGATTGTTAAAACAGCTAAAACAATCTGAATATAAAAATGTAAAAAACATTAAACAACAATCCACTTAAAACTTTAATTTAGGACAGTTAAAACACATTAAAAACGTTTACATATTTAAACCAGCATGCTTGCTACATTACCACAAGCAATTAAAAGCCAAAGACCTGTTTAAATAAAGAGGTATTTGCCTGCTAGTGAAAGGAGAGTGGAGAGGGATCCAAAGGAGCCTCTCTTGAAAAAGATTTCCAAACAGCCATCAATAAGGCTTTCTCTTGAATCTCCAGATATACCTGTGATGGTGGTGGGTTTTAAGCCCGCCTCTGAAAGGCTTAAAACTTGACTAGGCTCATATAGGAAGATATGGTCTTTCAGAAAGGAACATCCGAGGTGGTCTTAGTAAGAAGTGACCCTGGTGCAATTCCTTCTGAGTTAATATAATTTTGGCAATTGAATCCCAACAGACAAAGATGAGGGCCAGCTGCAAGGAGGTCACTACAAGTTTGTGTCATATGCTCCAGTGGTATCCACTTCTTGGCACATGTCTCTGGAAGGCTACTGCTTTCATGTGCATACTTGCCACAGACTTTCCCAGGTTTCTTCCCCCACCCTGGTGCAGGGGGTTCTGAGTGCACCAGGTGAAACCCTAAGGGGGAGTGACACCACTGCTCTTCAAACACTTACCTTTTGGCAGAAAGAGGCTGTGGCATAATAAAACTAATAAAACTTTTATTTATATCCCGCTTTTGCCTGGACAATCAAAGTGGTGTACAAGTGGAGAAGAGAAGGTTAAGAGGTGATATGATAGCCCTGTTTAAATATTTGAAGGGATGTCATATTGAGGAGGGAGCAAGCTTGTTTTCTGCTGCTGCAGAGACTAGAACGCGGAACAATGGATGCAAACTGCAGGAAAAGAGATTCCACCTCAACATTAGGAGGAACTTCCTGACAGTAAGGGCTGTTCGACAGTGGAACACACTCCCTCGGAGTGTAGTGGAGTCTCCTTCCTTAGGGGTCTTTAAGCAGAGGCTGGATGGCCATCTGTCAGGGATGCTTTGACTTGGAGTTCCTGCATGGCAGGGGGTTGGACTGGATGGCCCTTGTGGTCTCTTCCAACTCTATGATTCTATGAAGTTAAAATAGAGCACAATATATATCTAGTATACCCCCCTTAAAAAGGAATTAAACAAATTAGAATTAAAATAAAATAAAACTCTGATCTGCTTAGCTTTAAAATGCTTTAAGAGGTGGTGGGAGTGAGGTGAAGCCCAGTGGGAGGAGAAAGCAGAGTCCCCAGAATTTTTAAAATGTTCATATTTCATAATTCAAATTTCAATATTTTAATTTTTGTTAAATTTTTAATTTTAAAATTCTTTTACATTTTTCTTTAAAACATCACATTTTAACAAAATTTTTACTATGTATATGTAAATACATTTAGCTTGTGCATATGATATTGTAATTTGAAGGTTTAATTTAACTTTGCTAGTTGTTTATGCTACAACCATTAGTATTACATTCAGTGGTAAAAAGTATATGGGAATTATGATTAATGAGTAACATTAGTGCAAGAAAAATTAATAAGGATTTTGTATGGTGTGAAATGAGAGGAGGTCAATGAGTTACCACATCTGGTGACACTAACCCTAGTGATGCCACTGCCCCCACCCAGACTTAAATTTCCAATATTTTCCAGCTGGTTCTTTCTTTTTCCCTCCCCACTCCCCCACCAAACAAAACAAAACAACAAACCCATAAAACCTGTTCAGGAGGGACATAACAACAACAACAACAACAATAATAGATTTATTTATATCCCGCCCAATCAGCAAGGAATCAAGGTGGATTACAGCAGTGGGAAAAATACAAAGCAAATAACAATAACAATGAAATAATAAAACAATTTCAGCATAACAATAAATAAAAAAAATTACATAACAATTAATAAAGCAAAAATTAACAGAAAAAAATTACATTCAGTTCAGCAGTTATTAAAGAAAAACCCCAATTGCTAATCCCCCATTTCAATCCTGGAAAAGAAACCACATCAATAACAATAATATAAACAATAAACAGTCTTAACAGATCACAACCTAAAACCATGAAAAAGGAGGAGACTAAAAATTGTCAACGAGATAAAGCTCTTAATTTCCTAGTGAGGAATGGGCTGGAGGCTTATAAGGACTCCACGAACACTGCCAAGTCCCGGTTTGGATGGGAGGCCCCGGTGTTAAAGGTCCAAGCCAGCATAGGCTCCATGTCCTCCAGAGGTTGGCTCTCTGTCCTACAAGATGTTCCTGGGCTGGAGGAATGGGCTGGAAGCTTATAAGGACTCCACCCACGCTGCCAAGTCCTGGGCTGGAGGGGAGGGCCCAGTATTAAAGGGCCAAGCTGGCATAGGCTCCATGTCCTCCAGAGGTTGGTTCCATGTCCTCCAAGATGGTCCAGGACTGGAGGAATGGGCTGGAGGCTTATTAGGACTCCACCCACGCTGCCAAGTCCTGGGCTGGAGGGGAGCCCCAGTGTTAAAGGGCCAAGTCTGCATAGGCTCCATGTCCTCCAGAGGTTGGTTCCCTGTCCTCCAAGATGGTTCTGGCATGGAGGAATGGACTGGAGGCTTCTAAGGACTCCACCCATGCTGCCAAGTCCTGGGCTGGAGGGGAGGGCCCGGTGTTAAAGGGCCAACATACAGATTAACTGTGTCATGTTTTTTGACTGGTAGTACTAAAAGCTGTTTGTCTAAAGCACCCAATATCTGTCTTTTTAAAGTGCCAACACTAGCTTCAGTGCTGTCCTGTACTGACAGGGAAAGTCTGTTTTTATTGTCTTTGAGATGTTCAGTTGGCCTTTTCATCAATTTACCAGAGGTGTGCATGTTAGGGAGATTGTACCTGTAAAGTCTGGCTTTGCATCACTTTGCAGTTGCTCACTGCTACTTTAGGAACTGTATTGGGAACTGCCAATCGCCATCCCAATTAACCCAATAGGCCAGAAGTTCCTCTCTGTGGCATATACCTCTTATCCTCTGTGCAATTCACCCAAGCAGCTTTTTATTTGGTCAGACACTTTCATTCTTTGGGTGAATGTGTTCCTTAGCTTCTTGCAGCTGTTTTGTGTGGTTTCTATTCCCCCCTCCTTTTGCAAAAGCAACATCTTCCTTATTCCCAGTTATGTCAGGGAAAGATACGGGTTTCTAACCAGTGCTGTGCTGTGCTGGTGTTCATAGCTAGTGTTCAGAGGTGGCATCACATCGACAGAACACATGGATGTATGACTATCAGGGCCTATAAGCCAATCTTATGAGCTGGGAGAGAATTCTCATAAAGCAGGGAGTCTTCCCCTCACCACAAGCCTCCTGTCAAACAGAGCAAAGGAGAGGTCACCTATCACTACAAAAGGATAAAGAGAAAATAATCTCCCTAAAATGTGCCATTATTTCCTTCTGCATGTTGACTGGCATCCCATTGATGAATTATGCTGGCATTAGAAGTGGACCATTGTAGCTTCCTTTTTGGTTCTTGTGGAGGTTAGAATTCTGTAGAGGTCAATCTCTGCTCCCTGCCCCCCCCTTCCCCAGCAACACATCACCACTGAGAATTATCAGACCATCCAGACAAACAGAGAGCACTGAGATAATGGAAGTAGATGTGCGAAATCAATCCCTGCCTGTCTTGATAAAAGTTGTGGCTGGTGCTGGAAATTCACTGGGAATAAATTGGAACAGGAAGTATATTGTTTGGTTTTTTTTCCTCATCAAGACTGCATCTACACTGCACAATTAATGCAGTTTGACACCCCTTTAACTCTCATGTCTCAATTCCATGGAATTCTGGTGTTTGTAGTTTTGTGAGATATTTAGCCTTTTCTGTCACAGAACTCTAGTGGCAAAACAAATGACAAAACCCTGGATTCCACATGATGGAACATACACAAGTCTCAAGACTTTTCACCAGTGTCTTTAGATGAGTCTTTAGTCATGCTTCAGGTTGAACTAACTATATTTATTGATATAACTATCTGATCATAAAAAGTCTTTTAAAAAATAAAAACAAATATTTTAAAACTTTAAATAAAGGAGACTGGTTCAATTTTATTTTAAATTCTTCTCTCTCACATTTGGCCAAGCTTCCTTTATACTTGGCAATACACTTGTTTGTTTTATTTAAAAATGGTGACAGTACATAATTACCCGTTTATTTTCTATGCCATAACCTCAACATATAGTATACTGTGACCTTGTTACATATCAAAGATGAATTCTGCTTCTATTATCATTTAAAAACTCATTTAAGATGACACAACAATGGATAGTTCCTCAAGCTTGAAATGATGGTTTGTAATCTTTCTGATAAGCTCCTCTGAAATATTCAGAATAGGATACCAAAGCCTGGAAAAGTTACTTTTGGACTACAGGTCTAAGGATCCCTCAGTCAGGATGGCCATTGACCATACTGGTTAGGGATTAGGGAGTGAGGACTGGGACTTACATTTCAAAGAAGCAGTTTTTTCCCCCAGCTCTGGCCAATATCACCTGAACTAAAAGCTTTTTTCTGTTCTTCCTGGAGAAAACATTAGCCTTCTGCCTTTGATAAATTAACCAACATGTCTGTCTTTTGGAAAGCTAAGTCCCAATTTTGAACACAAGTACTCTGAAACCAATTCATTTGAAGAGAACCTATATCCAAGAAGTTCTGTTTCAGATTAAATTGTCAGTCTTGCAGAAGTCAACAGAAAAAATTGCCCAGTCCTAATAGCTTTTTCACACATGCCATTGAAGACAACCTTAAGGCACTCTCCTGGCAATTTGTGTGCATGTGTGAATATCATTAATATGGGACAGATAGCAAAAAAGAGTAATTTTGAAGTCAAATGTATGTGCCATCCAGTATTGGTGTTTTGTGCAAACTACAAGCATCTTCCTTTGGCCCCAAGCATTATTTATATTATCTTAGTCAACTTTTTTATTAAATGTATCCATAATTCCCATTGTATCCTGCCATTCCTCCAAAAACTTATGACACTGTATTAGAGTTTATCTAATTTAATACAGTTCACTTTAGACAGGTTGATAGAAAAGATGGAGGCATTCCTAGTGCCACATACTGTAAGATGTTTTGTGGCTGACAGGAGGAGTAGATGATCTCATGTCTGTGGTTCAGAACCATGTCTCTGTTCTGGCTCCAGCTTATGGCAAAGCCATTGACATTCAGATTCCCCCATTGTTTTGTTCTCTGTCTCATTAAGACTACATGTAGACTGTGATAGTGCTTTTATTTCACTAACTGCTATGGCATGGTTGCCTCCTGATGAATGCTGGAATTTGCAGTTTAGGGAGAGGCATTCAAAATTTTCAGCCAGAGAGCTCTTAGGCACCATTAAACTACAAAGCATAGAATATTAAATATCATGTGAAACCAGAAACCCCAGAATTCCACAAGATGAAGCTCTGGATGTTAAAGTGATATCAAGGTGATATCACTCTGTAGTGGGAAAGAGACCCTGGCTCATCACATGATACTCTGATCTGACGCTGTCTCTATCTGTTGTGGTACAAAATCCATTTGCCTAAGTGGTTTAGATTCAATTAGTTTATGTAAGTTACTTCTCCAGTGCTAAGCAATGGTTTGACTTCGCAAACAGAAGACCTCTCCAGTCATTTAAAAACTAGCATGCAAACAAAATGAGTTTCCCCTGCTTTCTGCTCATAATGACTTTTAAAAGGTTACATAAGCAAAGAACTGTTCTTCCTTTTAATTAAATACATATGTTTATCTTGTTCTGAAAACCAAAACTAGAGTGTTGAGAGAGTGAGGGAGTGACATTTCAGCAGATTCCTATTATGGTCAGATTATTTATTTATTTTACTGCTACTGAGATCATTTTGGTAATATCATAATGTTTGCAATTTTTTAACAGTAAAAGTAGCTATGACATAAGCAAGGCAAACACAAGATATTTCATAGCCCATGGTGGAACAAGAAATGTCACCTTCTGTCCCCTCAAATCAAGGTGCATTAGTACCCCAAAGCCAGGTAAGCCAGTTTAGCATACTCAGAAAGAAAACCCAGAACCACATCTCTCTAACCTTGGTAATTCAAAAAGAAAAAAAAGAAAAGAAAGAAAGATGTACAGGTTGAATCTCCGGTATCCAAAATGTTTTGGAGCAGGACTGGTTTGGATTGCAGATTTCCTTGGATTTCATAATACATATATTTATTATTAACCTTTATTTATATAGCGCTGTAGGTTTACACAGTGCTGTACATATAAACTTATAATTAGACAGTTCCCTGCCCTCAGGCTTACAATCTACAAGACGCGACACAAAAGGAGAAGGGAAAGGTGATGGGGAAGGGGAAGGGTATCAGGTCTGGTGGTTCTTCTCTCCCTCTGAGGCCTGGACCAAGGCAGATGGACTGGAGGGAGGGCATAATGCACAGTTAAAACGGGGCAGACAAAGTCACACATCTGGGAACGCTTCTCTAAACAATATAGTCTTTAACTCAGTTTTGAAACTGATTAGAGAAGTGATGAGGCACGCATGTAGAGGAAGAAGGTTCCAGAAGTGAGGGGCAGCAAGTGAGAAAGGACGAATCCTGGACAGGGCAGTGGAAATCCTCGGCTGGGACAGGAGACCTTGACTACCAGAGTGGAGGGGAAGAGAAGGAGTGTGAGGAGAAAGAAGTTCAGACAAGGAGGGGCCAGTCCGTGGAGGGCTTTGAAAGTCAATAACAAAAGTTTGTACTGGATGCGGAAGGGGAGGGAGAGCCAATGAAGGGAGGATAAGAGAAGAGAAACATCGTCAAAGCGGTGAGTAGATGCAATAATACGTGCAGCTGAGTTCTGGACAGAGATTAAAGGATGGAGGTGAGAGAGAGGAAGCCCTGTCAGAAGAAGGTTACAATAATCTAGTCGTGAGACCACCAGGGCTTGGATCAGAGTCTTGGCAGTGGAGGCTGAGAGGAATAGATGGATTTTAGCAATATTGTAAAGGCCGAATCTACAGGTCTTGGCGGTGGCCTGAATATGGGGAATAAATGACAGAAAGGAATCAAAAATGAAACCAAGACTGTGGGCTTGCTGAATCGGTTGAACAGAAGTGCCGTCAACAGAAACAGAAAAGGAGTATTGAAGGGTGGGCTTAGGTGGGAAGACAAGAAGCTCTGTCTTAGACATGTTGAGCTTCAAGCGCCGATGCTGCATCCACTGAGAGATGGCAGCCAGACAAGATGAAACTTGCTGTTCAAGCCCTGGCGAGAGGTCAGGGGTGGAAAGATACAGCTGAGTGTCATCGGTGTACAGATGATAGGAGAAACCAAAAGAACTGATGAGTTTGCCAAGGGATAGTGTGTAAAGAGAGAACAGAAGGGGACCCAAGACAGAGCCTTGAGGAACTCCAACAGATAAGGGGACAGAGGAAGAGGTCTGGCCACCTGTGACTACTGCAAAAGATCTGCTGATAAGTAAGATTTAAACCAGTTGAGAACAGGATCAGAGAACCTGAGGTTAGAATGTAAGTCAAGCAAGAGACTGTGATCCACTGTGTCGAAGGCTGCAGACAGATCACAAAGAATGAGAACAGAGTAGTAGAGGCCATTCGCCTTGGCATGCAAGAGGTCATTTGAGATCTTGGTGAGGGCTGTCTCAGTAGAGTGCCATGGGCGGAAACCAGACTGAAAAGGGTCCAGGATGGAGTTGGCTTCGAGAAACTCGAGACAGCGAGAATAAACTACCCATTCCAGAACCTTAGGGAGGAAAGGCAGAAGAGAGATCGTACAGCTAGACAAAGAAGAGGTGTTGAGAGAGGGTTTCTTCAGAATTGGGGAAACGAGAGCATGTTTGAAGTCCAAAGGGAAGGAACCTGAAGAGAGGGAGAGATTAAAGATATAGAGGAGTGAGGGCAGAAAAGAAGGGGTTATAGAGATTAGAAGATGGGAGGGGATAGGATCAAGAGAACAAGTTGTAGGTTTTGAAGAATGTAGCAGCGTAGAGAGTTCATCAAGAGAAACAGGTGGAAACACAGAGAGTTTATTAGTAGAAGGTACCAGGAGATTGGTGGTAGTGGGCAAATCAGGAGGAACAATTTCAGATCGAATAGTAGTGACTTTTGTGAGGAAGTAGTTGGCGAAGTCAGTTGGGGAAAATGATGAGAAGACAGGGGGAGAGGAAGGTTTTAGCAGTGTATTAAAGCAGGAGAACAAACACTGCGGGCACCTCTCATTGGCACAGATCAATTATTTATACTAATTCTGTTTTGCCATAGACAAGGCGCAAGAGAATAAAAGAACAAATTTATAATGAATAAAATCGGCCCAGTCCCTGGACTTTTTCAAAAGACGTTCGGCTGCACAAGAGTAGGACCGGAGAAACCTAACTGTGGGAGAGAGCCAGGGCTGAGGCCTAGACATAGAGGAGGACGTGCGTACAGATACGGGGCAAAGCTGTCAAGGGTTGAAGAAAGAGTGGAGTTGAATGAAGACATTGCTGAGTCAGCAGAGTCCCCAAGATTTAAAGAAGAGAGAGAAGACTCCAAGGTCTGACTGAGATGATCAGTGTTAACAGACTGAAGATTATGAATATATATATACTTATTAAAATATCTTGGAGATGGGACCAAAGACTAAACAAAAATTTCATTTATGTTTTATACACATCTCATAGACATAGCCTGAGGATAATGTTATAAGATATTTTAATAACTTCATGCCTGAAACAAAGTTGATGTACACTGAACCATCAGAAAGGAAAGGTGTCACTATCTCAACCACCCATGAAAGAAGTTCTGGTTTTTGGAATATATTGGATTTTGGAAATCCAGATAAAGGAGATTCAACTTGCAATAACCACCAGTTCAGTAGCTAAAAAACTTGTTCTTTCACAAGCTTGAAAATGTGCCACTTAGCCCTGGACACAAGGTTCTTTTTACTTTGTGAGGTTAAATGTTGACTACAGGGAACATTGTAATGAAAAAGATGACTTCCACTGTCCATGTGCATCCACAGGATCTCTTTGAAATATACTCTGGTGCCCTTTTCTTAGAGAGAATGGGACAGAGGAGACCATCCCACTCTTCAGGCTTTACACATAAAAGGGGACCAAAACACTGACAAAAAGGACACTCAGAGCAGAAAAATGATATTGGCTCTGGGTGCAATACAAAGAAGGTTCAAATGAACTTTCAGCCTTCAGTCTACAAAGGGATCCACAGGGTGCTGAGCAAATAATATATGGAGAACTACTGATATATCCTAGATAATTTGTTGTAGGTTGGCATGGGTGTCCAACTACCAACAGCAGTTTTAATAATAATATATTCCACCCTTTTCCCAGGATGGCTTGCAGCATTAAAAAAAAAACCCTACAAAAACCTATTAAAACCTACAAAAATAGTATATTGAAATAGAATTAAATAAATAAATGCAATGTTTTGGTCTATATTAGACACATTAGAAGCCTGTAGTACTCTATTTCTTAAATGCAGAAGTAGAATTGCATCAGTATTCATAGGCTATCCCAGTGTATGGTTCATGGGGTTGAATGAGTAATTGATTCTTTACCCCCAAGCCACAGTTTTGTATCTTATTACAGTTAGTGAACTTATTTTGGATATAGAGTTTGACACATTGGAAGGCTCCTTTAAAGCTCAGGTTAAACCCAGAGCTCATGCACCAGCCTACTGATAAAGAAGACACTAGCTGCCACTGCCTGCAAGCCTAGTTTGGGATAAGGTACATACAAAGTTAGCAACATCTACAGATAACAGGGCTATGAGGGCACTAAACGTATATAAATGCAGTTTGTATCCATGTAGGAAATAGTTGACTTTTGTAAGGTGGTCACAATTCATATCAGCCACAATCCAGGCAGTCTCTTCTTTCAGCTCCACTTTTCCTAGGCAAAAGCTTGTTGTGCAACATGCAGTCCTCTTTGATACATGTTTCCTGGGCAATTTCCTGGGTGCTGGGAGAAGTGAAGTTGGTGGAGAAATGTAGTAAGTTAGAAGAACTACTTTGTGCTTAGGCAATTTCAATGCAGCAGCTTTTTGCTGTAATTACACTTTGCAATGGTTCCCATCTAGCTAGGCTCAGAGGAAGATGTGTCTCTAGTGAAGCTGAAATGCTCCTCCTGCTGTTTTTTGTCTGAGCTTCTCTCAAGAACCTGGAAACATTCTTCTTTTCTTTTTTTTTTTTTTTGTACTACAATCCTGAAACCAGCATGGAGTCATCCAAAAAGTTGGCTTTTCAAGTTCTGCTTTTATTCTGCTCAGACATGTAAAGTCACAGCATTACTCATAGGAAGGTTTTCCATTGGCGGGGGGGGGGGGGGGGGGGGATTAGAGAAAGCTAGAGTTGGTTGCCAGTTCAGCTAAGAAAATTCTTTGGCAATGTCTTCTGAGATGCATTAGTAGGCTTTCTGCTCTCTGGGGCAAAATAAATAACATAAATATAAATAAAAATGGAAAGGGATGATCTGGCCCTGTGTGCTTGCTAAAGCTTGAAAGCAAAGAGCATTAGCTTCTCAGTGCTGGTAGCTAAAAAAAAAGTTTCACTAAACCAGTTGGGAAGTGGAGCAGCGTTAATCCTGGGAACTGCTCATCCTGGTTTAGTGCGGTGTACTGATGTGGGATAATGCAAGCAAAGAGTGGGGTTGCTAAATGTCCCTGCTATATCATGTGAGACTTTAAAGAGCTGCTTGGATTTGTAATTAACAATTTTCAAGCCCAGTGAATACATCAGGATCATTAGGGGTGAAATCTGGGACTAGGAAAAAAAAAAAAGAACAGAAGCACTTAATTCTTTTCATATTATCCCTCCTTTGCACAGCAGTTTCCCTATAAGGATCTTTTGCTACAATTTCACTACCTCTTCCTTTTAAAGTAATACCGTCTTTAATAGAGTTTTCTGTTAGTAAGTCAGAGTGATAGCCCAGCTAGCTTAGTTCTGTCTATATAGACTGGCAACAGCTTTTGGAGAATTTGGCTTGGGGGGGGATCTCTACTGCTAAACTGAGGGCATTGTTCCCAGTAATAATAATGTGCCTCTCAATGAAAATTTCCTTTACTCCACATTGCAGAGAGTAAGGCTGCATCCCCATTGCAGATTTAATGTACTTTGACACCACTTTAACTTCCATGGTTTAATGCTATGGAATTCTGCAATTTGTAGTCTGTCAGAGACATCTGGTGCTACAACAAACTATAAATCCCAGGATTTCATAGGATGGAGCCATGACAGTTAAAGCAGTATCATATCAAACTGCATTAATTCTGCAGTGTGACAGCAGCATAAGAAAATTGTTCATACCTAGTACTTTTACATTTACAATGTTTACTTTTCCCATATAACTTTGGATGCCTAAACTGTATTTCTAAAAGCTCGTCTTAATTTCTAAGTTACTGAAATGCTACAAGTTTGGGGAATGAAGGAAAAAAAATTATCAAAGAGGTAGAATTCTGATGGTAGGGATACTTTCATTCCCCCATCCTCCCAGCTATACTTCTGGATAGCTCCAAGGTGTGAGCTTTCTCAGCCTCAGGGAGAGGCCTGTCTCAAGAATAAACTAGTTTAAATGTGTAGCAAACAGGGAAGTCTGATTTAATTTACTTGCAAATACAGTAAATGTGGGGGGGGGGGTATTCTATGTCAGATCCACTATGTATGGGTAAGGGAAGGATTAAACCTTCAGTCACCTCCTAAATTTGCCCCCCTTCCCCCACCAAAAAAAAAAAAAAAAACATGCAGTAGCTTAAAAACTGGTGTTCTCTCCTTTTTTGAAGTCCCCATTAATAAGGAGGGACTTTTAGGGGGGGAAACATCACAAAGAAAGCTTAAATCTTCCCACATGTCAGGGGTGCAGCCTTTGTATACCTTCTTTCATGTAAAAAAAGAAAAGAAAAAGTAAGCCTTTTTTGATTACTACACTTTGGATATAGGATCTAGTTTAACTTCCAGCCTCAAGATCCTTGACTGAAGATGCCACATAGGACCTCAAGTCTTCTGCCACAATGGTCTGTTCTCTTCCTGAATATTTGTTGCAACCATTCCAATGCTTGCCTATTGACATGCTTTGATTTCAGGTCGAGCACAATCTGGGACACCCTGAATATATTGGATCAAAGAGATTGAATCAGGCTGCCAGCATTCCATGCCATAAAATCAGTGTTCTCTAATCAGTTTATACCACTTCCTTTAAAAAAGAAAAAGGGGAAAAAAAAAAGAATTAAATGAGAGCCAGAGGTTATGATTAGAGCTTTAAAAGGTATTTAAAAAGTAATTAGTTACAGTTAAAGTTCAAATCAGCCCTCTATTTACTTGCCAGTAAAAATGATTTAACTATACAGTACAGTATTTGCCTGTATTGTTAGTATAATAATCATATTTTTCTAAAATAAAATAAATAAAAAATAACTTAATCTTGCTTAATTTCTCTAAAACAGCTAAATAGTTATTAAAAACAAAACATCTGAATGCTATTAGCCACTGACCCATGGCACAAAACACACTCTTCTCTAATCCAACTTGATGCCATGAGCATGAGGCAACAAAATGGGAAATATTATGACTCCTGATTTGAATTATCCAATGAGACCGTCTCCCAGTAAAGGTAACTATAAAGGTAGCTAAAAGCTACTGACATAGCATTAAAGAAGTGAAGTTATCCCTGCATACCAGTATGAATATTAAGAAGCTACCTTCTACTGAATCAGACCATTGGTCCAACTAAGTCAGTATCATCAATTGGTGTCTCACATCGGTATGTTTTAACCCCCACAATGGTGAAACACTATAACACTAAAATGTCATGATAGCAAAGCAATCCCTGAAATACTAAAGTATGCACTGTAATATATATGTATATATATATATATATATATATATTTACAAAAGGATGTCACAGAGGCATTCAAATGAAAAGGTGAGCACAAGTTTTTTTCATCCACATATGAAATAAAGAAATGGGGGCAGCATGGCCACTTTCTTTTCCTGTTCACCTTCTCATGATGAAACAGCTAGGTGCTTTTATGACGTCTTTCTGGTATGCCACTATGCTGGCATACAAGCAAAAGAAAAAAAGAGGGGGGGAGGAGCAACCATGAAGCTAGGGGGCAGGATATGGTTGAGGCTATAATGCCGTACTGTGCCTGTACTGAGGAAGAGAAATCTGTATGTGCCGTATTTTAATTGTGAGATTACTGTGGAAGTAAAGCAAGGTGCAGTATAATTCATTTCCATATGAATCTCTGCAGTGGATCTGGAGTGGATCAAGTGCAGTAGAGCTCTTATTCACACTGAGCAATTTGTGAAGTTTCTAAAGCAAGTTTCAGACAACTTTGGCCTTCCAGATTTTTGGACTTCAGCTCTCGTTCTTCCTTGACCCTGACCATACTACCTGAGCCTTCTGGAGGTTGAAGCCCAACACATCTGGAAGTCAGAGGACAGGAGTATTTAGTGATCCAGCAACCAAGGCAAGGCAGGACAGAATGCCATCAACAGTGCAGGATTTAATGTATTTCCTAAGGAAGATACTGTCTAGGGCAGTGATCCCCAAACTTTTCAGGCTACTGCCCCCTTTCCTATTGAGTGGCAACCCTAGTGCCCCCTTTCAGGGCATATTTTTTTAAAAATATTATGTCTACTGTTCTCTGCATAGTCTTGCTGGCCACACGGCCACGGAATTGTCTCTGACAGTACTGGCTCCCTCGGCTTAGTAGCAGAGATGAGAACTACCCCCTATAGTCAGACATGACTAGACAATCATGCCAAGGGAAAACCTTTACCTTTTAAACTGTAAATTTAAAATGACCGATCTTGGTTGATGCTCCTTTTGCATTCAGTCACCTCAACATTAGGAGGAACTTCCTGACAGTAAGGGCTGTTTGACACTGGAACACACTCTCTTGGAGTGTAGTGGAGTCTCCTTCCTTGGAGGTCTTTAAGCAGAGGCTGGATGGCCATTTGTCGGGGATGCTTTGATTGGGAGTTCCTGCATGGCAGGGGGTTGGACTGGATGGCCCTTGTGGTCTCTTCCAACTCTATGAGCAGTTTCCTCAGCATCCATACTGAGAAGTATTAAATAATCACCAAAACAGGACTGTGGGCTTCCTCCTAAAAAAATTTCTCTGGTAAACACAAATGTAAAAGGGCCCTGTTGACCTGGCCCTTTTCACCAATCTACCTCAGTGTGGTCAGTTGTCTGGGAATACATTTTACAGAGATATCCTGCCTACTAATTTGTTTTGAGGGTAAGTTTTTGACTTGCTTCCTCTGAGCAAGGACACCCCCCCCGTCCTTTTTGAAAAAAGCGAAAAATTTAAAGGAGAACCTCTAAAGAAAAAATTTGCTGCTCCCTTGCTGCCTCTGCTGTACTTTTCCCTGGTTAAAAAAATTCTAGACTCCTATCTCCACCACCTAATGACTCACAGATGTAACTCACAGAAGCTCCACCTCCTCAGCAACAAGCACACTGTCCCAAGAGGTTTTTTTTTAAATTCAAACTCACCAGTCAAAATGCTTCCCTCCTCTCTCTGCAGCAGGAACTGGTCCTCTCTGTAGCAGGAACATGTGCACATGGCACACACACACACACACAATACAATATATTGAAACATCTGTACAAACATGCATGGTCAAAGGAAATTAGAAGCCATTTAAAATTACAAATGCCTATTGGTCTAATCATGTTATAGCCTGATGGCACTGTTACTGTCTTACAGACCTTGTATGTACAGGCAGTGTACAAGGAGGAATAAGTTGACAACTATAATGTATTGGGAGGCAAAGTGCTATGCTGTACTTGCTTCAGAAAGAGCTTTAGAAAAGTAACCTTTTTGGACTACATCTCCCAGGATCCACTGGTCAGCACAGCCGTTATAGGAAATCTAATCCAAAAAAAGAACTTTTCCAAGTTCTGTCAAAAAAAAAAAAAAATTGAAACAAAATTCCCACCCAGCTTGAGTTCAGCCCAGCCACTCATTTTTCCAAACTATGCTGCTCACCCAGTACCTCCTTTTCAATCTGTGGATGATGACCGGATCTCAATTCAAAATGACTGGTGAAAAAGCGAGCACATCATACTTTCGTGATTCAGCTTCTGTTGTGTCCGGTTGTCTCTCATTCATCTTGCAACTCACATTTTAACATAGCCCACTGCAACAGCCCAGGATCTTAATGTACTCTTTAGAACATAACCATTAATCATTGCCAGGCAGATAACAGAGAAAACCCAATACAGAGGATACAGTGCATTTTAAAAGAGCATAAACAATTTAAAGCAAATTAAAAATAAATCTGTCCTGTCTTAATAAAGGCGTCATAAATATACCAGCGAATTACAATGAGATAAGTAGGGCTGGAACAGCAGGAGGATATCGATTGAATGCATTGAATCAGTATATGTATATGTATCCACAAAGAAAGGGAAGACTGGCAGGGAAGGAAGAAAATTAGCAGGAGGAGGAACAGAAGTAGCAAGTGATCAACTAGAGAGAATAAATTCTCTCTGTTTTCATTTTTCCATGAAGGTTTTTCCATAAGAACAAAATTAGGTGTGAGGGAGAGGGAAAATCCAGTAGCACTTTTAAGACAATGGGGCTGTACAGATGTGGAGAAAGGGATGGCCAGAGGCTGTTCTTTTCTCCCCTGGATTGTTGCTGCAGCGAATGCATGTCATGGCAATGATGCGTTCAGAAAAAGGAGACATGAAACGTGGTTCCTTTGTCCACTACTACAGAGGCACCATAAGTGCCCTGGCATGGTGCTGTGCCATCCCTCGTGTGCTGTGCCATTTGGACGCGGTGCATGAGGCATGTCATCATGGTGTGCCCCATGTAAATGGTGGCTCACCAAGATGGTGCCTGCAATGCACGGTAGGGATTGGGAGTGTGGAGACGCTCCACCTTACCGAGTCTCACTTTCAGCCCCAGGCCAGCACAAAGCACTGGTCTGTACAGGGGCCTAAGTTATTTTTTCCTCCATGAGTTTTCAAGGAGATTAATCCACTTCTTTAAACTATAGGAAAAGAGATTCTAACAAAATATTAAGGAGAAATTCCTGACTGTAGGAGCTGTATCCCCAACCAACACATTCAGTGGTGAGATGCAAACAGAGAAAGGACCAGAGTTATGGGAAAATTTACAGAAGGTAGGACTTCGTAAAATATGTGACATAGGGCAAAGACCTGTCTGTGTTCCAAACAGGCTCCATTTCCATAGCATGTGGAAATTCATTCTATCCTCCTGCAACCTGGTGTTTTGGATTATAAGGCTGGCCATCTTTCAGCCATGGCAGTGTTACTCTATTGGATCAGGAAGACATATGACTAAGGAGGGTTACTATGTTGCGCTAAAGAATGTCAACATGTGAAATTTTTTAGGAGATTATCACACTGGCAAAAAAGACAGGAGCATTGCTCCCGTCAATATAGCATGATAACACAAAGATTATCACACGACATCATGTGACATCATGATTGTCCCATGAGTATCCAGTGAATAAATAGGAATTCTAAAAAGCGGTGCTAGAATTCCTCATGATTCATGGAATAATCATGGGATAATCATTATGTCGTGTGAAGTGATGTGATAATCTTCACATTATTATGTTATATTAATGGGAGAATACCACTATGCTTTCGTCTTTTTTGCCAGTGTGGTAATCTCCTATGTTGGGTTCTCAATAAACATACACAAGACTTAAAAGGATATTTCTTTGAATGGTGATGAAGCATTAATGCACTAACAAACATTAAAAAGAAAGGGGGTGCCAAAAGTCTGTCAGTGCTCCATTTTATCTAATGTGTTCAAAACAAACTGTAGTAAAGGTTTTACCAAGTCGGACCACTGAAAACCCTATTTTATATCCACATGAACATTCCATTTCCTAAGATGGTACCCTGAAGATATGTTTGAACAAAGCTCTCGTCATCGTCAGCCACAATTAAGTGATTGAATAATGGGAGATGTGAGCCAATAGATCTGGGGGGCACCAGGTTTGGGAAGGCTGCTCTGACTTATTATCTTGCTGTCAACATATTATACCATCCAGATGCTTCAAATGAAGCCATGAGGCTGTAAAATATATTATTCATCCCTTGTTGTCCATTCTCAGCTCCTCAAACCAGTTTTTAACAGATGCTATTACGTGAATAGAAATGTTTTAATTAATTCCAGTGAAGGAAGGAAGGAAGGAAGGAAGGAAGGAAGGAAGGAGTGAACCTGGAAATTTATGTCTTCCAAAGATAGATCTTACTGAAAGATAATAAAAGCAAATAATCTGACATACAGAAAGTGATATTAATTAGCAACAGACTAGATGGATCATTTCCAGATGGAAAATGCAGGGTGTGAGAAACAAAGGGTGCAAATGAGAACTGAAATGATTTTTTTTCTCCCAAATGCTGTTTTAAATTCCTTAGTGCAAATCCTGATAATGTCCATTTATCTACAGTCAGTTCAACATATCCACGGATTCTGCATCCACAGAGTCAATCATCCATGGCTTGAAAGCATCTTTTTTAAAAAGCCAAAAAACAAAGGTTGATTTGCTATTTTATATAAGGGACACCAATTCACTGCACCATTCTATATAATGAGTCTTGAGCATTCATGGATTTTGGTATGCATGTGGATCCTGGAACCAAACCCCAGTGGGTATCAAGGGTCCGTTGTATATCCATGACTGCAAGCCAACCAGCAAAAGGTCTCAAGCTCGACTCAGGCTTGCATCCTTCCTACGTTGCTAAAATGAGTACCCAGATTGTTGGGGGCAAGTAGCTTACAGTTGTAAACTGCTTAGATACTCCTTAGGTGGTATGAAGCGGTATATAAATAAAGCTGTTTTTTTGTATTAATATTTTTGGGGCTGCTATAGTATTAGGATTTTTAGGTCTCAGGTTTTTACATTAAGTTTCAGAGCCTAGTCTCTCTTCTCCTATCCTTAGATCAATGAGGAAAAATCTTAGGGAAAAGTGTAGCCTTCAAAAATCTATGGAAAATACAGGCACATGTACACCTTCACCCATACATACACACACACATTAATCAGTCTTTGTGTTTTTTGTTTGAATGAATGTTTGAATATTTGGCACAACAACAACAACAACAACAACAATAATAATAATAATTTATTTCTAATCCGCCCCTCTGAACAAGCAATCGGGGCGGAGTACAACAGAATTAAAAACAATGACAGATTAAAATACCCCTTCCTTACCCTTACCACCCTCCCTTAAAAGTGCATTAAATCATAATAAAGTTAAAAGCATAAATAATTAAAATAGCAATATACAATAGCAGGGAGCGGACCCAGGCTTAGGTTGTATGGGGATAAAGTGCAGGGAAAGGGCCTAAGAGACCCTTAAGGCCTAGGTGTGGAGCTGGGGGTGTTAATTTCCTCTGGGAAGGCCTTCCGGAAGAGATGTGTCTTTAGGGCTCTTTTGAGGCGCATCTCATCCGGCAGGTCATTCTACAACTTGGGGGCGACAGCCGAAAAAGCCCTCTGAGAGGTCTGCACCAGTCTGGTCTTCATAGGTTGTAGTAGGTTCCTCCCAGAGGACCGAAGTGTGCAGGGGGGTTTGTATGGGGAGAGGCGGTCCCTTAGATAAGATGGACACAAGCTATGAAGGGCTTTAAAGGTTAAAACCAACACCTTATACTGTGCCCGGAAACTAATCAGCAGCCAGTGGAGAGCTTTTAGCACTGGGGTGATATGCTCTCTCCTAGATGCTCCAGCCAAAAGCCTGGCTGCCATATTTTGGACCAGTTGTAGTTTCCGGATTAGGCACAAGGGTAGCCCCATGTAGAGTGCATTGCAGTAGTCCAAACATGAGGTTACCAATGCGTGTATCACAGTTTCCAGATCCCTCTTCTCCAGGAAAGGGCGCAGCTGGCGTATCAGCTGAAGCTGGTAGCAGGCGCTCCTGACCGTCGCATTCACCTGACTTGTCATGTGAAGCGATGGACCAAGGAGTACCCCCAGACTGCGAACAGAGTCCTTTGAGGAGAGTGTGACTCCATCAAGGACTGGAAGTTGTATTCCCAGACCTGGTTTCGGGCCTCTGACTGTGAGCACCTCCGTTTTGTCTGGATTAAGCTTTAATCGGTTTTTCCTCATCCAATCCATTATTGCTGCAAGACAGTCATTGAGAGGGGAGATGCCATCAGAGGTCTGAGCAGATGATCTGGTCATGGAGAAATAAATCTGAGTGTCATCAGTGTACTGATGACACTGCGCTCCGTGCCTCCGAATGATCTCACCCAGCGGCTTCATATAAATGTTGAATAACATCAGGGACAGAATCGCGCCCTGTGGGTAAATGTTTAGTGTATCATATTTAATGTTTCTTGCAACTTCACCCTTGTAACTGCACTAGGGCCCACTACTTGGTCTTACCACTAGGCCTCAGGTTTGGGGTCTGAAATTTAGGATCTTTGATGGTCTAGATCTGACAGCTCTCTACAGCATAGTGGTTGACCCAATCTTGCGAATAAGTTATACAGTTTTACTCTCCCTCCAATATGTGTGTATGAATGTGTGTGTGTGCGCGTGTGTGTATATATATATATATATATATATTGAGAGAGAGAGAGAGAAACTTTATGTCTTATAGCCATAGGCCATCATGGCCATTCCAACTTAATTAGGAGAAAGAAGACACTGAAGTCCTGTGGTCTCTGTGATACTCATTACATCTAGTTTAGATAAACTTAGAAAGGCATGTCTTGCACAGAGCAAGCTCCTCCTGCTGCTGTTGCCCCATCCCGTCTTTTAATTCCTCCCCCCTCTCTGTAGAAAAACATTGATTTCTCTCTTCTTTATGGTAGACTTTTCTAAAAACAAACAAACAAAACAAACAGCTTCATTTATATACCACTTCATACCCTTAAGGAGTGTCTAAGCGGTTTATAATTGTAAGCTATTTCCATTCTACATGGGAAAGTTACTGTTATCATATCCTGCATAACTTTTTTCTCTGAATTTCTATCTGCTCCATTCATTTCTGCTTCATTATGGCTAGTAATGTAAATTACATTTTCCTGCCTATGTGTATCTGTGCTGTAAAATCCCTTTGCAGTTTTGGGCTATAAAAATCATGTCAGGTCCCATTTTGTGGGAAGTGAATTTCTATCTGCTCCATTCATTTCTGCTTCCTATGGCTCAGGCTATGTTTGCCACACCTTCCTAAAGCTCTTCATTTTCCCAATTAAAAGCTGGTGCCCAAATGCAAATTACAATTTCCTGCCTATGTGTATCTGGGCTGTAAAATCCCTTTGCAGTTTTGGGCTATAAAAATCATGTCATGTCCTCTTTTGTGGAATGCCAGGCTCTCAGCATCAGCACACTGAAGGAAAAGGGAGAGAGGAATCCTGGCTGCAGCATGCCATCCCTCATGTGGTAATAAATCAAGGCATCCTGAAGAGAAGCAAACACTTGTTTTATTGTCATGCAACATCAATTTCCTTGACTTTATGAGGGGGTTGCCTGGTCTGATTTCTGACAACCAACTCTCACAAACATTTCTTACTGCAAAACAAATAAAACAAACAAACAAACTCCTCACTGCCATCACAAGGCAGTTTGCTGCCTGTGGCAGAGCAGAAGATCTCTCTCTCTCTCTCTCTCTCACACACACACACAAACACACACACATTCAAGTCAGGATCTATAGCACTCAGTCCATGTCCAATCAAGTTATTTTTTTCCACTTGAAGCAGAAAATCATGTGAATGCCTCTCCTATTCCTTGACGAAAACGCAATAGCGAATTCATAATAAAATAAATAATAAATTCATTACTTGAGCTTGCTGCCTTTTCATGATTTCCAAAATCTGTTTCCTGAGGCAGTAATCACACACTGCCATATGGTAGGGCTGATCCCCCAAAGCCTGATGAACCTATATTTTAAACATTAAAACAGATAAATCTTGTAAAATATTATTGGCTGTCCTGAGTTTTTAAACTTAGAATTTAATACCATTAATTTTATAAATAGTTGATCAATCAATACCATTTTAACCCTGATCTTTAATACTGCTACTACCTGATCTCTAATACTGTATTACTATTAATTCTTTAAATTGATAATTATGTTAATCATAATCAGTAATATGTAATCCCTATTCTCATCATGGCACAATCTTTCTGTGGTGGTGGAATTGTGTGCTGCTATGATGTAGAAAGCTATGCTGATGGTAGCAGTGCTTCTAGTCAGATCTCCCACATCAGATGGCCAAAGCAGGTGATTGTTTGTGATTACTATGACAGGAATGTACTGGCAAATCCCTTTGTCTAAAGTGTTCACACCAATCACCAGCACATTTAGCTTCTGACCATTCTCCCCCTCCTCCCCCCGAGAATCATTAAGCAAGAATCTAATCCTTTCAAGCCTTGGTTTCTGTCCCCAAGACAAGTTTCTGGGTATATGTACAGGTAGTAAACCAGCAGCTCCCTGGGTTTAGTTTGCAAGGTGACCTCCATGCTGCCAGTTTGCATCTTTACTCCACGTTTCCAAGTGGCCACTGAGCCCCTTTCTGTTCCTTCAATTGAAAGCAAGCCTCATTGTTGGTAAGTATTGCAATTAGCAAGGCATCCACTATTTCACCTCTCCCACCTTTGCTTTCTAGCTCTTGAGTGTATGTGTAAGTGTATATGTTGTGTGTGTGTTTATTATTCCCCTAATAATGCAATAAAATACAAAAACCCTATTTGGATTTGCCTCTGGATTTCTGTGTGATTTAGACTTGGTATAGTTGGGTTGGTTCCAAGGCCAATGTTGCCTCAGCCATACTATAACTCTCATTTTAGCTGATATTAAAATTCCCCTAGGAATATATTGATTTGTTGGTGCCCTCACAGGACTCCAGCATTTTGGGTAACAGTGCCACAACAACTGATTGTCCTGAAGAAAGTACAAAGGCAGATTTGCAGCTGAACATTAAGAAAACAAAAATAACCACCACAAAATATTTATATAACTTCAAAGCAGACAATGAAAACATGTAAATAGTTCAAGATTTCCATAACTTGGCTCAGTCATTAATCAGAATAGAGACTTCAGTCAAGAAATCAGAAGAAGGCTAAGAGTTGAAAGGGAAGCTATGAAGGAACTAAACAAAATCCTGAAGTGTCAAGATATATAATTTAATACTGAAGTTAGGATTGTCCATGCCATTATATTTAACATTTCTATATATGGTTGTGAAAGCTAGACAGCGAAGAAAACTAAAAGGAAAAAAAATCAACTCACTTGAAATGTAGTGCTGGAGAAGAGCGTTACAGAAACCATGTACTGCTTTTAAAAAATGGATCCTAGAACATATCAAGCCTGAACTCTCCCTAGAAGTCAGGATGACTAAAATGAGACTGTTACACTTTGGACATATCATACATGACTCACTAGAAAAGACAATAATGATTGTTAAGGTAGAAGGTAGTAGGAAAAAAGGATGATCACATTCCAGATGGATACACTCAGTCAAGGAAGCCACAGCCCTGAGACTTTCATAGGGTCACCATAAGTCAAAGTGTACAGCAGTTAACAACAGAAACAATTTAATAGTTATGTAGTTGGTCAATGATTAACAATTTAAAATGATCTCTTATTTCCATCCCCCAGCCCCAGTTTCTTCTTTCTAAGACAAGGACTACTATCAGGCTTTAACCATAGAGTTCCCAGTTTTACTACATCATCATTACCATCATCACATAGAATCATAGAATCATAGAAATTTAGAGTTGGAAGAGACCACAAGGGCCATCCAGTCCAACCCCCTGCCATGCAGGAACTCCCAATCAAAGCATCCCCGACAGATGGCCATCCAGCCTCTGCTTAAAAACCTCCAAGGAAGGAGACTCCACCACCCTCCAAGGGAGTGTGTTCCACTGTCGAACCGCCCTTACTGTCAGGAAGTTCCTCTTAATGTTGAGGTGGAATCTTTTTTCCTGCAGTTTGCATCCATTGTTCCGAGTCCTGTTCTCTGGAGCAGCAGAAAACAAGCTTGCTCCCTCCTCAATGTGACATCCCTTCAAGTATTTAAACAGGGCGATCATATCACCTCTTAACCTTCTCTTCTCCAGGCTAAACATCCCCAGCTCTCTAAGTCGTTCCTCATAGGGCATGCTTTCCAGTCCCTTCACCATCTTAGTTGCCCTCCTTTGGACCTGCTCCAGTTTCTCCACATCCTTTTTGAATTGTGGTGCCCAGAACTGGACACAGTATTCCAGGTAGGGCCTGACCAATGCAGAATAGAGTGGCACTATTACTTCCCTTGATCTAGACACTATACTTCTATTGATGCAACCTAAAATTGCATTGGCCTTTTTAGCTGCTGCATCACACTGTTGACTCATGTTTAACTTGTGGTCTACTTGGACTCCTAGATCCCTTTCACATGTTGTCTCATTCAGCCAGGTGTCCCCCATCCTATATCTGTGCATTTCATTTTTCCGCCCTACGTGTAGGACCTTACATTTCATTCTGATTAATGACTGAGCCAAGTTATGGAAATCTTGAACTATCACCATCATCACCACCACCATCACCACAATCATCATCACCATTATCACCACCACCATCACCACCATCATCATCACCACCACCCTTTCACCAAAACTGGGATTCAGGGCAGCTTTACAATATTAAAAAACAGTACAGTTAAAAGCATACAAAAAGGTACATTAAAATAGAATAAAATTCTTACAATATTAAAACAAATTACACGCTGAAAGAATAAAATACTGTTAAAAAGATAAAAATGTTTCAAAAATTTTAAAACAATGTAACATCTTAGCCTATTCCTTGAAAACATTCTGTTTTAAATGCCTGTCTAAACAGGAAGGTCTTAGCTTGCTGGTTGAAGGACAACAAGGAAGGGGCCATTCTGGCCTCCCTTGGAAGTTTGGTTTTGTCATCAGAAGGGATTGTAGAGGCCATAGGGCTCTAGGAATTAATTGATTAGAAAGAGAGCAAGAGAGTGTAGCAGAAGTCAATACAAAGGCAGCAGCTATGATGCTTATCCTGTATGTCAGCTGTAGCCAGAAGAGCTCTAAATAGTTCATTATTACTCCAGATTTTGTCACGAACTACTGCATGTTAGCTATTAAACACTGTGAAATATCAAATATTTAATTCAAATATCATTGTAGGGCAAATACAAATATCAAACATTACTATCAGCAAATATTCTAGCACTTAGGGAACATCTTCAACTCCAAAATATATCTTCTGAAGTATTAGAGTTAGTATGCCTCTATGTCTATCAGTTCTTGGGGAGGGCTAAATGGAGAGTGCACTCATGTCTTGCTGCTGGACTTCCCATGGACAACTGGTTGGGCCAGGCCACTGTGCGAGCAGCATATTACACTAAATAGGCCTCAAGTCTGGTCCAACATGCTCTCTTCTTTGTTTGGTTTGGTAACCAAGTTTGGTTTTCCTTACTCTGGATCTGGGCCTGAACTTTATTTTGTTTTCATTTTAATATATTTTTTAAAAAATAAAAAATAAAAATCTAGTATTCATTCTGGAAAGTGGTATATATTTCAAGGCTTGCTACAAATTGTCTTTTACTTTATATTCATAGGATTATTGAAAGTCTGTGCTGCACATTCAATGCTGTAGTACCCTTCATCCAACAGCTATGAACCAGGCAGCTGATTAAGCCAGAAGACAATTACTATTTCCTCAAACAACACACATCTTAACTGCTTCAATGACTCTGAAAATTGAGCAGTGAACTATCTGAACCTTCTTTACCCTTGCTGATGGACTGGATAGTTGCAATGCAGTGGTCCTTTACAAAGAAAGAAAGAAATAATGCAAGTCCTTCTGCAGCAAACTACTCACGTGTGGTTTGAAGTGGTGTACTGTTGGCAGAAAGACTCGGGATATGGCACCCATTTTTGTTGTTGTTTCAAATGCTTTTGCTTTGAATAATGGAACCATCCCCCAATTTCTTCTCTCTCTTGAAATTAAGAAGAAGAAAAAACCTAAAACTCAATATGACACCCCTTCAAATATTTAAACCAGGTTATCATATCACTTCTTAACCTTCTCTTCTCCAGGTTAAACATACCCAGCTCCATAAGTTTCCCTAAGTCTCTCCTCATAAGACTTGGTTTCCAGACCCTTCACCATTTAATTTTTCATTGCCCTCCTCTGGACATGCTCCAGCTTCTCAACATCCTTTTTGAATTGTGGTAGTGGGCACAGAATTCTAGGTGAGGCCTGACCAAAGCAGAATAGAGGGACGCTATTACTTCTCTTGATCTAGATACATAGGGCCAAAACAGATGGCCCATTTTGGCCAACTTGAGGCTGGCCTGGGGGCATGGCATTTAGACACGCCATGCCCCCAAGCCAGACAGAAGCCAGTCCAGTGATTATACACCAGCTGACTTCTCTCCTGCTTGGGGGCTTGGCTTTTTTATGCCACTTGCCCCAGAGCCAGCTCTTCAAGGGGTAAAGCCGGTTGCTTGGGAGAAGGGGTGCCTTTTTTTTTGCCCCAAAAAGGAGTGGATCTTATCCAATCCTTTTTGGGGTGTAATCTGTCTGGATTAGGGCCAGACATCTGTTTGGCATGGCCCCAATCCAGCCTAAAAGGGGCAGCTCTAAGCCACCCCTTTTCGCCTATCTGTTTCACTCCTATATTTCTATTGATGCAGCCTAGAATTGCATTGGCTGTTTCAGCTGCCACATCACACTGTTGACTCACATTCAACTTGTGGCCTGCTAGTACTATGAATTAAATCTGCTTATCCTCACGCAGATGGGATTTGGGCTAATTGGGGATTTACTTCAGGGTATAGGATTTACTCCCACAATTGCAGCTGGATTATTCCAATAGTATTCTGAGAACAGAAAGTATTCGTAGGGAAGTACTGGTTTATGTGACAAAGATAAGCAAAATCCAGACAAGATGAGCTCTTTGAAGTCCTATTTGTTTTACATGAAAAAAGTGAGATAAAAATATACAGTACATTATTCTCTTGTCTTGCTTAATTTGGTGAGATTCTGTTATGATTTATTTTGACTCATTACAGATCTGAAACATGTCAAAAACTCTGGTTTGTTCAAAGAATAAATGATTTCTCAAGAAAATGTAAACATATTTTGCTAATATGAGTCTAGAGAAAATTCTGCAAAATGCAAAAATTATACACATAGTAACTGATTAGTTAAAAATCAAATGTTAGAAATTAAGTTACAAATTTATGATGTGAAGGGGCAACTTAATTAACTTTGCTTTTAACTAAAATGCTTGACTTAAGTGGAATTTTTGCATTAATGTAATTCCAGAATTAAGTTATAATTTTAATTATATAAAAGATGCTGCCAAAGAATAAATAAATATTGTATTTCCCAGGGTGCATCTACATGGGCCAAATAAACCTGCTTATCTAATTTTTACAACAATCTGTCCAACTGGTGTGTGGGATTATTTGGGGCCAAATCTGGAACTTTCCATCATCTCAGGCTCTGATCTGGAGAAAAAAAATGGAGATTTATCTCAGTTTTGAGGGGAAAACCTGGATATTCATGAATGTGTATGGACTGCACTTCATAGCAATATATGTGTGAGGCTAGGTGGGGAGGAATTCAGAAATATGTACGTTTGCACCCATGGGCGTGGACGGATGGAGAAAAAAAAAAACTGGAGTGTGTGGCTGCCAGGCAATATATTGAAATTTATTGGACTTGGGGTGTGTCCAAAAGGGGGAACTTTGTGGATAGGGTTCCAGAACTTGCCTTGGACAAGCACATGGTTACTGCAAATCAGGGTAACCTGGGGTAAGCCAGGTTTTCCTGTCAGTTATGTGCCCACAGCTGTCTCTTCATCCAAAGCCTACTTCTCTTGGACTTTTGCAAAACTACTTCTTCATTTTATTAGTCCCTTAGTGCTGGGGAAATATATTGCTTAATTTACAAAATCTAAACTACTTATTTTAGTTTAAGATTAGAGTATGATAATTGATTCCAAGCTCTAAAGAATGTACAAGTAGCAAAGGCAGTTTGGAAGAGAGTACCTTCTTTCCATCCAGATTATCCTTGTGTACTTTACAGAAGACCACATGGAGGCTCCTCATCTATTCTAGGAAACTGAATTTTGAAGCTCTTAACCCTGGAATGTTTGCTGGGATCCAAATGGGAATGAATAAACTTTTAAAAAGGGGCAATGATAAGGAGATGGAATTATCAACGAGGAAGAAAAGGAAAACAAGAGAAGCATTTTTGGTAGGGTTGATGAGAAATGGGATTTTCAAAAATTCAATAATTTGTTTCTTTTACTTCAGAGCTCAAAGGGGAGATAAGCAGGGAGGGAATAAAGTTATTGAAAGTATTTTTCAAGTTCACTCTGATAAGGCTTTTAGTGCAGCAGCAGGTATGTAATCTCTCTCTCTCTTCGGGTTCCTTCCCTTCTGACTTCAAACATGCTCTCGTTTCCCCAATTCTGAAGAAACCCTCTCTCGACCCCTCTTCTTTGTCTAGCTACCATCCAATCTCTCTTCTTACTTTCCTAAGATTCTGGAACGGGTCGTTTATTCTCGCTGTCTTCAGTTTCTCAAGGCCAATTCCATCCTGGACCCTTTTCAGTCTGGTTTCCGCCCACAGCACTCTACTGAGACAGCCCTCACCAAGATCTCAAACGACCTCTTGAAGGCCAAGGCGAATGGACTCTACTCTATTCTCATCCTTCTTGATCTGTCTGCAGCCTTCGACACAGTGGATCACTGTCTCTTGCTTGACTTACTTTCTAACCTCGGGTTCTCTGACTCTGTTCTCAACAAGTTTAAATATTACTTATCAGACAGATCTTTTGCAGTAGTCACAGGTGGCCAGACCTCTTCCTCTGTCCCCTTATCTGTTGGAGTTCCTCAAGGCTCTGTCTTGGGTCTCCTTCTGTTCTCTTTTTACACACTATCCCTAGGCAAACTCATCAGTTCTTTTGGTTTCTCCTATCATCTATATGCCGATGACACTCAGCTGTATCTCTCAACCCCTGACCTTTCGCCGGGGCTTGAACAGCAAGTTTCATCTTGTCTGGCTGCCATCTCTCAGTGGATGTGACATCGGCGCCTGAAGCTCAATATGTCTAAGACAGAGGTTCTTGTCTTCCCACCTAAGCCCACCCTTCAATGCTCCTTTTCTGTTTCTGTTGACGGCAATTCTATTTAACCAGTTCAGCAAGCCCACAGTCTTGGTTTCATCTTTGATTCCTCTCTGTCATTTATTCCCCCAGATTCAGGCCACCGCCAAGACCTGTAGATTCTCCCTTTACCATATTTCTAAAATCCATCCTTTCCTCTTAGCCTCCACTGCCAAGACTCTGGTCCATACCCTGGTGGCCTCACAACTTGATTATTGTAACCTTCTTCTGACAGGGCTTCCTCTCTCTCACCTCCATCCTTTAATCTCTGTTCAGAACTCAGCTGCACGTATCATCACATCCGCTCACCGCTTTGACCATGTTTCTCCCCTCTTATCCTCCCTTCATTGGCTCCCCCTCCCCAGTACAAGCTTCTGCTGTTGACTTTCAAAGCTCTCCACGGACTGGCCCCTCCTTACTTGTCTGAACGTCTTTCTCCTCACACTCCTTCTGTTCCCCTCCGCTCTGGTAGTCAAGGTCTCCTGTCCCAGCCAATGATTTCCACTGCCCTGTCCCGGATTCGTCCTTTCTCACTTGCTGCCCCTCACTTCTGGAACCTTCTTCCTCTACATGCGCACCTCATCACTTCTCTAACCAGTTTCAAAACTGAGTTAAAGACTGTATAGTTTAGAGAAGCGTTCCAAGATGTGCGACTTTGTCTACTCCATTTTAACTGTGCATTATGAAGCCGAGCCCTCCCTCCAGTCCATCTGCCTTAGTCCAGGCCTCAGAGGGAGAGAAGAACCACTGGACCTGATACCCTTCCCCATCACCTTTCCCTTCTCCTTTTGTGTCGTGTCTTTTAGATTGTAAGCTTGAGGGCAGGGAACAGTCTAATTATAAGTTTATATTTACAGCACTCATAGAATCATAGAATCATAGAATCATAGAGTTGGAAGAGACCACAAGGGCCATCCAGTCCAACCCCCTGCCATGCAGGAACTCCAAGTCAAAGCATCCCTGACAGATGGCCATCCAGCCTCTGCTTAAAGACCCCTAAGGAAGGAGACTCCACTACACTCCAAGGGAGTATGTTCCACGGTCGAACAGCCCTTACTGTAAGGAAGTTCCTCCTAATGTTGAGGTGGAATCTCTTTTCCTGCAGTTTGCATCCATTGTTGCGCGTTCTAGTCTCTGCAGCAGCAGAAAACAAGCTTGCTCCCTCCTCAATATGACATCCCTTCAAATATTTAAACAGGGCTATCATATCACCTCTTAACCTTCTCTTCTCCAGGCTAAACATCCTCAGCTCCCTAAGGCGTTCTTCATAGGGCAAGGTTTCCAGACCCTTCACCATCTTAGTTGCCCTCCTTTGGACATGCTCCAGTTTCTCCACATCTTTTTTGAAATGTGGTGCCCAGAACTGGACACAGTATTCCAGGTGGGGCCTGACCAAAGCAGAATAGAGTGGCACTATAACTTCCCTTGATCTAGAAACTATACTTCTATTGATGCAGCCTAAAATTGCATTGGCTTTTTTAGCTGCCGCATCACACTGTTGACTCATGTTCAGCTTATGGTCTACTTGGACTCCTAGATCCCTTTCACATGTTGTCTCATTCAGCCAGGTGTCCCCCATCCTATATCTGTGCATTTCATTTTTCCGCCCTAAGTGCAGAACGTTACATTTCTCCGCATTGAATTTCATTTTGTTAGCACTGGCCCAGCTTTCTAGTCTATTCAGGTCATTTTGAATTTTGATCCTGTCCTCTGGGGTATTAGCTACTCCTCCCAGTTTAGTGTCATCTGCAAATTTGATAAGTATGCCCCCAATTCTGTCATCCAAATCGTTAATAAAGATGTTGAATAGCACTGGGCCCAGGACAGAACCCTGTGGGACCCCACTGGTCACTTCTCTCCAGGATGAAAAGGAGCCATTGTTGAGCACCCTTTGAGTTCGGCCACTCAACCAATTACAAATCCATGTAACAGTTAACTTGTCTATCCCACATTTTGCAAGCTTGTTTGCAAGAATGTCATGGGGAACCTTGTCAAAGGCCTTACTGAAATCGAGGTATACTATATCCACAGCATTCCCTTCATCTACCAAGCTGGTAATTTTATCAAAAAAAGAGATCAGGTTCGTTTGGCATGACTTGTTTCTCTGAAACCCATGTTGGCTTTTTGTGATTATGGCATTGACCTCTAAGTGTTCACAGACTCTCTGCTTAATGATCTGCTCTAGGACCTTTCCTGGAATTGATGTCAGACTAACTGGACGATAATTGTTGGGATCCTCTTTTTTTCCCTTTTTGAAGATGGGGACAACGTTTGCCCTCCTCCAGTCTTCTGGGACTTCTCCTGTTCTCCAAGAGTTCTCAAAGATTATTGCCAATGGCTCTGATATTACATTTGCCAGTTCTTTTAATACTCTAGGATGTAGTTCATCTGGTCCTGGAGATTTATATTCATTTAGGTTAACCAGGTATTCCTGTACTACCTCTTTACTTATTCTGTGCTGAATTTCCTCTATTCTGTCTCCATTATCCTTAGGTTGAGCACCCTTTGCCTTTTCTGAGAAGACTGAAGCAAAGAAGGTGTTGAGTAATTCTGCCTTTTCTCTGTCCCCTGTTAGCATTTTGCCATCTTCTGCACGCAGTGGCCCCACTGTTTCCTTCTTCTTCCTTTTGCTGCGGACATATCCAAAAAAGCCCTTTTTATTGTTCTTAACCTCTCTAGCAAGCCTTAGTTCATTCTGCGCTTTAGCTTTTCTGACTTTACCCCTACATGTGCTGGCTATTTGTTTGAATTCCTCTTTCGTGATTTCTCCATTTTTCCATTTCTTATACATGTTCCGTTTAAAGCTTAGCTCAGTTGAAAGTTCCTTAGTCATCCATCCTGGCTTCTTGAGACATCTTCCATTTTTCTTCCTCATTGGAACTGTTTGAAATTGTGCCTTCAATATCTCCCTTTTGAGAAACTCCCATCCGTCTTGAACTCCCTTTTCTTTTAGTATTCCTGACCATGGGATCACTCCCAGTATTTCTCTAAGTTTATTGAAATTAGCTCTCCTAAAGTCTAGAGTGCGTGTCTGACTATGCCTAGCTTCTCCCTTCCACTGTATTACAAACTCCAGGAGAACATGGTCACTTCCACCTAAGGATCCCACCACTTGCACCCCATCAACTAGGTCTTCCCTGTTGGTTAAGATCAGATCTAAAATGGCTGATCCCCTTGTTGCCTCTTCCACCTTTTGGACAATGAAATTGTCTTCCAGGCAAGTGAGGAATTTGCTAGACTTTGAGGATTTGGCTGAGTTTGACTTCCAGCAAATATCCGGGTAGTTGAAGTCCCCCATCACTACTACATCTCTCCTTCCTGATTGTGTGGTCATCTCTTCTAGAAAGGCATCATCCATTTCCTCTGTCTGACTTGGGGGTCTGTAGTAGACTCCCACAGTAACATCCCTGTTTTTTCCCTCTCCTTTAATTTTTATCCAGATGCTCTCCACCTGGCTTCCAGTATTGACTTCCTGGATCTCTTCACTGGTGTAAATATCCCTGACATAATGCTATTCCTCCTCCTTTCCTGCTTGGCCTGTTTCTCTTAAAAAGGTTATACCCCTCTATTTCTACATTCCAATCATGAGACTCATCCCACCAGGTTTCAGTGATGCCTATTATATCATATTTCCCTTGTTGTGCTAGGAGTTCAAGTTCATCCTGCTTATTTCCCATACTCTGTGCATTAGTGGAGAGGCATTTAAGACCATGTGTCCTCTTTACTTGCTGCTTTTGCACATTTTTTTGCCTCCTACTGTTGGGTCCTTGCACTGTTTGCCTTGTTCCATCTATGCCACTTGGACTATTCTCTCCATCCCTTTTGCCTTCCAGTATAATGTCTCCCTCCCCCACAACACTCAGTTTAAAGCCCTCCTGATCAGATTCTTCAGACTGTTGGCAAAAACGTTTTTGCCAACTGGCGTGAGATGCAGTCCATCCCTTGCCAGAAGTCCCTCCTCATGGAACCGCAGCCCATGATCCAAGAATCCAAACTGTTCTTGGCGGCACCATCTACGGAGCCAGTTATTCACCTCTGCTATTTTCCTCTCCCTTCCTGGACCATGCCCTTCTACCGGGAGAAGAGATGAGATGACAACCTGTGCATCCATCTCTTTCAGCTTCCTTCCCAGAGCCTCATAATCCCTTTTGATATTCTGAAGGCTGTGCCTTGCAGTATCATTGGTTCCCACATGAACCAAAAGAAGGGGGTATTGATCAGTAGGCTTGACAAGTCTTGTCAGCCTCTCCGTCACATGATGGATCTTTGCCCCGGGGAGACAACACACCTCCTGAGACATCTTGTCAGGCCCACAAACCACTGCTTCTGTACCCCTCAGCAAGGAGTCCCCCACCACGACTACACGCCTTCTCCGAGGCTTAGTAGTGGCTGTTCCCTTTCGTGATACTCTCAGGCTCTCCTGCTCTGTCCCTGATGTCTGTCCCTGCTGCTTTTCCTCATCATCTCTGACAACAGAGAGAGATTCAAAGCGATTCTGTAGCTGCAAGCCGCTCACAGAACGTTCCCTGGTTTCCTTACTTCTGTGTGTGACCTTCCTCCAAGCATCTACCTCTGTTTTATGTGGAGTGACCTCCTCCGCCCCAACAACTTCCTCTGTCTGTTTCCCACCCAAGACATTCTGGTCTGATCTGTTCAGGAGAATCTCCTGCTCTCTATGATGCTGGAGTGCAGATATCTGCTCCTCTAGCTGCTGTACTTTCTCTTCCAAGAGGGCTACCAACTTGCACTTGTGGCAGGTGTAGTTCCCCACCTCTGTAGGCAAGAAGACAAACATCCCACAGGTGTTGCAGGTGACTGCTGCAGGGCCTTCAGTGTCCATACTGAGAAGTCTTAAGGAGGCACTGAAACAAGACTGTGGGCTTCCCTTGCTAGACTTGGCCTTTATTCCCAAGCTCTGTCACTGAGTTCAAGTCACGGGGCCTATAGTTATGTAGAGAGCTCGTGGCTAAAAGCTCCTTCCAAAGGCAAGTCTCTGATTCACTTCCTCTGCTGCTTCAGGCCGGCTCCTCTTCTATTCTCTAAAAACCTCCTTGACTAGATAAAATAATCAAAATTCGCGCGCCGTTAGGCGCGCGCTTCTGCTAGCCTTGAGTAGCCTTAAGTAGTCTCCCAGCACTGGCTCCCAGAATGCAATGGCTCAAGTGTAAATTAGATTATACCTCACCCAAGCACATGGACTAGAACCTCCTCCTTTTCTTTCTCCTCCTTAAAGGAAATGAAGCTTCTGCTAGCCTTGAGTAGCCTTAAGTAGTCTCCCAGCACTGGCTCCCAGAATGCAATGGCTCAAGTGTAAATTAGATTAGATCTCACCCAAGCACATGGACTAGAACCTCCTCCTTTTCTTTCTCCTCCTTAAAGGAAATGAAGCTTCTGCTAGCCTTGAGTAGCCTTAAGTAGTCTCCCAGCACTGGCTCCCAGAATGCAATGGCTCAAGTGTAAATTAGATTAGATCTCACCCAAGCACATGGACTAGAACCTCCTCCTTTTCTTTCTCTTCCTTAAAGGAAATGAAGCTTCTGCTAGCCTTGAGTAGCCTTAAGTAGTCTCCCAGCACTGGCTCCCAGAATGCAATGGCTCAAGTGTAAATTAGATTAGATCTCACCCAAGCACATGGACTAGAACCTCCTCCTTTTCTTTCTCTTCCTTAAAGGAAATGAAGCTTCTGCTAGCCTTGAGTAGCCTTAAGTAGTCTCCCAGCACTGGCTCCCAGAATGCAATGGCTCAAGTGTAAATTAGATTAGATCTCACCCAAGCACATGGACTACAGCCTCCTCCTTTTCTTTCTCCTCCTTAAAGGAAATGAAGCTTCTGTGTAAACCTACAACGCTATATAAATAAAGGTTAATAATAATAATAATACCAATAATAACCTAAATTTAAATGCCAATTTAAAATGAATTTAATACTTAAGTTCCTTCATCAATGTAAATGGAATTGAATTAGCATATGAATGGTTAATTAAATGCATTAACTCTTTTTAACTACCTTTTCTGTCTCTGTATGTGACATTTAAATGCAGAGTACTAAGAAGTAAACAAAATACATTATCCAGTGCCTGTTTACTTGAAAGAAAGTGTCATTGTGTTCAGTGAGACTTACTCCCCATGTAAACAATTTTTAGGATTGAAGTATTTGTCCTTTGGTTTCAATGGAAGAGTTAAGTACATGTATAGTTTCTCCTTCCATGGAAATAAATGGACCTTAAACTACTTCACATAGCTAAATTTCACCCCATCCCATATTTAAGAAGTGATGTTACAGAATACAGGCAAATCAGCACAGTTGTGACTAATAGTATTAAGGAAAGATGACTGCAGCTTTATTGGTGGAAGGCATCTGTGGCATATATTGGCTCATAATATAATAATATAGTTGAGTTTTATCTTCACAAACGTATGAGCGCAACATATAGGATAAATCTCTATAGGCCAGAGTACTATGTGCAGCACCTTTCAGAGTAACCATATCAGATTTAGGCCCCACTTTTCTGAGATTTGTACCTGTGCGACCAACACTCATTTCAGTGGCCTTGTGCTGAGACATCACTTTGAGGATAGGCTTGTTGTCATTAACTGGGGAGAAAATAATCCTCAAAGATCCAGTAAATAAGTTTTAAATTTAGCCTTCTAGCAAAATTTTGAACATATCATTTACTTTCTGGTTGCAATTTTTCAATCCATACGAAAGCTCCATAGCATAATCAATTGTGGGTTTATTGCAATGTACAATGCCATCCAATTTCCCAAAATTGCCTCAGGGGATATCTCAGTAGGATGATAAAACTAATACTACTGCATCTGCAACTGCTTGTGTTAATTTCCACAACTACTAATTTTAGAAATAACTAGGAAAAAGGCAGTTAGCCATAGCTCCATGTGATAAACCAGAACTCTTCCCTGCCAAATATATGTCCTCTCATTCCACCATGAGATCCTCTATTTCCCTTGGTATAACAAAATAAGGAAAATAATTAAATATTTGTTATTAGGGAAGTACAAACTCCAGCTTGTCTGAAACCATCTTTTTTATCCGAGAAGCAAACAGCATCTGGCATCTTGCCTGATCTCAAGCTAAGCAGCTGCAGGCTAGCAACTAGCACAAATCCTTTGATCAGGTGTATGGAAGCATATATACCAATGACCCGTGGAATCCAAATGGGATTGGACAGCGGGTTGGATCAATCCCCTCAGAGATTACTCCATGACAATTTGCATGGGATTATTTTATGGCATTCTCTCCCTGTCCAGCAAAGTAGGAAATATTTTTCAATGTCTCCTTCTACTTGTAATATTTTCCTTCAAGGTTCTACTGTATCAATGGAATCAGGGCTAACCCAACCATTAGAGACAGTTCAAATTTGGAATGTCATGGAATAGCATAATATTATCAGTTATTTACTTCTAAGGATGAAGAGAGGTGCTTCCAGAATTTCTGATTCATATGCCCAAATAACTTTGTTGACATTGGAAACCATGTACCTTAACTTGTGAGAGTGGATGTGTCTGCATCAATTGGTCTTTTGCTTCAGGCAGAAAAATGTGTTGGGCAACCTAAAACAGTTGCTAGTGTTTTTCCCTTTACTACTTTCTACTTAAAAAAACAAAACAAAACTGGAATCATATTTAGAGAAGAGACTTGGTTTAAATGTTACATTCTCTCTATACAGTATTTGTACCACAGCTTCTCATAATATACATGTATATGTGCAAAGAAGCAATACTCTACTAATTGTTTTGTTAATTATTTTGCCTTGTTTGTTGCCTTCCCTTTGTATACAAGTTCACAAAAATAGCTGGACTTGTTTGATGGATATTTCTCTCCCATCACAAGCTTGGATCCAAAACATTACAAGTATTAACATCATGAGTAACATTATTTTTGAGAATAATGGAGTAACAATATTATTTTTGCAAGATTACACAATGACCTGTGACATTACCTTTTAAGCATAATGAGTAACTCTAAAATGTTGCTCAAGGGGTCATTTAGGGGACACTTAGTTTTTTTATCTTTATATGTTTTATGTTCAAAGCCCAAAAAATGTAACCGAAAATAAAGTGCCACTAATGTGGCACTATCATGTTACACTTAAAAAAGAATTACCTTAAAGAGTAACTATTAATGGTAACTTGTTATTTTTGTGATGATGATGATGATGATGATGATGATGTATCAGACTCTGATTGTATTGTTCTAATATAACATGTCAATGATCTTAACATTTGCCATGGTATTAGATGTATTTTCAGAAGTATGGGGACCGTGTAAAAATGCTGTCCATTTCATCAGTTTCACCCTTTACTTCTCTTTTAGTGAAAAAGGTATATAGCTATTTTTTTTAAAAAAAAGTAATGTCAATCAAGGCAATGCTAATGGTAGATGAGAGTGGCAAGTATAAAACAAATGTTCCAGACTATTGCATAATGTTATGGTTGTTCCTTCCACATGTAGATTAAATATGTGGAGGGAAGAAGAGAGGTTTGTACCTACCAGCCACAACCCCATCATCTGCTCATTTAATGTTATATCTGAAAAAGCCACTTACAAACGTACAGTTCTATATATAAAAGTGCTTGTATGTGCTCTTGGTGGTACACAATCCACATCAAGTATCTACCTGCATACATCTGTACACATGAGCCTCCAGAGACATTAACATCAATCTGAAACAGGCCTGGGGTGCATAAATTTAAATATACAGGTGGGAGTCACAAAGAAGGCTACACAGTTGCCTTTATACCCGAGTATTCAGGAAAAGGTCAGTACTGGGCACCATTCATGTGTTTAGTTAGCATATGGAAGGGGGTGACAGAAACAGGCCTATATTAATATATTTTACATAAGGTTGCCACATCTCAAGATCTGGCCTGAGTCCCAGGACCTGGACCTTCTTCTCCAGTCCTCGGGGCAAGGGGGAAGAATCTCAGATTAAGAGCACTGCCTTTAAGGGTATATGAATAAATATTTTCTCAATTGGTGAGACTTTGTGGTTTTTTATTTGAATGACACTATCTGTGCCACTGTGGTTAATGCTTAAAGTACCATAACATCACCAGGGCCTATCCCCTGTATCATCATCATAAGTCATCCCTGGGATTTGGGTATGAGGAATGCTTCAGACTTAGTAACCTAATTTTCAAGACTTTCAACTTTGAAGCTTCATCATAAAAATGTACTGCCAGGGCCAATGTTGAGGGGCAGCTAGGCTTTTTGCTTTCAGCTAGAAAGCTCCCAGTTCAAATCTGCACTCAGTCAGCCATGAAGTTCATTGGATGACTCTGGAACAATCTCTCAGCTCAGTCTCTCACAGGAATTTCATGTGCATTAAGGAAGAAACCAAAGCTCCTTGGTTAAAGGGCAGGATATAAATGTAATAATTAATGGTGATTTAAAATCACAAATCACTTTATGGGAGAATTTTGCCACTTGAAGGAATATGAGAATAGCATAGGCAGCATTAACTCTTCTGTATGTGAGAGAACTATAACATAATCAGATTTGCCCTTGGAGATTGCCACGTGCCCCTGAGATAATATGGAAGCAAGAAGACTGATAAGTGAACAATATGGGGTTTTTAATTAAAGAAGGAGAAGCCTGCAGATCAGCTCATGCCACTCAAAAGCCCAGTCTGTTTTTCTTTCAATAGCTTTTCATCCATGACGAAATTATGCTCCCCTACTTTTTTATTAAAACTGCTCATCTGAGACTCTTTTCACTATGTCCCACCTAGCTAGCTTGTTAGATATTAAAAGAGGGGAGCCAGGTATATATTAACAGCTTTAGAAGGAGAAAGCACAGATAAGCTCTGTCATTTTCCATAACAACTACCCCCTTTGTGATAGGTTATTAAATCCCATTTTCATGTTTCTTATAAGGGCTACGATTATCCTGATTTGAAACAAAAACACACATGCAATGACACAACACTGCTGGCATTTAACACTTTCCAAGGTTTGCCTCTCATCTAAAAGAGCTATTTTAGCAGAAGAATTGATTAACAGCACAGCACACCTGAAATCATCTTCTGGTACACATCTTGTCATCAAGCTTTTCAGTATTATTCATCTAAAAAGCCTATTCCATATTAATTACTTCCCCAATAAAGAAAGTCCATGACAAAAACCATCTGAACAAGTCTGAGAAAACCTGGTAACAGGGTCACTTTAGGGTCCTCATAAATCAGAAACTACTTGACGGCACTCAACTACAAAGAATAACTACTAGTTACAGCCACCCAACAGATGTCTACTGGTTTTTTAAAAACATCTTACATCACCTAAAATTGGCTACATTCTGCATGTTAGTCCCAAATGGAGTAGACTCATTCATTCAACTCTAGAATGATGATTCAATATGTAGGTAAATCACACTGGACATGTCTGGATTAGGCAGGATTAACAACAAATTGTAGGTCAATATCTCCAGCTTGGTTAGTATAAAAACTACATTGGGCCCTTGTGATCTGCTGTGGTTTGATTCCAGGATCCCCCGTGCATAACAAAATCTGTGAATACTCAAGTCTCATTAAATGTAATGGCAGAGCAAAATAATGCCCCCTCTATAAAATGGCAAAACCAAGGTTTGCTATTTGGAATTTATACTTTTTTTGGAATATTTTCAAGCTGTGGATGCCTGAATCCATGGATTAAAAAAATCCTTGGATAAAGAGGGTCAACTGTATATAGGATCATTCTGCCTCTGTTTTCCATTACCAATGAATCTGTCTTTTGTTTCAAGCTGGAGATGATTCTGAGTAAAAACTTACTTCCTGATAAAAAGTTAGGTTTTATACTTGGGAAGAGAGGGGCGTAACTCATTGTTTATTCCAGCTACTCTTGAATGAGACCTGAAACATCACATCTGATAGAGATTAATTTGACTAATGCACCCCTATTTCTGACTTCAAGCAGTGGCATATGGTGGGTTCCCTATAGGTGGGGTGGTAAATCCACTACAGGTCCTGAACCCTATCTCCAAATTAGCACCTTAGACAGCTTCTTTAAAGATTAGTATAAAACCTGAATTAGATTTAGTCTCTCTGAAGTTAACACTACCAGTCAGCACTGACTTTAGTACTGTAAACTTCACTATTGCCATCATGGCTTGAACAGACACTTTCCCTTTTCTCTCCCATTTCTTTTTTTTATTGTTTTGCTTGATGAAAAAATCTGGAAAACTCAAGTGCTTACATGCTATTTTGTCACCTCTGAGTTGGCCTAAGAAAGCTATGGGTCCAATAAACGTATTGCCTTAACATGCATTTTGGAACCTTAATGTATGATGTTCCATCTAACCTGGTGGAATAATGTGATCATAGGTTGCACTGGTTCAGTGTCTATATAAGACAGATACCAGGCTAACATTTTTGAAAGGTGCTGTCACTTATTGACGGGATGCAGGTACAGCTTGTGTGAAAGTCAGAACAGAGCAGAACAACTGTCCTCTTGGATGTTCCCACTGGAAAAACAGGCATGTGTCCTCATAGTACCTAGGGAGAAAAGTAAGAAAACCAGAGGATTTTAAATGCCTGTGTATTTTACATTCTCCACAGTATCCCAAGTTGTGAATCAGCGGCTGCGTTTGCACTGTAGAAATAAACCGGTTTAAGTGTCATGCCATGGCACTTAAACCGGTTTATTTCTACAGTGTGAACGCAGCCAAAGCCTGCATACCCTGGCTCAAGGTTGGCTTTTTTGGGTGCACTAGAAATGAAGGTGTTTTTGTAGTATTTTGTTGATTTATTTAATTATTTATTTATTTGTTGATCAGAGCATAGATGAAGGCAAGCTGCAGCAGATCTTTCTAGATCAGAGCTCTGTACATAAAGAAGCACTCTACACTCCAGGATTCCCCCTCCCCCCCCCCTTCCACATATGCCTTCAGTTCTGTCTCTGCATTTTTCACTCCCTATCTGTGTTATAAATTGTTTCTTTTGTTCCCACTTCACAAGCACATTCCATCACCTATCCTTAACTGGGCAGGTAAAGGAGGGAATGTGGTCTCTCAAATTGCTGGTGGATATTAGATTGGTAGAAAATATTTACTGCACACTCTGGGCCATTAGCTAATGATCTGTGTAGCAAAAGAAGGGCCATCCCAAGACATCTGACTGACAATGGGCAAAGGGCAAGATGGCACTCCCCTGACCTCAATCCTTTATACTGCTGATTCAATAGTGTCGTCCCCTGTATCAGAAGGCAATTAGATTACTAACAGGCCACGGCTCTGTCCTTCAACATGTCACTGCCAGTCCATTCCCCTATGTTTGCTTCTTGTGGTGCTAATCCTTTATGCTTATATCTTTTGTTTTTAGTATTTATTAGCTATGAAGATTATCTCATGCGAGGCAAGTATCCTTCTCTAGTCATTAAACAGTGTTAATTGTGTGTTGGGGGGTTGGAGATCATCACAACCGTGCATGTTTCTCTTGTTCTTTTCCCATCCGTAAACAGTAATAGCCCCATCATTTGGTATTAACAGAAACTCCCTCTAATACCAAATGATGCATCCATTATGGTTTACAGACAGGTGAAGAATGGGAGAGGTGTGCAGAGGTGTGATAATCATCCCCCAATCACATGATTAACACGGTTTAACGATGGAAGAAAGATGCATGTTTCTCCATGTGATAATCTCCCCAATCTAAAATCGACAAAACAGTGATATCTGCTTACGTGTATCCTCCAAGGAGCTCCAGGCAGCATAAATGGCTATCTACCTCCCCACTTTATCCTCTCAACAAACCTAAGGTAAGTTAGGCTAAGAAAGAATGAATGGCTCAAGGTCACTCAGCCAGTTTCACAGCTCAGTGGGCATTTGAGCTTGGATCTTCTAATCAACTAGTTTGATGGGGAAAAGCTTTTCCTACCAGTTCAGACAATCAGGCTTATAATATCTCTGTGAGCATCTGTCTATCTATCTATCTATCTAAAAATGTGTTTTCAACTTAGCCTAAACATTTTTGGGATGCTGATGATAAATAAAACATTTACGTGTCTAGGGAGGGATGGGGAAGGGAGCTGCATTGAATCCTTAGACAATTTTTTCTTTCCTGTTCCCTTAATCCTAAATTCCTTGTGTAAGTACAAGATGGGAGGCACTGATAAATCTCGAAGGCCACATATGCCAACCTGCCCATATGTTTCCTGAGAGCAATGACAGGGTTCCAAATTGCTTTATTCTGATTAGTGAAAGTCTTCTGATTGTAAAATATACTGGGCAGAAAAAAATATATCAAGTTTCACTTCTTTGACACATCAATTTGAAAGAATTATAGCACTCACACAGGGGGCAAGGCATGCATCTGCCTTCATGTATGTGCCATAAAAGCTAATTGCTAGCATTTATATGAAGGAGAGAGATGTGAACAGTTCTCCATAAACTCACACGTAATTCTGTGCTGGTGCCATTTTAAACTCAATTTTTCTAACTTCTTCAGAACAACAACAAATCACACACACACACACACAATGACAAAGATGTACATTTGCTACACAAACCTCAATTATATTTAACAGACTTCTCAGGTAAACTGTGCACACTGCATTGTTTAAGTTAACAAAAAACACAAATTTGGTGCACTCATTTTATTCCATACTTCCAGAACCCAGTGCTTCCAGATGTGTTAGAAAACAACTCTCCTTATCTGTAGGAAATGCTGTAATTGTAAGCAGCCCTGAAGAACAGAATATTGAATTTTATGAATAAATGCATACCCCTTTCTCCCTCCCTCCCTTTCTCTCACAGTACCCCCCCCCCATCCTTCTTTTTCTCAATGCCCTCCCCATGTAGAAGTAATGATGGTGTTGCCTCTGTATTTTCCCAAAGTGAAACCAAAAAGAGATGGAAATAACCAGTCACCCACATCTGCACAATGTAGATCCTCTTAGCCTCAGCCTGGACTTTCTACTTCTCTGACTAATTTCTCCTTGTAACATTGTGATATTTAGAATAACACATAGAGTGATGATGAAAAAGATTATAATACTCTCTCTCTCTCTCTCTCTCTCTCTCTCATTACATTTGAACCATGGCTTTCTGCCACAATGGGCACTGTTAACAACGACAAAATCCAAATAGAAATGACTGCACTTAAAACAAGCTCATATCAATAATAAGAGTAAAACTGAAAAAGAAAACAAAACCAATCATGCCAGCCACAGATGCTGGCAAAATGTCAGAAAGGAACTCTTCTAGAACATGGCCACATAGCCTGAAAGCTCCACAAAAAACTATGGATGCTGGCCATGAAAGCCTTCAACTCCACAAAACCAATCATCATTCCCAAATATGATCTAAAAAATATCTCCACTGAATTCATCGACAGTGGAAGGAACACATTTGAACTACTAAGCATAATTGACTGAGAACCAGAAGAGCTTTGGTCCAAAGCCAAGGACATAATAAAAGAAAATTGCAGACAGACACTTTCAATGGGCAAAAAGGAGAAGAAATCATGGATAACAGATAAAATGTTACAAGCAATAAAGGGAAGAAGAGAAACAAAAGAAAAACGAGATAGGAACAAGCTAAGAATGATGAATACAACAGTACAATGGCTAGTTCGTCAAGATAAAGAAAACTACTACAATGAGCAGTGCAGAGAAATAGAAGACAGCAACAAAAAGAGAAGAATGAGAGACATATTCCACAGGCTCAGGGAAATCAAAGAAAAGTTCAAACCAAGGACTGGGATGCTCTATGACAATAAATATAACACAATTCAAGACCAGGAAGGAATAAAAAGACGATGGACATAATATACAGAAAAGCTATATAAAAGAGATGACAAAATTAAGGATGCATGGAATAAAGAGCCATATGAAGATGAACCCCAAATTCTAAAAAAAACCGAGATAAAGCTGCAATAAGAGAAATGGTGAAGAACAAGTCACCAGGAACAAATGATATTCCAACTGAGCTACTGCGATCCATATTGACATAGGGGCTGTGCAGACGCCACCGAAGAGGTGGCCTCCAGCCACCCCTTTTACAGCCAGATCATGGCATCCACATGCAGCGCCCCTAATCTGCAGCTACAGTGCCAGAGGAGTGCCATGACACCACACACCATGTGGGTGGGGAATGCATCATATGGATGCCACGCTCCAACTCCACCCCCAACCCAGCCTTTCCTGCCAGTCTGCACAGCCCCCAAGTCCACTATAGTGCTAACTAACATATTGCAACAGATATGGAAAACAAAATGATGGCTGACAGACTGGAAACGATCAATATACATCCCCATCACAAAAAAGGAGACACAAAAGACTGCAGCAACTATAGAACCATAGCACTAATATCCCATGCAAACAAAATTATGCTCAAAATTCTACAACACAGACTTCAACCATACATGGAGAGAGAAATCCCAGAAGTCCAAGCGGGGTTCAGGAAAGGAAGAGGGACTAGGGACCACATTGCAAATATATGATGGATAATGGAGCAAACCAGGGAGTTTCAAAAGAAAAGATGTGCTTTATAGACTATAGCAAAGCCTTTGACTTCATAGATCATGAAAGGCTGTGGAACACCCTTAAAGACATGGGAGCACCAACACATCTGATGATGATGATGATGATAATAATAATAATAATAATAATAATAAATTATTTATATAGCTTTGCAAAAAGATCAAAGCAGTTTACAAAATTAAATAAAAACATATAAAATACATAAATAATATACATAAGCAAATAAATAAAATACCTAAAAAGTATATAACGTATACAAACTAAAATTCCACCCTTCATCCCTTAACTAAATTACAACTATCATTAAACATTAAACAAAATTGCATAAACAATTACATAAAATACATAAATTATTTGCATAAGCAAATAAATAAACTACCGAAACAAAACATAATAAATACAACTAAAATAGTCTTGATGAGGACTCTGTACTCAAGAAAAGAGGCTACTGACAGAACAGAACATGGAGAAAGAGAATGGCTCCCAATTGGCAAAGAAAACAGACAAGGCTGCATCTTATCACCCTACTTGTTCAACTTATATACAGAACATATTGTAAGAAAAGCAGGCTTGGACACAGGAAAAGGAGGAGTGAAAATAGAAGGAAGGAATATCAACAACCTGAGATACACAGATGACAGCATAATACTAGCAAAAAACCTCAAAGACCTGGAACAACTACTAAGAAAAATCAAGGAAGAAAGTGGAAAGGCACGCCTATTAAAATCATAGAATCGTAGAGTTGGAAGAGACCACAAGAGCCATCCAGTACAACCCCCTGCCATGCAGGAACTCACAATCAAAGCATCCCTGACAGATAGAAGGAGACCCCACCACACTCTGAGGGAGTGTGTTCCACTGTCGAACAACCCTTACAGTCAGGAAGTTCCTCCTAATATTGAGATTGGTCTCTCTTTTCATGTAGCATGCATCAATTGTTCCGGGTACTGTTCTCTGGAGCAGCAGAAAAAAAAGCTTCCTCCCTCCTCAATGTGACATCCCTTCAAATATTTAAACAGGGCTATCATATCACCTCTTAAACCTCACTTCGTCAGGCTAAACACCCCCAGCTCCATAAGTCGTTCCTCATAAGGCATGGTTTTCAGGCCCTCCACCATTTTAGTCACCCTCTTTGGACACGCTCCAGTTTCTCAACATCCTTTTTGAATTGTGGCGCCCAAAACTGGACACAGTTTGGTCAGGCTTGACCAAAGCAGAATAGAGTGGCACTATTACTTCCCTTGATCTAGACACTTTACTTCTATTGATGCAGCCTAAAATTGCATTGGCCTTTTTAGCTGCCTCATCACACTGTTGACTCATGTTCAACTTGTTGTCTACTTGGACTCCTAGATCCCTTTCACACGTAGTTTCATTCAGCCAGGTGTCCCCCATCCTGTATCTATGCATTTCATTTTTCTGCCCTAAGTCAACAACTTACATTTTTCTGTGTCGAATATAATTTTGTTAGGTTTGGCCCAGCTTTCCAGTTTATTCAGGTCATTTTGAATTTTGTTGTTGTCCTCTAGGGTGATAGCTACTCCTCCTAATTTGGTGTCATCTGCAAATTTGATAAGTATGCCCCCAGTTCTGTCATCCAAGTCCCCCAAGATGTTGAACAGCACTGGGCCCAGGACAGAACCCTGTGGCACCCCACTGGTCACTTCTCTCCAGGATGAAAAGGAGTAATTGTTGAGCACCCTTTGTGTTCAGCTGGTTAACCAATTACAAATCCATGTAACAGTTGCCTTGTCTAGCCCACACTTTACAAGCTTGTTTGCAAGAATGTCATGGGGAACCTTGTCAAAGGCCTTACTGAAATCAAGAAATGCTATATCTACAGCATTCCCTTCATCTACCAAGCTGGCAATTTTATGAAAAAGAGAGATCAGATTTGTCTGGCATGACTTGTTTCTCTGAAACCCATGTTGACTTTTTGTGATTATTGCATTGCCTTCTAGACGTTCACAGATTCTCTGTTTAATGATCTGCTCTAGAATATTTCCTGGTATTGATGTCAGACTAACAACGATAATTGTTGGGATCCTCTTTTTCCCCCTTTTTGAAGATGGGGACAATGTTGGCCCTCCTACAGTCTGCTGGGACTTCTCCTGTTCTCCAGGAGTTCTCAAAGATTATTGCCAATGGCTCCGAAATTACATTTTCCAGTTCTCTTAATACTCTTAAATATAGTTCATCAGGTCCTGGAGACTTATATTCATTTAGATTAAGCAGGTATCCCAAACGATCCCTTTACTTATTCTGTGCTGCATTTCCCCTATTCTGTCGTCTGCTCCTTTTTCCTTAGGTTGAGCGGCCTTTTCCTTTTGTGAGAAGACTGAAGCAAAGAAGGTGTTAAGTAATTCTGCCTTTTCTCTTTCCCCTGTCAATATTTCTCCATCTTCTCCACACTGTGGCCCTACCATTTCTTTATTCTTTCTGTTGCTGCAGACAAACCAATAAAGGCCATTTTAATTGTTCTTAACCTCTCTAGCAAGCCTGAGTTCATTCTGCGCTTTAGCTTTTTTGACTTTACCCCTACATGTGCTGGCTATTTGATTAATTCCTTTTTGGTGATTTCTCTTTTTTTCATTTCTTATATATGTTCCATTTAAAAATTAGCTCAGTTGAAAGTTCATTAGTCATCCATCCTAGTTTCTTGAGACATCTCCCATTTTTCTTCCTCAGTCGAACTGTTTTATTTTGTGCCTTCAGTATCTTCCTTTTTAGCAGCTCCCATCCGTCTTGAACTCCCTTCTCATTTAGTATACTTGACCATGGCATTGCCCCCAGTATTTCTCTAAGTTTATGGAAATCAGCTCTCCTAAAGTCTGGAGTGTGTGTCTGACTGTGCCTGACTTCTCCTGTCCACTGTATAACAAACTCCAGGAGAACATGGTCACTCCCACCTAAGGATCCCACCACTTGCACCCCATTAACCAATTCATTCCTGTTAAATAGGATCAGATCTAAAATAGCTGACCCCCTTGTTGCCTCTTCCACCTTTTGGACAATGAAATTGTCTTCCAGGCAAGTGAGGGATTTGCTAGACCTTGAAGATTTGTCAGAATTTGAATTCCAGCAAATATCAGGATAGTTGAAGTCACCCATCACTACTATATTTCTCCTGAGTGTGTAGTCATCTGTTCTAGAAAGGCATCATCCAATTCCTCTGCCTGAGTTGGGGGTCTGTAGTAGACTCCCACAGTAACATCCCTGTTGTTTCCCTCTCCTTTAATTTTTATCCAGATGTTCTCCACCTGGCTTTCATTATTGATGTCCTGAATCTCTTCACTAGTATAAATATCCCTGACATATAATGATATTCCTCTTCCTTTCCTTTTTGGTCTATTTCTCTTAAAAAGTTTATACCCCTCTATTCCTACATTCCAATTATGAGACTCATTGCACCAGGTTTCAGTGATGCCTATTATAATATATTTACTTTGTTGTACTAGGAGTTCAAGTTCATCTTGCTTATTTCCCATGCTCTGTGCATTAGTGTAGAGACACTGAAGACCATGAGTCCCCTTTACTTGCTGCCTGTGCAAGGTTTTTGGCCTCCCACTGTTGGGTCCTTGCACTATTTGCCTAGCTCCCTCTATGACATTTTGACTATTTTCTTCAAGCCTTATACCTTCCAGAATACTGTCTCACGCCCCCATATAACTTAATTTAAAGCCCTCCTGGTCAAATTATTGAGATTGTCGGCAAAAACGTTTCTGCCAACTGACATGAGATGTAACCCAACCCTTGCCAGAAATCCCCCCTCATGGAACTGGAGCCCATGATCAAAGAAACCAAATCATTCTCGGCAGCACCACCTGCAGAGCCAGTTGTTGAAATCTGCTGTTTTCCTCTCCCTTCCTGGACCATGCCCTTCAACTGGCACAAGAGATGAGATGACAACCTGTGCATCCATTTCTTTCACCTTCTTACCCAGAGCCTCTTAATCCCTTCTGGTATTCTGAAGGCTGTGTCTTGCTGTGTCATTGGTTCCCACATGGACCAAAAGGAAGGGGTATTGGTCAGTAGGCCAATATTGTTGAACATAAAGATAACAAAAATAATGACCACAGAGAACCTACACAAATTTGAATTAAACAATGAAGAAATAGAAATAGTAAAAGAATTCTCATACCTTGGATCAAAGATTGATAGAAATTGAGAATGCAGCCAGGAAATCAAAAGAAGATTAAGAATGGGAAGGACAGCTATGAAAGAACTAGAAAAGATCCTAAAATGCAAGCATATACAACTGAGCACAAAAGTTAGAATCGTACAAGCCATTGTATTCCCTATTGCCATGTATGGATCTGAGAGCTGGAGAGTTAAGGAGGAGGATAGGAGGAAAATCAACTCATTCAAAATGTGGTGCTGGAGAAGAATGCTAAGGTTTTGATGGACAGCCAAAAAGGTAAACAAATCGGTCCTACAGCAGATCAAGCCAGAAATCTCCCTAGAAGCCAAGATCACAAAACTCAGGTTGTTGTACTTTGGACACATCATGAGAAGGCATGAATCACTGGAAAAAAACAGTAATGCTAGAAAAGATAGAGGGAAGTAGAAAGAGAGTAAGGCCGCATGCAAGATAGATGGACTCTATTAAAGAGATCACAAGTATGAGTTTGCAGGAGCTGAGCAGAGCAGTGGATGACACAGGGTCTTGGAGATATCTCGTCAGCAGGGTCGCCATGGGTCAAGATCAACTCGAGGGCAGTTAACAACAGCAACAAAAACAAACTGAAAAGACATCAATACAAAACAGCTTGCTTCACGTATAATGTAGCTCAGATGCCAAAGGCCTGTCTGAATACAAATGATTTGAGTTTGGGAAAATATAAGAAAGGTAGAGTATGACAGAGAATTAATTGTTCCATGCATAGAAAGGTGCTGCTTTATTGCTTAGGGGCTCTAGAGATTTTTTGAAAATCACATGATGTGTGAGAGGCACACAGAATGGAAATAGGGAAGGGTATGGAAACATCCTGAAAATAGGAAGGTTGTGTGTGAGAAACTGGATACACCTGCTTTGACTGTCATAATTCATGTGACAGTCAAATTCATGTTTCTGCCCTTTTTGAGGTACAAACTAAATATTTTGAAGTGCTGTAGGAGGAGAAATAGCATGGAACATTGCTTGATTAGCAAAATATCATTTGGATCTTTAAAAAAGTAAGAATGTGGGGCATACAATACAAAAACAGCCAGTTTGGTGTGAAGTCCAAACTTGGACTTTTGGAGAGCAGAGTTCAAATCTCTACTTCTTCTAGTCACTCTTTTAACCATAGAGGAAGGAAATAGGAAACACTTTCTGAACAAAACTTGCCAAGAAAACCCTAAGATAGGGTCACCCCAATTCAGATTAACCTGGAGGCACATAACAACAGGAACAAATACCACCAAGTCTCAATACATTGTCCCATCTGGAAATGCACAAAGATTTTTGTGTGCAAACTCTACAGAACCAGCAGAGAATGTATGAAATAAAGAGGTCCTTGAGATATACTCATTGGGATATGCTCAGCACTGTTCAAATAACTGAACAACCTGATACAGACAGGCACGAACAGGCGCGATTAGGGTTCGTTCTGGCGCGTTTAGGGTTAGGGAGGGTGCAGCATTTACATTCTCCCTAACCCTAAACTGTATGGATGCCGCCATTTTAAAATGGCGGCGTCCATACAGGCGCAGCATGATGTTGTCATGGTGCACACAATGTTTAAACAATGCTGTGCGCACCTGATGACATCGCGCCGTGGAAGGGTGCCAATGGCGCCCTTTCTGAAATGCAAAAAAGAACTCCAAAATTGAGCTCTTTTTTGCACCTGGTCCTTGGCTCAGCCTTTAGACAGCAGAGCCAAGGACCCAGAGGAGAAAGGGGCTGCCACGGTGGCCCCTTTCTCCCCTCAGCGCTGCTGGGGAGAGTGGGGTGCCCAGGATGACCAGGGTGCCTGCTGCACCCACATTTCAGGCCGCTGGGAAGCAGCAATTCACCGCTTCCCTGCGGCCTTCAGAAACGCCAGGATGGGGCCTCTGGGGCTGCCGGTGAGGCAGCCCTGACTCCATCTCGCTGCTTCTTTGGGCTGCTGCAGACCGCCCCTTTTGGGCAGTCTGTACCACCACAATGCTTCCACTACTGCATTGGTCTTTCTCTGTAGATTCAGGCAAAAGAAAACTGCTGCAGCATCTCCTGGCTTGAATGTTCTTCCTTATTAAGAACCTTTGAAGTCTTGACCAAATTCTGATGCTGCTTGATTACACGTGCCCTAGACTTCCTCTGTGAAATGTTAGAGTGTATGTACTGCATGACCACCAAGAGCAAAACTGGGAAGAGCATGCAAGTTTGCTATTATGAATGAATGAATATTTGAATGAATATTTATTACGGCACTTGGCCAGCTCAGAAATAAATAACACAAATTACAGAGATTGCTATTATAGAGTTTGCTTTTATAGAGCACTTTCCACATGCCCATAGATACGATGTGGAGGAATGGCCAACCTGAACATCCCTCTGGACCCTGTATCCCAGAAGGGGGACGTACTAGATGTTATATCACAGTAGGATTGCCTACTTTTCATTTCACTATTCTGGCCACCCCCAACTCAAAATTTCAGGCTACAGGCTACAGATACTCTCCCTCAGTCAGGTGCTGGATTCTTCAGTTATAAGAGAGATCAGTGTAAGTGGGTAATGTTCTTTGCTTTGTGAGCATTGGGTATGCCTTTTATTTTATTTTTTTACATACTCGTTTAAACAACAGCACTCAATAGATAAAATTGTCATTGCATACCTATTTTGTATCTGAAATTCTGAAAGCAAATGCACTACCTCGAGGGAACTGTTCTTGAAGGCCACATCTTTGTCTCACTTCCTAGGGGTATCAAAGACACAACACATAACAAGAAGCTGAGCACTTTAGTGAGGATTTACACATATTAAATCCTCCAACAGAAAAATCAAATGCTTCTCCACAGTGCCAGTTGAACTGAGCTTGCTGTGTCATCCTCCCTGTCCCCTCTGCAGTCGCCTGAACGCAGACAGCTCATGCAGCGAATGATGAATTGGGAAAGCTGCAGTACCATGATGCTTGCGTAAACCACACGGGGAGTACAAACACAGAGAAAAGCCTCTCACACTAAGGGGACTTAAACCCAAAGCCACTTTATTGAGGAAAGAACTCCCTCTGCGTTGAGCATAATACGACAGAGGGGGAGAAGGTGGGGTAAAGCCTTCACTGTAGCATCTCTGTTAAACCCCAACATAAACTGGAGAGGCATATGTACAGCTGCTGAGCAGTAAGTCTACTTTATAACCTACATAGCATTATAATAAGAAAAATGGAGCTATTATCATCAGCTTTCAATATTTATTTCAGACTCACAGCTAGATACTTTCTGGTACAAACAATATCTTAATCTGCCACAATCCATTCACACATGTATACCAACAGAACTCGGAAGAGTTACCTTTGGGAGGTACCATTCCCAAACTGCCAAAGCTAACTTGGCTAGTGGCCATGCTGGCTGGGGGACTCTGGGGGTTGCACTCCCAAAAAAGTAACTTTCCCATGCTTGTCATACCTCCTTCATATATCACTCTGTATTCATTCCTACACTGCACGCCATATTCATGTATCCTTGGGACAAAATATCTGAAATGTTTGGTTTTCACCTTAAAATAATTCAACTCTTTTCAGTGTACTTAATTTTTTTAAAAAAAAAGCTTTTTTTCAGACCTGATTCAGAGCATTTTCTCCCCAATACTTCTTCTATCCTAGTCAGCAATGACTATTCAGGCTTTCAAGATGTGGTGCCTAGGTAATGCAGACTGTCTAGGCAGAAGTTTGAATGATCACCTTGACATCCATAACCCTCAAAGGCATTCCACTTCTGCTGCTTAATGTGCAAACTAAGTCCCATCAGTGTTAGTAAGCAGCAGGGCATCATATAATTGCTTCCTAAAAAAATCAACACTGTTGGCCTTTATGATGAACGTCTATAGAGAAATGGATATCCCTGTATCTGATCATAACCCATTAGATCCAAGATAGCTATGTCTATACTTCAGTCACACCAGGGAATAATTTTAATGTTCTCTGTGTGTGCTGTGTGCCCTCAAATCATTTCCAACTTATAGGGACACTAAGGAACTTATCCCATTAACAAATAAGATGGCTTACCTCTTCCAGTTTGAATTCAGGATCCAGGAGGCCCCCTGATTTTATCATAGCTAAATTGCTGCCTATCTAGCTCGGATGCCACCACCTAGATGCATCCTGGGTTGAAGTCTTGTCTAGCCAGCACTTTTGAAGTCGGGGAACTTCCGACTTGCTGGCTGAGCGAGGCTTCAACCCAGGATGCATCCGGGCAATGGCATCCTGGCTAGATAGGTGGCAATTTAACTATGATAACATCCAGTGGCATCCCTGATCCTGAATTCAAGCCAGAAAAGGTAAGCCAGCTTATTTGTTAATGGGATAAGCTCCTAAGGTGGGGTTTTATTGGCAAAATTTGTTCAGAGGGGTTTTTGTCATTGCCTACCCCTGAGGCTGAGAGCATGTGACTTGTAGAAGGTCACCCAATGGGTTTCATGGCTGAGCTGAGCAGGAATTGAATCCTGGTTTCCAGAGTCATAGTCCAACACTCAAACCACTATACCACAAGACATGCATATTCAGTATACTGAAGAGCATGCCACAATCACTGAAAAAGGAGTATTGTAGCCACTTAAAAGGCTGAGGCCAGTATTCTATATCAGTTACATAGTTAACAGTTATGAAGAAGTAGTGGGCTGTTGTTCCCAAAAGTTAGTATCATCAGTGCTAAGCTCAATTTTCTCAAATGGTAACTAATGTATGTCCTATGTCATAATATACATGCTAGTGGAAAGCATGCATGGCATTGTAGTTTGAGTGTTGGACGATGACTCTGGAGACCAGTGTTTGAATACACACTGGAAACCCACTGGGTGACCTTGTGCAAGTCACAGTCTCTCAGCCCCCTCTGAACAAATCTTTACAAGAAACCCCCATGATAGTTTTGTCTTAAAGTCATCATAGATTGGAAACAACTTGAGGGTATACAACTACAACAAAAAATTTTGAGCAATTTCACCTTTGCACTAAGTCATACACATCATTCACACTCTGTTTTTAGGATCTTGCATGCACCATTCTTCTATTCCACTGAAGACCACAACAGAATCATGCTAAGTGACAAACAGAAGAGTATTTCTCCTGAGCATTTCACCTTAGAATATGTTGCACCTTCACTGCTACAATTAGACAGACTTTCAGTCTTTCAGTCCAGTTGTATGTTGTTCACAGGCACTCTGTGAACATTCATAGCTACGCTGATGTAAAAATGCACCCCCAGATTTTATCTTATAGTACTATATGATCATGTCCTGCTGGATTTGACTAAAAAGAGATCAGAGGTGTGGTGTCATGACCTTCTGAAGAGATCATGCCTTGTAAGATACATGTACAAATGAACTGGAGGGATTTCATACAGTAAGAATTATTGAAAAGTATATGCCTAACAGGTATGTGACTGTATGAAGGAAGGGTGCTTTGGACATAAAATTTCAAATGGTAAAAGCTTTATGGGTGGTGTCCCTAGCCATAAAATGATAGCGAAGTATATACAAGCATTCCAAGCCTGGATGACTAGAATCCCTACATAATATTACGGAATAAGGATTAATTGTTCTTTCATTCATTCCACAAATGGAAAGCTCCTTCTCACAGGCACCTCTTCCCTGAACATCTTGAATGGATAATCAGAGCATGTCTGACATTCAGCAGTAATCAATTAGCACCTACTTTAGATTAAATTGAGAATATGTAAATTGGGCTCCTCATCAGGCAGTACAGTCAACATTTCACTAGATGTGCTGCAAGCATTAAAAGAAGCAGAGCACAGATGTCTCCCTCAAGCAGAAAGCAAGTAGTGCTGTGACCAACACATTAACCTGATACACATTTTGAATGAATCTGCAACTGTCCAGTTTGGAGCAGGCCATTCTCTTCTTCCAAAGGGAACTTCATGTAACATAAACATGCACCGTTAAAAAACCACTGCATGCCATGGAATACCTACCGGTATGGTGCTCCAGTAAATACACTGAAATGTTGTTTGACTGTCAGTGATCAGTGCTCTCTACTGGGACAGCCTATTCCCAAGAATGAAAACATCTGATGATGCTAAGTGGACCAGAACTGTTTTACATACTTAATAAACCTACAAAAAGAGAGATAATGTAATGAACTGGAATCATTTCTCTTCCCTGAAGGGCAGTCCTATGGTCAGGGGAAAAAAGGTTCCACCCTCACCCAGCTATAAAAAATGGCACATGCTTCTCACTTCTCTTCTACAATGATGCAAGAATTGGTTTGTTTTTTAAAAAAATACATTCTGCATACAAATATATATTTTAAATTAGTGATAGGCAAACTTATCTTATCAGAATTCATAAATTGTTCATGAAGGGTTGCTTCCACAAAAAGCTTTCATTCTGCAACCATTGTACCTCATTCACTGAGTTTCACCAGGGGTGCATCATTGTCTTTGTTTTTAACCTTGCCATATCTTCTTCTCTATTTCTTCTTTTTCTTTCTTTCTTTGCACTAAAAATTTAATAAGGACAGGGCAAAGTTGCTGCCTCAAGCAGGAAATTCTGGGCAACATTGTAAAGTATTAAACTATGGTTATTTGTTTTGATTTAATTATTAGGAATGGAGAGAGGAGCATCCAGGTTTTTTCATGTGCTTTAAAATGACTTGGCTGGATTTGGTTACTATGCACCTTGACTTGGGACTCTTTCAAATGGGGAGGAATTTCTCCCAACTCCGAATGGAGCCAATGCGGATTTATGTAAATTCGCTTGTTTAGCGAATTTACATGAACCCCTGCTCCGTTCGGAATTACTTCCCATTACCCGAAATTAACCCCCTCCTGCCCGAATTTGCATGCGAAGCTTTAATTCGGAATAAGTTAAAACCCATGATTGCATTCGAATTGGCTTCCCTCCTGCCCGAATTTGCATGTGAAGAGTTAATTTGCAATAACATAAAACCCATGATTGCATTCGAATTGACCTTAAATTATACTTCCAATTTAGCCTTGTATGAAAGAGTCCTTGGGTGGAAACAGTGCACCATTTGCTGCTCCATGTCAAGAAGAAAAATCTCTTGTGGTTAAGGAGAAAAAGACAATCAGGTACACAATGTCTTAAATGCCAACACATCTGAAGGTTCTGAGCTAAAAATCCAACAATTTAAGTTTAGACTAAGCGTCTTTGTTATTATAAGACTTCCAAGTATCTTTAAATTTACCTTTATAGCAAAATGAGTTTGAAAGCCATCTTCTTCTTAATTTCCTTTGTTTGTAAAAGTCTTTGGATGGGGCAATGTGTGGGAGGCCCAAAGGGCTTCTTCTGATCAATTTTTCCCCTTTCCATGATTGGACTAATGCCACTGCCTAGCTATACAGCTAGCAGCATGCCTGGCCAATGGCAACTACTAAACAAGGAAAACCCTTCTTCACCTTGCACAGAGGTCATTACTTGCCTGTTCATCTCCACTTCTTCTGATGTGCAGGTTATTCCTACAGAACGAAAGTAGGCATTTTCATCCATGGCAGAGACCTTGTTAGGCTATTCACTCTAGTTTGAGATGATAGTTTGAAACAGAGAGGAGAAAAATATAGCATTCATGATATGTAAAGTTTTTTTATTCCACTGACCCTAGCCATTCATCAAACTAGATAATCTGAATGCATTGTGACACAGAATCAGTGGGAAGAGGTGCAACAAGCACCATCTTCCCCACAACACCAAGTCACATAAAACTTGTTCTGTGTAATATCCTTTAAAATAGTAGAAAGAAAACTGTTGCTCTGCAGATGTTGTTGGACTGCAATTCCCATCATCCTTCACTATTGGGCTGCTGGGAGTTGCAAACCAATGACATTTGGAGGACCATGATTAGCCAACCCTTGTTGTTGTGTCTTCAAGTCATTTCTAATTTATGGTGATCCAAAGGTAATCCTATCACATGGTTTTCTTGGCAAGATCACATGGTTTTCTTGGCAAGATCAGCCATTGGGTTTCCATGGGTGGAGATTTGAATCTTGAGCTTCAGAGTTGTAGTCCAGCCCTCAAACCCCTATACCATGCTGGCTCTTATCATGTCCACTCTTACTTTAAATAAATTACAGGATTAATAAATATTCTTGAATAACAACCATGCAGATTCAGGTCAACCAATCCTGCAATTCCTCAGTTGATCCTAGGCCAATCAGTACATCACAATCCAACCTACCTACCTCTCAGGCATGAGGATAAAGTAGGATAACCCAGAAATCTTTTCTTTTAAAGAAATCGTATAAAATCTGATAAAATATACATCTAAAGATAGGTTCTGTGATATTTTTGGATTACTACTACTACTACTACTACTACTAATAATAATAATAATAATGCACAGCAAAATAAATAAAAATAAGTTGGCAAAATAGGCTGCAGCCCAGTCAAGCTTACAGAAGATCCTTTCCATCTTTTTGTTCATACAATATTGAGAAGTAATTGCAAGCTACCAGTAATTCAGACATTTTTATGATTGCTTTGAGGTCAATCATTCTGTTTTATCAAATCCTATTATATGGCTGCTGTGTTGTTTTTCTTCCTCCAACTCCCAGAATGGGATTTATATGCTGATTGCAACCAACACGTGTATATTAGATTATATTTCCATTTCTCAAAGAGATGAGCTTCATTATGTGTCAATCCCATGATTAAAATGCACCACCTACTCTTTCACTGCGGCATATATATATAAAAAACAAACAACCACCACCACTCTCAAAAAACCCACTCTGAGAAACAGAGGCCCTACATCTTAAGAATTTGAAGATGTGAATTAGATTGTGATCTTTGCCTTAAACTAGATTAATGAAATATCTTGTAACTGCAAATGTAAACCTTAGATACAATTTGATTACCTATAAATTTAATATATACTGAGTGGATACAAATATTGCTTTTCAGAATTAAAAATAAAATTCAAATATGGCATAATGATGTTAGCTTAGGACTCTGAAGACCAAGGTTAAAATCCCTGCTCAGCCATTGAAATCCACTGGGAAAGCCACCTTAGGAAAGTCTACCTCAGAGGAAAGCCATAGCAAACTCCCTTGGAATGAATCTCGCCAAGAAAACCCCATGATAGCTTGACCTTAGGTTCGCCATAAGTGGGAAACAACTTGAAAGCACACAAGAAGAAAAAATTATTCACTAACTGAAACCTTCTAGGACAAATATTCACATTCTTATTATGAAAATCCATATGATATATTTTAATTCATTCTGCATTCCAACTAGTGTTTGAAAGAACACAATATCAAAGAAATACAGTATAAAGGATTATTTGGGTTAAATATAGAACATTTTTTCCTCTCCTCTGCTGTTTATTTTTTATTTCCATTTTGATCTACTGTATTTTTACTTGACTAGTGGACAGAATAGCACCCTTGAAACAGCCAGATAACTCCTTTGCTGGGATGCTCTCTCTGAATAATAATAACAATAATAATAGTAGTAATTTAATTTCTTATCAGTCTCTCCTTAATGCTTGTGATGGGCTACAATATTGATTAAAATACAATATATAACTAATCATTAAACACATAAGGTAAAACACATAAACATAGGATTAAAACAACCATTACACATTAAAATCATCCAGATTAAAATATACCAGTTTAAAATTCATAATCTAAAATTGACTAGGTATGCCTGCCAGAAGAGACAGGTCTTTAATACTGTTTTAAATTCGGAAAGCATGTTTAGCTGCTAAATCTCCCCCAGCAGGTCATTCCACAGTCTAGGAGCCACTGATAAAAATATCCTCTGAGTGACAGTTGCCAGTCCATTCTAGCTAGTTGAAGTAAATGTCTCTCAGAGGAGCTGGATTTACAGGGAGGATTATATGAAAGGAGGCAATCCTGTAGGGTACCTGAATCCAAACCATGTAGGACTTTAAAGATAATAATGAGCACTGAGCACTTTACCCAGAAACTAAGGAGTTTATATCACATTGGCTTTGCTCCCACGATTCCAAACTTTGTACAAAGGTAGCCCAATGTATAGCGCATACAGTACCATCTTTAGGTCTTCCAATTCTGGAAAGGGGTACTGCTGGCATATTACTGAAGCTGATAATGAGCACTCCAGGAGCACTCCCAATCTGTAAATACAGTCTTTCAGGGGAAAGCAACCCCACCCAGGACTGTTTGGCACACTATTAAGACCCTTAATAGTAAACATCTCTGTCCTGTCTGGATTCAGTTTCAGTTTCAAAGGAGACAGCTATCTCCTTATCCTTAACTAAGGCTGTTTTTGAAGGCATGGAGAAATATAGTTGGGTGTCATCATCAGCATATTTATAGCATCCCGCCCCATGCCTTGAGATGATTTCTCCAAGTGATTTCATGAAGATCTTAAAAAGCAATGGAGACAGAATGGCACCTTGTGGTGTCCTATATAACAGCTCCTTTTTTGAGGAGAACTATCTCTAAGCACCATCATCTTGAACCTGCGTGCGTGAGAGGTAAGGCTGTAACCACTACAGCAAAGTCCCTTGAATTCCCATCTCCCCAGGCATTCCAGAAGAATATCATGGTCAATTGTACTGAACATTGCTGAGAGGTTTAAAAGCATCAGCTGGGATATAGGGCCTCTCCAGACTGGCAAGAAACACCAACATGGGGGTGGAGTGGCATGGTGACTGCACATCGGCATGCTCCAACTTTGCCCTGATCTGTCATGCTGCCTACCCAACCATGGAGCGGGTGGCATCACATCATTTCTTTGATGCAGCATTTAGATGCACTGCACCAAAGAAACACCAAAACACCACCACTGTGGCAGCAAGGCCGGCTTTTAGTTGCTCTAAAAAAGGAATGGCTGTAACCACTACAACACAGTCCCTTGAATTCCCATCTCCCCAGGCATTCCAGAAGAGGATCATGGTCAATTGTACTGAGCACTGCTGAGAGGTTTAAAAGTCGCTCTAAAAAAGGAATGGCATTTTGCTGTTTCTTTTTAGAGTGGAAAACTGCCAGATCAGGGCTATGGCATGTGGTTGCAGCAACCCAAGTCTGGCACAGAAAAGGGCATGGGACACTGTTCTATTGGGATGGTCTGTTGATCCCCATACTAATTATTATTATTATTATTTATATAGCTCTGTAAATTTACACAGTGCTGTACATACAATCTTATAATTTGTCAGATACTCCCACTGTCAGTGTTAATATGGGGATCACCTACTAAGGCAATCATAGCAACCTCCATATCCTGCTCTAAAGCCAGTTTGAAATGGGTCAGAGAAGTGTATGTCATTCAACACTGGTCGGGAGTTGGAAGGCAACAGTCTTCTTACAGCCTGTGCGGACCGGCCATTAAGGCCAGCCTGGGGGCAGAGTCGGGGCATGGCATCCACATGATGCTGGATGTCCACATGACGCCCTGAATCTGCCCCCATACAGTGCATGGTGTCACGGTGCTCCTCTGGCACTGCGTTTAGATGATGCATCACCAAAGGAGTACCGTAAAGCCACATAAAGGCAATGGCACCCTTTCTAGGCTCTAAAAGGAGTGGGAGTGGCTGAGAAATGTGTAAATAATTTAATACAAAACATGAGTCCATATGCAGGAACTCTGCACAGTTGCCTCACTAAAGCTTTAGAGAAGCAGTAAAAAATATTATGACCAGAGGGGCTGCCATGATTTCACTAGAGTCACAACCATAGGAACGCCCCACCCTATAGTTCTGGTGACACACCCAAAGTGGCACAGGGCATGATGCATACAGAATCCCCAGAAGCAGGATCTGACAGCACACATAATATTTTCTCCAGATTGCAACATTTGGTGTTCAAGCAACCTATAATTTATGCATGCTGTTGAGAGTTTGGGGCATGGAGACGAGAAGCATAGTGTAGTGATTTGAGTACTCCACTATGGCTCGGGAAGACTAGGGTTCAAATTTATGCTCCGGTATGAAAACCCATTGGTAACCTTTGGCAAGCCACACACTCATAGACCTTGGGTGCATAAATAATGCATTTTGACACAACTTTAATGCTGTAGCTCCATTCTATAGAATCCTGGGTTTGTAGTTTTACAAGGTCTTTAGCTTTTTCTGCCAAAGAGTGCTGGTGCTTCAAAAAACTACAAATCCCAGGATTCTGTAGGATGGAGCAATGGCAGTTAAATTGGTGTCAAATTAAATTATTTTTACAGAGTAGATGCAACCTTAGAGGAAGGCAATGGCAAATCCCCTCTGAACAAATCTAGCCAAGATAAGCGTGCAAGAGGTTGATTTAGAGTCAGCATAAATTCAGAACAACTTGAAAGCTGTCAGTAACATCAACAACAAAGAAGAGAAGAAAATGCAATTCAAACAACTTGCAAAGCTTTTTGTTATACAAAAAGATCTAGAAAAGTGCCAAGAACATCATACAAAAAGCAGGACTGGACTCAGAGGGTGTGGAGGAAGGAACATCAACATTCTAAGATATACAGATGACACCACAATAATAGCAGAAAATATGAGATATGGAAAGAGTATTGAAGAAGATGAAGGCAAAAAGTACAAAAGGAGGTTTACAGCTAAACATCAAGAAAACAAAAATTATGATCACAGACCATCTAATCTGGATAATTTTTAAGCAGATTGTGAAGAGATCAATATAGTTTAGGATTTATCATACTTGGGCTCAATTATCAATCAGAGTGGATACTGCAGACAAGAAATCAGAAGACTAGGACTTGGAAGAGCAGCTAGGAAAGAACTAGACTAGATTCTGCAGTGTAAAAATACATAATTAAATACCAAAGTTAGGATTGTCTATGGCATTGTATTTGTCATTTCTAGGTATGGTTGTGAAAGCTGGACAGTGAAGAAGGCTGATAGGAAGAAAATCAATTCATTCGAGATGTGGTGCTGAGGAAGAGTTCTGAGAATACTGTGGACTGCTAAAATGACCAATGGATGGATCCTAGAGCAGATCAGCCCAAACTCTCCCTGGAAGCAATGAGGACTAAACTGAGGTTGTTGTATCTTGGCCAGACAATGAGGAGAAAGGACTCACTGGAAAAGATTATAATGCTTGGTGAAATGAAATGGGAAAAGAGGAAGAACACATTCGTGATGTATTGACTCAATAAGAGAAGCCACAGCTATGAGTCTGCAGGAGCTGAGCAGGGCAACTGATGACTTGGAAGTCTCTCATACATAGGGTCACCATGGGTCAACGTTGATTTGAAGGCAATTAACAAGAAAGAAAGTGCTGCCCACCATGATCTCATAGAAGTGCCAGTCTCATAAGTCAAGAGAGTACAGTAATTGAATAGTCCTATAAGAGGTTGCACACTTTATTTATTTTTTTATTTCAAGGATTTTCACGCAGTAGTGCAATGAAAAGGTGTGGGCTTTCATTGCTCTGGGTCCTTTCCCACAATGTTTCCATAATTTTCCTTGTTTCCATAATCCCTCTGGCAGCAGAAGCAGAAAGGACATTAACTAACTGCATCACTAATAAATAAAAAAGTTTTAACACTTTTGCAATATATGGTCATTTCTAACACATACAGACATATAAACACACAAATCTACACACACACATAGAATAAGGAATTAAGATTCCTTTTCAGAAAGGTGCATGGTTGTGTTACATACTGAGCTTGAGAAAGAAATTCATCCCAGAACAGCAAAGAGAAATTTGCTTTCTGATGGGCAATTTTCTAGGAATAGGCAACCAAGATAATTTTCTAGGAATAGGGTTGCCATATTCCATTCTCTCATATCCTGGCATCTAATTTGCACACTTTGCCCATTATTATAATTTTGCATATTATTAATTTGCATTCTGATTATGCAAATTTAACACATTAATCATTACACTTTTTCTCCCATTATGTTTCAACCTCACTACCAGAACAATGCTAAGATCTCTTTTTTTCTTCTCCCTTCCCTTGCTGGTGTGAAGAGGGGGAGGCTTCAAAGCAGCCCTAGAAAATAAAGGAACTCTCTTTACTCTCTCAAGGTTTGTTTGTGTTTTTTTTGGGGGGGGGGCTATGTGGCCTAAAAAACCCACAAAAAACTATGGATGCCGGTCATGAAAGCCTTCAATTTCACATCGCATTTGAAAGCGAAGTTCCACTGTGCTGCCTAGCCCTAAGCTCAAGCCACCAAAAGTCACCATGAAACGCAAGGCTGTTTTTGTTGCCTCCTGTCCTGTCCTGTCCTGTCCTGTCCTGTCCTGTCTTCTGGGCCTGTTAGGGGAAGGGGATGAAAGAATAAGGTGGCAGTGTTATGCCTGCACAGTAGCAACTGGAGCCTGCAAGACAGGATGGATCTTCTGCCAGTGCCCATCCTCTGACATAGCTTCCTGTTCATTGCCACTGCCACATTTTAATCTACCTATTGATCTCTGTTGAAGGAGAAATCTAGGATTTACTGCTTCAACTGGCCCAGCTGGCTGGGAAATTTTTTGGTGCCTTCAGTCCAGGATTTTCCAGGTTTTCCAGAACAAATGGCAATCTTATCTAGGAACACTATAATTTATTTTTATATAATATTTATACAGTGTGTTCTTCTTATCCATGGGCTTGTGATCTGAAAATTTATGCTGCTGCAGATGGCAAGGCCCCATTGTTTGTAATGGAGGTGCATGTGCACAGCTGCACTAGTGGCCTTGCACGTGCCCATAGAAAACAATGGGACTTAAGAGCCTATATTTTTTGTTATCCATGGGGTGTGTGTCTGGAACAGATCCCCTGTGACTGTATATGAGCCTTATTTTAAGGTTTCCTAGAGAATACTAGGTGGTGTAGGCTACATTTCAGAGGAAAGAACTAGCAAAACCACCTCTGAGTATTCCTTGCCCAAGAAAACCTTATGAAATTGATGGGGTTGCCATAAGTCAACAGGCGACTTGAAGGCACACAAAGAGAAGCATAAGATAGTGAGAGTGATGAAACCAGATTGAAGAGATTCACTTTAGAAATGGGGAAGAAGACTGTCACTAAAGGGCAGTCTTTAGTGGCAGCACTTTAGTAACAAAAAAGGACCAAGAGACAAAGAAAAATGATAATTATTGGGCAAGGGTGGGGGGGAAGAGATAGAAATGGCAGCCATCCAACATGAGACAGCCTGTGGCAATATCTGTGGCAGCACTTTCACTCCAAGGAATAAATTCTGTCAGGTGAGGAGAGAGATTCTCACAAGACAGCCGGTGAGGAGAAGCAAGGGAAGCTGAAGGAAAGAGGTGCATGCAATCTACATGGGAAACCCCAAGACTGTTTCCCTTTCAACAAAGCCAAATGGGCTGATGGAGCCTCCTGACTAGGGGAGGAGTGAATTTTCCACCCTTTTTGCCCTCCATTTATCTTCTTTCTTCCATTCCTCCTGCTAATTCTTCACATTGCTTTTTTTTTCCCTTGGGGGGGGGTGGTGGTGGTAATTATTGTATTAACACCAAAAGAAAAGAAAAAATCATGCAAGAGGCAGCAGCCTGCGCGCGCCAAATCAGAGAGCCGTATTTCATGGTCTGGCATTGCTCTGCATTTTAAAGAGGCAAATTAATCACTAAACTGCTGCTCAGTGCTTTAAACTACCAGCTGTTCGGGAGCACTGAATGGCAAAATTTATCCTTCAAGACTGTTTTGCGAGTCATTCATCCTTCGAGAGCTTCCTTAAGAAAACCTTCCAGGCGAGGATGGGAAGAAGGAGCCTCTCCTTGGGCATGGAGGAGAGAGAAGAGGCCACCTGGCCTCTGGCTCCTCTTGGGCCCTCCTCACTTATAAGGCCACATGAAGAATCATGTCCCTGGTGGGCTTCACAGCTTAATTACCAGGATTGAAGGTTTTCCCCATTCCTGCCCACTCCCTGAATTTTGTTGAAACCTGGCAAGAACCTGGCTAATTCCCTTCTGCCAAGTTTTCTTTGCAAACACTACCATAACTGCAAGGAAAGTGCAGAGCAATGGCAAGAAGTTCACAGCTTCAGACAGATACTTGACTACAGTGGGGCCCCCTTATATGCGGACTTGCCATCCACGGATTTGAGCATCTGCGGATGGCAAGCCTGGGAGGGAGAAGAGAAAGAGGAGGAGAAAGGACAGCACAGAAGGAAGAGGAGGAGGAGGGCTCAGCATGAGGAAGAGGAGGAAGAGGAAGGCGTGGCACAAGGTGGGAGGAGGAAGAAGAGGAGGAGGTGGGAGGTAAGGCACGAGGAGGAGGAGGAGGAGGAGGAGGAGGAGGAGGAGGAAGGTGAGGTGAAGTGGGAGAAGGAGGAGGATGGGGAAGAAGGCACAGTGCAGCATGATGTGGGAGGAGGAGGAGGAGGAGGAGGAGGAGGAGGAAAGAGGTGGAGGAGAAGGGAGGAAAAAGAGGCAGTGAGGGTGAGAGGAGGAGGAGGAGGAGGAGGAGGCAGCACCTACAAATTGCCATTGAGGTTTATCACACTAGAGGGCAAACAGGATTTAAACAGGAATTAAACAGGAAATGCTTCTCCGTGGCCTGAAGCGGGGTGCAGCGGGCACCCTGGGCACCCACTGCACCCCGCCATGGCAGGTGCTCCCGAGGGGAGAAAGGGGTTGCCGCCATGTGAAGTCTGCGCCAAGGACGCAAGCGCCAAGAAGGAGCTCCGTTTTGGAGCTCCTTCTTGCTCCCCAGAAAGGGCACCATTGGCACCATCCTGCGGTGGGATGATGTCAGGCGTGCGCCACATCATCTAAATGCGACACACGCCATTATGTCATTGGCACACGCACGTATGGATGGCACGATGCAAACATGGCGCCATCCATATGCGCTAGGGGCAGGGAGTGTGCAGATGCTGCGCGCTGCCCAGCCCTATTCACGCCCTTTTGGGCCGTCTGTACCGAGTCTTGGTGACAGAATTGGGGGGTTGATCACTAAATTCAGCAGCAGCTGTGAGTGGAAAACTGCAAGGGCCATGAAAATGACTGCTGGCACATTCACAAAATTTATATAAAACCACTCTGGAAATATGACTGAATGGTGGCATGAAAATACTAAATATTGCATAGTATCTGGCCAACTGTACAGAGTAGGCTAGACAGCCATTACAAATGTGCTAATGCTGAAGAGTGTTCAGGTTCTACACACATGACCCTGCTGAGTTCAGCACCATTACACCTTTACAAGGTCAATTGCATGTACACAGGAAAAGTCTAGTCTAGTCCTTTCCAATCCAGTCATACCTGATTTGGGGAGATGATGATGATGATGATGATGATGATGATGATGATCCTCCTCCTCCTCCTCCTCCTCCTCCTCCTCCTCCTCCTAGTATCTACACACTCTTTTGCAAGTATCATTCATTCTCAACCAACTGTTGCTGGCTATATCCCTCTTTCTCACCTTCTTTTAAAAGTCTGTGAGCACCTGGATTTTTTAAATCATGCTCAGTCATGCATCTGTGTCATTGTTCTTTACATATATTAAAATATTTTAATTGAGATTTTGATGCATTTGACCTTGCCTCTGTCTGACATTTATGCGCATCACAAAAAAGCACAGTGCGATCTGTCATGGCTGGCAGGTTCTGTTATGGAAAAGTCAAGGAAGGGGAAAATGAAAGAATCTGAAAGGTACAATACTCTAGGAAATTTCTTCCAACCCTTTGATATTTGAGAAACTGCTATTGTTGTTTCTGGTGCATTAGTATCAACAACAATAAAGTCTACAGCCAAAACAACCCGCACAGGACCCTAGGAGGTTGCATCTTTTTAAATATATAAACAAAAATGTGTAAAGAAAGTAAGCACAAGAGAATCCAGAGTCCTTTGTAAGAGTAGGAGAACCACCTAAGTCTGGAAATGTTACTTTTGAGGACTACAGCTCCCAAAATGCCACAGCCAACTTAGTGATTTAACCAATAGCCAGACTCCTCTATCAGCCACACAAAGTATTATCTCTGAAGCAACTATCTTTATGTCTTTATAATATACAGTAATAACTTTATTACAGCCATTTGGCCAGCACAATTACAAAATTTCAATTTAAAACATAATTTTATACCATACGTTTATGTACAGGCAGACTGGAGAGTATAGACAAATGATGGTTTAGAAAAAGTAAGGATGGAACTGCACAATTTGGTAAACACACAATATGGGTAGGGCATTATTACTTCATAAATAACAATATTGCATTGTGTTAAAGAGTTTCATATTCAGGACTTATTTGTTCAAAACTACTGTCATATTCTTTGTTTAAGGAAGAGTTAAACCATAAGGTGTCAATTTATTTTATGTCTTTATGTACAACTGTATGTGGGCATCACTCTTCCTTGTAATCCAGAGCTCTGGTTGGTCAAGCATTCCTAATCACAAGGAAGAGCCTTATGGAGATAAAAATGTATTATTTTGCACTCTTTCATACTAAAGTTGCATTCTTAGCTGCCTGTGCAAGAAGGCCAGTAAGTGCATAAGATTAGAGAACATGGTCTTGCTCCTGCCTCATGCATTTATTGAAGCTGTTCATCATATAAAAGAATACTTCAGTGATCTAAATAAATTCAAGTTTCCAGGGATAAGTGAACTATAACCAAATGTACTAAAGGAATGTGCAGATGTAATCTCAGAGCCACTGTCAATAACCTTTAAGACATTTTTGGAGGACAGGAGAGGTCCCAGCCAATGGATGGAGAACAAATGTCTCTTCCTTCAAAAAGAGCAAAATAAAAAAGGAGCAAAGCAACTACTGAGCAGTCAATTTGGTATTGATGCCAGGAAAGGTTCTAGAAAAGATAAACCAGTGCACACTTAAAAAGAAATGCTGTTATTAGTAAGAGCCAGCATGGGTTTGTCAAGAGCAAGTCATGCCAAACTGATGTTAAATCTTTTTAAACTACAGTCATGAGCCTGGTAGATCAGGGGAGAGCTATGGATATCATATGTCTTGATATTAGTAAAGCTTTTCACAATGTGCCTCATTATTTTTGCAGGCAAGCTGGTGAATTGTACGATGCAGTGGGGCTAAACAGACAGGCAAAAAGAGGTGCTTCCAGGCTGGAATGAAGGTTTGGCATTTAGATGACACGTGCCTTGAAGCCAGCAGAAAAGTGCCCTCTAGGCACCTTATGCAGACAAAAGCCTTTTCAAAAAAGAATCAGCTTTTTTCCACTTCTTCCTGGCTCGAAGCCATGTCATGCGGTCATGACATGAGCACTCCAGCTGCCTTGGGAGCCAGTGGTGCAGTTGGTGGGGTTTCAATGTGGCTTCAGAAAAGGCAGCTTCAAGCCACTTTTTCCAACCTATCTGTTTCGCTCCAGTGTTACTTTTAAGTGGATTCATAATTGGTTGGCAAACCTGACTCAGAGAGTGCTCACCAATGGTTGTTTTTCATCCTGAAGAGAGGTAAGTACAGTCAACCCTCCATATCCATGGATTTTTTAATACATGGATTCAACCATCCATGGCTTGAAAATATTCCAAAAAGATATAACTTCCAAAACCTTGATTTATGTCATTTTATATAAAGGACAACATTTCAATATACCGTTATACATAATGGGACTTGGCCATCCACAGATTTTGGTATCCACAGGGGTCCTGGATCCGAACCCCAGCATTCTTTCTGAGCACAGTGTTGTTTAACATCTCTATAAATGACTTAGATGATGGAATAGAAGGTGCACTAATCAAATTTGAAGATGACACCAAATGGGGGAGTAGAAAATACCCTAAAGGGTATTCAAAAGGACCTTGATAGATTGTAGAGCTGGGCCAAAACTAATAAAATGAATTTCAAAAAAAGATAAATGTAAGATATTACAGCAGCAAAAATGAAATTCAAAAATTATGATGAGAGATACCTGTCTTGGAAGCAGTGCATGTGAAAAGGATCTGGGGTCTTAGTAGACCACAAGCTAAACATGACTCAACAGTGATGTGGCAGCTAAAAAGCCAATGCAATTCTAGGCTGCATTGACAGGAGTATAGTGTCTATATCAAGCAAAGCGATAGTACCATTCTAGTCTACTTTGTTCAGACTTCACCTGGAATACTGTGTCCAGTTCTGGCCACTGCATTCAAGAAGGATATAGACAAGTTAAAATGTTTCCAGAGAAGAACACCAACCCCAATCAAGGGTTTGGAAACCCAGCCTTATGAGGATCAACTTAGGGAGATGGGTATGTTTATCTTGCAGAAGAAAAGACTGAATGGTGACATGATAGCTATCTCTAAATATATGAAAGGATGTCATCTAGAAGATGGAGTGAGTTTGTTTTCTACTGCCCTGGAAAGTAGAAAACAAAGCAATGGACTCAAATTGTAAGAAAAGAGAGTCCACCTAAACTTTACAAAGAACATCTTCACTTTAAGTGCTATCCAACAGTGGAGTGGATTGCCTTGAAGGGTGGTAGATTCCTCTTTTTTTGGAGGTCAGTGGTTGGATGGACATCTTTGACAGTGCTCTAGCTGCATACAGCAGGACCTTGGACTATGTGGCCCTTACAACCCCTTCCAATTCTTAATATTCTGTGATTCTATGTGAAGTCTCACCTTCTACCCCAACGCCTGTAAGGTCTAGCTGTTTTCGGGGCCTTCAGTCTCAAGGGCTGGCAAAAGTGGGACCCATGAGACTTCATGGATTCAGGGCAGAGTCTGAAAAGTCTGGGGGACTCATTCATAGCTAGAGAGGGCAGACTTGGATGTGAAGCTGAGAGGGCTGTGATAATAACACACACAATGCAGGACTCAAATAGTTCTCTTCCTACCTATAAGTAGAATAATGGAATAGATTTAGAAGAGACTACAAAGGCCATCCAGTCCAACCCCCTGCCACACAGGAATACACAAGTAGTTTGATCTGCTTCAGTTAGAATATGATAAAGTTGATTTCCATGAAATTTATCTCTATGTGACATTTCCCTTGTTAATTTCTTCTATGTCCCTTTAAAGGACAAAGGCTGCATTGTTTTGTTGTTGTTGACTTACTGATATATCTGTGTGTCGCCATTTGGGAGCAATGGGAGCAAATAATATCTACAGCAATGGATGGAATCTAATCAGATCTAGAATCATTTTGTCCAAAACAGCACCCTCCCAATTGAACTGAATGAATTTATTACGGCTCCAGGCCAGCTCATCCCTCTCAAAATTAAATATTTCACTACCTTTGTACTATCCGAAAGATCAGACATTTGAATGAATTAAATCAAGCCTACATTAAAGTTTATCTGCTCTACAAACCTATAGATCATTTAACACTTCCATAGTTTCTCCTTAAGGATTATGGGAGTCCATGCTGTAGTCGATATGTTCATCTACACCCCCCCCCCCGAAAAGTACCTCAAAGATCATCTTGTCCAATCTACCAGTGATGCAGGTAATCAGCTATTAGCATCCCCAACTGTTGGCCATTCTGACCCTGATTAAAATTTCTAACAAAGAATAATTTATAACCTTTCACCACAGTCCTACCCCTCTTGTGTTAGTTTTAATCACATTTCTTGTATTTGTAACCACTGGCCTGGATCCTACTCTCTTGAGCAACAGAAATTTTGCTGCATCATCTATAAATATTTGAAGATGGTAATTATATCACTTTGTAATTAACTCTTTAGTAGGCCAAACAAAGCCAGCTCCTTTCACTTGTCCTGAAATTATTTGATCTACACCACCAAATCTTCTCTGGATACATTCCAGATTTTCAATGTCTTCCTTAAATTACTGTACCTAGAACTGGACATGGTACTAAACAAAGGTCAGACCAAAGCAGAAGTGAATGGTACCACTACATCGTATAACATGGAGGCTATACTTCTGTTGATGCTGCTGGGAACTGCATTAATTTTAATAGTCAGTTCAATCGTGTCTTCAATCAATTCACCAATCAAGACCAAAGACAAAATGCTGATTATTCATTGGATAATATTTCAGTATTTATTATATATAAACACAAATAAAAACATCTCTCTGTTAGCTGAGAAGAATAATCTGAATTAAACAGTCTGAAAATACTATTTATATTTGCATACAATAATATGTTCCTCCATAACAATTTTTTCAGTTAATGAGCTCAAAGTGAGACAACTACATGATGACAAAGGAGTTTACCGCACTGTTAAAAAAACTCTGGCTTACCTCTCCCAAGTTGAATTCTAATTCAGGGGGCAGCTGGATTTTATCACAAGAGTTTTAACACTGAATCTGCCACTGAAGACAGCCTGCTGCATCCAGGGGCCCAGTTGTGCTCAACAAGCTGTTTTTCAAAAGCTGTATTCGGCCAGTCCATTTGGCAGCAAAACCCATGCGACAGAACTCAGCTGCCTCCTGAATTAGAATTCAGATTGGGTAAGCCGGGGTTTTTTTAGTGGTGTGATAAGCTCCTAAATTTGGTATCGTGGAAAGAAAATCAAATTTAGATTGAGTTTTGAAAATGTAACTAATGTGAAAGATATTACTGGGGGCAGGAGGATTAGAAACTACTCATTTCAGGTTCAAAGTGAAACTGCAAACATTTCTTCCTTGATAAAACAAGGGTCTAATCTGAACTGCAGAATTAATGCAATTTGACACTACTTTAAGTGCCCTAGCTTAATGCCATGGAATTCTGGGATTTGTAGTTTTGTGCAATATTTAGTCTTCTCTGTTAGAAAGCTTTGGTATCACAATAAACTACAAATCCCAGAATTCCATAGGATGGAGCCATGGCAGTTAAAGTGGTGTCAAACTGCATTAATTTTGCAGTGCAGATGGTGAATACAGTACTGCATAGCATATTATGAGATCCGCACCCTTGATCTCATAATATGGGGGGGGGGGGGCGACGTCCACTATATTCAATGACATGTGTGCCTGGTGTATGCACCTGGTGTGCATACCCAGGCCACGTGCACAGGGGCACACCCCATTCAAATCTATAGTGCTTGAATATATGCAAGCCTCTGTTTTGTGGTGGGGGGGGGCGGATCCCCCGTGAAAACGGAGGGCCAACTGTACTGTAGCATGAATTGATACAGAAGGTTTTAATGAATAGCCAAGATAGTATATTCACCTAGCTAAAGGATTGTGAACAATGAACACCAGGTTAGATAGGTGAGAGGGATATAATCATAGACTATAGGATAAGGTTCACATGGAATATTTTTTCTGAAGAGTACTCTCAAGCCACAAGAATGGAAAAAGCAAAAGATTTAGCTCAGTGCAGCTTATCTGGTTCAATATCCCTCATCTAGCCTGACAGTGTGATTTTTAACAAAACCATTAGTCATTTGACTGAAGGCAGTTTGAGCACAATTGATTCTTTCTGATCCATCTCAAGGAATTAATTTCAGAGACTGTAGGGTAGTTTCCTGTAACATAAAATGGTTCCTTTTGTGCTGCATGAGGCCCAGGACCCCACACATCATGTATTCTACATTTTCCACACATGCAACGGGAGTCCTTGAGGCTTAGCTGTCCAAATGTTTGATGTTGTAGGGGAAATAATTTATTGAAAGAGTTGAGCTCTCCCTTCCTCATTAATGGACCTTGGTTTATAAAATGCAGGAAAGGGGCTGCGTTGTAAACAGAAAAGAAAACATCAGCCATATATTATTCATAATACTATTATTAATGCAGGTTGCAAATTGCCTTTCTCTTCTTTCTTTTGTTGCTGTTTTTCCCCCCTGGTTTGGGGTTTTGTTTTGCTTTTTTTTGTAACACTGAGTATCTGTAAACGCATGAACAATTATAAAGGTTTTGCTTTGCCCTTGTTGGTTTTATAGCAGTTGGCCTCTACTAAATTTCACACACAGTGCCTGTTTTTCTTGGTATCTTTGTGACTGATGTAACTTCTGTTCTTTTTAGGATGAGCCAAAGTGGATAGTTTCATCTCTGTAAGAAAACTTTGCTCCCCATACATTCAAAACATACCATCATGTAAAGACTATATTTTCCTCCTTGGATACACAAGGTCCTCATTCGCACTACCTTTTAAATTGGATCGTGAATTGGTTTGAACCAGTTCAAACAACCCTGGTTCCCACTTAATCCGGATTGCTGAAGAGATTCCAAGGGGGGGCATGCTCTAGACACATTTAACCTGCACCTTTTTGATGCTGATTTTTTCCACTTCTTTTTCGATAAATCAATTCTGTGCAAGTGTAACCAAAAGCAGATCAGAATCAATTCAAATTTCTCCCTCAGCCAGCTGGAACCGAATCATTTTGAATAAATTCATTTGTGAATGGGAACCACAAGTGGGTTATTTTGGTTCCAGAAAAGAACAGAAAATGGGATTGGGGCAGGTGCAGTGTAAACCACGATCTGGTGTCAAATTGATCCATCGTTTCGGATCACACACCAATTTATGGGTAAGTGGGAATGAGGCCAAGCCCCAGCAGGAGAGGACAGCTCCAAACTCCTACCAGTACAGGAATTCAAAGTTACAAGAACTAGCCAAGGCTTTTAAGTACCAGAACTTGTAAAATTCCATTGCACTCTCTTCTCAATCTCTCTGCATATGTAATTATGTATGAATTATTTTATTTATTTAACTGTTTCAAATAATAAAATAATAAAATAAAATAAAATAAATTTGAACTGATATTTTGGGCAAGTTAGTTTTTTTAGACTCATAAGTTTTCTTACTCTTGTGCTTACTCATCCAAAGAAGCTTTATGACAGAATCCTTAATTGCCAATACAATCTCTCAGTACTGAGATCAACTCAGCATCACAACCAGGGGAAAAATGAGGTTTCTAGTAGGTCTTCATTAGACGCTTCCAAGCAATGACGACTAGTTGAAATCCAAAGGACAGTCAGTCAGTCAGACAGTGAATCCTCTCTGGGGTTTAGTCCAAGCTCAGAGGTAAAGATAACCCCTTCAAAATTCAAATGAAAACCCAGAGTGATTTCACCATAAAATGACATTGAAACTATCACTGAACACTACTTCCAAGCCTGTTCTCCTTCAAGAAGAGGAAAGTGCTATGAGAGTGGGCTGGCTTGTAACCATTTCCATAGCCAAAAGTACTATTCTCTCCCCTCCATCCCTTCCATGAAATGAATTGCAAAAATGGTTTTAAAAAAATATTGTGAGACTATACGGATGAGATGAAAGTCAGAGCCACATCTCCCTGCTCTGCCTCATTTATCTTCTTCAGTGTCTCTGCCAAGGAAAGAGAAGGGCAGCAGAACCTCCCTTCCTGCTGCTCAGTGAAATACTATTCTTATTCAGGCATTCCATATGTGTCTTTCATTAACACACAAAATGGGAGAGTGAGGCAGACTATTAATTACTGTTCTAGGTGCCCTCCAAAGTTGAGAGTGATACTCTGTAGTGAATGCCCCCTTTGACCTGTGAGAATATCAGAGTTCCAAACCACATAGGGAGCCTCCACAAATATAAAGCGCTCCCCATTGGATTCACCCTCAAAAAACATTCCTGATAATGTGGAATCCTCTGCTTATATACAACAAATGTACATGTAGAAGCCCCCTTTTAAAATCCCTCATCAATATGGTTACACTATCAGTGAGAGGGCAAAAGCAGGAATGCACTAGAGCCTAGGAAAATCTGCTTTTTAAAATTTATAGCTTCCAGAATCCCTTAGGCAGTATGGCCAGTGGTGATGCTGACTTGTAGATAGTGGGACCTGTAATTTAAAAGAGGGGTTCTTTCCAAGTTTTACTCTGTATCCATTATATTCATTACTCTATCCTGTTCTGACATAATGCCTGAACAGGCGTGTTATGAACCACGGAGAAACAGAATAGTTCCCAATTGGCAAAGGGGTCAGGCATTGCTGCATATTATCACCCTACTTGTTCAACATCTATGCAGAGAATATCATACAAGGAGCAGGGTTAGACTCAGAAGAAGGATGAGTAAAGATAGGAGACAGGAACATCAACAATCTAAAATATGCACATGACACCATACTACTACCGGTAGCATCATGGATACATCATGGACTTGGAACAACTATTAAGGAAGATCAAGAAAGAAAGTGCAAAGGCAGGCTTACTGTTGAACATAAAGAAAACAAAAATAATGACTATGTAGGATCTACGTAAAGACAGTGAGGAAACTAAAATTGTGGACAGTGATGAAAGAATTAGTCAAGATTCAAAAGTATAAAGATCTATAACAGAGCACTAATGTTAGAATCATCCAATCATCCAATCCATTGTATTCCCCATCAATTGCATGGATGTTAGAATTGGAAAGTAAAGAAAATCATATGAGATGTGGTCCTGGAGAAGAGTGCTGAGAATACTGTGGTTAGACAAATAGACAAATGAATGGTTCTTTGCAAAAGAGCAAAAATAGAAGATATAAATATAGAAAGCCGGTAAGTAGAAAGTATAATAAGGGGTTGGAACACATGTATATTATGTATATATATTATGTATACATATTATCATGAAGTTATCGGAAAGAAAATAAGTACAAGAGATGTAATATATGTAATATATGTATTGCTTTGCTTTTATTTTGACTGATATATATAAATGCCGCTTGTAATGTATGTTTAGAAAGGACAATAGTGCAAGGAAAAATAGAAGGCAGTAAAATGAGAGGAAGACCACACACTGAACGCAAAGATTCAATCAGGAAGGCCATGGGCCTGAATCTACAAGACCTAACCACAGCAGTTGTCTACAGGGTTGTCTTGGAGATGTCTCATACACAGGGTTGCCATGAGTCAAGGTCAACTTCGGGGCAGCTAGCAACAACAATATACACATCTTATACTATTCCATTGAAACAGCCATTAAGATTTGCAAAATTAAGAACCTCGGTGATCAGTCATCAGTCTAAAAAGTACACAGCATTGTACAAGAAGATATTAAGATGCTGTGATGAATTCCTTTTTACAAAGACTTCATTTTAAAAATTAACAAACAGTTAATGCTAACATCTAAGCTTTTTTTGAAAAACATCAGATGTAGTTACAATCAGAATTTCAAGTTTTTAAAAACAATAATTGAAGCAGTAAATATATCCATTAAAGCCATTATTTTGTTATTAAGACAAATGTCATATGTCTCAAAAATTTCTAAAATCATGCTGAAAATTACAGGAGACTATAATCACGACTTTAAAGGGTATTGCAAATTTAGCTATAAGGCACAGTCACACCCCTCATACTATAAGAATAAACAGCAATTTTAAAATGGTTTAATAAGTAAATCAAAAATAATGAATAAATCATCAGATTTTCATAGTAATATAGCAATATATTACTTTACATTTTCCATATAAATGTTGAAAATCTGGTCTTCATTATGCTCTGTTGCTCTTGTTGTGTACCTTCAAGACATTTCTGACTTATGGCAACACGCATTGCTAAAGAACCCAACTTACCCCTGCCGCATTGAAGTTTCATTAGAGATAAAGTTGGGTATTATCATACACAAAATGCCACTAATGCCGTCAACCGAGTGCAGCCCGGCTAAATTCAGGCTAGAAGACATGCTCAGCCAGCATCTTTTCAAAACTGGGAAGCTTCCGGCATTGCAAATCAGCCAGCTGAGATGGCTTCTAGCTGGACATTAGCCAGGCTGCACTCGGCTGGCAACATCAGCAGCATTTTGCATATTATAATACCTGACTTTATCTCAAATGAAACTTCAGCACGACAGGGGTAAGTCAGGGTTTTTTTTAGCAATGCAGTAAACTCCTAAGGTGAATCAGTGGCATCATTGGGTGGGTGGGTGGGTGGATGTAGGGGGTTGATTCATGGTTCAGACCATACCAAGTGACATGCCACAGGAGAAGGGCACCCTGGCAGGGTCCTCTTCCTGCTGCAGTAGAGGGTCAAATGTGCCCCTCATGGCTTTAATACTTGACCAGCTTTCTCGTTAGGGTGGGAGCTGGCCCAACAATGAAGCCATGAAGGGCAAGCAGTGGGTTGGGGGGCAGGCTGCTGGCAGGCTGCTGGCAGCCCCCTTGCACTGGGTGTCACCAACCAGTGATGCCACTGAGGTAAACCTATATCAGGGTTTTCTTGGCAAGATTTGTTCAGAGAAGGTTTGCCTTTATCATTCTCTGAGGCCAAGAAGGTATGACTTGCTCAAAGCCACCCTGTGGATTTCAATGTTTGAGTGGGGATTTGAACTCTGACTCCAAAGTTGTCATTCAATGATCAAACCAGTACACCATGCTGGCTCTCTAATTCTACTTCCCTCATCTTTCCTTTATGGTAGAAGTATTAATAGTAGGTTAAACAGGAAATGTTCTGTGATAAACATAGGGCATTTCCTGTTTAACTCTCGTTTAAATCCTGTTTAATTCTTGTTTAACTCTCGTTTAAATCCTGTTTGCCCCCTAGTGTGATAAAGCAGTTAGAAGTAACTTCCACTGAATTCAATAGGGCTTCCTTCCAGGGACGTATTGAAAGGATCAGAAGGAACCTCTTTTTTTTTTTTTTAATTACAAATAGATACAAATCACAGCTTACAAAGACCATTGCATAATTTCACCCCTTCCCACCCTCCCACTAATTCCCCTATAGATTTCAAAATTTAATCTAAATCAAATAAAACCTAGCTTTGTCCTTCCTTTATAGTATCCAAGTGAGATAATCTATAAATTTAATATTAACTACTTCATACCATTTCCAATCTTACAGCTCTTCAAAAAAAGAAAAAGAAAAGCTCAGGAAACACACTGTTGTCCTCTGAGGCAGCTCCCTGAAGAGACTACAAATACCCATTCGGTTGTATTGATTTTTATCTGTCAGAACTTGGAAATGCTGCCTTGTTTTTTTTAAAAAAAATTACAGTTCCCATAGCAGGGTGGGGGATTAGAGGAGCTATAGTCCAAAACTTTTCCAAGTTTTAATTCTCTCTCTCCCTCTCCTTCTCTCCAGTATATACTGCAATGCCCAAGAACATAGTGGATGTGGGGCACAATGAGAGTAGAATTAACTGTTGATTTTATTTAGTCATTTAGTTATCGTATCCCCACTGCTAACAATGGTCGTTGTCTGGTTGTCATCATCAAGAACTGTTGTTTGCTTATTACCTTTCCCTCTATCGTCACCCTGGTGTCATGATGAGGGAGGGGGCTATCAGCATGGGAGGAGGAGGCGGATTAGCTGGGGAGGGAGAGGGTAACTCCCCAGTTACTAGCGGGGCTCCCATTCAAGTTGTGTGGGGCAAGGGGAGGTATGACGGTAGGAGTAAGGACTGGCGTTGCAGGGGAAGGCAAGATCGATGCTTAATATCTATCTCTCCTTCCGGCCCTACTCCTAACCAAAGGAACCTGAGGGTCACTCCAGCCGTACCACAAACCCTGTCTCTGCTCTTGTGTAACGCCAGGTCTATTAAGAACAAGTCCCACATACTGCATGATCTGATTGAAGATAACAACTGTGACCTGGCGTGCATAACCGAGACCTGGCTTGGGTCTGAAGGGGATGCTGTGTGGGCTCAGGTCCTCCCACCCGGGTACTCGATGAAGGACCAGAACAGGTTAGTGGGCGGGGGGGGGTGTTGCCTTGGTGCATAAAAACACCTTGTCTCTAACCAGGAACCATGTCCGTCAGACCTCCTATATCGAGTGTATTTACCTGACCCTAAAGGCTAGGGACAGTCTAGGGATTCTGTTGGTCTACCGGCCACCCCGTGCGCTAACAGACTCCCTTAACGAGCTGTCACAGTTGGTCTCGGAGCTGGTGTTGGAGTCCCCCAGGCTTTTAGTCCTGGGAGACTTCAACATCCCCTTCGCGGCCAACAACATTCCATCTGGTGCGGCTCGGGAATTCATGGACACCATGACAGCCATGGGCCTGCCTCAGCTGGTTTCGGGTCCAACGCATTTTGCAGGGAATACTCTCGATTTGGTTTTCTGTACGGACATGGAAACTCTGTGGGCGGAAATTACCAACATTTCCGCCCTGTCATGGACGGATCATTTCCTGGTGGAGGCAAGCATCAAGGCATCAACCCAGATCCCCCCCGGGGGTGGCGGACCTATTAGAATGGTCCACCCTCGAAGGCTGATGGAACCTGATAGGTTCCAAGAAGCCCTAGAGGGATATATGGTTGGAAGTGACGGCGACACTGTTGATGCCCTAGTCAACACCTGGGACACAGATCTCTCCAGGGCTATACACAGTATCGCTCCCAAGCGCCCTCTCAGGCCTGCTTCCAAAAAGAAGCCTTGGTATACGGAAGATCTCCGGGCAAGGAAGCGGGTCCTGCGACGGCTAGAGCACGCCTGGCGGAAACACCATCGTTTATCCGACAAGGCTCTCCTAGACCATCTTTTGAAGGACTATGGAGAGGCGATACAAGCAGCTAAGAATTCATTCTTTGCTGCTCGTATCGCGTCCGCGGAGTCTCTTCCAGCAGAGTTGTTCAGGGTAGTGAGAGAGCTAACTCAGCTCCCTCCTGCCCCGAACCAGATCCTTGAACCTACTAAGGCCTGCTGTGACCAGTTTAACAACTTCTTCACGGATAAAATCTCTCGGATAAACGATGGTCTGGACACCAGTGTTAAAGCAGAATCCAGAATAGAGGCGTCCAGAGCTTCCGTGGACTCGATTGTACTGGATCAGTTTGAGTCTGTCAGTACCGAGGATGTGGACAAGATCCTTAGAAGTGTTCGGAAGACAACCTGCTCTCTCGATCCCTGCCCCTCGTGGCTAGTGGCCCAGGGGGGATCGGCAGTAACCTCGCTGTTACGCCAAATTATTAACACATCTCTGAGAGAGGGACAATTTCCTGACCATCTCAAATTGGCCATAGTAAGACCATTATTGAAAAAGCCCTCCCTCAACCCCCTGGTTCATAATAATTATCGGCCAGTCTCGCTACTGCCATTTTTGGGGAAGGTGATCGAGAGGGCGGTTGCATTCCAACTTCAATCGATCTTGGAGGAAACGGATTTTCTAGATCCATTTCAAACCGGTTTTCGGGCGGGCCATGGGGTTGAGACTGCCATGGTCGCCCTGGTCGATGATCTCCGTCTGGGCATCGACAGGGGTAGCCTGTCCCTGTTGGTGCTCTTGGACATCTCAGCGGCTTTCGATACCATCGACCATGGTATCCTTCTGGAACACCTGGCAGAGGTGGGAATCGGGGGCACTGCGCTTCGGTGGTTCCGGTCCTACCTCTCTGGGAGGTTCCAGATGGTGCAGCTGGGGGACGTGTGCTCCGATAAGAGGGCCCTCACTTCTGGGGTCCCTCAAGGAGCCATTCTGTCTCCCATGCTCTTTAACATTTACATGAAACCGCTGGGAGAGATCATCCGGAGGCATGGGGCGCGGGGTTATCAGTACGCTGATGACACCCAAATAGTTTTCTCTATGTCTCCGACTGATGCAGTGACCAGGGATGGCGTCGCTCCTCTCGTGGCCTGTCTGGAATCGGTAATGGACTGGATGAGGGAAAACAGACTCAGCCTGAATCCAGAGAAAACGGAAGTACTCGTGATAGGTTGCCCCGGTCCGGGTATGGAGGTGATTCCACCTGTCCTGAACGGGATCACGCTTCCCGTAAAGGACACCATGCGCAGCCTGGGGGTGCTCCTTGATTCGTCGCTTCATCTTACATCTCAGGTGGATGCGACGGTCAGGAGCACCTGCTTTCAACTACGGCTGATACGCCAGCTGCGCCCCTACCTGGACCGGAGGGACCTTGAAACCGTAGTACATGCTCTGGTAACTTCTGTAACACACTCTACATGGGGCAGCCTTTGTATCACACTCGGAAGCTGCAACTAGTGCAGAATATGGCGGCACGGGTGGTCACTGGTGCTCCCAGGGCCGCCCATATAACACCAATAATGAAAGATCTACATTGGCTGCCTATCCGCTTCCGGGCTCAGTACAAAGTGCTGGTCGTTACCTATAAAGCCCTAAATGGCTTGGGCCCAGAGCACCTAAAGGACCGTCTCTCCCCACACAATCCGCCCCGCACACTTAGATCTAGTGGGCAACACTTGTTAAGGGTTCCAGAGGCCAGGCTTGTAACAACCGCCAAAAGAGCATTCTCTGTATTTGCTCCGAGCCTCTGGAATACATTGCCCAGCGAGCTCCGCCTGTCCCCCTCTCTCCCCCAATTTAAAAAGGAATTAAAAACATTCCTATTCACCCAGGCTTATCCTTGACCATGTTATTACCCTCGTGATAAGCCATCGGAACGTTACCATTGTAATTGCATTGGGTAGATAATGTTATAATTTTTCTCTTTTTAATTTTGGTTGTTGTAATGTTTTTAATTATGATGTACACCGCCCTGATCGCAGGAAGGGCGGTCTACAAATAAACTTTTATTATTATTATTATTATCTTATCTGGATCAGCTAACACACATAGAAAATAAAGTCCAGTGTACTGGGTCACATGTTGGAATTTAGGTGGAAAGATCTGGGTTCCCAACTTTGATACAAGTTACCATTCCTCTTCTCAGTCTGTTCAAGCAGGTGCCCTCGGGACCATGGCATCTGGTTGCTGCAGTCTTGCGGTGGTTCTGCAGCGACCCTCTGGGCGCTCCTACTACCCCATCTGCTTCGCCCCAGGGTCAACTGCACCCCTGCTGTTTAACTGCTCAGCTTAGTACTGAGGCCATAAAACCATTCAGAACAAATTTTAAATTGATATTCTTGCCAGTTAGTTCATTTGCAAATGAACCATCTGAAAATTCTCACATCTGGCCCAAGAAAGTGGCAAATTTCTTGGCCCATAAAAAAATATTTAAAGGGATGTAGGGGAGAAAGCCCAAGTCCATATGTTTACAAAACTACAATGAATGAACATCTCTGCTCTTAGGTTTGTCAGCTACAGAAGCACATTTGCTACACAGCTGGAATGCAAGCAGCAGTCTTTAATAGTAACAGAAACTGGTGGCCTTTATGTAAGTGGGGAAATAAATTCATTGTGAGTTGTACTTCAAACTTTACAAAAATGTCAACATACTATCTCACAAAAGTTTCACCAGCTTAGAAAACTCCTTTAAAATTCACACTAAAACCTGGAGTAGATTCACTATCCAATGGATATGGAAGCCATCAGCCACCACTGTGTAATACACAGTGGAAGAATGTTAGCATCACAAATACATTGGCAGTCCTAGGCCTTTTCAAAGTCTGTAATATAAAAATGAAGGATGATAGACCAGGCACAACATTCTTAGTTTCTACTTCCTTTAATAATGACATTCTCAAGATTCAGCAGAGTTTACAAAATCATTCATAGATGTTGTTCTTTAAAAATAAAAGCTAATGAATAACCTCAACATCAAAAGTTCCCCATAATTTAGATGTTCCATTCTGGGATTATCTGAGTGCAATTTTAAACTGAAGTGAAATGATTTTTGAAAAGTGACAAAATTCTGAAACACAGATTACAATGTTATAAACGTCTACATTTTGCATTTGGATATGAGTCCTAAGGGAGGCGTCTTTTTAAAAAAATGTTTTCTCTAAAGATTAACATAAATATTTTGTATCAGGACTTTTTCACATTTTATTTTGCTTGATTAGTGTGTAATTGAGAAGTGGAAAGGAGATTCAGATTTGGAGAATTTGTAAAAAAAACCCAAAACTTTATGCTGGAGAATTTTCTTACTAAAATCCATTTCTCCTTTTGTGTTGTGCTTTTGAATGCACCACTTCTGTATACAATGGATACTTTGTCATGGCAATCAACATCAAGTCAGAGTGTACCCCTGAGTGACAGTGGCATGGATGGGGGAGGGAGAAATCACACCAGTAAGGAGGAAGATTAAATTATGTATTATATGAGTGTGGAAGGGCTGATTACATCATAGTACCTATAGCTATCTGAATTCTCCAAGTGACAGTCTTTATGTAGACAGAATGGCACCATTCATGCATAAGAGGGAGATATTAACTGGCTTGGGGGAACAAAAATGCTTTGGGGAAAAAAACAATAAGGACCTGGAAACAGCTCAATGAGAACTGAGTATTCTTTCTGAGTATCTGAGAAAATGCAAAATGCAGTATCTTGGAAAAAATATGAGGACTGGCTGGCCAGCTAGAATCCTTCACAGTAGCCCTCTACACTGAACTGTTTTATTACAGAACTTACTTGGTATTTGGTATTTACTTGGTGAATGCCAAAAGGAAATTATTGCCATGTCTCCTTTATAATTACGATGTTAACAACTATATCAGATATCCACCAGTAATGGTGACTAGTAAACCTGTGACATTAAGTTAATTTTGATGAGCATAAGACTGAACACCTGGAAATGAAGAAAATATAGTGTGCCTGCTTCAACCCCAGGCTTGCCACCCACAGATTTGAGCATCTGTGGCTGGCAAACCCCATTGATTTCAATGGTCATGTGTGCATGCAGCTCTGGGGGAGCAGCTGTGCACACATACACCTCCATTGAGTACTGCAGGATGTGAGGTCCTGTAGTTTTTGCCATCTGCAGAAAGCTCTAGAACAGAACCCCAATGAATAAGAAGGGCCCACTGTAATCTAAATAAAAGCTAAATAGAAACCAAACCAAATCTGTACAATTAGTTCCGTGTGCTCCAAGTGCTTTCCCAAGAAACAGCAAATTGTTTTTGAAATTAGCTTAACATTCCCCACAGCAAGGGTTTTGTTAAGTCAAAAATTCTGCTATACACAAACCTAAAAGAGCTCTTTCAATCTGGGCCAATGTAAACATTACAAAAACACAGTTCATATATAATTTGTATACATCAGTCATTGCATCTCCATTTACTTTATTATTATCTTTTTTTTTTTTTTTGGCTTGTTGTCACTTGTTCACCTGGATGGATCTTCTATTATGAGGTGCTGTTTATATTTTACAGTGATATGTGAACTTTTGACCAAAGTTTGGCTAAAGATAGCTTAAATTATGAATCATGGTTTTGTTCCTTTCAGATTCTCTCATGGTTACTATATATGCTGGACCAGGGGGAAAAACTTTAGCATTAAGAACTTTTGCCAAATTAGCTATCATTAGCTAAAACAACTAAATTATCCAGGTTTATTTGCACGTGGTACTGGGAATGACATGGGCTCATCTTTTGCTATTATGCAAGCCTGAAGATTAATTGAGATTAATATAATATAGATTTGGATAAACCATGGAAATCAGAAGGTGCTTGTTGGAACAGCTAGACACTGTGTGCAGTTTTTCTTGGTCTTTATGCACTGAGAGAGTGCAACTGTTCAGTAGCATTCAAAAGCAAGTGAAAACCACTGTGAACAACAGAAAAGACTATATAATGACATTCATAAACCTGGGAGGTCCACTTCTGTTAAAAGAATCTGGATACAGCTGAAAGCTTTGTGTATTTCTTAAACAGACAAAAAGAAGGCAGTGAATATAACTCATTACAAGTTCTTCAGTGACAATTATCAGTTGATTGAAAAAAATGAACCCTAGAAAAGAACAGACACAACTTCCATGTCACTATGCAGCACCATACAAATAGCAGAGTGTATAGGCTGTGTACACTCTGTGTATAGAGTGTATAGGCTGCGTAAACATTATTGCCAGATGACAATAGTTGGACCTATAAGAGGATGGACATAGCTTACATATGAAGTTATGCCCCCAGTTCTCAAATTAATAATTAGTAAATTGTTAATCAACTGAATATGAAAATAATTTAGATGAAGAAGGTAATAATTTTGCATGTGACTGGAATACTGATACAGTGATTTATTTAGCATGTCAGATGATAATGATGTCAGAGTTAGCAATCCTTGTGTGCCTATATTAATGAGCTGGTACTGTAGTTTGCATACTACTCTAGTTGCTAGTTTGCAAATTACTTTATTGTTATGTCCTTTTTTTTTTTTTTGGTTTACCACTCCCTTTCTGATCCTGCAACTCATGGTTTCACTCCCCACTGACCTCCTCACATATCACACCATACAGAATCCTTGATAATATTTTTTGCATTTATTGCTCATAAATCTTAATTCCTGTAAATCACTGAACCTAATGACAATAACTGTGACATAAACAACCAAAAAAATAAAATAAAATTATACATTTGTTTCAGGATCATACACACAACCTAAATGCATTTACATGTACATTTACATGTGGTTAAACTGAAAATTTGAAAAGATGTGATGTTTTTAAAGAAAATTTTAAAAGAATTAAAAAAATAAAAAAAAATTCTGAGGCTTCTCTCTCCTCCCACTGAGCCCATTCATACCATTCATACCATTTCTTCAACTTAGGGCCAACATTTTAAAAGGACACAAGTGACCCCCGCAGCCCATTTCTGCAAAAAGGCAGATGTTTGGGGAGGAGTGGTGTCACCCCATTTAGGGTGTCACCTGGTGCGGCTTGCACCCTCTGCACCCTAGTGATGCCCCTGTTCTAACTTGCAATCATTTTCTCTTTTCTTTCCCTCCATCATTGGACCATGTATTTAAATATGCACATTTTTTTAAAAAAAGTAAAGCTACTTTAGGATCTCTTACAAAGAACTTCAAGGGCCAGTACAGATGGGTGCTGTGAGCCAGCCTGGGCCCAAAAGGTCTAGGTAGGGCTGGGTATCCACACACGCCCAGCCCTACTATCGGCACCAGGGCACCATGTTGGTGCACCTCTGTTGGTGCTGCGGCACCAACCGGGGCCCTAAGTGTTCTCTCTATAAATCTCTAGGTCCTGCAGCAGGACTTTATGGTGGATGTTGACCATATAATCTCTCTGGGAGACCTAGAGATTCCTAGAGAGAACATATTAATCAAATCCATGAATAATCAAATCTGCAAAAGTCAAAGCTGCAAATGTGAAGGGTAGACTGTATTCAATTTGCATGTCACCACATCTCAAAAAGGTCCCACAGGTGGAGGAACAGGGTCCTACCTGGAACTGTTGCAGGATCCCAAACACCTTAATGTTGCCTTTGTTCTGGTTCTGTTAAGAACGAACACTTAAGGCAGCATATTTGGCTGGTTTTGAATAGAGAAAATTGGTCTGGTTCTCAGCAGAATATTGTGGCAATTGTCAAATTTTACAGACTGACTTCTAACTTATATTGAGTGGTGACTGGTACTTTTATAATTACTGAAAGATTCTAATTACAACTTCCTTCCTTGTACAGTAGTTCCTTCCTTCCTTCCTTATTGCTAACTTTATTCTTTTTTTTAAAAAAAAAACCAGCAACATACAGATTAACCCTTCACATTTTATAACTATTTACTACTGACTCTGTACACAATTTTATATACGTTCACATAAATTGCATTTCACAACAGTTTGAAAAAATTGCTACATTCTTTTTTGTTATAACAACTTTTCCCAACCTGAACATCAGAGGGCATGTCTTCTTAGAAGCCTACACTCTTCCCAAGAGAATATGTTGGGAGTGTCAATTAGAAAATGCAAGGAAAGATTATATTATTGTATGAAGCCTCTTCTTCAAGATGGTTGAAGTTAAAGTAGTATTAAGAGTGAAAATGTGTTAAATTAAACTTTTTGCCTAATTGCCTAAGGTAATTTTCCAGTTTCATGCCTGTGCCTGTAAATCTGAAAGGTGATTCAACACTCATCATGTTCATTTGCATGGGACTGTGTCTCCTGAGGAAGGCATTAAGTCATTCAGCAAGCAACAATGAGTAGTAAAATCATTGTGTACACCCACCTACAGAATGGAAACCAAAATGTGATTTTTCACAAAATCTGACATGAAATATGCAACTACAAACAATGTAACAGAGTCCTAGGAATAATCCACACTTGTAAAATAGTATAGCTCTAGTTTGCAATATTGTGCCCTGGCTTCATTCTGTTAATGCCATGCCCACTCATAATACACCAGATTCAAATTGTATGAATAGCCACACATTTATTTTGCACAAATTAAAATTGGTACAAAGTAGCTGCATGTTATTTCTCCTTCTCAGCATGCATAAACCTTATCAACCAATAGCCTATATTGTTTTCCTGTCAAATCTAATTACCCAACTTCCACTATTATTGGATGGTTGCCCCCATGTAGTCTCCTTCCCTGCTTTGCATCCCAGAAAGTGATCTTGAAAAAGCAAAGGAAATTTAAACACACAAACATACACACATATGTATACATCAAAGAGATCATAACTAAATGAAATCTCTTAATAATTCAACACATGTTAAGCCAAAATTTATCCACTTGCACCAAGAAAGAAGGGGGTATGGGTGTAGAGAAAGGTGGAAACGAGGAGAGAGTGTGAAGGGAAACATCACACTTCATCTGGGCCACAGACCCTTTTCTAAAAGTGCACTTTGCCTTTTCTTCTCCCTTACTTTCTCCCCTCTTTTCTCTTTAGGGATTTAGTTGCTAGGGCTGATGGGGAAAGGAGCCCCTTTCAACAAACAGACAGCATATTGATCTCCCACGACTAGAGTCTACCCTCACTGACATTATTAGCATTGGCTAAAACTTAAGAGAAGAAATAATATCAGTCTAGGGTTCACTCCTTCCATCCCTACAAAACTTAGTACAGAAAGTGGGAGTTTAGACCTTTCAGATCCAATGAGAATTCTCCCAAACCACGGTTAGACATCAACAGCCCCCAGGGTTCAGTAAGAGCAGTACTTCTTCATACAACAAGTAGGAGATCAAACCAATCATTCTGACTTAGAGCAGCTCCAAGTGGGGGCACATCTCCAACACTTTTGCGCATCACTGGGAATAGACATTTCCCAATGACTGGTTGTGCAAGACTGTGAGAGAAAGTTCCACCACAGACTTCATTCAAAAGCCCTGTATTTCTTTGTTCAGTCTCAAAAACCCAGCGCTCAGCAGAAGTACCAGCAGACACTTTGGGCCATAGACCAGCTAGTCCAAATAAGAGCTATAGAACCAGTGCCTCCTCACTAGAGATTTTGGGGATCCTACCCCATGGTCTTCTTGGCTCCAAAGAAAAACAAGGATTGGAGGGCTATTCTGAACCTTCACAGGGTCAATCAGTTTGTACTGAAGTGGTAGTTCCTCATGAAAACCCTCCAGTCTATTTTGTAAGGGGTCCAAGAAGGGAATTATTTGGCATCTCTCAATCTCCAGGAGGCATACCTGAGTGTCCCAGTACACCCACAGGAAGTACCTCAGGTTTGCTTACTTCTAAGGACCTACCATTTGGTATGTTGACTTCCCTTCAGATGTTTATGAAAGTGTTGGTTGCCTTGCTAGTGCATCTGAGGGTGTGTGGGATGCATCTTTACTGTACCTGGATAACCTGCTGGTCTATTCACCCTCCCTGGAAAAGAGTAGAGAGGATGTGCAGACCTCTATAGATTGTTTGGAGTTTTATGGATTTGTTATTAAAAGAGAAAAGAGTCATCTGGCTCCAGTTCAGAAGACCCAGCACTTGGGAGCCATCATAGAACAGAGTGACCCAGCACAGAGTTTTTATTTTAGAAAAAAGGAGGGGAAACTCCAGTCCTTTTATCAGGGTACTGTTGAATCACTCAACTCAGAACTGATATCAGCCAAATTGCTGGGGTTGATGGTGGCCTGCATAGACTCAATGCCTTGTGCTAGATTCCATTTGAGGGAGGTACAGTGCTTTCTTCTGCCCTTTCAGGACAAGATTGCAGAGAGGCATTTTGTGAGTATAATACTTCCTCCAGCAGTAAGGTCTTTTCTGGTTTGATCCAAGGCTCTCAGGTTGAGGATGTCCCTCTGGGAGCTAAGAAGAGTGATGGGTACCACCAATGCCAGCCTCAGGGATGGGGGTGGTGGTGGTGAACTGTAATGGTCAGATGGCACAGTGCTTGTGGTTACCCAGTGAAAGGATAAAAGTGTCAACTGGTTGGAACTATGGGCATTGCAACTAACACTCAGACTGCAGTCAGAAGTTCTGGGCACCCATGTGTTGATCCGGACAGACAACATGTCCAGCAAAGTCCATATAAACAAACAAGGGGGACTCAATCTTGACCCTTAATGAATGAGGTGACTCTTCTGTTGCAGCTGGAGGGAGTTTTATTTTCAGACTAAAGGCAACAGGATGGTGTTGTTTGCTCCTAGGGAAGTTATTAGATAACCAAATTCCAATTGTTACATGACACTATAACTTTACTGTATTCAATATACAGGTCATAAAGAGCAGGGATCATGAAGAACTAAGAAGCCCCAAAATAACACCATTGTAGCACTAGATCAGTAATTGAGACTGACAGGAAAAAATGTGAAAGCCAACCAAGGTAGCTGGGTCTTCCAAGGAACTTCATATTCCTCAAAAGCTCACTTTTCACATTAAAAAACTGAACATTATGAAAATGGAACATTCCATTAGTTGTGTCCCTTCTTAATTTACATTTTAAAAAATTGCTCAGAGGATGCTTACAAAATGTTGGCCCATGCATCATCTTTTGCATCTCACAAGGGATGGCAATTGCAACCTTAGTTTGCCTATTAAAATATCATCATCAATATTTACTATGATTTTGCATTCAGGAGGGCAAAATGGATGGTTTGAATTTTTCATTTGTATAAGGCAGGGATGTGAATAATATAACCCTTCTGATGTTTTAGGACTACAACTTCCAGAATACCTCACCACAGTCTATGATAATGAAACAGTCATTGTGAAGTCAAATGCTTTCACAGGCGAAATCCATAGTTTTTTGTGGGTTTTTCTCTGAAGATGCCAGTCACAGATGCCGATGAAACGTCAGGAACAAACACAGCCACACAGCTTGAAAACCCCACAAAAAACTATGAAACAGGCATTGTTTTCCAGCCTTATCACATTAGACTTGGGGACTAAGGATTCTATGCCAATTGACAGCTATTCTATATCTGTTTGGAGTTCCCAGTTGTCACCCTCTGGTCTTCTAGGCTCCCAACTCATGATTGATGGTATAGTTCAAACTGACAGAATTAACATCAACGCTCCACTTAAGCACTCTTAAGTGTTAGAATCTCAGCATATTTAATATGAGAGAATGAATAGGCTCTCTGTTATTCTTTTAGTCTATTTTAATAAGCATAGCAATAAATATACAATTACAGACTGTCCTCAGGGAGGAACATAACCTTTTCATTGTGTATGCACAATATTTATCAGTTGACTTTACATTGCATGTAAGGCTTTACATGTCAGGGACAGCCAGGTGGAGGACATGGAGGTTTCTGAGGAAGAGTATGCTGGGTCAGGTCCTAGCATGGTGCTGCCAGATCCTGGAGACTTGGGTGAACCTGGACCTAGTTCTATGGGACACAGTGAGGCACAGCCCCTACCTCAGCAGCCTGGGGTCTCCTCAGAAGAAAGCCTTGCCCCAGCAGAGGTTGCAGGCCTGGAAGAGACACAGGAGCAAGAGACAGAAATCCCTTCCTTTGCTCAAAGGAGAGCAGATCGGGAGGGGCTGAGACGCTCTCGGAGATTGCTAGAGAAAGCCAAGTTGAAACAGCTGTGAGGGGAGGAGCTGGGGCCTATATAAGAGATCAGGGAAGACAAACTTTTGTCAAAGCTTATCTTGGTTTCCCGGCGAAAGCTCTTGACTCTCGGCTTGACTTCAGACTACTCATTACCTGCGACCTTCGGAACGGCTTTGGAATCTCTGTCTGTGATAACCCTCGACCTTGGAACACTCATTGAATTTGCCTTTTGCCTTGCGGACTTTGTATTTGACAACGGCCAGCAATTACTGGTATTTTGTTTCCATTTTATTGTGTTTATTAAAGACTCCTTTATCAGCCACGTGTTGGCAGCTTTCCCGGACATTACACATCATATTAGCATCTCATATATTGTGATATCTTGTAATCTACATAATATAATATGTTGATATATTAGGTTTATTTATTGTTTGCATTGTATATGTATTTATTGTTTATATGCTGTGCACCGCCCTGATCGTTGGAAGGGCGGTATATAAATAAAATTTTATTATTATATTATTATTATTATTACATTTGGTAAGGAATGCTTCATCAGATTCTTTCATATTCATCTCAGCCCCATTCACTAGGAGGCATTATATTTAGTCTCACATTTGTAAGGAATTGAATCATTATATCCTCTGCTTACTTCCTAGCAGGCATCTCTACTTATGTGTAACATATATGGATGAACATGGGAGATAATATCCCTGGGCAGTGCTATACCTAACAACTAAGTTTTTTAATTTTTAAAGAGAAACAGCTGGGTAAATTATACTTATAAATTCTAATCCATTAGCACAGTACAAACAAAGACAATGGTTCCATGGCACACTACATGTATTAATAAAAGAATCCTCATTACTGAACATCTAACAAATGGAATCTTCCCAGAGGGAGTTTTGAACCTGGGGAAACTGACTTTTGGTAAGCAGATTTATTGCTTCCACACATTAACACTAAATGTCCACTGTGAAGACCTGAAAGACCTATATCATCTCACCCAGCTCTTTGAAAATTTTTTGGCATGAGCCATGATTTCCATCTTTCTACATCCTATTACATTCTATCCCACTTCCACAGCTGTATAAATATGCTTTATATTTGAGGCCTTAATGCCACTTGGTACTTCATCTGAAGAAGTGAGTTTATACCCATGAAGGCTCATGTTAAAATAAAAAAAGTTAAAGGTGCTGTAACACGTTTTTCATACAACTAGAAAGAAACATGTTTTTCAAACACATTTTTATCAACCAGAAAAAAGGCTACACACATGTTCACCAACACAAAAACCAAATAGATTATGTAATCAGAAGTAAAAGATGGTAAAGCCTCATACTGGTGGCCATGACTATATCAGGCACCAACAGTAGCACAGACCACAAATTACTCATATCAAAAATACTGTAAGAGTAAAATGCAAGAATAAAACCAGCTATTATACCAAAATATGATCCAAACAATATCTCAACAGAATTTATTGACAACATAATGAACAGATTTGTGCTACTAAACATACAATGGATAATGGAGCACACCAAGGAATTTCAAAAGAAAACCAGCATGTTCTTTATAGACTTTAGCAAAGCCTTTGACTGCATAGATCAGGAAAGGCTATGGAATGCCCTTAAAGACATGGAAGTGCTACCACAACTGATAGTCCTGATAAGGAATCTGCACTCAAGACAAGAGGCTGCTATCAGAACAGAACATGGAGAAACTGAATGGTTCCAAGTTGGCAAAGGGGTCAGACAAGACCGCGTTTTATCACCCTACCTGTTCAACTTATATGCAGAACATATTGTAAGAAAAGCAGGCTTGGACACAGAAGAAGGAGGAGTGAAAATAGGGAAAAGGAATATTAATAATCTAAGATATGCAGATGACACCATAATACTAGCAGAAAACTTCAAAGACCTGGAACAACCACTAAGGAAGATCAAGAAAGAAAGTGCAAAGTTCTGTTGAACAAAAAGAAAACAAAAAATAATGACCATGGAGAACCTACACAAATTCAATCTAGACAATGAGGAAATAGAAATAGTAAAAGAATTCTCATACCTTGGGGCATACAGGGACTGCAGCAAGGAAATTAGAAAAAAATTAAGAGTGGGTAGGGTGGCTATGAAAGAACTAGAAAAGATCCTCAAATACATAGATATACAACTTTTAAATATTTGTATAAAAGATATACAAAGTTAGAATCGTACAAGCAATTGTATTCCCTATTACCATGTATGAATATGAGAGCTGGACAGTTAATCAGTTCATTGAGGTGTGGCACTGGAGAAGAGTGCTGAGAGTTCTGTGGACAGCCAAAAAAGACAAACAAATGGGTCCTAGAGCAGATCAAGCCGGAAACCTGAAAGCCAAAATGACGAAATGTAGACTGTCATATTTTGGACATATTGGGGCAATCTAGACTGCCCAAAAGGAGCAGTCCGTGACTGCCCCTTTAAACGGCGAGATGGTGCCAAGGCTGCCGCACCGGCAGCCTCTGCAGCCCCATCCCGCCGCTTCCCTGCAGCCTCCAAGCGGGGTGCAGCAGGTGCCCTGGGCACCCGCTGCACCCCACTTCCCTCAGCGCTGGCAAGGGGAGAAAGGGGCCGCCGTAGCGGCCATCTAAAAGCCGTGGCAAAGACCCGCCCCCAAAAAGGAGGGCACAATTGGCGCCCTCCCACGGTGCAAAAGCGTCATTATGTGCGCAGCGTATCTAAATACTGCGCATGTGATGACGTTTTCATAGCGCGTCCATATGGACACTGCCATTTTAAAATGGCAGCGCCCATACGTTTTAGGGTCAGGAAGGGTCTAAAAGCTGTGCCTTCCCTAACCCTAAAAGCTCTTTAACAAGCCCTTATCGTGCTGCAAAGTGCCAATCTAGATTGGCTCACAGTGAGAAGAGAGGACTCATTAGAAAAAACAACAATGCTGGGAAAGGTGGAGGAAAGTAGAGGAAAACTGAAAAATAGGAAAGTAGAAAGAGAGGAAGGCTGCATACTAGATGGATGAGCTCTATTAAGGTCACCAGGGTTGAGACTGACTCAAGGGCAGTTGACAACAACAACAAACATTTTTCCTGTCTCCTTACCTCCATTTTACACACCCCATGAATGTGCTAGTAAAATAAATATTATTAAAATTATTGTTGAAAAATTAACAAATGATGAATTAATTCTAAACTGTCGTTCAAAGCAGGTACTGAGTACAAACTGTACTGATTGGTCCACACCTTTTATATGAACATATTTGAGAATATGGTATTAATTCACAACTGATATGTTTGTTCTGAGAAACTTCTGTGCATTCAGGGAGGTAATTTGGGGGCAGAGGTCTGGAGGTCCATTCAGCAAAATGGGCAGAAGGGCCCCCAGAGACTGCAGGTTTCACTTAACATATTTCAAAGTTAAACAACAAATATTGCCACCTAAACTGGAACTCCAGAACTTAATGCTACCTAGTAACTCATCAGTCCTGTACAACATCTGTAATCATGAAGAGAGTGTCTGTTCTGTAATGTAGAGAACTATCCTCAAATGATTGACTTAAAAGTCTTCCCAGTACAAAGTTTTGGGACCAGCCTCAATACCAGCCTTTCCATTCATCCCCTCCTCACTGGCGTTATCCAATGATATCAGTGTTATCACAGTGCAAAGTATCTCCTGACATCCCTCAACAATGTGATGCTCCTAAGGGATTGTGTGTACCAGGCAGATGAAGGGCCCTGGAAGTATGTGCATGGAGTTGAAGCATGCTGCCAAATTATGGGAAGCCTTTCTCGCCATTTTAAGGTACCTTTAAGCAGCTCTCAGCCTGATTGATAACAGATTGATGCTCATCTGGGGATTATTTTAAACTGGTGAATGCTGTCTTAGCCTTCTGTTGAAAGCAGAGAAGCAGGTTCCTTAACGAAGAGAGAGAGAGTCAGGGGAAAGAATGGAAGGCAGAGAACAACTCATCTCAGCTTTCAAATTTTCATCTGTAATAAATCTTACTTAATTTTTTTCCCTGGATTGTTTGGCTTCAAGGAACAGAGGCAGAAAGGAGTATATGTGTGAGCTTTTAAAGTATTTTAATTGCTAGAATTTCTTTTGTTCTTCTAATTGCCAACTGCAGCTTCAGGGTTTGAATTAAAAACAATCAGAGTTTTAAGATTTTTAAACATTGATTTATTTTCTAGAAGTGATAGATATCTAATTGCTTTTAGCTCCTTTTCATGGTTCTTCATTATTATTTATTACTTTATATAGCATCCTCAAGAAGGCTGATTTTTATACAGAAAGAACAAAGGCAAGCAGATGGCAATCTATATTTAATAGACCAGCCTGTTGCAGGAAATGGGATCACTACTGGAAAGGAAGTGAAGAATGAATGTTGTTTGCAGCAAAACATCTTTTTTACAATTATTGGAAAGACTTCCTCTTTGTCATCCAGGAGCTGTGTGCCCACTCTACTGCTGCAGAATTTGTATAAGAAAATCAAAATATAAGACATGATTTGCTGGTTCTTCTCGTCTGACAGCAAAAACGTCCAGACAGATATTCTTGGAAAACTCAAAAACAGCATCATATAATGGAATCTGCCAGCTTTGATTCCTAACTGTCAGCATCAGTTAATGGACATACTCTTTTTGAAGACAGAGATCCAGAATCCTCTGTTCCTGTGCTGCAGGTGCTGTCTGCATAGGCCACCCACTGAGTCACCCAGTGCATCTACAGTCTCCCCTCCCATTCTGCACCAAAGTGATTGTCTGCATGGCCTGCCCAGAGTGCCCACCACTACCATGGCTATCTCGTGATCATATGGCTGAGTACCTTGTTCTGATCTCAGAGTGAGTGACCCATGGCTGCAGTGGATGCTCTGGGCAGCTCAGCAGGACACCCATGCACATTGCCATCCTGGTACAGAAGTGGAGGTTTCTGAATCCTTCTGCAAAAGATATGTTTTTAAAATGAGTTTTAAGGTTGTAGCACCCTGGTTCTGGTGCTGACTGCTTGCATCATAATCAGGGTTCAGGCCATGTGCCATCTGAACAGAACAATATCAAAGCAGAATGAAATGGCATTTTGGCCCTTGCACAGAGGCCTTTACTCTTTAAGTTGTTAACATAGGTTTACTAGAACTAAAAGACGTATTTGCAGTATAAAGCAGTATATTTGCAGTATAAAGGTCTGGAAACCTTGCCCTATGAAGAAACCTTGCCCTATGAAGAAAGGGTCTGGAAACCTTGCCCTATGAAGAACGCCTTAGGGAGCTGGGGATGTTTAGCCTGGAGAAGAGAAGGTTAAGAGGTGATATGATCGCCCTGTTTAAATACTTGAAGGGATGTCACATTGAGGAGGGAGCAAGCTTGTTTTCTGCTGCTCCAGAGAACAGGACTCGGAACAATGGATGCAAACTGCAGGAAAAAAGATTCCACCTCAACATTAGGAAGAACTTCCTGACAGTAAGGGCTGTTCGACAGTGGAACACACTCCCTCGGAGGGTGGTGGAGTCTCCTTCCTTGGAGGTTTTTAAGCAGAGGCTGGATGGCCATCTGTCGGGTATGCTTTGATTGGGAGTTCCTGCATGGCAGGGGGTTGGACTGGATGGCCCTTGTGGTCTCTTCCAACTCTAAATTTCTATGATTCTATGATTCTATAGTTTTGCCCATGGAGGGAGGAGGAGTGAATGTAGGGGATTTCCAAAGACTTAACCCAAATCAATACAGTCGAGTTTAGCAATATGTGTTGGGTGACTCAATCTGAGTCATTCACAAACAGATTCAGAGAACTGAGCTAATTTAAATTGCTAATTTAAATTGAGAAATTACATGAAAGAAGAAAAAAAAAAGGCAAAGAGCCATCCTTGCATCTTAGAAGATGTCTTCAAGTGGTGTATGGAGGGTTCAAAATGTTTACTTTTGCTAGAAAAATGTTCAAGAAGTGGGTTGTTCAATTTCATATGTGTATATTTTTATTTTTTGAATAACAAGTTGCCTGAAACTTTTTATTCCTATTTGTGCTGTAGAAACCTATCGCTATTCCATTCATGCTATATCTGTGCCTTGTATCAAATTTTCTTTTAATCCAGGAACAAATGTACTTTGTTCACTATGAGCCTATTCCCACTATAGTTTTCTGCAATGAGCGACGCGGGCTATATGACCCTCGTTCATATTTGAACATGCTTCTGATCCTCAATTGATCAAGCAGTGGAGGAATGGTCTGGGTCAAACACAAATAGTCCAGGATTTCCGGAGACTAGTTTTGGAGAGGTCTTTTTGGTAAAACACGATTCTGAAGCATGCCCAATAAGTGGGAACGCCCGTGAGAATCGTATTTTTTTTTTTGGGGGGGGGGTGATTTTGTAGAGTGATTTTGTAATCAATTCTATCGCTCCCCCCAAAAAAATTTCTCCTCCTCCTCCCGGGTCCCCCATTGCCCCCTTCCTTCTTTACTTTTTTCTGTCCTTCCTGCAGGGCCTGCCTTTGTGGCATCGCCACTGCTCCTGGGGCTGGTGGAGCTTCCGGTGGTGCAAGACCAACGTCTCCATTGCTCCCGGGGCTGATGAACCTTCCGGCGGTGCTGCTGTGTTGCAGACCAGCACAGGACAAGCAGCGGCGGTGCAGCAGCACCGCTGGAAGGGCTGTCAGCCCCACAAGCTCTGGGGGCAGCGGTGGCAGTGGTCTTGCACCTCTGGAAGGCCCACCAACTCTGGGAGCAGCAGTGGTGGTGAAGGAGCAGTGCCCCAAGCCCCAACAGCAGAGGTGGCAGTGCTCTTGCACCATTGAAAGCCCCACCAGCCTTGGGAGTGGCGGCAGCAGCATGAAGGCAGGCCCAGCAGGAAGAACAGAAAAAGGTAAGGAAGTAAGGGGGCAATGGAGAACCCAGGAGGAGGAGGAGGAAAGCCCCAAAATTTGGCGAGGAGGGAATAGAATTGATCACAAAATCACTCTATTGCAAAAGCTAGATTGATTTTGCGACCAACTCTTCCCCCCCCCCCCCCCAAAAAAAGATTCCTCTGTGGGAACGGGTTGGGGGGGGTGAAGAGCTTTCACTTTCCCTGGCTCCTCCAGTGGGAATGACAAGCATTCCCAGTTTTCAAAAAAGCAGTTCCAAACAAGGTCCCTTTTCATAGTCTGAATGAGGGGCCTTTTGAAACCCCTTTCATTAGCGGAGCCTAGCCAGGTTCCAACACGGATTTTTCCGCAAGTGGGAATGGGCCCTAAGACAGACCTGTATTCTCTGACTTTATAACCCATATTCTATATTCAGATGTTCTTGGATCTGCTTTTTTTTAAAAAAAATTGTGAGCAAAAACTCATGGATCTTACAGTAGTCAATCTGTCTGCAGATTATGATAGAACTCATATTTTCTGGTCCAAGGATTCAGCTACTGCTGCTGAAACTAAACGGGCCATTATCTTTTATCCCTGCATCCTTGTTAGGTGTCTTTGATAAATCACCCACTTTTTTATAAAGCTCTCCTGCATAACAACACCAAATTCTATCTCTTTTTTGTGGGGAGGAATATGGTTAGAGCCATAAAAGAAAAAGGAGGTGCCAGCATAATGCTTTTTCATGATAGAGAAGACCAATACACAGACAGGAAACATGCTTTTTAAAAATAATATTAATAATAATCTGAGAACATAAAAAATCTTTGTGCATATGCATGGCTGCTTCCTCATCCCCCCCCCCACTTTTCTCCCTATTGGTTAGGTCAAAGAGAGGAAGTGGGGCAGTCAGGTAGTCACACTTTCTGGTCCCAGCCCTTGCAACAGCAAAGTTTGAGTTAATGCATACCTATCCCTGAGCTCTGTATGTAGCAGTGATATCACTGTGAACAGGCAGCTCTGGGATGAATTATAAGAAAAGAAATGCTGCTCAAAATGGCAAACTCACCAATTGTCCCAATTTGGCTAGGACAGTCTCAATTAATCCTCTGCCATCTCACCTTTTCAGCTGCTTTTAAAATGTTCCAGTGCCTCTTTTCTCTTCCCAATTTCCGCCTTGTTAATACCATAGCTAGCTTCCAATACTCCAAATAGAATTCAAAGTGCAAAATAATTTGCATTCAATGTGTGGAAGAGTGGAGGCCAGAGATCAGAATCTTGTCCTTCCCAGTAGACTCAGGCAAAAGCAAACTACTGCTGCAGCTTCTCCTAGCTTGTATGTTCTTCCTCATTAGTAACTTTTGCCATATTAATTACACTCTGATGTTGCTTAGCCACGTGTCCTGGTTTTCATATATAAAATGTTGGAGATTATAAACTGGTAATCTCTGGAATTATGCAGATCTGCTAAGCACTGTTTCCTGGAAATAGGGAAATAATTGTACAGGTCCCTAGAACCTTAGAGATAAATTTTTTGTCTGTTCTCCACATTAGATAGTCTGAGAATCACTAGCTTAGAGAATATATCAAACCTTTGGTTCTTTCTAGTTTATTTTGCACCAGTTTTCAATTTGATAACCTAATAAATTTAGATAGCCACTTTAACGCTGATTGTAAATTACCACAGATTGTTTATGGTATTTTGTCAATGGAAGTTTATAAATGTGTGGTAGCAGCAAGTAAAACACAGAGAGGGGGTTCAACAATCCAGCTTCTCACCTGCAAGCTCAGTGAGAGTGTAGCAGGAATGCTAGCCATTCCTTAAAAGGTGTGTGTGTGCCCCCTTTGTCACAAATGCCCAATGGTAGGCATCCCCAGTGGAGACATCAGTGTGGGAGTAGCCTGGCTAGTGAATAAGTTCTCACTTCTCCTTGGCATCTCAGTACGGGGTTTCTCAACCAGGGTTCCATGCGAGGTTGCTAAGGATTTTTAGGAGATCATGATTGAGAATTGGGGGGGGGGGGGGGGAGAGGGGGGAGGCTGTATATATAATGGCCAGAATCCTCTATGCAGTACACTGCTACATGACCATGTTAGTTATGTAGACATATGGTAAATTCCAGCCGAAGCTCCCCCAAGTCCTACTTCTCAGTCAGCAGTCTTTTGTTGTTGTTGTTGTTGATCAAGAAGCACCTGGCTAACATCCCCATGCATGCATGTGACAGGCCGAAACAGAGTCCCTGTCATAACTCGTCTTCATGAAGGTTATTGCCTGCACAAGGAGCGTGAGAACATCAGTCAGCCACTTCATGAGCACCAGGGGAACACGTTCCCATTGATCACAGCAGCTGCTAACTAGTAAGTGGTTCCCTATGTTCTCTCATGTTCTCTATGCATCCCATAATTGAAGAGATATGTAGGGATCATGAATATGAAGCAGTTATGAATATGTAATACTTGGTTGTGCAATTGTAACTTTATCCAATAGAATTCTGATCAAAAATGTATTGAGACCTGAAAATTATTTCAAGGCAAAAAGACTGATAAATGCTGCTCATATGAATATTCAAGGGAGTTTAAAAAATAAACAAACAAACAAGCCACGTATACAATACACATAAAACCCAGCATCACTCAAAAAAATGTTCAAATGTTCAAATGTTTGTAAAGGCTCTAATTTAAAATAAGGTTTTAGTTAGGGTTGCTGCTCTTCCAGAGAGAAGTGGAAGAACAGAATGAACATTTATAAGTTGTTATTTGGCTTTTGTTAATTCATGTAAATATATGGCTATTTTCTCTTGTTCATGAAAATTGGAAAACAGATGAGGATGTGGGGAGAGCGAGGTTGGCCAGTTGTCTGCTCTAGTTTTAATTAATTAGCATTCATGCTTGATATGATAACCTCTGAAGGCTACATTAATTCATTCCCAGGTATATAGCTATAGGCATCATGAGCTTCTGCTTTCTAAACACTTTAAACATCCTTCCAATTTGGAATGATCTGTGCAGGCTCAGTGCTTTTGCAACATTTGCCAGTTGTCTGTACCTTAGTGGTATAGCAAGGTAGTTTGAAGCAAAACTCCCAAGCGTGGTGATTATTCATCTTATATGTCTGTAGGTTTGTTATGTTGAAAATGAGCTTCTACTTGTGGAATTCCACACAGAGGAAGCTCAGAAAGGGTGAGTGAGAAAGGTTGGGTCCAATGAGAGAACAATCTTTTACAGCTGGGAAAGGCTGTAACCCTCAGAAGGCTGCCAAGCACAAAAGTTTTGCTACAGCAGAAAGAAATACAGCTTTCATTGTACTGGTGCAGGATCTTTTTTGTTTCTTAGAAAAAGCAGAAGGCAAGGTGTTGTTGTTTTTTTTAAGGGCCAAGCTAAACATGAAGAAGAAGCTTTGTAGATATCTCTTGGATGTATTTAACTTTTTCTTTTTAAAAAATAAATTAAATTTAATGCAGTTCAAATTTTGATCAAAAGGCTATGAAAAGCTTTCATTACATTGGTACAAGAGACCATTACATTGATTCAGAGAAGGCAGAAGGATTCAGGGATGAAAATCAGGATCAAACAATATCAGAGCAAGGTTAAGATGGCAAAAGTTATTCATGAGGAAGAACAGACAAGCTATGAGATGCTGCAGCAATCTGATTTTGCCTAAACACACAGGGAAGGACAAACTTTCCCCCTCCTCTCCTCTCCCCACTACTGAGTTAATTGCAGTTTGAATTCCAAGAGAAGTAAGCCAAGGACAAAGGGTGAAAATTGGGAGGAGGACAGAAAAACTTAGGAGTTTATCACATGGGGGAAAATCTCCTGCAAAGATTGAGGTTTAAATGGGGGGGGGGGGGGAATACTAAAGCAGGTTGATTTTCTCATGATGTCATTGTTAAACTAATGTTAATCTGAAAGGAAAGTGAAAGGAAAATAGACAAAAGGCACCAAGTGAAGTAAGCCAAGGATAAGGGGGGAAACTGGAAGGAGAGAGGAACATAGGAGTTTATCACACGGGAAAATCCAGTGTAAAAACGGGGCTTTAAATTGGGAAAAAAAAAACGTACAAAAGCTGGTTGATTTTCACATGATGTTATTGTTAGACTAATGTTAACCCGAACGGAACGTGGAGGGAAAGTAGACAAAAAGCGCTCCTTTTTACTTTCGGAAAATCCCGAAAGTAAAAAGGAGCGGCCTTTGTTTACTTTCCGTTTGGGTTAACACAAGTTTAACAATGACATGCATTTCCTCTTATGCAATGGTATCATAGGTTAAGAGGTGATATGATAGCCCTGTTTAAACATTTAAAGGGATACCATATTGAAACTGAAGCAAATTTGTTTTCTCCTGTTCCAGAGAACAGGACCTGGAGCAATGGACTCAAACTACAGGAAAAGAGATTCCAACTCAACATTAGGAAGAACTTTCTGATAGTAAGAGCTGTTTGATAGTGGAACACACTCCTCCAGAATATGGTGGAGTCTTTTTCTTTGGAGGTTTTTAAACAGAAGCTGGATGGTCATCTTTTGGGGGTGATTTGATAATGTATTCCTGCATGACAGGGATTTGGATTTGATGGCCCTTGAGGTCTCGTCCAACTGTGGTTCTATGATTCTGTGTGTAGTCAATCTAGCAATCAAACTGACCCAGAGAGGTGGGGCTGTGCAGACAGCCCCATTTACAGCCAAACTGGGGCCATGGCAACCACATGCTGGCCTTTCAGGTAGTATAAAGCACAGTATATATTACAATGCTCCTTCGGTGCTGCATTGTGTGGACACATGTCCAATACAGGTATTTACTTTGTATCTTACATCAATTTGCATTTGCTTTAATCTGATTAGTTTGATGATTGCACAGATTTGCAAATGATTTTTGAAAAGATTTTACAAAACTAGTGGCCAGAGTTGTCTATGATAGTTATGAATGCATAACCAAGAGTTACACACTTGTCAATAGTATGTATTAACGATCCCTACAATGGACCCTATTTTAGGGGACACACCTGGACCATCAAAGTCCCCCAGTCTTCACTTACTGTGTAGCAGCCACTGTGATCAATGGGAGTCGATTCCCCTCTTGATCAAGAAGGAGTTGATTGATGGTCCCATCCACCCTTGCATAAGCAATCTCTGGAACAAGGGGGGAAAAGATCACTCATAGGAGGGGAGGGGGAGCAGCAGTCAGCTGTTTCTCAAACAACAGGGAAATACCTCCACATTGATTGCAATGGCTGACTCCCAGTAAGTGGGGATTGGGGGGTGGAGAGTCAGGCCAGGATTCACTACACAGAACCATAACTATGGTGCTTATGCATATGGATCTCCAATACAGGATTCTATCCATTTTGTTGTTGTACTTTTAAAAAAAATTAATTTCTTCTCCTATTTTTCCCAGAATGATTTTATTCTGTTGTGTTTTGTAATGTTAAAAAAATGTTTTCATTATTACATTAGCATGCAAACCAAAGAGTTTTATGGTCCTTAAATATGATGCATAAATACTTTAAATAAGGAAGGAAATAAATCCAGCTGAAAGTCCTAGATAGAACAGACCTACTGACATAATTGCTGAATGATAAATTAACACTTATATAAATCCCATTGGCCAGACAAGTTTACTCTAGTTGGGAGTTAGATTTAAGACAGGGATGGAAATCACATGGCTCTCCAAGTATTACTGCTCAGCACCTCCCATCATTCCTCATACTCAGGATGCTAAGATTTGAAATCTAACAGCATGGCTGCATGATTTCCATTTCTGATTCAGGCCAAAGAAGTGAACAAATTTCGTCACCTTTGACAAGGCTGACAACTGTTACGCAGAGGACTTTTTTTTCATGCGCACACACACTCCAGCAATACACTCGTCTCTACATACTCAGTGGCACAGGACCCCCATGAATGTGGAAAGACTGCAAACAACAAAAATACTTTGTTTTTACCTGAGAGGACATCTCACTAGGAATATCTAGATCCTCCAGTGTAACTCACTGTGGTCAATATCTGCCAGACATTGACCATAGAATTGCACTGGAGGAATTACAAATGCCTAGTGGAGTGTTCTCTCTAGGAATCTCTAGGTCCTTCAGTGGAACTTTTGGTTAAAGTTGACCATAGAGTTGCACTGGAGGACCTAGATATTCCTAGAGAGAACATAATAATATCCATGAATAATCAAATCCACAAAAGTCAAAGCCACAAATATAGAAGGACGAGTGTACTGTGGAATAACCTGTTGGAAAAGATTCAAGAGTTGGATAAGCTTAATACAGCACTAAAGCTGAGCTTAATACAGCACGAAAGACCTGCCTGTTCCTGCACATTTATCCAGATGATTTTCAAATTATGAATTGATTTTGTTGTTGTTGGTTTTTTTTAAAAAAACATGTATTGGTGTTATGAGTTCTTTTAACTGTGTTACGTGTTTAATTTGTTGTTGTTCCCTGCTTTGTTTTTGTTCCCTGCTTCAATCCATAGGGAGAAGCAGATAAGAAATAGACAGAAGAAGCACATAAGAAATAGACAGACAGACAGACAGACAGACAGATAGATGATGATGCCTCCATGGGCCTGGTCCAGACTGAAAACCTTGCCTGCTTGCTTACTTGGTCACTTCCTCTTTCCTTTTCATTCTTTCTTAGGGAAGACATCCCTTTCTCTAGGCGAGACACACAGATCACTACCGGGGCTATTGGGGCATATAGTTCCAAGGTTCTATAGACTCATCATATAGGGAAGAAGACATTAATTTTTATTTCTTTCTCCCTCAGAATCTTCCTGTTTGAAATAGCAATCATACAAACTGTTATTTCCCCTTTATAGATAGCCTAATAAGATACTTATATGGACAGGAAAACACATATATCATAGAAGAACATATAGCTACCATAAGGTCCTGTAAGGACAGGGAAAATGACTCAGAAATTTTGAATTCAAAAGAGAACATAGAGTTGCCAAAGTGAAAACTGGAGAGGGTTCCTGCACTTTTGATGGGTGTGCAGAAGGTGGAATTTCAGCAGGTGTTGCTTAGCATGTAACCTGGGAACAAGCAACGCCTGCTGAAAGTCCTCCTCCTGAACAACCATTAAAGGCACAGAGGCCCTCTCCAGTTTTCACGCTGGCAACCCTAAAGTGAAGTTAGAGGCTGTGGTGGTATGACTAAGAATTATGATAAAAAATAATAAAAGCTTTACCTGGGATTAAGGAGGGAACATCATGTGTTATATAAAGGACATACAGGATCTTGGAATAAAGTAGAAATGTTTAATAGCAACATTTTACTGCTTTCTCTTCTTTCTTTTGTCTATGGAAGCCAAAGCCTTGGGACATACTGTATCTGTATGTGACATAGCCTGTTGAAAAGCAGACAAACAGCAACAGCAAAGGGATCATAGAGTGAGCAGGAGAAGCAGCCTGAGAGGCATAATAAGACACCAGTGAATGGCACTTTACTGAAACCAGTGTCACCCCTGCCCACACCCTAAACTATATGACAAACTGTTCTTTTTCCTCATGTCCTCATTGGCCTTTTAAAAACAAAGCTCTCTAGTAAGAGGTTCATATCTACCTGTCAAAGGTAGTGATACCATGCTTTTGTTGCCTGGCAACACCACATGCACCGCATCCCATTGATCACCTGGCAACTAACATAGCTTACTTTCCTACCCATCTCTCACTGTGGCTTGTCCAAATACTGGCAGAGGAAGAAGACAAGGAAACAGGAAGCTGCCTGCCTGCTGGCTGACTTAATGTCTGACTGAAAGACCCACTTGTGCCACAACTACATGTCATCCCATACTAGGGGTGTCACACCAGAAGGAACACAGACTTCCTATTCCTGCCTCTGAACTAGATAATGCCTGTCTCCAAGAGATGAACAGAGGTGGCACATCTGGGGCACGTGTCCACATCTTATTCAGCAGCCATTGCCAGAGTCAAACATCCAGTTCAAGGAGATGGCAAAGGACTAGGTAAGTGCAGGAGATGAGGGAATGTTAGGGTATGTACGGGTAAAGTTGGTTTTTGTGTTTGTTTGTTTGTTTGTTTTTGTAAAATTACAACTTACAGAAGTCACCCCAGCCAGCATAATCAGTGGGCATGCTGGCTGGAGTATTTCTGGGAGTTTTAAACCCAAAGAGTAATACTTCCAGGCTGGTAGGGTTCAAAGATAGGTGCGCAGAGGAAAAAGAGATTTGCACTACAATTGTATGGAAATTTAGTACTCGCTGGAGTTTATTCCTATATGTTGTCCTTGATTCATGGCAACCCTGTGAATGAGACCTCTCCAAGACTCCCATGACTCAACCACTCTGTGCAGGTCCTGCAGGCTCAGACCTGTGGATTGAGTCCATCCATCTGGCGTGATGTTTTCCTCTCTTTCTACTACCCTCTAACTTTCCTAGCATTATTGTTTTTTCTAATGAATCATGCCTTCTCACAATGTGGCCAAAGTACAACAGCCTCAGTTTTGTTATCTTGGCTTCCAACAAGAGTTCAGGCTTGATCTGTTCAAGGACCCATTTGTTTGTATTTTCTCTGTCCATGGTATTCTCAGCACTCTACTTCAGCACCACATCTGAAGAGCTGATTTTCTTTTTTATCTGCTTTCTTCACTGCATAGCTCTCACATCTATACATGATGATGGGGAATACAGTGGCCGGGACTATTCTAACTTTAGTGCTCAGTTTTATATCTTGCACTTTAGGATCTTCTTGTCTAGTTTTGTCCTGGCTGCCCTTCCCATTCCTAGTTTTCTTCTGATTCTTCTTGACTGCAGTCTCCTTTCTGATGTTTGATCAGAGATATGGGGAATCTTCAACTATTATAGGAGCTTATCCCATTAACAAATAAGCTTCCTGACTTCAAAAAAGTGCTGGCTGAGTGAAGCTTGAACCCGGGATGCATCTGGGCGGTGGCATCCCAGCTAGATAGGCTGTGATTGAAGTATGATAACTTCCAGGGGCATCCTAGATCCTGAATTCAAGCCAGAAGAGGTAAGCCGGCTTATTTGTTAATGAGATAAGCTCAGTTTCTTCATTATCTAGGTTGAATGTATGTAAATCCTCCATGGTCATTATTTTTGTTTTCTTTATGTTCAACAGCAAACCTGTCTTTGTACTTTCTTGATCTTTCTTATAGAGTTTTAGCCTGAAGGAGAGGAAGGGAAACTAAGGGTGTGGAGTTACTATTCTTCTGAAATAAATAATTTAAACCCACTGTTTTTATGTTTGGGGATTCTGTGTACCATAACATAGTGGTGCCATTTGCAGTTCTGCCTCCAGCAGCAAAAATCTTGAGTCATCTCCTTTAATAAAACCTTTCTCCTCCCCAAATGGATGTTTGAAAAACGCCGTGTACCTTCACTGAAGGAGCAGGTGTCACATGCTACTCTGTGTCAGGCAGCAAAATTTCTTAAGTCATCACTGTTCATATTTTTTCCCCCTCTCAAATGAGTGTTCATGTAAGTAACAAGTTTGCCAACTCTCGGGACAGTTTTTAAGTCTCAAAGAAATTCTGTTTTTCTCTGTGTCTCTAGACAGGGAGACAAAACTCAGATCAAGTGGTGCTGCAGAAAAAGGAGGAAGCTTGATTTTGTGTGTCTGTGGGCTTGTCTACACCAGCCAAAATACTCCAGGCTGCTTGCTCATGGAGTATTCTGCCCCAGAGAGGCCATAGATTTCCCCCATTTCCTCCATACTGTGTAGCAATGCCAGACAACATCTACACAGGAATCCCCACTATGCCACTCGGCACCACCACTGCTAGTGTGTGTTGCTGCCTTTGTGGTCAGAAATGAGTTGACCAGTGTCGATCACATGGCTGGGCACCTCATTGTGACCTCAATTCACACCACCACCACCAGGACAGTAGGATGCATGTGTAAACAGCCTGCCAACATTGCTACAGAGTGCCCTCGATTTTCCTGCAAAATCCAAAGCAAAAGATAAATTATTTTATGCTTGTTTAAGGAAGAGAAAGGGCAAATTTGGTGGAACTGGACTTACATTGTGAGGACAGCCCTCACACAAGTTGGGGATTTGGCCCTGCATCATAAAGACAGGTCACAGTGAGGGCAGAAGGAAACAGCTTCATTTGGCCTGTGTAGATATGCCCTTAATATGAGGTGGCTTTAAAGCCTGGGAACCCATCTCCACCCATTCCTAACTGGCGCCAGAGTTATCTGGCTCAGTTCCATGGTGTTTCTGTGTGTTGCCAGGAGCTTAAAACTCCTCACATGTCAGGTGAGCTGCAGATAAAGTCATATATCATGAGTGCCCTTGCAGTAATGCTAGATAATGCTGAAGCTACTAGACACATTTTGCTACTTACCTAGTCATCAAGAAAACTCTCTCCCCACTTCTGGCACTGGGTTGCCATATTATCAGATTAGCCTTCATCCCTGTTTCAACAATCTGTTGGCCCAGAAGCAGTTCCTTCCTGCTTCTTAACCTTTGCCTGTCTCACATCAGTGACATCTCAAGGTCTCAGGGTTTGACCATGAAATCTCAGAGAATGGAATAGTTCCAACTTGACAACCCTAGAATAGAGCAGTATGCTTTTTAAGTTTGGGACCCAATAGACTGAATCTCCTGAATGGCCATAGTAGTGTTGTTTCAAAAGTGTTCAACATGATGATTTGGCTTTTTTGTTGATCGAGGCATTGGTACCATGATTGTAACATTAGAACGCGGAACAATGGATATAAATTGCAGGAAAAGAGATTCCACCTCAACATTAGGAAGAACTTCCTGACAGTAAGGGCTGTTCGACAGTGGAACACACTCCCTCGGAGCGTAGTGGAGTCTCCTTCCTTGGAGGTCTTTAAGCAGAGGCTGGATGGCCATCTGTCGGGGATGCTTTGATTTGGAGGTCCTGCATGGCAGGGGGTTGGACTGGATGGCCCTTGTGGTCTCTTCCAACTCAATGATTCTATGATTCTATGATTCTATGATTCTATGAACATCGCCATTTTGCAGGGGAAGAACCCTGTTATTTCCTTGTGCAAGTACTTTTCCTCAGACAAGAATATACTTATAAAAGGATTGTTTGAAAAGAATCCAACAGGTTGTTCATGTGTTATTCTTCTTTCTGGTAAATTCAGCTTTCCCATATGTGGATTTTGAATGCGTTTTTCCAGAACTTCATCTGCAATTAGAAACAGTTCCATAGGGAGAGAGGTGCAAGCTGAATTCAGAGATATTCCTTTGCTGTTGAAAATAAACATGAAGCTTTGCAAATATTTCCCCTGCCAAAACAATTTAAGCATTTCACTGTCACACAGCAGGCAATCCAGAGGGAGAGAATTCATTGAAAGGGATAGCCCATAGGGACTCTGAAGGTCTCCCCCACCCCCATGCACCAGGCAATTAATTCATTTCCTTTTGCAGTGATAAAAATGTAGTTCAAGGTATTACATTTTCATAAACTGAGATTTTTATTTATTATAAATGAGCTTATCCCTTTGCAACTACATAGTAATTAGATTGCCTGTGGTGCTGATGAATGGCCAAGATAGATTCAGTGGAAGCATGCAAGAGTAAACTATGTGGAAAATGTGGAGCTGTGTGCACTCTGGCAAAACAATCCAAGTGGGGGTGCATTTCCTCCTTTAAAACAGAGAATTAGTCAAGCTGTGTCATCTGGAGAAAAATAAACTGATCTAGATTCTGTTTTAAATACATGGGGTCCATCCATAAGAACTTTTTTTAAAAACTCATAAATAAATGTGCAAGGATTATTCTTGATAGGCTCTATCATATATGAAGAAGAGAAGGTCAAAACTTCTCCTAATTTTTTAAATCCCTCTCCCACTGGTTGGATTAATAAAAGAGAGAGAAAGGGCTTGTCTGCACAGACCAAAAGGCCCATTTCCCCTTTGTTCTGGTGTCATCCTGTTTGGATGATGCACATTTCAGACCTCAGTTCCTCTCACCCTGAGGCCTTGCCATTCAACAACAGACCAACACACAGATTAAAATGTAAATCACTTCCTTTCAACCAAGGGTCAACAATATACCCCACACACCTCCATGCCGCCATTCTCTGAAGATGCCAGCCACAAATGCAGGTGAAACATCAGGAATAAATTCTTCCAGAACAAGGCCGCATAGCCTTAAAAACCCACAAAAAAACGATGGATGCCAGCCATGAAAGCCTTCAACTTCACCATGCTCCACTTGGTTACTCAATCCAGTTCTAGCACAGCTAATTGTTTAATAGTGAAGTAATCTTATGCAGTTCTATGGCTGAATAATCGATTTAAATCCATTAAGTACATGGAGTTCTATTAAAGCTATGCTATGTTAGATGAGTAATGGTCCAGGCAGGTTCAAATGTCAAAGGTGAAATTCAAATAATCCAGTCTGACTATGGTCAAAATGAAGACTTCCGTCTGCTCCAGCATAAGTTAGTTCTGGTTTCTGGGGAGTGGTATCTGTATGCTGTCGTGCAGCTGCGCAGCTGTGGCGCCCACTTTGTGGATGGGCGTGCACACCTGTGACGTCACTAGGGCTGGGCGCATCTGGATGCCCAGCCCTTTTGAGCCCTAATTTTGGCCTCAGGGCATCACAAAGCACATGTCTGTACTGGCCCTATGACACAAGTGATTAATTAAATTTCATGTAGCTACAACCTATTGCATATTCATGAAATGTGAATAATTTTACATTGATACAACTACCTGTATCACCTGAAGACATTTAGCAATATCCTGAGCGTAGAAGTGAAGATACTGACCAATATCTAGCACAAGGTTGAAACAACATGAACGTACATGTTGTATGCTAAGCTGCAGGGGGATGGGAAGAAAGCCCAAGTTCCTCTCTTGGTGGGTATTGAAGGACACCACTGTTATCTTGTTCTGTATATTTCAATAAGTGGCTAAGATGTAGGGTTGCCAAGTGAAGCAAACGACAAAGCTCCAGTCCCTTTAATGGCTGTGGTATGAAAGAATTTCAGCAGGCTGTGTTTGTCATGCATGCTTCACCTGCTGAAATTCTTACACAAACATTAGAGGGACTGGGACCTTGTATCCCCTTCTTTAACCCTAATAATGTGAGTTATTAATGTATTAAAAAGAAACATAATAATGGATCACAAATTCCTCTGCTCAGTTTATCCCCCAGCTTTAAAACAATAACAAGAAATATATAGTGTGTGTGTATAACTGCCTGTAAATTAATTAAAATATAGTAGATGAATCCATAAGTGGTTACTCAGGTGAGTTGTTGCAATATGCTGCCCACGAGAGTTGGACGAGAGTTGGGTGGATAAGGGCTGTTGCAGTTTTTCACTTTAATGCAAAGAGGAGGAACAGAAAGCTTCAGAAAGATTTACAGCACATTCAGGGAACTACAGGTCCATGACTCCCCCATCAGGCAGAGCTTGGGAAAGTTCCTTTTTGGGGGGGTGGGAACAGCAGCTCCTAGCCAGCAGTGTGGTGTAGTGGTTTGAATGTTGGACTAGGATACCTGGAGACCAGGGTTCAAATCCCAGCTTTGCCGTGTAAACCTCCTGGGTGACCTTTGGCAAGTCACAGGCTATCAACTTCAGGGGAAGGAAATGGCAAAACTCCTCTGAAGAAATTTGCCAAGATAGGTATGTCTTTGTGTCACCATAAGTCAGAAGGGACTTGAAGGCACATGGCAACAAACCAGCTCCTAGAACTCACCAACCTCCATGACACTTAGTCCAGGGCAGTGGTGTCCCCAGCATTGGTGTCACCTGGTGCAGGTGCCTGGAAGGAGACTGCAGGGGTGGCGGCAGTCTGCCCTGCCCTGCCCTGCTCTGCTCTGCCCTTGAAAAGGCAAGCCTGAATAGATTTTGCTTGCCCTCTCTAATGGTAACAAAGTCCTTGCAGATCCTTAATGAGCCTTGATAATTCTAAGACTGCTCTATAATGAGGGAGTGGGGAGAGTATCAAATCAGATAAGTGACAGAAAGGGCAGAAAACAGGATCAAATAAAGATCACAGTGCCACATGTCAAAGCATTGAGAGGGAAAACATCTCTGTACTGCTTCAAGTTCTGCACTATGTTTTTTTAAAATGCCATCCTTGAAATTGGCGCATCTCTTGGCACAGACTTGCCATGCTGACATACGCAAGTGTCCGCACAATACCCAGTTGCTTATCGCAGCCAGGCAACTGTGGCTTTTCAACATTTCTGCGAGCTGCAAAGCACACTGCAATAGCAAGCCTCCAGAGGCAGCTGGATCTTTGTACTGGCAGCCTGATTAGCATTTTCTATTGCAGCTTCCCTCATCAGCCCTCCCTGCTTTCCCCCTTATGCCAACGCAGCAGGCTCTGGAAGCAGAAGAAAGGAAGATTAAAAGCATGACTCGGCAGCCTGGCTCCATGCTGCTTCCCACTGCAGGAGAGAGGCACCGTGATTGAATCAGCACTGATCATGCCACAGTGGGCCAGGAGCTTAAGCACGCCTGTGTTTTCATTTTGCTTTGCCTGTGTTTTTGCATGGGGGGAAGAAAAGAAAAAGGGAGGGGGAGGTAGGATCCTTTGGAATAATTTGCCAGGGCAATGCTCTAGGGAAGGCAACTCCCTTCATCTTTTTCATGTAAGGATGTTTCGTTGCATTGCATAGCTTAAAGAAACAAGTTGGAAAGATTTTGTTTTCTAAATGTCCTAGAAGGCAGTAGGCATTGGCCAAGTGAACATTCTCCCTGTGGCTACCTTTGAACAATAGGAGAGAGGAAAAGACAGTTTACAGCTGTTTTTGTAGCAAGACTCAGTGGGTAGATAATAAAGCAGAGTATGGTTTTGGACTGAGCCAGTGTGGCGTAGTAGTCTGAGTGATGGACTACAACTCTGGAAACCTCAGTTTGATTCCCACTCTGGGCATGCAAACTCACTGGGTGACTTGGAGTAAGTCACATGCTTTCAATCTCAGAACAAATCTTGCCAAGAAAGTCCCATGATAGGGTCACCTTAGGGTCACCATAAGTTGGAAATGACTTGAAGGCACTTCAACAACGGTTTTGGACTACAAATTCCAGAATCCTGCAGGAATTGTAATTAAAAAATTGACCCTTTTCAGGCTCTGTAATAAAGCCTAAATACATTAAAGGCACCAATCCCACCAGATTCTGGAAGCTAAGCAGGGTCAGCCCTGGTTAGTACTTAGAAAGACTGCCAACAAATAACAAGGGGCTGTAGGCTAAATATTAGAGGAAGGAACTGGTAAAACTACTCTCCGAGTGGAACACATAAGAAAACCCTATGAAATTCAGAAGGGTTACCATAAGTTGACAGGGATCTTGAAGGCACACACACACAATAAAGTGGTGGTCTTCTGCACTGGAGCAGGAACAGATTGTGCTGGATTCTATCAGTGCTGTTTCTTTCCCCAGATGCCAACAAAGATGCTGCAGCCTGACACAGACTTGTGGTTTTGGGCTTGGAAGTCTCCCTCAGCTCTCCAAAAGGAAAGCACTCAAATTATTTCCACCATCATTTGAAGCCAAGCTCACATGAAATGCACTCAGCTGTCACCAGCAAGGTAGTTGTTTTATGAGAAAGCCATTTTTAGGCAGCAATATGGCAGGAGTCTGGTAACATGTTGGATTGTAGCTGCCATTATTCCTCACTCTTCACTATGCTGGCTAGGACTGATGGGAGTTGCAGTTCAGCAATCTTTGGAGGGCTACACATTCTCTGATCTCTGGTACAAGCTGGGGTAACAGAATCCCCCTATCCACTCCTTTGGTGAGGGCTCCCCATTGCTGCTTTTCCATTCTCTCTGTAATATGTGTCTTATGTCTCAGTTGGCAAATTAAGGGGGAAAGTGGTACTTCTTTTGAGGGAAGTTCAGCCTGGGGTCTCTAGTCATAGTGTGTACTATTTAAATACTTTGATTTGGTGTCATTTATAAGTTATAGTAACAGCAGGGCTTAGGAAAGTTACTTTTTTGGACTTAAGTTCTCAGAATCTCCCAGCATGGCAGGTAGCTATCTGCTCTGCAAATAGGACTATAGTTCTTCCCAGCCTCCATAGATTCAGCCATTTATGGGAAATCCTAGTTCAGAGTGACCTTAAATATGATATATGTTCTGTTTAAGCTGCCATTTCCAACAGAACTGAGGTGAAAACTTTCTTTTTTATATATTGGTGTAATATTGTTCCCTTTTTGAACAGCAAGATCAGCTAGGCTAGAAATAAGTAATTGTGAATTGTCCTTACTTGACTAGCATTTTACCTCTGAATTTTCACAGAGTGTAACATGTACTAATTTCAGTGGGATTTGCTCTTAAGTAAGAGTGCAGAGGATTCATCCCTTCCTTGTTAATTTGTAGGTAAACACTGTGTTAAGAGAACTGGTGTGGGGTAACCGTCTGAGTGTCAGAACAAAGCTCCAGAAGACTGGGGTATGGATCCCTGCTCAACCATGAAAACCTACAGGGTGAACTTGGGCAATTTCTTGGCAAGAGTTCTTCTGATGAGGTTTGCTCTTGCCTTCCCCTGAGATTAAGAGTGTGTGACTTGCCCAAGGTCACCCAGTGGGTTTCATGGCCAAGCTGTGAATTGAACCCTGGTCTCTGGAGTAGTCCAACACTAAAACCACTATGCCACACTGGCTGTCTAGCACTGGACTATTTTATGCCTTTCTGGATCATCAACACCCTCCCCAACACTGGAGATATACCGTTCCTACAGGTGGGAGTGTGGCAGAAGGTAGAACCTTTAAACATGAGGAAAGAGAATACAGGGGAACTGAGCATGAAGGAGCAGTCTGCACACAGTGTGAACATAAAGTCGGGAGTGAAGGCTTTGTAGTAATAAATGCTTTGACTGTTAGACTACCTCCTAGCAATAGGGAATGTTTAAGTTTATTAGAGCATTAAATAAACAACAGGACCAATTGGCATTCTACTGCGTAAAGCTTATTTCAGGAAAGCTCTCAATTCCCACAGATTTTGTGGTGCTAGTAAGAACTGAGCGAGATCAGACAAGGCAGGGCCAAACAGTATGAGGAAATGAGAAGCCATGGGGCAGACTGATTATGTAAGGCCATCACATTGTGAAATCAGCATGGGCTTGTTCTGCACACCTGCCTGAGGTGCTCAATATAATTCTGTATGTTCACATGCTTGTGTTTTCCCTCTCTGCCATGCAGTGTTGCAGCTTCCTTCCTTAGGCACTGTCTACACTAGCATAAAGTGGAGAATGGGGCATGGGATGTAACACTTCCAATTTCTGTTATGATTCAAAGTATTAATGTATTAATTAACAAAGTACTTTTTTAGTATTGGAAATCTTTTTAAATATCTTTTTTAATATCTTGATCTTTCTAATTGTTTTTATTTTTATTTTTATTATGTTATTATTTTTATTTATTATTTTCAATAAAAGTCCCACTTACCAATTTTTAGTTTAAGTCCTTTCTGAGAAAAGGAATAAATAAATAAATAAATAACTTTGTTTTCTTAACCAATTATTGGATCAAAGGAGTGAAGGAAAAACTAATAGGTATACCACCAAAATACTATATTACTACTGATTTTCCCTTACCTTGCTTATTCTTGGGATTTTGCACAAATTACCTTCCCAACTAAAGATTTGCTTTGTCTCTAATGTCTCAGTATCTAGAAGAGTATTTTTACCCTGTTCTTTTTTTCTTTTTCCCCCCTTCTTTTCCTTCCTTTTATTTCAAAAGGTTCACTTACTATGTATTTTAATAGATAGAAATTTTCTTAAACTATTCTCCAAGTTATTTAATATGCTCAGTATTACGCTGTCTACCTTTACTTAAAATAAAAACAGATTTTGCTGTTCAATGTTTCTCTCTTTCTCTCTTTATCAGTTTCAATCCAGTCTATCAAAACTATATTATTTTCTTGAATACACTACTAATACTGTTGTGATTACCTCCCCTTTTTTTACACTACTTCACTTTCTGTTTCCTCTCAATATCAGCAAATCAAGTCAATAATTCCATCCTACAATTTCTATTTCAATATAAACAAAATATTTTAAGAGTTAACCAATTCAATTATTCAAATAACTCTATAAACAGATGGTTTATATGTATGTTATAGTTTATATAAAATATGTAATTATTCCTCAAATGAACAATGAGCCAAAAAATTATATAAAACAACAATGATACTTATTGGTTATTAATATTTTCATACAATTTTACTACTACCCCTTTATATAGAATTTTGCTTTAATTAACAAACTATTAATATTATTCATTCAATTATAACAGCAGTCTCCAAATGATTCCTTTCAAGATCACCAGCTGAAATCTTCAAAACATCTAATTATTGTTCATATACAGTAAATTATTAGAGATGTCCAAATATGCTTCCAATGTCTTTCTCTATCCCTCCCCCAGATAATAACCAATTGTCTTCTCAATACAGTGATTCAACAGGTTTCCACAGTTTAATCCAATATCCTCTTTACTGCTATCTTCAAAAATTGTAGTTTTCCTCTTTATTCTTCTTTTTGTTAATTATCCATGTCTCTCATTTCTTTTTCTCTCTCAATCTTGTTCACACAGAGAGCTTACAAGTACATGTGTTCCCAAAATTAGTTCAACACAATTCAGCTCAATCCAATATAATCCTCTACAGTCTTTCAACAATATAATCCAAAAAAGAGATTTCCACAAAATGTAAATTTTAAACTATATTATCCGGAGTTATTTCTCTATCCCTGCGTCCTCTTCACAATGTCTTTTCTATTTCAATTTGTAGTCCCCTGTTTCAATATGGCGATTTTGCCCCTTCTCCATCTCCGTCCGTGTTTGTCCTCCAATCCAAATCCCAAGGCATTCAAACCAAAAGATCACTCTCACCCACTCCAATCTGATTTTTCCTTTTGCCTCTTTAGTAAACCAGTCTTTCTTTTTAAACAGTTTCAATTTCAGGAACTAAAAATTGTCTCTGCTAAGTGTTTCAAGCAACGCATCAAAGTAATCCTATTAAACCGATATAAGCCCAGAGCTCCATTTCGGAGGGAAATTCCATTCTCGTCTTGGCTCCTCCACCCCGAGTATATTTGAGTTTTTTAGTTAGTGAATTTCTTTTTGCCGCAGTGAAATTTATAGCAAAAGGTATCTCTCCCAGCAAGAAAAGAGTCTTGTGTTGTTTCGGGGAAAAAAGATTTAAAAGGCAGTGGTGGCGGCGCTTGTGCCGTGGCACAGCTGCTCGATCCCAGACCTGGCTAGCTCAAACCTTTTCCATACTCCTCTGGTGTCCCCTTACCGGCTGATCTTCTGCCATGGTTTCTCTGGGTGCCCCAGAGTACTGAAGGTTGAAATTGAGCCCCTCTTCTTCTCCCCTATCTGGAGAGACGCTTTATAATAATCAGCGCTTTGTCTCTTTTCTCCAATCACAGGATCAGCAACCCAGTTCCCAGAGCGGCATTAGGAGGTGGATTTTTGCAACGCCATGACACCGGAAGTCCTCAAAACCATAACTTTTTTTTTTAATCAATGGCAACTTTTAATTTTATCTGTTTTAATGTTTGAAAGCCAACATGAATCTCAGGATTTGGAGAAAAAGCAGAATCAGTGGCAGATAGAATAATAAATATAATGACTGAATATAAACAGTGAGATACAGCCAGCATGATGTAGTGCTTTTTGTTTCTGGGAAACCAGGGTTCACATTCACACTCAGCCATGGAAACCAACTGAATGACCTTGAGCAAGTCCCACTCTCTCAGCCTCAGAGAAAGACAATAGCAAACTCTCCTGTGAACCAATCTTACCTAGAAAACTTCATGATAAGTTTTCTTTATGTTCACCATAAGTCAGAAATGACTTGAAGCCATATAACAACAACAAATTAGGAAATACAGACCAGCATCGATTCATGCCACACTAAAATCTCCATATCTTTAATGTGTATTGTAAAAGTAGACAAAGAGCAAGAGAGATAGGGTGTTGAATGGGGCTGTAGCCCCATGTCTTTGGTTCAGACTGACATCTGAAGATGATTGCTCCATATTTCCATGCTCCAGATTATATAAAATCTGTCACCAGAAATTATAGAATGTAATGGATGTGGGGAGGGCACACTGCATGGTGTTACTGAAAAAGGTAGGAAACCTGGGTCCTCACCAACAGCAACAGCATATTTGGAGGAATTTATTAGCTAACAGGGGAGCCTGCAAGAGGCTGGGTAACCTTGAGGATCATTTTCACCTATGTATAGCAGTACTAACTGCAGGCAAGTGAATAAATAAAGAAGGTTATTTAGGAATATGCAAGAGAGCACATAAACACACAGTAACAATTCAATCTAAAACACCATGCAAGGCGAAACAAAATAGAGGTATGGAAGTGGGATAGTGAAGGCTTAGAGTTGTAGAGAGGCTGGTATTTACTGGCCCTGCAGAGGAATCAATGGGAAGCAGAGAGTGGCTCAGCCAGCATCTGAGAGCAATACAGTGAGTGAAAGAGACCCTCTGTGCACATGCAAGACTGGTGCTGGGGCTAATATTTATATCTTGAGAGGTACTTGGTGCCATCCTGCAGTACAATAAAGACTTGATTATCTTTCCAGAGAATCAACAATTGGGTTCCAGAACAACTGATGGCTTTAACTTCAGAGTAACAGAAACATTGATTGGATTTAGGACAATCCCCAATGTGGATGGGATGGATAGGGAAGTTGGTTGAGAACATGGCAGGGGATAGGTAGGATATATGGTCTTACTTGCCATGATGCAATGGGTTCTTCTTTTCCTTCAGTGCAGGAGGATATGGTGCCTTCTGCCTTGCGTGGGCAGACGCAGTTGCTGTGGGGCTTGAAGCCCCAAAAAAGCAGTTACCAGCACTGACGGCTCTTTTTTCTTACCAGTGGAAAACTGGCTTTTTTCCAGCTTCCTGCCAGCGGGAAGAGCATCAGCGCGCATGCTCCCCTGAGCATGCCTGCCTGGCTCCTGAGCTCCCCAGGTGGCTTGGACAGGCGCTTCAGGGATTGGTTGGCATTCCCGCCTCTTCCTCCCATTGGTCAGGGGACCCTGGGAAGAGGGTCACCACATAGGCCTCCAAAGGAGGAGGCCTATTTAAGGGCCGGTGGGTGGTCAGCGCCATGCCCTTTACATCTCGCTCGGCTCCTGAGCAGAGCCAAGCGTTGGAGGCTCTTGCAAGGTGGGAAAGGAAATTAAGAGACAGCAGCGTTTGGCACAGTGGTTTGAGCAGTGGACCGTGACTCTTGAGACTGGGGTTCATTTCCCAACTCAGCTATAATCCTCACTGGGTGACCTTTGGCAAAAGTCACACTCTCTCAGCCTCAGAGAGTGGCCATGGATGGGGTCATACCTCCTCTGAAATCTGGCTTTAAAAAAAAACACCTGTTATTGGATCTGATCAGAATCAGTCCTAGTCAAGGTCCGGTTGCCCTGTTGTTCTTTTCCCTCCTTTTATAACTTGATTTTTTTTCCTTTTTAGCTTTCCCTAAAATCCTATTTTGCTAAGCTGGTGGTGCCCTGGTTGTTTTTTGGATGGTTTTTTTAAAAAAAAGAATAGAAAAAGAAAAGGGGAGAGAGATAGTGTTTTTTCTTTTCTACTCGTGGAGTTTTGGCCCTTTGGCAACATGCCTCCTAAGCACGTGAAGGGCCGTCTGTCCCGCCCATCCACCAGGAGCCAGTCAGGTGCGCCATGCAGATCTTGGGCTGGTTTATCTCCTGGCTCTCGGAGATCCTCTTCTCATGCAGCTGCCACAGCATCGGAAAATTCCCAGTCTTCAACTGTTGAGCAGACACTGTCGCCAGAAATCCAGAGGTACATCGCGGACCAGGTTGCTAAGGCCACGGTGGCATCCCAGACACCTTCCACAGTGGTTCAAGTTCCGGCGGCTACTCCAGTTTGCTCCAGCGAGGTTATCAGCTCTAGCTCCAGTTCGTTGTCCACTTCCAGCTCCTCCTATTCAGCATCCAGCTCCAATGACGAGGCCCACACCAATTCGGCAGGCGCATTGTCAAGGAGAAAAAAGAGGAAAAGAAAGCACTCAAGTAAGAAGGGTCGACAGCCAACTTGGTCAACTGAGCATGAGTTCTACGAACTCTAATGTGCCAGTGGGGCGGGAGGGGTTTTGGCTTGAGCATGCTTTCATTCTAGGCCTGCCAAAATGGGGCATTAGACGCCGTTCATGGCGTCCTGGTCTTCAAACAAAAAACAAACAGCTTCATTTATATACCACATCATACCGCCTAAGAGTTTCTAAGTGGTTTACAACTGTAAGCTACTTGCCCCCAACAATCTGGGTACTCATTTTAGCGACCTCGGAAGGATGCAAGCCTGTGTCAAGCTTGAGCCCTTTTGCTGGTCTTGAACTCGCAACCTTATGGTTTTGAGTGAGTGGCTGCAGTACAGGCATTTAACCACTGTGCCACCAGGGCTCCTGGTGTCTCGAATGATACCAAGGCCACCGAGACCCCAGTTTATGCCCCTGGTGAGCATCCCTCGAGCTGTCATCTTGCTAAAAAAAGTCAGGAAGCTTATTCTCAGGGGTTGCTATGTCGACGTTTTCACCTTGCTGTGGTCTAAAGGACAGGAGGCTGTGGCAATAGTTGCGTAATTGTGCAAGGGTGTTGCATTGCCTCAAAGTCATCCCGATGCTTGGCATACAAGCAACCTCACATCAGTCAACCTCAGTGTTGGTGATGTGCAGATCCAGACCTTGTGCTTGTGGGCCAACCCTACCTTGTATTGCTGTTAATAAAGTTGTGGCCTTTTTCATTGCCAATCCGCTTCATGTCTTTCTTGGGGCGGAAACACCTCCACTGCAAATGCTTAAACCTTGGTGGAGGACAGCAAACCACTTTAACCTTTATCTTGTTATTACTTAGGAGATTATCACATTAGCTTTGTTGCTGGGATAGACCCGTGATGTAACTTTCTTAAGACAGATCTTATAACATTCACCCATCGCCAGGCAGTATTCAGCCCGTATGCAACCTGGGCTTCTCAGGAAAATCCTGTTCTTGAAAAGCTGCAAAAGAAGCCCATGTTACATATGGGCTGCATACTACCCAGTGATGGGTGAATGTGATAAGATCAACTTTAAGAAAGTTACATCCCGGATCTATCCTAGCAGCAAAGCTAATGCGACAATTTCCATAGATCCTCTTCAAGTAAATGTGCTTTTCCTGTGGGAAACTTCCTAGTGTTTCAGGGGTCATTGTGACCTCTTAAAACATGTCTGGCTCTAAATGTTAAAATACAGTTGGCCTTCTGTATCCACAGAATCTTTATCCATGGATTCAAGCATCCACAGCTTGAAAATATTTTTAAAATATATAAACTCCAAAAAGCAAAGCTTACTTTTCCCATTTTATATAAGGGACACCATTTTTTAACTATCCCATTGTATCTAATAGGACTTGAGCATCCCCAGATTTTGGTAACCATGGGGGTCCTGCAACCGAACCCCAGCAGATACCAAGGGCCCACTGTAAGAAAATATGGAACCCCATATACAGCATGGAGGTGTCAGGTGTGCTAACAACTGGGAGGGCAGTAGGACAGAGAGAGAGAGAGAGAGAGAGAGAGAGAATATCTTGGGGCCATTTTACAACACACAATGATAGTGTTATATTCCAGCTTAATCACTATGGCAGAAATCAGTGGAATCCTGTAATTGGCAGTTTAGGGAGGGGTACTTAGAATTCTCCACCTTAGAGCTCTAGTGCTTTGCCAAACTACAAACTCCAAGATTCCACAGGACATTGCTATGGTAGTTAAGATGGAATGATAGTACTAATTTTTTTTCACTGTGAAAATATCCTAAAACAGCAGCTAAGCTGCCAGTACTGCCACACTGCAGTTACACCTGTCCTTTGGGGAAATTGTACAGACAAAGAGATGCTCCCATTTAAGGATATCCTATATAAGAATAACTTATATAAGGATAACTTGAGGATAATTTAAGGACAGGTATCTCTTTGGGTGGAAGCAGAATGGGGCGAAACAGATGGGCAGGAAAAAGTGGCTTGAAACTGCCTTTTCCAAAGCCACATTGAAAACCCACCAACCGCACCACCAGCTCCCAAGGCAGCTGGAGTGCTCATGTTATGATCACATGACATGGTTCAAGCCAGGAAGAAGCGTAAAAAAGCTGTTTCTTTTTGAAACGGCTTTTCTCTGCCTAAGGTGCCTAGAGGGCACTTTTCTGCTATCTTCAAGTCATGTGTCATCTAAATGCTACACCTTCAAGCCAGTCTGAAAGCACCTCTTTTTGCCTGTCTGTTCAGCCCCAATGAGTCTCAATAGAATGGAAAGTGGAAAGGTTCCAACCCACCTCTTCAATGGTATTCTGATGTTGCACATGCTGAAATTCTATTGCTACCAACAGGGTTAGTTCTGGAGACCCAAATCACGTGACTTCTTGCCAGCCCCATTACTATTAAGATGTGGGATGCTACAGGGTTCCAGCCAATCTCCCAGTCTGAGTAATGTGCCAAAGTGTGTCATGCCTATGTTGTATACCATTTAGATTACTGACACATGCTGTATCTTGGGCTGCATTTGAAAAGTTCTCAGAAACTTCTGGTGGCTCAAAAATCTGCAGCCAGATTATTGACTGGGACTGTTTGTAGGGAGCCCACAACTTCTTTGATACAACTGCTCCATTGACTGCTGGACCACTTCCAGGCATAATTCCAAATGTTGGAATACTTTATGGCTTGGATCCGGGCTCCCTGAAGGACCATAGCATTCTATATGAGCCTGTCTGAGCTTTTAGATCTTCAAGAGGGGCCCTTTTCTTGATCTGAGCCTGGATGCCCAGGTTTCAGCTGTGGTCAGGAGTGCATTTGCACAGTTAAAACTAGTGCACTAGCTGCACCCATTGAGAAGTTGGATCTGACTATGGTGACACATGCCTTGATTACATCCCATTTGGACTATTGTAATGCAATGTACATGGGTCTGCCCTTGGAAACTTTGGAAACTGCAGCAGGTGCAAAATGCAGCTGCCAAGCTGTTGACTGGGGCTGGCTACAGGAATCATATCGCTCCCCTGTTGAACAGCTACACTGGCTACAGGTGATCGTTTTGACTTTTAAAGCCCTAAATGGCTTGTATCCAGACTATCTGAAGGACCATATCTCTCTGTAAAAGCCAGCCCAAATGCTAAGATTGGCAGGAGAGAACTTTCTCTCAGTCCCACCACCTTTGCAAGTGTGGTTGGTTAGGACTCAGGAAAGAGCCTTCTCTGTGACTGCTCCCAGACTGTGGAACACCCTTCCACCGGATGTCAGGCTGGCTTCCTTACTGTTGTTTTTCTCCTGGCAGCTAAAGACATTTTTATTTAGGCAAGTGTTTGGTGGCTGAATTTGATTTGTGCTAGTTTTAACTGTGTTTTAACTTATGTTTTAATATGAATAATGTTTAATCATTTTTAATATTTGTAAATTAATGGTTTTACTTCTATCTTTTTAAATTATTTTGTCTTTGTCTTGAATCCCATTGAATCCCATTGTGGGAGAAAACAGGATACAAATCCTTTAAATAAATAAATAAATGCCACATTCATAAGCACATGAGGTGGTTCCCTTATAGGAAGCTTTCTAGTAACTATTTCTAAATGTGCATACATACATAAATACATATATTCTTATTAATGCATTGAAATTTTATGCAAATTCATATTTTTGCAAACTTGCATCCAGGTCTTTTTCGTAGCTAGAACCAGCTTAGAGCCATCCCTGGAGCCAGATATGCCTCTGTAATGAAAAACATTCTATAAGGATGAAGTCTTGACATTAACTGCCCTGTCTCTTAAGCTCATCAGTCTGGTAGATCTTACCATTGAGAGCATGAGTAGGTCCTCCGTGGCTGATCTCAGACCCCAGGTACATTCCTAGAGGTTCAGATAGTTCTTCAAACAACTACCTTCTAAGTCAGTGGTTAAAAATCCTGGGTCCTCCAGGTGTTTTGGACTTCAATTCCCAGAAGCCCCAGCCAGCTTGGCCAACAGTTAGGAATTCTGGGAAAGTCCAAAACATCTGGAGAACCAAAGTTTGGGAACCACTGTTTTAAGTTGTTGTGGGCATTAGTAAACAGTAAACTGAGCCCAAAAATCAACTGATGAATAGTACAGCTGGTATGGAATCAGTGCTATGTCTGTTGATCACCTAACCTCTCAAATAGCCAGCATTTTGCACCAGCTTCAAGGCTTTCTTTAAAAGCAATCCCAGGTAAAGTATATCATAGTAGCCTAGCCTAGGTGAGGCAACAACAACATAGTTCTGTCTTCAGACTTTACTATAGCATTCATGGCTTCTTGTCCTTCTAACACCGTAATTTATCCTAAAGGGAAACTCAGACATATCTGCAAGAAAGATGTCTGTAGACATCAAGTATCCCAAGGAGGAGTGGAAACAAAGTACAATATCAGCCTGGCTGGTACAGCAGTGGATGCTGATCCCAGTTAATGCTTTCTGTAATAAAAATATAAAAAGTTTGTTTTGTGGGTTAAAATTCAAATAAATTCAAAGACACAACAAGAGTTTATACTGGACCACCTGATATCCATTTTGGCAGAGATTACAGTGAACAGCAGTAAACCTTTACAGAAGTAGGTCTTACTGAAGCCCACAAACAGACTTCTACATTCATAGATTTAGCATTTAGCATGTGAAGCAATTAATTCACACCATCCACTTTTTATGCTAATCTTGTACATCTGGAAGAATGCAAATGTATTGTTTCCCACTTCTGTAGAACTCCACCTTTCCTTCAAGGTAAATGAATAGACTCCATAATGATGGAAATTTCTCCATACTGCTTGGTTGCTGGTGACACTCCAAATGCCCTTCAGGCTCAATGAAGGATGAGAGGCTAAAGGGAGAAGGGCCACTCTTCTGCCAGCCTGCCAAGCATGTAGTGCATTTTATCGCATTGAAAACAAAAAAGCACAGGGCATTAAAACATTGGACTAGAACTGCTAGGTAAAAACTGATCATGAAACTTAATTGGTTTGCAAAGTTAGCTAAACCTAACTGCTGAGGTGACTTGTTTGCATGCTCCTTATGATGTGCTCTCCACAATTTGTCTGACAAGGAACGCTGCATGACTGCTTCAGACAGATAAGGGAAGTGTTCCTGCAGTTTCATTTCTGGCCAGTCTGTCAATCTTGCCCCATTATTTCAGTCTCTGGGCTGGCTTTCTCACTTAATTCTGTATCAAAGTGCAAGGTTCCAGTTGTCAGTTTTAAAACCACAACTCCATAAGGTTGTCAAGAAGGGAGCCAGAATAATGAGACAGCTGCCTGCCGTGATGCTTCCTAGTTGGTTGGCAAATGACAGAGTTTCCAACCCCAAGAGGTTAAACGTCAAGTGGAAAAACTAAAAGAGGCTCATATAGCCAAATTCAGAAATCCTTTAAACAGCAGCAAAAGTGGCACATCACCCATAAGTGAATGAGAATGCAGCAGTTAAGCGGATGGTGGGAAAGTCATTTCTCCCTTTGGCACTTTCTGAATCAGGCTAGATTAATGGTCTGGCTAAAGAAGCTCTAGTGTAGGGCTTGTAGTCATGTAGAAACACATTTTGTAACATGTTTATCTGAAAACATCTTTTTATGGAGAATAAGCTTAGCTTTTCTCATGTGCCATGCTCTATTTGTAGCTCGCTATAGCACAAGAAACAATGGCTGTTTCTTTACAGTTTTCAAAGGTTTTGTTGTGATCCTACCAGGAACTTTAAAACATCCTTTATAATAATTATGGTTCCAAACTATGTCATCCTGTGCTTTTTTTTTTTTTTACTAAAAGACTCCAATCATTTTGGAAAGAGAAGCATAGACTGTTTGTACTAGGTTTGAAATATAAAATTGTCTCCAGTCTCTTTGAACTTTTATAGTAGTTAGTCACAGCATCGTTCTTAACCAAGGCTTATGATGAATATGACAGTAGACCTCTTGTTCCTCCATATGGAGAAACTGTGTTCAAAGGGGTGGTAGTGGGAATTGTCATGTTCATACATTGAGAAACAGCAAAATGATCAGACATCCTTTACCAAAGGATAGGATAATGCTTTTTTGTACTTATGTACTGTGTGTGTATATGTGCCTTCAAGTCAGTTATTTATTTATTTATTGGATCTATATTCTGCCTTTCTCACAAAATGGAATTCAAGGCAGCTTACAATTTTTAAAAGAGAGAAATAAAATGTTAATTATAAATGTTAAAAATTAAATTATACTAACATTAAACTATTCATAAACACAGCATAATTAAAACATTTTTTAAAAATAAAAACATTAAAGCATCAAAACCAACATACCATTTATATGAGTAATATGGACTGAATAGAACTACTTGCCATCATTATATAGTTTGGATACAAAGCCTGAGCACATCAGCTAGGAGGGGGGATGTAAAGAGAATCAGGAAGCATAAACCACTGGTATAGTTTTCTGAAGCTCAGCAATTGTGGGTTGACAGATAGGATAAGCTGCTTGAGGGAAAGAGTGTTGACATAGGAGATTTTCATACCGGGGAGGGGGGGGGGAGCCACAAGTAAAAGGCGTACTCCTGACAAAGTCACACAATTGCGCTGAAGATTTTCAGACAACGTCGTGCTGATCCAGGACTTATGCCAGGAAGAACCAGGAATGCTTCTGCAACAAACCATTCATGGGACTGCCCCATGAATGATTTGTTGCTAGAGCATTCCTGGTTCTTCCCAGGAGAAGTCCGTGATCAGTGTGATGTGTCTGAAAGTCTTCAGTGTGTTTGTGTGACTTTGCTGGCAGTATGCCTTTTACTCCTGGCTTTTTTCCCCATGTGAAAATCCTCATGGAGTGCAGATGGATGGGGTTTCAGAGACCCATTGATTCCCAACCACCTGGTGGTTACGTAATCACAGCAATATCAAGGCTGTGACTACAAGCAGATGTTCTCTGAGAAGTGTGAAGTAGCAAGGACATACACCAGAATTTGGTATTATGGGGCTGCCTTACTAATCTCTAACTGTTAAGTCTTTCATTGGGCACCGAAGAGGAAAGATCTGAAATTAAATCAAAGTATCCCTGTGGTACCTCTCACAGACACCACATGACTACCTATTTTTATGTTTTTCTTCCTGTGTTTTCTTATGTTCATTGAGACATGGAAAGTATTTTTAAATGTACAGAAGAGATGCATGGCAATCACATGCATTTCATAGGGGTTTAGGGGACAGTAAAACAAATGAGTTCAACTGAAATGTGTAGAATTCAGGATCTGCTAAACATATTTCCTGATGAATAGACTATTACTGCACTGATACTTAACCTATTTTGGCAACTTAGTGGCATTAGTGGTGAGGAAATGTATGCTAAGTTGCAAAATATTTTATGGCATGGCTATATTGAGCAACCAATTCCCCAGGTGCCAAAACCAACACAAAAATATGCTTAGTTCTCATTGCAACACTGAACAAAAGAATATGACACATGACTGCACCTCATTTCTTCTGTGACACGAGCATTGGCTGTGAGAAATGTTAGAAGACCAGATGTAGGAGAAGCTTCTTTTCTGAAGTATAATTCACAGGATCTTTCAGCAAGTATTGTTGAATTGTAGTCCAAAAAGTAATTTTTACATGCTCTGTAAGTAATTGTTGACATGTGCCTTCAGGTTGACCCCAACATACAGTATGTCAAACCTATACTAGGGGTTTCTTGGCAAACTTTATTCAGAGGAGGTTTGCCATTGCTTTCTTCTATGGCTGAAAGAGAGTTATCTCCCAAGGTCTTCAAGTGGATTTCAGTGGTTGAATCAAACTCTGGTCTCCCCCAGTCTTAGTCCAACACTCAAACCAGTATATCATGCTGACTTTCATTCTGCATGGAGACTAGATGGGTATTATTGTATTTTAACACATTTTTATTGTTGTAACCCACCTGGATTCCTAGTGATTGGGTGGGCTATAAATAAATGAATAGATTATTATTATTGTTGTTGTTGTTGTTTTTGCCTTCAAGTCATTTCCAACTTATGGTGACTCTGAGGTGAACCTCTCATGGAGGTTTCTGAGGCTGAGAGTGTGTGACTTGCCCAAGATCACCCAGTGGGTTTCCATGGCTGAGCAGAGAATCAAATCCTGATCTCCAGAGAAACAGCCCGATGCTCAAACCACTACATCATGCTGGTCCTTATAAGATAGTTGGAGGTTCCTCTTTCAGGATGGGATAGGGGCTAGATGTGGCAATACAAGGGAGAGGATGAACAGTTAGAAATTTGTATGGAGATCCTAGAGAATTTGTTGCTTATTGATGAAGGCAGGAGCTTGAAGCTTCCCCACTGGGTGAGCAAAGCTGCCATCATATACACATCACAGATACACACAGAGAGAATGGTGTCTGGAATAGAAGGGAGTTACATTAGCAAGAAGTGGCTGAAGCAGCCATTGGTCAGTAATGAAAATGTGTAAACATAGACTCTCAATGCTTCATTGGTTTTTTTTCCCAAATTTGGAACAAACCCAAAATATCTGGGGGGGGGGGGGGGATTCTAGCCTAGTAGATATTGTTATATAACATCCAACTTCAACAGACATAGGAAGTTGCTTTGTATGTTTCAGATGATTTGGTTATCTAGTTCCATATTGGACCGTATCATACCCATTTTAGGTACCGATCTGGGCAAGGGTAGGAGGCGTTCAGGGATGTGCATTGGCGAGGGAGAATGGATTTTACTGCACACCGAAGTGTCCTCAAGCCGGCCCCATTCCATTGCCCAGCACCAGGCTGTTCCCATTCAGTACTTAGGCACATGAGTTTGCTCTGCTGGAAAGTTCCCCTTGGAGCAAAATGCCACACCTCAGTACTGAATGGGAATGGCCTGGTGCTAGACGATGGAATGGGGCCAGCCTGAGGATATTCCAGTGTGCAGTAAAATCCATTATCCCTCAGCAATGCACGTCCCTGAGCGTCGCCTGCCTGTGCCTATATCAGTACCTAAAATGGGTGCTCTGTCCTGAGATGCAGCAGCAATCTGGGGTCTCAGGCATAGAAGAGTCTTTCCCATTAACTGTTACATGGGGTATATCAATACCATACAATTATATCAGTTTGATACCATTTGAACTGCCATGGGTTCCTCCCATGGATTCCTGGGATTTATAGTTAGGGGAGGTGCTTAGAACTCTCTGCTAGAGAACTCTAGTGCACTTTCCGTAAACTACAGCACTAGAGCTTCCCAGTAGAGAATTCTTATGTTTTTTATCAAGCTACAAATCGTAGGATTCCATAGGATAGAAACCATGGCAGTTAAAGTGGCTGTCAATCTGCTATTGGAAGTATGGATATATCCTGACCTCTTTAAGTGCAGAGACCAGGGACTGAACCTGAGACTTTCCATGTGCAAACTTTTGCTCTGTCATTGAACTACAATCTCTCTTCTGATCCATCCAAGTTAGATCCAAAACACACTGCAAGAATAGTCCAGTTTGAGAGTGCTTTAGCCCTGGCTCAGTGCTAGGGATTCCTGAGAACTGTTGTTTTGTGAGACATTTAGCTTTCTCTGTCAGAGAGTTCAGGTGCCACGATAAACTACAATTTCCAGGATTGCTAGCACTGAGCCAGGGCAGTTAAAGCAGTCTCAAACTGAATTATTTCTGCAATGTATTTTGGACCCTAGTGAAGATTAAGCATGCTGGCCTTCTACTTACAAGCCAAAATTTCTAAGATTTATTGCATAAGAGTTAAGTGTCTCAAATAAAATTCAGCTTTCTGATCTATGGCCTTATCCTTAGGGATCCATCATACAAAGTGATGACATTGCATGTCTTGTCATGTCTAAGAGGATGTGAAATGTAAGCCAAAAATATATCTATATTTCAAATATTGAGCTATCTTGCCAAGATAATGTCTAAGCACACATTTAATCAAGGACTTGTATCATGCCCAGCCTCCTTTTTAAAAAATGAAGATGAGGTGCATTCTTCTCATAAAACAAATATCAAAGCTTCCACACACTATGGTTTTCTTTATCAAACAAATCCTCCAATGTGAGAAGTTATAACTTTTCATTTTCAGCTTCAATTTGCTGTGCTTCATGCTGTTGGGAGGTCTTGATCATTGTGATCAAACATCAGGTTGGAAATTGGCACCCAGACCTACCAAGGTTAGCCATCCCTGATCTAAAAGCTAGTGGGCTCTTGGTATCTGTTGGGGTTTGGGTCAAGGATCCACCCACCCGATCCCACCCCAATGCCATGGACACCAAAATCAGTAGAAGCTCAAGTGCTATTATGTGGCATAGTAAAATGGTGTCCCTTATATAAAATGACAAAATCAAGATTTGCTTCTTGGATTCCCCCTTTGAAATATTTTCAAGCCATGAATGGTTGAGTATGTGGATGCAGAATCCATGGGGATGGATGGCCAGCTTTATTATTCTGTGGTTTTCTCAAAATAGGCACCTGGGTCAAGCTTGCACAGGAATAGATGTAGTTTGCTGGGTTCTGGGCGATTCCTGAATGTGCACTCTCAAACAGTCAGTGATTACTGGAAGCGAACTGAGCCCAAGGTAGGCCACTACAGCTGCTAAGTGAAATGCTTTTGGTGTTCTTGGTGACAAATTCTCCTAAACATAAGCATTTGTACATCAGTTTCTGTTGTTGTTGTTGCATGCCTTATTTCCAATACTATGGTGACTCTATGGCAAACTATTTGTTTGTTTATTTATTTATTTCCCACTTTCCCTCCAAAATTGGGACACAAAGTGGCTTACAAATTAAAAAACAATACAATTAAAAACATACAAAAGTGGGTATTAAATAGAATTAAACTAGGATAGTATTAAAATACATTACTCATTAAAAATAAAATGCAATTTAAAAGATAAAAGTGCTTAAGAACAGTACATATTTAAATAGTTAAAATAATAAAATATTAAAACCATAAAATAAAACTATGGTGCCACAAAAAGGTGTCACAAAATGTTTTAACTTGCCTCTGGAAGGACAAAAGAGATGGGAACATTCTGCCGTCTTTGGAGAGGAAGTTTCAAAGTCTGGGAGCAGCTACTGAGAAGGCATTCTCCCTTGTGCCCACCAAATGAGCCTAAGAAGGTGGTGGGACAGAGAGGAGGCCCCCTCCAAATGATCATAAAACCCAAATCGGCTCTTACAAGGATAGAGATTTAGAGATTAAAACCAGCACTTTCAATTGTGCCCAGAAATGAATTGGCAGCCAGTGGAATTGTAACAAAGGAGTTATGTGCTCCTTGTAACCAGTCCCAGTTAACAACCTGGCTATAACCAACTGAAGTTTCTCAGCATCTATCACAGGTTATTATTGGCAAAATTTGCTCAGACAGTTTGCCTTTGCCTTCCTCTGAGACTGACAGAGTGTGACTTGCCCAAGGACACTTAGTGGGTTTCCATGACTGAGTGGGGATTTGAACCCTGGTCTTCAGAGTCATACTCTAACACTTAAGTCACTACACCAACCTGGTTCTCTGGTTCCAGATAACAATGATCATAAGATGAAAACAAAATAAAGGCTTCATCTATCAAGTTCAACAGTCCTGGAGGGCTAGTAGAGGTGCTGCTGGAGTTATTCTAACTATATGTAGAAACGTCACTACGTATCAGCATTTTCTTTCTCTTCTCTAACCATCACCCCTTTCGTCTCCTGAGGCTGTATGTCCTGTTATAGAATTTAGATACAGACAAATCTGGATACATGTGAGGGTTTTAGGCCTAAGAGGGAAAAGTGTAACTTTCACAGAATGTTGTTGTCTTGCCCATAAGGGCATCAATCAACCATGACGCATTCATGGCAGCTAACAAGGTTTGTAAATAGACCACATCTAGGAAGTCACTGGTGGCGTATGCTTCTTTCCCCATCACTGCACAGAAATTTTGCCTGCGAGAGTAGTCTTTCAGCACAGCAAAATAACAAGAAATCCAGCTTCACAAAGAACAGGGTCTCGAAAGCAGGTGGCCAATGTTGCCTCGCTGCTTTCAATAAACCAGGCAAGCTGTGCAATTTTGGATATTCAAAATGTGAATGTACCTGGCTTTAAATTTATTTTAAAAACCTGGCCAGTTTCACAGGTTCTTAAAGTCAGGTTTTTTGACAAAAAGAATATGATATGGAAGGACTTTGTTCAGTTTATTAGAAACCAGAGCTTTCAAAAATTTGTGAAGGATGCATCTTATTTGTGCTTATGTCTTTAGATTTCTATGTGAGTGGTACAACTGTGCACAGGATTACAACTGCACTGTAAACAACACTGTCAATAAACTGCAATTTGAAATGTTTGACATCTGGCATGTTTCATCTCTTTAGATGACTGGTTGAGAAGAAACTCTTGGTGCTGATTTGACATCACACTGGCTTCAGTTACGTTTATGGAAATATGGCCAGTGATTGTGAGGCAACATGTCTTCTGGCACTTTGGAACATAAAATTCTGTTGGTTTGTCTGTAAATTAAGATCTTCCTCAGGGGGTCTTTTCCTGTTTCTACCTCTGCCAGAGATAAGGGAATAAGTGAGGTATCCTATGTTAGTACTCCAGCTTTGGCACTCTCTCCCCAGAGACCTTAGCCATGTTTCAAGTTCAATGGGATGGATCTAGTCTCAGGGTTCCTCCAGACTAGCCAAAAGCCTCAGGATTTGAAGAGGGTTGATAGCTGTAGTTGCCACATGGGGAGGGCTCCAATATCATATAACACGCTTCCTGTCCCAGTATTTTTCTTGTGAATTACCCATAGAATAAATGTCTGTATCTATTTTCTTGGTTCTTGTTGTACTTTTGGATGGTCCCACTGATCACTTTTGGAATGGGGTATGTGACCTTTTGCACTGATCTTTATTCCCTCATTATATTTCGGGTTAGCAAACTGAATGTTTATTATTGTTACAGTGCCAATGTGGGAGAAATTAAAGGTTCAAGATGGGGAAAGTGTATACTAGGGAAGGGCCATGGACTACTAGGAGCATTTGTGGAGCTCAAAAAGAACCTAGGAGAGGTTATTTAAGTAACCTTAACTAAGAAGCTGATACAGCATTTTAGATTTCGTGGGGTTTTTTTAATTTCATGTGGCCAAACTGTTATTTTCTTAAATAAAATAATGACCACAGAAGAAATACACAAATTGAATTTAGACAAGGAAATTGAAATAGTTAAAGAATTTCCATATCTAGGATCAAACATTAACCAGAATGGAGACTGCAGTCAAGTAATAAAAAGAAGACTAGGAATGGGAAGGGTAGCTGTGAAAGAACTGGAAAAGATACTGAAGAGCAAAGACATACAACTGAGCACCAAAGTCAGAATCGTTCAGGATATTGTATTCCCAGTTACCATGTATGGTTGTGAGGGCTGGATAGTGAAGAAAGCAGACAGAAAGAAAATCAATTCATTTAATATGTGGTGCTGGAGAAGAGTACTTAGGATCCCATGGACAGCCAAGAAGACAAACAAATGGGTTATTGAACAGATCTGACCAGAGCTCTCCTTGGAAGCAAAGATGATCAAGTTGAGACTACCATACTTTGGCCACATACTGAGAAGACATGGATCATTAGGAGAAACAATAATGCTAGAAAGGTAGAGGGTAGAAGAAAGAGAGGAAGACCACAGACCAGAGGGATAGACCCTTGTGACCAAGGGCTTGCAGGATCTGGGCAGGGCAGGGGAGGATAGAGATTTTTGGAGATGTCTCATCCAAACGGACACCATGAGTTGGAACCGACTCAAGGGCAGCTAACAACCACAACAACAAAGTAATAACAAGCTCCCCCCCCCCAATACTTCAGAAACCTAAAATGAAAAACTGCAACCATAAGAAATTACTTATTAGAACTCGCTGATTACAAATAATAGAGGGGGAAAATAATCTACACAAATGTGAGACAAGTACATGAGCAATTATAATGGCTGGCTCTCTTCTTCAGGCAGAAATGTACACCATGTGCTGATATTTTTATGAACCTGAGGCTTTTCCCATGCATAGCATGTTCTTCTTCCCTGAGCAGTGAGTTAAGGTGCTATCCAAATATTGGTCAGAAAAGATCAATTGTGTTGTGTACATATCTTATAGACATGTGTACATGTCCTTAGAGACATGTGTAATGGTACTGATTACAGGCTCCTAACTGGTTTATGTATGTGCAGATAAAGCTATTGTACTCTGTGCAAATTTCACCCCACTCTTTCCACCAGATTTTGATTCATCTTGTTTCCCCTCCTACTGAATATGTATCTGACCATGTAATATCTGACTTTCTATCTATTGAGGTTAAATTTTGATCTCTTAAGAGCAGGAAGTGTATTATGCATGAGAATAATACTTTTCATTACTGGAATCCTCACCCTGTTGTCTTGTGGTATTGACACAATGCAACACAAGAGAACATGTGCTTTAAAACTATGGGATTATTGATATCAATCTATGTGCTTCCTATTAGGCATTAACAAACGCACGGCAACCTCCTTTGCTAATTGTGGGTTTCAGACAGCTATCATTACCCAACTAGAATGGCATTTGCCCACATGTAGTTTCTTCTCCCCTCTTTGTACACTCAGATTTCTAACACTGCCCGCTCACCACCGCCTTACCAAAAGCAGGGCATTTATGTAATGCTAATCTTTGGGTGGGTTATGAGAGAGAATGCATACTACTTAAAAAAAGAATGTGACCACAAGAAGAGATTGTGTTGCCTCTGCTACAAAACTGTTCTGTTTGACAGGCTAAAGTGCAAGTTCACATAACCCATTTGCCATGCTGATTATTTAGGATGAATAAATGTGTACATATAATTCAACAGGAGATAAAAATTCTCACATGACTGTCTCACCCCTCACCCAGTTCAGCCCTCAGTTATCTCATGAAGATGTTCAATGTGCTTTTGTTAGCTTTCTGATGGACTGGTAAAGGTGGCTAAATGTATGGTTGCATCAGGTACCCAACTTTACACAGCTCAGTTCAACATAGCAGCCTTGTTTGATCCTGTGTACTAACTTTTAAGGATTTGTAATGATGGGTTGCAATATATGTCAGAGATTATAGACCTGAATTGTATTGACAGTCCCAACTAGAGTAAATCCATGAAACCAATTTCAAATGGTGAGCTAATACTTATGTAAATCCTATTGATTCAGCAGGTGTACCCTAATTGGGACTTTAAATATTGGATTTGGGATTTATACTTAATGAGAAACAGGAGATATGTTTGGTAAGTGTTGGTTGTCCTGTGTTCATGAATGAAGGATAAGAGAAATTGTGAGGGTATGTGGCAAAAGTTGAAAACAGGTTGGTGGACTGGTAAGGTTGGGTGAGAAATTTAGTCCATCAAAGTTACCCTCTCCACCCCCCACCCCCACCAGATTTACCTGACTTTATTCCTCCTGGACCAAAAACAAATGCAATTTTTCTCAGCTGTCTATATATTTCTAGCTTTCTGATGCATTCTCTGCAGCAGAAAAATGTCTTTAACTGAAGGCAGATATTTGTAAGATATGAAAAAATTACATTTCTCAAATGTTTTAATATCAGAAGGAAACCAAATCAGGTGGTCTGGGGTGTAGCCCTGGGGCAACATGTGATCCTAAGTCTGCTTTTGCAAACTAAAACTCATTCACCCCAGACTTATCCTAGAAGGCTAGCTGAAAAGGTCCTCATGGGCCTTTTGCAAAATAAAACTCATTCACCCTGGACCCATCCTAGAATGGTAGGTGAAAATTTCTTCATGGGCCATCCAGCCCATCCCCCTGCTCAGTGCAGGATCTCCAGCTAAAGTATCCTCAGCAGGTAGCTGTCCAGCTTCTTTTGAAGACATCCAGAGTGGGAGACCCCACCACATCTCCTGGAAATTGGCTCTTGATCCATCCTTTTTTGTGGTAACAGCAAAGTGCCTCTTCTGGAAGTCCCCAGGAGTGGTAATTCATCTTTAACTGTGGCACATGCTCCCTGCCTTACTGTTTGACATTTTTAAAACTGTACATCTTTCAAAACCAGGTGGACAACCACCAGTTCCTTTTGGACATAAAGGAAAATTGGTTTCTAAATTCATCAAAGTTACCTACCCCTGCTTCAGTCTATGGGGGCACATACCTGTCAGTATTTCTAGTAAAGTGTTCCTCTGAAAATGGTGCACAAATACATGAATAGGATTCTTTTTGTATTACCACCCCTTACCCCCCCGCAAAGTCCCCAAAAAGAGGGTGTAGGATGGATTTAGAAGTGGGAAAAGGAAGAAGCAGATGGAAATATATTTGACAGGTCAGGGGATCCTTAGTTAACAGTTTGTGTCCAGGTCTGAATGTAAGGGGGGGGGGCTGTTTGAATCTGTTCTGGGGTCCCCCTCCCAAACTTTAAGGGTGCTGGATCAATTGGGGAGATAAGGTTTAGCACTTTGGATCATTCCCTGAATGTCCAGAATAAAACATATACAGTAGTAGATTCACTGCACTCATGGCATGAAAAATAATTGCCTACCACTCCTCCCATATAAACATTTCAAAGATAGCAGGAGAGAATAAGCTGGTGGATCTCCTTCTCCTACATCTTCCTCAGACTCATGCCATGCCACCAGCCTCCTATATCTTAAGCAGGACTCCAGTTTCCCTCATTACAGGTAAGGGAGACAAAGGATTGCTGGAAAGGGAAGAGCAGAGACTGCAATGGCTGCATTGTGTCCTGTTATCTCAGGGGTGAACTCTAAATCTAAGATCATTATTTTGTTTCATATTTCTAGTTGGATAATATTTAACTTTAAAAATAAACAACCAAAGAAGTAAACACAGAGAGAGTTTAGCTGCTTCAACAATGTATACCTTCTTCAAATGCTTCTTAGAACTTCCTCAGTTTTGCAGCTTGAGATGCAAAATGCAAGTGTGTCCTCAGCCTCACCTCCATTCTACATAACAGAAGCCAACAAGATGGGCAGATGAAGTTTACTCAACATGGGCAACAAGAGAGTGTTCCCCCACCACCAAGAGGGTAATGGGTAAGCTTAGAGTATGCAGAAAAGGACTTTTGACACTCACAGCTCTTTCCTTCCAAAACCTTATTGATGCTCCTGGTCCTTCTGCTGCCTAATGGCAGGACCAATCCTCCTTAGTCTAAGTTCTAATGAACATTCTTCTGATCACATCTTTAAAGCAAGCTTAGATAAATGAGTGCTTTGATAAACTGACTTACTGGTTATGTGTATCAGCCCTGAGGCTGTTTTCCTATAACAATGACCCATAAACATTTTCCGTAGCATTTTGAATATGCATCAGAATCATAAGTTAGCACACTCTTTTTGAAATGCCTTATCCCCGATGGGATAGAGGCACGTTTAATTTAAAAATGGGGTTTATCACATTCACCCATGGCCGGTTGAATGCAGCCCTATACAGCCCAGATGCCAGCAAATGCAGCCTATATACAGCTTGGAGGCAAGCTGGGCTTAATTTGTGGCTTTTCAGAAACAGAATTTTCCCTATATACAGGCTGCATTCTCCCAGCCAAGGTGAATGTAATAAAACCCGTTTGTGAATTTAAATGTGTCTCTATCCCATCAAGGAAAAGGTACTTTAAAAAGAGTGCTCTAATCTCCTTAGAAAAACTACTTTTTGTACTATAACACTCAGAATCTATGCTGTTTCAAGGATCTGGAGGGTTAGAATGCCAAAGTGGAATTTTTCCAAGACCTGAATTAGCCCTTGCAGAAAAGCAATGATAAAATCAGGATTAGATCTGATGAGGAGAGTATTTTCCATCCAGGAATAGCTGATGTTCTCTGTTGCACATCTTACTTCAAAAAAAAAGGGGGGGAGGCAGGGAGTTCTCATTAATCAGTCTTCAAAAGTAATCCTGGCAGCTTAATTTTCCAGGCACAGTGATTGTAAACAGTACCTGTGCTCACAGATGGAGGAAGGAAACAGAAACAAATTAATGGTATCCATGTGTAAGAACAGCTAGTCAGAATGTGATAGAGATGGCAAGTACCTTGAAAAACATTTGAAAAACTTCTTGATAGAAATAATTAGTAGTTGCCATTAGAAACAGCTTACTTTTTCAGAAAATCTTGTAAGCATCACCTGTATAAGTATATGCGTGCAGATGTGTATTCTGATCACTGAACGTTAGAAGTCTTATTTGTGATTCCCTTTCTCAGCAGCATGGCATCCACAGACCTAGACCTGCACTGAAACGGGACAACGATGACTCCATTATTGTCTTGGTCATTCTCCTTTTTATCTTTCCTTATTAATTCCCTACACATGTTGTTGCTGCTGTTGCTGTTGTATCAACCTGTACATATCACTGTGGGCATACATCAGATCAAATCCTCACAAGTAACACTTCTTCCTGGCCTAATGTTCTGAACCCATCATTTGGCTGTAAGTAAATGATTTAGCACTGGCTTGGTTAAAACAAAAGAAAATGGGAAGTGGTCCACTGTTGACTCATGTGGCTCTCAGGCAGGCAGACAAAGGGCTTTACCACATGAGTCCTGTTCACATAGCAATTATGACAGTTAAAAAAGAAGAAAGGAAATATACTGTGTTCAGAGCTCCAGTATCGCACATCCAGTATCATGTAACTGGGGCCGTTGACACTATTGCTCTCTCTTCCTGACTCTCCTTTAACCCTGCCTCCCTGCCTTATGCCCTATCCAGCATACCTTTTTGGTATTTTTTTCCCATTTCCCCCCTTTAAAATAGGTACTTTTTGTTAAACAGTAGGGGGAACCTAACAAGCTAGGTAGTGTAATATAGGTACTTTACCTAGATAAAGTAAATTGCTTCACCTGAAGCTTTCTAGGGGCAGCAATTTGTCCTCTTTTTTGCACATTAAAAGGTTGGGCTGGGGATTCTGGAGGAGGTAATGACTGCAAAGACATCCTTGAGAGAATATACTTTGCTCGCCTGTGTTCTAAATGGACACATTCCAAATTAAATGTGATCAACTAGAAGACCATGGGGCATATATATGCTTTATGGAATTCTTCTACACAGCTATACAAGTGTGCTTGATCCAGTGGAGGTTTGGGTGTGTGAGTTAATGGAAGTATATCTGTCTAAACATGCAATTCTCTCTCTGTGTGTATGAGAGAGAGTATGAAGCAGAGAAGGAAGAAAGAGAGGAGGGATGGTGTTGGTTGGTTGTGGGTTTTTGTGTGGGTGTTCTATCATTTACAGCATGTGATCGACCACTGTGCTGCATTGCATCTAATTAATAAGAGCCGATAGTGTTTGGTGGCATTCATGTTCATAAACCCATTCTGGGCTTTAGTATGAAATTTAAAGGAGATCCATGGTGCTAAATCCTAACCCAAAGAACTTCTGAACTTGGAATAGGTCCTTTTAATGTTCAGAAAACCCCCCCGAGTGGATTCACCACCCCACTGACATGGGAACCAGTGGCTGTTCCTTATAACAACTGTAGTCTTCATAGTTATCTCAGGCATTTTCCATATTAGTCCCATTCTCACAGCAGTCATGCTAGTAAAAATAAAATGGGAACACACCGCTTTTAAGGTAGCATTATTGCACTTCCTCTCAATCATGCAACTGGGGCTGCTGCCCCCATCATGCTCTCTTCCTGACCTTTTCCTTAACCCTGTCTCCCTGCCTTATGCCCTACCTAGCCTTTAGGGTTTTTTGGTTTGGGTTTTTTTTTCTGTGCAATTCCAGAGCTTTAATGCCATGACTGAAGTCTTAAAAAGTAAGAGGAGGAGGAGGAGGAGGAGGAAAGAAAGGTAATCAGAGTACTTTAGTATATTGAGGGGGCAGGGGGAGGAGAGGACAGTCACCCAAGTGACTGGCAATTGCACAACTGCCCCAGCAGTGACTTTCACACCTGGGAAGTTGTACAATTTCCAGTTCATTAATGGTTTTTCATCATCAATGAAAAGGGATGGGTCAGGGAAAAGGCAGTTATGGGTCAGAGGTGGTGGTGTGTAATATTTTCCAAACCACTTATTTCCCAGTGTATTAAAGGTTTAGAAGCTGCATGTAGTAAAATGCTTAGAGGGAAAAATATAGTGGCAGCAAATCACTGCAGTTGAAAAGGAAAATAGGAACATGCAGCTGTTCTTCCATGGTCGCTCCTCTGCTGCCTTGTCTGCTGAAACAGTTTGTTGTTTGGCTAAACCTTTAAGGGGTGCAGCATATTCTGTTCATGTTCTCATTTCCCAAGAGTATGAAATTACAGTTCCCAGGATGAGTGCTTGAAAAACTCCCAAATCTTTCCACCCTTCCACTGTTGGATGAACATGGGATGGGTTGTTTCCAGTGTCTTGCTGTCTCATGAATTTATAAGTTTGTCTCTCACCACAATGCTTCCAGTTGGGACTCAACAGAGAGCATGGGAAACTGCCCTGCAGATATGCTGGGAGGGTAGGGTGGTCATACACAGTTAGATAAAGAAAGCATTGATGTTTAGAGGCCTCTGCCCAGGGTTTGCACTCTGGCTGTGAACTTCCAAAAGCCCCTGGCCAGCTGCTGAAATAGATGGACATTCATGTTCTAAGTTGCACTTTCTGTTCTCCTGGAATTTTCTCTCTGGAATTTTTAAAAAATCAGAACTAGAAATAGCCATGTATCATTTAGTCTATCTCAGTGTCTATTCATTATTGTTTATAGAAGCTTGCTGATTATTCACAAATGTGCCTCCTTCATATACTACAAAAATGTGTATCCTGTCTTACTTTCTTGCCAGGGGCAACAGTTCTCGATTGCAAAGAATAAGTACAAGATCTCTCAGTACTTTGAGTAAGAGGGCCAGATTCAAACTTTTGGACAGGTAGCCAGGAAAAAGGGAATTCCACAACTATGAAACAGCTGAAAAATCAAAAATATTTTTCTATGTGCTGTCTGAACAGCAGGTGTACAGTCAATGAAGTCATCAAAGGGAAACTCTGCATAGATCTGAGAGACAGCAAACCACACAGGAGAGGAAATGCTCCAACCTTGTTATTATATCTTTTAAGCAAACAGGTAGCTATGAAAAGTGCTGTGGGAACTGGCTCTGAAGCACAGGGCAGTTAGATCAGGAAGATTGGTCCAATGTCACAGCAGCATACAGCTAAACTGGAAGATATCCTGTAGTCTACCTAGTGCAGCCCCTAATGGATGCAGGAAATCCAGAGCTGGACTATCCCCAGCATATAACTGGCAACTTAGATGCCTCATGCATTTTTCAAAGTTACTGGTTTTATTGTCAAACTGATCTTCCAATTTAAAAAAAAAATCACGTCTTTTCTCATTTCTTGGTAGCAGGATTTCCCCCCCCCCCCCGATGTGGTTTTATGTGCTTTAATTACATTTGTTTTATATTGCCATCTATTATTTGTTAGGTAAAAGGGATGTGGTGGCTTAGTGGCTAAGATGCCAGTTCTGAGATTGGAAGGCGGGCAGTTCGAGGCATGAGTGCTTTATTATTGGGTGATCTCCTGTCACTAGTCCTAGCTTCTGCCAACCTAGCAGTTCAAAAGCATGCAAATGCAGGTAGATAAATAGGTACCACTTCGGTAGGAATAAAAGTATTATTATTATTATTATTATTATTATTATTACAGCATTCAGTGAAATCAAGCTGGCCACATGAACATCAGAGTTGTCTTCAGACAACGCTGGCTCTTCAGCTTAGTAACAGAGCTGAGTACCACCCCCTACAGTCAGTTAATACAATACATTAATGTCAAGGGACTATCTTTACCTTACCTATATTGTTTGTTAGCTACCTTTAGTGTTATTTTTGACAGAAAAGACTAATTGTACAGTAGGTTCTAATGGAAAAGCAGTGATATTAGGAGTTGTTGACAGGCTTTACCCATCAATGAAAAGGTGCACTCCACCAACAAATGGAATGCAAAGCAGTAGAAGGACAAACATGTGATAAGTACTGGTCAAAGTCATGTGATAGGTACTGGTCAAAATGCTTTTATCCAGCTGAAATTGTGCTTTCATAGCCTCATGTGATAAAGTCTTTAGAAACTACCATTCTATTATACAGTCTATAATCACTAAGTTAATTTTCGATTAATTTTGGGGAAATCCATACTGTTTTCAACTAATTGCTACACTGCTATCAAGAGGTTCACATAATGATTCATTTATGTTATAGTATCTTTCCCGATGCTGAAATCAGACTTACCAGTAAGAGAAAACACAGGCATAACACTAAGGCATGTAACCTGGAATTCTACATCTCTCATTCTACCCTCTTTTATTTCCACTCTCAATCACTGATGGGCTCTATCATAAAGCTGTTCATCTAAAGAAATCTGATAACACTAGAGGGCTTGGAAACTTGACTTTCTGGAATTCAGTGCCCATAATCTCTGCCAAAAAGTCCAGCGACCATGTGGGGGTGTATGGGCACTGCAGTTCAAAAAAGTCAAATTCCTAATTTCTTCATAACACACAGGATGGGGTGGGCTGAAGAAATTGAAAAAGATCTGAGTTCTGCCTAAAGAATAGGAGCAAAGCCTTGGGGAAGCAAGGGACATCTTCCCCTATAGATAATAACAACAACAACAACAATAAAAATAATTTATTTATAGCCTGCTCCTCTGTCAACCAACTGGAGTGTGTTACAACAATTAAAAATACAAGGTAAAATTTACAATGACCCATACCCAACCACTCACAGTAAAATGTGATGTGCTCTTGCTCAGCCTTGCATTGACTAGTAGTGGCTGGTACCATCTGAGTCAGTGGATTCCAAATATGCCCCAGGTTTCAGTCCTTCAGTGAAAGCTACCAGCTACCAGTGAGACTGCCTTACACTGCACAGTGCAAGGAAGAGAAGAAGGAAACAGAGGCATAACATTCAACCAATTCAGAAAGTATGTGGGAAGAGACTGCAACACTGAAAGAAGCACCAAGTAAGGGTTTGAATGGTATGGGGTGAGAGTTCAGAAGGAATGGCTGAGAGACTGTAACTGTTAATCCTATCCCAGGGTTTGCTCCCTCAGGTGGTGGTTGCCTAATAGTAGAGTTCACCCTGTCAGCAAGGAAAGGGCCTGATGTAGCCAAAGAAGTAGTAGAGGTAGAGCCACTACTAGCAATTGCCAGAAAAGTGCTCTTTCATGAGTCTAGCATGGTTCTTATGAATAGGGCTTCAGAAGATGACCTCTGAGTAGGGGCAGGATGAACTTGGGCAAATATGTGAAAATATATGTAGAAGGGAATGTCACTTCTATGGCATTTGGGACATTAAATTTGGGGGGCATAAGAACAACATCTCCAAGCAGGCAACATTATGTCTTCTGTCCAAGTTGATGCCAGATCCTTCTCCCAATGTAGAGAATGAAGGAACTGTAAAAGTTACATAGCATATCCTTTTGTGCAACCCCCTTTGTGAGCCTGAACAGATTGCCCTGACATTCTCTGAGTGTTCACGTCAGCAGAGCATTCACCGAGGCAATGGAGTGTAGACAGAAAAGCTATAAGTTAAGCAGCAGCTTAAAATGGGACCATTAGACCTGCAACCATCACATCAGCTAAGACTGTGTACTTGAGCTTTCATAATTGCCTTACAGTCTTTGGAACGAAAATAGATCCATGTAGACCAGTCACTTCTAAATCAAAAATAAAGCATAAGGCGAACTCAGCTGAAATCAGTGAATTATTTTTTTCCATTGAATCAGAGTTTAAGAATGTTACTATTCGTTTTGGATGCTAGCTGGTTGGGTTCTTGGACTTGTCCAATAAAACTAATATTGCTAGTCTCTACACTTAATGCTACAGGACTGAGTGTTGCCTCCTTAGCCTTTTATATTCAAACAAATTTTCCCAGTTGCTTTATTTATTCCACCAAGGTATGAAGCCCAAATGATAAATTAATTTCCAATACTGCACAGGCTACTTTTCTGACATTTTGTGTTCTTAGGAAAGCTATGCAGGCTGTTGTTAAAGTGTCCGTGTGTGCTACATTAAGAGGTCAATCCACTGTTTGAGAAACTGTCCAAAGTACAATTTAAAGAGAGATCGGGAAGCTTACTCACTAACACTTAACACATGGAGTCCTTTCACACTCTAAATTGATAGTGCTAGGATTCCAGCATCCTATGGTATATGGGGTTTGTATTTTGGTGAGGCACTGACTGGAGAAGCATTCTAGCTAAGAATCTGAAATGCTCCCTATTCCATCCCCCATAAGCTGGCAACCCAGATTCCATAGGATGCATCCATGAAAGTTAAATTGGAAATATAGTGCTGTTAACTGTGTAGTGAAATGGGACCCTGGACAGCAGGCTGGGCAGGCACATAAGTCACCTGGTAATAGTCCTCCCTACTATAATGATGTATAGTGTACTTCTATTTATATTACAATAAACTGAAATATGTATGTGAATTTGTATGCATATATGTTTAAGATACGTGTGGATCTGAGAAACAGTTATACTTACACATTTACAAATGAAAATGCCCAGCATAGCTCTGATTACTTTTGCCCACTTTGATGGAGCAACGCATTTCCTCTTGGGAGGAGTGATATGTTAAAACAGCTTCAGAATCAACAAAATCTTCATGGTGCCTCTCTTAAAGGAAGAATGTTATTATGCTGTTGTATAAAGAATATCAAAAGTACATATTTCTGGGGGACATCAAAAAGAAATATGACAATAGCTTGACACAATTTATTTTTATGAACTTTGGAGAAATCAAAATAACTGCAACATTTACCTACATAGTAATTAAGATTCATCAAGGAAAAGGATTCTATGGCATTATGACCCTTGTAAAACTGCCCATACATCAAAGGTGAAGCAAAGTAACTGTTAATCTGTGTACAATTCATTTTTGTTGATCTTTTTAAAATTTGCCTTGTAGAAACCATCTCATATCAGCAGCCAATACTTGGATGGTGAAAGTAGCTGTGCCAGAACAAGACTTGCCAGCTTGTTTTCTTTTTCTGTCCTCTGCCAGCAGCTGGGATGACTTACTTCTTTATCCAACCTGAGTTCATCTTTCTTCTATGAATGGTAGTAGTGGAGGTTTAAGGTTGCTTTCATTTTATTCTCACAATGGCATTGTGAGATCAGGTTGACTGTGAAGAGGTGACTTGCTCAAAGCTACCTAGTAAATTTTATTACTGAACATATTTTTGAAACTGAAAATCTTATATCAAAATCCTTCCAGTGTACCTCTTTAGACCATTAGCACTATCCAGGTTCAAATGTGAAATGGAATCAACTGAGAATAGATTTTCAATAGATTGTGAGGAGGAAGGGGGGGACAGATATTTTCAATCAACTAGCCTCACTAAAATGGCCATGATTATTACATTTAACATTTATAATTTTTACGGGGCAATATAAATAATTATACACATTTTGTATATCAGGACTAGTCTCAGTTTCATAGTGGTTTTGCTGCTTGGTATAAATATTTATTATAGGGCTGGAAATGATTGATAACCTCCTAATGCAAATAGGACACTTTCCAAGACTGATTCACTGACTTCATATTCTAAAAATTCTGATTTTAGTTTTAGATTTTGGCTTTTGGGATTGGTGAAAATAGCTTGGGTGAAGGTAGATACAAATATTATTATTTATTTAAGACCTCCCAAAACAAATTTCCCTAGGCATTATACAATATGAAAATCATTTTTTCCATCCAAAGCCCTAACTCACCCATTCTTGCTATCATGAGTTGGTTCCAAAGGTGATGTTCCATATGAACAAAGGCAGAGGTGGGCAACACTTGGATCCTCCAGATGTATTTGGATTGAGGTTTTCATCATCCCTTATAGCCTAGGAGGTGCAGTCAAGCAACTTCCAGAAGCAGTCGAAATCTATACAAACTTATTCCATGACAAATGTGAAATTAAATCAAGGAAGGTTTCTCATCATTTTCAAGAGCTTACACGCAAGCAGAAGCATGAGAACTTCTAGGAACCCAACCAATTCTAGCAACACATGAACTTGTAGACCAATACAGCAGAGTCTCGATTATCTGACATAAACAGGTGGGCTGATAGTTGGATAGCCAAAAATGTCGGATAATCTGGAGGGTCCAAGAAAAGCTTTGAAATCACTATTGTGATACACAGTATAAACAGTTCAGCACTCTGAAAATGTAAAGAAATCTCTGGTCAACATTGTGATGCACAGTATAAACATTTCAGTCCTCTGAAAATGTAAAGAAATTACTAATCAACATTGTGATGCACAGTATAAACAATTCAGTCCTCTGAAAATGTAAAGAAATCAGTGATCCTTTTCTGTAGCCGCGACGTCGGATAATCTGGAATGTCAGATTACCGAATGTTGGATAATCAAGACTCTACTGTATATGTGCAACATCACAATTGCAGCTTTCATGCCATTCAGAATTCATTGCACACAACCTCCAGATGCCTATATTTCCTTCTTGCTTATTTCCATCCATCTATTCATTCTCTATGGTTTATTTTTTATGCATTTAGTAAAAAAGTTTTTTAAAAAAATCAGGGGAACATGTGTATTTGTTATCACTGATAAGAGCAAAAGGAAGCTTTTTTTTGCAGGTAGTTGTCATATCTACTTTTGTGAGTGTAAATGAACAACACAAAACAATGTCCTCCACATTTCCCAACACTTCTGTCACTCCATCTATTATGATAAAGCTTCCAGCTATAATAAGACAGAAAACATTACCATGCAGACTGCCATATATGTGGCCCTGGCTGTCCCTCCCCTGTTGCGGGTTCATAGTAGAAATAGCCTATATTTGATCCCAGCAGACTTCCTGCTACCTGATATTCTTGTGTCTCTGGACCAAATTCCTAAATTTGATCTGTGTTGTTGGGCTATGTAGGGTAACTGAATTTAGGGCACAGTGACATCCAATTCTCCAAGGATCTGGAATGAGGCCTAAGTCTATTTCCAGCACCTTGGGATGAGTTAAATTCCTTAACACATTGACTATAGGTCATGCATTTATTAATATTTTATGAATTTATTTTTAGGCTGTTTTCCACTGGAAAAAATGGCAAAGATGAACTTGGACAACAAACAACCATAAACAGAATACAAAGACCATAAAGTAATTTAATAAAGAATAAATTGACAACAGCAGATAAATCTTACCATTGTAGATCAGCTAAAAATGTAAAAAGTTTCACAACCAACAGAGAGATAGATAACAGGGAAGGGGCTCCATGGGAGGAGCTTTTTGCAGTCTAGGTGCAGCCACTGAGAAAGCTCTCTCTTACATTTCCACTAAACATACCTCTTGTGATGGGAGGGCCCACCTTATAGCTCTTAAAATCTGGACTGGTTCATATGGGATGATGTGGTCCTTCAGATTACCTGATTTAAGCAGTATAGAGGTTTATAGATATAAGCACCACACTGAATTGTGCCTGGAAAAGGGCCTTTCATACCCCAATGCATACTGAATTCCATGAATATCACACTATCACTGAAAATGCTTTCACTCTCATTATTGTCCCCATAACTGGTCTTTATGATATGCACATGAGTCCCAGACCTAGAAGCAAGTCAGGATATAGCATACATGCATTATTATATCATCATCATCATCATCATCATCATCATCAAGCTTTGCTGTAAATTTACACAGAACTTTACATAGAATCAGTTAAAATAGATCGTTCCCTGTCCCCAGGCTCATAATCTAGAAAGACATGACACAGGAGGAGAAGGGAATGGTGGTGAGGAAAGGGATCAAGTCCAGTGGTTCTTCACTCCGAGGCCTGAACTATGGCAGATGGACTGTATGTATGTATGTATATATATATATATATATATATATATATATAAAAGGAAGCATCTGATGCTTATCTCATCAGATGAAGTCAGTCTTTAAAGTAATCATTCAGGTATTTAAAAATTAAAACCATCTCTTTAAAAATTGGACACAAATGTGATAGCAACCAGTGCAGCTAGTGGTACATAGGTGTGATTTGTTCCATTCCTCTGGTTACTACCAATATCTGAGTAGTGGCATTTTGTACTTTGTCACTAGTTTAGGGCTAAGGATGATGGGAATTCTACCCAGAAACATTTGAAGGGCACCTGTAGAAATATAATAAATAACACCCATTATTAAATGTCTGCCAGCTGACCACATACCATGTTAAAAGTGCAAGCTGAAGTGAAGTGAACATGAATTACACAGGAATCTGTGGTCTTGGATTCATTCAGCTGATGCTGTTCATTTCTTATTTATTTATTTATTTATTTATTTATAAAATAATTTATACAAACAGAACACAAAAGACAATACATAAACCATACATTTGTCCTCTCATCCACAGGCACAGAAAGATGATTCAGCCTCTCTTTCACTATGATGAACATTTAATGCAAGCACTGCATGCTCAACAACAAACTGAAGTTAGTGTGCCATTTTGCACATTGCTATGTGAACTAATTAAGTTGGTCTCCAAGCACACAGCTGACCAGTAACAACCAGTAACAAACATAAAATATTCCTTACTTCCCAGAGAGGTTGTGCTGAAGAAACCCTGGAAAACATTTTAAGGGGGAATATATGGTTGATTTAGTTTTATCAGTCAGAAAGAAAACATAAAATAGCACACTTTGTCCAGCTTTCATTCATAAAGGTTACACAAAGAATGATGATTTATATTTTAATGATAGTTATACTAATTTGTGTGTGTGTGTGTGTTTTTTTAAATGCTCCAAAGCTTCAAGATGTAGGGATAAGATATACTGCACCAGGTCCCATACAAGGAGAAAGGCGGGATATAAATTAATAAATATTCAAGTGACTAGCTGTTTCTTATTTGACTACTTATTTTGACACCTCCACAGTTTCATGCTGCTGTGTCATGTTGCTATCAGTTGCTTTAACAAATTTAGTAATTTTAGTTATTTCATTATTACTTTGCTGCATTGTGACACTTCAAGCACCACAGAGTTCTTGGATCTCTACCAGCATCTTGATAAAAAGCAGATGCAGGTAAATATTAATTAGATTGCCCTATATATTTTAGTTGTGTTTGTTCAGTATACTCTAAAACTCTGATGATTATCTATCCTGTGTTGCAAAACCTAACCAGTAAAGAAAGCAAATGTATACTGAAGTGTCTATAAAATATAATTGTGTTTTATGTTCAAAAGAGAAGCAACACTTCCTGGCTCCAAACCTAGGCCTTAGTGCCTCTCCAGCTGTCCTTCTCCAGTGTCTTTTCCACCCCTTTACAGCCTAGATTTTCAGGCCCGCTTCCCTGTTGCTGCTTTTTACTGTTGTAATTTGTTTTATTTTATGTTTTTAATTATATAGTGGTTTAATTCTCTTTTTAAGGGGGGGGCGGTGAGGGAAGGGATGGGAAGTTTGATATTGTTTTAATCTTTTTGTTGTAACCCGCCCCGATTGCCTGTTCAGAGAGGCGGATTATTATTATTATTATTATTGAGCAGAAAATCATGCATGTCTGCAATTTATTGTGATCTTCTTATTTCATGAGAGATCTGCTCAAAGATTGCCTTGCAGGAGCAAGATCTATCACTGAAGGTGAACAAGTACAGTATTAAAATTCTGAGACATTTCCATATTCTCCTGCTGTATAAACAATCTTTCTAATTCTCTAAATGTTTGCAAGCTGTCTCAAAAATAGTGCCAAATTTATATAGCCTTTTCATAAACCTTTCCTATCTGTGAAGTCTACTGCTCCCATCATCCCTAGCTTGCCAAATGACATGTACCAGTAATATTTAACATGCTGAGGACTGTTTATGTGGTCCTTATGGATTCACTCAGAGATTCATTTTGGTAAGGCTTGTATTTTTCTTTTATGGCACAGACCTGTCTTGTATTGTTATAAACAATTAATTAACAATATGTACTATCTTATGTTGTTACTGTCGTGCAACTTCAGGCCATTTCTGACTTATGTTGGCCATAAGGTGAAACTATCATGGGGTTTTCTTGGCAAGTTTCTTTAGAGGGGGTTTGTCATTGCCATCCTCTGAGGCTGAGAGAGTATGATTTGCCCAAGGACACCCAGTGGGTTTCCATGGCTGTCCCCAGAGTCACAATCCAGCACTCAAACCACTACACCATGCTGACTCTGTACTATCTCATACTAATGTTCTTTAGTTAACTAGACTGTGGTAAAAAAAAGTGTATAGCTTGGGCTGGCCATGTTGGCTGAAGGATTCTGGAAGTCATAGAAGTTTATCACACAGGAGGAATTTCTCTCAATTGCAAATGGAGCCAATTCGCAATTACGTGAATTCACTAGTTTAGCGAATTTATGTGAAATCTGATTGCATTTGGAATGCATTCAGAATGACACCCCATTGCCTGAAAATGACCCCCATTGCCCGAAATTGTGTGAGATACTCTAATACGCAAATACGTGAAACCCCATGATTGCATGTGGAATGACTTCCCATTGCCCGAAATTGCATGAAATACACTCATTCGCAATAACGTGAAACCCCATGATTGTGTTCGGATTGCCATTGCATTATACCCCCAAATTCTGTTGTATGATAAACTCCATAGTCCAAAAAAGTAATATTTCCAAACTCCTGATTTACTGCCAGAAATTGGAAGAGGATTACTTTCTTATGTGCCAAAAGAACTTGGATGGCTTTTAGTACTTTGCACTTTTATTTGGGTCACTGGGGAGCAGGTGCTGGGGGGAGGGCAGCATTGCTGATGTGTTTGAGGTAGTAAGAAGTCATAAGCTGACACTGCTAGTCTCTTTGACAAGGCTCTTTATTATGGAGTGGGTTCAAAGTTTAATGGAAGAATGTTTAAGCATGATTTGTTCAGAGTAATAGTCTCCAATGTATTGCTTTTCACATGTGTTCAACTACAACTGCCACCATCCCCTGCACATGGCAATGGAGGTATGAGAGATACATGGAGAGTTGTAGTGGGAGAGGTTCCAATTTTAAATTGTGAGGAGTCCTTCAACTTTCTAATCCAATGGATTTTTATAGGATAATATGGGACAGTTTTGGCAAGGCTGGGGTGAGCGTTCCAGACTTATCTTTTGGCAGATAAATTAGACAAATGGCTTAACATGTGCATGCAGAAAGGAGCAGTCACCCTGGGCAAAAATAAAACAGCAGCTGTCATGAATTGTCTGCTTGCATTTGCCATGTGTAACTTAAGAATTTGCTGTCTTTGCATTGTAAATCTTACATTTCATATGTTGTTATGGTGTTATGTACATTTGTAGTTGCAATAACAGTTCTGACTACCCTGTTTCCCCGAAAATAAGACATCCTCAGAAAATAAGACCTAGTAGAAGTTTTGTTGAACTGCTAAATATAAGGCCTCCCCTGAAAGTAAGACCTAGCAAAGTTTTTGTATATAAATATATATATAGTATATAATAAATGTTCATTCTTTTTGTTCAACAATAAATGCGAATTCTTCTTCATGGAAAAATAAGACCTCCCCTGAAAATAAGACCTAGTGCATCTTTGGGGGCAAAATTAATATAAGACCCTGTCTTATTTTTGGGAAAACACGGTAGTACTTTTTTAATTTGAATAATCTATTACATCCAGATTATTATGTCTGCATGAACAAGCATATTCTCAGCATGGCACATTGTTATTCTGCTCATTGTGATATTTATCATAATAAAGCAGGAATCCTGATGCTCTTTAAACAGCCAGTTGTTTCTCCAGCCCCTCCCTTTCACAGCTATACATCAGTGTCAACCCCTCAATCTGGCACCCTCCAGATGTTTTGGACTACAACCTCCATTATCCCTGACCATTGACCATGCCAGGTGGGGATGATGCTACTTATAGTCCAACAGATCTGGAAGGCATGTAGAGGAAGGCTGCTAGATGCTAAAGCCCAATTTGCTGTAATGTGTGATGGAGAGGGCAAGGGGATGGAAGTTTTTATCTGACATTGTGAAACTAGCTAAACCCAGAATGCTGTGCAGCCACAGTGTTCCAGACGCTTGGCAGGATGGCCAATGAAAATCATTGACTGTTCTCTAGGTGTACTATGCTAGTTAGTTGCTTTGCCATGATTTTATTTTTACTATGGAGATAAAAATAGGTGGATTTGACTGGTGAAGTCTTCTCTTAGACCTGCCTCTAGTACAGTGATTCCCAAACTCTGGTCCTACAGGTGTTATGGACTTCAGCTCCCAGAAGCCTCAGCCATCTTAGCCAATGATCTTGGATTCTGGATGCTGAAGTCCAAAACATATGGAAGGCCAAAGTTTGGGAATCACTGCTCTATGATATTCTGGCTGATTTAAGGAAGGCTGCTACAATCCTAAAGGGTGGGAATTAAGCAGCCCTTCTGATGTTGCTGTACATCAACACCCAGCATTCCTCGGCATTATCTATGCGAGCTAGGGCTACTGGGATTTGCAACCCACAACTTCAGGTGTGCCACATGATTCCCATCCTGGCCCTAAACAACAGCTATGCTTAATATTTTAGCATGATTACTCAGAAGTAAATAATTGTGTTAATTGTAACTTGCTCCCATATAAGTATTACAGTAGGCTTCCATTGACCACTGTCCTTCATATACATGGCTTACAACTACGATCATCGCCAGCCAACACAGCCACATTGTATAGCCTTCAGCTGCTCATAGGCTGCATTCTTAGCTGATTCTTCTCCATTTCTAATAAAAGAGCACTGGGAGATGGAATTTGGATTGATTGGTTGGTTGGTTGGTTCCTAGGGTTCTATCCTGTCTTATACACCAGGACATTATGGGCCAATCTAGATGCGCCAAAAGAGGCACGTCTAGGGCCAAAAAAGGCGCAAAGAGGGTTCAGGAGGGCGTAGCTTCTACACCTTCTCGAACCCTAGCGCATATATATGCCATTATTAAATGGTGGCGTCCATACGGACGCGCCATGATGGTGTCATGGCGTGCATAGCTTTTAGACATGCTGTGCATGCCATGACGTCTTTGCGGGCACAAATCGCGCCCTTTCCGTGGCGCATAAAAGGAGCTCCAAACAGAGCTCTTTCTGGCGGTGGGTCTTTGCCACGGCTTTTAGATAGCCATGGCAAAGACCCTGGGAGAAAGGGGCTGTGGTGGCGGCCCCTTTCTCCCTTCAGCTCCGCCTCCTCAAGCATGGTGCAGCGGGAACCCAGGGTGCCTGCTGCACCCCACTTGGAGGCCGCAGTTTGCCGCTTCCCCGTGGCCTCCAAAAGTGGTGAGATGGGGCTGTGGAGGTTGGCGGTGCGGCAGCCTTGGCCCCATCCTGCCGCTTAAAGGGGCGGTCATGGACCGCCCCTTTTGGGCAGTCTAGATCGCCCCTATGTGCCTGATATGAATTTTGAGGCAAGCTTAATATGAACCCATTGCTACAAGTATGAGAAATTTGTACAAATATGATAAGAAAGAATAACAAATTCTTTAAAAAAACAACCAGCATTTTAAAGAATACTGAAATCATTCTTTGGACTCTTTCAAACGGGAGGAATTTCTCCCAACTCCGAATGGAGCCAATGCGGATTCATGTAAATTCGCTTGTTTAGCAAATTTACATGAACCCCTGCTCTGTTCGGAAGAACCCCTGCTCCGTTTGGAATTACTTCCCATTACCCGAAAATAACCCCCTCCTGCCCAAACTTGCATGCGAAGCTTTAATTCACAATAACATAAAACCCATGATTGCATTCGAATTGGCTTCCCTCTTGCCCGAATTTGTGTGCGAAGAGTTAATTTGCAATAACGTAAAACCCATGATTGAATTCGAATTGACCTTAAATTATACTTCCAATTTAGCCTCGTATGAAAGAGTCCTTAGAGACATCCAAACAGGAGAAGGACTTTGCCTCTTGTATCAAAGGAGGAATGTATGACACTTATGAACTTTGTAGGGCCTGTTCTGATAACCATAATGTGAGGGCAAAGACACAGCTTCACAACCTAACTTGCACAATCAAATATTACTTGTGAGGGGCTTTCTCTCTGGTACAGGTAGATAGGTAGGGTCAGTAGGTCAGAGCCTGTCTGGCTGAAATTGCAGAGGCATAAATGAGGTTGGGTAACACATTACAGAGCTTATCTCAGACACATGGAAACTGCAAATTGACACATAAGAGCTGTCGCTGGGTGGCCTTGCAGATATATAATTGCTTTCCACTCAAAGACAAAAGTTGCATGCTTTCCTTCTTCTCTCTCCCCCCCCCTTGCATTTTGAATTACTTTTGCACACTAAATTATCCATGACCTCCTTTCACACTGGAGAACCCATTACCTGCTTCTTTTATTCCCATAATATTTCTTTTGTTTGCTTGGTTGGTTGTTTTTGTTTTTACCCCTCCCCCTGTCTTCTTTTCTAGCTTTAGTTCCTTCTCAGTCATTTTATTCACCATCTTTTTCATGGCCTTCCTTCAAGTGCAAGGTAATACTTAAGAGTATGAATGACAGATGCCTCAGATCTTCACTTTGTTATGAACTCCATCACTGGCTTTAAGCAAGATTCCCCTCACCTTTGCTCATCACCTGTAATTCGCACATATACAGGCAGTAATGTAGTGCAGCCTTGACTTCCAAGGTCAAGGCAGAGGGAATTTTCATTAGCAGGAACAATGCCTTTTTTTCCCTTTCTGCTTCCTCCAGCTTCCTTCTTCCCTATGATCATAGCTTCAAACCTCATAAAAGCATGTAGGAGAAGGAGAGGTGAAATTTCTTCACAGTAATATATTGTTGTGAACTATGCTTGCTGTTACACAAAGTTTTTACAGAGTGGCAGGAATGGTTTGGCATTGGATGGGCCATTAAATCTCATTAACTTTACAAGAGACTTTCTATAGTAGAAATGAAAGCTGCCTGAATTGGTTTGTTAATACAAATCAGAGCAGCTACTTGCCTTTTTAGATTTTCTGGGGAGCATGGCTGTCAGGATGGTGACTTACTAACTAGAATTGGTAATGTTTGGATTTTTAAAATGTATCAGAAAATGCTTAATAAAATTTTCTTTTAAAAAATATGATAGGCTGCTGTACTACATAACATTGGCCTAGTTCGCACAACTAACACAAATTACTCAGAGGAATTTTCAGAAGACTTTGAACATGCAGGAAAAGTAGAAAATATAAATGGGAGCCTGCAAACATGCAGCCAAGGAGAAGGAACAACCATGGAAAGAAGTGGAAATTCTGCTCAGAAACAGCGTATCATTTGTTGCACTATTGTGAAGTCCTTCCTCCTTCAGTCTCTTCTTACTGTTGCTTATATACCCTTCAGCTGTCCTGATCTGGCAGGAACAGTCCCAATTAAACCTGTGTCATACCACTTTTTCATCTGGTTTTAAAATATCTCAGTTATCTTTCCATCTCTCACTTCTCCCTTTTGCCCTCAGCTTACTTCCATCACTCCAATCTGAGATCAAGCACAAAAGTAATTTGCACACCATTAACTCTGCAGGAGAGAATAGGAGGGGGTGGAAACTAGCTCTTCCCAGGAGACTCATGCAAAAGCAAACTGCTGCAGCATCTCCTTGCTTATGTGCTCTTCCTGATCAATTTTTTTGATTATTATTTTCAGCACATTCTGATGTTGCTTGACCATTTTCGTCTCTATTTTCATCTGTGAAATATTTGAATGTATGCTTCAGTGTGAACTGGGACATAACTAGAGGGAGGGAATAGCCATTTCTGCATTTCACAGAAGCAGCTTTTAAGAGAGGGCATTTTGGAAACTGTAAAAAAATGATAAAGTAACTTTACTTAGCTCTGATAAAAATGGTTGAGTCATCATTTCAGAGAGTTATGACAGAACTAGTATGGTGTGGTGCTTAGAATGCTGTACTAGTTCTAGCCAGGTTTTGGTCCTTATGCAGCTACAAAGCTCACTGCGTGACTCTGAGCAAGTCTGTCTCTCCCAGCCTCACATTATTCCCCAGAAGGCCAGTGGTTACAGAGAGCCATGTAGGCTTATGTTACTACAGGTACTATTATTATGTCTGTAATATTATGCTCTAATGGGAGACTTCTGAATCACTCAAATAATTTGACAGCGGCAGGTGCATGATGCTAGGTATTTAAATTTTAAGCTTTTATGAGCGGCAGCATCCAATCTACCTTTTTGTTGCCTGTCATTAGACTTTTTAGAACTCCCTTGTGTAAGTCAGGATGTGTAATGTTGTTTACTCACAGCTACCCTGCTGGTTTCATGGTTGAGTGGAACTTTAAATCTTGGTCAAACACAGCCTTTCTCAATTTAGTGCCCTATATATGTGTTGGATTACAACTCCCATAGTCCCCCGCTATGCATCAAGGGGTGATGGAAACTGTATTCCAGTACACTGGATTAGGGAAGACTGGTCTCTCCCATCCAATTTCATTGTGCGTCACTGACTCTACATTGCCTACGAGGCCTTGTTGGAAACTATTCCTTTTGCATTATTTTTCTAATAGTATATAATTTGAGTGTAATGGGAGGAAACAATTTGCTGAAGTATACTTTGCTTTTCTCTTTCAGTAGGAGGCAATTCATCATCAGTGCAGAAAAAAGGCTTTTGTGCCTAAGCACCTTAAAATCATATTTTTCCTTCTTTTTCTGGCAGAGGCGTTGGCCCAGAAGAAAACAGCAGCAGTTCATCCAAACGTCTGCACAGGGAGAACTCTTGAGAAGTCAGAAGGAGCAGTCATCCAAGCAACAGTGAATGCCTGAATTGAACTGAATGGTCAGTGGACTCCCCATGCTCCACACAACTATATCTCAGATCAACATGTGCACACTCATGTTTGATTTTATTTTTACTCTTTGTACATAGCCTTTCAAAAGAGCCAATGTAAGGTAACTTCCTTTCTCCTCAGCTGCCTTTAAAATATGTGATCCTGTTGGTTTTCAAATTTATTAATTATATATACTGAGAACCAAGGCAGAGATAAACATATTTGTAAAGCTTGAGAAAACCCACCTTTCCCTCTTACATCACTTGTGGCACTTCTCTCAGAATTGGTTTACTTCTACGCTTTAATTCAGGTTAGAAAATATTTAAGAGGATTTTAAAAATTATGACAGACTTCCAGCTCAACAGGATGACCAGTAGCAAAAACAATGACAATAACCCTTAGCAGGATCAGTGTAGATTAATATCTTAAGCAACACTGTACTATATAGGCAGCAGAGGTCTTAGAACTGACAAGTGAAAGAAAGATTCGCATTTCTTCTTTCACTATTTAGATGACAAAAATATTGGCCATTCTGCCATGTTGACCAATATGTTATTAGAATTCCAGTGATCCACACAATGCTGTGGAGAAATTAAGATCTTGTGTCTCAACAGGTGTGGGCACTGATCACCAATATAAAAGCTCCAGTCGCTAAAATAGTTTAAGAGTCTTGTGGCACAGGCCTTCAAATGCCTTATGGCATGAGCTTTCTTTTTAAAGATCCAACTAACAGATGCATTTGATGAGACAATATGATCAACACTTATACATTGCCAAAAAATAAGAAATCAACCCTCTAGAGAAACAACAGGAGCTACACTGCCTTTCATAATATCTACATACCCTAACAAATCCTGCCTCAGGATATGCAGTATAAAGTTCCAGCCAGGCAAAACTACAACTCTCTTCCTATAGCACTCGCCTCCCTCCTATAGGGGGCCACCTCTCCACAGCCATTTAGTGGACATTGGGCAAGGAGCATCAGAGTTGCATCTGACCATACATCTCTAGTCAGATGTACAACAGTGATGTCATTGTCAAGGATCTCTAGAAGACATTCAGAAGGTCACACAACATGCCTTTGCCATTCTCCACCTGGCTACAAAGACATAGCCAGACATTTCTCCAATACCTTCCATTCTCCAACAGCCATTAATTGGCTGTGGAGTGGAGTCACCACAAGAGGTAGGTGATTCTTCAGCAATGGTAGTTGTGTGAGAGAGGTAGTGAATTCCTCCCTCCATAACAGCCATAAAAAGACATACACAGAAATAAGCTGGACATCTGCCTGTGTATGTCACTAGCAGGATAACAGCTGTTAGTTCATATGTATAAATGCATATTTAATATAATCACTATAATTTAAACAGATATATGATGCCTTTCACTGTAGGTGGGAAGACTTTGTTCAGATGACTGGTGACCTGTATATGTTCAGTAGGCTGTCAAAAGGCTAACTGTTGAATGGCTCAAGATCCCTGATATCTCTCTTCATAGTGCTTGATATGCCAGTTGCGCCCAGTTATGCTCCTCAGATAAAATTACTTCAAACAGACAATTGCCTTTTAACAGCCTTTCAAACAGTGGAAGGGCTGATCAAGATATGCTGAGGCCACTTGCACGTCACCCAAAAATGAAGACATGAATCTCCAAAAAATGAGGGCAAAAGAGGAGACCAATTTGCATTGAATTGTATATGATACTGTACATATACAGATGCAAAATTAGAAATTGTTTTTATATTTCAAACAGAATTATAACATAGCTCACTTGAATGGAGAAGTCTGTGACCAGGCTGACCTTGTGTGACTTCAGACTGTGATTAGGCCACTTCAGCATTCTTGATCTCTTTATGACTCTTTATTTTTAAAAGAAACTTGGATTCTATGATCTTTCAAATGGAGGACACTTTCAAAAAGATGCTTGTCCTCTGGCAGCCCATAAAAAAAAAACAACTTTTCATCTGAGCACCCGGATATTTCAAGTTGAAGAGGCCTTATAGCATTACCCCCCAATGGATGTTACTCTTTTTATTTTATTACACCTGCCTGCTCCCCATCTCTGTATCTAGAAGTCTTTCATGATCTGAAGCCCTATGCTTGCTTAAATGGTGCGTAAATCTGGCACTAAATAGAGTGTTTCCCTCAGTTACAGAGACCACATGACCACTGTATGAAGTAGGTTCTTGCCTGTGCAGGTTTTGGTACCATAGAACAGCATGAGATGATTTCATTATCAAACCATGAACTGGCTTTCATATAAGTTCTGTCTATTCTATGTCATACTTCCTTACTGGCAGATGAGTTCTAGCAGCACATGGAAAGAAAGAAACCAAACTTCTAAATGATGAACAAGGCAGATCCGTGAGATGGAAATCCTGATTTCACTGGAGCATTCTAAATCACAGAGCAGCATTTCTTATTTATTTGCCAAGTACATCCTCTCTAGGCAGTATGTTGGTCTCTGCTTGTTGTTAACTCTTTGGCAGAGCACCAAGTCCCAGCTGGCAGCTGTTAATTGCAGTCAGCAGGTAAGAAACCAGCTTCTCAGAACTAGAATTGCCTTCTGCTAAGAAAGACAATCTGGGGAGGAGAGGGCAGAAAATTTGTGATGAGGTAAGAATGGAAAGAATCAAAGACACCAGCTCAACACATAACACCACCTTCCTCCCCATGGAGCCTACATTGCAAATCACAGTCTTTTGAGAGCGATTCCAAAGAAGTAGTTAAATATTGTTATGGCTTCTGTGTGAACATCCTTTGATAAGATGATTGCTTACTGATCCTTAGAGATCACTGACTGGTGTTTCGACTGACTTCAACCCACACAGCCATCTGCCATTTGGGAGGTGGTATAACTTCTGTTCTGTTGGAGGGGCAGAGAAATGCTTGATTTGCTACTATCATCCCAACCAGAAACAGGGTGATCCACACTCTCTCCTGTAATAATATTTATTTATTTATTTATTTTGAGGTGAGCTGCAACATAGATTAAAACACAGAAAATCATTTAAACACGTAAGTTAAAGCACATAAACATAGGATATATTGACATCATCCAATATAAAATTTAGAATATACCAGTTTAAAATCCATAGTTTACAATCAACTGGGTATACCTGCCAAAAGAGATAGGTATTTAATACTAATTTTAATCTAGGCGGCATGTTTAGCTGTTGAATCTGTCCTGACAGGTCATTCCATAGTCTAGGGATGGATGAGGAAAATGTCCTCTCAGGTGACAACCTTCATTCTGGACGGTTGAAGTAAAGGTTCCCCAGCGAGATTAATTATAGCAAGAAACTGGAAAACAAAAATAAATGTAGAATTGGAAGACTGGTATAAAGAAGTTTGGAAATTAGCAATTAATTATAAATTAACATGTAAATTGAGGGTAAAGAAGGGATTATGGAAAAGAAATGATTTTGATGAAATCTGGAAAAAAATTATTGAAAATGTTCTAGCAAAAGAAGATGGGAAATTACCTCCACGGGATGAATTAAAATTTTGGATGGAATATAAAGATGCGAATGACTCTGGGGGAGGAGTGCACTGAGGTAATAATCAGTTAAAAAAAAAGAACAAGCAAAAAGTATATAGGTATGAAAGAATGTTATAATTTGTTTTTATGTTTGGGGTTTTTTTTTGTAAAATTTCAAAAATACAAAATTAAAAAAAAAATGAAGTAAAGGTTCCCCAAAGGACCCAAGTATACAGGAGGGGTTATACAGGAGGAGGGGATTCCATCGGTAACCTGGACCCAAACCATACAGGGCTTTAAAGGTAATAACCAATGCTTAATATACTCCACTGCTAATGTTTTGCAGTTTTAACAAGGGGAATTCACACCATTGAGGAAAGTAGGAAGCACTTAGGAAAGTGAATAAGCTATGAAGCTTGGTTTTTAGATTTATTCCCAACATCTTTCAAATGTTTCCAGACCCAATTAAATAAGATTGTTATTCAAACAATCAAAAGAAAGCAGCCACCATAGGCTATAGAACTGCACTAGGCTTGGGCATAAAGGTCATTGCCACTTCCTTGTGGAAATCCTTCCCCAGAGATATAGAGAGGGCTCCATCTGCAACTAGTTTGAAAAGGGCTTTTTAAAAATATATTTTATTGATTGAGTAAACAACAAACCAATAAACAAATAAAATAAACATAAACTAGCAAACGGACAAATAAACTGAACATTCCAAAAATCATATCAACCATTAATACTTTATCTGCATTTCTTTCTTCTTATTATTCCTCTTCACTTTTTGCTCTTCTTATCTTCTTCTTAATAGATTCATCCAAGTTAATTCTCTTACTCATTTTCAATCCCATTCACTTGCTTTTTTACTCTTCCCCCTTTACCCTTCTTAAACTTTCATTCTCCTTCCCTACTCTACTTTCTTTCCTGTTTCTTCCTTCAATTTGTTAGAACCATTCAACTTACTCTTACCCTCAATTACATGCTCTACCCTCATCTACATTTCTTCCCAATACTTAATGCTCAGGACAAACAAAAACAAACCCTTCTTATCTTAACAAAGACATTCTAAAAACATAAAAGAGAAAAAATCAAAACAAACAAAAAATATTTCTTCAATCCTACTTCCTCGCTTCCGACTTCTATTCTAAAAACTATTCTGTGCCCTCCCTGTATTTTTCTGTTAAACCTCTTTGCTGTTATACTTCACTCCTATATTTCTAATCATAAAACAGATTTATATCTACATATAACCCTGATATTTTCTTCTTATTTCCCTATTATTTCAACTGTAACCTACATTTACAATATAAAATTAAATTTAATCTGTAATTTTGAAGAGTTAATATATCCTAATAAATCTTTTATAAGTCATTTTTATTCTTTCCATGCTATGATTGCCATGTTCCCCCAATGATTTCCCAAGAACTTAATTACCAGATCCCAATCCTTATAAAAATTGTTTAGTGTATTCTCTTTTAATCATTGAGTTAGTTTATCTGCCTCAATAAAATCATATAGTTTCAACATCCAATCCTCTTTTGAGGGTATGGACTCCTTTTTCCAATTTTGGGCAAAAACAATTCTAGCTATAGTAATCAAATAAAATAATATTTTCTGATATTTCTTTTCAACATTCCTAACAAATAAATCTAATTTTTAAATCTGTTTTGGTTTCTAGCATTTCATTAATTGTTTTGTTGATCATATTCCAATATTTAGTTGCAAGTTTCCACTTCCACCAAAAATGACAAAAAGTTCCAGAGGATTTTTCCAACAGGTATTTGTCTTCAGATGCCAGCCACAGATGCTGGCAAAACGTCAGAAAGGAACTCCTCTAGAACATGGCCACATAGCCCGAAAGCTCCACAAAAAAAGTATGGATGCCGGCTATTAAAGCCTTCAACTCCACATTGTTTTGTGCTTTGTTTTTGCATTGTGGGGATTTCTTTCAGCTAACTGGAACAAAGGGGTTTTTTCCTTTGCAAAATACTCTTTTTATATATATGCAAAATGAAACTTTCTCCCCAAATTTAGTATTTTTTGTACCCAACATGTCTTTTTAAAAAATGCATGTTTTTCAAAATGCACATTTGTACAAATCACTTTGTTGCAAAATGGATCATATTTGCTCCCGAAACAATGTTTTGCACAATATAGTGGGTTTTGTACAAGATGACATTACTACTGTTGGGGGGGGGGGGTCTTTCAATACTTTAAAGGGGTGAAAAAAATGCTGACAGTTGACCTTTTTTCCCTTCTTTCTTATTGAGAGAATGAACATTTGCAAACATTCTTTCCCTAATTAGAACCAGAAGAAGAAGGAAAGTATTAAAGCACCCCAAAAGTACACCTATCGCACTTCCTTCTGCTTTCTTTTTTTGCCTCCCCCCCCCCCCCCCAATACTATTCACACTAAATGCTGATTACCTGAATGGCACCAAGAATGTTCAAGAGTTACTAACTGCTCTGTAGCTACTATGTGAATTTAATATTATTCTGGGGATAATGTTCTATGGATAAATGTACGTCTATGGGGCATATTAATGAACTCAATACAGAATATTTCCACCAAGTTAAAATGAAGCTGTCCCCTTTGTTTTGTGACAGCTGTCTTATGGCATAATGTTTTGCAAATAAGTTTTGGATCCTGGGCCATTTCCTGGCATATAAATTTCCTGACATTAACTGGGAATAGGAGGATGGATGGAAAGAATTATATCATTTAGCCTAAGGCCTACAGGTCAAGGCTGAGTCATATAAACCCTGAAACCTGAAGAGTTGCAATCTAAGATAAGGCTGTTGTGCAGACAAAATTTAATGAGACTTCCTCTTCAAGCAAATAAATGTGATACTTTGTGATAGCAGTGAATGTGGATGTCAAAATGCTGTCATGAATAGATTAGGGACCCAGAGTGACATTTTCAAAAAAAAAATCCTAAAAAAGGGAGTCCATGCATTTTGGGCATTATTTGGGGGGTAATAATGAAGTAAATGTGATCCATTTCTCATGGCTTAATCCACGAATCAGAACATTTTAGGAATATATCATAAAATTTTATTGTTAGCCACTTCGATCTTTTTGGAGAAGTGGGATACAAATAAATTTCATTATTATTATTATTATTAAAATGTGAAACAGTTATATTTTCATTCAAGAATTACAGTGAACTCCATGTGCAAAACATAATGGCTTAAATATGTCTAATGCCAACTGACCTAAAAAAAAAAAAATTGCCCAAGTCACCATTTTTGTAAATCCTGTTGCTTCAATGAGATTATATTAGGTGGAACCAGTTTGAGGCTCATATATGATAGCTACACATATGGATTTGTCTCTTCAAGTACACAAGGAAATACATGTGTTAGTAAGTAAAAGTACAGCACACTGAAAACCAGTATGTATGATCTTGAAACAAGGCTGTGTATATGAAAACTTTATACCGGTATCTGCTGGACTTGATCCCCTTCCCCATTGCTATTGCCTTCTCCTTTTGTGTCATGTCTTTTTAGATTGTAAACCTGAGGGCAGGGAACTGTCAAACAATTTGTAAACTGCTCTGAGAGCACTTCTGAAGGGGGGGGGGTATAAATACAATTAAAAAATAAAATAAAGACATAATACTGGTTTGTGCATACATGCAATCTACTAAACATCCTAGTGAAATTATTGAGTCTCTGTGTACGAGGGGGCATCCTAAAGTTTTAATTATGACCTTTAAAAAAAATTGACGGAAATTTTGTCTTGATTTGTAGTTGTTAATTTATCTCTATGTAGTCACCATCCAGATTGACACATTTTTCCCAGCGTTTCTCGACCCTTTGAATACTGTTATTGTAGAAGTCTGCAAATTGCGCCTTACGAGGATTTTATACTTTAATCACTTCTGGCACAGCCTGTCACAAAAATAAATGATGTAATGATTTTCTCAATATCATGCACTTAGGGGCCAATTGTGACACTGACAAAATTTCATCAATATACCATAATAACCTCCGGGTGATAATTATTACTTTACGATACTTGCTCATAAGGTGCAATCTGCAATCTTCTACAATATCAGGTATCCAGAGGGTCAAGAAACGCTGGGGAAAATGTACAAATCTGGATGGTGACTACATAGAAGTAAGTTAACAACCACAAATCAAAACAAGCTTTTTTAAAGGTGATAATTAAAACTTTAAGATATTCCCTCGTATGTTACACTCCAGTCCAAAGGGATTCAAAGATATTCAGCTTTATGAAGTAACATCTACTGTACCTGAAACATTTCACAGATGAAATTGGGATGCATGTGGGCAAGCAACATCAGAGTGTAATCAAGATGGCAAAGGGTATTAATAAGGAAGAATATACACACTAGGGCCCCATTCCCACTACGATATACATCGCATCAGGATGCGATGTATATGACTCTGATTCCCATTTGGAATCGATTCTGATCCTTATCAGATTGATTCCAAAGGGGAAAATTCGGGGTAAACCCAAATATCCCGAGGTTTCCTGACACCACTTCCAAAGTGGTGTTTTTTGGGATGGATTTATTCTAAAATAAATCGATTCACCCCAATAGAAACCACAGTGGCGGATTCACATCCGCTGCTGGGGACAGGGACATGGCAGGGGCAGCTGCAATGGCCCCTGCCATCTCCCGGTCACCGGCTTTCCCCGTCCTCCCTTCTCCCTCCTCCTCTGTCAGGAAACCAACAGGAAACAAAACAAAATCTTGCTTCCTAGGAGAGATGGATCAATATGGGAGATGGAGTTGGAGGAAAAGCAGCAAGTTTAAAGAACCCTTTGATGTGGGGGAAAGCATGTGGGACTGCAGGCTGGGAAAGGGAGGGTTGGAGAGAGAACCCTTAAATGTTGGCTGATTTGGGGACAATTCAGATTTGACATTACCATGTCTGTGGCGAACCACTATCTTGGCTTCCTGAAAAAAGCATTAGTTAATTTACACTAATATGCTATCCTGGTTCTTCAAGTTTGGGTCCACTGATCATGACAATGGTCTAAATTTTACCTATCTGAACCACTGGAGGGAAACCTGTGAAATTTCAGTGGGATCCTACCAAGACAAAATGGGCAGCAAAGCAGCAAATTACAGAGAAGTGCATTTGTAACATTTCACATCTGAAAACTGGGACACATGTGTCTGAGCAACAATAATGTGTGGTCAAGATGACAAAAATTATTAATGAGGAAGGACACACAAGCTAGAAGAGGCTTCAAGAGTTTGCTTTTACCTCAACCTAATGGGAAAGACAAAATCCCACTTCTTCTTATCTTCTCCCCTTCTGAATTAAAATAGTTTACTTGAGCGTAAACTATTTTTCCACTTTGAACTCAGTTTGCACAATGGAAGTAAGCTGTGGGGAAAGGAGGAAAGTGGGAGGAGGGGGAAAATTGAGACATTTAATAAGCAACTGAAAAAGTAGGGCAAGTGAATATTAATCAGGACTGTATGTGTTTGTGCCTTCAAGCCACCTCTTGACATATGGTGACTCCATGAATTTCACAGGGTTTTCTTAGACAAGGAATACTCAGAGATGGCTTTGTCAGTCCGTTCCTCTGAAATATAGCCCATAGCACCTGGTATTCAATGGTGATCTCCCATCCAAGTATTAGCCAGGCCTGACCCTACTTCTTAGCCAAATCAGAAAGTCAGAGGGTATGCAGGTATCTCTAATTCCTTTTCATTGACACTGCTGGGAAAGGATGTCAAAAACAGGGACTACACTGTCAGAGTGTCCTAGCCTGGCTACACCAAACAATTTGGCAATGCTGCAGAACTGTGACTGGCAGGAGTGGGACAAAGATATTCCTTGACTGGGGTGCCATTTATCTGAGTGACAACCCTGCAGATATGGTCACAGAAAAGACAGGAAACAGGGTCTAAAAGTGCATAGCTGCCAAGTGGCTAATTCCATTCCAAAGCTCTGTTATTCCTTAGCCAGAAAGCTCTTTCCTGTCTGTCACCTAGACAACCACATTTCTATGTATACCTATTGGAAGCCAGGACAAAAGATGCCCTTATTGGAGAGACCCTGCCAAATATGTCAGGTCCTTTAATACACAGAACTATTTCTTGCTTCTCAGTAATGGGACCCATGATATAATGTGTTTGCCTCTTGTCTATTTGACTTTCCCATCCATCATTGCCAAGTATAACCTTGAAATTATTCCCTGCCTCTCCCTGACTTCCAAGTGATTCTTTGTCTTCTCCTAAAGGTAGAAAGCAGACATCTGTCATGTGAAGATGAAGAAGAGAAGAGATGGGGAAACCCGGCTTCATTTTCAAGAAAAAAGCAAAGTGGAAACAGTCTTTCCAATTTGTAGCCACTGACCTATTTTTCCAAAGCAAGCCTAGTAAATGCCTTTGCTGACACACTTTTCACTCAATAGCACCATAACATATATTGTTAGAACACAGCTTGGAAAAGTTTTTTTGTATGTGTGTGTCTATGTGTGTGTGTGAATGACAACTTCCTGAATCCTCCAGTTAGAATAGCCACTAAGAATGCTGGTGAAAGACTGCAGGAATTGTCCAAAAAGGATTACTTTTCCAACTCTGTGTTAGAGATAGCTTTAACTAGAAGCAACAGTGAAGTAGAAGCTCCCTGGTTTAAAATCTGAGCAAATCTTTATTTTAAATGAACTCAGAAGCCTTAACACAGGAGTAGGAATTGTGAAACCTTCCAGATGTTGTTGGATTGTAACTCCCAGCAGCCCTTACTGACATAGCCAATGTTGAGGAAAGCTGGGAGTTGCAGTATAACAATAACTGGAGAGTCACATGATTCCCACCTCTCCCTAAACAGAACCATCCCTTCATAGCCCATCTTCCCATCTGTAATATGGAAACAAATTATTTAGTAATGTAACAAATTATTGTGAAGCATTAATCGAAATAGCGTTGTGTCTAACAGCACAACTGGGCTCAGACTAAAAGGACATTCAGTTGCTGACATGCTCAGACGAGAAAGGAAAGTCTGAAAATGCACAATGAATACAATGGGAACATGGAAAGTGAATAGCATGTATCAAGGGGAGCCTGAAATTGTAAAATAAGAAATGGAATATATAAGTATTGTAAAATGTGAAGTGAGCAAGGTAAAGTGGACAGGAATGGAACATTCTCCATCAGATAATTACATAGTGTTTTATTTTGGAAATGACAATCTAAGAAGAAACAGAAAGATTAATAATGAAATATATCAAAAGAAATCAACAGGTTAAAGTATGACCAAATTATGTTAATAAGGCATCATGAAAAAATTATCACTATAATCATTATCTACAAAGATAGAAGAGGAAGAAAATATTTTGTGTTGGCATGCAGAGCCAACTTGACACACCAAATAGGACATGTTGATAACTCTGGACCAAAGCCATGAGCATTAGCAGAAAATAATGTTAAACAACTCTATATGTAATCAAAAAGAAAGAAAAATTTTACTGTATGACTGATCAAACTGGATAACAGCAAAAGTAAAAGGTGACAGAAATAAAGTCAGAATTGTGAACATAAATGTGACTTGTTGAAATGGACAAAGGTAATTGTTATAATGATCAATGGAAAACAAATAGAAGGCAACAAAAGGCAGAATAAGAGACCTCTTTGACAAGATCTGAGAAATCAAAAGGAAAATTAAAATAAGAATAGAGTGCTATATGACCAAGAATACATTGTAAAATCAGGAGAAAATAAAAAGCTGATGGAAGCAATACAGTGAAGAAGTGTATTAGAGGTATGAAAGAAAACCTTTCATCTCATTTCTTTTGAGGATGAATGTACCGTTTTAGAAGTCAAGTGGAAGTTACATTCAAAGCACTCAGGAGAAATAAATCACCAAAAACAGACGGCATAGTCTCAAACAATAGGAACTAACTCCACCCAAATTTTAACAAAAATATGCCAACAAATGGAAAACAAAACAATGACACATCAACTGGAAACACCCAATGTACAGTCCAACCTTCAAGAAAGGGGACACAGGATTTTTAGTAACCATCAGATATTGCATTAATCTCTCATGCAAGCAAAATGATATTCATGATTTTACAACAAAAATATTTTCCCATATGAAGAGCAACAAATTAGGAAGAGGCAATAGAGTTGCAAGACTAATTGAGAAAATGACCTCCCTTAAAATCTTTAGGTCACTAATTCAATTGTATGTATGTTTACTCCAGAATAAATCCCACTGAGTTTAGTCGTACTTACTAAAATAAAATAAAATAAAATAAAAGCTTAAAAATAAAATAAAAGCTTAAGAAATAAATAAAATAAAAGCTCTGTCAAAAAGACAGCCGAGCCAACTTACAGTTTAAAAATAAAGCATACAGTACCCAATATCCTAATTATTCCCTCTCTCCCCTAAATCATCAATTAAATTCAATAATCATTAAAACAATACATTAAAATAATCAGAGATGGGTGGATGGTGTTACAGAGTGCTCAGTGAGATAGTGGATTCAATTGGTGGCTGGGTTTGCTATTCAGGAAAGGCCTGCCAGAAGAGATCCATCTTGACAGCCTTTTTAAAGCTGTCCATGCTGGTAATATGATGGATCTCCTCCAGCAGGCTGTTCCATAATTTGGGAACGGTTGAAGAAAAGGTCCTCTGGGTAGTTGCAGTCAACCTGGTCCTTATGAATTCTTCCCAGAGGACTTGAGTATGTGGGGTGGATCGTATGGAAGGAGGCAATTTAACTTCTGTAAATAAAGTTTTCTTTTTATACACTTTTGGTTTCTGCAATCATTATCACTCTGAGAGCTTGATTTCAGACATAGTCCCTTATCAGATGATGGAAATTGGAAGTATAATCCAATGGCAATCTGAATGCAATCATGGGGTTTCATGTTATTGCGTATTAAAGTATCTCACGCAATTTCGGGCAAAAGGGAAGTCATTCTGAATGCAATCATGGGTTTTACATTATTTCGTATTTTAAGCTTACAAGAAATAGATAGAACTAATATCTGAACGCTAACATTATTATAGTTTCAATTAGGGGAGGAAGTTGAATATTTATGTTGAATGTTTTTTATACTAGATAATTATAATGTTAGGTATGTTATCTCATGTTTGTTTCTCTACGAAGTATGAACTTTTCTTCTTGTCTTGTGTTTGTTTTTTATTATTTATTATCTCTGCTTATGTCAACATTTTTTTGTACTGTATATTTTCTATGTGGAAATTTTAAAAATAATTTTTTTTAAAAAATTATTTCGTATTAAAGCATCTCACGCAGTTTTGGGCAATGGACAGTTATTTTTGGGTAATGGGAAGTCATTCTGAATGCATTCCGAATGCAATTGGAATTCACGTAAATTTGCTAAACAAGCGAATTCACATGAATTCGATTTGGCTCCAATTCAATTCAAAATAAAGAGAAATTCCTCCTGTCTGATAAACTCCCTAGTGTCTGTGGTGGTAGCATTGAAAGTAGAAGGATGCTGTTTTATCCCTGTTGGGGATAAAAGCAGTATAAATCCTCATAGGAATTTTGGGGAGATCTAGACTGACCCCCACAGTTGAAGTCACACACGGGAGACAGGAAAATGTCTTTGCATGTGGTAGAGGTGGAGATAAGGGAAAGCTCTGACATTGAGGGTTTGCAATGAACACAACTGAAGACTTTGGGCTTGCCTGAGAGGAATCCTCATGATTGGTGGCACTGATGTTATTGTATGAGGTAAAAAACAAAACTAAACAACACCTCTTGTACACATTAATGGGATAAAAGGGGAACCCCAAGACTGATGTAGGCAATAGTAGGATATAAACTTAAAAACCCCACATTTGGTTGCAGTGGTGAGATATAAGTGAAGATTCCCATAATCAATCCTTCACATTTCTTATGCCTAAGCAAAAACACATATCACAAGGGAATAATGGAATATAAATATCTTCAATAAACATCTTACTTAGGAATGGTCCCCCCAAATCCAAATCTGTTTTTGCAGCCCTTGCCATTCACTGCTGTGAAATTTATCACCACACTGCTGAATTTTAAATAAAGCGGGCTAATGTGGCAATTTTTTTAAAAAAACAAGCCATATGTAGAGCACAAATCTTTTTCATCTACATTGTAATCTCAGAAACCCCTCAGATGTATACTATAGTTCAGATTAAAATCAAGGCACAGGCTTTCTGTGTACCTAGTTTCAAGGCAAGGTGCTTTTCTGGACACTGTTCCTATACTACCAGCATTTGGCCAAGCAGCAACAGATAGGTATGTGGTCCCTGGCTGGATTTAGAGTGGTCCCCAACCTCTAGAAATTGCCAATTCCTATCATAAAGTAATTTAGTACTGCTTAATATTCAACAGCAGTTGATGCATTTTAGACCAATACTGAGCCAGCTCACCCTCTCATTAGGAAGAGTGTAGCAACCATCTTGTGGAGCAGATGCTAGAGGTGGATGGAGAGCAGCAGCAGTGCGCTGGATGACAGAGTTGTGTGTGCCAGATGGCCTATGCTTCATCCCTAATCTGGCCTACTGCCCTCAGACGCACTGAAGAATATTCCTTTGGTTGCCAGTACCAATGTAAAATTCAGTTGCCAATTTCTTTTCATGCAACCAGAGGCAGAATCTTGACCTTTACTTTAAGGTGAAATGTCTTGCGATAGTGCCAAGTTTATGATTGGAATTAGGATCACAGGCTCTTGCAGTTACATTGAAATGCGGTGGGCATGAGTCCTTCTTTACTGGCACTCTTCTATCTGATGAACTTCCTAGGATAGCTCTTCCTGTGCTTTAAGGTATATTTTTCATGGGACACCTATCCCTTCTCTTCACAGCTAATATTTGCATAAGCTTCCAAACCAGACTACACAAGGAATATATTAAAGCTAATATAAGATGTGCTGAATACTATTGAGATGTGTGTGTTGTTTTTCTGAAGTAATATGTCCCCTGCAACAGTGTGGAGGGCAATATCCAGAAATTTAGGGGAGGGAGCTAAATTCAGAAAGCTTTCACAGGGCCTTGTTCTTAAATATGAGGTAGCCAGGATGCTTTTATTCACTCCTCCCATCTTGATTTGTTTCTCTTTAAAAACAACAGTATTGCCACCACTACTACAAGTGGTAGTCTGGCTAGCCAGAGATATCTAGATAGTGTTATTGGGGACAGAATGCTCTTGAGAATTGTTTTAAATTCTTGAGGAAGAAAAGATGAATGTCCTCACTGCAAATCATTGGTTGAAATCCTGCATCAGGAGACATATGTTTGGTATTTAGCTATGTTTCCCAGTGCTGCCCCCAAAACCTACCTTTTAAGAGACAGGTCCCACACCACCATTTCTATGTTTTAGGAGACCATTAGCAAACAACATCAAAAACAAAAACCAGGAAAATAGCTGGATGCCTTTCCACTGATCCCTCTACTGTCCAACTACATTGAACTGGCTGTGCTGGGAGAGTTGCATTGCTTGAAAAGATGGGCTTGAGGGGGTGATGTTGGTCATTGTGCCATAATGTTGGTGAAGAATTCTGGCCTCAACAATGACGAAAGAATGGCTTAGGACAACATAGGTTGACCCAGTGGCATCACTACAGGGGTACAGAGGGTGAGGAGTGCACCAAGTAACCCCATAAAGGGAGGAGTGGCACCACTTCCCCTTTGGCAGAAACCGTCATTCACCTGTGTCCCTTTAAAATGCTGAAGAGATTGAGTGAGTGGGGTGAGGCTTAGTGGGAAGAGAAAAGAGAGGCTCCCATTTTTGAATTTTTTAAAAATACATTTTACCAAATTGTCACTTCAACCACATGTATCTGTGTATTTAATCTGTGTGTATGATATTGTAATTTAAAGGTATAATTTTAATTTTGCTAGTTGTTTATGTCACAACTATTACCATTACATTCAGTGATATGCAGGAATTACAATTAATTACTATTAATGAGTAACATTAGTACAAAAAACATTACTAAGGATTCTGTATGGTGTAGCATGGGAGGAGGTCAATGGGGAAGGGGGGTGACACCATGACTTACTGCACTCGGTGACACCAAACCTAGTGATGCTACCAGTTGGACCTATAGAATCATAGAGTTGGAAGAGACCACAAGGGCCATCCAGTCCAACCCCTTGCAATGCATCCTCTGCTGTTGTAGCTCGCTAATCTAATGCCAGCCATTGTCTTTAAACAGAAAAAGAAAAGATAGGGAGATAAACTACTTCTTACTTAAAACAGACACCCCTTTCTCCATGAAAAATGTTAGTAACATTGCTTGTCCCTCTCTTAAAAGTCAATCATTCTTAGGAAAGTATTTTTCACCCCAGCCCCTGCACAGTGCCAGAAATATCTAGGCCAAATACTTTAGCCTAGTTCCTATTTTCTTTCTATCTTACCTGTCATTCATGTGGATTAGACCTGTGTAAGTTTGTGCTTCTGCTCATAATTCTAGGACAGCTCTTCACACTTCAGCATTTCTTTACTGACAGATGTAGCATCATAGCCTGGAATTGTCTTTAATAACATGTATTAAGGACTCCAACAGCAAGTTCTGGACAGCTACTGGATTTTCCCATAGTAGCTCTGGGGCACATTAAGTACATCTCCTGTTGTAATTCCCATGGTATAGCTATAGTAAAGATATATATCTCAGAACACCTAAGTATGCAACTCTCCCTTTAATTAGCACATTTACATCCATGTTTAATTGATGGAAACCATTTCTTCTCCATAAACAAACACCAGCTGCTTCTAAATAGCTTCTAAACCAGTGATTAAGAGGAGACTTTTTGTTTACTTATTTTCTTACCTTTGGAGCTTTGTTTTTGGAAAATTACTTGACCATGTCAAAAAAGTCACCAGCTTCCCTTAAGCCAAAACTGCGCTTTGAAGCTTGGTGTGCCTTTACTAGAAACAAGGTACTCAATCCTGCTGAGTGCTACATGGACCAAGTGATGCCTTGGAGCCATAGAACACCAGGTTCAAGATTACTCCAGATATCATTGTGTAGCAGGGCATTGCAGATCACCACATGTGCTCCAGCACCTTCAGCTGCAGAGATATATAAGGGGTTGTTTACACTATTAAAACAAAACCAACTCTCACTCACTTTGAATTGGCAGTAATCCAGACACATGAGGTTCTGACCAATTCATGGAGCATGCAAGGTTTTTAGGGGCCTGGGGGCTTTAATCCATGGAAAAAGATTATAGATTTTCTCTGGATTTTCCTGGAAAATTTGAATAAGTGAATGTGTGAACAGCAGGTTGGCATTGGCACTGGGGGGGGGGGGGGGTTGTGGTTGGGATGAGATAGAAAGGGTCCAACAGCAGTCACAAGAGCATTCCCACCAAGAATTTACAATTCTAATGAGATGGGAAGTTTGAGCAGTTTGTATTCCATTTTAAAAGAGTGCTACATTTGTGCACATAATTGGGTACCAGTATATCTACTTGATAGATATTTATGTATACCTGTATCTGTGCATCGCTGGTTAACTGCTTGGCTTAGCTTTAATGATGACTGAAAACCAATCCTCCTGTGGTAAAAAGGAGGCAGAGGAATGTCCTGGACAAATGTGGAAATGTGTATGTTCATGTGTTTGAGACTGGGGGAGAATTAAGTGCAGAAGCAACAAACATGTGGCTGAAAATTATTAGTGGAAACTAGCTTGCAATCTGCCATTTAACAACAAAGCAACCTCATAACGAGGGAAAGTGTGGGCACTTAAACTGAATTTGCTGCTATTTGCCTTGAAGTCTGCAGTAATGGTGTAGACAAGTCCAGGGTAGCTGGGAATCTGGAAAGCCTGGGGCCCATCTGGATTTTATGCTAAGAGTAAACTTGCCCTAAAGTCAGGCTGACAAGTGGCTGGTTGCCTGACAACACCTCAGGGCTTCAAGTGAAGCTGCTCAGGCTAAGTGGCCAGGGAAAGATAAGAGCTTAAAACAGAAGAATAAAGGGAAAGAAGAAATAAGTTCAGAAGGAGCTGCAGTAGTCCCCGCACCAGGCTGAAAAACTTCTTCTACTGCAGTCCCAACCCCAAGCAGGGATATCTTTCCAAGGAGAGGACTGAGAGGTTTGGAATGACACTCCCCACAGCAAAACCAGGAAGGACACACCAGCTCTTCTCTTGGTCTTCTATAACCAAGAAGGAGCCAGTTCTGCCACACCTCACCAAATCTGGACCTCAGCTCCTGACAGTACTGACCAGTCCAAGGGACATGATCCAGGCACAACTTACAAACATCTGAAACCAAGGGATCAGCACCACCAGCCGGACCATGATCCTCCACTTATTTGCCTCATTTGGGATCCAGGTCATTTGGGATACAGATCAGAGTCACATTGCTATCTCCAGCAGCCAAATCCTGAATGGAGTTACTTTTGCTTGGTGTCCAATCCTGCTGACGATACGGTTCAACTCCAATAGCAATCCACCTGGCAGTGATGTAGTTCTGGCTACATGGAGTGATGTCAGGAACACTCCAGTGGGGCAAATCCAGTTACCTCTATAAATCTTAGTCAAGAAATTTGGCAACCAAGACCCTATCTTACTACTGGAGAAAGAATAACATGTCATCACCTTTCCCCCATCTGGTGCCCTCCAGATGTATTAGACTAAAACCATTATCCATAATGTCTGGAGATGGAAGTAAGATTTCTTGAGCACCAGGTGTGAGCAAAATATGGCACACGAGCCACAGATAGTGCTCAGTGTCACTTCCATGTTGGGAAGGCCTTTGCCTGTTTTAGACCCAGAGAGGCCCTTTTGAAGCCACAAAATTAGCTAGACATTGATCTCCAGTTTACTTTGTGGTTTTAGAAAGAGTTCTTCTGGGCCTAAAAGACCTGGAGACAGAGTATATCAAAATCTAGTGCCCCTCAATCTCAAGAGGGAGGGCATTCAAAAATAAAAATTGCTCGTTCAGAGGGGCGGGTTATAAATAAAAGTTTATTATTATTATTATTATTATTATTAAAAATAAAAAAGTCTCATGGAGATACTGCAGGGGGAAGGTTGCCACCTTCCAAGATGCTATAGGAAGCCATTATGCCCACCATGAAACCTGGCAATTGTACACCCCAGGCGACACCATCTGGGTTGCCAAATCTAGCATGTGGCCTATATACTAAGGAATGGGAGTGACAACACTATGCAGGGAACTCACTATGACAACTAGAAAATAGAGCACAGGGACTTTCCAAACAGCTTACAAAACTATAATTATGTAACAAGTAAACAAAGCACTAATGGGAAACTTTCTGACAGATTTTGTTGCAGATTAGAGGAATGAGCAGAAAATGGATTAGAAAGTCCTAATATGGCACACAAAAACAGACCATGGGAAGCACACCTTTCCTAACAACACGAGGTTTTAACCACACCAAGAACCAGGCTAAATCCTCCCTCATACTTGCCCTGAACTATTTGACTGAACCATCCTTCAGGAGAAAATGGCCTTGATATGTGTTTGGGAGGAGGAGCTCAAGACTAACACAGCACACAACAAAGGGCTGCCATCTTGGCCACCAAGATGGTGCATCTCTATATACTGGAATTTCAATCATAAAATTGGAAAAGACTTAAGGAAACTGTGGGATATTTGTAACTGAATGTTTATTATTTTTTAATGGTATCTATACTGCTGGGCTATACTATGGCAGCCCCTTTATGAAGGTTTTTTGCCTTGAAAAGCAGGATGTAAATAACTGAACCTCTTCTGCAACAAAATTTTTATGGCACTGTCAATGTCAGTTGTTTCTTTAAGGAGCATGCCAGCCAACAAAGAGAAAATATCTCTGTAGTAATACCATAACCTCTATAATCACATGTTTAGCCAATGCTACAATTAGGTATGACTCTGCTGTTCTGATTAACTAATAAATAGCTTAAGGACATTTCCTGTTTACATGACAGAATCTATGACAAAGACACTAGGAAGATTTGGGGAAATCATTTAACTGAGTGCATTGAGCAACTGAGAGAATCTCAGTTCAACCCCTGCCATGTGTGAATTCACAATCAAAGCACTTCTGAGAGATGATCATCCAGCCTCTCTTTAAAAATCTCCAAAGAAGGAGACTCCACTACTATCCAAAGCATCATATTCCATTATCAAACAGCTCTTACCATCAGGAAAAACCTGGCAGCTGTCAAACTCTGTGGTTGGGCTGCTGCTGTGCCTTCTTACTAAAGGGAAGAGGAAGGAGAAGGGAGCTGATTCAGACCATGACAGTCCAGATGCTCTGAGCTCCTTGGGAAGGAAAAGGCAAATACACTCTGTTTGAAAGTACACCTTCATTTTCCCACACACCAGTTAAGATGAGACCAGCTGCTTCTTCACAGTCTGAATCATCTTCCCCATCCCTTCCCACTAGTGAGAAACAGCAGTAATGGCAGCTCCTCAGGTTTGACAGCTGCTGGGTGGTGGGAAGCGGCAGAAGCGACATTTACATATAGAGTCATTATGTGTAGTTTTTTAAAGTTTCATAAGACTGTCGTATTTTTTGCAGAAGATAATGTGCATCATATGGCAAGTATGGTGTGTGTGTGTGTGTGTGTGTGTGAGAGAGAGAGAGAGAGAGAGAGAGAGAGAGAGAGACTGGGCTCACCTCTCACGTGGGACACCATAAATGTTTAATATAAAAATGAAGCTGCAATGGCCAGTTAACCATACCTACCATCATCACTGTGAGGGGAAGCATAAGAGATATGGCTAATCTGTGTTGTTGGAGATTGACCAATATGGCCATGGCGGTCAGGATTCAGAGGGTTGTGAAACTGAGGGGAGACGTGCAAATGTGCACCATAGCAACATTAGTCACATTTTACAAAATTCCTCATACATTTTTCTGATGAAAATAATCACAGTGTAACAATTTTCTGTATCATTCATTCTTGGCTGCCCAGCCAAATATAACAGGAAGCATAAAGGGGAAATGTCCCAAGACCCCTTTTTTTAAACACTGGAGAAATTATGTATAAAATGTGACAAGAAAGAAAGAAAGAAAGAAGTGTCTTTTGGAAATGTTGTAGAACAGCTGCAGCCTGATTGTAAAATGATCTGGAAAATGATCTGATGAGGAAGATAATTTGATCTAATGCAGTACACCATGGTGGGAATCCTGTGGCCCTGCAACTCCCCACAACCCTAGACAACATAACCAATGATGAAGAAAGCTCAGAACTACAATCCAATAACATCTGTCAGGTTGTGGGTTGGACTACGGGCTTCTCACCCCTGCAGTAGAAGGTAAGGGCAACCTCTGACTCAAGATTTAGCACCCAGGGTATTTTTTAAATAACTTCTTGTGAATCATGTAGATGGGGCACAACTGCACATACACTGGTACAGACTCTGGCTGCTTGGCTGTGCAATTCCCATCAACATTTAGGTCTAAACGGGGTGGGTGAATATCTAACAGAGTCATTGTGATGTACTGGTTTGAGCATTGGACTATGACTCTGGAGACCAGGGTTTGAATCCCAATTCAGCCAGTTTGGGCAAGTCAAACTCTTGGGCAAGTTAAACTCACAGGAGATGTATTCGCAAACCCTCTCTGAAGAAACTTTCCAAGAAAACTGCATGATAAGTTTTCTTTAGGGTTGCTATAAGTCAGAAATGTCTTGAAGGAACACAACAACAACAACAACAACAACAACAACAACAACAGGGTTGGCCCTACATGAAAAAGCATCCTGAGTGAGAAACATCTCCTGTGTCAGTTTTGCAGCACAGCACATTCAGAATTAGAGCCAGTGGGTTGCAGTGATTTGAGAGGTGAACTAGGACTCTAGAAGGCCAGGGTTCAAATCCCTGTTCACCCATGGAACTCCAGGGGTAATCTTGGGAAATTCACATTATGTCAGCCTCAAAGGAAGGCTATGGCACACTTTCTCTGAATCAATCTTGCCAAGAAAAGCCTATGATAAGTTCACCTTAGGATCTGATCAGTTAGAAATGTCCTGCAGGCAGACAGCAACAATAAATATCCAGTATTACATCAAGGGAAAAAGGTCTGAGTGTGTGTAAGAGAGGGGAGGGGGCAGAGAGGCAATGGAACAAAAACAAACTAAGCCAAGAGAGGGACAATAAAATGCCTGTGTTTATTAAATAACCACAGCAATAACCATAGTCACTTGGAAACTTTGTTTCCTCCTTGGCTTTGTTATGTGGGATTGCAAGAGCTGGGAAAGTGGAGCCAGTTCTCAACTAGAACAAATGACACTGAAGTGAACACTGAAAAAGAAATGCTGTAAATCTAATGGCAGAGGTTTATTGTGGCATTTTGTACTCAAACAATACCATTCTGAATGGCTTAGCTTAGCATATTAGTTCAGCATGTAGACCATGATATTTACCAGTCTCTAGACCTATCATAAAGAGGCAGTGTGGTGTGGATTCTCGAGATCAGAGTTTGAAACTTTGCTTAGCCAAGCAAAAACCACTGGGTGGTTTGAGCATGTCACACTGTCTCAGCCTCAGATGAAGGCAATGGCAAACCCCCTCTGAACAAGGGAAACCCCATGAGAGGTTTGCTTTAGGATCATCATAGGTTGGAAATTACTTGAAGACACAAAACAAGGACCTGCCTTAATGCCACTGAAGCCACATGTCCATTTGTGTTTGCTGTTGACCAAAGGTAGGTGAGAAATCCCACTGAAGCCATTATTCCACATGTAAATTGTTACACAAGGTAAACTTTTTGTTGTCAACTGCCGAGTCAACCTTTACTCATGATGACCCTATGGATCTTGGGGACATCTTCAAGATCACCTGTCCTCAACAACTCTGCTCAGGTCTTGCAGAGTCAAGACCATGATTGAGTCTAGTCATCTAGTGTGTGTTCTTCTTCTCTTTCTACTGTCCTTTATTTTTCCAAGCATCATTGTCTATTATAATGATTCATGCATTCCCATGATGTGGCCAAAGTACAATAGTCTCAATGTAATCATCCTAGTTTCCAGAGGGAGTTCAGGCTTGATCTGTTCTAAGACCCATTTGTTTGTCTTTTTGGCCACCTATGGCATCTTGAGTACTTTTCCAGTACCACATTTTAAATGAGTTGATTTTCTTTCTATCAACTTTCTTCACTGTAGATGGTGATGAGGAATACAATGGCTTGGACTGGCATCATTTTAGTGTTCAGAGTTATATATTTCCACTCTAGGATCTTGTCTAGTTCTTTCATAGTTATCCTTTCCCGGTCCTGTTCTTCTAATTTCTTCACTACTGTTCTGATCCATGTTTGATCCAAGGTATGAGAATTCTTTGTCTGTTTCAATTTTCTCATTATCTGGGATGAATTCTCATAGCTCTTCCATGGTCATTATTTTTATTTTCTTAATGTTCAACATTAAGCCTACCTTGGCACTTTCCTCCTTGATCTTCTTCAGTAATTGCTCTAGGTCTTTGTTGGTTTCTGTTTCGTCTGCATATCTTAAGTTGTTAGTGTTCCTAAGGTAAAGTATACATGCATCAAAAGCTCTGGTGCACTGGGGTTTATTTTTATAAAAAAAACCTTGCCTTCTTTGTTGTTTAACGTCTTGATTCCTATTTGACTCATGCTTTAGGAAAACAAAGCTTACCATGGTTGTTAGGATCCTGGTGATATGCTTAACGGGAACTGTGTGTTCCTTCCCTACATGTGACAATCAATCTACAGGGTTACAGGTTTTCCAGTGATGTGATTCTCGTACAAGAACAGTGAAATGTATAAAGCAGACCTAAAATGAGACCCTACTGGCAGCACAGCATCTACTCAATCAACTTGACTACTCTGCCACATGTCTTTTATTGGTGTGATATTGGAATGACAACTATCTGCTCTCAGGGCAAAGGAAGAGAACTGCCACATCATTTGTGAGGGGAAAAAATCAGAGTATGGTAATTCAAGGAAAAATACAAGCATGCCTTTAAAAATAAAGTCAGTGTGGTATACTGGTTTAAGTGTTGGATTAAGACTCTAGAATGTCAGAGTTTGAATCTTTACTCAGACATGGAAACCCAGATGGTGGTCTTGGGAAAGTTATATTCTCTCAAACAAACCTCAGCTGAATAAATCTTACCAACAACAGTCAATAATACTATTGAATATAATAATTCTGATCATAAATCAGAATAGATTTGAAGGCACATAGCAACAAGGCTTTTTTAAAAAAATGTGTACAGTATTTGAAATTCTTTTTCTAATGTATATGTGTCAATTGTGTATAGTAAATCAAATATGGGTATTTAGCAAGACAGTAGATGGTTGGATACTCCCTTACTTTAATTTCTCCTTCTTTGGGAGAAGAAAAAGCCCTACAACTTCTTGTCTGGGATAAGGGTAGATTGTGCCACTTCCATTTAAAATAACTGAATTGCACAGTACATTTTCCCATCTGGAGATGGAAGAGACAGCAACAGGTAGTGAGTAGGGATAGAAATCTGTCAAGTATGCCTGTAGGCACATTTGCCAGAACATGGACTTACTGCAGACTGCATCCACCTAGCTAGTACTACTAGGTTACTTGCTGTCTGGGTTATTATGGGAATTGTAATCTAAAATGTGACCTTCCCTAACAATGTACCTGACTCTTCACTACTGTTGTAGCTTCCTCTTCCTCATCACTAACCCAAAAAACCTTGCTGCCTGAGCTGAAGAATAAGATGGTACCAACCTCCTCAGTCCTTTTGAAAAAGACAACTGGACAAGCAGTCAGATCTTTTGTCAGCAGGGTTGGTCTACTTTCTTGAAACCAACAAGACAACTTAAGGGGTGCATGTCAGTGATCACATATAACAGCTTTAGATCTGCTTTCAAGTGTCTAGTAGTAATCCATCCAATCCTGTATGGTAAATCATTACTATTATCCCATATTGGTGATGTGGAAAGGGGAACTGAAACAGCAAGGGGTGAAAGGCTTCCTTAAAACCTCGTATTGAACTGAGAGATTGAAACTAACGATTTCCTGGTTTGTGTAGCTAGGTGCTTAGCCATTACACTACACCAGCTGTTTCTTTCTCTCCCTCCCTCCCCCCACAAAAAAAACACCCACACACTTAGCTGGTATGAACACAGATACAGATTGCAGTACCTTTAGAACAGGCTGCATATTAAATTATAAATTGCTACTAATGATTATTTATTATGAGCCTCAAGAGCATTCTCACTGCAGTTCACAGCAATTAAGTTTTGGCTTTGAGGAATTTGCTGTCTCGTTCCCCCTAGAACATATTCCACTGCAAGGAGTGGAGTGGGTAGAAACTTGCTCTTCCTTTCAACAACCTAATCTCCTCCTCCTCTCCCCACCCCCATTAACTAAAATAAGCTCTAAAGAGAATTCTAAATAATTTCAGGGGGGGGGGCAGAAGTCAACCATGATTACTGAGTCTGAAACCTGAATTCTTTCCCTTATCTTCTGTTCCTCTTCTGTGAGAGCAGTGTGCCAGGTACTGCAAAATCCCATGTACCTTTACTCATAACTGTGGTGGTTGCTCTCTCTCCTTTCGTTGCAGATGTGAATCTACTCTTGGCTTTCATTTGCATTCTAAAGGAACTATAGGAAGTACTCAAACCATACCCTGAGATGAGATATGGCTCAGTCCTTTTAAAGTTTGGAACACCACCTGAAGTAGATTCACTATCCCACTGGCACTGGGGTTAGAACTTCATCCCAGCGAGTTCAAGGGGCTTACTCCCAATTCCCTCTCTGGCTTTTCTTCGCTAATGAAGATTCAGGAAGGACTCATCCCATGCTTTCTAAAAGCACATTGATGACTAAAAGGGCCGATCCGAGATAAACAAGTCTGGTTACAGAAAGCACAGCAAAAAGCCTCCTTGGGTGATGTTTCCAAGTTGTGGTTCTTTCTGCGTTGTCATTTCTCTTTGAGACTCATTCGGCGTGAGTTCTTGAAAGAGGCTGCAGCATTATGAATAGTGCGTCTCCATGCCTCCCGATGTGAGGCCAGGGCAGACCATTGTTGGTGATCAATTTGGCCAAGCATGAGATGTTGTTTCAGGGAGTCCTTGTATCTCTTCTTTGGGGCACCCCTCTTACACTGACCCATGGCAAGTTCACCGTAGAGTATTATTTTTGGGAGGCGGTGGTTCTCCATCCTAGAAATGTGACCTGCCCAGTGCAGCTGCATTTTCAATAGCATGGCCTCAATGCTGGTGATCTCAGCTTGCTCCAGGACAGCAACATTCGTCACATAGTCAGTCCAGTGTATATTTAGGATTGTGCATAGACAGCACTGATGAAAGCATTCGAGGAGTCGTAGATGTTGGTGATAGGTGACCCATGTTTCAGACCCATAATGGAGAATGGACAGTACAATGGCTCTGTACACACTGATTTTTGTGCTTCGCCTCAGGTGTTTGTTACTCCAAACTCTTTTCTGAAGCCTTCCAAATGCACTCTATGCCTTTGCTAATCTGTGATTGATCTTTTTATCAATCTTGGCGTCTGAGGAGATGATACTTCCCAGGTAGGTGAACTGCTGGACGGACATAAGCACAGATTTGCCTATGGTGACATGGGGGTGATAGTGCTCTTCCTGTGGTGCAGGCTGGTAGAGAATTTCCATTTTCTTTAGGCTGACTTCCAGCCCAAACAGCTCTGCAGCCATTGCGAAGCAGGATGTTAGGTGCTGCAGAGCTGTTTCTGTATGGGCAACAAGGGCAGCATCGTCAGCGAAAAGCAGCTCACGGACTAGATAGTTTAGAGTCTTTGTGTGAGCCCTCAGATGACTTAAGTTAAACAAGCTACCATCAGTACGGTAATGTATATACATGCCATCTTCTTCTTCGAGGTCTGCCGTAGCCCTTTGGGCAGAAGAAGATTGTAAATAGAATTGGAGTGAGAACACATCTTTGTTTCACACTATTAGTTATTAGAAAGGGCTCTAAGAGAGCATTGCCATATCTGACTTGTCCGTGCTGCCCCTCCTGTAGCAAGACAATCATTTTGAGGAATTTGGGGGGACATCCTAGTTGTTCCAGGATCTGCCACAGACCTTTTCTACTCACAGTAGGCTTTGGTAAGGTTGACAAATGTTACATAGAGTCCTTTGTTCTGCTCTCTACATTTCTCTTGCAGTTGTCTAAGAGCAAATACCATATCTGTAGTGCTCCTATTAGCTCTGAAGTCAAATTGGCTTTCAGGGAGAAGTTCTTCTGCAAGAGCAGGAACTAATCTGTTCAGGAGTATCCTTGCAAGGATTTTTCCAGCAATGGAGAGCAGTATTATACCTCGATAGTTTGAGCAATCAGATTTTGCTCCTTTTTTATTATACAGGGTGATGATAATTGCATCTCAGAGATCTAATGGCAGTTCATCTTTTTCCCAGCAACTCACAAGGAGCTTGTGGAATTTAGCATGGAGTACATGACCTCCGTGTTTCCAAGCTTCAGGTGGGATTCCATCAATCCCGGCTGCCTTGCCATTTTTCATCTGCTGTATGGCCTTAATGGTTTCTTCCAAAGTGGGAGCCAGGTCCAGTTTATTTTTCATTGGTGTTGTATCATATGTTGGATAACTGAGCCTTGGACTACTAGGTTGCCACTGAAAAGACTTTGGAAATGTTCAGCCCATCAATTCAGGATGGAGTTTTTGTCTGTGATTAGTGTTTGACCATCCGTACTATATAAGGAGCTTTGGACCTGATAAGTAGGTCCAAACACTGCTTTAAGAACTTCATAGAATCCTCTGGAATCACCCAGATCTGCACAACATTATGTCTTTTCTGCTAAATTTATCCACCACTTGTTCTGAATGTCTTGGACTTTTTGTTGGAGTTTACTGCATTGTAAGATGGAAGGCTGCTTTTCTTACATGGCAAGATGGCTGAGCAAGGTGTGCCTGATGATCAGTTCTCTTCTTTGCCAACAGCTCCTGGATCTTGTGGTTGTTTTCATCAAACTCCCAATTAATATATAATTAGATACCAAAATCCATACCATAGTTACTTCTGATTTCAGAATCATCAATGCCGCAGTATTTCTGATTGCTATGCATGGGTGTAAAAGGAAACAATGAAGAAAAGTGATAGGAAGAAAATTAGCTCATTTGAAATGTGGTGCTGGAAGAGAGTTCTATGGATACTTGTGGGCTCTAGATGTTTTGGACTTCAGCTCCCAGAATGTCTGATTGTTGACCAAACTGGCTAGGGCTTCTGAAAGTTGAATCACATCAGGATGGCACAAATCATATTGTAACACCACTCCTCAGAATGTTAAAAATAAAAAGACAAGAGCACTCTTGGCAGAGGGAAGATGCCACTCACCCATCTATTCCACCCTCCAACTATATCTCGCCCTCCTATCCCACACCAATCCAGCAGGACACACATTTCAAAAAACAAGGGAAAACAAGGGAAATTTCCTGGAAATGAGTTTTTCTAAATTGCATTAAACCTAAAGGAAGTGCTTTCACTGTGAAAACAGTTGTACAGCACTGGAATCAAGGTGTATATGGATTTTCTTCCTAGTGTGAATCCAGCCTGGAATGTCTAAATCAAGGCTGTTGTACTTTAGACATATCATTAGATGACATGACTCACTGGAAAATTTTATAATGACCAGTGGAATGGAAAGGCAGTAGGAAAAGAAGACTGCACTACAGGTGGATTCAATCAAGAAAGCCATGACTCTGAGTTTGCAAGACCTGAGCAGGGCTCAGTTGATGACCAGGACTCCTGGAGGCTTCTAATTTATAGAGGTACAGGAGTCCAAGTTGACTAGATGGGAAATAACGACAATTTTTTAGGGAAATGTAGTCACCAGTCTTCAGAAGATTTTTCCCAGGTCTGTAGAATTAGGCAATGTCTGTGCTAGCTGAGTATTACAAGAAATGTGTTCTATATTTGGAAAACACCATATTGTGAAAGGCTACTTTAATGAGATGATATTCTCTCTCTCTCTCTCTCTCTTTCTCAATCTCTCTTCCTCTCTCTCTCTCTCTCTCTCACACACACACACACACAAGCATTGGGGAGTTTGTAGATATTTAACAACATGTATGATACAAGCCTTAACTTTCTGGGCCAAACTTAACTCTGTTGTTTGTTGTTTGTTGTTACTGTATGCCTTCAAGTCATTTCCAATTTATGGTGACTCTAAGGTGAACCTATTGCAAGGTTTTCTTAGAAAGTTTCTTCAGAGAAGGGTGTCCTCTGACGCTGAGAGATGTGACTTGCCCAAGGTCACCCAGTGGGCTTCATGACTGAGCTGGGATTTGAACCCTGGTCTCTGGAGTCATAGGGGATTATCACACGGAACCTTACCATCCCTGACAGCTAAATCATCTGTAAATCATGTGGGTGTGATAGCCAATTGTGCTTGCCTCCTGTGATTTGTCATTGAGGTATCCCGCTCATCTCTCATCATCAAAGCGTTCATGGAGCAGCCATTTCTCCAATAACAGAAGTTCCCGTTGTTGAAGAATGGCTGCTCTGTGAACGCTTTGATGATGGGAGAAGAGTGGGACACCTCACTGACAATTAAATCACAGGAGGAAAGTGTGATTGGCTATCACACCCACAGGCTTTTTCGATAATTTAGCCACATTTCGGGGATGGTAAGACTCTATGTGATAATCGCCATAGTGCAACACTCAGACCACTAAACCATGCTACTTAACCAATCTGAGCATACTAATCAAATTTGCAGATGACACCAAATTAGGGGAAATAGCTAATACCCCAGAGGACAGGATCAAGATTCAAAATGACCTGAATAGACTAGAAAGCTGGGCCAAAGCTAACAAAATGAAATTCAACACAGAGAAATGTAAGGTATTGCACTTAGGGCGGAAAAATAAAATGCACAGATATAGGATGGGTGACACCTGGCTGAATGAAACTACATGTGAAAGGGATCTAGGAGTCCAAGTAGACCACAAGTTGAACATGAGTGAACAGTGTGATGCGGCAGCTAAAAAGGCCAATGCTATTTTGGGCTGCATTAATAGAAGTATAGTGTCTAGATCAAGAGAAGTAATAGTGCCACTGTATTCTGCTTTGGTCAGGCCCCACCTAGAATATTGTGTCCAGTTCTGGGCGCCACAATTCAGAAAGGACATTGAGAAACTGGAGCGTGTCCAAAGGAGGGCGACAAAAATGGTGAAGGGTCTGGAAACCATGCCCTATGAGGAACGACTTAGGGAGCTGGGGATGTTTAGCCTGGAGAAAAGAAGGTTAAGAGGTGATATGATAGCCCTGTTTAAATATTTGAAAGGATGTCATATTGAGGAGGGAGCAAGCTTGTTTTCTGCTGCTCCAGAGAACAGGACCCGGAACAATGGATGCAAGATACAGGAAAAGAGATTCCACCTCAACATTAGGAAGAACTTCCTGACAGTAAGGGCTGTTCGACAGTGGAACGCACTTCCTCGGAAGGTGATAGAGTCTCCTTCCTTGGAGGTCTTTAAGCAGAGGCTGGATGGCCATCTGTCGGGGATGCTTTGATTTGGATTTCCTGCATGGCAGGGGGTTGGACTGGATGGCCCTAGTGGTCTCTTCCAACTCTACGATTCTATGATTCTATGATTCTATGAAGAAGCAGAAGATTATTTGTATCAGCTGGAGCTCAAATGCTTGCATTGTGGTAACAATGGACAAAAGTAAAAATCTTTTTTATACCTTAGATTTAAAACATCTGTAAATCTCTCTCAGTCTATTCTTGTTAGTGTCTAATCATTGTCAATATGGAACTGGAAACAGAGGGAAGCCTTTTGTAATGCAAATGAGCATTCTGGCCAAGGGAAGGTTTGCATTTACATGACAAACCAACTGAAGGAAGAGCTGCTCTAAACCTCAAATTTAATCATAACTACTCAAAGCCATACTAAATGTAAAGTTTGTCACATGGTGTGGCCTTGTGTAACTGCTTTTTCTTTAACAAACAATTTATTATGTCTCTGTGTGTGGACAGTGTGGAGAGAAGGCGGGGTGGGGGGTTGAACGGCATTGGAATTATGCTGTAGCATTTGTACCTGCCAACCTCCTGACTAGTATCAATGTCTCTGTGTCTACTATTCATAATTGGAGGAAAAAGCCAACTCTTCATAATGGGAACTTTCCTCCTTTTGCAAATTCTGATCGTATCAGTGGTGGGTAGGGATGCAGTCAAAGCACTAAAAAAACTTCCAATCACAATAGAGTCCTGATTCACTTCAGCAGAGTAAAACAGAGGCTGGCCAAGTGCAGCCCTGGGCCACATGCCCCCAAGGCTGCTTTTGTAGCCTTAGATCCCCTCTAAACTGTTACACACACACACACACACACACACTGTGAATTGCTTTTCTTGGAATCCTTTAGGAATGGCAAATCACCTTTCAGTTAAGCAGTAGGGCTCATATTCATTGTTGACATTTTAAATTTTTTGAAAAAAAATATGGCTGGATGGCCATCTGTTGGGGGTGCTTTGATTGTGAGCTCCTGCATGGCAGGGAGTTGGACTGGATGGCCCTTGGCGTCTCTTCCAACTCTATTATTCTATGATTCTATGTTTGTTTTTCAGAAACAAAAATGTACTTCTGGACATGTTTTGGGCCTGGGGTTTGCTTGACATTTTTGACAGCCTATATATTCCTCAGAGATTCAAAGAGTTGGCTCCCATTTACCCCACTCAACAACACAGTCATCTCCCCCCCCCCCTTTTTATATATATATAAAGGAGCAATGGGGGGAGCAAGCAATCATTAGTTTAAAATAGTTGCTACGAAATAGGAAACTATAGAGATTGCTATAGATTCAACAGTAGTTGAGAAGTAAGTAACTAGATAATATAGAGGTAAGAAAGCTAATGAATGCTAAAAATACTAGTTGGGAAGTCATAATTTGAAATTAGTATAGAATGTGAATGAGAGATGAAGGTGGTGAAGAGAAAATAGTAAGAGGGGGTGGGTTATTAAGTAGGGAGAAGGTGAGAGTAAATAGGTGAAAGTAAAAGAGTAGGTGAAGGAAGGCAGGAAGGAGTGTGAAGAGGAGAGATTGAAGAGGAGGATAAGGGATGGGGAAGGAAGGAAGAAGAGGAGAGCAAGGGGAAAGGCTGGAAGTGGAGAGGAAAGATATAGAGTGGAAGACATGGAATGTGGGTTGGACTAATTGTATGACAAATTGTTCCTTGATATAAGACGTGTCTTGTCAGTTTTTATTTTTACCTTATTGGGTGGGTATTGAGAAATGCCTGTTGTAAATCCATTAGTTTTGTGTCCCTGTTTTATAGAGCTTAAAGATTACATAGCAGGTGTATTTGTACCAATGACATTGGCTGTAAACAATAGATTTTCTAGTATGGAAGCAGGAAATATACTAGTATGTTTAGTGATCTGTGGGTTTTCAATATGGTGATTCCATGTCCATTGTGTAGTTGCACTATTGTATGGATTGTGCTAGGATTAAGTCAATAGTAGGATGAAAGTTGTTGAACTGGTGGATTTTCAAGTGGTTTGTTCCCCCCATTAATCCATATAATAAAGATGTCATCAGTGCTTCTCAGGCAGAGGAGAAGTCCTTGGATACAAAAACACAGGAAATGTTGTTTAGGTCAGCTATGAAAATGTTCACAAACGGTCACATCATGTGAGTGCCCATAGCACCCATCAATCTGATGGACACCACAGTGTCCCTCAATCTGAAGATACCTGGTATTCACAAGGATGAAGTAATTCCAAGTGAGGACACATTAACTAAGTTTGTAAGTGTAGTGTAGTCCCATTCAGAAGGGTATTGTTGGTGGTTAGTATTCCATTCTTGTGTGATAGGCTGTATTTCAATGGAAAACAAACCACCCCCTTGCCTTAAAAAACCCAATGAAATTAAGGGGGTTAACATAAGTTGATAGGCATCTTGAAAGGACATATACAAGAAACATGTTTTGAGAATTGTATCCATCCAGACACCCTACAAGAGATGGGAGTCAATGCCTGAGACAGTGGGTAAACCTGTGTGCCTAGGTTTGTGTATTTGAAGTAGTAAGTACAAGGCATCTGATCAAAGCTCCTGGACTGTATCCATGTGCATGTTGTCTTATCTTCCCTATGGAGAATTCTTTCAATTAATTGTGTAGTCCTCAGTGGGGAGAGGGTCTATGGATAGGAGCCTATACAATGTGATGTTGGATGATTGTCTCTCAGTTTCTTGTGTGTGATACAAATTATTCACAATAGCAAAAGCACCTCCTTTGTCAGCCCTTTTAATAACAATGTTTGGAATTATTACGAGACCTGCTGGCATCACATTCCATACTACTGAGACCGTGGGATAAATTACAGCTTCTGTTGATCTCCTATAAAACATGTGAAAATCTGATCCAGGAAACTACAGATCCATTGTCCAAATTTCTATACCAGCTCAATTGATGGAAAGCCTTCTTGAAGTTGAAAGATTTCAGCATAGGACAGTGAACCTTCCTGGGAACAACCAGCATAGCCCTTCAAAAGGGAAGTACTGACACATCAATGTTTTGGAATTACAGTATTTGAACTTGCAGAGAAATGTTTGAAATCAAGCAGACATTGTATACATGGGATTTATGAACACTTTTAGCAAAGCCCTTCCCTAGAACTTCATGGGATACTCATCGGGGAAGAGAGGACAGCTTATCTTATGAAGTGGAAAAGAACAGGAAATGGTGAGATCTGTTTCACAATGAAAGGCTTGTTTCACAAGGAATAGAAGGAAGCCATAGTACACTTATAAAATATAGTGGTTTCTACTACACAATATAATGCATTGTACTTTTAAAAAAACTAAAATTCTCATAATTTGTGCAGCAGGATACTTGCTGAGAAGATTGTTGTTTTTCCCTTTTTCTTAAAAGCAATAAAAAATATATATATATAAAGAAGAAGATTGGCAAAACATTATTTTGGATGTCAGAATTTTGTTAATATGAAGGTGATTAAGAACAACAGGTTTGGGTGGTATTTTTTTTTTAATCTGTGTGGCCTGCAGAGAGAGCATTGGACAGAAAATTGTACTTGCCCACTGCTTCCTTAAAGTAAGGCAGCACCACACCCTCAGTTACCTTCAGTTAACAATGTGTTGACCATACACTGGACCTCCCCACTAGTCCTAATAAATTGAGATGGGCTAGGATCAAAAAGGGTACATTGTTGACTGTATCACTGCAAAGCTCTAATCTTGTCCATGGGCTTGTCTACATTACTTATAAGACTTAAATTCCCTCCAAGCTTGATGTAGGCAGTTTACATTATGCAGGACCAAAACTCCGAATCAGTTCCAGGCTGTTTTCATGACACCTAGACCCAATTCGAGGTTTCCACTTTCCTTTCTGCATTAAAAAGGAAATCTGGAGCAAAATATGGCAACAATGGCTGGTTTCCCTCCCACCCAAGCAGTCCCTGTGAGTGTCCCTGCCAAGATGCTCTGTGGGCATAAATTGCTTTGAGGTCAGAACACCGTACTCAGCATTGATAACTTGTCTGGCCTTCTCATTCTGACAGAGAGATTTACACTTGTAGTGGCACTGGCCAGCTTACAGGAACTACATAGGAAGGTAGCTGTCTATCATTCACCAAAAACTTACAGCAAGTAAGGGGGATCCAGGGGGAATTCAGAGCCAGAATCACCCGATTGTAACAGTGGAAGAAGAAGTCCCTGAATTTACTGTTGGTATTGGCAAAAGTTCTTCTCATTCTTTTCACATGTGGAAAATTGTGTACAGATTGGCTGAAATTTTCACCAAGGTTGATTAGAACATAATATTTGTTGAATCAAGAGTTGAGCAGCATAACCCTAAGCATGTTTGTGCTGAAGTAAGTTCCTTTCCATTCTCTGAGTCCCCAGTAAGTGTCTTTAGGATCCTGGTGTAAATGTCAATTGTCACATAATGGCTATTTATCACATGGTACTAAAATACTCTCTGCATTTGCTGAACACCTCTTCCTTCTGAGGAAATTTGAAAACCAAGTCTCAAAAACAAAATACATATGGGATCAGTTACGTGTATTTGGCCTTGTAACAGAGGTCATGTTTTAGGACATCTGGACTAAAAATATTTAATCCCTAATACCTGTATAAGAAGTGACTTTCCACTTGCATAATACACAGTCTTAAAAGAGGGGAGGAGTCCCAGATTTCCCATCCTTGAGCTATTTGAATCTGGCACAGTATTACTGGCATAAACTGTAACACACTACTGAACCACCCAAAGAAAATCATGGGTAACCTTTTCTACCAAGTACAAAAACGCAGCTCAGTCAGCTGTGTTAACTACAACCATTTTTTCATAAGAACAATAAAAATGGTCCTTTCTTCACTGTTCAGCTTTCACAACCATACAGAGAAATGGGAAATACAATGACATGGAAATCCTATCTTTAGTATTCAGTGATATATCTTGACACTTCACGTTCTTGCCTAGTTCCATCATAGCTGTCTTTCCAAGTCTTTCCAACCCAAGTCTCCATTTTGATTAATGACTGAGTCAAGTTATGGAAAATCTTGAACTATTTCAGTGCCTTCATCATCTGCTTTAAAATTATGTAAAACACCTGTGGTTATTTTTTTTTTACAAATATTCTTTATTATTTTAAAATAAAAACAATTAAAAAGTGAAAAATTCCTGATTACAAATTCCAATCAATCAAACACAAAAAGAACAACAAATGCGAACAACTCCACTTACACTACCAAAAACAAAATTTCATATTTGTGAGTACTTGAATGACATGTCCATCTTCCTTCTTTCTTCTGAAGTTTCGTCTGTTCATGTTTGATAATTTTATCTCCTGAAAAAAAAACAGAACTACACAATTTAAAGCCTTTTATATTATGATAAATATACCTCACCCTAATAAGAGGTATTGATTAATATCTACATGATTATTGAGACCTCCTATATATTGTTTATATTATCAATTCAGTTTATAATCATCATATTTCTTACTCAAGTCCAATAATAAAGTCTTTACCCCACTTTTTCTCTAGATAAGATATTAGAGGGTACCATTCTTTCCGAAAATCCGTCAAAGACTTTTTCTTAATTAAATATGTTAATTTATCTGTTTCTATAATATCATATAACTTAATTAACCAATCTTCTTCATTTGGTATAGTTTCCTTTTTCCATTTTTGTGCGTATATCATCCTGGCAGTAGTAATCATATAAAATAACAATTTCCCATACCTTTGTTCCAATTTTTCATCCCCAATTATATTTAACAAAAACATTTTGGGATTTTTTCAATCTTTTCCTGTAGTATATCTTTCATCAGTTTATGTATCATATTCCTTTTTTTTTTTTTTTTTGCTTTTTTACATCCCCACCACATATGATAAAATGTACCTAAGCATTTTCCACACTTCCAACAGGTTTCTTTGGGTTTTTAAAACATTTTCGACAATTTGAGCGGAGTATGATACCAACGTAAATACATCTTATAAAAATTTTCTCTATAATTAACGCTTGAAGTGTATTTTAATCTCTTAAACCAGGTTTTTTCCCATTGGGTGAGTTCTATATTTTGTCCAATTTCCTGTGCCCATTTTACCATACAAGTTTTGATTTGTTCATCTTCCATTTCAATTCTCAGTAATAGTTTATATAGTTTACTTATTCTATGTCCATCTTCTGATTTGATAATGTTCTCCAACTCAGGTTCAGATTTCTCTGTCTTATAAAATTGCATATCCAACTTAAATCTCTCTATTAACTTTCTGTACATGAACCATGTACAATTATATCCTTCATCTAACAGTTGTTCTTGTGATTTAATTTTTAATTCTCTAGATCTTGCATCTATAAATTCTTCATGTGTTACCCATTTTCCGTCTGCTAATCTGGCTCAATTATATAAAGCCTCATTGCTGGAAGCCCAGAAAGGTATTTTAGGGCAGTATTTCAGTTTAAGTTTAAACCAGACCCTTATTAAAGAGCTCCTGATGAAATGATTATTAAAGTCCTTATTAACTTTTACCTTATTATAAAACAGATATCCATGCCATCCAAACCGTATGTCCGATCCCTCTAATAACAATAATCTAGTGTTCTTCAGTTTAATCCAGTCCATAATCCATTCCATCACACAGGCATAGTAGTGAATCTTGAGATTAGGTAAATTTAAGCCACCTCTTTTAATATCATCTTGCAAAATCTTAAGTCTTACTCTGGGTTTCCTTCCTGACCACAAAAACTTCCTAATGTCATTATCCCATCCTTTAAAAGGGGTATCATTGACTATTATTGGGATATTTTGAAATAAATATAAAGAATAGATAAAGAAACGGACTGGATTGGAAAGAGGAGTTGGAGTTGGAGACAAGGGGAAGTAGAGGAACGGAGAGAGGTGAGGAGAAAGGGTGTGTGACGAGGAAGGAGAAAGGTGCTGGTGGAGAACGGAAAGAAGGCGAAAGAGGAGAAAGTCCAGAGGTGAAATCCATAAGGTTGGAGGTTGGACAGAAGTGGAGAGAGCAGCGGAGTCGGAGTGAAGAAGGAGGAGTGTGCGAGCGGTGGAGTAAAGAAGAAGAGGAAAGCAGGTCTGGCTGGGAGCGAACCTATCTTGAAAGAGAAAGTGGAAAGACGGACTGGACTTTGGGAGACGGAGTTGGGGAGGAGATAGGGAGGGACAAGGGAACAACAGGCGGTAAAGAGAGAAAGGGGGCTACGAGGAAGGAAAGAAACAGTGAGAAAAAGAGGTTAGTTGAAGGGAACTGGAAGATTGAACGAAATTGGAAAGTGGAAGGAGGACTGTTAAGGGGAAGTGAAAAGATGGACTGGACTTTGGGGGACAGAGTGGGAGTGGGGAAAGATTTCAAGGCAGAAAAACGAACGATAGAAAAGGAATAGAGAAAGGAGGTGTTATAAAGACTGCTCTAAAAATAATACTGGAAAACAAGGTGGGGGGGTAGATTGTTGAATAGATTAAGAAGGAATTAGATAATAAAGAACTGATTTTTGGAAAGGAAATAGGAATTTGGGGAACGAGGACTAGATTAAATTGCTTAAAAGGAAAGGGAAAGCAGTTGGGATTTGCCAGTGTTTGAAAGAGTATTTGGATTAATAGAGAAAGAGAGAAACAAGAACCAGATTTGGAAGAGAGAGTGGGACTGGAGAGGAAGTGGACTGAACAAAAATTGTTAAAAGCAAGCAAGAGAAAGCAATTGGGACCTATTGGTATCTGAATAGTTATACTAAAGGGGAAGTGAGGGACTAAAGTAAGGAAACACTAGTATAGCAATTTGAAAAAATTGAAAAAGAAATAAAGAAAGAAAATAGGATATAAATTTATACATATACATTAAAGACAGAGTAAATTCACGAGAAGATTAGATAGGGTGGAAGAGTGAGCCAAAATAGATAGAAGGCATAAATAACAATAGAGAGATACTGAAAATAAATCAATTGATAACATTATAGTATTTTAAGTAACAAAATTAAAACAAGTGACAAAATAAAACTAAAATAACCGAATTAACTTGGATATTACAGAATAGAGTGTTAACTCAATACAAATAAAGAATCGAAGGGTAGAAAAGTGAGAAATAAACCAACTGAATGAAAGGCTCCAAAAATGGCCTCAGGGACAAGTAGTCACTCAGCAAAGATACAATCCCAATTACAATTTCAAAGAAGACCTTCTCTTGAGCAACAAAAAATTGATCCCAACCACCCCTTACTTGAAGATATTAGGAAACTTAGGATGGAAATATGTGAAGAAATGAAAGATTTCAAGACTGAGATTTGGCAAGAGATAAGAACTGAACTGAAAGAAATAAATCAGACGATGGAGAAGGTGACAATGGAAATGATTTACGTAAACCAAAGAATAGATACATTAGAACAAAAAACAGGAAGAGTGGAAGAGGAACTGCAATATATTCGTAATCAAAAAGAAAAAGAAATGGATGAAAGAGCCATTCAGGAACAGAAAATAAGAGAGAGATGTGTTAAGAGGTCTTCCCGAGATGAAAGAAGAAAATCTAATGGAAATATTTGTTCCAAAATTTGCTAAATTCTTAGAAAGAGAAGAAATCATTTTTGAACTTGAAATAGACTGGATTTTTCGTCTGAACTCTTCTATTGCCAGACAAAAAAAAAATTGCCGCGTGATGTGGTGATTTATTTTGTAAGGAAACAAATACAAGATCAATTTTTAAGATATCATAATGAAACTCCTTTCGAGATTGACAAAAAGGAACTCCAAGTATTCAAAGACATACCACCCAGACTTTTGAGAAAGGAAAAGATTATGCTTTCCTGACTTCTTATCTGAAAGATATGGATATCTCATATAGATGGATAAATCCAGAAGGTTTAACTTTTTGGTTTAATAAAAAAAGACTGACAATAAAGACAATCAAAGAAGCTAAAAGGTTCTGGGAATGGTTAGAGAAGAGAAGAAAGGCTGAAAGGAGAAAAGCACAGGAAAAAAAATGGAAAGAGGAGCAAGATAAGAAGAAACATGATAGAGAGAAAAAAGACAAGACAATCAATAAAGATTCCAATAGCTTAGATAAAGAGGAAAACGGTGAAGATAGAAATGATGAAATAGATCTAGAAAATATACATCAAATGAGACTTGGAGACATATCAGAAGTGACAAAAATTTTAAAGAATAGCTTATGCTATGTATCAGAAGGTGAAATAGAAGAACAAGAGGATCCAGAACCAGAACTTGAGTGGGAAGTAGAGAAGCTCCAACAGCTTGATAAGCAGCTCTAAAAGAAGGAAGGAAGTAGACTACATTCAATACAAATCTAACCCAAATAGAGTAATCTTAAATATGTCATTAACAACTAAAATACTTACTTGGAACATAAAAGGCCTAAACTCCCCTCAGAAAAGGAAAAAAATATATCATTATCTCCAAAAACAAAAATTAGATGTAATCTGTTTACAGGAAACACATATTAAGGGGAAAGATATAAAATACTTAAAAAATAACAAGTTAGGAATTGAATTTGTATCAGCCTCTAAAAAGGAGAAGAAAAAGGGAGTAGTAATGTATATAAACCCCAGATTATCGCCGAAGGAATTAATAAAGGACTCCAAGGGTAGATTCATCGGAATAGAGATAGATGTAAATAATGAAAAAAATATTACTTTTAGGTATATATGCCCCTTTGGATAACAAAAAAGAATTTTTTGAGAGAATAAAGCAAATACTGGAAGATAAAAATAATGATTCATTGATTATATTAGGAGACTTTAATGGAGTAATAAATCCTGCTGTAGATAGGAAATCCAAGAAAAATATAAAACCAACTCAAGGGAAACTTCCACAATCCCTTTTGAACTTATAGAAGAGTTTGGACTTAAAGACATATGGAGAGAGAAGTACGGGAATAGTAAAGATTATACATATTACTCAAACAGACATGATTCATGGTCGAGAATAGATTTTTTTCTAGTCTCCCAGAAGTTATGTTATAAAGTAGAGAAGATTGAAACTTTAGTTAAATTATGGTCAGACCATAATCCAATATTACTGAACTTGAAAAGTAAGAGAGAGACAACATTTCATTGGCAAATAGATGAAGTACTTCTAAGAAGGGATGAAATAATAGAGGATGCTAAATCTCAACTAGAGTTTTTCTTTTAAAAAAATCTTGATAATGGAGTAAGATCAGCGCTTGTTTGGGATGCGGCTAAAGCCTTCATGAGAGGGTTTTTTATTAAAAAGAAAGCTGAATTAAGGAAAAAGAAACAAGAACAAGTTCAAAAATTAGAAACAGAAATAAAAATAAGAGAAGACCGTCTAAAAGGAAAGAATAATAAGAAGATAGGGAATACAGAGGAAACAAAAGAAAAATCTGAACTACAAAGGTTATATAAACAGAAAGGAATAAAACAAACCTTTTAAAGATATTATAAGAATTTATATGAAGAGAATAAGGATACTAAAAAGCATCAAAAGATAATTGCTAAATATTTGGATAGTCGTATTATAAATAAAATAACAGAAGAACAAAGATTAGAATTGAATAAAAGTATTACAAAGCAAGAGATAATCGATGCAGTCTCCAAATTAAAAACAGGGAAAACACCAGGCCCAGATGGTTTTATAGCAGATTATTATAAAATCTTTTTGCCGCAATGACTAACTCCTTTACAACGGGACATCTGGGATATTCAGGAATCTGGTATCCCTCAATCTTGGACAGAAGCTAACATCACAATTATTCCGAAAGAAGACAAAGACCCCAAAAATTACCACCCAATCTCCCTGTTAAATACTGACTATAAAATATTTACTACTATATTGGCTCAGAGATTAAAATCAGTACTAATTAACTGGATACATGAAGATCAATCTGGCTTTCTCCCAAATAGATTTATTAAAGATAATATTAGAAATTTATTAAATCTGATTGAATTGCATGAGAAAAATGTGGATAAGAAATTGGTGTTACTGTTCATAGATGCAGAGAAAGCTTTTGATAATATTAATTGGGAATTCATGAAAAAAATATTAAATAACATGGAGACTGGACGGAATTTTGAAGATTGGATCGGGAAGTTATATACGAAACAAAGTGCAAGTTTGTTAATAAATGGAGAAAGAACAGATAGTTTTATGATTCAAAAATGGGTTAGACAAGGATGTCCCCTCTCCCCCATTTTGTTTATCACTACTATGGAAATACTGAATAATGATCTTAGAGATAATAGAAGGATAGAAGGAGTGAAGGTAAAGAATATGGAGTATACACTACATGCATATGCAGATGATTTGATGTTTTCTATTGCCAACCCAAATGACAGTAGTGATGAGTTACTGAGATTGTTGAACGATTATGGGGAAGTATCTGGTTTCTGAGTAAATAAGGATAAAACAACTATGTTATTAATGAACTTAAGTGAGAAAGAGAGAGTAGCTTTAAAGGAAAGAACTAATTTTCAGGAAAAAACAAAAACTAAATATCTGGGAATAAATATATCAGTCAAAAATTCAAATTTGTATAAAGATAATTATGAGAAAAAATGGAGTGAAATTAAAGAGGATCTGAGAAGATGGGGTAATTTAAATCTGACATGGTTTGGGAAAATAGCAGCGATTAAGATGAATTTATTACCTGTGGTTATTATTTTTGTCTTCTTAATATTCAACTGTAAACTTTCCTTTGCACCTTATTCCCTGAATTTCTTCAGTAATCGTTCCTTGTTATTTTCTGTTTCTAGTATGGGGTCACCTGCATATTTTAAATTGTTGTTGTTCCTTCCTCCAATTTTCATACCTCTTTCATTTAAGTTTAATCCTGCTATACACCCCTAGCCAATACCTGTGTTGACTGGGGATGACAGGACTTGTAGCCCAACATAGCTGGAATGCCACATGTTGTGGAAGGGTGTTTCCCAGTGTAGTGGTGGTGGGGCGGGAGGAGTACAGTGAGCCCTTGGTATTCTTTGGGGTTTGGTTCCAGGATCCTTCACGGATAATAAAATCTGTGGATGCTCAATTCTCACTAAATACAGTGATGTAGTGAAATTGTGTCCCTTACATAAAACAGGACAATCAAGGTTTGCTTTTAGGAATTTATTTTTGAATATTTCCAAGTCATGGATGGTTAAATCTATGGATAAAGACTCCATTAATATGGCGGGCGAACTGTAAAATTAAATTTCTTTCTCAGGAATTTTATCTAAATTTGGTTGTGGGAAGGAACTGGTGGAAGACAAAAGAATGAAGAAGGAAAGAGGAGCAAATGTAATGGTATGAATGACAGCAGCTGTTCCAGTTCTTCAAAATGTAGACTATAGTAAAATTTGTCTCTAGGCAACTGAAATCCATTTCCTTCCTTATTCTGATTTAAATTTGTAATTAATTTTACAGAGCTGCCTCTTTTATTCAGAGTCTGCTTTGCACTCTCACCCTGCCCTTACATTTCTCGTCATCCAGAGAAGAAGCCTGGGAGTAATGTATGTAAGAGAGAGAGAGACAGAGAGCAATGTTTTATTGCCAAGAGTGTAAACAGCAATGTCTACCAAAGCAATTTCCAACTAAGGAGAAATAGAGGTTTTTCCTTCACGTTTTAAAAGGCTTTTGTGTGTGTGCTATTCCTCTGATGACTGTATGGAGAAATGGAGCCCTCAGAGAAAGAAAACAGCATTTTCTCTGGAAGCAGGAGACGAGATTCAAAGAAGCCTGAAGTGAAGGCCAAGAAATCCACAATGATTTATCCAAAAATCCCCCTCTCCTGTTAAGGAGTAATGGTCATTAACAAAAGAGTGCCATTTTCTCCTCTTAACTAAATTTAATGGACACGTAATCTGCAGGGTGTGTTAAGAATGTACAGCCAGATGTGAATCTCCCTTTTATTATTCTAGATTACCATTTTTGCGTCTATGTAGTGTCCTCCAGACTTAAGCTTTTTGTTCAGTTCTCTCACATCCTCCCTGTTTCTCATCTGATAAGTCCCCTTACAATTATCCTCCCACATCTTGTTGTAAATTACACATGCCCATTGACAATATATTTCAGAGGAACGAACTGGCAAAACACCTCTGAATACTCCTTGCCTAAGAAAACCCTGTGGAATTCATGGGGCCACCCTAAGTTGACAGTTGATGTACTCATTGACATTCTCTCTCCCTTGTTTTTATTCTTCACTTTTATAAGTGCATGTTAGAAAGGGAATAATATCACATGGACTTTAAAACTGTCCCAAGCCTCCCGGGCTGTAGCTGGAATGTGGGCTGGAAGTGGGGATTACTGCATGCTAAATTGCTGCCTAATTGTTGGCTGCCATCAGCCCGGGTCCCAGCTACACTTCACCAGCACTTTTTAGAAGCCAGAAAGGTTCCAGCTTCTAAAAAGTGCTGGCGGAGCATGGCTGGGACCCGGCTTGGACATGGGCTGATGGCGGGTGGCAATCATGTGGTGATTTAGCATGCAATAATCCCCACCTCCATCCCATGTCCCAGCTGCAGCCCGGGAGGCTGGAGCCAGTTTTAAAGTCCATTTGATAAGCTCCTGAGTCTCCTTTTGCTTCCACCCCTGAAGAACTTTCTAGGGGCCTTCATAAGACAGACATGTAAGAGACGCTGGCATACATGAACACATATGCATATACATATATTCAAGCTTTCTCCACCAAATAAACATACCATGATTGATGTATAAACACACACAGTAATATGAACTGTCAGAATAAAAAGAATATGCCATATAACCACACTGTTTGAAATTGGTGTCACAGGCACAGTTCTCAAATATTAATATCTTTAACTTTCCAACATCATTGACAAAAACTGGGTGAAGCCAATCCTGTTTCATTGATTTACAGATTTACACTGGCTTAACAATCACTACCATTCTCAAAAGAATCATGTGAAGTCATTTTGTGACAGGTTAATCTAACAGAGGTGGACAATGCAACATCTGCACCTGCAACATCATGAACGCACTGATTAGCGCTGACGTCATTAATATGCTGGCTGAGGAAACTGCAACGCAAAAAGGAGCTGCTTTTTTGGGCTCCTTTTTTTGTCCACACCTTCACCGCTCCATCTGGTTACTGCAGCGAAGGTGTGGACGAAAAAGAGGTGGTGCCAGACCGCCCTTTTTGGGCAGTCTGTAAAGCCCCATTATGTGGATACCATCATGCTGCCAAAATTTGGTATGGCTGTGAGGATACTTACAACCAGTAGTGTCATTAGGAGGGTGCGGACTGCACTGGGTGATACCCCAGAAGGGGGGCAACACCCCATAAGAGGGAGGTGACATCTGGTTGTCTCCAGCTTTCCCCAGATCCCAGGGGCTCTTCCTCAGCTTTTCTCAGGGACATGCAGGATCCTGGATCCTGGGGGCTCCTCCCTGGCCATTCCCTGGGATGCGTGGGGCATTTCCCACTGCCCCTGGGTCCTGAGGGCTCTTCTCCAGCCCATCCCAGGGGCATAGCTGCTGCCTGCGGGGCACACTGGGGAATTCCAGCTGTGCACGCATGCTCCTGCATGTTCCAAAAGTCCTGCCTCATAAGTCCCATCCCTGCCATGACTGACTACACTGGATGACACCAACCTTAGAAACACCATTGGGTGCAACCTCTCTTTTGCTATGGAAGGAGGAGTAGAATCCCATACGCAGAGTCCCATACATTATATATCCTGGCTCCAGATGATTTCTTGGCCCCTTGACCAAGCTAGATTTCCTAAGATTCTTTGGAGACTGTCAAGGGAATTAAGCTAGCACAGAAGAGATATACATTTAAGTATCCATGAGTCATATAGCTGTGTTTTTTTGGATACCACTTTTCCCCCTTCCAAAAGCCCAACACACTGGTGTCTTCTTGAAAGATCAGTAAGTTTGGAACAGCTGTTGAAAATGCAGAAGACATGCAGTGCACCCTCTTGTTCCTCCAAAACAGATTTAGTCATTACATTTAGAATTGAAGAGGACTCCATCTAAACATTTGGATCAGAGAGAGAAATGTGCCTAAGTCCATGTGTATGCTTGTTTCCCTGTCCTACTAAGCGATGTGTCTTTAAATATTTGCTTCCATCCATCCATGCTTTTAATGCAACTGGAAACCAATGAGCATATGCATCATTAGAGAGACCTATATGGAAACTGGAATGCTGCCAAGTTGAGAGAGGCCATCTAACAGTGACAAAACATAAAGCTTGCTTTACTTCTGTATAATACATATGAAACAAAAAATATGTATTGATTGACTTTACCTTAATTAAAAAAAACCTTTATTTTCATGGGATTAATTTAGCTCTGGAGTGATGACTAGCACTCAACTTAGGGACACACTCCAGTTAGTGGCTTGTGCATATGTACAAGCTATGTTGTGCATAGCTTACACATTTTGTCCCTCTTGTGGAAGTGCCACACAGCGCTATACTTGCGCCTTTCGTTCCTCATTTAAAATCTCCTCCTTCACAGCTGTTACATTTCATTAGCCGCTGGTGCTCTCCCTAATGGTGGAAAAGGGAGGCAATTCAAGGAAGAGGCAGCAACAGATCTTCATTCTGAAGGGAAGGAAAAGGAAGGTGCACTTCCTCTGGGATTGCAGCATCATTTCTTCCCTCTACAAGTCCAGATCAGTTGCATCTTCCTCCTTTGAACTGCTCCTGCTCCCCTCCCCATTGGAAAGGAGTAGCCTCTGTGCCTCCATAGGGCTTGACAGCTTAACAGGGCAGAGGGAGGCCATGAAATTGCTAGGGTGAAGTGTTATGCCACATTTACTTTATGTAAAATCTTGCCTATTGTGTTTGGCAAATAGGAAGATTACAATCATTTTTTAAAGAAGAAAAAAAGCCTACCCACAAACTCTAATACACCTGTCTCAGAGCCAGAAAATTTTGAATTTGTATAAATCCAGCAGAATTTCTAGATATTTCATCTAGGTCTTTATTCTTGGTATTTATTAAATCCTGTTCCTATAGCTTTATCTATGACACTGTTGTATTCTAATAATCTTGGAAATAAAAAAAATGAGTTTACTTTAACTTTGAACTCAGTATTGTGATCAGAAGTCCCAATGAACAAATTAGTGGACACCAACTGATAGATAAACCTGAAAGAACCTAAAGTCACAAATGCAATGACTTTTCCCAGATAAAGTGGAATCATTTGAAAGAATGGGATATACATGACTGTTAATGTACCATTCAGTAGTTGATTCAGTGTGCTCTAGCTGGAATTAGTAACTGGATTTAGGCCAAAGAAACTGTCAGTGAATGCATGGTGTGACTGTGTGTGAAATATTATTGTAGCTATAAAGTTAGATAAGCAGATAATGGCACAAAGACTAATGGAAGAATAGGATAAGTTCTTTGAGAATTGGTATTGTTTTACTGACTTTGTTAATGAACAAAATTCTCAAAAAGATTCACTATCATTAGGTGGAAAGCTGTAACTGATGACTTTCAGAGATTTATGAATAACCTTTGATGACTTCTCATTGAAATTCAATGAAAGCTGAATAATGTTCAGTGCACTGGAATCCCCTGTGGTTATTGTTGGTTGTGTTAGACCTTCTGTGGGTTGATTCAGTTTTCTTGTTTATATACATGTTTTTCAAGTCAATTAACTGTTAATATTCAGCAAGCTTTTAGAAACACATAGACACCCCTTTGAGGGGATGGAGGGGAGAAAAATGTCAAAACTAAATGTATAATTACAATTAGTTAAAACAATGTTCAAAAAGTGTTCAGAAAACACAAGGTATGTTTGGCTTCCAACAAGTGTATTGTAACAACACTAACTGAAACCATTGTTTAGAGTCCTTGGGGTATTCTCATCATAGACAAGTACTGTATTTTATTCAAAGATTTTGATGCTTGTTGAAGGAGTCACCTAAAGATTGCTATGGAGAGGAATGGTTTGCTGAAGCTATCTGAAACTAAATGAAAGTTAAATGAAAGATTAGGCATTTCCTATAGGCGGATCAATTATGGCATCAGCTCACAGCTGAACCTGGAATTTATATGATTAAGAAATGGTTTGCTGAAATTATCTGAAACAAAATTACTGCTAAAGGAAAGGGGCCTAAAAACTATAAAAGCATCAGGTCTCCCCTGAGCTTGGAAAAAGAGCACGGTCAGCCCTAGTTAATATTTTTATGGGAGACTGCCAAGGAATACTAGGTGATGTAGGCTATATTTCTGAGGAAGGACCTGGTAAAACCACTTCTGAGCATTCCTTGCCTAAGAAAAGCCTATGAAATTCATGAGGTTGCCATAAGTCAAGAGGCTACTTGACATCACATACGCATACACATTTCTTTTCAATAGAATTTATAAATTAGGAGATCAAGTATGACTGGAAATAGTACTTAATTCACAGCAGCAGTTCAGCCAAGGGCAGTTCAGCCACTTCTGAGACTAAAGGCAGTGGATCTAAATTCTCCAAACAGATCAAAAACCAAGAGAACTCAGAAATGCTTATGCTGAAATAAATTACAGTGTGCCCTCGCCTTACACAGGGATCCGTTCTGGACCCCCCACATAAGGCAAATAAGTGCATATGCTTGAGCCCCATTGAAAATAATGGGGCTTGTGCATGTTGTGCAGCATGGCGTGCTTGCCATTGTTATTTCCATTGCATGGCTTTCAGCGTAAGCTGAAAGCTGCATAAAGGGCGCCCACGTATGATGTGGGTACACTGTACTCTTCAAAATGAGCCACAAGACTCCCTCTATCTCCTTCTGCCTGAGATAGGAACTGAAGCACCATACCTTGCCAGGATGCTCCCCGTGTGTGTGCACGCACATACATACACACTCATACACTCACCATTGTTGCGTAGGACAGCAAAGTCAAACCATTGTAGCTGGAGTTTAAGATACCAGCTTCTCACTGTCAAAGAATGAAAGGATGAGAAACATGACAACTGTTGCCACTGCTTTACTGATTGCATCAAAAAAGAAAAGAGACAGGAGGTGAACAGTTGTGACACAGAGACTGGCTCAAAGGCACTGTAGAAAAGGTAACAGGTAGTTTTCCCAATCAGCCTTTCCACAACATCTTGGCTCCAGGCATTCAAAAAACTTTTAAAAAGCAAACCATGCTCTGTGTCACTGCAGACTTCTCTCTGTTGACATCCAAGAGATGCTAAATCCACCATCATCATGCAAGTGACTTTGTATCCTTTCCCAACATACAAGAGGGTGTATGTGTTAAAGGATATGAAGGGACTTGCATTGTAGGCAGTGTGGAGCTTGTCTGGCTAGCTGCTCTGTCATGCACACCAGTCAGCACTGTGTGTGCATGGGCAAGGAGCTGGCTGGCTGGCTGTGTTCATTCATGGGTGGTGCTGCTCACCTTTTGGAAAGCAGCAGCGTCTCAAAAGAGAAATTTCCTCCTGGACAGAGCAGAAGCAGCAGGGGAGACACAGAAGATTTGCCTACATTTGCTCTGCTGCCTGAGAAAACTGTCTCACCAAGAGCCTTATCAGATAATAAAAGAAAGTGGAAACAGAGCCAGATAGTAGCAGCTTTCTCCATGCCTTACCTCATGATGTTGTAGCATTTCAGTTCTCTTCCCATTACAGACAGTCCCAAAAGTGTGTCTTTTGTCAAATCGATTTTTCCAGCTAGACAAAAATGGACTACAACATCATGTGGTAACACACAGAGAAAGCCACTACTCTCTAGCTTTATTTCTGTTTTGTTTTCTCATGCAGTGATGCTCCAGATTTCATAGTAGATCAGATCTTAGAATTAGAAATAGCCTGTTCCTGGGCAAGAACGAGGAGACCGCCCCACCATTTTTTGTCTCCCAGACTTGTCAAAGCCCTAGTATCACCGCCCAGCCACCATCATGGTGTGCACATGTTCAGATGGTGTGCACCATGATGACATCCTTCATGCTCAGCACCCAAATGCCACTGCACATGAGGGGCGTCATAATGCCATGCTGTGATGCTTATGGCACCCCTTGTGCAGCACAAATGGGAGCTGCATTTTACAGCTCCTTTTTACACTGGGTTGGGGGTGTGGCATGTGGTTGCCGCATCACCAACCCAGCGCTTCCAGGGGTGGCATAGAGCCACCCCTGTCGGGCTGTCTGTACAAGCCCCAGTATAAAGTACAAGTATAAAACCATACAGTTCCTTGGGAGTTGTTGTTGTTGTTGTTGCTTCTGTGATGTACTCTGTATTTTTTTTAAAAAAAACCATCCTCTGGGCAGGAATAAATGTTGCTTCTGGTGCTGCAATTTGCCATGGAATTATCCAGGGCAAGAAAAACATTATCTGTTTGTTTAAAAACCAAAAACCAAAACTACTATAACTAATACAATAGTAAATAGCAAGATTTACTCCATGTGTTTACCCTGCTGTTTTGAGAAAATCAGGAGCTGGGAAAAGGCAACAGGACAAGATAGAAAAAAAGCTATTATTGTCATTGCTTGATGTGAATCTTCAGATTTTGAGGAAATGGAACCAAACAATGATACATTGGTGGACTATAGTATGCATTGCATGTATGGTATGGATGTTTATTACAAAGAGCTGTTTTGTGTACAATATATTATATTGCTATAAGCCAATGCACACATATGTCCTAGTAAGTAAAATGTACATAAGAGATGTATGTATTTGTATTTATTAAGAATACCATTTCCTCTTACAATGTAAATTCCATCAGGGAAATAGGACAATAGCTACAAGGGTGAGAATGGAGAAAAGATATCAAGGAGTCATATAATGATGTTATTAAGGAGGAAAACACATTTATCATTTTGGATTGGCACTTGTTTTGATTCTTTCTTTCTTCTTTCTTTCTTTCTTTCTTTCATTCATTCACAAAGGAGTAACTTTCATTTCATGAAGGAAGATATGTTTCTCTTTTGCAGGATGAACAACAGGATCTAGTTATCTACCCAACAGTATCTCTCCTTAAAGACCAGTAAATTTTATTTGGCAGAAAGGTTTTATGCACTGCAGTAGCAGCCACCTCATCAGAGTGTTGCCTTGATTGGCAGAGATTTATATACGTGGTTGTGATGGGAGGATGTAATTAGTGAAGCAAGAGGGAATGGTAACGTAAAAAGGACAAATATTTGTCACCACCTTAAGTGGCATTAATGAGTAGTAATTGGGTAAGAGCACAGATATCCTAGCATAGATCAGCTGCTTAGTATGTACATTGTGTTGAAAATGCATCTGAGGAAGTAGACCTAGTCTAAAAAAGCTTATGCTACAACTTGAACCATAATCCAGAATCAATTATGCTGGTGGTTTATAGTTTTCTGTGAGTTTTCCAGACTATGTGGCTGCATTATGGAACAGTCCATTCCTGATGTTTCGTCTGCATCTATGGCTGGCATCTTCAGAGGGTGGCGGGATGGAAGTGTATGGGGTGTATATATATATATATATAGAGAGAGAGAGAGAGAGAGAGAGACATATACTTCTGTGATTCTTAGTCGGGAGGAAGTGATTTACATGCTAATCTACGTGTTGCTCTATTTTGATGGCAAGGCCTCAGGGTGGGAGGATGTGTGAGATGGATTATGTCACACCTGCCTTTCCAATGATGTGTCTCTCTTCTTAATTTTGTTTTCAGTGGATATTTTAGATCATTCCCTTCTTTAAGTTTTCCTTTTATATCTAGATGTGATGTGAATGGTTTTGATTACTGCGGTTACTGTTTTATTGTTATGTTATATATACTTGTATGCCTATTTTTTAAAAAAATATATATTTTCAAACTGAGATCCCCAAGGAAACATTTGCTTTGCTGGTAGCCTGTCTGTATACTAAGATGTTCTTTAGAGAAAGTGCATACCTTCTGGACAGATTTTAGGGAAATTTATTTATTTATTTAACAGTCTGCCTTTCTCCCAGAATTCAAGATCCAATAATAAAATAATAAAATGAAATCCAATAATAATAACGTTAAAACACAGTTAAACAAGTCATAATATTAAAATCTCATTAAGTTTTTAAAGAAAATTATGCAAAGCATGATGGATTATAAGAGATGCAGTCCAAAAATGTGCCATATTCCAAGCTCTGCTTCTAACTGGCCAGCAGCACCCTGTATAGGCACACAACATTGATGTCAGCAACCTGTGAAGAGCAATGCGAGACTATCAACAAATGTGCACAAGTACTGCATTGATCCAACTGCCCTTCGTCCCCGAAATGACCTTTCAATTACTGCTAAGGGAGAGTAGCCACTCAATTCATAACTCAGCAACCACCAGATTTCACCTCCTGTTTAGTGGTTAACTTTGAGGATCAGATATTCATTATGAAAATCCCTACAGCCTTCACCTTACCTCCCCAAAGGGAGTCCAAACATTCAGGCAGCTTCCTTGGTTGTTGTTGTTGTTGTTGTTGTTGTTATGTTTTATTTATATAGTGCTGTAAATTTCATTCATATTATCATACCAGTTGTGGTGGTTTTCATTTTCACTAGGAAAAGGTTTTTTATATTAAAGGCCTGTATTTAAGACCAAGCCACTCCTAAACAGTTTGCATTAGAAAGTAATCGGTCATGGTGATGTAGGGTCCTCCAGACATTGTACCTTTATGATGGCTGTGGTATTTGTTGCTGTAGTTCTTTTAAAAAAACAAAACAATATAACCAGATGACATTTCTGTTGTTTCAGATTATGCTGTGGCAATTCCTACCACCGCCAACATTTTTTAATTTTTCTCAAAGGGTGCTTCCTCCCCACCCCCACCCTGCCTGCCTGCCCACTCATCCGCCCACACAAATTTAGGACAGAAAAATCCATAGAACTTGTGTGGTTCAACAGTTGATGATCACATGAAAATCCTTGGCCACTAACTCCTCTTGGCTGAGGCAAATGGTAGGCCACTAACAACAAGGATGTTCATTTGCAATTTATATAAAGAATTTAAGACTACCGTTCCTTTAAAAAAGAAAGCATGCCCATTCTGGGGTTTAACATCCGAAGCCAATGGTAAGCAAAGGAACCAGAAGATTCTTAACAATGGTTAGCCAAATTTCCTATAATATCATGAGATCAAGTGCCTACGATGTCATGCAGCTTCCTTCATCTTTTCCCCCTCCCCTCATCACCTTTTATAGGAAAAAAGAAAAGCCTGAGCCTGAGAGGTGATGTGAAGGCAGCACCAAGAGACAGCAATAAACAAGGAGCTCTGTTTTAATAAATCTGTCTTATTTACAGCAGTCTGGAAGAACCCATAATGTTGCTCTGGAACCCACTAAGGATTAAAACTAAGCTCAGAGAGAACAGAGTGAAAACTGAGAGGATGGTGGATGGCATCCTTGCTGATCAAACATCATAGCACTTTAGGTCTGTGAGTCCTGGTTCCACTGCACATTTGTTTCCCAACCACTTCTCTGAGCCAAACCAGAAACTTGATTCATTTGTGTTAGAATCATTTTGCTTGCTCTCTTTGTAATATGTAACAGAATTTGCTAAAGTCCATATTGTGGTAATACCTTTATAGCAGGATGCTGGTGCTGGAATCAGTCTACATGCTTTCTTCAGATGGTATGGTAAGCAGACTCATCAGATATCACCCTACTGGCCTTAGGCTTGCCAAGAAAAGAAAAGCCCTAAAAACAGAGCAATTAAATTTGATTCTCCATTTAAGCACACAAAAGGCCTCTTTGACATCTCAGACATATCTCTTTCCAACATTTAGCCTATAAAGTCCTTCACTGAAAGAGAGTAGTGAGTTACCCAGACAGCATCTGGAACTTGTTTTATAGACAACACAGTTTATCCCTGCATTTGCACAGCTTGATAAAGTTACTTGTTTGGAGCGTAACTCTCAGAAGCCCTAGCCAGTAGCCATGTAGAATTCTGGGAATTGTAATCCAAAAAGGGATTTTTCCAAGTCCCTGTGTACAACCTAGCTTTCTCACTGATCTCATTGGTGTAAGAACACAGCTAGAAAGTGGATTAAGGACCACATTCAAGAGTTTATTTTGATCAGGCCTTCAAACCATAACAGAACCGTGACTTCAAACATATATTTTGAACAATATAAGGTCCATATTCTTTCCACATATGTTATTAACTGGTGTAGATGAAACAAGGCAGCTTTAGTGAACTGGACCTTGAGAATATGATTATGGTGACTGAAGTGGTCCATTCCTGGACATAGGTCCATGCCAGAAGAACTTTGGTCTGCTTGTGAGGGCAATTAGAACATATGTGGTAAACCAACATAATGAATCCATGAGTGAGAAGCTTACAATAGCTTTCTTATGTCAGCATTAGTAATACTTCCTGACTGAAACTTACCTGTGTCTCATTGCCTCATTATACAAATTAACCTCCTGCCAGACTGGCAAGCCCACTAATTAGATTTCATTCTTCACCACTATCTTCTACATGGAGATCTCATAAAACATTATCATTATTGATTTCCTACAGAGTGAGGTACATTGCATATCCTTCATCCCACCCTGGGAGATGAACCCCTGTCTCCAAGTGAGAAGCATGAAACAAAAACCTTTTATCCTCTAGATTCAAACCACTCATTAATGTGTGAATGGCATGGTAGGCCCATATCACACAATTGCATCAGTGGCAAAACCAGACACAGGACACAGAGCAAGCTCTCATCTATTAATGTGATTAGTAGTATTATCCAAAAGTGATATTCTGGCACCTTTACAATCCATTATTAACCAGCCAAAATTCTTTGTCACACTCTTGAATGACAAGCTTGCAATGTGACTCTGAAAAGACCATGCTCCTTCTTCCCTAAGAGTTATTCTCTATATTTTAAATGCCCTGCTCTACTTAATGGTGTCACACACTAAATGGGCCTTTTCTAAGGATAACTATTATATTCTATGTAACATTTTTATATATAATAATAATCACCATAGTCCAGAAAAAATATTGAGCTAGGAGCTAAATACTGTAAAATGAAGGTCAACAAAAGCTGAAGAAGATGCCATGTAGGTTCTACATCAGGGGTGCAGCCTTCCAGATGCTGAACAGCATCAAACGGGAGGAATTTCTCCCAACTTCGAATGGAGCCAATGTGGATTCATGCTAGTTTAGCGAATTTACATGAACCTCTGCTCCGTTCGGAAGAACCCCTGCTCCTTTCGGAATTACTTCCCATTACCCAAAAATAAACCCCTCCTGCCCAAATTTGCATGCGAAGCTTTAATTCGCAATAACATAAAACCCATGATTGCATTCGAATTGGCTTCCCTCTTGCCCGAATTTGCGTGCGAAGAGTTAATTCGCAATAACGTAAAACCAATGATTGCATTCGAATTGACCTTAAATTATACTTCCAATTTAGCCTCGTATGAAAGAGTCCTAGGAAGGATTGTGAGGAGTCTAACAATGGAAGAAGAATCACTCCTAACTCTGTTCAGTGCAGACACTGAGAAGAAAGGGTTTTCTGTTGTGATTTCAAGCTGCAAGGCTGTGGATACTAAGGCCAGAGGGAGTTTCAAACTTACTCTGGGGCTCACTATCAAACCAGCACAACCAACTACACACCATTATCATGCCAACCATGCATTCAACATCTATAAGAAGACATTTTATCTATCAGGTGTAGATTAGAAAAGTCACTATGGGGGACTACAGTTACCCAGATCCCCAAGACAACATGACTACTGTGTGTGCTGACTGGTGGATTCTGGGAGCTGTAGTCAAAAATTCATTTTCCAAGTTCTGGTGCCAGAATCATCACTTCCATTGTCCTAGGACTGCAGACCCCTAGGGACCCCAGCCCTTCTTGCTCACAGCTGCTTTCATATAAGAAACGGGGGTTCTGTGCATACCAGGGTTGCCAGGTCCTTTAACAGTTGAGCAAAAGTGAGAATTTCAGCAGGTGTTGCTGAGAGAAACTGAGAAACAACACCAGGAAACTCCCTCTTGTACACAACTGTTAACAGGACAGGAGCCCGGCCGCTCATTTCACCTAGCAAGTCTAGTACAGTGGGGCCTTGTTACTTAAGCATCATCAGAGGGCAAGCCCCATTGCCCCCAATGGTGGCATCTGCATGCGGCCACTAGCAGCCATGAACATGCACATGCACACACTATGGAGTCAGCTGAATTCAAAAGAACCCAGGTGGAAGATCAGGCTGGAAGATGTAATTCTGACAGAAAGCTCTGTTTCAAAACTGCATCCATACCGCCTGCACAAGAACAATAGACCATATAGGGCAGGCTAAGGCCCCAGACAGTTATGCTGACAAAATTACACTTATTTTTGTTGCATTATGCATGAAAGACATCCCCTTATGTGCTTTTCTTCCTCAAATGTCCTTTCAAAACTGATTTTGCTATTTCTTTTTTATATCATTTCTTGGTCGTAAAATAGCAGAGGCAGGGCAATTCAAAATCCTTGCATACTGCTGAGGGAACGATGATGAAAAACCAAATAATATCTGGATTATTTCAGTGTCACCTTGACCTACCCAGACATACCATGTGATGAGCCCTCAGGATGATGGGGGCAGGGATTTGTTCTTTCATTATCCTTCTATGGCTACATCATCACCACTCTTATTTTCAACAAGGACTGTATGCAGGAGAAGAAGAGGAAGAAGTGACTGAATGAAATTTGAGGCTCTAAGTAATAAGTGAATATCTTTATCTAACCTAATTTATCATAAATCAACATCTGGATGTTGAAGAGCTAAGGGTTTTTTTTTTCCTATGAAGAGGTGAAGTGAGAAAAGTGGAGAAAACAGATACACCACATCTGTACTGAAAAAAACAATCCAGTTTGAAACCATTTTAACTGCTATGGCTCAACACTATGCAATTCTGGGAACTGTAGTTTGCTGTGGCACCAAAGTGCTCTGACAGAGAAGTCTAAATATCTCCCTAATATTTTTGTAGCCATGGCAGTTAAAGTGGTCTCAAATTGAATTATTTCTGCAGTATGGGTGCAGCCACAGAGAAAAGTAACACAAATTGGGTTTAAAATAGTACCCAATAAGGAGAGAAAAAGAGACTGAAGTGTAAATTAGGTGTCCTTAACAGCTACTTCCACCAAGTAATTCACAGTTTTCCACTAGTTTTTGATACCATTCCATGGCCAGCATACAGTGAATCTTGATTTCATTTCCCAGCTGGACTTTAGCTGCAAAGTCTAGCTCTGAGTACCTTACCAGGCAAATCCAAGTATAGTGTATACTAAAAGTAAAGTGTCTATGTCTGTTGTCCATTCATTTAAATTTGCAACTCACATTAGACTTAGCTCAATGCAGAGCAATGCAGTGATCAAAGATTCTGACTAAAGAAGGAGACACCACTACACTCCGAGGGAGTGTGTTCCACTGTTGAACCAACAATGGAACACACTCCCTTGGAGTGTAGTGGTGTCTCCTTCTTTGGAAGTTTTTAAACAGAGGCTGGAAGGCTATCTGTCGGGTATGCTTTGATTGAGAGTTCCTGCCTAGCAGGAGGTTGAACTGGATGGCCCTTGTGGTCTCTTCCAACTCTGCAATTCTATGATTCTATGAAATACACCAATGGCTTGACAACAAAGTAAAGTCCTTATTATAGGAATTCCATTCTAGGATGAAAAAGTTACTAAGGAAGCTATTCTAATCTAGTTACATCTCTAGGATGGTCATGGAGAAGAGTGGGGGTGAGAAGAGGAGTGGAATCCCTAAATGTGTGTCAGTTTGCATCACAGAGGGCTCAGAATAGATAGGCAGAGATCACTGCAGATCACTATCTAACCCTATTAGTACTGTCCACTCTGAGACATCTTTCAGTTTAGAGTGTTATTGCACTTCCAACAATTCACATGATGCAAGCAAACATTGGTTACCACTCCCATGGTCTACAGCCACCAGCAGCATCTTTTCTTTAGCACTTTAAAAGTGGCTTTTGTTGTTGTTCTAATTCAAATCCTTTCATTTGGTGAGTATGCTTTGGCATCTTGCCCTTTTTATTCCTTTCCCATATTGGTTATTTTCTGCCTCATTAACAAAGTCCTGCCTCCCCTCATTCCTCTGGCCATATTTTCTGCCAGATCAGGTCACTTTTTCTGGCTGACATGTACAAGCAGCTCCATTCTGCAGGAGCCATTGTGTGGAAAGAGCAGTGAACCTTCATTTGCTCACTCTCCCATATCTGGCAGAAGGGATACTTTTCACTGAAGGAAGGAGTAAATTCCATTGAAGATAATGCAGCTTACAGCTGAGTAAATATGTATTGGATTTTACTGCATAATGGTTCAAAAGGCTAAGGGTTATTGGAAAATAATAATTTTTCCAGCTCTTATTTTTCTCCTTTCTAGTAGGAAAGTACATCACCCTCTCATGTCGGGCCACCTTGCCTTCCAAGGCAGGGATGAAGAAGGTTATGGCAAGGTGGGTGTGCAGAGGGAAACATGTCAGCAGATGGTTCTGTGGATGCAGTTGCTGGAGAACTAGAAAAGGAAGCCCCTTGGGCCCCTTTCTCTCCAAAGGCCTGACCCAAATACACCTCCCAAAATGCCACATATCTTATGAGTGCATAGAATCATAGAGTTGGAAGAGACCACAAGGGCCACCCAGTCCAACTCCCTTCCATGCAGGAACTCCCAATCAAAGCATATCCAACAGATGGCCATCCAGCCTCTGCTTAAAAACCTCCAAAGAAGGCGACTCCAGCACTCTCCGAGGGAGTGTGTTCCACTGTTGAACAGCCCTTACTGTCAGGAAGTTCTTCCTAATTTTGAGGTGGATTCGCTTTTCCTGAAGTTTACATCCATTGTTCTGAGTCCTGTTCTCTGGAGCAGCAGAAAATAAGCTTGCTGCCTCCTGAACATGACATCCCTTCAAATATTTAAACAGGGCTATCATATCAAATTTTAACCTTCTCTTCTCTAGGGTAAAATTCCCCAGCTCCCTAAGTCGTTCCTCATAGGGCATGGTTTAAGTTAGGAGAAAGTTAGTTCCATGGAGGTCAGTGGAGCTCACCTCTGAGTAGAGTAGCTTTGCATGTGTTACAAATGAGTTCTGGCAACTAGATCAAAGGAGACCAGATTCCCTTTTAATCATTTGTTGTGTTGTTGTTGCCTTTCTATCCACTCATTTTGGGGAATTCCAGATCTTGACAGGGTTTTGTGAAGTCAATGAAGCTACTATCAATCAAATTAGCCTTTTCCATCTTTTGGATATCAAAGCAAGCCACCATGTCCGGAACGCTTTTGTTCCTTTCAAGTGGCTATCAAGTCTTTCTTTCCCATGAAATCATCTTGGCCCGTGGCTAGTTTAAAGTATAAATATGACCAGGAAAACTTAGCTTCACTGCTGCCCTCCCTGCTTTGCCCAGTGGTTGTTGCCCTCAAACTCCGGTCTAAGCCATTCCCACTATCCCCAGATATTTCAGTTTCAGTGTTCCTGCTGTCCACAGACCATGCTTCAGAAAAGGTAGATATTACCCTTCAGTCCAACCCTAAACTACTTCCTTTAACTTTTTCTATTTCAGTTATCTCTGTATGCTAGGTATTAGAGTGAGTCCATCTCATATGTGTATTCTTGCATATTCTTTCCAAATAAAAGTTAATTAGTGTACTCATTCTTGAATCATAGAATCATAGAATCACAGAGTTGGAAGAGACCACAAGGGCCATCCAGTCCAACCCCCTGCCGTGCAGGAACTCCAAATCAAAGCATCCCTGATAGATGGCCATCCAGTCTCTGCTTAAAGACCTCCAAGGAAGTTGACTCCACTACACTTCGAGGGAGTGTGTTCCACTGTTGAACAGCCCTTACTGTCAGGAAGTTTCTCCTAATGTTGAGGTGGAATCTCTTTTCCTGCAATTTGCATCCATTGCTCCACGTCCTAGTCTCTGGAGCAGCAGAAAACAAGCTTGCTCCCTCCTCAATATGGCATCCCTTCAAATATTTAAACAGGGCTATCATATCACCTCTTAACCTTCTCTTCTCTAGGCTAAACATCCCCAGTTCCCTAAAGGCGGTTCTAATAGGGCATGGTTTCCAGACCATCTTAGTTGCCCTCCTTTGGACACGCTCCAGTTTCTCCACATCTTTTTTGAACTGTGGTGCCCAGGACTGGACACAGTATTCCAGGTGGGGCCTGACCAAAGCAGAATAGAGTGGCACTATTACTTCCCTTGATCTAGACACTATACTTCTATTGATGCAGCCTAAAATTGCATTGGCCTTTTTGGCTGCCGCATCACACTGTTGACTCATGTCCAGCTTGTGGTCTACTTGGACTCCTAGATCCCTTTCACATGTGGTCTCGTTCAGCCATTTTATATCTGTGCATTTCATTTTTCCGCCCTAAGTGCAGAACCTTACATTTCTCTGCGTTGAATTTCATTTTGTTAGCATTGGCCCAGCTTTCTAGTCTATTCAGGTCATTTTGGATTTTAATCCTGTCCTCTGGGGTATTAGCTACTCCTCCTAGTTTAGTGTCATCTGCAAATTTGATAAGTATGCCTCCAATTCTGTCATCCAAATCATTAATAAAGATGTTGAACAGTACTGGGCCCAGGACAGAGCCCTGTGGGAATCCACTGGTCACTTCTTTCCAGGTTGAAAAGGAGCCATTGTTGAGCACCCTTTGGGTTTGGCCAGTCAAGCAATTACAAATCCATGTAACAGTCTTCATCAGTGAGTACTGGTATAGTTAGTTCTTTTGATCCTGACATTACCCCTGCCCCCAACTTGCAAGCCGCACCACATTTTCCCAACTTATTGAAGCTATAGTGGTGGAGGCTGCCCAAGCCTTACATCTTTGTGGGCAATACTCACCATGTCCTGAGAGCTTTGGCGGAGGTCCAGCTCTCTGTCCTGTCACCCTCACAGCCACATATGGTGGGAACGTGGGAGAGGGCCTTCTTGTAGCTGTTGCAGAGCTGTTAAATTCTCTTCCCAGAGAGGCTAGACTGGCACCCTTCATTCTATCTTTCCACCAGCAGGTAAAAATATTTTTATTCCAACTGTCCTTGAAGAATTAATTTTTCAGTGGAAACAGGCCTTGTATATTGTGTTGGATTTTTATTTGTTTTTGCTTTAATTTGTTTTAACTGGCTTTAATTTTATGATGCTTTAGTTATTTTTTAACTTTTGTGTGCTGTTAAGTTTTAACTATGTTCATTTTAACTGTTGCAAGCCTCCTTAAGTCCCAAACTGGGGAAAAGATGTATATAAATAAAGGAAGGATATAAATAAATATAATAACAATAATAATCTTAATAATAATTCCTGTAGCATGCAACCACTCCCATTTTAACAGAATCAGTAAAAAGAGGATGAACTACAGGTGAGAAAGGGGAATTTTTCAGAGAAGTAATGTGAACAGTTACATTGATTTAACATTAAACAAGATGACCTCCCCTCTCCTGGAAAAAAATTGCTGAAGGATCTGCAATTATGGGGAGCCCTTTTTGGATTTACCCACTGAACTCCTAAAGCTACTTCTGCTTTTGAAGCTTAAACAGTGATCAGAACTGTTACTTTAACTTCCAGAATCCCTCTGCCAGCAGAACCATGTTCATAGTGGTTTGATGGATTCTGGGAACCATTGTCCAAAAAAGCAGTGGCTCTAAGCTTTACAAGATTTTAAAAAATCAATGAGAAAATGAGATGGGAAAAGATTGCAAAAACTGCCAGGCTAATAGCACAGATTTGAGTTTAATGTTAATGTGCCTGAGAAGCCAGTTTGTCAAGTGAGTCATAACCACCACCCCCTTATTGGTTCCCATTTATTCTTGAGATGGTATGAATCGAGCTTATTTTTGATCCATATCAGTCCATCCAATCATGTGACACTTCCATTTATTGAAACTTATCTTGGCCATCCATCTATTGGTTTTCCAGATGCATTCATCTAAGTAATCTCTCCATGTCTGTCACTTGGACAATATCTTGTCTTCCTGCATTTCTTGAAGATTTCTTTTTGAAGCACATGATTTGTGTTTAAAACTGACAGCTCCAAATACAGATGTGTTTGCATTTCCCTGTATACTGAGGCAGCTTTCTAAGCTGCCAAAATGGAAGAAGGTAAGCAGTTAGGCTGCAGTCTTATTGTATGCATACTTATATGGGAGTAAGCACAACCTGAAACAATGAGTCTTTCTTTAGAGTAGACACTCTTGAGAATATGGTATTAAACAGTATTGCTGCAAAAGTGAACAAGTTTTAGATGATGCTAATTCATGTTGTGCCTACAAGTTTTCACACAAAATGAACTAATGCTTTACATATATCATACAAAAGCAAAAATGCTACAATTTATAGCATACCATCCAACATTTCACAGAAAAAAAAATCAGGACATGTGTGGTCAAAAAACATCACAGTATGGTCAATAGCAAAAGAAGAACAGACAAGCTAGGAGAGGCTGTGGCAGTTTAATTTTGCCTGAACCTACTGGGAAGGGCAAGATTCCACTCACGCCTCACTTCTTCCCCTGCCCAGATTTAATTGAAAGAAAACTACTTTTGCACTTTGAGCTCAGTTTGAGCTTTGTAATCCATAGCAACTCTGTCTTGTCCACATTTACTTTTGGTTGTTTGTGTGCCCATTACTGGACAAATCACTCTACCGCTCAGCCTTCTCCTGAGCAGAGTTCCATGTAGAGGAGGAGGATGAAAGGTGAATGCACTACCTGGCTTTTTCCAAAGGAGAAAGATGGCCAAAAAAAGGAGGAAAGCTCATCACTCACCCTGCAAGGCACCTCTGCTGTTTGGCTTTCTCCCAAGGAGGAGAAGCAAACATTTGCCCCTCAAGGCTTCTCCACTACCTGGCTTTCTCCAGAGGAGAAGGCCAGGTGGTGGAGGAGGAGGATAGGTGGACACTCACCCTGCAGGGCTCCTCTGTTAACTGGCTTTCTCCTGAGGAGAAGGATGGGTGGTGGAGGAGGAAGAGGAAGACACCAGCTTCCTCCTGAAAAGGCTGGGTAGCAGAGGAAGAAGAAGGGAAAACACTCTCCCCTCAAAACTCCCAAGGAGAACTCCTGGAGGAGGATATGGAGGCCCATTTTAGATTGGCAAAAAGAGGTGTGTTGAAGGCTGCATGAAAGCCCAGCCTTTAGATGAGAAAAAGGGAAAGTGTGCCATGAAAACACTATTTTGGCATTTTAAGGGAGAAGAAGTGCTTTAAAAAGGAGCTGGCCCATTTTACATTGGCAAAAAAAGGTGTGTTGATGGCTGCATGAAAGCCCAGCCTTTAGATGAGAAAAAGGGAAAGTGCGCCATGAAAACACTATTTTGGAGTTTTAAGGGAGAAGAAATGCCTTTAAAAAGTAGTTTGATTTCCCCACTAGTTTTTTAAAAAGGGCACAACATTGCTATTGCATCTAAAGGCTAAGGTGTAGTTGAACGGTTAAATGGGGCTCTGTCTCTTTAAAGCGCCCATTTAAAGGCAGCGATACAGGTGCGGATCATAATGGATCGTGGATTGGGAGCATGCGTGGTGTGGACTTCACCTCTAATTAAAACGCTCAATGCCCTGCAGGTGTAAAAGCTGGGGTTTATCCGCGAAGTTTTTTAAAGCTCCCAAATCCTAGCTCCACCCCTAATCCGAACCCTAGACATGCACAGTAGGGACTCTGGGATGCCGTTACTGTTATTCTACTGTGGATAATATGTCAATTCATTAACAAAATAAAGGGGTTCATTCATGATGCACCAGTGCAACGGCACAGTTTAAAAAGGCGAAGGAAACGCAATGATAATTTGACGGATCCTCATAAGTATACATTTGTCCTGCGCAACTGCCGGCTGTGAACTGCTCTATTGCGCAGTTCCGAGCTGGCAATGATAATTTGACTGTATGGTGTAACTGCATTTGCGCAGTTCGCAAACCTGCGCAGTTGCGCAGCACAAATGTATACTTATGAGGATCCATCAAATTATCATTGCATTTCCTCTGCCTTTTTAAACTGTGCCGTTGCACTGGTGCATCATGAATGAACCCCTTTATTTTGTGAATGAATTGACATATTATCCACAGTAGAATAACAGTAATGGCATCCCAGAGTCCCTACTGTGCATGTCTAGGGTTCGGATTAGGGGTGGAGCTAGGGTTTGGGAGCTTTAAAAAACTTCGCGGATCAACCCCAGCTTTTACACCTGCAGGGCATTGAGGAATTGCGCAGTTCGCAGCCGGCAAGGAAAAAAAAATTTAAAGGTTCACCACGACTAAAAGCCGCGTTCATTGCCGCCCATGTAGCTGCTCCGCCTGTGTTTGTAGCGTTCTGACAGCTTCCCATGTAGCTCCTGAGCCACAGAAAAGACCTCAGATAAGTCGTTCCCAAACCTCTTAGTCTAGCAGCCTTGTACCTTTTAAATGCACACCTGCAGTCTAGCTGCTAAGCATTAAGGAAAGTGCAACTTCATGTCACACTTTCCTGCCAATCTAAAAAGCCCCGGAGAAGATCAGAAAAGGCTCTTCTGCTGCTTGGCAGTTGTGTAGGTCTGATGTAGAGCCAAGCATAATCAGCATATTGATAAAAATCTTCCCTCCACCATCAGATGAGCTTTCCTAGTAATTTCATGTATACATTTCAGTTAAAATCAAGAGTGGGTTCATTACCCCATTGATAAGGGTGAGTGGGCTCATGTGGAAAAAGCAAATGAATCAAAGTCCATTCTGTTCTGTTTTCTTATGTGTCTTAAGGAAGTAATCCAAAATCTGCACAAAAATCAACTTTTAAAATAATATTTAAAATAAAAATAATTTAAAATAATAAAGTACCTTCAGTGGAGTCTGAGGACAGAATTTCTTCAAATTCTGGGGGAGACAGAGATTAGCTGCTCTCAGTATGCATACTGAAAATGGCACCTGGATCTGTGATGACAGCCATGTTCCCTGCTGAGTGTGAAAGCATATCTTCGTTCCCATCACTCCTGGGGAGCGTAATTGTGACAAGAACCCTGTGATCCCATCATTTTGGAAATTAGTGTCTTTTATAATATTAACAAAAATAGAAGAAATTAAGCATCGGTTTATCTTGTCAGGGATCAGATAGGAGAATGGTTTCTGAAGCAGCCTTTGATCTTATCCATACCTACATATATGAGTTGGGCAGAGTGAAACAAGATTGTACATTTGGGCATTCAGATTTTTTGAATTCCTCCACTGAGCCTCATTTGACTAGTTAGTTGAACCCCTCCCTCCCTCCCTCCCTCTCTTTTAAAAGATACGGGAACACTTTAGTCCTTTTTACTCCAGTTGGTTAAGTCTGAAAGGCCCTGTGGTTTTAGCAGATATTCTGTGGTATACAACCTATACTGGGATGGGAGGAGACTAGAAACTGGAAATAAACATGCAGCCAGATCAATAATGAAAAAGATACCATTTCCACCTCCACGCCTTCCAGCTCTGTGCTGTCTTCCTTCCCTCTGTGCTGTCTGGCACTGAAATCTTGATGTTCTTTGAATACTCTCACATTCTTGTCACATTTTCCTTTAATTTTTCTCATATTTCCCCCTTCTTTACTTGATACCACTACGTGATCTGAAATCTCCAACTGCTCTTCCATCCTATTTTAAAAGCACTAAGGCAAATAATGAATTGCACTTTTAACAATGGCCAAGTCTTAAATCAATCGATTATCCTTGCCATTTCAGGGAAGCCTTACTAGCTTCCTTCCTGACCTCTAGATCCATGAATATTTGAAGCATCTCCAATCTTAATAACTTTATGAGCCATATATCTTCCATTTTAAAATCTTTTTCTTATTATTCTTAGCCTCCTTTTGCTGCATTGCACAATCTCTTCTGGCCATTTCTGATGCCTGACATTTTATACCTTTCATAAGCTTCTTTCTTATCCTTAATCATGTTCTGCAATTCCACACTCATCTTCTTTTCCTTCCTTTGGAAAAAAAAATAAAGGAACTTGTTCATTTATTGCTTGATGGCACATATAACTTTCAGTTGAACAGTGGATTTGCATGTCTGCCCTTTTCTCTCCTCATTCAACTTCCTTGATGTCATTTCATTCTTTTTCTTTATGTACTTTTTTGTTATGGCCTATTATGTGGTAACAAATACAAAAGCTGCAGATATAAAGATCAGATATAAAGCTCCAGCTTGTCAACATCTTATCTGAATTGTGGTTCCCAGAACCAGATACAGTATTCCAGGTTAGGCCTGACCAAAGCAGAATAGAGTGGTGGAGGAACAAAGTGGCAAAATAACCTTGGAGTATTCCTTTCCTAAGAAAAACCTGTGAAATTCATGGGGTTTCCATAAGTGGACGGGCAACTTGAAGGCACATATGGACACACACACTATTTCACCTGGCAACCCTAGCTGTAGATTCTCCAGAGACAACTTCTCTTCCCCTCCCTCCCTTCCAGCATTAATTAGACTTTTCTTTGACATGGTCTGAGCAATTGTGGTTAATGTCATCATCAAGCTCCACCTTTGTGTGACATCCTCAGGCACACTCTTTAGGTCTCAGGAATGGTCTGAGAAATCTCAGGGACTGGGACACTTCTGACCCAGCAAACCTAACCCTCATCCATTTACCCACAAGATGGTGTATACTCACTCCCTCTTGCACATTCTCACACACTGTCTGCTACATGTTTTATCCTGGGGTGTAACCAAGCACTGGAGGAAGGGAAACAGGAAACAAGCACTGGAGAATCCCAGACTCAAACACTCCTAGAATCCCCCATCCAGGATGAACAGTAGGCATGCTAGCTAAGAAACTATGGATGTTGGCCCATTTTAAAAATATTCAAACTCTGCTCTACACTCTTCCAGGGTTTCCTACTTGATTCTGAAAATTGTTTTTAACTGCCTTCAGGTCAACCCCAACTCATGGTGAACCTGTGTATGAGACATCTCCAAGACCCCCTATTTTCAGTCTCTCTGCTCAGGACCTGCAGGCTCAGGCTCATGATCTTCCTGGTTTAGTCTAGTCATCTGGCGTGAAGTCCTTCTCTCTTTCTTTTGTCTTCCACCTTTCCTAGCATTATTGTCTTTTCTAATGAGTCATGCCTTGTCATGAGGTAGCCAACATATGACAGCCTCAATTTCTGCATCTTGACTTCCAAGGATAGTTCAGGCTTAAACTTTTCTAGGAGCCATTTGTTTGTCTTTTTGGCCATCTATGGTATCCTCAGCACTCTTCTCCAGTGTCACATCTCAAATTAATTTATTTTTTTTTCCATCCCCTTTCTTCACTGCCCAGCTCTCACATATATAAATGGTGATGGGGAATATAATGGCTTGGACTATTATTACCTTAATGCACAATTGTATATCTTCACACTTTAGGATCTTGTCTAGTTTCTTCATGTTGTTGTTGTTATTACATGTCTTCAAGTTGCTTCCAACTTATGACAACCCTGAAGTGAAAATATCATGAGGGTTCCTTGGCAAGATTTGTTCAGAGGAGGTTTCCCATTGTCTTTCCCTAAGGCTGAGAACAAGTGATTTGCCCAAGGACACCCAGTGGTTTTCATGGCTGAGCTGGAAACCAAGCCTTGGTCTCCAGAGTCATAGTCCAACACTAGCTGCTCTTAAATGCACTGCTTTGTCCAGCACTAGCTACTCTTTAATGCTATGCTTTGAAATTCTCAAAGCAGAATTGCATCTCTTTAATTCGACTCCTGTGCTGCTTTCAGCAGCTTTCCTCCTATTTCATTCCTCTGACTTCAGTGGAATTGCACAGGCTTAAAACAGGGAATTTGCTGAGAACAATCAACCATTGCCTAATTGCCACATGCAGCTGCCACTGATATCAAGCAAAGCTCCAAAAGGAGGCTCCTGTGTAGAATATAAAAGCATCTACCACAAGCATCTGAGGGCCAGGGTCTGCCTTTTAATTTAAATAATCAGGATTCAAGCCCATGTGTAATTCTTCTAAAGTCTCTTATCTCAATTACTTCTAAATGTTCCATTGCCTTCTGCACAAAACGGCAATTACTCTTCTTCCTACTGTCTGATCTCTTCTAAAGAGTCGCTGTCCCTTGGCATTTACCAGATTCTGACTTTGCTCAGTGTTATTGTGCTTTTAATATTGGATGAATTACAAATATTTATATTGCAACAGGGATCTTGATACAAGTTTATCCACTGGCTGCCTTTAAATTGGGGGGGGGGGGGTGTCCCTTGCCTCATCCAGACATTTTTACTGTCTTCATTACCATAAAATACTAGCCAATAAAGCCTCCATGCCTTTTTGTGCAGCTTATTAAGCTGGCCACTGCTGATTCTATTATTGCTATAGGCTGATATGATCATTTGACTGCAAAATATGATGTTCTTCATTCCACATCCATCCATGTGGATGATTTTGGTTTGGTTTTGTATTGTTTTATTTATTTTAGAATGAGCACTCTGCAGACCCATTGATTGACAGATCTGATTTGATTTACATCCCACCCTTCTCCCAGAACTGGTACCTGCAGCAAGTAACAACATAATTTTAAAGAATAATTAGAAAAATAAATGTACCTGTAATAAGTTTCATCATTAAAACAGAAGTAATTTCAGAACAGAATGCTTATAGCAGAAAGAAGTTATAACAATATTAGTTTAGTTTGAGTATATATGCAGATAAATTGAAGTGTATGAAAGAATAAACTTCATATGAAAATATACAACATTTATGTATGAGAACAGTGTAGGCAAAATGGGGTCAAAAACAGGACATACAATTGAATCCTGTAAACTAAGATTATCAATATAAATGAGAAAAAACTACAAATTCTGGGTGCAGAGTAGCCTTTAAAAGCTGCCTGCCGTTCTACAACTCTCCAGCACAGCTGAGTGGGTGCAGAGGAGCCTTTGAACACCTGCCTGCTATCCCCCAAGGACTCTGAGCCTGCCCTTCCCTCCATGTTGAACCTCCCGTCCACCTGGGCGTGAGACATCGATGGCAGAGGAGTTGGGAGGCTGCTTTTTCACTCATTTCATGTGGGGCTTAGAGAGATACAGACATCTAGTGATTGGATGAGAGGAGGAGGATGAAGAAGGTTAGTCGGTCCCACCCTTAGCTGTTCTATTTTATTTTGTTTTAAAGGTTTAACTATTTTAACTGTTATTGTGTTGTATTATTATGTAATGGTGGGGGGTTGTAAGGCATTAGTATAATGTGATTATTGTTTGTATTTTGCATTTTTATTCTATGTTTTAATATTGTTTGATTTGTCATGTATTTTTTTGTTTTTGATATTTATTGCTATTGTTAATTGTTACTGTTATTTTATTGTTTAATGTACTGCTATGTTACATTTGTTTTTTTTATTTCATGTTTATTGTTGTTTCATATTTGTATTATCCCTTTTGTTGTAAGCTGCCTGGATTCCTAGTGATTGGGTAGCATATTATTATTATTATTATTATTATTATTATTATTTTGTAATTGATGAATTCTTTGAACTCTAAATACACTGATGTAACTAGGGAAATTTCATCAACCCTGACATAACTGTATACTGTGATCATCTCTGCTTACTGAATAAAGTTTTTCTGAACTGCTGAAGAGAGCCCTGGTGGTGCAGTGGTTAATGCCTGTACTGCAGCCACTCACTCAAAACCATAAGGGGGCGAATTCAATACCAGTAAAAGGGCTGAAGCTCGACTCAGGCTTGCATCGTTCCGTGGTGGCTAAAATGAGTACCTAGATTGTTGGGGACAAGTAGCTTACAGTTGTAAACCACTTAGACACTGCTTAGGCAGTATGAAGCGGTATATAAATGAAGCTGTTTGTTTGAAGGTGTGTGTTTCTGAAGTGGAATTAGCCTGTACATTACAAACAGATGATGTTAGCACCAGACTATTATTGGCATGCATGAGAGCAATAATTTGTACTGCATTTTCTGTAAGGATGTGGGGGGGAGGGGGAGGAATGCATCATTTATTTAGTTATCATTTGGGGCTTTTTAGATTGGCAGGAAAGTGTGACATGAAGTTGCACTTTCCTTAATGCTTAGCAGCTAGACTGCAAGCCCCAGGTGTGCATTTAAAAAGTACAGGGCAGCTAGACTGAGGTTTTTTCTGTGGCTCCGCAACTACATGGGAAGCTGTCAAAACGCTACAAACACAGGCAGAGCAGCTACATGGGCGGCAAGGAACGTGGCTTTTAGCCGCGCTTTAAACATTTTTTTTCCCTTGCTGGCTGCGAATTGCACAATTGCGCAGGTACATCATACAGTCGGAGCTTATCACATGGGGGAGTACAGGACCATTCCGAAAGAGGGAGAAAGTGAGGTCAGTTCGGAAATGCACATGATTACGCACAAGCTCATCACACACAAGACAAGAGAGCATCTACACAAAAAGAAAATGCAGAGTCAATATGAAAGAATTCATCACATGTGAACATACTGGTCGGCTTTCTGTTGCAAATTAAGGCATCTTGGGAAATGGTAGCAAAGGCTCATGGGAGTTGTAGTCTGTGTTCTGTCAGAGCATTATATTGAGTTGTCTTGAGGTTTCAGCCCTCTGTCCAGGAGGGATTCCCATATGTCCTCCATTCTTGAGCAGAGGCCCCCCTTTTCCAAGTTGACCAGGCACGTCCTCCTTTGCCAGGACACATCCTACTTTTCCAGCCTTCTTTTTGAAGAGGAAGCAGGAGGGCCAGGCGTGCTCTGGCCAGGCTCTGGGGGTCTCTTCCTGGCTCCTTCCTTCCCTCCCTCCCTCCCTCCCCGCTGCCTTCCTCCTCCCTTTGGCTGAGAGAGTGTGGCTTGCAGGGAGGCAGGGCAGCGGAGGTGCTCCAGGTCCCTCCCCTTCTCCTCCTCCTCTTGCCAGCTTGCCCTGGCCTGGCTGAGTGCCTCTAGTGCCCTGCTGTCTCCCTAGAAGTCACACTCTCTCAGCCAAAGGGAGGAGGTGAAGGAAGGTGCAGGCGCACTCTGGCTGGGCTCTGAAGGTATCTTCTTGTCTTGGCACCTTCCTTCCCTCCGCACTTGTATCGCTACCTTTAAATGGGTGCTTTAAAGAGACAGAGCCCCATTTAACCGTGCAACTATACCTTAGCCTTTAGCTGCAATAGCAATGTTGCGCCCTTTTAAAAAAAAGTAGTGGGGAAATCAAACTACTTTTTAAAGGCACTTCTTCTCCCTTAAAACTCCAAAATAGTGTTTTCATGGCACACTTTCCCTTTTTCTCATCTAAAGGCTGGGCTTTCATGCAGCCATCAACACACCTCTTTTTGCCAATGTAAAATGGGCCAGCTCCTTTTTAAAGCACTTCTTCTCCCTTAAAATGCCAAAATAGTGTTTTCATGGCACACTTTTCCTTTTTCTCATCTAAAGGCTGGGCTTTCATGCAGCCTTCAACACACCTCTTTTTGCCAATCTAAAATGGGCCAGCTCCTTTTTAAAGTACTTCTTCTCCCTTAAAATGCCAAAATAGTGTTTTCATGGCACACTTTTCCTTTTTCTCATCTAAAGGCTGGGCTTTCATGCAGCCTTCAACACACCTCTTTTTGCCAATCTAAAATGGGCCATTTGTTGTTCTTTTTGTTGCTCTGTGTCTCCAGTTTGTTTCCAGCTTATGGCAACCCTAAAGCAAAGCTACAAAAGAAATGGTTTGTTGTGTTGCTTTTTTGCAAGATTTGTTCAGAGGGGTCTTGCCTTTGACTTCCTCTAAGGCTGAGCGAGTACTCCCCATAAAAAATATGAATGCAAATGGATTCACTCATTTACTTACTTATTTATAGCATTTTTCCTTCACTTTATAGCCTGAAAGATTCAAAAACCATTTTCATATCATTAATTTTAAAAAAGAAAGACTATGCCCACAGGCTTACAATCCAAATAATTTAATATAAAAGGAAAAGGCAAGGTAAGAGAGGGAAGAAAGTTAATCCAGGCACCAGTTCTTAATATTCAGCACTTATTATATAATGACCAGTTTAAAAAGGAAAAGGATGAAAAAGAAGAAGTTTCACTGGAGAAGAGAAGCTCACTTGGGGTGGTCTTTCAACAAGAGTGACAAAATTGACTTTTCCCCCATCTCCTCACTGCACCTTGACAAAATGGATGCTTCCCGGCTCCCAATTAACCACTTTCCAGATGATAAATAATGGCAGGGTGTACTGTAAAGATGTGGTAATCTCTGTATTGCATGTGAGTGTGTGCCTTCAAATTGCCTGATTGTCTTTTCTCCAAAAAGATAATTTCAGCTTACTCCATCTCCTTAACTCTTTCTTTACCTCTTTCCATTTATTCACATAGTTATTGCTGTATAATTCTGTACTTTTGTACGTTATCCATATCCCTAAATATTTCAGTTTTTTCACAACGCAACAATGGAACAATTCCATAAGTTGTTCTTCTTCCTACTTGCTTAAATTCTTTGTTATCAAAACTGTTTCTGCTTTATTAATTTTGAATCCTGATAGTTTTCTGAAGTCTTCTATAATTTGAAATAATTGGTTTATCTGGTGGTTAGGGTCTTCTAGTATCACCACTAAGTCATCTGCAAAGGCCTTCAGTTTGTATTCTTTTCCTTTCAATCTAGTGCCATTTATGTCCCTTTTTCCTCAAATTTTGTTATTTAAAATTTAAAAAAAAATGAAAATAAAGGAGAAAGGGGACAACCTTGCCTTGTTCTTTTTTCAATTTCAAATGTCATTGATTACTTCCCATTAATTATTAATTAAGCTTCTTGTTTCTCGTAAATCATTTTAATCCAAGTAAAAAAAAAAATTCTCCCACTCCCATCCTTTTCAGAACTTCCAGTAAACAGTCCCAGTTCACATTGTCAAATGCCTTTTTGACATCTACGAAAATCAAAGCAAGCTTCCTTTCATTGTTACATTTCATTGTTATGGGTTTCCATGGCTAAGTGGCTATTTTGAGTGTTGGTCTCCCAGAATCCTAGTCCAAGATTCAAACCACCAAACCAGTTACATTATTTTCTAGTAATAATATTCATTCAGAAATCAGGTACCAAAATTTTACTGAAGTTAAGCTGGTATAGAACTTGTTCATGGCTGGATGAGAGACTGCATGAAAACTCTATATATGCACTCCTTTAAGACCCTTAGTGTAAGAAGTGGTAGGCATATAATGAAGAGGAGGAGGATCAACATGTTTACCTCTTGCATCTTCAGAAGTAAAGCATTCCAAACACTAATCTTGTTACTGCTTATTTGTGGAAAACCAAGGAGTGTGTATATTTTACAGTTCTATGATGGCTGCACAAAAAGTTATTTGTCGTGTGCATAGAATTCAATATCCTGAAAATGTCAGTTTTCCTTAAATAGAACAGTAAGTTTCTGGCTCTTTAGGCATGAAAAGGTTGTTGACTCAACATTACATTTCAAAACTCTTGATGACTACAGGTTGAAGAAATTATATAAAACAAATAATTTCTGTTTAAACAGAAGCAACTTTGTTGAATTTCTGTCCCTCCTGTGTCAGGAGGAATCAGATAAATGGGAACACTGTACACCAAGTTGACCAGGTCTTGAAATGTGCTGATGCTTCTGTTTCTTTTATTTGGTTGGTTGTTTATGCTTGAAATATAATTATTCATCCTCCAAAAGAATACTTCTTTCTATTACTTTGATTTTCCTGTCTGTGTCTAACCAATCATCAGCTGAGGTTATATTAACTAGCAAAGAGAAAGAGTAAGGGGAGGAGAAACAAAGAAAATATTGTTCAAGTGACATAAATACATCCAGCTTTCCTCTTATTGTTCTACAAACTAGACAAAAAAACTCTTTCTGCCTTTTATATGAGCACTTTAAAAAAGGCTTCTTTCCAGGGCCGAATTGTTCTACTGATGGGCGGGGGGGGGGGGGGGAGTCATCTTACCTTAAACTATGGAATGGTGGGGAAAATATCTGCTGTTGTTGTCGTGTTCCTTCAAGTAGTTTCTGACTTATGACACCCTAAAAAAAAAAAAAAAACTATCACAGAGTTTTCTGGGGTTGACAGTGTGTAAATTGTGCAGGGTCACCCAGGGGATTCCCAAAACCAAACAGGGAACTCTGATCTCCAGAGTCATAGTTTAACACTCAAATCACTACTCCAACCTATATGGATGCTATACATCTCAAAACATCACATTACAAAATCACTGTATACTATCATTTCCTTTTTGAAAAATATATTACCGTATATACTCGAATATAAGTTGACCTCATGTATAAGTCGAGGGCAGGTTTTGGGGCCAAAATTATGGATTTTTATATGACCCATGGATAAGTCGAGGGTAAAACATAAGGGCATGTAATAAAGGATCGAAATGATGAAACAAAAGAAAACAATGCCAAAGAATTTACAAAAATCCAGCAGACATAGCACTATGCTCACTTTAAAGGCTGGATGAATGAAAGAATAGAGGGAGGTCAGTGCTTCCAGGACAAATTACACTCTTTCCTTTCACCAGGGATGGTTCCCTTTTTAAAAAATGAGGGTTAAAGTAAAGTAACTACATTGACCCATGGATGAGTCGACTTAGGTTTTTTGGGTCAATATTTTACCTCAATTTCTAGACTTATTAGAATATACAGTATATTAATTCTTTTTTATTCACAGTGATCATGATATTTTACAAGGTATTTTTACAATATACATTCCTATATTGGTTTGAGGCAGGTAACAACAATTCAAAAACAATAAAAATCAAACAGATTGACAAAATTTAAAATGTAGTAAAATATAACAATTCAAATTCCCTATCTTCTGCCCACCCTAATAATAACTGAACCTAATAAAACTGGATCTAATTCTGGATGATTAGCATTCAGCCATCGTAGCATTTCAGGATAATTTTACCAGTCATCTTTAAAGGGCTATTAGTCATAGAATCATAGAGTTGGAAGAGACCACAAGGGCCATCCAAACCAACCCCCCCCCTGCCATGCAGGAAATCTCAATCAAAGCATACTCAACAGATGGCCATCCAGCCTCTATTTAAAGACCTCTATGGAGGGAGACTCCACCACTCTCTGAGGGAGTCAAACAGCCCTTACTGTCAGGAAGTTCCTTCTAATGTTGAGCTGGAATCTCATTTCCTATAGCTTGCATCCATTGTTCCAGGTCCTAGTCTCTGGAGCAGCAGAAAACAAGCTTGCTCCCTCCTCAATATGGCATCCCTTTAAGTATTTAAACAGGGCTATCATATCACCTCTTAACCTTCTCTTCTCCAGGCTAAACATTCTCAGCTCCCTAAGGCGTTCCTCATGGGGCATGGTTTCCAGACCCTTCACAAGTTTAGTCTCCCTCCTTTGGACACACTCCAATTTCTCCACATCTTTTTTGAATTGTGGTGCCCAGAACTGGACACAGTATTCCAGGTGGGGCCTGACCAAAGCAGAATAGAGTGGCACTATTCCTTCTCTTGATCTAGACACTACACTTCTGTTGATGCAGCCTAAAATCTCATTGGCATTTTTGGCTGCCACATCACACTGTTGACTCATGTTCAACTTGTGGTCTACTTGGACTCCCAGATCCCTTTCACATGTGGTCTCGTTCAGCCATTTTATATCTGTGCATTTCATTTTTCTGTCCTAAGTGCAGTACCTTACATTTCTCTGTGTTGAAATTCATTTGTTAGCTTTGGCCCAGCTTTCTAGTCCATTCAGGTCATTCTGAATTTTGATCCTGTGCTCTGGGGTATTAGCTACTAACCCTAATTTGGTGTCATCTGTCATCCAAGTCATTGTTAAAGATGCAGAATAGTCATGAAACCCCAGGGAAGTACACAGTTCATAGTGCTTTTTCTTTGCCACATGTAGGTATCTATTGATACAGAAATTTCCAACCCTTGCTTCGAGCACTCTTGCACCTCTCAAAACAGCTCATAATACTTTAAAACTACAGTTGTTGAAATGCCAAAAATAGAGGCAAAACTGCAAGAAAAAGCAATCTTTTTCTGTCTTTAGTGACCAGCAGATGACAAAGCAGGGAGCATCTACATTTTGTGGACAGAGGTTAGAAGACTTACAATTTGGATTCCTAGAACCTATTTCTCATTTCCATTTAACTGCAAGGAAGTTGCTTGGGTTCTACACCCATGCCTGGTGTCAGCGATAGACTGGACGAGGCTGAACAACTGAAGCTTGATCCAGGCAAAGTAGAGGTCTTCCTAGACCATCAAAAAGCAGATCAGGGAATAGGGATCCAGGCTGCAACTGCACTGCAGAAATAATCCAGGTTGACACCACTTTAACTGCCATGGCTGCATGATATGGAATTCTGGGAGTTTTATGAGAGTAGCCTTCTCTGTCAGGGAGTTCTGGGGCCACAAGGAACTACAGTTCTCCGAATTCCATAGCACAAAGCCATGGCAGTTAAAGTGGTGTCAACATGGATTATTTCTGTAATGCAGATGCAGCCTCAGTATATGCTGGGTGGAGTAACAATCCTCCTGAAGAGACATATTTGCAGTTTGGGTCTGCTTCTGGCTTCCCAGTTTGCAGCAACAGCCAGGGGGACATTTTCACAATTAAAGCTAATGATGCCTGTCCCCTGGAGACACCTGACTTGGACACAATGGGGCGATCTAGACCACCCAAAAGGGGTGGTCCACAATCGCCCCAGGAAGTGCCGGGATGGAGCCAAGGTTGCCATACTGTCAGCTTCCATGGCCCCCATCCCGCTGCTTCCGGAGGCCGTGGGGAAGTGGCAAACTGCCGGTTCCCCGCGGCCTCCAAGCGGGGTGCAGCAGGTGCCCTGGGCGCCCACTGCACCCCGTTTGCGGAGGCGGGGCCAAAGGGAGGAAGGGGCCACTGCCGCAGCCCCTTCCTCCCTGGGTCTTTGCCGTGGCTATCTAAAGGCCGCGGCAAAGACCCGACAACAAAAAGGAGCTCCGTTAGGAGCTCCTTTTTTGCGCCTCGGAAAGGGTGCAATTTGCACCCTCCCGCGGTGCAAAATAGTCATCATGTGCACAGCATGTCTAGCAGCTGCGCACATGATGACACTTTGAACGTGCATCCATACGCTTTAGGCCTAGGGAGGGTGTAAAAGCTACTCCCTCCCTAACCCTAAAGGCGGGCTTTTTAGCCCTTAAAATGCTGCTTTGTGCCCGTCTAGAACGGGCCAATGATATATCTCTAAATTGCATCTCATTTTGATTACCTTAATGGGATTAATTTCAGTTGTTTGGAAACTTCAATTGGTCCAAAATGCTGTGACCAGCCATTTCACCAGAATTGGTTATTGGTAAGATATAATCCCTCAATTACAACAGCTCCATTGGCTACCAATCCATTTCTAATTAAAAATACTAATTATGACTTATATACCCTATACTACATGGAACAATGCAACATGAAAGACCACATTCCTCCTGACTAGGCTTCGAGATATGCAGGTGAGACCCTTTTCTCCATCCCACCAAATTAAGAGGTATCTCTATGGAGGACATGAGATAAAGTCTTCTCAGTGGACCCTCCCAAATTATAGAACTCCTTTCCAAAGCAGTTTAGGTTCTTTTGTCCCTGCTGTGAGGTAAAGATCTTTCTGTTCAGACAGGCCTTCAGCAATTTACTCACTGTCTATACAACCACAGGTTTTAAACAGGCAGAAGTGCCACAATCATGAATATGTAACATAACTGAAACCGAAACAATTATGAATACGTAACTCAGGATTATAAATCCATAACTGCAATGTAGGATGCCAACCAATGTTCCTTATTAGTATGGCTTTTAAACTGTTTTATTCTAATTTGCATTTTAATATTATGATTGAGTTAATTTGTATTTCAATGTGCACAATTTATTGCATTTTAATTGGATTTTGTTTTGTTTTGTTTTGTTTTTGGTAAATTGTGGTGGAAGCTTCCTGTCATCCCAGTCTGGAGTGAAAGGCAGGATATAGATCAAATAAATAAATCCCTTGTGGCAATGCAAGCTGTGGGATTCTGGAAGCTCTAGGCCTGAAATAATTTTAATGGTGGGGCGATTGACTGATTTGTAGGCAGTTTACACATGTCTCAGATCAATTATCCTTATTTGGCAAAGCATGGCAGAACCACTCCTGGCTGGTGCAGACATTTATTTTAATCAGTTGAGGGCTACAGTCATCATAGATCAAATATCTAGAGAAAGCATTCAGATTATTTCACCTGGCATAGCATGTCAGACACAATGCTTTTCAGAGGAGTCACTTTACACATTAAATGATAAGACATTAAGAGTTGGGAAACCAAATAATAATATGAATGGGACCTGCACAAAATGCTGCAACAATTTCTGGTTTTCACCCCATCGCATGCTTTCTGTATCTTCATTTTTCTCTGCTGTTGAAAATAATAAATTACAAAATTTCCATAACTAAAAACCAGGGCAAGTCTGATGAAGACTGTGGAATGAAGGAACTGAAAATCCAGACACATATTTAGGCCAAAGCTTCTTTGTTTGCCCTACTTTCTGGAGTGGTATTTTTAATTTTAAAAAGAATGGGAATTTTCTTCAGAGTAATTCTATATAAAATATACTTTATTACCAGTCCTTGTTAACACAATATAAAATATATTATAATTAGTCTTTTTAAATATTTATGACATCCTGAAATTTTATGAAAGCCATGTAAGGATTCCAGGTGTCATGTCCTGAATTCTATTGGACTTTGACTCAGATAATCTCAAGATCCATGCAGTAATTTAGTGCAAGAATTTGCAGAGCTTGGAAAGTTAGTTTTAAAAAATTGCTGGTTAAAAGCTTATAGTTACAGTTAATAGTGCCAAGATGTACAAACTGATGAGTTACTGTTATAAATAGTAGTTAAAAATAATACTGTACTTTCCCATTTTTCAAAAGTAATTTGGTAGCTTTTTTAAAATAAGATTTTATTGATTAAAAATGGATACAGACATATATTACATATATTACATATAACAAACAAACGCAAAAGGAAAAAAAAAACAAATGAAGAAACAGAAACCAAACACAGAAAAGAGAAGGAAAAAAAAATTAAAGAGTTGACTTCCTGAACTTCAACCAAGTCATTATAGCCATAGAGTTTATAACTACTCCAATCTTATTTCCAATTAGTGGAACTATACAATAAATTTCTTTTTAATCATAATTGACTTTACAATCTCATTCATTCATGCCATTATCGATATTGTTCCATTAATTATATTTGCTTACATAATGTTGTCACATATCCTCATTCTTGATCTTTCTCCTGCTTAAAAAGTTGTACAGCGGCTTCCACATTTCGCTTTGCTTTTCCCAATCTTGATTTCTTAACAAACACGTAAGCTTACCTAGCTTAACCAAGTCCATTAGCTTGATCAGCCATTCATCTTCCGATGGTAGACCCTCCAATTTCCATTTGCTAGCAAAAACTATTCTAGCGCTTGTTGTAATTTGGTAGCTTTTTAAAAATCTGAATTGTACAATCTGAATTGTTGGCTGGTAGTTTAAAAGAATCTCTCCTCTCATACATCTCACTGTTTCCTTAACACTCAAAGCAAACCATGAGGGAGTGAGATGAGTCACAACACGACGAGCTGCATTTGAACTACATGATATTCCTTTTCCACTGTTTTAGTGATGCCACACAAGGGAGTGAAGTTGTGAGGGTAAGAATTAATTGCAAGTAACTAATTATTTTAATTTGTTGCCACTTACTTCTAAACTCTGAGTTGGGTAAAAAATCATTTTATTTCTCAAATTAGCCACAAAATAGAATTTTATCTAGTTTAAACTAGATATACGGTTCTATCTAATTTAATATAGTATTTCTTAATTTATGTATTTTTATACAAATTGATATAAGGCATACATACACATATGCATTTTTGTGATTCTTTAGTCTATAATTATTATTCCATGTGTATTGTCCAGACTTCTTTTCTTTCAACAGCCCTAGTCAAAGACCATATACTGGTCAAAATGCATTGGGCTAATTCGAGAAACACTTTTTAAAATATATATATATCCTGAGACTCTAGGTGCATCCACACTGCAGAAATAAAGCAGTCTGACACCACTTTGACTGTCATGGCTTCATCCTGTGGAATCCTGGAATTTGTTGTCTCGTGGACCGGGCTGAACAACTCCTCAGACTACAAATCCCAGGACCCCACAGAATGGAGTCATGACAGTTAAAGTGGTGTCAGGCCACTTTATTTCTGCAGCATAGCAATAGGCTCTGTTTCTCTTCTACATGAGAATACAGTGGTCCCCCGGCTTACAAATCCCCCGGGGTACGAAAACCCTAGGATCCGAAAGAAACCCCGGGATCCGAAACGGAAAAACCGCGCGGCCCCTTTAAATTTGCCGCGCGGTCCGTCAACTAAAGCGGTCCCCCGGGAAACGAAAATTTCCGGGTTACGAAAAGTAATCTGGAACGGATTACTTTCGTAACCCGGGGGACCACTGTAATTGATGTTTCAAGACCTTTCTCTTTCCCTTTACCCCTGTTCCAAGCTCTGGAAATTTGTTCTAGATCTGGTTATTGGAGACAAGGGAGTTTATCATACAATGGAATTTGGGGGTATAATGCAATGGCAATCCGAACGCAATAATGGGGTTTCACATTATTGCGTATGAGTGTATCTCATGCAATTTTGGGCAAAATGGAAGTCATTCTGAATGCAATCATGGGTTTTACAGTGGTCCCCCGGGTTATGAATACCCCGGGGTACAAAAACCCCAGGGTACGAAAGAGCCGGGGCCGGAAAAACGGCCCTGGCTTGCGAAAAAAAACAACCCGGGTTCAGGGGGAAAAAAACGCCGGCCCTTTAAATCTGCCGCGCGGCGCTACAAATAAAGCGGTCCCCCGGGTTACGAAGATTTCCGGGTTACGAAAGTGATTCCGGAACGGATTACTTTCGTAACCCAGGGGACCACTGTACGTTATTTCGTATTAAAGCATCTCATGCAATTTCTGGCAATGGGGGGTCATTTTTGGGAAATGGGGAGTCATTCTCAACACATTCCGAACGCAATTAGAATTCACGTAAATTTGCTAAACTAGTGAATTTACATGAATTCGAATTGGCTCCATTCAAAATTGGGAGAAATTCCTCTCCCGTGTGATAAACTCCAAGGAAATAGCACTACATAAAAACATTTGCCTATCTTGAAAGTTGGAATTTGGTAGTTTGGTGGAAAAGAAAGAATTAATCCAACACATTTGTTCACTAATTCTCCTCTTGCCCACTTTGTAACAAGAGTTCTAATTATGTTGATATACAATAAAAAAGAAAACTGTTGTTGTTGTTTCTAATTATGCCTTTTTCCTAGTTCAGGACTCAAAGTGGCTTATAACCAATTTTAAATACATTGTTAAAAATTCAAAAGATATACATAAGGTAAAATAAGATATAAGAAATCAAAAAATTAAAACATACATCATTAAACATATACCCAAGCATAACAATTAGCAAGATTCGGGAAGGCTGATGTGTTACAATTACTGCTGTAATTGCTAGAATAATGAGAGCTTAACATCCTAACATTGGGGCTTTACAGACCGCCCAAAAAGGGTGGTCTGAAGCCTCCCTTTTCTTCTGCGCACCGTCACTGTAGCAACTAGACAGTGCGGTGAAGGTGAGCAGAAGAAAAAGAAGTGCCAAATGCCTGCTCCTTTTTGTGTCGCAGTTGCAATGCAAAAAGCGCAGGCGGCGCCTTTGGACATCGCAACTGCACAGCTGTGATGGCATCGTTACATACGCCATCTAAACGATGCTTCGTAGCGACGCTGCCCCAATCACGTGTTAGGGCTGCAGGGCGTGTATACGCTCCACCTCAAGACAACCCTAGTACATTATCGGGGTGCCCTATAGCACCCGTCTGTTTAGGGCCATTGGTAGGAATATGCATTCTAAATATTGCTACCATTTAAAACCTCTGGTACTAGTGACAGAGAGCCAGAGTGGTGCAGTTGTATGACCACTAGACTATAACTCTTGTTTATTACACCGGCCCTGGTTAATGGAAATGGGGCGGAACGGAAGGGAGCGGAAATGGGATGGAATGGACAAATCACACAGATTACTGCACAGGAGAAAGCCACAGTTGCTGCCGGGAGTCGCCAATCCATTCCACATCCATCCCACAGCAGCCAATTTCCAAGAACTGTCATCCTTGGTAATCGGCTGCTATGGGACGGATGTGGAACGGACTGGGGACTCCTGGTGACAACTGCAGCATTCTCCAGTGCAGTAATCTGTGTGATTTGCCCATTCCATCCCATTTCCACTCCTTTCCATTCTGCCCTGTTTCCATTACCCAGGGCCTGTGCGATAAACTTAACTGAGACCAGGGATCAAATCCTTGTTTGTCCATGGAAACACACTGGGTGACCTTGGGCAGGTCACACTCTCTCAGCCTCAGAGGAAGGCAAAGAGCAAAGACATTCTGAACAAAATTTTGTCAAGAAAACTCCACGATAGGGTTGCCTTAGGGACAACATAAGTTGGAAATTACTTGGAAATCACAACAACCAGTGACAGAAAATGCAGATTTTACTGCAGAGTGGGAAATAGCTACACCCACATGCACACAGTGCTTAAGTATATGTGTAAAGTACAGTGGTCCCTCCACATTCACTGGGGTTAGGGGCACAGGATCCTTGTGAATGTGAGAAAACTGCATATTTAAAAAACACTATTCTTTTTACATAGGAGAACACCTCTCTAGGAATCTCCAGGTCCGCCAGTCTGCCAGAAGTTCATCATAGAATCATGCTGAAGGACTTACAAATGCCTAGAGAACTGTTTTCTCTAATAACATCTAGGTTCTCCAGCACAACTCTATGATCAACTTCTGGAAGTATTTTGCTGGAGGACCTAGAGATTTCTAGAGGGAACATATTAATCAAAAGAGCAAATAAATCCACAAAAATTAAAGTTGCAAATGTGGAGGCCTAACTGTAAAGGTACATATAACAGGGCTTTCTCCCTACACTGTCATGTCCCTACACAAGGAAGTTAGGCTGCCCCCCTTCTTTTCCGCTTCTGGCTGGCAGCCAAAAATAGTGCTGTTCTGCATGGCATTCAGTGTTTCAAAATGCTGTTTTAACTGTTTCAAAACTGAATTCTACAACTGTTTCCACACTGCTTTTAGGAGTTTTACAAAAATATTTTAGTGTGTTTTTATCTTTGTATTGTTTTAATTGGTTTTTATTTGTTCATCACATTGGGAGCCCTCTTGGGCTGGGAGGCAATACAGAAATACTATAAATAAATAAATAAATAAATAAATAAATAAGGCATTTGGATGCATTCATGATCATTGTATTCTCTAAAGTGAAGCCATATTCGGTTCTCATCAAATGGTGGTTGTCAAAATATATTACTCAGATAAAAGGTACTATTCTATTTGTTTTGAAAGAAATGATTAAGAACTGTAGAGCATGCGGATTTTGTAATGGAAGATGAAATTTCCCATCTCTAGGTCAAGAATTCAAGTGTGACCCAGATTATTGAGCCTTTTGAAAGTCATTATCCTGGGATGGCTATTCAAAAAATGTGGTAAAAGAACATACAGACTCTTCAATTGTCTTTGCATCTACCTGCCGCTTCTTTGTCTGTGTACAGTTTCTAGCTGTTGGAAATAATACATTACGAATTTTGCAAAAGTAGACATCTTGTCAAAACTTCCTTATCTAACATATGAGTTTTTCACTGCCATCTTCCTTCTCTTAAATATGCTCGAATACTGATTCCCTAGCAGTTGTGGAGTTAGGTCCTGAACAGACAGGCCAAAATAAAAATGCTTAAGGTCACTTTGGAGGTACATTTTTAAAATGACACACACACCTTAAGAGGCCAGAAGCTGTGCCAAAGCGGCGCTTCAGTCCTTAGGACTGGAACGTGGCTTTGGTGTGGCTTCTGGCCTCTGAGGACACTTGTGTTATTTAAATAGCACACTTCCAAAGTGTCCTGAAGCAGCTTTATTTTGGCCTGCCTGTTTGAGCTCTAGGTTAGCCTGTCTGCTACTCAATCTCCCCTCCCAGCCCACCTTCTGGAGGAACCAATAGGTGCACCAGGGTGATGGGTCTCACTGCAGTATGAACTGTTACGTGGTTTCTTCCCATATCTCACAGTGAAGATAGTATGCAATGTGTTGAGACAGGCTGATGATAACAGACCTCCATCCCCAAGGTTCTTTATGAGGACATTCCACTCCCAATTGCAGGTATCATACACCTGCCCATTTCCCCTAACAATGGATCAAGCCAAACTGACCTGCCCTTCATCAGACTGTGATCTCCATGAGAGGAGAAGAGTTTGAATCCAGATCTGTTCAGACCAAGTACGCTATTTTGTCCACTGTTTCACACCATTGCTCAGAATGAGTGTCTCTTTCCAATAAAGTGTTGCTTTCTTAATTTTTAAATCATTTTTCTCTGTATTCATGTACTCACATTAGACTCACTTTTTGAGATGACAAGAGTGCTATGAACCAACCACTTTCCTCAGGCACCGAGTCTGTAATCACCACATATGGGTGAACAAAGTTACATTTTTCTCTTCAATTATTCACAGTAAATGTGGGAAGGTCACCAAGGGGTGGGGGAGGCACAGTGTGCGTCATTGTTCCTCTCCATGGATACAACCACTGAATGCCTGAATGGGGCTAATCTTCACTTTTTGGCAGACAATTTTACTGTGAGCTAAACATCTCCCATGCTTAGGCTGCAGAGCGATCGTGATCCAGAATGACCTATACTGGGTATCTTAATAGGACTGCCACATCAGGATTATAGCAGGACCTGAAATTCCAGGGCCAGAACCCAAGACCCAGCGATAACCCTTTGCTAGATCACAGAAGGGTGAGCACTTATGAAGATGCCTTAAGCATACATCACAATTCAGATAAAACCAAGTCCAACAAATAAGGGGGGGAAATGCATGCCTACACTTTTCAAGGCCGTACTGTCACCTTGAGATTCCTCCCCTCCCTCTAATGACTGGAAAAGATGGTTGAAAGACACACAGGCTGTATAGACCAGCATCAAAGGCTGGCATGGGGCCAGAGTGGGGACATGGCATCTGCACGACGTATGCCTCTACTCTTCCCCATGGCGGTGTGACACTGCATGCCCCACTACACAGCAGCAGTGATGCGGTGCTCCTCTGGTGCTGCATCCAGATGACACAGCACGAAAAAGCCATGGTTCCAGCAGCTATGATGCCCTTTCCATGGCACAAAAAGGGCCCACTTTTTGTAGCTCAGGACCCCCAATCTGGTGAAGAAAGAGGTGGCTGCAGGCCACCACTTAGGGGTGGTTTGTTCAGTCTGTGAGATTGAACAGAATCACAGCACATGAGAAAGAATTAAGCACTTACTTTCAATGTGTTTATGAATGTCATCATATACATCTTCTCTGGTGCAGGATCCTGACATAAGAAAGGCCATTAACTGTATCTTGAAAATATATTGGCACTCATCTTCTGCACTGACAGCCTGTACAGACCAGCAGTATACACCAGTGTGGAGGTGTAGCATATGCATGGCAACCACCCCCATGCTGCCATCAAGTTGCACATCCAACCGCACAGCAGGGGGCAACATGGAGCTCCATTGGTGCATAGTTTAAACACTCTGTGCCAAAGGAGCACTGCGTAGGCACCACTGCAGTGGCTAGGACACCCTTTCCATGGCATGAAAAGGAGTGCTTTTTGCAGCTTCTTTTTGTGTTGCAGAAAGGCCAATTCGAGGCCATGGCATGTAGTTGCAGTAGCCCTGATCTGGCAAGGAAAGGGGCAGCATGAAGCCACTCTTTAGGGAATGTCTGTTGAGTCCCCAAGTCCTCAAGAAATATCCCAGTGAGAATAAACAATTGCAACATATGTGGACACATAACATAAACATGTGTCTCAGATACCACAAGGCAAGGAAGCAGCCAGAAGAGAGTCAAGTAGCAACACTGGGGGGGGGGGTGTAAATGAGCCCACAGATGTACAGACACAAGTACAGTGGTCCTTTTCTTCTATCCATAGCTGCTTTTCTCATCAAAAAGCAGTCAGCTTGAATGGAGCATGCAGCACATCCCACAGCCTATGGTTGTTTGACATGAGATTCATCTGTCTTCCTGGAACAACCTGACATGAAAACCTCTCTCATCTGGGAGTGTTACAAGGCATGTTGTCCTTTATATTTTAGTTTAGGAATCCATCGTGGTTTTTAGTATAGCCATGGACCTGTCTGTAAAAACACTCTACAGACACATCCACCAGAGAGGAACACTCTTTTAGTATAGCAATACTATAGTGGAGTAGAGTATCAATGCTATAGTAGAGTAGAAACCTAACAGGGATTATACATTCAGTTTGTCAAGAGCCATGTGTTACCCTAAAAGGTAGGGGGATTGGTGTCTTCACCAATAATGTCAGTGCCTCTATTTTGAGGGAATTATTAGCCCAAAAGGAGGCCTGCAAGAAGAGGATAATCTAGGAGATTTTTTATCCTGTACATACAGGTACTAACTGCAAAGAGACTCCATTTTCAGTAAATAAGAGTTTTATTTAGAAATATGCAAAGGTGCACACAAACACACAAAGTCAATGCAACCTTAAGAACACAAGGCTAAGAGAAAAAAGGGTGGGAAACATTAGATAGTGAGAAAACATGAATTAGAGGGAGTGATAATTACCAGTCCTGAAGAGAGGGTCCATGGAAGATGGAGCATGGCTCAGAAAGCATCTGAGGGTGATAAAGTGAGTGAGAGGAACTCTCTGTGCACATAGAGAGGTCTGTGAGGAAGGTTACTATGTCTGGGGCTGATATTTATATCCAGTTTCATAGGCTTGAGGGTACTCAATGCTACCACATGGTATAACAAAGACTCCATCTCATAGGAGAGGTGGGATGAGATTAAAATTTATTTATTTATTTATTTATTTATTTATTTGGGGTTTCCCGTGGAATTGAAAAAGGGACTCTGGGGCAACTGATAACTTTAATTTTGGAGTGACTCAACATTGATTGGACTTAAGACAACACCTGGATAATCAGACAGGAAAGGTAAATAGGAATACAGCCAGGGGTGAGGTAGAGAAATGGTCCTTAACTGTTTTGTTGATGGGGCTCACTTAGGCCCAGTACAGATTGGCCTTTCTGAAAAACTGGGATTGGGGCAGAGCCAGGACGTAGTGTCCTCATAATGCCACATGGCATGCAACATCATGGCATGCCTCTGGCGCTGCATCCAGATGATGAGGCGCCAAAGGAGCACCATATAGCCATGCCACCACAGCTATGGTGCCCTTTCAAGGGTGCAAAAAGGCTCCTTTTTTGCGCCCTCGAAAGCCTGGATCGGAGCCACAGCCCCAATCCAGCTAGGAAAGGGGTGGCATTCCCATGGCCCCAATACAGCTAGGAAAGGGGCAGCATCCCACCCCTTGGTCTCTATTGTGAGAGGGTGTGCCTGGGAGGGTTAGAGTGGATCAGCAAACTCATTCAGCATTTATTTTAGTACTATCTAGATTTTGATCTCCTACATGTCTTTACATCGGCATGACCTTAGTTTCCACAGGTCATCATGCCGTCACAAAAAATGGACCATAGCTGGATGAGTCCCCACTGTTTCACCTGGTCTTCAGCAACACAGAAATGGACATGTCGAGGAGGGGGGAGGCTGTTCTGCTTACAAGTTGGGGTTTGGGTGGTAGTATTGGGAAGTGTAGCTATTGAGATGTAGCTTTGACATACACAAACATCCCCCAATGCAGGATTTTTGCCACTGTGTTCTAATTGTAGACACAACAGCAGCTTTAGAACTGCTCATGTATCTAGAAAATGTACCATGAAGAGGAACTACACCTCAATGGAATAGTACATACTTCACCTTTGTATGCAAAAGATTCAGGGTTTATTTCTTAAGAACACAAGAAACACAAGAACACAGTGTCTTGGGTGTATTCCCTAAGAACACAAGAGGGACACAAGATTATATGTTTCACCATATGCAGAAGGCCCTGGGTTCATTTCTTAAGGAGAAAGCAAAGATTTTGAGCTCATTGCTTAAGAGCACGAAGTAGTAGTGGTGTTGGTGTTGGTGTTGGTGTTGGAGGAGGAGGAGGAGGAGGAGGAGGAGGAGGAGGCCATTTCTTAAGAAATATACTGAGTCATATGATTAGTCCATTTAGCCCAATATTTTTAACCTGGCCTGGCAATGGATTTCTTTTCCTAGCCTGTTACTCAAATTGCTGAGGTCCAGGGTGGACAACCACAAATTAATATGAATTAGGGAAATTCAATATTAGCTCAAATGAGAATTGCAGTATGGCTGTGGCAATATGAAGCCTGGGATAGCAACCCAAATGTATACCAGGTCCGAATCACACAGAATTCTAGAGGCAAATCCAAATAGGTTTTGTAATTTTATTAGTGGAATAGTCACAACACACACACACAACTCATACACTCATGCACACACTCAAGAGCTAGGAAGCAAAGGTGGAAGAAATTGAATATAGTATTTTGAGACCTTGCTAACAGAGATATGTTATCGACTGTGGATCTTGGTTCCAATCAATGGGAATCAGGAATGGAAAAGACTCAACAGCTGCAGTGGAAGTGGGGGGGGGGGAGGCAGCTGGCTTATTGAGGAGCCTAGTCTAGCCAAACCGACAATGTCTGCCTGTTTGCAAACTAGACCAAGACTCTGATGCAGTTAGATTGTTTTAAAAAAGGATGTCTTTGGGGCAGTACAGATAGGTGGCTCTGTGTCGGCCGTTTTTGCCCCATGTCTGTGCTGCAGCATCTGCACGCTGCAGCACAGACGAGCCCACCAAAAGGAGCTGCTCTAGGCGGCTCCTTTTTTTTTTGCAGTGTCATAAGGGCTGCAATGCAGCCCTATGACGACTCTTCCTGGCAGTGCCGTTTGGGCACTGAGCAACACTTGATCATCATGGTGCACCATGTACAAGGGTTCTGGTGAACTCTCCCGAACCCTACAATCCGCCCCAGCACGCCACGTCCCGCCCATATGTACCAGGCCTTTGACTGCTTTCTTTACAAACAGAAAAACAGAGCTTGGAAAAGTTATGTTGGAGGAGATTACAGTTCCCAGGAAAGCCATTGTAGTGTAGTGGTTTGAGTGCTGGACTAGAACATGTGAGACCAGAGTTCAAATCCCCGCTTGACCATGGAAACTCACTGGGTGCCCTTTGGCAAGCCACACTGTTAGGAAGTCTCTCACTTAGGGGAATTATAATTAGCTCAAATATGCAGAGAGGAAGGTCCTAACAAAGCCTTACGCCAGAATCGCGGTCCCAGTATTGTCTACCAGAGGTCCACCAACAAACCCCAAGACAGATGACACTAGTCCAAATGAGTTCGATGAAAATATACAATTTATTAGGGGGCATAAATATCACACACAGCAAAAGGGGCACACACACACACATTCAATGCTAGTGAAAAGGGAGGGGTAAGATTGGGAGTTAGGTTTAAGAGAGAGAGAGAGAGAGACCACTGGAAATATTACCATAGAAGTCTTCTCCTGGAAGCCTGATGGATTTGGATGATGATGATGAACACAACCGCCAAGATGAGGAGAGATTGGCCACAGGAGCTATAGGCAGAAGTCAAACTGGCGTGGACCAGCCTGTTCTCTGAGAATAGCATCAATGAGTGGTTCAAATTTGGAACCTTATATAGGGCTGAACATATCCTGAGGCTACTAGATAGGCTTAGACAAAGGTGCTGATTGCCTGGGCTTTGTTAAGCCGAGAACAAATAATCTGTGTACAATGTGCTTAGGTTTGGACACAATTCAGAGGGGAAGCCGACTTAATGGCTAAGTTGTTAAGTCAATCACTGGCTCATCAGCTGTGAGGCCAAGGCTATCGTCTTACTCTGGAGGACAGTGGCAAATCTGGTCTGGTGACTCCCAAACTTCCTATGGAGAGTTGTTTACTGGGGACTCGGTTCCTCCAAGCGGGCTTGCCTATGTGACCTCCTCGCTTGGGACTTATGGCGGGTCCTTGTATAGGTCAAGCAGAGGTCATAGTACAATCCACATGTTCTCCAAAATTTTATTAAAAGCATATATCGTAACAACACTCCCTGAGCCTCAGAGAAAGACATCCAGCCAAATATGATGATTGTAGTCCAAAACTATAACTTTTCCAAGCTCTAAAATAGACAACTGTGGCACTGCAAGTCACAGAGTGTAATTCACTCTGGCTGTGCATACCACACAGGTGGCATGTCAGCATGTGAACTGATTCCCATTCAGAAGCATTCTGTGTCCTGCAATAGCCTTAAAATGGTATTGTGTCTCATGGCATTTCAACACACAGCACCTTGCACAACATTTATGAAATCCTAGGGCAGCTCACTCAAGAGAGAGAGAGAGTGAAATTATGACTATGGTTTACCAAGTGGGAACTCTTTGTGTACAGCAATTGCTGCATGAATCAGAGCACTTCACATAATAAAGAGTGTTGTCAGCTGCCACAAGGTAAAAAGATATGTGCACACACCCACTGTCAACACCAGCTGCTGTGGTTCACCAATTATCATGGTGTATTAATTGGTTTTACTCACCAGTTTCCTGATTATCGTTGCATCATCCTTTGATGTGAAGGTGTAGGGGCTTGGAATATGTTCTTGTGACCTGATAATTATCATCCATACCTTTGTGCCTCTCTCTAAAGCACCCATTAAAGCAGTTTATCAATGATACGGTTTCCTCTATGCATGATGCCGTTTCCTCTAGCCAATTAAAACAATGCCATTGTGAAAGTCAGGTGTTTTAATAAACAATAAACAATGCAGAACAGGACATTAATGTGACAGGGTCCCAGTGATTACAGAAGAACCATTGAACATGGCTCAACATCTGAGAGCATGAGAAGACAACAGCAGTGGCATTCTCTATTGACTGGCAAACAAATGTGTGGGCTCAGTAGTGCTTTTAGAGATGAGAGCAAAGCAAGAGCCAGACGTTAGATGGACACAAGGGAATGAAAGTATCAATTCCCTTTGTGAATTATTCAAAAGCATATATCTTAATTACCATAGGCATAGTGTATAAATTACTCCTGTACCCTCCACACAAAGAGGAGCATGCCTAAGGATGTCGTCCCAGAATTCGTCTTTATTTTCTCCTCTCCAATTGGAAATACCCCTTCTCTCCACTGTGAATAAAAGTATCCTGGAGAAATTATGAAAGACCTCTGTTCTGGCAACATGCACATAAGCAAACTTTGAAAAAACTGAGCACAATAATGTGTTTTATACTTTTCTAGGCCAATAAGAGTCATTTTTTACAAGAGGCTTACACCAAGTTTACATGAGAAGCTTAAATTATTGGATATTTCTTATGCTGTTTAAAGTACTATCTGATCATTGTTCCAATCCTGTGAAAAGAAAAGTGAAGGAGAGGCATTTGTAATGTAAATGATTATTCTGCCCATTATATGTTTTTCTTCTCTCTCGTCATAAGTGTACTTCAAGAGTGAGCAATATATGCCCCCCCCCCCCAGAAGGCCTCTACTATTGGGAGTTGTAGTCCAACAACATGTGGCATACTATCATTCCTGATCTACAGCAGATGTGGCTTGATGAAATTGTCATGCGACAGGACATGCTCAGGGATGCCACCAACTTAACTCATCTTTGATCAGAGACATTTTGATTCTTCTGCTCCTTTTACTTGGAAAGAAATCCCTCTTGTACTCTCTGTTTTCTAGGCCAGTTGATACAGTTGGTAAGCTTATCACTCTGACAACTACTGCACTCATGCATTAAGAAAGCTGTGAGATGTGGTAACTATTCATTCACTAAAACTATCACATAGTTGTTCCCTTGGATCAGCCCTTAATACAGACTGACAGAAGACTGGCAACCTCCTCCTATGACCCATTTCTGTGTCCCTATTTTGTCACTTTAGCATTTTGTTCCTTGATCCTTTGCTTATTTATTAACCACCCACTACTTCCACAACATATACTAATAACTAACTTTTAGAATTGATAATCACTAAAGAAGCATCTAAGCAAATACCAGAACAGCCAACTGCTAGAGTGCCAATCACTAAAAGAACAAAATGGTGAAGAAACAAATATGGAAGAAGTGAGCTCCTAAAAGTTGACACTTCTATAATGCACTCTGAAGCTATTTTAATACACTTTAGCTATTTTTAAATGCACCTATTCCAGCTTAGAGAGCTATCTACAGTGATGTTTGTTTGTCTCAAGGCTGTGTTCAATAGCAGAGGGGAATGAAATTGTACAATATCAGCGCACATGACTGGAAGGGAGTATTTAAAAAAAATAGCCAGGACTCAATTATTATTATTATTATTATTATTATTATTATTATTATTATTATTTCTTACCCGCCCCTCTGTCTGAACAATAGGGGCGGGGTACAACAAAGTTTAAAAACAGTTACAATTAAGGTTAAAATGGTTCAACAATCCCATCCCCAACCTCCCACCCCTTAAAATAAAATTAAACTGACAAGATTTAAAACAGGATAATATAAAATAGAATAAAACAAAACATATTAAAACCCACAGTACTTGGCAGCAGCATAGGGTAACATCAGGATACAGAAGGCCGGGGAGTTAACTGGAAGATTCTAGGAGCCGGGAAGATTATACAGTTTCTGGGAAAGCCTGCCAGAAGAGATACGTCTTTAAAGATTTTTGAAACAGTCTAACGTTGTGATAAGATGGATCTCATCCAGCAGGCCATTCAATAGCCTGGGAGCAGAGGCTGAAAAGGCCCTCTGGGAGGTCTGCGCCAGCCTGGTCTTCATAGGCTGCAGTAGGTTCCTCCCAGAGGACCGAAGTGTGTGGGGAGGGGGTTCATACAGGGAGAGGCAGTCCCTAAGATAAGTTGGACCTAAGCCATGTAGGGCTTTAAAGGTTAAAACCAAAACCTTTTACTGTGCCCAGAAACTAATCGGCAGCCAGTGGAGAGCTTTAAGCACAGGTGTTATGTGCTCTCTCCTAGATGTTCCAGTAACAAGCCTGGCTGCCATATTTTGGACCAATTGGAGTTTCAGAGTTAGGCACAAGGGTAGCCCCATGTAGAGCGTATTACAGAAATCCAGACATGAGGTTATCAAGGAATGTACCACTGTTTCCAGGTCCTTCAAATCCAGATAGGGGCGCAGCTGGCGTATCAGCTGATGCTGATAGCAGGCACTCTTGACCGCCGCATTCACCTGACTAGTCATGTGAAGCGACAGGTCAAGAAGTACCCCCAGACTGTGAACTGAGTCCTTCGAGGAGAGTGTGACTCCATCTAGGACTGGGAGCTGTATTCCCAAACCTGGTTTCGGGCCTGTAACTGCTAGTACTTCCGTTTTGTCTGGATTAAGTTTCAACCTGTTTTTCCTCATCCAATCCATTACCGCTTCAAGGCAGTCATTGAGAGGCCATCTGAGGTCTGAGCAGATGATCTGGTCATGGAGAAGTATATCTGAGTGTCATCAGCATACTGAAGACACTGAGCTCCATGCCTCCAAATGATCTCACCCAGCGGCTTCTTGTAGATATTAAATAGCATCGGGGACAGGATGGCACCTTGAGGGATGCCACAATTAAGCTCAGTCTTGGAAGAGCAACTGTCCCCAAGCCTCACCCTTTGGGATCTCCAGGAGAGAAAGGACCGGAACCACCGGAGCGCAGTGCCTCCAATCCCCAACTCTCTCAGTCAATTCAAAAGGATGGAATGATCTACAGTATCGAAAGCCGCTGAGAGATCCAAGAGTACCAGCAGGGTCACACTACCCCTGTCAATACTCAAGCGGAGGTCGTCGGTCAGAGCGACCATGGCAGTCTCAACTCCATGTCCTGTCCTGAAGCCAGTTTGAAATGGATCGAGATAATCAGTTTCATCCAAGACAACCTGGAGTTGGGAGGCGACTGCTCTCTCGATCACCTAGCTCAAAAATGGGAGCAAGGACACTGGTCTATAGTTGTTCCTGTCCAGAGGATCAAGAGAAGGTTTCTTTAAGAGGGGCTTAACAGCCGCCTCCATCAGACAAGATGGTAGAGAGCCTTCTCTGAGGGACGCATTGATTGTATCATGAAGGAATACCCTCAATGTGTCCCCTCCCTGGATGACCAGCCAAGATGGACAGGGATCGAGAGGGCAGGTCATATTTCTCATACTTCCAAGGAGCTTGTCCACGTCATCGGTACTCACAGGTTGGAACTCATCCAGTAAAGTGACAGCAATAGAGTTGTTCGACACCTCATCTGTGGATTCTAGTGAAAGATTGGCATCCAAGTAGGCCCTTATCCAAGAGATTTTACCTGCAAAGTGGCTGTTAAATGCATCACATCAGGCTTTCGTTGGGTCAAGTAGGGAATCTGGTGCAGGAGGAACCTGCGTCAGCTCCCCCACCATCTTGAACAGATCTTCTGGACGGGACTCTGCAGACGTAATGCATGGAAAGCAGAAAGATCTCCGGGCTGCACACAAAGCCTCCTGATAGGTGCGAAGATGCTGCCTATGGTGAGTCCTGTCAGACAGAAGGCATTGCCAACCATTAAACTCTCTAAGGCCTTCTGGAAGCCAATTGGTTCCATAAGCCTTCGAGGGTGGACCATTCTAGTAAGTTTGCCACCCCCGGGGGGATGGAAAATGGCTTTTAGTTCCAGCTTGATCAGAAAATGGTCCATCCATGACAATGCAGAGGTTTTAGTTACCTCTGCCCACAGATATTCCTGTTCTGTACCAAAAATCCCATCGAGTGTATGACCTGCACAATGGGTCAGCTCGTTGACCAATTGGGATAGGTTCGTGGCTGTCATGGATTCCATGAACTCCAGAGCTGCTCTGGATAGATCAGATAGGCTGGTCTCGAGAGGAATGTTGAAGTCGTCCAAGACAAGAAGTCTGGGCAACTCCAACAGCAGCTCAGAGACCAGCTGAGTCAGCTCGGTTAGGGAGTCTGATATGCAACGGAGTGGCCAGTATACCAACAGAATCCCCAAACTATCCCTGGTCTTCAGGCCAAGGTACATGCACTCGATGTGGGTTGTTTTCTGGACAGGTTTTCTGATCAAGGTTAGATTGGTTTTATGGACAATTGCCACACAGCCCCCCCCCCCCCCGCCCACTTTCCCTTTGGTGGCCTGATGCCTATCAGTGTGGCATCAAAATTAACCACATACCTTGGGTTGTTTCAGCCTCACAAAAGCAAAGCTTGTAGAAGTTGCTCCTTGGACTATAACTCCCAGAACTGGCATCCAGCATGAAAACTGAACATCTAGTTGGAGTGTTGTGGGGACTGCAGTACAAAAAGTAACTTTTCAAAGTTCTATATAATCAATTAATATTTTTTTAAAGATTTCAAATAACAAATCAGTTCATCAAAGACTTCATTATTGGCTTGCTTGGGCTGATGGGAGTTGCAATCAAACATCATGAGGGCCACAGGTATCACAGCTCTGCTTTAGATGATGAAAAAGCATTGTCCATAAACCCAAAATTGGACTTTCTGGATATGTAAACTGATAGGAGTCACAATTGGCCCAGGACATAGAAATATCCAAAGCAATAAACAAATTCGCTATGAAGCTCAGAACTCATGGTGTATTTATAATCTAAGAATTTCGAAGGCACTAACTTTTGATGGACTGGGCAGGTAGGAATTCCTTTAAAGACTTCTGTCTTGAAAAGAGAAGTGATTACGTTTTTAAATAGTTACATCTGTTAAGAGGTGATTTCCCTATGCTACCAGGCACAGTGAAGGTAAAAGAGATTCAATGTGCCATATACAAAGAGGGAACCAATGGGTTTATAAAGAGGCAGCAAAAACCTGACCGGAGATTACAATGCACCATGCAGAGCTAGTTCAGTAATCTGCTTTCGGTTGTAAAAAATAATGAGGAGTTTTTACTGGCCACTACTTTGCTATTAGTGGGATCTGCAAAACTGCATGTGTCAAGGTTTTAAGCTATTGCCTGTGGTAGATAAATCATTTGAGTGTTTAGATGAATAGCAAAGAGCAGGCTGAATTTTCAGCTTTACAGAGGAAAATGTACATCCAGAGAGGAGCTATGTGTAAAATATATTGCAGGAGGGGAAGAAGAAGAATATGTTCAATTATCTGGAAGACTTGACTTCCTTTTTTTTTCCCCTGTCCAATTCCATTTTGAAATAATTGAAGGGTAATCAGATTAACAGCTGGTTTAAATGTACTAAGATCTGCTGAAAGAGAAAATCCCTAATCTGCAGTGTTGTGCAAGCCATCTATGAAGAGGTAAAGAAAATGTTTTGCATCATAGGTAACCAATTTGAAGTACATAATGACTAAAAGAAAAAATGAAGATGAAATCAGGGGGAATGAGAAGCTGTAAACCTAAAGATTTCCTGAAGTAATAATGTGTATACTGTGGATATGGAGTGTTTTTATAGGTCTTTCTTTCTTTCTTTCTTTCTTTCTTTCTTTCAGCTATTCACGTGTATTTAAGTTTATCTTAATTCAGTGGCACTTCTAAGGTTACAAAGTATTGGACAGTGAATGTGTAAACATAATAATGCAATTAAACCGCAATTATAAGATCTTCCTTTAAACTCTACAGAAACTAAAGATGATTAAATATTATACTGTAGTTATTACTTCTTTTCTTTTTCTTTTCTTTTCAAGTATAAGCACGATATTTTCCTATAATTTAAAGTATTTGTCTGCTTGTTATACAGTACTATACAAATCCACATACTTGACCACAGAATGAGCAAAGTAAAGGTTTTGACCCAAATCCATGATCTGCTTCAAATACCTTGTGAACAAATACTTTGTATTTCTGTTTCTTTCTTTCTTTGTTTGTTTGTTCATTTGTTTTGGAGGGTGTTTTTGTTGTTGTGCTGTATAGAGCACATTTGTGAACCAAACTTACCTAGCCAAACTTGATATTTGAATTGATATCCTGAAGATTTTTGTGCCAATTTGGGATTCATCTGTGAATGTTGTTTGAAAGAAAATTTTGAGTCCATTTTGCAAAGAAGCTGATGAGGGGAGAAAATTTAAAGGATTGTAGGTGCTACTAGTTCATTGCTGACTTCATTGAAATTATAAGAAAAAGCATCAACATCAGCCTAGGTAAGAAGGGAACTGGCCCTTGCAGAATTGTGCTGCATTAGCTGTGTTTTGTTCATTTGTTGTCTTCAATAGCTATGTTTTTTAAACTGGTTTTAATTTTATGGATAGTTTAGTGATATTTTTAACTTTCATATTTAGTACAATTTTAGCTATATTCCTTTAAATTGTTGTAAGTCAACTTAAGTCCTATATTGGGGGAAATGTGATATATAAATAAATAAATAAATAAATAAGGGGATGATTGTGAGGATGAGGATGAAGAAGGCACTCCATCCATCCTCACTGCCACTGCTCTGGCCTTGGAAGGAGAGAAGAAGCAGGACCAGCTCCATCATGCCTAGAACCAGAAACAAATGAAGGTCCTTCAACTGCCACTGTTGTAGCCTTGCAGGGAGAAAAGAAGAGGCAGTATCTGTGGACTTCATCCCCTCCCTTACCCCATGTGTCTTTATGTTGCAAGATAAAGAGCAGAGAACTTTTTCCTTGTAAAGCACCATGTACAATGATGGCACTTCTAATTTTAGTAAGTACTAATTTGGAGTTAAAAGCATTTAATACACAGTGTTCCAGTGTACAGCTGATAACCCTGCCAGTTGGGCAAGTATTAAAAGGGTAATGGATTCTCCTTTGACAAGGTTGTGAAGTTGTGTCCAACTGTAAGGGGTGGTGCTCATCTCCATTACTAAGCCAAGGGATCTGAGCCAGCATTGTCAAAGATGACTCCGTGGTGATGTGGCCAGCATGACTGCATGGAACACTGTTAACTTCCCACCAAAATGAAACCTATTTATCTACTCACACTTTTACATGCTTTTGAACTGCTAGGTTGGTAGAAGCTGGGACTAGTGATAGGAACTCACTCCATTACGTGGCACTTGGGCCTCAAACTGCCGAATTGCCAATCTTACAGTCATCACAGTCAGCATCTTAACCACTGACCTATCTCTTTATTACAAATGAAAGGCTAAAGGTGAGCTGATTGTGGCTAAAAAGTGCCACAAATCATTTCACCATTTTTGGTCACCGTTCTGTGGACAGACTCCAGCTTGTCAACATCCATCTTGATAATACACAAATCTCTTTAAAAATCTTGTAACAGATCCAGCCCAAGCTGGGAACATCACCATAGTAACAGCTTGCCATAAATTTGTGACTTCGGTGAAATCTGAGGAGCTGGGGACACCACAATTCCTATGGAAAACCACCAGATTATATCAACAGAAATATATTTACTTTTACTGGGTCAACCAAAAGGTGCTAAATTCTGTCATAATGGCCAAAAGGCTCATAGTGGACAGAAATAACCACAGTGGTGGGTGGGTATTTCAAAAGCAGAAACTTTTATTGGCTCCAATTTGTTGCTTTTGTTCCCCATCAGCTTGTGGACATAGGCTGTAGTGTCACTAGGGTTAGTGTCACCTGGTGTGGTACCTCATGGTGTCACCCCCCCAATTCACCTCCTCCCATTTCACACCATACAGAATCCTTAGTAATCCTTTTTTTTTTCTTTTTCTTTTTTTTTTTGGCAGTAATCTTACTCATAAATTGTAGTTTCCAAATACCACTGAATGTAATGCTAATAGTTGAGACATAAACAACTAGCAAACTTAAATACCTTCAAATTACAATATGCACAACCTAAATGTATTCATATATAAATAGTGAAGATTTGGCTAAAATGTGACGTTTTTAAAGAATTTTAAAAAATTAAAAATCTAGGGTTTCTCCTTTCTCCTCCCATTGAGCTTCTCTCCATTCCCACCATCTCTTAAAGCATTTTAAAGGGAAGCAGATGAATGCCACAGCCACTTTCTTCCCAAAGGTAGGTATTTGAGGAACAGTGGTGTCACCCCCTGTTAGGGTATCACCTGGTGTGGTCTGCACCCCTCCCCTCTCCCCTAGTGATGCTACTGGCCATAGGGAGACCTCACTTTTTTCTATGGATTTTATCACACCAGGCTTTACCCTAAGAAATGCAAACATACCTGATTGGGGACAGTCATTTTCACACAGCTCTTCCAAATCACCATAATTCTGCTTCTGCCCCAGCCTTTGTCTTCTGCACGCCTTCATCCATTGCCCTAACTCCTTCGCAGCATGCCCACCCATCTGTATTTTTTTTTTTTGCACAATTGTGCAATTATGACAATCCAGTAAGTACAATTTTTTTAAAAAAAACTGCAGGGGAACTACCTGCTTGGGAATAGCAAGGGGGAATGGGAGGGGAAAAGGAGAGAGAGGAGCACTCATGCCATGTGACTGCCAGCATACTGGACCTGCTGTGGAGGAACTTATCACACACACATCAGCAATGGAAAAGTAGAGCAATTGGCAGGCACTGACAGGTTTTGCTCATTCATGACAAGTAGTGCTCCAGTTACAGACCAGCTACTGGACAGAGACAGCATTGTGTCATAAGGTATGGCCACATGCTACTCTTCTGCTACAATTTCACTTTCAAGCCTCATGTGATAAAAGTCCTGTACTGTATATATTTTCTAAAATATTTCACAGCAGAATGTAGACATCATGACACAGTATTGTCACAGTCATACTCACACAGAGAAATACTATTTTAACATCTCTGCCCAAAGAAGAAACTCATGAAGCTTTGAAAACATGATATATTTTGTGCCTTTTGGTTAGTCCAATAAGGGTATTACTACAAGATGGTTTTGGGATTTTGTTACTTTTTTTATGGCCAACATGGCAACCCTCTGACCTTTTACCTTCAGATCATTTTGAGATACAGAGCTGGAAAGTATTGGTTTAACCAACTGATAACAGTTTAGTAATGAAGCAGTATATTGTAACTTAACAAATACAAATAGTAACTAGTAGCTAGGGATGTTTCTGCAAAAGTACAATTACATTAACAATGTACATTTGGGGTTCAAAAAATAAAGTGTGTCATCCTCCAAAACAGCATTTAGGGAAAATACACTTTGTATTTTACAGTTTTCCTCAGGGATAGCAGTTAACAATGAGCTCCACAGAACATTATCTCTGCTGCTACCAGCAGTTACATTCTGTGTTGGCTATTAGAATTGTATGAAGTCCTTGGAGGTCTTTAAGCAGAGGCTGGATGGCCATCTGTCAGGGATGCTTTGATTTGGAGTTCCTGCATGGCAGGGGGTTGAACTAGATGGCCCTTGTGGTCTCTTCCAACTCTATGATTCTATGATTCTATGATTCTATGAAGTCATACCATTATTGTATAGTTTCTTCTGCTTTTTCACTGCATTCTCTCCCACAGATTCCGGATATGCGTTTGGTAAAGACTGTTCATGGGCACTTTATAATGATACTGGAGACAAAGTCAGATATTTTTCAGTTCCTACATAAAATTACCTTCTTTGTGGGAAATCACATTGATTCTATGCTGGATGGGCCCCTGTGTGTGAAATTACTTTGTTAGCAGCACTCATTATACACCACCTTGGAAACCAGTTACATATTTGGAGATGTAGGGCATAAGACAGCCAACGCATGCACTTCCTTCAATTTCTTTGGGAGAATCAAGCATATGCTGAAACTGACAGGATGTTATCTTGATTCTGCCCATTGCAATTGACATGAGTATAACCATCACCTCGTCACTTCCAGTTTTAGAGGAGAAAGGCTCTTATAAGCCCGAATCAAGTGGCTGGGGTATGGAACAGTGCTTTCTAGAGGTCATGATTGGCATTGGGACCAAATATGGGGTAGATATGGACCCCAGGCTGCTCATACTTGCGGATCTTACAAACTTGCTTTAGAGTAATTGTGGTGTCACCTCAAAAGATGCTTTATTACATGAATGATTATTGTGGTTCTTCAATCAACTCAATTTATAATGTGAGGGCTAAAATGTGGTATCTTAAAATTAAAAAAAATATCTAGGGGTAGCCTTGTTGGCAATATAGTAAATCCAATCTGCTTACCTGATGAAGAAGCCAGTGTGACTTCGAAAGCTTGCAACATTTTGTGCATTTTGGTTGTCTCTATAACAGTATCATTGTTTGGATGTTTTTGGATTTACTATATGGCCAACACTGCTGACCTTAGATGTTTGTTTGGTTGGGGGATTTCAAGATACTATATTTTAGCCCTCACAGGGGAAGAGAGAGCCAGTGCACTGGGACTTTGCCATCTGAGGCTTCTGCCTCCAACAAAGGTAAAGCATTTTCCCCCTAATATTGGCACTGATTGGCATGCTTTACTGCTACACCACTTAAGGTTTTCCTGATTCCAAACATGAAGACTTCTTGAGATATTCAGTGTTTTCTACCTACATAGGAGCCTGTGGCGTCACAAAGGAGGGAGACATGATGGATTCCACAGAAACTTCTTCATTGAATTGCAAATGGACATTAATTTTCCTTGAATTTGAAAACCTACCAGTGACCACATGGCCAAAGGGGGAGGTGCCAGCTCGCAGATAGCCCTCCCATCCCTACCATCTGAACTAAGACCAGAAACAGAAAATGTGTTAGCCTATGACTAACATCTTCAATTTCTTTCTCCTGTTTGCCTGATGAAGAAGCCAGTGTGACTTTGAAAGCTTCCAACATGTAATTGTGCATTTTGGTTTGCCCAATGAAGGTATAATTGTTGGATGTTATTGGATTTACTGTATAGCCAACACCACTACCCCTAGATGTTTTTTGGATTCCTAGACTTTCAGTTAAGGTAAAGAGATCCTAACTGTATCAAGAACTCCAGCATCTGGACACTGGATCTCAAAAGGATTGAGGGCATTTTAAAAAGAATATGCATTATGTGGTGTATGGCAAAATCTGGAGATGTCACTTTAAGTTGGCATTCTGGCTGACCTTCATGAGACAGATGACTGTGATGCCTATCCACGTGATCAGTCAGGTTGGCTTGACTAGCCACTTATGCAAGAGCAGCATAATCAGGTTCTTTGTGTGCGAGTGTGAGCATGGAACATTAATATCTGCACATCTGTCAGCCAAGTCATAGGTTCAAACTGCAAATAGTAGCAAAAGGGAAATGCCATACCAATAAGGCTTATCAGCTAAAGAAGAATCCTAATATGAAACCATATTTGCATTTGCTGTGAAACAAGTGATTGCTTGTCCCATTATTTTCTTAATTAGTTTCATCCTGGATGCTTCCCCCTCCCCCAATGAATCAGGGTTGCCAATAATTATGCAATGGATCATCAAATCAATGCAGCAGATGATGTCTTATGAGCCAAAGAGGAAACGTGCAGAGTCTACTCAGAGCCCAGTGCCAGCTGCACTTTAGGACAGCTTAGCTCTTGAGTAAGCTGCCCATAGCAATAATGAAGCTCTCTGAAAACAGGGCAAGGCAAATGCAGCCCTTCTGTTAGCTCTTACTCCAAGATAAAATAGATTGGAACTAATAAGATGGTGGGCTGCATCTCTAGTGATTCAATCTAAGTCCCAGACAGTTATGGGCAAAACATACTATGTGCAAATGAATTACTAGTCAATCATGCAGCCAAAAGACACCACAATGCCCATACAATCTTTACGTAACCTACAAACACTGAGACTCCTGGTTCACTTCAGTTTGAATTAGGTAGTTAACAATGGTAGTTAACACTATCATAAAAAGTTACAGTCATTTAGTAGGACTGAGCTGAACACATAGTAGAATATAGGCAGTTTGTCGAATATAGGAGAGGATAATGATGAATAGCACTGTATTTAATAACACAACTGGAATGAAGCTGAAAGGGTGTTCAGCTATTGGTGTGCTCAGAGGTGAAAGGAAAGTCAGAAGCTGCACCATGTATATTACACAAACATGGAATGTGAGAAGCATTAATCAGAGGAAGCTAGACATCATAAAAGAAGAAATGGAATGCATAAACATGACAATATTTGGGCTGAATGAGCTAAATCGAACATTGTCTTGATCATAACCTGTACTCAGGAGAAAAGGCTATTGTCAGGACAAAATGCAGAGAAACAGAAAGATTTCCTTTTTTAAATTTTTTTTTATCAAAAAGAGATAAAACAAACATTTAACATAATCTATTGGATAAATAGTTCGCAATTGTATTTTCTATTTTCAAACTTAAGATTTCATTTAATTACTTATCCATATTCCTCTCTTCTCTCTAACTTCCTAATGTCGTCCCATTGATTAGACCTATAAATCGCATTCAATTTTTAGCCTTATTCCCAATTTAATAATACAATGTAATAAAACTGTAGATACATTCTTCTGTTCCCAATGTCTTTTCTTTTATGGAGATTTGTTATTCATTATTATTTCCCAGAAAAGATATTTCTTTTTTTTTTAATATTTATCAAAATTATATGTTAACCTTGATGCCTTAAAATATTTTTCATTTTCCCGCTTTCTTCATATTTTCCATTTCTTCACGCAAAATTCCTTAATTGGTGACCACTCTTCTTCTATTTCCTCTATGTCTTTGTTATTCATGAGATTAGTCAGTTTATCCATCTGCATCATATCTAAAACTTTCATTAACCAGTCATCTATGCTTGGCGGCTCTTTATTCTTCCATGCCTGGACAATACTTAATCTCGCTGCAGTAATCAAGTATAGTAGGAGGTGCCAATGTTTTCTCTCTATTGCGGGTGGGATTTTATTCAACATATTTAATAGGTAGATTTCCGGTCTACATTCATATTTAATTTGCAATTTTTTTTCTATACACTCATGTATCTGTTTCCAAAATTTACGCATTTTTGAGCAATTCCACTAAATATCAATCCATGTTCCTATTGCAGCTTGACATTTCCAACATTTGTTGGAGCTTAAATTATAAATTATTGCTAATTTATTTGGTGTGAGATGCCATCTTTGTTCCATTTTGAAGTAATTTTCCTTTAAATCTTGTGATTTTGTGAATTTCTTGGTTTTAGTTCTCGCACATTTCCAACTATCCAAGTCAATTATTCTACCACAATCTGTAGCCCATTTAATCATTAATTCTGAAATCGGTTCTTTTTCCCATTCAAAGTTGTGTAACATTTGATATATCTTAGATATTTTTTGTGTACCTTTATAATGGAGTATTTTGTCTAATTCTGTTTGGTCATCCTCAAAGCCCCCTAATATTTGGTCCATTATAAATCTCTCTTTTAATTGCAAGTATAGGAGCCAATGCATTTTCTTATCTATTTGTGTCAGTTGCTCTATTGGTTTCATTTCGTATTTTTTTTTGTATAGATTTCTGCAATATGTCTTTGTATGTCAACCAGATATCTAGTGATTTCCAAAGTCCAATGAAAGCCTCCTGCGGAGAAATCCGTAATGGAATTCTTCTATAAAATTTAGTTTTGATCTTGCTCCATACTCTCAATAAGGCTCTTTTGATAATATGGTGTTTGAATTCTGTATGTACCGCCGCTCTGAGAAACAGAAAGATTTCCAATTGCCAAGGGGTCAGGCGAGGCTGTATTTTCACCGTATATGTTTAACTTGCACAATGATCATATGTAAAGCAGGAGAGGCAAATTGGAGAGGCAAATTTCTCTTGCAATCATTTCAGGCCCCTGTCTCATTGCACAAATATAGTGCTATTCTGGGGTTTGTCATTTAGGGTTGCACTAGAGCTCTCTGGCTGAGAATTCTAAATAGTCTTTCTTAAATTCAGATTAAGCCAGCATGTTGTAGTGGTATAAGCATTGGACTACAACATAGTTTCCGGGCACAGTACAAGGTGTTGGTCTTAACCTTTAAAGCCCTACATGGCTTGGGTCCATCTTATCTCAGGGACCACTTCTCCCCGTATGAACCTCCACACACACTCCGGTTCTCTGGGAGGAACCTGCTGCAGCCTATGAAAACTAGGCTGTCGCAGACCTCCCAGAGGACTTTTTCGGCTACCACCCCCAGGCTTTGGAATGGTCTGCCGGATGAGGTGCGTCTTATAACATCCCTTGATTGCTTTAAAAAAGCTTTAAAGATGCATCTCTTCCGGCAGGCCTTCCCTGAAATCTCCTGATCCCGGTTCCAAAAATTGAGATCTACTAATGAAATCTGACCTGCTTGCTGCTATTCCTTTCCTCACCTAAGATCTGCCGAGGACGTATAATGTTTTTAATCTGTTAGTGTTTTTAATTCATTGTTGATTTAATTTATTTTTAAGGGGCGGGTGGTTGGAAATGGGTTGTGATGTATTTTTAACCTCATATGTTTTAATCTTGTTGTACCCCGCTCCGATTGTGTCCTACAGAGAAGCGGGTTAGAAATAATAATGATGATGATGATGATGATGATGATGATGATGAACTGTGGAGACCAGGATTCAAATCCCAAATTGTCCATTGAAACCCACAGGGTGAGGGTTTCCATGGACAATTGACCATGGAAAACCACTTACATTCTCTTAGCCTCAGAAGAAGGCAATGAAAAGACTACTCTCAACAATCTTGCAAAGAAAGCCCCATGACAGGATCCCCTTAGGGTAGTCCTAAGTCAGAAATGGCATGACGGCACACAACAAGTGAAGTACCAGAATTCCATAGGATCTTGCCATGGCAATTAATGTGGAATAAAGTGCTATATGTGTGGTGTGAAAGAGCCGCAGGAGAGAAGTTTGTATTTCTCATGAAAAAGTGGTCAACCTGTGCTTCCCCAGAAGGCTTACTATTAAAATTAGATATATCTGTATACATTTTGACTAGTCTGTTTTATAAAGTGCAAAATAAACTCTCTCTTTTAAAGCCTACATTCTGTGGTTGTATCTCAACCTTGAGGACTCTAACCAGCCACATGGGAAGTTTAATCTTTCCAAATAAATAAATAAATAAATAAATAAATATTTTTAGTCTGCTGTTTGTGTTTTGTAAGTATGTTTAAGAAACCATTCATTTGTCTCAGAAATTAGATATTTGTACAACTACATTGTGGCCACGGATACAGACAATTTTTGACAGAGTCTTGAACAGCTCAATAAAAAGTACAATTGGAATCAGCTCTGATTTTTCTGATTTAGAAATGAAGAGCTGAAATGAAGAACTGAACCCTTGCTTACTGCTGCCTAAGGAGCCAGTTGGTGAAGTAGGATGTGAACTGTAATATCTCAGTCTTTTTTTTTTTTAAACCCAACAGGATTGCATCGGGATAGTGCCAGAAAAGTTGGTTCTCTGCAACAGACTGCTGCAGCTCTTACCAATATGACAAAGAGAGTAAAGTTTTCTCCATGATTTAATAAGATACATTTTTTTTAAAAAATGGCATAAACAAGGAGAACCTGGAATGAAATTAACAGAGACAGATGGAAAAAGGGTCATACACCAGATGAATAAACCATATTAGTCATATGATCAGTATACATCCTAGCCTCTCTTCCAGGCGTTTTTGCTTTGCAATTTGATAGGATTGCACAGATGCAGGGAAGATATGTTATAATAATGATATGTTATTATTATCCTCATTATTTGTAAAGCATTAAAAATGTCACCTAAAATTGTCTGTCTGTGTGGCTTACAAACATAAAAAGGATATAGAAGCAGATGGGGAAAGGCATATTTTGAGAATAATAATTTGATGTTTCAGGGAACTATTCCACTGGTAAAGCAGAAGATTATCTGTAATGATAATGACAATAGCATAAGCAACTGAGGGTTTCTTTACAGTTATTGAATCACAGCCTTAAAGGGAAAAAAACTGATTGTCATTGCATTTTTTAAAAAAGAAAAAAGGAAAGTGTGGGATGAGCTCAGAGTGTTCCATTCCCTATCATACTTACTTTTATAGATAACCTGAGTATGCGAGTGGGCAGGAAGAAATGAAAATGATAGCCTTCTGCTGATTGTAGAATGGAAATACTGTAAACAGAAGCAGAGGGAGTGGTCTCCCCTTTGCAGTGCAGCCACCCTCACATACCAAAATCTGGCTCCAGATGGCTGAGAACTCCTCTTTCGGCATATCTACAGAAAGGGGGAATGTACTCACCCCAAGCCTGGTACAATTAGTCCAGACAACGGCCAGTTCCACAGCAAAAATAATTCTTTTAGCTTGCAATCCAATTTAAGAAAGCTTGCCAGTTACTCTGGAGCTTCCAGGAAACTCCAGGGTAACATAGGGGTTTTTGGAGGCTGGACACCTGGACTGGGCTAGATTCAGGTGAGCAGCAACTATTACTTTTATGGGCCAGTGCTACATACCACCCACTCTGAGCCTAGTCACTTGTTGCAAAAAGAAAAGAGGGTAAAAAAATTCTTTCTGCTTGGTCCTCCACTGATGCAACCTTTCCAGGCAAACACACCCGCCCCAGCATAGCCCACTGTCAACACATTGCTTGCCTGGCATCAGAACAAGGTGCCCACATAAGTGATCATTGAGGAGGGGGGTCATTTTCCCCTCCTAGCTGATCATATAGCTGGGTGCCTCATTCTGACCTCACCAGAAGAAATGTCACCACCAAGGTTCTTCAGTCAGGAAGCTCTTTTTGTAGGCAGCGAGACAGTGGTGACAGCAGCATCCCTGAGGAGGACACTAAGACCGATGCCCAGTCAGCCCAATCAACCATCTGAACAGCATGATGGCTTCACCTCGCCATTGTGGATATGCATAGCACTTGCATAGTTGATCTGGCAGAGCTTCAGAGCAGAATACTCCAGCCTTCACCCTGATTTTTTCAGCTGGTATAGAGCATCCTTTGTTTTTGTGTGCCTTCAAGTGATTTCTGATGTATGAGGGCCCTACTGTGAACCTACATTAGCAATCCTTTAGCAGAATCGATTAGAGGAAAAGGTTGTCTTTGACTTCCTCTCAGACTGAAAGATTGTGATTTGCCTACGGTCACTCAATGGGTTTCCATGGCTGAGCAGGGATTTGAGCCATGGTCTCCAGAGTCCTAGTCCAATGTTTAAACCACACTGGCTCTCTGAGAACTCATCTACAGCTGGTTTTTAGTCAGTTTTGAAAATTCTAGAGAAAATGGGGGGGGGGGGGAGGTCAATTGAAAATCCAATTGACATCAAATTAGATTTAAGGCAAGATATTAGGATTGCCATAAATCAGAAATAATTTGAAGGCACACAGCAGTAATAACTGAAGCTAAATAGAAGTTCTGATTCACACACTCTCTAGGTTTATTTAGTCAAGGGGTTGGGAGCCATTACCCTTCAGATTTTGTTGACCACATTTCCTACAAGTTTCAGACCACACAGCTAGAGATGAGGGATGATGGGAGTTATAGTTTCAACAATATCCCATGAGCCACTTTCCTATACCATCCAACTTTCTCATTTTGGCAGGGACATTCCTGATTAATACCCTGCCATCCCGCTTTTCCAGCTGCTTTTTTAAATATCCCAGTTTTTCTCTCCTCCTTACACTTTTCCCTTTGTTCTCAACTTATTTCCATTGCTGCATTGCTGCCATTGCTAACTGAGTTCAGCATAAGCAGTTTGTGCTCAATGCAGTTGGGAAAAGAGGAGAGGATGGGTCAGAATTTTGTCCTTTTCTTGTAAACTCTGGCAAAAGCAAACTGCTGTAAGCATCTTCTAGTTGTCTGTTCTTTTTTATTAGTAACTTTTGCCATCTTAACCACACTGTGATGTTTTTTTACCACATTTTCTAGTTTTAATCCGTGAAATGTTACACATTCCACATGGACAGACAGTGTGGTATAGTGGTTTGCCTGTTGGACTATGACTCTGGAGGCCAAAGTTTGAATCCTTGCTCACCCACTCTCTTAGCCTCAGACAAACTCCTTCTGAACAAAACTTGACAAGTAAATCGTGTGAGAGGATCACCTTAGGGTCACCATAAAATAGAAACAACTTGAAAGCACACCACAACAATATATTCCCCATACAGTCGTTTTGTGTGTGTGTGTTTTATTTATACATACACATTGTTACAAGTTTTAATTAGATGCATGGCAGATACTTTATTTCCACAGCCCACATGTTTTGCTTCTTTGTTTATGTTTATTTGGAACAAACCCCCACATTTCTCATGGTCTGCCTCCAAGGCAGCTTTGCTGTTGATCATGTTGTGTACCTCCAGCTTACAACTACCATGTCTTATGATTTTGCTTTCAAGATTTATTCAGAAGAAGTTTGTCATTGTTATCATCTAAGAGTGAAAGTGTGTGATTTGCCCAAGGGGCATTGTAGTGGGTTCAGCGATGGATTACGATGCTGGAGATCAGTGTTCAAATCTCTGCCCAGCCTTGGAAAGCTACTGGCTCACCTTGGGCAAGTCATACTCTTTCAGCCTCAGAGGAGGGCAAAGGCAAACCCCCCTCTGAATAAATCTTGTCAAGAAAACCCCATTCACCATAACTCAGAAATGACTTGTAGCCACACAACAACAAACAGCAAGAAAATCAAAACAGAGGGCAAAAACCTAATGAAAAACAGTGCAGCAACTTGAAAGAATGTGAACAGGAAAATTACAAGAATGATTTTTTTTTTAGTTAGCACCTAAAAGATGAAAATGTAAATAGACACAACAGGATTCTATGGCTGGGATTTCTTCACAGGGAGGATCTTGTCCCCAGTTGCCACCTATTTAACCTCTGATGGGAGAGACACTCCTAATACTGTCAGAAATAAAGATGTAAACATGACCTTACAAATACAGCACTTTGATCCCAAGCAGTTGTACTTCCAAATCAGCCTGCAGTTCTATTACAATAACCTTAATATCCTGACTGCAGTTCCTATTTGGTGTTACTTAACTGACGTAGCCATGGGGCCTTTTATCATGACCAAACAAGTTTCACACCCCAGATTTCAAAAGATTAACCTGAGTACATAACAATTGTTCTGAGAGTCATAAAGAACAGGTCCTATTTTTTATCTTTAATCAGGTGCCATTAAATTCAATAGGCATTGCTCTTAGGAGCATAGGACTACAGCCTTCAAGTCCTGAAGAAAACCCTTACACATTGTCTAGATAATTAGAACAACTCAGTCGACAAGAATGAACTGGGGTGTTGTTGTTTTTTATTACCTTTTTTGCTGCAAGCTCTCATCAAACACTGAAACTGGAAGGATTGACATACATGGTGCAATAACTAAATCTCAAATATTTTAGTAGCAGGGCCATCTAATTCAGCCCCCATTACCCCTAAAATTTTTATTTATTTATTTAGTATGCTGCCTTTCTCCTAGAAGGGACCCAAAGCAGCTCAGTGTCCATCCACATTGTTTAAAGCAGGAGAGTCCACCATCCTCTGAGGAAATGCAAACAATGTCCAACAATGTTCATCCAAACTCTCTTTGAAGAGCTCCAGACCAGGAGAGTCCATCATCCTCTGAGGAAATCTATTCTACTGTTGAACAGACCAGGAGAGTCCATCATCCTCTGAGGAAATCTATTCCACTGTTGAACAGCTCTTACAATAAAAAATACTTCCTAATGTTTAGGTGGAATCTCTTTTCTTGTAATTTGAAACCACTGGTTCTAGCCCCTGGAGCAACATAACAACAGAGTCCATCCTCTCTACATGATCTCCCTCTGGAAATTTAAAGACAGCTATCATGCCACCTCTCAGTCATCTTTTCTCCAAGTTAAATATAAACATCTCTTTCAGTCATTCCTCATAACGTTTAGTTTCCAGACCTTTGGTCATCTTGGTTGCCCTTGTCTGGGGCTGTCCAGGGCTAGAGATAGTCTCAGAAACAGTTATTTGAATAAGAAGGTACAAACTATCTGAAAGATCACATCACTCTGTATGAGCCAGCTTGTGTCTTGACATCCTTGGGAGAGAGTTTTCTCAGGGTCCCACCACTGTAAATAAATAAATAGTCCATTTAGATTAATTAATTAAAATCAGAAAATAAGCAGAGATGATGTTATTATTTGTTTTCACAATATATAGTTTTAAGGATCTCATGATCCTTGCAAGACATTCTGACTTGATTTATAAACCCAGAAGATTTTCTGCTTCAGGAGGGGTGTTTAAAATGTGCCCATTAAAATGTGAATTTAATTCCATGGGAAGCAGACCAGGATCAACAGTTTAACAAATATTGTTCACAAAAGTACAGAAAACAATTAAATAACAAGCTCCTGGTGAGCGCAATGTTACTTATGGTATGGACTTTCTCATTTTTAATTCAATTGTATTTTTTTAAACTGCTTTTTCAAACAAGGGATCTCACTTTCACAGCGACAGCATACACATGCTTCCCCATTTACCCAGTAACTGCTTTATCTAGCAAATTCCAGTAGAACAGATCCTTTCTCAGTAATCAGCTCAGCTGTACCTTTTCCCTTAGCCTTCTATTTTACATATTTTTTTTTTTAAAAAATGGCACTTTCCATAATTTTTTTTTTAAATGGCTCTCTGCACATCTTGGAAGAACCAATAATGTATTTAAATCAATCTTTGGAAATCTGGAACATGAAACTTAGCAAACTTACCACTTTTAAAGAAAAGGTGTTTCCACTAATAATTGAAAGGCAAGGCAGCAACAGGAGGAATACAAGTTGTGTGATAAGTACCAGCCAAAGATGCTATTATCTTAGAACTTTATTACACAGGGAAAATCAGGAATTTAAACAGCAATTATCCCTTGAAAATCACACAATCGTGATTAACATTTTCACACTGTAATTAAAGTACCAGTATCCTGGGAATAAAGAGGTGAGAAACAGCAACAAATCATTCATGGGGAAATCTCATGAATGATTTATTGCTATTTATTGTCTGTTTATTGTCTGTTTATTCCTGGGATAATGGCTCTTCAATCAAGATGTGTGTGAAAATGTTAATCATGATTGCACAATTTTCATGTGATAATCACTGTTTAAACCCCCAATTTTCCCCATGTGATAAAGTCCATAGTGTAATTGAGCTTTACTAACTTCTTGTGATAAACTTCTTGTGAGACCATGACAGGAAGTTCCTAAACCTATGCCATTAAATATAATCAATTATGATCTATAGCCAGAATTTCAAAGATCATTACAGTAGAGCTTCAAGCATATTTAGTAGTGTGAACATTTGGAATCAAGTGTCAGGGACGCAAGACGACATTTTGGCCTTATTTCATAATCATTAGCAATTTAGCTTGTAAAGGACCAGATCATAATCCTGACACATCCACCACACTATTTCTCAAAACTGCTGTGTTCTTTTTTCCCCTTCTGTCTGGATTCACCCAACAGTTTCCAAATGGTAGATTCTAGCTCATCAGTAGGTTGTGAATGATTACTGTATCATTGCTGGCTTCAGATTACAATGACTTTGTTGTTAAGATAGATCTTGAAACCTGCTGAGGAACTCTTGTGTGTTGCTGTTGTACAACTTCACATCATTTCTAACTATGGCAACCCTATGGTGAACCTATCATAGGGTGCTCTTGGCAAGCTTTGTTTAGAAGGAGTTTGCCTTTTCCTTCCTCTGAGGCTGAGAGAGTGGGTTTCCATGGCTGAGCAGGGATTCGAACTCTGATGTCCAGACTGGCAGTCCAGCACTCAAACCATTACAACACACTGGCTTTTGAGAAACTCTGTTCTTTAAAAAAAAGATTGTTCTAGTGGGAAAAAAGGAGAAAGGCCCTCATCTTGATAGTTTCAAGGCATACCTCATACAGTATCTTTTTATCTTGGCATCTCTCAGGCACTCATACTTTTCCTTCCCAGTTTTCCCACATCCCCAGGGTTTTCCATGTAGTTTCAACTGAAAAGCATTCCTAAATGCTATTACAGTATATCCTGTTTGCCTTATTCCCTGGGACACTCTGTTCTGTGGTCCCACAAATGGGTTTTTGATTAAGGGGGCAATGCAAAAGTTAGAAAAAGCAGGCCGAGAGCTCACTAGGCTTAAAAAAAAGAGAGATAACAAGGCTATAGTAAAATGTATAAACCACATTATTGAGGAGTAAATGCTATTTATTCAATCAGACTTGCTTCTGAATAAATACCGGTATGTGAAAGGTTGTTCTGCTAGTTTGCAGATTGAGATAAACAAAATATTTCAATACATTATGCTCCTAGGGTGGCACAGCTCTGACTCAGATTCTTTAATAGATACTGCCTGATTAATATATGGTAACATGGTGTGCTGTGATTGATCTTGAGACATCCAAAATATTTGAACAATCAGAAGTTCAACCAAGTTCACATAATTCCAAATGGAAGACAAGAATTAAGTATTAGCTTCAAGGTGACAGTCCTGAATATTCTACTCACTATCACCATGGCATGATAGCATCATCACTAAGCCAATTAGAGTTGCCTGATCAGAAGCATCATGGGACTTGAGACGTCAAGACCAAAACCTGAGACATAAGAATAGTCTCTGATGATGTCACAGAGACTTAGAAATAGCCTTCGGTGATGTCACTGTGTGTGGGGAGGGGATATTGATGGTGACATAAAACCTGATGCATGAAGCATTAACTGCAGTTGCTCCAGAGTATGCAATTCAAAACACAAAGTCTTATAAATGGGAAAAAACCACTAGTTTGAAACTGAGGGGCTAAACAGACCACCCCTTTAGAGTGGCCTACTGCTGCCCCTTTCAGCACCAGATCAGGGTTGTGGCAACTACATGCCTTTGCATGCCTTTGCCCTGATCCAGCCTTTTCTCGACACTAAAAGGAACGGCAAAATGCTACTCCTTTTTGTGCCGGGAAAAAGGCACCTTTGCCACCCTGGCAGCACTTTAAATGCTACTCCTTTTTGTGCCGGGAAAAAGGCACCTTTGCCACCCTGGCAGCACTTTCTGGTGCTCCTTTTGGGGCTGCGTCATCTGGACACAGTGTCAAAGGAGCACTGTGATGCTGCCCACTGTGCGATTAAATGCACAACATGACAGCTGTGTAAGGGCAGCATTGGGGCATGCATCATGCAGATGCCAGGCCCCCACTCTGCTCCAAGGCCGGTGTAAAACACTGGTCTGTACAAAAAAGACAAACTGTTCACAGTTCTTTTAATGCCTTTGCACAAAGGAAGGAACCCTACCATTCTTGGATGTCCTAGTCATCCGCAAAGCAAACCAACGTTTGGGCCACACAGTATACAGAAAACCTACACATGCAGACAGATTCCTGCACAAGAACTCCAACCATCACTCAGAACAAAAAAGAAGCACAATAAAAACACTGGTAGACAGGGCAAAACGGATCTGTGAACCCCACTTCTTGAAGGATGAACTGAACCACCTGGACCAGGCTCTACAGGCCAATGGTTACTCCAGCACAGACATCAGAAGGGCTGCCAGGCCCAGAAAAATCCAGAGGAGGAAAGGCAAACAACCACCCAAAGGGAAGATATTTTTACCATACATTAAAGGAGTCACAGACAGAATAGGGAAACTGGTGAGGAAACACAACCTTCAAACGGTTTACAAACCAATGAAGAAAATCCAGCTAATGCTTCACTCAGCCAAGGACAAGAGAGACCCTCTCACAGCTGCAGGAGTCTACTGCATTCCATGCAGCTGTGGACAGGTCTACATAGGGACCACCAAACACAGTGTGTGAACAAGAATCAAGGAACATGAGAGACACTGCAGACTGGGTCAGCCAGAAAAATCAGCAGTAGCAGAACATGCTATAAACTATGCTGGGCATAAAATGCTCTTTGAAAACACTAAAATTTGGGACCATGCCAATAACTACCATGTCAGAATTCACAGGGAAGCCATTGAAATCCATAAACACCTGGACAATTTCAACAGGAAAGAGGAAATCCTGAGGGTAAACAAGGCTTGGCTACCAGTCCTGAAGAAAAGCAAGGTTAAGACACAACCAATGCAAATGAGAAACAGCCTGGGGTCAGGGGATTCCCAGCAGACAATAAGCTCTAATTAGCAGACATTAATCCTCTTTTGCACATCCTCCCATCCTGAGGACTGCCATTAGCAACAGAACAATACATTTGCAAATCGCTCCTCCCTTCCCAGGGTCACACAGGATATATATACCCAATCTTTTGCTAGGCAAACATTATCTGAAGATGCCAGCCACAGATGCTGGTGAAACGTCAGAAAGGCCCTCTTCTAGAACATGGCCACATAGCCCAAAAATGCCACAAAAACTATTTGCACAAACTGCTTTTAAAAACATGGGGAGCTGTAGCCCAAATAATGTTTTCCAAACTCCACTTTGGGCAGGAAAAGCTCTATTTCAACACTTTTAAAATATTTTGTTTTTAACATATGGCAATTGTACAATCAATAAAATTTCCAGGCAAAAAGAAAGCCTTTCATATGTTGCTCACATCAACCTGTGCATGCACTTTCTGCCAATATTCTCTTTGGCTTTCATTCTCCTCCCCCCCCCTTTTTTTTTAATAATCATTGTGGAAGGTTCCCTCATCTCAAAAATCATCAACACCAGCATCATCAGACAGAGTGGCCCCTGATGTCAACCATCAATCATCCAAAGCCCTTAACACACACACACACACATCCCAAAAAACCCTCTGAATTATTTTTGGGTGATTTTTGTCTGAAAACCATGCAAAAGGCATGGAGATGTGGCAAAATGCTCACATCTACTGTGCACAACATCCCCAGAATCCCCCATCACCTCAAATAGTTTTGCTTTTGTCCACACCCTACCCAAAATAGCAACAGTACCTTTTGTTACACTATTGGGAGGTACAGCCCATGGGGGAGGGGGAAATCAGGGCCTGGACACTACACAGTGTCCCACCCCTAGGATACTGACTTGCAAATGAAGGATGTAATTTCCCTTTGAGCTCTCTCTCTACACCCCCACCAGCACATAGTACACAAACATGTACACACAATTCTAGTTATTCTAGGTGCAGTGGGCCATTGGTATTCACTGGGGTTGGTTCCAGGAACCCCCCCCCCCCCCAATCACTCCATGTGGATACCAACATCTATAGGTGTTCAAATCCTATTGTATAAATTGGTGAAGTAAAATGGTGTTCTTATATTAAATGCTAAAAATAAAGTTTGCTTTTGTGGATGAATTTTTAAAAAAATATTTTCAAGCCATGGATGGTTGAATCCATGAACATAGAATCTGTGGATACTGAGGGCCAACTGTATTTCTAATTCCTCATGCATCTAATGAAGTTGCCCACAGTGCCCTGAGGTTGGTATCACCCAGTGGCAGAGTGGCAAGGGAGAGCAAACTGCCACGGGTCTGGAGGACTGTTTGGGGTCCAGCACAGCTGCAGCTGCACCAGACCCAAATGGAAGGCACTGCCCTTCCCTACAACAGCAGCTGCTGCTGGAGAGGGTTGTGCTGTGGCCTCTGGAGGGTTGTTGGGGGACTGGCATGGCTAGTGAGCAAACAAGGAAATAACATGACACCCTTTCTCACTCGCTCAGCAGCTGCAGCAATCCCACTGAGTGTACCACCCCACTGGATGTACACCTCCCTCTGGGGTGTGACCTGGTGCACACACCTTGCACCACCACCACCCAAGTGATGCCACTGGCTGCCCGTGGTCCATGGAAGATCTTGTTTTGATAGAGCTGTTAGTTTTTGAGATACTACAGACCTCTGTTGTTTAATTTAAGTAGTTTATTGAGCACTCATACTGTATCACTAGATAGAGGTTTGAGAACAAATCTCATCCTAGTGAATGATGAACCTTATTTGGAGGGCAATGTTGATTTAAGCAATGTCTTTGTAACTTAAAGAGAGACAACCTACTACATTAAACACACACACACACACATCTACTGCAACAGACCAGTTGATTCTAAATGGTGAAGAAGGAACTACACTACTTGTAGTCAGTTGAAATCCCACCCTGCATTTCCTGCTCTGTCCTCCATCCATTTTAGATTAAATTTTAAACTGCAAGCCATTTGAAGAGGAACCTCTCCTCTTGTACTTTGGATAGCACCATTTAGTCAGATGCCTCTTATTATCAATAAAAGGTAGAAGAAGAAGAATCCCAACAACCACCAATTGTCTGCAAACAGTGGCTATCTTCCAGGGGGCAGGTGATGGAACCAACACAAGAATCTTCAATAAAAGACAACCATCTTTTTTTTTTTAAATTCCTTAGTAAAGAAGCATAGAAACACCGGTATAAAAACTCTTGGGGGAAGAGGGTATTTCATTTGGTCTAGAAAATTCTTATGAGAAGAGGGTTTTCATTTAAAAAATAATAATCTTAAAATGGTCTGCTAAATTTAAGAAACATCACTTCCAATATATTAGAAGAGCTACCTTCCTCAAATGAGGATCTAATTTAGCCAGAATCAGATAAGAATGATATTTTCATTAATCCTCTGAACCTTAAAGGCATTGTCCAGGAGGCTAGAAGGAAGGTATAGATGTTTGATAAAGCCATTAAATTCAAAATGATATTTAGGATATGTTTAATGAGTTTTAGCTAGCATGCTCAGCAGAGAGATGCAGATAATTTTTTAACCTTAATTTAAAATGAAAGCACTTTTTAAAAAAATGGAGAAAGAAACATTCAATTGGCTTTTTAACTATGAAGAGCACCCTGTCACAAATGCAAAGAGGCAACTGAAGTAAAATTCCAAAAATGCCTTCAAGTTCCCTTCTATGAGGAGTCGATTGACAGATGTATGTCAGTGGGTGATTTGTGTGCAGCATAGAGAATTTGCCAATTTATCTACAATTCTCCCAGAATTCACCATATTTTGGAGTAAATTTAATAATTTGAATCATTCATTCACTATATGAATCATTCAACAAGAAAAAACATGAAGAAAGAAAATCACAGTAAATGATGGCACCACAAATTTTCAAAAGGTATATTGCTGATAATATTCAGAGGTTTGTGCTTGTGAAGAAAACTGATCTGTACATCAGTTCAGTTATTTCTATAGATTCAGATGTGCTTTTTTTAGTTATTTGAGGTAATGATAAGGATGAGGATGAGGATGAAAATGATACAAAGTGATGAGGGGCTATAACTCTCAGGATCCCACAGCCACTAGTCATATTGGCTGATGTGTGTCCTGGGAGTGGTAGTCCAAAACATTAGTGGTGGTGGTAATCATTATGATGACAAACAATCTATATGCATGTTGCATTATTGAGAATGAATGGGTAGTCCCTGCCTCAGCTAAAATCTATAAAGGTTGTGGATTTTCATTTTTAAATTTTGAGAGATTGCAAGAGAAAGGTGAATAGATCTGTGCTGCAATATTTCTTTTACCAGTGGATAAACCACTCTTTTTGGTGGGAAAATGCAGTATTCTGTATACCTGTATTCAAGTATTTATTTATTTATTGTCTCCCAAAAATGGGATTCATGGCAGCTAACAATAATCCAACAAAGATGCCACTAGAACATTAATTTACAAAAGTTAAAAAGGAATATCGGTATTATTAAAAACATGCTTAAAACAGTTTAAAAATTTAAAACATATTTAAAACAAAACATCAAAAAAGATTTAATAAGATTAAAACACCACACCAATTATATACAAACTATAGCTCCATAATTAAAATTAGAATTCAAAGTTCAAAGATTACATGGAGAAACCTCAATCTGATCACAAGATATGTTCCATGGTGGCCATTAGCACAGAGAAATCAACCTTCACCTCTAGCTGCTCTCATCATGTACATGGAGGCTGGTCACTGTATCCATCTAAACTCCAGTTCCCACAGCAGTAGATTGGAGAAAGGGCAAAGAGAAAATGAGTGGTCAGCTCATATGTGTGAAGCAGCCCAGTGGAGGAAAGCTCTTAACAAAGGAAAGATTTGTCTGGATTACTGACGGAATCTTTTTCCAACATTATGTTTCAATAATTCTAACATTCTTTTCTGTTCCTTTTCACAACACATTTTGCCTCTCAGGATTTTGTGGGAAGGGTGGTTCCTCCTCCTCCTCCTCCTCCTCCTTCTTCTCACTCCAAACAAAGCTTCACATAAAATTTTGGAAACAATGAAGGCATTAAAAGGAAAATGTCATACCCATCAATAACATCTGTCATTGTGACTGTGGGAATGTAGATGGCCATGATGTCACCAGTGGGAATAATTTTAACATTTCCATTGGGGTGGGGGAGAAAGGCTGTTCTGAACAGAACCATCTCTGTTCCATAAGCAGGGGATAACCCTGAGGAGAACTGAAACAGAAAACAGTACCATGAGACACATACACACAGCCCCAGCAAAAGAATTCTGGCTGAATTCAGAAGCTATGGAGTTTATGACACTGCCCTTTTCTGTCCTTCTCTCCTGAGCTAGGCGCAGGATGAAAAATTTTAAACAAGGATTTTATTGCACATCTCTGCACCCAGGCGGGAGGCATCGTGGTGTATCTGAAAATCCTATTCTCTACAAAGTATGGGAGAAGGGGCTTGGTCCCTTTCCCTGCTACCTTTCCTTTCTCCTTCTGTCTCTTGTCTTTTTAGATTGTAACCCTGAGGGCAGGGAACCATCTATTTCAATTGACTGTATGTACAGTGCTGTGTAAATTTACAGCACTAAATAAATAAAGCCGAAGAAGAAGAAGAAGAAGAAGAAGAAGAAGAAGAAGAAGAAGAAGAAGAAGTAGTAGTAGTAGTAGTCCAGATCGGGTATGGGATGCCATGCGTTTTCTTCCAATGCCTAGCTTGGGAGGAAAGGACAGAAAAGCGCAATGAAATAAACTCCTATAAAAAAGAGTCTTACTTCTACCCAACAGGTACTGAGTAAACAAACTGCCATAAATCTGGAAACATACAGGGGTAGCTGTGTTGGCCATTTAACAAATACAAACAAAAATCCATCAGTAATACCGTTATTGGCCAACTGAAATGCACAATATACTTGTTGCAAGCTTTCAAAGATCCATGGGTTTATTCATCAGGCAAGATGTTACAAACCAAACAACTGGAGATGTTAGTCAGGCACCTGCATGTTTTTTCAGTCCATTCCTTATAAAGATGGTACGCGCTGGGGAGGCTATCCATGCAGCAACTTTTCAAAGTCCAGGAAAGTTCACTTGCATCTCAAGGACCCCTCTTTTGCAATCCAATATGTCTCAATTTCAGTGAGGTCACAGGCTTCTTTGTAGGCAGAGAACAATGGATTCCTCAAGAAGTCTCCATGTTTTTGCATCAGGAACATTTTGGTGACGTAGAGGTAAAACATGCAAATTCAGTCCAAATTTAAGAACTTTTTTTTTAACCTTATTTGAAGTCCCAGTCCCAGGCTACTCTTCATGGTCCCCCTAATCCTGCTACAATGTGGTATCTCATAATACAGAAAACATACAGGGGTAGATGTGTTGGCCATTTAACAAATACAAACAAAAATCCATCAGTGATATCTTGATTGGCCAACTGAAATGCACAATATACTTGTTGCTAGCTTTTGAAACTCTATGGGCTTCTTCGTCAGGCAAGATGTTACCAACCAAACATCTCCAATTGTTTGTGGGTTTTTTCTCATTTGGTCTGTAACATCTTGCCTGATGAAGAAGCCCATGGAGCTTCAAAAGTTTGAAAAAAGTGTATTGTGCATTTTGGTTGGCCAATAAAGGTATCACTGATGGATTTTTGCCATAAATCTGGTACACCAACTCATAGAAACAGTCAACATAGCACTTTGTCTTCAGTGACAAAGGTGATGGCAAATAAGTAGTTGAGGGACAGGTGTATTTCTTTGCACACACCTACATATATTTAATGATGTCATTATTTCAGAATATGTATGTGTATTTGTTTCAGAATAACTTAATGATTTTTTTTAAATGATACATTTCGGAATCTAGGAAAATTCAATGTTGTTGTTGTTGTTGTTAAATCCTGCCAATTTAAGATGATAGATAAGGCTATCTCAAGCTCAACAAAGCAAGGAAACTGGAAGCCTTAACAGATAGATTAACTTTGCTTACAACTTATTGTCCATGCACCCACCCACACTTTCCTGGGGTTTTAGGCTCACGTCCATGTTGGGAAGATGATGTGCCAGTGACCAGCAAAGATTCCTATGGTTATCTTGGTCCTATATAGCTTTAGGAAGCAAATTAGCCTTATTTCATTACTAGAGCAACTGGAGCTGCTTGTGGTCCTCCAGGTGTTTTTGGGCTACAATTCTCATTAGCCCTCATAATTGGCTATGACTGACTGGAGACTGCTGTCCAACAACATCTGGAGAGCCATAGATTACAGACACTTATGCAATGAAAATCATACTGTAAGCTGACCCATGCCTATTACTGCCACATGCACTAAAGATGCCAATGTGACCCCCATCCCTGTTAGCAAGCTTTGCATGCCTCTACTCACTAACTATCTGTTTGCAGACTTCCTGTTTGTTTGTCTTTCTCATGACAATTCTTCCTACATCACTCTGCCCTGTAGCCATTCTTTTCTTACTTCTTCCTCTGCTTGAACAAGTGGAGGGTGGTTGTGTCTGGAACTGGTTGTTGTTCAGTTTCTGCTTACCAAATTGATTATTCTGATTGAGAGACCTAGTAGTAGAGTACATCTAGCATTTCTTAACAATTCCAACCTGTACTGTAATGCACAGATTATTTTCTAAACATACAGTTTTCTGAGCATTTAGCTCCAATCAGTGGCAGTCAGTAATATTATAAATAACTGGGATAGGCAGTGGGAAGAAGTGGATTTTTGGCCTTAGATTTCTATAGGTGGCTACTACAGAGACTTTTTAAAAGGCCCTGCAAAATCAAAACAAAACCACAGTTGGCCATAAGCCTACTTCTGGTTTTGAAAAACAGGTGGTTTTTTAAAAGTAAAACTGTGCAAGGGCCCCTGAGACATATTTAAAAGATGAACTGCCTGCTCCTAGAGAAGCAATTATCCATTTAGCCAGCACATCTGTACTATTTTATGGAGGAAGGTTACTAATCCCTTATTCCTCATGCTCTTCCTCCCCTCCCAGTGTTGGTGGCCCTGTGAAAATTAGCAAAGCTTCTACATGGGACCACACATATCAGAGTAGCTGTTTCTGCATACTTTGGTAACATTCAGGGGGATGCAGGAAAATATTTTTATGATTTGATTTAAGGAAGAATTAAAAAGAAAAACAATATGTTGAGGATTGGACTTGTTCTTTGCTCTGCTGAGCAGATATATGGTCTCCCTTGGACCACAAGAGGCTTCCCAAGTCTTCTCCCCCATATGAATGCAGCCACTAAATATTCCTGGAGCCCATCCATCACCCCTCCCCAATTTAAAAATCCAGCCTACAAATCGACAGTTGCACCTATGGAAGGTTTCATAATACTATTTAGGGGCCTGAAACAGAGGTCTTTACTCAACTGGGATTGACTTTCAAGTCACATGGTTTTGAAAAAAGAGGTGCTTTGGCCCATAGAAACATCAAGGGAATTTAGGCAGGGGCAGACCCTCTGCAGTTGCCCAATTCTGGCTTAAAGTATTCTGGAAGAAGATGTGAAATTAAGACCTTAGAATCCATGGCACAGAGCATTCATTCCATAAACGCAATGTCCTTCACCCCCCAAAATTTCATAGATGGGAGAGGTAAATATAGTCCCCTACTCCATACAGATTCAAGTGTAATGCTTCACAATTTTTGTTCTCAAGGAAAGCAACTTGTAATTTTAGCAAATTTTTCTCACTGTGTTTCAAAACTGTGTAATTTTCAAAGATTATTCACAATTCAGGACTTATTTGGCACAACATTCACAGATGGTGTTTTTGCCCAGAAAGCAGTATTTTCTGTGCAGAAAATATTTTTTTTCTGTTCAGAAAATTCTACAGTTGAGGACTTCAGGGATCATTGCACAGCTAAATAAAGTGTCTTACTGCTGCTGAATTCAATCTTCATCCGGGCTGGACGCTGGTGTTATCACATGGCTTTCCTCCTCAAAACTGCCATCTGGGTACAGGATGGCTCCAATGCAGGTCCCAGAACTTGCTTCGGCAGCCATTTTTCAAAGTCAGAAAGATCCTGACTTTGACAAATGGCCACCAAAGCGAGTTAAGGGACCCGTACTGGAGCCAGGCTTTACCCGGATGGTTGTTTTGAGGAGATAAGCCATGCAATAACACCAGCGTCCAGCCTGAATAAAGATTTAATTCGGCAGTGGTAAGACACTTTATTTAGCTGTGTGATAATCCCCTTGTTCTATGAAAATTTTGCATATGGATTTTTTGTGCAGAAAACAACTGCACAGGTAACAGGTGAAATGTATTAATACATTAATACATTTTAAGAAATTGATTAAAATAATAAATAATGCTATTTTCTTAGGGGGAAAATCAATGTGTGCATTTTGCACAGAATAAATGCTAAACTGCGAATATTCTCATCAGTCCAGGATTCCCCCCAGCAGAGTTTCCCAGCACTCAAGAAACGGGTTTTTATTATGTTTTGAATATTTTCAAATATTATTTGTATTTCTGCATGGTGAATTGCACTACCAGCGCTCAGCCATTTCAGGCTATTCTGCCCTAAGAAGAATTTTGCTGTAATTTACACACACACACACACACACACACACACTTCTTTCACAGTTTCTCATAGCCATCCAAGTCTATGGGGTGAAGCACACTGGGGGGGAGGGGTGGCTTCTGGCCACTTTGGAAGCATGCCATTTACATTATGCATGCCTTCAAAGTGTCCAGCAGAATCCATGCTGAGGTTGTGCCCTGGTCCTTTGGACCTGAGCAAAAAAGATCTGGGATAATCTGGCTTCTGAAAGCACCGGTTCGCCCCAGCAGGCATGGCTTGCTTTTGGAGTGAGCTATGTGGTCATTGGAGTTTGGACCTGCATCCAGCTGGAGCAGACTTGGGCTGCTCTTTCACACCCTATGTCTTTATACTATAATCTCCTCCTTTAAATGTTTTCCAGAGATGTAGTTCTCTTAGTCTTTTCCTGGATAGTTTATGATATAATAATTTTATTAGTTTTTAATATGGCAAAAACTCCTTTTCTTTTTCTTTGTAAATATTATGAGTTGCTTCCCCTTAATTTTGTGATATTAAATTCAAAATAAACAGAATGTTGGGGTTATATTCATAGACCCTGTCTCTGTAAATAAGCTGTTTTGAGTACATTTTCTTAAGACTACCTTGCCTTCAAGCTACCATGAAAATGTGAAAGCAAATAAAATTAACTTTGTGCTAAAAAACAAAACAGGAAACTCTTCTGCATCTGGCAAGAGAGGATGTGGCATATTATTCAAATTCAAGTATAACACTGCATGCAATGTGAGTGTTTCTTCCTCCTGAAATATCACCTAGAGATGACGGGAGAACCATGCATTTTCCCCATGTGGAACTGTGGAAAGGAGAGGAAGGAATTTACCCTTGCCTTAACCTTTCCTCTGGAATGCTGATAGTCCTGTGCAGAATCCAGAATGTGTAGGAAGTCATAATTATCAACCGAGAGGACACATGTGCAATCAGTTCCCTGTTAAAAGACTAGTCATTTCAAGCTTCAGTGAGCCTTGCAGGAAAAGCTAATTGTTCAGACTCGCATGTAATGCAAGTCAATATACTGCTGAAATGCACATGGGCAAACTGATAGCCAGGGCACAGTTCTAGGGGATTTTTGTGCCTGTTGCAGATTATCCAAATGGTGTTCTTTGAGAGTTTGGGAAGTTACTTGTAGGATATAGTGGTTGGAGTGTTGGACTGCGACTCTGGGGGACCAGGATTTGAATCCCCACTTGAGCATAAAAACCCACTAGGTGATTTTGGGCAAGTGACAATCTTTGAGCCTCACAGGATAGCAATGGCCAAGAAAAACCATGACAGGTTTACCATAAGTCAAAAATGACTTGGAAGCACACAATTTCTTTCTCTGTAGAAAGAAATTAATTGTTACTGGTTCCAATTATATAAAGCCATTTGTGTTACTTGTGTTGCACGCTAATGCTTTATTGTTTTTCATTACTGTTTTTTGGAGGGACATTTATGGTTCATAAGAAGATGGCACAAATCCAGAAAAAATCCTGTCAGAATACCTGTAACAATATCTTCTAAAAGTAACTATTAAAAGTAACAAGAATTGTTATTTATTGCAACCCTAGGGTGAATTCATTAAAACATTGTGTGTTATTTCTGGAATATAAATTTATTATCCCTCCATCCCCTTGAGCAACTTGTTATAAATAAATAACCCATGACCAAAGTTTGGAAATTTCAAAATTAATTTATTTTCCTCTTTGATATCTTCATCAGCAGAGCCTTTGTTGCCATTTCCATTGCTTGGTTTTCAGAAGTAGATCATTGTGCTGTGCCATTTCTTATTACTGCTATCACTCCCCTTTAGTAATTTAAGATGTACAGGGGATGTGCTTTCCATTTTGTTTTTAACTTGAAAACAGGGGTCCCACACCACAGCATCACAGCGGCCTGTTTCTTCCTTCTCCAGTGGCTAACACCATCAAGGAAATGTGGGAGATAGCTACCCACAACTTCCTGAATTGCTTACTATTGAGATTATCACACTAGTGTCAATTCCAGAACCATCCCACAATCATCCCATTACCATCCCACAATCATCCCATTGCCAAGAATGGGATATTCATTGCCAATAATGGGATGATTGTGGGATTGTTCTGGAATTGACCCAAGTGTGATAATCTCAATGTCGCATTAACCAAGGAAATGACTACACTGGATGAAAGAGTTGTTGGGAAAAGAAGGGGCAGGGTCTCACACAACTCTGAGCAAACATGGAAATTTATTTCATGGGGAAAATAGAACACCTTTCTGCATTGTTTTTCATAAAGATTAGTGATAGACAGATAGTATTACACTGTGTGCTGTAAAAAAATTTTTTCAAGCCATCTTCTTTGTGTTAAAAATAGAAATATTTTCTCCATAAGACCTGAGATAGTAATGAGTAACAGTAATGATGTTAAAAATTAACATTTTATTTCCAAGCTCTGCTCATCAGTACTAACTTGCTTGTAGCTCATTTCTTCTGTGCTCTGGGTAAGATCAATTAAATTTTAATAATTAAATAAGTGTTTCTGGCTTTTAATGCTATCTGCAGATCTGCATCTCGATGTGGTCACTCAGCTGTGAGAATGCACTGTATGTGGAATGAAGACAAACCATTGGGATGAATAATACTCATAGAATTTGTTCACTGTTACTAGGTCCAGAAATTACAGAGCTGGATATTAGGATGGGCCATATTGCAAAATTGGTTTTGTGTTAACTGAAGCCTTAACTTCATCCTTACCTGACAGATCTCAAAGTCGCCTTATATCTGCTGCTTATGCAAGGCACTGTACAAATGGAATCCAACAATGGAGTGGAAATTCTTTGATGTTCTTGGAATAATTCCACAGTCTTTTTTTACCATTTCTCACATCAGAGAGCAAACCGGTAGACCTTCCAGTTTCATGCTCTGTGAAATTGCATGGGAGATTTTCTTTGACACCTGAAAGTGATTTTTCTATTTGAAATAACCATTCAGGCTCTGAAATATTAACAAGTAATATCTTGTTCTCAGTGCTTTCTTCAGGATTTAAATTACAGAACTTTGCAAGGTGGAAATGGGAAGGATGTGTTTTTGTTCCTCCCTTTCTTTTATTTATCTTTTGCTCCTTTTATCCTGCCCTTACGTCTTATAGAAAGCATAAAAGAACATCCAGAGGAGGAGCCCAGGACCCACGCTTAGGAAAAAGGGGCTTCATTGGACCCTGAGGTTGCATGTCAATTATTATGAATAAGGAAATGAAGCTAAATTGTAAATCATATTTGTGAAAGTTTGTCCAAACCTGTTTCCTCGTATCTGCATATCTAAACAAGCCATCCAGGTTTTGGGAAATTGTGTGAGATTTGTTGGAATTAATCAGAAGTAGTGTTACAACAAAACAAGCTACATCCTGACCAGTGAACTGGTGGCCCAAGCCCTCCCTGGAAAAAAGGAAGAGGAAGACATTGAAAGTGAGAGAAATGTTCTACAGTGTATTATATGTAAGCACATTTAATTTTAAGAACCAGGTGGTGCCCTCCTTCCCTTCTTTTTCCTGTGCTAGGACCCCACCCAGTATATTGTCTAATAAATACACCAGTTATCTGTACTTATGTGGATCCTGGATTAATTTGCCAAAGCTTAGCAGGCCCTACAGGAAATGTTAAAGCTTGTTTGAAAATCAGAATGAAGTACAGTCTCCCTTGGTATCTGCGGACTTCCCATCTGCAGATTCAACCATCTGTAGATGTCAAGCCCATGGTGAAGCCAAATTGGTACAATTAGAGGGTATGTGTTCCTAAATTCTAAGAGATGCAGTTCACAAAAGTAATTTTTCCAAGTTATGAAATACAGTTCTGTAATCATATGATCACCAATATTTTAATTTGCCTATGGAAAAATGACAAATTTGGCCTTAAGATCTTTCTTCAAATGGGCAGCCTATGGCATTTATGACACGGGGAAAACTGGACGTTTAAACGGGGTTTATCCTGTGAAAATTACGCAATTATTATTAAAGCATGATTAAGATTTTCACACACTGTGGTCATTATCCCAAGAATAACCAGGGAATAACAAGGCAATAAGCAACAAATCATTCACAGGATTATTTCCTGGCTATTCCTGGGTTAATGGCACTTTATGTCATGTGAAAACCTTTATCACAAATGCATGCAATTGTTTGATTTCCATGGAATATTCCCAGGATAATGGTACTTTAATAATGATGTTATGTGAAAATTTTAATCACACATGTGAGATTTTCATGGGATAAACCCCATTTACACTTGCAATTATCCCCATGTGATAAACTCCATGATGCTAATATTTGCAAATCCACCTTGGTTCATCTCTAAGATGTGTCTCCAGATGAAACTAGGAATAAAGGAGAAACAAACTAAATTCACCTTTTTTTTTCCTTCTCCTTTTCCTTTGGTGTACATGAAAAAAGATATGAGATCTACATAAACTCCAGTTCAGGTTGCAAGCAGAATATGGTGGCTTGAAAGGAAAACTGTGTTATGTAGATAAGGTCAGAATGAAAGACTTTTGGTATACAACAGTAGTTATGACTCATTTCACGATATGAAAATTGTTTAGAAACTAAGCATGAATAACATTTTAAATACCTTTCTTGTCAGTATTTGTGAATCCATACCCTCCAACTGTCCCAATTTGTCAATGATTTTTTCATCTATTAATCCTCTGTCCTACCACTTTTTCAGATGATTTTAAATTGTCCCCATTTCAATTGCTGCAAACTGAGTTCAAGGTGCAAAATTCACTTCAATTAGTTTGCATTCAAATAATTCAGCAGAAGGGAGGAGTAAAATCAGGCAAAAGCAAACTCACACAACCCTCTCCTGGGTTGAGTGTTCTTCCTCAGTAATAACTTTTGCCATCTTGCCCCCACTCTGATGTTGCTTGACCACATGTTTTCATCTTTGAAATGTTGGAGGGTTTGTGAATCTCTTCATTGTCTATCCACAGTATTTGTTTACATTTAAACTCAGAGTTTCTGTACGTTTATAACTATCAGCGTACAAATCCACAGGAAAGTACAACTGAAACCTCTCTCTGACATGGGGACATACTGTGAGTGTGAGACAATTGCCAGTTTCCATTGTGGAAATAGATCTGCCTGTAATAGAAAGTCTACAGAGCTCTCATTGTGGAGAACAAAGAAATCCCAAGATAAATAATTAACTATTAGTTATGAATGATTCCAAGGTGAGTGGAAACAGAAGAGTGAAAAGTGTGGGATAAAGTTTGCTAATCAAAGCTTATCCATTCTAAACACAGTTTATTTGGCCATGCAGAAATTGACATCATGGAGAACCAAGAGGTAGATGCCAGACATGCTTGGAAAGGCTAATAAAGGGCAGAGGATTTAGAAAACAAGTGAGTCAACAAGAAGCTATGCTCAAGGAGGAGAAGGCCTAAGAAGCAAGTGTGAGACATGAGTCAGCAGAAAGTAGGGGTCAGGTTATGGGCTGGGAGGCAGGTATGGAATTATAACATGGACCCCTTTCCATACCAGCAATACAATCCTTTTCCCATACACATAATCTCATGAATTATATTGTTAGAAATTTTTATAATTTCTGAAATTGCATGACTGCAAATATTAGGCCAATTAATAAGTTTTATTTTTCTGCCTTTGTCATTGCAAAATTGTGAATTAACCCTCCTTTGCAAGTCAATTTCTCTGGTATGATCACACTCAGTAGTGTGATAACTAAGTAGCTTAATTGGTCACCAAATGTAGAAAGCCTTCACAGTTTTTGATGAGTGCTGGGTAGATGAAAACGTCTTTCAGCTCCTGTCACACTCACTGGCAGAATGACCTCCACCAAAATAAAAAGTTGTAAAGCTGTGCAAACTTCACTGAAAACTGAATGTACATTTCATTGTATAAGTGAGGATCATTGTCCCACAAAAAACTGACCTGAAGATTTTCACCCCTTGCCCCAGTGTCAGCATTTTACAAGGAAAATCCTCAGAAAGACCCAGTGCCATACTTGTCAAATAGTCATATAGAAACTTCTTTGGTTTTATAAACTTTAAAATAAAATAAAATCTCTAGTTTTGTAAACTTTAGGATCAAACAGAATGTAAAACAAGTGGCCTTGGTTGCTTTGCTCTGTTCTCTATTGCAAAGAGAATATTGTCCAAAGGTGCATCAAAACTGTAACTGTGAGGCATTAGACACTGTCCCATGTGTTGTGGGATGATTACATCACTCTAAATTTTGCGCTGGGTTCTAAGTTATCCAGCTGGATAGTCTAAATAGTCTATTCAAAGAACTAGAGCAGTTTTGGGGTAGGGCCCAGCACCTGAAAGCTTAAAGTGGTTTCACTGCCCTACTGACAAAGAGAGCATTGACTTTCACGTGCTTGCACGGTGTCTTCTCCATTGAAACTGCACCACCAGCCTATCCAGCAGCTGTTTGGTGGGTGCATAATGTACATGATTAAGGTGACACATGGGGATAGCCATCTCTGTATACCATTTTCCGTATTTACACTGCACTCCCACTCACCCATCAAACAGCTGTTCGTTGGGCTCGCAGGACATGGTTTAAATAGGGAAAGATGTCTATGCTGGAATAATTCTCCTATCAGGTCATCCACATTTATATCTAGAATCATAGAATCATAGAGTTGGAAGAGACCACAAGGGCCATCCAGTCCAACCCCCTGCCATGCAGGAATTCCCAATCAAAGCATCCCTGACAGATGGCCATCCAGCCTCTGCTTAAAAACCTCCAAAGAAGGTGACTCCACCACTCTCCGAGGGAGTGTGTTCCACAGTCGAACAGCCCTTACTGTCCGGAAGTTTTTCCTAATGTTGAGGTGGAATCTCTTTTCCTGTAGCTTGCATCCATTGTTCCAGGTCCTAGTCTCTGGAGCAGCAGAAAACAAGCTTGCTCCCTCCTCAATATGCCATCCCTTCAAATATTTAAACAAGGCTATCATATCACATCTTAACCTTCTCTTCTCCAGGCTAAACATCCCCAGCTCCCTAAGTCGTTCCTCATAGGGCATGGTTTCCAGGCCCTTAAACATTTTAGTCTTCCTCCTTTGGACCCGCTCTAGTTTCTCCACATCCTTTTTAAATTGTGGTGCCCAGAACTGGACACAATGTTCTAGATTTCATCAGGGAAGAGTGCTCAGCAGTGATAGCAGTGATACCTTGGACACCTGTAGCTGTCTGAAGTGAAGACTTCCAAGGATTAAATGTGGGCTGTAGTGTGCATCACAGGGCTAATGTAGACAAATCATAAAGAAGAGATATTTTCTGCATGCATGTGTGTATATTACATCACCAGGTGTGATGACATGCATGCATGTACACTCAGTTTAAATAGCTGTGCAAATGTGTCTGCGGATTCCAGGCAGCTGAGATTCGCAAATATGTGAATCCAATAGTTTTACTCTCATTGTTTTTGTGTGCCAACAAGTAATTTCCGACCTTTGGTGACCCTATAACAGGCATCAGCATTCCCGTACTGAGTGTCATCTGGTGGGGGCAGTGGGGCTTCTTGAAGCAGGGCTTTGGGGGGGGGGGGCTTCTGGAGGCAGAGTTTCTGGAGGTAGGACTTCTGGGAATGGCATGCATTCCCTCTCCCCATGCTGACCAGTTCTTTTCCTGATGAGGAAAAGGACAGGTTGGAGTGCATGCGGGAACAGCACACACTCAGAGGGGACAGAGCATCACACAGGAGATGGAGCAGTGCTTACTTTTTTTCAAGTCCCAGATTTTGTTACTGTTTTTCTGATTTTATACTGGGTTAAAATAGACCAGCCTGGGGAATAGGTATAAAAAGGCTCTGACCATACTAGAAACTGATAGAAAGTATCAGGCTTAAAAAAACATGCATGGATCTCCAAAAGAATATAATAAAGAACAGAAACAAAATCTGGGAGTTTCTGCTCCTTTTAATGAGTCTGAGTGCACCTTGAACAAACTCTGAGGTATTTTCTGACCCCATGAAATTTCCACAAAGTATTTAGGGTTAGCAGTTAAGTTAGCATTATTATTAGGCTTAGAGTTAGGACAGTGGAAGAGTTTGATGCATGCTTCCTGTATTTCCTGAATCCACTAAGAATCCCAATACCCCCTTCCCTGGCCCAAATGGGACAAACCTGCAGACAACCAAAGTAATTCACTTCTCAATATGATGGTTCTCTGAAAAGTTTTTTGTTTTTGTTTTTTGTTTTTGTTTTTTTTTTTTTTTTTTTGGCTCAGTATGACCTGAAGGTTCACAACAACAACAACTGTTATCTTGATTGTTGTAAAAATTTACTCTATTCACAAAAATCATTAGATTTCTTAGGCCAATTTTTGCCCTTGTGCTTTTTGTCTGTGAAGAGAAAAATGTACATGACATGTGGCTGATATTCAAGAAAGTTGGCCTAAATCCAGCTGCTAGTCGCAACTAAAGTAGACCTACTGAATCAAGGTGCTGAATGGTAAATCAACACTTATGTCAATTCCATTCGATTTAACAATTTCCTCTAGTTGGAACCAGAAGATGGATTTAGGCAATACTTTACAACTCTCCAGGTAAAAATGCCATAAAATACCTGTCTTGGGAATCTGTTTCTATGAGGATTTTACAACAAAAACTGACTCTGTGGGATTCAAATATCCTGTCCTGGTTCATAAGGATAAAGATGCAGATAAACCTACATATAAATGTCCTCCATACTTTTATGTACAAACTAGAGAAGTATCACTGAAAGACACAAAATGAATGCATTTTCCCAACAAAACAGCAATGAACCTTAAAGATACTTCTCATGTAGAAATGCTTTCCTACTAGGCCTGAGAGATGATTCAGAAGATACAGGTTTAATGTAAATACCATGTTTGGTATTACCTTTTCCCCCCATCTTTGTTTCATTTCACCAAACAGATGCAATTTAGGGGCAAAGCAGACAACCAGGAAGGAGAGGACTATGCCAACCACACAGCCCACTCCCAAAGCAATCCCAAGCCTGTAGTCCCAAAACAGCACCTTTTAAATCTGATCCTTTGAACCGGAGGGCAGCATTCAAGCAGCTTCTGGCCATGTTGGGGGCATGCATCATCTAAATACCACACCACATCCCAAAAGCAGCCAGAAGTGTTACTTTTGGCCCCTGTGTTCTGTTTTCCCCTTTATACCAGCTTTCCTCAGCTTGATGTTTTCCGAATTGGCAGGACTATAATTCCAGCTATCCCCATCCAACAATGGCCATAAGGACAAGCTTCTTGGGGGTAATGAGAGTTGTAGTCCAACACATCTATGAGACAGCAAATGTGGGGAGGGGACTTGAACAACTTAATGTTATTTATCTGATTTTCTTACTTATATAAGAATTCTGTTGCAGTTAAGGAACCTCAGATCAACACAACATTCAAGCTCTAAAAAACTCTTTGTCTCTTATTGCTTATTTTTAAATACAGATTATTATTTTTCACTGGATTGTTCTATGTATTATAATATGTTTCAATTTTAAATATCTGGATTTGCTGTTCTTACTGAGCTGATGTAATTTGTTTAGTGTTACTGCTCTATTTTATCTACTGATTTCAATATCCTGGTTATAGGCTTTTAAATTTGTTGTTGTTGTTGTTAGCTGCCCTCAAGTCGGTTCTGACTCATGGAACCTCATGGATGAGATATCTCCAAGAATCCCTGTCCTTCACTGCCCTGCCCAGATCCTGCAAGCCCTTGACCCCCCACCCACCCACCCACCCCCCCCCACACCTCTGACTGGATCTATCCATCTGGTTTGTGGTCTTCCTCTCTTTCTACTACCCTCTACCTTTCCTAGCATTATTGTTTTTTCTAGTGATCCATGCCTTCTCAGTATGTGGCCAAAATACAATGGTCTCAACTTGATCATCTTTGCTTCCAAGGAGAGCCTGGTTTGATCTGTTCAAGAACCCATTTGTTTGTCTTCTTGGCTGTGTTTGGGATCCTAAGTACTCTTCTCCAGCACCACATTTCAAATTAGTTGATTTTCTTTCTGTCCATTTCCTTCACAATCCAGCTCTCACATCTGTACATGGTAATTGGGAATACAGTGGCCTGGACGATTCTGACTTTAGTGCTCACTTGTATGTCTCTGCTCTTCAGTCTCTTTCCCAGTTCTTTCAAAGCTACCCTTTACATTCCTAGTCTTCTTCTTATTTAATGACTTCAGTTTCCATTCTGGACAAAGTTGGATCCTAGATATGGGAACTCTTTAACTATTTAAATTTATTATTGATGATGAATTGTAAATTTATAAATTGGAAAACAACCTGGGAGTCTTGTGCCCTAATAGATGGCCTACATTTTTTAAATACATAAATAATAGATATGCATGTTTTCAGCTTTTCACAGTCTGTGAATAATCAGAGCATATTGTTCTGTGACAGAATACTGTATCATAGGACACAGAAGGATTTAGAGATGTAGTTGTTTAAGTATTGCATCCATGTAAAACCTGAACATTTCAAAATATCTCCTTGTTCTAGAAAGGAATTTATTTTTGCTTCCCATCTAATCTTTCATGAGCATTCAGTTCCAAACCAGGAGAGAATATGCTTTGTGTCACTGTTAAATTTGTAACTAAAACAATTCAGTACTTGTATGGTCAATTCAAATTTTTCTTGGCAATGGATATCACTTCCTGTAATCTCACTGTGGAACAATTCTGTTCCTTTATATAAATACATAAGGAAATTGAGAAGTAACCTTATTATTGGGAGTGTAGGAGTCGAGTCTGTTTTTCCTTTGTATTATGACAGTAATGGAGATGTGCATCTTCATACAAAAACTGAGTTGTGCACATTTTACATAGAAAAGAGATATTAAAATACTTCTTGAAATAAAGGGATTTTAATTATATTTTTAGTAGATGCACTTTAAAATATTTATGACATAATATACTTATGACAATATATTTTGTATATAGGGAATATATTTCATATATTTTTGAATATAGGGAATGTATATTTTATGTATGTGTATGTATATCCATATACAGTATATATATATATATATATATGGATATCCATCACCCCTTTTTAATTTTTTTATTTATATGTGTTTTGAGGAAAGCAGGCACAAGACACCAAGTGTCTTCTGGCCACCAATCTCTCCTTAGCTGTTCAATTTACAGGGAGAGGTGGGGAAGAAGAAGGAGGAGGAGGAGGAGGAGGAGATAGAGATGGTGATGATAAGTTGTTTTTTTTCCTTAATTAGCCTTGGTGTTTTTTATTTCAATGTCATATGCTCAGACAACTATTATTGACACTTAAGATATTATGCTTAATAACATCACCAGGATCCACCACTTGTGGCATCACAAGGAGTAGTCCCTATGTTTCAGATTTTGTTTGTGGCCTGAATTCTCAGGGCCTGGCATGGTCCTGACCTGTCAACCCACCCATTGGTATTTGTAACTGGAATGTAAGTGAGGAGGAGGTGTCCTTTACTTTAACTTCATGTAGTGAAATGTCATGGACTGACATTGTCTTTCCTTTGCTCTGTCATCATTTGTGCTCATTTCCTGCTCTACCTCTGGCCTATTTGCATTCATTGATAAACATTGACTGATCTTTTAACATGTCAGCAGTTGTATGTTTGCACAGGGGTTTGGTCCCACAATTGGTTTACTTTATGTTTTGATGGCATCAACTGGCAGCACTGGGTAAAAGTTTAGGCCTGAAAAATATGAATTCTCATACAAGAATGTGTAATAAAACTCCACTTATATAGCGATGTACCAGGAACCTACAAATGGCATTTTAAAAGAACAAGTTAGCTGAAAGTTAGCTGAAACCTACAAAGTAATCTCACCTCTTCTAAAACATTAACACTGGCCTGAACAGGGTATTTTATTGTGGGGGCAGAATCAAGATGTCAGATCCACAGTTGTATACAGTGGCTTGCTATCACCCAAAATCTGCAGTGTTAGTGTTAACTATACTAAAGGCATGTCTTTTCTTTATTTTAATGAAATTAAGGGCCCATTCCCACTTGTGGAAAACCCCGCATTGGAACCGGGCTGTGCTCCGCTTATGAAAGCGATTCCAAAAGGCCTCTCATTCACACTATGAAAAGGGACCTTGTTTGGAACCGCTTTCTTAGCCGGGAACACTTGTCGTTCCCACCAGAGCTGCCATGTAAGGTGACAGCCCTTAAAGCCCCATCCCCTTCCCGCAGGGGATTTTTTTTTATTGGGGGGGTATTGATTGCAAAATCAATCTTGTGCATTTGTGATCTTGTGCATTTGTGATCTTGCGCATTTGCGATCAGTATAATGAAGAAAAAGAAAAAACACACACACACTTGCTCCTGGGGGTCCTTCCTTCCTTCCTTCCTTCCTTCCTTTTTTTCTCTTTTTCTTCATTATACTGATCACAAATGCACAAGATCACAAATGCAGTCTTGTGCATTTGTGATCTTGTGCATTTGTGATCTTGTGCATTTGTGATCAGTATAATGAAGAAAAAGAGAAAAAAAGGAAAGAAGAGGGGAAGGAAGGAAGGAAGGAAGGAAGGACCCCCAGGAGCAAGTGTGTGTGTTTTTTTTCTTTTTCTTCATTGTACTGATCGCAAATGCGCAAGATCGCAAATGCACAAGATCACAAATGCACAAGATTGATTTTGCGATCAATACCCCCCTCCAAAAAAACCAAAAGCAAAAAAAACAACCACGATTCTGACCAGCGTTCCCACTTACTGGAAACACTTCAGAATCGTGTTTTCCAAAAAAGACCACTTTAAAACTAGTGTCAGGAAAGCCCGGGGGAATTTGCTTTTAACCCGGTCCTTTCCTCCACTAATCGATCCAATGAGGATCAGAAGTCGATTCAAGTGTGAACGAGGGTCATATAGCCCGCGTCACACTTCGAATCCAAATGTAGTGGGAATGGGGCCAAAAAGTGGATTCATGTCCATCCTTTAAAATGTGGATTGATTTTCAAATGATTATTCTCAGATTATATGGCTCATAGAGAAGTAAATGATCCAGACACCACCCCTGGAATCAAATATCAAACTATGCATTCACAGTGCTTAAGGTATTTGTTTAAGACATAGTCAGATAGTTAGTCACAAAATAAAACAGAGGTGTGTCGTGCAGCAACAGTTCTTCAGCTCTCTCTTTCCAGATGTCACTATATAAAAGTAAGAAAAACCTGATGTCTCTTGTCTTGTCTTTTTTCACTAGAAGCCCAGTTTTGGATGGAGGAATTTAGAGTGGAAAAGTAGCTGGAAAAGTTTAAGCTCTTTTCACCCCTTTTCTGCTCCTAGTCAACTTGCCTTCAGCTTCTGCTCCCTATCCTTGCAAAGTTCCAACTTTGTTTGCAGTCTGGATTTTAAAAACTTTTCCTTTGAATTATGATGAGTAATTGTTGACCCAGAATTATGGTACAGGTGACTCAGAAGTTTTGCCAGAAATTTGGCCAGTCCTGTTGTGGCAAGGCCAGATTAATACCCTCAACAGTCCTGATTTGGCAGGGACAATCCCAATTAATCCCAGTTTCTCTTTCCCCATCCCACTTTCCCTCTTCAGCTGGCAGATTGGGAATTCAATATACGCCCAATTGCTTACCCAGAGGGGCGGGATATAAATAAATTATTATTATTATTATTATTATTATCCCCAAGAAAGGATTCGCTAGCGATTTCAGCAACTATTGGAACATTGCACTGGACTATTGCATTAAAAGGAAGCATTTCAAAAGAAAATCAGCCTGTGATTTATAGATTATAGCAAAGCCTTTGAAAACATAGCATATGAAGATAATTATATGGATCATGAAAAACTATAGAAATTCCAAAACATTTGATGCAGGTCAAGAGTCTACGATCAGGACAGAATATAGAGATACTGAATGGTTTCCAATTGGCAAGAGGATTCAGCAAGGCTGCATTTTATCACCCAGTCTGTTTAATTTGTATGTTGAACATGTCATAACTAAAACTGGACCAGACCCTGAGGAAGGAGGCATGTAAACTGGAGAAAGGAATATCAACGTGCAGAAGATGACACTATGCTACTAGCAGAAAACGGCAAAGACATGGAATGGTTATTGAAGAATGTCAAGGAAGAAAGTGCAAAGGCAGGTTTAAAAATGAACATTAAGTAAAAAAAATGACCAAAAACATGATTTACATAACTTTAAAATAGACAATGAAGACATCAAGTAAGTCAAAGATTTCCTATACCTTGGTTCAGACATCAATCAAAACGGAGAAACAGAAAGAAAACAGAAGAAGACTAGGACTTGGAAGGGCAGCTATGAAGGAACTAGACAAGATCTTGAGGTATAACGCTATGTTATTGAATACCAAAGTCAGGATTATCCATGCCATTGTCTTTCTGATTTCTATGTATGTCTGTGAAAGCTGGATTGTGAAAAAAATACTGATAAGAAGATAATTGTGTAATTTGAAATGTGGTGCTGGAGGAGAGTTCTGAAGATACTCTGGACTGCTAAAAAGACAAATAAATGAGCCTTAGAGCAAATCAAGTCTGAACTCTCACTGGAAGCAAAGATAATTAAACTGTCACATACATACCCTGGACATACCATGAGAAGACATGACTCATCAGAAAAGACAATAATTCTTTGCAAATTGGAGCTCAGTAGGAAAAGAGCAAGACCGCACTACAGGATAGACTCAATCAAGGAAGCCACGGCCCTGAGTTTGGAAGACCTGAGCAGAGTGATCTGACAGTCTCTCATCCACAGGGTCACCATAAGTTAAAGCTGATTTGACAGCAGTTAAGAGCATATATATTAAGAAAATATTACTTCTCCCAACCAATGATTACAAAAGTAAGCCTCTAGGTTTGGAGTCTCCCTTGAGTTACAGTGAGCTTCCTTATTTGAAGCAGTTATTTTGTCCAAAAGCCATAGATTAGGCTGATTAAGGAAATTGCATCCAATTTTACAGTTATCTAGAACAAATGCACATACAAGAAATCATGAGGGCCATGACAAACCTTTAAAATCTTGTGTTGACTCTAGGGCCTTTTTCAGTGTTTTTCTGCACATTTTTTTTAAAAAAATGACAATTGTTTTGAAGAGGATGGCTGCAAAATGCTTACAAAAATATGGTACAAGTGGGTCAGAATCCTGTTAGTGACTTATGCTGCCTGGTTATTTAAATACCCTTTTTTAGGTATTGCAGAAAAAGGCATATGAGTAAAGCTGCCCCCCCCCCCTTCTGATTCACCTATTGATTTGGACATGGGGATAAATCTGGTAACACCTGGCTGCCCACTAGGCAATTTAAAGCAAATAACTACATTTGAAGAGCCAACATGGGGTGGTACTTTGAGTGGCAGACTAAGGCCTTTTATAGGCTGGCCTGAAAGGCAGTATCTGGGCATAGTGTCCTGATGATGCACACCTGACTCCGCCCCTCCAGGGTGCCCTGACGCCATGCACTCTTCCAGACAGCAAATGGCATCATGGCGTGCCTCTGGCACTGTGTCCAGATGAAGCAACACCAAAGGGGCACCTTATAGCCACACCGCTGCAGCTATGGCACCATATTGAGGGCACAAAAGGGAGGATCAGGGCCACTGTGTGAGGTTGCCACGGCCCTGATCTGGCTAGGAAAGGAGCAGCTGCAGGCCGCCCCTTTGGTACAGACTGTCAAGCCCCTAATACTAGGATTTGTACATTACCACTTTATGGCTCCTCTGCCATAGAAAATCAGGTTCCCACTGGTTAACTTTCTGTCTACCAAGTCTCTGGCCCAGTCTGCATCTGTGTAGTTTATTAGCTGCATTGGTCAGTAGCACCATTTTTTGATCTGCAGTTTCTTTTAAATATCTACCCACTGCAATGAGATTTTTCAGTGTTTTTTAAGAAACTCACTTCCATTGGGGTTAACATGACTAGATTATTATTATTATTATTATTATTATTATTATTACCTTTATTGATTATTCATATAAATACAACATCCAAACAACAAATCCATCACATAATATCACAAAAAATCCAAAACAATAACAGCCTCCCAGACACTCAACACATAAACATTACGTACTTAACTTTAGGATTTCTGACTAGCATCTTTTTGACTAAGGCATTCCATAAGATATATTATCTTCTGCTTTTAAGAAAGAAACTCCTCCTCCTATTTGTACTCCAAGATAGTGTGAGGTGTCTCCCCCCCCCCCCCCAATTATGCCTATATATTTCTTGAGATTTGGATTATCTCTTCACTATCTACCTTGTTTTTAGCGCAGGATAAAATCATTCACATAAATTGTAATCTAAATCCATTGATTATTTCTGAACCTTTTTTATACGCATATGTCAGCACACAGTGTCTGGAGTGAATCCTTCTTGGATAAGAAGTTGATTCGGTTTCTCAACACATGCTCTGGAAGCCTTCTTCAAACCATAAATGCTCTTCCAAGATGTTCCTTCCTAAAACCTGAAATTCTGTTGACTGTTCCATGTAAAATTCATAATCTAGATTAGCATACAAGAAGACTGTTTTAACATCTAGGATTTGAACATGAATCTGCTCCTATAGCCCTTTGCTACAAGTCTTGCTTTATATCTTTGAATCCCCCTTCTGCATCCTGCTTTGTGATGATGACCCTTTTTACCTTTGGGTAATTCTGCCAAAATCCATGTTTCATTTACTTCAGTCCATGATGCAAAAAAGATCTCATCACTTCACTAGCAACTTGCACCTACTTCTTAGTATCTGACCCTGGTAATCCCTTGATCTTTGGCCAGTTAGGGGGTTATGGAAGCCTTTCCTTTATGGTTAGATAAGATGGTCTGTCAGGTGGGAACTTTTCACCTAGATTTGGATACTTGGTGCCACCACTGGATTACCATCTGGTTCTTGGTCACCTGGGAAGTTCTCTCATTAGCAGCCTCTTATGGTTCAGGTGGTGTAGAAGTGCTGGGAGTGCTAATAGGATGCAAGACTGGAAGATAGAAGAGGTCTTCATGCTCTGGTTACAGGTGGTCTTCTCCTTCCACTACAGACAAATCTGGTTAGACCTCTTGGTTTGAATTAGATTTGGAATTTGTCTTTCATCAACAAAAACTTGATAATTTTATTGTATGCCCAATAGGTTCTAGAATCCTGTAAGCATGTTTAGCATAATTGATAAAGATCTCCTCTTCACTTCTGAAGTCAAGTTTGCTTCTCTCCTGCTTGTGAATATAGGTGTATGCTTTAGTTTCAAAAGTGTTGCGATTACTTAAATTAGGTTTGGCTCTATGCCATAACTGGTAAGGAGCTATATTTCTGGATTTAGTTGGCAGACTTTTATTTAAATATGTTGCAGTCGGTATATGCTGTGTGGCAGAAGATGTAAGAATGTGTAAAAACATGTGATGAAGGTAGGAGTAAGTGAGAGAGTACGATGAAGGGATGTTTAAGGAATGGGAAATGGAGAGAAGAGGAAGAGGTGAGGAAGTGAGAAATCAGAAATAAAGTAGAATGAGAGAAGTAATGAGAGGACATGTGACACAGAGGAGTTTATCATACGATGGAATTTGGAGGTATAATACAATGGCAATCTGAACGCAATCATGGGGTTTCACGTTATTGCGTATGAGTGTATCTCACACAATTTCTGGCAAAAGGGAAGTCATTCCGAACACAATCATGGGTTTTATGTTATTGCGTATTAGAGTATCTTATGCAATTTCGGGCAATGGGGGGTCATTTTCGGGAAATGGGAAGTCATTCTGAATGCATTCCGAACACAATTAGAATGCACGTAAATTCGCTAAACTAGCGTATGTTATTTATATAGATGTTTTAATGCTGTATAAATCTGTGAAATAAAGATATATTTTCAAAAACAAATAAATATGTATATATTGGAGTCAGCATTTGGGCATATTGGCTCCTAAGAGCATAGTCACTGCTATCTCTTACAAAGGGCCAGAGCAAATAGGCGGGGCGGGGGGGGGGGAATGGCTCAATCCTAGGTTTTCTGAAAGCAAATCAAAATCCTGCTGTCCACATGCCCACTCCCAAAGCAGGCTGAATGCCCACAGGCTGTCCACACCACACAGCATCAAGCTGTGCTCCACTGTGGTGTTTTGTTTTTTTTGTTGTTGGTTTTTTGTCACCTCCCCACCATGCATGTGCACCACTGCACAAAAACACTGCCTGTGGCCTTCAATTACTTCCCTCCCCCTCCCCCCCCCCCCCCGCCGATGCCATTCCATTGGACATCCATATGCAATTCACTGTCTGTATAGTGTATCGGTACATCAGTGTGCTCAGTGATACACTGGCAAAGCACAATCACTGAGACCTCCCATACATGCCCCCTTCACCTCATGCTCCCCTGTTGGATTGTCTGGTTTGTGTATGTTGGAATCATATCCATTGCATTACTGGCAACCTGCCCTATTTGATGTACTTTCATTTTTTTTCTTTTTTCTTTCATGCATTCCTGCACTGGCACCGGGCTGTTATATGCCAGTGTGATGATGCAAGTTTTCTTCATTAAGTCAGCTTCTTTTTGCTTCCATTTTTATACCTAGAGTGCAGTTTCATTTTGCTTTCCACCTGGTTTCACCTCAATACATCGTCTAGCCTTCAAAGCAGTTGGAAGCCACTTTATTTGGCCAGTGCAGACAACCCCAAAGTTTTGTTCATCCTCTGCTACACCATTCTACTCCAGGAGGTAAGTCTGTGTAATTTGATGCTCTGCGCCATGATCTCTTAAAAATTAATCAAACTTGGCATTGACAAATTCACTACCATTATCAGTGCGTAGCACTTGAGTTTGTAGCCAAATTTGTTAGAGATATAATTAAAATCTTTGAATTTTGAGAATGCTTGACTATCTATAAATATATTCACTAAAATAATCAAGATGGAATTTCTATTTGTAGACTTAATCCTGAATGTGTCACAGAGATCAGCATGTGGCAGATCAAGTAGCATGGTGGATAGTCTTCCGGTGATTGGCAAATATGGAGTCCTGGTTCCCTTTTCCTGTAAGCAGTTTGTACGTTTCTCATTGCTAGAGGCTGCATCCTTACTACAGAAATAATCAAGTTTGACCCCACTTTAACTGCCATGGCTCAGTGCTACTGGTATGCAATTCTGCAAACTGTACTTTGTTGTGGCATCAGATCTCACTGACAAAGAAAGCTAAATGTTTCACAAAACTACAGTTCTTGGAATCCCATAGAATTGAGTCATGGCAGTTAAAGTGGCGTTAAACTGGATTATTTCTGCTGTGGAGATGCAGCAAGAGGTGCTTTGATACTGAAGTCTCTTGCAAGTTTCTGACTGGTCAATTTCTATATACAAATCCCTGATGTGCCACGAAACCCCACTGGATGACCTTGCCCCAGTCACACACACTCAACCTCAGAAGTAAGTAATGACAAACCTACTCTGAACAAATCCTTCCAAGAAAGCCCAATGATAAATTCACTTTAGGGTTCCCATAAATCAGTAATGACTTAAAGGGACATAATTGACATGCATAGGATTACACAGTAATGTTTTTCAGGAAATCAGTTCACAGTCACTGAAAATGTAATCTGAAAATAGCCCAGTGCAATGTCTTCTTAATTTTCCATAAGTCTATTTGGCAAAGCACTTTTGATAAATTTTCCAAATACGTATATGAGAAATTCAATAAGAAAGGTATCGGCCGTGTTATGAGATAAGTTTCTTCACATCTTCAAGGTTTTCTGAGATGCATCCATCTTGAGATCTTTTATTTTCAGATCCTTGGCTGGCTCAGAATGTTGAAAGGATTTAATTACAAGTCTGCCCACATGCTATCACAGGTTTGCTAAGCTCAACATCCTACTCTATCTAATCTATCTAATATTAGCATCTGAGTCATGGGAATGACTTGCAGGTGTCCTCTAGACCAATGACTGCTTTTATTCATTATTCTTTTTACATTTTTGAAGCCAATTTACCTCAGTAAACCAAATTAATTTGAAATAAGTAGTGTTTATGATTGGAGAAAAAGAATCTGAGCAAATCTGATCTGAAAATAGTTTGAAAACAAATCTGTAAGTAATGTATAAATATACAATCTTCAGTTTGTAATCAGAACTTCGAAATGTCACCTTTTAGGCTATAATTTCCAGAACCAACAAACCAGCATAAGCAATGATCATGCTTAGCTGGATGTTCTGGGATTTGTAATCCCAAAGATAATTTTTCCAAGATCTTCAGTTCCTTGAAAGTTTAAAATCCATACGTAGTCACATCAGGTCAGATCTAATGGCTTCATTTTCTAAACCAATATTTCTCCCACCTGTGAAAACTCCATTTTTATCATCTCACAAGTGCCAAATCCAAGGTTTTTATTTTCACTAAGTAGCTGCACCACATAACCAATGGTGAAACAAAGTCACCTGTTCTGTTTTATTCACTGAGTATTACTTTGGATATAATCAGCCAAGCACTGGATAACCTTGGACAGTCACTATCATTCAGCCTCACTTGTTTCAGGGTTATTGTTAGGATAAAATGGTGAGCGAGTAACAGAGGATAATCTACAGACTCTGAGCTCTCTAGAGGAAGGATGGGTGGATGTAATAAATAAATAACATATCTGTATACCTGTTCTATCATTTCAACTGTCTGAATTATCAGTGCATGTCGGAAATTCTTCTGCTCTTCCTGCTGCATAGTCTTCACACACAGCTATAATCCTCTCCTTGTGATATGATAATCTTTTCAATGGCACTATTGTATTGCCGTAGCGAAGGACGGGGATATGAAGAACAGACAAACCTATTGCATGGGGTTGCTTTCAGAACTTAAAACACTTCAAATGCCCCTAGACTGTACTTTTGCAGGAATGTTTGTAACTGCCTTCTGTGCATTGACAAATTGCCAGTATTATGCACCTCCAGCCAGGCATTATTTTAATGTGTAGCTGGGCAGATTTTGTGCAGAAGGAAAATAAAATATGCAGTATGAAATAGGCTTTTGTGCAATTGGCAATACAAGCTTTAATCAGGAACAAAGTTGTTTCTTTTTAAAACAATGAGAAAAAGATGAAGAGATAGAGATTTAAAATGTCTGGTGACTTTTCAGTCTTTAAAAACATATTAAAAGAGGCATATCTCCACTAATGAAGAGGCATACCTCCACTAACAAAGCCTCTAACAAAGAATGTTTTGACAAACCTTTTTTACTCCTACTCCTTGTTTTCTGTCTAGCTAGAGGTTTTTAGCAGCATTGGCTTTGGGAGGATGGTGAAGGGAGGCTGCAATGGTATGTCTGCAGTAAACCGTATAATAAAGTTTGAGCTAAGGGGAAAAAAAACAAGATTTCACCCTAGCCAGTCCTACCATAGCTATGTTTGCCTGCCTGCCTGCAAGAGGCAAGATAAAGAGCATCTGCCTGCAAAACCCCCTACTGGGCATGCAAGAGGGAAAGGGAGAAAGCAGATGGATTTTCCTCCTCAGCTATCCCCAGCATGTTAAAAGTAAACATAGATCTGTAAGTCTGGCCAGCAACATGGAAATCATATGAAAAGTTGGAGGCTGATGTAAGGGGAAAAAACACCCTGGATGTACTTCGGAAGAAACTTTCAAGTTTTTAAAAAATATATTCAGAATGTTTTTGTTTACTTATGCAAGGCTTTCCAGGCCTGTTTTATTTCAAATGTGCATATTATGTTTGAATCAAATGTTGGCTGAAACATGTTGAATTACTTTTTATTCTGTTCTTTTCCCCCTTTTCTTGGGGTGTAAGAACATATCCCTGTTCTTTCCATGTTATTTCTGCCTCTGGTACCAAATTTTCTGTTAAAGCAGCAACACCTACTTCATTAACTTTTGTATACCTGTATTACAGGATGAACTACCTGACTGTTGTATCTGTGACCATGGAGGATATAGAATGAAGGTATATGTACTGCTTAGGATCCAACAGTGTTGCTGCAGGCATGCATTGTCAACTACATCCAGCATTCCTTTTGCACCATGGCTTCAAGATTCATTGGAACCTAAAAAGTCCTGCTTTTCATCACCAGATTTTGTAATAATTTTCACTGTTACACAATGTTTCTCAATGCTGCTGTGATCCATAATAGTGTCACCACATCTCAGGGATATTGCAAATGCATCTTCTGTCAAAGTCCTGGAGAGGCTGCATCATGCTATCCCCTAGTACAGGCCCACACAACATACAACCGGGGAGCCTCATGCAGCACGCCAAAGGGTTTTGAGTGGCCTGTGAGAATGTGGAACAATTTCAAGGCTTCTCTGCAGCTTGGCCAGGCAGCAGAGGAGGAAGATGGGCAAATGCTTGCCAAGCAAGGCTCCTCCACCATCTGGCTTTCTCCTGAGAAGGAGGTTGAATAGCAGAGGAGGAGGAGGACGGGCAATGTCTGTCCTGCAAGGCTCCTCTGCTTCTTAACTTTCTTCTGAGGAGAAGGCAAGGTGGAGGATGAAGATGGGTGAACATTTCCAATGTTCATCCACTGCTCGGCTTTCTTTTGAGGAAAGGGCCAGCCAGACGAGGACAGAATTAATATTAATAATATTAATTATTAGTTAATATTTAATTAAAACCTGTCTGCAGCCTGAAGAAGTTAACCTATTTTAATTTTGGCCCCTTCCTACTGCCAGGTTGTCCAGATCTGCCCTAGTATGTCACACAGAATTCATTGTCATAATCATGGGAGTGGGTTCTCTACTTGACAGCTATACAGGGAGACTCTGTCCTCAACTGTCATAACAGAAAGCCATCTTTATTTTCTTCTTCTCCTATTTTTTCTCCTTCTTGCCAGTCTCTTCATTTCTTGATCCATTCTGATTGTCTTTCTCATGGCTTCTCATGCAGTAGGGAGAAAGGCTTAGAATAAACTTACATCCAACTTATAGTGAATTGAATTATCGAGTGGTAGCTCTTGTGTAGCTGAAATGGCACATGTACAAATTTGAGGGAGGTGTAACAAGATTGGAGGGATTCTAAAGTTTGCAGAAATACCCTCTCAAGATATCCTTTGGAAAAAGAGTGGTCCAATATACAAAATCATTCAACGAGACCTTAATATATACATTAGCCAAAGAATGCCGCCTAAATATTGAATGAAGGGGAAAACCATGGGGCCTTTCATACCACACAATTATAATGCTATGGTTCCACTTTAACTGCTTTAATAATATCCTATGGAGTCCAGGGATTTATAGTTTAGTAAGGGCTTCTCAACCTGTGCCTTGCCAAACTAACAACACCAGGATTCTTTAAGTTGCAATCATGGTGGTTAAAGTAGAATCATACCACTATAATTGTGTGGCATGAAAAGGATCTCATTGTGCTATAATTGTATGATATGAAAGAGCCTCCAAGTGAAGATAGGCTAACATAGAGCAGTGGCTCTCAGATTGTAGGATGAGATGCCTGGGAAGGTGAGATTTGGATACCCTGATCCCCCCTCCTCCATTTCCCAAACCTTTTCTCTCCTGGAGAGGAAGAGGAAGACAAGTAGAGTACTTGGAGCAACCACCTCTGCCTGAAGGAGATGGAGAAAGAGGAAGAGGAGAGCAGGGAAACATGTTGGATCATGGCCTCTGGTGGGTCCCATCTTGAGCCACCACTTTTTCTTCACCCCTGTTCTATCACTGCCCTAGTTCGCAGAATGGGATGCTGCTGCATGAATATATTCCTGTATATTAATGAATATTCATAAATGTATGAATAAAAATATGCACATTAAACAAATACTGCAGCAACCTGTTTGTCAACATATGCACATTAAACAAACAAAACACTGCATCAACCTGTTTGTTAACAGCCTGATGCTGGGCAGGCAGAAGTGCTCCGTCATCCGGGACAGCCTCCACACGGATAGCAAGTGCACCATGGACCTCCGGACGAAGAGTACAGGAGAGGTCCCCACCTTCAACATCACAGCTGCCATGACCAACAAGACAATAGTCCTGATGATGGGCAAGGAGGGCGTCCACGGCAGCTGCGTCAACAAGAAGTGTTACGAGATGGCCAACTACTTGTGGCGATCACAGTATTGACCAGCCATCACTCCCCTTCTCCCTCTTTCTCTTTCCCTCTCTCTGCCTTGTCCCACCTGCAGTACTGCTGATGGAACAATGGTGAAGGATGTCCAAGTTGGCTGCAACAGGCCCCAGACCCCCTGTCTGTGCCCATTGTGGGATCCCTCCCCCCCCCCCCCGTTGCCAGATTTGCCTCATTATTTCTCCTCCTCCTCTTCCTCCTCCTCCTCTCTGCCTGCCCCAGTGCTCACCCTTTGCGCCCATTGCTCCATTCCTGCCTTTTCCCTGTTTCTACCATTTTTGTTCTAAACCTCTCCCACTTTTCCAGTTCTTCTTTTTTTTTGCCATTTTTTTTTCTGTCACACAAACACAAGAAAATCCTTATCACTGCCAAATTTTCTGGGTGTTAAGTATAGGTTTTTGTTGTTGTTGTTAAGAAAACTATATTGGAACAAGAAAAAAATAAAATAAATTGAAGTTCTAAAAAAATTAAACAAACAAAACCTTTTCATTCATTTACCACATTGAATGGAGGAGGGAAAATGTCTACATGTTGATGTAAAGGGTGTCACAAAAGCAAAAAGCTTGGGAACACTGGAATAGGGTAATCTGAAAGAGAGCATGGCTGGCAGAAACTTTGCATAGGAGGACTCTATCCTCCCTCCTCCACCCTTTGCATAGGCCCCACTTCTATACTCCCTAAAGCTAGTAAAATACACTTATAGTAAATTGCATCATAGCTAGATGGACTTTCTTTATACTCTCTGAAACCCTTTTTCTTTGTTTTACTTCCACTCCTTTTTGTCAAAGCAGATGCGCACACTATCCACACATTCTAGTATCTGAGGCATAATTTATGGCTGTGCATGGACTACTGTTTCAGGAATCAAGAGAAATCCCCTAGAATAGTGGTCATGGCATTGTGTGAACTAGGACTTATGCCATTAAGACTAGAGATTGTCATATCACAAGGTGGGATCATCACATCTGAACAGACTTCCAAAATCAGCATCTATCCTTGTTTTTAATGGTGCCCCGCATTTATTTTCTGCTTTGCCAGGGAATTGTGAGACTGAAATGTAACTAGAGATAGTGGGATGTGTTTGTTGTTCTTTCCTCTGGCTTTCAGAATATTTTTCATTTGCTACATTGTTCCTGATGGGCTTAAAGAAACTTGAGCCTGCAACAACTCCCTGGGCAAGCCTTAACCATCTGTGATCAGTGGGTATTCTCCTATTGCAAACAGTAGGAATCTCATTTAGCTAGCTGCCAACCCCTCTATGTATTAAACTTCTTTTTAATGTTTTGAATGCCTCTGCATGACAAAGAATATGGGAGATCAAACTCTGCAACATTTTAAATGTTAAATATCCCATTTATATTTTATCTCCAATGAAATGAGGTGAGTAGTGAGGTACATTTGAACAGCTACTGGCTGTTAATTCAATAGCCATAGTTTTCTATCATACACAACATGGGGGGGGGGGGGTGGACTGTGTTTGCAATTTAGAAAATTCAAACAAAATTTCACCAAACTGATACCTTTATTGGCCAACCAAAATGCACAATATACTTATTGCAAGCCTTCGAAGCTCCATGGCTTCTTCTTCAGGCAAGGTGTTGTTACAAACAAAACACGCCCTTCCCCGTGAAGGTCCCTTTTTTCCCTTTAATTTGGATTGGATTGCCATGTTTTACCTGTACACCTACCAAAATATTCCTGATGCAAAAACATGGAGACTTCTTGAGAAATCCATTGTCTTCTACCTACAAAGAGGCTTGCGGCCTCACAGGAATGGAGACATGCTGGATTGTAAAAGAAGAGTCCCTGTTGAGATGCAAATAGATTTTAAATGTCCTGGACTTTGAAAATCTCCCAATTGCCACATGGCCAGAAGGGGAAGGGCCAGCCTGCAAAAGATACCCTCCCTCCCCATACTATCTTAACTAAGGACAGAAACAAAATAATGCAGGCATATAACATTTCCAGTTGCTTTTCTCATATTGTGTAGCACCTTGCCTGAAGAAACCATTGAGCTTTGAAAGCTTGCAACAAGTATATTGTTCATTTCAGTTGGCCAATAAAGGTATCACTGTTTGATGGAATTTTGTTTGAACTTTCTATCATAGGTTTCAGAAACCATATCCCCCATCTACATAAGGCTATAAGTCACACCTTTGGGAGAGCAAATAGCTTTCTAGGAAAGGGTCTTACTTGTTCAGTTATATAGCACCCGTTGAGTTGATAGTCCTTTAAACAACAGCTATGTGAAATCGCTTCCCAAAGGGGCTTATAATCAAAAAGAATCCCAGGAAAACAATGGAGGGAAGGGAGAAAGGCGTGGATAAAAGCAGCCAACAAATATGATTCCTCAGAGTTCATTAGGCAATGAGCATTTAAGGCATGGGAACTGAGTTTAAGCTATAGAATCTGCATCTCCAGTTTGAAAATCTCAAAGGCCTGCAGTGTGTTTTGTGACCTTTGACTATGTCAAATGAAAGTTATTTCACACAAAGGCATTTTAGCATTTTTCTTTTGGACAGTTGTGGATTTCAACCCGTTATTTTGTGTATGTGTAGATGGAACAACATCAGTTCATAGGATCCTACCAGGTATTCCATTCTCTCCAAGCAATCTAGAAAGGCATTTGTCTATGTTATGCATGTTTTTCTTTAATGTGATTCTTAGTTGCATATTTTATAGACTTTAATAAACACAACCATAAACAACCCATTCTTTGACCCCATGTCTGAATAATCAGGTTGTCTGTTTATACCCACTTTCTATCGTTTGTTATGCATTTTCTTTTTTCTTTCTTTTTAAAGGACTGCATACCCAAATAAGCCAGGGATTTCCCCCCCACTCATGTCTATGTGTCTTCAGTTTTGGTGCCTGGAGACTACAATGGGTGCAGCTGTTGAAAAACAACTATAGCCAGGTGGCTCAACTGCTGAGCAGGATTAGTCTAGGTTTCCTCCAAAGGAAAAATGCAATGTTACTGTGAAAAGTGAGTGACAAGGGCAAAAAGAAAAAGGCAATTGATTTGGTCAGGAGAGAGCAACAGGTTTATAATCTCTGAATAACAGGTGGGGAAAAGGCTAAAGAAGATTTTTCAACTGACGATGGCCTACCAGCAAAAAGGAATCATGGGAACTAGTTTGCATATCCCATTTTCATCTCTAGCTAATGTGGAAGTTACGTATTACCAACAATATGAAACATTTGCTACACTATTGTGTCTAGTAGTGGAATTCTTTAAACAGGTTAGTAGCACAGTCATGTCTACTCAGCAGTAAGTCCCACTGGATTCAATACAGCTTACACCCAGAAAACTAGATCTAGAATTGCAGCTTCTGGGGCCTAGTTCAGGTCTGGTGTTATGTTCTTTGCCATTACCTCTGACTTACCAAGACCCTATCACAGGGTTTTCTTGGCAACATTTATTCAGAGGTTTGGCATTGCCTGAGTGAGTGAGTGTGACATGGCCAAGGCCAGCCCCCTTGGTTTCCAGGGCCAATCAGGGATTCAAACCCTCCTCTCCCCAGGTCCTAGTCCAGCATTCAAGCCATTAGACTAGACTGTACTGACTCTGTTTCAGGGATCAGAAAGCAAGGTAAATTTGAACACACAAGAGTGGCAGTCTCACTCATTCAACTACCTATAAACCATCTATTTTATAAAGCAAGAACTAAAAAATAACACTGTTTTATATGTCTGGACCTGCATGTTGCTTTGGGATCCTTGGGAAGGGCTGGGGTGAAAGGCAACTAGTAAATATGTTTTATAATAAACTTTAAAAGCTCCCTGGAAGCTTAGCTAAGTTTGGGGGAGAACTTTCAAATAAGACAATAGAACTAGTGTGCTCAACAGCTTGTTTTTTTCTCCTATAACAGTGGTACTGAACCTTTTTACCCTTAGGACCCCCCTTTAAATCTACATGAAGACATCCCCCCACCACTTGAGGTAGTATATGAATAAAACTATTTTCTTTAGTGCGTGTATTTTCATTCACACATTCATATATCTTCATCTTTTAACATTTTATAAGGAAATAACATCATTCAAATTAGAACAGTTTTATTTAAGTAAATTCAATATTTAATTCAATACATGTGTAAAATTTACACATAAAAAGTTTGGGAAGAGGAGGAGGAAGGATCAGGACCTCCAAGTCTCTCACACACATCCCTTGTGCAACTCTCATGCCCCCCCCCCCCCGGGGCCATGCTCCACAATCTGAGAACCACTGTAGTATAAAAAGTTATTTCTGACTACATACAGTTGCCTGGGCTAGGGACACAGAACTGCTTCACATGATCCTGGATGCCCAATGAGGATATGAATTAACAAAATCCAAATGGCGTAAATTATAGAATCCCCAGTGCTTCATGGTTTTGTCGGTATATGTCTATTAGTCCCAATCAGAATAGACCCATTTAATTAACAGGATTTTATGTATGGACTTATCAGCAATTGACTCAACAGGTCTCCTCTAGCTGTTGCACTTATGCCTCAAGCTTTTAGTAGATGCCAAGAAGTTTGAGACTTAAATGAAATGAAAAGCAGCCATCATTAAGCCATTAAAGGAATTGTAAAGAAACCTTTTAACAACTTTCCTTGTGTTAATTGCATATTTCATTTCAAATCGTATTTTTAAGCAGAGGTACAACCAAATTTTTGAAAGTAAAACAAAGTTTTACACTTCCCACAAGTATTAATGCTAAACTTTGGGTGGGTGATGTCTACCCACCCACCCCTCCCCACTTCTCAATTTAAAATTCAATCCATAGTAGTGAGAAATTCACAGGCCTCAACATGATGCTATTGAATCAGAAAACAGGAAAATATTTATAACCAAATGTATAAAATATTTATACATTTGCAACTTAATTCCTCTTCAGGCAAATGAGACATTTTCATTCTCCAAAATCATGTTTTGTTCCAGAATTCACACAGAACTTTACCTACAAGGCAGTCTTTTTATTACTGCATTTTCACCTGAAGAGTTGTACACTACATCCCCAGTTGTGTACAGATGTTGGTCATGTATAGTGATGTACAGATGTTGGTTTTGTTTTGTTATCTGACACAAAGAAATTAGCTGGAACTAACTTATCTCAGTAAATATGTTGCATTTGTGTCAGTTACACTTTTCTCAAGAAAAGAAGGAAAGGAAGAGGGAGGGGCAGAGAAAGAAAACCAGGGCTGGCGGCAGCTACTCAGAACAAATGCGCCACCTCTGATGATCGTGCATTTCCTAGCTCAAAGGATGTGTGTACTGAGGAAATATCCTTCATTCTGTATCCACAAACACTTCTGTGGATGAGGGACATTTTCATATTAAACAATACACTGGAATTCTCATTGGGATCAGAAAATACCCCAGATTAAGGCATTCAGTGGAATTTTTAAAATTTGCCTGGACAAGGGTTTAAAGGGTTTACATCATTATAGGGTATTTTTGGTTTTAAAAGTGTGAGATTTGAAGCTTTAAGTGTAACCTTGAAATGGACCAATCAACAACTCAGTTGTGAAAAGAAGGTTTAAGAGGATTGTGGATTAAACAGGCTGTGTATTAATAGAGCTACACTGGACAGCATGTATGTTTGTGTTCAGAAATAACAGGAAAATGTATGTCCTTATTCATATAATTTCTATTTTAGAGTTATTTCAAGTACAAAACTCAGGAAAACATATCCTGATTTAAAGATACACAGAATGGAAATATTCCAAAACATCAGCATGGAAACACTCACCCCAACAAAATATAATTCTGGTAAATTAAATCTAATTAATTGTAAGGCATTTTTTTAAAAAAAAGGTTTTTAAAAATATTGTGCTTTATATGCATATACTATATAAACATCCTGCACTTGGTCAAATTGCTGACTTGCAAAGAAGCTGGGGGGGGGGGGAGGGAGCAGAACTTTGTTGAGGTACTTTGTCCTTTAAGTATAGGGCATTTTAAAAGCATCACTTTGAGCTGCTTTTATGAGCTTGTACTATAAGTAAGTGACATTTACTTTTCACTTATCCAGTTTACCATGGGCATAGCAGCCATACATGTGGAGAAATTGTCATTTCCATTTTAAAAAAAAACATGCTGGTTTATACTCAATAAACTCAGTTCAATCTCCCATGGGTTTAGCAGCCATACATGGTGGGATTCCCAAAGGGAATAAATGAACTCTTAAATTCACAGCCCTTCATACAGGAGAGGGCTTCAGTATGCATGATTTTGCCATTTTGCTGAGGCACAGCATGTCTGGATATGGGTAATGCCTGCATAGATGATGTCCTGGGATGTCCCTTGACACATCACCGTGAATTCCATGGCAAATGAAAGATAATATATAAATGTACTAATTAAGTAGTTTAAAAAAGGACACAGTGCCATTCCCACAGGGGGAAGGAGGAATGCAGGGCTGTTACTCCTGCAAATACCGCTCCTGTACTGGATTGGATGAAGCCCTTCTTTTTAAAATGGCTTGAAAAATTGCATCATGTCTACAATCTGTGTATTGTAAATGTTACCCTTTAATTCAAGTAGAGGCACAATATAAAAACAGCTACATCCATTTCAGTCAATATATCTGCTGGTTTATTTTAGAATATACTCTACATCTGAATAAAAAAAGTTTTAAATAATTCTCAATGCATGTACAACAGTGAGACCCTCTCCCCTTCCATTGAAGCATGGATACATATTAGAGAACTGGTTCCATCCTCTGCAACATAATATAAATAGTTCTCCAGTGGCACAGTTGCAGATTCATATTAACCAGTTGTACATAATACGGAAAGTGCCTTTATTTAAGAGGGAACAAAAACTGTTCACCCTCTTTGTAAAAAAAACAACAGTTTTTAACTAGTATTGATGAATGCTCATCTTTGTGCGCTGATAAAAAATAAGAAACCTACAGTTCTAAGAGCATGCAGAGAAGGTAATTCTTGGGCTTTATATACATATATATTAATATTACAAAAGTAGTGCAAAAACAGGAAAAGAGTGATGCAATTGCCACTACTATTGCCGCCAAGGCCACCACTACCACACGCATGTGCACACAGAGCTTTCCAGTGACTACACACACACTCTTTCAGCAACCGGTCTGGGCCACTGCACATCGCCATACTGTGTCATGTACCAGTGTCCTCAAAATCTGCTCTCTTTACCCTTGGCTACCTAATTATGCTCACTTACACTTTGACAGAGCTCTTCACCCTGCCTCTCCCTGAACATCCACAGCTGCCAACAGCAAAATGCCACAGGATGTGCCTAGCGTGGAAAATAATAATGTCACCAGTGGCTGCATCCACACTAGGGAAATAACCTGGTTTGGCACCGCTTTAATTTCCTTGGCTCAAGGCTATGGAATTCTGGGAGTTGGAGTTTGTTGTGGGGCCCAGAGCGGAGCTCTGCTCCGCTCTGGGCCCACAACAAACTCCAACTCCCAGAATTCCATAGCCTGGAGCCAAGGAAATTAAAGTGGTGCCAAACCAGGTTATTTCTCTAGTGTGAATGCAGCCTATGTATCCTTCACTCCTGGATCCACATCATTTTGACCCACTCAATCTTACAACCGACCTTATTGCAATGGTCTCCTCCACCCTAATTCCTCTTCCAGGTCACAGAATAGCATCCCCCTCCCCATATACACAGGCGTATGCACAAACCTCTCACTCACGCACACACAATTCTCACTGTTGCTGTAACATTTTCCCCTAGCCCTTTCCAAACACCTCCTCCTTCCCTCCACCAGACTCCCTGACTCCCTCAAGAGGGTGGCAGGCTGCAAGCAGGCAAGGAGGAGAGCAGGGGGGCAGGTCCTTTTTTCCCCCCTAGTAGTGCCCCCCCTTCTTCCCCAGCAGTGGATCTCATCTCAGTGGCCCCAGTTGTTGACCCCAATCTCCTGCTTGTATCGGTTGGTGAGCACGTTGGCCTTGCGGGTGAGTTTGGAGAGGACCGTGTGGAGTCCGCTCAAGTGGTAGTGGAACTGCTTCTCCAGGTCCTCCTCCACCACCACCTCCTGGTCCTCGGGGATCCCCCGGGTGAGGTCCACGGCCCCGGGACCCCCGCCCAGCTTGTCCTTCTTGCGCCCGGCTCCCTCCTCACTGCCCGGCTGCAAGACCCCCCACTCGATGTCGTTGCGGATGGACTTGAGGAGGACATAGTGGCTGTACATGTCCCGGCAGGAGCAATAGGCGTCCCCATTGGGGGCCAGGGGGGCTTCCCTCTCCCCGACGCCGCCCCCTCCTCCTCCGCCGCCCGAGTCCAGCTCGTCCAGCAAAAGGGGGACGTCTCGGAGGAGGCTGGGCACCATCACCGTCTGGTCCATGTTGTTCACCGCCCCAATGAAGCGGTTCATGGCATTGAAGAGGGAGTGCTTTTGGCTGTAGGAGTCGCAGATTTGCATCATCCTGGCAGGGAACCGGTCTGTCGGCTTTTTGCAAGAGGCTTTGCAGCTGCAGGAGGATGGGAGGCGAAAGGAGCAACTACCAAGCAAGCAAGGAAGGAAGGAAACAGCAAACACGCCCAAGGAGGATATGCAGCACCAGCTTTTCTCCTCCTTTCCTTTTATTTGGCTTCTCTCTTTTTCCCACCAAAGAAAGAAAGCAGATTCAGCTCTTCCTCCTTCCAAAGGCGATCTCCACAGACTGATATATTTTCTTCTCCACTTCACAAGTTGATATATATATATATATATATTTCCCTTCACTTCCCAGATGGATTTTCCTCCCTTCTTCACAAATAGATATCCTCTTCACAGACTGATATATATTCCTTCTTCTTCACAGATTGATATATTTTTTCTCCTTCTTCAACTTCACAGAGGCATTTTGTCTCCTCTTCACAGTCTGATGTATTTTTTTTCTTCTTCAAAGATGGATTTTTTGCATCCTTCACTTCCCAGCTGGCTTGTTTTCCTTCTTCTTCTTCACCACCTCACTTCACAGATGGACTGTTTTAAAATTATTGCTATTATATTTATGATGTGTATTTCTCCTTCCTTCTCTCACCGCTTCTCAGCTGCAAGGTGGGAGGAAAAGACCTCTGAAAAAAAAAAAAAGAACAAAAGATGGCGGTGAAAAACCAGCTTCTTTGACCTCCCTTTTAAAAAAGAGAAAAGAAAGAAACCTCCTCTCAGCCTCCTTTTTTAAAAAACCCTCTGAGCCGGGTTTGGCTTTGAAAGGAGGAGGAGGAGGAGCAGTTTTGCTTTTCTGGCAGCCATGAAGGGAAGGAGGGAAAGGCTGGGAAGGGCTCCCAGGTTCCTCACAGAGATAGATGAAGCTGAACTCAGAAAACCCCTCTCCAAGCTCCATCTTCCCACTGAAACCCCTCTCACCCTCTTTTAGCTGGCTTCCAAAACCTTCCCAGCCCACAGGCGTCCTCCTTTTCCAGGACATGATGCCCTACTCCACTCCCACCTTCTGTCCAGGAGGAATTCCCCCAAATGCCCTCTTTTTTGGACCACGACCAAGGGAAAAAAAGTCATAAGAGTGTGCTTTGCTTTTTCAGTTCCTAGTCCTTGTTCTTCTCTTCTCCTCCATTTTTCTGGACTGTCCTCCATTTTTCTGGACTGTCCCCCCTGACCTCTGTAAGCTCCCTCTTCTCCCAGCCCAGTGACACCCCCTTTAAGGCGGTTTCAAGGCCTTCCCACCCCACAGCTTCCCCCTAGAAAGACAAGAGACCCCCCCACACACACACACACCCTTCCATAGCAAAGCATTGAGACAGACAGCCGGATCCACCCAAAATGGAGAGGAGGAGGAAGGAAACCCGGCTTTTCATGGGTCTCTTTTTTTGGGAGGATTGCTTCCTTAGATTCCCCGCCGCCCCACATTTTAGCCTCCAAAAAAAAAGGGGGGGGGTTCCAGCCCGAGTCAGCTCTGGGGCCAGGACCAAACCCCAGACTTTGGGGATTTGGGTCCTCCTCCTGTCCCCACCAGAGCTCTTTTCTCTCCAAGGCTGCTGGATCCCCACTGGGGAAATAATCCACTTTGACACCACTTTTAAGTAACACCCATGTGTAGTCTGTTGAGGGGGCAAACAGAGCCCTCAGGCTTACTACTAAACGCCCCACCAAACTACAGATCCCAAGACGACACAGCAATGGACCCGGGCCAGTGAAAGGGGTGTCAGATAATTGCGGATGCCCAGTAAATCAGAGAAGGCGAGCTAGTTCACAAAACTAGACATCCCACCTCTCCCTTTAAGCGGAGTACTATGGAGGTGGATAAGGACTCGGGGGGGGGGGAGCCCTACTACAAGTCCCTTCCAAGGTGGCCAGGTGTCCTCCTCCTCCTCCAAAATCTAAAAGGAAAAGCTAGAAACCCTGATATTATCCGTGCAAATCCATGGTCCAAATGGAAGGCGTTTTGGTGAGGATTCCTCCTGGGCAGAAAGAAGAAGAAGAAAATGAAAAGGAAGGCATGCCCTGGAAAAGGAGGATGCATATGAGCATCCTTCTCGGTCCCTTCCTCCAAAGTCTGGCTGGTGGTTGTTGGAAGGGATGCAATGTATGGAGGGCTGGCACCTCTATCCCTCACTCACCATCCGCTGCCTGAGCTGGGCTGCCCGGTCCTCTGCTGCCTCGCCTCTTCCTCCTCCTCTCGCCGGCCTCCCATGCTCTCTGAGCCGTATTTATAGCCTGGATGTTTAAACGAGGTGTTTCCAAGGGCCACCCCCTTTTGCAGTGAGGAGGAGGAGGAGGAGGAGAGGAGGAGGAGGAGGAGGCAGCCACACACACACAACACAACACACACCGGTTTCTAACACTGCCTTCCTCCAGCTAAGAAGGACACCCCAATTAAGAAGGAGAAGTAGGACTTCTTGCTGCATCCACACTGGAGAAATAAGCCGGTTTGGCAGCGCTTTAACTCTTTGTCTGGCTCTTTGCTATGGAATTCTGGGAGTTGGAGTTTGTTGTGGGGTCCAGAGCGGAGCTCCGCTCCGCTCTGGACCCCACAACAAACTCCAACTCCCAGAATTCCATAGCAAAGAGCCAGACAAAGAGTTAAAGCGCTGCCAAACCGGCTTATTTCTCAGCATCATAACCCAGTTTATTCAGGACTAGGTCAAGTGAAGGAAGCAAGAGGTCCACATTGGCTAAACAGACATTTTCAGTCTGGCTTGAAGGTGTGGCATTTAGATGGCACATGCCTTGAAGCCAGCAGAAAAGTGTCTTTATGCAGAGAAAAGCCGTTTCCCAAAAAAAAGCAGCTTTTTTCCGCTTCTTCCTGGCTTGAAGCCGTGTCATGTGGTCCTGACATGCGCACTCCAGCTGCCCTGGGAGCCGGTGGTGCGGTTGGTGGGGTTTCAATGTGGCTTTGGAAAAGGCAGCTTCGAGCCACTTCTTCCTGCCCATCTGTTTCGCCCCATAGATTGTAGAGTTGGAAGAGACCGCAAGGGTCATACAGTCTAACGCTGTTCTGCCATGCAGGATCTCTCCGTCAAAGCATCCCCGACAGATGGCCATCCAGCCTCTGTTTAAAGACTTCCAAGGAAGGAGACCCCACTGCATGCGAAGGGCAAATAGTTTGAGATCCAAGGGGAAAGAGGTTGTGGGAAGGCTGGGATCAGTGCAGAGGAGGATATATGAAGGAGCTCCTTGAAATTGGCATCCAGACTTTCCCAGCAATTGCTGCCAAAACACAAGAGAGGCAGAAATCCCTGGCATCTGTTAGGGGGAGTTATCTTCATCTTAAAATAGAGCTGAACAAAGTTTCTCTCTCTCAAAAACAACAACAGCAACAGCTTTTTACTTCCCATCCTGGAGTTTTGAGTGTTTTTGGTTGCCTTCAGGTCGTTTCTGTCTTAAGGCAACCCTAAAGGCAACCCTATCATGGGGTTTTCTTGGCAAGATTCATTCAGAGGAGATTTGCTATTGCCATCCTCTGAGGCTGAGAGAGAGTGACTTTCCCCAAGGTCACCCAGTGGGTTTCCATGGCCAAGCTGGGATTTGAACCCTAGTCTCCAGAGTTGTAACCTAGCACTCAAACCACTACACCACACTGGCTTAGTTTTGAGTCTAATCTGTCCAGTTTGTGCCCAATGACGGCTGTTGGTGTGAAATTTTGGTTGTCTAATGAGTCTAATGAGATGTTGGTGTGACATCTATTAGACCTCTCAGCTGCAGCATCAGCCCCAGAACCTCTCAACATAATTAAGAGTGCCTCTGAGTCTGTACATAGTGCTGCATTAACTTCATCCTTTTCCCTCACAATCAGAGGCTCTGGCCACCGAAAAGGCACCAAGGCCAAGCATGTCTCTTCACTCCCACTCAAAGAAAAGGGGGAAAAAATCCACGAAATTTTTGTTCCATCTGTTTTCAGCCCATGAAAAATAATGATCACTAAATAATACAGTACAGTATTACAGTTCATCCCATTTCCCTCAGAGACAAATTATATTAGCTGCAGCACAACCTGGGGTCAGTGTTTGTGGCAGTGCCTATGTTTCTTTCTTTTTCGTGTTTAAAAAGGCACCATCTTCTTCAATAATATTTAACCCATTCTCTACAAGAAATTTGGTGTCACAGCGTACAAGGTACCAAACACACTGCAGAAATAATCCAGTTTCAGACTGCCTTAACTGCCTTGGGTCAGTGCTAAGGAGGAATCCTGTTATATGTTTGTCTGTTGTCGATCCCCCCTCGAACCATGGAAAGAGGTGGCTAAGGATGATGATGATGATGATCATCATCATCATCATCGCCTCATCATCTTCATCTGTCAGGAGTGCTTTGATATGTATTCCTGCATGGCAGAAGGGTTTGGACTGGATAGCCTTTGGGGTCCCTTTCAACTCTATGGTTATATGTTTTTGGCTTCAGCTCCCAGAAGCCCTATTAATCAAGTAGTACAACACACTTGGCAGACCAGTTGCAATAGAGTACAACATCTTCCTCTGATAAGTATGCAAAACAGCACAGTCTTATAAGCACTAACCAGATCATTGACTACACTTTCATAGTGCTTCTATTCCACTTTTACTGCTATGATTGCCTCCTGTTGCATTCTGGGATTTGTAGTTCAGTGAGGCCTAAGAGCTCTGCCTGAATAGTCTAAATGCACCTTCTTAAAACTGCAAATCCCAGAATGCAACAGGATACAGCCAGCGCCGTTAAAGCGGACTAGCAACACTTTTAAGAGTAGCAATTCTTAATCACGATTGGATTCCTAGAGATGTGGGCCTAAATTTTCACTAGGCCTCTCTGGACAACGCTCTACAAGGCGCTCTCTCTCAACCTAATTGCCTCACAGGGCTGTTTAGAAGACAAATGTGGGTACTATGACCATCTTTAGTGCCTTAGAGCTTGCCAAGCAGGGCTATAAATGGAAGAAATACCTAAGACTACAGAAGTTAACAAATTGTTGCACTTCACACATTCACTCCAGTACAAGGAAAGCCTTTTGGAACACCTTTATTTCCATTTCTCCTGAGAAAAGGTTGACCTTCCCCACCAATATCCAATATAACTACAAAATAAAACAAAATCCACAAGAGCCATAACTTTGGCCAATATAAACAGGACTGTCTTTTCTCTAGATACAGCAGTGATACGTAATGCCTTTCCTTTTCATCTACATTCCTATTTGGGAAAACAAGGCAGCATCCACAGTGCAGAAATAATCCATCTGACACCAGTTCAACTGCCAAATTCTGGGAGTTGTAGTTTTGTGAGGCCTTTAGCCTTCTCTGTCAGAGACCACTGGTGCCTCAACAAACTACAATCCCCAGAATTCCACAGCACTGACAGTTAAAGCAGTGTCAAACTGGATTATTTCTCCAGTGCAGCCCTAGAGAGCTAGTGTGGTGTAGTGGTTTGAGCGTTGACTCCTCTGAAGCTCAGGGTTCGAATCCCCGCTCAGCTATGTCAGTTGTATCTTGGGCAAGTCACACTCTCTCAGCCTTAGAGGAGGATGGCGATGGCAAACCCCCTCAGAATAATGTTGCCAAGCAAACCCCATAATAGGTTCTCTTTAGGGTCCGCCATTAAGTCAGAAATGAGTTGACCTGAAGGCACAAACACGACAAAAACGAGTGCATTCTGGGTGAGGCGGATCTGTTTATCGGGATATTTTGATAACTTGGTCAATAACAGTTTTATCTCAGGAGACTCTTCAAAAAGATGACTTGGTCAGTAACACTTTTACCTCAGGAAACTTCAAAAAGATGGTAAGCTTATAATATATAATGTCAACACTAATGGTTTTAACAGGGGCTACTTAACTTTTTTTATTTGTATAGCTTTTTTATAATTTGTATGTTTGTATGATATATATATATATATATGTCTGTGTGTGTGTTTCTCTTTTTTAACAATAAAAATTTATTTTTTAAAAAACGAGTGCATTCTGGGTGAGGCAATCTGTCTGCCCGGTTTCCCACAGTGGCTGAAAGGGGGGGGGGGAGTGAGTAATGGATTAGGGATATATCATATTATGTTCAAGAGGGAAGGACGTCCGGTGGCATTCACGCCTCAGATGCGTGAACAACAGCCCTTGGCCATTAAGGCGGACACGCCGCTCGCGCGTGTTCCACCAACGGAAAGAGCCGAGCGAGGTCACGTGACGCCGCGCGTCGTCGTCCAAACCCCAGCCAGGCAGCAGCCTGTGGGACCAACCGCCAACGGGGCAAAAGAGGACACGGGCGCACGCGCATGCGCCCAGAAGAAGCACACACTCTCTGTCTTGCGCGCGCGCTCCGGCCCCACCACAGTTAGCCTCATGTCGGGATCACCCCACAGCCTCACCTCCAGCCTCAGCCAATCGGCTCGCGCCTTGCCGGCTTCATATGCTAATGAGACAGTCTCGGCAAGGACCAATCAGAAACAAATACTTTTTTCTCTCTCTCTCTCTCTTTCTGCTCCAGCGCCCTTGGCAACAAAGGAGTGGCAGCTGAAAGAGCAGCGCGAGGAAGGTCTCGCGGCGGATGAGGGAGGGGGGATGGGGGATGGGGGAGCCTTGGCGGCGGAGTGCGTTGCCCTGGCAACCTATAAACCACAATAAGCCCTGGCGCAGGGACATAATAATAATAGGCCCTTCTTCTTTTCTATTCCAGACTTCCACAGCAGTCACTCTGTACCGAATAAAGAGAACTAGAGCTCTTATATGACTCGAAGCCTGTGCTTTTCCTTTCATTGTTACACAATTTCATAACACTTAACTGGAGGGGGGGAGGAAGGCTATTATTATCCGCACTGCAGAAATAATCCGGTTTGACCTCATTTTTTTTAAGTGCCAATGGCAAAAATGCTATGGAACTCTGGGAACTGTAGTCTGTTGAATGGGCAAACTACAGTTCCCAGAGTTCCATAGCATTGAACCATGCCACTTAAAAGTGAGGTCAAACTGGATTATTTCTACAGTGTGTATGCAGCCTGGAATATGCTCCTTTAGGGTTACATCCACACTGGAGAAATAAGCTGATTTGGCACCGCTTTCACTGCCCCTGGCTGAAGGCTATGGAATTCTGGGAGTTGGAGTTTGTTGTGGGCCCAGAGCGGAGCAGAGCTCCGCTCTGGGCCCCACAACAAACTCCAACTCCCAGAATTCCATAGCCTTCAGCCAGGGGCAGTGAAAGCGGTACCAAACTGGCTTATTTCTCTAGTGTGGATGCAGCCTAGATTTCCCATCTTCCATTACCTGAACCAGAGTTTCAGAGTATCTGAATCTAAATCACTGGGGTGTCATGGTAGTTGTTGTATGCCTAAAATAGTTGTAGACACAAATTATCCTGCGGAAAGTTCTCTTGCACACATCCCAGTGAAAAGAATGTGCCCTGCAAGTTATACCTCATTATTTTCTGTTGCATTGTTTATAGTCAGTGGTACGTCTTTTTAGCATGGTCAAGAAGTCACACTCTCTCAGCCTCAGGGGAAAGCAATGACATGCCTCCTCTCTGAACAAATCTTTTCGAGAAAACCCCATGATAGGTTTGCCTTTAGGGCCGCCATGAGCTGGAAATGACTTGAAGGCACACAACAACAAGACTTTTCTATGGCCGATATAGTTGAAAGGTGACAACTACTACTACTAATATAGTGTTATTTCGGTGGGAGTTATTCAGAGGAATTACTAATTAGGCTTGGTTCTAGAAATCTTTCAAAACATGGGTGCTACAACTGACACAGAAGAGGGTATGACCTCTTCTGGTAATGTTCTCTGTGTTAAGACTTTTTTTAAAAAAAATATTACTATAAATAAAGTTTACTTCTTTCTCTTTAGTTTCCTGCCTATGAACATTAACTCTCTCACACAGTAATCTAACCACAATACATGCTCCTTTGCATTTATATATATTTTTTAGGAAAATCAGAGAATCGTAGAGTTGGAAGAGACCACAAGGGCCATCTGGTCCAACCCCATTCTGTCATGCAGAAACACAGAATAAAAGCACCCTTGACAGACAGCCATCCAGCCTCTGTTTAGAAACCTCCAAAGGAGACTCTACCACTGAGGGAGTTTATTCCACTTTAAATAGCTTTGTCAAATTTCCTCCTAATGTTGTGGTGGAATCTCTTTTCCTGTAGTTTGAACTCATTGGTCTGAGTACTATTCTCTGGAGCAGCAGAAAACAAGCTTGCTCCAGCCTCAATATGACATCCCTTCAAATATTTAAACAGGAACATATCAGATATCAACGTCTTCTCTTTAACAGTTGTAAAAATCATTAGAGTCTGTATTTTAGAAGGGAAAGCCATCAGAATGTTATTATGGCTGCATCCGCACTGCAGAAACAATGCACTTTGGCACCACTTTAACTGCCATGGTTCAGTGCTTTGGAATTCTGGGAAGTGCAATTTGTTCTGGCACCAGAGCAGAGGTCTGGTGCCAGTACAAACTACACTCCCCAGAATTCCATAGCATTGAACCAAGTCAGTTAGATGGTGTCAAACTGAGTTATTTCCGTAGTGTGGATGCAGACTCTATCTAATATGATTCCTTATATCCTACTGTATTTCTTTTTTTTCCGCAGTACTAGGCTGAATACAGAGCGAGAATGGTGTAGTGGTTTGAGCATTGAACTAGAAGTCTGGGAAACCAGGGTTCAAAATCCTGTTCAGCCATGGAAACCCACTGAGTGATCTTGGGCAGGTCACACACTCTCAGCCTCAAAGGAAGATAAAGACAAACCCCTCTGAACAAATCTTTCCAAGAAAACCTCATGATAGGGTCGCCATATGTCAGAAGCAACTTAAAGGCATACCATAACAAGGCTGAAAACTACACATCCTTAAACTTTGTTGGATTTGATTCATTTTGTAGTCTTAAATGAGAATAAAATTATGTAAGCAGATGTTTCTGATCTGAAAATTAATAGTTACAAAGTTTATGAGTAGACTTGGCAATAACTCCTACTTGCTCCCTCCCTAATAGCCAGAAAGTGAACAATTAAAGTGTGTCACAAAGTCAACATCCCCATTTTTTTTAAATGTTCTTTTGAAAAAGGGCAGAACTACAATTATCCCTTACAGTTGCGAAGCAGTGAGGAAGTCCACTTATTCCTGGACACAAGGCATGACATTCTCTGGAGGAGGAGTTTTTTTTTTTTTTAAAGCTGGAAGACTTTGAAGTTTGCTGGGTGTTTTGTTAATGATTAAACTGCAGGTACCAAAGGAGGAGCTGGGAACATGTTTGCCTAGGAGCTTCCTGCATTTATAATGAGATGGAGACAGTCTGGTATGTATGGAACAAAGAGTTACCAGTAGTCTAGTGCAAGTGTAACATTTATGTCAAAAAGAAAGCAGAGGTAGTTTTCTTGGACATAGGAAAAGTTCTTATACCACACAAGAAAGGCAATGCTGTTACTGTATTAGCCAATCAAAAGGTCACGTTGAAGCTTATAAACTTTTGTGATCTTCTTCAGTTCCCTTAATTGGGCTTTTATTGTTGTTATCCACCCTTGAGTCGATCCCAACCCATGGCAACCCTGCAAATGAAACAATCTCCAAGACTCCCTATGGTCCACTGCTCTGCTCAGGTCCTGCAAATTCATACTCATTATCTCTTTAATAGAAGTCCATCCATCTAGCATGTGGCTTTCCTCTCTTTCTGCTTCCCTTTATCTTTCCTAGCATTACTATTTTTTTCCAGTGAGTCATGTCTCCTCATGATGTGGCCAAAGTACAACAGCCTCAGTCTAGTCATCTTCGCTTCCAGAGAGATTTCTGGTTTGATCTGCTCTACAAAAATCATGAAGCAGGCAGGCAGGCAGGCAGGGACACTTGATCGGTAACTCATGCTTTCTACATCTGAAACAATGGACATTCAGGAGACTTAAATATTTAAACCCTCATCCACTTCTTAGTCTTAAATAAAAAAGATCCATAGACCCAGTGTAAACTTGGAAAGTCAAAACTTATTTTGGTTCCATTGGTTCTGCTCTCGTTCCAATTTAGAATTTGATTTTATTTTGGCTGATTAAGAGAGCATGGGGTCACAGAGGACTGTCTGGCCCAATAAAGGTATTGCCACAATATGACCCTAATGCAACCTTATCACGGGGTTTGTTTGTTTGCAAGTTTCTTCAGAAGGGGTTGCCATTGCCTTCCTCTGAGGCTGAGAGAATGTGACTTGCCCAGGGTCACACAATTGGTTTCATGACTCAGCAATGATTCGAATCCTGTTCTCCAGAGTCATCGTCTAATGCTCAAACCACATCACGCTAGCTCTCTGTGTCAAGGAAGGCTTACTGTTGAACAATAAGAAAACAAAAATAATGACTATGGAAGATCTATAAGAATTCTCCCTAGATCATGAGAGCATTGAAATCGTCAAAGAGTTCCTGTACCTTGGATGAAAAATTGATCAGAATGGGGAATGCAGTAAAGAAGTAAGAAAACTAAGAATGGGAAGGACAGCTATGAAAGAACTAGATGAGATCGTAAAGACATAAATACTAAAATCAACATTGTCCAAGCCATTGTATTCACCATCACTAGGTACAGATGTAAGAGCTGGACAGTGAAGAATGCTGATAGAAAGAAAGTCAACTTGTTTGAGCTATGGTACTGGAGAAGATTGCTGAGCAGACCATGGATGGCCAAGAAGATAAACAAATGAGTTCTAGAACAGATCAGGCCTGAACTATCCCTGGAAACCAGGAAACTGAGGCTGTTGTTCTTTGGCCACATCATGAGAAAGAATGACTCATTAGGAAAAACAATAATGCTAGGAAAGGTAGAAGGCAGTAGTTAGAAAGAAAGACCACAGCCTAGATTGACAGCCTCAGCCAGGAAGATCACAGGACTGAATTTACGGGACCTAAGCAGAGCAGTGGAGGACAGGGCATCAAGATGTCTCATCCACAGGGTCACCATGAATTGAAGTTGACTTGAGGGAAGTTTACAACAACAACAATACAATATGAACTTTTTGTCCAAAACAAGTGTTTCCTTTATAACAGTGCTACTCAAAGTGGTGGCCTGTGGACCAGTACCAGTCCATAACAAGCATCCCAGAAAGAAACAGTTGTAGCCAAGGGGCTGACTGGTCCCTGCCACATTGTGGGGTGGGGAGAGATTTTCTGGTTCCCCACATCAGATAGACTGAGCATCACTACAGTATAATTCAGTATGGATTCAGCCATTACAAAGAGTACCACCATCCTCCTGAACAGTATTTGCATTACTCAGCTGGCAACACAGATCTAAAATAAGACATGACTGTAGCCTGCATCATTGTAAGCAAATATGGTATAGTGGTTTGAATATTGGACTATGACTCTAGAGACCAAGGTTCGAATCACCACTCAACCATGGAAACCCACTGAGTGACTGTGGGCAAGTCACATTTTCTCAGCTTCAGAGGAAGACAAAGGTAAGCCATGAAAATTCCATGATAGGGTCATCTTAGGATTGCCATATGCAGGAAGCAACTTGAAAGCATATGACAACAACAGCCTGTATCTCTTTCCTACATACATTCTTCCCATGATTCAGAGCTACTGAACAAGAGCTGCAAACAAACAGTAATGGAAAAGTTTGTCCAAAAGAGCTGGAAATGTTTGCTTGGAATGATCAAAGTTGCTCTGTGGCGGGGAAGACAGCATGGCTGGAAAATAAATGCCCAGAACATCCTATTAGAGGAAATACAGGGGGCAGGGAGGCAGTTCTTGTGGTAATTGCTGACAGAGTTTGTAGGCACTTAAACTAGGGATGGTGGGAGTTTCAGTCCAACATATTTTATTAATTATTTATTTTCTTTCCCACCTTTCTCCCTGAAGGGACTCAGAATAACAATTCTAAAAACACATTGTGATAAAACAATTAAAACATCAGCTAAAAACAATATAAAATTACAAACATTAAAACAACAATAAAATCACAGTATTGTATTATCACACAATAATATCACAGGTTGGGGAAGGCTGCTTTAAATCATTGGCGGGTTAGGACCAGAGCTTGGGAATGTTATATTTTGGACTGCATACTTTCTCAGCTACCATGATGGGTGGGGATTATGGGAGCCTTCTTGTGCTAATGCACTACTAGTGGTCTGTCAAACCCCATAGATTTAACTATCCACAGCTTGAAAATATTCATAAAATAATATAAATTCCCAAAGCAAACCCTGTTCTTGCCATTTTATATGTTAGGGACACCATTTCACTATGCTGCTGTATATAACGGGACTTGAGCATTCACTGATTTTGATATCCACGGAGGATCCTGGAACCAAACCCCAGCAGACACCAAGAGCCCACTGTATATGGTAAAATACTGTGGATCTACAAATGTACTATATGTTTAATCTAAGTTGGCCTAGTTCTGAAAACTGAGCAGTTGTGATGTGAGGGTATCCATAGCTCCTCTGCTTTCCAGTTTTGCAACTGCTGATCATGCCTCTGTAAAACTGAAAACATATATTATTTGGTTGCTGAGTAAGGTAAAAACATGGATTGTGTATTAATAAATAATTGAGACTCAATGCAAAGATGAAGTGTATGGAAAATTTATAACCAGTTATCAGGCCAGCCTATTAACCTTTGACAAAAATTAGCCTTTTTCAAAAACGCAAGTTAAATTAAAATCTCTGTGGGAGCTTGAATCCGTTTCCTTCCTTATTCTAAATATAAATCTAATAAGACGGAAGTTGCTGATTTCATCAAGCTTTGATTTGCATTGCCTTTCTGTCCAGATATTCTTCTGGGTTCTTGCTACGAAATTCTTTGTTGTTGCTGCATGTCTTTGATCTGAGTCTGACAATAGGGAGGGATCCTGTCCTAGGGTATATTTTTTAGCAAGCTTTATGCTGAGGTTTGCCATTGCCAGCCTTCTAGCTGAAAGAGTTGCCAAAGGTCACCAAATGGGTTTCCATGGTTGAATCAGATTCAGTTCCTGATTTCCAGGAATCCTAGTCCTGCACTCAAACTGTTATACAATGCTGGTTCTCTCCAAAAATACACACACACACACACACACACATACACCCCGCAAAAGGAACCCTAAACAGGTGAGTGGTAGTGAGGGAGAACAATGTTTTATTTACAAGGCTTAGACAGCTATGTTCAACAAAACCAGTTTGAACCTAAGACGTTTTTCCCGTTGTTATTCGTCTGATGACTATACAGAGAAATTGGGCCCTCAGACAGAGGGGGGAGGGGACTATAATTTTCTCTCAAGGCATAACACAAAACTCAAGAAAGCCTGAAGTGAAGGCCAAGAAACCATTGATTTATCCAAGAGGGCCCTCTCTCCCCCCTGTTGAGAAGCAATGGTCATTAACAAGAGAGTGCCTCTTTTTTTCTCTTGTCTATATTTTATGGGCCTGTAATCCTGCAGAGTGTAAAGAGAGCAGAGTGTAAAGAGAGCAGACAGCCAGATGCAATCCTCTTTTGCTCTCTCCCAGGTTCTCATTTTTGTTATTTATGTAACATCCTACAACATGTAGCCTTTTGTTCTACTCATTTCCCCCTTTTTCTCACCCGCAGTGTCCTCTTGCAACTATCCCTTCCTCCTTATGTGAGTTACCCAAACCTATACTCATTATCTCCACTTGTCTTTGTTCTAAACCTTTAAAAGTACACAGAAAGAGAATATTTGAGTTTCCTTTTGCTTCCATCTCTGAAAGATTTTGCAGGTACCTTTAGATGGACATGTAAAAGATGCCTGTATTCACATATAATTTTTTTCTGTTTTATACCAAATAATCATCATACATATACCATCACATACATCTCTATAAATAAAATGTTATTGTTGTGTGCCTTCAAATTGTTTCCAGTTTATGGTGACTCTTAAGTTAATCTATCATGGTTTTTTTTGGGGGGGGGGGCAAGTTTCTTCAGGGGGGTTGCCATTGCCATCCTCTGAGGCTGAGAGTATGTGTCTTGCCCAAGGCCACCCAATGGGTTTTCATGGCTGAGCCAGGATTTGAACCCTGGTCTTCAGAGTCCTAGTCCTACGTGCAAACCACTACACCACAGTGGTGTAAAATCATTCACCCTATAACGCAGTGGTTTTCAACCTTTTTCATTTCATGGCACACTGATAAAGTGCTAAAACTGTGACAGCACACCAAGCTTGCTCAGTCCTTGGATGGGGAATTTCCAAGGAATAGCAGGTGCTATAAGCTATATTTCAAAGGAAGGCAATGACAAACAACCCCTGTGTATTCCTTTGCTAAGAAAACCTTATGAAATTCAGGGAGATCCACAAGTCAATGGGCAAGTTGAAGGCAACTTGAAGGCACATATACACACATCCCTTAGACATCCACCCCAATCCTTTACTTCATTATTACCCATGAAGTTCCTTTCTTCGGTTTGCCTTTCTGCACTGTGGGTTTCTGCTGGAGCAAAAGAATGTGCATTCAAAAGAATGCTACTCCATTCCTCAAATCTTGCATTTGTAGACGTGCAAAACAGTGCTTCTAGGAAGGTGATCATTGTGTAGGACCCTCCTTCTGTGGATACATTGCCCCATGGGTTTAAGCTGCTTGGCTTGTTTTCTGGGATATGAATTTCCCAGAAAATCCATATCCTTTGCTTATTGTACACCTACTGCAAGCCAGATGCACCTCATATACATTTCCCATTGGGGCTGATGCTTGCCAAAAAGGCACTTAGTCCCACTGTTGGTTTTTCTTGGTGGCAAATCCAGCATCTGGATTCTGCCTAGCTTTCAAGATCAGACACAATCTGGTGCAGCATACGATGGAAAATGTTCTTTAGCCCATCTAAATACATGATGAAATAGATTTAAAATGTTTTACTTAACCAACTCTCTATATGTAGGAATAGAGTTTTAATCCACAATTTTGTAGCTGTTTAAGTGTGGGTAAGGGCCAATGAATTCAATAAATGTCTACTTCTGAATAAACAAAAATCAGATTGTAATGTTAAATTTTAAAAGAGTTAAAATAGTGAACGCCTGGCCCGCCATGGTGTTGTAATGGGTCACATCACAAGTAATTGTCTTTAAAATGTTAGCTTTCAGTACAATCAAGAAAATGTGTGTTTTGCTTCCTTTCCTCTTTTTCATTCAGTGAAATAAAGAGACACCACATGTTTGGTATCATTATCGTCATCAGTTCCTAAAGCATACCTGTCAGCTGTTTCCCGGGAGTGGGAGGCAAGGATATGGGTGAGCATTTTAATGTACATAAGTGGTTTAACCTTTCTTACTGGGTAACATGCATTGGGAAAGAAATTGATTATAGAAGAACCATATAAAATCCTGAGGAATGCTTTATTCACTGTCCTTGTAAGAGCGGTTTTTTGGTCCCAAATGCAAGCCTGATCTTTTCAGGCGCCTTTATCTCTGCTGTTTCCCTGAGCATAGGTGAACTCCTTAGCCCAGCATAGAATAGCTTCCTACTGAGTGTAGCAAGAGAGACCCCTGCTGGCTAAAGAGCTCACGCTGAAGGTTTTCAAATGCATCTTCCAGTTGTGAAAAAGCCATTCTTCCTGGCCTAAAACAGCTTGCATTTTTCATGGCAGTTAAATTGCTATAATTATGTAGTGAGAAAGGGGCCTTGATCACAATCTTCTCCACTATAGTGAAATGTGCTGTATTTCTATTTTATAGTAACAATTTCCAAATGTTCACATAAAGACATAAATGTAGATTTATGCACATCTGTGTCTATTTGGGTTATACATTTCTTCTGTCTTTGGAAATCAATAAATGGCTGCACTATGTTAGCCCCAGAGAGCCAGTGTAGTGGCATGAGCACTGACTACAGCTCTGGAGATCTGGGTTTGAATCCCCACGGAGCCATGAAAACCTCTGGGTGACCTTGTAGCAGACACACTCTCTCAGCCTCAGACTGATGACTAAGGCAACCCCCCTCTAAATAAATCTCACAAAGAAAACCCTGTGATAGATTCACCTTTGAGTCACCATAGAGTGGAAATGTCGTGAAGGCACATAACAACAACAAAATTTTTCCTAAGGTGGTTGCACTGGAAAACTCTCTATTTTGATAGTCTAATTTTTATATTAAAGCCACATCCATTGCTGGACTGTCAGTCCACTGATATGTCCTTCTGCTAGCCAACACCAGACTTGATTCTTTCAAAATAATTGCCAGCATTTGAACACTTGCAAACATAAATGTCCAGGAACATTTTCCATGCTAAGTACCTATGTTAAGTGCTGCCCCATGAAACTAAGAAGGCTTCTTAAATATAACGTCCAGATAATCTTGTCATTATGGAATATGCTTACTTGGATTTGTGACAGAACATACTTTTTACCCAAATAAAAGATGTACATTTAAGGTGATAAGATACTTTATTGGCATAACAAAATAATCCTCAGTAAACCTGGATATTTTCATCTCTCTTTAATATGCAGAGATCCATATTCCTGGTGTGATGATGTAAATTATAGTGAGATGATATATTAAATTCTGATGTGTACATTAAAATGCAATACCTGTGGCTTCAGGAGAGCCTTTAAGCTCTTTCCAGATGCCAGCATGCATTTTAAAATACTTTATAAATCCATATTAAACTGACACACCAAAGAGATTTTACATTAATGTGGAGCTTTTTTCCTATTAGAATCATTCAAAATAAGGTGTTTAGAAAACAGGACTTGCTTGATATGTATCAATAAACAGAAAATTTAAGGCTGATGGAATTATCCTGCATCCTGCTGAATTTATTCCTTCTTCATATACCAAATGGTAAGATTACACTGAAGAATCAACTTGAACTTGCATTTTTGGGGGGAGAGGTCTGGGTGTCAGTTCCTCTGTGCTTACACTCCTTTCCACAGCTTTTGGGGATGGGGCTTGCACCTTTCTTCACACTGGGTGAGATAATAACCTCTGCATTGTCTAAATATAGGGGGTTGCCTTTAATTATCTGACTAGCTCAGCTGTTTTCATCTGGATCTCTCTTCTGCAGAGATAAATCTAAATTGCACATTTTCTAAAATGCTTAGCTTAAGGGCAAATCTTGCAGGTATCCTCAAATGACTGTCTTGAATCTTTTGCACTTGTCTAGCACCATCTACTGTAACATATTATATTGTTTTCCATTTTTGTAGCAGCATGCCTATGAATCTCCCTAGACCTCACATGGTGTTGCTGACACGTCGTAAAAAGTGTGAAGCATGTATTCACCCACAGAAGGCTAAAACTAAGAAACACAAATACCGTGTATTTCTTTTGGAAGATAATCTGCATTCTGTGTGTAATTTAAGTTACTGCCGATTTGAGGCACAAATACAGTGTGCACCAGAATTATCTGCCTTGACTGTATTGCAGAAACTTCTGTTGGCTATGTATCATTTGCCAAGAAAATAGCACCTTTACAGAAAGAGGAACATTTTCATTTTCAGCTTCCAATCAATTCACATGCTCCTTTATAGGATAGCAAAGTTCTCCTAGAGTGACATTATTACTCTCAAATGAGGCATCTGAAATTACTTGACATGAACATTGCGGAAGTTATATCATAAACACACTAGTGAAGAGACTTTCACGAGAGTGGTGATGGGGGTACTGATATCAAACAGCTACTGACAAACCCAAACCTGATAGCAATAGAGCTTGGAAATCTTACTTTTGAGGGCTGGAACTCCCAGAATTGCCCCACTAGTACATCCAGGAGAATCCTGGGAGTTGTGCTCCCAAAAACTAATTTTTCCAAGTGCTGCATTAGCACAACAGAAATGAAACTGAACTTGTTGTTCCAAAGCTATATGTGTGGACAGAAATCTTGTAAGTACAATATAAGGGCTATTACCATGGAGCAGATATTTAGGTCTTTATTATCTTCCCTATAGAGTTCCCACATTTCAGGGCCTGGTGCTTCTTCTCTCGTCCGCAGGACAGGGGGAGGAATCTCAGGGCAAGAGTGCTCCCTTGGAAACTATATTTTAGGCTTAGTTTTGGAATTGACATACTCTGTGTGGCTGTGTTTGATGCTTTATGCACCACATATAATGACATTATAATGGGCTGCCCCTTGAAACACTGACTTTGTAACATCACTGGCACCTACACCATGTGACATTACACAAGGTTGTGCCTAAGGCTCAGTTTTGATCTATTGGGCCATAGTTACATACCCCTGCTATACATATGTGTGTGTGCCTTTAGGTCATCTGTCAACTTATGGTAACCATATTAATTTCAAAAGTTTTTTTTAAGACAAAGAATATGCAGAGGTGGTTTTGCCAGTTCATTCCTCTGAAAAATAACCTAGCCTAGCAAAATTGCTGAGTCTATTGTCTAGATGACACATGGGAACTTTTTCAGTTAAATTAAAGGGAGGGGGGGGGTCACACTTTGTTCATCCCTGCTCTGTCTGAAGGGATGTTTTTGTCCAAGTAAAGGTGGAGAGAACCAAAAGGAAAGAGAGCAAAGGCCTTCTAGTTGCCCATCAACTGCACCTTTGTAGCAGACTCAGCAAGCACACAGGTGACCTGGAGCCCTTTCTGATACACACAGTTATATCATTTTAAATTCCTTGGCAACATCCTATTTGGAATCCTGGGATCTGCAATTCAGGGAGTTACATTTAGTATTCTCATCCAGCACCTGGTATTTAACTAAGACAAATCCAATTACGTTAAATGCAGCTTTCTTCTGAGTAGACGTGATTGCACTTAGTGGGCTACAGCCTAACAAATCTATAACTAGTTAGTGCATAAGTATGGAAGGAGGAAAGCAGAACTAGCTGTTTCACTGGATCAAAACACATTATTTATGCCATGAAATCTACTTTGGAAACTTCCATTTCCAAAGAATCAGATAAACAAATGGACATCACCAGGGAGAAAGAATAAGGATTCACATGGGGTGCCTTAAAAACTAACAAGTTTTATTTGGCATAAGTCTTCATAGACCTTAGCCTACTTTATCATATCCATGGTGTGATCAATGGAGTTGTTTTTTATGGTAACAACCTAACGTGGCTAATATTGATAGAACCTCCACGTTCAAAGCTAGTATTATCTTTAAATACCTCTAAATAAGGCTGCTGCCTTCCTGTCTGGTGCATGGACCTACCAGAAGCATCTAGCTGGTCTGAAATGGAAAAAAAATGCTATGGTTAGATATCTGATCAAGCAATGCTTCTTTCAGGTTTTGTAAACTGAGAGCCAGCAAGGTGTAGTAATTTGAGTGCTGAACCAGAACTATGGGAGACCATGGTTTAAATCACTGCATGACCATGGAAACCCACTGCATGAGCTTGTGCAAGTCACAATCTTTCAGCCCCAAAGGAAGGCAATGATAACACCCCTTTGAAAGATCTTCCCTGAAAAGATCTGAAGACCCTGTGATATGGTCACCTTATAGTAACTGTAAGTCAGAATGACTTGAAGGCACACAGCAACTATCACAATGATAGTTCATTGCAATTTGGTCTTTCTGCTGTATTGAAACATTATGTGGAAGAATGTATGAGTGGAAGGTTGTGTTTTAGAAACACCATATTATGGATCAGAACAAATTCATATGCTTCAACTTCTGACTGGAAAGGAATTTGTTTCGATTATATCATGACAGGCAGTTAGTGTCGACCAATTTCTTTACTCCATAAAACAAGCTCCAAAGTTATAGAGAAATACTCTTTTGGCATTTCATCTCTTCCCAACATTCCTTTGACAATCATGTCTACATATGTTTTAGGAAGCAAACAACAGCCAATGCCACTTGTTCCCCCCTGCGTAAATAAGTCAAGTAATGAGAAATGCAATGCAAAGAAATGATAAAAAGTTGCATTCTATACATCTCAGTCATAATTGCAATGCATGGAAGGGTATGTTATTGTTGTTGCCATTACTGCCACTGTTAATCAATATCTTGACTACCCAGTACAGATGTTCATGCAGAGGTAGCTGTGTTGGCCATTTAGCAAATTAAAACAAAAAAATCCACCAAACAGTGATACCTTTATTGGCCAACCAAACTCACAATATACTTGTTGCAAGTTTTTGAAGTTCTATGGCTTCTTCTTCAGGCAAGCTGTTCACCAGCCTGCTAAACATACCCTCCTTCTATCATCTTAACTAAGAGCAGAAACAACATATGCAGGCATCTGACTAACATTTCCAATTGCTTTTCTTCTCTATGTTTGTTTGTTTTTTGTGGGGATGGGGGGGGGGTAATATCTTGTCTGAAGAAGAAGCCATGGAGCTTCAAAAGCTTTCAACAAGTATATTGTGCATTTCGGTTAGCCAATAAAGGTATCACTGTTCAGTACAGGTGTTGTTAAGAATCAGAAACCCCTTGAATGAGATGTCATATAGAAAGGAGCTTACTTTGGTAAACTCTCATATTACCTAAATAGCAACATATCCTTTAGCAGCAGATTAGTACAACTAAGACTACTCAGCCAGCCTTACATAATAGGCTCACCTGTCTTTGCCCAGATTTGTATAACCAGCTGGAAGAGAGCCCCTTTCTTTAAGCCACAGTCTATGCATTTTTCATTATGATCCCATAAGTAAGCCTTATGAAACTCTACTTGCCCATTCAGCCATGGTAATTAATTTGTTTCAGGGTGTGTAGAGTATTATGGGCTCTCATGATCACATTGATGGTGGTAAGGAAGTGGATTCATCCTGTGAATTAGTGATTCTGAAAAGCAGCCAAGGAGGCTTCATACTGTGGTCCTGGTAGCACTTCTGGGTATTCCCTGAAAGAACAAAGCATGACCATACTGCATCCAAATGTATGCATGCGTCCTCCTGCAGTGTTTCATAGCTGTCAGTCCCAGCATTCAATCTGAGATGTCTGGAGAAGATTGAAGACTGCTCTCTAGTATAACAGCCTTTTTTCATTTGTATGCATGGAGGGAAGTTGGATTTGTTGTAAATTTGTTTTTCAAAGATGATTTCTCTGAGCAAAATCATTAGCTGTTTACACTGTGTGCTGCCCCCTCCCCTTGCCACATATACACAATACACATGGCAGATCTGGAGATGCTGAGGAAATTGAAATAAACCTGTAATAAACATAATTTTGTTCAGGTGGAAGCATAAATCATAGAGAGAAATGGTTTTGCATGGCAAATAAAAAACATATGTTGTGTTATTTGAGCTTCAGCCCCCCCCCCCCCCCAATATACCAACACAACAAAAGCTCCAGTTTTGCAGTGAATCCGATAAAGGCAAACAAGTATATATCATGAAAAAAGAGCTGATCCAAGCATAGCAGCATCTCCCCTCAGAAGCCCTTCAAATGGGCAAAGAAATGTGCAGGAGTGTGCCAAATATTGAAATATACCTGTACTGTGTTAAATTTTTATAGCTGTAAAACTGGCCATCATAAAAAGACAACTGCCTAGGGTCGCATGTTCAACCTCCCAGCATTACTGTCTTTTGTTCCTTGGGTGTTCATTGAAACAATTACCTACCATATTCTCTGCTTTCTCTTAGACAGAACATAAATCACCCTATCCTCCTACCAAATCCCTGACTCAATGTCATAGCAACTAACTTAAGCTTTCTTTATCAGAACCTTGATCAGTTACTTTCCATTCCACACCCATCTATGCATGTTCCAGGCAAACATGATATGCAATATTGTCTATTCTCCCCATTTTTTCAAAAAAGAAAAGCAATCTAGATGTCTGTGACTGAGCATTAAAAGAGGAAGCCAGGTTGCCTGAGCCTTTCTCTGGCTGCACTTGTCAACTGAAATCTTCCTCTCCATCCCAAGTTGCTTTTCTCTCCTGCTGGGAGATCAGATTTATTCCCATCCCATTTGTAGACAGAAAGCTCACTCTCAGCCGATGCCGAGCTAGATCAATTTCAAAGCAGATTCAGGATGGGATAAGGAGTTTAGACTGCTATGGTTGCCTTAGTCGATGATCTCCATCTGGGTATCAACAGGGGAAGTGTGACTCTGTTGGTGCTTTTGGACCTCTCAGCGGCCTTCAATACCATTGCCTATGGTATCCTTCTGGAACGTTTGAGGGAGTTGGGAATTGGAGGCACTGTGCTCCAGTGGTTCCATTCCTATTTCTCGGGCAGATTCCAGATGGTGATGCTGGGAGACAGTTACTCTTCTAAAAAAGAGTTAAAATCTGGGGTCCTTCAGGGTGCCATTCTGTCTCCCACGCTATTCAACATTTACATGAAGCTGCTAGGTGAGATCATCCAGAGACATGGGGCAGGGTGTTATCAGTATGCTTATGACACCCAAATATGTTTCTCCATATCTCGGACTGCTTCAGTGACTAAGGAAGGCATCTCTCCTCTGAATGACTGTCTTAGGTTGGTAACAGACTGGGTGAGAAAAAACAGACTCAAATTGAATCCTGGAAAAATTGAAGTACTTGCTATAGGAACTCCAAAGCCAGGGTTGGAGATTTGTCAACCAGTCCTAGAAGGGTCACACTTCCCCTAAAGGACTGTTTTTGTAGCTTGAGAGTGCTCCTGGATTTGTCCCTTCAGTTGTCATCCCAGATAGCTGCAAAGGCCAAGAACACTTGTTATTAACTTCGGTTGATACGCCAGCAGTGACCCTACCTAAACCAGGGGGACCTAGAAGCCATGGTACATGCACTGGTAACCCCTCATCTCAACTTCTACAACATGCTCTACGTGGGGCTACCATTGTGCCAAGTTTGGAAGATTTAATTAGTCCAAAACATGGCAGCCAGTCTGGTCGCTGGCGAATCCAGGTTCAACCATTTAACACCTGTTTTAAAAACCCTTCACTGGCTGCCAATATTATTCCAGGTGCAGAACAAGGTGTTGGTTATCACATTTAAAGCCCTACATGTCTAGGGTCCAGATTACTTGTGGGAACCCCTAATAATAATAATAATAATAATTGATTTATATCCCACCTCATCTGCACGCAGGCAATTGGAGCAGAGCCTCTCACTATAATCCACCCTGCACTCTCAGATCCTCTGGGAAGAATCTACTCCAGCCACAGAAGACCAGATTAACTGCAACTTCCCATAGGACCTGCTGGAGGAGATCTGTTTTATCACCACCTTAGATGCCTTCAAGAAGGCTATCAAGACAGATCTCTTCTGGTGGGCCTTCCCAGAGGTCAATCCATTTTGATTATTGTAGATCAAGTTACTAATGGAATTATTTTAATTGCTGAATTTTAATTAATTTTAATGGTGGGAAGGTTTAGGGGTTAATGTAACTTTTTATTGTGTTTTTGTAATTTTTTATGCTGCAATCCCACCTCAATCCACAGGGAGAGGTAGGAAATAATAATAATAATAATAATAATGATGATGATGATGATGATGATGACTAGAACTCCCCAAAGCTCCCAGCTAGCTGGCAGTGGGGATTTTGGAAACTGCACTCTAAATAAAGCAAAGTTTCTAACTTAGCAAAGGTGTCTGCTCCCTTGACAATGTGGGCTGGTGAATGAATGTGGGCTAATCCCCTAACCAGCTGTTAAGTGTAAATATAAAGGGTTTGTGGGGGAAAGCCAGCCAGAAATAAGAGATGTGTCCATGTTGGCATGTATACAGTAAGGGAATGTCAGTCCAGCAACATGTATCATATTATAGATCAGGGAGTGTGAGTTCCAGGCAGGGTATCTCAAGATGGAGCATGCTGAAAACCCACAAAATTTTATTTGGCAAGACCAGATCATTTTAAAAGGGCTGAAGATTACAACAAGTAGGGTTACCAGGACCTCATCTCTCAGGGTAGCATCTGGAGTCCACAATTTTGGTGGGTTGTCTTGAGGCAACAGATAAGGATTAAAATTCTCCAGTTTTTATAATGGCAGATAAGGTCACAAGTTTTCATGCCACTGTCTCTCTCGCCAGATGAGAGACATGGCTGCATGCAAAGCCCCAGTCAATCAAAGAGAGTTCTACTTGGATGTGTAGTTGGATGTGTTTTGCAAACAAATGATTTAAATTAAGTGTTGTATTCTGCAAAGTTAATTTCCAACCAGGAAAATAGGTTCTGTCTATATGTATGTGTGTGTTTGAAAAACAAGCTGTGAGCAACTGTGGTTACAGCTTCATGCATACTGCTTAAGGACATCACCAGGATCTGCTCGTATGATTTAATGAATCTGCCCCAATCTCAGGTTTTGGCTTTGAAACCTCAGGGCCTGGGATGATCCTGACCTGGAAACCCTATATATAGCCTTATCGCATGAGAAAAGAAAGCTGAAACAGAGTGGGAGAGTAGTAATTTCTCCATACCTATCCACATGCTGGCATAGCACTTCCATTCTCTTTCCAAGGGAAAAAGTTGTAAAAGCATGCCTTTTGCCAAATGGATTTTCCCAGTGCAACAAAAGACACACTTTTATTACCATTTCCCTTGGGAAGAGAACGGAAGTGCTACAGTGTCATGGAGAGAGGTACAGAGAAAACTGCTACTCTCCCAGTCCATTTCAATGTTCTTTTCTCATTCAACAAGGCTCCTAGTTTATAAGCCATGTGCTAGTCAGAACACCTATATGTTATCTGACCGAACATTGCAGCAGACAGGTTGCTTAGAATGAGGGCCTGAAGTCTTGTCCTGTGGTGACAGGACAAAGAGACCTGATTTCAGCATCTGGCCAAGGTGAGTTGGATTGGTTGCAATATGGTAATTAATGATTTTTATTTTTAAAAGTGTTATTGTTATAATAAGAATTATGCAATTATTCCTATAATAATGATGATGATGATTTTATTACTAAATCATTTGGGATTAAAGTGCCAGTTTATGCTTCTTTCTCATGTGTTTGGATTTATGTTCTGTATTCCTCCATTAATCTTGTTTTGTTGTTGTAGTTTAAAAAATAGGTTTACCCTGTAATTATTTGAATGGTCTTGCCACCCCCAATGTATCAGCTCAAAACACATTACTCCTAATAAATTACAGGAGACTAAATAATGTGATATTGCAAGAGATGTAAATTAAATAAGGAAGACCAGTTTTTACTCCTAGTTGTTTTGGATCCTCAGCTAAGAGATAAAGAATCTGAGGAGATTGTGGCCTCTCCCTGATGTAAGTAATGGCAGGAACACTGGATTGCTTCAATAGAAAAAGTTAGCATCCACTCTAAGAATGCATCTTTCTTCCTGCACTTTATTAACTCTGTTGAGATGGGGAAATATTCTCATCCCTGTATTATGGAAGGGAGGGCCATGGAGAGTTGGCACTGAGCCCAAGGCAAGATGCATGACTGCCTTTACCCACTGAGCAGCAGACATTATCACCACTCCCAGAACTGCTGTGATAGCAAACTTTATTTTGTAATGGATTGTCTGTTCTTTCACTGTTAGGTCCCCAGAGGCCCAAGCCCATTGGAGCTCTGGGACCTGGGATTTTACCCCCCTGTCCCTGCTCCCTCCTCAGCCATGATGAAAAGTGTCTCAGCTAGCCATGCTGCTAGATAATAGCCTTGCTTAGGGTTGCAAAATTGATTCACTATATCACAGTACAATCCTGTGCCTGTTTAAATCCTGCTATGTTCAGTGAGACTTAGACCCTAGTAAGTGTAGTTAGTATTGCAGATTTAGGCTACCACCCCATCCCCCAGAGGTGGAAATTATGTCGTCTTACAGTTGGTGTTGGACTGCACCTCTCATCAGCCTCGGCCAACAGTGAGAAATCCTGGAAGCTGCAGTCCAACAGCATCTGTAAACCTGCATGATTCTCACTCTGCCACACACACTGACTGGAATCCTGTTGGTTAGTCCTATGTAGAACAAACCTCTTGGATCAATTGTTGAATGGTGAGTCAACAAATAAAACTGATATAATAGCTGTACTGTAGTTGGGAATAACAAGAGGATTTAGGCTACAGTACGTCTCTCGAAATACAGTGATATTTACTGTACTTCTAATTAGACATGCATAGGATTGCTCAGTAAATCAATGGAAAACATTTCGATTGACTCAGTTGATCAAACATTACATTGAAAAATGAGAAACTACAAGTTTCTACTACAAGAGAGCCAGTGTGGTGTAGTGGTTTGAGCATTGGAATATGACTCTGTAGACCAGAGTTCAAATCCCCACTCAGCTATGGAAACCTACTTGGTGACCTTGATTAAGTCACACATTGTCAGCCACAGAGGAACGCAAAGGCAAACCCACATTGAGCAGATCTTTTCAAGAAACCCCTGTGATAGGTTCACCTTAGGGTCACCATAAGTCAGAAATGATTTGACAGCACATAACAAGTATTCACAAAAATACTGAGACAATGCAGGCCCTGCAAAACTTAGTAATATGGCTTCAGACCTCCTAGCTTCCATGACCATCCCTAAGGTGGACCAACTGAAATTTCTAAAGTATCTTCAAAAGCATTTCCTTTCTCTCTTTTTTAAACCGAGCTTACAAGATGGAGATGTGAGAGAAAGCAAAACATGCAGATTTTTTGCAACCCTAGAATGTATTATTGCACTCATGTCCTGCTTGTAGGTACTGTATGCACAGACATCCAGTTAGTCACTTTAAGTACAGAATGATTAGCTAGACAAGCTTTTGGTCTGATCCAGCTCTGCTCTTCATATGTTCAGGTGGCCATTGTTAATTTACATTTGAATATCGTAGCTGTTGCCATTGTTATGGGACTATAAGTTAATTCCAGTTTATTTCAACCCTATCATAAGGTTTTATTGGCAACATTTATTGAGAGGAAGTTATCCAGTGCTTTCCTTTAAGGCTGAGCTAGTGTGACTTCCCTAGTATCACTCAGTGGGTTGACATCCCAGTTGTGCAGGGTTTCCATCCCTGGTCTCCCAGATTCCTAGTCCAACACTTAAACCACTATACCACTCTGGCTCTCAAATATCGTAGGCACATCATATATTTGATGTTTGTGAATTGCCTGTGACTCATCAACCAAACTGGTGGGTCACTAACTTTAGTAAGCAGTGAACTGTGCTGCTGAATAAATATAATGGGTTAGTGCACTTCCATATGGTGCATTATATTATATTCCTCTGATTTATTGGGTAGGGCTTCACTGTTAAGATCATTTAAAAAAAAACAACAGTGACAGTAATACAGGCTACAGAGATTCTGAGAGAAGGAAACCCACAATCCTTTTTGGAAGGGGAGATTTGTGTGTTTAGTTGGAAAAAAGAATGGGTATGTTTTAACACTGAAAAATGTGAAATTCTAAAGTATATTGGTTTAGGAAGCCATGCTCTTTACCCATGTAGTTTTAAATAAAATATGAGCATTCAAGCTAGCAAGTAGAAAAGCCCAATGGTTCAGTACCTCCATGATGCTGAGCGGCATTAACCTAAGCCCATAAAATCATTCAGAAAGGCATTGAATAAAAATAAATGTCTAGCAAAAAAAGAACCACAATATGGAGATTCATAGTGCCACTCAGTCCCCCTGGAGTCAGTAAGAGGAGAACCTTCTAGTAAGTATGTAGGGTTAGTAGCCAGCAGGATCAAAAGTGAACACAGAAACCAAATTTCTAATCGTTACTGTGCCACTGACTTCCCCAGTGAATTTAGACAAGTCACTTTAAATTAATTTCCAAATAGGCAGCCAGTGAACCATGGTTTCCCATTGAATTATGGTTTTGCTTTTGAGTTCCTTTTTGGATTACACCACATCTCCTACTGACACAAGCCTTCCTCAGAGACAACAAGAAATAACTCACATTCAATTTGCTGTTAAAATGGTCAGGCCCCTCCGCTGAAACTATTTGGGAAGAGAAATAGTAAGACCAGAAGAATTAAAGCTGCAGTTCTAAACACATTGAAAGGGGACTTGATGAATAAGCTTTGCTAAGTGCACTGGGACTTCTGAGAAAACATGTGGAGTATTGCTATGTGTGCTTTATTTTTAAGAGTTAACAATGTGGTTTATAAAGTCAGGGCTGGGAAAATATAAGGGAAAAAAGAGCAACAGAGGATAAGAATGAGTGAACTGAGCAGGAGGGGAGACAACTTAGGCCACCATCCTATTGGTGACATATGCAGGTGTAACTGAGGATTACACTTGCATATATACTTTTTTGAGCCTTATGAAAGGACATATCCAGTACTTTCTTCCACGAGGCACCCCTTCTGGAGTACAGCAGCAACACAGATCTATCTATCCAGCCATTGATCAGCTGTGGGGATGTGCCTGGATTAATTCCAGCTGCTCTTGGACATTAAAAGAGGAAGGAGCTGCTTTATACTGTGGCCTTCATCGGATTTTTTCCCCCTCAGTGCTCAAAATGCTCTCCTCCACATCCCCACACCCCAGTGGCTGGGGAAATGAAGCTGTTTCCAGTAGCCCCCAAGTATTATGGTGGAAAAGGGGAGGAAGAATCAGCCACACAGAGGGAGCAGCCTTCACCACCTTCCATAATTACTCTGGCAGATGTTTATGCTCCACCAGTAGTGATGCAGAATTAGGGTTGCCAGATCCCAGTGCTTGGCCCCAAGTCTCCAGTTTTCTTGGCCCGTCATCAGGGAAGGGGCTAGAGCACAAATTCTCTAGTTTTGATGGGCTCAGCTCCTGGCAAGAGGGACCAAGCTCTGTGCAAACCTTCAGCACCACTAATAAAGCATCTGCTTGCTGCAATATTCAATCATTAATTGTTGCTCCAGCTTGCAAAGACTCCCAAGGAGGACTTCTGTGGATTTGCTTAATTATCTTCCTCCTTCGCTCCCAGTTGTTAGGGTGTTAGGGCTCAGCCTCCACTCTACTATGTATCCACAGTCTGGCTAGAAGCAAGTAGGCTAGACTAAATGGTTCTTACCTCAACTCCCTAAGTAAGTGAGAAGGAATACCCCCCTTGTTTTACCTTAATCTGGGAACATTCCATTTAATGAAGTTTTCTGTTTGTATTTCCAAATATAAAAATACATTTTGTTTTTCTGTATGTTTTTGAATGACAAGCTATTATTATTATTATTCCCAACTTCTCCATTAAGATCGAGGTGGCAAACAACATTAAAACATTAAAATACATAAAATACAATGTCTCATAAACCCACCCACCATAACTAATAAATCATAATTATAAACAGTAACAATAAAACAATAATGTTAAAATTATTAAAATGGACAAGACAGGGTAGTCAATGGGGGTGACTGAGATGCTAATCTGGGAACACCTATCAGAAGAGATCCATCTTGACCACCTTTTTAAAGCTGTCAGGATTGGTAACAGGGCAGGTCTCCTCTGGCAGGCTATTCCATAACTTGGGAGCAGCAGAAGAGAAGGTCCTCTGGGTACAGTAAATGCAGCCAGCTTAGTTTTTGCTGGCTGCAGTAGATTTTTCCCAGAGGACCTAAGTGTGTGGGGTGGATTGTATGGAAGAAGGCAATCCCATAGATAAGGTGGACCCAAGCCATGAAGGGCTTTAAAGGTCATAACTAACACCTTGTACTGTGCTCAGAAACACAATGAGCAACTGTGGTTGGCACTTAATGTTTAACACTTAATTACATCACTGGGGCTGCTCCTAGGTCTCATATTTTGACCTGGAAACCTCATGGCCTGAGTTAATTCTGAGCTGGTAGCACTTAGTAGAATCTATTTCTTAATGAGTAGTATAGAACCCAGTTACCAGCAAAGGAGAGCAATTGCACAGGGAGGGAGGGTGGACTTGGCTGTGTTCTGCATTACGTTATGAAAGGAGCTTTTGAGATGGAAAAACAGTTTATACCCATTCTCTAAAATCTCTGTGGACTGTTTAGATCATTCTTCCATGTGCTGAAGCATTAATGTAGCAGTATCAAGCCATCTCTGAATCACTAGATAAAACGATAAAAGCATATAACCAGACACTAGGAGAAACATATGATGAGCTAATCTAGCTGGTTTTGTTTCTTCAGTTGGTTGAACTTTACTCAGAAAATCAGGGCAGACTCAGGTAAAGATCTAGAAAATAGGACACCAAGCTTCTGAATGTACAAGCTGTCGTTTGAGCTAACTTTGTTCTTTTGTTCCTATTAGTTTGGGCTGATATATAACAGCTGAACAGGGATTAAACACCTATGCACACACCCATTCTTGGGAGGAAAAGACAGCAATAATTCATCCAAAGCTACTGGTCCTACTCATAATAGCAGTGATAAAAATTGATTATCCATCCTCACTTGTTTCATGGGCCATGTCTGTTTTTTCATTGGGATCATAAGTTGGTTTATATAGAACGAGCTAAAATTATTTAAGCAGCAGAGCTGAAGTGTATCTTACACATATAATATACTTACATGTAATATATCTTACACATACTTATCATCTCAGTGACTTACAAGAAGGAATGTTTGATCTATGAAAGCAACATGAACATCTTGGGCTTCACTCCTGATCAAGCTTCTATTGATTGGAAGAGGACCCTTGCAAGGTTCTCTATTGACTGGAAACCACTTGATCTGATTTTCTGACTCTTTTAAATTTGAATTAAAAGTCTGTCCATGCCTGCTTTTTAAAAACCCCAAAGATTTGTACAAGGGCAGAGCAATCCTCATAGTATGATTAAAGCAGTAGTAGAAGTATCACATCCAAGAAGTGGAATCTCAGGGGCTATACAGACCACTCCTAAGGGGCAGCCTGCAGCCATCCCTTTTAGTGCCAGATCGGGGCCACGGCAACCACACACTGTGGGCCTGATCTTGCCTTTACGTGGCACAAAAAAGAGCCACAAATTCTGCACCGTAGAAAGGGCACCATAGCCGCCGGTGCCATGACTTTTCTGTGCTCCTTTGGAACTGTGTCATGTTGCACCAGAGGAGTGCCATGATGCTGCCCACATGTGGCACAGCATCCGGTGCTACGCCAGCCTGGAGGCAGTCTGTACAGCCTCTCAGTTTCTTCCCACCTCTTTGCCTTTCTCTATTTGTGGATGTTTTACAGATTTTTTTTAATGGATCTAAATCCAATTGTCAGCCCTAAATAAGATAGATACACCAAAGCAATGAGAACATGGGAAGTCAACTTTTGCAAGATTTAGTAGGTCTACTCTAGTCGGGCCCAGTACAACATCACCTTTCCATGATGGTTGGACTGCATGCTCCTGTGAAGCAAGAGTAACAGCGCTTCTGGTAGGGTCTCCATTTTTATTATCGCCACTCTTCCCATTAATGAGAAGTGTAGACTAGGCCATTTTTCCAGGTCTCTTTTTATATCTTTTTCATAATTGTTTTGGAAAAAAATCCATATTTCTTTTGCATAGTACAATCCCTAAATATTTCAATTTATTTTTTATATTAAATCCTATTATTTCTTTTAGTTCTTCTGTTTGAGGTAGATTTTGGTTAATATTGAAGTCTTTTCTTGCCAGCATGAGGGGAAACGGTGACAGGGGTCTTCCTCCTTTCCTGTGTTTGCACCAGAGATGGCCCACAAGAGGGGGTGGAAATGATTCTCCACCACTGTCACCCTTCACTACTGCTACCATCCAGTAACTGTTTGGCACATTGGCTCCTTAGCAAAATCCTGACTGACATGGGAGACCCTACCAGAAGCGCTGTTACTGTCATATTGCCACTTGGTTCACAGAAGCACATAGTCCAACCATCATGGAAAGGTGATGTCCTGCCCATCTTGGCTGACAGTTCAAGGAGGGGACAGAGTAACAACATTACTCTAACTTGTCATTAATGCTTCCCTCAGGGAGGGTAAATTTCCATCAGCGCTGAAACAGGCGGTGGTTAAACCACATTTACAAAGCCCTCCCTGGATCTCTTGATAATAAATAATTATAGGCCTGACTCATTGTTACCTTTCTTGGGCAAGGTGATTGATAGGGTAGTCACCTTCCAATTCCAAGCCGCCTTGGATGAAGCTGATTATCTAGACCCATTTCAAACTGGCTTCATGAGGGGATACAGAGTCGAGACAGCCATGGTCACCTTAGTCAATGAGCTCCGTCTGGGCATCGATAGGGGATGTGTGAGCCTCTTGGTGCTCTTGGACATCTCAGTGGCATTCGATACCGTAGACCACGGTATCCTTCTGGAACACCTGAAAAGGATGGGAATCGGAGGCACTGTTTTGCAGTGGTTCCGCTCCTCCCTCTCAGGCAGATTCCAGATGGTGAAGCTGGGAGACAGTTGCTCTCGGAAAAGAGAGCTGACATCTGGCGTCCCTCAGGGCGCCATTCTGTCTCCCATGCTATTTAACATTTACATGGAGCCGCTGGGAGAGATCATCCAGAGACATGGGGCTCAGTGTCACCAATATGCGGATCACACTAAAATATATCTCTCTATTTCTATGACTGCTGCAGTGACCAAGGATGGCATCTCTTCTCTAAATACCTGCTTAGAGTCAGTAATGGGCTGGATGAGGGAAAACAAACTTAAGTTGAATCCAGAGAAAACAGAGGTACTTGTGATAGGCCCTCCTTGTCCAGGGATGGAGATTTGTCAACCTGTCCTGGACGGGGTCACACTTCCCCTAAAGGACAAAGTTCGCAGTTTGGGCATGCTCCTGGATTCATCGCTCCAGCTGGCATCTCAGGTTGAGACGACAACCAGGAGCGCTTGGTATCAACTACAGGTGATATGCCAACTGAGTCCCTACCTGGGTAGGGAGGATCTTGAAACATTGATACACGCACTGGTAACCTCTCGCTTGGATTTCTGCAATGCGCTCTACATGGGGCTACCTTTGTATCAAGTCTGGAAGCTTCAGCTAGTTCAGAATGCAGCAGCCAGGCTACTTACTGGGGCATCAAGAACCAATCATATCACCCCGATATTAAAATCTTTACACTGGCTACCAATCAGCTTCCAGGCACAATACAAAGTGTTGGATGTTACCCTATATGGCTTGGGCCTAAGTTACTTGAAGGAATGCCTCTCCCTACACAATCTGCCCTGCACCCTCCGAACATTAGGGAAGAACTTATTAGAAGTTATCAACACAAGACTGATGTCAACATCTAACAGAGCATTCTCTGCTATGGCTCCGAAACTCTGGAACGACTTGCCAGAAGAGATCCATCTTATCACCACCTTAGATGCTTTCAAAAAAGCAATCAAGACGGATCTCTTCCGGCGGGCCTATCCATCTGACCTGCTATCATTGTTTGATTGACCAGGAATGACAGCAGTAAATTAGATGGATGATAGAGGATTGAATTAATGCCAACAGTTTTTAGAGTTTAAATTGTATGTTCTGATATATTGCATTTTTATATGAAATTTTACTGTCGTTTTTACTTGTTGGAATCCTGCCTCGATCCGAAGGGAGAGGTGGGAAAATACAATTATTATTATTATTATTATTATTATTATTATTATTATTATTATTAAAGATTTTGAACACCATCTTATAAGAAAAACATTACTAAAAGTCTGGATAAGATTTTTTTAAAGAAAAAAAAACAATTTTATAGAGAAGCCCCCATGTGAATATCCCCACAGGAGGCATTTTTTATAGAACAAAGAATAAAAAAGAGAAATGGATCAAATATAAAGATATTTTAATTTCTGAGGAAGAAACTAGACACTCAATGAAAAATATAGATCAGTTTTGGAAGGATCATTCTAACATGGGCTGTATTTTGTACAATCAATGAGAACAAACAATTAAGATTCACAAGTGTAATCAATGAATTAGACAAGATTTTTCTAGACAAAGAACCAGGTTATATAACTAAATTTTATAAAATTCTTTTAAAAAAGAGATCTTAAGAAGGAAACAGAAAAACATATAATGATTAAATGGGGACAAGACTTGGAAAGCTAGGGGAAATCCTGGAAACTATCTAATAACTTCACTTTATGGCAGAATTACAAAGAAAATTATTTCAAAATGTTTTATCAATGGTACATGTGTCCTACTAAGCTTAATGATATATATGAAACTGGCAAAATAACATATTGGAAGTGTCAAAAGTCTGAAGGGAATTTTCTACACATATGGTGGAAATGTCAGAGGACTAAACAGTACAGGGAAAGAATTCACAGAATAATGACTAAGATATTAAACATAGAAGTTCCATTAGATCTCCAATTATTATTATTAAATATGACAAATAAAATAGACAAGAAAAACAGAGGTAAATTCCCTTGTATCATACTTTATATGATTACAGTGGTGAGGATACTATTTGCCAAATACTGGAAATCAGATCAAATCCCGACAAAGGAAGAATGGATTGTTAAAATTCTAGAAGCTAAAGACATGGATCTATTAACGGTGGTAATGAGAGGAAGATCAAAAGAAAAAATTGAAAATGAGTGGTTATATCTTAAAACTTTTGGTAAAAAAAAAAGGATGGAATATGAACTAGATTAATTAAATATTTATGAATGGAAGAATGAATGAAGAAGATGATCCTATTACATAGACTACAATTAGGAAATACAATCAATTATATTTTACTATGTTGCTAATTATACTTTACTTTGGATGAATATTAGAAGGATTAAGATATAAGTAACATTATTATTACCATTTCAGGAATTTAGAAGAAGAATCTAGAGTTAGACATTTTGAACCTATGAGTTAAAAAGGTATCTAGGCTGGATCAGGAAGGTTAGTTTAACAGTGAAAGAAAGAAGAATACATTTTATCAAGAATTTTTATATATGTTTGATATTTGTTGTTTGTTTAGTACTGTATTTCACAGTTGTTGTTTATGGTTTTTGGTTTGTAGGTAAGGGTGGGTGATATGTTGTGTGTATGTATATATGCCAATCAAATTTATTTGTTGTTGTTTTTTAAAGAATTCTTCTCCAGCACTACACTTCAAATGGGTTTATTTTTTTTTTCCTGTCAGCTTATTCACAGACCAGCTTTCACACCCATACACGGACTGACCTTGGTATTTAATACATCTTTATACTTGAGAACCTTATATAATTATTTCATGACTACCTTTCCAAGTTATAATCATCTTTTGATGTCTTGACTGCAGTCTCCATTTTGATTAATGACTGAGCCATGGTACAGAAAAACTATAAGTATTTCAGTGTCCTCATTAGCCACTTTAAAACTATGAAAATCATCTGTGGTCATTATTTTTTGTCTTAATATTCAGCTGTATTTAGTACTGGTGGCTCTACTATACCACTGCATATACAATGAAAGGATCTGAGCTGTCAGTGAACAACCAGGAAAGGGGTTTTGGGATCCTTGTGATACTGAGAGGCTTTCTAGATTGGCAAAAAGAAGTGTGTTCATGGCTGCATGAAACTCTAGCCTTTAGATGAGAAAAAGGGAAAGTGTGCCATGAAAACGCTTTTTTTTTTTTTTTTTTTTTGCGTTTTAGGGGAGAAGAAGCACCTTTAAAAAGGTAGTGGTCTTCCCTGCTTCTTTTTTAAAAACTGTGGAACAGCTAAGCATTAAGGAAAAGGCAACTTCATGTCACACTTTCCTGCCAATCTAGAAAGCCCTATAGATCCTTGAAAATGTCAAACCCTACAAGGAAATTTTACAACATTTGAGATTTGATTTTGTAAAAAAGTGTAAGTTGGTGTCTAATAGAGGTCAGTAAATTTATGTGTGATGTGGAAAAAGTGAACAGAGAGATTATTTTTTCCGTCCCTTTTTCATTTTCCCAGAGGCCTGGGGTCATCCAATCAACCTGGACAACAGCAGATTTTGGAAGTGCTTCTTGATGTAGAGAGTCCACAAGATGTTGAGATGGCCACTGGCTCTGCCACTTCTGAAAAGGGAATCAAACATATTCCTGGAGGCTATCAACGGCTGCCATTCATTATGGCTATTCACTGCCTTCAGGTACAAAAGCAGCATGCCCCTGACTGCTGGTTGCTTAGAAACAACAACCTGGCATGGCTATTGCCCGCATATTTTGCTCTGGGGCTCCCTTTTGGCATCTGGCTGGTTGCTATTATTAGAAACAGAATGAAGGATTAGGTGGTCCTTTGGTCTGATTTAGCAGGACTCTTCCCCTACTAATGAGCAACTACATTATTTCCTCCTTCTCCACCTACAGACATCCCTCACTACAAAAAACCTCCAACACTGAGCATAGGATTGTGCCTTAAGTGCAGTCTTTGAAATAATCTTTCTAGATTCCCAGAGCTGTGTCAAAGCATTAAACTATATCATGGCTGAAGGCCTGTAGAGTTTACTGCTAACTCCATGCATCAAAGCAGAATCTTTGGTGTATTTATTTATTGAGATATTTCACATTGTTTTATTTACATTGCATTCCTTCAGAACGGATTCCTTTAGTGCATGTACTAAATATGAAGGGAAATCACAATCTCCATTTTAAAGCAAGGACTTATCCAGAAAGGAACAAAATCTCTGAAAATATCAAGACTTTCCTTTTTTTTTAACAGGCATATTCCTCAGTTTGCATCCAAACTCTTTCTTGAAATAGCTAGTATTTCCCTCCCTTCTCCTTTCCTTGGGTTCTTCCTCCTCCCTCTCCCACTGAACATGTATCACATTCAGGCCCTGTCTGCATGGGTCAGAATACTCTAGGCAGTCTGAAGCATCCTGGTCCTAATCTCCCCCTATTACCTAGAGCCCTCCATTGTGGCGCTGGGCATTTGTTCGCATGTGCATCCTACTGAATGACTGAGTGTGGATGTGACAGCAGCAAATTGCTCACTCTGAGGTCATAATGAGGTGATCAGCATCAATCACATGCCTGGGCACCTTGTTCTGACCTCAGAGTAAGTGATTCCCTGCTGCTATGACTGTACCCAGTGGCACAGCAGGAAGGATATGCGAACAGCTGGCCAGTCTCTCAGTGGAGGGCACCAGATCTGAAACAGACAGTTCATGTTTAAAATCCATTCTAAGCAGCTGGGGGGATATCCTAGGTCTGATGCTGAACAAATCAGATGTCACCTGGACTGTTTGCACCAGAACTGGGATTTGGGCCATCATCGTCCAGACTCCCCCCAAGAGGATAAGTGGAAGAAGTTTTATTTAGCCTGTGCAGATAGGGCCCCAGACTCTGGCAACCTTTCATAAATTGATTTGTCCATTTCCATATTATTAGGGGCTCTATGTTAAAATAGCACATAAAATTATGAATAATAATGTTGGCCAAAAGAACATAAAACTGTGCAGATCTAATGTTCCGAGGACAGAGCAAGAACTTGCATTAAAAAGATTTGCACATAACACTGGGGACAACTCAACTATCCTAGGGAAGAAATCCATAAATCCAGCATCCTCACACCGCCTCCTGTTAAACTCAGAAAATGAATGATACTTTTTAAAGAAATAAAGATTGGTCAAGAACTTCCCAACACATACCCTCCAAGTGTCCCAGTTTGACATGGATTGCCGCAGTTTATTTTTTCCCACCACACTTTCTCAGCTGCTTTTAAAACATCCCAGTTTCTCTTTCCTCTTCCCACTTTCCCTCTTCATCCTTGGTTTACATCAGTCTCAGCTACAACTTGCAAATACTCTACAAGTGGTCGATGGGTTTAATTAGTTAGTTTTCTCTTTAGTTTTCTCTGGAGGCGACAGCCAGGAGTGCGTGGTACCAGCTTCGGCTGATACGCCAGCTGCATCCCTATCTGGAAAAGGAGGACCTTGAAACATTGATACATGCGCTGGTAATCTCTCGTTTAGATTTCTGCAATGCGCTTTACATGGAGCTACCTTTGTATCAAATCCAGAAGCTTCAATTAGTCCAGAATGCGGCAGCCAGATTGCTTACGGGGACTCCTAGAACGGAACATATTACTCCTGTATTAAAATCCTTACACTGGCTGCCGATCAGCTTCTGGGCGCAGTACAAAGTGTTGGTCATTACCTTTAAAGCCCTATATGGCTTGGGCCTGAGTTACTTGAAGGAATGCCTCTCCCTATATAATCCACCCCGCACTCTTAGAACAAAAGGGAAGAATGTGCTTGAAGTCAAAAAGACAAGGCTGGTGTCAACCTCACATAAGGCATTCTCAGCCGCTGCTCCAAAACTATGGAATGACCTGCCAGAGGAGATCCATCTTATTACCACCTTAGATGCTTTTAAGAAAGTACTTAAGATGGATCTCTTCCGGCAGGCCTATCCATCAGACATATTATACTAGATGCTGCCGAAGGCTGCACTTGCGTAGACCACCAACTATGACACAGAACAACTGCACTTGGCTGTTTTAATTTATTATTATACGTAAGTATATTGTGAGTTTATTTAGTATTGTTATAATGGAGTTGTTTTAACTGAATGTGTATTTTATGTATTTTACTCTGCTGTAATCCCGCCTCCATCAATGGAGAGGTGGGAAATATAAATAAATTTATTATTATTATTATTATTATTATTATTATTAGAAGCTGGCATGTTTTATACAGAACTGGTATTATATAATTTCAATATCTCAAACACGCTAGAAAGTAGACACCCTTTTTCTGCCCTAGCTGCACTTTCTAAATACTTTTTCAAAGACATGCCAAGACCCAGAATATTACAGTAGTCAAGTAGTGTCCTTAATTATCAAACCAAATGTGGGCACTGATAAAATTCCCCCTTTGGTCATAGTAACAATCTATGCCACTAGGACATAAACAGAATCATTCCAAACCTATGTACCTGAACCATCACCAGACAGCATAAAGAATACACACACATACACAGCTACTGCTGGTGATGGTGAGGAGACCCTCTGTGGTCATATAATTTGAAATGAGGAAGTGGAATAATCCCATCCTATCCACATCTCTAGCCCTTACAAAAATAACATTTTCAGTTTTAAGAAGGATCATCAGGACTATGACAGAGCTTTGGCCAAGTTGATTTTGGAGTTTACAATTGCCAGAAACCCATAACCAACTGAATTGTGGCCAAACTCTCTGAAAGAATCCTGGGAGTTGTGCTCCAAGCCAGTAATCTTACCAAAGCTCAGAGCTTTACAAATGAAATATTTTGAAGGTTTTACTACGAAAAGTTGGTCGAACTGGATTTGAGCCCCAGTCCAATCCATTCTTTAAGCATTTAAAATATTAAATAGTGTACATTAATGTTTGATGATGCCACTGAGTTTTTAACATATCTGTATCTATATCACAGTGAAATAATAAGCATAACAGAGCTTAAAAAGAAGACATTGTATACATAGGAACAATTTTGGATGCAATTAAGACTCCACAGTGAGACTGTTTATTGATGTATGAATAAGAAATTGGAATATAAGCAGTACTGTATACCCCAAATTTTGTGAGGAAGCATGGTGAAAATGGCATCATTTTGCCATCTAGTGCAGACAGATGATATTACAAGCTAGTATTATATGACAACACCACACTACTAGGGGAAAGCATCATAGGCTTGGAACAATTACTAAAGGAAGTTAGAAAGTGCAAAGGCTGGCCTACTGCTGAACATAAAGAAAACAAAAATAATGACCACAGAGGATTTACATAAATTCAGTCTAGATAATGAGGAAATCAAAATAGTTAAATATTTCATTTTTCTTGGCTCAAACATTGACCAGAATGGAGACTGCTGTCAAGAAAATTCAGAATGGGAAGGGCAGCCATGAAAGAACTAGGCAAAATTCTAAAGTGTATAGATATACAAATGAACACTAAAGACAGAGTATTTCCCATGTATGGATATGAGAGCTAGATAGTGAAGAAAGTGGATAGGAAGCAAATTAACTCGTTTGGGATGTGGTGCTGGAGAAAGGTGCTGAGGATACAATGGATGGCCAAAAAGACAAACAGATGGATCCTGAGTTCTCCCTGGAAGCCAAAATGACTAAATAGAGGCTATCATACCTTGGCCACATCATGAGAAAGCATGACTCATTAATAATTAATGTTTGGAAAGGTAGAGGGCTATAGAAAGAGAGGAAGACCACACACCAGAGAATTAGAATCAATCAATCAATCAATGAAACCACAGGCCTGTGCCTCTCAGGACCTGAGCAGAGATTTTGAGAATAGGGGCCATGGAGATGTCACATTCACAGTGTCACCATGAATTGAAGTCAACTTGAAGGCAGCTAACAACAACAACAACAACAACAACAACAACAACAACATTATATGCTGAGTTCAGTTCCCTGTCATACAGTATTGAGAATGTTTTAATTCTCTACTGCTGCTATCTTGTATTCATTTTTACTGATGAGGGTTTAATGGGCAGCAGAGAGTCTTACTGTATAGCTGATAGCTGAAATTACAGGAAGTGTTCTTTTTTTCTTTCCTTCCATCCCTGTGCATACAAAGAACACTCAATAAATATTTGATGTGTTCTAATGGCCGGATAACCTCCAGCTAAGTCTACTTGCCAATGACTCCACCCCTTATTAGTGGTAAGGAAGGAAGAAATCATCTATGTACCACAAGTATAGCTTGTGGTGCATTTGAAAACATTAATTTAGTTCATCAGACATTTCCGAAAAGCAGGCTGTTATCACCCCCATCAATACATCACTTTGATGTAGTGCTGCAACTCATTGAACTTCTTATCACAACTGCCTTTTTGGAGAGAAGAACTGAAAAGGGCACTGCATTCTTCATTTGAAAGTTCAGAAAAAACTTAAGGAACTGAAATTTATATGGCCTCCTCTGTCCCAAAATGGGTCTTTGGCTAGCCTATACTCAGGGGCAGCCCAATACACTTTGCTACCAGACCAACAAATGTCCTCCACTTGCCAATCGCCATCCAAATGCTCCACTACACTGATATGGTACAATGACCTGAAGTCACAGCTGCAGTAACTGCTGCCCACTGTATGCTGATGCTGCCTTTCTGCCACTGACAGAAACAGTGGCAAAACACTGTTTTGATCCTACAGGAGTCTTCATTCTGAGTAGCGGCAACTGGCAGAGAAGATCTTAAGAGGGTTTGTCAGCTCCTTTGATACAGGAGTTAACACTGCCAAACTTAACCAGGTTTTGCTGTGCTGTCTGTGGCTGCCACACCTCCAAATGCTTGAGGTATCTCATATATCCCCCTTGTCTCTACTTGCCAGCTGGAAGCTATAAAATGGTACACCATGAGTTTTTAATTACCAGACACTGAGACACTGTGCACTCTGCAACAGCATTGTCACGTCAGGAGAATTCCAGGTCCTGAGATTTTAGGGCCAAAACCTGAGACCTAGGAATGGCCCTTGGTGATGTCATTAAGCATGATATGTTAAGCATGTACCACAGCTGATATCCTGTTCTTGGAATAAAACATACAAAATCTGAGATATTAGAAATATTTCTGTTTTCAATATTAGGTTTTCCAGGTTCTTCAAGTACTGCTTTTAAGACCATGTGGGAGTTCTAATCCCACCAAAGAAAGTTTCTCAAGCTTTGCTTTGAACAACAACCAACCCCCCTAAAGTTCTTCCAGCTATTATTAACACTTTTTCAAGCACAGATTTTAACAAAACACAGGAGCGAGTGGTCCAACCAAACCAAAAATAAAAATTTCCAAGTAAAATAAGTTTCCAAAGCCTGGTTTTGATGGATTGCTCCCATTAACCATTGGCCATCCTTTCTTTTTTCATTCAGTTAGGCTAATTTAATTAATTAATTAATACCGTAATAGTAGTAGTAGTAGTAACAACAACAGTGATGCTATTAATAATCGCTCAGTTATGATGATGATACAGTTGGCTCTTCCTTTTTGTTTGCTTCTCATCTGCAGATTGGGGCATCCATGGATGGTACCACCCTGTTCTCCTTAATGGCAGCCACACCAACACAATCATGTGCACATCATGTGACTATTGGGGAGAACAGGGCTTGAGGTCCTGTGGAATTTGCCATCCATATGGTGTCCACAATGGATACAAAGGGCCAGCTATACATCAACAGGGCAATGGATGTCAACAGGACAATCCTTTCTATGCATCTCTACTTGGAAGCAAGCCCTATTGGATGGGAAGTACTGAGTTAAATCACCACAAATTTTAAGATTAGTTGTACGCCATACAGGCACTCTGAGGGCAGTTTGGTCTTATGTGTTCATAGGTGTGGCTTAGATACACATAAGTGAATTTTTAGATGGGTTTCAGGGAACTATTCTCTAGCCATCTGTTCTCTGACCACCACCATAACCACCAATCCCTGCAGCTAGGAGGTGCTACTACCAGTGGGCAAGGGAGAAAGGGGGAGGCATTTCTGATGAAGAAGGTGCAGCAGCTCTGAATTCCCAGAGGAAGATAAAGGAAGATAAACACATCCTAGTTTCTTCCCCTTCCAAGCCAAGATCAACTGCCTTTTCATTGTCCCTCCCCTTTCCATCAGCGTACTGCAATAGCAGGGACTTCCCCAGGTTTTGACAGCTGCTGGGGCGGGGGGAAGGAATGGAATACTGCAGATGCCAGGGAGACCAGACATCCTCCTTTTCCTGAATATGTCCTACATTTCAGCTTTATGTCCAGAGAATCCAAGAAGAATTGCAAATCTTCCTCTATTTTGAACCATAAAACCTGTCTTAGGATGTTATCACATGGGAGGAATTTCTCTCAGTTTTGAAAGAAATGAAAGTGGGGCCAGTTTGGAATTGAGTGAATTTGCTAGTTCAGCAAATTTATGTGATTGCATATTGATGCCACATTGCGTTCGGAACTGCCTGAAATTGCCTCCTAGTGCCCAAAATTAAGTATGATATTTGCAATAATGTGAAATCCCACAATTGCATTCGGAAGAACTTCCCATTGCCCGAAAATGTGTGTTATCGGTTTTCACGCAATAACACGAAACCCCATGATTGCGTTCAGATTGCCATTGGATTATACTTCCAATTCCCATTGTGTGATAAACTACTTAGTGTCATCTGGTGCTTCTAGCTCAACAGATTTATTACTGCCCCAGCTGCTAAAAGGGGCTGTGGAAAAAACTGTCACTGACCATGTGGTGGTTTTGTTTGTTTTTTTCAGATGGAAGTGTGGAAAGGAAAGGAGGATCTGAGTTGTAGAAGAAGATCAGCAGCACCAAGAAGAAGGGAGGGAGTGTGTTTTTTGGTGGAGGAAGAAGCAGGAAGGATTATAGAGCAAATAGGAAAACAAATGAAAGTAATAATTTAAATGCCATTCACTTAAGAGTTGTGGCAAGAAAAGTACAATTTTAAGCATTTGTTTTGCTATATTGCAAGCCAACGAGGCATTTCAATGCTGGTAAATTCAGCAGAAAAATATGGCTGAGTATATAATTTAGTAATCCAGTATATGTAATATAACTGTAAATAAACCATATGAATTGAATTTATATTTATATTAGTGTTTTATTTGGTACATTTTTCTTGAATGTCCTACGTTTTAGTGTCTTGTCCTCCTTTGTCCTCTGGTCACCTTGTGCTCTGTCTGTTTGGCGTAAGATGCCAAGTTTTGAAGCAACAGTTCCAGTCAACTCTGCTAATAATTGGCTCTGTTACAACACTGGCAGTAGTTGCACCATACCACTTTGTCTCAACTATAGCCCTCATCCTGCAGCAAGCTTTCACCCCTTCCCCAGGGCTTATACAACAAGAAGGCCCCTGAACTCCACTGAGAGCACATCTTCCCTTGGCATGATGAACCAAAATGCATGCACCCACCATTCACTCTTGGTGGTTGGGAGCATCACTGTTATACAAGCAGAATACATATGCAAGTACCTTCACACTGAACCAGAGAGCCCAGGTGCCAGCTGGAAATGGATGGAAATGAGAGTTCAGGCTATAAGTTGGGCAGACTTCTTCCTCTTCCAGTGCTGCTTACCCTGAGATTGGTCTCCCTGCTTAGAGACCTTACTTATTTAATGTTTGTTAGCTTGATTGATTTCTCTCCTATTGTTCTCCCACAACAGGGAGATTAGGCTTCCAGCCTAATTAAACCAGGGTCCAACAAAAGCACAATAAATTAGGCATGTTAAGACGCATATTTAATCATTCATACTATTGAAACACCTATTAAAACAAATTTAAAATGTCGCACAAATTATAATTTAGTAGGAAAATATTTAAAAGTTCAGCACATCCATTTGATAACCTATGGCCATGGCAAGAATTCAGTTGCTGGAGGCCTGCTGGTAAGGATGAGGAGAAATACATCCATTCCTTGAAACTTCAGCCAATGCCCCAAGACCTGGCAATCCTGCTTGAGTATGCTGTTTCTTTATGATCCAACTTCAGTCTCTCTCTTTTGAAAAAAAAATTTTTTGCATATAAATAGCTTGTGAGTAGCAACAAGTGAATTATGCTTGATCAGACTATGTGATAGCCCAGATAAATTACAAATATGAAGAGATAAAGAGATTGAGCGTTCAGTCATAATGATTACAGAAAAAAAGTAAAAGGTTACTCTTGAGCTACAGCAGGCGTGGGTAAAATGTGATTCTCCAGATGTTGTTGGGCAGCACCTCCCAGCATTTTTATACCATTGGCTAAGCAAACTTGAGTTTATGGGAATGGAACTCCAACAACATCTGGATAGCTGTACTTTAGCTACCATATCTTAGTCAAACAGGGAGTGTCAAATGGGGAGTGTCAACATCTGGAAAGTTTCACTTTAGCCACCCAAGCTTAGTAAAGCGAGGGAATATCAAAAATGTCTTGTCTCAGCTCTCCCTCTGCTTCCATGACTGTCTGTTTTTTGGATCTTACTTCCCACATAAACCCTTAGTTGTATCATAAGCTGATGCATCCCATTAATAAATTAATAAATTTAATATGTTCCAGGGATAGCCCACTGCTGTTAAAACACAGAAGAACCAGAGTATACTGAAGCAATCTTGTGGTATCTAAAGACTGCCAAATGTGTTCATGGGGCTTGACAGAGCATCCAAAAAGGGTGGTCCGGAGCCCCTCCCTTTCTGCTGTGGAGGAACGCTGCAGCCACCAAACTGCATGGCGTCCCGCTGGACTAAAAAGAACCTGGAAAAAACAGGTTCTTTTTGGAGTGCACGGACTACGTCATCAGTGCACCATTGGCAGGCAGTGTGAATGCAGCACCGTGTTTATGTCATGCACACGCGCCATGTATGGACGGTGCCACGTTAATAATAATAATAATAATAATAATAATAATAATTTATTTCTAGCCCGCCCGTCTGAACGAGCAATCAGGGTGGGTTACAACAAGGTTAAAAAACAGTACAATTAAAATATACCATCCCATCACCCAACTCCCCCCCCTTAAAACAGGATTAAATCACAGCAACATTAAAATCAATAAATGCGTGTATAAAAATAAAATAAAAACAACGACAGAAGTTCCAATCTGGAAACCTTAGCTGCATAAGGGTGAAATAATGCTGGAGAGAGAGATGGAGAAGCTCAAAAATGCATTTCAGGGCCGGGAGGTGTTACACTTCTTCTGGGAAGGCCTGCCGGAAGAGATGCGTCTTCAGGGCTTTTTTAAAGCCTTCAATGGATGGAATAAGATGCATAAAGATGGCACCACCCATACGTGTTAGGGTTCCGGAGTGTGAAGTTGCTGCGTGCTCTGGAACCCTAATATCAGTGGGGGCATGCCGCTTTTGGGCTGTCTGTCTCGGCCCCATTTTGGACTGAAGTCCACTTAATCTGATGTTAAAGCCATGTAGTTATACACAAAAATGAGCCACTTAGTGTTGTTTGAGTGGGAGGGTGGAGTAGAAACCAATGAATGAATGAATGAATGAAATATGGTGGGAGGGGCAGAACTGTAAATGATTATTTGAAATATAGAAAGTATAGACAGCGAGAATGAGATGCAAAAAATATGAACAGTGATAGATTGCCTGTACCACCAATCCATCTCTATGAGCTCCCTACTTATATTCCCCCACAATATCTGTAACTCAGGAGATCACTATAAATCCATTCCATCTGATGGTGAATTCTTTGTTGTTTGGAAGGAGGAGGGAAAAAAGAAGGTGTCATAGGCTGGATGGTATATTTAGGATGTGTTTTGCAAAATTTAAAGTCCTGAAACACAGAATTTATAAAGCACATTGGGAGAAATAATGGAAATAAGTACTCTGTGGCCAATGTCTTCATAGAATTAACCGCATATAATGAAACCAGTTCTGGGGATTCAGCCACATAACATAAGATAAAATAAGGTAAATACAGGAGAGGCCAGCTAAGGGAGAGAGAGAAATGGAAAATCAAGAAAGTGTAGTTAATTGGTACAATAGTCCGTAATTATGCCAAGTCATACAGGATAAAGTCATCTCAAAGCACATAGAGTAAAAGTGACCACGTAAAGATATATAGCTAATCGATGATCTGTCAAAGACCAGTTAAAATCTTATTTTCAGACTGGTGGCTTTGTAGAAAAGACCAGTAAAACCTCATTTCCAATTGGATAATGAGTGATCTTGAACAAGTGGATTACTTGTCTCTAATTGGATGATAGCAGAAGACCAATGAACAGTAGCTCCTGATAAGCAGAGATGAACAGATAAGAGAACCTTGAGACAAGCAGCCCAAAAGAGAAAGAAGATAAGCAGTTTACAACTATTTCCGCTGTGTCTTATCTTGCTGTATACATATATAAACAGCCATCTACTATGTTGTTCCTCAGTTAGATCCCATACGTGAAATTGATGGCGATAGTTAAATTATTAGATAAATGATAGTTATACTAACGTATAACAGATGCCTCTGTTTTGAGATGGCTGTGGAGATGTGTAGTTTTCCCCATGGGTTTCTGTTTGAGATGCAATGAAATCCTTAGCAGATGATATGTTACAGTGTTGTATAAAGAGTTTGATTCCTTAGATAAAGGTCTATGATAAGACTGTGCCTAGACTGAGAAGCTGGTGTTCCTGCCTAAGGGAAGTAAGGATACATATTGTATGCTACTAATTTGACAATGTAAATAAATAACCTAAACAATTATAAAGCCACATGTTTATTTTGCCATGTTAAATATTCTGCAATTCCAGTGCTTAAGAGTGCTGAAAGGGAATGTTGATGCTATGCCTCCCTGTTAGGATAATACATTTCGCATGAATTTGAAAGCTCAGGTGACCGAGCTTCTAATAAATTCCTAATAGATACAGACTGACAAATGGCATTGGACCTGCAAATCCCTCAAATAAAGAGATGGAGTAGAGGAGCCATGTGTTCAGAGAGCAACAGTAGAAAAAGAACTTCTCTCTGGTATATCTGAAATTTTTGAGCCTGAATCTAAGGCTTCAGCCCAGATTCGTGTGATTCTGCCCCATGAGTGAAGTTTAGGGTTTCCAAACCTCAGGACTTGGCAGCTTTTCTTCACTCTTCAGGGCAAGAGTAAGGAATTAAGATCAAGAGCACTGCCTTAAAAATTGTGACAGAAATCTGGTTAGACAATTATGAGTTTATAATCTAGATTTACAATGGAGTTCTGGGGCACTGCTAAGTAAAGTACTGAAGGAGGACACATCCAGCCCTCTACTGTCAGTGAGCAGCAGTGCAACAAGGAGTTGTGACAGGAAACCATAGGGCTCCCTCCTTTTGCTTATTGCACCATTGCTCACTCATGGAACAGGGCTGGACATGCCATCTTTCAACAGCTCACTCATTAGCACCACAGAACTCCTTCCCTTGGTGCACCTGCCAGAATTTTAAAGTGAGTTTCAGGGATCAGATCATAGCCACATCTTGGCTATGTGTCTAATGTAGGATTTTACCCTGTGTGTACAGGTATATATAGATACATATTTTCCCTCATTAGTTATACTTGGTTTTTTTAAATTTATGTGCAACTGCAGTTAAATGTTTAAAGTACCATGTTTAATGACATCACTGCATCCCAAGTGGTTGGCCCTGTGTCTCGAGTATTGGCTCTGAAATCTCAAGGCCTGGTAGAGTTGTGATGTAGTGACCCTGGTGAAGCTCCATCACTTACAAAGACAGAGTCAAATTGTTTTCCATTTCACAGTGATGCACTCTACATGAAGATAATATGAGTGGCTGCTCATGTTATATGTAATTCTGTACAAGCTGCAGTCTGCTTGCCTTCTGATTTCATTAGAGGCCCTCTGCTTCAGTCACATCTTCTGGAGGCTCAGTAGACACCAGCATTCTGTAAATTCACAGATTCCTGTCAGATAGTTTGGTATGTGCATGTGTTTTAAAATGCAAGTATCTTTAATTCACAAATTTATGTGCTTTGACAAACTTAAGGAGTCTTCTTAGTCACTAGATGCTGCTTGTTTATTTTTCAGTGGCCCCATTTGTCTTCCAAAATGATAAGGCAGTTAACTTTCTGAGTTTTCTATTAGAATGCTTATAACCATCTATACACTTTAAGGATTTGGGATCATAACATTTTCCTATATCAGGCTAAAATCTAGAGAAGAAATAGAAGCTGATATAAATACTGTTTCTGTAAAGTTAGTGAAATAATCTCAATATAGATATTCTCCCCGTAGATCTTCCTTTCTCACTTTGGAAGAACATGCAACAGGATCACACTGGTTCCACTGAGTTGCTAATACTAGATGGGCATCTAAATCTAGTCCAGAATTGCTATTGCAATAGGCCCCTGAACCAGTAGCGTCACTGGGGAGCTGCGGGGTATGTGGACTGCACTGGGTGACATCCCAGAATAGGGGGTGATACCTGGCCAGTCGCCCACCCTCTCCAGGGCTTCCCTGCAGCCACAGGTCTGGTCTGTGGGGCTCCCTACAGCCAATGGCCTGGTCTACGGGGCTACCCGCAGCTGAAGGCCTGCTTCTTGGGAGCATGTGGGGCATTTCCAGTCCTCCCCAGGGCCTGGTTGCTGATCCCTGAAGGCATATGGGGCATTTCCAGCCCTCCCCGGAGCCCAGTCGCTGCTCCCTGGGGAGGGGGTGGCATCTCCAGCCATGCGCTTGCACTCCCGTGCACACCAGAAGTGTGCTGGAAGTTGTGCACCGGAAGTCCCACACCCCATAAGTCCTACCCCCCATGAGTGACTGCGCCGGGTGACACCAACCCTAGGAATGCCACTGCCCTGAACTATCAATTCTGTAACAAGAAACTTCAATGCTTCTGAAATATTAAGTAATGCTATTTAATCTACATTGCAGGATCTTAATGTGTCCTTCATATTTCAGACAACCAGTTATTTAAAATACACACACACACATTATTTTACACTCACAGCATTCTGTATGCACAGAATTTGTATGCACAAAGGCAGAGAAAGGGGGAGGGAGAACATGAAAACTTTGCCTTTACGCTTAATTCTTTTATCCTTACAGATTCTGAATTTGTTGGGTCATCATCCTGCAAAAGAAGGTCAGGCCTCCACTCATTACTCATCTGCCACTAGTAAGGCTAAATGTTCTGTATGCTGGTAAACATGCACAAAAGCACTGTTACACTTACTAATTAGTTTCCCTATACAGTATATCATCAACATGCTTTTCATGATTATTATTGTCCTCATAGCAAGAGTGTTTAGAGAATTGCTAAACACGTTAGGGTTGCAAGAAAAAGAAGTGGAAAGAAAGAGGGTCTCTCTCTCTTGCCAGCCAGCTAGCCAGTCCACCATCACTAATGCTGGTCACCTTCCTTTAGATATCTATTTATTGTAAAGTTCTAAACACAACAAGAATCAGGACCTGGTATCCGATATAAAGCATACCCAGGAAATGGGCCACATCTAATTAATCATCTCCTTTCTAAAACTATAAAATAAACTTCATTCTGGTGATCCTTCCAGAACAAAAGAATATGCACACTTCCTTTTCACAGAGCTTAGAAATGTTACTTTTGGGACGTTAACTCTGAGAATCCTACTCCTAATTCTGGGGAGCTGTAGTCCAAACATGTGACATATAAGTTTTTTGAACTCTTCCTTTCATATTTTGAACAATTGGACCTTCCGCACTATCTGCAGAGGATTCAAGCAGATTTATGTGACTAGACTTCGCTGTAAACTGTCTTCCTAGGATCACCTCAATAATAATAATAATAATAATAATAATTATTATTATTATTATTATTACCATCATCAAAAAAACAGCTCAGGACATCTTACCTATGTATTCTTTTATATCCTCACAACAACCTTACAACTCAGATTAAGCTGAAAGAAAGTGATCGTCAAGTTGGGATAACCACATGCAAAAGAGTCTAATGGCTTCTGCCTTCCAATGTCTTGTTTTCATCTTGGTGATAAATTCAGTGGACACATATGAGACAGTTGTCAGTCAGCTTAGACCAAGTGATGACGACAGTAAGCAGCATCTTTCATATCTTCCCTCTGGTGATGTAAGTTCTGAATACTTACTCTTTTTAAAATGGCATTTCTGTCTTATTTCATGACGTTGATATATGGTTTTCATGCATGATTTCTCTGTATCATAGAACAGTGGTTCTCAAGCATTGTTCCTCCAAATCAGTGGTTCTCAACCTTCCTAATGCTGCGACCCTTTAATACAGTTCCTCGTGTTGTGGTGATCCACAACCATAAAATTGTGGTGTCTCGCTTCCTAAGACCATTGGAAATATGTATTTTCCAATTATCTTAGGTGACCCCTGTGACCCAAATAGGTCATGACCCTCAGGTTGACAACCGCTGCTCCAGATGTTTTGGATTTCACCCACTGAATTCCCATTGTTAGCTGAGCTGGCCAGGGCTTCTAGGAGTTGAAGGCCAAAACACCTGGTGGACCAAAGTTTGAGAACCTATGGAGGTTATCAGATGGGGGATGAAATGTCCTTGTCCCATCCTTTCCCCGTTCTTACAGCATGATTGCAAGAATATTTTCATGTGAAGTTGTGCTTATCCTGTCTTTATCCTGTCTAGAAAGTGCAATTGACCACAATCACACAAAAGACTTTCAAATGACATCACACAGATCCCATCATTGTCTTATCATTGTCCCATCATTGAAGCAGCATTGCCTGGCATTTTGCATTGATGGGGGTTCACATTAATGCAATGCTGCTTCAATGACAGGACAATAGTGCTGTAATTTGAAAGCCTTTCACAAGATCACAGTCAAAGACGGGATAAGGGTGGGGGAATGATCCTGTCCTTATCCTGCCTGTGTGTGATAATCTGTATTGTCACAGAACACAACAAATTTGTGCACCCTGCCTACCTGAATGAAGAGATTCCCTTACAAAGTTCCCTGGGAATTCTTTACCTACTGATACAAGGTATTGGCTTAGGTAGATATGGGAAATTACTTGGCAAATTCCCCAGCCACCGTGTCTGTGGGATTCAGGGAGCTGTTGTCCTAAAAGTAGCTTTTCCAAGTTCTAGGTGCAGGACTAGGCAATTCATAGGCAAATTTGTGGGGACACTATTGTTATATAGATATATAGGTAAACTGAATTTTTTGTCACCTTGTCACACTGCTGATTCAAGTTTAATTTTAGTCTGCTCAGACCTGACATACTTTCCACACATACTGGTATCAAGCCAGGGGTCAGTCATCCTCTATTTTTGCACCTGACTTTTTTTTTGTGTGTGTGCTTAAATGTAGTATCTTACAGTCATGTGACAATCAGAAGCAGAACTTCTGTCACAAATCCTTATCACACCACTGCTTAATAGTGGGAGGGGGCTGGAAATGCCAATCTACTGTGTCCTGGCTGCTGGCTCTTAAGGTTAGTTTTAGGTATCAGATCAATAGATGCTAGCTAGTTACACAGTTGTAACTATGTGGTGCAAGATCTTAGGGGCCGTTCAGACTATGATATACCCCTGTTTGTGAACCAGATTAAAAGTGCGGAGTTCATACTGGTGTTGATTTATTCACAATTGAACTGGTGTTTTGCACACCCATTTCAAGGCAAATGGCCCTTTATTTAAAACTGGGTAATTTTCTGTTTCCTTTTGGAAAAACCGGGGCCAGGCCAATGTGAATTTGGCCCCGGTCATGATCATGTCCTTTAGGGGGGCAAGGTCATTTAGTGAGCAAGGTCAGAAGGTGGGCAGTGGGCAGAACATGCCTCCCCTCTTGCATCGGGGTGCTTTGGCATTTTTAAAATATTTTTATTTTATTTTATTTTTTGACAGCTTATGCGAAGGGAGGATGTGAAGGTGAGGCAGAATGCGGAGGGAATAAAAGAACATCGGGCAGAGGATGTCCTTTCTCTTCCAAGTTCTAAACACTGTGGAGGGGGCCAGAGAAAACGAGGGAGGGAGGAAAGGAAGGAAGCGATCTGGCAGCCGTTCAGAGGAATAGGAGGGGAGAAAAAAGGCTATGGATGAACCCCCCTCCTTGGGCTTTTAAACAGCTCTCTCTCTCTCTCTGCCTCTGCCTCCTTCTCCCAGATTCCTCCCCCAAATCAATCCACTCCTTGCAAAGGCATGATGATTGCCAGAGACAGCGTGGCCTACTGGTTGGAGTCTTAAGGGGAAGACGCTGGAACAGTTGCTGCTGGCTGCCTTCCCTGCTATCCTGGGCTTTTCCTGGCAAGTTAAAAAGAGGCTGGATGGCCATCTGACAGGGATGTTTTGATTGTGAGTTCTTGCATGGCAGGGGTTTGGACTGGATGATGGCCCTTGGGGGTCTCTTCCATCACTACGATGGAAGAGAGTGTGACTGAGAGAGTGTGACCAGCCCCAGATCGACTCGTGAATTCCCAGGGTCCAGCCGGGATTCGAACCCTAGCCCCCTCCTAGAGTCCTCCTCAAACCAGTCCCCCATGTGGGCTCTGTCTGGAGACCAGGGGTCAAATCCCAACTCGGCCATTGCAGGCAGGTGGTGGTGGCAACGACCTTGAGTCACATCCTCTCAGCCTCCAAAAGATGGCCCTCTTGACAAATCTTGCCAAGCTACCCTAGGTTCCCATAAGTCAGAAAGGGCTTGGAAGCACACACAAACACAGACAGAAGAAGCAAAGGGAAGAGCCAGATCTGGCTTTGGGAAGGAGGGACACTGCTTCTTCTCCCCTCCCCCGTCGCCCCCTTCCTGGTCCATCCTTAGCTTCCCAAAGTCCGTTTCCCTTCTTCCCACCCCTCCCACCTTCTCTCTCTCTCTCTCTCTCTCTCTCTCTCTCTCTCACCCTGGCATCTCTCCATTGCCAAAACACTGCCAAGCCCACTCTTTTCCCATCTGACTGGCATTCATATGTAGAGGAAGGGGCATGGGGTGGTAGTGAAGGGGAGGCGAGAGGGGAAAGACAAGGGCATCAGGCTGGGAATGAAGGGAAGGCAGGCTGAAAAGTTGACAGAATATGCAAACACTGCTGCCAGGTTTTTAAAATAAAGGAGGGGGGAAGCACCCATGCTATTGGCCAATGACTGCATCAGATGTCACCATGACATCATTTGATTGACAACCAGAAGGCTCCATCTTAAATCGTTACTTGTGTAAGTGAGAACTTCAGTGGGGTAAAATACACCAGGGGAGCATCGATCGGGGCAAAGGTAGTTTGAACTTCTTTCCGGAGAGATTTGGTAATGGCATGCCTAATCTGAACCGATTCTAACCAGGGCAATTGGTTGAGTGGGAATGGGGCCTTAGTCATTATTTCTGGACTTCAAAAATAATCATCTTCTGGGCCATCTTTTGGGAGTGATTTAATTGTGTATTGCCACATGCCAGTGGATTGTCTTAGACTGCCCTTGTCATTCCTTCCATCTCTATAATTCTATGGTTCTATAACAACTTGCAGAATCCCTCAGCCAGCAAAGCCACTATATTGGCTGGTAGATTCTAGGAGTTGTGAGCCAAACAAAAAATGTTTCCAAGCTGTTGTCTGGATCAGGCATTGGCTTCCAGCAATAGGGAGCATTGTCTGCACCATGTCACCTAGCACAGAAACACATGCAGGTACAATTTTGACATGCACAAAATGGCTACAGGGGGGAATGAACCCAACAAGTCAGCCATTTGACAGAGCTTGTGTTCTTTCACTGATTTTGGCAGACCACCCGATGGGAGCCAATTTATCATCCATTTCAGGCAATCACCCTTCATTCATCAATGTCAGCGCTGACTCGAGACAGAGTGATTAGACATGCCAGTCACCGCCTCTGAATACCGCAGCACATCCTTCTAGGTGGTTGAGCTGCCAGCATCTCACAAAAGAAGAAGAACAAGTTTGATAAACTTGGGAGGGGAAGGTGCGCATACAGCTGTGAAGTCTGAAAGAGAAAGCGAGACAGAGCAGTGCCTGCTAATACTTGTTGCTTACTTTGCATAGGGAAGAAAAGAAAAGAGAAGAAAGAACACCTAGTAGCAAAACCAGCAACAACATTATCAGATTAGCAACACCTGCATCCAGCAAAAGCATAGCCAAGTAGGTAGGAGAGCTGTCGTCTCTCATTCTAACACTATTGAGAACGAACACATTAAGTAGGCAAAAGGAGCAGTGTTCTAACATACATAATTACAATGGTATTGAAAGAGACAAAGTTAGTTGGCCTGAAAATAGATTTATCCATTTTGCCACCAAGCATGCATTGTGATGTATAGACTTGCTATCCTCAACTATAACTATAGTGGGAGGAGGGAGACTTGAGATGAAAACATCTGGAATCGTGGAAAGAAAGACAAGCAGGCACTCAAAAGTTGTGTTCTGTCTTTCCAGAGCATATTATTATGCGACAAAATGCAGAAGACTCATCTGGTTCAAGTCTTTCCATACAAAACTAGCTGGCAATGCTCTGCAAACAGGAAAGAGGGGAGAGAATCATAGAATCATAAAGTTGGAAGGGACCACAAGGCCCATCTAATCTAACCCTCTGCGATGCCAGAATAGACAGCTAAAGCAGTCTGGAGAGATGGCCATCTGAGCTCTACTTAAACACCTACCAAGAAGGAGCATACACCCCCTCTCCAAGGTAGCACATTCTACTGCAAAACATCTCTAATAATCTGGAAGTTCTTTTCAATGTTTAAGTGGGATCTCTTTTTTCTAATTTGAATCAATTGGTTTGTGTACTAGTCTCTGGGACGAAAGGGATGTTGCCTTTATATACTGTTTTGTATACTCATTCCTTCATTTGCTGATGACAACTAAAGCTTGAGAAAATTACTATATGGACTACATCTTCCAGAATGCATAACTTGTATTTGACAAATATTTTGCTTTTTTAGAATTAAAAGGTAAAATGTCATATTTCAATTGGTTGAGGAGCAAGTTGAAATTCAGCACCACTGAGTTCAGTAGAGCTTACTTCCACCTAAATCTGCATAGGATGGCAGCTATATGCTTAATGAAATCTTTATTAACTGTTTTGTTTTGTTTGTTTGTTTGTTTGTTTTTGCATCTCTCTGCCTGTCTTTTTGTTTTTGTGTAGTTGTTTTTTGGTGGTGGTTTCAGAGTGTTAGCTCTTTTGTGTATCAGTACAGGTTGAGTATCCCTTATCTGGAATTCCAACATCCAAAGCTTTTTGAGCTACATACCTGTACTATATTTATGAGGATGTGTGACATGAGGGGATGCATGGATTTGTGCCAAGTACCATGTTTGGATTCATGCCATTTCATAGATTCTCAGGCTTTCTCCAGCCTTGTTTTATCTCATTATGGATATACAAATACAGGTATTTCAAGATTTTTTTAGCAACACCCCCATTGCACCCGAGGTTAAGAGGAAAAGAAAGCTGCACAGTACCTTTGTTCTCAGGGTGACTAGATGTCAAAATGGCAAAGGAGGTCATGACACCACAAAAAGTGGGACATTCAAGAAAAATATAGGACATTATAAAATAAAAGCTAAAAACACTAATATAAATTCATTTCCTGTTATTTATTTACAGTTATATTACATATACTGTGTATTATTATTATTATTATTATTATTATTATGTTGTTGTTGTTGTTGTTGTGTGCCTTCAAGTCACTTCTGACTTATGGCAATCCCAAGATAAACTCTGTCACAGGGTTTTTGTGGCATGTTTCTTCAGAGGAGGTTTGCCATTGTCATCCTCTTAGGCTGAGAGAGTGTGACTTGTTCAATGTCACCCAGTGGGTTTTTACTTGGCTGAGCCTGGATTTGAACCTTGGTCTCCAGAGTCATAGTTGAAAGCTCAAACTACTATACTACTCTGGTTCAATTTTTTTTTTAACTCAACTATATTTTTCTGATGTACTTATCTTCATCCCTACTGTGAAAGTCCCCCCAAACTCCTTACTGGGCAACAGCCATTGGGATTGACAGATTTCTGTTCCTCTGTTGATCAGGAAGCAGTTGACTGAAGTTCCCATAATGGCTTGCGCAAGCAATCTCCATTGCTAGGAGGACCCTGCTTCTGCCTGTCACAATGCAGACTGCACATGAGAGGTGGGAACATCAGTCAACTCCTTCCTGATCAACAGGGGAACACATTGGCTTTGATTGCTAGGCTGCTGCCGAATAAATGGGGATTTGAGAGTCAGACTGTGAGTTGCTGTGCAGCTGCATAACTACAGTGGTTACATAGCTACGTAGCTGAGAATTCCCACAAAAACATATAAAATATGCTTACTATGCATAGTTCATTGGCAAGCAAAGTACACTTCCATTAATTCAATATAAACCAAGCTCTTGGGGGGGGGGTTCATTTTCATCATGCTTGCCACTGTTGAGTATTTGTAACAGGAAGATGTGCTTCATTTCTTGTTGGCTTTAGACCATACAACATTATTAATGACTTCTCCCAATGAAAGCTTTTCTTCCCACATTCATCTTTGGATGATCATTCACCTGCATTCCTCTTGCACTCTGCATTTTGAAACTATGTAGTTTTTAGAATCACATTAATCTGCAATGGATTGATATCGGGCCAGATATCCCCTAGGGAGTGTAATGAAATGCATTCATTAAATCTCAGGGCAAGAGGGCTAATTCCTTTTTTTAAAAAAACCTGCATTAATTGCCAATATATATTTTTAAACCTATTGAGTTTGTCTTGTTTCCATTTCCATTCCATGTTAAGCTTTCTAATGGAAATCTAAGTCAAATGGAAAAAGGAAAATGGCTCCATGTTTCTGGTTTGTGAACAACCAGAAAACATAGTCAAGAGTTTAACCCAGCCACCTTTGCAAATGCTGTTGGCTCACTGTGATCAAAGGCCCATTCTGCCTTTATAAAAACCTTACTATTATTGGAAAACCTTTTATTCAAGCATTTAAATAGCTACTTGCTAAGAACTGCTTACTGAAGATAAAATAGTGAAGCTTTACAAATGTTCTTATTTTATTCCCTTGCTAGTAAGTTCACAAATGCCAAGCAGGCTAGAAAGTTGTGAAGAGGGTACTAATGTTTCTGAATGATACCTTGCTCTCTTTGTGATCTTTACTGCCATGATGATCCTGATGTGGGCAGTGACAGTTTGCCAGTGGAGCAGTAATCTGCTCTTGATTTTAGTCTCAATTTTAAAGGAGATGTCCAAAATTCTGAACCTGTTTTATGGATGAACTCTGGTATCATGGTATCCTTTACTGTTTGTACATAAACTAGGAATGAAGTCGCTGCCCCACTGATATGGCAGCCAACAGTCACCAGTGAAGGCTGGGTCATTCTCAATTTTCAGACAGGAGAAGAATAAGGGACTGGGATTTCCCAGAGGACACAGTCCAGGAGACAGTGATTCACCCAGGTCCATGTCAGAATACATGTTTCAACCTAGAAGGCTTGTTTGAAGGGTTGGACAGGCCAAGTCTGATGTAAAAAAACATAAGAAGAGAGAGAGAGCAGGGATTCTGAAGGAGGCTGTGAAAAGGTAATCATATCTGAACAGCAGAATGAGCAGGCACACAGGTTGCCTAGACATAGTCTTCCCCAAAATGGTGTGATGCACTATAGTTCTGTTTAAATAGTAATGCTTATTTTCATGTATATGTATGTGTCCATGTGTGCATGCATGTGTAAACATACATATTAGTATATGTATATGTAAACCTGTGTCAGCTTTTGTTCTCTTTTGTTTCTGGTGACAGTTTTCCTTTTTCTGTGAATCTTGTCCTATCCAAAAACACTGTGTCCTTTAGGTAACAGAAGCAGCATGAAACAACTGCTAACACAGAACGTACTTAGGAGCAACAGCAGAACCTTTATGTAGTGTATTGAGGAGAATGAGAACAAAGTGCACACTGCCTATTCCTCTCCCCGCAGAAGGTTAACATTCAGATAAGCTTTGGGCCTTTCTATAGCACAAGACTGGATTATCAATGATGCAATTGGAACATGCTCTAGGATCTTCAGGGGTTAGTGGTTTCCTCCTCTTCCTGATAGTGCTGACACCAAATATGAATATAAGCACACTTGTGTGTACAAAAAGCTTCCAATACTGTAATGCTGTCAAGCCATAAATAGGCATGGGAAGGGAAGGGGTATAAATTTTCACCTGTTCTGCCCTGAATAGTTTGTTTTGGGATTCACATCTGGTCAGCATTGGCAATGGTGGAGTATCTATGGCTGGTAAGCCCAACAAATCATCTCCTGGAGGGAATGTAATGCTCAAACTCTGATAAGAGCTTTTTTTTCCTTTTTGACTATAATTCCCAGAATTCCCCAGTCAGCATGTACTGGTTAGGGGGAGTTGGGAAGTTGTAGCTCAAGATTGTACCTTTTTTCTGAGGTTGGCATCCAAGATTCCATTGGATGCAGCTACTGATCCTTTTAACTTTTGTAGATTTGGCTGTCCTTTGGCTGAGGCAGAAGAGCATCTCAGTCTTGCCCTGTATGTAGGAGGGGGTGAAGTGAGGGGCTACTACTCAGAAGAAGTTGGGAAACAGGCAAGGCAGCCCCAGTATGTTGCCCCATTCTTCTCACACTGCCAGATATCTGTGTTGTGGGAAGCACAGTTTGGCCTCTTTCTTTGTCAAATAATCACACACCTTTGAGTGCCAATCCTTGGCACTGTTAACATGCAGTCTCATAGTCTCTCCCAACAACAGCCAGGAAAGCAACTGAGCAGCTGTTTGAAGAGGGAACCGGTCCTTCTTTGCCTCCTTCCTTGCAGCCAGGTGCTGCCTCTTCTTTTCATCCAGAAAAGCGACTGGCATTTCCATGCAGGAGTCTCCCACTGGGTTTCTGATCGTTCCAAATTTGGCAAGCTGATCTGTCATTCTTATGCCAACTCAGCCCACTGCTTCTGGGCTCTGCTGCAGAGAGCATTGTTCATCTTCTAAATTAGTGTCACAAATGCTAACACACTATATAATTTGCATAAATGCTGGGCAGCTTGCACATAACCCCTCCTGGACTCCATCCCCCATTTCCCTCCAGCACTGAACACAACATATGCAAGCACACTTTCCTCCACTTGTTTGCCCCATGCTAGACTATACATATGTATGAATATGAGTCTGCAGTTCTATGTATGTGGAACTGTGAGTTAAGCCCCAACAAATGTGGTGGGCCTTACTTCTGAGAAGATGCTGTTTGAATTGTAGGGCAGTGCCTCCAAAGGCTGAAATCTTATTGTTACTCCTGGCTAGAGTAAAGTCATTGCATTGAATTTAATTGTATTTTGTCTAATATTCAACAATTGATTCAGTGGGTCTGCTCTTATCAGCACTAACCAACAGGTTTCTAGCTTAAATCTTTAGTGACATGTACACGTGCTGCTAGGCTTTGTGATTATGTTACCGCATTAGCAGTTTCTTCAATGTTTTATAAAGCAGAAAAGGTGGTGTTGCCAGAGTAGCCCACATTGTGACAGTAGGTAGCCCACAAAAGAAGAATTGCTTGCCCATTTCTGATTCACAGGATGGTTTTTAGGTAGCACAGAGAGAGAGAGAGAGAGAGAGAGCACTGCCCAGATATCAGGACTAGGGAGTTTATCAGATGGGAGGAATTTCTCTCAATTTTGAATGTAGCCAATTCGAATTCACGTAAATTCGCTGGTTTAGCAAATTTACATTAATTCTAATTGCATTCGGAATGCGTTCAGAATGACTTCCCATTTCCCCAAAATGAGCCCCCATTGCCGAAATTGCGTGAGATATTCTAATACGCAATAATGTAAAACCCATGATTGCATTTGGAATTACTTCCCTTTTGCCCGAAATTGCGTGAGATACACTCATACGCAATAATGTGAAACCCCATGATTGTTTTCGGATTGCCATTGCAATATACCCCCAAATTCCGTCGTATGATAAACTCCTAGGAGTTGATACTATGTGGAATGAGCATGGTTGGTGTATGCTGCTCATGATGGTGTAATAAAATCCTGGTGAACTTCTGCTTTGTTGTCAAATGCAATAGGGATCAATGGAGAGGAAGAGTGCAATCTAAGGGTGGCAATTGTATGGTCCTCCAAAAGTTGCAACTCCCAGCATTCCTCATAATTGGTTAATCTGGGCAAAACTGCTAGAAGTTACAATTAAACACCTGCAGGGCTGTACGATTCCCACTCCTAGCTCATATCCTTACTTCCCCTCCTGCACTGCTCACTTCCAAGTTGAGAGATGGCTATTCCCTTAGCATATTCCCTTTAGGATGATTGTTCTTCCCTGGACACTGTTTGGCAATGAAGAGACAGAGCCACTGGCATTTTATTCCATGCATTCATGTGTAACAGGCAGTTAACTCTTTACAGCGCTTGCCAAATAAGCCCTGGCTAGGTGTAGCAGTTCCTTTTCCTGGCTTGAACTGTGGCCTGACATGGAAATGTATCTGGGGAAGCATATCCTGGCATGCACACCAGTGATTTAATTGCTGTGTGCCACAAGTTTCTGTGTAAGGCTTTGGAGCAGGGCTTGTTGAAAAGGGGGCATCAGGCTTACAATTCTCATGTTTTAAATCACTACCGTGGAATATCTGTGGTGCAGGAAGCAGGGGTTTAACTAAAAGGAGGACAAAATGAAGGCATGCTCCGTCTAAATAAGAATTTTCCCCATAAGCTTTGAATTTACATTCAGTCCTAAATGTCTAGCATTACCAAAGTTGAGACACTGGAAATTGTTCACACCTCTATTTGTTGTGTTCACATCCCCTTCGTAAGTTTGCCTCCCCTTTTCTTTAGGCCACTAAACTGTATTTCTAAATGCTCTAGTAATATTTTCATAGAATCATAGAATGTTAATACAATGCTAGAAATGTGAGGATTAAAGGAAAATTTCATTTCGGGGGGCAGAATTCTTACCTCCCTCCCCATAAATACTCTCTTGCTGCTACAGCACCATGCATCTCTTTCTTTGCCTGCAAGAAGCTGTGATCAAGAAAGGATGGGACTACTGGGAAGATCTAAAATCACAATTTGCTCTGTGAAACAATACTTTCAATTAAAATTCCTTGTTGTCACCCCCCCCCCCCCACACAAACACACTTGCCCTGGTTCTGTAGCTGTTGTTTCAACAACCATTATATGCAGCTATTAGGCAGTAATCCCCCCACCCCCGGCCCCACCAGACATGAGGGAGTGATTAGGAAAAAGACAGGATTGCCCCATATCTGAAGGGTCCTGAATAAAGTGCCCTTTACTGGTCTAGGTGGCCCATCCAACGTTCCCCATATCTGGGTCTTCAGCTCCCCAAATTCTTGACTGTTGGCCAAGCTGGATGAGGCTTCTGGAAGCTGAAGTCCAAACCACCTGAAAAACCAAAGTTTGAGAACCACTGGTCTAGGAGGGGTTAATATGATGGTGACAGAAGCAACATTTTGGAGATCTTGGTCTAGCCATCACACTAATTTCCTCCACTGCTCTAGTCCATCATGGGACAAGCCTGGGGGAAAAAGCTTTTTTGTTGGACCACAATTCACAGAAGATGTTGCTCTTTTTTGAACCACACCTCACAGAATCCCCCAACCAGCATGGCCAGAATCTAATAGCCATGATGGCTGAGGGATTCTAGGAGATTCAGTTCAAAAAGGTAGCATTGCCGACCTTTGGAAAAAATCAGTGGGGATACCAAGGTGGGTGTTGGATGATGCATTTTCCCATTTCCCCAAGAATACCAGGTACTTGTTAGATATGAGGCAAAAACATCTCCAAGTCAGGCTGCTATAGAAGGCATTGGTGCAAGTTTGGGAAAACAACCCGCAGAGTCTGTTTTCGGGCTTTCTGAATCTCTTCATGCACACTTATTCTGGCTTGTTTTGGCAGTAACATACTGTCTGCTATGAGAATAAGATTTGAACTACTTTAGTACATGGAAATAAAATTCAGGCACATCAGCTCAAGGAGAAAGACACTGCATCTAATCTAAAAGTTCCGTCTGCATAGCGATCATTATTTTGTTGCTAATGCCATTATATGTGCCACATTTTCCTGCTGCAGCAAAAAGAATTCAGTTGCAGCTCATGGGCTGGGATGTGGTACACTTTCCCAGCCAGTTTCTTTAGAGATGAGCTGAATCTGGCTGAGTAACAAAAGGGCTTATCCCAATCAACATCAGTGCTGCTCATTTGGCAGATCATGTTGATACCAACATATGCTGCCAGAGGTCTGGGGCACACAAAGCTCAGCATCTTCAGCATGCCCTTGCCTCCCTGATGGGATGACTGGGAATCTGAGTTGGATCCAGACAGAGTAATGAGCCAGAAGAATTGCCCTGGAGACCTCTCAGAACCCAACCTAAATTGTTTACTCAATCATAATTAGATAGTCTGGTACCACTGTACTAGGAGAGCAGGAGGCAGAAGGCAGTCCCTTGTTCTGCAGTGAACTCTGGTGATAATATTTGTCAAAGCTCCAGTGTTTGAAGGAGGGAAGTAATCATGGATCTCACACAAAGATGGCTCTTTTATCAGAGAAGACTCCAGATGTTCCTTTATCCTCACAGACGAAGCAAAAAAATAACACCTTGCCACATGGCTTGTCATTTGTGTCATTTTTCAATACTATTTTGATGCCTGATATCTGGGACAGCATGGTGTAGTGGTTTGAGTGTGGGACTAGGAATCTGGGAGCCCAGGGTAGGAATCTTTGTTCAGCCATGGAAAACTTGTGGAAGAGCTTGGGCAAATCAGGAAGGCAAAGGCAAGCCTCCTCTGAACAGACCTTGTCAGGAAAATCCCATGATAGGTAAAAAGGTCCTGATAAGTGATAGTTGCACACATAGTTACATAGTCAAATTCTAATACCTTCTCTTGTATTTCATGTAAAGTACCATTGACTTGTACATATCTAAATGGACACATGAGAAATGGATCAATGTCATACATAAATTCATGAGCTCATATCTGTAGTTATAAATTTATTAAAAGAGATTGTCAGCTCCAGGCTGAGAGTCGGCATGATCTTGCATTGTCCCCTTTATCTTGAACTGCAGCAATTTGCCCACTTATATTTCTTAGAAATTCAGGAAATGCTGTTGTTAAATCATTGTGATCTGGTGTTTTCTATGACATCATCTCATGTTTTGTCTGATCTGATATATGGACAGTTTTTGCAATACTTGGGAGTGTGAATAGAAAAAGCACCATTGCATGGTTTATTTTGGAGAGCTACGGGCCATTCACTGACTTGGCCGTCTTGACCAAAGTAGCATTTTCACAACTGTCCAGACTTGCTATGTGAAACTGTACATTTCACTTCAAGCAGTGAAGAGCACAAAGTAAGGTTTATATAATGCTTCTGAGAAATAAAAGATACATCAAACAATGTGTGGTTAAAATGTGCACAACTTGAAAATGTGCATGGCTAAAATGCACAAAATTGTGGAGGGGGATTCACATAATATACAAAAACAAACTTGCTCAGTGGGGGAAATTATTTCAGTTCATGAAGAAAATGGCTGTTAGAGCTATAGAGTGCCTCTGCCACCAGACAAGTGGGTGGCAGAATCCTTGCCAGCCTCATGTCTAAATGTCAACAGCCATCTAGTGGCACAGAAAGAGTTAATTTGTATTTAGCAGGTTCTGCTAAAATTAGCAGGTTCTGCTGAAAGGCTGATGGGAGAGGTGGGGAAAGTTTGCTGTTCATACTCGCTGCATCTGCACTGTAGAAATAATCCAGGTTGACATAACTTTAATTGTCATGGCTCAATGCTATAGAATTCTGGGAACTGTAGATTTGTGAGACATTTATCCTTCTTTGTCAGAGAACTCTGGTTCCACAACAAAGTATGGTTCCACAACAAAGTTAAAGTCGTGTCAACCTAAATTATTTCTGCAGTGTGGATGCAGTCACTGTTCTTACTGTTATTAGGGTGGATATTATTACACAACTGGGCACTTCACTCTCCTTGGTGCACTAAATAAGCATTGGGAGTTGGGGGTGGGGGGAGCACCCCAGTTCAGGGACCCTCTTCACCAAGCATGAGGATGTGGAATGTGGGATATTAGTTGCTTAGGGGCCTAGTTCTACCACATGCTAAGATGGGATGCTGGAATTCATCAGCTAAAGAACTGTAATACTTTCTCTGATATAGTCTATCCACTGCATCATTTACCACAAATACGGTTTATTTTATAACAGTGACATGTGCAGTAATAAGTGAAGTCTTTGAAAGGCCTGGAGTTCCAGCTAGTTCCAGCTTAATGCACAAGGGTAGTAAGAAAATGTGTGAGATTCAAAGAAACACAGTGAAATGTACACTAGTGTCAGTTGGTGACAAGAAGCTTTAATGATGAATTGCTTCAATAATTAATACTTCTTTCTTTGCATTTTTTAAAAAAGAGATATGATATGACAGGTTTTGTTAACTTTGCTTCTTCATGATATATGTTGCAGAGGATCAGGATGAAAATAAACTCTGAAACAAGCCCTATAAAGATGATCCTCTAGGTAATCTGCAAGATGCTTACTAAGAAAAGCCTACAGCAGTGGTACTCAGACTTTTTACCCTTGAGGTCCTCCTTTACATCTACATGCAGCCATCACCACCTCCTGCTCGATGTAGTCTATGAATAAAAATATTTTGTTTATTTAATGTGCATATTTTCATTTGCACATTTATGTATATTCATATTTAAACTTTTTATAAGGAAATAACATTGTCCAAATCAGAACAGCCCCACTTTGTGTCCCACTTCTTTTGAAAAAAAAAATGGATACCCTTTTTGAGCCTTAGTGGCGCAGTGGTTAAAAGCCTGTACTGCAGCCACTCACTCAAAACCATAAGGTGGCGAGTTCAATACCAACAAAAGGGCTCAAGCTCGACTCAGGCTTGCATCCTTCCGAGGTTGCTAAAATGAGTACCCAAATTGTTGGGGGCAAGTAGCTTACAGTTGTAAACCGCTTAGACACTGCTTAGGCAGTATGAAGCAGTATATAAATGAAGCTGTTTGTTTATTTATTTGATGTAAGCCTTCTTAATTGCCCAGGCAGAGAGGCGGGATACAAAAATAAAGTTATTATTATTATATTGACTTTTGTTAATTCATTATAACATCCTCCTCTGCCACCATCTCAACATTTGAACTTATGGAATGATATTGTTTTCTCATTTGAACCATTTGACCTATGATATATATTGTATTCATGAATTTTTAACTTTTCTCAATTTTTTAAAATAAAAAATCAGAACAGTTTTATTTAACTAAAATTCAATATTTAACTCAATGCAGTATAAATTTTACACATAAAACAGTTTGGGAAGAGGAGGGACCAGAGCCCCCAAGTTTCATGTCCCCCTTAAGCAACTCTCTCAACACACAACCCACCATTTGAGAACCACTTGCCCCATGGCCTAAATGCAACTGCTTTATCCCAGTGGGAAAGCCCACTGAATTTAATGGCATTTACACATATATTAATTTGTCAACACTAGCTGCACTAGGAACTCAATGTAGGCAATACTTTAAGAGTACAGCTTTTGTAATGCTGGTGTTAAAAGAAGAAATTTATCTCAGGGAAAAAGCTGTAACTGAAGAATAAAGAGGAAGCTAGTAGAAATCCGTAATGGTTCCATTTATTAATATGTATATCACAAATACTCACAATATCAATGCATTCTTGTTGGCATGCTAGACAGAGGCCTTATTAAAAAATTTGTTTTTTTTTTAAAAAGGTCTTAAACTTTTGCTCCCCACCCACCACTCTAAATATTCCACACACTCTTTTTGTTTAAAGTTTGATTGATTTGATAATGTATTTGGTGGCAACTTCAATGCAAAAGGAGAAAAAAGAGAGAGAGAATAAAGAGAAAGAAAAAAGTTGCACCACAGCACAATTGGGTTGTCTAATAAAAAGGAAGCAAACTTACGGGCTTCACAGTAAGCAAACAACACAGCTTTAGTAACAATATTACACAGGTTCATGTTCAGAGGCAAAATGCACTAGACAAAGGCCAACTGGCAAACGCACTGGGTATACAACATTGATTAAGAATCCAGGATGCAGCAGAACATCAAAAGAACAATTTCCCTCAAGTGGATTTTGGATATATTTTTTCAAGTATTTCATTCCATAACTGATTTCTTCTTGTTTGGGCAGATTTTGGGTGGGATGAGAGAGAAATAGGCAGATTGAGAAAAAAAACCACCTTAGTAATGCAGTAAAGAAAACCAAGAAATTAAAAATTTAATAAACCAAAATAATATTTTATATATATATATATTTATATATTTGTATACAAGTTTAATATGGATGTGTGCGACATTTATTAACCATTGTGAAAGGCTATTTACGCCCCCAGTCACTACATGCACAGCCCAGTCATTGCTGTTAATGGATTACCTTGGTTAACTTTACAATGCAACTACAGTCTGACCAAGAACATACATATAGTGCCATCGTATGCAAAGCCTTCAGGATGGAGTGTACAGTACTGGATGCTGAATGGTTCAGGCTACTTCTGTGGCACGACAGTACTTCACGGAATGGTACACTACGCATGGTACAGAGTTTAGAAGGTGGCAGCTTTCATGTGAGTGTATGTGTAGTTGTGTATGTGTGCTCTAACATTCTTAAGAAGTCTTCCAAGAATTACCCAGTTCCTGATTGAAAAACACCCCTGGAAAAGGACAGAAAAAGGAGGGGGAAAGTATGAATAGTTTAAAGTGACAACCAGTCCTGCAAAGGATGATTCTAGTGGCTGGATCCAATGGAGAGAAACAGATGCACTGTATGCAATCAACACTATTATTTCAGGCATACTAATAAGCAGAAGACCAATATCAAGCAGCATTTCAATTACTGGAAGGAATCTAGATGAATGGAATGCATGAGCAAGAGTGTTTGAAATCTTTTTCAGCACTGCAACTGTGTAAATCTCTTTGTAAGGATGCTGCCTTATACTGGCCAGAATCCTCTGAAACTCAGGGTATCATATTATTTTCACATGTGGAACATGCTACAGCTGGCTAATCCCCACCACCCTGGATGGCTATTCCATGGCTGGTGGAGAGTGGAGGGGGGAATTGGAGAAGTGTCTGGCTATGTTCCTGTAACTAGACATGAAATGATTCATCTGCTGGAGTTCACTGGGGACTTCCAGAGGATATTCCACCTGGAATATGAAGATGCTTATCCAATCCCCACTCTCTACCAGCCAAAGAATGGCTGGGGAGAGGACTGCAGTGGCTCTGAATTAAATTTTAAAGATGGAGGCTTTGGTCATTGCAACCTCCACAACAAGTGACATTCACAGATGTAATGTTGATTTACACATGTGTATGCCCCTAACAGGATGCCAGCCATTTCGCAATACCATTGGTCTGTCTGTCTCAATACGGACAGATCCCAGTTCTACTGTGTTTCAGACAAGATTCCTGGAGTTCCCTGGCATTCCCATTGTGATCTTTCAAACATGTAATAACCAGGCCAATAAAGCTTATCTTCTAAAATCAGACAAAATCAAGTGAGTGCATGGTGATACGTTGTTGACACAAGGGAAATATATCAACTTTGGACCAGGAAGCAAATTTAGATAGGAAAGTGATTATTTGCATTTGGATTCTCAAAACCCAGGGAAATGTGGCTAGGGATTCTAGGAGTTGTACTCCCCCAAATTTAATTTTCCATGTTTTGCTAAGTAGCAATTAAAAGTTAAGAGTTTTATTTATTTATTTCATTACAATTTTTAAAATCTCACCTAAGCTCTATTACGAAAAGCAATCAGCCCATACTACAAAAGTTAAATATAAAGAAAAGCAGTAGATAGGTTATGAACCAAGAGGAAGCCAAAGGGAAGTAAATTCAAACAGCAAATCACTACAAATACTGCTGCATTGAAAATGCTTCCCAAACATAACGTGATACCAATGAAGACAGGATAAATATGGAGTTCAACAGAGAAGACCTTCTGTGCTTTCTTGCAAATGACACCTCAGATGGTGACAGGATATCCAGAAGGTCTTCTCCACTGACCCCATGCACAGTCAGGAGATGATGATGATGATGATCCTTTATTTATATAGTGCTGTAAATTTACACAGCACTGAATGAACTTTAGGAGCTTGGACCTTAGTCACCAAGGCCTTTAAAACAGGAATGCACAATGAAGGGTGGCATGTGACCCATGGCTGTGCACTAGAGTCTCCAATATATTGTATAAATATTTACCTTTTTAAATTTTAATCACACTGCTCAGCACTTTTTTTTTGCAGATTCTAATATATATGTTTTGAAATTTGCATTTTCATCTGCACTACAAAGTCTGCCCACTTAGTCCAAGCAGCTGACTTGTCATGTCTGTTTCAGAGAGAGGGAGGCCAAGGCATTTCAGTCACTTGGTTAGGGCAACATACACACTTACCTTGTTACACCATCTCATACTGATTGGCAGTAATAAATCGGGACAAACAGCATGCCAACAACATTCCGATCAACTGTAAGAGGGAAAGAGAGAATTTTCATATGTCCAGTCAAGTAGCAGCATGAAATCCATACTGACTCCAGAGAGACGATTTTAGAATTGTTTTAATTCATTGAAATATATAAAAACACAAATAATACATACTGAAGTCAAGTGCCATAATAGGTACAGTACTGTATTAGTTTAAGTGCAAAACAGCACCAATTGTTTCTGTAACACATTCTAATTTTTTAAAAGACAACTATATTTTCATTATGTTTGCCTCTAGGTAATCCAAGTGTTTCTTACATGTTCAGTGTAAAACAAGGTATTTCCTCCGCATTGCCATTAACTCAACATAAACACCTAGTCTAAATGGTTATAGCACATCATTATCATTTAGACTTTAACTTAGGCTCTAAATTTTAAAGTCAAAGGATGAAAAAAAGTCTCTAGTAGATTTTTTCACATCTTACACAAATCTTGGTATATGTCAATATATGTGCAAATCTCAATTCAGTTAAACACTGGTTATGTACCAGATGCAAATAATGCATAAAACTGCCACTGTGATCCTGTTATGCCTCAATGCAAACCTAGATCACAGCATCCAGGTGAGTATGGTCTTTGGTCTGGACCGACCACTGTGCTAAAATATGCGCTCCATGACTGGGAACTCCCAGGTTTTCCTGTATCATAGAGCTCCTGGCTTTAGCTGACACAATTTGGTTCACAAGAGACTTGTACCTCCTGCCATGGTGGCTGGGACACCAGATAGAATATGGGACTGGCTCCTGTAACTTTAATTGTTAAAAGTTCCTAGAGTAGAAAGATGTAGTGTAAAGTTCTGTCTAGCAGAACTGTGAGATGTCTCCTGTCTCATCCCCTTTTAGCTGGATTATATCAGTGCTGTGTGTCTGTCTATAGGAACATACCTGCATGTGTCTACACCATCCTGCCCCTACCCTCTTCTCCAATGGCCAGTAAATGGCCAGGTGTGGAGGGATGCAGAAGCTAAAAGGTAAGCTGGGTAGTGTGAGGAAGCGACATTGCATAGTTCTGCCTGGCAAACTTTACACTGCATCTTCCTGCTACAGGATCTGGCTGCAGAATTAATGCAGTTTGACACCACTTTAATTGCCATGTCTCAATGCTATGGGATTCTGGGGTTTGTAGTTTTGTGAGATGTTTAGCCTCCTCTGTCAGAGAGCTCTGTGGCTACAACAAGCTACAAATCCTAGAATTCCACAGGATGGAGCCATGATACTTAAAGTGGTGTCAAACTGCAGTGTGGCAGCAGCTTCAGTTAACTATTAAAAATAAAAGAGCCCTGTCCTGTATCCAGTGTATATGCTGATGTGGCAACAGGAGAAAACCAGACACAAAGTGGCTCCAGATGTTTATAAGTAAGCATGCCACCTGTGCAATCACTTCTGCATTTAACTGGAAGCACATCCTTGTAATTTTTAAGGACCTCCAAATTAACAGTCCTTAATCTGCATTTAAAGGTACAGATTAAAGGTGTGGATTTTGCCTGCACAACCAACATTTGCTGTTGCTAAGCAATGGAAACAAGCATTCTTAGCAAAGGCATTTGGTGACACTCATTTACAGCATCCACAATTATTCCCAGTGATATGCTACAGCCACTCTGTCTCATTCATTCTGTCCTTAGGGCATCTGATGTTTTGGGATCATGAAAATTACTTGTCACATTTGTTTAACTTGATTGTGGAATATAAGAGTGTTTAGGAAAATACAGCAAAACATACAAACAATGGAAGTATCGCTGTGTGCTTTGCATTTTAGTTTGACACAGTTAGTCTCAATCAGATTAATTTTGCAAATGTCTCAGTAACATGTTTCATCCTACATTCCATCTGTCCAATCTGGCACCTCAAAGTACGGGAGACTTTTGACTGCCCCAACAATACTGCCTTTTACATATTGCCACTGTGGGCTGCCTTCCTCCAGTCTAGCACATCCCAAATCCCTCATGCTGCTCCTTTAGGTGATTCCTCAATTGATTTCATAAATAGGCTGGCATTCCACTGGTTACCTTCCTTCTAAAGAGCCAAGACATTTGGAAATTTGGGTCCCATATTGGGAGAAAGGCAAGATGTACACAAGGCACACAGCAACACTTCCATTGTTTTTATTTTCCTAAACACTCTTATATTCGACAAGCAAGTTAAACAATTGTGCCAAGTAATTTTCTTCATAATCTAGGGCTGTCAGATTGGACTAGGGATAAAATCCTGTAACTTTAATCCCTAACAGACCCACTATAAAGCTCTGTTAAACTGGACAAAGGTACTTGTCCTCCATCATCTTCCACACCCCAGCTTTCAACCACAGCCATCCCCTCCTAAAATGACTACTGCCTTCCCAGTGGAGAGTGGGGTGCAGAGAAGTACCCATCTCTATTTGTGTCACCTTGGCTGAGTACATCTGTGCATGCCCCTCCACCTCTCCACCAGTGAGGTAGTAGTCATATTTGAAGGGAATAATTGTGGCTGAAAGTTGGATAAATACACAGAGAATTGCCTTCTTATCAAATTTATTAATCTTCTTTCCACATTTATTTTCTGTGCAAGAGTCTCCATTTGTCTTTCTTTCATTCTTTTTGCATAAAAATACTATTGGGAATATACAATCATTTTTATGAGAATGACATTGTGGTATGGGAACTATTCTTATCCTGGATGCATGTTCAGTTCTTTGCCCCACTGTTACGTCTGGTCAAACAAGTTTTACAGGCTTCTTTACAAATACATAAATATGCTCAGACAAATTGCCAATAAAAAAAATACAAAACAATAAAAAGATGCACACAAAATATAATATGGCTTCTGCTCACTAAAAAAAAAGACTGATTATTGTACATTGTAAAAGTGATTTCCAATACATTTAAAAATAAATGCTGATACTCTGTATACTCCAAATAAAATCAGATCAACATTACTGCAAATTGTACTATGATATGTTCCTATGTCATAAGTCACCAAGCTGTTATTCTATCTCTCAAACATTGTGTTAGTGACCTTTTAAACTAGTAGCTACACTCTGGGTTCTTGTACAATTCACTTTCCCCAAGGGCAATTTTGAAATTAACAAGTAGAATGTCCATCCACACAAATTTGCTTTAAAAATGTACATAGCCTTCTATAATTTTGATCATTCCTCCCCAAACTCATACCTTCCAGATGGCTTGAACTAAAACTCATATGATCCCCATCCAGTCAAACTAGCTGGAGATTATGGGAATTTTACTCCAAGGGAGGGCAGTTGGTTAATAAAGAGTGACTCAAGATGTTAATTTTTCTTGGAACCAAAGTACTGTAGTTTGCCTTTCTTTTCCATGAAAAATGCTTGCTAATGTAAATTTATTTCAGGCAACAGCACTGACACCAGATTAAAAACAAAACAAATGTCTCTCAAATGGGTTTGCACAGAGTTCTGCTGAATAAGAAAGCCTATGAATATGATCTGTGCAGACGCTCTGAGGCCTGAGGCAGATTTCCCAAACTCTATGCTTAAACAATCTGTGCTATAGGAATAGGATGCTTTCATGTGGGTACAGCCCCTTTTTTCCACTTCAGAAAACTGAACATTCTCTAAGTAATTGTGCAAAGAGCAGCAGCAAACAGTCAGCTGTGAAGAAGCGAAAACTAAAGATAATTTCTTTATGGCAAATTAACTGCTTCTAAAGTAAAAGGCATGCCGTTGTTTGATGTGTCCCCTGTGTTATTGATTACTATGAAAATACTCTCAATGTTACTTGGAGCAAAGAAAAGGATTAAATAAGGAAATAGTACCCAGTTCTCATATACATGGTACACAGTGTTACAGTGTATAGACATTTATAGAGAAGAAAGTGGCCAAAGATACGACACCTTCTCTCCCACCCATCCAATACAATGGGTGCTTGTTTTCTGCTGTGGTTTGGTTCCATGACCCCCCATGGATAACAAAATCCATGGATGCTCAAGTCCTATTAAATACAATGGCATAGTAAAATGGTGTCCCATATATAAAATGGAAAAACCAAGGTTTGCTGTTTGGAATTTATACATTTTAAAAAATATTTTCAAGCCATGGATGCTTGAATCTGTGGATAAAAAAAATCTATGGATAAGGAGGGCTGACTGTATATAGAACGTTACTGGAAAGATTCTTTCTGGAAGAACAGAAATCATGCTTTCAGGAAAGCTGGCTAGAGTAGCAGACTACAGTAGGCAATATATTTTTGCCAGGGTGCTAAGAAAACTGCAGCTCATTGATGCAGGGAAGTCATTTCACAGGAGGTGGTCTGAAGGCACCTGATGCAGCTCCCCTACTGAAGCTAAACATGGATGATGGATCTGGTCAGTGGCTTAGTGGGGACCACATGATGTTGTGGGCTTGTATTTGGAAATGTTGTTTTACATATTGGTAGTATATTAGAATATAAGGTAAGGAGCAATTGGGAGAGGGGAGAGGATGGAATGTTGGAGTGAATGCTAATTCATTGGTTGAATATTTGAGAAGATTTGCATAAATCTGGTGAACGACACTTGAGAGTTCAGTTAGACAAGGTTTGGAGTTAGACTAGGGCTGGAGTGAGAGAAGGGAGTTTGGGTGGGGAGTTTGGTATGGATAGTTTGGATTAGTCTAAGAGAGAGGATGTGCAAGATTTTAAATGTGAGGATGTGCAAGATTTTAAATGTTGTATGTAATTCATCTGTTGTACTATCTTTAACGTCTATAAATAAAGAATAAAAATGTTTAAACTTTGGAAATACTATCTGTCTAAGAAACTGAATTCATACAAAGTGTCTGTGGTGGCAGCATTGAATTTAGAGGTGTCCATTAACTATAGAAGTAGCTTCCACTCCTCATATGTATCCTGGGGGTATTTAGATGGTCCCCACAGTGGGTGTCACATAGGTGGGACAGAGGATGTCCTTACACTGTGGTAGAGATGGAGATCTGAGAAAGCCCTTATTCTGGGCAATTGCTGTGAGCGCTGTGGAAGTCTTCACGTTTGGAAGACACATTTGACTACAGTGGTGGGTTTGCCAGAGAGGAACTATCACTATTGGTGGCACGTAGGATTGCCCAAGAGGAAAATTTCATAACTGTTGGAATAAGAGTTGGAATACCCATAGACCACTTCAGAACATGGGGCAGCCAGTAGATCCTTCATCATGGAAGTGATTAATTCACTCTTGATTTTGCCATTGTTTCTCCTGTAGCTGCTCCAAGTCATGCAAGAGCTCTGCTTTTGTACCACACAGAACAGTTCTGGGAGGAACTGCCATAATATCAAAAGTGCATTCTCAACCCCACTTACACCACCATCCCCATTGGCCTTGGAGGAATCCCACCCACACTACTTTATGTTACATGATGGGGGGAAATGCAATATAAATATAACAAATAAATCAATGTGCATCTTGCAATGCACCAGCTGGGACATTGGTGGCTTCCATGTCAGTAGGGTGGTAAATCCACTCTTGATTTTCATCTAAGCTTTAAATTAGCTATCCAAGGTGCTGAACCCATTTGTGGGATATTATTCATCATCCTGGCATGGAAGCCATCAGGATGCACTAGCTTTGGGCATGATGCATCTTGGCTAAAAGCCTCAACCATCTTCTTCCAGATACGGAGTGCTCCTTCGCTTCTCTTTTCTACACTGACAGAGGCCAGGCTAAGAACTTGAGAACGGCCTTGGTGGATCTTAATAAAAATGTCCATCTAGTACATTCTATTTACAACAGCAACCAAGGAGACATACTTCTGGAAAACTAACCGCTAGGGTATGATTGAAACAATGGCCTCCGGTGCTCTCATTTAGGAAATATGCTCAGTTATATAGTCTCTGAAAATGTATCCTGTATTTCCCTGTTAAGGATGCTGGAGAGATATCAACAGGCTTATCGTTCATGTATTTGCCCAACACTTTGGGAAAGCCATCTAAACTACTGGCTGTTATCAAACACATTGTATGATAGTGAATTCCACACAACAGTTGTATAAAAGATTGTCCTGGATTTACTACAAACCAATGTTACTAGGTGACAAAAATATATTATATTAAGTCTAGGAATAGAAACTGTACAGCTGACAGGGGAATAAACTCCCCATATCCCCTAACCATTTTACCCCCTACATGCTATTTCAGGAGGCCTAAAAATTTGTAAAAGTGATCAAAGGGGACAGTTTGTTAGCCAAAACCTTCACTTCTGGTCACATGGTTTTGGTCTGCCAGGGAACTGGAGAGACCAAACTTCCCCGCCCCAACCCCAGAGTGCACCCTTTTCTGTTTTCAATTTTCATTTTTCTGGCTGAAATTCTAAAAGGGAAGGCACTTGAAGAAAAGATTACTCTGAAGCTAGGGACTTTTATACGTCAAAGGCCCTGCTGGGCTTCTGTCTGCAAAACAGAGAGTTAATTTTCAGCTCTTCATCTCCTACATCTATCCCCTACCCATCATAGGTTTTTTTCCCATTTCACAATAATAACAATGCTTTCCATTGGAAGAAACAGGAAAGAAATAGATTAGACTTAGAGGGAAAGAATTTGTAGTGGCTTGAGAGTTGGACTACAGCTCTGGAAACCAGTGTTGGAATCCCTGCTGCATCATAAAATCCACTGGGTTATCTTGGGTAAGTCATACCCTCTCAGCCTCAGAGGAAGGCAAAAGGCAAATTATGGTAAGGAAACCCTGTGACTGGTTTTCCCACATTTTTTTAAAAAACCCAAATGCTTAAAATAACTCTTTGGGTCTGTATATTTCTATAACCTCCCTACTTTGTTGTATGAGAAGAATGTGCGGTTGGCTTGCCCACAATCCTTCCTAACTAATAAGTAATTACAGCTCTAGTCCCAAGGGATCAAAATTAGTTAGCTACCATTATAGGGTGGGATTCACTAAAGCAGTTATGAATGCATAACTATGATAGTTGTATAGTTACGTAGTGTCTCCCAGCCTGACTCCCCGAATCCCCACTTAACAGGCAGCAGCTGCGATCAATGGAATCTGATCCTCTATTGATGGAGAAGCAGCTGACTGATGTTCCCACCCCCTTCTGTGAGTGATCTCCTGTGTCACAGTCTGGGAAGCAGGGTCCCTGTCACAATTTCCCCTCACACTGGAGATTGCTTGCACAATGAGGGGTGGGAATGTCAATTGCTTTTCAATTGATAGGGGAACAGAAATCCATTAATTGCAGTAGCTACTGCCTGGTAAGTAAGTACTGGTGGACTTTCACACTCCCTATTTGTCCCCCAAACAAGAGAACAGAGAGATATCATGAATATGACTCAGTCACGAATCTGTAACTCTAGGTTACACATCTGTATGAACCTTAGTGATTTCTGACCAAAATTTTTATAAAGCAAAAGTTTTGCTTCCCTGTTTCTCATGAGCAACTTTGGTCCCAAACACACTGCAGAAATAATCCAGTTTGAGACCACTTTAACTGCCCTGGCTCAATGCTAGGTAATCCTGGTATCTGTAGTTTTGTGAGACATTTAGCCTTCTCTGGTCCAAAGCACACTGCAAAAATAATCCAGTTTGAGGCTGCTTTAACGGCCCTGCATCAGTGCTAAGCAATCCTAGGAATTGTAGTTTATCATGGCACCAGAACTCTCCGATAGAGAAGGCTCGATGTCTCACAAAACTACAGCTCCCAGAATTCCTTTGCATTGAGCTAGGGATGTTAAAGTGGTCTCAAACTGGATTATTTCTGCAGTCTTCTTTTGGACCTAAATTAAGTACTTTGGTGCTTGTTTTTGTAAAAAAAAAAAAACACCAAAAACTGAATGCTACAAACCTCTGGCCTTAGTGCCTAAAACAGAATATGGGGAAATAGCACAACAGCCAGAACATGAAGGACCGTAAAATTTCTTCACTACTTCAATAGTAAGGTCACTGCTCAGAAACTATATAGTAACTACAAAGTTACTATTACCTGACAAAATAAGTGAAAATATTCTTCATTAAGATACAATCATACAGGTCTACCTCAGTTAATATTGCTCCGAGGCATTACTTCTTCAACAGAATATTTGCTACCAGAGACAGAAATAACATTGAAAGAACAGAGATAGTTTCTGTACTACAAAAAGAGTAGTTCAACATATCTCAGCATTTTTTTAAATCTAAAACTAACTCTATGCACATGTCAGGTTGGGCAAGCCTTGTAGAGGTAAACAAAAACAGTAATCTTCTGGAGACTACTTGAAAGCTTCTTCCAAAATGTATCCAGGGATGTTTTATCAGAACCCTCCACTTCTTATGATTTCCATTTTGGTGGCCAAACTTATAGATTCATGCCTTTGTGATATGCTGAGGACAGCTGGTGAGGCAAGCATATCTGCTCTCCTGTTTGATCCCTGTTTGGCTGTTCACACATGCTCAGTAAGGGATTCTGGAGGAAGTTTCAGATTAGCTTAGATGTTGTAGGCATATGCATACAGCTACAGTAATGTAAGCTATGGTAACATCCACTGAGAATCTCCTTTTCCCCAGCTTTATTGCACTATATATCGCATTATAAAAATGTCTGTTTCTCCAGCCATTCTTCACAATACTCTCAATGCCTGTGCTACCAAAAATTTCTAGCTAGACAGAGGATGAGAAATAAGAGAGAACAGCACTAGACGGGTGAAGAAAGGAGTTTCTTTGCCAGAAGCTTTGTCAATTGAGGTATGCTTGTAATTACATGTAACTAGTTTCAATCTTGGCCTTTAGACCCTTCCAACTCTATGGATTATGTTACAATGGCTAGTATTAATTTAATGTAATTTGAACCTACACACGCGCACTTCTAAGATAATCATGGCAAGAAGCTGGAGTTAATTCATCTTTGTTTATAGCAAGAGAAATTTAATTAAATAACAGAAAGGCCTCATTGTACAAGTTCTCAAGGAAAATAACATTATCAGCATATTGCTCTCCTGCTAACATTTAAGTACAGCATTTAAATACATTTTTATTTATAGCAAATGTTAATTATTTGGGTTCCACTGAAATAATTTCAATTCTGTTAGTCTCAGATATGAACCTACAAATGGGACACACCTGGGCATATGCTTTTGTTTTAAAAAATGACTGATGGCTCTCTCAATTTGATATTTCCTTTCAGCAAAAGTCATCTGGAAAAAAACCCTATGCAAACCATGGATCAACTATTTGGCATGTGAGTTGTTTACAGTCCATTTAATCCAGTGTTTTATTAGGTTAACCTTTATTTGACCCAATGGAAGGGTGTTTTCTTTTCTTTCCTAGAGGCAGTCATTAGTTGGGCTGTAACTGATATTCCCAAGGAGAAACTCCATTTAAGTTGGAAAAAGAAAAATCAATGAACAGATGACCTAAGAACTAACGAGCATTTTGAGGCCTGTCTCTTAGCCTAATCCTTCCCTGAAGTTGAAGAAATAAGAAAACATTTGCCTTCAAAATACTAAAACTGCATACCTGTGAGAATGCAATTCCAAAAGCCACTCCAGCTATGATTCCCATATTTGTCTCCATAAAATTGGTCACCAGATCATAACAGCCCTGGGGGGAAAAAGTCAGCCAGTTACTCTTTGAAGGTATATCCATTTGCCTGAGATGTAACACTCATTCAACTAAGGGTTAGATGGTTTGACATTCATGCTCAATGTCAACACCACAAAGTATGCCAATGAGCAAGAGAATATAGTAGGAATAGGTGAATTTGATACCATTTATTGCTTTATATCATATTTTCACTTTATGATAGGGATTGTCTACATGGACCAAATGATATGGTCACACCACATTTTCATTATTTCATTGTAACAGTATTCATTTTAGTTTATTACCCCATGTCTACTTACTTACTATGCCCACACTATATATTCTCATAAAGATGGTTGCAAAATTATAAGTGACAATATTATATAACAAAACACAATTTTTCTGAGAATATTTTCTAATAGATGCATGGACATCTTTATTTAAGTTACACAATTATTCGCTTATTAATATTTTAAAGAGGAAACATGTTTCACTATACTTGCCATGTGTTGTAAAGATGAAACCCATTGTGCTTTATAAGTTAAGGTTCCTGGCACTGTTAATTTATTTGTATAATAAACAGTGTCTCTAAATCTATAACAAGAGATAAGTGACAGCAAAAATCTGCCTGAGCAATCCATTATCCACATTTCATCAGCATTTAATCCATCTTTATCCCTGTGATACATCAGCCTCTCGCTGCTGGATCACAGTTCTTGTGTGGTCTTTAATCTAGCTTTCAGAACATGGATAGGAGGTCAATTGCTTGTGACGAGAACCTGAGGCTTTTGTTTGTTAAGCCAAGTGTGAATAATCAAACATGTAGAGATCTGGCAGGAGTTAGGGGAGAGAAAGGACATACCAAAGAAATCCTCTAGCTAGGACAGCTGACAGTCTCTGGAAAAAGCTCCAACTTGATATTATACAACTAGTAGTCTGGAAGCCAAATCCAGTTATGAATGATACCAACTTGTCCTACCACTCACTTTGCTCATGCGTGATATAGGAACTGGCTTATACTTCCAATATTTCTTCTCAGCACATAAAGAGGCTTATTAAGAGTGCTAAAGTAGTTGAGGAGTCTTGGATAAGCTCATATCCCAAACTTGAACATAAGTAATAAGGTGCTGTGCATTGATCTCTTCTTGTATGTTTCTGATGGATTATAATAGGAATGGTACCAGGGCTTGCTCTTATTTTCAATATTCATTCCTCCACTCACTATGCTGGGTTTCAGAGTTGTCACTGCTGATCTGGCACACAGGCCCGATACAGACGGGCTTGATGAGGCACCCTGCCGGTGCAATTAGGGTTAGGGAGGGCACAGTGTTTGCACCCTCCCTAACCCTAACACATATGGACGCCGCCATTTTAAAATGGTGGTGTCCATGCGGGCGTGCCATAAAAACATCATGGTGCACGCAGTGTTTACATAACGCTGAGTGCCTGATATACTGGCGCCATGGGAGGGCGCCTAGGGTGCCCTTTCCGCAGCGCCAAAAGGCTCTGGGCACCAGGGAGAGCAGGTTGTGGAGAAGCAGCAGTTCGCCGCTTCTCTGCGGCCTACAGAAATGGCGGGATGGGGCCTCTGGGGCTGCCGGTGAGGCAGCCTTGGCCCCATCTCGCCGCTTCTTTGGGCGAGTGCAGACCACCCCTTCTGGGCAGTCTGTACTGCCCCACAGTCTCTGGTATTTTACCAGCGTTCTTGCTTGATTTTTCCCAGGTGAGAAGCTGCACCATGCCTCCTGTTTTTAGCTCAATGTCACTCCAAATGAAAAAGGACTTGTGATCCAACAGCAGAAAATACTAATCAAGCTGGGTCAAAAGTGGGTTCTTGAACAGATCAGACCAGAAGGTACAGCTCATCATTCATACATACATAATGCTAGGAAAGACAGAAGAGAGAGGAAGACTACAGACCAGATGGGTAGAGTCGATCAGGGGGGTTATGGGCAAGGGCTTGCAGGATCTGGGCAAGGCAGTGGAAGACAGAAATTCTTGGAGATGTTTCATTCACAGGATCACCATGAGTTAGACTTGACTCAAGGGCAGCTAACAATAACAACAGGTCAAAAAGAATGAGGAAGTCACAAGGTACTTCTTTTGGAACTGGATGTTCCTTTTCATGAAAAACCTCAGGGACCTCTGTGACATCATAGGATTTATAGCAATGGTGGAGAACATCTTTAAAATTTAAGGTCACCATCACTACACCAATGGCAGGAAGTCTCTCTCAGATAAACCCAAGTTCAGAAAAATTTAGAGGAACTGCATTCCAGCAGTGGGTGGAACCGAAGGTAAAAGAATGAGACTCAAAATATCAGAAAGTTTCAGCTCACACCTTTTGCTGCCTATAACTAAGCATTAAGAGAAGCACTTTTAGAATGGTGGGGGACACATTTAAAAGCTGGAGAATCACCAGATGATGGCATCATGGAAAAAAATAAGAATTTTATTGTTTACATTTTATTTTATTGCTTGGATTTTATGACTGTCTCCAGACAAAAAGAGAAGTGCCCTCTGCCTCCATTGACCACCTCCTGATTATCTTAACTGACAACAAAAACAACATCTTGACAAAATGTAGGCCTGTGACTCTAACATTGATGGATTTTTTTTTGTTTACTGTATGCTTTTTAACACCTTTGTGTGATAAAGAAGCCAGTGGAGCTTCAAAAGCTTGCATGATATATTTTGTGCAATTTTGGTTGGCCCATTTTTGGTTGTTGTTATTGTAATTTGCTGTATGGCGAACATGGCTACCCTTGGATATGTTTGTTAACCATTTTTTGTTGAGAAAAACAGCAAAGGGAAGGAGGTAGGCTTTTCAACTAAGCAGGCAGATTCTCCACAGGCTAAACACTTACATCTCAATAATAGTATCACTCTCGAGGAACCTCCATGCCCAAGAGGCTCACCTGGTAAGAATCTGCTCCCTCCCTACCTGAAAAGGTTGGCTCAGTTTATATTATCCAAGATATAGCTCATATCCCTTTATACCATTACAGTTTCTTCTTCTTTTTTTAACTTCTGAGTTGTTTACCCACTAAAGAAGATCCAAAGAACAAGTTTCCAACTTTGTACCAATAATAATAGAAGATGGGGTTTGTATGGTAGCCCTCTAGATGTTGTAGGATTAAAAATCCAGCAATTTCAGCCAGCATATCCAGTACAGAAGGATGATAGGAACTGCAGTCCACCAACATTAAGAGACTCACCATTCAGGTCCCACCTTGGTGTAACTTATAATGGGTAAATGAATTGCCAAAGAATAGCACTGACTACAATGAATCAACATTAACATTCTTAAATGATGGTTTGGAAAAGTTCAACAGTCTGTTCTTCCTGAGATAATTTGTTTCATCTCCCACAAACCTTGGCAAGGATAAATAACAGAAAAGAAATCCTACGCACCTAAGAAAGATAGTTATTTGTGGGGGGGGGGGGGTGTGTGTATGTTGCATAAACCATGAGTGGCAGAAAACCATGAAATCATATTTCCCACACGTTGATTCATCTAGTTTGCTTTCACTCACAGTCCTAAAAACACCATGGCTGCGCAACCCCTTTCTGGTTCAGGGTCACTTTTTGCTATGTTCTGCCTTCAGTGCTACAACTCCAGTAACATTGTAACAGATGCGGTAAACATAACTCATGAAGCTTGGTGCCTATGTCAATCACACCTATTTTCTCGGTTTATGAAGGCTGTTAGTAATCTGGCACATGACACATCTTTCAGAATACAAGTTGAAAAATGCGAATGGGGTGGTGGTGAGCATTGATGAGGACAGATCTGATGACTGACATAAGTACTGGGTAATCTGAATCTACTTGCTAGCTTGTCAGCTCTGTCTCTAGAGTGGAATTCTTCCATCTGAATGAGAATCATGTGTATAGGAGGGTACCACAAAATCAATGACAGAACATGTTAATGCAGGCATATAGGAAACACCTCTTTTCTGATTGTATCAGTTCTTGAACATTGCCAGCGAGTAAGGCTGAAAAGGGAAGATTGTGGCAAACTCTGTTCGTGTCTATTTTTCAACACATTTCTCATGTGTATAGGAGGGTACCACAAAATCAATGACAGAACATGTTAATGCAGGCATATAGGAAACACCTCTTTTCTGATTGAGAAAATTTACAGAGAAACTACACAGAAGCAAGAGTACCCAAAGTGGACCATACTTTTCATGGATTAATCCATCAGGCACTCTTTCATGACCATCTCCTTTGGCAAGAGAATGGAAGTGATATGACAGCATGTGGAGAGGCATGGAGAAAGTCACTACTCTCCACTCTGATTTGACTTTATTTTGTCATGCGATAAGGCTTAATAATGGCTCAAATTCAGCACCAAGTAATAAGGGAATATCCCTAGAGAGGGATTCAAACCCAGACTTTTTAAAGCTAAGCCTTTGAAAGCCTGTACCTTGGATGGGCAAACCTGTCCATTTTGCTCCAACCCTATGAATTCATTTAAAAATAAATCTGTATATTTGTGAAGACACTTGCAAATTTCAGAACATGCCCAACAAAAAATCAAACCAAGTGAAATTCTTGCCCATTCCCAGCTCATACCTTCTGATTTATTTTAGTAGGAGCAATTGTCATGTTACGAAGGTCCAGAGGATTACAGTCACTGGAGTTCATGCAACAGCTTGGTGGGATGCCATGTTCATTAAAATACGGGCTAGTGTTCCAGTTGGTATAGTTCTGGACTCCACAGCAACTCAGCTAAAAGAATGAGAAAGGATCACATGGAAAAAAATAATTCCATAAGCAAGAGCTGTTCTGTGCATTTCACCACAAAATATATTGAGTATGTATGGGTTTTTTTTAAAAAAATAATCTAGACATCCCTGACTATAACCCTTTTTCTTTCTGAGTACAGTGTCAAGATTATAATAGCATCTTTAATATATGAAATACTTTACATAGCAGAAAACAAAAGTAGTGGCTTTGTAATCCATTCCTACAGCCACACAATGCACAGTCATATAAAAGTGGCTATCCTGTTTTCAAAATTCTGAACATGTGATTTTTAAATCCCCAGAATCAGCACAAACAATTTTTTTTTGCAAAAAGTCCCAAAGTAGAGAAATATCTCTACTTACTACTACTACTACTACTACTAATTTTTGTTATTATTATTGCCACCACATAATTTATCCAATGCCATCAAGTGTGGTGTAGTAGTTTGAGCACTGGACTATGACTCTCGAGACCAGGGTTCAAATCCTGGCTCAGCCATGTAAACCCACTAGGTGGCCTTAGGCAAGTCATACTATCTCAGCCTCAGAGAATAGCAATGGCAACCCCCTTCTGAAGAAACTAGCCAAGAAAACCCCATAATACAAAAGCCTTAGGTTCACCATAAGTTGTAAATGACTTGAAGGTACACAACAACAACAATTAAATAAATTGTTACATTGTATTCTCATGTAATACCAAAAGAATTTGGGGAGGCTTTTATAATATACATGTAGTTTTAGAAGTATAATTGGATGTTTTGCAAGTAATTTTCATTGCTCTTTGTGTTCTGTCAGTGTTATTCCATTGCTCTGTTATTTGAGAAACAACAACAAGGTACACGGCACTTCATAAAATAAAACAATTTCCAAAGGCATACAATCTATTTATTTTTTTTAAACCTCAATGTGCTGAGACATTATTTCCCTTCAGAAAAAAAGAAAATGTTAGAATGTAATTTTCTCCCCTTGTCCACAATTATTAAGAGTAATTCTCCAGAGTTTTAGATGAGATTGTTTCCCAGCACTATCAGAAAATGTAACAGATTAAACCTGGGGCCTTCTGCATGCAATTCATGGGCTCCACTACTGAGCTGCAACACCTCCCCAAAGAGCAGTACTTGTTTAAAAATACACCATCGAAGCCCTGGGATGCTTCAACAGATTAACATACAGGGAGGATATATTTTGGAAAATGCTGATCAAATAAGCCACACAGTCATCAGTAGGGACATGTGTACTGATAGAAACTAATAAGCAAGTTAACTCTCCACTGCTGGAAAAGAATTACAGTTTTCCCTTCATATCTGTGGGGATTCTGTTCCAGACCCCCTCCCCTCACAGATGCCAAAAATGTGGGACTTCATGTCCCATGGTTTTTAATGGTAGCATGCTGTGTGCATGGCTGAGCTGCCACGGCTGCATGCAAATGCTGCTATTAGGGACAATGAAGTGGTGCCATCCATAGATTCTGAAATCTGCAGATGGCAAGTCCATGGTTGGGGCAGATGGACTATATTACCTGTATTTACATGAAATGCATAAACTGAATACATAAATACTGCAATCCTAATCAGCTAGTTCCAGTGAATCAAGAAACAATGTTTTGGGCTACACACAGAAGAAGGCAAGGGCAAACCTCCTCTGAATAAATTCTACCAAGAAACATGCCAGAAGAACCCTGATAGGTTTGCTTTAAGGGCCACCATATGTCAGAAATGACTTGAAGGCATACAAAAAACATTAACTGGGAATAAATGGTATTTAAAATATCAATATTTATAAAAGGGCATGTATTAATTATTTATAATAGGATTCCATATTATTACCCAATTTCCTTGAGCTATCTCAATATCCCAGTCAAAAATTAGGAACAATAAAAATTATTGTAGTGAAGACAATCTTTTCCATGTACATGTTTTTTAAAGTTGGGGAGAAAAGTTAGGCAAATAAACTGAATATATAAATAAGTCTAACCAGTTGGTTCCACTGAATTTTGAAACAAAATTTTGGGCCACCAACAATTCCAGTTCTACAATCGTATTGCAATCAGAGTACTGGTTTTTGTCTTAGCAGAGCACCATCAAACTTACACTCTGTTGTACATCATCCACTGCACGGCTCTTCTCATCATTTCCATTGTAATTCTGGATGGCTTCAGTGTATGTCCTAAGGAAAGTGTCCTTGATCTAAAAGGGAAATTCAGACAATGTAATAAGCTTTATTGGGCTGACATGCAGAAATTTTCAGGACTCAGGTTCTCCATCTGAATTAAATCCCTGTCCATACTCACTACCAGTCACAGGGAAATGATTTAAAAGGTTTGTACACTTTTAGAAAAAGAATGGGGGACAACGAACTACTGTATACACTCTACTATAAGTCGACCTCATGTATGAAGTCGAGGACAGGTTTGGGGGCCAAAATTATGGATTTTGAAATGACCATGGATAAGTCGAGGGTAAAACTTAAGAGAAATGTAACAAAGGATTTAAAGGATGAAGCGAGAACTTGAAAATTCCAGCAGGCATAACTGTTTGTGCTCATACCAAAAGCTGGATGGGTGAGAGAATAGACAGGGATCATTACTTCCATGACAGAGTATGCTCTTGTCTTTCACCAGGGGATGGTTCCTTTTTTAAATATGAGTTAAAGTTCAGTACTTACATTGACCCATGGATAAGTCAACCCAGGTTTTTGGGGTCATTTTTTTTTTTTAGACTAAAATTTCTAGATGTATACATGAGTATATACAGTTAGTGTGTTACTCTTGCCATTCCTCCTGAAAGGTGCATTCAGCAATGACAAAAGTTATCCTGGAATATTCAGCTGTGTTTTGTGTTAGCACTTACTGTGGAGGGCCTGCGCATTAAATCCTCCATTCATTATGTAGAGAAAAGTGTCAAGAAGTCAGAGGCATTAAGTAAAAAAAACAGGAGCAAAATATGGCAATGGAAGACAGAAACAAAGGGATTGGGCTGCTATTAAACCATCCCAGTAGCAGTTTCCTACTATATTCCCTGACATCATAGTGTGCTAAAAAAAACCTGAGGAATCTGCTTAGAAAAATGTTGTGAAAGATGCCTCCTACAATATCACACTATCACAATGATAGAGGTTGGAAATGTTAATTTTTAAACTACAGCTCTCGAAATTCCCTTGACAAGATGACCAGTGACTCTAATGGCTGAGGGATTCTGGGAAATGAAGCCCTAAAATGTCCATCTACAGAAAAACCTTACACTGATATTTTCATTATTTGCACACCATTTAAAAAACCACTAGCAGTAAAAGAATTTTAAAGGTCTAAAAGGGAGAAATCATATCAGTGACTTTCCATGAGAACCAGGGTGGCAGCTTTGGAGCTCTTGATTTTTAGCCATTGAGACCATCAACAGATGACAGAAAGCCCCCAAATGCCAATGATACACACCCCAGTTTTGCTTTCTATAGTTTAGGGTACTTAGGGGATTTGGGTTGGCTTACTGATTGCCCGAAAGACAAACCGGATGTTCCTGGAAACTTCCAGAGATGGAAAAACACAATTTTTGCTAAAAAGGAAATGTGAGGATGGTGTGCATTGGGAAGGTCCATGGTCCACAAAATTACTATAGGATCACATATGATGCACAAGCCACAGTCTTTCCATCCTGGATACAAATCAAGCAAAAATCATATTTCGGTAGCATGGTTAAAAATCAGAATTTTACTTGCTCAGGACCTAAAATTCTAGTGCTGAAATGAGACCAAAAGTTGTTATTCCAGGTCATGTCAAATGTTCTGTTTTGGAATGTAAACAATTTGGAAATGGCTCCTAACTTAAGGTTTTAACCCAAGTAGGTACTGTATAAACAGTTTAAGGACAGTGAAACAAAACATATAGATAAAAGATTGATTGATGGTTAACCCACGTGGGATAGAGACGTATGTTAGGACATCCAATGAATATACAGGGGTATAAATGTTTAATTCAATGTAACCAATGAAATGTGATTTGTAGTTTCCTTTGTTCAAAATGCTATAAAAACTGGGTTCACTTAGAATTCGAGGTCCCAGTAATTTGGAAGAATTTCCTGCTGGGAACAATGCTGTAGCTAAAATAAACATGTTTCCTTTCCAATCGACTCCTTGGTCTCCCTGCTGAATTCTGAATTCTGGTTAAAATTCTGGGTTTAAGATAATCAATAATCAATAATCTATAACAGTATTAATACTGAAGTTTAAGCACATCTGTTAAGTCAGGATTTCAGAAACCCCACAACAACAATTCCCAATGGAAAATTTATGTTGCTGAACTTCTTAAATGTTGTTTGTTTTGTGTCAAGGGAGAGGCTACCTCTCCCTCTCCCTTGACACAAAACAAACAACACTTAAGCACTCTTTAAAAAGCCATTTGTAGGGGACATGGAAAGGGGCTGCTTTTTAATAAAATACTAGATAGTTTAAAAAAAACCAAACACCCTCCAATGGGTCTGGACTCTGGCCTTTTTCTCTCCAAGCTTATTTTCAGTTAATAACATTCTTGTCAGACAATTTTCAGTTATTCTTATGAAAAATACAAAACAATACATATGAAATGGGCCATGAGAAACTTGCATTATAGACACAAATTGTTTTCTTATTTTATTATGTCTCACTAACTTGTTGCTTTTTCTAGCTGTGCTACCACTTTTTAGTATATGACTAAATAAGATTTAGTGTAGTTTGGCTTTGCATTCTTGGAAATCCTCTCTGCATTATACAATCAAATACTTGTCCAGTGGAAGTAACAGCATTTATGCAAAGAATTTAAACTATTTTGCAGTCTTCAGCATACATAACTTGGTAAAGAAGATCTTACATGATGAATATATAAAAGAACTCGGCTCAAAAGTAAATACTGAACAGCAAAAGCCTGGAGCTTTAGCTAAATCCTTTCATTTGGAATGATAACAGCTTTTGGGACTGCACATCTTGCTGCCAAATAAAATAGTGGCATAACCCAGAATGCATATGGAATTGTTGAACTCTGCAATACCCAGATAATAACACTCACTGCCCAAAGAGGCTTCAGCAAAAGCTGCCCAGAGCCAAGGTGTTACCATCTTTATCAACAAGTAATTTATACAATACTCACCTCATGGCGAAACACAAATCCTGAAATGCCAGCCACTAGCTCAGCCAGGAAGACCAGAGACAAGAACATGGCATACTGAAAGGCAAGGAGGAAAGAAGAGATGGCCATGGATATAGTACAGATTATTCTCATTCGCCCCATATTGATTTTTTAATTTAAAACAGCTGCCGCCACCAAAACTCTAGTAATAGCCTTAATTCTCCACTGCAAGTCTCCCATTGTTATTTGAATTATCTCTACATGGGAATAGGATCAACACCATATGTAAAGACAGTGCAGGGCTACAAAGGTCAATGTTTTCACAGCTTGGAATTAGTTACTTTTGGGGCGAGGGATTCTGAGAGCAGCAGTCCTAAAAAGTTTCCTAATTTCTGACTCTTTTTCAGACCGCTAATAAAACAATAGGTACAATATTATTTTAAAAAAAAGAAAGACATGTCTCTTTCCAAAAATGGCTGCCAAATTAAGCTTTTCCTCCTTTTCTCATAACTACAGTGATCTCTTGAATATCAGGTGGGGAAAAAAACTTTGAATAAGTGCCACGGTTGTGGGGAAGATTTCAGAAATATTTGCTTCCGGTTTTGTAGGATCTTGTCATTCAAACTTGACAAACTCTGGTTAATTTTAACTATCATTAATAAAACAAGTCACCTTCAATTAATGGTTATGCAGATGGTTAGTTTCTACTAATTATAGTTACGATTAACCATAGTTTGGAGCAAGAGTGGGGATCTTCATGTCTCGGAGCTAAATCAAGCCTTCCAGGGTCTCATTCCAGCTCTCTGGAGTATTTGAGATGGTCATACCCCCTCCCCCCAACACCATCTAAAATATCCTGGCATTTTTAGACCAAGGTTTTTGCTTTTGTCCCCGATTTCCCTTGGAACATGGGCCTCAAGAATCTCTCTAAAACTGAACTCAGCCTTTAGGCAGAGATCTTCCCAGTCCCAATTTAAGAACCTTAACCATATACTATGCTATGTTGAATCAAAAATGGAAATGCAAGTTTTCAATCTCTTCCATGCAGCTGAAGCACATCTGGCAGAAAGGCAGAGCATGCAAACTTGAAGTTTCATCCTTGTAAAATTAAACCTTCTTTCATCTGGATCAGTGTATATGATTTATTTTCACAGCTGCCCTTAAAATATACCAAGGCCTCATTACATTTTGACCCAATCTGCAAACCGGTTTAAAAGGGGTCATTCACACTTGTGCTGTTTTTTCCTGACCCAAATTTCGGGTGGTGGGGAGGGCACAAATCCCAACCCAGTTTTGAAACCGAGGCATCTGCCACATTTTTCCAAAAGAACTGGGTTGTTTTAAGGAGCCACCAATGGAGATGCATTGCTGATCCCATTCCGGGCCCCCAGGAGGGAGGGATGGACAGAGGGGTGGAACATACCCATCCCACACGTCTTGGCAACCCACCATTGTTTTTCCCCTCTCGGGCTCACAATTCTGTGGGTGAAGATACTGGCTTTTTAAATCCTGTGAATTCAAATTTCTCTTGCTGTCATGTGGTCCCTCTAAACCACCGTGCAGCTGTTTTCCCCTTCTGCCAGTAAATTCATCCTCTTATCTCCATCGATGCCTGATCTCCAGACATGGTGCAATGGGGACATTGTGCAATGTGGATTTTTTAAAAAAATGTTGACCGTTTCTGCACACCATTGCATTTGAGTGGCACTGGTGGTTGTGTTGCTGGCACTGGGGGGGTTGGAGTTTTACATCTGCTCTGTGTGTTTCTGTTGCTTGCCTCTGTTTCTGAGTTATGGGGACCCTATAGCTACCCTATCATGAGGATTTTTTTCAGAGGAGTTTGCCATGGCCATACTCTGAGCCTGAGATAGTGTGACTCCCCCCAAGAGGAACCTATTGCATGGTTTTCACGGCAAGGATGTTTTCAGGGCATGGCACTCAAAAAGCAAGTGTTGCACTATAGCACTAATTTGATAGTTGCTCTCTCACGTGACAAGGCATCATTATACCCCAAAAATAGAAGAGTTGAATTTATCATTTCCTGAAAATCCTGTGTTGCTTCTTGTAGCCCTTTGAAAGTTAAATATACCTAGCTCCTTCTTGCAGCCCTTTAAACATTAAATATCCCTGGCGGCTTGCTGCACCCCTTTAAAAAATAAAGATCCTTGCAGTTTGCACACTTCAAATTCCTCTATAATATACAACAGGGGAATGCAGTTTAATATTGAACTTGACCTGCACAACATCACAGTGATGAAGGTGCACGTCATTTGAATGACAAAAAAAGCCTGCTATGATTGAGCTTGCCCGTGATCAAGAATCCATTCTGAACCAATCCATAGGTAAATGTGAACTTGAATTGGGTTAAATTGCCAGGGACAGGTTCGATTGTGGCAAATGTAGTCTGAACTTCTATTTGCTGTCAAATCGATTATGCAATTTGATTGGCATCAGTGCACAAACATTAGTGTGATTGAGGCCCAAGCTTATTATAATAAATTATTCACCTAGGTCTTATTTAGAACTTCTCCTATCCTGATCCTTGTCTCCTTTCCCTGTTTTAGTGAAGTCTCCATTTTTCCATCTATGTTGCAGAACAAGCCCACATTACATTTCCCCCCTTTCAGTGTAAAGATTACTAGCTGAGAAGGACATTTGAACAGAACTTAGTAATTGGAAGCCAGGGATGGAAAACTAGAAACCATGGAGGTTTTATAAGGCACTTTGTCCTGTCATGAATGTGCGAACCACCTTGGTCATCAGTGGGAATGACAGGCGGAACATGAAAAGTCACTGAGGAAGGAAAAAGGCATGTCCTTGTGATCCTTGACCCTACTCTGCTCAGTTGTAGAAACAGAATTCTGTAAACTAATTAATGCACTACCCACCATCACAATACCACAATTATTGCCTACATGTATCTTTTGCAGTAAAAAGACCTTAGGAAATGTATGATTCAATTTAATGTACTGTACTACTATCATCATTATTTAGACTTGAATATTTTGTTTAACAGAAGTGTGCCAGAAGACCTGGCATAACTTGATCAGCAAGAAACCACCCATGAAATAAATATTTACTTTTATTCAAAGACACTTTGAAAGTAGAGGTGCACACATACCTCAATTAACAAAGGCCCTATACAGAACGGCCCGAAAGGCCAGCCTATCAGTGGAGTGGGGGTGCAGTGTCCTGATGATGCACACCATGACTCCGTCCCCAGGGTGCAATGAGGCCACATACTGCTCCAGACAGTGCACTGCATCATGGCGTTCCTCTGGCACAGTGTCCAGATGACACAACGCCAAAGGGATGCCATACAGCCATGCTGCCATGGCTTTTGAGCCCTTCAAAGGCCAGATTGGGGACACAGTGTGAGGTTGCTATGGCTCCAATCTGGCCAGGAAAGAGGCGGTGTCCCGCCACCCCATGGGACAGTCTGTAGAGACCCACACTCTCTGACAAAGAAGCTCCTTTTTAGGAAGTCTTTTTATGGGACTCAATATCAGCCCCCCCCCCCCCCCCCCGTTGTATTCTGATTAGATCAATGTTTCTCAATCTTTGGTCCTCCATTTATTTTGGACTTCAGCTCGAAGAACCCCCACTAACTTGTCCAACAATCACAAATTACGGGAGCTGACGGTCAAATCATCTGGGGGACCAAAGATTGGGAACCACTAGTCTAGACTGATGTATCTTTTTGTTGTGGTGGTTTTTCAGCACTAGCACTGAGAGGAAGGTGGAGGGCTGAAGAAAAACAGATTTTCACTTTGGGTTGCAGTAGGATATATGCAGTAAACAATGCAATAAAATTTGACCTTGGAAAGCATGGGATTCTACTCTAATTTTATCACACTAGAGGGCAAACAGGATTTAAACAGGAATTAAACAGGAAATGCCCTATGTTAAACATAAGGCATGTTAAATGCCCTATGTTAAACATAAGTCATTTCCTGTTTAATTCCTGTTTAAATCCTGTTTGCCCTCTAGTGTGATAAACCTATAAGTGATTTTACTGTAGCTGTGTGTGCTTATGTACACCAAGGAAGGTAAATGCTGCCACCAAAATCACTCACTGAGCATATGTAAAGAACAAAACATAAAGAAAAGGGGAAAGCAGATTAGCCTATCTCAGCTACCTTGGCAGCACAAAAAAACATTGTTCTATACATTTTGCAACTGAAATGGAAATCATAGGAAAAGCAGAGGCTAGTGGAGGGAAAATCATCCTGGGATGTATTTGGGAAGAAACTTTCAAGTAGTCACTAGAAGATTCAAAATGTTTTGTGTTACTTAGGCAAGGCTTACCTGACCTGATAGCCCAGGAACACACCTACTTCAGTAACTGAGGTATAGCTGTATTTGGGATAGGATAGACTCATAACTAAGCCACGTTCCCAAGCACGAATGCTACTGCCACCAGAATAAATGTCTCTGGCTTTTCCAAGATCAATGCAATCTCCAGGGCCATGGGGAAGCAATGTATGTACCACTCAGGGCTTTCTGCAGAGTTTCCCCTGCCAGCTGGCTCACAGGTGGCTTGTTTGACTATCAATGTGCTCAAGCAAGCTAGCTGACGGCTATTGCCAGGGAAAGTCTGCCAGGATGCGCATGTTGTAACTCTCTGAATTTCAGGACTGAAGCCAAAATATTTATGAATTAGAAAACTCCATTAACCAAAGGAGACAACTCTGAGCATGAGCTTACTTCCTTCTCATGTCTATCCTGCTGTCACTTTTCCATGAGAATAAACTTTTTTCCTTTTACTTACATATCGGTAAAGTAACACTTAAGCAACAGTGAACCTTTGATTTGGAAATCTCTTTTCTGTTTTCTACTAGTCTCATTTAGAATGCACACCAATATCATTAACCTTAAGCCAGAAAAGCATTTACAGTTCAATTCTATGCATATCTGCTCAGAAATAAATTCTGCATAGTTCAATGTAGGTTATTTATTCCCTATGGTCTCCTCAAAAACATGCAGGGTGTTCAACATAGTTCTCCCTCCCCCGCTCATCCCAGCCAATACTTACAGTTCATTTAAAATTCATAATTACTTTGGAAAATTTTACTAACTGAGTTGCCATTCACCATTGTCTTTAGTCCTCACTTTTCTTTTTTTTAATCTAACCCAATTCTGCAAATGTAAATTGTCACGATTTCTAAAACAATAAAAAATAAAATGTTTGCAAATCATAGACATATAAAGCTATTTCCCACATTTTAAACATATGGAAATCTTGGAGTGCACCAAGTACTTTTTAAAAAAGGTTTGTTTCAAGAAGGCAAAACATGTGATGTAGAATAGAAATGTGGATTATATACTTCAACACACTTAAAATAAATCTCCTTGCCCATAAACAAAATGAGAGAAAACTAAATTAGAACCCCCTTTTTTCCTGACACACTACTTTTCTACAGGCAGGGTGTTCTGGCATTTTGAAACTCCAAAGAAGTCTCTCTGTGTGTGTGTGTCTGTGTATGTGTGTGTTTGAATGAATAAACTCAACCCCAAATTATGTGATGGTTTCTATAAATCATACCCATGACCTTGCGCCAGGTGCAAAACTCTTTCCTTTTGCTCTGTGTGTATGTGTGCCCACATGCATATCTGTTTAAGCTTAACAAAGAAAGTGGCTGCCTTAACAATTTACAGCATTCCAGCACCAAGGTATCTGACATACTTACCAGTTTCAGCATCCATGGGCTACCGCGACATGTGGCAAAACACCCAAACAATCCAAAGACAATAATCGTGGTGCCCGTTCCAATGAGGACATAAGGGGCATTAGTGGAGTTTTCAGCAATAAGAGAAATGTATGTGCCTAAAGTCAGCTTTCCCCAGACACCAACAGCCAGAAGGATAACTCCAGTTATCTGGAAAATAAGAAATAGAGAAACAGGCATGGTCAGAGAGCTTATACAGATCAATAAATGGTGAATAAATAGAGCCCTGGTGACGCAGTGGTTAAATGCCTGTACTGCAGCCACTCACTCATAACCATAAGGTCTCAAGCTCGACTCAGGCTTGCATCCTTCTGAGGTCGCTAAAGTGAGTACCCAGATTTTTGGGGGCAAGTAGCTTACAGTTGTAAACCGCTTAGACACTCCTTAGGTGGTATGAAGCAGTATATAAATGAAGCTGTTTGCTTGATGCAGTGCCTTTTAAAAAATTAACAGAATTGCCACTATGCAAAGAAAGAAAGAAGACGGGGGCTGACTAGATAAATACCGCTTTACTGTTTTGGGGCCCGTGGCTAGTACAGGTAGTACTCAAAGTCAAAACTTTATAGCAAATAACCAGCAACCCACCAAAGGCCCATGAACTTTTAAAAAGGTGTTTCCTCTTAGCCTCAGAGGGTGGCAAAGGTAAATCCTCTGTGAGGAAATCTTATCAACTAATCTACACGACAATTTCACCTTACGGTTGCCATAAGTCAGAAATGACTTGAAGGCACACAACAACAAGAAGACTCAACACTGGTAGACAGGTTGTTACGTAGAAGGAAGGTAAACAGCTGCCACCAAAATCATTCACTGAGCATCAGTGGCTTTCCCACATTGGATGACATCTGGTGCAGGAGGGAAGGACTTCCAGGGGACAGGACTTCCAGTCCCGGATTTCGGGCAGGGGGGTGCTGGGATGGGAGGGATGCCTGAAAGCCCCCCCCCCCCCCAGTTGGGGCCTGGCCATCTGGAAAAGCCCCTCCATGGGGCTTGGATGCCAGGAAAAGCCCTTCCGTGGAGCTGGACACCCAAAAAAGTCTCCACACAGCTCAAACAGCACCTCCGGAAGGGAGGAAACTGGCCTGGTATCATCCCCCCCCCCCTTCTTGGGTGTCACCTGGTGAGCCATGCCTTCTCATAATATAACTAAAGTATGACAGCCTCAATTTAGTCATTTTGGCTTCTAGGAAGCGTTCAGGCTTGATTTGTTCTAGGATCCATTTATTTGTCTTCTTAGTAGTCTATGGTATATGTACACACACATGTAATACACATGCTAAATTATTCTAACATTGCTAATGTCATCTCCTTCCTAACGTGTCTTGTAACACCTTTAAATAAATCTGACTGAGGTCAGTTCAGAAGAAAAATCCCATCTAATGCGAGTTTTACATGCATGGTGGAGCTAATATTAAATAATGCTGGCTTAGTTGAAGTGTGAAAATGTTTAACTCTCCTGATCTTCAAGAAAATAAGCTCAAACATCAAGCTTTTCCTAAGAAAAAATATGGAGAAAACATCTATCATGTTCTCACAGTCTAGAAAGATTTTCCTCTATAGTGAACATCGACAGAAAATAGCCCGAACACATGCCATTGTTCATGTCAACCATTACATCATGCCACTGAAATACAACGTACAGGTACTGATGCGCAAATCAAACTGCATATCTGTGTTCTTTGCTGACATCCAGTGGACACAGTAGGTTACACAACTAACACAGTGCAAATAGACTGTATTTTTAAGTCACTTGTCAACTTTTCATGGTGACACTACGAATTTCACAGGGTTTTGTTACGCAAGAAATACTCAGGGGTGGTTTTGTCAGTTTCTTCCTCTGAAAAATAACCTACAGCATCTGGTCTTTGTTGGTTGTCTCCCATCCATGTACTAATCAGGGCTGTCCCTGCTTAGCTTCTAAGATCAGACAGGATTTGGCAGTTTTTGTTGTTGTTGTTGATGTGTGATTTCAAGTTGTTTCTGACTTCTGATGACCCTAAGGTGAATTGTGGGTTTTTTGGGGGGCGGCAAGATTGGTTCAGAGGTGGTTTGCCATTTCCTTTCCCTGAGGCTGTGAGTGTGTAACCATTAAACCCCAGTGGGTTTAATGGTTGAGTGGGAAACCAGACCTGGTGTCCAGAGTCAGTTCAACACTCAAACCACTATGCCACGCACTACCTGGCATTTTATCTAAAGGTGACGGGTCCATCAACAGGCATCATGGGCAGATTTTATTTCTAAAAACTATACCAGCAATTTTTAAAGCTGCCTGGCCAAACATGTTTTAAATCCCAGATCCCAAAAGGTTTCTAGATACTTTTTGGTAAACTAAAGGTAGTTGAATATGGCATTTTGTTGGCTACTCCAGTAAGTATAAATTTAAATGAATAAGTAAACTTGTGTTTCATGGGTAAAGTATACATTCAACACATCCAGGGAGCACCTTCCCACAATTCAGCAAAATTCCCACAAAACAAGATACTCAAAATTCAGCAATCAATGTTGCTCATTTTACAAGACATGATCTGATTGCTGGTTTGATTTGAAGAAGGATATCGTAGCATAATATATTTTTAAATAAATAAATAATGTTTGCTAATAAATAATACTAATCAACACTGGAGACTACTAGCAGCAAGATACCTTTCCTAATTGTTTTGTTAATAGCTTATTATTTACTTGAATCTGAAACATACTGGTACATTTCTGAACAGTAAAAGAGTGGAGCTGAATTAGTAAAGTTATCATAAATGTGACAAGCAAAATACAAGACCTAGTTCAAAACAAATGAATGTATCTTGAGCAGTAATACGATAATTCTTAATTTCAAGCTTTCCCCCAATCTTACTCCAATATGCTACTAGCAGATCTAAAAAAATTATTTCTATAAGGGGTGGGGGGATGTTGTATTCATGGAGGACACAGAGAAATAAATTCTGATCCTTTCTGATGCCTAAGACAAAGAAGTCCTATAGGCATATTGATTCCAGCAAAATCATTTTTAACTGGATAGAGTCACTCTTAATGAATATTCTGATAAAATAATAATTATTGGTATTATTTCATTGATTGGAATCTTTGCACATTCACCATTAATTTATTACAATGACATCAGGTCCTGAAATGGATTATCAGGGCTAGTAACACCAGATTCCAACTAGCATATCAGCAGATAAACAGGAATCCTTGGTATTTTCTAGGCTGGGTCCTTAGCTTTTATGTATTTGTAATTAAATCAATGTAAATATCTCTGCAACAAATTCCTGAAAGGACTGTTTTCCCCCTCTGCTTTGCTAGATGGCATTATGTAAACAACTAAAAGATGTGTGTGTGCGTGTGCCTGTGTGTGTGTGTATTTAACATACATGTCACAGGTTTGCCCTTGGTAAGGCCAACATTTTTTATGTCACCTCATACACAATACTGAGCAAATAATTAAAATGTATTGAAATTCATAGTGATAGAAAAATAAACTGATATTCGAAGTTTCAAGTCCCTGATATTTATTGCTCCACATTTTCTTCAATTACTCTTCCAAACCGTGATACAATGAAAGTCAAGCATCAAGATTTCTGGGGGTTTCTTTTCGGTTCGGTTTCAGGATCACAAGTTAAGGCTAACCACATATAGGCACAAGCACACAAATGGGTAGCTCAGTATGTATAAGGACATGAGACATAGTTCGGGTTACAGGACCCACCCAAGCTCCAATAAATGCCTTACGTAGAAGAGAAGAAATAGGCTAAGCTTGCTATCAAATTCAAATCTTATATAAACTGGCTGAGTGGGGCTTATGGTCATGCCAGGCCACAAAAGAACCAAAATAGCAATAAAGAGCTGATGATGCAAACACTCTCTACTTGGACATTTAACCACAAATGTCACTAATGGAGTGGAAATTTTGAGTTACTTATGGAGCTGAGGGTACATGTGGACGAAACAAGTAGCTACAAGAAGCTCTCTTCACTACCTTCAACATCCCATTATTGGAATAGGCAGGCCCATGCAGCAGTAATAGTGGGACACTGTATAGACTTTAGCATAGTAGGTCATAACTAAATGAAGTCATAGAGGTGGAGTTAGAGATTAAATGTGATGCCAAGATGTCTTCAGGTGTTGTCTTCTGCTTTGAACTCCCTCTTTCACTCTGGAATGAAGATCACAGATGCACAGCTGTATACTGTTAACTCCACCTTTTAAGTATTCTGTTCTTTCCTGGTGTGGATGCTGAATCTTTGATCCCTCTTCTGCTCTCTGTTCAATGTACTCTTTAAAGAAACAACTTCACCTAATTTGAATTTTGTTTGTGCTTTGGAAATTCTCAAGAGGGTTGACTGACAATCCAGGCCCTACAAATAACTGGGAGGAGGATCACAGGTTCTCTTTTCACTGAGTCAGTAATTTTGAAAAGTCAAAAACATGGATTGAATCTTCTTCATTAAAAAAAAAAAGCAAGCAAACAAAAAAGACCCCTCTACAACACCAGAGGTTCATATACACACCAGGGCTTCCAATGCTTTCCCCAAACAATAATATCCATACACTGCTGTTTACACACACACAAAAACTGTTTTCAAAGCAAATAGGAATGCTTTGGGCATGACAAGCAACTCCCCAAAAGAGTACAGATAAATGTGCTGGATGCCAAACTATTTTGAGGTTCTGAAATATGAAAAAGAGAAAAATCTATACCAGGAAAAATGGACTATGATGAAGTAAATGGATTTAGTTCTATGGGTTAATGGAACATAACAGATAAATAAATGTTCATACATTGATTGGATATATATCTATGGACCAAAACACACTGCAGAAATAATCCAGTTGGAGACCACTTTTAACTACCCTGGCTCGATGCTAGGGAATTTTAGGAATTTTAGTTTTGTGATACATTTAGCCTTCTCTGTCAGGAGCTCTGGTGCCACAATAAATGACAATTCGCAGGATTCCCTAGCACTGAGCCAGGGCAGTTAAAGTGGTCTCAAACTGGGTTATTTCTGCACTGTGGGCCTCTATCTATCTATCTATCTATCTATCTCTCTATCTACCTATCTGCTATTTCCCACTTATTCTCTCTGCTTTGTCAAAATATTCCTGGGGCAACAAATAGTAAGGCAGCTCAGCATTTCCCCACAGAGACTACTCCTTCCCACTAAGTCCTAGTTCTGGCTGTACTTCTAGAAATTTTGAGAAAGGTAGAGGAAGGGGAAGAAGTGGCCAAATGTTTTCCCAGGAGAATCAGTTCAATGGAAGCCACATAAGCAAGTTTAAGTGTGTATATACATACACACATTTTCCAAGAAAGTACTCTTTTCCAGAGATTACTCTTTTTACTCTGAGGTCCTGGGGAGAAAGGACAAGCTGCCATCTGGAAACCTATCTTAGACCCTCCTTGTTTGCCTGAAGGATTTCTGACTGGAATTTTCCACTTTGAATCCATGTTTTTTGACTCTGACTCATCTGCATCACTCTCACCAGGTTTACCTGATCTTTACTAAGACTCTGCCGTTTAATATCTGCAATGACTTATGATCTTTTGGATTTGCACTTCTCTGGATCCCTACTCCTTGATCCAGTCAGACTGGTCACTGTTCTGGACCCCTTGGACTCACTTCACTGTACTTTCAAACTTTGGTCTTTGTCTGGAAATGAACATAGAGGGACTTTAAACCCAAGATTATCCTGGCAAGTGTAAGAAGGGAGAGACTTGAGCAGCAATGCAGGCAGAATCCTTATGCTTATCTAAGCATTCACCTACACATAACAAACACATTCAAAAGTAGTAGATTATGGGGCAACTACATAGGGGCATAGAACCACAGCAGAGCACTGGTGAATCCTGGCCAATTCCTGGTGAAACACAAACTTGGAAGGTACCACAAGGGCCATCCATTCCAACCTCTTACCGTGCAGGAATATACAACTAAAGTACTCCTGCAAGATACCCATCAGACCTCTGTGTACAGTCCTCCACAGAAGGACAATCCACAACCCTCCAAGGCATTCTATTCCATTGTCAAACAGCTTTTGCATTAAGCAAACCAACCAACTAACAAAGAAACAGAAAACCATCTTCCTAATGTTTAGGTGGAATATCCTTTTCATTATTTGAGTCCACTGGTGTGTGTGTTCTAGTCTTTGGTGAGGTAAAGGAGTTGGGTGTGCCCAATACAACTACAGTGGGCCCTTGGTATCTACGGGGTTTTGGTTCCAGGACCTCCCCCACCCCCATGATGACAAAATCTGTGAATGCTCAAATCCCGTTAAATACAGTGGCATAGTAAAATGATGTTGCTTATATAAAAAGACAAAATCAAGGTTTGCTTTTTGGAATGTATACATTTTTAAAATATTTTCAACTGTGGATGCTTGAATCCATGGATAAAAATTTCTGGATATCGAGAGATGACTGTACTCAACACAGCCAAAATGTTCATTCCAGCTGTTTCTTTCTGATCCACACATTATATTACTGAATGGTGTTTAGGGATGAAAGTAATTCTTTGTCTTTGTACACGAAATGCATTTATAACAGGTGGGAAGATATTGATCAAATCTATTCACCATTTTTGTTCATTTTTTAAAAGCTAAATTATGTATTACCTGTGAAATAAATCAAATGATATTCAGGCAATCTTCAGAACCCACATAATTCTACTGGAAAGGCTCTCCATACAGACAAGGGATGCTTATTCATTACAGTCTCTAGCTTTTCAATTCCAGTGAAGGCAAGCAAATGGGTAGGCTTCATTTTACAGGCATCTGTCTGTTTCAAAGTAATGCTGAGACACCAAGAGGATTCCATGTATTTCATTGTGCTGGTTGTATATAGGGTGCCCATATATTACACAAATCCAATTTCACATGAACTCCCTCTGGATTGTTCATCCTGCTTGCACTTTTCATACTGCTTGCACTAGTTTGTGTTCACCATTGTGTGGCTTCTGTTGATTGACTAATGCCAGTTGTCACTTGTGCCAGTTGTGCCAATGAAGGGGTCATGCTGACGAAGGGGTTGAGCTGGTGAGAAACGTCCCCGCAGCACAAGAGTCGTGATAAAGGCAATCCAGATAAACCAAAGAAAAATTCATAAAGTATTTACTTTATAAAGAAAGTGAAAGTTTTCAATAGACATGGCACCTATAGTGTTCATTTCAGGTAAGAAAAATAAGGTTTCAGATTTTCCATGAAAATTTTATTATGTGAAAGGTCCTGGAATGGATCCCTCATGGAATACATGGGCTACCTGTATTAAAATTTTACTGCCGAATAGAAAAACCCCTCTGAACAAATCTTGCCAAGAAAATCACATTATAGATTTGGCTTAGTGTTGCCGTAAGTCATAAACAACTTGAAGGCACACAACAACAACAACAACAACAACAACAACAACTAACACTACTACAATATGACAATATCAGGGATATGTTGCTCAGAGTTTCTTATTTAATTCAGCCCAGTGAACTAGGATCTTGCAGTAATTTCCTAGCAGTTGAAGTCTGAATTACAGAAGGGGTATCTGTACCATGTGTATAACAAAGGAATTTCGCAAAAGATTCTGTTCTATGTAAGCACAAAAGTACAAACTGCATCAGACATATATAAGAGAGCATTATTTGGTCCTGATTTCAAAAGCAAAACAGAGAAACCCCATAGAGAATCTCTCCTTAGCACAATTCTCTTTTATCTCATGTTCTGAGTCAGAGAGCATTTTTGCCAGTTCTCTGTCTACTCTAGCCTCAAAACATAACATGAATCACTGGAGGAAAAAAATGAAAATGGCCAATTAAAATCATATATGTTAATAGCAAATTCCATTCTCTAACTGGATTCTTATGTAGGCAAAACAGAACCTATACACAAAAAGGAGGCATGAGGGAGCTCAGCAAAACTCTCAGATGAAAAAATTTAAGGGAGAAGTACAAATGGTGGAACAGCCCAAAGTGGTGGAACAACCCAGCTACCATAGATTGCCAGCTGATAAAGGGATGTGTGAAAGGGAGAGGAACAGGAAAGGAACAGAGTATGGCTCAGTATAATTGGCTGGCTAGAAACCTAAATGGAAGCACTTCACATTCCAGAATTTTGTTTAGCTACTTTTGTTTACTACGATCATGGAAAATTCAAAAGTGTGGAATAAAAACAAAGCTATGTTCCACCAAACAAGGCATGAAGGCTGTGTCTGGCCTATCCAAGTCCAGTCTTTTAGAATTCAGTGCTCTGGAATAAAGCACTGATCATCTGCAATCAACAGATGAACCATGCTGATTTAATGCTACTGAGTGATCAGAATAGGGTGGAATAGCCAGTACAGTAGCAAACTCCCTGGGACTGTGCCAGAGCAAAACATCTATCACCTGTCCTTTTAAACAGCATTATTGGTAATGACTTCACAAGCACCAATAAAGTCTTTCCACTTATTCAAGCAGAATCCATGTGTTTCAAATGAAATTTTATGCAGCGTGCATATACTTTAATGGTCTGTTAGGGGTCCAAAAGGAATTTTAATAAGGCTTTCCACAGTACTTGCACCCTGCAGTTTCACACAGATCCCCAGCACCCTGATAAAGGAAAGGCTAGAACTGAGAATGAGAACAAAATAATTGAACAACTGGTCCCAGAATAAAGAGTGTGGAATAAGACCAACAACAAATCACTGAGTGAAAAGACAGTAGCATGGGACAGCTATGTTATGCTGGCTACAGAAAGGGGCAGTCAGGGGCTAACTATTGCCCAGAATCTCAGTTAGTATGTGCAGACTGGCCCCAAATCAAAAAGAGGTTATAACTGCCCCTGTGCTAAAATAGACTGAGTGGCTGATAGCTGATGGCTGCTGAACAACCAATAAATAAATCTGGTTCAACCTCATGTACCCTTGAAGTTGGGGGAAGGGGTACACTGTACGTCCTCTTCACCAAGTTTGCTCTGATAAAAAGCTTTTGTCGCATTTTCCCAATTTTATCATATTTTATCATATTTTACCATATTTTCCCCATTTTAATCAGCATTTTTTTTCTGGAATAAAGCATAGTATTACAAAAATTTCTGCTGCCATTGATCCTGCAGGTTGGTATTATGAATATTTAGGCATCAGAATGCCACACTTTGTTCACATTTATCAATTGATTTCTATTTTTGATGGAATTTTTTTTTTTTGCCATGACATTGTGCTTTTAAATTCTAACACCTCCTTGATGTGGTGAGTCAAGGGCTCTTTGTAGTAATTAACAATAGCAACTGTGTAAATGGGCAATGAAGTAATTAGCCCATTCATGGATCTAAAAAAGGAATTTCAGGGTGTTTATTTAGGTCTGAATAGAGGAAAAATCAGATTCTTCATGCCATGCATAACAATTAGTTTCTAACAACATAATTGGAGGCATTTTAACATGCGATTTTCTGTTCCAAGTAACTTCCACTGCTTTATTTAAAGTGCCTCTTGCAAAACTACTATACTCGATCAGTTTGCACTGTTACAAATTAGTTTTATATAAAATCAAAGCAGTGTGGCTCACCAGATGTAAAAGGACATCATTTATGACTACAGAAACTGAAAACCATAACTACATTCCAATTGTTTCAACTATACCACCACACAGACTTTTAAATAAGGAATGTAGTTGCACAAGCAAGAAACTTAGTCTACTGCATGGGTAGGTTTCTGGGCACAAGTCATATACCTATAAATCTGGTTTTCATATATATCTGCTAACAACTGTCATGTTAGCCAATGTAGGAAGCAGGCAGTCTTCCTCCTGCAAATCAGTATTCTGCTCAGCTTAAGGCAAACAGCAAGTTATGCTTCCAGCAACTGGCTCTAATACTCCTTTCCCTTGTCTTCCTAAATTCCTTTTGTTATTATTATTTGCCATCAAGTCAGTTTTGACTTACAGCATCCCTATGAATGACTTCCAAGTCTTCAACAGCTCTGCCCAGTTCTTGCAAACTCAGGCTATGGCTTCCTTGATTGCAGTCTTCCTCTATTCCCATTGCCTTCAAATTTACCATCTTTTCAGTCCTCCTTTTTCAAGATATGGCCAAAGTACAATAACTTCAGTTTAGTCATTTGGCGTCTTAGGAGATTTCCGTTTTGATTGCCTTAGGTGTGTTTTCAAGTTGCCTGTTGACTCATGGTGACAGCATGAATTTCATAGGAATTTCTTAGGCAAGGGATACTCAGAAATGGTTTTACGAGGTCCTTCATATGAAATATAGCCAACAGCACCTGGTCTTCATTGACAGTCTCCTATCCAAGTGCCCTAGGACTCATTTGTCTTTCTGGCAGTCCATGGTATCTATAGAACTCTCCTCCAGCATCACATTTCAAATGCGAATTATTAGACAATTTAAATAAGGCATCATATTGCCCCATGAAGATCCAGATGTGAAAGCAAATCCAGATCAATATTCCAGTTATTAAAGCAAAGATAGCAATATCACACCGTAAATACCCTGAAGACACCAGATCCCAAATCGGATGGGAGTGTGATCTTACAAACTAAGTAGGGTTAGTATTTGGTTAGTACTACCTGGTTAGTATTTGGACAGGAGAAGAAAGCTAGTGCACATGCACAATATAAGCCTTACCCAGCAATGCTCTGACATCAAGGTCCCTCATTAACATCCTATGGAAGATCCTGCATTGATTAAGATGAACCCAGAGATGAAAGGTGAACAGCTCAGAAGGCATTTTTGCCATTTGTCAACAGGTATTTATGCAAGCAGGAGAGATGTCCAAGAAACAGATCAACCAGTGCCAGGATTTAGCTTGGAGATGTGACAAATGAGCAAGGAAGGACATATCCTTTTCTGCCAGAATGTTTTGTGCATCAGAGGGGCTGCAGGATGGAAAATGACTGGGTGCATTGCACCAAATGGGAACTGCTATTCCGGCCATTACAGGGAAAGCAAAAAAGACAGTTTTTTTCGGAACCCAGGTCAGCAAGCAATTATGATGTTCCGCATTGTGTAACTCTTGGGTATGTAAAGGAGAGGGATCAAGAAATTACTAAAAGTGTATATATACAAAATGAGGGCAAAATAAACAGAAGTGTTTCAAAAAGAAGGACTTAGTTAAAATTACAGTTCTGTGTTTGAAAATGTGGAATGGAAAATAGGCTACTGTGTAAGAAAGTGTTAACCATTAATGCTTTCATCTAAATATTTCCATAAAAGGCAACCTTCCTTCCATAAAATGTTTTCATAAAATGCAACAATAATTTTAAACAAATCCATCCCATCTTTGCAATGTTTAGAAGTTTGTCAAGACAGCAGCAATCACAATCCAAGTGCTCCTTCTTATTTCTATGTCAAAATGTTCTAACAACCAATTCTCTATATACCCTAAAGACATCAGATCCTGACTGTTTTAAGCAGAGACAACTCTGGTTAGTAGTTGGATGGGAGAAAGCCAACAAAGACTAGGAGCTATATTTCAGAGGAAGGAACTGGCAAAACCAACTCTGACTTTTCCCTTCCCTAAGAAACCCCTATGAAATTCATGGGGCCACCATAAGTCAACGTGATTTGAAGGCTCACACACAGCTTTGTTTGCTTCATTCTTAAGTATAAGCAATCATGTGCAAGAAAGCAATGAAAATCAATTTCTTGAAAACCTCAGGTGGGAATAAGTTGTGGGTATTATATGAAGACAAAAACAAGCCAGACCAGCAGTTGTTTCTGTGCTGGGCATAAACTATCATCTAGCATTCCTTGATTAAGGTAATCTCAAACAACAAAAATCACAGTGCTAGTGATGTCACGGTAAATGAGATAATTCTTAATTAAACTATCACAAAAAACTACCATTGAACATGGTAATCTTTATGTGTATTGTATAGGCTTAGGGTAAAGATGAGAAAGATTTATGTCTGGATAAGGAACAAGGGATCTGGTTGATCTTCTACAGTGCGCCTTGAAATCCTTGCCTTCATTTAAAGCAGCATGCTTAATTAGCTGAATTACAGGTCCCATTCAACTTCTGCCCTCTTCTGGTAGCTTTCTGAAATAGCTACATTTGTTCAAATACTCCTTTAGATATTATTGATGGCAAGGATACCCAGATGCTATACTTAGAATTGAACTATTGTCTCAGTAGATACTGGCGGTACCTTCCAACAAAAGGTTAGGAAATTGTATCTATGATTTATTCTTATATTTAATCTCTTCAGTTCCCTCCCCTTCTATATTCACAAACGACTTTAAAAACAAACCACTTAATAAAAACAACTTTAAAAGAAAGCCACTTAATAAAAACATCATAGTGGAACAATAGTGGGTTTTTCTCAGTAACCCCTCCAGGGGGAAAAATTGAAAATTTGCCCCCAAATGCCCTTCAACACATATGCCAAGGTACAAGAGAGGCCTTTTTACAACAAGAGGTGACACAGAAGTCACAACCCATTTACTTCCTATATTTTAAAAACCCTCTCCTAGGCTAAAATGGATCAGCCTCTCCACCCAAATTGTTGTGAAAATGCCCAACATCTGGAGCAGGGTTGGCGGCAAATACAAGTGTTTTTTTGATCCCTGAAGGGCCACAAAATTGTCCAGGGGGCTGTAAGCAGCCCATGGGTTGTGTTTTATTTAGAGTTATTTACAGTATTTAGGGATCTCTAGTCTAGGGCATTAAAATAATTAGCACACACACACACACACGGTCTCCGGTATTTGCCCACACCTATAGAGTATTCAGCTTAGCCAATTTCAATGATAACCATTACCTCTCTCACATGGGAAAAATTCATGTACCTCTTACTCCCAATGCGTCTGTTCTGGTCAATGAAGTATTGTTTTAAAAGATTGAACATATAGATACTCAGCAATATTTCACAGATGAAAACCAGGACATGTGTGGCAAAGCAAAATCACAGTATGGCCAAAATGGCAATAATTAATGTAGTATAATACACAAACCAGGAGAAGCTGCAGCAATATGCTTTTGCCTGATCCTACTGGGAAGAGTAAGATTCTACCTCCTCCTCTCTTCTCCTTGCTCAGTTAATGGAATACAAAACTGTTGCACTTTGAACTGAGTTTCCAGCAAACAGAGTAAGATGAGGACAAAGGGGGAAAATGGGAGGAGTAGAGAGAAACGGAGACATTTTAAAAGACACTGAAAAAGTAGGATGACAAATAATTGGGGACCGTCCTTGCCAAACAGGGCTGTAGGGATGTACAAGGACATCTGCTACTTGTATACTATTTAAATTTTAGCAGATTTGTCATAAACTGCAGTAGAATTAGAAAGGCTAAGCATCATGAGAGTCACCCACTGGTGGCCTCCACTGCTCATAAAGATTTGTTGCTGGTAACAAAACATAAAGATTTGTTGCTGGGGGAGTGACTTTTCCAAATTTCACTGGGGCTTGAATCTGCTCTCAGTGGCACTACTAGGATACTATCAGGTATGTGGCAACATTCAGGGGAAAGGCTAATGTGCGTGCCCACATCCAAAAAGGTGAACATTTGCACAAGAGCAGGTGTTTCAGGTGGAAACTTCTCTTCTATACATTATATACTATAATCCTCTCTGTTTATGCAACCAAATGGGGCAGTGATGGAATACAAATATTTATAGGCTGTAAGAAGAGAGTTGACAAATGCATAGCGAGCAGGAGAGTGGACGGCGGTTACAATTCTGCTTCCTTCTCCCCCACCCTCCCAAGCTGGAACATGAAAAGAGCTTCTGCCTTTCTGACTGCACTGGAATACTTCTCTGGACAAGCCTCCCTCCTTTTTTTCTGTCTTTCAATACCATCATTATATAATTTTGCTGCTTATTAGTTAGGAAGATTAGATTAATTAAACACAATCATAGAATCATAGAATCACAGAGTTGGAAGAGACCACAAGGGCCATCCATCCAACCCCCTATCGTGCAGGAACTCCCATTCAACGCATCCCCGACAGATGGCCATCCAACCTCTGCTTAAAGACCTCTAAGGAAGGAGACTCCACCACACTCCGAGGGAGTGTGTTCCACTGTTGAACAGCCCTTCCTGTTGTGATTACAAAGTATTCTTCATTTACTCCCTGATGTGCTGAGCATTTGCCAAGAGAACTGTAAAAGATTCCTTTATGTCACATTGTTTACACAATGACACATCTAAAACATTGTTAGCACCACCTTGTGCAGAATCCAAGAAACCTTAAGATTAAAGCTGTTTGTTATTTTGGTGTGTTACCCAGAAAAACTGCATTTGGCAAGCAGTAATATTGACTAGATTTTATCTTGAGGAGTTTAATGGCTACCAGTTTCTCTCTTTATAGTTTTATTCTTGAGGGGGAGAGAAAGGCAGGCCTGTTCCTTCTAGAAGAAAGAAGAGCCCTCCCCTCATCCACCATCTTGAGGGGGAGAGAAAGGCAGACCTGTTCCTTCTAGAAGAAAGAAGAGCCCTCCCCTCATCCACCATCTTGAGGGGGAGAGAAAGGCAGGCCTGTTCCTTCTAGAAGAAAGAAGAGCCCTCCCCTCATCCACCATCTTGAGGGGGAGAGAAAGGCAGGCCAGTGCCTTCTAGAAGCAAGAAGAGCCCTCCCCTCATCCACCATCTTGAGGGGGAGAGAAAGGCAGGCCAGTGCCTTCTAGAAGAAAGAAGAGCCCTCCCCTCATCCACCATCTTGAGGGGGAGAGAAAGGCAGGCCAGTGCCTTCTAGAAGCAAGAAGAGCCCTCCCCTCATCCACCATCTTGAGGGGGAGAGAAAGGCAGGCCAGTGCCTTCTAGAAGAAAGAAGAGCCCTCCCCTCATCCACCATCTTGAGGGGGAGAGAAAGGCAGGCCTGTTCCTTCTAGAAGAAAGAAGAGCCCTCCCCTCATCCACCATCTTGAGGGGGAGAGAAAGGCAGGCCAGTGCCTTCTAGAAGAAAGAAGAGCCCTCCCCTCATCCACCATCTTGAGGGGGAGAGAAAGGCAGGCCTGTTCCTTCTAGAAGAAAGAAGAGCCCTCCCCTCATCCACCATCTTGAGGGGGAGAGAAAGGCAGGCCAGTGCCTTCTAGAAGAAAGAAGAGCCCTCCCCTCATCCACCATCTTGAGGGGGAGAGAAAGGCAGGCCAGTGCCTTCTAGAAGAAAGAAGAGCCCTCCCCTCATCCACCATCTTGAGGGGGAGAGAAAGGCAGGCCAGTGCCTTCTAGAAGAAAGAAGAGCCCTCCCCTCATCCACCATCTTGAGGGGGAGAGAAAGGCAGGCCAGTGCCTTCTAGAAGAAAGAAGAGCCCTCCCCTCATCCACCATCTTGAGTGGGAGAGAAAGGCAGGCCTGTTCCTTCTAGAAGAAAGAAGAGCCCTCCCCTCATCCACCATCTTGAGGGGGAGAGAAAGGCAGGCCAGTGCCTTCTAGAAGAAAGAAGAGCCCTCCCCTCATCCACCATCTTGAGGGGGAGAGAAAGGCAGGCCAGTGCCTTCTAGAAGAAAGAAGAGCCCTCCCCTCATCCACCATCTTGAGGGGGAGAGAAAGGCAGGCCAGTGCCTTCTAGAAGAAAGAAGAGCCCTCCCCTCATCCACCATCTTGAGTGGGAGAGAAAGGCAGGCCTGTTCCTTCTAGAAGAAAGAAGAGCCCTCCCCTCATCCACCATCTTGAGGGGGAGAGAAAGGCAGGCCAGTGCCTTCTAGAAGAAAGAAGAGCCCTCCCCTCATCCACCATCTTGAGGGGGAGAGAAAGGCAGGCCTGTTCCTTCTAGAAGCAAGAAGAGCCCTCCCCTCATCCACCATCTTGAGGGGGAGAGAAAGGCAGGCCAGTGCCTTCTAGAAGAAAGAAGAGCCCTCCCCTCATCCACCATCTTGAGGGGGAGAGAAAGGCAGGCCTGTTCCTTCTAGAAGAAAGAAGAGCCCTCCCCTCATCCACCATCTTGAGGGGGAGAGAAAGGCAGGCCAGTGCCTTCTAGAAGCAAGAAGAGCCCTCCCCTCATCCACCATCTTGAGGGGGAGAGAAAGGCAGGCCAGTGCCTTCTAGAAGAAAGAAGAGCCCTCCCCTCATCCACCATCTTGAGGGGGAGAGAAAGGCAGGCCTGTTCCTTCTAGAAGAAAGAAGAGCCCTCCCCTCATCCACCATCTTGAGGGGGAGAGAAAGGCAGGCCAGTGCCTTCTAGAAGAAAGAAGAGCCCTCCCCTCATCCACCATCTTGAGGGGGAGAGAAAGGCAGGCCTGTTCCTTCTAGAAGAAAGAAGAGCCCTCCCCTCATCCACCATCTTGAGGGGGAGAGAAAGGCAGGCCAGTGCCTTCTAGAAGAAAGAAGAGCCCTCCCCTCATCCACCATCTTGAGGGGGAGAGAAAGGCAGGCCAGTGCCTTCTAGAAGAAAGAAGAGCCCTCCCCTCATCCACCATCTTGAGGGGGAGAGAAAGGCAGGCCAGTGCCTTCTAGAAGAAAGAAGAGCCCTCCCCTCATCCACCATCTTGAGGGGGAGAGAAAGGCAGGCCAGTGCCTTCTAGAAGAAAGAAGAGCCCTCCCCTCATCCACCATCTTGAGTGGGAGAGAAAGGCAGGCCTGTTCCTTCTAGAAGAAAGAAGAGCCCTCCCCTCATCCACCATCTTGAGGGGGAGAGAAAGGCAGGCCAGTGCCTTCTAGAAGAAAGAAGAGCCCTCCCCTCATCCACCATCTTGAGGGGGAGAGAAAGGCAGGCCAGTGCCTTCTAGAAGAAAGAAGAGCCCTCCCCTCATCCACCATCTTGAGGGGGAGAGAAAGGCAGGCCAGTGCCTTCTAGAAGAAAGAAGAGCCCTCCCCTCATCCACCATCTTGAGTGGGAGAGAAAGGCAGGCCTGTTCCTTCTAGAAGAAAGAAGAGCCCTCCCCTCATCCACCATCTTGAGGGGGAGAGAAAGGCAGGCCAGTGCCTTCTAGAAGAAAGAAGAGCCCTCCCCTCATCCACCATCTTGAGGGGGAGAGAAAGGCAGGCCTGTTCCTTCTAGAAGCAAGAAGAGCCCTCCCCTCATCCACCATCTTGAGGGGGAGAGAAAGGCAGGCCTGTTCCTTCTAGAAGAAAGAAGAGCCCTCCCCTCATCCACCATCTTGAGGGGGAGAGAAAGGCAGGCCTGTTCCTTCTAGAAGCAAGAAGAGCCCTCCCCTCATCCACCATCTTGAGGGGGAGAGAAAGGCAGGCCTGTTCCTTCTAGAAGAAAGAAGAGCCCTCCCCTCATCCACCATCTTGAGGGGGAGAGAAAGGCAGGCCTGTTCCTTCTAGAAGAAAGAAGAGCCCTCCCCTCATCCACCATCTTGAGGGGGAGAGAAAGGCAGGCCAGTGCCTTCTAGAAGAAAGAAGAGCCCTCCCCTCATCCACCATCTTGAGGGGGAGAGAAAGGCAGGCCTGTTCCTTCTAGAAGAAAGAAGAGCCCTCCCCTCATCCACCATCTTGAGGGGGAGAGAAAGGCAGGCCTGTTCCTTCTAGAAGCAAGAAGAGCCCTCCCCTCATCCACCATCTTGAGGGGGAGAGAAAGGCAGGCCTGTTCCTTCTAGAAGAAAGAAGAGCCCTCCCCTCATCCACCATCTTGAGTGGGAGAGAAAGGCAGGCCTGTTCCTTCTAGAAGAAAGAAGAGCCCTCCCCTCATCCACCATCTTGAGGGGGAGAGAAAGGCAGGCCAGTGCCTTCTAGAAGAAAGAAGAGCCCTCCCCTCATCCACCATCTTGAGGGGGAGAGAAAGGCAGGCCTGTTCCTTCTAGAAGAAAGAAGAGCCCTCCCCTCATCCACCATCTTGAGGGGGAGAGAAAGGCAGGCCTGTTCCTTCTAGAAGCAAGAAGAGCCCTCCCCTCATCCACCATCTTGAGGGGGAGAGAAAGGCAGGCCAGTGCCTTCTAGAAGAAAGAAGAGCCCTCCCCTCATCCACCATCTTGAGGGGGAGAGAAAGGCAGGCCAGTGCCTTCTAGAAGAAAGAAGAGCCCTCCCCTCATCCACCATCTTGAGGGGGAGAGAAAGGCAGGCCTGTTCCTTCTAGAAGCAAGAAGAGCCCTCCCCTCATCCACCATCTTGAGGGGGAGAGAAAGGCAGGCCAGTGCCTTCTAGAAGCAAGAAGAGCCCTCCCCTCATCCACCATCTTGAGGGGGAGAGAAAGGCAGGCCTGTTCCTTCTAGAAGAAAGAAGAGCCCTCCCCTCATCCACCATCTTGAGGGGGAGAGAAAGGCAGGCCTGTTCCTTCTAGAAGAAAGAAGAGCCCTCCCCTCATCCACCATCTTGAGGGGGAGAGAAAGGCAGGCCAGTGCCTTCTAGAAGAAAGAAGAGCCCTCCCCTCATCCACCATCTTGAGGGGGAGAGAAAGGCAGGCCAGTGCCTTCTAGAAGAAAGAAGAGCCCTCCCCTCATCCACCATCTTGAGGGGGAGAGAAAGGCAGGCCAGTGCCTTCTAGAAGAAAGAAGAGCCCTCCCCTCATCCACCATCTTGAGGGGGAGAGAAAGGCAGGCCAGTGCCTTCTAGAAGAAAGAAGAGCCCTCCCCTCATCCACCATCTTGAGGGGGAGAGAAAGGCAGGCCTGTTCCTTCTAGAAGCAAGAAGAGCCCTCCCCTCATCCACCATCTTGAGGGGGAGAGAAAGGCAGACCTGTTCCTTCTAGAAGCAAGAAGAGCCCTCCCCTCATCCACCATCTTGAGGGGGAGAGAAAGGCAGGCCAGTGCCTTCTAGAAGCAAGAAGAGCCCTCCCCTCATCCACCATCTTGAGGGGGAGAGAAAGGCAGGCCTGTTCCTTCTAGAAGAAAGAAGAGCCCTCCCCTCATCCACCATCTTGAGGGGGAGAGAAAGGCAGGCCTGTTCCTTCTAGAAGAAAGAAGAGCCCTCCCCTCATCCACCATCTTGAGGGGGAGAGAAAGGCAGGCCTGTTCCTTCTAGAAGAAAGAAGAGCCCTCCCCTCATCCACCATCTTGAGGGGGAGAGAAAGGCAGGCCTGTTCCTTCTAGAAGAAAGAAGAGCCCTCCCCTCATCCACCATCTTGAGGGGGAGAGAAAGGCAGGCCAGTGCCTTCTAGAAGCAAGAAGAGCCCTCCCCTCATCCACCATCTTGAGGGGGAGAGAAAGGCAGGCCTGTTCCTTCTAGAAGAAAGAAGAGCCCTCCCCTCATCCACCATCTTGAGGGGGAGAGAAAGGCAGGCCAGTGCCTTCTAGAAGAAAGAAGAGCCCTCCCCTCATCCACCATCTTGAGGGGGAGAGAAAGGCAGGCCTGTTCCTTCTAGAAGCAAGAAGAGCCCTCCCCTCATCCACCATCTTGAGGGGGAGAGAAAGGCAGACCTGTTCCTTCTAGAAGCAAGAAGAGCCCTCCCCTCATCCACCATCTTGAGGGGGAGAGAAAGGCAGGCCAGTGCCTTCTAGAAGCAAGAAGAGCCCTCCCCTCATCCACCATCTTGAGGGGGAGAGAAAGGCAGGCCTGTTCCTTCTAGAAGAAAGAAGAGCCCTCCCCTCATCCACCATCTTGAGGGGGAGAGAAAGGCAGGCCTGTTCCTTCTAGAAGAAAGAAGAGCCCTCCCCTCATCCACCATCTTGAGGGGGAGAGAAAGGCAGGCCTGTTCCTTCTAGAAGAAAGAAGAGCCCTCCCCTCATCCACCATCTTGAGGGGGAGAGAAAGGCAGGCCTGTTCCTTCTAGAAGAAAGAAGAGCCCTCCCCTCATCCACCATCTTGAGGGGGAGAGAAAGGCAGGCCAGTGCCTTCTAGAAGCAAGAAGAGCCCTCCCCTCATCCACCATCTTGAGGGGGAGAGAAAGGCAGGCCTGTTCCTTCTAGAAGAAAGAAGAGCCCTCCCCTCATCCACCATCTTGAGGGGGAGAGAAAGGCAGGCCTGTTCCTTCTAGAAGAAAGAAGAGCCCTCCCCTCATCCACCATCTTGAGGGGGAGAGAAAGGCAGGCCTGTTCCTTCTAGAAGAAAGAAGAGCCCTCCCCTCATCCACCATCTTGAGGGGGAGAGAAAGGCAGGCCTGTTCCTTCTAGAAGAAAGAAGAGCCCTCCCCTCATCCACCATCTTGAGGGGGAGAGAAAGGCAGGCCTGTTCCTTCTAGAAGAAAGAAGAGCCCTCCCCTCATCCACCATCTTGAGGGGGAGAGAAAGGCAGGCCTGTTCCTTCTAGAAGAAAGAAGAGCCCTCCCCTCATCCACCATCTTGAGGGGGAGAGAAAGGCAGGCCTGTTCCTTCTAGAAGAAAGAAGAGCCCTCCCCTCATCCACCATCTTGAGGGGGAGAGAAAGGCAAACCAGAGCTCCAACAGGCCTTGCCTGAAGGGTTTTCTGCACTTAAAAAGAAAGTTCTACCTGTTGCCACTGCCGCAGAAAAAACAGAGGCTTTTCTTCATATATTCTATGACATGCTGTCACTCCAGAACACCTAAAAGAAACTTAAAGCAAGCTCCAAAGCCCCCGGAACATCTGGATTTTTATTATGTTGTTTTGATTTTTGTATTATTACTTTATTTTGTAAACCGCTTTGATCTATTTGGAAAGGCGGTATATAAATAAAATGTATTATTATTATTATTATTATTATTATTATTCCATGCTGTCTGTTTTCTGTGAGATGGCCTATCCAAAGAAGATACGGCATGAGAGCATGTTATTATCACAGCTGTATGATTCATTACTGTATCAATTGGACCTGTGGAATTTCAATGACTTTTTTTTACCATAAACCTGATGCAGGTGGAGGACAGGAAATATCAAGTGAGCATAGAAATAGGGTAAACTGAAGACATTCCTTCTATATCCCTCCCCATCCTCTTCAATAATTCCTTTCCATCAGGACTCACTCAAGACATTTTGCTCCCCAAGACAGAGCAGAAAATGATATTCTCCAGCCACAGGTCAAGGCAAGTTGGCAAAAATCCAGAGCTAAATAAGTCATTTTGGTCCAAAAGGCAGACAACCCCATAAGCATCTCTCCGCACCACTGCAAGTAAAAATACAATAATGGCTAAGCATTTGCTGACCTTTTGATATGCAACATCTGCAGCCTGAGGTGCCATTTCACCCTGCCTATGGACAGAATCTACTCTGGTTTCTCTGAACAGCTGTTCCAAGCGTTCTTCCTCAGTGAAGCTCAGCAGCCCTACTGAGGTTATGGTCTTTAGGAAACAAGGATATTCACTTTCAGTGAGGATATGATAACTAAAAAAACTTTTATCTGTATTTTATTTAGATAATTACAGTACAGCCCTAAACATATTCCCTTAGAAGTAAATCCAGCTGAGTTCAAGGCTTACCCCAGGCAATTTTATGTTTTTAACAGAATTTTAATAGAACCTTTCCTGATTCATTGTGCATTTTATTAATTTAATTGATCTAAGTGACCATGAAAGCCTACAAGATTTATCTCATCTAAAAAGCATATACACCATATCTACCAAACATAATTTTCACAAGCTAATTGTATTTGTTGACCTATCTGAAATTCTGAGCTGGCCAGAAGCATCCCATATTCTCAAAGGAGTTGTGCAGCTTTGTGCATTTAAGATTTTAACTCATATGCACTTTTTCAACTGAAACATTACTAGGTATTTTTATAGAATTTGTGTATTCTGCACTTTTAAAACGACTCCTTGGAGACTACATAAATCCTTAGTTTACAAATAAATCTAACAGCACTAAAGGATTTTTATTTGCTTGAAGAAGAAAAATTAAAGGTGAAGAAATTGAAAACAACCCTTTCCAGTTATACAGACAGGTTATAACTCATCTCTGTTGCGGGTTTTTAAGCAATAAAGGACAACATTGGTCATTTGGGAAGAATACACCTTCTCTGTCGTCCCCTTTCCCCTGTCTCACAGTTGTGCTTCTTTCCTTTCATTCATTCTGTAGATAAGACCAAATGGGTAATGGCTGTAGATAATTGCAACATCCTTTCCAACCCTTCAGTCCAGTACAGAAACACTGACAATTGTCTTTATCTGCAAATGAATAATTGATGTGTTTATTTTGACAAGAAAACTGTTCCAGTTCTGAGAAAAGGAAAAGAAGAAAAGGCCACAATAACAGGAGGAAGTGCTGTCCCTTAGATGACCCTTTATTACCATAAACTGCAGTAGAATTGGAATGGCACCTTCATAAAGAAACCTAGGGGCCATCCTGAAAACCTGGCCTGAGCGCAGAGTTGGGGGCACAGCATCTTGATGATGCATACCCAACTCCACCCCCCAGGGTGCCCTGATGCCATGCGCCGCATGCTGCTCCAAATGGTGTGCGGCATCATGGCATGCCTCCAGCACTGCATCCAGATGATGCAGTGCTGAAGGGGTGCCATATAACTGCTTTTTGCAGCTCCTTTTTGTGCCCCTGGAAGGCTGGATTGGGGCCATGGCGTAAGGTTGCAGAGGTCCCGATCTGGCTGAAGAAGGGGCTGCTGGATGCCACCCATTCAGGGGTGTTTGCACAGCCCCCTAACCTACATTTGTAGAATAACAGTGAAACTACTGTAAATATTATTATCATTGTACAAGTGATCCCAATTCTGCATTTGCAAAATAATGGGAACGGCGGAACAAGGATTCAAGTTTGCTGGAGGATCTGCTGATATAAAAAAGGTGAAGAGCGAGCTTAACTACATGGCCGGGATGGGTGAATTTTTTTTTAAACTGCTCAGCACGATGGCACATCCAAGGGTGAAGATACAATGAGTTAAGCTTTCCTTTTTCTCAGAGTAGGAACTAGTTACAAGTGATGTAGTTACCCATAAGAATGATTTTATTTTATTTATTTGTTTTTTGGTAATAAGGGAGCAATGTTAAGATCAGGAACAACATCAAAAAGTGTGTGTGTGTATAAGAAACAATACTTTCAATCAATGAAAAACCCACACACAATAACAACAACAAAATTCCTTTCCAGGTTTTGCTATGAATTGCACAATAAAATATCTTTTTATAAGTAACTTTCCAAGCTCTATTCTTTCCCACCCACAAATGCATATTGACCCACAACCTTACATTAGCATGACAATGGAATCATAGGATTGTGAACCCCCTCTTTTCCTGGTAATTAGTGGTTTTTAAAGATAGTATCCTGACTAAAAATGTGGAAGGCACATTTTTAATTTATAATCTGAAGCAGTGGGAAAGCCATTTCAATACTAGATTCAAATATTAACAGAGTTACATGTGCTCAGAAAGTTATAGTGGGCCGGTACAGACTGGCTCTTTAAGGTGCCCCCATCATGTGCTAGGGTTTTCTCGGGGCAGGGCTTCCACACGCCCCGCAACCCTAGCACGTGACAGGGGCATCATTGTTACATAGAGCAGTTTAAACAGCATATGTAATGATGTCGTTGCAGCTGTGCAGATTTTAGATGGAGCTGTGCAGTACATATGGAGTACAGGCACCCTATGGTGCCTTTTACCTTTGTGGCATCGCAACTGCGACACTAAAAAGGAGCAGGGTTTCCCTGCTCCTTTTTTAATGGTGCACCTTCACTGCAGCGTCTCGCAGCAAAAAAAGATGGCGCCAGACTGCCCTTTTTGGGCAGTCTGTACCACCCCAGTGTCTCCATATAGTGTCTATGATTAACATCTTCAGGTTTTTTTTTTTCCTTCTCCTGTTTGGTTTCTAACACCTTGCCTGATGAAAAGCCATTAAAGCTTCAAAAACTTGCAACATGCATATTGTGTATTTTGGTTGGCCAATAAAGGTATGGTGGTCCCCGGGTTACGAAGGTAATCCGTTCCGGATTACCTTTCGTAACCCGGAAGTCTTCGTTTCCCCAGGGACCGCATTAGGAGACGGACCACGGAGCCGATTTAAAGGGGCCGCGCGGTTTTTCTCCTTCACATCCCGGGGGATCCTTTGCATCCCGGGGGATGTTTTTTGGTCCCGCCGGTTTCGGGTCCCGGGGATTTCGTTCCCCGGGGGATTCGTAAACCGGAGGACCACTGTATCATTGTTTGGTGGATTTTTGATAGTATCTCCATTGTTAACAAAACATCAGAGATCAAAGTGCATTGCAGATGTCTTTAACACATCCTGCCAGGATTATATTTCTAGTTTTGATTCATTGGTAATGGGGCTCTCAAGGCCACCAAGGAAGCATTATCATAAGGCTTGCTTCAAAACTAGAAAAAAATTATTAGCTTAGGCTGTAGTGTTGTCAGCATGGGTGGGAAGGCTTTGTTCTCCACATCAGACAGATGTGCATTTCTACTTATTTAGTATGTGGAGATAATATTCCATTAGCATCTGATATTCTGTTGAAATCTCAACAGAGTAAAAGGGGAGTTATCTGGGGCTTACGCAAAATAAAAGAAGGCCAAAATTCAAAAATGATGCTAATGATAAATACCCTTTTTGAAACTGACTCTTCTGATCTCCGCTGTTGCTTTAAAAATGTAATATTGGAGAGGGCTATGGCAGAAAAAAATTAAACAGGGATCTATTAAATTGGCCTTTGGTCCCATTAAGCACACAGTTCAATGAAAGTTCAACACAAAAATTCCCAACTCAGCAGAATGGACTTTTCAATGCTCTGCCAAATAACAGTGCAATGGCCAGTGCCCTGAAGCATTTTCAAAATGATGAAGGGCAATAGCTGAGAGATTGAGCACTGCTAAAAGTTTGATTCCTGCCATCCTGTTAGAAATTCTTAGGCAGCAGAAATACTCTGCCTAAGACTGTAGAGCAAGAAAAGAGCTAGGCAATGTTATCTTTAGACAACAACTCACTGAATCCCAAAGCTAGCATAGCTGGTGGCTTTCCTGCTGACTGGGGCAGTGGGGGGGGGGGCACAGTACAAAAACAATTTTCCACCTCTGAAAGCATAAGGAACCTGTTTTTCTGTCAAGAGATTTGGTTGTTCTATGGGGGGGTATATATTGTGGTATACAATATTTTGTAAGAAAAGTGTGCCATTTTATGACAAAGAAAAATAGTATTTGCCTTTAGAAAGCATACTCTTTCACTGTATGATTAGTATATGGACTACAGTTAAAGAAAAATCAATGACCTTAACAGGACACCAATACAGATAAATGTATAATTGGTAAATACTTGCTTTATTTGTTCTCTCACACAAGAACAAAACAATTCAAAAATTTTCTCACCACCAGGCAAGCTTATAGGCGTTTTTACATATATGCCTTTTGTGCTTTTGAACAAAAATATAGTGTGGTTGTGTAAACTACAATGAGTTTGGTTCAGAAAAATTATTTTGCACGGTATAGAATTATTTGTACAAGTTTTTCTTGGAAAAAATCCCCAAAATACTGAAAAGCTCTGATTACATGTTGAAACACATTCACTGACCACTTCAGAACATTCTGTATGCACAAAGTAAATGGAACAAACAATAAATAATCTGAAAGGCTTAGAACAAGGTCTATATTGAAAATATGGTGAAAAATAAAATCATTTGATGCATGAGGGGAATGGGAAACACTTAAATGGAAGATTCTGAGACAGAACAAAGTCTGACATCACATATTGATTGGAAACAACCAGAAACATCCTTAGTTGAATATATGTTGATTTTAATTGCTTTTCAGCTCTAGTTCTTACAGAAACCATATTTTAAATCATTAGCAAAATTAATTCTTTCAGCAAGCCATGAAACAAAGATCAAACGGGGGGAGTGGTTTATTGTGCTAAGTCCTGTTCTCTGTAGCCTTTTTCAGGTGTTTATGATCATCCTGTTGAAGTGGCCTAGCACCATCCCATCATCACTATACCTGCTTCCTCAAACCCTGGCCTCCCCAGGCTGAGCAGAGAAGTATGGAGACTTCTGCTTAAATAAAGGAAGGTCAGGGGTTTGGGGACAAGGCTTGGCAACATGATTTCTAGACTACAACTCACAGAATCTTACTGCCAGCATAGCTCAAGGACACTGAGTTGTAGTCCAAAAACACAATTTTTCTGAGCTCGGCCCAAAAGATTGTGGCTGACACATATTGAGGCATGGGGGGAAAGGTCAATATGCACAGCACCATGCTCCTTACATGTATTGATATTCCTTGTTTTGGAGTAATTCTGCACTGGGGCTTGTGACTCCTAATGGCATTCCAGAATTTCTGGAACAGCAACTTTACATGAAGCACCAGGCAGAGCCAGTTTTGAATACCCTCTGAGTGTCACAGGAAGAAAGGGAATTTTGTTTTGGTGTACTCCTGTTCTCTGAATCTCATGAAAGGCAATGCAGATGCTCTTTGCTTGTTGTTGCATAGGAAGTGCTATCACAAATGTTCTAATATGCCCTTTGGGAGCCATGACAAAACATGTTTTAAGCAGACCAGAGTAATTTATTACTGAACCTAGTCTAAAGGGCATAGAAGTCATAAAGAACCAGTTCTAATAGCTCTCATTTAAAAGAATATACCACTTCTAAGGGAAGTGTAGTTTGAGGAGTAAAAACTATTGGGTCAAAAGCAACAGTCAATATTTTAGAAGTCTTTTTTATGTTAAAAAGGGGTCTTTGCATTCAAACCAACTAAGAAGGGAAAAATTCACATGTGGAAAACAAAAAAATACTGTACAGAAAAGTTTCATGTCCCATAACCATTATGGTTCATGCCATGGGCCAGAGTTAGAGAACCTTGGGAATATAATTGGGAATGCAGAGATTGTATACATTGCAAGTGGGTTGTGGTGGAGACAGAGGGGTTATGTTGGTTGCTGATGTCCATATGTTTAACAGATGTTATATTTATTATGTCCTACCTGTTACCATATGATTTATCTGTTGGGATGTTATATCTGTTATGTCCTACCTGTTATCATGTGATTTATCTGTTGGGATGCCCAGCATCCAACTCAGTTGTTATAGTATATGGGAACTTAACAGTCATAATGATATTATTTGCTTTAGTTGACTGGTATTAAAATGAACTGGTGAATTAATTGCCTTTTGAATGCTAGATAAAATGGATGCCTGCCTATGTAAAGAGAAGTTGACTGTATATAATGAAGAAGTCAACCAATAGTATGTGGTGGAAAGAGAGTATATGAAGTAGATATATACTGTGATAAAGTTCATCAGGGGATCAATGTTAGATTATATCATAGAGTTTGCTAGAAGGATTATTGTGTGTGATATACCAGTGTAACAGTCTACCCAGTGCAGGATGGAATCCTGGGATGGGGAATGCTTGTAAGAACGTGGGGTTGCTTATGAGAGTCAGGTGTGGTGCTATCACTGTGAGATGAGGGACATGTTTATGATTCTATCCATCTGGATGCTGTCCTGCCTCAAAGAGATGGGAGTAGTGAAAACAGCTTGATTGTCCTGTGTGAAAGAGTATGATGTTTCGGAGTTATATTAAAAATAACATGGTGGTGGGAATATGGTAAAAAAGTTACTCGAGCAGGAATTTTAAAATTAAACTGACCAATGGTGGCTGTTGTTTGACTTTGGGGGGTGGGATCCCCAAAAGAACTGTATACAGGTGTGTGTTACCAAATGTGTCTTAGAGCTGACAATTTTTCCAATGTCACTAAGTGCCTGTTATTCTGCGTTTTCTTTTCTTCAATAAATCCATTCTGAGAAATAATCCAGTGTTTGGGTATTGGTGAGGGGAGAGCTTGTTTAGCAGAGAATGTGACAAAAAGTCACACTCAAAGGGAGTCAGTGAACTCAAAAGAAGGGCCTTCCCCCAGAACATCCCTCTCCATTACAACACAAAACACAGACAGAACACTCCCAATTGGCTAGCCTCAATGGCACATCCAGAAACAAGCCTGAGTCCCAAGGCATCTCCTCACATGGCAAATCCATTCTGCCACTCCCCTCCATCTATTTTTATCAAGAAGATAACCCTGATGAATACAATCCCAGTCCCAGTCCCCTCAACTCTGCCACTCCTCATTCCTTCCTCCCGCACCAACTGATGGGCTCATACCTAGTGCCCATCCTACCTGTGCACATGTGGAACCTTTTTCTTTACCATAAACAACCTAAGCAGAAGAAGGAACTGCACCCAAGTCCATCAGGCACCTTGTCCATTCCTTACAAAACTTCATTCTGAAGTCAGCTGAACCCAGTTTATACCACAGTGGGGGAAAGGGATCTTTATCTTTCATATAATCCATCCCACACACTGTTCTGGACAGTGGCCAGCACACACAAACACACACCGATAAGAAGGGCTCAGCAAGGAACTAGCTCTGCAGCTGGGAGAAAGTCTACAGACCTTAGTATTGTCCAAAATGGTAAACCAGAAGCCAAAGCCAGAGTCAGGACTGGAGAAGTCACAGAAATCAGTTTGGTCCAAGGTCAGGGAAAGGAGAAGGCAACAGTAGTCCAGTTCGTTCCAAAGTCATAGGGTCAAGGCAAACAAGAGTTCAAGAAACACGGAGCCAGTGCCAGCAAGCACACACCAAAGGATCTTGCAATAAGTTCTAGCAAAGGGATGGCGTCACACAGGTGGTTAAATAGGAGACACCCTCCCTGTTGCCAGCTGTGACTTATCTGCAGATTGCTTTTCTGCAAGCCTGCAGGCAAGCACTCTCAGCTCTCCTTTCCTTAAAGGAAGGGACCTTCAAGCTTGGTTCTTCCTTAGAGGCCACACTCAGCTGCTGAGCCTCTGAAGGAAGCTCCACAGTGCTTGAGCCTTGCTGAGCCTCCACTCCTGGAGCTGAAATGGCAGGGCTGGGGTCTGGCATGGCAGAACTGGGACCTGGTCTAGCCTCCAACTCCTCTTGCACCTGAGGAGCAATATCCTCCTCCTCATCCTCCAATTCCACCTCTTGGCTGGCCATGACACACACTCAGGTCCTCTGGGGAAAATCTGTTACAACCAATAAAAAACAGGTTATCCACAATTGCCCAGAGGACCTTTTCAGCTATCGCTCCCAGACTATGGAATGGCCTGCCAGATGAGATCCGTCATATAACCACCTTAGAGAGCTTTTAAAAAGCTGTTAAGACAGATCTCTTCTATCAGGTGTTTCCTGAATAGACGCCCGGCCACCAAAGAGACAAAGAAATGAATCCGATCCCGTTTGATGTATGCTTGTCCATGGTTGTTGCTGTTGTTTTATTGTGTAAATTGTCATTGATTTTTAACAGGTTTTAATTGTAAAATGTTTAATTCTATTCTAAGGGAGGGAAGGTTGGGGACTATGTTGTGTATAATTTTTAATGTTGTAAGCCACCCCGATTGCCAGAGTGCAGATGGGGCGGCATATAAATTATTATTATTGTTATTGGCTACCAATCAAGAAGCAACACATGAAGCAAAATCATAGCCTTTATTGATCAGCATCCACAAAAGAAGAGATTTCAAAAGGAAAAGATACATGTGGGGTTGCCAAAAAGTTTTCAACAATATTCATGTTCCTTTGGACATTAGCTCAACAAACAGCTGGGCAGCAGGTAAAGTTGCCCCTTAAGGCACTAGCTCCATGTAAAGAACATCACCCCCTGCTGCATAACTGCCTGCCAGGCAGTTTGCCAAGATACAGGAGAACCAATAGATTAACAACTTCATGGAGAAACAGCTGGAAGCATCCTGGTCCAAGGGGTGACCCACATGGTCTTCAGGCTGGATTGTCTACCTCTGGAAGAGCAGCCTGTAAAGAGCAGAGAGAATAAGTAGTAACAGTCAGTATCGCAAACACATGGCCCTGAACCTGGATGCACAGTAGCAGTTTGTGAGAAAATGAGAGGGAAGAGTGGTACTTGGACCGGTAACTATCTCAGACCAACCTAACTCGTAGGGTTGTTGTGAACATATTATGGGGGTGGAGCAAAAACCCTGTATAGGTTGATTCTCCTTTATCTGAAGCTTGTGACCAGAAGTGTTTTGGATTTCTGTTTTGTTTTTGTTTTTTCCAGATTTGGAATATTTGCACATACAGTGCATAATGAGATTTAGATATACTAAAGAGGGAATTCAAGTCTAAAGATGAAATTCATTCATGTTTCGTATACACCTTATACACATAGCCTGAATGTAATTTTATAGACAATATTTTCAATAATTTTGAGTATGATTTCAGAATTCTAGATAAGGAAGACTCTGGTCATCTTGGAGGACAGGAAGAAAATGTAATATCTAAATCAATGACACGTCTCAGTGGATTCCGTATGTAAGGTCCACATCTTACAGAGTTGCAGCAGAACAAAATACCCTACCATCACTACTACACCACAACAGCAGTGCACCTCTAGCTAGAGGCCAGCTGAACTTATCTTAGAGCAGTCTATTTTATCAGTGCCTGGTTCATGCAAGTTAACATGAAGTCAAAGCATTTATGGGAGGAGTGGCTTGGAAAGTTACTTGTGGCTTTTCTTCAACCACAAAAGCCAGGTACTGGTGAAATAAGTTGCTTGCTTCTCTGGCAGCAATCTCTGACACTCTCACTGCTTTTCTGCTTATGCAGGGAAGAACAAACCACTTGGGTAACAGTCTATTGAGCAGTGGTTTGGTGCTCTAAGCTCCTGGCCGCTGTAAGAATGTATATACCTCTTTCAGCTCAGTTGCATTGCACAGAAATAGGCTGTTCTGCTCCATCCATCTGGGCCGTGCTCCTACAAGACAAAAATGTCCATAAGTAATTGCCTAGCAATAGCAAAAAAGGAGTGCATGGCCTTTGCCAGTAAAGAGTTTATCTGTTTCAGGGGATGTGTGCCTCCCTCCTATGTGAGAGACACTGGTCTCCCCATGGTTGGCAGCAGAGGAAGGGGGAATATTGGAGCAACACAGTTCCAATAACACATCCTATTCACAATTGCCAAAGGGGGTTGGGCAGACAGGGGGACATTTGTAGCAGATAAACTTTGTACCATGGTTGGCACCTTCCATTACTTACCTGGGCGGTTAACTCTGTCGTGGACGTTTCAGTAACAGGGTGCTGTTGTGTATCTGTTTAAGGAGTCCCAAGGTGGGTACCTGTTAGGATTCTAATCAGAGAAGTGTTAGAAATGTGCTCAAATTCCTGTATGTTTCTGTGGAAAGAATATTTTATGCATTTTTTTTTCTTTTCTGTGCAAAGAGAAAGCATTTCCTTTCACCGAAATCTTCCATTGTAAGAAAGAGCCCCAAACCCACTCACCCCATCCATTTACACTATCTTCTGAGCTGTGATCTCCCTTTGTGGGGCAGTCTCAAATACATTCTGATTTGGAGCTTAACTGCACTGTATCTTACAGCCAATCATGGCAATATTTTTAATGCCTCCCACCCCTTAAATCATGGGAAAGAAATTTCTTCTCCCCAGCTCACAGCCAATCTGAAGTCCCATTGTCTTTGAGGACACAATTGTGGACTGGAGGAATATTGGATATAGCATTTTGCCATTTTATATAAGGGACACCACTTTATTGTGCCACTGTATTTAATGGGAGCACCAACTGATTTTAGTATCCAAATGGGGTCCTGGAACCAAACTCCAGTGGATACCAAGGGTCCACTGTATATCTGTAGAGCTCCTCTACTATAGGTTTTCTATGCCAGCAATATACTATGCCAGCTAGGAATAGAAAAGAATTAATCTTTGTCCAGTTTTTATTAAGAGTTTACCAAAGCTTGCCAGCTTCTTCATACATGTGGCAGAAAGAACCTGAGATTTATTTATTTTTTAATCGGTTTGAGCAGAAGAAAAACCTGACAGATTTGCCTATTCACATAGCCAGCTTTTAGTATTTAGTTCTTAAATTGTGGGTGAATCACCGTGTGCACAACCTATGGATGTAAATCTTTGTTTATTTTATTCCCCACATGCAGTAACATATAAATCCAATGTATTCCTCCACACTGCTTGAGTCTACAAAGATTTCAGCACAATTTTCAAGTGCCATTTGTACTTCTGGATTTTGTGCAAAAATACATGTGGTTTTTTTAAAAATAGAAAACATGTTCTGAAAAAGAAAAACCTATTTCCTGTGTAAAATGCTTTTTGCACAGGAGATAATATATTTTGAGCAAAGTGCACTGATTCCTATACAAAAATGTTTTGTTTTACACAGGAAACACATTTGCTGACCTCCCATCATATTTTCTGCACAGGATTTTGTTTGTAGAGAGATTTTGTAGCACCTTTGAGACTAACTGAAAGAAAGAAGTTGGCAGCATGAGCTTTCGTAGACTTCAGTCTACTTCCTCAGATGCATTTAGGGATTTAGTGTGTTTGTGAAAATTATATATACATATGCAAGTTGCATGCATTTACACAATTTGCACAAATGCACTGGTTCCTGCAAGGAAAATATGCTTTTGGGGTCAGGAAACTCAGAAATTCCCACAGAAATCAATGTATTTGAAGGTAAGAGAAACAAAGATTTTCTACGTCCATCACAAAAGGACTTCTACTCCATCCTGTAGCTTCTCAGCTGGCATGTTGTGAGTATAGGATGAGCTTATGAACCCCCTGCATATAAAGATTGTATAAGGGTTGGCTTGTATACCATGACACAGTTGTTTTGATTTTTAGACTGAAATCAATTCTTGCAGGTACATCTATCCTGTTACTGTCTGTAGGCTTGTTCTGTTGCTGATTCTGTATCCCTTCCCCTCACATAATTATCAGATCTCCCTGGAGATTGTCACATTGGTGATCTTAGCCAACTGGGAAATGTGAAAGGCTGGGATGACGTCACGAAAATAAGTAGCTAATCAAGCCTGGTTAAGTAATGTTATCACAAAGGACAAATTAACCTCAATGTTTCCATTTGTCTGCCGGTGGCAAAAGACAAGCACTGTGTTCCTTAAAATTTTAACAAGCTATTAGACATCTATTGACCTCTTTCTCAAATACAGATTTGCACGGATGGGGCTGCAGCTCCTTTAATGCTAATCCCTCCCATAACCACAAATTCAGTGACCTACTTCTCTAGAATTATATCAGCAGGGGTCTAACAACAGCTCTGAACACAGATTGTCATGTTGGACCAATGCGAGGCTGAAACAGACCGAAGTTATTCTGCCATGATTCAAAGAGTGAGTTCTTGTGTGTCCAAATCTAGGAACCATCAAAGCCTTTAAGATTCAGTGAACACAGTGAACAACTGAATTGAGGCTATTAGCTGATTATAAATGGAGCAGAACACAGGAGAGGATAAAAATGGGTTGAAGCTCCTTTGGCCATGAGAGGGAAGTGACCTTCTTCCAATTTTAACTGTATGACTCTAAGATTGAATATATATATATATATATATTCATGCAAACTTATACTGGCATGTTATGGACATAATGTTTACACAGGATGATGACAACTGTTTGTCAGCATTAACTGTTCAGTCACTGTCCTTCTACGGTGACAGAAAGGCATGAAACAAAAATGTGCAGATGAAGACTTGAAGAGTACAGAATGAAAAACAGATGACACACACACACAGTCAAAGAAAATGGAGGGATGGGGAAAGGAAGAATGCCCTTAATAAATGGCAAGCAGTTATTATTATTTTAATTAATTCATGTTTTAAAAGCCACAGTGTTTTCTTTGCACAAAATGGCTGTGTCTTCCTCCTCCTCCTAAATTTCTAATCCAAAGCACTACTACAAATCTAAATTAACCTGGGGTTCCATAGCTTGCAGCAAAACAGCTTCCCATAATGCTCCACATACATAAAGATTACTGCAGCTATCAATAATTACCAGCAGGTGGCAGTTTAAAAATAATAGTATTTATTGCCTTTCTCATTGTGAAACCTTCACTGCACCTTTTCATTTTGTTTTTTAAAGATCCCCCTATAACATTGCAATAAATTTTCAGCTACACCTTATTTAAAAAGCTGCGTCTAATATACGCCAGGGAGTGTTTAAAAATATGCCACTCTTGAAAAATTATTAACTGAGGGTTTGATTTGTTCAAACTTTTGTGTACATTCTGGAAAATCTGGACTGAAAACTCAGATGAATACTGTATTCTAACACAATGATGCTTCTTGGCAGAGGAAATACCACAGTCTCCACTTCCTAAATCTGAACTTTGCTTTCTTAAAAAAAATATTTATCTGCACAGCTAAATCTATCACTAACATTTATTACACGAACTGTTCTATATCTGCAAACCACAACCCAGTTTTTACTATTTCAAAAAATATATTGAGACAAAATACATTTACCTCTAACCCATGAGCTGCCTAAACATAAAGGAACTTTTCATATCAGTTATTATCTGGGTTTTAGCACATGGCTCTATCTAATTTTATTTGTAAATGATTCCATTTTCATATTTACAAGGAAGTTCATCTAACAAACTTACGTTATATGCACATACATTTAACCACATAATTGTGTTAACCAAGATTGTACTATATTCTGTTTATTACCTTAACCCTCCTTGCCTTATTTTTATAACCCTTCATTATTCAGTGCATAATTTTTATCAGCCACCCTTAATTTAATGTGATCTGTTAAGTTAAATATAACTTATCAGTTGCTGGCTGGAATATTAAGCAATGCAGTGAATCTTGCATAAAAATAAAAACTAAAGTAATTTATCCTTTGCATTAATTAGATCAGACAGCTCTCTTCCCTGGAAAGCTTAACTGCCTACCTCTTGCAAATACTTTCTTACAGCACTGATCTCACTATATGGTTTCTATAAGTTTTTCCACTAGTCTTTTGCATGGATGACTTATACTGCTGTAGTTAATAGTGAATAAACACAATGCCAATTACACATGTATGTTTAATGCTACTCAATGTATTTCATTTACTGTACTTGTTTAGTATGGCAGTAAAACAAGGTCTAGATGTAAAAGCCCTGGTGGCACAGTGGTTAAATGCCTGTACTGCAGCCACTCACTCAAAACCATAAGGTTGCAAGCTCAAGACCAGCAAAAGGGCTCAAGCTCGACTCAGGCTTGCATCCTTCCAAGGTCGCTAAAATGAGTGCCCAGATTGTTGGGGGCAAGTAGCTTGCAGTTGTAAACTACTTAGACACTTCTTAGGTGGTATGAAGCTGTATATAAATGAAGCTGTTTGTTTGTTTGTTTGTTTATGTGTTCCCTAACAACTTTAGAGTGCATCCTTACAATTTTATCCTTAACACAAATAACCCTCATTCTACAAGCCTGATCATTACATAATATCCCATACATGATTCAGAGGAAGTAAGCTGAAGTCTACGAAAGCTCATTCTATCAACTTCTTTTTTTCAGTGAGTCTCAAGGAGGCTACAAGATCCCTTTGTGTGCCGATTTTCCAGACTAATACGGCTATGTCTTCAAATAGCCTATGCTATTTATTGTGCTTTGTCTAACTGCACATACAAGAACAGCTGCTGAATGTTGGATCTATCTGACAAGGGTTATAGCTAAAAGCCTGATTCTCAAGGAGAACAATTTTGCTGTTATACTGAATTCTAAAATCATAAAGGTGATAGTATTTGTAACAGATATTTCAAGATGCATTATAAATGTACAGATTTATTCTTGATTATGTATGCTTTATAGGTGACAAAGAAAATGTATAAACTTCCACATACATTGACAGTAATCTCATTCTAGATCAGAGGTTGCACACTTACAAATAAATTAAAAAAGAAGGGAGACTCAGTTGCAGGTACACACTTAATGAAGCACAAGGATTCATGAAATGCATTGAAAGTAGTTCATGATCAAACCCATCAGCCTTAGCCCCAACCTCAGCATGTATATCAGGAAAGAAACTGCTATACATATGTATCGGGTTCATTCAGAGATACTGAAGCATAACATAATTTACCATGAAAATGCTACAACTTTATCTCTTAATTTTTAAAAATACTGTATTCACTAGTTCACCAGACATAAAATATCCTAAACACACATGCACATATGTACACACAGACTTGTGTTCTCTCTCTCTTTCTTTCTCTCTTATGTACACACACACTGCTAGATTTAAACAGGAGATGAAACGCCAGGCATAAACCTTCTGTCCATATGGAAAGTAAAGTGTTCATCAGGCTACTGCTTAGACTGCATGGTACTTGGCACTATCACCATGACAACAGAAGCTCCTGGAAAGCTGGTCAAGCTCACCTCTTGTTTCCTCTTTGTTGCAGGGAGGGGATATGTGGACACACTTTTTTCCAATTGCCATTACTTTACATTCTGTAATATTTCTCCATTAACATCTACGGGAAGTTTTCTTTTGAATCCCTTGGGACATTAAGATATAGATTGTGAGCTTGAACCAGGAATTAGATCACTCTTTACACATGTGTGTGGGTGTCTGTGTTCCCCTGGTCCAGATCTGTTCTGTTCCCTTTCCTTTTGTCTGTCACTTCTCTTCCTACTCTAGGCCTGTTCAGGCATTCTGCTGCCACATGTGCAGTATTATCATGGGAGAGCAGGACCATTCTAGGCTACAGATCTATGACATATTAATAGTCTACACACAGAGAGGTTGACTAAATTGAGATGCTGGATTAAATCTCCCTTATCCAAAATGCTTCAGACCAAAAAGTGTTTTGGATTTTGGATTTATCTATTTTGGATTTCGAATACCTGTATTTGCACATGTGCACATAATGAGATGTTTTGGAGATGGGACCCAAATCTAAACATATAATTCATTTATGTTTCATATATAGTTTATACAGATAGTCTGAAGGTAATTTTACACAATAATTTAAATAACTTTGTGCATGAAACAAAGGTCACATTCAAAGCAAAAATGTGTCACAATGAAACAAGCCACCAATGAAACAAGTTTTGGTTTTTGGAATATTTTGGATTTCAGAATTCCAGATAAGGAACAGTTAACGGGTATAAAAGTAATAACTTCATGCTTACATCAGCTTTTATTTTTTCCATATATCAAGAATAATATGTTATGTGGCTCTCCAGATGTTCCAGATGTTGGACAGTGATTCCCATTATCCCTCATCACTGGCAATGTGGGCTAGGCGTGATAGGAATCCAACATCATGTGGGAAACATGTTTACAACTCCAATTCATTTTATAGAACTTAGTGGCCGGTACCATTACCTCAGCCTTATTTGAATGAAGTTTCAGCCAGGTACCCATTTCAGGCATCAGGATTGTAGTAGAAGGGGAAGCTCAGTGAACAGAGGTTCTCATTCCAAAATTTCACATTTCACCCATCTGCTCCATTTATAGTCAGTTCCCAATCAGCATTCTATGACATAACACACCAGAATTAAGCAGATCCATTGAAGAGCAGCCTTGGAAAGAATGATTATATCATAGGCCACATCATCTAATCATATTTATTAAATTTGTTTATTAAAACACTTCTGTCCCACCTTTGATCAAAGGATCTCAGGGTGGCATGCAATACATTTCAAAACATTTGCAGATTAAAAGCACAAATAATTTTAACAACATAAAAGCACGTTAAACACAACAACAATTGACCCACTTTAAAAGCAACAATTTAATTCACTTTAAAAAATTACAACTATTCCAAAACCATGTATGGGTACACTTCAAATAAACTTATATTTGAAAGCTTTAATAAAAAATATGTTTTGGCTTGGCAAAGAAATCAGCATTAGCACTAGTTGGATGTCTAAAGAGAGGGCATTTTCCAAGTGGTGTCCTCCGAATTTGTATTGCCCTCACTGGTGAGACACAGAGGAGGGCTGCTCCTCCAGACCTCAGTTGTCAGGCAGGTACATATATAGAGAGCCATTTCTTCATGTTTCAGGGTTTTAAATGTCATCATCAGCACCATGAATTCAAACTGGAAACAAACTGGCAGCCAGACCAGCTTTTTTAAGACCAATGTTATACAGTGGGCCCTTGTTATCCACTGGGATTTGATTCCAAGGCCCCTAATGGATACCAAAATCCATGGATGCTCAAGTCCTATTAAGTGAAATAACGTAGTAAAATGGTGTCCCTTATATAAAATGACAAAATCAAGGTTTACTATTTTTAATTTATAGGGTTTTAAGTTGACTCCATGGATAAAGAATTGGTGGATATGGGGGGCCAACTATATGATGTCTATGGTATTCCAGTCAACAATGTTGTTACTGCATTTTGCACAAGTTATAGCTTCTAAGTCATTTTTCAGGGCAGCCCCATATAGAATGTATGTCATTAGTCTCACTGGGAAGTTACCAATATATGGTTTACTGTGGCTAAATTATTCCTGTCCTGGAAAGGCCATAGCTAACAGACCAGTCTGAGTGGGTGCCAAGCACTCCCTGCCATGGAGTCCACTTGGGCCCCAATGTCAAAAATAGAGGAGCATTCCCAAGCTATGCATCTGTTCCTTCACCAGAGATGCAACCCCATCGAGAATAGTTTACATACTCAGTTCCTGGAATTGAAAAGCACCAATCCACAAAGCCTCCATCTTATCTAAGTCAATTCAGTTTATAGGCCCTCATCATTATTTCAGCCAAAAAAGATGACAAAGAAATATCTGCACTTACAGCTAGGCCAGAGATGAGGTAGCCCCCCGAGAGCCTGTGCAGAAATAATAATGACTTTTCCTGGAATAAAAGAGAAGCACAATGCCTAGAATGGAATGGAAAAAATGCACATGCTAAGAGAAGGGAAGGGGGAAAGACAATCAGCCTTATGGCACTGGGGAGTACCTGACTCTTCAGACGTGTGTGGGGCAGGTAAAATACCCATCTTTTCCAGTATTCTGCAGCACCACCCTCAGTGTACCCCACTGCCTGGGTTAACAATAGTCCAATCAAACACCCTTGTCCTTTGGAGTGAAGGATGGTCTAGGAAAGCATCTGAAACACAACCTTCCTTCCTCAGTAGATCATTGCAGTTCCTTTCCACTTATCGGTGAAATTACCACTTGGAGTACTTGCTGCAAGCAGAATCACAGTAGAACTGGAAAATGGTGTCAGCGGCTCGCTGTGAGGCGGCAATGAATTGCTGGAGCTGTTCAACTGAACACGTCCCCTTCATGGTTGACATCAGCACCTTCTTCTCAGTGCTGTCAATGGCAAACATAAGGACTGCACGTGCTTCCTTTTCATGCTTCGCTGTGGGATCCAGGGTTATGTTGCCATCTGCATCCAAGGCACACGTCACTTCACAGAACAAGGAATTCATGGGCAGCCCTGCATCCATTAAGCCCATGCAGGCAGCATTCAAACAACTTGCAAGGAGAGAACCAGCATCTGTAATAACTTGAAGCACAACCGTAATAGAAGAACAGGGATGCAGAGCACCCGGGATCACTGCCTCGCATGTCTTCTTGATCATCTGCTCTCTGCTTCTTTCATAGACTCCTGGTAGGCCCACTTTGGGCCTCAGCAGCACTTCCTTTGTGGCTTTATCATAAATCTCTTTGCTGACCTTGACTTCTGAAGGCCCATACACACCAGCCAGTACTGAAGTGTCTCCCTGCATCCATCAGGCCGGAAATCCCTGTTCACAGACAATCCGTCACAGCAAAGGGAGATCGCCTGAATTGAACCTCTTCTGCTCACTCTCCATCTCTGCTCTCTCCACCCACGTGCTTCCCCCTTAGTGCTTCCACATCCGGGGATTACACAAGTCAAATAGGCCCTCATTCAGAAAATTAGTCCTTCCAGGCATGGACCCTGTAGCCCCAGCCAACTCCAAAAACATGGGGAAGTAGAGCTGGGTGTCATGAGCATACTGATGGCACCCCACCACCAAGACCCTTATCAGCTTCATCACTGGCTTCATATAAATATTGAACAGCATGGGGAACAAGATGGAATCCTATGCCACCCCACAACTGAATGCTATGGGGCTGAAGAGGAATCTCTCAGTACTACTTTGGAGCTGACCCTGCAGATAGGAATAGAACCACTGCAAAATAGTGCCTCCTACTCCCATCTGACAAAGCTGGTCCAATGCTGTAAAAGATCAATGGCATCAAAAGTTACTGAAAGATTTTAAAAGATCAACAGGGTAGTCTTTCACTTGGAATGCGGCAGATCTTTAGTCAAAGTTACTAAGACTGGTTCAGTGCTGTGCCTTGACTAGAAAACAGGCTGAAATAGGCCTAGATTGTCTGTTTCTTCCAAGAATATCTGAAATTGTCCAGCCACTGGGGGATATTAGCAATGGGGTGGATTTGTCATGTATCCCTGGGTCCAGAGAGGTCCTTTTCAGGAGAGGGTGCACCACTACCTATTCAAGGTAGCAAGCACCTCCCCCTGGCATGTGAGACATTTACCACTTCCTAGACCCACCTAACCAATGTACTTCTCCAAGATTTTATCAGTCACAATGATCAAGGATCAAGCTTACATGTGGCACCATGGACCAATTGAAGCATTTTGTTCATACCAATAGTTTGCAACTACTGAAACTTATCCAAAAAAGAACTTGATCAAATGGAGCACTGGATACTTCTGCAGATTTTGATAACCATTATATCAGGTTCTGAGCAGATATCAACAACTTTCTTCTTGAAGTGCATGGCAAACTTGTCACAGCAAGTAACAGATATCTCTACTTAATAAACTAAAACAAGGGAGAGAACCTGTTTGGTCCTCCCCTCAACCTACAGAATGCTCTCTCCAGATAAAGCTACTTGGCCTCAACTATACATCTCTTTGCATCAGACATTTCTTTACTCCCACGCATCTGATAGTATATGATTTTTTCCGGAACAGAGATCTATGAATTGCAATAAATAATAAATGACAACTAAATTACGAACTAAAATATGAACTAATGAGACCCTGAATCTTTTGATGCATGCATGCAAAACTTTTGCCACTCCCATCATAAAAACTGTGATTTAATCATGACATGACTAATTAACCAAAGTTTCCAATTTTGTCTGAAACAGGAAATTATGGTTACCGAATTTAAACAAGCCCACATAATAAACCATAGTTTGAAGTTCAATATTTCTGCTCATTCTGAAAAATGATCAACAGTTCCTGCTATTGAAACAGGAAGCTATGGTTAATTTAAGACTTCATGGTTTTACTGAAACCTCACAAAGGCAGATGTGAAGGGAATATGTCTGTGGGCAATGCACTTTTTTTATAATGTAAGAATATAAACCAACCCAAAGAAGTATGTAATCCAGCATTCTACTCTTACATTGGTAACCAGCAGGGCTACATCCAGACATGTTCAGCAAAGCAGAAAATTCTTAAGCCAGAGCAAAAAGAGGTTTCCTTCACCCTCCACAGATTCAAGGAAAGGTTCACAATACTCAAAAGCCAGGCTAATTATTTTGGCTTACATTATTCTGATTGCATTTTGCATTTTGACAACCACCTCTCCATGTCCTTAGCAGCAAAAATACAATAATAAGGAAGCAAATAGCTGCCTTTTCACAGCATCCAAAATTTGCTGCCTGGGTGGACCCTGATTCTGCCTGATGATAGCCAGTCCTGTAAACCAGATGCCTATGGGAGTCTAGAAGCAGGCCATAAAATAAAACAGAGATCCTGGTCATGAAATTGTACCATACAGGACAATGCTGTAAAAGTTCTTTGACAGCTCTTCTCGGGGCAATTATGGTTTCAGATCCTTGCTGCTCTGATGAGTGAATGAGATGAAAATCACATATTTAGTAAATGGAGAGCCAACATGGTATAATGGTTTGATTGTTGGAGTACAACTCTGGAGACCAGGGTCTGATTCCCTGCAAAGCCATGAAACCCACTGGGTGGCCTTGGCCAAGTCACACTCTCTGCCTCAGAGGATAGTAACAGCAAACCACCTCTGAACAAATCTAGTAAAAAAAAACACCCTGTGATAGGCTCACCATAAGTCAAAAATGACTTGAAGGCACATACTACCACCATTTAGTAAACAAATAATCTTTTCCTCAATGCACTTAAGAAGAGACTTAGCACAAAATGGGACTTGGAAAAAAAGTGCCACCCAAATACTTCTTGAACATATCCAAAACCATGAGGGAACTCCTTCCACTACTGCTGTCTTGTCTCTGGCTATCTACTTACTGTTAAGAAAGGATGCTCCAGACAGCAGAAAGCTGTTCTAACCAACCAAAAACTAAAAAAAAACCCACAAACACCCCATGTCATTGTATCAGTGCCCTTTCCAGATCTGGTAGGTTCCAAAGACAAGATGCCATCAACTGGACCCCTCCTTGAGTGAACCAACCTCCTCTTGCTGCTTGTCACTGATGCTAATTTACTTAACTTCTCCCTTTGGGCCTTAATTAAAAAAAAAACTGTTCAGCAAGCAAAAGCATACTCTTTAATTGCCCCAATTTCACACTTGTTTGGAGGAGACATGTAAACTAGCAGCAGAGCAGGGAGGAGCAGGGCCTGCAGGTTGCAAGATTTGGCAGTGTTGCAGCACAGACATTGGCAAGTGCAGATCTTGGCTGCTGCCCTATGATGCAGAATGCCATTGCTGGCCTTGCTCTATGTGAAAAAACAAATCAGATGACCATGAGCCCAACAGAAAGGCCTATTGGACTTGAACAATGACAAATAGCCATCAAAAGTTTTAATCAAAAACAGTAAAAAGGTGAAAGGGGTAAGTAACATGCTGGCTATAGGCCTTATGTGCAACTCCTGCCAGCTATTTTGTAGCCTCTAAAAATCGTAACACAAATTTGGTGATGTTCTGCTGAATCAAAGTAAACAAAACAGGCTACACATTGTCACTAACTCCCCGCCCTGCCCACCCTAGCTGCCTATCTCTCCACTTTGGGATATAATCTATGAAAGCTCTCATTAATCATCTAATGCTTCATCAGGCATTTTATTTTTATTTTTTTTAAACTTGGTAATTGTAACAGAAAACACTGCCTAAGCATACAAACCAAAGATGTATTCACATACACATGTTCAATGCTCTGTGGCCTGCATGAACAAATAAAGTGGTCAAATGCAGAAATTTCATATCATTTATGACTACTTACATATAGCACTCTTCAATGAAGACAGCCCTTACATATAGCTGTGAGTCACTGACTGAAGAAACACTTTGTGATATATGCTGACTGGGGTTAATGGGCATTATGGTCTACCATCTGGTGTTTTCCAGGTTGGGAGTTTTGAATTATATCACTCCATTACCTGTAGATCTGGAAATATGTCACACATTGTTTTTACAATATTCCAGTTTGCTCTGGTAGTTCTGGGAACATAAGACTGCTGGGTCAGATTTGTTCATGAGGCCAGTAAATAAGAACAGATAATGTATATATAATCACTGTCAAATGTAATTAAGCCTGCTTCTCTCTCTCATTAATAATGCCAGGCTTAGGGACAGGGAAAAAATCAACTTTAGGTTTTAATGATCTTGCCTTTTAGTAGCCTAGGAGCTATCTATTCCTGTTATCGTTCCAAAAGGACAGAACACACTCATTTGTGGAAAGCAGAGCAACTAAAATGTCTTGAATATTAATAGGACTTTATTCTTGGCTTGCTTCTGTAACTACATAAAATGTCAAGCCCCTCAAGCTAGAACAGCAGCCTCTGCTCGCACTAGTACAGCTGTGACAAGAACAGGTGCTTTCAGTGACTGTTTTATGTGTTCTGTTCCTATTCTCATTTTATTCAGCCAGGGGCAAAGATAGGCAGGAAGAGAGCTGGAATGGATGAGAAGCCATTGTTAATATCAAAAGCAAATAACCCCTTTTAAGAAAGGAAGCTGACAGCCCATCCTTAATTCCCAGACTCACCGCAAATGCTGTTATTTCTGAGCTGACCAGCAAATTTGTACCATTTCTATTAAAGGAGAAAAGAAAGTTTCCAGTGTTTACCACCATTACGTTCTTCTTAAGTCAAAGGTATGACTACTAACCAAGAACCTTTCCAAGCTCCACTATCAACATTTTTACCAGCAGTCTAATATTTGGCCTACATCCAGCCATTAGTTCCAGCTAACAATGATTCACTCAATCAATTGAAATTGGTAAAATCTATACCTAGGCTAGTTCCACTAATTCAGTGAGTCTGTTTTAGTTGGGACTAGCAAATGGATTTAAGATAAGAATTTATACTGAGATACTACAGTATTTACCAAAAAAAATTCCTGTAGCACTTTTCACATTTGACAAACATTCATGACATAAAATTATAAGCTATCACTCAAAAAGAAGTGAGCACACAACCTTCACTGGCAAAAGAGGCCATCGTCTTTATTACGTATTTTTTATATACTGAATATGACGTTCTCTGCTAGTTTATAGTGTTAACCTTTCCCTTTCAACTCAGATTTAATATCTTGTCACAAAGGCTTTGCCTGTGCTTAACATTGTGGACCAATTTAGTATTATGAGGGCAAGCTGCAAGAAGCATCAGGCTCACTTCTACCCTTTCCTATTCTGATAGAGCTGCCAGAATATAAGAAGCTTCTTATTTCATTATAGACTAACCACAGTTTAATATTACATCTAGACTCTAAACTGTGGATAACCATTACCATGGTTACTTAAAGCCACATTTGTTAACTTGGATTTGAAGGTGGCCTGTTTCCTCTAACTATACTAAACTGCAGATTGCCTGGTTTACTTAACAGCAAACTATGGTCAGTTTAAAATGGACACAAAAACTTACAAACTTCACCCCGCAGCTGTGCTAAGGAGGAAGGAGAGAAAGCAGCATGTAAAGCCATGAATTTATGCAGTATGTCACTAAACTAGCATTACACAAACATTCACTATACTGTATGTGAACACAGCAAAAACAGTTTTCTCCTTCATAGACACTGTTTATAAATAAAATCCCCTTTTAAAAGTAGGACCAATTTTGTTGTTTCTGAAGTATAAAAATTTAATCAGAGAAGCAAAAGGTGCTTGTATAATTCAGATAAAATTATTATTATTATTATTATTATTATTATTATTATTACCCCGCTCTTCAGCCAAGGCTATCAAAGCGGCTTACAATTTTTTAAAGAGACAGTTCCCTGCCCTCAGGCTTACAATCTAGAAAGACACAACACAAAAGGAGAAGGGAATAGTGGAGGGAAAGGGGATCAGGTCCAGCAGTTCTTCACTCCCTCACAGGCCTGGACCAAGGTAGATGGAGTGGAGGGAGGGCTCTTCTTCTTTTTAGGCATGGCCTGTTGGAGCTGACTTGCCTTTCTCTCCCTCAAGATGGTGGATGGAGGGAGGGCTCTTGAGAGAAGGGAGTCCAGGATGGATGGGAGTTTCTCAAAAGGGAAATACTGAAGGCAGACTTTCAAACTGTTCCAACAAGGAGAAAAAATGGGAGGTGTCGCAACAAACTAGGATGGATGACTAAAGAATTTTCAACAGAGCTAAGTTTTAAATGGGACATGTATAAGAAATGGAAAGAGAGAGAAATCACCAAAGAGGACTTTAAACAAATAGCCAGCATGTGTAGGAGTAAAGTCAGAAAAGCTAAAGCACAGAATGATCTCAGGCCTACTAAAGAGGATAAAAACGAGAAAAAGGGCTTTTTTGGGTATGTCCATAGCAAAAGGAAGAAGATGGAAATGGTAGGGCCACTTGCATGGAGAAGATGGCAACATGCTCAAAGGGGACAGAGAAAAGACAGAACTACTCAACTCCTTCTTTGTTTCCATTTTCTCACAAAAAGAAAAGGTTGCTCAAACTGAGGGAAATGGAACACAATAGAGGAAACGTAGCACAGAATAAGTAAAGAAGCAGAACAGGCATATCTGGTTAGTCTAAATGAAGTCCTTTACAGACTGGCCTGAAGGGCCAGCCTGGGGGCAGAGTCGGGGTGTAGCATCCTCACGATGCATGCCCGACTCCAACCCCAGGGTGCTCTGATGTCGCGTGCTGCTCCAGATGGCACACAGCATCAGGATGCACCTCCAGTGCTGCATCCATATGATGCAGCACAGAAGGAGTGCCATATAACCATGCTGCTGTGGCTATGGCACTCTATCGAGGGCACAAAAATGAGTTGCTTTTTGCAGCCCCTTTTTGTGCCTTGAAAGGCTGAATTGGGGCTGTGGCGTGATGTTACCACAGCCCCAATCCGGCTACATCCAAGGGTAGTAAAAGAGCTAGCAAATGTAATCTCAGATCCACTGACAATAATCTTTGCAAACTCCTGCAATAATGTTTGCAAACCCTTGAAGAGGGTTGTCCCCCTCTTGAAAAGGGGAAAAAATGAGGATTCCAACAATTATCACCCAGTTAGTTTAACATCAACACCAGGAAAGATTCTAGAGCAGATTATTGAACAGAGAGTCTGTGAATATTTAGAAGGGAACACCCTAATCACAAAAAGTCAAAATGGGTTTCTGAGAAATAATTCATGCCAGACTAATCTGATCTGTTGGTTTTTTTTACATATAAAATTACCACTTTGGTAGATGGAGGGAATGCTATAGATATAGCATATCTTGATTTCAGCAAGCCCTTTGACAAGGTTCCCCATGATATTCTTGCAAACAAGCTAGTAAAATCTGGGCTAGACAATGCAACTGTTAGGTGGATTAGTAACTGGTTGACTGGCTGAACAACAAGGGTGCTCAGCAATGGCTACTCTTCATCCTGGAAAGAAGTGACCAGTAGAGTGCCACAGAGTTCTGTTCTGGGCCCAGTGCTATCCAACCTCTTTATTTGGATGAAAGAATAAAGGGCATGCTTGTCAAATTTGCAGATGGCACCAAATTAGGAAGGATAGCTAATACCCCACAGGAAAGGATCAAAATTCAAAATGACCTTAATAGAGAATAATAATAATAATAATAATAATATTTATACCCCGCTCTTCAGCCAAGGCTATCAGAGCGGCTATCAGATCAGAAAGCTGGGCCAAAACTAACAAAATCATTTTCAACAGGGAGAAATGTAAGGTACTATACTTAGGCAGAAAGAATGATATGCACAGATATAGGATGGGGAACACCTGGCTGAACGAGACTACATGTGAAAGGGATCTAGGAGTCCAAGTAGACCATAAGTTGAACATGAGTCAACAGTGTGATGTGGCAGCTAAAAAGGCCAATGTGATTCTAGGCTGCATCAATAGAAGTACAGTGGTCCCCCGGGTTACGAAAGTAATCCGTTCCAGGACTCCTTTTGTAACCCGAAAACATTTGTAAACCGGGGGACCACTGTAAGTATAGGAAAGCACTTGGTGCGATTTGAATTTCGCGCCACTTTCCTTTCGCAACCCAGGGTTTTTTTTCGCAAGCCGGGGCCGTTTTTCCGGCCCCGGCTCTTTCGGATCCCGGGGTTTTCGTACCCCGGGGGATTTGTAACCCAGGGGACCACTGTATAGTTTCTAGATCAAAAGAAGTAATAGTGCCACTGTATTCTGCTTTGGTCAGGCCTCATCTGGAATACTGTGTCCAGTTCTGGGCACCACAATTCAAAAAGGATGTTGACAAGCTGAAATGTGTCCAGAGGAGGCCAACCAAAATGGTGAAGGGTGTGGAAACCATGCACTATGAGGAGTGACTTATTGAAGGGGTATCATATTGAGGATGGAGCAGGCTTGTTTTCTGTAGCTCCAGAGAGTAGGGCCTGTAACAATGAATTCAGAGAAGAGGAAAAGAGATTCCATCTCAACATTAGGAAGAACTTCCTGACAGTAAGAGCTTGTCGGCAATGGAACACACTCCCTCGGAGGGTGGTGGAGTCTCCTTCTTCAGAGGGTTTTAAACAGAGGCTGGATGGCCATCAGTTGTGGGTGATTTAATTGTGTATCCCTGCATGGCAGGGGGTTGGACTGGATGGCCCTCAAGGTCTCTTTCGACTCTGTGATCAGTTTAAGAGACCAAGCATTAAAGTTATCTTTTGCAATTTCTCTCAACGTTCATAACTTTCTGGAAAATTGTTAGTGGACTCTACAAATGCATTATTTTAAATTTCTAGCATGTCCCTGAAACAATCAGGCTTGCTTCTTAATATGATTTTCCAATAAAGCAAACCTATTTTGCCACTTGTCTTCAGGATGGCTCCTGGTGGCTGATTCAGAAACATGGATACTTGTCCTCAACTTTATACTGTGCTACCAGTAACTTCTGGAACTTAAGTATGCTTATACCAATTACTTGGACTGCAGGAGCTGGTGGCTCCAGTCTGAGTGGATTGGTTTATCTGCCATAAGTATTCATCTGAACATTAAAGGAGCTTTCCAAGGGGCAGAATCCTGTTGCAAAAATTGGTGCAGCTAGCTTGGCTAGCTCCTTTAACAGTCACATGAAAACTTAGAATGGCTTCATGGCCTCACTGCCATTGGAACTGCCAGTTGTCCATTCTATCAGTCTCCATGCAGTTGATTATAGAAAGCATTTCATTACCAAGAGCCTGAATTGAAACTGTTGTAGGGCCTGTGTGGAGACAGACAGCTAAACTACACATTCATCAACAGGATTCCAAAACCAAATGGCTTTTATCTGCTTCAATTTCACAAGTGCCACTTAATTACTTAGCACTGCAGAGGAAATAAATCAAAGAGACAACCTATCTCCTTTCAAGTACGTAACATGCAATTCCAAAGTGGCAACCAATGCTTCTCTGTCTATAGATATTGGATACTACATCTCCACATTCCTAGAAGAACCAAGTTGTAACACAAGTTGTTTACCCTTCAAATGGACCTGTTTCATATGTCCCTTGCCAGCATACATGCTAGTTCCTGGCAACACTGTAAATGACAAGATGTACTTATGGATGATAAGAGTAAATTAAACCTCCAAATAATCACAATCACAACCAAATTAACCCTAAAATATCTACATTAAGTCTCAACAATTACGAGATTAAAGAATTTTACTTTGAGGGGGAAAATGGGAACTGAAATAATAATTTTATAATGGATAACTTTCCTTTTTGATGCCACCTGTTAGCTACAATAGTAGCACATAATATTTGCATGATAGGAGAGAGCCAATTTGTTGAAATTTCATTGGCTCTGTTTTCTTGGGAGAAAATTGAGGTTTTATCTGGGTTGTGTTTTCAAGAAATGACTTCATCCTAATGAGTAGGGGCATGTTTAATGTTCAAAGAAGCAAGGTAATAATGAAAGACATAATGCTAAACATCAACCATGCTATAAAAGAAAAGTATGCTACCCAAGGACTGAATATCTCCTTAATAGTGAGTCAAAGATATTAAGGCCAAAATTCAATTATTAATCCCAAACATAACAAACCCATTGAAGACATTGCTGCATGGTAAATTAAACCTTATGTCAATCCTGCCAGTTCAGTGAGTCTACTCTCCTTGAGATTAGCAACTGGATTTAGGTCCTTTCCCAATTAAAAAAACGTTAAAAATGAAATGGGAGAAGGTATACTCACCTCATTTTGGTGGGAAGAGGGAGATGCTGTATCTTGATTTTGAAAAGTTTGCCATCCCTATTCTAGGCCATTGGGTCTGAATATTTTGCCATCTAGGACAACTTTCCACAACATGGTATCTAACAGGAATTTTAGACTGCAATCTCCATCGGCCTCAGTAAGCATGATGATTGGCCACAGATGATAGGACATCCCAGAACATATAGTGCTCCAGATTAGAGAAGGCTAGATTAGGATATTACTACAAAGTAACATGCTCACTGTTATATTTTAATAATGTTGCATGACATCAAAGTGGCATATTTTAGAATTGTTATTTTTCTTTGCATGTTTCAATTGTTAAGTAAAATATTATGTTTTCTTTAGTATTTATAACCAACTTCCTATGGTAAAATCAAAATCAAAGCAGGTTACAATTTTTTTAAAAATCACAACAAATAAATAAAAAGCAATATCATACCAGCAAAAAATAAACAGCACTGAAATTAGTATAACAAACAAATTTAATAAATAAATTTGCACACTAAAAATAAACATCCAGGGTTCAACTAACAATAGTTCTTGCCAGATTAAATCAATATTTTACAAAAAATAATTTTAAAATGCTTTAAATAAATAAATGAAACAGAATACATCAGTATTCTGATATAAATAAAACAAAAGCAGAAATAAAACAATACATCAGTAAAATACAAAATTAACAGTTTGAAATTACAACAAACAGCCTGTTTAACATTTTGAGAGGCTATCTCATCATTCAGGTGGAGTATGTTGGCAAGGGCACTATGAGTTGGTAAGCCTCAGAAACTGAGTGCAAATCTCACTCACATGTGAGAAAGCCATTGCTGAATACAGGGATCCTAACATGTTACACATGCAAAGGCCAAAGCCAGAATATTTAAGTGAATGGGGAACTAACTGGAAGTCAAAGAAGTTTGACCTCAAAAACAAAAGAAAACACCTAGCGTGATCTGTCATGACAATCCTAGATCCAAATCAAGTCAGAACACTCTGATTTAGTGGAAATTTCCAACTGTCTTCTAAAGTGTCCCCATATAGAGTTCTTTCAGACTGGTCTACAGAAGTGTGACTTCTTACAATATAATTCCTTGGGTTTTGCTAGCTGTTGAATCCAGCATCCACTTATTCCATTCTTTTTGGAGAGCTGTTTATAGTGACTTTTTGGCTCTGCACTAAGGCCCTTAGTTGTTTCTAACTAAGGGGCTGTGCAGACCAGCCATTAAGGCCAGCCTAGGAGCGGAGTCGGAGCATGGCATCCATACAACGCAGGACCCGACTCCACTCACAGCGGCATGATGCTGTGCACCACTCCACATGACACACAGCATCAAGGCACTCCTCTGGTGCAGAATTTACAAACGTTGTAGTGTGCAGTTTCTGCAGCCCCGATCTGGGGAAGATGGAGGCAGCTGCAGGCTGCCCCTTCATAGGCAGTCTTCACAGCCCCTAAGTCATAGTAGGAAGGGCAACTTTTCTCCACTCCATTTTTTTAAAAAAAAAATTATTATTTTTTACTTGCACTGTTACAGTGCAAAAACACTGTTTCAGAGATCACTTTAAAAATTTAAAAAAGAGAAAGGAGGAAAGATTTTTTTATTGTTGTTCAAGTGTGTCTTAAAATTAAGAAGAATCCACCTGAGGGTGGGGATAAAATGTTGCAGCTTGTGCTGGGGGAAAGAGGACAACAGAGGGGCTGTACAGACAGCCCAAAAGGGGCAGTCTGTAGGCACCCAGAGAAGCGCCACAATGGTGCCAGGGCTGCAAACTGCCGCTTCTCTGTGGCCTGAAAGCGGGGTGCAGTAGGTGTCCTGAGCACCCGCTGCACCCTGCCATCCCCGTTGGTCCTGAGTGGAGAAAGAGGCCGCCGCCATAGCCCCTTTCCCCTCGGGTTCCTTGGCACGGCCATGTAAAGGCGCCATCCATATGCGCTAGGGTTAGGGAGCATGCAGATGCTGCGCACTCACTAAACCTAATCACACCACACGGACAGCCCTTTTGGGCCATCTGTATCAGGTCAGAAACATCATTTGGATATCTTTAGAAAAATATCCAAGAACTAAAGCAACAGTTACTGCACCCTCGGGACCCATTTGCCTCATCTGAAAGAAACCCATGGATTGCATTAAAATAATCTGATGTGGCAGTGACTAACACTGCCAAAGCTATGTTTATAGATAAACCTTTATAAATTGGTGTGTATTTCCCAACTCCACATGCTGGCTATATACATACGAAATCTGGTAGTGTCATCTTGAGAATCAAAGCCACATTAAAAAAAAATTCTAAGGCATAAGCTCTCATCTCATGGCTGGAATTCTTTTGGAGTACCATGCACAGCTATAACAACTTTTTGTCAAATTTGGTAAAATATTAGGAGCCCAGTTTTCAATGTACTGTGGTAGCACAAGCTCCAATCGCATTCTGATTTCAACTGACAGACCGCTTTGAGGATGGCACTCTGAATATGTAGTCTCAATTCGCATTTTGCTTTGGGGTCAGCTAAAAAGATAAATACAAACTAACATTTTATTACAAAGTTATCTCAGTACCAACACACAGCATACAAATTATCATCAGTTTCATATTCATGATTTCAGTTATCAGTATGCTAAAAACATATGGGATGAATTTTCTATTTAAATTAACCTACATTCTACTATAATCTGCAGAAACAAGTCTTTGCTGCAAGACACTGTTACCCATTTAGAATTATACAGTATATATCAAAGGTGGGCAGACTGCAGCACTCCAGCTGTTGTTGACTATCCTGGCTAGATATGATGGGAGTTCCAATCCAACATGATATGGAACTTCTTACTTTGTATTAAATTAATTCTGTTATTCTCTATTGCTAGAAGGAAAAATATTGTGAACATGCAATCTTATAATTATAATATTTATAAATTAACTACTCTAAACCACTGATTGCTATGAAAACTCTCATTTTTAAAATCTTATAAGCTCTGGGCAGTTGTAAGAGGAGCCAGTCCTAAAGACAAGACAGATCTTCCTTATGACCAAGTATCATCCCAGCAATGGTAGCAGGATGACTTTCTCATCTCTCCCATCTTCCTCCCTGACAGGTCTTTCTCTCAAGACTCCAATAACAATACAGTTGTACTGGGGAAAATCAACCCTCTCTCCACATAGAGTATTTATTTCAACTGGGCAAGAAGGACAGGGTCCCCGGAGGGGGGGGGAACCAATATTAAGAAGAGAGGAGCTGTTGCAAGCATTTCTCCACTTGCATTAAAGAGACAGAGAAACACAGCCTGTAATTTATGTTTGTGCTCTTCAAACACAGCCATGGTTTTGGAGGACTTGGTGGCTCCAAACAGGTTTTGTCTGTATGTGTGTGTGTGTGTGTGGAATGGAGGCTGCATTCCCCCTTATGAATAAATTGTTTTGCAAACCAAATTGATGGATCAGTTTGGCAGTGGAGCATGGTTCACACTACATTTGCCCTGATCACATTTTCTTGCTGCAAAATAAAATAAAATAACCCACTTGTGGTTCACATTCATGAATGGATCAATTCAAAGTGGACCCGCTCCAGCTGGCCAACAGGCAAATTTAAATTGATTCCAATCCGCATCTGGCTCACACTTGTGCGGAATCAATTTATCCAAAAGACATGAAAAAAAATCAGTGCCAAAAAGGCGCAGGTTAAATGGATCTAACACATGCCCCCCCCCCCTCTGAATTGCTTCAGCGATTCAGTTCAAGTGCAAACCAGGGTCATTTAAACCGGTTCAAACCGATTTGTGGTCCAGTTTAAAAGGTAGTGGGAATATGGCCAGAATTGTAGTTGAAGAAGGAATAATTTATGCTAGCAACCCCCCCCCCCAAAAAAAAACAACAACAACATTAACAATCATAAAATAGGAAAATTTTGAAAATGCCAAAATCTTGCAAATCTCAGCAGCCTGGGAATCTTGGGCTTTCCTTCACAGCTTCAAGATGGACAGAAAGTAAATTCCAATCCATTTCGACCCATTTTTGAGAAGAATAGAGGAAAGTAGCTGCAGAAACTGGGAGAGACTGCATGTCAATAAATATAGTGCAGTCTAAGTCATATTTTATTTTCTCTCTGTGGGATGAAACGTGTACTAAATTGAAATTTTAAGCAGGCCCACTGTGTGGGCTTTGGAAAGAATTTATATATGAAATTTCAAAATAAACCCTAAAAAAGGAAGCCTGCAACAATTTTGCAGTATATCCTTTCTTTTAAAATGTACACTCACTTTCAGGCTTATAGCAGAATTCTCTCCATGTAGAGCATTTCACTTTCTTTCTCCACTCCTTCCTTTTCATTTTCCATTTTCTCTCTAATAAGAGCACTCGGTCATTTTTGTGGTTTTTGTCCCTCTAGATTGTTTTTTAAATTATACTTCTGGGCTTTTCAGAAGCCTATTACTACCTCCCTCTTGTTTCTTAGTGGCACTATAATCTTAGCAAAACACAGCATATGAGCTGAATAATAGATTTGCCCTCACCAATACAGCGTACTGATATTTCAGTGTATTCTAAAGCTTGCTGCTTTTCCATCCTGGCATAATCAACATATTTTGTTTTATTATTCATACTTATATTTTTCTGTTCTATTTTTTTATTCCCCTTTCCACTACATTTGTTTCAAATAACCATTATTCTAAGACTTTCTCATAGCAGCACATGGTATGAAAGGAGCAGAATTCCACAGCTATGATTTATATGGCATGTTTTTAAAATATTGAAGAAAAGATAGCTTGTTTGACATGTGGTACTAGTTACAAACACTGTATCCCTACCTGAATCTGGAAACAGGCCAAAAAAAATTAAAGAGATTTGAAGGTGATACAGTAAAGGCATCCTTTCCCTCAAAGTACACACACTTACTGCATTAATGCTATGGAAATCTGCACAGTTCTCAAGCACTATAAATATCTGCACTGACCACTAGAAACGATTTTACTAGTTCCCAGTCTGTTTTTGTTTCAATCCCACCACCTCAAACTGATGGTGTTTGCCTTCGAAGCCTGATATGGAATAAGATCTGGAGAGCCCAATCATATTTAACATATCAGGGATGCTGAATAATTTTTTAAATGTTTAACTGTACTGTTTTTAATGTTGTGAAGCCTCTCTGAGTCCCACTCCTGGAAACAGAGCGGGATACAAATGAATAAATAAACCACAAGTGTATTCGGAAGCCTCAGGATGCTCATGTGATTCAGGAGACAATGGCCCAATAGTCAGATAAATGGTTCATCAACCCCAAAATTATCTGTCCCAGTGCATCCAAAGCAATCTAATATAGGAGACCAACAAGGATTCCCCTCCCCACCCTCACATACACACCGAATGGGCCTTTGATTACAATTGTTCGTTTCATTCCTGGAAACTTACCAGGGGCCAGGGACCAATGGCTCAGGAACTGGCCACAGACCACCACTGAATTATATATACAGGTTGAGTCTCCCTTATCCACAATTCTGAAATCTGAAAGATTCCAAAGTCCAAAATTGTCCACATAGGTGATTGAGATAGTGATTTTATTTATTTATTTATTTATTTATTGGATTTATATCCCAACTTTCTCCCAAAATGGGATTCAAGGCAACTTTCTGATGGTAAACAATGTACACAAACTTTATTTCATGCATAAAATTATTTTAAATATTGTGCATAAAATACCTTCAGACTATGTGTCTAAGGCATATCCAAAACATAAATGAATTTCATGCTTAGACTTTGGTACCATTTCCAGGATAACACATTAGATATATGCATCCCCTCCCCCCAAAAAAATTCCAAAATCTAAAACACTTCTGGTCCCAGGCATTTTGAAAAAAGGAGACTCAACCCATACGGACAGTTTACTCTCCAGTTTCAGAAGATGCTATCCCGTTTTTTTTATAGAGTCAAACCTAGCTTAATGGCAGTACATGCAAAAGGGATCTAGGAGTGGTAGTGGCCCACAGGCCGAGCATGAGTCAGCAATGTGATGCAGTAGCTAAGAAAGTCAATGCAATTCTAGGCTGCATCAGTAGGAGCATAGTGTCTAGACTGAGGGAAGTAACAGTACAAAATCTAAATCCAAAATCTAAAACGCTCCTGCTTTGGTCAGACCTCTCCTAGAATATTGTGTCCAGTTCTAGGCAACACCATTCAAGAAGGATGTGGACAAGCTGGACGATGTCCAGAGGAGGGCAACCAAAATGGTGAAAGGTCTGGAAACCATGCCCTATGAGGGGTGGCTCAGGGAATTGTATATGTTTACCCTGGAAAAGAGAAGGGTAAGGGGTGACATGATAGCCATGTTTCGGTATTTGAAGGGATGGCATATTAAGGATGGAGCCAGCTTGTTTTCTGCTGCTCCCAGAGACTAGGACCTGGAGCAATAGATTCAAGCTACAGGAAAAAAGATTCCACCTAAACATATAAGAACTTCCTGATGATATGAGCTGTTCACCAGTGTTACATGCTGTCTCAAAAATGGGGAAGTCTTCTTCTTTGGAGATTTTTTTTTTAACAGAGGCTGGATAGCCATCTGTCAGGAGTGCTTTGATTGTGTATTTCTGGATAGCAGGGAGTTGAATTGGATGATCTCTTTCAACACTATGAGAAAGATGTGTAATCTCATTAATCTCTATGATACTATGATTCTATGAATCAGAGAGAGATCCTTGCCTGATTCTTGAACTTTCTGCATGCAAAATGTGAACTTTACCAAATACAACAGACCATTTTTATCTGGTATTTTAAATCACTTGGAAAATAAGTATTCACCCATATTCTGCTAGTAGGGAGAGGAAATTAAAATGTTTTCTGAAGAGTGGTTTGATTTGATAGGTGGTTCAGATGGGCAGAGCCAGCATAATAGTGTAGACTGAGTGTGGGACTATGACTTTGGGAGACCAGGGTTCAAATTCTCACTCAAACATGGACATTTAGTAGGTGACCTCAAGCAAGCCACACTCTCAACTTTAGAAGAAAGCAATGACAAACCTAATCTGGATAAATCTTTCCAAGAAAACCCTATGAGAGATTTTCCATAATGTCTCCATAAGTAAGCAATGACTTGGAAGCATGCAACAACAAGGTAGGATAGGCAAAATCAGATATTTCAGATATAGGCTAAGTACCGCAAGAGCTCTCACTGTAAAGTCATCATAACTAATAGTTCAGGCAGAGTTTTTTCCCTAGAAGAGGGAGCCGGGAGGATGAAACAGCAATAGTGTTGTATTAGCTGCCCTCAGCAGCCTAAAGGTCTTCCTTCTGAAATTTGGGACAGAATGCCCTATTGGAAAAATACTGTGCCATGACCTAGCCGTGTTTCTGTAAGGCTTTCTGTCCCAAATTAGAAAGTGGCTGCTGTGCTGAGGGCTGCTGCTGAGCCACCTCCTAGAGTGATGCTGAAGAACTTTTGCTGTTCTGTTTGTTGTTAACCTAAGCCTGTGTGACCAAATATTCTTCAGATTTGCCTGTTCCCTCAAATTAATCAAGCCCTCTCTGCTTTCATGGATAACACTCCTAGGAGTGTGTGTGTATGATATCCAATCCAATTCATATGGACTACTTCAACTACTCTTCTGATATAATTGTCCTCTACCCAGCCTTGATTCAGTGGTTTGACTACGATTCTGCAGGGTTTGAATCCCCACTCAGCCATGAAAACCAACTGGATGACTTTGGGCAAGTCACAATCTCCCAGCTCAGACAAAGGCAAACCCTCGCTGAACAAATTTGGTCTAAAAAACCCTGTGATAAATTTGCCTTAGGGTCACCATAAGTCAGAAATGACTTGAAGGCGCACAACAACATAGACATTTTTAAAAAAATTATTAGCTGTCCTGGAAATATTAATACTGATGACAGCCAATAAATTCTTAAAAGAAAGAAACTTGTGAACAGATGGAATAACAGGATGTTTGTACATGCATGTACATATACAAATTGCCCTCAGATCTTTTCCCAAATGAATGGATGTTTCAGAAGTGTTTAGAATGGGCAATAGATCTCCTTGGTTAGTTTCAGACCAAAACGCAAAAAAAAAAAAAAGGGGGGAGGCGGGGGAATGACTGCATGCAACTCACTCTTGTCATTTAACCTACAAAACAGAAATATCCATATGCTCCACTTGATACTCACAGAAATGTGCATGAATTGCACCTGGTCATAATTGCTTTTGCAACATTTTGCAACTCACCATTTTAAAAGGAAGAAAATGTGGGACAAGGTCACAGTGCAAATGTTAGTGGTTCTGTATATGTACACAATGAATCATAGAATCATAGAATCACAGAGTTGGAAGAGACCACAAGGGCCATCCAGTCCAACCCCCTATCATGCAGGAACTCCCAATCAAAGTATCCCTGACAGATGTCCATTCAGCCTCTGCTTAAAGACCTCTAAGGAAGGAGACTCCACCACACTCCGAGGGAGTGTGTTGCACTGTTGAACAGCCCTTACTATCAGGAAGTTCCTCCTAATGCTGAGGTGGAATCTCTCTTCCTGGAGCTTGCATCCATTGTTCTGGGTCCTGTTCTCTGGAGCAGCAGAAAACAAGCTTGCTCCCTCCTCAATGTTAGATGGACTAACATTCTGAGTAACTAAAGGGCAGTTCTTTATATTGAGTGTTTTGGGGTTTAGACTCTATTGTTTAACTAAAGATTTGCAACTAAATCAAAACAGGTGTCAATTTTCATTCTATACAACCTCAGTGGACTGAACTGAAGCAAACCTAGAAGTGATGTGATGTGATGTTACTTCTGGTTTTGTTATTCACCATTTATTTTGCATTTCTATGTATTTCAGAATTTTTTTAAGGGTGAGGAAAACAACGTTGCCATATTTTATGGTGAAAATACATTTCACAATTTCTACAAAATAAGGGCTGAAGTGTGGGGCGATGCCTTGAGAGGTCACAAAGCTATAGAAACAGGTTTGGGAGAACCACATTTTCCCTGCCCCTGGTGTAAACAGTGCTGCTGGTGAAACAGAATCTGAGCAGTATACTACAGAGGAGATTATCACACAGGATTATAAAATCAGAGAAAAACAGAATTCTCCCATCATTATAGTGCGATTGTGCAAAGATTTTCACACAACGTTGTGATCATCCAGTACTTCTCTTGTTAATAATCTGGAATTGTCCTGTAACTACTCATTTAAACCCTGTTAATGGTTTCCAAGTAGCAGTTCATTTGCTCTATTATGAAGGTGCGGAAGCTAATAACAATGCATTCGTGCTATCAGGGAGTGCTATTGGAGAGATTTTCCCAGACTGCACTCCTGCATTGCTAGGATCATTTTTGAGTAGATTTCTTATTTTGAGGTATATGTCATAGGGCACTATTTTATTTGAACTGGATATATATCATGTTCTTAAATATAGAAATGTTATTTTGTTATTTTTGGGATGGAACCACTTTTTCAGATATGTGCAGTAGTGCAATAAGGACACATGCATGAAATGTCCAATCACGACTGTATGCGGAATGTGACTGCATTTTTGTTTCATTTTTATTTCATTATTATAGCACAATTATGCAACTGTGCAGAACTATAGATTGCTATAGCACTATGCTTCCATTATCTTCCAGTAGGAAAATTGTTGTGGAATTGGCCCTACTGTGATAATCTCCAGAGACTCTCACATCCTGGGCTGGAAGAAATCTATTAATTTTACTTCTATTGATTGTTTTCATTTCTTTAATTCATTTGAACTATATTCATGTTAGCTTGCAGATGTAGCAAAATTCATGTCCATATCAATATTTATATGCATTTTGTGCAAATGTTCCTAATATAGATATATTTATGCACTTTCCCTGGTTTGTGCACCTTTTCAAGCATCTTTCCTTAAAATAATCAGCTTTTCTTCATACATTTCCATTATTCTGTGTATGGGATCTTAATACATGCACATTTGAGTTCTGCTTTTTACACATTTTGTGTTCAGAAAAATATACAAAATCTAAAAATTCTGAAGAGTATGGATTTCAGTGTGCAAATGTCTTACTGTTTCCTTCTAGGTTAAGCAGACAAATTCGACAAATGTGTACAATTTTGTTCAAATTTGTAAAAAAAAGGCCAAATAAATTTCTGCTATATCCCTTGCTGTGATGAACTCTGATATAGGATCTAGAAAGTCTGGGATTTCACATCCCTTCAGAGAAACTTAAATAAGCATAGTTCCTCTGGACACACATTGTGAAATCAACCTCCTACACACAGAGCAAGTGGCCAAATGTGGCTACTTCTTTTACAGTGTACATGCAGAGTCATTAGGCAGATAGGAACAGCATCTAATGGTGTTTTGATTATCCACATAAATACTGTGGGCCCTCAGTATGTGCAGAATTGCCACCCACAGATTCAAGCATCTGCAGACAGCAAGCCTGCGTTGTCCCCAATGGTGGCACATGCATGTAGCCATGCCACCATTAGGGACAGATTCACTGTCTTGTGGTAGTGTGTGTATATGTGGCCATGCCACCATTAAGTCCCATTGTCTCTAAAGTGGCCATCTCACCACTGGGGAGAACAGAAGCTGTCCCTAATGGCAGCACAGCCACGTGCATGCCCTGCCATTGAAGTTCCGTTGTCCGTTGCACTGATGGTAGTGCAGCTGCATGAATGCACCACCATTGGGGACAATGGAACTTGAGTATCCACAGATTTTGGTAAATGTGGGGGGTGGTGATGGTGGTGGTCCAGAATGGATTTCCCGTGGACCTGGTATAACAGATGGCACTTATCTCACCTGTTTTCAAAGTAACTGTCCATTTCCTCTATGGAGCCATATTTTCCATATTTGATCTTCCTGGAAACAACTAATTAGGAGTTCAAGGATGTTATCTCTCAGATCTCCTTCTCTAAAGTGAACTCTGCACATGCTCTAAAAGTCAAGACTCTGAACACACAGTTAAAATGTATCAGGTTAAATTGACTTTGGGATTTTATGTGTTGATGTGTGTGGTTGTAGCCTTCTCTTGTTCTCTTCCACCACTTTCTCTGTCCCCAATGAATCTTTCTTTCTTCTTTTTCTTCTTTTTTCATATCTCAACATTTGGCTACATTGCTTTAAAAGGGAATTTCTCACCCAAACCCTCCCAACATGTAGGACTATATCTGGTCTTTTGGAAATTAAACCCAACACCTTACTTGATACCAGAGTTTAGAACTCCCCAATGATTGGATAGCTAGATCATTTGCAAAAGGATCCATTTGTTGTGATGAATGTTAGCATGCAAAAATACACTTGAAATCTTTTGTTCCTTTCTCTCCACATGGCAAACAGAGGACAAACTAATAATAGCTTCACCATTCCTGACAAAACGGATCTTATGTAAGATTATCACAGTCACTTGCCTTTTGCTATAAGGAGACAAAAGAAATACTTAAGCTGACCCCAAATTTAGAGTAAGAAGCAATGAATATTGCCGGATCAAAATTTCTAAAAGAAAGGTCATTTCAAGAGTGGTGGCATTTTTTCTCTCCAGTTCTATAAAGTGACTATTTATTCTTATATTCCACATTTCTTCCACTGCAAAACTCAAGTCACTGCCCCTGAGATTCTTAGCTGATTTCCCATTCAAGTATTGACATGGCATTTCTGTGCTCTCAGATCATAAACTCCATTTCAGCATAGTGTAGCTGAAGTGGAGTAGGACTTCAAGAGACAAGGGCCTGTATGCCTACTCAGTCATGGAAACCTATTGAATGACCTTGGGCGAGTAACTTTGTCTATTCCTTAGACAATGGTAAACTTCCTCTGAACAAATCCTGCCAAGAAAAGCCTGCAATAGAGTTGCCATAAGTCCAAGTCAGCTTGAAGGTACATAATAAACAACAGTAAACAACAGTTAACAACTACTTCAATAAAGATCACTGTGTAAGTATAGTCTTTTAATTAAATGTCCAAGAAAAAGGAGGATGAGAAGAAACAAAGAAAACTGGAAGAAATTTTGTAGTGTGATGTGTTTGTGTATGTGTGTGTGTGTGCACGCCCAAAGCCTTCCAATAATCTAAAGTATTGGAACCTCATCATAGCTAGGTTCCATCATGATTAAGTCCTATTGAAACAATGAGCCTTGAATTAGTTGTGCCTAATTTGATCTGTCAATTTTAATTTGATTTAGGCTGATATTCTGTGCCATTCTAGTTAGGAATAAGAGTCCTTGCAGTCAATGGGAACTCCTTCCAAGTACAGAGGCATGGGATTGTGCTTTTAACCAAGCACAGTTGTAATCACTCAGGTATAAATAGTATAGAGATCAATAAGTATTACTCCCCAGTATTTGGGACCGCAGCATTAGTCATGAGGCCTCACTTTAGCAGGGCTGTGATTATATTCTGTCATGTACAATCACTAAAAAGGTCCATGTAAATACACCCACATTCATGTATTTTGGATTTGGTATCTAGGAATTTATTCACTAAATCAAATCCACCATGCACCAGACTCATCAAATACATGGCAAATTTAGGATTAGTCTACTTAGGATCAAAAATTACTTTATGATATATGATGTAACAAAAGTTAGCTTTTTACTCTTTTCCTCCAAGGGATATGATTTAATATAGACAGGTCTCTCTGTCTTAGATCCAGCAAGTACAAAAGCATTTTGCTAAATATACCATAAATGTATGTTGCATTTGCAAGTCTTCTTTACTGTTAAGTTGAGAGCACACGGTGCCAGTAAAGCCAATCTCATGTGCCACAGATATCCATTTCAACACTGACCTTTGGCTTAAGTATTTGTACTTGATATTTTATCCCTCTGCTTCCTTCCTTCTTTCCCTCTCTCATTTTCTTGGGTGCGGGGTAAAAAGGTGTTCTGTTTTCAAGAGTAATAATATTGAAAAGTGTTTCTCTGTCTCTTTCACACACACACATACACAGTGAGAAAGAGAGAGAAAGACCTTTGAATATTATTATTCCTGAAAACAGAACACCTTTTTACCCCACACCCAAGAAAATGAGACAGGAAACACACACACAAATCTCTGTCTCTCCAACACACACTCCCAGAGAAAGAGAGAGAAAGTTAAAGTCAATGTTTGGTCACTAATGCAAACATGCTTTCTAACTTGTGCTACTTAAATTTTATTTATGTATAGAATCATATAAATACTTATGGGATATAATTCTATAACCTAAAAACAGTAATACCATGACAGTAATACCATCTTCTCTGAATATGCCAGCCACAGATACTGGCAAAACATCAGAAAGGAACTCTTCTAGAACATGGCCACATAGCCCGAAAGCTCCACAAAAAAACTATGGATGCCAGCCATAAAAGCCTTTGATTCCACAGTAATACCATGACTTATCACAGGAAGAAGATGAATATAGACTGTCTATGTGATGTTCTTCAGTATCAAAGGTGCTGCATGGAGATGTGTTGACAAATTTAGAATGGTACTGAGAAGCAATGCCAATAGTAATAGAGAGGTTGAAGCTATGAACACACAAGGAAGTAAAAAAAATGCTGGAACTTCTGTCAGTGGAAACTATGGTAACAGTTGAGCAAACCCTGGTATCCACCTGAATCATAAGGGAGAAAGAGAAGAAAATGAGATCAACTCTGACAGATTTCGCCCAATAAATTTGTTGGTGAATACAACATCCAGCTTCTTCATCAACTAGAAGCAAATAAACAGAAACCTTTATGCTTCCCCTGCAGTCTCAAGAGACTCCCTGTCCCTATCCCCAACAGCAGTTTCTGGAGCAGCCATCATATAAGACCAAAGCCTAGCAAATCAAACCTCCTAGCAAATCAAACCTGCTGAAACTTGGAAATGTGAAGTCTCAAACAGAAATGTGTATCTAACACTAGACAAATGAACAGCCACTTATGAAACTCACAGAAGTCCAAGAAATGGAGAGAAATGTTTCCAAAGATGATGCTCAGGTAGAAGTGAGAATACAAAACTGAGTAGAAAGATGTTTGCCTATTCCTCAAAATACAGTCAGCCCTCCATATCCATAGATCTTTTATCTTTGGATTTAAGTGTCTATGTTTTGAAAATAATTTTAAAATATATAAATTCCAATAAGCAAACCTTGATTTTGCCCTTTTATATAAAGGGCATAACTGTATTTAATAGGACTTGAACATCCATAGATTTTGGCATCCACAGGGAGTCCTGGAACCAAACCCCAGCAGATATCAAGGGCCCACTGAATATGTGAGACAATGCTCTGAAACAGATCTCAGAGACCATGAAAAAATAATGTTTTAACTGATCAGAGATACACAGATAAATACCATGGATCTTTGCTCTTCACTTGGAATGTGGAGGAAACTGTAAAATTTTCCCCATACAATTAGCAGAAATTGCACCTCTACCTTTCCTAGCCTTGGAGATGCCACCTTCCAGACCTCCAAGCAATTCACTAACATCAAATATCTGCTTAGAGTTCAAAAACCTACATTCTTCCTCTTACAAAATGAACTGTGGAAATACTTCCTAAGCATCTTACCCATAAAATTAGCAATCAGTTCAAGAATCCCTGTATCAGCTTCAAAGGAATAGATATTCACATGTCAGAAAGACCAATACACTCTCCTTAATGCAGACCTGTCAGTCATGCAAGTCAAAGTATGCATTAGCATGATTTGTATTCAAAGCACATAGGGGATAGGCATTCCCACAATCATCATCATTAAATTCCCTATGCAAAACAAAAACTCAGCAAAAGCTTTTAACAAGACTGTCATCAACAGATTACAGGCAAAGTGATCAATACCACCACCATCTGTCTCGTCCCTCTTCTCCCATACAGAAATTCCAACCTTTATATTTATCATCAATTCAACAGAAAGAGAGTTGTGATGGATTTGAAAAGTGAGAGAAGGATGCAGAAAAGGAAAGAGACATGCTCATGTCAGTTGTTCCCTTTCTGTTCTTGCGCCTGGTATGTTGGCTGAATGGGATGTCTCTAGCTAGGACAATAACAGCCCTCTGCCCCACCCATAGAATTATATGCAATGGCAGAGGGCTATAGTTGTGCTAGCTGGACACAGCCTACTTAGCCAGTGCCCATGTATCAAACAACACACGTGGATTATGACCACTGCGCATAAACTCCTGTGTGTTCAAACATCTATGTTCAAGCTTTGATTTCTTCTGAACACATGACTGAAAAGTACACACAGTATGTTCTATGTGCATAGCAATACTATGGACATTTGCCATTCATAGTGTGGACATCAGGCACAAGGATGGAAAGGGAACGACTGGCATGATCATGTTTTGTTTTGGTTTTGCATTCCCTGCAGCCTTACCTCACTTCTCAAAGTCTAACACAGGACACAAATTGGAGTGTCAAATATGGTTTTCTCACTAACATCAACTAATAACAATAACTATAAAAAAGAAAGTTAGATATTTCAAGGAAGACAATACCTATCATAAATGTATGTAAGAAGAGGTTAACCATTAAGAATTGCCATATACCAGGGCTTTTATGTTAGACTTTCACATTCAACAGACTAACAGGCTTCTAACTTTCTCTGAAAATATAACACAGTTCTTCCATTATTAATTTTTTTACAAAAGCAAACTTGTAGAAAGGATTTTAGGAAGCATGTTCTAGAAGAGTTTATTTCTGAAGTTTCACCAGCATCTATGGCTGGCATCTTGAAGATGCCAGCCACAGATGCTGGCAAAACATCAGGAATAAACTCTTCTAGAACATGGCCACACCCACAAAAACTATGGATGCTGGCCATGAAAGCCTTCGACTTCACTATTGTGTGTGTGTGTGTTTTCATATCTAGCTATCTATCTGGAAAGTTACCCAGCATTACCCAGGTTGATCTATCAGCATTGTCCGGCTTGAGATCAATGATTTCATTTATGATTTAAATAATGATTTAAATAAAAAAGTATGACTTGGTAGGAAAATTTGTTTCATACCAAGTTATGTGCAAAATAGCTCCCAAATGTGCGTTTTCTTGCCTAAAGAAATGTGAAAATTTCCCAAACGTCTATAAAAAATTATAGAAATACACCTATCTAGTTTGGTCAAAACTGTTTCATAACCATTCTTTCTAGAGCAAAAAATTAAATCTACTGAGGCTGTCCCAGAAGCACCAAAAGTCATTGACAGATTGGGTCCTAAGCCTATTGTGGCCTTCATTTTATACCCATTATATAACAAATGAAGCTTGGTAACCCTGAGAACAAGGATATGAATTTGTATAGCATAACAGAGAGCCAAACATTTCATATTTAACATACAGACACATACACACTCACTTATTTTGAGGCTTTAATTCCCTCTATTTTATGTTTATGATGGTACTGGAGTTAGAGATTTGTGTTCTCTCTTCTTGCACCCAAATTAAAATCAATATTCCATATTAAATAGTTATGTCACAGAACAGGATTAATATGTTGTCTTCTCAGGCAATCCTGTCACATTGAAAATGCAGGGCAGGAGAGTTGTTTTCTTAAAATTGTAGTCTACCATCAGCTTTTCTAAAAAAAAAAAAAATTTACTACCTGACGTGCATACAAATGTGGACTGCTGTTTTCAATCCAGCTCAATGCCTCAGTCTGTTCATTCCTTTTCATTATTACTCAGTCTGTTGGCAGCACACACAGAGCACCTCCATTGTTAGAAATAAAGGAACATACAGCCTAGAAATTCAATGAGTAGAAGGACCAATGAAAGAGAGCCATGCTCTTAACTCTATTATGGAAGGATTCAACACCAGAATATTAGTAGAGAGAAGCTCAATACCTAATTCAAATTAGGATCACATTATTTTGTTTTTGTCCAATAATAGCAATGGGACATTGGCCATTCAGCAGCATCCCCAACTTGTAGCAAACTAAGAACCAAACTATCACATGCATGCCAACCACTCACATATAACTATAGTTCAAAACACCTTTATGGAAGGGGCAAAAAGGAGAGAACAAGGAGGAAGTAGGGTGTGTAGTGCTTTCTGGTTTCATCTTTCCAAATCACAGACCAGTAGGTTTTTCCTATACAATAACAAAAAGTTAGGAATTAATTCTCCATTATTTGCTGATGTATCTGTCAGGAGGCTTGGTGTACACCTGGATGCATGATAGATTTCTGGGACAGACCAGGATCAACTTTAATTATAACAATGACCACAGGTTCAGATGCAAAGAAGAAATGAAAACTAGAAATGGCAGAGGTAAGGAATGGATGGACATCTATGAATCCATTAGAGCTCTCACACCCAGAAAACACAAGATTGAATATTTATTCACCTCTTGCAGTGTACCAGTCTCACTAAAAAAATCAATTTCCTTCTGATGGGGCATACTGAGCTGACATCCTTTTCTTCCACCCTGTTCTATTATTCTATAATCGCCATTAAAAAAAATAGCATCCTGCAAATTATACTCTGCTCCAAAATTGTACATTTATTGCCCGCCCTTTCAAGTGCAGTTTAACACCATGCAGCCTTGAGAAATGCAGAAAACACATGCATGAAGTGTCAAATGGTGATTTTTAAGTCAGACCAAAGCTGTAATTTGATAACTTGCCCCTGTGAAAAAGATATGTGTAGCAGGCAGCTCTTTCCTGATGGAAGTCAGGACAGCTGAAGTGGTTACAATGATTATATGTTGGGTAGGGAAAGTTTCCTTTGAAGGTAGTTAAGGAAACACTGTTCATCCCATCCCCTGTGCTCCTGTTCATACGCTTGTGCTCATTCAAAGCAAAACTGAACAGCTCACTGGGTCACATCTCCCCTGGACCTGCTCCAGCACTTCTTCCATTTGCCACTGTCAGGTGTTCATAATATAAGCCTCGTGCTGTCCTTAATCCTTACTTCTGCCGGGTGCTAGTAGAGCTTGAAAAATAAACCTGAACTGCAAAGTATTTCAGATCTGGCATAGGGATTTTAGTCCACAGAATAAATTAATCCTGCCTGCTCTCCTCTCAATTCTTGATTACTATAAAGAAGAAAAGAAAGAGTCTCTCCTTTTTCCCCCCTATTGTGTACTTTCAGTCTTACTGTTGAGAGATCAGAGGCACAGATCTGTCCTCAGATTTTGAGGAGAAAGGAAATCAGAAATCAGAATACAGTAAATATCTCCTTTCAAAGAAGCTGCCATTTAAAACAAGAAATCCTTGTTTTAAATTTATAAGTATTTCTTTATTTACAAGTTTTAACGCAGCCTATACAGCTCCCCAAACAGTGTATAATATACAACGGTATTCATCAAAGCATTCAACTTCATGAACCAAACAGTAAAAGAAAGAAAGAAAAGCGGAAAGGAAAAGGAGGTTTCAACCCTTTTCTAGAAGATGGACACATACAGAAGTCTTACAAGGAGGTATTCCCATGTTTCAAGCAGAAAATGCCCTCTCTCTTAGGGAGGGAGAGTCAGGGTGGTGTAGTGCTTTGAGTTTTCTGGGAGGCCAAGGTTTGAATCCCCACTCAGCCATGGAAACCCATCGAGGAACCTCGGGCAAGTCACACTCTCTCAGAGGATAGCAACAGCAACCCCCTTCTGAACAAATCTTGTCAAGAAAACCCCATTATAAGTTCATCTTTCAGGCATAAGTCTGAAATGACTTAAATACAGATAACACACACAGCAGAGGGAGAAATTTAGCCTCCAGTTAAGACAGTGTTTCTAAACAAGGATTGATAAGTGGATCTTATCTGTATACTAATGTAAAATAGACAAAATTTCTATTTATATGAAACACTAGTAGCGCAATACTATGTTTGCTTAGTTTGAAGTAACACTATATTGAATGAGGCTTACTCCCAAGTAAATGTATGCAGGCTGCAATACCGAAAAAAGAGGGACTTCCTCTCAGCTACACAGGAATAGGATTCCACTATAAGGCACTTATAGTATATATAGTGTCGATAGGGATGTGGTGGCTCAGTGGTTAAGATGCTGACTCGGATGACTGCAAGATTGCCAGGTCGGCAGTTCAAAGCCCAGGCACTGCATGATGGGGTGAGCTCCCATTATTAGTTCCAGCTTCTGCCAACCTAGTAGTTCAAAAACATGTAAAGGTGCAAGTAGATAAATAGGTACCACTTAAGTGGGAAGGTAATAGTGTTCTGTGCAGTCATGCGGGCCAAATCAAACAACAAATTAAAACATAGCATACAATAAACAATATCAACAGTATCAACTGAGAGTCCTTGAGCTGTGTGGGTGGGCAGAGGCTGGAATCTCTACGACCAAAATTTGGAGCCGAGAGATGTCAAAGATTTTCCGGGAAGGCCTGCCGAAGAGATGCGTCTTTAGGGCTTTTTTGAAGCCGTCGATGGATGGAATAAGACGCATCTCAACTGGCAGGTCATTCCATAGCTTAGGGGCAACCAATGAAAAGGCCCTCTGGGAGGTCTGCACCAACCTGGTTTTCATAAGCTGTAGCAGATTCCTCCCAGAGAATCGCAGTGTGCTGGTCATACGGGAAGAGGCAGTCTCTAAGATAGGATGGACCCAAGCCATGTAGGGCTTTATAGGTTAAGACCAACACCTTGTACTGCGCCCGGAAATGATCACAGAGTTGTCTTTGACAATGCTGGCTCTTCGGCTTAGTAATGGAGATGAGCACCGGCACCTACAGGCAGTCACAACTAGACAATCCTGTCAAGGGAAAACCTTTACCTTTATCAGGTACTTAACAAAGATCAAATGGATGTGACTAAGGCATTAAACAAAATACTACCTATCCTAAAAATGTTTAAAAAATTTTTTTAAGTATTTCATGAAAACAGTTCCTGTTGTTAATTAAGAATTCTTCTTTAGGTAAAACAACTGCAGCATTCAAGATTCGCTTTATTCAAAAGAGTAGGAGCAAACGGGAGAGGAATCTTTGGTTCCCCCGATGTTTTAGACTTCCACTTCCATCAGCCTCAGAACAGCCAACTGTAAAGAATTAGGAAAGATTTGAGAATTATAATAGAGATATGTAACACTGTATTTTGGGAAACACTGTATTTTGGGAAGAGAGCAAGTCATTAGAGGCCAAAAGGAGTGTTAAAAAATGAAAGTCTCTGACTGAGTAAACTTGTCAAAGTAAATAATGGTGGGGAAGAGTGCTATACAGTGGTCCCCCGGGATCCGAATCCCCCGGGGAATGAAATCCCCGGGATCCGAAACCGCTGGGGGAGAAAAAAAGCCCCCGGTCAACGAAAAAAACCCGGGTTGCGAAAGAAATTCGCAACCCGGAAGTTTTAAAACAGCGCGCTTTTGGCGCGCTGTGCATCCGAAAATGTGGTCCCCCGGGTTGCGAAAACTTCCGGGATACGAAGGTAATCCCGGAACGGATTACCTTCGTAACCCGGGGGACCACTGTATGGCATTATCTGGCAACTAGCCATAGAGTGCAGATTATTAGAAAGCATGAAAAAGTTGTCGATCTTCTTTCTTTCCATGCTGGATTGTGTAAAACTATACTTATAGTGTGATCCTAAAAAACTAGAAAAGCTGCTGAGGTTCTCCTGAGTCACGTTCAGAACTGGACTTCGAGGGTATATGCTCTTTTGCACCACAACTCCCAGAATCCCACTAGAAACAACAAATGAATGCTTTGCTTCAAGAGATGGTGGAAGAATCCACGTGCATATGTGTGTGTATGTGTTAAAGAACCTTCAAGTTCTCAGTCTATGGCAAGTTGATTGGGTTACATCCCAAGTGGCAGAAGAGTATGTACCCACAAAGTCAATTTCTGAACGTGACTCAGGAGAACCTCAGTAGCTTTTCTAGTTCTTTAGGATCAAGAAAGAGGATTGGCAACTCCTTACTTAAAGCTGATCTAGCTTCCAAGCCAGGAAGAAGATTTTTGTTTGGTACTTCCTTAGTGTGCCTTTTATTAGTTTTCTTGTAATGCCTATTACAGGGAAAATAAACCAGGCTTGTTTGTGGGTTTGTGATTTAACCTAAAAAAGCATGTATATGTGCACACAAGATCTTCTCTCCACAAAGCTCTACCCACCAAGAGAGGGTATTGAGTGCATTACGTATAATGTTCACTCACTACTTAGTGGTGAGTTTGTACAAGACCTGGGAGTTTATCTGACAGCTGCAAAATAAGAGGTATGGGTTGACTGAGGAGTTGCAACTGTGACAAAGTAACAGATAGGCTGGCACTAAGAACCGGATGACAGAGGATTTACTTAAACACCAAACATTACAAGCTCTCAAGTAGGTTTTAAGCTTTCCAAAACAACTGGAGGCTAGTGCTTGATATATATATATATATATATATATATATATGTGTCCTTCATGTACTCCCTAGCAGTCTCTTTCAGTCTGATGTGAGTTCCAGTACAGGCCCTGAAGCTTCAGCAAGGTTTCTTACCCGACAAGCATGGGCACTTTAGGGCGCCCCCGTCACATGCTAGGGTTTCCCAAGAGTGGAGCCAACAGACACTCTGCAACCCTAGCACATGATGAGGGCGTCCTTGCTCCACAGTACCATACACATGACATGCAGAGCGATGTCACAGGTGAGCAGCAACCAAACGAAGCTGCATACCTGCAACGTCATAGATGTGCTTTTCAGGCTCCTTTTTCATCCACACCTTTGCCACTCTGGTTGCTGCGGCAACAGTGTGATGAAAAAGAGATGGCACCAGGCCATCTTTTTTGAGCAGTCTGTAAAGCCCCTTTGTAAGGCTTAAGAATGCCAGTTTTTGGTCAGGGAAAATAATGGTGTAGCTGTGTTTTCACTTCTCTCTCTATTTTGTGTGCAAAAATAACTCCACCACTAACGGTATTACACAACTAATAACTGTGTTTCCTACTGGAAGAAATCAATGGTAGGATAGAAAAGGGTAATTTCCCCTGTGGAGGAATGCAGAGAAAAAGCTGGGTAGAGAGATCGTTCATGGATACTATATATTTATATAGCATCATGAGTATGCCAAAGTATGTCATGCAAAGCTTAACAAGAGATGCACATCCCCAAATGCTCAAGGTCACAGGGAAGACATGACCTGAGAAACCACAATTGGGTGTGGTTCCTCAACATATCCACAGAACATTTGCATTAGTTCTCTTTCTTCCATACTTTACATTAGAGCGGGAAAAGTGTGTCCCTAGGCCCCAACTGTGGCCTGTGGCCTGCACCCCAAATTTCGGTTCTGAAAACAGACATTTGCACTTTCAAGGGATTGGAATTGTCTATTTCACTACATGTACTCCCCATCTGTTTTATGCAACGGGATATAGTGTGAGGAAGGAAGGGTCAGAGATGCATGCGGCCTGCCAAGGCACAGAAGAGAGTTTGTGGCCACAAGACCTCTGGAAGTTGCCCAAACCTCTTTATATGTTTACTGCAAGAAATAATGCCACAAAGTAGTATGATTAGAAACTAAGTGGAAACTTTTAATATTTCTATTCAAGTCTGAGATTTTGAACGATTTTACAGTCAACCATTTTTCTATAAAAGAAAGAAACTTGCAAAGACCTCAAATGAGCTTGGTAGTTCTGCTACCAAAAATTCTCTTTCTTTTCACTTACTTCTTTAGTTTTAAGCACATTTTCTCCTCATAGTGGAATGGGTACATATGATCTCAGCTATTAAGGTCTGCAAGATGCAATTATGGCTCCCAGCTTGGATGAGACTAGAATGAGACTAGATAAACTCATGGAGTATAGGGTCATAGATTATTACTAGTCAATATGGCTATATAATATATTAGCTATTGGGAAGTACAAGATGGAGGTACAGTTGTTATCATGCTCTGCTTGACTGGCTACTCTATGAACAGAATGTTGGACTATATAGGCCTTTGAAGTAACCCAGTACGGTTCCTTTTATGTTCTTCTGTCCATAGATCAGAAACACATGAGAAGCCACAATTATTCTCCAAACATGCTGACATAATTCCATGTTTCTGCATGTAAGGAAATATTTAATGAGGAGACCTGACATGAAGTGTGCATGTGAGCTCATATGTATGTGTATGAAAAATTCCAAATGTGGTGCTGAAGGAGAGTTCTCATGCATGGACTGCCAATAAGATCAATAAATGGGTCCTAGAGCAAATCAAGCATGAACTCTTCTTGAAGCCAAAATGACCAAACTGAGGCTATCATACAGTACTTGAAACATATCGTGAGACAACATGACTCATTAGAAAAGATGATAATTCTTGGTAAAGTGGGAGGCAGTAGGAAAAGAGTAACAGGTGGATAGGCTTAATCAAAAGAGCCACAGTCCTGTGTATGCAAGATCTTTATAGGGGTACTGATGACAGGGTGTCTTGGATGTCCCTCATTCACAGAGTGACCATACGTTGAAGCTGACATGAGGGCAATTGATGATAATGCTGGTTATGTCACATTCCAGAAAATGAAACCACAAAATGTTTTACACACATACTATAAATAATATCTATAATATAAGTAAAATGGTAGAAGTTAAAAAGGACAATGACCTAATACAGACACATGCTTGCAGCTAAATAGATCAGTACCTATTATTTGAAATAAGTAGGAAAGCTACATAAGCAATCCTTTGAAAGGAAAATCCTATTAACTGTCTGGAATTTCATGAGGGTATAACAAGCAGAAACTACAAGATGAACTAAATTTTCCATTGAATATCTAAAAGTATTCCTCCCTGCCTTTCTTCTTCCATCATACAAACCACCTCTGTTCACAAAAATTACTTATCTTGAAAATGTAAAATCTTGTAAAACCAAGTAAAACTTTGGTTCTTTGTGCTTTGCAAGCCTTTATAAACAGCATCCCCAAATATCAGTAAGAGTGAAATTTGTTCATCCCTTTTAATATAGGCACTCTCACTGGAAGAGGAGGCTGTGAATTTTCCATTCCTAATGCGGTTACTCTGTTTATACTCAGCTGGCTTATTATTTAATTCCCTTTAGACTGCTTTCTCATTAGTGTCTATTTTACCCCTGTTTCCATTTGCTCAATGGAAATTCTACTGCAACAAACATTGACTCCTAAAGCCTGTGGCATTATGCTTGCTTGCTTTCAACCTGATGTCACATCTTTCATTTTCTTAGCAACCAAAAGCCAAGGGCATCCATTTGTAGCTGGAGGAAGACTTCTAGAAGGACAGCATATCATATTGTCCCTTTATTCAATGGGGCAGAGGGGAGAAGTAGTACAACAGGAAGGGCTACCATACCATTTATATTGAACAGCTAAGCTATGACTGAAGATAGGCCAACTTGAGTAATCAGTTTCAGTTCAATGGTGGTGAGGAACCTGCAAATCAAGCACAGGCCAATAAATTCTCATTAATTTTAATTTTAATTATTTTTAATTCTTTTAATTAATTTTAATTAATTTTATATAAAATAAAATTTTATATAAAAATTTTACAAAATTTTTTTAATTAATTTTAATTCTTTTAATTCTCATTAGTACAGCCAAAATAGGAAACTTAAAACTGGGTGCAAAAAGACCTCCTGAACTCTTCTGTGGGCAGGTATGTTCCAAGCTTTGCTTATTAAGATTCTCTTCTTTCTCGAAAAGAGCTGAATATATGCTAAAATGATCACATTTCTCCATTAATATTTGAAGTGTCCTGACTCAGCAATGGATTCAGTCAATGGAATACAATCTGACCCAAGTCAAGGCGGGTATTTTTTTCTACATCCTTACTAAGTACATGAAAAGTAGAGTATATGACACTTCTAATAAGAATTTCATATTGAATTTTATATGCTTTTTTCTTAGTAGTAGTAGTAGCAGATTGCAAGGAATCAATACATCACTATGTCACACCAATTGATTCAGAACTGCAGCAAGTGCAACAACTACTTTTAGTTTAAGACCAAACAGCATAATACCTGTTTACCAAATAATTGTTCACATACATCTAACTGTAGTGTACATCCTGTGATGTAAAGAGGGATAAGAAACCACTTTTTCTAAGCTGAATAGCATTTCTAAGCAGAATAAATATTCAAATTCCTGTGAGCATTTCTTTCAATTAAGTATGGCCCAAGAATGTTTTGGAAAATAATAGAAAAATGTAGATTCCATCAAAAAATATGTATGAAAATATTACTATTACTTTCTGCAGACTAGAGACACTTCTGTTCATAGAAGCCTGATAAAAATGTTATTTCAAGAAAGGCACCTCAAAAAAGCTTGACACTTTAAACACCTCTAAAGCTTAACACTTAAATCCAGTTGTTACTGTCTACTAGAGTATAGCTAGAGTATAGCCAGTGGAGTTTACACAAATGTTGCCCTACTACATTCTCATTGAGTCAGTGGGCCTAAACAAATGGGAATAACAACTACAATAGACTTAGCTCAGAAAGCTATAAAAAAAAAATATGAATACCTTACCTTGTGCCTGCAGTGCCCCGAGGGAATCATTAAAACATTATAAGAACTTGTGGAGTTCACAGGCAACAAGAAAATAATTTTCTACTACATGAATTAATTTCAGCAAGTCTCCAATCCCAAAAGAAGTCAAGAAACCATGAATCCTCAAAGCCTGGTGAAATAGTTTCTTTAAGCTATCATTAGTGAGAACAAACCAGACTATGGTTTGTTCTGAAACCATATTTTAACAAACCAGAGCCCCCAAGGCTGGATATCACATGGAATTGTTATTATTTTAAAACTGAGAATGGAAGTTTCTGATTTACTTCTTGGTGTCCAAAAAAAAAAAAAAAAGAGGAGGAGAAAATAGAGATGTCCCTGAATCTCACTACAGCTCCTTCACACAAGGTACAATTATTTTCCCCACTACATCTGAAACAGGCCAGGCTGCTCTTTTGTCTCCATTTCCAGCTGATATCAAAAAGGTGTGACTCTAAATCCACAAATTTGCACTCTATACCTCTAGGTTTAATTATAGTTTTATTACAGGTTGAGTATCCGAATTGCTTGGGACCAGAAGTGTTTTGGATCTTGGAACACCTGTATTTGCATATACATGCATAATGAGCTATCTTGGAGATGGGACCCACTCTGATTTTAGAGTGGGGCTCACCTCCAAGATACTCATTATGTTTCATATACACGCATAATGTGAAGGTAATTTTACATAATATTTTAAAATAATTTTGTGCATGAAACAATGTTTGGGTGCACTGAACTATCAGAAAGCAAAGGTGTCATTATCTCAAGCAGCCATGAACATTTTTTGGATTTTGAAATATTTTTCATTTCAAAATTCCAGATAAAGGTGACAACCTATACTCCATTTCAAGAGGCCATTTAGTTCTCTCTCCATAACATAAAAGGGCTTCCAAGTTTAATGTCACTTACAATTTATCTGAATGTCCTCTTAGACCTCTTCTAAAACTCTTGGAAGGAGTTGTGTGTAGACTAAAGACTGACCACAGAGAAACCCTGCTAGTTTTATCTCTCCACCAAAAAAGTTTTCTATTTAGTACAACTATTTGTTTTATAATCTCTTATGAAAATCATCATTTCAAGTTTAATTGTGAATTTCCTGACTGATGTTTATTACATCTGTCATTAAACTCGAACATATTATGTAAGCTAGGTGCTCTTGGTTCAGAAAAACCTCTTGATATATTCAGCTTGAACATCCTTTGTTAAACCTCCTTTCAATAAATCTTTCAATATATTTTTCAGATCTGTAGTCTGAACTAACTGTATGTGGAACTGAAATTATAATTTCAATTTCTTCAAAAGACAATAGTTTAATTATCATTCCAAGAAGATGATATTCTAGCATTTCTCTAATTATGTTGTTTGGAATTTAGAATGAATGTGCAACGAACATATTAAATAATCAACTAAATGATGCCACAATAGTTTGAGCAATCAATTCAAGTAGTGGCCTTGAGATAACAAAACCAAACCCTTCCAAATCAAGGATCAGCTGTACTCCTACTTCACAAGGTTCAAATCACAAAATTCAGACCTTTTAGTATGCAATTCAATCACTATTATTAGATGCCAAGCTTACTAGACCTCTACTTGGTATCAGGCTCAAGGTCAGGATAGAGTTTAACAATCAGTTCATTTGGAAGTTGATGAATCTGCTCTTTCAGAAGTTAACAGAGTCCAAATATCTTTACTTTACACAGAGATACAGAGGTATCAAATGATGAAAGGGAAGGAGTTCCTTTTGGTGAGAATCATAGCTTCTTCTGAAATATTAATGAAGCCCCTTTATATGCCAGAGTCTAAAAAGGATTTTGAATAATGCATTGGAAAGCAATGGCTCTTCAGCAGTCAATTTCTTTTCTCTTCACGTAGACACAGTTAACACATTTTAAAAATAGAAATGTTATCTAGGTTGGGGAGGGGGGAGATGAGAGCTCATGTTGATGGGAAACTGTCCAACAGTCCCTCTTTATTTAAAGAAAGCAAGATGAGAGCAGGTCTACAACTATATGGCATTAAATGGACAAAAAACAAAGACAGAGATGTGACCCTAGGAAGACTACGTTCTGATACATGGGGATTTTGCTTTACCAAATTCAAAATCTCCCCCTCAAAAAATTCATTTACTATCTGAAAGAAGAATTTCAAAATTAGTTGTACTTTTAAACACAAAAAGCTTGAGATTAACAATGTTGTGAAGAATATGTTTTTTAAAAACAATATTTTCTCTTCCTATTTGTAATGCAAAAGGAAGAGCTGCAAGAAAGAAGAAAATGGTTTAGAAGAAAAGTCAAGACAACAGGCCACATAGCTTAAGGTTTTAGATCAAAGTGGTCTCATTAAAGTAGGTTTCAGTCTGCCAGTTTTGATATTATATACAAGTCCTTGCTTTCTCTGCACTTATTGAACAGCCTTCAGAATCTAAACATGAGACAGTAGTCCACATTACATACTAGTAAAGAGAACAGTATGTGTTGGGTTTTAAATGTTTATATAAACAGCAGTGTGACCTGCTTTCCCTGTGACTGGCAAGTGAAGATGTTGCTATAATTGGCTTTGGAACAAGTCATCCGGAAGGCAATGTAAGTACTTCCAATCAGGACTGTTTTTGTGTGTCTTCCTGACACATAATAATTTTCAAATGCAATCAGTTTTCACATACTAACACAAACTGGACTTTGATTGTCAATCCTGTTTAATGATGCACAAATGGGAACAACATAGTCCCTTCCCAAAAGTATTTACAACCAAAAGACTCCAATAATCGCAAGATTCAAAGAAGCAGTGTAAAACAGAAGTGGAACTAGGTATATGTTTACCATAAATACTTGTAAGTCAAGAAATTTTAATCAAAAAATCAATCCAATAAACCTGGGTCAACTTATCAATCAGAAAAGAGTTGCCAGGGGGAGGGAGAGAGATGGCCTAGTGAGTATCTGCTTCCCTCCTCACAGAAAGCATTTAACTTTTAGGGTGTGGACCGGACGCAGATACACGCCATTTCATAGTCCTAGGGATTAAGCTTGTCCCCAAGACTTTGGACAATAGAATGACTAGAGGGTGTCTTTAAACATGTGTAGAATGACCCTAGTCTCCCCTCCTCACCCTACTCCAAGTCTACACTTTCATCAATTGCCTTTGCAGTGAGTTGCCACTAAACCTGTGTGGCTCTTCTCTGTGCAGCAAACTGAGAATGATCAGCCCTTTCAGCATGGATTAAAATGGTTCTATCCCCTTCCCTGGTTCCTTTTCCCTGCTCATGGTTTTGACTGGCTCTCACCCTTAGGCTGCCTGCTTGCCTTCCCATCACTCACCTTCATCAGAGAACAACAAGAACTTCCCTCCTGCCCACCTCTGCCTTGCAAAAGAACCAGCAGAACCACCGCAGCAAGGCAGCCATGCTCAAGCTTTTCACACGCAGAGACAGGTCCCACTCCAACCACAACTCACCTCTCTCTCCATGGTGCTCTTTTCTCCCATGAAAAGACAAATGGGGTAAATAAACATTGTAATCCTGGAACAGTTCTGAAGGTGTGAGAGGAACAAGAGCAATCCCACTTGAAAAGTGTTTTTAGAAATGCCCTATGGAAGTGGGAGAAAAGCCTAGCGCTGTAAGGCCCTCAGAAGTATTTACTGTGTAACAACAACATTTATTTATAACACACATTTCACCAAATAGTGGAACACCAGGCATATATAACCAAGAACAAAACAAGGAACGCAACACTATAATATACTAAATATAAAATCCTCACCACACCACCCATCATTACCCATCTCAGCAGCCTTAGGAACACTCAGCAGTTCAATGAAGTGAATCAAAAAGGAAGGTCTTAAATGCTTTATGAAAATGGGTAAGATCCTTCTCCAACTGGAGGTACAAAGAAAAATGGTTCCACAAATATAGAACCTAAAAGGCTCATGGCCTTGACAGAGCCATACATATTGGTGGAACTACCAATAATCCTTTGCCTTTAGATCTTAAATTCCTAGATGGTACGTACCAGACTAGCCAAGCTGTCAGGTACTGGGAGAGGTTAAAGTGCAGGGTCTTAAATACCAGGACTAAAAACTTGTAATGAGCCCTGGCCTGAACTAGTAGCCTGTGAAGGCTTCTATGAGGAGAAGAGACATGTGAGTATTTAGGGAGATTTAAAACAACCCAAATGACACTGTTCTGAATTAAAATCAGAGGAAAAAGAGAGCAGGAAGGCAAATCTGTCAGTAGGCTATTACAGTACTCTAGATATGAAATAACCAAGCAGTGGGCAAGCAGATAGGCAGTCTTGATAGTAAACAGATCTATGGATCTTGTTTCCATCATTACATGCCTTTGTTATTACCCCAATAAAGGGTCTAGCTGTTCATTACATTGCATCCTAAAATCCTGAATGTCTGGACCCATCATATAGTAATAAAAATTAAAATCATCATTTTTAAAAAGACATGCACCAAATAAACCCACACTAGTCCAGTTCTTAAACCATATATGAAACACTAGCTTTACTTAAGAAATGGTAATTAAATGAGGATCTAATCAGCATTCCTTGACACTGCCTAGAAAGCACTATCCCAACAAAAACTGGGAAAATCTCAGGTATTTGCTACACAGATGTTTAATACCATGCCCTGAAAACTCAGCTGTCTTACAGTGGCTGCTTAATAACCAGGGTTGGTCTCAGTGAGGAAAAATCCATTTCATCTTCATTTTTAGTAGAAATCCATTATTGTTTGAGATAACTGTAATACATTTTCAAAGATGTAACCAATTATTCAGAACTGTTTTTCAATTAATTTTTCATTTCATCAAAAATGGAATCCCTTGCATTTACATGCAGACTCCTCCTCCTTGTTCACATCTACTCCAGCTCCCCAAATTCTGTTCATTTTCTTGCAAAGTGCTATCCTTGCACTTAACAACTCAGAGACGGAGATATTTAACTCTCTCCTCTCTTACTATGGTCCTCAGAAAAAACCTTCCTATGAACTCAATCTTTGCACTGAGAGGAAATCTCACTGGTTGCTATATGCATTTTAAAAAGCTGCGCATTAAATGCAAAGGCACATTTAATGTCACATCTAGTTTAGCTATAAGTCTCCAACTGCTACTTAAATTATATGGAAAAATCTGATCCATATTTTTTATGCTGGATTCGCATTTCCCCTTCCAAGTCTTTCCATTTATTATACTTTTTAAAGATTATTTTGTGGTATTGGAAGAAGGAGTTAGCTGGTCTGCGCCATGCAATGTGTGTCATAAATACTACTGTGATTAAAGGATGAAGCAAACAGGACGAAAAGCAGCAGATTCAGCATTTTTTAGCCAAAAGGGCTATAATTTTAACCTTATTCAGCTTAATATAAACCACATATACAATCAGTATCATTTTACTGGATAACAATATGTTGAGAATCAGAGTTTAAGAATGTATCTAAGTGTTTCTCAGTAATAGCTCAAAGCAGTATTACAAATATAAATTGTTCTTGATATCATTGAAACATAAAATGCTGATAAAGATACAGTAAAATGAATTCCTACCTTTTCTTTTAAATTGTCATTTCAAAATAAGAATACAATGGTACCAAATACAAGCAAAAATTATTTCTTGATCCAGTCCATTCTAGAATTTTTTCCTAGTTAGTGAACAGCTCATTTATGGGGCATGCATGTTGCCACCAAAATGAAATACACTCACAGTTTCTTCCTTTGCATTTGTGTATTTTGTCGAGCTGATTAATGGCAGCCTTTTTGCTTTCTGGCATTGTCCTGACAACAGTGATATCAGTATGAAAAGCTGCACGCTATTATTACTCATAAAATCACAAAACCGTATATTTGGAAGTTACCCCAGGATCAAAGTTCCTGACCATGCAGGAACCACAGAGAAAGCATTCTTGACGGATGACTATTTATTGATTTAAAATATTTATATCCCATCCCACTGGGGAAGTGGGGGAAAGAGAAAAACAAGTGGGTGAATGAGTGGAAAGGTGTGTGTGTCTGTGTCTGTGTGTGAGAGAGAGAGAGTGAGGGAAGGAGAACTGGCTCTGGCCATGTCTATTTGGGGGATTCTCTAAACATTCATTATGGCTTGGTACAGATGGCCCTTTTGGGCCATTCCCGCGACGTGAATAGGGCTGGGGAGCACACAGCATCTACGCGCTCCCAGCCCTAGCGTGTATGGACAGCACCATGTTTGCATCGCGCCGTCCATACGTGCATGTGCTGATGTCATGATGCACGCTGCATTTAGACACCATGGTGCGTGCCTGACGGCATTGCGGCCCCTCAGGAGTGCCGCCCATGGCGGGGTGCAGTGGGAGCCCAGGGAGCCCACTGCACCACACTTCAGGCCATGGAGAAGCAGCAAATTGCTGCTTCTCCATGCCCTGGAAAAGCAGCGGATTGGGGCAACAAGAGCTGCCAGTGAGGCAGCCCAGGCTCCAATCTGGCGCTTCTCTGAATGCCTACCAATCGCCCCTTTTGGGCAGTCTGTAAAGCCCCTATGAGAAGCATCTTAACATTAGTAGGTTTTTTATTTCCACCATGGAACTGATGGCCTCAAGAAGCTAGGACTTTCCTTCACCGCTTGATGTACTGAAGCAAAGATAGGAAAAACACCTCTCAAGGAAGCTCCAAATGTATCCTGCATGGCAGGATCAGATTAAACTAGATGGCATCTTCTAATTTTGTGATCCTACAATGCTATGTCATACGTACAGCCAAACTGGACTCATATGTTCCATCACCAAGGGAGCTGCAATAGTGCAACATACATTAAATTATGTTCTAATACCTCCTGAAAAACAGCTTCCATCACAATCACAACATCCTCTCCCTGCTATAAGATACTTTTTATAAACTATCACAGAACTGAATTATTAAAATTTGATTTAAATTAAGTACAGTCAGCCCTCCACATTTCTGGGTTTGACTTTTATGAATTTAATTTATTCATGGGTTTTATTATTATGTTCTCTCTAGGAATCTCTAGGAATTAGTTCTATATTGTCAATGAAGATTGTCTATAAATTACAGACAGTTCAAATTAAAGTATGAGATAAACATGAAATGCCCACCATGACATAAATATTATCGACACAAGAACAGAAAGAAGAGTTGGAAACCAAGCCCAATACAATTACATTATACAGGTACCAGTGAACTGCTGCTCTAAATTCAGAATGTCTGAATGAAGATAAGAATATAGTTTTTTGTAGGGCTTTCAGGCTAAGTGCCCATGTTCTGGAAGAGTTTATTCCTGACAGTTTGTCAGCATCTGTGGCTGGCACCTTCAGAGAAGATAAGAATGTTTGAATGCTCAGCCTCATAGATTTTACAAAATGTATGGAAAGCAGATCATCTCTCTTGAGATTTGCAACACTTCTGTGAATCTTTTCCCTACGATTTTTGGAACCTATGTACAAATATAATCTTGACACTGAACCCTGAGTACTAAAAAGCTGGGGGCATTGAACACATGGCTAGAAAACAGCTGAATAGAACACAAGTCTGCTGTACTTAAAACAAAGACGGTAAAGAGGTCATGTTGAATATGTTACAGATAGACTTTGTAGGAAGAAACAGATGGGAGGATTAATGTTTCTCAGATAATGCTTCAAGTGAATAACGTGCAGCTGCAAATAAAAATACTCATAGGCAAAGAGTAAGACATTTGTACATCTCTAGTTCTATTTAGATTTCAAATTCCTCTTCTAAGACAAATGATGCAATGTTTATTGCAAAACAAATTTTAAAAAAACTTTTAATTAGTAATGGTAGAGATTCATTTGCTAAACAAACTAGGCAAAGAGTTAATCCTAAGCCTATCCAAACAATTTTACCTACTGTAATAGCCAGGGAACATTTCTTATATAGCAATGTTATGAGAAAACACCAGCATGTGTGACTGTATTGCTTTATTACTATCCAATATAACAAAGGAACAACCAAACACCCTTGATTTTGTGTAATTTGCTTATTTTTCAACTTAAAGTAAGTTCAACTGTTACTTTACTTTAGTCCTTTTGGCAAAAATTCAATGAAGAAATTGAAGGTAAACAGGTAAATTATGCAAATTATATAAAGCTAAAATTCATGTTTATATATGCAAAGGTACGGTATGAATCTGAATGAGAAATGAAGGAAACACACAGATTTTATTTCCATTTTTGACAGCCTTATTTGTTTTGCAAAATTATCATTCCAGTGAAAGACAGGGAAGTAGACAAAAGCACAGTGAACCCTTCCCATCTACAGGGGTTCAGTTCCTCTCATCCCTACCCATGGATGGGAAATATGTGGATACTCAAGTCCCATATTATTTAATAGGTTGGCAGTGAGGAAAGCTGACAGGAAGAAAATCAGCTCATTTGAAATGTGATGCTAGAGAAGCATCACATAGACTATCAAAATGACCAGTAAATGGGTCCTAGAATAAATCCATCTTAAACTCTCCCTTGAAGACAAAATGACCCAACTAAGGATATCATATTTTGTCCACATCATGAGAAAACATGACTCATTATAAAGACAGTAATGCTTGGTAAAGTAGGAAGCAGTAGGAAAAGAAAAATAACTCATTACAGGTGGATAGACTCAGTCAAGAAAGCCATAGCTCCAAGTCTGCAGGACCTGAGCTGGGTTGTGGATCACAGGATGTCTTCAAAGACTCACATTCACAGAGCTGCCACTAAATTGAAGCTGACCTGATGACAGTTAACAACTGGAAAGTATTCCCCTGACTGCAGTGGGAATTCCAATTCCCCTTCTTCCAAAGGCAGAAATCTAGAGTTTTCCTTAATGGGGCCAAACTACTCACAATCACAGCATGTCATTTCTGCTTCATTATATTTTGGCTCATTGAAAATATTTATTTTGGAGGGAAATGTTCAGAAGACAAAGGGCACCATTCCTGAAAGCCCATTCATCTCTATTGCCTCCCAAATAAATTTGGAAGTCAAATCACAGTTTGCAGAACTGCACCAAAAATCTGTATGAATTGGGTTACCTTTTGGGGTTACTTTGATTCACCAGGAAATGGGTATGTGAGCAAGCAGAACAAGTGCAGCATGGTGAGATCAATGGCCAGTCTGTCTTTTCCCCAGAAGGGAAAACGGGGGGGGGGGGGGGACATTTGAGGTGGGCAGGTTTTCATAGATTTCTCCCTCCCATAGCAACAAGTTTGTTTGTAAAAAAAAATCAGAACAACTATTATTGCCTCTAAAGATTTCCTGAAGACCTCCATTATTCAAGCAGGTTGAGGTGTCTCAAGAAAATGACACCAGGAAGCAGTATTCAGCCTTTTCAGTTCATCCCTCAATGTCTTTTACTGTTCCTGTACTGTTCTTAGCACCTTTCTGCTATGAAAACAGAAAGGGCAGTGCATGCACAATGAAATGAGAAACAAACCTTGCAGAGGAATGCTTATGAATGCATACATTTAGAAAAATTAAAGATCTTACTTCATAATTTATCAGCAGCAGTCATGAAAGAAATGTCAGAATCAGAACAATTATTATTGCCTCTAAAGATTTATTTGGTTCAAATGGTTTGTTAGTTACTGTGCAGAACAGAAATGTCACACCTTCTGTTGCAGTGTCAAGAGGGGAAAGCAGCATCTATCCATCTACTTCAGCTAGACGAGTCATATTATTTCTCAAGCCTGCCCAGACTTAGCTTTTCAAGAGTTATCTTTTCATACTGTTCAACTTGTTCACCCATATTTTCTAAGTATATGTCATAGTGCAAAGCAATTGTATCTTTAGAATCCAAAGCTGCTGCCGCTGCTGCTGCTTAAAGTTGAGAGCATATTGATCTTGTGCTGAAAAGATGATCAATACTGCAATAAGAAAATCTGGTCATGCATGCCTAATTTCCTCTTCTGCTAGCCTTTTAATCATGATAATGGATTTCAAGTGTACACAATCCCTCTTGCTGCATTAAAAAGAATTTGGGATTAGAGTGGAACATCATAAACACGCTTTACATTTCAAACATTCATTTTAGACATGTCAATAACAATAACAAGAAAAACCATACTGAAATGAAGTAAAACCCATGGTTCAGGCACATTGTCTGAATTCAAATATCAAATTATTTATGTAATTTTCTTTTAGGAGAAATCAGTTTCCACAACTTGCTATCGTCAAATAATGCTCAGTGTTGGAATCTTCCGTGATATCTCTTATTATATGGTAGGATATACTGTAATTTAAAAAAAAAATTGAAATAATTTGGTCACACAAAGACCTCAAATAAACACATAAAGCATCCACCTAGCAAAAGCACTCTGGTCATGAGCATTGATGCCTCCAGTCCATCTCTTCACAGCATCACTGGCATGCTGTCCTTCTATCCCTTCAACTGCTAGTCCCATGTTATTAAAAAACAAAGCTGGTCAGGAAAAAAGAAGCAGCAGCCAGAAAATCTACCCTTTCTGTACTGACAGTTACTCCCCAGCATAGAAGGTTGCACAGACATTTTGCTACACTAACAGCACAGCCTGTGTATGTTTATTCAGAAATAGGTACAAATACATTGAATTAGACTTGCTCCCCAGTGTGTAGGTTTAGGACTGAAATCCAGGGTGGTGCAGTGGTGACACCTGAGGGGGGGGGGGGGTGACACCACTGTTCCCCAAACATCTGTCTTTTGGCAGAAATGGGCTATGGTATTCATCTGCATTCCTTTAAAACTCTGAAGAGATGGAGTGAATGCAATGAGGCTCGGTGGAAGAAGAAAGGAGAAAGGAGAGACCCCAGGTTTTTTTTCTTTAAATTATTATTTTTTAAATATTCTTTTAAAATTTTCCTTTAAAACATCAAATCAAATTGAGCTAAATTTTCACATTAACCACATACAATGATGTACATGTAAATAAATTTAGGTGTTTCATATCATATTGTAATTTAAAGGTGTAATATTAATTTTGCTAGTTGTTTATGTCACAAATGCTCCCAGTACATGCAGTCATATGATGGGATTAAGCTTTATTAGTACAAAAAATTACGAAGGATTCTGTATGCTGTGGTATGAGAGGAGGTCAATGGGAGGGTGATGCCATGAGTTATCACACCGGGTGACACCAACCCTATGACACCACTGTTGCAGCCTAAGGAATTATCTGACAAAACACCATGTTAATTCTGCCAGTGCAAATGCAGGGTAACAGATGTCTGTAGCCAGTTCACAGGGAAGTGACACACAAGATAAAACAAAAAAACCAAATAATTTTCATGGTATTTCATTAAGTTTGAGGACATATCATGTTTTTTTTCTGAAACTATAAAGTATGAACAATATATATCCATAGCTCTAATCCATGAGACTGGGTGGGCATCTATAAAGAGTGTAAGGGCCATTTTTCACCCCTACAACCCACTCCCATGGAAGCACCAATGGGTCAGATGCAAAATGGAAGTGACATGATGTAACTTGCCATTTTATTTTCAACTGATTTTCAGTTAATGGGGGAGGGTTTAACTCATAATGCTACTTGAGGGTCCTGGGGCAGAACCACAATGTTCTGTATGGTATTGAGCTACTTTTGCCATGATTTGGGTGCCAAAAAAAAAATCATCCAAAAATCACCTGCAAATCGGGAGGGACAAGTGTACAAGCAAATCAGAAATCCCTTGTGGTAGGTTTCCTTATCAAACATGTACTAAAATGTCCTTGACCTCTAACATATTAGCACACATTATACTAAACATTACATTTTCAGTATGTACAACCTGGTATATGTTGAAATAAAAATTCAAGCAACCGCGATTTACATGCAAGTGCTATGAGAGCAGGGCTCATAGACTGAACTTTATTCCTCTGAGCTACAGTCTACACTCTCTATAACTGTAGAATTCTCTCTCTTCACTAACACATGAAACCTTGAACCAGAAGATAGTCTTGCTGATCCTTCTTGCTTGGGCTAGCTTTCAACAGACCTGTTAAAATGTCCCATTACTATATTCATTTATACCACTGTTTTTCAAAAGACATCTTAAGAAGCAGCATCAGCAGCAAATTCTGGGAAACTGAAACACTTCCTGGAAACAAATAGAAGGTAGGAGAAAAAAACTGGTAATCAAGTAGCTTGTCACTCACCACTGTCCACCCACAAAAAATACTTTTTGAATTCAAAAATGGAACATCAAGAATATTCAACACAACCTTACTGACACATTCTAGCTATAATTACTTGTCTGTTCTTTTGATTGTGTTGCCTCCATCTATATCTATAGATGGAGTTGCCTCCATCTATATCTATATGTCCCCCTGTTTTCAAAAGTAGCTTCTCACTACATTAGAGGAAGCACAGCCACATTTCTTGCATATCCATTTTGTCTTCTGAAATAATCCAAATCAATCACTGCCCCCCCCAAAGCCAAATTAAAGCTCTTATTTTAATAGCCATGAGATTGATCCCATCCATCTAGTGACAACATTGGGAAAATGGTAAGAGGAACACTGAGAGAAAAATGTTTGTTCCATGTAGTATATCACTGCAGCTATTGCACTTTTTTATTACATATATTTTATGGAGATGAGATATGTATCTAACCCAGAAAAACTCCACCAAGATTTCTCTTTGAAGAGTGGCAAAGAATACCATAGTGTCAAAAGGTCCAAAAAGAATCTATTTTAAGAAGGAAAGCACAACCCTGCTAGCTGATCTTCTCACAACAATCTGCTGACAGCATAAAAGCAGAGCGGAGTTAGTGAACAATAAACCAAAGCTGTCCAATGAAAGAAAATATGTTTTGAGTGGTTCAGTGTTGATTCCAATAACCAAATTAAACATGCACCACTGGAATGATGAATGATATCAATAATTCAAAGCCAGCACTATTAGAGGAACAGAGTAAATTTTCTATTCTAAGACATAGTTTTTTACCTTTGTGGATGGAACTGGGTCAGCAATTCCATTAAAATAGTGTAATAAAATGATCACAGCTAATTTTCTAATCTAAACATTATTTTAAGGATGTTTGTTTTTCAGTTCTATGTAGAGAGGGAGCAAATGAGTGTGTGTGTCACTGTTCTCAGATTCCTAATGGAAGGGCTTCATGCTTGTAACTAAGAACAATTTACAAAACAAAACTAACATACTGTTCAGGTTGCAATAGTGAAACATATACAAATAAACAAGAGACTTTATACTGCTCCCCCCCCCACACACACACACACAAGAAAATTACAGTGTAAAGAATTTCCATCTCCCATTATCTCCCCTGCCCCACATCCCTCTTCCTATTTACAGTCCCATTCAGTGAAAAAAAATTACTAAAGTTTCAACATTTGTAAAGATCATAGAGAACCTATTTCTAGAAGAGCAGGCACTAAATTAAGAAATCTGGTTTCACTGTTCTTTCTGTGTTCCTGTATGTGTACGCATTCAGTGGATGTGCGGTGTTAATGAAACCATTACAGGGTGATTGTCAGTGAACAGGCATGTATATGCTATGCATTATACCAGGATATCTGATCTGAGGTGCAAGTATTTTGTGTTGTTGTTGTTCTTGTTCCTGTTGTTAAACACAACATTGTTACTGCTGCTAATTTGATTAGTGGGTAATAAAGGGCCATCTCCCATCATCATCTTCTCAATCTAAATAGTTCCCCTTTAAGTTGCATAGGGGAAAAGACAAGCATGATAGAGGCACCTGTGTTTTCTCCAATAGGGTGAACAGCAATTGGGGAAGGGTAATTTAGACCGGAATAATTGCAAAGGAAAAGAATATTCTCCGACCTACTCCAGTATCAAAACAGGACTTCCTTCCCATACACCTACATTTAATTGTTATTACTGTTTAAAGACCAAGAAAAATCAATCACAGATCACCTAGCAGCATGCAGTTTAGTCCGGACATATTACTGACTGCATCTAAAGCACTATCAGGGAGCCCTGGTAGTGTAGCGGTTAAATGCCTGCACTGCAGTCACAAGGTTGTGAGTTCGATCACAGGCAGGGCTCCAAGGCCCACTCAGCCTTCCATCCTTCCGTAGGTCGATAAAATGAGTACCCAGCTTGTTGGGGGAAATTAGCTTATGTATTGTAAACCACTTAGGGAGTGCTTAGTTCAATGATAAGCAGCATAAAAATGTACTTGCTATTGCTATATTCTCACAAACCAGCTGTAACTGGAAGCCACTTTCCAATAACAAGTATTGACACTGCAACCACAAAGTGTCACAATGGCAGAACCGTACTGGTGGGCAAAATCATATCTTGCCTTTTCAGTTGCAGATCAAGTGGTTGGGAAAGACCACTAGATTCACGTAACTCACAAGTATTCTGGTGATCGTGTACATTACCATAGTGCTTTCTGTTCTTATAACAAGGAAACAAACACCTTTCACATCATTAATACTGGGTATCAAAAAGGCCTCAAGAAGTTTTCTCATTTGCTTTAAAGAAATCTCCCCTTCATGTTTCCCTTATGCTTCACTGCACTGAACCTAAATGACTGACAGTACAATCTTTACTACTACTGGATAAAGCAAATGTCAGAGGAACAGTGGAAGAACAACAGATGGCTGTACGAGTTAAACTACATCCAATGAATAGCATAAGTACAGCAATTTTAAAACATGGCATTTTAAAAATTATTCTATTTCACTGGGAATTTCCATTTAAAAAACACTTAAAACAAATGTTTATATAATTAATTATTTGTTGTGGTTGTATGTCATGCTGCTTTCCTGTGAACCCTACTTCTCACCAGAAATGGTTTAAAATTACTCCTGTAAATCAGTGGCAATTACAGGGGGTTTCCCATTTGTACCAACCATTTCATATGCATCCATCTGTCAAACAGTACCAGTGAGACATAGAGAAGCTGTAGCTACATCACACCTGTCCATACCATCCATATCAAAGTAGTTATAAATCAAGAGCAAATCTCAGGTCTGGAAACCAAGCACAGAGCATTGTGAACTGTCTTGATTCAGTTTTCTGATCCATCTTGGTCCCTCTTAATTCCAGAGATTTAAAACTGCTTTGTAATTTACATTTTTGTGAAGGAGAAAGCATTTATAATATCACATATAAAATGCAGGGCAGGATTTCATTTTGCGTCAGTTATCATCTTGATTTTTAAAAATCCATGAAAGGGATGGTTTGCACAGGCGTTTCATTTTTTCCCCCATTATCCGAAAATTACTATTCATGGAAAGAACTGGTTAGATGAATTTTCAGGTGCCAATCCTCTCTTTAGGCAGCAAACAAGATTCTTTAATCACCCATGGTAAGTCTACACTTGCAAGGATAACACTATTTCCTAGCAATATTGAACAAAGAAACAATATCAGATGTTTGGTGGTTGATGGCTTTCAAATTGTGACAAACGGTGCCTAGGCCCCAACTTCTGTACCTCGGCCATACCCAAGATGAACCATTGTAAGCATAAGAAAAGGATGATTGTGTCTTGCTTCCCACACAATCAAGTCCAGAAGCAAGAAAAACACGAGTTAAGGGAGCAATGGGAAGAACATGACATCTAATGACATCTAATTCCATGCATGTTTACTCAGACATTAGCCCAAATGAATTCAAAGAGGTTAATGTCTGAGTAAAAATGCTAAGAAGCTAGCCTCTGGCTGCATCCACACTGCAGAAATAATCCAGTTTGACACCACTTTAACTGCCATGGCTCAGTGCTAAGGAATTCTGGGAACTATAGTTTGGTGAGAGATTGAGCCTTCTCTGTCAGAGAGCTGTGGTGCCACAACAAACTACACATCCCAGGATTCCATAGGATTGAGCTATGGCAGTTAAAGCAGTGTCAAGGTGGATTATTTCTGCAGTGCAGATGCAGCTCTAAAAAAATTAAGAATTTATTGAAGAAAAATGAAGCAAACAAAGGAGCTCTATAAAAGCAATGTGTGTGCATTGGCAGCTCTCCTCCAGGTTAAATGATACCTCTGTACAAGGAAAATTGCTGTATTTGCAAGACAGTTTAGGAGGAAAGCTATTTTACATCAAGTCACTGCATTTCACATGACAGTGCTAGTAAAATGATAATGCTCAATAAGCTTTCCCTACCACCACCACCCTCCACATGAAAAAGCTAGCATGTTTCCGTATATTGTAAAGCTGATGTGCAGATTTAAGACCTTTAAGAAACACAGTGGGACCATTTTACTGTTCTGTGATTCTATACCACTGAAGGATCTTTAAACAGCCGATCACTGTCATGATATGATACTCTGTTTATGTCTGTAATCTGATGAAGAGATGTCTTAGTTTGCTAAGAAAATTTCAAGACCAAGAGGCTGTTTGAAAATCAGGGCTCATGTTACCCAAATCTTAATGTATCTAGGTCACAAACCATAATAATATCATAGTTCCAATATTGCAGTAGCAAAATGCAACGGAATATGCCTTCCTCTTTGCCACAGAGTAAATCCATACAAAGCCTGACATCATCTTGAAGTGGCAGCAGCGGCAGCGGTGGGGAAATTGAAGATTACCAACCCTCCAAATAATAAAATGTTTACAAAAATTGTCCAACAAAGGCAGTATTTGGTGTGGAAATGCAGTGATCAGATATTCACTTGAAATCAGTACTCAGTAATGCAAAAGAGATACAGTCAAATACTCAAATCAATCGAAGGCAAACAGGATATGTGATACATTTATCTGACATCTTGATATGAAACTCATTGACATGCCAACAAGTCCTGCTAGGCTTCAGTGGAAGCAGAGGGCACCGAATCCTTAAACTCCCCTGCTTTGAATGCATCTTGTGTTTCAGCTGAACTGTACTGTATTATGAATCCGAGTGTCTCTTTTTATTATTGTGATCTGCACACAATGGAAAGGTGCGTTTTGGTGGTATCTTCCTGAGAGTTAGCAGCAACATTTCGACAGTAAAACACAAGTCAGAGAGCAAACGACACTTCCAAGCACCATGTTTCACTAAGCAGAGCTTGCTCTCTGAAAGCATATGACATTCATTCTCTGCTTGGCATAACCTTCTCATGCCAGCGACTGCATCGACAGCAGCTACGGTGAACGAACAGCACAGCAATAAAAGTCGCTCTCACTCAATGCAAATGGCGTTTATCCAAATATAATCCGGGGAGTGGGCAGTGCTTGGGTGGTTAGAAGCGCAGCCTGCAGCTAGTGCAAAGCAAGAGCCATGGAGATTGAACAAGCTTCTTTGGGAAGGTCTGTATACACTGGTGTTTATTTTAACATACTGCTTTTAATTTCTTTTTATTCTTACATTGTCCGTCCACCACAGAGCTGCCTGCCACACATCTCAACAGAAATGATGAACAAGAGAAGGAAGAGATCATATAAAAAGGGGGCTCTATGGCTTAATGTATAGGGTTGTGCATTGTTCATGCACGATGCACCAAACAGGACAGATCTCGTTCTTAGTCCACTCCTTACATCTGGCCTCAAGTATTTCAGTCTTGGTCCAGTCCTTACATCTGGCCTCGTGTATTTCAGAGGAAGGTTGCGATGTAACATTTTACAGGACCACCATTTTAGGTGGCCCAGATGCCCTAAAAGGCATCTCGCCTACAAATGTAGATAATGTTCGGTGAGCATAAAAAAGAGAGAGGCACAGAAAATCCTTCTGGAAAACCCACAATGGGGTACATTCACAGAAAGGACACCTCACTGCAAAGCCATGGCAGTGCCAACCTGCCAACCTCCGATAATAAAGAGAACAAACCAGTTACAAAGTGTTACTGGAATGCTTTCAGTGGCACAGTGATTGCCAGATCCCAAGAGTCCATCCATACTGCAGAAATAATCCGGTTTGACACCGGTTTAACTGCCATGGCTCAGTGTTATGGAATTCTGGGAATTGTAGTTGGTGCCACAACCAACTACAATTCCCAGAATTCCATAACATTGAGCCATGGCAGTTAAACCGGTGTCAAACCGGATTATTTCTGCAGTATGGATGCAACCTAAAAAAAAGAGGTTTGGGGGAATCACAGGAAGAAAAAAAATGTGGGGGTGCATGATACCTATCCAAAAAGCTAGCCACTTTCTTCCCTCTTTAGAGGGCTATATTTCAAAGGAAGGGGAGCAGGTTTGCAGCAATGCAAGCCTCCAGTGAGTCCCTTAAGCTTCTCTCCACCATTCTGCAGCCAGTCAATGAAAAGCCAGGAGAAGGAGGGGAGGGAGAAAGATTTATTTCTGCTGCTGCTGCAACAGCCCCACAAGCAAAGACTGGGGGCAGAGGTCCTCCAAGCCCTGGAGGACCAGGCACCGCAAAATGGAGGACCTTCCAGGGGGAAAAAAAGGGGGGGGGGAGATGACCAAATCAAAGCTCAAAAGCATCATACCCATAGATAGATCCATGCTCAAAATGGAGGGCCTTTTGGCAATCCTCCTGGAAGCCAGGTATGTACTGAAATGGAGGGCGTGTCCTGGAAAAGGAGGACGCCAGGTCGCCCTGAATGGAGGACCTTCCAGAGAAATTGGAGGAGGTGGCCAAATGATGAAAGCTCAGACCCTATAGATCCAGGCTCAAAATGCCCATATGGATCCAGGCTCAACCTTTGGGCATCCCTTTCCTGGAGGGAAGGTATTGACATGGAGGACGGGTCCTGGAAATGGAGGACGTGCCCGGTCCCCCCCCCCCCCCCCCGCCAGCTGAGAAACCAAGGAAGGCACCTTTTGGGCAGCCCACCTCCATCCAGGCTAAGGATCCTCTTTGGAGATTTTCCTCGAGGGAATGAATGAGAATCAAAGACTCCCTCTTTTACGCACAAAGGCACAGCAAGCCCTCCCCTCCTGGACAGCTCCCCCAGACCCAGACCCCCTTTTCCAGCCTGGCCTCCTGTGCTGGGTCTGCCCAGGGCCTTGGTTCGGGAGGCAGCAGGGTCCACTCACCCAGAAAACGAAGGAGTAGATGATGAGGAGGGTTTTCAGACACGTTATCACGGGTTTGGTCTCCATCCTCCTCGATGCCATAATACACTGAGATAGATCCCGGCTGGTGGCTCAGGCTGGGCAGGGGAGGGAGGGAAGGAGGGAGGGAAGGAGGAGCAGCAGCAGGAGGAGGAGGAGGAGGGGGCTGCCAGCCTCCCCCGCCCCCACCGATGCCTTTGCCTCCTTCTTCCTTCTTCGCCCAGATTGGCGTATTGCTGCTTAGGACTTAGTCCCCCCGCCGGCAGGGCTTTTGCCCAGGCTCCAGCAGCAGCAGCAGCAGCAGCAGAGCCTCCTCCTCCTCCTCCTGCAGCCACACAACCTCCCCACCAGCACACAAGCCCATTGTGGAGTCACAGCCCCCCAGCAGAACGCAGGGCCAGGAAGGAAGGAAGGGAGGAAAGGAAAGAAAGATGGGTGGCAGGAGGAAGGAAGGAAGGAAGGAAGGAAGGAAGGAAGGAAGAAGAAAAGAAGGATGGGTGGAAGGAAGGAAAGAAAGAAAGGTTGGAAGGAAAGAAGAATGGATGGAAGGAAAAAAGGAAGGAAAGGAAGGAAGGAAGAAAGGAAGGGAGGAAGGATGGAAGGAAGGAAAGAAAGGAAGGAAGGAAGGAAGAATGGGAGGAAGGAAGGAAGGGGTGAGTGGATGGATGGATGGAAGGAAAGGATGGATGGATGGAAGGAAGGAAAGAAAAATGGGTGGAAGGATGGATGGAAGGAAGGAAAGAAAGAAAGAATGGATGGATGGATGGATGGATGGGTAGAAGAATGGGAGGAAGGAAGGAAGGAAAGAAAGAAAGAAAGGTGGAAGGAGGAAGGAAAGAAAGGAAGTAAGAAAATGAAAGAAAGAAAGAGGAAGGAAGGAAAGAAAGAAAGGAAAGGAAGGAAGGAAGGAAGGTGGAAGGAATGGAAAGGAAGGAGGAAGGAAGGAAAAAGGATGAGTGGAAGGGAAGAAGGGAAGGTGAAAAGTGGCCCTGTTCGAGCCTTGTTCGTGGGAAAGGGGGCAGGTTCTGGGGCAGAAGGCAGAGGGACCCCAAAGTCCTCCTTTTCCAGGACTAGTCCTCTATTCTCTTCCCCCGCAGGAGGAATGCCAAAAGATCCTCCAATTTGAGGATGGGTTTGTATCGGTACGAGTGTGTTCTGCTTTCATTTGGTCATTTCCATTTTTCTGGAAGGGCCTGACTTTAGGGGAACACACACACACACACACACACACACATGGCACCTTCCTTTTCCAGGGCCTGTTGTACATCTCATTGCCTGCCCTCCAGGAGGAATTCCAAAAGGCCCTCCATTAGCCATTCACTTGGAATGTCCTGCATTTGGAATGCTCTACATTTAATTTGGAATGGCCTACATTTTGCTGTGCCTTTGGGGTTAATGACATCTGGTCACCCTGAGGGAGGGCAGCTGGGGAAGAGGTGCCCTTAAATAAAAGGGGGAAAAAACCTTCCCTTGCCAGGCCCTTTGCCCCTTGGTGGTGTGGTGGTTGCTTGTGACAGAAATGTGCTCCCTTTTGCCTCCATTCAAGAAGGATGCACAGCAGTGGTGCAGTCAGGAGGGCGGCATCTCTGGCTGAGGAGACATTTGAACAGAGCAACATGGGAAGGAAAGGGTTTAATGCCTGTGAGGAAGAGGGAGGGAGAGCTGTTTCTCAGTGCCTCTCCAAGAAACAGGCAAATATGGCCCAGTTCATTAATGGCGGTGAGGGAGAGATTACTGTTTCTCAGCTCCTCGCCAAGAAGCAGGTAAATATGGCACAGGGATGTGTGTCCATTAATGCCTGTGAGGGACAGCGGAGGATTTCTGGTTCTCAGCACCTCGCCAAGAAACATGGCACAAGGCTGTGTGTTCATTAATAAAGATGTAAGGCTTCTTCCCATGACTCATGGGCATGTGGTGTGGCTGTGTGAAATGTCTGAGGCACCTGGACCAGCCAATGCCGCCTCCATCTGCCACTCTTCAGCTTCCCCCTTTGGAATTTGTCCCGGCAAAAAACATATGAATTTTTGTGTGCCTTACTGCTTGGTTTATCACAGCTCAGTTTGCTTAGGATTCTCTGTCACAAGCAGCTGCCACACACTGAAGGGGCTGTTAAACGACAACAACAGCAACAAAGCCACATCTTTCTGTTAGCTGTGTTAGTCTGGAATATCTGTATGCAAAGGAACCTTGTTGCACCTGAAAAGTTACTCTCAAAGGTGCTACAAAGACCCCTTTGCATCTTACTGAGAATCCAGTGGCTTGGCTTCTGAAATGGTGGGACAGGGAGTCTGGAGTTTATCACACAAAGGGAATTGGAAGTATAATCCAATGGCAAACTGAATGCAATCATGGGGTTTCGAGTGATTGCATGAAAGCTGATCACACACATTTTCGGGCAAAGGGAAGTCCTTCCGAACGCAATCATGGGGTTTCGCGTGATTGCGTGAGAAACTATCACACACAATTTCGGACACTGGGAGGCAATTTCGGGCAGTTCCGAACGCAATGCAGTGTCAATACGCAATAACATAAATTCACTGAACTAGCGAATTTACTTAATTCCGAACTGGCCTCACTTCCATTTCTTTCGAAATTGAGAGAAATTCCTCCCGTGTGATAAACTCCAACATTTACAAGCCACACTTTCTGAGGGTATATCTACATGCTTTGTTTTGCACTTGAACTGTGCAAATATTCTCAATCATACAATCCCAGATTTCTGTTCAAATTGAGTTTTTCCAGAACCGCAGCTACAGGCCACCTCTACAAGTTCCTTTGCCCTCAAGTGTCATCACTGCAAATAAAGATGGAGCCTCTGATGTATTCAAAACATTGGCAACACACACAGAGTTAGGGAAAACATTTCCTCCTTTGTCTGCTGCCTTGAAGGGTGATGTGGTTGCTTAGGGTGAAGGAGAGGAATGCTTCTTAGTGGGCGGGGTGGTGGTGGTGATGGTTTGCCTTCAAAACACCTGTCAATTTATGGGAACCGCATAAATTTCACTGGGTTTTTTAAGGCAAGGAATATTCAGAAGTGGTTTAGCCAGTTCCTTCCTCTGAAACATAGAAACGCATATTTACTAATTGTTGCTGTTAACTGCCCACAAGTGAACTCATATTGACCCTGTAGATGAGACATCTCCAAGATCCCCTGTCCTACACTGCTCTGCTTAAATCTTGTAGATTGATGCCCACAATTACTTCCCTGATTGAGTCTATCCATCTGGTATGCAGTCTTCCTCTCTTTATTCTGCCTTCTATCTTTCCTAGCATTATTGTCTTTTCCAATGGTTCGTGCCTTCTCATGATGTGCCCAAAGTATGTCAGCCTCAATTTGGTCATCTTTGCTTCCAGGTAGAATTCAGGCATGATCTGTTCAAGGACCCATTTGTTGGTCTTTTTCACTGTCCATGATATCCTCAGCACTTTTCTGCAGCACAACATCTCAAATGAATTGGTTTTCTGTTTGTCTGCTTTCTTCACTATCCAGGTTTCAGATCTGTACATTTTTAGACCTGGTAAGAAAAAAAAGGGTAAGCATGTATGGGGATGCTGTAGTGATAGGAGAGTGGATACTATATGGGCATGCCATCATATCACTTGTCATAAAAACAAAATATGGGCCAGAGAAACATATACATTTATGGAAGTAGCACAGTGGGTTTGGGAACATACCAACATTTATGAGCTGCTACTCTACAACTGATTTCTTCAGATTAGGTCAGTTGACTTCAGTGGTAGTATTCCAGATGAATACCTTGAAAATTACTACAAAGTTCAGGAAAAACCTAGCTAAAATCAACATTATTGATCTGTGGTTAATGAACTAGTTAATCACCACATGAATCAATTAACGATTTCACTCCCTGCTGTCACTGTGGTCCAGTGCAAATGTAAATCAGAACTAAAGTGGGAATCCAAACTCTTTTACTTTGCTCAAAAGTAAAGGAAACTGGAACATTATTCTAAATAAAGCTTCACTTCTGCATCAATTCAATGAAAACTCAGAGATGCAAGGTTTCTGAAAAATCCCTCTAAATAAGAAATAAGATTTAAAATCTGAAACAAACATGGCAGATATTTGTGAAGAAATGAGTGTGGAAAACATTTCATCAAATGGCATAATTAATAGATTTACACCAGAATGCAAAATCCAATATAAAATACAAATATCTGCATATAATCTGTAGATGGATATAAAACATGTTGGATTTCTACTTTTCTCTTATTCATAGGATCACCAAAGTCAAAGCTGACTTTATAGTAAATAACAGCAACAATGACCATGTACTGATAGTTGCTTTTCCCATCATCCCAATAATTAAACAGAGAACGGGGAACATGCTCTTGTGGAAAAGTTTGAGTTAGCATGGGGGATACTGTTGTGGCCGGATGCTACCATGTTTTCCCATCACACAGCTATTGTTGCTGTAACATTATCTTATGTGGACAATTAGTAATCAACATAACCTCTTATGTAGGCTGAAAAGAATAGAGGGTGTGCTTATCAAATTTACAGATGACACCAAATTAGGAAGAACAGGCAATACCCCAGAGGAGAGGATCAAAATTTAAAATGATTAGAAAGCTGGGCCACAACTAACAAAATGAATTTCAGCACAAAGAAATGTAAGGTACTGCACTTAGCCAGAAAAAAAGAAAATTAAATGCATAGATATAGGATGGGGGAATACCTGGTTTAACAAGACTACAATACATGTAAAAGGGATCTAGGAGTCCTAGTAGACCACAATTTGAATATGAGTCAACAGTGTGATGTGGCAACTAAAAAAGCCAATGTGATTCTAGGCTGCATCAATAAAGGTATAGTGTTGGGATCAAGGGAAGTAATAGTGCCACTCTATTCTTCTTTGGTCAGGCCTCACCTGGAACACTGCATCCAGTTCTGGGCACCAAAGCATCATATATTCTTTACATGATAACAGATGGCAGGTAAGTTGTTACAGTTTCATAAGGACTGAAGCTTTCTATCTTCTGCACCTTTCCAGACAGCGGCTAACCTTCCCTGGTCTCCAAGACATCTATCCAGCCTCCCCAGCCACATCAGACATCATCTTGAGGCTCCCCATAAATCTGGACTGGATATATTGTATTGTTTCTGTTTTTATTGTTGCTGTTTTAACCTTGTGCTAGTTTAATCTTATTTTAAATTGTACTAGTTTTTAAATTGTTGTACCCCGCCCCGATTGGTCACTCAGAGGGGTAAGTTATTATTATTATTACCATCTTTAGCAGTCATCTCTATATTTGCATTTAGAGAAACATACTATCTTAATATCAGGGTGATTTAACCTTTGTACCATCTGTGGAGGAACACACAGGCCATCCAAGGAGGTAATATCCCTGTGTGTGGAGGAACACACAGGCATCCAAGGAGATCATATTGCTGTATCTAGTGGCATCCATTATAGTCACAATGGAAAGTATCTGTTTTACATAGCTAAGATATTACTAGCATAGTTTGGGCACTTATCAGCTAGGAACAGCATTAGGCTGACTTTTGGTCTGCCTGGCTTCTCTCTCCTCTCGGACTGTTTTATATCTTTGCTAGTCCAATCAGCTGACAGATCACATCCAACCAGATAAGAGACATCTGTAAGTTCTCAATAATATAAATTGTTCCCCTCCAATAAAAACAAGAGCCTTAGAAGTGACATTAATAATAATAATAATAATAATTATTATTATTATTAATACCCCACTCTTCAGCCAAGGCTATCAGAGTGGCTTACACAGCACCTGTCTTGGGTTCAGTAGCATATCATAGTTTATAGTTAAGTTGTTTTTTTACCCAGAACTAGCTAGTGCGTATGCTCCTATTGACATACATACATTCTATAATATACAAAGCTTTCTGCTTTATATTGTATGGTTTATAAGCACAGTATTTACATTTTCAAGTCTTAAATTTCACAAACTATAGCTCTAATTAGTATTCAGCATGAGTCAGTCTCTTCCTAAGGAACTCAAGGAATACCAGTTCTGTGAGAAAGGGTTAACAGACACAACAGAAGTGTCAATACCCTTATCAACACCCTCATTTACCAGGATTCTATGGGGAGCTATATGAAGCTAAATATACATTAGTAATGTAGACAAATACTTCCTGAAATATTTATCTTCCGATCATGTCTGAAAAACAACTACATGTTCTTGTACATGTTTCTAGCTAAAATAAGCTTTTCTTCAGACAGAAAACATGGAGTCAAGCCTATCCTTAATTTGAATGACGGAGATAATAGAGTATGGGTTCCAGTTTCATACTCACTTGAAAAATGAGATACATATGTATAGATGGTGTTTATCTCCTGATAGATTATCGAAAATGTTTAAAAAATAGTTCAAATGCCTGTTGGACATGTAAGAATAAAGTGTTTTTTTTTCATATGCACTGTACTTGAGAAATATTGGACTCTGATAACAAAATACAGCTAAAACAGTAGATAATACAACAGTTACTAAGCAATTAAATAGCCATATTAAAAGCATTAATCAAACAAATTTAAAAGCCAGTTAAAAATAATAATGATGACAAAAATACAGCATAACTAATTAAAATAACTTTTGCAATGGCCAGTTAGCAATCAAAGGCTTGGGTAAAGAAGAATTGCTTTGCCTATCAATAGAATGAGAGCAAAGAGGTGGCTAATGTAAATCACCACCACCACCCCCCCACACACACCGCATGAACTGGAATTGCATGGCCTGGGGGCAACCATGGAGAAGGCTCTCTCTCTCATGTCCTCATTAACCATACATATAATGGTGGTTGGGATCAAGAGAAAGCCCTTTCTGAGAATCCTAAAACTCAAGACAGGATCATATCAAGATACAGTATAATCTTTCTTAGAAGCTGCACCTAAGCCACTTTTTGCAATTATGCCTGAAAACAGACCAGTAGCCAGCAAAGCTAGAGGCTCTTACAGAGTTGTTTTGAGGAAAATGGTGAACTGAAGAATCAGATATTACAGTGGTACCTTGCCATATGCTGACTTGCCATCCATGGATTGGAGCATTTGTGGACAGCAAGCCCCATTGTCCACAATGGTGACATGTGCACGCAGCTGCATTAGCAGCCACGTGCACAATATGCTGCCATTAGGGACAATGGGACTTGAGGTCCCATGTTTTTTCATATCTGCAGGGATGGTGGTGGTCCGAAATGGATCCCCACAGATATGAAGGTCCAACTTTAATTTATTTAAGAAGATATTGGAGTTTAGTTGGGAATCTTAGTGTATTATTTGGAACAGTATCTAAAAAACACTAGTGATTTTGGAACAGCTTTGGGAATATTCAGACAATTTTATTTAGATGTTCTGTGAGACAGAAATTACAGTATAGTTGACAGTAATAAAAAAAAGATCAGATGCTGCAAGCTAAGGTTGTACTGACATGAAAGAGCAACTATATCTCATAATTTCAGTCATTAAAACACAACTACATCAAGTTCTGTCACAACACCTTGTCATGGGAGGCACAGAATTTATTGATGGTGAACAAGGTGTCTACTTGTTCAATTTAGTTTTGACAGAATCCATTTGCTGTCTTCTGGGATGAGAGGACCAAGACACTTAAGTACAACTTGGAAGAAACTTCTAATTTTTTTTTTCTTCACAGGGATGGGTTGAAAGGGAAAGTTAGGTTTCTGTACATGGCAATGTACCCATTTTGTCCTTATTGTAAGATATGGCATCTATTTAGTACCTATAACTGCGAGCAAAATCCTGTCCTGCATACAAAATGGTGTACATTTTACTTTCAAGACTCCCAATGGAAAGGGCATCCAGTAGTAAGCAGATCAGAAGGAAAGAGGCAATGTTCCATGTGAAGGGTGCAAAGTGTTGAAAATAAAAACCTATTGGACTGAGATTAATGTGTATGGTAAGGGGAATTATAAAGGTGGCCTAAATCTTTTACTTACTGAGTATTTAGCAACCTCAAGAAGGATCAGAGGAAAGAAAGATAATAAAGGAATTAGTAGCTCACAGAGAAGCACACGTAATGCCCTAAATGTTTTTTAGAACATTGATAAGGAGCTGAATGTTATGGACAGAACGAGTAGCAGTCAGAGGAGTGTGGAAGAGAACAGGAGGACACTAGTGGGATCTGCAACAACATGTTAGAGCAGTGTGGAGTACCCAGTCCAGGGTGCCATATAGTCACTCACTTCACCCACTTCAAGGATTCTCCATCCCATTCCCTCTCCCAGTTTTGACCACCTTCCAGCAATCAGTATCTTTGTTTCTCTGAGAACACACAAAGTAAGGATTGGATTGCTTAGGATCAGATGAATTGCCCCCTCATTTCATCCCCCCCCCCCCAAGTCTCTTGTAAACTTGTACAAAATCTTGGAACTCTCCTGCGTCTGCTGTTATATCTCATGTGTGAATTATGTTTTTGGCTACTGAAGTACTCACAATCTGAGAATGATGTTATTCTTAGTGAATAAATAGGGTCAAAGATTTTTCAGTTGCTTGTACGGAGTCAGCAGTTGAGAGAGATGCCTATCAAAATATATTGTTCAGCTTTCCCATCTATCCTTCTTTAATTGATTTTCTGTGTTAAAGGAAAAGATGGAAGGAAGAGTGGGAAAATATGGGACTCCATCACTTTTCCTCTCCTGCATTTTTTACAAAACAGCCTTTGCCTGATGAAAAAGCCTGCTGAGCTTTGAAAACTTGCATGAGGTGTTTTTTTGCATTTTGGTTGGCCAATAAAAGTATCAGTCTTTTGTAGACTTGGGATTTTCTTTTATTCAGCAAGTGAAGTAAGCAAAACATTGATTTTTTTTTAAAAAAAATACAGTATTGTAGTTTATTTATTTCATATATAGGAAACCCTTCAAGCTTTAAAACAGCTTCTAATAAAAAAGATTTCCTTTTAAACTATAGTGACTGTTACCTGGTAAAATAATGTATGACTGCCCTTCAGGGCACCCCAGACACTGAATTATCATGGAAACAATGTGTAGGTCATTCAGAATATAGAGACAAAGATTTCATGTAGTGCTTGCCTAAAGTGTTTGTTCCAGTGACTTGGTTGCTTCCAGAGATGGGGTAAAAATTTCCACTGAAGATTCTTAGGATTTTTAGAAGGTGGGTGAAATTGTAATGTTTCAGGAAAATCAGGGAAATCATATCATATCATGACACAACTAAGACAGCCAGGAGCTGCACATTTTTTTGTAGGCCAGAAAGCTTTGCTATTACTTCATGCAACCTGGTGGCATTCCACTTTGCAAACAGAATAGTGAAGCTACATGTTTTCCATTGGGACATTTTGATTTCAATGGGGAACAGGACCAGGTTGCTGCTGGATATAATTCAGCTGTTATTTGAAGTAACAGCAAGGGCTTTTCCCCTGTAAATAATGACCCAACCTATCCCACAATCACCCCCAAAGTTATGACTTAACTCACTGCACTGAAAGTCTAAAAATGCTGCTTCTTCCCATTTTGACAGAAAATTAAAGTGGTTGGGACAGGCACTGAAAAAATCATCTTATTGTCAGATGCTGCACAGCTTTTGTGGTGGGCCATGTTACAATTCATGTGCTGTTCAAACAAAGAACAGATATGTAAATGTTAATAATAGCCAATCTTACACATGCTTTGTGCCCATTATGAAACTATATCTGACCCTGTTCAGCTATAAAAAGCATGAAGAAGAGTCACTTGACAGAGAAAATGCTATTCAGATTATGTTTGGTTTATTTTAAATCTATTTATATGATAAACACACAGAGCAAATATTGCTGTTGGCTGCTGTATTTGTTATTATAGTTCTTGCTGTTTTTCAAACAAACATTTGAGCTATCATGAAGAATTCCATGTCAATTCCTAGTCCCAGTAACAACATTTAGAATACTGTATATGGGACAGAGGAATGCATGTGGGCATTTAACACTTGCTAGCTAAATAGACAGCAGTACATTTCTTGGTGGAAAGTGAATGCCCAAGTTGGTGAAATTGAAGGTGACCTATTTGCAGCTATCTGGAAAAGCAGTTTCTAAGCAAGGTCACACAATTACAAAAAAAGATCAACCTGTACTGAGTGCAGACTTACCGAATCCACTGCACACTACATAGCACACCCATAAGGATCCATAATGAATCTCATTCCTGTAATATTATTTGTTACTTCCTGTGGTTCCTGTGATTATCAAGTTTTGCTTATTGATATAGAAGTGTAGAAAATAATTATTAAAGACCTGGCATAAAATTACATTTGAAATGATTGATAGAAACATTATTGCATTTATTTAATTTATATGCCACCTTTCTCCCAAAGGGGGACCCAAGTGGCTTCTAAAAATAATCAGTTAACCTTAACACTAAAAATGTTAAAAACAATTTAAAATCTCCAGATTAAACCATATAAAATCATTTAAAAGCCATACAAAAGTTTTAAAAATAGATTAAACTCATATATAAATAAGAACCTTCCTTGTTTACCTATTAAAATCCGGCTTAAACAGAAAAGTCTTTGCCTGCTGAGGGTGGGAGCAGCCACTGAAAAGGTTCTATTTTGTGTCTCCACCAAAAGACAGAGGGACCAAAAGGGAGCCCTCCCCTGTTGATTTTATATTATATTAGCAGATATAGCTATAGCTAATATAGCAGATATAGATATAGCAGGTTTATATACAAAGATATGATCTTTCAGATAATCTGGACCCAAGCCATATGGGACTTCATAAGTCATGACCAGTGCTTTGAATTGTGTCCAGAAACAAACCTGATGTCAGTGAAGTTGTTTTAGCAAGGGAGTTATATGCTCCCTGAAACTGACCCCAGCATTCTGGCTGCAGCATTTTGGGCCTGCTGAGGTTTCCGAACAGGTTCCAACAGCAACCATGTAAGGTGTGTTACTTTAGCCAGAACTGCTATCTCAAGAAACTGGCACAGCTGGCACACTAGTTTTAACTGTGCAAATACATTCTTGGCCATTGCTGAAATCTGCGCATCTGAGTTGAATCCAGGAGAACACCCAAGATGTGAACCTGAGATGTCAGAGGAAGTGCAACCCCATCCAGCACAGAGTCCCTGTTCCCTGATCTGCCTTTCAACTTACTAGGAGCACGTCTGTCTTGTCTGGATTAAGTTTCAATTTATTTACCCTCATTAAGTCCATTACTGACAACAGACATTGGTTTGGTACAGAGACAGCTTCTTTGGGATCAAATGGGAAAGAGAGGTAGAGTTAAGTGTCATCAGTATATTGGTCACACTGTACCCCAAGATAAACTATATGGGGAACAAAACAGAACCCTAAGAGATTCCACAGGCCAATGACTGGGACATCAAACAGGAGTCCCCAGCACGACCTTCTAAGTTTGCCTCTCCATGAAAGACTAGAAACACTGCATAACAGTGTCCCCAAGTCCCATCCCAGCCCAGAAGGATCATAAAATCATAAGAGTTGGAAGAGATCACAAGCGCCATCCAATCCATAGCAGATGGTATCAAAAGCTTCTGAAGGTCCAGCAGAACCAGGGACATATTCCCCTGGTCATCCATCAAGGCAACTAGAGTGGTCTTCATTCCATAACCATGCCTGAAGCCAGATTGAAATGGATCTAGATAATCCATCTCATCCAGAGACCTCTGAATCTGGGAGGCCACCAGAAAGAACCTTGCACAAAATGGAATGTTAGAGACTAGCCGATAATTATTCAGAATGGTGGGATCCAGAGAGGCCTTTTTTAAAAAAATGTAACAACCATCACAACTGCTTTTAGGCAGGATGGAAACCTCCCTTACTGCAGTGAGGCATTCAGCACTCCCTTTACCTACTTGGCCATTCCCCCTCTAGCTGCTTTCAGAAGCCATGTAGGGCAAGGATTCATTATGCACGTGGTGGGTCCCACCATTCCAAGGGTCCAGTCCACATCCTTAGGCTGCACATACTGAAACAAATAATAGTAATATTTTTAAAAGAGCAAAAGGAGCCATGAAGTTTTCCAGCACATAGCAAGAAGTAAGTTATACTTCACATACAGATTGCTGCAGACTGCAAGAAAATTAATCCTGCCAGAGGAATCCACCTCACAGGCTGCAGTGTAAAATATAATACTGTGCTTTGATAAAGTCAATATTTCCAGTGTAATCTTTGCATTCCCTTGATGTTTTGGTATTGTGGTATTGGCCACAGGCACTATGGGAATGTTTGGGTTGCATGAATGAATAAGGAAGATGTTTATGAGCTTCATACAAGATACAGTATTGCAATCATTTTAAAAGAAATATCTGACCAATTTAAATTGTTCAGCCTAGCATTTAAATGGGCTTGTAGTGACAATACTGGTAGCAGTTCTTAAAACTCCTAAAGCCATTTAACATTTTTTTTTTATCCAGACTGCAGAAATAGAACTGCTCTGCAGCAGCAATCAATATAAAATCTACCCCCACCACTCTTTTTTAGTTGGAACCTCAGTTTCTGACATCTTTGAACTGGCAACAGATACACACTTCACATACAACACCATAAAGCTTTGGAGGCAATTAGCCACATGTGATTGAACAGCAATTCCCTGCATAAATTTACTCTGCAAGACTTCAACAGCAGTTCCCTGCATAACTTTACTCTGCAAGACTTTTGGTGATTAATTTGCTCTGCCTCTATGACTCAGAAGTTTGATTGCTGAATCACATTGAGGGTGACATCAGCAGACAAAAACTAAAAAAAGACTGTGCCGTCACAATGACAGCAATTCATTTAACTCTCTGATGCCAATGCAGAGACAGCTGTTGGGAAAAGATACATTCCTAGTTAAACCTCTTTGCTGTTTATTTGCTGCATATCCAGTCTGTCTCCCAAAGAATGGTAATAATTTTTGAAAGGAAACCTTCTGTATTCATAAATCACTGGTAGATAAGCTGGGGAACTGTTACCATGGAGATTACTACACGTGGCTCTTCAACCGCAGTTAGTTGGGAAATAGTGCCTTTTGCACAACAACGCCTCTGGCCCATAGCTACTGTGTTTCTGAAGCATGCTTAGGGCATCCTTTTTTAACTGATGGGGGAAACCTATCAGTCTTATTAATCCTCAGGTGTGAAATGTTAGTTCCACAGCAGTTCTGATACAGGCAGCCATGTGGTGACAGTGTCTCCACCTGTCCCCTTGTCTCCTCTCCCCTTCACTGTTCCCAAGCAGGCTGACTTCATTTATTTACTTACTTATTCAATTTTTTTTTCTTTTCTTTAAAAAACAACCTTAAATTACACTAGCCTAACCCTAGAACCCCAAAGCCCCAAATGTATGGTGGCTAGGGTATAGGGCAAGAAGGCTGGGTTAAGGTGGAGTGTGGAAGGGACCATGATGGCAGAAAAAGTACCAATCATGCTATTGTGGAGATGTGATAATGGCTATTCTCAAACAAGTATGTTTTCATTTTTATTAAGTAACACGACTGCAGCGAAAAATAGGACTTGTGTGGTAATGTCCTGCGTCTCCGCTTTCAGTGTGTTGACAAACATGCCTGTGATGGAGCCTTCTTATTTGGGTAAATAAATGTGCCAGAATTAGTACTACCCACATGGGAGCACAAATATTGGCCTGTTCTGAAAATTACTGAGATAATGAATGTGAAGTATTCAAAGCACTGTCATAATTAAAACATTCTCAGCAGTGATAATCACATTTTTACTGAGAGGAACATCAGAATAATGAAGGATATAGTTAAGCTGTTCAAGATTCCCATCTATCATACTCTTATTTTTGTTTCTGAATGCTGACCTGTGGGAGCTGTTTTCCTTTATTCCACCACTACCCCATTTGTTGCTTTCTCATTGCTCATCTGTATGCATTTCTTCTTTATTCTGTATAATAAATTTTTGACAAGCCCGCAAGGCACAATAATATATTTCACATCCTTCACAACTTCTGTTTTGTTCTCACCAACTGCTTTGTAAAGTTTGAATTAGTTTCACAATGCTCTCTGAGGTGGATACCAAGAATTTATCTCCATTTTTATAGATGAGAAAAGTAGGCTTGACTTGAGCAAGTAATTCACTGGCTTGACGCTAAGTATATAATGTGAAAAAGTAGTAAAATCAAGTAATGCACAAAAGTGCAGGGGCACATCAGGACAGCAAAAATCGTTTTAATCGGTTTAATTAATTGGTCCTGCATTAATTGCTAGTGTGTGTGTGTGCATTGTGACCCCATAATTTTCATAGGGTTTTCTTAGGCAAGAAATCCTCAGAGGTAGTTTTGCCAATTCTTTCCTCTAAAATATAGGCTTTAGCACCTGGTATTAGTTGGAGGTCTCCCATACAATAATAACCAGGGCTGACTCTGCTTAGTTTCCAAGATCAGACAAGATCAAGTTCCTTTGGAGTATCTAGTACTAGGGGCATAAAAATGCCATTTGTACCTTGTTGCAGATGTTTGGAAAGTTGAGTTAGAACTGGCACATGGATACTAAGTGAAGTAGGTAAAAAAGAATTACCTTTCAAAACTGTGATGGCATATGGGATACCTTTCTGAAAAGCAGTAGTTACAACAATAATTCCAAAGATAATGTGACCAAGTACTCTGATACCCTGTTTCATTAGCATACAAGCTATCCTCATCCACTTCCTTTAAGCATTCTTTGCCTCATTTTATCTTATCTTCTGTTTCTGATCATCCTAAAACAAGGACTACCATATAGCGATAACATCAACATTATTTCAATATTTTTAAAGCTCCTTTTCTTTCTGAAAGTTGTCACACCCAAAGAAATGGCTGTTCTGTTTTATTAAAACTTGGAGATTGGAAAAAAAAAACAGCATTATTTTTATTTATTTATTTTTCTCTTCCTTTTGAGCCATTTATTGCAATAAAATGTAACTTTAAAAGCTACCTTGGAATAAATATTGGAAAGTTCATTAGAAACCTTCTTCAGTAAAGACAGATTTCAGAGAAAATCTTTAGCTTTCCTCCAGGGACATCTTTTGCTTTTCTCATCAGCTGCAGCAAGGGAAGATTTATATTGGAGCTATTTATTTAGAATAAACAGGATGGGCACAACTAGTTTCAGTACAACTGTTAGCTAGGACAACTAAGGATGAGAGGCTAGACACAGAAAAGCCAGTATCAACTGCCAAGTATTCACTGTTGAAGGACTTCTGGCTGTAGGCCACCGTTGTATCTGGAGGGATTATGGAGCTGGCTGTGATGCTCAGAAAACTGCTGAAATCAGTTAAGATAATAAAAGATCACACTGAAGACATGCAGTGATGGTTAAGAATGGGGTTCCCAGAATTTACATTCCAAGTAACAGCCCTCCATGTCTGTTGAAGACAGGTATTATATATATATCACAATGTAGGAACAAAAGCCTGTTTTTCAATGTGTACTGATGAAATGTTACACTGTCTATTGTACATTCATTTATAGTTAATTAAAAACATATGTTCTTTTTAGTACTTCATGCAATATTATATATTAGATGTGGAAGATAAATTGTAACATTCTAATTATAACATTGCTGTTATATCTGTAGTTACCATTAGCTATCTTGAACATATTTTTTAGTGGAAAAGCAGGATACAAACCTAGTAATAAAAATGCAATAAACACTGCACAATATATTGTTATAGAACTAATAAGAGATAGATGGTGTTGCATTCCATCTAACTGACAAACAAAGAACAAAATGGGTGGGAATGGTGTATGAGTAGGAAGCCATGAACAGTGCTTTCTGAACAGGGCTATGAGGATGTCACTAAGTTCATTCACATATACTTTAAGAAATCCATTGGTTTCAATTAGGGATGGGAATATCAATGTATTTCTCCCAGGATGCAGAACTCCTTTCCACATGAGAATAAGCTGGATTCCCGCTTTGTTGTCCCTCCAGTGGCAGGTAAAGATTTTTCTTTCAAATTCAGGCAGTTTTTTGGTCACTAACAGGATGCTGAGAAAGAGTCTTTTAATGGGGGTGTACTTTCCCTCTATTTAATGTCTTAAATCTTTTAAACTTTTAATTCAGTGCTCGATTTTAATATGAAAGCTTATTTTTAAAATTATTTAGTGTTATAACAGATTGGGATGTCAGTTGCACTCTGATTAATTCATCTCATAAGCTGCCTTAGTTCCTGCACTAGGAAAAACGAGAGATGTTAAATAAAGGAATAAGTAAATCCATTCTGACCCATTTCCCATTAATGGTAAAATTCTAAAAATGCACATTAAAATGCACATATATGTGTGGATTTTAATATATTTTGAATATCTTTTTTCTTGATAAAATATGGATTTTAAAGCATTTTATCTAAATGTACTCCTTTCTAAATGTTCTATTATAAAATGTGCACTTTGAATTGCATTTTGATACATTTTTAAAACCAGGAACTGCATCTAGAAATTTAAAATCCAAAATCTGAGTAATAATTATGTTCTAACCCACACATTTATATGGGAAATTCAAATGAGATCAATCTAAATTTGCAAAGTTCCTCAAGCATCTCTATCCTGAACAGAATTAGCCAGACTGTAGAAATTACCCTCTGTAAGGGAACCAAGTTCAAGGTATAACTGACCAACTCAAAACTTACTTTCTGAAGATAATGATTTCAGATTCATTTAAGATATAAGCTTTTCAGAGGAGAAGGGTTTCCCTCCCTCCCTCCCTCCCTCTCTCTCTTTCACTTACATTCCATATCCTCTAAGATCAGTAGGACAATATGATAGCTTTTGAGAATATTGCAGTAATTCTCACTGTGCACATATCCTGGACACCTTAATGATATCAATTCTACTACTGTAATGACAAACTACTGTCTACATTTCTGACTGATCTTTTATTAAATTTTGATCTTTGATTTTTTTTTAAAAAATGGTTGTGAGAGACAGCAACACACAGAGAGGCAAGTTTCACAGAGAAAATGTATTCTGCTGGTGAGCAATCTTCTTTCTTGGCAGAAACCCAAAAATCAAAATGTAGGCTTTTGCAGCTGTGGTGAATAATCTGTCAACAGGGAAACCATGACAGCCTAGGAGAAAGAATAAACAAGATAACTAGTCATGTTGGCAAAAGGTACTATATACACTGTATATTCATAATCAATCGGTTCCAGAAACTTGGTCCTGAAAAAGATGGGCCAAAAAAAAAACAGCTTCTGACCACTTTGGAGGTGTGGTGGTCAGAATATCCTCCAAAGCCATGATGAGGCTGCAGGAGCCAGACTTTCCAGGAGTGGATTAAATCTGCTCCTGCCAGTAGTTTCCATGGTGTTGGCCTGCCTCAGGAATGGGCCATCCAGTTGCTGCAGTCCCAGCCCAACTGGGGCTGATGTGGCCTTTGGCCACTCCCTCATGCCGGTCTGCTTTATCTCTAGGACAGTGAAACACAGTATCAAATGAAACCAGGGTTAGGTCATGATTAATTTGTTCCATTGATTTCATTGGGATTTAAGTTCAGCCATGATTCTTATATATATATATATATATATATATATATGTGCAGGAATATGCACAATATTAATAAAGAAGAGCGTATGTCTAGAATGCCTTTTGTATCTCACCATCAAATAATCATTTCATAACAAAAATTTTGCTGGATCAGAACAAATGTCTATCCTATCCAGCATCTTTCCCACAAAAGTGAAATACATGCTCCTAAGTCCCCAAGTAGAACATGATAGCTATAGCCCTCTCCTATTGTTGCTCCCCAGTAACTATTCTGGAGTTAGCAAACAGCCATCACTGCTAATATCCTTCATGAATGTGTGTGTGTCATTTTCAGAGCTACCTCAAGACACATCACTCTTACATGAAAATACCATGTGACTATCTGGAAAGTTTTTCATGCAACAAATTGGTTTTCATATAACACATTTTTAATGCAAAATGAACCCTGATTCCAGGTAGCCACATTTTTAATGCAAAATTGCTGGAGTTTGAACAAAAAATGGTAATTTTGTACAAAACATACACACATCATGTCCTTGGAAATTTGATGTTTTTGGGGGGGGGGGGGGGGAGAAACAGCAATTTTGCATCTAAAGCCCACATGGCTATCTAAAAAGAATCTAAGTGAAAAATCTGCACTTTTTGCTTAAAAAAAACACCAGATTTTCCATGTAAAAAAACCCATTCTAAATAGCAAGACTTTTTGCATAAGAGGGGGGGGGGGAGGCTGCATGCCCCAGCAAATTTGTACATACACCCCAAACACACACACCATGATTTTCATGGGAGGGGGAATCAGTTGTATTTCTGCACAGAATAATTTCCTGAAACACTTTTGGATGTACAAATACCAAGCGGGAACTATGCTAAAATATTTGTTTTCCTCCACAAACTGGACAAAATTTTAGAAATTTATTCATCCATCCAAACAAGGTCAAAATAATGGAATATTTACTTCTTTGCTCTTAAGCCAACTGTAACAATATAGGCCTAGAATTTTATATATTGAGGTAAAGGAGGTTAGTTGTAACTACCAAGGTTAGTAGAACAGAGTGACATCATGACATCACCTACATGGCAGTACAATATCTTATTTGTGTCACCAGTCTATAGGATTAGGGTGCCCATACCATAATTGTCCATTTCCTGTTTTCAGCCTCTTGAAACACCAGTGATTGTGGAGAATAAAAGACTTCATCATCAACTTCTTCAGGCTTTCTGGGTAAGCAGTGTAAAAATATCCAATCAGGAGATGCCACTTTACAAGTCTACAGATTGAAAATAAAATACATATAGATTTTGGATGTACAACATGTATAACAGAAGATCACACACCAATCTCACAGCTGCAATGATGTACCACCTGCTATATCTGTTAAGACTGGTTTCCAATTTTGGCAACACTGCTGGGATCATGTCAAACTAACAAGAGTCTAATAAGCTGAAAGAATTTGGTATGTATTCTACTTCTGATTGTTTTGTCTTCTTTGCAGTTATTAAAGTACAGTAATTGCTCTCTTGCTCACTGCTGTGTGAGCTGTGAGCAGTCTATTTCAAGTTCTGTGATTTGTAGTTGAATTAAAAGGAAGTTTTTAGTCCTTTCTCTGTAAACTCAGCTTTTGGGTTTTTTTTAGTGCTGAGGGTGGGGGAGAGTATTTGGAATACACATGACACCTTATTGCTTTTGTGTAAAATATAACTGGCTGGTGGGGGGGATATATATTTATATTTTTTGTTCCTCTATGCTCATTTCATGCAGTACTGTCAAGTGAAAGCAAGGCAGAAAGTAGGTTCTCAGAGTGCCTGTATTTATTAAAGGGCTGAGTATGTTTTAGAAAACTTTGGGAACTGGGACTTCTCAGCTCTTTCTGAAGTATTTATTTTATTTATTATTATTTTATTTATGGTATTTATACCCTGCTCTTCAGCCCTAAGGGCTATCAGAGCAGTTTACAATTATTATTTTTAATTAGACAGTTCCCTGCCCTCAGGCTTACAATCTAAAAAGACACAACACAAAAGGAGAAGGGAATGAAAACTCTTATCAGTTTGGTCCTTGTGAAAGAAATACAGTATAGACCATTCCAAAATACATTACAAATTTCAGTAAATACAAGAAACTTGGAGAGTTTGTTTTTCTTTCCCTGCTGATTTTTTTAACATCTGCCCTGTGTCTCTACAGTTTCTTATTAATGGACATTGACCATCAATACTGTAATGTACCTATAGTACCACTAAATCAAACTACAAATGGTCAAGTTTGGACAGTTTTATGAAATGATGCAGGCACCAAATATATCTATACTGAGTGGAGAGAATTGGAAAAGTCATGTAAATGGGACAGACAGTACTACTATGAAAATGTTATATGGTTATATCAAGTATATGAGTGAGTGACTGTGTTAGAAGTTCAAGATGATATTAATACACACACACACACACACACACACATGCATATATGCACATGCAGTGGTTTGAGCATTGGACTACAACACTGAAGAACAGGGTTTGAATTCCCGCTCAGCCATGAACTTTACTGGGTGACCCTAGGCAAGTCACACTGTCTTAGCCTCAGAAGATGGCAATGACAAACTCCCTCTGAAGACATTTGCCAAGAAAACCCCATGATAGGGTCACCATAAGTTAGAAATGACTTGAAGGCACACAGCAAGAACAATAAAAACACATTTACCTAATGTATTAACTGCATTAATATAATAATGTACATGCATCTGCTATGCTGGAAGTCTTATATAAGATGCTCCCTCTTGCCCTTCACACACAAACACAAGTACTCATACTTGAAGAACCATTATACAGGTCTGCAAAACTCAGGGTCATAAAACCTTTTTTAAAATGACTATGGTGTTATAGGAATTTGGTATTCTAAATCTAAAAATGACCTCAGACACACTCCATCAAATACAGGTTTTTTTGACATCTTGCTTTGACATTTTTATGCTGTAATATTTGATTGAATGAAATTATCCTACAAAGGATATATCTACAATTAAATGTATTTTCCCAATCTATATCCATTTACAAAATACACTTTTTCAGCTCCTTTGTATATAAAAGCATTTATAGCAAGCATCAAAACTGTTCCATAAACGTTAAACTAGATCATAGTCATGGATGTCTTCTAATAATTGGTCAAACTTTGGAATATGGGCATACCTCAGTTAATAAAAATGCTGACAAAGAAGCTCCATTTTGCAAAATACTTTTGGGTCTGGCCAGCCAGTGTGGCATAGAGGTCTGAGTGTTGAACTATGACTCTGGAGACCAGAGTTTGATTCCAGGCTCAGACATGAAACCCACTGGGTTACCTTGGGCAAGTTCCTAGTTACCCTAAACGTGTGAGGCTGCTAGAGCTTCCACCAACAGCTGCAATCTATCTTTAATTAATTTGGGTAATGTTTAGCTTGACTTTACAGAGGTAATGGGGGTATATCTACGTATCCTGAAGAAATGTTCCATGCAAAACAGGAAAGCAGTAGCAGCTTAAACCATGTGGCTTGAGTACAGTTTAGGGAAGCAGACAGGAACAGACAAAGAAAAAGTGACTCAGACTGAAGCCCAAGGGCAACAGTCACTGCACAAGTTAGGGGGCGGGGGAAGCAACTGCAGCAAAGAGGCTAAGTTTTGGGGCGCTATTTATACCTTAATACCAAGCCCAATCCATAGAGGTTTCATGGGAAAGCAAATGCTTGATTGCCTTTCAATGGAAACTGAAATGGTTTCCAAAGTAGGTATATATATACATATATATATTTGATGAGAAAGGCTGATTTTCATCAATGATGCTTCATGGACTTTACAACATCTAGACAAGAGCTAGAGTCCCCAGGAATGAAAGGACAGAAAAGGGGCGTTAGGAATACACAAGAAATGAAAGGAGGATTCTGTCTTGTTTGAACTGGCAGAACTCATCATCTTTTGGATTTCTGTTTCTGTCAGAAATGCAGAGTAGAGGTGTGTGTGGCAGTGCTCTTACAGTAAGCTCCTCCATCCCCACACCTTCCCATTGTCTATGTGCCATACTACCAGTAGCATCCCTACTAGCGTTGGTGTCACCCAGTGCGATAACCCATGGTGCCATCCCCCTATTGACCTCCTCCCATTTCACACCATACAGAATCCTTAGTGATGCTTTTTTGCAACAATGTTACTCAGAAATCATAATTCCCATATGCCACTGAATGTAAGACTAATAGTTGTGACACAAAAAACTAGCAAAATTAAAATTATACCTTCAAATGACAATATCAAACGCATAACCTAAATGAATTTACATTTACATCATGAAGATTTGGTTAAAATTGTCAGGATATTGGATCTTAAGATCTTACACCCACTCTCTCAGCCTCAGAAGAAAACAATGGCAAACTTCCTCTGAGCAAATCTTGTCAAGAAAATCCCATGATAGGTTTGCCTTAGGGTTGCTATGTTGTTAACAACTTGAAAGCACACAACAACAACAAAGCTCCCACTTTCCTTCTTATCCTCCATCTAGCTGGAAGTTTTTTAGCAGCTGAGCATTAGGAAAATGGTGAAGGAATGCTGGAGAAACACAAGCTCTTGGCGTTCAGTTTCAGCAGCATGTCTGCAGTAAGCAATGCAATAAAGAAACCCCAAGGTGGGAAAGAGCAGGATTCTGCTCTGGTCTATCCTACTGCAGCCCTGTGTACCTGCTTACAACATGCAAAGTGAACAGCAGCTACATCCAGACTCCCTTACTGAGCATGCACGAAGAGCAAAATAGAGAAAAGTGCAGGGCAGATGAATTTGCCTTACCAGCTACTCTCAGCATTTAAAAAAGAGAGAAAAGAAGAAGTAAAAGCAAAAAATAAAAAAAAAATAAAAAATAAAAAAATACCGTAGATCTATAAATTTGGTCACCAAAATGGAAATCACAAGAAAAGTAGAGCTGGTGAAAGAAAAAGTAATGCTTGGATTCATTCTGAAGAAGTGTTCAAGTGGTCTTTAGTTATTGTTTCCTAATGCAAGGCTTCTCTGAACTTGTTGATTCCTTTCACATGTGCTTATTGCTTGTTTTGGACAAAATGTTTGCTGAAACATGCCAAGCTGCTCTTGTTATTCATGGAGCAGGATCCTATCCCTATTCTTTCCATGTTATGTTAAGTTTGGAATCAAATTTTCTATTTAAGAAGTAATGCCCAGGAATATATCTACATTATTATAAGATGTATACCCATGAACACACTTTAGTTTATGTACCATCTACTGCAGCTATCTGCAGCAAGGATGCCAGGATGCTCCTGATTCTAGTGTTCTAAAATTGCATCTAGCTTTGCACTTCCTTCCTATACATTTTCTGCAGCCTCTCTTTTATACCACAAGAGTCATGCAATTGGTTAATCTGCAGCTCTGTCAGGGTCAGAAACCAGGACCAAGTAATCTAAGGCTTGTCCTTTAGAGTAGCTCAAAATATGTCAGTGTGATGAAGAAATACTGACTATGGCTTTTCATCTGCAGATCAGAATAAAAATGTTGGTGGATCATTGAGTACATTCTGTGTATGTCAATATAATGTATTTGTATGGTGATAATTGTGTATTAAATCTTACCCTAGAAGCCACAAGTATCAATAACTCATTACATATTAATCTAATATATACACAAAGATCTGGAACACATGTATTACTGGTAGTCTGGGAAACAAATTTAAAATACAGTCAATTGATCTATTGATTTTAATAAAAGGGATAGTTTTTCCAAGTACTTTCTTTAAATATTTTATTAGATTCAATTTTCAAATTTTATAAGTAATCCTTCATCCAAGTGGCTTTTTAAAAACCCCTGCATTACATATTTTCATACACACAGATGTGAACCCTTCTCCACTTGACACGTTTTTATTTCTTGCAAACAAATTTGCACAGATCAGTCACAGTAAGCTTTAATATCTCAGTGAAGATGCTAAAGCTGCAACGGAAGAGTTGTGGAAAGGCAGTTCGACAAACCATACAAAAATAAAGGGAACCATAATATGTACGAGGGGGGTATTCAAAAGTTTTAATGATCACCTTTAAAAAAAATTGACAGAAAGTTTGTTTAGATTTGTAGTTGTTAACTTATTTCTATGTAGTCACTATCTAGATTTATTCATTTTTCCCTGTGTGGCTTGACCCTCCAAATACTTGATATTGTAGAAGTCTGCAGATTGTGCCTTATGAGGGGGTATCGTAAAGTAATAATTATCACCCGGAAGTTATTATGGCATATTGATGAAATTTTTGTCAGTGTGATCATTGGTCCCTAAATGTACGTTGCTGAGAAAATCCGCTCATTGCTTCCTTTATTTTTGTGACTGGCTCTGCCAGAAGTGACTAAAGTGTAAAATCCTTGTCAGGCTCAATCTGCAGGCTTCTACAATATCAGGTATTCGGAGGGTCAAGATGCACTGGGTAAAATGTATAAATCTATTTTGGATACCCCCTCGTATACCCAATACCAATCAGAAAAAAGTCCAGTAAACAACCGAATAAACAGCTCAAACAAGTATCTCATTAAAAGAGAGAGAGAGAGAGAGAGAAGAGATAATAAAGAAGTAATACTGGTTTCACCATAGTGACACCATAATATTGGTGAAAGCCATCACATACTTGGAGCAGTTAATAAGGAAGGTCAAAGATGAAAATGCAAAGTCAGGATTATTGTTGAACATAAAGAAAACAAAAAAATAATGACCACAGGAGAAATATATAAATTCAATCTAGACAATGAGGAAATTGAAACAGTCAAAGATTTCCATACCTAGGATCAAACACTGACAAGAGTGGTGACTGCAGTCAAGAAATAAGGAGAAGACTAGGAATGAGAAGAGCAGTTGTGAAAAAACTAGAAAATATCCTGAAGATAAACAACAGAGCACTACAGTTAGAATCGTCCAGGCCATTGTATTCTCCATGAACATGTACAGATGTGAGAGCTGGACAGTAAAAGAAGCAGACAGAAAGAAAATCAATTCATTCAAGATGTGGTGCTGGAGAAGAATGCTGAAAATACCATGGACAGCCAAAAGAGACAAAGACAAACAAAGGGGTCCTTAAACAGATCAAACCAGAACTCACCTTGGAAGCCAAGATGATCAAATTGAAACTTCATACTTTGGCCATATAACAAGAAGGCATGGATCACTAGAAAAAGCAATAATGGTAGGAAAGGTAGAGGGTAGAAGAAGGAAGGGACGACCACAAACAAGATGGATGGACTCAATGAGGGGGATTACAGGTATGGGTTTATAGGGCCTGGGTAAATTAGTGGAAGACAGGGAGTCTTAGAGGTGTCTTGTCCACAGGGTCTCCATGAGTCAAGAGTTGATGTCAGAAGAGCTAACAACAACAACAAACTGATTTCACATTAAATAAAAAATAAAACATCTGAGGTAATTTTGTACTTCACTGAACCCCTCATTTAAACCTTTAGGATTCAGACTGAAAAAGTGTCCATCCTTTACAGAGGTTCCCAACTAAAGGCTGAATTATTTGTGCTGTTCCCCCCCCCCACCATTTCTCTATTTCATAACGAAAGCAGATTCCTCTGTCTGGCTGCATTCTATTCCCCTATGTAGCCATTATTTATTGCTCTCTGCAATTAAACATTACAACAATGGTCACTTATTCTGAAGGCACTTATTCTAATGTGGTGTAAAGAAGGCATCTATGGGGCTGTACAGACCACCCAAAAGGGGCAGTCTGTCAACACCCAAAGAAGCGCCGTGATGGGGGCCAGGGCTGCCTCACCAGCAGCCCCAGAGGCCCCATCCCGGTGCTTCTCAAGGTCACGGAGAAGCGGTGAACTGCTGCTTCTCCGTGGCCTGAAAGCGGCCTGGGCGCCTACTGCACCCTGCAATCCCCGGTGGTTCTGAGGGGAGAAAGGGGCCGCTGCCACGGCCCCTTTCCCCTCAGGGTCCCTGGCACGGCCATGTAAAGCCATGCCAAAGACCAGCTGCAAAAAGGAGCTCCATTTTGGAGCTCCTTTTGGCGCCGCTGAAAGGGCACCCTAGGCGCCCTCTAGCGGCACCATGACGTCAGGCGCGTGTCGCGTTATGTAAACGCAGTGCGCTCCATGACATTATCATGGTCCGTGTGTATGGGTAGGGAGGATGTACATGCCACGCCCTCCCTAACCCTAATCACGCCGCACAGACGGCCCTTTGGGGCAGTCTGTATCAGGCCACTGAATGGATTAAGAATTCCTGTTTTAGCCCACTCTAATGATGTGTTTGTGGGGCCCCTCTGCCATATGTGGAACATGAGAGAAGAGACAAGATCACTAGCAGCAACCCAAAAGACCTTAGCCACCTCATCCCTATCCATACTGGGTGGTGAGAGGACCTAGCCCATTCCTGGATGCTTCTTATGTTTTGCAACAAACTGAGAAGAAACATTTCCTCCATACTGCATCTTCTTCTTGATTAGTACTGCATTACCTAAATACCCTGAAGGCACCAGATTCCATCTGATCTTGGAGACTAAGTAGGAACAGCCCTAGGGTGGAAGATTGCCAATGAATATTAGGGGGTGTTGGGCTATATTTAAGATGAAATCAATGACAAACTTCCTCTGAGTATTCCTTACCTATGAAATTCATTGGGCATTCATGTCAAACAGGCAATTTGAAGGCACATACACACAGAAATGATCATCAGCTGCTTTATAACAGTTCGATTCTCCAGTTAGCTGTGAAACCTTGGGCAAGTCACATGCTCTCAGCCTCAGGGGAAGGCAATGGCAAACCTCTTTTGAACAAATTTTGCCAAGAAAACCCAGTGATGGTTTCGCCTTAAGGTTGTGATAAGTCAGAAAAAACTTGAAGGAACACTACAACAACAACAAAAATATTGTCATAAGAAAAAAATATCTACTCTTCCAAATTTTCACAAAGAACTACCACAAATCTGTAATGTAAATGAGGTTCAATATGTTTTAAAACTGTCTGCTGGAAACTGAAAAAGCACAGATCAAAAAAAGAAAAGAAAAGGCTTTTATATTTTACCTGCATTGTGATCTGGTAACCCTGGAAAGCTTTCACTCTCTTTTGTTTTTCTTCTTCTTGCCCCATGCTGATCCATGTGTCTGTGATCAAAACATGAGCTCCATTGGCAGCTTCAAGAGGATTGGAGGTGAGAAACAATTTGGTGCGGTACTAACATAAACAAAGCAGAGGAAGTAAATAGACTTCACATGGCATGAATAATAAAGCACATTTGAAAAATCCCATGTTCTTACCTTTTTGGAATAATCTTCAGCTATTTGAATCACCATGGGATCTGGCTCAAAACCCTGTTGAAAAAGATGACAATGGTACAATGTATTTCGTATTCACTACTAACACTGACTGAGCATTAAATACAGTGTAAAAAGCTGGTGCAGTTTTTCTACACAGCATAGTGTAGTGGTTTCAGTGTTGGTATACGATTCTAGAGAGCAGGGTTCCAATTGTCACTTGTCCATGGAAAACCATGGACAAGTAACACCCTCTCAACCTCAAAGCAAACCAAAGGCAATCACTCTGAACAATTTTTGCCAAGAAAACCATATGGTAAGTTTGCCCTAGAGAGCACATTACAGAAGTTGAGTCATGAGGTTACCAGTACATGTACCACAGCTTCCATGTCCCTTGGTTCCAGGAAAGAAGATAGCTGGCGTATTAAGCCAAAGCTGGTAACGAGCTGATACTAGTCAGGATGGCTACATATCACCTCCTATATTGGAGTGCATAATGCTGCTTATCAGGGAACATGAGCAAGATGGTGCTATTGCACTCATGTCCCATAGGCACTAAGAGCCCAAACAGACAGGCCAAAATAGCTGCTTCGGGTCACTTTAGAGGTATGCTGTTTAAATGACACATGCATCTTATGAGGCCAGATGATCCACCAAAGCTGCGCTCCAGTCCTTAGGATTGGAGCGTGGCTTTAGCATGGCTTCCAGCCTCATAGGATGCATGCAGCATTTAAACAGCATACCTCCAAAGTGACCCAAAGCAGCTTTATTTTGGCTTGTCTGTTTGGGCCCTTTTAATTTGACTGTTGTGTAAATAGAATGACAGCCTTTGGCCTGATCTAGTAAGGCTTTTATTATGTCATTACTCCATATATCTAGCTTCAGTTACAAGGATATTCCAAAGCTTTCTTTATGTCACAACAGAAAACACAGGTAATCAAAATGGAGTTTTCTCCAAGTTGGTTCCTCTGCCAGGAACACAAAATGAAAATATCTCCAGTGTGCAACACTTTGTCTTCCCTGTCCGGGGCCACTGGCAGATGTCTAGCATACATAGACTGGGTTTTCTGCCTGCCCAATGACTCACATAACTCAATGTAGCACTCAAAATCTCTCCATCAAGGTGGATGCATCTAATTCTATTGTTCCTTATCTTGTTTTCAGTCCATGAAATGAAAAAGTGCTATGGTAGTTTTGCCAAAGATTTCAGAACTGGGTGTTCACAAGTTACTTACTTTATTTATTTATTTATTTATTTCATTTATATCCTGCCTTTCTCCCTGGAGGGACTCAAGGCGGCTCACAGATAAAACCTTTAAAATTGTTATAAAATTCAAACAATTAAAATGTCTATATATAAAATCACATACAATATACACGTTAAAAGCAGACTAAAAAGCCACCTGCTCCATAAACCACCCTGCTATGCATTATGTACGAAAAGCATGCCTGCATAAAAATGTTTTTACTTGGCGGCAAAAGGCCAGCAGGGAGGGGGACAGCCTAACCTCCTGAGGAAGGGCACTGCAGAGGGTGGGAGCAGCCACTGAAAAGTCTCTCTCTCATGCCTTCACCAGGCGAGCCTGTGATCTTGATGGGACTCAGAGAAAGTTTGTTCCTGCAGATCTTACAGCTCTTGCAGGTTCATATGGGGAGATATGGTCTCTCAAATAGTCTGGATCCAAGTCATGTATATAACCCATACATTTGTTCCATGACTTACTATATGTTTAACTAAAGGAGAGGAGAAAAAGGATGATGAATTTGCTCTCAGGTGATGTACCAGTCTGGTACTATTCTCATTCACCCAGTTAACTGCTAAGTCAAGGAGTTATGTTACAGCCATACTTCAAAACTACATCCCCAGATTTCTCAGAATGCACTGTAGCCTGGAACTCTGGAAACTGTCACATGCAGGTAGTGCTATATGGATTGTGTGTTAATACAAATGGACCAGGCCTCTTGTGGTTCAGCACTAGGGCAGAGCTGAATCCTTATAAATTGGGGTGTGGAAGAAAAATCTAAAGCAGAAAGGAGGAGCTGAACTCTTTCCTGCATCTTCCCCAACCCCATATAATTTTTCTCCAGTTGTGTTTTTCTCTAACTGAAAATGAGATAATTCTGTTCCTTATATCTGAAATTGAGAATGACATTATCTGTGGTCTTCTATTTAAACATTTTATAAAATACCTTCTAAACAAAGTTCATCTGGCTTTCATATATACAGTAATGCTAATCCCTTTGATGGCATTGCTATTGCTTTCCTTTTTCAAAGGTGATAATTTACTCTACTGGAACTTTTTAGGAGGAACACACTATTTTGTATTATATTTTTCAGAAAATTTAACCAAATTTTCTTAAACATTCTTGTCTCCCCAACCTCATTATTTTCTTACCTTTGGAGTAGCAACATGTAGATCCATCCCTAATTTAGCAGCACTTAGCATAATAGAATTCAGAACATTATTTCCATCACCTATCCAACTGAGGGTCAATCCACTCAAAGATCCGTAGTGTTCCTAACAACAACAAAAGAATTAGCACAGCATGGTAACTGTGATTTTTTTTCAAAGCAGTGATAAGGCAATGGATGATCTGGGCAACAACAGTATCACAACAGCACAGTTATGAGAGTTTGTTAACTATGAAATGTATCATATTTATAATCATGCTCATAATTTGTAGTTTAGTTGGCCAGTAGGGATTATTCCCAATCATCATACTGCCAATTATTCCTCTCATTGCTTTGCTAAAAATGTTCTGGTGTATCACCCTTACAGTGTCAGTATTATTACAGGGCATTATACTCTGTAGCACTATTATCATTGCAGAGAGGTGGGTCATCTACTCCAAACCTCCAATTAAAAAGAGTCTACCCTACTCCAGGGTAGTCTGATTCACTACTGAACACCTTTTACCAGGAGAAGGTTTCTCCTAATGTTTGGTCAGAATCTGATTTCTTGTAATTTGGACCCACTGTATGGGTCCTACTCTCTGGAGCAAGAGAAACACGTTTGCTTCATCTTCCATGTGACAGATTTTGATGTTTGAAGATGGCTATCACATCCCCTTTCAATCATCTCTTCTCCAGGCTAAATATACCCAATGCTCTAATTTAGGAATCAGTTTCCAGGCAATTCAATATCTTATAGTCACTTGGTTTTAGACACATTATAGCTTGTTGATATCATCTTACATTGTGGTACCCACATAAATACTCCAGATGAGGTCTCACCATAGCAGAACAAATGGTAACTGTACTACTCCTTTTATTTGAACACTATAGTTTTGTTGATTAACCCAAGGACTCCAAAACTGAGATGGGGGGGGGGGCAACACTGGTATGAATCTGTTCCTAAATTCTTCAGTCTAATCCAGCATAGCCCTTATGTTCTAAAATCAGCCGAAACCTGAAGAATCAAGAAAATTGCTTTAAGGGTCTACGGTTTATGCAGAAGCCAAGCTTTGGGAATAATGAGGGCTTCGTTCTCATCTAGACAATGAGCACCACAAGATGGACTTTTCTCTTCTTTCTTGGAAAAGTCCCAAACATCCAAAGTAAAAACAAAATAAATATGTAAACAGGTTAAACATAAAAAAGGAACAATAAAAGGCATCCCAGTTTTTGCCATCAATTTAAATGTTTCTGGCAGCCCTTTGGATTTCTCTTACTAATGCTACTGGGGATTTATCGCAGTTAAAAACTGCTTCCGTGTTGAACGATCAGGCTGTCATTATGACTATGGAAATAAATTTTAAATAGATTATGGACTTTATGTATAATGTATTCAATTACAACAGCCTTTTCCTGCCTGCATCATGAACAAGGACACTAAAAGGAGTGCCTTGGAGAATGGATTCTCCTTTGTTGGAGATTTCCAAGCACAGATTGGATTTTCCCCTCTCAGGAGTGCTTTACTGTGGGCTCCTGCATTAGCGAGGGATTAAACTAGATGACCTTTTGGATCTCTTCTAATTCTACAGGAATATCAAGAGGAACTTTGTTCAGAGTCTTACTGAAACCAAGATACACAACATTCACAGGAGTATCATTATCTCCTAAACTTGTAACTGTTGTTGTTGTTGTTGTTCCTTTTAAAAGGCAGAAGATTGTATGGCAAGGCTTGTTTTTGAGAAACTCAACCTGGCTCTCAGTACACAATTCTTTATAGTGCTGACAGACAGACTATTTAATTAACAGTTTTATAACCTTTTCTGATTGGTAGTTGTCCAGTCTTTCAATTTATTTCTTTTTGAAGGTGGTCCATCTCAGGAATACAGGAACATCTCCTGTTCTCCAAGAATTCTCAAGGTTTATAAACAGAGGCTATGAAATTACATTCACTAGTTCCTTTAGTATAGCCAAATGTGAGCCAGTTGCATAGGGGCATGCATGATACATAAACTGGAAGTCTTGAGCTAAAGACAGTATTGGACTTGCATCAAATTATAAAACTTTACCTATGACTAGCAAGTCCTATTAATTTCATTTGACTTTAGCCCACTCAGCCTACTTGTATTTGTTCCATATCCATACAATTTTACAATTCTACAGCATATATTTCCACAGGAAGATAACTAGAGAGCAGTGTGGCATAATGGTTTGAGTGTTGAACTACAACTCGGGAAATTAGGGCTCAATTCCCTGCTCAGCCATGGTTGAGCTTTGGTGAGTCACACTCTCTCAGCTACTGATAGCTTTGCCTTAGGGTCACCATAAGTCTCAGAAATGACTTAAAGGCACACAACAAGATGGTGAGGGCCTTTGGTATATTCCACAGAATACTAGTGTTGGCTTTATATTAGATTTTAAAAGTGTCAATTTCACGTTCTTTTGCTTTTTTTTTTAAAAGATGTTTCTAGTTTATTTCTATAGCTATACAAACTGGAAAATGTGTGATCTTTAAAAAAAATCCCTCAAAAACCAACTATTAGAACCTCAGCACTGTTGTCAGTGGCCAGGAATGGGTCTTCTATGTATGTATTATATAACTCTAGCCTTGTTTAATCATACCACAAATATAATAAACTATGCAAAATAGCCCCAATAGGGTAGATCTAAATCACATCATATATTCAAATTAAAGGCTACAGCATTTTTAGATATAGCTTTGAATGCTTTTCTAATATAGAATAGGCTTGAATAAAGCCAATAACAACTGGTTATCCAATCAAATATTTACTTTCAGTTACATATTTCTGGAGAGGAGAGGCATAGTCTATTCAATGATGAAAACCAGTTATTAACTCCCAGCTGTTGTGTCCATCCTTCTGAACCATATAAATGAAGAGAGGATGAAATGTGAATGGAAATACATCTCTAAGCTGGTATCCCAGGCAGTAACTAGCAGGGGATAAGTGTTAGCACAGCAGCAGGCAATGAATTGTTACATAAGAACAGTGAGTCATTTGTGATTACTAAAAGCCTTTCAATTTTTGGTGACAAAATACGCTGTAGGAGTGGTAGGCAAATGAGGCAGGCTGTTAGCAGACAAAAAGTACAGATGAAACGTGATTTGTTTGACTCCGCACTGTAATGGGGTCATGATTTCTTTTTTTAATTATTAGATCTCATGGTGTTACATCATACAAAGAAGTTTACAAAGGTTAAAAGAGCAACAATTTCTCAGAGTATCTCACTAGCAAATAGAGTGTCTACTCTTCCATTACTGTGTTCTTTCAGTTCCCGAACAATATTTATAGGGGAGAAGGAGCATGTAATATACATTTATGGAAAGAGCCACTTATGTACATTGTAGGGCTCCCACAGTTTTCCATTTTTTCTTTGTTTCCTTCAAGTATACTGAAGAACACCCACTCAGAATATAAGTGATTTATCTTTGTGCAGCAAATGGTTTTGCCATGAATATTCTGGTGTTCTGCTGTTTCCTGACGCAAGCATATGAAGTGTGAATAATAAAAATGTGTCTATAAATACTGTAGGGGAGTTGCAAACCAATTTGGGCACTGAGGCACCCAGATGTAAAGTGTTCAAGGAAGGTTACATACCTGTTGTATTTTACAAATTTCTTCATAAAACACTTATGAAATGAACACAGTTGCCATATACAATGTGGACCTGCTCACAAAGAACAAAATGAACTAGTGAAGGTTTTCATACATGTGGGTCAAATCAACTTTGAACCAACCTGTTCACTTTTTAAGAGACTGATCATTAATGTGAAGGAGCCATTTGGAACATAAATAATTTCCTAATTGTTAACTATTAACAGCTAATTAAGTTTACTACTACTACTACTACTACTACTACTATCCTGCCTTTTTCAGGAGTCAAAGGGTTGAAACAGACTGCCCAAAAGGGGCAGTCTATAGGCACCCAGAGAAGTGCCGGAATGGGGCCAGGACTGCCTCACCGGCAGCCCCAGAGGCCCCATTCCACTGCTTCTCAAGGCCGCGGAAAAGGGACAAAATGCTCCTTCCCCGTGGCCTGGAATGCGCTGTCCTTGGGGCTTCCAGGAGGCCCCCTTTCTCCCTGCCTTAGTTCCCGTGGCAGTCTAGTTACCATTTGGAGCTCTTTTTGGTGCAGCTGAAAGGCGTCCTAGGCCCCCTCCAGTGGTCCCATGACGTCAGGCTCACGCTGCGTAGTCTAACATGCGGCACGCACCATGATGTCATCGTGGTGCACGTGTATGGACGGCATGCAAAAAAGATGGTGCCATCCATACACGATAGGACTGTGGAGGGTGCAAATGCTGCGCCCTCCCCAGCCATACTCACACCCCGGTCTGTACAGGGCCACTGAAACCCCACAAACCACACTGCCAGCTCACAAGGCAGCTGGAGTGTTCACGTCATGACCACCTGACATGGCTTCAAGCCAGGAAGAAGCAGAAAAAAAGCTGCTTCTTTTTGAAATGGCTTTTCTCTGCATAAAGTGCCTAGAGGGCACTTTCCTGCTGGCTTCAAGGCATGTGTCGTCTAAATGCCATGCTTTCAAGACAGCCTGAAAACACCTCTTTTTGCCTGTCTGTTTAGCCCCAAAGCGATGTACAACAGATTTTAAAAAGCATAGTTAAAAATTAAATTGTTTTTGATTGGTGTTATTGCCTTAGCTACTTTGTTATATTGTACCTACTTTTATTGTGAACTGCTGTGAGTTTTAAAATAGTATTAGTATTAGTATATGTCAGAGGCATACTGGTATAAAAGTTCTGAAAGAAATAATTAATGTAGGTGTTTGGGGATCGACTGTATGACTGAGGCAGCATTCACATTACAGAAATAATCCAGTTTGAAACTATTTATCTGTCATGGCTCAATACTATAGAATTCTGTGAACTGTAGTTTTGCGAGACATTTAGCCTTCTTGTCTGAGAGCTCTGGTGCCACAACAAATTAAAGTGCCCAGAATTCCACAGAATTGAGACATGGCAGTGAAAGTGGTGTCAAACTGTTTTATTTCTGCAGTGTGGATGCAGCCTGAGAAGCTCAAAAGTTCTCAGGCAAACTTCCAGAATCAACAACATTTGCTTTTTCAAACACCATTGTAAAGGAAGGTTTATCAAATGTCTGCTAAAGTGGATTGTCCCAATATCAGGAGCAAAGCTTATGTTGTATGAGGGAATCACTTTCTTGCTGTGTGTGTGTCTTCTTGTGTGTGTCTTCAAGTTATCTGTTGACTTATGGTGACCCCATGAATTTCACAGGGTTTTCTTAGGTAAGGAATACTCAGAAGTGATTTGCAAGTTCCTTCCTCTATTGTTACACCAATTATAATGGAGCAGGAATGTATCAAGAGCAGGAATTTCAGGGCAAAGTGGCAGGAGGAACAAGAGATGGTTAGAAAATGTAACTAAGCTACTGCTTTAAGTAATTTGTTTCCATAAATCTTGAAAACTATCCCTTCTCCAAGATTCCTGACCCCAGGACTACATACCAAAAGAGCCATGCTAGGCACGATTACAGCCATATGTAAAGAGAAAAGAATGTTCAGAAGAAGAGATGGGGCAACGAGATAAGATGGATCTGCTGGTGGCAACACACTTTAGACAATGGAATACAAAAGGAGGTCAGCATCTAAATAGACCAGCTCTCGTGAACCAAGAATCTAAGGGGCTCGACAAATGGGTTGCTGAACGCCACTTCTTTTAGCCCTGGATTGTTGCTGCAGCAACTGCATGCCATGGCAATGATCTGCTCCCTCTAAGAAGCAAAAAGAAGCTGCTGTAAGCAGCTTCCTGGAAGGGGTGCCATAGTGGTGCACACGTGCCATGATGATGCCCCCACCGGCCAGTACTGTTTGGGTGATGCGCCACCCGTGCGTCATAATGGCATGACCCGTGTGGACAGCCGCACATCATAATGGTGCACGTGCAGCGGAACTAGGGCTCGAAGCCGTAAATGCTCCTTCCTAGTTCATGCTCCTCCCTAGTTCAACCCTAGTCCACAATCAGGATGGCACAAAGTGCCAGTCTGTACTGCCCCTAACTCTCTGTTTTCAGGGGATGAATCCAGTAAGTCAAAGGTATCAGAATTCAAATTTGCTCACACTATCCACCAAGATCTATGCTGTTTACACCTCTCTTGTTGCTATCCCAAGAAAAGTTCAAATGTTCTAGTAGAATCACAGCACTGGAATCAGCAAGTACTGAAGAAGACTAGCCCCATTTAACAGAAGAGACTTGGCTCCCCAGAGGGAAAAGTAGCCATGCAAATGGAGATGCAGCTATATTTAAGATTCAGTTTGGGAGTGTTTATTTTTTTCCCTCTATCTGAGCTTCTCATGGAACTGTCTAGGCCATTACCTGCTTTGTTTGAAATTGGCTTTGTCACAACCTGATATCCTCTGCTTGACTTGACTTAATCAGAAGTTAACTTTTTCTTTGCTTGACTTCACCTTTCTGGAATCTGATTTCTGCTTTGCTTGACTTTACCTTATCAGAGCCTAAAATATTTTAGGCTTGATGTTGCCTTACCAGAACGGAACAGATGCTATCCAACCCTGCATTTCTGGAGGATGACATAGGTAATTTAGAGGAACTCAGAAGATTCCCTTCATTTGTTCCCTTTATCAGAATCTAACATGCCTATCACACACACCACCACTGCACACAAACCCAGTGTACACATACTCAGCTAGATCTCCATTGGGATGAGACCACTGCCTGGGCCAGAACTGCCAAAGAAAAGTGCAAATGCCATAAGCTCCCAATAAAAATAATTAAAAATACTGACTATTAGTGTAATGCATTTCAAATTTCTCACTTTTATTCCAGCATTCCTTACCACAGCTGTATAATGCAGATTGGTAGTAATAGTTCCACACTATATACTGAAGCCGGAAAAACCAACTTGCTTAAGGTCCTTCGTAGTAACATTTGAACCAGTGACTCTCAGCTCACTACTCACATTCTGAATTCCTGTCCTAATCTGTATATTTCTGGGGGATACTATATCTCAAACAGTTAGAATTTATGTCTGAATTTTAAAACTGCAGTTTGCTCAAAGCTAAATTATAAATGAGGGAACAGAACATTACCTGAAGCGTAAGGTAATCAGCCAAAATCTGGATAGGATGGCCAGAATCTGATAATCCATTTATTACAGGGATTGTGGCCTCCTGTGCCAACACCTCTAGATCAGTCTGTTTATACACTCGTGCGAGGATTGCATCTGTCATGGTTGACAATACCCTAAAGAAAGCAAAATATATACAAAGCCTATTCAATATATCACCAAAAGTAATACAACGATTCATTTCCCCCCCTGCTACTGGGTAATTTGCAGCATGCATTGCTTTCAGAAGTTTAAATTTTACACCAAAATATCAATCAACCATGCATAAAGAAACAAGATAGTTTGTTTTTAATTGCATTTAATTTTATTGGGAGTCTTACAGTGTACTTTGGTATGATGTAATTTTTTTTATCTGTATCTGTTCTAACATTTGTAAGCTGCCTTCAGTCTAAGACTGGGAGAAAAAAATGAGATATAAATAAGTATAATAAAATAATGATGATGATGATGTACAATCCAGAATATGTGAAGCAGAAAATAACTACGCCTTGTTTCTTAGTAATTTATTCTGTTTAATGTAGGCCTTAGACAGCATATGTGTAAAATCAGTCACTGAAGAACATGAACAAGTGGGTGCTATTGTATTCATATTCTCCTTTAGGACTTCTCCTAGCCGTCTAGTTGGTCATTGTGTGAAAACACAGTTAGACTGCATAGACTTTGGGTCTGCTCTAGCATGACACTGCTTATGTTACCTTGGTTTCTTATACATGCTGTTTTAAAAATAATCAATAGAAACGGACATGCTCATTAATAAATTCTTCTCCTAACATGAACATCTAGTGCTAAAGCTACAATGGTGCTCTCTCTTCCACTTACATCACCTATCTCCATGGTGGCGAACCTATGGCACATGTGACATCTCTGGCATGCGGAGCTCTCTCTGCCAGCATACATGCTGGCTCCTCCTCTTCCCCCTTCCTCCTGTCCATTCAACTGTTTCTAAGGAGGCAGTTAAAGGGACGGGAGCACAAGGGAAGAGGAAGAGCTGGTGCGCACCTGTTCCTCCTCTTTCCCCATCCTCCCGTGTATTAACTGGCTTCCCAAAGTTTAACTTCCCAAAGCCAGTTGAAGGCAGAGGGGGGAAGAGAGCAGAAGGAGCAGGCACATGCCTGTTCCTCGCCACCTCCATGCCTTTAACTGGCTCCCAGATCTAAATGCTTTTACAGATGGAAAGGCACAGAAATGTGGGAGAAGGAGTGGTGTGGGGTTTGCCCCACCATCTCTTGAGGCTGAGATTTGGGTATGTGGTGCTGTCAAGCCATTTTCGATGTATGGTAACAGTAAAGTGAAACTATTATGCAGATTTCTTGGCAAGTTTCATTAGAGGGGGGTTGGCTATTGCTAACCTGAGACTAAGAGAGTGTGCCATGTGTGCGTCTGGGTGCACACCTTCAAGTCGTTTCTGGTGACGGTAATCATGGGGCAAGCTTCATCAGAGAGGGGTTTCCATTGCCATCCTCTGAAGCTGAGAGAGCATGACTTGTGTGTGTGGTGCCTTCAAGTCATTTTCAACTTCTGATGACCCTAAAGTGAAACTATAATGGATTTTTCTTGGCAAGTTTTGTCAGAGAGGGGTTTGTTGTTGCTAGCCTGAGGCTGAGAATGTGTGTCTTGGGTTTTTTACCCCAGATGTCTCGCCCACGGAAGTCCTGCCCCTGAAAGGCAGAAGTCCTGCCCCCAGGTGAAAGTCCTGCCCCCCAGGAGTCCTACTCCCCCCCCCAGCACCAGGTGATACACGGTACAGGAGCGCCACTGGGTTTGGGCACTCGGTCTCTAAAATGTTCATCATCACTGACGTAGAGTGTAACTGTATGACCTCTGCTTGAGCATTGACAGAGGTAGTGTGACCCTGTTGGTGCTCAGCGGCCTTTGACACCATTGATCATGCCATCCTTTTGGACCAGCTGAGAGGGATGGGGATCGGAGGCACTGTTTTACAGTGGTTCCGTCCCTTTCTCTCTGGCAGGACCCAAAGGGTGAGGCTCGGGGACAGCTGCTCCTCAAAAATTGAGCTAAATTGCGGCATCCCTCAAGGTGCCATTCTTTCCCCGATGCTATTTAATATTTACATGAAGCCGCTGGGTGAGATCATTCAGAGGCATGGAGCTCAGTGTCATCAGTACGCTGATGACACTCAGATATACTTCTCTATGTCCAGATCATCTGCTCAGACCTCAGATGGCGTCTCCTCTCTCAATGACTGCCTGGCAGCAGTAATGGATTGGATGAGGGAAAACAGATTGAAACTGAATCTAGACAAAACGGAGGTACTGACAGTCACTGGCACGGAACCAGGTCTGGGAATACAACTCCTGGTCCTAGATGGAGTCACACTCTCCTCGAAGGACTCTGTTCGCAGCCTGGGGGTGCTTCTAGACTCGTCGCTTCACATGACTAGTCAGGTGAATGCAACGGTCAGGAGTGCCTGTTATCAGCTTCGGCTGTTACGCCAGCTGTGCCCTTTCCTGGAGATGAGGGATCTGGAAACTGGTACATGCTTTGGTCACGTCACGTCTAGATTACTGCAATGCGCTCTACATGGGGCTGCCCTTGTGCTTAACCCAGAAACTTCAATTGGTACAAAATATGGCAGCCAGATTAGTCACCAGGGTATCTAGGAGAGAGCATATAACATCAGTGCTTAAATCTCTCCACTGGCTGCCAATTAGTTTCTGGGCACAGTACAAGGTGCTGGTTTTAACCTTTAAAGCCCTACATGGTGCGGGTGCATCCTATCTCAGGGACCGCCTCTCCCCGTACGATCCTCCTCGCACACTTTGATCCTCTGGGAGGAACCTGCTACAGCCTATCAAGGCCAGGCTGGTGCAGACCTCCCAGAGGGCTTTCTCTGCCACCGCTCCCAAGCTCTGGAATGGTCTGCCGGATGAGATGCGTCTTATGACATCTTTAGATTGCTTTTTAAAAGCCCTAAAGATGCATCTCTTCCAGCAGGCCTTCCCTGAAATCCCCTAATCCCCAGCTCCAGATCCAGACTCTTGATTTCGTCTACTCCCAGGTTTCCGATCCCTAACTTATGACCTGGCTGCTCAAGGAAGGGTTTGGAAGATGTCTTGTGTTTTAATATTGCTAGTTTTAAATTATAGCTGGTTTAATCTATTTTTAAGGGGTGGGAGGTTTGGAAGTGGGTTATGGGATTGTTTTAACTTATGCCTTTTAACTTGTTGTACCCCACTCCGATTGTCTCTACAGAGGAGTGGGTTATAAATAAACTATTATTATTATTATTATTATTATTATTATTATTTGTCAGGTGTACAATAAATGGACCAACCACTGATTCCTACATAAATTCAACAATCTCTGCTGCCTTCCTCTCATATGCCAGACATGGTGCCATTTTGAATAACAGCTTTGTATGCCATGCACATTAGTGATGTTCTGCTTGCCTACAATCGCTATTGTACACAGAGAGCTTGAATCATGAACATACAATTGGGTTTTCTCCAGATCTCAGTCTATCTATTAAATATACACACAATGAATAGGCTGCTGTGGGAGACTAACAATTCTAATTATGCACATTTTATCATATCCTAAACTTGGAAAGTTGAGACATTTAAGCAGTTTTAGTGTTTTCACAATATAAATATAAAAATAAAATGGAACAGTCACAGGGTATGCTACAAACCGTGCGGTGTCAGTGATGCTCTCATTAATGCCCAGGTGAATATCTTGTAGTGTGAGGAAACATGGGTGACCACCAAGGAGAGCAAATCCTAAAACAGATATAATCCTTAAAATGCGCAAACTAAGTACTTCAAATTTTGTGGATAATAATTTACAATCCCATTACAAATAGAAATTGTAACTCATTAAGCTTTTCTGGCATATAGATATAGTTGTGGGGATTGTCTTACTTGATACATTTTCTTCTTGCCGTACAACAAACCTATGGCCTGGGACAAATGGTGTAATACCATCTTTCATATAAAATTTCAATACTGTCCAAGTACTTCAATATATTTCTTTTAAAAAGAGAGAAAATCTATATCTATTCCTTATCTATATTTAAAAAATTAACAAACACTGCTATCACATTTTCAAAGTTTTCTCTAAATGAATGTCATGATCTCATCATCACAGTGCCTCTGGTTCCTCTTCTTTCTGCATGTACAGCTATTGGGAGCCATTCATGTGATTGGCGAGAATGGGGAAGGCAGCAAGTCCCACACTGCTGTCCAGACTGAAAGCAAATGAAAACCTTTCCCCATGCAAGCAGAAGGCAGAAGGACACAAACTAGCTTGAGAGTGCTATATGCAAAGGGTTAAAGCTCTCCTGCTATCTGCATGACATCCTCTAGATCTGGTTCAACCCCCACCCTTGGTACCAGCTATTTTGGATGGAAGGGGGGAAAAAGGTACACAACACTATTTGCTGTTGTTATGTGCCTCCAAGGAAACGCTGAATTATATGATCTCTATCACATACCCTACAACTGTCCAAATTTGGCAGGAAATGTCCTGATTAAGCCTTTGTTGTCTGACTTTTAAGCGGCTTTTAAAATTCCCAGCTTTTTCTCCTCCCCCCACCTTCCCCATTTGTTTCCACCTTACTTCAATTGCTGCATTCTGAGTTCAAAATGCAAAAGTAGTTTGCACTCAACTCAGCAAGGAGGAAAGGGGAGGAAAGGGTGGAATCTTGGTCTTCTCAGTGTATATGTGTGCCGTCAAGTTGCCAGCCAACTTATGGCAACCCAATGAATTTCATAGGGCTTTCTTAAACAAGGAATACTAAAGAAGTGGCCAAATTATTACATGATAAAAGTAATCTTGTCTGGCAGAAGCTTCCTCATACTGTTGCTATGCGCCTTGAAGTGGTTTCCAACTTATGGCAACCCTAGTGTGAACCTGTCACAGGGTTTTCTTGGCAAGATTTATTCAGAGGGAGTTTGCCTTTGCTTATCTCTGTGCCTGAAAGACTGTAATTTGCCAAAAATCTCTTTTTGGCTAATATCGCACCACACTGTTACAGCGCTATTATTCCAGTATCTGCTATGGCTGCCTCCTGTTAAATTCTAGGTTTTGTATTTTAATGAGGCCTAAGAACTCTTTGGTTGAGAATTCTAAATGCCTCTCCATAAACTCCAAACTTCAGAATTCCACAGCAGGCATCCATAGCTGTTAAAATGGAATAATAATGCTATAACAGTGTAGTGTGATACTATTCTTCCATGCACACTAAGAAATTTTTAAAGAACTGCTTAATTCTTGCCAACAGATGGCATTACAGCCCTTGCTATGTGCAATGTCATGAAAGACCATAAAGCGGAATGTTTATGGCCTTTATGTTTAACAACTGATCTAGCTACAGTGATCCTCTTTGTTTAGTAATAAAACACTGCTAGATTTTTCTGATGAGGCTGCACAGAAAGTAATAGATGATTGCTGTGTAAACCAGTGTTCCAAAAGGCTTTCATGGTCATTGGAAAACTCTATAAACTTTGCCCTTACTCCTATTCCTCTTTTTTGGGTGACTGGATATAACAGAGGACAGAGTTCCTGAACTTATACTAGAATCCTTCTCTGAAGCATAACCTCAATGGTCATGATGACTGGTACAGTATCATGGGAATTCAATGCATCTCCAGGGCTTTAGACCAGAACACACTGAACCTCTTTTAGTTTTTTGTGGGTTTTTCGGGCTATGTGGTCGTGTTCTGGAAGAATTTATTCCTGACATTTCACCTGCATCTGTGGTTGGCATTTTCAGAGGATGGTGGCATGGACCTGAATGGGGTATATATATTGTGTGAACATTGACTGGGAGGAAGTGATTTACATGTTAATTTGTGTGTTGGTCTGTTGGTGAATGGCAAGGCCTCAGGGTGGAAGGATATGCGAGAGGATATCTGTGTCTATTTAATCAGCAATCCATTGTCTGCGGGGAAAACCCCTGACCCTGGGTAGTGTTCATTTGCATGTATTGAGTCTTGATTTTGGTGTTTTTCAGGACTGGTAGACAAACTTTGTTTACTTTCAGGGTTTCTTCTTCTCTGTTGAAGTTATCCAGGCATTTGTGGATTTCAATGGCCTCCCTGTGCAGGCAAAACATCAGGAATAAATTCTTCCAGAACACAGTTGCATAGCCATAAAAACCCTATAAAAACTATGGATGCCAGCTGTGAAAGCCTTCAATCTCATATTGAGCCCCTTTTGTTCTTATTAGCTGCCCTCCAGTCAGCCCTGACTCATGGCAACCCTGTAGATGAGACACCTCCAAGACTCCCTATCTTCCACTGCTCTGCTCAGTCCCTGCAAACCAATGCCTGTGACCCCATGATTGAATCCATCCATCTTGCTTGCAGTCTTCTTCTTCTCCTTCTACCCTCTACCTTTCCTAGCATTATTGTTTTTCTAGTGATCCATAGAATGTTCATAGAATCATAGAGTTGGAAGAGACCACAAGGGCCATCCAGTCCAACCCCCTGCCATGCAGGAACTCCCAGTCAAAGCATCCCTGACAGATGGCCATCCAGCCTCTGCTTAAAGACCTCCAAGGATGGAGACTCCACTACACTTCGAGGGAGTGTGTTCCACCGTCGAACAGCCCTTACTGTCAGGAAGTTCCTCCTAATGTTGAGGTGGAATCTCTTTTCCTGCAGCTTGCATCCATTGTTCCGCGTTCTAGTCTCCATACTTTTTCATTGTGTCGCCAAGATATGATAGCCTCAATATGATCATCTTGGCTTCCAAGGAGAGTTCTGATTTTATCTGTTCAAGGTCCGATTTTTTTGTCTTTTTGGTTGTCCATGGTATTCTAAGAACTCTTCTCCAGCACCACATCTTGAAGGTGCTGATTTTCTTTCTATCTGCTTCCTTCACTGTCCAGCTCTCACATCTGTACATGGTGATGGGGAATATTATTGCCTGGATGATTTTGACTTTAGTGTTCTGTTGAATGTCTTTGCTCTTCAGGATTTTTTCTAGTTCTTTCATAGGTGTCCTACCCATTCCTAGTCTTCTTCTTATTTCTTCATTGCAGTCTCTACTCTGGCCAATGTATGATTCTAAGCATGGGGGGTTTTTTTTGGTTTTTTTTTTTTTTTTTTTGGTTTTTTTTACAATTTCAATTTTCTCAATGTCGAGATTGAATTTATGTATTTCTTCTGTGGTCATTATTTTGGTTTTCTTTATGTTCTTTAGGTGATTCCATAAACACACTCAACTGACTAACACTATTTCAGTAATCAAAAATATCACAATTAATTACTAAAGGCTAAGAATCCTATGGCACATTGGAAATGAGATTATGTGACATGTGTTTTCACGGACTGCAGTCCACTCCCCTAGATAGGATATAAAACTTAGAATCATAGGGGCTTGGGTCTATCTTATCTAAGGGACTGTCTCTTCCCATATGAACCCCCCCCCCCCCGCACACTTCGGTCCTCTGGGAGGAACTTGCTGCAACCCATGAAGACCAGGTTGGTGCAGACCTCCCAGAGGGCCTTTTCGGCTGTTGCCCCCAGATTGTGGAATGACCTGCCGGATGAGATGCGTCTTATTTCATCTTTAGAAGGCTTTAAAAAAGCCCTAAAGACACAACTCTTCCGGCAGGCCTTCCCAGAGAATGTAAACATCCCCCGGCTCCAAATCTAGGCTTTAGAGTGGCCTTTTCTCCCAGCCTTCCTTCTTTGTATCTACTTCTACATAACCTTGGCTGGGTCCGTTTTTCTCTAATCTTGTTTTTATTACTATTTTAGCTAGTTACTGTTTTAATTCAATTGTGATTTAATCTCTTTTTAAGGGGGGGTGGTAAGGGAAAGGATGGGATGTTTTACTTGATATTGTTTTAATCCTTGTTGTAATCCGCCCCGATTGCTTGTTCAAAGGGGCGGACTAGAAATAAATATTATTATTATTATTATTATTATTAGAAGAAGAAAGGGGTGGCCAGAGTAAGCCTGAGGGGTGGCCAGAGTAAGCCTAACTGTCTAATTAAAATAATAATTGTAAGCTGCTCTGATAGCCTTTAGGGCTGAAGAATGGGGTATAAATATTATTATTATTATTATTATTATTATTTCTCCTGTGGATCATTGCCACAGCAACCGCACGGCCATGACAATGATCTGCCCCCAAAAGAAGCTGCAGGATGCAGCTCCTTGCAGTGACGCTGTCAAGGTGCCATTGGTGCTCTGGTGCGTGTTGATGACGTAAGTGCGGCACCGCTACGTGTGGACACTACGCCGTGCTTGCATTATCATAGCGGCCTCCATGCGGACGGGAGGCCGCCATGATGGCAGCATCTGTACAGACTAGGGTTTGGGAGCGTGCAGTTGCTGCATGCTCCCAAACCCTAGAATCGGCGACAGGACAGCACTTCCAGGCCATAGATTTATAGAGCTGGAAGAGACCACAAAGAACATCCAGTCCAACCCCCCTGCCATGCAGGAACTCACAATCAAAGCACTCCCGAAAGATGGCCATCCAACCTCTATTTAAATTCCTCCAAAGAAGGAGACTCCACCACACTCTGAGGGTGTGTGATCCCCTGTTGAACTGCTCTTACTGTCAGAAAGTTCCTCCCCAATGTTTAGGTGGAATCTCTTTTCCTGTAGCTGCCATCCATTGTTCCAGGTCCTATTCTCTGGAGCTGAAGAAAGTAAGCTTGCTCCATCCTCAATTGACGTTCCTAAAATGCTTAAACTGAGCTATTATATCACCTCTTAACACTGTCTTCTCCAGGCTAAACATACCTAGCTCCCTAAGTCTCTCCTCATAAGTAATGGTTTCCAGACCCTTCTCTATTTATGTCACCTTGCTCTGGACACGCACTCCAGCTTCTCAACATCCTTTCTTGAACTGTGGTGCCCAGAACTGGACACAGTATTCCAGGTGATGCCTGGCCAAAGCAAAACAGTGGCACTGTTACTTCCCTTAATCTAGACACGATGGGGCTTTCTAGATTGGCAGGAAAGTGTGACATGAAGTTGCTTTTTCCTTAATGCTTAGCAGCTGCACCACAGCCTTTAGATGGAACTGCGCTGTTCTGCAGTTTTTAAAAAAGAAGCTGGGAAAACCAGCACCTTTTTAAAGGCGCTTCTTCTCCCCTAAAACACAAAAAAAGCGTTTTCATGGCACACTTTCCCTTTTTCTCATCTAAAGGCTAGAGTTCCATGCAGCCACGAACACACTTCTTTTTGCCAATCTAGAAAGCCCCTATACTCAAAAATATGGTTTAGAACTGTATTGGCCTTTTTAGGTGGTGCATCACACTGTTGACTCATGTTCAACTTGTGGTCTACTAGGACTCTTAGATCCCTTTCACATCTAGTCTTGTTAAGCCAGATATGCCCCAATCTGCCTAAGTGCAGAACCTTACATTTCTGCCTGTTGAAATTCATTTTGTTAGTTTTGGCCAGCTTTCTAACCTAATAAGGTCATTCTGAATTTTGATTCCCCTGTAGGGTATTAGTTACTACTAATCTGGTGTCATCTGCAAATTTGAAATGCATTCCCTCTATTCTTTTGTTCCAGTTGTTGAGAAAGATGTTGAATAGCACTGGGCCCAGGACAGAATCCTGGGGTACCACACTGGTCGCTTCTCTCCAAGATGAAAAGGAACCATTGCTAAGCACCCTTTGGGTTTGGCCAGTCAACCAATTACAAATGCACCTAACAGTTTACTAGTTTGTTTGCAAGAATGTTGTGGGGAACCTTGTCAGAGGCCTTACTGAAATCAAGGTATGCAATATCCACAGCATTCCCTTCATCTACCAAGCTGGTAATTATATCCAAAAGAGAAAGAGAGAGAGAGAGATTGAGAGAGAGATCAGATTAGTCTGGCATGACTTGTTTCTCAGAAACCCGTGTTGACTTTTGTGATTATGGCATTCTCTTCTAAACATTCACATACGCTTTGTTTAATGATCTATCTGCTCTAGAATCTTAATCCAAAATTCACAATCAGTTAGGATCACCTATAATTTCACAACAATGTACAAGCTTCTGAGTTCTCCAGAACCGCTCGTTAGGTTAGTTGATAAAAATTGGGGCAGGGGAGGGAAGAAACATGGAAGTCCAAATATTTGGCTAGGTGTTCAATGCTACTGGTCTAGGGTTAAAATGTAGTTCCAAGAGAAATATTATACAGTCCATACAGAGAAATGTATTTGCTATCGTGACTTTTAAGCTTGTATTCACCAGTCTCTGTAGATAATCTAGTCCTTGTGCTTCTTTTTTCAAAAACCATTGCTAAGGATTTTCCTTGCAGCAAAGGTAAATACTGAAAAAGAAGAAAGAAAAGAAAATAGAGCACAATGTTTTTAAAGTGCACATTATGAATCTATTAGGCTCCCGACAGAGTAATTTTTAACACTATGTCATTCTCAAATGGATGTGATTTAGAGGATTTAGCTCTTTCAAGGTCTATTCTGGAATGAATTGGGTTCTCATCATTTTCAAGTCTTTCCGTTGGATAGGGAGATAGCATTTAGAATAATGACTTCTTCCTAGAACATACATTAGCCAATTGAATACATAGTTATCATATCTTTTAGACATTAACTATCCTTTAGACATTACTTGAGATTTAAAACAAAAATATTCTCTGGAAGTAAATCTGAATCTTGAAAATGTCCATGTTTCACTTTTGTACTTCACTTTGAAGGGATTTCTTTAAAAAATCAGATTTAAAACAATCAAATACTCTTACTGGTGGAACTTCTGAACGTTCTTTCCCTCCTCTCAGTCCTCTGCACCACTGAAAAATTGGCTTCATGGCGGTTCCCAGCACTCCCCTCCCCAGGCAATTTAGGGGACACTTGAGGGAGCTCCAATTCCATTGGGCTCCACTGTTCCACCTGGTTTCTCCCCTTAACTCTTAAGACTTGTTCAATTCTAAGGTAATAATTTGTCAGTTTTTTCACACTCAGTACTTACACATCCTGTGGATGATTCAAGCTGCATCTGCACTGCAGAAATAATGAAGTTTGACATTGCTTTAACTTTCATGGCTCAATGCTATGGAATTTTAGGATTTTCAGTATTGTGAGATATTTAGCCTTCTCTGTCAGAGCACTCTGAAGTTACAACAAACTACAGATCCCATGATTCCACAGCATTGAACTATGGCAGTTAAAACTGTGTCAAACTACATTATTTCTTCCCTCCCTTTACTGCTGCTCTCTGTGTGGGATGCAGCTTATTTCACTTTCCTATGCACCAAGAGCTAATGAAGGAAGTATGTGCATATTGACACAAGCAAGGCACAAACTCAGCCATTCTCCTTACTGTTTTTCTAGCTTGCTAAGTTCAACAGCATCTATATGGGAAATTCTGGCATACAGTTACGTTGGGAAAAGTCAGAATATAAGGTTTTTGTTTTTTAAAGTAATGCTTTATTAGGAGACTGTTCTTGTGATTTATTCCTCTTCATTTATTCTGGCTCTGGTTGGAGAGACATTCAAGAGAACACTGTTCATCTTACAGAATGCCCCACATCCATCCATAGACACAGCCCTGCTAACCTTTCAGAGACATCCTCACTTTACTTGAAATATCATGTGGTATCCTTCTTCTCCCTCCTATTCATTAGTCAAATTTCAACCTAGCCTCTTATACTACCCAGTGCAGAGCATGCCAAAGCAGGATGTTTTATTTTGTTAGTTTCACATGTTGCACTGTAACAAATCAACAGAGCGGTATTGCCATTGAAAATGGAAGGGTATGGGAAGTGGGGAACCTTTTCGGGTCATATTCCAATTTCAGATTCCAGCTGTGAGTAGGGCCAAGGAAACACAGCACAGCACTCAGCACCTGAGTTTCCTGTTAGAGAGATACCAGTTTCTAAAGACACAGGAAACTAGCTAAAAGTCAAACCAGATATTAAGGAAATGTGTATTCTCAAGGATTATCCTGTTTTCCCTGTGACAATGTGATTTCCTCAGAAATTCTGCCTCAGCAGTCTTTCATATTAAGCCAGTGTTTACCTTGAGTGATCTATCACAAAAGAAAATATACTAAATGCAAGATAAATTGGTGAAGAAAGTAACATGCTATGATAAACAGATATATTTCACCAAGGATTACCTACTCAAAAAATGTATAATCTAGGTTGACCCTTCTAATCCACTGTTTTTTTGCCCTGTATATGAATAATTAATTTACTTGTAAGTACTATAAAATATTACTGGAGTGAGGAAGGTACAGCAAGATCCTATAAACATTACAAGAGAGCAATACAATGTAATTACATCTTACCGGTATTATTCTCAAAAGTTAGGTCACACATACCTAATGGGTTTCATACATTTCCCCAATTTCCACCAATAAATCAACAAATCTACATACCATTAAAAACACACACCGTAAGTTTTGTGTCCTCATCAAGCTGTTACATACCTCTCCTTTGTGTTTGATTCTCTCTTTCAAATCTGATGCCACCCAAAGCAAATATTTGATTTCCTCAGCAGTATAATTTTGTAAAGTGAGAAGATCGCGGTTTTTCAGCTGAACAGGAGATTTTGTAGGTTGCCCATGAGTAGAACTCAAAGAAAAATGACCAAAAAACCCCTCTTAAGAATTTTTTCACAGCGAGACTGTGAAATTTCATTGATTCATTCAAAGACTTGTTTCCATTTATTTATCATTGATTTTACATATGTTTTGTCTTTCTCAATACAGTTCACAATAGGTTTAAATGGGTACAAATAAAAACAGACAAAAGGTTACAATGCTAAAATATCATTAAACAAATTATAGCACTAAAACATTATTCTGCATTTCTAAAAAGTGCATTAATGTAAATAACATCCACCTATTAAAAGCCCCTCAAATGACTAATCTACAGAAAGCAGAAAGACTGAAGGAAAGAGTACATAGTCTTTTGTACATTCTTTTGTACAGCATCTGTGAACAAATATTTAGAAATTAAACATGTTCTGTCCCTTTCCCCATAAAAATCAACAGTTCCATGAGGCTCATCCAGGAAAAAAGAAATGGCTGCCAAGTGCCAAGACAGTTGGCATGGGCAAGACCTATGCAGTTTCACATTCCTATTATCTTTATTTTCTCCCATATATAAAATAACTTCCATGGGAAAATATTACTTGGGGACATCACCATTATGGGTGGGTATGTGTATTCAATTTTGACATTACGCATCAGAACATAATGATTCCACACATGGCCTAGATATTAAAGAAATATTAGAAATACAAGCCAGCATGGTGTAGTGGATATGTACAGCACTGTGTAAACCTACAGCGCTATATAAATAAAGGTTAATAATAATAATAATTCTGTAGATCAGGGTTCAATTTGCCACTTGGCCATGGAAACCCATTGGAAAAGCTTGGGTGAGTCACACACTCTCAGCCCCAGAAAACCATGTAATAGGTTTACCTTAGAGTTGTCATAAATCAGAAATGACTTGAAGTCATGCAACAACAGCAGCAGCAGCAATAAATTAGAAATAATCCCAATAGAAATTACAATATATGAAACAGTATCACCACCCTCAGCAACTAAACCACTACCATAACAAATTCTGTGTTAATAAAGTGGGCTACTGATTATTTAAAAAGGATTGTTTTCCTTATGTGAGTTCAATTACAATTAGTCCCCAAATGGATTTTCTACAATGCACATTCCAATAATTAATAAAAAAGGATCACTGTACTCACAAAATAAGTTTTCACAAACACACACACACACATTCTGTATGTGGAATATCAATTCATTTTAACAATATCATTCAAAACCTTTTGTCATATTTCCAGCCTTCCAACATTTAGATAACATCATCTTTGCTGCCATATCAAAGCTGCTACTGGGCTTTATCAAAACAATTGGGAAAAAAACATAAACGTTTTTTCAGAATACTGTACTTAATACTTTCTGTGGAACTCACTCTACAAAAGAAAAACATGTTCATCTGATCTCAGATAATCCTGACAGAAAAAGTCAGGACCATTTCTAAAGAATAAGTCAGTTTCATTGATCCAAAATGTTCATACAAAATTATTTCCAGTACACAAAACTGTCAGATGACATTGCAAATATTAAAGAAAGAACAGAGATAACTCTGACACATTCATTTTCCTAAAGATTTTTTTACAGTTTATAATTTAGGTTTAGGGTTGTTGTTTTTTGGTCTATGGATGAATGCTGCTAAGCAACCAAGAAAGACATCATTCACCAGAAAGCTTGTCACAGCTGCAAAGATACTGGACTACATGACTGAGTGGCAGCTAGCTGTGTTGTTGTGACATAAATTCAACACTTACCGAACACTTTGCACCAGATGTTTGATGATCTTGTTTGTATTCCTCGCACTGAATAGAGACCTAAAATTAAACAGCATCTTTATTTAATATTATTAATGTTGTTTCTTGAAGTTCCTCAACTAAAGCCAGAGGAAACAGAGAATGCTCTGACTTTCAGTGAAAAGAGCAAAGGTAAAACAATCATGAGACAGTCTTATCTCTAGCTGTTGTGAGAACTGCTCAGGTCCTACTATGGTATGTAACCTTATGCAAACACTATAGATAATTGTCATGACTCCACGAGTGTGTAAAATCCATTGGGCCATTAGGCATGACAGCTTGTGTCAAAAAACAATGATATCTACGGCTCAACCACGCTGCCAACAACCTGTTTATGGTGGCAGAGTAGGATCACCCTTTGTTTTTGACAAGTATCACACTCATTAAGCATGTGTGAAAGAATTTGGCAGCATGCATGCATGACTTTCCCTAGACTTCAAGTCTACTTCCATCCTCAGAGGCATTGGAGGAAGGCAACTACCATTCCCAGAACTCCACAGCAGCAAGCCATCCCCCCCAACATAAAAATCCACATAAATGAGCCTTTATACTCCTTCAAAACAGAGGCACTGGTTGCATGGTTACTCTCTCTTATACAGCCACGAATGGCGACTGATCTCTTCCCATTCCCACCCAGGCAGCACCTCAGCATGGCTGCCATTTGGGATGGCTCTCTTCTAATCTTCTTCAGGGCTTTCTCTGCTGCTGGCAAAGTGGCAAAGCGGCCACTGAGGGGCGCTGCGAGGCTTCACAGGACAAGAGATGAGGCTTTTCCATTTCCCCAGTGAGAGCTCTGGTTACAAAGAGATAATAAAGCCACAACAGAAGCTCAGTCACTTCAGATCTCATTTATTTGAGGGATCAATATGATAGGATTTTCTTTACTGCAGTGCCCTATCTCTCTCAGTCTCTCATTATCTCTCTCTCCAATATATATATATATATATATAAACAGTATTATATATATATATACATAGAGAGAGGACACTGCAATATATATATGAGAGAGAGATAGGAAACTGCAGTAAAGAAGATCCTGACTCAATTTTGCAGTGTCATAGAATCATAGATTTATAAAATCAATCGATTTTTAATCTGCATTTTATAATATTTTAAAATTATTTTTAATATTTTAATCGATTTTAATCTTTATTTTATAAGGTTGGTTTTTTTTTAGTTTGAATGAAGGGGATAATGTAATTTTCATGTATATTTGTACAGTATTAATGTATTGTATTTATGTATTTTTTTTAAACGGTTGTAACCCGCCTTGATCCTTTTGGAAAAGGCGGAATATAAATAAAAGGTTGTTGTTATGTTTTATTCAAGTATCGGGGGGGGGGAGGGGGAACAACAGTTTCTCTTAGCCAGCCAGGCCATTATTGGAAGCGTTTGAGGCCTAGTCGAAGTAGGATGACTGGAGGAGTTCCGCTCTGGCCCGGTTTCCCCAGCGACTCTATGGTAAAGCCGCTCTGGCCCGGTTTTTAAAGGCACTCTCTATGGTAAAGGCGGCCTCGGTTGCTAGAGGCAGAGGGGTTTGTTTACTTCCGGTCTGAGGGCGGCTGGCGGCAGAGGCTGCTGCTGCTGCTGCTATTGCTATTGAGAAGACCGAGGCCACGCCCCCTTCCCCCCCTCCAGCCTGCAATGGGGGAGGCCGAGGAACAGGTGCCCGGTGAGTGAGTGTCAATCATCCCCCCCCCCGCTCAGGGGCGCCATTTGGTTGATTCCAGCGACCCTGCCTCCGTCTTCAACGGCAATCTGCGCGAGGCGGGCGCGAGACCCTTCCTCCCTCTCTCTCTCCCTCGCGCTCTTGCGCATGCGCACTCCCGACCCTGTTCTTATTCCAAAGGGGACCCTGTCTTTTGTTATAATACTTGCCCATAGAGAAGCCATACTTGCCCATAGGAAACCAATGGGGAATACTTGCCCTCAGAGAAACCATACTTGTCCATGGGAAATCATTGGAGAATACTTGCCCTTAGAGAAACCATAATTGTCCATGGGAAACCAATGGAGAATACTTGCCCCCAGAGAAGCCATACTTGCCCATAGGAAATCATTGGAGAATACTTGCCCTCAGAGAAGCCATACTTGTCCATAGGAAATCATTGGAGAATACTTGCCCACAGAGAAGCCATACTTGCCCATAGGAAATCATTGGAGAATACTTGCCCATAGAGAAGCCATACTTGCCCATAGGAAACCAATGGGGAATACTTGCCCTCAGAGAAACCATACTTGTCCATGGGAAATCATTGGAGAATACTTGCCCTTAGAGAAACCATAATTGTCCATGGGAAACCAATGGAGAATACTTGCCCCCAGAGAAGCCATACTTGCCCATAGGAAATCATTGGAGAATACTTGCCCTCAGAGAAGCCATACTTGCCCATAGGAAATCATTGGAGAATACTTGCCCACAGAGAAGCCATACTTGCCCATAGGAAATCATTGGAGAATACTTGCCCACAGAGAAGCCATACTTGCCCATAGGAAATCATTGGAGAATACTTGCCCACAGAGAAGCCATACTTGCCCATAGGAAATCATTGGAGAATACTTGCCCACAGAGAAGCCATACTTGCCTATAGGAAATCATTGGAGAATACTTGCCCTCAGAGAAGCCATACTTGCCCATAGGAAATCATTGGAGAATACTTGCCCACAGAGAAGCCATACTTGCCCATAGAAAATCATTGGAGAATACTTGCCCACAGAGAAGCCATAATTGTCCATGGGAAATCATTGGAGAATACTTGCCCTCAGAGAAGCCATACTTGTCCATAGGAAATCATTGGAGAATACTTGCCCACAGAGAAGCCATACTTGTCCATAGAAAATCATTGGAGAATACTTGCCCTCAGAGAAGCCATACTTGTCCATAGGAAATCATTGGAGAATACTTGCCCACAGAGAAGCCATACTTGCCCATAGGAAATCATTGGAGAATACTTGCCCACAGAGAAGCCATACTTGCCCATAGGAAATCATTGGAGAATACTTGCCCACAGAGAAGCCATACTTGCCCATAGGAAATCATTGGAGAATACTTGCCCACAGAGAAGCCATACTTGCCCATAGGAAATCATTGGAGAATACTTGCCCACAGAGAAGCCATACTTGCCCATAGGAAATCAGTGGAGAATACTTGCCCACAGAGAAGCCATACTTGCCCATAGGAAATCACTGGAGAATACTTGCCCACAGAGAAGCCATACTTGCCCATAGGAAATCATTTGAGAATACTTGCCCTCAGAGAAGCCATACTTGCCCATGGGAAACCAATGGGGAATACTTTCCCACAGAGAAGCCATACTTGTCCATGGGAAATCATTGGAGAATACTTGCCCACAGAGAAGCCATACTTGCCCATAGGAAACCAATGAGGAATACTTGCCCACAGAGAAGCCATACTTGCCCATAGGAAATCATTTGAGAATACTTGCCCACAGAGAAGCCATACTTGCCCATAGGAAACCAATGGGGAATACTTGCCCACAGAGAAGCCATACTTGTCCATAGGAAAACATTGGAGAATACTTGCCCACAGAGAAGCCATACTTGCCCATAGGAAAACATTGGAGAATACTTTATTATTATTATATGCTTTATTTATATAGCGCTGTAGATTTACACAGCACTGTACATATAAACAATAAAATAGATAAAAGTAAACCTGCCCATGGCATACATTGGAGAATACTTGCCCATAGAGGACACTCCGAAGACACTGTTGTGTGTATTTTGGTTGTTGCACCCTGGTTTGATTATTGTCATGTGCTCTTCTACATGGAGCTGCCTTTGAAGAGTGTTCAGATACGTGAGCTGGTCGAAAGACCTGGAGCCAGGTTGCTAACTGGAAACTGTCAACAGGGAACACACAACAACTCCTTTGCTGCAATAGCTTCACTGGGTACTGGTCTTTTCCAAGCCGAATTCAAAGTGCTAGTTTTGACCTATGAAGCCCAATGTGGCTCAGGTCCAGATTACTTGGAGGAATGAATTTCCCTTTATAAAGCAGCCCATGCTTTGAGATCTGCTGGGAATAATAACAATAAAATTAATTTTTATCCCACCCCTCTACACAACGTAATCATGGCGGCTTACAACATTAAAATATACAGTCCCCCAATCCCTCCCACCCCTTAAGACACAATTAAATGATTTACAGTATAAAACATAACTTAAAATAATAAATAACAAACAACAATGACTGCAGCAAAAAAAAAAAAATCAGGTCCAACAGTTAGGTTTTCTTTTTGGTGGCCAGGTATCTATTCAGGAAAGGCCTGCCAGAAGAGATCTATTCAGGGAAGGCCCTTCTCTCTGTCTCACTACCCTCAGAGGTACATCTGATAGGAAAACAGGAGAGGGCTTTCTCAGTGGCTGCCCCCAGGCTCTGGAACTCCCTTCCTCGAGAAGTTAGGCTGGCACTTCCCTACCTACTTTTCACAGACAGTTCAATACCTTTCTGAGAGCACCTGTGGCTCAGAGGCAAAACAGACCAAAAGTAAGTGCAAGCTTGGGGATAGCGTGAGACGTGAGGTTTAGATGATGCCCGCCCTGACGATGCCTCCAAGCTGGCCATGCTGCCCACCCTACCAGATGGCGGGCACTGTTGCAGTAGCATGGTGTTCAGATGCCATATGCCACAGGAGCAAAGAAGACCCACTGCTGCAGCGAAAACAGTGGCTTTTTTCCACCCCCAAAGGGAGTAGCATTTTGCCACTTCTTTTTCTGCCAGAAAAACGCCAGACTGGGGCCACGGCATGTGGCTGCTGCAGCCCCACTCTGGTGCTCAAAGGGGCGGCGTCAAGCCACACCTTTAGGGTGATCTGGACTGGCCCATAGTGGTTTGAGTGTTGGACTATGAGTTTGGAGAGCAGATTTCAATTCCCTGCTTGGCCATGGAACCCCACTGACCTTGGGCAAGTCGCATACTCTCAACTTCAGAGGAAGGCAATGGCAGCAAGTCTTGCCAAGAAGAAGGCATTTAACAACAACAACAGCAAAGACTTTTCTGTTTAGACAGGCGACCGTATTAAGTAGCCATATTAATCTCTTAAAGCATAAAATGGAGGGGAGACAAATTTAGCAACACCTTTAAGACTGACTGGTTTTTATTTTTGCACAATCATTTGTGTATATAAACCCACTGCTTCAGATGTTTAAAGACTTTTTCAGGCAATCTCATAACTTTAAAATTGTTAGATAGGGAAACTATTGCTAGCCCAGTGAAATTCCCCCTTTTACTTTAGGTGACATCTCTCAGGATGAGATTCCTATTTTCACATTAGACGTGTTTTGAATTGAAACCCATTCCTACCTTGCATAATTTTTTTGGTTGCTAATGCTCTCCAATAAATATGTGACCCTTCTAAGCAATCCTTTCTCTGTATTAACTGAATGTGTGGCAGAGGGATACACCAAGAATGTTTGATATATTGGTAAACGACAAATGGGACGCTAGTGGAATTACTATATGTAATTAAACTCAAACTAATATTTAAGCTATTTCTTTTTAGAATCAGGTGCTGTATTCACGTTTGGAAAATGCAAATTTGCAGAAAACGTGCCTAGCAAATTCTGGTTTAAAAATGACAAGCCTTTGCACATTGCATGTGGAGATGAACATACTGCTGTTGTAACAGGTTAGTGATAAGAGTGTTAAAACCATATTTCCCAATATTTACCTTTCTAACGTTGCTTTTTTAATGATAAAACCTATTAGAATTGTATTAGCATTGGAAGAAGATGTACAGTGGTCCCCCGCCTTATGAATCCCCCGGGTTGCGAAAACCTCGGGATCCGAAAGGCGGCGGACCGGCTTCCTATCCCTCGGGATACGAAAGATCCCCTGGGATACGAATAAAAAAACCGCACGGCCCCTTTAAATCGGCCGCGCGGTCCATTGAGTTTAGCGGTCCCCCGGGAAACGAAAGCTTCCAAGTTACGAAAGTAATCCCGAAACGGATTACTTTCGTAACCCGGAGGACCACTGTATTTCAAAAATTAGTTTTAAAAATGTGAATTGACTTGATATAGAGGGCTGTTCTGATCATGGAGCCAAGCTACAATTCTTCTGTTTTGTTTCTGGTTCTAACTGATTAGTCATGACATTATATGACTTGTGCATAGTACCTTTATTTTGTAGCATGACAAATGACCAATACAGGTACCTGTTTACATTCTTTGATATCTGTGTTCTGTAGAAAATGGTAAGCTTTACATGTTTGGAAGCAACAACTGGGGGCAACTAGGATTTGGAACTAAGAATGCTGTCAACAAGCCAACTTGTGTGAAAGGTTAGTTTTATGTGTTTTGATTTAAAATAGATATCTTAAAGAGTGATCTAATGTCACTTGAGGTTTCTAGAAGATGCAGTGCTTTGTTATATTTCGTAGCATGTTAAAATATGCTTTTGCCAAGCCAAGATATTTTCTCTCAGTATTTTCAAATATCTTTAGTTTATAGAGTTTTATCTTTGTCTCTCCTGGATACAGTGAAAAATATAAATTTGGGATTGTTTCTAGCAGTGAATATACAGTTGGCCCTTGGAACTCACAGGGGATCTGTTCCTGTCCCTCTCCCCATGAGTTCCAAAACTCGTGCATATTCAAGCCCCATAGGCATGCATGCTGGGCGCGCATCATGGGTGCGTGCCCCACTGACATTAATGGTGGTCACCCCTCCGCAGATTTTCAAGTTCGCATTATACAGTTCCATACAAGATTTAGGAGCACAAAATGCCAATGAATATGAAAAAAACTGGAAATAACAAAAAGACCATTTTTTACCTGAGAGGACACCTCTTTGTCCTGATCTAGACAGGCACTAAAGAGCTTGATTAGGGCTCTTTGGGGCGCCTTTAGGGTTAGGGAGGGTGCAGCATTTACACCCTCCCTAACCCTAAAGTGTATGGACACAGCCATTTTAAAATGGTGGCGTCCATAAGGGTGCACCATAAGAATGTCATGGCACGCGCAGCATTTAGACAATGCTGCGCATGCCTGACATAATGGCACCCTTTCCACAGCGCCAAAAGGAGATCCTTAATGGAGCTCCTTTTTTGTTCCGTATCCTTGGCGCAGCCTTTAGACAGCTGCACCAAGGACTCAGAGGAGAAAGGGGCCACGGTGGCGGACCCTTTCTCCTCTCGGCATTGCCGAGGAAAGCGGGGTGCTCCCAGGGCTCCCAGGGTGCCTGCTGCACCCTGCTTTCAGGCCGCGGGGAAGCAGCCTTCAGAAGCAGTGGGATGGGGCCTCTGGGGCTGCCGGTGCAGAAGCCCTGGCCCCATCTCGCCACTTCTTGGCGGGGCTGCCGACCGTCCCTTTTGGGCGGTCTGTACTGCCCCTCTAGATCCTTTAGTGCAACTCTGTGGTCAACGTCCATCAGACACTGACCATAGAACTGCACTGGAAGAGCTACAAATGCCTAGTCAAGTATTCTCTGTAGTAATTTCTAGTTCTTTCAGTGCAACCTTTAGTTAAGTTGCACTGGAAGACCTAGATATTCCTAGAGAGAACATATTAATCAAATCTATGAATAATCAAAGCCGAAAATATGGACGGGTGAGTGTATATCCAAAAAGCATCAGCTCTGTTTTCAAAAATCATGAAAAAACTACAGCAGAGTCTTGATTATCCAACATAAACTGGACCAGCTGATAGTTGGATAGCCGAAAATGTTGGATAATCCAGAGGGCCCAAGAAAAGCCTTGAAATCACTATGAATTGCAAATGTATTGAAGTTTTTATTGCAGTAACAATAAAAGTAAATGTAAAGAAATCACTGATCAACATTGTGATGTACAGTATAAACAGTTTAGTCCTCTGAAAATTTAAATAAATCACAGAAAATTTAAAGAAATTACAGCAGCCGCGACGTTGGATAATTCGGAATGTTGGATAACCAAAGGTTGGATAATCAAGACTCTACTGTATAGTGAAATGTTATGCCTCACAGTGCAAAAGGTGTCAGTGTAACTAAAAGAACTAATTCTCAATTAACCTTGTGGCCTTACTCATCCTTTATACAACTAAGGTGTAATCAGAAGAGTCAGCTTAATATTGCTGCCATGTTCCATCTTGTCATTGATATACGACTGATGGCTAGATAACGCCATAACAGTTTTAAAGCTAGTACTCTGAGCACACTTCTAACATGGTAATGACTGTGTCTTTAATCCATAGCTTTAAAACCAGAAAAAGTAAAACTAGCTGCTTGTGGAAGAAACCACACTTTGATTTGTACAGGTATGTAATTTATATTATTTATGCACAGAATATGCTCCAATGTCATCTTTGGTCTTGCGTTCTGAGGATTAGGCTGGACCTTGTCACAGATGTATAAATATAAGAAGCTGCTTCATTCTCAACCACAGAAATGAAAGGCTTGCTTTGACTGACCACAGCTCCCAAAGCAGCTTCCTTGAGATTATAAAGAGAGTCTTTTTGTGATTGCACCTAGGCCCTGGAATTTCCTCTCCTTTTCTGATAGTCTTCTGTAAGATAGTGATTTTCTTTCTAGAAAAGCAGGTGGATTTTTGATCTGCTGTCAGTTTAATTTGGGTTTTAGCTGTCTGGCTTTTTATTGTTTTCTTATTATTTATCCCGTTGTTTTAATATTTTAATGTTTTAATGTTATCTGATAAAGCATAGTTGGGAACTGTGCAGCCCTTGAGATGTTGGTGAACTGTGTTGCCTAACATTCCTTACCCTTGGCTATGTGTACTAGACCTGCTGAGAATTTACTAAGTCCAACACCTTCTAGGGAAGGCTACACAATTCCCACCCTGTTTATAAACAGTATTTTAAATTGTTAATTTATAATTCTGTTGTTGTTATTGGTGCGCTTCAGCTCTCTAGAGAAAAGGCAGAGTATAAATATTTAAAATACAGAGATTTTTCCAATCTTACTACCTGTGGTCCAAAAGACACTGCAGAAATAATCCAGTTTGAGATCACTTTAACTGCCCTGGCTCAATGCTAGGGAGTTCTGGGAACTGTAGTTTTGTGAGATGTTTATCCCTCTCTGTCAGAGAGCTTTGGTGACCCAATAAACTACAGTTCCCAGGATTCTCTAGCACTGGGCAGTTAAAGTGGTCTCAAACTGGATTATTTCTGCAGTGTGTTTTGGATCTGTTTCTGTAACATGAATTGCCTGGATAGAAAGAACTAAAGCAGGCAACATCTGGCTATTGCTCCATACTAGGCTACAGCTATCCCAAATGTGCTATTAATATTTTCAAGGTATCCTTTCTGGAGCAGGATATCTGAAAATATATCTTGAACAAGAGTTTGATCAAAGTACCATTTTTTTCTATCTGGCTAATCCAGTTAAAATGTCTGGATACACAGATCTCCATTTCTGTACATTAATTCTCCTAGTGCTCTTAATAACTTGTCAGGAAAACCTGGATATTTTCACTGAGAAATGACACAATTTGAAAGAAATGTATATAAGAGTTAAAGTTTCTTATTCTTTAATATTTTAAAAATAAGAATGCCTTTGTGTTTTAATATTTGTTTACGTATAAGAGCAACCATTATTTGAACATAAATATATTTTAAACTGGTTTGAGAGTGTCAGTTTAAACATGTTGTATCTAATTTTTTATGGCCATCATTAACATTTGTAGTTCATATGTTGTATAGAGGTGTACAACAATAAGGCTAATTAAACCTGTTTTTGCCTATATGACCTATACAAGGGCTTTGGAATGTGTGACCATAGATGTTGAATTGCAAATCCCAGCAGTCAACAAAGCCAATAGCAAGGAATGATGACAGGTGAGGTTCAGCAATATCTGGAAGGACACATGTTTCCAATGTGTGACATATACCTATATATTGCAGTGCCTTTTCTGAAATTTTCCTTCAGAAAGGAACTGGCACACAACTGCTATTTGTGGAAATAGAAATATTATATAATTTCACACGATTGCACCCCTTAATCATGGTCAATAAACGTACATGGAAGGGTAGCAAGTACATACTTGAGGTTTTTTTATCTTCACTTTGGGGAGTAGGGCAATGAGCTTTATAACAGAAGTGGGCATCTTGTAGCCCTCCAAATATCACAAGACTATGACTCCATAGCCAATGAGGATGATGGGAGCAACATCTGGAGGGATAAAGATTTAAGTGGAGCCGTACTCCCTTCTCTTCTGCATGCAACCCTCAGTGTTTTGTGATAGTCATATGCAAAGTTAGCAGGGAGTGATGCTGGTATCAATCCTCTTTAATGAGAAACATAGGCTTTATGCATGAGCCCCAAGATAACTGAGGCAGGAGAGCTCCATGCAGGGTTGACCAAATCGTCTGTAAGTGTGGAGTCGAAGGCTTTCATGGCCGGCATCCATAGTTTTTTTGTGGAGCTTTCGGGCTATGTGGCCATGTTTTGGCCACATAGCCCGAAAGCTCCACAATAAACTTCTGTAAGTGCTTAGAAACTTTTACTACTATTTTGTGGTTGTTGTTGTTGTGTGCCTTCAAGTTGTTTTTACTACTTCTTTTTTTAACAAATGTGAGAGTTCTCTAGACAGCATGATCATAAACTGGAAGCTGTATTCCAAAAATTAACTTTCCAAGCTTTGCTTTCTCTTCACAACCATCACTAAAATTATGTAGCATACAATAGAATGACTTTTGAATGCATGGTGTGGAACTGCAGGAAATGAAATGAAAATTTGAAAGATTAATTGCCTGAACGTATTAATTATATGGCAGAACAAGTCATGTTCTTTGTATTTTTCTTGAGCAAACAAATGAAGTGTCTTTCAATATGACAGGCTATATTTTTCTCTTTGCCACCAAGTGAAATAGGTCAATCGGTTGAGAAGAGAAAAGTGAAATAAGTAGGAGGAAGTGAAACCACTAGCCCTACCCACCATAGCAATGGGGGGGGGGAGGCTTGATCTGACTGATGGGCAGGTGGGTGGGAGGGAAATTCATCTGTGTCCTCACTCTCCCATCCAGTGATTACTTTTAGACTGGGCTAGGCAAGGGAGAGGCTGTGCCCCCTTTTATTAAGTTGACCCTCAAATTCATTGAGTTATCAAAGTGATATAAATAATTCCTTATTAACCTCCTAAATATTGAGAGGTTCACCCACTTCCATCTACCATATCTCTCAGTCATAGCTCCTCATTTGAGTGGGTTGGAAAGTGTTTAAAATGCAATTCTGTAGCTGCACTGTCAGGAATATTTACTTAGAAAAAGTAAATTTACCTTTCGTAACCCGGAAGCTTTTGTTTCCCGGGGGACCGCTATTCGCAATAGACCGTGCGGCCGATTTAAAGGGGCCGCGCGGTTTTTTTATTTCGGATCCCGGGGGATCTTTCGGATCCCGGGGGATAGTTTAGCGGTCCGGCGGCTTTCAGATCCCGGGGTTTTTGCAACCCGGGGGATTCGTAAGCCGGGGGACCACTGTACATGCATTTGTGTGCATGTTAATTCTTCACTTCTCCCCTTCACTTTCCAAGTACAAGGAATTTTTTATAGCCAGTACCTACCATTTTATTGTTTGCACTCAGAGCAGTATAAATAGAAAGTATGTGAGGGGAGGAGAAGGGATATGGATAATAAATGTGTACACTCACACTTCTACCTCTAAGTATCTGTTTTAGGAGCTTATCGCTCAGCATTTTAAACCTGCTTCAGCCTCCCAGGCTGGGGCTGGGACACAGGATTGGGGCAAAGATTATCGCATACTAAATCACCACCAAATCACCGGCTGCCATCAACCTTGGTCCCAGCCACGCTCCACCAGCACTTTTTAGAAGTTGGAAAGCTTTCCAACTTCTGAAAAGTGCTGGCAGAGTGAGGCTGGGACCCGGCTAGGACATAACTTATGGCAGCTGGTAGTTCGGCGGCAATTTAGTGTCTGATAATCCCCTCCTCCATACCGGGAAGATGGTTTAAAATACTGAGTGAAAAGCTCCTAAGAGTTCTCTCTGCCTTCCACTCTCTCTCCTGGTTTAAAGCTTTTATTTATGCCCATAGGCATTGTAAGCTGGATTTCAACACATGCTATTTTTCTTTTATGTGGGAATGAAAACATAAATCATTTATATCTTTAAATATTGATTTCCAGCCTTGAATGAAAACTGTTTGTACTGTTTTATGCATGTTCTTGCAGTGTGATTTTGCAAACTAGAATTCCTCTGGGCAGCACAGGCTCCATACAGGTTGGTCCACAAACTTGTTTGCAAGGCATTTTGAAGTTCCATGAAGTGAGACCTTGACTCCACAGTTGTAGCAAATGGGTTTCAAGGGGTGTTCAGAGCACTAATTTTTACATTTTTGTTTGGTGAGTTTCAGTTAGTATGTATTGAGACTGTGGTAAATTGCTTGGATGGTAAAAACTACTGAAACTGAATAGAAAGGGGATGGCTGGATGGGCCATGCAAGTAATTAATGCCTCCTTGCTAGAAGATGCCATCTTAAATCTTTACTGAATCTAGAAGATCAGAACAACTGTAGAATAGCTGTGAGCATACAACTCCAGTTTTGATTTGCTAGTACAGACTGCCAGTTTGTTTCTGAAATCATTTTCAAGTGCTGGGTTTGATCTATAAAATCTTGCTTGAAGTTCAGTTAGTTGCAATGTGTCATCTTTTAGGTGTCAAGCAAAACTATTTTTCCCCATGGATATCAGATTTGTTTAATGGTCTGGCTTAGGCAGTTATTTTTGTTGTTCACTCCTATGCTGGGCTTTATTTAAGAAAAAAAAGAAGGAAGGAAGGAGGAAGGTGGCACCCTGGCCTTAAATCTAACATATTTATTTCACCATAAGATTTTGTGGGCTGTGGTCCACTTCTTCAGATGCTTGGAGTGAAGATATGGTAGATACGTATACAAATACGTGGTGGGGGAGGACTGTGACATATAATAGAAAAAGATCAGTGTCAAGTTTGGCATAAAGCACAGGTGAATGGGTGAACACATGAACGGCAGAGGAAAGTCTTTGTCTTTTATTGAGTGCAGAAAGAAAACAAAAGTCGAAAAGAGACAAAACAGGCAGGGACTTATGGGAAAATATTATTTGTGTCTGTGCAGCTGTAATGAAAGCCAGCATATTAATATGCGTAGTGTACTAAGTGTACTGAGAAGCCATTGTCTATGTTCAGACATTTGCTGAGAGAGCAAAATTTATGACTCCCTGTCCAGTTTCCCATTGAAATTCCTTAGTTCTGTGACAATCACCTCAAGATTAGTGAAAGAGCAACCTGGGATAGTGACGTGTTCTTTCACTTGTTTATATGTATTGTAGTTTCTAATGTTAGATTTGTGCCCATTTATTTTTTTGCTTAGAAATGGCTCTGTTTGTCCAATATAGAATTCAGAGAGGCATTACTAACTGAAGATGACAAACAAGTAAATGCACCCTAAAGTTGTGGACAGCATTACAGTTGTCCCTCCTTATCCACAGATTTTGTATCCACAGATTCAAGCATCCATGGTTTGAAAATACTCCAAAAAAGTATAAATTCTAAATAGCAAACCTTGGTTTTCCATTTTATATAAGGGACTCCATTTTGCTGTGCCATTATATTTAATGGGACATGAGCATCCACAATTTTTTTTTTATCCACGGAGGGTCCTGGAGCCAAACCTCAGTGGATAACAAGGGCCCACTGTATTAGGATCTATAATGGGGTTGCCAAAATATATGTGGGGATAGCAGTGACATCTAGGTTTGTAGCAGGATTTTGTCCCTATATTTCCATCAGTGTTGTATTTTCTGTTGTAGGTGAGTAATATCTTAAAGTTCAGGAGCTGTCCCTAAGGAAGTATAGGTCTGCCACGCAAGGCCTGTGAAAGGCAGTATTGTCCAAAATATGTCTGTCTACTGAGGATTCACTCTGTGCTTTTGAAGAAGTGGACTGGAGTTCATAAAAAGTATGGTGAAATAAATTGGTTAGTCATAAAGGTGACACAAAACTTCCTTCTCTTTATACTGAAACAGAATAATGTAGCTATGTCTCTCAAATTTATTACCTTTATTGTTATTTCTATGGTATTTAATTAACATGTTATTACATCTTAAACACTGTGTTCTTAGCCATCCATTCCAGGCCTCTTTGCTGTACGAAACTATTCATAAATTTAATAAACCAAAACTAACTAAGGAAATTAGATACTGTACTAATTTCTCTAGGGAAGTTTTGAATAATTAAGGGGGCTTTTTAGATTGGCAGGAATGTGTGACATGAAGTTGCCTTTTCCTTAATGCTTAACAACTAGACTGCAAGCCCCAGGTGTGCATTTAAAAGGTACAGGGCAGCTAGACTGAGGGGTTTGGGAACGACTTATCTGAGGTCTTTTCTGTGGCTCAGCAGCTACATGGGAAGCTGTCAAAACGCTACAAGCACAGGCGGAACAGCTACATGGGCGGCAATGAACACGGCTTTTAGCCGCGGTGAACCTTTAAATTTTTTTCCCTTGCCGCTTGCGAACTGCGCAATTCCTCAATGCCCTGCATGTGTAAAAGCTGGGGTTTAACCGCGAAGCTTTTTAAAGCTCCCAAACCCTAGCTCCACCCCTAATCCGAACCCTAGACATGCACAGTAGAGACTCTGGGATGCCATTACTGTTATTCTACTGTGGATAACATGTCAATTCATTCACAAAATAAAGGGGTTCATTCATGATGCACCAGTGCAACGGCACAGTTTAAAAAGGCAGAGGAAACACAATGATAATTTGACGGATCCTCATAAGTATACATTTGTCCTGCGCAACTGCGCAGGTTTGTAAACTGCGCAAACGCAGTTACACCATACAGTCAAATTATCATTGCCGGCTGCGAACTGCTCAATTGCGCAGTTAGCAGCCGGCAGCCGGCAAACCTGCACAGTTGCGCAGGACAAATGTATACTTATGAGGATCCGTCAAATTATCATTGCGTTTCCTCCGCCTTTTTAAACTGTGCCGTTGCACTGGTGCATCATGAATGAACCCCTTTATTTTGTGAATGAATTGACATGTTATCCACAGTAGAATAACAGCAACGGCATCCCAGAGTCCCTACTGCGCATGTCTAGGGTTCGGATTAGGAGTGGAGCTAGGATTTGGGAGCTTTAAAAAACTTCACGGATAAACCCCAGCTTTTACACCTGCAGGGCATTGAGTGTTTTAATTAGAAGTGAAGTCCACACCACGCATGCTCCCAACCCACGATCCATTATGATCCGCACCTGTATCGCTGCCTTTAAATGGGTGCTTTAAAGAGACAGAGCCCCATTTAACCGTGCAACTACACCTTAGCCTTTATATGCAATAGCAACGTTGAGCCCTTTTTTAAAAAGTAGTGGGGAAATCAAGCTACTTTTTAAAGGCGCTTCTTCTCCCTTAAAACTCCAAAATAGTGTTTTCATGGCACACTTTCCCTTTTTCTCATCTAAAGGCTGGGCTTTCATGCAGCCATCAACACACCTCTTTTTGCCAATCTAAAATGGGCCAGCTCCTTTTTAAAGTCGCTTCTTCTCCCTTAAAATGCCAAAATAGTGTTTTCATGGCACACTTTCCCTTTTTCTCATCTAAAGGCTGGGCTTTCATGCAGCCATCAACACACCTCTTTTTGCCAATCTAAAATGGGCCAAGGACTACCAAGATTCTGAGATTCATCCTTAAACAGACTTAACAGTTAAGGACTTTAAAAAAACTTCCATGGAGTAATTTAATCTGGGGTGTTTTTTTACCCAAATAAGAATTCCAGTACATTGTAGTTTATAAAAATTACCCATGTCCACAGGAGTGTTTGTGGGTGCAGAATCAAAAGGATTGCACAGTATCCAAACACCCAGAACCAGAAAACACATGTTCACACGAGGCAGAACGTTTGTTTTGAGTAGATATTAGTCCTCCTTGTTTGCCTCCCCATCTCAAAAAATCCTAACCAAGCACACATATTAAGACAATTTTTCCTAGGCATTTGTTGACTTAAAAACAAACAAACTCTTTTCAGAGTCACTGGTTGAAGCTGGGGCAGATTGTTTATTGCTCTTCAGGTGACAGTGTCATGAATGTCATGAATGCTTCTAATTTAGATCTACACTAAAATGTCTCATCTGCCTGGTTGAAGATTAATCATGAAAGAAAATAAATAGAGCTTGTCTGATGGACTGGCATGTAGGTTTTTGGTTTGTTGCTGTACCTTCAAATGATAATGTGCCTATTCTATCTGTGCTTTTCTGTATGCAGAACAAGGAAATGTATATGCTGCCGGAGGTAACAGTGAAGGGCAGTTGGGATTAGGTGACACAGAAGAAAGAAGCACATTTCATCTAATTAGTTTTTTTACCAACCAGCACAAGATTAAACAGTTGGCAGCTGGATCCTACACATCAGCAGTGCTAACTGGTAAGGCCAACAGCTAACATGATTCTTATAGAAATCTCAATTGACAGCTTTGATGCTTTCTGTTTAGTATTTATGGAAAATTGAATTCAGAATTATTTGGCATACCCCCAGGCCAAATATTTGTAATTGTGCATTATAAAAATGATGAAAACACCTCATACAAGCTGATCCAGAATATCCTTAAAGAATTCTTAAAGTGTATCTCTTAATGAAGCAGATACATCATTCCAGTAACGCTTTAACCATCATTACTGCATCCTACTTTTTCCTGAAATTTGTGTTAAGTGCGGCACCTCACTATACTGCAAAATCCCGGATTCATTAGAATGGATCCATGACAGTTAAAATGAAATCAAATTGATACGATGATATATCTTTGTATATGTCGATACACCTTTAATTTCTGACTTACAGCTGCTTTGTTGAAGAATTTATTTTGTTGGTTTCTGTTGTTCTGAGAATGTCTTGCAGTATACTTGCTGTTTATTTACTAGATATTCCTAGAATTTTAGAAATTCCAAATACTATAAACCTACCACTTGTGTAACCTATATTATGATGAATCAGAATAACATATGCTCGTCTGGGGTGTGCTGGCACACGTCTTTGATAATATGACAATCTGTCCACCACAGCTTCCTAACTTACAGTGGTAATTTTTCCTATGTATAGTCATTTTGTATAGAATATATACCTGGTTTGCTATTGTGTGCCATATGTAAGAAGTCATTTCAAACAGAAGGACATCACAGTTAGCAACCAGTTTCAAAAGGCCTTCACTTGCTCTAACTATACACAGTACTGAGAACTTTGTATATTTTCTGAGCTACAGTTCTTCCCTTCTTTCCTTTAAAAATTTAGGTTTTGGTCTCAACTCCCAAGAACTCCCAGCCAACGTTACTAGTGGCCTTTCTAGGTGAGGGATTCTGGGAATTGTAGTCCAAAAATAATTTTTCACCCTCGACTTAATACATGTTGCTTTTTAAATTACCCTCTACCAGCCCCCGCAGTTATAAAGTTACATGATATAATGTGAAGATTGCAGTTCAGAAATAATAGTTGCTGTGTTTTGTATTATTTATCTCTTTAAATAATTTAACACTTGCTTTACATTTATGAAGTCTCTTTTTATTAAGAGGATGGACAGCTTTTTATGTGGGGAGACAATTCTGAAGGACAAATTGGCTTGGGTGATGAAGCTAATGTGTCTATTCCTTATCAAGTGGACATTGGAAAACCTGTTTCCTGGATTTCTTGTGGATATTACCACTCTGCCTTAATAACACGTAAGTGTTAGATCACATAGATCAGTATGCTAAGTCAGTAACATTAAGTTTCCTAGCTTAGCTTGGGGATTTGGTTGCATATTATTAATGGATGAGATTTCATATTCTGTTTTTCCCTTGTTATATATTACAAATCTAATGGTGTGTCTGTTACTTGCAGAGCAGTTTGGAAAGTTACAAGAAGGGTTGCTTAGGGGAGCAAAGTGGTAGATTATCTGTTCCTTCCAAAACATTGCTAAATTGCACTGGCCAGGACAGAAGATGATAGGAAATCAGGTGACCTTCCTCCTTGCCACATGAATACTCAACACACAAAAATTCCCTTGCTGATTCAAGTGAGGGAAGGGCAGTTAGTAATACCATCTTAATCAGGCATAGATGGAGGGTCTTCCCAGGAAACAAAGGAGGTTATTATTATTAATCTTTATGTATATAGCACTGTAAATTTACACAGCGCTGAACATAAAATCTTTTAATTAGACAGTTCCCTGCCCTCAGGCTTATAATCTAAAAAGACATGACACAAAAGGAGAAGGGAAAGGTGGTGGGGAAGGGGATCAGGTCCAGCAGTTCTTCTGTCCCTCTGAGGACCAAGACAGATGGACTGGAGGGAGGGCTCGGCTTCTTAATACATAGTTAAAATGAGGCATTCAGCAAATCCAAGGCAGCCTCTACCTTATCCCAGGACCACCATTTTTATTGCAGCATCCGCCACAGGTGATAGAGCTCCCCAGGGTAATAGCAGAAATCTCAGCAGAGGATTAAAAATATATACAACTAGGGGTTTGAAGGTAACACTTGTTATGAATAAAACATGCAAAAATATTCCTCTGATGAATTGATTTTTCTCCTTCTGGCATCAGTCACAATTTTGCTGCTTTGTTTTCTACAGGAGATGGGGAACTTTATACTTTTGGGGAGCCTGAGAATGGGAAGCTAGGCTTGTTACCGAAGCAACTACAGAACAATAGGGTTCCTCAACCTGTTTCTGGAATTTCTGGTACAGTCAGTAAGGTTGCGTGTGGAGGAGGACATACAGTAGCACTTGCAGGTACAAAGATGTAGATATGATTTTTTTGTTCTTTGTTTCCTGCTCCTTGGCTTGGGGGTTCATACAAATATTTCTTCCATCTTAAAATCATGCTAAATTTGCACACTTATATATGGACATCCAGAAAGCTCTTAGCACATTTTACACAGTGTGTCAATAAGGTAGGAGAATTTTCAGAAGAGACTAGAAAATGTTTGATGTAGCTTCTGGTTAAGAAAACAACAACCAAGCGAGAAGGCCTTCTCAATGGCTGCTCCCAGAAATTGGGATGACCTCCAGAAAGAGACCATGATGGTCCCATCCTGGCTTTCCTTCCATCAGCAAGTGAAAATGTTTTTATGCTATCAGGCTTTTAGAAGCTGACTCGGGTGGGGCTTTAATGATGTGCAATGCTGTTTTAAAGATCTGTATATGGCATTTAATGATTTTTAATGTTGAATGTTTTAACTTTAAATAATTCATATTTATACTTTTATTGATTTTGTACAGATTGTAATTTTTATTTTTAAATATGATGTTGGATGCCTTGAATCCAGTTATTGGGATAAGCCAATATAATAACAATGACAACAGTTTAGCAGAAGAAATTAATGGGGTATTGGCTTCGTGTCTTTCTTGCAAGCTTCCCATAGGCTGCTGGTTAACCACTGTGAGAAACAACACACTGGATTAAGCTGGATAATCTGTGGTTGTGTAGATAGTGCTTGAATGCAGCTCCGATCAGCGTTAATCATCCTGTGTGTTCATATGGTGAACTATGATAGGAATTAATGCCCAGTAGCATCTAAAAGGCAGTATGACTCAATTGGGCTATTCATGTTGAGACTGTTTAACTATTGGGACTGACAGTTGGATTTTAGCCCATACTTGGCAAAATTGTAGTAGCAAAGCAAAGCCCTGACAAGGACTAAGGTAAGTGAAGTTCATATTGCTATATCAAAGGAACTAGTCCGGCCTGACAGTTCTGGTAGCCTTGTTGTATCTCTGTATCAGGAGGTTCTTGAAGCCATTTTTTCTTCTGGCCAGAAAGTGGAGGTATATGGAGTACATTCCTAGACATTAAGAAGATTTTATGATCAAGGTTTACTGTGTTCTTTACAGTAGCATCTCTAATGTTGTGTGTAATCAGAACAGCTTCATGACTGAGAGAACATTTAATAATAATCTAACATTTGTTCAGAAACTTATCCTGATAATGGCCAAATTCAGCTGCGATAGCTGTAATCCCTAATGAGGAGAAGTACAGAGAGTACAGAGTGTTCAGTTTTAGCATTAAATAATAGAGGAGACTGATAGTAAAGTTGAATCCATAAAACAACCCACAATAGAAAAAGGCTAGGATTTAACTACAGGATGAGGATGTTGAAACAGTGTTTGCTGACATGGTTGATTAGCTAGTAATCCTTAGCTCATTAAATCACCATTTTATTTGCACAGTTGGCAGGAAAGGGATTCAAATGTTACACAAATTAAAGCACAAGAAACCTAGTCAAGGTCCTTTTTAGTTTGCCTATATTTACTTTCTGTCTGGAGTTTATAGGTGGCTTTCAGATTCTTCTCAAAACTGAAATAGGCTTTAGAATAGAGCTGGACTTTCAGTCTTCTGAAACAGCTAGAACACCTCCCCACAGCCATGGCTATATATTTTTCAGTATTAAAAATACAGCATACTGATAGATTTGTAAGAGTTAAGACAATAGTGAAAATACACCTGCTTAAGCAAAACTGGGAAATCTGCGGCTTTTCAAGAGGCATATTTTATTTTGTTTCTGTATTTTTCCAGCAGATGGAGCTTTAATAATAAATGTAGTACAAAGACTGGTGTTTACACTTATATATGGGGTAAAATATATCAAGGATTTCCATTTATTTACTCATCTGTTTATTATCCTGTAATGTCTATGACTTTTGATAAATCATAATATATTTTTCAATTATTGTGTTACAAATGGGAAATATCAAGATTACCACTGTCTAAATAATGATATTACTGCTAATTAAGCAAATTGAGGTGTTCACACACTGAAGCTTCCAAATCATTTAGAAGGAGTAGGGAACATGTGGCTATCCAAATGTTGTTTTTGTAGTGCATTTCCAGTGAGCTCCAATCAGCTTAGCCAAAGATGAGACATGATGGGAGCTGCAGTCTCATAATATCAGAAGGGCCACATGATCCCTGGCTCTGATCTAAAGCCTGTTTTGGAGCCAATCAGGTTGCTGCCTGATATAAAGCCCAAATTGTGCTGCCTCTTGTGCCTTCTGTCTCTTGCACACATGACTTTTTTGCCCAAAACATACCCACTCCCAGCCACCAACTCCAGTCCAATACATATAGTGCAGGCTGCTTCACGCTGAGGTGTGGTAGCATCCCCCTCCCTGATATGCTTGAACCACATTCTTTACTTTATGTGTTGTGTATGAAAAATAATTAGAATGAAAGTGGTACCCAAATGTATTACTTTCTTGTCCCATGCACAGAATTCTGCATCCTGGATTACTCAAATGCTGTTATTTTTTGCAGTAAATAATACATAAATCTAAATAAAAGCTAAATATAAATACATACATACATAAATACGATAATTTTTTATAATGTAGCTTGAGCTGATATCAAACTGTTTATTTACTTTTACCTAAAGCTTCTGGAACAATCTAGTTATTTCCAGTCTTATTTATATACTAATTTATGAATTTAAAAAATGGTTGCAGTGTATTTATGCATTGTAGGCAACTTTAGCAGGGCTGATAGCCAAGTTTCCTGTCCCAGTTTACAACATGGCCTGCGCCAAACAAAGAACCTGATAGCACTCCAAAGTGGGAACATGTACCCTAGTTTACCACGCATCCACTACGAGATTCTCTTCTTATAATTTGGAACAAGCCCCCTCCACCCACACAACTACTTTTACTTAAACAACAACAACAACAACAGCTGATCCTGGAGTTCTCTAGAAATGGAAAGCTTCAATGTCCCCACAGTTCCCACACACGCACATATAAGTACTGCAGGTGGCCCCTGGATTGCCGTTTTCTCATCCCTGCTTTTATAGAACAGTTTGCATTTTATTGTTTTCCTACAAGGGCACCACCTCCATTTGAGCTTTTAAAGCAATGTTTTACTATCCTTGGATGATGGCTGACTATATGTATAATATTACATTTATGTGCCTTTTCCCCCCAGGGGGAGATGTCTACACATTTGGCCTTGGCCAATATGGACAGCTTGGACATGGTACGTTTGTTTTTGAAACCTCTGAACCAAAGATGGTGGATAATTTAGGAAAGCATAAAATATGTAATATTGCAAGTGGGGAAAATCATACAGCTTTAACAACAGGTAAGCACACTTTCAGCTCTTACATACCCTTACAGTGGTAACTATGAAATTTTGCATATTTTGTAAATGATATAAAGTTATTTGTAATAACAAATAATATGTTTGTGTGTTTTTCTTTGCCTGAATACTGGTACTGTGGACACCCTAGGGATGTATAAGGTCCTCTTAGTGCGCATGCCACAATTCAGGCATAGGGTTTAGACCTTAGGGATGTGCAAGAGCCAACATAATGTGGTGGTTTGTTGGACTAGAACTCTGGAAATGCCAGGACCCAATTCCCCACTCAAACATGAAAACCCACTGGGCTATCTTGGACAAATCACACTCTTTTGACCAAGAGGAAGGCAATGGCAAAGCTCCTCTGAAAGAATCTTGCCAAGGAAACCCTATGACTGGATAACCTAATTCAATCAAAGGTGCTACAAGATCCCTTTGTATAGGATCACCTAAGTTAGAGCCAATTTGAAGGTGAGTAACAACAACAACAGGTGTGCACCTCTGTTTTATGTTAAAATATATTTTTTAAAAAATTAATCTGTAACATACAATACAATTAATGGTACAGATTAATTTATTTAAATTAATGTATTTTGTCCAAGGTTTAGTTCCCAGCTCAGCCATGAAACCCATTGGATGGCCTTGGGCAAGTCACATTCTTTCAGCCTCAGAGGAAGGGAATAGCAACTTTTCTCTGTAAAATCTAACCAAGAAAACCCCATGATAAGTTTGTCTTAGCATCACCATAAGTCGGAAATGATTTGAAGATAAACAACAATACTGTATACTATGAATATTTAGCCAGTAGATGAAAGACACTCCACATGTTTCCTGCAATCAGGTTTAGAATATTCATTATTCCATGAGGCTTCTAGGTGCCTGTGTAATATTTTCTTCTGCAGGTCCTCTGCCCTCTTCAATTGGGGAGAAGGTCCTGCTGCCCCCTAAGGGGGAGAACAGAGTGAGCAGATGGAAAGACTGAGTGAGCACTGGGGTGGAGGGAGAGAAAGATCAGCAAAAAAGGGGAAAAACATGTTTGAGGAACAAAGGGAGTAGTGTTAAGAGTATTGTGGTAGGAGCAGGGGATTTCATAGCGGCTTGACACATTAGATAAATTGTAATTAAGGAAAGTAATAAATCTATCTGAACCATTAGTGGGAAGTATATGTATTTGTATTTTTGTACAGTTGTGATTTTGCTTTTGAGCCTTTTCCAGGAATTGGGAAGGGAAGGAAAAAAGAGGATAGTATCAGAATGTAATGGTTACAAAGACTATATATGGGCTAATACATGTAATAGACACTCTTGAATTGTTTAGTCTTTGGTAGACTTAAACAGATTTCAGACTAACCCTTAACTATGTATTGTTTAGGGTTTTTTTTTTTTTTAAAAAAAAACTATGCGGGGACTTACTAAACATGAAATTTCCAAACCATGGAATTGTCATTGAGGAGCCCTAGCGGTGCAGGGATTGAATGCCTGTACTGCAGCCACTCACTCACTCACAAACCACAAGGTTGTGAGTTCAATACCAGCCAGGAGCTCTGGATCAACTCAGCCTGGTATCCTTCTGTAGGTCGCTAAAATGAGTACCCAGCTTGTTGGGGGCAATTAGCTTAAGCTTTATAAACTGCTTAGTACATTGGTAGGTGGTATAGAAATGTACTTACTATTGCTATTGAGACAGCACTCTAGATACATGTACTTTGTCTTCCACATTGCTCCCCTCACTTATTCTGATTCTCTCCCTTGGTTCCAAATTTAGGCAAACTGATTTTTCATCACATTTCAATTTTACAAACCATGGTTTCTTTCCAGAATGATGGCTTGAAATGATTAACAGATAGTGGACTGCTAAACCTTCCTCATGGCATTAGACATCAGTCTGTGTATACATCAATAAAGTTTGATTATACATCAGTCTCAGTATACACTATTACCGTAAATAATCGACTATAAGTCACTCTCATGCATAAGTTGATGGCAGATTTTGGGGGCAAAATGATGGATTTTTATATGACCTGTGGACAAGTTGAAAGTAAAACTTATGAGCATGTAAAAGAGGATGTAAAGAACAAAGCAAAAGAAAACAATGCCAAAGAACTTACAAAATTCCAGCAGGCATAACTGTTTGTGCTCATAGTAAAGGATGGATGGATGAGAGAACAGAGTGGGGTCAGTGCTTCCAGGACAGATTACACTCTTGCCTTTCGCCAGGGGATGGTTCCTTTTTGAAAAATAAAGAGTTAAAAAATAAGTCAATTTAGGGTTATGGGGGTCAACGTTTTTGACCTAAATTTCTGTACTTATACAGTGCACCCACTTTATACGCGAGTGTGCCTTACGCAGCTTCCAGCATATGCTGGAAGCTGCACAGGAAAAAATCCTGGCGTGCTCTGCAAGAAGCAATGGGGTATGCCATGGGCATGAGCCCCATTACTTCTAATAGGGCTCAAGCATACATGTCTTTTCCTTACACCACTGGGGGAGGGTGTCTGGAAAGGATTCCCTGCATAAGGGAAGGGCGCACTGTACATGAATATATACAGTAAATTTAATTATATCATAAAGACTGCTGAGTAAATCTTCATGATGTGCAATAAATATATATGTCAGTTGTGTCTTCCTATCATTCAAGGTTATGCAAATTTCATTTATGAGTTATTGATACAGTTTGTGAACTGTTGCTGTTTTTCCTGCAAACCTATTTTCTGAGTCATTAACTTATAGATTTGGTTTGCTCTACTTTCCTCCCCTTTTTTCTTTTTTTCCTTCACAAACTGTTCTTCATTTGTCAATGAAGAATTTAGGATTGAAGGGAGGAAAATATTTGGTAAATAGGACTTCCGGGTAAACTTGGAAGTGTGACGTCAGTTTTTTCACAAGTTTTCACATGTACCACTAAGTGGTATGGACAGATGGGTAGGAAAAGATTGAGTATTTTATACCTATATCATTTTTACCACATTTTGTGTAATTTATTTTATTTTCATAAAAAGCCTGTCTCACAAGTTGAAAATAATATTTTAGAATTTCTGCTCTTGGAATTAAAGTGATTTCCTTTGCTAAATTGTTTATTTTCTTGCTGGAATGATGTTTATGTCCACTACATGTGAAACTCCTCTGCATTCCACATTAGTAAACATACTTATTCTTTCCATACATAGCGAATGGCCTTATGTATACCTTTGGAGATGGACGTCATGGCAAGTTAGGACTTGGAGAAGAAAATTACACAAATCAATTTGTACCTACATTATGTTCCAATTTTCTAAGGTTTACTGTACATTCGGTAAGGCAGCAGTTTTTTTCTTCATGCTTTGAAATACTTACGTTTTATTTAAAGCAGTTCTAACTGTTTCAAGCTTTTCATATGCTATACAGTATTCTTTAATTATAGATGAGAACTGAAGAAAACTGAAATTCTTTGGATAACTAGTTTATCATTTATCCTTTTGTTTAGAATGGAAAAGAGATTTATATGAGGTGTCTAAGCAAAGACAGGGCTGCACTGTGTCAGCTGAAAACATTTCAAAGTGTTTTCAGAGATGTACATCTCTAAGCAAATTTCTAGGGTGCATGACATTCTGTTCGTAACAAAACCTCTTTACAGCACTTGAGTTTTGGACCTGCACTGCTTGATCGTATTATAACATTAAGTCTGTTTGTACTTTTGGGGGGCAAGTCTCATTGAATTCAGCAGGATTTACGTGAAGAGAGGAGACATATGAAGTATTACACTGTAAGGTTTATGTGGTAGAACCTGCAACATCAAAGGAAAGGAGGTGGAGAAAAAAGAAATAGAGTTCTTTGCCCTTTTTTTTCACCTTTGCCTCTCCCCCCTTCCAACTTTAGCAGGCTTATACCCCCACAGCCTTTACCCTGGAAATGACCTCTGGAGAACTCCAGTCGTTCTCAGTAAACTGGTCTACCCTATCTCTCTTTAGACACTCAGTGGAAAAAATTCAGTCCAAAGAATTCATACTATTTAGTGTGCTTTTTCTGAGAATATAAACCAAGAAAGTGTTCTCATGTCCCTTTAGCTGAACTCTGATACATCTAAGACAAATGGTCTCCTGGCTTGTACTGGATGTTACATTATTGTGTTACTTCCAAATGGGCCTTTCTCGTTCTCACATATGGTGTTATTCCTCTTGCTGAGATCAGGTTAAAGAAAACTTTCCTAGGTGAGGTTTGTATACCTCAACAAACATGGGTTTCTAGGTAAGAGAGCATCAAAGTTCTTATCCATAGAGAGAGAGCTTCCAGTGGGACAAGTACAATGTTTACATTTATAAACATAACTTCTTCACTGAGTAATGAGACTCAAGCAGAGTACAATGAAGCTGTAAAACAGCTAAGTGTCAGCTTTAAAGCAAGATAACATATATACCAGTAGGTGTGGTTATAATAACCAGAATATGTATGACTGGAATAACAATCTTCCACAAGTGCAATTCATGACAATAGAGCATTATATTGGCAAGTCCTCTACTATCCTATAGGACACCCCATCCCTCCAGTTTCATGATAGTTTTGCCCTCCCATGAAGATCTATCTATATGCATAAATGCATAAACCTACAGGCTTTTACAAATAACATTATTCATACATAGAGTTATAGCAGAAGCTGATGCATCGATTAAGTGCTGCCATATTTGTATAGTTATAGTGACAATTTTATTTTGTGGTTATCATCTCACCAGGAGCCCTGGTAACACAGTGGTTAAATGTCTGTACTGCAGGCACTCACTCATAAACCACAAGTTCAATATCAGCCAGGGGCTCAGGGTTGACTCAGCCTATTGTGCTTCTGAGGTCGCTAAAATGAGTACCTAGCTTGCTGGGGGCAATTAGCTTACACATTGTAAACCACTAGGGATTGCACTGATAAGCAGTATAGAAATGTGCTTGCTATTGTTATTAACCCTTATTTATATAGCGCTGTAAATTTACATAGCGCTGTACATAAAATATTGTTAATTAGATGGTTCCCTGCCCTCAGGCTTACAATCTAAAAAGACATGTCACAAAAGGAGAAGGGAATGGTGGTGGGGAAGAGGATCAGGTCTAACAGTTCATCTCTCCCTCTGAGGCCTGGACCAAGGCAGATGGACTGGAGGGAGGGCTCGGCATCTACTGCTATTGCTATATTGCTGTCAGATGATCCTTTAGAAGTTGTTGAACTCTGCTTTTCATAATCCCTGCCCAGCCTGACTTATGGTGAGGTATCATGGAAGTAGTAGTTCACAGTCATTTGGAGAGCTCTAAAGTTCCCTGCCCTACCAAATGCAGTTGCACTTAAAACATTGGCATCAGCTGCTGCAGGGGACAGCTAAGTGGTTGAGAGCATGTCAGAAAGATACAGGCACTGGTGGGGAGAAATAGTTACAAAATAGGGGTACAAAAATTTAGTTTTGTCTGTTTCCTTCCATGTTTTAGCTTTGCCCTGATACAGTTTGACTACAGGCAAAACATGTTCCTAGGGAAACCAAACACAATAAAACATTTGCTTTTTTTTAAAAAAAAATCCCAAGCCTAAGTAGTGAACATTTTAGTCTCTTACTGTTATCTTCTTGCAATCTATTTGCTGTGATGATTTTGCTCAAATAACATGTAGAGCTGGCCTTGGAAATCGTTTTTGCAGTTGCTTGTACCAAGAGATGAATGTTCTGAAGTCCAGAAAAAGGATTTCTGTTTGCCCTCCTCCCACCATATTTATGACAATGAACACTTACTTTAACGTCTTTGTTGTTCTCATGTTATAGGTAGCCTGTGGTGGATGTCATATGCTGGTATTTGCCTCACCAAGGCTTCAAGAATTAGATAAAACACATGTGCCAGACCAAAATGAACACTGTTTATTCACTGAAACAGATGGAGATACATTAATAATAGATACATTTCATCAAACGTTATCAGCACGTGTGCGACGGAGAGAAAAGGTAAAATTTTAATCTAATAACCATCAACAGATTCACCTCCCCCCCTTTCCTTTATTTAAGGAATTTCCTTTAATTTTAAAGTTTCCTGTTCCTTTGTGATAAAATGTAGTAATTTTTAATTTTTGATAATAGTGTCACTGTCCATATGAGGGAGCAGAATTTTTTTCTCTTTAAAAAAAGGTCTCATCTGTTCCATAGTGCTTCTGTTTCAAATAATCATAACACAAGTAGGAATTTATCAGTTCCAGCCTTGTATAACAGGATTAGTCAATAAAATCTCCACAGCATCTTTTTTTGCATAGCCACTCACTATACTGTCATTATAATGGCACCCATTTGCAGGTCAACACAAGGCAAAGTACAAGCTGTGTCTGCACTGGAATATGTCTAGCCTGATAGTTTCTACTTCTGTAGGCCTAATTTGAGAGAGTGCTGCTGTGAAGTATTTGAAGAGTTCTTGTTTTACTTCACAAATTAAAATAGCCAGGCAACCAGCAGAATGCATTTTGAATAATGAGATGATAGATATTTGTATAGAAAATGTAAAAAATATCTTTAATAAATCAATAGACAATAAAGCTTCCATGCTACTGTCTTATACTTAGCATGTAACTTTCCTTTGTATTTTTCTCATGCTGAACAATGTGTTAAATCAGTAGCGAATCAAAGTGATGGTCCATGGACAGTTTCCAGGAAAGAATCAAATATTTGTAACCAGTGACACAAAAATGGTATTAGTCTCTGTCATATTAGGAAGAAATTTCCAGTCCTGTATGCCAAATTGTTTAAGAAGCATTGGGTTAAATAAGCTGTGAAAATTCACAGGCTTGAGTTTTCATTTAAATGTAGTGTGAACATCTTAATCTTGCAGACATTTCTATATGTCTTAAAACTTACCCAGAAAGGTCCAAAGAATATGTCCCACCGCTGATTTCATGATTAAGGATGGAATCCTGCTGGTGCACTATGTTGGCATTACTATGCTGGTGTATATGGTAGCAGCAGGAAGAAAAAAGACATGGGAACAGCAATATGAAGAAAGTAAGGCACTCCTTAGTGGCTACTCAGATCAAACTGATTTTGTTTGCCTTCCCTCACCACCACTGTGAAAACCTGTAAAAGAATTCCAGTCTTAAAGTTATAACACTCTAGGCAACTGGGCAGATTATGTATTCATTCACAGAGGGTAGTATCCACTCTGGAAAAATAAATATCAAATGCAACCCTCAGCTTGCCGACCAACTGTTGTTTATTGGTTACCTTTTAAGGTGATTTAAAAGGTGCTTTGTTTTCTTTTAACCCTTTTGCAAGGAAAAATCACCAGAGCAATCTAGACTGGTGCGAACACTCCCTCCACTGGGAGAAAACTTCCTAAAGCCCGAATCAGGTGGCATTAGCTCTACTGTTTCCCTTGGTACATTCAGAGCAAACTACCCTAACACACAGGCAGCTGAGAGAGAAAAAGACACTGCATCTGCATTGGAGTATGAAAGAGGTAAACTATATTTTGAACTTTAATTTCCATTGTATTGCTATAAACACAAACAGTTCATTGCAATAGAAACAATGAAGACCCTTGTATAATTATGCATGTTAAAGACTAACAAGTTTTTTATAGCATAAGCTTTTATGGACTGCCGCCCCTTTGTCAGATGCATGAAGTGTTATTGAATACACATTACAATTAGGACTTGGCCCACATGTAGACAATGTGGGCCAAGGAAAATTAAATGTGGGAAAGTATTGATAGTGACAGTTACATTATTAAAACCACCCTTTCATAAAACAGTTGTCAGTTATTCAAACATTCTAGCACTAGGCAGTAGGTGAACTAGTTAATCCAGAGTTAATAATAGACTCCAACTCTGTCCCAACATCTAATTTGGGAGCAGTATTACAAGGATCAATAACATCACAACATCAGAGGTACATGTACTTGCTATTCCTCAAATCTGATATATGCCAGCAGTGCCCTCTACACTCTACATTGGACAAACAGGACAGTCTCTGTGCAAGAAGATGAATGGACACAAATCCAACATTAGAAACGGTAGTACCCAAAAATCAATTGCAGAGCTTTTCAACCTTGCTAGTCTCACAGTAAGGTTGTGGTCCTTGAACAAGAAAATTACAGAGGAATACTAGAAAAAGAAGTTGAATTGAACTGTATTTACAAATTCTTGAACAAAGAGCCCTTACTACTGGACATATAAAAAAAGAAATATTTTCAGAGAGAAACTGGCCTTTGGGAAACAGATTTATTGCTTTCACACACAACACTAATTGACCATTGTAAAGATCTGAAATTCCTGTATCATATTACCACCGCTTTGAAAATTTGGGAGAAGGTTCATGATTTCCACCTTTCTGGATTCTGTTAACATTCCGGTCTCACTCCCACAATTCTATAAATGTGCCCTAAACCTGACCATTTATTATCACTCTATAGTGCCTCCAAAAAAGTGGGTTTGTATCAACAAAAGCTCATGCAAAAATAAAAATCAGTTAGTTTAAAGGTACTGCCACATTTCCATCCCCACCCCCTTCATTCGTCCTTTTTAATTAATACATACACAACCTTCATTCCAGTTCAAGCCTCTAATGGTTGACTGGAAGTTCTTAAACTCAGCAATCTCATTAAAAGTTCCTTTGCTTCACAATGACCGCTCTTGGTCAGTCACAGATTGCCCTGGGAAACGGAGGTAGTCTCACAGTATTTTTTGAGTATTGCCATTTTTGATGTCAGACTAGTGTCCATTTATTCTTTTGTTTAGAGATTAATCTGTTTGATCTGTTCTGGATGCAGAAGGAAATGGCTGACAGAAAACAGCACATTCCACATTGTAAGACAAACAAGTGAATGAATGGACCCCTAATGTTGTGGATGACATTATTAGGTCTGTAATGGTGTTGACAGAGGAGATACAGTATAGGGACACAGCACCTGGGTCTTGTGTTTGCCCCTTTCTCATGTGACCTGTTGCTACTGAGTAACTTTTAAGGTGGGGGGATGTCTGTAAACAAATACACTGGCCTAACAACCAAGGATCTTTATTCAGAATGCCCATTGTAAGTTTTTCCATAGCTGTCAGAAAAGTAAAATCTGGGTAGAGATACCTCTTTTGTTTTTTCCTTTTCTAGCATATATATATTAGGACCGAAGTTGACGTGAAGTCAGGATCTGTGGAGATCTGTGAAAAATGATCTTCATGTTTGTTTCTTTATTAAAATTATTAGCAACCAGTGAAGAGAAAATGTGGCATAATCTGTGATTGCAGTTCTGAATAAGGGGAACCAGACTCCCTCAGGCTTTCCTGATTTAAAACCTCTCCCTCACTTCTCAGGCTCTTTATCATACAGAGCCAGCAAAACATATGAGTTCCGATAGGGAAAAGGGATCTCACTTCAATGTCTGCTCTCATTCACACTTTGTAATTAACTGGGACAAAATTTCTTCTCCCACTAGATGGGACAAACAAGAATCTGTGTGCTTTACTTGTATCACAGCCATGAACGGAAAGGGAACTGACTTCCTTTGCTTGTGCAAAAAAGACAACTATTTCTTACTGTACATTCTGCATTCTGTTTTAAAGGTGATAAGAAAGAAGAGAAGAGTGATACAGAGGAAAGTTCAAGGGAGGATGATTCAGATGAAAATGAGGGCAGAAACCTTGGGGACACTACAGATGTCTTGAATATGGTAATACATTTAAACAGTGCTTTTATGCTTTGAATAGGTATGTAGGAGAGGCACTTTCGAGTATTGCAGCATCCATACTGATGCATTACCATGAGGACCAGCCATAGAATATTCTGCTATATCAAAATATATCTTGACTGGTGGCACCTGTTAGGTCTGTGAAAAGTCTCATTGTCCTTAGCTTTTAAGGTTTGCGGGTGCTACAGTTCCTTGGTTCTTTTGAAAACTGCTGCTGCTGCTCATACAGCTGACATAAATTGCTTTACAGTCTGTCTTGCTTAACTTGCTTCAAGGGCACTTTCCACAAGAGCATCCTGGTTCCTTTTAAAACATACCGTGATGCTTGTTCTGAACTCTTCCATTTCTCAACCCATCTCATTATCTATCATGCTGTGTTCGTTAAAACTACATAAATGGGGATTTAAGAAGAGTATAAAAATGTTTTTAAAAGAATACAGACAAGTTGAGCAGGTTCAGAGAAGAGCAACAAGTATGAGAAGAGATAGGGAGAACAAAACATATGAGGAAAAGTTGAAGGAGCTGGGCATGTTCACTTTGATGAAGAGAAGACTGGGACTATCAAGGAGAGGAGACTGCAAGCCTCTTCTCTGTTGCACCAGATGGTATGACCAGGTCTAATGTTTTTTTTTTTAAGTTACAAGACAGTATACTTAAATTAAAGGTTAGAAGTAACCTCTGACAGTAAGAGTGATTCAACAGTGGAACCCATTAGCTTGTGGCACATCTTTCTCTGGATTTCTCCATAAAGAGGCTGGACAGATACCTGGTGGAGACACTAGCTAGATTTCCTGCACTGAGCAGGACGTACAGCGTCCTGCAATTGTGAATACCAAACACAAACTTTCTATCTACAGTGACAACTGTGCCCACTACTCTGGGTTGTCTCTCCGCAGCCAAGCTAGGATTATAGCAATGATTTGTTTGTGACTTAAGACTCGAATTGTCTGGTGAGAGAAGACAGATTACCCAGTTCAGAAGTTACAATAAACAATTAATAAATGGAAATTCCCTGATTTGCTTAGCGGCTCCTACTTGTAACAGGAGCAATAGCTGGTGCACACTGCATTCTTTCTTAATAAAGTGAAATATTTACAGCTTTTTGGCTTTTTGAAAAAAATAATAAGAAGAGAAAACATACTAAACATACTGCATACCAAAAGATTACAATTACAGCAATATAGATTATACTATAAATCCTGCATAAAAGATAGAAAAGAAGAAAAAGAATACATCTACTAAAGAAAAACAAAAAAACCCAACCTCCACAAAATAGATAGAAAAAATAAAAATAAAAGTGACTTCCCGTTTTTACCGCAGCTGCTATAACTGGATCCTAACTAAGCCTCCTCTATCTAAAAAAAGACAAAAATTCAGTTTTTTCTATAATTTATCTATGTTTCAGTAGTACACATATAAAGTAAGAATTACTATACTAGATAGGTATCTTCAGAAAGTTAATAAAAGGATAGCTTTCCAATACCTTATCATTAAGAATTGTTCAATTTAATTAATTCAATTTAGTAATAATAATAATAATAATAATAATCATAATAATATATTTGTATCCCGCCTCTCCCTGTGTTGGATCGAGGCAGGTAACAACAAGTAAGAACAGTAAAAAACAAACAAATAACAATATAATACAGCATAAAAATAATTATCTAAAATAGGGATTTTTAAAAACATTAAATTAAAACTTCACAATAAAATTGGAAAAATCCAATGGGGGCAATGAGGCAGATGGACTGTTAAAAAGTCTGAGGAGGTCAGTTAGGGAAGGCCTGCCGGAAGAGATCCGTCTTTATTGCCTTCTTGAAGGCCTCCAACAATGTTATATGGCGGATGTCCTCCAGCAGGTTATTCCATATTTTTGGAGTGGCAGCTGACAAGGTCCTCTGGGAGGTCGCCACAGCCTGGTTTTCTTTGGCTGCAGTAGGTTCCTCCCAGAGGACCTGAGTGTGCGGGAAGGATTGTATGGGAGGAGGCATGGACCCAAGCCATTTAAATAAAACATCCTCCACTTTTCAAAACTCAGATACACTCATCCCTCCACATTCACTCAAGTTAGGAGCACAGGGCCCCTGTAAATGTGGAAAAACCAAAAATAACAAAAACACTATGTTTTTACCTGAGAGAACACCTCTAGGTCCAGTACAACTCTGTGGTCAACATCTGCTAGACACTGACCATAGAATTGCTCTGGAGGAGCTACAAAAGACTAGTGGAGTGTTCTCTCTAGGAATCTCTAGGTCTTTCAGTGCAACATTTGGTTGAAGTTGACCATAGAGTTGCGCTGGAGGACCTAGATATTTCTAGAGAGAACATACTAATAAAATCTGTGAATAATCAAATCTGCAAAAGTCAAAGCCACAAATGTGGAGGAAATGAACGTAGTAGAATTATTTTATAAACTATTTTCACTTCCCTAAAATTGTGTATTTAAACATTAAAATTAACAGTTCGACAAATCTATTATCCACATTATATAGTTCCTGCTTTTCCCATAACTTCAGTTTACCATAAAACTTAATACGGTCATTAAGCCAGAATTGTTTTCTCATTTTAAATCAAATAGTAACATATATTTGTTGATCATCATAGTAAGAATAGAATGTAAATCAATGCCATGCCCACACAATTCAAATAATTTAAACCCAGTTAATCACTGTTACCAGTATATCTTAATCTTAATATTATTACAAAACTGCCCCCCAACAGATAACAATATATATGCCTTAGATGTAGTTTTCTAGAGTAACCCCTCCCCCTCTGATCTCAGTCTCCTCAATTATCAATTGCCAAGGCTTGTTGCTCAGAAAATACTTTAAAATTTTCCTATAGAAAAGCAGAATGCATGACTATGAATCCTAACTGTTGGCTTGGTGCTGTTACTTACTGTTTATATCACATCATTTTTCAGACCCATGTGATGAGACTAAATCCCAGCGATCAATCGCTAGAGTTAGCACCAGTTCAAAAACAAAAGGTACCATGAGTTTGTATATATATATGTATTTTGAGTTGTATATTTTTGTTGCTAAAAAAAACTACAGTAATGAGCCAATCCTTTAATTATTGTTGATTAATACTGTCATTAATGCAGTATTTAGAATTTAGTGGTTTTCTGAAACAAATTATGGGCATGTTTTGATTTAAGCAACATTTTTTGGCTTCACACAATTTTTTTCCACACACACACAAAATATAATTTAAATTTAAATTTATATAAACTGATATGCTATTTTCAAAATACTGCCTCCATTAAGCAATATATCTGTAACAACTGAAATCAACACAGCCAGCAAAAGCATAACATTTTTGTATTAAAATCAGCATATTGTAGGACTTTGTTTTATTCTTATGTCTATTTGTTTTTTATTGTAATGATTTGAAAATGTACCACTGTGTCTTCATGTGGATATATTCACCTGAAGAAAAAGGTGGTTTGCATAATTTATTTTTATTTTAATAAACCATGACTTCTCCAGCTTACAAGAGATTCACCATGAGAAGGCAGTTCCTTATGGGCAATAGAAGTTGTGCATAAAACAGTTATTTCCATCACTAAAATGTGTGAGGAAGCCCTTTTGTGTAGAAGCAGTGTGTGTGCGTGTGTGTGTACACACTAGAAATCTACATTAGGACAGTGAGTCTGACAAGGGCACAGTACAAAAAAACTGGAAAAAATGTTAATGTGCAAACTCTATAAATAATCAATTGTTAGGACATATAATATCAAAAAGAGAAATAATGTGGTTTATGAACATTTAATGGAGTCATATAATCAATTTTGTAGCCACAGAAATAAAAATAATAGAAACATCAGGAATAAACTCTTCCAATACATAGCTCAAAAAACTCACAGAAAACAATAGAAATGCTACATATTTACTGTGGCATGGGAATTATAGGGGGTGATCCAAATATGCCCAGTGCAAGTAAAAAAACTTGTATAATGTATAATGGTGCTTCTCACCAACACCCTTACCAAGTTCCACCAACTTTTCCTTTCCTCTGCAGCCCAACTTTCTGGATTTTTCTGAGGCATGTGGGTGGATGATGAAGAGAGGAGATGGATAAATGGAGCTCCTCCTTCTCTGTATCTCTCTTCTTTTGGCTTTTTTTTTTAAATTTCCTGTATTTATTCCTCTTTACCATCCTCGCAAGCTATTTACTTTTCCTTTTAATGTTCTGATTTGTTTGCTATCTTGTTTTCATTTTGTTCTTAATGCTTTTCTTTTCTTTTTTCTTTTTCTTTTCTTGCTTCTCACATGGAGTAGAAGAAATATAAAAATGCAAAAGTGAACGCTCATGGTAAGGGTGGGTTGAAAAAATCTTATCCCTCTCAGGTTCAGGAGGGGTTGAAATTGGGTGAAACATCTTCTCAGGTGGAGCCTACATATTCAGAATGTTTGGGGGAGGATCTTTCTACAGAAAAAACTTCTTATGATGATTTTGTGAGGAAAATTAAAGCTGGCAAAAAGTATTCAAAAAGTAAATCTGAACAGTCCATTGCTGTTAGTGCAGTGAAATGTGACTCTCAGCACATTATTAAAGAAGAATTTAAAGGTGCAAAAAGGAAAGGAATGGATCAAGTAAGTTCCAGTTCAACTCAACAAGATATTCCTCTTAGCCTTACTAGAGATAATATGATGGAGATGTTATTTGTGGATCATCAGGAAGATAAAGCCAAGGCTAAAGCATTGAAACCTGAGGAATGTGGGACAATATATGTGCAAGCTAAAGAAAGCAACAAACATCCAAGTGAGTTAAAACACAAAGAAAAAATAATGAAACAAATAGCAGTAACTGGTTCATCTTCATCAGGTGAAGAAACAAGTAATGGCTCAGCAAAATATGTTTTTCAGATAAATCAGTATAATTATGAAAACATGTCAAAGAGAGAAATGGAAGCAGAAAATAGAAATATTAAATGGGAAGAAAAGCAATATGCCTACAAAGAGAGGGAGAGCTTTGAAGATATCAGTGTGCAAGGCCAGATTGAAAAGGATGGTCACACACAAGAAGATAATACAGAAAGTAAGCAAGGCAGTGAAAAATGTGAGATGGTTGTGGAAGAGGCTGAAAATGAAGATGGGGATCAAGATGAAAAAGTTGACAGTGAAGTAGAAACTGAAGGAGAGGGAGATGAAAATGAAGCTAGTGAGAACCATAAGGAAGATACCTTAGTGGCCATGGACAGAGATAAAGAAGATGAATTGCAGTCTGAACCAGAAAATGGGTCTAAACTGGGGGATATACAAGAAGAGAATCTTCAAGTAAGAAGTGCTGAAGAAAAAGATGACACAGATGCTGAAGTGCAAGAAGAGGAAGAAGCTGTAGATGAGATTGAAAAGGAAGAAAAGTCAATACAAGAAGGTGGATTTGTAGAGGAAGCTGCCATATTAGAGGAGGAACAAGAGAAGAATGAGTTTGAGAAGGAGCAAGAAAAAGAGATAAACAAGACTGAAGAGGAAAAAGAAAGTTACGAAGGATGGGGAGATGAAAAGGAAGAAGGGGATGAAGAAAGGAGAGATGGGAAGGAACAGGGAGAGGAAGGAAAAGGAGATGGAAAGGAACAGGGGGGTGAAGAAAGAGATGATAAGGAAAATGAGGAAGAGGAAGAGGACGGAGTGGTGATGGAGGAGGAGGAGGAGGAGGAGGAGGAGGAGGAGGAGGAGGAGGAGGAGGAGGAGGGTATGGAAGAGGGGGAAAGTATGGAGGAGGAAAAAAGGATGGTGGAGGAAGGAGGGATAGAAGAGGAAGAGGGGGATGAGGAAGAAGTTGAAGCAGAGGAGGAGGAGGAAGAAGGAGCAGAGGAGGAGGAAGAAGAAGGAGTGTTGGAGGAGGAGGAGGAGGAGGAGGAGGAGGAGGAGGAGGAGGAAGAAGAAGAAAACGAGGAGAGGGAAGAGAACGAGGAGGGGGAAAGTTTGGAAGATGAAGAAGAAGGAGTAGGTGGAGAAGATGATGAAGAAAAAGCTGAAGAAGAAGTAGAGGAGGAAGAGGAAGAAAAAAATCCAGAAGAGGAAGAGGAGAGGGGAGGAGAGGAGAATGAAGAAGAGATGGAAGATAAATCAGCAGCTGAAGAGAGTGAAGAAGGGGAGGAGGAGGAGGAGGAAGAAGAAGAAGAGGAGGAGGAGGAGGAGGAAGAAGAAGTGGAAGAGGAGGAGGAAGAAGTAGAAGAGGAGGAGGTGGTAAACAAGAAAGACAACCAAGAAGAAGATGAACATGAAGAGAAAGAACAAGTTGTCAGGAAAACCAAAGATTCTAAACAACAAGAAAATAATAAAAGTAGAAAGCAGGAGACAAAGAGTAAAATAAAAATTCCTAAACAAAAAGTTAAATCAAAACAGCATGCAGTAAATGGACTTCAGCATTCACAACAATTTTGGAACAATGTGCTCCCACATTACTTGACGCTAAAATAGCTCTGGAATTGAGTTTCTCACAGAGATTTCTAAAGTATTATGCCAAATTTTAAAACTTTTTTTTAATGAAACAAACACTAAGATTTTACAAAACTGCCACAAATTTCAGATTTTCAAAAGCACTTTAAATGTAATCCTGCATAAGTAGAAATCTGCCATTAAGAATCAGAGGCAATGTTTGTCCCTGTCTCATGTTTGTAACCAATGACTTGCCTGTGCTGAGTGTACATTTCCTATAATTGTTTCCTGATGCTGTGGGGCTAGACCTACATGTGCAGTTGCCAAAGGAATGCCCTGTGTTCACCAGTACATATTCCAATAATACTTTAGAGGGTTTGATATGTTTCATCAATTTAGTTTATAATCATTACAGCAGTAATAGCAGTCCTGCAAAGTACTGCATATACTCATCTATACGTCAAAAAATTTATGCCAAAAAATTGAACCCCAAATCCTGGGTCAATTTTTTGGTATGGTAATACTGCTCGGAAAAATGGCAGCGGCTCTTTTGGGTTTCTCTGTAGCGGTGGTTAGAACAGAAGGTATCCTAAAAGAAGTGCCACCACCCCACCATCACGCCTGCCGCCACAGCAGGGAAATCCCAAAGAGTCATGGCGGGAGAAAGTGGGGACTGATTCATGTTTTTATTAGTATGTCAAGGGAAACTGTTACGTAAAAGTGTTACCTCCCCCATACCACTTTACCTTCCAGTAATCTCTGAAAGAGCTACCTTCACCAGAGCATCCCTGCAGCTTCCCTTATCTCTTAGTGTTCTATGACGGCATGTGCCAAAGAACTATAGCTGCCGCTACTGTCACATCCATACTGCTTCTTCTACCTTTCTCTCTCATTTTCGGCTCTCCAGCTCATGGAGCTAGTGTTAAGTTTCTGCCACTTTAAAAGCAGAGCAGATAAACAAACTCTTCTTCCCCCTCCCCTCGCCCCGAGACAGCCTCTTATTTATGCTGGCTACTTGGGTAAGCAAGTTTGTCTGATTGTGCTGGCATTGGTTGTCTGTGGTTCTTTGGTGTTTGCCCTCATGGAGTCCCAAGAGGCAAGGGAAACAACAGGGACATTGCAGCAGCAGCAACTCTGGGACTTTTCCTCAAAAGCGAGAGTCAAGTAGTGAAGGGAGCAGCGGGGAGGCCATGGCTGCAGCAGTTTTTTAGTGTTTGCTCTTATGGAGCACCAAGAGTCAAGGGAAGCAGTGAAAATGTGGTGGCAGCACCCTCAAGTTATCCATGGGTCATATTAAACTCCATGATTTTGGTCCCAAGACCTGCCCTAAATTTATACATGAGATTGGCTTGTACATGGGTAGATATGTTACTTCAGTAGTATTATCCTCATATTATCTATAGAAGAAGCAAAGACTGAGGTAACATTGGCTTGCCTAAGGGCCATTACCTGTTGAGTCCATAGATGAGGCAAGATACCCCAAGAGAATTCATGATTGGGGTTCAATCTTCTGGCATGTTAGGAGTGTTTAATTATTTTAAAATCAACTATTACATAGAGATTATGCTCTGGGCTGTCCCCACCTCTCTTGAAATTTGCACCTTTTATTCATCCCAGGGTGAGGTCTTTCCATCTTCTGAAGGCTTTTGATCCAGCAGCACGCTTCTGCTGGCAGAGTGAAAAAAAGGTTAGAAGAAGATGAAAAGTACAATTATTGTTGTTGAGCCCTTGCTTGCCCTAGTGTCCTCTGTTCCTCTGGAAAATCACTGGTAATCCTTGGGGCTGCAGAGGGTCCTGCTGACAGGGGGAACTGCGGAGTCCAATACTTTAAAAAAAGCAGTATGTGCCTATATATTGTTTCCATAGTCCACACATGCACTTCCAACTTCCAGGGTGCATTTTGGGGACTGTGGAGAACACCCACATTGGTGTGTGTAGGGGAGTTCTTTGGCTGCAGTTGTTCAGCTGTTGTATGGAGCAGTGGAAAGGAATGGTACTCTATTTGGAAACACTTTTGTCCTGTATTTGATTCCCAGCTGTTAGGGCAGTAATTGAAAAGCAGTTCATTCTACTGTGTCCTGGTTGCAAGATTCCCAGAAGTATCTGGCTGGTTAGGGTTGACAGTCACTGATACAAACATGCCTTTAAAATGGGCTTTCCCATATAGTTGTATGCTTTTGATTCAAAACATATGCAGATGAAGACAAAGCATCTTAATACAGTAATAGACCAACAAGTGCAAGAATGATGTATACAAGGATGTGTTTTCTGTTGCCATTTTTTCCAAACATATTTTTATGCACACAGAGTGCAATCCGTTTAATGTATTTGACGTGCCTTATTAAATTCTAATAAACATTACGGTGCATCTTTAAAATACAGTCTGTTACATTAATTTTTTATCATTATCAAGTGACAGTATGTGTAAATGATGAGTATGTATGGGGCATTGTTTTGTTTTAAAATAATTTCATATGCTTATTTGTACCATTCTATATTCTTATAAACAAAAAACTCTGTGAACTTTGTGTTTGAGGAGATGCTTAGCTTCATCATTCTGACAGGGGCATTCTTACCTGGGACAGCTCAGGATTTCATTGCCCCAATAAAAAACTATGTACCAGTTCCTAGTCCACACATCTGGTCATATATCTGATTAGTGTGATATATTGTTTAGTTTTAAGATATGGTAATTATACAGAAGGGAAGCATTAGTAACTGAGCTATTGGTTGGATTTAGAGAACATTTGGAAGGAAACTCATTTAATGCCTGTATGTCACAGTATTGGTTTCCTAAATAGGCCTTTATTTTTTAACATATCTTCTCCAGCCATGAAGAGTAAAGTTGCCTTCCATATTCAATTGAAACTGAATCCAATATATTTGATTAATGTATACGGTGTTATACTGGAAAATACATTCCACATCCGAATAGAATCATAAGTGATCTTGTACCAAAAATGACTTACCCAATTTTGTTCTCAAAAAACTTGTCTCTCAAGCCTTACACTCCCATGTAATATATTAATAGTGTATAACCATTTGATTACATTTGCCAGACTTATGTAGTGTTTATGGATGCTGCAATTTTTCTCAAAAGTATAATACTTGTGTGTGTGTGTTTTAAGTTTTGAAATGTAAGTTGAATTATGGAATGGTGATCTGGACTTTTTGTCTCAAGACTGGTTCTGGCTTTAAAACAATCCATTTTAGAGGACAACATGCATGGGCTTCTTCATATTTTTGAAAATGTATGTGTGCATGCACACTAAGTGTCTAAACAAGAGACATCTGCCAGGCTTGGAGGGACAGCATTAGCCCTTCAAAAGGCATCTCCCTTTTGTCATCCATACTCCCCACTCCAGATTTGCCCCAGAATGGCTGAAAACACTCTTCAGCATAGATTTGTGGCATATGGGAGAGACAGGAACAGAAGGTTAAATAGTATGGTATAACAGTTTGAGAATTGGACTGTGACTCTGGAGACCAACTCCCTGCTGAGCCATGGACCCACTGAGTGATCCTGGGCAAGTGTTATGCAGTTGTGTGTCCCCTTCTGCTTCTGCTAAGTAGGATGATACTCTTTGAGGGATCTATCTGAGCTACTGCTACCCACTGATTTTAGCCCCCCCCCCCCTTCACTAGTAACTCAGTGGAAGTTACTGAAGGAATCTGTCTTGTTCTTTCCACCTGCCTCTGATGGACAAGTACACTCACATCAAGCAAAAAGCATGTGAAAAGAATTTGGAAAGAAAGGAGTCTTTAAAGGAAGCTTTATTCTGAACAGTAATTTACATTAGTAAAAGGGTATCTCTTACATAAAAAGCACCTTGGTTCAGGCACATTTAGAAGAAATTACAAAGTTACTGAATAGTCTAGGTCATATCCAGACAAGATCACAAAAATAAACACAAGCTCTAACATGTCTAGCTACATATTTCATCCTATTCTACTCACAGTCTTGAAAAAGTGTCCTTAGATGCAGCAGGCTCCCTGCCCTTTTGCCTCTGTTCTTCTCTTTGCCTCATGACCACTTGAGGTTTTTACAATTTTTTTCTTGGAAGTATCTCAGAGCTTTGGCATATCACCCAAATGGTCATCTCATTGAGCAATTGTCCCTTAGCCTCTGTGATTCCAGTAAATGCTGCTCAACACCATCACTTTATTAACCCTTTGGTTATCTAGAATGGAGCCTGTATCCCTCAGCTGTGTTGCCCAAGTAATGGGAGAGCCTATTATCACAGCAAGTCACTCACTCTCAGTCTCAGAATAAAGCAAAGACAAACAAGAAACCCTGTGATAGGTTTGCCTTGGGGTTGTCGTAGGCTGTACATGTCTTGAATGCACACAACAACACAATCAAAATAGGCATAACAATAACAGAGCATCTAATTAACTCAAAACAGTAGTTTATCTTTGCCTCTAGTGAAGGCAGGTTTAGGGCATAGTAGAAGGAATAGGTCTGCTGTGATTTTTTCATCTCAATTTACTTATACAACAAGGGTGGGCACCTGCTTTTTACAAAAAAGACTCAGTCCTTGGAAACATTCATGTTGATGCTAATTTTTAACCCCAATGTTAATTAGGGAATTAATTTGTTAACATAAAATGTCTAGGGTGAAAATTAATAAATCATTTGCATTGTTGTTGTGGTGGTGGTGGTGGTGTGCCTTCAAATCATTTCTGACTTATGGTGACCCCTAAGATGAGCCTATCATAGGGTTTTCTTGGCAAAAAATCTTCAAAGAGGGTTTACCATTCCCTTCCTCTGAGGCTGAGAGAGAGCAACTTGCTGTGACAATGGGCTCTCCCATAGTTGCATCTCAAAAACATACACACACAAAAACTAATTTTATCATGTCCATAATCCAGCAGCGGGCATCAGTTGACAGAACTGGTTCCCTCTGTGAAATTGGGAAGGGTGGTTACCTCATCAACCAGCCTGGTCCACAGGGCTGTGAAACATCCTGGAGTTAGTTTTCAGATGGTACCAAGGACTCTAGAAGTCAGGGGAGGCAAGAGGAAGAAGATCAAAAGCATTTTTTCCTTTTCTCTCAATGTTACTACTTCTGCTCAGGTCACTGAAGGAATGGAGAACTGTCTTTGCTTTATCCTGGTGAAATTAAACTCTGGACAATCTATTTCAAGATTTCAGAGATGGTCTTTTGGGGGAGAAAACATGTCACAGAATAGTGCTTCTCAAGCACTGATATGGGGGACTGGCAGTTTTGTTTTGTTTTTGTTTTGCTTTTTCAGCATGCCAGACACCACCACCATATTTGGGCCCATTGTCTGCAACTGTTTCTTTCCTGAAAATCTGCCAGGGATCAGATTTGTGTTTAAATAAATATGACTGTTAGAAAAAGTTTTGTCTTTCTCACAAATTAATCGATTCCAAAGGCATGCTGTGGCTATAATGAAGAGATCTTGCTTTCTGGGAGTTGGCACACCAGAAGGTAAATTAAGTAGCTTTAGTCTAGGAATGTGACGTTATGTGCTACAGTAGAAATATGTGTAAAAATATACAGTATTTCATTTCTATTTCTTTCCATATCCTGCATCAAATGCTCTGACTTCAAAAACCTTTCATTTGAGTAATTATAATTTGACACAAAAAGGATAAGGTAGTTGGTAAATGTTCTGTATAACTGTCTCCTTTCTACAAAAATGGATCTCATTTTAATTCTTTCCTTGCACTCTGGAATTTGGAGAGGCTCTAGAAATATGACAGGACTTGACAGACCTCTCTTACAACCTTGGTGATTTGAGAGCTTACACTCAGATTTAAAATTAAATTGTATTCGCCAGTATCTCTGGAGTGTCATAGACTTACAGCATTCTTTGACTTGCATATGCTTGGGAATTTTCTAGCAACCATGTTCCTATTCTGAAGACACATGCAGTTGTTACTGAAAGATATTTCTTCATATCAATTAATGTTTATTCTCTTTAGCTAGGCACTGGTGGGGTGGGGAAAGATTCTGTATATAGCGGCAAATGAGAGTAGAATTTCCAAACCTATAAAATGATCTTATACAGGTTTGATGAGAAAATTCATTGAGTCACCATAAGTCAATGGGTGATTTGAAGGGACACTAGAAAGAATCAGTGGAACTTACTCTGTAGCAGTTGTGTGTGTACAAGATTTAGAACTACAGCATTATCAAGGTTTCTTGCAGTAATTGCCATGGCTACATAAAATAGTAGCTTACACAAAATTTGCCTCTGATTCCTGTTCTGTGGATGCAAATTGAACTGCTGTATGAATTATAAAGTCTCAGTTTTATAAAAATACTGATTTGTGCAAAACAAAACTAATCATAGCTTTAAAATTATGCATGTTGATTTTGGTATTCAGTAAAATTCTCAAGATCCCCCCCCCCCCAAGTAAGAATTGCTATTCAATATGTTTTCTTTTTCTGTGAGATGAAGGTTGACCCACAGTGTAATAATTTAGAAGCCTGTAGAGGAATATTGGATTCAATGCCTGTTTAAGTCCTTAGTTAAGTATGCATTTCACAGTTCCACCAATTCTCTCTAATTGAAGCACATTTACTCTCCCCCCAAAAAGATTCATTTATATTTGAAATTCTAGATTGCATTCTTTGACTAATGAAAGAGTGATTTGAGGTTACAAATATTCTATTTGGTTAACATAAGCTATATAATATATTTCTTGGTTCCTATCATAGAATCAAACATCAGATGAGGAAGAGAGTAGTAGTGGTAGTGAAGAAGTGGACTATGATGAAAAAGAAATAGAAAAAGATGAGGGAGATGAACAAGAGGCAGTAGATCATAATTCTAATCAAGCAGCTCAAAATGAGGAGAGGATCAACAAATCAATAAAGAGTGAAAAAGAAAATCAAGTGGCTACAGAAACTGTAGAGGTAAGCTATTTGCAAAGTTATTTATACCCAATTATCCATTGTAGTGTGAGACACATGCAAGAATATATTTTTATGTTATATGCATGGCCTTAGTTTTCAGATTTTTATTTTAGTCTTTAACAATTGTTTATATTGTTAAATTCTGGACTGCAGGACATAACCAATGTGGAGGTTTGATTTGAGTCTGGAAACCTTTATTCATTCTGTTGAACATGTTAAAATTTATTTCTTCAATGATACCCCAGGATCAGAAATCATCATATGAAGAAGAGATTGGTGTTGGTGATGGTGACAAAGAAGAAGGCAACAGTAATGACAAGGAAGTCAGAGACAAAAAACAAAATACAACAGAACATAAAGATAATCACACATCTGAAGATGTGGGACAGACCAGCAAATTGTGTGAGAGTAAGAAAAATGATCACGTGACTACAAAAACTATACAGGTAAATCACCCTTTCATTTTCAGCATTGTTTCTGTCAGACATATATATTCCATTATGTAGTACATGTGAATTATATATATTCCATTATCTACTGCATGTGAATTATATGTCAGCATTACAGCAGATTCTTCTAGTATTTAACCAAGAGAAAAAATAATGAACAAAATAATAAAAACACACATTGAAGAAGTCTGAAGTAGGGTTTCCCCACTTTTGTTTATTTGTTTAGCAACATCAATGGACACAGCACATGATAGGCTGCATCCCACTGCAGAAATAGTCCAGTTCGACACTGCTTTAACTACCATGGCTCAGTGCTATGGGATTTTGGGAACTGTAGTTTTGTGAGATGTCTAGCCTTTTCTGTCAGAGAGCACTGGTGCCACAACAAACTACAATTCCCAGAATTCCATAGCATTGAGCCATGGCAGTTAAAGTCATGTTAAACTGGATTATTTCTGCAGTATGGATACTTCCATAGAGAACAAAAGTGCATGCCCTGGCCTCAAGGACCTTGGAGTCTAAAATTCTACAGAAGGGAGGTGAAAGAGAAAGAGGATATGGGGTACTCGAGAAACAATATACAGTTATTTTAATTACATATGCTTAGGTTTGTTGCAGGCTATGTTGCTAGAAACTACTGGGTTTTGAAAAGGAAGCTGAAGAAGGGAAGAAATGTGATATTATGCAGATATTTTGGGGGAGGTCTCAGGTATATGGGGAAATAGCTAAGAGTATTTGCAAAAGTAGGAGACATGTGGAAAATGATAGAACTGTGTAAATGTAGGGATCTATTAATGTGTAATTTTGGAGAGAGACCCTCAAGGAGCACTCCCAAGATTTTCATTTATTTAAGCACATCATGATCTTTGTTTCTGACATAATTATTGAGCTGTAGCTGTGAAAAAATTGTGCAATATTCAGTGCCTTGTAGAAGTATTCACACATGTGCACCCTTTTTTCACATTTTGCTGTTTTACAACCTGGAACTTAAATGGATTTAATTGACCTTTCATGTACACAAGATCCTCAACACTGTGAATATACACAATATTTTTGATGAAGTGCAAAATTTACATCAAAAAACCCCCAAATCAAGCTGACACAACTTGATTGGTGACAATCTCTGCAAAGCACAGTATATTTTGTACAGTGCGCCTGTGCCATATGCAGGCTTGCTGTACGTGGATTTGAGCTTATGCGTACAGCAAGCCTGGGAGGACAAAATAGTGTATGCTTCACAGACATGCACGCAGCGCCACATACAGGAGTGTGCCACCATAGAAACCAATAGGATTTGAGTGTACACGTTTTTCCTCATGCACGGGGGGAGGAGTCTGGAATTGATCCCCCCTGTATAGGAAGGGCCCACTGTAGAGTTATTTGAAAATGCAAGAGTACATTTGAGTAGTGTTCTCATATTCCTTTTAGAAAATTCTTTTAAAAACCTGTCACAATCAAATACTTGCATTAAAAAAACCAATGTTACACTTTTTTTGTTTTGTTTTGTTTGCTTATGTATAGGAAAAAGGTGATATCTCAGAAGAAGATACAATTAAGCAAGGTGGGGAAATATATACAATTTTACTTTCAGCATTTAATATTTACAGTTTGGGTTCCAGAAATATTAAACTGAGCACTGAACTCCTGGTCAGAACAAAGGAGTTTTCTGTGTTTTCTAAAGGAGTCCTAGCTCTTTTGGGATTGGTAACTTTCATGTCAGTGTCTTTCTCAATACTCCTTAGAGTATCCAGTATTGGCTGTGTAGGATTTGTTAAGGATCGTTCTCAGGTCAGACCATGAACTTTTTGTTCCTTAGACAATGTTAAGCTACTTGTGTATCAAAAGAGAGTCCAAGTCAAATTAAGAGAGAGTCAAATTATGTCTGCCATTCTGAGGTGATCTTAGCAATGCAGAATAGTCTGCTTTAGCAACAAGAGAACTCAGAAATGTTAGGCAACCTTGTTGGATGGGTTATGTGCTGTTTTCTTGCTTTCATGTTGAGCACTTCCTCCCTTGCATTGCTTTTAAAAGTTTTAGACAAAACATTTCTCATACCCATTAATATTAAATCCTATCATCTGTCATAAGCATCTGGACTCCACTTTTAAACACAGCAGCTAAAAAGTATGGCCTAAATAAAACTGAAATTCTTGAGGTTTGGCTATGAAAAGCTCTGATATTAAGTTTTAAGTTTGATACAATTGAAAAAGAGCTTAATACAAATGGTTGCTAATCTATTATGTTATTTTTAGAGAATGAGAAAGCTGAAGTTCATGCTACAAACAGTTCTTCTCCAGCAGTTGCAGGCAGTCATGACAAAACATCTGGAAGACTACTGGACAAGGCAAAAAGGGTAAAAACAATTAAAGAAAACCTATGCAGCAGTACAGCAAAAAACAAACAAACAAACAAACAAAAACAAAACAGCTCTTATTCATCCATCTGAAAAATACCTTCAACCTTGTAAAAAAAATTCTGTTGCATTATATTTACCTTTTTATATCTCCCTTCCCTATTAAATTAATGTTAGAATCTGACCCTGTTAAAGCGAAAACATGCATTATTCTAGCCCCTGTAGTTGCCCTCTCCTCTCTACAGAGTAAGGAACAGCATGGTCTGAAGACAGAGGCAGTTAATGGCTGGGATCATATTTATGTTTAATCTCTTGAAGAGTCTATGCAGATGCGCTTGATAAATACTATTTAATGTATAACTATATAATAGTAGAGAATGTTGCACTATGATTGAAGTCCAGGGTTTAAATCCCCATTCAGTCATGGAACCCCCCCCCCCTTAGGCAAATCACACTGTCTCAGCTTCAGAAGGAGCCAAAAGCAACCACCATAACCCTGAACAAATCTTGCCAAGAAAACCCTGTGGTAGGGTCACTTTAGGGTTGCCATAAGTCAGAAACACTTGAAGGTACACAACAACATATACAGCGTGCCCGCATTATATGCGGACGTGCCTTTATGCGGCTTCCAGCATATGCTAGAAGCTGTGTCAAAAAAACCCCTCTCACACCCCGGCAGAAGCAATGGGGCACATGCCCACAAAACGTGCCCCATGCCACTATTGATGTAAACAAGCAGAAGTGCACAGTTCAAGCAATCTCCGATGCCTTTGGAATCACCGGCAACTCTGGAGCTTCGGCTTTATCAGGAATCCTCCTCCCAGTTGTTGATGAAAACAGACTGGAGCCAAAACTCTCTCCTCAGAGGTTTTATTCTTAAGTTGCTGTATTTACAAATATACATACATGATCAACAAATCTCTTCAACCAGCCATCCACTACTCCACCAACCTCTTTTGGTGATTCTTCTTCCTTGTGTCACCTACAATGTTGTCCCCTCAGTCAGGAAGATTGTACATTTTAAACCCAGGCCTCAAAGCCTAACAGCCACACCGTGTACACAAGCTCCAATCATTCTAATGGGGCTGGAGCATACACATTTTTTCTCTTACTTGGGGGCGGGGTCCGGAACGGATCTCCGCGTAAGGGAAGGGCACGCTGTAAAAGCAATCAGTCTTTACATGGTGAGCTTGCAGTTATTGGAGGCATGCTTATATGCCCAGCTCTTATGCTTGTCCTCTCTTTAGACATAACATTTGTACAGAGAAATCATGAGGAATTTAGCAAGACTCTTACTAAGTTATTTAATGTACTTTTCCTGGCTTTCCAGTATCAGTATGAGGTACCCAACTGAATGTAGATCACACTTGTTAAGTGACAATTTAATCTGAGCTGAGTCATCCCTTTTTCATGCGATTTTGCATGTTCTCATTAAAATCTCATAGAATCATAGAGTTGGAAGAGACCACAAGGGCCATGCCAGTCCAACATCCTGTCATGCAGGAACACATAATCAAAGCAACCCCAACAGATGGCCACCCAGCTTCTGTTTAAAAACCTCCGAAAGAAACTCCACCACTGTTGAACAGCTCTTACTATGAGGAAATTTTTCCTAATATTAAGATAGAATCTCTTCCCTTTATCTACATTAGAGGCTTAGTATGCTGCCCTCAGACTTCTGTAAATTATTTCTTTACAACATTTTTTTTTTGCACTTTGAACATATTCTAATATTTGCCAAATTATTTTGGCTACAATGAAAAATGGGGCTGCCCGACTCACCAGGCCAGCCCAGTTGCTTGTCAAGTCGACTTGTAGTTTGATTTCCTAGGAAATAAGTTACAGCCCTTTACTATGAGGCGAAACAGATGGGCAGGAAAAAGTGGCTTGAAGCTGCCTTTTCTAAAGCGATATTGAAACCCCTCCAACTGCACCACCAGCTCTCAAGGCAGCTGGAGTGTTCATATCATGACCACTTTATATGGCTTCAAACCAGGAAGAAGCGGGAAAAAACTGCTTGTTTTTGAAACAGCTTTTCTTGGCATTAGGCACCTAGAGGGCACTTTCCTGCTGGCTTTAACACATGTGTCATCTAAATGCCATGCCTTCAAGCCAGCCTGAAAGCACCTCTTTTTTCCTGTCTGTTTGGTCCTAAAGGGGCTTTACAGACCACCCAACAGGTGCAGTTTGTCACCCCAGAGGCTCCATCCCGGCACTTCTCCAGGCCATTCTCCATAGACTGGAAGCAGGGTACAGCAGGCACCCTGGGTGCCCGCTGTACCCTGCCATCCCCTGCATTGCCGAGGGGAGAAAGGGGCCGCCGCAACGGCTCTTTCCCCTCGGAATCCTTGGCGCAGCCATGTAAAGGCCGCCCCAAGGACCAGGCGCAAAAAGGAACTCCATTTTGGAGCTCCTTTTGGTGCCGCTGAAAGGGCGCCCTCCAGCGGCACCATGACATCAGGCATGCACCGCATTGTGTAAACACGGTGCACACCAGAATGTTTTCATGGCGCGCATGTATGGACGGCACCATTTTAAAATGGTGCCATCTATACATGCTAGGGTTAGGGAGAGGGTGTGAATGCTGCACCCTCCCTAACCCTAATCGTGCCGCCAAAGTCTCTTAATTTATACTATATGACAACATCTTTTTAAATTATATAACTTCAGATGAAAGAGGCTTAAATACTTAAATGTCTGTTCTTGTTTTTTAATGGGAAATTCATGTTAGGAATATTTTTATCGATGGGTCTCAGGCTTGACTTTCTATATAAAGACAGGATTTAAAAGAAAGAAAAAATCAGGAAGGCATCTTGGAATATGGAGTCACCTACTTTTAGATTAAAGTAGTAAACCAAATAAGTTTTTCAGTATGAAAGCAGAATAATTTGCTAGGGATATAGCTCCATTTATATTGTGAACATAATCTGTTTGGATGTTGTAAACAAACATCTGTTATCAGTTATCTCATGCAGTTGCATAATGCTTTGTGTTTCAGTAATTTATTAGGAATGCTGACTCTTTAACCTATTTCTGTTGGCTATAGTCATAATACTGCTGAATGGGTTATAAATGAAATAATGTGCATATTCCCTTGGAAGTAAGCTCCATTGAACTCAAGTGGGATTGAATTCTGAGAAATCATGGGGCACAGTACATGGATTTGAGTCAGAATTTTAGTCATATCACTAGAAATATGCATCATTTCATACTATCTCAAGATAGGGGTAAACTTGCTCAGGCTGCTTTTCTTTTAACTACAACATACTGTATAGCCATTTTCAGTCTTATATGGTCATTCTAAGGGTTTTTATCATTTTGTCTCTGTGTTTTAGTTTTCTTTTTTTAAACGAAAGTCTTCAAGAGAAAAGAATGCATGCAACTGTGATGAAAACCAACTTGAAAAACTACCTCAGAGTGAACAGGAATCAAGAAATCAAGTGTGTGTATCTAATGAAAAGAATAAAGATGAAAACCAGAACCATGGTGTAGGAAATCAAAGGGAGCTGCCACCAGCAAATAGGGACAGAAAGACATCCTCTACCTGTGTAGTACTATAATGTTGAAATGGATGGTACTTGTATATATATGATGTCATGGCTGGTAGCTTGCAAGCAAGTTATTTCCATTTATACTTGAAAACAATAATAGCTTGTATGTAATGATTACAGTGATGGATTTGTGTTTGTGTAAAATGTACATACATATTCAGACTGATTTAGATGATTTGGAGCCTGATTCCTAATATTTATTTGTATTCATAATTTTAATTACTGCAACAAATATGGGTATCACAGTTTTACAGAAGTGTTGTGGCCTTAACTCTTAAGTGTTGTAATAAAAATATATTTTTGTACTTCAAAAGCTTGATTAAGGCATTTTATCATTTCTTTTTCCTAAGCCATTCTGTAGCTGTAAATGCACATTGTAAATACTCTTTTGGTTCAGGAAAAAAGCCAGCAGAATTACTATTTTAAATTGTTTCTTTTCTGATTTGATTTTCAAAGTAAGCAATAAACTTCAAATGTATTTAATGGTGCCATATCTCTGTAGTAAACATTTCTTTTTTGTTTTCTTAGGTTTTCAGGCAGTTCTTTTCACAGATTAATGGAAATAGTGTTCTCCTTTGTCACTACTATGACTCTCATTCTGAGGCATCTTACTTAACTTGAAACTGTAGAAACATAACTGGGATTGGATATGTGCAGGGAGAGAAGAGGCTCGGCTGAACTCCAACAAATGTAAAACTTATTTCCACTTTCCTAATTGCTGCCATCTAGTTTCATTGAAGTCAGTGGAATCTTGAAATTTGACTAGAATGACAGTAGTCTTCTCACAGGATTTTTTAAAAGAGAGAATAATAAACTTATATGGAAACACATTACAAGGGGTTTGAAGGGAACTTTCAGTGTGCTGGAAAGACAAAACACATGTCTGTGATGGAAATCATTTTAAAAACCCTAAAGGCTATCAGAGCGGCTTACAACTATTATTTTTATTAGACGGTTCCCTGTCCTCAGGCTTACAATCTAAGAAGACACAACACAAAAGGAGAAGGGAATGGTGGTGGGGAAGGGAATCAGGTCCAAAAGTTCTTCTGCCTGGCCCAAGGCAGATGGACTGGAGGGAGGGCTCTGCTTGATACTCTAGGACAGGCCGGATGGAGTTTGGCCTGTCCTTTCACTCCCTCCTGGGCAAGACAGTGCAGCATGGAGAGAGGTCCAACGGTGCTGCTAGGCCTCTCCTTCACTTCCTCCTGGGTAAGACGGTGCAGCACACAGAGAGAGCCCCTCCACCCGAGGCCAGGCCTGATGTTGTTGCTAGGCCTCTCCAGTCCTTTCACTCCCTCCTGGGTAAGATGGTGTAGCATGGAGAGAGGACTGCTCCACCTGAGGCCAGGCCTGACGGCGTTCCCAGGCCTCTCCAGAGGTAATGGAGGTAAGCTATTGCTATATGGATATATTATGTTTTCACTTAGTGCTGTCTCTATCCCCTTTATCTCTATATCTAAAAGGAAATAATAAAGAATATGTACTTCCTGTGCAGCTTTACCTTCATGTTCTAAAAAGCAGGATTATTTCACAGCAGGTAAGGACATAGTGGATGATGGACAGGAAAATGAGGTGTACTTAGGGGTGAAACACCATGCCTTTGCACCGGCTTCCAGGTGGCTTCAGAGCGCGGCATTTTAATGCCACACGCTCTGAAGCCACCCAGAAACCAGCATCATGCTGCCTACCCGTGGGCCAGCTTCAGGGCACTCTTGTGGTGCTGCATTTACATGCCACAGGAGCACCATAAAGCTACAGCAGGGAGGGAAAAGCTGGCTTTTTGCTGAGTCAAAAAGAAGCAGCAATTTGCCACTTTTTTGGGAAGGAGGGGAAGACAGGTTGGGGCTGTGGTGTACAGTTGCCGCAGCCCCAACCCAGCTCTCTCGGGCAGCTTCAAGCTTTCCCTTCGAGGTAGTTTGTTTCACCACTAACTTCATCTTTTGGTGCTCTAATCCTTTAAAAAGTCCAATATGCTCTAATGCTTCTAAAAGACTGCATGTGCTCTATATACATTTCTGTCCTAAATAAAGGGGACACCTGGGATTGTAGCAACTATTGAACCATCCCATATAACTAAAATAATGCTCAAGATTTTACAACAAAGATTTTTAGCATATACAATGTGAGAAATGCTAGATGACTAAGCTGGATTCAGAAAAAGAAGAGGCACTAGAGACTATATTACAAACATATATTGGCTAATGGAACACACCAAATAATTTCAGAGATAAAATCTGTTTGTTCTTTATAGATTTACTGTGTATCCCATCCCTTATGTTGGTCAGCCTTGAAATGGAATGACCACTAATTATTTACATAATTTTAAAGTGTGTGGTAAAGAAATTAGAATTACTGAAGATTTTCTGAACCTTGGCTCAGTCATTAACCAAAATGGAAACTGTAATCAAGAAATAAGATGACCAAGAGTTAGAAGGATAGCTATTAAAGAACTAGGTAAATGTTAAGATATATCATTGAATGCCAAATTAGGACTATCCATAACATGATATTTCTGATTTTTATGTGCAGATGTGAAAGCTACACAGTGAAGAAAGCTGATGGCGGTGGGGGCGTGGGGGGTGGGAGCTCATTTGAAATGTGGAGGAGAATGTTTTGAGTACCATGGATTCCCCCAAAAGACAAATAAATGGGTCAAAGAGCAAATTAAGCCTGATAAGACTAAAACAGGATATCATACTTTGGGCCTATGATGAGATGACATGACTCATTAGAAAAAAATGCTGATGCTTGGTAAATTTAAACAGTAGAAGCAGAGGAAGGCCACATGGGGGTGAATTGACTCAATCAAGGAAGCTACGGCCCTGTGTTTTCAAATGCTTAATAACAGGATCTCTTGAAGGCCTGTATAAAGTCACCATTAACTGGAGTTAAGTTGATGGTGCAAACAGCAGAAGATGAGAACCTTGCAAACCTAATAGCACAGAAGCTCATTATACATGATGTCTTTACATTTGTGAGATTAATAGAGAACTAGGGAAGCATTCTTCAAAAAACACCCCAAATAAAGAAACATTGAAAATTGCTTCATAGATGTGTAGGGAGTCACCTGTTGAATAGAAGCTGCAATAACCAAACACATTTTTCATGCACGCAACCCAGAAGACAATACAGAATGTCTTGTCTATCACTTTTATTGCATTGATAAGTTTGGAGTGCTGTGTAAGTTGTATTTATATAGCATGGTCCCCATCGATTTAGAGCCATGATGCTGATGTGCACAGTGGCTTAGAAAGTTGTGCATGATGTCTTAGAAAGTTACACTGGTTGTGCATAGGAACAATTAACATCTTGGCCTTTATTTAGTGGCATCTTACAGAATACTGTTTTGCTGGCTAAAATTGACATTAAACCACCAAGGGAGATCATCTGGTGATCTGGAGCCTTGATGGTACTCAACTCTATCTCCACTTTCCAACCCAGAGAGGCAGTATATGTTCTAAATCATTGTCTGGAAACTGCAATGAGCTTAATGAAAATGGATAAACATTTAAAAAAGCTTGATTAATAGAACCTTTGATCTGGCAGCCATGATATGACCTGCTTGGGGTTATATCAGACTTCCTTTGAAATAAGAAGCGCAGCTTGGGTGTTCTGGACCCAGATTTTCAGGCCGCAAAAACAAACGGTACTCTGGCCTTGCTAAGTGACTGCTGCATCCATTTCTGAAGAAAAGGGGTTTTATTTACTTCAAAGTTGGAATGTATTGCTATGAAGGCACAGCACTTGGATTGCCTTTGAAGAGAGTCCAGAAATTTCAGCTTGAGCTGAATGCAGCTGCAAACTTTTGACCAGAGCCAATTATTGGAAGCATGTGATTCCATTGCTGTATAATCGTTTTTAATTCAAATCTGTTTGACGGCTAATACAAACTAACATGTATTACCTTTAAAACAAATGCTTCTGACCTTTGAAGGTAATCAGAAAAGCTGTTACTTACGTATCATACCATTACTTGACAAGCATCAAACCCTGTGGCATAAATCAGGGTTTTTCCTCCAATCCTGTAATGCATTTTTTTTCTAGAATACCTCTTTGGTCTAATGGGATTCAATGCTAAGATGTTGGCAGGGGGAGGGGTGTTGGTCAGGCAAAACATTGGTCTGTTGAAGATTTGGATATTATTTTTCTTGTTATTATTGTATTTCTGTTTACAGATTGGTTCGATTCCTTCAGTGCTCATCTTAAGGCAGAAAGGTAGGATATAAACATTTAAAATACACAAATGCAGGTGGGGAGCTGAGAAATGGAGATCAAATATAGGTCAGCCCCATTAAGTAGGTACTTAACGCAGGGATAAGTAAAGAGTGATGTTCCAGATGTTGTTGGACTGCAACTTCCAATATTTCTCACTATTGTGCTGGCTGTCCAATGCCTTCAGGGCTGCACTTTGCCCTCTCCTTGACTGAATCAGAATTAAGAAGGGGGAGATTTGAAGAGGAATTTCAATGGGAAGAGGTGGCAAAACAGTACCTTGCATTTCTCTGTGTTGAATTTCATTTTGTTAGCGTTGGCTCAGCTTTCTAGTCTATTCAGGTCATTTTGAATTTTGATCCTGTCCTCTGGGGTATTAGCTACTCCTCCTAATTTGGTGTCAGCTGCAAATTTCATAAGTATGCCCCCAATTCTGTCATCCAAATCATTAATAAAATGTTGAATAGCACTGGGCAAAGGATATCAGTTCAACTGAGACAGTGAGGAAATTGAAACAGTAAAAGAGTTCCCATACCTTGGATCAAACATTGATTGCAGAATCATAGAATTATAGAATCATAGAGTTGGAAGAGACCACCAGGACCATCCAGTCCAACTCTTTGACAGGCAGGAGTACAAAATCAAAGTACTCCCAACAGAGGACCACAGTGGCATCACTGGAAAGGTGCAAAGGGTGCGGATCACACTAGGTGACACCCCAGAGAAGGTGTGATACTCAGTTGGGCTCTTCTTCCCCTTTGTACAGGAGGGATGGACATGCGCCCTTTCCGGTTGCTCCATTGCCAGGCTTCTACCCTGGGGAGCAAACCTACGGTAGTGATGGAGGAACAGGAGGAGAGAATACTTGGCCTTCCCACTGTTCTGTCATCAGGCTTTCTCTCTGGGGAGGAAGCCTGGTGATGAAGGAGCAGGAGGGGTGGATGCGTGCCTTTCCCAGGTGCCACCCTTTGCACCAGGTGATACCCGGCTTAGCTAGTGATGGTCATACAGCTTCTGTTTAAAAACCACCAAAGAAGGAGACTACTCTCCGAGGGAGTGTGTTCCACTGTCGAACAGCCCTTACTGTCAGGAAGTTCCTCCTAATGTTGAGGTGGAATCTCTTTTCCTGCAGCTTTCATCCATTGTTCTGGGTCCTGTTCTCTGGAGCAGCAGAAAACAAGCTTGCTCCTTCCTCAATATGACAGCCCTTCAAATACTTAAAGAGGGCTATCATATCTCCTCTTAACCTTCTCTTCTCCAGGCTAAACATCCCCATTTCCCTAAAGTGTTCCTCACAGGGCATGGTTTCCAGACCTTGCACTTTTTTGGTCATAATGGAGGCTGCATACAAGAAATAAGGCTAGGAATGGAAAGTGCAACCCACAATTATCCCATTACAGTATTGGCAATGAATATCCCATTATTGGCAATGGGATAATTGTGGGATGATTCTGGAATTGACCCTGGTGTGATAATCTGAAAGACCTGGACAAGAGTCTAAGACAGTGGTCCCCATTCTGTGCTCTTGAAAGGATTTGGGACTTCATCTCCCAGACTCTTGGCCAACGTGGCTGAGGCTTCTGGGAGCTGAAGTCCTACATCTCTTAAAGGGCACAGTTTGGGGGGACCACACCACCGCCCTAAAAGAATCAAAGATATAAAACCGAGCACTCAAGTCAGACTCATACAAGTCACTGTATTGTATTTTGCAAAACTCCTGCTAGGAACTTGGAAGGCATCCTCCTAAAACCTTGAAGGGGGGAGGACTGGACTAGTAGGGCCTGGCTGCTGGCCAAGGTAGAAAGAAGAGAAAGAAAAGTTGTAGCTAACTCGTCGTCCCCTGCAGCCAAGGCGGGAAGCGGAGGGAGGAGTCTGGGGAGGAGGAGGAGAGCCAGCAGCAGCCAGGGGGGAAAGACAGAGCCCCGGCCGAGACTTCTTCTTCTTCCTCCCTGCAGCCTCTGGCCCCTGCTTCTTCGGCCACCCGCGGACCATGAGGAGCCCCTCCTGCTGCCTGGCCCTGGCCCTGCTGCTGCTGCTGCCCCTCTGCCTCGCCCAGCAACCAGGTACCAGGACTAGGGGACTAGGACTAAAGAGGGCAGAGGGAGGAGGAGGAGGAGGAGAGACCCCCAGAAGGGAGGAAGGGGCTGGGGGCAGATGGCAGCCCTCCAGGGAAAGGGACACTAGTAGTCTTCTTCTTCTCCTTCCCCTACTCCTCCACCTCCAGCCCTCACGCTCCCCTTCGCTTTCTCCTCCTTTCTGCAGCCTTCCAGGAAAGGGAGAGACACTCTCCTCCTCTTCTTTCTTCCTCTCTTCCTTCTCCTTTTACCTCCTCCTCCTCCTCCTCCTCCTCCTCCTCCTCCTCTTTCTTCTTCCCTTTCTCCTTCTTCTCTTCTTCTCCTTCTTCTTTTTCTTCCTCTTCCTCCCCCTCCTTCTCTTCCTCCTCTTCTCCTTCTTCTTTTTCTTCCTCTTCCTCCCCCTCCTTCTCTTCCTCCTCTTCCACCACCTCATCTTTTTTCTTCTTATTAATTTTCTCCTTCTTCTCCTCTTCCTTCTTTTTTTCTCCACCACTTCCTCCTCCTTCTCATCATCTTTTTCTCCTTCTTCTCCTCTCTCTTCTTCCTCTTCTCTTCTTCTTCCTTCTCTTTCTTCTTCTTCTCCTTCCTCTTCCTTCTTCTCTTCCCTCTTTCTCTCCCTCCTCCTCTTTCTCCTCCTCCTCCTCCTCCTCCTCCTCCTCTTTCTTCTTCTTTACTTCCTCCTCTTCTACCACCTTCTCCTTCTCCTCCTCCTCTTTCCTCCTCCTCTTCTTCTTCTTCTCCTCCTTCTCCTTCTCCTCCTCCTCCTCCTCCTCCAAGGGCAGGCACCTGGTCTGTGTCCTTGAAGACCCAGAAGTTGGCCCTTTGCTGGGTCTCCCTGGACCATGCTTGTAATATCCATCCTTGGAGTGTAATACTCTGGCCTAAGACATTTCAAATCAGGAACATCTGCTAGTCATGGAGAATCCTTGAGAGTATAAGTTAGTTGCAAGAAAAGCATTGTAAAGTAATGGTGATGATAATAATAATGATGATGATGATGATGATGATGATCTTGGACTGGTGGTTGCAGGGAACCAAAATGGACTGTTCCTTTTGACCCTACAGAAAGCATTCAGGGGTAGCTGTGTTGGCCATTTAACAAATCCAAACAAAGCTCCAATCAATGGATGGCCTTTATTGGCCAACTGAAATGCACAATATACTCCATGAGCTTCTTCATCAGCCAAGCTGTTACAAACCAACAAGAGGGGAAAAAACAACTGGAGATGTTAGTCAGATGCCTGCATGTTGTTTCAGTCCTTAGTAAAGATGTTATGATGGGGAGGATATCTTTTGCAGCAGGCTCCTCCTCCATTTGACCCTAGTATGCCACAGGATCCTACAGCACCTTTGAGTCCAACTGAAAGACAGATATTGGTAGCATGAGTTTTGGTAGTATTGAGCCTACTTCTCCAGATGCAATTGGGGGAGACCCTCTCTATGTTCTGCAGAAGCCCAGTTTTAGCAGATGTACTTGCTGCGCTGGTAGATTTAGCCAACTATGCCCTTATCCTGAAGGCATTCCAGTACTGCACATTAATGAATGGAATCATGTGCCAAATACACTTTCCACTTGGCCGAACCAGCAGAGAACATTTACATGAGCAAGCACATTCTCCAAGGCCCTCGTGTAGGTTTTGGCCATGTCCCAAGTGTAGAAGTTTAAACTATCATCATACATGTGACGCTTGATCTGGAAACTATACCAGAGTGTTTATGGCTGGAGTCATTGCTACACCAGGTTGCTGTGATTTCTTCTGAAATGATCTGATTGGGATGCCTTCTATGCTCTGTGCACCTAGGTAGTGATGTCCTGTTTTGGACATGATGTTAAAAGTGTTGCAGTTTTTAAAAAACCCAAATATGTCACTGTCGTGTTTTAAATCCTGACACAGAAATGGGCATTTGCTATTATTAACCTTTATTTATTATTATTATTATTATTATTATTATTAATCTTTATTTATAAAGTGCTGTAAGGAGCATACAATCTTTTAATTAGACGGTTCCCTGCCCTCAGGCTTACAATATACAAGATGTATGTATTCATAGGCAGGTTTTATGTGGCTGCCATGTATCCAGATGTGTGAATGAGTCTCTCCTCTGTTAAGGAGAGTTGAAGTCTTAGTTTTTTGTGGGTTTTTTGGGCTATGTGGCCATGGTTTAGAAAAGTTTCTTCCTGACGTTTCACCAGCATCTGTGGCTGGCATCTTTCTCTCACCAGCATCTGTGGCTGGCATCTTTCTCTGAAGATGCCAGCCACAGATGCTGGCAAAACGTCAGGAAGAAACTCTTCTAGAACATGGCCACATAGCCTGAAAAAAACATTAAAAACTATGGATGCCGGCCATGAAAGCCTTCGACTTTACAGAGTTGCAGTCTGCTGCTCACGCATTCTAAAAGGGGGATAGTTTTGGCCAAACATCTTTTCTGATGCCTGTGTTGGTGAGTGGATTACAGGCTGAATTCATTTCCCTGTCTCTCTTGGCGCCCTGGAAAAATCACTTCATCTCAGGTTCAAAACACACTTCAGAAATAATCCAGTTTGACACCACTTTATCTGCTCTAGCTCAATGCTAGGGAATTCTGGGGACTGTAGTGTTATGAGATATTTAGCCACCTTTGTCAGAGAGCTCAAGTGCTACAATAAAGTACAGTTCCCAGGATTCCCTAGTGCTGAGCCGGGGCAGTTAAAACAGCCTCAAACTGGATTATTTCTGCAGTATGTTTTGAACCAGAATCTCGGTTCTGGGAAATAGGAACACCAATGATTTCAAACAGTAAACAATCTGTTTTCTGACAAAACAGATTGTTTACTGACAGCCGGTCATCCAGGCAGTGTTCCAGTGTATTGTTTTTATTTTCTAAATGAAAACAGTGGTAAACAACTTAAGTGATAGGACTTACAACCTTGGTGCAAGAATGTACAATATAAAAGCTTTAAACTGTTTTGCTTGTTGAAAGTGCTAAGTACACAGTGATGATTGTATTAAATTCAATAATCATGATGAGGAGGCACTGTATTCTGGTTGCAGTGTTGGGCACTCAGGGCTGCTTTGATTTCCTTTCTACTTGTCCTATCTAGGTGGCTTCTCCTTTTGTACAAAATTTTGGTTTGTTGTTGACGTGGGACTGTACTGTGTAAATCTGACACAAACTTCCCTTTTTGGTAACTTCTGCAGCAAACTGAAGAGCTTACTGAGAGCTTGGTCCAATGCACAGCTTAGCTTGCTGTCATCTGTCATTCCAGAATGATTTCTTAAGATCAGGAAGGTACACATGTGAGTGAGAAAAACTCCAGCATTCTCTTTTGGTGTATAGTGGCTTTCTCTGTTTTTCTTGGAAGTTAGCTTTTTAAAATGGTAATGCTGTGAAAGGGAGGATAGCAAGATGACAAAGTACAGTATTCCCTAATTTGCAGGCACACAGTTTTATATGGTTTACACATGCAAAAGGATAGTTTTTCCTTGACTCTTTAAAATGCCTTTGTACTGGTGGTTTTGCTTTTTCTATAATTGTCATATGTTATTGGGGGGGGGCACAATTTTATTTGTTTGATTGATATTAGGATTTACACCTCTTGCGCAGGGCAGATGAAAAACACAAAGCAAAAATAATTAAAACACATGGGAAACTATGATTTCAAATCATGCATGAAATAGGAAACCCACCTGAAACACTTATAAACAGAAGCTAATACAACTGTCAAAAACCCAATCATAGTTTTTCCTTTGTTAGCTTGTCAGAACAACAGTGTCTTCCTGCAAATTTCATTTGTGACAGAGTTCCATAGCATAAGCACCATTCTTCCTTGCCTTCAACAGTCTTAACCTCAAATAAAATGGTTTCTGGAGCAATTTCCCGTAAAAATGGTTTCTGATGACCATGTAGGAGATTCATGTGAGCCAAGATGCCCTTTGAAGCAGCCTAGGCCTGAAATCAGCACTTTGAATTGTTTCTGGAAACAATTTGGACATTAATTGAATTATTTCACTACCAATGCTGTGTGTTACTTTTGGTTTGCTCTTGCTAAGAAATTGTCTATTGTGTTCTGAACTACAGAAGCTTCCAAAGTCTTGAAATGGAACTCCAAATAGAAAGCATAAGGGCAAGTATTTCCAGGACCAAGTAATCTTTCTGTATGACTAGTCTCAGCTTGCACATCAAACCAAGATAGTAAAAGATACAAGATCCCACTTGGTGCTCCAGGATGAGTAAGCACCTCCAGGTTGCTCATCTAAACCATTCAGCAGAAGTACAAAACCATCATGTCACATAGTGGAACTTCCACCTTCTGGATCAGTCTCCATTAATATCTTGTCTAGACTGAACTTCAGTTTGTTTATTCTCAATGTTCTTCACTGATTCCTAGGCAAGTGTTATATAAGCCTCACCAGTTTACCTCGTTCTGATAAAAACAATGTGCTGGTGCTACTTCCAAACCTCCTTATCACTTTCATGTGCTTTCCCATTTGGCAAATGCATTTACTGCACTTTAAAAGAAAGAGAATGAACGTTTACTCCCCCCCCCCCCTTCACCTTTACAAAGCAGTCAGAATTTCTGTTCAGGGTAAAACCCATTTCTTTTAACTCTGAGACTGGTTAAAACACTGTGCAACATGAGCAGTTCTTGGCTGAAGGATCAGTGCTTCTGAAGATTAAAGTGAAGTAGCATTCTTTGTAGCACACAAAATATTAATATTTCACCTGCAGCTTTTTGTTCAAGTTCACTAACTGAATGTTGTCAATTCATATCTGAGTGCATAAGATTTGTTTAATTATTGCTTGTATGTGTGTGTGAGAGAGAGAAAGAGAGAGAGAGAGACTGAGCAAAATGTGGTGGGGAGGTAAATTTAAGTGAGAAACATGAACCAGTACCCATATATGAAGGAGGCAGTGTTGCATAGTAGTTTGAGTGTTGGACTGTGACTCTGGCGACCAGGGTTCAAATCCTGCTCAGCCTTGTTACAATCTCTCAGCCTCATCCCCACCATTTTGCAATGGCAAAACCTCCTCTAAACAAATCTTGTGAGGGGAAAAAATGATGGGGTATCCATAAATTGGAAAGGACTTGAAGGCACACTAAAAAAACAACAAAAACCCATATGTGATCAAAACACACTACAGATTAATAGCACTGAGCAAGCGTAGTTTAAGTGGTCTAAAACTGGATTATTTCTGCAATGTGTTTTGGACCTATAACTCTTCTCTCTTTAAAAACACTTAAGATGACATCACACTAAAGCAATCTCCTACAAGATTATTTCTTATAATCTGGTTTATGTTTAGTGTATCATAGAATCATAGAATCATAGAAATTTAGAGTTGGAAGAGACCACAAGGGCCATCCAGTCCAACCCCCTGCCGTGCAGGAACTCCCAATCAAAGCATACCCGACAGATGGCCATCCAGCCTCTGCTTAAAAACCTCCAAGGAAGGAGACTCCACCACCCTCCGAGGGAGTGTGTTCCACTGTCGAACAGCCCTTACTGTCAGGAAGTTCCTCCTAATGTTGAGGTGGAATCTTTTTTCCTGCAGTTTGCATCCGTTGTTCCGAGTCCTGTTCTCTGGAGCAGCAGAAAACAAGCTTGCTCCCTCCTCAATGTGACATCCTTTCAAATATTTAAACAGAGCTATCATATCACCTCTTAACCTTCTCTTCTCCAGGCTAAACATCCCCAGCTCCCTAAGGCGTTCCTCATAGGGCATGGTTTCCAGACCCTTCACCATTTTAGTCGCCCTCCTTTGGACATGCTCCAGTTTCTCCACATCCTTTTTGAATTGTGGTGCCCAGAATTGGACACAGTATTCCAGGTGGGGCTTGACCAAAGCAGAATAGAGTGGCACTATTACTTCCCTTGATCTAGACACTATACTTCTATTGATGCAACCTAAAATTGCATTGGCCTTTTTAGCTGCTGCATCACACTGTTGACTCATGTTCAACTTGTGGTCTACTTGGACACCTAGATCCCTTTCACATGTTGTCTCATTCAGCCAGGTGTCCCCCATCCTATATCTGTGCATTTCATTTTTCCGCCCTACGTGTAGGACCTTACATTTCTCTATGTTAAATTTCATTTTGTTAGCTTTGGCCCAGCTTTCTAGTCTATTCAGGTCATTTTGAATTTTGATCCTGTCCTTTGGGGTATTAGCTACTCCTCCCAATTTTGTGTCATCTGCAAATTTGATAACTAGGCTCTCAATACTGTCATCCAAGTCATTAATAAAGATATTGAATAGCACTGGGCCCAGGACAGAACCCTGTGGGACCCCACTTGTCACTTCTTTCCAGGATGAAAAGGAACCATTGTTGAGCACCCTTTGAGTTCGGTCAGTCAACCAGTTACAAATCCATGTAACGGTTACCTTGTCTAGTCCACATTTTACAAGCTTGTTTGCAAGGATGTCATGGGGGACCTTGTCAAATGCCTTACTGAAGTCAAGATATACTATATCCACAGCATTCCCTTCATCTACCAAGCTAGTAATTTTATCAAAAAAAGAGATCAGATTTGTCTGGCATGACTTGTTTCTCTGAAACCCATGTTGGCTTTTTGTGATTATGGAATTATCTTCCAGATGTTCACAGACTCTCTGCTTAATGATCTTCTCCAGAATCTTTCCTGGTATTGATGTCAGACTAACCGGACGATAATTGTTGGGATCCTCTTTTTTCCCCTTTTTGAAGATTGGGCAAACATTTGCCCTCCTCCAGTCTGCAGGGACTTCTCCTGTTCTCCAGGAGTTCTCAAAGATGATTGCCATTGGTTCTGATATTACATTTGCCAGTTCTTTCAATACCCTAGGATGTAGTTCATCTGGTCCTGGAGACTTATATTCATTTAGATTAACCAGGTATTCCTGTACTGTCTCCTTATTTATTCTGTGCTGGAATTCCCCTATTCTGTCCTCTGCCCCATCATCCTTAGGTTGGGCACCCTTTGCCTTTCCTGAGAAGACTGAAGCAAAGAAGGTGTTGAGCAATTCTGCCTTTTCTCTGTCTCCTGTGAACATTTGGCCATCTTCTCCACGCAGTGGCCCAACTGTTTCCTTCTTCTTCCTTTTGCTGCGGACATATCCAAAAAAGCCCTTTTTATTGTTCTTAACGTCTCTAGCAAGCCTGAGTTCATTTTGCGCTTTAGCTTTTCTGACTTTATCCCTACATGTACTGGCTATTTGTTTGAATTCCTCTTTGGTGACTTCCCCATTTTTCCATTTTTTATACATGTTCCGTTTAAAACTTAGCTCATTTGTAAGTTCCTTAGTCATCCATACCGGTTTCTTGAGACATCTCCCATTTTTCTTCCTCATTATATATGTATATGTATATTCATATTTTAACAATTTAGAAGGAAATGGCTCTATTCCTTCTCCCCTCCTCCTTGCTCAGGCAAATGCTCCTACTTGCTTTTCTGTTTCCCTCCAAGACAGAATAAGTTTTTGGGGACGAGGGGTGGATCAGAGCCTTACATCCCCTTTAACAACTCTCTCACACACCCCATCCCGCACTACAGTTTGAAATCACTGTTGTAGTACCCTTGAGACTAACTAAGAAAAAGAAGTTGGTAACACAACCTTTTGTAGACAAAGTTTACTACATCAAATGCATGAAGTGCCTAAGGGGCAGACCTTTGTTGCTATGAATGAGCAGATTGTGTATGTGATTGCAACTGATTGTCTTTGATTGTAACTGAATTATTGAATTATTGAAAGGTAATGAATCATAGAGTTGGAAAGACCACAAGGGCCATCCAGTCCAATTCCCTGCCATGCAGGAACTCTCCATCAAAGCACCCCCAACAGATGGCCATCCAGCCTCTGCTTAAAGACCTCTAAGGAAGGAGACTCCACCACACTCCGAGGGAGTGTACTTCACTGTCGAACAGCCCTTACTATCAGGAAGTTCCTCCTAATGTTGAGGTGGAATCTCTTTTCCTGCAGTTTGCATCCATTGTTCCGCGTCCTAGTCTCTGGAGCAGCAGAAAACAAGCTTGCTCCCTCCTCAATATGACATCCCTTCAAATATTTAAACAGGGCTATCATATCACCTCTTAACCTTCTCTTCTCCAGGCTAAACATCCCCAATTCCCTAAGGCATTCCTCATAGGGCATGGTTTCCAGACCCTTCACCATCTTAATGAAAAAGGTATGTTTAATTAATTGCACTGCCAGACATATGGTAACAGAGTTGTTACTCTTAATAGATAAACAGTGTGTGTTTGGGTTTGAAAACATATTTTGCATAAGCAGTAGTTGTCCACTGAGGGCTGTAAAGTGAGCCAATTAATAAGCCAAGATATGCATTTTTGTTCTTGTTATTGTCCTCGTCATGTTTTGGCTGTCTTCTTGCCAGTGCAAAGATGCTGGAAGATGGATTTTTGTATCATAACTGAATTTTAAAATTTATTTAAATATATGTTCTAATCCATTCACTGAACTAAAGACAATAGCACGTTGATTGTTAACGTGTCAAGTAGCTAATACCTTTCCGACTAAATTTTCTTTTGTTAAAACTCATAATGTTTTATATTGGTAGAGGGCTTAAATACCCTAAAGGCAACAGATTATGTCTGATCTTGGAAGCCAAGCGGAGTTAGCACTGGTTAGTTCTTGGATGAGAGACCACCAAGGAACACCAGGGACTGTAGGCTGTATTTGAGGGGAAGAAACTGGCAAAATCATCTCTGAGTATTCCTTGCTTAAGAAAACACTATGAAATCAATGACATTGCTATATGTCTACAAGTAACAAGAAAGCACATACACTCAGAGAGATGCTTCCTTTTAAAGTTTATGCTAATGGAATAATTTACTATCTTCCAGTGTTTTGTTTTGCTGTGGAAAATCAGCCATGCAAGCAAACTGTTTAAGTTCTTAAAGAGCACTTCAAGTCTCCTGCTGTCCCTGTGGTTTGATTTCATTAAGCTTTCTACACTTTAGAGCAGTGAAGGTGAACCTTTTAGAGATCGAGTGCCCAAACTCAAAGGCATTCCCGCACCGGGTGTTACCTGGGGGCGGGGTTGGATTTCCAGGGAGATAGGACTTCTGCCTAATGGAGGGACAGGACTTCTGGGGGCAGGACTTTCCTGGAGAGAGTTGAAGGCACAGGAGGGCAGGGGGAAGAACAGGCACGCGTCTGTTCCTCCTCTTCCCCACCCTCCCAGGCCTTTTGCTGTCTACAGAGAGGGAGCTAAAGGCACAGGAGGGTGGGGGAAGAGGAGAAACAGGTGCATGCCTGTTTTTATTCTTCCCCTGCCCTCCTGTCTTTCTGCATGCCCTCAGAAATGGCTTCATATGCCAGAGAGGGCACGTGTGCCATTGGTTCAGGTCTAGAGCAATGATTCCCAAAGTGGGCAGTGAGGAAAGTGAGTCCAGGGGAGCAGTGAGGGACAAGCGGGGCGGCAGGGTGCTGGTGAGGGAAAAGGGAGTGGAAGAGGAGCCTTCAGTGAAAGTATTGGTGTGCAATACAGGTTAATGGTGCTTTAATAGCTTTTGATAATGAAACTGTGTGAAAATCTTTAAGGTGCATGTGCACAATTGCGCGATTTTCATAGTATATCCCTGGGATAATGGCACTTTAATCACGATGTCATGTGAAAATCTTAATTGTGAGTGTGCAGTTTTCACGAGATAAAGCCCATTTACATTTCCAGTTGTCCCCATCTGATAAACTCCTAAGAGCTGTTTGATAGTGGAACACACGCCTTCAGAGATTGGTGGAGTGTCCTTCTGTGGAAGTTTTTAAACAGGGGCTGGTGGCCATCTTTCAGGGGGTGCTTTGATTGTCATCCTGCATGGCAGGGATGGTCCTTACGGTCTCTAGGCATATCTGGAACTCTAGGGATTCTATGAATATTTGAACAGACTGATTGATTGGAGCAAGGAGTTAGTGTGGCAGCAGGGGAAGAGTGGCAGCAAAAAGGACCCTGCTTGGATCTGGGACTCTTAAAGCTTTGTGAGCTTTGCTGGCAGGTTGAAGCAACATTGCTGCTCCTGCTTTCTCTCATCCAACAGGCTGAGAAAAGAGGTAGCAGAGGAAATAATGTCTGTGGAGGGGGAGGGGGTACTTGAAGCAATGCGTGGAAGACATGTCTCTGTGGAAAGAGAGGGAGGGGTATCCAGAGTCAATTCTTGGAAAGAGTCTTTTGCCTTGGAGCAGCTCCTATAGTTAAAATCCCTCACTTTCCCTGTTCACACCAGCTTCCAGTCCAAGTTGCAGCTACCTTAGAATCATAGAATCCTAGAGTGGAAAGAGACCTCAAGGTCCATCCAGTCCAACCCTCTCCCATGCAGGAACTCACAATCAAAGTATCCCCAACAGATGGCCATTCAGACTGTTTAAAAACCTCCAAAGAAGGAGACTCCACCACACTCTGAGGGAGTTGGTTCCACTGTCGAACAACTCTTACTGTCAGGAAGTCCGTGCTAATGTTTAGGTGGAATCTCTTTTCCTGTAGTTTGAATCCATTGCTCTGTGTCCTATTCTGTGGAGCAGCAGAAAACAAGTTTGCTCCATCCTCAATATGACACTCTTTCAAATACTTAAACAGGGCTATCATATCACTGGTTAACCATCACTTCTCCAGGATAAGCATACCCAGTTCTCTGTCTCTCCTCATAAGGCATGGTTTCCAGACCCTTCACCATTTTGGTCACTGTCCTCCAGCTTGTCAACATCCTTTTTGAATTGTGGTGCCCAGAACTGGATGCAATATTCCTGGTGAGGCCTGACCAAAGCAGAATAGAGTGGCACTATTACTTCCCTTAGTCTGGGTACTATATTTCTATGGATGCAGCCTAGAATCACATTGGCATTTTTAGCTGCTGCATCACACTGTTGACTCATGTTCAATTTGTGTTCTACACACATAGGTGAGAGGAGCAAAACTACAAGGCCTAATGCAAATATGGTGGATAGAATGGCACCTAGATATGCCTAGTTAGAGCTGGAATCTGTACACAGCTTGTATACTTGGAGGCATCCCACATTCCTACAGAGTTCCTGAACACTGTGTCTTATTGATATCATAAGCCCTAAAACACATCTCTCTGTTCAAAAGGTACCCTCTTCAATTTCTGAGTTGCTAGGCAATGCAGGATTAGTATGTGACCTGTTTAGTACGCGTGCTCATGAAATGTGATCTGCTAACTGGTGACATTGTGGCTACATAGAGATGGAGTGCTGTGTGTATATCATATGGAAAAATATATATGCATGAAAGTCTGTTTCTTTCCTTTGTGTCAATCTTTTGGGTCATGAGACCACTAATACCTATTCACTGCAGCAAATAAAACTACAAATTTACCTTCCCCCTGTGTGGATATTGGATTAATTGCACCGGGGTTACAAACCCATATTTTAATGGCTATTAGTGCCTCTAAATAGCCAGAATGGACACATCACTCCACTATGTTCAGAGCTATCCGCCTCTGCTGTGGAAGTTTTATAGTCTAATTCCGGATGGAGACTGGACCTTGCTGAGCCTCAAAATGTTGGAAGCGATAAAGACATTAGGAACTTGTTGTCTCTTCTGCTTAAGGAAAATACTATTAGAGCTGCTGTCTTGCAAAGATAAAAGTCTGGTTCTGTTCTGACCAGTTAAGAACACTGTAACATTCTTTCAGACTGGATGATCAAATTGTAGATCTATAGCTGACCTACTCATGCAGAAGTAGAAGTAGAAGCTTAGCTCAACACACCATAAAATATTTGTGAATAAATCATGTTTATTCTACATTAAACACCACATGGAAGTGTGGAACCCACCATGTGTGTGGAAAAAATTTAATGTCCAGTCCATTAAGATGAATATTGAAACAAAATAAATCTTCAGTTCATTGCTTTGACTCCTGCAAAGTGCTAGCTGGCTTGATATTGAGAAGAGGGGGGAGCATCTAGACTTAGATGTGTGTAGTACTACCAGCCTGGATAGGAGAGTATCATCTGCAAAGTTTTCATCTGTTCACCTATTGAGTAAATTAATGGTGTTATGCTTCATTTGGAAGGATTGTTCTCTGTCTTGAAGGTGCATATTATATTATACTTTAGTGTGTCAGTGCTAATTGGTACTTGTCTTATTGGGAGGTAACTGAGAGGCTGTACAGAATGGCCATTAAGGCCAGCCTGGGAACAGAGTCAGGACGTGGTATCCACACAACGCATGCCCTGACTCTGCCCCCGGGCCAGTGTGACGCCATGCACCGCACCACATGATGGGCAGTTTTACAGTGCTCCTCTGGTGCTGTGTCTAGATGACACAGTGCCAAAGGAGTGCCGAAAAGCTGCAGTACCAGTGGCTAAGGCACCCTTTCTGTGGCGGAGCCACTTTTTACGGCTCCTTTTTGCACCATGGAAAGGTGAGATCAGGGCCGCAGCATGTGGTTGCTGAGGCCCAATATGGTGCTAAAAGGGGTGGTCTGTACAGCCCCTTAGTCCACTTGTTACAGATTGTTGGTCTCACTGTAGAGCCACTGTATTTATTGCCCTTTGCACTTTCCACTGGACAAGCAAGACATTATCTAGACAAGGGACAAATCTGACATGAGAAATGACAGTATCCCCAGACTAGTGCTAGGACATTTTTGTTACCCCGACAAAAGAGTTGCTGATCATCAATTAGCTGTTCTGGAACAAAACAAAACAAAAATCAAAGGAAGCTAAGAAAGAGAAACAACTGAATTGGGATATAGCCATAAATTTAAGTCCATTAACAGAGTTATAACAGAGACAATGGTTTCTTGGCACACTACAGATATTAAAACAAGAATATTCATCACAGTGCACATGTAAAAAAAAATGTAGGAAAAGTTTTTTACTTCAGTGGATTGACTTTTGGATTAACAGAATGCATTGCTCTGATGCCTCAAGACTAACATTCCAGCTGCTTGACAGCCATGTATCATATTCCGCAACTTTTTGAGGACTGATGGCTAGTGTCACAATTTGCATAATTCTGTGTCCTATTACATTCTGATCTCATCCCTTCAGTGGTGCTTAACTGTGCTTAAATACCCATGACTTTAATAACCTACTCAATAGAACTAGGTTAAAACCTACAAAAGGCCCCTAAATGAGTCTCAAAGGTGCTACTACTAGTTTCCTTCCCTTCCTCACTTTATTTCTTGTATTGAAATGCATGTGTATCCTTTAAGATGACATGAAAGTTGGACTTTCATGTGTTTTTTCCACACTTCATCATTTCTGGATTAACATAAAGCCTATCTAAACATTAGCCAATATGGTATGGCAATACATGAGTTAGAGTGAGCCAGCCTGTCTCCTCTCTGACTTACCACAAAGGTCAGTCTTTCTGAGAACTGTGGTTCAAACTGGCAATTTGGGAAAGACTTCTGTCCATCTTTTTCATACTAACTTTCCCATTCTGGTGAGAAATTGTCTCCATTTCATGTGTCAGAAGAATTCAGTTCAAAATATAATTTATTTTTATAAATGAGATATGTTAGGCACTGATCCCCAAAGCATGCTCCAAAAATATAAATTGAATTCTTCTTCTTTTTGGGACTGCTTCACAAATGAAACTTGATGAAGTTTTTTTTTCCAGCTAGCAGACAGCTGTAGTATTGTAGTAGCTAAAAATATCAGAAGAACAAGGACATTTCTTGTGGGATCTCCTCTCAGCTGTAACAAAATGACCAAATCTTATTTGCTTTAAGGACTAAGATTTAAAGTTTATGTTTTCATTTACCAGAGTCCTCTTCATCCATAGCATGATGTGTTATCTTAAATTGGTCAGCACAGTATATAATAAACAAGCTCAATTCAGGTTAGTATTTGGAAGGAAGAGCACCAAGGAATATGATGTGCTGTATATATATATATATATTTTAAAAAGGCAATGGCAAACTATCTCTGAGTATTCCTTACCCAAGAAAACCGTACAAAATTCAGGAGTTCACCATAGATTGATAGGCAGCTTGAAGGCAACACACACACACACACACATGGATGCCGATTGGTAGTGATAAACCTGTGTGCTCAAAATTTTATTGGACCCAGCCAGTATGACCATATTGGCTAGGAATGATGGGAGTTATAGTTCAGCTACATCAGGAGTGAGAGAACTGTAAGGAGTGAAGTCAAAGGACAATAAAATGCAAAAGGTACAGACACAAAAACTACATTAAAGTTTAAATAATACAGACAATCATTCACAAAGCAGTGTTGACAATAGAGCACAGATCCTAGCTTAGTAGTCATAGACAAGAAAGAACTTCATGCGGATGAGTACATAGAATTCATTGTAGGCAAAGTAGTAACCAGGTTGGAGGAGAGCTGGAGCCCACCATCCCTTTTCTGTGGCCCACACAGAAATGCATTTGGTAACTCCAAGAGAAACTGAGGTGTCCTTCTGCCAGCCACAGCAAGCTAGTACAGTCAACCCTCCATTTTCATGGACTTGGGATATGCATCCTTCACTTATGTGAAAGCAACAAATGGAGGGGATAAAATGGGGTGTGTGCCTGTGGCACGTGCCCACAGGCACCCGTGGGCGTGCATCACCATTCAAGTCAATGGGGCTTTAATATTGGTGGTTTTCGTTTTCACGGGGGGGGGGGTCTGGAATGAATCCCCCATGAAAACAGAGGGGTGAATGTACATTTTTGTAGCCTACCGTGCTTCCCCAAAAATAAGACCAAAAAAAATTTATTTATTTATTTATTTATTTTGCTCCCAAAGATGCACTAGGTCTTATTTTCAGAGGATGTCTTATTTTTCCATGAAGAAGAATTCACATTTATTGTTGGACAAAAAAATGAACATTTATTATTTACTGTATATATATTTATATACAAAAACTTTGCTAGGTCTTACTTTTGGGGGATGCCTTATATTTAGCAATTCAGCAAAACCTTTACTAGGTTTTATTTTTTGGGGATGTCTTATTTTGGGGGAAACAGGGTAGTAACTTTTGTGGGCTAGTTAACATGTGTGTGCTTTCATGTTGCCTGTTGACTTTGGCAACCCTGTGAATTTCATAGATTTTCTTGGGCAAGGAATACTCAGTTCCTTCTCTAAAATATAGCTTACTGCTTTTGGCATTCATTGGTGGTTTCTCGTCCAAGTGCTAACCAGGGATGACCCTGCTTAGTTTCCAAGATCAAGCAGAACTGATGCCTTTAGGGGATAGTGGAATAAAAACCCTTTACTGTAGTTTGATTCACACCACAGGTGATAGAAACAAACTTCCTGATAAGTTGTAATGCAGCTGTTTTGTGATTCAGAGTATGGCGGGTAGCTTCTGGAGGCTGAGGACTGCATTGATCCCTGTGGGACTTGGAAGGACTGAACTCCCACCCAGCCCATTTTATTATACTTTATATTTTATTTGGGTTGTTTGTTTGTTTGTTTTTTTAAAACCCTCAAGATAACACCCCTACTCCCACCACCTTTTAGGAGATTTGGACATTTTCATCATGTTTCCTCTCATCCAGCTATTTAAGAGTCAGAAGATATCTTTTTAAAACCAGGAAGCAAAGCAGAAGTCAATGTTTAGGTTTTTTTTTTCTGGCTTTAAAAAGCCTGGGGAGAGCCCAAAACACTGCAAAATTATGCCTCACAAAACTACTAATCCGAGGATTCTGTAGAATGAAGGCATGGCAGTTAAAATGGTGTCAAATTACATTATTTCTACAGTGTAGAGGCACCCAGAATTGGGACCGATACCATTAAAGCTTTTGATACTGTTGCCTTAAGAGATACAGGGATAGAATCACATCTGGCTTTGTTGCAGTTTGTTTAGATGTGTGTTATATGGTCTGCTACTACAAATGAGTAACTATTTTAGATTAGGGAGTAGGGAAAAACCTCTGAGAGGTGAGGATCATTGGTGGTACATTGTAGTGGTATCTGTCGCTTCTGTTCCAGAACAAGTCCTTAATAGATTTTTCCCTAGAAGCCTGATGTTGCTGTGTAGTTTCTAATTCTTCCTTACTTCAGAATCTTTCTTTCTTTCTTTCTTTCTTTCTTTCTCTTTCTTTCTTTCTTTCTTTCTTTCTTCAGAGGCTTTGGCTATCTCTAATTATGCAACATTAAGTATTAAAACTAACATAGTTGTTTCCAGCATATTATCTGTTGCATACAATCTTGTTAGCAACTGCATATTTGACCATCATTGGTCTGACTGTACTTTCATGTTGTCTATGTGACTTCAAGTCCTTGTGGGACAGCACTCCCCAGGAAAGCCCTTTTGCATTCATAAGTGTTGATTTCACTTCCAGTCTCACACATTCTGATTAATGGTCTCGAATTATGAAAGAATATTTGCTAGATTAGAGAGAGTTTCACTACAAAAATTGCTTGTCTGGAGAGAGAGTAATTTTCTTGTTTATAATTCCCATCCCTCTACCAACAGTTTCTTTCCCTTCCATACCTTTACCAGTGGCTTTGACCAAAGAACCCCCTCTTTCTTACCTTTTTCACTTTGTATACTGTGACAACAGGAGCTGATTCAAAACCTGTGTTGTTCTGTATTAATTACATAACTATGATTGTATAATAACTCTCATTTTGTCATCTTCTATCCTTAGTATACAGTTAGGTGGTATCTAAAATACAGCATTTTCTTAATGTTACCAGTGTATCTTCTGTAATACACTATCACAACCAGGGTTTTTTAAATGGGCAATGAATTTATTTTTTTATAAGTAATAGAAAAAATTAAGAAGCAAAGTCTTTCATCATGCTCCTTGCTGCATAATTTGAGCAGCTCTTCAGTTGCAAACAAATAAAAATATATTGAATTCACCATAACATATTTTGAGAAGCAGACTTAAAATCTGGCATATTTGCCAGAGTTATTTTTGTTATTACATTTGCAATATATTACTATAACTGAAAACACATGTAGAAGTTTGGACTCAGTTGACTTACAGAGACTTCATAAGGAATGATGATGCTATTTTTAGGTTTCTGCTAATCTTCATAAATTTATGAAAGGCCTTGTCTGTCATTGGGGTTCTGCCATGCAGTGTCCATGTACATCACTTTTATCTTCAGAAGCTCTGAATCTTTTTATTAGCTTTCTAATTGTTTCTGTTACAGTAGTTTTTAATGCCACATCCTCTACTTTCTAATGTTAGAGGCAAGAGGCAATATTTTCTAGCTCAAGACCTTAAATTCTATCATTGGGAATCATAGAATCATAGAATCATAGAGTTGGAAGAGACCACAAGGGCCCTGCCATGCAGGAACTCCCAATCAAAACCTCCCTGACAGATGGTCATCCAGCCTCTGCTTAAAGACCTCCAAAGAAGGAGACTCCACCACACTCCGAGGGAGTGTGTTCCACTGTCGAACAGCCCTTACTGTCAGGAAGTTCGTCCTAATGTTGAGGTGGAATCTCTTTTCCTGCAGTTTGCATCCATTATTCCGGGTCCTAGTCTCTGCAGCAGCAGAAAACAAGCTTGCTCCCTCCTCAATATGACATCCCTTCAAATATTTAAACAGGGCTATCATATCTCCTCTTAACCTTCTCTTCTCCAGGCTAAACATCCCCAGATCCCTAAGGCATTCCTCATAGGGCATGGTTTCCAGACCCTTCACCATCTTCACCATTTTAGTCGCCCTCCTTTTCTTTTCTAGCATTATGAGCTTTTCTAATAAGTCATGCCTTCTCATGATGTGGCCAAAGTAAGACAGCTTCAATTTGATTATCTTGACTTCTGTTCACGGACCCTTTTGTTTGTCCTTTTGGCTGTCCATGGTATCCTCAGCACTATTCTCCAGCTCAAAGGAGTTGATTTTCTTTTTATCTGCTTTTTTCACTGTCCTATCTGTCATTTTGATGGTTTTGAAAATGACCCAGTAATAAGCACTATTGTGCATGATGCATTATATTTGATCAGCTTGAGTGGCAGATGTGGAACAGTAATGAAGATCAGATATTGAAGAAGATAACCTAATGCCCTGGTAGGGAAAGGAGACATATCATTGGGGGGTGCAATGTAGGAGGTTTTTGTAGTCCTTAATAGTAGCAGATTCTTCTCTTCCTAATGTTCTAAAGAAGTATTTTGAAACAGTATAGCTTTAAATGTAATACACAGGCAACTTTGTTCCAAATGTTTTATTCAGTAAATGGCTAATGTTGAACAATGCATGTTTTCAATTTGATGACTTACAATGTAGCAAATGGATTCCCAGAGTACTAATATGTGCCAAGCTGCTAAAAATAGATTTGGAATAATGTTTCAAGGAGAAATATGGAACAGCCCAGGCTATGATGTGGAAGATTTCCTTGATAGCCATAATAACTATTAATTGTTTAATTTCATCTTTTGTTGCCAGTTACATGTCTGAAGTTGGGTATTATTCCTTTTAGTTCCCTGCCTGAACTAGGGCCATAAACATTTTTAAACAAAGGCGAATAAACTAAAGGGACTTATTTCCACAGTTTTATGTCGTCCTTCTTGGCAACATGTGCCTTCTGCAGAAATACTACTGTACAATGTTACAATGACCAGGTGATGCTGAGAATCCACTAAAGATTACAGTCTTTTGTTTATTTAGTGGGGCTCACATAGCTGTCCAGGAAGTTCTAAACCACAAAGTTTCCTGGACACATTTTCTTGCAATTACAGATATATAAGGAAGGATGGTGGCTGTTAAGCAGGGGAAAACTAATGTGTGCATAGCAGGGAAGAATGCAGAGAAACATTTTTTAAAAAATGGAAATGTTTAATACAACCCAACAAAGGCAAAAGTTAAACAATAATAGTTAATATGGATCTTATATATACAAATAACAATAGTAAGAAGCATGGTCTGATAGTATGATATGCACATGATAATATGTTCTTTAAAGCTGGGTAAAATATTGAACACATTCTGTCTTCATGGATCTTCCAATGGTGCATGTCAACAGCACAGTAGGACAGATATTAGTGTAACACATATACAAATTCAGTAGTGCCAGGAGCAAAAACTTTGTTTAAAGTTTTATTCACACATCCAACACAACTAGATCCTAGTAAAAATTGATAGTAGTAGCAAGCATAGTAGAACAGAACAGGCATAATTGCCTGTTTTAAAAATCCCATTAGGGAAAAGCATAGTTCCAGCATAGAATGCTTCCATAAAGAGACAGTTCCATTCCTGTTTAAAATGCATACTAAAAATAGAAATCATAATAGTAGCTTATCAAAGAACAAAGAAAAAATGCTGTCATATGTAGGATTTTTTATTTCCATATATTACTTAATATTAATTGCTGATGAACACTATATCTGTTTGGTAATTAATATTAATTACCAATGAACACTATATCTGTTCTCAGAATAGGTAGATAGTGAAATATTTTCAGCTGTCAAACGGAGCTCTAAGGCTGCACCCACACTGCACAAATAATCCAGGTTGACACTATTTTAACTGTCATGATCTCCCATTGGGAGATTGATTGGTCAATGATTTTCCCACCCCAACATTATTTTGGGGTAATTAATTACATGGTGAGAGCTAACATGGTATAGTTGTTTGAACATTGGATTATTAACTTTGGAGACCAGTGTTGGAATCCATGCTTGGCTATGAAAATGCACAAGGGAACCTTCATGAAAACCAGTGATAAGATCACTATAAATGAGAAATTACTTTACAGCACACAACAAACTTGCATTCTGTTCTCACTCTTGCATTTACAGTTTAATTGTATCATCATGAAAGGTATTTGTTTGTTTTAAAATATATATATAAAATGCCTTAAAAGTAAGTTGAAACCTTTGTATTTAACAAAAAAGAGCATTTTTTCTGAAGAGCATTTTGATACAGCAGATTCATAGTTGCAGTCTTTGAGGATTTTACTCATATGGAACTCCCTATTGTGCTTTAAATAACTATATCTGTGCTGAATACAGAGAAATCTTTAGCGCATGAGCTGGGAGCTAAGCATTAGGAGCCAGACTTTTCATTGTTATTTCACATGTTGGATAAAGTGTTATAGGTCATAATTTTTTTCCAATGGACGACAATAAAGAGAAATTATTTTATTATTATTATTATACTTTATTTATATAGAGCTGTAGATTTACACAGAGCTGTACATACAATCAATTAAATAGATAAAAATAGATAAAAATAAGCCTGCCTATGGCATACATTCTACAAAATAATAAAATAGTATATCTTAATACAAAGAAGGCAACAAATTAAAAACATCAAGTGAAATCAGTGTGGATTTAATCCCTTTTTCTTGTTAGCTTGCAGACAGGTGAACTCAAGGTCTCCCACTGATATACTATACATGTAGAGGATATCTGTGTAAGGAATCTGTAATGTGTGAAATAGTCCTACGTATAAATTTGAGGGAGGAAGAGGAACTGTGCACAACTGTTACTGCAAATTTTGTAGTAATGGACCCATTCTTTCCCTTTTCAGAGTGTTTATATCTTTCATTCCAGAGTAGTATTTTTCACTGTAGGAAAAACATCAAGAATAACTGTGTTGCATTCCACCAAGTCTTATCTGAATGTGATATTTCTTTGGAAGCAGGAGCATTATGTAATTCTGTTCTTAAAGTTGTGCAATAAATGCAGAAATCACATATGCTCTTCTCCGAAATCTCTAAAGAATGCACAGTGAGCCCTCAATTTCTGCTGCAGTTTGGTTCCAGGACTCCCCACCATCACCACCATGGATACCAAAATCCGCTAATGCTGAAGTCCCATTATATACAATGCCATAGTAAAGTGGTGTCCCTTATATAAAATGTCAAACAACACAAAATCAGGGTTTGCTTTTTGGAATTTAAAAAAAAAAAATTTTTTTTTTGAGCCTTGGTTGGTTGAATCCATGGATGCAGAATCCATGGATACAGAGTGTTGACTGTAATGCCAGCTGCTCCTGAACAGTGTTGCAAAGTTGTCAATGAAATGGGGGTAAGGCAAATCCATTATATTTTATGTATTATCTATAATTTACATAGTGTTTTAGTGCACTTCTAATATGTAAGAGTTTATATGAGTATAGTTTGATTTTATATGTCAGGGATGGGAATCATATGGCCCTTCAGATGTTGGGAGTACAAATCCCAGCAGTTGCAGTAGAATAGTCAGAGGTCAGAACTGTCAGGAGTTGCAGGTCATCAAGAACGTGCATAATTACTACCACTGCACCCTATGAGTGTCTATTTTTGCAGAAAATAAAGTGCAAATTCTAAGTGATTTTTTTTAAAAAAGCAGGAAATTAGGAGACAAGAAGAATTAAAAAACATGCAAAACCAGGTCTGTTGAACTAGATCATGAAATCTGTATTTTAGACCCAGCCTTAAAATGGGGAAGTCATAGCTGATGACCTTCTGAAAAATACAGAATATTTCATTTTGATGTTTATATTATCTCCATTCACTAGGTAATTCCATACAACTTGACTTTAATTGACTTTCATAGCTGCCTGTTGCACCACATACAAGTAATGTCTCGCTTTGTTAATATAAAGGCTGAGATATTTCGCTTCACTCCTGCTACCTTTCTTCCCAGTATTTTTTGTGGTTTTACTCAAAGCAGGAGGGAAATATGGCAGACAGACAGCCTTAATGTTTTCAGAAAGGGGCCAGCTATATTTTTTGTCCAAGGCTCTGGAGATGTAATGTGATATGTGAAGCATGCTGCGTGACTAATTCGTTCATTTTGCAGTTTCTTACTCAAGCTGGATATAAAATATGGATTTCATGGTCACATGATCTTGGCCCCACACCATCTCCCTACTTTTTGTAAAACAAAGCCTGGTGAGGTATCCTGGAGAACTGAAAATTATGTATATTAGTTTGTGACATTTTAGCTAATCCTTAAAAAAGAAGCCCAATTATGAATTTTGTATGATTTTTTTCCCTTAGGGATTTATATTTATTGTTGTGAACTGCCTTCAAGTCAACTTTGACCTATGGCAACTCTGTGAGGTCTTGCAGACTCATGGCCATGGCTTCTTCAATTGCATTTATCCATCTAGTATATGTTCTTCCTCTTTTCCTATTGCCTTCCACTTTACCAAGGATTATTTTATTTTCTTCTAATGATATGACCAAAGTATGATAACCTCAGTTTAGTAATTTTTGCTTCTAAGAATGAGTTCAGACTTGATTTTCTCTAGGACCCATCCATTTAATATTTAGCAGTCCACAGTATTCACAGAACTATTTGCACTGCATCTCAGATTAGTTGATTGTCTTCCTATCAGCATTTTTCATGGTCCAGCTTTCACAACCATAAATAGAGATGGGCAATGTTATGGTGTGGACCATCTTTAGTATTCAGTGATATATTTTTACACTTCCGGATCTTGCCTAGTTCCTTCATAGCTGCCTTTCAAAGTCTAAGTCTTCTTTTGATTTCTTGACTGCAGTCTCTGCTCTGATTGATGGCTGAGCCCAAGTATGGAAAAGCATGAACAATTTTAGTATCTTCACCATCTGCTTTACGTAGATCATCTGTGGTCATGACTTTTGTTTTTGTTTTTTAAATGCTTAGCTGGAAACTTTCCTTTACACTTTCTGTGCATTATTGACTTTCTTCAATAATCTCTCCAAATCTATACATAGCTATTTATATTTTTAAATATTTATTTTTATATTTTTAATGAAATTGTTTATTTTCCTAAGAGCTTGACTTTCAAATAAACATTTTAAATAAATAGATGTTAATTATTCTTTTGCAAAACAATTAAAAATTCTTTTGAGAAGGGATGGGATATTTAGTTGTTAACTGCCCAGGAATCGACCTTGACTCATGGTGACCCTGTGGATGAAACATTTCTAAGATGCCCGTCTTCCACTACTCTGCTTGGGTCTTGGAAATTTAGGCTTGTGACCATCCTGTTTGAGTCTATCCATCTGGCATGCAAGCTTACCAACCCTCAAAATGTTGTGGATGCAACTAAACATCTAAGAATGTCTTCACAAGTGTTTTACATCTTTGAAATCATTCAGAGACTTTACTGGTTTTAATACCTTAATTGCAATATAGGCACTGAAAATCAAATAAGTGAAGATTGCATGAGAAGTGTCCAGAATAGTGCTGCACAGCTGCAATGAGTATTGAAAGAGCAACATATAGTTCAAGTGGGTATAGGGAGGATCATAGTTTCATCCTAGTAGATGTTCAAGCCTCGAGAGTAAGGTAATGTGGGCTTCTAGTTAGATACTACTAGTAATTATCAAGCTCTGTAAATAGACAGGGGAAATGGTCATTGCAGCCCCATGTGTATATATCCTTGGCCCTACTGTTGTATTCATTTGGCAATTCAGCAGTGGGACTTCTCTGTCCCTGACTAGTGAGCTAAGGCTTTGTGTCACTGAGGAAGGAGTGGAATTGCACTTTCCCATTTTCTATCCCTTCATTAACCCCCAACAGCTTCTAGGAAGCATGGCCATAGATATATAGGATTTGGATAGATGTGGGGTTTTTGGTCTTCACTTGCACCTACCTAGGGAACGGTGGTGGGAAATCCTTTGTGTTTAATGGACTCAGCACACAGCCATCTGCAATGAAGATGGCCTTCTGTGAGCTAAAGGGAGTGTATATGGTGTCCTCTGCTAGAAACACCTGCTGCATCCATTAATCATGTCTGCTTTTTTCCTGCAACTTGGTGTTAACTTTATCAATTTTGAATTAAGTTATTCATCCAGGTCATCGTTACAAGAGGTGCAGTGTTGGCAAGATGCTACCTCGCTATATTGCCATGTGTACCATAGAATCATAGAATCATAGAGTTGGAAGAGACCCCAAGGGCCATCCAGTCCAACCCCCTGCCATGCAGGAACTCCCAATCAAAGCATCCCTAACAGATGGCCATCCAGCCTCTGCTTAAAGACCTCCAAAGGAGGAGGTCTGATTTTTATGTTTGGCTCAGTTTCTCATGGAAACCAAATAATACCAAGTAATCATTGTACTGCATTTTGATCAGACTTAAATTGACAATGGTGCTGTTATTGCACACAACACTTGTCCTGAAGGCTTGAGGAACCTTCTTTGTGTAGTTGTGTTTGGGTGTCAGCAACTGGAGATGCCAAAAAGTGACATTTCATGATTCTGAGTTTCTGTCTAATTCGATAAGTTGTGTTTGGAAGCAACTGGAGATGCCAAAAAGTGACATTTCATGATTCTGAGTTTCTGTCTAATTCGATAAGTTGTGTTTGGAATTAATGTAAATGTAAATGGTTTGCAGTGCAATCTTGAACATGTCTTCTCAAAGAAATCCTGAGTTCAACCAAACTTACTAAAAAGAAACATACTTCTGCAATCATAATCATCTATGGAAGAGAGAAAAATGGTTTCTTAAAATTAAATATGCATTTAGATGTTTCACTGGATCAGAATTTTATTCTTGGCAATATATGTGAAGAACAATTGAAAGATCTTATTTTTCAAATTTTGCACACCAGATTGCTTCTGTCTTGTCAGTCAGCTTTCAAAGGTCTGAGCAATCAATCTAATTAATTGAAAAAATTATTTAAAATGACATATTTTGTTGAAAGTTCTTTTGCGCTGAATCACAGAATTCTGCCCAGCATGGAAAGGCAGTGCAAGGCAAAGATAATCTTTGGTAACATCTTCAAAGCCTTTAGAGACTGTTATTTAAACCTGATATAGCACAATGTGCTTTCAAATTTTAGTGAGCTTAGTATTTTCTGCCATGGAGTTGTTGACATGCCAGCATGTCTGCTGGCATCAGCAGTTTTAAAGAAAGTAACAAGAGGAGAACACTAGGAAAATCGCTTGCTGAAATGGGGGCAGGAGGAGGATTGATGGGGGAAAGGGCTAAAAAAGAGTAGAGGAAAGTACTTACCACTATTAACACAGCAGTCCACAGATCAAGCCTGCTGTAATAAACACAGGTGCTTTATTTGACTCAAGTAAATTTGGGATGTTGACTAAAATATAATACATGGGCTTTTATAAAATATATTATTTTCTTTAAAGCATTAACATTTTCTGCTCTGTATTAGAGTTGCAGATGGACCATGCTGAAAGCCAAATGGTGTAGTAGATGGAACGTTGAACCCCAAGGGATATGAGCTTAAATCCCTGCTCATCCATGGAAACCCACTGGATGATCCTGGGCAAGTCACTCTCTCTTGGCCTCAGAAGAAGGCAATGGCACCTCACTCTGAACAAATTTTCCTAAGAAAGCCCCATGATAGGTTAGCTTAGGGGTCCTCCTAAGTCAGAAATGACTCTCAGAAACACAACAACAATACAGAGTAAGCAACAAACTAGGAATTGACTAATGCCCTCGTGCTCTGCTTCTGAGTATCTAAAGAAAACCCTGTAATAGATTTGTGTTAGGTTTACCTCAGAAATAACTTGAAAGCACACAAAAACAAGATGATCCAGAATTCTACCTCAAGATAGTGCTTCTTTTGCAATTCTTTATATTTAACTGCTGGGAAAATCTTATATACAGTGGGCTATATACATTATCCACAGGGCTTGGTTCCAGGACCCCCTGTGGATACCAAAATCCATGGATGTTCAAGTCCCATTAAATACAATGGATAGTAAAATGGTGACCCTTATATAAAATGGCAAAGTCAAGGTTTGCTTTTTGGAATATACATATATATATACACACACACATACATATATATACATATATATATATATATATATATATTCTAATATTTTCAAGCTGTGGATGCTTGAATCTTTGGATAAAGAATCTGAATTCAGAGGATTGACTGTACCCCCAACATAAGGTATCTATTATTATTATTATGAGTGTTCTGTGAAATTAGATGAATGTCACGAGATTTCATTGGGTAATAACTGTGATATCCTGGAGATGAGCACTACTGGACTCTGTCTCATTGTGCTACCATTTTGTGAACTTTAAATACATATGTGCAGGCAAATTCAGAGACTGAATACCCAAGGGCAAGAGTAATCCTGAGTGCAATTTTTGAAAAGACACAATTGATAAAGCCTCATAATAACAGTTTCACATCTGCTTACTGTAGCAGTATTACAGTGTTACTGTAATAGTAGTTTGTAGTGCATGATACCACATTTTCTGCAGACATCCATATCTAAGGTATTTCAATTCCCATGATAGCCAACACCACTCTCTGTGAGCCCTTGCCCTTTCTTTCACCATGGGACAATGCAAAAATTGCCCAGTCCACAAATTATACAGTTTAGTCAGTGATGATGCTTTCCTGATTCTGAAAGCACACTTATTTCTCTGCAATTTGGATTTATGGCCATGGTAGGAAGATTGAGCACATATGTGTATCCAAATCATGAAAGAACAGCTTGCGCACAGCCTTTCACTTAAGCCATTATTGGCAGCTGAGGATACATAGGGCCCGAATAGACAGACCAAAATAAACCTGCTTTGGGTCACTTTGGAGGTTTAAATTACACGCACATCTTAAGAGGCCAGAAGCTGCGCCAAAGTTGCACTCCAGTCCTTAGGACTGGAGTGTGGCTTTGGCGTGGCTTCTGGCCACTTAGGACACATGCATAATTTAAACCGCATACTTCCAAGGTGACCTGAAGCAGCTTCATTTTGGCCTTTCTGTTCAGGCCCATAGGTGGCAAAAGATGCCATGTTAAGATCACAGCCTCTTTTCTTTTTGCAGCTAAGTTAAGTTCTGTGGGATAGAATTCAGAGTCACAGCCATGTTAGTCTGGAATATCTGTATGCAAAGGGATCTTGCAGCACCACTGAGAACAATTGAATAAAAGACGTTATAGCATAAGCTTTCATAGACTTGGACGTTTTCCTCAGATGCTGTAAGTTAGAGGAAGGTAAGGTGATGGTAGCAAGGGAAAAAAGGAAAAGAAGAAGAAGCAAGCAATGGAAGAAGGTGATCACCACTGAGACAATTTTGCAAATGCAGTTTTCTAAGCAATCCCTCCCATAGTACCTTGGCTTCAAAGAACCTCCTCCCTCATCTTTAGGTTTTCAGTAGATAGGTGGCTTGTAGCTGGCCTCCTTCTTGCATCATTGCCACTACTTGTAGTGCCCTTTTGCATGGAGAGTCTCAAACCACTCACCCAACAGTGTGTTGTGCAAGCAGTTGCACTACAGGATCCTGGCTATAGATTTTATTCTGCTTTTATAAGAGATTTAATAGAGATCTGGATACACCACTGTGTATCTTAGCAATAAATGCTGGAAAAAATGCATGTAGTATTTGGACTTGTTGTGTGTATTCAAGTCATTTCTGACTTGTGATGACCCTAAGTTGAAACCGTCATAGGCTTTTCTTAGCAGGAGTTTTTCAGACAGGGTTTGCCCTTGCCTTTGTCCAAGGCTGAGAGAGTCTGACTTGTTCAAGGTCACCCAATGGGCTTCCATGGCCAAGCAGGGATCTGAATGCTGACCTCCCAGAATCCTAGTTCAACATGCAAACCATTATACCACACTTGCTCCTGTGGTGATCTTATTCCTAAAGTAATCATAAAGTTTTGCTAGTCAGGTGAAATATGTGTCTTTTTATACATTGTTCAAGGTAACTCCCCCCCTCCCCTGTTATGATCGGCCCGGCCTGGCATATTCCCTTATACTGGCATACTGCTACTATAATGTTATATGGATTTTAATATTGTTTTGTTTTAACTGCTGTAATGTTTTTAAAATTTTGCATATGCTGTACACCGCCCTGATCGTGGGAAGGGCGGTATATAAATAAAGATTATTATTATTATTATTATTATTATTAATTCTGTAGGAAACGTACATGATATGCTGCTGCTTTTAGTGCCATAAACTAATAGCATCTTTCCCTTTGTGAACCCACTGGTTTCTCTGCTGAGAATTTTCTGATTTCTCTGCTGCACCTACCAGCATGTAGGCCTGCTGAGTTCTTTTTAACTCTGCAAGAACTGAGAGCTTACCTATAATTCCTCTGTGGAAGCCCATGATGACAGAGGACGCATGGAAACTAGCTTCTCCATCATTACACATTATACTGTAGGATGCCAGGGATGTTTCTGAGATTTTAAGATGACTATTCTATTTTAAGATGACTATTCTATTGAGTGATGTGTGGCAATGGAATTTGATGATATCGCGGTACCACGGCATCTTGCATTATGGAGCTGGATTATGAACATGTTGATGCACATGGAACTCTTTATCTGAACACTTGCCAAAGAAAAGTTTTGGTGTTAGTTGCCCTTTCATACTTGTCAAACAGGTGATTGGCTTAAGTGATACCAGTAACCTGTTGGTGAGTTACATATGCTGATCATGTTAGTCAAAGACATCCTGGGTGGTGATACAAGGGATCTGGTTTTATTATATCACTGTGTCATTTTTTTGCCAATATTCAATCCAAAATTGAAAAGATTATTTTAATCAGTGTATTATGATTGCTTAATCAGAATGATGTCTGTGAGTCTGTTAGGTGGTGTTGGCAATTCATGTTAAGGTATTCTAAATCCATCCCGGTAAGCTATTTATTGTACATTTGTTTACCTTTAGTAATTAAAGATGCTATTTTGACTGGCCAGAATAGCATTAGGATAAAATGGATGTAACAATCATTTTAGCTGCCTGGATTGTGTTGAACATCTGTGATTAAGCAGAGTGACACCAACCTAGGATGGTTGTTACAGCTGAATTCTGCTTCTGCAGCTGATTGCTATGATGGCTGTTTTATCCACTTTCATCGCTTGAACCATTTTATAGTGAAATCCTTCTTGAGACTTATATATAGATGTTACCTACAAAATGAATTGTAGAATTCCTGGATCCATTATGTACTGAGAAGTATTCAACATAACTATCTTTATATCCATGGTTTGACTGATTTCACTATAAACTAATTTTGCTGCAAACTCTAAGAAACATGAATGCTTTTGCAATTTCTTTTGCTTTGGGATGTTTGTTACATCCCATTTCCACTTTGCTTGTCTTTGCAATAGCTTTCCTTATACTTTTACAGTGTATTATATTTCCTTTTTTTGCTGCAGTTGTTTTTCTTTTCTTTTGTATTGTAGGATCAGGATACTCGCCCCTAGAAGATGATGAAGATGTGTATGCACAAAATAGATATAAAGGTGAATGCTTTGCTTATATACTAATGAGGATCATCTATTGCCAAGAGAGCTTTTTTCTTTTCCTGCTTCAAGCATGACGCCTTAGGGTATGTCTGTACTGCCCACTTTTTGCACAATTTCTGTTATTATATGCTGTGAGTAGCTGTAGTTGTGCAAATTGCACTTACTATGATGCCTCACCAAAATGTGTTTGTTCACATTTATACCCTTCTTTCTACAAAATATTGAGAGCACTTCTAATATTTTGCACCTTATAAAATATGATGGTGTGGCCTTTTTTTATTTACAGATACATTATATCAGTTTTTCCCATGTTGTTTTCCTTAACTGCTAATATTTTCTTGGTCTAGTACTCTTAGAAATGTCATATCAGTATCTCCCAGACAGCATCCCATATTCTAGTTTTGTACAGCAGTATGCATAATGGATCTGGTAGGTATGAGAACCGATTATGATTCATACACACACACACACATACACACCATGTCAGTTCAGGAGCAGGGATTAGGAATGAGCCTTTTCAGAATGAATGCAGGAAGCAGATATGTATTTTGAACAAGTTATAACCCAAAAGCTTATGAAATATAGTGTATGCCACATAGTATGTTTATGAACCATATCAATGCTACTCAGGCCATCTGATGTGGGGGACCACCACTTTAAGCACACCTGACCCATTTCCCCTCATCCCTTCCCACAGCCACTCTGTCACAACCAGAATTTATGTCATTTCATTTCTTGTGCTGGCATTCAGCCCATGCCTCTCCATTGATGCCCCCTTGTCGTGGGGGAGAGGCTTGCATACCCTAGTGAAGCTGTGAGCTATGATGGCAGTGGTATAAACAAGCACTGGTGAGGCCTCCCATGCCAGACAGGTCACAACTGAAGGGTCTGACCAAGAGCGTCAAAAGGCAGGGTGGGCTCTTTAGCCATATGGCAACCATCCTAGGAGAAGGAAAACTCCAATCCCAAACCCGGGCAGATGGTGCTCATCTAACCCTTTGAGATAAACCATCTAAGAGAAAGAAACTCTAACCAAACCTACAACCCGAGGATCGCACTGCCACCGTCCTTGCATGCTAGGCCCCAGCAGACGAATATCTGGTTTAAAGGTTGAGACCAGTTCTGTGCACGCTGCACCTCACCAGAAAAATCCATTGCACAGGCTCAAAGGATACATCTGATCCCCCCCCCCAAAAAAAAGTCCTGTAGTGACAGGTGAGGGACGAAACGGCAGGTGAAAGATGCACTGGAAGCCGCAGACCCAACCCTGCATGCAAGTGGTTCAGGACTTTGGTCGCTCGAGACAGACTGAGAGATGACAGTCTTGTTCGGCAGCATCCTGAATAACCGAGCAGCCTTTTTAAAGGAGAGCACTGCTTGCTCCATATGGAGAGGGGCCTAGAAAAGGTGGCCTAATGAAAGCTCATCTCCATCTATCCAGTTGGCGAGCTGCGGTCAACAGGCATTTTCTGATGCGGTCCAACAAAAACAAAGATACAAAGGTACGCACCGGCTTCCAAAGGTGCAAACAGACTGACACTTGCATCTGGAACATCAGAACCATGCAAGATTCTGCAGATAGTGGACGTCCTGAGCGTTGTTCTGCTCTAATAGCCCATGAACTATCACAACTTAATATTGACAGCCATGATATTGGATGGCCATCTGTCGGGGATGCTTTGATGGAGAGTTCCTGCATGGCAGGGGGGTTGGACTGGATGGCTCTTGTGGTCTCTTCCAACTCTGTGATTCTATGATTCTATGATTTGATGACATCACTGCTCTTGGTGAAGTTCGTCTCCACGAGGAAGGCAGCCTTAATGAACACGGTGCCGGCTGTACACTCTACTGGTCTGGCAAACCAAAAACTGAAAAACATCTTTCAGGAGTAGGCTTTATGATTAAAAACTCTATTGCCTCCAAACTCAAAACCCTGCCAACAGATCATCATTACCCTGTATAAGAAAAAAGGAGCAAAATCTGATTGCTCAAACTATCGAGTTAACACTGCTCTCCATTGCTGGAAGAATCCTTACAAGGATACTCCTGAACAGATTAGTTCCTGCTATTCCAGAAGAACTTCTCCCTGAAAGCCAATGTGGCTTCAGAGCTAATAGGAGCACTACAGATATGGTATTTGCTCTTAGACAGCTGCAAGAGAAATGTAGAGAGCAGAACAAAGGACTCTATGTAACATTTGCTTACCTTACCAAAGCCTTCAACACTGTGAGTAGAAAAGGTCTGTGGCAGATTCTGGAACGACTAGGATGTCCCCCCAAATTCCACAAAATGATTATCTTGCTACATGAGGGCCAGCACGGTGAAGTCAGATATGGCGATGCCCTTAATAACTAATGGTGTGAAACAAGGTTGTGTTCTCGCTCCAATCCTATTTACAATCTTCTTCAGCATGATGCTCCAAAGGGCTACAGCAGATAATGGTGCTCATAACCAAATGTGATGATGGCCCTGATACTGTTTGTTGGATAAATACCATGGTTGGCTGGTTTAAATCAAATTGCTTTTTTTAAAAAAATATTCCTTTTTTTAAAAAAATTCAGTCATTCATTCTTTTCTTTTCTTTTTTTAAAAGTCTGGCCCTTATTACTATTTCCAGTCCTTTTACTGGAAAATAAATTTCTGTTTGAATTTCAACTTAAACAGTTTGGGTTTTTTTGGCAGTCATTCATTGTTAGACCAGTATCCAGTGTCAGTTGCTTCTTTTTAATAACTTTATTTTATAGTGCAGGAAAGCCATTCAGAAACAAATCCTTCAATTAACATATGTTTTACCAAAACAACCTGGTTTTTAAATGAACAATTATTATTAGTGGCCATAACATCTAAATTGTATTTTGCTGCTTAATTTTCAGATTTAGCCCTATATTGGTTTAGTTTTATGCTCATCTATATAGGCTGCCAACCTGTCAATGTAATTTGCAAAGTCAGCACTTGGGGAATATCCCTGAGTAGGGGCATTTCCAGTTTGCCTATTGTAAGGTTTTATTCCATATCCTTGTTGCTTGTGGTTTTCATTTGAATGAGCTTGAACCAATGCAGTGAGATGAATGGAAAGAAGAAAAACCTGTTTGGCTCTCTTTTGAGGAGATAAACAATGAGAGCAGAAAAGGATAAAGAGCCAAATGCGCGAAATATGGATGTGAGTTGGATTAAAACATTAATGTAAAAAACAAAACAAAACTGGTTTAAACAAACAAAAAACAGTATTTGTTTGATTTTTTTTTTCAGTCTGTAATGTATTTGTATTATCTGTAAAGGGTCTGCCACACTCCAAGAAACTTTTTTCAGTTCACAGTGGGATTAACTACTTTTGTTTATGGAAGGGTATTCAGAATTCCCTGTCAGAGAGTTCTTGTATCCCACCAGATTACAAACCACAGGACTGCATAGGGTGTAATCACTGCAGTTAAATTGGAATATGGCCCTGCTCATACTGGCCGGCCTCGGGGTGGAGTCGGGTTGTCACGTCCACATGTCACACACCCTGACTCCACCCCCAGGGCACTGTGATCCCGCTCGCCACTCCACACAGCGTGTGGCATCATGGCGCTCCTCTGATGCTGCATCCATACGAAACAGTGCCGAAGGAGCGCTATATAGCTGCGGCGACACAGTTATGGTACCTTTTCGAGGGTGCAAAAAGAAGCCACTTTTTGTGGCTCCTTTTCATGCCCTGGAAAGGCCGGAGCAGGCCCATGGCATGAGGTGGCCCCGATCCAGCTGAAGTACAGCCTCTTTATCACTAGAATTGTGCAGTTTGAATGAATCTCTGATACTGTGGCTTCTTTCTCCCTTGAGAAGCCTGAGAAATAAGCCAAAAATAAATTGTGGGTTATTACTCTGGCTTGCTGTTGGAGAGAGAAGCCAAAGTGCTGGGATTAGAAATCACAATAAACAAATGAAAGGCTCTTCATTTGTTCAGCACCTCACACTTGCAGCAGGAGCAGTTGGACAAGATTCACTTGTAGTCTGTCATTTACTGACTCTTACCAAACAATTGGTGTTGTATGTGGGCATGCTCACCCTTTGATCCTATAGTTCAGCTTTAGCAGTATATTGGGTAAAGTTGCTTCCAAATGATTGAGAAGGGTGTATAGCCTTAGTTTCGCTTTTCCCATGAAGTGCAGTAGTGCAAGGAGTAAAAGGGGGACAGTACCTCTGTGAAAGTGGAAAAACCGCAAATAAAAAACCACTATTTTACCTGTGAGAACTCCTGTCTAGAAATCTCTAGGGCCTCTGTCACAACTTTATGGACAACACCCACTAGAAGCTGACCACAGAATCACACTGGAGGACCAATAATTGTATAGAGAAGTCTTTTCTCTGTGGCCACCTTCCAAAGAGGTCCCAAAGATTCCTAGAGAGAACATATATATCAAATCTGCAAAAGTCAAAGCCACAAATTTGGTGTTCTGACTGTGTTTTGTTTTGAGGTACAATAGAATCTTGTCCAGAGGAAGATGTCCAATATATTTGGGCTTTCAGATGTTAAAAACAAATCAGGATGTACAGTATGTATAGCTGTATAAGTAGTAAGGAGGAATCAAGATACATTCTTGATTGAATGGATACTGACTGTCCCTTGGTCCGGTAGACCCATGTTTGTATCTGTAGTGTCCTCTAGTAAGTATCCACTGTGCAAGTGCAGAACTTTACAAAGTTAATCCCAATAAAGGCAGCTCTCCAAATATTATTGTACCCTAATCCCATCATCCCTAACTAGCACAGCCATTGGGAAATAACCGGGGAGGGGGGGGACTGAAGTCCAAAAACTGAAGGACCATACTTGCAATCCTGTATTTAAGCCAAACACTAGAGGACTCCTGCTAGCATTTTGACTGGTTTATTGTAATACCACTTCCCTGACCTCACACTTAGATATTCTGCAAACTATGGGAGAATCTCTTCCTATTCGTATTGTTCACATACATATTCTCTCTTGCAAATCTCACTCTTTTCTGTGCCTTGGGGTCAAAACAGATGGCCCCGAGGGGGTGGCTTGATGCCGCCCCTGAACGAGTTGGATAGGGAGCCGTGGCAACCGCATGCTGCGGCTCCAATCCAGCTATTTGCCAGCTCAAAAAAAAAAAAAAAAAAAAAAGGCAGAAAAATGCTGCTCCTTTTTGAGACAGCAAAAGGGTGCCCTTTCCTCTGCTGCTGTGGCTTTATGATGCTCGTGCAGTGTGAGGCATCTAAACACTGTGCTGCTGGAGCACCTTGAGCCTAGCCTACATGTGTACAGACAGGTGGCTTCCAGGCAACGTTGGGGTATGCATCATGCATATGCCACACCCCCCAGAAATTCTGTGAAATAAGAGAGTAACCAAAGAGGCTAGACTTGTGGATGCAGCATATCATGATTTCAGTAAGGTCTTTGTCAAGGTCCCCCATGATATTCTTACAAACAAGCTAGCAAAATGTGGGCTAGACAATGCAACTGTTATAATTGGTTGACTGGCTGAACCCAAAGGGTGCTCAGAAATGGCTCCTCTTCATCCTGGAGAGAAGTGACCAGTGGGGTGCCACAGGGTTCTGTCTTGGGCCCAGTGCTATTAAACATCTTTATTAATGACCTGGATGATGGAATGGGGGTGCGCTTATCAAATGTAAAGATGACAACAAATTAGGAGGGATAGCTAATACTCCAGATTTAAAAATGACTTTGACAGATTTTACATGAAATAATGTATTCAAACTACAGGAAAAGAGATTCTATCTAAACATTAGGAACAACTTCCTGATGGTAAGAACTGTCCAGCAACGGAATATACTGCCTTGGCGTGTGAATGAGTCTCCTTCTTGGGTTTTTTTTAAACAGCAACTGAATGGCCATGTGTCTGGAGTGCTTTGATTGTGTATGCCTGCATGGCAGAAAGCTGGACTAGATGTGTGTTTCTATTATTCTGTCTTTACTCTGGAAATAAATCCCATTGATTTCAATGAGAGGTTAGTACAGGACTGTATCCTTTTAAATCACAGAACAATTCATTCAATTGTTGGATTTCTGGTTTTGGGTGGGGACTGCTAATCTTTCTTACTGTCCACATGGTGGCAGACTTAACCCACAAACAGTAAAATAAGCAAGGAACCTTCATCCCATCACTCCAGGGCCAGTTGTTTCTTTAGTTTTGAAGGTTCAAAACTTCAATGTAAAACTGAATACATAATGTAATTTACAGTTCGCACACAAAAAAACAACTTGCCTTTGCTGTATTAACTTTGGAGTGGGGGGAGTCACATGTTCCTGCAACATTAATTTCTTCAGTATAATTCTATATTCTCAATAAACTTCAATCCAAGCCCACAATTAAACTTATTTAATTGGTTTATATATTTAACTGGTTTTTCTTCTAATGTATGTCTATGTCTCTTCTTTTTTTACCAGATACACCATGGTGCTCTCCTATTAAAGTGAAATATGGCTATGCAAGTTGCAGAAGCCCTCATGGAGGGTATTACAAAAATGTCTTAGGGACGAAATGTGACATTCGTTGTCAGAAAGGTTATGAACTGCATGGTCCTCAGGAACTTATGTGTCAGTCAGACAAACGTTGGTCTGGCAAAGTTTTGTGCAAACGTGAGTGGTTCATATAGAAAATCTTTCATTTCACTTGTTTCTTGCCTTCTAGTGCCTGTTTGCTTTTTAATATGCATTCAAAATTAAAAATATTTCTTCTCCAGTCAAATTATTTAACTCAGTTTATTTATGTAATGGGGTTTTTAAAATGGAGTGTTTTTTAAAAATTATCTTACTATTTGTTGAAATTGTTATCTGACATTTAATTTAATTTAATCACCAAGGACAGTCCCCTGCCCCAAGGAAAGATCTTTCACATGCCACTGTCCCAGATTAATCAAGATCACAGTTTGTCCTAAATATAGGACAGGAGCAAACAAGACACACCTTGATAAGGTAATTGCAAGGCCTGCCAGCTCAGGATGAGTCAAACAAGCCACCTCCGATAGGTGATGGTAAATGGATCCACCCAGGGAAGTGGAGTGGGCTTTTTTTAAAAAAAGATTAGCTTACTATTTGTTGAAATTGTTATCTGATGCAATGGCCAAAGTGAATGCCACATTTCATTATGCATGGCTCTAGTGGCTGACACCTGACCTTCCAAAGACTGAGTCGGGAGGAAGACAGCTGCAGGAGAAGAACTAAAAAATATTTTTTTTAAAAAATATTTTAGTTAAGCCGGCCACCAATTGAAATTGCCACCTCATTGAATACCCTGTAGTCCCCTCTGTTTGTTTTCTTTATTGTAATTGATTATTTAATTATTTTAATACTAACCTGTTTAATTGATGTTTTAAGGGGAGGGCGGGTATAATTGGGATGTTTGGCATTGTTGTATTCTTTTAATTGTAAGCAGCCTTGATTGTCTTTTGACAGAGGGGCAGGGTAAAAATAAAATTTCTATTATTATTATTATTATTATTATTATTATTATTATGTTTGTACTTTTCCTGTTTCCTTATCTTTCAATGCAAGCCTAAATGTGTGTGTTTTGCTCAAAGGAGGGACAATTATAAAAATGTGCATCATGAAAATGAAAATGAATCCTATCTATTTAGTGCTGTGACAATGCAAGGTGCTTCACAGAGCACAAGAGGACAGCTTAGTGCCCCACAGGGAGCTTATAAACTAACTTAATTTTATGTGTTGAGGAACACTTATTTCTGGGGTGGGGGTGGGGAATAAAGGCTCTTTTTTTCTTTTATGAACTGCACCATATTGATTAAACTGAGAAAATCCCCCACACCCAAATTGTGCTGGAAGACGGGTTTATTAAGCAAATCAAGTACAAGAGAGAAGCAAATTAGGGATAGCTGCTAGAAAGCATGCCCCTACTAATATTTCTCTTTGCAAGGCTTCTATCAGTTAATCAATATATTGATATGCATTTTACACAGTTGCTTCTTGCAGACTGCTATATTTTTGGAACTGGCTGAGAAATCACACTGATATATAAAAGTATCTTTAGACAAGGAAATGCATTTTCAAAACTGTTTCTGTGTGCAATCTCTCAATAATGTCTTCAATAATTTAATGTTGGTTTTCTCCTAGAAAAACGTTGCCCAACCCTTCTGATGCCACCTAATGGAGGCTTCAAATGCTTAGATGGTGCATATTATAACTCTAGGTGTGAGTATTATTGTTCACCTGGATACCAGTTAAAAGGAGACCGAATAGTACAGTGTATGGATAACAAAGTGTGGAGTGGAAGACCAGCTTCTTGTGTTGGTAAGTATAGAACTAAAACAATGCCCCATTGAAAGGGCAAGGAAAAGGGGAATGTGAAGGATTGTGAATAATTTACAGTAAAAATGAGTCTCAGCCATCTTTTCTGGCACCATGAAACCCAACCAATGGCCAGATTTACTTGGAAGATGTGAAAGGGATATGATGATGACTACAAAGCAGATGGTGTACAACATAGTATGACTGAACACAAATATGAGGGCACGTTATAGTAACTACTTTGTGACAGTATTAGCAGCAAAACATTTGTACTTTTCTACCTCTTTGGCTTTGCATTGAGAAGAATGTTTTTGGATGGCAAGTAAGGCCGTAAAGAGACTGGCGCTTTGTGCTGGCCTGGGGCTGAACGTACGGCTAGATAGGGCTGAGCGGTTACACATGCCCAGCCCTACTTTACCTGCCGGTGCACTATCTTGGTGCGTGCCCGTCCACATGGGGTGCGCAATGATGATGCATAGGCATCTGAGTGCCCAAACGGTGCTCTGCGGAAGAGGCATCATCATGACGTGCGAGCACCACTATGGCTCTGCTTCCAGTAAGCTGCTTTCAGCAGCTTCTTTTTGCTCTCAAGAGGGAACGGACAGTTGCTGCTGTGGCTGGTTGCCGTGGCAACAGTCCGGGGCAAACAGGGGCAGCATTTTGCTGCCCGTCTGTTAAGCCCCTAAGTTGGTAAAATGGGGAGACAGGTTGTGGCGTGTTTGTGAACTATTTTGAGCCTAAGTTCACACTGATCCAAACTACATCATATTCATCTTTACAGTAGAGGTGTTGAGAGTCAAATCAGCTTGTATGGGATCAATTTCAGATGATGCATGACTCCTGTCGCCATGAGGTTGTGGACAGAGTGCTTAAGGGAACTTACATTCTTGATTTTTGCCCATCCTGATAATTAGCAGTTATCTGGAAAGGATTAACTGAGTGGGTCCAAAAGATGATTGAAGCCACCTTGTAAGAAGGAATAGTACCAGATGACTTAAAGAGATGGCCATGTTTCCTTAATAAAACCCATTTGGATCCAGGAGATTGTATCAGCTATCACCAAATCTTTAATGTCTATTTGAGGGCATGACTTTGGAGAGTGAAATCTTGGAAGGAGCACACTAACTCAACTGGATGTGGGAATTGTGCACCCTGTGGGCTGCACTGGGCTGCTGTCTTCCAGCTGCATGATATAAAAATTATGGCCATAACCTTTGAAGGTTTGAGCAAAAATACTCTGGAGCAATTCTAATGTTGTTGGGGGTAGTGACCGCAAAAGAGAAAAACAGAAGAAAAAGACCATAATATCACTTCTGGTTTCCAAAGTGCTGGCAATGTGGCCCATGTGGGAGTGGAAAGAACAAAATATGACCTGTTCACAGTTTGTGCCTGCCCACATGTGATCTAGAACTATTTCAGTCTTCAGGCTTGGTTTAGGTCCAGACACAGATGTAGTCACTGTTACAGAGGACTTTTGGAAAGAGACAAAAGGACTGCAACCCTTTCGATACAATTTCACCTGTCAGTAGTTTTGGTACCAACAAACATAGTATTCTATTATGGCTCTGTAGTTTGGGTAGAGTCATATTAGTACAGTAGCTGGCTTCTTCCTGCAGGATCAATTTGGGAACACAGTATGGTCAGCTCCATTTGTTCCCACAGTATTTGAGCCGAGAGGTATCTTACTGGTCTTTCTTGTCCTATATATTCTGGGATATCTGTACAAAGCTTCTGGATAAAATTATCAGAATCTGGGCTGAGGTGTCCTAATATTTCTGTTTCCCTTTATCATCGGATAAAGGTGAAATTATACATACATGTGTTGAATTTGTGTCTCATTTCAATAATAGACTGCATGCAGGTAAATAAATAAACACAAGCTGAATCCTAACAAGCCCTGGGAGAAGGGATTCTTATGTGTGAAAATTAGTTGTGTAACCTGATATAAAGAAGGTTGTATTGTCTTTGAAAGGCCAGCTGCAGTGCTTTGGCTGGTTCAACAAATGTGGTAGTTCCTAGGAAGAAATCATCTCTGTTCAGATGTTACTCACCATGCTTTCCACAACACGGGGGAAGTGCCTAGCCTCACCCCCTCCACTGTAGGTTTTCTCACATGGAAAGAGACACATATGAAGAAGAGATGTTCCTGTTTTCATGGAGACTCTCCATTGCTGCAAGGAAGAAATCTCAGCTGAGAAAATTTTAGTTTCACATGAATTCACAGACTGCCACCTCTCCACTATGTTATTCCAAATTAGCAGAGAGAGAGATGGGAGTTGTATTTATCTAGTGATTGTCTTTATGCAGTTAAAGTGGTTTAAAGCACTCTTGTCCAGCAAGAAGAGTTCACTGATCCGTGAGTGTCAGGGGATGCAGTTCCTATAGTAACGCAAGGTTGTTGTCTTAATGCATCAAAATTCATAGTATACTGTGTAAACCATGGTTCTTTGATGCTTCATGATGAGCTTCTGGTAAGCTATAGGAAATGCAGAATGTTTTAAGAAAAAACTGTTCTTTTTTCATTAATTGCAGTATACACATGTTTAGATAATGTTTTAAACACTGGGAATTTGGATTCATGAACTTAAATTCCTTACTTACAGGAACTGCTTGTTCTCATGGTTCTTCCTTTAACTCTAAACCAAGTGCCTCAACCAGTTTTGTACTAGCAAAACCTGTAATTTTGCATGTCTTTTTCTCAGTCTTCATTAAGAAGGTCTGCAGTACTATGCAGAATCACCATCTTCTGTTTATCATCAGATGACTTGTTTGCCTCAAGTACCATGATGCAAAGATTTTCTTTAAATATAACTCTATGAGCAGAGTAATCATGTACTGTAGCCTTTCAGGTCACTTTGCACATTACATGTTGAAAACTGAAAATGTAGTCCTTACAATAAGTAATACTTGCTGACAGTATTTTAAGAATTTGCTTTTACTTGGGACTCTCTATTATATATTGGTATGGGAAATCTGTTACACAGTAAGAGACAGCACTTGGCTATAGAACAAAGTTAACAGTTCAACGTCACAAGTATATGCCAAAATCCATGCAGAAAGTTTAGACATGTCCAGTTTAAATTGCCTTCTAGTCATTGTTGTTAACTAGCTTCAAGTTGACTTTGACCCATGGTGACTGTGAGACATCTCCAAGCTACCCCATCCTTAACTAGTCCTATAGACTCAGGTCCTTCAGACTCAGGGATGTGTCCTCTTTGATTAAGACTGTCATCTGGTATGTGGTCTTCCTGTCCTCCTATTGCTTTTCCTTTCCTGGCCTTACTGTCTTTTCTTATGTGTCATGCCTTCTCATGCTGTGGCTGAAGTATGACAGCTTCAGATTAGTCATTCTGGCTTCTAGGGAGAGTTCAGGCCTGATTTGTTCTGGGAATCATTTGTCTTTTTGGCTGTCCATGATATCTGCAGAACTCGCCTCCAGCAGATCTCAAAATAATTTATTTTCTTTCTATCAGTTTTCTTTACTATTTATCCATCCATAGTGATGGGAAATATGATGGCATGGACTTTTTCAATCTTATATCTTTGCACCTCAGGATTTTGTATAGATTTTTCATACCTGCACTCCCATTCTCAGTCATCTTCTGATTTTATTATTGTAATCTCCATTCTGATCAGTGATTGATCCAAGGCATGGGAAATCTTTAATTATTTAAATTTCCTCATCATCTACATTGAATTAATGTAAATCTTCCATGGTCATTGTATTTTTTTTAACTGTTCAACAGTAAGCCTGCTTTAGCACTTTCTTCTTTGACTTTCTTTAGTAATTCAAGTAATTCAAGTCTTTGCTAGTCTCTTTATTGTGAGCATCTATCTCTCTGCAATGATTAGTACAGTAATTCTCTTTATGCTTACACACTAATCATTGAACAGTAGTACTAATGGTTCTGGATCTATTCCTGTCTCCCTTTTGTTTCTCACCTGCCATTTACTGCTTGAAGTGTTTCATCTGTTACCCATTGATTCTTCTCTTCCTTTTTAGCTACAGCTAGTATTTTTCTGCATTGCTCCTTGATTATGTCTCTGGCTTTTGTCCATTGTGCATCTGGTTCCTGGTCAATTAGGGCAGGGCAGGAGGCGCCATTTTTATACAGTTTAATTTGGCAGGAGCTCTTGTCTATAACCATCTTTACAAAGAGTTCAATTTTTACTCTTGTTTTGTTTTCACTGTTAAAGAAAAAAAGAGGGGATAAATTACTAGGATTTAGATATGAAATTTTAACTGTCTGAAGGAAATCTTTGTAAAAAGATCATTTCTAGAAAAGAAAGTGCTTTAACAATTAGAATAAATCAATAAACAGAAAGGTGACTTGATAAGAGCTTCTTCTTGAAAGAATTGGTGAAATGGTGATTGTTTTAGAGAACAGCATAGTTTACAAGTGTGTATGCAGCCAAAACAGAGTAACAAAACAAGAAAACAGAAATCAGCTTGTGCATGAGCATTTCAGGGCTGTTTTCTGAGATGTTGCCCTTAATCTCAGACAATCTTCAATCAACTAATCTTTTCACTTTTCAATTTGGTGATTTTAATTAGTCAAGTTTAAGTAAGTTTCTAGTGGCTTGATAATGAATTTATTCAAAATTATTTATATAGTTAATGTACTATGTTTGTATATTTTTAAGAGTAGTACCAGTTTAAGACAGACACTAATGTTTTGTGTGTATGTATTTATAGACACAGAGCCTCCTAGAATTCAGTGTCCAAGCATAAAGGAGAAAACAGCAGAGCCAAATAAATTGACAGCCCGTGTGTTTTGGGATACCCCAGAGGGACGGGACACCGCTGATGGCATTTTGACAGAGTGAGTGAAGAGGTTAAATTACAGTAAACTATTAAGAGAGTATGGTTGTACTCATATCCCATTTGGGAGCTTTCCATAAGCAACTTTTTGGTTGGGTAGAATATTTTAAAAAATGGTTAAAAAAAGAAAAAGAAACCCATGTTCTGCAAATGATGAGAGCCTCTGATAAGAAACCTGAACTGACAAAAATCTTTGTTGTTCAGGACTTATTCTACCTAAATTTGCATATGGTTGTTTTGTATAAAAATTGCTAAAATTACTTGTTGCTCTCTTCAAGAAGAAAATTAGTGAATAATTAGATCTCTCATGTGAGCAGAAGTCTTGCCTAGATAGACAATTGGCCTGATCCAGCATACGTCTTCCTACATCCCATGGGCAATGCATAGGGGCTGGAAGCACATTTAATATATATCTAACCCCTATAGTAAATATACGCCAGCAGGTTTATGTTGCATTTATTCCTCATCTGTCTTAGATAGAGGCAAAATAAATCTGGATACACAGGCATTTTGTGAACTATGAGTAGATCCCAGATTAACTTTAATAACGTCAATACTTGTTCTTGGTTATATATGGGTGTCAATGGGATGGATTTGGAGAAGAGTAAATGGTGTAATCATGATCAGTTTGAGCACTAACCATTTAGGATTGTGTTCTCTTAAAAGGCCCTGCCTTTACAGTCCCACTCCCCACTATGTAGTCTGTCTTTGTTTTATTTTTTTAGTGTTATTTTGAAAGGACATCCACCAGGATCACATTTTTCAGAAGGAGATCACAAAATCCAGTACACTGTATTTGACAGAGCTGGGAATAAAGGGACTTGCAAATTCTTGGTTAAAGTCAAAGGTAAGAACATTTGGTTTCTGAAAAAAGCACAGGCATTGAACTTAGATACTAGCTTCCTGAAAATTGAACACGATGGAAGTGGCAGCAGTCAGGCAATTTTAGATTGCACACACGCATGGATTCTTAAAAGATTCTTAGTTTTATGCATGCTAGTGCTTACAGTTCTGTGTCACACAAATGTTTAAAGTGACATGCCACTGTTTACCTTTGCTAGATCCTTACCAGAGCTTTAGCAAGCTGTGTTTTAGTGTCTCAATACAGAAGAATAAGAAGTGCCTGCAAGGGGCACCAGTGTGTGCTACTACCAGTCTTATTTCTACTAAGGTGTATCCTCATTAACAGATCATCCATTTTGGTGTTTGTGATAGAGCTGTTTTTTAATGACCTTTACATGTAACATAGAATATGTAAGCCAATGGCTGAATGGCAAATGGAGCTGAATACTGGATTGCACCACAACCTATGTGCTTGCTATGTCTTTTTTTGCACCAAAATGCCCCCACAGCACTCCCCAGAGTGCTTGAGGAGTCACCACTCCTTCCCTCAGGCCCAGGACTGTCTTTTTTTTTTTAAATGGAAAGTGACTAGTCAGTTTCTGGGTCACTACTTATGAGAAAAAAGCTTCCCATGGACCTAGGCTGCTTGTAGTACCAATGGTATGGCCAAATAATTCAAAATGCACCCCAGAGGATGTTGGGAGACATTTTGGCCAAAACCTTTTTTGGATGTTGGATGACCGTGGGACAAAAATGGCCTGGGGTACTGCTTTTCCCCACACTGCTCTAGTGAATTCCAGAGATGACATTCCTTCCTTCTTGCTTGGTTTTATTTTGTTTTAGTTGTTCAAGTATCACAAATGGCTTTGCAGGGTACATATGTGTCATATGTCTAAAGATGTGCTACCCTTGCTCTCCGATTTCATACTGGTCCTCCATAAGATAGGGTTGTTGGTCATTCATTTCTTGTTTCATAAGTCAATATGTATATAAGGGAATTTTGTTACAAAAAATAACAATTTTATAAAGGAAAACTGGTTTGTAATTATTGTCTGAATAAACTGTAGTTTTAATATAGCCAGCATGATAATTTTATGCTAAACAAAATTATGCCTACAATTTTAAGTCTCCCTTATTCAGAAATCTGAAATTTTCCAAAATTCAAAATTGCCCGGATGGGTGGCTGACATAGTGACACCTTTGCTATCTGATGGTTCAGTGTATACAAACTTTGTTTCATGCACACAATTATTTTAAACATATTATATATAAAATTACCTTCAGGCGATATGTTTATAAGGTATGTATGAAACATAAATGAATTTTATATTTAGACTTGGGTTCCCATCTCCATGCAATATGCAAATATTCCAAAATCCAAAAGAATCCAAAATTCCAAACACTTCTGACCCCCGGCTTTTCAGATACGGTAGACTCAACCTGTAATACATTTTATGCTCTTAAAGTACAAAAGCAACTTTCAATATGTAAAAAGTTTTCACAGTTTTTCAGTTCTTAACCAAAATTTTATATTTTCCCAGAGTATTAAAATCAAGGGTTTTCCCATGCAGGTTTTAAATTTTTCAGACATTTTTCATCTCTAGTCACAACATAAATTTCATTCCTTTTCATGTAGTCCTTTGCTCCGCCTGGAAAATAGTTCCAGGGGTTTCCTTAGTCTTCCAGAGTTGGGAGAGATTGCTTCCTTTCTGATTCTGCTGAATTACACTGTCTGCATGCAGAAGGTCACTATTAGATCCTACCCTATGTATGTTAAATTATAAATCAAAGGGAGCAGGTATTTTTGAAATCTGATAATAAACAATGCTGTACTATTATACTTTGAATTCATTTCTTTCTCACTGAACAATCCCTGTTATTTTGACTTTAAAGTCAGGCGCTGTGGAAAACTGAATGCTCCAGAAAATGGCTACATAAAATGTTCTGGTGATGGCAATAATTATGGAGCAACCTGTGAATTTTCCTGCATTGGTGGGTACGACATGCAGGGAAGCCCAGCAAGAGTTTGCCAGTATAATTTGGGCTGGTCAGGAACGGAGCCAACTTGTACACGTACGTGAGTAATGAATAATTGCAACGTGAGTAATGAATAATTGCATGAATTAAGGAATAATGCCAGTAAAAGGGAAATATATGGTGTCAAAGTCAAGCTGTCTGTCTTCTCATTCAATGATACCAAGCCTAAGAAGCTCATGGGAAATTCCACAAATGGGGCAGTTTCCCGTTTCCCATTGCAAGCTGTTTTTTAAACTCTGTCTCAGATTTAAAAGAAGTTTGCAGTGTAGTCCTTCAGGGCATGTTTTGGTTTTAGAACTCTGCTTGGTGATAAAATAAACTGCTTTCTTTGTATACTTTGATCAATGGTTGTCTGGTTGTCTGAACTACATCCAGTATGTATGGATTTTTTGCTGTAACTTGGAATTTATTTGCACTTCATTATTCTTATTCTATTGACTTATCATTCTTTCTTGATAGAAATTAATTACCAAGCAACCACCTACATTCTCCTGCTAGATCATAAATACTGGCAAATTTTGTAAACTAAATACCATTTAGCATCTGTAAGGATGTTACAGTTTGTAAATGAAGATTGAGGCATACTTCTTTCCCCTATTCAGGTCACTAAATCCAAGATATTTGCCAGCATGTGTACACCATGAATTTACATGCTGTTATTAATAGCTTTCAAGTTCAGGAGCCTAAGTTCTATAGTAGACAGTACTGTAGTCAAGCCAAGGTTTGCTGGGCTGAAATGTCTGTACTTTTGGATTATCAAAAACAAAGGTATCATCTGCCATTTTCTTCAGTTTGTCTTGTCATCTCTGGCTTTAGTTGCAATCTTCACATTAGTAAGGGAGGAGAACACAATAGATTTTCTAAGCATGAGTATGTTATTGCGAGTTGTCCCTATTGTAAATCAAAATATTTTGGTCTTGGTCTTGAATGGGCAATTGAGATCCATTAAATTTATAGAAGGTCTGCTCTTGCTCTAGTTTCCCCTTGTTAAAGTAACTACATGAAAACCGTGTATGTGTGTAAAAACACAAACAAAATTGATGTGGAAAAACACTGCTGCCTCTATTATTAAACTTCCCTTATGGGTATAGGTATGGAGACGCTCAAGATAAAAGACTGCATTTTAGAATTTACTACTGTACAACTTCTGGTAGAGCAGGTAATTTGCAGCCATAAATTTCTATGTTCTGCAAGGGATCCCAACTGCTACCATTTAGAGCAGAAAATACTGGGCTAGAACTAAAAATATACCTCAGTTTACAAAGTCAGTGTGTTGCTGGCCATGACTTCATTGACAGAAAATTTGGTATCAGAAGTAGAAATAACAGGGAAAGAGTAAGGATATGTTCTTACATCAAAAAAGAAGAGCAGCTTAATACAATTCAGCAAACATTTTATCCCAGACTAGCAAAGCACACATGAAATGAAGCAACCAGGTCAAGTAAGCCTTGCATAAGTAAGCAAAAAAACGTTTGAACCTTCTAGAGATGATTTAAAGACTTCTTTCAAAATGCACCCAGTGATGAAACAAACACACACACCACAAGCTTCCACTTTTCCTATTATTTCCATGTTGGTGGAAATCCTTGGGGGTAGCTCATGACATATGCTAATCTGATTTCCCTCTGTTTTCCTGGCCACACATGCTCAGCAAGTGATTCTGAATGCAGCTGCCTGTTGTAGGCAGACACACATGACTGTAGCAGGACCAGTCTTTCTGTGCTCACATTAGATTGCATTGTTTACGGCAGACTTGTGGACATATAACCTGACCCTGAAAGTCTCTGTTTCACCAGTCCTCTTTCACAATCCTCTCAGTGCTGAAGTTGTCAAAAATGTCCAGCTATACAAAGGACAAGGAGATAATGGGGGCTGGAGAGGCATAAAAAGACATTGCAAAAAGGAGCTGCTTTGTCAAAAGCTGTATGCCTGAATAGTCCAACTCAATGTAATGTAATGTCAGATGTGATATAAGCAAATACATAGTTGCTTTGCATTCATATTTTGGAATGGTTCAGGGAAACCACTGTCTGCATCTTGGTACATTTATCCTGGGGACAGGGATGGTGGGATCTTGTGGGGTGCAATTTTAGTTCCCCAAGGTGTTAACCCTTTTAAAGGGGAACTAAAATATGCATGTATGAAAGTTAAAATTGTTAGAGTTCAGCTTCCATCAACAGAGCAGCAAAAATGTGGGCCAGACTATATTTTAATATGCCTTCCTAAAGAATAAAAACTAATTAAAAAAGAAACCAACCAACATGTAATTTGTGGTTTAAAAATAAGCAATAATGGCTTTAATAAATTAAAACACAATAAACTGTCCTAACTGGTATTAATATAGCAGGAAGAAGCTGTTATTCCATCTTAGACGTAGAGGAGGCAGTTCAGAATATTCAGAGAAAGACAGCATAAATCTTAAGAAGAGAGACCTAAATAAGGGGAAAGAGAATGCATTGGTTTCTTCCAACAGATCTGAAGCTTGATCTCATCCTCCAAGGTCTGAGCAATCTCTCTACAGCATAGGGAGAGGGAGAGGGAGCTTTGGTCCTTGGAACTCCATTCCAGCAGCAATAGAATTATAGCCTGAGTCTGTAACCTTGTATGACTTACTTGGGAGTATGACTTACTTGGGAGTAAATCCTTTTAAGACTTAGTGAGATTTTCTTCTGAGTCAATAGGCATAAAATCAGACTGAAATTTTTAAATGGAAGAAGTTTTGTTGTTGTTGTTGCTGTTTATGGAGTTGTTGTGTGCCTTCAAGTCATTTCTGATTTATGGTAATCCTAAAGTGAAATAATTTTTCTTGGAGAGATTTGTTCTGGAGGGGGGATTCTCTTTTGCCTCCTTCTGAGGCTGAGTGTGTGACTGGGTTTCCATCAGGCGTGGACCATGTCTAGCTAATTAGGAATATCTGTTGGACTGCAAATCCCATCATCCCTGTTGGCTATGGTAGGACAGTCCAGCAACATCTGGTGGACAACAATTTGCACTAACTCAGTTCTAAATCAGTTTGATTGGCAATTATTCTACACGTGAAAACTAATTTTAGTGAAAATAATCTTTGTGCTTGTAATTTTAGCCATGAACATTAATGTTGGTGTGAGGACAGCAGCAGCCCTTTTGGACCAATTTTATGAGAAACGGAGGCTGCTCATCTTATCCACCCCTACTGCAGCCAATTACTTTTACAGATTGCAACTAGGAATGCTGCAGGTGAGGCACAAATCTCTTCAGTGTGAGTAGAAGTTAATTCTGCTCCAAAAGCAATGCAGATGACCTGGGGCCACTAATTATGGTTTTGAAAAGCAAGAGATTTAGCAGACACTCCAGCTGGAGGGAGGGGAAGGCAATTTTCACAATTCTTCCCTCCATTCTGCATTCTCCAATGTTTCAGAGTAGATGGCAGAGCAGAGGATGTGTAGGAATCAGCAAAAATAACCTCTTTCCCCCTCCAGGATTCAAACAGAATTCAGGTCACAAGATTTCTTGATCCACCTCTGTAAATAAAGTTGGTCCTCTGTATTCATGGATTCTTTACCCATAAATTCCACAGCAAATCTTGATTTTGCCATTTTATGTAAGGGAACTATTTTACTATGCCACTGTATTTAATGGGACTGGAGCGTCCATGGATTTTGGTATCCATGGGGGTGGGGGTCCTAGAACCAAACCCCATTGGAAACCCAGGGCCCACTGCATAAGCATTGTGCAAACTGAACTAGAAAATGAAAGCATATTTGCTTTCTTCAGAAGGTAACTAAATGCCCCTGACAATTTCTATGGAGCTAGCTTTGCTTTTAACAAAAGAGATGGCTCAAAATTATTGTTTTGTTCTGTGCCCTTCCAGTTTTATAACAATATTAATAACAAGAGAAATCTACCTATATACAGTTATGTCTTTAAAAAACAGAGGTATCTGGCCCCTTTTAAATTCTATTTTCAAATATTTTAAAGGCTCATGCTTTTAAAAAAGAAAGTTGTGATTTTCATGTTACTTTTAATCCAGTTGTGAATTGGCACACTTGCAGTGTAGTCCCCTGAATGCAATCTTGGATGAAGCCTACTGTAAAGTAACAACATGTACAGAATCTCTCTTCCACACCACAAAATATAACAATTTTGTAGAGAAGATATCTGTTTGTTAGCTTGACTTTCTTTTCCACTTTTTATCTTATTAATTTCAGCCAGCACAGTGTGGGTTAGATCTCCGTCATGTTACAGTGATTGAGTTGGTTGGGGTCTATCCAGCACAGGTGGGAAGAATAGGATTAAGACTGATGCCTCCTGCCCTTGCTTTGCAACTCAGGTAACTTTACCCTTATAATTACCCACTAGTGTCTCGATTAGAGTATCGAAGATTGAGTATCTTGTCTCCATGTCTATAAAAGGCTGTAAGTAGTACACTAACAGTAGTGTTGAGCACAGCTTCTGTTCTTACTCCCTGCGAAGGAAACACCTGCACCCTTTTCTCTGTACAATTGTGCCACACAAAGGCTGTTTTCATTTTCCTTATATGCAAGTACATAACCAGAGTCAGAAGGGAATGGAGTTCTTAGCTACCTATAGTCTGGTCATTAGCCATATCCTCCAGCCTAATCTGTGTATGCCCATGCATAGGGAATAAGCCAGGCTTCTGCAGGAACTCTTGTCTTAGTGTGAACCAGCCAGAGTTCTGGCTCCCATTTACAACCCCACATCACACCAATGATCTAGAGTCGAGATCCTGCATCATGGAGATGTAGTGTAACAGTCCTACATTCAGAACTATACTATGTCTGCCTTCCCAAACCCCACTCCACTTTTTAGCTCCAGGAGCCTTCTCTCCATGGCCATTTAGTGAGTAGTGGAGAGCAGTGGCTGGTGGGAAAGCCTCCAGCTATATCCCTAGAGCTAGACACAGAACAAGATGTAACTGAGACATCTAGGGATTTTTTTTACCTTCTGCAGCTAAAAGGTGGCATTTGGGGAGTCATTGTACAAGGTTGGGTCTGCACAACAACCACAAAAGTGATTTATGATGGTATAAGTTGGAGTTATCCAGTCATAAGTTACTAACAAGGTGCCAGCCTACAGGTTTGTTTAGTGTGACATCTGAACCTTGCAACACCTTTCACCCTGGCTTTTATCTCACCTTTTAAACCATGACTTATTTCTCTAGTTTATTCTAGAGCTATTTCTGTAGTTTGATGGGGGAGAAACAAGCCATACGGCTTAACCTCTCTTTGCTTTTATCCCATATCCAAAAAAAAGGGGGGAGGGAATATTTCTTCTTTTATGTTGACAAACTCATTAAAGATAAATAATGTAAAAATCAGTGGAGGGGGATAACTATACAGTCCTGCTGTATCTATTTCATTAAACACAGACAAATCTGATTCTTTTTTCCCATCCTCAGGCTGTTACTTCGTATTCCTCACTATAATTTCAACATGGTCATAGTTGACAAACATGGTGTGGACAAAGAGCGATATCCTTTCCCAGCCACTCCTGCTGAGCTCTTTGCTCTCATTGACACTTTCCCTCTGAGAAAAGAAGAGATGAAGTTACAAGCAGAATCGGGCCAGTCTTGTCCCTGATTCTGTATTCCAGCCATCCACATGCCAGTACTTTTGCTGCCTACATTTTACTGGTGCTATGCAGAGCCTGGAAGTATGGAAATTACTGTTGTACAGATCTCTTTTTAAAATATGTATGTTGTGAAAACTTCATTTGCATATAGGGGCCATTTATTTTAGGAGATTTATTTCCTTCTGTGAAAAGCCTTGTAAAGGTATCGAATTGCCTTAAGAATTTTCAGAATAACTTCAAACATATGTGTAAATGTTTTTTTCCTTTTTACAGATCTTTTATTAATAAAAATATTGTTTTGCATTTTTATTGTTATAGCCTCACTTATTTAGGTATGAAATAAATAGCATTGGCTACTGATGAAGAAAGTGGCAACAAAACTTCTGTGAAAAGCCTTGTGGAGGTATTGAATTGCCTTAAGAATTTTCAGAATAACTGCAAACATTAATTCATGTGTAAATGTTTTTCTTTTTACAGATCTTTTATTAATAAAAATATTGTTTTGCATTTTTATTGTTCTAGCCTCATTTAGGTATGAAATAAATAGCTAAAGAAAGTGGCAAAACAACTTTTTTATCAGCAGAAAACTTCTAACTAGTATCTGTCTGGAAATCAGAATAGTGGCTTGTCACTATACCACTTTTTATGGGTGGCTGATGAGTGATCATGGAATTTGTAGGCCAAACCATTTTCAGGGCAAGAGGTTCCACAACCTGTATTTAAAGTTTCATCAAGTTAGATAAGCAGTTTTTTCTCCATCAGTAAACTGATATTGTATTACTACTTTTGCAGGAAAAAGAAATTATCTCCATTCTAGGTAATCAACTTATCTGATTAATTTATGAAGGCTGGATTTAGGATATGCCTTCCATGGACAAAGGGCTGAGCTTACTAAAGCTGCTTCTGCTTAATTTTGGAAATCCCTTTTACCCCTGCACCTCCATCAGTAGGGTCACAGACCTTGTATAGCATTTTCAGGGGTTAGAGAAGCTGCTTTTGTCCACTAAGTTGCACATAAATGTAGATACAGCCCCAGTACTTACCAGGAGTAATGCATTCGCCTTTCCTGAAGCAGTTTAGGTGTTGCCATTTCCCATGTAGATGGAGGAGTGAAAGGATGATAGTAGCTACATCTCAAAAATCTTTTTGGTCTGCTGAACTAGTTTTTTCTTCCTCTGCCATCAGTAACACGCTTCCAGACTACTGTACCTTACCATTTTCTATAAACCACTAGTGTATTGTAAAGGGAAAAAACAGATTCCAGAAAGTAGGAGCAAGAAAAAATCCTTCACTTGAATGTTGCTCAGATGGCTTGACAACTGTTAGAAAGGCTTGACAATCAAAAGGCAACAAATTTCATGTCTATATGGCTTTTTTGCAGTGCTGCTGTACCACAAGCAAATCATCACCTGGGAGATGGAGAGGCTGATATAAAATGAGAACATATTGTTTCATTTTTAAGTATATTTCATAGTGAATGGTATCAAAGAGGGGGTGATTGCTTTAAGATTATAATGCTTAACAATATCCTGACACAGGCACTATCAATTATTCATTGATAAGTTATCAATTGATGTAGTATGTGAGCCCACATGCACATGTAGCAAAGTATGATATTCACAGTCCTAGGCTGTCTTCCTGTTGCTTAATCCCAACTATAGTAGATACATTTAATCAATTGTTGATGAGCCAATACATACCGGTAGGTAAATCCCATTAATCCAATGAGTCTACTCTAGTGAGCACTAACAACAGGATTTAGGTCTTAGACTGTGGAGGTATCTACTTAAATTTGTCTTTATAAAGCTCATGGGCACTTGGTTTGTTCCTATAAGAAATGAGCTACTGCATTAGGAGGACCCTCTGGTCCAGCAGGACTTTTATGATGAGTGATCTAGATGTATGCTCAGCAGGTAGGTTAAACCTATTCTCAGACATTTTGAGGAAAGAAATGTATGGCCCTCCTGAAGATGTTGAACAGCACTAGCACAGTTAACAGATGAGGGATGCAGGTCTGAAGAGCTACGTGTTCCCCAATCCCTACATAATATTCTTTTGTTAAAAGTGTGAAATGTGTTCCTCTGATTTTATTTGAAAAACAAAGTTTATATCAGGTATCTGTTCCAGAAATTGTATCATCAAGGTTTCCATGTTTACAAATTCTTCTGAGACAAGTATTGAAATATTGTCTCAGAAGAATTTGTAAACATGGAAACCTTTAATTTAATTGTACACAAAGTAAGACCTTACTTTACCATAACTATAAATTAACCTAATGTTCCACAAGGATCCAAATACAGAGGAAAACAGAACAAGCTTGGGGGAGGCAGTGGGGGGAAAAGGGTCTTATCTGATTTTTGGCACAACTTAAAATGAAACTGCATTACATTATGCTTTGATACTCTCCCTGCCCAGAGTAAGTTTTCCAAATCCACAGCCATAACAGAAATAAATAAATTAGAAAGACATCTGATCTTATTTAGCACACACACTCAAATCATTTTGTTAATAAAAATAAAAAACATGTTTCTTCTAAAAGACATCCAGGGGTAGCCGTGTTGGTCATATAGTAACTTTTCAATCCATCTCAAGACTAGAGAGGATAGTAGATAATCCATGCAGTCAATATAATTTATTGCCACATATGAATTGTGCTAATCAACCTCCTCCTTTAGGAATGAAATATGGGAAGGAAACAATCCCATAATCTTTTTTAAAATATGAAGTTTATACTTGGCTACATCAACAGAGGGGACAAGGCAACTAGTCCACATAATGCTAGAAAGCACCATGGACCATTAGTACAAGCTCAGTCATTCTCATTGCGGTGCTCCAGAGTCTCTTCGACTGCAACTCCCACAACTCCTCACCATTAGTTATGCTGGGCGATACATATCAGAAAAGCCATAGGTGTCCATTAATGACTTAAGAGTGCCCTGTTGTGAGTGAGGGGATCTATCTTCACATGCCACACACCCCCAGGCATTCACATAATTGTTACAAAACAGAGAAGAAGCACAGATGTAACTTCCAGTGCACTCTTATATATGTCTAGAGATGGCAAATTTTGAAGCTGGGGAAAAATGGAAATTTACAGAAAAACTGAACAATACAATAGTAGTACCCTTTACAGATTGAAAATCACTTTTGTATTTTGGAAAATAAAATGCATTTTTAATATTATATATGTATATATGTTGTTTGGCGTAAAATTATCAAATTAGCTATATTACCAGTAGAGTTTATTCAGAATTATAAATATAAATGGAACTTGATTTTATTTTTGTTACAGACAGAGCTTCAAGGTTCACCTGAACTATTTAAAAATGGTTTTGTCTGTTTTTGGAGCAGGCAAAACCCACAATACAAACAGCAAATACCATCAACTAGTAGAAGAAAATTTTGTCACTACAAGATACTGTAAATAGTCTTTCACAAAAAGGTCTTCCTCTTACATAGTTTTTAGAAACTATTTTGGGGCAGTACTTGAGCATTTTATCTTAAACTTTTTATTTATCATTCTAAAGGAAAATATACCATAACCTAACCTACTTTTTTCAGGAAAAAAGGCTTTGAGGAGGGGTTTAGCTTTTACCTTCTTTCCTGTCCTGAAGCATCATGTTACTAGTATATCTACTTAGAAATATGCTCAAATGCACTTAATCAGTTTTCCTCCCAGGCAAGCAGGTATAGGATTCACCATTTTCTCCCATTTCCAATAGCAAAACAAAGCCTTTGTGTATTTTTGGAATACTACCAATTTCAGAATTTAACACTGAATTTTTAAAGTATTGTACTGGAAAATTAGGCTTATTAGACTTTAGGGTTACAAAAAGTAACTTAACAGGCAAATGATAAAACTGTTGCAATAAATGCCTAGAAAAACTGATATTTGATAATATATGTTACTAGAAATATCAGTACTATTTAATTTCCATAATCTTTTGTGTGGTAATATGCCAAAAATGTGAAAATAACTGCAGAGGAATGTTTTCAAAGTTGCCACAATACTTGAGTGCTGTGTTTACTCTGATGTCCACAAATAGCTGAAATGATAGAATGAATCTTTATCAGATTTCTCAGGTTTATTGTGCAGAAAAACAAAGGGTTTTAACCTAGATATTATTGAACACTGTACAAAGCACTCAGGATACCACTCAACACATCCTGACTCAGCTATCTATGCACATTAGTCAAAATAACTGGGGAACGGGGGAGTCATATAAACAGCAAAAATCATCTTCACTGGCCTCTCATATTTGTTTAAAGGAGGATAAAAAAAAGGGGGGGGGGACAGATTTATCAATTCCAGGTTGGTGTTGTGCACATACACAATCAACAACCCTGTACTTCTGGGTAGTAGGTGGTTTCACAGAGGGTCAATTTTCACCAAGGCCATTTGTAGCATGAATTTCAGGATTTAAATATAACGAGCACATTTTGAACACTGAAGTGGTCCCAAGCTTCTGATGTGCTGTTCCTGAATCACTGTTCTTCCTTTTCCATTTACTAATGCAGTTCCTCGACTAAAAACCTGCTTCACGGATGAAGTCTGATTCACATGCTGTGTTTTACATTATATATTAAATGAAACTCATAGACAAAGCCAAAAGCTTTTATGGCTTCAGTCTATGCGTAGATCATTTTGAATCAATGGGACATAAGGTAGTCATGATTACCCATTCATTTATAAGGGTCTACTCTAAATCATCAAGTCTGAATGCAACAGTATCAGTTCTAGTATATCTATGTAATTTTCCCCAAATTATTCCTTTGATTTCTTAAACTGAGATCCTACATCAAGTACTTTGTTGTATTTTCTAAGTAAAGCATGGGCCACCCCACCCCATATCCTGACTTGCTGGGCAGCAACTACTCCAAGTGATGAGGGTCTGTTTTTCCTGTCAATCAGTAGATTGATGTCTCCCCTCCCCCTGCTGCCGCCGCTGCCGCCATCGAAACACACACACAAGGAAGAAGGATTACTGTTGAAATGCCTCCTTGTACCAGAGATCACTGGTAGAAAGGGAGTGGAAACATCTATTTATTGTTACTAACAGGAGAACAGACCCCTGTCACTCATAATAGTTGCTGCCTAGTACATTAGGACTGGGAGACTTTTCCCACATATTTCCTACACTATTGAATGTACAGAGGTTGTGAATACAAATCAGTTATGAATACATAACACTCTGGGTTACCTCATTCGTAACTGTGACCATGAACTCCAGCCATTGTAAATATTTGCAAATAATCCAGGCTGCATTTGTCTCAAAAATGACAATAGTACAGCACAATAACTACCTTTCTACCATTGTATGAATTTCAGAAATTCATAAAAACTATTGTTGATGGGGACAGCTGCTGCTCCTTGTTGCAAGCAGTCCTGTGCATGTTCATTAAGCCTGCTTTTCTGGTATCTCTCCCTCCCACCTTTGTTTTTCCTTTTGCTTTTCTTTGGCAGTGTTCTTTAGAAATAACAGAATATTTTCAAAGAATGTTTTTAAAAATCATACAGATACTTGACAAATTTGGCCCATGTAATGCATGAATTAGTTAAACTATACTTGATTCATTTTCAAGGGTCATCATAACATGCGCATATCACCTTTGTGCTGTCCATTGTTTGTGCAAGGTTATATCACTTAAGTCACTGTGGGCTGGCATCCTGTTAGCAGCATACTCATGTTTAAGTATTTTTGATTGCTATGGAGGTTGGTATTACCCCCTCCCTCCACAATGAGCAAAGCTGCCTACCCAAATCTATACAATAGCTGCTGAATCTGGAAGAGGCCATGGTTGTAGAAGCATCTGGTTATGCTTACACAGACACAAAGCTTTTACAACAGATGAGACTTCCAGAGGATCCTGGTGGACCTCAGAGGTTGAATGCATTGTGTCTAGTTATGAGGACATATCCAGATGCTTCTGCGATCCTCCCCACCACACCAGGCACAAATATCCACAAATAGGAGACCTCAGTGGCTCTCAGTAGTTCTGAGGGGTAGTAAATGGCTTATTATAGTGTCGTTCTGCTCGAAGAACTACTATGCTCTGGTGAGCCATGCCGAACTGCAGGCTATATGGATTGTGCTGGCTAAATTTAACCACTAAAGGACTTGCTACAATGTGACTACAAACACATCTCATGGTTAGTAGTATGATTTGAAATTATGACCTTGTTCCCCCTTTCTCAAGAGTGCCAAAGTTACTTGTGTCTGGGATCTAACATGGTATTTAGTAAAGAATGCATAAATAAAAGTTCAAGTATAGAGATGTCTGTGGAAGGGAGCTTTAAACTGAGAAGTGGCTTTTACACTGGCATTTCCAGTTTACACCAAACCAAACTAAGCCAAACAATCCTTTTGAGTTGGGACAAGGCCTCTTCTTAAGATATTTGAGAGCTCCTGCCAGCTGGAACACCCTGTGCTGAGAAAGATCAATTATAGACATAATGTAAGATAAATTCTCATATTCACAAATTTATAAAGTCTACCAATATGAATGGTATCCCAAGTCTCGCAGAAGCTAATGCTTATTTTTAGGGGAGTCAGCTTTAGCTTCACTGGTGCAAGCAGGAACTCGGGCTTTTATTGAGGAGCAAAGGCATCTGGCAATTTGTTGTTCATCTGAAACAAAACAGTGCTTTAAGAACCACTGAGACACTACCCTGTCTGTGCTACAACTGTGATTCACTTCTTTGTGGGTGGCTTCAGTGGCAAAATCTAGTGTAGCACCAATAACATCTGACTGAAAGGACTGGTCTTTTGGATGGAAAAGGACCATATTGGCTACTGCTGTGAACAGCTTGTAGGCACAAGCAATTCAGAATAGACTTCAGGGTACAAGTAAGAAAATTAACTTTCACAGAGCTCAAACTGAATGTTCTTCCTCCTTGACTAAAGTTGAATCAAGAAAGCACAACACACCTTTTGAATCCTTATGGCAGCGTGCTGCCTCAGGTTACTCAGGAGGAGGTGTACCTACAGGCTGTTTGGATTCCAATGACAAAGGAACATGGTGGTAATAAATGCATAACAAGATTAATACTATGCATTGGTTCTTCTCATGCCTAAATGAGAGGTTTATGAACACAGATTAGGTCAATTTATGGCTGTACTTCAGATCCTTACCTTATTTCATTCTGACCATGGAGCTTATGTATTTAAAAACTGATATAAAAGACAAGTCCAATCAAAAAAGTCTGAAGGGACACTCTGGGAAGATGAGAATGGTGACAGTGATATTATTAGTTTTCAAGTGCTTAAAAAGGATTTAACATAAGGATTTATTTGTTCACTCCATCCATACTTTCATATATTCACGAGGTAGACTGAGTTTAATTATTAGGAAAATCAACTCTTAGTGCAGTTTAATTATCCACAGTGAGGTTGGAGAATCTCCTTATCTTCAGAGTTCTTTTGAAAGAACTAAACAGACACTATGTGGCCCTGTCTTAGGGCAGAGATGATATTGTTTGCTCAATACTTTACAACCATCTTGAAAAAAATATGAACCTTTTCTTCCTGTCCAGTTACATAAAAGCTGGCATCCTATTCATGATAAATGCAAGCATAAATCCACCTTACACTTGCAATTATCTTTTTTTAGTTAGTGGAGACTTCTATTTTCTTCCCTCATCTGAAGTTACCAATGCCCCCATCATGGTTTTGCTATGAAAGCCCTCCTGATCAGCCATTCTATTGCTGGTGGATAGCACAGGGAAACAGAGAAATGGCTGGTTGGAAGGGATTTTTGACACCACCTTAACTGCCATGGCTCCATCCTACAGAATCCTGGAATCTGTAGTTTTGAGAAGCAGCAACACTTTGGCAGAGGAGGCTAAAGAGCTTGTAAAATTACAAATCCAAGATTTCCATAGGATAGAACTTCAGCACTTAAAATTGTGTAAAACAGCATTATTTCTACAGTGTGCATGCACCCTGAGACTCTGGCAGATCTTGGCAAAAGTTAGCAGCCTGCATCTTTCTATGGAATATAGTCAGATAATTCTCCGGTTTCTCCCATCCACACTCTGCTATCCCCCAGCCACAGAATGATGGTGAAGGAGGGATACCACAACAAAACGGTATGTCTTGGAAGGTGATAGGTGGGGAACCATATGCTGTACTGGGCAACATGGGGTTTTAGTTATAGTCCTCTAATGAATTAAACTTAGCCATCATTGGAGAGGCAGCGTGGTGTAGTGGTTTAACTCTGGAAAGCAGGGCTTGAATCCCCTCTCAGACATGCTTTTCAAAACACACTGGGTGACCTTGGGGAAGTCACACTCTCTCAGCCTCAGAGGATAGGAATGGTTGAAGAAACATGCCAAGAAAACCATGTGATCAGTTCTCCTCAGGGTTGCCATAAGTTGGAAACAACCTGAAGGCAAACAAGACACATACATCATCAGAACAAGATATTGTGACATAAAAGCAACTACTTCTTTATCTGATTTGTTTGGGAGCTTGCAATCCATGCTTTTATAACATGTGTTGATATTCATTTGATGCACTGTACCACTGATGAGATTTAGAGTACTCTTCTCATTTCTATTTTGGCAATGTCAGCTGTTCTCTAAAAACCTGTCACATAGCAGTTTTGCTTGTGAGCTGGTAAAAGGTGATTCTTGAACTGCTCATTAGCAATCCCACAACTGGGAACCATTCATAGAAATGAGGCTGCAGAAGCTTGGACACAGAAGTTGGAAATAATTACTGCAAGAAGTAATTGTTAATTGCAGCTTGCCTGTAATCCAAAAGCCATCTCACCTTTTAGCTGTGTAACCAATTTATTAATCACATTTTTTTCTGAGAAAATACATGTTAAAATAATCTTAACTTAAAAAATTTAAATTATATTTTGTAAAGGATTTTAGAGGGTCTTATTCCAGCTACTGAATCGTTCCTGGAAATCCAGTCTCTGAAGTAGCTTTGCCAAATCCTGCTAGGCATGGCAGAACAGTGGTAAAATATGTATGGAGGAAAGTGCTAAATGCGTTTATAGTTCATTGCAGAAGCTTTAAAGTCTGTGTTGAAGAAGAGTCTTTGTCGTTTTTATTTTACATGTGCAAATTCTTACAGAAGGTGCTCCACTGTAGATCAGCCTCCATGACATTATTATGTAAGTAACAAGATACCTGGAGTAAATCCTATGCAAAAAACATGCTTTTAGAGTCTGCGTTTTCCCATGCTAGATCTCAGCATTAAAACACCTTCCACAGAATCTCCAGGACAATCAATCATTCTTTGCCAAAGAAGCTGCTCTTCCCCTTGAGAATCCATCCAATCCACTTCTTTTCCATTACTTAAACCTGTAAATTGTAAAATGGTGATGATTAACATATTATTGCAGTTAGAGAAAAATACCAAGTATATTCCATTTTATAACATTTGAAACCTATGATTTTTCTTTCCATTAACAGAAGAAGAAAACCATTATTAATCTACAATGCACTTAGGTCCAGCTACTAAAAAAGTGCACTTTCTATTAAAGGGGGAAAAGGGATCAAAAATCAAAATTAAAATAAAGAATATGTAAAATAGAAGTACTGATAATGGCAATGCTCTAAGTCTTGTGGTCTCACTGTTTGACTAAAGGCAAACAAGTAAGTTTAAAATTATTAATGAAAATGTGTATTTCATATTTATGTTTGCAACTTCTGCAGAAACAGGTTCTAAAAGGGTAGAGTGCCCTTTAAATTCAGGCTGGCCTTTAGGATTTGCCTCCACATTTGATAGTGACAAAATAGGAAGCACTTAACTAGAAATAAGTTGACCTTTGTTTTAATTTTTTTTTTTATTTATTTATACCCCGCTCTTCAGCCAAGACTATCAGAGCGGCTTACAATTTGTTAAACAAACAGCTTCATTTACAATTGTAAGCTATTTGCCCCCAACAATCTGGGTACTCATTTTAGCGACCTCAGAAGGATGCAAGCCTGAGTCAAGCTTCAGCCCTTTGCTGGTCTTGAACTCGCCACCTTCTGGTTTTGAGTGAGTGGCTGCAGTACAGGCATTTAACCACTGCGCCACCAGGGCTTAAACAAAGACTCTGGTATTTAGTTCATGCAAAGATGGTGTGACAGAGAATAAATCATTTGTGTTTAGAAATTGCTTGAAAACTATAGCTGAATCATATTTAACTTTATAAATTAAGCCTAAAACAGGATTTTTAAAGCAGTCTCTCAAACTACAAAGACTCAATGAGACAGAAGTGTTATTCCTGTTTCTGCTTCCTGTGAATTCTGGTGTAGAAATGATACTTAATCCACAGGGACTGACAAGTTTCTCCTTCAATACCAGAAGCATGAAATAATCATCACAATTATTCATACCTCCTCTTCTCCAGCGTCTGTAAACAAGGGGTGGGGAATTCTAGCCTATAGTGCATATTAAGTCCTGAGCTCCCAGATTACAAGACTCTATCAGTTCCCTGGCCTCCAGTTTTTAAAAAAATTACCCAAATCTACCCCTCAAACCATCACAAAAACATGGCAATTTTCCCATTCCCCATACCTCCAACATAATATATACCAAAGGGGAAAAAATGAAAAATTGTCATTTTTCTAACTAAAGCCAAAACTAGAACTGCCCTTATGTCAGTTTTCATCATGGTAGGAACAAGGCCATGATCAAAAGGCCTTCACTACAGTGTAGTTGTCCATCCCTAATGTAAAGCCATTCTTGCATGTGGATTATAAAAAGTAAAAATAAAAACTGCATGGAATCTTGATTTGTATCACTGGGAGACAGATTTCAGGCAGATAAGTAGCCTGCTATGTATATCAGCTTCTGCATACCAAAATTTTGCAAAACATAAAATAAAAATGTAATAGTCGAAGGCATAAATCTTTGAGCAGAATATCTTTGCAACACTTCCAAACTCTGATGACTAGTAAGAAAAAGTTTCAAGTTGGTTTCAGACTTCCATAATCTATATTCTTGTTACCCTACTTTTTAGGACAAGCTTTGCAAAGCAGCTTACAATAAAATGGTTAAAGCCAATATAACAATGGAATAAAACATCGTATAGAAGGAAAAAAAGGGGGGGCACCAGATTTGGTAAAAAAAAGAAAAAGAAAAAGAAAAAACCTGGAGGAATTAGTCCATAAAGTTCTTAAAAGAAATAACACCAGGCAAAGGCAAGCAACAACTGATACGTGGTCATATTACTACTGTACTCTTACCACTTCCAGTATTCAAGCGAACACCTCCCAAGAAGATATTGCTGGAAAGGGACTCCTTGTCCCAGACAGTGAGTTCTACACAGACATTGTGTATATCTCTTGGATTCAAGCCACTAAAAGTGAAGGTATGATTCCAGTGGGGATTAACACTCTTTTTTATTACATGGGTTTTGTGTTTGGATGCTTTGTTGTTGTCTGGAAGGAGGTACCTACAACAGAATTGGAAAAATAGATGAGGAGATTAAGTTTTGTAATGAATGTCACAACAGTTATAACTACAAAGAGCTTAATGAGACAAGATTAATTCATGGTGGGAGAAAATAAAATATTAGTACAACACATTCTACTGATAAGTGCAGGCAAAAACAACATTTAAGTTTATGACCCAGTTATCTTCATCTAATCTCACCCTTGGTGACAAATTTCTTACTGTAAAAATTCATTCCCTGACTCACCCTGGCAATGTGTTGGTAAAATACACATTCCCAATACAGAATTACTTTCTTGACGTTTGAAAAAAACATAATGCCACAACTTTATGTACACAACTTTCAGTTTCCTAAGATGACAATACCTGGATAAGAGGAAAGGGCCCAAAAATCAGTCTCAGATAGTTTGACGTTTTTCATAAACATGTTGCTCCTTTTCCCATTATATAACATGCAGGAGTGAGATAAATACCAGAGCCCCTTGTGGTAATAAAGTCTTACAGTTAAACTTATACTCCTCTTTTTTCTATGGAATTATAAGCTATAAAAGACAGGAGCTTTTAAAAACAAGAAGGCATCCTTTAAATCAAAACTTTGGCAAAACTAGTTAATAAGGTACACATGAAAAAGAAATCGACAAGTACAAATATTGAGACAAATAATTATGTAAATATATTAGGAGTCAGCAAGACAGCAAACTAGCCTATGATGGGTGGAAAATGTGTAGCAACTATGACTGTTGACTATACTAGATCAACTAATTCCTGATGAGTAGGGTGTGTCTGTAATTTTAAAAAAATAAGACAGCAAACTGGTCAGTAAGGACTTTATTACACAAGCCATCGTCTCACCTCAGTTTTGCCACAACCACATTATTCAAAGAGAATGGAAACATACTGGGTTTGGAGCTTTTAGTATCCCATATCAATTCAATGGTGGAACAGGGGCTTTTTCTTCCATCAATGGTCCTGCTCTTTTGCATTCACCCTTTACCTGCCTTCCTGTCCAATGCCCTACCCAGCATGCCTTTATTTGTTTTTAAGTCTCTAATGGAATTCTGAAGTTATGGGAATGTAATTTAGTAAAGAAAAGAAAAAGAAAGAAAGTGGGGGAAAGTGTGTATGAGGGGAGGGGAAAGAAAACAGCCTGTTTGAGAATACAGGGTGGGGTAGGGGACAGAGGGGGAAAGGAGGAGACAGACACCACATGACTAACCAGTATCAGGACTGCCAAAGGAGTAACATTGCACCTGTGGAGTATTGAGGTGGCAGTATGATGGGATACTTATTGAGACTTATTGAAAAGATGCACCCTAACAGCACTTCAGAGGTGCAACAGCATGGGTCGGGGGGCAACACTGTGTGATAGATAATGCCACAGATGCCATTCTCTTACTAAAATTGTAGTTTAAAACATGTGTGTGATAAAGTCCTAAGACCAATGAAGAAGTGAATAGGTTGAAAAAGGACAGAGATTGCAGAAAAGTTGAATGAATTCTTTCCATTAGCTGTCATTTTAGAAGATATTGGACCAATACTTATGTCTCAATCAATCTGTTTATAGCTGAAGAACTAAGTTAACTAAAGCCTTATTTGGTTGTTCAGAATAGTTAAACTAAACTAGCTAGTTTAAAATTAACATGGGTGGAGAAGGGGTGGGGAGGATCCAGGCCCTGCTCCTGCCATCATCATACTAAGCCTAACAGGCCCAAGGTCAGAGCTACCTTCACTTGAGGTATTTTCCAGGTGGAAAAGACTCATTTTTCCATTTTTCAGAGTTTCTAATGTAGAGGCTATCCAGATGTAAGAAGTCTCTCCAGATGTCTATGTGAGGAGAACTATGACAATGGAAAGTGGGGCTGGTGTGTTCTTAATGTGTTTGCTCTAACTAGATTACTAATATTCAAAAAGGGCCAGAAGGGACATTGAGTTAAGATCAAGCATTTACAAAACAGATAAATTATGAGAGTAAACTGGGCAATTAACACACTAAAGGGACACAAGCAAAGACTCCCCAAGGGTTTGTTTGGGACCTGGTACTATGTAATGTATACATCAATTTACTGGACTAGGTGTGTGTAATAAAGGTAACCAGTTTTTTTAGATTAACACCAAAATATTCTGGATGAGAACAATCCAAGCAGACCACAAAGAACTCCAGAAATATTTTTAGAACTACATGAATGGACAGCAAAATGGCAAATCAAGTACAGTGTATGTAACAGTACAGTGATACCTATTGGGGCAAAAACAAACAAACAAACAAAACCCACCAAAAAGTAACTTCATATAACCAGTAAAGCAGTTTGCATTGGGGACTAATCAAGAATACTAAGTAATAAGAATAATCAAGACTAATCAAGAGTAGTAAAGATCTAAACAGTTTTAGTAGATAGTGTGTGTGTGTGTGTGTGTGTGTGTACCTATATTAAAAATGAAGCAATTAAGAGAGTGATTGCAACAGAACTGAGGAGATCTATAAAATGATGTATGGTAACTTTTATTTTCACACTGTGAGCTGCAAATCTGGTACAGGAAAAATCATGACCCTGTACCAATCACACCAAATGAAAGCATTACATTAGTTAATGATTTTTTTAGAGAAGCAGTCACAATGTTGCACTTTCATTAATAGGTGGCTTAAAGATTAGTTTTCATATATAATATACTGAAAAGTAGCAGGTAGAAGTGAAGGACTAAGCTATCTGTTTCAAGTTTTCTGCCTGCCCCTAACAAAACAGATGTGCACAGTGGAGGTGGTGGTGGTGGAGTCAATACATAATTCAGTGAAAAAATATCCAACACCCACTAGCATTTTAAGGAAAAAACAAGATGTAAGAAATTACCCTTTCACAAATGTGTCAGAGGTTCCTCCTGACTTCACAGCCATTAAATTCTTGGCTTCCTTGATGACAACTTCTAATATGCCTCCTGATGGTAACTGTGAGTTCAGCTTTTTTCCTTTCTTATAACTCTTCTTGCCTTGAATAAAATTATGGCAAGTAAATATTTACCAATATCAACAATGGGTTGTCAAACTTTAATTCCTTAGGTATTCTATGGCCCAATACAGACGGGCACACGCTCACAAATCCTAACATGTAATTGCGCTGCCGCCATTATGTAACACCATTTAGACGGCATTCATAATGGCGGCACCGCAGCTGCGCAGCTGATAGATGCAGCTATGCAGTTGTGGCAGCAGAAAGGCGCCCAATGGCGCCTTTTCCCCTACTCATGCTGCAACTGTGGTGCAAAAAGGAAAGCCATTTTCCTGCTCCTTTTTTGCGGCGCAACTGCGCTGCAGCATCTAGCTGCTGCAGTTCAGTTGCTCCACAAAAAGAGGTGGCGCTAGACCTCCCCTTTTGGGCGGTCTGTATTGCCCCTCTATTACAGACTTGCATATTATGCATACTCATCTGCATGCCTCTCACATCTCACCCAGATGGATACCCTTAGCTCATACAACATACAGTATTTGCTGGGGCCTAGAAAAATGTATGCACCACATACATTCCTTTTGTCTCTTGTACATAAAAGGGTTTCTTCTTCGTGGTCTCTGCAAATCATACAAATGGGTTTTACTGCGCATGCACAGTGCAGCTCGGAAACTTCTGGAATCGCTAGGCAGATCTTGAATTGCAACTTTTTGGCGGTAGCTCCGCCCACCCCTATATAAGCCCCGTTCCCGCTCTTTCCTCTCAGTTCCTTTTTTCCGCCGCGTTAGCAGCAGTTGGGAACTTCGCTGGTAATCGCTCTGAACTCCTTTTGGTATTTTTGACTACGGACTGTTTTTTGACCATTCTCGGCTTTATCTTCGATATTCTTTGGTGTTGACCCTTGGACTGTTTGACTACTCTCGTTCCGTGAGCTTCGCGGCCCGTCGGGCGCATCTTGGCCTCCGGGCAACATGGCTCCTCCATTCAAGAGCTGTGATACTTGCGGAGGAAAAATTCCTGAAAAGGACACTCATTCCACGTGCTTTTTGTGCCTTGGGGAGGGACACAACCCTAGGTCTTGCCCGCAGTGCCAGCTCATGACGCCGCAGGCGCGGAAAAATCGCGCAGCAAGGTTGCAGGCCGCGTTGTTTTTGAAAACTCTCCAGCCTCAGGAGGTTCTCCCGTCGGGCTGCAAACCACCTTCGGCGAGTAAGTCAGCCTCGGCGGGCAAGGTAACTTCGAAAGTTACAACTAAGTCGGCTCCCCCGAAGGTCTCGGGTTCAACCGTCACTCCCTCGACCGCAACCTTGGTGCGATCCCCGGTATCCACGGGAGGAAAGGAGGCGTCTGTACCGCGCAAGGAGTCTGTGGACCAGATAGGTACCGAGAAGGCCTCCAAGTCGGAGGGAGAGAGGCGTAAGAAGCACTCTAAGGCCCCGAAACGGAAGCATTCGGAGGCGAAGGACTCTAAGTCCAGACATCACGGATCCAAGAAGCCGCGCATGGAGACTCCGGCTTCTGATGAACCTGCGAAAGCGGCTTCAGTGACTTCCCCGGTTTCGAAACGTGCCGTTTCGGTACCAAAGGACGTGGGAACCGGTGTGTCGGTGTCGAGGGCCTTGCCCATGGCGGAACAGGCCCTCTCAGTGGAAGAACTTCAGATTGAGGTTCTCTCGGATCACTCAGAGGAGCTTGAACCTCCCTTATTGTCTTCTCCTCGACGGGAGCGTAGAAGGTCTCCGACACCTATGCCTGAGAGGTCCCCGGCTAAACACCCGGTCCGGGAGAAACCCAGGTACGTCTACGACAGCGAGACGGACACGTATTATATCCCGGTCCCAAGAGAGCGTGCGCTGGCTGAACCGCAGGCGAGTCCACAGAGGACCGCAGCTCAGGTGCACCACATCGAGGAGCCTAGACATGCCACGACGTCAACGCAGACGGCTGCCCTTCAACGTCCGTCGCGGTCTCCATCTCCGGTGGTGTTGGTTCATCGGGTTCCGTCGGATTCAGATTCAGAATCCCTGGATTCGAACCCGCCGATTTCTCCTCGATCCCGGGACTCCAAAATCGAGGCTGCAGGTTCTCCTCAGGACCTCTATGTCCCGGGCGCGTCCTCCCCGACCGATGATGTCCGCTCCTTTACTGAGCACGTAATCCGGATGGGAAGGGCCCTTGAGATCGAGGTGGCCCACCTGGACGACGATGCTTCCGATCCGATCGAGAAGAGAATTCAGGGGAAGGTGCCTACTCCACTGTCCATCCCGTTTTTACCCTCTTTGGACAAGATAGTTCGTCGGTCCTGGGAGGCTCCCGCGTCTACGGTGGTTCAAGCCCGAAAGATGGAGTCCCTCTATCGCATCACGCCGTCTGAGGCCGTATGGCTACGTTCACACCCTCGGCAGAATTCGGCAATTGTTGAAGGGGCACAACACACATTCACCCCCAAGACTTCGACTTCACCGTCAGATAGAGAGGCAAAGAAGATCGATGCCTTAGCCAAAAAGGCCTACGCGGCCTCGGTCTTAGGACTGAAGGTCGCTAATTATAATGCCTGCATGGGGGCGTATATTCAGTACCTGATGGAACGTATGTCCACGGTGCTGCCCGACGTTCCGGCAGAGAGCAATAAGCTGGCTACAGAGCTAAGGGATGAAGCGCATTCGATAGGAAGCTGGCTGATCACGGCTTCGAGGAACTCTGCCTATTGTTCAGCTAAAGCCATGGCGGCGTCCATAGCCCTTCGACGCCATGCATGGCTTCGCGCCTCGGACCTGAACCAAAGCGCACGATCAGCCATTGAGGACATGCCTTATGATGACGTGGGCCTGTTTCATAAGGAGACAGACGATAAATTGAATTTCAAGTACCGCATGAAATCAGCGGCACGCAAGCATGGCATGTCTTCGGCTCCGCAGTCGTCCTATCGACGTCGCTTCGGATTCTACCGTCCGCCCTATTCGACATACCGTCGCCCCTACCAAGACCGGCAGTTCCAATCCGGTGAGCAATTGAGGCAGAGGTACCCATCTCACTCATCCTCGTCCTCAGGGCGTCGACAGCCTTTCTCCCGGTACCGAAAGCAATTTCGGAAGCAGGACCCGGAGCCTCCCAGAAAGAAGTCCTGAAGGGCTCTTGCGTGCTCCGTCGTCCGTCCCCTTCAGTTTTTCAACCTTCTTCTACCCTTTCAGGACACCTGGGCGCGAATTTCATCGGACGCCTGGGTCTTGGACACTTTGAATAGGGGCTATGCCCTCGAATTCAAGGATTGGCCCTCAACGGGCTGCTTCACCCCCACCCAACCCTCACCTACCCTCCTCGACGAAGTACGCACTCTGCTGTTTAAGGGGGCGATTTCCCCGGTTAAGGAAGAGAACTTTTCTCACTGTTTCTTTTCACGTTACTTTATGGTTCCGAAGCCGGATGGTTCATTGCGACCCATCCTGGACCTCCGATCCCTGAACAAACATTTGGTGTACCGCAAGTTTCGTATGGTGACCCTAAACTCTATCTTACCTCTCTTGTCCCAGGACATGTGGTTTGCCACAGTGGACCTGAAGGACGCCTATTTCCACGTCTCAATCCGGAGAGATCACAGAAGATTCGTGGCCTTCATGATAGGACACCGAGTATTCCAATACAACGTCCTCCCATTCGGTCTCTTCTCGGCGCCTCGAGTGTTCACGAAGTGCATGGCACCAGTGGTCGCATACCTGCATCAAAAAGGGATACGTTTATTCCCTTACCTAGACGACTGGCTCTTTGTTGCGGGTTCTCGAGACAAACTGAGGAGGGATGTCGAGTTCGCTCTCGAGCTGATGCAATCCTTGGGACTGGTGATAAATTGGGAAAAGTCATCGCTAACTCCAGTGAAACGCATTCGGTTCATCGGAGCCATGCTCGACTCAATAACTTGTCGGGCATATCTCCCTCAGGATCGGTTCCAGGCCTTGACGCTAGCTGTTCGTGTTTGCATGACAAGGAGAAGAGTTCGGGCTCAGGATGTCCAAATAGCTCTGGGACACATGGCGTCCACAACATTCGTTACTCCGATAGCGAGGCTTCGGCTTCGACCGCTGCAGTCATGGTTCCTGTCGGTGTTCAACCCTGCGCGAGACCACGCCAACAAATGGCTATCGATACCAAGGTCGGTTTCGAACACCCTTCTCTGGTGGTTAGACTCAGACAACGTCTGTTCCGGTATGGACTTCGTCCGACCGCAACCACAAATTACTTTAACTACGGATGCTTCCCTAGAAGGATGGGGAGCTCACACCGAAGGCCTAACGGTCAAGAACAAATGGACAGAGTCCCAGAAGCGTCTTCACATAAACATCCTGGAGATGCTCGCAGTTCAGAAAGCTTTGAAGGCATTCGAACCGGTTCTGACAGGCAAGGTGGTTCTCCTATTAACAGACAACACCACTGTCATGTACTATGTCAACAAGCAGGGAGGTACGAGATCCCCAAACCTCCTGATGTTAACCCTGGAAATTTGGGACTGGTGCGTACAGAGGAAGATCACTCTATAAGCCATACATTTACCCGGGGAAGAGAATACGTTAGCAGACCAACTCAGCAGGTCGGCTACATCGTGCCACGAATGGAGACTCCATCCGGAAACCGTGTCGGCCCTATTCCGCAGATGGGGAACTCCAGACGTAGATCTCTTTGCATCCCGAGAGAACACTCATTGTCGACGGTTTTGCTCCCGGTTCAAGGCTCGGACCTCCCTAGGAGATGCCTTCCAGTTTGAGTGGAAGGACGCCTTCCTGTACGCCTTCCCTCCGTTTCCGTTGATCTCGAGGGTAGTGGCGAAGATGATTCAGGACAGGAGCAACGCAATCCTAGTAACCCCTTGGTGGCCGAGACAGCCGTGGCTGCCCTCACTGCTACACCTGTCGAATTGGACGTACCTCCGCCTGGAACACAGACCAGACCTGCTCACACTCCAGCACGGCCAGATTCGGCATCCCGACGTAGACAACCTTCCCCTGGTGGCCTGGAGAATCGGAGCCTAGATGACGTCCCGTCTCCGATCCGTAGGGTCATATTGGCGGCCCACAAGCCAACTATGAAGAAATCGTATCGCACCAAGTGGGGGAAGTTTGCTGAGTTCCTCGCATCCAGAGGGGTGCCTCCCTCCCAGGTGTCGACCCCAATAGTTTTGGAGTTCCTGATGACCCTTGTGCAAAAGGGGTTGGGGCTCAGTTCTATCAAATGCTATTTGTCTGCCATCTGTGCCCACTATTATTTTGATGGTAAACCTCCCTTTTTCAAGGAACCACTAGTTAAGAGTTTCATTAAGGGGATTAACAACCTTTACCCTCTGGTTTCTGCTCCAGTCCCGGCCTGGAGCCTTGATGTTGTTTTGGGTTCGTTAATGTTGAAACCTTTCGAACCTATGGCAACTTCGGACCTGAGGCTGGTTGCCTGGAAGACTGCCTTTCTGGTTGCAATTACTTCGGCCAGACGGGTGGGTGAATTATGTGCCTTAAGAAGAGACCAACTCTTCATTAGGTTTCACCCCGATAGGGTGATACTCTGTACTGACATCTCCTTTTTACCTAAGGTGGTCTCTTCTTTTCATATGTGTCAGGACATTGTGCTCCCAACCCTGGCCTCGAACCCGACTACCGAAACCGAACGTTGCCTTCATTCTCTGGATGTGCGTAGAGCCCTGGCTTTTTACTTGGACAGAACTAAAGACTGTAGCAGGTCGGACAGACTGTTCCAATGTTATTCGGGACCGAAAAAGGGCTTGCCGGTTTCGACACAGAGATTTTCCAAATGGGTAGTCGGTACCATACAGCTCTGCTATGAGATAGCGGGCAAGGCTCCTCCGGCCCAGGGTCAGAGCACATGCAACAAGGGCGGTAGCTACATCCTCCGCATTTCTAGCTGGTGTGGCTTTGGAGGATGTGTGTAAAGCTGCAGTCTGGTCTCAGCCTTTGACATTTGTAAAACATTATAGGCTGGACACGAGAACCAGACGGGATGCAGCTTTTGGAAGGGCAGTGTTGGTTTCGGGGTTACACTGACGAGGTCCACTGTTCTTCCTGTTGCTCAGGTTATTTTGATTACTTGTACTGTATTCAAATAAGCACTATGTTATGTTACTTGCCATCAAGGTACTACGGGTATGCCATACCTCCTATTACTTGCACTTATGATGTTGCCTAAGCCTTGTTACTGTACGCTTTGAAGTGTGTATATATTGATGATATGACCCTCAATACAGGTGAATGTGTAGATTATTGCACTGTTTATGATGTTAATCATCGCATCTCAGTTTTATGATCTTTTACCTGAGGTTAAATAGATACATGTTTTGTACCATAGGTTTGCCTCGATGCCTACATGTATCATATATGTATTATCCATTGATTTTGTCTCAGGGTTCACTGTGTACTCAATGACCACTCAGGTTATTCAAATGAGGTTCTTTATTGTTTTCACAATAATTTTAATACAAGGATTGAATTCAGAACATGCAATGTGTATCGGAGGGAATTTCAACTCTTCACTCATGTTGATCTTGGTACAAGTTTCCAGCTTGTTGACTTGTTCAATAAATTGTTATGATTTACTTATATGGCTCTCTGGACACTCCCTCCGCCTTCATTTAGCTTGGTATACTACCCATTTGTATGATTTGCAGAGACCACGAAGAAGAAGGACAGGTTGCTTACCTGTAACAGTATTTCTTCGAGTGGTCTTCTGCGAATACATACAAATCCCGCCCATCCTCCCCTCAGTGTCCCGCTGATTGGTGCTCCTTGGTTGCTATTTGCGGCGAAAAAAGTATGGAACTGAGAGGAAAGAGCGGGAACGGGGCTTATATAGGGGTGGGCGGAGCTACCGCCAAAAAGTTGCAATTCAAGATCTGCCTAGCGATTCCAGAAGTTTCCGAGCTGCACTGCGCATGCGCAGTAAAACCCATTTGTATGTATTCGCAGAAGACCACTCGAAGAAATACTGTTACAGGTAAGCAACCTGTCCTTTCTCCACCCAAATCATACATCCTTCAGAATTGATCCCTCATTCACAACTAAAGCTTTGTTCCTTCTCTTACTCTCTCACCTTCATAAATATCACCTCCCTGTAAAAAGGCCAATGTGCCCCAATACACCCCAATAAATATAATGTAGTTTCCCAAAAATGGGGATAATTTGATTGTTACCAAGAAGCCCAATGTTAGCTATTTCTAAAAGGTGGCTGATAGTACAATGGTTTAAGGACATACATTTTAAAAAGAATTAATAAAAAGAGGGTGGACAAAAACCCTGAAAAGGGACAGAACTAGAGCTCTGAACAAACTAAACCATACAAAAGCTTAGAAACCTGTATAAGATGACTGAGGATGGATGAGAAGGAGATAAATTGTAACAAAACCAGTAATGGTGCAGGGTATAATGCAGACTGCAACATTTGAATAAAATCAGCAACAGTTCATGTACAAAATGGGATACTTCCCCAAAAATGTATACGCACCTTTTTATATAAAATATGCTTTTCTATTTTATGTAGATATTATTAGCATGTTTCTGTAATATTCTGTAATATTCTGTGTCAAGTCTCCTCAGCCAACAGCAAAATCAAATTATAACAAAAGGCTGCAGAACTGACAGCTGATAAATCAGATTTGATTTATTTAGGAAAACTGGTGAATCCTACGCACTCCCTCAAGGGGTATAGCTGGGGCCTCAGCATTCAAAAAAATAAAACCATCTGTGGTTTGAAATTCCTTTTGAGATTGGTAACTAATTGAGTACTCAGCAATTCCAATCTTCTACAGTCTAGTAATTTTATGCCTTATGTCTGCAGAACAAGATGGTGAATTTCAATTATCTAGAGAAAAACAGTGCTGGATGCTAGGATCAATGTTTATTTTACCTTGAATCTCTCCTAATGGAAGTGTTAGATTCCTCTCAGGGGGGATATACCTTAAGACAACTATCAACTCTCCCTTATACTGAAGGCCAGCGTCAGCTGCAAGCTCCCTCTGAAAGAATGAAACAAACAGAAGAATGTCTTGCTGGAGTTAATATAGCTTTCCTTCTAACTATTCACGATGTATAAACAAATCATGTAGACTGTTGTGAGTGGGTGTTTGATGAAGATCATAGCCTACAAATCACTACTTTCTATGGTCTGTCAGCACAATAGAAGGTGAGTGATTTTTGGCTTTGCACAGCTGTTTCCTTCCTCCTTCAAATTTTTCCTCCTGGCAGCATAGGGAAATTACATGTACACAATAACACTGCCCAATTACAAACTGAGCCTCTTGTTGAAACTCTAGACTCTGACTTTCTGCAGGCTACTAAATATTCATTAAATTCAATGTCAACCTCTGCCTATGAACAACAACAACAACACAACATCGGAGTCATGCTTCCACTGTTCAGAGATTAGATAAATCGGAACTGTACAAGTTCAAAACCTGAAGAATGTGGCAAAAAGTGTCAGAGAAGACATGGCAAACCCTGTGTGGTCAAGCATGGCTCTCAAGCTATCTTGAGAGGCCAAACCTGTTTATACATTTAAATGGTGGCAACCACAAGACGAACAAAATCTGGAATAGCTGCAAAAAAGCTGTCTTGCTCAGGAAGCTTGAGAGGCATTTGGTGCTATTCCAATAACAGTATGGTACACATTAATACATCCTAAACTGCCCTTGATTTGCAGCAATTGATTTTATTTCAATCTGAATAGCCTTGCTGTGCCAGACCCACAATCTAAACTGTGACGCTTGCAGTGGCTAGCTATACACAAAGCAACACATAGGGGCAAAACAGATGGGCAGGAAAAATGTCTTGAAGCTGCCTTTTCTGAAGCCACATTGAAACCCACCAACCACACCGCCAGCTCCCAAGGCAGCTGGAGTGCTCATGTCATAACCACATGACATGGCTTCAAGCCAGGAAGAAGCAGGAAAAAGCTGCTTCTTTTTGAAATGGCTTTTCTCTTCATAAGGGCAATTTTCTGCTGGCTTCAAGGCATGTGTCGTCTAAACGCCATGCCTTCAAGCCCCAGCCTGAAAGCACCTCTTTTTGCCTGTCTATTTAGCCCCGTAGGCCCGATCTAGATGGGCACAAAGAGCCGCGATAAGGGCTCTTTGAGGCACATTTAGGGTTAGGGAGGGCGCAGCATTCGCACCCTCCCTAACCCTAAAGCGTATGGGCACTACCATTTAAAAATGGCAGCGTCCATACAGGTGCACCATGATGTTATCATGGTGCGCACAGCATTTAGAAACGCTGCATGCGCCATGACGACTTCATGCTGCGGGAGGGCGCAGTGCAAAAAGGAGTTCTGAAACGGAGCTCCTTTTTTGCACTGGGTGTTTGGCGTGGCATTCAAACAGCAGTGCCAAACACCCGGAGAGAAAGGGGCCACGGTGGCGGCCCCTTTCTCCCCTCACTAGCACCAAGGGAAGAGGGGTGCAGTGGGCACCCAGGGCATCTGCTGCACCCTGCTTTCAGGCTGCAGGGAAGCAGCAGTTTGCCGCTTCCCCCGAGGCCTCCGGAAGCGGCGGGATGGGGCCTCCGAGGCTGCCGGTGCAGCAGCCTTGGCCCCATCTCACCGCTTCCTGGGGCGGCTACAGACCACCCTTTTTGGGCAGTCTGTACTGCCCCATAGAGAAAATGATCCAATACAGCAGTGATTTCTCTGGTTATTCTTTCCAACAGCCTACTATTTTCAAATATTTGTCTTCCAGTTAACAAGCAAGTTCATAAAGCATATCTCTCACATAAAACAAGTTGCTCCATGTTAAACGTAGACATCTTGTTCAGGTACCAGTGAACTGAGACATCTTTACCTTGGGCTGAAGCATAAACCACTCATCTGCCTGATTTTCATAGTTCCATGAGTCCAAAGGTATCTCCACTTCTCCAAGAAAGCTGTTATGCCCAAATCTGTCATAATGCCAGACAGAAAGCTGTAGGGTTCGAGTCTCAAGCTGTGTATGGCTGATGACATACTATTAAATAACAAAGGAGAAAGAGGAACACATTTGCATGGCAAGGATTTAATGCCCCATAAACTGAGAGGACTGGAGCTCTTAGAACCTTTCACTAAGAAAGGTACAAGTAGCTGATAAACAAGGTACAAAAGAAACATTTTCCCTCTCTGCTAGGGGAGACTTAATCAATCAGTGAAGACTCTTCTAAATGAGATTTATACAATGCAAGTCTCTTCTTGAAAGCCTATTTTTCTTGCTGCTGGCTGTTTCTGTGTCCTTTTCTTTACCACAGATGGCGCTTCTTTTAAAAAATAAACTTCCAAATTATTTTGTTATTGCCATTTATGCAGATGATGAAACTGACCCTTCATGTTTCTCAAAAAAAATAAATAAAAAAAAAGGGGGGGAAGGAAGGAAGGAAGGAAGGAAGGGCAAAAATTAATGTTGAATTCTCCAAAAATTAAGATAAAATATTGATGACTTTGCCCCTTCATTTCTGACATATTTTTTTAAAAAGCATTCTTTGGATCATGGAGTCTAGAAGGATACTCTTTCTTTAAAGCAAGAGTAAGAATGTTGTAAAGCACCAGGGCAGGAGAGGAATGAGAATCACTTGGCCCATGGCTACCTCTGGTGCCTTCCAGTTTCCCCAGGAACAACTGCTGCAATCCACATCCAATGGCATGATAGCAGATGTGTCTATCCCTATGCTTCAGCTCTAGGAAGCAACATGATTAGAAAGGACCCAAGAGTGAATTTCCAAGCCAGCAGAATACAAAAGGAGTTTTCAGGGGCTTCAAGCCTTCCTGCTGAAACCCAACACTTCAGCTGCAGCTGGATTCATGTTGTGGATTTTGGGGGGGGGGGGGGGGTATTGTTTTATTAAATAATAATACCAAGGAACAGTGAAAGAGTTCTCCAAAAATTCTGATATTGGGCACCTTGATTGCAATACAATATTAAGATTTTTTTTCTAGTAATTCCACCACAAGGGAATGAAAAATGAATCTCTGAAAACTACACACAGAAATGTTAGGAAATGGGACACTGTAATATGTTTTAGGTCCAGCATAAGTCAAAATACCCAGTCTACTGGGTATTTTGTAGGGAAATTCATAAAAATCAACCCAATTCTTGACAGCTCACTGCCTAAAAAGGAGGGGAGATAAGGGAAAGGCAGAGAGAGCAGGAAAGGTTCAATTAAAAAAACAGTAATTCCTTCTCTAAATCAGTGATTGGCCCCCTGCATTCCCATCTCCGTGTAACAAGGATGACAACTATTTTAACTCAACTATCTTTCATTTTTCAAAGCAGTATTTCATTTGCTATTAAATCAGATCACAAAAGGAAGCAGGAAGCATGTTATATGATTCGGTCCTAGATCTCACCTTCAGGATGTCATTGAATTCTGGATTAGTGGTATTGCTTTTGATTTTTGTCTTGCGCTTGCTTTGGCGAGACTTGTCTGGCAGAAGGTATGCTTTGACATAGCTGTAATAAAAGTAGTAAATCATTAACAGAATCTAGAAAATGGCCCAATGCTGCATGCACACAGGTAATGCTTACAACATGGCAGTAATCGTAGAAACAAAGCAAGCAATTTATGATGCATGAGAAAACAGAACAGTTTTATTCACTCTCTCAGTGTAGGCCCTGTTCTCCCTGAGATGATTAAATATTTCAGAGTCCAGGTGAATGTTTACGTGACTGATCTTTCATATTTTTAATAAAAAATCCTTGTGCAGGGAAGAAAACTTCTTCTAACCCAGTTTCTCCCTGGCACACCCATTTTCTATGTGGAAAAATGTATATATGTACCAATACATTTGCAGATTTGACTTTTGCAGATTTGATTATTTGTGGTTTTGATTAATATATTCTCTCTGTGAATCTGTAGGTCCTCCAACACAACTCTACCAGAAGCTGACCACAGAGTTGTGTGGTAGAACCTAGAATTTCCTAGAGAAAACACTTCCCTAGGCATTTGTAGATCCTCCATCATGATTCTATGATCAACATCTGGCAGATGTTGACCATAGAGCTGCACTGGAGGACATGCAGATTCCTATAGAGGTGTTCTCTTATGTAAAAATAATGTGTTTTTTTGTTTTTTTAATTGCGGTTTTTCCACATTCATGAGAGTCTTTCACCCCTAACCCCAGCGAATGTGGAGGGACCACTGTAAGTGTGTGTGTGTGTGTGTGTGTGTGTATTTATGCACAGAACATCATTCACATATGAGCCCTGCATGTGCAGCCTGAATGAGACAGGTTTATCTATTTGGTGAAAACTGAGAAGTCAGTAAGAATTACGCCTCACAGTCCTATCAGTTGGCCATGGAAACCCACTGGTGACCTTGGGTGAGTCACACACACTCAACTCCAGAAAACCTTGTGATTATGTGATATATACCATATATCAGAAACAACTTCACAGTGAACTGTGTGTAGCTTAAAATTGGAAACTAAGGTTTTCTTTAAATCTCCTCCTTGTGGATTTAAAATTAAGAGGCAAGGGAAGGAAAGAAGTGTGTAAGCAAAACCTTCACCATTATAAGCAAACCCTTGGTTTTCAGAACTACTATAGAGTTCTCTCTAACTTTCACTGCAGTTTGTGGAATAATGGGCTTGGAGATACTCTTCCTTCTCCTTATCTCTGCCAATCTGCTGCATAAATGAGAAAATGCACTACATAGGTCCTCTTGCAGGTAAACAGGCTAGGAGATATCAGAATCTTATCTCACTCTAAGTGAAGCTAGTAAAAAATAAGGAAGAGATTTCTGCTGTTTCTCATCTTCTGCAAACCAGAGTACAACTGAAAACACATTTAGAAGCCTGTGGAGGCTACTGGATGTTCACCTTGCCAGAGACTCAGGAATATATTTATCAATATATTTCCCATGTACCTGTATTGTCTTACAAAGCAAATATGACTGAAATGACAAAATAAATACAAGGTTAATGGAGAATCTTTTTTTGCTTACGGATCTGTTCTTTGCTTCTTTTCATCTGCTATGGCCAAGTTCTTGCATTTTTTTACAAGAATGTTGAGGGCGCCTGTTTTATAGCTGTAGCTAATTTGGAGACAAATTTCACCACTGATCTTCACGTTACCATAGTCCCCAGTTTCACTATATACACTCATCATACTATTAATGCTAGTCTGAAAAAAGAACAAAGAAAAAGAAGAAGGAAGTCCATCAAACTGAGTCATATCTTTTAAAAACCAGATTTTTAATACCACTAATGTTAAAATAACTATTCATTTTCTTTGCCTTTGAAAGACATGAATAAAGATAAACAGAATGAACAAATTAGGCATTATACTACAGAAAGACAAGAAGGTAATATATATATGTTGTGTCATACCACTGGTCCATTTATCCCAGTACAATCAACTGACAACTGACAACAGCAGCTACAGTCTAAAGAGAATATTCACTTCCAAGTATTCAGTTTTGTGAATATGGTACAAAGCATATCATCCAGTATGAGAACAAATGTGTCGTACCATGATGGCTCAATCTTATGGAATTCTGGGCACTGTAGTTATTGTCACACCAGAGTGGAGCAAGTGAACAGTGAGCATACAGCTATTCAATCAACCATGAGTCTAACCAGCAAGTAGTATTGCCCAAGCTATTTTTCACCATCTTGTCAACAAGGATATGAAAAGATATAACACGGGAGAATATCACACGGGAGGCTTACCATGTATAAATTGTCAGGAACTCATCAGAAATCATGGGAAACCTGTGATCTGCGTTCATACCCCTGCGCACTTCTCCCATGACTAAATTGTTATGAGTGTGCTGGAACTCGCCTGTCCCATCAGTAAAGCATTCTTGGAGCCAACCTTTGGCAATAATGGGATCTTCCATTATTGCCAAATGGCAGCTCCAAGAACACTTTACTGAAAAGACAAGTGAGTACCAACAACTCTATGACAATTTACTCACAAAAGAAGCATGTGGGAGTGTGAACACAGATCACAATTTCTGAAGATTTCCTGACGATTTATACATGGTAAACCTCCTGTGTGGAAGAGTCCAGAGTCAAATACTTTGTTAAAATCAAGTCAACCCATGCTTTCCTATGATTAATTGGACTAGTAATTATCAAAGGAAATAAGGCTAGTCTTACTGGACTTACTTTTGATAAATCAATGGGTCCTAGTAGTCAATGCATTTTTATTTGCTAATAGAATGAGTGCTTAATATGTGTTGAGTTTTTCCTAATGTCAGTATTAGGCTGACCAGTCCTAAACCTGTTCTCGTTTGCCTGTCATCAGTATTCCCCTTACACTGTCACTGGTATCTCACAATCAGGACTGTTGGAATCCCATAATTTTATTGGGACTTCACTATCCATTTTTAAAGCTAAAATAACTATGGTTGGGGGAAACTTCTTTACTGATCTTACCCTTTTAATGAGACAATAAATACCAATTAGGATAAATATATTTAGAGAGAGGGAGAGAAGAAAACAGCAAGAAAAAAGAACCCCTGAGTGTGTCAGAAAAACAAGTGAACTTACTGTATCACCATCTGCTTCTGGAACATTTAAATAGGTCCATTTCCTATCAGAACTTGAAGGAGAATTCTTTAAGAAGAGAAAGGAAAGGAAAGGCATAGAAAGGACAGCGTTAAAGGAAAGGCTTTAAAAAATTGAAGGGATAAAAGAAATCATAGGCCAAAGAATCAGTCATATGAAAATGAAGCACTATTACCAGAAAAGTCTGCTGATAAATTCATAGATAGATGTATTTTTGTCTTGTAACAATTAAAATAGGATTGAATTTGAAAATCACTAACTTTTCTCTTGTGACATTAAAGGAAGATATTGGTTAAACGTTTTACTTACTGTGTGAGAGATGTCTGTAAAACTTACTGTAGTTCACATATTTTAACATTTAAAAAAAAGAATTCCTCAGAGTTACAAATGATGTTAACACTGCTGCTGTTATAATATTTGCTGATTTTAAACAGGAAAGTTAGTGATTTTCAAAAACAATAGTGACTGACAATGTCCTCCCTGAAAATGGTATATCCATTCATCACATTTGATATTTTAATCTTACATATTTGTGGCTGAATTCAAAGATATAGACATATTCGTCTGTAGAATCAGTATGTAAAGAGATCTTGGAGCACTATTGAGACTAACTGAATGAAAGAAATTGGCAGTATGAGCTTCTGTAGATTTCAGTCTACTTCCTCAGATGCATTTGGTGGAGTGGAAGCCAGGCACAGACAGAAGGGCAGGAGTTTAACTTTGAGGAATGCTTGTTGTAATTCCTTGATTTTGGCACCCTGTCTTGTGGATTTGAGCAGATGTGATTGTATCGGAGGGCTTGGCTGCAGACTCTGGATCTAGTGATGTGTTCAGGGTGAAAGCTAGAGGCATGTAAGTACTTGTAGTGGTCTGTGGGTTTGCGATATAGTGTGGTGCTTATCTGTCCATTTTGTAGCTATACTGTGGTGTCCAGAAAGTGAACTTGTTCAGTAGATAGTTCCAGGCTGAGATTGATGGTGGGGTGGAAGTTACTGAAACTCCGATGGAATGCCTTGAGTGAGTCCTCTCAATGAGTCCAAACTCAAGGAATTACAGCAAGCATTCCTCAAAGTACAGTACCCACCACATGAAGTGGAAAAAAAAAACAAGCAAAGAAGGCAAGACATGTACCCAGGACTGATCTATTACAGAACAAATTGAAGAGGGAAAATGACAGAACCTCAGTAGTGGTCACATACAGCTCCCAACTGGGACCATTCAAGTACATCATCAATGAACTACAACCCATCCTGGACAATAATGCCACTCTTTCAAGGGCTCTTGGTGGCAGACCTTTACCCATCTACAGACATCCTCCAAACCTCAAACAGGTACTCACCTACAAGACAACACACAACACAGATAGTGACACAGGTACTAAGCCTTGTCACAAACAAAGATGCCAACTCTGCCCACACATTTATCCAGGAAATGTCATCATGAGGGCTTAATGGTATCACTGACATTAGGAATGGGAATACACAAAAACTAGTGGCAGTACAGAGAATGGCTAATTCTATTAACACATGAGAATATAAGGATACAAATGGTGGAAAGTGACAGTGTACGTCAACAGCTTAACAAATTTCAGAGAAATAAACTGTGCAAAGAAAATACATAGAGAAAAGGGAAACCTTACTGTTGATAATCCACTTGTCAAATTGGCCCGCCTCTTTGAAGAACCAGAGGCCACAATACCATCAGTATCTTCCTCTGCCTCATCCAGGTAATCCTAATAGACAGAGGAGGGGGGGGAAAGTAAAGGCTCTAACTTTAGGAATCAGGTGAACTACAAAAGCATATATAATTGATTCAGCACAAATATTCTTGAATTGGGGTGGTACATGGTGGAAGAAATGCTCATTTTCTGTCAATTCACTATCTAAGAGAAAGATAATTTCAGGAGCCATTTTTCTCTGATTTTTACTTGTATCCAGATCCCTCTGAAGCACACAGCTAACAAGAAAACTAAAGTCTTTATAATTAAAAATATTTCCAGAAATGTTTAGGACAGAGAAAGGCAAATGTTGGAAGCTCGAAAGAGGAATTGAGGGATGCGGTGGCCCAAGTGGTTGTTGACTGCAAGATCGTCAAGATCAAGGCCACATGATGGCATGAGCTCCCCTCACTAGTTCCAGCTGCCAACCTAGCAGTTTGAAAGCATGCAAATGCAAGTAGATAAATAGGTACCACTTTGGTGGGAAGGTAAACAGCATACTGTGCAATCATGCTGGCCACATGATCACAGAGTAGTCTCTGACAACGCTGGTGCTTCGACTTAGTAACAGAGATGAGCACAGCCCACTATGGCTGGACATGACTTGTCAACAGGGAATACCTTTACCTTTACCTAGAAAGAGGAATTAACACCCCCTGCATTTGCTTCTACGCAAATGCATCCAAATGACTTCTAGAGTGGGTGGGACCACTTTTGCCATGTATTGTCTTCCCAGGCCATTTCAGGAATAGGAGAGACTGTTTTTTTACAACTCAGAACATTTCCTATCTGTTCACTTCATTTTTTAAAAAATGCTCTCCTGGCCTAAAATGACCAAGAGAAGCTGAAAACATCTCCCCACAGCTAAAGAGAGCATTTGGGGGCAAAATAGCAATAATAATTTTTCAATATTTAAAAAAAAAGAAAAGAAAAAGAAATTGACACCAGGGGCAAGGAGCTGGAGACCACAAAATAACCTTTGATGTCTGCATGTCACCCATAGGCTACACTTCACCACTCTTGGCAAAGGGTATGATCTGGAAGGCAGTGTTTGAATACTGTCTTGTAGGTCACACCCTAAACATTTACTTATTCAAATCTTGTGAGCAGGCAGAAGTAGCTACCTTTGTCAACTGCTGTAGCTGCACCATGGTCCACTGTGACAGATGCAACACAGGGAAAGTGTAGGTATAGTTTATGTACATATGGCATATCACATGGGAGGAAAGTAAACTGCACGCATTGCCAACCACCCATCCATAGCTTACTTACTTACTCCTTCTATGAAATTTCTATTGTTACATAATCTATACTTAACATAGATTGTGGCAGATTGGCTTCCGTTCCAAACGAATTTGTAAGTTATTGTGAAATATAACCATCTGTTTTATAGGCTTTGGTGTCATTTTAACTTACCAGTTCCTGGTCTAATGCTCCAGGTACAGATTTACTTCTTATACTTAAAGTGTCATCATTTCCTTCAGAAAAAGATCCACTGAGATCTATCTCTGACCTGCTGCGATCTGTAAAACAGAAAGGGAAATCTATGACGTTTGAACTCTAGACTACAAATACTATTCCAAAATCTTTTTTGCATTTTTGTGCATAAGTGGTACTCAAACTATCTCCAACTTCCCACAGGTGTCAATCATTCTCCTTTAACCCACCTTCTTGTTGAAAGAGACAGAGAAGTAAAAATACAGAAACAGTACTGGGTTAGTTAAGAAATTTCACTTGTAGGTTCCATTTTTAAAAATTCCTTCTGTGAATTCCTTCATTTAAGGGAGATAAAACAAGGAAAAATAGTTTGCACAAATGAGTTATTAACCCACTGTACCATTATGGGTTACATCCCATACTATCATTACATTTAAGAAAGAAAATACACATATTATACATTTCAATCAACAAAGAATTATGTGTTATGTAGCTGATTTTTACAGAAGCAAACATATTAAAATTTATTCAGTCAATAAATGAAAATTTTTCCTTCTGAAGCCACAGCACATTCTAGAAAGGGTTAGAATTTAAGTATAACTTCAAGTTTCTTTTTAAGCATGATCAGAAAAAGATAACAATTTCAATTTTTGAGATGCATCAACTGCAAATAAGACATCTCTCTAATGGAAGGGGGAAACAATAATTTTGCATTTAGAAGATTCCATGTTCACTCCTTATCATCTCCTATTTGAAGAACCAGTGAGCACTCTGTAAACTCAGGTAAAACTTGCCTGATGATAGAGATGTCCTTGAAACAGCTACTGAGGGTGTTCGAGATACTTTCCCACAATGCCTTTTTGCTATATCTGCAGGTATACTTTCACTTGAAGGCAAAGTAGTGCCATTTTCTAATTGAGGATCCTGCCCAAAGACAATAAATAAATGGATGAATATATTCTACAGAACATGTTATTAGAAACCGATATGCAAAAATTAAAGTTTTTAATCGATTAAAATTCCCCTACAGTAGTTTGCTTTGTTTGCAATACCATACCAAACATCATGCTCAACCTTCCATCTGTTTATTTACATCTATATCTGAAGAGGATATTAGAATATCACTGTATCTGTATTAATAATCCTGATAAAATATTCTTATTTATTTGACTGAGACAATAAATGCAAGCAAATTGCTGTATCCCAGGAATGACTGTAGCACTATGACAAGAAATGAATAAAAATAAAAAATGATCATATTGAAGCAAAAAACAAGACATTATATAGTAATTGCCATATTTATCACATTTATACTCATAATACCAGTACATTTAATATTAACATTTGTGGGAAGTCTGTGGCATTTGGGCAGCCAGGAGAAAAAATGCCATCTGCAAAATATTTTTGCAAATGTGCCCAGTTTTTTTCTAAGCATTTATTATGTCTGCTAACATGCAAACCAATGTCTCCATAAATATTAAGGGCTTCCATCTTTAAAACAGGAATGATTATTACATTTTGATATCTGATATCTCTGTTACTGGACAAATCTCCTTACAAATGCCAATCTACTTAGAGAACTAAACTAATTTTCCAAATGGTTTCCAAAGCTGATGAAGAACTGCCCAGTCATACAGACAATGATGAGGGACAATGGCAGTTGCAGTCCAATGAAAAAGGAGAACCACTACTTCTAGAAGCTTCCAGGATCAGAAAATGCCTTCTAAGGAAAGACACTGGACCCTGCTTTTAAGTGTGTGTTTGATGGTGTAGAAGGTAGCATTTCAAGTATTCTTTTGAAAGTGAAAAAAGTTGGGGAGATAGCATTTCCCACAGCAGGTTCTCAGGCAACAGAAAGGGATCCTGCATCCATCAGAGCTTAATCTGAACCAATGAGATTTAGTGGGCAGAATATTAAGATTTAGAACAAGAAGACCTGGACTGAAGGCCTTGCTAATCCATGAAGCCCACTTAGTGGCCTCTCTCAGATTAAACCATCTAGCAAGTTAATTATTCCTATTGAGAGCCAGCCTGGTGTAGTGGTTTGGGTGCTGGACTACAACTCTGAACTGGGGTCTGATTCAGTCATGAAACCCACTGGGTAATCTTGGGCATGTCACATACTCTCAGCCTCTGGGGAAGGCAATGACAAACCTTCTCTGAATAAATCTTGCAAAAAAAAAAAAAAAAACCAACCAAACAAACTTGTGATAGGATCACCATAAGTCGGAAGCAATTTGAAGAACACAACAACATTTCCTACTGTTCCCTCCTTATTAAAATTAGACTTCTTATACCAGTGTGTTTCAAGACTAAACAGCATTTCCCTATGAAACATTGAATACGAGAGTCCACCATTGTGGTTGCTCCTGGAGCCAATTTTCTGCCCCTTGAATTTTTGGAATCTGGAAGCTGCCCAGAGGGGTAAAACATAAATTGCCTCTGAAGGAGAAGGCATTCACCTGTTTTGTCCAGAAAAAGGGCAGTGGGCTACATTTTGCTTATCATTGGTATATAGAGATGGCGTGACTAAGGTCTAGTTTGCACCAAGGCCATGCATTCATGTTTATATTATAATGGTTCAGACTGCAGATGGGAACTCCCATACTTTAATCCTACACTGCATACATAAAAAAAATGCTTGTTTTCTATGATCAGGGACCTCATTTGTATGGGAGGAAATACCAGCTCATACAAAATCAAATCTGAAGTGTTTTAGTGCAAACCTTACCCATCTGGTAACTCTTATGTTGTTGAGTTTATTTGTCTGGAAGCACTGAAAACTTGAGAGAAGTCTTTTTACATCAGTCAACTTACCATACTGTAGTCTACAGTCATGCTTCGTGTACTCAGTGCTGGTGACCGTGGACGAACTGGAGTGGAGGCATTGCTTTGGTTTATAGAACCTTTCAGGCTACTAGACGTATCCTCCAGATCATTGCTATCTAGTGAACCAGTGCTCCCCCTAAGGAAACAGTACCAACACTTATCCTCTTAGTGCCACTCATACACCACAGGAAAAAGCATCAAACATCTTGAAGAAGATGACTTCCCATTGGTTTAAAAATTTACATACTCAACAAGTACATAATGTAACAAGTCTGCACAATTTCAAACCATTACCACCTGAGCTTCAAGCACAATTCCACCATGCCTAGGCCCTGAAGCAGAAGAAAGACCCTCCCTCCATCTTAACTGCTACCACTCTGGCCTCAAGGCAGGAAGAGCAGGCAGAGCTCCACCATGCCTAACCCCAGAGATAGATTAAAGGCCCTCCCTCCATCTTATCTGCTCCCATCCTGGCCTTGAAGGAAGAGAAGAACCACATTAATATCAAATCAGGATATGCTTCTAGTCAAGAAGCATGGAACATGTTGTACTGTAGCTCCCATCATCTATGGACACTTATGCTGGCTAGGACCAATGGAAGTTGCAGTATATGAACATCTGAAGGGCCATCTTTTTATCCTGTCCAATTAAGTATTTCTGAAGTCAAAGAGAAATTGAAAGTGCAGCCTTGCCACCTAACATGTTTAATTGAATCCTCCTCACTTTTCAAAATCAGCATGTTATACATGCACATACATACCCATAGGCAGATATGAGTGTTCCAGTCTTGTGGACCCTTAGTATTATTCAAAGCTGATAAACATGTATAGCAAACTGAGGGATTATGAGATGTGCAACTGTTTGACACATGGGGGCTACATGGCGTGCCATACTTGTTCTGAGATCTCAAAGGGCTGTTCAACTGCTCCAGCTATCTCCATCTGTCTGCCCTTTCCCCAAGAGAAACAATGTTCCATCTGTCCAATTTATCTCACATAAAACATTCCCAACCTAAGCTGTCATCCAATCTAATACATATCCAATGTGGATTTCTTACATTTCCAGCATTCATAATTTTGACCACTCTGCTTTCATTCAGTTATTCATACTTGCTTCTACTCATGATCTGAGCAACTGAAAGTGTTTAATATTCAGCAGTGGGATTTCTAATAATTTTCTAACTCAGCTAATGTCTTTACTTGAAAACACATCACTTCAATGTCTAAGCATTCTCCTTGGTTTTCTGGCAATTTCTTTCATGTTAGATATGGAAGCTGAATTACACCTTTGCTTGGCTGATCTTGTCATATCACATTGTGATTAACTGCTATGAACAGCCTTTCTTTACAACAATGAAAGTTTATTAGAGAATCAGTGGGACAGTGAAATAATATTATTGACAATGACACTCAAATCCTTTAGCAAACTAAACGCCTCATATTTAAGCCAGAACAGAGGTTATGTGAACTGTGTTGCTTGCAATCATATCAGATATGGTTTTTAAAAATTTAATCAGTTGGATTTTGAACAGGATCATAGTGCCTGGAGAATTGCAGCTCCCCAGCTGCAATCTCAATAAAACTCTTCTTCTCAAATGCCATGACTGTAGCCAATACTGGAGATGAGGCTGAGGTCACATTGGAGAAATAAAGATTGTGTCAAGGTGATTCCGTTTCTTACCTCTCAGCATTGTTCATACTCTGGATGTCAGCATCTGAGCCAATGCTTCTTCCATCCTCTGCTTTCACATTTGCAACTTCTCCTTTAGAAATTCCCTTGAAAACCTTTTTGCTGAACAAAGATTAAAAGGTAAACATTATTATGCAGATTCCTTAAAGGCAAAATATATAATTAACCTGTAGTTTATTAACTATCAAATCTATTAAGTATTTATTTGGGCTCATGAGAAGATACTGCCAGGGTCTTTGCATTTTCTTGAAGTAACATTCTTCATGATAAATTGAGACAATGAGGTATAACCTTCAGAACCAGCAGCCCATTTGTCACAGATATTACTAAGCTATATTATAAAAGAAGGAACTGGATTCAGAGCTGCCATGAGGACACTACTGCATCTTCAATGATTTAGGAATATAAGAGCCCTGATGAACCAGCCCATGAGCATATCTAGGCATCCAATTTCCAGCAGTAACCATCTGTTTCTTAAAAGCTCACAAAAAGAAGAATAGTATTCTCCTGCTACTGATTCCCAGCAACTGGTAGTCAGAGCACTGCTGTCTCTCACCTCAGAAATATCATACCCATAATTACTTGACTTTCATAGTCCTATTTTCCACAAATCTGTCCCAAATCCCTTTTAATGCCATCAGTGTTGCAATATCCTGTGGCAGTAAAGTCCACTGATTAACCATGCTAAGAGGTACAATTAATGATAAGAGGTGCAAGGTTTTGTTGTCCTGAGTATCTTGTTGATCAGTTTTACTGGACAACACCCCATCCCTCCATAACTTTCTAGTATTGTAAGAGATGCGGAAAATAATACTTTAAAAAAACCAACAACAATGATTGCTTATTGTGTGGTGCACATCAGCAAGAGAATGACAACATTTTATTTGTAAGCTGAGCAATTTGTATGGGGAAGTAGTGGAGAATGAATAAAATCAAGCCTTAACATGCCATTGTGTCCTTTATGAAGCAGAATGTATGTTTTGAATCATACTTTTGAAATGCTCAAAATATAAGTAAATTCCTTATTCCTTAGTGGAATAAGAAACCACTAATAGTTACCCTGTTTCTGTACATAGGCATATTACAGCCATGTCTATGGAACACATGCTTCAGTAATTAAAAAAACCAGTGTTTCTTTATCTTGAAGATTTATATTCAAGTGATCAACTATGCTGGAGTCAGTAACAGGTATCCATCAGCACTGTACAGATGGGTGGCTCCATGCCACCCATCTTTACCCCTCGTCAGAACTGCGCCAACTCCACTGTGCAGCACTGATGCATTCCCTTAAAAAAGCTGCCTAGAGTGGCTTCTCTTTAGGAACGCCATAATGGTGCTCGTGCATCCTAATGCCACTGCTTCCTGCAAGCACCATCTGGGTGCATGGATACCCACACATCATCATCGTGCACCCCATGTGGGCGAGGTGCCAGCAAGATGGCGCACGGGCTCCACTAGAAGGACTAGGTGCGTATGGACACCTAGCCGTTCGGAGCCCTAAAATCAGCCACAGGATGGCGCTTTTTGACCATTGTATTGGGCCATCATATATTATAAAAGGATGCCTTACCCAATTTTCTTGGGCCCACTGAAAACTAATTTTGTCCCACTGGAGAATGAAGCTAACATGTCTTGCTTTGAGGTGTCCTCTGAGCTCCCTGGCAATTCATCTTTGGTTTTACCCCCTTCTACCTGTTCAGAAGAAGTATCTTTAAAAGAAAAAAAAAGGGCACTTAAAAACAGTTAAATTAATTCAAACACATAATTCTCAGGTAATTCAATTTTAAGCCAACTGGCCCCACTATAGAATGAGCACAGCAGTCACTGGAGCACAGCAGGTCAGCTAACTGTTCATGATGCCTAACTGGGCTGCAGCAAAGCACTTTTTCCTCTGCAACTCACAAGCTGCCACAGCATTTCTTTGTTAAGGGAGTTATAACCCACTTTTTAAAGTAAAATGCCTGCAACAGCTATCATGAGCAAAACAATAAGGGAAGGGGTAATAAAGGCAAGTTAAAAAGGGCAATCATCCTCAAAGAATCTGCACATAAGAAACACAACCCAGATGCTTTAAAAAAAGAGATAAAATTAAAGCTACAAGATAAAGCTGGTAGCCATTCTTCCACAAGCAAGAGGCAGAAGGAAGGACAGCAGAGGTGGTAAGTGTGTGGATCAGCAGTTGTTGGATTGTAACACCCTCCAGCCTCACTCGCCAAGTGAGGAATACTGGGAGATGCAGTTCAACAACATCTGGAGGCCCAAATAATTCTCACTTCTGTAGTCTGCCCATCTGCTTCTACCTTGGGGAAGAGGTACTTGGTGCTGCAGTACTGCTGAAGCTAAGCAGGTGTTCACCTTAGTCCCATGGACAAGAGGTCAATGAGTACTCAGCATAAGAGAATTTTAAAAATGTGAGACAAAAACTAGTCAGAACATGCCAGTTCTTTATAAAACAAAAAGAGGAAATAGCAAGGTTATAAATATACATAGGGAAAGTAAACTCTTTTTTCCTCTTATTTTTACCTGAGGTTTTGCGTAGGATGGACCGTCTAACAATATCAGTTCCAAGCAACTTGGACTGTTTGAAGCGCTTTGCTCTCTCTTCAAAGAACCATTCTCCTGTTACTATTCTAAGATGCCTGCCAGAAAGGAATAAAGCTAAAATGGTACAAAGTCTTGCAATAAATGTGAGTTAGTCATTTGGCTTTCTCATTTGACAAAGAAATCTATATTGCTTTAACAAATATTAAAAGATAAGAAGAGTGTAACAGCACTAGTATACCAGTATATGCCAATAATCTGTTTTGGTGTAAATCAGGCAACAGCAATTACGCCATTATTTTGGGGTGGTGATAACATGCAAACACAAGCATCTTAAAAGTGAAAATTAAGAAGAAGGGATAAAATGGAGGAACATGTAGCACTTTCTGTATCTGCAATTTTTCTGTTCCAAATTAATTGTCCTTAAGCAGTTCCCCACTCTCAGCCCTATTTCTCTGGTTATAAAAGTGTTTAGCTATTTACCCTAATCTTTGCAAGAAATCTGTGTGCACTTATTACTGTTTTTAAATTGAAGACTACATCTTAAATAAGGCAAGGGAGAAACCAGGGAGATATCAGAGATCAGCCTTAATCTCTCTTCATACATACATACATACATACATATATATATATATGATCAATTACAAATAAGGCATGCAGAAAGTTAAAAAAAAACCTAGACGATCAAAAGAGATGCAAGTTAATGATGTTTGTGAATGAAGAGCTCTCCAGCTTTAATGAACACTATTCTAAATATGGGGTGGAATTTCCAGCTTTTACAGGCAAGATATGTTGTGTCAATTACACAAATAACATTAATTGAACCCAAAGGTGGAAGGGGGGGGGGGAAATCAGAAGCCAAAGGTGTTGCCACTCCTGGGAAAGAGACACAAACCAAGTGTACAAATTGGTCCTTTGATGTAAAAATACAATTGATTTTGAATCCAAGTGTGCCATGAAATATTTTGAAAGCCATTCTTACTATACTTTGAACTTTCCCCCTCCTTCTCCACCCCATTTATTTCTTCTTTACTTTAAATTTGATAAAAGAGGAACATAAATAATCTGAATAAATGTTTGCAAATTTTTTTTGTTTGTTTTATCATGGGGCAATGTTCTAAAATGCCTGTTCCTCTTGATAACAAATGTTTATATTAAGAACATGACAAACATTCCTGGCCAGAGACTTATCAGAACTAATAATCTCCAGGATGTTGATTTTTTTTTCTTGGAACACAACAGGATTTGCAGTCCAACTATTATACACAAACAGCAAGGTAACTGGGCATACTTCTGTTTTATTCTGAGTAGGAAGCATTTTTCAAGTACTGTACAATTGTCAGTTCTTTACAGACAAGCACTAGGCAAAACTGGTGTTGTTCATGACTGTATCTTTCTTCTGTCTTAGAATACCATGCTAAGTGGGATTTTGCTTCAGTGTGAGAGTCTCAACTATATACAGTAAAAAAAACCCCATATTTTTGACAAGAAAACGTTCTTAAATCCTACACAGATTTTTCAAAGTTCATCTTCTACTGAAATTCTGGTTTTTCTCTAGTGGCTCTTCATACTGAAGAACATACCTGTGATGCATCTAGCCAAAACTTCCTGCTTTTAGTTATTAGTTTATAAAAACCTCCACAGAATAATAGTTGTTACACATTAATAGGTACATGACAGGAGGGGGAGACAAGATAGTAACAGTTCCATTCCTACTAGTGTTGATACCAGAAGATACCACCATACCATTGCCTTATGAATCCCAAAATGCTCCAGCTTGTGTATATATTTTTAACAAACTGTATCAAGTCACTGGCTGAAGGGACGTAACATACCAAGACGCTGATTTGGAATATTAGTCTAACATCAGACTGATGACACTCAGTTCTATCTTTCTGGTTTCTGAAGGTAAGGAATAGCTGAACCTAGTTCTGGAGTTGATAATGAGCTAAATGAGGGTCTGCTAATTCTATCTAAATGCTGAAAAGATGGAGTACCTGGGTGTTCTAAGTATATGTCAGGGAATATAGTGTTCAAACTATTCTGTGTTTCTGTGGGTGTTAAGAGAGAAACCTTTTCCAGAAGCATTTGAACATCATCTCCCAAGACACAGAAACCTCCAAGAAAGGTCACACCTTATGTATGTATTGGGGGAGGGGACAGGTACACCTAGATCCCACAATGGCTTCTGTGGCATGTTTTTTTTTTAATCATCTTCTATTGCTGAGACAGTCTGGCCATGGTGATTCATGCTCTCAATTAGATTACCACAAATGTACACTTTAAGCAAGGGTTCCCTTGAAGATTGTTCAGAAGCCTTCAATTAATATAAAATCTGATTGCTAGGATTCTGAGTGGTGTGGTGTAGTTTACCAGTACTTACATCATGCTACTTTTTAATGATTCCAATAGCTATACTGTATTAGCTTTCTGCAACTAATATGAAGAGTCTTGTGAATCATTACACACTACAGTTTTATTTGGTATGGGAATCATTCTACTTCATCAGATGCATCTGATGAAATGGATTGTAGTCTACAGAAGCTGATGCCAGATTTTTAACAACTACCATTTCCAGCCTATTTGCAATTCAAGACACTACACCATGCTGACTCTCCTAAGGGGAGGGTTCTATACATTCTGAAGTATAAAAATATGGCAGTGTCTTGCAAAAGTGCCTTTCAAAACTATACACAAACATTCTTTAACCTATCTATATTATGTTGCACTACAGCCTAGAATTGAAATGGATATAATTGGCATTGTTACCACTTAATGTACACAAGATACTCGGCATTAAGAAGCCAAAAAATATTATTGCGGGATCCACATGCTCAAAGCTGACAGAGACTTACCCAAGGAGACTTGTAGCTGTGATCACTACCAAAGGTGCTTCTATGCAAATAACAACTACCAGTTCATTTCTGTTTGCATAACATTTTTGCTACAATAAAATAGTTTACAACATCACAATGTTAAGTATATTGTTTACATCAAGTGGAAACAATGTCAATTAAACCCATTTTAATTCTAGGCTGTAAAACACCAGGTTGTAAAAGTCGAAGTGGGGAGATGGGGTGAATAAATCTGCTAGGCCCAGTGCAGGTTAATTCCCTCTTATCTAAAATGCTTGGGACCAGAAGTGTTTTGGAGTTCTATTTTTTCTGATTTTTTAATATTTGCATATACATAATGAGTTGTTTTGGAGATGGAACCCAAGTCTAAACATGAAGATAATTTGTTTTCTAAACACCTTATACATCACTGAAAGTACTGTATATACTCATGTATAAGTCTAGAAATTTAGTTCAAAAATTGACCCCAAAACACTGAGTCGATTTATCAATAGGTCAACATAAGAACTGTACTTTAACTCTTATTTTAAAAGGAAACTATCCCCTGGTGACAAACAAGAGAGTAAGCTGTCATGGAACCACACCTCCCCCCTTCTCTCATCCATCCAGTCTTTAGGATGGGCACAAACAGTTATGCCTGTTGAAATTTTGTAAGATCTTTGGCATTGTTATAGTTGAGTATATACGGTAATTTTATACATAATATTTTAAATAATTTTGTGAACAAAACAAAATTTGTGTACAGTGAAGCATTGGAAAGCAAAGGTGTCACAATTCCAGCAACTCATGTGGACAATTTTGGATTTTGGAGTATTTCGGATTTTGGATAAGGGAATCTCAACCTGTATACTGTACTTGAATTTGTGGTCAAACTGTGCTCTAAATACCTATCACCATTATGGAAATAAAACCACATAAAATATTTAGCTTTCCATCATGACTCCCGTACCAGCATGGGAATTGGGATGTCATTCTGTGAAATACCTGGCCAGCTGCCAGCATCACATTTGATAAAGAAAGACAACTGGTATGAAGAACACTACTTAAAGGGCTATTTCTCACCTCCCAGACTGAACAACTTAACACTGTAGAGCAGTGAATTTCTTTGACCAGGATAAATCAGTTTACTGGAATAGTATTTTATATATATTTGCCTTCTGAATCATAATTAATCCTTCACAAGATTAATTAATTTCGCAAGATTAAAAGCCAAAATTTTTAATTTGTTTTCACACAAAATAAAACACTTTGGTTGCTTCTTTAAAATGTTGATGCCTCTAACTTTTGGAATAATATGAATTTATTAGGTAGGTATACAACAGCTAGCATATTCTGCTTTGTATTGCTTATAGCTCATAGTAGATAGTTGTAGATCCATGCAGTTATACCTAAATCTGCTTCCAAATATGTAGAAAACAAGAGGTCAGATCTAAAGAGCTAAAGGTGCATGTATAAGTCTTCCTCCTTCCACTAAACAAAAGAAACAGAATCACCTTGAGGAAAGTAGGGTAGTAAAGCTAAGTATAAGGAGGGAGGATTTTCAACACAATCTTCTGTGCACCCTGTGGTCTTTAATTGGATTCTTAAGTTTCTCGATGAACAGAGCAGATCTGCGCCTAAACAGTTAGGTCTGAAGCTGTCATATGTCAGTGGGGTGTGGTAAAAGATGGTTTTCACAACTGTTTGTTGACAAATACTTCTTCATTAAGAAGATCAAGCATACTAAACTACTTAACTGTGAGCCTACCATTGCCAACTCTTCCCAGAAATGCAGTGTTCAGCATGCTCTAGAACATATATCCAGTTCAGAAAGGGCATCGGTGAAGTCTGAATCAGTCCCCACAGAAATGCAGAAGGCACCCTTGAACAAGGGGTGGGGTGATCTTAAACAATATGCTGCCTTGAAACTCTGCAGAAAGGCACCTTAAAAACAGCTAGAAACTGCACGGTGAGTCCCAGGCTATTTAACAGTGAAGGTTTTCACATCAACAAGTTCATAACCTTAAGCTGATTAACAGAAGCAATATTTAAACCATTGTAGTATATTTCACAGTTACCATACAGGTACCTTTAAAAAGCTTATGTACTGGTAAGCTCTTATTTCTCTTTCAAGTCTTTCACTGCTTATACTCTGTTCCAGAAAGCTTAGAAATTTTTAGTCATTTTGTATTTAATTGCCAACCTACACTACATAATGAAGTGCTTCATGATTATAATTTTACTTCTGCATATTCTGAAACTCAAAGAGCTTTTTATTCATGAGATATGCCTAACAAGCAACTGAAATGACTTATTAATCAGAAGGTACCAGGAGATGCAAAATGCTCTGTCTTTCATTTGACCATTTTTATGGTGCTGGCAGATTATAGTGCTCTGACAAAGGCTACTTTTACAGATGACAACATGTGGTAAATATTATTATTGAGGTCCATGTCAAGTTCTGCCCACAATAAAATAAAATAAAATAAAAAAGCCACGAGGTGTTATTTATTAGCAAACCTCCCACATTCCACTTCTCATTTCATACCATGGTAACACAAGGAACATAAAGTTCCTTTTCTTTGCCAAACACTTGCCAATTTTAAGCAGTGGGAAACCCAGCCATCCCAAATTATCAATTACATCCATCATGAATAGCAAAGTACAGCTCCTTCTGCTAGCATCAGATGAGAATGGTTTGTTTCAGTAAAGTCAATCATATCATGGACTAACTCTTAAGAATGGCCATGTTAGTATGCAAAGAGATCTTGTAGCATCTTTGAGACTTAAAATCCCTTTACATACTGATGCATCTGAAGAAACAGACATGTCTGTGTAAACATATGCTACAAATTTCTTTCTTTCTTTCTTTCTTTCTTTCTTTCAGCTACTCCCTAAGGTATTGCAAGATCTCTTTGCATTCTCAGACTCTTAAGAGTTATACCACCACCAATCTCAAGTTGCTTGCTTGAAAGGGCAAAACTCTGACTTGGAGAAAACAGAGCTGTTTACACCTATTTGCAGACAAGTGAAATATTATTTCTCCTCTGCTAAGTTTTGATATTTCATCACTGGAGTACATCTAAGTCACGCAGAAGGCCAACCAGAGAATAGGCTGGCAGTGAAAGTGGCAGTGGCCAACTTCCATGGCAATGGGCAAGTGAATATGCATGGGGTTTTATTCTGAGCCATAAATAAGCTGCATCTATTTTGGGAATTGGGTTTAGTGATGTGGGTAGTTACTTTAAAATATGCTCTAAAACCTGGAGTGGGTTCATCATCCTACTGTCATGGAAGCTAGCAGCTGCCAGCCGGTGTGGGTATGTTTTAGCAATGCTGGCCATTTCCGGTAAGCCTTGCATAAATAAACAAAAACATTTTGAACCACCTGAAGGCTTTTTCCAAATTATTCAGTGATAACTTTTGCTCTTGCCAAACTCTACTTTTCTTATGATTTGCTGGCCAAACATTTAGATATATGCTTCTTTAACACGCTGGAAGTAGCTAGTAAGGCAGGTTTATTTGCATTCCCACTTTCTCTTTGTTTTGCTGTTCACACATGCTCAGTAATGGTTTCAGGAGGCAGCTGCTGTTTACTTTGCCTGCTGTAAGCAAGCACACACATTTACAGCAGAATCAGCTAGAGTACCAGCCCATTCTTTCCTAGCTCAAGCTTTATTCCATTGTTTACTGTAGTGATTCTGCTGCAGCATAATACTGGAAATCTGTTTCTCCAGTCCTTTTTCACCATCCTCTCAAGACTAATGGTACTAAAAAAAAAAACCTCCAGTGAAACAGAAAACGAGGAAGAAAAGGGTGTTTTACATGGGTATAAAAAGAGTTTGTAGAAAGAAACTTGTTTGTTAGAGGCTTTGTTACCCAAGTTATGACTGTATCCCATTTTATAGGTTTCAGACTCCTTAGCTCAAAGTAAGCCCAAGTATTGTATATACTCATCTATAAGTCAACAAATTTATGATTAAAAAATAACCCCAAAAACCTAGGTAGACATATGTGGGTTAATATGGTAATACGATGGCAGCTCTTTCAGATTTCTTTGCCCATGCAGGGGGAGAGCAGTTTTTCTTTCTCCTCAGCCATTGGGGAAGCAGAGACCGTGGAGGGTTATTGTTGCTGCTTTAAGAGTTCTTCTTGCATATGCTTGCATACACACCGACCCACCCACACCTCCCTCCTCTGTCTCCCGCGCAGCTCTGGAATAAACGCTCCATGGCAGGTGATTGATTGCTGTTTCTTTTAAGAATCCCCCCCCCCCATATGCATACATACACACACTGAGAGATCCTCAAAGTTTTACACTTGATTTATCCACGGGTCATACTAAAATCCATAATTTTGGCTCCAAAACCTACCCTTGACTTATACATGGGATCAACTTATAGTCGAGTATATATGGTATGTTTTTACTATCCCAGCCCCTCTTCACTACCTACACTGTCATGATGGTCACCAATGATATAATATGTGGTCAGTAATGTGAATTTCCAGAATGTGTCCACTTAAAAAAAAACAACTTACGCAATCTTATCACACACAGTGCATTTCCAGTTGCCATCCATCCCTTCAACACGGCATTTGCTACAAACTCTGAGTTCACATGTTGGGCAGAGATCTCCTCTATCAAAGATTAAGCCCAAATTTTTCTGACAGCGAATGCAGACCCTGCTGTTGTCAAGCTGGTGTTGGTGATGCCTCCCACCTTTCCGTTTCACTTCCAATAACTCATTCTTCAACTTCCTTGAGAAAAAAACAAACAGAAGTTTCTTTTTAAAAAAGATTTCTAGCAGACATAATTTGTCACTTCATAAAATGGTTGCTACATTAAAAGTCTCCATTTCATGAGAGCATATCTAAAACTCGCACATAAGTGAATGCGCCATCACAAATCAAGCCTCCTTTCAGAATTTTCAGAGCAGAAAACTTTTCAGTGGAGTCAGTTCACATATTTGAATTCAAAGTGTCAAGTGCTGAGCATTACATTATGGAAGCATTACAAAATGGATTCCAATCACTCTAAGCTGCATTAACATATTAGCTGAAAAATAGATGGTAAATTCTGAATATAACTCTTCATCTACTTTTGAATACTGGAACTACTTTAAAAAGTGTGACTAATTCCACAGTAAGAAATGACTGAGTCAGAAGATGCAGAATGGCTCATGCAAATACTTTGGAACACTGAAAATGAATAAAAAAGACACTGAAACTTCAGAAAAGAACATTCATAGTTAGAATCATGCTGTAAACAGGTAAAATCTTTTCTGTGTATAGCAATATAATAGAAGAAAAATGATGCAAGCCACCTTGCTCCACCACAGATGATAAGATGAGATTTAAAGCCACTTTCCTTTGTTTCTACAAGAGTCATTGGCTATTCTTGGACATTTTGTTATCTGTGATGATATAGAATTAAAGAATCATAGAGTTAGAATTGGAAGAGACTACAAGGGCTATCCAGTTCAACTGCCTACCATACAGGAATACACAATCAAAGCACTCTGGTCATTTCAGAGATGTATTAACCTCATAGTTTTCATGAGATAAACACAGCAGTTATGGTGGGAGTCCATGGAATCCCTAAATAGCACTGTCATTTTTACACACATACATACACACAGTGTTTAACTCTCATCCAGGCAGATATTTTAGGCTCCCAAAATCATGTTTTGTAGCATGGTAAAGCATAGAACTAGCCCAGCAAGTAGTTTAGAATATCTTCAGCAACAGAATGACCACCATATGGGGAATTACTCTGTACTGTATTTCATACAAAAAACAAATTTCTGCAAAGGACCACAGCTAGCTTTAGAAGCTGTATTTTCAAGAATAGATTATTAGCATGAAGAAAGGACTCCTTTAATAACCCAGAGGAAGGCAGAAAAGAACAAAGACTGATGAAGGCTAGAGATAATTCTGAAATCATTATAATTTCTCTGCCACTAGGAACAAAGATGCATGTTTATGAACTATTAAATCCAGTAAGGGTAACAAAATGAAGAAGTTTCAGTACTACTAAGGAACATACTGGCCTCATTTCAATTTCAGCCTAGACATGTTTCATAAATTAAATGCATACAATTATATTAATCTTCTCAAATAATTATTAATGAAATCCTATTTAAAAGACTCTTTTTGGTGTATTTAAGAAAATTAAATGAACAGGCTTTACAGAACATCTCAGTAAAGAACTGTGGAGTACAATTTATTCAAATATGATTCCAGTCCTTTTGTCAAGGTGAAAACTAATAAAGCCATTGATAACCAACTGATAACCAATAATCTCTGCTATTAATGATCAATAATGAACAGTTCAGCCATAGTGAGAAATAGAGCCAAAGGAAAAACTTGTCCTTTTGAATCTGGCTTGTAGCCCCCACCTTAGGAGGGAAGAGGGAAGCAAATGCCTGCTAATGGCAACAAGTGTTTCTGATAAGACTAAAGACTGGCTGAATGCCCAGAAAATCAGAAGGCTAAAAGAACAAAAAGTCTCTGTCAGTAAGTCTAGCAGATAGAGATATATAATGAAATGAGGTGCAAAGAATATATATATAAATGAATGTTAAACTACGCATGCTCAATGAATATTTTGTGGGTTAATAAAAACTGTTTGCGCCATGTTTGGGGGATTCAGTCATGGGATGTCCCTTGATTGGATCTCTGCATGCAGACAGACTGTTTGGAATAAATAGATCTGCTTGGAAATCTTCACAAATGCCTGATTTGCATAATTGGTTGTGAATGGGTTAATTGACCCTTTGTTTACCTTAACACTTTCTTCTATCACACTAGCTATGATTGAAGCCTTCATAGACTGAACCAAGTATTTTTCTGACTGTGATCTTTCAACACCCATCACATGTCATTGTGGTTAAGGAAAATTTCCAGTCGCTAAAAAAGAGGTTTTAAGGTATATTACTTTAAAATCTAAGATGCACACATGAATGTAATTGTAAGTGCGGGGAGAGTTTTAGAAAGGCTTCATTACTTCTGCAGTATGTTCTAGTATATTTAGAGACATATATAGACAAATGTTTAGTAAATATTGTCAAAGAAGATAGAATAATCTAAGAATTAAATAATAAAGCCTTTCTAATCACCCCTACAGATAAGGGAAGACATGTCCACAGACAGGTTTAGGCAACCTAATTTTTTGAGTGGTGGCAAAGAGTAATGCAATTTCATCACGCAAGATTAGGCCCAAAGAAACACAAAGCATATAAAATTGCTACCTGTTAAGAGTGCTACCTTACACTGGACTGTCACATTACATAACAAGGCTGGAACATGTGTACAGTATTAATTTACGTATGTGTAGCTGACACAATTATAACAAAGGCACAGGTGTGTCCTGTTTGTTTCACTTCCCCACAAAGTTCACATTAACATCTCACTGCTGATTGGGAAGGGCTATGTTGGAGCAGCTACACCTTAGATATTACAATATGGCTTTAACTAAGCATCCTGCCATCTTCCATGGACTTTTCTCAGCTCAATTATGCAAATCTTGCAGAGCTGCAATAGTTCAGATTGCAAGGTAATTTCTGCTCTACAAAACACTTGGAAGTAGAAATATTGAATTACATGCATTCTTTCTAGAGACTGGGTATTCCAGAAAATCAAAACTTCTGTCAGCTATAAAAATTCAGGAGAGTTAATGCAAAAATGAAAGGATACTCCAAGAAGGATAATGATAAAATAATTTATTGGCTGATCCCTCCCCTCACCTCTACAAATTTAACACTTTTTATCTAGAACTATGTTGTACAATTATTTTGATTCTACCAGATCTGGCCAAGAAGCACTATGAAATTTACCATGAATAATTTTGTTTCATTCTAGGGGCCAATTAAACTTGTTTAAAATTAAATTGAACTTTCCCCTTCAGAGCCAATATACCTCTTAACAATACAGAGCAACTTGTAGCCAGCGTGTAGTGGTTTGAGTGCTGGACTCAAGTACTGGGTTTCCTTGGGAAGTCATATTCTCTCAGCCTCAAAAGAAGGCAAAGTTAAACCCCCTCTGAATAAATCTTGCCAGGAAAGCTCCGTGATAGGTTCACCTTAGTGTTGTCTCAAGTCAGAAATGATTTGAAGGCACAAAAAATATGGAGCAAGCAACAAACCAAGAATTGACCATTGCTCTCAGACTCTGTTCATGAGTGTCTAAAGATGCTTTTCCCAACATGGTGCCTTCCTTATGAGGACCAACCTGGGATTCCCCTCCCTGCTGAAAGCAAGCCACTTGGTTCATCTGAATTATTTGCAGCTACTTGCTGAAAGCACTTGCTAAAATACACTTGTGATTCCTATCCACCTGAATTCTGTGGCATGATATCAAGGAGAAAGATGGTGAGTCTTGAAAATTACCACATGTGGGCTTATGGAATCATCTGAAATCACCTAAGGTAGGTCTCTCTGTGAAGCCAGTTGGATTCAAGCGAGGCCAGTGTTTTTATGGAAAGAACCATCTGGGAACCTTAGGAAAGCAGTTCTCAGGTCCTTAAAGAAACAGGAAGATACAAGCATAACCAAACAAAGATGCTCAACTTTACCAGTCCTTTAGATTACCATAAATTCAAACAGCTGTGTTTGATGTGATTTTCCTTCCCTATTTCCATGCAGTGGCTTGAAGAGTGACTCACTAAATGACTGTGACAATGTGCTGATTTCAAAATTGGAAGAATTAAGTGTTCCAAGATTACAGGAGATGGAGGAAGCAAATGAGTCATCAAACCTTAATCTGCTAACAGCAAAGTTTCTAAATAACCACTGTCAAACTACATTAAATGCTAAGCAAAAAGGAAGGAAGGAAGGAAGGAAGGAAGGAAAAGAATAATATTGTGTATCAGTAAAATAGACTCACTAGTAGCTTAGTTACTACTAATCTGAAAACATTTTTGACTAAAGCTAGAAGCGTAGTTCTGGAACAGTGTAATATACTAGTATAGATATTTATTTCAATATCTATACTAGTAATTACAGTGTTTCCAAATCCCGTTAACATGGATTTTATATCTTTCTTCTCTTCCCCTGTTGAAAATGATCATGCCATTATATGCAGGCTGGCATCCTGTTAAAAATATATGTATTTCCCCTATGTCTTTCTTCAGAGGGAAGGGGGATACTGAACAGGTTAGTATTCCCTTCTTGCCACTCACTACTGCACCCAAAGTCCTCCCTAGACTTTCCTTGCTTCGTGGGTAGCAGGCAGACTTGAAGAAATTCCCCACAGTCAGACATGAAACAATGATATTTACACCGAGATCCACTGGGATCCCTCAAAGGTCACAGCACTGCTGTAATCATTTCATGTCTGCTATGGGGACACAGCCTGATATTTCTGCAGTCCTGAAGCTCTCTATGAAGCAGGGAATGGCCATGAAAGGCTTCAGAGGCTGTTCAATATGTGGACCTACTATGCAATGCTGAGCATTGCTGAACATTAAGAAAACAAAAAATAATGACCATAGACCAAATGGCTTACGTAACCTTAAAGCAGATGATGAAAACACTGAAATAGTTCAAGATTTCTCATACCTTGGATCAACCATTAATCAGAATGGAGACTGTAGTTAAGAAATCAGTAGATGACTAGGACTTGGAAGGGCAGTTATGAAAGAACTAGACAAGATCCTCAAGTGTAAAAATATATAATTGAATACTAAAGTTAGGATTCCCTATGTCATCGTACATCCCATTTTTATGTATGGTTGTGAAAGCTTGACAGTGAAGAAAAGCAGACAGGACAAGAATCAACTCATTTGAAAGTGGTGTTAGAGAAGAGTTCTGCAGATACAGTGGAATGCCAAAAGACAAAGGAAAGGGTCCTGAACTCTCCCTAGAAGCCATGATGATTAAACTGAAGTTGTCCTATTTTGGATATATCATGAGAAGATACAACTCCCTAGAAAAGACAATAATGCTCAGTAAAGTGGAAGGCAGTAGAAAAGAGGAAGACTACGTATATTCTAGATGGATAGACACAATCAAGGAAGCCATGGGCCTGAGTGTACAAGACATGACCAAGACTGTTGATAACAGGGTGATTTGGAGGCCTCTTATTCATAGGGTCACCATAAGTCAAAGTTGACAACCATGCTAGGCTGAACTGTATAGGACTGCAGCTTATATCTTTATTGGGTTGAACCGGAGTTTTACCCCAAAATTTAGAATTTGTCCTGAACACATAGAGCAGTTTCTATTCTACATCTTCTGATGAATGGACATACTCTATGATGCATTTTATATCTTTGCTCAACCAGAGGTCAGGGAAAATGGGAATATCAGACATATAATGGTATCCTTCACATATGTATCAGGTATCAGTGTTCCAGACAGTAACCAATGCAGTCACTATATCCACCAAATGAGTGGAGACTATAAGGTCCCCAACTCATGTTCATATACTAGATTGTCTGCTGGTGTCTTACTGTACTATAAATGTTCATGGACCCTTAGAATTTATACCATTTGCTATTTGTCTTTTTCTTTTTCTTAGCCTACAGCTCTGCTGGCACTCATTTCTAAAGAATCACTAAGAGCATTCTTCTGTTTATTTGTTCTATTTACATTACTTACCACTGGTCTTACATGTAGTTAGGCAAGCCTTAGTCAATGTTAATTTAGTGACTTTAGAAATGTGAATTTATAAATGAATTAAACCCACAAAGGAGCAAGCGTTGTGTCAGCTGCTTAGAATCATAGAATCATAGAATCATAGAGTTGGAAGAGACCACAAGGGCCATCCAGTCCAACCCCCTGCCATGCAGGAACTCCAAGTCAAAGCATCCCTGACAGATGGCCATCCAGCCTCTGCTTAAAGACCCCTAAGGAAGGAGACTCCACCACACTCCGAGGGAGTGTGTTCCACTGTCGAACAGCCCTTACTGTCAGGAAGTTCCTCCTAATGTTGAGGTGGAATCTCTTTTCCTGCAGTTTGCATCCATTGTTCCGTGTTCTAGTCTCTGCAGCAGCAGAAAACAAGCTTGCTCCCTCCTCAATATGACATCCCTTCAAATATTTAAACAGGGCTATCATATCACCTCTTAACCTTCTCTTCTCCAGGCTAAACATCCCCAGCTCCCTAAGGCGTTCTTCATAGGGCAAGGTTTCCAGACCCTTCACCATCTTAGTTACCCTCCTTTGGACATGCTCCAGTTTCTCCACATCCTTTTTGAATTGTGGTGCCCAGAACTGGACACAGTATTCCAGGTGGGGCCTGACCAAAGCAGAATAGAGTGGCACTATAACTTCCCTTGATCTAGAAACTATACTTCTATTGATGCAGCCTAAAATTGCATTGGCTTTTTTAGCTGCCGCATCACACTGTTGACTCATGTTCAGCTTATGGTCTACTTGGACTCCTAGATCCCTTTCACATGTGGTCTCGTTCAGCCAGGTGTCCCCCATCCTATATCTGTGCATTTCATTTTTCCGCCCTAAGTGCAGAACCTTACATTTCTCCGTATTGAATTTCATTTTGTTAGCACTGGCCCAGCTTTCTAGTCTATTCAGGTCATTTTGAATTTTGATCCTATCCTCTGGGGTATTAGCTACTCCTCCCAGTTTAGTGTCATCTGCAAATTTGATAAGTATGCCCCCAATTCTGTCATCCAAATCGTTAATAAAGATGTTGAATAGCACTGGGCCCAGGACAGAACCCTGTGGCACCCCACTGGTCACTTCTCTCCAGGATGAAAAGGAGCCATTGTTGAGCACCCTTTGAGTTCGGCCACTCAACCAATTACAAATCCATGTAACAGTTAACTTGTCTATCCCACATTTTGCAAGCTTGTTTGCAAGAATGTCATGGGGAACCTTGTCAAAGGCCTTACTGAAATCGAGGTATACTATATCCACAGCATTCCCTTCATCTACCAAGCTGGTAATTTTATCAAAAAAAGAGATCAGGTTCGTGAAAAAGACAAATAGCAAATGGTATAAATGGTTATTATATGTGGCTAGTATAAGCCATGTTATTTCCAATCCCTGCATATATGTATGTTTATCAAAACTTTCTGAAACTTACAATTGTATAATTCTTAAAAACTATTTTGGCAGTGTTTGTGATTCTTATGCAAATCCTCTATGTATGATTTCTTGAGACAATATTTTATCAGCATTGCTGTCTCATGATTATAATCTGGTTCATAGCCTGTGTTCTCTGATTTATAAATCAAATTTGCTGTAGACTAAGCAGATGGCCTTGTTTAATATTTTATTGAGAGTATGTTGATTAATTTCTCTGCCTACTGACTTGTAAAGCTTGAGGCTAGTGTTTTGAGCTGAGAATTTTTCAGCCTCATGTGAAGCCTATTACCTATTAGATACCCATTTCTGCCCTCTTCAAGAGACCCGTTTGATTTTAGGGAGTGCTATTATACATAGCTTGTTACCAGGAGATGCAAAGAGATACAAGCCTTCTGTGAGAAAAAGTATGCTGTTTTGTAATTATCATTTCCTCTTTACCAAAGTATAGTGTTCCTGTCCCTGAATTAATAAAAATCTTCCTGTTACACTGACAGAACAAGAATAATAATGATTTCTCCTAAGCATTACTTTTTATCATAGATTAGCACATACTAGTCAACAGGTTCTTAAAACTAAAGAATAGCTTTTATGTTAACACAGATGATGGATGTTAACTTGAGCCAGTATACTTTACATATGTGTATATGAATAAATATCAAACTATACTACACTAATTTAGACACTAAATTTCTAAGTAGTGCATAAAAATTAATCAACATACTCTCAATAAAATATTAAACAAGGCCATCTGCTTAGTCTACAGCAAATTTGATTTATAAATCAGAGAACACAGGCTATGAACCAGATTATAATCATGAGACAGCAATGCTGATAAAATATTGTCTCAAGAAATCATACATAGAGGATTTGCATAAGAATCACAAACACTGCCAAAATAGTTTTTAAGAATTATACAATTGTAAGTTTCAGAAAGTTTTGATAAACATACATATATGCAGGGATTGGAAATAACATGGCTTATACTAGCCACATATAATAACCCGCAGATTCACAAAAATCACTTCAAAATGTATGTCCAGATATGATACATTGTGGTATCACATCTAATGAAAATGTCAATACAGACATATTTTCTCAAATGTCTGGGCATGTATATTGGAGTATCGTATTTAAAAATACTAAAGGTTATAGATTATAGAATGCCTTTGCACTGATTTATATGATTTACAGAGTATATCATAATTTCACAATATATTTCCTGATTTACATCAGAAATTTACACCCAGATAAAGAAGAATTTGGGAATATTACCTGATCCTTTTATCTTCAATTTTTTTCAAGTATTCATCTCTCTTCAGTACTCCCAATATAGTTTCTCTTTCATGATCCAGTAAAAAGGTCAAATTGATGATATCCAGATTTTTAGACATGTTGCTTCAACTGTTTTGTTGTGTGTTATATGTATTTTCCAGGAATGATGTGGAATTTACAGGCACATCATTGTACACTACCAAGCATTAAAAAGTTAGAAGATCTCCTGACAGGAGCAAACCCATTTATACAGGAGGCAAATTTTTTATACTTTTAATAACTGTAGTGTCCATTACAGCTTTGCTGCAATTCCTGAACATGCTGCAGTTCCCCATTCATAGCTGATCTTCACAGTAGTATTTTTTCCAAATCCTTTTACCTTATTACCTGCAAAATGAAAAGGACAAACAATTATTTTAACATGAACATCATTTTACTTAAGTATAAATCAAACAGCAGTCTAGCATTGCTGGCCACATGTCCCATGTTTCATCTGTGAAGTGTGGGAGGGTATGACTAAGCTTTAGGACAGACACTTCAACTTTTTAGAATGGTAAGATATCTGTTGTTGTTTTAGTTGCATGCAAGTTGACCTTGACTCATAGCAATCCTGCCAATGAGCTGTCTCCAAACCCCTCTGTAAACTCAGGCTCATAGCCTCCCTGACTGAGTCTATCCCTCTGGCATGTGGTCTTCCTCTCTTTTTACTACCCTCTACCATCCCCAGCATCCTTGTCTTTTCTAATGAGTCAGGCCTTCTTATGATGTTTCCAAAGTATGATAGCCTCAATTTAGTCTCATTCAATTTTTTTCTTTTTGGCCATCTACAGAATCCTCAGCACTCTTTTCCAGAACCACATCTCAAATGAATTAATTTTCTTCCTATCTGCTTTCTTCACTGTCTAACACTCACATCCGCACATGGTAATGGGGAATACAATGGCTTAGATGATTCTAACTTTAGTGTTCAGCTGTATAGCTTTACACTTTAGGATTTTGTCTAGTTCTTTGATAGCTGCCCTTCCCACTCCTAATCTTTATCAAGCTGGAAAAATCCACCAACAGCAATGTATGGGGAAAGAGGTTTAGACACCTAAATGGCTAGATCCAGATCCAAGGAGGATCAGATCTGGCTCTAAGGTGTAAGGTCTCCTTCACCAGGCTCCAACAAGATTTCAGGGTATTGTCTGAATAAATTTAAGATATGACATCTTGGGAAAACATCAGTCATTACAGTCTGTTTAAAGAATTTCAAAGATACCCTTTCTGTAAATGGAAGAGGGTGGTTTGTGAACTACATCATCTATTCTTGAATACATTCCTCATTCAATATAACCTCTAATCAGATAACAAGGTCTTTCTAATGCTGTACTTTAAGGTTATTACACGGGCTTTCTAGATTGGCAAAAAGAAGTGTGTTCATGGCTGCATGAAACTCTAGCCTTTAGATGAGAAAAAGGGAAAGTGTGCCATGAAAACACCTTTTTTGCGTTTTAGGGGAGAAGAAGCGCCTTTAAAAAGGTGCTGGTTTTCCCAGCTTCTTTTTTAAAAACTGTGGAACAGCGCAGCTCCATCTAACGGTTGCGGTGCAGCTGCTAAGCATTAAGGAAAAGGCAACTTCATGTCACACTTTCCTGCCAATCTAGAAAGCCCCACAGAGAACCATGTTATTCTGGAAACACCCTGTATCAGGAAGCAAAACAAAAATAGCAGCTAGTACACTCCCCAAAAGAACACTAAAGTTACAGATAAGATTTCTTAAGCAAAATTGGTTTCTTGCTCTTATTCACCAAGGCAGTATGACAGAGGAAAATAATGGGATGGGGTGTCTGTATTGATTTACATGAAAATAATCCTAAAAATGGAATTCCAAATACATTTACATAGGCTTTACCATGTCCAGAAATTAACTGTTCCTTCTAATCCACTTACTGGATTGCCGCAGAGAGCTCTATACAATTTAGTAACTAGAAAAACCAGCTGTTCTTCCATCTGCAACCTGTTTACCCAATGCACACACCCAGAAGTATGATGTAATATTTACCACTAGCAGACAGTTATCAAAGAACAAGGAAGTACCTTTAGCACCAATCCATTTATTTTTCAAAGGAAAGAGGGAAAGGCATGCTGCCTTTGGAAGTAGGATACCCAGATTTCAACTGTATATCTTTACACTGGCCATGAGTCTTAAGGCTTGGTCTTTTTCTCCAATTTTCAGGGGAAGGAGGTAGAATCTCAGGGTGAGAGCACTGTCTTGAAAATTACTGGTACATTATACTATGGCAGCGGTTCTTAACTGGTGGGTTGCAACCCCTTTGGGGGTTAAAATACCCTTTCACAGGGGTCACCTAAGACCATCAGAAGACACATATTTCCGATGGTCTTAGGAACTGAGACACTGCTCCTTTATGGTTGGGGGTCACCACAACATGAGGAACTGTATTAAAGGGTCGTGGCATTAGGAAGGTTGAGAACCACTGTACTATGGGTTCCTGGCCCCTTGCTCCTGCAAGCTTTTTTGGAATGGGTACCTTTGATGGTTTTCTACTTAAAGCAGAGGTTGGAGGAACCACTACTTGGGGCTTAATATGGAAGAAAAGTAATATATAAATAAAATAAAATAAAATAAAAGTATTAGGTTAGACTTGTTTGTTGTTATTGTGTGCCTTCAAGTTGTTTCCACCTTTTGGTGTTCCTAAGGCAAACCTATATGGGGTTTTCTTGGAAAGTTTCTTCAGAGAGGTCAACCTCTGAGACTGAGAGAGCGTGACTTGCCCAAGGGCATCCAGTGGGTTTGATGGCCGAGCCGGAATTCAAACCCTAGTTTCCAGAGTCATAATCCAACATGCAAAACACAACACCATGCTGGCTCCCTTCCATTGGACTACAACTTCCATATGTTCATAAAAACAGCATGTTCAACAGTGTTAAAAATAGATGGAAAAAAATGAGCTTCTTCAATTCTGTGCAGAGCTGGAAAAACAATTGGTAACTAGATAAATATTTGTTGATTTTTAAAGAAAAGTGCTCTTGGCATATGTGGTTGATGACAAATTTATCGTGCATCCTTAAACCTTGGTGGATCTGGGACACCTCTGAGCTGACAACTCTATTTGGCAAACATTGAAGTGAAAAGGTGACAAGTACCAGTCTTTCAAAGAAAATTGTATGTCATTTTCGATAGTCATTTTTTAAAAATTGTCAGTTTAGCAACCAGCCTTACACCAGTCAACTTAGACTATTTAGTTTAGTACTGCTACATGATAGGCAGCAGCTCTCCAGAATTTCAGAGTGGAATCTTTCCTAGCCTTACCTGGAGATAGTGGGAATTTAACTCTAAATCCTTGCATGCAACGTATATTCTTGAAATACAGACCTATGGCCCTGGGGCTTGATGTTGCAAAGTCGTCTCATGGCACTTTGCTATGGCGAGACTGTTTGGGAGATGTTTTATTGTGACTGAAATAAAATACCAACAGATTGCTTCTCTGTTTAAAAGGGCACTCATGATGACACATGGGAAAAACATAACAACAGTAAATAAATAAATAAACCACCCACTAACTAAATTAAAGTTCACACTTGCACTTTAGCAAAAGTAACTGCTTAAAACTGATTCACTCTGGCATGGTTTCCTGTTTTGTAAATCCAGATACATTTATTTTTATTTAGACCAGATTTGTTTTTGTTTTTTAGAAGGAGAAAATGGAAATTAAGAGAGAGAGAGAGATTTGAGCATAATTTTTTTTTATTTTGCATACATTTTTATCCAAAATAACATACTGTGCAGTGTAAGACTACCTCCGTATTTACAATCTCCATTTAGAATTCGTCCACTGATGGATAATCTCTGATAGCACAGTTTCAAAAGATGACATCAGTACAAGGTTCTTTGAACATAATGGGAGTTACATTGAAGTAAATATGGTTGGTTTATATTGCACAACTGTGACTTGGTGTTCTATATAAGTAATCAAAACATACTTATATAATTCAGTAGCCATCTGTGTCATTTATTCAGAAGGCTCATTCATTTTAAATGAAGTGTATGATTTAAATCTTTCTGGAAGTTATCGACCAGCAGTAAATATACTGCAGCAACAGAACTCATGCTAAAAGAGAAGTTGAGAGTCATCCTTTCCCTGTTAAGATGCTTACATGCTCTTTTTATTTACTTTAAGAATTGCTATAACATTGATCAAAGTGCCCCTTCCAGAATTTCTAATAGACAGATGTGAAGAATCTCCAAATAGCCATTAAAATGCTAATAGAGTGCCAGCCCTGCAAGGTGGTTTGAGTGCTGGACTAGGAATCTGGAGACCAGGTTTTGATTTTCTACTCAATCTGGAAAACCACTAGGTGACCTTGGAAAAGTAACATGCCCTCAGCCTCAGGGGAAGGCCATGGAAAACCTATTAACATATCTTGCCAGAAAACCCCAATGATAGGTTTGCCTTAGGGTGGCCATAAGCTGGAAACAACTTGAAAGGATGACGACAACAAAGTCCGGCTGTAAATTTTAAATAAGATTTAAAGGCCTATGTTAAAGATATTAACTAATATTATACATTCCAGCAATTACATAAATAAATACCAGCAACTAAACAGCAACAGTTATTGTTAAATAATGTTCAAAGATTATTTTGTACAACCTTTGAAAGAAGCCTTTCCAAATTGTGAAAAACTGATCAATTCCCATAATGCCTGACAACTAGAGCTAGCTCTTGGGCTGGATATAGTTGCAATTGAAAAGCTCTAGAAGGTACCACCAGACATTCTCAAATTCTGTGCAATTGTCACATGGGCACCAAAATTCACTGCTCTTGCCAAAGGGGTAGAGAAGACCAATCAAAGACTTTTCCTCTTCGAAACAACCCTACCAAAATCACCCCATCTCTGTAGGTCTTTCATGATTAGAGAGGTGGGTCTTCTCATCAAATAGGATGTTGGCTTTTCCCTCTTCTCCGGTAACAGTGCCAATTAGTAGAGGCTAGCAAAGCTCAGAAAAGTTCCTTTCTTGGGTTCTAACTACCAGAACCTCTCATGCCAACCTGGCCAGTGGCCATGTTGCTCAAGAAGCCAAAAAAGTAACTTTTCCAAGCACCTGGGAGGTGGTGATGGAGAAGTCCTTTCCACAGCAACCCAGGCTGAATGTACATTGCAGACATAATGCAGTTTGACGTAGCCTTAACTGCCATGGCTCAATGCTATGGAATTCTGGGATTTTTAGTTTGTGAAACTTCTCTGTTAGAGAGATCTGGAGCCATGGCAGTTAAATCAGTGCCAAACTGCATTATTTCTTCTGTGCAGATTCAACCCTAGTTACTCTACAAAGTGTTGTGTGGGACTTACAGCACAGTTCTGTTCACGTTTATTAAACAAAATTAACTGTGTTAGCATATGAAATTAATTTCCACATAAATTCACACAGGATTTCAGCCTTCATAAACAAAACCAATATATTGATCAGAGAGTCAAAAAAAATATACATTATCACCAACTTGTAACTTGGCTTTTTTCCTAAACAATGATATTCCCTAATTCATAAATTCCACTAATAAAGGGATGCAAAGAATCTTTTCATTTTACAGAATATGGGGTATCAACAGTATTGAGACTAAAATTTAAATGCTGCATACAAATCAATGTCATGGTGGGGTAGCTCCTTACATGGGAAAAATTATCACAGGGCAGTCTGAAAAATTCAGCATAAAAGCAAAAATGATCAAAAGAAACAAAATGTGTAACAAGTGTTTTTCATTTTTTGCTTCAAAACAAAAGCACAGCTGTAGTGCTAAATCACCTGTAAAGAAAAGGACTTGGGCATGAGTCACCTTAGTTTTATCAACTTACTTACAGCACTTGTGCTAAAGCTTGTCATGTTATGAATAAGATATAATTTATGTTTCATCATTGCCATGGCATCCCCTTTTAACTAGTACCGTGCAAAGAAGAGCACAATGAATTTTTACAACGTTCTCTTATACAGATTTTTGGGGACAGCATTCCATTCAGACTAACAAATATTGGTTACGTTGGTAGCAAGTGGGAACAATTTAAATTGTATAGAGTGCTTCAGGCTCATAATGTAACAAGAATTCTATTTCTATTGAGTGGTGGTGTTTATTATCAGGTAAAAACATATTGACTAAGTAATAAATAGACTTCAATTACATAGATTGCACACATATGCCCCCCTGAATTTCTCAAGGCCTCTGAACAACTGTGAAAGTATACAGTATTACCTAATATAACTGCCAATTTTTAGTGCACATATATGCAATGGACAGAATAGACTTGTCATTACTAGTGGTAGATATAGTTCAGGCAACAAAGTGAGTGAACAATATATATTTCCAATTACACATTTGCCAAAATTGCAGCCTGTTAGATGAGAGAGTCTTTGGACATTATAGCAACTACACTTCAGGCTGCTGGTACTAGGAGTAAGAACTCAAATTATGACATCTGCCTCAAAATTATAAGGAATACTTCCAAATGTTACTTCAATTGACTTTTCTATCTAGCATATTTCCTAATCTCCATCTTTATGCACATAAAGATTCTCAAGTTTCTCTTCCTGCTGTATGACAACTCGGGAACCTGTGTGCTTCATTTCATAAATTAAGTCTGGTTCCTGCCTTCTTTGTCCCACTATACATTACTAGGCATAATCTGATACTTAAATACCCACCCATAACTCATTCAGACTGCAGTCTCCGTCTTTAAACTACTAAACCATCTACAGTTTTCATTTTTTTTCATTTTTCTTCCTTCAATCCTTACTTAGTGGTGGTGGGTTTTTTTAGTCTCATGAAGAATTATGGAGACAAATGGCAAACCTCATCTGAATAAATTTTGCCAAGAAAACCTCATGATAGGTTCACCACCTTAGGGTTGCCATATGTCAGAAGCAACTTGAAGGCACACAACAACAACAACAACAACAACCAAAGCACACATAAAAAAAACAAAGAAAGAGTGAGAACATATAGCTCTCATGGTGGTATTGTCCTGCCAATCGCATCAGCCCTATCCATTATAACCAACAGCAAAGGATGATACTCCACAAGCTTCTTGAGGGTCAACATAGTCCCCACTGCTGTAATATAGGTTTCATTCAACTGTGGATTTTGTTTTGGTAATGTTTCTCCTTGGATTTGCAGGAGAGGAAGCCACTGGTAGATCAGAGTAAGCATTATTATCAGGCTCCAGGTTGAGACAAGTTTTATTACAAGTTCATGACATTTCACAGATCACTATGGTAAAATGGGCTAATAATTATATTTCCATTTGTTTAGGTCCTCTCATTCCCACAGCCTATCCAATTAAAGTTTTGATTATATCTGCCTTAGATTTGTGTATGTCTGGAAAATACTTTAATTTAATTTATTTAATTTTTTTTACAAAGGACAAGTGAGTGAAGGGTTTCTCCTCAATTTAATTTAGGATTCTTTGGCAACTTGTTTGATGATACAACTGCACAGTGAACTATAGCAGCTCATAGGTCAAACACAGTGTGAATCCAAACATTTGCAGAAGGACCCCAGGACATACTGCTGTGTTTGCTTATCACAGTGTCTCTACTCTGTTAGATTCTTCCTGGTAGAAGGAAAACAGGGATTGTTCTAGCAGGAAAGAATGCTGGACGTAAGAGTGCTGCTTTAAAGACACTACATAAGTTTCAAACATATGTTCAGAAATTATGAGACAGTAAGTGTGAATGGACACTTGTGTGAAATGGACACTCGTGTGAAAAGAAGCTTCAATTAATTCAGTATGTATTCAGGAGACAAGTAGGGACAAGTAGACTTATACATGATTGAATGGTAAATCAATGACCTGCTAATAATCTGAAGGATTGTATATAATACAGTACTCCTGTATGAACCTGCCTGGGCTCTGAGGGCTTTAAAGGAGGGCAGTCTCATATTCCTGGCATCCTACAGGCACAGTTGACAGGGAAAGGGCAAGGGGACTTTCCTTTGGCTGGGCCCAGGCTGCATAACTCCCTTCCCAGGGAGACTTGGCTGATCTACCAGCATGTCATTCTATCATCATGCTTTCTACTAGTTTTTAGCACTGGACCTTTTTTCACTTTAGTATAAATTGCTCAATTGCATTTTAATATTATAACTTCCTGTGTCTTTTATCTTGCTGTGAGTCTCCTTGATCCCAGTTTTGGAAGAGACGTTACCAAACCAACAAACCAGGTAGAAGACTATAAAAATTAATGAACAAGATAGCATTTTGAGGTTTGGAAATGTAACATAATCTATCATCCACAACACACTGCAGAAATAATTCAGTTCAAGACCTCTTTAGCTGCTCTGGCTCTGTACTAGGGAATCCTAGGAATTGTAGCTTGTGGCACCAAGGCTAAAGGTCTCACAAAACTACAGGGCAGTTAAAGTGGTCTCAAACTGGATTATTTCTGCAGTGTGTTTTGGACCTAAGTATGTATTCTTATGACTCATTTAATGTCACATTTGAATTCTTGGGCGGGGATCATATGTGAACAAAACTTTTCAACAACTCAGTCACTTCTAAGATTATTTAAGACAAGAATCTGAAACTCAGTATATCTGAACTCATTATGGTAACAGATTTTAATGAGCTATACTACTTACTGCTATTATGCAGCAAGCAGCATAGCAGCATAATAGTTTACAGCACTCAGTTTAGTACAGAGAATCCCACAAAAGGTTTGGGACATGTGTGGCAAATGTGTAATGCTTATAACATGTATATTAATTAAAAAGTGTCAGCTATGTAAAAGAAAGATAATCTAGGGAAAATACAGAAATACATTTATTAAAATTGGGGACCTCCCCTCACTATATTACATGATTGTACTGGAGGAAATGCACATCAAACACTTACCTTAATTTGTCACATCATCCACCTCTCCCATCCCCTAGTTATGCTACATATTTTATTAATACCTCTAGGGTTCTGTCTGAGAGCCAGCATAGTGTAGTGGTTTGAGCTCTGGACTACAACTCTGGAAACCAAGGTTCAAATCCTGGCTTGGCCATGTAAATTCACTGGGTGACCTTGGGCAAGTAACACTTTCAGAGGATGGCAATAGCAAATCCCCTCCAAATAAATTAAAGAAAACCTCATGATAGGTTCGCCTTAGGGTTGGTTGTTCTAAGTTGGAAACAACTTGAAGGCACAAACAACAACAATGGTTCTATCTATACTTCAGCTGTAGCAGATATCCCTAAAGAACTGTACAAACTTGATTTGGTGAGATGCAAAGGACTCTCTAAAACCCTCAGCACACTTTTTTGAATGTCCTGATGAAAGGGAGCAACTAGCCCCTGTTATACAGTGGGAAGGTGAAGCTAGGCATAGTCAGACACGCATTCTAGACTTTAGGAAAGCTGATTTCAATAAACTTAGAGAAATACTGGGGGTGATCCCATGGTCAAGAATACTAAAAGAGAAGGGAGTTCAAGATGGATGGGAGTTCCTCAAAAGGGAGATACTAAAGGGACAATTTCAGACAGTTCCAATGAGGAAGAAAAATGGGAGATGTCTCAAGAAACCGGTATGGATGACTAAGGAACTTACAATTGAGCTAAGTTTTAAATGGAACATGTATAAAAATGGAAAAATGGGGAAATCACCAAAGAGGAATTCAAACAAATAGCCAGTACATGTAGGGATAAAGTCAGAAAAGCTAAAGCACAAAATGAACTCAGGCTTGCTAGAGACGTTAAGAACAATAAAAAGGGCTTTTTTGGATATGTCCGCAGCAAAAGGAAGAAGAAGGAAACAGTTGGGCCACTGCGTGGAGAAGATGGCAAAATGCTCACAGGAGACAGAGAAAAGGCAGAATTGCTCAACACCTTCTTTGCTTCAGTCTTCTCAGGAAAGGCAAAGGGTGCCCAACCTAAGGATGATGGGGCAGAGGACAGAATAGGGGAATTTCAGCACAGAATAGGTAAAGAGACAGTACAGGAATACCTGGTTAATCTAAATGAATATAAGTCTCCAGGACCAGATGAACTACATCCTAGGGTATTGAAAGAACTGGCAAATGTAATATCGGAACCAAGGGCAATAATCTTTGAGAACTCCTGGAGAACAGGAGAAGTCCCTGCAGACTGGAGGAGGGCAAATGTTGTCCCAATCTTCAAAAAGGGGAAAAAAGAGGATCCCAACAATTATCGTCCGGTTAGTCTGACATCAATTCCAGGAAAGATTCTGGAGCAGATCATTAAGCAGAGAGTCTGTGAATATCTGGAAGATAATTCCATAATCACAAAAAGCCAACATGGGTTTCAGAGAAACAAGTCATGCCAGACAAATCTGATCTCTTTTTTTGATAAAATTACTAGCTTGGTAGATGAAGGGAATGCTGTGGATATAGTATATCTTGACTTCAGTAAGGCATTTGACAAGGTTCCCCATGACATTCTTGCAAACAAGCTTGCAAAATGTGGGATAGACAAGGTAACCGTTACATGGATTTGTAACTGGTTGACTGACCGAACCCAAAGGGTGCTCACCAACGGTTCCTTTTCATCCTGGAAAGAAGTGACAAGTGAGGTCCCACAGGGCTCTGTCCTGGGCCCAGTGCTATTCAACATCTTTATTAATGACTTGGATGACAGTATCGAGAGCCTAGTTATCAAATTTGCAGATGACACCAAATTGGGAGGAGTAGCTAATACCCCAAAGGACAGGATCAAAATTCAAAATGACCTGAATAGACTAGAAAGCTGGGCCAAAGCTAACAAAATGAAATTTAACACAGAGAAATGTAAGGTCCTACACGTAGGGCGGAAAAATGAAATGCACAGATATAGGATGGGGGACACCTGGCTGAATGAGACAACATGTGAAAGGGATCTAGGAGTCCAAGTAGACCACAAGTTGAACATGAGTCAACAGTGTGATGCAGCAGCTAAAAAGGCCAATGCAATTTTAGGTTGCATCAATAGAAGTATAGTGTCTAGATCAAGGGAAGTAATAGTGCCACTATATTCTGCTTTGGTCAGGCCCCACCTGGAATACTGTGTCCAGTTCTGGGCACCACAATTAAAAAAGGATGTGGAGAAACTGGAGCATGTCCAAAGGAGGGCGACTAAAATGGTGAAGGGTCTGGAAACCATGCCCTATGAGGAACGCCTCAGGGAGCTGGGGATGTTTAGCCTGGAGAAGAGAAGGTTAAGAGGTGATATGATCGCCCTCTTTAAATACTTGAAGGGATGTCATATTGAGGAGGGAGCAAGCTTGTTTTCTGCTGCTCCAGAGAACAGGACTCGGAACAATGGATGCAAACTGCAGGAAAAAAGATTCCACCTCAACATTAGGAGGAACTTCCTGACAGTAAGAGCTGTTCGACAGTGGAACACACTCCCTTGGAGGGTGGTGGAGTCTCCTTCCTTGGAGGTCTTTAAGCAGAGGCTGGATGGCCATCTGTCGGGTATGCTTTGATTGGGAGTTCCTGCACGGCAGGGGGTTGGACTGGATGGCCCTTGTGGCCTCTTCCAACTCTAAATTTCTATGATTCTATGATTCTATGGTAGGCGTGCAGAATGATAACACTTACTATCTATTTAATAAAACTATTTATTCGATACGTCCATACTTAATTGGAATAAACAATAGGATTCAGGCAATTCTCTGTATATACATTAAGCATATATATCAATGGAATTTGGGGAACAAGATCACTCTGCCCACCATGAAGCCCCCAAACCTGCTCTTGGAATCTAAAAAACAAAACCATAAGCACGAAAGACTACGAGGGAAGTGTAAGAATCTTCCATTGGCTTATAGCTGATCATCTGTGTAATCTTAAACATAAAGTTACAGGAAGGGTGTGTGTTTATCATTGCCAGCAACAGTGTGGAACTATTATGGTTTTACCAATCAATATTCAGCAACGAAAGACTATAACAATATAAATTGAAAAGGTGTATACTCTGTCTCTTTCTGAACAGATAATCTTCTCTGTTTCTTTCTGAACAGCTCATCCCATTGGCACACAGGAGGAAAGCAATGCAACTTTGAGAATTGCTCACAATGTGAGAAAAAGCATATAAGCTGCGACAGAAGAGTTGTAAAAATGCTCCTTCCTGATAGGCATTATCTGATCTTAAAGAGAGTCCTCCTACAGAGTCAGTCTTGAATGTCTTTCACAACATTCTAAAAGAAAGCAACCAGAAACATCTGACTGTGTGAAATTCCTCAGCTATTAGAAGATTCTTTCTAGACTGCAGACTACAGCAAGTTATTAGTTCTTGCTGACCTCCTTTCATTTGCCCAATGGGATGTGAAGTGATATAAAATTTTGCTGTTCAAATACACTTAATATTCAGTAGCCTTTTGCTATGAAAAATAATAGAGAATGGGGATAGAAACATGCATAACTGCTAGAGGAGGGGGGATAAGGACCAAGCGAAAGGTCACATCAGTGTCTCCATGGGAAGATTCTGGAATCCAACAGAAAATGCAACTTTTTAAAAGTCAAATGTGGAAAATAAGGGCCATGGAAGTGGCAGATCTATGTATTTTTTAAAAAAATGGTCTGCCCCCTACTATGTAGAAAAATGGGGGCTCTTTTTAAGAGCAATGGGATGAGCACATGAAAGTAACATAGAATTCTTCCCTGCAGTCGGCTGAGTACCTCTTCACAGATACCTTCCCCAGCTGTGCTCTGATCCTAAAAAGGAATACTTGGCTCTAGTAAAAGCACTTGGATTGGGGAGACAGACTGAGGGGAAAAGAAGAAACAGGCACTGGGAAGGTTTTGCATTCCTCCCCTAGTTCTCATTTGACAGAAATTGATTCCAAATTTCCTTCTTTTTAAGGGAAGCAAAAGAACACAGAAGTGGTGGTACATAATGGGTAGCAGCTGCAACAGATGCCACGTAATTTCCAAATCAAAGTGTGGGTAGACTGAACATAAATGAGAAAGAGTGCTATTCCCAGCTCTTCCATTCTAGTTTTCAGCCTAGTTTCCCAGACTTCTGTTGGCAATTCCCTTGTTACTCTAACTGAGCCCCTAATTTTAGGGGGGGGGGGATGTAGTCACTACAACACTCACCCATTCACTGAAACACTCTTTTGTTTTGGCTCCATGTGGCATGTCTTACATATCTTGAACATAAGCATGAATGTTTGAGCAATGCCAGTTGGTGGAAAGGAGCATCTGGCAATTCCCAACAAAAATGGCTGTGTTCCCCAGTGCCCTCACCTTTTCACATTGGGAGCTTATTTTCATTGTGGAATTTTAAAAAAAAAGCATTTAACACAACCATTCCATACACACACCACACACAAATATAAATGTGTATGCGCGTGTGTATCTCTTCTCAGATGTATATAGACACACACACACACAATCTAGCAGGTCTTACATGTTTACTGTAAATAACAGACTTGGTGTCCTGTGTATGGAAGGTATTACTACCACTAGTTGAATAAGAAAGGGTTTAGGTACTCCCCCTCCTAACATGAGTGGAGCTGGGAGGCACTCAATGGCCATGGACATTTCATGATTCCCTGGGGTGTAGCAATTGAGAGGAAGGAGGGCGGGGACAAAATGAGGCAATTGCCCCCAATAGGAATCTGCCCTCCAAGAAATTTTTAATTCATTCCTCAAAATTCTAGCACTGCAATAACTTAAAGCTGCAGTTCCCAAGGGAAAGTGAGCACAGCAAATAAAGAGTTCTAGGTGTGATTGATTTTCAGTGTCTTATTCTCTGCAATATCAGAGATCTGAAGATAAGAAAAAATTCATAGGAGGCAGACATGTTATTTATGGGGCAATGTTCTCATTTTGCCCCCCCCACCTCTGCAACCCCTAATGACACTCATACATAGGAGCAGTTCTTGTTTTTTACAGTCTTTTTTTTAACAGTAATTCAGGCTTTCTCATGAGACCAAAGTATGACAGCCTCAATTTAGTGATTCTGACTTCCAGGGAGAGTTCGGGCATGACCGATTCCTAAAACCTGGTTAGTCTTCTTGGCTGTCCACAGTATCCTCAGTACCCTTCTGCAGCACCACATCTCAAATGAGTTGATTTTCTTTCTATAGGCTTTCTTCACAATCCAGCTCTCGCATCCATACATGGTCATGGGGAATACAAAGGTCTGGACAATCTTGCTTTAGGGTTCAGAATTATATCTTTACACTTTAGGATCTTGTCCAGTTCTTTCATAGCTGCCCTTCCCATCTCTAGTCTTCTTCTAATCTAATTTCTTGACTGCAGTCTCCATTCTTAAAAATAATTGATCCAAGGTATGGGGTCTTTGACTATTTCAACTTTTTCATGATCTAAGATGAACTCCTGTAGATCTTCTATGATAATTATTTTTGTTTTCTTAATGTTCAACCTTAAGCCTACCCTGGCACTTTTCTCCTTTACCTTTTTCAGTAACTGTTCCAAGTCTGTTGGTTTCTGCTAGTTTCTGTAGCCTGCATTTTTCATTACATTACATTACACTCTTCTAGTGGTGTATATATCTAATAACATAGTATCTGATATCAGAATAGGACACAGGACTACAGTTCCCACCATTCTTAGTCACTGGTGAGAAATGTTGGTGTTTTGGTCCAACAACATCTGGAGGGCCACAATTGCTCATCCTAGGTTATAGTCTCACCTTTGTCACTGGAAAAATGTGACATCATCAAAAAGCATTCCATCTTCCAAACACTGAAGGCCAGTATACTTAAATCCTGCAGTCCAAAAACACTGATTCTTACTGGTGGATTTTAAAATGTCAATAATATCTGGTAGCCAACTGCAGAACACAGCATTTTGAAAGGATAGAAAGAAGGAATCCCATGTGGTTGAAACACCTATACAAATATATGGAAAAACATGTTTGAAGGTGTTTTTCTCATCCCTGGGTGGTATTTTTCATTTGTCTTCCCTGTAGTTCTGAATGTGATGCTGAAACCTCATTTTCAATAGCTTACAATTATGAAGAAAAGATCAGCCACTTATCTTTGGGAGGAGGAATTTTAAAATGTGCAGCTCTCTCTAAATGCCAGAAACAAATCATGCATGAAAACAAATGCACATTTTTCTGCCAGATGCAACATCCACTTATTAATGTCTGCTTGATTAATAATCAGCCAAGGAAAAACATCAAGTTATCTTTCTGGAATCATTGGCCTTTAAGCATGCCAGAATAATGCTAATAAACCATGTCTCTGCATAGTGTTTATTGGATTTAAATGATTCAGTAGCATGGTCTACATGTTCAATATGACCTTTTAAAAAGCTTTCATATAAATTGTTTCAAATATGGGATCAGGCTATAAATAAGAAGAAATTATTGCGCCGTGTATCTGCAATCTTAAAGCATAAGCAGATAACATGAAAATGCTGCTTCGTTACATGTACTTTTCTTAAAATCATAGAGTTGGAAGAGACCACAAGGGCCATCCAGTCCAACCCCCTACCATGCAGCAACTCCCAATCAAAGCATACCCGACAGATGCCCATCCAGCCTCTGTTTAAAGACCTCTAAGGCGAGAGACTCCACATCATTCTGAGGGAGTGTGTTCTGCTGTCAAACAGCCTTTAATGTCAGGATGTTCCCCATCTGTTATTTTTAAAAGATTTTAAGTTAAAATGCTGTTAAATTGTTTTAGTATGACAGTTTAACTGTTTTAACTATTTGTAACTTTTTGTCTGAGCTCTTTTATTCTGCTTTGATCTATACTTCAAGCCACCTTGGTTTGAGAAAAGGGTGGGATATTAAACAAACAAACAAACCATGGGGAAACCATGACTTCAGAGATACAAGGCAAATAAGAATATGGCCAGCATCTTTTTCAATAATTATGATGCCATAAAGCTGCTTTACAATTACCTAATTGATTGATGGTGCTGGCCTGCAGCTCCCATCAACACTGGCCAGCAGAAGCAATGGAGAGGGATAATGAGAAATGCTAGTCCATTAAATATTTTGATGCCCACAACTGTCTATACTTAGGCTACAACACAGAAAGTATCTGTGACCATTTACTAATGAAAAGGAACAATATATGAATCTGTTTTTACTAAGGTAAGAGCAGTAACTTTCAGCAAACATGATTCTAATCAATATTCAACATGGAGTTTGCAGTCAGAAACTGACTTCCTAAACTTTACAAGGGAATAAAGCAAACCTCACAACTGCTGAAAGTTCCCATTTTTTACTTTAAATAAAACAAAAACAGGCCTGTTCAGTAACAACAAAGCATTTGCTAAGTGAGAAAAATCTGACTGTTCAGGGCATGTAACAGTGCCATCTGGTGAAATTCACAAAACTCTAGAGTTATGCTAAAAAGGGGTGGAGGAGGAATAAGAATTCATATTTTCACAATTTACTTCCATCACTAATACATGCACTTGAGAAATTACACGAGGAAAAAAACAGGAAGAACTTAAAAACTGAAGTGTGTGTTGTTCCACTCTTTATTCAATTATGTTGCTTTAACATAAAATTGCACTTCTCCTTAATAATTTGAAGGAAGGATAGCATGAACATATGAATAAATTGTTCCACTGACGTGTTTCTACCCCTCACTGGTAGAGTGCCAGATCCTAACAGTTTTGGATTGCCTTTTTTTAAAAAGTGGCTTTATTAGCAGTTTAATGTATTGTAGCAGTAGGACAAGTTCTGTCTCCCTGCAAGCATTAATAGCACTATTACACAAAGAACTGGATGGCAGATGGACTGCTTTCAGATAGAATGATCTTCCAAATGCAGTTTTAAGGAGACAGTGTTCCCACATATGGGCATCTGAATTCCCATTTTATGAAGTCTAGCAATACTTCACGGGGAAAAAACACACTAAAAAGGCTATTGCTGAGCTTGAAAAGTTAGAAATATATTTGGCACTTGGTATCCACTGGAGTTTGGTTCCACAACCCCCCTGTGGATACCAAAATCCATGGATGTTCAAGTCCCATTAAATACAATGACATAAAGTAATGGTGTCAATTCTATAAAATGACAGAAATAAGATTTGTTTTTGGAATTTATATTATTTTTGAATATTTTCAAGCCGTGGATGGTTGAATCCGTTGCTAGAGTGGGCCAACTGTATTGTAAAAAAAAATCTTTTTGTTGTTGTTATTTCTTTAGGTTGTGTTAATGAGTAGTTAACTGTACTTTATACAATCCTATGATAAGAAATCCACATCAGCTGATGAAGGGTTTTGAAACAAAACAAATGGAAAGTGGCAAGAGGGTTAATTACCTTATTACCACACACACACATTTGTGCACACAAAGTTGCCCATGCATAATAATGATGGTTGATGATGTCTGTAGCTGCTTTCCACACTTCTATTCAAATATGTTGGATGGTGACAAGAGAAGACTGCAAAGAGTAGCCACTACCAGAATAAGACTATGAAGTCAAATCCATTATCATCAAGTGGAATTCAGACCTATCTTTTGCTTATACCAGCTATAAATTTGTTCAGAAGCCAGCCACTGTTATCTTCTTCCTAATCAAACTTCATGACTCATACTCTCTGCATACAGCATTCTCTAGATTGCAGTTTCTCAGTCTCTTGTACAAACTCTTCTGAGCAGAAAACACTATCAAACAGGAATAGACAGAAGTACAAGGATATTCACGAAGAAACAATTTTAAGCTTCTGCCTTTCATTTCTCTAACTTTGTCCTAAATTTTACAACTACAGATAAGTAGTGGTGGTAAGTCTAGTCATTTTGCAGTCCCTAGACACTCTGGGTACTACATAAATTATTAAAAGGCTCCTCAAATTTAAAATAACTGCAAAGTCATATTTTTTTTTATTATTTTTAATTAACAAACACACATTTATAGACAACATGAACAAACAACAATTAACACCACCAATTTACAATTCTTACCCTACCAAAAAAAGGAAATATATATATATATATATATATATATAAAATTATTGTATATACAACCTCAACTAAATAATTCCCAAATCTCTCCAAACCACTTCACAATCATACAAACATCTAAAACGTACATTATTATATACAAAAGATTTTCAAATTTATAAAAACCATGCTATTGTACTCTTCCTAAACAGTTGTAATTACCTCCATATCCAAAATCACAATGAGTTCCTTATTCATACTTCCAATTATCTCTTATTGTTATTACATTCTGAACATATTTGATTATATTTAACATCCCAAGTCAGTTACCAAAAAAAATAAATTTCTATATATTTTATATATTTTCTATATATGAATCTTTCCGATCTAAGCTTTCTGTTTCGAAATTATTAATTTTTATACTTATATAAATTAAAACAATTCCATTCTTCCTCATAGCTTTCTTTCGTTTTCCCCTTAAGCAAAGCTGATACAATATCCATATTCTTAGCTTCGTACATTCTCGACAACCATTCTTCATTTGTCGGTGTATCTGATTTTTTCCACTTTTGAGCATATAATATTCTTGCTATGGTAACCATATATAGTAATATTCTCACATATTTTTTATTTTTTAAACTACCTGTCATATTAAGCAAAAATAATGTTGGATCAAGAGATATAGACATCTTAAGAATATCTTGAATTAAGCTACAAATCCTCTTCCAATAATCTACGCTTTAGGACATTTCCACCATATATGATAGAAATTCCCCTCCGGTCTTCCACATTTCCAACATTTTATATTGCCTGTTTTGTAAATTTTATGTATTTTTTCAGGAGTTAAGTACCATCGATGAAACATCTTGATGTAATTCTCCTTATAATTCTGGCATAGTGTAAATTTATCCGTTTCTATCCAGGATCTTTCCCATTGTTCTATTTTTATAACTTTATTTATATCTATCGCCCATTTAACCATATTATGCTTAATTGTTTCATTTTCCAGATTTCTTTCTTTCATTAATTTATAATATTTTGCTATATGCTTATTTTGTCCATCAAAAATTACTTTATCAATTTCATTTTTTTCTTTCATAAATCCCATTACCTTCTTATCTTTTTTAAATTGTTCATTTAATTGTTTATATAAAAACCAATCTTTCTTTTTTTCCATTCCTTGTATTTGTTCCAAGGGTTGCATTCTCCAATTCCCCATATTATCTATTTTGATTAATTTGTTATATTTTAACCATGATTCCCCCTCATCTTTAGTTCTTCCATAATGTGCTTCTTGTATGGAGACCCATAATGGGATTTTATTATAGTATTGGTGTTTTATTTTATTCCATACTGCTAATAATGGTCGTCTGATTATGTGATGATTAAATATTTTATTGTCCTTCAATTTACCAAACCACATATATGCATGAAATCCAAGACTCAAATTCGACCCTTCTATTTTTAATAAACTTTCATTCGTTAACTTAACCCAATCTTCCAACCAGTTAATACACGCTGAATAATAATATAATTTCAGATTAGGTAGATTACACCCCCCTTTTTGTCTATCCTCTGTTAATATTTTCCATCTTGTTCTTGCTCTTTTACCCTGCCATAGAAAATTTGTCAAATCTTTCTGCCATTGATTAAAACATTTTTCATTAGAGATAATCGGGATGTTGGAAAATAAAAATATCATCTTAGGAAGTACATGTTGTTGTATTACCGCTACTCTCCCCAAAAATGAAAGCTGTAACTTAGACCATTTTAGCAAATCCTTTTTTATATCTACCCATGCTTTGTTGTAATTATTATTAAACAAATCAATATTCTTTTTGGTTATAGTAATTCCCAAATACCTAACTCTATTGACAATATTAAACCCAGATATGGTCTTTAAATGTAGTTCTTCTGATTTTGTTAGATTTTTTTGTAAGGATAGATGTTTTTTCTGTATTTATCTTAAATCCTGATACTTCTCCATATTCTTGGATAATATTTATCAAAGCGTTTATTGATTTCGTTGGATCCTCTAAGAAAAAAATAATATCATCTGCAAAGGCTTTCATTTTAGTGTTTGTCCCTTTTATCTTAACTCCATGGATATTTTGATCTTCTCTTATTTTATTATTCATTATTTCCAAAGTAAGAATAAACAATAGCGGAGACAAGGGGCATCCTTGCCTTGTTCCTCGTTGAATGTCATTTTTTTTAGATTTTTCTTCATTTATTAATAACTGTGCATGTTGTTCTCTATATATAGCTTTAATCCAATTTATAAATTTCTGTCCCATTTGCATCTGACAAATCAATTCAATTAAAAAATTCCAGTTGACTCTATCAAAAGCTTTATCTGCGTCTAATAATATACATGCCAGTTTCCTTTCATTATAGTATTCGAAGTGTTCGAGGATGTTAATAACTGTTCTTATGTTGTTCTTCATTTGTCTATGTGGAACGAACCCATTCTGATCTTCATGTATAATCTCTATTATCACTCTTTTTAACCTTTCTGCTATTACTGAGGTAAAGATTTTGTAGTCCACATTGGTAAGGGAAATAGGTCTATAGTTCTTTATCTCTGTTTTATCCTTGTCGCCTTTAGGTATAAGAGTAATCATTGCCTGTTTCCAAGTTTCTGGGATACCCTTTGTGTTAACTTCGTTAAATGTTAGTTTCAATGGTTCAATCAATTCTTGCATAAATTTTTTATAATATATTGCTGATAATCCATCTGGTCCCGGTACTTTTTGTAATTTCAACTTTTGAATAGCTATTTGTATTTCATCATTTAAGAATTCTTTATTTAATATTGTACGCTGATTTTCATTTAATTGTATATTATTGTGTCTATCAATATATTGTTTAATCTTAATTGCCTTTTCATCTGATTTTTCTTTATCCTTATATAAATCTTCAAAAAAGTCTTCAAACGCTTTAGTGATTCCCCTTTGTGTCGTAAAACGTTTATCTTTGTATTTTATTTCATTAATATATCTTTTTTCTTTTAATTTTTTAATTTTTTGAGCTAATAATTTCCCGGCTTTGTTTCCTGCTTCAAAATTCCTTTGCTTTGCTTGAGTTATTTTCTTCTCTATCTCGAACACATATAATGATTTCAATTTTTCTTGAAGTATATCCAGTTCCATTTTTATTTTTTTATTACCTTTGTCCTTCCACTCTCTTTCTTTTTCCTCTATTTCTAATAGTAATTTAGCTGCTTCTTCTTTAATTCTTTTTCTGTATTCTACATTGCTTTTTATAAACATTCCTCTAATCACGGCTTTACTAGCATCCCAGATCGTTTTCATTGGCATACCATCCGTTTGATTTTCTTTAAAGTAACATTTCAAATCTCGTTTAATGTTATTTACTATCTTTTCATCACTAAGTAAATGGTTATTCAATTTCCATGCAAATTCTGATTTTCCTTCTTTTATAGTCATTAATATAGGGTTGTGATCTGACATTGGTTTTTGCAATATTTCCATATGTTGTATTTTAGATAATAAATTTTTAGAGGCCAAAAACAAGTCTATCCTAGAAAATGACTTCTGTGATTCAGAAAAAAAAGTATATTCTTTCATTTGACCATTTTTATATCTCCAGACATCTTGTAATGAAAAAAAGTCCATCATATTAAAAAAAAGATTTTGGGAGTTTCCCCTGATTTTTCTTTATTTTACTTCCTTTGATTGATTTTCTATCCAACTCTGGTTTTATAACTGCGTTGAAATCTCCTAAGATTATTATATTATCATATGTTAAATTTTCCATTTTTTTATGAATTTTTTCATAATAAATATCTCTTTTTTCGTTTGGTGCATATAAGCCAACTACCAATATTATCATGTTTTTTAGCTTAACTTCTATAGCTATGTATGTCCCTTCTCCATCATCAGAAAAGATTTCTTTAGCTTCAAATTTCTTATTTAGATAAATTGCTATTCCTTTCTTCCTTTTAATGTTGGTTGAGGCATAACAGTGACCTAATTTTGGGTTCCTTATATATCTTATTTCTTCATTCTTGATCTTAATTTCTTGAATGCATATTATATCACATTTTAACTTCTCCAGCTGATGAAAAATTATATTTCTTTTGTATTTATTGTTGATTCCTTTCACATTCCATGATAATATTTTTGTAGCCATCCTTCGTTTTTGTATTTATGTTATCTTAACAAATTACTATTGTTCTTGTTGATCACTCCTTTACTGTTAAACTGTTAATATTGTTACTATTAATATTGTTGATTTTGTTGATTTTGTGCCACCCCTTCCTCCCACTTATTTTATTTATTTTACTTTTTTTTTTAATTCAGTCACCAATTCAATCAAACAGAAAAAAAAAGAAAAGAAAAAAGGGATACTATATACAAGCGCTTCGTATTTAACTTAGAAGATCGGTTTCCGTATTCCCCTCTAATATGTCTTCCTCTTGTAATTCACTTGATTCTACACTGTCTTCCTGTTCTGCACTTTCTTCCTGTTCTTTTCCTTTTTCTTTATTAGGATTTTCTCTCTCCGTTATTTCAGCCTCTCTTTCTTTGTTTCTGTCTTTTGTCTTAGTTGCCCTCCATTCTTTAATATGGTGGTTTTTTCCGTTTGTCTTTCCTTCTCCCTTTCTGTATTCCTTTCTTAATCTGGTTTCCATCTCATTCGCTTTCTCTATGGTGTCTATCTTATGTCTTCTTAGTTGATATTGAAAAGATAAGCCTTCAATTCTTTCCCACCTATATTCAATATTTAAGTTTTTCAATAATTGTGTAAGGTGTCTGTATTTTTGTCTATTAATCATAATTTGAGGAGGGATATCTTTAAAAATCTTGATTTCATTGTCTTCAATTATTAATTTAGATGCATAGCTTCGATGTATATACTCGTCCCTTATTTTAGATCTCAAAAAACATACTAAAATGTCTCTTGGTATCATTTTATCTCTTGCCACAGAAGAGTTGATTCGAAAAGTTTTATCTATTTCATTTTCCATTTGTTTAAATGGAATTCCAATAAATTTAGCTAAAGCTGGAATTAATATTTCATATAAATCTTCTCCTTGTTTTTCTCTCAAACCTCTTAATTTAATGCATTTCTCCCTATGGCGCAATTCCATATTCCATTCCATTCTTTTTTGTTCCTCTTGTTGCCGATTTAGTGTTTCTGAATTTTTCTCCAAAATTTTAGTTGTTTCCTTAATTTGTTCTACTTCCGTTTCTATTTTCTTTTGTTCCGATGATATTTTGTCTATTCTTTTTCCTAAAGTATCTAGTTCTTTTTTCAAATCTTTCCGTATCTCTGATCTCACATCTTTAATTTCATCTCTTAATTCTACACAAGCAATTTTAATATCATCCTTTGTTTCTAATCTCGCCTCTTTTAACTCTTCTCTTAGTCTTCTTATTTCATCTAAAATAAGTATATTTGGAGCTGTCATTTTGATTACATCCTCTGACGACCCTCTTCTTGTGTTAGAAAAGGTAAGTTGAGTTTGTGTCGGTCCTTTATTATATTTCGCCATGTTTCCTACGCCAAGTTTTTCAATCTGTATTTGCTAAACATTAAATATCAAATAATAATACAAAATTTTAATAAATGGAAATTTATCCCAAGAGTATTTAGTTCATCTGATCCCCGTCCTGCCAATCGTTACGCTTCTATTCCTTTGTATTTCTATACTAGCACCAACAAAATAAATCCTAGAATAATAATGTTTACTATCTCCAACTTATTCCTTCAATCAATAGATTGTATTCTACTATATATTCCTTTATACCACAACAAATTCTTTACTATGTAGTTCTCACACTGTTAACTTTAATTTAGATTCAATTTAAGTAGCCCTCTAATTAATGCAAAGTAAAATAAATTCCGCCGTGATAACAAAAATTTCGATTGTTACGATTATTACAATTATTACTATTGCTATACTCCTACAATGTTCTCACCATTTTATGCAATATACAATACTTTCATTTTTATACATCTTACTTTTTCTTTTCCTTTGCTTCTTGTGGTCACTCCTATGTCCATAAATTCTTTTCTTTTCTTTCTTCCTTTCTTCCCTTTTTTTGTCTTTTAAGTCCTTCCCACTTCTTCTTTTATCTCCTTCTCTTTCTCTTTCTCTTCGTATCACCTCTTCTCCACAAAATATAATATAATATATAATTCTTATTTATTTTCTTTTTAATCTTCCCCTCCTCTTTTTCTCTGACTTTTTCCACTCCTTATTCCTCCCACGACGTCTCCTTTCCAATGTTCCGTTGTATCCCTCCTCTCCGTTGGCGTCTTATCTCTTCCTTTTCTCTGCAAGCACCTCTTCCCACTACAGTTCCATTCCTTCCTTCCCCTTCCTCCTCACTCCTTGCTTCTACTCTGTTCTTCTTAATATTGTTCCTTATCGACCTCGCCCGTTTTTTTTTTGTTTTTTTTCCGTAGTCCTTCCTTGTACTCCCGCTCCGTCTACTCCGTCATTCCGTTTCTCTTAACACCCACTCCTCTCAGCGTCCTCTTCTCTCTCCCTCTCAACACGCACAGCCCATCTCTTCCGCTACTCCACCGCTCCCAAATATATCCGCCTCCACCTCTCATCCGTCACCTCTCGTCTGTCTGTCTCTATCTCTCTCTCTCCCGCCCTTTCACTTTATCCTCTGTAAGCACTCCTTCCCTTGTAATCTCGTCACTCCACTCTTCTCGCGTGACTCCTTGGTTACCCGCTTCCGGAAATGGACCAGCCCCCACAGGTACCCCTGGGAGTTGTAGTATGATATAATAGTTCAATTCGCGTTGACTCACTTCCGTCTTGTGTAGCGCAAAGACTTATAGGTATTGTAGTCTCAAACCGATTCACCATTAAAAATTGCCAAAAATCGTTCCATAGTCCGGTTGTCAGTCGTTTAAGCTTATAAATGTTTCTAAGCCACTCTCCAAAAGGAACTGCTGGGAGGTAAAGCAACTGACCAACCTCTTAATGTTGCTTCTTGTTGCTTTTTTTTTGTAGCGTTATCAGCGTCTTCTATTCCATATAGGATTGCAGTAGCGGGAGGCAGCAGCACTCGGTTTGTGTTCCTCTACTCCAACCCCTAGGGGTGAAATAACACAGACCCCCACTTGCTGCCAAGTTACTCTCTCAACACTGAGAGAGTATGGACGGGTAGAACACAGCCCCGTTCCACCAAGAACCGCTACTGCGAAGGTAGGGTAGAGAGACTCTCTAACCCACGTCCTTCTCAGACGCCATAACACCGGAAGTCCCCAAAGTCATATATTTTTATGTTGATAGTGCAGAACCAGCAGTTTTTTAAATGGTGCATTGGTCCTCTAAGAAACCTCTAGGAGAGACAATTCTCCTTTTGGAGAGGATCAGAAAAGGGTCAAATCTGTGGAGTGTGAATGGGTTGTTGCTGTGTGCCTTCAAGTTGTTTCTAACGCATGATGAAACTAAGGTGAAGCTATAATGGGTTTTTCTTGGCACGTTTTTTCAGAGGAAGTTTGCCATTGCCATCCTCTGAGGCTGAGAGAGTATGACTTGTCCAAGATCACCCAGTGGGTTTACATGACCAAGCTGGGATTCAAACCCTGGTCTCCAGAATCATAGTCCAACACTCAAACCACTACACCACAATCACAAAAACACTGTTGGGGAGAATGCACCTTGCCCACCCATGAACTAAAACAGCGAAGCTGCTTTTGTGGCATTCTGAGGTAGAAAAATGGGGGGAGAGGGGATGACCCCCCCCCAAAGTTAAGGATAGTCAGACTTCATCGATACCAAAGATGGACTTTCTTCATCAAAAAGGAAAATTCTTGAGGCTCTGCTACTTGTATTTGCATATAATGTGTCATTTCAGCTACAGCCTTTGTTAACTCATTCAATGAGAGCAATGCAATAACCCCTGTGTACACTATGTATGGCTTGCCACAGAGGTGCAGCTGCAGTGTTTTTTATTCTTTTCTTTAAAAGTGTGTTCCAGCCCTGGACAAAAAGAATTTATCAGAATGAAGCAGTGAAACAGAAGTCAACCACTCATGAACTGCTGAAATATTGCTGCCATGAGCAGAAGGGACATTGATGAAGTATTTTCTTAAAGTCTTGGTGAACTCCTTAGTAGAATAGCTAAGCAGGTGAATGCCTCCATATAGAAGTTAAAAACTTTAAGAATAGGAAGAAAGTTGTGAGTGGTGACGTAGGAGTTTATCACACAGGAGGAATTTCTCTCAATTTTGAAAGAAATGAAAGTGGGGCCAGTTCAGAAACGAGTGAATCTGCTAGTTCAGCGAATTTACGTGATTGCGTATTGATGCTGCATCACATTCAGAATGACTTCCCATTGCCGGAAACTGCCCAAAACTGTGTGTGATAGTTTCTCATGCAATAACGTGAAACCCCACAATTGTGTTCGGAAGGACTTCAGAAGGACTTCCCATTGCCTGAAAATGCATGTGGTAGTCTCTCACACAATAACATAAAACCCTATGATTGCATTTGGACTGCCATTGGATTATGCTTCCAATTTCTGTTGTCTGATAAACTCCCAAGTCATTTCCAACTGACAGTGACTCTAAAGCAAAGTTATCATGAGATTTTCTGAAGCTGAATGTGTGACTCACTCAAAGTCACCAGTGGGTTTTCCATGGCTGAGCAGAGAATCGAACCCTGCTCTCCAGAGTTGTAGAGCATCACTCAAACCACTACACCACAGTGGCTCCCAAAATTTTACACTCTTTTAGCTATATTGAACATAGTTACAGTACACTGAATGCTATTGTTTCTTAAAGGTAGAGAAAAAAACCAACAACAACCAGACACTAGTTACTGGTAGGAATAGGAGTAAATTGTTTTAAAGGACATTTTAACTAATGGGAGCTTAAGTAGCAAAAGCAAGGCTGCTTTGGGATCTGCTCAGCAGGAGAACAGACTTCCTCCAATTCTCGGAAGGATTTTAAAAACAGAGTTAAATGGCCACCTTTCAGGAATACCCGAGCTGTAGATTCCTACATCGGCAAGGGGTTTGGGATTTCTTCAAGCTCTGCTGGATGATGCATCTCCCCTGCCTCTGGAAGTATCAATGCCAAGGATTTATCCTTCCTTCAAATCTCAAATATATGTCACAAGGTTCACAGTCTCTAGCTCCATAGGACTGCCCCCAGTATTGCTTCTTCCATGGAAGAAATGCCCATGCAAGAGTAACTACCCACAGGGAAGGACTGCACAGGCCAATGAGAACTGTCATGTGTATCTCTTGAATTGTTAGCATCCTTTCTCACCAATATCTGATTTTTGAACAGCACTATAACAGTTCTTGTAGAAATCTCCCCCACTGAAATATTAAAAGATATTTAATACTGTGTTAGTCTGTAGAATCAGTATGTAGAGAGCTCTTGTAACATCTTTGAGAGTAACTAAAAGAAAGAAGTTGGCAGCATGAGGAAGTCTATTTCCTCAGATGCATTTGGTGGAATGGAAAGCCAGGGACAGGCCTATCTATGCCATTGGTGTGTGAGAATGTCAATTCAAATTCAAAATCCTTTATTTGTGAATTTGAATTTATTTTGAATTTGAATTGACATTCTCACACACCAGTGGCATATATAGGTCTGTCCCTGGCTTTCCAATGCATCTGAGGAAGTAGACTTAAGACTGTGAAAGCTCATGCTTCCAACTTTCTTTCAGTTAGTCTTAAACGTGCTACAAGATCTCTCTACATACTCCCCAACCAAGTATGTTTGTTTTAATACTCATGCAGCTAGTTTGGGCTGGAGCACTTCTTTGTTTTCTTCCTGTTCTGTTATATTCTAACCATTTTAGTTACTTAGTAAACTTAGTGAATGTCACCTTAGATACATTGTACGCCCAAGGTTAGAGTCATAGTTATAAACATCAAGCAAAACTTAATCAGATCTACACCTTGCTCATACAAGTTCTGCTTTGTGTCCCAAGAGCCCCAATGGGTTTATCTTCTTCCTTTTCAGACACTGTGACTCATGCTCTTTGCTGACATCACTCCCTGGACTGCAGTCCTGTAGCCTTCTCTGTTCAGAAGAACTCAGTCAAACAGGAATGGAGACTGCTACAAGTATATTTCTAAAGCATACTCTCTACTTAAACTGCTTTTTACTTGTTCCTCCCCATTCCTTCAAAACTAAATGACACAGAACTTGCTTACACAATTTCAGTTGGCACTTACCAATCTCAGTGCAACCTTTACATTTTATTGTATATTACAGCCATATAGCATACTTTTTATTACACAGGGTAGGGAGTACTCTGCATGTATTATAAAATGAATACATATTGGTGATGTGCTAATCAAATACAATCTAGAAGCAGTCAGGTGTGAGGGTTCTCCCACCCCGCACAGCCAATCATATTCTAGCTGCTTATACTTTCAGAGTATTAACCATTGTATTCACCATTACCATGTACAGATGTGAAAGCTGGACAGTGACAAAAGCCGACAGAAAGAAAATAAACTCATTTGGGATGTGTTGCTAGAGAAGGGTGCTGAGGGTACCATGGAGAGCCAAAAAAATAAAAATAAAAAAATAAATAAAAAATAAAAAAATAAATGGGTCCTTGATTAGATCATGACTGAATACTCCCTAAAAGCCAAGCTGAGGCTGACATACTTTGGCCACATGATGAGAAGGCATCACTCATTAGGAAAGACAATAAAGCTAGGAAAGGTAGAGGCAGCCGAAAGAGAAGACTGCACATCAAATGGAAAGGCTCAATGAGGGAAGATATGAACCTGAATTTACAGGACCTAAGCAGGCAGTGGAGATCAGGGGGTCTTGGATATGTCTTATGGGTCGCCATAAGTCAGGGCCAACTCAAGGGCAATTAACAGAGAGAGAGAATATGAGATTTTATTTCTCTTTCTAATATTCTGTTACATATATTTCACATTCTAATGTGACTATGGACATTATCACACCAGACTAATTCGGAAGGAAGGAGACTCCACTACACTTCGAGGGAGTGTGTTCCACTGTCAAACCGCCCTTATTGTCAGGAAGTTCCTCCTAATGTTGAGGCGGAATCTCTTTTCCTGCAATTTGCATCCACTGTGCCACGTCCAAGTCTCTGGAGCAGCAGAAAACAAGCTTGCTCCCTCCTCAATATGACATCCCTTCAAATATTTAAATAGGGCTATCATATCATCTCTTAACCTTCTCTTCTCCAGGCTAAACATCCCCAGTTCCGTAAAGGCGCTCCTCATAGGGCATGGTTCCCAGACCCTTCACCATCTTAGTCACCCTCCTTAGTCGCCCGTTCAAGATGGACCACAGAACACTGGAGCAGACAAACCTATTAGGATCACAGGAGATCCAGATTCCATTGTGCCTGTTTTCTTCAGTATGACTGGATATCTTTTCTGACCACATCCAGGATCCTTTGGCTTTTAAATACAATTCATAAAGGATTACAAAATCCAACAAGAAATACATATATATTTCTTATTTTCAATCGCTAATGGAAGAGATCAATTTTTCACATTTTCACAGGATTCTCCAACGGAACTAAAAGGTCATTTATTAAAACTCAATTTCTTCTTAGTTTGTCAACATAAAAATAAATACCAGAAGAGATATAGCCAATCTATACATCCAAGTGAATTCTTTCATGTATCTTTGATGTTCACTATCCATAATAACTCTTTTGTATGAACAGGGAAAACATTCTCACCTCCCTTGTTTAACATCATATCCCTTATCCTCTTGCTTGTACAGTACTGTAATAGAGCTTCCAATCACTTTTTGTTCAGCTTTGCACCATTCACACACCAATCCATCATTCTTACTGAAACTCTCCTTTCAGCAATGAGAAATTAAACTTGTAAAAAGCTTCCTTTAAAATATAATTTAGCCAATATAATGCAATGTATTATTACACTTTCACCCAGGAGATTAGGATTTCAAGGTCAGCTAAACCACAGAATTCCTTCTTGAGTAGGAATATTGTTATGCTACCTGCATGTTTGTAACAACATTTCTTAGACAGAAAATATAAGCCTCTTACTGGCCATGTTTCCACATTTAACTCTATGCAGAGCAAAGAATAACCCTCAGACACATCAACAGGACCTGCTTCTAAACAGTCAGTGCTATCAGTTACATAATTTCATTAGACAATATCCATGTTGACATGGTCATATAATGTTGCACTAGAATGGTGTGACTGATTAGTTAGTGGAAACTGATGCTGATCTACCAACCTAGTCAAAAATTGTAGACTCCTATACCTGACAGTGAGATCTGCTGAACAGGGGAGCAGTCTTCCTCAGTGATGGATTCTCCTTTGTTGGAAGGATTTACAAAGAGGTTAAATGGCCACCTGTCTGAATTGAAGATTCCTACAGTGACAAGAGACTGAGCTTGGGATTTCTCCCCATTCTAATTCCATGAAAGGTATATATAGGTACTGTAACAACCTAAATACCTTAAAGACACAAGATCCCCTCTGTTCTTGGAAGCTGGGCAGGGTCAGCTGTGGTTAGTATTTGGATAAGAGACCATCAGTGAATAGCAGATGCTGTACGTGTTTTTAAGTAACCGGTTTGGTACATAATAACCCACATACTCTTAACACCAAGAAGGCAACAAGTACGCAGGATTCCCATCACCACCCTGCCTTCCATCCTTCCCTCAGCCAGACTCCAAACAACAGCATGTAAAAAGCAGAATGAGTCCTAGAACAGATCAAGCCCAAACTCTGCCTAGAAACCAGGAAGGCAAAATTGAGGCTGTTTTACTTAGGTCACATCACGAGAAGGCAGGATGCATTAGAAAAGCCAATGATAGGAAAGGTGGAGGGTAGTAGAAAAAGAGGAAGATGACATATCAGATGGATAGACTCAATCCAGGAAGACACAGCCCAGAACCTGCAGAACCCAAGCAGAGCAGCAGAGGACAGGGGATCTTGGAAGTGTTTCACTTCTGGGATTGCTATGAAGGCAGATAACAACAGCTCCAAAGAGTCTTGGAGGGTGTCACCATCATCTCACTTCTGATGGTCAAGGCAGGAAAGACACTTGCCTAGGGGAAAATCCTTCGGAGAAACAAAGCTCAAGTCTCTCCCCTCCATACTCTCTGCAAGTGTAATGTTCAACATCTAAGTTCTCTTATCTAATTACTTTATGTACTCAACTAAAGGTTGACCTTGTGCATAGATAGAGGGCAGGCTTTGGGGACAAAATGATGGATTTTTATATAACCCATGCATAAGTAGAGGGTAAAACTCAGGAGCATATAACAAAAAATCTAAAGGATAAAGAAAAGCAAAGGAAAAAAGTGCCAAAGAACTCGCAAATCCAAGCAGGTTTAAATGCTTGTGCTCATTCTAAAGGCTGGATGGATGGGTTAGTGCTTCCAGGACAGATTACGCTCTTGCTTTTCACCTTCTTTGGAGGTTTTTAAGCAGAGGACAGCTGGCCACCTGTCAGGAGTCCTTTCGTTGTGAGTTCCTGCATGGCAGGGGGTTGCACTGGATGGCCCTTGGGGTCTTTGCCCTATCACTCTACGGCAGCAGTTCCCAACCTTTGATTCTCCTGGTGTTTTGGACTTCAGCCCCCAGTATTCAAGACTTTGGCCAAGATAGTTGGGGCTTCTGGGAGATGAAGTCCAAAACACCTGGAGCACCATGATTTCATTGAACCATACACTTGTAAAATATCCCAACCTCCTGCTGTGCAGCAATACACAAACAAAGCACCCCTGACAAATGGCCATCCATCCTCTGTTTAAAAACCTCCAAAGAAGGTGACTCCACCATGCTCCAAGGGACTGTGTTCCACTGTCAAACAGCTCTGACTGTCAGAAAGTTCTTCCTAACATTTAGGTAGGATCTTTTTTCCTGTAGCATCCATTGTTCTGTATCCTATTCTCAGGAGGGGCAGAATACAATCTTGAAAGACTGGCTCCCCACTTTTTAAAATAAGAATTAAAAGTACAGTACAGTCACCCCTGCTTTTTTGCACAGGGATCAGTTCTGGACCCCTTTATTCAAGCCTCATTGTCTTGAATATAAGTGTGTGGCTGTGGAGGCATGCACCCCATTATTTCCCCCTTCATTCATCCCTTGTGGATAAGTGAGGGACGCGAGTTCCAAAACCACGAGAACGGAGGGAAGACTGTATTTATGTTGACCCATGGACTCAGGTGTTTGGGGTCTTTTTTGGGTGGGGGGGTGGGAACTAAAATTTCTAGACATACAGATGAGGAGATCCAGTACTTATTTGCTCACTTACCCAAAGGACATCCTCCTTTTAATCCCAACCTGTAATCGACTGGGGCAAACTCCAATTGCAGAGGTGGAGGTGAACAAACAAAACTCCCTCCGTCCCTCCAGTCCTCAGAAGGTGCAGCGCAGTGCTGTTGGCGACACACACAACAACAACACCTGGTGTGCTTCTGGTGACACCTAGGAGTTTATCACACGAAGAAGAGCAGGAGTTTATCCCACAAATATCCTGGAAAAATTGGGTAATTACACGTAACGATATCACATGTTAAAGTGGTCACAAAGGAGCATTAACGCACATCTTTTTACTCTCAGGATTTCGGCGACGATGCGTTTCCGATATCGCTTTATTTGCGCAACTGCGTGTGGTAATCATTTGCGCATTTGCTGCCATTTCCACTTCATTTGCAGGATGCTTTAATCTCTCTTTAAAGCCAAAAGCAGCTCCCGTGTGATAAACTCCATACTAGTGGTATGAACAAAGACAAGCTTTAAAACCACACACACACACTCCACTTAGAAATAGACACCCATGCTTCTCAGTCAGGCTCAGCATGGAGGACCTTTTGGCATTCCTCCTGGACAGAAGAAGGTAATAGAATGATCACCTCCTGGGGAAAAAAAAACACGTCCTGGAAAAGGAGGACATGTTTGGTCCCCTCTGAATGGGGGACATTCATCGAGCCCACTTCTGGCCAGGAGAAAGCCAGAAACCCTGGCAGAAATCTAAACTCCATGCTCCAAATGGAGGACCTTTTGGAATGCCTCCTGGAGGGGAAGCTGAGATGGAGGACGTGCCCTGGAAAAGGAGGACGGGTCTGATGATCACCCTGGATGGGGGGCCATTCCAAGAAAAATGGAGATGATCAAAGGAAAGCTCAAAAATACTCCTGCCCTTATCAATCCAGGCTTCAAATGGAGGACCTTTTGGAATGCCCCCTGGAGAGGAGGCTGAGATGGAGGACATGTCCTGGAAAAGGAGGACAGGTGATTTCCCCCCCTTCTCTCTCCCCTCTTACCTGCTGTTTGCCAGGTGTTTGCTGCCTGCTCCAGCCTCCCAATGGGGCTCTGCTTGGTGTGTGCCTCCTCCTCCTCCTCCTCCAGGGCAGGAAGGGAGGCTAGGAATTAGGAATGGATCCCTGGCTGCCTGGCTGCTGCGTGGAAGTGGAGCAGAGCAGCCCACGCGGAGGGCAGGCAGGCAGGCAGGCAGGCAAGGCAACACTGCAGCCTGGACAAGGCACACACACAGCACAGCAGACCCCTTCTCCTCCTTCTGCCTGCCTGCCTGCCACCGCTTTCCAGCGCCTCCTAGTGGTCCTCTTGAGTAGCGCTATAGAAAAAAGGCTGCTGCAGAGAAAAGGTGCTTTTCCAGCCTTGGAAGAAAGGAGGGTGCAGAAGGATCAGAGGGAGGGTGTTTCAGGCAGGGTGGCCTAGTGTTTTGAGTGTTGGACTCTGAAATCCAGGGTTCAACTTCCCCCTAGGCTATGCAACCCACTTCAGTAAAAGTCACACTCTCTCAGCCTCAGAGGAAGGCAATGGCTTGGCTTACCTCCCCTAAATCCCATGTATACAATAGGTGTTTGTTTGTTTGTTTCCTATTGTACTTTATGAACCAAGGGACATGGGACACTTGGAAATCTTCCATCAGACTTCCACTTTCAATACCCCAACTTTAGAGCCACGGGCGGTTGAATTTTCTTACCTTTATTGGCCAACCAAAACATACAATATACTTGTGGCAAGCTTTCAAAGCTCCATGGGCTTCTTCATCAGGCAAGATGTTACAAACCAAACAGGAGAAAGCATGTTAGTCAGGTGCCTGCATGTTGTTTCAGTCCTTAAAGATGCTATGCTGAGGAGGATATGGGCTCTTCCTCCTTCTGGCCATGCAGCAATATTATGTTAGGGAGATTTTCAAAGTCCAGGAGATTTAAAGTCCATTTGCATCTCAACAGGGACCCCTCTTTTGCAATCCAATATGTCTCCATTTCAGAAGTCTCCATGTTTGACTTCCACCAAGGTAAAACAATTTTCTTCTTCTTAAATTTGGACTGAATTCAAATGTTTTATCTCTACACCACCAAAATGGAGACTTTTTGAGTAATCCATTGTCTTCTGCTTACAAAGAGGCCTGTGACACATTAAATTGCAAAAGAGGCTCCCGTTGAAATGCAAATGGGCTTTAATTTTCCTGGATTTTGAAAACCTTCCTATTGTGGCAAGGCCAGAAAGCAGAGGAGCTTGCCTGCAAAAGATATTCTCCTCATCATAACATTTTCACTAAGGACTGAAACAACATGCAGGCATCTGACTAACATCTCCAATTGTGTTTTTTTCCTCTCCTCTTTGGTTTGTAACATCTTGCCTGATGAAGAAGCCCACGGAGTTTTGAAAGCTTGCAACAAGTATATTGTGCATTTCAGTTGGCCAATAAAGGTATCACTGATGGATTTTTGTTTGGATTTGTTAAATGGCCAACACAGCTACCCCCTGCATGTATTGACTGCAATTGTTTAGAATTCTTCAGCTCTTGTTTCATACCATTTGAGGAATGCTCCACGCTTCATAGATGGATTTGTTACTTTCTGACCACATAGCAAATACAGTCGCCCCTCCATTTTTGCGGGGGATCTGTTCCAGACACACACACACTACACAAACAGAAATCCGCCAATATTTAAGCTGCATTGGCTTGAATGGTGGCACACCCCTGCGGGCACCCTCAGGCATGCACCACAGGCACGCGCCCCATTTTATGTCCCCCCATTTTCCTTCACACATAATCAAGGGATGCGGATTTGGAGTCCGCACAAACGGAGGGACAACTGTATTCTAGCATGCAAAACCAGGTGCATATCTATAAAGGTACATTTACTCATCCATTTCATTGTTCTCCCAGACATGTAAGAGCTGTTTGTTAAGATCACACACAGCTACAAAAATGCAGCAGTGGCCCAAGTGGATAGCTGCAGTTGTTCATATCAGTTTTTGGCATGCATGCCCCTCTTTGTCCTGGTAGGATGAAGAGCAAAATGGGATATTCTGCCCCATCAACTGCTATTCTGCTGCAACTTCCACTCACATGGAATCTGCTCAGAGATAAATAGCCTGTATAAAATTGGGAGAATATCTGAGTTATACAACAATAAATGTGCAATGGGGCACAATAGCTAAGTGTGGTTTTCACACAACTGTTCATGTAGGTTTCTCTTTCCTGTATTACAAGGGGGTATCCAAAAGTTTTAATGATCACTTTTTAAAAATTTTGACAGAAAGTTTGTTTTGATTTGTAGTTGTTAACTTATCTTTATGTATCTAGATTTATATATTTTTCACAGCATATCTTGATCCTCCAAATACCTGATATTGTATAAATCTGAAAATTGTGCCTTACGAGGGGGTATTGTGAAGTAATAATTATCACCCAAAAGTTATTATGGCATATTGATGAAATTTTGTCACTGGACCTTATCAGATGTTGGAAATTGGAAGTATAATCTAATGGCAATCCGAATGCAATCATTGGGTTTCATGATATTGCGAATTAAAGCATTGCACACAATTTTGGGCAAAAGGGAAGTCATTCCAAACGCAATCATGGGTTTTACGTTATTGCGAATTAAAGCATCTCACACAATTTCGGGCAATGGGGGGGTCATTTTTGGGTAATGGGAAGTCATTCTGAATGCATTCCAAATGCAATTGGAATTCACGTAAATTCGCTAAACTAGCGAATTCACGTGAATTCGAATTGGCTCCAATTGACTCCATTCGTAATAAAGAGAAATTCCTCCCATCTGATAATGTCCAGTGTCATCATTGGTCCCTAAGTGCACATTGCTGAGAAAAATCAACTCATTGCATCCTTCATTTTTGTGACTGGCTGTGCCAGAAGTGACTAAAGTGTAAAATCCTTGTCAGGCACAATCTGTAGACTTCTACAATATCAGGTATTTGAAGGGTCAAGATACACTGGGGAAAACATATAAATATAGATAGTGACTACAGAGAGATAAGTTAACAACTACAAATCAAAACAAACTTGCTGTCAATTTTTTTTTAAAGGTGATCATTAAAACTTTTGGATATCCTCCTTATATCTCCCTCAGTCTCTTTTTAGACTATAAGCCCTTGGGACTTGTCAAAAGTTTTTTCTTCTTGTTATATATGTGGAACTATGTAAATGAGCAGTGGCAGGAATCCTGTATAACCTTTCTTTCAATGTAAATTTGTGTACACTTAACTAAGTAGCAGAGGCGCTAAGAAACCCAGTTACTGAATTTCACACATGTGTAATAGGACAATACGGGAAGATACTCTAGAGGACAATTCTGAAAGCGAAACTGAAACTTTGAGTTGAAGAGTGGAGGACGCAAATATATAGTATTTTTTTTCCTCTCTTTTTTTCCCTTATTCCGTATCGTTTTCTTTTCCTTACCTTCTGCTTTGATTAAGCTACTGAAACGCGTGACTGTTTAAATCTATCAATTAAAAGAAAAACAATAAACAATAATAAATAAAAAAAAGTGGGAGGAAGGGGTGGCACATTATTAACAAAAAGACTGCTAACAAAACAATAACTATTAAGAAAAGCAATTTAAAATGTCAGTAAAAGTATTATCATGGAACGTAAAAGGGATCAATAACAAGCATAAAAGAAGTATAATCTTTCACCAAATCGAGAAATTAAAATGTGATATAGTTTGTATTCAAGAAATAAAGATAAAAAATGACGAGACAAGATATATAAGGAATCCTAAGCTAGGTAATTGTTATACCTCAACAAATACAAAGCGGAAGAAAGGAGTAGCTTTATATCTGAATAAGAAGTTCGAAACTAAAGAAATTTTTTCTGATGAGGGCGAAGGGACATTTATCGCCACAGAAGTTAAGCTAAAAAATATGGTTATCTTGGTGGTGGGAGTATACGCACCAATAGAAAATAAGGACATCTTTTATACAAGACTCCAAAAGAAAATGGAAAATGTATCTTATGAACATATTATTCTTCTTGGTGATTTTAATGCAGTGATAAAACCTGAAATTGACAGAAAATCAAATAAAGGAAGCAAGATAAAGAAAAATCAAGGCAGACTTCCGAGATCCTTTTTTAATTTGTTAGAGGTCTTCTCTTTACAAGACGTATGGAGATATAAATATGGACAGGCAAGAGAATTCACTTTTTTTTCAGAACCTCAAAATTCTTTTTCAAGAATAGATTTATTTTTAGCCTCTAAAAAGCTCTTAGCAAAGATTCAGGACATGAGGACTCTGCAGAAATCAATTTCAGATCATAACCCTATACTAATGAGCATACAAGAAACAGAAATAGATTTTTCCTGGAAATTGAAAACTCATTTACAATGATGATAAAATAGTGAATAACATCAAACAGAACTTAAAATGGTATTTTAAAGAAAATCAAACGGAAGATATGCCAATGAGAACGGTATGGGATGCTAGCAAAGCGGTGGTAAGAGGACTATTCATCAAATATAATGTCGAACTCAATAAGAAAGTTAAAAAAGAAGAAGCCAGACTGCTGGAAGAAATTGATAAAAAAGAGAAGGAATGGAAAAATAAAGGTTATAAAAACTTAAAACTAGAATTAGACATACTACAAGAAAAATTGAAAGCATTACACATCTCTGAAATAGAGAAGAAATTAGCACGGGCAAAACAGAGAAATTTCGAAGCGGGGAACAAAGCAGGAAAACTTTTGGCTCAAAAAATAAAAAAAATGGACGAAAGGAAATATATTAATGAAATAAAATACAAAGATAAACGTCTTACGACACAAAAGGAAATTGTTAAAGCACTCGAAGAGTTTTTTGAAGACTTATACAGTAAAGATAAAGGGACAAATGATAACAAAAACAAGATTAAGCAATACATTGAGAAATATAACAAGATACATTTTAATGAAACACAGCGTGAAATTTTGAACCACGAAATTACCAATAAAGAGATAGAAGAGACTATTCAAAGACTTAAACCACAAAAAGCACCCGGACCGGATGGTATAACTGCAATCTACTATAAAAAATTTGCAAAAGAACTGGTGGAGCCTCTCAAACTAACTTTTAATGAGCTTAATGTTAATGGTATCCTGGAATCATGGAAGAGAGCTACAATTACTCTCATACCAAAAAGCGACAAAGATCCAACTTATATAAAAAACTATAGACCTATCTCTTTAATCAATGTTGATTATAAGATATTTACTTCCTTAATAGCAGGGAGATTGAATAAAATTATAAAGGAAGTAATTCACGAAGACCAGAACGGATTTGTACCTAAGAGACAAATGAAGAATAATTTAAGGACGGTAATAAATATTCTTGAGCACTTTGACTACCATAATGAAAGAAAATTAGCATGTATCTTGTTAGACGCGGAGAAGGCTTTCGATAGGGTCAACTGGGAGTTTTTAATAGAATTAATTGACAAAATGCAAATGGGAACCAAATTTATAGAATGGATTAAGACGATATATGATGATCAACACGCACAACTATGTATAAACCAAGAAAAATCAAAATATATTAATATCCAGAGAGGAACGAGACAGGGATGTCCTCTATCCCCGCTCTTGTTTATACTTTCTTTGGAAATTATAAATAATAAGATAAGAGATGATAATAGCATTAATGGTGTTAGAATTAAGGGATCACATATTAAGCTGAAAGCGTTCGCAGATGATATAATTTTCTTTTTAGAAGACCCATTGGACTCTATACAGAACTTGGTTAACACAATTAATGAGTATGGAAAAGTATCAGGATTCAAAGTAAATGCGGAGAAAACATTCATCCTCACAAAGAACATAACAAGAACTGAAGAAATACAATTAGAATCTATATCTGGGTTTACTTGTGTTAGCAAAGTTAGATATTTGGGGATTAACATTTCTAAGAGAAATATTGATCTATTCAATAATAATTATAATAAAGTATGGGCAGAAATCAAATCAGATTTGGAAAAATGGACTAAGCTGCAATTGACCTTCTTGGGAAGGATAGCGGTAATCCAACAGAATGTATTACCCAAGATGTTATTTTTATTTTCTAATATTCCAATCATAAATAATGAAAAATGCTTTAACACCTGGCAAAAAGATCTCGCCAAATTTTTGTGGCAAGGCAATAAACCAAGAGTGAAATGGAAACTACTAACAGAAAAGAAAGAGAAAGGAGGATGCAATTTACCAAATCTAAGATTATACTACTACTCTGCTTGTATACAATGGTTAGAGGAATGGATTACTTTGAATAATGAAAATTTATTAAAACTGGAGGGTTCTAACTTAAGTTTAGGATTCCATGCATATATGTGGTCTACTAAGTTGAAAGAAAACAAAATTTTCCAACACCATATAATAAGAAGATCACTTATAAGAGTTTGGAATAAATTAAAACATCAATTTTACAATAAAACCCCACTTTGGATCTCCACACAAGAAGCATATTATGGAAGAACTAAGATTAAGGGAGAACCATGGGTAAAATATAAAGATATAGTAGAATCAGATAAGAACGGGAATTGGTATATTAAACCTTTAGAACAAATAAGTGGATTGGAAAAAAAGAAGGACTGGTTTTTATATAACCAACTAAAAGAGAAATTTAAAAAAGATAAAGTGATGGGATTCACAAAGGACAAAAATGAGATTGATAAGATAATCTTTGATGGTTTAAGCAAACATATAACAAAATACTATAAGTTATTGAAAGAAAGAGACCTCGAAAACGAAGCGATAAAACATAATATGATAAAGTGGACAATAGATATAAATAAAGTAATTAAGCTGGAACAGTGGGAAAAATCCTGGAAAGAGACGAATAACTTTACTTTGTGTCAAAATTATAAAGAAAACTATTTCAAAATGTTCTATCGATGGTATTTAACTCCTAAAAAGATAGACACAATATATAAGACTGGAAACATAAAATGCTGGAAATGTGGGAAACCTGAAGGCAATTTTTACCATATGTGGTGGAAATGCCCTAAGGCAACAGCATATTGGAGAGAAATTCGAGAAATAATGCAAAATATGCTTAAGATAACCATAGATTTGGAACCAACCCTATTCTTACTAAACATGATGAACAAAAATATTAATACAAAACATAGGAGAATATTTCTTTATATGGTTTCTATAGCTAGAATGTTATACGCTCAAATGTGGAAAAATCCAAATATACCAACTAAAGAGGAATGGTTGGTGAAATTACACGAAGCCAAAAACATGGACATATTATCTGCCCTACTTAAAGGAAAATCAAAAGAAAACTATGAGAAAGAATGGAAGTGTATAAACTTATAAAGTATCTAATAGTAAATAAGAGGAGTTTGGAAATATTAATAGAAGCATTTTACTTTCAGTTTATAGATATAATCAAAATAATACTGTAATGAGCTATAACTGAAATATTAGATAAGTTACAGCTAGGTATATAGTGGGAACTTTGAAATTACTTTAGATTAAAAGGAAATACAACTGTCAAGGAAGAGTTAGATGAAGTGTTCAAAAATAATTGGATGATCTGGTGTAAATACATAAGTGTGGTATATTGTTTTATATGTTATTTGTTATTATGGATTAGGGTTGGTGGTGGTGGATGGGTACATGGTGGGTTGTATGATGTGGTTGTCTACGCTGTAGGGCACCAATTGTCTACGTTATGTTGTGTTAGTATATATGTTGTATTTGACTGATCTTTGATGTTGATGGCAATTTTTTAAATAAAAATAAAAATAAATAAAAAAAAAGTAATAGGACACTGGCAAGAGTGTGTGATGTGCATCGAGTGTGCCTGGTGTGCAGTGTGGGACTTGATGCACATCAGTGACCATAACACATTTGTCACAGTTCACTTCGATCCATTGATGCTCTGTTTCTACCTAACTCAGAGAACAGGCTTAATGGATATAAAAGGATCTTGTAGCACCTTTGAGACTGAGAAAAAGAAGCTAGTAGCATGAGCAATTGTAGACTTTAGATACATGAATCGGAGTGGACTGTAGATCTATTCCTGGACTCTCCACTCCACCTCATACATCTAGGAAGTAGGCTCAAGTCTATAAACGCTCACACTACCAGCTTCTTTCTCTCAGTCAAAAAGTTGTACAAGATCCCTTTGCATATTGATTTTCCAGGCTAACACAGCTATGTCTTAGACTTCATGGATAAGATTTATTGAAAATTGCCCCCCCCCCCGGGCCTGCATACTTTCCAACACAGTCCCAAGCAGCTAAACAACCTTGAATCCCACAAACATCCTCCAGCACCTGCTTACCCCCGCACCCCTCGCAACTCACCAGACCCATTCCAACATGGCTCCACAGCCACTAGGCCAGTTTTACTTTCCCTTTGTTGCCTTTACAGCAGCCCTCTATGGGATGCGGACATTGTGCATCTTCACAATTCTGTTTCCCAGATGCAAGTTCGCTTATGAGCAGGCAATGACCCAACAGGATTCTGGCCATCATATGTATCTTTCAAAAGTTATAGTATTGATTATTGCCAAAAAAAAAAAAAAAAGCACTAGACGCACTGAGAACTTGCTCAAAGCCTAGGAAGTGTGAAGAAACCCTCGATTTGAGGGATGTTATGATGGCACTGCCTGTTGTGGATTGCGATTTGCTTAAAGGCTATTGGAATTATTTTTTCTGCATCTCCAAATATCAGTTTATTGAATTTGGAATGACTTGAATATAATGCCTGAGTTTTGTTGAAGCACTGTTTTGTTGAAGCACCCATTTGAAAAACAACAATACAAAGACTGAATACAGAAAAGCAATTGTGTTTGAAGATTTTAAAGTATAATTGAAATGGATTGCATACTGGGATTTACATTGTTACTGTGTATCGCTCTTCTTAACATGTAACTTTTGCATAATAAAAGATAGTGGTTCCATTTTCTGCATTTTTAAATGAGATTATTTCCCATCTGGAGAAGAAATAATAAACAACATCTTCAAAACTATAAAAGCACAGGTACACAGTACTTCAGTTAACAAAGTGTTTCTGGCATTACTTCTTTAACTGAAACTTTGATACCAGAGGTAGGAATAACGTGGAAAGAATATGGAGAGGTTACTAAAACACAAAAAATAAGGGCAGGACAACACGTTTCAGCAACTGGTTTGTTCAAAATTCACAATGTACATATGTGAAAGGTCTGGAAAACCTTGGTATTTTCTGGTACTGCCTTGCTTTTGTATGATTGCCAGATCACACGGTTTATAAATTCAGTGCACAGCCTTTGGGGACACTTGTTATTATTATGGTTATAGATCACTGTTTAATTCCATTTAAAAATGGTATTTTCTGGTACAGTCTTGCTTAGTTAGCTTTTGCATGATTGCCAGATCAGATGGCTTATAAATTCAATGTACAACTTTTAGGAAGATTTGGAGAGTAAATCTGTGTTGTTAGTAAAGCACCTGTCACTTAACAAGTACAGTACTGTAATGTCAGGTTTGGAGGCAGGAAGGCCCTTGCCATAACTAAGTTCCAAAACACACTTCAGAAATAATTCAATTTGAGACCACTTTAACTACCCTGGCTCAGTGCTAGGGGATCCTGGGTTTTGTAGTTTATTGTGGCACCACAACTCTCTGAAAGAGAAGTCTAAATGTCTAACAAAAGCTACAATTCCCAGAATTCCCTAGCATTAAGCCAGCAAAGTTAAAGCGGTCTCGAACTGGATTATTTCTGCAGTGTGTTTTGGACCTAACACTGCAGTAACAGAAAGAAATTGCTGTGGCAGGTAGCTGCCATTTTGGGATGTTTCTTCTAACATGGTGCTTCCAATGACATTTGGTATATGATGTGAAGTTAATGAAATCAGGCTCTTTACAAGTATTGTTTTTTGTAATAAACAAATATACATCTTACATTTAATCCTGAACAATCAAGTAAGATTTCTTTACTCAGTCTCTTTTTAAAAGAGCACAGACTAAAATCTGTATAAATCTACATTATCAGTCCTATTTGTATCTGACATTTCACATTTCAACCATGTTTTATGCTTAAACACATGCTGAAAATTTTGGCTAGCCTTCCATGTCTAATCGAACCTACCATCTACTACACAGATACATAACTACTGTATTTTCTTTTTGTGTGTTTGTTTTACTGCGTGGTAAAACACTTCTGATAAAACCTTGTATTTTAATTTTTGCATACTGAAACTATATGTTTCACTTTGTAGCAACTGTTTTGAAATCTTCAGATTTAAATAGTTTATAAACACTAATAATAAATAAATAATGAAGCAGAGTTAAGCAGCCTGGGAGCCAGTGTGGCATAATGGTTTGAGCTTTGGAGTCTGACTCTGGAGATCTGTGTTCGAATCCCCACTGAGCCATGAAACCCACTGGGTGACCTTTGGGTAGTCACTCTCTCTCAGCCTCAGAGGATGGAAATGGCAAACCCCCTCTGAAGAAACATGTCAAGAAAACCCCATGATAGGCTTTAGGATTGTCGTAAGCTGGAAATGACTTGAAAGCACATAACAACAATAACAACAACAGACAGCCTTCTCTGGTGACAAGTGACAAGTGGAGTGTCAAGGCATTGGGCAGAATTGTGTATCACACAACTTGCTCTCATAAAGCCTCAGTAGGTGATATTCTCTTGTGACAAGTATTGGAGAGAGATGCATTTGCCAGTTCAGTCACCCTTTGAATGTGGAATGGGCTTGGGAATACCATCTTGTCCTTTGTCTCAGGCAGCAAAATGTCTTCTGTTGGCCACAATGTGAAGATAAGCTGTAGTTATTTAACACTGGAAGACATTCTGGCCATATCAAAGGCACTCTTATTGTTACTTTAAATACTCCCGTGGTGGACTCATCCTTGGTACCAAAAATGATGAATCATGGGAGACACTGTCACATACGGTGCATCTTTACGCTGTAGAAATAATGCAGCTTGACACCATTTTCTGTATCTTTCCATCCTATAGAATCCTAGGATTTGTCATTTTAACAAGTGCTAATTTAGCCTTCTCTGAAAAATCCTGCTGCTGTCTCACCAAATTACACATCCCATAGTTTTGTCAGCTGGAACCATGGGAGGTAAAGTGGTGTCAAACTGGATTATTTCTACAAATGCCAATTCGTACAGAGTGAAACCTAAATTTAGACATTTTCCCACAGTACAGAAGTTAGCTGTTCTCTGATCCTGACTGCCTCTGGCCTCGTTCACACTACATAATAAATCAATTTTTGAGTTGGATCATTTGGAATTGATGGAGCAATTCAGGGGTGAATAGATGCTCACACGGTCCAAACTGTGATTGAATCTGTCTGTTTTAATTTACTCCATTTTGTGTTCACATTCATCGATAGGATTGATTCAAAATGGAGTCGTGTCACAAGGGGTAACCACGCCACAGGAAACTGAATCCAATCAACAGCACATTTGCACTTGCACTGAATCAAATTATTTAAAAAGATGTGGGGAATGCCGCGGACTCAGAAGAACTGGTTTAATTGTTTTTAGTGTTGCGCCCCTACCCCCAGGCAAATTGTGCCAGAAATTTGGCACAAGTGTGAACAAGGGCTATTTTACATGGGTTTGAAAACTAGTTTATTATGGCCTCATTCCCACTTACAAATAAATCAGTTTTCAATCCAAATTGATGGATTGGTTCGACAGCAGAGCATGGTTCACACTACATTTCACCCGATCACATTTTCACAAATCGAACAAATCGATTCAAAATGGACCCTCTTCAGCGGGTCGCTGATCACTGATGATGTCGTAGGAAATCGATTCTGATCCGCATCTTGTTCACACTTGCGCTGAAACAATTTATTGCAAAAGACACGGAAAAAAAGAACGTCAAAAAGACTCCTGTTAAAATGGGCCTAGTGCAGGGCCCCCCTCGTCAAACCGCTTCAGTGATTTGGCTCGAGTAAAAAAGGGTCATTTAAACTGTTTCAAACCGGTTAACAAACCGGTTTATAATGTAGTGGAAATGGGGCCTATGTAGTGTGAATTTGTACAGAGTGAGAGGAGCTTATGGCTTTACATTCTTAAAACGGGGCTAGGTTGCTTTAAATGCTCTGCCTGTCTCCTGTTCCATTCTGGGACTTGTAGTTTAGGAAGGGGAATTAATATTCAGCTAGAGAGTTCAGTCTTAAGCCTCACTGAACTTCGTTGTTAACTGCCTTCGAGTTGATCTTGACACATGGCGACCCTATGGATGATACCCTCTGCCCTCCACTGCTCTGCTTAATTCCTGCAACCCCACAAACCCATGACCTCCTTAACAGAGTCCATCCATCTGGCATATGGCCTCCTCTATTCTTACTTCCCTCCACCTTTTCCAGTGAGTCCTTCTTTCTCACGATGGGTCTGAAGTACGACAGCCTCAGTTTGGTCATCTTGGCTTCCAGGGTGGTTTCTGGCTTGACCTGCTCTAGGACCCATTTGTTTGTCTTTTTGGCTGTCCATGGGATCCTTAGCACTCTTCTCCAGCACTACATCTCAAATGAATTGATTTTCTTCCTATCTTCTTTCTTAACTGTCCAGCTCTCACATCCATACATGGTAATAGGGAATATAATGGCTTGTATGATTCTAACTTTTGTGCTCAGTTGTATATCTTTGCATTTTAAAATCTTTTCTAGCTCTTTCATAGCTGCCCTCCCCATTCTTAATCTTCTTCTGATTTCCTGACTACAGTCCCCATTTCTAGCAATACTTGATCTCAGGTATGGGAATTCTTTTGCTATTTCTATTTCTTCATTGTCTGACTTGAACTTTTGAAGGTACTTATTTTTGTTTTCTTTATTTTCAACATGAAGTGCACCTTTGCATTTTCTTCTTTGATCTTCCTTAGTAGTTGTTCCAAGTCTGTAATGTTTTCAAGCTATTACTATGGTATCATCTGCATAATGTATTGCTGTTGTAGGCCGCCCTGGTTGCCTGAGTGCATAGAGGCCGGATATAATTTTTTTATATTATTATTATTATTATTATTATTTCTTCAATTGTTGATATTCCTTCTTCCAATTTTCACTCCTCCTTCTTATGCATTCAAGTCTGCTTTTCTTACAATATGTTCGGCACACAAGTTGAATAGATAGAATAAAAGAATACAGCCTTGTCTGACCCCTTTGACAAGTCGTATTGAGGATGGAGCAAGCTTGTTTTCCGTTGCTCCAGAGACTAGGACATGGAGCAGTGGATGCAAGATACGGGAAAAGAGATTCTACCTTAATATTAGGAGGAACTTCCTGATAGCAAGAGCTGTTTGACAGCGGGATGCACTCCCTCTGAGGACTTTTTAACATGGGGACTTATGTGCTTCCATCCCGAAAATGGTTAAAGTGTTGGCATCCTGGAAAAGCAAGAAAATTTGCTAATGATTATCACACACAGAGCACAACAATGGGTTAAAAGCACGTTACTTTTGAGGTGGAGTCCCCTTCTTTGGAGGTTTTAAAACAGAGGCTGGATGGCTGTCAGGGGTGCTTTGATTGTGATTTCCTGCATGGCAAAATGCACTTGGACTGGATGGCTCTTGTGGTCACTTCCAAGTCCCAACTCAATGTGCGTGTTCCACTGTCGAGCAGCCCTTACTGTCAGGAAGTTTCTCCTAATGTTGAGGTGGAATCGCTTTTCCTGCAGTTTGCATCCATTATTCTGAGTTCTGTTCTCTGGAGCAGCAGAAAACAAGCTTGCTTATGACATCCCTTCAGATATTTAAACAGGGCTATCATATCACCTCTTAACATTCTCTTCTCCAGGCTAAACTTCCCCAGTTCCCTAAGTCGTTCCTCATAGGGCATGGTTTCCAGATCCTTCACCATTTTAGTCACCCTCCTTTGGACATGCTCCAGTTTCACCACATCCTTTTTGAATTGTGGTGCCCAGAACTGGACACAGTATTCCAGTCCTAGAATTGCATTGGCCTTTTTAGCTGCCGCATCATATTGTTGACTCATGTTCAACTTGTGGACTCCTACATCTCTTTCACACATAGTCTCCTTAAAGCCAGGTGTCCTCCATCCTATATCTGTGCATTTCATTTTTCCACCATTTGTATAGAAGTTAGCTGTTATATCTGATCCTAGCTGCCTCAGACTTGTAAGTGGTGCCAAAGTGGATTATTCCTGCACACAGTGTGTTTTGGGCCTTTGAGCCAGCAGAGGGAGCTCCCAAAATGGAGGCTCCCTCTTCTTCTTCTTTCTTCTTCTTCCTGGAGCCAGAGAAGGAGGAGGAGTCCTGCTACTTGTCAGGTCTAGGAAGAAGCTGAGAGGGACCAGGCCTGGTTTGCAGCAGCCCAGGGGCCATGGAGGAGTTTCACCCCCACAACGACGAGGTAGTATTAGCAGAAGCAGCAGCAGCAGCAGTAGTAGTAGCACCAGGGCAACTCAGCACCTCCTCCTTTAATTGTCCCTCCACTACTTCCACCTCCTTCTCTCCATTTTGAGCATGAATTTATATACTATATGGGTGCTTTTAGCTCTTTATTTCTTGACCAGTTCCAAAAGGTCCTCCATTTTGAGCATGACTCTGAAGCATGGGGTTTATTATCGTTACTAGTGTTATTTAAAGCTTTTCCTTGGTCATTCCCTCTCTTTCTCTCCCCCCTCCCTCCATTTTGCAGTGGCTGGTCCTCCTTGGCATGGAGGACATTCCTGGTCACCCAAGTGAGAAATCTCCTTTCCCCTTCAGGAAGAGAAAGCAGGGCCTGTCCTCCATTTTCAGCCTTCTGTCCAGGAGGAATCCCCCTAATGGCAGGGTGACCAGGTGTCCTCTTTTCCAGGCCATGCCCTACATTTTAAATCTTGTGTCCAGGAGGAATCCCCCAATGTCCTCCATTTTGACAGGATGACCAGCCATCCACCTTTTCCAGAGCCTGTCCTACATTTTTATCCTTTTGTCCATGAGGAATCCCCCAGTGTCCTCCTTTTTTGACAGGGTGACCACCTGTCCTCCTTTTCCAGGCCCTGTCCTACATTCCTGCCTTGTTCTGTCCAGGAGAGATTACAAAACATCTTCCATTTTGAGCATGATTAAGAAACATTTACACCAGTGTTTTTAGCTTGTGTAATGTCCTACATTTTTATTGAAAGCCCTACATTTTGGGTTACCTTGTCCTCCTTGGCAATGAGGACATCTGGGTCACCCTTGATGGGGGGGGCTCCATTAAAAAAAGGAATTTTATTTATTTATTTGGGTCACCAGTCATATAGCTGGCCCTGAGCCTGACTTTCTTTAAAAATCCTCCCAGAATGCTGTCATTTTGTTTTAATAATAATAATAATAATAATAATATTTTTGGGGATAACAAAGGCTTTGTAAAAGTGCTTCCCAGGCATGAAAGGGGATTTTTTTTTTTGTACCTGATAAAAAGAGACTGCCATTTTTATTTTATTTTTTTAGTATTACTGGTTTAAATGGTAAAGCTCTCCACTGCGAAAACAGTAGCATTTAGGTTGCATCCGCACTGCAGAAATAATCCAGGTTGGTGCCACTTCTAATTGCCATGGATCAATGCTATGGAATTCTGAGGATTGTCCTTTTGTGAGACATTCAGTCTGGATCCATACTGCAGAAACAATCCAGGTTGACACTGCTTTAGTTGCCATGGCTCAATGCTATGGAATTCTGGGGATTGTATTTTGTTGTGGCACCAGAACACTCTGACAGAGAAGGCTAAAGGTCTCCAAAAACTACATTTCCCAGAATTCCATAGCATTGAGCCGTGACAGTGAAAGTGGTGTCAGACTGGGTTATCTCTGCAGGGTGATTCCAGGCTTAGCCTTCTCTGTCATAGAGCTCTGGAGCCACAAGCTACAAGTCCCAGGATTCCATAGCATTCAATCATGACAGTTAAAGCGGTGTCAGACTGGATTATTTATGCAGTGTGGATGAACCCTTGGTCTGCTGGTTGATTTAGGTCCAAATCACACTGCAGAAATAATCCATTTTGAGATTGCTTTAATTGCCTTGGCTCAGTGTTAGAGAATCCTGGGAATTGTGTAGTTGTGGCATCAGAGTTCTTTGACAGAGAAGGCTAAATGTCCCACAAAACTACGGTACTCAGAATTCCCTAGCATTGAGCCAGGGCAGTTAAAGTGGTCTCAAACTGGATTATTTCTGCAGTGTGTTTTGGACTTTAGGCTACCGTCCTATATACACCTGAATGGGCTTTTCGTGGGTGTACGTACTGCCTGAGGAATTAATGGCTGGTTTTGTATGGACTAGTTCTCTGGTGTGCCAGGATATTCCTTCAGTGTGGTGGCATTTCAAACATGCAACACCCTCCTCACATGCACTAAAGAGGGAGGGAGAACTACGTACTTGGTTCTGTTACACATATATAAACTGAACCTAATTTCTATTTTAAAATGCTCCATTTCACTCTCTTGGACTGACACAGTGAATTTCAGGGAAGCCTCCATCTGTTCCTTAAACCTGCTTGTCCTCTTGGCCCTTTTGTTATTGTTGTTGTTGTTGATATAATGCTAAAAAACCTACAAAACTTGGGCATTCGCTAGGAGAATGTAATGTGTTAGGTTGGATGCATACCCTGGAGTCCAATGTATGATTTTTAGAATGCAATCAAAAATAGTAGATGCATCTTGATGCATTTGAAGAATGTGTTTTTATTTGGCTTTTATGCATGTGGTTTTCTATTATTATGATTATTTTATATAGCGCTGTAAATTTACACAGTGCTGTACATACAATCTTATAATTGGACGGACTGATCCCTGCTCTCAGGCTTACAATCTAAAAGAGACAACACAAAAGGAAAAGGGGAAGATGGTGGGAAGGAGTTGAGGTCCAGTGATTCTTCTCTCCTTCTGGGGAGATGGACTGGAGGGAGAGCACGGCTTCTTTAGCTCTTTTGGTTCAGTTTTATTTTATATATTGTTCTGGAATTAAATTTAATAATAGTTGATATCAAATGTTTGACTAAAAAACTGTTAGTTTTTTATTGTTGTTATTGTTATTATTTCAGATGACCTTTAACACTGAAGAGGCCCACAATATTATTAAAGATGTAAGTTATTTCTTTTACTATATTTATCTTTTTGTGTATTTTTTTATACACAATTGCTGACAGAATGCATTTCTTAGCCATTTTGTGTTTCCATATTTAAAACACAGTCAGCCCTCCATATTGACGGATTCTTTATCCTGGGATTCAAGCCCTCACAGTTTGAAAATATTTTAAAAATATATAAATACCAAAAATATTTTAAAAATATATAAATACCATTTCATTATGCCATTGTATTTAATGGGGTTTGAGCATCCATGGGTCAGGAGGGCGGTTTCCTGGACTAAAGCTCAGCGGATACTAAGGGCCTCCTGTAACCCTGAAAAACTTTGGTTGTAGTCTTGTATTCAGTTACCTGGAAATAAGTCTCAGTGAAACTAATGGAATATACTGCTGAAAAAACTTGCATTCACCAGCAAGAGGTTCCTTTGAAGTGCGATATTTTCTAATCACAGAAGAACAATACTGAACAGAAACCTGTGTCAGTAACTATTTCCAGACAAGATTGATATGACTTCCGGTGGCATGGCGGAGCGATAACCTACCCCCTAAAGTCACTCCGGGAGGGAGGTTGCCGTTCTCAGGATTTTTGAAGAGAAAACGAATCGCTGCATAATACAAAGTGTCTCCCCAGAAAGGGGAGAAGGAGAGGGGCTCAATAGTTGCCTTCAGTGCTCCGAAGCGGCCCGGGAATCGGGGGAAACGAGGCGACCGAGATCAGCCGGTGAGAGACGCCGTAGGAGCATGGAAAAGGCCTGAGCTAGCCAGGTCCGAGAACGGGCCGCCGCTTCGCGGCACAAGCCCCGCCGCCGCCGTTTTTAACTTTAACTTTTCAGAAACAAAAGTGACTCCTTTTTCCCTTTCGGGAAAATACCTTCTGAGGAGAAACTTCTCTGCGACAGATCGGATCTGAACAATACGAGTCAGCAGGATTGTGCTTAACTAAAAAGGGGTAAAACGGATAAAACTTTTAATACCCTTTATTTTCTTTTTTTTCTCGTGCATGTAACGCCAACAGGACAAAGCTACTGAAAAACAGAAATTTTTTGCCTTACTATTCAAACAGCAAACAATTAAAAGACAGAGGGACAGAGGGGATATATTAATCCAAACCTTTTAACTTTGTAAAATCGGGATCCCGTTCCGCTCTGCAGAAACCGAATTTAACAAAAGGCTTGGACGGACAAGGGGAGAAGGTTTCGCCATCTTGGACACTTGAGACTCTGGTTATTGTCTGGGACAGAAGTACTAATCGAAAGTGACTATTTAATATACCCTGAACGCAGACTTAAAAGCGAAATAAGGGGAAGAAACTGTACTTAAATTTCTTTATTCTCGAGAGATATGGAAATGGGGACTGGTGCCCGCCGCTCGAATTGGATGGACTAAGATTCTCCCTGGATGGCGAGAAGAAACAAAGTAGAAACAAAGCAACATCGGGACACCGAAAGTGCAAGTGTTGGGAAGAGTGATACTTTGTAGAAAATCGGACACTTTTTGTTTCTTGCTCTCTTTTTGTTTTCTTTTTGTGGGATTCTTTGGGGGAATCAACTGGAAGAGGAGGGGGGGGAAGTACTAATAAGGCTACAGGGGGAAAGAATAGGAAAAAATAACTGAAGCAGAAGGGAAAGCCCATCGAATTGAATCAGCTCCAGGCTTGATCCTCAAATAAGAGGGAAAAGAGGAAGGGGAAACAGGGAGGGGGGATTAACTAAGTGAGACAAAATCAACTATTGGGAATAAATTAAGTAATAAATAATAACATTACCTGCTTTAACAAGTTTGCGATTGGGGGAAACAGTTGAAAATTGTTTGAAAAAAAGAAATAAGAAGGGAAAGGAAAGAGAGAAAAAAAAAGGGAAACTAAGTAAGATAAAATTATTTTACAACTTTAGTTTGATCTAATATATCATACTTATATATTGTATCTTATATATCCTATATACAGAGTATTGTCTTTATTGCTTTATTACTAATAGAAGTGTGTTTCAATAATTGCATAAAATTGGGGAAATAAGAAAGGAGGGAGAATACTAGCTTTATATCGCTTCCTATATATATAGTACATTGTTACTAGACTGGTTTTTTTTTTAATGTTTTTTTTTTTTTAGTATGATAAGGAAACTGGAGTGACTCTAATCCCTATATGCTGTAGTAGCAAACTGTTTGAATTATTATATTAACATAAAACTGATTTAGATATAAAGAGACCAGCATAGAACTGTATTACTCATTTTTTTCTTTTCTTCTTCTTCTCTGAATTAATTATTTAAATTTTGCAAGCTATTTCACTCTGCTCTTCTAAGTTCTCTAATCTATAAAGTTTGAAACACTTCTCTCTTCCCCTCTTCCCTTTTTCCTTTATTGCTAGCTGATTAAGTGATACTTAATATTGAAACAAAATACGCTCAAAATATATAGTAGCACATATATATAATACTCTAAGTATTTCTATTAGGTACAACTAGGAAGATAAGAGGGGGGGGGGAAAGGAAAAAAAAATCTCTTTTCCAATTACATAGGTAGACAAATATATATTGAATTAAATTAAGTGTTTGAATAGAAATTTCTCATAGATCTTGATTCTAAACTGCAATTCATTATTTGAGAAAATTGATATTTGCATTTCTTGAAGTATATTCTCCCTTTTTTACTCCTTGTAGTGACTATTTACCTGATCCAATATATCAAGAAAAAGACTATTTACCTGATCCAATATATCAATCTACTCAACACTTACAAAACTAAAACAAAACCAAAAACCTGATATTTTTTAACTCAACAATAGCTTTTCATAACACATAATTCAGAACAATCATAAGCCAGAAGCATCCATATAAAACATACCAGAACATATATAAAAAACAAACGGAACTCTAGTATCCAGCTAAAGATTATTAGATTCTTGAGGCACATCAGCTATTGTATACTTTGTAGATTGGGACAGTAATTGGGACTATCACAAGTGTGATCAAGTGTGATCAATTTGATTATAAGCTAAATACAGGCTCGAGCAGACAAGATTTAAGGTATAAGAACGAAACTTGATCAGATTGTAATTAAAATTGATTATTTTGTAGAAAAATAAGAGAGAAAAGAAAAGGAGAAGAAAAAGAAAAAGAAAAAGAAGGAGGTGGAGAAAGAGGAAAAAGAAAAATATAAAGAAAGAGAAAAATAAGAAGGGAAGGAAAGAAATAGAAGACAATGGCCTCAACAAGAAGAGAGAAAGAGAGACAAGCGCAAGCCTCAGCAGCAATGGCATTGACGAACCAAAGGAGACTTTCTACACCAGACTCCAATACCAACCTAATGGAAGAGATGAAAAGACTCCATATGGAGCTAAAAAAAGAATTAAAAAGTGAGATTTGGGAATCAAGAGAAGAAACGAGACGGGAAATAAGGGAGTCGAAAGAAGAGACAAAAAAGGAACTAAAATACGAAGCAAATAAGATAAGACAAGATTTGGATAAGATTAACAAAGATATAGAAAAAATTACGGGGAAAGTAGAAAAAATAGAACAAAAGACAAGGAAAATGGAGGAAAAAATAGAAGATCTAAATAAATACCAACAAGAAGATCAGGACGCAATATTAAAATTGGAAATCAAACAAAGAGAAAAATGTGTAAAATTGAGAGGACTACCGGAACAGGCCAACGAAAATCTTTACCACTCCTTAACACCTTACTTGGCAAGATACCTGGATGTGCCAATGCAACAGATGCAAACGGAAATAGATAGGATGTATAGATTAAATTCCAACACGGCTAGAATCAAGAAAGTTCCAAGAGACATAGTAATCTACTGGGTAAGAAAACAAATGAAAGATAATTTCATTCAAAAAAATTTCAAAACGAGATTTGTAATAAAGGGAACAGAAATCCAGGTATTCAAAGACATTCCGGCAGAAATACTAAGAAGAAGGAAAGACTATCAGTTTTTAACTGAACATCTGAAACGATACAAGGTTCCCTTTAGGTGGGAAGAAATAGAAGGCTTAACAGTGACTTGGAACCAAAGAAGACACAAACTAAATACAGTAGAAAAAGCAGCTGAATTTTGGAAGGAATTTAGAAAAGAAATATCTAAACGCCGTACCAACATGTTCGAAGATGGAAAATACCCTGAAGAAAGAGAGGATGATAGGCAAAACATTGGGAAAATGACAGAAGAAAAAGAAGAAGAATCCTTATCGGGAAGCGAAAAAAACAAAGGAGCAATAGGACTTGACAAAAGGATTATTGAAAGTGAAGAAGATAGTAGAGAAGAGGAAGAAGAAATAGAATTGGAAAAGGAATCTATAGAAGAAAGAAACCGGTAACAACAGAGAAAAATCAAGGACTAGAGAGGGGGGGGGAACCTAAGTAAGGTAGAAGAGAGAGGAAGAGAAGAAAGGGGGGGGGACTTAAAAACACTTACCTGAAAAGAAGTTAAGTTGTTAAGATGAGGATCTTGACATGGAACACAAAAGGTTTGAACCTAAAAGGGAAAAGAAAAAAAGTGAATTATTATTTAGAGAAATTAAATTGTGACATTGTCTGTATTCAAGAAACCCATATTAAAAAAACGGAAAAAAATCTAATTAGATTTAAAAACCTAGGGAATGATTTTATCTCGGCAACGAGACAAAAAAAAAGGGAGTGGCAATATATGTGAAGCGCAATATTCAGGCGAAAGAAGTGCTAAATGACAACAGTGGACATTATTTAGGCGTAGAAATAAAATGGCAAGGGGAAAAAATCATAGTAGTAGGTATATACAGCCCACTAGAAAATAAAAGCTTATTTTATGATAAAATCTACAGAGAACTAAGTAAATTGGAAAATGACAAAATTATAATATTGGGAGATTTTAACGGAGTAGTGGAACCACAAATAGATAGAAAATCTGACAATGAAATAAGAAGTTATCAAGGGAAGCTACCAATGTCTTTTTTTAAGTTAGTCGATCAATATGGTTTGTGCGATATCTGGAGACTACATAATAAGGGAATTCAAGACTTTACATTTTATTCGCATAGACACCACTCGCTGTCAAGAATCGATATGATCTGGATGCCCATGATATTTAGTAAACTTGTCAAATCTATAGAAATATTACCAAGGACAATATCCGACCACAATGCTTTAATACTAACCTTTAATCAAACGAAAAAAATACACACATGGAAAGTAAAAGACTTTGTACTATTAGATAAAAATTTTGTAGAAAAAACAAAAGAAAAAATAGTATTATACTTTAAAGAAAACTTGACCCCAGAAGTAAAAATGATTGATATCTGGGACGCAGGGAAAGCAGTTTTTAGGGGATTGTTAATTAACCAGGAGGCATTCACCCAAAAAAAGAGAAAAGAAAAAGAAAATGAGATATTAGAATTGATAACAATAAAAGAAAAAGAATTAATCAAAAATCCAGGGAATACTAAAGTTCTAGAAGAATTAAATATACTCAGAAAACAAGAAAACAAAAGAAATACTTTAGAAATAAGTAATAATTTGAAAAAGGCAAAACAAAAAAATTTTGAGCATGCCAACAAAATAGGAAAAAATCTAGCTGAACTGATGAAAAAAAGACAGATTAAAAGAACAATTCTGGAAATAAGAGAAAAAGACACTTTAATTAACAAACAAGAGGAAATCAAAGAAGCTTTTGAAAGGTTCTACGCAAATCTATATAAAGAACAAAGGATAGACAGAGAAAAAATCCGAGAATATTTAAACGAGCAAGATGAAACATATGAATGCCCGTCGAAACAACAATCTGAGGATTTAAATAAAAGAATCTCATACGAAGAAGTTATGACTGCTATACAGAATCTAAAAGACAACAAAGCTCCAGGCCCAGACGGATTCAACGCACTCTTTTATAAAACGTTCAAAGAAGAACTTTGTGGCCCCCTACAAATGACAATGAACGCGATTTTGGAGCAAGGGATTCCCAAATCATGGAGAGAAGCGGACATAGCTGTAATCCCAAAAGAAGGAAAGGATACAAAAGAAATCATAAATTTTAGACCTATTTCATTATTAAACATAGATTACAAGATATTCTCTTCTATTTTAGCCACAAGACTGAAAAACTATCTAAAAGATTGGATTGGCCCGGAACAAAGAGGATTTTTACCGCAAAGGCAATTAAGAGATAATATAAGAACAGTCCTAAATATCTTAGAAATATACGAGAAACATAGAGAGAAAGAATTGGGTTTGCTGCTACTAGATTTGGAAAAGGCATTCGATACAGTCAACTGGAACACGATTTTTGAAATTTTGAATAAAATGGAATTAGGGAAAAATTTTATAGGCTGGATAAAAGAGATCTATAAGGAACAAAAAGCGAAAATTATAATCAATGGAGAAAGAACGAATTTTATTAACATTAGCAGAGGAACTAGGCAAGGCTGCCCACTGTCCCCACTACTCTTTATAGTAGTAATAGAAAGACTACTAAAAAGAGTGAAAAATGATGTATATATACAAGGTGTAAAAACTAAAAATTACACAACCAAAATCAGAGCATTCGCAGATGACCTTGCAATTTTTCTAAATAACCCCTGTAACAGTATATGTAGGTTGAACGAGTTAATTGAAAAATTTGGCGAGATCTCAGGATGCAAACTTAATAGGGAAAAATCAGTAATTATAACCAAAAATATGTCTAGAGATAAAGAAAAGAAGCTAACAAAACTTTCAGGAATAGAAGTAAAAAAGAAGGCAAAATACTTAGGAATTGTCATTTCCAAAAATTTAGGGGAATTATTTGAAAACAATTACAAAAAAACATGGAAAGAAATTAAAAAGAAATTGGAAAATTGGAATAGATTACAATTATCACTTTTGGGAAAAATAGCAGCGATCAAAATGTCAGTCTTACCAAAAATGTTATTTTTATTTCAGAATCTCCCCATAGTAATTAAAGATTCTTTTTTTAAATTCTGGCAAAGGGACCTGAGCAATTTTATCTGGCAGAAAAGGAGGCCAAGAATTAGACTCAAACTAATGCAAGACACAATTGGACGGGGAGGGCTTGGGCTACCAAATTTAAAGTTATACTTCGAGGCGTGCTGCATGGTTTGGTTAAAAGAGTGGATAACTCTAAGCAACAAGGAACTTTTAGATCTGGAAGGAGAAGATTTAATATTTGGCTGGCACGCGTATCTAGGATATAACAAGATTAAAGCGAACAAAAATTTTAACATCCATTGTATTAGAAAATCATTGCTAAAAGTTTGGGAAAAATATAAATTTAGGATTATGCCAAAAATGCCACTCTGGTTCTCCCCACAAGAAGCCATCCAAAGGACAGAGACAAGACAGAATTTAAATTGGCTTACCTATTCACAACTGTTGGAAGAAACCGAGACAGGTAATTTGGTTATGAAAACACTGCAGGAAATAAAAGAAAAAGGCTATAATTTAAATTGGTTTGGTTATTGGCAAATTAAAGAACGATACAAGCAAGACCTTAAAACATTAGGCTTTGAAAAAGAGAAAAATGACTTTGATAAAATAATACTAGAGGAAAACACTAAATGGATAAAAAAATTATATAATTTACTTTTGGATTGGTTTGAAGAAGAAGAAATTGTAAAAGAAAATATGATACAATGGGCGAAAAATTTTGGATACTCAATAAACTTGGAAAAATGGGAAATAGTTTGGGGAAAAAGATTAAAATATTCGGCCTCCCAAAACCTAAAAGAAAATTTCTATAAAGTTTTTTATAGATGGTATCTGACGCCAGACAAGATATCTAAAATATACAAAACTGGAAATAATCTTTGCTGGAAATGCAAACAAGAACCAGGGACTTTATACCATTGCTTATGGACCTGTAAAAAAGTTAAAAGATATTGGATCAGAGTAAATGAAGTAATAAATTCGGTAGTAGAAAACAAATTAAAATTTGCACCAGAAACTTACCTCTTGAATATGTGGGATGAAAAATTAGACAAAGATCACGGAAAAAAGTTATATTATTTGATATCTACTGCAAGGCTTACTTTAACGCAAAAATGGAAAAACAAAGATGTACCAAACCTCAAAGAATGGCTCATTAAGGTATTCGATATAATAGAAATGGATAAAATCACTTCGCTAATAAGAAATCAAGAAATGGATGAAATAGAAAAGGAATGGGGCAAAGTATTAGACTACCTAAAAAAGGAATGGGGCAACTCAGCAACTATAGGATATGATGTGAACTCTAGACTTTAATAGGGAAGTTACAGAAGCTACAACAGGGAAGGTATAGAAATCTACATGGTCCCAATTGAATAAAAGGTAATGATAACAAAACTATTGAATAGTAAGAAGTAACAATTGACTAGAGCTTAAAACAGTAGACAGCTATGGGTATCTATCATAAATAAACTACAAATAGAAAGGAAGGGAAAAACCACTTGAAATATCAATCAGAACATATTATAATATATGATACGCAGAGAATCAACTGATCGAAAGCTTTGGGCAATCTCTAAATAGACTTGTAAGAAGAGTGTTACTCGGTACGATAAACAAATATAGAGAAAGATACAGGAGAATTATTTCTAAGAAAGACTTATATACACACATATATATAAAAGAAGGTAAGATATGGATGCAATGATACCCAGGGGGAAAAAGGAAAGAAGTCAGGAATGAAAGGTTGAAGAGTGAAAGAGTTAAGAATGAAGAAAGAAAGGTTAAGCAAGTAGATGAGGGTTCGAGAAAGTAGTATGGAACTAGGAAGGTAGAAAGAGAAGAGAGAATGAGAAGAGGGGATGAAGGATAAAGGAAAGGTTAGATATGGTGTAATTAGACTGGCCTATTCATGGAACTTCCTAAGAGGATCCAGACAATATTGTCATCTGTTTGTAGCTGTCCTGTGTCTCCTTATCACTGCATGGCAGGAGGTTAGACTGGATGTGGTCTCTTTCAACTCTATGATTCTATTCCTTTACACCTGTCATTCTTCTAATCACTGTGTGTAGACCGAGAGAGAGAGAGAGAGAGAGAGAGAGAGAGAGAGACTGCATCCACACTGCAGAAATAATCCAGTTTGACACCACTTTAACTGCCATGGCTCAGTCCTATAGAATTCTGGGAATTGCAGTTCTGTGAAACATTTAGCTTTTCTGTCAGAGACCTCTGGTGCCACAACAAACTACAGTTCTCAGAAATCCAAAGCATTGAGCTATTGCAATTAAAGATGTGTCAAACTGGATTAGAGAAAGAAAATATGCAATACCAGAATAATTCCTTTCAACCACTTGTGCTACAGCTAGCATTGGGAAGCATCCTTAATGCTCTGTAATGCTAAGCAGTTTAAATGGAGGCTGAGGCTGCAGTCCTGCACAGTCCAGCTACTTAAGCCTCTTTGAAGTTAATAGGATTTTTTTCCTGCAGCCATTTAAGCATCAGATTGAAAGTAAATTGTATGGCCCCTCTGCAGACCAGCTGCCCAGTATACTGAGACAATAAGATCACCCTGTAGAAAAATCTTAGAATTGTAGCATTAACAACAGCATATCCACAGCAGTTGGACACTCATATTGTCACTCATATTGTCTTTTGATTCGGTTCTGCAGCCTCTTCTTCCATTTGCTACTTAATTTTTACTGCTAGGATGGGAACTGTGTAGAAAGTTCAAAGTTACTGAATTATGTCTCCTGATTTTGGAGCTCCAAACTAGAAACATAAACAAATGAGAACCTATCTCTGACATCCAGGTTGCCTTGTAAACCATTCCAAGGCTGAGCTAGAATGCTTCTTTATTTAAATTTTCATACAATTATTTATTGACATTTTAATCCCTCCCCTTCATTTTCAGTGCATAGAAGGTGTCCTGGGCAAGGCAGATTACAATCATGACAGCGTCAATCAATGGACTGCAGCTATTGTTGAACAATCTTTATCACATCTGGTAAAACTGGGGAAAACATACAAGTACATTGGTAAGAATCAACATACATATCAATTCTGTTGTTATTTTTGGTTAAATTTAATGTAAGAGATGGGAGAAATTATTGCCATGCTTTCTTTTATATGATATAATGTAAGTTCTAGATAATAAAACATATTGGTTCTGCCTTGTAGCACAGGAAAAAAAAACTTTGCTCTGAGCTGTTTTTTTCCCCTGTACTAAAATGGGATACAGTGGATTCTTTTTTCCTCCTGAAGCCTGCATCTTAAATTTTAGTTTCTAATGGGTATTCTTTAGCATCTGATAGAATAATTTTGAAAAATCCAGAAATAAGTTCAGCTGAAATCAAGGGGAGTCCAAGTAATAGACTTATGATTGGAATGTCCAGACTGTGCTTTATGTCTCTTTTTCCAGTTACTAAATAGCTCTACAAAACCTTTATTAGAAAACTATGTAGGTATGAGTGATTTATCTGTTTCTTTCTTCATTAATAAACATTAGCTGCACTTTCATCCTTTAGTGACCTGTGCAGTGATGCAGAAGTGTGGAGCTGGTCTGCATACAGCAAGCTCATGTTTTTGGGATACTACAACTGATGGTAAGTGCCCACTAACGGAATTAAAGTGTTCGGCTTTTTTCTTTCATTATAAAAAGCAACACCTTATCATTGATTATTGCAAAACATTGTGTAGATATTCAAAGTCTGTTTTACTTGGCAATCAGGATGCAATTGGTGCTTCCAGAAATCATGACATTTTGGCTAAAGAACACATTAGACATATCAGCTGTATGTTTCCTCAGACTTCTATTTTTGAAATGAAAAGCAGAAATGAAGATGCCAGCCACAGCTGCTGGTGAACTGTCAGGAATCTAGAACACGGCCTCGTAGCCCAAAAAACCCACAGAAAACTATTTACTTGTTTGTTCAGTCATTTTCTTGATTGCCAACATAGTGTTACCTTGAGAGATTTTCTGGTATTACAAGACTGAGTATCCCTGATCTGAAATGCTTAGGACCCAAAGGTATTTTGGGTTTTGGAATATTTGCACATAGATAATGAGATATCTTGGGGATGGTGCCTGACCTAAACATTTATTTATTTATTTTATGACTTATATACATAGTCTGAGGGCAGTTTTATACATAATATTTTAATTACTTTGCGCACAAAACAAGGATTATGTACATTGAAGTATCAGAAAGTAGAGGTGTCTCTCTCTCTCTCAGCCAACTATGGGGACAATTTTGGATTTTGGAGTATTTTACATTTCAGAATTTCAGATAAAGGATACTCAGCCAGTATTACTGTATATATTTGACTATAAGTTGACCTCGTGTATAAATCGAGGGCAGGTTTTGGGGCCAAAATTATGGATTTTGGTATGACCTGTGGATAAATTAAGGGTAAAACCTAGGGGCATGTAACAAAGGATATTCATTTAATTTTATATGAAGGATTCCACCTCCCATGGTGGAATTCAAGGCAGGATATAAAGGATGAAGCAAAGGAAAGCAATGCCAAAGAACTTGCAAAATTCGAGCAGGCGTAACTGTTTGTGCTAACACTAAAGTCTGGATGGATGAGAGAGTAGAGAGGAGTAGAGTGGGTCCAGCGCTTCCAGGACAGATTACACTCTTGCCTTTCACCAGGGCATGATTCCCTTTTTAAAATAGGAGTTAAAGTACAGGACTTTCACTGACCCATGGATAAGTCGATCCATGTTTTTGGGGGTCAATTTTTTGACTGAAATTTCTAGACTTATGCATGAGTATATACAGTACTTGATCTCATTAGTTATATGGTTATGGGTTTGATGTTAGTGGTTTTGATACAGGGTGCCTGTTGCCCCACAGAGATCAAAAGGTCATCTCATAGATATTTTAAATTTGCATTTGTTTTGAAGGTGTGTTACAGAAGTTCAACAATCACCTAAGTATCAGATTAATGACATCCATGGAAAACACAGGCAAGATTATTTTTTGAGCAATTATCATATGCTGCTGTCATAAGTGCAGTACAATTCAGTTCTTATGAGTTTTTGAAGAAGGTTCTTGATACTGACAGGCAGTAGCAGTACAGTCATTCTATATATGTTTGCTAAGAAATAAACCTCATTTTGTTTAGAGAGGCATATTCTCAAGTGCTGCAGTTTTAGATTGCAGAAGAGTATAGAAGAGGTGTGATATTCCTTTGTGGTATGCAGGGAGAAAATTATTTGAGAAAAAGTCAAGGACAGTTTCTTCAGAAGAGTTTCAATTGGATATGGAATCATTTTTGATAGCAAAGCTTGAAAAAAAAGTACTTTCCTCTTCTTTGTGAAATCCATTTAATTCTAAGTCACAGTGAAGGATAGGCTGTTCACCTGGATAGGTAGTGCTAGTTCATGAGGGCAGAAACTGTTCAAAGTACTCAACTCTTCTCTGTGATGCTTCACTTCTCAGCATGTCTGTTCCAAATCCATAGCTTGAGAACTGAAAGAGAAAAATAGCCTATTGTAACAAGAAAGAATTTCTTTTCTCTGACTGACTGTGTGTACAGGTTCTACGAAAATATGTACTAGTTCCAGCACCAAATCCAAATGGAACTGTTTCCATCATTGTGGTGGTTTATATTTGTGCTCAGTAAATTGCATATTCTAACCTGTCATCATTTAATATGAGACTACCTCTTGTTTTGTGTGGTCATAATACAGTACTGGATAATGTACAGAGATTTCAGCATTAGTGGCAGAGTTTCACACACACACACACACACACACAAAACCATCATGCTTTTCTATGATAAAGTCAAACTCAAGGCATCATACAAATGGGAAAAGGCAGAATAACAATTTAGACAAGCCTAGAAGTAAAACAGAGTTTTGGTGTGCTCCCAAGTACCTGCATGGTAACAGTCATTAACACAAAGACAAAAAGTGCCTTGTGTAGTAGGCTTACCTTAGAGCAGGCCTGCACAACCTGGCAGTAGGTAAGGGCCAAAAATAAAAAAGGCTAAACTTATTTGGGTCGTGGCTTTGGGAAAGTGGCTCGCTTTCCAACTTTTCACTTGAGGGGCGAGCGTTCATCCTTCTTCTACTGCTGCTGCCCAGATCTTTTCCGGGAGAAAGCTGGGTAGCAAAGGAGCCTCAAGGGGAAAGAATTGAGGTCTACATTGTGGATGCAGACTGAAAGAAAGAATCATGAGCTTTTGTAGATTTGAGCCTACTTCCTCAGATGCATGAAGTTTCAGTTAGTCTCAAAGGTGCCTTAGGCAGCCCCACCCCTGGCCTTTAGAGTCCCACATAGCTGCTGCCTGGTGGGACTCCAAAGGAACCACTGCCCCCCGCCTCCAGGCCTTCAGAGTGAGGGACAGGGAAAATGAATAGAGGGGGATTGCTCCACTCCAACTTTAAGCTATTTTCTTATGGGGTAAGCCAGAGTGGCATAGTGATTTGAGCATTGGACTATGACTCTGGAGACCAGGGTTTAATTCCTTGCTCCACCATAAAACCTACTGGGTCACCTTGGGCAAGTCACATGCTCTCAGCCCCAGGGGAAGGCATTGGCAAACTGAACAAATCTGGCCATGAAAACCCCATGATAGGTTTGCCTGAGGGTCACCATAAGTCAGAAACAACTTGAAAGCACACAACTACAAGAACAAGAATGCTTCAAGAAAGAGCCAGTGTGGTGTAGAGGTTTGAGCATTAGACAACAGCACTGGAGACCAGGGTTTGAATTCCTGCTTGGCCACAGAAATCCACTGAGTGATCTTAGGCAAGTCACGTTCTCTCACCTTCAGAGGGAGGTACTGGCAATAGGAGTTAAAGTACAGGACTGTACAAATCTTGCCAAGAAACCCCTGTGATAGATTCACCTTAGTGTTGTCATAAGTCAGAGATGGCGTGAAGGCACACAACAACAAGAAAGTCCCAATAGGAAAGCCAAAGTGGCGTAAAAGTTTAAAAATTGGAAACCAGGGTTTGAATTCCCTCTTGGCCCACTGGGTGACCTTTGGTAAGTCACACTCTTAGCCTCAGAGGAAGGAAAAAGCAATGCCTCTCTGAACAACACGTGCCAAGAAAATTCGGTGATAGGGTCACGATAAATTGAAAAAGACTTGAAGGCACTCACCAAACCCCATTAACTTCAATGGGCTGCAATGCCACACCCTACATTAACAGCGGCTGCTGGTGTGGCAGTGCCTTTGGAGTCCCACGGGGCAGAAACCCCACAGGACCCCAAAGGCTGGGGGGAGGGGAGCCCCCAGAGTCTCATGGGGCAGAAACCCCACATGATTCTGAAGGCTGTGGGGGTGGTGTCTCAGGAGGAGGAAGGAAGTGAAGGAGGGAAGAAAATGGCTACTAGGGTTGATGTTGCAAGGGTGGTAGGACTTGGCGGAGGTCTGCACAACATGCAGCCTTGACTATAGCCACAATGTCTTCCAAATCCTTGCAGGCTGCCCAAAATATTTTGGCGGCCTGCGTGTTGCCCATGGGCCATATGTTCTGCAGGCCTGCCTTAGAGTCACCATAAATGAGAAGCTACTTGAAGGTATGCAGCAACAGGCACTATAGATCAGATTGTACCCCACATCTGTTGCCCAGTTAGCATGTATATTACAGACAGACAAAAAAATATGTAAATAACAACAGCCTGTGTAGACTACCAGTGAACAAAGTTAAATATGTACAGAAATGCAAGCCTGAATGAAATTCCAGCAGGCTGTTGGCATTTACATTTCTTATACATGCTTGTTATATATACTGTTTACATCATTTGTTTCAGGTTGTTTTTGTTTTTGATAAAAGTTATTTTATTTGAAACCTTCCTCATTATATTTGTTGGTATGAATTTAACATATGGGATCTATATCTGATGGGCATTTTTCCAAGTTAATTCTTGTTAATACAGTGGGCCCTCAGTATACATGGACCTGCCATCTGCGCATTTAAGCAAGCAGCTGCGCCACTATTAAGAACAACAGGGCTTCGTAACTACCTCCTGGCCAAGGGCTCAGAAGGCCAGAGAAGCCACTCCTTGCCAGAACACAAAAAGTTAACTTGACTTTTAAAGCCCTGCATGGGCTGGCCTCTCCTTATTTATCAGAGCTTCTTACTCCTTATCTTCCCACTTGTGCCCTCTGTTCTGGTAGTCATTGATGGCTGTCCCAGCCAAGGATTTCTAGTGTTCTGTTCCAGATCCACTCCTTTTCACTTGCTGCCCCTCACTCCTGGAACCTCCTTCCCCCACAAGCATGGTTCATCACCTCTTTAACCAGCTTCAAAACTGAGTTAAAGACAATTCTGTTCAGGGAAGCATTTCCAGACATTACATTATTGTTATCCTATGTTATTTTAATTTATTGTCTGCTGTATTTTATTGTTTGAATGTTAAGATGTATTAATATGTATTATGTTTAATTATTTTCATAGAATGTACGCCATAGGCAGCTTTATTTTATCTATTTTAATTGATTGATTGTACAGCGCTGTGTAAATTTACAGCGCTTTATAAATAAAGCATACTACTACTAATAATAATAAGGATTAAAAGAATGCCTGCTCATCCTTTCCTTTTAAATCTTTTACAGGTGCCTGCACTGTCAGATGGGAAAACCGAACCATGAACTGTGTTGTCAACGTCTTTGCTGTAGCCATTATCCTGTAGCAGACCGGAGAATCTGTACTGAGTTACGCCAAAGCCTTTAATTTCACCTATACTCAGAACACACTTTAAGAATGATTGGATAACAGTTATCAATTAAACTCAAAAGGGGGAAGAAATGTACTTTTGAAAAGTTTCTCCACAAAGTATACATATTATAGCAGAACTTTTCAGTTTATCCTGCTGCAGCTTGCTAAAGAGCAATTGTTATCCTTTTATATATCCATTTTGGTCTAGAGGCCTCTCTTTTCATCTCTTGACCTAGAAGGGATGATATAGCAGTTAAATATACGCATATTTGTACCAAATTGACACTGGCACTTCATACGGGGATTAAGAGAAAATTAATAAGTAAGGAGAAGAAAAGGTTCTTTATAATATATAAACAGTTGGTGAGGCATTTTGTACTGAGTAACCAGAAGCTGGTGCATTAAAAAAGTGCAACATACTGTACATTAAAGAACTGTTAGATTCCTTGGTAGTGTGTCAGCAGTTCCACAAGACAATGGCAGATAACCTTGATCTTTCTGCCTAGAATTTGGGGTTACAATGGAGTGTTGTTTGTTCTTCTAAGATACACATTTAGTTGGTGCTAGTTGATGGTGAGGGTCAGCTGTGGCATTCAGTAGTGCATCATCTGATCTGATTAAACACCCTGGGGCATGGATGGGCTTCATTCATCCTCAGCATACTAAATGATGTGAATCTGCTGGCCTTCTGTTGGAAAACTAATTAATTGAAACAGTTTATTTAATAGTTCTTGTAGCATATTATATCAAGCAGGTTAACAGAACAGAAGAAAACTGAAAAAGTTTTTTTTTTTGTTTTCTTCTGTATGGGAACAATGTATCTAGATGCTAGAGTATTTATTTTTCTCATACAATGCACAAACATTCTGCAAGGGCATGTTGTTATGTTGGAATTGGTTGCTAGTAGTGCTTAATTTTGTATATTGGAATAATTATGAAGATATATTAACCAAATTAAAGGAACCCAATGTGTAACTTTTGGTTCAGCAATTGGCAGCTTAGCCTTAAAATGTTGTGCACTAAAACATACATGGTAATGGAAACTAAGAAAACACTTTCATAATACTGTGGTTCCCTTCATGCAGATACATGTACCAGACTTTTAGGATTGGGATATAAAAGTTTAGAAAGTTTTGCCTAATATCGGTTAGATATCTACAAGGTAAGCATTTCTAACTAAGAGTCAGCCTTTGATTTTTTTCAGATACTTTAGCTGGGTTGTGCCTTCAAATCCCTGCTTGGCCATGGAAACCTACTAGTTGATCTTGGGCAAGTCACATACTCTCAGCCTCAGGAAGGCAAAGGCACCCCCCCCCCAAACAAATCTTGCCAAGAAAACCTTATAATGGTTCACCTTAGGGTTGGGAGATATCTCAAGGGCCATCCAGTCCATCCCCTGACATGCAGGAATAAACATTTAGGTTTCAATATGTACTGTTAGTTAAAATACTGTGGCAAAACCAAGGTTTGCTATCAGGAATGTATACTTTTTTTTAACATTTTCAATCCATGGATGCTTGAATCCATGGATAAAGAATCCATGGAGAAGTGACTGTACTGTACAAGCTACAGTTACTTGGACATGCAGTTGTAAATTCCGCTGAAAGTTAACAGGTCTTATTTTTTTTAGGAAGCATGCATAGTAGAAGCACTAAATATTCTCCCAAGACATAGGGAAAAATAGAAAATTACAGTACAGTCGAGTTGGTAATCTCACTAACTTGAAAAAGTACTCAGAGGGCTGAAACAGACCAGCAAGAAGGGGCAGCTTGAAACCGCTGAAGACAGATTGGGGCTGCACCAGACACATGCTGCGGCCCCAAACTGCCTTGAACCTGATCCTAAAAGGAATGGAAAAGATCTGCTTCTTTTGGGCCAGGAAAGAGATCCGAAGCCCACATCAAGATGCTCTGGTGGCGTGCGGCGTGTAAACGCCATTCTGCCTCAATATCTTGAAACCGCCCATGTCTGGGCAACCACTCAACTTCCAGGCAGTTTCTTTCTTTTCTTTTCTTTTCTTTTCTTTTCTTTATTTGAGTATTTATACCCCGCCCTTCAGCCTTAAAGGCTATCAGAGCGGCTTACAATTATTAATTAGACGGTTCCCTGCCCTCAGGCTTGCAACCTAAAAAGAAATGACACAAAAGGAGAAGGGACTGGTGGGGGGGGGAGGGGATCAGGTCCAAACGTTCTTCTCTCCCTCTGAGGCCTGGACCAAGGTAGATGGACTGGAGGGAGGGCTGGAGCATGCGGTGTATAAACCATTCTCTCAAGTCACCATTTGTTCTGGCCCAAAGACACGTATTTGAAAGTGTATTTAAATTTACAGTCATTTTTTTTCAAAGTTCATACAAAAACTGCACCATTTTGCAATTATTTTTGTCATCATATTTTGCCCCTTTTGAACCATTAAGATTGGTAATAAGTTTTGTCTTTTGCAATTGATTTATTTAAAGCACCAAAGTTTTAGATTTTTTTGTAATTAAATTGTTGCGTATTTAACCAAATAGGGAGCATATTTCAAAAAGTGATAGTATAAATAATTGAATTCTTGAAATTAATATGCATATCTGCTGCAGATCTAGAATAGTTTCATGCAAAGTTTTATTATACTCAGGATTCAGAATTTTTTTCATTTTTTTCTGGGTATAAACTATTTTCATCTTTTTAATGAAACAGCAATTGACAATCTTGAGGCAGAATGTGTTATGGCTGGAGGTAAGCCAGTGGAGTTTGCATGAACGCGAGAATCAGAGAAATGTAGTTTTCAGAAGTGCTTATTAGTGAAGTCTCTCACCAGAAAGCTTAGACAAAGGTACAGTCTCTTTTTGTTTACAGTCGTCCCTCCCTATCCATGGACTTACCATTTGTGGTTTTGATTACTCATGAATGGCAGGCTTGCCCCTCCTTCCCTCCCTCCCTTCCTCCCAGCTGGCGCGGTCTTGCTCCGTTCGGCGCAGGCTTCCTCTGGCTGACGCGGCTGTTATCCCAGCTGTTGTGGCCTTGCTCCTGCTGAGATGGCTGAGGTAAGCCTGTACCAGCAGAGGGAAGGCTGCGCCAGTCGGAAGAAAGCTGCGCTGGTTGAACCAAGGCCACCTTCTGGCTGATGCTGCCTTGCCCCGGCTGGCGCAGCTGTTTTCCCAGCTGAAGCAAGGCCATGCCAGCTGGAAGAAGGCCACGCCAGCCGAGGCAAGGCCTTCCTCCGGCAGGTGCACCTTTGCCCCGGCTGGCACAGCTGTTTTCCTAGCAGCATGGCCTTTCCATGGCCAGTGGAGCCTTGTGACAGCCAGCAACATCATTTCCCCAGCCCCGAGGGAGGGAGGGAGGGAAATATTCAAGTCCCATTTTCCCCAATGGTGTGGGGAAGGGGGTCCAGAACGGAATCCCCCGCAAATTTGGAGGGAGAACTGTATTTGCTAAACCTTTGTCACCTTACTTGAGAATAGCTGTTTTATTAGCCATTGTACTTCAGGTTTCTAAAATATACTTGAAGAAATATAATGCTGAAACATAGAAGCTTGAAAAAAAAAGCCACTACGGCAAGTTTGCACTAGACATTATGCTTGTATTTATTTTAAAATAGCTAAACTTTGTTTTTACTTTTAATAAAGTCTGCCTTAGCTTTACTCTTTGCCTTTTATATAAATTAAAAGAATGATTGCTGGCTTGTATGTTGTCATTCCTTTCTATTCAAACAAATCCACACTTAACATACTCCCGTGATGCTAAGTATTTTTAGACACAATTCCCCAGAAAGTTTACTTGCACAGTTACCTCACTGAAATGTGATTGCTATGAGATCACTAATGAAGAACTGAAGAGCTCTCATTTATTGCTGTACTGTTTCAACAGGAAAATGTCCCAGTCAGTTGAACGCTATATATTTAGCAAGTATTCCATATACAGCATGTTTCATATACACCTTATACAGATTGCCTGAAGGTAATTTTATGCACAGTATTTTTAAAAATAATTTCGTGCATGAAACAAAGTTTAGGTTCATTGAACCATCAGAAAGCAAAGGTGTCACCATTTCATTCAATCATTTTTGGATTTTGGAATTCCTGATAAGGGGTACCAAACTTGTATTGGTTTAGACTTTGTTGTGCTTAGTGCAAGAACAAATAAGTGTTCTTTCAGAATTTCTGAAATGGATGTGACCTCTATGCTTTCCTGATTTTTTTTCATGAAAAGAGGAATAAAATGTTCCATAAAAAATAAAATGAACAAAACCAGAAGAGACCACTGCCTGTATACCTGAAAATCCAATATATCTCTGAGGAAGTGGATTATAATTTGTGAATGCTCTTGCCAACATATATGTGTTAAAGGTGCCAAAAGACACTTTACTGTTTGATCAGAAGATAACATAAGCTTTCAGCTTTTTAATAAGCCTCCCTGATGCTGGAAATCAATAAGTGTTTCCCTGTCAATAGCTGTAATAAATTCTTTACCAAACAACACTCATTTTTCACATCCAGATCAGCTGATTAAAAATATCATGAGTCAGAAAGCAAAACATAAATAAATAGAATCAGGCTCTTAGTGAAATAAGTTTCTCACTAGCAATAAGATATTGTCACACATATCACTAATACTGAACATTATCACCAGGTTTGATTCCTAGAGCATCTTATTTTGTTGAAAAGGTCTTTCTCCTTGTTTGATGGCAAGGCTTATTGGTATCAAACAGAGAAAAGCTAATGCTTCCTGGAATCCTACCATAACTTTTAAAGTTTGGAAAATTGTCTGTTTGGAAATTGGTCTGCCTGAGAACATCCTATCTTATATCTGCCACTGCCTCTCATTTCCACGTAACTCCTTGGCTAGAGCTTAATAAGTTAATATTCCCTCTGGAACATGGGCAGCTATCAGAGAACTACTGCTTAATTTACTTAGCAGGCTTAGCCTGTTTTCTCTTTACCTCCCTCTTGGTCAACATGAATAGGACAATGAAAGAATGGTTTGGTATGCAGGCAAAAGAAGTGGGGGAGAGATGCAGCCTTCCCTTAGAGCCATTGGGAGAAATTCTACATCTCTGTGCATAGAGCATACTTAGAAGAGGCCACTAAGTTGCTGTGTAGTAGGGAAGCTAGTCCACTATTCGGTTTTTTAAATGAAAGGGGTCTTATTAGCATTGGGAGCTCTTCAATCATTTTGTTCCCCTGAAAACATGGAATACAAAGAGCTGTGAAGAATAATGGCTCCCTTGGAACAATGACTCCAGATCACTCTAATGAATCATGTCTATTAAGCAGCTATGAAGAAATGAGACAAGGTACTCAAGTGGAAACACCCATTACTGAATATTAAAATTAGGACTATCCATGCTGTTATATTTCTGATTTCTATGTATGGTTATACAGTTGGCCCTTTTTATCCACGGATTTGAGCATACATGCATTGAAAATATTCCCCAAAAGTATAAATTCCAAATAGCAAACCTTGATTTTCCATTTTATACATGGGACACCATTTTGTTGTGCCATTATATTTAATGGGACTTGAGCATCCACGGATTTTGTTATCCATGGGGGGTCCTGGAACCAAATCCCAGCAGATAACAAAGGACCACTGTAAAATCAGGACAGTGAGGGAAACTGATAGGAAGAGAATCATCTCATTTGAAACGTACTGAAGGATAGTTCTGCAGATTCTAAGGACTGCCAAAAAGACAAATAAATGGGTCCAAGAGCAAATTAAGCCTGAACTATCTCTAGAAGCCAAGACGATTAAAATGAGGCTGTTGTGTCATGAGAAGACATGACTCACTAGAATATAATGCTTGGTAAGGTACAAAGAAGTAGGAAAAGAGGAGGACCACATTACAGGTGGATAAATCAATACTGGAAAACATGCCCCTGAATTGGCATGAACTGAGCAGGGCTGTTGACAGCAGGAGGAGTTGGAGGTCTCCCAAGTTGGTCAACAACAGTAGTTAAAAACTGACATTAAAGTGCATAATGCTACAAATATATGTGGAGTACATCTTTAGTAAACACAGATGGCTTTTTAAAAGAAAATAAATCCAGGTTTAATTAAAAGGAATTGTCAATCAAAAACTCACAACTACATCTCAAAAATAAGCTCCAATGAGCTTAGTGAGACAAGTAAGTGTGTATAGAGATGAAACATGTAAATTATGGCACTTACGGTAGAATATAAGAAAATATGTTTTCATGTGCTGTTGAAGCTGTGCAAATGTGCAAGGTCTGATGATCAGGAGGGTAAGTGAATCTGGGCAAATTGGGTAAAAAATAACCAGTAAAGCCAACATGGCATAGGGTGTTGGACTCAAGACCAGGGTTGAATTCCCAGCTCAGCCATGAAACCCATTGGACAGATAGAAACCTTGCTTGAGCATATATGTTTTCATCAGCTGTGTGATTTAAAAGATGCAGTATGTGTCTTCAATTCACTTGGATTTATGGTAACCCCAAGAATTTTATACAGTTCTTACTCAAGGTTGGTTTGCCATTACAATTCTCTGAAATAAAGCAGTATCTGGTATTCCCTTGCAATTCCCTTCCGAGTATTAACTAGGCCTGACCGATCTTAGCTTCCAAATGGGATCTGATGCCTTTAGTGTATTTAGGCATTTTGAGTGGCGTGGCTTTATATACTGTATAGAGAGAAACATAGCACAGTTTATCCCGCTTAAATTAGCATCTAAAATTAGCAAAATTACTCATTATCATTTGCATTTGCATTTCCAGTGATGGCATTTTGGAAAGAATTGCATTTTGGATGTTTCTAGCACATCAAAGATTTAACCAGTAGGTGGCATCAGCTCTTAAAACAATACTGTGCCAGTTAATACTAGGACCTTAGCAAGCAAAAGATCCATCATAGATGTGGAAAAAGCTGTTTTTAAATGGCATAAGAGCAATGCATCTTTTCTGGAATGGAAACATTTTGCTTTCCATGTCTGTATCCCTTGAAGCATTTTATAAACCTAAGTCATATTGACTAAAATTAGGTGGTTGTTTGCAAGAATCAAGGGCCCTATGTCAATAAATGACTTATTAATTACACTTGTATCCCACTCTTCCATCAAGGAACACACATGATTCTTTCCATTTTATTTCGCCCTCACAATCCTGGAGCAAGAGAGTTCTTGAAAGGCTCATGGCTTAGTATGGAGTTGAATGTTTCTCCTATTCTAACTGAAGGGGGGGGGAGAGAGATCATTTAGCTCACCATATGCTTTGGACTACAACTCTCCCAATCCTTTACTATTAGCCATGGTGGCTAAAGGTAATGGGAATTGCAGCGATGGGCATACCTGGCATATTTAACACCCAGTGTGGATAATTTTTTAACAACCCCCCCAACAAAACGGGTGTGTATGTATTTTAAAAAGTCCAAGCTCCCATCTCTGTTGCTGTCTTCGCTGTCACCACTGTTAATAGCCCATCTCTTAGGGGTGTCCAGAAAAGATGCCTTAGAAGCAGAGGTGGTGAGCTGAGGCCTCCACATTCCTGCAGTTGCTGCCAGCAATCCTCATCACTTTGGGTGGCACCCTATAAAGACGAGCATTAGCAGTGGCAGGAACATGAAGGACTCAGCTCACCACCCTTACCCCAACTGACAATGCTAGTCTCTTTAGGTTACTGCAGCCTTCCAAAAGAACCAATATAGGGCTGAGTTCATATTGCTGCCGCTGCCTCTACTCATATCTTTGTGGTCCTGTGGTGCCCCCGGAACTTTGACACCCCTTCCCACTAGTATCCCCGGTGACAACCCCCTCTGAGGTGTCACCTGGTGCACTCTGAACTCCCTCCAACCCCCAGTGACGACACTGGTTGCAGACCAAAACATCTGAAGGGGCAAGGGTTTCCCATCTTTTCTCTAACTACTGTAACATGTTGCCTGGTTTAACTTTATTTAATCCAGAAAACTGTTCTGAGGGCTTCCAGTGTTGTCTGGCTCTCTGATTTAGAATGCTGCCCAATTCTTTCTTTTAGTAATCCAGGCTGAACTGGAGTAACTGGTTCTCATCCTCTCCAGAGCAAAGCTTGAGAAAGTTACTGACTGGGAGGTTCTGGGAGCTGGATTTTTATTTAAACTTGCTTTTTCTAGTGCTGCTCCAGAGCCAGAAGCCAAAAAGGAATAATCTAGATCCCCTATGGTCACTCCCAGCTTTGAGGAAATAAGTCAGTGCAGGATGTCAATAATGACAATGACTGGAGCATTATAGGGACACCTTGTGCCATTTCTAATATGGGCAACAACTCAGGAGATTATTGAGAAGACAGTCAAGACTCACCACTTCCTCCCTCCTTGCTTATGGCAACAATATACTCCAATAATACAAATACTTCCTGTGAGTTGCATTACTGCATGGTTTAAGTTATTGTTCTCCCTTGACAGGAGCTACAAATACATCCAGTGATGTATGAAGTCCTTGCAAGAAATGAAAAATTTAAAGGATTTTTTTTTTAAATTCCGTAAGGCCAATTGAATAAAATTTTCTAGCAATAAGCAAAGTGAACTAGAAAGTGTACTCTCACCCACAAAGCAAGGAAACACCTGCTGATTCTTCTTTAGGGAAGTGGTTGTTTCATATAATTACAGTTTGGAAATTAGCACACCAACAGGGGATCTTTCATCACCTGCTTGGTTTCATTGCTAATTCCTACAAGGGGAAAGAGGAAATATACCAGCAGTGCCTTCAGCCTAGATGCCCATTTGGACGAGTTTTTGGTTACTGGTTTTCTAGCTGGGTGGTAGGCTTTTATTGTGGTTTATGTTAAACAGATTTTAAAATCATTCTAAGACTCAGGCAATTCAGTCCAACCTGTCAATCTGTAATTGTTTTTATTGATTGTATCCTGCTGCATATATGTTGTTGTTGTGTGCCATAAAGTCAGTTCTGAATTATGGAGATCATAATAATAATAATAATAATAATAATAATAATATCTTTATTTATATACCGCCCTTCCAATGATCAGGGCGGTGTACAGCAAATTCACAAGTTAAAAACAATCCAAGAACAATAAAACAATGTCAACCTAATACAGCTAAACAATGGCAGTACTCCAAGCAGGCTCATAATGAGGGAAGAAGATGACAACGGGGGGAGCACAATCAGGGGTAAGCCTGCTCCAATAAGTATGTTTAAACCCCTTTTTGAACTGGGTGAGAGAGGTGGCCAAGCAGAGCTCAATGGGCAGCGAGTTCCAGAGGCTCGGGGCCAAGATAGAAAATGCCCTCTTCATGGTGGTTGATAGTCTGGCCTCTGGAACTCTTAGTAGTTGTTGCCCGGTAGATCTGAGTGTGCGGGGCGGATTATGTGGGAAGAGGCGGTCCTTCAGGTACTCTGGGCCCAACCCATTTAGGGCTTTATAGGTAATAACCAGCACTTTGTACTGAGCTTGGAAGCGAATAGGCAGCCAATGGATATCTTTCAATACCAGTGTTATATGGCAGGCCCTGGGGACACCAGTGACCAGCCGTGCTGCCATATTCTGCACTAATTGTAGCTTCCGAGTGTGATACAGAGGCTGCCACATGTAGAGCGCATTGCAAAAGTCCAATGGAGAGGTTACCAGAGCATGTTTCAAGGTCCCTCCGGTCCAGGTAGGGGCACAGCTGGCGCAACAGCCGAAGCTGAAAACAGGTGCTCTTGACCGTCGCATCCACCTGAGAAGTAAGATGGAGCGATGAATCAAGGAGCACCCCCAAGCTGCGTACAGTGTCCTTTATGGGAAGCGTGAGCCCGTTCAGGACAGTTGGAACCACCTCCATCCCTGGGCCAGGAGAACCTATCACGAGTACTTCCGTTTTCTCTGGATTCAGGCTGAGTCTGTTTTCCCTCATCCAGTCCATTACCGATTCCAGACAGGCCACGAGAGGAGCGACCCCATCCCTGGTCACTGCATCAGTCAGAGACATAGAGAAGACTATTTGGGTGTCATCAGCTCACTGATAACCCCACGCCCCATGCCTCCGGATGATCTCTCCCAGCGGTTTCATGTAAATGTTGAAAAGCAAGGGGGACAGAATAGCTCCTTGAGGGACCCCAGATCTGAGGGTCCTCTTTTCGGAGCAAACGTCCCCCAGCTGCACCATCTGGAACCTCTCAGAGAGGTAGGACCGGAACCACTGGAGCGCAGTGCCTCCGATTCCCACCTCTACCAGGCGTTCCAGAAGGATACCATGGTCGATGGTATCAAAAGCCGCTGAGATGTCCAAGAGCACCAGCAGGGACATGCTCCCCCTGTCAATGCCCAGACGGAGATCATCAACCAGGGCGACCATGGCGGTCTCAACCCCGTAGCCCGCCCGAAAACCGGTTTGAAATGGATCTAGATAATCCGTTTCATCCAAGATCGATTGAAGCTGGATCGCAACCGCCCTCTCGATCACGTTCCCCAAAAATGGCAGCAGCAAAACTGGCCGATAGTTGTTGTGAACCAGGGGGTCGAGGGAGGGCTTTTTCAATATCGGTTTCACAATGGCCAGTTTAAGGTTGTCAGGAAACTGTCCCTCCCTCAAAGATGAATTGATAATCCGGCGTAACAATGATGTAACAGCCGGTCCCCCCTGTGCCACTAGCCACGAGGGAAAGGGATCGAGAGAGCAAGTTGTTTTCCTAACACTTCTAAAGATCTTGTCCACATCCTCGGTACTGACAGACTCAAACTGATCCAGTACAACTGAGTCCAAGGAAGCTCTAGACACCTCTACTCTGGATTCTGCTTTAACACTGGCATCCAGACCTTAGTTTATCCGAGAGATTTTATCCACGAAGAAGTTGTTAAATTGGTCACAGCAGGCCTTAGTAGGTTCAAGGATCTGGTTCGGGGCAGGAGGGAGCTGAGTTAGCTCCCTCACTACCCTGAACAACTCTGCTGGACGCGACTCTGCTGAACGAATTCTTAGCTACTCGTATCGCCTCTCCATAGTCCTCCCAGAGGTGGTCTAGGAGAGCCTTGTCGGATAAACGCTGGTGTTTCCGCCAGGCATGATCTAGCCGTCGCAGAACCCACTTCCTGGCCCGGAGATCTTCGGTATACCAGGGCTTCTTTTTGGAAGCAGGCATGAGAGGGCGCTTGGGAGTGATACTGTGTATAGCCCTAGAGAGATCCGTATCCCAGATGTTAACTAGGGCATCAACAGTGTCACCATCACTTCCAACCATATATCCCTCTAGGGCTTCTTGGAACCTATCAGGTTCCATCAGTCTTCAAGGGTGGACCATTCTAATTGGTCCGCCACCCCCGGGGGGGGGATCTGGGTTGATGCCTTGATGCTTGCCTCTACCAAGAAATGATCCGTCCATGACAGGGCAGAAATATTAGTAATTTCCGCCCACGGAATTTCCATGTCCGTACAGAAAACCAAATCAAGTGTATTCCCCGCAGAATGCGTTGGACCCGTAACTAGCTGAAACAGGCCCATGGCTGTCATGGTATCCATGAATTCCCGAGCCACACCGGATGGAACATTGTTGGCCGCGAAGGGGATGTTGAAGTCTCCCAGGACTAAAAGCCTGGGAGACTCTAACACCAGCTCCGAGACCAACTGTGTCAGCTCGTTAAGGGAGTCAGCGCACGGGGTGACCGGTAGACCATCAGAATCCCTAGACTGTCTCTAGCCTTCAGGGTCAGATAAATACACTCGATATACGAAGTCTGACGAACATGGTTCCTGGTTAGAGACAAGGTGTTTTTATGCACCAAGGCAACACCTCGCCCCCCCCCCCCGCCCACCTAACCTGTTCTGGTCCTTCACCGAGTACCCGGAAGGTACCACACAGCATCCCCTTCAGGCCCAAGCCAGGTCTCGGTTATGCATGCCAGGTCACAGTTGTTATCCTTGAGCAGGTCATGTAGAATGTGGGTCTTGTTCTTGATGGACCTGGCGTTGCATAGGAGCAGAGACAGGGTTTGTGGTACGGCTGGAGGTCCCTTTGGTTAGGAGGTCCCTTTGGTTAGGACCCTCAGGTCCCTTTGGTTAGGAGAGGGACTGGAAGGAGAGATAGGTATTAAGCATCAATCTCGCCTTCCCTTGTAACACTGGTCCATACTCCTACCGCCATACCTCCCCCTGCCCCACACAACTCGAATGGCAGCCCCGCTCATATCAAGGGAGTTACCCTCTACCTCCCCAACCAATCCTCCTCCCATATCCATAACCCTCCCTCCCCCCAGAAAACAACAATGGTAGCAGAGAGGTGAATCTATTTTGAGGTTTGAATCTAAGGTGAATCTATTTTGAGGTTTTCTTGGCAAGTTTCTTCAGAGGGGGTTTGGCATTGCCATTCTCTGAGGCTGAGAGAATGTGACTTGTCCAAGGTAACCCAGTGGGTTTCATGGCTCAATTGAGATTTGAACCCTAGTTTCTAGAGTCATAGTGCAACACTCAAACCACTATGCCATGCTAGCTACATATAGGGTGGCTATATATAGGTAATATGATACGCAAGAATGAAGAGTTACATCAGGTCTCCACTTCATACAAAGTGCCCATGCATAGGAATAAGTAAAAAATCTCATCTGAGTCCACCTTCCCTCAGTGGTTCAAACAGATACTTCTAGAAAAATGCCAGTACCAATAAGCAAAATGGGACAGCCATTTCATGACAATAGTTGGAGGGCAAGGCAATGAGACCTGTTCAACCTTTCCTGAGCTCTTTGCTATCTGGAAGGGGGTCAACCTCCAACAAACATAAGACCAAACCTGCATTTGGCACATGGAACTACTCATAATTGTATGTTCCCTAGCTGCAGTGTGTGGCTGGAATTTTACTGGTGCCATACATTGGTATATATGGCCTAATCTCAGGTTATTTATGTGAGAATGAGCATAACTTTTATGGCCATTATGGAAGGGGGTACTGAGTACCTTTTTGTGCAATGACTCTCTGTGAATCCCAGCTTACTGGTACTGGTACTTCATGAACCAAACATTAGGTGGAGGACAGGGAGGTTCCTGGGTACCATGCAACTCCAGTTTCACAGCCAGTAGAATGTAGGAGCCTGAGGTCCAGAAGGGTGAAGTCCTTTCCTTTCTCCCAGGTGCAAAATTGTATACTGAGGGTCACCAGGATCATCCAGCCCACCCCAATATTTTGTTTGTTTGCTTTTTTGCCATGGAGGTGCATCACAGCAGCAGAAAGCTTCTTTTAAGTGTGCTACTGAAAACAGCCCTAAATAACCAGAAACCAGGCAGAACTACACAGAAAGTTATATTCAGCAGAATCACAGTCAGTGTTCAGCCGAATCTCAGAGTATCATTGGGGGATTCTGGGAAATGTTGTCCAAAAAGTAACTTCTCCAAGCCCTGCTATTTTATTTTATTTTATTTTATTTTATTTTGCAATGGTGGATTTCATGAGGTAATCACACATCACATTAAGAAGGAAGTTGCATGAAGGGTCACATTGCATTGTAAATTCTTATTGCAATCCTTCCCACTTTACAAGGAGCAAGATACGCAGACAGCTCCATTGACCCAAACAAGAGTTATTTTGATATACATAGAGAGTCCTCCCCCAGCATGTTAACTATAAGCTTATGCACTTCTTGAGAGTCAAAATTCCATTTAGTTCAATGGGGCTGAAACTACAAAGTTAAGCACACTTTCCTAGGATCATGGTGCCACTTAACATAGAAGTAAAATGGTCAAAGGTTTGCTCTTAATTTGTGTAAGCCAGTGATGTGTCTCATTTCTGTTGATATTTTCTGGCTGAAACTCTATGATATACATTTTGAATTTGCATCTCATCTTTATAATAGCCCCAGTACCTAAAGTTCTCTCTGTCAGGAAAAAAGAAATTTGCCCTTCCTAATTCAGTTGAAATTGTGCCTGCTCACTTGTCATATGCCTGTCCATTAGAGCTCAATCATATGAGAATGTTGTATACAGATTAAAGTAATATATGATTGAAAGGAGAAGGAGGAACATTAAAACAGTTGTGGCTCCCCTCCCCATCTGTTTAGATGGAAGAATTAAGGGCTTTTTGAAGTTTGTCAGTTAACTTTGTATCTGTATGGAGATCTCAACATCTAGTTGTCTGGGCGTCCATCTCATGAACCATTGTAAAGTCCAAATAGGCAGAGTAACCATCAACACTTCATTTAAGTACTTTTAAGTCTTAAGATCTCAGGCAGGGTTGCCAAAATTCTTTCCCACAAAACCGGGACAAAAGTATATGGGACTGGATTCATCTTGCTGACATTCCCCCCCCCCCAAAACCACGCCACATTTTGACATTTAACGTTGTTTTATTGCATCTTTCAGTAGTGATTGTTGTTGATGATGGTGATTTGTATATTGTCATCAGTTTACATTGCAGGATTTGTAGTTTGCTGGGGCACAAGAGTTCTCTGGCAAAGGCCACAAAGCTCACAAAACTACAAATCCCAAAATTCCATAGCACTGTGCCATGGGAGTTAAAGCAGTATCAAACTGCATTATTTCTACATCACAAATTAAATCTATGTTTCTGTATGCTAGCTGCTTGGAAGGGAATTTAACAAAGGTTTTCTTTTTTCTCTTCACTCCTACGATGGGGTGGAGAGAAGCTCCCAAGCAGCCACCAGAGTAAGAGGGACTCCCTCCTACTCTGGCAACTGCTTGGAAATGAAATTCTAGCACCTGAAGCAGCAGCATCACACATTTACCAAACACAACAACTGTCCTCATCTGCTTGGAGTCTTCGCTCTCTTCCTTTCCTACTTTCCCTTCCTGCCTTCTGGACTGTGGGTCTGGCACGCCTGCACAGTACCACCCAGAGCCTCAAGGATGAGATTATGAGTCCAGTCTATTAAATCTCACAGGTGCGGCTCGGGAGGTCATGGAGTCCATGACAAACATGGGCCTATCCCAGTTAGTCTCTGGATCCACACATTATGCAGGTCATACACTCGATGCAGTCTTTAGTATGGAACAAGAACATCCATGGGCGGAGGTAACTCAAACCTGTGCATTGTCATGGACGGATCATTTCCGGATCAAGGCTGAACTAAGAGCCACTGTCCACCCCACCGGGGGTGGAAGACCCATTAGAATGGTCCACCCTCAAAGGCTAATGGAACCTACTGGTTTCCAGAAAGCCCTAGAGGATCAAATGGTTGGTAACGCCGGTGATTCTGTCAAAGCTTTGGTCAATACCTGGAACACCGATCTTACCAAGTCTATCAACACGATTGCACCCATATTATTATTATATTATAATATTATTATTCTCATGAGATTTCACTACTATCTTCATGAATTTGGGTTCTGCTGCTTTAACCAGTCCAGCCAGCTAAGGACATTTTACAGACCTTTCAATCTGGGAGTTTCCCAGTTTTCTGGGACAAATGACAAGCCTAATTTTAGGTTATCTATGTGAGAATGAGCATGTTCTCTGTTGTGTTTTTAGGCCAGTAAATTATTTTGTTTCTGTATAAGAGACCCACTTCATTCATAATTTATAATTCATAGAATTATAGAGCTGGAAGAGACCTCAAGGGCCATTGCTGAGGACTCCCAAGACATAACTCAAGATTTAAAACAACAACACTAATGATACAATACCTGAACACTGAACCATTAACAGTTACAGTTAACTCCACATTCACTGGGGTTGGGGGTGAAGGACCTCCGTGAATGTACAAAAACAACAACACATATATTAAAATATATATTATTTTTACCTAAAAGAACACTTCTCTAGGAATCTCCAGGTCTTCCAGTGCAAGGGAGAACATTGGCCAGAAGTTGACCATAGAAACATAGTGGAGGACATACAAATGCCTAGAGAGGTTTTTCCCTAAGAACTTCTAGGTTATCCAGCACAACTCTACGCTCAATGTCTCGCAAAGTTGCACTGAAAAACCTAGAGATTCCTAGAGAGAGCATAATAATCAAAACTGCAAATAGTCAAATACACAAATGTGGAGGGCCAACTGTATACCATCCATTGAACCTCCTTCAGGATGTGCAAGAGGAGGAGGGGAGACTTTTCTCCTACTTCTTCCTGCCAGTTTGCAACTGGAGTGGAATGAATAGCAACATGCCTTTGCTTTGGCTTCTGTCATGTGTAGCTGCCCCGCTCTGTGGAGGAGGCAGGCTGAGCAGCTGAGTAACAGTGGAGCAGCCATATGACAGGAACCCAAACAAAGGCTGGCTGCGCCTGTATGTTGCTGTTCAGTCCATTCTGAGGCTGGAATGGATTGAAGTCTGCTCCCCAGAAGTGGTGATCATGGTGCCAAGGTGGGAAAGGGAGAGCCATTGGTGGAAAAGGAGAGGAGAAGAGGGAGTGAGGTGGCAGCGGAGAGCTGTGTTGTGTGTAAATACTCAACACTGGACCCTAGCCTTGCAAACAGGGCCCACCAGAGAAGGCTTTCCTGTGCTGAAGGGCCCTTCAATCCTTGTGGTGGCACAGCCTGTTAAGATTAAGGAACTCATTTAGAAGCAATAAAGCAACAATTACAAAGACTATTAAAATGAGACTTACATTACCAGAAGGACACAGACCCAGAGTCAAAATGTTTAAAATTATGATTTAATGCACTTATAATCAAAGCATCATACAGTACATCACATTACATCAATCACTATTTACTGTTGGCTATATTTCTGAGGAAGAAACTGGCTTTCTGCTTCCTTTCTGAGGAAGGAAATATATTTCTGAATATTGCATGCCTAAGAAAACCTATGTACTCATGGCGTAACCATAAGTCGACAGGTGATTTGAAAGCACGGACACACACACACAGGCACACTTCAGAGGAAGAGAGTGAAATTGCCTGTGCATGAAGTTGCTAGGATTGTCATTACCTTGCTGGATGGAGAGGGCCTGATTTTCCCTAAACCTGTTTCTTACTCCATCCTTCTCTTCTTTGAAACAAGATAAAGCCTGTTGTTTGAGACATATTTTATGTTAGAACTATTTTCTTTAAAAGCATTTCTGCAGACATGTAAGGCTGTTGCTTGAAGTTGCAGTATTTGTTACTGTAGTTTTCAAAAATAAAAAAATGTTTCTGTTGTGTTCTGATGCTTAATGTCATCATGTCCTGTTAATATCTTCCATATCTAATTTCTCATGACTTCCCAGGGGGATGTCATACCTTCAGCTCAATTTTTGGCATTGAAATCTCAGGGTCTGGAACAAACCTGACCAGGCAATCTTAGGACTCTTTCACATGGGAGGAATTTCTCCCAACTTCGAATGGAGCCAATGCGAATTCATGTGAATTCGTTAGTTTAGCGAATTCACGTGAATCCCCATTGCATTTGGAAGGCGTTCGGAATGACTTCCCATTACCCAAAAACAACCCCCCCCTTGCCCAAAATTGCGTGAGAAGCTTTAATTCGCAATAATGTGAAACCCACGATTGCATTCGGAGTGACTTCCTTTTTGCCCGAAATTGCGTGAGAAGCTCTAATTCGCAATAATGTGAAACCCCATGATTGCGTTTGGATTGCCCTTGGATCATACTTCCAATTTCCCACATCTGAAAGAGTTCCCAGTTTGGGCCACTGTGGGAGGCAGGGCAATGAAGAAATGGCTTCCTTTATTCTAGCTGAAAAGTGTGTAGTGAAACTAAAAGTGTAGGGGAGATTTCAAAGTAATCATTAAAGCATTTGAAAATGAGTACCAGATTTTGGCCTCTTAAGGATTATCTGTATAACTAGACAGAAGTGTCCTCAGATTCAACAGGTAATTTTGTACACCCCAAAGAGTTCATGATGGATGACAGAAATGTCAAATTAAATATGCAACCTGTGTGTTTTTGCACAAAAGTAAGTCCTGTTGACTTAAGTGTGTGTGTGTGTGTGTGTGTGTGTGCGTGTGTGTGCGTGTGTGTGTAAGAAATCCAAAATAATTTAAACTGGAGGAAGTTTTTAAAAAAAGTTTTTGGCAGAGCTGTACCAGATGCAGAAGCAATGCAAGCATATCTGGAACATTTTGTAAAATTCTAGTACAGAGGGTTTTTACTACAGCAAATGTAAGCTCTGTTGCACTCGAACTCTACATGTACACATACAAATAAAATGTAGCGTTTCTTTTTCCCCCTATGGCACAGGTAAGTTCAGAAATTTTCTTTGTTGAATATGAAGTGTACTCCTCGTGGATCAGCATCTGAATTGCTAATACACATTTTATTTAAGGTATCAGCCAAGGCTTCAGGTCCACACAGGAAAACACCAATCCTGGAACTGATGACAAAAGAAATTATAATGTTGCAGATGCCTCATAAGAATTATAATGTAAATAAAAATAATGGGGGAGTTTAAAAATAACCTATTAAATTGCTTTTCAAAGGCTCCTGTGAGATACATCAAAAAGTAGAATCATGCTGTTGCCACACTGCAGAAATAAAGTGGTTTGACACAACTTTAACTTCCATGGTGAAGTGCTATGGAATTCTGAGATGTGTAGTCCGTTGTCAAACTAGAGCTTTCTGAAAGAGAAGGCTAAATATTTCACAAAATTATAAAATCCAGAATTCCATAGCATCGAGTCACATCAGTTAAATGGTGTCAAAATGCTGTATTTCTTCAGTGTGGATACACCCTTAGATTGCAATCCTAACTGCCTAAGGTAGTCATGGGTCAAGTGAGTCAACACAATGCCAAAGTGACCCAAACCACTCCTAACTTAAAAGTGTTAGATACTAGCTATGAGTGCTTTCATCCTGGTCTCATTTTGTGCTACTTTGTTTATATCCTTGACTTGAGAAACTGTAATTAGTCTCCTCCCTTACCCCACCACCTCTCAATTCCTTGTCTAGTTTTTCTTTCAGGAGATTGCTGATATCAGCTAACAGAAGAAGGTTCTGCTGGTAGCAGATGATTTCTCTTGGCAGAAGAGTCTTGTGCCTAATCCTAATCCCCTAGTACCAATGCATCTTTGTGTCAGATTGCACTCATAGTACTATCATAATGTTAAGTAAAAAAAGAAAAGAAAAGAGGATCAACAACAGATAGTCTTCAATGAGAGAAGGATGTGATTAAATAAAACTTGAAAACTAAGAACTTAGTCACAGATGCACAAACATAATGAGGTATCTTATTACAGTATCCAACAAGTTATTTATGATTCACAACAACTATATGTGTGAATTATTTTAACTGGTAAGTCTGAGGCAATTCTGTAACAGGAAAACATACTATTTCAAGCATGCAGGCCATCATATGATCATTGTGATCATCATGTGATGAAAATACATGTTTGAATTCATCCTAATACCTAAATTTTTAGCAATTTTTAAATGATAGGTTGGGTTAGAAACACCATGCAAATTAAGCTTTTTCCTAGTATGTTTTGTATCTGTATCTTTGAAATGCTAAATGGTTAAGACCATGATAAAGTTACACTGCAATACCTGAACATATTTATTTAGAAGTAACTCCCACTGAAATTAATGTGGCATGTAAATATGTTTCAAGGAAAATACACAGCAGAATCACAATTCATTTAAATGGCATAAATCTATTTATGTACATTTATATCCGTTAAAGCCAAAGAGCAAGATTAGTTTGGATATCTTCCAGCTCGAGTTAAACACTTTAGTCTCCTATTAAATTCCAATTGATTTTACTGCAGAAATCAAGCACATGGTTGTCTGTTTCTCACTAAAATCAATGTTACTCTGAAGTGTCTTTGGCATTACTAGAGTGGTGATCATACTGTGAAGGTGAGAATTCATAAGATTCAGTGTCTCTATATTTATTTACAATCTACCATTCTTTCTCTGCCTCTGAATCTGTGGATTCAGATGATTTTATATGTGCTTATTGCTAGGAGAGGTGAGGTCTGCAATACAGTCTCATGCTTGAATTTTCAGGCTTGCAAGCAGTGTAGTGCCCAAAGAATCAAATAATAATTGTAATTGTCCATTACTGGACACATGATGAGACAGAAGTAGTCACATACGAGAGAGTCAATCTTCTACAGACACTATGAATAAATTTACCTTGCATGCTGACTTCCAATTGTTTTGAATTCATTTTCCCAGTTTGGTCTTCCATACAAGGTTTTCTGTTTCAAACCTGTAATCACATCTTTCTCTTCCTCATGATGCACTGTGAAATGAGTAGCCTGGGAGAAAGAAGGATGTCCTTATTAGAAAGGTATGGAGCCTTCTATATCTACGCTATATGGTGCACCTGAGGTAGATGGCAGAGAGTAGAATAGAAGAGAGATTTGATGGGGAAAAGTTCTCAGATGTATTTCCAAAATGATACAGAAGTATCTAACAGATGGGCACAGTCTAAATACCCTAAAGGTAATATATCTCAGAAGTAAGCAAAGTCAGCTCTGGTTAGTATTTGGATGTGAGACCAATGAAGACAAAGTGCTATAGGCTATATTTCAGTGGAAGGAAGTGGCAAAGCCATCTCTGAGTATTCTTGCCTCAGAAAACCCTATGAAATTCATGGGGTCACCATAAATTGACACACATGCATGTGCACACAACACACACACAACATACTGAACACAGCAGAACAACACAGCTGCAGCCAATATACTCAAATGGAACAGGAAGAACTGGCGAAGTGGTCTTCTATATCCACTCTATGACCACAAACGAATGGCTAAAACCATGAGGACCATAGCCATAGTCTGTTGAGATTTCACTACAGTGTTCAGAAGGAACAGTGTCATACATTATCACCCAAAATATTTAATATTACTAGTCTTAAAAATGCAAAACTGAAGCATTGAAGTGTCATTATTTTATCTACCTTGGTCCAGGCCTCAGAGGGAGAGAAGAACTGCTGGACCTGATCCCCTTCCCCACCACCATTCCCTTCTTCTTTTGTGTCATGTCTTTTTAGATTGTAAGCCTGAGGGCAGGGATCTGTCAAATTAACAAGATTTTATGTACAGTGCTGTGTAAATTTACAGCGCTATATAAATAAAGGTTAATAATAATAAGAAGAAAGATAAAATTAATAACCATCCCAGTTAAAATGTGCCATTTCTGTTTTTTCCTCTGAAGGAAGAAGGTTTAATAGGAGAGACGAAAAAAGAGGCGAGCATGTTCCCTTGGAGATATGGGAATATCTATTTCTCTTTCTTTTTCTGACAATATATATAATAAAAAAAAACATGGACAGCTCCTTGTACAGGATAACTATGGCCCAAAACAGACGGGCCAAAAGGGGTGTGGCAGGCAGATGATGCATGCCCCTGGATTGGCTGGAAGCTGCTCTGAGCCTGCCTAAGGTGGCCTGAGGCCACTGGCAAAAGGAACAGAAAAAATCTGCTCCTTGCTGATGGCTCGTTTGGGACAGTAGCTGTGGCCAAGTTTCAGAGTGGGCCATCCAGTCACTGTCAATCGATGGCTGATTTGGCTGGAGCTGCCAGAGGCTGCTCCAAGCCGTCCATCTGTTTCACTCCTAACCTAACCTACTTTAACTAATGGCAGTAACATCTGCCTTTTATCCTGAATAACAAAGGTTTAAAAGACATACAGTTACAAATGGCTGTGGGACAAAGCCAGTCTGCTGAGGCCTTTAGACCCTAACAAGTCGGTCTCACAACCTGCTTCCACATTCATGATTCAGCTTTTATTGGTTTGTTCTTGTTGTTAACTGCCCTTGAGTTGTCCCTAACTCATGGTGACCCTGTAGATGAGACATCTCCAAGCCCCCCCTGTCCTCCACTGCTCTGCTTAATTCTTGTGGATTCATGCCCATGATCTCCATAATTTAGTCTATCCCTCTGGCATCTCAGATTTTGTGGAAAATGTTTCTCATTCTTGCTTTTTTGTTATTGTTTTCTGCTTCTCTGCCTCGATCGCTGTAGTAGTTGTGTCTATTTTTTCACACTAGTCATTGTACAGTTACATTAGAATAATAGAATCATAGAGTTGGAAGAGACCCTGACAGATGGGCATCCAGCTTCTGTTTAAAGACCTGCAAAGGAGACTCCACTGCATTCTGGGGGAGTGTGTTCCACTGTTTAACAGCTCTTACTGTCAGGAAGTTCCTCCTAATGTACAGGACTCTCTTTTCCTGTAGCTTGCATCCATTGTTCCAAGTCCTATTCTCTGGAGCAGCAGAAAACAAGCTTGCTCTAGATTCAATCTGACATCACTTCAAATATTTAAACAGTGCTATCATATCATCCCATAACCTTCTCTTATCCATACTAAATATACCCAGCTCCCTAAGTCTCTCCTCATAGGGCATGGTTTCCAGACCCTTCACCATTTTAGTCACCCTACTCTGGAAACGCTCCAGCTTGTCAACATCTTTTTTGAATTATGGTGCCCAGAACTGGACACAATATTCCAGGTGAGGACTGACCAAAGCAGAATAAAGTGGCACTATTACTTCCCTTGATCTAGACAATATTCTTCTATTGATGCAGCCTAGAATTGCATTGGCCTTTTTAGCTGCCAGATCACACTGTTAACTCATGTTCAACTTGTGGTCTACTAGGACTCCTAGATCCCTTTCACATGTAGTCTCCTTAAGCCAGGTGTCCCTATCCTATATCTACGCATTTCATTTTTCCGCCCTAAGTGCAGTACCTTACATTCTCCATGTTTAATTAAGTGTTTGGTCTTCTCCAGTCTGTTGGGACTAACACTATGCACGTACAAGTGAAGAAGACTCAGATATCACTTTCTCTTCCCATAGACTTAACTTCTTTGAAACGTCTCTAGCATGTGGGTTACCTGAGATTCATCCCAACCAGTAAGATAGATGTTGTAGCTGAGAAAGTCTGCATTATTCTTTTCCTGCATTTGAGTCTCAAGTGATTGCAAGAGATCTGCAAACCATTCAAAGGCATGAGTGTCTCTGCAGAGCCAATAAAAATAGATCTAGAAGGCAAAAGACAAATCATGACCATAGTATATGTTTATATTTAGGAGAGTTATTTCATTTTTTCTCCTTTTCTTCCTAAAGAAGACATCTATGGCAATACTCTGGATTACTTGGGACTTTCAACAAGTTGCAATAACAGCCTAGGCCTCTTTCCCACTACCTTTTAAACCAGATCGTGAATCGATTTGAACCAGTTCAAACAACCCTGGTTCCCACTTAATCCAAATTGTTGAAGTGATTCCGAGAGAGGGACCATGTGGTAGACCCATTTAACCTGTGCCTTTTTGACGCTGATTTTTTTCAGCCTCTTTTTCGATAGATCAAATCTGCGAAAGTGTGAACCATATGCGGATTGGAATCGATTCAAATTTCTCCTTCGGCCAGCTAGAACCAAATCATTTTGAATCAATTCATTTGTGAATGGGAACCACAAATGGTTTATTTTGGAGGGAAAAATGTGATTGGGGCAAATATAGTGGGGGAAAATGTGATTGGGGCAAATGTAGTGGGAACCATGCTCCACTGTCAAATTGATCCATCAATTCGGATCGCACACTGATTTATCTGTAAGTGGGAATGGAGCCCTAGAAAACTTTCATTCTCTAGGAGTGACAGATATGGAAATATTTCAGATGAGTTCATATGCACATTGGAAGTGTGGTGAGGAAACATACCCTCTTCTGCAGCATGAAGGATAAATCCCACGCTCTAGGAAGCTGGCTCCAGAGAGTAAGACATTTTTTTGAGGTATTTTACACTACCCCTGTTTGTTTGTCCAGCCTTGAGTCCCACTATAACAAGGTCCTCTATAGGATGAATTAAATCCTTACTTCACTTTGGTACTCTTCCCCCCCCCCCCCCCAAACTATGGAGTTTATCACATAATGGTAATTGGAAGTATAATCCAATGGCAATCTGAATGCAATCATGGGGTTTCGCATTATTGCGTGAAAGCTAATCACACACATTTTCAGGCAATGGGAAGTCCTTCCAAATGCAATTGTTGGGTTTCACGTTATTGCATGAGAAACTATCACACACAATTTTGGGCACTGGGAAGCAATTTTGGGCAGTTCCAAACGCGATGCGACATCAATATACAAGTACGTAAATTCGCTGAACTAGCAAATTCACTCAATTCCGAACTGGCCCTACTTTCATTTCTTTTGAAATTGAGAGAAATTCCTCCCGTGTGATAATGTCCTATATTCCTCCCCCCCCCCTCAAGTCATCTTGGGCAAAATGAAAGCTATGCAATTTGGAAACAACCACTGGTGAATGCAATTAAAGACTACAGGAATGGGTTTAACTTTTGGGTGTTTTTATAATTTAAATAATTTACTTAACAAATATATTGACAAATATGAAGCTATGCTGGCTTTCGTCTAAATGCATCACTGGTGCATACACTGAAAGATCTTGCTGCTTCAGAGATCATCCCTTTGTGTGTTCAAGAATACTGAAAGCCACAGTGTGTGAACTCTTGAGACAAACACATTGCACACTAGGAGATGAAATGCAGAGGTTGCTAAATCTCAGCTTTCCATTTCCTGCTCCTGGAAGCAGATATGAAGCTGCATCCACATGAAATAAGAACATAAAATTTTCATTGTTCTAGAGACCCTTTTGCATAGATAGATCTAAATCAAACCAAATTTCTCTTTATATACACTGCAATTCCTCTTTGAACGCACTGTTAAGTGCTATAAAACGATAGCTGTTACATGTTGACAACTTACCTTTTTGAGTTTGAGGTTAATGGCATCATTGCAGTATTTGTACCACACAGACTTGAGGACTGATGCAAAAGGGGTAACCCCAATGCCAGCTCCAACCAACATCACAGTTTCATAACTGAATACATCTTCACTGGCAGTACCAAAGGGGCCATCTACAGCTATTCTGCAACAGTAAATGTATAGTTGACAACAATAACTGTGATCGATCCATACATAATGTGATGGTCCAACAGTCACAAAGGTTAGGCCTGTTAATGGTCCTGACCTGTGAATATTTGGAATGTCCATAATCATGCTGATTCCAACAAGATGGCAGCATGTAGTAACCTCTTTCTAGGCGTAACTGGACTATGTGTTTGAGTTCCTATAAACTTATGTTAAGCAGGTTCTAGGCTGTCAGACTAAATCAACTTTTCAACCATGTCTTTTTATGAACAAGGAAGGACTAAAACTGACTGCAGTGCACAATTCAAAGGTAAACAGATCTACATATTAAGTCTAGACAGCTTGCTAGTCCCCTTTGGCAGGCTTTTGTTGAGATGCTATGAATTATGGTGTAAGGATTTTAGCAGTCATCTTTTTTTAAAATCATTGTTAGAACTCAGTCTAATTATGAGGACCATGACAACAGATAATATGCTGACTGTTCCATTCTAATAGTTGTGGGCAGCTGGTAAGAATTATGCAAGGCCCAGTTCTTCTTCATTGCATGGGACTGTGTTCAAAGGCATAGATGGATTGGACAGGAAGTGGAATTTCTCCTAGGAGGCAGAAATTTGTGTCTACCTGCTGTCATGTGCCTCACCCCAGTCTTCGACATGAGGGGGGACAAAGAAGGAAAAGATAAATCTCAACAGCTATGTGACATCCTCATCTCCTCCTAGCAATCCATCTATGCCATGCTTTACTATACCCTAAGAGGACCCAACATGCTCAAGTCTGCCTCTCCATCAGTAAGAGAAAAGCCAAGAATGGCTCTGTCTGACACATTGCTGCAGTGCCCACTGCCTCCTTCCCTCCCACCCTCTGTCAACACTGGCCCCTGCCACAAAGGGCCTCTTCCTTTGTGCTGCATCCCCCACCATTTCCTCAAACACTTTGGGTGTATCCTGATGTCCAGTTCCCAGTGCCAAGACTCTAGCTTTGACCCTCATGGTGGCAATATGACGGGTGAGTGGGACAAGGATGAAACGGGGTGCATGAAGAATGTGTAAACAGCAGCAGATAGAGCAAAACTCCACCTATGTTTAGTTCAGGAAATGAATTGTGTTTGACCCCAGGCTATGTCCTAAGCCCATGTGTACTTTTTTTTTTGACCTAGTAACTTTCATTTCTATCCTAAAGGACAAGATCATGCTGTACCTGCAGCAAACGATTGTTTGCAAGGTCAGCAGTGAAACATTTGATTCCCCCACCCTTCCAAAATAGCCACAGACTTTCCGTTTGGTGCATACTTAGGCAGTTTCCAGGCATCTTGGAATTGTTCCTTGTCACATCCACAAGCTTTACATAAACCATCTGTCCAGTCCCCTACAACACGTATATGAATGCTGAAATAATCCTCTTCAGGAGCAGAAGTCAATGTGAAAGGATGCCATTCCAGCATGGACACTGCAGGGCATTTGACAAAAATGTATTGCCCCACTTCCATCTTAAAGCCCTTTTTCTTCATCTGGAGTTCAAAAGTTTGGAAAGGATGAGTGACCACCTATGGTACAAACAGAAAGGCACTCAAAACACCACATGGAAACATTTAGAATGGACAAAGTTTGGTGAAAGTTGGTTAAAACATTTTAAATCTAAATTTAGCTGGACTTTAGTTTTCTTTCTTTAAAAAATAAGTTCTTGAAAGATTTTTTTTTTTTAGAGGAATATGCTTTAAGTAAAATACTACATGGATTTTAGGAAAAATGCTACATGGGGTTAATAACTTTAAGTTACCTCGACATTTTACGATGCTTTTTCATTTTGTGATCTCTCTGCAGCACTGGGGCTCAATTCCTCTAGGACAGAGTTTAGGAAAGATACCAGATTTGGATTACAGCCCCCAGAGTCCTCCAGGAGCCATGCTTGTAAAGTATTTATTTATTTACTTTTTATGTCACCTTTCTCCCAGATTGAGACCCAAAGTGGGGCACAAAAATAATGAGCTAAAAAATTGACAATAATATTTAAAACATAATTTTAAAATGATCACACTAAAACCATAGCTATAAACAGTATAAAATCATTCAAAAATATGAAAAGTTAAAAAATAAATAAAACCCACCCCCATAACAGAGCTCCCTGCAAGCAATTGCTAATTAAAAGTCTGCTTGAACAAAAAGGTCTTTGCCTGCTGGCAAAGGTAAAGCAGTAACTAGAAAGAATGCTTGGAAAGCAATTAGAAACTAATGTTGAAATCTCTGGTGTATCCATATGGCAGAATCAAAGCAATTTGACACTATTTTATCTGCCATGTCTCTATCCTACTAAATCCTGGGATTTTCAGTTTGGTGAGGTACCAGAGCACTCTGATAGATCAGGCAGAATATCTCACCAAGCTACAGATTCCAGAATTTTGTGGGATGGAGTTATGGAAGTTAAAGTGGTGTCCAACTGTTTTAATTCTGCAATGTGAATGCACCCTCTGCTGCCACCTCATCTGAACCTTTGTTTGGACATTGTGGACTAGATTTACACAAGGACAGCAACGGACTTTAAACTGACTACTTACATTGAACAGAACCCAAGAAGGAGACCAACAACACAATTCAAATTTATGAGATGACTTGTTTTATTTTGCTTTATTGTTGTGATTTTTGTATATAGTTGTTTACTTATAATAAATTTTTAACAATGACTTTAAAAAAAAGAATGATAGATCACAAGATAATTTTAGGATAATAAGCAACCTACAAATATTATATGATAAACATATAAACTTTTAATTCTTACCTTTGTGATAACAACCTTTTGCTGTGATCGCCAGAAGCGCACCAGCCTCTCCAACACATATAGAATCATAGGGCCCACCACCCATTTCCATGTCTGTCAATAGAACAAGAAAATTAGGAACTTTATCACACAGCGGAAAATTGGGGGTTTAAAATTTTCCAGGACATTTGCATGATTACATGAAAGATTTTCCCACACATTGCGATTAAAGAAGACTTAACCTGGGAAGAACCAGGAATGCTCCAGCAACAAATCATTCATGGGATTTCACTGTGATTGATTTGTTGCTGGAGCATTCCTGGTTCTTTCTGGGTTAAGTCTTCTTTAATCACAACATAGTGGGAAAAATCCTTCCCACAACCATCTTTTTAAATCCCAGATTTCTCCTGTGTGCTAAAATACTAAGCAAGAGGGGAGCAAAATGATCACATTAATGACATGTATCTGCCTGAACATGTAGGGTTAAAATTGAGGACAGGATGTGAATGTCCACAAAAACTCAGTCCCTCCCTGTCCCTCAACCCTACACATGTTCTCTGAGCATTCAGAAGTAAGGTAGGCCTACATATGTTAAGTGTGAAGGTCTAACAAGGGCTCTATACTTGTTAATGATTATAAAGCTCCCATGACTAGAAACCTCACTCAGGTTGGGTTCTCGCTCATGGGAGCTTTGTAAGTGCATTCAGGTGAATGTGTGTATTTAGCGATCTTCAGAATTTCATGCTTAAACTGCAAAGATCTAATTTAGACCCAGATGTTTGGGGTTGGAGAAGCAGGGCTTATGTATCAGCCATCCATGTCCGCAGGTTTACTCCAAAACCAAAACATGTTCAGACAAATGCCTCAACAGGGAATATGTTAAATGAATATATGGCTGCATCGTGTATCCACAATAAAATTACAACAGCCTTTGACTTCACATAGCTCAGTAGGTTCATTACACCACACTCAATGTTCAGAACAGAACTTCTTATTTTGCAAGGTGGTTTTGGTTTTTTTTTTTGTTTTTTTTTGCCTGCTTAGGAAGTTACTTCATTCACAACGAACTAATTTCTAAAGTCTATTCCTGAGAAGAGTGATTTTGCCTTTCGCTTCATCTAACCATTGGAAATACATGTATAGCATTTATTTTTTATTTTATTTCACCAAGCAGTCATTTATCAATGCATGCATGGGATGATCACCACCACCACCACCACCACCATCATTTGCACCCCACTTTTCCCTACAAATTGGGACTCAAAGTGACTTACTGTCTAAAAATACTGTACAGTACAATTAAAAACTTACAAAAGTAACAATTAAAGTGGAATTATTATTATTATTATTATTATTATTATCCTTTATTTATATAGTGCTGTACATTTAAACCATTACAAAATTAAACCATTACAATATTAAAACATAATTTATTTAAAAATAGAATACAATTAAAAAAGAGAAAAGCATTTAAAAATCACTTTAAAATAAGTCTTCATTTGGCTACAGAGAGCCAGTTGTTGAAATTGTTCTATCCTTATTAACAGTAATTTGGTTGCTGATAATTAATATTAAGATTTTATGTAGTCTTAATACCTATATTTTTAAATAAACCATAGATCTTACCATAGGAGGATTTCCAGCAAACTGTGGAATAGGACAAGCATCTAGTGTCCCCCAGTTGGTGTAATTCCTGGCACAGATTGTGGGATCATGCATCTTCAAACTATTCTTTGTCTGTCCACGTACAATTCGTCTGAGAATTAACAGCCAATGTCAATATCAATATAGTCTGGAATATCAGTGTGCAAAGGGAGCCTGTAGCACATTTCAGAATCTAAGGAAGTAGGCCAAGTCTATGAAACCTTATGCTACAACATCTTTTTCACGTGTAGTCTCAAGCATACAAGTATCAATAACATTAATAATGTTCAATAAAATCAATTGCAATTTAAATTGGTACTATATTAAGTGTCTTCTGCTCATTCTGTACTGTCTAGAGCAGTCTTTTCTCAATCTTTTTACCTTGTAGGAACTCTGGAAATAATGTTCAGGTTTCAGGGAACCCCATCAAAAAATTATCCTATCTACAATTTGTTAGCATAAACAACTTATAGAGAACGCAGTGACATGATCCAGAAGATTATGAATTCATCACTAATCTTATTGGAATTGCTTGCAGGCCCATGCCTAGTATCCTCCTCTCCCATTTCAGAACTTAGCTTCAAAAATCTCCATATTGTAAATCACAAACACTAATAAAATATAAAAAAGAGGGCCATAATATATAACTAAATGAGAAAATAACAAAAAATAGAAAATTGTTACAATGCAATTGACTTCACAATCTGTCCCAATCCATGTTTTGCAATGTTTAAAGCAACAGCAAAGTGGGAGGGGCAGCTGTGTTGTGGCAGGTAAACATTTCTTCTTCACAATGAAAATTTATTTCTGATTTTCTGTGACATTGATAGAGCTTGTTTGCTGGTGGAATTCAATTGGTGACATGTAAGCGGATGTTGGGGGCTGTAATTCAGCATGGAGAGGTTGATGCCATTAGTCTACCACCCTCCCCTCCATGCCACACAGTGCTTACCAATTATCAACAACTTCCTCTGGCATCAAAGCTGAGAATGGACTCAACCAACACAATACAGTTCTACTGCACATTGCCATACAAGGCTGAAAGACCTCTAATGAAATTGCTACTGGGGCTGTTCGATCCCTTCTGACTACTGTGAATGCTTATATCATGTCTCACATGAAGTTTAGTTTTCTTTTTTGAGTCATGATCACTTGTGAAACTCTCAGATTCTGGGGAATCCCATTTGAAAAACTCTGGCCTAAAGGAAAAGCTAAATGCATTAATAAAACACTGGACAAATGGATGTTCCTCTTTTGGTGAAGGAAGCCAGTATCATGGTATCAAACTAAGCACTTTTCCCATGAGTCTCCCCGCATCATGCAGCTCATTTGTTATTACCTGCAGATAGTTTTGGTATTTCTATCAAAGTTATGAAACTCTCCCCTCCCCATCTTCAATATTTCAAGAACACTGCATCCCATCAGTCTTGTTGTTCTGACCTCTACTAATAGACAATCACAGCATATATATTGTGATCATTCCATTTCAAGATATGATGGAGCAACCAACACCACAAATAATATTTGTATAACCAATATAGTTCAATGTATTTGAATGTTAACTACTTTGCCATTCTTATTGATGACCTATGCAGTTTAGAAATTTTTAGACTTTTGTATCAATAGCATTCATTCAAAAGAAAAAGAAAAGTGTATTCAGTTGAGGAAGATCATCACAGAAGCCCCTCTTGAAAAAAAAAGCATCATAGCTTTAGCCCTAAATCCAATTTTTAATCCTAGTTAGTCTAAACCAGCTAAATCCTAAAAACCTGATTAGTCTGAATTTGTGTAAGTCCCATTGATCAATAAGACCACTCTATTACAGGGACAAATAATTGATTACAGAAAAGCATAATGGTACAAAGGAACAATGGAAACTCTTTTGTCTTGTATGCTTTGGAATAATGAGTGAGCACTCTTCTCATTTATTTTTAGAAACAGTAACCATTGCATATAATCACTAATTGCTGCTTTGCATAGCCACAAAGTTCATGTTTGCTTTTTTACACCATTCTTTCCATGCATCACTCTAATCTGTACCCATTTCTGTCTCTTCTCTCTCTCTTCTCCATTAGATAATATGTTGAATTATGCTAAAGAAATTACAGGTTGAGTATTCCTTATCCAAAATGCTTGAGACCAGAGGTGTTTTAGATTACAGTTTTTTTATTATTATTTTGGAATATCTGTATTTACACACATGTACATAATGAGATAACATGATGAGACTCAAATCTAAACACAAAATTTATTTATGTTTCATATACATCTTACACACATAGCCTGAAGGTAATTTAATACAACATTTTAAAATATTGTGCATGAAAAACCATCACACACCAAAGGTGTCACTATCTCAGCCATCCATGAAAAAAAGTTTTTGTTTTTTTTAATATTTCAGATTTTGGAATTCCAGATAAGGGAGACTCAACCTATAGTAAGTAAAGCTGCTTTCATATATTTTACAAAGAGAACAAAGGCATTTCTTTACTTTCCCAGACCTGTGAGGTGTGGGCATGAAACTGGTTGTTATTCAGCTTTGCCTTGTCAGTTTGACTACCCTATATATTCATGTATAAATTGACCTCATATATGAGTTGAGGGCAATTTTTGGGGCCAAAATCATGGATTTCGATATGATCCATGGATAAATCAAGGGTCAAACACTGGGGCATGGAACAAAAGATCTAAAGGGGGAAACAAAGAACCACTTTTCCCTACTTCTCCCTCTTCGGACCTCTCTCAAGGGTCACAGTCTCAGCATGGAAAATGAGGAAACAAACCTTGGCACACAGGCACACATGCACACACAGAGCCCTATTTACAAGCCATGAGCCTTGGAAATCCAGCAGGATTTCCAAGGCTCATGGCTTGCAAAATGGTACAAACCATTCTCTCTCTCTCTTCCCTTCACCCCAGGATTTCCAAGGCTTATGGCTTGTAAAATAGAGTACAAGCCTTGGCATACTCTCTCACTCTCTCTCTCTCTTGCCTCACCAGCTGTTTGTTAGCTCTGGCTATGAAGGCTGAGAGATAAGGCACACACACACCCAGAGGAGAGTGTGCAGGGACTCAAACAGGGAAGCAAACTCTCCTCCCCTCTCTCCCTGTCTCCTTTGTATCACCAGCTGTTTGTTAGCTCTGGCTGTGAGGGAAGGCTGAGGGATAACACACACACACAGAGGAGAGTGTGCATGGGGAGCTGTTTAAAGATCCCTGGCTATGAAGGAAGGGTGGGCACTTCTTTTAGAAACTTTATAAGCAGTATTAAGTTATTGTTCCATATTTAAGTCAACTCATGATTTTGGAGTCCATTTTCAGGCATATTTCTCAACTTATAGTCGAGTATAGACAGTATTCTATTTGAGAGATCTGGCATGTTCACATTTCCCAAAATAAATTTCTTCTTGTAAAAGATTAATAAGTAATCTGTAGAAGAGTTTTATGATACTTGAAAGCTAATTCATTGTTCTAGATCTTTTCTTATTCCTAATAAAGGTGTTATGATACTGTCTCCAAATAATAATTTAATTGTAGCTCTGAATAAATACATATACCTACCCAGCTCCATGGATGACAAGACCAGCAAAAAAGATAACAAAGAGATGATGGGTGAACCAAAATACTTCAAAGTATGATCTTCGAATTGTTTTCGTAGATGATGTGATAATTAATATGAGACACAGTGTGATGATGACACCAGTGAGTCCTGCCAAGGTTGTAAATGCTACATAGAGACCGCCCTCAGGGTTCTGTGAAAGAAAAAGAATGGCAACATAAGCAAACCTAACACAATAGATTAGATATTTTTTAATTCTTCAAAATAGCAAAAGCAGGAAGAGGGGCATCTGTGCGTCCTCCAGATGTGGTTGACCACAACTCTCAACTTCTTTGACCACACTGACTGTGGCTGATGGGTACTGAAGAGTTCAACAACATCTGTAAGGTCACTGGTTCATCACACCTGAGGTAAGGCAATAGTATCCCATAAGGTGGCGGTGAATTTAACAGTCACTAACCATCTACTTGTCCAAGAAAAATGGTCCCTTACCATAAGTTTCTTTCGGGCAAAATTCAGGTAGGATTCTCCTTCATGATCTCCCAAATCAGACAGAGCAGCCTGGATGGTCTGTTTCTTTTCATTACGTGCATCAACCAACCTTTCAACATTAAATAAGTGTGCAATTGTGTGGATTGCTAAAGCAAAAGAAGAACAGAGAAGATGTTAAGCAGTGTAGAAAATCACACTTGAAGTATCTTTCCTCACTCTTAGAATCCTGCTTCCCTAATTCCTTTTGACTAGTGACACCTTTCACAAAACACCACATAGCAACTTTGTTGACACACAAGGCATGCAGGAACAGCTTAGCATTCTTTGGCTTTTTGCTTCATTATTTCATTTGGATCTACTGGTTGAGTCTCTCATATCTCGAATTCCAAAATATGAAATACTCAAAAACCAAACGAAACCCCAAAAGGTTTTTCTTGGGTTGCTGAGTATTTAAAATATTGTATAACTTCATTGTATATGTTTTAAAGATGCATATGAAACATAAACCTTTAAAACAGGTTATGTTTTAAAGATGCATATGAAACATAAATGAATTTTCTGTTTAGACTTGAGTCCCATCTTCAAGATCTCATTCTGTATGTATATGCAAATACAGGTATTCCAAAATCCAACAACAACAACCAAAATCCAAAACACTTCTGGTCCCAACCATTTTGGATTAAAAAAAAAATCCAGCATGTATTGTTAGCCACAGAGGTCAGCAAAGGTTTTAGCTGTAATAAAAGCCATTCCTTTAATTATAGTTTCAGAGCTTGTGGAAATTACTTGGGACTACTCCATAACCTCCAACTATCCCATTTTTTGCAGGGACAGTCCTGATTCCTCTGTTGCTCCTCTTCAGCTGTTTTTAAAATGTCCCAGTTTCTCCTGCTCCTCTCATGTTGACCTTTGTCTCCAGCTTAGTTTCTTTGGTGCAAAGTGTAAAACTAGTTTGAACTCAATTAACTCAGTGGTGAGGAGGAGAGAGGAGAAGAATCTTTCCCTTCTCATTGGGCTCAGGCAAATGTTGGAGAGTACGAGTGTGAATTCCATTAAGGCTTTGTACTGTAATCTCTTCACTTATGACAGTACATGACAGACTCTTACTCCTTTCAATGTCTCTTCCCCTATTTTAGTCACTCCTCAGGCAGCCTCCATCTTTGCATCCAACCTAACTCTGATTGGCTGTGGGGAAAATACCATTCTGCCAGTGACTCTCCACAATTATTTATTTGTATTCAATTAATTTTTTTGGTAAATAAGGGGGATGCAATAGCTTAGTGGTTAAGATGCCAGTTCTGATGATCAGAAGGTTGGCAGTTTGATGGGGTGAGCTTCCATCACTAGTCCCAGCCAACCAAGCAGTTTGAAAGCATGCAAATGCAAGTAGATAAACAGGCACCACTTCAGTGAGCAGGTAAACAGTGTTCTATGCAATTATGCTGGCCACATGATCACAGTATAGTCTATGACAACTCTGGCTCTTCAGCTTAATAATGGAGATGAGTACCATCCCCTAGAGTCAGTTACGACTAGACATTCATGTCAAGGGGAAACCTTTACCTTTACTGTTTTAATTTAAGTGTTTAAATTTAGTAATTTACTTGGGCGTATGTTCAGGCATATAGTTCTTCTATACAAGCCCTGGTGACTTGAAGCACTTAAATAAATATCATCATCATTACATATTAATTCATTCACTTTATTTAGACCTAATTTATTTAATTAAAAAGTTAATTTATTTAATTTAAAACTTAAATTTAAATTTACTTTAAAACAAATATAAACACATCTAATAAATTATCATTAAAATATAGTTAAATTCTCAGCAATATTTAAAATAATTTAAAATATGCATTAACAAGGAAAAATTAAAAAGTGCCTATAAGAGGCCCCTCCAAATGACTCTCTGAAGAAGTTCCCATTATTGGAGAAATGGCTGCTCTGCAAACACTTTAATTGTGGGAGAGATGAAGGGATGGCTCCATGATGATTTAATCATGAGGGATAAGCATGATTGGCGATTACAGATTCATGCTTTTGGAATGATTTAACAAAGTTTTAATGACAGTAAGCCTCTGTGTGATAATCTCCTCTAGAGAGAAGGGCTCTTCTGAAGCTCTCATGACACAGGCAGGCTTTTATGGGAGAATATTATTTATATCATAAAACCTGGGCCTAATCCATATAGAGCTTTATAGGGTAGTCAGATTCTGCTTGGAAACAGTCTGGTAGCCAATAGAACAGGGGCTCTTGATAATCGGCCCCAGTTCAGAGTTTGGCTGCAGCTCTTTGGCACAGCTGAAGTTTCTGAGCACTTTTTAAAGGCACCTCCACATAAGGTATGTTACAATAATTAAGAAATATGTGACCATGAGCAAATCAGATATCGCCAGGAACAAGTGCAGTTGATGCACTAGTTATTAACTGTGGAAATGTACTACTAGATACATCGGAAACCTGGGTGTCAAACTTGAGTACAGGAGTACACTCAAACTGCAAGCCTGCATCTTCAGGGGAAGAATAACTTGACACAGGTCAAATCCTTATTCCCTGATCTGCCTTTTAATTGATGATGAACACCTTTGACTTGTTTGGACTGAGTTTTAATTTATTCACCATTATTCACATACTGATACCAGACAATAGTATTTAAGCAAGACAGATTCCTTGGAATTTGGTGGAAAAGAAAAGTAGAGTTGGCTTTCATCATTGGATACCCTGTCTTCAGGGCCTTTCTTCTCTAGTCCAAGGGGAAAGGGAAGGAATCTTAGGAATTTATCAGATGGGAGGAATTTCTCTCTATTTCGAATAGAGCCAATTCGAATTCACGTAAATTTGCTAGTTTAGCGAATTTACGTGAATTCTAATTGTGTTCAGAATGCATTCAGAATGGCTTCCCATTTCCCGAAAATGACCCCCCCATTGCCCGTAATTGTGTGAGATACTCTAATACGCAATAATGTGAAACCCCATGATTGCGTTCGGAATGACTTCCCTTTTGCCCAAAATTGCGTGAGATACACTCATACACATTAATGTGAAACCCCATGATTGCGTTCAGATTGCCATTGGATTATACTTCCAATTTCCGTCATCTGATAAACTCCTTAGAGAGCTGCCTTGAAATGTGTGTGTTTGTGTGTGTGTGTGTGTGTGTGTGTGAGAGAGAGAGAGATTTGTTAGCTTTGATACAGTATTTGGCATATTCTGGCATATTCTGTATAGCTGTGGCCAAAGTTAGATCCACTGGAAATGTATCAGCTGTAGCATCCAAACTAGAATATGCAATGTGCTGTGGAAATATTGAGTGTCCTGCATTCTTTTCTCATGGGTCTTTTGACACTTGGAACAGTTTTGCTGGATGGCTCTTTGCAGACACAGAGTTGGTCTTCAGATGGGCTCTAGCCTACGTTTATCCTGGCTCTGAATTTCCCATCAATATCTCTCTGGTCCTCACTTCACTTGTTCCTTCACTACCAACTCCCAGAAAATCAGGACACTGACTTGGCTCCACTATATGAGAGAGGATGCTTATTAGTGATAACGTATGCCACTCTCAGCATTTCCTCATTCAATAAATCAACCAAGGTTTTGACAGAATCATTTGCCAAGGCAATACATAACCATCCAGATCCATTAGGCTCCTTAACCAGGCTACCACTTTCCCTTCAGCTTCTCTGAATCTTAGCAAGTTTTGATCCCAGCAGCGATGACAACAAATCTATATAAGGTTCTTCAAAATCACCATCTCCAATCCAGCACAGCAAACAAGATTAAGATTGGACTGTGCAGCATGGATGTAGGCAGATATAACTTGGGATAGACACATAATAGTCACAAAGGGGCTTTCTAGATTGGCAGGAAAGTGTGACATGAAGTTGCCTTTTCCTTAATGCTTAGCAGCTGCACCACAGCCTTTAGATGGAGCTGCACTGTTCCACAGTTTTTAAAAAAGAAGCTGGGAAAACCAGCACCTTTTTAAAGGCGCTTCTTCTCCCCTAAAATGCAGAAAAAGCATTTTCATGGCACACTTTCCCTTTTTCTCATCTAAAGGCTAGAGTTTCATGCAGCCATGAACACACTTCTTTTTGCCAATCTAGAAAGCCCCAAAGTCTCTCAAACCACCCACAACATGGATGCCTCTGCACAACAAGCCAAGGCTCCACTGCCTCTAATATGACTCCAGACTGGTGCTCTCAGAATGCAATGAAACTGCATAATAATGTAAACTTTCAAAACACTTACTAGTATGGAGTGCAATCATCCAGGCCACCAGTTTGTGAAATGTGAGGTTCCTGTCCAGCTGTCTTCTGACACGCACTGAGCAGCACTATTGATTGTAAAGAGGAAGCCTGAATGGATGTGTTTTATCAAAAGTGGTACAAATACAGATACAGATATGAATAAAATGATAGAACTGATTATGTGCCAGATGTGCTGAAACTTCATGGCATGCAGCATGACTTTGATTTTCATACCCACCCAGTACCCAGCCAAGGCCATAACATACTGCAGAAAATAAATAACCATATAACTATATAATTCCTACATATATAATTGGTTACTTGTTTTTAATTATATTAATGCAGGTCATCACATGGTCTCAGTGGTCCTCATAATTCCTGAGGGACCCACAAGGACATGGAACGGGATGCTTCCTCTTCCCTCTCCAATGCAAAAATGAACTCCTGAATCTCTGAAAATGTGCTACAGAAAGGTGAAGGCTCTACTGAACAATGTTGAATGTAGCATTGGATTCTATACAAGGAAATGAAAACTTTCTATTCCCACCCCACTCATTTGGAAAGTGGGGTTCTTCAGTCCTTCAAGGGGGTCCTTCAATCCACATAAAACAATTGTTGGGTACTCCACATTTACTTCTAAAGAAGAAAGAAAAAAAAATTCACTTACATTTAGGCCCTATCTAGACAGGCACTAAGAGGTGCCTGGGCGGCGCCATTAGGGTTTGTGAGTGCGCAGCATTCACACGGCATTCAGCATTCAGACGGCATATGTAATGGTGCTGCCGCAACTGCGCAGCTTCCGTATGGATCTACGCAGTCACAGCAGCGCAAAGGCACTAAATGGCGCCTTTCCCGAAAATCATGCTGCAACTGCAGCGCAAAAAAGAAGCACGGTTTGCCCCACTCCTTTTTTGCTGCGGAGCTTCACTGTGGTGTCTAGCTGCTGCAGTGAAGCTCCGCAGCAAAAAAAAAAAAAAAAAAAAAAAAAAAGTGGCACCAGACCGCCCCTTTTGGGCGGTCTGGAAAGCCCCATAATGTAATAATTAATATAGTGTATAATTTGATCCTAAAACTATATCTCAAGGCAGGTAGAAAACCAGGAATGGATTTTCCAAATTGTGGTGTCCCATTCATAGTACTTTCATTTCAGAGGGGCCTGTATGGCAACCATACTCTTATCTGCTTTGGTTCCAAGCACAGAATCTTCTGTTCTTCAGTGCCCGGCAATTAAAATGGGTTTTAAATTTTGCTTAATATCCATTTGTTCATTTCTGTTTTATGGCTTGGTTTATTATTTATTTAGTTCATTTGTATTCTACCTTTCTCCCAGAGTGGGACAAAGGTGTCTACCACAGAAAGCCAGTTAAAAAACCCTTCACAATAAAATTGTAAAAAAACAAAATCACCACATAGAACAGTATAAAATCCTTTAAAAGGCACACAAAAGTTTAAAAAGATAAATAAAACATCATAATTATTTCCCCTGCTTGCACAGTAGAAGCCTGCTTAAACAAAAAGGTCTTTGCCTGCTGGTGAAAGGAAAGCAGGGAGAAGACCAGCCTAGCTTCCTGTGGAAGGGAGTTCTGAAGGATAGGAGCAGCCACTGAGAAGGCATCTCTCATATCCTCATCAAATGAGCATGTGCTGGTGGCAAGATCCAGAGAAAGTCTTCCTTTATAGATCTGGAGCCAGAATTGACATCTCAAGGAACAAGTGCAGCTGGTGCACAACTTTTAGCTGTGCAAATGCATTCCTTGCCACTGGTGAAACCTGGGCATCCAGGCTCAGAGCTGTGAGCCTGAGATTTCAGTGTAATCTCATCCAGCACAGGCAACATCCCTGTTTCTTGATCTGTCTTAAGACTGACCAGGAGCACTTCTTTTTATGTATTTCTCTAATTCCTTCCTTCTAATGAGTGATTGTATGTGTGTATGTATAAACGAATGAATGAATGAATGAATGAATGAATGTGATTGACACATAATTCATTAATCTCTGTGTCTGAAATGGGTAAAAGAATCTTTACTGTTGGCTCAGGTCATTATCCCTGCTATTGTTTTTGTTCAGAAATATATCAGAAGTAGTACACATTATTTGTGAAAGCAGAAGGGAAATTACAGACTTGAAATAACAGAAGGATGGTCTATTTGCTCTGTTCCCCATCTGGCCTAAATTAGTCTGCATGTGAAGCCACATTGGAATCAAATATTATAATCTGCTTTTCAGACGACAAAAAAGGTTTTCTTCCATCAGCTCTACTAATTCAATTGCTCCTCTGAACTCGATTACATTAACAATGTGGAAGTTTAGAAAAGAAGAATTCTTCACATGTCACATTACTTCCTCTTTCTTTGCTATAATATCTTGCCAAAAATGCATACAAAGAGCTAAGGCACACTTGCCTCAGCTCAATAGATTTTAGAGCCTTGTGTGACTGGAACCTTGTCTCGCTTCACAAAACACCCAACATAAAAATAGCAAGACTCATCTCTGTCTCCATTAGCCTTGGGAAATTCTCAGCCACTTTCCGTCTAAGATGAGTCCCACTCTGTCAACATGCCTAGTAAAGTGTGCCTAGATATAGGTGCTTCTGTCTCAGCAGTGTGAAAGTAATTTAAAATAACAGATTTAGTAAAAAGAAAACTGTTGTTTATCAAACTGATAAAAAACCAAACCAAAACCAACACCATCCTTCCAGCTTACCACGTTCTATTAATGCCATGTTATGTTCACTCAAGTTACATCTCAGAAATTGCACTTCTTTGGAGATATGCCTTAAGAAATAAGCACTGTGTAGTGTTTAAGCAGTGGGCTAGGACTTTGGAGACCACGGTTCGAATCCCTACTCAACCATGGAAAGTCATTGGATGACCTTTCACAATGTCTCATCCTCAGATGAAGACAAATGCAAACTTCCTCTGAACAAATCTTACAAAGAAAATCCTATGATAGTTCCACCTTAGAGCCATCAGAAGTCAGAAATGACTTGAAGGCAAACAGCAGCAACAACGCTGATATCCTATGCTTTGGTTAGTTCCCACTTCACCATTACCATTGAGATGAATGGCTCTCATTGGTGAATCTATGTACTAGATTTGTCTCTTCACTGAAACAGATGCATGGATTCTATGCAACCAAAGCTGTTAGTAGCTGAAATTACCATTACAAGTAACCAGTATCCAACTGAGAGTAACCCGGAAATCGTCGTATCCCGGGGGACCGCTATTTTTGCCGGACCGCGTGGCCAATTTAAAGGGGCCACGCGGTTTTTCTTCTTTGCATCCCGGGGTTTCATTCGTATCCCGGGGGCTTTTTTTCGCCCCCGGCTCTTTCGGCTCCCGGGGATTTCGTTCCCCAGGGGCTTCGTATCCCGGGGGACCACTGTATCTGAATTTACACATGTATTACATATCTAAGTACAAAAATAAGATTTTGAAATTTATATTTAGAAATGTCAATTGTGTAAACAACATACAGTTATATTGAGAGTAGTTAGGGAGGCATGCTTGGGTGACACTCTCTTGAGTATTTACTGGAGGTGTACGGCAAACTATTGGAATGAAAAGTGAATTCTCCCATCCATAGCCCATCATTGGTTAGATAATAGTATGGGTGAGCTTTTCTACTCCATGCTTAATACAGATTTCACTCCCTCGCCATCCTGCTCCACAGGAGTGGGAAGGCAAGAGAGGAAAGAGCTTTCATCCTTGAGGTCTTGAATAATGGCCATATTTTGAAAGTTCTTCTGTATTTTGTGGAAACAGGAGGGGAAAATATGTATGAATAGATCATGAATGTTATGCAAAGGGACCTTTGAGACTAACTTAGAGATAGAAGCTGGCAACATGAGCTTTTGTAGATGCGAGCCTACTTCCTCAGATGCATTTGGTCTAGGCTCAAGTCTACAAAAGCTCATGCTACCACCATCTATCTTTCAGTCAGTCTCAAAGATTATGCAAGATCCCTTTGCATGTTGATTTTCCAGACTAACATGGCTATGTCTTTGAATTCTAAACAAACAAACAAGCTTCATTTATGTACCGCTTCATACCGCCTAAGCAGTGTCTAAGCGGTTTGCAACTGTAAGCTAATTTGCCCCCGACAATCTGGGTACTCATTTTAGTGACCTTGGAAGGATGCAAGCCTTTGTCAAGCTTGAGCCCTTTTTCTGGTCTTGAACTCACAACCTCATGGTTTTGAGTGAGTGGCTGCAGTACAGGCATTTAACCACAGTGCCAGCAAGGCTCTTGAACATGAATGTTGTCATATATGTATGACACAGGAAGAGTGTTACAGAATAGCTTCTGAGAAGCTTCATTAGAACAGGTTGCACCAAATAAATGCAATGTCGATTAAGATAATTCAGCCCAAATACTATGCATAGGATGGCTACTGCCTTTCCCTAAGATGTGAGAGTGAAATGTGCATCTTACCGCACTTGAGCCTCTGAGGAAGGAGAGCAGATTTCGACATACTGGAAGCAGAACCAACATGCAATTGAAATTCAGGCATGCTGCAGGTGCCCGGGCCAATGCCAGGTATGGCTAAACATAAGAACATGGGATCATAATTCACCAAAAAGCATTAGCTGAAGAATACATTGGAAAAGAATTAGAAGACTAATGAATTAAATTTCATGTACCAAGCAAATCCATATTAGACTGATATAGTAGCCTTACCTAACTTTAAATGTGCTGGACTAAAACTGGTTGGGGAACAATGGCAACTATAGGTCAGCTGTAAACACCTGTGGTCTTCCAGATATTGGGAGCATCCATTTCCCATCGCCCCCTGCCTACCAGAATAGGCATTTGTCAAGGATTATGGAAACAGTAGTCCAACAGCACCAGAAGGGTCATACATTATTAATCTTTACTCTATGCCCTACCCTGCTGTATGGATGGCATACTGTTGGTTTGTCCCATATAGAGTACACCCATTGAATCAATTGTTCAATAATGAGTCAGCACGTAGGCAAATCCAATTGATTCAATGGGTCTACTCTAGCCAGGACTAAAAATAGGATTTAGGCCAAAATCATACCTATTTTCACTGTTTTTGCCATAGTGTTACATGGATACTACTTTCGCTCCTGTCCCTCCCTTGCCCTGTTTCCCCTTCACTGCTGCAATATTGTTTTGGCTCCACAAACTAGAAAGTATTGCATTTTAATAGAAAAGAATGTTTTACATATTTTAAAAAATATGTGGGTCTTCCAAGGTCATCCATGGTTTTTGATTCCTAATGGTGCCTTGCCTCAGAGTGGGGTGGGGTTTCTGTGGCTTCAGCTCATGGAATCTTATCATAGTACCATCACCATTTTTCAAATAACAGCTTTTCAAGTGAGGGACTAGGCAGTTGAGTCTGATTAGAAGTGGGAGAAGAAAAAGGGAAATGCAGACACTGAGAGGAAGTCAACCCAACAGGAAATTTTAGGATTGCTTAAAACTGTACAGAAGGGAACATAACTGGAAAGCTGCATTTTATAAGAGTCAGGCTGAAGCCAAGTTACAACATTTCAAAAAATTGAATTTTTGTTAAGTAGGGATTCTCCCCTTTTGATAGATGAACTCAATTTTGTATCTCTACATTACAGAGAAAACAGACATCTAGTACTTACCCCAAGAAGTTCTCTTGTATAGTAGAACTGTGGTCCAAGGTCATATACTAGGTAGTACCACCAGAAGAGGAAGGCATTTAAACCCAGCCAAACTAACTGAAGGAAGAAATATATGATCTGAGATTATTTTCAGGCCTTTACAAGAAGGGGAGGATAGGCTTCAGGCTTGGGAAAGAATAATTTGTTTTTTATAGGAACATGAAAGTCCATTAAACAGTGTGTGGTACAAAATAGTGGATGGGAACAAGTTATCTATTATACTCCATGAACAACAGACTGTGCAAATCCACATTTGAGCAACTATATACAAGGAAGCCCAATATAGAACTTTTACTGTGGACAGCCAGCATAATGCAGTGGTTTGAGCATTCGGCTATGACTCTGGAGACCAGAGTTCAAATCCCTGCTCAGCCACATAAGCCCACTGAGTGACCTTGTGCAAGTCACACACTCTCAGTCTCAGAGGATAGCAATGACAATCCCCCTCTGAACAAACTTGTCAAGAAAACCCTGTGATAGGCTTGCCTTCGGGTTACCATAAGTCAGAAATGGCTTGAAGGCACACAACTACAAAAGCAACTACAAAAGCAAAGCAGAGCTGCACACAGACCAAATTGAAGACAACCAATTATAATTTATATTTTATAGGTAAGGACCACTGAGATTAAGGGAAAAGCAAATAGCACATGATTAGAAATGGCATACTCCTTTGTTGATCTACTACAAATCACCTGGAGATCTATTGGTACATTCCAATCTGTTTTCTTTCTGTGCCTGCAGTACAATGTTTCTTCTGTTAACATACCCACATTTAGTGGTGGTCCATGACACAGGTTGTATCTGCACTGCAGAAATAATGCAGTTTGACACAACTTTAATTGCCATGGCTAAATACTATGGAATTCTAAGACTTGTGGTTTTGTGAGCTACTCAGAAACCTCTGTTGCCCCAACAAACTACAAATCCCATGATTGCATAGTATTGAGCCATGGCAGTTAAAGGGGTGCTAAATGGCATTATTCCTGCAGTGCAAATGCAATCAAAGTCCATGATCTAAATCCTATTGTTAGTCTTTACTAATGTAGAGCCATTAAATCAGTTGGCTTTACCTATGTGTTGACTAACCAATCAGCAATTGCTTCAACAGGTTTAATGTAGTTGTGACACATCAACAGAATTCTAATTTAAGGAAGAGAGGTTTAGATTATACCAATTCTTTGGGGGTATGCTTGCTCTATAGAGTATTTTGCCATTGATCCTAGGACACTTTTGAGTCTTGTTCCTCTGCATCATGAGATTGCTATATCTGTGAAACAAAATTAATGGGAAGGGTCTCCACTTATTGGAGTGGGAGTGGGAATCAAGTGGCCCGTGGACCCTGTAATCCCAAACACCTCATACCCTGAAATTAAATTTAAAATGTTGTGGGCAAAACTCATTCAGAGAAGTGTGGTTTTGCCATGTCCCCTAGCAACACTGACCCTTTTTTTCCCCACACTGTCCTTCCTCCAGAATCAGAGAGGAGAAGCAGCAGCAAAAGAGTCATTAACCAAAAAAAAAAAAAAAAAACAAAAAAAAAAACAAAAACAAAAACCAAAAAAACAAAAAAACAAAACAAAACAAAACAACAAAAAACCAAAAAAAAAAAAAAAAAACCAAAACAAAACAAAAACAAAAAGACTAGCTGTGACTGGAATGTAATTTCTAGTTAGTAAAAATAAGGATGGTGCAGCAGATGTGGGGTTGAGATGGTCCCTAAACCCTTTGTATGCAACCAAGAATGTCACTAAACCCTTTGTATGCAACCTTTCCTACTCTAGTGGATACCTGAGTTACTCAGAACCAATCAGGTGGGTTATTTGCTTAGCGTAACCCTAACATGAAAACAGAGGAGGAGCAAATAGACATGATCAACTTTATGTTTGCACCATTTTATTTAGTATTTAAATCAATTCATTTTATTGATTTCATTGGTATTTTACTTAAATAAAAAAGTGAATTTAATTATCAAAGTACTTACAATAGTCAACAACAAAAGCTTGTACTGGATGTGGAAGGGGAAGGGGAGACAGAGAAGGAAGGATAAAAGAGGAGAAACATGGTCAAAGCAGCGAGCGGATGTGATAATACATGCAGGTGGGTTCTGGACAGAGATTAAAGGATGGAGGTGTGAGAGAGGAAGTCCTGTCAGAAGGTGGTTACTATAATCTAGTCGCGAGACCACTAGGGCATGGACCAGAGTCTTGGCAGTAGAGGCTGAGAGGAATGGACAGATTATGGCAATGTTGTAAAGAGAGAATCTACAGGCCTGGGTGATAGCCTGGATCTGGGGAATAAACGACAGAGAAGAATAAAAATTGAAACCAAGACTGCGGGCTTGCTGAATTGGTTGAATAGAAGTGTCATCAACAGAGACAGAGGAGTATTGAAGGGTGGGCTTAGGTGGGAAGACAAAAAGCTCTGTCTTAGACATGTTGAGCTTCAAGTGCCGATGCCACATCCACTGAGAGATAGCAGTCTGACAAGATTAAACTTGCTGTTCAAGCCCTGGTCTAGGGTGGAAAGACACAGCTGAGTGTCATTGGCGTACAGATGATAGGAGAAACCAAAAGAACTGGTGAGTTTACCTAGGGACAATGTGTATAGAGAAAACAAAAGGGGACCCAGGACAGAGCCCTGGGGAACTCCAACTGATAAGGGAACAGAGGAGGAAGTCTGACCACCCGTGACCACTGCAAAAGATCTATCTGACAAGTAAGATTTAAACCATCCGAAAACAGAGTCTGAGAACCCAAGGACAGAAAGTAAATCAACCAGGAGAAAGTGATCCATGGTGTCAAAGGCTGTAGACAAATCAAGAAGAATGAGAATAGAGGCCATTTGCCTTGGCACACAAGAGATTGTTTGAAATCTTGGTGATGGCCGTCTCTGTAAAGTGTCGTGGGCAGAAACCAGACTGGAAAGGGTCCAGGATAGAATTGGCTTTGAGAAACTCAAGACAGCGAGAATAAACAACCCATTCTGGAACCTTAGGAAGAAAAGGAATAAGAGGGATTGGATGATAGCTAGACAAAGAAGAGGGGTCGAGAGAGATATAAAAGATCTCAGCTTATGGTATCCATGGACAATAACATTTTCCTAATAGCACATTCTCCACCGCAGGTGTAATGCATGCGATCCTTCAGCACAGTAACACTATGTTGTGATTATTCTTGGTGAGAACCTCCTCAAACAAGGAGTCTTTCTTGCTCTTGGAGCTATCTATCTATCTATCTATCTATCTATCTATCATCTATCTTTTAACACTGATTCACAACCAAAACTATAAACACATATAGAGACAGAGAAAGAGAGGAGAAAACTATGCATAAAATATATAGAGAGAGGAGAAAACGAAAAAGAATATACAAATGAAGAAAATACATATACAGATCTAACTAAACTAAAACTAATACATAATACTAAGCAGAATGCTTAACACTAATATTAGAACACTTAATGCTAACTAGAACACTACATACTAATTAAAATACTAAAAACCAATTAACTAAAATGCAAAACCTCTAGTCCAGTGATTCCCAAACTTTAGTCCTCCGAGTGTTTTAAACATCGACTCCCAGAACCCCCTGCCAGCTTGGCCAACAGTCAGGAATTCTTGGAGCTGAAGTCCAAAATATCAGGAGAACAAAAAGTTTGGGAACCATTACTCTAGTCTCATTACAGTTACAACTAGATAACTAAATAATCTTGCTAACATTATTAAAAACCATACCCACAATTATTTAATCATTAGATTTCTTATTGCTTAAAAAGTCCATAAACAATTTCCAATTTTTCAAAAAGTCTTCAATTGGAACCCATGTTAATTTGTCCATGTTAGGCTTTGAGGCCTGAGTATGACATGTACAGATGTGCACAAAAGGAAAAACAGGAATTATGGCTAGAATTGTTTTGCAGCTGAAGGCTGGAAAACAAGACACTGCTCAAGGTCAGTTTGTGCTTGCTAGCACGTAGACTTAATATAAACAATAATGCAAACAACAAACGGAAGTAGAATCACCAGATGAGGTTGAGTTTGTGACACATGACACAAGTCTATAGACAGCCTACACACCTCAGTGAGGATTGTTGGGTAATTGTTCTGTAATGGATGGTTGGAGAGATTTGTCAGACAAGCGTGTGTATATTTGTAAATACAGCAACTTAAGAATAAAGCCTCTGAGGAGAGAGTTTAGGCTCCAGTCTGTTTCATCAACTGGGAGGATTCCTGATAAAGCCAAAGCTCCAGGGTTGCCGGTATCGGAGGCATCGGAGATTGCTTGAACTGCGCACTTCTGCTTATTTACACTAACAGTCCATTTGGGCATACTCAGCCATTTTAACAATCCAATATTCCATCATGGGTGTTTCAATCTGCTTCCACGTTTGACCAAACAATGTTTTTGCTGCTGTTATACAGTGGAGAAGCTCCTGGACACTTCTTCATGTCATGAGTAATGCAGTATTTATCAAGTCCTGCTAAATCTATCAAAGTTGGATTTTGAAGTTATACATTCCATATTCGCTAGGATTAGGGGCACAAGACTCCTGTGAATATGGAAAAACTGCAAATAACAAAAACACTATGTTTGTAACTGAGAGGACACCTCTTTAGGAATCTTTAGGTCCTCCAGTGCAACTATGTAGTCAACATCTGCCAGACACTAACCATAGAAATGCACTGGAGGAGCTACAAACGCCTTGCAGAGTATTCTCTATAGGAATCTCTAGGTCTCTCAGTGTGACTTTTAGTTAAAGTTGACCACAGAGTTGCACTGGAGGACCTAGATATTCCTGGTGAGAACTTACTAATCAAATCCATGAATAATCAAGTCCACAAATATCAAAGCCACAAATATGGAGGGATGGGTGTACATGTATCTACATGTACATACATATACTCTAAAAAGATCTTAGCTTTTTGAGAGATTTGTCAAACATAGGGGCTTTACAGCCTGCCCAAAAAGGGCGGTCTGAAGCCTCCTTTTTTGCTGCAGACCTTCGCCACAGCAACTACGGATTACCGCTTTGGGATATGAAAATCTCATGACTTGCACATTGTACAAGTTCTTTAAATGTGATAGTTATCAAACTTAATTATCACATTGTCTGATAATTATCAGTTTCATAAATAATAAATGAATATGCAACAACTAGACAGATTTTATGTTATTAATACACAAACTTTAAAAAAATATGTAGTGGATTATATGGATTATGTGGAAGGATGGCTCTTGTGTAGCATGAAACACAAATAATAATAAAAAAATTCATAATAAGCCTCTTACGTTACATGTCATTTTTTCTTTAGTAGCATGAATGGCTACTCAGTTTTAGAGACAACCTCTAGTCTAACATATAATAAGAAAGCCTGAGAACTCCAGTGTTGCTTCTATAAACCGTAATGTCTGTGTCCATTTCATTTCCTGCCTATCTGAGAATGCAATACTTTTGCCCTTGACTGAAGCATTTGGGACCAAACTGGCAAAATCAAAGAAATATACATTCTCTTAAGAGTGCAATTAATTGATTCAAATAAACATTTACAATGTGGAATACTTTCTAATGCATGACTTCCCCAGTAAGAACACTTCTGTCATTAAAATAACCCTTTAAAAGGTTGTAAGACATTTCACAATTAGATGTTAAGCATTTATTTAAATATTCTGGGGTAGAAAGAGGTTTTTTATGAAAATCAATTATAAATTCTGAAAATGACTTTGAATGTATGGTTGTACTTACAATGACAAATATGGAGAGTCCCTCATTTTCCACCCAGTTGCCCATGATGATGACTGCACGAGAGAGATTGAACTGGAGTAGATTATTGTGAGGTATATAACTCTTTTAAAAAAATTCCACTGAAAGGAAGTGAAAGCTATGGCAAGCTTACAACAGCTTGTTTCCCCTTTTCACTGAAAACAGCTAATTATTCAAACACTTGACCTGTTTTTAACTTCTGCTTTTCCACAACAGTAATCCATAGTTATGGGTTCTGTAGTCAATGTTCTGCATCTTATTTCCTCACTCATTTAATGGGTGAAGGGGGCTCCTTCCATCAACTCCCCTGGCACTGTCAATCTTTTGCACTGTATACTTTATATCCCTAACTGCCAGGACTGAAGGGGCCACAAGAGGTTTTGGAAACAAAAAGGCAATGCAATAATGTAACTACAGGGTGGGGACCAAATAACAGCATTGCCTGCCAAATAAAAATTGCCTCCCCTCCCCCCCCCCAAGTAATTAATAAACTGGGTCATGCAGCTGGAATCTTTATCTCTATGTTATGAAGGTGCAGAGACAACAAGAACGGCAAAGGCAGACTTTTAATGAACTATATTTTATTTAGGGGAAGACTTTGAGACAATGCACAAATGTCCGCACACAAGCATACAAAAACTGAGAAATAAAGAGGTTAGCCTGGAACAGGATGAGGCTTCACTAATGGAAATACTCACCTTATGGAAATGCTGCTTCTATTGATATAGTTGTGGGGGATGGGGAAAAAGAACTCTATAGATCCTGTGGTAACGTGAGGTTGGCATGTGAAGAGGAATTTCAGAAGGCAAATGGAGAGAGATTCTGTTTGTTCCCAAGATAGTCTCAAAGGAAAGCTTGGAGCTTAAATAGGCTTTTTGGGCCCTGGGGCAAAGCCCAGAGGCTTCCTGGCCAAATGGTGGGCACCTTTATGTACTGTAAGGTGGCACTTTGATGTAAAGGCTTCCAAAGGGGAATTAGAGGGTGTAAATGACTAGATTCCTGCATCTGCTGGCTTGCAGAAGATGTCAGATCAAGATGTTTACTTTGATAGGTTTTTCTTGTGAGCTGGGCACGGGCTGGGCATGGGCATAAAGCACTTAAAAACAGATGTTTTCTCATGCTTCCATGGCCAGCTCTACAATCTACAATTCTAATCATACACCCACTTACTTGGAATATGTTTTGTTGAACTGTATGTGGTTTATTTCTGTACATTTATACACTTACAGAGTTAGCTGTTCTTGCTCTTTTGCTGCAACTTTAATTCATGCACAAAGTTCTCTCATTGCCTGCTTCATAATTTTTTTTGATTCCCTGCATTATCTGATGAAGTACCATAAAGAACGGGTTGTCAGTTCCACATTTCTGTCAATAGGATAGAAAGTTACAAATGTACTTCTTTTGTAATTAAATTCCAGTGTGTGTAGTGTAGTGGTTTTCAAAACTATATTAGGATTGATGCTGAAATTGATGCTGATATCCATTATAGCAAAATTATAAAAGAGCTGGCACAAAGCTATAACAGTTGAACCAAGTTACCTAGAATCAGTATGTAGAGAGATCTTGTAGCACCTTTGAAACTAACTAAAAGAAAGAAGTTGGCAGCATGAGTTTCATATAGGCTGTGCAGACTGGCAGGAAAAGCCAGCCTGGGGGCGGTGTCAGGGTGTGACTTTGTGCACCACACCACATGCCACACGGCATCACAGTCATCCACCGATAGTTTCCATGGCTGAGCAAGGATTCATATTCTGGCCTCCAGTGTATAGGTTTCCATCACTCAGAGCTGTTATTCAGCTCCCATCAACACAGGAATCATTAATATAACACTAGAGAGCCTGCTTGGCATAGTGGTTTGATCTTTGGACTATGACTCTAGAGACCAGGGTTTGATTCCCACTCAGACATGAAACTCACTGGGTGACCTTGGGCAAGTCACATGCTCTTAGTCTCAAAGGAAAGCAGTGGCAATCATCTGCTGAACAAAGCTTGCCAAGAAAACCCATGATGGGTTCACCTTAGGGTTGCCATAGGTCGGAAATGACTTGAAGGCACACAACACACACAAAGGTTAGATTATTTGTAAGGGTTTCTAAGGTAATGTATGTGAAGCATCCACTGTATACTGATAGTGTTAGTAGTTATTTTTACTTATTGTATTAATATTTGCAAGCATACAATTAATATATGATATTTTGAGACATCACCACATGTCCTACTTCACAGATTATCATATTGACTCATCATTTATTTGTCCATTTATTTACTTTTTGCTGCCCTCTTCTGGTGTAGACAGAAGGCACAAAGCAGGAGTTCTGTGTTACATTCAAAAAGGACAAAACTTTCCCATGGTAGAAAAGTGTTCTGCCTTTCTCCAGAACAGCTTTATTTCCTTCTAATTTTGCCTTTCTGTGTGCAGTTGAGTCATTACATGTCATTTGTTTTTTCCTTCCGACCAGCATACTCCTTAGGGAAATAGATTTAAATGACATAAAGGTGGGAAATTAAATCCAAGCATGTTTTAATTGTTTCCTGCTTCCTTGCAATGGGGCCTTAAAAATGAAATTTATAAAAACAACTGTAAGTTTAATAAGAAATTTAATGTGATGTGGAATAGTCATGGTAGAATGGTTTGGAATAAAAGGGAGCTATACATTGCAATTCAGAAGTTTGTTCCACTAAAATAAATTAGAGTTATGGAAGAACTGTTCTCACAGTTGGAATGCCAAGGTCAGGTAAAGGGAGTAGTATTACACCATTTTTTTGTTTCTATGTACAGTGTCATCTGCAGACTTCCCCCTGCAATAGTCCTGGTAGCAACACATCATACTAATAGTTATAAACCTCTTCGTTAGGAAGTTTCCTTGGTCTCAATTTTCCTTTATGACCAATGAGACACAATGTGGTCTGCCAAGCATGATTGCTTTGAGCAAGAATGTGATAAAGTGTAGTATCACTAACCCCCCCCCCCCACACATTATGGGAACAGTTGTGGTGCTCCAAGTTCTCTTAAGGGGCTAATGCAGTCCCCTAGCCTTCCACAGTTGCCCATCCCTGCATAAAGCAGAACTTTAAATATATCAGAATGAGCAGCATGTTCCTGAATAGAAGTTTGGGTCACAAACAGTCATAAACAGTCATAAACAGTGGCATCACTAGGACTGGTGTCACCCAGTGCAGGAACTCATGGTGTCACCACCTCCCATTGACCCCCTGCCATAGCACACCCATACAGAATCCTTAGTCATGTTTTTTATACTAATTTATTTATAAATCATAATTCCTATATATCACTGAATGTAATGGTAATAGTTGTGACATATATCTTTAAATTAAAGTATCATATGCACAGAATAAATGTGTTTGCATATACATAGTTTCATGTGACTGGCGTGAAAATTTAGTAAAATGTAATACTTTAAAAGAAATTTTTAAAAATTTTAAAAATTAAATCCATTGTTTCCCCCAGCTAGAATAGACCCTTTTAATCAAAAGGAACTCATGTCTGCCAACACTTCACAGATAAACCAGGATGTATAGAATTGAACTCACAATCAAAGCACCCCGACAGATGGCCATCCAGCCTTTGTTTAAAAACTTCCAAAGAATAAGACTCCACCACTCTCCAAGGGACTGTGTTCCACTGTTAAACAGCTCTTACCATCAGGATGTTCTTCCTAATATTCAGGTGGAATCTCTTTTCCTGTAGATTGAATCCACTGCTCCATGTCCTAGTCTCTGGAGAACCAAAAAACAAACTTAATCCTTAATATGACATCCCTTCAAATACTTAAACATGGCTATAATGTCTCTCCTTAACCTTGTCTTCCCCAGGTTAAACATACCAAACTCCCTAAGCTGCCCTTCATAAGGCATGATTTCCAGTCTTTTCATCATTTTGGTCACCCTCCTTTGAACATGCTCCAGCTTGCCCATATCCTCTTGAATTGTGCTGCCTAGAATTGGATACAATATTCCAGGTGAGATCTGACCAAGGCAGGATAGAGTGGCACTGGGCCTATACAGACAAGTGGCTGAACGCAGCACCTTTTTGCCTCAGATGCAGGCTGCACCAACTGCATGCAAAATGTAACAATGCCAAAATGGCACTTGGGTGGTGGAGTAAGGGCTTCAAGCATGTGGTCACTGCACGTACAGGCCAGCACAAAGTGCTGGTCTGTACAGCCCCACTATCACTTCTCTTGATCTAGACACTATACTTTTATTGATGTAGCCTAGAATTGCATTGGCTTTCTTAGCTGCCACATCACATTGCTGACTCATGTGCAGCCTGTGGTCCACTAAGACTCCAAGATCTTGTTTGCATGTACTACCATCAAGCCAGGTATCCCCCATCTATGATTCTATCACTTCATTTTTACTGCCCAAGTATAGAATCCTACATTTATCCCTATTGAAATTAATTTTGTTAGTTTTGGACCAGCTTTCTAATCTGTGAAGGTCATTTTGAATTCTCATCCTGTCCTCTGGATATTAGCTACGCCTCCTAATTAGGCGACATCTGCACATTTGATAATCATGCCATCTATTCTACTATCTAATTCATTGATAAACATGTTGGATAGCACTGGGCCCAGGATAGAATATTCCATTAATGAAGCGTCATCCTGTTCCACGCTAACCTCTTTATTTATCAGTTTTTGTATGCTTGTGTGCGCACATTTGTGCATTTTCAGAAAGTCTTCCCCTAAATAAAATACAGTTCATCAAAAGTCTGCCTTTGCCATTCTTGTTGTCTCTGCACCTCCATAAACATAGAGATAAAGATTCCAGCTGCATGACCCAGCTTATTAATTTCGGGGGGGGGGGGGATTTTTATTTGGCAGACAATGCTGTTATTTGGTCCCCTCCCCGTAGTTACACTATCGCAATAACGTGAAACCCCATGATTGCATTTGGATTGCCATTAGATTATACTTCTAATTTCTGACGTCTTATAAGGTTGTACGACTTTTTGAAAGCAGCTGAAAAAGTGGAACAGAAGATTAATTGAGAATGTCACTGTTCAAATGGGACATTGAGTGGGGTTATCGAAACTTGGTAAATTAACAACTGCCATTATTATTATTATTATTATTATTAATATAGCGCTGTAAATTTACACAGTGCTGTACATACAATCGTAAATTAGATGGATCCCTGCCCTCAGGCTTACAGTCTAAAAGAGACAACACAAAAGGAAGAGGGGAAGGTGGTGGGAAGGGGATGAGGTCCAGTGGTTCTTCTCTCCCTCTGGGGCCAGGACCAAGGCTGATGGACTGGAGGGAGGGCACAGCTTCTTAATACATAGTTATAAGGAGGCATCCTGGGGCAGATGACACAATCCTGGGAACGCTTCCCTAAACAATATAGTCTTTAACTTACTTTTGAACATTGTTAGAGAAGTGATGAGGCATTTATGTGGGGGAAGAAGGTTCTAGGAGTGAGGGGCAGCAAGTGAGAAGGGATGAATCCGGGACATGGCAGTGGAAATCCTTGGCTGGGACAGGAGACCTTGACTACCAGAACGGAGGTTACGAGAAGGAGTGTGAGGAGAAAGAAGTTCAGACAAGTAAGGAGGGGCCAGTCCGTGGAGGGCTTTGAAAGTCAATAACAAAAGCTTGTACTGGATGTGGAAGGGGAAGGGAAGCCAGTGAAGGGAGGATAAGAGGAGAAACATGGTCAAAGTCGCGAGCGGATGTGATAATACATGCAGCTGAGTTCTGGACAGAGATTAAAGGATGGAGGTGAGAGAGAGGAAGCCCTGTCAGAAGAAGGTTACAGTAATCTAGTCGTGAAACCACTAGGGCATGAACCAGAGTCTTGACAGTGGAGGCTGAGAGGAATGGACGGATTTTAGCACTGTTGTAAAGAGAGAATCTACAGGTCTTGGTGGTGGCCTGAATATGGGGGATAAACGACAGAGAGGAATCAAAGATGAAACCAAGACTGCGGGTTTGCTGAACCGGATGAATAGAAGTGCCATCAACAGAAACAGAAAAGGAGTATTGAAGGGTGGGCTTCGGTGGGAAGATGAGAAGCTCTTAGACATGTTGAGCTTCAAGAGCTGATGCCGCATCCACTGAGAGATGGCAGCCAAAGAGGAGACTTGCTGTTCAAGCCCCAGCGAAAGGTCAGGGGTGGAAAGATACAGCTGAGTGTCATTGGCATATTCCATTGTTTCTACTAGAGGTTTTATTTAGTTTTGACTACCACCAGGGCTTGCAGTGGGGAGTACAACAAATAAAAACAAAGCAAATAAAAATACTCTTTAAAACAGATAAAAAATACACACAATTAAAGCAATCAGAAATGCTTTTCTGGTTTAAGGGACCAAAGGAACAGTACAATCTTGGCTGCCTTCTTGGTTCAAGAGACAGGGAGCCAGCATGACCTCCCTTGGTAAAGAGTTCTTCCAGCCACTACAGAAAAAGCCTTGCCATCCCCTGCCATCCCCACCCCATCCATCAAGAAAAGCCAATTGGACTGGCAGCTAAAACCTTTAATAATGCCATGATTCAGCTTTGGTGGCTGGGAGCAGACTGTGTAGCACACACAATTCTGCCTGGATGCCACGTTAACAGTCCCTCCCACCAGTGTCTTCTGTCTCACAAAGCAGAACTTGTCCCAAACATGATTCATTACAACCAACAACTTTCTTCAAAAATCAGGAATTTTATTCTGGAAGGAAATCAGTCCATCAAATCAGTTCCTCTTGGAGGGGAATAATTTTCCAGAAGCAGTGGTGGTACTTGGCTACATGTGAACAGATACTCTTAACAGTATTATACTTGATATAAAACGATAAAATGGCATATATATTCATAATCCTAATGCTTCACTTCTGGTTCCACCTGCTATACTTGGTGGTACTCTTCAAGATAAGGCTAGTGGCACTGGCTTGAGAACTTGGCTGAAGCTGATGCATTTTTGAGGACTGATTTTTTTAAAAAATAGAGGCCCAATAGGATGATGCCACACTGGATCAGTTTAGACCCACTTTGGATTTAGCAATTATGGTGCAAACAAATGTCAGCACTTCAGTAACAAGAACAGATGTTTCTTATTGATTGACAAATAATTGCTTTTCTGTCTTACATCACTTTTACAGTTCCTGTTTCGTTTATCTTGTTTTTAGCCCCGTTAGGTTAATGGTAGTGGAAGTACAAAACTCCTTTCAAAGTTAGCAAAAGTTGCTTCTGAAGACTAAAGCTATCAGAATCCCCTAGTCAGCATGGTCACTGCCATTTAGCTGGGCAAATCTGGGTGACATAGCTCCAAAGAAAATGTTTCCAAACTATGTCACTCTGAAATTGTAGTTCAAATTCCTGGCCACTTGTAAAGCCCCCAGAGTTGTAATGGAGAGTTTTCTCCAACTTACTATACAGGTCTATTGGAACAAATCACTAAAGCTGTAATTCAATGCCCAGCTGAATACAAGAGGAATTGGCTTCTGAACCAGGACCACAATGCAAGCCAATACTCTGAGCACCTCGGAAAAAAAATGAGATACAAAATGTAGGGAACAGTAAAAGAAAATCGCTTCTTCAAACATAACCAGAAATTGAATTATGTTTTCCTATGGATGAAGTCCGACAACTATAACTGACTGCCAATTTGGCTTATATTTTAGGACCTAAGATTGCTTTAAAAGAAAATCTACCAAATGACCCTTCATTTTCAGTAATATCAATATCTTTGAAGTAATGGAAATATTTATATGAAACAGCAGTTATTGCTCATAAAACATTGCAAGCATTGTCTTCCAATGACATTAACATTTCCTTAGCTACTGCTATACATTGTGCCCACCTACCAAAGGCTTTTTCAGTTCTGTGCAAAGCAATAACACAATTAAGCAAGTCAATGAATTATATCACAGTAACAAATCTTAAAACCAAATATTCACACTGCCTTTTGGAGACAGTCACCATCTGTGGCATGTAGAAGGAAAATATGCCTGTTGGAAGGGAAGAAAAATGCCAATGGCTTACATTAAGCAGTTAAGTTCTTCTTGCATCTTCCATTCTGCATTCAGATCAGCATAGATGAGATAAAATCATACCATACATCACAGGGGGGGAAAATCTGGCATGGAATATTTAAAGAAAACTCATGAGCTTTCCATCCTTCTCTTTTCCAGTGATGAACTGACCTTTTTGTACAAAAAAGGTTTGCATTGGTCAGCCATTTTGTAACTGTATTGTCTATTCCAAAGCAACAAAAGGATGTTTAAATCCCAATATAAATTCAGCACTTTGTATAGCAAACTGTCCAGAAAGTGTGACCAATAATGACTAATACTCCATTTTATCTTCATATAGGGTGAACAGCCAAACCTGTATTGCAGCAGTTTACTAGCACAACATGCCTCCTACATGCCTCCTACCATGATAACTCAAGGTGTAATCAGAAGACATGCTTCCATGCAAAACCACTGTGTAAGATAAATCTACAACTATCTGCTTTAACATATCCAATTATAAATAACTAAATGGACATTATCGCTTCCTCAGAGTGAGACACACACAGCTTGGAGGCAGTGATCTACGGCTATGTGATGGTCACCTCATATGTGTCACCTCTTGAACATCAGATACCTGGTTTAGGCATTGGAAGAAACACTTTGGTGGGTATTTCCATTCTGGGTTCCATTTGCTTTGTAACTGGCAAGTGTGTCATTTTCAGTATCTTCTGTGGATTTCAAGTCTGCCTTTTCCATTGAAGAGCTAGATGCAAGAGGTTTGCGGATGTAACAAAAAAACTTGAAGCATAGCACCAATCCTTCAGAAATATTGGAGGAAAAAAGCTTTTTACATGGGTGGCAAAACTGGTAGAACACAAGCATGAAAAGGACAGCTATGCAATAGCCAATGAGCAGCTGCAGAAACAGCATTGGGGCACATACATAAGTGTAGACATCTGTCTTGTACATATACCACATCAACAAGAGAAAGGCATTCTCAAGGAACCTCAGTAGGTAATACAAAGCCAACCTACACCAGTTTTGGGATTTGTCAATTAAATCAGCATCATTAAGCTTCAGTTGAACAGCTGACCAGCAAAACATATTGATACCAGCATACAGGAAAGTGAGAAGGCATAGGACAATGGTGGTGCCCACCTTGCTCAAAGCCTTCTCTATATTTTCTGGCAAAGTACATTTACTTTGCCAGAAAAGAATCCATGGGTGAAAGAAAAAGGCAAAGAAGTTCACAAGCACCACAGGAAGGGTCCAGATCTGAAGAACTGAACTGAAGAGGACAAGGACTATCACCCTTGTAGCTATCTCAAAGCTCCTCCAGAGGAAGATGCAGAGATAAGCAGCCGGTTTGACGCTCACATCATAGTCATCATACTTGATCTTAATGGCCAGGATGTTGCATCGCAATGCTCCATATACAATCGACAGGAGAGAAAGGGTCATGAAGATGCCTGAAGAAAGAAAAGACAAGCAGAGTTTTCTGAAAGCAGCACAGTTTAGATAACAAGATCCTGGATGGTTCAGTATTTGAAGCTTATCAAGTAGCACTAAACTGATATAGTTTATACTGTCTTCTAAGTATCTCAGAACACAGTTTCCTAGTTCCAAGAACAGAAATGTATGCATATGCATGGTCTCCACCATATACTGAAGCTTCTCCTGAACCATTATTTAACACAAGTAGGGGAGATGTAGCTCTACCTTGGCCATCCCCCCCACAACCCAGAATATGGAGGCTAACAAAAGGCTTAAACAAACTGAAAGCTTTTAAAAAAGTTCCTCTGTGAATAGTCGAAGTGGGATGGAAGAATTTAGGGGAAAATCTGGCTGAAGTTTAAACTTCACTTCCTGTCCCATTAATGTCCAAGTACAGACTGGACCACGATGCATTTATTTGTAAGTTTATACTGTGAGGCCAATAGCGTATTATGTTTATTGTTTAGTCTTGAGTGGAAGAATTCCACTTAGAGAACTTCAAGTGAACCAAGTTTTACTTCAAATGATCTACAAACCTGGTGTGATCCATGACATTTCCTGATCACCTTGTCCCCCTCCTTGTCCCTGAACCTGCTGCCTGAAGCAATTGAAAAGTGCTTCCCATATGAGTGAGCGGAGGGCTTTTCTCAAGTTCTCAATGAATTGTGAACCTATTTCTTTATCAAGTCTTACTCAAGAAAACTGCAAGCTAGAAAATTCTAAAAAAACTCTATGAAAAATACACATTTACCTGAAGGTACAGATATTCCTGAAATATCCAAATAACAAAATACTAGAGCATCTGTCTTTTGCTCTAATATTGGCTTCTATATATTTTCTTCTTTCTTAAAGGACATGTCATTCACCTTACTGTAGTACTATAAAGAAATTCCTTTCTTACACTAGACCACTTATTAGGATGGTGAAAGGTGCTAGAAGAGACTCACTTCACCCTGGTTAGCTCCTCTTGTCAGCTGCTCAAATGTAAACAGACACAGCTGTCTCATAGGAAAATCCTTCCAATAAGATCCAGATACTTCATAAAGCAATGCTAGACCAGGACAAAGGGTGGAGCATCTTTGTTTGCCCCAGGCACTCATTCCTCCCCATCTGGATTTGGGCCAATGTGTGGGTGCATCGAAAGTAGCTAGAAGCAGGAACAATCTGTGATACTCCATATCATTATCTACATGTGGTAGTTTTGCCCTAGGGTGCAATTATTCTGGCAGATGATTTTCTTTGAAATAGGTAAGATCACCAACCAATCAGCTAAACTGTCTTCAGTGCAACATTCACCAGTTTTAACAAGCCCCTGTTGCATAAAGAATTGATAAATTTTGCCTGTCTGAATGCTAGGCTGAAGAGTGCACTACACTGGAAAAATAACAATGAACTCTCTTTAACGCACTGGAAAAATAGTTCATGAATATTGTGCTCATGGAAAACCTAAGTCCATATGTTCATCATTTTAGAAATAATTAAGGACACAGTGGTAAAATATTTCAAGTTTGCCATCATCTCATTTCACATACAAACAACAATAATCATTATCCAATCCCTACATTCCACGCAAACCAACGGCATATGCTGGATTAAAACAAGATGGGAAAAGTATGGTCGGGGACCTGAACACAACCCTCTTAACACAATCCTGGTTCCAGCTCCCCCCTTTTCTAGCAAAAACAGGCTGGACTGCCATCTTTTAAACAGATTGTGGGGCCTCCTTCTGTTTTAACTTTGAAAAATATCCATTTTTTAAAAGTAGAAATATTTTAAAAGTAGAAATAGACTGCTGGTGGGATTTGAGGAGGCACTTTTGACAGCTAGGTGGCTCCAGTGTGGTCCCAGAAGAAGGTCTTCCACAATTTCCTCCTTTTCCCTTACTATTGTTGTTGTGTGCCTTCAAGTCATTTCTGATTTATGACAACACTAAGACCTTAGCATGGTGTTTTCTTGGCAAGATTTGTCCAGAGGTAGTTTGCCTTTGCCTGAGACTGAGAGCATATGACTTGCCCAAGATCAGGTGGGTTCCATTGCCAAATGGAGAGTTGAACCGTGGTCTCCAGAGTCATAGTCCAGCACTGAAAACACTACATCACACTGCATGTCATTGTATCCTTAACACCAATCAACATGTTTTCCCAATTAACTTGATTGTTTTGTTGATGACTGATATATTGTTGTATTTTTACTATCTTTAGAATAATAATAATAAAAGAACAAAGTGTGATTGGTACTTTGGTACATCTCTTAAAGCTGTTATGCCCTGCTGTGGTGGACTCTCACATAGTCCATCCTCAACCTACTCTCAGCTGTGGCAGCCCTATAGAATTTTAATCCCACCGCTGCCACCAAATTATGTAGTGAACAACCACAATCTCTTTCCTATGAGTCTTTAATATTCAGTAGCATGTTTTGATTGTCAAACAGAGGCCAAGTAGTTGTTTAATCACTAACAAAAGTTTATTGTAAAATGTAAAGGTAAACTATAAATTAGACTCAAAGTTGTTCTATTCGACTTATTACTTAGTTACAGGATATTCTATAAGATCTTAACATTAACTCAGCCACACAGGCAATACTATCTCAGGTACACTGACCAAAATCCTTCTTTCAGCAACCGGCTTGCTCTGAGCCTCTCCCTTCTACACTCTCCAAGACTACACTGTCCCTCTTTGGACTTTTAAGACCCTTTCATAGGACTCTTTCATACAAGGCTAAATTGGAAGTATAATTTAAGGTCAATTCGAATGCAATCATGGGTTTTATGTTATTGCAAATTAACTCTTCACATGCAAATTCGGGCAGGAGGGAAGCCAATTCGAATGCAATCATGGGTTTTACCTTATTGCAAATTAAAGCTTCGCATGCAAATTCGGGCAGGAGGGGGTTAATTTCGGGTAATGGGAAGTAATTCCGAACGGAGCAGGGGTTCATGTAAATTCACTAAACAAGCGAATTTACATAAATCCGCATTGGCTCCATTCGGAGTTGGGAGAAATTCCTCCCCGTTTGAAAGAGTCCATAGTCACCAAACACAACTAAACTGTTCCCTTAGGAACTCCAAGAGCACTCCCTCCCTTCGTTGTAACTCTTTCCCCAACTCAACTCCTCTTTCACTCTCTGCATGGCATTTTTATAACCCTGCCCAACTGGCTTCCCGTTGGCTGGCCAAATGCTGCTTCGTGATTGGCTGATAGGAAGGTCTATTCACTACACCTGCTTCCAGAACATGGATGTGAACTCTGACTCAGAGACTGAAGCACTGGATCTGCTGCGGGCTTTGATTCTGCTCTGTTTCCTACTTTTGGCATTTCAGTTACTTTTAATTAACAAGAAGTTCTGTCTTGATGTGTGATCAATGTCCTGGACTGCAGCACAGAATCCTTCAATTTCTTATTCTTCTGCCTCTGTAGTTGGAACATAGACTTGGATTATGTTATACTGATGGATTTTTCTTGGATTCTTATTGATATTATTTGGTCAAACTTTGCTTTATATCCTCTGACCGCTTTTGCTACATCTCTTCTCATGATTTAATTTCACCCCATTTCTTCTTAGATTTTCATTTCCTAAGTAAAACACTGTATAATTATCTGACTCAAAATGTCCCATTCACCCCAAGTATCACAATGTTTTATACTTCCATTTCTTTTTTTGTTATGTCTAGTTTCCCCAGTTCATGCTTTATTATAATATGTGTTGTGCAGCTTTAAGCTTTCCTTTCACGTCAACAGCTGAACATCCTATTGGCTTGAGTCCAGTTACATCCTTAACCACAGGACTACTCATAGTTGATCTCTGCTGTTCTTCAGCAGCTTGCTGGCCTGGGAGTCTCATCTTCTGGCACTATCACTTGTTTCATTTTGGATTGTTCCATCATAGGCTTTTAATCATAAAAGACATTCAAAGGGGCTTACTGTACATCCTTCTGTGCAGTACTAACAAGTATTACCTATGGTGCTACTGCCGTTGTCTATGAGAGAACTTCTGCCAGAGTCACACCACATTACTACTGCTGCCTAGTAGCTATTTGGCACATTTAGTCCGGTTCCTCAGCAAAAGCCTGTCTGATATAGAGGACCCTACTGCCTCCTGCCTCAGGGAGCATGCAATTCCACCTTCATGGAAAGGTAGTGCCATTGGTGGGCATTACTGGCATTAGCCATGGCAATTATGTCTTTTTACTGAACAAGGAATAGCACAAAGTACAAGACATTATTTTATGCCAAGGAATACGAACTGATATTTATAAATTATTCAGTTTAATTCTCAAAGCAGATTTTGCATGCACAGAGTTTTAAATTATGGCCTAAATACATGAACTCTCCAGGCTACTGCAAGCTAAACACAAACTCATTAATTAGCACTCACTGTAATTCCTGTTGCAATCAATGAAACTACATTTCTTTGTTGATTGTAGCCATTTATACCCACTGCCATGAATCTTTTACTTTCTATGGAGGGGAAAAACATTAACATGAGAGTATCCATGAAATAATCTTCTAGAGTATACAATAAGACATTCTAGATTTATACATCTAGATCTATACAGCTACACAGTTGCTTAGACATGCTGGCTCTTTCAATATATTTGTTAGGGTTGGTACTTGGCATTGCCGTTACTTTGATACCTCTGCTCTAGAATCCATTTTGTTCTGAAAGCAGCACCATGGCAAACTGCCAGGTGTGACATGAAGTCTTTGAAGCTGTTGCTAAGATAAAAAATATTTGTAAACATCCATTAGTAGACCAGAGGTGGGCAAACTGTGGCCTATGGTCTATTTGTGGATCTTGAAACCACAATTTGCAACTTTTGATTTTTTAACAGTCCCACTGCAAATGGGCCAATACTCCTGAAAACTGCAGCAGTTTTACCCCCAAACCCTCCAACTTCTCCCATACTCCCACCATTAGCTAATAATGAAGATATGTGACATCATTTTCGGTTGTGTCTGGTGGGTTGGTGTAGCCCACCTGGGAACCTACTGGTGTGAGAAAAAGTCACCCTCTCAGTTGTCCACCCTGGAATAAATTAGAACTAGGCAAACACCTAACAGACTGCCAAGCTGCTACTCACCCAGCAAAACTTTAGATTGGCCAAACCAGAGTCTTGATGGGGAACCTGGACCAGTCCTAGCGAATTCCCAGAATGAGGTTTTGTAGTTGTATGCCTTCGAATCATTTTTGATTTAGCTTAATACAATGTCTGCATTTCAGAAGGAGGCATTCCCCATTTTGTTGAGAAAGAGTGCCTCAATCTGTTGGGTGCACACCAGGCTTTTGGTGGAGGTTACTTTAAATCCTGTATCTGCCATTTATTTTGCATATTTAAAGACTGTAATGATTCCCAATTGGCAAAAGGGTCAGGCAAGGCTGCATTCTGTCACCCTATTTGTTCAAATTACATGCAGAAAATATCATATGAAGAACAGTTTTAGACTAAGAGGAAGGAGGAGTGAGGATTGGAGGAAGGAACATAAACAATCTAAGATGCAGACAGCAGCATACTACTAGCAGAAAACATCATAAAATTAGAACAATTACTAAGGAAAGTTAAAGCACAAAAGCAGGCTTAATGCTGAACTTTAAAGAAACAGAAATAATAACCACATATGATTTACATAACTTCAATCTAGACAATTAAGAAATAGATTTCTCATATCTTGGATCCATAACTGAACAGAATAACTTTCCTTTCTAGAGAGTGCAGTCAATAAATCAGAGAAAGTACTGGTAAGAGCAGTTATGAAAGAACTAGACAAAACCCTAACTGTACAGATATATCTAACTGTACTAGAAATTTTGTTACTCAAATTGGTTTGCAATACATTTGAAGCCAAAACTAGATGAACCCACTCATTTATCAAATATCTTGCCAGACACTATTTTCCCCACAGGTATTTCATGTGGCTTTCATTACTCAAAAAAGTTCAAAAGGTTCCTGGGATGTAAGTAAGTGGTGCAGATTGCATTTTGTTGGCCAGCTAATAAGGCTGGCATTACATGTGGTAGGTACTCTTTCAAGGCTTTGATATTGCTCCAATATACTGGATGAGCAAAGAACGTAATGTAATAGAACAGAAGCAAAGAGACTTTTCAGCATGAGGGCCATATCTTGGAATGGAAATGGGTGAGTTGCAAATGTTGCCAAAAAAAGAAAGAAAAGGAAGTTGTGCTTAGATAAATACAAAAGCTTAATTATCATCATAACTATGCCAACATAATGATGCATTATAACAATGAAACCAATTGTTGCAATTTATTGAGAACATTTATACACCACCCTTTATCCTATGAGGATTGTGGGGCAGTTTGCAAGATTCGTACCTCAGTATAAATATCAATACTAAAACAGACAAAACAAAAAAAACAACAACAAATGAATAGATGGTTAAATACAGAGGTTTTGGGATGCCACTGGAAAGATTGTACCAGGAACTTCTACTTTGTAGCAGGGCAGAATACCTCTGATAAAGGATATGCCTGGAGAAAGTATCTCAATAGAGATTTTAATAGACAGGCAGACTGAATGCAGAAGAAGCTTTCCTTTAGACATTTTGGGTCCCCAGCTGTCCAGAACTTTAAAAATAAGGGAAAACACCTTAAATTGGCCCCAGGAGTAAACAGGTGATCAATGAAATTCTTTTGGAGTTGGTGTGAAATACATAATCTCTCTGCAACTTGATGCCCTTTCCATGTTTTGAACTTCAGCTTCCATGATCCTTCACCACTGGTCATATTAGTTTGGGCTGATGGGAGCTGCAGCACAAAATATCTAGAGGTCCCCAGTTAGGAAAGCCTGATGTCCCAGTCCTAAGCATGGTGGATATATTCTGTACTGAGTGAAGTTTCCAAGACATCTTCCAGGGCAGTCTTATATGTAACACATTGCTGTAAGCCAGCCATGAGGTTATCAGAGAATAGATCATAATATGGGTAGACTGCTTTGTCCAGAAACAGCGACAGCTGGTGCACTAACTACAGGTAGTGAAACTGCTTAGCCTGAGCTAGACTATAATATATGCTGCCAGACACAAGGTTAGCAGAGCATAGATCACAATGTGGCAGACTACTGTGTTCAGAAACAGCCATGGTTGATGAATTAGCCATAGGTAGGGAAACTGATGACCCTGAGCTAGATTACAACATAGGCCTTCAGACCATGGCCTAAGACCAGGATACCTCTCTCTCACCACCCAATGATGTTCAGATATGACAATGCTATACTGATATGAATGAATCAGAAGACTAGTTTTAAGGAACTATAGCATAAAAGGATGATCGCAACAATGTTTTGTGTGTGTGTGTGTGTATGTGTGGCACACATGCTCAGGGTAATGTTTAAAAATGTGAACCAGTAAAAAAGAAACCCAAAAAACAACAAATGTACTTATTAGTTATCTTTTTCTGATGGGAAAGTGTTTTCTAGAAGCAGGATTAAGCATCCTGCAGCAAAAAGTCCATTTTATGCATTAATAGTGGAGAATCATTTTGCACATTATTCAGAAGTGCCAAAAAGTGTAATTGAGAATGACTCATTTCTAGGTATGATACGGAGGATGAATATTCCAAACTTCTAGGTATAATATGGAGAAAGGATATAGGCATGTCTCCTGGCCCTGCCGCCAAGATATGGAAGTTGCAAATGCATTGAACTGTAAGCAAAACTATTTCATCTTGACACAATAGAGGTGCACACATGTTCCCACATAAGTTTTCTGACATGAGAAAAGAAGAGAAAAAGTGTGGATGAATCATTGTGGGACATAGGGATGACATCTATGAAGCAATTAGCTTGCCACTGTTGTTCCACGTGTTTCAACTCAGGTCCAATACAGGCACTTTGTGCTGGCCTGTGGGTGGAGCCATGGTGCAGCGTCCGCATGCTGGATGCTGTGACTCTGCCCCATCACACTGTCATGCTGCGCGCCCTCCTAGATAGCATGTGGCATCATGGCACAACTCCGGTGAAGCACCCAAATGGCGCAGTGCAGAAGGGGTGCCATCATGTGACCATGTCACAGCTATGATGCCCTTTCCAGGGAGATAAAAAAAGCCCCTTCACATGGGTTCTTTTTGCTCCCTGTGGAGGCTGCGGCATGTGGTTGCTGCGGCCCCAATCTGGGGCAAAAAGGGGTGGTGTCCTGCTGCCAGTCTGTACAGCCCCTCAGTCCTTAGCAATAATGCACTTGTCTGTGGAGCTTCCAAATATTGGGTTCATTAACACTTTGCAAGATTGTTTTCCCAGATACGTTAGACTATTCCACTGTAATCACAAGATTTCTTAAATTAGATTTTATTATGTTAAAAACATTAAGTGACACAAACACACATGTATACATATACACATTACACACCTTGCTAACAAACCTTAGATATAAATAACATAAACATACCTTACAAACATATCAAACAAATACCAGACACTGACAATACCAAACACCAACAAAACAAAACAAAAAACAATAACTCCAATAAAGTCATAATTTTAGCTAAAATCAACCATTTTTATCTTACTTAAGATTACAGGAGACCTCTCTACATATGCCTCTGTATACATATTTACATTCCTTAACCTGTCTGAAATCTAGTCAAAATCTTCTTTATCACCCTTAACCCCCTTCTTACTTAGATATTGATATAAAGGTTTCCAAATTCTGCTATATTTTTCCTAGTCTTGCCCTCATATGAAACAGGTAAGCTTATTGATTTGTACCAAGTCCATTAAGTTATTCAGCATTCGGGCATTCTGATACTTTCCATTTCCTGGCAATGACAATCCTTGCACTCGTTGTCATATAAAATAACAATTTACCATAACTTCATTCTATGTCCTCACATTCACTCATGGTTAACAAGTAAAGTCTTTAATCTATCAGCATTCTGCATTGAAGGATTTCTGTAACAGCCCCATGTAACAGCCCCACTTTCCAATATTTGTCAACCTGCAGTTCCACCAAATGTGATAAAAGGTACCAACTTCCTGATTACATTTCCAACATCTGTTAGATACCCCTTTATACATCTTGGCTAATTTAGTCAGGGTCAAATACCACCTAAGCTGCACTTCAAAGAAGTTTTCTTTTAACTTATAGTTAAGGGTGTATTTCAGTCTTGTATTCCAAGACTTTTCCTATTAACAAATGCTACACTTTGCATCTTGTGACCACTTAACCATTTGTTCTTTGATAACTCCTCTTCCATTTCAATCTCCAAGAAGTGTTTGTAAAATAAAGCAATTTTATGTGGATTAGCTGAATTTAATATCTCTTCAAACCTAGGGTTGAAACAGACTAAAGAAATAATCTAGCTTGAAACTGCTTTAACTGCCCTGGTTCAATGCTAGGGAATTGTGGGAACTGTAGTTTTGAAACACATTTAGCCTTCTCTGATAGACAGCTCTGGTGACACAACAAACTACAGTTCCCAAAATTCCCTAGCACTGAGCCAGGGCAGTTAAAGAGGGTTCAAGATGGATTATTTCTGCAGTTTGTTTCAGCCCTTAGTATCGATGGCTTTCACTCCTATCAGCTTATCATCTGATAGGATATTGTTTATTGTTTTGTCTGCTTTATATGGCTGGGGGACTGGGAGGAGATTAATTTGTTTTTTATTGTATTTTTACTGTACTTCCACTGTTGTTAGCCACCCAGATTCCTCGTTGATTGGGTGGGATACAAATAAATTATTATTTATTATTATTATTAGGAATCTTTCTTTCAAGTAGCCATCCACCTGAATAACCTTTTTTTATCAATTGATCCAAATTCTAACTTCTGACTTCCTGATGTCTTTATTGTTAGTTCTGCATACATGACCCATCTATCATATGCTATTATCTCACCTCTATGGAAAGCTTCGTGATAGAGACCCATTCAGGTAACCATGGGTACTGTCTAGGTTTGTATTTTTGCCACACCCTCATGAGAGATTTTCTAACAAAATGGTTCAGGAAAACTTTATGTACCTTCTGCTTCTCATAGAACACATAGCCATGCCATCCAAACCTAAGGTCTATTCCTTCAAGACACAGTACTCTTGTCTTTCAAATGAAACCAATCTAATCTCACAAGATTTTTTAAAAAATCTTTAAAGCAATCAGTCTCTGGGCATGAGCCTGAAATTGTAAGAGCTCATTTAGAACTAATAGTTTAGTTTGCTAATAGGATTCACTACACATATTTGCTGTAGCCATGAGTGCCTTCAAACTGTTCCTTCATTTTCACATACGTGTGATAAAAAAAAGTTATTTGTATATTCAGGTTCCCTAGTATAAAATACCTAGAACTGCTAAGCAGTCAGAGCACTTGTGCTTCAAGATTATTCATTTTGCTGTGTACAACAGCATTTTCAGCATCTCCTTGTCAAATATCTCAGCAAGAGAATTTCTGAAATATTATAACCTGTGAATTAATTAATTAATATCTCCTGCACATACCTCACTTTCTTTACAGGAAATTTGGAATTGCCATTTTGTGTGTGGTAAACAGGAAACCATTTGCATGGACAAATAAAAAAAACAACAATCCAACAACGCCAGTTTAATTAAAAGCTGTGTTTGGCAGACCCAGAGCGTAGAAAAAGTTAGCATTTTCTCAGTAACAGGGGGATTCTAGGAGTTATAGAAAGAAAAGTACAACACGGGCGTGTTTTATGCAGCTTCCAGTATACGCTGGAAGCCATGCCGGAAGGAGCACCCCGTGCTCTGGAAGACAATAATGGCATGCGCCCCCGTGGCGCACATGCTGTGCGCCGCCGCGCCGCCCCGCCCCCATGGGCACAAGCCTTATTCATTTGAATGTGGCTTGAGCATCCACAATTTTTCCATCACACGGGGGAGGGGAGGGTCCAGAAGGGATTCCCCGCGTAAGGGGAGGGACCACTGTACTTTTTTCAAGTTCAAGTTAGAAATCATCTTCAGCCTTGTTCTCTTTCATTTGATTCAGAAAGTTCATTAAGCCAGGCAAACTCACCTGCGCCCTTCTACCTCAGTTCCAGGTTCTCAACAATTTAATATGCATGAAATATTAGGACTGTTATTTTGGTCTGTTTGCCATCTATCCTTTGCTAACCCTGGATTTCCCTGAATTTTAGACTGCTGTCCTTTCTTTTTGATGAATTGTTATTAAACATTCTTAATGAGACCGGACCTCTGATGTAACTATACCCACCTCCTGATTTGTTTACTTCTGGTCCTTGAACAAAACAGGTTTAATATTCCTCTGGTGACATGGAATGAATCAATAACTGATCCAGAAAAGAAAAAGGAGGGCCAATCTTCTGCTTAAGGAATGTTTCTGAACTGTTTCCTGTGAGATGGCCTAATAACCAGGGCCAGCCCAAGACATTTTGCTACCTGAGACTGGATAGCAAATGGCAGCATCTGCTCAAGAAAAAGTGTACAATACCTAATACTAGCCCAGTTATTCTGGCACCTGAAACAGAAAAGTCTACAAGACTGATGAGGTGTCTAGTAAACCCGTTATTGAGATTAAACTGGATCAATTTGCGTTCGTGAACACTGATGACATGGACAAGATCCTTGGAAATGTGAAGAACATGACATGCCCTCTTGATCCCTGCCCATCATGGATGGCCGTCTGGGGTGGGGGTGATGCCTTAATGGCATTTCTTAGAAGTGTCATCAATGCATCCCTTAGGGAAGGTTGTGTTCCAGCCTGTCTAAAGGAGGCGGTTGTTAGACTACTCCTGAGAAAACCTTCCCTGGACCTCATGGACATGAAAAAATATAGGCCTGTATCCCATCTGCCATTTTTGAGCAAAGTGATTGAGAGGGCTGTTACTCTAAGCAGTCTTGGATGAAACCGATTATCTAGATCCATTTCAAATCAGCTTTAGGAACAGATATGGGGTGGAGACTGCCATGGTTGCTCTGGCTGATGACCTTTGTCTGGGCATCGACAGAGGAAGTGTGACTCTGTTGGTGTTTCTGGACCTCTCAGCAGCTTTTGATATGATAGATCATGATATCCTCTTGGAACGCCTGGGAGAGTTAGGAATCAGAGGCACTCCATTGCAGTGGTTCTGCTCCTTCCCCTCAGGTAGATTCCAGAGGGTGATGCTCGGGGACAGTCACTCCTCATAAGCTGAGCTTAAATGTGGCATCCCTTAAGGCACCATCCTGTCCCCGCTGCTATTCAATATTTACATGAAGTGGCTGGGAGAAATCATTCATAGACATGGGGAAGTGTGTTACCAGTACACTGATGACACCCAAATATACTTCTCCACGTCTCGGTCAACAGCTTTGATAACAGATGGCATTTCTCCTCTCAATCGGTGTCTTGAAGCATTAATGGACTGGATGAGGAAAAACAAGCTCAAGTTGAATCTAGACAAAATGGAGGTACTTACAGTAGGGGCCCCCAAACCAGGTATCAAGTTGTGACCTCCAGTCATAGATGGGGTCACACTCTTCTCAAAGGACTCTGTTTGCAGTCTGGGAGTGCTTAGATCACCTGACAAACCAGGTGAATGCGGCGGTCAGGAGCGCCTGTTATCAGCTTCGGCTGATATGCCAGCTGTGCCCTTTCCTGGAAATAAGGGACCTAGAAACTGTAGTACATGCACTGGTTACTTCACGACTTGATTTCTTCATGGGGCAGGATGGCACCTTGTACCTAGTCCGGAAACTCCAACTAGTACAAAACATGGCAGCCAGGTTACTCACCAGAAAAACTAGGAGTGATTGGATAACACCTAGCCTAAAATTACTTCACTGGCTACCTATTAGTTTCTGGGCACAGTACAAGGTGTTGGCTATTACATGACTTGGGTCCAAGCTATTTAAGGGATCGCCTACTTCCATACAATTTAAGAGATCACCTACTTTCATACAATACACTCAGGTCCTCTGGGAGGAAGCTATTGCAGCCTTTAAAGACCAGATTAACTGCAACCTCCCAGAGGGCCTTTTCTGCAACTGCTCCCAGTCTTTGGAACAGCCTGCTGGACAAGATCTGTCAAATTACTAACTTAGACAGCTTCTAAAAAGCTGTCAAGACGGATCTCTTCTGGCAGGCCTTCCTGAATAAAACTCTTTGGCCACAGAATGATACCCCCCTCACACCATGTATTACCATCACCTTGCTCACATTATGCTATTATTAATAGATTGAAAGCTATATTTAATTCTTTTTAAAGGGGGGATTGTAATTTTATGTACAATGTTGTATATGGATATTTTAGTTGGTAGTCACTTTGACTGTCTTGCTACAGAAACGCGGGATAGAAATAAAAGTTTTATTATTATTATTTACAAGTATTTTTCAATGGGAGTAAAAATACAATCATATATATTGAACGACAATTGTGCTACATTTTCATGCCAAATTAATCCAACAGTAAAAAACAAGGCTTTAACTGTCCTGACTGTTTTGTTTGTTAAAAAAAAAACTTGGGGTAGTAATCAACCATTTAGATGAGGAGGCCTGGCCATGGAATGCCTATATTGTAGGCCTAGTATTTCATGGATTCTGGGTCAAAACACTTATGACTGCAATAGAATTTGGCAAAGTGGAGCCATGGGCTACATGCCGCCCTGGAGATTCCCCTGAGCCCCAGAATCTCCATGCAAAAAAACATTTTAAAAAATTGGTCTAGTTTTTTTTACCTCAAACTGGCCAAAATCATCCAAAGCCACCTAGAAATGTAGAAGTTTGGTTCCCCTATTCATTCAGATCTCCCTAAACTATTAAAAAACAACCACCAAAATGGCAGCCTGAAGTGATGGACAAAGGCTAACCATTTCCCCAGCATCTGGTTTCCTTATAATCCCACATGAGGGTTTAACCATTATTTCATCCCGTTCTTATATCTACTCATGCAAACAGAAATATTGAACAATGTATCAATTATACATACTTCTAGCTGCAGTGATTTCTTGCTGGAGAACACATATGTAGAGCTGAAGTGTCAGCTGAGGCGCAGAGCCTAGGAAAGCTTGAATCACTGATGCTCGACTAAATGCAGATCTGTGTGTAAACAGCTTGCCCTCTGCCTGGCCCACTTCCTTTTCGATTTCTTCTGAGTGTCCATCTTTTGGCATCTGCCTCTTCTTGGTGATGCTGACATAAGGTTCTTCCACTCGGCCTGCACGAAAGTAAATGCAGAAGACTTCCACACATCTGGAAGAAAATGAACAATAGAAGTCATAGCATATTATCTGTTTTAAAACTGCATTGTCACTCTATGCTGTCTCTCATCAGTCAGAAGTTAATCTCTCCAACTGCAATTTAGGCATGGCTCAGCTCCCATTGGCTGCAGATATATAAACTTTACAGAGCACATTAACCAAGACATTTTCTTGCCTGACGCAAAGAACAAAATGGTAGCCCCTCACAGTACATTCACCAAAGCAGATTGATTCTCCAGCTGCTTTTGCATAACAGGAGGAAAGGTGCATATTTTCTGCTACTCTACAATAGCCTACATTATAATTAAAGGGATTTTTTTTTGTCTGCCTGTTTTGCTGCAACAAAAATACTCTTTTTTTTGTTTATCTGTTTTTATGCAACAAACTACAAATGCAGATTATGGCAGATTTATACCACTCTTAAATGCCATGGCTCCATCCTACAAAATTCAATGATTTATAGTTAGCAGGGTATTTAGAATTGCCAACTAGTGTTCTAGTGCTCTAATTCAGGGTAGCACACTACAGTTCCCTTGTAGAGATTTCTATGTACCTTTCCAATGTGACTCTGAGGATTCATTAGGACAGAGACATGGCAGTTAGAATGTCTAAAACTGATTAGTGTAATCACTCCCTAATTATGGCTGTTGTTGTGTGGCTTCAAGGCGTTTATGGCAACACTAGCAAACCTATTGTGGTGTTTGCTTTGAAAGATTTGTTCAGAGGAGCTTGTGGGTTTCATGGCTGAGGTGGGAATCAAACCCTGGTCTCCAGAGTCATAGCCCAACACTCAAACCACTATGCCACACTGAGGAGCGAAAAAGATGGCCCCTTTGTGGTAGCTTCCAGGCAGCTTTGAGGCATGTCATTTAGACATGTCATTTAGACAACACATGCCCCCAAGCTGACAGAAAGCCACCATGAAGTTGCCCAATAGACCACATGGTGAACAGCTTTGCAGCGCTTTGCTGGTGCAGCATTTATATGCCGCAGCCACAGGCGCACTGCAAAGTCACAGCGGCCGCAGAAAAGCTGGCTTTTTCCTGACTCAAAAAGGAGCAAGCAAGCAAGCAAGCTTCATTTATATACTACTTCATACTGCCTAAGGAGTGTTTAAGCGGTTTACAACTGTAAGCTACTTGCCCCCAACAATCTGGGTACTCATTTTAGCAACCTCGGAAGGATGCAAGCCTGAGTCGAGCTTGAGCCCTTTTGCTGGTCTTGAACTGGCAACCTTATGGTTTTGAGTGAGTGGCTGCAGTACAGGCATTTAACCACTGTGCCACCAGCTTTCTGCTGTTTTTTTGGGGGGGGGGGGCTGGCAAAAAGCTGGATTGGGGCCATGGCATGTGGTTGCCATGGCCCGGATCCAGTACCATCTGTTTTAGCCCTGACTCTCACTCCCTGACAAATCTTTCTCACTGTTAATACAAAAGGGGTGAACATGCAGGTGGTTATGTGGCCTTTCTTATTCTTTTATTAAAGATAGGGGAGGAAGAGGTGGAGCCATGAGAAAGCAGTTTCCTTCAGGCTATTTACTGCATTCACAACAGATCACAATGTATCTTAAGCTGCAACAATATGGAGTGAGACAGATGGCCAATAAAGAGAGGCCTCTGGCTGCTCTGCCTCTCGGTACAATCGGGCTGGGACCACAGCAACTGAATGGCATAGAGTTGGTTTTGAATCAGCCAAATAAAATGGCTTCCAGCCACTTTGGGGGCATGATGGTTACATGATAAATGCCCTGAAGCGGCCAGAAACCACACTGAGGCTGCTCTAGCGGGCTAAATGCTAGACCAAAAAGAAGCAGAGATAATCTGGCTTCTGGTAGCAGCTATTTTGGGACTGCGGTGGTGGCCCAATTTGGAAGCGGGCCATGCTGTTGTTGCAGTCCCAGCGCAATCATGGCAAGTCTACTTCTATCTTTATTGGGTGTCTGCTTCGTCCCATCAATTCTTTTTTAATATGGTCCTCTGGACTGGAGTCTGGCCTTGGTGCAGCTTCTGGCCATGGGGGGAAGGGGTGTGTGTGTCATGTAAACGCCATGCCTCCAAGCAGCTGGAAGCTGCTTTATTTGGCCCATGTGTTTTGGGCCTATATAACTATCACCAACTTTATTTATATCCACTTACAAATTAAAAAATAAAATAAATACATGAACTAAAACATACACAAGATTAATGTTAAAACAGAATTAAAATGTGAACAATACTCAAAGCTATTTAAAATAGACAAAAGAATAAAAAAGCTATTTAAAAAACAATACAGCATCCTCTTAAAAGACCTTTCTTTAAAATCTTCAATGCTCTAAAATCTGTCAATAGAAGAACAGCAGGGAGGGGGCCATTCTGACCTCTCTAGGAAAGGATTTCCAGACCTTGGGGCAGACACCACAGAATCACAGAGTTGGAAGAGATCACAAGGGCCATCCAGTCCAACTCCCTGCCATGCAGGAACTCCCAATCAAAGCATCCCTGACAGATGGCCATCCAGCCTCTGCTTAAAGACCTCCAATGAAGGAGACTCCACCACCTTGTCGAATAGCCCTTACTGTCAGGAAGTTCCTCCTAAGGATGTGGAATCTCTTTTCCTGCATCCTTTGTTCTGTGTTCTAGTCTCTGGAGCAACAGAAAACAAGCTTGCTCCCTCCTCAATATGACATCCCTTCAAGTATTTAAACAGTGCTATAATATCACCTCTTAACCTTCTCTTCTCCAGGCTAAACATCCCCAGCTCCCTAAGGCGTTCCTCATAAGGCTCAGTTTCCAGACCCTTCACCATCTTAGTAGCCCTCCTTTGGACACGTTCCAATTTCTCCACATCCTTTTTGAATTGTGGTGCCCAGAACTGGACACAGTATTCCAGGTGGGGCCTGACCAAAGCAGAATAGAGTCGCACTATTATTTCCCTTGATCTAGATGCTATATGTCTACTGATGCAGCCTAAAGTAACATTGGCCTTTTTAGCTGCCACATTGCACTGTTGACTCATGTTCAACTTATGGTCTACTAGTCAGGTGAATGCGACTGTCAGGAGTGCCTGCTATCAGCTTCGGCTGATACACCAGCTGCGCCCTTTCCTGGATATGAGGGATCTGGAATCTGTGGTACACACTCTGGTAACCTCACGCTTGGATTACTGCAATGCACTCTACATGGGGATACCCTTGTACCTAATCTGGAAACTTCAACTAGTACAAAATATGGCAGCCAGGTTAGTTACAGGAACATCCAGGAGAGAACACATAACACATGTTCTCAAATCTCTCCACTGGCTGCCGATTAGTTTCCGGACACAGTGATGATAATAATATAATAGGTTTTATTTATAGCCCACCTCTCTGATCAAACAATCAAGGCGGGGTACAAAAAATTAACAGAGTTACATTAAAAATATCCTTCCTGCTACCCACCTCCCACCCCTTAAAATAGAATTAAACTGAGAGATTAAAACAATAGCATTGCAACAACAAGAAATAATAACTAAAAACACTTGTCTTTGGGCAGCGAAGGAAGACTTCCATACATAGACTGGGGATAAGCTGGAGCATCTAGGTAAGAGCTATTGGAGCTGAGGGAATTAGCTGCTATCAGGGAAGGCCTGCCGAAAAAGATACATCTTTACGGCTTTTTAGAAAGCGATCAAGAGTAGTGATGAGACATATCTCGTCCGGCAGGCCATTCCATAGCCTGGGAGCGGAAGCAGAGAAGGCCCTCTGAGAGGTCTGTGACAGTACAAGGTGTTGGTTTTAACCTTTAAAGCCCTACATGGCTTGGGTCCATCTTATCTCAGGGACCGCCTCTTCCTGTATGATCCCCACACACACACACTTCGGTCCTCTGGGAGGAACCTGCTACAGCCCATGAAAACTAGGCAGTCACAGACCTCCCAGAGGGCCTTTTCTGCAACTGCTTCCAAACTATGGAATGGCTTGCCAGATGAGATCCATCTTATTTCCACCCTTGATAGCTTTAAAAAGGCTGTAAAGACGTATGTCTTCCGGAAGGCCTTCCCAGAATAACTTCCCGGCTCAATGGAGGTGGTATTATCGCAACACCCCCCCCCCCGCTGCCATTATTATTTGTGCTGCCCTAGCTGGTTTTCATAGTATTTACGTTGTTTTAACTGTTATTTTAATTTGCACTAGTTTAATTTAGTTTTAAGGGGTGGGAGGGTCAGAGACTGGGTTGATTATGTGTTTTAACTGCCATTTGTTTTAAATCTTGTTGTACGTCGCCCCGATTGCCGAGTAGAGGGGCAGGTTAGAAATAAAACATCATCATCATCATCATCATCATCACTTGAACTCCTAGATCCCTTTCACATGTACTTTCATTCAGCCAGATGTCTCCCATCCTATATCTCTGCATTTCATTTTTCCATCCTAAGTGCAGTACCTTACATTTTTCTGTGTTGAATTTCATTTTGTTAGCTTTGGCCCAGCTTTCTAGTCTATTCAGGTCATTTTGAATTTTGATTCTGTCTTCTGGAGTATTAGCTACTCCTCCTAATTTGGTGTCATCCTTAAATTTGATAAGTATGCCCCCAATTCTGTCATCCAAGTCATTAATAAAAATGTTGAATAGCACTGGGCCCAGGACAGAGCCCTGTGGGACCCCACTGGTCACTTCTTTCCAGGTTGAGAAGGAGCCATTGTTGAGCACCCTTTGGGTTCAGCCGGTCAATCAATTACAAATCCATGTAACAGTTAACTTGTCTAGCCCACATTTTACAAACTTGTTTGCAAGAATGTCATGGGGAACCTTCTCAAAGGCCAAGAAGACCCTGTCTCCCATTCCCATCAACTGCGTCTGGGAAGGTGGTATTGAGATAAGAGATTCTCCTGAGCATCTCAGAACATAGATAGGCTTATGCAGGGAGATACAATCCCCAACACTATAGATACCCACAGGGACTAAGCAGAGCTTAGAAAAATAATTTTTGGACTCCAAATCCCACCCCTGTACTTTCGAGGGCGGGTAGATGGGTTCAGTAACCTGTAGTCCATAAAAGCGACTATGGCTGTAATGCCATTTGAATTCAATGGAATGTAGAAGTACATGGTTATGATCTCAACCACAATTAAAGACACATGGGCCTGGTACAGACTGGAGCAAAGCGCTCTCCTCGGGCCAAAATTAGGGTTTGGGAGTGTTGAGCAACTGCATGCTCCTGAGCCCTACCGTGCACTGGAGGTGCAATCAAGACTCAGACCCATCCACATGGGGGCCGCCATGATGACACAAGCGTGGCGCAGTATCTACACATCGCAGCCCCCCACGTGCATCATCGCAGTGTGCAAGGGGGGCAAGGGTGCCCCGCATGCACCATAAAAACAACCCCCCTTTCAGGGTTTCTTTTCTTATCGAGTTGGGATTGTGGTGTCCGGTTGCTGCGTCCCCAACCCCACACATCTAGGGGCAGCACAGAGCTGACCCTGGAGGGCTAAGTCTGTTGTGCATGAATATCTGTTTAACTGGAGATAATAAGTAGAATATTTTCAAAGTACAGAACCTCATGCATGACCTGCCACAATAATTCCAGATGATGCCCAGTGATCTTCTACTATTTTGTCTACTAGAGCTGGAAGGATTTTCAAATTCCTCTTCTGCTAGACTTGCCACAAAGACTAGATTTAGATCAGGGATGCTGGCCTAATTACTGAGAGAGCACCTGATTTCATTTTAGAAAGATTAATTAACCAGAAGAGTAGGGTAGAGGAAATATTACAGCCCTTGTAGAATACGGGTATAAGTTATTATTGCCATAAGAATAACTTGTTTTTTGCTCCATGGTGATCTGATATCATTAGATCTGCAAGATCAGCACAGACAAATCTCATCTAGTCGCAGAAGGGACTGAGAGAAAGTCAGCATAGAAAATGAATTCTTACATCCCACTGACTATTCATTTCCACAAAATTAGCATTCTGTGCCCACCAAGCAAGTTCACTTTCTATCATTGGGCTCTTTTTGTTACCTCCCTTGCTTATTTTCCTTTACATTTTTTTACTGGTTCTAATTCCCCTAGGCCTAATTCCAATTGCTATAACCCCAACCCAAGATGAGACACCGGAGACTGAATCTTTGCTTCTATATGCAAAGCCTATTAACTTTCTAACATGGACCCTTTCAGGCATTTGGAGAAATATTATAATGTAGAAACCAGATTTGACAGACTAATATGTGGTTGAAAGACCATTGGTTTGATTCTTTTATAAAATAGCTTTTAATAGCTACCAATATTTTGCACTTACATGGTATACTGGCACCCCTGCTGCCATGGCTCCATCCTATGGAATTCCAAAAGCCAAAGCCTTTAGTGGGAGAGGAAATCATTGTTTTGATTTGGTCTTAAAGAAACAACTGAAATGTCATTATATTTTTAGTTTAGCTATTCCATGTTGGGATCTTTTCCTTTGTTGAAGAGTGGTAATATTCAGATGAGCACTCTTGGTTAGGAGAATGTATTTCCCAGTGTTTAATTAATATTTTATTTATTAAAAAAGAGTTAACCATTCTTAGGTCAGGCTTCAGTCCATGTATTCCTTTGACTGTGTCCATACTGCATAAATAATCCAGGCTGGCACTGCTTTAACTGTCATGGCTCCATGCTATGGGAACACTGTGGGAATGCTAGTTTTGTGAGACATTTAGCCTTCACTAGCAGAGAGGTCTTGTGCCACAACAAACTACAATTCCCAGAATTCCATAGGATTAAGCCATGACTAATAAAGTGGTATCAAATTGTGCTATTTCTGCAGTGTGGATACCTCCACAGTATAAAAACTGACCAGTTTTCTCCTATGTAGGAAGCAGAAGGACAGGTCATAGTGGCAAAAATTTTGCCATGTGGCAAAAATCAGCAGATGGACGGACCTGATGTTAGTAGGTCCTGCAATAGTCTTGTTTTTACAAGTCTTAGGTCTAATCTTCACTCCAAAAAATGATGCAGTTTGCCTTTGCTCAATGTTATGGAATTATGAGATTTGTAGTTACTTGTGACACCTCTGCTCTCTGATGGAGAAGGCTAAATAGCTCACAAAACTACAAATCCCAGAATTCCATAGCATTGAGCCATGCCAGTTAAAATGTCAAACTGCATTACTTCTGCAGCGCAGATTAGATATCAGTCTGTCATCTTTTTTTCCTTCCTTCCCAGTTTGGTGTTTGGCTTGCATCTTAGGCTACACATTAACAAACTAAACTTAGTTAGATTTCTTGACCCAGAAAGATACTGTTGCAAAACGTTGATCGATTGACTTATAACCCACCTTTTTAGGCAAAACAACAACATCTCCCAGGACTCTTTCAGACGTGGGAAATTGGAAGTATAATGCAAGGGCAATCCAAACGCAATCCTGGGGTTTCACGTTATTGCGAATTAATTCTTCTCACGCAAATTCAGGCAAAAGGGAAGTCACTCCGAATGCAATCGTGGGTTTTGCGTTATTGCGCATTAAAGCATCTCACGCAATTTTGGGCAAGGGGGGGGGTTATTTTTGGGTACTAGGAAGACATTCCGAACGCCTTCCGAACGCAATGGGGATTTATGTAAATTCGCTAAACTAGCGAATTTACATGAATCCGAATGGGCTCCATTCGGATTTGGGAGAAATTCCTCCCGTTTGAAAGAGTCCCCAGTCAATAAGGTTTATGATGTCATAAAACAAAACACAGTAAGCCACGATAGAAGAATGTAATACACACACACACACACACACACAAACTAGTAACAGAAGAACAATATATTATATAGAGGTGAAATACAGTAATGAAAAACAAACAGCAGGGGTGCCAGCATTCCATATTCTAGGTGCCAAAGCAAAGAAGGCCCTTTCCTGTCTCTGACATTGAGAGATTATGACTTGTCCAAGGTCACCATTTAAGTTTCCATGGTGGAGTGGAGTCTCCAGAGTCATATTTTAATGCTCAAACCACTATACTGTGCTGGGAGCAACACATTAGGACCCAATGAAGACTGCAGATCATATTGACAATGTCTCTTTAGTTAGTAGCAAATGGGCACCACAGAACTTTCATTGTAACCACTGGATTCCATGGACTAAAGTGCATTTCACAACTTTTGTCCCCTTAAAATAGCCTCAAATATTTTGAGCTTTGTTTTAAATCCCTTCTGTCTGACAAGACTCCTCACCTATTTACTTCATCATTATATGAGCCTTGGAACAAACAGCAAGGTTTATAAAAAAGAAAGAAAAGAGTATGAGCCTTGAAAAAGTAATAAATTGCCAAACTGGCCTTTTTCACCATTTTCCTGAAAATGATGAAGCACCTGGGTACTTTCATTAGGAAGGGAAAGCAAAGAAATTCCTTCAGTATCAACATTATTATGACTGTTGAAACGTTCATGAAGAATGAAGAATTATTCCAAGGGGAAAAATGACAACATAGAATCATAGAATTGGAAGGGACCACAAGAGCCATCTAGTCCAACTCCCTGCCATGCAGGAACTCCCAATTAAAGCATCCCTAACAGAGGGCCATGCAGCCTCTGCTTAAAGACCTCCAAGGAAGGAGACTCCACCACACTCCGAGGGAGTGTGTTCCACTGTCAAACAGCCCTTACTGTCAGGAAGTTCCTCCTAATGTTGAGGTGGAATCTCTTTTCCTGCAGTTTGCATCCATTGTTCTGGGTCCTGTTCTCTGGAGCAGCAGGAAAAAAGCTTGCTCCCCCCTCAATATAACATCCCTTCAAATATTTCAACACCTCTTAACCTTCAAATATTTAACATCCCTTGAAATATGTAAACACTTCTTAACCTTCCCTTCTCCAGGCTAAACAACCCCAACTCCCTTACTCGTTCCTCGTAGGGCATGGTTTCCAGACCTCTCACCATCTTAGGACTTTATCAGATGACGGAAATTGGAAGTATAATCCAATGGCAATACAAATGCAATAATGGGGTTTCACATTATTGCTTATTAAAGTATCTCACTCAATTTTGGGCAACAGGAAGTCATTCCGAACGCAATCATGGGGTTTCATGTTATTGCGTATTAGAGTATCTCATGCAATTTCGGGCAATGGGAAGTCATTCTGAATGCATTCCGAGCACAATTAGAATTCACGTAAATTCATTAAACTAGCGAATTCATGTAAATGCGAACTGGCTCCGTTCCAAGTTGAGAGAAATTCCTCCTGTCTGATAATGTCCATAGTTGCCCTCCTTTGGACAAGCTCGTTTCTCCACATCCTTTTTGAATTGTGGTGCCCAGAACTGGACACAGTATTCCAGGTGGGGCCTGACCAAAGCAGAATAGAGTGGCACTATTACTTCCCTTGATCTAGACATTATTCTTCTATTGATGCCGCCTAAAATTGCATTGGCCTTTTTAGCTGCTGCATCGCACAGTTGACTCATGTTCAACTTATGGTCTACTTGGACTCCTAGATCCCTTTCACATGTAGTTTCACTCAGCCAGGAGTCCTCCATCCTATATCTGTGGGTTTCATTTTTCCTCCCTAAGTGCAGTACCTTACATTTCTCTGTGTTGAATTTCATTTTGTTAGCTTTGGCCCAGCTTTCTAGTCTATTCAGATCATTTTGAATTTTGATCCTATCCTCTGGGGTATTAGCTACTCCTCCTAATTTGATAGGTATGCCCCCAATACTGTTATCCAAGTCATTGATAATGACCAGGATGAAAAAGAGCCATTGTTGAGCACCCTTTGGGTTCGGCTGGTCAGCCAATTACAAATCCATGTAACGGAGCCCACGTGCCTCAGTCTGCTTCTTAGCATCATAAAGATCCAAATGCAAGGGATATAATGCTTTTTGTTTCCATTCAAAATGAGCATGTGTGGCCCACCAAAACAAAAGCGAAAACAAAAAACACCCACACAGCATAACCCCATACATATTTATTTATAAATAAGACCCATGTAGTAAGGCCCACTCCCAGGTTATGGCTACATAATTGCAACCTCTTTTTTCTTTTAAATCACTGGCATAGTAAAATGGTATCCTTATATAAAATGGCAACATCAAAGCTTTCCAGACATCTTAAAGGATGGGAAGGAGCCATGGCTTTGTGTCCCTCCTCGTCTCCTTTTCTTTCTCAGGGACGGTTCTTTCCTCACAGATCACACAAATGGAGGGAAAAGAGAGATAGTGGAGTTTATCATATGACGGAATTTGAGGATATAATGCAACGGCAATCTGAATGCAATCATGGGTTTTCGTGTTATTGTGAATGAGTGTATCTCATGAAATTTTGGGCAATGGGAAGTCATTCTGAATGCAATCATGGGGTTTTATGTAATTGCGTATTAGAGTATCTCATGCAATTTCGGGCAATGGGGGTCATTTTTGGGCAATGGGAAGTCTTTCTGAACGCATTCCAAATGCAATTAGAATTCACGTAAATTCACTAAACTAGCGAATTCACGTAATTACAAATTGGCTCCATTCGCAATTGAGAGAAATTCCTCCCATGTGATAAAGTCCCCTGGTTTAGATGATGGGGGGCTGCCTGTCCTCCTTGTCCATTCCTTCTGCCTAAGAGGGGCTCTGAAAAACGCCCTTCATTCTGAGCATGCTCAAGATTAAGCATGCCTTTACATTTCTTAGGGAGTGTTTCTATTATATAGCTTTTAGTTAGTAATACTTCTCTCCCCCCCCCACTTGGAATGCCCACCATTTTGTGGTGCCTCGTACCCCCAAGAGACCCTCCTTTTGTCTCCCCCTTTTAGAAGAAGCTCTCAGTCAGGTATGGTATGCTCTCAAATAAATTGCCACAAAAGAGGGGCGGGTCTCTGGTGGTAGCCTGGAAAAACAACAACAACAAGGCCCCTCAGCCTGAGCCTTGAGAAAAGGCCAGGATTAAGGCCTTCCAGAAAAAGGGAGGCCATGTCTAAACTAATGGGGGCCATTAATGCAGAAAAACGCAAGGCTCGTCCCCAATGAACAAAGCTAAGGAGGAGGAGGAACATCCCCCTGGAAACATGGAGCCATGAAAAATGCGAGGCGGTTTTGGGCATATTTTGGACCAAAAGGTGGAAATGGAGGAGGAGGAGGAGGAGGAGGAGGAGCTGTCCGGGAAAAAGAGGACGCCTCTGCTCACCCTGAATGTGGGCCATTCAGGGAAATATGGGACAGATGATCAGATTAAAGCTAACCCCCCCCCCCTTCTTCTTTGTGTCAATCTAGCTGCAGGCTTCCCAGCCGTGCGTAAAAATGGAAGAGAAGGAGGTGGCAATGAATGGAGGACGTGTCCGGGAAAAGGAGGACGCGCCTGGTGGTGGCCCTGAATTGGGGGGGGGGGGCAGGGAAGAAGAATGTCGGGCACGGCCCACTGGAAAAAGCTAAGGGATACTGGTAGGTAGCTGGAAACCTGGCTCCCTGCTCCTTAGCCCTGCGCAAAATCATGGGAGGCGTTTGGGCAGCAGCATATTCCCTCCCTTGGACCAAAGGGGGGGGGGGGGGGAAGGATGGAAGAGGTGTCCGGGAAAAGGAGGACCCTGGATGGGGCCCATTGCAGGACAATGTAAGGCACGCCCCCAATGGCAAAGCTGAGCCTCAGGGACCCTCCTCGAGACCTGGACCCTTGGCTCTAAGCCGTGCGTAAAAAAGGGCCTCCTCTCCTCCTCGTGGAGCAGCCGGGAGGCATCTTCTTCTGGAGGGAGGACCGACCTGACGAAGGGCCCGAGCTGGAGGAGGTGGAGGAGGAGGACGAGGGGCCGGTCCCGGCTGAGGTCCCGGTGGACGAAGAGGAGGCTGCCCTGGACGAGGGCGCAGGGCAGGAGGGCGAAGAGCAGCGTCAGCCCCTGCCAGATGCGGTCCCCGGCCGAGCGGTAGGTGCTCAGGCTCAGGTACAGCGCGCTCCCGGTCTCCGCCGCGAAGAGGAAGAGCGAGGCCAGCACCGAGCCCGGGAACTTCATCCTCCGGCCTCCTCCTCCTCCTCCTCCTCAAGGAAGACTGGAAGAACTGGAAGGAAGGAAGAAAGGAAGGAAGGAAGGAAGGTGGAAGCCAGGAGAGAGAGACAGAGGCAGAGAGAGAGAGAGAGAGAGAGAGAGAGAGAGAGAGCCACTAGGGGGCAGGGAAAGGAAGGGAGATGATGATGATGATGATGTTGATGATGATTGATGATGGACCAATAGCCCCCTGAGTCTTGGGATGGTGTCACCTTCCCATTGACCTCTATTCCCATTTCACACCATTCAGAATCTTTAGTGATTTTTTTTTAAAAAATTACTATTATTATTACTTTTAAATCATTTTATTCAATATTTCAAAGAGCATCCAAAAACGTACATAATGTACAAGCCGTGTTCGTCCACAGAGATGACCTTGTAGCACTTTTTTTTTTAAAGACTCCATACTCTGGAGCAATAACCCGGTTTGGCACCACTTGAACTGCCAGTGCCAAACTGCAGTGGCCAGAATTCCATCACGTGGAGCCCTCGTGGTTCTAGTGGTTCAAAGATTGAGCTTAATTGTGGCATCCCTCAGGGTGCCATCCCGTCCCCGATGGTGTTTAATATTTATATGAAGCCACTTGGTGGGATTGTTAAGGTAAAAGCTAATAAAGCCATTGATAACCAAATGAAACCAATAATCTCTGCCATTAATGATCAATAGTTCAGCCATAGTGAGAAATAGAGCAAAAGGAAAAACTTGTCCTTTTGAATCAGGCTTCAGCCCCCACCTTAGGAGGGAGGAGGGAAGAGAAAAGGAAGAAAGCTAAAGTGTGAATTTCTCTTCACTGAGGAAGAGATGGGCCTCTTCTCAAGGTTACTGCTAGTCAGCTAAACTGATAAGGTTCTAGAAGGCATTCATTGTAAATCAGGCCAGCAGAGAACCAGCCAGTTAGACTAGCTGAATAATACAGATATATATGATGATGATGAATGTTAAACTACGCATGCTCAATGAATATTTTGTGGGTTAATAAAAACTGTTTGCGCCATGTTTGGGGCATTCAGTCAATGGGATGAGTCTTGGCTGAAACACTGCATGCAGACCAAGGCTGTTTTGGAATACATGGATCTGGTTGGAAATCTTCACAAATGCCTCACTTGCATAATTGGTTGCGAATGGGTTAATTGACCCTTTGTTTACCGTAACAGGATCATTCGGAGGCACGGAGCTCACTGTCTTCAGTACACTGACGACACTCAGATCTACCTCTCCATGACCAGATCATCTGCTCAGACTTCAGATGGCGTCTCCCCTCTCAATGGCTGTCTTGCGGCAGTAATGGATTGGATGAGGGAAAACAAATTGAAGCTTAATCCAGACAAAACGGAGGTACTCACAGTTACTGGCCCAAAACTCGGTTTGTGAATACAATCTCCAGTTCTTGATGGAGTCACACTCTCCTCGAAGGACTCTATCCGCAGCCTGGGGGTGCTTCTTGACTCATCGCTTCACATGACTAGTCGGGTGAATGCGACGGACAGGAGTGCCTGTTATCAGCTTCGGCTGATATGCCATCTGCACCCTTCCTGGATGTGAGGGATCTGGAAACTGTGATACACATACTGGTAACCTCACATCTGGACTATTGTAATGCACTCTACATGGGGCTACCCTTGTGCCTAACCCAGAAACTACAACTGGTTCAAAATATGGGAGCCAGACTTCTCACTGGAACATCGAGGAGAGAGCACATAACACCCATGCTCAAGTCTCTCCACTGGCTGCCGATCAGTTTCCAGGCACAGTACAAGGTGTTGGTTTTAACCTTTAAAGCCCTACATGGCTCGCCTCCATCCTATCTTAGGGACCGTCTCTTCCCGTATGACCCCCCCCCCCCACACACTTCAGTCCTCTGAGAGGAACCTGCTACAGCCCATGAAGACCAGGCTGTCGCAGACCTCTCAGAGCGCCTTCTCAGCTATCACCTCCCAGGCTGTGGAACGACCTTCCGGATGAGATGTGTCTCTTTTCATCCATTGATGGCTTCAAAAAAGCCTTAAAGACATATCTCTTCCAGCAGGCCTTCCCAGATAATGTTTAGTCATCTTCCGGCTCCATGTCCAAGCCTTAGAGTTTTTCCAGTTTTTCTCCTCTATGTCCTTGGCCTGCCTCACACAGCTCAAGAACTCTTAGACCTGTTGCTGATATATGATATTGTTTGTATTTTACTATGTTTTAACTACATTTGATTTAATCCTTTTTTAGGGGTGGGAGGTGGGGATGGGATTGGTTTAACTGTTGTGTTTTAATCTCTTGTTGTAACCCACCCCAATTGCTTACTCAGAGGGGCGGGCTAGAAATAAAAATTATTATTATTATCATCATCATCATCATCATAGTTGTGTCAAACCTGGTTACCACTCCAGTGTGGATGCAGCCTTTCTGAAAGAAAGAGGTTGGCAGCATGAGCTTTCCCAGACTTCAGTCTACCTCATCCCTCTATATTTGTGGCTTTGATATTTGCAGATTATTATTCATGGATTTGATTAATATGTTCTCTCTAGGAATATCTAGGTCCTCCAGTACAACTCTATGGTCAACTTTAACTAAAAGTTGTACTGAAAGACCTAGAGATTCCCAGAGAGAATACTCTACTAGGCCTTTGTAGCTCCTCCAGTGCAGTTCTATGGTCAGTGTCTGTTGGACATTGAACACAGAGTAGCACTAGAGGACCTGGAGATTCCTAGAAAGGTATCCTCTCAGGTAAAAACATGGTCTTTTTGTTATTTGCAGTTCTTCCATATTCATGGAGGTCTTGTGCCCCTAACCCTAGTGAATATGGAGGGACAACTGTACTTCCTCAGATACTTATGGACCTCAGTTTCATCCATTTCCTGACCTTTGCCACACGTTGCCACAGATGACAGGTGACCTGCCTTTCTTTCTCCTATATAAGGGAGAACTGGTCAGATTTTATACAAAGGAATAAATTAGACATCAGAAAGGGCAACTCTGTTAATAAATAAAACATTAATTAAACACTGGGAAATCTTGCCAAGAAAATGATAGGTTCACCTTGGGCTCTACATAAGCCACAAACAACTTGAAGGCACCCAAAAAGAATCTGATCAGGAGGGTTTTAAACTGAGTTATGTGGGGGAGGGAGACAACATTCTGGAAGGAAAAAGGGCTGGAGAAAATAGTCAAATTGACAGCGGGAACAAGGCAAACAGTGCAAGGACCCAACAGTAGGAGGCCAAAAAATGTGCACAGGCAGCAAGCAAAGGGTCTTAGATGCCTCTACACTAATGCACAGAGCATGGGAAATAAGTGAGATGAACCTGAACTCCTAGCACAACAAAGCAAATATGATATAATAGGCATCACTGAAACCTGGTGGGATGAGTCTTATGATTGGAATGTAGAAATAGAGGGATATAACCTTTTTAAAGAGAAACAGGCCAAACAGGAAGGAGGAGGAATAGTATTATATGTGAGGGATATTGACACCAGTGAAGAGATCCAGGACATCAGTACTGGAAGCCAGGTGGAGAGCGTCTGGATAAAAAGTAAAGGAGAGGGAAACAACAGGGATGTTACTGTGGGAGTCTACTACAGACCCCCAAGTCAGACAGAGGAATTGGATGATGCCTTTCTAGAACAGATAATCACACACTCAGGAGAAATATAGTAGTAATGGGTGACTTCAACTTTCCGGATATTTCCTGGAATTCAAATTCTGCCAAATCCTCAAGGTCTAGTAAATTCCTCACTTGCCTGGAAGACAATTTCATTGTCCAAAAGATGGAAGAAGCAACAGCTATTTTGGATCAGATCTTAACCAACAGGGATGACCTAGTTAATGGGGTGCAAGTGGTTGGATCCTTAGGTGGGAGTGACCATGTTCTTCTGGAGTTTGTTATACAGTGGAAAGGAGAAGCTAGGCATAGTCAGACACAAATCTAGACTTCAGGAAAGCTGATTTTACCATGTTTCCCTGAAAATAAGACAGTGTCTTATATTAATTTTTGCTCCCAAAGATGCACTAGGTCTTATTTTCAGAGGATGTCTTATTTTTCCATTTATTATATATATATACAAAAACTTTGCTAGGTCTTACTTTCAGTGGAGGCGTTATATTTAGCAATTCAACAAAACCTCTACTATGTCTTATTTTCTGGGGATGTCTTATTTCCGAGGAAACAGGGTAGCAGCAAAAGTTTTTATTTAACCCTAAGGTGCAAATTTTCAAGAGCAAATTAATTTGTTGCTGTTGTTAACAGACTCTGAGCTGACTTCAACTTATGGTAACCCTGTGGATAATACATCTCCAAGACTCCCTGTCCTCTACCTCTCTGCTCAGGTCCTGCAGAGTCTTGACCATCTGGTGTGTGGTCTTCTACTGCCTTCCACCTTTCCTAGGTCTTTTCTCATCATTCATTTTTCTTTATCTTATGGCCAACGTATGACCATGTCAATTTAGTTATTTTGGCTTCCAGAGAGAGTTCAAGGCTCAATCTGTTCGAAAACCAATTTGTTTGTCTTCTTGGAAGTCCATGTGTCCTCAGTACTTTCATCCAGCATCATATGTCTCAAATGAGTTGGTTTTCTTCCCATCGGCTTTTATATATACACACACATACACTGTCCAGCACTCACATCTATACATGGTGATGGGGAATACAATGGCTTAGACTATCCTGACTTTAGTATTCAGATGTCTTTACATTTTATTATCTTGTCAAGTTCTTTCATAGCTGCCCTTCCAAATCCTCATCTTCTTCTGATTACTTGTCTGTAGTCTCTGTTTTGAACAATATTTGAACCAAAGTGTAAGCAAACCATCCATGGCTTGAATGAATGAATGAATGAATGAATATATATATATATATATATATATATATAAATTCCAACAAGCAAACCTTGATTTTGCCATTTTATATAAGGGACACCATTTACCATGTTATTGCATTTAATGGGACTTGAACATCCACAGATTTTGGAACCCACAGAGGGTTCTGGAACCAAGCCCCAGTGGATACCAAGGGCCCATTTTATAGCAGAAAGAATATATTTTATAGCAGAAAGCAAGTATCACAAGTGTAAGGATATTTCATATTAGTTTTTAACTAACTTCACTGTACAGTGGCTGAACCTGGAAGAACTGTAGTTAGTGTTAATTCTGGTTTGATTAAACCACTACATCACTACATAAACCATAATTAAATTTAACCATTGCTTAAGACTAGGTTGTAATAATTAAATTCAGAGGTGAAAGCACAAGACACTAAATTAGTCTTTACCTGATTGACAGATTCTGGGTGTTGTAGTCCAACACAATTGAAGAGCATCAGTTTGGAAAGGATTGCACAAAGCCACAGTGTAGCATTATGTATAAACCAGACCATTGTTTAATAAATACAAATAACCACAAAACATATAGTTTAGCTTTATTTAAATTAAGGCAAAATATTACACAGGTTTATATAAAGTACATGGATAGATGGAGTGTTCTTCTGTCATTGCTAAGGCAATATTTTGATAATCACTAAAAAAATCACTAGTCAGCAATATAAAACTAATACAATAAACACATTTTGAAATATCACAGCATTTAAAACAGCAGCAAGATTTCTTTTTTATATTATTTAACCTTTAGGTACAATTCTACAGGAGCAAATTCATCAATTATACTAAAGAGATTATACTACTTTATGCCAGTGAGCAGGTATCAAAGCTGAGAATATAGACATTTATTATTTATGATATGAATATCATAAATATCATAAACTGATATGAATGATCAGAGATTACAAAGATTTGGTACAAAACAGCAATGCAAAATATTTCTTTCTCTGCTGTGCTCATTCTTATATAACAAAAATTATTTTAGGACAACCTTGTGTACCTTGTGGACTTTTGCTAGTGTATAGTTTTAATCCCATCACAAGCAGCCCCTTGATCTTCAGTGAGACCTTGGACTTGATTCTACATCTACTTCAGACAGTGACAAAAATATTAGTGACACTGGTGGTGCAGAATTGTCCGATCCATTTTAAACATCATCATCATGATTCTCCACCGTGCTGAAAAATCAGAGTATACAAGGGTGTGCTTAACTTCAAATAAGTGGTCTCCGGTGTATCTTCTACCACAAGTCAATAATTATGGCCCAGATCATAGGGGAGCATAAAATTCAACTGGAGATCAAAGGCAATGGCTGCTCCCTTTTATGGGGCACCACAAGAGCACCTGAATGATATCAGGGTACGCCTTTGCAGTCAATCATTGTTTTTGTTGGGGGTTAAGCTCCTATTGTATAGCTGGGGGAAAGGGGTTGTACAAAGAAGTACTGACTTCCTCCTTGTGCAATGCTTTAGAAAGTAGCTTGATTGGTGAACACCCTGGTCACCAAGATGCTTCTGGACTATATATCCTGGTTGGTAATATGAGGGTGAGGTCATCAGTATTTCTGAGACCTGGATCTCACGGGGAGTAGAATTTTGAAAATGTAGAACCAAGCCCAAGATTACTGTACCCCTTCTCCCCGTCAGAATAGCAACAAAGATTAAACATGGAATTTAATGTTCAAGACTAGTTTCCTTCTATATGAAACTGAAGGGTTTAACAAAATCTTTTGCATTGTATGTATTATACAATAAATGTATAGAAAATATTTTTGGTTTATCATTATACAGTATTATTTAAGAATACATCTGCATTAGAAAACATTTCTGCAAGCAGCAATTTTGCTTTGCAAAATAAATGTTAATTCAGCCTCTTAATCTGCTGTATTATATTGCTGTGGTTTAATCTATCTGATAATCAACTTGTATTAGAATTAGAATGTGAAAAATAGGGCTCCTATAACTTTAAAACTAACAACTTTTAACTCTTATTCTAAAGAGCTATTGTTAGATATGGATATATGTTCCTGGCTTTTTAAAATGTGACAAAATGGATACAAACAGCTAAATGTTCCCAAAGTATATACTTCTATCAGAAAATAAGATTCTGTTTGATACCTTAGCTATGTTTTACCTATAGTTTCTAAATATTCACAGTAATTCAATCTTTTAATCACAAGATTGTTCAATGGGACTATACAGTTAAATACTATGAAGAAAATGATAGCACTAGGTGTAGCTAGCAGCAAATTCAGTATGAAGAGAAAATCTTTACCAGTACATGCACACACACACACATGATGATGATGGAAGTCTATGATTGACATTGACAAATTTAAGGAAGTTTCATTCTTAAACATAGTTTATGGAGTTTCAGAATCACATGATGCAGCAAAATCTGTGCTACTTTGTTGGAATACGCCTATTCAAATCTCTGGAATGCTGTATTGTTTCAAGGACCCTGAGTATTGCAGGCTTATGGCTTTGCACTATAAATGTTGTTTTGCTTTGGGTGGCTTTTTTTGTCCTTTTCAAAGGCTACAATCCTAAGCATATTGAATTTAGTGGGGTTCACTCCTGAATAAACATGCTAAGGATTGAGTTGTAAAGCTACAATCCTACACACATTTACCTGTGAGTAAGCCACATTGAGCTCAGTGGGACTTGCTTTAAGTAAAAATGCACATGATTGCACTGAACATCTCATATCATAAACTGTTGTGACCCTACTTATTCTTACCCATCTTCTCTCTGCAAGATTAGGTCAATGTCATGGACTATGATTATGTACTGTGATAAGAATTGATATATTTCTGCATAAGCATTTATTTGTTGGCTTAGTTGTCCTTAAGGTGAAAACATGGCATATTTAAATCAAAGCTATTATTTATTCTCATTACATTTTAAATGGCTAATAGTCATTCTGCTGTGTGTATTTATGTGGATTTCTCTGTGTTGCAAAAATGTTCATTTCTAAAAGCCCAAAAGCCCAATGGAGTCTGAGGATTTCTAGAACTCTAACAGGTTCCCTCCCTCTCTTCTTTTATGTCAGGGATCTGAGAAGTATGTGCACTGCTGTATACTAGTCTATCTGCATTCAAAATTTATGAAACATAATAGGCAGGTCCCTAACCACCTTCTTAAAAAAGATGTGTATGCAAAACAAAACAAAACAAAACAAAAAACATGCTATTCACAGCAGAATGATTAGGCACCCCCCTTCAACTGAACAAACACTTTGTGTTTCATTTACAGATCACTTGGATTTATTTATTGGTTATTTACTGACCACTTGTGATTATCTCAGGAGATGTGAGATGCACTTGAATGTAACATATATCCCATAGATGATTTTCTCTCCTGCTCATTTCAGTGATTTAAGTATCATATAGTAGCAATTATTCTTGTAGATAGCAGAGAAGTCAGAATTCACACACAGACAAGAAGTGTTGAAATAGCATGGTGCAAATGAGTGGATGGCTTCCTTTGCCCCTCAAATAAGTTACATGGCACAATATCAAAATGTAGAGAGATTCAATGGGATCAGTTGCTCTTCAAGCTTCCACCAGAATATAGGCAAGGCTAAAAATAAGCTGGAGGCAGGGAAACATGACCAGACCTAAAACCACACTTTCCATAAAGTTTACGCTAAAAGCAACTGGCATTTGCCAATATGTACAAATCAGATAAATACCTCATCTCTAATAAATAATAGTAATACAACAGTAATAGAAATAATAATAGTACCATTATTTAACTTCAATATTTTTCTGTATAGCTCTAGCTGAAATAACTTTACTATGATTTGAATATTGCTGCTCATGAGTCACAAATAGTAATAGCCACTTAGGGTGAAATCTATTGTCTAACATACTAGCACAGAAGTCATGTACTGTACATCACAAATAGGCACACAATGTATGGCAAAGATTAATAATGTTTTCTTTAAGAAAGCATAACTAAGACTCCACCCCACTACTATTTAACTACACATATAAGCCACCTACCACATTTAAGAATTTAATCTGAATTGCAATCCTAAACACACTTTCTTGAGAGTGAGTCCTACTAAACTAAAATAGTAGCCAAGTATCATGTATGCTAGATTGTTTCTAACAGTGATGCTCTAGATCTGCAAAAGATAAAGACAGTTTTCACACATCAGAAATTAGGGAACAGAGATGATAGTATCATGTCTATATAACAATAGATGTGCAGTAATTTTGATGAGATTTCTTTTAGTGGAAGGAAAGTATAATTCAAAGACATAGCAGTGTTAGTCTGGAAATGAGCATGCAAAGGGATCTTGTAGTACTGTACCTTTATCCTAACTGAAAGAAAGAAGCTGGTAGCATGAGTTTTTGTAGACTTGAGCCTACTTCCTCAGATGCATGAGGACATCTTGCATGACATCTTCCATCTGAGAAGTAGGCTCAAGTCTACAAAAGCTCATGCTACTAGCTTCTTTCTTTTAGTTAGTCTCAAAGGTGCAACAAGATCCCTTTGCATACTGGAAGGAAAGATGTAATTTGCTCTTTGGCCTGGAAAGATCTCTAAAAGATCTTAGAATGACAGATCCATTGCAAATCAATGATAAACAGGCCCCAAAACTTGACAGTTCAGAGCAAACAAATTATATGAGTAACATACATGGAAATCAACAAAGCTCCCTTTCAAGGAAGTGTGTTTTACAACTAGAAGAACTACTGCATAGCATAATCTAATGGAAGATATTATAAAATAATTTAATACCAAAACCATTTACTAAGTTTATCAGTAATGAGAAAGCCTTTAATGTAAAATTATGTAACTCTCTTACTGTTTCGTATGTACAACTCTAAAGAGACAACAGTGAATTTCTTCTTTTGAATCACCAGTTTTATTTGTAATGTGGACTGAAAAACATGTTCCATCAAAACAAAAGCATTTATAAAGTATATAGCAGAAGTACTAAAATAAAGCTGTACCTGAATATCTATCACAGTCAATTAACTGGCAATTTGATCTTGTTTATATAAGAATTAGTAGCAAAAGCTGCCTCACTTTTTAAAAGTAGTAGCAGCAGATTACAACAGAACTCCATGAAAACTATTGAGTATTCAGATAAGGAGCTATTAATGTCCCACACTGTCCCAATGTGTTCAAAGCAATGAGTTTTACTGAAGAGAAAGTAATGGTAACTGTCAGATTCTTTAGGTGTATTATTACTACGATTTCAACTACAAATCTAAAACCTATCAGTGCTATGCCTTTCTAAAATTATTTTTTATCACTGCCACATATATGCTTACATTGTTTTCTTAAATAATGTGGAAAAGATAACTGATTCCTCATATGCTCATTGCACCAAAATATTGGTTTTTGGTGCAAGGGAGTTTTAAAAAATATTTTTAATTTTCAAGTGCTCTGTGGACCAAATTCACATATAGTTACATGGTATATGAAGTCTCATAGAGCTGAGGATGATATACACTAAATACCTGTACTCATATTTTGTACTCATATTTTGTTTTCCAGAATTAGGAATTACAGAATTAAGACTATAATACTATACTCATTGACCTGGGAATAAGCACCACTGAATGCCTAACTAGACATATAGTCAAATTTTATCTCCATGTTGGTGTGTCCGTCTATGTCTTTTCTAACTGAGAGTAAATTCACAAGAACCAGCCAAAGTCTTTCTACAGGGTATAACTAGCTTTTTATCTATTTGTATAGCCATAGATATGTGGCCTTACAAAATGGTGGATAAGAAATGCCACTTGGGTCAAGTTCTGACTTGTAATGTGCTTTGTGCTGCTACTTGCTGTTGTGGTGACAACAAGGAAGACAAGAAGAGTGTATGTTTAGTACTAGAAGGTGTGGCACTGAGGATTCTACCTCCACAAACTGAAATCAAATCAAATCACAATCATAGCACCCCTGACAGATGGGCATTCAGCCTTTGTTTAGAAACCTCCAAAGGAGACCCCACCATACTCCGAGGAAGTGTATTCAACTGTTGAACAGCTCTTAGGGGATGATCACACAGAGCCCTTACTGTGGGCAAAACATCCCTGAAGTGTTTCTGAAGTGCTAAGCTGTGATTGTCCATCGTGCTTCTAAAACATCATTGAGGTGTTCTGTTTCTCTCCTGTTGTCGAAGTGTTCATGGAGAAGCCATATTTTGAATAACAGAAGTTCCTGTTATTACATAAATGGCTGCTCTGCGAATGATTCATCGATGAGAGAAGAGTGGGATGCGCTTCAGTGATGCTTCAGAAGTGCAATCAGCTATCCCACCTCTGCACTTCTGAAGTGTTTGGGCAATGTTTCCAATGTGGTAAGTGCCTCGTGTGATAATCACCTTAATGTCAGAAGTAATGAGGGTAACTAATTTTTCTGAACGGTGGGATTTGTAGCGTTGACTTTGACTGATTTATTTTTAAAGTAACATTTCAAGCTCTAATTTATGCATCTGTATCTTGAGTAAATAGTTTAGTATCTACTAACCCATGATTAGGAACATCCAGACACTTTTTTCTCATGGACCTTTGAAGAGGAATGGAGCAAGAAAGGACAGAGATTTTGATTCATAGAGTTTGTTTGCATCTTTTCTTGATGAGCCTATTTCACGTATTGAGAACCATTATGCTGAAGGCAAGCCTTATTTCTACAAAGATGTGCATGGCACTGATGTACAGTGGTCCCCCGGGTTACGAAATTAATTCGTTCCGGCACCTTTTTCGTAAGCCGAAAATTTCGTAACCCGGGGCCTATTTCCCATAGGAAATAGGTAATCCGTTCCCCTGGCCTGGCGGGGGCCTCCTGGCTGGGGAAGGGAAGGTCCGATCCGGCGGATCGGGCCTTCCTTTCCTCAGCTGCGGAGGCCCAGCCTGGCTGGGGAAGGGAAGGTTCCCTTCCCCAGCCAGGCTGGGCCTCTGCGCCTGACGCGAAAGGAGGCCCGTTCCGGCGGGATCGGGCCTCCTTTCGTTAGGCGCAGAGGCCCAGCCTGGCTTCCCCAGCCAGGCTGGGCCTCCGCGCCTAACGAAAGGAGGCCCGATCCGGCGGGATCGGGCCTTCCTTTCAGTAGTCCGTCCCTTGTCCCCCGAAGCCTGGCCTCGGAGGAAAAGGGATGGGAGTCCGTCCCTTGTCCTCCGAAGCCTGGCCTCGGAGGAAAAGGGGTGGGAGTCTGTCCCTTTTCATCCGAAGCCTGGCCTCGGAGGAAAAGGGATGTCCCTTTTTTTCGGATCCCGGGGGATCCTTCGGATCCCGGGGGATAATTTTTGGTCCCGCCGGTTTCGGATCCCGGGGTTTTCTTAACCCGGGGGATTCGTATCCCGGGGGACCACTGTATTTATGAATGCCAATGAAAATGATGAGGCTCAGGTACATGGTTCCAAAATCCATATAAACATCATATTAAAGAAGTGGGGAACTTTTGAACTTCCAAATGTTATGGAATACGGTTCCCAACAACCTCGCCAAGCATTAACAAAAAAGGACTGTGGGAGTGTAGTCAAACAGCTAGAGGGCCTAAAGTTCCCCAATCATGGTGTAAGAACTTTATTAATCCTTCAAAACATACAGAAGAGTTGTATACTACATATGTTTGATATTTCAAATTTATATTGTCTGCCCTTTCAAAAGTGCTTACCAAAATGCTTATGTTTGTATATACTTATTAACAATTAATAAGCTGTTCTCCATTTGCACATTCCTAAAACTGACATGTCTATTTTGTCCCTTCATGAAACACACTTAAAGGCAAAAGCTATTGACTCTTCTCAAGCAATCATTATAACCTCTCTTATTAGATTGGGAAAAATATGGACAATTTGTTCAGAATTGCTATCTACTATTAGTAACCACATCCTCCTTTGCCCAAATCCTAATTTGTGCATGTGTATATATATGTGTATGTATGTATGTAAGTATACATATAAGTATTTATATATGTATGCATAAGGCTTCTCTTTACCTGATCCTGCTGTCCTGGAACATTAAGGCTATCTCATTAGTGGTAATGCTGAAATGGATGTATTATTTTAAAATAGCCTTCCTTTATCATGGACATGAATTGTACTTCTGGAATGGCTGTCCTGGCACAGCTCTGGGACATGTTGCATTTTACACAAAGACACTAAAAAGTGGGAACTCAGCCTGGTTAGGTTGCAGTAAATCAACAAGGAAACACACAGTCCCTGAGAAACCCTCAAAAAGGCTATAAATATTTTCCAGTGCTCTGGATCCAGCCTTGAATTCTTCAGTAAACAAAAATTCAGCAAACCTAAGAAACAAGGAAGACAGAGAAAGAAAGCAATTATTGACTAGCTCCTATCTCGAGCTATTTTCTTAACAGAAAATACACTTTTATGTATAAGTTCACTATTCAGCCCCAACACATTTGTACCAGTTTGTGTTCTTCTCTGACTGGCTTCAGCATAACCCTGCCCTACTGTATCTGTATTCTACTATAAAAAGTGGTCTGCTTGCTGTCTAGCTCTAATTGGCTCCAAACTGCTTACAGACGTATCAGAAAGAAGATGATGAGTGCTACAGTTTTCCCCCCAACTGATGTTGCTGTGATGAGCACAGCTTTGGTCCAAAATCTTTTTTCATCTCTAACCATATTATTGGGACTTTTCTGGGTCTAGTTTTTTTCTCCATTTTACATTACTGGTTTTAGTTCTCAATCAATGAAACCATTTCTTAGTATGAGGAAAGATCTTGTAGCACCTTTGAGACTAACTAAAAGAAAGAAATTGACAGCATGAGCTTTCCTAGACTTCCTCAGATGTATTTGGCCAAATGCATACTGTATGAGGAAGTAGACTGAAGTCTAAGAAAGCTGATGCTGCCAATTTCTTTCTTTTAGTTAATCTTAAAGGACCTTATCACACGACTGTTTTTGGAGTATATTCCAGTGGCATTCCGAATGCAATCATGGGGTTTCATGTTATTTCGTGAGAGATCATCACATGCAATCGCTCGCAGTGGGGAAGTGGACCGAAGGCAGTCTGAACGCAATCCAAATGTAAGCTGGCAGTGGGAATGCAGCCCGAACGCAATCATGGGGTATCATGTAATTGCGTGATAGATCATCACATGCAATCGCTCGCAGTGGGGACGTGGACCGAAGGCAGTCTGAACGCAATCCAAATGTAAGCAAATTCGGTGAACTAGCGGATTTGGAAATCCTATTCTTTTCCTGGGCTATCTTTTCTTCCAAAATTGAGCAGAACCCCTCTCATGTAATAACCTTTCACGCAATTGCATTCATTTCTGAATTGACCTCGCTATCTTTTCTTTCAAAATTGTGGGGAATCCTTCCTGTGTGATAAGGTCCAAATATGCTACAAGATCTCTCCACATACTGATTCTGCAGATTAACATGGTTATATCTTTGAATTCTATCATTTCTTAGTCAGCGGGGAAAGGGAGAATTTCTAATCTTGCGGTTTGAAAAGGGGGCTTGTCTTTTCTAAGATGGACAAAGAGTCCAGGCTGCAGCAGCCCTAGCCTATCCATTATGAACTCTTTAGACTTGACAACAGACAGCTTTCCAGTCTTATGCACTGAAGTCTAATATACATATTTATTGAACATACCTTGTTACAAAGAAGCCATTGTCTTTGTTCAACCCAATGTTGATGGATCGAGGTTTGTGAATATATTGTAATTCAGCTGTTTCTCTTTACAATTTTCCTTTGTAGTTTTTGTATTTTTGTTTGTTTGTTTGTTTAAGGATCGTAGTCCTGGAGTCAGTGATGGCATGCCCAGGAAGACTGAATGTTATTACCAAAGGTAATGTAGTTGTGTGACAGAACAGACTGTGGTGTCTAGGTCTGCTATGGTCCCATCTGGAATGATGTTCCTGACTGGAATGATGTTGGTAGATGGTGATTCCAAATCTGTGGTGGCTAAGATGGTATTCCCTGGAAGATTTTGGATGGACTGCCATTTCTGCAGGAGGTCAGCAGATTCCTTCACATAGCCGTGAGTGCTGGTGGCCTATGGTCTAAAGGTATTATTCATCTATCCAGAGGCACCAACTGTTATTGTTCCAGTGCTTGAGATGATGGGCCATCCAGGGTTGCCCTGTTCATGTATTTTGGGCAATAGCTAGAATGTTCCTGATAAGCTGAATGTTCCTGTTTGGGGCGCTTATGGCTTGCCAATTTGGATTTGGTTCTGCACTTCCATGAGAAATTTCCTAAGAAGTCTGTGTAATTCCTTCTGGTAGTCATCTGTGAGACTGTTGACAGGATTTTGTAAAATGTAGTGTTGGACAGTTGCCTGTAGATTTTTTCGTTCATTATTTTTGTTGTTTTTTTGAAATTATGGGAGGATGCACAACACAAACTCACATGCCAATTCTGCTCACACATCTACTTGGGAAACAGGACCTAATGATATAACCCATAATATTAGAGGCATTTTCACTAGTTCTAATGTGATAAATGCCATCCTCTATCAGTGATGCCCTTCAGCAATCTACATCGGGTAAACAAGCCAGTATCTACGCCACATGATAAATGGACAAAAACCAGAAATTAGGAGTGAGAATACACAAAAGCCTGTTTCAGAACATGTCAATCTTCCTGGGTATTCCATCTCTGATCACAAGACAGTGGTCTCTGAATAATAATAATAATAATAATAATAATAATAATAATAATCAACACTACAACGAGAGATTGGAAAGAGAAACGGCTGAATTATAATATATTCACAAACTCCGGTCCATCAACAGTGGGTTAAACAGAGACAATGGCTTTCTGGCACACTACACATTTTATAACATTGGATGCTCTTAGCCAGTTGAACATATGGTAGTTGTTGGCATGGTCCAGAATTTCCATGTCAGAATGGATAGGGAGGCCATTGAAATCCATAAACACCTGGACAATTTCAACAGGAAAGAAGAAACCCTGAGAGTAAAAAAGGCTTGGCTCCCAGTCCTGAAGGACAGAAAGGTCAAGACTCAACCGATGCAAATGAGAAACAGCCTAAAGCCAGGGGATTCCCAACAGGCAATGAGCACCAGTTAGCAGACATTAATCCTTGTTTGCATATCCTCCCATCCTGAGGACTGCCATTAGCAAAAGAACAATACATTTGCAAATTACTCCTTCCTTTCCAGGGTCACACAGGATATATATATATCTAATCCTTTTCCAGGCTATCATTCTCTGAAGATGCCAGCCACAGATGCTAGTGAAATGTCAGAAAGGAACTCTTCTAGAACATGGCCACATAGCCCAAAAGCTCCACAAAAACTATGGATGCTGGCCATGAAAGCCTTCAACTCCAAATCATTAGTCTTTAAGGTGCCACTGAATTATTGCTGTTTTTGGAGGTGCAGGGTCTCTTTAAAGGCATTTCGAAGATGGTAGTGGATCTCTTACCCTTCAAGTCTCTGCTACAGCCATTTTGTAGTATTTTCTTTATTTACAAACAAAATGTTAGTGGAAGTAAACAGGAAATCATTTAAGGTGGCAGAGCCACTACCAGACATCAGATCTGCAGAAAGTGAATCAAAACACATAGCACTGTTCCTGGAAATCTCCACTTCTCAGAGCATGGGAATCAGAGCCCAAGTGACATTGTGCAGTATTGCATTTAGCTTGCAAGGATTTTAAAAGGAAACATAATTATGATGGCTGGTGAGTAACAGGATTAGGATCACAGCTGTTAGGAAAGACTTTTGCTCTCTCCCCTCCTGCTTTATCCCAGGAAAACCCATCCTGCTCTAGCATTGAGAAGAAAACAATGAAAGCCAGTAACATTCCCATTAGAACAGTATCACCAAATAATAATACAAAGATTTCCTATGTTTCATAAAGATCTTTGGAAATGTGACAGTTTCAGTTAAGTCTGCCATAATACTAAGCTTTTTTGTTCTGCAGTCTGAATTTTCTTGCAATAGGCTGTGTACTGCACATGCTATTTTTTAAATACCAACTACTAGTACTAACCTTTGTGCTCTGTATATGTATTTAGAATTTCCTGTAAGTCTGTAGAGGAGCAGGAACACATAAGCACTGCCAGCCACTCCATGACATATCCCAGGTCCTTTTTTCAGTAGTCCCTTCTGCCAAGTTAATTCTCCGCAGCGAATACAACTATCTAGATACTGAGGCTTCTTTGAAACTAAGTATGCTTTTGCAAACATATATGCTATGCCTGTGGAAAGAGCAAAGAAATGGTCTAAATATCTTAAAAATAATAAAGTACAGAACAATGGGTCTATAAAAAGGTTAAAAAAATATTCCTTTTATATTTTTGGTGTGATGAGAAAGTTAACAGGCTGCTAAAACTGAAAAAGATTATTAATCCTTTTGCAAACCCATCACAGTAAAGTAATGAGATAATCCAAGCACTCCAATGATCACTAAATTCTTCTTAGTTCAATCCCTTGTTGCCTATTGAATTAAAGACTTATGATTACTCCTGCAGAATGTGAACATGTAAAAAGTGAAAGTAAATGAGATAACAGGAAATGGACACTTGCAGAAACCTTGTAGAAAGTGGAATTTCAAGAATGCTGAAAAACGGTATGCTCCTTTTATGTAGTAGTGTGAAGTTTGTGTAAGCCATTAGACAAAGTTGCCTTAGATGTCTTTGGGAGTAATGAAAAGACAATTAAACTGTTCATTACTGATTAGTAGTATCTTCTTTATTGTTTGTATGAACATATTGTTGTTGGTGTACCCTCATGTAATTTTTGACATATGGTGTCCCTAAGGTGACACTATTATGATGTTTTCCTTGCAAGATTTGTATGCAAATATGTGTATTCTATATACATACTATGTACACATAAGCACATACTGTGGAAAGTATTTGTGTGAGTGTCTGAGAGACAGGTCCCGCTCTCCAGCACCAAAATGTCTAGATATGTTGCTGAATGCATTAGGCCATGGGACAATTTTACATTTTTTACACACAAAGATGTTGTGAGAAACCAACGAGAGCTGCTTGTAAAAGCTGGTAGATTTACTTTCTTCTTTGCAAGTAGATTTGAGCTGGAGCATCTGAGCAAAATCATTATGATAATTGGATCAGAATCATTATTATCATTGGATTAGTATGAGAAAGAAGTGTTTTGAGGCCAGATTTGGATTGCTGTTATGCAAGGAAGCTATTTTATGAGCAGGCCACAGTGTGGTGCATTTTGATTATTAATGATTGGGGTAGTAGTGGTACCTCCAATAACTGCCCACTGCCTAATCTTTTATTCACTTCAAGTAGTAACACAAATATTTAAGGTAAAATCATAACAAGAGAAATATGGCAGCCTGACATCCTATGTAGACCAGATAAAATTAAGCCCCTTTCATCATCAAAGTGACACTGTATGACAAGCTGTTTTATTTACTAATTCCTGGCTTTACTTTACAGCATCTACATGAGAAGAACCTGGAGCTCCATGACACCAGTGTACAAGTTCATTTTCCCGTTCGATCATCTCTCCCAGTTCTGGAGGCCAGTTGCAATCCTGCTCTTGATCCATGAGAAAGTCTACACTTTGCCATACTAGTTCCTGATCAGCGGCTGGGAGGTATTCATAATAGGAGAGCAGCATCTGTAAGATGGACGAAAGTCCATGAGCAGCCCCTGTGAAGAATAGAAATAATTGAAATTAAGAAGTGCTGCATTGGATTTTCTGTTGTTTTTGAAGGGATGTTGCTATTCAATGGACTATAATAATAGAGTTTAGGATTGTACAATAAAGGTAAATAGTTAAGACAGACCAAAAAGGAGGAGAAGGAGGAGGAGGAGGAATTTTTCATAGTGTGCAGCTCAATTATATAATTTGCCATCAAAAGATGTCTTGATGGTCACCAATTTTTAAAAGAGAGTGAACAAATTCATGGAGGTAGAATTCAGAGACATAACCATCTTAGTCTGGAAAATCAGTATACAAAGGGATCTTGTAACACCTTTGAGACTAACTGTGTGACAGAAATTGTAGTATAAGCTTTTGTAGACTTGGCCTACTTGCTCAGATGCATGGCATAACTTCTTTCACACAGTTAGTTGCAAAAATGATACAAGATCCTTTTGTATACATAAATTCATGGAGGATAAGGGTTATCAACAGGTGGCTACTAGTTATGATAGCTCTGTACGACCCACAGGCTCAGCATGCCTCTGATTACCAGTTTCTTGAAAACAACAATTGGAGGATATTACTCTACTCATGAGCCATGTACTAGTGCCCCCCCCCCCGGGTCATTTAGGTAGCTACAGTGGAAAAGAAGATAGTGGACTGAACTAACCAACCAGTCACTGGACAATAACTGTAAATGAATTAATTTTAACCTGCTTTTGTTTTAATTTTGTTGTACCCTGCCCCAATTGCCTGTTCAGAGGGGCGGGCTATAAATAAAAATTATTATTATTATTATTATTATTATTGATAATGTAGAAATTGACAATGGGGCTTTCCAGGCCGCCCAAAAGGGGCGGTCCGTAGTCGCCCCAGGAAGCGGTGGGATGGGACTGAGGCAAACTGCCGCTTCCCCGGGGCCTCTAAGCGGGGTGCAGAAGGCGCCCTGGGCGCCTGCTGCACCCCGCTTGAGGAGGTGGGGTGGAAGGGAGAAAGGGCCTCCGCCGTGGGCCCTTTCTCCCTGGGTCTTTGCCACGGCAATCTAAAAGCTGCGGAAAAGACCCGCCCCCAAAAAGGAGCTCCGTTGTGGAGTTCCTTTTTTGTGCTGCAGTTGCGGCACGATTTTTGAAAAAGGCGCCATTTGGCGCCTTTGCAGCACTGCAACTGCGCAGCTCCATGAGGAAGCTGTGCAGCTGCAGCGCCACCATTATGTACGCCGTCTAAACTGCGTTACGTAATGGCGGCGGCGCCATTATGTGCTAGGGTTCGGGAGCATGTGAATGCTGCGCACTCCCAAACCCTAATGGCGCTGTCCAGGCGCCTTTTACTGCCCATCTAGATCGGGCCACTGATGCTAAATGGCAAAACTGAACAACAGTTTGAGAGGAAGTGGATAAAAATCAAGAAGCTCAGGTCATAAAGCAATTGGACATTTACAGGAATTTAAATTCTACAGATTTAATCTCATGGTTGGTTTCTATTTTAGAACCTTTGATGTATGTTATTTTGTATACAGTAGTTTATAACCAACTCTGGTCTGTTTGTATCATAATAATAATAATAATAATAATAATAATAATAATAATAGAGAACCAAGGTGGCTTACAGAATAGAAACAGATACGTGTAAAACCATACATTACTGAAAACATATAAAAAGTTAAGAATAAAATAATATTAACATGTCTGTAGTATTAAAACCATATCAAATAATAATTGAAAGCCATAGACTAAAAACAGGAAAGAATGAATGCAGAAAATGCATTATATAAAACAAGTTGGGGGTTCGATAAATTATCCTGAAGGGGCGGTGGGACACTGCCCCTTTCTTAGCTGGATCGAGGCCTCGGCAACTTCATGCCACAGCCCTGATCTGGCCTTTCAAAGGCGTAAAAAGGAGCTACAAAAAGCATCTTATTTTTGTGCCCTCAAAAGGGTGCCATAGCCATGGTGGCACAGCTTTATGGTGCTCCTTTGGAGCTGCATCATATGGATGCAGTGCCAGAGAAGCGTCATGATACTGCACGCCGTGTGGAAAGGCTCCTGTGTCATGGAGCCCTGTGAGTGGAGTCAGGGCATACAATATCTTGATGTGACACCCTGACTGCACCCCCAGGTTGGCCTTTCAGGCCAGTCCTAGTATCCAAACACTAGCTGGAATAGAAATGTCTTTACTTGATGGTGAAAAGACAGCAAGAAGGAAGACAGGCTAGCTTCCCTAAAGGAGTTTCAGAATCTGAAAGCAGCCATGGAGAATGCCCTCTTCTGTGTTCTCACCAAACATGCCTGTGAAGTTGGTGGGACTGAGAGAAGGGCTTTCCCTGAAGATCTTAAGAGTTCAGGCAGGCTCATGTGGAAGGGGCTCTTCTTGTTATGCCCTAAGAGGGATGAAGTCATCCACAAGTTGTTGGACTGCAGCCTCCACTATTCCTCACCATTGTGAAGTTTTCATGGCCAGCATCCATAGTTTTTTGTGTGTTTTTCAGGCTGTGTCCATTTTCTAGAAGAGTTTATTCCGGACGTTTTGCCAGCATCTGAATTCAGCATTCTCTGAAGATGCCAGCCATACATGCTGGCGAAACGTCAGGAATAAACTCTTCTAGAACATGGCCACATAGCCCAAAAAACACACAAAAACTATTCCTCACCATTGTCTATATGGGATAGAGCTTCTAGGAGTTACAGTCCAACAACATCTTCTTGTGACAGTCAATGCACATAATTCCTGACTTCTCTGCCCCTTTCACTTGAGAAACCAGGATGGCCAATGGATATGGATTATGCTGAAAACAACCTCCCTCTCAAATGGCACAAATATTTCCTCATCTGTTTGACCTTGCCATCCCCTGAGGCTGAGACAGTCTGTTTGCTCAAGGTCAACCAGTGGGTTTCATGGATGAGCTGGGAATTGAACTGTGGTCTCCGGAGTCCTAGGCCCAGTACAGATGGCCCTTTTGAGCCGTCCCTGCGGCAAGAGTAGGGCTGGGGAGCGTACAGCATTCACACGCTCCCCAGCCCTAACACATATGGATGGCACCATGTTTACATTGCGCCGTCCATAAGTTTACATTGTGCCGTCCATACGTGCGTGCTGTGAAGTCATGGTGCGCACCACATCCAGATGGACCGGTGCACGTCTGACGTCATCACACCGCAGGAGGGCGCCTAGGGCACCCTTTCTGTGGTGCAAGAAGGAGCTCCTTTACCTGTACCATTGAAATGCAGTATTGGAAAGTTTTAAATTGTTTGCTTCCCCTTAAAGATATAGAACTAACTGAAAAGAACATCTAGAGTCTTCAAGATGGATGTAGGAAGGCAGGAGCTATGTTAATCAGTTTGCAAAATAAACGGTACCAAAATTTAAGAGTGATTTTTTGTTCAGCCTAAAAAAGAAGGAAGGGGAAGGGGAAAAAATGGAGAGCTTTTTGTTCATCAGCCATATTTTATTACAGTGCACCTGTTCTCTGATAGTGTGACCAGTACAATCTGTATTGTAAGAGTCTGAGATACATGTGGCAGGGCATGCAACAATACAGTCCTTTTGTTTATATTCCTCATAGATAGACTGCTGACACCCATGTAGTGAATAATTCCTAACTCTAACTCACAGTTTGTACACATGTGAACCCAAGGATGTATTTTTATATATGGAAGATGATATGCCCCCTTTTAGAACTTTTAAAAAAACTCCTTCCAGGTCAATATGCACAGGGGTCTTGTAGCAACTTTGAGACTAATTGAAAGAAAGAAGCTGGTAGCTTCTGAGCAGTTGCATCTCAGGAAGTAGACTTAAGTCTATGAAAACTCATGCTACCAGCTTCTTTATTTCAGTATGGATTTTACTGCATAACAAAATAAAGGCGAAACCAACCAGGAGAGTAGTGGCTTTCTCTGTGCCACTCCTCACGACCTCATAGCACTTCTGTTCTCTTCCTGAGGAGAGACAATCTGACAACTGTCAGGTGTTACATGCCTTTTGCTGAACAGGAAAAATCCGTCCATGCTTTGATGACTGTCTCCCCTTGGGAAGAGAATGGAAGTGTTATGTTACCATGTGGAGTGGCTTGGAGAAAGCTGCTACTCTCCCCATTGGTTTCACCTTTCTTTTCTTGTGCAGTAAAATCCTTATTGTCCAAGGTGTTACAGAGTCCCTTTGCATACTGATTTTCGAGACTAACAAAGCAATGCCATTGAATCCTACCAGGTTAATGTACTTGTCGAGCAGTCCAGCTCACACTTAAACCCAGTCTTTAAACTGGGCAAAAAAACTAAAACAACAATAGTTTCCAATTGTATATATTTATTCAAAATCCAAACAGAGGGAAGTTCAGAGACAGTTAAGCTGAGCTTTTAAAAATAAAATGAAACATAAAATCAGCTAACTAAACTTTATTTAATCCTTCAAACTAATTATAAGTTGGATGATTGAACTGATACCCCATAACATTCACAGGGTTCGCAGGGTTGCTATAAATCAAATCCCATTTGATGACAATTAACAATAACAAATAGCTCAGAGTGTTCTTGAGCCTTTGACAGCCACCCAAAGGCAAAGCAAGAAAGAAAACAAAAGCAGCTTCCTAACATAAGTACCTATTGCCCAAATCACTCTGGATTTTTGCACATTTGTATTGAGGCTTAATTGTCTTCACTGTCCTGTGGAAATCTGGATCTATTTGCTCTCCCTCAGCCAAAAATGCACAGCCATGGAAATCAATGTGGAGTGAACAGATGGTTACTCGAACAGATGAATACTTGTGGATACTCCAGTAACAGAAGATTCCTTTTTCCATGAGTTTGAGGAGTTTTTCAGGGGGAGCACAAAACTCCTGAATTTCTCCAAATTCTTTGTAGAGGGATCACATTCTGTTCAAATAGAATGAGTATTTAAACAGTGTAGACAATCCAAAAGACAGAAATTCTAACTGACCAATCAGGATCTGGGATGATCCAATTATGTAATCAAGTGCAAGTCTTTGTCACTGCCATGCTTTATTGAGGAGGTTTTGACGTATGTGACCCTATCAACGAAAAACCTCCAAGAGACCCTGTTATTGATGGCCCTGTTCTTGCAAATGTAGGAACAGGGCTTTCTTGATTGAGTCAATCCACCTGTAATCTGGTCTTCATTTGTTCCTATTACTTTCAACTTTCTGAAGTATCATGATCTTTTGTGATGAGTCATGTTGTCTCATGATAAGAGGTTACAACTACTCCTTGATCCTGAGCCATTTAAGGATAACAAAAATATGAGAATAAATCAGATGGAAGAGCTTAGACTTTAAAGCGTACTCACCAAGATATTCTGTTCCATAGTAAGAGTACATGAGGGGAACTGGCTTCCTCTTCTTCAATGCATACTGTTTCCCGGATTCTAACATTGCTTGGCAAATTGACTTGATTTGTGTTGGAGTCAATACCTAATGTGGGAGGAAAAAAGACTAATCAAAGCTGATAGACATTTATTATAACTTCTTATCTTTCCTCCTGAGTTATCCTTTGTAACATAAATGATTCTTCAAATCCATATAGGCAGACCTGTTTACTATAGATTTGTGTGGACTTTTCCATAAAAACTATTACACAGTTAACATTTGGCAAATTGTTAAGGCTCACAAGGCCAAAGTGTTATGACTTTTTAATTAGCAAGAAGGTTGATGCTACATGCCAGTACCACCAAAGGGGAGTGCATATGTCTGCTCCTCTTCCCCCACCCACCCACCCCTCCCTTCAACTGGCTTCCATGGGGGGGGGAGGGCTATTCACAGTTTTTTCACATTCAGGGGGTCTTGTGCCCCTAACCCCCATGAATGTGGAGACCTGAGTGTACTGTGACCTATATTTTTCTATACAAAGAGGAAAATCTAGATCACCATAACTGGCTGCCTTTTAGGATATTCATTGGGGGTACAGCTCCAGAGGTTCACATGACAGAGCACTTGCATTTACATATTTGCATCTCAACTGTTTAAACCAGTGATTCCCAAATTGGGTGGTATGCCCCCTTGGGGTGTTGGAAAGATCCAGCGGGTGGTGAGATGAAAATGGGACAGTGAGGGGAAGGGGGGGGGGTCTTTTAGTCACCACACAGCTGTGCTGTTTGCTTCATGTGGGGAGGGGGGTCTCCTGCTCTTCTCTTCCCCACACGAGCTCACTCCCTTAGCTGTGTCTTTCACTAGCAGTGGTGGTTGGGAAAATCTCATGTGGTTGGATGCAGGGCATCCCTTCTGTGACTTGGAGTGGTGCCATTTTGAGACAGACTGACTCTTGAAGAACAATCCCTGGATTCCTCTTGCACCCTTTTTCTGCAGTTGGAGGCTGCTGTCTCCCATTCTAACAACAGCCTTCTGTTTTGGGAGGTAAGAGGAGGAAGAATCCCTGGATTCCTTCTGCATCCCAGTCCCCAATTGTGAGGCTCTTATGTCAATGGGAGACAGCAGCCTTCCTCACACTGACTGGCTCCCGATTCTGCCTGCTTCTCCCTGTCTCACATATCATACCATGAGGAGGGAGGAACCCAGAAAAGTCCTGCCCTGTCCCAGATGCTGTTTGAAGCTCCATGGTTGGAGAAAGGAGAGGCCTTGTTTGTTGCACTTTCTGGACACACCTTCTCTTCCATTGAGCTCCTTGTGTCTTATATGGTACGCTGATTCTACGCCTCGTTTCTTCCAAAAGGCAGACATTTAGAAAGCAACAGTGGCATTGCTAAGGTGGTGGTCGTGGTGTCACCCCACTTATGAAGTTATTCAGTGTGGTCCTCACCCCGCCTAGTGACCCAGGTTTCCTATGGGAGGAAATTCCTTAGACTGAGGGCAGCCACTAAGAAAGCTTTCTCATCTCGACCTGTGATAGTGGTGGAAAAGAAAGAAAGCCTTCCCCAAGGACCTTAAAACTCAGGCAGTCTTATATCAGGAGAAACAGTAATTTATTAGGCTGAGTCCACATTTTTTAAAAAGTGTCTATTATGTCCATTTAAATATTTGGTATCGTGTAAACATATGCCACTCAGAACCACAGATGAGAATGCTTTTTGACACCATACTTAAGGACACGTGTCTCATGGTATGGAATACGTCTTCAGAAAAATAAATTGCTTCAGCATGTTTGGAGCATTTCTGAACCTGGACAAAATACAAGGGATTAGATGAGGTCTTGATTTATGAATAGTCATAGATTATTTGGAACAGAATGAAATCCTTTCCTTTTACATCTGTAATGCCCTGGGTTGAACTTACATATTCTAGTGTTTTTTTTTTTTTTTAAGTGACAGAATTAGGTTATTTTTTCCCACTTGGAGGCAGACAAAAAGACAAGACAAGACAGAAATGGAATTAAATCTAGCATTTGACTCATAACTTCAATTCTCCTTTACAGAAGTAAACCCAGTGCCCTAGAAAGTTACAATTCCTGCTTTTTTTCAAAGGTCTGAAATAGATGTATGTGGGGGAGTGTTAATTCTAGTAAGACAAATTCACACTCTTGACTAAGATAGGAGCAGAGAACCATGAGCCTTGTGGTCTACTGGGGACCCATTCCCATTGGAGGAATGAACCGAATTAAAACCTGGTTCTGCCCTGGGGGAAACCCCGATTCCAAAAGGCCCCTCATTCCCAATATGGAAGGGGGGGCTGTTTGGAATCGTGGGGTTTCCTTGGCACGCTTGTCGTTCCATTGGGGAAGACAAGCAGCCATCCCTTTCCATCTTCCTCTCCCCCTTCCTTGGGGGAAGAAGCAGAGGCAGGCCTACATTAGGAGGAGGCCAGGGCAGAAGGAGAGAGGCAGGCCAGGAGTACGGAGCCACACACATACACACGTCCTCCATTCTCCGCACTCCCGGCCTGCCTCTCTCCTTCTGCCCTGGCCTCCTCCTAATGTAGGCCTGCAGGGGCAGAGAGCAAAAGCAGTCCGGATGGAGGAGGAGGAGGAGGAGGAGGAGGAGTGCCGCTGTAGCCACCGGGCCAGCAGCACCCAGGTAGGTTGGCACAGGGAGAGGGGGAAGATGGGGAGGAGGAGGGTCCCTCTGGATCTTCTGCCACCCATGGATCCCTGGATCTATAGGTAGCAGAGGAGAAGGAGACCCACAGGGGTCCCTCTGGGGCTTTGCCACCCATGTATCCCTGGAATTATGAGTGGCACAGGAGGGAGAGTCCCACGGGGGTCCCTCTGGGGCTGTGCCACCCATGGATCCCTGGATCTATGGGTAGCACAGGAGGGGGAAACAGATGGAGGAGGAGGGAGGAGGGGCAAAGCCAGTCACCAGGAGATGGTGGGGGCCATTGCAGCTGCCCCTGCCATGTCCCCGTCCCCAGCGGCGGATGCAAATCCGCCACTGTGGTTTCCATTGGGGTGAATCGATTTATTCTAGAATAAATCGATTCACCCCAAAAAAACACCACTTTGGAAGTGGTGTCAGGAAACCTCGGGGAATTTGGGTTTACCCTGAATTTTCCCCTTTGGAATCGATCTGATAAGGATCAGAATAGATTCCAAATGGGAATTACAGTCATATACATCGCATCCTGATGCGATGTATATCGCAGTGGGAATGGGGCCTGGGACTCCTAAATCCCTTTCACATGTAATCTTGTTAAACCAGGTGTTCCCCATTCTATATCTATGCATTTCATTTTTTTTCCTGCCTTAGTGTTGTACCTACATTTCTCCCTGTTCAAATTCGTTTTGTTAGTTTTGCCCAGCTTTCCAATTTATTTAAGGTTATTTTGAATTTTGACCTTCTCCTCCAGGGTATTAGCTTCATTGTTGTTGTTGTTAACTGCCCTTGAGACAATCTCAACTCATGCCAACCCTGTGAATGAGACAACTCCGAGACCCCCTGTCCTCCACTACTCTTCCCAGTTTCTGCAGATTCATACCTGTGACCTCCTTAATTTAGCCCATCCATCTAACATGTGGTCTTCCTCTCTTTCTAATTCCCTCCACTTTTCCCAACATTATTGTCTTTTCTAATAAGTCATGTCTTCTCATGTATGACAACCTCAGTTTAGTTGTCTTTGCTTCCAGGAAAATTTCAGGCTTTATCTGCTCTAGGACCCATCTATTTGTTCTTTTTGCTGTCCATGGTATTAGCTACTTAATAATAATAAATTAAATTAGCTACTCCTCCTAATTTGGTGTCATCTTAAAATTTGATAAGCATACCCTCTATTCTTTCATCCAAGTTGTTGATAAAAATGTTGAAAAGCACTGGGCCCAGGGCAGAACTCTGTGGCACCCCACTGGTCACTTTTGTCTAAGATGAAGAGGAGCCATTGCTCAGCATCACTTGAGTTTGGCCAGTTCAACCAGTTACAAATCTACCTAAACGTTGCATTGTCTAGCCCACATTTTACTAGCTTGTTTGGAAGAATATAATAGGGGACCTTGTCAAAGGCCTTACTGAAATCATGATATGCTCTTTCCACAGTATTTCCTTCATCTAGCAAGCTGGTAATGTTACAAGAAAATGTCTTAAATAAAAATGTGAAAAATATAGTTGTGGTGACAAGAACTCTGATTTACTTCTTGTCTTAATACTCCACTGAATATAAGTAATAAATATGTTATTACTCAGAGAAGAAACTGAAAACTGTCTTTAGTCTCCTGTGGATCTCTTCTATAACATTCCTTAGTATACTGTGAAGTAATGTAAATACAGGAAATAAATAGTTTTTGTGGGGTTTTCGGGCTATGTGGCCATATTCTAGAAGAGTTCCTTTCTGACAGGAAATAAATATAAAATATATGACTAGAACATGGCTGCATAGCCCGAAAGCTCCACAAAAAACTAAATATATGACTATTTGGATAGACCAAAACTGTTTTGATTTTGAAAACAGACAAGACAACATAAACCTTCTCTGGAAAGGGTGTTATTTTTCAGAAGCTGTAGTGTAAAATGGGTTTATAGACTATAAGAAATAAGAAACTTATTGAAAGAAATTCTGAAATATTAACTTCCAGTAATTTTTGAAAATATATAGAAATTTCTAGGGAAAAGGTAGCCTACTGTCAAAATAGTTTTCTTTTTGGATCCCAATGAAATATTTTGAATTTACTTTTTTATTATTTATATACCTTCACAATCATATTTAAGTAATACACAGAATATATTTCTTACACTTACAATTATCATCCATGTGTGTCCTGGAAGAACAACACAATATGCTTTCCCAGGCCTGATGCCCTCCAGATGTGTTGGTCTTCAGCTTCCATTATCACCAGCCAGCATACGAACTGGAGTCCAACACATCTGGAGATCCAGGAAGGATGCTTTTTAACATTGGACCTAATCAGATGTCAGAAATTGGAAGTATAATCCAATGGCAATCCGAACGCAATCATGGGGTTTCACGTTATTACAAATTAAAGCATCTCACACAATTTCAGGCAAAAGGGAAGTCATTCCAAATGCAATAATGGGTTTTAAGTTATTGTGAATTAAAGCATCACACGCAATTCCGGGCAATTGGGGGGGGGGTCATTTTCAGGTAATGGGAAGTCATTCTGAATGCATTCTGAACGCAATAGGAATTCACGTGAATTCGCTAAACTAGTCTGATAAAGTCCAATGACAACAAACTTTTATGTTGCATGCTGTAGTTTCTAAGAAAGAACAGCAGATGGAGCTTTAGCAGCAACTGCAGTGTGTCTATAGAAAGAAAAACATACAGTAGTTTGTATTCAACAGGCTAACTTCCACCAGCATACAAAGGGGCTTGGATAAGCCCAATAGAATTCTGCCAGTCTGCTGCACTGCAGCACATCACAGAATGAGTTTGAAATACCATTTTTCCCCTCAATGGAGCCTACACTGGTTGTGATTTGTTGATTGTTTATTAGTGTACATGATGTTCTCTGCTTCTGAAGGGGAAACAGGAATTGCAACAAGTATGTTAGCTACTTGATTCTGGATTAATCTTTCAACAAATGCACTGCATCACAACCATCATTATTCCTCAACTACATTTTCTTCCCTTCCATTTTTTAAAAAAATCTATTTGATAATTTGGTAAGGAGATGCTAAACAGGTGAGACTGAGAAAAAGAAGATGTGTTAGGAAGGATCTAATTAGGAGAATTTTAATTAGCTAAATATTGCAAGTGTGGGGCCCTAACAACACCCTTCGAGATTGTGTCCCGTCGTGTATACTGAGGGACCGAAGAATCCTTTGAGAGATGACACAGAAACAGACTATTTCCAATTAATATCTAAAGTATATTAAAGGGGAAAACACACAGCAAAAGGGGGTGCACATACACTCACACAGTCAATGCTTGCGGAAAGTAAAGGAGGGAAATAGGAAGACAGGTTGAGAGAGAGCCATCATTACAGGAAATACTTCCGAAGGCTTCTCCGGGAGTCCGATGCAGGCTTGGGTGATGGAAGAGACACGGCTGCTGAAATGTACAATGATTGTGGATGATTGTGTTCAGACCCAGTTCAATGCAATGGAGTCTGGACACAATCGAGGAGGACAAACAGAGTGATGGGTGGGTTGTTAAGGTGTTCACCAACCCATTAGGTGTGAGGCTGAAAACAAAGAGCCAAAATTGTCTAAGTATTGGAGGTGATGGGATTCCCTTTGTGCAACTCCCAAACCTTCCAGTGGGGAATTTCCAGTGTATTGTTTCTAAGAATCCCATGAGGCTGAAGTCATAGAGGCCAGGCTGGCTACCTGACCTTCTCGCCTAGCCGTAACGGCGGATCTGCTCAGGGGGGGTCAGCTTGGGCTCATGGAGGGAACACCACACTTCCAAAATTTTAATAAAGCAGATGTTGTAACAGATGTTCCCTACAGTATATGACTGACTTCATAAGTATCACATCTCTCAAGACTGAAAACCAGTCTGATTATTATTTTAATTTTACATGCAATATAGCTGTCATGTTATCACAAATTGTGGGGCACTCAGTTCCTTTCCCACAAAACTGGAAATTATTTGATTTCGATGCTAGTGTTTCTTCTGAATAGGTCTGACCCATTTTTAAATTAAGGTCCACTGCATCCACACCACAGAAATAATCCAGTATGAAAACACTTTACCCGCCATACCTCAGTGCTATGGAATTCTAGAGTTTATCGTTTGTTGTGGCACTAGAATAATAGAATCATAGAATTGTAGAGTTGGAAGAGACCACAAGGGCCATCCAGTCCAACCCCTGCCTAGAGCTCTTTGACAGAGAAGGCTAACTGTCTCACAAAACGACAGTTCCCAGAATTCCATAGCAATGAGCTATGACAGTTAAAGTGGTGTCAAACTGAATTATTTCTGCAGTGTGGATGTAGCTGTAGTTGATATAATAAAACAATAAATGGGTTCAATCTTATAATGACCCGTTTCAGCACCAATGCATTTAAGGAGCTGGGTATGTTTCTCCTGGTGAGGAGATGGTCAGGAGGTGATATGATAGCCTTGTTTAAATATTTCAAGGATTGTCATATTGAGAATGGAGCAGGCTTGTTTTCTGTTGCTCCAAAGACTAGGACATGGAGCAATGGATGCAAACTACAGGAAAAGATATTCCACCTCAACAGTAGGAAGAACTTCCTGATAGTAAGGGCTGTTCGACAGTGGAACACGTTCCCTTGTAGAGAAGTGGATTCTCCTTCTTTGGAATTTTTTAAACAGAGGCTGGATGGCCATCTGTCAGGAGTCTTCAGCTCTGACTTCAGATGGTATCTCCTCTCTCAGTGACTGTCTTAAAGCAGTAATGGACTGGATGAGGGAAAACAGATTAAAACTGAATCCAGATAAAAGGGAGGTAATTATGGTAGCAGCCCTGAACCCAGACATTGGGATACAACATCCAGTCCTGGAGGGGGGGGGGCGGCGGCACACTGTCCTGTAAGGACTGTGTTCACAGTCTGGGGGTGTCCCTAGATCCATCACTCCAGATGCCAAATCAGATGAATGAGACGGTCAGGAGTGTCTGTTATCAGCAATAGCTGATACACAGGTTTGTCCTTTCCCAGAATACAGGGATCTTGAAATCATAGTACACACGCTGGTAACCTCACATCTGGATTTCTGTAATGCACTCTACATGGGGCTACCTTTATTCTTAGTCCAGAAACTACAGTACAGAATATGGCAGCCAGACGGGTCTCGGGTACATCTAGAAGAGACCATATTACACCAATTTTAAGATCTCTTCACTGGCTACCTATCAGTTTCTGGTCCCAGTACAAGATGTTGGTTATTACTTTTAAAGCCCTAAATGGCATGGTTCCAAAATATCTCCAGGACCACCTCCTTCTGTATAATCCACCCCACACACTTAGGTCCTCTGGGAGAAATCTGCTACAACCAATAAAAACGAGGTTATCTACAACTGTCCAGAGGACCTTTTCAGCTATCACTCCCAGACTATGGAATGGTCTGCCAGATGAGATCCATCATAAAACCATCTTAGAGAGCTTTTATAAAACTGTTAAGACAGATCTCTTCCAACAGGCCTTTTCTGAATAGACACCCGGCCACCAAAGAGAAAGTAATGGACTGACCGCATTGCTGTTTGCCTGTCCATTGTAGTTTGTTTGTTTTTATTTATTGTTTAAATTGTTACTGATCTTTTTAACATGTTTTAATTGTAAAGTGTTTAATTCTATTTTAAGGGAGGAGGGTTGGGGGATATGATATGTATAATTTTTAATGCTGTAAGCTGCCCTGATTGCCTGAGTGCAGATGGGGCAGGATATAAATACATTTCATCATCATCATCATTTTAAGTTCCTGAGTGGCATGGGTTTGGACTGGATGGCCTTTGTGGTCTCTTCCAACTCTATGATTCTAACTTCGATGATTCTAAATGGTTAGTATGGAAAGCACCAACCAATATTCTATTTCTGTGTTATAAGGTGTAAGGCAAATATCAAAAGAGCCACACCAAGAGAGAACAATGATTACCTTGCCAGTATGTGGTGATTTAAAACACACACATCCTTTTTCTTTGCTGTAATTTTAGCCAGAGGATTTGTTACAACAGAGATATACTGCACAAGAGTGGTAGTGACTCTATCAGTACTAATGACAGTTAAACCAATGCAGATAACAAGATCAGGATGCTCACTACTACAGCCTTTTAAAACACCGCTATAAAGTACTGAGAAGCCTGCCTGCTGCCTTTTTTCAGGGCATGCTATATGGCATTATGTAAACAAGTTGTTGCTGCCGTTCGCATTCAAGTCATTTCTGACTTATGGTGACCCTAAAGCAGAGGCAAATGCCCTCTGAAGAAATTTGCCAAGAAAACCTTGTAATATTATATAACCCAATAATCCCAGCACTCCACTGGTCACAGAGTGGCCAATGAGATGGGTGTCCTTCAGCTAATGTGCATTGAGGAGGGTGGATGGAAGGAAGGGGAGATGTAGTGTAGTTCTGCAAATGGAATTATCTTGTTACATTTCCGTGGTGCAGGACCACAGCCATTGTGTCCCATTGATTTAAGTGGGATTTAAGTGTAGATCCAGCTTATTAGAACCTTGGTATATATTTTAAAATGCTAAAAGAGTATCACACACAATGAGAATGAATGCATTCTGGGAGTGGTTGGATATACTAGTGAAGGAGTAGAGGTTTGGCTTCCCTTTTGTTCCATAAACGTGAAGAAAATAAATGCAACAATTAAAAACAAAATGGAGCTATGAAGTAGAGAATTAAGATGAGCTTGAATGATACATAACCTTGAATGATGATTACCTTGAATGATTGGTTTTGTCTCCTAAGAAGCACTAGATAATGGCCTGAACTCCTTGGTGCAAGCCTTGAATCATAAGAAGAGAAAGGAAGGCTGTGACTTTAAAAAGTGGGGGAAATTGAGGCTAAAAATAAGCTCTGATAATCAAAGATGAAACTGGAATCTGTTTATTTAAACCTCACACATATCACAACTTTGTCAACAAGGTATTTATCTTCCAAAGAAATCGACAGTGTGATTTGTGTATGATTTTAATCATTATTCCCAAGTTTTAACTCTGGTTACAGCTCTTTCTACTTAGCCTTCACTTTCTTGACTTTCCTAACATAGACTTCTTGTTTCATATTACAATGTAAAGCAATGTAAGGAGAAAATATGGCTTGTGATCCTCATTTCCATCTCCTCTAAACCTGTTTGAACCCATTTTTTTTTCAAAATCAATTGGAGTAAAAATAATCAAAAGATAGGTTTCTGATACTGAATGCCTCCAGGAGTAGCATATTATTTTTAAAACTCTCTAAACTACCAAATGCCAATCCTCTCATCCAAAATACAGAAACTGAATTGGTCACTTCCGGATTGGGAAATCATAGGATTTTCAGTCAATTTCAATTTTCAGCCAATCCTACTCTATGCTATATTTCTGATCCTGATTAATTATCTCATGCTTGCCTTTGAGTAAGGAAGGCAAGGCATGGCTACTTGGTTTGTTTTTAAAGTAAGATGTAGCTTAACCCTGAGTACCAAGGCAGGACACCACAACAGAAAAGGCCCTATCCTGAATCACATTTCACAATGCCATAGATGGTTCAGAAAGCTGCACAAGAGTTTTGAAGATGGAAAACTGGGAGGTGTGGAAAGAGTTAACCCTGCGTCTCCAAGCCATTTGGGGTTTTGGAACTTAAAACCAGCATGTTGTAACAAATGTAAAAATAGGGCAGAATAGTCAGAGAATATGTGACATCCAAAGTAGCTCTGGCTTTTGGAGAAGTCTACTCATTAAAACACATGGGGAGAAAATCTATGATTAAATGAAGCAACCCATATAAAAGTCTCACTTACAAAATGCTATTTTTAAAAAAACAAAACACCCTACGTTGATCTATTTCTACATACTGTCAGAATTCTTAAACCTCTACGGGTCCTAACAAGCAAGTGCAGGATTTCCAGGCTGGCAAACAGCCATTTTTATTTTGCCTACTGATTTGCAATTTGTGGTGCATACACTGTCCAAAGAATGGAAGCACTAGCTCAGGCCACAAAAGAATGGTGACAGGTGAAAGAGAGAAAGATCAAAGGAAGGTGATGAAATTTACTAAGGCACTTGAATTTAATTCTATGCCATCAGTCCATCTATATGTATATCTATATCTATATCTATATATTTGACCGAATAGCCCCTGTGTCAGAACCATGATAATATCTTGTATAAGATGTTTTCGCTTACAACTCTCACCCACCCCAACCATAAAGGAAAATAAGAGAATCTCCTCTGGCATAAAGAGACTAGATAGTGCTACCCATTGCCTGGAACTAAGCTCATAAATCTAAGTACAGTTCAAGTGATATTTTGAATGTAGAGGTCACATATAGCTTGATATTGCCATGTTCCAAGGACAAGTAGGAGAGGGAGAGAGATACTGTAGAAGAACAGTGGAAGTAAGCAACATATTGCTCTCATTTAAAATTCTGGGAAAGAGTAGGAAGGTAAATTCTCCTCATTAAACATTTAACATTTGAATCTTAGATACTGACAAGGTTAAAGCTATGTTTCTCTTGTCTTCCTGCACCTCCTTCTCAGCCATCACTGCATATAAAACAAGCATTCCTTGGGGGAAAAAGATGCTGCTTTGCCAGAAAATATGATTCAGTGCACTATATATATATATATATATATATAAAAAAAAAAAATTCAGTGGAGAAGAAAACATTTATTCTATATAAAAGACAGTCCAGAGAAACACTAAAAGCCAAAACATCCAATCTTCAGTAGTGAAGCTACCACTGCTATTTGGTTTTAGATTTTTAATAATTATCATGATGCTTTAATCCTATCTAATATTTAAGGCTATGTGGCAAGCACACATATGATGCCGCAGCTGTGAGAGGAACATTGTCCAAGATGTGTTTTTAAAACATTATAGAAAGGGCAAAACTGATCCATGGTGCAGGAATCTGTTTTATGGAACTAATGAGTTTGTACTCAAGTGTCTGGAAACAAGATAGTACTGGGAGATGCAGAAATGGTGGAACATGAAATTTTTGTGCAAGAGATCTCTGAAGAAAAACCTGAAAGAAGGAGATGGAGTATGGTTTATGCTGTTCCAGGGACAGGGAATTGGAGGAGTATTAAAAGGTAATGAGTTGGTAATAGAGGTCACAGAAAGTTAAGAGAGGACAGGAATAAGGCTAAAGAGAGAAGGGGAATGAAAGGAGAAGGGACAAAGTTCAAAGTTCTCCCTGCAGATCGAGGCAGGATTACAACATATATATATGTTGACATATCCTGGAAAAGGAGGGCATCTGGGATTTTCAGCCCTCACTGAATTCAGGCAGGTTTATGGAGCAGCCCGCTCCTCTTTCTTTCTCTATTGTGTGTGTGAGTGGGTGTGGGTGTGCTTTATGGAGTTTTCAAAGAGAAACCTCAGCCTGCCTTCCTCTGAAACAGATTCTGGGACAAAAGAGGATTTTCCTCCCCGGTTTCCCTTCACTATCTGGAGCATGTCTGTGTGTCTGCACTTGTGGAAGTGACAGCTTGGAGCATGCATAAAAAAGGTATTTCCAAGCTAGCAATGGGGATTTGTCCTCATCCGTCTGAAACCCAAATTTGCACTCGACCCACTTTCTTCCCTAAGTAATGTGCTTTTAACTCTTTGTTGTGCTCTGTGTATGATAAGCATTAGCAAATTGGCTTGCCCACACTTTAATCATTTTTGGGATGGAAGCACATAGGTCCCCATGTGAAAAAGTCCTCAGTGTAAGTGCACTATATTCCTTTCTACAGGATTTAGGCACTGAGATCAACAACAGAGCAAAATTATTGTGCTGGCACTTAAATAATCTGTTTCATGCTTGCCACATGTTTGAGGAAGAATTAATTCAACAACATTTCATTTCTGGCACTCAGACTTGTGTTACTTGAAAATAAGTTCCACTAAAATTGATAAGACTTACTTTCAATTACTATGCTATTATTAACGAGTTAATTTGCCGGTTTGAGATGTAACTTTTCCTGAACTGTTAGTTGCAGTCCATATATTTCATACATAACTGGATGTACACCTCAAGCAATTACTCCATTTTACCCTCTGCTCAAGTTAAAGAATAGTCAATGATCTACCTTGATTTATAAGCTCTGACAAACATACTGTATAGAGAATTGGGAAAATCTCCCAAGAAAGGATTGAGTTACATAATAGAAACTTGTACAACAGTTACCATGTAAAACCACAAGTTTTAACTTGTAAGCCACCCCAGTTGTCCTGGACAGAGAGGTGTGATATAAATTTTAAAAATATTATTTGATTATTTATTATTACAGTGGTCCCCCAGCTTACGAATCCCCCGGGTTGCGAAAACCCCGGGATCCGAAAGCCGCGGGATCGCTAACATATCCCCCGGGATCCAAAAGATCCCCTGGGATACGAATTAAAAAAACCGCGCGGCCCCTTTAAATCGGCCGCGCGGTCCGTTAGCGAAAGCGGTCCCCCGGGAAACAAAAGCTTCCGGGTTACGAAAGGTAATCCAGAACGGATTACCTTCGTAACCCGGGGGACCACTGTATTACTATGTTACACTGTATTCCAAAAGGCAGACTCTAGTTGTAAACATGCCTGTTGTTCTTCAAGAGGTAAGCAGTCAATTGTGTAAATGAAAATACCTTATCAGTGCTTTGTGCAATAATGAGAGTGGAATCTAATTCCACATTTTGATATACTATTTCTGGAGTAAACATTATCCATCTCCCCAGGCCGTATGCCTGGGAGGTGAATTTACTGGCCCATTTGAATAGAGACCAGTAAACTGATTGGCTGGGATTTCCCGCCAGCCTTGGGGAACTGTTAGGGGCGGGGCTTAGGCTATTCAAGCCTGTTCCACCCTTCCTTCCCCCACTTTGGAGATTTTTTGTCCCGCCCGCCCGCCTCGACTTCAGTGTGGCTTTGGTGGTCGCTTCAGGGCCAGGTAGGAACTTTTACCCCTTTTCCGAGGGTTTTTCACCTACTTCACACTGTTGCTCTTGGCCCTGGGAAAATTGGCTCAGGTGTGGAATTAAATAGATATTCACTGGTGGTTGGGGGGAATATATTCACTGGTGGTTGGGGGTTCCATTTAGATAAGACAGCAGTCAATACCCATTTATGGTTTGCTTGACACCATCTACGCACTGTGTGATAGGAACTTTGACTGGATTACTTATCTTTATCATCAGATAATGGAGCTGGGTATAGCCAGGGCGCGGGTATTGAGGTAGTGTGGGGGAAGGGAAGGTACGGCGGTAACAGAGTGGAGACAGGTTACAAAAGAAGAAGAGATCGATGCTTGATATCTATCCCCTCTTCAGTCCACTCTGTTTCCCAGGATAATGTGGAGAGCATACCAACCGTTCCACAATCCCTTAATCTGCTCCTTTGCAATGTCAGGTCGGCCAAAGGTAAGACTCACATCATCCACGATCTTCTCGTGGATGAACAAGCCGACCTGGCATGCTTTACTGAGACCTGGCTGGGAGATGCCAGTGCTGCTACATGGGCACAGGCTCTCTCAGCGGGTTACTCGGTCAGTGAGCAGATAAGGGAAAGTGGGCGGGGGGGGGGCGGTGTGGCCATAGTCCATAAGACCAACCTAACTCTGATCAGGAAACCTGTCCGGAAAACAGTCCACATTGAGTGTGCGTACCTTAGCCTGAAGACCAGGGACAGCTTGGGGATTTTGTTGGTTTACCGGCCACCCCGTTGCCTAACAGACTCCCTGACTGAGCTGACTCAGCTCGTCTCTGAGTTGCTGTTGGAGTCCCCCAGACTTTTGGTCTTGGGTGACTTCAACATCCCTCTGGAGACCAGCCCTTCTGATCTATCTGGAGCAGCTCAGGAGTTCATGGAATCCCTGACAGCCATGAACCTATCCCAATTGGTCAATGGGCCCACCCATTGTGCAGGTCACACACTCGATGGGATTTTTAGTACGGAATAGGAGTATCCGTGGGCGGAGATAACCAAAACTTCCTCACTGTCATGGACGGATCACTTCCTGATCAAGATGGAACTGAAAGCCACTTTCTGTCCCCCCGGGGGTGATGGACCCATTAGAATGGTCCGTCCTCGAGGTGTCCAGCAACTCCGTTGCTGTCAGTTTACTGGATGAGTTTCAATCGGTGAATACCGATGACGTGGACAAGCTCCTTGGCAGTACTCGGAAGACGACATGCTCCCTTGATCCATGTCCATCTTGGCTGGTCGTCCAGGGAGGGGATTCATTGAGAACATTCCTTCGGGATGCGATCAATTCATCCCTCAAGGAGGGCACGGTCCCATCGTGTCTGAAGGAAGCGGCTGTCAAGCCTCTCCTGAAGAAACCTTCCCTTGATTCCCCTGGACAGGAACAACTACAGACCAGTGTCCTTGCTCCCATTTCTGAGCAAGGTTATCGAGAGAGCAGTCGCCTCCCAACTCCAAGCTGTCTTGGATGAAACTGATTATCTCAATCCATTTCAAACCGGTTTCAGGGCAGGACATGGAGTTGAGACCGCCATGGTCGCACTGGCTGACGACCTCCGCTTGAGCATTGACAGGGGTAGTGTGACCCTGTTGGTGATCTTGGATCTCTCCGCAGCTTTTGACACTATAGATCAGTCCATCCTTTTGGATCGGCTGAGGGAGATAGGGATCGGGGGCACTGCTCTTCGGTGGTTCTGGTCCTTCCTCTCCGGCAGATCTCAAAGGGTGAGGCTCGGGGACAGTTGCTCTTCCAAAATTGAGCTTAATTGTGGCGTCCCTCAGGGTGCCATCCTGTCCCTGATGCCATTTAACATTTATATGAAGCCGCTGGGTGAGGTCATTCGGAGGCATGGAGCTCAGTGTCTTCAGTACGCTGATGACACTCAGATATACCTCTCCATGTCCAGATCGTCAGCACAGACTTCAGATGGAATCTCTCCTCTTAATGACTGTCTTGTGACGGTAATGGATTGGACGAGGTAAAACAAATTGAAACTAAAGCCAGACAAAACGGAGGTACTAACAGTCACAGTCCCGAAACCAGGCTTGGGAATACAGTCTCCAGTCCTGGATGGAGTCACACTCTCCTCTAAGGACTGTGTTCGCAGTCAGGTGAATGCGACGGTCAAGAGTGCCTGTTATCAGCTTCGGCTGATACGCCAGCTGCGCCCTTTCCTGGACATGAGGGACCTGGAAACAGGTACATGCTCTGGTAACCTCACACCTGGATTTCTGTAATGCGCTCTACATGGGGCTACCCTTGTGCTTAACCCGGAAACTTCAATTGGTCCAAAATATGGCAGCCAGGCTTGTAACTGGAACATCAAGGAGAGAGCACATAACATTGGTGCTCAAGGCTCTCCGCTGACTGCCGATTAGTTTCCGGGCACAGTACAAGGTGTTGGTTTTAACCTTTAAAGTCCTACATGGCTTGGGTCCACCTTATCTCAGGGACCGCCTCTCCCCGTATGAACTCCGATCCTCTGGGAGGAACCTGCTACAGCCTGTGAAAACTAGGCTGTCGCAGACCTCCCAAAGGACTTTTTCCATGACCGCTCCCAAACTTTAGAATGGTCTGCCGGATGAGATGTGCCTTATAACATCTCTTGATTGCTTTAAAGAAGCTCTGAAGACGCATCTCTTCCGGCAGGCCTTCCCTGACACCTCTTAGATCCCAGCTCCGAACGGGACCTATAAATTGAATTTGACCCCTTGCCTGGTGCCATTTTTCTCCTCAATCTAAGAACTATGGAGGATGAATTATGTTTTTAATGTTGCTGGTTTTAAATTATTGTTAATTTAATTTATTTTTAAGGGGAGGGTGGCTGGAAATGGGTCAATGAAGTGTTTTAATTTGTATGTTTTAATCTTGTTGTACCCCGCTCCGATTGTACTCACAGAGAAGCAGGCTAGAAATAAAGATTATTATTATTATTATTATTATTATTATTATTATTATTTAGGACTCAGGTGAACACCTATGGCACTCAATTAGGGTGAAGGTTAGGCCTCTTGAACTTTCTTCTTAGGTCGTGCGAGTAAGGAGAGAGGAAACGAGGTCTGCCTTGGGGCTCACCTGGGATATAATCCTCAGCCAAGTCTCGTGAGTTGGCTGTGGAGGTCTCAGGTGGGCGTTCCAGATGCGAGTTGGCCAGGGAGCAACCCATGACTTGGAATATCCTCGGAGCTCAGGTGTTTCGCCCAGGGGAAGCTTAGGAGGAGGTCAGTGGAATAGACAACCTGCCTTGGCTGCTCCCGCACTAGGTTTCCCCCCTTTATAGTTTGCAAGTATTCAAGAAACAGTTAAATAGTTAATCCCTTCAATAAAGTGACTCTATTTCAATCCATGTTTTGTGTCTGGTCTCGTTATTTCAAATTGGGCAGTAAAAAATATCCATTTTCACTTTGTGAAAGGTAGCTCATGAGCTCAAGGAAGGAGGGGAAGAAGGAAACTTCAATGATAATTTGTCTAGTGATCTGCTTTTCTTCTTCTGCATACTTATTATTGTATGTATCTGCAAAGAGACAAAAGAGTCTGCTCAGTTTCACTGTGCAGGCCTGCTGCCCTGTCAGCACAACACTCAAGCAGCATAGAAAAGCAGCCTATGAAAATAGATTGTAAATGGAAAGGAGGCACACCGAGGTGATACCAGATGGGTGATGCCTAGGGCACTTGTCAAGGAAAACTAGAGGAGAAGAAGGAAAGATGGTGCAGCAAGGGATGGGGGAGAATATAGAGTAAATATAGACATAACAGGACAAAACCAGAAAGAACTAGAAAGCAAATGCTGTTGAAAAGCAGAAGAATGTAATCATGTACTTTCAAGGAGAACAGGTGTGTTCAAAAATAAAAGAAAATTTGAATCAAAACATATTTGGGCAATTTTAGCAAAACAAAAAGAAACCAGTTCATTTGACAACAACTGTTTTTCACATCACCAGAAGGCTTACCTCCTCAAACATTGGTCATAGTATCTCAGCTCTCCCTTTTTGTCATAGTTACTTAGCTGCTCACCAACATACAGTTGAAATATCCTCAGCCCACTGAAGCCAAACATATGGACTGAACCAATTTAATCCAAATAAACAAGGGAATGATTCACCTAAAGTTATGGCTTTTTTAAAAACAAAAACAACAACACTATCAGTTTCTAATAGTGAATTAAGCAAACTATGCTAGCTGTAAGCAGTGAAACTAAAAGAGTTTGACTTTGGTTGGATCATGTGCTCAGATGGCACAAAATTTCAGAGGCAGTTACCTCTGCACTATTTAAGTATCAAACAACTTCTATAGATGTGTATAATTTAAATTGGTGTATTGCTGTAATCATGTTGAAGTAACCTGGTGTCAGAAGTTTGGTAGATGTTGACTTTTACCAGTAATTCTTAAGTTTTTAGGTAACAAGCAAGAAAGGATAGAATATTCTAATATTCACTTATCGACTTAAAAACCCAACCAAGTATGTTTGGTAACTCATTAATTTAATTTTAATTTCATTATTCATCATGGCCAGTTCATAAATCACAAAAACAATCCCATATGCTCAAACAATTCTGACACACTTCATTCTCATCAGAAGATTATAATTTAATTAATGAAGTTACCATAAATCAAGAGGTGAATTGAAGAGGTGATCCACACAGACAAAAAGCAGAACATAAAACCACTGGCTATGTTATACACTGATCTGTTCAATCCCCACATGCTTTTTCTACCTCAGTCCAACATTACTGAAATTAGCTTGGATGCTAATGTGCGTCAATGCTTGTATTTTCTTGACATGAAAGCTCTAGAAAAGATTGGATTATTGTCCTTAAAAGAATACAAGCTAAATGTTTTAGTGTGATAATGCAAATCTACTCTCTTTGAGAAATATGAAAAGTTTTGGAGAAGAATCAGGCAAATGTCTTCAGTAGCTAGAAGGTATAGTTAAAATTCAGCTGTGATAAAAATGATTTTTATTGTTGTTGGTCATCTAAATGCTTGCTGACATTCAGTTAATCTTATTCACAATGTATTACGCCTCAGCAAAATATATTAATATATTCATACTGAGGATTCAAGGATGCTAATTCGTTAAAAAGAAGGAAATATAATTTTGACCTGTTATATAGAAATATTCTGAGTCAGAAATATTCTGAGTCCACACTAAGTGAAAGCTCATTTACTGTCCTCTAACCGTTTAGATAACACTATGATTATACCAAATAACATCAACTGTACTATCAAGAGATTCATTCAGCTGTACATCCTCAGTGTGAAATAAGCCATTGTCACTGTTTGTGAAAAATATCCTTCTGCTGTTTACAAAAGGTCAATTTCTTCATACTGCAATCGGTCACTGAAAATGACAACATTCAGAAAAGAGTAGGAAAGGATTTTAGTCTGCTAATGGCCTTAAAAGTCACCATACTTTGACCAGAAAGGTTTCAAAAAAAAATTTGAGTATGAAGCTCTCAAACTACAATCCAGGAACCAAATGGAACCATACAACTCTCCAGATAGTATTTAACTGCAACAATAGCCCTAGCCAGTCTAACAGCGGGGAATGATAGGGTTTGCAACAACAACAACAACAACAATAATAAAAATCGGGAAGGCTGTATGATTCCCATCCCTGCTCGAAATATAGTGGGAAAAATATATAATGAGTTTCTACCTATCAACATCCTCTTAACTATGACAATTAACTATCTGCTAGTTTGAATAATCCCTATATTTAGTGAATCTTACAATCATTTGTTCTCTGGCTCACAGAGTCTGTGCACATAATAAAAACAATAATTTTACACAGAAGAGATAGAACTGCAACAGAAACTACATTTCCTACTGCAAAGACCATCTGTTTAGCCTCCCAGCTACAGACCTTGACAGAACAGAGGTTTGGATCTTTGGAATCTCACACTTTAGGAAGCGAAGGCTGGGAAGCAACATAGACATACACAAGTACAAGTGCACCACTATGGTATAAGGGGCAGAAGTTTCATTCAGGTAGCTTTCTACCTAAACTGGGCTTTTAATTACTTTTCATTTTAACAGATCACATCCACCATGACTTCCAAATGCTTCTTTGGCTATTTCTTAGCAAGATCCCCATAGCCATTTCCTAACTTTACTTCATATAGTTCTACTGCATGCTGGTTTAGTGCATGAATGGCAATTTGATATGTTGACGAAGGGCCCTCCCTCCATCCACCATGCTGAGGGAGAGAACAGCAAGCCAGTTCCAACAGGCCATGCCTGAAAGGACGATGGGCCTCCCTCCATCCCCCATCTTGAGGGAGAGAAAGGCAAGCCAGCTCCAACAGGCCTTGCCTGAAAAGATGAAGGGCCCTCCCTCCAGTCCATCTGCCATGGTCCAGGCCTCCGAGGGAGAAAAGATCTGCTGGACTTTCCCCCTTACCCACTACCTCTCCCTTCTCCTTTTGTGTCGTGTCTTTTTAGATTGTAAGCCTGAGGGCAGGGAAATGTCTAATTAACAATTTGTAAGCCGCTCTGATAGCCTTTTGGCTGAAGAGCGGGTTATAAATTTTATTATTTATTTATTTATTTATTTATCACTGTGTCCATATTGGAGTTCTGAAGGAATGGGTGCTGTTGGTGCATAAGCTTTAAATTTGCAAAAACACTCTGGGTCATTGCAAAAACCTGGGTGTCCAGGTCCAAGGCTGAATCCAGGACTATCCCCAAACTATGAACCTGTGTCTTCAGGGGAGTGTAACGCCATCTAGCACTGGCTATATCCCTATTCCTTGATTTGCCTTCTAATTGACCAGGAGCACCTTTGTCTTGTTTGGATTAAATTACCTGGATTAAGCTGAACTAGACTGTAGAAAGCTGCAGACTCTTAGTTATGTACACATGTGCATGCCACCCTCCTCCCTTGGCTTCCCATCCAAATGTTTATTTTGAAAAGAGAAGTGCTGAAAACCAACTGGGGATATGGTGGTTCTCTATTCTATCTACCTATCTATTCTCTATTCTATACCTACCAAGGTGTGTTTTTTGCTTCTTGGGAAATCGAAATGAAATACCAAGGTAGTGGGGTAGGGTGTGTGTGTGTGTGAGAGAGAGAGAGAGAGAGAGAATGATAGAACACAATGGAGACAAAATCTTCTTACAGGGAATCCAGCCACTACTGCAGTACCTAAAGGTAAAAAAGGTAAAGGTATTCCCTGTTGAAAAGGTTGTCAAGTCATATCTGACCATAGGGAACGATGCTCATCTCCATTACTAAGCCAAAGAGCCTGCGTTGTCAGAGATTACACTGTGGTCATATGGCCAACATGATTGCACAGAACGCTGTTTACCTTCCCACTGTATAAGGTATTTATTTACTTGCATTTGCATACATTCGAACTGCTAGGTTGGCAGAAGCTGGGACTAGTGATGGGAGCTCACCCCATTAGGCGGCATCCAGGCCTTGAACTGCCAACCTGCCGATCTTGCAATCAACAGAGTCAGTGTATTAACCACTTGAGCCACCACATCCCAGGGGTACAGCCACTGCAATACCTCATAGACTGTAAGTTCCTTGCATGAGAACAGAGTAGAAATGCTTTCTCCCTCAAAACAAACACCTCCAACATTTCCCTATGTAATGTATGAAATTACTGAAGTCCAGATAAAAAAGGATAATAAATTTTAAAACACTAGTTTAAGTAGATGACTTGAGGCTTTTGAATGAAGTCCTTCTATTCCAGAAGATGACAATGGATAAAAATTTTAATTTTGGTTAGTAACTACATGAGAACTACTGTATTCAGCAGAGTCTGAAATATTACCATTTCAAAGTTCCTTCGTGATGTGTGCAGCACTAGACAACCAACTTCTATAATGCTGAAGCACCTCTACTTAAGTGAGCATCAAATTGAAAGATTAACTATGCACCTTTCCTCAAAGATAACCTCAGTGATCCTGATTTGCATCACAAGAGAAGATCCTAAAAAAATCAGAGTAGAGACCTCCATGCTACTGAAAGAGAGTAGTTTCATTCCAGCACTTTGAGCCCTATGTCTTCAATATAGGGGCACCATTATAAATGTCACAGTTAAAGAGGTGCTGAAGTAGTAGCGTAGTGATACCAAGAAATTTTTTAAAAGAACAGATAATAATAAGCACCACAGCTCAAAAAGTATAGAGTGCAAATTATTTTTCAAAAGAACATGCAAGTCTGGTATGAATTATAAAACCACATCATACCCCCCAAACAGCTCTTTTACAGTATTTGAATACTTCTATAAGTAAGACTGAACAGTAATAATAGTTATTAACCTACACCTTGTAAGATGGCCATGATAAAACATTTAAATTTATCAAATATCACTCAAACCTCTACAGGTTTAATTGTCAGGAACCTGAATGGGATTTTTGATTCACCTATGCTACAGCACCAGATATTATCAGATTTAGGCCTTGTGAAGGATTGTTGTACCTTTCAAAATAATAGGAGCTGCATTTTTGTACACCACAGAGCTGCAGTGATGACAGAAGCTGCAACTTATGGAGAAATATGCTGATGCACTCATGTCATGCCGGTGGGCATTGTATAGCTCATTGGTTGACCACTGTACTCACAGAATGATGAAGTAGATAGTCTGGTCTAGGAGGTGCCTTCTTAATGTTCTCCTGCATCTCTTATAGGAACTCTCTCAAGCAGTACTTAATCTCCCACTTTCCCTGTAATAGGCATCTGTTCAACTCACACAAGGATGTAAGAATCCTACTTATTTAGACCAGTCTGCTCATCATGGCAGCCATTCAGTTGTTATGTGCCTTAAAGTCAAGTACAATTGATGACAACCTTACTATGGGATTTTCTTGGCAAGATTATGACATGGCCTTCCCCTTAGGCTGTGATGTGCTAAAGTCTGGCAGGCAATATGGACTGTATTGTTTCATATAATCTTTGGTAATTAAAACCACAGTTGACCTTTGGTACAATTTGTTTTGTGTATGTTGGAAAACTTTTCAATTGCTTTGTGTGTGTGTGTTTTAAAAATGCTTTTATCTGTTGCATGTTTCCTTAGAGGCTCTAGCAAGTGCTAGCTATGGGACAGAAACCCTCCATCCCACCTGAGATCAGCAGGTGAGATAAGAGACAGCAAGTCAGGCCTTGTAGCAACCATAGTTTGGGTCCCTATAACCTTGCTGCCACTTTCCATCCCCACCATGAGCTTGAAAAAGAAATCTCAGGCTAATAATCAGCAGCCAACATGCTTATCCTGGTTATTGTATTTTTAACAAATGCCTTTGTTAATGCATAAAGAGAACCTAGAATAGGTTGGTTGGCTGCACTAGTGGGGGTGGTTGAGGATTATTTATTTATTTACTAGTAATGTATACAGTCTCTCCTAATCCTTCACTGTTACACACACACACACACACACACACAGAGTTGCCACACGTAACACAGGCAAAATAATTCAGGTACCCATCCTTCCCTATGAATGGGCAAACATGAACAGAAGGGTTTAGGAAAGTCCTCTTTCCTACCTGAGTCTATCATCTCAAACAGCAATCCCAATGCCTTCAGTGTATGTAAAAAATAAAAATCAGAGGTGAGGGGATTAAAATCATGGGAATACTATGCTGTTATTTTGACCTCCTTCCCACTGTGCCCTGTGGTATGTCTAAAATACCAGTGCTATTATGATTTTATATACAGTATGTGTATATATATATGTGTATGAAAATACATACATGTGTAAAATAAAGAAAATGTATACTGTAATTAGCTGTGTTGATCACTCCCTATGTATGCTTCTTATACTGTAAAATCACACATCAGTGTGTGCCTGAGAAAATCCTACTGTGTGCCTGAGAAAATCCTACTGTCTGATTCTATATAAAGGACAGGGGGACAATATCCTTATAATGTTATCATATTGTCAAAACCAGAGCTCAGGAAAGTTACTTTTTGTGATTACAACTCTCATAATCCCGCAGTCCACACTTCCACTGAGGTTAGATTTGCGCTAGAAACTATAGCTTGCTCCCTTAGCCACTACTCCGAACCCTGTCCCTTATCAGCTAAAGGACAAAATAGCTATACATATGACCCCAAAGATATATACTGTCAATCATTCACCTTCTGTTTAATCTCTTGGTTTGAAGTTCTCAAACACAAAATGCTGCAATCATCAAAATATTATGCTATTATGGATTAGAGAGTTTTTGCTTTCTAAGCAGAAGCAATTCTCTGAGTACAATTCCCTGGTGTGAATGTGATTGGCATCATTTTTTTAAAAAGTCCATTATGACATGTGTAATGTCATTCCTAAGACAAAATGCCCTATGCTTACTTTTCTCAGAAGGAGAAATCAAATACCCTGCAACATTCATCATATGGCTGTGACTGTAACCTTATTTCTGTGGAAGCAACTACCACTGACATGCATTCAACTTACTTCCACAACAGTGCATGGAGTTATGGGGCAGGAGAGTCAAGCCCAAATACCAGTAGTCCCAGTTAGAGGAGCCATACTGAATCAACATTATTTGATTCATCATTCCACAATGGATTCAGGGAGCTCAAATCCAATTGCTGATCTCACCTAGAGTAGACCCATTCACCAGTTGCTAAATGTGAAGTCAATATTTGTGTAGATTTCATTGATTCAATAGGCCTACTTTAGGTGGGACTAGTAATCAAATTTACTTCAAAGGTATGTACACACAGAAGAGACCCAAGGGAAAGGGATTTGCTAAACCATTCAGCTGTCATGTTTATTAAAAATTTTAAAGTAATGAGCAATGATATTATAAATAATATTAAATAAATAATGGCTAAAATCTTCTATGGTGGTTATGAATGCATAATATAGAGTTATGCAGACTGTCATGTATTCATGATCCCTTAGCAGCCCTGACTTGAGTGGCTACATAGGGATGGTGAAAGTTCCCCAAACCTCACTTACTAAGAAGTAGTTGCTGTGATCGACGGGGGTCTGTTCCCCTCTTGATTGGGAAGCAGCTGGCTGACATTCCCACTCCCCCTCACGCAAATGATCTCCAGCACTAGAGAGATTTGTGACGGGGGTCCTTCTTTTGTCTGTCACAACAGAGATCCCCCACAAGACAGTGCGGAAATGGCAGCTGTTTCCTGAATAACAGGGGAACAGGGCTCCATTGATCACGGTGGTTGCTGTCCAGTATGTGGGGACTGGGAAGGTCAGGCTGGGATTCTCTGAGCAGCACCATAACTACAGTGCTCACGCATATATATCTCTCATACAGGATTCTGGCCAATGTATATCTTATGTACCTAACGGAACTAGAAAAACCACTATGCATTATTGCACTCTTCTTAAAAGTCCTTCCTTTGTTTTGACAAAGACTAGTATACACATTGATTTTAAATAAGATAGAAAATATTACCAGAAATTAGTCATTTCAAATATATTTCTCAACTAATTTTATATTCACCTCTAAATCCAACATATTAACTACATGTACTCACATCTACATTCACTATATTGCCAAACCAGTATCAGAGTTTCTTCCTCAACCTAATCAGGCTGGATCAATTCCATTTTTAAATTTTCACTTTTAACATTTAACACTTAGATGTCCTCCCATAGTTTCAACAGCAATGTATTATTTGTACAATAAAGTCAAGGATGAAGAAACAGTCCCCCAATTTTTGGATTTTATTGACATTTAATAAACATACACATGTAACCCTATGATTATTTTTCTGGAGATCTGAAAATTATTCTTTTAAGTTCCAAAATTCTTGCAACCAAAACCAAAATTTCAATATGCACTTATCCTATAACATAGAAACTAAGCTTGTATACTTAGTACAAGTTTAGTATTCATTTATCTTCTCTTGACCTTGAACCATAGTGTCTAGATCAAGGGAAGTAATAGTGCCATTCCATTCTGCCTTGGTCAGGCCTCACCTGGAATACTGTGTCCAGTTCTGGGCACCACAATTCAGAAAGGATATTCAGAAGCTGGGGTGTGTCCAGAGGAGGGTGACCAAGAGGCAGAAGGGTCTGGAAATCATTCCCTATGAGAAGAAACTTAGGGAGCTGGGTACAGTATAAGAGAAGGTTAAGGGATGATATGATAGCCTTGTTTAAATATTTGATGTCATACTGAGGATGGGAAAAACTGCTTCAGAGAACAGGACCTGGAACAATGGATGTAAGCTCCAGGAAAAGAGATTCCACCTCAACATTAGGAGGAACGTCCTGACAGTAAGAGCTGTTTGACAGTGGAACACACTCCCTCAGAGTGTGGTGGAGTCTCCTTCCTTAGAGCTCTTTAAGCAGAGGCTGGATGGCCATCTGTGAGGGGTGCTTTGATTGTGAGTTTCTGCATGGCAGGGGGTTAGACTGGATTGCTCTTGTGGTCTCTTCCAACTCTATGGTTCTATGATTCTATATTTCCATACATATTGGTTAAATAAACCCCAAACTTATAAGATATACCGATTCTTAAAAAATCAATTTGATTTTTTTTCAACAACAGATTAATTGTTGATTTTGTGACATAAGAGGGCAACTATACCTTTTGGTAACCCCAATTCCAGCCTCTTGTCCCTTGCTCCTTCAACTGGTGGTTTCCCAGGTCAGTTGGACTGAGATTAATCCACTGTGTGTGTGTGTGTGTGTGTGTGTTGGGAGGGGGTCCCTCCAAGATTTTGAGCCCTATCCTTAAAAAAGACTCAGGACCTTCAAGATTCTAAAAACCTAGAGAATTTACTAAACCTAAATACTGTAGAAGTCATCAGATCCCATCTGATCTTGGAAGCTAAGCAGGTTAGTATTTGGATGGGAGATTGCCAAAGAAGACCATGTGCTGTGGGCTATATTTCAGAGAAAGGAACTGGCAAAACCACTTCTGAGTATTCCTTGCCTGAGAAAACCATATGAAATTAATCTGGTTGCCATAAGTCAACCGGTGACTTGAAGGCACAGACACTCGCACACAGGAGGATTTACTGCTTTGCCAGCATCAGAGCCACTAGCTGCCACTGTGCATGCTTTTTCAAATCCTTGAAGGTTGCCTCAAAAAGAAAACAGCTGCTGCTTCCTTGTATGCAAAATATTGGGACAGGAGCAAAACCTAGGGAAGCGAATTGGTTTGAGGTTAAACACACCAAACTACCTACTTGCAAACTTCTTAATCATATAGATTATGATTCCATTTTAACTACCATGGTCCAATCCAATGGATCTGGGGTTTAGGGAGGGAGGGAGGGGAGGAGAGGAGAGGAGAGAAAAATGGGACCATCAGGAGGAGGCAAAATAATAATGATGATAAGTATGAAAATGGATCTTGTAGCACCTTTGAGACGTAATGAAAGAAAGCTTTGGTAAACCTGAGCTTACTTTATCAGATGTATGAGATGGAGTGAAGCTATGGTTTGTCTCTGGACTCTCCACTCTACTTCATGCATCTGAGGAAGTAAGTTCTAGTCTACCAAAGCAATAGACTCTCCACTTCTGTGAATCTTAGGAAGTAGGCCCAAGTCCTAGGGAGTTTATCACACGAAGGGAATTGGAAGTATAATTCAATGGCAATCTGAATGCAATCATGGGGTTTCATGTTATTGCGTGAAAGCTGATCACATGCATTTTTGGGCAATGGAAAGTCCTTCCGAACGCAATCGTGGGGTTTCACGTTATTGTGTGAGAAACTATCACATGCAATTTCGGGCACTGGGAGACAATTTCCGGCAGTTCTGAAAGTGATGCGGTGTCAATACACAATCACGTAAATTTGCTGAACTAGCAAATTCATTCCATTCTGAACTGGTCCCACTTTCATTTCTTTTGAAATTGAGAGAAATTCCTCCCGTGTGATAATGTCCCTAGAAACCTCTGGACTCTCCTCTCCACTTTAAGCATCTGAGAAAGTGGCTCAAGTCTAAGAAATCTCTGGACTTTTTACTCCACTTCATGCGTCTGAGGAAGTAGGTTCAAATCTACCAAAGCTTTGGACTCTTCACTCCACCTCATGCATTTGAGGAAATGGCTCCAAGTGTAGGAAAGCTTTGGACTCTCCATTCCATTTCATGCATCTAAGGAACAGGCTCAAGTCTATGAAAGCTCTAGACTCTTTACTCCATCTCATGCATCTGAGGAAATAGGCTGAAGTCTAGGAAAGCTCTGGACTCTCCCCCACTGGTGTCCCCCACTGGATGTCACCTGGTGCAAGGGCCCCCTGTGTCTGATGATGGGAAAAGAACGGGATGGGAGCATGCGTGGGCATGGCACACAGGGGGGCATGGGGATGGTGCACAGGGGAAGTGAGGGGGTGGTGTGGGGGGATGGCACATGGGGGCAGTGTGTGGAGGGAAAATGTGGGGAAGTGCTGGGATGGTGCAGGGGGGTAGTGCACACAGGTAAGTGGGGGGAAGGGCCTGGCTGGGTTTAAACCCCTTCTGGAGAGTCACCTGGTGTTGGCTGCACCCCCGCATCCCCCAGCGCCCTCCTCTCCCCCTCATGCACCTGAGAAAGTAGACTCAAGTCTCCCAAAGCTCTGGACACTCTCCCTCCGAGGAAGCACAGTCAAGTCTCCCAAAGCTCTTCACTCTCCATTACCCAAAGCACATGCTACCAGCTACTTTCTCCCTTTTCACACTTAGCCACAAAAGGTGTGACATGTCCCTTCTGCTTACTGATTTTCCAGGCTAACACAGCTGGGTCTCTGAATGAGGATGGGGGGGGGGGGGGTCAGGGCAGGGGTGGGTTGCAGGGGTGGCTGGCTCTGAATGATCATGATGACGATGATGATGGGTCGGGGCATGTGGGTCGGTGGCAATGTCTTTGAATGACGGTGGTGGTGAGGACAGGTATATGGCCTGGGAGTGGGTGGCTAGGTCTTTGAATGTTGATGATGATGACGATGATGATGATGATGATGGGTCAGGGCAGGTGTGGGCCATAGGGTGAGTGGCTATGTCTTTGGATGATGATGCTGGTGGCGGTGGGGGATCAGGGCAAGTGATGAGGAGGGTGGGTGAGGGCAGGTGGGTTATGGGGTGGGTGGCACTGTCTTTGAATGTTGATGATGATGATGGTGGTGATGATGATGGGTCAGGGCAGGTGTGGGCCATAGGGTGAGTGGCTAGGTCTTTGAATGATGGTGGTGATGGGTCAGGGCAGGTGGGTGGCGCCGTCTTTGCTCGACGGCGATGGTGATGATGGTGGGCGAGGGCTTGGGGGTGTGGGGTGTGGGGTGTGTGTCCTGAGCCCCCCACCTCGAGGCCGGCCTTCTGCTTGAGGACGAGGGCTGCGCAGAGGTAGCCTGCCCTGCCCACGAAGAGCTCGTCGGAGCCGCCGCCCTCGAGGAGGAAGGCGACGGGGGCGCAGAGGCGGCAGAGGCGGCGGAGCTGCTGGAGGGCGCGGCGGCGCTGCTCGGGGAGCCCCAGCGCCTGGTAGACCAAGGCGGCCGCAGTGTAGACCCCGGCGCCCCCCAGGAGGAAGGAGCCCCGCGTGGAGGAGCCCTCCTCGGACTCCCGGGGGCCCCGGCCTTGGTCCTCCTGGTCTTCCTCCTCCTGGATGCGGAGGGAGGCCTCCACCAGCCTCTGGGCCGCCCGCAGGTAGGCCTCCTTGGCCGGGGCGAAGAGCGGGCACTGGGCCACGTGGAAGAGCATGTAGGCCACCCCCGCCGGACCCCCGTACAGGCCCTGGCCCCACGACGCTGCCTTCGCCTCGCCTCCGCCCTCCTCCTCCTGGCCCTCTAAGCCGGGCACCTCCCGGAGGATGCGCTCGATGGTGGCCGAGACCAGGGGCACCACCGCCGCCTGGCCCTGCCCGGCCAAGAGGCTGCCCTGGTAGTCCTCGAAGGGGTTGGCGAAGCACCGCTGGCTCGCCATCCTCCTTCCCGAAAAAAGGAGAAAGAGAGAGAGAGAGAGAGGAGGGAAGAGAAGAGGCGCTCCTCGGGTCCTCCTCCTCCTCCTCCTCCTTCGTCCGAGGATGCTCCGGAGAAGATGCTCTTCTTGCTTGGCCTCTTCTTCTTCCTTGAAAGGAGAGAGGACGGGAGGGAAAGGGGCAGCAGCAGGAGGCGGCTCCCTTCCCTTCTCCTTCCCAGTGAAGCGGAGGAGCAGCAGAGCTCCCAGGTGACGGCCCTCCTCCGTCCTCCGTCCTCCGTCCTCCGGGGCTCCTCCTCAGGCTGTCCCTCTCCTCCTCCTCCTCCTCCTCCTCGGCATCGCCTTTCCCCTGCAGAGAAAGAAGGAGCCCCGCAGGAGACAGCGATGCAGGCTCAAGAACAACAAGAAGAAGAAGGAGCCCAGGAGGACGGAGCCCCCGACGCCTCTTCCTCTTCCTCCTCCTTCTCCGGAGAGGAGACTCAAAGGCGGCCGCAGCTGTCAAGCCGGCCGCCACCAGCAGCAGCGCCTTTTGCCGGCCTCGGACGGATACTGAGAAGAATAAGAGGAGGAGGGACGAGGAAGAGGAAGAGGAAGAGGAAGAGGAAGAGGAAGAGGAGGGACCGCCCCCTCTCTGCCCCTGCTTTGGGGCCAGAGGGGACCCCACGCCGCCTCCCCCTTTTTCTTCTTCCACCTGCCGCCAGCCTTCACCCTCACCCTTCCATCGCTCCCGCCTTCTCTCCTCCAACAAGAATAATCCCCAAAGGCCCCGCATTCGGTTTAGATAGGGAGATGCTTTCAGTTTTCAGTTTTTCCTCCATTATATATATATATATATATATATACACACACATATACATATATCAATGTATGTCCTACATCCAGGTTGACCAGGCGTCCTCCTTTTCCATTACCTGCCCTCCATTCCCGCCTTTACACACACAATGATTATTATTATTATTATTTATTCATATCACACTCTTCTGAACAATCAAAGCAGCTTACATGAAACTAAACCAATAACATACAACATCAACACAATGTCTGCCATACAGGGACATCATAAGCCCTACCCATCTCTAACTCTCTCATCCGTAATAATAATAAAGCACAATGAAACTGTCAATTATAAAAGCAACCATTAATAATTAAATACACAATTTACAATGTGTGTGATATTGATATATATATATATATATATATATCACACAGAGAGAGATTGAGGAAATACCTTCGTTGCTGTTGTTCTGTTTCCAACTTATGGTGACCCCCCCATCATGGGGTTTTCTTGGCCAGATTTATTCAGAGGAGTTTTTTTTTTTTTGGTGGGTTTTTCAGGCGATGTGGCTTATGTTCTGAAAGAGTTTATTGCTAACGTTTCACCAGCATCTGTGGCTGGCATCTTCAGAGATGCCAGCCACACATGCTAGCAAAACATCAAGAATAAATTCTTCCAGAACATAACAACAACAACATTCATTTATACCCCAGTCTTCAGCCCTAAAGGCTAACAGAGCAGCTTACAATTATTATTTCTAATTAGGGAAGGGAAAGGTGGTGGGGAAGGGGATCAGGCCCAAAAGCCCACAAATAAACAATGATTGCTGGCCATGAAACCCTTCAACTTCACATTGTTCATTGGCATCCTCTGAAGCTGAGAGAGTGTGGCTTGCCCAAGGTCACCTAATGGGTTTTATGTCCAAGCAGGGATTCAGACCCTTATCTCCAGAGTCCAACAGTGCAATTCCTATGCCCCACTGGCTCTCCGGATAGGAGCTGAATGCCTTTGAAAATATTTTCAGAAACCACTTTGGGCACACTTCAAGGCAGAAAAATAAAGAAAGAGACGTTCCATGAAGGGCAAGCCAAGAGTCTTGTTTAGGGAAGATTTGCATCAACGCGGAGAATCACTTTGTGGGATTCACATTCACACTATAGAATTATAACACAAATTATAACACAAATCTCTTTCATCAAGATCTCTCTCTCTCTCTGTCAATGCATATAGAAATCATCAATAGTTTTTATGATGGATTTTTTTTTTTAAAAATAGAGACTATTTTGAGATTTAAAAAATACTTTAAAATTTTGCAAAAGGTCATGAATGATGAACAAAAGCTCTTCTGAGGCTGCTAGTCGTGCTGCTTTGCATCTCCATTTCTGTTAAGGCAGAGTTTGTTGTTCTTGTGTGCCTTCAAGTTGTTTCCAACTTATGGCAATCCTAAAGTGAACTTATCGTGGGGCTTTCTTGGCAAGATTTATTCAGAGGTTTGCCTTTGCTTTCCCCTGAGGCTGAGAGCACAGCACACAGTTGTAACTCCTTGTCCTGCTTGCCTTGAATGGTGGATCAAGGTGACACAGAGATGTTCGATCATCTGCCATAAAGGCTTTTTCTTGGCAAACTGCTTCACTTTGCAGTACCTTTGGTACTTGCAGCAACAAGGACCTCAATCGTGTTTTAAAGAAGAATAAAGTCAGAGTAAATATTTCATTGCAGATAGTCAACAATGTTGATGTTGTTGTATGTCTTCAAGACATTTCTGCCTTATGGTGACCCTAAATTTAAAAGATAATGGGATTTTCTTGGAAGAATTTGTTCAGAGTAGGTTTGCCATTGCCGTCTTCCGAGGCTGAGAGAGTGTGATTTGCCCAAAGTCATCCTGTATGTTTTCATGGCCAGGCAAGGGTTCAGACCCTGGTCTCCCATTATCCTAGTCCAGCACTCAGACCACTGTACCATGTTGGCTCTTATAGTCAACAATGATAGTCATCCATTATACGTCCATTAAATCCATTTTAGATGGCTTGTTTGCAACTAGGTGATGTCATAGATTCACACTATATTTGTTTTCATTATGTCTTTCCCCTAGTTACCGGTACTACACATCAGTATCATCATAGCTAAAAAACAGTGGTACTAACATTTGACCTTCAACCAGCTGGAAGTAATTTGATTATAAATATTTTTAAAAATCATCTGACTCTTCTTTTGCTGAGGTAGATATTCAGTGTATTTGCCAGGTGTCAGCTAAGTGCTGAGATACTACAGAAGTGGAATCAGATCTCCATTAAAACTCATGATGGTAGGAACTAAATTTCCTAGAGATCAATTTACTGAAAGTCTTATATTGCCCTGTAATAAAAGAGGGGATCAGTGATACAGAATTATAGGCCAATGATGTCCTGCAAAAGTGAGAGGAGGACATTCAAGATTTAGTCCTTGTCATCTCCAGTTAAAAGGGGTTTGGAGCAGGTGATGAGAAATATCTCTGCCTGAGGAGCCCATGGCTTGCTCTTAGCAGTCTGGGTTGACAATACTAAGGACTCTTTCAAACGGGAGGAATTTCTCCCAATTCCGAATGGAGCCAATGCGGATTCATGTAAATTCGCTTGTTTAGCGAATTTACCTGAACCCCTGCTCCGTTCGGAAGGCATTCGGAATTACTTCCCATTACCCGAAAATAACCCCTTCCTTGCCCAAAATCACATGAGAAGCTTAAATTTGAATAACGTTAAACCCATGATTGCATTCGGAGTGACTTCCCTTTTGCCCAAATTTGCGTGAGAAGAATTAATTCTCAATAACGTGAAACCCCAGGATTGCGTTTGGATTGCCCTTGGATTATACTTCCAATTTCCCACGTCTGAAAGAGTCCAGAGACAGATAAGCTGATCTGGAATCAAGTGCCTTCTGATGTTCCTATCCCTCATAAAACTACTTGATGGTGCTATATAGACCATATATTTACAGTTGCTAAAAGAATTATCTTGTTTGTGCATCGTTATAGATACCTTGGGAATATATGTTATTTGCATTTCTGAAATATTCTGAATTCTGAACACTGTCCCTCAATTCTAAGCCTTGTTTATTAGTTACTTGGCACTCATATTTAGCACTCTTACTTACTTTTCTAAACTAGTTTTCTAATTTAGGACTTTTCAGGTCCTAAAAGCCTCACAATCACAGAGCAATTCTATTCCCGTATATCCAGTAGTGGGTCGCACTATATTCAGTGAGGCTTATTCCCTAATTCTTATTTAAGGATTTCAGCCTTGGTTTTGTATTTGCACACTCATTTTAATTATGTGAACTTTTGTAGTTGCAAAATGCTTACTCCCTCTTGATTCCATGACAAGACTCTGGTATGTTTTTAAAAATGAATCATCAATCTGAGAAGGGACGGGGGGGGGGGGGGGTAAGGAAATAATACAAATGTATATCTGTGTAGTATGAAATGAAGAAATCGGATGATTTGAAGAAGTGTTTGTATGTATAAAAAAACTGAATAAAAATATTTTTAAAAAAGTGTAATAACTCAAATAAGCAAATAGGAAATATTTATTTGGTCCATTGAATGGTTTGTGGATAACATTTCTCCCAGAGTAGTCTTTAACAGAGCCATTCGTATGTAATTTGATATAGATAGAAACATATCCACTTCTGTGAAGCAATGACGGTGCTCAAAGGAAATTTTGAAGTGTATCCATGTGGTGTGTTAGCACACCCTGCATATATTATATATGGAGTCTCCATGTTTTCTTATTGGGAGCCAGAATGTTCTTAAAAGGTCACAATGACTTTTGGGACACCAGGTGGATTTCTCGTAAGGAGTGCAGACCCATGGATATGTGTGAGACCCTGGTAATGCTGCAATCAAAGCTAAATGGGTCACCTGAATACTTCCTCATCCCAGGTCTTTTTGTATTTACTCTTGAACCCAGAGACAATGGAGTTCCCATTGCACTAAAGCAGTAAGCCAGCACTTTCTACCAACCCCCTGCTATGTCCCCAGCCAACTTCACTATCCCCCTTTTCTTCTTTTCCCTATCCCTTCGACCTTGGCTTGTCCTCATTCAATCATCTTTTTGTAATCCTAAAGTTACAGCCATCAACCATTCCATAAACCTATTGTTGATTCCTTGGAAGAATGTCATGTGTTTGTTACCTTACAAGATAGCACAGGGGCTAGGATTTCAGATATAAATATTGGTTCCCAAATCCTAGCCTCTTTGTATACAACGGTCACTCAGAATACGCACACACAGTACATGTACAGTTAGTCACCCCTCTGTGCTCAGTGTATGAACTGTGTCACCCTCAGACCCCAATCAGAGCCACTCCTGCTTTCTGTAGTTTACTTTTCAGACAGGTAATTATCAACCCTTTGCCCACCTCAAGCTCCGCTACTGAATTTCCATTTTGGTTAGCTCTGAATGTTCTGTCTGTTTGCATTACTATTTTGTGTTTGATTGCACTCTTGCATATTTATGTTTCAATTTTTAATTCATCCAGATGTGGAGCCCTTCTCAGTGAGTACTGGTATACACAGGTGCCAATGATCCTGAAGTTACCCATACGTTTGCAAGCTTAAGCTAATTCTCCCAACATTTAACATGAAGCAGACACGGTGGGGACTATGCAGTCTCCTCACTTCTTTTTGGGCAACAGGTCCATGTTGCTGAAGCAGTGACATGAACTTGTTGTTCAAAGAAACCACTCCAGGTTTTAGTCCAATTTTTAAAGAAACTATTGAAGGATTTAACTTTGGAAATGAGATGGAGCATCTAGGACAACTCTTTTAAATTTCAGACTGAAAACCAGAGCAGACTGACCCACTCCACTGAATAAAAGCCATCAGCTGCCCTATACCTTTACAGCTCATGCTATAATAAATTTGTTAGTCTTTGAGGTACCACAGGACTTTTTATGGCTTTATGGCCAGAAGAAGATTTTATTTAATGCAATGTTTCTTCAGCTAAAACTGTGTTACAATTAAATGCAGTTATGGCTTAGTCAGTACTTTTAAACACATTATTAACATGAAGAACATGAATAATTCATTATGAATGTTAATTTTTCTGTCCAAGTACTTTATGGCTAATCCTTCTCACCTTAAGCTGAGCCAGACATGGCAAGTCATGACAAAATGCATTTATCATAGCATTTTATGTGCTATATTTTTGAATATATTAATTGAAATGAAAGAAGATTACAAATTCAAATAACTTAAAAAGAAGAAAGCCATCCACTGAATGTTGTTCTTGTTCATGTAATGGCTGTGAAAGTGCTGGAGGAAATTCTGTAAATTTATGGAAAAGTTCACTTAAAAACTACAGTATTATGAATTTGATTTTAAACATTGTTTTGCAAGTGAATTAATTCAAAACTTATTGGAGAGCTGCTTAACTGTGCTTCTCTAAAAATTCCATACATAGCTCAGTGCAGAAAAGACTGTTACTCAAAATCATAGCAGAAACAATTTTGGGCACACTTCAAGGCAGAAAACAAACAGACGGTCCATGAAGGGCAAGCCAAATGCCTTGATTAGGAAAGAATTGCATCATTACTTCATGGCATTCACTCTTTTACCAAGAATTTCAGTATAAATCATTTCCAAAGTAAAACTCAGCTTTGACTGGTATGATTCTGGGTCCTTTTCATTTGCTTGAAAACAGAAACTTTTTTGTTCCAATTGTTGTTTACGATGCCATATTTTCTAGGCCTCTACCCCCAACACATCTAAATAGTTGTTGTAATGATTAGCTAGTCTTCTCAAATGTTCCAGTTAGAATTTGGAAGGACCTTGATGACAGTCAAAGAATACCCCACCAGTTTCTACCAGAACTAATTGTGTTATTGTCATGATGCAGTACAAATCAACCATAGGTTTACCCAAGTATGTGTTTGTTTGTCCAATCCTGTGAATGGCATGTCTTTATCTATCCTGGAAAAGTATGAAATCTAGGACAGATTGAACCATGAGCTTTGAAATTTGTATTAGTATAAATGTACAAATGGATTGTTTTGGTTTTTGGTTGACCGCAGTAAGAAGAAAGCACTCCATAACAAAGATATTACTGGTAACTTGTGTTGACCTTGCCTTGTCATTACTACTGCCTCAAGACAGCACAGGACTGTTTGAAACTTGCCTTATCCTGCACATTGGATGCAAACCATTGTCAAAATGGTGGTGCAAATTCACTTTCACTCAGTGTTTTGAAGAGATACTCTGTGGGTTCTGTGTTAACATACTGCTAGTGGATATATGGTAGGACAATGACTTCATCTTTATGAGACCTTTTCTACCTTGGTAGAAGTTCCCAAAAGTAAAAAGGTGTCTTTTTGTCCACTTTTCACTTGTTTTATTTTCATGTTATTGCTGTCTGGGAGAAACACGTCTGAAAATCATCTGGCGTTTGCAGGTTTTTTTCGACTTTTAAAATCCCGTTTCTGAGCAGGATTCATCTAGTGTGATAAGGCTCATAGAGTGAAAAAGATACATTCTACATTCTGACATTTATATCTATTTTACTTTTACATGAAATATTAACAAAAAATTAAAATGTCTATGCAGTTTTGCTCTTTAAATTGATTTGTCACTTTATTTCTATATCACACTAGAGGGCAAACAGGATTTAAACAGGAATTAAACAGGAAATGCCTTATGTTTAACATAGGGCATTTCCTGTTTAATTCCTGTTTAAATCCTGTTTGCTCTCTAGTGTGATAAACCTCAAAATAATGATAATTTTCCCTTAGGAGTACCAGACTTGTTTCACTAAAATATATCTACATGCTATTTATTCTTTTGATTAAACTATATTTAAAAGAAATATTTTCATTTATTTAGTTTTTATTGCTTTTGGAGGCATTTCAAATTATCCAGAACTGAGAAGGAAGATTTTTTATTTTTTATTTTAAATGTTTACCTTGATCTTTTCTCTACTGCACCATCTGCCTTTGTCCGCTGGCATCACAACCAGCAGTCCCTGGCACAGGAAATGTCAGGCTTTTAAAATACTGTATACAGCTTGCCAAGAAAATCCCATGATAAGTTCGCCTTAGAGTTGGCAGAAGTTGGAAATGACTTGAAGGCACATAACAACAATATATTTTACATGGTGTCCTTGTGCACTGTCTCAGAAAACAACCCATTTTACAAAATCAACTAGGTTTTTCTAGGATGTTATGGGGAGAATAAGTGTTATGTGAAAGTACACAAATTTTAACAATTAATAGTTTTACCAGAGGAAGTAAAATTCCAAACTGTATCAGAACAACTAGGTCTAATGCAAACAAGATTTTTTTAAAAAATAGCACAATACATTTGGATGAGGCAGTCAGCAAACATGTGACCTAAACCAGTTTCAGCAATGATAATTTACATGGTTGACTCACTGATTCATATTAAACTGGGCAACCATGAGGCCTGCATGTGGCCCCCAAACCATTTGTTTCCAGCCCCAAGTCTTTGTTTTCTACCCAAATTGGTTGTGACATTTCCAGGAATGCCAATGGCATATTGCATCCAATTGGCTGGAATGGCAGATCACAACTAACTTTCAATGAAAAATGATTTCTGATTGCAATGTTTGACTGCTTTGTTTTGTTTGTTTTGGTTTTTGGCTGTAAAATGCCACGTTGGGGACTGAAAAAGGGGCAAAAATTGCACCTTGGGTAGTCTATGTTTCCTCACTCTGATATAAAATGTGAAAAAGTTAAAATTCTACATTCTGACTGATACCTATTTTACTTTTAAATGAAATTATTAACAAATGGTTAACATATCTATGCAGCATTGCTATTTAAATTTATCCATTTGTCACTTTATTTTTGCAGCAATATGATGATAAATCTTTCATTTATGAATACAAAGCTTGCCTCACCGCAATATACCTACATGCTATTACTTCTTTCAATCTTTATTTTTTTTATTTTTCATCATTTTTTGAGACATTTCAAATTAATCATAATTGAGAAGGAAGACCTTTTTATTTCAAATGTTTACCTTGATCTTCTTCTTCTTCTTCTTCTTCTTCTTCTTCTTCTTCTTCTTCTTCTTCTTCTTCTTCACTGCACCATCTGTCTTTGTCTGCTAGTATCACAACCAGCAGTCCCTAGCATAGGGAATGTCAGGTTTTTGTTTTTTTTAAATAGTCTATATATCTTACATATTGTCTTTGGACATTGTGTCAAGAAACAGTGATCTTGTAAGTCCCATTTTACTAAAATTAGTGGAATTCAGAGCTGATATGCTATATTAAGCAAACTGATACAGAACTGGCACTAAAAATAGACTAGAGTCGGCAGAAAATGTACTACTCTATCACATTTTCCCATTTTATATTTTATTATTAAAAATGGAGATTATTAAACTATTGTTCCTGTTCTGGCAGTAAAGCAAGCTCTGTTTAAAACAATCATATATTGGAACAGATATATATTAATTTTTCCTTCCTAAATCTTATCTGCAGTCAGAGCACTGAATCTGACATTAGTAATTAATTTCAAATGAGCTTCCTGTTGGGCATTCTTCTCAGTATGAAATCAGACAACACTAAATCTCCTGCAGGTGTTAAGACATTTGGCATTTAGAGTCTAAGTGCAAACCTCTCTAAATGTCCACTCAGTAACAGGGAAGACTCCTGTGTCCAAACCCACTGAAAGAAAAAGATCATGTTTGGTTTTAGAAAAAGGGATGGGTAGGGTAGGGATAATGTGGGGCTTTTTAGATTGGCAGGAAAGTGTGACATGAAGTTGCCTTTTCCTTAATGCTTAGCAGCTGCACCACAGCCTTTAGATGGAGCTGCGCTGTTCCGCAGTTTTTAAAAAAGAAGCTGGGAAAACCAGCATCTTTTTAAAGGCGCTTCTTCTCCCCCTCATGGCACACTTTCCCTTTTTCTCATCTAAAGGCTAGAGTTTCATGCAGCCATGGACACACTTCTTTTTGCCAATCTAGAAAGCCCCTTTGTGTGTATGCATGTTTGGGGGAAGATGTTTTTCAGAGTTGAATTGAGAAGAAAACTGTATTGTTGTCTTGTGCCTTCAAGTCAAGTCTGACTTGCACAGGCTAGATTTATTTAGAGAAGGGTTGCCATTGCTTTCTTCATAGTCTGGGAGAATGTGACTCGCCCAAGGTCAGCCAGAGGGCATTTGAACCCTGAGTTTGACACTCAGACTATTACAGCATACTGGCTCTTAAAGAAATTGTATATAGAAGCTTAACTAAAGAATCTCTAATAAATACCGCCATTATGTGAACTGTAGAATTCTTCTGGCTTTTATTGCACAATTACCATACTTTGGTCATGGAATTTTACAAGGTGTCCAGATGTAACTGTCTTCAGTTATTTCTCTCTTTTTATTTTTTATTTTTTTTTGGGGGGGGGAGACATGGAATAATTACATAATATCATTTTATTGTGCCAAACATCTGGCAGCATACATCCCTTTGGAAATAACCATAAGAGAAAGCAGCCATGGAACTATTGTATCGCTGACCCAAACAATCAGTGATGTATTCAAGTCTCTTCCTCCAAGTCTCAAGCCAAGTCTCTACCTTCAAATCTCAAGTGGAATCTCAAGTCCTTGCAAAATACTTTCATGTCAAGTCTCAAGTCATGTCTCAAGTCCGGGAACTAACTTTAACAGAAAAAGGAAGTGGTGGTGGTGGGGGGGGGGGGGCATGTGGATTTCAATAACTAGCAAATCAAGAAGGCATACATAAAGTTAGGTAAAATAAATTCTCAGAAGGGAACAACAAACCTGTTAGGCAATGGTCTTGAGGAGGAAGAATCCTTTTAAAGTTTTCAAAAGCTTTAGAAGGCTCCTCAGATGTGCAGTTAGACAGAGTGATGAGTAGACCTCAAACCCCACCTCAAGCCCATTGCCAAACAAGTTTGATGTTTCTGGATGAAGTTAGACCAGCAAGTCAGTCACTAAAAATATTATAGTCTTGAATTGAGGCAAGTCAGTGCATCTTTTATTGCCAAGTTGAGCTGAGTCCCAACTGAGTTACTGAAGTGACTTAAGTCAAATGTGAGTCCAAGTCAATCAACTTAAGTCTACATTACTGCAGATGGTGCCATCTATGTGCAAGCTCAGAGGAATGACAAGATTTGCAGAAGTATGTCTGAACTTTGTGGGGGAATCCTAAGGTGGCAAGGAACATGTCAAGGGAGGATGTTAGCATTTGGACTGATTCCTATAGAGAAGGTAGGACCTGGAAAAGAAACTATAAAAAGGGAAGGGAGAACAAGATGTCTTCAAACCCTGGTTTTATGTCATATTGCTTGCTGCACATGCTGTCTTTATGGTTAATTATTGACTCTTGTATAATGGAAATCTTACATCTGGATGTTGCCTATAGTTTTTACATATGCCATGCCCTACCAGGTCAATCCTGGCCTACCCAAAAGGCATAATAAGTTTTTTAAATTCTCAGGTGGGTTGGGGCACATCCTTAGAGATGTCATGTGCTCTTAGGGCAATCCTAAAAGGGTTGAAAATGGGCTCAGGTAAGGCCATAATCACTCATGTTATTAACAGAATAAAATCTTTTCCTGCTGATTTCAGGTGGTAAAAGTGGCGTAACTGCAAATGAGGACAAGGCACAACATAATGTAGAACATTTAGGATAAGTGTAGGACATTACAAAAGAAAAGCTAAAAACACTCATATAAATTCATGCTTCTTAAGCATGCTCAAAATGGAGGACATTTTGGAATTTCACATCAAAGTGAAGCTGTGGGACTTTGACCTAGTTAATAAAAATCCAGAATTCTAACACAGATCCAAAATCTAAATGTTGCTATGACTGGAAAGGCTGAGGAGTCCATAGAACTTTTTCCATCAACAGTATCTATGGTAAAACATAGTATCTCAAAAAGGTAGCATTGTCTTAGGTCTCCTTGAATTATTTGTTGTTGTTGTTAACCGCTCTCAAATCAATCTCAACCCTTGGCAACATCCAGGATAAGATATCTCCAAGATGTCATGTACTCCACTGTTCTGCTTAGTTCCTGCAAACTCATACCAGTGACCTCCTTAACAGAATCCATCCATCTAGCATGCCTCCTTCCTTTCTTTTTACTTCCCTCAATCTTTCCTAGCATTATTGTTTTTTCCCCCAGTGAGTCGTACCTTCTCATGCTGTGTCTGTTTTCATAGAATCATAGAGTTGGAAGAGACCACAAGAGCCATCCATTCCAACCCCCTGCCAAGCATACCTGACAGATGGCTATCCAGCCTCTGTTTAAAGACCTCCAAGGAGGGAGACTCCACCACTCTCCGAGGGAGTGTGTTCCACTGTTGAACAGCGCTTACTGTCAGGAAGTTCCTCCTAATGTTGAGGTGGAATCTCTTTTCTGTAGCTTGCATCCATTGTTCAGGTCCTGTTCTCTGGGGCAGCAGAAAACGAGCTTGCTCCCTCCTCATCTTGGCTTTCTGATTTCATCTTGATCTGTTCAAGGACCCATTCATTTGTCTTTTTGGCTCTCCACAGAATCCTCAACACTCTTCTCCAGGGCCACATCTCAAATGAACTGGTTTTCTTCATACCCTCTTTCTTAACAGTTTCTTAACTGTACAGCTCACATATCCATACATGGTAATAGGAAATACAATGGCTTGTATGATTCTAACTTATTTGCTCAGTTGCATATGTTTTCATTTTAGTTTTCCCCCCCTAATTCTTTCATAGCTGCTCTCCCCATACTTAATCTTCTGATTTCCTGGCTGCAATCCCCATTCCTATCAATGATTGATCCTTGAATTATACATATCCTCCATATTGTATCTGGATAAAAGGACATTTCCAAAGCAGTTGTTATGTATATTCAATTTCCATTCTTGTACTTAGCACTCTGATGTTTTATTGTTGTAAGTCAAATCTGTGTATAGAAATTATCAAGGACTGGGAACTGACTAACAAGTAATGATGACAGTTCATGTTGTTTGTTTTATTTATTCAATTTCAAAGGAAACTGAACACCACTCTTATTGTGCAGCATATTTTTCAATGGCAATGGATGCTTTTTTAGTCTATCATTTTAGTTTGTCAAAGATAAATAAATATGTGTATAAATAAATAGCATAATTAAGTTTTAGCAAACCTTGTCAGGTCTGTCTTGTCTTGCTTTGCTTTGTTCACAATAAACTGCATTCTTGGGTACATTATTTTGAATTCAGACACAGTGTCTGTATATCTATAGCAGAGAGTTCCATCTCAGTAGTGGAGTGGAGTATGGTAGAATTGGCAGATGGTATATAAATATCATCTGGGCTTCAGATGGTATAAAAATAAGTATTGTACCTTTTCATTTCTAAGTGCACTGCTCTGTTTCTTAATACCTTCAAAGTCAAAGGGTAAAATAAAAATAACTCAGAGAACATCATGAATTATGTAAGAAAACATCTTGTTCTTCATTACTACAGGAAAGTGTTCACAGATTGTGATTTAAAGCTATAGATATGATATTTAAAGGAATCTTTGTACAGACAGCCTGTCATCCAGAAAAACACTGAAGTCAGTCCATGTGATTCATGCCCTAACAAAGCATTTCTCAAAATTGTGCCACATACACTTCCAATCCAGTGTCTGCTTACCTAGGAGTATATCACTTACTTGGTAGGAAGGGTGTAGTACCTTGCCACTACATATGTTCAAAAAGATCCATTTTCTTGTAGCCCTTGATAGAGCTTCACATCCTGTGAAGCACCCACTGATGCATTCTGTGTCCATTTTTATAGGGTTGCCTACCTATATTGGCATCTTGTTTGGTTGTCTTAAGAAACACACAGGTTTATCTTCCTTGGCAGCTTACCCTCTTGGATATACAGTACATAGGAAGTAGGATGAGGTTGATAAGTTTATGGGCTTTGAACTCACATGTGACAAACTGGAAGTCTAGGGCATTTTGTTCAATTTTTCAAAGGTCTTGAGCCAGAGATCAGAGAGGATTCACTCCATTTAGTATTTCCTGGATTGCTTTAACTACTATTCTGCTGTTATGGACCCTCCTTATACTGTATGACATCGGACTGGCTTGTATCTTGAAGCAGATGTACATTTTCCTGGGCATTTGCCACCTTAAAACAGGACACTTCCTTTTTCTAAACATTTATGATAAAAACAATACTTGTGGATTGAATTTTTATCTTTGATGGCTTCTTCCTCCTTTGCCTTAGCATAGTGCACAGCTCTGCAAAACATTCTTATCAATGTTAAAAAAAAACATAATAATAATGTGACAATATCCTTTGCATACCTGTTTTCAGATGTAGGTTCACCTGCCTGTGTGAACAAAGACGCAGGGAACAGACATGCTATCATAAGCCTATGGTGAATACAGGTGATACAGAGTGGATTAATTCTGTATCTAAAAGGTGCTTTGTGAACAAGAAAATAACTTCCATTGCCTCTTTTGCTGCTTTCTGTTTACAGTCCTGGCAGTAGCAGCAATTGTATTCTGTGGTGCAGAAACCTGTCTTTCCAAACAGACTCAGGCAAAAAACTGTGCTGCTACAACCCCTTTTAATGTGTATGTTCTTTCTCAGAATAATCTTTGTCATTTTGACCACACTCTGATCTTGCTTGATCACATGTGTCCCAGTTTTTTGGGAAATGTTGGGGTGTGTGTATGCATGACCCTATCTTTCAGTGGGGAATAGTTGGTGGTGGCTCTCAGAAAAAACTGTGTAGGGCTGCATTGCTGCCTCACTTGAAGCAGCTGCCTCACTCTGCCAAATATCATGGCTGGCCCCCAAAAAGAATTTGGCTGGAAATTGTCAGCCCTTGAGTAATATTTGAAACAAGATGGTTGACTGAATCCAGGAAGGCTCTTCTTATGTTGATAGTAGAAACTGCAATTCACCACCAGTCTTACATTACAAACTCTATTGTCATCATGTCAGCTACACTATATGGTTTTGTCAGATTTTATTTTCTCCACAGAGATGTCATGACATATTACAAGTATTATGTTAAGTGTACTGTCTTATGAAAAGAGATCTGAGAATGAAATGTTAAAGGCTAAAGGCATATGCACAAATCATCATCATCATCATCATCATCATCATCATCATCATCATCCTATATTTTCTTATATCCTGCCTTTCTCCCAATATAGGGACTTTATTGTATTTCTGTTTCAGGGAACACTATAGTGTTAGCTACTATTTCTGGGCAACAGATGGGATTTTATCAATGGTCCTCCCAATTTGACATTCTAATTATTATTCTACACTCTTCTTTACTGGATTTTTAAAAGTATGATTACTAAGGAAAAAAAGTTGAAGAAAAGGTGGGAGCACTCAGGTTATTAGCATAGGTTAAGTATTTATATTAATGTAAGCTGATCAAGTTTCCAAAATCTCATTGTCTTGAAGTTAATATCTATAAAATGCATATTAACGGATAGCTAAAGGAGATCTTCTGAACCCCAACAATAAATGGTGAATGTTGGATCCAACCATATTGGGCATTAATTCAGTTCCATATTTCAGTGATATAGAGGATGTGTCTAAAAATGCTAAACCTTTTTTCAATGTAAAATTGATGTACTATGATACATCGGACCAAAATGCTATATACCTTAAGGGTTTGCTACGAAAGATGCTGCAGATATTGCTGGACTGCCACTCCCAGCAGCTTGTCAGAATGATTTCAGATGGGCACATCAGAAAGACGTTCATGAAAAAGAAAAAGACATATGTTATGTGAGGAAGTTTTAAAGCTTTAATCACATAAAAAGTGTTTTTCATATATTGTATATGACTCATGTGGAGACAGCCCAATAAAAATCTAAAATTATGGAATATATTTCTCTATCTGTTTATTGTATATTGTAAATAAGTAGTGTTTGCTAAGTCCAGCTACATTGCAGCTTTTTAACATTGTGGTGTCCTTGTTTTTCAAACAAACAAACAAACAAACAAACAGTGTTGCAACTTGCAAATTAGTTGTTCTTCTTGTATTGCAATTTGGAAATAATAAATTTAAAAAAGGAATATAGAAAATGTCATGAAGTTTAAGCCAGTTTACTTGTCCCACCTGGACTTGACACCTTTTCAAAGAGTCAGACAATAAACCCTTCCCCTTCCCCTTTCTACTTCTACTTCTCACTCAATGGGAAGTTTTCTACCTATCTCCAGTGTCAGGCCTGCTCTGGAAGGGTCTGTCTTCTGCCCCAGTGGTCAGACTCTCTTCTTCTAGGCTTGATTCCCTCTGGAGTGTCTTTGCCACATGGGCAAACTGGCTGCCTGGCCAGGGTCTGCCAATGTGCTCTGCTGACATCACTTCCAGGTACCCTCAGCCAGTTCAATGAACAATGTGGCAGTGAGTGGATGCAATGCTTGCAGAGTCACATTAGATCCAGTAGCTGTCTCCACTCAGTCGTGACTCAAGAACCACACACATCTGGCCAATCATCTCCAGTAAGCTCAAAACACTAATGTCAATTGGATGGTGAATTTGTACTGGCTTCTAGTCTAAGCTTTAAACAAGCTATTCAAGATTCCAAACTTATTTTGGGGAAAAGGTTCAGCTGGTCAGATATCTCTATTAACAGCCAGCTGATTAACTGCCCTACTGATATTGGAGGCATTAGCCTACACTGGTTGCGAAGTTAAAATAGGTGTCAAACATGTCTGCCATCTTAAACTCTTTGCAGAATGGTTAGGAAGTAATTTAATGAATCATTATCTTCATGGAATGAAAGAGCCACTCTTTACATCATAGGGTTGATTTAGAGCAAGGGTGGGGAATATGCAACCCGGAGGACTCATGCAACCAATGGGGTCCCATTTTACTACCCCTGAGACCACTCTGCAGATTCCTAAAGCTTCCAGTCACCTCATTTTTTAAATGACCAAATCTCCTCTTCCAAACACTCAAACTTCAATAAACCATCACAAAATCATGGTGGTTTGACTCCTGTTACCCCTACCTCCCTCAAACAATGGAAATCAGCCATATTTTAGACAATACTCAGAATAGAAAGTGACATGTTGTCACTTCTAGTTGTACTTGGAGCAACATGCAGCCTGTGGGGGAGAATAGGAAGGAATGGCACCCCTCTTCCTCCACAGTTGTTTGTTGGCAGGTGATCCCAGATGAAATGTTACAGACTTCTTATGTAAGATTTAGGCCAATATATATTAAAATATGTATGTCTTGATTATTGAGCCCTCAAAGGCATCTAAGGAGATTACTACAAATGGCTTTTAAATTGCAATTAGAGTCAGAAAAAAAGCCTGTGGCAATACTTATTGTATGGCAACGCCTCCAACCTATGTGTCCCCAAAGCATGGTTAGGGCATCTCTTTTCATTATGAGCTTGCAATCACACTAGTCCTCAGGTGTGAAATGTCACTGCTGGAACAACTGAAACATTGACAGTCATGTGGTGTCAGTGTCTCTCCTCCTCCTCCTGTGTCCCTTCCCCTTCACTATTCCCAAGCAGCCCAATTGCCTTTATTTTTTCTCTGTTTCTTTTCTTTCTTTTTTCAAAACTTAAATAACATTAGCAGAGTTCCGGAATTGTGAGAAAATGTGAAACAAAAATAAAATAAAAACCACAAAGGGCATGCTGGGTAGGGCATAGGGCAGGGTTAAGGGGGAGTGTGGAAGAGACTGCAATGGCAGAAAGAGCCCCCAGTAATATGATTGCAAAGATATGCAATAATGTCTGCTCTGAAACCAGTATGTTTCCATTTTTATTAACTAACACAATTTTGGTGAAATGGGGCTCATATGGTAACATCTTAAGAGTTAAATTATAAAAAACATGTTAAACCATAATATAATAACATAACAAACCTTCCAATACGTAACTAATTATATTTATCAGCATTAAGCAAAACCACTATTTTCAAGAATCAGAAAAGGGCATAACAATAATAATAATAATAATAATAATAATAAACTTTATTTTTATACCACCCTTCTGAAGATCAGGGTGGTGCACAGTTAGACAATTAAAAACATATATAAAAGTTAAAAACATTCAGTGACACAATAACAATACACTATCAGCCAGGGCAACAATGTGGAAACAAACACCAAGTCCAATCATGATGAGGGAAGGATAGGGTAACAGCAAGGGGAGTGAGTCAGGGGTAGGCAAGCTCGAACAGAAAGGTTTTCAGTCCTTTTTTAAACAGATTAAGGGAGGCGGCTAAGCGAAGCTCCATGGGCAGCGAGTTCCAGAGGCTAGGGGTCGAGGCAGAAAACGGCCTCTTCGCTGTTGTTGACAATCTAGCCTCTGGAACTCTTAGAAGTTGTTGCCCTGTAGATCTAAGTGTGCGGGGCGGATTGTATGAGGAGAGACGGTCCTTTAGGTACTCTGGGCCCAAGCCATTTAGGGTTTTATAGGTAATAACCAGCACTTTGTACTGAGCCCGGAAGCGAATAGGCAGCCAATGAAGATCTTTCAATATTGGTGTTATATGGGCGGCCCTGGGAGCGCCAGTGACCACCCGAGCTGCCATATTCTGCACTAATTGTAGCTTCCGAGTGTGATACAAAGGCTGCCCCATGTAGAGCGCATTGCAGAAATCCAACCAAGAGGTTACCAGGGCATGTACTATTGTTTCAAGGTCCCTCCGGTTCAAGTAGGGACGCAGCTGGCGTATCAGCCGAAGCTGAAAGCAGGTGCTCCTGACCGTCGCATCCACCTGAGAAGTAAGATGGAGCGATGAGTCAAGGAGCACCCCCAGACTGCGTACAGTGTCCTTCACGGGGAGCGTGACCCCGTTCAGGACAGGTGGAACCACCTCCATACCTGGGCCGGGGGAACCTATCACGAGTACTTCCGTTTTCTCTGGATTCAGGCTGAGTCTGTTTTCCCTCATCCAGTCCATTACCGATTCCAGACAGGCCACGAGAAGAGCGACGCATTATGAAATAACTCGATATGGAAACCAGGTTAAAGGGGGGAGGTTATCATACTCGTGCTAAGCACACTTGGCGCAGTTTGCAGGGGCAGCGGCGAGCGAAATACCCACTTACCCTGGTTCTTTTGGAACTGGGGGTTCCAGCATGTCTTTTAAAAAGAACTGGGTTTTTGAAGGGAGCTGTCAATGGTCGATCACATTCGGAGCACTCAGGAGGGGCTTTCTCGGCAAGGGATCTTCAGAGGGGTGTGCCATAGTCATCCTCTGAGTGCTGAGAGAGAAGGGGATTCCCTCCAAGGGAATGGTGTTTAAATACTGTCAATAAATAAATTTAATGTTGAACAACCAGAAAAATGTCACCCAAACAGTGTGACAGAGATTCACATAATTTGATTGACAGTTAAAAAAAACAGCCCAGCATCGATCAAACATGTGGAGAATCCATTTTGAATTGATTCAAAGGGAAATGTGAATGTCACGTGTGTTAAATTGCCACAGACAGCTTTGATCATGGCAAATGTAGTGGGAACTTTGATTTAGTGTCATATCGATGATGCAATTCAGATCTATTCAGTGCAAAAACATAAATGTGAATGAGGCCTAAGACTTATAAGGGCATCTAAGAAGGAACTAGATGAAATCCTCAAGTGGAAAAATACAGAGTCAAGATAATCAATATCATGTTTTTCATTTTTGTGTATGATTGTGACGGCTATGGTTTACTCTTAAGCTTTAGACTAAGAGGTGTGTTGTTGTTGTTTTAAAAATCTCCAGCTGGTTAAAGGAATAGGCACATATTTAGGGACCATCTAAAGTAAGATGAATCAAGCCTTGGTATTCATTAACACATTGAGACATTTGACTTCCAGCTGAAAAAGTGCATGATTTTCATATACTGCTAGTCTAAACAGAAGTAACAACAATACTGATTGGGAATTCATCCATAAGTGAACTACTTAGTTGTACAGTGAGATCTCCTTACTTCCCACTTGCTTCCCCTATCAGATTAAGCTTGTTTTTAATAGACACAAACATATTCAGCTAGACAACTGGTAGATTTGGTTTTCAATGGTGGTTGCAAGGAGAGGGCAGGAAAGAAGGGGAGAAATGTAAATGTGTTTGTTAAAGGATGATTTTTTTTTGTTTTTTAAAACTCCACCACAATCTTAGTGAATTCTCCCACTTCCCCATCTGCTTCAAAAATGTGGAACAGAATTAATAATATATCTTTCTTTCTCCAGCATGTGTTTAACTCAGTATGCAAGTCAGTTTAAAATGTGTGAATGCGTTTGAGCAAATTGTACAATGTTGTTGAAAATATTGTAAGCAGTGTAATTGGGAGGTATGCAATCAACATTTTTAAGATATTTAAAATTAATTAAAATTATTAAACAAACAGATATATCTAGTAACAAGAATACAAGTTACTTTAGGGACTATATTAACATAAAAATGGGAAATTCTGTTCTTCGGACCAGCCTTTGCAATCAAATAATGACTGTGCTGCATCATTTGATGAGTCACATCTTTTTAACTTGGAAGCAGGAAGAAAGGGAAAGTCAAAGCTTGTGAAATGCCTAGGAGGAAATGCAAGGGAGACATCTGGTGACAGGACAAAGTAATGTTACCAATAACACAAGTCTATTTATAGTGCAGTAAAACCCAGTGACATAACTCTTAAATAAATGGGTACAAGATTTTTGCTGAGAGTGCCAGTGAGGTTAGTGGTATGAGAGTCTTTGGCTCTAGAGACCAGGGTTCGAATCCCTGCTTGGCTATGGAAACCCACCAGGTGACCTTGGGCAAGTCACACTCCCTCAGCTTCAGAGTAAGGCAAAGGCAAACCCTCTCTGAACAAATCTTGCTAAGAAGACCATGTGACAAGTTCACCTTAAAGGCTCCATAAGTTGGAAATGACTTGCAGGCACACCACAACAATATGTTTGCTGCAGAAATGGGGTTATTGGTTCAGGATTGTCCTCAGTTCCGAGGTTTCTGGGCCTAAATCTGAGACCTAGGAGTGCCCCTTGGTGATGCATTAAGTGCCAGTTGCAGTTGCTTACAGTTTTATCATTTAGAACACATACAGGGAGAGGAAGAGAGAGAGAGAGAGAGAGAGAGAGAGAGAGAGAAAACAAACATATTTTCCTGTTTGGAAATTACTGCAGAAATTTTAGATAAGCAGCTGTTCCCAAATCAAACTAAAATTAGATTATTCCTTCTCACTTACTGAGGGAGATGGGAAAGGAAATATAATTTAGCCTATTTCAATTTAGCCAGAAGGCAGATATAGAGCAGAGTGGAAGGTGAGTCCTGGTCCCATAACCACTAGAAGGGGAGAAGGTAGCTAAATAAGTAAATAGATAGACACACACATCCCAGAGAGTCTTTGCAAATGTTACCCAAAATGCAAGGGTCCTGAGAAGGCACCCATAATAAATTTTCAAATGGGAAGATTTTATTAGCCAAATAACAGCAGTTGAGAGGGCTCAGGCAACTAAATTGGGAATCAACTCTGTGTATAACAATTCTGAGAATTCCAGGGTGCAGGTCTAACATGATTTTATTTGTGATTACATAAATTCACCATTCACACAGAGACACTCATTTGTGTACACAGCCAAGAATAAACAATATACAAGGTGGTAGAAGATAGTAACTTACAGGGGTTTGCAGAAGGCAATATGTACCAATTCCAGATGTGTGTGTGTGTGTGGGGGGGGGGGACACTGTGTGATGGAAAATGGGTCAGCAGCTGCCTCAGGATCATCGTGTGGCCAGTGTATGCTGAGGAGCCACGTGAGATACAGACAGAGAGAGTGTCTGTCTGACTTCAGAAAAGACTGAATTGGAGGTGTCTGGGCAGGCATATTCATAAGGCAAAATATATCCCAGGGCAGCCTTTGGGATGTGAAAGAATTTCAAGGAAGGAAGAATGAGCAAATAAGTTGAGAATGGCTGGACAATCAGTGCAAATGTCCATGGACAAAGGAGTGTCACTCACAGAGGGGAGTGTACTTAGATTTCTGTTGATGTGTAAATACCAGTTTATCACCCACCATCACTCCTATCAGTGCAAGGATTAAGCAGATTCTGATTGTGATCAATCTATGCTGTGTGTGCCCTCTTGATCTCCCTCAGGCTGAGCCTACTGGATCTCCTTATATGGCAAGGCAATTTTCCATACTGGGGCACCCCCATGGCTACATGCTCTAAACATCCTTTTTGATGTCACTTTGATATTGGTGCTGAGGAGAGGTGCAGAAGGCTAGATCTTGGGGTAACACAAGCTGCTGCAGCAAATCAATGAAGCCTTACATATTGTAGCAAGTTGCTACTCTATTAACTGAGCTGAATATTTAAACACATTCTTTTTCTTTTGTCTGGATCTGAGCCCAGCAAAACTGGAGAATTTGCACCCTCATCTGCCACCTGAAAATGACCCATAAAAACTGAAGACTCAGGACCAGACCTTGAGACCTAGCAACCCTACACCAAGGGTTTCATCCCCTAGTGGGAATCAAAGAGCCCTCCAGACGTCAGACTTCAATTTCCAGCATTTCTCACCATTGTTTATGTGTCTCAGGTCATTGGGACTTGCAGACTATCATCATCCAGAGGGCGACATTATTTCCATGCCTGGTCTAAATCCAATTGCTAGTTCAAACTAGAGTAGATCAATTGAGTTAATTCTTTAGTGATGAATTCAACTGTTAAATAAATCCAAATTCGATAAGTCTGCTCTAAGAGGTGCTAGCATTGGATTTAGGCCTATATTTGCAGTATCACTGAATGGGTTGACCTGACAAACAGCATATTTTTCAGTAAATGTATTACGGTGACTCTAGGAAAGGCTTATATTGTGCAGTCAAATGATACATAGAATTTTATGAGGTGTTCTAACAATATCACCATTATTTTGTAGCCCTCTAAATTTTCCCACTGCTTCTTCTTCCTTATAGAATCATAGAATCATAGAGTTGGAAGAGACCACAAGGGCCATCCAGTCCAACCCCCTGCCATGCAGGAACTCCAAGTCAAAGCATCCCTGACAGATGGCCATCCAGCCTCTGCTTAAAGACCCCTAAGGAAGGAGATTCCACTACACTCCGAGGGAGTGTGTTCCACTGTCGAACAGCCCTTACTGTCAGGAAGTTCCTCCTAATGTTGAGGTGGAATCTCTTTTCCTGCAGTTTGCATCCATTGTTCCGCGTTCTAGTCTCTGCAGCAGCAGAAAACAAGCTTGCTCCCTCCTCAGAAAAAAAAAAAAAAAAAAAAAACAAGCTTGCTCCTTATCAGAAAAAAAAATCAGGAAGGAAAATAATAGGTATACAAGTTTTGTTTTAAAGCACTAGCAGGCTACTGTCTAGAAATATCTTTGGTCTTTGTTGGGTGTATCTTGATGTGACACACAGCAGTTTGATGCCACCTTACTGTCATGGTCTCATGTTAAGGAATCCTGAGATTTTCAGTTTTGTGAGGTACAGTGTATTATCTGCTAGTGTTCTAGTTCACTCCTCTGAATTACACTTCACAAGCTACAGAATTTCATTGATTTAATCCTCAGCCTCTTTCTTCTCTCTGTATGTTGAAAGTGTAGCTCATGGAATTGACCAGATCTCTGCATCAGAGGATTCTAAGTACCTCAGGAACTTTAACAGACTGCAGATCCCTGGATTCCTTCTAATGCAGCCACAATCGTTAAGTAGTATCACAATACCTCTGTTGTATAAAATACAGTTGCATTATGTGGTGAAGACTATGGATTCTTCTAGGCAGCAGCCTGCTAAAATGGAGTCATGATGTGTAAATTTACAGCGCTATATAAATAAAGGATAATAATAATAATAATAGGAATTAAAGTAGAATGAAACTAATATAATTGAGTACTGCAGAGACACCCTTTGCATATCCAAAATTTCACAGATAAAAATAGGGAAAATTTAGTATCCTAAGAACATTCCTTTTCTCAGCTTCTCATAGAGAACTTCATTATCTGAGCAGAGATGACAAAGGATAAGCACACATATAAACTGAGCCCCTCTAACTAGTCAGGTGAAGATCTGGCATCTGGGCCCACATAAAAACAGTCCCTCTCCTAGTTCTAATTGTTCTAATTCAGAACAAACATCTTCCTTTTTTTCTTTTTCATTGTATGAACCCATCTGACACACATAGAAAGATGCCAGGATGATGACTTTACATTGGATAAAATACAGTTTGAGGATTTACAATGTTGGTAGTGTAATATTGTAGCTATTTCCTGTCTACACATTACAGCACAACATAAACAGGTGTGGAAAATAGTCTGCAACTGTTTCTTATTAGTTGCTTTACTCCAGTATGAAGTGTTTCGTAATTTTCATACATTTATCAAAAAATCATGCATTTATTTTCATTCAGCATTTTAGGAGCAGACAACATACTTGAGAACCTGTATATTACACCTGCTTGGGCCTGTTTTATTTCTATTAGTATTTAAACATGTAACAAATAGAAAAAGAATAGCAACTGTTAGCTAAAAAGATAAAGATGTCAATAAATGATCTAACTTTTTCTAGTGAGCTCAAGTGGGTTCCTGCAACAAAGCAATTCATTCATGTTCAGTTATTTGGACCCCCCCCCACACACTTTTCACATGAAAACAATGGTTTGGTTCTCTTTTTGTGCACTGTCTTGTGTTTTACTTCAGTAGAGTTTGTATTCATGACACCCCCAGGTTTTTAGTGGCTCACTTGTGGCTAGCTCTATAAACTGCAAGGAAGCTTGTAGAAAAATCCATTTTCTTTGCAACTGGACTTGGCACATTTCACCACAGGAGAGCTGCTCCAGCTTCCCTATCTCCATTTTGGATCACTTTCCATTTTGGATCCAATATTTCCATTTTGGATCACTTTCTATAGTGTAAGCCTGCTGAATTTTCATTCTCCTGTTTTCTTCCCTGAACCTGGTTGCTAGTCAATAGTGTTTCAGAGACAGCCCATTACCAGTACTCATTATATTGCTGAAAAATCAACCTTCACTTTACTTGTAAAGCTGCTCATTACTTTTTGTTTTCTATTTTGTGTGTGTGTGTATTTGTGTGTGAAAAGAGATCTTTAGGAGTGAACTGATAGTTGCATAAATTTTTAAAAATTCTGTCACAACACCTCTTAAAATACCCTTTAAAGTAATTATGTAAGTTAGTAGAAGCAATCGCTTGTTACTAGCAACTTTGCTTTTCTTATGTTATTTTTCAAATGTAGCATCATTACACTCTTATAACTCCCCAAAAGCAATGAGTTCCAATTGTAGCTAGTTATTTCCACATGCAGTAAAGGTAGTCCTTTGACACGAATGTCAAGTTGCAATCAATGGCAGGGGGTGGTGCTCATCTGTTACTAAGCCAAAGAGCCAGCGTTGTTTGAGGACTGCTCTGGTGATCATGTGGCCAGCATGACTGCATCAAATGTTGTTACCTTCCCACTGAAGTGGTGCCCATTTATCTACTTGCACTTGCATGCCTTCGAACTGCTAGGTTGGCAGAAGTTGGGACTAGTGACAGGAGCCCACCCCATCATGCAGCACTCAGGTCTCGAACTGCCAACCTTCTGATCTTCTGATCATCAGAATTGGCATTTTAACCACCGAGCCACCTATCTCACATGCTGTACTTTCTATATAACAACAGTGAGCCTAAATCAGTTTCAGTTAGAGAAGCAATTAAAGTATATTTGGATGCATGAACCTACTTAATGTTATGTCCTAGTATCTTATTACAGCTGAAGAGGGTAATTTCTTTTTGAAGATCAAATGTATGATAGATTTTAAAATATGCATGGAATAGCCGACTGCTTTCTTTGAAAGCTGTTAGGCTTCCCAGTGTTTCCGAGAAGTCACAATCCTGACCAATCTCTTAATAGCTGCTGCTAAGGAAATCATATTGATTGGTTTTAATCACAAGCCAAGCAGTTATGGCTTAAGAAGAGAGTGTGCAGTTGCATAAGACTTTCAGGTTAATTGTTGCAGCATTAAAGTATCAAAGAGCAAAAAATGTAGTCAAAAGTATAATATATAGCTATAGTAGCTTTCCTAACACCCATATTCTTGTTCAGTGTTAGCCATGATCAGCAGTTATTTTTATAAACATTTGAAAACTACTGGTACCCAGCTTTCACATATTATGGATTATAACAAAGAAAACAACAGGACTTTCAGTCAGGTAGATAGACCACGCTCCTATTCAGTGCTGAATGATAATATGGGAAGCTGTTCGTGGGGTTTTTTTATACGAGAAGACAATAGCTGGTGGCAAAAACAACAATGAAGGGCACAACTTCTCTGCGTATACTGATGCAGCAGCAGTCCTGATGAATTAAAAGCCGTGACTCATATCTCATGTGCTTCTCCCACTGAAAGGGATACTATTTTTGGTAGTGACACATCATTCATCCAATTTACAAGAGAAATACAGTTCGCAATTATTCACTTTCAGACCTTTCAGACTTGGATCAAATTATTTTGACAAGGGCCATAAATAATCTGTAATACGCAGAGGACTCCAGATGGCAGTGGTACCTTGATGATGGTCAACAATGCAGGCACATCAGCTGCTTAGTCAAAGTGTAGGGTCACTACAATGCATATATTGTGGTGGTACAACAGCTGTCTGAAACAAATAGAAAAGTGGCAAAGCATTGTGCTAAAACTAGGAAGGGCAGACATGGTACTGTGCTTCAATGTCATGATAGTATGGTGAACAATTAGAGATGAAACTAGGAAGAACAAGGAAAATATGGTTGTAGGGCACAGAATGATGCCCTCCTCCTTGGATTCAAACTACAGATAAAAAAAGATACTATCTAAACATTAGGAAGAAGTTCCTGATAGTAAGAGCTGTTTGAAAATGGAATCTATTGCCTTGGAGTGTGGTGGTCTTTTTCTTTGGACGGTTATTTTATTTTGTTTGTAAAATATTTAATGATAATTCTATAACAGCTAGTCAATAGAATCCAACAAAAGCTTAAACAAGCAAGCAAACAACCCCTCTCTGAGAATAAACACACATATAAACAAAGCAAAACAAACAAACACAAAGCCCTAACCATCTGTCTGTTACTTTCCCACCCACCTCCCCAACCCTAAATCCCATATTGAGCTACTTTTCTTTGCCTGTAGGCAAAGAATATGTAGGCAAAGAATATACTCTGACATATAATAATTCCTCATATAATTATTTGGATCTCCGTGGCATACACTGTGTAGTCCTGTAATTAACAGTCCCATAGAAGTAAAACATCCCTCTGGATTTTGACTTGGATCAAAATACAGTTGGCCTTCTGTATTCTTTATCCATGGATTCAAGCATCAGTGGCATTAAAATATATTTTTTAAAAAAATATAAATTCCAAAGAGCAAACTTTGATTTTGCTATTTTATATAAGGAACATTTTACTGTGATGATGATGATGATGATGAATCCTGCCCCTCTACAAGATGCAATCGGGCGGCTATTGCATTTAATGGGACCTGAGTATCCACAAATTTTGGTATCCATGGGGGATCCTGATACCAAACGCCAACAGATACTGAGGGCCCACTGTATAGTCTCTGCTCAGGAATGGCAAAATGAATGGCACAAAATAAAAACAGATTAAATCACAGATTATGGAAGATGTTGCATCTCCTCAGGCTAAAACACAAGTATAAAGTCAGCATATTGTGTAAATAATGATCCCAGCCATCTCAATAGTAGCATAATTATTGCATCTCTATAAGAAATACGGTATATTGTTCTCCAAATATGTTTTCAATTTTCACTTCATCAAATATTCCGTACTGAAACCGATAACCAATACATTAATTGCCTTTTAATTACCAGCTCAAAATCCTGAAGTAATTTCAGTTTAATAAAGGGTCATCCCCCTCACACGTCTACTTCTTTCAGATAAACTCTTTGGCCTTTGGGGGAGAGACTAACAAGTAATGTTATCTGATCACTCTATTCTTCTAATGTCAGCAATAATTATGTGGTATTTTCAAATTTAACAAGGATTAATGTACAAGTCCCAGTAAGAAATTAAAAGTGTTATTTTGAAAAGTTATTTGAACAATGCAGTTTATCATTATATTCTGAAAGAAGTTCTGATAAATGTGAAGTTTGATAAACATTTAAAGGTTCTTTTTAATGTCATACTACTGACATAGCAAACCTACAATATCCTTCTATTTCAGACAATAAAACAAGACTAAAAGAAAAACTCTGAGGAACTAATTTAAAAAAAAACCAGTTTTATTTAACATAAGAGCCCCCAATTTATTTTTAAAACAGCATAATTTAAATGTAAACCACACATAAAAATATTTAATACTGCAGTCAAATTGAGGTTATTTATATACTTTGAAGATTGAACAAATTATCACAGGAGTCAAACAGTTATTGACAAAACAATGACTTCTACATTCTTACTTTAGTAACTTAGATATATTTAGAACTTCACAAGAGAATGACATTTTTAAAAAAATCTATGTATGCATTTTTAATCGTCAACCAAAATCAATACACTCAAACATCTAGAATACTGAGAGGTGAGCTTATACATCTTATTATATTATTTATTGCAAGGCAATATTTTTATTTAAAAATAGTTAAGAATATCATGAAAAAATAAAAGCTCTGTATAAATTGCTGTATGTTGGGTTAATAAATTTGATAAAATCAAAACGGCAAAGGAGAAAAATATGCTAACAGGAAGGTTCACTTTCAAAAGTTCATAGAACTGGAGTTACTGCAACACAAGAAAAATATCTACATAGGAACGAACCAAAGTATTCTGTAAAAGCAGATATTTGTATTTTAGTTCATTTAAAAACTCACACAGTTTGTGTTCTTTAATGAGCAGCAACACAGAGACCAACCACATAACTGGTGAGAACCCTAGATCTCTCTCCTCCACCACAAATAATTTTTGTAGAATAGATATGAGGCACCATAGCAGAGGAATGACCCAACTCTGGCTGGGCCTTACCCAGGCATCTAATCTGGCATGTTCCCTGACATTTACACGAATGTGACCCAAAAGAAACTGACGTACATCATATTGTGTGTGTTTGCAATATTTTTCCTGTGCATATTAAAGCAAGCTTTTTGGGCAGTAGTAATTTTAAGAGATTAATAATCAATGTGCACTAATTTATAGCCTACACAAGCAGTTTGCTCAATAACAACACTGCCAAAATGAATTAAGCTTACTGAATGATCTTCCTTGTCTATGTGTACTTGAGTGCATGCAATGATTCTTTAGGCTTATTTTTTTGGTGAGAGAAGGAGAATATTGATAAGTAGTCATGATCAGACAAGTACACATTTCCCTGTTAGAGAAAGGATGATTTTTCAGAAGAACAGTTGGCCCCTGATAAAAATAAAATTTATTCATTCCCTCATGGCAACAATTGATGTGTCTTATTGGAACTCAAGAAGTAACATTCAGTGGTACAGTACTGTGTAATATATGAACAGATTCAAGTGGCTATTTCTTGGTTCTGTATTCACAACTACAGTCCATCCTTCGTATCCATGGGGGAACTGTTACAGACACCCTCCCTTGCAGATAAAGTAAATTGTGGGATCCGAGTCCCACTGATTTCAATTTTATGTGTGACATGAATGCAATCACTAATGTGGCTGCGTGCACATACCCCATTGAAAGCAACAGGGCTTGCTGTCTGCCGATGGTTAAACCTGTAGATGGCAAGTCCGAGGATACTGAGGGCCCGCTGAGCAGCACTGATCTGAATTAAATATGGCAAATGAGAACTTAGGTAGAGGGCATAAACAGAAATGGGAACACATAAGGCAACAAGTGAGAAGTAGAGAGGTAGTCAAAGAAAAAGGCAGAGGAGAAGTGAGTATAAGGGTCTAAAAATTAAAACTACTGTATATCTTTATTAAGTTTATTAACACTTGGAAAAACTACCACCACTTGGTCCTATATTCACCACAATAAGTTGCCTCCAGATTTAAAGGCAATATAATTGAAAAAGATCCCATTTAACACAGTCACATAGAACAAAAACTTGATTCTGTATTCGAACAGCTTCACTGACCACCACGTTATGACATCTAATCAAACAAGCAGATCAAGAGCTCAATTAATTTTATCTTTTACCTCCAAGCTCCATGAAGAGCCCACACTTCTTCCCTGACTACCTTATTTCCTTACGCCTCAAATGTCTAAGTAATCAATGAAGTGGTAGTGGTAAGGTGGTGTCCACTCCCAGAATATCTCTCCATAATGAAGCAGTAGGCTGTAAACTCAGTTTAAAACTCAGTTTTAAAGGAATACCAAAATTTTATAATGGTCTTCTAAAGAAACTTGAGAACATGTTTTCTTCCACACATGCCATGTATTTAATTCAAACTTACACAAACTGAACTCAAGTATGACACAGATTTGTCAGGTCAAAATAATCTCACCTGAGAGAATAACTCATGTGCTGTGAGGAGTAACTTTTAAAATGCATCATCCACCTGCAAAGCAATCCACACTGACACCAATCCTTAACAAATCCTGAAAGAGCTCACTTTCAGTTTCTTGCCACAGGTATAGTCTTATCTGCCTTTAAAAATTAGCAAGTAAAAACACAGAGAACAGCCATCTTTTAAAAAAAAGCTTTGTTGAAGTAAAAAAGCACATCCAACTCAGAACTCAGTATTGCAGTCTAGGATAGTGGGCCATTTCATAACTTGTAAGGAAAAAAAAAAAAACACAATACGAATTTGGACAAACTACTGAGATTCAACTTAAAAGTGGATCGGTTTACTTCCATTTTACCCTGGGATAAGTAATATGGGGCTATGTTTCTATCAGAAAATCAAGGAAAACATTTAGCCAACCAGTAAAACTACTTAATCACTGCATATTCTTTATCCATTACAAAAATAAAAAAAGAAACCTGTGTGCAGTGATGATTTCTTTGTGTATTAATCACATATGGTTACATTTCCCTGCTCTCAGTTCTATTAATTTATGTGTTCTTAACTATTCTTACAGTATACAAATAGGGCTCTAGCTGCAAGGAAGAGAACAACATTAATTGTGACTTGTCAGTATGTGTTTCCCACATCCTAATATTTGAAATGTTTAGCACCTTCCCAAGAAACATACTTTTTTCTGCCTGAACATACAATTGAGTGACCAATATATACTGTATATTTTACAACAATGGAGACCATTTCCTATTTATTTACTTATCAGCCTTACTTATAGCCATTGGCTCTCTGGCTAAGACAGTATCATCCTTTGAGCTAACTGATTTATTTACTGTTTTGCCATGACAAAAAAATAAATAAATAGCCTTTTTGATTCAAATCCCTTTTCGTACTTTAGTAATTATTCAGCCCTTTATGTCTGCTACAGAGCTACTTTCAGGAATACAGAAAGAAATACCAACTGATTGAAATGGCATCTCTGGAACTATATACAATTATTATTGCAGACTGCTTTCTTTTTCAAGGGTGGTGGTGGTGAAAAATTCCACAAGGCAAATCAAATCTGGGATAGGAGAAGAGCAAGTAGTGTAACGCATTAAGAACCATTATAGGTATAAACTTCAAGCTGCAATAAGATGCTCAAGTCCTAAGGTTTGTTTTTTAAAATCCTCTTATGGTATTCCTCCTGCTTTATTTGATAATAACTGGAGGTACTGAAATGCTATTCACAATGTCTTCATATTGAGGTGGTGGATCCAAGGGATTTGCAGTTTCGCTTCTTCTTATGCCATTTTCACCAGCAACTTCTTCATATGATGGTGGTGGGTCACAGGTTGAAAGCCTTATTGATAATGAATCTGTATGCCCATCCACATAGCTAAGATATCCCGGAGAGTGTCCATTACCTTCAAACATTTCTTCCTGGGGAGAATGCAGTATGCTGAGTGGCTGAGGAAGGGAACTTCTATCCTCACCAATGGATGTATCGCCAGTGGTTCTGCTATGTGAATACATGGACCTTCGACGCATTTTCTTTTTGAACAGACATCTCCATGTGAGAAATATTATCAGAAGAATGATGAAAAGGCCAATGATTAATGGGAAGACAAGGTAAAATGGATACCAGTTATGTCCTGTGTTACTTTCTCCATGGAGTCCATGTGTGTAATCTTTCCAAAACTCCATCTAAAAACAAGTGAGAAAACAGAAAGTTTTCTTTGCTTTCAAATTAAAAGATAAAGTTAATTTGTACTGCCATTTAGACCAACAGACTGCCTTTGCTACAGATTATTTGTTGCAACTTGAGATATTTTGTTTCATACATGGAGTGGAGCAATGTCTCAGAAAATATCTCACAAAAGCAATGTTTCCACATAGTGAACATCTTGCCATGGTTGCCTCTCAGCTTGGACATTCCCAAATATTCTCATTTGAAATCACATTTCTTGCAACTTGCATTTATAGCCACATGTTTTAATAGTTGAGTATTAACCAAATGTGCATACATGCAAGGGTTACAGAAATAAATTTAGGCCAGGGAAGTAGAGTGGATTGCTTCAGTCTAGCAGAAAGTAGCTGACTCAGAACAAAGATCATCCACACCCAAAATATTAAGCTCCTATGTTTCTGTAGTAAATCTTTGCTTATTAAAGTATGTTTACACTTGTCCCCACTCCTTAATATGACAACATGTTGGACGAATCAGACACTACTTGTACCATGCTTGTAAAATTTCATGTGAAATGTTAACACACTATTTAATTTGAAGTAGCTAACCTACCGTCTTCTCGTCATTTTCAAAAGCTTCTCTTGCCTCTTCTTTATCACAGCGTTCCTCGTAGCATTCACGTTCGATGTTTCCCTGCTTAAATTCTTCCAAAAGCCCATTAGCCCGTGGGTATCTTTTTAATACAGAATTGGCATTAGCCTCTGTGAGGAACACTGCAGAAAACAAGGAAGTAGTTGTACATTAAAGATGTAATATTGAGATTTTCAAGGAGTTCAGCATAAAACTAATATTCTGAAGCAAGAAGGTAAATATTTTTATTCCAAAATAAAATTGACTTTATTGACTAACTTACTACTGATAGTTAAATTAAATTCGTTTTGTTTATCATTTTTAACTGCTGCTACTGCAACTGTCTGGAGACTGAAAACCATCCCAGGTGAGACTATGAAGCAAAACAGAGGCATAAATCCAATTGCTATCTGCAACTAGAACAAACACAATTAATCAATTACTAAATGGTACAAGGCAGCAATTATGTAAATCCCACTCTAGCTGGGACTCACAATTGGATGTAGGCCTATAAAACTGTAAAGAATTGTAAAGTGCCTTTAAATGGATATTTGGTGATATTTGGAACTGGTTGGTATAGTCATCTGGAAGAGAGTCACTAAAGTAACAACCCTTCCAGTATGAGACCACTCTATTGGAAGATCAGAAGACCCCAGCCAGTAATTTTGAAGAACATGAAGCCACGCTGTATGAGGGGATATCCAAATTTTTAATTATCACCTTTTTAAAAAATTGGCAGAAAGTTGGTTTTGATTTGTAGCTGTTAACTTATCTCTATATAGTCACTATTTAGATTTATATATTTTTCCCAGTGTATCTTGACCCTCTGAATACCTGATATTGTAGAAGTCTGCAGATTGCGCCTTACGAGGGCATATCGTAAAGTAATAATTATCACCCAGAAGTTATTATGGCATATTGATGAAATTCTGTCAGTGTCATCATTGGTTCCTAAGTGCACGCTGCTGAAAAAATCAATTCATTGCGTCCTTTATTTTTGTGACTGGCTCTGCCAGAATTGACTAAAGTGTAAAATCCTTGTCAGGCACAAACTTTCTCTCAAATTTTTAAAAAGGTGATAATTAAAACTTTTGGATACCCCCTTGTAAGTTTATGTTGAAATTTTAAGCATAGCCCAGTGCTAGAAGGATTCAAGCAGGATCTTTAGAAAGTAGGATCTTTAACTTGAAACATCTTAGAAGAAACAAGGAGAGTCAGGAGCAGATGAACACTTCTGACTGTGAAGGGCTGGCTGGGATAGAAATGGGAGACATTTGGTTAGAGGAAAAGCTATTGAAAGCTGGAAAAAATTCTTTGGTACATGTGTTTAGGTACATTTAATCTATTCCACTCATTATTCCCTTATTTCTTAAATATATGCCTTAATTTTATTCACCCTATGAAGTTGTTTCTATTGATGGTCTCCTCCCATGTCTTTTCCCCAGGTTACTGTATTTTATAAAGTATAGATTATTTATTTTGGTGGCATTAACTAAAAAGTTTATAGTTGAAACTGATGTTCTCAATGGGGATTATCACATGGGAGGCATACTGTGGATTAAATGCCTGCAAAATGCTCCAGAAGCGTAAAGGTGTGATAGCTGGTCATGCTTCTGAAGCATCACTTCACCTCTTCTGTCCTCAAAGAATTTGAGGAGCAGCCATTTCTTCAATAACGGGAACTTTTTTTGTTTACTCCATCTAAAAATGCCCGTTATGAAGAAATGGCTGCTCCACAAACACTTTGAGGACTGGAGAGGTGAGGGGACACTTCAGTGATGCTTCAGAAGAGCAACCATCTATTACAACTTCACACTTCTGGAGTGTTTTACCAGCATTTTAACCATGGTAACCTCAGGTGTGATAATCTCCTATGAGATCTACTTGAGAGCTTCAGGAAGTCTGTGGCACAAGATGCAAACTTGAAAGTTCTACAAAGAGAAAAACAGGCGGGAACCCTAGTGTGCTATCTAATTTGGCAAGTTAAAAAGTAGCGCTTCTTTTGTTACAGTAATAGAAGCAGTCTACAGTTTGTTTGCATACACCCAAAAATGTTTTAGGCATTTTAGATTCTAGCCTGATCCTACACCTCCTAGGGCTTGAACCAGTTAAACTGTATGCATATAGCCAATTCATCTTCATATAGTAGGTATATCGATGGGAAATGATTGTAAATAAGGCAGGATTATTACAGCTTCAAGCATTGAAAAAGCTAAAAAAAATTGATGCTTTGTCAAACAAGAAAACACAGAATATCTATTTAAAATGTTTATTATTCTCACTCTTTGCACCAATATTGATTCCACTATCATTAATTGGGAGATTACCAAACTAAATTCTGATTAACTCTCTATATAACTATACCATGAATGACTTTCACGTGGACAATTAATTAATTAACTGCTACTTAATTAATTAATTACTACAATTAATTATCTACTACTACTACTACTATTTCTATCCTGCCTTTTCCCCTGTTCAGGACTCAAAGAGGCTTGAAACAAGATACAAAAGTTAAAATGAGATTAAACAATCAGAAGATTTAAACCAGACATTTAACATATAAAATTAAAACACACACAAACCACAGTATAATTAGCAAGATCCAGCATCATCAAATGCCTGTCTAAACACTCAAGTCTTGTGGAGTTGAAGGCTTTAATGGTTAGCATCCACAGTTTTTTGTGGGGCTTTTGGGCTATGTGGCCATGTTCTAAAAGAGTTCCTTTTTGACGTTTCACCAGCATCTATGGCTGGCATCTTCAGAGAATGTTTGCCAGGAAAAGGATTGGGTATATACATCCTGTGTGACCTTGGGAAGGGAGGAGTAATTTGCAAATGTATTGTTCTGTTGCTAATGGCAGTCCTCAGGGTGGGAGGAAATGCAAAAGAGGATTAATGTCTGGCAGTCTCCAGTTAGCAATGCAATACAGTTCTCTGGACCAATTGTAGTTTCCAAACACTCTTGAAAGGCAGCCCCACATAGAATGCTATAGTAATTCAACCAGGATGTAACTAATGTCACTGTGGCCAGATCTGACATCTCAAGGAATGGGTGCAGAAGGAACACAAGCTTTAACTGTGTATATACACTCCTAGCCACTGCTGAAGCCAGGACTCCTAGGCTCAGAGCTGAATTGAGGATCACACCCAAGCTGCAGACCTGCATCTTCATTGAGAGGATATCCCCATCCAGTACAGGCTAAATCCCTATTCCTTGATCTGCTTTTTGACTGACCAGGAGCACATCCATTTTGTCTGGATTACGTTTCAATTGGTTTGTCCTTATCCAGTTCGTTACTGATGACAGGCACCAACTTAAAACCAAAACAACTGCCTTGGTTTGTGGTGGAAAAGAATAATACATTTGGGTGTCATCTGCATACTGGTTGTACTGAACCCCAAAACTCCAGACAAGTTCTTCCAGCAGTTCCATGTATATGTTAAATAGCATGGGGTAAAGAACCAAGCCTTGTAGGTCCCCACAGACCAATGGCTGAGGCAGTGAGCACCATCTTTTGCACCTCCAGGAAGAAGCCAAGCCACAATAAAACAGTGCCCCAAGTTCCATCAAGCAAGATTATACGAAGAAAACCATGGTCAACGGTATTGAAAGTCACCAAAAGATTGAGCAGAACCAGCAAGAACACCACTCCTGACACAGGTCATCCACCAAGGTGGCCAAAGCTGTGTCTGTCCCATAATCAGGCCTAAAACAAAACTGAAATGGATCTAGATAATTCATCTCATCCAGAAACTTCTGGAGGTGAGAGGCCACCACATGCTATAGAATCTTGCCACAAAAAGGGAATGTTAGAGACTGCCCAATAATTATCCAGAATGATGGGATCCAGGGATTATTTTTTTAAGTAATGGTTTTATAACAGCCTCCTTCAGGCAAGCTGGAACTTTACCTTGTTTCAGCGAGGCATTAATCACTCCCTCTACCACTCAGCCAGTTTCCTTCTACCTTTTATAAGCCAGCAAGGGCTAGGATCTAACTTACCTGTAGTGGCTCTCACCTCCCCAAGAATCCTCTGCACACCCCCAGGTTGTGCAAATTTAGAAGTACCCTTTATCACCGGACAAGGAGAGGTCGAAGTTACATCCCCTAGATCTGTATCAATTATAGTCACCCCTCCAAGTCCATGGACTAGAAATTGGTCGACTTGACAATCTGCAGAGGGACGACCCACCATTGAGGTGAATGAGACATGCTCCCAGAGTACACACTCTATGCTCACATGCAGGAGCGTGCCCCATTCATTTCAATGGGGCTTGATTATCTGTGAGTCTCCTAACTCATGGGGGAGGGGATCTGGAATGGAGAGGCGACTGTATAGCATCCAAGTCCGAGCAGATATGAGTAATTTTATCTGCAAAGTGTTCACAGTGGACTGTCAAGTAGTCTGGATTTTTCTTTTTTGGGTCTGTGAGTAAAAGATGCCAACCACTTGAAACAGCTCTGCATGAAACATCTCTGTTGGCCAGCTTAACATACACAGTTAACATACACAGGAGGCAATTTGCCTTTGCTGCCTGTATTGTTCCAGAGTAGGCTCTCAAATAAGCTTTATCCTGTGTTGGATTGGACCTGCTTTGAATTTTCTGCCAATCTTGTTCTAGTTGCTCTCTCCCTTGTTTCATTGCCACCAGCTCCATGGAAAACCCAGGGGGCTGGTTTGGCTCCACTCTGGGAGAAGGTACACTTGGGTGCAATTGTGTCCATTGTCCTGGCTTTATGTGTTCCAGAGGTCAGCCAGGACTTCAACAGGATTACCTGTCTAGGAAGAAGGAAACTCCCCAAGAGCCATCAGGAATCCATCTTGATCCAAAAGCCTCCTGTGGTGGCCTGTTTTGATAGGTCCCTCACTCTTATGGAAATTCTGAGTCCCAGCAAGTCTAAACCTCACCAGGTACTGATTTGTCTATACCAACCATAGCTAGTGCCAAAGCTAGTGTATTCAGGAGCGCTTTCCTGCATACTCTGTAATTTGTGTACGATTTGGAGAAAGGCATCTGTGCCAGCTGGACATCACTGGCTCCTGGCAACTTGATATACTGAAGTCAACTTAGTGCCAGATTTGGAGAAGTATGCTTGCAATTTCTCATCAGCTATTTTCTTATCACTCTAGTACTGGAGAAACAACTTCATCCCAGCTAGGCAAACAAGATTATTGGCTGGGATAGAGGAAAAAGTACACATGCATTTTGAACAAAAGCATTGGTCTAGCATTACACACTAACTGAGTGAAATCTCTATGAAGCATATGCAGATGCATACAAAGACTTACCATTATCCATATTTAGCACTGTCTCCTGAAGTTTCCTGGAACAGAAGAAGGAAGTAAGCTAGTATTAATATGAGAAACCTCCCAGTCAGGGTGCATGTTAAAGATGGTGTAAGTGTTATCAACTTACAAGCTAAGCTATTCTTAAGAAATGTCCTAGAAGGACAATCAGATGTATACATTGGGGGGGGGGGGGGACAACCCAGGTTTGGGGGCGGCAAGTACACCTTAACAGACCTGGAAGGGCCAAATTTGTTTTTGATGATAGTGCCCACACACGCTCTGGGAGATGGCTGCCAATTATTCCATGTTTCCACAGCCTCCTAATCTAAGAGCCCTGGTGGTGCAGTGGTTAAATGCCTGTACTGCATGCACTCAACCACAAACCATAAGGTTGCAAATTCAATACCAGCCAGGGCTTAGGCTTGGCACAGGCTTACATCCTTCCAAGGTCATTAAAATGAGTACCCAGCTTGTTAGGGGCAATTAGCTTACAGTTGTAAACCACTTGGGTGGTATGAAGCGGTAAATAAATGAAGCAGCAGCTGCTGCTGCTTTACACCCAGAAGAAGGCCTCCTTATCCAACAATGGGCCAGCTCCTCGTGGCAAAATTGTACTTGGAAGTCCACAAAGGGGGTGTGATAAATAGATAAATAATTTTAAACAACATTGTTTTAGATATCTTTTTATAGTTTTAAAGGGGTAGAAGCAAACTTTGCTGATCCCAAAAAGAGAGGCATTTGGGACAGCACCAGTGTAACCATGCTACTGCCAAGGTTGTTTTTGCCGTGTAAACATACTGACAAAGGGGTTCTGTTGCTATTAAATATAACCACCTTCTCAAACTCCATACTAGCTACAAAGTATTAACGTATCAGATAGGATCAGCAATGAAAAGTGCAACAATCTTTTAAAAACAAATCTTTTAAAAACAAAATCATGGCAGTTTTTTGCCAGAGCTGATCATGCTCAATCTCTTATCGATGTGCAATGTGTGAATAACAGTAACTATCATTCAGAAACTCTGTAATAGGTATGGAAGATCACTAGCTACTGCATGTTTAACTTTTTAAATTGGCTTTTACTTTGAATGTTATTCTTGACGTACTTATTAAAAGACATAGCCATGTTAGTCTGGAATACCAGCATGCAAAGGGATCTTGTTGAATGTTTAAGACGAATTGAAAGGGAGAAGTTGGTAGCATGAGCTTTCATAGACTTGAGTCTACTTATTTAGATCCATATCTCTTTCAGTTAGTCTCAAAGATGCTACAAAATCTCTTTGCATATTGATGTACTTATGTTGTATTTTGCTAGCTATCCCTTTTTAGGAGATCCCTTTTTTGGGAGTGTCGTGGAAGAAGCAAGTTTACATTAGAAATTAAAGATAGTTTTGGTGAATACCATCTTCCAGGATTACTAATTTAATATGGCTGACTAGAAAATAAAGAACTCTAGGATGATTTACAAACTGAAAGGACCACAGACCTATCTTAAAAACTGGTTTTAAGAAGAGCTGTTTCATGAAGAGCTGCTTCTGTTTAAAGAAAACCATGTATAACTTTCTCAGAGCTACTTGTTATCAGACATTTCCAGATGGCATTTACAGACATAAAAGCTAGCAATGAGAGGGAGCAAGAAGCCGAGGAATGTAGCTTAACTCTTCCCAGTGGAGCATTCAGATGGATCTGTGGAGAGCAGGCATAATTTATGCTCTGCTCTACTGTGCCAGTTGAGCTCTTGCAAGTAGCACATTCCAAGGCTGGCAATAAACTCTCTATAAGCAACTGTCTTTCCCTGCCAAGAGAGAAACTGAACCTGGATAGTCATTGTTGATGTGGATTTCCCTGAAAATTTTAACTGGAAAACTTCCTGATGGCTTCTTTTCGTCTGATTTTGTGCTTCATCTAAATTATCTTGACTCGCTTCAATCTGGCTTCAGACCCAGGTTTGGTGTGGAAATGGAGTTGATCATCTTACTAGATGACATCTGATGCAGCAGAGAGGGAAACTGTATTACCGTTGATGCTCCTAAGCCTCTCACCAACTTTTGATCCCACTGGTTATGGTATCTTGCTAGACTGAATCTGAGGCTAGCAAAACAATAGTTTCCTTTGGCAGCTCCAAGATTTTTTCAAGAGGCAGACACTGGGGTACTTTTGCTCAGCAGCAAATAAACTATGCTATGGTGTTCATAAGGTTCCACTCTCCCCTATGTTTTTCAGTATTTACATGGGTGAGCTTATCAGGGGACCTGGGCCAAAATCTCATCAGAACACTGCTGTCATCTAGAGCTATCTCTCATTGTCAACAGAATCTGTGGAACTGCTGGATTACAGCTTGATGGATTTATGTCCACCCCCCCTTTTTTTATAGAATTAATGAATGTTATGTTCCCAAAGTCATGAGCACTGAAATTGAATCACTGCAAATTCTTTGGCCCCATATCACTGCTATACACCAATTGCCACACACTGTTCAACAAGAGGCAGTTCTAGTATCAACTATATCCCTCCAGGGAACATAATTACTATGCCCAATAATATTACAGTATTACACTAAATGGTGTCAAAACTTGAAGACCATCCTATAGATTCTTCTCCTACAGTGCTTTGGCAACATATTAAAAACATCATCCTGCAGTCTGTGGAAGAATCCCTCAGGTTCTCCCGCAAGAAAAACCAGGATTGGTTTGATTAAAACAACCAAGAGATCCAGGAGCTTTTGACAAAGAAGAGAACTGCTCATCAGACACACCTTGCTCAGCCATCTTGCCATGTAAGAAAAGCAGCCTTCCGTCTCACATGTAGTAAACTCCAACAAAAACTCAGATATTCAGAACAAGTGGTGGATCAATTTAGCAGAAAAGACACAACGTTGTCCAGTTCTGGGTGATTCCAGAGGATTCTACAAAGCTCTTAAAGCAGTGTTTGGACCTACTTATAAGGTCAAAAGCTCCTTATATAGTACAATGATCAAACACTAATCACAGACAAAGTCTCCATCCTGAATCGATGGGCTGAACATTTCCAAAGTCTCTTCAGTGCCAACCGAGTAGTCCAAGGCTCAGCTATCCAACATATGATACAACAACCAATGAAAAATGAACTGGACATGGCTCCCACTTTGGAAGAAACCATTGAGGCCATACAGCAGATGAAAAACAGCAAGGCAGCCGGGATTGATGGAATCCCACCTGAAGCTTGGAAACACAAAGGTCATGTACTCCATGATAAATTCCACGAGCTCCTTGTGAGTTGATGGGAAAAAGGTAAACTGCCATCAGATCTCCAAGATGTAGTGTTATCACCCTGTATAAGAAAAAAGGAGCGAAATCTGATTGCTCCTAAACTATCAAGGTATAACACTGCTCTCCATTGCTGGAAAAATCCTTGCAAGGTTACTCCTGAACAGATTAGTTCCTGCTCTTGCAGAAGAACTTCTCCCTGAAAGCCAATGTGGCTTCAGAGCTAATAGGAGCACTACAGATATGGTATTTGCTCTTGCAAGAGAAATGTAGAGAGCAAAACAAAGGACTCTATGTAACATTTGTCGACCTTACCAAAGCCTTCGACACTGTGAGTAGAAAAGGTCTGTGGCAGATCCTGGAATGACTAGGATGTCCCCCCAAATTCCTCTAAATGATTATCTTGCTACATGAGGGCCAGCACGGTCAAGTCAGATATGACGATGCTCTCTCAGAGCCTTTTCTAATAACTAATGGTGTGAAACAAGGTTGTGTTCTCGCTCCAACTCTATTTACAATCTTCTTCAGCATAATGCTCCAAAGGGCTACGACAGACCTCGAAGAAGAAGACGGCATGTATATGCATTACCATACTAATGGTAGCTTGTTTAACTTAAGCCATCTGAGGGCTCACACAAAGACTCTAAACTATCTAGTCCGTGAGCTGCTTTTTGCTGATGATGCTGCCCTTGTTGCCCATACAGAAGCAGCTCTGCAGCGCCTAACATCCTGCTTTGCAATGGCTGCAGAGCTGTTTGGGCTGGAAGTCAGTCTGAAGAAAACGGAAGTTCTCTACCAGCCTGCACCACAGGAAGAGCACTATCACCCCCATGTCACCATAGGCAACTCTGTCCTTAAGTCCATCCAGAAGTTCACCTACCTGGGAAGTATTATCTCCTCAGATGCCAAGATTGATAAAGAGATTGATCACAGATTAGCAAAGGCATATAGTGCATTCGGAAGGCTTCAGAACAGAGTTTGGAGTAACAAACACCTGAGGCGAAGCACAAAAATCAGTGTGTACAGAGTCATTGTACTGTCCATTCTCCTCTATGGGTCTGAAACATGGGTCACCTATCACCAACATCTACGACTCCTCGAACGCTTTCATCAGCGCTGTCTACGCACAATCCTAAATATACACTGGACTGACTATGTGACGAATGTTGCGGTCCTGGAGCAAGCAGAGATCACCAGCATTGAGGCCATGCTATTGAAAACACAGCTGCACTGGGCAGGGCACGTCTCTAGGATGGAGGACCACTGCCTCCCCAAAATAGTACTCTACGGTGAACTCGCAATGGGTCAGTGTAAGATAGGCACCCCAAAGAAGAGATACAAGGACTCCCTGAAACAACATCTCAAGCTCGGCCAAATTGATCACCAACAATGGTCTGCCCTGGCCTCACATCGGGAGGCATGGAGACGCACTATCCACAATGCTGCAGCCTCTTTCAAGAACTCACACCGAACAAGTCTTGAAGAGAAACGACAACGCAGAAGGAACCACAACCTGGAAACATCACCCAAGGAGACTTTCTGCTGTGCTTTCTGTAACCGGACTTGTTTATCTGGGATCGGCCTTTTTAGTCATCAACGCGCTTGTAGAAAGGGTTGGATCATGAGTCCTCTCTGAATCTTCCTTAGCAAAGAAAAGCCAGAGAGAGAGAATTACAATGTACCAAAAAGGCAGTTAGATCCCACTCCCACCCTCATGAGATTTTTGTTAAAATATAAAGCAAAAGTCCATAACATTTTTTGCTATCTGATAAGGTACATGTTTTCAACCAATACAACAGATGGGCTTTTGTTCACATAGAAGACATGTGATGCTTTTGAAGCAAATTGAGGGTGTTTAGATGACTGTTTACATTCTTGTGTGATATCAAAACTATTCTTTTTTGTTTTCTCCTCTTCTCCCTGTTTCAGGGATAGCAATTAAAAAAAAAATCAGGAACAGTAAATACAATCTTACTTAAACACCAAAAAGTGTCAAAGTAGTGTTGAGGGAGAACAGTAAGCTAAACAAATGGTTGCCATTTAACATTTTGTTTTACAGCCTGTGTCTTTTTCTGATCAATTCTGTTGATTTACACTATTCAAAAATAACCATAAGATTTTTTTAAAAAAAACTTTAATTAAATAAAAGCTTTATTAATGTGTTTAAAACTGCACATATACTAAACCTTCTTTGTCAATACAAGAGCTTTATTATCAGCCTCTTTAAATACTGATAGAAATTAAAAGGACATAAATTTTCTTTCAACTCATAATTTCAGTAGGACAAAAGCATGACTATTCCTGCATTTGGACCAAATTGTTAAAAACAAAACACATTTACTAAGGTACTATAATTTCACATATTATTTGTTTGCTAAACCATTACACTAAATTTGAGTTTACAGAGAAGTGAAGTGATTTTACCATCAACTTACTGTGTAGAATCTAAAGAGAAAAATATATAAATTTGTTAGAGTTATATATGAAATATATGAATGACACATAAGGTGAGAAATTTATCCATTAGGTATCTAACAATTGCACCTCAGGAGAGGGTTGGAAGAACCAACATTAGGCCACGTGAAGCTGTGTTGACTTCAAACCACTATCAGCCTAGAGATGTCAGCAACTACAGTACTTAGCTGGAGGCGGCTGGCCTGGCATAACTCAGCTCCTCCCTTGCTGTGAACCTTCTCCACTCCATTTTTGGCTCTTCTGGTTGATTTAAGCTGGAAAGGCAGTTGTGCCACCAAATTCTTTTGCCAGCTGATCTCTGACACCAGTCAGTAGATACATCTTCCTTTAAATTGTGCTCAGTTCACCATGAGCATAATTAGAAAAAAATAATTAGTTTGAAACACACAGAGGCATGACACATGTCCCATCCCAATAGCTATGAAATCTGTCCCAGCAGGCTGCTAAAAGAAAAAGTCTGCTCTCAGTATCTGGTTTATTGTAAGCCTTTAATGGCCAAGAGAAAGTGAAAGTTATTAACACTGCTTATTAACTATAAATTAACTCTTTCTACGCCACTGTACAGCTGTCAACACTTGGACATAATGCTAACAAGGCCTCTAAAACCCATCTGGTATTAAAGGCCACGCTCACTACTCTTGTGAAAGTACATCTCAATGAAGACCTGGATTCAGGGCCAGGAGGAATTGCCACTAATTCTTCCTTGGCAAGAAGCTTAGCTAAGGGGAAGGGAGAGTCTTCAAAGCTTAGAGCTCCTGCTGTGACTCAGGCATCAGGATGACAGTAACAATATACCAAACATGTATTACAAGTTGAAACCAGCTCAGCAGAAATAAACATCTCTCAGTTTGATGGTGTTTATTTCCAGGTAACTAGTCACTAAATTGCAGTTATGTGCAATAAACTTCATGAGAGTTTGATAGTATTTGTTTTGTTTTGAATGTCTGTTTTAAAAGTGGAGGTTGTCTCTTTTATCATTGTTCATGATTTACTGATGTGAACATCAGGTTTTTTTTTACTGACGTGAACATCAGTTTTTTTCTTTTTACTGTTATTGTTCTACTGTTTTTTATTTTATATTATATCGTATTTAACTGTAAATTTGCTGTAATCTGCCTTGATTCCCTCAGGAAAAGGCAGAATATTATTATTATTATTATTATTATTATTATTATTTCAAATTATTGGTGTTCCAAATTATTATTATTACTTGCTGCAGCAAAACATTATGGAAAAATCAATGTCAACGTATCAGCAACCAGCATTATTTCTTTGTTTCAGCTGGAGTTTGTTTCTTATAACAGAGTTTAAAGTACAAGTTGATCATTGTAATGCTTGCTAAGTGGCTAGCACATAATTTCTCCTGCCTGTTATGGTGTAGGAAGTGAAGCACTTCTGAATCCCTGTGAGCTTTTAAGTGGAGTTTTTAAGCAGTCTGTTAGAAAAGCAATGTATATGCAACGCCCATGGTGTGACTCTGGATTTCTCTTGGGGCATGGCTGGGGGGGGGGGGGGTTTACATGATGCACTTCATTATGTTAGGAACTGCACCTTGCCCTAATTTGTAGGACACTTGCTTAGAACTCTGAAGTAAAAGAAGATTGCTACTACTGTGAACTCTTTACATGGCCCAGATACTGAGTTAGTGCACAACTGTTTCACATTTTGCAATGGCTCAAAGATGACAATCATGTCTTCACCAAACAACTTAGTCAATTTGGTATTGCGAAGTCACTCTTCTAAATTATTGTTAAGTAGAAACAAGACTCCTACAATTGAATGGCCTGGAAAACTAAAATGCTTCTCCACATGCTTTTCTGTCTTCTCTTCCTTAATGTCAAGTTTGTGTCCATTTATTCTTCTCTCTAGAGAAGTGTGTTCTCTTTGTAGCTACAGATATTATACCACCCCAAAAGCAAACTTTAAAAATGGGGTTGCAGTGGGAGATACCACTACATCTGAGATACTGCTATCAACACTTGCCAGCACATACTTTTCTCTACATTTGTCCCAGCCCATTGTCCCCCACCTACCAGGAAACTGGAAAAGCTACATGCCTGCAGATAATGAACAGGAGTGCTGTGATATATCTCTTCATTCATGGATCATAGGAAAAATTGACTGTTACAGGGAAGTGAAGGACTAGGAAACTTCACAACTCCACATTAGGAATTTCCTAAACAATATTACTTTTGTACAGGAAACTGGATGCCTGGCATATCTACTATAGTGGAAAATCCATGATGTACATGGTGACCTTCAATCATATCTGCCTACCTAGAACCACACCCAGTATACTATGCCCCATGATGTATTGTACAGTACTGAGGTAGACAGAGGGTGCTTTTTAAAAACACATTTGCTTTTGTCCAACAAAACCAAACCAAACCCTGAAAAATACATATGCTATTAGGAGGGGCACTGGGAATTATTTTTGCCCAGACCAAATGTCTTGGTTTAAGACACAGTTAGAAGATTATAATAATGTGCCAACATGGTTACTGGATTTTTCTTTACTTCAGCCATTTCAAAAAGTTCTGTTCTTTCTCTGGCATTCCTTCTTTGCATTCAGGTCAATAGAGCAAATTGCAAAAATAGCTAACTCGGCACAGTGTTAAAGCCATAGTTAGCCTGAGGAAACAGATATTTCCTGCTCCAAGCTAACTAAAAGGACATTTTGTTCAACAACTACTGTCTGTCCAAGACAATGACAGGTACATATATACAAAATAATGAAAACAGAATACACTGATAGAGTCACAACAGTGCAGCATGCTTTTTTTCTTCTGATTTTTTTTCTAGAACACAAAGTAAAAATGGCAACTGCTGCTCCCACCCTTTTCTCCTACTCCAGAAGATAAACCCACCCTTGCAACAGTGAAACAACTACTTAGATCAGGGATGAGTGACAGACTAGGAGTACACTGGCCCCTCAAGATATCATGGAGGGCTGCACCACTTGCAAGAAAAAAAAGTAATATAGAAACTAAATTGAAAGTTAATAATTCATTTTAATTAATATTTAAATTTAAAAATTACATTTTTAAAAATTGGCCTCCAATGCTCTTGAATTGGTTTGGAAACATTTTCACCACAGTCTCACGGTCCCCAGATTCAAGAGAGGCATTTTTTTTATTTATTTTTTACAAAATGAAGCGACTGGGAAGTCACTTTCTGTTCAGAAGCAGAAATAAGCATCTCTCAGTTTTATGGTATTTATTCCCAGGTAACTAGTCACTGGATTAAAGACATGCACAATACATTTAATGAGTTTTTGTTACTATTTGTTTGGATTTTTTAAAAAAGAAACCAATTTCTGGGCTTAATTGGTGAGGGGCTTGACTCCCTCCCCACATGTGCCTCCCATTCTTGGATCCACACATCTGCAAAAAGCTACAAGCATTTGGAAAAAAAAAAACAAACTTGGCTTAGGTTTGTGAGGTACTGGAACAAAGTTTCCAAAGTTCTCTATTTAGCCTTTCACTTCATCTCCTCCACTTTTCAATTTGAAGTTGCCAGGAAGAGTTTCAAATGGGATTCCAATGAATACATTTTTGTGGCTGTAAATCCCAGCAGCAGAGAGCAGAGTGAAAAGGCCCAACTAATTTCACTGCTACTATTCAATCTAACCCTTTACGTCAAGAGCAGTGAACATTTTTTATCCTTTTTTTTTTAAAGGGCAAGACAGTCCCTAACGATTAGGAATGACTTACAAGAAACCAGAATGGTATAGACAGATGAACTGAAGTGCACTGAAAACTCTTTGCTTCTAAGAAAGGAAATATTAAAATGGCTTAAACTGATGCCTACTGTCGATTGTCAGAGGCAGAATCCAACACATTTCATCATAGCTTCTCGTAGACACACTCTATAGGAGGCTATAGGGGACATCAATGGGAAGATTGTGAATCAGTTTGTGTCTTTACTGTTGTTACTCCTAGAAGATGCTTAATTGTTTTAAGGGGACTTTTATTCTGTTACTTTTAGTGCTTTTTTTAAAATGGTTCTTATTATCTGCTAGCCATCTTGACCTTTTAGAATAAAATGTGCAATCTAATTTTATACCAATCCCCCCAACCTGGTGCTTGCCAGATGTGTTGGGCTACAATTTTCAGAACTGCCCAGCTATGCTGGCAGGAAACTGTAGTCAACATCCCTGGAAGGCACTGTATTAGGCAAGGGTGGTTTAAACAAACAGGCAACAGGCTGGCTAGAAATGTCACTTGCAATCTGAGTACTGACGTAGGAGTTTATCACACAGGGTTTATCTTATGCAGAAACAGGATTTAAAATGGGAAAATCTCACAAAAGCGGGGTTGTTTTCACACAACGTCAGGCATTAATGTACACAGAAAGTGGTCAAATCCCCCCAAAGCGGGATCATTTTTAAACAATGTCGGGGACATTGAGCATTAACACAAAAATAACCATACAGAAAGTGGAAAAAAATGGCTGCATTTTTAATTTCAGGATTCTCCCAAAAGTAAAAAGTGGCCACAATGTCAGCCATTTTTGGCACTTAGGGATTTAGGCACTTAGCCTCCTGTGTGATAAACTCCTTAATTTGTCAGGTGTTTCCTGACTGGCAGCCATCCTTAGTTTATAATATTCCAATTACAAAGTATATACATTTCAGGGGGGGAAACTCTTCGTCAATTTCAGCAGAGTAGGATTATTCCCATGTGAACGAATGTGGCTGAAAATATAATTCTATTCTTACCTGGTAAATTGATTCTTAAACATCAGGCTGAGTACAATTTACCAGGGGGAAAACATGAAATTGTTCTTATTAGCCTGGGAAAAAAACCCAACACATTTAAAAAAGAATCAAAGGACTGCATATGCCAATAACTGAAAGGCCCCTCACTAGTGACATCCCTAGTGTTGGTGTCATCTTGCGTGGGTGACTGAGGCCGCTGTGGAGACAATTTTATGTTTTTAATTGTACTGCTCTTCCAATATTGCAAGCTGCTCTGAGTCCCAGTATTGGGAAAAGGGTGGGATGATGATGATGATGATGGTAACGGTGGCAGCCTGCCCTGCCCTGCCCTCCACCCTCTCACTGTGTCACTCCCTTTGTCCCCTGGTGTGCTCACTCAATACCCTTCCCCAGTGCATTGGTGAACTTGGCCAAGCATGCTGTGGAACTGGGGAAAGTGGGAGGTGTGCATTCTCATTGTTACTTTCCTGCCTTGGCTCCCTAGGTTAAAAGAGACACATCAGCAGAGAAGAAGGGTTGGGTGCTGGCAGCAGCACAACCCCCTTCCACATAGTGAGAGGAGGGCCTGGACTGGGTATCACCCCTCCTCTGAGGTGTCACCTGGTGCAGTCCGTAGCTCCCTAGTGACACCACTATGTGGTGGAAGTATAAGGAAGCAATTATATATTGATGAATGGAAGTTCATTTATTAAATGAAAATCCCAGCATACACTGCACCTGTTTGTAACCTTATTCAATTTACATACTTTGACATACTTTTTTCTTGCTATAGCCAGACGTGTGTTTGCAAAAACTTAGTTAGTTTAGTTAGTTAAATTTTATTCGGTCATTGACCAGCATAGATAAAACTGTTAAAACATCATATATATATATAAAAAAGTACTTTGACATACTTTTTTCTTGCTATAGCCAGACGTGTGTTTGCAAAAGCTTAGAAATTTAGAAGAAGGTCAAGCAAAACAGAGTTAAGAAGAGAAATTGTGAAGAACCGTCAAGTGAAGTTGACAGTGCTTTTGAGAAATCCTCAAAAATGAAATATACTTCTAAAGAATTGGGATTCCAATGAATCAGCAGATGGGGGCATGGGAATGATGGATCCAAAGCCACAGGAATTCTCATTGCCATTTTCAAATTTACAGGACAGGAGTAAGAAGCAGCATTCGTTTTCTTCTCCCCTTGTACAATTTCTTCTCTTTCTGCTACACCAAGGAGAGAGAAAATCAATTATGTCTGTTCCAAGACAAGTACAGTGGGCCTTTGTTAACCAGTTGTTTTGGTTCCAGGACCTCTTGTATCCACAAGAGTATTTCCTTTACCAAAATCCGTGGCTGCTCAAGTGCCATTAAATACAGTGGCATAGTAAAATGGTGTCCCTTATATAAAATGGCAAAATCAAGGTTTGCTATTTGGAATTTACACTCTGTCTCTGATTTTCAAAGAATACTTCCAGAATACCTTGTATGAATCTTGTATGATTTCCATCGTCAAAGGAATATTCTGCAATTGCTGGAAGGCTTTGGAGGTTGTTGGACTCCTTTCTCAGATAAACCACTCCCTATCTTTGGAGTGAAGATCTCAAAAATCCTACTGATTGCCTCCTTTATTCTGATGCTCTGGTTGTCGAATGCTCTACCTTTCAAAGCCCATTTGGTGCAACCACTAGCCTCCTTTCAGCATCATATTAAAACTTTGTTTTTCACCCAAGCTTTTGGGGTTTAGTGACCATGACCAAACTGTGACCTACTGTATCACAGATTTCTGTATCTTGTTAAATTATTCTGAACTGTTTTACACCTTTAAGGGCTTTGTTGTCTGTACCATGCCCTGAGATCTTTAGAGGTAGGGTAGGACCTGCATATTTGGATAAATAGGTGCTTTGAATACTTGTTGTGGGGGAAAAGGTGGTATTTTAAATGATGGTGGTAGTAATGATAATAATGATAGAAGATAAAGCTCCTGAGATGCTCTCCCATGAAAAGGTCAGACAATGTTAGAAAGTTGAGAATTAAAAAGTTGAAAATGATATCTATGCTGAGTTACGGGAATCTGGTTTGTTTAAAAGATTCCATTGTTATTTTTAGTTTCATTTTTTAAAAATAAATTTTTAAAATTTATTTATTTACAGTAGATTTTTTAAAAATCAATTTAAAAAAATGAGGCTGGAAGCAATTGTGTTTAGTTACGTCAGAAGTAATATAAAAATAAAATAGCATTACTGAGAAATTATATGTACTGAGTGTTAATATTTTCAGGCCTGGGGAGTCAAGCACAATTTGTGTTAGTTATGTCAAGTGGTTTTGCATTTATTGTATTAATTGTCATAGTTTTGTACAGGGATAGAGTTCAGAGGGGTTATAGGTGGGATCAGGGGGTTTGGGAGTAATGTAATTTAGTTTAGGAGTTGTATGTAGTTCAGTGTAGGATTATGTTATGTATGCAATTGAAGTTTTGTTTTTTTTTAAATTGTAATGTTGCGGTGTAGTGGTTTGAATGATGGACTATGACTCTGGAGAACAGGGTTTGATTCCCAGCTAGGCCAAGAAACCCACCGAATGACCTGGGGAAAGTCATGTGCTCTCAGTCTCAGGAAAAGCCTCTGAACAAATCTGGCCAAGAAAATCTCATAAAATGGAAACGACTTGAAGGCACACAACAACAACAATGTATGCTTTAGAAGCTTCCAATGTATCTTTCAATACGTTGAAAGAACTATATGTTGGCTAGACATGTAGACTGTGTGTTGTTAGCTGAGAAGTTTTATACTATGAACATTTTCAAAAACAAAATAGAGATTATGCTGAAGAGGGAGTGTATTCATCTTTTACCTACAGTACCAAAATTCTTACAGTGACACAGCTGATCAGATGCCCTGATCTTCTAGTAATTTACTAGTCTGAAATAACAATATATTCTGTAAACAGGTTTTATTATCTTACCTATTTTTAAAAATATTTTTAAGAGGTACATTAACTTTGGATAGGTTTGAAGGCCTCAGAACATCAAGCACACAACCAGGTTACCTGTTCAGGAGGGCACTGTAGCAGGTTTAGTCAGGAATGTCTTAATTCTCAACTAACACTTCTGAAAGCCCGTCCCCACTGGGATTTATAAGAGAAAACCTAAGAACACCATGGATATGATTCTGGTTATTGTATCAATGTTATGGATTGGGTTATCACATCAATTAATCATAGGAGTGACTACTTTTAAAAAAGAGCTACACTATTATAAAAACAGGTCTTACTCAAATTCATTCAGGCACATTTCTGGCAGTTGCATCTGATATGAGGGTTGGTGCTTACAAGTATTTGTGTACTTGCACGAAAGCCATAGTGGTTTTGAGTGTTGGACTACAACTTTGGAGGCCAACTTTAGTCTGATTTGCCACTCAGCCATGAAACCCACTGGGTGGCCAGGGGCAAGTCACATGCTCTCAGCCCCAAGAGAAGACAATGGAAAACTTCCTCTGAAGAAATCTTGCCAAGAAAGGGTTCGCCTTAGGGTCACCATAAGTTGGAAACAATGTGAAGGCACAAAACAAATAAAATACCTAGAGTTGTGTACATATTACAGACGTTATCTATGCATTTCAGCCCCATCTCAAGCTAAAATATGAATCCCATTGTGAGAGAAAGGTGGAATATAAATCCTCGAAATAAATATTGCTAACAAGCTCAGGCAGCACACTTGTGTGTATATTTTTTTTAAAATGAGGAATGAGTATAAATAAATACCCTCACTGTCTGACACGGTGGATTAATCTGTATTCTGATGTTCACACAAATACCTCAAGGTGCCAACTTGCATCCATTGGGGCTATCATTGCAGGCGCCTCCACGCTATAAACAATACATCTCACGGTGGCTGCTGAAAGCATTTCCAAAGCAGATTTGATTTAGCCCAGGCATCGTCAGCAGAGAGATATATCAGACACTAAGTAATTGAACGCCGCTGCCACTTGGCAAGGGAAATGTTTTCTGCAGCAAACACAGAAGTACAATGCCTTCTTTTTCCCCCTGGGAGGGCTCAGGGCAAAGGCAACACACACAGAAAGGGCTGGAGGAGGTCAAGGGCTCAGAGAGTGCCAAGGGGCCCAAGTCGACACAATGGAGGCCAAGTTCCTGGTCAAGTCGACAAGGCCAGGATTTTTCCCAGGAGAGTCATTCATTCCTCACATTGTGAAAGACCAGGAAAGAACAAGGATTGCTTTAAGGTAGGTCACTCCTTGCAGAGGAGGAGGCATTCCAGGGGAAAGAGGGGGCCTGTCTGGTTAGAACAGTGGCCCCCAAACGGTGCCCTTTAATAGATCTGGGACTCCAGCTCCCAGAAGCCTTAGCCATGTTGGTCAATAATCTGGGATCCTGGGAGCTGAAGTCCAAAATCCCTTAAAAGAGCACAGTTGGGGGACCACTGGGTTAAGAAAAGGAACTCAGGCAAGAATTATGATTTCAGAGTTATTTGGACCCCACTGTTCTGTTTTGTTTTGTTTTCCAAAACTGGGACTCAAGACAAGGGCCTCCCTTCAAGCCTTGCCATTTCTGGACCCAGTTCACCATCCCTGACATCCCTTGGGACGAGTTCCAGGGGCTCCATCCCAAGCAGAGGAATGAGCCAAGTTTGCAGCCTCAGCTCCAGATACAGTCTTTCTCTTCCACAGCTAACAATGTGGCAGCCACACAAGAAGGTTTCCTGTCTCATTTCCACAGTGGAGAAATAACCCGGTTTGTCAGCGCTTGAACTCTTTTCTGGCTCAAAGGCTATGGAATTCTGGGAGTTGGGGTTTGTTGTGGGGCCCGGAGGGCCCCACAACAAACCCCAACTCCCAGAATTCCATAGCCTTTGAGCCAGAAAAGAGTTCAAGCGCGGCCAAACCGAGTTATTTCTCCACTGTGGATGCAGAAAGACCAACTCCAGCCCCCAAGCCAGCCCCATGAGCCTCCCTTACCTGGCCCTGGGTCCTGCAGTCTATAGCAGAGGAGTCCTGGCTGCACCAGTCCCTCCCAGCCACGCGCTTTTACGCACGCGCCTTGCCTGCCTTTCCTTCTTCCAGTGACCCTCCTCCTCCCCTCCTGTGTGATTCCTACTGGATTAAAGCTGGAGGAGGAGGAGGAGGGAAACCCAAAACAGAGGGAAGGCAGGGCTTGAGGAGGAGAGACTGAGAGAGGAAGACAAAAGGCGGGAGAGGGAGTGTGGAATGTCAAAGCTCAGCAGGAAAGGAAGGCGACGCCCCTCGGAGCTCAACCCCCAGTCACAGCTTTTTGGTGCACTCTTCCTCCTCCTCTTTGGGCATTGCAACACCTAAACAGTGCAGCATTGTGTTTACACTAGACCACAGTACACTCATCCCTCCACGTCTGCAGCTTTGACTTTTGCCACTTTTGATTCTTCACACGGATTTTATTAATATGTTCTCTCTAGGAATATCTAGACACCACCACTGCCGCCGCTCTGTGGTCAACTTTAACCAAAAGTCGCACTGGAGGACCTAGAGATTCCTAGAGAGAACACTCTCCTAGGCATTTGTAGCTCCTCTGGCACAATTCTACGGTCAATGTTTTGCCGATGTTGACCACAAAGTTGCACTGGAGGACCTAGAGATTCCTAGAGAGAATACTCCACTAGGCATTTGTAGTTCCTCCCGCGCAATTTTATGGTCAAATGTCTGGAAGATGTTGACCCAGAGATGTATTGGAGGAACTAGAGAGTCCTAGAGAGAACACTCTGTTAGGCATTTGTATCTCCTTCAAGGCAATTCTATGGTCAGTGTCTGGCAGATGTTGAACACAGAGTTGCACTGGAGGAGCTAGAGATTCCTAGTGAGGTGATCTCTCAGGTAAAAAACATAAGGGATTATCTCATGGGAGGCTTACCGAGGGTTAAATGCCAGCAAAACGCTCCTGAAGCCTGAAGGTGTGATAGAAAGTTGCGTTTCTGATTCGTCATTGAGGCATCCCCCCACCTCTCCCGTCCTCAACATGTTTGCGAAGCAGCCATTTCTTCAATAACAGGAACTTCTGTTATGAAGAAATGGCTGCTCCATCAATGCTTTGAGGACGGGAAAGGCGAGGGGACACTTCAGTGATGCTTCAGAAACACAACTATCACAGCTTTACTCTTCTGGGGCGTTTTACCAGCTTTTTAACCACAGTAAGCTTGGGTCTGATAATCCCCATAGCATTTTTATTATTTGCAGTTTTTCCTCATTCATGGCTGGTCCTGTGCCTCTAACCCCAGTGAATGTGGAGGGACAAGAGAATTATTCTTAGGACTCTTTCATACGAGGCTAAATTGGAAGTATAATTTAAGGTCAAATCGAATGAAATCATGGGTTTTACGTTATTGCGAATTAACTCTTCGCACGCAAATTCGGGCAAGAGGGAAGCCAATTCAAATGCAATCATGGGTTTTACCTTATTGCGAATTAAAGCTTCGCATGCAAATTCGGGCAGGAGGGGGTTATTTTCGGGTAATGGGAAGTAATTCCGAACGGAGCAGGGGTTCTTCTGAACGGAGCAGGGGTTCATGTAAATTCGCTAAACTAGCGAATTTACATGAATCCGCATTGGCTCCATTCGAAGTTGGGAGAAATTCCTCCCGTTTGAAAGAGTAGTTAGAAATGGAGATCCTAAAAAACGGTTATGCCATTCATTATTGTGCCATTCATTCAGGCTGCTTCTGCACTGAAGAAGGAAATCCACTTTTGCCACTGCTTTAGCTGCCCTGGCTCAATGCAATGGAATTCTGGGGTTTGTGGTTTTGTGAGGCATTTAGCCTTCTCTGTCAGAGAGCTCTGGTGCCACATGAAGCTAAAATTCCCAGGACTCCCTAACACCGAGCCAGGGCAGTTAAAGTGGTCTCAAACTGGATTGTTTCTGCAGTGTGTTTTGGACCATGATAATCCAGGATGAATCCGGGTTAGATTTGTTGTTCACATGCATCCTGAATGCACACAATAAAATTATTGGGAGGGGGGCTGCCAACCCCCCCCACATAATCCAGGATAATTGATATCTGGATTTCTCCCGAGTTTTTAAAAAGACCTGCATCATTGGTAGTGTGAATAACTGATGCAAACAGACCTAAATAGACCCAGGATAAAATGCTGCATGCCAAAAAAGGGGTTCTGAATGCATTCACATAATTGGCTCCATCTTTATTCAAATGCTTGCACATAGATGTGGTACCACAGTGTGAATAACAAACCTGGAATGCATGAGTGAGATGATTCATATCATGGTGCGACATGCAAATGACCCTTAGGATTTGTGGGTTTGTGAGACATTTAGCCTTCTTTGCAAGAGAGACTCTGGTGTACCAACAAACTACAAATTCCAGAATTCCATAGCATTGAGCCACAGCAGTTGAAGCAGGGCAAGCCGATGTCCTCACCGCATGAGGAGGACAAGGCACTGCAAAATGTAGGGCATTTGAGAAAAATGAAGGACTTTACCAAAGAAAAGCTAAAAACATAGAAAAAGAAATTCATGTTTGTTAGTCAGGTTGCAAAATGAGGATGTTTTGAAATTCTTCCTGGAGAGAAGGTTGAAATATAGGATATAGGTGAAACATGAATTGAAAGATGGCAGCAGCTCTGTGTCGCTCTGTCTTGCTTACTATCCTGGGGAATCTCAGCATGGCAGCTTTGTCTCAACAGCATTACCTAAAGATACTGGAGTAAATGGCAAATGACCTATTGACTTTCACAAGTTAGCATTTTGACATTTGTAGGTGTACTGCAGATAAATGAGGACTTAGGGCTTGTCTACACAGATTTTTTAAAAAACCAACAGACCTTGCAGTGGCCACAAGATGGGCACATAATGTTCTTGATGATTCACAGAGGAGTTGCTGTGAATTTGCAGGAATGTGGTTCAGAGGGCTTTAATCTGATTTCTAAAATGTCACATTTTACTCTGAACTATTACTTCCAAAAATCAAGATTTTCCTGTCTTTGTCTGGTGTGCCAAGGCAGTTTTAGCAGGGAGACAGGGTTGGGAGGAGTTTTTGTGGAAGGCACTGGTTGGGTCTGGCTTTTACTCTTTGTAATCTTCCCTCAATCCCCCATACAATCAACAGAATATTATTATTTGTGAAAAGAACATATGTATTCCCTGTGCTTTCCACAATCATTTGTTCATTTATTTGTGCAGAAATCTCATGCATTTCCACCCCCCAATTGCTTGCTCACTCATGTGGAGATCTGCATTATATGTATGGGACGTGTGGGGAAAGGAGTGCATGAGATCTCTGCATGAGCAAGCAAGCAAGTGAATGCATGCACACCACCCCGAAATAAAAACAAAAACTACACAATGCTGATCAGTTGGGGAGAAGATCAAAGTGAGGGGAAGACTATGGGCCTGTTCCCACAATGATTTACATCAATTGGCTGATCAATTTATTTGTGCCTCGTTCCCATTGGAAACAGTTTCAGAGGTGACTGCAATCATTCTGTCTTGCTTTGAAGTGAGACAAATGCAAAATAATAATAATAATAATAATAATAATAATAGCTCTTTCCTGACACTAGTTTTTTGGCAGTTCTTTGAAAAGTAGCGATTAGCAAGTGTGTTCAGCAAGTGGGAATGATGGACCTGAATTGCACAAAACTGCAGGGGAGGGATTATTGGGGCAATGGGCTGGTACAGGGGTGTATCCTATCCCTCACCAGTTTTTGTGGGACTTGCCCTACATTCCAACCTTGAGCCCAGAAGGAATTCCAAAATGTCCTCCATTCTGGAGACCAGGGCTTGAATCCCTACTGAGCCATGGAAACCCACTGGGTGGCCTTGGGCAATAATAACCCAGTCGAGTTCCAAAACGGAGGGAAAGTGAGGGATGTTTGCTGAGGAAGGGCTGCTTAGGTGGGCTGGTGATTGACAGATCCCCCTTACCTTGAGGGCTCCCGGCTACCATCTCTTCTGGGCCTACAGTCTCTCAGTCCCAGAGTTTGGCAATGGCAAAGCCTCCTTTGATGAAACTGGCCAAGAAAACTCCCTCGGTTTCCTCTCCGCCAGGGATGTTGGACATGGCCACCCCTGTCCAATCCTGAAGCCCCTGGGCTGCCTACTCCCTGGGGGCTTGGGAGCAATGGAGCCCCAGGAAGCAGCCCAGGTTGGCACCGATGACATGTACATGTGTGTCATATGATTGACACACACACACACACACATACATACCAGCTAGTGTGAATGACAAGTGTAGACATGAATGCAAGGAATTCTTGAAATAATTCGCTTCCATAGTGGGAACTAGATATTGGCCTAAATTGAATCTGTGACCGAGTGTCAATACAATTTGCAAACTGGTTTAAGTGTAAGTGGGAATGGGCCCTACATAGAGTAAAAACAGATGTGACACATAGAATCATAGAATCATAGAGCTGGAAGAGACCACAAGGGCCATCCAGTCCAACCCCCTGCCATGCAGGAACTCTCCATCAAAGCATACCTGACAGATGGCCATCCAGCCTCTGCTTAAAGACCTCCAAGGAAGGAGACTCCACTACACTCTGAAGGAGTGTGTTCCACTGTCAAACAGCCCTTACTGTCAGGAAGTTCCTCCTAATGTTGAGGTGGAATCTCTTTTCTTGCAGTTTGCATCCATTGTTCTGCGTTCTAGTCTCTAGAGCAGCAGAAAACAAGTTTGATCCCTCCTCAATATGATATCCCTTCAAATATTTAAACAAGGCTATCATATCACTTCTTAACCTTCTCTTCTCCAGACTAAACATCCCCAGCTCCCTAAGTTGTTCCTCATAGGGCATGGTTTCCAGACCCTTAATCATTTTAATCGCCCTCCTTTGGACACGCTCCAGTTTCTCCGCATCCTTTTTAAATTGTGGTGCCCAATGGGTGGCAGGGAGGTGATCTCTGACTGCTGATTTCATGGCTGGACATTTCCATAAATAAAAGATGAATAAAATATAGTGTGTGTGTGTATTTAAAATTCCCTGCCTGGAAAAAGGGGAAAGGGCTTGGAAGGGGAAGTGTCCAATCAGAGTGTAAGGTGGTCTAGATTGACAGGTAAACAATAACAACGCATACTGAAAAGGCAAAAAACAGTGGAGTAAAGGCAAAAAACAAGCAGAGCTAATGTGTGGTCAGTTACGCCTGATGTCACCTTGATAGCATTAAGGGTTGCTGCAGGCCAGGAAAATTAGAAGTGAGGCTGATTTTTTTTAGTGTGTCCTGTGTAGACAACGCCTAGGTGATATGAAGGTAAGGTTGGCCCTCTCATTGGACAGAGTGGGTCAGTGGATTTTAGTGTCATGAAAGGGCACAGCATATTCTTACTGTTCCAGCATATTATTGTATTGTAAAGTGGGTGTGGGGGTTTGAGCATGATTTATTTATTTATTTATTTATTGCTTCATATGCTACTTGCTGGCTTTAGATACGTTATGGTGGGGGGGGGGGGAGGCAGGGGAATTTGCTGCTCCGCTTCTGACACTAGAGCCTGCTTTATTGACACTGACCTTATCTTGCCTAAGTATAATCCCTCTTAAACTGGGCTCAAGGACATTGGTTCAGTGCTTTATGTTAGAGAGTTACCCTGCTGCTGCTGCTCCTCATGCTGCAGTTGTCATTACAATTTCAGTTTCTAGGGCTAGTATCTGTTAACCTGACCTGATCGTTTTACAAATACACAGCTTGACATTGAAATGTTAACAGCGTGAAATTGTCAGAACTTAAATTCACAAAAAAAGACAGATGTTCCATCTGCTCCTATTCAAATTGACTTGAACATCATTCTTATGATGTTCAGTGGTATTTACTACCTTATGAGTGGGTATTGTAAAGTAATAATTATCACCTGGAAGTTATTATGGCATATTGATGAAATTTTGTGAGTGTCATCATTGGTCCCTAAGTGCACATTGCTGAGAAAATCAGCTCATTGTGTCCTTTATTTTTGTGACTGACACTGCCAGAAGTGACTAAAGTGTAAAATCCTAATCAGGTGCAATCTGCAGGCTTCTACAATATCAGGTATTCAGAGGGTCAAGATACACTGGGAAAAATGTATACAGTAAATCTAGATAATGACTACATAGAAATAAGTTAACAACTACAAATCAAAACAAATGTTCTGTCAGTTTTTTAAAAAGGTGATCATTAAAACTTTTGGATACCCCCTTGTAAATGTACATAAGATTGCAACTTTACACACAGGGTCTCTTTAGATCAGACAGTGCATACATACACAGCCAAAGTCTACAGATAAGGAGCAGAGAGAAGCAGAAGAGGTGCTGTATCACAGCTTGGAAGTTAGATGTTATGGATAACACATTACTTGCAACTGATTTCTCTTTTTATTAATGATGGTTACATGATGGTTGTAACTTAATGAGGGATAATTTTACTTTTCATATTAATGGCTCAGTTGCTGGTTCATGCTGTGCCTTGTGCTGCATCTTCAAACTCCATTGTTGGGTAGGTTTCTCTGGTCACTTGCGTAAGGATTCACTTAAATTTTGGGCCCAGCCCTTGTGACCCTTCTGGGACATTGTGATGTCCAGAAATGAAGAAATAAGAGTTGAGAAAGGGGGCAGCAGAGCCAGCTGATTGTGCAAATGGGAACAAGGGGAATCTGGGTAAATGAGCCCAGAGGATCAAGGAAATAACCAGGCAATATGGCAATCAAAAGAGGAGCATTTCTGAAGGTCAAACAGTTGTTAACAGACCCTTGAGGGTTTGCATCCTAAACAGACATACCTTCAAAATACGTGGAAGATGACTACTTTTTCCAGGCTCTTTGATGGAAGAAGGTTCAGTATCAGTCCATGGAGAATAGGTTCTCCTTTCTGTTTGATGCTACTGCCAGATCTTGTATGTACTGTACAGGAAAACTCATGAATTCTGACTCTGCACTCTCTACCTTGCTCCAAACAGCATAATTGGCTTACAAATTGTAAACAGCTTTGAGAGTGCTGAGTTCACTATTAAGAGGTATAGAAAGGTAAATGTTATTGCTATTGCTATAAGCCTAAATGCAGACAACCACCAATGTTTTTGCCCAGTTGCTTCTCCTTGCTTCTGGCTTTTGGGTGCATAACATACATACAAACAGCCTTTACACTGAGTCAACGTACAATGATCATTGCTGGGAATAGGTGAGATTAACGCTGAAGATTTAAAACACTGATAAAAATCAGTCTTTATCCTCATCCAATACCACTTGTCCTGAGCTTCATCTCCCACTATCCTGGCGAAGTATAAGGATTCCAGAGACTTCAGCCAGCACTCAGTGATTTGGAGCCCATTTACACCACACAGTTTTAGCATGATTATTCTGTTTTAACTGCCATGGTTCAATTCTATGGAAACCTGAGGTTTGTAGTTCGGGAAGGCACTGGGGAGTTCTATCTGAGAATTATAAATGCTGCTCCCTACACATCCAATGCCAGGAGTCCATAGGATGGAACCAGGGCAGTTAAAGTGACATATTAACTCTATAATGGTGTAGTGCAAATGGGTCCCTAGTCTCCCTAGTAATAGCTGGTATCAGGGGTGTCACTAGTGGATGCAGGGAATATAGAACGCACTGGGTGACAACCCCGGGAGTGTGTACATCTGGTGGGGTGATTCACCCAGTAGAACTGGTGTGGTCATTGGGCAAGTGAGAAGGGGCATCCTATCTTTTTTTTTCACTTGCTAAGTAGTCGTGGTGGACCTCAAATGACCCTCTGGAGGCCATAGCACTGCCCCCTCAAGCAGCAGAAGCTAAATGGTTCTCCAGAGCCACAGCAGTGTCCCTTGTCCCCCCGCACCAACCCCATGGACACCACTGGTTGAGATGACAATGGTGTGTGTGCTTTGTGCCACAGACAAGAGACTTATGGTATTTTTTTAAGTAGCTAAAAATACCTAGCTTTGTTACTTTTAAAAATGGGAAATTAAAGTTAGTTTAATTTAGATTGAAACTCAATCCAGACAAAATGGAGGTACTGATGGCCACAGGGCCGAAAACAGGTTTGGGAATACAACTTCCAGTCCTGGATAGAGTCACACTCTCCTCTAAGGACTCTGTTCGCAGTCTGGAGGTACTCTTAGATTCGTCGCTTCACATGATTTGTCAGGTGAATGTGACGGTCAGGAGTGTGTGCCATCAGCTCTGGCTGATATGCCAGCTGCGCCCTTTCCTGGACACAAGGGATTTGGAAACTGTAGTACACACTCTGGTAACCTCACATTTGGATTACTGCAATGCGCTGTACATGGGTCTACCTTTGTGCCTAACCCAGAAACTTCAGTTAGTACAAAATCTGGCAGCCAGGCTAGTTACCAGAACATCTAGGAGAGAACACATAACGCCTGTGCTCAAATCTCTCCACTGGCTGCCGATTAGTTTCTGGGCTCAGTACAAAGTGTTGGTTTTAACCTTTAAAGCCACAAGTTGCCCAGCTTTGCCTTAGGAAATTTCCAACTTGGCAAAATAAGTTAAATATAACAACAACAACAACAACAACAACAACAGCATTGCATGTCCAGACCCCTTCCCTGTTCTGGCCACAGCACATCTTCAGATCACCACTCTCTGACACTGGACTCTTTCACACGGGAGGAATTTCTCCCAAACTTTGAGTGGAGCCAATGCGAATTCCTGTAAATTCGCTTGTTTAGCGAATTTACAGGAATCCCCATTGCATTCGGAGTAACGGTCCATTTCCCGAAAATGACTCCTCCTTGCCCGAAATTGCGTGCGAAGCTTTAATTCGCAATAACGTCAAACCCATGATTGCATTCGAATTGATTTCCCTTTTGCCCGAAATTGTGTGCGAAGCTTTAATTCGCAATAACGTCAAACCCTATGATTGCGTTCGGATTGACCCTAGATTATACTTCCAATTCCCGATGTCTGAAAGAGTCCACTATTGGAGTTTAGAGGTCTGAAAAATGAGAGAAATCCATAAGGAAAGGCATGGTGAATCCAAGATCAAACCGTCGTTTCCTGCAAATTGTACCTCCAGCTTCCGAGAGGCATTTCTGATCTATCCTTTGTTTCAGGGACAAATGCAGGACTGCTGCAGTGTTAGCTAGGATTGCAAACATATAGGATTACAGCCTTAGTTTTTAATTTCACAAACACTAGCTAACCATTATAGAAGATTTTATACAAGATTTGGCTCTAAATGCTATTTTCTAAAAATCTTTCTGATGCAAATAGAAAAGAGAAAGCATCAACAGCACACAGCTTGTTATAGCTTCATGTTGCTGTTATCTCCAAAATATAACTCTCTAGTAATCCAGGCCACTGGAATATGTACTCAGAAGTAAGTCCCAGTGGACTCAATGGAATTTAGATCCACATTTAGGTTTGCAGCTTAAGTGAACACCATTTACTATCCTAGTCTCAGAGGAATCACCATGACAACCAAACCAACCGCAATATTCCTGTTACTTGACACAAATGCAGTTCCTTCTTCACCTCTCTTACAATGAGAGCTAAATGATATTCAGTTTAACAACCCCTTAATAATTGTTTCTGAGTTCTATTTATATAGTAACACTGTTTCTGAGTGGGGTAGGTGAAGTGGGTTCAACAAGATGCAAATAGAGTTTCCTCTGCTATTGTTATACATTTCAGCTAATTTTATATATTTGTGTAGTGTTTTCAATATGTTGTTATTTGTAGTCTGTATCTGAAGAAGTTGTGTATGAGAAGCATGTATACTACAGACCTACAGTGATTCTGCATCTCTGAATATAAAAAAACGTAATCCAACTCCTCTTGAACAATGCCATACACGAGCATAACTATATTTTGTAGCATTCAATATTTCATTGACCACCACCTGTTTAATGGTCTCCTTTAAATATTATCTTCCTATTTTTATTATGTACCTCTTTGTACCATTTTATTATATACCTTATGTACCTCAGCAGTAAAAGAAACCAAAAGCCAATTTACTAGCATGTATGCAAATACTGAGACAAACAAGGGTATATCTTCAAATAAAATAACTATCCTGCATATGTATTAGGACAAAAGGCCAAACTAATAGTAGTAATTTGTAGAAACTGAGCAAAATGCTGGTACAAATTCTCTTTTTTAGTAACTCATGTTATGCCCCCCCCCCCCCAAACTGGAGCTACCCAGTGAGCAAATATAGAAAAAACTCCATGATTGTTTATTGCAAGAATATAATACACTGTTAAAATAATACCTTTTGTGTCATGTCTTTTTAGATTGTAAGCCTGAGGGCAGGGAACTGTCTAATTAAAAATAATAATTGTAAGCCGCTCTGATAGCCGTTAGGGCTGAAGAGCGGAGTATAAATAAATAAATAAATAATAAATAAATAAAAATACCTAGAAATATTGTTGAAGCAGAAAGTTGATAAATGCTTAGGACTATATTCCATGGAAACAGTGAACCATATTCTTTAATTTGTATTAATTAAAATTATTTGCATCTCATCCCATTGTGGCTCCTGAACCAATGTAGAATGTATAGAAAAACAGGCAAGAATTATGTTTAAAATAATTAACACTTTAAAAAAAAAATTAGGCAACCCCAATTTTAAGGACCAAAGACTTTGTGGAACATTGGTTGTCTATGGGAACTCAGTAGTAATGTTGGCAACCTGACTTCCCCTGGGATGGGAGGGAGTTTTTCAGCTGAAATGCTACTAGACAAAAAGCCTTGCATTTGCAGCTGAAAACACATAGACCCATGGGGTCAGGGCGGGGGGGGGGGACATAAACCAGGGCGTCTAATTGAGGATCTCAGCTCTGGGAAGGCTCATATCAGAGGATGCGATGTTTCAGATATCATGTCCCCAAGCTCCTCAGGGCTTTGTCAGTCAAAATCAACACCTAAAATGATGATCAGAAGATGCTGCCATTGTCAAAAGGCTGATTATTTGTGTGCAGTCTGGCTCGTGAATTAAGCTTTTTCATAAGGTATTTAAACATGCAACTGCATGAGGAATTTTCATATGTAAAGCTGCATATAGTCAGTGCCTTCTTTAAACTGTTTCACATCACCTGGACATTAACTGTGAATATTCCAGGTATCCATAAGATAGGTCTTAGATGGGGAATCTTTGACTTTCAGATATATTGGACAAATTCTCAGAAGCCTCAGATATCATGGCTAATGGCAAAGGATTATAAAAGTTATAGCCCAACACATCTAGATGCCTCAATATTCTCTCTTTTACCAAGGTGTATACTGCACTAACATGCTAACATTATACATGTAGTATAAAGTTCAAGCTCTAACATCTTTGGGAGAGGCCCTTCTCTCTGTCTCACTACCTGCCCTAGGTAAATTTGGCAGGGACAAGGGGGAGGGTCTTCTTGGTGGCTGCATCTAGATTTTGGAATTCCCCCCCTTAGCTAGAATGGCTTCACTCTTGTTCTCCTTCTACTGGCAAGTGAAAAGTTTCCTAATCTACCAGGCCTTTAGAAACTGTGATGTGTGTTTAATATTGTACTACTCTGTTGGCTTTTTATTTATCATATAATTAATTTTAAATGGTTTCAACTCTATAGATGGTTTCTTTTTATAAACACACACATACATACATATTCTCATGTTTTTGTATTTTTCAAATTCTGTACTAGCTTTACTTTCCTGAATCTTCATTATTGAAAAAAATCCAGAGAGAGGGGGAGAGAGAGAGAGGGAGAGGGAGAGAGAGAGTAATCGATAAACGGCTTTGAGTCCCAGTTTTGGGAAAAAGATGAGTTAAAAATGAATGAATGAATGAATAAATGATGATGATGGCCCAGTTTAAATGCAACACTGGGCATATGCAACATCACCACATTAAGTTCAACCTGGTCTTCTGCAGTAGCATCACTAGGAGGGTGCAGGGGATTCTGGCCACACCGGGTGACATCTCGGAATGGGGATGACAACCCAAAAGGAGGGGGTGACACCCGCCTTCCCCAGGGCCCAATGCATTCTCCTCAGCCCTTCCTAGGGCTGCATGGCTGCAGGTGAATGCAGGATCTCCAGCTGTGCACATGTGGTCCCATGCGCAACAAAAGCCCCACACTGGAAGTCCTGCCCTCATAAGCCCTCCTGCCATCATTGTCCACACCAAGTGACACCAACCTTAGGAACGCTACTGATCTTCCATATAAGTGTAAGTGCTAAATCTGTTTATGACTTTCGTACATTGGAATATTTGTTCATGAAAGTAACAACATCAGTCCTTCAGACTATTCCACTCCAAGGAACCTTTGAAGGTAGTCTGTGGTTTCAACTAAACGGTAATTTGAATTAGCATAGCTTGTCAAATTAACTGACTTAACGAGATTGTCAGTTCTCTAAACAAATTCTCAGGGATTTTCTTTCACTAGAGTACTCCAACAAATATGTGAAACTCTTAAAAGATGTCAGCATAGTGATCACAAGTGGCTTGGGTCCAACAACATTTGAGCTAAACCAATATATTATTCCCAGCTGTAGTTTGCCAGCACATGCATTCTGATGCTTTAATATGGTTGTACTAGATCCTCATTAGGCAGCCCATTAACAATTTGTGGCAGATAAGGTGTACCGTAAATTCAACTGAATACAATGCTAAAGAATTGAATATTGTCTGACTTGTACAGATCCCAGAACAGCAGTAACTGTAGTCAGCACTCCATATCAGTGCATTAGCCACCCACAGATTGGAACATCCATGAATGCCCCCACCAACGTGACCATGCACATTTCATCCATTGAAGGTAATGGGGCCCAAGATCCTACATTCTTTGGCATCCACAGGGTGGGGGTCTAGAACCGAACCCACACTGATATGGAGAGCCGACAGTACTGATTTTAATATATTTGGATCTTCTTTCATAATCTGAATATCTATACAGCTTTCTTAGTATTGCAAGTATTTTGATCTGTAAAATGTCATATTGCTAACTCAAGAGAAAGTAGGATCTTTTTGACTGATTTGTATGTGTTTTTTTTTTAAATTACACCTCTCTACAATTTCAGAAGTACAAGATGTACATGTAGCTTCCAAAATGTACAGCTTACCCTCCAGGTCACCTCTGGGTTGACTTTCTGCCCAATATAAGATTCTAAGCTGCTACAAGATCAATAAAACTGTGAACTAAATGCATTTAGCAGCCAACCATCACTAGAATTTTCTTCAGTATGAGCCAGCTTAAGAGATCTAGTTGCAGGAGCTGCGGTCAATAGCCACTTGGCACTTGTACAAATTGAAAGTCTGTGGATCACATGAGAAATGCTATTCTAACAAGAGTAGGCTGTATGCACAAACAGAAAGCATTCATGCAATTCTTCATTAAACTAATTAATAAATGTACATTATCTCCACATATTTATTTGATAAATTTGATAAATTTATTATTTGATAAAATCATTTAATAAATGATATTAATGTCATTTGTGCATACATATAAGTAATCATATGCCTGCCATGTGTTTCAAAAATGTGTAAATACAGGGGAAAAACATTTAAATAATCATATTAGCTGCAATTCAGAAAGCCAAGTAAGCACATCCCAGTAAGGACTTGTGTACCCCTCAATGCACCTGGCTTATTGTATGAGGTAGCAGAACTTTCTGCAGAGCTTGGAAGGCTATTTAAGAAGAATGGATATAACAACATAGTGAAGCCATCTGTAACTGATAGGATAATATGCTGTGTCCAGAGCAGCACCCACCACTGTTCAGATATGGATGGTTTCACGTTATCATTGTGTTCATTTTTCGTATCCAAAGTGGTCCGCCACATTTATGTTGGGTAGTGCAAATTACTCTCTGGAAGCTAGGGAAAACACCACCACCTGCAGTCTTATAACTTTTCTGATACCTTTTCTGAAGTTCGAAGACCAAGCAATCTAATTTATAAATGCACAAAAAATCATGTGTGTGTGTGTGTGTGTGTGTGTGTGAGAGAGAGAGAGAGAGAGAGAGAGAGAGTACAACAAATGGTACAGTAGTAGATCCTTTATGAGAAAGAATTTTAAAAGCTCTGCTGCGGAGAACTGGGCCAAGACTATAAGAAACCTTCTAGCAGGAAGCTATAGTGGCCCTCCTCTCCACTACAGAGTTTGAACTCACACACATTACATTTTCATGCCATATTTGTACAACATCTCTGCCGTGATGTACATGTGTATGTTCTAAAATTGAATCACTTTTGATTGTCTGGCTAAGCATAGAGAAGTGCTGGCTGGGAAACCTGGTCACATCTTGTAGCCAGCATACATTTCAGAAAGAATGTGGCTCCATTGTTTATCAACATCAGGTGTAAAAAGACTACTGATTAAATTACTGGACAACAATTGAAAATCCCCAGGCTTTCTTTCCCATCATGTTATCCTGAAGCTGGCAAACAATGCAGTGTAATTTTTTGTGGGTTTTCCAGGCCATGTTCTAGAAGAGTTTCTTCCTGATGTTTCATCAACATCTTCAGTGTAAATAAGAAATGGGATAAGGAATGTCATATCTGAGGCAAAGTGATCACCTCAACAATTCTTAAGTGGGTGCTTGTCTGAGACAGTATGGCATAGTAGTTTGAATGCTGGACTATGACTCTGGAGATCAAAGTTCTATTTCCAGTTTGGACATGAAGCCCACTGGGTCACCTTGTGCAAGTCACATACTCTCAGCCTCAGGGGAAGGCAATGACACACCTCCTCTGAACAAATATTGCCAAGAAAACCCCATAATAAGAGCTTTAGGGTCACCATAAGTCAGAAATGATTTGAAGGCACACAACAACAACAATAACAACAAAGATTTGACTAACGTCTCAGTTAGTCTAGATGACAATTCTTTGTTTCAAGACATTCCTTTTTAAAGATAACCTCCTGATGTCAAGCTCATTTTTGTGACTGAGACACTTTAAAAGGATCCAAAATTCAAAGGTAGCTTTTTCTGGGGTTGGAATCTACTGGAGGTCCATTTGTTATCTCGATCATCATATCTCTAAAGCAAATGACACTATACTCTGAGAACAATGACTGTGAAATATTTTACCTTTTCGCTATATCTTTCTCTTCAAATCTCTGTGTGTTTTTGTAGATGCCTCTAATAACACCATATGCACAGAAGATCCCTGGTATTAATTTTATTGTGGTATTGAGCATACCAATCAGTCTAATGTACATGTGTTTATACCCATGTTCCAAGTCAACTTTGGTCCAAAACACACTGCAGAAATAATCCAGTTTGAGACTGCTTTAACTGCCCTGGCTCAGTGCTAGGGAATACTGGGAATTGCGGTTTATTGTGGCACCACAGCTCTCTGATGAAGAAGGCTAAATAGTTCATAAAATTACAGTTCCCAGTATTTGCTGGCATTGAGCCGGGGCAGTTAAAGCAGTCTCAAACTGGACTATTTCTGTAGTGTATTTTGGACCTTAGTTAAGACATTACAGTTGAACCTTATAAGATTATTCCTTCATCCCACTTTGTCTGTGTTGCTACTGGAATAATATTTATATCCTTTCCCAAATTCACTAGCTTGTCATCAACTCATTTAACGATCTCTCCCCTTTTCATAAATTAATCTGAATCCATTCTGCATGTTGCATACTTCTGCAGTTCTGTTTTTTGTATTTTCTGGATGCTTTCCATTACTGGCTAATCTCCCAATCATCAGGTAATTATTGTACTAAACAGCATCTTCCCATGAGAGAATGAATCATTATTACATTATATATATATGGCCTATTATAGACTGCCAAAGATTAAGTTCATTCCCTTAGGACTTATGTTCAATTAAGGGATATATCCTATAGAACACAAGTGTTGGAAACTGATAATGGAAGGTGAAACTAACATCACATGTTTAGTATTCAGAGAGTACTGCCCTGAGGCATGGCCTGAAACGAGAAGGGCTGAATAGAGATGAAAAACAGTTTAATCTTGCTGAAATAAAAATAATAGATCATCTACTAGGAAATGCCATATGCATATACATAAAGGCTCTTCATGTGTTACCATGCTCATTACAGCTGCTTACAGTATCTGAATAATAAAAAGGAATTAAATTATGATGTGGTAAAATCACTATGGAAGCTGGCAAACTAGTTATTTTGGCTTAGGTATAGAGGCATTACATATTTACAGTCCAAATAAGATGGCTAATCACCATTTTAATTCAGATGTTCCCATAAACATGAAATTTAAATCTAATGGACTATTATATGGGTGTAAAAAAAGGAGAACTCCTACACAATAAGCATCACCAAAAGGTTGTTGTCTTCCTTCATATATATGTTGCTCAGAATTATGGATTTTAACCTTTCTTCACTCACACTATGGGACAACATAGCTGGAATACTAAGCAGTTGCTAACCACATTTAAACTGTTAGGAGTCAAGGAATCAGGCTTTCTTCCCCACATCTCCTCTCAACATCTGTTAACCATGTTACTTTTTTTGTTATGCTTGCACTGGCTTCCTCTGTGATGGGTTCTAAATCTGGCTAAATCTCATCAGCAGGTTCTTGGTGCAAAACTTGCATTCCTCAACATACTCTGAAAATTTGGCTGGCTGAGCACATATCATAGTACCACAAGAAAGCTCACAGTTCTCCATGCAGTGAATACTAGCTCAATACAGTAGAGTCTTGATTATCCAACCTTCAGTAATCCAACATTCCGGATTATCCAACATTGCGGCTGCTGTGATTTCTTTAAATTTTCTGTGATTTATTTAAATTTTCAGAGGACTGGACTGTTTATGCTGTACATCACAACATTGATCAGTGACTTCTTTACATTTACTTTTACTGTTATTGCAATAAAATGTTAATACATTTGCAATTCATAGTGCTTTCAGAGCTTTTCTGGGACCTTCTGGATTATCCAATGTTTTTGGCTATCCAACTATCTGCCGGTCCAGTTTATGTCGGATAATTGAGACTCTACTGTATATGCATCTGGCAAAAAGGAAGAAGAACTTGGATGAGTCCATCTTTTCTTCTGCTGAAATGCCAAAGATCAGATAGCCCATTCCTGCAGTTGATTGCTCTGCAATGAGTTAACACAGAAGCCATAGTGCTCCGCAAATTAGCCATAGCTGGGCAGCAATACATATATTTCACCTGTCTCTACTCACTAGTAAAAATCACTCAGTGCCTGCATGTGCTTTAGTTATGGATGGCAGGTACAAATCCCATGAGAAGCTGCAAGGACATTAATCTGTCAGGTATTATGCTATACTCATTAGTACTGTTATTATTACTCATTATTACAATATTTTACCCTTTCTATCCCACTTTCCCCCCAATACTGGGAATCAAAGAGACTTCTTATTGTTGTGTGCCTTCAAGCCATTACCAACTTATGGTGACACTATGTACAGGAGTATAGTGTGCCATTTAGTTTTGCATCTGGAATCTTTGCAACTTTCTGCGCATAGTAAAAAAGAAAAAGACTGTAAGTATAGGTTTGGGCTGTAAATGTATGCAGATTTTCAAACTGTTTCACAGCTCTCAAAAACTGTGCAATTTATTTTATGCCAGAAACAAAAAAACAAAGTTCAAATCCAAAACTACAATTATTATTATTATTATTATTATTATTATTATTTTCCTGTCTTTCTTCCAATATAGTGATTCAGGCCACTGCCTATTTGAAGAACTACCACCACCATGATGACCCTCTGGATGAGACATCTCCAAGACCTCCTATCCTCAACTGATCTGCTTACATCCGGCAGGCTCAGGCCCATGGCCTCCCTGATAAAGTCCAACCTCTCTTTCTACTGACTTCCATTTTTCCTAGCATCATTGTCTTCTCATAATGTGGCCAAAGTTCAACAGCTTCAATTAAGTCATCTTGACTTCCCAAGAGAGTTTGGGCTTGAACTATTCTAGAACTATGATATGTACATTATGTATTTTACACTATGCTACAAATATAATGTTTACCAATGTGGCCCCTAGACTCTGGAACAGCTTACCAGAAGAGATCCATCTTATCTCCACCTTAGACACCTTTAAGAAGTCAATAGACAGATCTCTTCCAGCGGGCCTATCCACCTGACAAGGAATATCCAACTTCTGAATCAGACACTATGGATTAGACAATGTTTTACCATTCTACGGGTTGGCAATAATATTGAAAGATGTTGTAATTATTTTATGATTGATTGTATTTTAATGTATTTTATCCTGTATCCTGTATATGACTTTTGCTGTAATCCCGCCTCAATCCATAGGGAGAGGTGGGAAATATAAATAAAATTATATATTGTAGTAGTAGTAGTAGTAGTAGTGGTTGTTGTTGCTGTTACTGTTGTCCAAGCTGTACTTTCTCAGAATTTGTACTAACAGGCTCTGCTGTATCCAATCATTCAGAAACAACCCCCAGAGTCTTCTCTCTAACTTTTGACTTGGTGAGTGGAGAGCTAATTGACCATTTTGCAACCGCAAAAGGCCTTGATTATGCCCTCACTTATTTGTACTGCAATAACAGTGTATAGGATTTTGACCTACACGATAAAATACTTGGGAACTACATGATATTTGAAGCTCACAAGAAAAGGTAATCCAACTAAAATGCAATTTAAAAAAGAATCTTCACAGTATAATATTGCAAACCTATAATACATGATAAGATTTTTAATATATAGAGCCAAGCTGATTTTTAGTTACTATGTTGAATAACATTGCCTATACTTAGTGAAATTTATTTTGATGCCATAGGATAAACTCAATGTAGGATTGGAACAGCTATATCATTAACAGCTTGTCTAGTTAACTCTGTTTCTTTTGAACATGTCTGTTTTGTTACAGCCAAGCCTTGTCTTTTAGTAATTTGATTTTAAGGCTTTTGATCTCTCTAAGTCAACTACTGTAAACTCTCCATGAAATTCAAAGGAATAACTGTGAAATTAGCAAGTATATTTCCACTGAATGTCTTGGACTACTCCCAGCTGGTTAGCAGAGGTGATATGATAGCCCCGTTTAAATATTTGAAGGGATGTCATATTGAGGAGGGAGCAAGCTTGTTTTCTGCTGCTGCAGAGACTAGAACGTGGAACAATGGATGTAAGCTGCAGGAAAAGAGATTCCACCTCAACATTAGGAAGAACTTCCTGACAGTAAGGGCTGTTCGACAGTGGAACACACTTCCTCGGAGTGTGGTGGAGTCTCTTTCCTTGGAGGTCTTTAAGCAGAGGCTGGATGGCCATCTGTTGAGTATGCTTTGATTGGGAGTTCCTGCATGGCAGGGGGTTGGACTGGATGGCCCTTGTGGTCTCTTCCAACTCTATGATTGTATGATTCTGTGATTCTACTGAGAGTTCAGGCTTTGTTTGTTTTATGAAGACCCATTCCTCTTTTTAAAACAATCTCCCACAGCATTGTATTTCAAATTAGTTTATTTTCTTCCCTGTCAGTTTTCTTCACTGTTCAGTTTTCACAACCTTACATAGAGAATGGAAATATTATGGCCTGGGTAATTCTGATTTTGGTATTTAATGATGTCTTTATTTATTTATTTATTTATTCCATTGGCATGCTACCTTTCTCCCCTTGTGGGACTCACAGTGGCTCACAAAAAGAACTGCCAAAAACATAACAATAACATTTTAAAAACAGGTAGAGACCATCATATTAAAACCATAGCTTAAAATCTCTGTACACTTGGAGACGATATTGTCTAATTCTTTCATGGCTGTCTTTTCCAGTCTTAGTCATTGATTTCTTAACTATTGACACCATTTGAACTAAAGAAAGCCAAAGTATAGGAAATCTTTAATTATTTCAGTGTCTTTGTTGCACACGTTTAAACTAAATCACCAGTGGTGGTTATTTTTGTCTTCCTGATATTCACAGTTTCCCATTTCCTAAGTTTTTGCAGTTAGGACACTAAGATGGATGTACAATAACATCCAAAATCCACAAAACAATAATATCGTGGATTTTGGGTGTTATTTTATTTTGCTTCATGGCCAACCGGCTACCCCGGATATGTTTTCTGGATTTGAGGATATCACAATTTAGCTAGAGAAGAAGAATCCTAAAGAGGGAGCCAAGGGACTGGGATGTAACTCTTTGAGGTTTCTAACTCCTATGAAGGTGAAACTTTCTTTAATTGGGCCTGCATTTGGCACCTAAACAACATCTAAAGGTTTTCCAAATGCAAAAGAAGAGAAATCCAATGTTCTCCGTTTAATAAGGGCGGGTAGTCTTTCAAAGGACTGAGAAAAGCAGGATCTCAAAGGAAGTGCCTTTTGTGTTGCTAACTTAGTTTAACTGTACTTTAAAACTTTGTCTGGCAGAGCCCACATGGGTTAAAGGAATGGCCTCTGGATGCATGGATATTCCTCTATACCATCTTAACTGAGAACAACAACAACATCTTGACAAAATATAAGACTGTGACTCTAACATTGGACTCTTTCAAACGGGAGGAATTTCTCCCAATTCCGAATGGAGCCAATGCGGATTCATGTAAATTCGCTTGTTTAGCGAATTTACCTGAACCCCTGCTCCGTTGGGAAGGCATTCGGAATTACTTCCCATTACCCGAAAATAACCCCCCCCCCTTGCCCAAAATCGCGTGAGAAGCTTTAATTTGCAATAACGTGAAACCTATGATTGCATTCAGAGTGACTTCCCTTTTGCCCGAATTTGCGTGAGAAGAATTAATTTGCAATAACGTGAAACCCCAGGATTGCGTTTGGATTGCCCTTGGATTATACTTCCAATTTCCCACGTCTAAAAGAGTCCATTGTTGTATTTTTCTTTCTCTGGTATGATTTTTAACACCTTTGCCTGATGAATATGCCGGTGGAAACTTTGAAAGCTTGGATCATGTATTTTGTGCATTTTGGTTGATGAAAATGTATCACTGTTTTGTGGCTTTTGAATGTTATTGAATGTTGCTGTTTGGTCAACATGGCTACCCCAGATATGTGCACTGAGAGTGATGTAGTTATACTGATCTCTGACACTTCTTTGTATGCAAACTTATGCCTGCAAGAAGAAATGACTTCCTAGAGAGCCACATATGAATATGAAAGATAAGATTGTCCGTGTGAAAAGTAACAATGTTATTTACTACTATCCTTTGTCATCCATGCTAATTAAGATCTGCTGTCTGCACACAGATATTTATATACTTATATCAGAAATGGCAAGATTTAAAAAGGGATCACTTCAAGTGCTTCAAGCTCTTTGGACACTCTGACCACTGGCCATTCTTGAACAAAGCACCTTCATTACTCATTAAAGGAACTGACTTAAGAAAGTTGTCAGGTACTATCAGTGTAAGGTGCACAGAAGCACAACAGTCCCAATATTGCAATATTGCATTACGTATAGGTTTCATTGTGAACCAGATTAATTACTTCATCAGATGGTTCTCCTCTCTCTTTATCTTGAAGGATAATTTCTTGTTATATTTAGTGGAAAAATATTCTCTGCACATCTTGGTTTACAGAAGACTTGTGCAAAGCTGCACTCACACCTTGATTTATGCAAAGACCTATTTCTAAAGCCTGTGAAACCAACAATTTTTCAGTGGTCCAGTCTGAAAATCAATGGTTTATAGTCTCAAGCTCCAAAATACATAACAATTGCATGACAGACAGAAGTCAGCAGATGGCACTGTAATACACATATTCTGCATCCTTTTCTCTTTGTAGATTTATACTTCAGCATCTATGGGACTGAAATCACACAGGAAATATTTTTTACATAAAAATGCATAAAACCTTGGGAAACTGACTTATACCAAACCAGTCTGCTGGTCCATCTAGTAGGAGAGGGCAACTCTGGCAATGTTTCTGTCAGCAGTCAGAAATTGCAATTTCTCCTAAACCTTCCGCTTCTGCATATCATGCTAAAGCAAAGTGTACGTCCCGCTTTGCACAAGTCTTCTATAAACCAAGATGTGCAGTGAAATAGGGTTGTTGTTTTTTAAAATGTCCTGATGCCTAAATCAGTCCTGGCAGTGGGACCCTGGGACTTCTACGGAAACAAACACGATGTATTTTGCCCTATCTTGGGCCCATTCACACTACACAATCATAGTGCTATTATTCTACCTATTATTCAGCTATTCAGCTGTTAATAATAATAATAATAATAGTATTTATTTATACCCTGCTCTTCAGCCCTAAAGGCTATCAGAGTGGCTTACAATTATTATTTTTAATTAGACAGTTCCCTGCCCTATTATTCAGCTAAATGGTTTACTCGGCCAAGTGGAGATTTGAACCTTGACTCTAGAGTTGTAGTGCAACGCTGAAATCGCTACACCACACTGGATCGCTAATTCTACTTCCCTCAGCCGTCCTTTACGTATCTAGTAGAAATGGTAGATGTATTAGTAGTAGCTGCCTTGAAGTAGCCTGTTGACGTAGCTTGACCGCATGAACTGGATAAGGTTTCCTTAGGCAAGGTATACTCAGAGGTCGTTTGCCATTGGCTTCCTCCCAGATATAGCCTACAGCATCTGGTATTCCTTGGTGATATCCCCATCAAAATACTAAACCAGGACCAGAAGGGATGTAGTGCCTTTACGATATTTCTTAGAAGGCATTCCCACTGTATTCAATAGGGATTACTTCCAGAAAAGTATCCTTCGCAATCAGGGAGACCAGATGTCTTAACCGCAAAGGAGGCACAGCAAAATTAAGGACATTGGAGAAAAATGTAGAGTACAACAAACTAAAAGCTTGAAAACACTCCCACAAATGTAAATCCATGCTTCTTCTCAATCATGCTCAAATTTTGGGATTGCTCCTGGATCCAAGGCAGAAATGGAGGACACATCTTGGAAAAGAAAGATGACTTTTCTGAATGTTGGACATTTAAGGAACATGTGGGGATTTCTAAAACAAAAAGCTTAAAAACACTCATGTAAAGATAAATGAATGCTTCTCATGGACCTTATCACACTAGCAAAATCCCATTCAGAAAAGGGATTTAAACTAGATTTAATTTAAAAAAAAAATAATTTAAATTTAATTAAAAAAAAAACCCCTGAAAATGCAGGACGTTTCTCACATGACATTGCAGCCAAAGTGAAATAACACGAAAATAAATCAAAGGTAAAATGGAGAAAAACAGCAGGTTTTTACTTCCGGGAACTTCTGAAATCCTTCCAAAAGTAAAAAGCTGCCGTTTTTCACTTTGGCAGTAATATCGTGAGACAAACTTCCCACATTTGTAGGTTTTAAAATTTTTATTTAAATTTGGTTTAAATCCCTTTTCTGAATGGGATTTCGCTAGTGTGATAAGGTTATAATTTTTCTTGTGATTTTATGGTGGTTTTAATATTTGTAATTTTACATTGTTTTTAGCTGATGTTTTATTATTTATTTTCTTTAAATTGCAATATGTGTTTAAAATTGTTATCGTGAACTGCCTTGGGTCCCCTTCAGGGAGAATTATAACAGTTTAATCTTTTAAATTGGATTTTAGTTTTATTGAATGCATTTTAATGCTTGCAGCAATTCAATTCTAATTTTAATATGTACTATTTTTGTCTGTTTTTTTAAAACTGTGTATGGTTTTTTTAAATGTTGTAAGCCACCCTTGGGGGTCCCTGAGCCTTGGGAGAAGGGCAGGATATTAATAATAACAATAACAAATAATAATATGATTTATTTATATCCCACCTTTTCCTGAAGGAATCAAGCAGGTTACAAATATGCAACAAAATTCACATTATGCAATGAAATACCCCAATCCCTCTCCCAATCATAAAAAATAATAACAACTTAAATAATAATAACAATATTAAATAACAACAATAGAAGATAGAAAATTTAAAGTAAAAAGAAATAAAGTAAATTTAAAGTAAAAATTTTCTAGAATTAAAAGTGGATTGAGGTGAGACATCTATCTTCTTGGAGCAGACGGAAGCTATTTATTATAATTCTATTTATAATAAATAGAATTTATTACAATAACATTATAATATATAACATTATATAATAATAATAATAATATAATAATAATAAGAATTTTATTTTATTTTGTTTGCATTATAATTAATATCATTATTATATTTATTATAATAAATAAATATAATATATTATAATTTATTATATTTATTTCTTATAAATATATAATATATTATTATTAATAAATTATTAATAACTAATAAGTAATAACTAACTAATAATAACTAATACTAACTAAAATTATAATAAATAAATATAAATAATAATTTATTATATTTATTTATTATAAATAATAATAACAGACTATTAATAATAAATTATTATTAATAATAACTAATAATTAATAATAACTAATAAATTATCATAATAAATATAATAAACTATTATTTATTATATTTATTAATTATAAGTAATAATAACAAATTGTTATTACTATATTATTATTATTATTAGCTAATAATAATAACTACTAATAACTAATAAATTATAGTAAATAAATATAATAAACTATTATTTATTATATTTATTTATTATAAATAATAATAACAAATTGTTATTAGTAAATTATTAGTAGTAATAACTAATAATAACTAATAACTAGTAAATTATAGTAAATAATTGTAATAAACTATCATTTATTATATTCATTTATTATAAATAATAACAAATTGTTATTAATAAATTATTATTAGTAGTAATAACTAGCAATAATAACAAGTAATAACTAATAAATTATAGTAAATAAATATAATAAACTATTATTCATTATATTCATTTACTATAAATAATAATAACAAATTATTATTGATAAATTATTACATTATATAATAAATCGTATTATTATGTAATAAATAAATAATAAATAAATATTTTTTTAAAAATAAATTATATTATTATATAATAAATAAATAATTTAAATAAATAAATTATATTATATTAATTAATATAATACGAATATATTAATAACTTATATTATTATATAATAAATAAATAATTTAAATAAATAAATTATATTATTATACCAATATAATAATAATGTATTAATAAATTATATTATCATGTAATAAATAATAGTATATTATTATTATTATTATTATTCACAACAGAAAGTAAAATAAAATAAAATTCTTAGTCCTGCTGCCAAGGGAGGCTCTTTAGGGATGCCTCCTGGAGAGAAGGCTAGAAGTGTGGCTCCGAATTCTCGCCCCCCCCCACTCCCTCCATCCGCGGGATGCGTCTCCTCCAATCAGGAGTCCGGAGGCTGCGTTGCCAGGCGACCGTTCCAGGGCATCTCCAGGGAGGGGCGTGGCCTGGGTCTCCATGGCGACGGGGACGCTGCTGCTGCTGCAGGGCTGCTGACTCTGAGAGTGGTCCTGGTCCATGGCTCCCTCCCAGCCGAGGAAGAAGGATGGAGGAGGGCCGGCGGGGTCCTCGCTGGAGGGGTCCGGGGTCCGGGTGACTCCTCCGGAGCTCCTCTTCGTGGACGCCTCCCCCGGGGGCTGCTACCGGGCCCCGCTCTGCGTCCAGAACCTCCGGAACCGCAGCTGCTTCCTCCGCCTTTCGCCCCCGAAGAGCCCTCAGGTCAGTGGGAGCCAGGGCTGTGGAATTCTGGGAGCTCAAACTCCCAACTCCCAGAATTCCACAGCCTTGGGCCAGTCAGAGAGTCAAAGGGGTGCCAAACCAGGCTACATATATATATATATATATATATATGGTTATATATAAGCCAGAGAAACTGCAGAACTACATCTCCCACAAAACTACAGCCCCCAGAATTCCCTAGCACTGAGCCAGGGCAGTTAAAGGGGTCTCAAATAAACTGGGTTGTTTCTGCAGTGTGTTAGTTGACAACGCTTCCACTGCCCTGGTTCCCTCCTAGTCCTACTATGGGATGCTGGGATTTGTAGTTTCTTGGGGGTGTCTCCTCCTCACCAGCGCTCTCTCTGACACGGAAAGCTAAGGCCGCATCCGCACTGGAGGGATAATCCGGTTTGACGCCGCTTTAAATGGCCAGGTTCAGTGCTGTGGAGTCCTGGGATTTGTAGTTTGCAGTGTTACCCAAATTCCGTCGTATGATAAACTTCTATGGAGTTTATCAGACGATGGAATTGGGGGGGTATAATGCAATGGCAATCCGAACGCAATCATGGGTTTTACGTTATTGCGTATTAGAGTATCTCACGCAATTTCAGGCAATGGGGGGGTCATTTTCAGGAAATGGGAAGCCATCCTGAATGCATTCCAAACGCAATTAGAATTCACGTAAATTCGCTAAACTAGGGAATTTACGTGAATTTGAATTGGCTCCATTTGAAATTGGGAGAAATTCCTCCCATCTGATAAACTCCTAGGTGCTGGTGTGTTACAAACCTTAAAGAGCTTGTTCTGTTCTTAGGACCTTATCACAGCGGACCGATTCAGATTGAATCTGAAGTCACCTTGGAGTTTTATCAGTCAGGAGGAATTTCTCTCTATCTATTTTGAATGGAGCCAATTTGAATTCACGTGAATTCGCTAGTTTAGCGAATTTACGTGAATTCCAATTGCGTTTGGAATGTGTTCAGAATGATTTCCCATTTCCCCAAAATGACCCCCCATTGCCCGAAATTGTGTGAGATGCTTTAATTCGCAATAACATGAAACACCAAGATTGCGTTCGGATTGCCATTAGATTATACTTCCAGTTTCCGTCATCTGATAAACTCCCTTGAAACCGATTTCTGCGAATTCAGTTGTTACTTTGCATTGACTTTGGATTGGCATTGGAATGGCTTCATAGTAACAGCATTCACGTGTGATAATTCAATGCGCATTCATGTGGATTCACTCAGATGGATGCAGAGTGACTCTGGATTGGGGCTGCAAAAACCCTCGTCTGATATGACAGAAACAAAGCTCCAAGCAAGATCGCATTTAGCCATAGACATCTGCTTTGCGTGTATAGTACATCCTTCCATCATGGAGGGCTTGGGGATGCTCTTTCCTCAACATATTTGGTTCTTTTAGATTTATTTAGGTGTTTGTGTGTGCGTGTGCCTTTATGCCAACTGTCAACTTATGCTGACCCCGTTAATTTCATAGGGGTTTCCTAGGCAAAGAAAACTCACAGGTGGCTTTGCCAGTTCCTTCCTTTGGTCTTCATCCAAGTTCTGAGGAGGGCTGACTCTGCTTAGCTTACAAGGATGATGGAATTTGGTGCCTTTAGGGTATTTAGGCCTATATGTGGTTGTGATCTGGAATGAAATTGACACCAATGAGAAGACAGCACCACAAGAAATTGGGGCCCGAACAGACAGGCCAAAATAAAACTGCTTTGGGTCACTTTGGAGGTATACTCTTTAAATGACACATGCAACTTAAGAGGCCAGAAGCTGCTCCAGAAGCTGTGCTCTAGTCCTTAGGGCTGGAGCGCAGCTTTGGTGCTGCTTCCAGCCTCTTAGGACACATGCATCATTTAAACAGCATACCTCCAAAGTGACCAAAAGCAGCTTTATTTTGGCCTGTCTGTTCGGGCTCTAATGAAATTAGGAACCCAGAAGTGGTTGGTGGATGTTAAAGTGTTGGAAGGAAACACAGTCCAGTGATCATGAATCCCAGAATCCATGGCAGAGCATCATGCTCCCTCTAAGACTGGGCTTGGGTGGACAGCCCCTCATCAGGCAACTCCTAGACAGTCAAGCCACCCCAGGAATTATTATTCCTAAGTGTACTAGGGAATATTATTTTGCTATTGCTTTCATAGTCCATTGTATCCTCAGCAATGTTCTCCAGCACATCTCTAATGAGTTGATTTTGTTTCTGCCAACGTTCTTCGCCGTCCAGCTCTCACGTCTATACACGGTGATGGAAAATTCAATGGCGCAGGGCCAAATGAGGACATTACCCCTAAATAAGAACTTCAACCCCCGCAATTTTCCTTCAGTTTTTAAATTTCTACAATTCCACAGAGTGAGACACTGAAAAATTGTTCACACTTAGAACTCTTGCATTTGTTGTGTTTGCATTTCCTTGGTAATTTTGCTGAACTTACTGCAGTGTTAGAAATGTAGAAACTGGACAATTTGACAGAGGGCCAGAATTCTTGTTTGCAGAGACAGTGTCCCCATGTTGCCCTCCCCTCACTATGGCTCCATCGCCATTTTGCTTATCTCTCCTGTTATTACTGTTCATGGTGTTGTGATCCCAGTGCAGTTCCTTCTTCCTTCATTCTCTTTTTCATCCTCAGTTGTTGGCCAAACTAGTAGAAAAGCCCACAGGAAAACAACAATAACTCTACACCTGAAACAATTATTTCTTTTAAGATTATATGTTTGTTTACCACAGTTACAGAGTTGCAGAGCAGTAGTGCCAGTCAAAGTTCATGGCTCTTTGTTATTGATCAGACACACAGTTTATGTTACCCTGGTGAAATGAAACTGATTTTGTTTGTTGAACTGAGAATTGAATGATTTGATTTGCTCATTGTTTATTTTGTAGTTCAAATTGATTGTGGAAAATCCAAAGAAACCTGTCGCTTCTGGTCTTCACATAACAGCCACGGTGGAATATCGTCCCGACAGTAAGGAAGACCTTCAGGATAGGCTACTTCTTCATGTAGGAAAAAAGATAATTGAGATTCCTATAACAGGGTATGGCATTGAAAGATACAATTTTCTTGGTTTGCTTTTGCCTGTCTACTGATAATAATACTTAGTTTTTAAAAAACGAATTGGCTTGCAAGACTGGGCCGGAACTGAAAGGCATCACACAGTATTATGATTTAAAATGAGTGGGAATCATATGTTCCTCTAGATATTGTTGGACTACAGCTCCCAGTAGTCCTAGGTAGTACAGCTAAAGATGACGAATACTGGCAGCTGCAGTCCAGTAACATCTGGAGGGCTGCATGAGTTCCAACCTGATTTTAAACAAGGCATTTTATGGTTATTCAACCATTCACCAGTGATTGCATATATTCCATACTCTCATCCCTTCCCAACATATATCTTCCCTAGTTTTTCATGGGTTTTTCAGGCTATGTGGCCATGTTCTAGAAGAGTTTATTCCTGACATTTCACCAGCATCTGTGACTGGCATCTTCAGACAATCTTCATTCTCTGAAGATGCCAGCCACAGATGCCAGCCACAGATGCAGGATTTCCCCATGATTGATTTGTTGCTGTTTATTGCATGTTTATTCATGGGATAATGGCTCTTTAATCACGATGTGTATGAAAACCTTAATTGCAATTGCATGATTTTCACAGGATAATCACTGTTTAAAGCCCCAATTTCCCCTGTGTGATAAAGTCCAATGTTGGAACTGGCTTAAACTGTTGAAAGGTGTTCTGTGCTAGGGAAGAAACCTGTACTTCCAAGTGATGTTTTATTCTTAGATTATTCTAGAACTTAGTACAAGTGCTTAGAAGTAAACTCCATTGAGGATTAAAATGCACAGCAGGAAGTCAGTCTTATACTTGGGTCTTACTCTCAGATAAATGTGTATAATGGTAGAATGGGAATTGGGTGCCCCTCAAGAGTTGTGGAACTTCATCTCCAGTATTCGTTATAATTAACTGTAGATGAAGCTGCTGGGTGTTGAATTTCAGCAAACTCTGCAGGGCCCCACAATTTCCACACCAGTATACCAGACTGTAGCCTAAAACATTTTGAGATTTAACTACAGTCTCACCCTGACTATGGGTGTATTCACACTGCCGAAATAAACCAGTTTGACACTACTTTGACTTCCATGACTCAGTGCAATAGAATTCTAGGATTTGTTGTTTGGTGAAATATTTCCTTCCCTGTCAAGAGAGTTCTAGTTTTCTGCCAGACTACAAGTCCCAGAATTCCATAGCATTGTGCCATGGATGTTAAAGTGGTTACGCTCTGCTTTATTTCTGCAGTATGGCAGCTGCCTGTATTGTACTTAGAATTTCTTGGATCTTGTGAAGTAATATTAAATTGAAAGTTGTATAATGGCCATTACAATATAAGCAAATTACAGTTTGCTTATATTATATAAAATTATTTTGCCCATGTATTAAATATCGTGTTGAACTTTGAGCACAAGTAGATCAGCTGTATTTTAATAATATATTTTTGATGCAAACTTTTTTCAAGCTAATTAAAAATACAGTTGTAATCCAATGTGATTTTTAATCCAATGTGATTAAATTGTCCTTAAGTTACCATAATGACAAAAAGACAGTGACATTTTAATAAACCTCTTCCATTTGCAGATGTTGCTGCTAAATTGGCTTACATAATTAAATTGTGCATTTGTTTAAAATAGGATGTAAACATTTTTTTTTACTATCTAAAACATTTATAAATAAATAAGTCCAAAAATAAATGACATAAAACTAATTAAAGCTGTGGTTTATTGTAGACTAATCCCATGCTGCTGCCTAGAAGTTGAACCGGAGATAAATTTTGGCACAGTGATTGCTAACAGTAAAGTAATTAATACAGAGTTTAAAATTACTAACTGTGGATCATCTCCAGGTAAATACTCCCTATGTGGTTAGTTAGTTTTAATTTTTTGATGTATTGGTCTAGTTTGAATGAGAAGGAAGCTTTTTTGGGCCCAAGAGAAACTGGTCCCTCTTTACTCATATTTCCACAAGGTTGCTTCTTGGCTGGCTTTGACTGGAGTGACTGAACGAGAATTTGTTTTTTATAAAGTGTTTTAATGAAAAATCCTGATTTGCTAAACCATGAGCTCTGTGTATCCACACTCTGCCCCTTTGCTGCTGCTGCTGCAATCCTTTGTTAACATGCACGAAGAAGCCATGAAGCCACAATTAACCAGCTGCAGGTTGAGAGCTAAGGTTCATGGCTATTAAGTAAGCCTGGACTTCAGATGGCATAAAGTTGGTTTTCTGTTTTAGCTTGTTTGGAACCGTAGTTCACAGATCTTGGGAAACCATTGCTTAACTGTGATTTCCTGATTTGTTCTGACACATATGTGAAGGATTCATATGTAAATGGGCTGTGCTGATAGTCAGAACTCATAGGTACGCAAGTGAGTGAGTCTGGATTTGATTTGAAACTTATCTAGTATATTGATGTATTTTCTGCCTGCTATATATGTAATGAGCATCTTATTTATGTTACTGTTATTGGGCCTTTCTAGCTTTGCACATTAGTAGGCAAGAAAAGTTTTTTCCCCCCTCTTTGTTTTTTTCTGTACTAGCTTTCAACATATGGGTTTTGTATAATTGTGTATGCATGTTTATTGGGGAAGGGAAAACCACAATTCACATTCTATAGATGGCCATTTTGACTTGAACACACTTTCTTATATTTGTTGCATTTTTAATTGTCTGCAGTGGATTTACTGTGTGTCTCCCCCTTTCATTTTTCCATCTATCAAACGACACCAATTTTCTTAAGAGTGTTTCTACATGCTCCATTCCTTAATAATGTGCTATGTGTCTATGACTATGCACATGATTTGATGAGTATTCTGAAGCTGCTTACTTACTTGTTGCCAATTTATTTATGAATTTGAAGATTGTCTTTTAGGGCATGACCCTTACAAGCCAATTTTTACGTAATAACAAAGCATATAAAATATATTAAAATAAACAGAATAAATTGAAACAAACAATAATGTTTGAAAGTACAGTTTGAGTCTGGGCTGTACTCTGATTATCTTTGTTGGTGTGGGGTCATGTTTGCTGGGCAAGTGCCAGAGGATGTGAAATAACATGGTGTCAGAAATGTCAAAGATTGATTTTAAATTCTCGTGACCAAACAGAACAAAGCTTACTTACAAATTTCTGATAGTTTATGGAGAATCAATTTAATAAATATGTGCTCAGTTAGGCCCTGTACAATCTGGCACTTTGGGCTGGCCTGGGGGCAGAGTTGGGGCATAGCGTCTACACGATGCAAGCCTTGGCTCTGCTCCCAGGGTGCTGTGATGCCATGTGCTGCACCAAACTGTGTGCGTTGTCATGGTGCTCCTCCGGCACTGCGTGACATATAGCTGCACCTATCATGCAGGGCGTAAAAAGGAGCTGCTTTTTGTGGCTCCTTTTCGTGCCCTGGAGAGGCCAGATCGGGGCTGTGGTGTGTGGTTGCTGAAGCCCCGATCTGGCTGAAAAAGGGGTGGCTGGAGGCTGCCCCTTAGTTTATAATTGTCAGCCTTTCTGGAATAGACTTTGTTTCTTTCCTCTTCCTCATTTTTGACATATGCAATATTCAAAGACCCTTCATTATGAGAAGACAGATGGGGATGGGGACCTTATGGAGCAGACATCCTAGGAAAAAGAACTGTGCATCTTTGTCTATCACTTGGGCTGACTTTAGGCTGCTTGTGAGTAGAGTCTGAAAAATGCTGAAATTAGTTGTTTTCATTATATTGTGCATCAAATGTTTTCTTTTAAAGGTACATTTGCCATAAAATATAAAGGAAGCATTCCCATTGTTATAGAACCAGCCAATGGAGTGGTGGAACCTGAAGCAGTACAAGTGGTTAAAATGGAGATTTGTACAGATGTACCCAGAACAATTAATCAACCTGCCATGTAGGTCTATTGTTACTACAATGAAGTGTTCTTTTTCTTATTTTAAAATTTTATTTTCTTGAATATTCTAGATCAGTGATTCCCAAAGTGAGCAGTACACCCCGCCCTGTGGGTCAAGGAAAAGATCCAAGGGGGCAGTGAGAGAGAAAGGGATGGCGGGGGGGGGGGGTGATGAGCATGTGGCTGGGGGGGGGGGGGCTTGAGTCAAGGTATTGGTGCTCAAGAAAGACATGAGGAACCAGTGGCCTATAGGACCATGGTGGGGGTGAGGCTTGCAAAAAAAATTTTCAGCGTCCCTTAAAACCACCACACAAGTTTGCTGATCACTTTGTGAGGTGGTGTCTCCTGCTCTTTGCCTGCCTTCATGAGCTAGCTTCCTTAGTTGCATCTTTTGCTAGTAGTAGTAGCAGTGGCATTTGGGAAACTCTTGTGAGGCTTGGACACAGGGCATCACTTCTATGGCTTGAAGTAGCTCCATTTTGGGACAGACTGACTGGAGCAAAGAGCTTGTGGTGGTATGGGAGAAATAGTGGCAAAAAAGGAGTACCTGATCATGGCATCCCATACCTGATCCCGATTTCTCCCGTACTTTGCAAAGAACAGGATCCTATTCTTTGCAAAGTAAGGGAAAAGTCCAGATTAGGTATGGGATGCCATGATCGAGTACAGGATGCCTCCTGCCTGGGCATGGAGGTGTGCAATAAAATCCATGTTTAAAAGTTTTCATCCCGTGCCTACCTCGGGAGGGAAGGACAAAAAAGGGCAGTGTAATAAACTCCATTGTTACTCTCAGTTGCAATCTATTCTGGAAGGATAACCTGTGTTGGAAATGAGAAACTTTAAGTAGACGTAGCTCAGCTTTTTGTCCTAAGGTGGCTCTCTTTAAATAAGAAGCTGTACAGACTGCCCCTAAGGGATGGCCTGCAGCTGCCTGCAGCTGCGCCATATCGGGGCCATGGCAACTGTGCCACAGCCCCAATCTAGCCTTTCCAGGGCACAAAAAGGAGCCGCAAAAAGGCAGCTTTAAGGTGCTCCTTTGGAGCTGTGTCGTGTAAACTCAGCACCAGAGGAGTGTCATAATGCTGCACATTGTGTGGAGCATCTTGCGGGGTCACAGAGTCAGGGCGTGCGTTGTATGGATGCTATGCCCCGAATCCTCCGCCAGGCTGGCCTTAATGGCTGGTCTGCATAGCCCCTAAGTTATTTGTCTTATGTGAATGTACTTAGGTTTTTAGATTCATTTAGTGCAGGACATCTTTGGACATCCAGTTGTTTTGTCTTACAGTTCCTAGAAACTTCATCCAGCATGGACAATGGGAGGAAATTGTGAAAGATGTGAGCCAAAATGTCTGCCAAGCACAAGATTTTTTGCTCTCCTCATTTTAATCAATATGCAATATTCAATGGCAAAAAGTCAACACTCAGTAAAAACTTCCTTGATTTGCATTTGGCATATTCCTTGATGTTACAAATTGGGTATAAAGAAATAAATACATTAGTAACTCTTCCTTTTGCCTGAATAATTACATGACATCTGGTTTGATGGGAAGCAGTGAATCTAAGTGTGCATCAGTCCTGTGAAAATAATGTAGTTTAACACCATTTTAACTACCATGGCTTCATGCTATGCAATCTTAGAATTTGTAGTTTTGTGAGACACAAGTACTCTTTGGCAGAGAAGGCTACAAACCTTGTAAAATTATAAATCCCAGGATTCTGTAGCATGGAGCTAGAGCACTGAAATTCGAGTCAATCAGCATTATTTTTACAAGTGTAGATACATCCTGAATGTGACACACACATATATTTGGCACATCTCACCACTGGTGTGCCACCTAACTAATAATTTTTCTTTTTCATTCTTGTTGTGGAATACTTAAAGTAGGCAAATTTCATAAGTTTCAGCTAGACATTTGTTTATCATTTAGGTGCTGCAATAAAGCATAGAGATCTGTAAGATTACTACTGAACTCTAACTTGTTATCTTTTGCTTTTACCCAAGTGTGGAATTGCAGGGGCAACCCAGTGTTGAAGTAATGATTAAAGCTAACATAGTGGAGCAAATTCTTGAGCTTTTGGGCGTGCCTCATTCAGACACAATACATTGTGTGGATTTTGGATGTGTCTATTTTGGAACCTCCAAGACTGAAGAAGTTATTCTTCACAATAAAAGCCCAGAGCCCATGGACTGGGTAGCTGTTCTGCAGGATAATGCTGTTGGCACAGAGATGGTAAGGACGCCTCTGATTACTTTTTATCCAGAAAACATCCAGGGGTAGCCATGTTGACCATATAGCAAATCTAGCCATTTTGCTGTTTCTTTTAGTTAAGATGATATGGAGGGACATATCTTGCAGGCTGTCACCTTCTCCTCCTGGCCATGGGGCAACTGGGAAAGTCTCAGAGTCCAGAAAATTTAACATCCATTTGCAATGCAAAAAAGATACTTCTTTTTCAATCCAATATGTCTCCATCCTTTGTGGGGCCATGGGCCCCTTTGTAGGTAAAGGACACTGGATTTCTCAAGAAGTCTTCATGCTTTTGCATCAGGAAAACTTTAGGTGGTGTTGAGGTAAAACATACCAATCCAGTCCATATTTAAGAAGAAAAAAAATGTTTTACCTTTGTTGGAGTTTGAAACCTTAAATAGGAAGATCCCAGTCCACTGCCTCAATCTCTAGGATTCCCCTGTTGTGGCTATAATGTGGTATCTTAAAATTTGGATTTTTGATTGGATTTGTTTACTTTTGTCCTGCATTTTGATACATATTTATTCATAAGAAGGGTTTTCCTTCTTCATTTATAGCATACTTGGAGGCTAGTCCAAGAGTAAAGAGATATTTGTATTTTCCCTTTTGGGTTCACATTCTAAGTTACTGCCTGAATGCCAGCTGCCACCCTAGTTTTCTGTCACATTCTAGTGTGAACCAGAAGTGGAACCTGAAGTTCAGATTTTACTGGGTTTGAAGTCAGAACACATTTAGAGAGAATATTTAGCTCTCTGATGTGCAAGTGCAATTCTCCCCCCCCCCCCCCCCAAAAAAATAAGTGAATAGTTGGCATCCACTCTTGGTAGAAGGAGAAAGAGGCTCTACAACTGGGCAAAAAGTTATGGTGGAGCCAAAGCCTGATAATTGCCCTGGTGTTTTGTGGCTTGGCTTGTACCAAAAGTCAATTAGAGGCCTTAATACATCTCTGTATACAGGGCACACATTGCAACCTCCACCCCTGGATTCTTGTAATACATGGGTTTCCCCTTTAGATATGCTTTGCTTGTCATATCAATGGACCACTGCTAGCATATAATATACTGTAGAAAGTTCTTATATTTTAAAAATAGATATGCCAGTTATGTATACAAGATTTATATCCAAGACTAGGTGGAGTCTAGTTGTAGGGACATGCTTTCTCTAACTTTTTTTTTTATAATCCTTTGCCATTCTTTCAATACTGGAGTTTATTTTATTCTTTCTTTGTTGTTTTTGTATGTAACATAACTGTAGCTTTATTTGTGTTTCCATTTGTTTGTTTTCCCTTCGGGTGAATATCAAATTTCTGTATATTTTGAATTTTACAATTTCTTATAGGGTACAGATATTCAGAAAAGTACAGATGCTGTTTTGAAAGACTTGCATCGCACTGATGGAAAGTCTGAAGTTGACATTTCCACTTTGATTGCCTGTTTTCCTAATGAAGGAACACTACAACCTTATCAAAAAATTGTTGTAACTCTTCGTTTTAGTCCAAAGTAAGTGGGTAATGTAAATTCAACTACAATGATCAGTGTAATAAAATGTGATATAAATTATTTTAAAACAATCCTAAAAGTTTGTGCCTCTACTTCCTCAAGACAGCATTTGTTATCTTCATAGAAAGTAATTTTTTAATGAACTTGTTATTTCTTTCTAGATTATAGGAAAATTTGGTATTCAGAAACTAATGGCATAGACATACATCCTCCAATACATCCCCAAGCCACAGGAGGAGAAAGGAAGGGGAAGGACCCTGTTTACTTTGGTTACCTGGCTGAAGCCAGAGCCTGATATTAGCAAGCTCAAAATGATGACTGCTGCAGTTAAAAATATTGAGGACCGTGCAGACACTGTGATAAACAGTGGTGCAACTAGGTACTATAAGGCCCTGGAGTTAATGAGGATTTTTCCACTGTAGCCCAAACGCCAGGCATGGGGAGAGGATTGGGAGATCTGGAAAGGCAGCAGACAAGCCAAAGCCTGGAGGAGTTTGCCAGCCATTCTCCCTCCCTGTAACAGAGGACAAATCAAACAGGAGACAGCCCTGTCACTCATAGGACAACTTGATAGGGTAAAGGTTGGACAGTCAGACCTTGGCCAAATAGGTCACTTTATCTCCTTGGAGGCAAATACAGCCCCAAGAGAGGAATCCTATCAGGCTACCTTCCAAACCAGGATGGATATACTGGGGCAGCAGCTTACTCCTGCTGTGTCTGAGCCTGGTAGCACACCAGTGTCTAGTCTTTGCTGGCTCACTTCTCGACGACAACCCTTGGGGCCTGATAGAGCCATATCACATCCTCCAGCAAGAGTATTGCCTGTGTTCCCTCATCTACCCAAAGTGATCAGTTCTCCAAACTCTCACTAAATCCTGGACTTGAGTCTAAAACCACTTATCTTTCAGAGGGGCCTTACTCAAAGATAACTTATTTAAACCAGATTGAAATCCATGAAAATGTACTACCAGCTGGGACATTGTCATGTGGCAATGTGGTCAGTTTGTGTGCCAGATCATATAACAATTTACTAGAAAGAACAGTATTGTCTAGAGTCACGCCACCATGTCCAGGAGTCAAAGCCTTAAATGTTTGACTGTCCCTTTGTGTCCAGTCCTACAGTAATCTTCAACTCTAGTGACTAAGCAGCTGGCTGTGAAGGCCACAGCATGGATCTTTCCCCCTGATATGTGGCTCATATGCCATGATGCAAATGTGAAGGGGTCTAAAAAGGGTCTAAAAAGTCCTAGCCTTGTAGCCTATTTTTAGCCTGGAAAGCCTAAAAAAAGAATGCAAGTAAGAAAGAAAAGGAAAGTGTTTGCAGCCATGTGATGGTCAGATTTTGTTATATTGGGAGACACCTGAAATGTATCCAGTGAATGATCAAAACAACTGAGTAGAACCAGCTACGAGCTCATGATTTAATAAATAAAGGTAGTGTTGACACATGAGCATGTCCAGAGGACGGCGACCAAAATGGTGAAGGATCTGGTAACCATGCTCTATGAAGAGAGACTTAGGAAACTGGGTATGTTTAGCCTGGAGAAGAGAAGGTTAAGATGTGATATGATAGCCCTGTTTAAATATTTGAAGGGGTGTCATATTGAGGATGGAGCAAGCTTGTTTTCTGTTGCTCTAGAGAACAGGACCCAGAGCAATGAATGCAAACTGCAGGAAAAGATATTCCACCTCAATATTAGGAAGAACTTCCTGACAGTAACAGCTGTTTGACAGTGGAACACACTCCCTCAGAGTGTAGTGGAGTCTCCTTTGGAGGTTTTTAAACAGAGGCTGGATGGCCATCTGTCTGGGTTGCTTTGATTGTGAGTTCCTGCATACCAGGGGTCTCTTCCAACTCTATGATTCTATGAGGAAATCTCATAGATGTGGAAAGCTTAATTATGACATTTCCTAACATTTTTATGTTATACTTGTTGGATATTATAAAATTATATGTCTGTGAGTATTTTCACCCACAGGAAGATAAAATTGTGAATTTTACAGGCAGCTGAAAAGGGACCAGGACATTGAGAGAGTGCCACCAAGACAAGATTATGCTATCTTTCTGAGGTTTGAAGTGGTGGGAAGTAAAGATGACTTCTTAAAAGCAGTGTGTAGTGAGGATATATCCACTAAAGGTATGGTATTGTTACATACATACATACATACATACATACATACAATACATAACTGTGAAGTCAAAGGCTTTCATGGCAGGCATCCATAGGTTTTTATGGGTTTTTCAAGTTATGTGGCCATGTTCTAGAAGAGTTTATTCCTTATGTTTCACCAGCTGGCATCTTCAGAGAATGAAGATTCTCTGAAGATATCAGCCACAGATGCTGGTGAAATATCAGGAATAAACTCTTCTAGAATATGGCCACATAGCCTGAAAACACACAAAAACTATAAAAAATAACTGCCTTTGAATTTTTAAGGAAGAATAAGGAAATTTGAATAAGCTGTATACAAAAACACTATATTATGAACATATCAATAATAGGAAAATGCAGACTTCTGATTATAGATTGACAAAAATCTTAGGCTTCTGATATAGTTGAAAAATATTTTAACAAAAGACATATACATATAATTAATTCTTATTACTCTTCCCTGTTGAACTTCTTGGAGGTGCACTTCAGTCACAAATACTTATATGAAGTAACAATCTGAAAATTTATGCCAGACCAAAGAAAGAAACAGAGCACTGTCTTGTACAAGAGACTTTAAAAGGTGAAAAATTATGACTGGGGAAGCTGTTTTACATCCCTATTTTTGAGATCAGATAGAATCATATAAAATAAAATTGTTGTCCTTGAGTTAAATAATTCTACATCCAAATTTGGAGTGGTGACATAAAAACACAAATAGCCAGATGTACCAGTCTTAGTCAGTACAGGTATGCCTGACTTAACTGTGGCCTGAAACAGGCAGACAAAAAAGTCACCTTCCACATGATTTGGGGGTTTGACGATTAGATGACGCATGCCCCCAAACTGGGCTGAAGCCACCTTGGGGTTGTTTTCTCCTTCTTTCTCCAGTCCATTTGGGACCGCAGCAGTGGATGTCCTTGGGGTCCCGGTCTGTGGCCCCAGAGCAATCAGGCCAGGAGCAGCTTCTGGCCGCTCCTTTCTGCCTGTGTGTTTCACCCCAAAGTAGATGTGTTCCTGGGAGTTACTGCTTTAACAGAAAATTTGGTACCGGAAGCAGAAATAAGTCAGAGACATTACAGATAGGTTCCTACACCACAAAAAAGAAAAACAGTTTAACATGTATCAGAAAAATCCCCCCGCCCCCCACAACTAACAGTAGACACATGTGAAATTAAACAACCACGGGCCTGCCTGCAAATAAAATGATCTCCCCCTGTTCCCACTGTGATGATGATTCCAGATGATTCAAGGCCCACATGTTGGTTCTGGACTGAACGGTCTGCATGACGTCTGGCTGGTTCAGCATCAAATTTGCTCTATATCACCTTTATAATGTTTTTTAAAACTCACCTTTTGCTCTGGATCATTCTGGAAGATTCAGAGCCCTTCCTTGTGATGCCAGGAGGCTGTTTACAATGCACTCCACTGTGCCATCTGATGCTACAGCTGTGGCAGCAAATCACTTACTCTGAGATCAAAACAAGGTGCCCAGCCAGGCAGTTCTGACACTGGGTGGCCATTTGCACACATGTCCTGCTGTGCCATCTAACACTGCTATGGCGAGCCCCAGCTAATGAAGGATTGTCAGGGCAGTTCTGGGGCCAGAATACTCCAGGCTGTGGGGCTGCTCCTGGAGTATACTGATTCATGTGGATCCAGTCCAGATCATGTAAGCCTTGCATAAGTAAACAAAAACATTTTAAACCTAGAGGTCATTTGAAAGCTTCTGCAACAATGCATCTGGGCTGCTTTTTTTTTCTTTCAGCACCCTGCACTTTCTTGATTGCCCTTATCAGATGAGGGTTTTTGCAGCCCCAATCCAGAGTCACTCTGCATCCATCCAAGTGAATTCATATGAATGCGCATTGAATTATCACACGTGAATGCTGTTATTATGAAGCCATTCCAAAGCCAATCCAAAATCAATCCAAAGTCACCCCAGAATTCAGTGAATGCGCATTGAGTTATCACATGTGAATACTGTTTCTTCACCCCAGAATTCAATGAATTCAGTAACAACCGAATTCACAGATATCAGTTCCAAGGTCACTTCAGATTCAATCCGAATTGGTCTGGTGTCATAAGGTCCCATGATTTCCATTTTGGTGGCCAAATTTATAGATCTGTGCCTTTAAATTTGCTGGGGGTAGCTTGTGAAGCAGGCTTAACTGCTGTCCCTTTTCTATGTTTTTGCTGTTCACCCATACTCAGTAAGGGCTTCCAGAGCCACCTGCTGTTTGCATGCCTGTTGTAGGCAGGCAAATAACCAACAGCAACATTGACTATAATAGAATCCCATTCTTTCCCAGCTCAAGCTTTATTGCATTGTTTACTGAAGACATGCTGCTCTGTTTCTCCAGCCCTCTTTAATGATTCATCCAAATGTATCAACAGGGAAATACCTGGGAGAGGGATGGGCAAGGATAAAAACATTTTGTAAAAAGGAGCTTCTTTCTTAGATGCTTTGTTAACTAAGGAGTTTATCAGACAGGAGGAATTTCTCTTTATTTCGAATGGAGCCAATTGGAGCCAATTGGAATTCACGTGAATTCGCTAGTTTAGTGAATTTACGTGAATTCCAATTGTGTTCAGAATGCGTTCAGAATGACTTCCTGTTACCCGAAAATGACTTCCCATTGCCCGAAATTGTGTGAGATGCTTTAATATGCAGTAACGTAAAACCCATGATTGCATTCGGAATGACTTCCCTTTTTCCCATGAAGACCAAGCTGGTACAGACCTCCCAGAGGGCTTTTTCGGCTGTCGCCCCCAAGTTGTGGAATGACCTGCCGGACGAGATGCGTCTCATTACATCTTTAGAAGGCTTTAAAAGAGCCCTAAAGACGCATCTCTTCCGGCAAGCCTTTCCAGAGAATGTGAATATCCCCAGCTCCATACCTAGGTTTTAAGGGCTTTTTAAATCTTTTCCTGCATTTTTCTCCATACAACCTAAGCTGGGTCCACTCCCTACTATTGTGTATTGCTGTTTTAATCTATTATGTTTTTTAACTCCATTGTGATTTAATTCTTTTTTAAGGGAGGGTGGTAAGGGTAAGGAAGGGGTATTTTAACTTGATATTGTTTTAACCTCTGCTGTACTCCGCCCCGATTGCTTGTTCAGAGGGGCGGAATAGAAATAAATATTATTATTATTATTATTATTATTATTATTTTGCCTGAAATTGCATGAGATACTTTAATACGCAATAACACGAAACCCCATGATTGCGTTAGGATTTCCATTAGATTATAAACGTCTGATAAACTCCTAAAATATTCCTGTATATCATAACTGCAGTTACAGTGTGTACACTTTAGACTAGTGTGTCAATTATGAGAATGCTTGTATTGGCCCTGTTTGTAGATCACTTTAAATGAGGAATTCTGTGTAGCACATCCTGCTCACACATGTATGCTGATAAACAAATCAGGTAAAGATAACTTAGTGTTGTTGCTGAAGCCAGGATTATGGTATATAAACTGGGGTTACAAATTAGATTTAAACCAAAGATTTCTTGTGAGTTTAGGAATTTTTGCTTGTTTTAGTACAGTAAGCCATAATCCCTATTTCATATGTTCACAAGGCTCCTTATACATGCTTTGGCTACTTGCAAGTGGAAGAAAAGAAGAGGAGGGTCCCATTGTGGTGTCTTGGTTTAAAGTGATGTGCAAATAGATCCATTGTATCTGCCTCCTTGATTCATTACAAATAACTAAAAGAGCACAATTCATGTCATTCTGAGTGGCAGTTTAGTATCAGCATGTTTTGCAGATATCCTTGGTTCTTGCTAAAACTTAAAGTCTTCTGTTCATGCTCATAATGACAGGACAGACTTCTGGAGTATGGTAAATTTCCCCCTTTCTTGCTTCTGTGCCACTACTTTCTGGCTAATGTGGCAGGAGGTTTTCCAATTTTGCAGGTATTTGGCTGTGAATTTGGGGTCTATTGATATTAATAATTACATTAATATGGATGTGAGAGCTGGACAGTGAAGAAAGTCAATAGAAAATCAATTCATTTGAGAAGTGATGCTGGAGAAGAGTGCTAAGAATGGCATGGATGGCCACAAAGACAAACAAATGGGTCCTAGAGCAGATCAAATCCAAACTCTTCCGTGGAAGCAAGGCTTAACAGACTGCCCAAAAGGGGTGGTTTGTAGGTGCCCAGAGTAGTGCCGGACTGGGGCCTGGGCTGCCTCACCAGCAGTATTTGCGGCCCCAATCCTCTGCTTCCCCAGGCCATGGAGAAGTGGCAAATTGCTGCTTCTCCGTGGCCTGCAGCAGGTGCCCTAGGTGCCTGCTGCCCCCCGCCATGCACAGCGCTCCCGAGGGGAGAAAGGGGACGCTGCTGTGGCCCCTTTCTCCCTAGCCTCCTTGGCATGGCCGTATGAAGGCTATACCAAGGACGCAAGCATCAAGAAGGAGCTCCGTTTCAGAGCTCCTTCTTGCGCCCCAGAAAGGGTGCCATAGGCACCCTCCTGTGGTGTGATGATGTCAGGCACGTGCTGCACTGTCTAAATGTGGCACATGCCATGACATCATCGGCACACATGTGTATGGATGGGGTGATGCAAACATGGCGCTGTCCATACATGCTAGGGCTGGGGAGTGTGCGAATGCTGAGCGCTCCCCGGCCCTATTCACGCCCCAGGGACGGCCATTTTGTACTGGGCCAGTGTGACTAAATTGAGGCTGATGTACTTTGGCCACATCATGCAATAGCATGACTCATTAGAAAAGGCAATTATGCTAGGAAAGGTGGAAGGCAGTAGAAAGAGAGGAAGACTGCACACCAGATGGTTAGACTCAATTAGAGAGGCCACAGATCTGAGCCTGCAAGGCCTGAGCAGAACAATAGAGGATAGACCGGGTCTTGGAGATGTCTCATTCACAGGGTTGTCTTGAGTCAAGGTCAACTCAAAGGCATTTAACAACAACAGTAATAAAATATGCTTTTCTTGAGAGTTTCATCTATTTCTAATGTTTAGTCACTGCTCTATAATATTCAAACTTTTTCTTTCTGAGGAGTTTTGAGATCAATTTCCTTTTTGCATGTGGTATATTGTTTGTTTGTCTGGATCATCTTTTATTTTATTTTTTTAAACTGGTCTCTTTTTTATTTTCCTTTAGAAGATCGATAACTCTACTCAAAACACATGAGAGTCTCATTCATGGTTCATTTTGCAAGGAGCAATGTCTGGGTCATCTTTTACATGCTAAGTTTATGCTTATGTCCCTGTAGCTGGGGTATTATAAAAACATTATTGTATGAAAAAATTCTAATTGGGGATTTTATGTGCAATCATGAATTATAATTCGTTGTTATTTGCTTTAAGCCTTTTGGAAGTAATAGGCTTATACTAATGTACTCTCTGTATAAGTAATTATTTATAAAAGAAGGAAGATGTATAAAGACTATCATTTTCTATATATATAATATGTATACACATGGTCACATACTTCCCGTAGGACATGACAATATTCTTTTGTCTCAATCTCTTTTGCAGTCAATAATCCTCATCAAGTTGAATTGGGTTTGAGAGGTTCAGGACTTCCAGTCATGCTGACATTCATCCCAGGACCCATTGTTAATTTTATGCAGTGTTACATGGGTGAACATACAGATATTGTTTGTACACTCAAAAATGAATGTGGTGATCTTCCAGTGTCATATACTTTCCGTAAGATTGCACATTTCAATATTTGTCCTGAAAAGGGAAAAATAAAACCAAAATCTACCCAGGTACGATATATTTTTCTTCCATTCTATGTAGAATTTGTCAGATACTTACTGTATATACTTGTGTATAAGTTGACCTCATGTAAAACTGAGGGCAGGTTTTTGGGCCAAAATTATAGATTTTGACATAACCCATGGATAAATCAAGAGTTAAACTTATAGCCATGTAATGAAAGTGGGGTGGCCAGAGAAATGTGCAGGTGGGAGGCATACTGGGACTGGGACGTCCTGGTAGGTACCTGCTCCTCTCGTTCTGCGGAGCCTTTCTCTTTTTGGGTGTGGAGAGGGTAAAAAGATTTAAAATCCAGTTTTCTCAACAAAATAAACAGAGAACTCTTAGAGCTTGAGCAGGGTTGAGGGGAAAGACATTCCTTGCTGTCACTGTGACTGCTTCATCCCACCCAAAGAGGGGACCTGGGCTGCCTTTGTCATAGGCAATGCAGAGCAGTTCTGGGGTGGTGAGAGGCACCATTTCTGTCTCACCTCTAGCGAGTGTACCAGCCACCCAGATGCAGTGCTTCTATTGATTCCATTGCAAGAGAACAAAGAACGGGCAGTCAGGGTTTGTCGTTTTTAAGCTGCAGGGACCTAAAAGAGAAAGGCTCCCCATGAGGAAGGGAACAGGCACTCACCAAGCCATGCTAGACATAAGAAGAGGCTGAGGTGAGGGTTCCTCTGCCTTGAGTTTGTGGTTGGTTGAATCTGGGAATCCTGAGCCTGTAGATACAGTGAGCCTACTGTACTTACATTAACTCATGGATAAATTCACCCATTTGGGGGGGGGGGTTGTTTTTTGATGAAAATGTCTAAGCTTGTACACCAGTATATGCGGTACTTAGGAACCATTGTGCAATGTTATATTATAAATTAGCTACTGATCTAAAGTAATATTACTACAACAATGTTAATGTGAATTAATGGTGGGGGTGGCACTTAAAAAACAAATTGCTTTTAAAGCAAAGGAGAGAAATATTTCATTCAGTGCAGGATACTTTGCATCTTGTTTCTTAATGCACGAATATCTTACATGCTATTGCTTTCTTAAACAGAAGGTGATGAAGACAGTTTCTTAGTACAGTACTGTTTTTCCTTCACTCATCCAAATAACTGAGAATTTATTCTCTGTCACAGATGCACATAGCGTTAGCCAGATTTGTGTTTTCCTTTTCTTTCAGAGTAATATAATGTGTAGTTCAGGGTCAGAGTGTGTGCTCTATAAGCCAAAGTCCCAATAACCCATGTAGGAGTCACACGACCTGGCAGATTTTTTCTTCTCCCACAAGACTAATTTATCTGCATTTTAGTTTTTTTATCTCTTTCCTTGCCCAGAATGCAGATCCTCCTCCTCCTCCTTCTTTTTAAATACCTATCTAGTCCCAAGGTTGCTGATGTTACTCTTGTAGTTTTTCTTCTTTTCTTATCTCTGTAATTTACTCCACTGATATTTCTTCAATTGTTTAAAATATCCGACTTGTTTTACTGTGTACACTCACTGCTTTCCTTGTTCTTCTTGACTCTGGATCTGGGGAAGAACAAATGCATGATCCTACTAAAGCAAAGAAGCCAGTCTGATCAAGTGACTAATTTGAAAATAAATGGTTCTACTCTTGAGAAGATATGAGTTTTACAGTCACATCGTCAGACTAGACGTCAGACAGATGTCAGATGAGCATTCGGAAGCATTCAAATGTCCACCTGTGCAGTCTTCCTGTATCTTAAGTGGGTGCAATAAAAAGAGTATTTTAATTTGCAACAGTGATAACAAGCAAAGGAGATCTCAGAGATCCAGTAGAATCAAGGAATGAACAGTAGCATGAGCAAGAGCTGGAATAAGAAATGAAACCGCACAAAGGTTTAACTAAAAAAAGAAAAAAAAAGAAGTGTCATGTTCTCAGTAACCCAGATCTCTTCCCTTCTTCCATGAAGCCCTGGCTAAAATCTCCTCCTAAGGGTGCATCTACACTGTAGAAATAATGTAGTTTGACACCACTTTAAGTGCTGGAGCTCTATCCCGTGGAACCCTGGGATTTGTAGTTTTATGGAGTCTTTAGCCTTCTTTGCCAAAACCAGAAAATCCCAGGATTCAGTAGGGTGGAGCCATCACAGTTAAAGTGGCATTGAACTACATTATTTGTGCAGTGTATATACTTCCTAAGTCTTCCTGGAAAAAGAAGGAGAAATTTGCAGTGTTTGTTAGTTTGGAGGGCCGCCTTATGCCCACTTTGGACACCTTTAAGAAGGGGCTGAAGATGGATCTCTTCCAGCGGGCCTACCCGCCAGATCTTGTACGAACCATTCATCAAACCTTTTTACCTGACACTGCTGAGAAATGCACAACTCTGCTCACTCAATGCTGGGTAATTAACTTCTGTATGTAATAGTGTTTAAAATATTTAATTAATTAACCTTAATTAACTTTAACTGTAAATTGATATATACTGAGATTTTATGACTGATTGTATTGTTTGTACTTGTTGGAATCCCGCCTTGATCCATAGGGAGAGGTGGGAAATACAAATAAAAATTTATTATTATTATATTATAACACCTGCCATTAGAATTTCCTTCAGGATTTTTGCACAGATACTGTTTGTACAGAGTCAATCTGCTATTTATATCTTTTCTATTCTTTCTGTCCCAGCAAACTAATACAATGGTTTCTAAGAGGGTTTCATCAAACAACACATTTGTATTCTTTTCAGGTGTGACAAGCAATTTGTTAATGCTGTTTTTAGAGGGCTATCCCCCCTAGTTCCTAATGAATTATTACCTAATTTTCATCATTTTTGTTGAATATATGTTCTGACTCCAAATGGGATGATAAGTTACAGCCCCAAAGGTCAGATGTTCCTAACCAATTTACATGCAATTTGTTTGCTAGATTTGCCTTCAATTTTATGTTACAAGTTGGCTTATAAACGTTCTATGGATGTTTATTCTTTGAAAGAAAACATTTAGGAGGCTATAGTGTCAGAACTAGCAGCACAGTTTTAATCACAAATGGGGCAAGTTTCCCATTAGCAGGGAGAACAGCAGTCTTTTCATCTATTAAATATTCAAAAAGAGATAGCCTTGGTATTTAATGTTCATTTTGTGGCATCTCCTTCTCCTCAAGATATGGTGAAAATGTATGTTTTTTGAATTAAAAATGTTGAAGTGTACAGGAGAGAATTTTATTTTTATTGAAAATGAAGCATAAAGCTCCTTCACCTTGCATTCTTTGGAAGTCTGTGAGGACTAATTCTTCTGAGGATACTGATGGGAAATGTTAAGGCAGCATAGCCTTCTGCACTCTTCTGAGCCAGAAAAAAGAACAGGACGAAGGCTTAGATTCTGGGAAACCCGAATGCATCTTCCAATAGACTATTTAATAATAGTCATGTTGTTCCTCTTTTGTCTAAAGTTATTGCTGCCCTTGTTGTTATTTCATCCAGTCTTAAGCAGGTTGACAGCCTGATTCAGTTCTATGGGATGACAGTGAGAGAGAACCTTTAGTCCTCAGAAAAGCTCTGTTCTCTATTGAAGAGATATCTTTTCCTACAATTGTCCAAGCATTGCTATCATCAGAATGCACAAACCCCTTCATGGTGGAAAATTGCACACAGCTGTGCAGAAGCTTTATATACATTTGACAAAAAAACCATAGATAACTTTATGTTTCTAACGGTAAATAAGAGATGAGGATAATTTTTTTGTCACATGAGAGGAGGATCATTTTTGTAGAGATTCAGAAGAACAGAAAACTGGAAAACTTTTCAAGAAGTCTCCTGAAGCTTTAGTTTTGGCAGTTAAAACAGGAACATCAGCATTGTTCCTTGCTAGAACTGCTGTCCTCCAAAACATTTTGAATAGTCTTGGTTGTTTGTACCTGATGCTACTCAAAATTCTGTTTCACTTTTATCCTGTTTTGTAACAGCATCCACTGTTGTTCTCAGACCTTTATGAGTTAAACACCTGGACACAGATGTGTAATCCAGGGCTAATCTGATTATAGCACACCTCAAGGGTAATCTCTTTTTTAGGGATCATGTCTTGCAAAAAATATTAGTAGAAACAAAGGATAAAAAGACAGCCATGTCAGTGGCAATTAAAAAGGAAGGCAAAGAAAACAAGCACTTTAAATTGCTTTCATCTTTGTTTTGTTCTTCAAAGGGATTTGAAAAATCAAGAAATTTAGCATCATTTAAACCAGAATAGATCTAGATTCCATTATAGACAATCCAATTACATTCAGTTAGAAGGGGTCCCAGTCAGTGTTTGAGGCATGGCAGGCAACAATATTGACAGTCAGACTCGACCCGTGGGAAGGGGACCTCTACTGTTTGCTTGTGTCTGGAGCACAAAAACAACAGATTGGTGTGTAATTCAGATTTTCACTGATATATGTATGATTTAACATACTCAGGCACCAACCGATTTCTTTCCCCCTCAGTCTCCAAGTCAAAAGTGAAGAAAAGGACAGTAGAGCAAGCAGTACAGCACCTTCTGCTCATCTAATCAATTGAGATACTGGCCTCTCCAGAACTATTCTTTGTAGTCTATTCAATCTCTTTTTCCATTGTTCAAGAACATGCATGAGGTTTTTATTCCATTCTGGATCTTTATTTCCTGAATACTTTTGTTCTATCTTTTTTCATATGGAAACCCTTCTTGCTGTTCAAATGGCCCTCCACTGGAATGACATTTTATCTTCAACACATTTAACAGATGCTTATCTTTTAGCTCCACTTTCTAACATCTCCAAAGTTCTGAAGGTTCCTGAGATGCACCTATTAATAATAGGCACTTGCAGTGTAGAGTTTTTTTCATTTGTCCTTGTCTCAGTTCACAAAGTCTGTTTCAAGATTTTGATAGCAGTACTGGTGCACTTCAGGAGATTCATTTTTTTTTTTTTTTTTTACTTTTTCTTTTTGGCCGGACCAGATTTGAGACTTTGGAGATTATCACAATGGGGAAAAAGGGGAATGGAAAAGGCAAAATGCCGGGATAATTGCGCAGTCACACAAAAAAGTTTCAGACATCATCGTGCTCAATTGTGACCTCCCTAGAATAACCAGCAGTGCTCAAGTAACAAACCATTCATGGGGAATTCCTGTGAATGACTTCTCAATAGCCTGATTGAAGCGCGGTTGTCAGGGTGCAAGAGCTAATCGTGTTTCATTCACACTATTGCAGAAGCGATGTGGGATCTTTCAAATTTAAATGAGCAGCAGGAAGCAACCTGGGATCTTTAGAATTTAAGGGGATCACAGGAAGCAACCTGGGATCTTTAATTGACTGTTCACTTTCACTTTTAAATGCCTCTTTTGTTGAAGTGGTACAATTTGTTATAATGTCCCTTTTAGTTACAGTCTTTCCTCTTGTATATTTTCTTTCCTTCTATTTCTTCCCTTCTATTTGAGTGGGGAGAAATGAAGGTGGTGGGGGGAGTAATGGAGGTGGAGATTTGTTAAAGCAAAAGCAAAATATGATTTTTGTGAACCTGATTTTTGAGAGGCAGCATGTTTACAACATGTTTAGCACAATTAGAAAAGAACTGCAATAAATAAGCAACCCAGGAAGCAGCCTGGGATTAAATGGACTGCAGGAGGCAAGGATGCATGGGCAAAATGATCAATGCCAGTGTACTAATGATTCATTCACGGGTATGTGTGAAAATCAATCTCACTATTCTTTGGCTTTAAGTTTCAGTATCATGCAATAGTGAGTGTGTGTGAAACTATTGAGATCTATAGTGCTACTGTTGCTTTTTGTTTTAATTTTAGTGCTATTTGCTGAATTGGCCTTGGTGTGATAATCTCCTGTGTCTCGACACCTTAAGGAGGCAAGCTGTAGCTCTTTTGTTGATTTTGTGTACCAGAAAAGCTTCCTTCAACTTCTATCAGCATATCACATGTTTTCTATGAGGGGCTTTCTTTTGAATCCTGTAACAGCATTGACTTCCTTCTTGGAATATTTTAAGCTTATAAATACTTTCTTCCCAGATTTTTGACATTTAAGATTTTAGAGGCAATAGCCTCTGGTAGAAGAGTATCTGAGAGATTGGCTTCTTAGGTACAATCTTTGGATTTTTCTTCAAAGACCAGTTGATGCTGAGGTTAGAGTTATGTTTTTTCTTAAAGTCTTCTTTTCACTTCTCTCATAGTGGTTTGATTTTCTTTTGTCCTATTCCTGTCTTGCACATAAAGACTTGAGAGTCTGGACATTCAGATGCTGTTCTTGTTTCAGTTTCTTTAGATAGGCAGTTGTCAAAATCTGCATTGGCACATACATAATGTATGTATTTGAAAAATTATAAACAAAATAAAGCAAACAACTAAATAAAATCTGTGTTGGCACAATGTTGGTGCCTCAATTTTGATGGCATAGGGTAGGTGAAAATCACAAGGGCACTCAGCATTAACGTTATTTGGCCAAATTTACAGTGATGTTTTCAATGAATGCCACTTTGAATTCAGTCTGTTGGGATCTGTTCTGGAGTACCCTAGCCATCTTTCTTAGGTGTTACATATTAGACAAGTCAGCAGGGACAGTTTTTGGGAGAAAGGTGCTTCAGAGTGTAATTCCTGAGTAAGCAGGAACCATCTCAACTATAAGGTTTCTGGGGTTGGGCACAGTAGATTGGTCCTTTGCATTAATCAGAGAATGGAATATTGGTCACTTGCCATTAACGTCTGTTCTTGTAAGATACAGAGTTGCAATCCACATTTGCCCAAGGAGGTGATTGCAGGATAATTTAATAATTTGATCTGATGTTGCTGTATTTTTCTTTCATTGTACATTCTCAATAAGTTGTAGGCATCTTGTTCTTATATTCTGCCTTTAAAGAACCAGAAACCAGGGTCTAAGGTGACTTCGGGGAGGAAAATCTGCTAGATACAGAAAGCATATAAACATTACATTCCAGTGAGTTAAATTACTAGTGCAGCAACATCTGGCCATGTGACTCCTGTCTTTCTCTGAGAGGTATTTAGGATAACCCATGCTGTGTGGGTTTGTCTTCTGAATGTTCACAGCAATTGGCCAGTATTTCATTCTATTTTTACACCGGTGCTGACTACCCTTTACTATATCTTTCTATTAGTACTTATTAAGATAATACCTCTAGTATAACTTGTTTATTGTGTACTGCTCAATATTCTTCTCCTTATGTTGTTCCTTGTTAAGCTTCACATCAAACTTTACTTACAAAGTTGAGTGCTTCTGTCTGTATTTCTTCTTCTTCCTCCAGTTCTATGCAGCTTATCTGCTACCAGTCTCCTTTGTTTTCTTCATTGCTTTTCCATATCTCTGATTTTTTGTCTACTTTCTTTAATTCTTTCACCAGAGTCCACCTTTACAGAATGCCTTTACTGAACCATCTAAGCAGCACTGTCTACCATTCCTACACCCACCTGAATTTTTGTTGTCCTATTCCTATTACTTCTGAGTATTCATTGTCCTCAATATTAGCTTCTCCTTACTATTATTGTAATGGTCCATGTTTGTGTATATTGTATATGACAGTCTGCAGACTGTGAGGCTGAACCGTGTGATTAAAATGTACAATTCCTTTTGCTTACATTTTGTAACTGGTAAAAATATGTGGAAGGTTCTCACTTCTTAAAATAAAAGTCATTATTTGAAAGTTGGGAATTACACATCTGATGATTTAAAGAAACAACAAAAAAGAGCATGATATCACCTTTTAAAATATCAGTAATCTGTTAATGCCTTCCATTTCCTTGCCTGAAGTATCTTAATGAATTTCTGTGTTTTTGTCTTTAGGATGTGATATTTTCATTTGTCCCACATCACGTAGGACCCTTCTCAGTAAAGCAGGTGGTAGATATAATTGGTCCAGTGGTAATGAAAGGCAGCTTATTCACTCTGAAAATGCAGCCTTTCCATCAGATACAATTATCCTTTTTTGGTTTTTGCAAGTCTATAGCTAATAAAGTTGTACTGAAAACCAACCCTGGTAAGTTATTGAGAAAAAGAAACTTTTAATGTCTGTGAAACAATATTGTTATCATTTTGAGGAGACATTTCAGATATAAAGTTGTATTCACCATGAAAATGAATTGGGGTCCTTGAGTAGGTCACTCAGACATCAGTACCACTTGAGAGAAAGGTCCAAAACACACTGCAGAAATAATCCAGTTTGAGGCTATTTTAACTGCCTTGGCTCAGTGCTAGGGAATCCTGGGAATTGTAGTTTATTATGGCACCAGAGCTCTCTGACAGAAAAGGCTAAATGTCTCACAAAACTACAGTTCCCAGAATTCCATAGCATTGAGCCAGGGCAGCCAAAGCGGTCTGAAACTGGATTATTTCTGCAGTGTGTTTTGCACTCATTTTTCATTGTTCAGTTGAACTGTTTGAGAAACTAATCCCTCTGACTATCCATCCTCTTGCCTGTTTCCAAGAAAAATATTTATCCTGGATATAAAAAAATGGTAGAAAGTGTTAGGTTCACTAGCTGTTTGAAGATAACAGGGGCCTGCATATTATGCATCTCAGCATTTGTCCAAATGGGAGATACTAATGGTGTTAATATTGTGTTTCTCTTGTTATCCTTTTTACTATTGTTCCTGTCTTGCTACATTGAAATCATGGGATAGAATGACAACTCAAGGGCATGTTTCTGTTTGGGGGTCATGTGAATTATAGTTACATAACCCCTATGATTTTAGGAGGAAAGTGATATTAGCAGCGTATAGAAATATTTATTTAATGCCTTTTCTACAGTAAAGTAGCCAAGGTAGCATACAACATGAATTAAAACATATAAAACATGTGTAACACTGAAGAACAATTTAAAAATATGTTTTCATAGTAAGCCAAAAGTTAATTAAATTAAATTGAATTAAACAAATTAAAAAGTGTTTAAAGCATAATCAAGAGAGGAAAAAAGTGCAGCACTCACCATTAAAAACCCTTCCAGAACTATAAGTTATTGATCATGAGCTTGTCTGTATAAAAAGGCATTTTGTCTGCTGACATTAGCAGTCTATACTGAAGTGCAGAAGAAATGTGCTTCTTGTCATGTCTGCTCTCAAGGCAAAGTTTTTTTTCCCCTTTGGGAACTGAGACAACTGGGAGATAGGTAGTGGATAGATTATATGTAAGCAGAATTATGGATTCGACCCATTTGAGTTATGGGCTGTACTTGCTAGCCTTGAATCAGCTTGCAGAAACTAGCAGAGGAATTTACCTATGCAAATATCATTGTTTAATTTCGTTAATCATAAGGATAATCATAAATCATAATCATAAATCCTATTGCTACTCCTGACTAGAGAAGACCCTACCTCTTGACTCACCATTCAACAATAGATTGAATGGATTTACTCTAACTGGAACTAACCAACAGGATTCCAGCTGAAGTTGGTTATCCAGCAAACACTAACTTGTCTTTTCATGGTGTCATGACAGAATATTCAACAGTAAATGGGACAAATATATAATTGTGATGTTTTCACTAATTTAACAGTTTGTCTAAGTCAGAAGTGGTAAAGCTGTGATCCTCTAGATGTTGTTGGAGGATTATGTGGAGGGCTGCATAACTCCTACTTGGGGCTCAGTTATCCTTTATAGCTTAGAATGCAATCCATGCTGAAAAGAGCATGATTGTTATTTTTTGTTCAAAAAATAAAATTTGGTCCAGTATTCAGAGAGATGCACGTGCATATTCCACACGAATACACACTTTATTTATTTATTTCTCATTTTTAATACTATTTTTTTCTGATCCACTTTTTAAAAGAAAGTTTCCCTTGAGCCCCCAAACTTTGATTGGAACATCTGAGTTGAAAAAGGAATTTTGAAATTAATGTTAGAGTTTTATAGATAAGTCTAGTGACTGAGGCATGTGTACTAATTTCCTGTTGGAAAAGCTTTAATGTTTAATTGCCAAATGGTATCTTGAATTTGGATGTGGATGCTCTTAAAGAACAATTTTGTAGTTATGGTGAATTAATTTAAGAAGAAAAAACTTTTGTACAGTATATGCAGAATGCTTTTTTGGATCCCAGTTAATGTAAACCAGGTAATGTAAACCAGGTAGAATACTATACTGTACTCAGTATTGGTAAAGCAATTTAAATTAAACTCATTTTTTGTGTTTTTACATGATGTGCTTTAAGGTCTTACTTCCACAGTTCATTGTTGCTCTTGAGATCATGTCTATTTTGTAGTTGTTTGTTGTTATATGACTTTAAGTCATTTCTGAATTATGACAACCCTAAGGTGACCCTATCACGGGGGTTTCTTGGCAGAATTTATTCAGAGTGAGTTTACCATTGCTTTCCTCTGAGGCTGAGAGTTTGCCATTGCCTTCCCAAGATCACCGATGGCTGAGTGGTTTTCCATGGCTGAGCAGGGATTTGAACCCTGGTTTCTCAGTGTTCTAGTCCAATACATACACCTAATCCAACAATAAACACTTATTGTTGCTTATATTTGCCTGGAACTGGAATTAAGTGTCATGACCAGTGCAGTGGAGGATTCGGGGGAGGAGGTTGTGGCTACTCAGGTGCAGGAGCAATCTGAGGCCATGCCAGGTCCCAGCTCTGTTCTTCCAGCCCCAGTGATTGAGTATCAGCAAGACCTGAGCTCTATGGGGTCTCCTCTAGAGGCTCAGCAGCCTAGGGTTGCTCCAGAGAAAGAACCAAGCATGCAGGTCCCTTCCTTCAGCCAAAGGAGAGCTGAAAAGGCTTGCTTAAGGAGATCTAAGAGACTGTCTGACAAGCATGCTGCAGATAAGGAACAGCTGGGATGAGGGAGAACTTTGCTGATTTAAGGCACCTGGAGAATGCTGATTCTTAGCCAGAGTTTATTGTAAACCCATCATATTGGATGCTGTCAGTGCTGGCTCCTTGAATCCTGTGCTTCTTGTTCTTGAACCTTTGTTGGACTTAGACCTACTACCCTGAAATGGACTTGACTTCTTCAAACCTTCTGGCTCCCCTGACCTTGGCTTGTTGGACTTTTGTGACTTCTGGTATCCTGACCCTGACTTTCGTTTGTGGTTTGCTTCTCTCGGACTCTTGAAAGGTCTGTAGACTGTTTGCTAGCTGCCTACTTGCTTTCTCTCACTGAGCCATTCCTATCAGTGTTTGTTTGTGTGTGGGTGCTGGCAGCATTCCTGGACATTAAGCCCTTGAGATTGAATAGACTGTGGTAGGAAAACAGATTGTACAGTGGAATTGAAGGCATTCATGACTGGCATTTATAGTTTGTGGTAGGAAAACAGATTGTACAGTGGAGTTGAAGGCATTCATGACTGGCATCCATAGTTTTTTGTGGTGTGTTCGGGCTATGTGGCCATGTTCTAGAAGAATTTCTTTCTGATGTTTCACCAGCATCTGTGGCTGGCATTTTCAGAGAAGATGCCAGCCACAGATGCTGGCGAAACATCAGAAAGGAATTCTTCTAGAACTTGGCCACATAGCCCGAAAACACCACAAAAAACTAAAGATTGTACAGTGTAATATATTTGAGTTTAAATGTACAGTTGGCTGACCACATTTGCTGGTTTCCCTTTCAAGGTTTGATGATTTACAGAGTTGATTAATATGTTCTCTCTAGGGATCTCTAGGTTCTCCAGTACAATTTGAGGTAAAGAAATAGCATTTGTTTTCTGAGGTAAAGAAATAGTATTTGTTATTTTTATTTCTATTTATTTCTGTTCACATTTTTTCACTTTTGTTGGAAGGAAGCTATGTGCTAACCCCGCAAAGGTGGAGGCCCGACTGTAGTTTGGTATGGCTAATATTAGCTCTGAGATTTTGTTTGAATGTTTTTGTCAGGAATTTAACAGTGTAGGTTGAATATAGTATCTGCTATATCCTCAACATTTAGAGCACATTTTAGAAAAGTGAAAGTCTTACTTCTTTAGCATGTATAAGTCAAGTGCAGGTTTTGTTATGACCCATGGATAAATTGAGATTAAGATTTAGGGTCATGTAACAAATGATCTAAAGGATGTAGCAAAGGAAGACAATGTCAAAGAACTTACAAAATTGCAAGAGGCATAACTGTTTGTGTTCACACTTAAGGATAGGTGTATGAAAGAGTCAGTGCTTCCAGGAGAGATTATATTCTTGCATTTCACCAGTTGACGGTGTCTATTTTAATGAGAGTTAAGGTACATACATTGACCTGTGGATACGTACATTGACCTGTGGATAAGTCGATTCAGATTTTTGGGCCAATTTTTTGGCTGAAATTTCTAGACTTATACATAAGTATATACAGTAATTTATATTTATAACAGTTTAATGAAATAATTAAAACTTGGTTATGTTACATGCACAAGCAGTTTAGGGCCCTATTTGAGAGGCTTAAATGGGATAAAATTTATAACGCAGATAAAATGCAACAAATTTTGTAGCAATAGTAGCTACATTTACTTTAATGTCATTTTCCTGTAAATTTTGGTTGCCCAGGTGTTTGTTAGATTTTGTTTCCTACAATCCATTCTTGGTTTTTTAATCTTTGTTTTTGGTTCATTGGTCTCCTAAATAAATTTTTGAAAACTGGATCCATTTTGATATATTCTCATGTTGGTTTGGGTTTTTTGGAGCAAGTGTGTTATAGTGGTTTCAGTTTGGACTGTGACTCTGAATACCAGTGTTTGAATCTCTGCTCAGCCAGGGAAATTCACTGGTGATCTTGGGCAAGTCACACGCTTTCAGCCCCAGAGAATTGCAAAGGCAAAACCTTTCTGAAGAAATTTGGCCAAGAAAACCCTGTTATAAGTTCACCTTAGGGTCATCACAAGTAGGAAATGACTTGAAGACACATAACAATAACACTTTTTTAAAGAGGAATATTCTTTCTTGACCTGTAAAATATTTATATAACTAGCATGAGAATTTGATTGATCCTTGTTAAAAAAAGAATGTTGTAATTAATGATATAGTATTGTATAATCTGAAGGAATAAATGATAACATCTTGCTTGCTGCTCCCCAGTAATGTGTTTTTTTTATTTAAAACCTAACCAAGGTTTAAAGCCATTGATCTCCAATGCAACAGGAGTGTTTATAGCTAACAAGGTGGATCAGCACAGTGATATCACACCGGTAGCATTACTTAAATCGAATCGGACCCAAATTCATGCTCACCGAATCAATAGAAACATGAACAATACAATCATTGCTCTCCCTAATGATCGTGCAGCCAGCATAAGACCTGCTGAGTTACATAAGGATTACAGGTAGTAATATATGTATAAGTTGTAGCTGTAAATAGTCTATAATGTTAAATATCTTACTTGATCTTTGTCAGTGTTTTGTCTAACCATGGCAGGGGAGTAATAGAAAAATCTATTCATATAGGGAAAACAGTTAAGTCTTCTGTGTTCATTGCATACTTAAATAATCCATTAATTAATGAAACTGCCTTTCATTTTACATATTTAGGACTATTTTCACAAAGGTTCCCAGATACAGTTATGTGGATCCAGAATTTTCTTACACAGTATATGAAGAACTGGAAAACCAAGCAAATAAGGATTACTATGCACATTATATCCAAAGTTTAAGACAGCGTCGTTGCCATAAAAAAGCTGCTCGGTAAATGTTTCTTCCATTTAAACATCTAAATGCTATAACTCTAGAACATTCTTCAAATTCATATGTTTGTACTCGCCACGCTAGCTGACTGTTATACTGTGTATCACACCATTGCTACAGTTGCACTGTAATAGTGTGATTTGTATAGTTTTTTCATTTGCACTAGTGCATTGATCACCATCTCATTGGCCTCACCTTGTGCTTCATGAATGATTTGCTTATAATGTATAGCTATTTTATATATAGCACTGTTATGGTATGATGTCATTATGCCACATCCAGTACTACCCAAATTGTTCATTGTGAGAGGTGGCACAGGAAGAGAAACAGACTACACCACCCCCTCCATTTTTGATATTTCCTCCTGTGAAAAAGTGCTTATCATACTAGTCAGTTGCTTCAGGTTGTTCTGTTCAAAAAAACTCTTCACCTGTTTTCATTAAGTCTTAAAACTATTACAGCATGATGCCATAGTTCTATTACACTCTGATTTTAATAGTAATATTTATTTTAAAAGTAATGCTGTGCTGCTAACACCGGTGTATAGTACTACAGAAAAGCTGTGGAGAAATCTTTGGAAAACACACCCATGCATGCATCTATAAAACTTAACTGGTCAGGATTGCAGTGTTATTGCACTATAAGAGCAAACTACTTACATTAAACATCTGAAAAGATACTTAAGAGTGTAGACCATAGCAACCACAACTATTCTCTTGGGAGATGTTGTCCCCCTCACTCAGGGACTAGAAGTCTGAGGTTTTCCTGTTGAAGATTTTCTTGGGAATCCCCAGGGAAGACAACCTGACCACATCCACACAATGCCCACTAATTGCTCATCCTCACGATGACGTGGAATGAGCCATCTGCATTCAAACTGATTATGGAATCATATCAAGAAAGGGGCTCAATAAAAGATTATTTTCAGCATAAGAAAAAAAAAATCACATTTCCCAATGACTGTATAGCCCAATAGCACTGGGACAACCATGATATTGTGTGATATGGGTGAGCCAAAAGTGAGACCAAACCACTACTATCATGGTATAATGGTATTGTGTGATAAAGACCATAAAGAATAATTTTATATAGTTGAGAGTGAGGTTGAGAACAAGGAAGCCTATGTAGATGATATTCATAGTTTCAGATATTACTAGAATACATGTAGTATGTAGTCAGTGAAATTATGAACTGTGAGAATAAGTGCTTACTAATTCATTTGACATATGTATTCAGGCTCCTGGATGACCCACACAGCTATTTCCTCATACTGTTCACAAGCAGGCAAGAAATCCTTTGGTCCAAGTCTATATAAGGATTTTAAGAAGGAATACTTGAGAGTTTTTAGGTGTGTGTGTTTGCATGTTAATTAGAGAGAAGTTTCTTAAGTTAGGAACAGCCTCAGTCAAGCTATGTGCTCTTATGATAAGCATGTGATGCACATGCTTTCCACTTCACAGTGTACTTACTGAAAGTTGCTTCTGGAATATATATGTCATGAATCAGCCCTGGTGGCGCAGTGGTTAAATGCCTGAGTGGTTAAACTCAAAACCATAAGGTGGCGAGTTCAAGACCAGCAAAGGGCTGAAGCTTGACTCAGGCTTGCATCCTTCCAAGGTTGCTAAAATGAGTACCCAGATTGTTGGGGGGCAAATAGCTTACAATTGTAAACCGCTTAGACACTCCTTAAGGGTATGAAGCGGTATATAAATGAAGCTGTTTATTTGTTTTGTTTTGAATAACTGAATAACTGAAAATTTGGTACCTGTGAGTATTTTCAATGTAGGTTAAGCAAAACATTCATTTTGAGAGCTTTTCTCCACCTTTCATTAAAATATCTTCTTGAAATGCTAATCAAAACATCTGTCTGACATTTTACTGAATTTGATTTTTTAGCTTCATAACTGAGTGCCACTTTTCTTTCTATACTCCCTCTGGGTAGGATCTTTAAAATACTTAATAATCCTGTGGACATAGGGTTAAATCCAGCATCTGGGTTAAAGTCTCCAAAGGTAAAAGATTTACCGCAAGAGAAATTGGATGAAGATATGACTTGTGTAAGCGGAAGTAACTTGTTGACTAGTAAACAGCTAGTGGAAATTAAAGCTAAATCAGTAGAAAAAGAGGTAAGTTCAATACACTTGGATATGACCTGCTTATAGTTGATGAAAATATAACCGGCTTCTAATTTCATACCAGGAGCTGAAGGCTATATTTCAGAGGAAGCAACTGGCAAAACCACCACTTGCCTAAGTATTCCTTGCCTAAGAAAATTCTCAGAAATTCATGGGGTCCCCATGAGTCAACAAGCGACTTGAAGGCATGTGTGCATGGATACACACACTATAATCCACTCCTCTTATTCCCATATATATACTTGAAGACTGTTCATTTATGTATTTATTTATTTCATTTGTATGCCACCTTTCTCCCAGAAGGGACCCAATGAGGCTCACAGATAAAAATGTTAAAAATAAATAAATACAATAAAAGTTAAAACAATTAAAATAATCTAAAAACTGTGTAAAATTACATTAAAATATACAAAAGTTAAAACACAACTACACCTTAAACCTACCCTGATATGATGAATCTTATGTATGGTTGGGATTTACTTGCAAAACGTAAGGATAAGATTGGGGCCTTAGTGTTATTTTGCACCAACCTACATGGTCCTTTTTTTTTAACACCTCTGCATATGGCAGTTTTATTTGTTTGTTGATTAAATGTGTAGTTGTTGATTTTTTGATGTGGGGTTCAAGGTTATGTGCAGGGTTTCACTTGCAAAAATATCTTCCTTTGAGCCTTGATTACACTTTTTTTTTCTAAACAGAAGAGACATGCAAAATAAAAGGACAGAGAGTAGCACATGGCGGAGTTACGCAAAATCTTAAGGTTGGGAAGTTTTTCCCTTGGCAAAGTCTACAGTTAACAAGGATAGTGCTGATAAAGTTACTTGCTCTCTCTATTTGTTTGCTGAGCTTCAATGGTGAATGAATAGGTTGTTTACAATGTTTACACATTTTAACAAAGACTCCTTCAAATGGCTCCTGGTATGTAGTTATTGTTTTGGATGTATTTGTAGGTTAGTGAAGGGCTAAATCCAGTACCCTCTTCTCAACAAGAGATTGAAGACTGTAATTTAATTCTGACATCAAAGCAGCTTCATCAGATATTTATTGGTAAGATTATGATCTGCTGATATGACTTCCACCTTAAAACATTTGATTTTGCTGGCACAAAAAGCATGCATTGGTTTAAATCAAAAGTGACAACAAGGTTCATATTTTTTGTGATGGACAGAGAGATGTGAATGTGGAGTTTTGTGTGAAAAATGTTGTCTCACATCCAGAATCCTGCTGGCTTGCTTGAAGATGAAGGCATTTACTTTCTAAGGCCCTGTACAGACTAGCGCTTTGTGCTGGTCTGTGGATGATTTTAGGGCTTTGTAGGGCTGGGCATCTTGCACGTGCCCAGCCCTACAATCATTGTGTGGGTGCCATGGTTGTGTGTGCCCATCCATATGGGGTGTGCAACGATATCTGTGCGGCATGGCACCCAAACAGTGCCATACTGCACACGGACGTCATTGTCGCACACGAGCGTGCCAATGGTGCCCTGTGTGGCAGAAAAAGAATCCTCTGTGAGCAGGTTCTTTTTGAGTCTCTCAGAAGCCACAGCATTTGTCTGCTGCAGACTCCCTCCGAGGGGGAATGGGGCAGATGGGGCAGCCGTTGGCCCCCCCTTTCCCCCAATCTGCACAGCCCCTAAGTATTTTTTCTGTCAGAATTTTGCTATTAAAAATTTATTTCCAATTGAAACAATAAGAAAGGAAATACCTGCGCCAGCCTGGAGCTGACATAGGTTGGGCCTTGATCCAGGGCCAAATCAGGCAATTAAGAGGCCAAGTTATACCCATGCACTGTCCCTGACCAGCTAAAATCCCAAATGGGTTTGGGTTCCTGTTTTATTTTACCTACATGGCCCCAAAACCATGTGAAAAACTTATTTAACCATGTACTATACATATGCTCACTAAAATAAAAGTTTGTCCTTTTCTTTTTGACATTCACTCTGCCAGACATGGTCTATTAAGGCTCATTTATTGCTTCAATATATCTCAGGGATGGTTCACTGATGCTACATGATGGAGTGGGCAAAGATCTTTTCCTCATGGCCAGTCTGGCCCTTGTTGAGGTATCCCTGATAGCAAGTGATGAAAGAGAAGAGAAATTACACTGTAAATTAGGATTTCTAATCAAAAATTTATTTCCAACTGAAAACAATAGGAAAGAAAATGCCTGCACCAGTTTGGAGTTGGCATAAGTTGGGTCTTGATCCAGGGCCAAATCAACTATTGATTTTTCATTGGCCAGGACCATCATTTTCTCTCTTACGTTGTTCTTTCAACCGACCAATCACATATCTCTGCCCCTCTCAGGATGGGAAGCGAAAGGGAAAGGAATAGTATGCACTTACTGTGGTTTGTCAGTTAATGCAAAATTCAATTAATGCTATATATTTTTCTTAATTTGCAAATTAGTTTTTTTCCCCCTTTTTGCTACTAACAGTCTCCTTTCTGATCCTACTAGGGCCCTCCACCATTGATTTTGGAGAGGTTTGTGTCCATTCTTCTTCTACCAGGAAATTGCACATCATAAATAATCTGTCTGTGCACGTCTGGATACAAGTGGAAATTGAAAGTGAAGAATTGCAGCAGACCAGCCCTTTGTCTCATGTTGTGCCACCTTATACGAAGACTCATATTCCAGTTGTGTTTGAGAATGACAAACTAGGAAACTTTCAAAAGTAACACTTTTCATTTGTTACTTGATATAGATATTAATGTAGTTGATAGAAAATAAATATCTGAATAAAGTGTGGTAGGTCAGAGGACCACTTAAGTCTGTTGTTGCAGAACAATAGTAAAAACATTTTGAAAATAAAACATTACATTGCAGACTGATTCTGGACATACCTTTAATATGTTGCTGAACAGATTTTACCCTGATTATTTTTTCCTTATAAAAATCTACTGTCAGCTGCCTTGAGTGCTAGGTTTATTGAAGAGGTGGAATGTACACAATGTCTCTGTAAATTAATTATGCAGATATATGTTGTCCTTACCAAGTGTGCATCTACACTGTAGAAATAATACAATTTGACACCACTTCAACTGCCATGTATCCATTCTACAGAATCCTGAGATGTATAGATTTGTGAGGCACCAGTACTGTTTGGCAGAGGAGTAAGAGTGATGTATCATATATGAATTTGGTAGCCGATGACCAATTCTGGGTCAGAGTTTTGAGAACTTGAAGTGGGGAGGATGCAATGGATAAAATTTGTCTTCTGACCTCACCATAGTTGCCCATCCCTTTTCTGTATGTGTTGCCTATTAGGTCAATCATTTTTTAAATACTAGATTAATCTAGTAACACCCAGGAAAAAAGAGCACTGTATTTTACAAAGTCCAGTCTTTCAAGACAGAAAAAGAAGTCCTGGTCATGTCTAACATCTACAGTATTTCACATAGATTTGAGAAGATTTTTTATTTTACATTTTTATAATTGCATAGATGATATTGAAATGAATCCTGTCATGAAGATAATACTTTCTGTATTACAGATCTTTCACATATACAATAAATCAACATCATACTGGACATGTATTAGTGGTAGCAAAAATAGTACCAGTTGCCTTGGAACTATCTACAAGAGAAGTGACTTTAAACCCAGCCTTCAGCTTCTTAGCAGAAAGTGGGTTCAGAACAACAGTCACACTATACAACTATAAAAACCACCCTGCAGAATTTGCCTGGAAGCCTGTAATCACAGAAAAAGGAGCAGCATTTTCAATATGCCCAGAGAAAGGTAAAATATACTAAGGAAAGCAAAACTAGGTTGACCCAGGAGGGAAAAAGCCCAGATTGGCCAATGCCTTTATTAGGAACAAAGATAATGACACAAAAAGAGTGTGCAAATGTTTTAGTTCCCTCAGACTCTTCATCAGTCTGTGTAATACCAGAAACAGGATGGAAGGGGGTGGAAAATCCAAAAATCCAATCAGCGGTGTGGCTGTGGACTAGATCATCTCTCAAAATGAAGACTCAAGAATGAGAAGGCATTCCCCTTGTCCAAGAACATCATTTCAAGGACCTTAGAATGAACAGAAATCCCTTTCTAAACTCTTAGCTGGTTTCTGTGAAGGCTGCATTGTAGTCAGAACTCTGTCCTCAAGGATGAGAAAAGATACATATTTGGAAATGGAGGGGCATGTAGCTGCTGGATCAAAGCATTTTCAACCTCCAACCATATCCCCAAGCATAGAGGGAAGGTTAGCTTAGCTCTGTATGATATAAATGAATTTCATCACACTGCCTGGTATGATGACATGTATTTATTATTTCTACTCTGCTTATTTCTACTTTGGGTATTCTACACATCAAAAATAAAATTCCTAATATGGGGGGGGGGGGGGGGAGGGCAGTGGTATTTTTCAACACCGCAACATGCAGGGAGATCTAAATCTTCCCTTCCCAGGCACATAAACTTACATGGCAAATAGTCATGGATTAAAAAAAAAAGATTAGCAAGAAGTTATGAAATATATGAAATGGAGATTAGAGAGCAGGATTTAAAATAAGTTTTTCACTTTTTCTTCTCCACAATATTGTGAAGTTAGCAGTAACAATATTATCTTTCTGTATTAATTCAGGAACTGTAGAAGCATGTAAAGATCTAGAATGTGAAGTAGTCTGGCATCCAAGTTTCTCTTCTCCAACAACGGGAGAATTTGACCTGTGTGTCCATCAAGGAAAAACACTTAAACTAAAATGCTTTGCAAAGGTAACAATAATATATGCTACTGTAAGGTTTTTCTCTTTCTGATTTTTCTTCGATGACATGTTGTCTTATGACTGGCTGAAAATGACAACTTTAAGAAGTGTCAATCTCTGCTTAATAGAAAGGAACCATTCACTGTTAAAATATAATATGGCAGTAGATGGTACAGATCCTGTTTTGGCTAGGTTCTGAATTCACAGGGGTAAAGATTGCAACAGCAGCATGTACCCACAAAGTAAGATAAGATAATTGCAGGATCATGTTTGATGAAGTCAGATCAAGGCAAATATGGCAGAATTTGTTTTAGATAGGACAGACAGTCAAGGCTTTGGACAGATAACTGTGAGAATTCTTCCTGGATTATTGTTATCCATGGAAAGGGAGCAAATGCTTTATTTAAGAAGGATGTGCCAAGTGAGTTCTTCTATTAACACTTCTTTGTCAGGTTCTGCAATATGAGGGAGCTTGATGGTCATCAAGGGTTGAAATCATCAGATAGCTGTTGACCCACTGTCATGTAGCAGAAATCACCACCTTCCTTTTTTATGACCAGTAGTCATGGGAGTGGACCCTTTAGAATTAATAGCATGCACTTTGTTTGCATGATGTGAAGTAAGAGAAGGAATGTTTGACAAGCTGTTCTTGTCACACTAACAAAATGCCTTTGTCACATTAACAAATTTAGTCTCTAGAATGACTTGTTGGAATATTTCCATGGCTTACAATGGTGATGTAGACAGAATATCTCGATTTGCTTAAACTCTAATAAAGAGCTTGACATTGCTCAGCCTGGCTTTTCACAGCTTGCTGGATGAGTCTTCATTGCTTCTTCAAACTGAATTGTAGCCTCTCACATTGACTCACACTCCCAAAGCACTATATTTAATAGATTTTTCAGTTGGATTATTGAGTCCTTTGCCAGGAAAAAAAGAGTCATAGAGTCATAGAATCATAGAATCCTAGATTTAGAAGAGACAACAAAGGGCCATCCAATCCAACCCCTTGCTGTGCGGGAACTCCCAATCAAAGTATCCCTGACAGATGGCCATCCAGCCTCTGTTTAAAGACCTCCAAAGAAGGAAACTCTACCAAAATCTCTGAGGAAGTGTGTGTTCCACTATCAAACAGCTGTTACTGTCAGGAAGTTACTCCTAATGTTCAGCTGGAATCTCATTTTATGTAGTTTGCATCCATTGTTCTGGGTTCTAGTCTCTGGAGCTGCAGAAAACAAGCTTGCTCCATCCTCAATGTGACACCCCTTCAAATACTTAAACAGGGCTATCATGTCACCTCTTAACCTTCTCCTCTCCAGGCTAAACATACCCAGTTCCCTAGGTCTCTTCTCATAAGGCATGGTTTCCAGACCCTTCACCCAATGAGGTGGGATCTTATGTGTTCTGTATTAATTAAAGTGAATATAAAATTAATTATATTAATTAAAATTAAAATGGGTGCAGACATAGAATCATAGATTCACAGAATTGGTAAAGAAAAGAATGGCCACCCCTGCCATTGAGGAATATACAATCAAATCACTCCCAACAGAGGGCTATCTAACCTCTGTTTAAGAATCTCCAAAAAGGAGATTCCACTACACTCCAAAGCAATGTGTTCCACTGTTGAACAGCTCTTACTGTCAGGGGATTTTTGCTAATGTTTAGGTGGAATCTCTTTATTTGTAGTTTGAATCCATTGCTCTGTTTCCTAGGCTGTAGAGCAGCAGAAAGCAAGCTTGCTCTTTCTTCCACATGATAGCATTAAACAGGGCTATCACGTCACATCTTAACTTTTTCTTCACTAGATTAAACGTACTTAAGTGACTTAAGCTGCTTCTCATAGGGAATGATTTCCAGACCTTTCACTATTTTGCTCACCCTCCTCTGGACATGGTTCAACTTAACAATATCACTCTTGAATTGTGGTGCCTGGAACTCTACACAATATTCCTGATGAGGTCTGATCAAAGCAGAATAGAGTGGCTCTATTACTTTCCTCCATCTAGACACTACACTCCTATTCATGCAGCCTAGGATCATATTGGCTTTTAAAGCTGCTGCATCACACTGTTAACTCATGTTCAGCTAGATCCATTTTGCATGTAATGTTGTTAAGCCAGATGCCATCCATCCTATATCTGAGCTATAACTGATTCTTTTCCACTTAAGTGTCAAGTTGGTGCGGAATGTCAGTTACATTGTACTAATAATGTCAGTATATATGTCGTTGAAGTTAAACAGATGCTTCTCTACTCACTGTTGAGCTATTTTATTTTAATTGCATGGTACTCTTACATTCATTTTCATTTCACATATGTAGTCTGTTTTTAGTCATGCCTATATTCTTGCCTGATATCTGTGAAGTTAAAAAAAATCTAAAATGTGTGCTGGAATATGTGCATTGATTGTAATACGGTGGTTTGTTTTCTTCTCAATCTTAGCTTGGCTCCACTAGCATTCAGTTTAAAGAACAGAGGATCACTTTTAACCATGCTCCTCTATACTTAACAACTTGCAGAACTGCCATTCTTCAAAATTTGGGATATAACCATGCATACTTCCAGGTGAGACATACATCAAGTGGTTAGTGAATTTGTGCAGGTTTACTGCTCTGTAAACCAGTCTCAATTTTACCCAGACACTGCTATTGTATTCAAAGAGTGGTCTCTAAGCTGCTTTACAGCAAGAGTGTGAGGGGAAAAAAGAAGAAAATCTGGCAGTAATTTCTTCTGCAGATCACAAGCAAATTCTTGAAACTGAAATCTACAAGCCAAATTTTCAGCCACTGAAAGCACTACAACTGGAAAAGTTTTAGTGAGCCCATGTCAAGTCAGGAGTTCTTGGCATGAATAATGAAGAGAGAAAGCCTCCTAGACTCTGCCCTGAGGAAGGAGACACTACCAGTAGTGTTCAAAGAAGCAAGTTCCCTTCAGTGAACCTCAACAGAATCTATTAGTTCATAATCTCACTTTCTCTAACCAACACTATGGACCTCTTGCTGTAGCTGCCTGCAGCAAAAAGTAAAGGGGCAGATCACACTGGTCCATAGTTAAGCACTCTCGATAAACATTGTGAGACTAGAATTTAAAGGTGGGGGGAATCTCTCCACTGACAGGCTTAGTATTAGCTATCAAGTCTGATTGGGAGAACCAGATTTCTTACCACAATAATTTTACTCTTCAAAAAAGTGCCCGTACAGCTGACCCTCCTTATCCACAGATTCAAGCATCTATGGCTTGAAAATATTCCCAAAAAGTATAAATTCCAAATAGCAAACCTTGATTTTTACATTTTATATAAGGGACACCATTTTGCTCTGCCATTATATTTAATAGGACTTGAGCATCCACAAATTTTGTTATCCACGAGGGATCCTGGAACCAAACCCCAGGAGATAACAAGGGCCCACTGTATTAGACAGATTGTCCTTGGATTCCCAGGTGATGTTGGTGGCTAGGAGTGCTTTTTTACAGATTGACTTGTCAGATGTCGTTCTACCTGGAGAATGCAAACTAAGGGATGAAACAGGGATGCCCCTGAAGGGGCAGCTTGAAGCTGCCCCTTCCAAAGACAGATTGGGGCCTTAGCGAACACACACCACAGCCCTAATCTGCCTTGCAGCCAGCAGAAACACAACTTTTCTCACCCTGTCATGGCCATGGGTGGCTTCAAGTTGCTCCGGTGGTTATGAAGTGTAAATGTGCGCTGCTGGAGTACCCGGAAGACAGCCCATGTCTGAGTGCCTGTGTGACATCTGGGCGTCTTAGTGGTGTGCACCATCTGTTTCACCCCTTAGCCTCAGGCATGCATGGATTAGTTAAATCCAGCCAGACTGGGCCCTTTAAATGTTCTCTGTGGCAGTGCTACTCATGGGGTGGTTTGTAAGTTTCTGGGAATGAAAGAAGCAGATCGGACATGTTACTAGTCCATGACACATTGTGAACCTCCCCTCCCCCGCACTGCTAGTCTGCCATGTCAGATTTTTAAAAACCTGATCCTTAGCTATTTAGGGCATTTTGAAAGGCTGTTTTTCACCAGATGGGCATCAGAGGCCTTGCTTTCTGGTCCATCTTTAGTAGTTAGCCCAGAATTGCCCTTCTTAATGTTAGCACAACATCTAAAATTATTTCTTGTGAGATTTGTCAAGTTTTCATCTGGATAGTCTGGACCCTATACAAACTGGTTCCAGACTATATGAAAGACTTTATTTTCTTATTGTCACTTTCCCAGTTTTGGGGGAAAGGTGGGATACTACTACTACTAATATTTTCCCTATATGTGCCTTCCTGAGTTTTAAGATCTTCAGAGGAAGGCTTTCTGATTGTCCCATCACCATCACAGCCACATTTGATGAGGACATGGGAGACAGCCTTCTTAGTGGTTGTTCCCAGGTTCTGGAATTTCTTTCAATGGGAGGTTCCAATGGCTCCCAACTTTGGGATCTTCCTGCTAGCAAGCAAATAACTTTTTATCTAGGTAGTTTTTTGACTATTAATTCATATGGCAGTGGATGCTTTTAAGGGGGAGTGCTTTTTGACAATGTTTTTGACAATGTTATCTTTTTGACAATGTTTTAAATGTGCTTTAACTTTGTGTTTTAATAGAATTGTTTGTCTTTTGCACTAATGACTTTTAACTGTACTTCATTTTAATTTGCTGTAAGCCATCTTCCTATGCCATTGAAGAGCAGAATATCAGACAATCAAACAAATAAAAATTCTCCCATCATGTTTTAGATAGTTGTTTCTATTTTCTTCTTTACGCTCATATTTGTGTTAATGTGTTTTATAAGTCATTTATCTCAGTATCTTTCTGTATGCATATTTGTTAATTTGTGTTAAAAGTATGATATTAACAAGTTATGGAAATGAAAAAGATTTGTAAATTTTAGCTTTATTTTATCAGCAATGTTGGAAAGAAATAATCTTATTTGTTTGCAGCAGAATTCTAGAACCTAGGTTTTATAATACATTTTTATTTTCAGGTCCTTGATGCCAACCCTATTCCTGGAATGGTTATCTTTCCTGTTCAGGGTGTAGTACCTGTAGGAGGCCTTACTGAAATCAAGATACATTTTAGACCCAATGCTATAATGAAATTTGATACCAGAGTAGAGGTACTGGAATTTTAATAAATATCAAGAATTTGTTATTACCTTTGAAATAATACCTATACTTTAATATGCTAATCCTTTTTGTGTTTGTGTATAATGCAGTAACTGGGTGACATTTTGTGAGTCTATGCAAGATTGATGTTTAATCTGTTGAGGGAATAAAACAGCAGTAGAATTTTTGGAAAAGTTCAGTTTCTGTAATGACAAGGGATGCTTACTTGAGGGGGAAAATCTTAAAATATTCTCAGTGGGTAAGAGGAACATGCTCTAAAAGGGGACTGATGTTTTGAAAGTTGAATAGACAGAGGAGTGAAAATGCAGGCAGCCCAAAAGAGAAAGCTTGGCTTAAAGGAAGGGAATAAAATAAGAATTAGACTGGGAAACCAGGAGGAAGAGGATGTCAAAACTGTTAAAATCCTTCCCAAGACAGAAAGAAGTGGACTGTATTTAATGAACTGATAAGAACCAAATTAATCCAACAGGGAAAGAGATGAGGTAAGCTACGAGAGTCCAGTTATTCCATACAGGCTTTCTGGATGGAATGTGTTTCACAAAGGAGGAAGGACTAAATAAGAAAAATCATACAGTATATCTACCTACTTTTTATATTTTAATCTTGTTTAAGGGGATGAGCCATGCTTTATCTCCACTATAGCCTACAGGAGATGATTTGTGTGTTTCTTTTGAAGCTTCTACCACACTTTCCTGTTTCAGCAACATATAATGAAGCTAACAAAAGAAATAGCAATTACACATGAAACAACCAATACAAAACACTACTTAAAAAACGTCCAACTATTAGGGAAGAATCAAAATAAAACTTAACATATGTAAGGAGCATTCAGTTTTGAACCAATTCACTTAAAAAATCATTTGAAATAAAACTTCTTGAAACAGCAGAATATGTTTGGGGGGAAGCTGCAGAACCAGTACAACAGCCAAGTGGTCCAATCTCTTTGGGAAATAAAAGGGATTGGAGCTAGAGATTTGTGAATAGAATTCAGCTCAACAGAACAGAATGTTTTCTGTTCCTATGGATGGCAACAGGGAGTGGGAGGGAATAAATTTTATTGTTTTTTTTTTCCTACCAACCTTTCCATTTTTTTCCCAGAGGATTGGGAAATTTGTCCCAAATAGTGTCAGAAATAATTTAGGGGAAAGATCTGAATGGGGAAATCATCAAAATGGTCCCTTTCCTCTTCTGTTTGTGAAAGGTCTCTGCTGGACTAAAACCCATCTTTTACTAAATTGTTTTGCTCCTAGGAGTTTCAGCTTGATAATTTTTGACAACATTCACTTGAAAAATTCTTATATCGCATCATGGTATGTGATATCTCATAATGATATGCATGATTGTATAGAGGTTCCATGTACACAATTGGGCAAAGTGATTTGCAGTATGTGTTTCCCTGCTAATTATTATCAACTTCAAAGATCATATATGGATTTGCCATAAACGGTGTGGTCTGATTACTTATACTTTATAGTAATATACTAAAGTAGGAACCTCACATTAGACAGTTTTAAAGGATGTTCTACATGCAGATTTCATAAATGTTTTCACTTTCTTTCCTTTAAATAGGTGGCAGTGCGGCATGCAAAAACTTTGGAACTCAGGATTGGTGGATCTGTAGAGGCTCCTGACATAGATGTCAGCATGGTAAATATGTTACATTCTTCATTACACCTATTTTTAAGGTTTATAAGATGTGTAGCAGTGAATTTTATACCTCTTGTAAAGTCATATAAATTTGGGGAATTATACAGAAAAACTGACCTTAACCTCCAAACACAAACAGCTCACATCAGTTCTATTACATTAGTCTGAATTTTGTTGCTTAGTCTCAGCTAGAGTAGGCATATTAAATCAATTGTTTCCAAATTAAAAAAAATCAATATTGTTAACAAATAAATAAATCCCACTGATTGAATGATTCTGATCTGACAATAGGATTCAACCCTTTAATTCTAGTGAGTGATAGGCAAACATGATCTATATGTGTTTACCCTTAATTGAACAATACACTTATATATGCATGTGAAAACAAATGGTGGTTTAGTTGAGAGTTCATGGTTAAAAAAAATCCTCATATCATAATACTTACAGAGATATAAGTGAACTTTCTGACCTTTGGATTCAAGAAGAAAAGCCTGCCTCCATTGAGAGAGGTATTGCATTTTCTCCAGTTCTGATTAAGCCCCAGGCTCCAGGATTTCTCTTGAGAAAAGTTGGCAAAGCTGGAAAAGATAACTAGCAATTGTGGGAGGCTTGCATTCCTGAGCTGCATCTCATAGCTACACCTACAAAAGTCTTATGAGCCTTATAGAAGTTGTGAATGGTCTGAATTTAATCCATATACGATAGTATGAACAATGATTAGAATTTTAAGTGGAGATATATCAGTGTTGTAATCCTATGAAGGATTATTGGCATGTCCTGTGCAGGTATATTGATCTTAGTAAATGAAGAACAATCATACTAATAGTTTTGTCAGTGCATTTGATCCATGGAACCAAAGTCAAGCCAGATTGCTGGGTTAACAATACAAGTTGAGGATGAACACATTATTTTATTTTTATTTTATTAAAATATTTATAACCCATGCTATATTATAAGATCTCTGGATGGCTTCCAATAAGCTAAACGATTTTAAAGTTAAACGATTTAAAATGGAAAACAGTAAAAATAATGTAAGCCTTCCAAAAAGGCTTCACTTAACAATGTAAAGAAATTAAAACTACTGTATTTAAAACTATGAATTTTTGGATTAAAGCATTAGGACCCCTAAGGTTATCTTGATGTCTGTATGAAACAGCATCAGAAGGCATTGCACAACTCATTTGCCACAAATCAAACTGATGTACAATATGATTACTACTTCAGAAGCCTATTTAAATTCTACATAACACATGTTATAGGTATCCATAGACTATGGTTGTAAAAAGCATCTTAAGTTGTCTCTGTCAGATCATGTGTTTTCCACCTGCAAAAGCCACATAGGATAGTCTTGGAGACCCCTGTGTAGAATCTTCCTGCTGGGCCAGGCTTGCTGCTTTTGGGAAAAAAAGAGCTGCTTATGCTTTTTATTTGAATTATATCCTGCCTTTCTTCCACAAACAGTACTCACAACAGCTCATAATAAAATAAAACCATTGAATAATACAATGACAAATGAAAAAAGTCATAAGAATTCTAAAACACAATTTAAAGAAAGTAAAAGAAAAATATAGTTAAAAGACCCTTCTGCCGCAAGTGAGAGTGTGTGCCTAAGGCCATGTCTGCATGGGCCAAATAAATCAAACTCTCCGTGTCCTCTCAATGGAGAGACAAGATGCATGGCTCATGGCTTTCATGGTCATAAAACTAATCAAATGCAAAGCATGATATGATATTTTAGAACTATTGTTTACTTATATAGTGGCCTGATCATGCTGTATGTAGGTCTGGGGAGTGCACAGCAACTGCACGCTCCCCAGCCCTAGTGGATATGGACAGCACCATTTTTAAATTGCACAGTCCATATGCATGTGCGTCGATGATGTTACGGCGCGCGCCACTCCAGATGAACTGGCATGCTCTTGACGTCACTGCACCGCTGGAGGGCACCTAGGGTGCCCTTTCCATGGCGCAGAAAGGAGCTCCAAAATGGGGCTCCTTTTGCAGAAGCGCTTTGTTCCCATGACAACCAGATTGCTGCAGGAACGAAGGCAGGGAAAAAGGGGCTAGGAGGGCCTTTTTTCCCCTGGTTCCACCGGTCATGCTGTCCTTGGGGCATGAAGCCCAAAGGACAGCCCTATCCAGTGTTTTGCCCCTTTTCTATGGCCTGGAAAAGTGGCGGATTGGGGCTTCTGGGGCTGGCGGTGTCCCAATCCGGCACTTAAAGGGGTGCCCACAGTCTGCCCTTTTTGGGCAGTCTGTAAAGCCTCAGTAAAATGGTTCACACATTATTCTGGATGTGAAAGGGCCCAAAATTGTTGGTAACCAGAGGCAATGAATGGAGTAGTTATTTTCCAGAATTTTCACATAATATTTGGTCCCTCACCCTACTCTCCCTTCTCAGTACAGTTCTGCTATCAGAGCTAATTACTTTTGTCATTGGTTATTCATGTGATTCTTCCATCTTCTTTTTTAAAAGCAATCCTTCAACTTTCCTGGTGTTTATGTTGGCTCTACCCAAGGGATTCCATTTCTTATTTTGAACAAAGGAAAGGCACGTGCCATGGTGACGATGGATTTATCCAAACACGATGCCTTTAAACTACATTTTACTTCTCAACCAGGTATTTTTTCTCTTTTATAACTGTAATTACCTGAAATAGATTGCTTGGGTAAAAGAAGGGGAGTATTTCTAAAAAGGCTCAGTTTCAGGTAGCTATTTCATGAATGAAACAACTGAAGAAATAATTTTCCAGTTACTTGTTCAGCCATAGACATTTTGTCTACAGTCCTATTTAGGCATTATTCCAGTGGCTTAGGTGGTGATGGCAGAAGGAAGAAGACCATTAATACAGTGGCTGCGAAGGAAGTTGGGCATTTTAGAATTAGACTCCTTGGAGCCAGTAGATTTGTCTGTCTTTCCCTGCCACTGCATGATCCTAGGAAAAAGTGCAATCACTAGTGCAGTCATTGGCCATTATGTAATTATATCTTCAGAAAATTATGATTGTTAAAGCTGTTCGTTATGGTGAAAATAAGGGTGAACCAGTTTTAGCTCTGCCCATGCACTTTTCATTCTTTCTGTCTCACAGTAGAGCTACATCAAACAGAACAGTATGCAAAACAAGACAGGTTACCTAGAAACCATACCCACTATTCCACTATTACAGAGAAATACAGTTGCCCCTCCATTTGTGTGGACTACAGATCTGCGGCAAATGGAGGGATTTAAAATGGGATGCATGCCCAAGGCACGTGCCTGCAGCTGCTCACAGGCACACACCCCCATTCTAGCCTATGGGGCTTGAATATCTGTGAGTTTCCATTTTTGCGGAGGGGACAGAACAGATCCCCTATGAAAAGAGAAGGCTGACTGTATAGCATTCATGTTTTTGTTGCCTTTAGTGAACTTGGAAGTGTTTTAAGGTACATCGTATGTCAAGAACACTTAAGACTGTTTACTCTATTGTTGCCCCCTAAGCATCCTTGTTTATACACCACTGGAAATATTCTTGTTCTGTTCTTGGTGGCTGAAGTAGTTCTGTTATAGGTGAGTAATACACACGAATGTTAGCGGTACAGTCAGCCTGTGTAGTGAGCTTCGCTTATGTGGCTTTCAGGTTACACTGAAGTTGTGCTACAATTAAATGAATGGTGTGTGCGCTGTGCACACGTGCCCCTTTGTTTTCAATGGGGCACGAGCATACACAGTTTTCCCATTATGCGGGTGGGTAGGCGGGTCCAGAACGGAACCCCCATCTAAGGGAAGAGCTGACTGTAGTAGTTATTCACAAAATTCATATATTGTTAGGGCACTTAAGACTCATCCTAAACATTATATTCCAGTGAGTTAAATTACTAGTGCAGCAACATCTGGCTTGCTTTCCTGGTATAAGATTTAGAGGCCTGTTCCTTGTGATTTTTCCTCACCACCAGTGGGGTCATGCACAATGTTGGAGCAGGCATTGCAATATTTTCCTGGATTATTTGTAGTGCCTCCACCCTTCTTGCCATAACTGACAACAAATATTTTCTTTGCAGTAGATGAATACAGCACAACAGAATCTTCTTGTTTATATACTGCAATCATAGATGCAAATTCATCTTTGGAATGTTCACTGAATTTCACACCAAAAGAGGTAAAATATGATTTAATAGTACCCCATCTGGGAAAATGATTTATTTTTATCCTGCAAACAGAAACTGGCACATCACCCTTATCACTCTGTATAGCAGGATAGTTCATTCTCCATAATGTCATTACATTTAATAGAGAACTCTGATGGAGTGCATTTGGAAGTGAAATGAGTCCACCGTATAATATTGAGATTTATATACAATGTATCTATGCATATGTATATGTATACACATACATATACATACATACATACATATGTGTGTGTGTGTGTGTGTGTGTGTGTGTGTGTATGCATGCATATATTAGTCAAGTTAAGATCTTGCTTTCATTTGCAGATACTCTGGTCTTAAGGACTAATCCTGGATGCTAATTAATTTAAATATTCAATTTGTTGAATATTTGGTCTTCTGTCATATGTCTGAGTGAATATTTTATTATGCAGTATATAGGTAATTTTCATTACTATTTTATGGTAGTTCAGTACTATAACAACATCAAAAGCATGCTACCAAGAATATTAAAACACTTAATAGAGATGGATACTGGGTGCCCATGTTGTAGTTATTTATTAAGTGAGTGGACTAGGATAAGAATTTGGGGACAGTGGGAGGACCAAGGGTTAAAGAGATAGTTTTGAGGGAAGGAAAGCCTCAGACTATATGTTATAAGACAGGAGAAGAATGCTCTGTAACCTGATTGTTACACTTGTGTTCTCTCCTTTCCCTTCCCTATGTAAGAGGAGAGAAAAAGCTTTACTTTCAAGCAAACTACAACAATGTGTTCCAGTCAGTTAACAAATCAGGATAATAAACCACTGTTAGTAATTCCTGTGGTTTGTTCTAAAGTTAAAATGTAAGGTTCCCCTCTTTTTCTCCTCATTCATGAAGGAGTAGGAAGGGGGGGACATATGAGCCCAAAACACAGGCTATTGTTTGTAATCAGTTAAACTGAATGGAAAATGGCAGCCTTGCTGAAAATGTTTATATTCCAAGATTTTTTAGAAGTAGAAATGACAAACAAACAAAAACAAAACAAAACAAACAGCTTCATTTATATACCGCTTCATACCCTTAAGCGGTTTACAATTGTAAGCTATTTGCCCCCCAACAATCTGGGTACTCATTTTAGCGACCTCAGAAGGATGCAAGCCTGAGTCAAGCTTCAGCCCTTATGCTGGTCTTGAACTCTCCACCTTATGGTTTTGAGTGAGTGGCTGAAGTACAGGCATTTAACCACTGCACCACCAGGGCTGGTGTGACCACAAATGACCACAAATTTTCACCTGGTTTTAAACCAACAACACAAATATTTGCTAAGTGTTGCTACACACTTCACTTTACAGCATAAAAAAGAAGGAATGGGGGGGGGAACAAAGAAATGTAGCAACATCTTTAAGACTAACCAGTTTTTATTTTCACACGCACACAAGCTATCCTGGATACACAGTAAGGGACTTAAAGGTTGCAGCAGTTCTTGAACAAGAAAATTACAAAGGAAGACTAGAACAAAAAACTTCCGAATTGATTATATTCACAGATTCCAGTCCTTAAGTAGATGTATGAACCAGAACAATGGCTTCATGGCATATTACCTATACAGTGGTCCCCCGGGTTACGAAGGTAATCCGTTCCGGATTACCTTTCGTAACCCGGAAGTATTCGTTTCCTGGGGGACCGCTATTTTCAACAGACCGCGCGGCCGATTTAAAGGGGCCGCACATTTTTTTTTCGTATCCCAGGGGATCCTTCGGATCCTGGGGGAATTTTAGCGGTCCCGCCGGTTTCGGATCCTGGGGATTTCGTTCCCCGGGGGATTCGTAAACCGGGGGACCACTGTATTAATACAAGAGTCCTTGCTACTGAAGATATAACAAAAGGGATCTTCTCACAGAGAGATTTGAACCCTAGAAAACTGATGTTTGGTAAATTCATTAACACTAAAGATCTGAAAGACCTGTATCACCTTTTGCAGCCCCTTGAAAATTTAGGGCAAGGGTCATGATTTGCATTTTTCTGGGTTCAATTATGTTCTATCCCACTTGCACAACTGTATAAATATGCTTTCTACCGGAGTATGTATTTTTACTCTGTACTGCTTCCAAAGAAGTGGGTTTGTTACCCTCAGTGCTCTGGTGTCTCCTTATCCATGGATTTTTTATCCACGGATTCAAGCATCCATGGCTTGGAAATATTCCAAAAAAGTATAAATTCCAAGTATCAAACCTTGGTTTTTCCATTTTATATAAGGGACACCATTTTCCTATGCCATTTCCTATGGCATAATGGGACTGGAGCATCCACGGATTTTGTTATTTACAGGGATTCCTGGAACCAAACCCCAGCAGATAACAAGGGCCCACAGTACCTCGCAGATTGTATGTTGCCTACTGCAATCTTAATCATGGTTTAAATTAGTCCTTCCCTGACATTTGGAAGTGTGTCCCACTTGTAAAATTACTTATCATGTTAAGACCTATTTGTGAATTAATGTCACCTTCCCTTCCTTTCACCCCTAACAATAACAAGAAAAAGAAAAGGATGGGTATTTAGAAATTGATATTTTAATTCTCATTTTAAATATTAGTATCACTATATGGATAGGCAATATGGATCTGAGAATGATTTAAGCAAGACATCTAAGAAGAAAGAATGGGAGTGAGCCTTTATTAAAGGGATCGAACTACTATAGTAGGTTGCTGTGTGGGCAAAGCTATTGGAAATAATAAAAGTCACATCCTTTGTGTTATCTACTTGGAGACATCCACCTCTGAGTTGCAATGCACTGTTTAAAATGCACTAGTTCTAATAATGGTTGGAATTTGGCCACAATGTTTAAAATTTCTTTTAAAAATGTAGAAAATGGTGTTGATTTGAAACAACAGGCAAAATCTTGGTAGACTGAACTCTTAGAGAGTTAGCTATATATTTTTGCATAAGCTGCGGCAAAAATGTTGAATTTAATAATAGGTGCAGTTACTGTTTTCTAGTCAGATCCCTTGAGTTAAACTGTTCGTTTTCAAGAGCATTAAGTTAGAACAGCTTTTTCATGGATATAATTTTCCAATTTAAAATAATCATAAATATTCAGCAATCTTATTTAAAAATGCATTTTCCCCAGGAGGATAAGCTGCCAATTAAAATGGAAACCAGAAAAGTGTTGTCTGCAGTTGTTTATTTAGATTTCACTTAATTGTAGGCATATTTTTTAAAAGGTGAACATTGTATTCCCTGTGCATCTCTTGAAGTAAAGGTGATTTTTACTGGGATGTGTAGCATAATTTCTCTTGGTAAAGTACATGATACTGTAAGTAAAGGGAAGTGTGCTGTGGTATGCATTATTTGGTTTGAAAAGGATTTTATTTTGGAAGTAGGAGTTTTACTTCTCCTAGGATAATAACTTTTACACCAAAAATTCAAACCACACAAAATTTTCTTAGCATGCTATACATTCTTTGTTAATGTGGTAGTGTGTCTTGAAGTTAAACCATAATGGCCTTATCTTAGGATTTTCTTGGCAAGATTTATTGAGAGGAGATTTGCCATTGCTTACTTCTAAGGCTGAAAGAATACTCAAGGTCACCCAGTTGGTTATATGTCCACATTACTTCACTATTTTAAGCATTATTTAAATAATTGACAATAGTCTTATAAATTTATTGACTACATATACAAGCCATTACAATAAAACAAATAGCAAATACATTATAGAAATATCACTCTGAATTTAAAATCCAGTCTCATTACAGTTAGACTCACAAGTTTAGCATTCGCTGATTTGATTATTCATGGATTTCTCCGCTGCATTCCGATCTTGCTCCTCTTCCATTCTGAGCTTTTCCCCTTCAGGGAAAAAGCCTGGGATGGAGGGAGCAGCTGGAAAGGGGGATGTGCATGTCCCCTCCTGCCTTCCCTTGTGCTTTGGCCAGCTGAGGGAAGCTTCTCTCAGCTGGCCAAAGCATGGGGGAAGGTGGGAGAGGCGTGAGTGTGGTGGGCGGAAGAGGAGCACATGAGCACTCCCCTCTTGCCTTCCCCCACATAGTGATGCTTTCCCCACTTTCATGGGGATCTTATGCCCCTAACCCCCATGGGTAGACTGTATATGGGACAGGAGTTCAAAGCTTGAAGAACATTGGAGATATTTCACAAAACAATTCGAAGCCTTTTTTCTGTAATGGATAAAGGGATAAATCATATGAAATACTCTTATAGTAATTTCTCATAGTATCATAATATTTTGTTCTGAACTGCACTCGTTGACAAATACTTGGACAGAAAGCTCTTTCTTAGACAACTATACAATGGGCAAAATAGAAGGTAATTTGAAAATAAAAGATATTTGGTCTGTCCTTGGGATATTGAAACTAATGAGTTTGCTGTTTTGAAAACTATTTTAAAAGGAGGCGTAAGCTTTTTGAGATGCTAAGTACATAAAGCATTTCTTGATTACAAGTTTAGAGGATTGTTTAGGGCATATTGCTCCATTTTGCATGCACCCCAAGTTTAGTTGTCTTCCCCTTTAAACACTGTGACTATAATTAATGTTCCCTTAGACTAGCACAAAAATCCTCTTACAGCCCTATCCTAGGCTGAGCCATATATCCTCCCACTGACTTGAAGAACCCCAGCAGATCTCAGAGCTGATGTCATCATTTCATGTCTGGCCATTGGGATGTAGCCAGATCCTTCTGTGATCCTGCCTGCTCCCAATGGAACATGGTTGTGCGGTTCACTTTAAGGGGCTTTTCAATATATAATATATATTTGGTGGGGTTGGATGTTTTGCAGGAAGGAAGATAAATTCTTGTTTTATGAGCCTGTTTGGGGTGATGGTGAGGGTGAGTGAATTGTTGCATTCAAAGGAAGCCAGTAAATAGCCTGTGCAAAGTAAGCCAGTATGCTATAATTAGAGCCATCAAACCTATTGTAGTCAGAAGCCTAAAAACAATAATATTGAGAAGATCATGAATTACCTGACTTTTGGAAGTCATATTATTATTATTATTATTATTATTATTATTATTATCCTTTATTTATATAGCGCTGTAAATTTACACAGCATTGTACATACAATCATTTAATTAGACAGTTCCCTGCCTTCATGCTTGCAATCTAAAGAGATACGACACATAAGGAGAAGGGAAAGGTGGTGGGGAAGGGGATCAAATCCAGCAGTTCTTCACTTCCTCTGAGGCCTGGACCAAGGCGGATGGACTGGAGGGAGGGCTCGGCTTCTTAATACATAATTAGGATGCAACATCCTGGGGCAGAGAAGGGCACTTGCCTGGGAACGCTTCCCTAAACAATATTGTCTTTAACTCAATTTTGAAACTGGTTAGAGAAGTGATGAGGTGTGCATGTGGGGGAAGAAGGTTCCAGGAGTGAGGGGCAGCAAGTGAGAAGGGATGAATCGACTTATATATAAAATAAGAATATTTCAAAATGAAAATGTAATAAGGATCATGCATAAATATACTTGTGAACATTTTTTGTAAGTTTATGAAAGAATGAAAAATGGTGTGTGTGTGTGTGTGAGAGAGAGAGAGAGAGAGAGAGAGAGAGAAATGCTTTCATAATCTATAGAAATTCTGGCTTCACATCTTGTTGAGTACATTATACAGTTTAATTATTCTTGATTTTAGCTTTCTTTTCTATTATTGTTCCTGGCCTTTATACTATCAGCCTCTGGTTTGTTTCCTGTGGTTTCTGGTGGTTTCTCCGTGCATTGAAATTTAGCTCAGCTCTTAGGGCTCAGCAAGCAACAGTCAGTTGTTGTTTCCTAGAAAATGTGTCATGGCTTGCCCATTCCTTTATCAGTTAGCCTTAACTGCAACATCCTTTTTAAAGGGATCATCCATGGAGATGGTCAGCTTCCTAGCCATTCCTGGGGAAGGTGGAGGTGCTCTAGCCCTGCCTGTTCTCCCTCCATATTTCGAATCTCTGTCTGTTACACTCCTTTTTATCTTCTGTATATCCCTGTTGTGGGAGTAACCTCTTCTCATTTGCCAGAAACAACCCTTTACAAGACCATCTGCCTACATTATTTTTTCTACAATAAAATAAGTATGGTGATGATATCCAACTCTGTTCCTCCTTTCCATCTCATGTAAGGACACTGTTACTAAACAGTGCCTGTGTCCAGAACAGACTGGATGAGGGTTAATAAATTGACACTTAATCCAGATAAGACGGAGGTGCTCCTGATCAGTTGAAAGACAGATCAGGGGAAAGGACAACCATGAGAGGCCAGTGTCTGTATTAGATCCTTACCAAACTCCCAAATCAATGTTTTGCCTCTGAATGCCCCCAGATGGACTGTAGGGAGTTTGGAGGCATTTTTGTCATTTTTGCGTGAGTCCTGAGGCACTTTTTATTCACTTCCTGGATTTAGAAGCAGTCTTTCCCTGCTGGCAAAAAGAGAACGGATGGTTTGTCCATGAGCTTCCCTTGGGAGGGAATTCCGTAACTTAGAAGCTGCTACCTAGACGGCTGTGTCCTCACGAGATGAAACATGAAGATGATGAAGAGGGAGACTCCCTGAAGGTGATAGGACTTGGCATGGTCATATGAGAAGGTGTGGGCTTTCAGATAGTTTGAACTTAAGCAGTCTTTCCCTGTTGGGGAAAAGAGAACAGGCTAGGCTTGGTAGCCAAGGCTTAGTTTGGTACTGGGCAGCTGTGAAATTGATTCTCTCCAGGTTAAAACAATAATTCTGTAGTCATTTATCAATACAAGCATTGACTAATGAAACTAATGAAGTTAAATAGCAAAGGCTTTCATGAACTCATGATGTGTCTTCTTTTTATTAACCTTTGTTTTATTCTACAGATTTTGACATTATTTTTTTTCTTTCTAATTTTAAATGCTATTCTATTCCATGTGTGTCTTTTCTATGCCTGTGTTTTATATAAGCTTGAATATTAAAGCACAATTTCACTTACAGTTTAAGATGCATCAGAATGTGGGTTCATATTGCTTTTGGATAACAAGATGTCTGTTCCAAGTTTCTAAGAAATGGTATTAACAAAATGAAGGAAAAAGTCATTGGCATCTTGTTGATTAAGTCTTTTATATCAAGTTCCTGCATGGCAGGGGGTTAGACTGGATGGCCCTTGTGGTCTCTTCCAACTCTGTGATTCTATGATTCTATGATTGCAGAAGTAAGCATAAGCTTAATCAATCTCAGTGGTGGTTACTCTTGAATGTGTAGTCTTGGAAAATGTGTGGACCATTTTCCATTTGCGGGGAAGGAAATATAGCATTCATGTCAGAGATACTTAGAAGGGCTAAGGAGAAATAAAGTACATATTTATTAAATGAGTATTTTTCCTGACATGATAGGTGTATCCTGACTGATGTTTTTCATTTCCTCTAGAATTATCAGGCTGTTGTAGGGTATTTATTTCTCCTCTCTTAACGCTGTAAAAATGGTACATTTTCTATGATTTAATTGTTATACGGACCCTCCTTTTGTGTTTTGTGTATACAGAGTGGCTGATTCTTGCCCAAATACCAAATCTTTGCTACCTTCAGCCTTTCAAATAATTTTTTTAAATAAATGATTGAATTCTTTTGTTACTAGTAGTAAGAAAGTGACAATTTTATATTCACACTCTAGGTGGCAGCATATGACTTCAGTCTCCCAATAAGTGTTGATGTTGGCGAGACTCCATCTTCATCATACAACAAGACAAGCCTTGGTAGCTCAGCAAAACATATCATTGTCCCACGGCCTCAATCCTTGAATATACCTACTCGGATATGTAAAGTTCAAGCAACTGGTATGTACACTTTAGAAGTAATGATACCTGTGTGTATATATACAACATGTGAAGCATCACATTTTTAAAAAAGAGAAGTGTGGAAACCAGCTGACAATCAATTGAGAGAATATTATTATTTTCTTAGATTGCAGCTTTCTCCCAATGTAGGGACTCAAGGTGGCAAACAGCAGATTTAAAACAATAGAATTTAAAAACAATACAACATTAAAATGTATAAATATAAAATTAAAAAAACAATTAAGAAATTAAACCAATAGATCTTTATTATGGCATTGCAGTTTCTTATAATCAGTCAACACTTTTATATGTTTCATGTTTGTTTGTTAAGAGTTTGTGTCAACATTATATCCAAAGGTTTTTTAAAGGGTATAAGTGTGTGAAGTAGGGATGAAGAAGATTGCAGTAACTACTTTTTAGATCAGGGGGAAAAAATGGTTGTGTGGTTTTCTTGTCAAGGACCACCAGTCAGTTCTTGCCATCCATTTTGCTTGTCCTGAAAGGACAGGAGAAAACTGCATGCAGAGAAAACAAAGACAGAAAAGAAGACTGGAAAGATAAGTTTAACAGGTGTGTCTTTTAGGCCAAGGAGTGAGAGCCAGCATGGTGTACTGGTTTGAGTGTTGGATTATGATTCTGGATACCAGGGTTCAAATCCCTGCTTGGCCATGTAAACTCAGTATGAAAAATGCTTCATGACTAATCTGGAACAATGCTTCCTCAGCACATGTATCCAGCAATTTCTTCTCTGCCTGAGGTACAACAATGTGACATTTTAACCATTTGGACCCATGGAAAAGAATCATTTGAAAAGTTTTGTTATGATTTCAACAACATCTATCCTGAGCCTGGAACAATCCACACAAATTCACTTTCTTAACACTAAACACCATTTTGTATTGAAAGCCCACTCATTACTACACATACTTACATGTATATAGCTTCCACTCAGGGGACATTGATAAATATATTGGTTTTTTTTAAAAAAAATAAAATTTATTAATACATTATAAAACAGAACATGACGTGCTAAATATATTGTTTGCCCAGGAACCCTGCAATATAGTTGTATCTTCCCAGACCCACAAGACAGAGACTCACAATTCATGGATTTTAAGCAGGCATCTCCAATTACAATACTCACCTAAGGAACTGAAAAAAACAAATCAACAAGGCAAGACTAGCACTTTGGGACAATCTACTGCAAGGCAGACCAAAAACAAAAAATGTCAGAACACTACTGGTTGCCACCTACGGCCCTGTAATGAGACAGCTCAAGATGCATCATCAGTGAGATATAACCTATTCTGGATAATGCTACAGTCCTCTCAGAGACCCCAGGTGGCTTTCCTTTACTGGCATTCATTCCCAACTTTAAACAACTATTCATCTACAACAAGATACATAACACAAGTTGTAATTACACAAAGGGACAACATTCTGCCACAAACCAGGTGCAGACTCTGTCCTTACATTTATTCTAGCAGTGTCATTACAGTGTTATTGGTATGGCCTTAGAGCATGTGACTAAATTTGTTTGTGTTCTGAGTACACATGCCTACTAAGTATCTTTTGGTTTTGGCAATATCACATTGGGGGAAATGGAATCAAAACCCCACATTAACAAAGAACTCTCCCAAAGGGGGAATTTTATTGCACACAGCAGTCAAGATATACACAATAGTTGCTTTACTTGCAAAATAGAACACAGTTGTTTCAGAATAGGGAGATGCTAATTCAAAATGATCAAACCTGCAGGGGTGTGAGGGTTTAGAATTAAGCAGTTTGAATCTTCAGGGTTTGTTGAGATGAGGAGAAATGAGTGAAAGAAGGGTTCAAAAGTAATGGCAATATATTAGTGTGGAGTCGAAGGCTTTCATGGCCAGCATCCATATTTTTTGTGGGGTTTTTGGGCTATGTGGCCATGTTCTAGAAGTTCCTTTCTGACATTTCACCAGCAACTCTGGCTGGCATCTTCAAAAATGTTTGCCTGGAAAAGGATTGGGTATATATATCCTGTGTGACCCTGAGAAGGGAATGATTTGCATGTGTATTGTTCTGTTGCTAATGGCAGTCCTCAGGGTGGGAGGATATGAAAAAGAAGATTAATGTCTGCTAATTAGTGATCATTGTCTGCTGGGAATCCCCGAGCCCTAGGCTGTTTCTTATTTGCATTGGTTGAGTCTTAACCTTGCTGTTCTTCAGGATTGGTAGCCACGCCTTGTTTACCCTCAGGGTTTCCTCTTTCCTGTTGAAATTGTCCACGTGTTTATGGATTTCAATGGCATTCTGATATATAGTTGTTGGTATGGTCCAGAATTTCAGTGTTTTCAAACAGCATTTTATGCCCAGGATGGTTTATAGCATGTTCTGCTACTGATGATTTTTCCTGTTGACCCAGTCTGCAGTGTCTCTCATGTTCCTTGATTCTTGTCTGCACATTGTGTTTAGTGGTCCCTATGTAGACCTGTCCGCAGCTGTGTGGAATGGTAGACTCCTGCAGCTGTGAGAGGGTCTCTCTTGTCTTTGGCTGAGCGTAGCATTTGCTGGATTTTCTTCGTCGGTTTGTAAACCATTTGAAGGTTGTGTTTCCTCACCAGTTTCCCTATTGACGTATGGTAAAAATACCACTTCTGGTTCATTTCTGAACCATTTGAACAACATCTACCCTAACATCCAATTCACAATGGAAAAAGAAAAGGAAGGAACAGTACCATTCTTGGATGTCCTAATCATCCTCAAACCAAACCAACGTTTGGGCCACACAGTATACAGAAAACCTACACATACAGACAGATACCTGCACAAGAACTCCAACCATCGCCCAGGATAAAAAAAAAAGAAGCAGAATAAAGACCAGGCAAAACAGATCTGTGAACCTCACTTCTTGGAAGATGAACTGAAGCACCTGGATTGGGCTCTACAGGCCAATGGTTAATCCAGCGCAGACATCAGAAGGGCTGTCAGGCTCAGAAAAACTCAGAGGAGGGAAGAGAAACAACCACCCAAAGGGAAAGTATTTTTATCATACATCATAGGAGTCCATTTTCCCTTTAGAAGGGTGACACTGCATCATTACCAGTCATCCTTTTGAAGGAGAAATTGAGAGAAAACAAGATATTTTTATTTATTTGTATTTGGGGTGCCCCTCAGAGAGGATGAGGTGAAAAATTGGCCTCCACTCTCACATTCCCAGTTGACCATCCTTGCTATATAACTGATTTTCCCTTGATTTGCAGCCTAAATTTGTTACAGCTAGATTTTTATTAAGTTGTTTGCCATCTTTAACCTAAATTGTTCCAGTCGGTTCAGTTTGTTATTTCCTTTGATACAGAGTACCATCAGATATTATAGCTTATCTCTGCCTCTCTTTTTTCCCTAAGTTAATAAGGCAGAGATACTCAATCTTTTGTGGAATCACATTTTTCAGTCCTGCTATTATACAAATATCACATTTTACTTCAGAATGGAAATTTGCATTTTAAATACACCTTTACACAGAAAATATCCATGCCAGTTGGAAAACAGCATGAATAGAAGGAAAATGTCAGTATGCTCTACCTGTGGAGTGTGATGAAGAAGTAAGAACAATTCTGAGTATTCAGCATACAATCTTTGACTTTTTTGTGGTGGTGTCGCTTCTTATCATTTAATCTGTTTTACTTTGGCTGATCATGTTTATGCTACTTTCATTATTATTGTTTGGCTTTTGTTATGTTGTTTTGTTATTTACTGCTTGTGTGGAAAAATGGCTTTCCTGTTTTTTTTTTTTTTCTCATAGAACATAGTCTGAAAGCTCAAATACAATTTTGCTGGACTTTGCAGTGTTTCTACTCAAATTCATGTATTACATCTGGGTGATCAGGACAGAGTGTTTCAGATTTAATCAGTTTGTCAAAGAATTCTCTAACTCTTCGAGAATGTCTTGTCTAACACTATAACAGATTTAGTTTACCTTTTGACAGTCATATTACTTTGTTGTTTCATAATCTATGGTATAGTAGTAAATGCTGAGGTACTGAAGTATGTAGTGTGCCATGAAGGCACTGTTTTTGTTCATACCTCTTCTAATGGATTGGAATTTGTGAATATAATTTAATTCAGCAGTTTTCTTGTGGCAGGAAGGGAGGGAACAGCAAGACCTCATCCACCTATTCCAATGCAGAGAGATATCTGGTGGGAGAAGCAACACTTTGGCCCCCCATCCCACAGGACAACCATCCAACAGCAGGAAGGGAGGGAGAAGTAACACCTTGCCCCCCCCCCCATCCCAAAGGAGAGCCATCCAACAGCAGGACGGGGAGGAGAAGCAACACCTCATACCAAAGGAGCATCATCTGGTGGCTCCACATCTGCACCAAAAAGTGGATGGCCTTCAGTGGCCTGACAAGACAGATGAAAACTAAAGGAGGGAGGACACAAGGGGAGAATGGCACAGAGAGAGGCATGGAGGGAGGGGATGGGAAGAAGAAGATCAAATAGAAATAGCAGGGATGACAGAAGGGCAAACAGCAGCAGTAAAAGTGGTTGACACAGATGTTGAGAAAACAGCAATGACACCATAGCTAACACTTGTTAGCACTGCATACAGGGAGGCCTGGTGACTCTCCTTACATGATCCCCTCACCAAGAAAACCCTAAGATGAGACAACCCAAGGGAGACATAGACAGGGCCTAAGGGTATAGAAAAACCCCAAAGATGGGAACACATCCGAAGCAACTCCACACATATTATGAGCCCTCCCTCCTTCCACCATCTTAAGAGAGAGGGAGGCAAGGCAGTTCCAACAGGCCTTGTCTGAGGAAGAAGATCCCTCCCTCCTTCCACCATCTTAAGAGAGAGGGAGGCAAGGCAGTTCCAACAGGCCTTGTCTGAGGAAGAAGAGCCCTCCCTCCTTCCACCATCTTAAGAGAGAGGGAGGCAAGGCAGTTCCAACAGGCCTTGACTGAGGAAGAAGAGCCCTCCCTCCTTCCACCATCTTAAGAGAGAGGGAGACAAGGCAGTTCCAACAGGCCTTGCCTGAGGAAGAAGAGCCCTCCCTCCATCCACCATCTTGAGGGAGAGAAAGGCAAGCCAGCTCCAACAGGCCTTGCCTAAAAAGAAGAAGAGCCCTCCCTCCACTCCATCTGCCATGGTCCAGGCTTCTGAGGGAGAGAAGATATGCTGGACTTTCCCCTTTCCCCACCACCTCTCCCTTCTCCTTTTGTGTTGTTTCTATTTTAGATTGTAAGCCTGAGGGCGGGGAAATGTCTTAATTAACAAATTGTAAGCCGCTTTGATAGCCTTGGCTGAAGAGCGGGGTATAAATAAAAATTATTATTATTATTATTATTATTATTATAGGAACATGGAAGCATGATCTGGGGAAAACTAGATATAGTAAAAAAAAAAAAAAGTAGAGCTCATGAGCATAGCAGTACTGGGGATAGGTGAGCTAATATTGACAGGAATGGGTCACTTTGACTCAGACAACAACATATTGTTCTACTCAGGAAATGAAAACAACACAAAGAAACAGGGTGGCCTTCATACAAGGAGAGATATGGCAAAAGCAGTCCATAGTTACAATGCAAAATCAGACCGAATCATTTCCATGGAAAACCTATAAATACCACCATAATACAAGTGTACCCACCAACCACAGAGGCAAAGGAAAAAGAACTTGCAAGATTTTATGAAGAAGTCCAGGAAGAAATAGACAACATACCAACACAGGATGCCAAGTTAATAATAGGAGATTGGAATGCAAAAACTGGAAGCAAAGAAGAATAAAAAACAATAGGCAAATTTGGGTTAAGCAAAAGAAATGAAGCAGGTGAACATCTGATAGATTTTTGTGGGGCCAACAACCTATTCATTGCAAACACCTTTTTCATACAACCAGCAAGAAGACTACACACATGGACATCTGCTTTGGTCCAGGCCTCAGAGGGAGAGAAGAACTGCTGGACCTGATCCCATTCCCCACCACCTTTCCCTTCTCCTTTTGTGTTGTGTCTTTTTAGATTGTAAGCCTGAGGGCACGGAACCATCTAATTAAAAGATTGTATGTTCAACGCTGTGTAAATTTACAGCGCCAATGACATCACTGGATGGCCAACACAAAAACCAAATAGATTTCATAATTGGAAGCAAAAGATGGAAAAGCTCCATTCTGGTAGCCAAGACTAGACCAGGTGCTGACTGTTGTGCAGACTATGAACTACTTATATCAAAATTAAGAATAATACTGAAGGAAAAAAAAATCAAAACCAGTAATCATACCAAAATGTGATCTGAACAGCATCTCAACAGAATTCATTGACAATATAAGAAAAAGATTTGCACTATTAAGAACTGAGAACCAGAAGAGCATAGGCAGAAGCTGGGGATGCAACAAAGGATGGATGCAGACAAACACTTACAGTAGTCAAAAATTAAAAAAAAAAAAAAAGAGAGAGAGAGAGAGAGAGAGAGAGAGAGAAGAAATAATGGATGTCAGATAAAATGATTTAAGCAGTAAAGGAAAGAAGGGAAACAGAACAAAAGGGAGACAAGAATAAATTCAGAACCATGAATTCAACAGTAAAACCACTAGTGCAAAAAGACTTAGATAACTACTACAATGACCAATGCAGAGAAATAGAGGATAACAACAAACAAGGATTCCACATAATCCAGGAAATTAAAGGGATGTTCAAACCTAGGACTGAGATTCTCTGTGACAATAAAAATAATGTAATTCAAGACCAAGAAGGAATAAAAAAAAACACTGGAGGCAATACACAATCTCAGATTCTAAAAAGTGAAGTAGAAGCTGCAATAAGAGAAATGGGAAAAAACAAATCACCAGGAACAAATGACATTCCAATCAAATTACTATAATCCATACTGACAGAGTCAACGGCAATCTTAACCAATACATGTCAACAGATATGGGAAAGAAAATGGTGGCCAACAGAATGGAAATGATCAATTTACATCCCCATCCACAAGAAGGAGACACAAAAGACTGCAACAACTATAAGACCATAGCCCTAATCTCCCATGAAAGCAAAATCATGCTCAAAATTCTGGAACATAGACTCCAACCATATATGGAGAGAGAAATCCCAGAGTTCCAAGCAGGGGTTCAAGAGAGGAGGAGGAACCATTGACCACACTGCAAACATATGATAGCTAACAGAGCACACCAAGGAATTAAAAAAAAATCAGCTTGTGCCTTATAGACTACAGCAAAGTCTTTGACTGCATAGATCATGAAAGGCTATGAAATGCTCTTAAAGACATGGGAGTACCAACACATCTGATAGTCCTGATGAGGAACCTCTGTACCTAGGACAAGAGGCCACTGTTAGAACAGAACATAGAAAAACTGAATGGTTCCCAGTTAGAAAAGGACTCAGGCAAAGGTGCGTCCTTTCACCCTATTTTTTCAACTTGTATACAAATATATTATAAGAAAAGGAGGTGTGGACACAAAAGCAGGAGGAGTGAAAATAGGAGGAAGGAACACCAATAATCTAAGATATGCCAATGACACCATACTATTAGCAGAAGACATTGCAGATCTAGAGCAACTACTGAGAAAAGTCAGAGAAGAAAGTGCAAAGGCAGGCTTACTTTTGAACATAAAGAAAACAAAAATAATGACCACAGAGGATCTTCACAAGTTCAACCTAGACAATGAGGACATAGAAATAGTAAAAAGTTCCTATACCTTGGATCAAACATTGATCAGAATGAGGACTGCAGTTAATAAATCAGAAGAACACTAAGAATGGGGAGGGCAGCTATGAAAGAACTATTTTTAAATTGTAAGCTGTCCTGAGATCTTTGGATAAAGGTTGGGATGTAAATATTTAAACAAATAAATAAATAAATTCAGAAGGAAGTCTCACTGGGTTGTGTGTGATCCATGTCTTTCTTTCTTTCTTTCTTTCTTTCTTTCTGATTTTATTAAACACTAATAAAAATACATATATACAAATTGTAAAGATGTAAAACATACATGTTACAAACACATGAACTTACATTTAAATACAAACAAATAAAGCAAAATTCACTTATATCTTATATCCATGTCTTTCTGTGTGCATAGCGCTACAATCTTAATTAGTTTGTATGTTAGCATGTATTCCTTACTTTTATTTCTTTTTTTAATGTAGCAATTATACTGTTACTTGTATTTCCTTAACTATATTTGAATTCAAGCAGCAAGTTCATTCTGTATATTTTTTATGCAAGCACCATTACAATAATAAAGCAGTTAATAATAGGTCTATGAAATTCAGTGGTTTCATAGAAAATTGCATACCTTGAATTGTCCATCATTAGTGAAATTTACTGTTTATAATTAAAATAGATGTATTTAAATGCTACTTCTGTTCAATTTAATTACGGTGTATTTCATATTACCTTTGTAGGACTCTGTATTTCTTTTTTTAAAAATTCATTTGAAAGGAATAGAGAACCTGGGTTCATCTTGATTTTTGTGGGAGGTGTATAAGATACATCTGATATATATACCTCATTTGTAATATCACATTTAAAGTTATCCTCTTTTTGGATTTCTGGAGGCAAAATTAGAGTTGAAGGCTTTATTATGTATAGGCTCAATTCAGATGTCAGACTGACGATCCTACTCATCAAAACAATGGTTGAAGTTCAGGAGCATGTTGCAGGATTTCCAAATACCTGTTCCCAGGTCATGTACAGAATCCTTTTTCTGTTCCCAGTTCATGTACAGAACCCTTTTTCTATCTTCTGATTTTCTTTAATCATTGTTTGATGGGCATTTTTGGTGGCTACTCCAGCCCTCTGGAACTTCCTTTCAAGGAAGGCAAGATTAGCAGGTGAAGATCTTTTTTATTCCAACAGTCCTTGGGGGAGTGACTTTTTTCTGATTGTGTTGCCTTTTGTTTTTGAATGGAGATGTGTTTTAAATGGGTTTTATTTCTTTAAATAATTTAATGCTTTTTGAACAATTTTGTATTTTTTTCTACATTTTTAAACCTCCTTTTATTTCATAAACTGCCTTGAATGCCAGCTTTGAGGAAAAGTGGGGTATAAATAATGGAATACAGTACTGTACAATAAATTGATTGCTGCAATATCTGAATTGACAAACTATAGACAGAATTGGTGGAACTGTGGTAAATTTTGAAGTGCAGTCCCTTGTGACAGTCCTTATAGCGACGCTGGGGAAAGTGTGGGCTGCAGATATCATGTAGATCCAAGATGCCGATTTTTAAAAAAATCTTTTGTAGGTAGGAAATGCAATTTTGGTACAGGTTTGGCACCACTGAGCCATTTTAGGCCCAGAAGAGGCATTTTTCCAGCAGGAAATGATCAAAAAGTGGACTTCTTGGTCACTTCCTGTTGGAAATACCCTCTCCTGGGTCAAAAAAATGGTTCACAGTGTCAGAAGCAAGCTGAAAATTTGCCCCCTTTAAGGAATTTTTTTGGAAGGATGGGAGAAACATTTTTTTAGGATGTGGTGGGAGAGGCTTTCCAAGATCTCCTCAGGTGGCAATGCAGACCCACAATTCCTCAAAGTTGCCCAGCCTTGCCTTATAGCAGTATCCACAAAGAGATTCCAAAAATGCAGGAAGCTGTATTGATCTGTCTGTCTATCTATCTGTCTAAACACATTCACGCTTTTAGAGGTTTTAATCATAACCAGGAGCAGATCTTTTGTAAAGCTGAAACCTGTTATACATTCAAGGCCAAGACACCCCATAATACTTTGGATTGCGACAGGGATAATTTATAATAGTATTTTGCTACTAGGAAAATCCCAGCTGTTCTGGGGATTGGAGCTAAACATGGACGGGGCAGGGAAATCTAAAGGTGGCTTAGTAGATTTAAGGCTCACAGAGCTGAAATCCAAGATCTCTGATTAGCAGAGATTATGATCTTGGATTTCAGCTCTGTGAGCCTTAAATCTACTAAACCACTAATTAGGACTGATTTGAACTGATGATTTACTGATTTATTTCAAGTTATTGTGTCAGAAAATGACATGGAAGCATTTCATGTAAACTTTATGAGTCTCCAAACATGGAGGATCACATGTTTGACTTCTAGTAGACTGAGATATAGGAGATTATTGCACGCAAAATCCATGCCGGGTTACACATGGGTTGTAACCATCAGGGATGGTTCTTATTGCATTTCTCCAATTCCAGGGCGGAAGTCAGCCCGTAACCAACCCAGACTTCTCTGGCACCTTTTCAAGACTGTGATTTTCCCATTATTGAAAATTGCTGGAGAAGCCCAGGTTGGATATGGGCTGCCTACTGCCTGGGCACAGAGCAATGTGATAAGATCTGTTGCTGACAGTTACAACCTGTGTATAACCCAGCATGGATTTCACATGCGATAATCTCCTTAGTCTCAATTAAACAAGAAATTTAAATTAAATACATTCCATGAATAGATTCTAAATCCCATGGTGGATGATTATTGCTTTTATTTATTCAATGCAAATTTTGACAGTTCCAGAAACATGAAGTGGCAATAGTTAATGATGTTCATCATCTTGCATTTATTGAGAGGCTACATTTAAATGTGTCTTTGTTCTTCTGTCTGCAGTATTACAGCCACCACTGCAAGTTTCTCCTTTAGAGCTCGTATTTCAGTATAGTATGAGAACTATCAACTTGGGTGTTATAAGTGACAGCAGTAACATAAAGGTAGGCATATTAAAGAGATGGGTAGATTTCTCAATTTCTTCTTCCCTATTTTTCAGTAGTTGTTATGTCTTCCATTCCACTTCAGTAGTCTTGAGGCAAGACAAGTGAATTTCAAAATGCTGATAAGAGATTTTCGGAATTTTGCCACCAATTTTCTCCTTTTCAAATCTCTATATTATTTAATTTGCTCTTTTGCAAGGGCAGGACAGAAAAATATAAGAACAACATTTCTTAACAAGTAAAAGACAACAAGGAAGTATATAATATATAACAGAATTGTGAGCAGCAATACTCCAGTACAAGTTTTATAGCCCAGTGATATCTGAGGAGAACGTAGGAAATAGGAACTAAAAACCCAGCAACAATGGGGAAACAGAGATGATGCATGAGAAACTATAAACAAGTCTGTGCTAGCCTTTGACTTTTCCACTCCCCCACTTCTCCTTTGGTGCAACCACAAGTATACTTTTGCTTCTCTTTCTTACAACCACCATTTATCATCTTATCTGGTTGAGAACAATTTGTGCGTAGTCTTAACTATGACTCATTAAGTTAGCTTGTTTCAGTAAACCAGCTCATGAATTAGCTTGTTTCAGTAAACAAAGTTTAAGATTAAATATGGTTTAGGATGTGGAATGCTAAATGCTGGTTAATGTAAATACAATCAAGCTTCCAGTCTTCTCATAGATGCCCTGCAGGCAGAAGGAGTACCAGGTTTCAAGGGGTCTTGAAGGTATCTCAGCCAAGGTGGCACCATGAGTTGAAATCAACTCTAAGGCAGTTAACAATGACATCAACATATGTTAAAATTGCAGGGAGGGATCAGGACAATTTAACTTAGATATAATATTAATATAAAGATTAAACCTGAAGAGTGCTAAAAAGCAGCCTTGTCTGACTCCTTTTGTTGAATGAATTTCTTCTGTCAATCATCCATCTGTGCTAAACCTTACCTTTGTTGTAACAGCCCTTTAGTCCCAGCAAGTGTACTTTACAAGCTATTCTTATTAATTAAAAGCTGAGGAGAAGTCAGTGATCACAGTGAAAAGCTATTTGGAAAGACCACTAGTGTACCACAAAAATCTGGTCCAATGTACTATGTATGGCCTTTCCCATACCCAGCTTGTTCTTAATGAAAAATATTATTGACCTGCGCCCATTTTATCAGCTTCTGAAGAAGGAAGAAGGTGTAAATCCTAGTTTATATTCAGTAAATTAATTGGCTAATAATTCGGAGGGTCTGATTTAATTGTAAGCAGAAAACCCTAATCTTATTACAGTAATGAAACTGGTGAAGCTCCTCATTTTCCTCACATCTTTTTCAGAAGTTGCATCTCAAAAATATCTCAAGGAAAGAGATTAATTGGAGATTTGATCTTGATGCTGCAGGCAAAGCAGTGGATGATGGTATCTTCAAATTTAGTTTACATACTGGGTTCCTCTGTCCAGCTGAATATACGGTTGTTACTATTTCTTTCTGTCCATGTAAGTATTTTGTTGTAACTTACTCTCCTATTTTTGTATCCTAAATCCAATAATACATCCCAACTAAAGTAGATTAATTGGAACTAAATGGGATTTTGTTGTTGTTGTGTGCCTTCAAGTTATTTCCAACTTATAGTGACCCTGAGGCAATCATATCACAGTTTTTTTTTTTGCAAGATTTGTTCAGTAGGGATTTGCTGTTGCCTTCCTCTAAAGCTGAGAGAATGTGACTTGCACAAGGTTACCCATTAGGTTTCTGTAGCCAAGCAGGGATTTGAACCCTGGTTTTCATAGTTCTAGTCCAATACCCAAACCACTACACCTATGATGGCTCTCCTAATGGAATTTAACTAGTGGAATTTACAACTTCTCATTGATAGTTGGAACAATTAGATTTAGCCTTGTATATGTTTAATATTGTGCCTCTCAGATGCTTTTGTAGAAGCTATACTGTGCATTGCAACAGTTGTTTATTTTTGTGTTTGATAAGCAATCTATTCTATTAAAACAAACATAATTTCCCCTAAATTTCTAAAGCAGTAGATTGATATAGGGAGAGAGAAGTTGTAAATTCATTATATATAAAAAGCCATGTGCCAGGAAGTGTGACTTAATGTTGAACCAAATTGTACTTGTTAATATACAGAACAATGATTATCTCTATTTATTGTCTTCTGAAAGCATCCTCTATTCTTACATATATAGAGACCAAGGAGAGAGAACATTATTTTTAAAAGTTTAAAGAAATCAATCTGTTTTGAGGCTTCCCTTCTCTGAGGGCAAGGATTGTGTGCTCTAGAAAAATGACTGAAATATTCTTAGATATCTAGCTTTCCTTTCTATTGAATTATACTGGGATCTCAGAAATATTTTTCTTCACACCAAAGCAAAGTTATTTCCCTTGCATCAATCTAAGCAAGATTGGTAGGGAAATTACTATAGAAGAGGGGTGTAGGGAACCAGAGCTTTCTAGATATTGTTGGACTATAGCTCCTGTAATATATTGCCATTGGCCATTCTGTCTAGGCCTATTGGGGATTGTAGTTGAACAACATCTGGAAAGTCATGGGTTGTCTACACATGCTGTAGAACATACTGTGGAATACACACACAATTTTTTTTTGCAGAGCATTGAATAGTTATAAATTATTCTACAGTGCTGTGCACGATTTCATATGACTAAACTGTACTGAATTTGGTAAGCTCACAAGACAAAGATATCACAGGCATGGGAAACTTGGGTTATACAAAGACTCATTTAGCCAACCAAAATTAAATGTATCCTGAGAGAAATGAATTTTGGTTTATTTCTAATCTTAATTGAACAGATGTTCCTTGCACATCTATCTCCACAACTAGAAGGAGATATTTCCAGACTTGTTGGCAGTAGTTAGGACCAAATGGCCAAGAGGAGAAAATCAAATAATTTGCCTTTGGTAATAGTTGTTCCAGGTTTTTAATTGAAGCAAATTGTACAATTGGGGAAGAAGCTTGCACAGCTGTGATAATTGTACAGTACTGCATAGTATACTCTTTGACCTTTTAATTTAACTTAAATAATTCCTGAAATGTGTTTGTTTGAATTAAAATTGACATGTATGTCCTTGATAAAACAGTAACCCAGTGTAAATCGTATATCAGCTTCCTGAATATTTTTGGCACTTTAACATGAAGTGGAAATTTTATCAACATTGCTGGAACAGGCTTGCATGCTTGCTCTTTGGTCATACTATGAAAACATACCCTAAATACTATATACTAGTCTTTCAGTCTCACACTTCAGAGTAGTGAATGATCACATCTGATCCTCCTGCAGAAGTCAGTTTCTTCCTGAAAGTAGATTCCATAATGATTAAAACTATGTGATTTGTTTTTAATACAGTAATAGTTTAATCGTGTTTTAATGCTCAGTTTTTGTGTGTTTTTAATAATATTGTTTTTTAAAAAATATTTTGAGTTGCTTTAAGTCTCAAATTTTTTTGGGGGGGGGAGTGGGATAGTAGTAATGGTAACCATCATCATCATCATCATCATCATGGAAAAATAACAATGAACAATGTGTGCAACAGTGTTTTTGAAACAGTTTGGTTCCCATTGTCTTCAGTGGCACTTGACTGGTAACTGAAAATAGAACGGTGGATACTGAAAATCTATAGTGCAACTGTGGGGCTAAACAGACAGGCAAAAAGAGGTGCTTTCAGGCTGGCTGGAAGGTGTGGCATTTGGATGACATGCCTTGAAGCCAGCAGGAAAGTGCCCTCTAGGCAGCTTATGTAAAGAGAGAGAGAGAGAGAGAGAGAAAGAAAGCAGCTTCTTTCCCCACTTCTTACTGCTTGAAGTCATGTCATGTGGTCATGACATGAGCACTTCAGCTGCCTTGGATGGGGTTTCAATGTAGCTTTAGAAAAGGCAGCTTCAAGCCACTTTTTCCTGCCCATCTGTTTCACCCCTGTATTTTAAAGTTCTGGTCATTATCTCAAAAAGGACATTGTAGAACTGAACAACTGCAATAAAGAGAAATTAAAATGATCATGGTACTGAAGCAACTTCTCTGTGAGGAAAGATTACAATGTTCGGGAGTTTTAGTGTAGAAAAAATTAGAAGTAATTGAAGTTATGGTAAAGGTGTATAAAATTAGGCATTTTGGAAAAGTGGTGGATGTGGGGATCTTCCCCATAATAGAACACTGTCAGTGGTGCCATCCAATCAAGCTGCTTTGGAATCATCCCTCTAACAACAACAACAACAACAACAACAATATTTATACCCCGCTCTCCAGCCCTAAAGGATATCAGAGCGGCTTACAATTATTATTTTTAATTAGATGGTTCCCTGCCCTTAGGCTTACAATCTAAAAAGACATGACACAAAAGGAGAAGGGAATGGTGGTGGGAAAGGGGATGAGGTCCAGTGGTTCTTCTCTCCCTCTGACACTTAGACCAAGGCAGATGGCATGGAGGGAGGGCTCTGCTTCTTAATCTAGGACAGGCCCGATGGAGTTTGCCCTGCCCTTTCACCCCATCTAGGCCAGATGGTGTTGTCATGGAGGCATGGGCCTGATGGTGTTGCTAAGCCTGTCCTTTCACTTCTCTCTTCTCTCAATCTTGGGGACTCTGGACTCAGCTATGTCATTATTAAATTCTACTCTTTTTTCCACTCTTGACAGCTTTGTCCCTGTCTCTCTCTGCATGTCCTCCTCTATGACTAGGCCTCAGCCCTGGATTACTCCCATTGTCAGGTTTCTCCGGTCTTGCTCTTGAGCAGCTGAAAGACTTTGGAAAAAGTCCAGGGCTGACTTCTTTCATTTTAAATTCATCCTTTAAATTCATCTTTTTCATGCACCCTGTCTATGCCAAAATAAAATTATTATAAATTCTTGATCTGTGCGAACGAGAGGCACCTGCAGCATTTGTTCTCTTGCTTCAACTCACTGCTAAAACCTTCCTCTCCTTCTGTCTCTTCTTTACTCTCCCCCTCTGATTTCGCCAACTATTTCATCACAAAAATCACTTCTATTCGATCTGAGTCAACTCTTCCTGATTTGTCTTCCACAACTAATCTTCTGGCACCTTCTACTAATAAACTCTCTGTTTTCCCTCCTGCTTCTTTGGATAAACTCTCTATGCTGCTGAACGCTTCCAAACCTGCAGCCTGTTCTCTTGATCCAATTCCCTCTCGTCTTCCAATCTCTATTGCCCCTTCTTTTTTGCCCTCTCTTCTCTATATCTTTAACCTCTCTCTCTCTATGGGATCCTTCCCTTCGGTCTTTAAACACACTGTAGTTTCCCCTATTCTCAAAAAACCTTCTCTTGACCTCTCTTCCTTGTCTAGCTATCCCATTTTGCTTCTTTTTTTCCTTTCTAAGGTTTTGGAATGGATTGTTTATTCTTGCTGTCTTGAGTTTCTCAAAGCCAACTCTATTCTAGACCCAGTCTGGTTTCCATCCATGGCACTTTATAGAGATGGTCTTCACCAAGATCTCAAATGATCTCTTACAGGCCAAGGCAAATGGCATTTACTCTATTCTTGTTCTTCTTGATTTGTCTGCAGCCTTCAACACTGTGGATCACTGTCTCCTAGTTGATATACTTTCTGACCTTGGTTTCTCGGACTCTGTTCTTGATTGGTTTAAATCTTATTTGTCAGTTAGATCTTTTGCAGTGGTCACGGGTGGTGAGAATTCTTCCTCCGTCCCCTTATCTGTTGGAGTTCCCCAGGGTTCTTTTTTTTTTTTATTTTTGATTCCCCTTTGTTCTCTCTATACACGTTGTCCCTAGGTAAACTTATCAGCTCTTTTGGTTGCTCCTAGCATCTGTACGCCGATGACACTCAGCTGTATCTTTCTACTCCTGACATTTTGCCAGGGCTTGAACAACAAGTTTCATCTTGTCTGACAGCTGTCTCTCAGTGGATGCGGCATCGGTGCTTGAAGCTCAACATGTCCATTATAGAACTTGTTGTTTTCCCACCTAAATCCACCCTTCAATACTCCTTTTCTATTTCTGTAGATGGCATCTCCATTCGACTGGTCTAGGAAGCCCGCAGTCTTGGTTTCATTTTTTACTCTTCTCTGTCGTTTATCCCCCAGATCCACAGTCAAGACCTGTCAATTTCATCTTCACAACATTGCCAAAATCCATCCATTTCTCTCAGCCTCTACTGCCAAGACTCTGGTCCATGCCCTAGTGGTTTCACGACTAGATTATTGTAACCTTCTTGTGGCAGGGCTTCCTCTCTCTCACCTCCATCCTTTAATCTCTGTCCAGCATTCAGCTGCATGTATTATTACACTTGCTCGCTGCTTTGACCATGTTTCTCCTCTATTATCTTCCCTTCATTGGCTCCCCTTCCCCTTCCGCATTCAGTACAAGCTTTTGTTATTGACATTTAAAGCCCTGCATGGGCTGGTCCCTCCTTACTTATCTGAACTTCTTTCTCCTCCCTCTGCTCTGGTAGTCAAGGTCTCCTGTCCAAGCCTAGGATCGCCACTGCTCCACCCCAGATTCATCCCCTTCTCCTCACTCCTGGAACTTCCTTCCCCTATGAGCATGGCTCATTACTTCTCTAGCTAGTTTCAAAACTGTGTTAAAGACTACAGTGGTTCCCCGGGATACGAAGCCCCCGGGGAACGAAATCCCCGGGAGCCGAAACCGCTGGGACCAAAAAACAGCCCCCGGGATCCGAACAAAACCCCGGGTTAAGAAAGGGAAAAACTGCGCGGCCCCTTTAAATTGGCCGCGCGGTCCGTCCCTTAAAGCAGTCCCCCGGGAAACGAAGATTTCCGGGTTACGAAAGGTAATCCGGAATGGATTACTTTGTAACCTGGGGGACCACTGTACTTTGTTCAGGGAAGTTTATATATATATATAGCATTATATATATAAAATTCCATTTGTGGTTGTTATAATATCTAAAAAAAGACACTAAAATATTGCTTTTTATCATTGGATCATTACAATTCAAAATTGTAATAGATAACACTAATAGCAAACACATTGTATACCACTTAGAGAGTGCTTAGCACCATAAAACGGTATAGAAATAAAAAAAAATGTGTTTTTGAAGGTATGCTGGTTAAATGATGCATGCATTCTAAAAGGCCAGAAGCCACGCCAAAGTCACGCTGCAGTCCTAAGGACTCAAGCGCAGCTTTGGCACACCTTCTGGACTCTTAAGATGTGTATGTCATTTGCAGCATACCTCCAAAAGCACATTTTTTATTTCTATACCGTTTTATAGCGCTAAGCAACCTCTAAGCGGTTTACAATATGTTCGCTATTAGTGTTATCCATTACAATTTTGAATTGTAATGATCCAGTGATAAGTCAGTTTTAGCAAAGCAAGTTTTTAGTATCCTTTTTTAGATATTATGACAACAACAAATGGAATTGTGTGTGTGTGTATATAATATATATATATATATATATATATATGACTTTCTCAGTGTGGGGCATATATTAGAATTTCATGGCTTCAGTTCTTTGCTGACTCTGAACTATATACGAGATTGTCCTGTAAGCTTTTCACCTATCTCTCGGTGAAGAGATCTGACTTCTGTTCCCTTAAGAATCTGCAAGAAGCTGGAATAAATAGAGGGAAGCCATCAATATATTTTTTTATGGAAATGATGGTCTGGTTATAGATTTTTCTTATTCTGTGATATGCTGTACAATGTAACAATTTGATAACCTCTAGTTACAGCCTTTACTACTTTCTTTGAAACATTCTTTGCCTGAGAATATTGATAATCCATTCAAAATGTTTCATTTAAAAAGTTAACTTTCATGAGATAGTATGGACGGATGAGATGTATTTCTAAAAATGTTGTAAATTTAGTATTCACAATTGTGAAGGATGTGTGCCTAGAGTTGCCAGCTGTCTTTAAACATTTGAATTAGATAAAAATAGTGTTTCAAGTAGCCATAGGATTAAAATCCAATGGCAACTTTTATCTTGGGAGATAATTTTTTCTTTTCATCAAGAATGAGTGTGACACTTCAGTCTGTTATAAAGCTTGTATTAAGCCGGTGCCCAGCCAGTCTCTGTTTATTAAATCAGAAATAAAGAAGCCACTATTGAGCCACTGATTGAAGAGAGTGTAGGTACGAAATTACTACAGGGTGAATATCCTTTATCTAGAACCAGAAGTGTTTTGGATTTTCTATTATTTTTTAAATATTTGCATATACATAATGAGATATCTTGAAGATTGGACCCAAGTCTAAACATGAAATTCAGTGATATTTTGTATCCACCTGATACACATACCCTGAAGGTAATCTTATACACATTACTTTCAATAATTTTGTGCATGAAACAAAGTTTGTGTACATTGAACCACGAACCATTAGAAAACAGAGGTGTTACTATCTCAGCCATCTGTGTGGACAATTTTGAATTTTGCAATTCTGGATAAGTGATATTCAGCCTGTACCACTCAGCAATGCTCACTATGGGCTGAAGCACATGGCCCAGAAGGAGAGGCTTATGGCTGCTCTGGCCATGATCAGGTTGGGATTGTGGCACCAGCATGGCCCACTCCAGAAGTGAGCCACTGCCAAAGTCCCAAGCTGAGCACTGGCAGGAACAGATTAATTCCACTCCTTAAAGGTCCAGCTTTTTCCTCCTCGGAGTGGCTTCCAGTCCTTTTAGGGGAGTGCGTCATGTAAATGCCATACCCCAAAATTGGCCACCTTATTTGGCCTGTGTGTTTCATGCCCCAAACTCAGCAATAAGTTAAAAGTGGAATATGCAGGGAAGGTAGCCACATTACACCCATAAAGATGAGGTCTCACTCCCCTTGAATGATCAGCATCTTAATCTAGAAGAATGTCTTGACAGTTTTGATACTAGAGGCCCAAGTATCTTCAGTGGCTTGGAGCTGTTTTACTGTTGCCTCCTATGGAGAGAGAAAACCTAGTTCAAAACAAATACAATATAGTTAAACTATTAACTATATTATAAACATAGAATTTTCAAACATAATGATTAAGATCAAGTTTATAAAACATAACATTTAAACAATATAGCACTTCCTTAAAAGCTCTTTCCTTAATTAAAGATCTTCGGTTCTCAAGAGCCTTTTGGAATAAAAAAGTGTTTGCCTGCTAATAGAAGGACATATTATTATATTGTAATGAAAGACTTTTGAGTCTACTTGAGATGAATTTATGTCATGGATTGACGTATATTCAGCTTTGTACACATTCCTGTGAACTCACCCCACTTTCTTCCCAAACTTCATCAAAGCCAGATTGCCTAAAATCTTGCTCACAATGTATCTGTAGAATGTTTGATAGCTATCCTACAAAGTGAAATAGGGTCTTAGCACTGTCTGAGCTTACGTTTAAGATTTTCTGTTACTTTATGTTGGAAAGGTCAATAATGAAAGGGGCTAGGAATAGAAAGGAAGATATCATCACAAGGTAGTCTACTGGGAAGAATTTGAAAAGGTGGGAGCATTGTGAGTGAAAGATGTTTTGTTGAGATCAGTCTTAAGCAAGTTACCTGTTAAATCAGCTATTCAGTAATTACAAAAATAATGACCCACACTTTTTAATTATCCTGCCTTCTCATGCAGTTCTATCACTGTTTATTATTTCCTAATTATTTGTATGCCACCTAGAGAACTCTGGTTATTGAGTTTCTATAAGGATATAAATATGTACATACATGGTGATACTTTTTGGCCCCAGAGTGACATGAATTAGTTTCTACAAAGTTTTCTGGACTAACTGCATGGAACTGCACAGTATAGACTTTTTTGTAAAATCTTATGAGGAATCTGTGAAGAAGATTATTGTACCTGTACCTGTACCTGTACCTGTAAGAGACACGTGTTGATAAATTAAACTTAGGGTTTAAACCAGCTATAAAAAAGTGGCTGCACAAAACTAATAATAGAGTAGATGTGAATGATCCTTCTTGATAAAAGCAGCATACAATTTCTTTTAAGCTTGTAGACCTGCTGGAAATGGATTTTCATTTTAGAATAGAATAGAATAGAATAGAATCATAGAGTTGGAAGAAACCACAAGGGCCATCCAGTCCAACCCCCTGCCATGCAGGAACTCCCAATCATAGCATCCCCGACAGATGGCCATCCAGCCTCTCCTTAAAGACCTCCAAGGATGGAGACTCCACTACACTTCAAGGGAGTGTGTTCCACTGTCGAACAGCCCTTACTGTCAGGAAGTTCCTCCTAATGTTGAGGTGGAATCTCTTTTCCTGCAGCTTGCACCCATTGTTCCGCGTTCTAGTCTCTGCAGCAGCAGAAAACAAGCTTGCTCCCTCTTCAATATGACATCCCCTCAAATATTTGAACAGGGCTATCATATCACCTCTTAACCTTCTCTTCTCCAGGCTAAACATCCCCAGTTCCCTAAGGCGTTCCTCATAGGGCATGGTTTCCAGACCCTTCACCATCTTAGTTGCCCTCCTTTGGACCCGCTCCAGTTTTTCCACATCCTTTTTGAATTGTGGTGCCCAGAACTGGACACAGTATTCCAGGTGGGGCCTGACCAAAGCAGAATAGAGCGGCACTATTACTTCCCTTGATCTAGACGGTTTGGATTATGGTTTGATCAGTATAGTATAAAATGTTCCATATTGTTAACATGCTTTTGGTTAAGCAAAGCATTTTAATTCTGATATGTAAGAGATAAAGACTGAGATTCAGCATTTGAGATCTTTAGGATAGGTTATGTTAGCTGGAAAAAATGTCAAGGCAATACAATGAATGTGCACTACAGCACTAGGAAAGGCAGCATTTTAAATCTGTTCATATGTCTGTGGTACATGCCTGGCTTAATAAACTGACATAAATAAAAGAGAAGTCAAGGGAACTCTGAAGAGCATCAGGAGCAATGCTTAGAGTTGCTATTGATTCAGAAAGACAGAGTCACTATTTTTAGTGCCTTGTTGATTGAATCTCTGTGGCACATGTAAACCCCAGTGCCCCATGAATCTTAATGAATGCCCCTTGTTTCCCCAGGGGCTCGGGGGAAAAACTTCCCATGTTCTTGTGATCTCCTTGTGAGCTGTTTTAAACCAAACATTTGTGTGTGTGCGTGCATGTGTTGTATGATCAGAAACAGAAGTGACTTTTTGGTCATCTGCTTTTTTTTTTTTTTTTAGGGACCTTATCACATTACACTCTTAAAATAGAGCTAGGTCACAATGACTGCTGTGGCTGCCTCATGTTGCATTCTGGGATTTGCAATTTAAGGAGAGGCATTTAGATTAATCAGCCAGAGAGCTCTTAAACCTCACTGAATGCAACAGGACGCAGCCAGAGCAGTAAAAGTGATCTAGCCCCGATTTAAGAGTGTAATGCGATAAGATCCTAAATTTCTCCTCAGCCAGAATCACATCACAGGAGTGAAGATAAGATATCACACACCCCTCCGAGTCCAAGATGGTGCAATGTGGCTATATATCTATGAATGCGTATGTATGTGTGCATGTGATACACATGTGTGTGCGCATGAAATAACAATAGCATTTACATTTCTATACTGCTTTACAGAGAACTCAGCACTCTCTAAGCAGTTTACAGACTGTAGGCCAATTGCCCCCAACAAGTTGGGTACTCATTTTATTGACCTACAGAAGGATGAAAGGCTGAGTCAGCCTTGGAGCCCTGGGACTGGACTCAAAAGCTTGTGGCTGCAGTACCAGATTTTAACCATTGTGCCACCAGGGCTCCTTTGCGCGTGTGCGCGCGTGCGCACACACACACACAATTTAGTGTGTGATTGGGGTATGGGAGTACATATGGACCTTTGAGATCTGGTATGGAGTACTTTGCAGCCCCTATTTCTCAAGATATGGCTTGAGATATATGGTATAGATGAATTCCATACCTGGGAAAGAATATTAATTTCTTCCCTATGCAATTACGTAGCCTATGGAGTTCAGGTGTTTTTGACACAGTAGACTACTGTGACTATTATGCTGCTGTGTAATATCTTTATTGGTGAGCTTCAGGAAAGAAGATAAACTGGGATATAATTTCAAATGTTGTGTGTGTGACTTGGCTTTTGGATTTCACATACTGTAGGTTTGAATGATTTGTAGATTGCTTCCTTAAAGATGATTTTATGGAAAAATCTGTTAATCTGGGCTGAAATATTACACAGTCCTGGTAACTACTTGCTATATTTTAGCTTGTTGCCAAGAATAAATATATGTGTTTCATTTTAAAGTCTAATCTGTGTCCTAAAAATTCACATATCATTTTTAGTAATATGGGTAACTCTTAACATTTTTTGCCAGGTTGTCCCGGAGAATACACAGCTGAAGTCCCAGTGTTCTTGAATGATGAGATGTCTGTGTACAGAACTGTCAGTTTATCTGGTGCTCTAAGTTCACCCAAGATCAGCTTTGACCCTCAACTACTGATATTGACTCCTGTTCCTCTCAGTGTGAAAACTGGGGCAAATGTCTCCATAATTCCTCAAAATTATTTAAGGTAAATCACCACTCTAAACTGCAATATATATTGTAGTAACACCATTATTAACAGGTGAGATATTACTGTTTTCAGTCTGCTTTTTTAAAATTAATAATTTTGTGCTACTGATAAAGGAATAGAAAAACAATAATTGGAAAAGGTAACATAGTTATAGGATAATTGTTAGCTAGTTTAGCTATTCACCTTTCCCCAGTCTTCTGATAATACCTGATTTGGTTCAGGAGTTATTTTTTTACAATTTAACTTCTGATATATATACTGATAGTTTTGTTTAACGTTATTTATGCAGAGTAGGTATTGATGTATAAAAATGTTTTGGAAGCCCTACAGGGCATAGATTGGATGTTAGGATCCCAACTGTAGTTCCAGCAGGCCTTTCCTAAATAGCAACCTTGGCCACCAATTGAATCTACCATCTCACTGAGTATAACTCCATTTGCCAGTCTCTGATTATTTTAATGGAATATTTTAATGGTTAATGTGTTTAATTGATATTTTAGGGGAGGGAGGAAATAATTGGGACATTTTGACAGAGAGGTGGGATAAAAATAAAGCTTTTATCATTATTTTATTATTAAAAACATACAAAAAGTCAACAATAAAATAGAATTAAAGTATTAACAATATGAAAACAGTTTAAAATGCACACTAAAAAGGATAAAATGCATCCAATGCCAGGAATGTTTAGAGAGTTGGTTGAATCCTAATGGGAAACACCACTACACACAAGGAAACTATACGATCCAGTCACAAATTATATTTGTTTGAGAAGTCTGTAATAAATTTATTGAAAGTGGATGGCCCAATACATCTTTGATATAAGGCGCTATCACTCCTCATGAACGTGACACTATTCTTAATGATATAGATTATCTTAATGACGTGGGCTAATTCAACTCTTAAAAAAGCTCACGAAGCTTCGGCTTCAGCAATAAGAGCATCAATTGTATCATTAATGTTTGTCAGAGCTGCTCTATTGTGGATACAGGAAATTGAGGAATCACAGGAATCAAGTGTTGCATCATTGCATAGAGCACTCGATAAATTAAAGAAATTTTTACAGTATGTGGCAGATGCAGGGCACAATCCCATGGCATTTGCTGCCAGAAACAGAAATCCTGTTACAATTGGTATAAGGTCTCTATGGTTACAGCATTGGGAGGCCAACCAGAAATCCAGAAATAATTTGGCCTCTGTACCCTTTGTACCCTACACAAGAGGTCTTCTTTTTGGAGAACAGATCTTAGACAAAGTGTTAGTGGAGAACAAAGAAAAGAAACATATAATGCCCACTTTCCAAAGAAAAAGTACTGACAGATCATATTACAGATCAAATTACAGCAGGTATAATTCTTTTTGTAATAGAGGAACATCAAGACAGACAGATTTCCAAGGATATAGACAACAGGGGAATAGACAAAGATTTGGATATGGTAGACAGTCCTTCACAAACAAACAAGGTCAAGGTAGAGGAGTAGGATCAGCCTCTGCAAAAAGAGGCCAATCACAATATTGACCAGAGGAGCATACCAGTAGGGGAGGAGCTTTCTGAAGTATGGTCACTTGTGGAAAGAGATAACTACAGACAGATGGGTAGTAACATCAGGTGGTCACATCAGGGTAGAAAATAAAATTTGAGAACAGACCAAATGGCAGATTCCTCTTCCCACCGATACCAAGAAGACCAGAAAAACAGCAGATTACAAGAAATGAAAAACATCATCTACTAAACATAGGTGGAATAGAGAGAGTACTAGTACCACCACAGAGGAGGTGGGGTTTACTGTATTTATTTTACTGCGCCCCAAAACAGCAGTATTTATCATCCAGCTTTGGATCTGAAGTACCTCAACAACTTGAGCATAGGTGATATGATGGCTTCCATAGATCTGAACAAGGCATACTTACATGTTGCGATGTCACCCATGGACAAGCAGTTCCTCAGGTTCGAGTTTCAGGAAAGGCATTATGAATTCAGAGCCCTTTGTATTGGCATCAGCACCGAGAGTGTTCACGAAAACACAAATTTCAATAATAGCCTATTTGAGACAGTAGAAAATAAATATTTATCCTTACCTTGATGACATATTATTAAAAGCAAATACAAAGGAAAAACTATGGAGAGATCTGAACATGACATTGCATACATTAACGAGGTACAGAGGAAAAAGGGTGGGACACCTTAGATGTCAAATGAGCTATGGCTGATGGACTTCCAGTGGAATGGCGCTGCGAATACCCACCTCCTAATGTCGCTCTGGGAGTTGGGTGGAAGATCCTGAGTTTGTAGAAGAGAGAAAAAGCATCTTTTTGGATAAAGTGTCTCCTGAGATAGAGGAGAAGAAGAGGGGCTCCACTGGATCCTTCCCAATCTCCGGGGTGTTCGAGAAACCGAGGCAAAAGATCAGCCAGTAAGAGGACGTTGGAGGTGAAGGGAGAAGGTTGGAGCTAGCCAGGTCCGGGATCGGGCAGCCGTGCCACGGCACAAACGCCGCTGCCACCACCTTTTAACTTTCTTTTTTTGTTATTACAATGCTAGACTTTTTACTTGTTGGGAGACAACCTTTTCACTATATTTCTTTGCGTCACAAATGACTTTTGGTAACTGGAATTGTTAAAAAACAGACTGTGTTTGATATAAAGTTTTAGAGGAATACAATGACTGAGTGAACTTTGATAAAATGAATCTGGATTAGAGACGATTGAGAAAGAAAATCAGAATATACTATTGTTTAATATTTTAATTTTGGGACTGTGAAAAAGAGAATTTTTTGTGACCCAGGAACTTTAAGCAAACAAGTTTGTGGGGACAAAAACCGATTACTGCAGATTGCTTCTAAGATTCGAATTGGAATAAATACAAGAGCGGAAATGGAGGAAAAATCACCATATTGACAGGAAGCGGATTGCAAGTAATAAAAGGACAACTTAGGAGAAGAAAATAAACTGTAACAAGGACATTAATATAAAGAAATTAAAGTACAACGAACATTATTACATCTTGCACTACAGAGAACTGGTCACTGGTTGTGTTTTTGTTAATACTTGAGAAAGGATTAAGGAGGATTGTAGGAGGATTGAATTTGATTGTGTCAGTTTGAGTATAATCTTTTTGGTCTCCAAGTTTGGAAAGAAGAGTAAAAGGCAAGGAAAGACGTGGAGGATCTATAAAAGGAGGACAAATTAATATAGTAACAGAATATTTTCAACTACAGAACTTGGATATTAAAAAAAAGTTCCAAGGACTTGATGTTATAGAAACAATTGGATACAGTCTAATAAACACTGTAGTGGGACTGGTTTAAAATAACAGGTGTTAATATAAGTAATATAGTAATATTATATAGTGGATAAAGAAGTCATTAGAAAGCTACATTTTTATTATTAGTTTCTTGAAGATTATTTTGATGTTTTGGGACTTTGGTTGAGGAAAAAAAGTGGTACTCTCATTGTATGTTATTAAAAAGGGGAGATTCTGTATTTGTATGTTATATTAAATAACATCTCTAATTTTGGGGAACAGTAAAAATAAATTTAGGCCTGCTAAGATTGACAGAGAGGGATAGACGAAAAAAATAATAGTAATTTCAAGCTGATAATTTTGAAAGAAAGATTGTTACTATAATATTAGATAACTGTATCTATTATAAGTGATTTATTGTTAGCGTTAAGTTACTGATTTGGTGTTTAGAAGTATAGGAACAAACTAATTGTGCTATTTTGGATCTGCTGGTCTGTAAGGGGAGGAAAGGAAGGAAAAGAAAATATACTATTCATATATAAGAAGAATATATAATGAAACAATTTTTTTAAAGTATAGAAACAAAGTAGATAAGAGAGTGAAAGTAAGATATTTTGTGAAAGAAACCGCAAATTGGAAAAAAATAAATAAGGAGAATTAGTATTGACGAGTGTTAATAAGGATAAGATTTAATGGATCGGGAATAATTGTTTTTTAATACATTTGCAACTACAAGAATACAAGAAATAAGTTTCTTTTGAAGAAGTAGAATAATTTATAGATTGGAACGAAATTTTTTATAAAATTAAAGTTTATTGTGTCAAAGGAGATAACATAAAGTTACAGAGGACAAATAACTATTGAATTACAAGATACAACATTTAAATCCAATTAACAATGCTACACAAAACTAATTTGGCTACATCAAGTTCCAATATATATATATATATATATATATATAACTTTTTTGAAGTTTTTGGTATTTTGTGATATAGATTTTATTTGGAGAAGTGACATTTAAACGTAAGGGAATATCTTGATATCACGGGATAAGTTGGGAGAGGGGAGAAGGGAGGGAGGAAGGAAGGGGAGAAAAGGGAAGCTGCAGGAGGAAATAAACTAGAAGAGACCAAAAGTTTTGTCTGCTACAGAAGGAATAGAAAATACAGAACAAAAAGAAAAAGAATTAAGAGTGATAAAGTATTTGAAGTAGAAAGGACTTAAACAGTTTTGTGAATAATTAAACGAAATAAAAAATATGGATTGTGTGATACATGGAGATTACACAAAAATAAAGAACAAGGCTTCACATTTTATTCGAATAGACATCATTCTCTATTGAGAATTGACATGATATGGATACCTATAACACTGAACAAGTATATCAAGTCAATAGAGACATTACCAAGAACCTTATTGGATCATAATCCAGTATTACTAACTTTATATCAAAAAAGTAAATCATTTAAATGGAATGTAAAGGACTTCTTAATACAAGATAAAAATATAATTGAAAAAACAAAAGAAGCTATTTTGCTCTACTTCAAAGAAAATTGTACCCCTGAAATGAAGATGATTGCTGTTTGGGAAGCGGGGAAAGCTGTGTTTAGAGGATTTTTAATAAACCAAGATGCCCACATACAGAAGATAAAAAGGAGAAGAGATCAGGAAATCTTAGACTTATTAGAAGCAAAAGAAAAAGAACTAATAGCCAAACCTGGAGATACCAAAATTTTGGATGAAATAAATATTCTTAAAAAACAAGAAAACAGAAGAAACACAGTACTTAAAGCTAAAAGATGCTTCCCTTTTTTAAAAAGGTATGTATGTGAGCTTAATTAATGTATATGTGTTTATTTTTTTAATTTAATAAAATTATTTCTAAAAAAAAGCTATTTCTACCTATGTGAACAGAACCAAGACATATGAGACCCACCGAAGCATGATTTCATCATTTCATCCAAGGACAATGGGACAGAGAACATCAGCAAAAACAGTTCCTAGATGGCTGAAAGTGTGTATATTTCAATGTTATGCTTTGGAAAAGAAAACTAGACCAAGAAATGCGTGGGCGCATTCATTAAGATCATGACAGCTTATGCAACATCAACATAATTGCAGGATGTATGTTATGCAGTTGATTGGAGTGAACCCACTACATTTATAAAGCATTATAAATTGAAAGTCAGCAAGGGCTTCCTTTGGAATAACAGTGCTGCATGTGGTGGTGAGAGCTTAGAAAACAATCCCACCCAGACCTGGGAAACTTGGGTACATCCCATAAGTGGTGGATTGCTCCACCTGACATCCGGTGAATGAGAAGTTAGACTTTATTTATTTATTTATTTATTTTATTTGTATCTCACTCTTTTCCCGGGAGTAAGACTCTGAGCGGCTTCACAATATTAAAAACAGTACAATTAAAACATTAAAAAAATGATTCAACAATCCCGCCTGTCCTCATAACAATTTCTTAAACTCCTGTCTGAAGAGGTGGGTCTTAACCTGCCGACCATGAATATTCATTCTAGGATGGCAGGTTGAACAATCCACACTCTCCCAAGTTGAGGAAGAAATTACAAGGACACACATAGGTCAGAGAGGTAGATGTTAGAGAAAGGGCAGGGCTAGATAATAAAACTGATGGAGAAGGGGAGCCATGAAAGTTAAACTGAAGAAAAAAGAACATTGGGCTGCTGCCTTATCTGTTGGCACATGAGGATAAACCCATGTGGTGGATTGCTCAACCTGCCACCCTAGAATGAATATTCATGGTAAGTCTAGCTTTTCAACTTTATCTGATAACGTTGTGAAGCTGAAAGAAGGACCTTTCCTGTGGCTCTCATGGTCCAGGCAGGCTCATGGGTGATATATGGTCTGTCCGTTAACCTGGACTGAAGCTGTATTAGCTTTATAGTTCATAGCCAGCACTTTGAATTGTGCTGAGAAACAGAACAGTTGCTGGTGGAATTGTTGTAGAATGCCCCCATTAATCTGCTTGAGTTACCATTCTAGCTGCAGCTCTGTATCAGCTGAAGTTTTTGAACACTTTCTAAATGCAGTCATGTGTAACTAAGGTATGTGTTGTCATGGCCAGATCAGGCATCTCCAGGAACAGGTACTGTTGGCTCATTGACATGTAGCGTTCAAAAGCACTCCTGGCTACAGCAGAAACTTGGGCCTCGAGGTTAAAGCTTACTCCTATAGTACAACCAAACTGCGAGCTTGAAGTTTCAAGTGTACAGTATAGCCCAAGTCCATATCCATTTTTGTGCCCTGCCTTTCACATGAATCTGTCCAAACTCTGTTAGCATGCGACCTATCATTGTGCAATATAGCTTTGAGGGGTAGGGATGAGCACAAATGAGTACAAATAGCCATTGATTACTTAACAGCTATTTCTATATCAAACGCCAGATTGGTAGAACAATGCTAGGTTTTTTGTTTGGTCATAGAATTGGGATTAATTTGCTTTTACATCACAAATTTTATAAAACTCAACAGTAGTGAGTCATTAAGTTTTCCTGTGATGCTGCTTTGACTTTAGGCGTCTAGATCTGTGTTTGTACTATAGAGTTTCAAGTCTCATAGCATACTTGACATATTTTATCTAGCAATGATTGAGTTTTTGACAGTTCCTTAATTATTTTGAATTTGTACCTTGAGAGGTACAAACAGAAACAGTCAAGAGAAATTAATCTGTATACTGAAACATGATTATTTATAGGTAAAACATAGAATGTAATAGACTTGGAAAATTATATAACGAATAAGCTTTGTGTGATATAGAAAATAACAAAAATGAAAAGGAAGTAATTTAATTACATAGAACTTAGGTAAACTATTTAAGTTTAACAAGATATTAAGGAGCAAATGAGATAACATTATTATTATAGTGGGTTATTTTTGTTTTTCTTTTGTGGATAATTCTTGTTTGTTTTTTAAAAGATATAATGGAAAACTACTGTATGTGTTTAAGAATTGCAGATTTATTGACTGAATAAAAATTATAAAAATATTTTGAGTTTAATTTAGCATATTTATTGAGGATTTGTAATTTCTTTGTGTGTGTTTTATAACTACGCTACATGACAAGCCTTTTTTTGAAGGAGTAATCTGTGGACTGACATGGGATTATGCCACTCAAAGGCCACAGAATTCCTTTGGACATGCTTGAGTGCTTGACTATGACAAAGATAGTTGTTTCGATTAGACATTAAGGCAAACTTAGGCTACCTTGAAAATAGACCAAAGAAAGGAATAATCAAAATCAACTTGGTGTTACTGTGATACTGTTTATTTTTACTGTTTAGAAAAGTGAATAGTATAAAGGTTTGAAAATTATGAATAAATATAATGTGAAACACTTATCCTCTTGATTGTTTATTATTAGAAGTACAAAGTGGTAGCTAGATATATAGTTGTGTTAGTACATTTTCAAATGGCCAATACTTCAGAAATATTTTTCTCAAAGTATTTCTTAGGAAACATATATTTTTGATACTGTTACTCTGGTAGATTGAAAATATGTATTTTACTTGGTTTTATAGGCCATCAGTTTTAAAAGTTGAAATTCCAGAGATGGATCCTGGAAGAGATGGGGATAATGTTGATGACAATGATGAAAAAGAAAAAGAAGAGATTAATCCCTTAACAGTGGACTTTCTAAATGGCAATGTGATTGAAATTACAGAAGAAGGAGAGAACATTGGATTTATTTGTAGAGTCAGTTTCATTTCTTTAAAACCACTGTCCTTTTTGAAGAATTTGTTCTTTGTTGATGAAGAAAGAAACAGGTATTTCTTAAAGTTTTTCTAGGTATTGAAGTAATGGCTTAAAAGTTAAAAATTTAGCAGAGAGGAAATGCCTATAAAATACTCAATTTGAATAATACAATTAAAATTGTACTTTATGAAAAATCTCATCTAAATCTTTTATATTTAAAGTAGTGCTAATATTCTGTGGAAATTTCACAGAATGTATAGCACAGTGCTGGCTACAGGAGTTTGGTGGCTTCTAGGTAAAATTACTCTCATCCATACAGTTGAATGAATGGCTTGTCCGTCCCTCTTTCCCTTCCAGTGCTTTCTGCTTCCTCTGTCATCTGGAGAAGCAGGAGTGAAAACAAAACAAGGAGAGAGGCTGTTACACTTGATCTTAGTCCAAAGGCTGAGATGCATTAAGCAGACCCTTCTTACTAGTCCCAATGGGTGTCAATTCTGGCCCAATGGCTGTCAAAAGATGATACGAAAGCATACTCACTGTAGATGGAAAGTGTCTGCATAGTTGTAGAAAGATGGAACACTTATGCCATTTCCTTCTTGAATGCCCTTTGAATTTAGAGATGAGGAATCAGTACCTTGATCTTCTTACTGCCCATATTAGAGATACAATTCACTCGATTATATTCAGTACATAGAGAGATCTTGTAGCACTTTTGAGATTAACTGAAATAAATAGATAGCATGAGCTTTCGTAGACTTCAGTCTACAATTTGAGTATGAGTGTATGTTCTTTTGTTTTTTATTGTGCTTGCAAAGGTCTGTTGGCTAATGCAGAATAAACATTTTGTTGTTGAAGGGAAAAGTTGTGGGCAGCTTAGGGCTGGAGTAGATGGGCACCAAAGAGTGGCCTGAGTCCACTCCAGCTGCAAGCGGGTCAGGACTGTGCCAGCCAGGGTGCAGCTGCAGGACCCAACCCATATCTGCAGGAGCTAGATTATCTCAGTGGAACTCTGGTGCCTCAACAAACTACAGTTCCCAGAATTCCATAGCACTGAGCTATGGCCCTTAGAGTGAGGTCTAACCAGATTATTTCTGTAGTGCAGATGCAGCCTAAATCTACTCCATTTTATTTAACTAGAGCTGAATTGAGTATGGACAAGATTGCTGGGCTAATATATGTTAGGATAGTAAACCTTTGGTGCAGGATACATCATTTAATGGATGAAAGGCTTCCTAAGATCTGCCTGGAGGAACAAAAGACACTCCCCCAATTTTTGGCATCAGAAACTTTTAAACTTACTACCAAATCTTGGATTTGTTCAGGCATTGAATCCAAGGATCAGTGATACTAAAAAGACATTTAAATAGTGTCTGATGTGGATGCACACACTAATATAACTGACTTAGCAACCATAGGAACAGTAAAATGATTAGCGAGTGTGAAATGTGAACATAAACATGAAAAAACAACGTCTGCCAGTGGAATCATGTAAAGCCCTTACACGCTTACGTTTTGAACAAATCAACATGATGATGAAATGAGGAAGATTTTTATGGTATCCCAGTTCAAGATAGGCTGTGTGTCTGTGGAAAGCCAGCTTTGGAGGATTGGCTCAATATATACTTGAATGCCAGATATATACTGATATCAGAGAAAGTTATTTAGAGCCCTTCCTAAAAAAGAAAAAGAAATGCATGTGAAAGAGAATTTAGTTTTTCTTACAATCAACAAATCAATATGTGATTCAAAGAGTCACTGAGTTTGCAGAGAAGGTTACCAGATGCAGAGAAAAGTTTTTGGAGACCATTTTAACTCATATAGAAACCTGGGGATATGAGTATATAAAATGCTTTTTGTTATGACACTAATGGTTAATTAGTGCTCTTTCTTTGTTACTGCAATGTGATCTGTGTATAGTACAAGCTATTTATCTTAAGCTTAGGTATGTATTTTTTTTACATAATTTGAATTATGATCTTGTAATTGAATGAAAGATTTGATGTTTTGTTTGCAATGGTCTTTGGACTAAGCAATAAATGATTTACTATTACTACATACTGGAGAAAAATACGACATAAAATAAATAAATGTGTGCAGTGTGAGATTCAGGATCTTGGTGTTGATTGGAAAAATGGAAAAGACTCTTTGGTTAGCAAACATTGAACAGTAATTTCAGTGAATGTTACTGTTTTTTTAGATACTCACTGCAGGTATCTGCAACAGCAGAAAACTGCCTCCTTACTGTGTATCCATACCTGGCATACCATCTTAATGACCAACAAATTATCCTGAAAAGTGGTAAGCATAGAATATTTCTTCTGTTTATAAACTTCTGTGATATTAGATTCCCTGCACAGGATAGATAATTGTCATATGCAACATGTAATGAGATTTTGTTTAGTAAGTTTATCACATAGGCCCTGGGGAATGTTTTTAGAACGAAATGTAAGTGGCCATGATGGGGACAAAAAAATGGCACCAGCGGTGTTCCAATGTGCAGGGCCAGGGCCAGGGCCTGTGCAATAAACGTATAGGTGTATTTTTAAATGCCTTGGTTAATCGAACTATTCTTGGTTGTGCAATCATTATAGATGCTTTGGATAGCTACATGAGAAGCTGTAAAAGTACAAATTTCAAATATCTAAAGGAGCACTTTAAGACCAACAGTTAGCATTACAGAATCATAGAATTGCAGAGTTGGAAGAGACCATAAGGGACATCGAGTCCAACCTGTTGCTGATTAAATTATGAGTATGTTTGCCATAGTTTGGGTTTAGAGTAGATGGGTTTAGAGTAGATGAAGTAGATTATCAGATTGTGAAAAAGGACAGGAGAGAAACAGAATGCTCCCATCCTTATTGTGTGCTTGTGGGAAGATTATCAAACGACATCCCCCAACGTTGCTCTCATCCCATCCTTCTCCCGTCAGTGAAGTGGATTGTCCCCGTAACTTTTTATCGATGGTAGTTTCCCATCATTAAAAAGCTATGAGGCCATTCCACTTCACTGACAAGAGAAGGATGGGATGAGAGTGATGCCGTAGGACGTCATCTGATAATCTTCCTGTAATCACCCAATAAAGATGGGATCGTCCTGCTTCTCTCCCATCCTTTTTTGCCATCTGATAATCTCCATAGAGCAGCTTTGTTACAGTAATTTGACTGATCAAAGAAACTATCCTGGAATGTTGAAATAGTTTCAAATACTTTAAAGAATGATTTATTTGTTTTTGTGTAATTATTTACTTAGTAGGGAGCATGCAATTAGCAGAGAAAATACATGTTTTTTGTTCTTTTTACTGTAGATGGTAAAGTGAGACCTATATGGTGTCTTCTATTTATGTTTTTATCAAATGTATAGATTCTGCTGAAATAATTTATAGCACTGGAGAAGCATTGCAACATCCATGCTGTATTCCAGGAGCATATTCACAAACTTCTTCCAGTACTTTTGATGCAATTACAAACTCTGCCTATGAAAATTCTGTTGCAGGTAAGAAGACTGGTAATACTTGTTAAGGGCTGTTGGAAATTTTCAGGAGATCTGTGAAGGTACTAGATTCTGTGTTGTGTTACAGGTGTTTATATTTCTAGAGGTTTTTTTGGTATAACAGGTATACCTGTTTAGGAAATGTTATGCAGTGATCCTAGTTATACAGAAAACAAAATTAAACTAGTTGAGTTGATCAGTTCTTGTTCTGAATATTCAAAATATTACTTCCTTAGGAACATAAATATTAGCTTCTTAGGAAACAGTGCCAGAGGGTCTTATCTGATGTTGTTGAGTAAGAATATTAGCCAGATCCATATGGCTAGTCTGGATTTCGCTATGCTGGTAAGATTGCTTTAAAAATAGCTTGGTTCCTACTATAAAGCAATACAGTTAAAATTACAGTGCATAAAAGTACATGACTAGTTAAAAATCAGCAAGGTTTTTGCAGAGGGAAATTCTCTTGTCACCCATCCTACTTGTGGAGTTCTGTAAGACATATTAACAAACATTTAAAAAAGATTGCTGTTAGATTTAAGTGTTTATGCCTCCCAAACTTAATTTTTAAGGCAACATGAAGAAAATCAGTACAATAAATATTGTACGTGTAAAAGTCACAGAAACAAAGTGATTGTACAGACTTAAAACTGTGATAAACTGTGTTTAGAACCAACATGGTCTCAAGCCATTTAGTGTTTGAGAAAACCAGTATATTGAATGGTGGAAATGATTTTTAGGAAGAGGGGTACCATAAAGGGGTACTTTATTTTATCCTTACAAATCTGGCAGTAGTATTTTGAACTAATTGATGATTCTGAACATTATTTAAAGAATACACATTAGGCCACATTATAAATGCAAAACAAGAGATGATTAAGGCATATATTACTGGGACCAGATCAGAAATTTCCAGAGAGTGACACAGTTGACCCACCAATCTCAGTTTTGCAAAGATACCATAGGCTACAGGTGAAGATTAAAAATCTGTCTCTAAGATCAGGGCCAAGAGCACCCTCAAATTGCAAACCAAGGTTTTCAGAGGGAGTGCATTTCCTTTCAATTTTGGGTGAACATCTAAACTGAAACACTGTATGGATCAGCAGAAGCTCTGTCTTGCCATCTAGCATCCTTTGAAAAGTTAATAGACAAATTCTTGGAAGATAGGTTTTTCACTGGCTATTAGTTGTGATAAATAGAATCTTCTGATTTCAGAGAGAGCGTACTAATGAATATTCATTTTCAGGGGTAACAGTGGAGAATGGTTTGTAGCTCACATCTCTGCTGAAGAGGTTTCTGGATATATCTGTTTGGCCATTGTTAGAAACAAGAATACTGGACTGGGTGGACACAATTACTGGATTTTTCTTACATTCTTGTGATAATGTGTCATACTATTCATATATATGCCAATGTGATTCTACTGTGTGGGAAGATGAGATAGAAATTAATATAACAAAAGAAAAACAGTTGTGAGAAGGTAATATTTAATATCAACGGTTGAGATAAGGATATTTCATGATCCATTTTGTAGCATTATAAATTTTGTTTTCCAGACATGTGCAGTAAAGAGATTGCATGGAATCAATTTTGTGATGAGGATTTAATACATCAGTGATTGCAAGGTTACACTGTAGAAGTGATAATACATTAATTAACATTTAGTCTAATCTATGAAGTTCCAAGTATAAAGCTATTAATTTTGTTTGGTTTTATATCATAGCTAATGATTTCTCCATGGTAAAGATTTGTAAACTCTGATTAGTGCTCTGGTCATAACAATACATGGACATGCTGGAAGAGCTTGGTTTCCTTTCCAACAAAAGTTAAAGGAAAATAAGTACTCCCTTGTTTGTCTGCTACAAGATGGCAGAACTACAACTAAATGCAACTGTTTCTGTGCAGAATTGGAAAAGATGTTTGAAAAGGAAAGATTAAAAAAGGAAGATTCTGTTGGCAAGAGTAGACGGGTTGGGAGCACACTTGAACAATCACTAATTCCTGCAGAAGGCACAGAGGAGTATGCCTTTTTCCAGAAAGTGATTACAGCAGTCCAGAGCTGGTTTACTCTCTTCGGTTGGTCTAAAGGACCAAACCCCATTTCCATTCCACAATCTCTAAGACGGTACTTGTTGATTGTTTTCTCACATTACTTTTTTTTTAAATTGATGAAATGTTTACTTCAGTATTTACAGTGATTTTAATGATACTGGTGTGTCAATTGACAGGTCACAGGTGAAGGAACAAATCACAGGATGAAAGGGTAGTTTTAAGTAAAATGAGGAAGGGTTGCATAAAGAAACACAATAAACAGCTGAAAGAGGGCACAGTATTATCTATGCCTTCCTTTAGTCAAAGACAGAGCTCCCAGTTATAATGTGTCTATAAAATCAGAAAAACTGACTGTACAGGCATATATGAAGTCATGCAATTAAAGTAGTACTAGACAGAGTGAACCAATCCCATACTTGTATTATCACAACTTGTATGCTTCCCTTGGGTCAATGGGACTTAAAAAGAATTATTGAAATTTGATAGCTCCATTCTTTCTTTTCCTATGATCTGAGGGTCCATCCTAACATTGTACTCTTAGTATAAGCTTCTTAGAGTGTAATGTTGAGAGTTTTGGACATTTCTATGCAAGCTGCTCCCTCTCTGGTAGAATCTGAGATGAAACTCTTAACGTACTGTCAATGCTTCTGTTAGAGAATGTTCATTGTATAACTCAGGCTGAATCTACACAGGGAAAATAATGCTACCTTACTGTGATTTCAGTCATGGTAGGTCATATGATGTTTCTCCCTGTCCATTTCACATACGTGAAAATTTTAAGCCATTAAAAAAAAAAACAACCCTCCCCTCAATTATCATCTGTGGTTTGAGGGAAGAACTAGTGTATCTTTCTTTTTTATTGCATGTCTTGCAGCCAGGATAGGGATCAGTGAGTATGTGAGTGTCTCTGTGTGTGATATATGGGGAAGGGTGTGCCAGGAGACTTATTATATCTACAGCAGCCTGGAAGAAACAGCAAGATTTTTTCTTTGCTCTCTGAGCATATGCAAAGCTTTGAATCTTTGAATCACCACTTTATCTTTAACGTGGTTTTCAGTATTTTTTGGCATGCGTATACAGGAATAGCAGATGGCCTTTTGAAAGGAGTAGCAGGGAAGGCTTATCTCATGGAGTAAGAACTATAAGCCATTTTCCTGGGAATAAGCATTATTGGACTCAATAAAACTTGGGTCCAAAACACTCCAGAAATAATCCAATTTGAGACTGCTTTAACTGCCCTGGCTCAATGCCAAAGAATTCTGGGAACTGTAGTTTTGTAAGACATTTAGCCTTCTCTGTCAGAGAGCTCTGGTGCCACAATAAACGACAGTTCCCAGGATACTCTAGAATGGGCCAGGGCAGTTAAAGTGGTCTCCAACTAGATTATTTCTGCAGTGTGTTTTGGACCTTAGTTCCAAACAGACTTGTACATGAACTTTCACTCCTATACCCATTTTCCTGGGACATGCTTTCAGTGAGACTTACTTATGAGTAAACATTTGTAGGATTGTGCTAGGTAAGGCTGCAATTGTGTGCAAAAGTGGGGGCAATTCCAGTAGTGTGAGTGGGTAGGGAACAGCATCATTGCTGATCAGTGGGGCAGTAGTACCAAGTAGGTAACCACAAGTGAACATCCATCAATATGTCCATGCACTGTGAAAAAACAAAACTGAAGCTGAAAGGTGAGCTGTGTGATTCTTGTTTCTGAATAGCACTTATGGATATGTGAATGTGTGCATACACTGTGTGCATACAAGGGGGGGACCCCCCAGCAGCTGTAAGTTCCTTTGCCATTTGGGTAAAATAATAAGAAACAGTCAACACTTGACCAAAGTAGATATGGGGTGCTACAGACTGCTCCTAAGGGGTGGCAGGAGGCCACCACTTTCTTGGCTGGATTGAGGCTCTGGCAACCTTATGCCACAGCCCCTATCTGACCTCTGGAGGGCACAAAAAGGGGCTGCCAAAAAGGAGCTTTTGTGGCTCCTTTTTGTGCCCTCCAGAGGTCAGATCGGGGACACGGCGTGAGGTTGCTGCAGTCCCAATCCACCCAGGAAAGAGGTGACCAATACAGCTTCCCCTGCATGGTAACTAAAGTTGTTAGAGTGAAAACTAAAGACTAGTCCTGTATTTTAATGGTTAAATAGAAGAGGGGATTTCAGCAAGTGTCACTTGTTAGCTGGTTGTGTGACAAGCAATATCTTTGGACATTCCCTCTTCTGAACAACTATTAAAGATACAGGAGCTGTCTCCAGTTTTTAATCTGGCAATCCTAAATTACTCTCAGAAGACAAGAACATTCAGATAAACTCCAGTTTCTATTTCAGTAGATTTATTCAAGAATTAAGCAGGAACAGAAAGACAGCATGGTGCAGTGGTGTGAGTGTTGCACTAGGACACTGTGAGGCCAGGTTTTGAATTCCCACATAGTCATGGAAATCCACTGGATGATCTTGGGCAAGTCTCACTCAGAGGAAGTCAAGGGACAGACACCATCTGAATAAATTCGGCCAAGAAAACCCTGTGATAGATTCACGTTAGCATTGCCATAAGTCAAAAATGAATTGAAGGCACACAACAACAAAGCAGGGACAGCTCCTAAAAGAATCAGTTGCTTTCAGAATAGAATAAAATGAACAAGCAAAGAATTGATTAAATAAACAGGATCCTCAAGCTCAAGAAGGAAAAGAAAATAAGAGATTTACTGACATAACTTTTAGAGTCACCTGCTTCTTTATTATGCTTGTGAAGACAAAGTGTTTGTTAATATTGGGCCAATACAGACGGCAACTATGCAACGTCCTGGCGACATGCTAGGGTTGCTTGGGGGCAGAACGAATACACACCCTACAACACTAGCATGTGGCCAGAGCATCATTGCTGCACAGCTCCATATAGATGGCGCACGTAGCAATGACGTCACGGGTGCATGCATCCAAACAGCGCGGCACACCTGTGACCTCACCAAGGCACCCTAGGGGGCTTGTGGTGTCAGAGCTGCAACACTAAAAGGAGGTTATTCGCCATGCTCCTTTTTTTCCTGCGCACCATCGCTGTTCTGTTTGGTGGCTGCAGCAATGATGTGGAGGAAAAAGAGGTGGCTCCAGACCGCCCTTTTTGGGTGGTCTGTCAAGCCCCATTGTGTCCCTGATCCAGAGCTGAGACTTTAGATATCACCAGAATCACCATAATGCTTGAGTGGGAATCACATTGCACTGTAACACTCATCGTTCTACACTATTAGCTGCACTGGTTATGGCTGTTTGAAGTTGCAGTCTCAGCATATGGAGGGCTACGTGATTTTCACTACTGCTGTAATAGAAAACATGAATTTCTAAATTGGATTGCCAGTAAGAGAGTAGTAGTATTAACACATTTAACCTTAGCTTTCTTTCAATAATGAAACAAAACTGTTTTTATTTCCCACCTAGTGATGTGTGTAAAATTCAAATAACTTCTTCAGATGAAAAGCTTAAACTAAATCTTGGTAAGGATATCAAGACCATTTATGACATGCTGCTCCATTTGAGTGGGCAGTTACTGCCTGGAATTAGTTCAAGTCAATCCTTACCATTTGATCCCATTCAGCGAGTGGTGCAGCTTCATTGGCAACATGCTACAATGATTACTTTTCTCAAGTAAGTTTTTAAAAATTTTGTGTTTTGCCTAGAATTTTCCTGAAGTACTTTAAAAGCTTTGATAATATTTTCCCCACAGCAGTATTCTGTTCTACATTTTATCTGGTTCATGTGTGTCTTTTTAAAATCAAATGTGCCCTATGCTTAAAAGTGTTTCTTAAAAAAACAAACAAAAAACTTGTTGTTTTGCTCTCAGCTGCCCTCGAGTAAACCTCAACTCATGAAACTCTGTGTATTAGACATCTCCAAGCCCCTGTAGATTCAGGCCCCTGATCTCCCTAACTGAGGGCTGGAGCAGATGGCCCAGAAGGAGCAGGCTCTGGCTGCTCCGACCCCAGTCAGCCCACACAGAAGCAGGTTAGATGACCCTGGCTGCATCTGGGATGGACCCAGGTGGCAATTCGGCAGTGATTTAGGTGTGATAGGAACTAGCTGCCTCCCGTATTAATGCTGAATTTGGGAAAGGTAAGCTGCTGTTTTAACCCCATGCAATAGGGTTAAATCCCCTCAGATGAAGGCTAAGGTAAATCCCTTCTGAACAAATCTTCCCAAGAAATCCCTGTGACAAGTTTCAGGGTTGCCATAAATCAAAGATGACATCAAAGAAGGCACATAACAATAGCATACTATTAAGTAATTGTTGTCCACCATGTCAGTCTACTTTATCAGTAAAGTGCTAGAAGATAACTACATTCCTGTGAACTACGTGACTTCCTTTTGCTCCCCCCCTGACCCCGTTGGCATTTTGACAGATTACTAATGCTACTGGATTACACTGGACTGGGGAGTTGTCATTTAGCATCCTTGTATTTTACTGCAATATTTACCCATTTTTGATCAGGATTTTAATATGAGAATAGTGAATGAGAGTGCTAGATGAGTAGGGCTGTTTCCAGTGTTTTCCTTGTGGAAAATAACGTGGAAGCATATTACACTAGAATGAAAAACTACAAGAACAACATAGATTTAGAGATCCACAAGCATAAACCTAGTTCTCTGACAGATTAGTAGCAAATCTCCTAGAACTGACCAGCAGGTGATCCAAGCTGTTCAATAGTTTGAAGGCACAAAGGGGTAATCTGATGGCTTCCTTCAATCAACTATGGGTTGCCCAGAGTGAGGGGATGTAGCAGATATGGGAAGTTTATAGCAGAGTGGCTTTCTGAGATTTGGTTAAGACAGAGGCGTTTTTTGTTTTGTTTTTGCCTCAGGGGTTCTTCTTTCAATTTGTGAAACAGATAGTAAGTAATCAGTACCAAATACAGAGATATCCTGATTTGAGCTCATATGGTGTCTGATGATGGCAGTGCCATGTGGATTTAAAAAAAACAAAACATGTGTTAGTATTTTCCTTTTGTGCCCTTCCCCTGTATTTTTCTAGAGAGATTAATGCTGAATGTGAAATACAGACTGGGAAACAGTGCTATGCATTAATGAACTGATATAATGTTGACATAAAAAGGGAAGGAAATAATCATCTTGTGGAACCTTGGGTCAAGGGTGGGTAACTGTCAAAAGTTAGGAGCCACTTTAGTTCCCCAGCAACCCTTAGGGGTTGCCCACTATCTGCTTTCATCCTACAAATATAAACATATTTTAAAAAAGTTTTGGACCTTATTTACTGGGTTTCACCACATTTTGACAGGTGCCCTGTGCAGTTTTTGAGCAGGAAGGACTGTTTTTCAACAGAACATGATCAGAAGGCAAATTTCTTGCCCCGTTCTGTTAGGAAAAGGCCTCCTCTGGGTCTAAAACAGACCAGAAGGGGGCTGAAGTATGGTGAAATTGTCTTCCATGCCCCCACGTGGCACTGGGTGTAGTTTTGGAAAAATATTTGAGGTGGGTTGCTAAAGGCTCAGGGAGCACAAATGGCCTTGAAACAGCTACATGCTGCCCACGGGAAACTTTCTCCACCCTTGTTTTAAGTCAGACCAGTTTATTTCAGCATAAGTTTTTGTCGACTACAGCCGTTTTATTTACAGCTATAGTCCACAAAAGCTTATACTGAAATAAATGAGTTAGTTTTAACGGTGCCACAAGACTCTTTTTCACTTTCCTTTTACACTGAGGCAGACTAACATAACTACATCCAAAATCAATTTACATTTTATTTTGGCCTAGCCTTCCGACCAATTCAAGTATGATAGCCTTAGTAAACCTGCTGAAAATCACTTCTGTGCTGACACAAGAGCTATAATCTTTCTAGGTCTGCAGTTGTACAACTGGGCCACTTGTATGCCAGTACAGCACTTCTGCAGCTGCTGGTAATGTTAAGAATCTTTATGTGATCAGACAAACACATGTAAGCAAATAGTAATTGCTCTGACTTTGTCATCATGTTTACGGGTACCACCAAAAAAAATTGTGGAAGTGGTGGCTTTACTTAATGTGTGGTTTAATTATTGTTCAATTCTTGGTTCCTATGCACGTTCTTTCATCTAAAAGGTGAATTAGTTTTAATGGTGCCACAAGAATGAGTGCCAGAAGGGGTATCCACCTTCCCAACCTTGAAAGTGGGAGCAAGGGTCATATACCCCAATCTGTGATTCACTGCAAATTGTAGTGGGAATTAGCCCATTGTCTCCCCAGCCTGCAGAAGAGGAATTCTGGCAGGGTGATGGAATGAAAATGGAGCTAGGGACCAGAGTGGAGAGTTAAAAAAAAAAAGAGGAAAGAACTGGGAGGCCAGAAGATAGAGATGAGGAGAGATCGGAGAAAGAGGGGCAGGAAGAAGAGAACTGGAATGGGAGCAAATGACAACAGGCAAGAAATAGAGGACAGTGGGGAGGCAATAAAAGGAGGCAGTGAAGAAGAAAGGTGGGACAAGTGGCTGTTGAGGGGTCCAGAGAGAGGGGCAGGCTCAAGGAGATGATGCAGGAAGAAATGGATAAGAAACAGGATGAAGAGGAAGAGTGGGCAAATAGGAAGGAGGTGATCAGAGAAAATGGAGCGAGGGACCAAGAGAGGCCACCTCAAGGCAAGGCAGACAGAACAGGGACTGGTGAAGGACAGTTCCTGCATCCTAGGAACTGTCCTTCACTGACTCCCCCGAGAGTTCCACTGGGAATGTCCAAAGAGAAGCAGCCTTCCAAGGAGTAAGGAAAAGCTGGCTCCCTCGTTTGGATGTTATGTCTTTGCCACAGGGAGGAAGAGAGAGGAGAGTGAAAATAAAGGAACTACCAGTAGGTGAATGCTAATCCAGGGGCACATACAGGCTTATCCTACCCCCCCCCTGCATAAGCACCGGAGGCTACCCTTCCTGCTAGAAGAGAGCCCGTCTCCATCTCAGTGGGTCATGAATGGAAAATCATGAATGGGAAACTTTAGAGAATTCAAAAAGGATGTGGAGAAACTGGAGCAAGTCCAAAGGAGGGCAACTAAGAGGTCTGGAAACCATGCCCTATGAGGAACGCCTGAGGGAACTGGGGATGTTTAGCCTGGAGAAGAGAAGGTTAAGAGGTGATATGATAGCCCTGTTTAAATATTTGAAGGGATGTCATAATGAGGAGGGAGCAAGCTTGTTTTCTGCTGCTGCAGAGACTAGAACGCGGAACAATGGATGCAAACTGCAGGAAAAGAGATTCCACCTCAACATTAGGAGGAACTTCCTGACAGTAAGGGCTATTCGACAGTGGAACACACTCCCTAGGAGTGTGGTGGAGTCTCCTTCCTTAGGGGTCTTTAAGCAGAGGCTGGATGGCCATCTGTCAGGGATGCTTTGATTTTGAGTTCCTGCATGGCAGGGGGTTGGACTGGATGGCCCTTGTGGTCTCTTCCAACTCTATCATTCTATGATTCTATGAGAAGAAGGCCCAGAAGCAGAGAGGAGTTTGATGAAATGATGTTACTTGCCTGACTTACTAAACTGCTTGGAAGGGGAAAAGGCTGCATCTCAAAGCTTCTTGAGTTATTAAAGGGAAGGAGAGAATGGAAGGATGCTCTACTATAAAAATATAATAAAGATTGAAGGGTGGATATTGGAAAATAAGGACTGTGTGAGTAAGCCCATGATGATGGTGAAAAGTAAATAAACTACTAATGTTGACACTAATCTCTGGTCATGAATTCCATTTCTGAGACTAGCCACAGGTAGTGAGGCATTCAGACTCCAGGAACAAGAGATGACCAAAGTACAGAGTGGGTGGGGAATTAGATCTGTTATCAACCAACAGTAAACTATTACCACATTTCAAGATACATCCACACAAGATATATTTTCTAGCAATGGTAGCTATTCTTAAAAAGACTGCAAAATTTCAGACCAGTATTTTTGTCAGAGATTTGTAACATAATAATGCTGCAGGCAGATTGCAGCATCATGGTGCATTTAAATTGCAAGTAACAATTTAATGTGTGTGCTATATGTGTGTGCAGCATTATTTTTGTCTGAATTTGTATTTGTATTGTGCTGTTCTGATTCTAAATATGGAAGAACAGTTTTACTATGAAGGCAGTATACTAAACTTCTAGTATTAAACATAGGCCACTATGGCTCACATTAAAGTTCGATTGATATGGAGATTGCCCAATATAGTTAATAAAACTGGCTCATTACCTCAAGTTTCACTCAAATATAAATTCCACTGGCCATGAACTAGATTTCAAAATGACCCTGGCTGGAAGTGCTGATAAGGATGTTTAATTTTGACTGTGATTGCTGACTGGGTAAGACAGAGGAATAGGACATTTAAGCAATTCCTTTTGGAAGAATAATGTATCTGCTTTGTTAAACAAAGAAGTCTGCCTGCACAAAATGAGTAACTTCTTGCTACAGCTAATAAAATATATTAAAAGCTATTGTGATTTCTTAAATTTGTCATGAGATTAGTTTAATGAATAGTTGTATCTGAGTTCATGGGACAGATGGAAAGGGAATGACTAGTTCTAAAAATTTTGACCCATTTTTCTTCAATAAAATCTATTACTGTAGTTCCTACACCAGTTTGCAAATACATAATAAAAAACAAAGCAGCCAGAAAACCTGCCCTACACACTGAAAACATGTTGTTTATCTGTTTATGGCTGTAATCTTATCTACACTTATTGTGGCTAGGCTATTGAATTAGTTTAGATTTAGCCTGGAGTAAGCAAGTGATACCATAACTTAAGGTAACCATGTTAGAATCTAATGAGACTCTACATGAAAGACTGCTTTTGAACACCATATTAGTAAATTTTGAGCTAAGTTGCAGAAATAATATAATTATTTAAAATATTTATGGTGCCTTGCAGAAATGTTCACCCCCTCCCATCACTTTTGACTTGTCCACATTTTATTATGCTTTCAGAACTGAAATGGATATATTTACTTTTGTTCCCACTTGATGAGCATAAGGTACTCCACACTGTGAAGGTGCAAAAGGATTTTTATTGTGGTGCAAAAATTAAGTAAACAAAAGCAAAGTGGTGCTTGTTGGTTGCATTCATCCTATTGACTCCCTACTTGGTAGATACTTTGACAGAAGTTACAGCTGTGGGGCTTCTGTCTCTGTCTACTTATCTGGATCTTGCAATTCTTGCACATGCGTCTTGATAAAATTACTCCAGTTCTGTCAGGTTGGATGGGGACTATTGATGAACAGCATCCATATTTTGCCACAGATGCACAATCACATTAAAGTCTGGGCTTTGATTCGACCAATTTAAGACAGTTGTGTTCTTGTTTTTCAGCCATACTTCTTTGGCTGTATGTTTAGAGTCAATGCCCTACTGGAAGGAGAACCTGCATTTGAGACCAAGGTTCTTTGCAGACAGAAACAGGTTTTCCTCTATAATTGCCCTGTATTTAGTTCCATCCATCTTGGCTTCAATTGTGACCAGTTTCCCACTTCCTGCTAAGGAAAAGCATCCCCACATAATGTTGCTGGCACTACCATACTTCACCGTGAGGATGGTGTTCTCAGGACAATGAGAACTGATGGCTTTGTGCCATACATAGCTTTTTGTGGCAAAGCTATAAGATTCAGTTATTATCTCATTAGACTAGTAAACCTTTGTCCATATGTTTGCTATGGCCCCAAATGCTCCTTTGCAAACTTTAAATGAGCTTTGATATGGGTCTCTTTCAGCAGTGGCTTTCTTCTCACTACTCTTTTATAAGGTTCAACTTCATGAAGTGTCTGGGTGATAATTGTCTCATGGATGACAGTTGTCACATTGTCTCAGCTGTGGCTCTTTCCAGCTCCTTCAGTGTTACCACTGGTGTCTGGTTCTCTGACAGATAACCTTCTTTCCTCATTGGCAATGGTTTTTTTCTAACCAGAACTGTGGTTGAGCTATATTATTTCAATTTTATCATAATCAGGGATGTTCATATTTTGGGATTTTGTGAAAATAATCCAGACCTGATTGGCATTTTTGCATAACTTTATCCTGGACTTGTTTTGATCGCTTTTTGGCCTTCATGATGCTGTTTGTTTTGATATACTTTCCATCAAACTCTGGGACTTTCCAGAAATGGATGTTTTTAATCTGAAAAATATGCCATTGAAACTGCTTACAGGTGAACTTCATTCAACAATCTGTGTCACTTTTTGAGACAGCATGTTGCACAAAATTTGGTAAATACCTGTGCAAGCAACAAGTGCTCATTTGTTTTTGTTTACTTCACTCTTGTGCCACAATAAAATTCTTTTACACTTTCACAACATTGTCTCCATCAAATGGTAATGATGGCAGTTAAATTCATTTCAGTTCCAAGTTTTAACATAATGAAATGTTACATTCCTGGTTGTAACATAACAAAAAGTCAAAGAAGTGTGCCTATGTGTGCCAAACACTTGCAAAGCTTTGTTTCTTCCCTTTTTATCTTTTATTCCCTTTTATTTACAAACAACATCACTGAGACACTTGAGGCAGCTCAAAGGAGAATTATTGAAAAACAAACATATAATACCTGCACACACAAAAGTACAGATGGATTCAATAGTTTTTTTAAAAAAGAAAACAGCACACAGAAATAGGCAGGATGTTTGTTGTTTCAATGGGCAGGCTGTAGATCTGCAGTCATATAATCAATTACCTGAGAGTAAGTTCTACTGAAGTCAGTAAGGCTTACTTTTGAGTAAAAATGTACACAATTCTATATTTCTTATACTGTATAGGTTTTCACTTAGTGTCTAACTAGCACGAGGGAAGAGCCAACCAAATCTTTCAGGGTCTTGAGTTCCATTGCCAAGGCATCAACCTGTTCATAGCCTCTGTTAGGGAACAGTGCCTCTTCTGATCATCTAAGAAGAGAGGAAAAAGCAAATGGCTGGAATTCACAATTTTGCAAGTTCCCCAACCACCCACATACTGGCCAGCAGGATCTGTGAACAAGGCTCTCTTCCCCTGTTGACCAGGAAGCAGAAACTGACCCCTTCTTATGAGTAATCCCTGGTATGACTGGTAGAAACAAACAGCTTCATTTATATACCGCTTCATACCCTTAAGGAGTGTCTAAGCCGTTTACAGTTGTAAGCTATTTGCCCCCCAACAATCTGGGTACTAAAATTTTAGCAACCTCAGAAGGATGCAAGCCTGAGTCGAGCTTCAGCCCTTTGCTGGTCTTGAACTCACCACCTTATGGTTTTGAGTGAGTGGCTGCAGTACAGGCATTTAACCACTGTGCCACCAGGGCTGAATGAAGCATGGTCACTGTGTAAGTTCCTCCCCATACCAGAGATGTCTTCTGGTGGAGTGGGTGGGAACATCAGTCAGCTGCTTCCCAGTCAAGAGGGGGAAAAGACCCCACAGCAGCTGGGGGGCTGTCTAACTTGCAAATACATAGTGATTGTGAATATGAACCAGTCATGTATGCTTTTACATTTGTAATTATCTAAGAATTTCAGATAGCTATTAATACAACTGTTAAGGTATTTCATTTGAAGATTGCCATACTGTGTATTTAAAATGAACAATCATAGAAAAAGCCAATTATGAATACAGCACTGTAGTACAGAGTGAGAGGGGAAAAAAAGCATTCCTTTCCAGGATTTCATTTATAATTTCCTCTTTATTTTTGTGATTTCTATACTGATTTTAGAAGGCAAGGTGCGTCACTTTCTCACATTTTGCCAGAGTTTCTTCTTGATTTTGAAGATTATAAGAAATGGACACACTTACAGAATATGGTGAAGGTAATTGTTCTACTTTATTTTTATTTATGCCTTTTCATAAGGACTGTTTCAGGACATCAGGGATCCTGAAACCATTAGCCTTTTTTTGTTTATGGAGTGGCTCAACTTGAGCAGCTATACTAGAGGTGCTTGTAAATTGCAGTGGGGAGTTAAACATTGGTAGCAGGTCATTATTAATGGAGGCCTTTAAAAAGGCGATAAAGACAGATCTCTTTCGGCAAGCCTTCCTGTGGTGCATAGACCTGCCTATCAGCCACTCATGATGCAGCTGTGACCAGCCAATGGGAAGCCGGCTGGGCAGGGATATAAAAATGCCATGCAGAGAGTGAAACAGAAGTTGAGTTGGGGGAAAAAGTTACACCAAAGGGAGGGTGTGCACTTGGAGTTCCTGAGGGAACAATTTAGTTGTGTTTGGGGACCACAAAAGGGTCTTAAAAGTCCAAAAAGGGACAGTGTAGGCTTGGGGAGTCTAGTAGGGAGAGGCTCAAAGCAAGCCGGTTGCTGAAAGAAGGATTTTGATTTGTGTACCTGAGATAGGATTGTCTGCATGGCTGAGTTAATGTTAAAATCTTATAGAACATCTTGTAACTAAGTAAGAAGTCAATAATAACAACTTTTAGTCTAATTTATAATTTTTTGGGGGGGGGCTTTTCAACATTTATTAGTGCGGATACATCCAATTTTGAATCTGAGCTTCTGGAAAGACCACTTGTTCTTGCCTGTCTTGTATCTTTCCTCAAATTTCACTTTAGCGTCTCGCCGTGCCTTATGTTTCAGTGCAGGATCACTAAATACATCCTTGTTGACAATAGTCTTGTCCAGGGGAATGCCAACAGAGTATCTGGTTGGCATCAAGTTACAATAAACTCTTGTTAGTGTTTGAATAACTATTTGGCCTCTGTTTGACCATCAAACCACGCTACTGAATATTAGAGACATAGAGATGCAAGGCCATCATAGGAAAGGATTGTAGTGGTTGTGTTCACCACATATCTTGATGGCAGCAGTGGGGTAACAAGACCCATGGACCTGTCATCATAGTAAGGGTTGTGGGTGGACCAAGTGTGTGAGTTCACTACAGGTTGACCTCCTTATATTTGAGCTGCCCTATTGTCTAGCTGTTGTTGTCTAGTTGTTCCCACCATCTCTTGATGGATTGTATTAGGAAATTTTTACTGGAAATTGTTATTTTAGTGCTATTGTTAGAGTGGGAGGGAGATCGGGAATCTGAATTTGTAATATTTTTGCTACGTTTTAATTTGTCAATATGTTAGATTTTTATTGCTTTTAATTGTTGTTACCTGCCTCAATCCAATACAGGGAGAGGCGGGATACAAATAATAATAATAATAGCAACAACAACAATTGTTGTTGTTGTTACTATTATTATTATTATTATTATTATTATTATTTAGTACACTTCTGATAATTTGATAATTCCTGGCCATATACTAATCTTGGTTGTCCAGTTTGCCTGATTGTTTGGGGTGGGGTCGGATCAAGTGTGCTATACTTGCCACAGTTTCTTATCCTGCTTGTAAGTTCTTTACAAATGATAATCGTGATTAATATCTCATACTTTTTGATTATTATTAATAATAATAATCAGATATAGTGGACAAGATTGCACAAGATGGTCTGGTTGGAGACACAGCACAGACTAGCCAGTTCCTAGATGACAACTTACCAATAGACCACTCAGTGTTGAAGTACACATTGATTGAATTGCAGCAGATTGTGCATGTAAAAGATTGTGCATAGGATTTTCTGAATTAACCTATTACTCATTGAGTATTATATTAGTAGCTAGAGTTTTACTACAATACACATTATAATGAAATTAAAATATAAATCACAAATGTTTCAACTTGATCTGAAGGCTCAGAAACATGATCCTGATGACAATTATATGTATGTTTTGGATGACTATCTATTTGAGGCCATGAGCAAGCGGGCATGGACAGATGTGCTGCTTCAGATATATAAGGTAAGATGAATATGTCTTTGTTGCATTTGCTTTGCTTTGCTTTGCTGGGTTCAGGCATAAGGCGAAGCCATGTTTTATGCTAACCGTAGAAGAGAGCTTGCACTGTAGTTTGGATTTCCATATGTATAGCAGACAACCATCATTCTGAACTGCTTGCCTCCTTTTGTTTCCCATGTGTCAGCAGTCAGTATCATACATTAACATATTTGTTCATGGTTCAGAAAGCCTGAGGCAGCCCAACTGCTAAGTCTTTCATGAGGCATCCTTTTGAGGGGATGCAATGATGATTCTAATGCTGCTGTATACAGAGGTATTGACAAACTACAGGTAGCCAGTTGACTTTGAATTGTTGTTTCAAATCCTAGCTTGTTAGTTCCATTTGAAAGCAGGTTCAATGCCTGACATATCAATGACTTTGCTAACGTTACCACATTGGCTCCAAACATGTATCTCTACATACTTCCAGTATTTTGAATTTTAAACCCCTAAGAACAGTGAGCAACTGAGATCATTTTAGTCTTCTGATGTGGGGAATCTCTTTCTTCTAGTGGCCTGTCTCTACTCTGTCAGAGGTCAGGCTGCTTGCAGTCTGAAAAAAGTGCCTAGATCTTGACATGATTAACAGGAGGACAATGTGGGTAACTTGGAGGCTTTCAGAGAGTTCACCAAAATTCCAAGGAAGGCAGAAGAGTGCCGAGGCATTGCGTTTTAACCAAGAAAGGAGTTTTATTAAATATCCATAAATGTTCTGCACCATCAAACAGAAAAAGAAGGTCCTCTGGGAAATGTTTGCTCCAGCTGGCCAGGACTAGACTGGCAACAGAGAACCTTTTCATCTGCTGCCCCCAGATTGTGGAATGTGCTGCCAAAGAAAATGTGTCAGGGAGAAGATATAACAGCTGAAAATGCTGCCTGCATTTAACACAGCATTAAAGACATATCTCTTCTGGCAGGCCTACCTGGTCAGTTTTAAATCACGGCTTTTTAATTTGTGTATATGGGAGCCAGTGCTGTGCAGTGGTTTTTCTATCTCAGATAGTGATTGTGACTCTGGTGACAAGGGTTTTTAACCCTGGAAATCCACTGGATGATGTTGGGCAGGTCACACTCTCACAGCCTCAGAAGAAGATCCCTTCTGAAAAATCTTACCAAGAAAACCCCATGATCTATTTGCATTACGGTAAACATAAGTAAAAAATGACTTGGAGGCACACAACAACAACTTTTACTGAGTGTATTTAATAGTTTTATAGTACTGTATTTTAACTGTAAAAGTTGTGTTTTTATGTGTTTTTTGTGTTTTTATGTGTTTTATGTGTTTTTATGTGTTTTTAATTGTGCTTAATTTCGAACCTAGCAGTTCAAAAGCTTGTAAATGCAAGTAGATAAATAGATATCCCTTTGGTGGGAAGATAATGGCATTTGGTGCAGTCATGCTGACCACATGACCACTGGATCTGTCTTCAGACATTGCTGGCTCTTCAGTTTAGTAATGGAGATGAGCACCAACCCCTGCAGTTGGTTATGGGTAGACATTCATGTCAAAGGACTATCTTTACCTTTTAAAAACAGTCTACGGAACAACTGCGATTGAATTCACTAAGATTCCAGTTAACTGTCCCCCTTATTTAGGCTGTTACATTTTTAAATGTTGGTTTTATAGAAGAAACAATGTCTGTTTCAGATTTTAGTTCTCCAGCGTGTCTCTTGTCTTGAGAACAACAGCCAGAGAAATTCAGAAGACATAGAAAATGTACCAAAAATTAGTTCTGACCCTTTGTCTAGTAATATATATTCTTCATCTGAAAGAATTCTTCTTGCTTGGATGAACAGACATTTTGAGAAGATGCGAAAAATTGTGTGGAAAGAGTGCAACAAAGGTGAGGAAAAATCAACAAATTTGTTAGATAGGGTTCCTCTTACAAACCTTGCATGGAAAAGATTTCCTGTAATTTTTATGGTTGCAATTGCCCTGTTGATCTTCTAAGACAGTTTTATAATAAGTTTAGTGTTGGTCAGTACACAATTTAATTTGCCCTGATATTGAAATATGAAGGTATGATGGATGGCTTCCCCATAATTTTTTTCATATTTCCCTCAGAAAAAGAAGCATTTTTAATGTCAACTATAAATTGAATAGTTTAGACATTTCTGTGGGAAGCAAATGGCTTTTGCCAAAATAGCGTTTTCAACTTCTCAAACAACCAAGGCATCCTTTGAAAAGAGCTCTTTAAAGTCAATTGCATGACTTATTCACCTTCATAAAAGTACCATGTACTATTCAGATTTTAGTTATTTTATTACACCAGTGAAAATGTAAAAGCTATGAATGCCAGTGCAATTCTTCCTGTGGAACTGATTGTGACTGCAATGCTGAATCTAATCCTTTAGTAGTTATATTAAAATAGTCTGAGTTAGAAGAGTATTAACATTTAAAATCATGTGTTAAATATTCTCCTGGCATGAAATTAATACATAAGAACATAATATAGCATTGGTAGATCTGATTCAGAATTAGCATACAGTTCGATATTCAAATATAGTAATTTTTCGGAATGATTATGGCTAGTATTTGAAACTTTTGAAATACCCCTTTTAATTAACAGCTTCAGTTTTTTTGAATTAAAGCAGATGGACTGACCCTCCTTAACATTACCTTTCTGTGGTGCTTCTACAGATATTGTGGAGTTTTACAGATATTGTGGATTGCTAAAAAACCAAATGAATAGGTCCATGAGAAAATTGGGTTTGAACTCTCACTAGAAACTAAGGGGCTTTACAGACTGCCCCGTCAGGGGCGGCCTGAACCCGCCCCTCTTTGCTGCGCAGCATTGCCTCTGAGTGCTCCTTTTTTCTGTGCTGGATTGGGGCCAGGGCAGCCTCACTGGCAGCCCTGCAACCCCAATCCGTCTTTTTTCAGCCCAAAGAGAAACGGCAAATTGCCACTTCTGTTTGGGCTGGAAAAGGGGTGTCCGTGGGGCCCTGAGGGGAAAGGGGTGGCCCCTTTCTCCTCAGGAGCGTTCCTGTGGCACTGTGGTGCCACGGGAACAACCCACTCCCCAGTAACAGAGCTCCGTTTTGGAGCTCCTTCTGGGGAGATCTCCCCAAGGAGCTCACAAAGGCAACTCCCCAAGGCCTCCCTGGAAACAGAGCTCCGGGGAGGCCTGGGGGAGCTGCCTAGAGCAGCTCCTTTTTTGCAGTGCTGCTACAGGAAGTGGTGCCATTACAATGCCACTTCCTGTGCACCCAGTTTGGGTGCTCAGTGGTGCCGCTGGCATCATGGCAGCCCCCATGTGTATGGGAGTCCCCTGACACTGGTGCCATACTGTACTAGAGTTAGGGACCATGTAGTTGCTGCTCAGGCCCTAACCCTAGAATCGCTGCAAATACCCCACTTAGTGGACTTCTGTATAGGCCCTATGATGACTAAACATAGGCTATCATACCTTAGGCATGTCATGCAGGCGGGGATGTTGAATAATTTTTTAAATGTTTTAATTGTACTGTTTTTCATGTTGTGAAGCCGCTCTGAGTCCCACTCCTGGGAAAAGAGTGTGATACATATAAATATAATAAAGAAAGAAAGAAAGAAAGAGACAACACCACTCAACTGGGAAAGACAAGGATGCTGAGCAAAGCAGAAGGCAGTAGGAAAAGAGGAAGACCACAAGACCACATTACAGGTGGACTGAATCAATCAAGAAAGTGGCAGCCCTGAGTTTGGAAGACCTGAGCAGGATAGTTGATGATCAAGGCTCTTTGTCTTATGGCAACCTTATGAATGAGATGACCAAGTGGACTTGATGGCAAATAACATCAAGATAGACTGATGACTTCCGGTTGGGAGTGGCAGCCCGCTGGACGCGCTTCGGGGAGGCTCCCGGGGAACGCCAAGTACCGGCACGGTTTCCTAGCTGTTATTCCAAAAGACAGCGAAGGAAAACCCCAATCTGGGTACAGGTTGGGCGAAGGGGTTTGCAGGCTCCGTGAATTCCGTCGTCTCTGCAACCCTGGAGAAACTCCAAGGGAGTCATCGGGTGAGACGGCAGAAGGGCCTAAACCAACCCGCCGTGTTTGATACCAGCTGCTGAGCAGAGCTAGGTCTGCCCCCAACTTTTAATTAGAAGCTAAGAAGATTCGAAAGCTACAAAGATATCTTCAAAAGAGCTTGGATATCTCAGATTCTGGGAAATTCCACAGCGGATACAACAAAAAGAGCCATAAGAGGGGATGTAAGTGGACATGACACAGTAATCCAGTAATCCAATTTTTTTTCTTTTTTATTGATAACGAGGAAAAACCTGGTGTCGGGTGGAAGAAAATAAGATAAAATAAGATAAAATCTCCCTAAATTGGGAAAGGAAAAAGCCGAGAAAGTAGGAGGTGAAAGAAAGGAGAAAGGAGAAGTAAGGGTCGAAAACAACTAAAGACGCGGAGGAGGAAAGGAGGAGATAAGAAAGGAAGGAGGGAAGAAAAGGCAAAGGCCGGGAGAGAGGTGTGGTGGAGGAAAGGAGACGCCGAGGCGGCTGAAAGAGTAAAGAGTAAAGTGGAAATAGAAGGGAAAGCCGAGGCAGGCAGGAAGAAAAAACCGAGACCAAGAAAGAGAAGCGAAAGAGGAAAGGAAGAAAAGAGAGGGCCGAGGCCGAGAGAGTGACGCGGAGGAGGTAGGAGAAGCCGAGGCAGACGGGTGGAGAAGGAAAGACCGAGGCCGAGAAAGAGACGCAGAGGAGGGAAGGAGAAGCCGAGGCAGCCGAGAGAGAGGCGCGGAGGAGGAAGGAAAGGAAGAAAAGAGAGGGCCGAGGCCGAGAGAGTGACGCGGAGGAGGTAGGAGAAGCCGAGGCAGACGGGTGGAGAAGGAAAGACCGAGGCCGAGAAAGAGACGCGGAGGAGGGAAGGAGAAGCCGAGGCAGCCGAGAGAGAGACGCGGAGGAGGAAGGAAAGGAAAAAAAAAGAGAGAGCCGAGGCCGAGAAAGTGACGCGGAGGAGGTAGGAGAAGCCGAGGCAGACGGGAGGAGAAGGAAAGACCGAGGCCGAGAAAGATACGCGGAGGAGGGAAGGAGAAGCCGAGGCAGCCGAGAGAGAGACGCGGAGGAGGAAGGAAAGGAAGAAAAGAGAGAGCCGAGGCCGAGAGAGTGACGCGGAGGAGGTAGGAGAAGCCGAGGCAGACGGGTGGAGAAAGAAAGACCGAGGCCGAGAAAGAGACGCGGAAGAGGGAGGGAGAAGCCGAGGCAGCCGAGAGAGAGACGCGGAGGAGGAAGGAAAGGAAAAAAAGAGAGAGCCGAGGCCGAGAGAGTGACGCGGAGGAGGTAGGAGAAGCCGAGGCAGACGGGAGGAGAAGGAAAGACCGAGGCCGAGAAAGAGACGCGGAGGAGGGAAGGAGAAGCCGAGGCAGCCGAGAGAGAGACGCGGAGGAGGAAGGAAAGGAAGAAAAGAGAGAGCCGAGGCCGAGAGAGTGACGCGGAGGAGGTAGGAGAAGCCGAGGCAGACGGGTGGAGAAAGAAAGACCGAGGCCGAGAAAGAGACGCGGAAGAGGGAAGGAGAAGCTGAGGCAGCCGAGAGAGAGACGCGGAGGAGGAAGGAAAGGAAAAAAAGAGAGGGCCGAGGCCGAGAGAGTGACGCGGAGGAGGTAGGAGAAGCCGAGGCAGACGGGAGGAGAAGGAAAGACCGAGGCCGAGAAACTTAAAGGATAAACGCAAAATGACAACAAGGAAGGCAAAACAAACTATGGAACAGCAAACGAATAGAAGACCATCAATAGATATACCTATAAAACCAACTGAACAATCTAATTTAATGGAAGAACTTAAAGCGCTATATATGGAAATGAAAGAAGACATTAAATTAATGAAAGAAGACATGAGTGCGATGAGAAGAGAAATAAAAATGGAGATTAGACAGGAGATTAGAACCGAAATAAGAAGTATGAAAGAAATGATTGGGAAGGTTAACGAAGAAATGAAAATAATGGGACAAAGAGTAAAAAAGGTGGAGGAAAGTACAGAGAAAGTTGCAAAAAGAGTCACTCTTTTAGAAAATAAACAAGAAGCGGACTTAGATGAACAAGCATTAAAAGATTTGAAACAAAGAGAAAACTGCGTAAAAATCAGAGGTTTAAAAGAGGTAGAGAACGAGGACCTATATGAATATCTAACGCCTATTCTAGCAGATTTTCTAGGAACAGAGAAGGACCAAATGCAAAAAGAGATCAACAAGATGTACAGGATTAATTCGAAAGTGGCAAAACAAAAAAAATTACCTAGGGACATTGTGGTGTATTTCCTCAGGAAAAAAATTAGAGACGATATCATACAATTAAATTACGAACAAAAGTTGGAACATGAAGGCAAAGAGTTGATTATTTACAAGGACATACCCTTAAGAATTTTGAGGAAAAGGAACGAATATAAAACATTGACAACAGTACTGATTCAAAATCATATTCCCTACAGATGGGAGAGATTAGAAGGTGTGAACTTTAAATTTAGAGGAGAGTACTATAAAATCAATTCCATCATGAAAATGAAAGAATTCTTAAAGAAATTCAAAAATGAACTAGAGTCAAGAAAGAGATCTGAAAAGAAAGAAAATAACGACAGGGAAGAAGAACAAGAAGAAGAACCGGATAAATTAAGCGACAAGGACGACGAAGAGAACGCGAATCAATTAAGCGACAAAGAGCAAGGAGAAGAAGAAGACAGAGAAGATAAATTAAAATTTGACGATAAAACAAGCATAGACTCGAACTAAATTGATAAGAAGGAAAATTAATAAAAATGATGAAGAAAATAAATATTTTGTCTTGGAATGTAAGGGGGCTAAATACGCCCCAAAAAAGGAAAAAAGTAATACACTACTTAAATAAGAGAAACCTTGACGTAATTTGTTTACAGGAAACACATATAAAAGACAAAGATGTGAGATTGTTAAAATGTTCAAAATTAGGCAAGGAATTTACATCCTCTGGAAAGAAAAAAACCAAAGGAGTAGTGATTTATGTTAATAACAGATACGAGGCAAAGTTGATGTTTTGTGACCCTGAGGGATACTACATTGGTGTGGAAGTGAAAATACAAACAAGTAAATATTTGATGGTTGGAGTTTACGGTCCCTTAGAGAGAAAAAGCAGCTTCTTTGAAAAACTAAGTAGAGAAATTCAGAATCTAACAACCGAGAAAATTATAATGATGGGTGATTGGAACGGGGTTATCTCCCCTGAACTAGATAGGAAATCGGAGAGAAAAATGAAAAAATCACAAGGGAAATTACCCAAATCATTTGAGGAGATGTTAGAAAATTTGTCATTAGTAGATATTTGGAGACATAAATACAAGAATGCTAAGGAATACACTTTTTTCTCTGAAAGACATAAATCACTATCAAGAATCGATATGGTCATGGGATCCAAAACAATATGTAAAGAAATACTAGAAATAAAACACGAAGCCAGAACGATTTCCGATCACAGTCCAGTTACAGTGACATTGAAGGGTAAACCAGTGAGGACTTCATGGAAACTTAACGAGGAACTGCTGCAAAAAGATGACATTATTGAAAAAGGAAGGGAACTATTAAAATTTTTCTTTAAAGAAAACCTAAATAAAGGAGTCAACGAGGTAATAGTATGGGAAACATCAAAGGCAGTGATCCGTGGCTTCTTTATTCAACAGAACGCTATTTTACAAAAGGAAAAGAAAGCTAAACTAGAAAAGCTCAGGAAGAACTTAGAAGAGAAGGAAAAACAACTGAATGAAAAGCCAAGTAGTAAAGAAATCATAAAATGTATAAAAATTATTAAGAAGCAGATTGAAATTGAAGAAGAAAGAGAGATTCAGAACAAGATAAGAGAATTAAAACAAAAACATTTTGAACAGGCTAATAAACCAGGGAAATGGCTGGCGTACAAGATAAGGAAAAAGAGAGAAAGGAACACAATTACGGAAATAAAGAAGGGATCCCAAAGACTGACAAACCAAAATAAAATAAAACAAACCTTCCTGGAATACTACGCAAATTTATATAAGAGCTCCCAAATCCCTGAAAACACAATTCAAGTAAGCCTTGAAAAAGCTAAATTAACACAACTGACAGAAGAACAAAAAAACATGCTAGATGGCCCTATTACGGTGGCAGAAGTTACAGAAGCCATTCGAAACAGTAAAAAGCAGAAGGCTCCCGGACCTGATGGGTTCACAGCCCAATATTATAAGACATTTGAAGAAGAACTAACTATCCCACTTAAAATAATGATAAATACCATTTATAAAAAGGCGTACCCAGAGACCTGGAAACAAGCAAACATCACCCTGATTCTGAAGGAAGACCGGGAAGCAAATGATGTCAAGAATTATCGCCCCATATCGCTTCTTAATACAGATTACAAGTTGTTTTCAACAATCTTGGCTGAAAGACTTAAGAGAGTTCTGAAAAATTGGATTCACACTGATCAGACAGGGTTCTTACCTAAAAGACAAATAAGAAGTAACATTAGAAATGTAATAAACATCATAGAACATGGCGAAAGGAGAAATGACAAGAAATTAGCATTAATATTTGTTGACCTTGAAAAAGCGTTCGACAATGTCAGTTGGGATATGCTCTTTAAGGTTATACATAAAATAGGAATAGGGGAAAGAGATTGTTCCTGGTTGAAAGCAATTTATAAAGATCAAAGGGCGAGATTAATAGTGAATCAAGAATTAACAGATGAATTTAAGATTTCGAAAGGAACAAGACAAGGTTGCCCATTATCACCCTTATTATTTATTTTAGTATTGGAAGTATTATGTAATATTGTACGGTTAGATAACGAAATTAAAGGGGTGAAGATAAAAAATCATGAATACAAATTAAGGGCTTTTGCCGACGACATTGTCTTTACTTTAGAAAATCCAAAGGACAGCTTGGAAAAGTTAATCAAGATTTTAGAAGAATTTGAAAAAGCCTCGGGGTTAACAACTAATAGAAGTAAAACCAAAATTATCACAAAAAACCTAGAAAAAAGAGAAAAGAAAGACCTGGAGGAAATAAGTGGGTTTAAAATAGAAGAGAAAATTAAATATTTGGGTATAGTTATGACACATAAGAACTCAGACCTGTTTTCTAATAATTATGCACCGGTATGGAACTCTATTAAGAAAGATTTGGGTAGATGGAGCAAATTTAAATTTTCTTTGTTGGGGAAAATTTCATTAATTCAAATGAATGTACTACCGAGACTACTTTTTTTATTTCAAACTATCCCAATCCTACAGAACGAGAAACCGTTAGTTAAGTGGCATAAGGAAATATTAAAATTCATTTGGGGAGGGAAAAAGGCCAGAATAAAAGAAAAAATACTCTGTGATAGTAGAAACAGAGGGGGATTTGGATTACCAAACATCAAAATATACTATGCAGCATGTTGTTTTAGTTGGCTACAAGACTGGATCACATTAGAGGACGAACATACTTTGACACTAGAAGGCGATAATTTGTTGTATGGGCTGCATGGGTACTTGTTATATGGTAAGGATAAAACACACAAAGATTGTAAAAATCACTACATAAGAAAATCCCTGCTTATGATCTGGAATAAATACAAGAAAAGAACTTGCCCTAAAATCCCAAATTGGTGTTCACCACACGAAGCCTTCTATGGTAGGGAGGGTATAAAAACAAAAAAATGGTTAAGATATCAAGACTTAACTAAAGAAGAACAGGGTGTACTATTATTTAAAGAACAAGGAGAACTATTAGAGGATAATATCAATTGTCACTGGTACCTGTATAGACAACTCAGGGAAAGATTTAAAATGGATGGAAAACTTGAGGATATACAAATGTCCAATACAAAATTTGATGAGATTTGTTTGAAAACTAAGGATAAAGTGATTAAGAAATTTTATGATCTATTACTGGAATGGTACACAGAAGAAGAAATAATCAAGGAAACTATGGTCAAATGGGCACAAAATATAGGTCATGTAATAGAATTACAACAATGGGAGAAATGCTGGGGAAAGAGACTAAAATTTACAAAAAATCAGGACTTAAAAGAAAACATGTTGAAAATGATCTATAGATGGCATTTACCTCCTGTAAGGCTAGCACATATGTATAAAAATGCTAAGCCAAATTGTTGGAAATGTAATGCGATGACAGGCACCTTTTTCCACATGTGGTGGCTATGCCCGAAAGCAAAGAAATATTGGGTGAGCATACATGAATTTATAACGAAAGAACTTAATATTAAAATATCTCTCTCCCCAGAAATTTTCCTCTTAGGAATCTTAGATGATAAGATAGAAAAAGAAAATGGAAAATTATTATTTAATTTGTTAACCTGTGCCAGAGTAACATTTGCAAAAAATTGGAAGAATCATGAACCTCCAGATATAGACCAATGGATATTTAAGATTTTTGAGGTCATGGAGCTAGACATAATGACGGCGTGGAAAGAAGAAAAAACAGAAGAAAGAATAAAAAAGGACTGGAATAGACTATCTAACTGCTTGTGGAAAACATGGAAGGACATAGGAACAAAGAGAACTTAAAGTACGAAGACAGAAGACGACGGGGGAGGTAAAGTCATGCCTACAAAATACAGTTTCAAATGTATGGCTAAAGCTAAGATAATACAACGAGAAAATTGTATGTTTATAAAATAATGGAACATAAAATAAGATGGAATTGTTATTGATAATAGCAATAGATATAACATAAAGAAAAAAATCTTTTTAAATTTTCTTTGAAGATAAGAAATAAGGAAGTAGATGTTGACACAAATTGAAATTGCACGCTATTTTTGGTAATGATTAATTGTGATCTGTAAACGATATGCAAATTAGTAATTCTTTGTTATGAGTGCAGTGTTTTCTCTTTTCTCTTTTTTATGCTTGTAAAAAAAAAATGAAAAAAATTAAATAAATAAAAAAAAAAGATAGACTGATGATTGAGTCACTTTCCAGGCTGTTATTATATTTCATCTTCTAGTTCTTTTGAGTTCAAACCTTTCTATTACTCATTGTTTACTTTTCAGGAAACATATGAAATGGTTTAAAAAGTTTCTGAAAACTTTTTTATTTCATTAAACGTCAGCATAATATTGTTTCAAATATCTGTTCTAAACTATTCTCTGCACAACACACAATGCTTTGTCAGTCTTGAGACCAAAGTACACTACAGGTCTGGGTAGTGTCTAAGTGTAAGGTGAAGTGAAAGAGAACATACCACTCAAGCCTAGGAATGTAGGACATTAATCTGTTTCAGCTCCAATAATCTGTGTGTTTGGGGGTGATTATACTTTAGGATGGTTGTGTACACTTATTTTCATATATCTAAATGGAATGGCCAGTGAAACTTGCCGGAGCTAACCAGGAATAGTGTTGGAACAGAATCAACATCCTTAAAAAGAAATAACAGTTTAACAAATAGACTGTTGTGATCCTAATACAAATTGTGCAATGGGTTAATGCGCATAACTGCTCTAAAGATCAGTTTGCCTGAGGACAGCAGAAGTCATCTAACTGCCATTCCTTCAAGCCAGCCTGAAGGCACCTCTACTTGCCTGTCTGTTTAGCCTCTTCATCTCCCCTCATTGTCTTATTCAGGGTAACAAATGCCATTTTGATACTGCTCTGTGTCACTGCAGTCTATTATAAAATGGAGACAAGAGATCTATGCCATTTACTCACATACTGTTCTTATTGTTAACTGTTGTCAAGTTGGTTTTGACTTACAGTGATTCTCTGAATGAGGGACCTCCAAGACATCATATCATCAACAGTCCTGCTCAGACCCTACAGTCTCAAGGCTGTGGTTTCTTTGATTATCTATTCAACCTGTAATGCAGTCTACTTGTTTTCCTTCTGCCTTCTACTTTATGAAGAATGTTGTCTTTTCTAATGAGTCATGCCTTTTTCGTCAGCTTGCCTTCTAGGGGAAATTCAGACTTGATTTGATCTAGGACTCACTTATTTGCCTTTTTAGCAGCTCACAGTATCTGTAGTACTCTTTTCCAGCACCAAATTTTAAATGAGTTGATTTTCTGTTAGCTTTTCTCACTGTCCTGTTTTCACAACTATCCATAGAAAAAAACAAACTAAAATATGTCAGTGGTATTATCTTTTACTGACCTTGAATCTCAAGAGAAATTAGCTGTACAGTTGGCCCTCCATTTTCACAGGGGATACGTTCCACACACAATCCTGTGAAAACAGAGGCTCATACATATTCAAGCCCCATAGGCTTGAATGAAGCGCATGCATGTGCACACTCCATTAAAAATAGCGGAGGTCGTCCCTCCGTGGATTTCCAAGCCCTTGGATCCAAAATCTGTGAGTTAGGAGGGGTGACTGTATTATTCAATGACAGTGAGAAAGACCAATATGAAGATTGCTTCCATTTGGACATACTGGTTTATTATAGGAAAGAGATTAGGTGGGGCTTGGACTCACACTTTTTGAGCATAGCCATGAGGAGATCAAAAGGTTACAGTGTGAATGTTGGACTATGACTCTGGAAATTAGGTTTCAGTTCAGCCAGGTAGACTCTCTGGGTGACCTTGGTCAACATGGAAATGACTTGAAAGAACCCTGCAGTAACAACAGTTATCGTATGACCAAAATAATAAACACTAAATCCTGACTGATCATGGAAGCTAAGCAGGATCAGCCCTGGTTAGTATCTGAATGAGAGACTGCCAATGAATAGCAAGTGCTGTAGGCTGTGTTTCAGAGGAAGGTACTGGCGACATGTAGGTACATATAGACACACATACATAGTTATCATTATCACAAAATCCAGAACTGTATTCCATGCCCTTTAACATTTTATGAAAATGTTAACAGCATGAGTAGGCCCAGATACCAGTTGGGGCAGACCCACGAAAGTCATGGCAGTGACTCAGGATGACATGTCTGCCATGACTACCATGGGTCCGTCCCAAGTGATATCTGAAGAATTGGGCTGAGATGTTAATTTGTCCAGATCAGATAGAAATACTTCTGATGACAGAAATATTTTTTCACGTTATAATTTTTTTGTGCTGGGTAGGATCATACTATTCCTTAAGGAAGATTTGAGGATGTTCTGTGGACCTTACCTTGCTACTGAATTTCTCAGTTTGCAAATGTGAATTGAAGTACACTTTTTCTACTGGTATATCAACTGCTTTATCTGTTGGATGAGAGATTATAGACAACATTTCTCATGCCTTGGTAACTTTCAGATTGGAGTACTGTAACACATACTTATATACATATTATATTTAGGCAGTTTGCATTTTAAAGGCTTTGTTAATATGTGGCATGCTATGATTGTGTCAGTAAAGACTGCATAATTAAATTGGCATAGATGTAACAGGCATAGTTAGGCTGGTTACAAAGATCTCACATATTCCTTAGCCTTCTAATTTGCCATTCATACAAATAATCTAGCCACTCTCCTTTTTTCTCATGGTGAATTGAGAGACAAAATGTGTGAAGCTGAATTGGGCAGCCAAGACAAAGAAGAGATTCTGTTGATATACTGCCCACTACACTGCTCAGCTAGCCCGGGTGATCTGGGGGGGGGGGGTGTTGGAGTCCTCTTGGTTTGTAGTCCTGGGGGACATCAAACATCCATGGTGAAACTTCCCTGACAGCAGTGATTCAGGATGGCATGGCTTCCATGACTACTGTGAGTCTGTCCCAACTGGTATTTGGCACTACTCATACTGCTGGGTACACATTGCCCTTCTCTCTTTTTTTCTTTTCTTTTTTTTTTTTTTTTTTTGCTGAGTTGGATGATGGTGATCTGGGAATGGATGAACTGTTTCATTGTCATGGATAGTTCACTACCTGTAGTGGAGTGTAGACTTGCTGGGACTTCAAAGGAGTGGAGGATCCATTAAAGTAGTCTGCGCCAAGAGACTTATGGATCTGAATGGATTCCTGATAGCTCTTGGAGAGCTTCCTGCTTCCTCTATTGGCGATTCTGTCAAAGTCTTAGACAGCCTCTGAAACAGAAAAATGACTAGGGCAGTGGATACTGTTGGCCCTCTCATAGAGTGAAGTCAAAGCAGCCCCCTGATTTTCCAAGGAGCTGTTGGCTATAAAACAGGTGAGACTGCAACTAAAGTGATGATGGCAGAAACTGAAGAGTGGGACCAATCAAATATTGGCTAAAGCTTATTGGAGGACCTGCTCTGGAGCAATGGAGGTAACATATAGACAGTTCTTTTCTGCTGCCATTTCATGTGCAAAGAATTGGCCAGCAGAGCTGTATTGGATAGTCAGGAGTCTTACATGTGGGCTCATGGGAGGAGAATCCAGAACACTTGATACTCCACTGCATACACCTTTCCTAGCACTTTGCAGATAAAATTGCTCAAATCTACTCTGACCTGGATGCTATAATTGATACAAGTCCAGTGGATGTAACTTTGGTTCCCTGCTTTCCAGTGACTATGGATACATTTCATTTTGTGCAGCCCAAGTATGTGGCCAGGTTTCTTGGAGAGGTGAGGCTCATCATATGTGTGTTATCCTTGCCCTTCCTGGCTTATTAAAAAAGCCAGAGGGGGACTGGCTGAGTGGGTAAAGGGAGTAGTCAGTCTCACTAAAACAAGCCAGAGCTCCAGCATGCCTAAAAAAGCAGTTATAAAACTACTGTTGAAAATCCCTCCCTTTTTTGCACCATATTGGTTAATTATTAGCTAGTCTGTGACATTCCATTTTTGGCAAGGTACTTCATGAAGCATGTGGTAGCCTTGCAATTCCATGGGTTTCTGGATGAGATGGATTATCTAGATTCATTTGAGTCTGTTTTTAAGCATGCTTATAGTCCCAAAGAGATGGCTTTGGTGACCTTGGTGGATGACCTTGCTGGGAACTGGGAAGTGCTTTTGGTACTATTCTGGGCCACTTGCTGGAATGGGACAGAGGCACTGGTTTAAAGTGGCTTCATTCTTTCCTATAGAGGCAAATCTAGAAGGTAATGTTCGACCCCTTGGCAATTGGCCTCAGGTTTTGATATTGTCCCTCATACTATTTAACATGCACATGAAACCACTGGGAGAGATCATCAGGAGTTTTGAGGTTCAGTGCCATCAGTATGATGACACCCAACTCTATTACAGTAATCCGTTGGTATCCTTGGGGGAATCCATTCTGAAGCCTCCCATGTATACCAAAATCCATGGATGCTCAAGCCTGCCTTCTCCCCAATGGCAGTGTGTGTGCTAGGGACAGCCTCTGTGATGATGATGGAACTTAATGGCAGCTCGTGTGCATGCATGTACCACCACAGGACAACGGGGCTGCGCCTAATGGCATGGCTGTGTGCACGTGCTGCCATTGGGGACAACACAGGCTTGGCATCCACAGATGCTTAGATCCATGGATGACAAGTCCGTGGATATTGAGGGCCGGCTATACTCATTTCCAGCTCAGTTTCATTTCTAAATGAGTGCCTGTCACCAATAATGGGCTGGATGTCAAAGTGAACAAATTGAAACTTAATTCAGACAAGATTGAGGCAGATCAGAAAACAGGGATTCAGCCTGTACTAGATGAGGTTACACTCTGCTTGAAGATGCAGCTCTGCATGTCTATGGTTGATTCTGGTATGCATATTTGCATATAATATGCCCAAGCCACTTAGATAATAGGAACTTTGTGAAACCTTCATCATGTGGAAGTTTTGACAGCCTCTATAATGTCTGAAATCCTTCAAACCTCCCTTCAGGCACTGGTTTCCTCCAAATCTAGTTTGATGACTCTAATGGTCATAGGTTTTGCATGCATTGTTCACTATTCTTTACCTAACACTTGAGAACATGTGTGTGTGTAGGGAATAACAGATAAACAGAACTGCTATCTGCAGAAGCTCCTTAAAACTAATTCAGTATTAATTCTTCCTGAAATTCAAGCATTTTTGATAAATGCTTTGGCATTTAACAGTTAGGAACAAATAGCACCTTTGTTTCCAAGAGAGTAACATGAGCCTAAAATTGAAATAATATCTTTGAATTGACTGCCATTGAGAAACTAGGTTAAATGAAAGGCTGTAGGTTTGATCTCGTATATACTTTCTTTTCCTGATGGCTTACTTTGTTACAGAAGGTACTATATAAAGTATTTGGATCACTAATGGAAGGCCTAATTATAGCTTCACCAGCTTGCACTTCAAAATACAGACACATAATGCCAAGTGACATTTGTGCCATAAATTATGTACTACATTGTGTATTGATATAGTAGTTATTTTTATATTCAACAGAAGAGAAAGTATAGGTATGTAAATCCCTATAACCTAGGTAAAACCTACTTAACATCATTTCAAATAATATATTGTGTGTGTATGTGTTATCCATCTTATTTTGTATGCCTTAAAATTTGCTGACCATTCGGAATAATTTATGTGAATGTCTGGAAATTCAGAGGTACACCACTGAATTCTCACATCCAATTGTGTATAAAAATGTCTCAAATTTCAAAGTTACTTAGGACTGCCAAAACTCTCCTATTAACACCATAATTTACCATTTTTTGTATATTGAGTGAATTAGAATGGACTTTGAGGTAAAAAATTCAGACATATACCAGTATATGTGGGCAGTTGTCAAGATGAAATGGTTATTGAGGGAAGCAGAAAGAGAGGAAGACCACACACTAGATGGATAGACTCTATTAAGGAAACCAGGAGTATAAATCTACAGGACTTAAGCAGAGCAGTGGAGAACAGCGTGTTTTGGAGATATCTACAGGATCGGTGTGAGTCAGGGTTGACTTGAAGGCAGTTAACAATAACAAACTACAATATTTCTGCTAGTTATCCTTACCAATTGATAATTGACTAAAAGCAAAAGAGAAATCATCATTGCTCAAACTATGCAGCACTTTTCAAGTGATCATCCATATCTGTTGTTTCCCACCTATCTCTAAGTTGAATAAGGGTTTGCTAAAACTCAGACCAAGGAGCAGTTAAAATTTTAAGGCTAGATCCCAGTGAGAGAAATCTGCTGGTGTAACTGCTTCTGCAGTCCCCCATGTGCTCCTAAAACCTACTTCAGATGGCTGAAAAACCATCACCCTAACTCTTTTTTGTATGTTACCAAGGGCTGCAAGCACGATCAAAGGGGAATAAAGTCCATTGCTCCATCCATGCAGCTTCATCTCAATGTTGGGTCTAGGCCTTCAGCTAGTCCCAATGAGAATCCCATTTAATTGTTGGGACTGATATAGGTATTGGATTACTATTCAGTAATTAAGTCAATGGATCTATTCTGTATACAATTAGCAATTGGACTTTGGGCAAAATGTATAGTAGAAGGGCTTTTTAAATTCATTAAGAACTGTAAGAGGTCTTGCATAGCTCAAAGACTGCATAAAATGGGTGTTGTCTCCATGCTGTTTTGTTCTAGGTCATCTGAAGATTTTGCTTGATTTAGGATACCCAGTGTGCTGCAATGGTCAGAGCACTGGACTACAACTCTGGAGACCAGGGTTTGGATCCCCGCTCAGCCATAGAAACACATTGGGTGACATTGGGCAAGTCACACACTCTAAGCCTGAGAGGAAGGCAACAGCAAACCCCCTCTGAAAAAATCTTGTCAAGAAACCCTTTCTTAGGTTTGCTTAGGGCTGTCATAAGCCAGAAATGACTTGAAGGCATGCAACAACAAGGAACTACTGATCAAAATCTTTTCTTATGCCAGTGTCAAGAAAGGATATACAGGAGAAACTAAAAGTTCCTTTGAGGGACCAAGATTGCACTCACTTTGACTGGTTATTTTAATGTAGTATGTCTTGATTAATACAAAAATATACAAAGCATGAGAATTGTATCCCACCTCTACTGGGTTTGGGAACTGCTAAGTTCAGCCAACAGTGCATTCAGTATGGGCTGTGGACTTTTCATTTCATTTTAGTTTTTTACAAATACAGTATCGCAGTAAGTGTACTACTGTACGAGGTACTAGGTGTAAACAATTTTATAGAGTTGTAGCATAAGCCAGCATAAACAGATTAGGAGTGAATAAACCAAAAACATACAAAATTGCTAGTAAACTGTGAAACTCTTTTAGAGTTAAAAGACTGCAAATAAAAGGGATTAGATTACTCTCCGTGGGCAGTTTTAGGTTGATAGTGACTACCAGTTGTCATGCTAAAGGCTTGGAGAGACATTTGAATTTGTTACCCCAAAACTATACCATAGGCTTTGCATTTTCATGGTATTCACAAAAACAAAACAAAACAAAACAAAACAGCTAAAGGGAAGTGTAGATTGGGGGGGGGGGAGAACAAAACAGAAAAACACACAGTAATAAGATAATAAAAAGTTAAAAAGAAAAAAAATCTGATCTTAGAAAGAGATGACAATGAGATAAAAGTGATGTACAGTTAAGAGTGCTAGATAAGAGGTTTAATCCAATATGAATAGAGAAGACCAAAATGAGTGGGGAAGAATGGATTTTAATGGAAATGTGTGTGTGTGTGTGTGTGTGTGTGTGTGTGTGTATATATATATATATATATATATATGGAAATTTGTATATATGATCATTGTTATGATATTGACAAGATGTCTTAAACAATAAAAATATGTTCAATGCTAGGGAATTCTGGGAACTGTAAATTTGTGAGAATTTAGTCTTCTCTGTCAGAGAACTCAGTTGCCACAATAAGCTACAATTCCCAGGATTCCCTAGCACTGAGACAGGGCAGTTAAAGTGGTGTCAAATTGGATTATTTCTGCATTGTGGATTGGACTTTAGTCTATGAAAGCAAAATGCTACATACTTTCTCTCAGTTAGTCTCAAAGGTGTTACACCCTTTGCAATATCTCTACCTTACTTGTTAACTGTTGCTTTGACTTTGTCCCAGTCTTTTAGTACAGCTGAAACTCTTTAATTACTTTAAATATTAAAAATTTCCAAGGTCATATTCTGAAATTGGGTTACATTTTAATTCATTATGGTGTTTACCCATGAGTCTTCTGTTGATGCAGAGTTGGTTGGTAAATATTCTAAGTGCTGATGTATTAATTATTAAGACGGAGTAACATAATTGTCAATTAAGACATATGGGGAGTTCTAATTAAAGGATTTACTCTTCATAAATGCATGAGGAATGCAAATAATTTCCAGGATTTGAGATAACACATACTGAAGCAGAAGTAAAACTAGTCAGCTTAGCTGTGTGTTAGTTAATGGAATCTGTTGTTTCATTTACATAATAAAATACCATTTCATTTGTTATAGAAATAGCTTCAAATAATTCAACACATTACAAATTTGTAAATTTGTTTCTGGAAACTTTGAGCACTAATGTCAATCAGTCTACACATAAAAGTGTAGTTGACTTCCGTATTCTATATAATTATTCTAACTACTATCCAGGTGAAACTCAAAAGAAGAATTTTATGTTTTTGAGAAACTCAAAACATAAGAATCGTAATGTCTATATATACATTGCCCTTTAATACCTAAATTGTCATCTATAAATACTTATATAGACAAATACACATTCTGTCAGTCTCTGTATCCATCAGCAGAATCTGATATACTGTAATTGAACATTGTGGGATCTTTGTCCTCCAGGACAATTGAGACATTCAGTGACAGAAAGCCTACTGGTATAATCTGGTGATGGAATATTATAGAAGGAAGTTAAACTATTAGTAACTGAGAACACCTAATATACTTGTGATAGTGTAGGCATACCAAAAATGAATGGCCGTGTTCATGATATAATTTTCCTGAAAGGAAGAATGCAGAAGTCTATCAGAACAGAACCACAGATGCTTAAACATTAAAATGTCATTTCAAACAGGCGATATACCACCCACAAGATGGATAGTAAACTTCGATAGAGATCTGCTTGATGGACTTGTCCTTGCTGCACAAGTAGCAAGCTATTGTCCTTATTTGGTAAGAATTTTTTCTAACATTTTGATGAAAGCATTTGTTTTTATTGCAGGAAACATTTTTTTCAATGTATTAATAGGCAGTTGGTAGCAATAGGCTAATACATCTTGAACAGAAGTGAATAAATTACCTTCTCCTGTACCTGTACTAACTGCAGCTCTGATTTTATCAGTTTATATTTTCAGCTGTTGATTTTTATCTTCACTATAATTATTCTTTGCACTCTCTCGTTCCTTTGTTGTATTCAACTTCTTTCCATAGTCTTTTTTTCATTAGATGCTTACATTCTACCCTGTACAGCTTCTTCCATCCTTTTGCCTGGATCATTTTTTTTTCATCTTCACTAAGGAAGGCTTCTATCCTTTAGACCCTTCCTGAAGACCCACATACCTAATATAGCTTGACCATGCTAAATTCATTTTAGTTCTCCCATTTTCCTTTTGTGTTTATTGTCAGTATTGTATTACTGTATCATAATTTGCAATCCCTACCATGAGTTCTGTTAAATTGTTTTAGTTGGGTCATGACCATGGTGAAATAATTCCACAGTGGAACCAACTCATTGATGCCAGGTTCTTGTTGTACCATGCACACTGAATTTAGTCAGTCTGGTTTTAGGAAAGGGGACAATGAAGCCACTGTGAAAATATAAAAGCACAAGAATTATTAGAATTGATTGGTCGCAGGCATGAAACAAAAGGAAAAGGAATAAAGAAAGTAATTTTAAGGTCTGTATCATATTGTTTGGAGAGATCAGGAGAGAAAAATGGGAAGGGGTCATAGTTCAGTGGTGGATCATTTGATTTGTGTATAGATGTTTATCATTATCTGTATTTGAAAGACACCTATGAACTTGAGCTCTGAACTGAGATTTTAAGAGAGCTATTGCTGATCAGAGCAAAAATAATTAAATGGACCATTAATTTGACTGATTAGTACAGTGCACCCGCGTCGTACACGGGTACACCATACTCAGCTTCCAGAAGCTGTGTGAGGAAAAAATGGTGCGTCTACTTGTGCTTTGTGCAGCACACTGTGCCTCAAGCTTGTGACCTGTTATTTTCAATGGGGCTAGAGCATATGTGCCTTTTCCCTTACGCCGGTGTGCGTGTGTCCGGAACTGATCCTCCACATAAGGGAAGGGTCCACTGTATAAGGAATAGCAAACCACCTTTTCAGTATTCCTTGCCTAAGAAAATGCTATAAAGTTAATGAGGTTCAACAGGTGACTTTAAAGTGCAGCTATGAACATACACGGAATAAAATAAATTTCTGTCATAACAGTGGCAAACAGAGAAGGAAGTGATCCTTCAAACTGGAGAGATAAGAAGTGAAGAACCCCAGTGAAGAAGTACAGAGATATAGAACTGTATCATGTACGTTGCCATTTGCATGTGCTTCTGTGTTCATAGAAGCAAAAAAATCATTAGACATTTTTGTGTAGAACAATGTGAATGCTAGGAAAATGAGTAGTAGATATCAACTACATATATAAATGAATTTGCTAAAAAGAGCTTGTTTGGCTCCTGTTCAAAATTCTGGACCACAGTATGTTTACTTAGATATTCAGAGAGTTTTTGATTTTTGTCTCATATTCAGATTTCAACTCACTTTGTGAATATGTACACAAATCCCCAAACTTCAGAACAATATTTTCATAACTGCTTGATCCTTGTAAATGCCTTTCATGCAATCAACCTTGACATAGATATATTGGTAAGTGGTGTTAATAATGGTGTATGAGTAATTTTATTTTTTGACTGTAATTTTTTACTGTACAATATCACATACAGGGAAATGAATTGATTAACTAGATGGAATAGCATGCTATTATTTTTATTTATTAACTTGACACTGGTGCTAAATTGTTCTAAATGATAATGGAAACAAAGTAGCTGAAGGGGTGCCAAATCTCATGTCATCCTGCTAATATATTAAGAATATTATTTTTATTTTTAGTGAACTCCTCACCATCAATTGGTAAAGTATGCTATGGCTTAAGTCTGACTATAAATCTCAATGGATATTACATAGGTTTTGACCCACCAGATTCACACTGGTTTTGTAGTTTAGCTAGGACTCATAATTGGATTTTTGTCTATGTTTGTTCAAAGGAAAGGCTTTTACTTGTGTGGCACCAAAAGATTTTGGTCCGATGAAATGCTGGGATTGTCAGTGTATCCATTTAGAATGACCAGCCAGAGAGCTTGTGTGCTTCTCCAAACTCCAGTCCCCAGGATCTCATGGGATGAAATCATGGTGATTAAAGTAGAATAATTGCGTAGGGTGAATGAACCCCACAGACATTTTACTTTGGTTTTCATTTAAATTCTATCTGTAGTTTTGTAATTTGGTTGCCTCTCAGTTTTTATTTTTGTTATTTGAAGGATGACGGTAAGTTGCAGGTGAGAGGTTTTAAAAATAAACAACTAATTGCTTGGTTGTCATGTGGTCAACAGACTTCAGCTTAATTTAAATGGACATTTTATATATCACATCCATAATGAACAAGTGTCATTGATCTCAGTCACTTTCCACCATCAAGGCACCCTATTGCATTACCTGGCCCTATAGGCATTGCTTTTTTGTGTGGCTTAGTTAACAAGTTGCACATTAACTGTAGAATAGCAATTCCAGTGTATCTTCTTAGGAAGTCTTGTCTTCCTAGCTAAGGCTACTTTGGTCTTTTGTGACACTGTGGCAATCAAATCAAAATAAACTTGTTTTGATAGAGTGACTGTGATATCTCTGCCTTTGCAGGTTTACTGTAATATTACAGTAGATGAGCAAGTAGGATTATGAGATCAGAAATGAGAGAGAATATTTTATAGGATGATGTAAATTAAATCTATAGTCCCCTATGGTAAAAAGATGCACTGTATTTTTATTGTCATACCATGTTTTTAAGAGATTACTAATGAAACAATTATTTGAGTATTTCTAATGCCTTATCTGTATCAAGGAACCCCAAATGATATAGGGTAAAGCAATGAAGAAATGGGTATGTGGAGTCATACATCAAAATCTCTTGAGAACTTTATCTATTATATTTTATAATATTTGTTCTGAAGTTTCTTTTACAGTATCAATAATATATTAAATTGTGATAGCAAAGATTAAACCGATATTTTAAGTAATTTTCCATACTACTTTTATTTACCGATGGTATGCAGTATTGTACAACAGTCTGAAAGTGAAATTTATTCTTCAACAACATTTGTATACCGCTTGTATCTTGGCTTTTGAAAGCTTCAATTTACATATATATCTAGAATTTGCACTTTGTTTTTGTTGTGGCTTTTAGTATCTTGGCTTTTGAAAGCTTCAATTTACATATATATCTAGAATTTACACTCTGTTTTTGTTGTGGCTTTTAGTATGGAAAACCAGTAGACAAGATGATAGCTCACCTAGGGCAATTCTTTCTCCTACATATATTTTAAAAAATGATCTACAGCATGAACTTACACTCTTTTGTTCTTGCTCTTGCATTAGGCTACTGACATCTGTGATCCAAATCCCATACTGATGCTTATGCTTTGTGTCTATTTATATGAGCGGCTTCCTCAGTATTTACCAAAGAAGTCTGTTGAGTTTCCTGGTCCACTACATACTACTGTACTTAGAAAGGTACAGATATTTCTACTTTAAGTTTTGAATGGCTCTTGACAGGATAAAGTGCAATATATGACTGGCAAAAAACCTTTACTGAATTGTCATCTTTTGACAAGAATCTGCAACAGAGGTTACAGATCTGTAAGATTCAATGAGCATCTCAATCCAAATATGTACCATAATAGATAATTTTATGGCAAAATTAAATTGAGGTTGGAAGAGGAAGAAAAAAGGGCAACTTAAAAAGGAGGTTAAAAAACCTGGTCTTTGAACTTTAAACTTAATATGAAGGCATGGCTTATCAGAGATAATATTTTGCAAGTATAAAGGCAAAAAAGAATTGGATTTTCCCTGTTACTGGTGTTGATTAAGCAGCAATTACTTTCCATACCTATTAAAATGCTCTTTTCTCACCTTCTTGTTCATATGTTTAGTAACCTGTAAAACATACTGGTTTGTCTAAGGGTTTTATATTTGTATAGCATTACTTTTCATATACCCCTGCAACAATTCTGATATTTTTATGGCAGTTGTGTTTTCCAGTGTTTTGGAATGGTAAAACAAAAAACACAATACAGAAAGTTTCTAGAGCTTTCATGATAATTTTGAGGACTTCTACGTCACCCCTGGCAGTCACATCTGCCCCAGGCACATTAGCTGTCATTGAGAAGTGTCTTCTTGTGCTAATCTTCTCTGAACAATGTGACATGTAGCAATGTAGAATTTCACTCTGTATACTTTTTAGGTAGAGATGTTTACTAATATTTTGTTACTTTGTTCTTTTAGAAATTATACAGTTGATTACTTGACCTGTATTTAGGCTAGCTTTACAATCATTAGGATCATTGGGTATGAACTTAAAAGTCCCTTGTTTGTAGCTCCAATTACGTTCACATTTCCAAAGACATAGCTTGTCAGCCCTATCCAACTTACTCTCTTACACTCATCTTCTCTGTAATATGAGGATAACTGTCTTGACTTACCTCACACAGAGAATCGAAACATACTTGAGATAAAGTACGAGGAATACTTAATACAAACCAATTAGTGGAATACTTATTATATGTTGCATTTATTGGAACAATATTTTGATATGGGGGGACCCATCAGTTATTTCCTCAAACAGTAAGGCAAATGCTATTTGGAGTACTTACTGGAACATGGTTGCTTAAACATCACAGCGACCTGTTCTAATGTGATCTGTTAGACAGTGCATGTGACATCTCTGATGACAGTGAGTATAGTACTTTTCCAGCACTTGCGCTATGTTCTGATGACAATATAATATTGCACAAAGCAAATAAAATACATTTAAGATAGCATTCATGTGATGCCAAAAGAGGCTGCCCCATCATAGGATTACTTTGTATATGTTCCATATGAATTTACCCTGGTTTTAGAGTTTCTGCTCTTCTAGTAATGTTAGTCATCTTGCACAAAGGACAGGCATTTACCTTGGAAAATAAACTTTTCCTGGCTTGTCTTTGAGACAATCTTTAAGCAGAATTTTTTTTAAATGAACAAGCTATTACTGGTTTTTATTGCTGACCTGAATTGACAATCAAAATATATCTGAGACTCTATTTTTTCACCTAGTTAATTGTTGAATTAGAGCACCATTTTAAAATTTTTATTGTAAGCTGTTTTTTGAAGGGCTGCCAGTAAGATGGAGCAATAACACAGACATATTATATTTTTCAACAGATACAAATAAAAAACCCAAGTATCAAGCCATTGATATACAATGCTTCAATTTTAGGAAGAGAATCAGCAGATTTTGCATTACCTAAAGGAAATACTGTCACAATTCCCCCAAAGTAAGTAGTCCTTGAATTTGGTTTACTGAATGAGAGCGTCTCTCATCCTCTTTCCTCTGTTGCAGGGAATTTTGCAGAACAATGTATGCCTAAGACTTGATGTTTCTAGTCTCCATACCACAGCTGGGAAACATGTGGGGCTGTGTACTACTGCTTTCCTCTCTGCCTTGCCTTTCTTATGTGAAAGAGAGAGTGGGGAGGAGGAACTGTGAGCTCATGGAACATTATAACTGAATATTAAGTCAGTATTGAACTAGTTTCTACTGGAAGGCTGTCATGGCTCAGCCTTTGGGCTAGTATCCAATATTATGTAAAAGGTTTCTCAAACTGTGTGATCATTGAATGGGTTCACATGATGGATTACTTGCACTTGTTTCATATAGGATGCTGTGATAGCTATTGTGTATGCACAGTTGTATAGCCATTCTGTGGTTTGAATGTTTGTACTGTCACACAGCTGTTAGTCTTCCTTGGATGCCTCTGTATATTGTGTACATTGTGTTATTTTTAGATGAAAATGTTTTGTCAATATCTTAAACTGATATTATCTCAAGCAAAAAATCTCACTAAAGAAGGAACCTCACTAAGTTCTAAGAGGGCATGTAGGATGAACCACAACAAGGAACTGATGTTTTGCTTAAGTTTTTATTCCTTTTGTTCATGCTGATCTGTTTTCTCTGACACAAAATCAGCCGTACTGAAAAGCTTTTCGCTTCCAGCTAAAATCAGCAAAATTCCACAAAAGGTGTATTCTGTTTCTTGACATTTAAGATAGTAGGTCTCTTTGAGTCAATAAAAACCATTTGAAATGAGTTACAATATTTTTCTTTGTTCCCTTTCTTTTCATTAAAAAAAAACTTGTTAGCAGAACTGTCAGTTCAGGAGGTTATGTCAAGGATTGCTGAAACAGGGCTTTAGCAATACTGTTCCCTACATTTTGCAGTGTTAACACACCTTAAAGCTGGAACAATAATGCACCTCTGAATCTGAAAAACAGCTGTTTCAGTTATCATCCAACATCCACATGAACTATGTAGAATATTTTAAAAATGAACTTTAAAAAGGCTAAAAATGATGATGCCACAACTTTTTTGATTTTCTGATTTTTATCCTGGAGTCCCATCAGAAGCAGAGGCTTCTACTGCAGTAGCTAAAATGGAAATCTGTGTGATAGATATGTAGGACAGTTGAACAGAAAACAACAAAAATGGTTTAACTTTCAGTATAAATTTATTAATATGGATATTATTGTTTGTTGATATAATTGACTGTTTTGCATTATTGTTGTGTGCCTTCAATTCATTTCCATCCTTTGGGCATCCTAATGTGAACCTATCCTAGGTTTTCTTGGCAAGATTTTTCAGAGGGGGGGGGGGTTGCTTTTGCCTTTCTCTGAAGCTGAGAGAAAGCAACTTGCCCAAGGTAACCCAATGGGTTTCAATGGCTGAGAAGGTATTCAAATCCTGGCCTCCAGAGTTATAACCCAGTTCTCATATCACTACACCATGCTGGTTCTCTGTTTGCATACTTCCTTAAAAATATTCCCAAGATGTTGTGAAACAGTGAAATAATATAATAGACACCATTATCTGACAGAACTGATTGCTTCTGGAATGCCTCTGTGACCTCCTGTTTCCACGGAGTTCCAGATGGCACTAAAAAAAAAAAATAAACAAATGGAAGTTGCTGGGGAAAGGAGAGGGTTTGCTGCCTGCTTCAGAAGAATTTAATCTTGCAAATCAGATGATTTATAAATTTCAAGTATTATATCCCTCTGTCTGAGCACTCAGAATTAGTAAGGATTTTAAAAATCCCTTGCTGAATCAGTGAAATTTTGAGGAAAGGGAGGAGAACTGTATGTTGGTCTAGACACTCTTTAACCCCAATGTTAAATCCATTAAAGCTGGTGTATTTATCTTCTCCTTAGAATTTTCTAGTTCAAAGCTGTGGCATCTGTATCCCTCATGATGTTGTTGAGCCATTTCCCATCTGCTCTAGCCAAACTGGCTAATGGTGGATCATGATAATCACCATCATATGGAGTTCTGAATATTCCCCATCCCTGTCCTAAACCTTCTCCCCTAGAATATGGATACATCACATGCACAAAACCATAGACCTATTGAGAAGAAGTAGTCAAGACTGTATGGATAGGTGAAGCTTTGATAGTCTAATTTGGATACTGGAGATTTTGCGCTGATGTGATTATATAGCTTGGCTGTAAGTTCTGATTGTCTTTGTGTGTGCGGTTTTTTAAAAATATACATAATGGAAAATAATTATTGGATGTTAGCAGCTGCAATAGATTTATTTTATAGCCTGGGGTGTATTTCAGTATATTTGCAGACAGATAGATATAGATCAAGATACAACTTTAATATTTAAAATTAACTTTTTCATAGACGTAGCAAGCATTATTTTATATATAAGAGTTGTGTACACTATTTCCAAAAATAACACCCTCTTATAAGTTTCATTCATTAGTCTTTGATTAATCTACATCTCAGAAAACAACCAAAATTAATAGTCAGAGTGGATCATAGGTTGATTTGTTCAAAATATTTTTAATGCTTTAGTTTTCTCTTTATTCTCAGATTTTATTCCTTGAGTGGGTTATAACACAATTGTAACACAATTGTATATATTTGCTCAAAAGAAAGTTCCACTGAGCTAAGTTGATTTTACTTCAGAGTTAATGGGCATAGGAGTCCAGCCTTATTCACCTAGGAAGGGCTTTAGAAAAATATGCAGCTGGTCATAAAATGTGTTGTATCAGGAAAAAAAAATGCAGTTCAGAAAGAGCTCTTGTGCATTTAAAAATTCAGAACATATAAATACTGTGCTATGTTAGCACCAAGTGATTCATAATAAAGTGAAAAGGCCGTCAGTAGTTTAAGCTCCTGCAAAAGTCAAGAAGCAGATCAAGCATGCCCATTTTCCCCACACCTGCCAAAGATGTCAATGTTGCTTTCTACATAATGATCATCAATGTTTCCATGATAAAGTACATCTAGAACCTGGATACCCCTTTCCTTCATATGTCATGTGAGGTTATTGAGGTTATGATATGGGGGGGGGGGGGGGAATGCCAGAAAATATGAATTACTGTGGTCTGTCGTATTCTTCTTGTTCTTAGGAATTTTTGTTTTGTTTTAACGTTTTTCACTCAAAATACTGGAGTTGATTATGCCTCTTATGGAAGATTTGAATGTAACACTCTTCTACATTAGTGCTGCTGCCAGGTTAAAGTTCTGACGACTGTGTAATCTATTAAATTCCATGGAATGAGACAAACAACAAAGCTTGTACTGATGTCCCTGGGCACACATGTATGGAAAATGCCCAGGTGTGTTGGAGTAGCATTCATGAATTACAATCACCTACCACAGTACAGCTCAGATTAGCCATTCAGAAAAACTCTGACCCAGTCTCGCTGTAGTATATCATGCTTCTTTTATTGCAATTTTTTTCAGAGTTAGTTAGAGACGTCCTTTCAAGATTTCATTAGACTTTGTTACTGTAATCCAAGATAGTTATATATATAAATATTTAATTTAAAATCAAGATGAATGATGAATTCCAAATCCAGATAAATAATTACAGTAAATACTGGTTTTCTTTAGTGTAGTGTTCACATTTCTTCATTATTAGCCCTTTTTTTAGTCCTTGATGAATTTTTATTCATCTGTGAAATTTTTACTTACTTAATTTATTAATTAGTCCATAAGTACATTCTGCAGGGGCAGACAGAACATTTAGATAGAAATTAATCACATATCACCATGATCGGAGATGTGATGGTCCTTTTACTCTGTTTCTGTTAAGCCACTGAAAGGTTCTTGTTGGGCACCATTACAAGTAAGAGTGCTGGAACAAATGAAGGCAAGTAAGTTGCTTGAACATCACAAACCAGCTGCAAGACAATTTGTTTTTGTTTGTTTGTTTGTTTGTTTGAGCAACAAATACCAAACCATGAATTCAAACCTATACTGAACCCACATCTATTACTTTAACAAAGTATTCCCTTTCCAAAAGGCAGACTGTTTTTCTTTCAAAATGTATCCCCTCAATAAACAGATTATTGATTATACCCTGATCACTCAAATTAGTTTCTACCAGATCCTGCTACAAATCAGTACTCCATAAATCTATGTCCTCAATTATCATTACTAGCTAAATATTTTTTCTCACTATCCCTTGTTTTATTTAGTAAAAAACCCATACAACATTACAAATAACAAAGTAATCTATTTTAGATATTAACTATGGAGTAGATCCATAAACATCATCAAACTTAACTTATTAGGAATGTATCTAAGGTATCCAAGTGCTGCTTTTTAAAGTTTCAAAATTCTGCTGACTCATTTATAAGCCTTAACATATAAACCACGGTGTTGCTACAATCCAACAAGAGATCTTTGTTAATTAGGAAAATAATTGTTGACTTAAGCAGTTTTAACCAGCCAACATTATGGCCACTTTTTCCCATTTGTTATAAAATCTTTGATCTGTTTGGCCATTTATTCTCATAGTCAATTTATCCATATTCATTATATCAAATACTTTCAAAACCCAGTCACCTACCATCTGGTCGTTTTTCATTTTCCAATTTTTAGCAAGAGTAATATGTGCTGCTGTTATCAAATAAAGGAAGATGTTTCTTTCTTCTCGATTTAATATTCTCTCTAGATCTTCTATTATATTTAAAAGGAAGATTTTAGGATTTAGTTCGATTCTGGCCTGGAATACTGATTTCATTATATTTTGAATTGTTGTCCAAAACTCCTTACTCACCTTACATTCCCACCACATGTGATAATAGGAGGTGCTTTTCTGACTGCATTTCCAACAATTGCCCTTATGTAAAAGGCTTTTATCTTTTTCCATTTTTGCCAGATTGATAGGAGATAAGTGCCATCTATAAAATACTTTATAGTAGTTCTCTATTAAGTGGGCACTCTAGTAAATATTAAGTTCTTTTTCCAGTCTTTTTCCTAACTATCTAGGGAGATTGGCTCTCCAATGTTTCTCATCCATTTTATCATACAATCTTTTACCGTTTCCTCTTTTAATTCCATATCTAATATGATTTTGTACAATTTTGATATCATGTGTTTCTCACTCTTATTTATAATTTTTTCTACTTCATTTGTTTCTCTTTCAAATCCTTGAGTGATCAGGTCTTTTTTAAATCTTTCTCTAATCTGATAATGTTAACCAATTTATCTTTATTCCTTTTTATGTAATCTTGTTAATGACTTTCTCTTCTCCTTTTTCTGATCTGTACATCATGTTTTTATAGCTAATCCATTCTCCTTTATATAATCCATCTGATCTATGAAATGCCTCTAATGGTGACGTCCAATTTGGGATTTTGGAATATAAATATCTTTTATATTTATGCCAAATTTTTATTAATGCTCTCCTTATTATATGTTTCTTAAATACCTTGTAAGAGATTTTGTCAGTATAGATCAAATAGGCATGCCAACCTTTATCAAGATTAACGCCTTCCAAGTTCAACAGTTTTCCATTTTTCAGATTGATCCACTCCTTTAACCATACCAATACATATGCGCTATAATAAATTTGCAAATTCAGTAAGCCCAGACCTCCTTTTATCTTACTATCTTGTAATACCTTTTTGATTCTGTTTTTTTCCCCTTCCCATATAAATTTATTAATGGCTTTTGCCACATTTTGAAAGGTTTGTTTGAAGTTAATATGGGGATGGTTTGGAAAAGGAACAACAGCTTGGGTAGCACATATGTCTGTATTAAAGCTATTTTACCCAACAAAGAGAGTTGTAACGATTTCCATTTCTTAAAATTCTTAGAAATTTGACTCCATGTCCTGGTATAGTTATTTTCTAGAAGTTCAGAATTTTGTTTAGTAATTGTTATACCTAAATATTTTGTTTTTGAAATAACTGCTTGATCTGAATTTGCTTTAAAAATTTTCCTCCTCTGTTTTGGAGAAATTTTTGAGTAATATTCCACTTTTATTTCTATTAATTTTAAATCCTGCCACATTACAGAATTCATCCAATACTGGCCATAGAATTTGTAGTTGGTCTAGGGGATTATCCAGGAGTATAGCTATATCATCGGCGAAAGCTCTTATTTTTATATGATGATTCTTTAATTGTATTCCCTTAATCTGTTTTTCATTTCTTATTTTTTGCAGTAAAATTTCTATTATTAGTATAAATAATAGGGGTGACAAAGGGCACCCTTGCCTTGTTCTTTTATTTATACAACACTCTTTGGATTTTTCGCCTTTTATAACAAACTGAGCTGTTTGTTCCCTATAGATTGCCTTTGTCCATTTTATAAAGTTCTCCCCTAGTCCGTATTGTTCTATTACCTCCCTCATGCATTACCTCCCTCCAGCTTACATTGTCAAAGGCTTTCTGCAAGTTTAAGAATATAATTCCTAATTTTCTCTTTTTGTGATGCTCATAAAATTCTAGAGAATCAATCAGTATTCTTATATTATTTTTAATTTGCTGACCAGGGAGAAAACCCACTTGGTCTTCATGAATTGTTTGAGCTAACACAATCTTTAATCATTCTGCCAAGATTGAAGCAAATATTTTATAATCCAAGTTCAACAAAGATATTGGTCTGTAATTTTCTATTAGTTTGGGATCCTTGTCTTCTTTGGGAATCAGTACTATTGTTTCATTACACCATGTTTGAGGATATTTATCTGTTTCAATTTCTCTTATAGTATTATATAGAGGTGGCAAAAGTTCTTCTATAAATGCTTTATAATATTTGGCAGTTAGGCCATCAGAACCTGGTGCCGTGTTGTCTTTTAGATTCTTTATTGCTCGATGAATTTTGTCTCCTGAGATTGCCTTATTTAAACCTTTTCTTTGCTTTTCTGTGAGCTGTGGAATTTGTTGTTTTCCTAAATAATCTTGGATCACTTTTATTTTTGTATCAGTTGGCGTTTCCGTTGTAAATATTTTTTTAAAAAAATTGGTAATTAATTATTTAATTTTCCCTTGTTGTGTATATTCCATCCCCTTATCTTCTAACTTTAATATAGTCCTTTTATTTTTTTTGTTTTTTAAGTCTATGTGCCATCCATTTTCCGGTTTTATTACCATGTTGAAAATGATATTGTTTTAAATAGGTCAGTTTGGTAGCCATTTGATTTGTAATTTTTTGATCAAGTCATTTCTTTAATAGTTCTATATCTTGTCTTATTTTTTTTTATCAAAAGGATTCTCTTTAAATTTTTGTTCTTTCTCTTTCATTCTGCTTAATAATTCTTTCTCTTTGTTATTTTCTATTGTTTTCTTCCTAGCTTCTTGTTGTATAAAACGGCCTCTTATGACTGCTTTGCTAGCCTCCCAAATAATATGCGCTGACATTCCTTCCGTTTTATTGTTTTGAAAATAAAATCTTAGTTCATCTTTCATTTTTTTAAACAATTTCCTCATCCATCAATAAATAATCTTTTAGTCTCCATATGAAATCTTTTTTTTGGTGTGCTAAATTCCATAACAATTGTGTTGTGGTCTGAAAAAGTTTTAGGAAGAATTTCAATTTTTTTGATATCTTTACTAAATTGATATGAATTCTGGACCAGGTTTTAAATCTTTCAGAAAAGTATGTATAATCTCTTGTGTTGGTGTATGAATTTCTCCAGATGTCTATTAAATTTAGATTTTTGACCATATTAAACACTGCTTCCAGGAGTTTTCCTTGATCTTTCTTTTTACTATTAGATCTGTCTATCTCTGGATCCCAAACTCCATTCCAATCCCCTACTATAAGTATTTTCCCATATTCGTGTTTGGCTATTATTTGATATAGTTTCTTAAAGAAAAACACTTTTTTCTCTTGTGGTACATATATGTTTATTAACAACACTTTCCCCCTCTAAAAACAGGGTCTCAATAGCTATAAAATGACCGTTTACATCTTTAAAGATTTCTCTTGCTTGCCCTCTCTCTTTAACATAAATTGCAACCCCTTTTTTCTTATGAGCTTCATTACAAGCCACAAATAATTCCCCTAATTTGTTATTTTCTAAAAAAAGGTCTCTCTTTCTCATATGTGTTTCTTGAAGACATATATAATCTAATTTTTGATTCTCTCAGTAATGAAATATTTTCCTTCTCTTAAATTTGCAATTTAACCCATTGCAGTTCCAAGAAATTAATTTTTTTGACATTTTTTTCTTTCAAAAATTTAGTATCTTGTTTTTCTATTTCTCCTTGTTTTTCTTTCCTCCTTTTTTATTATCTAACTGTTCCTGGTCTACTCTTTTCCTCCTCCTTTCAGAATTACTTTTGGAATTATGTGTGGTTTTTTCTCTTACTTCCTGATCAGAGTCAGATTCGCTTTCTTCTTCAGAAGAGCCTTTTTCTAAATCTTCTGAACTATTATTCCCCTCTTCTATATTTTTCCCTCCAACTTCTCTTCTCAAACCAGTTTCCCTTCTTACTCCAACCTTTTCTTTTCCCCTTGCCTCTTTTTTCCTTCTTGCTTTGTTTCACAATTCTTATTTACAAGGAAATCTCTCATCTCATCATCTGAATTTATTTCCATTCTTGTCCCATTATACATAAATGATACTCCTTCTGTTCTTTCTCATCTGTATTTGATATGGTTCTGTCTCAAAAATTTTGTTAATATGTAGTCTTTCCTTTTCCTCAAAATTTGAGAAGGAATAGCGTTGTATACGTTTACTTCTTTTCCATCAATTACTAGCTTATTGTTTAAATTAGTTTCCAAAATGAGATCTTTTACCCATTCTCTCACAAAGAAAATCATGATGTCTCTAGGGAGGTTGTAATTTTTTGCAGTCCACAACTCTATTCTATGCAATTTGTCATTCTCAGGATCCATTGGATCTTCTGGCCAGTCTATAAATTGCGCTAGGGCTGGAATAGTTTTAGTAATAAGATTTTCTCCTGCTTGTTCCTGTACCCCTCTTATTTTCAATGCCTTCCTTTGAAATCTTAGCTACAAATTAGCTTTGTTATAATCTTCTTGAATTTGTTTTCCTTCTGTTCTATTTACAGTATTTTGTTGTCGATTGTTTCTGTTTTAGTTTGTATTTCTATTATTTGATTTGATAAAGATTTCATATCACCTGTGAATTGGATAAACTTTCTTTAAATGATATCAGTTCTTTTTGTAGGTCCCTTTCAATTTCCTCCTTTAAACCAACTATTTCTTCCTTGATCTTTGCTGAGATTTCCATTTTTATATTGTTTCCTATTTTCTTCAACTCTTGTAAAAGGAAATTATGACTAGCCATTTCATTCTGAAACCCTTGGTTCATTTGGATATTGTCACCTTTAATTTCTGATGGATCCTCTTGTTCTCTATTCAAACTGCTATTTTCCATATTGTCAGCTTTCATTGGATCTCACCACCTATACAACACTCTCTACCAATCTTAAATCCTCAGTTCTAAAGTTTATGTATATACCTGATCAGGATATAAAACTAAAGAAAAAAAAGTAAAGAAAGAAGGAGATAACAAAAGAGAGCAATGCTACAAATTGGATATGCAAGGCAGTTAACTACAAAAGCCGTAAGCTAAAGAAGGGGATTGCCTTTTCCTTTCCCTTATTTAGGGGACCACCTTACACTGAGGACTATTCCTAAGATGCCGTGCTTCTTATATGGCGCTTAATTAAAGAGTTTTGGTGAGTTGGGGGAGAGGTTTATTTTCCTCTCCCCAAATCAACTCAGGATAAGTCACTCTCCACTGCCGCTGCTACTGTGCCGCCGCCGCTGCTGAGGCTGGGAGGAGCGTTGGGGACTTTATAGGCCCAGGTGGAGCCTCTTCCCGCCGCAGCTGCCGCCGCTGCTACTAATGCTGCTGTGCTGCCGCCGCCTCCTGAGCCCAGGATGAGCATTGGAGCCACTGGGAGCAAGATGGTTGGGGCCTTAAAGGCCCAGGTCTTCCTCCTCCCTCCTTCCCTTGCATACCATGCCACTGTTGCTGGGGGAGAAGGGGCTGGTGGGCCTAAATAGGCCTGTTCTTCCAGCCTCGCCTCCTCCGCCACCTTTGCTGCGCCGCCGCCAGCAAGAATGAGGTGGTTGGGGCCTTAAAGGCCTAGGTCTTCCTCCTCCCCTTGTGTACTGCACCGCTGCTGCTCTCACTATCCCTAATTAATATCCTACCTAGATCACCCCAAAATTTGTTTTCTCAAGTAAAATTTGACCCAGTTACTGCCCTAAATAAAACTTTCAGTTAATCTTCAGTAATCTTTTAATTTTTCTTGGCCCAAGAAAGACTACCAGGTGTGTCAAATGATGGTACTTTACCATTGCCAGAATTTTGTTGCAGACTATGTCTTTCTGTTTCCCTGTGTAGGAGCCAAATACGTGTAAATGTGGAATTTACTAGCCGCTTTCTATATCCTGCTGAAGCTATATTGTTGCTTGTTTCCAAGCCTTTAATTGGTGTGGGTGGGGCCACAATTACTTTTTCCCTGAAGACTAAGATTACCAATGTGAAACCTGTGGTGAGTACTACATTTCATGCGGTATAACAAGCTATGGTGATATTGCATTCTTAAGGAATAATATAATAACTTATATTTAATATTCTGCTCTTTGCTGTTCTTTGTTGTAATATATATACAAATGCCCATTTCTTGTGTAGGAAGGGAATATACAGCACATGTCTTGAACATGGTATGAAAAACAGTAGTGATCAAAGTTTGGAAAAGCTCCTTTTTGGACTACAACAAATAGAATCCTGCCACCATGTTACATCAGACCAAAGACCTATCTAATTCAACATTCTGTGGTCAATTATTGGCCTATCCCTGTCAGCAGGACATGAGTACAACTGAACCTTCCAACTCTCATTCTTCAGCAACTGATATTACATATAGAGGCTTTCTACCTCTGATACTAGTGGTGGTCACTGAAGGCCATTGAAGACCTCATTCTGAAAAAAGTAACATCTCCAAGCTTTGGTGGAGCCTCTCTCTTCAGTTAATCCTTTAGACTAAATTGGGTAATACATTTTGATGCACTCATGGGAATACAACAGAGCCTTTCGTTTCTTTATACACAAGTACCATTTGCATAATTGTTTTTAGACATACCAGAAAGAAACTCACTGTGTGTGGACTTAAACTTTTCCTTGGTGATGAAACAGAGTCACAGACAGTGGAGAAATTTTGGCTGTTATTGTACACAACTGAGAAGAAATCTGTGCTAAACTGGATACTATTTTTTGTGTGCTTCTGCCATCTCTTTATTAATACCTGAACTTGAGACCAAAAAGCCTGCTATAAAATATTGTGAACTACAAATGGTGGATTCACTGACCAACACCTTTTTCTGTTTACATGCAGGGTACATTAAAATGCAAGTCTCCGTGTTATGAACTGAAGAAACTTAGTCTGCAAGTTACTAGCCCTTTCAAAATTGATGGGCCATTCAGGTATGTTGTTATATAAAAAATTCTTGGCTTGCAGTTAATTCTGTTATCAATACTAATTTACATAATATTCTTTTCTTGTTTTAAACATTAAAAACCATTACGTGCCAGCATTTACTAGGGTGTATAAGAAAATTACTTAAATTTTCTAGAAATTTGTTGTTATTCTTTGTGCATTAAAGATCTTAGTTTCATTTCATTTCATTTAGAGCAGAGAGCTCCATGTGTACTTCCCAGGTGCCCCATGGGCATGATAGGAAAATGAAAGAAATAAAAATTGAATGAAATTAAGGAATAAGAGTATATTCTTATATATAACCCTTAACACCATTAACTTGTAAGAGATATAGGGTAGGCCTCTTAAGGGCTCTGCCATAGAAATAAGGACTCTGTGATTTAGAGTAATTATACCCTGCACTTTTGCCACAAAGACTCAGAATGGCTTACAAATTGTTAATTAGACAGTTCCCTATCCCCTGGCTTAGGTATTACTTGATGAAATAATTTTTAATACAGTTTAATTGTATTTTAATTTTATTTAAATGGTATTTTTGATTGCCTTTTTGGAAAGGTAGAATATAATTAAATGAAGAAAATATAATAACTAGCCTTTTGGCTTTCCCCCCTAAAACTGCTATCTTTGGAGATTATTGCATAGGAAAACAGGCACAGGTTACATGTGGTTTGTATCTGTCTCCAGTGGATCTTACCACACTGCCCTGTGCTTGGACAATAGGCAGCCTGTATGCAACCCGGGCTTCTTCAGCAGCTTTTTAAGATTGGGAAAATCCTGTTCTTGAAAAGGTGTCAGAGAAGCCCAAGTTGTATACGGGCTGTGTATTGCCCGGGCACAAGGCAGTGTCATAAGATCCATCAGAGACGGATACAAACCACATGTAACCCTCACCTGTTTTCCCATATGATAATTTCCTTTGTTCCTGAGCATTAAATGTTTATGGATGCAGGCTTCTATACTCTTGTTATTATTTTTAAGAAGCTAGAGGCTGTACTGATGCAGGAAAGGGAAGTCAGATTAAATAAAATAGCATTTTCCTACTTATTCATATACATACCATAAATTATGGATATTCAGGTCAGCATTTGAGCAATGAATATGCATTTTATAAAAATAAATATGGGTGGGTCTCAGTTCTAAGAAGACATCTAGTCACATGCTAGCAGATATTGCTTTCTCTTATTTTCCATCTGGCAATCCCTAATACTGCTGCATGATGTTGGGTGTCCCACCTGAATGTTTTTGAAAGTAGTTTAGGCTTCTGAGGGGCAAGAAGGGAATCTCTCAAAATCAGATGGCGATCCTATTCATGGCAGGTACCTTTATCAGCTTTTAGAGGTTTCTCCCTGTCGCAGACCTTTTTGTCACTGACTACTTTGTTCAAGAATCAGGGAATATGCCCTGTGGGGGCTGCTGGGAGAAGGAGCCATAGGGAGGCCAAGTTTCCACAGACTCCTTTCCCCTAACACAGTTTGTCACACTATAATCTAAATAAGTATTTTTAGGGTTTTTTTAAACATTTTATTTTATTGCATTAAGTATTGCTAAGTCTCCAATATTTTTAGGGTCATTTTAGTTGAATCAACAAGCTGCATCACTGAGCCTGAGAAGTTAGATCAAATTAGCCGAATAAAACAAGGAAAAATAAAAAGGTATGTTTTTTTTCCTTCTAACTTGTTTACTGGGGAAGGATCCAATACTGGACTTCTGATGAGAAAATAGCAGAATCCAACCAATGTACATAGCCCTTAACTGCCCCCAGATACCTTTCTGGAGGGCTGAAAAACTCTCAGGACCCGGACTTTGAACATCAGTAGAGGGATTTAGCCACAGTGATTCAGTGAGATGTTTAAAGCATAAACTTTATATCTCAGTAACATTATGACAGGTATAATAGCAAAATAATTAATACTAAGAAATGCAATAAAAATATAATTAAACACAGGAATGCTGTGGGTTTGAGATTGCATGGTTGAATTTATATGCATAGCATTACCTACTCAGCATCAGAGGCTGGGATGAAGGATTTGCTTCATTCTTGCTATTTTTATTGAGGAAGAGTTTTCTAGTATATATTTGCTATTAAAGGCAATAATAGCTTCCTTCCTGAAAAATGTAATATACATTTAGATTTCCTATGAAATATGCAACATACACTGGACTCTGCTAACACTTGTTTGAAAGATTTGGTTTCTTTTGTTTAGAGTTTGCATTATAGCTATCTCTCATGGATATTTCCCTACTGAAATAAGCTCTGTAATTCAAAAAGGCTGTGTCTGCATTGAACTTTTATGTATAGCCAAATCAATTTATTTTAAAAGTTAACTGAACAGCTACTTTTATGTTGAATAGAAGCATTTTTTTGCCCAAATGCTTTTTATGGAAGTGCCTATTATAAAATGATGAGAAGGGTGAGCATTTAAATACTGCTGTTAGTGCATCTCAAAGGTAATGTTGTGCCTGAGTTTATGTGACTCATTTTCGTTTAGTTGGCATGCTTCTTCAGTTACAAATGGCTATTTATTTTAAGACAACATAAACTAGAGCTATTAATTAATAAATATTCCACGGAATAATTATGTGATCTGTAAAGTTCATTGCTAGGAGAAGGTGACATATATGATGTTAAAATTTATCATGAGTCTGGAGCTGAAATAACTAATTCCTTAAGCTACATTTCAGTATTAATAACTGTTGCTTTGTGTGCAGTAACTGTCCTTTTCACAAGCCTAACCGTTCATGCTTGCCTCTCATTAACAATGATGCAAAGGCTTTGTGAGCAGGAAGACTCTATAAAATTGTACTGAGTAAATTGTACTGGTTTCATTGTGCTTTTGGGTGTAGAGGTGTTTGGAACTTTCTGTGAAAGAAGTAAAAGTCAACACATGAAAAGAATTCCACTGGTGTGAATGTGCTTAGGTTCCCAAAAAGAAAGGGATAGTGAAACAAAGGAGGATGAAACACAAAATGTTTTAGGATTGTTGTTAGCACCCCTTACAGATTCATTGCCATGGTTTCCAGTAGTTGAAAATAAAGCCTTCCTATTTTCTGTTAGAATCAATGTTGTTATGCCAGTTTATAGCTTCAGTTGATGGAGCTTGGTTTGATTGTAACAGTACTAATTTCATTATTTGATTGCAAGGTTTAATTATGGAAAATGTAATTTTGTTCCACAGAGTTAGAAAGATAATAAGCAGAAAATTAGTGTTACATGTGTGTTATGCAGAAAGTTGATGTGTTATACAAGACTTAAAATTTTTTATCTTATGTTCTTTTAATGTCTTATTTATTGCTTTTCTGCATAACTCAATTTTTTATATTCTTAGTCACTTAGGGCCTGTACAGACAGGCCAAAATAAAGCTGCTTTGGGTCACTTTGGAGGTATGCTGTTTAAATGACACACACAATTTAAGAGGCTGGAAGCTGTGCCAAAGCTGTGCTCCAGTCCTTAAGACTTGAGTGTGGCTTTGTCGTGGCTTCTGGCCTCTTAAGACGCGTGCATCATTTAAACACCATACCTCCAAAGTGACCCGAAGCAGCTTTATTTTGGCCTGTCTATATGGGCCCTTAGTTATACATGTTCATGTGTGATAGATAAATATGTTGATGATTACTATTATGTAGGTGCATTACATTTTCAACGGCTTATTATCTCCAATTATTAATGACCAAAGACATTATTAAAATAACAATGAAAATAGAATGTTTAGCATGTAATCTATTTTGTACATCACACCATTTTAAACCTGGATCCAGATTTGTATAGAATTCACATATTTATATAGATTGGGCATGATTTAAATTTATAGCCTGATGTTAAGAATTTGCATGACACTTTGCAGATAAAATTGCTCAGATTCTTTCTGACTTGTATTCTGTGGTTGATATAGTTCCAGTGGATTAATAGGTATTTAATATTATGCAAATTAGACCTGTGAAGAATAATTTACCACATGATCAAAATCCTGAACAAAACAACACCTCATATAAGACACAATATAGAGTAGAATAGAAAGACCTAAGGGAATCAAGGGAACAAAGAATGAGTTGCAGTTTGATGATTATTGTATTCTTTGGTGAGGGGATGTCAGCCATTTAATAGGAAAACTGTATTGATAATGAAAATAAACAGAAGAGTAGCATCTTCTGTAAAACAAAACAACATTTCCAAAGTTTTTCATCCTACAAGTGTGTTTAGCCAGGTAGGATATTTTGGAGATACATGGGTAACCATGAGTTTATAAGTCATATTCTCAAGGGAATAATCTGAATATTCAATTACAAGTTAAAATAAACAAGTTAACTAATAAAATTGTAATGGAGAGAGTTTGTGTGACTGAATTCAGGATTCAGGCTGCAGGATTCCTGTGGGACTCCAAATAGGTTTAGAAGTTACAGATGAAATATTTCATTATTCAAGGTTAACTTAATGAAGTAGGCATTTTTGTGACCTAATTTAGACATCTAGGCAAATGTTTAAGATTAAGACAATTCCTTGTCAAGATCAAGATATCAGAATCAATTCTCTCATCTTGGTTACACATGTTGCAATATCCACTTCAGGAAAGAGTATTCAATATGAATATTTAGAAAAGTGCATTCGAACTATGAGCAAACTAGAAGGAATGATATTGAGAGCTTTGAATATACTGAGACAACCCAAGCTTCAGAGGGGGCAGCTTCACCAGGGAAGCCCTCTTACAGAAAAATGCTACTCAAAGGGAAATAGAAACAAAATGACCCCTCCGCCTCAGACAGACACATCCATGATTCAAATTCATACCAACAAATGTTCTGCGAAACAGAGCCTCTTTAAAGAGGGCAATAGCCTCTTGAGACGACCCTCCCTGAGTCTCTCTGCAGTATAGCAATGCCTTGGCAGTAAACACCACTGAAGTTACCACAAACCTTTCTCAAATAAAAGCTGCTGGCTCTTCCCAGGAAGATGCCTTGTGGAACTCTGCCTTTTCAAACATCACTCAGGGTGGAACTCCCCTCGGTTAAACTTTCAGTCCTGAAAATCCCAACAAGTTTGAAAGAGCTGGTCCTACCAACTATCCTTACCATCCAAGGGACCCATGACCCATCTCAGACAAGAAAATACTTACCAACACAAACTAAAGGATTCAGAAGTGCCAGACTCCTGAGGCCACTCTCCATGCCATTGTGATAGATGCCAAGAAGACCAATATGTCACTCTAAGCCCCATGCCAAAAGGTTGATGCACTTAAGACTTTCTGTCAGCTAAGAATCAACTTATTATCGTATATCTCCCCCCCCCACCTGAAAACAACCATTAATAGAGTCAACTGAGCAATCACTGATCTCCTCAAGAAGTAGCTCAGTCTTTCTAAATGAGTCACTGATGGTATCCTGTACATTGCTCAATATGACATGGAAAAATAGGGATTCAGGGGATGCTGCAACCACCATTCACATGTTCTGCCTCCTTACTTGCCCTGGCAGGACTACAAAACCTGTTGTCCAAAAAGTTGTCCAAAAACATATAGCCAGGATACCATCAGACAGTGACCTGGCAATCTGTCTCTGCAGCTCACTTGAAAATGAATTTGGATGTGATGGTGATTTTTCTTCCCTTCATCTATACCCAGAATGCAACCTGCTGCCTTAACAAACTAACTGGTTGCCAATGGATCTGGAATTTTGAAGAGGCCACAGCTTATTGCTACCGAAGAAAATACTTTGTGGGAGAAAGGAGGGTTATAAATACTTGAAATAAATAGAAATAAATAAATACTTCAGTGGTGCTAACTTTCTCCCACAAATCAAGACACCTGCTAGAAAGTTCCTTGAAAGAAAAATCCTAAGGGAGAAATACAACACTGCTCTTTTGAGCAAACCTGAGCATGCATGGCAAGTTCTTTGAGGTAATTTTACAATGGTACTCAGACAAGCACCTTTGTTGGGCTCACAAAGGATGGAGACACAGTGGATCTCAAAGTGAATATCTTTTTTATCTTGCTAATAGAATTTAAATTTGATTCCCTGGACTTTAAGAATTTCCCAGAACTCACATGGACAGAAGGAGGGGGGCCCTGCCTGCATGAATACCCCTCCATGCCATCTGAATGGAGGACAACAATCACAACAGCTTGACAAAATACAGGCCTATGACTACCATGGACATATTTTCCTTTCCCTTCCCCATTTTTTTTTAAAAAAAAACTTTTGCTAGATGAAGAAGCCAGTGGAGCTTTGAAAACTTGCAACATGTATATTGTGCATTTTGGTTGGCCCAATAAAGATATCACTGCTGTATGGAATGTGGATGTTATTGTATCTTGATAAAAGAGTTTCACTAAGACAATATTAGGTTTGCATGTAATTTGAATGCATCAACTTTATTTTTCTTTTCTTTTCTTTTTTTTGTTAGTACTGAGTCTGACATTGTGAACAATACTGATGAAGTGGTAGGTGTACATGGATTTTACAATCAAGGGGACAACTCAAATACTGGTATGTACTTTTGCTAATCATATGTTTCTTTCTTGTCTTCTATCTATTAGTTTTTATCAATATTTATGAATGACTTTTTAAATCCCCAAATGTATTCCTTAAAATTGATTGTTATTATAGTGCACTTTAGTTATATGTGCACTTAAGCCTTACTGAGTTCAAGAAGACTTAATTCCAGGTAAATATGTGTATGGTTGTAGTCCAAGGATGCATCCGCATATGCAGGTATCCACATGGTATATTCTGGACCCAGAGCTGGTCCAACAGACTTTGACTGCAAAGGCCTTCTATTGTGCTTGGTAGCTGTTTGCACATGCAGCCCATTGGGCCACCTGGTGTGGTCACCAGTCGTCTGAGGTCAGAACCTCAGGGTTGATCACAAGACTGGCAGCCTCATTCTGGCTTGAAAGCACATTATCCTTGTCAGTGGCAGTTGTGAGTGCTAACAGCCACCTGGTGCTCTGATGGGGAGGGGGGGGCTCTGAAGGAACTGGAGCAATGAGGAATTTATTTTGATGCACGATAAGTGGATCCAATGTCTTGGGTCTGATACAGAATGTGCCAGATGGCACCAGAACCAGGGTTTGGGCCATGCATCATCTGGTCTCTCTGCTGTGGGGATGTGGGGACATTTATGTATTTGGCCCATGTTGTCCTGTCCTTAGGCACTTATAGTACTGCACTGGTGGATGGGGAGAAACCTATTGCACAACAGGAGAGGGGGCAGCAAAACCACTATGGGTCCTGCATTATGAATTGCTGCCCCCTCTCTCATCACATCTTCTTGTTGCCAGTTTAAAGACTGACTTAACATATATCTCAGTGAAGCCATTTCTTTGCATCTCTTCTTGTTCCGGTTTCAATGGAGCTATTAAAGTTTGTTTTTAGAAGTAGTTCTGAAGAAGCCTCTTTTCTCCCCAGTCATATGGCCCATTATTATAGATACTATTCCTGAGTTCTTAATGTATGGCTAATTTAAATATCTTACTGGAAGATAAGACCTTACTTCTTTTGACAAGGAAAATGGTATTCCTTAGTGTGTGTGTGTGTGTTTTACTTTGTTGACCAGAAAAAAATAGATTGAACTTTATTTGAAAAAGGAAAAACAAATATTTTATTATAATATTGGACAATTTTGTGTCTTCTAGATATTTTGCATTACAATTTCCAAACTACTGGCTGTCCTGTCTGAGATTTATGGGATTTTTAGGTGACAGCATCTGGAAGACACCATATTGCCTATCCTTAGTTGTCAGACAGGATCTCAAATAAGATCTTTTACACTATTCTATCATTTATTAAACATAAATGTACTTATCCCAATAAAAAGAAATTACTTGGACTTATTAAAATAAAATTTATTTATTTACTCTGCCTTCAACTGAAACATATACATTTTTGTATTGAGTAGCCTTATATAATGCATAGTTATATATATGCATTATTGTAACAGAGAAAACTAGTTCTCAAAGATTTGCAAGTATCCTGAGGATTTTATTGTTCACCCTTTTAAAAAGTATTATTTCTCCCTGCCCCAACTATTTTTCACCTTTCGCCTGTTGTAAACTGCTTTAAACTTAACCATGGTACAGAGGTCTCCTTTGTTAGAATTAGAAGTGATAAAAATGGCAAAGATGAATTAAATTGTGCAGTTATGTAGTTTTTCATAGAAAGAATTCAATTTCATTCCACAGGATAGGGATTTGAAGTACCGGATACTATTTTTATCATGCATTTGCAATTGTAGGGTTATAGCTTGCAGTGTTTCTTTATTGGAGGAGATAAATTTCCTAGCTTTGATACTGTATGTGAACCTATAATTCATATTCTGACAGGGAATGGCTCTAACTGCTTACAAGAGTTCTTCAGTCCAAGAGATATAATATTCCTGGACAGAGAGAGTTATACAATCCTTGACCTTCACTATCTTCCTTTTAATATGGGAAAACGTTACTGTGCCATAATTTTGGTCAATCAGCAGGTAAATAGAGTTTTTACAAAATAATCCAAAATCAAAATCTATAATGAATTATGGATCAAATTTAGTGTGATAACAACCAGGATGAAAAAAATATTCTGCAACATCATGTGAATTGATCCATTGTTATCTTTTAAAATGATTAATACAAAGCTTAAGTTCTGTACAGTTGGCCCTCTATATCCATGAATTCAACTATCCACAGTTTAAAAAAATTTTAAATCTAAAAACCAAACCTGTATTTTGTCATTCAGTATAAGGGACACCTTATGCTATGCCATTGCATATAATGGTACATGAGCATCCATGGAGTTTGCTGTCCATGGTGGGTTCTGAAACCAAACCCCAGGGGATACTAAAGGCCCACTGTACCTATTTAGCTGGAAGTGACAATCAGTGAAATGAGTGGAGCTTCATTCTCAGTAGGCATTTAAAGGACTGTGCTATAAATCTTTTTTGTCTTGGAATTTTTTTTTATCTGGAACATGATGTTGAATTTCCAAGAAAGAACAGAGCAGATCTTTCTATTATTCTTTTTAAAAGGATAATGATTTCTCTAATAAGGAACTAGTTTAGAGTCATCAAGTTATTAAAAGATACAATTTCATTGGAATCTCAATGGAAGAGTTAAAGTTTTTTAAACCTTTTTTACTGCAAAAACAAATAATCTATGGAGGAGAAAATGGCACTGCTGTCTTACATAATTTGACCTTCATTTACAGGTGTCAGGTTTGCCTAGAGGTAGAACTATAAATTCATAAGGTCTACTAAACAAAACCTGCACTTCAGAGTTAATGAAAGGGGCCAGATTATCCTAATAAAGGCCCTGTGCAGACCAGCAGTTTGGGCCGGGTTTGGGGCAGAGTCAGGGCACAGCGTTTACACAACGCATGCCCAGGCTGTGCCCCCAGGGTGGCGTGATGCTGTGTGCCACACTGAATGGCTCGTGGTGTCACGGCACTCCTCTGGCACTGTGTCCACACAACACAGCACTGACGGAGTGCATTAAGCTGTAGTACCACGGCTATTGCACCCTTTGCAGGGCGAAAAAAGGAGCCACTTTTTGTGGCTCCTTTTTGTGCCCTGCAAAGGCCAGATCAGGGCCGTGGCATGCAGTTGCTGTGGCCCTGATTTGGCTGTAAAAGAGGTGGCTGGAGGCCACCGCTATGGGGCTGTCTGCACAGCCCCAAAGACAGAAATATTACTGTAACTTAGCGACAATTGGAAGTCTTGTGTGGGCTTCCACTGTAGGCAGTATTCCTAATCTTTGTTTATGTGTATAAACACCTGAGTAACAATATGTTCTGCCTTATTTTTACTCCCATTAGCAAATAATGTATCATGAGTGAAAATGTTGTACCTGACTAATCAACTGAATTTCTTATCTTTGCTTTATCTTGAAGTTTTCTGCTACAGGCTGGAAAAAAAAGCATAGCAAAGTTAATTAAGGAGCAATCCCTCCTCACAAAAAATGTGGTAACTGTTGCTACCTGGTTCATTCTGTGCCTCAGTGCAGAAATCACATTTTCAACCGTTCATCTCATGAACTCTAGTTTCTGATTACGTACTCCACATGTACAGAACCACTCCTTCCATTATTTACCCCTTACATTGTGATTAACTGTAGTTGGTGAAAAAGTTACTTCACGGTCATTGCTAAAGCAGTAAGTTAAGTTAAAGACTAAAAGATTATAGAGACTTTCATAATATTTTTTGCAAAGTTGAAGGACTAAAGTTATTCTATTATAGCTTTTATAATAGTGTACCTCCATTATGGTTATTTAAGATGCTTTAAAATCAAGCCATGAAATATTCTTGCAAGTGGAATTTCAGTGCTAGTATAATGAATTTTTCTTTGTGGTCTGAGAGCCTTCTAATTTGTTCTGCATGAAATGCTTTCTGGATGGAAATGCATATGTTTTTGTGTTTCAGATTGGTGAATTTGTATACCTGGTAGAAGGAACATGTGGCTTACCAATGCCTTCAGGCTTTCTTCCGATGGATAGCCCAAATGTTCTGGGCATTAGCAGTATGTTAGAAGGTAGAGTGGAAAAATGCAGGGGTGTGTGGGTAAAATTTTTTTTTGAATTGCATTAAACTTTCAGGTGCAATAAATATAGAAAGAAATAAAATATTTTACAATAGTGAGGGACCACAAAAATACTATGAAATAGATACTATTGTTTCTTTTTCTAGTTCTGCTGATGGTAGGCACATTTTTTGACAACAAAATTTGATTTGCATTTTATGTATTGCTCACATGTAGTCTGGTGCAAATAATCTAGGATTATTTTCATTTTTAAATATACCAGTGCAGGCTGAATATCCTTTATCTCGAAATTGGAAATCCAAACCAAGCTTGTGGTACAGCTTATCAAATATATATGTATAAAAATATAAAATCAAAATCTGAAATCCAAAATACTATCCCAGGCATTTCAGGTAATGGATACTCAGCTTGTATCCATCTTAGCTTCTTAGAATTTTGCAATTGCAGCATATAGTTTTTGCTTGTACTAATAATGCTTCAGGTCCTAGATGTATTCAGATATATATATATATATATATAGAGAGAGAGAGAGAGAGTGAGAGAGAGAGTGTTATATTTTTATAAATGGTCATAAATGAGCTGATGTAACCTTGAAGGTGCAAAAAAGTTTCAAGCAGTAATTCTTGAAAATGTTTCAGGATTGGAAAGCTGTTTGAGTGTTTTAAAGTGGATTTTCAAAATAGTTGTGCTACTTTACTTATTTAATTTGGCTTATGAAGATCAATTTTGTAGCCATTGCACAATTAGCATAGTCTAGCCATACTGCCATCTGAATTTATTGCTACTTGGTAATGACCACAAGCTGGCAATCCACAGATAGTCAAAGGAGAAAGGAAGGTAATTGCAATTGTAATTGTAATTCTTGAAGATAATAGCTTGTAGAGCTTTTATTCACCTTGCATGGATCCATACAGAAAATTACCCACAGTTACTGCACAAGTGACCTTTCTTTCATGGGTTGTGATTCAAACAGACTTCTGTATGTCCATTTAATTAGGGCCAAACAGCCCTGTCAGAAAGGGATTAATGCTTATGGAGACAGTATGTCCTTAGGCATCTCCAGACCAGGACACATGCTGGCATAATAGTGTTAAAGAGAAATATAGCTACAGTTGTCTAGTACTAGAGATTCAGAGATATACTGCATTGACAGTAAGACACATAAAACCTTTTAGAAATTTCACTTGACCCCTCTCTGTTTAATTGCATTCCATTTTATGTACTCAATATTTGTTCTTATGTAGTGCTTCGGAACATAGGCAGCAATTTGAGCTGCAATCCTAGAAATGAGTTTTTCCAACTGCCCATTTAAATATACATTGGGCATTAGGTCTATTTATGCTGTTTATCAATCAACAACCATGTCCTCATATTTTTTTTTTGTAATGTTTAAGCCATGGAAAATATTTTTGACATGTTAATGGCTTGTGGAAGTTATTTGCAGAAGTTTGATTTCCTGTGGCAGTTTTTTTTACTTCTGTACTATGAAGAAGTGAAAATTACAATTTGTTTCTAACATGACCATTTGATAAAAAGTGAAAGTGAAATAATAAGATAATAATAATAATAGTAATACAATATAAAATATAAAATAAGAATACAATTAAGTGAAAATGTTTACTCAGTTTTAATAGAATTGCAGTTCATCTTTTCTTTTTTTGGCGTTAGCTACCTGTTTAAATGGTAGTTTGAAAATCAGTTAGATCACTCTAGTGTTCTTCTACATAATGGTAGTCTGTAAAACAAATAGTAATTCAATGTGACAGCTTTTCACCTTGCCTTAGCAGGTGTATGACAAGGGGAAATTTATGTGCCTGCATTCCTTTTATTTCTATGCTATGAGAAGTTTAATCTTGACTGTTAAAGGAACAGAAGGCTTTTGCTGAATAAATCTGCAAGACATTTACTAATTTACTGTTACTTATGATTTTCCTGAATTAAAAAGGTGCTATCCTATGTACCTGAAAAGAAAGAGCCTTGTGAGCTACCCTTTCCAGTTTGGCTGCCCAGGTATTGGTAATATATACCAGGTCATTCTTGATCCAAGTCGTGGATGTAGAAAATGAACCAACCTACCATTAAACAGCAGCACTGTCAGGACAGAGGGCTGTTAAAAGAGCAACCAGTAATGAGAGACTTGTGGGAAATGGCAGAGAGGGGAGCTATGTGTAAGGACCTGGAGCCCTGATCTTCTACCTCAAGCTGTAGTTCTCTTTCATGTGGAAACATAAACCCCAGATCACTGTGGGTTCTCTCACATACAGCCACAGTGGGCTGCCATACAGCTACAGTCTCAACAGTTCCAACCAACTGTGTAAAACAGACAATTGGCACAGTCTGGTGATTGCCACTAAAGAATGCCTCAGGTATTGAGAACTAAGTCATACAGCAATTTGCACTCGATGTATACAACTCTACCCAAGATAATAAAATATTATATGTTACCATGTGGCCACCTAATAACTCTGTATGCCCCACAGGAACAAATAAACACAGAGTTACACTAAAGTAATCCACAAGTAATCTACTCACCCCTTTCCTCATTTTTTTCAGCCCTTTCTACCTCCAATGTCAGCAGTTATAGAAAACAGCCAATAACATAAAATATCACATACTGTGGGTATTTGGATTATCACCTAACCAAAGTCTGATCTTTTATAAGTGTTCTTCCATATTTACACCCCCTTTCCAGCTCTCATCTAGGTCTACCACCCCGATTGCATCTTGTAGAGGGGTGGGATATAAATAAATTTTATTATTTATTATTATTATTACCATCCTAGTCCTTTACCCAGAAATACAGTCTGCCCTATTACCACTCAAGGCCAGCCTCTGTTTCCCAAAGTCACTCCCTAAAGAAATGACCTAATTTTGAATCACTTCCTTGAGAGTATGCCACCAGCCTCTCAATCTCTCAGCAAGTCCATATTTTATTTTTCCACCCTAAATTCCATAATTTATTTGTGAGCTGCTGTCCTGCTTACCCCTACTGAGGATAGCACAGCAGAGGAGTATCAAAGGAATAGTCCAGAATCCAGTCCAAAGGTCACACAATACCAGTCAGTCAGTCACAGCAAAGGGTAGAGGCAAGAGCATAGTCACAAGGCAAGTCCAGAGGTCAGATAACCAGAGTCATGAATCAAAGATCAAGGAACAACAAGGCTCCAAGACTGATTGTTGGCTGCAAAGAATCTCTGCAGCTGGAGGTCTTTTCAAAGGCCTGAGCTTCTCTCAGCTAAAGCCTTTCCTCTTGGCTTCTAAACTGGAAGAACACCTCAAAGTCTCCTTGACCTGTCTTCTCTCCACAGGTCCTAGCACCTGCAGCCAAGAATCCATAGATTCTGTTTCTCCCTCTGCAGCTTCCTGAGCCTCCTCTGGGACTTCAGATGCAGACAACTCCAGATCTGCCCCTCTCTCAGCCTCCTCCATGTTTTCAGGGTCTGAGTTTTCTGACTGGATCTCTAAGTCAGGCCCAGGGCAGGCCGTGACAGCTGCTGTCCAGCAAAGCAGCCAAGAATGCTGATAGAGAAACTGCTCACGGAGGCTGGTGCAGTTTTAGGGTAAAGCAAAATCTGTGCAAACAAGGATTAAAGCAAAGCTCCATAGTACAAACCAAGAGTCCAACCAGAGAATAGTCAAGCACTCTGAGGTCTAGGATTCCGACGAGGCAGATTAACAAGGCAGTCCAAAGGTCATGGGTTCTAGATAGTCAAGATGAGAAAGCAGTCCGAGCGGCAAGAGTCAGAAACAAGCATGTTTTTGCCAGCAAACTCAGGTAGTCTTTGACAAGTGGCTTGGTGTTCTTCACCTGTTTGCTGATGAATTGGCATTTTTCATAAAGCCTCCTTGAACGCTGCAGGCATAGCCTTTCAACTCTTCGCTGGTTGAAGGTAGGTATGCTCTCTTCATCCTCTTTGTTGTCTGAAAGCTCTGCTGCTGGGCAGCTTGATTGCTGAGCCTCTTGGGAGACCACAGACTGTGTTTGAGCCTCCTTGGAACCCATAAACTCTGCTTCAGCTGGCAGGGCAGAACTAGAGCCTGGTTCAGCTTCAGTCTCAGTCTCAAATTGGGACTCTAATTCAGGCCCCTCATCCTCTGAGTCCTCAGCCATCCTGGGCATGACAGCTGTCTTGGGTCCTTTTCTGGAAGAAAGGCAGCATAGAAAATCTGTGCTCCTGATAAACCTGGAAATTTCAGGCAGGCAATATTCAGACCACAGTTTTTCTTACTCCAGCTGACTACTTTTGCCAAGGCCCACTCAGATGTTCTTGGAGAGCAGTGAGCAGTTGTTATTGGAGTGGAGGTGAAGGGAGGAAAATTATTAACACAGTATTTTTCCTAATTCAATTTTGCTGACACACCTTCTCTGTCATAGCCAGGCTGGACTTTATTCTCTCTTCTTCTCACCAAAGGTGGAAAGCCCAGCAGGGAATATCCATGTCATTACTCTTACTCAAGTTGATTGCTGAATGTTGGCATCTTTTGACTCTCTTTGCCTTACCCTTCCATCTTGCTTCTTTTCCTAGCATTGGACTCCACTGTTGGTGAAACAGTAGCAATGAGGGCTAGCATACCACAACCTAGCATCTGAATAATCCATCTATATACAGAACAGACTCCTTGCTGCATTGTTCTTATACTTATATACCACAATGGGAAAATTTGATTAGGTTGTGGGTTAGTTTTGTGGTGCCCATTCATGAAGGAAGTTCTAAAGCACAGTCAAAAGAAATTCAAAGACATTTAGGACAATTAGTCTGCTTAATGTTGCCCCTAAATTGTATTCTAAATACTTATTATGAAAACTGTAGTTTTGAGCTTCTGAAAATTCAAATCATAGCTGAAAAGTAGGCAGATTTATAAAGGGCAAATCCATTCTAGTTCAATGTTTTATTCTCCATCATTTGTTTCAAAAATACAGTGGGCCCTTACCTTACATGGGGGATCTGTTCCGGACACACACCCCCCCATGTAAGTCAAAAATGCATACGCCATGGGTGTGTGTTCCATTCATTTTATTACAGTGCACCTTCAGCGTAAACCGAAAGTCACATATGGTGCACCTGTGTATGTATCCAAAATGATTGAAAAGAGTTATTTGTTGCCTTTGTGCACTTTAGCTTTGCCATTGACACTATAAATGTCATTTATGGCAAAGTTTAGCTGCTGCCAACATTTATAGACAGCTCTATTCCAATACTTCTAGAGTCAGACTTGGAGCAAATGGTCTGCCATTAAAACAAAACAAAACAAAACAAAAACCCCTAGAGACCAGTAGAGGGGTGTGATGGTAATCTCTTTCCTTTATGTCAACATTGTAATTAAATAAGTAAGTAAATAAATACATAAAAGTGTGGCATGGAGTATTTTCCAGTTTCAACATTAAATGTAAAGCTTGCAATTCTTTTAAATACTGATGATATAGTTATGATTCATCTACACAAATAGGAATGTGGAGACTGTACACAGGAACATTTGATTATTAATCATGTTGAAACTAAAGTGGTGTCTTTGGAAAGAAACAGAAAATTCATAGGGTGAAACTTGATCAAAAACCCATTCAACAGCAGTATAATTGTATATATCTGGGATTTTAGCTTGATGCTCAACTTTCATGGAAACCGTAGCTGGATGCAGTCAAGCTGAAATCCTCATGCTTCTAAATTTTAAGGTGTGTGTCTGATTGTACTGGAAATGTATTTTCAAAGGAGATAGTTCCATAATTGTATGATGCAAATATGTTGGAAGTGTTCAAAGATCCCATCTATGGAGCTTATGCAGAATTTTTATGGGATTCATTCTGATCTACACAGTACACGTACATCTCTCCTGAAAACTTAAACAAGGTTGCTTTCTATAGAAACCTGAACCTATGCTGTTCTTGCTTTACACTGGTCAAAAAATTATTTTTTAAAAAGGTAACAACTGCAAACCTCACAGGAAACCTCCGGGATACATGCCAAGCTATTTTGCACACCTATGGAATTAATTCCAAGGTTCTGTCAATCTACTCCACCAAACAGCTGTTTTAAAGATGTAAAACAATTTAAAAGGTGTTTGAAACACATTTTAAAATTCAAAATGGTGGGATTTCAATTAAACATCTTTCAATATTATATAAAGTGACACTTGGTGTAGACAACATTTTACATTCCTTGTTGTTGCTACCTTATTAATTTACTATCCTATGGCCTAATATAATACCATTGCTTTTTTGGATGGGAGTTTTAGTATTGCCCCACTATATCAAAGATTTTGTATCTGAAACTAGTGAAATTGAGGATATCTTCCACTATTTATTAAGCTGCACATCTATAATTCTCCAAGCCCCAAATTTCTTGTCTATATCCTCTGTTCTTTGTCACATACCCAATCCCAATATGTGCACTGCTAGGAGGCAGTGATATTTTTACTATGCTGGTTGCAAAATTTACTTTGACTGCTCAAAAAGTGAGTCAGGTGCCATCCCCAACCCCTCAAGTAAGTTAAATAAAATGGTCTCTTATCTTTCTACACTTCTTCTGTCTAGGTTCCTTTATGGTGTGAGGTTAGTGTGCCTTTTGTACTAGAAGTGTGCCTTTTGGTAATTCAGGTCTGCTATTTCATAAACGACAAGTTAAAGCTAATTTTGCATTTTCCTGTTTCTTTGCTGTGTAGTAAATTGTGATAGCTCATGGCTATAGACAATAAAGTTACAGTTATAGTGTGAGGAATTTGATTTTTAGTTTAAAAAATGTTGGTTCTAGCACTTGCTTATCCAATGTCAGAACAATTTGCTGGGAAATCTGTGATATGGCATTACTTTTTCAGTGAATCTTTTCACCTTTTCATTTTGTAGTTTGAATAGGGTTGCAGGTCAGGAGTTAACAAATGACTTTCTTCATTGTAGGCCAAAGTGAAGAGGAGTCAGTCCTTTATCTGAAATGTCGCCTTACTGATGTCCTTCAGGAAACTCTCAAGATTCCCCTAATCAATGAAGCCAGGGAGAAGGCTCTGGCTATTGCAGCACAACAACAGATGTCTACTTTGGAGTATGAGCGAAGAAAAGTCACAGGGACACTTGAGAGCAGCAGTGTTCGAGTTGCAGTTGCGGCTTTAGGACTCTCAAGAGTTGAGGTAAAAACACTATGGGTTTAAAATATAAAACAAAGAAAAGAAGAGGGAAAGAAGTAACACCTTTATTTGACTTATTTCAGCATGAGCTTTTGTGGATTTCACTCCATTCCTTCAGATTCACTTATAGAGTAATATTAAAGCCACAGCTGTTTCAGTATAGTTACACAGTTGTATTGGTGGGACAGAATTTAATAAGACAGAGAAAGATCCAAACCCAGCCCATAAACCTCCAAAGAGTTGTTGTAAGAGGATATAGGTTTGTTAAGTAACTGGATTGTTAGTCCTGAGGTGAGAAAACAATAAAATCTGTTTGAAGTAGAAAAATTATTCTGAGGAGTTCTATTGTATGTGTAACAGATGTGACATAGGCCAAGAGACCCTTGCCTCCGTTCATAGCTCTTGTAATGGATTGAAATCTAGGAATATATCTTAGTTCAACAGTTTCTCTGTCTAATCTTGCTTTGATTATTTTTGTTGTTGTTGTTGTTCTTGAACAAAAACAATGTCCTGGAAGGTTGAAAACCTCCATGACTTGTTTGTGAGTACAGTGGTCCCTCCAAATTTGCCGAGGTTATGGGCAAAGGACCCCATGAATGTGGAAAAACTGCAAATAAAAAACACTATTTGTTTTACCTAAGAGAACACCTCTCTAGAAATCTCTAGACATACCAGTGCAACTCTATGGTCAACATCTGCCAGAGGTTGATCATAGACCCATGTTGGAAGACCTACAAATGTCTAGAGAAGTGTTTTCTCTAGGAACTTCTAGGTTCTCCAGCACAACTCTATGATCAACTTCTGGCAGAGTTGCACTGGAAGACCTAGAGATTCCCAGAGAGAACATATTAATCAAAACTGCAAATAATCAAATCCTCAAAACTCAAAGCCGTAAATGTGGAGGGCCAACCTTACTGGCATTTCTCATGCCAGATTTGTGTCCATTTGTCCTCTTGCACAAAGACTGTCTTAGCAAGGGGATAAATGCAAGGGGATAAATGTTTACACATCTGACAGTAGATATTAATAGAGATGCAATTTCTCATTAAACAATATTTTAAACAATTTTTTTCTCACTGTGAGAAAGTCTTCATAAACTGCCCAGTTTTTAAAAATCTTTTTACAGTTTGGGATTTATTCTGTAAAAATTCTCATGTGATAGGTTTTTTTTCTTCAGAAAATCATTTCATTATAATGCAATACAATTTTAAAAAAAACTCCCCTAAGTACCATAATTCCATCTCCCAGAAACCATTTTAGTAAGTGAAGTGGAAGCTGCTCTCAAAGTATAGTGAGCGATAGGTCACCAGGAACAGACAGCATATGATATATTTGATTTTGTGATATGGAATACTGTTTGTTTCCAAAATGTTGCCAAATATCCTTCTATTTTCTACTTAAGCAAAATTAAGTACACTAAATCCAGTATATAATACACCCAGGAGTCTGAGTAGAATAGACTGATATATTCCTTCTTAAAAGACCACAAAAAGTCATGTGAACCTGTACTCTCAGATCAAACTCTAATGCTCTGAATGATTCAGCTGTATGTCTCTTCTCTGAATGAGCCAAAAGTGTGTGTCTTATCATTCTCTATGGTGTGACCATTTGGGAAGGTGAGGTCATGCAAGCAGCAGAGTGTCTTATTCTGACAGGGATTTGGCCTTTCTTTGGAATTTTTTTTTTTTGACCTTTGGTTTTTAATTTTGTTTGTTTTTGAACAGTTATATTTTAGTATTAAATACCTTGTAATTCCTCTGGAGGATTCTTTTCATTTTGTACTCTGACTTCCACTTGAGGTACCCTTTGCCTGTAGGAGTATTAAACTCTTGAAAAGCATGATGTATTCAAAAAGTAGCCATTAGTATTAAATCTTCAGAACTGACCAAGATGAATGAATTATACATTATCTTAATATTTTTGAAAGTTTTGTTTGTAAAAGTGGATGAATTTTCTTAAAGTTGCACAAATTATTTTAATAAGAACTTTCCAATTTTTTTACAGAAAGGTGTTCTCTCCAACTGTCCTAATTTCTCTGAAAAACATATTGAGTACACTGTTGAAGTAAGCATGCCTGAGTGTTTTGAATTCCCTGCAAAAGTACATATACCTGTGTTGGCATCAAGCAGGGTTAATCCTACACAGCCAGGAGTTAAAGTTCAGCAGTCTACAGAAAAAACAGGTAACAAGCATTTGATTAGTAAGTTTAAGCAACATTCTGTTAAAACATCCTGTGAAACTCTTTCACACGATCTGCTAGGTTTAATGCTGTGATCAAAAACATTATCTAATCAACAAATAAATTCAGGATTTTGGAGTGAACTGAGTGTGCCTTGGGGAGGCACTGATCTCCTGATCATCATCTCCATGTTCAAGCCTCACTTTATCACAAGTCTGTTCTATACGTTAAGACTTAATAGTAAGTAGTAAGATAGTAAGATAAAAGAGCAGGACAGACCATATTTTTGTTTAGTCGGCAACGGTGATAGCTAGGCTTCAGTGGTATAAATGTACATAGATAGCTGTATTGTTTACAATATTCCAATGAGTGATTAAATAGAATGGTTCTAATGCTTGTGAAGTGCTGCTGCTTTATTTTATTTCAGGTTCTACCTGGATAATGTAAATGACCTTTCTTCTAATTATTGTATTTTAATATAGTATGTTTTCATGCTTAATCAATAACAGGTCAATACTCTGTAGCTGAACTAAGCATGGTTATTAGCTTTAGATTAAATCTATCATTTTAGTTGGCAACAATTTTATCTTTGTTAATAAGTTAGCTAGCTAGTGGATTGTCTCTAAACTTAGTTACTTCATTATCATGTGGAGATGACCCTGGACTCTGAAAAGATATGCTAGCAGAACCCATTATCTGGTAGATTCTACTAAGCTGGTAACATTTCATGTAGGATCCTGGTGGCTGACTTCATATTTTGTTTCTGAGAGGATTTACACTAGCTAAGTAGAGATACTTGGCCATAAGGAGACAAATTGGCCCTCTGTAGCTCAAAATAATGTGGGACCTAATGGTTTGCCATCTAATTATATCCACCCTATTACTAGTATTTAGAAGAAGACTGGAACTTGGAAGAGCTAGCATGAAAGAAGGAGCATGAAGGGAATGCCATAATCATGCCAGACTAATGTGATCTCTCTTTTTTTTTTTTTTGATAAAATTATCAGCTGGGAATGGAAATGCTGTAAATATAGCATATTTTCATTTCAGTAATGCCTTTGACAAGGTTATTATTATTAACCTTTCTTTATATAGCACTGTAAATTTACACAGTGCTGTACATACAATCTTATAAATTAGATGGTTCCTTTCCCTCAAGCTTACAATCTAAGAGAGACAACACAAAAAGAGAAGAGAAAGGTGGTGGGAAAGGGGATGAGGTCCAGTGGTTCTTCTCTCCCTCTGGGACCTGGACTAAGGCAGATGACTGCAGGGAGGGCTAGGGTTCTTAAAGGTTCCCCATGATATTCTTGCAAACATGCTAGTAAAATGGGTACTACACAATGGGCCGATCTAGACGTGCCAAAAGAGGCGTGTCTAGGGCTAAATAAGGTGCAAATAGGGTTTGGGAGGGCGTAGCTCCTATGAACCCTAGTGCATATGGGCGCTGCCATTATTAAATAGCGGCGTCCATACGGATGCGCTATGATGTTGTCATGGCGCGCACAGCTTTTAGGCACGCTGTGCACACCATGACACGCCCTTTTAGGCACGCCCTTTCCACGGTGCAAAAAAGAGCTCCAAATGGATCTCTTTTTTGTGGCGGGTCTTTGCCGTGGCCTTTAAATGGCCGCGGCAAAGACCCAGGGAGAAAGGGGCCGCCGCGGTGGCCCCTTTCTCCCTTCAGCCCCACCGAGGGAAAGCTGCACCCCGCTTAGAGGCGGCGGGGAAGCGGCAGTTTGCCACTTCCCCATGGCCTCTGGAAGCGGCGGGATGGGGCTGTGGAGGCTGCTGGTGTGGCAACCTTGGCCCTATCCCGCTGCTTCCTGGGGCGAGTACGGACTGCCCCCTTTTGGGTGGTCTGAAAAGCCCCAATGTGACTGTTAGGTGCATTTATAATTGGTGGACTGGCCAAACCCAGTCCTCTTCATCTTGGAGAGAAGTGATTAGTGGGGTGCCACAGGGTTCTGTCCTGGGTTCAGTGCTATTCAACATCCTTATCAGCGACTTGGATGAAAGAATAGAGGGCATGCTTATCATATTTGCAGATGACACAAAGTTAGGAGGAGTAGCTAATACCCCAGAAGAGAGGAGCAAATTAAAAATGACTTTAATAGATTAAGGACCAAAACTAACAAAATGAACTTAAACAGGGGGAAATGTAAGGTTCTGCACTTAGGTAGAAAAAGTGAAATGCGTAGATATAGGATGGGGGACATCTGCCTTAACAAGACAATATGTGAAAGGGATAAAGGACTTCTAGTATAAGACAAGTTGAACATGAGTCAACAGTGTAATGTATCAGCTAAAAAGGCCAATGTGATTCCAGGCTGCATCAATAGAAGTATAGTATCTAGATCAAGGGAGGCAATTGTGCCACTCTATTCTGCTTTGGCTAGGCCCCACCTGGAATACTGTGTCCAGTTCTGGGCACCACAATTCAAAAAGAATGTTGACAAGCTGGAGCGTGTCCAAAGGAGAGCAACTAAAATGGTGAAAGGTCTGGAAACTATGCCCTATGAGGAACGACTTAGGGAGCTGAGAATGTTTAGCCTGGAGAAGAGAAGGTTAAGAGGTGATATGATGGTCCTGTTTAAATATTTGAAGAGATGTCATATTGAGGAAGGAGCGAGCTTGTTTTCTGCTGCTCCAGAGAAAAGGACCCGGAACAACATTAGGAGGAACTTCCTGAGAGTAAAAACAGCAGTGTTCCATGCTGGGGTGTCACCTGGTGCAGGGAGGGTGGTACTTTGGTGGGCTGGGACTCCAGGGAGCAGGGCCAAATGGCCACACCCTCTTCCTCCCTGCCCAGGGCTGCTTGACTTGTGAGTAATGCAGTGCTGGCCATGGAGGTGGGGGTACACTGGGCCCTTTTCCTCCCTTGTGCTGTTTTACTTGCATGTAAAACACTTCTGGGCAAGAAGGTGGGAGTGTCCTGGGACCTCTTCCCCACCCACCATGCAGTTGCATGCAGGGGATTGAGCTGGGTGGCCTTGTAGTCTCTTCCAAACCTCTGATTCTATGAACCAGATAAGATACTTAAGCATACAGATACGTGGTTAAATCTCAAAGTCAGGATCATTCATGCCATTCTGATTTCTGTTTTGTTGTAAAAGCAGGACCATGAAGAAAGCTGACCAGAAGAGAATCAGCTTGTTTGAAAATTGTGCTGGATGAGAGTACTGTGAATACCATAGACTGCCAAAATGATTATTGAGTGGATCCAAGAGCAAATCTAGCCTGAACCCTATAAGCCAAATTAACTAAACCAAAGCTATCATATTTTGGGCATATCCTGAAACAGCATGACTTATTCCAAAAGACTAAAATGTTTGATAAAGTAGGAGGCAACCATAAAAGAAGAAAACCACACTACAGGCAGATAGAGTTAGCGAAGGAAACCAGTCCTGAGTAGGCAGGATATGTAGAGGGCTGTTGATGACAGGGTTGTTTTAGAGGGTCCTCCTTCATAGAGTATCGATAAGATGACAATAACTTGACGGCAATTAGCAACAAAAGCAGTACAATCCTACATTAAACATAAATAAATACAATCCTTATTTATTTTCAATTTTTAAATTCACATGCATAATCTTTTCTAAAACTCCCAATTACAGTTATAAATAAAAACAAACTTATCATAAAAATACCAAAACATATTGAATCTGGAAATGGAAGAATATACATTTCAGCTGAAAAGTCTTGCATCCGTGTACTTTTGTGTATCCCACTTATATTTGTAATCTTATGTCTCTCAACCAATGCCCTTTCAGTGTTAAATGTGTCTATAATAAGGGATTCTGCCAGTGTAGAAAATTTGGAATAATGAATTTTGGAGCTAGAGGTGTTATCTAATTTAAATTGGATGTCTTAGGAGCTAGAATAGTAAAAGAATCTCAAAGATGCTAAAGCAGTAGTTGCTGGGCAGAAGTCTCTTCCAATCCTCATTTCATTCTCCTTGAAGTAGCACTCAGTATACAACCACTGCAGCTGTATCATGAGCAGTTGGCAACAAGTGGCTACATCTAAGAAATGGACTCAGATTTGAAGTGTAAAGATTATCCAGATATAATTGTGAGCATCAATAGGCTAAATACCTAAATAAAATGTGATATATTGTTGATGGCACCTTTATTTAAGTTCACAATAAATACAATGGGTACAGGAAGGGCGGTATACAAATAAACTTTTATTATTATTATTATTATTATTAACCAGAGCCAGCTGTCCTCCAGTTAAGTTTTCAGTGTAATGTATTGCAAAAGGGCTGAATGTCATGTTCCAATTTATTATTTAAGCTAGCATATCATTCATAATATGTTGATTTGTATGGTTGTTAAACCTAACTTTGATCTATTTATTGTCACTGCTCAGTGTAGAAGAAATATTTATATATTTAACAACATTGTCTAGAAAGCACAGTTTTCTGAATATTTCTGTAAGAGTGTATGCTAACATCCTCAGACCAGTGTGATGTAGTGGTTTGAGCATTGAAGTAGGATGCTGGAAGAGTAGGGTTTGAATCCCTGCTCAGCTATGAAAACCTTCTGGGTGACCATGGGCAAACTTTCTCTCACTCTCAGATTTTCCCAAGAAAGCCATGTGATACATTTGCCTTAGGATCACCATAGGTCAGAAATGAGTTGAAGGTACGCAACAACAACAGTAACAAATATATAAAAATATGACTTCATCTTATTTTAAAGAAATGATTATAATCTCTCTATATTCCTTATGAATTTTTCCTCACACAATTGTTCAATGTTAATTGTAATCAGAAATATCTTTGATTTCAAAGTAATTTCCTGGAGCTTCAGACATGTTCTCCAATACAGTGTTATCATGATCCTGTTTTTACGTGTGTTTGGCAATGGTCCCTGGGTGGCATATTTTATTTTACATAGAGTGTGATACAGGGGAAGGTTCTCACCCAAGTTTATCTGATTTTGCTTTAGTAATATACTTTTATTTTTCTGATTTTTATGTGTTCTTATTTTCAGACATTCCAAAATGCATATTGACGAAATGCATATTGGTGTTGACATCACAGATTAGCAATAATTCTGGAGGTACTTATGGAATCGTGTATCACAATTGACCTTAGAAATAGGTGCCCACCTCCAATATTGTAGCAAAAACCACATCTGGATGCACATTCAAATGTGTGACAGTTACACCACTACATGCATTTATATTTGCATATATCTCTTGCTGGGAGACAGCTGCTTTTACACTAGAATTACCACAGACCTATCAATATTGCTTGTACTGCTTAACCCAACATACAATGAATGCAGGATAAATACTTACTGCCCACTGAAGTGGAAATGAATGGTTTGCAAATGGAAGCTGTGATGTTTGAGTTCATTACATATTCTCTTTGGATTTCTATATTTTGTGTTCTTAAAATTTGGGTAGAAAAACAAGAAGGCAAATGTACCATGAAAAATAGCCATCCATGAAGATGCAAATACTGTTATGGGGACATTCACACCATGGAAATAAACTGGTTTGGAGCTGATTTTGTAAGATGGAGGCAGAGATTCTTAAAGATTCCTAGCTACACCGCTTCATAATGGGGCAAGGCGAAACAGAAGAGCTTTAAGCTTGCAGAACCACAGAGAATAACAGGGAGCTTGCTGTGTTATTAGTAAAAATAAGTTAATTAAACATAGGACACTGACATAGACAAAGTAACAGACTGAAACCAGGCACCTAAAACTATACTGGAACATTGGGAGAGGGAGCAATCATGAAGCTGAACTTTAGTCACCTACAGCCTCATTGAGCTTCATTATAGTATTAACTTACACACTCTGGGAGGCATAAGTCGAGTTTTTAATGATCATTTGATATATGTGATGTATATGAAGAGTGGGGGAACATATCAAGGGGAAACATGATAGGCAGAATGGAAAGTTATACCCGATGAGCAGTGCCAGACAAGCTAATTGGTCCACCTGTATATGCTATGAAGTAAGCTAAGTCTTAAGAGTGCCTGCAAAATACTGATCTGGGTCCCAAATCTTTTGGCACCCACTTGGTTTTCTGTTTTTTGTCTGAAAATAAACTTGGAGCTCCAAACCAAGAAATGGTTGTCTGGATTTCGTTCTGTTCCAGTTTGTGACTGTGGGCTAGGACAGAGCTCCACAGTTTATTTCCATGATGTTTACACTCACCCTGATTGCAATCGATGCCCAGTTAAACCAGTGCATTTGGCACCAGACCCCTTAGTGGCTCTTTTTTAAAGAGTTGCAATGATCCACATCTTTGGTAGTGTGAGTACACTATTGAATCGGTTCAGATCACACTGCATCGTTCCCGGAAATGAAGGTGCCTCTGTTTTAAATTGATATGTGAATGACAACAGGGTAAAAATGGCATGGAGAGATTCAATCAAGTAAATGTAGTGAGAACACTGAACTGATTCTGAATCGGTTCTGGATTGGTGCAAAGATGCTAATCTCTTCGTTCAAAAAAGTAAGTGTGAATGACCCACTGATGTGCCATGAATCCTGAAAAATATGAGTTGAATCTGGATTTAGCAGTGTGCCGCTGAGCTGGTGGAAGTGGACTTTCTTGTCTGGTACTCCTCCACAGTATCCCCTCTATGCCCTGAAAATACTACACAGAAGGCTGAGAGACCCCACTGAATAGATAAGGTGTTCTGTGTGGTCAAAGATTGTTCATAAAAACTAGAAGAAGCATCTTCCACGAATTGAGCCTTTCATTAATGAAAAGAAGATTGTGGATCTAACCCAATGTGTGCATAAAACATGCACAAGCATACTAGTACTACTACAAGTGGTGGTGTTGATAAAGACATGCAATCTAAAAATATTCCTATTGTTACTGTTCATTAAAGGTGAAAAAGGCTGCTAAAATTTCTGCGTACAGTGAGTTTGCTACTGAAATATTGAATGCATTTAAACTATATATCTTTTAATTTGAATATTTTCTGTGCTCAGTTGTCTTGTGTGAATGATAAGAGATGCTTATAATCTAATTCAGGGGAAATATATTTATGAGCCAGGAATAAGTGAGTGAGTTTTATTACTTGTATAACTGACAAATGTGGGACATTTTTGTGGAAGATAGCCAGTGGGGATAATAACTCGGTGACAAAACAGAAAAGAGGTAATAAGTCATAAATTAGGAGGTCATTAATCTTGCCTTTATGAAAGAACAAGCTAATTTATTTCAGAGAAGTTTGAACCTGAGGTGCAATCTATAATCTATTTGATAGCTTAGTAATTTTCGAGGCACATAATGTAATGTTGTGTTATTCTTTCTCCTGAAGATGAGTTTTTTAAAATGCATGAGAGTCTAAACAACAGAAATACCAAGTCCAGAAATTGTAGTACTTGTGTGTTTGCAGCTAACACAACTGAAAGCCATTTTGTAAGAGGAGAACCAAATTATCAGTTACAATAGGTAACCAATGTAACTGGGTACAGTGGTCCCCTGGGATACGAAGCCCCCGGGGAACGAAATCCCCGGGAGCCGAAACCGCCGGGGGCGAAAAAAAGCCCCCAGGATGCGAAGAAACCCCTGGGATATGAATGAGAAAAACCGTGCGGCCCCTTTAAATTGGCCGCGTGGTCCGGCAAAAATAGCGGTCCCCCGGGAAACGAAGAGTTCCAGATTACAAAAGATTACCTTCGTAACCCAGGGGACCACTGTATTAGTTACTGTATTGTATTTCCCAAGAAAGTAGTGGATAAACAAAAAAGAGTTATCCAAATTTTTGAGGGAAGTACATTTATCTTTTTTGTGTTGTCTCAGAAGTCCCATTGCTTTCAGTGAGACTTGCTCCATGTAAGTGCCTATAGATTTGAAGCCCTAGTCATGTGGTCTTTTAAAATACTAATGGTGTTCTTCAGCTGCCTAGACCTTCATTATGGACCTTATTGCACTAACAAAATCATGTTCAGAATGGGATTTAAAACAGATTTAAATTTTAAAAAGCCTACAAACTCGGGAAGTTTATCATACAACATTGCTTCAAATGTGAAATAATGCAAAAATACCCTGTTTCCCAGAAAATAAGACATCCCCAGAAAATAAGACCTAGTAGCAGTTTTGCTGAATTGCTAAATATAAGGCCTCCCCCGAAAGTAAGACCTAGCAAAGTTTTTGTATATAAATAGATATACAATATATAATAATTTTTTTTGTTCAATAATAAATGTGAATTCTTATTCATGGAAAAATAAGACATCCCCTGAAAATAAGACCCAGTGCGTCTTTAGGAACAAAAATTAATATAAGACACTGTCTTATTTTCGGGGAAACACGGTAAACCAAAGTAATATTGAGAAAAACAGCAACATTTTATTTTTGGGAAATTCCGAAAATAAAAAGCTGCCATTTTGCTCTGTTTTACCTTTGGTTTATTTTGAAATTATTTCACTTTAACAGTAATGTCATGTGATACAACTTCCCGCATTTTCAGTTTTTTTAAAAAAATTAAATCTAGTTTACATCCCGTTTCTGAACAGGATTTCGCTAGTGTGATAAGGTCCTATGTCACAGCCTTCCTATAGCTCAACAGGTAGACTTGAGAAGCTGAAGGCTACAGTAGATAAGAGGGAGATATGCTTAAAAAAAAAAAGTTAAAAGCAGTTGTAGAAGTTACCAGATCATACTGGGCCCATGGTGTTGGAGAAGATAGGGCTGGCTTTCCTGCTCTAATTTTCCTAATCTAAAAATAACATCATGGACACAAATACAATTTGATATGTAAATATTTTTCATTGTAGGTCAAATAGTTTCTTCAGAGGTAAACATGAAAATTACATGGAGTAAAAGTTTTTTTGTTTAAAAAAAAACATCACTATCCACAGTCTTCCCACCCCCACTGTTACTTTTAGTTTTAAAAAAGAACTGCAGATCTTGTTAATATCTGGTTGCCCTCAACAATCTAGTTTGAGTCTGGATTCACACATATGTCTGCATTTATAGAGGCAATTCTGCCTATTTAATGTGTCCTTGGAATCTTCCATCCTCCCATTCATTTTAGCAAAATAAGAATTGCTATTTCTGAAAACTTTCTTGAGCAGCTCCTTTATAATTATCCTTTACAATGAGGTTTTCCAAGCCTTGTTTTGCCCCCACTCCCTATACTAGAAGTGGGTGTCTCATCTCTTCCTGCGTCATTTTAGGGACTAGATGGCAATACTTTTCTAACTTTTATTTAAAGGGTTCCCTGTAAGGTTTATGAGAAGGAGATAATTAACTTGTAAAATCCAAATCTTCCATCTTCTTGCTGTGTCACTTCATTTGCAGCAACCTTAGAATTGCTTCTGTTGCAGGTGATATGGTAAGCCAGTAGTCTTGGTGTGTGTTGTCAGCTGCATAAACATCTTTATAAGGTTTGCAAAGACAAGTTCTAAAAAGGAATGCATTCCCCCAAAGGATATCATGGTATTAGCTCTAGTGTAGAACTGACAGTTTAATAACTGTATAAACAAAAATACTGGGGACAGGGAGGGCAGTAGCAAAAGCCTGTTAGCTATTTTTCTGAATTCTAACTTCCTCTGTTTAAAAGCTGAGAAATCAAATGCATTCATTTATTCTGTGTACATAATCCTAAAAAAAATACTTCCTGATAATTTTCTCTCCACAGAAGATGATGCTGTTGAGGTTCCTATGATGTTTAGACCACAGTATCCCGGCCGATATCCTTGCAATATTCTTCTGCAGTCCAAATACGACATCCGGCTCTTTACAGTAGAGTGTGTTGTGAATACAGATACTGCTGAAGCTGAGCTAGAATTTGTAACTCCAGCATATCATGCAGTCACTCAAGACATTCCAGTAGTATGTCCATTTTGCTTCATGAAACTTACATAACCTAGTTATTAAGTTTAAAAAGCTGTTTTAGCAAAAACAGAATATATTTCTGTAGACAGAAGAAAAAGGGTGGGTGTGGGTGGAAGCTCTTCCTGCATTTAGGTAATGTTACTATAAAGGCCTTGTAAAAAAATTGGTGTGAATACACAATTACAAAACTAAAAATAATAGAAGAAACTTTTTAGTATACAGTAGAATTCAAAAACATAGATGTGTTAGGCTGGACCACTATGCAAAGGGATTTTGTAGCACCTTTGAAATTGAGAGAAAGAGATTGGTAGCATAAGCTTTCATAGGTCCAAAACACACTACAGAAATAATGTAGTTTGAGACTGCTTTGACTGCCCTGGCTCAATGCTAGGGAATTCTGGGAATTGTAGTTTTGTGAGACATGTAGCCTTCTCTTTCATACAGCCCTAGTGCCGTAATAATAAATAATAATAAACTACAATCTACAATCTATTATTATTATTAATAATAAACTACAATAATAAATTACAATCCCCAGGGTTCCCTAGCACTAAGCCAGGATGGTTAAAGAGATCTCAACCTGGATTATTTCTGCAGTGTGGTTTGAACCATAGATTTAAAACTACTTCATCAAATGCATATTTTAAAATTTTTTAAAAATCCCCAAAGCAAATCTTAATTTAGCCATCTTATATAATGGACACCATTTACTATGCCTTTGTATATAGTGGGACTTGAACGATGGATGTGGGTATCCACAGGGGGTCTGAAGCCAAACCATAGTGGGTACCAAGGGCTCACTGAAATATATGTCCTGTACATTTTACCTTGGGATATGAAAATGTATCAGTGTTTGATTTTGATAAGTTTCTCTGATTCATACTTGCATTTCCTCCTCCTACTCTTTGTAGGTCTAGCTTGACATCATAATCTGATTGCTAGACATTGTGTTTTTCCCCGACAGTAAAATCTGTGCAGTTTTAAAAACTCATTTTCCTAATTATACATTCATTTGTATAATTACCTAGTCTACCCTCAAATGTTTCCCTATTTGAGTAAAACATGTTTCCGAGTATCTTTTTTTGATTATGCGAAATTCAGCTTTACAAATACAAAATAGGCCCACTGTTTTAGGTGCATGTAATTTCTCAGAAATCTTGTAACCCTTGCAAATATGTAAATGCTAAAGGCAAATTGTAGATGTTCTTGGAACAGATCTTGCGATGAGCAGAAATAGTTTTTGTCAAAAACAGTCAAACCTAATAAAATTCTCTCCAGCCTTTCTTTTTAAAACCATATGTTTAGGATGAGGCCTTTAGTTTAGCCTAACTAAAGCTTAGCAGTTAAGATGTCAGTTCTGACAATGGAAGATCAGAAGGTTGGCAGCCCAAGTGCTGCAGGATTGGGGGAGCTCCTGTCACTAGTCCCAGCTTCTGCCAACCTAGCAGTTCGAAAGCATGCAAATGTAAGTAAATAAATAGGTACCATTCCAGTGGGAAGGTAACAGCATTTGGTGTAGTTATGCTGGCCACATGACCACCAGAATAGTCCTTGTACAACACATCTAAGTCTTCATATCCTGTTGTCATTAAGAGGTATTTCTTATTACAGAGTTATAGAACTATGATTCCACTTTAACTGCATGGCTCCATCTTGTGTAATCCTGGGATATGTAGCTTGGTGAGGCACTAGATTTCTCTGGCAGAGGATTGTAAATAGTCCTCCCTAAACTACAAATCCCAGGAACCTATAGCATGCAACCATGACAGTCAAAGTGGAATCATAGCATGATAACATTGCAGTATAAAAGGGCCCCAGGTTTAAGTATGTGTTTCTATATTTCTTGTTAATTTTAGGCTGGAACAATTCTTTCAGAACATGGTCCTTTTGTTTGTTGATTAACAAATCAACAAAATATCATTAACTCCCCCCTCCCCCAAAATTGTAAAATATGGGTATACCAATGTTGCATTAAAAGATGTGTTTCTTTTGCTAACCAATTGGTGTACAGAGTTTTTTTTTTCAAAAAAAAGAAAATGTTGTGCCTTTAGAAATTTCATTTGGATGCTTGCTTTTTTTTTCAGACTAACATGAGTCAACAAGATTGGAAACTGAAAGCTATTATTAAGGGATGCGGTTTTTATGGGCCCTCTCTTATATATGTAGCCCCGGGTGAAACAACTCCCTACACTCTCATGTATAAGCCAACTGCAGAAGGTGAAACCAAGGTAAGAGAACAAAATGTCATGTTTTGTGATTGAGAATAGCTTTCATACAGGAACAAATTATAGGTCTAGTGTGACCTCCATAAGCTCTATTACACACCAGTATCCTTAAACATATCCACCATATAGAACTGACATTGTAAACCATTTTGTGGTGATTTCAAAGCAGAGGCAGCCATAGTTTGTTGTTGGATATTGTATAAAGTACATTTTGGATCCCTTCCAAGTTAGTCTAGCTATATGTTCAAAATCAAGAAACCTGGGAAAGCAACTGGGTTATGGGTTCTTCATTGAGCTGATATTTTCTGAGGCCCTTGTCTTCATTGAGAAGAAAGTAAACTTCTTACAGTGAAGCCCTCATGAAAGATTCTGTCAAGATCAAAGCTAATATTTGGATTTTTTCGAGTTCCAAAATTTAAGCCTGGCATATATGAACTAAAAAGATTGAAGCGATCTGATGGAAAGTGCATTTTGCTTACCAGTGAATAACTACAAAGACAGTCCAAACTTCAGGACTGGAGGGAAACTCTTCCAGATCAGAATAGTGTTTCCATACAGACTTGAACTGCAGAACCTGCAAGGAAGAAACCATGGGATAGGGTGTGGAGCACCACTGACAGCACATCCATTATTGCCATCACCACCCACAAGAACACCAGCACCACTAGCTGGGGGCTAGAGAAAGGCAGGCAGGGAACAGAGCCTTTGTTGTTCCTGCTGTTACCACAGCCCATGAGAACTCCCACAGCCCAAGCTGAGGACCAGAGAGAGGAGCAGGCAGTGAGAAAGGCAGGATAGAGCATCCCCAGTGCAGTGAGGAGGCAAGGGTGAACCTCCTTGCAAGAACCTCTCATCAAATAAGCCCTATAACAACCAAAAATGAAAATTAAGGCAGGAATTGAACACCAAAAAGAACAACAACAAAAAAGGAGTCACAGGAAAATCACAAATATACTGTTGATCCAAGGTACAGGAAAAAAAAATCAAAAGATGGGAAGTCAAGCAGCAGATATGTTAAGACAAATAGTATTTGAAGCAGAACTAACCATATTGTAGGGATGTGGAATGTGAGAAGTATGAATCAAGGGAAGCTAGACATAGGGCCTGAACAGACAGGCCAAAATAAAGCAGCTTCGGGCCACTTTGGAGGTGTGCTGTTTAAATGATGCACACGTCTTAAGAGGCTAGAAGCCATGCCGAAAGCTTTAGTGCAGCTTCCGGCCTCTTGGGACATATGCATCGTTTAAACAGCACGCCTCCAAAGTGGCCCAAACCTGCTTTATTTTAGCCTGTCTGTTTGGGCCTATAGTTAAAAAGGAAATGGAACACATAAACATACCAATAGTAACGGTGTTAGCTAAAATGGACAGGAATGGGTAATTTTGATTCAGATAACACAGTGTTCTACATAAGAAATGAAAAGAAATAATGAAATGGGGTAGCTTTCAAAGCAATCAAAGGATACCATGCAAAATTGGACTGAATCATGTCAATAAGACTTCAGGGGAAACCTATAAATACTATTGTAATTCAAGTATATGCACCAACTCATAGATGCAAACGAAGAAGCAGAAATTGAAAGGTTCTGTGATGGAGGCCAGGATGAAATTGACAATACATCAAACAGGATTGCTTGATAATGCTAAAATAGGAAGCAAAGATGATTCAAAAACTGTCAGATGATTCCGAATAGCATCAGGAAATGAAGCAGGAGAGCAACTGATAGAATTCTGTGAGGCAAACAATCTATTTATCATAAATACTTTCTTCATACAGTCAGAGAGGAGACTATATATGTGGACATCACCAGATGGCCACTAAAAAAAATACATATAGTGTATATAATTGGAAGCAGAAAATGGAGAAGCTCTATTCTTGTGGCTAAAATTAGATCAGGTGCTGATTGTGGCACAGATCATGAACTACTTACATCAAAGATTAAAATAAAGCCGAAGAAGAACACAAAATCAATCATTATACCGAAATATGATCTGAAGAATTTTCAGAATTTACAGATAATATGATGAACAGATTTGCTCTGTTAAGCATAATGACCAGGAACCAGAAGAACAATAGTCAGATGTCAGGGACATAATCACGGACAAATGCAGAAAGACACTCTGTCTAAAAAGAAAGAGAAGAAACAATGAATAAGTGAAGAAATCCTTCAAAGAATAAAGGAAAGAAGAGAAGCAAAAGAAAGGGGAGAAAGGAACCAAACCAGAAATCTGAATGCAACTGTTCAAAGATTTAGTGCACCAAGATTAAAAAGTACTATAATAATCAATGTAGAAAAGTGGAAGACAATAACTAAAAAGGAAAAACACAAGACCTCTTCCATAAGATCCATGAACTCAAAGGAAAATTCAGACCAAGAGTAGGGATGCTCTACATTCAGAAGAGGGACATATTACATGATCAAGTTGAAATAAAAAGATGATGGAAGCAGTATGAAATGAGTGTCACACTGGAAACAATCAATATTTATCCCCATCCACTAAAAAGAAGACACAAAAGATGCAGCAATGATAGGACCATAGCATTAATTTCCCACACAAGCAAAATTATGCTTAAAATTCTGCAGCTTACGCCAATCATATATGGAGGGAGAAATACCAGATTCAAGAAGGATTCAGGAAAGGAAGAGGCTTGCTTTGTAAACATACAAGACCAGATTGCAAACATACAATGGCTTATAGAGTATAACAAGGAATTCCAGAAAAAAATAACAACAACATGTGTTTCATAGACTATAGCAAAGCATTTGACTGCATAAATCATGAAAAATTATGTTTGGCTCTTAAAGACATTGGAGTGCCACTACATTTGATAATCCTGATGAGAACTCTGTATTTAGGACAAGAGTCTAGGGTTAGAATAGAATGTGGAGAAACAGAATGGTTCCCAGTTGACCAAACGGGGGTCAGGCAAGACTGCATTTTATCACCCTATCTATTCAACTTGTATGCAGAAAATATCACATGACGTGTAGGCTTAGAATTGGTAGATGGAGGAGTGAAGATCGGAGGACAGAACATCAACAATCTAAGATATGCAGATGATACCATACTACTAGCAGAAAGCACCATAGACTTGGATCAGTTACTAAAGAAAGTCAAAGAAGAAAGCCTAAAGACAGGCTAATGTTAAATATAAAGAAAACAAAAATAATGACCATGGAGCATTTACATAATTCAACCTAGATAATGAAGAAATCAAAATAGTTAAAGAATCCCTATACTTTAAATCAAACATGATCAAGACAGAGACTGCAGACAAGAAATTAGAAGAAGATTAAGAATGGGAAGGGCATCTATGAAAGAACTAGAGTATAAAGATATAATCCTAAAGTGTAAAGATACACAGCTGAACACAGGTCACAATTGTCCAAGCCATTGTATTCCACATCACAATGTATGAATGTGAGAGTTGGACAGTGAAGAAAGCAGATAGGAAGGAAATCAACTCATTTGAGATGTGGTGCTGGGGAAGAGTGATGAGGATACTATGGACAGCCAAAAAGACAAACAGATGGGTCCTAGATCAGATTAAACCTGAACTTTCCCTGAAAGCCAAGATGGCTAAATTGAGGCTGTCCTACTTTGGCCACTTCATGAAAAGGCATGGCCCATTAGAAAAGCTAATGATACCAGGGAAGGTAGAAGGCAGTAGAAAGAGATGAAGACTATATGCCAGATAGGTAGACTCAATTAGGGAGGCCATGGGTCTTAACCTACAGGACCTGAGTAGAGAGGTTGAGAATAAGGAAACATGGAAATGTCTGATTCACAGGGTCATCATGAGTTGAAGCTGACTTGAAGACAGCTAACAACAACAAAAGAAAGGGAACAGTTAATAAGGGAAAACAGTGTAGTGAATTGGCTTTGGTTTTAAAAGCCACATCCTTTTGTCAAATTATGGTATGGCTTTGTCTGTCAATCTTTTCCTCCCTGCCTTGAGGTGCCATAAGGATTATCCTTTTCCCTGTCCTTTTCTTCCTTTCTAATACTGCATTCCTATACATATTTCCCCAGGAATAAGCCCCCTTGAACTCAGTGGGACAAACTACATAGGATTGCTCTGTTCTTCCTCAGAAGACCAACATACATAGGACTACCCTCTACATTCCTTCCCCTGCCTCTCCCCATTCAATATCCAATAAAACCTGTGTTAACTTATTTGGGAAAAAAAAAATCCACGAAGTATGAGGAGGAAAACTTAGTGAAGTAAAATGGTGAAGAAAGCAAAGGAAGTACCAATTTACAAACTATAGTATTCCAAAATGCAGGACTTCTGGTTCCTTAGAAAAAGAATGAGAAGCCTAGTTATCACTGAGATGGTTTTCATTGTACGGTACTAAATTCTGTCATATCTGGCATTTATTATAAATTTATAGATTTATAAATAAATGTATAAATTTCACTAGCACAATGTACTACTTACAACTAATGGGACACTCATGATAATGATGGTATTTACCCACAGAAAAGCTAGAATTTAAAGGGTGAGGGTTTGGGGCAGGTATCTGAAAAGCATTTTAAAGAAAAGGAGTGGAAGATGGGGGCAATTAGTTTGTAGTACTCCTTATATTCTGGAATTGCCAACCAAGATTTTTCTTGTTTTTGAATTTTTTGGGTTTTTTAGCATAGTATGTATTGCAGTGTATGAATTGTCTTCTATATTGATTATATTTTCCAAATAGCACGAATGTATTAATAATAATTATACACACACACACACACACATTGTTTCCACTTCTTTGTTTTATATTTTTATTTTCATCCTTGTTCTTCCTTCAAGGAACTCATAACAGTGTGCATAATGTGTTGTGTAATAGTTGTCACCATCCAGCCTGATTAGAGCTGTATTAAAGCTGGTGTTGCATTGTACCATCTTTGTTGCTAGAGAATCTGGTTTAATTCCTTAAATGAAAGCTGAAACAGATTTTCCTGTGGCATAGTACTACAACCTTTTTTTCAAGCCTTTTTGTAGTCTTTTAAAATGTTTTCACCCTGTTTATGAATTTTCACTTCTTTTGTTTTTCATAGGGGAAGCTTATTTTACAAAATAAAGCAGATGGCACGGACCATGTTTTTCTACTGAAAGGGATTGCAACAAAACCACTACCACTGGATCATATAAAGATAGAATGTCAAGTTAGACAGATTACAGAGAAAGTCATAATGGTGCCCAATTTTACCAAGAATGAATTGAAATACAAGGTAAAACTGTGGAAGTTTGAATGCAGGTCTGAGTGAGAAAATGTAATTGCTTCGCAGAATAAGAGTTGCCCTACCTCTTCCTCCTCCACCTTCTTCAGAAATGTTCTTGTTAGCCTACAGATTCAGAATGGGAAATAATACTTGGAATCATCTTTTGCTCACTTCATTTGATGACTTCATTTTTAATATGGAAATACTTGCTACTGCAGAATCTGGAAATACTTGCTACTGCAGACTGGCTGTTTTTAATTTTTTTAATAAAATTTTTAGTTTTTTAAATTTTTATTAACGTTAAAACCACATAAACATAAAACCCCCCATAAATCATAGCAGATTTTCCTGACAAAGCAAGACTTACATGTTACATATTTTCATATCAGGTCCTTAAAAACATTCCTATTCCTTTTGTATCTTCTTGTAATTGTGTTTTCGCATTCTTACTTTGGAACTTCTCTAATATCCACTTTATATTTTGGCTCCATATTTCTGGTACTTACATCTATGTATATACAATTCATAAGTCATTTTTTTCTCAGTTCCACCTGATCACAAACGTTGGACCCCACTCTTCCTGCAAATATTTTATCAATGGTTCCCAGTCTTTTTAAAACTCATTTAGTGATTTCTTCCTTAATAGTTGCATATGTTTATTAGACTCCATATACTGTAATCACATAGCTTCCATATCCAATCTTGTATTTCAGGATTTTCTTTCTTTTTCCATTTTGCTGCATATTTGACTCTAGCAGTGGTGGTCATATAAAAAGGAGTTTTCCATATTTTTGTTCCAAAGTGTCATCTATTACCATGATTAATAAATACATTTTGGGGTCCGCCTGACCTTCAATATTTAAAATTTTCACTACATGTTTGTGTATCATATTCCAAAATTCTTTTGCTTTACGATATTTCCACTATATATGATAAAATGTTCTGCTTTCTTTTTCACATTTCCGTCATCATCATCATCATTGCATTTTTAAACATTTTTGCCAATTTGTACAGGGTAAGGTACCAACTATGTAACATCTTACAGAAAATTTTCTTTCAAATCATAGTTTAATGTATATGTTAGTCCCTTATTCCACATTTTTCCCATTGTTGTAAATTTATATCCTCTGTCTTGTGAACATTTTACCATGCAAGATTTTATCACCTCATCATCCAGTTCATATTTCAAAACTGTAGGTGACAAAGCAACCGTGTTGAGATACTTGTAAGACACACTGTAATATGATGCTGAGTATCATAAGAAAATTCTGGAGTCTAGAAATACAGTGAGTGTCATCAGCATACAGATGATATTGAGAACCTTATGAACAAATAAGGTTATCCATAAGAAATGGATAAGATATGAGTGATGGATCTCTCTAACCTAGTCAATAAGCAATGAGTTTTTTTTATTATGTAACTATTTGGATTGATTATATGGAATATGCAAGATTGATTGTTATGTATTTAAATTTAATAAAATTATTTAAAAATAAATAAGATAATCCAGAGATTACATTTAGAGAGAAAACAACATATGGCCCAGAACCGAACCTGTGGAATCCTAACTGAAAGGGGAAAAGAAGAAGACACATGGCTTCCAATGACCATGCTTTTTACTCCAGCTCTTCTCTGGCTTGTCAGATCTTGCATCAAGTGCTTTATGACTAGATTTGCTTAACCTTACTTGAGCCAAGCCTGATTCACATTCATGTGATCAAGAGGGAAAAGGCTACTGGCCAAATGTCTGACCATGCAAGATTAAAAATTGCCCATTCCTTGTTGCCAAAAATAGGCATGAATAGTTAAATGTATAAGCCTCTACAGTCTATGGAATTCTGTGACAGTGATAAGGTAGTGTGTAACTTGGAGAGGGGGAGATTTGCAGCTTCAGGATCACATGGATTCTAAATTATGTGGTTAACATAGGAACTGAACTCTCCCTGCAGAGTCAGAGTCTGGATGGAACTTGTGCCTTGTCTGTAAAGGATTGATCCCCATTTTTTTTTTTTTTGGCTTTATCTGTAGAGTAAGGGTCTAGATGGAGCCTGGATAGAACATGTCCTTCAAAACTAATTATGGGCTAGTCTGAACATTTAAAATACTTCGAATTTCAGTCAAATAGAATGTGTTCTGGCAACATAAAATTCACAGGAGTCCAGGCTTTTTGTGCCCACCCCATGAAAATCTCATTAAACTATGCAGGAAAAGGTTTCAGGGTTTTTACCAGAGTATCAGCTGAAATCCACAAAAATATGCATTATTGCACATGTGGCCATATCTCTGCTTTCCTTGAATTCTGATGGTTGCACATTTTAGCTGATGGAAGATGAACAGATATGACTGGATGTCAATTTGCACAGGAAGATGAAGGCAATTAACCATCAATGTAAATAATAATAATAATAATAATAATAATAAATTTTATTTGTATACCGCCCTTCCTGCGATCAGGGCAGTGAACAGCATAAAAACAAACAATATAAACAATTAAAACATTAAAACAATAGTAAAACAATGTATCAATTACGGTGGCAGTATGTCAAGGTATGTAACCAATGTGGGAGGGGAATCAAGTGTAAGAAAATGTCAGGGGTATGCGTAATCGAACAAGTATGTTTTTAAACCCCTTTTGAATGCGGAGAGGGAAGCAGCCAAACGGAGCTCGGTGGGCAGGGAGTTCCAGAGGCAAGGGGCCAAGATGGAAAAGGCTCTCTTTGAAGTTGTTACTAATTTAGCCTCTGGAACTCTCAGAAGCTGTTGCCCCGCGGATCTAAGTGTGCGGGGCGGATTGTGTGGGGAGAGACGGTCCTTTAGGTACTCTGGGCCCAAGCCATTTAGGGCTTTATAGGTAACGACCAGCACTTTGTACTGAGCCCGGAAGCGAATAGGCAGCCAATGAAGATCTTTCAAAATAGGTGTTATATGGGCGGTCCTGGGAGAACCAGTGACCACCCGGGCTGCCATATTTTGCACTAATTGTAGCTTCCGAGTGTGATACAAAGGCTGCCCCATGTAGAGCGCATTACAGAAATCCAACCGAGAGGTTACGAGAGTGTGTACTACTGTTTCAAGGTCCCTCCGGTCCAGGTAGGGACGCAGCTGGCGTATCAGCCAAAGCTGAAAACAGGTGCTCCTGACCATCGCATCCACCTGGGAAGTAAGGTGGAGCGACGAATCAAGGAGCACCCCCAGACTGCGTAGTGTCCTTCACGGGGAGCGTGACCCCGTTCAGGACTGGTGGAACCACCTCCAACCCTGGGCCGGGGGAACCTATAACGAGTACTTCCGTTTTCTCTGGATTCAGGCTGAGTCTATTTTCCCTCATCCAGTCCATTACCGATTCCAAACAGGCCACGAGAGGAGCGACGCCATCCCTGGTCACTGCATCAGTCGGAGACATAGAGAAGACTATTTGGGTGTCATTAGCGTACTGATAACCCCGCGCCCCATGCCTCCGGATGATCTCTCCCAGCAGTTTCATGTAGATGTTAAAGAGCATGGGGGACAGAATGGCTCCTTGAGGGACCCCAGAGGTAAGGGCCCTCTTATCGGAGCACACGTCCCCCAGCTGCACCATCTGGAACCTCCCAGAGAGGTAGGACCGGGACCACTGGAGCGCAGTGCCCCCGATTCCCACCTCTGCCAGGCGTTCCAGAAGGATACCATGGTCGATGGTATCGAAAGCCGCTGAGATGTCCAAGAGCACCAACAGGGACACGCTACCCCTGTCGATGCCCAGACGGAGATCATCGACCACGGTGACCATGGCAGTCTCAACCCCGTAACCCGCCCGAAAACCGGTTTGAAATGGATCTAGAAAATCCGTTTCATCCAAGATCAATTGAAGTTGGAGTGCAACCGCCCTCTTGATCGCCTTCCCCAAAAATGGCAGCAGCGAAACTGGCCGATAATTATTATAAACCAGGGGGTCGAGGGAGGGCTTTTTCAATATAGGTTTTATGATGGCCAATTTAAGATCTTCAGGGAACTGCCCTTCCCTCAAAGATGAATTAATGATCCGGTGTAACAATGAAGTTACAACTGGTCCCCCCTGTGCCACTAGCCACGAGGGACAGGGATCGAGGGAGCAGGTTGTCTTCCTAAGACTTCTAAGAATCTTGTCCACATCCTCGGTACTGACAGACTCAAACTGATCCAGTACAACTGAGTCCGCGGAAGCTCTCGACACCTCTATTCTGGTTTCTGTTTCAACCCTGGCGTCCAGACCTTCGTTTATCTGAGAGATTTTATCCGCAAAGAAGTTGTTAAATTTGTCACAGCAGGCCTTAGTAGGTTCAAGGAGCTGGTTCGGGGCAGGAGGGAGCTGAGTTAGCTCCCTCACTACCCTGAACAACTCTGCTGGACGCGACTCCGCGGACGCGACACGAGCAGCATAGAACGAATTCTTAGCTGCTTGTATCGCCTCTCCATAGTCCTTCAAAAGATGGTCTAGGAGAGCCTTGTCGGATAAACGCTGGTGTTTCCGCCAGGCGTGCTCTAGCTGTCGCAGGACCCGCTTCCTTGCCCGGAGATCTTCTGTGTACCAGGGCTTCATTTTGGAAGCAGGCCTGAGAGGGCGCTTGGGAGCGATACTGTGTATAGCCCTGGAGAGATCCGTATCCCAGGTGTTAACTAGGGCATCAACAGTGTCGCCGTCACTTCCAACCATATACCCCTCTAGGGCTTCTTGGAACCTATCAGGTTCCATCAGCCTTCAAGGGTGGACCATTCTAATAGGTCCGCCACCCCCGGGGGGGGGGATCTGGGTTGATGCCTTGATGCTTGCCTCCACCAGGAAATGGTCCGTCCATGACAGGGCGGAGATGTTGGTGATTTCCGCCCACGGAATTTCCATGTCCGTGCAGAAGACCAAATCAAGAGTATTCCCCGCAAAATGCGTTGGGCCCATGACAAGCTGAGACAGGCCCATGGCTGTCATGGTATCCATGAATTCCCGAGCTGCACCAGATGGAAAATTGTTGGCCGCGAAGGGGATGTTGAAGTCACCCAGGACTAAAAGCCTGGGAGACTCCAACACCAGCTCCGAGATCAACTGTGTCAGCTCGTTAAGGGAGTCTGTTAGCGCACGGGGTGGCCGGTAGACCAACAGAATCCCTAGACTGTCTCTAGCCTTCAGGGTCAGGTAAATACACTCGATATAGGAAGTCTGACGAACATGGTTCCTGGTTAGAGACAAGGTGTTTTTATGCACCAAGGCAACACCCCCCCCGCCCACCTAACCTGCTCTGGTCCTTCACCGAGTACCCGGAAGGAAGGACCTGAGCCCACACAGCATCCCCTTCAGGCCCCAGCCAGGTCTCGGTTATGCACACCAGATCACAGTTGTTATCCTCTATTAGGTCGGAAATAATTTGGGTCTTATTTTTAATGGATCTGGCGTTGCACAGGAGCAGAGACAGGGTTTGTGGTACGGTTGGAGTGACCCTCAGGTCCCTTTGGTTAGGAGTAGGACTGGAAGGGGAGATAGATATTAAACATCGATCTCGCCTTCCCCTGTAATGCTGGTCCTTATTTCTACCGCCGTATCTCCCCTTGCCCCACACTACTTGGATAGGGGCTCCGTTCCTCTTAAGAGACTTATCTGCTGCTAACTCTAGTGACCCACTCCCCATATCCATGCTCCAAAATTGGTATCAAATAATATAGGGGATATAGCGGGCTAATATCCCCAGACCTTAACAATATGCACTGTCAATCAGTATTATTTCCCTGGCAACGACTGCAAAATACTGCCTGGTTGCAACATTGTAGAAATATGACAGATAAAACTAATACTAAATACAGTACCCTTAATAATCCCTCCCCCCGCAAGCCTACGCAAACCAGGGAGCTCAATAATGTTCGTGATATTCCTATTATTCGCGCCGGGGTTGAAGATCACGGTGGGCCATCTAAAAAGGAAGCTCCCACCGACATCTGCTCCTCAATTCCCGAGTCACAAGTCCACTGCCCAGCTGTGATGAAATATAATAGTCCAGCGCTGGGGAGGCTCTTCTAGGGCCCGGCGAGCCGGCTTTTTGAAGGGAGCGCCTCTCTCACCGGCGCTCCGCCCCAAGAGTCTTCACCACAGCGCAGCTGTGGTCGGTGTTCCGGCGCTGGGGAGGCTCTGCTGGGGAGGCTCTTCTGGGGCCCGGCGAGCCGGCTTTTTGAAGGGAGCACCTCTCTCATCGGCGCTCCGCCCCAAGAGTCTTCACCACAGCGCAGCTGTGGTCGGTGTTCCGGCGCTGGGGAGGCTCTTCTGGGGCCCGGCGAGCCGGCTTTTTGAAGGGAGCGCCTCTCTCACTGGCGCTCCGCCCCAAGAGTCTTCACCACAGCGCAGCTGTGGTCGGTGTTCCGGCGCTGGTGAGGCTCTTCTGGGGCCCGGCGAGCCGGCTTTTTGAAGGGAGCGCCTCTCTCACCGGCGCTCCGCCCCAAGAGTCTTCACCACAGCGCAGCTGTGGTCGGTGTTCCGGCGCTGGGGAGGCTCTGCTGTGTCAAAATGCACAGCAGTTCACATACTACACATAGGTGCAGACTAGCCCTCTGTTTGTAGTACCAGAGGCTACTTTGTCATTGCATTTTACATGTTGCCTCACTTGCTCCTAGATTGAAAATGTTATTATAAAGAGCTCTTCACTACAAACAGTTCTACCTTCTCTTGATTTAGCCTCTTTTCTCCTAACTCAGTGACTTCTGACATGCTGTTTGTTTATTTGTTTGTTCATTTTATACCTCATATTTCTCCTGATATGGGACCCAAGACAGCTTGCAAAATTTTAAGATACAAGTTTAGCTAATATTTTAAAAATCATTTTTAATTTTAAAAAACACAGTTATATGGCAAAGCTATTAAAAGATAGTTAACAGAGTTTTAAAGATTAAAAAAACCCCAGAACACACACTGTACTGCCATATGTTCAAAAGTCAAAGACTTGCTTAAGTAAAAATGTTTTCACCTGATAGCAAGAAAAAGGCTAACTAGGCCTCATGTGGGAGGGGGTTTCACAAGCTGAGAGCAGCCCCAAGAGGTCTCTCTCCAATGTCCTCACCAGACAGGTCTGAAATGATGTTGGGACTAAGAAAAAGCCTTCTCCTAAAGATCTTAAATCTCAGACCAACTTCAGGAGATAAAGGCTTTTAGATAGTTGAAACCTAAGCCTTGTAGGGCTTTAAAGGCTGTAACCAGCACTTTGAATTTTTCCCAGAAATGAACTGGTAGCCAATGAAACTGTTTCAACAGATGAGTTAGATGATCTATGTAAGTAGCCCTGGTCAGCAACCCTGCTACATTGTTCTGGATCTACTGAAATTTCTGAACAATTTCCAAATGCAGCCCCACATAGAGTGGGGTTTGTTGTTGTGTGCTTTCAAATGGTTTCCGACTTACAGCAACCTTAAGGCAAAATTATTGTGAAATTTTCTTGGTGGAGTTTGAGACTCAGGCTTGCATCCTTCTGAGGTCGCTAAAATGAGTACCCAGATTGTTGGGGGGCAAATAGCTTACAATTGTAAACCGCTTAGACACTCCTTAAGGGTATGAAGTGGTATATAAATGAAGCTGTTTGTTTGTTTATTTTGTTCAGGGTGGTTGCCTTCCTTTGAGGCTGAGGGAGTGTGACTTGCCCGGGGTTACCCTCTGGGGTTTCATGACCAAGCAGGGTTTCAAACCCTGTTCTGCAGAGTCCTACTTGGGCACTCAAAGCACCACATAATGCTCTCTCTTGTAAAGTGAGCTACAGTAATGGAATATAATCAAATGATATGTGTCCGCATAGCCAGGTCTGACTTCTGGTGCAATTTTATTTTAGCTGCAACTTTTAATAGCTAATGCTGAAACTTGGACATTTGGGTTCCTATATGAGCCCAGGAATATTCTCAGGCTGTGGTCCTGAGATTTCAGTGGGAGTGTAACTCCATCTTGCACAGGCTCAGTCCCTGTTCCCTTTTCTTCCTTTCAAGTGACCAGATGCCTGGAATATGCACCCCTCTACTCCCTGTCCCCAAGATCAAATTGTTCAACAATAATTATTCAGATGTGTTACCATGCCTGTACCCACTTATAATTTCCCCCTCCTCTATTCTACCCTCGCTGCTAATTTGTTAGTCCCTCTTTCATCTGTTGCCCATCATTTGCTAAACGTTTTCCTTCCATCCATCATGTCAAATAGATTGTTTGTCTGAAATTGCCTCTACGTTATGTCTCTTATAGTTGATTATATTGTTCCTTGACATCATTTAGTGTGCTTCCTACTGAGGCTTTCAAGTACCTTTTGAATGATAAAGGTAATATGTGGGAACTGTATCACTTCTGCACTTGATCTAGCATAGTGTATAAGCTCATTGTTTAGAAATAGTAGTATGATTGGTTAGAAGAGTTCTTTTTCTTTTAAGCATAACTCATTTAGCAAAAGGGAGTTACTAATATCATCCAAGTTCATTCTGTCCAGATCAGATGTTGATAACTCATTATAGATAATGTTTCAGTTGGACTGCAGATTCTAATGTTTTAGAAAACACTGTAGAATAATATGCATAATAAAACGACAACAACTTCACTAGGTACTTTTACATTTCTTGGAATAAATTTGTCTCTGTCTCTATGCACAGCTGATACCAGTGATGAGGATAAGGTTCCCTGTTGTCAGCAGCTGCTCTTGGCTGAGCTTGAGAGATTTTGGCTGCTTTCCTTATTACTTCCTGCTTGAAGAAGCAAGCTCTAATGTGAAGTTGAAGGCTTTCATGGCTGTCATCCTTAGATTTTTGTGGGTTTTTTGGGCTATGTGGCCATGTTCCAGAAGAGTTTATTCCTGACGTTTCACCAGCATCTGTGGCTGATATCTTCAAAAGATGCCAGCCACAGATGCTGGTGAAACGTCAGGAATAAACTCTTCTGGAACAAGGCCACATAGCCAGAAAAATGCACAAAAATCTAAGCAAGCTCTACTTTCTTCTCCTGTCAATGGCTGCAAGAAAATTAGAGGAGATACATGCAAATTTTCAGCCCCTCAAATTACTTGGTTACTTGTGTAGCTGAAATTGAATACCTTAATATTGGACAAGGTTGGTGTGTCCAATTGTTCTGGTAGTTGATTCCTTAATTTTATGAACATTACCCCTTCCAAATTCCACTGTAGACATTAGCCTATCCAGTGAATCACATGCATCTCTTGTAGATCTCATTCAGTATCACTGCTGTTTCGATGTACAGTGGTCCCCCGGGTTGTGAATCCCCCGGGGTACGAAAACCCCAGGGAATGAAAGCGCCGGGGCTGCAAAAACAGCCCCGGGATCCGAAACGGAAAAACCACGCGGCCCCTTTAAATTTGCCGCGTGGTCCGTCAAAGAAAGCGGTCCCCCGGGTAACGAAAATTTCCGGGTTACGAAAAGTAATCCGGAACGGATTACTTTCGTAACCCGGGGGACCACTGTACTGGTAGTCATAGACTCATAGAATCATAGAATCGTAGAGTTGGAAGAGACCTCAAGGGCCATCCAGTCCAACCCCATGCCATGCAGGAACTCTCAATCAAAGCATCCCTGACAGATGGCCATCCTGCCTCTGTTTAAAGACCTCCAAGGAAGGAGAATCCATTACACTCCGCGGGAGTGTGTTCCACTCTCAAACAGCCCTTACTGTCAGGAAGTTCCTCCTAATCTTGAGGTGGAATCTTCTTTTCGGTAGCTTGCATCCATTGTTCCAAGTCCTGTTCTCTGGAGCAGCAGAAAACAAGTTTGCTCCCTCCTCAATATGACATCCATTCAAATATCTAAACAAGGCTATCATATCACCTCTTAACCTTCTCTTCTCCAAGCTAAACATCCCCAGCTCCCTTAGTCATTTCTCATAGGGCATGGTTTCCAGACCATTTTAGTCTTGTTCCTTTGGACACCCTCCAGTTTCTCCACATCCTTTTTGAACTGTGGTGCCCAGAACTGGACACAATATTCCAGGTGGTGTCTAATAAAGCAGAGTAGAGGGCTAATATTACTTTTCTTGATCTATACACTATACTTCTATTGATGCAGCCTAAAATTGCATGGGCCTTTTTAGCTGCCTCATCACACCGTTGATCCATGTTCAACTTGTGATCTACTTGGACTCCTAGATCCCTTTCACACATACTTTTATTCAGCCAGATGTCCCCCATCCTATATCTGTGCATTTCATTTTTCCGCCCTAAGTGCAGTCACATGCATCTCCGCATTGAATTTCATGTTGTTGGTGTTGGCCCAGATTTCCAGTTTATTCAGGTCATTTTGAATTTTGATCCTGTCCTCTGGGGTATTAGCTACTCCTCCTAATTTAGTGTCATCTGCAAATTTGATAAGTATGTCCCCAGTTCTGTCATCCAAGCACTGAGCCCTGTGGGACCCCACTTGTCACTTCTCTCCAGGTTGAAAAAAAATCATTGTTGAGCACCCTTTGTGTTTGGCCTGATAACCAATTACAAATCCATGTAACAGTTACCTTATTTAGCCCACATTTTACAAGCTTGTTTGCAAGAATGGCATGGGGAACCTTGTCAAAGGCCTTACTGAAATCAAGATATGCTATATCCACAGCATTCCCTTCATCTACCAAGCTGCTAATTTTATCAAAAAAAGATCAGATTTGTCTGGCATGACTTGTTTCTCTGAAACCCATGTTGACTTTTTGTGATTATGGCATTGGCCTCTAAATGTTCACAGACTCTCTGTTTAATGATCTGCTCTAGAATCTTTCCTGGTATTGATGTCAGGCTAACTGGACAATAATTGTTGGGATCTTCTTTTTTCCCCGTTTTGAAGATGGGGACAACACTTGCCCTCCTCCAGTCTGCTGGGACTTCTCCTATTCTCCAGGAGTTCTCAAAGATTATTGCCAATGGCTCTGATGTTACATTTCCAGTTGTTTTAACACCCTTGGATGTAGTTCATCAGGTCCTGGAGGCTTGTATTCATTTAGGTTAACCAGGTATTCCTGTTGATGCAAACAATCAGATGTGCACAGTTCAAGCAATCTCCGATGCCTTCGGAATTACCAGCGACCCTGGAGCTGTTCGGCTTTATCAGGATTCCTCCTCCCAGTTGTTGATGAAACAGACTGGAACCAAAACTCTCTCCTAAGAGATTTTATTCTTAAGTTGCTGTATTTATAAATATATACACGCTCGACAAATCTCTCCAACTAACCATCCACCAACTACCCAACAATTACCCAACAACCCACACTGTCGTGTGCAGGCTATTTATAGACTCGTGCCATGAGGCCACAAACCCAGCCTCTTCTGGGGATTCTTCTTCCTTGTGTTACCTACAATGTTGTCCCTTCAGTCAGCCTTCAGCTGCACACAATTCTAGCCATAATTCCTGTTTTACCTTTTGTGCAGATCTGTACATTTCATACTCAGGCCTCAAAGCCTAACAATTCTTGTCCTATCTCTTTACTTATTCTATGCTGAATTACCCCACTGAGGAAAAGAAGGTGTTGAAGCTGCCTTTTCTTTGTCCTCGGTTAGCATTTTGCCATCTTCTGCACGCAGTGGCCCTACCGTTTCCTTATTCTTCCTTTTGCTGCAGACATATCTGAAAAAGCCCTTTTTATTGTTCTTAACCTCTCTAGCAAGCCCGAGTTCATTCTGCACTTTAGCTTTTCTGACTTTACCGCTACACTTGCTCGCTATTTAATTGACTTCCTTTTTGGTGATTTCCCCTTTTTTCCATTTCTTATACATGTTCTGTTTAAAACTTAGCTCAACTGAAAGTTCATTAGTAATGGTTTCTTGAGACTCCTCCCATTTTTCTTCCTCTTTGGATCTGTTTGAAATTGTGCCTTCAGTATCTCCCTTTTGAGAAACTCCCATCCTTCCTGAACTCCCTTCTCTTTTAGTATTCCTTGTCTAGCTATGCCTGACTTCTCCTTTCCACTGTATAACAAATTCCAGGAGAACATGGTCACTCCCACCTAAGGATCCCACCACTTGCATCCCAATGACCAGGTCATCCCTGTTGGTTCGGATCAGATCTAAAATAGCTGACCCTCTTGTTTCCTCTTCCACCTTTTGGACAATGAAATTGTCTTCCAAGTGGCAAGTGAGGAATTTGCTAGACCTTGAGTATTTGGCTGAGTTTGACTTCCAACAAATATCAGGATAGGTGAATGCAATGGTCAGAAGTGTCTGCTATGAGCTTCGGCTGATACACGAGCTGCATCCTTCTTTTGGAAGTTAGAGACCTTCCATTGACAGATTTGAGTGCAATGAAATTTTTAGAAGTATTTTATTCGTATTTCAAAGTAGGGACATAAATATCATGTAGCACCATACAACATGCATAAAGAGTAAGAAAAAAGAGATTATATCAAATATCTCAGAAGGCTTTCCATTTTAATTAAAAAAAAAAAAGCTTAAAAACAACCTCTACATTTCATTTTGAGAGATTAGTTAAAATAAAGATTCTCCCCAGTCCAAGTTAATGGAACCCCCTGAAATCTATCCACAGGATGGGTGGGGAGTGGCATGGAAGCCAGGTTATAAGAATCCTGACTTTTGATATTGATATTTTGCTTATTTCATCATCTGAAAGATGGCATGTGTAGTTCAAGGCATTCTGATTAATATGCATATTAAGAGTCCATTGACTAAAGATGGGATAGAAAGATAAATGAAATAAACACTAAAGATACCAACGATTTTTATACAGGTTTTATTACAATTGGAAAATAAAACTTAAATCACTGAATAATAGCACTCAGGGCCATTACTCTAGTGCAGACAAGGCCAAGACACTTGTGGAGGCTTGTTCACAGATTCTTTTTGCAGGGCAGAATGCATGTTTGTAGGCTCACAGTAAACATTGAATTTGAGATCTTCTGATAATTTCACTATTAAGCACACAATGATCAGTTTTAAAATTCTTCTGTAATATGTTAAAGTGCATATCTGTAGTTATAGAGAGACATTTTGGCTTAGCTTTGTTTTAATTCAGAACCAAACATATAACTACTGTACTTCCAGTGCCAACCAGTAGGCTAGAGAATGAATGACTGACAAGCAGCAATGTCTTTTCTCTTGAAAAACAATAAAGCTTCTGAATTTAGAAGCTATATTGGCCAGATGTTGATTAAAAGAAGTATTTCAAGGAGTTAATGTACCTTATCCTGGTTAAGTGTACTGAAATTTGATACATTTCAAAGGGCATAGTAGAGCGTTTTCTTTTTATTCTCCAGTTAATTAAGCACTGTAGGAATGATTATGAGAAATGTAATAATATTTGTGATTAAACTCATTTTTAAGCTATCTTCTCTACATTATCTTCATAGTTCTGCAGCATCTGAGAACCTTTGTTATTTTCTTCTTTTGTTTTATTAGGTGTCTTCTGATCTTCTGATAGTTGGTGGTGACCCAACTCTCACTGTAGAACCAGGTGACACAGCTGCTTATACTCTGAATATATCACCTTGGAAACGTGGAGAATTGAAAGGTATCTATATTTTAAAAGAAATTAACCTAATACTAAAGTATGAGACAATTGCCTAAGGATTCCATCATCAGTTAACAACTGATGAATTTATCTGAACGCTGAGCTCAATTTTTCAATTAGGAAAGCTTTTTTATATTTAATAGGCCTCCTGAGCAATCAAATTTCATAACATTCCAGTTCTAAAGTAAAGGTAGTGTGAGGCTTCACTTTCTTGGCTTCAGGAAGAGTGTGCCTCTTTTCAGCTCATTGCTTATCTTTGTAATATTGCCTTAGAAGTTGTCCTTCATGCCAATCTGCTTTTGACAACAAACCAAAGGAATGGTTCCTCTTCAGAATAGCTTGGAGGTAGGCAAGATGCTCACAGTCAAGACTTTCTATGCTGTTTTGGTTAAAACATTTCTCACAGTAAAAGATGCAAGTAAATTCTTTAACAATACAGGGAACAACCACATGAGCTGCAGGATCTCTAGCAAAAACAATAGAAAAAGCACTGATTGACCTTGTGGGCCTTCATGCTAACATAGTTTTGAACAAAACTAACCATACTAATCAAACATTCTGTGTGTCTGACTGACTACTCATCTCTCAGGCTGGGAACTCAAATAGATTAAAAGACAGGTACAGATTAAAAAAAAACACAGAAAATTACTATGTGTAAAAGACATCAAACAATTATAGCAAATTATTCTCTCCCCCCCCACCCCCTTCTCTCTCTGCCTATGGCTGTGTGAGAAAGAAAAATATACATATATACATACATGTATGTATCTGTGTGTGTGTATGTATATGTGTATATATTATTTTAAAAAGCAGTTAAGATAGCTTATAGAGCTAAAACATTTAAAATTTGTTAAAAGACAGGACAAAGAAACAACAAAAACATCACATTATTAAAAGCCTCTTCCATTCAATTCCTGAAAGTCTATTAGAATGGGAAGCTTTCCTTTTGGTGGTGGAAGGAGAGCAAGAAGGCAGTCATCTTAATCCCTACAGGGAAGGAGTCTGGGAGCACCAACCCTTGTGCCCACAATGCTTGTAACCACCAACCATGCCTGGAAAGATGGTGAGAGTGAGGAAAGAGCTTTCCCCTGAGATCTTAGAGCTTGGGTATTCTCATATAGGGAGATAGAGTCCTTCAGATACTCTAGACCCAAGCAATAGAAAACGATAGCATCAATCCATTAAAAGGCCTTTTCTCAATAGGTGAGAAAAGTATTCCTAAATAGAAAAGATGTCTTCCTACTAAACAGAAGGACTGCAAGAAAAGGGCCAGCCTTTCATTCCTTGAAAGAGATTTGCACAACTAGGGAACAACCACAGGGGAGATACTCTCTTGCTTCACCACTAAGTATCCACGTGCATTCTGTTTCTTTCTCCCTCTCTCTCTCACTCAATCACTCTGCAGAAAAATTTCAGAGTATTTATTTTTGAACGGAAGGAATAGTTTTAGCACCACCATATGCTGATGTTTTAAGGCCCTCCATTTATGCCACACACTCCCAATAGAACATACATACAGAGGATATAGTATCATTTGCATATAACAACTTTGAGTTGGCATTATGATTAGGTATAACTTTTAATTTTGATTAAAGTTTATTAAAGCAGAATCAGAATTAGTGGGTGTCTGTTTTTTATTTTTGTAATATTTATTTGTTGTCAAGTAAAGCTACCATTTTGCAATGACTGGACAATATACCAAAGGCAAGTATTTTGTCTAAATTTGATTGTGCTACATAGTATGAATATAGTTCATTTCTACATTTTTTTCTTTTTAAAAGTTATTGATGATTACATAGACTTGAAATTACAGTCCCAAGTTTTTATGTAACTGTGTTTGAAAAAGGAATAATATCCAGACTTATGGATGTTCAAAATACTTTTAGAAACATTACTGCAGACATAGTAGAATTTTACCTACAGAGCTGCTTTCGTAGGAAAATGAGTCTTTACAGTCTACATAGTCTGCTGCCCCCCAGACCAAGAGACAATATTCATCAGTGAATTTGAGAATGGGATTTCCTAAACTACTGTATTAATTTGTTATTTCTGTATTGGAAAGGTTAATGGAATAGTCTTTTGCAGAATTTTTGAATGTAATAACAAGAAAAAAATATTACTAAGATAGGAAAACAGGTTATCATTGATCATTGTTAGCAGAGTTAGCAACTGTAACACAGAGTTCATGGTTATCAATGGTAGGGGGCATACGACTCAGTCTAGAGAATGTGGATAAAGCCCAACTGACAAAATGATAGCTACAATTATTAATATTTGTAATATACCTTCACTAGGCCTTGGACCAGAATTATTTCTGCCGCTGAAATTGACCCAAAATTAATTGTTGTTATTAAAGTTATTTAGCAATATATTGATTAGGAAGACCCTAATTCCAGTGACATATTTATATAAGCTAACATCTTTGGATCTATAGTCTTCCCTGCCAGATCTAACCAAAATAAAATATAGAACATCAATTTTAAGTTAGAGTTTAAAAATTGGTGATATGCAGGGTTACATGAACATTGGCATGAGGGTAACAGTCCATCTATTGAAACTAATGTCTTGTAAATCGAACATCTGGTGACTATTTATTTTAGGTGTAATTGTATTTGTTGCTGAAGATAGAGAACAACAGCAGCATCGGCAAAACAACTTACCACAGAAGACAGATGGTGTACAGGCCTCTCAGAAATTACCAACACAGGCACTGCAAACAGTCAATGCAGCAAACACTGGTAGGTTTATTATTATGGCTAATTTGATTATCAGTCTTTATAAATGTTCTATCATCATTCATTTTTCAGTGAAGTGCATATTTTATATGCCAAGCCATGTGCCTCTAAATAATTCATGCTGCCTGGCTTTCCCTTTTGTGAAGCACATTTATTTCAACTTAGCTCCCTGCCCCTCCCCCAGTATTTGAAACATTCTCAGGAATAAAAGTGAGGCTTTTGAGTAAACATTATGTAAAAATAGTAGTAGACATTTTTGGCTTCATATTTTATTCAGTGGCCGATTTGAATTTTACCATGGGCTGTTTGATTGTTGAAGTCATGCATGATGTTTATGTTCTGCTGCCACGAATTCTGTTAAATCACTCAGACATTGGTTCTAGATTGTTCCCTTTCCCGGTTTATTAAAAAGGTCACAGTGGGATTGGTTAGGTGGGTAAAGGAAGCAATTAAAAGGAGCTCACTCCAGAAAAGCAGGGTTCTGACTTGCCCAAAGGAGTCAGTTCTAAGATCATGCTGAAAAAGGCCTTGTTGAATCCCTCTTCATCGAATAATTTTCATCTCCAGTATTCTATTCCTGGGCAAGATACTTAAGCATGTTGTGGCTCCACAACTCCAGAGGATCCCTATATGAGACAGATGATCCATATCAATTTCAGTCTCCCTCCAGGCACCAAACTGATTGCTTTTAGTTGCCTAGGTGGATTACCTTTTCAGACAACTACACAGGGAGCATGCCCTTGTTAGTTATGCTGGACCTCTCAGATATACCATCAACTTCTGTATTGTTTTGAGCCACCATAGTGGGATGGGACTTACAGGTAGTCTTTTACAATGGAATCATAGAATCATAGAGTTGGAAGAGACCACAAGGGCCATCCAGTCCAACCCCCTGCCATGCAGGAACTCTCAATCAAAGCATCCCAGACATATGGCCATCCAGCTTCTGCTTAAAGACCTCCAAGGAAGGAAACTCCACTACACTCCAAGGGAGTGTGTTCCACTGTTGAACAGCCCTTACTGTCAGGAAGTTCTTCCTAATGTTGAGGTGGAATCTCTTTTCCTGCAGTTTGCATCCATTGTTCTGTGTTCTAGTCTCTGGAGCAGCAGAAAACAAGCTTGCGCCCTCCTCAATATGACATCCCTTTAAATATTTAAATAGGGCTATCATATCACCTCTTAACCTTCTCTTCTCCAGGCTAAACCTATCCAGCTCCCTAAGGCAGAGTTCACTCTAAGATTTAGATATTATAGCATGACATAGAGCCTCCTGTGGTATCAAGAAACAATGTTCTACCTATCAGGGTGTCTGCACAAGTTATAAGGGTGGGAAAACATCTGGACTTTTTAGAGTTAAATTTTGTTTAATACAGTACCTCAAGACGCAAAAGGAGGGTGCAAGAGAACTGATGTAGCTGCACCCCATTAATTAAAACATTTTAAAATGTTGATTTTAAATCCATTCTACCTTTTCTTTTAAATCCATGTCAATTGGTATTAGTTCTTATGGATGGCCTTTGTGGTCTCTTCCAACTCTATGATTCTATCGATACTTGCATATTGGCCAAAAAGCCATACAGCTGTGTTGTACTTAGTAAAATAGTAACATACTCTTCCATTGGCATCCTTCTCATTTCCCCACAAGATTTGTAGTAAAATGCTGAGATGTTATTCTAGAAGGGGATGACTGAAAATCATATCCCTCCCTGTTCTCTTGACTGTAGTCTTGTGTTACCAGTGGAAAACTAGATTGCTTAAAGATCAACACACAGGCCTGATACAGCGCATCAGGAGCACGCCACATCCAAACCAACCAGCGCACGCACGACACCCGGGGGGGGGGCGCCCTTGGGAGTGTCGTAAAAACAAGCTCCAAAATGGAGCTCCTTTTTGCCACGTACATTTTTCCCACAGCAACCAAATGGCTGTGGGAATGAAGCCAAGGAGAAAGGGGCTGGGCGGTCCCTCTCTCCCATGGCTCTGGCTGTCGGGTGTCTGGGGGCATGGAGCGCCAAGGACACCCCTTTTCCCGGCTGCAGAGAAGCAACATTCCATGGCCTGGAAAAGCAGCAGACTGGGACCTCTGGGCTGCTAGTGAGGCTGCCCTGGCCCCAATCCAGCGCAAAAGCGGGCGCCTACAGACTGCCCTTTCTAGGCAGTCTGTACTGGCCCACAGTTTCACTTTATGTAGCATACTCCAGTACCTCTGGAGCTCTTCATTGGCCATAAAATAAACACGATGATCATCACTCATAGCATGACATATTCTTTAGAAAACCTTTTAGCTAAAACCACATGGACACACATTGATTGATTTTTATTTGGAATACAGATTTCCAAAATGTTGTAGAAGTATTTAAAGTCACAATTACCTAGAACACATTTTTCCAGTTTCATTCAGAGTTGGCTTATAATATTTTAAAATATTCCTGCCTCAGATAAAGTGATCAGATACCCACTTTGTTTTCCTAACCACCTACACACTTCCCTATGACAGAAATCATTGTTTATTTTTCCCTGATACATATTTGCTTGTAACAATTAGCTCACTTTCTTTTACAAAAATTCAACCCATATTTAATGAAATGTTATAATATTTCAGGAATGAAAATTGAATTGGAGCTAGCAAAAATACTTATATTTTATGAAAGCATAAACTATAAAATGTTATGTGGCACATGGCATATTTGGCATGAAAAGATCCCTGAATTCTGGAAGGAATTGCCTTTTTAATTTTTTTAAAATAAAAACATGCTGCAATTGTTAGCAATGTAAACTCTCCATATGTTGCTGGTGAGCTTTAGGTTCTATCTTCTTTCATGCACCAGGTGGTTATACAGTGGCATCTGCTGTAACACTGGAACATTTACTCCATTTTGAAACCTGTACATCTGTGAATTTCTGGCACTTTCAGCAACACACAGGATTTTATTTGCACAGAAACAAATTAGGGAATTTTTCTACAAAATGAGTAGTTCATGAGCTGTAATGTGACTTTGGCTTGGGTGTTCGATCTTCCCTTTTCTTCCCCTGACACAGCCACTATAAGGAAATCAGAAGCATTTGCTTCAATTTTTGATCAAGCCCACCTTGTTTTGTTATTATCCAATAAACTTTGGAAGTGGGAGCTTCTGATCTGCCCATTTCTGTACTGGAGAGGAAATAGGGGTGAACAAACACAGCTCATTCTATTCATTGGTTAATAGAATATCCAAATGACCTCAGATTTTCCCTATAATGGCTAATAGTTCTGGTAGTTTTTATTTTATTCATATTGTGTTTTATGCGATTTTATATAACGCTGAAATTAATTGGTACAGGCTGATGTGTATATTTTAAAAAAGACTCTGTGCATCTGATAATGCTTCAGTGCTTCTTATTTTATGTCAGCTACGATCAACCATAGAGTAATGCATGGTCTATTTACTTGATTGCTCTCCTTCATTCTCACTCTGCCTCCCTCCCTGATACTGCAAGGTTCAATGAAGGAACTCAGGGCATATTAATAAAGTTATGAGATAGGGCATGATGTCACATCCCTTCTTGGGCTATGTAGAAACTGTCATTTCTTAGTGGGCAGTTAAAAAAAAAAAAGAAATGTTCCATGCAGATAAAAAGAAGTTCTTTACATAGCAATTCCCTACCATAAGATGTAAATAATAAATAAATACAAATAAATAAATAAATAAATAATAGTGAAGTTCAGTTTGGACAACTTTAAAAAGTGGTTAAACAAAGCAGGATAAGTATATTAATGGCTACTAGTCATGTTTATGTATGAGGATGCTCTTGATATTTATTTAGGTGGGTAATTCATTTTTTAAATCCTTATATATGATTGAAACGCCTCTGAACAAAATGGCTTTAGACCACAAGTGGGAGGGTGCTATTGCACTCTGATCATGCTTGTGAGCTTTTGATAGTTGTTTCGTTGAAAACTGTTGAACTAGAGTACATAAACTTGTGATCTGCTCAACCCCAGTTCTTCATATATTCTGTCAGAAACCTTTCATTTCCTGAATCTGCTACATATCTGCTCAGAATATTTATGTTCTGGATTTGATCTTGCCTTGTTTCTACTCTAGGCCTGCCAGAATTTTTTTGAATTTTATTTTGTAAAGTCTTGTGGCTCTTGAGAAACATAGTAATTCCCAATATAATTGTTGTTGTTAACTGCCTTCTAATTGACTTTGATTCATGGCGACCTCATGAATGAATGACACCCAAGTCACCTTATCATAAATAGCCCTGCCCAGGTCTTCCAGACTCAAGGCCATGGCTTCCCTGATTGAGACTATCCATCTAGAATCCAATCTTCCTCTTTTCCTACTGCTTTCTAACTTACCAAACATTATTGTCGTTTCTAGTGAATCATGTTTTCTCATGATATGTTCAAAGTACGACTATCTCATTTTAGTCATCTTGGCTTCTAGGGAGAGTTCAAGTAAGATTTGCAATAGGACCCATTTATTTGTCTTTTTAGTAATCCATTGTTAATTGCCTTCAGTTTCTAGTATACATGCCATAATATGTATGTAACCAGATTTTTATACTTCCAAACAACAGAGGGGAAAGTGAAAAGCCCCTGGAAAAATATCATTGCCAAATATAGCAATAATTTAAACTGAACATTAAAAGTTTTTTTTTCCATTTTCTATATCTTCTCCCTCACTTCTATCTATGAATTAATAAATAAAAAACAGATGGTAAGGAGATTTTACAGTGTGTGTGTGTGTGTGTGTGTGTGTGCAGGTGCATCTTCAAGTCATATGTCAGCCTGAAATGTTTTGCCAGTTCCTTCTGAAACACAGTTCACAGCACATTGTATTCATTGGTGGTCTCCCATCCAAGTACTAATCAAGGATTACCCTGCTTGGCTTTCAAGATTAAACAGGATTTGGTGCCTTTACAGGGTTTAGGCAGGGAATGCTTTTACAATTCTTCTACATTTTTAAACTCACAGATTTAATCTATAGTATAGTGTAAAGATGTCAAACAAGTGCTAACCGCTGTCTTGTGGTTTTTCTGAACTTTATTACAAGTTCAGTGCGGCCACTGTTTTACCAAAGATCAAGCACATATAACATTTCATTGTGTTCAAAAATTGCATGTTGCTAGGGTTATATGAGGATTTATTTTCAAATATATTTATGAAATAAATGGCCTTTATAAAGTGTTTTCTTTTCTACAAAATGTTTTCCACACTTTTTGCCAAGTTATGATTAATTTCCTAATACAGGAGATGTTTTTATCCATATTAATTCAGTAAGTGAGATGCTGCATAAATAATTAGGGTAACCCCATTTTGACTTTTCTGCAGAATAGCAATACTTACATCATTTCTAACAGATGACAGTCACATAATGTTTCTGTTAATTATTTTGTACTGTATGTGAAACAAACCATGTCAATGCCTTGTTTAAAACTTCCATTTATCCCTTAATAGATTGCATATTTTGCAAGTATTACAGGAACACCTGTCCTCTTTTATTTTAAATTAACAATTAAATTCTACTGATGTCTACTTAGAAGTAAGCTTCATTCAGTGCAATATGATTCTAAATCGAAAAATTCAGCATTGAAGCTTAGATTTCTTCTACATTCATTATGAGTTACAAATAGTGGCCATGTCACTTTGTATTTTCTGAATGTTTACATATGAGGAGAAAAGGGGGTAATACTAAGATCATTTATCTCACTTCTTCCATTGCAAGGATAGTAAAGGGTCATGTTAAAATAATCCAGATACAGATCAAGTTACTGTGTAATTCATTATTTAAAATAGCAGTGTATATATAATGATGTTAAGATATAAATTATTATCACTTTATAAATAAATTCTAAAGTTTAAAAATGTTCATCATTTTTTAAAAGAATACCAGCACATTTATATTTATGTTAAACTAAGTTCAGTGACAGTTATGTTGAAAAATTTGTTTCTAGCTTCTAATTTATCATGCATTGACCCTTGTCATTCTGTCAAAAGGTTTTTAGGTTTATCCAGTACTTGCAAATACCTTGAGATAAAATGCTGCATTTACTAAAAATGAGAGAAAACAAGACATAGAGATAATGTGAGGCATATCCATTGAATAATGTGAGGAGAGGTTGGAATAATCTTTGGACAAATGTTCACAGATGGGAACAACCTTGCAATCAGTGTATGAGTATCATCAAGATTAAATATTCATGTGTGCAAATATTCATCACTTATCACCAGACACAGCCATAAACACCTCTACATGACCCCGAAATGTTGTACCTTTGTTGCACTTCATTTGTAACCAGTTTTGGAGGCCAGCCTTGGATAAAAAGTAAAGTATAGATGTAAACAGCAATAACAACAAACAGGCACCATTGCTGTCAGTGGATAGTGTTTGTTAGAGTAATAGCTTAAAGTCTATGAAACTTGGCATGCATAGTGAGGGTATCATAGGCTCCAGAGTGTTAGTAGGATTTTAAAGAAGTGAGTGTACAGCCACAAAAGCTCATGCCAAAATAATAACCAATTCATTTATAGGAGCTGCCACATTTCTTTTCCATTTTCCCCACCACCTTTCTTTCCTCTTTTGTATGCTACAGCTACATCTTTGAAAAAGATCACAATAGGCTTTTAAATCTTAATGCTTACCTTTAATTCCTGTAATTTGAATTTTGTTCATATGTTAGAAGTCTGCAATGACATCTTCAGTCACTAGGTGGAAGGCTTACCTAAGCAGCACATAGGTTTTTATTTAAAATAGTTTGAAGTAGTAAAATCCAAAGAAACATAAAGATACCCTCTCTCGCTTGTGTGTGGCAGCTGCTGCATGGGCAGAAGCTATCTACAAAGGGTTGTAGGGTTTCAGACCACAAATGTTTGGGGCTATCTATCTTGAGGTGAGGGGGGAAGCTAAATAAGGGAGCTATGATAAAGATGTATAAAATCTAGCACAGTATGGTTAAAAGATCTCTCCCTCTATCATAATATTAGAACCTGTGACCATCTGCTGAAATCCAATAGTGGTTGATTCTGGAAAGAAAAAGAAAGGTAGTTCTTCACAAGTGCATGCTTAAATTGGCATTCATTGCTAAAAGGAGGATGCTGCTGCTAGGTAGAATGGCTACACACACTAGACTACCACATTACACTCTTACAGCGCTGCTATTCCACTTTAACTGCTCCTGTTGCATTGTGGGATTTGCAGTTTAGGGGGAGATGTTTAGAATATTCAGTCAGAGAGCTCTTAGGCCTCACTGAACTACAGGCCTCAGAATGCAACAGGAGGCAGCCAGAGCAATAAAAGTGGAATAACATCACTATAAAAGAGTAGTGTGCTAATGTGGACAGTCTTAAGTATTTTGTCAGTATCCTACTGCATATTAGCTATTGGGCAGAATGAGATGGAGGGTGCAGTTGAACTCATGTCCTGCTGGTGAATCTCCATTGGCACCTAGAGGACCACTGTGTGAACAGAAGTTTGGACTAGAAAGGTCTTTGGTCTGATCAAACATGAACGGCTATTCTTATATTCTTATTTTTATATCACATGGAGCCCTGTCCTTTACAGAGGGAAACAAAAGGAAAGAGGCTTTAAAAAGCTAAACAGCAACAAAGAGATCATAGTGACAATGAGATAAGGAGTACATGTACAGTAGAGTCTTGATTATCCAACATAAACTGGCCCGGCTGATAGTTGGATAACCAAAAATGTTGGATAATCCGGAAGGTCCAAGAAAAGCCTTGAAATCACTACGAATTGCAAATGTATTGAAGATTTATTGCAGTAACAGTAAAAGTAAATGTAAAGAAATCACTGATCAACATTGTGATGTATAGTATAAACCGTTCAGTCCTCTGAAATTTAAAGAAATCACAGAAAAATTAAAGAAATCACAGCAGCCGCGACGTTAGATAATCTGGAGTGTTGGATAAATGAAGGTTGGATAATCGAGACTCTACTGTTTATCAGTTGGATTTCTTTTTAGACTAGGCTGGTCATTCAAGAAGATTACTTAAATCCATTTGCTATTCCACTGACTTAATGGAATGTACAAAAGTGTTGACTTGTCATTCAGCAATTCATTTAATAGGTCTTTTTTTTAAATTTGGGACTAGGAACTGGACTGAGAGCCACCATTGTTTAGTGGTTTGAGTCTGCAGAGCAGGGTTCAAATCTATTCAGCATAGAAACCTACTGGGTGGTCTTGGGCAAGTCACACTCTCTTAGCCTCAGGGGGTGGCAATGGCAAAACACCTCTGAAGAAACCTGTCAAGAAAACCCTGTGACAGGCTCGCCTTAGGATCGCCATAAGTCAGAAATGATTTGAAGGCATACATTGACATATAACTGGATTTAGAACTTTGTTTTAAATAATATATAAATATTTGCAATAAGCAGTACATAGTTTCTTACCTATCACAGTCATAGAAGGCGAGGAGAGGAGGCAGCTACGTCAGCTCCTGGGGCGTTGGCCTGGCAGAGGCCTCAAAACCTTCGCTTGTGCCTTCCCCGCCACCCATTCCACCGGTCCCTCACTCGCAGAGGAGGAGAGGAGAGGAGGCAGCTGTGTTGGCTTCTGAGGCGTTGGCCTGGCAGGCAGTTGTGGAAACTGTTTTTACCTCCTTTGAACTTTGATCTCTTATAATTGTTTCTTATTAACTGTGATAAACTGTAGTTTTTGATGTTTATTATGTTACAATGATCATATTTTTGACATATTGTAATTGTTATTTTTATGTTTTTTTTTCTGTCAGGTACTAGGTTATGTTTATATCTAATTTGCTTAATATTGTTTTGATGTGGACTTGTCCCAAGAGGTTGAGGAAAGGATTTTCCATGTACCTTGTCTGATTTGTAATATTCTTATGTTTCCCTTGATTGCCACTGTATTGATATTGTTTATTGTTTTGTCTACTTTATATGGTTGGGGGCTAGAAGGGGATTAACTTGTTTTATTGTATTTTTTATTGTACTTCCACTGTTGTTAGCCACCCGGATTCCTCATTGATTGGGCGGGATACAATTTATTTATTTATTTATTTATTTATTTTAGAATCACAGAACTGGAAGGAACTGCAAGGGCCATTAAGTCCAAAACCCTACCATATAGAAGACACAACTGAAACACTCGCTAGAGAAGGCTATTCAAACTCTGTTTTAAAATAGCTTCACAGAAGAAGGAAAGCCCACTTCCTACCAAGGCAGTGTATTCACTGTCAAACAGCTCTTACTGTCAGCTGGTTGTGAGGAAATTATTTGAGGGCTATAAAAGCTGTAGACTTCAATACTTTCCTTCATTGTATGAAGATGATTGTGATGAAAAAAAATGGTTATTATAATAGCTTTAATTTTAAAGTTTAAAAGTGACATTCCTAATAAGCAGCTAGGAGCATATCATGTAAAGAAATGGATTTTGCATGAATGACCTATCTTCTGTGTTTCTTTGTTCTGCAGCTTGTCTTCAGTTGTTAATGTCTTAATAATTTAGTTTTTTTTTTAAAAAAATTAAGTACTAACATTTGAAACTATATATGAAGTACTTAATAACAACTAATAGTTAGTTTAGACACACTTTCCTGTAGAAGATTTGCAATTGTTTGCAGACTCCTTAGGATTTGTTGCTGGGTGAGATGCTTGAGTATGAAAGTTGAAGTAGCGTAGCATAAAAAACTAGAGACTCTAACCCTGTGATGGCGAACCCGTGGCACGTGTGCCCTCTCTGGCATGTGAAGCCCTTTCTGAGGGCATGTGCCATGCATGCCATTGCCCCAGGAAATAATGTTGGCACCTGCGCTCCTGAGGAGGTTCAGCATAATAGTGGATAAAGAAAGTAATGTGAGGAGGGGCAGAAGGAGGAGAAGTTTAACAAGTTCTCACCCCTTCTTCCTACCTGCAGCATGAAACCTTCTGGCCAATAGCTGTGTGGGATGGCTCAAGGCCTCCCCCATTTTTTGGAGACAGCCAGTGGGAGTGCACACCTCCTTATTTCCCCCTTCCTGGGCTCGCCATCTTTCTCATTGGCACTTTGTGGGCTGCCTCGCTCAGCAGGATGCACTTCTCTCTCTCTGGGGTTGGCGGAGTCGGGGCGTAGCATCTACAAGATGCATTCCCCGACTCCACTCCAGGGAGCCATGAAGCCATGCACCACAGTGCATGACACGTAGCATCATGGCGCTCCTCTGCACTGCGTCCACATGATGCAGTGCTGAAGGAGCACTGTAAAGCTGCTCCACCACAGCTAGTGCACCTTTCCAGGATGCAAAAGGGAGCTGCGTTTTGTGGCTCCTTTTTGCACCCTGGAAAGGCCAGATCAGGGCCACACCATGCAGTTGCTGCGGCCCTGATCTGGCTGGAACAGGGGCAGCTCCAGGTCACCCCTTCAGGGCTGTGTCTACAGCCCCTATGTTTCTAAAAGGTTCATCATCTCTGCTCTAACCTGAGGCTCAGTATCATACCAGCTGGTGAAGTAGCATATCATCAGTTGTCATAATTTCTATGGCATACGTTTCTCTGACCAACACAAGATGCATGTATTCAGTGCGAGATTTGTAAACCCATGGAAGTAAAACCATCTAAATATGTGATGACAATCCTGCTTCCCATTCTCTCTCTCTTTCCTGCAACTGTACTGTACTAGGGTAATATCATCCAGCCAAGGCTCAGTAACCTCAGAGGTTAATGTGGGCATCCCACAACCAGGTAATCCTCAGTTATATTGAGCTAGAGCTTTCATCATCCCAAATCAGCATGGCTGTGCCAATGACTTTGCCATCTGGGAAGTTAAACCTTTCTTTTTTTAAACCTGACACCTACTGAAACTTCAGGGGAGTTTCCAAGCCAGCATAACCTATGCAGGGAGCTGCTGTGTGCTATTGAATAGTGCTGGAACATGTGCTTTCATTTTCAAAGAAACCTAAGGTCCAGTTTGCAAACAGAACTTGTGTTATACAGGGTTGTGGCTAAAAAGTATTACTGTTTACCAACAAGAAGATGTTCTATGATACTAAAGTTTATTAAAGCCATTAATGATCAAACAGCACATAGCAAATTGTAAGCCCAATATAGTACTTGAACAATTAAGTAATTTCTATTGCTGTTATTGCTAAATGGGCATGGGTGGGGGTAGTTTTGTAGGAGAAAAAATCAAAGAATCCAAAGGGATGGATTATAATGTGAAAGAAGATACTACATTTACATTCACAAGCTGTTTTGGTTCCCTGCTGTGAGAGCTTTGTAGTATGCTTACTATTCTGCTTGATAAATGTGTAGAATCTGGCTGACTGCAACTGAGAAAAAAATAGTAGACTAGTAGATGGGACTTGGTCTCGCCCTGTAAGGCAATTGTTGTTGCTTTTTAATAAAAATACATCAATAAATCTCTATCCACTTTTTTACCAAGAACACTGAACTAATCACATTTGCTGAGCAGAATTTGTAGGCCTTATTCCTGCCTAAAAATCTGTACAGTCATTGAACTAATTCCACAAGCTATCTAAGCAACAATATTTCAGGTAGATGAGAAAACATCTCATTAAAATTGGATAAATAAAACCTACAAATTTAACAAGTTGCAACATAAAACTTTAAGCCATTATTATTATTATTATTATTATTTGTTGTTATTGTTGTTTAAAATCTTTATGTTCTAAGAAACATTTGCCTAGAATGGGCTAAAATAGATTCTGAAGAATTCAGTATTATTTTTCAATTACTAATATTTAAACTTTTAAGTGTGTCAAGTGACGGATCCAGTCTCTTCAGGTCATTTTATTTATTGCCTGCTTTTGGGTAGATTTATTATCCTTCTCCTCTGTTCTATGCTCTGGGTGCCAGAAATGGGCAATGCTCCTTGGACTAGACTTTGAAATATCTGTTCCCAATTTTTGCCTGGTAACTGGAGCATAACCTATGGACAGAAGTAAAATATTTTTTTCTGTTGCTCTGGCAACAGGGCTGCTCCTTGCTCCATCCTCAGTAACTCAACCATTTCTTCCTGAAAGAATATTCCTATTGCCAGGGAAGCAGAGATTGCTCCCTTTTGGTCATCTCCTAGTTTTTTTCCTAAACCCAAACTACTTGACCTCCAAAGAGATAACAATTATAGCCTTCCAAAATGCAATACTTTTTTCTAGGTTATGATTCTTTTACTGTTAACAAATGTATCTGTAAAGTTTTATATTATGTGTGTGTACTGATGAAACACATATTACATTAGTCCGTTGTACAGTTCCATCTGTATAAACAGTTTGGTTTGGTGTTCATATTTCAAACGTACAGTATTTACTGGCATACAAATAATTAGCCCAAAAGAGACTTAAAGGGATTTATTGTTTGTATATTTGTTTGTTTCTTAAAATGAACATGAACTGCAGCATCACACTCTACTCTGCTGCTTGGCAATCTGCTTTTGGGGCAGTGGGGAAATTTTTTAAAGCAATTTTTCTTCTTGTGTAGGGGTGATCTGTTTAAAGAAAAATAATTTTACAGAGCTAGCATAAGTCCTTTCCATGCACATGAGTACCAGTTTGGATCTAAGACATAGTAATTTGAATATTAAAGGTCATGAATATTTTCCACACAAGAAATGCTTCCATTTTTGAAGAAATCATCAGCCAAAACTCAATATTTTTATTGTTTCTTTAACTTTTCTAGGGCAAAGTTCAACATGCTGCAAAGTGTGGTTTTCGTTGGAGATACATAGTATACCGGCACCACCAGAAAAAACTTTGAGTGTGGAATGTACTGTTCTGGTAAGGAGTCTTCTATTAACGGTACAAAGAAACATATGTTAGTTGAGTAATTATTTCACTAGAATGAGATGTATTACAAGGAGCTCTTTCATGCAGCAAGCGGTCTAATTGCACCTGCAAGGGAGTATGAGAAGGAGGAGAATAGAGATGCTTAGACATTATCCAAGTGTCATGTTATTACATAGGACGTGGACAAGCTCCTTGGAACTATGAGGAAGACAACTTACTCTCTCGATCCTTGTCCATCTTGGCTGGTCATCCGGGGGGGGGCACACATTGAGGGCATTCCTTCGGGATACAATCAATGCGTCCCTTAGGGAAGGTATTTTACCATCTTGTCTGAAGGAGGCGGTTGTTAAGCCCCTCCTGAAGAAACCTTCCCTTAACCCCCCCCCCCCGGACAAAAAACAACTATAGACCAGTGTCCTTGCTACCATTTTTGAGCAAGGTGATTGAGAGAGAACAGTCGCCTCCCAACTCCAGACTGTCTTGAATGAAACCAATTATCTCGATCCATTTCAAACCGGCTTCAGGACAGGACATGGAGTTGAGATTGCCATGGTCGCTCTGACTGATGACCTCCACTTGAGTATCGACAGGGATAGTGTGACCCTGCTGGTGCTCTTGGATTTCTCAGTGGTCTTTGATACTGTAGACCATTCCATCCTTTTGGATCAGCTGAGGGAGTTGGGGATTGGAGGCACCGCACTCTAAGATCGAGCTTAATCGTGGCGTCCCTCAGAGTGCCATCCTGTTTCCGATGCTATTCAATATCTATATGAAGCCGCTGGGCGAGATCATTCGGAGGCATGGAGTCAATGTCTTCAGTACGCTGACGACACTCAGATATACCTCTCCATGACCAGATCGTTGGTTCAGACTTCAGATGGCATCTCCCCTCTCAATGACTGCCTTGGATTGGATAATGGAAAAACAGTGGTAATGGATTGGATGAGGAAAAATAGATTGAAGCTAAATCCAGACAAAATGGAGGTATTAACAGTCACAGGCCCGAAACCAGGTTTAGGAATACAACTTCCAGTTTTAGATGGAATCACACTCTCCTCGAAGGACCTTGTTCGCAGACAGGGGGTACTTCTAGATTCCTCACTTCACATGACTAGTCAGGAGAATGCGACAGTCAGGAGTGCCTGTTATCAGCTTTGGCTGATAAGCCAGCTGCACCCTTTCCTGGATATGAAGGACCTGGAATCTGTGGTGCATGCTTTGGTAATGTCCCGGGCTGCGGCCAGCACACACCAACCAAAGCTGATAAGGCAGTTCCAGAAACCTAAATGTTGATCCTAAGAATAGTCCAAAAGCCAGAGCTGAGGTCAGGGTTGGAGAGGTTACAGAAGTCAGTCTGGTCTGAGGTCAGGGCAAGGAGAAAGCAGCAGAAGTCCAAGTCATTCCAATATCAAGGCAAACCAGAGTTCCAGAGACACGAAGCCAGCACACAGTCACACCAAGAGACTTTCAATAAGTTCTGGCAAAGGGATGGCGTCCCACAGGTGCTTAAGTAGGAGACACCCTCCCTGTTGGCAGCTGTGCTTTATTAACAGCTTGCTTTTCTGCAAGCCTGCGCAACCGATGCACACAAGCACTCTCAGCCCTCCTTTCCTTAAAGGAGGGAACCTCCAAACTGGATTCTTCCTTTGAAACCTCACTCAGCTGCTTAGCCTCTGAAGGGAGCTCCACAGTGCTAGAGCCTGGCTGGGCTCCCACTCAGGGGCTGAAATGTCAGGACTGGGGTCTGGCATGGCAGAACTGGGACCTGGTCTAGCCTCCAACTCCACTTGCTCCTGAGGAGCCATGTCCTCCTCCTCATCCTCTGACTCCATCTCTTGGCTGACCATGAGAGGTAACCTCACGCATGGGGCTACCATTGTGCTTAACCTGGAAACTTCAATTGGTTCAAAACATGGCAGCCAGGCTCATTACTGGAACATCCAGAAGAGAGCACATAACACGTGTGCTCAAGTCTCTCCACTGGCTGCTGATCAGTTTCCGGGCACAGTACAAGGTGTTGGTTTTAACCTTTAAAGCCCTACATGGCTTCGGCCCATCTTATCTCAGGGACCACCTCTCCCCGTATGATCCCCCCCGCACACTTCGATCCTCTGGGAGGAACCTGCTACAGCCTATGAAAACTAGGCTGTTGCAGTCCTCCCAGATGACTTTCTCTGCTACTGCTCCCAGGCTATGGAATGGCCTGCTGGATGAGAACTGTCTTATTACGTCTCTTGACTGCTTTAAAAAAGCTATAAAGACGCATCTCTTCCAGCAGGCCTTCCCAGAAACTTCCTAATTTCCTGGCTCTGGAATTGGGTTAGGTTTCCCCACCAGTTCCCAACACCTTGACCCATGACGCCATAGTTTACACTGCCCATGGAATGGTTAGTTTTCTTCTCCATGATGATGTTCATGTTTTAATTGTCTGCTTGGTTTTAATTTGTTGTTAGTTTAATTTAATTTTAAGGGGTGGGAGGTTAGGTAGTGGGCTATTGGTATTGTTTTAGCTTGTGACTTCTGATTGCTTAGACAGAGGAACAGGCTATAAATTATTATTATTATTATTATTATTATTATTACTACTACTACTACTATTATTCAACCTGCTATGATAAGTTTTTGTTAATATTTATGTGCATCATTAGGCCAGTTATAAACTGTAGCAGTACAGCACAAATCTACCTTTCTATCTGTTTCAGACCACTATGTATTATACTATTTTAAATCCTAGCTGTTGGGTTACCAGAGGCATTTGGCTAGTCACTTGATAAGAGAATACTGGAGTTGATAGGTCTAAAGGCAATAAGAACAAGTACTTGGATTTTTTTTTCTCTTGAAGGATTATAATCAGGAGGATTTCATTGCATACAGAGAAGTTGCTTTCAAGTATGTATTTCATTGCGTACAGGGCAAGTTGCTTCTAAGTTTATCTATTTAGAATCAGGTTACTCATTATACTTACTTTAATGGGACTGAAGTAATCATGTATGAAAACAGTGTTATCATTTAATAACCTAGACACATGAAATGCCATGTTTCTCAAAGGTATGCCATCATTGCCTATGTATACAAGTTAGATATCTTGTCAATTCAAATCAGTAAACACAATCCAGACCTTGACTGTGACACAAACATGTAGGTGGCCCTAAAAGTGATTTCAGAGCAAATATCTCAGAGCTCATACACAGATATGTCAAATCACATGGATAATATTGTTACACAGATCTTATTTCTCCAGGCAGTGCCATTTCAGAGGTTTTGGCAGTTACTCAGATTTTGATTTCCTTACTCTGCTCATCTTTTATGGTTATATGGTTTATTTGTTCAAGTTGATGTATTCAGTTTGAACATAATTGGGTATTTACAACAGTAACACCATTAACAGATTTTCCAAGGTTCTTTGCTCCTCCCTTGTTTTCTTGCTTCTTTTTAAAGTCCCTTTTTACACAACTTTGTTCCTCAATACTGATTTTTAAAAGTTTTAGAAAAGGCAGAGGACATTTTGTACCATAAAGATATGATAAGAGGCTTGGGCACAGAAGTTTCACATGCAGTAAATGTTTTCTTATCAGACATGTCAGACCTTGGGGGAAAAATACTCTGATTCTTCATGAAAAGAGTGGGAAAACAGATAAAGGGGAAAAAACTATTAATGAGAATGATATCCAATGAGATCTAGATTTATCTCAATTCACAACAGAACCTATAATGTTCAGAACTGGGAAAGCTCAGGCTATAAAACAAGTAAGCCAGAAAAATGAAATCCTGGAATTTTAGAAAGCTCTAATGATGGCATGCTTTTAAAGAGTGTCTTGATTAATTGTTTCATGGAAGAGCCACATTTTAATTTAGTAAAAATAACCAAAACAAACAAACAAACAAACAGATTTCTGCTAGATTTCACCAAATAAGCAAATTGTTTGGTTGAGTGCTTCTTTATAGGCATTCTGGTCAGAGTTTCATTTCAGCAGGCCCAAATCATTAATGCATTATGAAAATATAGTCTATATTTACAAGGACTTCTCTGCAGCCACGTTGGTAGCTGGAACAGAAAGGTTCTGAGATGCAAGCTACTGCCCTTTCTTTTGTAATCAGGGAAAATAATATAGCTGTTCAGGAAGAAATAACAAAATAAAAAATATGCACTTTCCATCTGCAATTTTGAAAATGTTTTTGAGGAACATATGCCAGTTTTGAAATGTGCTATTAAAATATAAATAGTTGGTGAGCTCATTTGAGCATGAAAAAGAAAACAAAAACTCTGTGTTTGTTGAGAGGCTATTTAAATGTTTAACTTTAGAAATCGAGGAGTGCAAATTTTAGTAAAGCCAATTTACATTTAATGTGCATACATACAAATACACAAACATGCAGCAGGTTGCATATGCCTAGTAAAATATAAGGATATCAATACAAATATATTTCATTAGAATATTACTGCTATTACTACTAATAAAAATAATATATATTTGCAGATTACCAATATGGCCTGGGTCCAGGATACTTGAGGGAACACCTCCTCCCATACAATCCTTCCCACACACTCAGGTCCTCTAGGAGGAACCTACTGCAGCCAAAGAAAACCAGGCTGGTGGCAACCTCCCAGAGGACCTTTTCAGCTGCTGCACCAAAAATATGGAATGACCTGCCAGAGGAGATCCGTTATATTACATCTTTGGAAGCCTTTAAAAAGGTGATAAAGATGGATCTCTTCCGGCAGGCCTTCCCAGGCTGACCTCCTTGTAATTCAGCTATTCTGTTGTCTAGCTGCTGTTTTCTAGTTGCTTCCATCGGCTAATGATGGACTATATTGGAATTTTACTGGGAATTGTTATTTTAGTGCTGTTGTGGTGGGAGGGAGATGGGAATTGGAATTTTTATATTTGCTCTATTTTAATGTGTCAATATGTTTGATTTTTATTGCTTTTAACTGTTGTTACCCACCTCGATCCAATATAGGGAGGGGAGGGATACAAATAATAATAATACTAATTATTATTATTATTATTATTATTATTACTGCTTTCTAGCTCTCAAAATGATATGCAGTTTTAAAAAGCAATGGAATAAAATCTGACAAAAGAATATAATTTTTACTATTTGTCCAAGATATGGTAAACGTGGAACCAACTTGACCTTTCTAGGATCTAGGATCTAGGATGTTGCTCCAGAAGAAACCTAGCTTGTGCATTCACCTCATTTCAATCTGAAGAACGCTTCTAGAATCCTTCTGAAAGACAATCTGAGATTGAAAAGAAGGCTTTCAATCTCTGTAAATCATGTGGCTTTTTAACCTTCCACACACTAATTCTGGTGACAGGGTACTGCCCTGAGTGAGGTAGAAAAGATAAGCCCCCAGTACAGAAACTGCCCAACCCCTGTTCTGAGATCGTTCAAAATGGGTGATTTTATTGATCTACTACTTGAGGTGGTGAAATGATGAAAAGTTTTTTTTTTCTGCAAGGGTCTTAGATACCTTTTTTGGAAAAATTGGAAGATTACCCTCTTTGGATGAAGTGTTTTCAACCTTACAATTCTTTTTGTCATAGTTTTTAAATCAACCAGAACAGACTGGGTCTTAGAGAATTGTGATAGGTGCTTCATATCTAAAAACATACTCAGAATGGTGGACAGCTGGACAGTTGTCTCAATTATCACATCAGAATTTGTTGCCAGTATAGATTCCTAATTTGGAGGGATGTGACAACACAGAAACATGATATTGGTGTATGTATAGTACAAGTACTAAGGCAACAGTTAGTCCTACATTAAAACAGGAAAAGTCATCCAGAAAGTAAGCTGTGGATCCAGAAATGAAAAACAACAACCTAGCAGGACAAAGAAAGCATAATCTCTACACCAAACAGTCTTTTCTTGATGTCTTTGCTTAAATTAAAGATGAAACACAGAATGAATCAAGGATTTATTGTAGTTTTTCCTTTATAAGTGCAAAGAAAGGAGACAGTAAGTACATTAGAATTTGACTGTGTTAAATGCAGATAAATGAGGCCTGAAATAGATGGCCAGGAAAAAGGGGCTTCTGGCCACTTTGGGAATGGGGAGCACTCAAACCCAGAAGAGTAGGCACAAAAAGGAGCATCAAAAAGTGCCCCTGCCAACAGCCAGGTTGGGGACCATGGTGGCAGCCCACTTTGTGACTGGGCCTGTGTGGTTGCCACAGTCCCATGCTGATTGGGGGCCAACTGGGGCTGGAGCAGCCAGAGGCTGTTCCAAGTTGCCAATCTGCATGCCCCCTTTGTCTTCTTTTGAAAAAGAAATCAGGATCTTACTGTCTTGGTTGGTTTCAAATTGAATTTAAGGCAACAGGGTAACATTGTTGCAAAAACAACAACAACAACAACAACAACAACAACAATCATAGGCTAGATTAACAGAGGCAAGATTTGAATGAGGCAAAAATATGAATGGTACAAACCATACAATTTATATAATCCATAAAATTTATTTTAAACCAAATTCCAATTTGGAGAGAGAAAACCAAAGCTTGTTGATCAATATTGCATTTTTATGGAAAGATTCAAAATATGAACCTTAGACTAAATATCAACTTTGTTCTTGTGTGCCTTCAAGTCATTTCCAACTTATGTCAACTGTATGGTGAACCTATCATAGGATTTTCTTGGCAAGAATCATTCAAAGGATGTTTGCCTTTACTTTCCTTTGAGTCTGAGAGAATGTGACTTGCCCAGGGTCACCTAGCACAGTGATGGTGAACTTCTTAGAGACCAAGTGCCCACTCCAAGGCATTCCCACACCAGATGTTACCTGGTGCTGGGGGTGGGACTTCCAGGGGGCAGGATTTCTGCATTCTGCATGTGAGGGCAAGGGAAAGAAGAGGAATAGGTCCACATCTGTTCTTCTTCTTCCCGCCCACTCATCTCTCCATGTGCCATCAGAAATGGCTTCGTGTGCCAGAGAGGGAACACATGCCATAGGTTTGCCACCATGGAAATAGCGGATTTCCGTGGCTGACCAGGAATTTGAACCCTGGTCTCCAGAGTCTGAATGCAGTGCTGAAACTACTGCACCACACTGGCTCTCAAAATATCAGGTTTAGTCTTTACTGATTCATAATTGATTGCGGGAGGTGGGAGAGAGTACAGAAATTTGAATTTTATTTTTTTTAGAGGACCTAAAGTAGTTCACAGGACAGGTCTACAACCTGAGTGCAATCTGTTTTGGTCCTATTAGATAACTTCCCAAGTTTGGCTAACTCTTTTAATAACAGGAGATTAAACTAATTGTATAAAATACTCCATTAGCTTTTATAAGAGATATAGATGTGTTAGTCTAAGAAAGAAGGAATCTTAGAGCACATTTAAAATTAAACACTTTACTTCAGCATAAGCTTTTGTGGACTCCAGCCCACTTCTTTAGACTCTGTTAACTTGGGGATGTTACAGTAGCTATAAGAGGACAACTGCCACTTCCTTTCTTTTATTATTTATTAAAACACTTGAATTGCATTTGATCCTTATGAATACTTTACTAATACCTTCTTGCCTCTAAAATAATTCACTGAGTGTTCCACTTCCCACACCTCTGTAAATTTTCAAGCAACATTTGAGGGTTGATGACACATGATATGACTTCCTTTGTTATTATCTTTCAATATTTGCACTATGGGTTTTTGGAGCATAAAAAGACAGTTGCATATGACAATACACACACACACACACATATATACATACATACATACACACACACATATACAAACATTTGCACTATGGGTTTTTGGAGCATAAAAAGACAGTTGCATATGACAATACACACACACACACATGTATATATACATACATACACACACACATACCCAAAGGAAAGAAAATGCACCCAAAGCACTCAAAGCAGGATTACCCATCCATCAGCCTCTAACAGTACATTCCATGTATGGTTCCTTCCATCCAAAATAAAATAGTACCAGGTGATTCAAGTGGGTGTGCTAGGATGATTAGGAACTGATGAATCAGTTACTATCAGATCCATTTCTGTTTTGTACATCTTAATTCATCTGTTCATTAAATATTTGCACCATTCTACAATTTCTTCAAATAATATACAGAGATGTGCATTTTTTTTTATTAACACTGTTTATAATATGCATATTTTAAAATTATGATTTCCTCCATTGTACATTTTTTCCATATCGTTTCTGAGGCATGAGCTACACTGCAAAATTTGAAAAACTGTGAAAGTCAAAAAAATAACTTAATAGTGATCCACATATTGGAGTTCTTAATGCCAGTCATGTCAATTGCTAAAAAATGAAACCCAAGCAATTTTTTCTGCATTCCTAGTCAGGACAAAAATAAAAATGAAAATAAATAAATAAATAAAAAAAATAAAAAAGGGGAAGGCTGTTCCTTCTACAGTCACTGACCAAGCTGATTTGGGAGGTAGTTTGTTTCTTGTTCAACCAATAATTCAGCTTTAATACAGAAACAAACACAAATCTTGGATATTTCTTAATGACTGGTATGTTGGATATAACATTCATTTCACATAATATTCTGATTGCTGATTCCATTAAGTTGAAGGATATACATGAACTCAATGCCTCTGTTATTATTTCTTCTAAATGTTTCTGTCTCCAGATACAAAAAAGGATCATATTTGAATCTCAATGGGAATGAGCAGGTCACAGGCTGAGGACAATCTTAGGGAGATTAGAGTTAATTAGGAATATACAGTCTGCTCTCCAAATCCACAGATTAAACGATCCACAGCTTAAAAATAGTTGCAAGTTGCAAGAATATGAATCACATATTCTAACAATTTTTTTTAATAAAAAGAAAATATATGACTGTGCACAGGTCACACCACAAGCACAAAGGCAGCACTGGGTGGTGGTGGTGGAATGGTTGATTTCCCAAAAAACTGGGGAGGGATGATAAACATCCCTCTGACAACCTCCTCTGCCATAGTCCCTCACTGCCAGAATGATGTGATTCAGATCCCTCATTCCCACTTGTTGAACACACTTTGGAATTGATTATTTTCAAAAGAACCAGCAAAGAACTAGTGTAGGGGAAGAGCAGGGTTTTTTGCATTTACCTCGCTTCATCACAATTGAAGCCGATCTCAGTAGGATTGAAACTGGTTTCAAGTGGGAACGAGGCACATATAACCCGATCAGCAATTCACTTTAAGTCATAGTGGTAATGAGCCCTCAGACTCCCTGTCCTCCATTGCTCTATTTAGATCCTATAAATTCAGGCTCATGACTACTCTGATATAGTCTATTCATCTGATGTGTGGTATTTCGCCCTTTCTACTGCCCTCTGCCTTTCCTAGCATTATTGTCTTTTTCTGTCTCCAGATACAGAAAATTTAGGTCCTCTAAAAAAAAAATTCAGATAGAATCTTGTCTAGTTCTTTCATAGCAGCTCTTCCTATTCCTAGTCTTCTGATTTATTGACTGCAGTCTCCATTTTGATTAGTGTTTGATCCAAGGTATGGGAAATCTTTAACTACTTCAATTTCCTTATTGTCTAGTTTGGTTTTATATAATTCCTTCATGGTCAGTATTTTTGTTTTCTTTATGTTCAGCAGTAAGCTTGCTTTTGCACTTTCTTCTTTGACCTTATTCTTCCAAGTCTGATGTTTTCCATTAGTAGTATAATGTCATCCACATATCTTAGATTGTTGATTTGAATCTAAATCTGCTCTTCTAATTATATTTCTTCTTTGAAGATGCCAGCTACAGATGCAGGTGAAATAACAGGAATAAATTCTTCTAGAACATGGCCACCTAGTCTGAAAAACCTACCAAAAAACAAAACAAAAACAAAACCCCCAAAACATAGGGTGATAGTGTGCAGGTTGTATCAGTCCTTATAACTATAAATGGTGTTCAGAAAATAAATTGCATTAGATCATCTAGGTGGATCATAAGAAGTTGCTATTGAAAAGAGAACAAAGGGCTGTGTCTGGGAAAGGGCTGTGATAAATGCATAGTGACTGAAAAAACTTGCTTTAATCAATTTTGTGTTGCATCACTAGAGTGGTTTGTGTGTATTGTTAACACGCCTACTATTTTTGTCAGGACTGACAATGTAGATCAAATATAGAGAGGTCATATAACCAGTTCATATATATATTCACAGTCTATTAAATATCTAGTCCTTATAATGTAGTGAAGGGATGTAGATGGGGGTTGGGATAGTTGTAGTGGTTAGGAATTGCAGTTGCTGTGAGTAATTGGGGAGGGCTGGTAGAGCCTGGTTGGAATGTGAGATAACGGGAGGCTCCAAGGTTGTACGCTGGTGGTAACATCTGGGTTGCTATGGTTAGTGTGGTGTTAGTGTGGTGTGGAAGCCGAGGGGTGGAAAAGGAGGGGGGATTTTAAAACTGTGACTTTTTTTCTTTGAGCCTCAGACTCTACAAAGATGTGTATGTGATCACTGCTTTCCAGTGCTCTTACAATAAACTTTTCTCTACTTGGAGCAAGTTTGTTTGTGGATCACAATTTTGAAGACAAGCTAGCAAGACAGAAAAATGATCACCAGAAGGCTATTCACTGGTATGATTAGATATAACCTTAGGATTTATGCTAAAAGTGGCCCAATTTTGCAAATGCCTGGTGATTTAAAAAAACAACTATCATTAGCACTATACTTTCTGGATCTTGCAAAAATGCATTCAGTCACCTTATCATTGACATACTGAATATGCTAAATGTAGTGCCAAGTGTATAAATAAGCACAAAGGAAAGTTGGTTTTAAATAGTAGCATAGATTGTTCCATAAATCTCATTTCAGCTGTGGTGAAACAAGCAGTGAAAATCAACAGCTAATTTGCTGAATAAGAAGTTGAAATGTTGTTTTGCTGGTATAAATGTGCAGTAACACTCTTTCAGTGACTTGAAACTGCTCTGGGCTTATATATCTTTCAGAGAACTAAATTAAATGCATCATAAGGTTTAAAGCTACTAGGGCTGAATGGGAGATTATACCATGGTAATAAAGGTTGTGGGGGACACTATTGTGTTTGCTTGTATTTGCATTCTTAAAATGAGGCAAATCTGTACAGTTTAGATACTCAGCAAATTTTTGTAGCTGGAAATAGATTTTATGTACTATTTTTCAAAAAGCCACTTGGCATTTTACCACATTTCTGTACATTAGTTTGCAGTTAATTACTGAAGCACTGTAAAATGTCTTCGTAATATTATGCAGGTGCCTTCAGAATGCTGACTAGAGGAAGAACTAAAGAAAAGGACAGAGTATCCTGCTTTAGATAGAGAGGTGGCCTTGACTGAGAGATGGGAAATATGGCCTATGGGTTTTATATGCTCCCCTGGATTCATGCTTTTTTTTTAAAAAAAAATCATTTTTTGCCCCAAATGCCCTTTCATTTGCATTTTCTCCAAACCCGCCCCCCCATGTCATTTTAGGCCCAAGAGATGACTTTAAAGAACAAAATAAAAAATAGAACATGACTTCCACTTACTTCCTGTTGTTAAAAAAGGTATTTTCTGAGCCAAGAATGTGTGGGTGTCTGTGTGTGTGTGAGAGAGAGAGGGGGAGAGAGAGAGAGAGAGAGAGAGAGAGGCATGCTGTCAACGATCCTTAGTTGGCATCTGTGGCCAAAAAAATTACTTTTTTGCAGGGCGTGCAGTGGGGGATGTTTGGCACTCCAAGGTCTCCGGAAAGGCTATTGTATAGAACCTGTATAGAAACATCAAATGCAAACAATTACATTCAATTATGTTAACAACCATCCCAAGTAATATTCTAAACTGCCACCATGGATTCCACTCAATTTCCGTTAGCAATCTAGTCTGTCAGATTGGATAAAGGGTGGGGTGCTATTGTCACAAAATCTGTGTTATATCCACCTTAGATCGGAAGACATCTCCTCCTAGCACTGGGGAAAAAAAGAGGTAGATTTGTTCTCACTGAGCTCCACGTTATTGTGCTGCTTTCATATGAATCAAGATTGATTCTGTGGGAACTTAAAGGCCTATACTCATGTTTTCTATACTGAGACTAAAAAAAAAATCTATCCAGACTTATTAATTTATTTAAATGTTGTTGTTGTTGTTGTGTCTGTTGTTGTGTGCCAGCAAAATATCTCATGGAAGCACAAGCAAAATAAACAGAAATGAGTTAAAACAATTTAAAACAATATAAAAATTTACATAGACTAACAATATAATAAATATGATTAGAAAGTTAAAAAAACAGGTTTAAAAATTAAAACTGTTTTAAAAACCATGCACATTAACAATCTGGCATAAAACAGTGGTGTTCCAAGGATCTAATAAATAGACCCTTGTTTGTACTTGGCACCTACATGAAATCACCATTGGTGTCAATTGTCCCATGGGGAGGGGGGATTCCATAATCGGGATCTTGTAGCTGAGAAAGCCCTCCCAACATCCTCATTGAGGACACAGAGGAATTCCCCCAAAAGACCTCAATCCTTAAGGTGGCCCATTTTTAGGATTTCTCTTCCTCTTTCTTGTTTCTTGAAGGAAAAGCTTTTGCTCTATACTTTGTTTTCACTATGGACCTTATCAGACGTCAGAAATTGGAAGTATAATCTAATGGCAATCCGAATGCAATCATGGGGTTTCATGTTATTGCGAATTAAAGTATCTCATGCAATTTCGGGCAAAAGGGAAGTCATTCCGAATGCAATCATGGGTTTTACGTTATTGTGAATTAAAGCATCTCACGCAATTTCGGGCAATGGGGGAGGAGTCATTTTTGGGTAATGGGAAGTCATTCTGAACACATTCCAAACCCAATAGGAATTCATATAAATTCTCTAAACTAGCGAATTCACGAGAATTCGAATTGGCTCCAATTGGCTCCATTTGCAATAAAGAGAAATTCCTCCCATCTGATAAGGTCCTAAGGCTCATCCAAGTCCTCACCAAACACCCTGGACTCTTTAGGGAACATAGCTAAACCTGGTTTCATGTCAGCACTCCAGTTCTTCAACAGTAACTATCTGCAAGAAGCTATACTTCATGAAAACAAATGGATGTTATGTCTAGACTGGAATCTGTGATAAAGTCACATGGCTTAACTTTTGGCATAAGCAAGCATTCTCTGGAGGAAAATTAGTGAGAAGTTCCTTAGCCCAAAGTATTGCTGTCTGGAAAAGAGGAGGTGGCAGGCACTGCCTTGATTACCAATACAAATTCATCACTTGTGCTGAAAAAAACAGTTCTCCAATTTTTGGTCTTCTATGTTTTTAGGGGTATTATTCTCATTCCTGGGGGAAGTGTCCTTTTGGCAAAAGCTTCTACTAAAGCCTCAATCAGAAGAATCTTTAATTTGTCCAACATCTCATTGGCAAAGGAATGAAAACATTTACCATGAGCTGAAATTACCCTGGTAATAGTGTCACTCCCCCCTCCATAACCTCTCCCAAATTCTCCAGGAAGGACACAGTAGGATTCTCTAACGTAAGCTATCTTTCCCTCATTTTACTTAGAGCCTTTTCCCCTGGGAGTAAGTTAAGCACCTTCACCACCACAAAGGAAGTTCATAGGATGAATAGCTTCCTGCAAGTTTCCTCTTTCTCCAGACAGAATTATCCCTTACTCTGTCCAAGGAAGTAGGGAGACTGTTATTTTCTAAAAAATGATTCATTTGTCTATTTCTTTTCACTCAGTGATCTTGAAACAGCATGTTTCTACAGCTACAGTATCTAAGTGTAACAAATAATGCATTGTGTTTTGCTGTAAGGCTGGTTCTGCAGATGTTCCAGGGAAAGATTTAAGTATCTACCTTTAGCATAGCTGCTCCTCTACTGGAAAGCTGTTGGGTATTATTTGGATCTCAGCATCTTTGTTTATTCATCACTGTAAAACTGATGTGTTTGCTTCAATTGAAGCAGTATTTGGAAGGTCCATGCTTCAGGCAGTAGTGGCATCTTGAGGTGTGTGAAAGCACAACTTTTTCACTCAGCAATGACCACTTTGATAAGTTCCAGTTGAGGATGTTCCCCTTCCACGCACTGCAGGAAAATGGAACATTGGTACTTACCATGAAAGTTACTTTTCTGCAGCAATGGGTAGGCTGGCTATCTTACCCACCTGGAAAATCTGTTACTGTCTGTTTTTGAGGATTCTGCTCTTGGTGTAATAGGAGCATGTATCATTGAATACAGTGCAATCTCTCAAGCTTTCTGTTCCTTCACTGAGGGAAGAGGCTGGTTCTCCCACTAAGAGCAGAAGGAAGATTGAACAGAAGCCCTGTTCTCCCTCTTATCTTTATAACAACCCTGTGAGGTAGATCAAGCTCAAAGAACGCTACTGGACCAAACTCACCCAGTGAGTTCCATGGCTGATTTAAAACTTAAACCAGAATCTCCTGAGTACCAATGTAGCACTCCAGCAATACATCACATTGGGTCACGTGTGCAAATTCGATGCACATTTTCCATTAATATATGCATATTTCAGTGCATTTTTAAACTGAAGATGTATCATGACATTTGGAGAAGTAGAAAGATTCAGGCTTTCTTTTTGGACAGTAACCATATAGTAAAGCAACAATGTGAGAGGCTTATGTAACATACATATTTACATATTTAGCAATTAAAATATTCAAAGATTCTTATATTCCTTGGAAGGAGCTATATATATAAAATAAATGTATATTACTTTACTCACTGTGAAGGCTTTTTAAAAGCACTGCTAAGAATAATTGTGTGTGTGTGTGTGTGTGTGTGTGTGTGATAGGACTTATGGGAAAAATGAAACTTTGTGAAGCTGAGAAGAAGCGCCATATCACAGAAATGTAAAGTTGGGAAGGGGCCCCATATAGTGTAGCCATGTATCTTTGCATAAAACCACAGTTAAAGCATGACCATCCAAACTCTGTCTAAAAACTTAAAACAAAGAAGAATCCACCACTTTCTGAGATAGGCTGTATACCATTGTAAAATAGCTCATACCATCCACAGGTACTTCCCAATATTTAGTCAGAATCTTCTTTTTGTATTTTGAATCCACTAATTTAGATCCTGCTCTCTGGAGCAGCACCTTCCATTTTCATGTCACAGCCTTTCAGCTATTTGAAGATGACTCAGTCTTTTCTTTTCTAGGCTTCTATCTAGAGTGTCTCTGATTGGATATCATCCAGTATTTCTTTAAATTTACTGAAATCAGCTTTTTAAATAAACATCCAGAGTATGGATCCAACTATACTTAGCTTTCCCTTTCCTGTCTATAATGACTCTAAAGAAGAGGTGTTCCCTTCCATTTCCACTACATCCACTTGGTTGATTAGTTCTTGCCCACCAGTGAGCAACAAGTTGAAGATAAATTGATCTCCTTGTCACATGTTCCACCTTCTGGAACTTTAAATTGACAGCAAGGCAATTGGGAAATTTGTTAGATGTTATAGTCTTGGCAGAATTTGTCTTTCGAAATATATCAGGATAGCTGAAGTCTACTACTGCTATATCTTTCCTTTTTAAAAACATTTGGTAATCTGTTCCAGGAAAATATCCCAGCTTGGAAGTGTCTATTGAGATAATTCAAATACATTATTCATGCTGTAACATCTTTGCATTAAATCTTTGTAGTTAAGCCCCTTGAGGGACAGAAGATAGAAAAGATTTCCAAATTTTGGGAAAATATTCCACTGAAAATTAAATAGGAGTTCAATTAACAATGCCAGGTAAAAGCACTTAACAAGGAGCTGAGTGCTAGCGTATATGAGGATATTAGCAATTTGTGTAGACCACACTAGCTCTTTGAAGCAATCTTTTAATTAATATATGCAGAAAACTACACAAATTATGTAATTGCTTCAGAAATGGAAGAAAATGTGAAACAACTTTGCTACTTTCTCAGGCAAGTAATTTGGAGCCAGCTATCTCCAACTTGGTTTATTTATTGATAGGGTGGGTAATGATGGGGGGGGGGGTGTCTCCCTCTTTGCTGTTCTTTCATTAGCAGCTGAAGATCTTTTTTCTTCAACCAGGCTTTGGGGAACTGTTTTGTAAGAAAAGTTTGCTATATGAATTTTATTCTCTTAATATCAATTCACTATTTCAAATGGTTTTAATTCTGTTGGCAGTTTAGTAATATTTTAATCATAACTCTAATGTTTTTAGTGGCATGTGTTTTAATGTGAGTCCTGCATAAGGAAAAAAGTGGGAGGTAAATCAAATAAATAAAATTAAATAAAATATAGCAATTTTCTGTTTTTTATATGCCACCTTGAGTCACAGCTTCAGGAAAGGGTGGGGTATAAATAAATAATAGGTGGATGGATAGTTTGAAAATATTAAATCTGTAAGGATACAGCTTAACCCTCCAAAGGGCAAAGCTATGCAGAAATGTAGGACTTCTGTATTATTTTTTCCACATAGCCAGCCATATGATTCCTGGAAACCCACAAATACAGCACGAAAGCAACATTTTCCAGTTTTCAGTGCCATTGTCCTGAAACTAGCATCCAACATTTTTAAATCTGGAGGTAATAGTTATACCAAATAAGACACTGAGTCCTGATACAGACTAGCACAAAGCGCCATCCTCGGGTCAAAAGTAGGATTGGGAAAGGTGCAGCGACTGCACACTCCCCAGCCCTAGTGTGTATGGGCAGCACCATTTTGAAAGTATGCTGTCCACTCAACGCAATGCTGATGGCATCACACACTCACTGCATTCAAATGGACCGGCGCTCGCCTGGCGTCACCATGATGCCCAGGGCACTTAGGGCACCCTTGGGAGCATTGCAAAAAGGAGCTCCAAAATGGAGCTCCTTTTTGTTGCGTGCATCGTTCCCACAGCACTCAAATGGCTGCAACTTAAATGGGCAGCCCCTTTCTCCCACGGCTCTGGCTGTCCAGGTGTCCAGGGGCATGGAGCTTCAAGGACACCCCTTTTCCAGGCCATGGGGAAGTGGCATTTTGCCACTCCTCGGTGGCCTGGAAACGCACCAGATTGGGGCCTCTGGGCTGCCAGTGAGGCTGCCCTGGCCTCAATCCAGCACAAAAACTGGTGCCTACAGACAGCCCTTTATGGGTGGTCTGTACTGGCCCTTAGGAACATGTCCTCCATGACGTTACCTATAATTCTTTAATGGAGCATAGGGCATTGATTTGTACAGTCAGATTATTGGTCCATCTTTGTTCTGTATTATTTCTACTGACCAGCAGCTGTTCTCTAGGTCCAAGCAAGAATTTTGAGCATCCTTAGCTTGAAATAGTGGCACACAGACAGTAGATCTACATTGCAAACATATTTCTTCAGAATCAATTGATTGGCATTGAATTTAGTATGAGGGAAAAAATGTACTATGAGAAGCAAAACTTTTGTGTAGAGCAAGTTTTAAAGGGGAAACAAATTCCCTGTTTAGGAGGTCTACATAAGCTACTACTTTTGGCAAATATCTTCAGCAGTTTAATTCACAGAGTATGAATCACGATAGCTTTGCTGAAAGAATTCAAATATTCATCCAAAACAATTTCATCAGCCTATAAGAGAACATTTTATATTAGATGCTGGGAGATGTTTAACCTCGTGCCAATCATCTTGTTAATAAAACAGAATTTTGTAAGAAATATAATGAGGTGGTTTTTAATTTATGTTTTGTTTCTGGGGCTTTGTTATGAAGCCCTTAGTGATGAAATGGAAAAGGGATGTTTAAATTTTGTTTACAACATTTAAATGATTAATCGGGACTTTAAATTTTTTTATAGGAAACTTAATGTGTCTTACGGATCCAAGGCCACTGAATGATTGATTGGGATGGATATAACTCTGCCATCTGTAAAACATTAAATGTGTTTTATGTGTATTTAGCTCAAACTGCTGTTTTCTTAAAATGCAAGGGGTCTTTTGCAGGGTAGTAGGCAAACATATTCAGTACTCTTTGTGAGCCAATATATTTTCTGCATAAACATCATTGTTGTTATTACTCTAATTTATTTATACAAAGGTTTTTACATATGTAAAATGGCTCATATTTGCCATAAAGCCAGCCTTGACTCTGTTATTGCAGTTATAATGTGCCATTTGTTGATGGTGACATCTTACTGAAATGGTTGCACCTTCCATTTGAAAGTTGTATTTCAAAAATAGATACTGAAGGAGGTTTTTGTAACAAGAGGCTGGGAACAAAAACTCTAGTTTATTCCATTGTGTAAGATAAATCCACTAGTTGTATATTTTTCTAACAGTGGTGGATGTTTCTCACATTATGTGGTAGCAAATCCATGTGACCAGTAATCTTTGCAGTTTTTTGTTAATATGTGATTTGTTAGATGCCTTGAGGCAAATAGCAGGACATAAATCCTTAAAGCAGATAAGTTAATAAATCCTGGCTTGATGATGGTTATTTCAGTGTAACAAACCTGCTTGGAATTTTTTTCCTCCATGTACCTCTTGTATAAATTCAGTAGTTGTGTGATCTGCCATCACATAATTTGGGAAATCCAACTTCAGCCCTTTTTAATCACTTGGTAAGTCACCATCACAAGGATGATTGATCCTTTATTATTAATCAAAATGTTTATCAATTGTCTTTCTGTCCAGAAGGGCCCCCAAAGTGACCTTGGACAAAAGCCAACCTCTTATCAAAGTATCAGATTATAAATATATAAATTTATCTTTTAATTATCCATACTATAGAGCAAAACTATTTAAAACTCATTAAAAGCCAACCTAAATAAAAATGATTTTTGCACCCTTTGTACAGCTAGGTAAAGATGGGACCAAACTGAGATTCTCAGATAGGTAATTCCATAAATGAAGTAAATTATATCTAGGCATGTACAGGAGTAGTTAGCATTTCCTAATTCTCTATCATTTAGGTTTTTTTTAAAGGGAAGAACCATTATCTTGAATTGATTTTGGAATTTCTTGGTGTGGTCCACAAAGTACATACCCAAAAAAGTACATACCATAATGGCTTCTGGGCACACTACACACATTTCAGCTATCTGACCCCATCCTCATGGGGGTATCCTCATCCATTCTCTTCACCTACAGGCTAGTTTCCAGTGCCAAATTGGACTTGCCACTTCATTTCCACATACAAAGGCTAGTTTCCAATGCTTTTGTTCACAAACAACCATAGTTAAAACTGGATTTGTCACTTCAATTCCATACACAAAGGATTTTGAATGTGAATTGATATGCTCACATACCAATGGCATATATATGTCTGTCCCTGGCTTCTACTCCACCAAGTGCATCTGAGGAAGTAGACTTTAGTGTATGAAAGCTCATGCTGCCAACTTCTTTCTTTCATTTGGTCTCAAATGTGCTACAAGATCTCTCTACATACACACCAAAAAGCAATTCAAATAAATATTCTTTCTTTGTTATCTTTGGTAAAGAAAAAGGACAGATGCTTTGCCTTTCTCTCTTCTAGGATACTATTGTCATCGGCATTCCTATAACTAATCCCATAGATGATGTTCTGCCACTAGATGTGATACTCATAGATGCTGCTGTACTTAGTGGGGAGAAAAAGCTTGTTCTTCAACCAAAAGAAACATTTCACTATGAAGTAAAGTACTCTCCAGCTGTTACTGGAAGCTCAGATGGAAGGTAAGCTCAGCTATTGCAGCTATGAGTGTGAATAGATTCAGCAGATTTTAGGGATGTAATTCATCACTAATTTTGTTCTCAAAGAACATTATGAATAATAATGCAAACTCTATCGGGCTTGTCCCTGTTCCCTGAGTATGAAGCAGAGCCCTCCTTCCAGTCCATCTGCCTTGGTCCAGGCATCAGAGGGTGAGAAGAACTTTTGGACCTGATCTCCTTCCCCATCACCATTCCCTTCTCCATTTGTGTCGTGTCTTCTTAGATTGTAAGCCTGAGGGCAGAGAACCGTCTAATTAAAATAATAATTGTAAGCCACTCTGATAGCCTTTAGGGCTGAACAGCGGGGTATAAATATTATTATTATTATTATTATTATTATTATTATTCCAATTTTCTTCCCACTATGAGAAGGTCTTCAAAACTTGTATAGTTTTGAAAGACTGATTGCAGTTTGGAATTTAATCTGCACAAAACTGGCAGATAGCTTTGTTTTGTTTTGTTTTGGCAGGGGTTGCCATTCCCTGCACAGAAATGCTGTTTTCTGCACAAATATTAATAGCAAATGTGTGCAGAATAAGCCCTGAACATTGAAAATTCTTGTGAGTTCTGGATTCTTCTTATTAAGATTTCCAGTGCCTAAGAAACATGTTTTCAACCATTTTTCAAGTACTGTGGAATATTCTTCCCATCCCTTTTAGATCTAACCAACTCTTTCTCACTTTAATATTAGCTACAGAACAAAGCTACAGAACTATTGCTACAGAACAAAGGCTCGCCTTTATTTTTATTAGATTAATAATCTGCTTTTCTTCTATAGTTTAGATGCAAGCTAGCATCCTGTTTATTAGTTCAAATAAAGTAAGATGCAATAAAAATACGAGGAATTGCATCTATTAAAATACAAATCAAATAGCCTTGCTGATAAAACACACATTAAGTGTAAATAGTTTAGTTTCTACCTTTTTAAAAACCATGAAACATTATATTCATAAAGCTGACATTTGGTTGACTTATGACTGAATGATTATAGGTAGTTTTAGACTCCGTTTGTTTTTGTTGTTGTTCTTTTTCATAGTATCCAGTATTAATGTTAACATCACTTTTTCAAACAGGAACCTCAAACTGATAGTTACTTTATTTCTCTTTGTTACTATAAAAGATGTAAATCTTTTGTTTCATGATTTATGTGAACTAAAATAAGCTATAGCTTAATGAACAAGACTGTAGCCCTTTTGGTTTCAGTGTTACAGTGTAGTTTCAAAGCCGAACTAGTAAAGACAGACCACTGAATTCTGCCATATCTGACCAGATAATTATTTAAAACTAATTTAAACATCATAACTACCGGTAACAGAACATCATGGCAAAGGGAAGACCAGTCTTTCTCCTTCCCCTGACCACAGAGGGAACAGCTGCAGGGATTTTGCTTCCCCTCTGCTTACCACAGGGTCCCCTCTGAATCAATGCCAGTTGTCATTGGACTACAGATAAAGAAGTCCACATTCCAAGCTTATGTCTTCCTAGAAGGTTTACCCTGATGCTGCCTGGAGGGGTACTCCTGCACCAGGCATCCCCAGTACAATGCCAATGGTTTTCAGGGGACTTTGAACCAATACCAGAGCCCACCATTTATGGTCCAATGATGGCAAATAGGACCACCCAACTTACCAGGCTGAGCCTGTTGCTGTGTGGGAGGGAAGTTGAGCTGCTCTGCCTGATGGTCTGGTGGTTGCACTTAGCCCCCGCCCAGGAGCACGGGGCTCGGGCCCATGCAGGGCAGCAGTCAGGCTGGCAGCGCTTTGGTTGACTTAGCCCATGGACTACAATCCCCAGGTGGCCCAGGAGCAGAAGCACCGTTCTGGGCTGCTAGGCCACTTCTGGAGGTTTGGGGCTCCCAGTCTCCCCTGGGAGGCCAGAGTAGCCCAGGATTGATGGTGGTGGGGTGGCAGCCCGGTGATTGGCCAGGAGTGGGAGGTCCCACTCCAGTTTCCTGACTGTTGATTGGCTATCCAGCCTATTTACGCTGGGCAGCGCCAGAGTTTGGCGTCATTTTTGCCAGTTCATGTATAAGAAATGGAAAAATGGGGAAATCACTAAAGAGGAATTCAAACAGATAGCCAGCATGTGTAGGGATAAAGTCAGAAAAGCTAAAGCGCAGAATGAACTCAGGCTTGCTAGAGAGGTTAAGAACAATAAAAAAAAGCTTTTTGGGGTATGTCCACAGCAAAAGGAAAATGAAGGAAATGGTAGGGCCATTGTGTAGTGAAAATGGCAAAATGCTCACAGGGGACAGAGAAAAGGCAGAATTACTCAACACCCTCTTTGCTTCAGTCTTCTCAGAAAAGGCAAAGGGTGCTCAACCTAAGGATAATGGGGCAGAAGACAGAATAGGGGAATTTCAGCACAGAATAAGTAAAGAGATAGTACAGGAATACATGGTTAACCTAAATGAATACAAGTCTCCATGGCCAGATGAACTACATCCAAGGTATTAAAAGAACTGGCAAATGTAATATCGGAGCCATTAGCAATAATCTTTAAGAACTCCTACAGAACAGGTGAAGTCCCAGCAGACTGGAGGAGGGCAAACGTTGTCCCCATCTTCAAAAAGGGAAAAAAGAGGATCCCAACAATTATCATCCAGTTAGTCTGACATCAATTCCAGGAAAGATTCTGGAGCAGATCATTAAAGAGAGAGTCTGTGAATATGTACAAGATAATTCCATAATCACAAAAAGCCAACATGGGTTTCAGAGAAACAAGTGATGCCAGACAAATCTGATCTCTTTTTCTGATAAAATTACCAGCTTGGTAGATGAAGAGAATGCTGTGGCTATAGTATATCTTGATTTCAGTAAGGCCTTTGACAAGGTTCCCCATGATATTCTTGAAAACAAGCTTGTAAAATGTGGACTAGACAAGGTAACCATTACATGGATTTGTAACTGGTTGAATGGCTGCACCCAAAGGGTGCTCAACAATGGTTCCTTTTCATCCTGGAGAGAAGTGACCAGTGGGGTCCCACAGGGCTCTGTCCTGGGCCCAGTGCTATTCAATATCTTTATTAATGACTTGGATGACAGTATTGAGGGCCTAGTTATCAAATTTGCAGACGGCACCAAATTAGGAGAAGTAGCTAATACCCCAGAGGACAGAATCAAAATTCAAAATGACCCGAATAGACTAGAAACCTGGGCCAAAGCTAACACAATGAAATTCAACACAGAGAAGTGTAAGGTCCTGCACTTAGGGAGGAAAAATGAAATGCACAGATATAGGATGGGGGACACCTGGCTGAATGAGACCACATGTGAAAGGGATTTAGGAGTCCAAGTAGACCACAAGTTAAACATGAGTCAACAGTACAATGCAGCAGCTAAAAAGGCCAATGCAATTTTAGGCTACATCAATAGAAGTATAGATCAAGGGAAATAATAGTGCCACTCTGTTCTTCTTTGGCCAGACCACACCTGGAATACTGTGTACAGTTCTGGGCACCACAATTCAAAAAGGATGTGAAGAAACTGGAGAGTGTTCAAAGGAGGGCGACTAAAATGGTGAAGGGTCTGGAAACCGTGCCCTGTGAGGAACGACTTAGGGAGCTGGGGATGTTTAGCCTCGAGAAGAGAAGGTTATGACATTGTATGATAGCCCTTGAAGGGATACTTGAAGGGATGTCATATTGAGGAGGGAGCAAGCTTGCTTTCTGCTGCTCCAGAGAACAGGACCCTGAACAATGGATGCAAGCCCCAGGAAAAGAGATTCCACCTCAACATTAGGAGGAACTTCCTACAGTAAGAGCTGTTCGACAGTGGAACACAATCCCTCAGAGATGGTGGAATCTTCTTCCTTGGAGGTCTTTAAGCAGAGGCTGGATGGCCCTCAGTCAGGTATGCTTTGATTGGGAGTTGCTGCATGGCAGGGGGTTGGACTGGATGGCCCTTGTGGTCTCTTCCAACTCTGTGATTCTATGGTAATAATAATAATAATAATAATAATAATAATAATAATAATTTATTTATATCCCACCCTTCTGGATAAGCAATCGGGGTGGGTACAACATTTGAAAAACAAGTACAATTAAAATGTAACAACCCAATCCCCCCTCCCACCCTTTAAGATTAAATTAAACTAAGATAAGATTAAAAGCAGTAGAATAAAACCATAAAACATTAAAATGGCTCTAGTAAAAATGAATAAGTGGCCTCGAAAATATCTGATGTCTCAGTAGGTGAGGCTGGATAGACAATTAGTGGTCACAGAGTTTAATCATTGTCCGGGAAGGCCTGCCCAAAGAGATGTGCCTTGGCGGCTTTCTTGAAGCCGTCCAAGGTTGTGATAAGGTGCATCTCATCCGGCAGGCCATTCCACAGCCTGGGAGCGACAGTGGAAAAGGCCCTCTGGGAGGTCTGTGCCAGCCTAGTTTTCTTAGGTTGTAGCAGGTTCCTCCCAGAGGACCGAAGAGTGCGAGGGGGCTCGTATGGGGAGAGGCGGTTCCTAAGATAAGATGGACCTGAGCCATGTAGGGCTTTAAAGGTCAAAACCAGCACCTTGTACTGTGCCCAGAAACTAATCGGCAGCTAGTGGAGAGATTTAAGCACAGATGTTACGTGCTCTCTCCTAGATGCCCCAGTGACTAGTCTAGCTGCCATATTTTGAAGCAGTTGAAGTTTCTGGGTTAAGCACAAGGGCAGCCCCATGTAGAGCGCATTGCAATAATCTAAATGTGAGGTGACCAAAGCATGTACCAGAGTTTCCAGGTCCCTCATCTCCAGGAAAGGGCGCAGCTGGCGTATCAGCCGAAGCTGATAACAGGCACTTCTGACCGTCGCATTCACCTGACTAGTCATGACTCTATGATTCTAGTGAATATTCAGTGGCTCAAAAGTGTTTTTTCTTCTGGACAAGGTGCAAAGGGGAATTTAAACAGTTTCCAGGTGTGCAGCTCATTGCACACTTTATTGCTCTATTAGTTTCACGTCTGATTGGCTGCACAAATAGTTGTGGAATTAATCACAAAGCAAGTGCACAAGTAAATGTATCCCTATGGAAGAAAGCTGTACTGCATGTGGAGCTGCATATCTTGATTTCTGTAAGGCCTTTGACAAGGTCCCCCATGACATTCTTGCAAACATGATGGTAAAATATGAGTTAGACAATGCAACTGTTAAATGGATTTGTAATTGGTTGACTGGCTGAACCCAAAGGGTGCTCAGCAGTGGCTCCTCTTCGTCTTGGAGAGAAGTGACTAGAAGTGACCAAAATCATAACTTTTAGGAAAACAGCCAGAGATTTTTTACTTTTGGATTCTTGATGAGCATGCTGCCAAGACTAAGCTTCAGAGCCATAACTGAAGACCAGTATCAGTCTCAGGACAAAGTCTCACCCAGGACCTGCTACTGCCATACACTCCTTAACTTGCTGTGCTGTCATTGGTACAAAGGGCCTCCTCCCTTTGCTGCATTTGATGCAGAAATGTGGCCATGCACCCCGTGTCCTCATCAGATGCAATGAGGGGCTTCTCAGTACCAGTGACAGCACTGCAAAATAGGGAGTGTGTGTGTGTGGGGGGGCACAAACATCTGGGGTTTGCTGCAGAGTTTCCTGGAGTCAAACTGACCTGAGGTAATGGCTGTTTACCCTGAAACAGGCTGAAACCATCAAATCTCTGTCTGGTCTGGCAGGCCTGATCCTGGCTCTGAGGGTTTGGCTTGCATAGTCTGAACTGATGAGGCAGGGCTAGAGAGAATGTGGGCCTTTGGCCCATGTGGACAACCTCTGGATCTTCTAGAAATGGTATGCAAGATGGTCACAACTGTGTGTGATGACCTTTGTGCTTCCTTCTAATTCTACCACATCTTTAATGTGATAAATGTGTGGAAAATACCTTAATATTTGAACCTCTAGTACACAATGCTGCATATTTAACAAATGTGCCTGTTACAGAAGTCATTTATGCACCAGACTTTTTTAAACTCGTGGAGTTAATTCTCATGGAAATATTAACAAAGCAGAACAATCTCTGAAAGTGCATCTGTGGCAGAGAATGTAGAAGTTGCTGGGTATCTATTTTGTTGACCATCTTTGTCTTCTACATATGTTGAACACTTTTACTTCTGTAGTATAATACAATGGAGTCAATGTGTATAAGAAAATCATCTTAACCACTTTAACCATAAAGTTATTTTTTTTATCTCCAATTTTAGTGTCATATTCCTGTCAGAGACATTTGGAGAGTTTTGGTATGCACTGAAATTGAAAGCACAGAAGCCTCAGCCAACAACAATGCCTGAAGTAGAGTGTGAACTTGGAAGGTAAGTATAAGATGTTTCTTTCCTTTTTAGTTCATACAAGGTGTTTAAACAGTAGTGTAATTATATTATCAGTACACTTTCACTCTGGATAACATAGAAGGTGTATCTTCTAAATGCAGGATGGAATAATTACTTCTGAAGTCAATGAGGTTTACTTCTGAATAGATATGTATTGGATTACACCTTAAGAAGTGTTCAAATATGGGAAGAAAGGAAAAACTTTTTCCCATACCAAAGCAGAAATTATATTTGCAGTCACCACTGGAGGCTGAACTTCCACATTTTAGCCCTACTCCCACCAAGATTAAGACTGAAATTGCAATCCTATATCATGTACTTGACAGTTTGTTCCATTGATATCTGTGGTGTGCATCTCTGAGCAAATCCATATTGTACTGCACTGTATAAACCTGTAAAAGTCTAGGAATAATTGAAAAATAATAAAATGGAGGTGAAATTATTCTAAGGTAAGGATTGCTTCAGACTTGTAAAACAATGCACAGCTTGGATAACATAAAAATATGGAGGAGGGAGGTAATATCAAGGATGGTACGCCATTGGCTTAGCACATAATAATAATATGATTTATTTCTATACCGCCCTTCCATAGATCAGGGCGGTGTACAGCATGTAAAAACAATAAGACATAAAAACCATTAAAAACAAGCCAGATACAATAAAACAGTAAAACAGTAAAATCAGTAAAATCACAAATCTCAATACAAGTGCTAGTGCATATGCGGCAGCAGAACAGTGGGCAGCATTACAACAGGCTAATAAATAAAAAGTCCATTCAGCGATATGCCTGGTTAAATAAGTAGGTCTTTAAGTCCCTTTTATATTGAGCAAGGGAGGGGGACAAGCGGAGATCGATAGGTAGAGAGTTCCAGAGACAGGGGGCAGAGATGGAATATGCCCTCTTCATCGTACTCGCTAATCTGGTCTCCGGAACTCTCAGTAACCGCTGTCCAGAGGATCTAAGTGTGCGGGGCGGATTATATGGGGAGAGACGGTCCTTCAGGTACCCTGGACCCAAGCCATATAGGACTTTATAGGTAATAACCAGCACTTTGTACTGAGCCCGGAAGCGAATCAGCAGCCAGTGAAGATCCTTCAGAATTGGTGTTATATGGGCGGCCCTGGGGGCACCAGTGACCACCCGCGCTGCCATATTTTGTACCAGTTGTAGCTTCCGAGTATGATACAAAGGCTGCCCCATGTAGAGCGCATTGCAGAAGTCCAACCGAGAGGTTACTAGAGCATGTACTACGGTTTCAAGGTCCCTCCGGTCCAGGTAGGGACGCAGCTGGCGAATCAGCCGAAGCTGATAACAGGTGCTCCTGACCGTTGCGTCCACCTGAGAAGTAAGATGGAGCGACGAATCAAGGAGCACCCCCAGACTGCATACTGTGTCCTTCACGGGGAGCGTGACCCCGTTCAGGACGGGTGGAACCACCTCCATCCCTGGACCGGGAGAACCTATCACCAGTACTTCCGTTTTCTCTGGATTCAGGCTGAGTCTATTTTCCCTCATCCAGTCCATTACCGATTCCAGACAGGCCACGAGAGGAGCGATGCCATCCCTGGTCACTGCATCAGTCGGAGACATAGAGAAGACTATTTGGGTGTCATCAGCGTACTGATAACACCGCGCCCCATGCCTCCGGATGATCTCTCCCAGCGGTTTCATGTAAATGTTAAAGAGCATGGGGGACAGAATGGCTCCTTGAGGGACCCCAGAAGTGAGGGCCCTCTTATCGGAGCACACGTCCCCCAGCTGCACCATCTGGAACCTTCCAAAGAGGTAGGACCGGAACCACTGGAGCGCAGTGCCCCGGATTCCCACCTCTGCCAGGCGTTCCAGAAGGATACCATGGTCGATGGTATCGAAAGCCGCTGAGATGTCCAAGAGCACCAGCAGGGACACGCTACCCCTGTCGATGCCCAGACAGAGATCATCGACCAGAGCGACCATGGCCGTCTCCACCCCGTAGCCCGCCCGAAAACCGGTTTGAAATGGATCTAGAAAATCCATTTCATCCAAGATCGATTGAAGTTGGAGTGCAACCGCCCTCTCGATCACCTTCCCCAGGAATAGCAGCAGCGAGACTGGCCGATAATTATTATGAACCAGGGGGTCGAGGGAGGGCTTTTTCAATAACGGTCTTACTATGGCCAATTTGAGATGGTCAGGAAATTGTCCCTCCCTCAGAGATGTATTAATAATTTGGCGTAACAGCAAGGTTACTGCCGATCCCCCCTGGGCCACTACCCACGAGGGGCAGGGATCGAGAGAGCAGGTTGTCTTCCGAACACTTCTAAGGATCTTGTCCACATCCTTGGTACCGACAGACTCAAACTGATCCAGTACAACAGAGTCCACGGAAGCTCTAGACGCCTCTATTCTGGGTTCTGCTTCAATTCTGGCGTCCAGACCTTCGTTTATCCGAGAGATTTTATCCGCGAAGAAGTTGTTAAATTGGTCACAGCAGGCCTTGGTTGGTTCAAGGATCTGGTTCGGGGCAGGGGGGAGCTGAGTTAGCTCTCTCACTACCCTGAACAACTCTGCTGGACGCGACTCCGCGGACGCGATACGAGCAGCGAAGAACGAGTTCTTAGCTGCTTGTATCGCCTCTCCATAGTCCTTCAAATGAAGGTCTAGGAGAGCCTTGTCGGATAAACGCTGGTGTTTCCGCCAGGCATACTCTAGCCGTCGCAGGACCCGCTTCCTTGCCCGGAGATCTTCCGTGTACCAGGGCTTCCTTTTGGAAGCAGGCCTGAGAGGGCGCTTGGGAGCGATACTGTGTATAGCCCTGGAGAGATCAGTATCCCAGGTGTTAACTAGGGCATCAACAGTGTCGCTGTCACTTCCAACCATAAACCCCTCTAGGGCTTCTTGGAACCTATCCGGTTCCATCAGCCTTCGAGGGTGGACCATTCTAATAGGTCCGCCACCCCCGGAGGGGATCTGGGTTGATGCCTTGATGCTTGCCTCTACCAGAAAATGATCCGTCCATGACAGGGCGGAGATGTTGGTAATTTCCGCCCACGGAGTTTCCATGTCCGTACAGAAGACCAAATCGAGTGTATTCCCCGCGAAATGCGTTGGACCCGAAACCAACTGAGACAGGCCCATGGCTGTCATGGTATCCATGAATTCCCGAGCCGCACCAGATGGAACATTGTTGACCGCGAAGGGGATGTTGAAGTCTCCCAGGACTAGAAGCCTGGGGGACTCCAACATCAGCTCCGAGACCAACTGTGTCAGCTTGTTAAGGGAGTCTGTTAGCGCACGGGGTGGCCGGTAGACCAACAGAATCCCTAGACTGTCTCTAGCCTTCAGGGTCAGGTAAATACACTCGATATAGGTAGTCTGACGGACATGGTTCCTGGTTAGAGACAGGGTGTTTTTATGCACCAAGGCAACACCCCCTCCCCCGCCCACCTAACCTGTTCTGGTCCTTCACTGAGTACCCAGAAGGGAGGACCTGAGCCCACACAGCATCTCCCTCAGGTCCGAGCCAGGTCTCGGTTATGCAAGCCAGGTCACAGTTGTTATCCTCGATTAGGTCGTGTACAATGTGGGATTTATTCTTGATGGACCTGGCATTGCACAGGAGCAGAGACAGGGTTTGTGGTACGGCTGGAGTGACCCTCAAGTCCCGTTGGTTAGGAGAAGGACTGGAAGGAGAGATAGATATTAAGCATCGATCTCGCCTTCCCCTGCAACGCCAGTCCTTTCTCCTACCGTCATACTTCCCCTTGCTCCACACAACTTGGATAGGAGCCCTGCTTGTATCAAGACAGTTATCCCCTCCCTCCTCAGATAGATCTCCCTCTCCTTCCTTATTAAGATTCTCCATCTCCTCCACAACAAAACAGGGTGATAGAGGGGGGGGGGATGAAGGAAAGAGGTGCCAAAGTCAATATGATAACCGGCTAAGTTCATCGTTGCTAAATGGAATAATAATAGTTCGGGAGGGCAATTCTTCTACGGGCCTTTATATGACCCCTGAGCGTCCACATACTCTCCCGCAGCCGATTGGGCTCTATGGGAGAGGTGGTTGATATTCCGGCCCCAGAGTCACTGTAAGAGAGGTAACTGTTAGGCCTATAGAAGTCTAGAAGCCCGGTCTCGAACCTCCTCCCCCGCCAGAACCACCGTCTCGCGTCCGGAGGGTGCATAGGTGGAAAAAACAAAACAAAACAAAACAAAAAAAAACCCATAAAATTATTTATACCATAACTACTCCCGCTTTGATAAAACTGAAATAATTCAGAAACAGTTCAAAGAACAGTTGAAAGATTAGAGTCTGCATGTTGTGGAAATTAAGGAAACTTTTCAAATGAGTAAGGTGAATTGCTACAAATGTTTAAAATGAATGTGGAACAAATTTTTAAAGGGGGAGCATTTGCTACCAAGAAGAAGTAAATATCACTGTGTGAATACACCCCCTTAATCTGTGCTTAAAATATATTTTTGAAATTCTAGTTCAGGAAGTGCTGTTCAGTATCTCAGTTTCTTCAGGTGCTGGTCGGTATCTCAGTTTCAGAAAGGCTTATTTGACATCTTTTTGAACATTTTACTGAAATGAATTCTTAGAAGCTGTTTTGTGAATATACCATATGCAAGAAAGCAAGAGAAGTTATATAAATTGAGGGACTGGTATTTGGTATTTTCCATTATCTTTTTCATGAGTACAAAGAGTTACTGGTGCTTCAAAAGTACTATTTAAAAAAACCCACCCTGCTCTATGAGATCAGACTTATGTGATGAAATTTACTACTATGTTGCAACTTATATTTCATGGATAGCAGCAAAACAGGGAAGCAGAAATCATGTGAGCAATATATTTTCAGTCAGTTTACCTGAACTTTTTCATGATGCACTGGTAAAGATGAAAAGTCGTCAGCAAATTCATTCTTTCCTTCTCTCATCTGTGGATAATTCAAACATATTGCTTTTCAAAATGTAGCCCTAGAGAAGCCAAAGAGGATGCAGTTAAGTACAGCACTGTGCTGTCCTGCAATCATTTTTTTCCTTATCATGTTCCATCTTACAGCCGTCTTTGTTCTCCCTGGTGTTATAATCAGCATATGACTCAACAGACATATTTTTATTCATTAAAATCATTATGAAATTATAGCACAATCCCAATAAAGCCAGCATTGCAAGACTTGGTGACCTTTTCTTTGGAATCCACCCACCCCAGCACTCTTGAAGATTACATTTTTGCCACATAATTTCAAATGTTCAAAAGCATTTTTTTTAAAGTACATATTCTGTACTGGCAATTCAAACAATATGCCTCCAGTTTCATAACATACTGAGATTTTTTTTTTATTCTTGTTTTATACTTGTGAAGCAAAGTACCTGTGCTATACAAAAGCTGAAAGAATAATCATTATGCTATGGCTGCCCAATGTAGAATTGATACATATGGAGAAAAAGGTGGGAGTAGAAGGCAGTGGGAGAGTCTTCTTTTAAATGGAAGGTGTAGAACAGTCATCTTTTGTGAGTGCTCAAGGTTGCAAGATGATCAAGAGAAATTACAGTCGTCTGGCAGTAAATCACCTACCATTGGAAGAGTTCGTTAATTACCAATTCCTCTTGGCAGCAACTTTCATTGAAGAGAAAGGTATTATCATTTATGCTTTGGCTATCATTAATTTTTGTCCACTTTTACTGATAGTGGACTATACTGCTTTTATGGACTCTTAAGATATATTTTTAAACATGTGTTTAACCCTTTCTCCAGTAAATATTTCTGTTTTAACAAACCATGGATGCATAGGTAAAATTATCTGTTGTCTAGCTGCCTTGGGCCCACACCAGAAGTGTGGCATATAAATGTAATAAATAAATTATAAATGGTCACATAGCCTGAAAAACCCACAAAAAACTAAAAACTGATTGTCTACACTATGCCATACTGTCATATTAGAAGTGCACAGAGGAGTTTGCCAACCTCTCTTCTCAAACTGGGAATGGTATCATACTAAGAAAAAAAATCAAAAAAGAGAAAGTTGACTGTAATTCCAGTTCAAACCTAGGCCTCTGCCCAAGTCACAGAACACCAGTGACCCTGGAAATAAAGTCCAAATCCTAAAGTTCCCACAGTATCTGATGCAACCTCAAGGGCATCCTTAATCTTCAGCTCCTTCTGCCAAAAGGAGAACTCCATTAAAATCATCATGAAATTCATACCACACCCGCAAATACTCTTTAATCCCTGTGTGATCTTTATTTTATGGTGTGGCTGCTATGGTCCACAGTTTGCATTACAAAGCCTTCTCTTCTGCAGAGAAAGGAAAAGACATCCACACACTGTCCCCTCAAAATCTTATCTCTAACAGAATGAAGCAAGTGGTCCCCCAAATCTGAGAGTGTGATTCAGCAGCTAAAAAGACAATGTGATTCTAAGCTGCATCAATAGAAATATAGTGTCTAGATTGAGGGAAGTAATAGTACCATTCTATTTTGCTTTGGTCAAGCTTCACCTGGAATGCGTCCAGTTCTGGACACTACAATTCAAAAAGGCTGGAGTGTGTCCAGGGAAGGGTGATCAAAATGATGAAAGGTCTGGAAAACATGCCCTATGAGGAATGACTTAGGGAACTGGGTATGTTTAGCCTGGAGAAGAGAAGGTTAAGAGGTGATATGATAGCCCTGTTTAATTATTTGAAGGGATGTCATATTGAGGATGGAGCAAGCCTGTTTTCTGTTGCTTCAGAGACTAGGACATGGAGCAGTGGCTGCAACCTACAGGAAATGAAATTCCACCTTAACATTAGGAGGAACTTCCTGACAGTAAGGGCTGTTTGACAGTGGAACACACTCCCCCAGAGTGTGGTGTAGTCTTCTTTGTAGATTTTTAAACAGAGGCTGGATGACCATTGGTTGAGAGTGGTGGTGCTTTGATTGTGTGTTCCTGCATGGCAGAGGGTTGGATTGGATGGCCCTTGAAGTCTCCTCCAACTCTATGATTCTATGAAATGCTGATATAACTAGCTTGAGGAATGATAATTAATTGCTTTGTCTCTTTATGGCCTCAACCTATCCATGATAATTTACATTGATAAGATGATACTCTTGAGTTGATAATGATGATATGTTAATGCATTTTATGAGACTTCAGATAGGAAATCTCAGATATATTTGCTAAAGTTATGTGAGAAAGCCAGTTCTAATAAGGGAAAAGTTCATTGGCCTGCAGTGACCATTATATGAATGCTTTTCAGATACTCAAACCCATTTTAGCAAAATATTCCATAGTGCCAGAATGAATCAGATATTTTATAATGATATAATAACAAGCAATTTCTTTGTGTTTTCTAATAGATGGGTTCGCCAGTATATTCCTCTGGTTAATCCAACACATGAAATTCTGGAACTGAAACCTTTGAACAACAATCCTGGCCATTTTTCAATGGAAATAGATGGTAAAACCTCTGTAAGTTTTGTTTTATCTTCAGGTATGAGAATGCCCTTTCGGAATCCCAGTGTTCCTAAAAAATGTTAGTTTTATTGGCTTATGTATTAAAGGCAAGAAAGCTTTCTAATCAAGTTGAACAGAGAGTATAACTAAGACCTAAGATTAAATTCAAAGCTTTTTGAGAAATAAATAGCTGTCTAGACACAGTTTGCTAATTGGATGTTTCAAAAGCATGCAGTAAACATTTGCTTGGAACAGTCAAGGCAGAATCCTGAGAACATAGAAGAGGGAAATAAACATAGGTATCTCAGTGGAGAATAAATAATGACTAAGTTGTTTGAGAAAGATATGAGAAAAAGATATATCATGAATCTGAAGCAACAGGATTATACAACTCGTTTGGCAACAAAGATGGTTTATAATAGAGACAAGAAGGATTAAACCCAGCGATGCTAGAAATTAGGAGGTTTTCATCTTGAAAACAAAGGTTTTTCAGAAGTGATTACTACAGATATAAGACAAACCTTTATTTTTTATCATAATCATGATGGACATAACTCAGATATTTCCTATTAATGAAGGGGTGTTGATACTTTTGGAGACCACAAATAATTTAAAAAACCAATTATCTATGTTTATGTTTAAAGGCAGATGTAAGCAAAGATGGTAGGTATGTGTAAGAGCATAGTAGGCTCCTGGAAAAGGAAAACACAACATCCTGAGAGCTGAATAAAATTTGTCATTGAAGATCTTATCTGTCATTCAAAATGTGAAGGACCTGAACCTGTTTGGGTCTTTTGTTTTCGTAGCAATGATGTCCAGTGAACTTAAAATTCAGATTAAATGTTGCTAACTTATTATCAATGCTTATTTTTACAATATAGTACAATTATATATAAGCTTCTGATAATAAATTGGACAAGCTCAATACAGGAAGACAATCTTTTAACCTCGGAGACAGTCTGTGATCTATAGAGGTCTACATTCATTATCATTAACTCTAATCCATCTCAGGGCTAATGATCTGACCATAATATGGATGATCTTGTTAAAGCAATTCCAGAATCTTTCTACAGCAAATAATGTAATGAGTCAGGATTATAGAGCTTGGCTACTTGCACAAATACTTGTAAAATGATTGATAATAGACAGAAGTCAGTTTTTGCTTATGTTATAATGAGGTGATTAATATACTCTAAACTGAAAACACTGAAGAAAGTAAATGAAAACAATTTTATTTGCTTAGCTTTATGTCTTATGATTATGAAATATTAAGTACATCAAAGAGAAATTAGATATGTTTACTTCTTAAAGTTTTTCAGAGATGAACAGCAAACATAAGACTACAAACTGAGGAAACTGAAATTATTGACTTGGATACAGAGTTTCTGTGAGGAGATCCTTTTGTGCAAGATTCCTCCGCTGGATATAATGGGGGAGAGGTTATTTTTGTTATTATTATTCATTCTCCCATTTGTACATCTGAAAAGGTGCTATGGGGCAGTGGAGAACCCACTAGTTCAGCATTAGAAAATGTTGGGGCAGAAAATGTAGAACAGAAGTAGATGCAGTGGAAAACATAGTGCATTTGCCAAAAGCATATCCCCAGAACATATAGTGAAACTTTCTATATGACATTATGTTGTGTTTGAATTGCCCATCCACCATGTTAGGAGTCAGTAATATTCACTGTGGACTAATTCTTTTTGTATGTAAAGCAAAATCAACTTGCTGTAGTAACCCCTTAAAGTCTAATACATTTTTTAGTGGCATAAGCTTTCATAGACTAAGCCCAATTACACAGGTGCAGCGAAACACCCCCCCCCCCCTTGCTGTGCATCATTGCCACAGCAATCAAACTGTTGGGCAATGATGCGCAGGCAGGAAGTAGGCAGCCTCTTCCTAATGATGGCATAAAGGCTGTGATGCAGCCCTATGATGCCACTTCTTGGCACAGACGTTTGGGCGCTCAGACACCCATATGTCATGGACATGCCCTCCGGGTGGGTGGGTAGTGCCTCTCAATAATGGCACCACCCAGATGTACTAGGGCTCAGGAGCATGTGGTTGTTGAGCAATCCCGAGCCCTAGTTTTGGCCCCATGACGACACTTCCCACCTGTCTGTAATGGGCCTAGGTTCACTTGATTAGAGGTATGTTAACTTGCATCTGATGAACTGAACCTTAGTCCAAATACTGAAGACAGATTTTGTTCTCAGCACTTCCTTTAAAACAAAACAAAACAGTCTTTATAAAGCACTGGAAAAGACATGCTGCATCACCTTTGAGACTCAGTGTAAAAACCCTGTAGCATGAGCTTTGGTAGACTTGGTCCATCTTAATGCTACAATAAAACAAAACAAAACAAAACAAAACAAAAACCCTCTCCGCCATCATGCATCTGAGGAAATAGACTAAACTCCAAAGCAAACTGCAGAAATAATCTGGTTTCAGACTGCTTTAACTGCCCTGGCTCAGTGCTAGGCAATATTGGGAATTGTAGTTTATTGAGACAGCAGAGCCCTTTGGCAAAGAAGGCTAAATGTCTCACAAAACTACAATTCCCAGGATTCCCTAGCATTGAGCCAGGTCGAAGTGGTCTCAAACTAGATTATTTCTGCAGTTTGTTTTGGACCAATGTCTACCAAAGCTCATTCCACAACTTCTTTTGCACAGAGGGTCTTAAAAGTGCTGCAAGATCCCTTTGCATACTGATATTCCAGACTAACATGGCTCTGAATTCTACCCCCATGGAAAACTGGAAAAGATGTATGACTTCTTCATTGCTACTCATCTGTTGACAATGGTTGATTAGATAAACCAGTGGTCTGAAAGCAGCTTCAAATGTTCAGGAGTGTTTAAACTATTGGTTCTCAGGACTTTATCTCAACAGCCTCTTTCTTGCTACAATCACTCCATAAAAATAAAATGGCAGATGCCAATTTTATATTTTAGAGCAGCCATCATCACATTGTTTTTCATTTGCACAAATGGGGCTGCTATCCCCATCATGCTCCTTTCCAGTCCTCTCCCTTAACTCCACCCTTCTTCCCTTGTGCCTTTAGATATTTTTTAAAAAGCTCCAACTTTTCTCTCACAGTTCTGAAACTTTAATCTTTTAATTTTTTTTAAAAAAACTTTGTCTGCAGAGCTCCAGAATTCTATGAAAATCTGAGAAAAAAATGGGGAGGGAGAGGAAGGAAAAGGAGGAGGAAGGGACAGTGATATCACATGACTGCTGATCACACAAGTACCCCGAGAATGGCTTTTTGTACCCAGAGCATTGCCTGATTTGCACTTCCAAACACGGACACCCTCCATGAATGTAAAGGGACAGCTGGGGGAATGGGTTTGCTACGGGTGGGAAGTGGTGTTCTGTGGTAAGCATCGCTGATGCCACTTTCTTCCCAAGAGAATTGCGGGTTAAAAGCTGCGTGTGATAATGGCCTCAGTTACTAAGTCAAATATCCCAACCAACAAGATTTTATGATGGACAGACAGTCCCCTTCTAGGAATGGTTTATAGTCATTCGTGCTCCATGAACTGTGGATCTGGGCATCTTTATTAATAGCCAGTCAATTATATTTATCAGGCCGAAGTGTTTCTGTTAATTGTCAGATGAAAGAAGCTTTACCTCCAATAGCATTCACAATCTACCCAGATAGATACTGTGTTAGCTGACATCCTGTTGAGCAGCTCCAAGTCTCTAAACTAGAGTTACACATTTGCAGCTGTTTGGTATTCATTGTTATGATTGTAGCACTATTGCCATGATTGCAAATCCCCTCACCAACCAACCTTAACAGCCAGGAGCATCACTGAGCAACCAAATATGTTCTGCTGGCAATTGGGATGCAGTAAGATGGTATTTGCAACCCCCTTGCACCAGCAAAATGTAATGTGATAATCAGAAGCAGGACTTCTGTCTCAGTTCTTCATTGCACTGCAGATTGCTGGTGGCGGGTATGGTAGTGCTTGTGCTGGTGCTGGAAACATCACCCTATTATCAAATTTAATTTTGTGGCTTTTCCATTACTAGTTCTTCAAGTTCAACTAGTGACAAGTAACTTCTGCATATTATTCTCTTAATTAGGCTATATTGGTATTAAAATACTTGTTTCCTTGTAGACAATACTTCATTTTTGAAAGTTACAACAAGCTAAGGATGTACCTTTGCCATATAAATGTGTGAAAAGTCTTATACAATATGGAAGTTACATGTACATTTTCTGAAGCAAACTAAGTTCATTCTTCTCTATAAAGTTATTTGCTCTTTCTTGGCTTATGTCAGTAAATCTGTTATTCTAACGTCATGATAATAATAGTGAAAATTCAGATTTTTCATAATTGGAGAAAATGCCTTTTTGTACATTACTTAATTTGCTGTAGAGTACATTTTCTGATTCATTATTTAATATTTATATAAAATATATTAAAGAGTATTAAATAGGCAAATGCTGCCAGTGTTCTGGTAATAATAATTTCACAAATTACTATTTGTATTCATAGCACTGTGCTTTTGATTTCATTATATTATTAGCTTAGTGAAGATGGATTTTTGGGAGAGCTCTAACAGGTCTATACATAATACGGTCAGATCATTACCAGAGAAATTGATTAAACTTAATGATAATGAATTTTGACTCCTGTAGCCTGCATACAATCTGTCCTGGCAGTTTAATACACCCTTCCCACGTTCAGCTTTTTTAATTCATTACCAGATGCTAAGATGCCACCACTATTAATGGCACATTATCTGTAAAGGCACATTAAAAATAAATTACCTAAATACTTTGTGCAAGTGTTCACTCTCAAATCCATTAGTGTTCAACGCTGAACATGTGAATTTAAAACATTACCAATTCTGCATCTTTCTTTAAGTAACTTGGCTTTGAGGATTTTCAGTAATCAGCCAGCTGCCACCTTTTGCTTGAGGAGAATCTTCAAAGTGCAGAGGATTTCAGTTACTAATTGAAATTGTATGACACCCATCTCTTTAGCATTCATAACAGGTGTGTGCATGTGTATTCCTGTATAGAAATGCTATTAGAAAATGTACCATTTTCAAGGATTGATATGATTATTACCTTGATTATCTTTGATATTTTTTTCTATGAAAAGTCTTACCATAGCATAGGGAGAACATCGTTTTGGAATTACATTTTCTATATAACAGAAATAAGACCTTGGCTATTTGTGGTTACCTGTATCATGGTGTTTCAAGAAGTTGACAGGTGATGCAGAATGCTTGATCACTTTTGTCTTAAATATAAAACCAGTTTTTCTAGGTTTGCTTTCTGACATCCTGAGAATATGATCATGAACATGTAGAGTGGGAGTGGGAAGGGTGTAAGAGAGCGTGCCCCAAGCAGGAGCCTGAAGGATGCTTGATATAGACCTGTCTATATCCCACCAAATTGGATCACTACTAAATTCTTGGCAGAAGAGAGAAATACCATGTAACTATGTGAACTGTCAGAAAAGCATATTGAATGACAAGAAGCAGGAACAGTTTCATGTGAAAGACCCAATAGTTGTTAAAGCCTTGAGTTGTGACAGTATGATTCCACTTGATTCCAAGGAAATCCTAGGAAAGTAATCCTAGGGCCCATTCAGACTACGTTATAAACCGGTTAGCAAACCGGTTTAAAATCAAGAAGTTCACACTGAAACTGGATTTAACACTACTGAATCCGGATTTTGCACACCCGTAGCGGGGTAAATCCCCCATAACCCAGGTTTTCCCAAAGCGGGTTTTTTACCGTTTCTTTTGGGAAAACCCGGTTTGCGGGGAATGTGAACTTGGCTCCGATCACGATCGGGTCAAGTTCAGGGGAGGGGAAAAGGCCAGGGGGAGGAACATCCCTCCTCTCCAGGCAAAATCGGGCACTCCAGCATTTTTAAAATATTTTTTTAACTGTATTTTTAAGTAATTATTTATTTTATTATTTTATTTATTTTAGAGTTATTTTATTTTTTATTTATTTATTGTATTTTATTGTATTTTATTTATTAGTAATTTAATTGCATTCAATTGTATTATATTTTAGTATTTTTTAAATATTTTTTAATTTCTTATTTTTTTTATTATTTTTTTCAGTTTGACAGCTTATGCGCATTCTACAAGGCTCTGTTCCCATCGAAGTTTATGAATGGGGAAAAAGGGAAACTCCTGTCCATATATGGATTGTGGTTCCCTTTCATGGGGCCCTTTAAAAATTGAAAGGGAGCCCCAATCCATATATGGACAGGAGTTTCCCTTTTTCCCCATTCATAAAATTCGATGGGAACGGAGCCTCGTAGTATGCGCATAAGCTGTCAAACTAAAAAAAAAAATTAAAAAAATATATAAGAAATTAAAAAAATATTTAAAAAAATACTAAAATAAAATACAATAACTCAGGTCAAGTTCAGGGGAGGGGAAAAAGCCAGGGGGGGGGGGAACATGCCTCCTCTCCTGGCAAAATTGGGCACTCCTGATTTTTTTAAATATTTTTAATGTATTTTTTATTATTATATTATATTATAATATATTTATATATTATATTATATTATATTGTATTATTTTATTTTATTTTATAGTTATTTCATTTATTATTTATTTCATTGTATTTTATTGTATTTCAGTGTATTTTATTGCATTTCATTTCTTAGTAATTTATTGGATTTTTTTGTATTTTTTTGGTATTTTTTAAAATATATTTTTTTCTTTTTTTCCCCCATTGACAGCTGTAATTCGCTTTGGCTGTTCCGTTTTTATGAATGGGGCAGAGGGGAAACCCCTGTCCATATATGGACAGGGGTTCCCTTTCAGGGCCCCATTCATTCTTTAAACTGGAAGGGAATGAATGGGGCCCTTTTAAAGGGAACCCCAGTCCATATATGGACAGGGGTTCCCCCTCTGCCCCATTCATAAAAACGGAACAGCCAAAGCGAATTACAGCTGTCAATGGGGGAAAAAAAGAAAAAAATATATTTTAAAAAATACCAAAAAATACAAAAAAATCCAATAAATTACTAAGAAATGAAATGCAATAAAATACACTGAAATACAATAAAATACAATGAAATAAATAATAAATGAAATAACTATAAAATAAAATAATACAATGAAATATAATATAATATAATATATAAATATATTATAATATAATATATAAATATAATATAATATAATATATAAATATTATATTATATTATATTATAAATATAATATAATAAAATATTTAATAAAATATTTTATTTAATAAAATAAAATAATACAATATAATATAATATAATATACAAATATAATATAATATAATATATAAATATTATATTATATTATAAATATAATATAATAAAATATTTAATAAAATATTTTATTTTATAAAATATATATTAAATTTAAAAATAAAAAAAATATTGAAACATATAGTAAATAATAATTTAAAAAGTACTGGGAGGAGGAGGAGGAGGAGGAGAGGAAAGGATCTCCTCAATCCGCACTGCTCCCAGCCAAATGCTCCATGCGCATAAGCTGTCAAATATTAAAAAATATATTTAAAAAAAGCACAAGCATCTCGCGCGGCCAATGGCCGCATCAGACGTCACCATGACATCATTTGATTGACAACCAAGAGGCTCCATCTTTAATCGGTACTTTTGCATGTATGAACTTCGTTGGGGTAAAATGCACCGGGAAGCCTCAATGGGGGCAAAAGATAGTATGAACTCCTCTCTGGATAGAATCGGTTTGCCACGATCGATCTCATCTGGATCAAACCAGGGCAAATGGGCTAGTCTGGATGGGGCCCTAGTAAAGACTGCATATTTTACTCTGACAGGCAGTGTTGCTTTCATTCTTTCAGTGACTGCAAGTTATCTTACAAGGCATAAGTCTAGGCTTTGACTTGCTCTAAAACACAGGAGAGCAGGCTCTCAACAGTGCATTATATGACAAAATGATTCCTTCCTTCTTCTCAGTGCTTCCTGGGCTATCTAATGTGGGGAATGACAATTATTATTTTTCATTGTGCCAAGGGCTGGCACTAAATTGGGCCCATTGGATACAATTGTTTGTTTGTTTGTTTGTTTGTTTGCTTTTTTACTTTTCTTTCTTTTCTTTCCTGGAAACTTGCCAGGGACTGCCAGCCAATGGCTCAGACTGAGGCTGGTCTGGGGACCACCATTTTGAGTAGCATGTTCCTAAAGCAAAGAAACCAGACCAGACAGAGCAACTTAACTATGTCTAGGCATCCATTAAAGTTTTGCATGTGCTTGAAACTTTCTTTCAGTTTACATTAGATTATATAGTGATTTTAGTGATGTTTAGCACTTCTTGGGCTGAAAGGTAATTGTTTATTTTTATTTTATTTTGTTGTGATCCTGGGATGATCAGGGACCGATTGGAGCTAGAGTGGTGGTAACTCCAAGCTGCCAATCTGCTTTGCCCCTTTGTTTCCTATCTAGGTGTAAATATGCCAATGGAAAGATGCTACTTCTTTATATATTTGACTACAAGTCGACCTTGGGCCCATTCCCACTTACATTTAAACCAATTTGCGAATTGTATTGACACCGGGTTGTGGATTTGATTAAGGTCTATACCTACTTCCCAATAGAGAAGCAAATTATTTCAAGAATTCCTTGCATTCATGTCTTTTTTGACATGTTTGTCATTCACACTAGCCGGTCTTTTTATATATGTCAATCATATGATGTGCCAACATGATGGTGCTTTCTGGGGCTCCAGAGCTCCCAAGCCTCCCAGGGAACAGGCAATCTGGGGGCTCTAGGATTGGGGTTGGGGATGTCCAACATTTCCACTGGAAAGGAAGCTGAGGGAGTTTTCTTGGCCAGTTTCTTCAGAGGAGGCTTTGCCATTGCTGTCTTCTGAGGCTGAGAGATTGGAGGCCTGGAGGTGGCAGCGGCCAGGATTCCTGAAGGGAAGGGAGATCTATGAGTCACCAGCCCACCTCAGTTGCCCTTCCCTGGCAGAAGTTCCCCACTTTCCTTCCCTTTTGGAACTCAGCTGGGTTATTATTCCCCAAGGTCACCCAGCAGGTTTCCATGGTTCAGTGGGGATTCATACCTTGGTTTCCAGAATGGAGGATGTTTTGGAATTCCTCCTGGGCCAAAGGTTGGCATGTAGGATGGGTCCTAGGAAAGGAAAGGGGGAAAATGGCAGATTTCCCCAGAAACTGGTGAGGGATGGGATATACCTCTATACCAACCCACTTCCCAAGTAATCTCTCCCCTTCAGTTTGATATCATTCAGGTCCATTGTTCCCAGTTGCTGAACATCCTTGCTAATTGCTTCTTCTCAAAAGAACTGCCAAAAAACTAGTGACAGGAAAGAGTGATTTTTTTTTTTATTTGTCTTGCTTCAAAGCAGGACAGAATGGTCACAGTCACATCTGAAGCCATTTCCATTGGGAAAGAGGCACAAATAAAGTGATCAGCAAATTGACGTAAATCATAGTGGTAACGGACTCCCCATGTATACATCAAGAGCATGTTTCGGGGCCAAAATTATGGATTTTGATATGACCTGAGGATAGGTCAAGGGTAAAATCTAGGGGCATGTAACAAAGGTTCCAAAGGATGAAACAAAGGAAAACAATGCCAAAAAACTTGCAACATTCCATCAGGCATAACTGTTTGTGCTCACAGTAAAGGCTAGATGGACAACAGAGTAGAGGAGTGTCGGTGTATCCATGACAGATTATGTCTTGCTTTTCAACATGGGATGGTTCCTTTTAATGAGAGTTAAAGTACAGTATTTACATTGATCCGTGGATAAGTAGACTCAGGTTTCTTGGGTCAATTTTGAATAAAATTTCTGGACTTTTACATGGCTATATACAGTACAGTAAAAAAATTGGAACACATTTATACAGGAGTGAGGAGGTGGAGCCTATGGGCAGTATGCATCCCAACCTTTTTTCACCCCCTTTAGGATATGCTCAGTGCCTAATCCTTCAAATACAGGGGGAATAATATTTGAAAATAGACCAAACTGCAGCTTTAAAATGTGGAAGTTCACTTAGTTTTGGCCTCAGAACCGAAATATAATGACTAAACAAGCAAACACTGCCAAATGGCTAATTTTCATTTGATTTTTGGCAATTCCATATCACCAGAGATAAGAAATGTGGAGACGGAAAATTGCCTCCTCCCAGAGTAGTTTTTTAAAAACCTTTGATGTATAGCTGCTGTGCTGAGATGACCACATAGCATCTACCATCCTCTAAATCAGGACTCAGACTAAATATGATCAACTGTCAACCATACTATTAAGAAGAAAGTACATAACTTAAAAAAATTAGAACTATGTATGTATTTAAAATGTTTATATGCTGCCCACTATCTAAATGCCTTTAGGTTGGCTTAGAAATATAAAAAGCAAAAGCAGTAACAGTAAATAGAATCAAGAATTTAATAATCAAAACAAACTAATTAGCCAAGAGGCTGCCAAAATTCAATTTATTATAATATTAAGAACCAATGAAGAAACTTAAATATTAAATATAATATGAATGTTAAAAAATAAAATTGAAATTTACAGCCAAATGTCTGCCAGAACAGGAATATGGTAGCATGATCTGCAAATCTTACCTCTATGGGTGACTGGTAAATCCGTTTTGAGAGGGCATTTCATAGATGGCAGGTCACTGCTGAGAAAACTCTTTCTCCAGTAGTCAAATATCACGACACTGTGGATGACTACACTCAGAGAAGTCCCTCTGAAGTTGATGTTAATAATGAGGCATGGTCTTCCCAGTAGATGAGTTCTCTACATCATTGAATTAAAAATAAATTTACATTATTTTCTTGACCTTTATGTGTTAGACTTTTGAATATATGTACCCTAAACCATGTTTTTGCAATCAATTCCTACAATATAGTGTCACAGATCTTTATTAGTGAAGTAACTCTGACACAAGTGAAAGGGCTTATGAAATGACACTAGTGAAAGTGAATTACTATCATGGTAATTTTGCCAATTAGTTTTTGTAAGTTCCTTGAATTTATTATGAACTTGTTGGTCAAATTTGTGTATCTTCTTTTTTACTACAGTTATTATTTTAAACTTGTTAATATTTTGAATTATTATTTACTATTGAAGATTTATTTATAATTATTACTTAACACAATTATATTAAGGTATGTATTGTTTTGAAATATATGAGTTAATAATTTCTTAGTAGCCTTTCCAGCAGTTTCATTTAACCTAAAATCCTTGATGCTCTTCCTTACACAGCTGCATTATTTCTTACTTTTCCACTCATTCACTGCATCTAAGTACTGATTTTTCAATTCTTGAAGTGATTACATTCCAGGCTTCTTACACAGTGGTAATTTCTTGATAAAAATGATAAAATAAAAGATGCTAAAGGAGTTGTAAAACAGAATCTTTGCTTTATTTTTCTAATGTTTCTGTTAAGGCTTAGATATCATTTTTTTCTTCAGTTTTGCTGGAAACTGAAATACTTTCTGATAAATAGAATAGCTAGAAAATCAATAATTCAGTTTTTTGAGGGTTGGACTATGACTCTGGAGATTAGGGTTCAAATCCCCACTTGGCCATGAAAACCCACTTGGTGACCTTGGGAAAGTCACACTTTCTCAGCCTCAGAGGTTGGCAATGGCAAACCCCCTCTGAAGAATCTTGCAAAGAAAATTCTGTGATTCACCTTAGGGTTGCCATAAGTCAGAAATGACTTGAAGGCACAAAACTACAACAATTGATGAAATTCATACTAGAGTTAATCAGTCAACAAGAGTTCATGTGTTTATTAAATGTAAGCCCTGTTCAAAACAGTGGGACTTACTTTTGAGTAAATAAGTATTAGATATGCTGTCACATGGACTATATAAATGATAATTTGTCTGTTTGCTTTATATTATATTACATTATATTGTTTAATATTTTAACACAAACAAATAGCATGCTAAGCACCAAGTACAGATGTATATTATAAATAGGCTTAGTTCTGTATTATTTTAAAGAGCCCTCGTAGTGCAGTGGTTAAATGCCTGTACTGCACCCACTCACTCACAAACCACTCATTACCAGCCAAGGGTTCGGGCTCGAATCAGGCTAGCATTCTTCTGAGGTTGCTAAAATTAGTATCCAGATTGTTGGGGGCAATTAGCTTATACATTATAAACCCCTTAGGGAGTGCTTAAGTGCACTGATAAGCAGTATAGAAATGTACTTACTATTGCTACTGCTATTGCTATTTCATGAAAAGAAAAGAAACTGCAAGTAGCAGTTAGAATTAAGGAAAATAAATGTGTGGATAGCAAGGTAAAATTGCTTGCAATTCTTTTAATATCAGTTGACATCATGACCTCACTGTCAATTCCAAGTTTAGTGTATTAAATGATTCTCTAATGATTCATTTCTGATACCTGCTGTTAATCTACTGATGGATACTTGAACAGACAGGGTTTTTCCCCCATTTCCACATGTTTTAATAGTAAAACTATTGTAGTAATGAATTTTACGAGCTGCATTGGGTGCTTTGCCTTGTTAAATTTAAAGGGTATTCTGTTATTTCTTTATTTAACAATGGAAATGCATTGCTTGTCTCTGTTGGTTGATACCATCCTCTAGTATCACACAGCATGCGTTGAGTGTATGAAAAGTGCCAAATGTTTCCAATTTTTTTAAGACAGTACAGTTTAAAAACTTCTTCTGACAGAGCCAACGAGGGCTACTGAAACTGAGGAAGCCAGAATGTCACCAGTTGTCAGATTATATCCGAGTAGGGGCAAAGATGGGATTTAATAAAGGTAAAGAGAACAGCAAAACAAAATTTTGCCAATCTGGGTCCAGTCTTCATGGGCTTCTGAAAGAATCTGATAGCTTGTTACTTGTTGGAATGTAGTTTTATTGATCAAGCCAATAGAAGATTGGTGAATTGTTTTCAAGGATATCAAACAGAGATATAAGTATTTTAAACTATCAATGCACTGTCAATTCTAATTTGAAAAGACAGTGTGCAGCCTTTGAATGCAGAATCTTGCCTCATCCAATTAATGAGAATGAGTAACTCAGCTCTAAAATTTAAAGTGCTCCAATAAAGGTGCTTACAATGGCATGTCTCAGTAGCTACTATAGCTTCAATTCAGTGCAGAAACATTTATATATGTATGTTCTATACAGATATGGTTGTGGGCTGAAAGTGATTTTATTCTTGGATTTGGATGCTGGTTCTTTCCTTAGAAAGCTTTAAATATTTTTATCACCATATAGTTGGACACTTTGCTTTGTAATTTAGACTAAATAATCACACAGGACTTCTTTGAGCCCAAATAATTGTGTATAACTGTAAAAAACATAATCAAGAGAAAATATTTTTTGAAAATATACTGCACATTGCCCCTTAAAAATTTGGTTTTGCTTTTTATAAAATGTGTAGCACATAAGGCATTAAGGCATCTCTGTGATTTTTTTTGAGGGGGGGGAGGAGGGAGAAACAAAGATGAAATAGATGCTCTCTTTCTTTCATTTATACTTTAAAACAACCTCTACTTCCTTCTTTGTGGCTAGCAACACAATGTTCTTAGTTTCTGGGGAATAAGCATGCTGTGACTGCCACTGAGCACTGTTTACTGCAATGCACATTATCAGTCTTAGCAGATTCTACATGCTGAGAGTGGAGAAGGCATATAGTGGAACACTTTAATCATGTAAACATCAACAGTGTCAATATGAGGCATAAGCAAAAAACTGGCTCTAAAAACCACTATTTTTTATTTGTTTGTTTCTTCTCTCCCCACCTTCATGTTATTACAGCTTATTGTACCTCCTCATTCCACTGCTGAAGTACCAGTTCAGTTTTGCCCTTCTTCTCTAGGAAGAACCAACCATGCTGCAAGAATTACTTTCATATGTCCACAGGTATGGCTACTCATTTAGTTATGGTGTGCAAAGTGTTATTTAATGTTGGAACAAATTATGGTATGGTCCAACACGTAGATAGGCAATACTAACATAATATACTTGAAAATATTTTTAATTTTAATGATTCTAAACAAATTATCATTTTTTTTAAAAAAAGAACTTTCTAATGACTTGCAAGTGAAATAACTGAATGAATATGATTTGTCTCCTTCACTTGTCATTTTACTAAAAACTTCAACTGAAGATGAAACACAGATACTAATATTGTGACACAGATCCCATAATGTCAGTAAGTGGCTTTGCTTGAGTGAGATGTTTGCTTTCTAAAATGTATGTTATTCCTTCCTTGTTAGCACATCTGATTTCTAAAGTCTAAAACACGCCGATTGCCAGGTGAAATGCATCCCTTCTTGTAATATGAAAAAGCAATGTTGTTGTTTTTACAATATGTGACTTGTTACCCAATCCACAACTCAATTCCAACTAGATTGCCTGAAAGAAGAAGAGCCCTCCCTTTAGACCTTCTGCCTTGGTCCAGGTCTCAGAGAGAGAGATGAAATGCTGGACCCGATCCCCTTCCCCTCCACCATTCCTTTCTCCTTTTGTGTCGTGCCTTTTTAGATTGTAAGCCTGAGGGCAGGGAACTGTCTAATTAAAAAGATTATATGTTCAGTGCTGTGTAAGTTTACAGAATAATAATAATAATAATAATAATAATAATAATAGCCTATTCTGTAGCCACCTACTTTGAAGTAATTCTGACTGAACTCATTAGGACTAGACCTATTTAGGATTGTACCATTAGTGTATTTTATTTTCACTTATTTTCATGCTGTTGATTCATGCAATGGCATGAAATATTTATAAAAGTGTTAACAAACTAAATTACTTAATGCGTCTTTTATTTATGAATTTACTTTTTTCAGTTACAAACTGCCCAATAACCAGAGGTTTTTTTGTTTGTTTGTTTTTTGGCGGGGTAATGTACAGTAAGTTTGGACTTATCAGTTGTCCTCTAGTGTTCTATCTCTTATTTAAAACTATTTTAGCCTTATTTCCTTAATAGGTTCTATTTGCCCCTGTTAAAATGACAAAAAAGAGTGAGAAGGGTAATACTTAACTAGCAAATGCTTAAACTAATTTAAATTTGTTTGGTCTTCAGCAATTTCTTAAAATATGATAGGACTTATATCCTAGATATATTTTTGTTATTTGCAGTTAACATTGCATAGAAGGTTAGCACACTTTGTAAGTTAGAATGTTATGATTATTTCTGCTTTAATATATATTGAGAATATGTATTGAATATGTATTGAGAAAAAAAAGCAAAGTATTAATATTTTTTGCATATGTAGTCTACCCTCAAGAACAGTTTGAGAGAATAAAGTTATATTACTCTCTCTGAAACCATAATAGCTCACAGAACTCTGATCAATAAATTTAAAAGTTTGGTTCTTCTATTAAATACCAAACCAATTAAATAAGGAAATAATTCACTGAAACCTTTAAGATTAAAATGGAGTCTTTGGGCACTTGATGCTCATTTTCTGTCGACTTGTGTCTTTCCTGTCAAATAGTGGCAAATCTCCTAGATTTTATCTTGGCCAAACTTTTAATCAATACTCATTCTTTCACTTCCTATGTCCAGCCCTGTCAACCTTTTCAGTGTTTTGCTATAACCTTTGTGACTTGTCTTTGCTCTTTTCATCCCTAAATCATTTGGAACTGACTTGTCCACTGCATTTCTAAAGGCAATGATACCACACTGATCACAGTGATAAAAATTACACTGAGAATATTTCACTATTTTCTTGTTTTCACTAACCTAATGCTAAGATTTGTGACAAAGGCCTTCAGAAATGTCCTTTGGAAAGCATGCAGAAAGCACAACAGAACTTTAACTTTAAAAATGACATTGATTTTCTTTCCTTGATTTCACTGATTAAATGCTTCTGAACTGACACTTTAAGCCTTCTCATAGCTGAGTAGCTGACTAATTTAAAATCAACTAATGGCAGCACTTTATAGGACAAGCATTAACTGTTTCTGATTGTGCTTCATTGCTGAATTGAGAGAAACCACTATGGGTTATTATCTGCTTCATTTGTTTCTGGTTTTGAGCTGTGGAAAGAACTCTTTGCAATAAGAATTTGAACTCAAACTATAATCACTTTTCTCTTGTTTTTTATAACTGAAATTAACTTTGTTGGGACAGCACAACTGAAATGCCAGGTTGAATATAATATTTACTGAAATGTTAATGTACTGATATTGCCTAGTTCTCTCAGCAAAGCAGTAACATCAGTAGGTAATGGAATGAAACTAATAGTACTGAGCAAAGTTAGAAGTGAGCAGGATCTGTTATTAGATCCTGTCATGTATCCTTTACTTAGATTCTTTCCAAACTAGCCTGCTTAATATGCTAATATGAATAATTCATGTTCTCAAATATAACTCCAAAAAGGTAAGCAGAACTAGTCAGCATGATAGCCAAAACACTGGATTGTTTCCTCCTCGTGAATGTTTGGTTACTTAAATAATTAGCTTTTCATCAGTTAAGAATTTCAGGTGTGAGAGGTTAAGTTGTTTTTCAAATAAGGCTGAATAAATTATTTTAGAACTTTTAGAACTTCATTGGTACATGCATGTCTCTGGATCACCTAGAAAAGCATAGTTGTTAAATGAGTAAAGAAATTATATTATGTACATTTAATGGGATCATGCTTCATATTTGATCAAATTCCAAATTGAATTGGACTGATTCAGAGAGATCTAGGACATATATGGATTGCAAATTCCTATGAAGTGGATTGATTCTAAATCAGAAGACTTCCCAAAACATTCTTAGTGATTCATCATCAGAGGAGAATAGAGGTTTAGACTGCATCTGTGAAAAATAGCTAACCGTTAAAGTGTAAAGGTGATTTCTGCAGAAATCTCCCTGTGTCTTTTCATCTGAAATGTTGCAGGATTGTTTCACAAAGGGTGTTATCAGAGAAATTTTTTATTAAATTCTGCAAAATAAAATAAAATAAAAAGATTGATACTGGCATTTTTTTTTAAAAAAAAATCAAACCATAAAAAGCATATAGTACAAAGCTCCCTGCACCTATTTATTTGATATTTGTCAGATGTAACTCCCTTGCAATGAGTAGTGCTTATTAATGTCTTCCAATTTGAACAAACAAAAACAACTTGATTTTTCATGTCATTATTTACATTTTGATCAGATTGAATTGGCAAGCTTCTGAATCAGTCTGAGATGAATCTGGCTAATTTTGAATTGGCAGATTGGTATTTAAATCAAAACTTGTGGTCAGTAGGCTCCCCTACTGTTATGAATATCTTACCAAGCAAAATTAAAATCATCTATAATCTGCAGTTTAGCATATCCAGTGAATAATTTACTTGGTTTCATGTTGTATTGCTGTTTCTTTCAACATGTACATAATACAACGTGACATAGCAAAATCTGATTGATATAATATTTCCTGCCTTTTTGATGTGAAGAGTTGAATAAATCAAGCAGACATGGAACTGCTGGGTTATGTATTTCTTATGTCAACAGTAGAGGTAGATATACTTGTCATAAGAAAAACACCATCCAAGTGAGTAAGAACGAAAATTGGATCAATGATTGTTGTAATATTTCCATTCCATTATTGTATGGAACACTTCAAACTGGATATAAAGAAAAGTGCCAGGTACTTCAGTCTGACGATCCATGCAGAGGATTAACAAATTAACAAATTGTAAGCCGCTCTGATAGCCTTGGGGTATAAATAAAACATTATTGTTATTATTCTCCAGTGCTAAGAGAATGGCCTTACTTCGATCCCTGAATTTGCAGTAGAGCTCCATTTGTGTACCAGTACCACTTGACTGGGGCTGTCATTCTTTAATTTAAATTTCAAATTTGCAGGAGAATGGGAAAAGCGTTTAGGGAAGTGTTCCCAGAATTGTGCCGTCTGCCCTAGGATGCCTCCTTCTAACTATATATTAAGAACCCTAGCCCTCCCTGCAGTCATCTGCCTTGGTCCAGGCCCGAGAGGGAGAGACAAACCACTGGACCTCATCCCCTTCCCACCACCTTTCCCTTCACTTTTTTGTTGTCTGTCTTAGATTGTAAGCTTGAGGGCAGGGAACCGTCTAATTTATAAGATTGTATGTACAGCACTGTGTAAATTTACAACGCTATATAAATAAAGGTTAATAATAATAATAATAATAGGATTAAAGTGTGGTTGCTATGTAAAATACCAGTTTTTTTTTCTTTCTACAGCTTAAGGAATGGGTATTTTTCTTGTCTGGTGTTGGTCTGATTCCTCAGCCAATGGAGCCAGCTTGTGTAAGTTCTTGCCTCGGTCATCATTCTTCTGTCATCATAAACTTCAAGAATCCCACATATGACGGTCTATTGGTAGATGTCATTTTAACAGGTATAGTGTTTTATTTTTATTATTGTGTAATTCAAATATTTAATTCATTCAAATAGTAGAGATTAATGCATCCAGCATATATACATCCATGGGGATTTCTGCCAACCTACAGGCAGAGGAGTTAGCTTTTTAGGAAGGGAATGATAGATCAGCAGGTACATCTGGTAAGATAAATGTTCTCTTGAGTGAGAGATGTCATGATCACAATACTCAATTGACCTTTTGCTGACAGTTGGAGGTACATGAATTCATCATTCAGACCAACTCTCAAGCCAAAATGAAGCAGACATACAGGCAAGGATGCCTGTTTTTCTCATAAGCCAAAATAGGTCAGATATAGTTCTAGATCAATTTTACTTCATTGAGTGATCAAGAAAATCTGGTGGATATAGACATTTTCCCACTATATATGTCTTCAGCTTCCAACACATTGGTTGCTGTCATGAGAAATGATTGAAATTACCATTGCATGCAGCCATTTTCCATCTCTTAGGTTTTATTTTTTTTCAGAACAATTAAGATATATTCTACACTTTGGACAGACGCAACTGATGCTAAACCAGGCATGGTTAATACAATGTGAGTAAAGGGAGAGAAAAACATATACCTGGAGTCTTATCGCATGACAATGAAAGCTGAAATGGAACAGCAGAGAAGTGGCTTTCCCCTTGCCTCTTCATATGCTATTGTAGCACTTCTTTTTTGCTTCCCATAGAAGACAGTCATAAAAGTGTGCCTTTTGCCAAACAGATTTTACCAGTTTGACAAAAGGCACACATTTATGACAACTTCCTTCAGAAAGAGAATGGAAGTGCTATGCTATCATGAGGAGATGCAAGGGAAAAGCTGCTTCTCTGCCACTCTGTCTTGGCTTTCTTTTGTCCTGTGATTTACTGCAATGTTTGGAGAGGGAAGCTCATGTCACAGTGCATCTGGGTTTACTGTTGTTCTTGTTTCCACATTGTGTAACATACTCCCTCAACTAGTATATTTCTAGAAGAATAAACTGGAAATTTGAAAGAGCTGTGTGAAAGATTTTGAATTGCTTGGAAGTTCATTGAGGCTTTAATCTTGAGAACATCAAAAGTGGCAGAGAAGAAGGTTTCCCATGTACATCAGCAGGAGAATGTTCAGTGTGCTTTCTGATATACTCTCAGTTCATACAGGGCAATGATTAGGCTCAATAAAAACTAATATAACCTCCTCCTAAAGATAATTTTAAAGAAATCATATATTAACAATGCCATGATTGATAAAGAGATTGATCACAGATTAGCAAAGGCATATAGTGCATTTGGAATGCTTCAGAAAAGAGTCTGGAGTAACAAACACCTGAGACGAAGCTTCACAGTGTGTACAGAGCCATTGTACTGTCTATTCTCCTCCACGGGTTTGAAACAGTGGCTTACCTATCGTCAACACCAATGACTCCTTGAATGCTTTCATCAGCGCTGCATACGCACAATCCTAAATATACACTGGATTGACTATGTGACTAATGTTGATGTCCTGGAGCTAGCAGGGATCACCAGCATTGAGGCCATGCTATTGAGAATGCAGCTGCGCCGGGCAGGGCACGTTTCTAGGATGGAGGACCACTGCCTCCCAAAAATGCCACGGGTCAATGTAAGAGGGGTGCCCCAAAGAAGAGATACAAAGACTCCCTGAAACATTTCAAGCTCGGCCAAATTGATCACCAACAATGGTCTGCCTTGGCCTCACATCGGGAGTCATGGAGACACACTATCCGCAATGCTGCAGCCTCTTTTGAGAATGCACACCGAACGAGTCTCAAAGAGAAATGACAATGCAGAAAGAACTACAACTTGGAAACATCACCCAAGGAGACTTTCTGCTGTGCTTTCTGTAACCGCACTTGTTTATCTCAGATCGGCCTTTTTAGTCATCAACGCGCTTGTAGAAAGTGTAGAATGAGTCCTTCCTGAATCTTCATTAGCGAAGAAAAGCCAGAAAGAGAGAAATTTTTGTTATATTTTATTATTCAAACCAGGATTTCATCTAATTTTCATAACATCAAAACTATTACAAAGAAGCAGAGAGGCTAAACAGTATACAAAATAGCATACTACCAGGGTATTGGGCATGTGCTTTTAATGTATTAACCTAAAAGAGTTCTATAGAAATAATATCAAAAAGCAAGCTATTTACTAGTACAACTCCTGAAGAAATAATATACACAGCTTGATACTTTTGATATGTTAGTTTATATGGACAAAACTTTTCTCAGAATTTTTTTTTAATGTCCCGGTGTTACTCCAGTAAGGATAGTATTTACAGTAGCTATTATTTTAATAGCTATAACAGTTATATTTACTTGTAATTTTAGCCAGTGTAGCAGAAAATCTAGCAGAACAATAAATTATGCTTGTTTGTATTAGTTTTTAAAGGAGGAATATGTGATCCACATATAATAGCTTGTCTGGTAACTCTGTTCTTTAGAATTGTATATTTCTCAGGAATCCTGAGCACCGGTGAATTACTTTTCCTTATTTTTCCACATTTTTCATGGCTAGTTCCTGTGTAGCCACTGGCTCCGATGATGGTGATGATGATGACAATGATGGTGATGATTATTTATTTACCACCTTCCCCCCCAAGACTGGGAGTCAAGGCAGCTTACACATCATAAAGATTGCAATTAAGAACTTGCAAAAAGGCAACATACTGTAATAAATTAAATTAAACTCAAACTATTGGCCGTATTGAAAACATACACTCTAAAAAGATTTTAAATGTTTCACAATAAAGTTTAAAACTTGCAGCCTTTTGTTAAAAGTCTTAGGTTGAAAGGCGTTATTCACCCTCTTCTCCCAGACTTGTGGGTGTACATTCTCATCTTCTTTCTCTAGGAAATAAAGCTTTAACTTTCCTGTAGGGTTTTTCATAAGGAAAAAACAAACAAACATTAATTTAATGCATATTTTATATTTTATTCTTTTATGTGCAATCTGGTTAATGACGTAATAATTTAATTCTGTTTTAGTGTAACATTTTTCTATGTTTTTAATTGTACTATTTTTAATCTTGTGAGCTGCTTTGAGACCCAGTTTTGGGGAAAGGACAGGATAACAATAACAAGAACAACAACAACAATAATAATTTGCCAAAAAAGTTTTTTCTATGTAGAAAAAAAGCAGCTTGGGCAGGACAGTTTCAACTGTCTTCTCCATCTTGCCTTTCCCTTACTCAAACTGATTTTAATTAACAAAAGTAACAAAAATAATATGATGAGATTTGCTCATTCTAGGCCTCATCCTTCAGAGGAAAGAAAAGATATCATATGTGGATCACATATTCCTCCCCTTGTGCCTGTGGGCCATCAGTGAAATAGTGGTTTTAAGCAAAGAAATGACAGATAGGTAATATTGAAATGTGTGTGTGTGTGGGGGGGGGATGAGATATGTCCCCCCCCCCATAAAAATTCTCACCCTTCATGAAATTTTCCTTCAGTCCTTACATTTCTAGGACTGTAGTAAGTTAAAATTTCAGCAAACATTTAGAAATACAGTTCAGCCATCTAAAGAAAAGGGGCAGGCAGAATTACCAAGGGAGTGCGAATACAGCAAAAGTAAGAGTTTAGGCCTGAATAATTTTTTGATGTCTCTGCAATGCTAGATATTTGGGAACTGAAGGAAAAATTCATTTAGGGGGACAGAATTCTCCTAGGGAGCATTGCCCTCAATGGCTTTCCCTTATAGTTACATCCTTGGTAAATAAATGCATTGTTGTGTAGTGGTTTGAGTATTGCACTAGGACTCTGGAGGGTTTGGGTTTGAATCCCCGCTGAGCCATGGAATCTCAGTAGGAGTCTTTGGACTAATCACACTCTCTCAACCTCAGAGGAAGGAAATGGCAAACCTCCTCTGAACAAACCTTGCCAAGAAAATAATCTGATAGCTCTGCATTAGGGGTTGCCATAAGACAACAACTTCAAGGTGCACAGTGGCAGCAAAATACACCTCTCTGAGGGAGATATAAACCTAATGTACTTACTTTATAGTTTGATTGCGTACTATTTACTGAAAAAGTAAAGTTTGTATAAAGATTTGGTTACAGTGGGGTGGTTTTTTTTTTGTTTGTTTGTTTCAAGGACCACTTCCTTGATCAGAAAAAATTGCATACCACTTTATACCCTGAAATGGAAAAGTGGATTTTTTGTTCCAGGACAAGCTACATTTAAAAAGTAGACATTGGGACTGAACAGCCAGCCAGTTTGAGCCTGCTTGGGGCTGGCTTGGAGGCATGGTGTTTAGATGTGCCACATCCCCAAGTGGAATAGAAGCTGAACTGGTGATTACATGCTAGCAGGCTTCTCTCCCACTTGGGGCATGGTGCTTAGACACCACTTTCCCCAGAGCTGAGTTTCCAAGGAAAAAGATGGCTCTTCGGGAAAGGGGCGGCTCCTTTCTGCCCCCAAATGGAGAAGATCTTATCTGCTGCTTTTTGGGGTGGAATCTGTCTGGATTGGGGCCAGGCATCTGTTTGCCCTGGCCCCGATCCAGCCTAAAAGGGGCAGCTCTAAGCCACCCCTTTTGGGATATCTGTATCCTCTCATTTTCTAAACTGTAACATGAACGTTTCCCAAAATTCATTCTTAAGGCCAGTGTAAGGATTTACCTTTAGACACATGGTGTGTTTTACCAGAAATCTGTTCACCAAGAACACAAGGATATTATACACATTATTCTCATTGCTTACTAATGTAGTCATCAAAACATGTCCAGGAACAGAGAGTTGAACCCTAATGAGCCTGTTTTGATTGTTAAATATACATTGCTAATACTTGTTTACAGCTATTGAGGTTGCATTAGATTGTTTTGTTCTGTTGTCTTGTATGGGCTACAGCAAGGTTTCAAAAAAGGTTTCACTTACTGACTTGACTTTATTTTGGTGTATTAGAACACCATTCACTAGAAATATATTTTTATAGTGTGATTGGGTGCTGTGCAAAGCTGGTAACACTAATTCTTTCCCACTGAGAACATGCAAGATATGTCTCACTTTCCCTGCAGAATCTAGCACTGTTCACACGTACTTCTTAACATATGAGTGATGTGCATTTAAATGAAGGCATTATGTAATAATTTTAAAACTTCTTGAAGCTCTGTTGTGAATGAGAAGTTGTTTAAATTTGATTAAACAGATGCTATTAACAAAGCACACACAGCCTTTAACATTATCTTCTTACTTATTGTTGTGTATATACTTGGACATAGGAGATCTTTACAAGGTGATTGCTATGATCAACATTATTCCTAGAACATATCAGTTAATCTATTGGGCTGAATCTCATTGTTTTAGTTGGAAGGCATATAATAATAATAATAATAATAATAATAATAATAATTTATTTATATCCCGCCCTTCTGGGTGAGCAATTGGGGTAGGGTACAACATTTAAAAAACAAGTACATTGGTATTGTAATGGTTGTTGTTGTGTGTCTTCAAGTCATTTTGACTCATGGTTAGTTCCATTTTGGTTGCCAAGACTAGACCAGATGTTGATTGCGGCACAGATCACAAATTACTGATAACAAAAATAAGAGTAAAACTTAAGAAGAGAACAAAACCAGTCATCATACCAAAATTTGATTTAAACAACATTTCATCAGAATTGATTGACAATATAAGGAGCAGATTTGTGCTACTAAGCACAATAGACTGTGAACCAGAAGAACTATGGTCAGAAGCCAGGGACACAATAAAAGAAGAATGCAGACAGACACTTAGAGTAGTCAGAGAGAGAGAGAGAGAGAGAGAGAAGAAACCATGGATGACAGATAAAATGCTGCAACCAATAAAAGAAAGAAGAGAAGCAAAACAAAAGGGAAACAGGAACAAACTCAGAACCATGAATGCAACAGTTCAATGACTAGAGCAAAAAGATAAAGACACATACTACAACAATCAATGCAGAGAGATAGAAACAACAACAAAAAGCGAAAAAACAAGAGACGTATTCCATAAGATCCAGGAAATCAAAGCAAAATTCAAATCAAGGACTGTGATACTATGACAATAAAAATAACATAATTTAAGACCAGGAAGGAATAGAAAGATGTTGGATATAATAGACAGAAGAGCTATATAAAAGGAATAACAAAAAGAAGGACACATGAATTGAAGAGCCATATGAAGATGAACACCAAATTCTAAACAGAGAGGTGGAAGCTGCAATTAGAGAAATGGGAAAAAAATAAATCATCAGGAACAGATAATATTCCAGTTGAACTGCTTCAATCCACACAGACAGAAGTGTTAACCAACATATGTCAACAGATATGGAAAACAAAATGATTGGAAATAATCAATATACATCCCCATCCACAAAAAAGGAGACACAAAAGACTGCAGCAAGTACAGGACCATAGTTCTAATCTGTCATGCAAGCAAAATTATACACAACATTCTGTAACATAGATTCCAACCATACATGGAGAAAGAAATTCCAGAGGTTTAAGCAGGGATCAGGAAAGGCAGAGGCACTAGGGACCACATAGATAAAATACTGTGGCTAGTGGAGCACACCAAGGAATTTCAAATGAAAATCAGCATGTGCTTTATAAACTATAGCAAAGCCTTTGACCGCATAGATCTGAAAAGACTATGGAACACCTTGAAAGACTTGGGAATGCCAAGACATCTGATAGTGCTGATGAGAAATCTGTACTTAGGATAGGAGGCTACTATGAGAACAGAACATGGAGAAACTGGATGGTTCCTAATTGGAAAGACTGAATCCTTTCACTATCTGTTCAACTCCTATGCAGAACATATTATATGAAAAGGAGAATTGAACACAGAAGAAGGAAGAGTGAAAATAGGAGGAAGGAATATAAAAAAATCTAAGGTATGCAGACAGCACAATACTACTAGCAGAACAAAACTCAGACCTAGAGCAACTACTAAGGAAAAGCAAGGAATAAAGTGTAAAGGCAGGCTTATTGTTGAACATAAAGAAAACAGAGATAATGACCACAGAGAATTTACACAAATTCAACGTCGAGAATGAGGAAACAGAAATAATCAAAAAGTTCTCAAACCTAAGATAAAAAGTTTAACAGAGCGGGTATTGCAGTCAAGAAATCATAAGACTAAGAATGGCAAGACAGCTATGAAAGAACTAGAAAAGATCCTAAAATAGAAAGATATACAACTCAGCATGAAAGTTAGAATTGTACAAGCCATTGTATTTCCCATTACCATGTATGGATGCGAGAGTTGGACACTAACAAAAGAGGATATGAAGAAAATGAATTAATTCGAAATGCGGTGCTGGAGAGGAGTGCTGAGGATACCATGGACAGCCAAGAAGTCAAACAAATGGGTCCTAGAACAGATCAAACCAGAAATCTCTCTGGAACTCAGGTTGACTAAACCAAGGCTGTCATACATTGGCCACATCATGAGAAGGTATGACTCATTGGGGAAAAGCAATAATGCTAGGAAAGGTGGGGAGAAGCAGAAAGAGAGGGAGTCCACATGCTAGATGGATGGACTCCGTAAAAGAGGTCACAGGTATGAATTTGTAGGAACTAAGCATAGCAGTGGAGGACAGGGAGTCTTGGAGATGTCTCATCTACAGGGGATCACCAAAACATAGAGAGATCTTGTAGCAACTTTGAGACTAATTGAAATAAATAAATTGGCAGAATGAGCTTTCCTAGATTTCAGTCTACCTCCTCAGATGCGTTTCCTAGATTTCAGTCTACCTCCTCCATCCTTTTGGGTCAGTTGAGGGAGTTGGGAATCGGAGGCACTGCTTTCCAGTGGTTCCGATCCTTTCTCTCTGGCAGATCCCAAAGGATGAGGCTTGGGGACAGTTGCTCTTCCAAAATTGAGCTTAATTGTGGCGTCCCTCAGGGAGCCATCCTGTCCCCAATGCTATTTAACATCTATATGAAGCCGCTGGGTGAGATCATCCTGAGGCTCAGTGTCTTCAGTACGCTGATGACACTCAGATATACCTCTCCATGACTAGATCATCGGCTCAGTCTTCAGATGGCACCTCCCCTCTTAATGACTGTCTTGCGGCGGTAATGGATTGGATGAGGGAAAACAGATTGAAGCTAAATCCAGACAAAACGGAGGTACTAACAGTTACCGGTCCAAAACCAGGTTTGGGAATACAGTCTCCAGTCCTGGATGGAGTCACACTCTCCTCCAAGGACTGTGTTCGCAGTCTGGGGGTACTCCTTGACTCTTCGCTTCACATGACTAGTCAGGTGAATGTGACAGTCAGGAATGCCTGCTATCAGCTTCGGCTGATACGCCAGCTGCACCCTTTCCTGGACACGAAAGACCTGGAATCTGTGGTACACGCTCTAGTAACCTCACGTCTGGATTTGTGCAACGCGCTCTACATGAGGCTACCCCTGTGCCTAACCCGGAAACTTCAATTAGTTCAGAATATGGCAGCCAGGCTTATCACTGGAACATCAAGGAGAGAGCACATAACACCAGTGCTCAAAGCTCTCCATTGGTTGCCCATTAGTTTCCAGACACAGTACAAGCTGTTGGTACTAACCTTTAAAGCCCTGCATGGCTCAGGCCCATCCTACCTTAAGGACCGCCTCTTCCCATATGAACCGCCCTGCACACTTCGGTCCTCTGGGAGGAACCTGCTGCAGCCTATGAAAACTAGGCTGTCCCAGACCTCCCAGAGGGCCTTTTCAGCTACCGCCCCTAAGCTCTGGAATGGCCTGCCGGACGAGATGCGTCTCATTACATCACTGGCTAGTTTCAAAAAGGCTTTAAAGATGCATCTTTTCTGGCAGGCCTTTCCCTGAAAGAGGAAATAAATGGAACTGGGAATTATCTCAGCTGCGCTTTGCCTAAACCTGCTGAGTTTACTTAATGCGAATTTGCACGTGGTTAGTTCATGAGATTGCACTTTGTTTTAATAATTGTTGACCAATTTTAACTGTGCTAATTTTAACTTGTCTTGGTTTAATTCAGTTTTAAGGAGGGCAGTTGGGGAGGGATATGATTGTTGTTTTTACTCTGTATCCTTTTTAATCTGTTGTACCTTGCTCCGAGTATTTTATTAGAGGAGCGGGCTATAAATAAATATTATTATTATTATTATTATTATTATTATTATTATTATTATTTGGAGTGGAAACCAGGATCAGACATATATGAGCGGGTATCCAAAAGTTTTAATGAACACCTTTTAAAAAAAAATTTGACAGATTGTTTTGATTTGTAGTTGTTAACTTATCTCTATGTAGTCACTATCTAGCTTTATACATTTTTCCCAGCATATCTTGACCCTCCAAATACCTGATATTGTAGAAATCTGCAGATTGTGCCTTATGAGGGGGTATCGTAAAGTAATAATTATCACCCAGAAGTTATTATGACATATTGATGAAATGTTGTCAGTGTCATCATTGGTCCCTAAGTGCACGTTACTGAGAAAATCAACTCATTGTGTCCTTTATTTTTGTGACTTGCTCTGCCAGAAGTGACTAAAGTGTAAAATCCTCATCAGGCGCAATCTGCAGGCTTCTACAACTTTCTGTCAATTCTTTAAAAGGGCAATCATTAAAACTTTTGGATACCCCCTCGTATATGCCATTGGTATGTGAGAATGTCAATTCAAATTCAAAATCCTTTGTGTATGGAAATGAAGTAGCAAGTCCAGTTTTAATTATGGTCATTAGTGAACAAATTCAAAGATATAGCCACGTTAGTCTGTAGAATCAGTAAGTAGAGAGATCTTGTAGCACCTTTGAGACCAACTGAAAAAAATAAGTTGACATTGTGAACTCGCAAATGTGTATGGAAATGAAGAGGCAAGACCAGTTTGGCATTGTAAACTAGCCTGTAGGCAAAGAGAATAGATGAGAGTAGGATGTCCCCCAAGGGTGGGGTCAGATAGTATTGAAATGTGTGTAGTGAGTCAGGAAACCATTAGCCCTGTTGAATCCATTGCTGAGGGACTGTAGTGTATGGGAGAATTCCAGTCCTGCTGTTTCTCTTTCTAATCTACCTTTGTAGTTCTTTTTTATAGGACCGCTGTTCTCAAATCTGACATAGAATGCCCAGGGAGATTGAAATGTTCTGCCACCAGTTTTTGTGTATTCTCATTCCTAATGTCTGATTTATGTCCATTTATCCTCTGGCTCAGGGACTGGCCTGTTTGCCCAATGTAAAGCGCTCTTCAATGTGGAGAGAAGGTAAAATTTGGCCAGGCTAGCAACAAGTAGGGAGAAAGCTGGAGCCAGCCAAGCAAACTGAAGGCTAGAGAGGATAAGTAGGTCACTTGGTGACAGAGTCAGATAGGGACCGTTAGGGTTAGAGTCCAGAAGTCAGGGACTCAGGACTTGTACAGAACTCTGAGAGAGGGAGTTGCTGTGGTATAATATCCTGTGGGATATCATTAGCTTTGGTGGCTGGTACATAACTTAAGTTTAGGAAAGTAACATAATATAAGGGTTGTGTGGGTCCTGGGTAAAAATAACTATTGTTCTCTGGAGAGAGTGTTGTGAAGTAACTTGTAACTGTAACAAAGTGGAACCAAGAAAGTAAGGCCTTGAAGTAACAAGTGCATAAAACATCTCAACAAGTGAAACATTGTTCAAACCATCTTGCAAATAAAGTTTTATTTATTGCTCACATACAGGCTTGTCTGGGACTTGAATAAGTAACCACGCTACTGACATTTACAAATAGGGAATTAGTTTCACATATAAGTTGGTGTACCCAAGAAAAATAAAGTGACTGCAAAGCATCATTTGTGACTTTGTGGTGTCACAAATTAATAAGAAAAAGATTTTTAAAAGCACAAGTGCTTGTCACAAATAGGTGGCAGTGGTGGGAGAACAAATCCCACTGGGCTGCTGTCTGGGGAAAACAGTAAAGTGAATGGTGTGGCATCGTCACACTGATGGGCATTGATGACATATTATAGCATAACCCCAGATCGAGATAAGAGTCGAGGGTGGATAGCAACAACAGTAACAAAGACTCCAAGGTGAACCTGTCATGAGATTTTCTTGGCAAAATTTGTTCAGAGAGAGGTTTGCTTTTTCCTTTATTTGAGGCTAAAAGTGTGACTTGCTGAAGGTCACTTAGTGGGTTTTCATGGCCAAACAAGGATTCAAACTCTGGTCTCCAGAGTTGTAGTCCAACACTTAAATCGCTATACCACACTGGCTCTCTGTTGCAATGGTACTTGGTTCAAATCAAATTCCTTTTACCAAGTTCAACAAGGGATTAGGTTGTCTCTAAAGAGTCAGAAAGAAGATATGCAGAAGTATATATATATATATACAAGATTCCCATGTATAAGCAGTAGCTAGGAAATGTTCTTTGAAGTGTATAGTGGTTTGTTGTTGTTGCTGCTGCTGCTGTCTCAGTAAGAGGTCTGGAATAGAATGCAGTTGATATACATTCTGAGTCATGAGCTCTAGCTGTATTTCACATAGTCCATAGGTGCTTGCATTAGCACTAATCATTGTGGAAATCTTTGGCCATAACACAAGTGAATTTACTTGCACTTTTCCTTCCATTTTGCAACCAGGCAACAACAAACAAATATATTCTTCTATTCAGGCCATACTTCATGATTACTAAAGCTGAAAGCTTTTGATGCAGAGAAAACTGTGCCATTCTCTTTGTCTTTTTGGGAATCTGATGATTTAAAACTTAACTTTTGACACCATGTCATAAAACTCTTAGAAGACACACCACTCAGGAAGATAAATAAGATCTTGTTTGTGTTCAGCAAGAACATACACAGGGAACTCCTGACTCCATTCATATACAATTATGTGCCTCTTGTTGTGCAGTGCAAATAAAAGTTAGCAATAGTAAATTCATTAATACAGTTACATTTAAATATGTTTATCTGCATAAAGCTAGATTTACATATTAACAAAATCTCACTGGGAAAATGAATTTAAAAATGGAGCTAGCATTTATGCAAATGAATAGAGAGCTATGCTGAACTAAAAGATTAATGTCTCTGTGCAATTACTAATCAGTTGAGGGTGGTAATTGCTTCATCTTTGGGATCTGGCATTATCTAGTTGTGTATGCAACTTAAGCTCTAAACTGATTGCTGTAGCAATATTTGAGCTGGCATTTAGCTGGCATGGTTCGCTGCCACAGTACAATTGTTGCCTCATCCCTTGGATTATTAAAACTGCCACTATTTATAAGATGGAATTATAGACAGTGTTACCCAGTGACTTTATTTCCATGGTGAAATTGCCATTTTGCTTAAATGTCAATTTGGAAATGTTTTCTGACTGCTCTTTTGTTTCTCTGGGCATCCTTTAATTCAGGTAAAATAATGAGCAGAACTAAGTGCATAGTAGTCTGATCCAAACTTCTGTTGTTGTTTTTACTGATTGACTGTCATTTGAAACTTCTAAAACTACTTTAAGTAATATGTATCTTAATTAGGAGTAAATTATTTTTGCATTTTATTGAAGGCAATAACTAAAACAATGGTTTTGAGTGTTAGTGTAGCCCTGAATTTTATCATTATTTTTATTTTCTGCTGTGTGTTATTACAACACATAGCAACACATTGTTTTAACACAGAACATAAAACATCATGGATCTTTTTAAAGGCTGCAATCTGTACTTAATTAAGAATAAGCTCCATTGAACACTCTGAGTATCAGAATAAACATAGGGTTGGATCCAAACTCAGTAATAGAATCTTAGGACCAGTTGAAAGGCCATCCAGTCCTCCACCACCCCGCCATGCAGGAATACACAAATAAAGCACTATTTCTCTGAAGATGCCAGCCACAGATGCTGGTGAAACGTCAGGGATAAACTCTTTCAGAACACGGCCACAAAGTCCAAACTCCCCACAAAAACTGGATTTTTGCAGTGAAAGCCTTCAACTTCATAATATTGTAAATAGTTTTAGTGAATTGTTACTCACAATAAGAATATTCAGGAAGAAAAAATCCCAGTGTTCTTTCTAATATTTACAGTATTTCCTCAGTTCCAAACTTGTTTTTGATATATAACTTAGACAGATTATGTTGATACAATTATTGTAGACTTTTTGCCATCATCCCACGCAATCATATGTATGGACTGGATCTAAATTTTGTCATGTTTTGAATAAAGCAATTGGAAATAAGTAAGTTAATTTTAACTAAGAGAAGTCTTTTATATTTCAATGTGTCTGTTCTAAGTATGATGGCAAGAATCTACTTTGGATATCTTTCTCCCACCTGAGGCACCCATGAAAAATACCAGTAATGATACTGAAAGCTTAGGTCTCGGATACTTCATGGACCACACCTCTCCATGGCAGCTAGCTGTCCCCTAAGATCTTATAAGTTATTCTCTGTGTCCTAAGTATGATTGACACAGATGATGAAAACAAAAGAAAGCGAGTTCTTAGTGATGATCATATTGAGGTTCTGCAATTCATTGCTTCAAGAGACATGGCAAGCATACTTGCTTTTGCCACATCAACATATGACAAAGACCATGAGTTCTATCAAATATTCTGTGTACATTCTTAATCTGTTTCTGTTATACAAGCAGCCCTTGGCAGGAGTTTCTTTCTGGACCCTCCCCCCTCCCCCTGGCCCATGGATAGTAAAAAGCACAGGACCTCAAATCCCATTGTCAATGGACACGTGATGTGTGCACAACTGCATTGGTGTGGCCATGTGCACACATCACCATTGATAATAATGGGGTGGGACCATTCGCAGATGCTCCAATCTGGGGATGGGTAGTCCACTGATACAGAGGGCTGACTGTTCTACCATGTCACTTTACTATATTTTGCTTTTGCTTGCACCTGTTACTGGTGTGTAGGTGCAAGATGTATGATACAGAGTTTTTTAAAAAATACAATAAACTTCCTTTGCCTGTTTTAGAATCTTCAATTGATTTGGAATTTAAGGTAGGAATAGTTGGGAGGGATCAGGTCAGATAGCTGTATGATCTTTATTTATACTGTTGGATATGCGTGACTTAATACAGTAATACCAACAGGTAACAGAAGTTCTTCTTTGTGGCTTCTGTGCTTAATACAAATGGGCTATCCAGTGCCAGCAAGATAACATTAATCTTTTACCAATATTGCCCTGTAGAGCAATCTGTTATGATACGACAGTGCAGATATAAGATCATTTGATTCCTGATGGCCCATTTCCCCACTCTCACTGTAATTCTTTTTCATACATGTCATTCACCATACTCACTACACCATTGCTGAAATTAGTTTTGCATTATTATTTTTTTGGCAATCACTGTAAGTGTCAGTTCTGCTAATTAGGTAACTATGTGTTGATTCTGTGATCACTTTCACAACCCCAAGTTTGAGATAAGAGCTGCAGCAAAGGCCAGAACTGTGAGGGAATTTTTTTAAAAGGGGCAGGGGGACACAAAATTAGTATAATGGAGGGTGTGGCAGTCTATAGCTTTACCCTGTAAACACATTTGTTCTCCATGATTGATCATTAATCATAATAACTACAGGAGATGAGATAGGAAAGGTGAGTTAGTTCACTGCATAATTTCCTTGTTGTCTGTTGTTCACATTTCCAAAATTGGCTTGAATGATTGCATTAGCTAGCTTGACTGACTGCAGTAGTTTTTAAGCATAATGGCCACACAAATGAAACTTGTATTTTGATACTCTATATGGGAATAGAAAATATTAAAATTAGTGATGTTGTTAAAGGTCAGACATTCATTGATTCTCCTAATATTTCCCTTGAATTAAAAGATAAGCCTTTTGGCACCTTAGTTCATCTTGCATCTTAATGGAAGTCAGAGAAGAACTCCCTACCATCCATTCACTTGCTGCTTGAATGGCTGTACTAGGGGATCATGTCTCCCTTAGCAGTGCCCTAGTAGAACATGTTATAGATCCCACTCCATGGGATAACTTTTGGCCTGTCTCTAATACTCCATTTTTGAGCAAGGCTCTAGTGCCTCCCCACTCCAGGCATCCCTGGATGAGATAGAATATCTGGATATAGTTCAGTCTGGCTTCAGGCCTGGTTGTGGGACAGAGACAGCTTTGGTTGCTTTGGTGGATGACCTTCTCTGGAAACTGGATGCAGGAATGTGTTCCTTTGGTTCTGCTGGACCTCTGAACAGCATTTAATACAATTGTCCATGGTATCCTTCAGGGCTGCTTCACTGGGATAGGACAAAGGAAGTAATGTTTTGAATGGAGTGGTGAACCCAAAATGTGCTTCTGGGGAACTCTTGTTCATCTCTTTGGTAAGTGGGGTATCACAGGGCTCTCTTTTGTCCCCATTAGATCAGAGTTATAGGTCAAGTGTCACCAATATGCTGATAATATTCAGCTCTCTCCATTTTACTTCAGTCCAAAGAAATTGTCTCTGTTCTAAAGTAGTGATGGATGTGGGTGGCCAAGTTCAAACTCAGTCCATACAAGACAGAGGTGCTCCTGGTCAGGCTGATAAGCATTCAACCTGTGTTGGAATGAGGTTACACACTGTTAAGTGTCTTGCATACATATTGCTGATCATGGTCTATAGTTGCCAGGATCACTCTTCTTTCCTTTTTTAAATATGGGGATAATGATAGCAAGCCCCCAGTCCATAGGTTCATTACCATAGTTGTCAATGCAGGTAAAGAGAGATGTCAGAATAGGGGCCCAAAATTCCAAATTATTTCAGATAACTTCTGAAGGTATTAAATCTTCCCTGGAGACTTCCTCATTCTCATTTGGTCTAGGATTTCAAACAACTTTTCCCCCTCATATTATTCAAAAATGTTTGTAACTACAGGCTCATTTATGAGTAAAAAGAGAGGTCAACATAATGTCTACACACACACATGTATGGGGGAGGTAGGGCTATGGGGAGAAACAAAGGTCCATGGCAGAGTCCTGCTAGCTGATAGTAGTCAAGACAGGAATAGTACATTCTCTTCTCTCCTTACTCAGGGGTTCTTTTTCCACTTAAAAATATATGGGAAGAGAACGTGTACTTTGCAAAATCACCAAAAACTTAAAAAATGTACTTTTTGCCAGAGTTTGGAAGTAATAAGTTAGAAGTAAACAGAATACCTGAAATGAGTTATTTTTTATATTTTGAAAGTAATTTAGCAAGTGGAAATGATTTGTGGTACAAAATGGAATTTCCAGTAACCATTTAAATATATGTGAAATCGAAGGCTTTCATGATCGCCACCCTTAGTTTTTGGAGGGTTTCGGGCTGTGTGGCCATGTTCTGGAAGAGTTTCTTCCTGACGTTTCACCAGCATCTGTGGCTGACATCTTAATTTTAAGTATAATTTTTAAAATAAAATTTAAATAAAATTTTTAATATAAATGTAAAAGGTAACTAGAAATCATTACTTCATCCTTTAATGTTAGGCCTTGTTATAAAAAATAACTATAGCTAACCATATGTATATTTAAAAGTAACTGGAATATAAGTTACTTGTAACTCATTGAGAAATCTCTAGAAAACTCTTAAACACATCTTTTAGATATAAATATCAACTAATATAAATATGCATTTAAAAAGTGTATTTGAGAGGTGTTTCAAGTGTTTTTCCCCCAAGATTTATGCCATTCTTTCCTAGGGTTTCTCCATCCAAACAACTAAAAGTAACATAAAAGTAATGAGCAACAAAGCAAGCAATGACGTGAGTTATTTATGAAACAGTCCAAGGGATAATAGAGATTACTTGTCAAAAATTATGAGAGGGTAATAGGAATGAATTGCTTTTTTGAAAAAATAATATTCTAAGGGCCCAAACAGACAGGCCAAAATAAAGCTGCTCTGGGTCACTTTGGATGGATGCTGTTTAAATGCTGCATGAGTCTTAAGAAGCTGGAAGCCATGCCAAAGCTACACTCCAGTCCTAAGGACTAGAGCTCAGCTTTGGCATAGCTTCTAGCCTCTTAAAATGCATTTGTCATTTAAACAGCATACCTCCAACGTGACCCAAAGCTGCTTTATTTTGGCCTGTCTGTTTGGGCCCAAAGTATTTTCCCCATTACAGCTGAAACATGCTTCTTATGAGGCAGAAGGGTTTAGCTTAAACAAAAGATGTGGCGAGCAATGGACTGTGACTCTGGAGACCAGGGTTCGAATTGCCACTTAGCCATTGAAACCCACTGGGTGACCTTGAGCAAGTCACATTTTCTCATCCTCAGATGAAGGCCTTTGAACCATGTGTGATAACTTTGCTTCAGGATCATTATAGGTCAGAAATGACTCGAAGGTACACAACAAGAAGGTACACATTCTGATTGGCAGTCCTTTGTATTCATACTATATTTCCTCTAGACTGACCAGACTGACATTGTTAGTTTCCTATAGGCTGAACTTACTATATTTCATCTGCCTAGAATGTAGCTCCCACTTTGCTGTAATTTGATAGTGCAAGCAACAGAACTGAATTGCAGAAAAGATGTAACTTACTCTATTTTTTAAATGCATTTTTCCATTAGGTAAATGCTTAACAGTATACTGTAAAACAGAAGTTTCACAGAGAGAATTGCATGCTTAGCTTAGCCTAGTTATAATATATTAGAATACATATAAAACCAAATTATAATACATAAATGGTAGACCATCTGGTGTCAGCACAGGGCAACAGCTTTCTCAGAGATTCAGAGATGGATCAGTCTTTAATTCTGAAAGGATAAAATATAATTTTTAAAGGAAATCAGGAGTCAAGGTTGAGTTCAAGGCTTTTTATTTTAAAACTAATTTTCAATTTAGGCATTGTGACAGTTTTTAATAAATGTAGAATAATAAATTGTCATTCCAGTCTGATAGCAATTTAGTGATAATGTGCAAATATCATGAATGTTAGCTGCCTTGAGTGCCATCAGCGCCCCCCCCCCCTTTTAGACAAAAACAAGGTACAAGTCAAATAATGAATTATGGAGGAATTTCAGGACAATTCAGTTTGCCATTTGATGATCACTATATCAAAATAAAATTCTGCTTTCTCATGGTGTAGTGGTTTGAGCATAGGATTAGAATTCTGGAGATCAGGTTTCAAATCCATGGAAACCTCCTGGATGACCTTGGGTGAGTCACACACTCTTAGACCCAGAAAGCCCTATGATAGGGTTGCTGTAGGATTCCCATAAGTTGGAAATAACCCAAAGGTATACAACCACAAATTTCTCAGTGCTCCTGTAGTAAATGTTTCTGATAACCATTTTTTTCTTTTTTCTGCATGAAGTTACAAAGTGTTATTATTTGGAGAGAGTATCCTACTATGCAGCCATTTACCGGTATTTAAAATCAGGGTCTAATTGCATTTAAAATATCAAGAGTGCATTACCTGTATTCAAAAATTTATATCAGGAATGTGCCGAGAAATGGTAGAATGCTGATTTATGAGTATAAACCATAATTACTTTGATTTAAATTTTCTTATGGAGCATAATTTCCTTTAAATTATGAATGTATTTTTCAATGCACACTTTTTAGTTTAGCACTTTCTCAAAACTTTGGCTTCTCTTATGGATGGGAGAAAATAATCTGTATTTTATTCCAAAGATATTTAATAGGATTCTATGAGTATCTATAGCCATTTTTGGCATGCAAAGGAGAGAGATTAAAATGCAGAGAAACCTTTAAAAAAACTGTCATCTTCTATTTCAAAGTATACTTTGAAGAGCATTCATCAGTTCTTACATTAGAACAGTCCTTTGATCACATTTCAACCTCTAGTGAATTCCTTTCCTTGAATGTGACATTGAAGTGTAAGAGAATTTTCTCTCTCTTTTTTTTCTTTTTCATTAGATCAGGAGCATGTCATGCATCCTTCCAATGCATCTGTATCCCATCATTCTAGTAAAGACTCTGTTTTCTGGCTTCCACTCAAGGAAAAACAAGGTACAGAGCTTTATGATTTATATGGTTTTCTACAGGATACTTTGTACAGTTGTTGAATTTTATATCTATGTAGCAAACCTTCTATACAAAAATAACCATTTTACTTCATTACACATTTTGTTTTTTGGAAGCTGTGCTTGGATAACAAGGATTAAGATCTGTCATCAGGTTAAAGCATGGACATGCAACTTCTATAGACCAAGGGGCTAAGTTTGTTCTGCTGGCATCTGTGATATTGCACTGTGGCCCCGATCTACCAAATTTGCTGCCAAAATGAGATGATGCAGCAGGAGAAAGTTGATTTAAAGCAAGCTTCCTGGAAGGTTCCCAGGGAATGAATCTTTTTTTTTTTTTTAAGGTGTGACTCTCAGTGTACAGTGTTTCAAAGTCAAGAGCTTTGACATTATTTTCTGTGGATTTGCATGTATGTTTCTCATTGATGAATTCCAGCAGAAAATTCAATAGCAGTGAGAGGAGTGACAGAGACTTTATGCTAGTCATTTGTCACCAAGAATTGCCTAGTTTTTGAGGAAGCCCTTTTTAGAGTCCCATCATTCTCAAGAGTCCCAACTGATAGGAAAGTGTGAGAGAAATTTCTTGGTGGCCATTCCCAGACTGTGGTATCTTCCTACTGAGAGAGGCTAGGCTAACAGCACCCTTGATGTTCTTCTGCTGACAGATAAAGACTAGTTGAGGCCTCAATTCAAGCAGGCCTATGGCAGCCAAGCCCCACTGCAATAAAAGAGCTAGGAGCTGCTATTCCCTTTTCCACACACTCTCGGATGCATTTTAAATTACTGTTTAAAATTTCTTATGTCTTAATTAATTTGTTAAATGCATTAATATTTTTGTCTAATTGGAAATTAAATTATTGTATCTCTTCCAAAGTGTGTATTTGATAAATTGACCAAAGGAGCTTTTTCAATACGCCAGTTCATATGAGCTGGTTAATATTAACACTGTCTTCCCTTGAATTTCTAGCCAGCTTCTTTTATCTGGACATAGTCCAAACTATGGCATTCACTGTGCAGGCACAAGTCTTTGCAGAGGCCTCAAGCAGGCCCATCTAAGCAGCAACCTGTCACCCCTTCCCATGTTTACTTCAAAATTCAGCACTTCTGGTAACCTGGCAGATGATGTGAATACAGTTAGCCCTCTGTATCCACAGATTTTTATCCATGGATTCAACTATCCATGGCTTGAAAATATTTTTAAAAAATATACAAATTCCAAAAGCAAATCTTGTTTTTGCCATTTTATATAAGGAACACCATTTCACTATGTCATTGTGTTTAATCGAACTTCAGCATCAACTGATTTTGGTATCCATGAGGGGTCTGGAACCAAACCCCAGCGGATACCAAGGACCCACTGTTCATCACAGAAGGATTAGCTTGATGGAGTGATGAAGAGTAGTTTGAGGTTGTCTGTGAGAGTGTGAGGTCACAGGCAATTCCTAACAAAAGCAATATAATTCAGAGACATACCAGTGTTATTCTGGAATATCAGTATGTAAATGGATTTTGTAGCACCTATGCAACTGTGTAGTTGCAGCATGAACATTCGTGGACTTGGTCTACTTCCTCAAACTGAGGAAGTAGATCAAGTCTACAAAAGCTTATGCTACAACTTTTTCTGCACAGTTAATCTCCAGATTGCTACAAAAAAAGCTGTATAAATGATCACTAGCAATCAGTGTTGCATGCACAGATTTGGTCCTCACAACCTTCATGTCCTTCTTCTCCATATCCTTCTGGTCGTCGTTCCACTTTACCCCTGGGCTCCAATATGTAAGGACAAACATTTGTGTGTGGCAGCACGTTTCCATTGTGTACTTATTCCAAATGCCCCTTTATTGGGGTGGTCAACTTGTGGTCCTCCAGTTGCTGTTGGTCTTTTAACACCACCAGCCTAAATCAGAATAGTCTGTGGTCAGGGATGGTGACAGTTATAGTCCAAACATACCAGGAGGGCCCCAAAGTTGCCAACTCCTCTTCTATATTTGTAGATTGCAGAAAATCTCAGAAGAAGCCCACTGTATTATAATGATGTCTTATGGGTCCTGGTACTTTGATTATATTGTTTATCTTATTCATAACTCCCCTACATAATCTAGTAATATCATAACTCTGTTTCTTGACAAAGGGAATCATTTAAATTGTTTGCTGTAGCAAAAGATTAATGTAATTAAAATGAATATATCTACCCTATTTTACCACTGTAATTCTCTTCTTTTCAATATTCTATCATATAATTTCTGATTAACAAACATGAGTATGGTACAGATAATAAATCATCCATATCACAAATACAAACCTATCTGTTGTCATTACCAAAAGAAATTCAGATTTTCCAATTTCCTATTCTGAACAGTAGCATTTGGATTAGACAAAACTTGCCCTGGTGAACCAGAGTTAGTTTAGAAGGAATATTTGTTATTACCACCACGCTTCAATTTGTATTTAGTGATTACTTCATTTTAAAAGTTCTATTACTCTTTTTATTGCAAAGGAATATGACTCAGTGTTCTAAATATACCAAAATATTGTATGTATTTAATGTAAAATAACAACACTTTAATTTGCTGTTGGTTTAGTTTAATCTCATTTCTCTAAAGCAACAAATCTTTAAAAATGTGTTGTGTGTGACCATTATAACCAAACTAAAGATACTGTACCACTCTGCTGATGTATCATTGCAAAGATGCAATACTTAGGAAAATAAAGTGGAGGTAGGAGAAAAAAAAACAAAGAGGAAAGAAATGAGAGAGGAGAAAAGAAGAGAAATGTTCTTTAAATGTAACTTTAAGACTAACTGGTTTTTAATTTCACATGAGGTTTAATGGATATAAACCCACTAAGGATGCAGTGCCAAAAGATATTAAGGCTTCAGACATAAAGCCTATTTACACAGTTGTGGGAGTGGGAATGGGGTGGAATGTAGTAAGATACAAAAAGATACAAATCATGTCCCTTGCCATAAATTTCCAAAGCACTGGGTGAAGTGAAACAGGTCTTTCAGAGATTTATAGTGGTCAGTTAGGAGATGATCACATTAGTTTCACTGCCGGAATAGACCCAGGATATAACTTTCTTAAGGCAGAACTTATCGCATTCACCCATCCCTGGGCAGTATGCAGCCCGTATGCAATATGGGCTTCTCCAGGCTTGTCCTGTATCTTTTCAAGAATGGGAAAATATTGCCCAGTAATAGGTAAGTGTGATAAGATCTGCCTTAAGAAAGTTACATTCCGGGTCTATCCTGGCAGCGAAGCTAATGTGATAATCTCCTTAGTTTTGATGTATGAAAGCATCAAAGAAAGTTACATTCCAGGTCTATCCTGGCAGCGAAGCTAATGTGATAATCTCCTAAGTTTTGATGTATGAAAGCAATAAACCTGCTTACCAAAAGTCCCAGGGTTCAAAACTCCCTCTGAGAAGATTCCTTTTGTTATATCTGCAATAGGAAGGGCACTTGTGTGCCATGAAGCCATTGCCCTTGTTCAGACTCCTGCTAATGGTTTGGAATTTGTGAATATAATTCAATTCAGCCATTTCTCTCTATAATATAACTTTGTTATTTCCTTGTTGAAGCCCTTCAACTGGTAAATCACTTACTGTGTGTTCACGAAGATTGAAATATTCTGCAACTTGCTTTTGCATATTGTCATTTCCAATGTCAGATGTATGTCCATGAATCCTTTTGCATAGAGACTGTCCTGTTTGTCCATTGCAGAGATAGAGGATACTGCTGGCATAAGATGGAATGTACAGTATCAGTTTGGACGATGAGCGAGGAAATGTACTTCTGATGTTGTGGGTGATGTTATTGGCTCCTGTAATATTGGCCCGGTACAGATGGCCCAAAAGGGCCATCCCTGTGACATAAATAGGACTGGGGAGCGTGCAGCATCCGCACGCTACCCAGTCCTAGTACGTATGGACGGTGCCATTTTTAAATTGCGCCGTCCATACGTGCGTGTGTTGATGACATCATAGCGCATGTCTGACGTCATTGCACTGTTTGAGGGCACACTCAAGCAAGTGAGTTGTTGTGTGGATTGTTCCACGCTCAGGGTAGAAGTTGTTGAAATCCTGGTGGAACTTCTCAAGTGATTGGCCGAATTGTCATCAAGAAATCATAGATGAAAGAAGGATTGGGGATGTATGTGCAAAAGTTATGTTGTTCCAGGTTAATCATGGAGATGTTTGCATATCGTGGTGCCATTTGGATGCCCATGGCAATTCCACTGAAATGGTGTTCTGTGGGAGGCTGTGTATGGAAGGGTTACATTTACGTTAAATTGCAAGGTGCTGAAACTGCATATCATATAAAAAAATATAATTAGATTTATTGACACACACTACAAGTCTGTATCACTAAATATTGTTAAACTTCCATGTTTAGAGAAGGCCAGTAATTTGTACTATCTGCATGATCCTGTATATATTTACATGGAAGTAAGTCCAGCCCTTTCAGTGGGACTTATTCCTAGGAAAGCCCCCCACCCCCCAGATTCTTTGATCTGAACTTTTCTTTAGCACCTCCTAGCATAGCCATGTGGGAGTTATAAGGAGAAGCACTGGTTGAACCAAAGATTCTCCAGCCCAGTGCAGAAGATTACTGTCGTCAAAGTGTTTCAAGAAATGTATGCAATTTTATATAGAAGTTGTCATTTAGGTACTTAGGAAGCTGCCTTATAGTGAATCAAAGTGTGGTCTATCAAGTGTCCTATTATAGACTGACAGCCTTTTCCCAGCATTTTAGGTAGAATTCTTTTCTAGCACCATTTGGGGATGCTGGCGATGGAATGTGGGATCTTCTGCATTCTCAGTATATGTTCTGTCACAAAGCTCCCTCTCATTTATCTTACTAGAGAGAAAAAAATGTCATCATGTTTAGAGTAATTGACTGCATCAGGATTATGGAGAAATTGTCTTAGTCACAACTGGGAATTTTGCAAGCATTTTAATAGCATTTAATTTGAGTTTGTTGAACTGTTCATTGAGTGTGTCAACACATGCCTGTAATGTGAGTCATTGCTTCCTAGTTCAAATGTCTTTTACCACTTCTGGCTTGGAGAGATGGGGTACTTTTTCTATATTCTTTGAATATGCTTTCCTTTTCCATTGTGTTGAGTGCTATTATATTAAGGTTTCTGCAATACAATGTTTGTATATCGGGCCTGGAGGGTGAGCCAACAATATCTAAAGCAGACATGTAAGAGTAGTCAGTATTCAGGATTGTCATGATCCTTCTGAAATACAGTTCAAACAAAATAATTTATTAAAACAGAATTTGGTTTAAAAGTTCAGTTTGTTAGGTAGCAATTATGAGTGCTGTGCAGATCAGAACTGGAGGTTGCCCCAAGATTCTAAATTTTGAATAACCTTCTTCAATGAACTTCAAAAAAAAAAAAAACCCTCCAGAATGTTTTGTTACTTTTTAAATGCTATAATATTTTCTAATTATTTTACAAGTACCAAAATCTTATTTTCCTGAGTATTAATTTATTAACATTAAATTAATATTTCCATCTAACTCACATTGACTCATAACATTCTACTACACATGTTGGATTTTTAATGAATTTGCATTACCTTTGTAAAATCTATTTACTGAATTTATTTGAGTCACTTGGAAGCATTACATTATTTTTGTTTTTCATATCTTTAGTTTCCATTCTTTGCAATGTTTCACTGTTTCACTGCTCAAATAATTACTTGGAATCAGAGAGCTGGAGAGGAACCCATGGGCCATCTATTCCAATCCAGTGACAATGCAATCACAAAAGAATGTTTAAAAACAAAAGAACCACTTTCTAATGTACTACTGAACATCCCATACCATCAGGAGATTATTTCTAATGGTCAGGTGGAATCTTGTTTCTTGAATTGGATAGGTCCTGCCATCTGGAAGAGCAGAAAACGAGTTTGCTCCATTTTCCCTTCATCTATTTAAACCTGGCTATTATTACCAACTCTCAGTCTTCTGTTCTTCAGACTACTAGTACCTATAGGGCTTGGTTTCTAGATCTTTTACCATCTTGGCTGGCTTCCTCTGGATATTTTCCAACGTGCTAATATCTTTTTTAAACTGTCATGTCCAGAAACTGATGCAATACAACAGGGGAGGTATTGCTTTCCCCACACTGCTAATAATTGTTGACTCCTTGGCTGAAGTGCTGCAATAATAATAATAATAATAATAATAATAATAGCCCGCTCCTCTGTCAACCAATGTATGAATGGACTATAAAATTGGGAATTATGGGTGGCAAGAGAAAACATGCTAGTACATGTATATTATAGATATACTTCTCAATCACTGCTGGGCAGCTTGTTATTAGATAACTTGTGATACAAATAACTGTGTACTCTGTAGATCCCTATACCTGAGTATACAGTTGATGGGCAAAGTTCCATTGATTCAGAAGTTCTACTCTAGCTGAAACTCTTGATTGGATTTAGGCCATTTTTTTCACAGTAAAATGGAGTTTATTGAATATTTTACAGTACTTGATAAGAGTAAGTAACAAATGAGAGAACATTTATTGTAGTGTTTGTATTTTGAATGGCCATGTACTTAGCGCAGCATGGATAAAATATTTTAGTGCAAAATTCACCCCACCCCACCCCAATCCCATCTTTCTCATCACCTTCAGGTTTCTTACACCTATTGCTCAATATAGTTCAAAAATACATTGGCAATATTTGCAGAAGATCTAAAACAGCTTTGGGATACTGTGAGGTTTTTTGTTGTTTTTTTTTAGTGAGAAGGTCTGTCCATTTTCTCCCCAATGAGTTTTAGAGGCCCAAGCTAAGCTTTATAATAATTATATAGTTACAGCCCAAAACAAACCTCCATTCTGCAACATTTAATATGACTTATTGATTGTCTGATGGCAGAAACAAATTTAATAAAGCAGAGTCTGGACAGAATAATGTTGGAAGTGATGGTTGCAGCATTCTCATTCAGCCAAGAGCAAATACTTCATCAGATACTTATACAACCAGTCTGCTGTGGCCATATTATTGACCTCCTCTTCTTTGAAGAGCCATCTTTTAAGAGCTGCTTGTCCACTTATACAGGGATTGGCTCTTACACAGTACCTTCAAATGAAAACTGTACTGGGAGTATGTATTCTGAGTCCAACAAGGCTGGTGAAGCTACATCTTCCATTATATAATGTCAGAGTATCAAACAAGAACTCTTTAAATTTACCCTTTTGGGGCTTTTTAGATTGGCAGGAAAGTGTGACATGAAGTTGCCTTTTCCTTAATGCTCAGCAGCTAGACTGCAAGCCCCAGGTGTGCATTTAAAAGGTACAGGGCAGCTAGACTGAGGGGTGTGGGAACGACTTATCTGAAGTCTTTTCTGTGGCTCAGCAGCTACATGGGAAGTGGTCAGAACGCTACAAACACAGGCGGAACAGCTACATGGGCGGCAATGAACGCGGCTTTTAGCCGCGGTGAACCTTTAAATTTTTTTCCTTGCCTGCTGCGAACTGCGCAATTTCTCAATGCCCTGCAGGTGTAAAAGCTGGGGTTTAACCGCGAAGTTTTTAAAAGCTCCCAAACCCTAGCTCCACCCCTAATCCGAACCCTAGACATGCGCAGTAGGGACTCTGGGATGCCGTTACTGTTATTCTACTGTGGATAATATGTCAATTCATTCACAAAATAAAGGGGTTCATTCATGATGCACCAGTGCAATGGCACAGTTTAAAAAGGCAGAGGAAACGCAATGATAATTTGACAGATCCTCATAAGTATACATTTGTCCTGCGCAACTGCGCAGGTTTGCGAACTGCGCAAATTCAGTTACACCATACAGTCAAATTATCATTGCCGGCTGCGAACTGCTCAATTGTGCAGTTCGCAGCCGGCAGCCGGCAAACCTGCACAGTTGTGCAGGACAAATGTATACTTATGAGGATCCGTCAAATTATCATTGCGTTTCCTCCGCCTTTTTAAACTGTGCCGTTGCACTGGTGCATCATGAATGAACCCCTTTATTTTGTGAATGAATTGACATGTTATCCACAGTAAAATAATAGCAACGGCATCCCAGAGTCCCTACTGTGCATGTCTAGGGTTCGGATTAGGAGTGGAGCTAGGGTTTGGGAGCTTTAAAAAACTTCGTAGTTAAACCCCAGCTTGTACACCTGCAGGACATTGAGCGTTTTAATTAGAAGTGAAGTCCACATCACGCATGCTCCCAACCCACGATCCATTATGATCCGCACCTGTATTGCTGCCTTTAAATGGGCGCTTTAAAGAGACAGAGCCCCATTTAACCGTGCAACTACACCTTAGCCTTTAGATGCAATAGCAATGTTGCGCCCTTTTTAAAAAAGTAGTGGGGAAATCAAGCTACTTTTTAAAGGCGCTTCTTCTCCCTTAAAACTCCAAAATAGTGTTTTCATGGCACACTTTCCCTTTTTCTCATCTAAAGGCTGGACTTTCATGCAGCCATCAACACACCTCTTTTTGCCAATCTAAAATGGGCCAGCTCCTTTTTAAAGGTGCTTCTTCTCTCTTAAAACTCCAAAATAGTGTTTTTATGGAACACTTTCCCTTTTTCTCATCTAAAGGCTGGGCTTTCATGCAGCCATCAACACACCTCTTTTTGCCAATCTAAAATGGGCCAGTGTCTAGTTTGTCTTCTCACACATTATCTGAGGGGGATCAAGGCATGACACATACTAGCCAATATTTGTAATTGCAAAATTTAGCACAGCATTATTGTAACTGTGGGTTAGGTGTACTAGAGGATATGATGTGCAGAGAAGAATTAGATATTTGGATGCCATTTATCATCACATCTAGTTTGGCCTTTGTTGTTTAACCATTACTCTATCTTGAACTTAGTTTTTCTTATTCGCATGCCATGCAATAGCAATAGCAAGTACATTCCTATACCACTTATCAGTGCACTTAAGCACTCCGTAAGTGGTTTACAAAGTGTAAGCTAATTGTCCCCAACAATCTGGGTACTCATTTTAGCAACCTTAGAAGGATGCAAGCCTTAGTCGAGCTTGAACCCTTTTGCTGATATCGAACTCGCAACCTTATGGTTTGTGAGTGAGTGGTTGCAGTACATGCATTTAACCACTGCACCACCAGGGCTCCTAATGCTCTATTCAGTGTTTTCTCACATCACCATGTATATTGTAAAGTTCAGATCCTGGAATTTGAATGAATTATATACACTAGCAATTTTATGAATATTTGGCTCTAAAATCTACATATAGATCCTTTCCTGGAGAATGGTGAGGCATAAATTCAATAAACTAAACTAAACTAAAATAAATAAGCAAAATATTCATTTATTGGAGTTTATAAAATTTATTAATAATCTTATTCATATAAAGATATGATACATTACTGATATAAATGGGAGCAAATGTGTAAAATAAAAATGTGTAGAAGTGTGAAGACTGAGATATAATACTTCAGCAGAGAGACAGACAGTTTGCATCTTTCTCTGTCACATATCATGACAGCTTTTACTTTCAAAATATGTTAGGATAGCAAATTGTCTCATAGCCAAAATAATAAAAATGTAATTTTCTTTAAGTTTATTCCTTGAGCTATACTGTTTGTCAATATGTTCTTTAAACACCTCTATCCTAAGTCTGTTTCTGGGAGCAAGTTCATTTGATTCTACTGGAATATAGTACTAACTAAACATACTTAGAATCATGGCATTAATCTTATACATGATGGTGTTAAGTGTAAGTGCACTTTTATGATAAATGAATGAATATTTGCCAGAATGTATTACTGTTATTTTTATTTTAACAGCAGCTATATTATTAAGAGCCGATCTTTAAACAGGCTTCATTTCAAAACATAATAAATTGCAATGTAACTACATATTTTATTACTGAAATCAGTTTTGAGTCTATTTGTTCTAATCTAAATGGCAACTGTTTAACTTGTATTTCACATGGACAGCTTTCAAATTCAAGTTTTAATGAATTAAAACCTGCAAAGCCTCTGTTAGAACAGCTCACATTTTTATGAAACATGATCCTCATGAAATGGCAAACAGTGCTTGTAAAAATGCTATCTCTGGTAAATATTCTTTCTTGAGTTATGACAGTCATGTTATGAAGTAGATAAAATTTTTATTGTGTTTTCTTTGAGCCTTTTTAGAATCTCACTTGTGGAATTGCATCTGAGGTCACTGTGGGTCAGCACATGAGCAAGTCAGCAGTATATTTTAAATGCTCATACCAGTTCTTCTTCTATGTACTGTGTGAACAGCTCAAATTTGACAAGATTTTGAAGAGTAGCAAAAGGAAAAGAAGGGAATTAGACTTATACTGTGCCAGGCCTTTCTGATTGTCTTTTGGAGTTATTTGAGTGCATTTTCCTGCTACATACATGAGCTCAGATCTTGTATCTTGTAGTTGTGAACATGTAACTATGTATCCTCGAACCTATCTTTACAGCTAGAGCTCCACCATGCAATGATAGTATGTTCTGCTGGTGTTTGGGATGCTGCAGAAGGATGCTTTCACCTCCTTCCCATTAGTGAGTTGTGACGCAACAATCTGAAATAGGACTCCTGTTGAAACTTCTTCTCATACTACAGCTCAGTAATGAGAGAGGGCTGGAATCATCATCCTGCATGTCCCAGTCACAAGCCAACAGACTTCCATTGCTTAATGCAGCTGCTGGCTGTTAAGGTAGGTAGGGGGCCTTTATGGTCAACATGAATACAATCATCATCATCGTCGTCATCGTCGTCTTTTATTTATATCCCGCCTACTCGGTTTAGCACCTAGGCAGCTTACAATAAAACAGCCAAAACATAATAAAATAACAATATGCAACAATTCCAAATTCTACCCTCCTCCTTAAAATAACAGTTAAATAACAGTTATATTAAAATTCATACTAAAAAGATTAATTAAAACAAATAAAAACAAATAAACTGGAGGATGGGGCACGAGAGAATCAATAGGCTACATAATAGTCTACTCAATGGGTGGGTGAACTATTTTGGAAAGGCCTGTCGGAAGAGATCCTCCTTGACATGTTTCTTAAATTCTGAACAGTTATGAATGCATAAGTCTAGCAAATGCATTTATAAGTGCTCAACAGCATGCTAACAATGCCATGGAAATTTTTAGTAGGGAGGTTATTGCTTCAGGTTTGTTCTGCAGTGCTTGGTTTAAAAAAAAAACTCGGTGCCTTTTTGTCCCTGTGCATGTAATTAATGTTAACTAGGGAGTTTTGCGCACAGCCAAATAATCCAACTTACCTTGCCTGGTTTGATTCCTCTTCCAGGATGCAGCCAGAAGTTATCAAATGCATTTTGCCATCAATGCCGCCTCCTGCTTAAAACCCACCTACATCCCGGCTAGAAACTAAGCTCAGCCAACTGATTTGCAAAGCTGGGAAGCTCTCAGCTTTGCAAATAGGCTGGCTGAGCATGGCTGGGAACCAGGTTTTAGATGGGTTTTTGATGGAGGTGGCATCAAAGGCAAAATGCATATGATAATATCCGGCTGCATCCCAGAAGAGGATTCAAATTGGGCAAGTAAATCAGATTATTTAGCTGTGTGCTAAACTCCTAGATCAATATCCTACCACCAGCAGCTGAACATCTAAGGCTAGGACAGCAGACATTTTCCAGCATTATGCCTGTAGAGCTTTTGAGAAAAAAAGGAGCCCTGATATCACAGAACATCATTCTCTTTGATGTTTTTCTGCTTGTACAAATAAATCCTGCCTGTGAATGTGCATTTGCTTGGTTAAGATTCAATTCCAACCGTTTAGAGCCCATGGTCCTTTAGAGATATATGAAACCTACTCAAATCATAATATTTCCTCTGACTATTCACCAGTTTAATATAATTTCTTTTTAACTGAGCAGCCAGAGTGATCTAGAATCTCATTTGATGGTCTTAGTTTAATATAAACTACCTCTACCCCATAGTTGTTCTTACAACTTCCCTGTGATAGTCTGAATATACAAAGGCAAGTTTACCTGTGATTTGTTTACTACTACATTTGAGTATAGACATTTTATAGTCCATCCAAGAGCCAGTGTGGTTTGTGTGTAGGACTAGTATCCTGGAGAATGGTATTTGATTCTCCTCTCAGCTATGGAAACCCACTAGGGTGAGTCACAACGTCACAGCCCCAGAAAACCCCATGATAGATCTGCCTTAGGGTCACCATAAATTGGAAATGACTTGAAGGCACAAAACAAAAACAACATAGTCCATCTAGAAATCCAAAATATAACTTTAAGTTCAAATGTTGAAATATTAGAATGATAACTCTAGAATGGTATAGGTTTGGTTTGTTGTTCTTTATGGGCAATGGAACTTATGTGGGTTTTTTAAATTTAGTAGTGCTAGTTCTGGACTGAAAGGAATATTTAAATTTTCCTGGTTCCCAATTCCCAGTTATAGAATAATAGCAGGAAATGGGAGAACCGTATCAGTAATTTAGTTTGCTTGTGTTTGGAAATAGTAGCTGTACTTGTGATTTATTCATTTACATTTCTGGCATGCACCTAATATGGTGCTTGTATGCTGCTGGAATTGGTCTTGTAACTGAGTGAGTTTCCATGGCTAAGCAGGTATTCCAGTCCTCGTCTTTCAGAGTCCTAATCCAACACTGAAAATACTACACCATGCTGGTTCTGGCAGTGTTATCCCTCACCCAGTACATGGTTTAATTCATTAAATTTGCTTACTAGATTAACCAAAGTTAATCCTATATTTTAATAAATTGATTCAATTAGTTGATTATTATGCCTGTTCCATTGGCAGGTCCAGTAAGGCAGAAAATCCTAAAAAGAGGAAGGAGGATCACAGCTAGAGGAAATGGCTAACAGAGCTCTGTTGCTAGACAGTCTAATCTGTTTGATGTATCACAGCTGTCTTTGGGAATAGTGGGAGTGGGAGTATTTTAGATATTCAGCAGAAGAATATCTGGGGAGCAATTGAAGAGCTAAGACTGGAGAACAAATGGAAAAGAACAGAAAGGAACAAAGAAGTCTGCTCATGGATGAGCTTAATCATCAGTCAGCCCTAGTCCTTAGAGAATTTGTTGTTGTTTGTTCTTAACTGCCCTCAAGCTGATCTCAACTCATGGCGACCCCATGGATGAGACATATCCAAAGCCCTCTGTCCTCAACTGCTCTGCTTAATTTCTGCAACCCCATACCCATGATCCATTTAGCATGTGGCCTTCCTCTCTTCCTACTTCCCTCCACCTTTCCCAGCATTATTGTTTTTTCCAATGAGTCCTTTCTTCTCATGATGTGTGAAGTACAACAGCTTCAGTTTGGTCATCTTAGCTTCCAGGGAGGTTTCTGGCTTCAGGTCTAGGACCCATTTGTTTGTCCTTTTGGCTGTCCATGGGATCCTCAGCACTCTTCTCCAGCACCACATCTCAAATGAATGCTCATGTCCTATTAAATATGTACTTGTGATTTAGATCTGTCTTGGCTTTCCCCCCTCCCTTCATCCTCCTTTTCTGTTCCACTTTTCATGTACCTGTTCTTCAGAACATAACACATTTAGAGCAATGCATCGTTTGATGTGTGGGGCAAACATGGCACCTGGAGCCATTCCTTGAGGCCACATTCTTTTAAAGTTTTACCTTTTCTTTTTTCTCTTTCCTTCACTTTCTCTCTCTCTCTCTCTCTCTGAAAAATGTACTCAGAAGTAATTCTCATTGAATTTAATGAGCATGTCCACTTCCACCAATATTTACAGATCATCAGCCCACCTTGAGTCCCTGTATTGGGAAGAAGGTGGGATATAAATAAATAGAATAATAATAATAATATAATAATAATGTTTCTTAATACAGAGTGGGTAGACAAAGACAATGCCATTATTTGGTTGTGCAAAACAATGTTCTGCATATGCATATGCTTAGAGGCATTCAAAACATTTCTGATCAAGCATTTATTAACTGGCTGATCTTTGTTGCCAGCCAGTTAATGCTTGCTGTGAATCAGTTACCTCTTTCTCAAATTAACACACCATTCCTTAATAGACTTTAATATTTGGATGGGTGACTGCTAGGGATTGGGAGTCAAATGGAGACTTGATAACTGTACCACTCCACCACAACCACTTAAAAAAAAAGGCTAAAAGGGAGCAATTTCACCATGATTATGGCCCTACCCAGTTCTTCAAGCCCAAGGGACGCTCCTGTTTTTATAAACAGGAAATTAATTAGAAGCTGACTTTTGAATTACTTTCTGTTTTACAAAAGGCTTCTTTAGGTCCTAAAAATGGTTAAGTTAGAGCCAAAAATGTGGTATAATGGCACCCATGCATTCCCACTGCATGGCCATTTTCTGTGGGGCCTTGTGAGCCTCATAAATAGCCTGGTTTGCATGAAGCTCATGGTATATTTTTCCACTTCTGCTTTATCACCATGTCTATTAACAAATGGTATTTGAGGGAAAAGCAAACAGTGACATATTGGTGAGAGTGGGAGCAAAAAACAAATGCAAAGCAATAACAAACTCAACTGAATGGCTTGTAAGATGGGATCCCATACTTTAGGATAGCCTTTCATAAACAGACAGTTCCCAGATATTTCAAATCCAGTTATCCCTGGGTAACATTTGCACTAAGGGCTTTTTGATTTTGCTGAGAACAAAATCTACGTTAGGAAAAGGAAATGGTAAAATGGGAAAAGAACACTTTTGAAAATGCTAATATCAATATGTTCCCCTAGTTTCAATAGTGACAACCTCCATACTATTCTCTGTAAATCCCATGGCCTTTTCTGGAAATCAGTGTGTTGGGTAACAGATTGATATCCACAAACAATAACCAGGAAATGCTCTATGGATATTTATACTCGTTGATCCTGGTAAAGAAAAGAAGAAGAAAAAAGCACTTCAGGTTTGTATTTGAAGGATCACCACTAGACACATTTTCTTTTGATTTGGACCAGAAATATAATATTATATTTTGATCAGAAATATTCTCCAAAAAAGTAAATGTTTTTATTTCTATGATTCTGTGTTGACATTTCAATTAGCATTAAGAGGTGAGAGAATTCACTTGTGACATCAAATCTACCTAGTTGTCACCATTTTGACTTTTAGAAACTAAGCATTTATGTTAAGCTGTTACATTGTGTCCAAGAAATGACAAACAATCTTCAACTGGATTTTGTGGCATATTGGTTTTGGTATGTGGCAGATTAAGACACTCCTATAATCAGTTTTAAAAAATATATTACTTGCCAAAGTGTTTTGTTCCCATGAAGCTGATAGTAAATATATATGAGCAACAACATTCTGGCAGGATAGTGACAAATAATTTGCTCTACTATAAAATATTTACATGACTTCTTCTTTTTTTAAAGGTATCTTTTTGCCTCCAAAAAGCAAGCTGGATATCCCAGTGCTATTTGCACCTTATTCCATGAAATTGTATGAAGCTGTGCTTGTTGTTAAAGTTGTGAAAGCAGATCATGGAACCTGGCCTTATGATGATGCTATTGAATTAAGCAAAATATTAACCAGGTAATTATATTAAACATTGGGCATATAAGATTGATTACATCTACTGATCTAATAAGTGTTAGTTATTGAATGATTTAAGTTCATAATTTTAGAAGAACCTTTGGTATAAGTAGAGTTTGGGAAATCCTTTTTTTACCAAAAGTCCTCCTGAACTCCCCACTTTTGGGACCACAATGATGGATTTTGATATAACCCATGAATATGTTGAGGTTAAAGTGCATGGACATGTAACAAAGGGTGTAAAGAGTGAAGCAAATAAAACGATGCCAAAGAATACTGCTGTTTTCCTGCCCAGGCATTCAAAAAGATCAGAAGCAGTGCTGCAGCTAAGACAATAAACAGGGCTGGTGCTTCTTTTAGCTTCTCCCGGAGTGGACTAAGCTGTCACCTTTCACTGCTCTGCTCAGAGAAGGGGATGATTCCTATTTTGATACAGTACTTACATTGACTCATAGATAAGTTGACCTAGGTTGTTTTTTTTTAACTAAAATTTCTAGACATATACATGAGTATATACAGTAACAGTTTGTTAAGAAAGCAACCTAATTTTGACAATAAAAGAGAGAAGACTTTGATACCAGACAATTCCACTGATTTATTGATGATGATGATGATGATGATGATGATGATGCCACTGTGACTCATAATGAAATTGATTAAATTCATATCTGATTAAAATGAAGGGTTTTTTTAAATGAAACTTTTTAGAGATTAAAAATAGAAACCAAAAGAAATATCTGGAGCAACTCAGAAAGTGGCCCTTGGCTTTGCCAGCATTGCCCAACCCACATATACAGTTCAAATATTGTTACATATGTTTCCTTTGTTACATTTTACTCAGTACAGAATGCATTTGGATTGTTCATAATTTGTAGATTAGAAAATTCTACATTTCTGCATACAAGCCTGATGTTATTGAACTACAAAGGTGTGATAATGCAAAATCATTGGTGAGGGTGCTGAAAACTACATAAGAGGAAAGAAGACCAGTACTGTGCTGGGAACATGATAGTATATATTTCTGTCCAGCTCCAATCTTCTTGTGGTATTAATTTCAAACACTGCTACTTTAACACCCCCCCCCCCCCATTTTTTAATGATAAAAGTTAAGAAGACTGTTCAGGATTCTCTGAAGCAGTGGATTTTTATTTATTTATTTTTATAATAAGCAAATTTCAATGTGAGCATGCAAGTACTTCCAAAGTAACGTTGTGAAACTTCTTGTTTTAGTTCAATATTAATTCCATGGATTTTCCAGAATGACCATATTAATGTCCCTATTACTTACATTTCTCAGCAAGACTGTAATAACCAAGGATGAAAAAATCTTGGGCTTCTGCTGGATCTACCCAATTCATGGAATCCCTGAAGCACCACCCTATAAATCTGCACCAGGTAATATGAGCAGAGAGATGACAATGAAAATAAATAAATAGTCAGATAGAATGGTACTTCTTTATCTCTATACTCCAAATATCACTGATATTGCTGTTACCACATCCTTCCTTCTTTTTGTTATTGTGTGCTTTAACTTGTTTCTGACTTATGATGACCTTAAGGTGAACTGTTACAAGGTTTTCTTGTTAAGTTTTGTTCAGAAGAAGTTTGAAATATTACCTTCCTCTGAGGCTGAGAGTGTGAGTTGCCTAATAATAATAATAATAATAATAATTTATATCCTGCCCCTCTACAGAATACAATCGTAGCTTACAACATTAAAATATACATTTCAAAGCCCACAATCCAACCCCCTTAAAATACAATTAAACACTTTAGAATTAAAAATACTTAAAAGAATAACAAAAATAAACAATAAACAGCAGCTGTGGCTGGGTATCTATTCAGGAAAGGCCTGCTGGAAGAGATCTGTCTTAGGCCACCCACTGGGCCATCCACTGGGTTTACATGGTTGAGTGGGGATTTGAACCCTGGTCTCCCATGGTTCAAGTCCAACATTCAGACCACTACAACACGCTGAACAATAAGAACACAAATCTTGTTACATTTGTAATTGATCTTGACAAACTGAATTTTTTGCCTCTGTTTATTACAACCTCAATAACAATGCCAGTTGCGGTCTGGTATGATATCTTGCCTCCCATAATTCTCTCTCTCTCTGCCACCTTCCCACCAGCTTATCTTGCTGCTGTTTGTCAGTAGTCCGGGGAAGGATGAACAGTCTTGCTTCAAGGGCAATGCTTCAGAAAGGTTGGGAGAAGGGAAAAAAACCCCTTTTATTTCTGCACACTGTTGTTAGAGCCTCAGCATATTATGGGGACAGGTAGGTCTGAGGCAAGCAGCTAGGTGGTCCAAAGGAAAAACCTGATTTATTTGTCTATTTGGATTAAAATATAAATTGGAAAATAACTTACAGATTGATGTGCTTGCCTCAAATGTAAAGAAAGCATTTTAAATTATGAAAATTCATGTTCCAAATCAAAATGATATCTGTGTTTATCATATAGAATGTTGTTTTACACTCATAATATGGATGGATTTTGAATTAGTGTAAGAAGAATGTGAAGAAAATAGATTTGCACTATTAAGCCTAATTAACCAGGAACCTGAATTCTGGACTGAAGCCAAGGACATTATCAGGGAGTAATGCAAAAAGACATTATATGTAGCCAAAAAGAGAGAGAAGCCTCAGTGGATGACAAATTAAACTCTTCAAGTAGTTAAGGACAAATGAGAAGCAAAAATAACAGGTGACAGAAATAGAGTAAGAACCCTGAATGCAGCTGTTCAACAACTTGTTCCCAGGGAGAAGGAGAACTACTAAATCAATGCAGAGAAATAGAAGATGACAACTAAAAAGGAAAAATAAAAGACTTGTTCCACAGGATCTGAGAAAACAATGGGAAATGTAAATCAAGAGTGGGGATGGTGTACAACCAGCAGGGGAATAACATTACATGACCATGATGGAAACAATACACAGAAGAACTATATAAAAGAGATGAAATGGTAACAGCTTCATTTGAGAAAGAGCCATATGAAGACAAATCTACAATTTTAGAAAGTGAAATGGAAGCTGCACTCAAAGCATTTGGGAGAAATAGATCACCAGGAAAAAATGAAGTACCAATAGAGACAGAATCTGCTTTAGATCTAACTAAAAATGTAAGTAAATATAAAAAAAACCCCAAAAGAATGGCTCATGGACTGGAAATGTTCAACATTAATTCTAGTCCCTGAGGAAGGGGATACCAGGGATTGCAGTAACCACAGGACTATTGCATTAATTTTTGCATACAAGTCAAGTGATCCTCAGAATGCTACAACAAAAACTTCTAACATATATGGAGTGAGACATGCCAGGTGTCCATGCTAGTTTCATATAAGGAAGAGGATTTAGGGATCATATTGCAAACATATGTTGGATATTGAAGTACACTAGAAACATTTTGGAGAAAATTAGCCTGTGATTTTTAGGTCTTGTACAAATGGGCCAAATCAGCATGCCAGCACCGATTCTAGGGTTCTGGAGTGCACAGCAACAGCACACTCTGGAACCCTTGTTCATACCAGCAGTGCCATGATGGGGCATGGTGCAGCAACCGCATATCCAGGCACTGCAATTGTGTCATTGACACGTCAGTGCACCAATGGCGCACTGATGACGTTGCCCACGTGTGCCAAAAAGAACTTGTTTTTTCCGGGTTCTTTTTAGTGCAGAGAGATGCCGCGCGGTTTGGCTGCAGCGGCATCCCTCCGGAGGAAAAATGTGTGCCTCTAGCCTTCCCTTTTAGGGCGGTCTGGAGAACCCCATAGATTATAGCAAATCCTTTGATTGTATAGATCATGGAAAACTATAAAATCTCCAAGAAATGGGTGTGCCACAACATTTGATTGTCCTAATTCACAATGAGCACTTAGAACAAGAGGTTATAATCATGACAATATATGGAGAAATAGAATGGTTTCCAATTGGCAAGGGGTTAGGCAAGGCTACATTTTATTATTCTATATGTTTAACTTTTATGTTGAAAATATCATACGTAAGAAGGATTACAGTTGGAGGAAGAAGGGATGAAAATTGGGAAAAGGAACAGCAACAATTTAAGCTATGTAGAAGTCACCATACTCCTAGCAGAAAATAACAAAGACTTGGAACAATTAGTGAAGAAAGTGAAGAAAGAAATTACAAAGGGAAATTCAATAAATAAATAAATAAATAAATAAAGGCAGGGTTACCATTGAACATTAGGTAAACAAAAATAATGACCATAGCTGATTTTCATAACTTTAAATTAGATAAGGCAAACATTGAAATAGTTCAAGATTTTCCACACCTAGGTTCAGTCATTAATCAGAATGGAAACTGGAGTCAAGAAATGATAAGAAGACTAGGACTTGGAAATCCAGCTATGAAGGAGCTAGACAGGATTCTGACATATCATTGAATACCAAAGTTAGGATTGTCCATACCTTCATATTTTCCATTTCTATCTATAGTTGTGAAAATTGGACAGTGAAAAAAGCTGATAGGAAGGAAAGGAAGAAAATTATCCCATTTGAAATGTGGTGCTGGAGGTCTATGGATATCATGGACTGCTAAAAAAGAGAAATAAATGGATCCTAGAGTAAATCATGCCTGAACTCTCCTTAGTAGCCAACTTGATCAAACTGAGACTGTTGTATTTTGGATATAACATGAGAAGACACAACTCACTAGAAGAGTCCATAATGCTTGGTAAGGTGGAAAGCAGCAGCAAAAGAGGAAGATTGTGTTACAGATTGATAGACTCAATCAAGGAAGACACTGTCCTGAGTCTGCAAGACCTGAGCAGGGCTGTTGATGATTGGGTGACTTGAGGGTCTCTCATACATAGGGTTGCTATGAAACAAAGTAACAAGAAGCCAGGTATCTTTCAAATGCCATTGTTCACAGTGCTTTTTGTAATAAATTTTTAAAAAGTGCAGAGCTATGTTGTTGTTACATGGGAAGAGCCAAAATGTGGATCTACTGTCTTGTTTTCAGCCCGGCCAGTTTATACCCTAACAACAACAACAACAACAATTATTTATACCCCGCCCCTTTGCTAAATGTTCAGTGGGATAGATCCATTTATTTCTACTCTCTCAACAATAGTGCTCTGTAAATCTGGGGTAGTCAACAGTGTGGGACCCATTCCACCCCCCACCCCCCAGTCTCCATGGCAGGTGTTTAAATTGTTTTAAACAGGTTCAAAATAATGCTGTTTCTAACTGGCATTGCTTATTTAATTGTTTCTTTCTTTATTTTTGCTATTATCATTTGTGTTTATTTTAAATCTTTAGTGTGAGGTGCTTTGACCCCAGATTAGAAGATGAGTTATCCAACAAACAACATGCACTGAAGTCAAAGGCTTTCATAGCTGATATTCATAGTTTTTAAGGGTTTTTTGGGCTATGTGGATATGTTTGTTACTGATATTTTGCCAACATCTGTGGCTGGCATCTTCAGAAGTAAACACACACAAACTATTTTCACAATATTCCTTATATTTTAATGGTGACTTTGTACACATAGCAAATGAGTTTGTAAGTAATAAACATGAACTGGTATTTGGACAAACCCCACACCAAATTGCATTGATCTCACACGATTTGGAAGATGTCTGAGTTGAAATAAGGTTCCTCTAAAGTAGACTAAATCTGAATGGTGACGATGATTTGTTAGCTTTTTTTAATTTGTAAAAACACAAAGGTATGACAGTGTAACTCTTAACAACTGATACTTTTCTGTCCAGGTTCTCCATATGAAGAAAAGGCTAGGCTGAGGAGACGGGAAAGGGGCAGTAGGTGATACAATTTTATGACTGGCAGCTTTACTAATTATTAATAGTTATACTAGGCCTCTCTAATTTCAGTGTTTTGCAGGAAAGATATTGAAGTAATCATTGTTTAATCTTCCAAAAGCAGTAATGTTAAATATATCTTTGCAGTTTTTACCTGGTAGAGTGTAGCACTGGGTGATTGCCTAGAACATGATAGGTATCCAAGTGCTTTTGTCTCTGCCACAACCCTATCCACCCCTGTTTTATTGCACTTTCTGTGACTTTGTTAGTCCCAACAAGAGTGGACTCATTAAATCCATTGAGCTTATACAAATGTTGACTTACTGAGTTCCTGTTGATTCAGTGGTTTTACTCTAGTTGGTGTGAAACTCTTTTGAATTTAACATAACTCCTTAGCCCCATACTCATCTTTCTGAAATGATGAATAATTTTTGTTTGGAAATGTCTTTAAAACATATGCAGTGATATAGATTGGGGGGGGGGGAATAACCAAGAGGATAATGAAAAACAAATCATACTCTCTGAAATCTCAACACTCACAGAAAATGCTGTCCCTTTGAAATTGTACAGATTTCCTTTCTAGGCTTCTTCCTATTCTTTTATGTCATTGTTAGGCAATTGCCCTCAATAAAAGAGTCTTGTCCTTAAAGGAGCCAGCGTGAGACAGTGGTTTCAGTATTGGACTATGACTCTGGAGACTAGGGTTTGAATCACTGCTTAGCCATGGAAAACCACTGGGCAAGTTGCACACTCTCAGAAAACTCTATGATAGGGTTGCCTTAGGGTTGCCATAAGTTGGAAATGATTTGAAGGCACAAAACAACAATTGATTCCTTGATGAGACTGAATGGCAGGTATGAAAACCTGGGTTTCTGAATAAAGATTAAGATTTAAACATGAGTTGAAGTAGATTGGCTTATCAGTTCAAGTTGAAGTAGACTGTTCTCCACACCTCTAAATCAAATCCCAACCCGGTCTTGTGATTGATCCACACTTCTTGTTCTCAATTTATTTCAAATTGGGGTGGTATTTCTTTTTCTAATATAAGCAGTTATGTTTTAATTTAAGCTCTTTCTTTGGGTAACTATTAAGAACATTGAGAATGAATTTATAAGTTAATAGCCTCATAAAAATACCATATGGACTAATAAGGGCACTGCAAAATATAATAATCAATAATATAGAAATGTTTTCATCAAGGAATGAAAATGATAGTCTTTCTTGGTGGTTTTGATGTAATTGAATGGCTTATTGAAGAATGAAATTATTGAACTTAATGGAATAGGAAATATTTGAATTGCCATTGCTCATATTTGTTAAGGACTTTTGGTTTGAAGAAAAATTGTCAATGTAATGTTAATTACCGATTTCATTCCATTAATTTGCACATAAATTAATTAAAGATGGAATACTAAATATTGCTATCATTTTTTCTTTTTCTTTTTTTACCTAACACAGCACCCACTTCAAGTACTATATATGAAATATTATATGTTTGTATACTACTTGGATAATTTGTAGAATTATATCAGTGCAAAACCTATTTTTGTCCCTGGGTACAAACACATGGATGTTTTGAAAGTGATTATAAATATGTCCTACAATAAACATCTTGTACTTCACCATCCTACCATACATAAAAATTGACATCTATTTGTCTGACAATGTTTTTATGTATGTATCATAATTTTTGGGGAGGAAAATAGTCCTACTGTGCCTGGCCTCCATAAAAAACAACAACAGAACAATGTTTAATCAGTAACTTCTCTGTGAGCCTTAATAAAATGGTAAATTTGAGTGCATTTCAGCCAATTTAAATAAATTGGCCTACATAATTCCAACAGCCCTTACTGTCAACTTGGATGTGATGTAAACCTACCTAAGTTAAAGATGCAAGTTGCCTTAAAAAGTCACCAGATTCTGTCTGATCTTGGAAGCTAAGTAGGGTCAGCCGTAGTTAGTACTGGATAAGAGACCACCAATGAATACCAGGTGCTGTAGAACATAGCCTGAAACAGATGGGCAGACGGGCTTCTGTCTACTCCAGGGGTGTGGTGTTTACACAGTGCACACCCATGGAGTTCCTTGAAGTTGCCTTGGGGCCCAAAACCAGCCCCAGAAGGAGTGGATCTTTTGGGATTGTGGCAGGAGGTGCCCTTGGGGCTGCAGCGTGTGCTCACTGCAGGCCCTGAGTAATTGGGCTGGGAGCAACTTCTGGGCACTACTTCTTGCCCATCTGCTTCACCCCTTTGTTTCAGAGGGAGGAACTGGCAAAACTACCTCTGAGTTTTCCTTGTCTAAGAAAACCCAATGAAATTCATGGGGCCACTAATAGGGACTCCAGTAGGGCTTGCCAGTGCTAAACTGGGCTTCCTGAAGTTACAGCAAGACCTCCAAAGGAGATCCCATCTATGTGATTTCATGCTATAGAATTATAGCAGCAAAGATCAACCCCTGTTGAAGCCGCAACACATTCAAATTCTGATGGAAAAATATGAAAATAGGTTGTCAGATCTTAATCAGGGTAGATACAGCTTTTTAACATGGATCTGTGCTTATTTTTGTGAATCAAGAAATAATATTACACAAAAATTTTTTTCTAGTTGTTGTGTGCTGCCAAGCTCGCAGTAGATTAGAAGAAAGAGTGGAAGTGCTATTGACTGGTGTGGTTCCTGGAGCATCTGGTTCACAAACAGCCCAAGACTCTTTAACTGTAGTTCCTTCTAAGAGCAATACCATTTATGATGGAGTTCAAGTGACTGAAGGTAAGGGGAGAAAGGAATAGAAATTCTTTATCCTGAAAATAAGGCAGCAGGTGTACAATTGTCACAGTCTAAATATACACCAGGAAATTAGCCCAACATCTATCTGGGTGACTTGGTGGAAAGTGTTATAAAAGATAAGGTTATGTAGTACATAAAGGTCCTGCTTAAAAAAGTATCAACATGCCTTCTGCTGAGGTGGTTTATATTTCATTATCTTTTTAACCATTATTTGAGAATATCAATGCACATGGGCAGGAAGGATCTAGCAGTAGTTGTTTACTCGAGCTTCTGAAAGATTTTTTTTTTTTTACAAAGTCTCCCACCAAGCACCCTTTCCAGAAGTCAGGTAAAAGGAAATGTTAGGGAATGATTATTGGTTATACCACAGGGGAAAAAAGTAGTAATACATGGTCAGTTTTTGTAGTGGAAGCTTGCAAACACTGGGTTCCCCAGGAATCTGTTTTGGGTTTATTCATTGTGATTAGGGTTTTAAAACTTGTTCATGATCTGAAGTTAGGAGTGAGTAATGAGGTGGCCAAGTTTGCTGGTGACACAAAATATTTAGGGTAGGAAGATCAAAAACAGACTGTGAATAACTTCATAAAGATCTCTCCAAACTGAATATTAAAATGACAAATGTCATTTGCTGCAAGCAAGTATAAAATTATGCATTTTATTGCAAAAAGTCCCAGGTTCACATATACACTAATGCGAACTGAGTTGGTCATGGCTAATGAAGAAAGTGCTCTTGATATACTGATGGATAGCTTATTCAAAATGTTGACCAGTATGTGCATGCTTTGAAAAAGGTAAATCAGTGTGCATGCTGTGAAAATGGTAAATAAATTATTTCTGATATAACTCGAAAGGGCAAAGACAAAATGCTAATATCATTCTAATTTTATACAAGTATGTGGTGTAACCACATGGAATATTATGTACAGTTCTGCCCGAGCATTTGAAAAATGATTTTGCAGACTTGGAAAAGGTATGGAATAGGGCAACCAAAATGGTCAAGGGGTTGGAGCAGCTCCCCATGAGGAAATGTTGCAATACACAGAAGAAGAATAAGGGGGAAATGGAGTGTACACATAAATGGAGAAAATACTGTTTTCAGGGAAGCTGAGTGGTGGGAAATTCAGGATAGATAAAAGGAAGTATTTCTTTACACATTCTTAAAGTGGAATTTGCAATTACATAATGTAGTGATGGCCACCAACTTGAATGGCTTTAAAGGGGCGGGGGGAGGGGTGGACAAAGGGGAGGATGGGGCTATTAGTGATTACTAGTCACTTCGACCACATATTTCCTTTGTTATCAGAATCAGTATGCCTGTTGCTAGGGAATACATGTACAAGAGTACCATTGGATTCATGTATGGCATTGGAAGGGTAGGAGTAGAAGCCAAGTGGGGATCAGGAGGCTATAGCCTCACCAGTGCACTTAAGCAATCCCTAAGTGGTTTACAATGTGTAAACTAATTCTATCATATAATCTGTATCATTGTATGATAACTAATCTGAATGACTAAACCTCTTGTAAAAAATGATATTCTCTCTTTTTATAAATGTGTATTGTTTTGTAAAAGTTTTTATGGAGTTTATATTTTAATTTCTGTATACACCTACTTTTTAAAAATTGTCTAAAGAAAAAGTCATCATCTAAACCTAAAAAAATGGGGGGGGGGGGAAGTAACAGTGTGTATAATATTTATAAGAGAAATAGGCCAAACAGGAACGGAGGAGAAATAGCATAATATGTCAGGGATGTTTATTCCTGTGAGGAGATCCAGGACTTCAATCCTGGAAGTCAGGTGGAGCGCATCTGGAGAAAAATTAAAGGGGAGGGAAACAACAGGGATGTCATTATGGGAGTCTACTGCAGACTGTCAGACTGAGGAATTGGAGGATGCCTTTCTAGAACAGATGACCACACACTCAGAAAGGAGAGATGTAATAGTGATGGGTGACTTCAACTATGCTGATATTTGCTGGAAATCAAACTCAGCCAAAATGTTAAGGTCTAGAAATTCCTCACTTGCCCGGGAGAGAATTTCATTGTCCAAAAGGTGGAAGAGGCAACAAGAGGATCACCTGTTTTAGATCTGATCCTAACCAATAGGGATGACCTGGTAAATGGGGTGCAGGTGGTGGAATCCTTAGGTAGGAGTGATAATTTTCTCCTGGAATTTGTTATAAAGTGTAAAGGAGAAGCCAGGTGTAGTGAGACATATATTCTAGACTTTATTTATTTATTTATTATATTTATTTATTATATTTATTTATATCCCGCTCTTTTCCCAGGACTGGGACTCAGAGCAGTTTCACAACATTAAAAACAGTACAATTAAAACATTAAAAAATGATTCAGCATCCCCGCCTATCCTCATAACAATTCCTTAAATGCCTGTGTGAACAGGTAGGTCTTAACCTGCTGGTGGAAGGCCATCAAGGAGGGAGCCATTCTGACTTCCCTGGGCAGGGAGTTCCAGAGTCTAAGGGCAGCCACCAAGAAGGCTCTCTCTTGTGTTTCCACCAACCATGTTTGTGATGATGTTGAGATGGAGAGAAGGGCTTCCCCAGAGGATCTCAGAGTCCAGGCTGGTTCATACCAGGAGAAATGGTCTGTCAGATAGTGTGGACCTGAGCCATGTAGGGCTTTATAGGTGACAGTTATCACATTGAATTTGTTAGCGTTTGAGTAGAGCATTCCGTGATGAGGTACCACGGCTACGTTTGGTGCCAGGATCACCTTCATGACTGTAGTGTAGGGAGCAGCTTGTGACCTGGCGAAGTACCTCTCCTCTTCCAGAATAACTGAAGAGAGACTGTAGACAAAGGTCTCTCACATGAGGCTTTTATTCTTAGAAGTTACAGTATGCACAGAGCTATCTACAAATATCAATACAGTCCACCGTCTATCCACAGAAGCAGCCACAGAGTCAACTGACTAACGGAATCTTCAGCCCAAATGTAAAAACCTAACTGCCAAACCCAATTGTCAACGGAATGTTCAAATTCCCCAGCCAGCCTCTGATTGGCTGATGTTCTTGAATGGTCTTTGGCCATCACACATTGTACATTTTCCTTGGGACTCTTTATCCCAACAGAATTGTATCCAGAAACAAACTGCCAGCCAATGAATCTGTTTCAACAGGGGCGTTGTATGGTCTCTGTAATCTGCCCCTGTCAACAGCCTGACAGAAGCTCTTTGAACCAACGGAATTTTCTGAACACTTTTCATAGGCAGCCCCATGTTCAGCCCATTACAGAAGTCCAAATGGGATGTAACCAAGGCATATACAACTGTGGCCAGATCTGGCTTCTCAAGGAACAGGCACAGCTGGCGCACAAATTTTAAATGTGTGAAAGCACTCCTGGTCACAGCAGAGATCTGAGCCTCCAAGTTCAAAGCTGAGTCCAAGAGTATTCCCAAACTGTGAACCTGTGTCTTCAGGGGGAGTGTTACCCCATCTAACACAGACTGGATCCCTATTCCCTGATCCGCCTTCCAACTGATCAGGAGCACCTCTATCTTGTCTGGATTAAGTTTCAACTTGTTTGCCCACATCCATTAGAGGAATACTGGGGGTGATCCCGTGGTCAGGAATACTAAAAGAGAAAGGAGTATAGGAAGGATGGGAATTTCTCCAGAGGAAGATACTGAAGGCACAATTTCAAACTGTTCCAACAAGGAGGAAAAATGGGAAGAGTCTCAAGAAACCAGGATGGATGACTAAATAACTTTCAATGGAGCTAAGTTTTTAATGGGGCATGTATAAGAAATGGAAAAAGGGGGAAATCACCAAAGAGGAATTCAAACAAATAGTGAGCATGTGTACATGTAAAATCAGAAAAGCTAAAGAGCAGAATGAGCTCAGTCTTGCTAGAGAGGTTAAGAATAAAAAGGACTTTTTGGGTATGTCCATAGCAAAGGGAAGAAGAAGGAAATGGTAGGGACTCTATGTGGAGAAGATAGTTAAATGTTAGCAGGGGACAGAGAAAAGGCAGAATTACTCAACACCTTTGCCTCAGTCTTCTCAGGAAAGGAAAAGGGTGCTTAACCTGAGGAAAATTGAGCAGAGGTCACAATAGGTGAAACACAGCACAGAAGAAGTAAAGAAGTAGTACGGGGATATCTGGCAAATCTCAATGAATTTAAGTCTCCAGGACCAGCTGAACTACATCCAAGGGTATTAAAAGAATTGGTAAATGTAATCTCAGAATCATTGGCAATAATCTTTGAGAATTCCTGGAGAACAGGAGAAGTCCCAGCAGACTGGAGGAGGGCAAGTTTTGTCCCCATCTTCTAAAAAAAAGGGGGGGGGAGAGGTGATGGTGGAGAGGATCCCGACAATTATTGCCCAGTTAGTCTAACATCAGTATCAGGAAAGATTCTAGAGTAGCTCATTAAACAGCAGTCTGTGAATATTTAGAAAGGAATGCTATAATCACAAAAAGAAAACATAAGTTTTTCAAAAATAAATAATGCTAGACTAATCTGATCCCTTTTTTGAAAAAAATTACCAGCTTGGTAGATGAAGGGAACACTGTGGATATAGTATATCTTGATTTCATTCAGGCCTTTGATAAGGTTCCCCATGACATTCCTTCAAACAAGCTAGTAAAATGTGGAGTAGACAATGCAACTGCCAGGTGGATTGATAATTGGTTGACTGGCCAAACCCAAAGGGTACTTAGCAGTGACTCCTCTTCATCTTGGAGAGAAGTTACTAGTGAGCTACCACAGCATTTGGCTTTGGGCCCAGTGCTATTCAACATCTTTATCATCAACTTGGGTGAACGAATAGAAGACATGCTTATCAAATTTGCAGATGACACCAAATTAGGAGGAATAGCTAATTTATTATAACAATAAATTCTACTATAGCATTATATATGATGTACACATCTGCAATCAGGGCATTTGGAAATATTCTGATGATAGATAGATAGATAGATAGATAGACAGACAGATATCTCACAATACAAAGCCATAGCTGAGTCAATCTGGAAATTCAGTAAGCAATGGGATCTTGTAGCACATTTGAGACAAGATCCCTTTGCATATAATATCCCATAGTATTTTGTGTTTGTTACCACTAGATTCTTTTATATGTTGCTAGCCACTGATATAGATGAATAAAGCAAATAATTATAGGCAAGTATTATGGTAAAAAGTATCTTGGCTACAAAGAAAGTAAGGATCAATGACATATTTTAAACTTCTTTCAAAGACAATATGTCATTATTTCTAGATGAATACAGTAGCATGCAGGAATACAGAAGGAGTTGAAATGCAATAGTGCTTCTAGGTTTTTTCATTCTACAAATAAATATGTAAATACATGGTTAGAATTATACACTAACAGCATGCACAGTCCTCAGTGTATGTGTTGTACGGTAACCAATTTTTATGCCCAAAGATAGATGACAATAATTACGGAGTGTTTACATTTAAATAGCCTCCACCATTGTTTAGTATTTGAATTATTTAGGCATAAATAAAATCTTGAACTATGAAACTTTCCCTTCCTTATAAGAGGTTTTCATTCAGCTGATAGTATGATTTGAAATTCAAGTTGAAATTCACTGTATATACTCATGTATAAATCTAGAAATTTTAGTTTAAAAAATTGACCCCAAAAATGTGAGACGACTTATCCACGTGTCTAATGTAAGTACTGCACCTTAATTCATATCATAAAAGGAACCATCTCTTTCTCTGAGTAGAATGGCAAGAGAGCTTAATCTGTCCTAGGAGCACCTAAAAGAGGTACCAACCTCTTCTACTCTCTCTCTAATTATGCCATTTCTGACCTTTTTTTTAGCAGCAATGATAGCTCTTATGTGCTTCCTCTCAAGCACTAAGAGGAATTGGGAGCTGAAGGATTTGAATAAGATGTCTGTGTATGTTTGTCAACTTTTCTGGGTTAAAATTGAACAAACTTATCACATTAAAAGCTATAATCACTGCTTACATAGTAACAATTTTCTCTGCTTTGTCTTTTCATTCTTTTCGATGTGTGCTTAGTCCCACCCACACTTAGTCACCTCCCCCACATATCGCATAGCCACAATACTTTGTTCCTCATCCATCCAGCCTTTTGGATAAGCACAGTTATGCCTGTCAGAATTTTGTGAGTTCTTTGGCTTCTTTTTAATAATAATAATAATAATAATAATAATAATAATAATAAATTTTATTTCTAACCCGCCCCTCTGAACGAGCAGTCAGGGTAGGGTACAAAAGAGAATAACAATTAACAAAGCAAAAATAAATTGCAGTTATAGCAACAAAAATACATAGTAATTATAACAAAAAATAAAATTACCAAAGCAAAATACATAACAATTAACATATCAAAATAAGTAAAAAGAAAATCTCCATTCTCAACCCCCACCCCAATCCTAAAACAATGTGAAATATACACAATATTAAAAAAAGTGTGTGGGGGTGGGGGGAGACAAGACTCCTCCTTAAGTCCAGGAGCCCAGGCATGGGAATAGCCCAGGTGGAGGTAGGGCAAACAAACACTCTCTCAGCTGAGTCTTCTTCACTGGCAGATGTCGGGGAGGAGGGAAAAGGCCCATTCCTCCTCCTTAACTCCAGGAGCCAGGCATGGGAGTAGCCACGTGGAGGTAGGGCAAACAAACACTCTCTCAGCCAAGTCTTCTTCACTGGCAGATGTTGGAAAGGAGGGAAAAGGCCCATTCCTCCTCCTCAAGTCCAGGAGCCAAGACATGGGAGTAGCCCAGGTGGAGGCAGGGCAAACAAACACTCAGCCGAGTCTTCTTCACTGGCAGATGATGGGGAGCATGTGTCTTACATTCCAGTGGTACCAGGTTCAGCCCCCCCCCCTTTTTTTCCTTTGCTTCATCCTTTACATCCCTTGTTACATGCCCCTATGTTTTCCTTCAGGAAAACTTAGGGGCATGTAACAAGGTTGGCCCAAAATCTGCCTTCAAAATAGAGTGTATACAGTAAGTGTTATTGTGACCCATTAAGAAATCCTAAAATCATGTTTGAATAATATATGATGACCTTGACTTTAAAGTTTTAAGATTAATCATGCAAGGCTTCAAAACTTAGCAACAAGTAATTGTATTACTTCTAAAACATTGCTTTGAGGGATCATTTTGGGCTGCTTTTATATTTTTGAAGTGTAATTTTTAAAATAATGGTCAGAATTCAGGATCCAATCTATAGATACATGACGTGGAATTACACATCTGTAGCAAATCTGTATTCATGATCCCTCCATAGTCATAATGATTGCAGTTATTTACAGAATTGTAACTGTCTCCCCCCAGGCCTATTTTATAGGGCATCAACCACACATAGAGGAGGCGGTAAATTCTGCTGCTGATTAGTGTTATCCCAAAAGGTTGGAGACTGAGGATATCCACCAACATACCAGCTTCTCTTTAAATGGTGGAGGAATTTGTCTATCTCAAAGAAGATTGTGAGAGGCTGGATAATTTGAGGATCATATCCACCTATTTATAGCAATACTAACTGATAAGGACTCCATTGGGTGAATAAGAGGATTTGTATTTAGAAATATACTAGAGTGCAATCAAACACATGATAGTAATTCAAGAAAGCACACCATTCATAGCTAACTGAAAGGGATGAATCAAAACTGGATAGTGGGGTTTGGACAGTTGTATCAAAAGCTGCAGAGAGACCCAGCAGAACTGCTGGGGCTGTACAGATGGGTGGTATGCAGCTGCCCCTTTACTGGCTGGATTGGGGCCCTGATCCAGCCTCCGGAGAGCACAAAAAGGAGCCGCAAAAAAGCAGTGGTGTGGCTTTATGACGCTCCTTTGGCACTGCATCATGTAGATGCAGCGCTGGAGTCATGCCATGATGGCACGTGTCTTGTAGACTGGTGTGTGCCAAAATGGCATCCTGGGGGCAGGGCTAGGGCATCCAGTATGTGGATGCTGCACCCTGGCTCCGCCCAAAGGCCAGCACAAAGTGCCAGCCTGTATAGGCTCTACTGCCCCCTTTCCTCTTGGGTGACAACCCTAGAGCCCTCCCTGATGCAGATTATTTTGATATTAGGTCTACTGGTTTAGTGCAAATTCAAAACAACCAATCTTGGCCACTGTTCCCTTTGCATCCTGTCAGCTTGGGGTCAGCAACCAAGCAGCTGCTGAGCAGTAACTGAGAATCCTCTTGCCCATGCCAGATTTGTGCCAAAGGCCAGTGTGGGCAAGAGGCCTCTCAATTGCTTTTTGACTGTCTGTTTGGATGCTGCTCCCAAAGTGACCAGGTGCAAAGGGAGGAGCTTCTCCCCAGCAAGGAAAGACTCTCAATCCTTCTTTGTTGTGGCGTAGAAGGGCAGCAGCCATGGTCCATGTGTCTAGGCAGCTTACAGAGGCCACATGCTCTGGACTGGAGACTGGCATGGACAGGGAAAAGGAGAGATTTTAATTGCAGGAGCCATTCCAAGGCGAAGGACTTAAGAAACGACCTTCAATATTCTTCCCCCTCCTTCCCCAAAGAAACATCTTCTCCATATAGCTTCAAGTGTTCTCCCTGCCCTATAAACATTGTTTCTTCTGCTACATCTTCTGTCCGTTGATCCAAATGAAAGGAAGCAGGAGCAGCAGTGTAGCTCCATCCTGCCAGACAACTCCCAGCAAAGCTCACAAACCTTAAGCAGGGTCCAAAATGTGAATGCCCCTTTTTGCTGATACCCTTCCAAGACTACTAGTGGAAATGTGGCTAAGTGAGTAGCTTGCACAGGCAGGCCAAGAACATGAAGCAACCAGTGAGGCTGTGCAGTGGTTCTAAGGGCCTTGAGAAGAAGTTTAATGCAACTCTCATATCCACCATGATCCTAAAGACTGCTGGTTCTCCTTGTCTTTCTTGAACACCAATATTTTGATTGAGGCTCATCTGCTGCCCCCTTAGCCTTCACCCCCCCTCCGATGTTTCCACTGCCCCCCTCCAGCTGTGGTGGAATCAGTGCTATAAACTTTTCTTCTTCCATCAGTTCAGTCTTTTCAGTTTAGTTCAGTACTTCAGTGGATGTTTTCTGCTTTTCTTCACTTTCATTCACAATAATTCTTTATCCCTTTTTAACGTGATTTTTTCCCAAATAGAAAGACAAACTGGAAACAAACCTGCATTATCATATTTTTTTTTTTCAAAAGGATTTTCCCTTGGTTAAGATGAAGTCCTTTTTGTTTACTATTCACTTCTAAATTTTTCTTCTCATCTGAGATCTCAGCATGCATAGAGATGACAAAAATATAAAGTAAGCTCAGAACAGTTTATGAAATATACATAAAAATTATATTCCTGTAAATGAAAGCAGTCGCATATCTGCAGTACTGATACCCATGACAGCAAGTTGATTTGAAGCTTTGCAGATGGGCCTAATAATTAAATTTTAAGATAAGCAGCTGGCTATGAGTTTTATAGAAACACCACAGGCATTGGATGAAATTGCTGTACTACAATATATTCATATTTAAACTATTTTTGAAAAACAAACAGTAGAATATAAATTTGGGAAAACAGTTACTCCAATAATTTTATTTAAAGAAAATAAGAATAAGAATGAATTATTTTCTGTTCCTTTTGGGAGGAATCATGAAAGAACAACTGAATTAAAACTGACAGACTGAATCTACATAAGGGCTGTATCCCAGCTCCATTGCATAGTATCCCTGCCCCAGTTTGATACCTTTATTCCCACACATACCTGTTTTAATAAAAAACTAAACAGCCATACTGGATCCCCACTACATAGCCACATTGGTGCCAGTGCCCTGTTTCTACAGTGTGCACATGTTTGCCTTATCAGTTTCTGTCTGGTCACACAGCTGCAGCAGCTATGGGGTGGTTTATTTTTTATTCCTGCGACACATGGTCTGCTTAATAAAATAGTCTTTGTTTTCCCTTCATTCTGATTGCCCACCTGTGCTTCTGTAAAGTACAGCTGGTAGAAAAGGGGAAAGTGAAATGTCGGCTTGCAAATGTGTGCAACAATTTGTATACAAAGGTGCATATACAAACGAATAATAATAATAATAATAATAAGAAGAAGAAGAAGAAGAAGAAGATAATGATGATGATGACGACGACGACGACACTGCCTGTTCTGGATGACAATACGAGAGGTAATGAAGATAACAGCAGTAAAGTATTCTCTAAAGAGCTTCAGCTTTTTCCCTCTTTTAATGTTTTTAACTGACATTTTAAAGTTCTTGTCATGCCTTACTGTTTTATTTTGTCTTGCTTCTCCTAGACCTGCCTCACTTGTTCTATTTTATTTTAATTTATCTCTTGTTTGGTGGAGTTTTAATCTACCTTGTCCCTTTTTTGTTACTTGTTATCTGCTTGCCATTCTTTAGCTTGCCTGCTTTGTTGGGTGATTTTTAAGCATTATCAGATGCCTTTTAAAGGTAAAAAAGCTTCTTGGAACTGTAAAAAAGCTTTTCAGGAACTGCTTGGTACTCTGGTGTGTTTCTAAGTCCTTCAGGACTTAGAACTATGGCTTTGAAGGAGATCTTGTGAATAAACTGTTCCACCATCCTCTTCAACTGGTTCATCATCCTCATCATCCCCATTTAAAATAGGTGGAGAAAGGAAGGAGAAGAAGGGATTTCTTTTAAGAAATGAGAAATCTTTTGTGGGAACAGCAAGTATATTGCAGAATTTTGGTAACAGTGACTTTATGTCTATTGTATAGAAAAAGAAACAACAACAGTAGCCTGAGAATTGTGCATCTAAACATGACTACTATAGATGTTCCCCTTCTTCACTGTGTTGTGGCTGATGTTCTTTTGTATCACTATTAAGGAGAAGGATTAGTAGATCTATGTGAGGTTTGGGCTTTTTGAAAGGCAATATTTTGAAGGAGCCTTCATTATTGAACAACCCCCTTTTCAATTTTGGAGTGGATTTAGTGGAACCAACTCACCATGGTTGCAACCAGAACCCAAAGAAGGCATCAGAGACTTAAAGATCTTGTCTCAGTAATGTCAGTAAGTCAGAAAAGTCAATTCTGGAATATTGTATTGTTGTGCAAACCAGAAAACTATTTATTGAAGAGAATTCAATGACTGGCAAGATGGTCAGGTAATGAAAATTGACAAGGCACACATAGTTAGGGGGCAAAATGGATTGGAAGCTAAACATAAGGACTTGAGGGTGAATTTCAATCATGTAGGCAAGGATGTAGATCGAACCAGGTCCATTCCACGTTAGAAGGCTCAGTCTAAGCCTTGTTTATCTGTATATTTAAGTAGTCATTAAATTGGTTCAAGGAAATAAAGTATGAATATGATATGTGAACTATTATCTATAGCTGCAATTTCAAGGAAAGATCTAGGAGGACTGAATCTCTGAGGGTCACAGAATCCTGAAACAACTATAGTGGTATGTGATGATCTTAATGCTCATGTTGGTTTTGCTCCCAATAAAAGGGAGAATGCTTTTCACCTGGAATGCAACAAGTGTTTTCTACCTGACTGGTTTTCTTTCAACAAATTAGGAAATAAAGAAGGTGGGAAATTACTTGAATTAATGTCCTGCCTTCAATTGGCATGCTTTCATGGCAGTCTGTGAGAGAATTCTGATAATTTACATTCCTTTATAGTCAAGCAGGTAGTGTTACTGATTACACCTTCTCTTCTTTAAAGTTATTGTCTGATAAATTGAGCTATAATATTTTAGACTGGGGTTCCCAAACTTTTTGACTCATGGAGCACTTATATCTGTGGCAGAGCCCCTTAGAGTCCTATCCTATGTCTTACAAGTTAATGGTATATATAAGAATAAGTTCTTATTCTTTAATTTCATTCAATTTCTATTTCATTTTCCTGGAGCAGTCGCAGAGCACCTGCAAAGTGCATGCGGAGCCCTAAGGGCTCCTTGGAGCACAGATTGGGTACCCCTGTTTTAGACCTATCATAAAGTAATCATTTACCTGTTCTTTTATACATCCTTATATTAGCTCCTTATTGGTGTTATCCTCCTACTGATTTGACTAAGGAAACAATGTAAAAAATGTTTAAAATGGTCTCCTTCTATTGAACATTATGCCCAGGATCTTAAGTTTCTAAGCAGTTTGTTTGGCAAGATTTGTTCAGAGGTGTGTTATTGCCTTCTCCTGATGCCCATGATCCCTGAAGGAATTTCATGGCTGAGGTGGGAATTGAACTTGGTGTCCAGAGTCTTAGTCCAATGCACAAACCACTGCGCCGCATTGGGACTCAAAGCACAGGCGTCTGTCCAATGTAGAATCTCTGACAAAACATGAAAGTTGCTGTACAAAAGTAGTCCCATTCCAACATGACAGAGGTGGAACAAGTCCGTTCAGGATACAATGCACAAAGCTGAAAGATACTTGCATCTCTAATTGCTGCCAAAGAACCTATGGGCCTATACTTTATGCCGGCCTGTGGACGGAGCCAGGGTGTAGCGTCCGCACACTGGACACCATAACCCCACTCCCAGGGTGCCATTAATGCAGACCAATTTCCAAGTCCCTGCTGAGGAAACGTACTTCCATAATATAGTGGTGTCACCATTATGTTTTACCATGGGATAGAATGCTCAGGAAATGAGCACTGTTGGCTTGCACAGTATTTTGCACCACGACCAAAAAGTTTTGTTTTGGTCTCATAGGATCAAAGAAATATTTGTCCAAATATACGTTATCGCTCTCCCATCCCTTTTAGGAAACTCCAAATGAATTTTGTTATTGGTTTATTTCAACAATGGCATTCTTATTACTACTCCTCCATAAAAGTCCATTTTATGGAGCATCTTATTGATAGATGCCCTGTCGACAGTTTCTCCTATCTCAATTGTGACACTTTCATTAGTTGTTTGGGTGCTTTTCTAATGCCCATTCTTATACTATCACTAAGTTTTGGTGAATGGCTTTCTCTAGGCAAAGTCACATTTAATAGATACACTTTCCCTTTTGTACTAATGGTGCTCTGGAGAATGTTCATAGTTGAGACATTTTTTTAAATAACCCAAACCTCATTCTGCTCAACTTTCTCCAGGGCTTATTTTAATAGAGCTTCATTTTTCATGATGTTATTTGTTTAGATGAGTTCTCCAAATAAATTGGGGCCTTCCAGAAACACGTGCATTTAATCTGAGATCATATAGGGGTGAAACACACTGCAAAATAAAGTGGCTTCCAGCCACTTTGAAGGTGAGGATTGGAATTTAGATGATGCGGTTGGGAGACGAAACAAAGCTACACTCTGGCTAAAAACCAAAGCAAAAAGAAGCTGGGATTCGGTACTCTAATTTAAGGCAGAAAATGTGCTTCCTTACACTGGCATATAAATTGCCCAGCACTAGTGCAGGACTGTGGCAAAGCAAAAACATGATTCCCAATAATGCAATGGATATAATGACAACATACTCAAAACAGACAGCCCAACAAGGGGGAATTGGGTGAAGGAGAGTGAAGAGGCGGATATGGCACTCTCCATGATTGTGCTTTGCCACTGGGCACACGATACACTGATACACCACACAGGCAGTGCATTTTAAGTGCAACTGTGTGGCTGATTATATGGGCAAAAAAATAAAACAAAGTCCCACATGCTGTGTGATGGTCCAAAAACTTTAATTTCCTAAAAAGCCCAATGTGTTTGGGCCTTCTCGCTGATTAGTCTTCTTCAAGGGCTATTACCAAAAATGTATGGGCCTGCTGTCTGCACTCTCAACAAAAGTGGACCCTCTGAGTATTAGAGGGAAGTGCCCTTCTTTCTAATACTCAGACAATCATATGGGTGGCCATCTGATGGAATGGCATCTGGATGGGAAGAGGAAGGTAATTGGAGGTTGCTGGTGGTGTGTTTGTGTGATGGTGCACATGCATGGGGAGCAAACAGAAGAAAAAAAAAATCTCACAGCACAGCTTGATTCTGCGATGTGCAGACTGCCTGTGGTTGTTTGGGCTGCCTTTGGTTTGGGCACTGCAGACAGCCAGTATTTGACTCACTTTCAGATAATGTAGGATGGAGCTGGTTTTTCCTGTCTGTCTGTTCTGGCCCACAGTGCTAGAATTACACATGGGTGAGCTGCATTTGAATACAGGCGCGACTTCTGGAGACAGTGGGTTGCACCAGAACCCATAAAGTCATGTTTTGTTAAAATGTCGAAGCATTTAAAATCAGTTGTTTCCCGTAATCCAACATTCAGTCTCTGCCAGTATTCAGAAGTTAGAGCAAATGCAATATTGTCTGGAAAGAGGAAAGAATTTAAATTACTTTTGAAAGATCTTTAGCCATGTGTTCCACAAAATAATTTATCTGAAGGATACATTATACACTTGAATAAAAGCCCTATTTTTTCACCTTTAAATGTTGTATTTCTTACACCCTAAAACATGTAGGTTTACATGAACTGTGTGTTTAAACTAGAGGGATTCATACAATCTACAGTAAAATAATGTTCATATTAAAAATTGACATTTTAAATTAATTATGCAGGGAAATGTTTTAAAGGATAATTTATTCATTGTATAAAATGAAATGGTCAGATCTGAAGTTATAGATCTTTTTACACAGCTGACAGATTTCAGAATAATTTAGAATCAGTTTGAAAAAGACAAACCCTTTGTCATTAGTTGAAGTAGCCTTCTAAAACCACCATATGTATTTATTCTTGCTGTTTTCCCTGTCACCAGTAACATTAATGAGGACTATGAATTATAATGCAAGGCATCTCTATAGTGTATAAAACAAACAGCAGTGAACAAGAACAAATAATCTTACACATGCATTTATTCACTTTGAATGCTGTGAGAAAATAATGGCTTGTCTCTGAATGAGAGTCTTAGCTTTCATGCCCTTGTGCACACCTAGAAGCTTCTGTTTAGAACTACTGCCCTAGACTCCTTTTTATACTGAAATGGAGCCCCTTGAATTAACCCTGAAGTAATTTCAGGTTGTGTATGTATATGCCTTCAGGCTGCCTATCATCTTATGGCTACCCTATGAATTTTATAAGGTTTTCTTAGGCAAGGAACACTCAAGAGGTAGTTTTGCTAGTTCCTTCCTCTGAAATATAGGTGCAGCACCTGGTATTCATTGGTAGTCTCCTATCCAAGTACTAAACAGAGATAATCCCACTTGGCTTCCAAGATCAGATGGCATCAGGTGTCATTAGGAAATTTAGGCCCTAATTTCAGGTTAGACCCTGATATTGGTTGTTATATCCCCTGCAAATCAACTCTCACTTAAAGTGACTCTGTCAAAGGATTGTCTTGGCAAAATTGTCAGAGGAGGCTGGCCATTGTTCTGCACATCCATACAAAAGCTCAAGGGCAGGAGGGATGTGTGAGTTGTTTCTTTATGAGACACCCCTGGGTTATAAATTTAAGTGCCCCTCCTACTTGGTTGAATGTGGTTTATTCCATGAGCCAGTAGAAACTTGGTGGGGTTTGTTTATCTGTGTGCAGCCCAGTCCCTGTTTTGTGTTATCTTTTATCTTTTGTTCCTGAATATAGAAGGTTCTTGAAGTTTCTCTTATTCCTGCTGTTTCTTGGTTTTAGGATGAAGCAAACTAGAAGATCTCAAAGTACTTACTACCAAACCTACAGAACTAGAAAAAAATACATTTGTAACTAGAACTCTGCAGATATTGCAGAGATCTGTATTAGAATAGAATGTAATCCATGTTAGAATGATCCCTTGTCTGAAAAAGTTAACAACAAATTCTTAGTTGCCCTTGTGGAACTTGTCTCACTGAAATGACACAGATACATCCATAAATTATGCCCATAATCTCATCTAAAGACAGCTAAGAAAAAGCCCTAAACAGGAAACCTGTGATGAATATCCAGCTCATTATGTAGAAAAATGACTTTGTACCTCATGGATGGCTACGTACACTGAAGGACACCTTTCATTCTTTTTTTTTACAATGACATTTCTTTTAGTCAATTCTTTGATGTTTTCTAGTAAGAACATATTTCACAGTTATAAGCTTTTTATTCTTTTACAAAACTCTCAGGTTCTTTACCAGTTTTACACTTGTTCTTAGATCAAGAACTCCTTCATTAATATTAACTCCATGAGACTAATGCTATAAACCAGTGGTCCCCAAACTTTTTCAGGTTACTGCCCCCTTTCCTTTTGGGCAGCAAAAGCACCCCCCTGGGCATATTTTTTTGATATTAGGTCTACTGTTCTACTACACATTCAAAATAGCCAATCTCAGTCACTGCTCCATTTGCACTTAGTCACCTTGGGAGCAGCAACCGAGCAGCTGACTGAGCAGTGACTGAGAATCTTCTTGCTTCTGCCAGTCTTGCAGTAAAGGCTGGCACAGATGAGAATCTTTTTGGCTGCTATTTGACTGGCTGCTCAGTTGCTGCTCCCTGGGCACCCTGTCATCCTGGGAGCAGCCACTGAGCATGTGACTAAGAAGTGACTGAGAAGCCTCTCACCCATACCAACCTTGCAGCAACATCCAATGTGGACAAGAGGCTTCTTGGTTGCTGCTTAGTCAACAGCTCAGTTGCTGCTTGGCCAGGAGCTCAGTTGCTGCTCCCAAGGTGACCAAGTATAAGGTAGTAGCTTCTTCCCAGAGAAGAAGGACTCTCAGTTCTTCATCAGAGCAGAGAAAGGTACAGCTGGTGTGCATGTAGGAGGTTTACATAGGCCACATGCTCTGGACTGGAGACTGGTGTGGACTGGGAAAGGGAGAAATTTTAAAAGCAAGAGCCACTCCAAGACAAATTACTCTTTCCAATAATCGAGCAAAACAAAACAAAACAAAAAAACCAAAACAGCTTCATTTATATACCGCTTCATACTGTGTAAGGAGTATCTAAGCAGTTTACAACTGTAAGCTACTTGCCCAACAATCTGGGTACTCATTTTAGCGACCTCGGAAGGATGCAAGCCTGAGTCAAGCTTGGGCCCTTTTGCTGGTATTGAACTTGCCACCTTATAGTTTTGAGTGAGTGGCTGCAGTACAGGCATTTAACCACTGCGCCACCAGGGCTCCTTCGCCATATACATTATTTTTTATTTTATTTTATTTTATTTATACCTCGTTCTTTAGAAATGCTCTCAGAGCAGAAAACATGTCTTCCCCACACAGCTTCAAGTGTTCTCTCCTCCACAAGAAAATGGTTTCTTCTGCTACCTGTTATCTCACTCCATCTGATGAAATAGAGCAGGAGGAACAGCCCAAGACCGACCTGTCAGCCAAGTCCCACCAAAGCTCACAAAGCTTAAACATGATCCAAAATTTGAAAGTTCTTTTTTGCTGCCACTTCTCCCCTGCCACCATGTGCACCAACTCTTTGCTCCGGTCTGCCCCCAGATGATGCCACTCCAAGACACAGAAGCCATGCCCTGTGCCCAAACCTCAGAAGAGTTTCCCTACTAGTGAAAGACACCACTAAAGGCATGAGCTTTACATGGGCAGGCAAAGAGAGGAAATGTCATGCCCAGAATGGCTGGGGACTCAGAGGATGAGGGGGCTGAGCTAGACTCCCAGATTGAGACTGAGCCTGAAGCTGAGCTGGGCTCTAGCTCTGCCCTGCCAGCTCAAGCAGAGTCTGTGGCCTCCTAGGAGGTTCAACCAGGGTCTGTGATCTCCCAGGAGGCTCAGCAACCAAGCTTCTCAGCAGCAGAGCTTTCAGACATGGAAGAGGATGAAGAGAGCATACTTACCTTCAAGCAGCAAAGAGCTGAAGGGGCGTGCCTCTGGCGCATGAGGAGGCTTTATGAAAAACACTGAGCCATCAACAACAGCTCTGCTCATGTGAGCTGGTAATATAAACAGGTGCAGGACTGTTGTCAGAGTTGTCAGAGATTATTCTGCTTTGCTTTAAAACTGCACCAGCCTCCATGAGCAGTTTCTCTTCTTTAGTGCTGCTATCAGCATTCTTGGCTGCTTTCCCAGACATGAAACGATCAGCTAGGCTGTGTGGTGGGTTTGTTTTTTTGTTTTTTTTAGGATCTTGAAAAGAAGGTTCATGAAGTCCTCATCTCCATGCTCCTAAAGGCTGCTAGTTATCCTTGTCTTTCTTGCATACCAATACTTTGACTGAAGGTCCCTCACCACCCCCCCACTGCCCCACTTTTTCCTCACTTCCCCCTAAATCTCCCGCCACCCCCAGGGGTGGCGTACTGACTACTTTGGGGGTGGTGCTATAAACATGCTCAGTCAACTAGTTGAAGTACAAGAAACTGTGAGCTCCTCACATTGGCCTCAAATAGACTGGCAGCTTGGAACAGCCTCTGGCCACTCAACAGCGAGGACATCCTGAGTGGTGTGGGACCAGATGCTGTGGTCCTGAGCCCACTCCCCACTATGGTCCTGAATGGGCTGTGAAAAGGAACACATCTGGATCGACCTGATGATAGCCCTTTTGGACCATCTGTTTGAGGCCATTATTGTATGTCTTCAAGTCATTTCTGACTAATGGAGACCCTTAATTGAATCTTTCGTGGAGTTTTCTTGGCAGCATTTGTTCTGAAGAGGTTTGCCTTTACCTTCCTTTGAGGCTGAGAGGTATCCTCAAACAAACACCATCCTGTTCTTAAAAACAGCATATAGTGGCAGTAAACCTATTGCTCTCAGTGATATTTTATTACATATTTAGTGATTTCTGTGGTGGAACGTTGAATCTATGAACCCATTTTGCAGTTCTCAGTGGCGAAATGCAGATATAACTTTACTAGCTCATCTGCTCTTCGAGAAAACCAGATCTACATATCTCTTTTTCTATATAAAAAGAACATCTATAGATACAAATTATATACATGCTTATAAGTCTTGCATCTACATTTGCCCACTAATGCAACTCTACAGTTCTCTCTAATACTCAAATCCCAGTCTTTAGAGAGTGGATATTCTGTGTGATTCAAGCACTATTCAGACATTTTCCTGTTAATTAAAAGTACAAGACAGGGAACATGTTGGTCCTTCATCACCTTCCAGTTGTTGCTTTGTTTGTGTGAAAATAATAATAATAATAATAATAACAACAACAACAACAATTTTTATTTATAGCCCGCCTCTCTGACCGAACAATCGAGGTGGGTTACAGTAAAGTTAAAAAACAATTACAGTAAAAAATTTCCCATCCCAGTCCCAACCTCCCACCCCTTAAAATAGAATTAAATTAGAGAAGATTAAAACAAAGCAAGCAATACCAATATAATAACAAGCATGATAACATAAAAAGCACTTTTTTCTTTGGGCAACATGAGGCATAGCATCTAAATGTGTAAGCTGGGAAGAGACTGGAGGAGCTCAGGTAAGAACTTTTTGGAGCCGAGAGAGTTAATCATTATCTGGGAAAGCCTGCCAGAAAAGATACGTCTTCACAGCCTTTTTGAAGCAGTTGGGAGTTGTAATAAGACGTATCTTATCAGGCAGGCAATTCCACAACCTGGGAGCGGTAGCAGAGAAGTCTGTGACAGTCTGGTCATCATGGGCTGTAGCAGGTTCCTCTCAGAGGACTGAAGCGTGCCAGGGGGGGGGTGCTCATATGGGAAGAGGCGGTCCCAAAGTGGCTAGACTGATGCGGAGAACCTCTGGTATGACTAGAGACACTCTATATGATTCTAAATTCTGATTTTCCATCATTTTGCCTAATGTAGAGTCTCCAGACAGACAAAGAGACCCACTGTTTCAGGAAGTGACAATAGAAAGGGCAAGGGGCAGCATGTTTCCCTCTTTTTATCTTCATTTAACCCTAAAAGTGGATATCTGAATAGGGTTTCCATATACAGAATTCCTAACAGAATTTTCAGACCTTTTTGCACCTGATATATTTAGGGTACTCCCCATATAAGAAATTAGTTGCAGGCTGCACTGCTTAGCCACTACAGTATTGCTATGTTCTTTGGGACTTTCTAGATTGGCAGGAAAGTGTGACATGAAGTTGCCTTTTCCTTAATGCTTAGCAACTGCACCACAGCCTTTAGATGGAGCTGTGCTGTTCCGCAGTTTTTTAAAAAGAAGCTGGGAAAACCAGCACCTTTTTAAAGGCGCTTCTTCTCCCTTAAAACGCAAAAAAAGCATTTTCATGGCACACTTTCCCTTTTTCTCATCTAAAGGCTAGAGTTTCATGCAGCCATGAACACACTTCTTTTTGCCAATCTAGAAAGCCCCTTTCTGTCCATGACCATGGACCACCCTGTCTAAATTAGTTGACATCAGAACCTTAAAAGAATGGCATGCATTAGCTACCTAAGTATACTGCATTACACCCATTGTTAATTCTAGGTGGGTAGAAACATGGGATGCTGCAGTCTTACAGTACTTGTCGTGCTTGTAAAGGTTTCACAGTGCCAGAACAGACAGCCCAAAAAAGCGCTCTTCCAGGTGTTATCAGCTCATGGCATTTAAACGCTGAATGTCCCAATGATGCCGAGAAGCTGGCCCAGACATGGACAGCTTCATGAAACTTCGGTGGCACAACATCATGAAGCTGCCATGGAGCTTCAGTGGGGCTGGTAAAGCTGGCTTTTCAGCTGGGTTCAAGATGGACTGGGGCCGTGGTGTGTGGTTGCCAATCTGTCTTTGGAAGGGGTGCCTTCAAGCCACCCCTTCCTGCCCTTCTGTGTCCCTCCTGATTTTACCATTTTGTTCAAACCTGAGATCTTTTAGCAACATCTGGAACATTCATCATTTAATTTTACTCACATATCCTTAGAAATTATGTTTGAGATGATGATATATGGCTTTTTTTTCTTTGTTTGTTGTTCCTTCTAGCAGTTGCCACTTCATTTAGGTAGCATGTGTGACAAGGAGCTACCTAGATAGTAAAAGTAAAATATTAACATATTCACAGTGGGGTTTCCATTATATGGTGATCATTTTCAGCACTTGTAGCTCTTACTGAAAATCTGATCATATTTTTTTTGAACTGCCCTATATTCGATTTGCAGTGGAGATTCACAAACAGGGATGGGACTTCCAAAGAGTTGGTTTTACATACTCTAGATTGACATTTTAAAAACGTGGTTTATTTTCAGGTGTTGTAAAATTCTTTGAGAATGTTTATCAGATATATAGTGCAGTTAATAAAACAAAAAGTCCTCAGTAAAAATAAACACATATTCATTATTAGTGAATGTTAGCAGGTGCTATTACATATGGAGGAAGTAAAGCTAATATAGAAATGCATTGACAGGATGTACAACACAATTACCAGTACAGTTCAGTGTATCTGAACAGTGTGAACTTATACATTCTCTGTGCTGTATACAATGATTTGATTGCAGAAGGAAACATCTGCTCAGCAGTAGCAATTTTGTCTCTGTGGTAGGTTTCAAGTGATGTCATCCTTCCTCTCCCCACTCAGCTCATTTTTATGTTAGACTCTCTGTGTGGTGACATTTTGTGCTGAGGAATAATTATGAGCCTTCAAATGTGTCCTACTGTGAGTGCACTACTTTAGCACACAATTAGCAACAGATCACTTTGACAAACACAGAAAATGGTATTCGTACCTTAATGACACAGTATGCATATCATTGAGAGAGCAAAACTGTGATTCCATGTGTGATCTAAACCTATAGGTCCTAAATCTTTGACCCAAGATCTCAACCACAGAATTAGTCTCTTTTCATAACCTGTCAATTAACCATAACCTATCATTCCACAGTACCATATCAGCCTTAGAACACTAGTCATCCATCCATACATTGCATTTATTGTAAATTACTTGATCTGAATAACGTACTAAGCTGTTTTGGAAATGATCAAGGACAGTTATTAAAATTGGACAAAAAATAAGGTAGCTTTACATTACAGGAAAAATAAAACATAAAATAAGGGAGTATCTACTGCACTTGCATGCACCAGTACTTTTATGAGTTACCCAGGGTACCCTCAAGTATACATTGGTATGTTTTTAAATTTGTTACTATTTGTAATCTAATGATCTAGGTTTTACAGTCTGTAACTGGCTATGAATAAGACTTTGAAATCTTCACAGTACCACAAGCTAGCTTTCACTACATCACAGACAAGGAGCTGTTCTGCTGTGTATGGAAGCTGGACCCTTAATGAGGATGTATATTGTTTACATTATAGCATTAGTACTTGATTCATAACTGATCTTCTGTCACCTTGTGTAATCATTTTTTATCTTGTACTCAGGGAACAATAATATATGCAAGAGTTAGGCGGGCACACATTATTCTGTTACATGGCAAAATATGGTGAAAAAGCAAAAACATGAATGAGGGGGAAAAGGTTTATGTATTTAAATATTTATATGTTGTCTCCTGTACTCTTGGTGATACTTCATAGTCCCATAAAACAGAAGAATGTTATGAACTGATTAAACAATTTAACAATAACAACACTGCAATTATATATCTACTATATGATATCAAAACTGACCTTAGATGTATTTAGATTGTGATCTACAGTGTATTTGTAATTGATATCTATGAGGAAATGATTAAATATCAATTTTAATTTTTAAAAAGTATGAAGTTAAAGTAGCGATTCTAAACATGATTACAAGAGAGTGAGCTTCATTGGGCACAGTGAGATTTAACTGTGTAACTGTACATAGGATTACACTTGCAGAGCTTGTTTGTGCTCAGTCACTATTTGGAAGACTTCCTGTTCTTCATTGACCATTCACCTTTGGTAGCAAAAGCAGCTTTAAAAAGTCAAGTCACATACATGTATACAATGACTTTGTCTTTTTTAGGATTCTCTACAGCAGATGAATTTTTGTATGACATTGAGTTTGAATCTGAAACAGTGAAATCTCAGCTCAAATCTGCAGTTGCTATAAACTTAGTGAAGAAAGAACGGGATTTCAAAACTGGAATTGTCACCTTGATCTTCAATATAGTATTTGTACCATGCAAACCAATAAGGTAATCTATATTAGGAAATGCCTGCTTGTACTTTACAACTGGTATGAATTTATAACATGGGTCCTTCTTTCCCTCAGCTAATGCCTCATCTTCTTTGAAAAATCAGAAAACTGTTTCATATCTTTTAGCTTTGTTGGCATTAATCATCTTATGTCTTTAGATGTGTGATTCATATACTGTGTTTCCCCAAAAATAACACAGTATCTTACACTATTTTTTGCTCCCAAAGATGCACTAGTTCTTATTTTCAAAGGATGTCTTATTTTTCCATGAAGAAGAATTCACATTTATTGTTGAAAAAAAATTAACATTTTTATATATTGTATATATATTTATATACAAAAACTTTGCTAGGTCTTAACTTTCGAAGGAGGCCTTATATTTAGCAGTTCAGCAAAACCTCTACTAGGTCTTATTTTCTTAGGATGTCTTATTTTTGGGGAAACAGGGTATATAGTAAGGCATTAATGTTTATTAGTTATGTATGAGTGACAAAAGCCCTTTAGATGCTGTTCCCTGATTCTGGGGTCTAGTGTCAGTTCTCTTTATTTGGCAGAGAGGGAAGACCTAAATCATTTATATTCTGGAGCTTGTAAATCCATCATCAATACTGCTTTCCCACTGTTTTATAAAAGATAGTTTAATAGACTTTAATGCCACGGAGAGAGTGTGGGGTCATGTCTTTCAGTCTTGCCCCTGCTAGCAAACCTGATGGAGATGCAAAAATTCTCCTTATAATTTAGAGTCCTTATCTTCCAGAATTTTGCTTTTTCGTTTCTAACCACTGTTTTTTATTGTTCCCCAGCAAATCCTATAACTTTATGCAAGGTACAGACATGCCATACATATAAATGTATGAATGCTAGTTTGTACAGACTTTATAGAATAATAAAGAACAATTTTCTCTTAGGATTTTCCTCCATATTAATGGGCTTGCAGTCTCGGCTTCATGCCCCTACTCCTTGGACCCATGGGTCCTGGTAAAGGATTCCCATGCTTGGGTCCTAGAAAGCAACATCAGCTCTCAGAATTTCTAAAAATCTGTTCTCAACTTAGCAATTCCTTACAAAGACAACTGTGGAGGAACTCACAATCAAAGCAGCCCCAACAGATGGCCATCCAGCCTCTGCTTAACGACCACAAAGGAAAGAGACTCCACCACTCTCTAAGGGACTGTGTTTCATTGTCGAACAACTCATTGTCAGGAAATTCCTCCTAATGTTAAGGTGGAATCTCTTTTCCTGTAGCTTGCATCCATTGCTCCATGTTCTGTTCTCTGGAGCAGCAGAAAACAAGCTTGCTCCATCCTCAATGTGACACCCCTTCAAATACTTAAACAGGGCTACCATATCACCTCTTAACCTTCCGTTCTCTAAACATATCCAGCTTCCTAAGTCTCTCCTCATAAGGCATGGTTTCCAAGCCCACACCAAATTTTGGTGGCTTTCCTTTGGACACGGTCCAATTTGTCAATATCCTTATTGAATTGTGGTGCCCAGAACTGGACACAGTATTCCAGGTGAGGCCAGACCAAGGCAGAATAGAGTGGCACTATTACTTCCCTTGATTTAGACACTATATTGATGCAACCTAAAATAGCATTGGCCTTTTTAGCTGCCGCATCACACTGTTCACTCATTTTCAACATGTGGTCTACTAGAACTCCTAGATCCCTTTCACACGTAGTCTCCTTAAGCCAGGTGTCCCCCATCCTATATCTATGCCTAAGTGCAGAAAAACATTTTCTTACATTTCTCCCTGTTGAAGTTCATTTTGTTAGTTTTGGCCCAGCTTTCTAATCTATTAAGGTCATGTTGAATTTAGATCTTGTCCTCTGGGGTATTAGCTACTCTTCCTAATTTGGTGTCATCTGAATAATTGATAAGCATGCCATCTATTCCTTCATCATCCAGTTCATTGATAAAGATGCTGAATAGCACTGTTCCCAGGACAGAATCCTGTGACACCCCACTAGTCACTTCTCTCCAAGATGAAGAGAACCATTGTTGAGCACCCTTTGAGTTTGGTCAATCAACCAATTACAAATCCACCTAACACTTACATTGTTTAGCCCATATTTTGCCAGCTTGTCTGCAGGAATATCATGGGGGACCTTGTCAGAGGCCATACTGAAATCGAGATATGCTATATCTACAGCATTCCCTTTGTCTACTAAGCTTGAATTTGAACCTAGAAAAGAGATATGCAGATCTTTCTTCTGTTTGGAAATTATTGAATGGTCTTTGTCAACTCATTGTCACTCATCCTCAGTTCCACAATATTTTTCAATGTTGTTATTGCAGTTCAAAGAAAATAATAACTCTTTATAGCTGGAGCTTCCTAAGGAACACAATTCCATTTCTAGTGAAGCCTGTTGGAGTTGCCTGTGACCTTAGTGACAGAATTCTATATTTCTTTGGAAACTTACATCTCAATTTCAAGGCTGTCATACTGTTGTCATATTGAAAAAAATTCTCCATTCAGCTGCCTGATAAATTAAGGTACAGAAATCAAGACTGTAGCCCATATACAAGTGCAAAGGAGTTATACTCTACCAATTAGTTTAGTTCTTCAATTCCTCACAGAAACACAGGAAAAAATAATGTGATATTTAGCTGACAGCTTCTTTAAAATATGAATGAATATCTATCCTGACGAAAAATAATATCTACAATCTAATTTAGAGTCAGCTGTGTAACCACATTGCAGTTCTGCAGAAATAAAGGCTTGCCTTATACCTTGGACATTGATTTATTTGACATGTTTCATTATGCCTTCTGTTATAATGAATAAGTTAAACTTAATTTTGAAGGAATCCAGCAACATTAGTGGTACAGCGCAGTGCAGGAGGAATCTGGAAGTTTCCAATGCTGTTTATTGCTACTGAACCAGAAGTAGATGATGTCATCAATATTGAAGCTGTTGGTTTAAACAAGGAATCTGGAGTTAGATTTAGACTTACAAGCCAAACAAGGTAAGAATTTTCAAGGAGAAATACCTGTAGCCTTTTTTCCCCTGGGGCTGAGGGCTGTTGGGATGAAATGAAGCAACCAGTGAGTCTAGGAGTGAAGTGGACATTGTAACATAGAAGTAAATTGACAGCTTACCATTTGCAAAGAGGCAAATTTGCTCACAAGGCAATCTGCTTGCCATTTTATTCAAACACCAGTGTGCCAGTTGATCAAGACATTTGTGGAAATAATGTGCTATTGAGAAAGGATGATCAGGTTAACACTTATAGAGGCTGTAGGGTTACAGAATCATGATGAAGTCCCATATATACTGTATTTATAGACATCCACATATCTCAGAATGGCATACAATAAAACCAATCTGACAAATTTAAAAGAGTGTCACTAATAAAAATGATTTTAAAATGTTATTATATATCAAACAGTTGAACAAGTTAAAATAGGTTAAATAATTTAAATAGTTTGGTTCCAAGCATATGAGCCCCAATGTTGTTAGTCTTTTGACATACCAACTATACTGATGAAAGAAGTGTAAAAACACAGGAGGTAAGCAAGTAGAATACTGTTATCAATAAAATTCCCTGACAATAGTAAGGTGATGACACAGTTAAAATGTGGCAGTGGGCAGCGATTAGGTGTTGCATGAGCTGAAGGGCATTGCTGGATCAGTATGTCAAGAAAGCATAATAAGTCTACAGTTTTTAAAATTGTGATAATGCTAAATGGAGAAGGAATGTGTTTATAAATGTTCATTATGATGTTTATCATTACGTTCATATCTTTTATCAAAAAGTGGATCAAAGAAATGATAGAGAACAAATCAAGGACATTTTCTTGACCATGAAAATGCATGTTATGCTGACCAGTAAATGATGGAAACAAGAGTGAGCTTTCATCACTAATTAAGGGCCCATGTCAGGCAGTTAGTATTATGTTTCCAAATGGTCCCCTAAAATGTTAAGAATTATGGGCCAGTTGGGATGCCTATGCACAAACAGATACATGCACATATAGGCATACACATAGCACACATCACACTCAGTTGAAACTGAACTGGTATGAACAGTACATAGCCAGAAGACCAATACAAGATGCATGCTATGGGTTAGGGCCTTCCCATATATTGCTGGATTGCAATTCCTATCATCCCTCACCATTAGAAATACTGATGGTGGGTGTTCAAAAAGATCTAGAGGGTCATCACATGATCCAGCTTCTTCCTTTGAGCCTTGTATGTCACTTCCTCTTCCAGCAGCCACTCAACCCCCTCCCCTGACAAACACCAACAATAGCAAAGCCTCAGAAAGAAAAGGAAAACATTCCTCAGCAAAGCAGCGAAAAGGATCCCACCAGAGCCAGGCAATATCCTCCTCCTCCCGTCCTTGTCGTCCACTCCTCAGTCCTCGTCACACCCTCCTCTCGTCCTCGTCGCCCACCTCCTCCTGTCCTCCACGTCACCACTGTCGTCTTGATCTTCCTGTAGATTTCCACTTGTTATTGTTTTGACTAGAAACTCAGACTCAAAGTCAGTTTGGCGATTTCTGGATTCCACTTGTTTTAACCGATTCAGACCCAAAGTCAAATTTTCTCAGTTACTTCCAATTAATTTCCACTTTATTTACAAATTGTTTCAGTTATTCCAGACTAGATTTTTAACTCCTATGTGTGTTCCTTCACTGAATTAATCGAAATATCCAATTATTCTGCTTTTAAAAGAGTCCTTACGATCCACTCCTCCCCTTCTGTTCTTGGACAGTTTCATCTAAATGAGCCAATTTCACTTCATGCAAAGTTAGGTGAGAAAGTATTAATTTCCTGAATTGATAAAGTGTCCTTATTATAAGACCATATTATTATCTTGATTCTTAATTAAAAAATTGGTGGTGCCTCTGCCCAAACCCAGGGATCCAGCGTGGCTGTGGATTGCCCTTCAGTTCCAGCTGATCCTACCCCACGTCCTCCGAGCAGCTGCTCTGGCTCCAGTGAGGGTAGGAAACCAGGATACAAACCTCCGTCGGGCCCCCTCTGGATTCCCTATATCAAGGGAGTAGCTTCAGTGTGCTGAAGATCTCTTCTAGCACACCCAAAACCACGATGTCCAATCTGTCTCTGACCAGCCCAGTCAGAGGCTTCTTAGCGAGGGGCCATTACCAACCGGACGTTGAACTTTCCAAAAGATGTATAGATATTAATACAATAAAGGAATATGCAAAATAAAAAGCTATAGGCAAAGTTCTCCAGAGCTAAAGTTCAAGGAATAACTTGAGGTGTTTCAGAAAGTTTTTGTGGATTTTTTAAAAGCTATGTGGCCATGTTCAGAAAGGCTTGCCTCAAAGGAGGAGCAAACTTTTAAACCTTCTAGATTCTTCTCACACTTGGGAATTGAACAAGCTTTCCTGGCAGACAGAGATTTTACACACAGCAAAACGTGTCAGAGATCAACCAAAAATTCTACTACCTTCTTAAATGGTCCTGTACAGTTTAGTTTAGTGAGGCTGTACCCACCTGTTTTTAAGAGGTATGAGGGCAAATTGGGGTGGGGACAAGGGGTCGCTCCTCATGCACCCACCATTCGGCTGCTTTGAGGACCATTCACAATTTTGCCCCAGAGTATTCTCTTTTAAAGTGAAAGAGTCAAAAGCTACCATACTCTGAAGGCTGGGAAAAACTACATCTTCAAAGCATTTGCCTGCCTCACAGGAGCTAAACACTGAATTGGCAAAGAGTGGAGGGAGGAACAATGTAAGAGTTAAATCAAAAAATGTGAGCAAAATGACATACCCAATTAATGACTTACAGGAAGGACTTTTAGCCACTATCCCCAGTTTTTATGCCCATAGCTGCTGCTGTAGCCATTAGTTCCTGTAAAGGTGAGGGAAAGGCTCCAGGGACATGGAAAGTTTTGGATTGGTTCAGAATTTACATGAGTGTATTTTCTTTAAACCAGGTAATTGCTGGGTTCATCAGAAAAGAGATTCGCGAAGATTGCCCATATGTAATTTTGCAGGACTGGAATGTTTCATAAATTTAAATTGAATTTTTATTGCCTAGTCATTTAAGTATTTGGATGGGAGAGGTAGAGGTAGAGAGAGATTGGAAATAAAACCTTAAATTCTTCTCATTCAAAGGATGTCCTTGGGCGTTATTGATTTTCTAAAAAGAGCTAGCTTCTTGCATCTATGTACCCCAGATGGACCGTTGTCACAGCTGTCTCAAGGCTGTCATTGGAGAGGATTCTTTAGAATATGGCAAACCTTTCTGTGACAATGATGAAGCTATCTCGTTCAATACAGTAGGCTGTTTTACAGCACAAAAGTCAAGTAATTGCATTGGCAATACTATCATCTTGTGGTAGGTTTTTGGTAGTAGTGAAAAGACCTAATGTTCTCAGAAAAGATATAATTGAATCATTACAGTTATATGGAAGGAAGGCCCATGATGCAAGCTTGACTTAGTCTCAGAGAAACTAGAGAATAATAACTTTATTAAATTTAAGAAGTATTTCTACTCCTCCTTTCTTCATTTCCTCTACTTTTCAATGAACATGGTAATTTATTATGCTGCCAGTTTTCCTGAAAACTCACTACCCTTTTTAATAATTTCTGTGTAGAAAATAATAGTATGCTTTCAGTAGATAGTATGCTTTCAGTAGATAAGGGAAGAGAATTTTAGTCATGTTGTCCTCCTGTTTAGGACTCTAAAGTACACAAATGAGTTTATCACATGGGAGGAATTTCTCTCAATCGCAAATGGAGCCAATTCACAACTACGTGAATTTGCTAGTTTAGTGAATTTACGTGAAATCTGATTGCATTCGGAATGCGTTCAGAATGAATTACAATTTCCCGAAAATGACCCACCATTGCCTGAAATTGTGTGAGATACTCTAATACGCAATTACATGAAACCCCATGATTGCGTTTGGAATGACTTCTCATTGCCCGAAATTGCATGAGATACACTCATTCGCAATAATGTGAAACCCCATGATTCCATTCGGATTGCCATTGCATTATACCCCCAAATTCTGTCATATGATAAACTCCAAAATTTCTGGGTAATGGTGCTTTGGGATGAGAATTTAGACATCTATGTGTGCATGTGCTAACTTGTTATATCATGTTTTATAAATTAGTTTGATTTTCCCTTCTCAATTCATTTAACAAACAGTACACACTGGACTCATCCATATATTATATTTATATCCCAGGGAATTCCTGCCTCATATTGTTGTTGTTTTGATTAATTATGATTTTTAAAGGAGCTTTTTCTTCCCTAAAACGCAAAAAACGTGTTTTCATGGCACACTTTCCCTTTTTCTCATCTAAAGGCTAGACTTTCATGCAGCCATGAACACACTTCTTTTTGCCAATCTAGATCAGGCCATTGTTTCTCTAGACATTATATGACTTTGCATGTATAACATAGCCAATCTTTTATTACTGTAATTATGTGTTGTTGTTGATGTTGTTGTTCTTGTTGTTGTGTGCCTTCAAGTCATTTTCAACTTATGTCAACCCTAAGGTGACCTATCAACAGAGTTTTCTGGGGCTGAGTGTGACTCATGCCTGGGTGTGAATGCCTATTACTTGCACTGAGAACTTATTTTGAAATGGATCTTTTTATGCATGCATGTGGAGAGCTATTACAGGAGAGGATAGTAATCAGTGCAAGGTTCTTTTTGCAATGTGATCATTTCACATTGCTGACATGCTTCACTATTTTTCAGAAAGTCAACACAACTAAGAAAATATGAATTAATTAATTAAACTAAACAATGAGAGTATTGTTTAATTGATGATCTTTAATAGCAGGATGTTATTATATAGGACAAAGAGTGAATGACAATAAATGTTGACTTTACTCTCATGTTCTTTACTAGGTATCCAGACCCTTATACAGCATACTTTCTACCAGGCAGTGATCCAGATTTTGTTGTATGGCCTCAAGCTGGGGAACTGCTTCCACTTGACACAGCAGGCACCTGCATAACTGTTGGGTTCAAACCCAGTATGTACAGCAAGAAACATAAAGCAATATTAGTAATACAGGTGAGCCCCAACAATTGGATTCTTGATAGGGTGCTTTACTCTAATAAGTTTGTGGACTTACAGACATTCCTTCTTAAATAAATGCTATAAATGATCCCTTCTAAGACTTGTTTTTCTTGCTAGTGAAATTGATCTATTTTGCTGTAACAAAGTACCTGAATTCCACCCCACCACCCCCCATTTCCATCAGTATTTTGTGCTATCTCTGTGGGTAGTTTAAAAGAAATGTATTCTGGTGCATCACATAAGAAATATAGAGTTTCAAATTAGTGTGGAGAATATTTCTGTCCATTCACTGGGGTTGGGGATGGGGAAAGGAACGTCAAAGGTTTCTTGACCAATTATACTTATAATCAATTTTATTTCTTGCAGAGTTTCTTTTTTTCCCTTGATTTTGAATTTCTCTGTGTTGTTTTTTTTCCCCTCAGATCACTTGAGCTCAGCATGTTGCTGGCTCAGTTTCTTTCAGTGATGATAAATCCATCATTTATAGGATGGTGATAATATTGCCTTGTATGTAGTCTACTTTTTCAGTTGCTACTAAATAAAAGTGTTTGGGGAATGTTTGGTGAGCATGTATAAATAGATGTACCTAGTGTGAGGGGAATATGATCGAATTCACATTATTTCCTAGTGAGAAGAATTAATCGTTGCCGGCAGTTGGGAACAAGTAAAAGAAAAACAGTGGTACATTTTAGCAAACTTTGAACTAGGAGAGGAGAAGGAAACGAAGGCTTCTAGAAGTTTTGGAAATTATCAGGAGCTCTTGGCTGGGTTTGTTTTACATGTCTGAAAGCAGATCAGCCAGGTGCACATCTAGCGAGTGATTTTCTTCCTTTGCTAGAATTCTTATGTGTGTCCTTTCAGAATAAATAACTTTTCCAATGAAGTGATGGACATTTCTTAGTCCATTATGCAGCCCACTTTTATTGGTGGCCATATTTCTTTTAAATTAATTTGATACATTTCTCAATGAAATGTCTCCTTGTCAGTTTCATCATCCACAATATATGACCCCTTCATCCAGTGCTCAACACAGCAATAGTGTTTGAATATACCATATATACTCATGTATAAGTTAACCTCATGTATAAGCTGAGGGCAGTTTTAGGGGGCAAAAATATGGATTTTTATATGACCTGTGGAGAAGTCGAGGGTCAAACACTGGGGCATGCTGCAAAAGTTCTAAAGAGAGAAACAAGGCACCACTTCCCTTCCTACTTCTCCCTCTCTGGACTTCTCCCAAGAATCATGGCCTGGAAAATGGGGAGCGGGGGGGGGGGAACCCAATGCTCTCTCTCTCTTTCTCTCTCTCTCCTCCCTTCACCTTCAGAATTTACAAGGCTCATGGCTGGCAAAATTGGGTACAGACCCCCCCCTCTTCTCTGCACCCCCAGGATTTCCAAGGCTCATGGCTTGCAAAATGGTGTACAATCCTAAACATTCTCTCTCCCTTGTCTCACCAGCTGTTTGTTAGCTCTGGCTATGAGGGAAAAGGCAGAGAGAGAGAGAGAGAGAGAGAGAGAGACTGGGAGAGAGAGGAGAGTGTGCAGGGACTCAAACAGGGAGCTGTTTAAAGGTCCCTGGCTACAGAGGAAGGTGGGCACTTCTTTATAAGCAGTATTAACTTATCCATATATAAGTTGACCCAAGATTTTGGAGTTCATTTTGGGGCATAAATTTCTTGATTTATAGTTGAGTATATACGGCAAGAAGCTGCCTTAGAAAAAATGAGCCCACTCGTCCCACCTAGTCTGCTACTGTTTACTTTGAAAGACCTACTTCCTAAGGTCTTATTGTTAATTAAATGTAATGGTCTTAACAGAAATGTCAGAGATTGATCTCTAGGTGAAAAGCCTGTGTTTTACAACTCGGCCATTGTTCTAATTAATTTTTGATAATACCCAGCTGTTTCACCCTGAAAATTGTGAGTCAGCATAGGCACATTAAGGTGCTGTACTTTTGACTTGGGAATATTATTTTAGATACTGCATTTAACTATAAGCATTCATCAGATAGGAGTATCTCACTCAAGCTTCCAGTGAAGTCCTAGATCAATGACATTTATTCTAAGACTACAGTAGAAGGGTTCCATTTAAATATACCTAAGCAGAAGTAGTGTTAGGAAGTACCCCCTCCTCAGTCCATGAGCCACCCGTATGAGAATGGAAAGCATTAATATTCTACCTTTATTTTATGTGCACCATTTGAAATCCCTTGCATAGAGATTCACAAACTCCAAACACAAGCAGAACATATGTATCTCACTAGTTAGAGGATTCACTGATTCCCCTTGGGAACAGAACACAAGACATTCTCCCCAGAAAGCTGTCAGATTCCAAAGTCAGTGTAAAACATTTGCTTTCTTTCCCAACTACCATTCATTTTTGTTCACTGTTTGGTTGTCCTCAATAATGTCATTAGGCACACAGCAGAGCAAAGCTTAGAGGCTTTTTTATTTGTTTTTTCATTTCCTAATATAAGTGCTATATACTATCCTTTGATCATTTATCTCAGTGTATATTACAAAAAAGAATAAAACAATTAAATATAAATAGGAAAAAAAATGCAAAGCAGAATTTATATTTTAAAAGCATGGGAAAATAAAAAATTTCCCTTATTCCATCCCCCCTACCCCCATAAAAGAAATATAGGGAGTTCTGTCAGCAGCACTGCAGAGGGGAAAGCACTGCATTTAAAGAACTGAATTAACCTTTAAAACAGAAAAAAAATCTTCATAAAAGTGATTCCTGCTGGGGTAAAGAGGAATGGTAGCATTGCTGGTTACCAACCTTTTAACAGTGTGTATGTGTATCAAAAGGGAACAGTGTAACAGTTTTCTGGCATGCTTCCTAGTAAGGCTTTTTGGTGCCTTCACCCTGCTTTGTTGCCAGAATTTTACAGAGGTTCAAATGTTTGTAACCTTACTAGATTTCCCCCATTGCCTACTTTTTTTTCCTTACCTCTTCTGAAATCCTGGTATTATGTTCTGGTGCCATTTTATGAAGCTGATACTGGAAAAGGGAGCAGTATGTATTTTCAGACAATATTTGCAAGCACATAAGACTATTAGAAATTCAGCATTTGTCAGCATGGGATAATCCAGTGAAGTGTTGTTTCATTTTTAAAATTTATTTTTAGTTTTATATCTTGTCATTTGATAACAATAGCACACATGTGACGTACAATCAAAGCAATAATATATAACAAACCACATTGTTAAAACATCAAAAACATTCTATATTTATTAGATTTTATAGTTGATTAATTGGCCATTCTTTTGATTGATTATTTAACATTTCTATTTTAATGTGTGTTTAATATGATGAATGATGGATGTCATAGCATAGCAATATCTTGAGGGTCAAACACTTTTCTTTCAGGTCTAAAATACTGTTGCAATTTAGCTATCTGGGATAAGACTTTCAGAAGAGTATTATAATACTCTTTTTTTTTTTTTGTGCAGACTTCTGATTAAAAGCAGCAGTTATAAAATTGTACATATTTTTGCATTGCCAAAGGCAGTGATATATAAGACACTACATAAATATGCATTGTCAAATTTAAAGTCTAGCAAGTCAGTGCAGTTTATGTTCAGATGGTGCCAACAATAACTGATTGCCAGCTATAGCTTAAATCCATGTCCCATGAATAAAAAAGACTGAGGGTGATTTTAAAAAGAGGTTTTGTAAGCAAGAGTGATTTCTTAGTAGTTTTCCATATCTGCTGCATTCCAAGTTGCTTCACTTATTCAGATCTTTTGTTTGACTTTATAATGTTCAATGAATCCTGCTCATAGTTAACTATAAACCTGATGTTAAATTTCTTTTAAACCTAATAAAAAGACATATGAATCAATACAAACAATTTAACTTTGTGCAGAAGTTAATAAGGCAATTAGTTCATGCTATATAATGCCCCCCTTTCTAGCAACTTTTCATTTTGCTAGCACTAAATTTGGGTGTAAAGAATTAATGTTCAACATCATTGTTCTGCATTTTATTTTATTTCACATCAAATGATGTTTGTCAGTGTATGCTATTACATTCCAGTCACACACACACACACACACACACACACACATTCTTTTGGTTTAACATACCTAACACATAAAAGCTTTCCATGTTGACTCAGTAAATTACAGCTGTTAAAGGCTTTACTTATGCCTTTAACATATGTTATCTAGGCCTTATTTATATAGCACCACGCTCAGACTGTGGTAAGTCCTAGATTTATTACTATCATGTATTTATTTAAAATATTTCTGTAATACCTCTCGAAGCAAAGCCTTCCAAGTTGTTTCACAGCATATAATATGGAAACAACAAAACAAAGAATAGTTAAAACTTAAAAAAAAATGTTTTGGATTTGAATGGCTGTCAGTAGCACAGTGGTGAGCCAAATCCCTCTAAGTCTCTAGAACGGTGTATCCCACTTTTTGGTCTTCCAGGTGTTTTGGAATTCATCTCCCAGCATTCCTGACTGTTGGACAAACTGGCTGGGACTTCTGGAAGTGGAAGTCCAAAACACATGGAGAAGTTTGGGAATCACTGTTCTAAAACCAGATCCAAGGAGTGACAACAACTGAAGCACTGATGCAGTTGATGCTATCATTGCACATTACAACTACCCAACCAATGAAGAATAATAGAATCATAGATTTGGGAGAAACCTACGGGCCATCAAGTGAATGTAGGGTCTTTAACATCCTCAGCAGGTAGCGCTCCAACCTCTTTTGAAAGATATCCACCAGTGTGCTAGGCAATCGTTTCTATTTCTGAACCACTCCTACTGTCAAGACGTTCCTTTTAATGTTTAATTAAAATCTACTCTCCTGTATCTTAAAACTATTAGACCTAGTTCTGCCCTCTAATACAGCAGAGACAAAGCCTACATCCTCCCCTTTGTGGTAGCTCTTGAGTTATTACACGTCAGATCCTGTCACCCCTCAGTCTTTTCTTTGCCAAGCCAAACATGCCCAGCTCCTTCAATATCTCCTTATATGTTTTGCTCTCTATACTTTTATCAGCCTTCCTGCCCTTCTCTGAATTTGCTTGAACTTGTCTATATCCTTCATAAAATGGGATGCCCAGGACTGAACACAGTACTCCATATGAGACTTGAGCAACATAGAATGTAGTAGGACTATTGGTTTCCCTTGACTTGGAAACTATGGGTCTGTTAAGGCAGGTTAAGATAGCATTTGCCTTCCTTGCTGTATCACACTGCTAGCTCATGTTCAACTTATGACCAACAGTAAATTCAAGGTCTTTTTTGCATGTTTGGTACTTTTGAGCCAATTATCTCCCATCCCATACTTGTAAATTTGCTTTTTGTGGCCTAAATGTAGTATTTTGCAATTGTCTGTACTGAATTTCATTTTATTAATTTCAAGTAAGTTTTCTTTTTTATCAATTTTTTAAAATTCTGTTTCTGTCTTCCAATATATTAGCTTCCCCTTCCAGTTTTGTATCATCCACAATTTTGATAAGAATTCCCTCCACCACAACATTTAAATAATTGATAAAAACATTGATGTGTGTCAGCTCCAGCAAGAACCTTGTGGTACTTGAGGATGGTTTTCTAACCAATTATGGACTCATATTACGGGTTTTCCTTTTATTCCATATTTAGTCAGTTTTCTAATCAAAATATTCTGGGGAACCTTATCAAATGCTTTGCTGAAATCCAGATAAATAATCTCTACAACATCCGCACAATCTACTAAAATAATTACCAGACCAAAAAAAAGATGCAAGATTAATTTGGCAGGATTTGTTCTTGGCAAACCCATGCTGGTTCCTACTAATGACTGTATTATCCTCAAGATACTTGCAAACAGGCTCCTGAATATTCCATCCTGATATTTTTCTTGGTATTGAGATCAGGCTGACTGGCCTGTAGTTCTTCTTTTTTGCCTTTTTTTGAAGAGAGGGAACACATTTGCTTGCCTCCAGTCCTTGGACACCTCTCCTGTTCTCCAAGATTTTCAAAAATGGTGGAAAGTGGTTCTACAAGTATATCAGCAGTTTGCTTGAATACTCTGGGTTGCATTTACTATGGCCCTGCATATTTGAATTCATTTAGGTTTACTAGAGCCCAAAACAGATGGGGCAAAAGGAGCAGCTTCCGGCCACTGCAGGAGCATGGCATTCAGACGATGCATGCCCCCAAAGCAGCTGGAAGCTGCTCCAAGGTTGCGCTGAAGCAGCAGGAGCCCAACTTTTTAGGAGTGGATGAAATCTGCTCCTGCCAGTGGCCTGTTTGGAACTGCGATGGTGGCCTACTTCAGGAGCGGTCTCCGGCTGCTCCTGCAGACCATCTACTTCAGCCCTAGATGTGACTGTGAGAGGAATGGACACAGCAATCATGTGTATATCATAGTTAGGCCTTTATGAGAATGGTCTGCAATGAACCTTGAGTTTCTAAACTGCCCCATCTCTCAACACTCTCATCAGAAGGGTTGAAATGTTAAGACACTAAAGGTGATGCTGTTTGATATCAACTGTGGATTGTCATGTTTGAACCCACAGAACTGGCTACTTTTCACTATGATCAGTTTAAACAAGCCAAGTTCTAAACTGGATTGTTTGAAGTACTAGGAGTTGAGTTTAACCATAGCTTAGAGTTTGAGCAACACATTAAACAGTAGCTAATCTAAAGCATATGTAGAGTCTTCCAGTTCCATGGTTGCACAGGAAGAGTAGAGAAGCAAATACACTTACAGTTTTCTTGCAACTTTTTCTCATAAAGCTTAAGCATGTTCCAGCAATACATCCAAAGTAATCTATAATAATGAACTGCTGCTGGCCAGCTGCAATTGGCTAGAGCAATAAAGAAGAAATCTGCCTGTCATTTGAATAAATGGGCAAAAACTCCAGCTAAGAACTGTGTTTGGAGTGTGATTCTGCTCAAGAATAGTTTTACTTTTGGAGAATAAGGCTATGAAGAACTGAAGAGAAGGCTTCTTCAGTATACAGTTGACCCTCTGTTTTCACGGGGATCCATTCCGGACCCCCCACCCACCCAAAAAACACAGAGGCTCGCACTTATTCAAGCCCCATAGGCTTGAATGAAGCATGCCCCTGTGCACATGGAAAGGGTACGCGTGCATCATTGCTCAGGCCATCGCAAATAGTGGAGGTTACCCCTCTGCATATATTTAAGGGTGCAGATCTCATGGGGGGGGGTGATTGTATATTCACTTCTATTAAAATTAGCTGGCAAGATATCTTTAGCATGTTCTTGTGAGGTTTTCACTCACCATTGTTAACTCTTCAATTCACACATTGTGATCCTGATTCTAATTAAGAGTAGCTTTGGGTTTTTTAAACAGGTGGGAGGAGAGCTATTTATGTACCCTATGAAATAGAATAACTTTGCACAGGAGCCTTGCTCATGTATACAAGAATGTATGAGGAATGTGCTATGCTAATAAGAAGAGTACAGCTGTTTTTCTGCCCGCAATAAAACTTGTTCCTAAAACACATAACCATATGTCACATTAACTCCAAAAATAGAGGTTACAGTAAAAAACTCTCTGAACCTCTGAGGTCAAGTGAGTCATCTTGTGATATTGGTAGAAAAACTTACTTAACCCAAAGTAAGACACTAAAGGTTGATGCTGTTTATTTTAAGCACCTCCATTAATCCCTTGGGTACAAATACAGCCAGCAGCCTATTTGTTATTTTTGTTTATTTCCTACTGTGAAATAATTCCCTCAAAACTGCATTTGAAATGGTTGCACATTAACAAGAGTTGAGATTACCTAGGGCGCTAGACAGTGTACATATTTCAAACATGCTGCTCTTCATAAAATGAAATGTTCTCCCTTGCTTATTATGCATGGTAATGTTTTTCCCCACCCTGGTACAATTCCACTAATGCAGTTTTTTGAGGAACCCCTCTGTGGAGAATGGTCAATGACCCAATTACACAGATTGTGGTAGATATGTTTCACAGTAATAAACCATGAACACATCTTCTATTGAAACTTGTTTATATTTTCAGACAGCAGCAATGCAATGGATGTATGAAATCAATGGCCTGCCTCCCCAGACTGTGCCACCAACTTCATCAGCAAAAGTTGATTGTCACCGTCCATTTATGAGATCAGCAACAGTGCAACAGCGCAACTATGTACGTGAAAATATGAAGCTGTTATCCACTGGTGTGTCATCGACCATTAAAGGAGCTCCCCTCATGCTTAGAGGAAAATAAAAGTACAATATCTTTATTTTATACAAAAGTTTATTTTGTGTTATCAATAGATAGGCTGCACTGTAAAACAATAAATTCCAGAGCAATTAAGTTAGCAATTTACTGTAGAGTTTTTGTTTCTTGTATTTGGGAGAACATGGTGAATAATTTCACCGTATTTTCTATTTCTTTTTCATGAGAGGGCAACAACCAAACAAAAACGAAATGGTTGAAAAACTCTTTGTGTTAACATTGATATAATACGGTATCTGTTTTTAGAATAACAGTAAAGATGCAACAAGATAGCTAAACACATAATATTAGTGCAATGCAAATCACTATATTAGTGTTGCTATAGCTAAAACAGACATGAAGGAAAAGGCTATCCAATATTTCAAAGCATTTCAGTGCACCTCATTAATAAATGAACTCGTTCCATAAATCACTGTGATTATTTTTTTTTAATAACACCTTAATAATTCTATTCTATACCAAAATGAAAAATTTCTAAAGGTTTTGTGAGAATTTTGGTAATTTCTAAAAATGCTCACAAATAGTCTGCATTGGCCACTTAGGGGCTGTACATAAGGGCAGCTCAATGCCACCCCTTTGTGCCACAGCAACCGCATGCTGCAGCCTCTGGAAGGAGGGAAAAAAGCCCCTAGAGAGGTTGAGAAAAATAAAAAGGGCTTTTTTGGGTACGTCGGCAGCAAAAGGAAGAAGAAGGAATTGGTAGAGCCACTGTGTGGTGAAGATGGCAAAATGCTAACAGGGGACAGAGAAAAGGCAGAATTACTCAATACCTTCTTTGCTTCAGTCTTCTCAGAAAAGGCAAAGGGTGTTCAACCTGAGGACAATGGAGCAGAGGACAGAATAGGAGAATTTCAGCACAGAATAAGTAAAGAGATTACAGGAATACCTGGTTAATCTAAATGAATACAAGTCTCCATGGCCAGATGAACTACATCCAAGGGTATTAAAAGAACTGGCAAATGTAATATCGGTGCCATTGGCAATAATCTTTGAGAACTCCTGGAGAACAGGAGAAGTCCCAGCAGACTGGAGGAGGGCAAACATTGTCCCCATCTTCAAAAAGGGAAAAAAAGAGGATCCCAGCAATTATCGTCCAGTTAGTCTGACATCAATCCCAGGAAAGATTCTGGGGCAGATCATCAAACAGAGAGTCTGTGAATATCTGGAAGATAATTCCATAATCACAAAAAGTCAACATGGGTTTCAGAGAAACAAGTCATGCCAGACAAATCTGATATCTCTTTCCTTTCCTTTCCTTTCCTTTCATTTCCTTCCCCCCCTTTTTTTTTTGATAAAATTACCAGCTTGGTAGATGAAGGGAATGCTTTGAATATAGTTTATCTTGATTTCAGTAAGGCCTTTGACAAGGATCCCCATGACATTTTTGCAAACAAGCTTGTAAAATGTGGGCTAGACAAGGTAACTATTACATGGATTTGTAACTGGTTGACTGGCCGCACCCATTCAACAATGGCTCCTTTTCATCCTGGAGGGAAGTGACCAGCGGGGTCCCGCAGGGTTCTGTCCTGGGCCCAGTGCTATTCAACATCTTTATTAATGACATGGATGACAGTATTGGGGGCACAGTTATCAAATTTGCAGACGACACCAAATTAGGAGGAGTAGCTAATACCCCCAAATGACCTGAATAGACTAGAAAGCTGGGCCAAAGCTAACAAGATGAAATTCAACACAGAGAAATGTAAGGTTCTGCACTTAGGGCAGAAAAATGAAATGCACAGATATAGGATGGGGGACACCTGGCTGAATGAGACCACATGTGAAAGGGATCTAGGAGTCCAAGTAGACCACAAGTTGAGCATGAGTCAACTATGATGCAGCAGCTAAAAAGACCAATGCAATTTTAGGCTGCATCAATAGAAGAATAGTGTCCAGATCAAGGGAAGTAATAGTGCCGCTCTATTCTGCTTTGGTCAGGCCCCACCTGGAATACTGTGTCCAGTTCTGGGCACCGCAATTCAAAAAGGATGTGGAGAAACTGGAGTGTGTCCAACGGAGGGCGACTAAAATGTTGAAGGGTCTGGAAACCATGCTCTATGAGGAATGACTTAGGGGGTTGGGTATGTTTAGCCTGGAGAAGAGAAGTTTAAGAGGTGATATGCTAGCCCTGTTTAAGTATCTGAAGGGATGTCATATTGAGGGAGCAAGCTTATTTTCTGCTGCTCCAGAGAACATGACCCGGAACAGTGGATGCAAGCTCCAGGAAAAGAGATTCCACCTCAACATTAGGAGGAACTTTCTGACAGTAAGGGCTGTTCGACAGTGGAGTGTAGTGGAGTCTCCTTCCTTAGAGGTTTTTAAACAGAAGCTGGATACCCTTCGGGGATGCTTTGGGAGTTCCTGCACGGCAGGGGGTTGGACTGGATGTCCCTTGTTGTCTCTTCCAACTTTATGATTCTATGATTCTATCAAGCCCTGAAAAAGAGCTTCTTTTTGTGTCCTGGAAGGGGTGTCATAAGCGCTGTGGCACAGCGTCTTGACACCCCTTCTGCACAGGGCCATTTGGGTGCTGCAACTGGTGTGCATCATCATGGATGGGCACATGAGTTAATGGTGGCTGGGTGGCACGGTAAGGGCTTCAAGTGTGTGGACGCTCAGCCCTTACCACGTGTAAAGGCTGGCACAAAGTGCCAGTCTGTACAGTCCCTAAGTTATATACGTGTAACAAAGTAACATTTCTGCCCAGTCTTACATTAGCATCCAGTAGCCAGGTTGGACAAAGCAGCTCTGCTCACCTGGCAGTCAACACACAAGGAGGAGTATGTTTCTAACCACTTCCTGCCAGCAAGTAAGGCCATGAGAAACAGAAGCAGGATCCCTGTTGTGAATCCTTGTTGTTCTTGTTGTCATAAACAAACTTATTTTTTCACCCACTTTTCCCCATGGATTGAAGTGAGGAACAACAACAGACCAACAAATACATAACATCCGTCAAAATCTGATGTTAAGACTGTCATAACCTCCCTCACCACTAGGTGGGGTAGGAAACATCCTTCTTGTGCCCTAATTGCCTACTGAATAGACATCTGTTGTTTGATCCACCTGCTGACTGTTAAGATGGACTGGGGACTGCAAACCACTCTTTCTGAATACAAAATAATTAAAGATCCCTAACTCCATTTAATGAATCTGCAACTGCAATACTGAATTCCAGCCGCTACTTTTTGCTTCTTGTATATATTCTACTTTTTGTAAACTGTCCCTAAAATTTTCAAATGTTACAAAGTTGTTTCAAGCATTGCAGACAGCAAGGGCACTTGGCACTGCATGCCCTGCAGGAGGCATTTATAATACTGATGATGTGGAACTGGTGGAGGCTACTGATTTATTATCTCTGCTGTGTCAGCTTCATTGGCAGAAGCACAGTAAAATGATATCAGTAACATAAGAACTGACAAATTCTGGCTGAGCTGTACTTGGCAGAGAAAGTGAGAAAGATGCTGTGAGAGACACTTATATTCATTCAGTCATGAAGGCCATTGTGATCTGGGTCAGCTCCCAACATACATTAGGGCATTCAACAAGTGGCAGTTTCTTACTATAAGATGTGCAAGTACCATTAGAATGGTCAGTATTTGGATGTAGTGAAACATAGATCTATGTCCCTATGTAGCCATCATAAAAACAGGGATCACTCTGGATCCCAAGAGGAGTTGTTTTACTGCTGCTGATAGAGTTTAATTTTCACCGTCCTTTTATCTAGAGTTCCCACATGGCCTAGAGAGGCCTACACTGAGATTGTTCCAAACCAACTGAACTGCAGCACAGACAAAATGTATTTTAAGAAATATATGCCTGTGACTCCAACATTGACGCTTTTTCTTCCTCCTCCATTATTTTTTTAATGTCTTTTTCCTGATGAAGTCAACAGAGGTACAAAAGTTTACTTTATGTGTTTTGTGCATTTTGGCTGGCAAATAAAAGTGTCATACTTTAGTGTAATAGGGAATCACCAAGGCTGTGATCTGAAACCTTATATATGTTGACACTGTGGTTTGGCTAAGGGCCTAGGTCTACTCATTCATTTGATCTGATCCCTCTTGGAAGCATACCAACAATGGTGCATAACCCTGCTAGTCCAAGAAAAATTGTAGGATAAATGTAGGTTCAGAGGTATTTATGAGGTCATATGAAAGACCTCAAAACAGTGTGTCTATTTATACCCTCCTCAGCTTCGAGCATTTCAGTTTTAGTACAAAAGCAACAAACTGGCTGTGCTGGGAGTTTTGATGGGATCTTATTGTTATGCTGGAGAATATTAATGCTGTACTTCAAGCTATGGAGCCAATGTGGTACAGTGATTTGAGTGTTGGACTATGGCCAGACACCAGGGTTGAAATCCCGGCTCGTCCATGAAACCCACTGGGTGACCTTGGGCAAGTCACACTCTCTCAGCCTCAGAGGATGGCAAATGTCAAATCCCATCTGAAAAAAACTTACCAAGAAAACCTCATGATAGATTCACCTTGGGTTTGCAATAAGTTGGAAATGACTTTAAGGCACACAACAACAACAAACTTCAGTCTCTGGAGAAATCTGAGTAATATTCCAGATAAGAGAGAATATTTATTCTGTCCATACCATTAAAACATTCCTGCACAATGTTAATGAAAAATAAGCTTTGGGCAGGGCAAGACATTTTCAGGTGGATGGTACCACAACATTATATTTCCAGGGAAGCTAGGACTTTTTAGAGATGTTGTGCAAGGCAGTGTTTATCAACCAGTTCTCCTGCATTGTCACCCAGACATTCTAGCATTTGCCTACAAGTTGGTTCTGTTCCTTCTTCAGAAACAGGCTCATTCCACAACGACTTCCTGAGAAACATTTAAGCTCTGTCCTCCTTACACCATATTTTATTCTATAGCATGGCTACTGGCAAGGAATCCTGGGAGTTTAATCTAAGGACATCTAAAGGGGCACATTTGTCTGCCTTTTAAAACACTGCTTGTTTTCCTCTGCTCTTGGACTCAAAGGTCCACTCTTGATTTTGACTTTCTCTTGGAGCAGGGGTGGAGAAAGTGCAGCCCTGCAGGGCAGTTTTTGTGCCTTCAGAATCCTTAAATTTTGGCATGGGGGGGGGGGAACTGCCCTAAATGCTCCCTGTGCTTTAGGGATATTTTTGCTACATTTTTGTCCCCTCTAGGCTATTTTAGGCCTAAGAGAGGGGTTTTCCCCCCAATATAGGTCTAAGGCTGCGTTCCAACTACATTTAAATCTGGATCGTGGTCCGGGTTAAACGGGCATGGTACCCACTAAATCCGATTTCAGACACCCATGCTTTTTACCCATTTTTGTCCATTTAAGCTGCATCAAAAAGACACTGTGAAAATGGGTTGTTTTTAGGGCTGGACCAATTTATTTAGAAATAAATCAATTCAGCCCAAGTGGGAACCAGGTCAATTTGAATAGGAATCCAATCTGCCCTGGTTCCCATTGGCAGCCTGGCTCAAGGGGCAGTTGGCATGGCCTCTCCTGGCCACAAAATCTCCTTACCAGCTTCTTTGGCCACTAACTGGCTTCCCTGGGCTTTTTAAAAATTTCCCTTAGTTGGAGAGGCAGAAGTAGGTCGCAGAGAAGCCCTAAGCCTTGTGACTTCCTTCCCAGTTTTCCCCGGGCTTCTCTGCGACCTCCTTCCAGCCTCCCTGACCGCGGGAAATTTAAAAAAGGGCCACAGGGGAAAAGGTCAGTGGCCAAAGAAGCCAGTAAGGAGGCTAGACTGGAGATTTTGGGGCCAGGAGAGGCCAGAGATGGGTCGGGCCATCAAGCTGTCCCCTGCCATGTTCTGGTAAGTGGGAATGTGGCCTAAACTACATAAAAAATGGGGGGGGGGTGCTTGGCAAATATATCCCTATGTTCTGGGTGGGATTTAGTGGCAAAAATATCCATTCTTTTTTCAGGCATGGGAAGGTCTTCTAAGTCTAGGGGGAGACAATGCAGCCCCCACCCATGCCCTCAAAAACTGCCCGTCTTGATCTAGAATCTGATTCTGTATTTTTACTCACCATCTTTTTTCATCAAAGGTTAACAGTTTGCATATATTCTGAATGTGGTTCAATTTTGGACTCTGCTAAAATTAGTCTTTGTGAGCATATATTGCACATAACTACCCATATCTGCCCTTGAGCTGTTCTTTAGGGAAAGAAATGATAGCCAAACTTTTGGGATATCCAGTCTTGCTTAGGAGCAAAGATAATGCCAGGGAGTCTTGAATAGCATAAAACCATAACATTAAAAAAATGTCCAAGATCCTGCATATTTTTGGCCCAGTGTAACAAATGCCACTGTAGTTACACTAGATTCCACAACTGTATAGCCAGTTGCGCAACTGCTATCACAGCCTGGAGAGTTTCTGTTGTGCAATGGCTGGTTGGCTCCTCTAACTGAGGGAGGGTTGTGTATATGCTTGTTAAATGATTAACTACACAAGGGATTTCACTTATGTAACCTCTTAGAAAGCACAGCCATTTGCACAATGATTTTGTTGTTGTGTGCTGGCCAAGTGCCGTAATAATAAATACTCTAATTGATTTTGTTATTGTCTACCTTCAAGTCATTTCTGAGATATGACTTGACCCAAAGACAAAACTGTCATAAGGTTTTCTTGGTAATATTTGTTCACAGGGGGTTTGCCATTTCCTCTGGAGCCGAGGGACTGTGACTTAACCAGTGAATTTTCGTGGACAAGCAGGGATTTGATCTCTGATCTGTCAGATTCCTAGTCCAGTGTTCAAACCACTACATCATGCTGGTTTTCCCTCAATGATTTTTATCATATTATCATAATATGCAAAAAGAATTTCGGCATATATTTGCTCATTTTCATGCACTTTAAACAAAAAATTGGCTGCAAGTCTGAATGATCCAGTAAATGAGAACTGTGTTTGTTTGCTTTCTTGCCTGATCTAAGAAAAATAATAAAAATCCAAACATTCCAGTAAGGCTGTAACACGTAAACTTAACATTTAGAATATAAAAGATAAACACCCTAGCTGTGCCTTGGTATTTATCTGCCTGCTAGATATTTAATAATTGCATTTATCCCTGCAGTGACTTCTTGCTCTAAAATAAATGACTGAACAGTATCTTAGTGCTGACACAGATCGCAGTTTGTTGCTAATGGAATGTTAACTGCTTTTTAAATAACTCTGAATAAATCTGCTGATCCATAAAAGATTCATCAGAAAGGAATTCAATTCATCTCTTGGCTCTCTTGCCTTCTCTGACATAAAACATACTCTTCCATAGTTGACTTTACTCCAAGCCATTGTAATGCCAATATCAGCACCCGGCTGGTAACAAGACATTCTAATGGTAAAACTGGGACGCATTAGCAGCATCATAAAGGGCAGATGATACCTGTGAAGGACAGATTGCATTTTACAGAAGGTGAGATGGAAACAGATTCCCTGTGCAAACTTTTTTTTTAGTGCAAGGTTATGCTGAAACATCTATGAGCATAAAAGAAAGAGCAAAAGCAACCCTGCAAAGAAGTCCACTTTTAAAAAGAAAGAAAAAAATGATATTAAGGGTGGGATATTCCTGTACAATCCAATGATTCTTGCTGGCAGTATCTTTGAATTAGTATTCATATCTTTTCACAAACAATATCCAATTGGTGCTTATAACAGCTATAGAATCACCTTCCATAGTATCAGTAGGAAGACATGTTGAACTAAAGGGGGGAATCTTGTTTCACCAGCTATAACAAAGCACAGTTTGAGTGCTGTTCAGTTCTGTTTTTCCATGGCTTCTGATGGGCAGAAAGATGGCAGCAAATACCTCTGGAGCGTCATTGGATTGTTGCATCCACAACTTACCAGGATAGTACATTATCCCACTATGAAAGAACATCAGTGCTGCCTCCTCCTCCTCCTCCTCCTCCTTTGATATATGTTGTTATCTTGGATCCTTCCGAGCACTTCATAAAAATTCAGTTGAGCTATGCAACCAACATATTTGAATCCTAGGAACTGTCTCTATCAGGAAAAGTAGTAACTGCTAAGATAGGCCAAAAAACCTGGGCTAGCTAAAATGCCATGAAGTAAGTTAATGCTATGAAATGTAAAGTTGTGATGAATGGCATTGCTATGTGACTTGGCATTCTTACTCTGTCATTCTAATATGCTAGATGTGATCACTCGAGTGACCAACACAATTTGAAGTAATCCTATTCTAGTCAAGCACCCATAAAAATAAGCTTTCTCTAAATGTTGCAAAGAAATAATGAGGATTTCTTGGCATATTGGAGTCAGTATTAATATTAATATGAGACAGACTATTAATAATAGATGTTGAATGTGATTTACCAAATACTGATTAATTTTTTAGCATTTCAAATACAAATCATAATACAATTTTCATAGAGTATCACTCATAACCAATAATGTTATAGTTATGGCTACCAGATGATGAATTAGACATACTGCTTTATCACACTAGGGGGCAAACAGGATTTAAACGAGAGTTAAACAAGAGTTAAACAGGACTACTTGCACTGATCAAATTATCATTCTTTAAGGTACATAGACTATCATACTACTTACATTAGTAACTAAAACCAAATGTTAAATCCAGTTAAGAAGTTAAATCAGCTACAGGGTATTAAATTTTCCATTAAAACTGCAAGATGTAACAGACACAATTGGAAAAGGTGTGTGTATGAAAGAAATCTCTCTTGATACTTACTTCCTTGCCTTATATGCATAGCATTTAGATTATTTGCTTGTCTTATGTGCCTTAGTAAAAGTAGTTTAAACTCCAAATTTGGTGTCTCAAAGTATCTGTTTCAGCTTAGCTTTGGGGTAGGTCTTTTGAAAATGGGAATTTACATTTGCACACTCTCAGGAAACAAAGAACTGCCCTACAAAAACTTGGGCATAACAGTTTTTACCAAAAGAAATGGCTGCACGTGTTACATTGCTGAAGGAAGGATTTGGAGACTAAGAATCAAGAAGTTTTGACTTGGCCAGGGAAGAGATTTTTTACAAAACAAGAAGAATTTGCACAAACGGAATGTACCCTGAGCTGCAAGGACATGGCACTCGTTGTGACATCGGCCGAAGTCTCACAACTGACAACATGAACATCTTCCTGACTAACTCACATCAATATTAGAATAACATTCTCTGTGTTCTAATAGCATGGAACACAATAACAAAAACTTGGGCATAACAGATCCAATTTCATCAGCATTCTCAAATAGCGGTATAGCTAGTATCCGACCTCAAAATCTTGGGCAAGATTTGAGGCAGATTTAAAGAGACAAACCATTTTAAACACTTTCTTCAGGCGACCTGAATTCTTGAGCTGTAGGTATGTATTTATAATTTCCTTAGTGAATTTTGGCCCATAATATTAATAATAGACACTCATTGTTACTGAAAAACCTAGTTGAGGAAATCAGAGATCAGATGCATATTTTTGAAACTGTCATTTGCTGAATTAAAACTACACATTCAACAGGTATTAAATTGATTACTTAACAATATTAAATTAAAGCCAGCATTTACAGGACTAAAATCACACAACCACAAACATACAGCAGAGTCCAAAAAATTGGAAGGGGTGGTGGTGCTGTTGCACCTGTGAGAAAAGAAAATCCATCTGAGTGATATTTCAGCAGTTTTGATGCTCTAAAAGCAAAGATTTTGATGGAATAGAAGGAGTGTTTGTAGCTGGGGGAAATGAAGTAGGAACAAAAAGACTTTTCACTGGAGAGAGAAGAGCTGTAATGCAAGAAAGCATCGTACAGTTCTTGGGCAGAAGGCTTTTTATTCTGGAGTGGTTAAGAGTCATTCTGAAATCTGAGTAATTGCACTCATTATCAAACATCAAGGAAATGGAAGAGTGTAAGATAGAATCCCACCTGTGTTCCTCATCTTTTGCTTAGTCTGAGAATGGAAATCCTCTCTAAAAATTAATAAAGTGGGGAGGGATAGTCTTACTGTCTGTTTGAGCTACATAACCTTGATGGAAACCTGACCACAGCTCTTAAATATCAGCTCATTTTAATGAGCTTATTGAGAGGAATATAAGAGTCAACAAAATTACACACACTCCATATATCTATGAAACTGGCTACTAATGCATTGAAAGCTCTCAGCAAAATCTATAGGAACTGGGGGGAGGGGGGGAGGCCATTTAGAAAAAGGAGAGAAATGCCATTGAGATTCCTCTTATAGAATGAGATTCCTTTTTGAAAGGAAATAATCCTATTTTCAGAGGACACAATCATCACTGACCAAGGCTTTTTGCCCAGCATATGCTGTGGGATTTAGGTAGTATATTCTCAGCCCCTAGCCTGAGGAATGACCAAAAAGAAAAGGTGTGAGACAGTTTATGTCTGAATATCCTAAACCCTTCCAATTCTGAGAGTCTGAAATCCTATTCAGATGTTGTGACTAAACAATGGTGTTTATCACACCCAGGCAAATTGCTTAAATCCTGTGAAGGTTGTTTTTCGGATGTGTTTGTGTAAAGGAGAAATAATAATTAACCTGATTGGAAAGTCGCCAAAACCCGCTCCTTTTTATTTTTGGAAGTTCCCAAAAGTAAAAAGGGATGGGTTTTGGCAACTTTTAGTTTGGGTTATTTTCATGTTATTTCTCTTTCACCCAAATGTAGTCTGAAAAACAACCCACATTTGCAGTTTTTTTCTACTTTCTGAACCCTGAACCCTAGTTAACCCTGAATGTCACATGAAAAACAACCATTTGCACTTTAAATCTAGTTTCTGCCTCCATATTATAAACTCCAATGACTTCCAATTTTTGTTGAGGGCACACCCACCAACCCTATCCACAGATCCCTGAATTCTTGTATATAATCTTCCACACACTCTTTTCCTTGATCCAAATCACTTGTAGGTGAGGAACTGCAAACTCTTGATAAATTAAATTCTTTTTCAGTATTCTCCTTGTGTTTGAATGTGCTGAAGGGTTGCAGAGGAAATATTATGTGGAGAAAACCACATCAGCTAAGAGTCTGCTTCAGATGCTAAAACATGTAATTTTATGATTCTGTAGCTACATCCTTGATATATGATTCAACCCTTCTGGTGAACTGCAATGATGCACAGCAGGGTTTCCTTTCACATTTCCCCATTGCACAATAGCACATGATGCCCATAGGATAACAGGATGCCACTGTGCATCCAGCATGTTGCTGGCTCCACTTGCACAATGGCCTGAAGATGCAGCTACTTCTCTGCTTCTCTTCTGACAATACAAATGTTGGGCATCACTGTAAGTCACCATTATGAGCTTGTTAGTCAATTTATGATGACATAAATACTTAAAGGGATTCCAACTATGGTGTTTTCTGTGTAGGAAATGCATTTTCTATGCAATTAAAAAACAACAACTAAAAGAGTTTATTTCTCAAAAAACAAAACAAAAACAAAACACAAACCTATGTGCTTTTCTCTGCAGATTAATTGCTCCACAACACTTCAGGCCATTTGGATGGTAGGAGAAAGTTGCAAAATATTTCTCACTGGTCTATTATTCCTCCCCTATTTTTCAACTAGGAATGAATAATTGCAAATAATGTTCTAAATCCTCTTGTTAGTCTTAACTAAAGTAGGCCCACTGGATCAATGGGATGTGCCTATGTAGTGACTCACCATGCAACAACTACATGAAAGAATTTACATTAGCTTGGATTAACCAACATAATAATAATAATAATAATAATAATAATAATAAATTTATTTCTATTTCCCGCCTCTCCATTGATCGAGGCGGGATTACAGCAGAGTAAAATACATAAAATACACATTCCGTTAAAACAACTCCATTATAACAATACTAAATAAGCTCACAAGATAATTACGTATAATAATAAATTAAATTAAAACCAATCTTTTTTCCAATCCCTATTTTTTTATCCCTAGGAATAGTTAATGAAAGAAAAAGAACTTTTATAGACTTGGTATCATCTTAAAATTTCATGAAACCCTGTGCAGAAATCATACCATATGCCACACCTCTTCCTTTTAGCCCACTAATCCTCTCCCCACAGATTTAGCAGTGGTAGAGTTAGACAGGATAGTTAAATGGATAAAATGTATAATTTGGAGGGTATGGAGTAAGACATGCACAAACAAAAATGTATCAGAATCCTCTAGATGCAGACACTGCACATAGAGGCATAATGTTAGTTTTCCCTACTTTGTGAAGCAACTGGATTAGAAAATTGTCAAGGTTATAAGAGATTAATCAAGAGAACAGGATATGCTGGCTGGTGCTAAAGGACACTAAGGTCAGACGCAGACATATGCTGATATGTTTGCTATCAGAGATGGAGATCTCTTTGTATTAGTAAGGATAAGAGAGGAGTTAGAGAGGAAATAAAAGGAGAGTCTGAAAAAAAAATTGTAAATGTCCTTAAAGATAGATGCCTACCTCAAAGTGTTACTTCCATACTTATATAGTAATTCAAATAGTTTAAGAAGTAAGGTTACTGGACTGACATATTCCAGATTGAAAAAGATGTTGAGAAGGAAGACAAAATTGTCAGTATGTCTGGCAGAATACGGTCTCCTTATAATACAAATTTCAGAGTTAGTTCTGGAAAAAAATATATGTTTAAATTTGTACTAAGTACCAGGTTTGCCTATTAAATTTAGTGAGGCAGAGGGTGGATCCAAGAGGCAAAATAAGGGAGGTCTAGGTTTCTTGGTGGGGAGGGAGGAATTAAACAATATTTATTTGAGATAATCTCTTAATTTTCATTAGATCTGCTGATCAGCAAGTTATTCTTAAGAAGAAGCAAAAACATCTTTACATGTCCTGGGGATTTCTGATGCAAATGCATGTAATTGCATGACTGCATTATATAAATGCATGTATTGCCAACATGCAATGTTGTGGAGAGATGGTAGATAACCTTCCCTTAGCAGTGTACAGTACCTTGGAAAAGACTGAATGCACCACTGATGCAATTTTTTTTCTTTTCTGAAATATCACTACATAGCACTTGACTGTGTTAAATGTCTAGTGAAATTTAAACAAATTCAGCTTTACTGAGGAAAAAACAACAACCCTTCTCCCACAGCTTGGCAGGGCCTAACAGAATTACAATTACTGCAAAGCCAAACAGAGCTGCTCTGCAACCTGCCTTTTCCCAGAGTTCTAGTCTCCTTTGTTTAAAGAGGAAGTGACAGGTTAACATCATTAGAAGCAAAGATTCTTAACAGAAAAATCACTAGCCAGGTCCATGAGCATACATGCTGGTAGGAATAGAGAAAATATTTAAATGCTCAGAGAAAGAAAAACTGAGCCAGGGGCTTTCCAACTGTCTGAAAACCTTGAGGAGAATCTGGATTTATCCCCCTCCAGCCCTTGAACAGACCCATCTTCTGATGTGACACAGTGAATGCACATGGGAGAGCAAGGAATGAATTCTTGAAGGCTACAGCCTTCAGATCCTTGCCTGTCTTCTCCTCCCAATCCTTCTGGTTACTGGGCTACTGCTGGATACTTTCTCTCTGAGACCTCTCATGGGTCACTATGAATTGATGTTGACTTGAAGAAAGTTAACAAGAAGAATGGGGAGGGCAGTGCATCAACTGTGAGGGATCACCTTCCATGAAACATTATGCCAGATCAGTGGTTCTCAAACTATGGTTATCCAGACTTTTTTAACTTCATCTCCCACAATGCCTAACCATTGGCAAAACTGGCAATGACTTCTGGCCACTGAATAACAAAATTTCCGAAAGACCAAAGGATGAGAACCATTGTGCTAGACTAGCATTTGAAACCCCCTGTGTGTTCACTCCTTCCTTCTTTATTTATTTATTTATTGGTGATCACAGAAATACTGCTCAGGAAAGTAAGATATTAACTGTATATGTGAGCTTTATATGAGTAGGGGTGGGTGTTGTTATGTTCTACTTATTTTCTACTTTGAAGGAGCTGTCCAAGGTGCTCAAGTTACTTGGGGATAGAGTTCAAAACCACGATTTGTTTCCTTAAAGTTTGTTCTAAAACTTCTGTTGGAGTCATTGCACCACTGACATAGAAGCTGCCACTGGTAAAACTAAAAGTGGTTGGTGTAGCTACAGCACTGTAGAAGCACCTGATCTAGTATTCCAGCCACTATGCAATACCATAATTTTAAACTGCAGCACAGTACTGCCAAGTACCATATATATGTGTGCGTGTATATATATAGCTGTATATTTATTTATATCTCTAAAGGTTTATAAGACTAAAACAATGAATTATTTACATTTGCACTACACAGTCCAGACAATTAATAGCAGTATGGGAGAAAGTTTGTTGAGTATAAATCATTTGTTGAAGGAAGAAAGCTGGCCCAAGGTCTCATCCAACTCTTCATTTAAGCAGAAGTTGGAGACATTGCCCAATGTATTGTCCAATATTTCCTTCAAATAAAAGGTAAACCAGAGTATAGATTTGTACAAATTAACAATGCCTTTTCTCCTTCACTTCCCACAGGCTGTGGGAATATTCTGAAAGGGTCGGAAAAATTGTACTACTAAAGTTTTATTTATGGACATTACAATAGGTGATATTATAAATAGATCCCACTTCTTAATATAAGATTAAATTCCTTCTGTTCCTGATGGGAGAATGTTTCTCAGGAGTGTTTAAAGGCTTTATTGTATAAAAGGCAGCATATGTTTGGGTTACTCTTTTCGTATACTACATGTTAATTATAGCAGTGCTATCAAAGGAGGACAAACAGATTACCTTTTCTAAAATCAAAATGTTGTCTTTGTATAAACTCATTACTACTGCACTGCTAATTGAATAGAAAAGGATGGGGAAAATCCAGCCCTTGGGCCACCACATCCTTTGTCACCCTAGGGCTCCTTGCACACCCCAAGGAGCGGGGGGTGGGGTGGGGATTCAAATAATTTTTTTAAAAAAAATAACCATATTTTGGGTCTTCCGGGGATGTTTAAGGGCCAAGATAAATTTTCTTTCAACAGGACACCATCATTTTTGAAATCAGTTTAGTGGCAGCAATCTATGGTGCAGGATGAGGAATAGCATCTTCATGTATCACAAAGCCCTGACCATGTGGCTTGTTCGGGAGGATCTTCTCTGTGGTCTTACTGCCACTGATTTTCAACATCATGATTTGTCAGTGGAAGCAAAAGGGGAAGCAAGGGTCACAAAAAGTAGTCAAGAACATGGCTGTGGCCTGTATGTTGCCCTGCTCTGTGCAGAACAACCACCACACCCAGAACCATGGTGCTATATAGGAATACTCAAGCATGATACAAAACAGAGCTAGCTAGCTAGGCTGTTGTGTCTAATTTTTTTTTCCTTCTGAAAAGACATCTCTTTGTGATTTGTGTTTCAAGGTACAAAGTATCATTGTAGACACCCAGAAAGTTTTGTGGCATCCTTGCAAAACAGAAGAATGCTATTTTCACCTTAATTGGAACTAATGAATTCCTGGTGAAAGAATCAGGAGCTGGTATATGTTGTGATGTGAGTGTTCCCTTCTGCCCTTCTTGGAGGCATGGAGATGAATGTCAAAGTCAATTAAATGTGTTCCTTACACAGGCTGGCACTTCGAAATATGTGGTTTCCCCTTCCTATTCATTAACTCCCCAGAAGTAAGGTGGGAGGGACATGTTCAGTATGGAAAACTGGCACCAGGGCTGTGGGGGTGCCAGATTCTAAGTGTGAAAAAGGTACTTGGAGCTGCAAGCTCTTTCTTTTCAATCTCTATTAAATGGCAATTAAATGGGAAGCAGATGGGAAAGCTGCTCCTGCTGCTGCTTCAAGGCATTCTAGCCTTTTTACAATGATTTGGTCAAAACAGCACAGTCACTACGACTTGGCAGTGAAACACATCAGCTTACCTCCTTAGAGCTGTTTATTGTTTGCAGATTTAGAAATGGATGAGGAACAGGGGAAACATGATTGTTTTTCCATCTTTAGCAGGAGGCTGACAGCAACAGGCAGCAATTAGGCCCTGGAGGAATCAGTAAGGTTGCAACCATTGGTCATGGTGGTTTACAACAAAAACAGAACGAGTGACATCCTCCTGGGCCAGGAAAAATGCTGCAATTCCAGGTCTTTGTTACAAGCAATGCACTTCCTAAAAATCATGGCTAGATGTCACTGGCTTGTAGAAGATTCTGCCCAGGTTTAGGTGCTTATTGCCTTAATGACAGCTGCATCCTAGCTCAAAGCCTGAAAAGGTTATTTAAAAAAAGAAAAGAAAAGAAAACAATTGTAGCAGTTACCAGAGAGATGTCCTTGTTAGCCTATTGCAGCATAAAAATAAAGAAAATGACAGGGGGGAAAAAGGAATGTAGCAGCAGCTTTAAAATTAACTTATTTTGGCAAGGGCACTTGTGGATATACATGCACTTTTTTGGATGCCCTGATAGATTAATATTAAAGCTACACTTTAATATCACTCTAAAGAAGCAGACTGATACAAAACTAATGCTAAAATAAATTTGTCTTAGAAGTCTGCTAGATTCATCCCATTCCCTTTATTTCCTTTTAAAATTACAGCTCCTCGATTCCCAGCGTTATCATGGCATAATGTTTTCATACTCTGGCCTAATTTCTAGTTGCTGTCAAAGAAAGAAAACACAAACCTCTCAAGCATTCTTAGGAGTCACATTCTATGCATGATTAGTCAAAGAAAAGTCTCTCACAGTTCAATAGGACCAATTCCTAAGTAATTCTGCACAGGATTTCACAGACAGCTGATAGAATAAGCCTATGTATATTTACTCAGAGGTTCCAGTGTCTTCAGTAGGTCTTGCTTCCTGGTAACTGTGCTTGTAAGCTAAACTCCTACAATTTTCCCAGAGAAAATGTAAGTAACTCTAGTCGAGGTACCAATCTTTCAACCAGACTATTATCACAAACACAGGCCAAGCTAAAACTTTTCCTCCTGGCTGATCTCTCTGATTTTTATTTTGGTCTAACTTTTGGATGTTTTTAGAATAGTTTCACACTGTAGGTCAGGACTGGTATTTGTCCATCATAGCATGTGATGTGAGATGACCACCAAAGGGCAAAAAGCTTATGAACATGTTGACCCTCAACAAGACACATGTTCCACATCAGCAGATTAAATATCACTATGATGATGCAATGTGGAACAGATTCCGAAATAACCTAGCCCCTCTGATACCCAGTCAAAATATCTGCTGGGCATGGTCATGTATATTTGGGGAAATATGTTTTTTCCCCTTAAATGAAGGCATAAACAACATGCACAATATTCTTTTCACATAATATCTCTTGATTTTTAATATATATATTTAAAAATGTTGCTTGAATGGTTTGCTTTCAGTGTGACTGTGATGGAGTTAGGTGTGCAAAACTAGAGTAGTAGAAGCAAATTATCTTTGTCCAATGGTACCTTGCTGAAAATGCCACTTGGAAGGTCAGTACTCTGCTGAAAGGAATTACTGTATTGCAGGGAAGCCATACAGATGTGTGCATCTAAATATGGATCTAGACAAATATGGATGCCAGCCCAGTCAATGAGTGTATGCAATGGGCCTTTGTTATCCGCTGGGGTTTGGTTCCAGGACTCTCCATGGATAACAAAATCCATGTATGCTCAAGTCCCATTAAATATAATGGCACAATAAAATGGTGTCCCATATATAAAATGGAAAATCAAGGTTTGCTATTTGGAATTTGTACTTTTGGGGAATATTTTCAAGCTGTGTATGTTCAAATCTGTGGATGAAAAATCCGTAGATAAGGAGGCCCAACTGTACATAGTCAGTAGCTACTCCAAAGATTTTATCTCTAAGAAACGACATAATAAAGCTGCCAGATTTTTATGTGTATGTGTACACACACACACACACACACACACACACACAAAACAAGCCAGTACAAAAAATGCAGAAGGGTGGTACAGTACAGACAACTTCCTCCTGTCAAATCACAGCAGTTAGAAAGTAAGGGAAAAACCCTTCTCATAGTTTAGTTTTCCACAAGCAAAATCTTTTCCTCTAAATACAATTCTGCACCTACATTCTGAAGCAGTACTGTTGTAGAAGGACTCTATTACTACTCGACTACAATCTCTCGACCCCCAGTTTTCAGTTTTTATACTTGAAAAGCTGGTTCACTTGGAAGAGCAATAAATAAGACAGATGGGGACATCTATTGTCCACGAAAAAGGAGAAACAGCTGCTAAGGCTGGTGACATGAGAAGCATTTTTCATGACCATGGTCAGGAGCAGCCATTGCCACTAGTTTTATTAGTGTCTCAGAGGTGGTTTTGCCAGTTCCTTCCTCAACTGAGAATTTAGAAATACAGTTTAAACTGTTGTAGTTGTAGTTGTGTGCCTCAAGTCTTTTCTGACTCATGACCACTCTAATGTAAACCTTTTTTTTTTGCAAGTTTTGTTCAAAATGTGTTTGCTTTTGTCTTTTGTCTGAGGCTGAGAGAGTGTAACTTCCCAAGGTCACTCAGGGTGTTTCCCTGACTAAATGGGGATTCAAACCCTCAGCTCCAGGGTTATAGTCGAACACATAAACCTCTACAACATGTTGAATGTTGAATCTCATATAACTGAGGGAGGTGAGGTAAGTAAAGTTAAGTACGTAACTGTCTTAAAAATGATCTCACTCTCTGCAATGCTAGAAATTTAGGGAAAAAGGAAAATTTGGGGAGGGGGAGTTAATTTTTATTGTTGGGGGAATTTCCTAATTTTGTCTCCTCCCATATTTACTTCTCTGGTGAGCCTACTGTTCTACTTTCCAAAGAAATACCTTCATTCACATTCCTACTCCATCACTGCCATGAACCTGTCCCAGTTGATCACAGGGCCCACACATTGTGCTGGTAATACACTCGATGTGGCCTTCTGTACGGATTGGGATGAGCCGTGGGCAGAAGTCATAGGAACAACTGCCCTGTCATGGATGGATCATTTCCTGGTCAAGATAGGATTGAAGGTCACAACAAATAACCCCCCCCCGCCGGGGGTGGAGGACCTATTAAAATGGTCTGCCCTCGAAGGCTGATGGAACGAGAAAGGTTCCAAGAAGCCCTAGAGGGATATATGGTTGGGAATGATGGCGATTCTGTAGATGCCCTGGTTAATACCTGGAACAACGATCTCACCAGGGCAATAAACAGTATCGCTCCCGAGCGTCCTCTCTATCTTGCTTCAAACAAACAACCATGGTATACATTGGATCTTAGGAGAATGAAGCAAGAGATGAGATGACTAGAGCGCCGTTGGAGACAACGACATTTATCCGACAAGACGCTCCTAGAGAACTTATTAAAGTCCTATGGAGCTGCAATCGATGCAGCAAAGAATTCATTCTATGCTGCTCGTATTGCATCCGCAGAGTCTCGTCCAGCAGAGTTATTCAGGGTAGTTAAAGAATTGATTCGCTCCCCCTACCCTGAATCCTCTATTAGAACCAACAATTACCTGCTGTGACGCTTTCAACGACTTTTTCGCGGATAAGATCTCTCAGATAAGTGCCGATCTTGAAACCAGCATTAAGGCAGATCAAATAGCAGAGGTGTCCAGTAACTCCGTGGACTCAGTTATACTGGATCATTTTGAGTCTATAAGTACCGAGGACGTGGACAAGCTACTTGGAGGTGTCAGAAAGACGACTTGTCCTCTCGATCCCTGCCCATCTTGGCTGGCCTTAAAAGGAGGGGACAGAGTACTGACACTATTACATCAAATTATCAACAAGTCCCTTAGGGAGGGCATATTTCCAAACTGTGTTAAAACATGCAGTGATAAAACCACTGCTAAAAAATCCCTCCCTTGATCCCTTAATTAGACAAAATTATAGACCAGTCTCGTTGACACCGTTTTTGGGCAAGGTGATCGAGAAGGCTGTCGCCATCCAACTCCAAGCTGTCTTGGATGAAACAGATTTTCTGGACCCATTTCAAACTGGCTTCAGGAAAGGCTATGGAGTCGAGACAGCCATGGTCGCCTTGGTCGATGATCTCCGTCTGGGCATCGATAAGGGAAGTGTGACCCTGTTGGTGCTCTTGGACATCTCAGCGGCTTTCGATACCGTAGACCACGGTATCCTTCTGGAACGCCTGAGGGAGTTGGGAATCGGAGGCACTGCATTGCAGTGGTTCTGGTCCTACCTTTTGGGCAGATTCCAGATGGTGAGGCTGGGAGACAGCTGCTCTCGTAAAAAAGAGCTGACATCTGGCGTCCCCCAGGGCGCCATTCTGTCTCCCATGCTATTTAACATTTACATGAAACCGCTGGGAGAGATCATCCGGAGACATGGGGTGCAGTGTCATCAGTACGCTGATGACACTCAAATTTATTTCTCTATGTCTCCGACTGCAGCAGTGACCAGGGATGGCATCTCCCCTCTAAACGCCTGCTTGGGGGCAGTAATGGGCTGGATGAGGGAAAATAGACTCAGACTGAATCCAGAGAAAACGGAGGTACTTGTGATAGGCCCATCTCGCCCTGGGATGGAGATTTGTCAGCCTGTCCTGGACGGGGTCACACTTCCCTTAAAGGACAAAGTTCGGAGTCTGGGCGTGCTCCTGGACTCGTCGCTCCAGCTGACTGCTCAGGTGGATGCGACAGCCAAGAGTGCGTGGTATCAGCTTCGTCTGATACGCCAGCTGCGTCCCTACCTGGGCAGAGAGGACCTTGAAACATTGATACATTTACTGGTAACCTCTCGACTGGATTTCTGCAATGCACTGTACATGGGGCAACCTTTGTACCAAGTTCGGAAGCTTCAATTAATTCAGAACGCGGCTGCCAGATTGTTAACGGGGGCATCAAGATCGGATCATATAACCCCCATATTAAAATCACTGCCCTGGCTACCAGTTAGCTTCCGGGCCCAATACAAAGTTTTGGTTATTACCTATAAAGCCCTACATGGCTTGGGCCCGAGTTACCTGAAGGAACGTCTCCTCCTATACAATCCGCCCCACACCCTCAGAACATTGGGTAAAATGTTATTAGAAGGCAAAAACATGAGATTAACAACTACCTCGAATAGAGCATTCTCTGTAACAGTGCTGAAATTATGGAATGATCTACCGGAAGAGATCCGTAATATCTCGACACTAGAGGCTTTTAAGAAAGCACTGAAGACGGATCTCTTCCAGCGAGCCTATCCATCGGACCTCCTGTGCTGACCACGATGATTGACAAACTAGAGCCTTATGGATGATAGATACGGATGCTCTTTATTAAGAATGTATTTATTAACTGTTTTTATATTGTATTGGATGATTTTAACTTGTATGTGTTGTAATATGTATTTTTTATTCTGTTGGAATCCTGCCTCGATCTAGAAGGAGAGGTGCAAAATACAAATATATTATTATTATTATTATTATTATTATTATTATTATTATTCTCCAAAATAAAAACAAACCCAAAGCTTCTTATTTCATTTCCACCAGCTTTGAAATATTCCGTTGTTGAGGTTCACATTTAGAACAAAGTTGGAAAGGGAAATATGCATTTCTTGGCACACTAGCAAAGCACCTCATCTAGAGTGAAGAAGTGATGGGAAGAGAAATGATCTCTGCAAGGCAGGAGGTCTCAGCTGCTGATGAGAGAAGAGACAGCTTCTGTTGTACTGCTTTAAACAGGGAGGCCTTGATGTGATAGTCTTCAGGGAATTTGTTTCACACATGTAGCAATTTTCCTGTCTGGCAGGCTAGCTTTGGAACAAGAGCAGATCCCTCCTGCACAGTTTTTTTTTTTTTTTGAAGGTACACCAATGCTGATAAAAACCTTTCATTGCCATTCCTATTTTACCCTGGTGAACATGCTGCTGATGACCTATTGTGAGAAGAAGAGATGATGTTGCAACTTCCCCTGTCCCCAATTACAGTTTGCAGGTCTAGGTTCCTCGAGCATCATTTTAGAGACCTTGTGAAAAAGAAATATTAGTTTTTGTTCAGAACGCAATACTTGTATGCAGATGCGAAGCTAATATTTGAACTCTGTCAAGCAAGTTTTCTTAATAGGATTTTAAAACCTCTAGCCGGGAGCTCAGCTTCCATTATTACAAAAAATTTACACATGCTACAGGCAAATACTAATGTTGAAACAATAATAATCAAAAAAGAATCCAGCCTCCATTGTCTAAAAGATAGTATGTAGGATTATAGGCTAGTAATCCTATTTCAAGTTCTCTTTCTCTCACCCCCCCCCCCATTTTTTGGCACTCTGTAATCTGAGTTCAAGCCAGCTAAATATGATTTAAATGCTCAATGGGGCATTTAGTATCTTCTACGCTATTTATCTGAAGGACATTTTGCATTATTATTATTATTATTATTATTATTGTTATTATTATTATTTTGCTAAATGTCTCATGAGGTCGTTTCATGTGCTTATTTTCACACAGGGAGTAATTTTTAGAAATAGCTTCTTATTTTTTTCACATGGTTATCTTGTCAGAGAGAATGGTAGTCAACATGCATGGGAAATCGGCCACCTTTGAACTAAATATCCTTAAGTGCTTTACTTAAGAATTCTCGGAGACTGAGCAAAAGATCAGAAAAAGCACTTAACAGTTTTATAGAAAGTAGAGTGTATCTTCATAAACATAATACATAATATACATGTTCACCTGAGGATTGTTGTAGATTCAGTGGAGCTTTGCATTTATAAAACTGATACTCCACTGTTATACTGAATTTGCAACATTCAGAACAGCTTAGGACAAGAATTAAAAACAATGCAATTCCTTTGAAGAGGTGAAAAATGGAGCATAAAAAATGGAAATAGGATCAGCAGATTTTTTTTAAAAATGAAATTCTATCAAGGGTCTCCTGCCACAAAAAAATTATCATTTCCTTGGCAAGCCAAGTAACTGCTAGAAAACAGAAGTTTTAACCAGCCTGTGAAAAACTTTCTCTCTCTCTGTTTATGTGATGTCAAACAGATTCCATGAACTGAGCAATTCCACAATCTGAGCTACTAGCAAGAAGCTCCCTCAACCCAAGCAACTGGGCTGCAGACATCAGCCCCTTTCACACTACATAATCCTCTTCCTCTTCCTCCTCTTCCTCTTTGTCTTCTTCTTCTTTCATTCATATCCCATCATTCCCCCAAGACTGGGACTCAAGGTGGCTTACATGTTTAAAAGGTTACAATTAAAAGCATACCAAATTAAACTATACACTATCTTAAAAATCATTTCCTGTGGTTTGTAGTTTGATCAGGGGCACAAGAACACTCTGGCTAAGATTTCTAAATGTCCCCTCCTTAATTTGCAAATCTCAGCACTCTATAGAAAGGATCCATGGCAGTTAAAATAGAAACAAAGGAGTTTATCTTATGGGAGGAATTTCTCTCAATAGCGAATGGAGCCAATTCACAATTACATGAATTCACTAGTTTAGCGAATTTACGTGAAATCTGATTGTGTTCAGAATGCATTCAGAATGACTTCCCATTTCCTGAAAATGACCCCCCATTACCCAAAATTGCATGAGATACTCTAATACGCAGTTACGTGAAACCCCATAATTGCGTTTGGAATGACTTCCCTTTTGCCCAAAATTAAGTGAAATACACTCATACGCAATAACGTGAAACCCCATGAGTGCATTTGGATTGCCATTGCATTATACTTCCAATTTCTGTCGTCTGATAACGTCCTTACTTTTCTGAAATCTAGTTCAAGATGGACTAATTCCAAGCTCTCTTTCAGATAGCACACTGGGTCTTGTTGGTATCCATTTTTTGTATCAAGCCCTATCTAAATAATACACATATTATACAGGCAGAAGCATAAGAGCTGGTTCAGGTTAATTCCTTACCAGTCAGGAGTTTTGTTTTGTTTTGTTTTTAAATGGTACTGCAAAGCATTTACATGGACCCGAAACAGTGTGAGATACACTCATTTGCAATAACGTGAAACCCCATGAATGCGTTCGGATTGCCATTGCATTATACCCCCAAATTCCATCATATGATAAACTCCATGTTATAATTGTATAATGTAAACAGGCTCAAGGACAGGACATGGAAGAGAGTCTGTTCTATGGATCTCAAGATCTTTCAGTTCCATCTTCTTCAAATACTATATCTTACCATTCATCCCACCAGCTCCTTTTTCAGCTTTTTACAAAGATGAAACCCACTGGTGTGTATGAGTCTTCAAGTCATATGTGCATTTAAGTCCCCTGTCAACTTAAATATGACTCCACGGATTCCATAGGGGTTTCTAAGGTAAGCTATACTCACAGGTAGTTTTGCTAGTTCCTTCCTCTAAAATATAGCCTACAGCAACTGATATTCATTGGCAGTCTCCCATTCTATACCAACCAGGGCTTATCTTGTTTTGCTTCCAAAATCAGATGGGATCATGTGTGTTTAATTTACTCTGTACCAGATCATTAACTGCTGCTGCTACTACTGTAGCTGTAGCATCCTCAGGTTTCAGCACTGGAAGAGTGCTGGAAGAGAAGGGACATAATGCAGCACAAGAAGGAGTGAGGATTGCTGCTTCAGTGACACAGGTCCCACAGCATGTGTAGCACTGTTGCCACAGGTCTCTGTACCCTGCTCCGTTTCACCTTCTAAAACCATCCACAAATTACAAGTATTATCTTAGCTCAGCAGACTGGACCGAATATCCAGTACTCCTCCCTGAAAGTTGCCTGTGATTTCTCTGTTATTAATAACAAATATTGGGGAGGGGGGATGTGTTAAGAAAGAAAAAGCCCTCACAGATATTCCCAGTCATGGCTCTAATATTAGTGCAGCAGTGAATCTATTCTGGGTTGCTATCTAACAGTATAGAATATGTCAAAGATCCAAAGCTATTTTGTGGACAAAGTTGATTCACACCCCACCAACATTTGGACCTCCTATTGCTTCTGAAAATGCACACATGAGACAGGGTTGATAGCCAAACATTGCAAAGGAAGGATGGTCCAAACTGTCTTTTATCAGTTGCTAGACTAATGATCTCATTGCCTATAATTACAACATTTGTGTTAATCAACAGCTGCAAAAGGCTTATGCATGGGGGAAAAACTAATGAAAACATTCTGCTTCTTTCTAGGGAAGGAAAACATAGCACATATTTGGTCACTGTTATTTATTCATTGGGGACTGTTTAAAGTGCATGCAAGGTGCTACCATTAACTCACAGTCTCTGGTTTAGGCAGAGTAAAGAAAACATCTGCTTGTTTTCCTTTTCCCTTGATAGAATGATTCCCTGCTCTCAAAAACATAGGCTTAAAAGCATAGTGTAATGGTGATGCTATGCTTTTACTTTTACCATTTATTGTTAACATCCTCAGCATGTGGATTTTGTTTGATCATCCTGCCCTTGAAAACTTAGAGCTGATAAAAATGGAATTAAACTATGTAAAATAGCACTCAGACTATGATCCTATGAGCAATTACCTGGGAGTAAGTCTCACAGAACTCAGTGGGATGCATTTTTGAGTAGATATACACAAGCGTGTACTATAAAGGATGTAAAACCTAGTCAAAATAGCATATTGTTATTAAAATGCTGCTAGGAAATGTCACACAATGTAGTTTATGAAAACTGAAGATTCTAGAAGTTAAGGTTTTTGTGTCCTGGGTCAGATGAGGACTTTGTTCCCTCAAAATTTGGATGCCAGAGATATGTGGTACCAACTACTGTTTCCTTCTTTTATATGCTGGATACTTCAGTGTCTTTATAGTATTTGGATTCAGTCTAGATAAGTAAAACACACAGAAACTGTTTGAGGAAGAAAAAGATCAATATTTCGTTAAAAGCCAGGTTGATCCTATATTCTCCAATATTTTATAGATGAAAATCAGGCACATGTAGGCAAGAGATATAAAGTTGGCAAAAGATATTAAAGATGAAGAATAGACAAGCTAGGAGTGGCTGCAGCAGTTTGCTTCTGACTGAGCCTACAGGGAAGGCCAAGTTTCTGTCCCCTCCTTCCCTTCCTCCACTGAGTTGAGTGCAAACTACTTTTGCATTTTGAACTCACTCTGCAGTATTTGAAGTTAGCAGAGAACAAAGGGGGAAAGTGGAAGAAAGAGAGAGAAATTGGGCCATTTTAAAATCAGTTGGATAACTAAGGATGAATCAGGGATGTCCTTGCCAAATCAGGACAGTTGAGGGTGGTATGAGACCCCATTCCTGCCTTTCCAAAGCTTAGCTTACCCACCAATGGCTCCTGCACAAACAAATTTTCCCATTTCTTCAGCAGAAGTGGCAGTGCCAGGGATATATGCATTCTGTACAATTCCAGCTCTTGATACCACTTTAACTGTCATTATTCCAGCCTATACCAGCACTTGTAGTTTGGTCAGTGATTTAGGATTTTCTAATCTGTTCAACTACTGTACTAGTGCTCTCTGGGAGAAAATTCTAAGTCCCTTACAAAACTACAAATGCCAGAATTCAATAAAGCAGAGCCATGGTAGTTAAAGTGGTCTCAAAGAGCTAGAATTGTTTAAGTGTAGACACAGTACAGGATACACAATGTCTGCGTCCACTGTTGTCTGTCCTTTCCATTGAAAAGAATAATAATGCCTTTGCAGGCAAGAAATTTTATTATTCCAAAAGAACCTCTTGGACTGGGGCACATTCAAAGTGGGTGCAATGAAAGCAGCTTTATGTTACATTCATGTGTCGATGCTACATTTCAGGTTACCTTGGCAAGTCAGAAGAGAAATGCCAAGGTTTATGCATAAGAATCTTGAAAATCTGATGTAACTCTGAGACCAAGACATATATTCCTTCAGAATTATCATTTCTTTTTGCCCTAAGACAACTTGGAGAATAGGTGTGTGGTCTGCATTTAAATGTTCATATATCTGCAAGACTATGCAGGAGAGAGTACTTTGATTACAGAGCAGCTTGCTGCATGGGGAAATTAGTTTCCATGGGATTCAGATGATCAGAACAGAGCATTTTACCCCACTGAACTGTATAGATTGTTATCCAAAAACATTTTGAGAAGTTCCAATACAGAATTTTTTAAAAAAGGAATCCATGTTAGACCCATGTCGAAGACCTTCACAGCCAAAGGTATAGCTACCAGTGAAGAGGGGAATTAGGGCATTGCTCCATCCAAAAAATTATTCTGCCTCCAAATGAAAATTTTCTTCAGTCCCCAAATTTCTAACATTGTAAAGAGTAAGATACTAAAAATTGTTTACACCTATTGTTGTGCTCTCAGTCCATTGGTATCTTAGTCTGCTCTTTTTCTTTGACTATATAAACTTTCTGAATACCAGCTGAAATGCTAGAACTGTTGTAACTGAAGGAAAATTTCACAAGAGGGCAGAATTCTTTTTTGGTGGGCAATGTCCTCATCCACCACCATCACCCATAGCTATACTCCTACCCACATGAGCAAGATTGTATTCATGAAGGCTCCACATTTTACTAACTAGGCAGAAGAAGTGTTTGTGTGTGTGAATCTGATAATATATATAGAGAAAAAAATTTTTTTTCAATCATCAAAGAGCACTTTTGACAATTTTTTTCTGGATCCCAGAAGGATGCAGGTAATCACATAAAAAAATTCTTAATGTGACTCTCCAAATATAAACATTTGAATGTTACAACAAGATTTTTCAACTTTTGCCTTCTTCAACTACATGTAAGCAATATCCAAGCTGGCAGCTTACTGCCGAAATTGGATGCAGCTTACATTTATCCAGAGTAGCTGGAGAAGGCAGAAGTAGAAACATCTTGCCATAACATTCAAATATTTCTGCTCGGTTAGTCAATATGTGTGTATCTATCTATAGATACATAAATTAAATGAGATCTGTGAAGTCTGTTCACCTTCACAAACACTGTTCTGCCAAGCACAACCCAGCACAGGTTTGGAAGTTAAGCTGCAGTTTTTCAGCCAAACTCACAATTGCATCAACCATAAAAACATCTTTATTTAGTAACTTATCATGATATATACATTTTGGATTTATTGTCCACATCTAAAGGCACCATTAAAGCACCCCCTGCACATCATATTAAACCATACTAACAAATCCAAAACAGAGACATAGACCTGATACCTCCAACTAAACACCACCTTAAACTCATATTAAAAAAAGAAAGCGGGGATACCTATATCCATAGAGCACTTTATTCACTATGTGTGTTGACCTTTAGAAATGTATAGCAATACCCTCCAACATTTTACAGATGAAAACTGGAACACTGAAGGCCAGGCAACATCAGAGTGCAACCAAGTGACAAAAGTTATTAATGAGGAAAAACATACCAACTAGGAAATGATGTAGCAGTTCACTTTTGTCTTAACCTAGTGGAAAGGGCAGGATTCCACTTCTTTGTCTCCTCTCCCTACTGCTGAGTTAATTGAGTGCAAACTATTTTTGCACTTTGAACTCAGTTTGCAACAACATAAGTAAGTGGAGGGCAAAGTGGGAAAGTGGGAGGAGAAGACTGGAACCAGGGTATTTCAAAGGCAGATGAGAGAGTGGGGCAACTGAGAATTAACTGGGACTGTCCCTGCCAAACTGGGACAGTTGGAAGGTATGATAACCTTTTATGAAGGTGAAGATGTTTTATAAAGGGTACATGATCATCTTATTCAATGAAACTATGAAAGGCAGAAACACATGGGAATAATTTGTTGGTTTACAAATCCATGGAGATTATACAAATAGGTTGAATAAACAAGCATTTAGTAAGGAAATGTATGTGGATAGGAATGCCAGGACAGCCGCCCCGACGGATCTCATAGGGTGGGATTATTATTATTATTATTATTGGAAAGTAGGTTTTAGTTAGAATTAGATGTACACCAAACTTTTCAACTAGAGTCTTCAAAGTGGCTTGAAACATTTAGACAATACAATAGATACAGAAAGAAGCACATGTAAAACAAAACAACACAACTGAAAAACAGAACCAGCTCCACTGGAGAAGGAACCAGCACATACTGTTTCTTCCTACATAGGGATAACATGATCCTTTGTGGATTTTCCATCCTGGACTATACACACCATAATGCAAAGAATCATAGATAGAACTATAGAGTCTTAGAGCTGAAAGGAGGTGAGAGAGCCATCTAGTTCAATTCAATTACAGCAATATTGGAAAAGATGCCCATCAAACTTCTGAAGTCCTCTAAAGAGGTAGAGTCCACCATCCTCTGAGGCAGTTTATTCCACTCTTTAACAGCTCTTAGAGTAAAGGAATAAAAATACAACTTTTCCATAGGAAACCCTTTTCATATAGAACGCTTTAATTTATTTGTAGGGCAATAAACTGGCAGTTTAATGCTCTCTCTCTCTCTCTCTCTCTCTCTCTCTCTCTGTGTGTGTGTGGAGTCAAGGCATATTTTTTAAATTCTGGGAAACCCTGAAAAGAAGAATCCTGGACTGATGGCAATCTTCACAGTTAGGGTCTTATTCTGCACAAATTTTGCACTTTTTTTTTTTGCACAGAAAACAGATTTTTTTTCTGCACAATCTTGTGCAGAAGCATTAGCTCTGGTGGAGAAAATGCTGTCACCTGTGCAAAAGAAAAAGGTGCAAAATTTGCACAGAACAAGTCCTAAATTGCATTTTTTTTTCAAAAACAGCAATTTTCAAAGACTTTCTTGCAAGAGAAAGGAAATAGCTAAAACTACTTGTTTACTTTGAGAACAAGAATTACATCCCTACTATATAATGATAAAAATATTCAACTATGAATGTCTGAAAGAAGCTGAAAGTATTGGATTGCATAAATGGATATGCATATGATGGCTTTGCATCTGATCTGTGTGTCTCTCTGTGAGTCTGTATCTGTGTATAAATGCACATGATTTTCATAGGCCTGCTAGAAATCCATAATAGCTGCTAATGCTAATGGTTTGCTTAGATAACATATAATCGATGGTTTCAGGATTTGTTGTAGTAAATCCCCCAAGGAGATTAATTACATTAACTGGCCAATGATTCTTTTCTAGTCTTGTTGCTGGAGATATGATTGCCCTTTCCAAGTTTCCTAGGGCAGAAGCATAAAAAAGAAAATATATCCGATATGACTTTGATGATATTAGCCAGCTTCTGTAGGCTTCCCAAACCCCTTTAAAAGCAAGAGCTCCCCTATTCTTATATTTTGTAGTGCATACCTCTCATACTACATGAAGGGATAGAAGACTAATATTGGCTTTCTACCATCTTTATGCTTCACATGCTTAAGATAGTGTTGAAAGGGAAAAATAAATAAATAAGGAAAACCCAGAAGGCTCTTCTAGTTACCTTCTCCCGCCATCTTGTGCCCTGCTGAGCATTTGCTTTTCAGATCTTTCTTGGAAGAAGATCCCTGAATAACAGGGCGAGCACAATGTGTCCCTAGGGCCACATGCAGTCCTTAAGTTAAATCTGAGCCTCTAGCTTCTTCCCAAGCTCCCTCAGACTGTCTGTTTCCTGGGGGAAAAGGGTGAATTGCATTTTCCAAAATTACAAATGAATTTTTAGTCCCTTCTATTTCTTTTTAATTTTGTAAAACTTTCAGTCAATAATGCAGCCCCCATAAAATTCCAAGAGCAGACAATTGCCCCCCCCCCCATGGTAAAGGTTGCCCACTTTTGCTATCGACGCATGTTTGCTGAACACACAGAGGTCCAGAACACAGGAAGAACAGACACATGGTTGTTATTTTTTTTCAGAACTAGGAATGGATTCAAAAGTTATTTCAGAGCCAGACATTGACACACATTACTGCTATAACATATGCTTTGTTTGTAGTAAATAAAGCAACAGCTGGTACACAGCAGAGAAGTATCCCAGCTCTTTCACTGAGAGCTTCAGTGTCCCCTCACAGCCAATGTTAGAACTGGGACCCAAACTAAGGGCTGACAGAGATGGCCCTGAAGGGGTGACTTAATGCTGCCTCTTTGATCACTGGATCAGGGCTGCGGCAACCACATGCCATGGCCCTGATCTGGCTTTCTGCCAGCCCAAAAAGAAGCAGCAGAAAGCCACTTCTTTTTGAGCTGGCAAAAAGCTGGCTTTTCCACCTCTGCTGAGGCTTTGTAGGACTCCTGTGGCATGCCATCAGAGCGCTACAAAGCTGGCTACCATTTGGGAGGGTGGCCAGCTTCATGGCAGCTTCCTGCCGGCTTCGGAGCATGTGTCATTTAAACAATATATCCCCAAGCTACCGGGAAGCCAACACAAAGAGGCCACCTGTTTTTCTCCTAATTCTACCTAGACTATCCCTTGGCTAATGATCAAATTCAGTCCTCATTGGTGGATTTATGGGATGCTTGGGTTAGGATGCATTCTTCCTTAGACAACAGAAGATGTGCTCCCAATGGTTATATAGCGAAGGAATAAACAAAGAAAATCAGAGTGTGCAATAGCTGCGAAAACTGTACAAGCAGGTTAGGAATGGAGAAAGGTACAAGCAGGTTAGCAACAGAGAAAAATTCACTCCCCTGGTTTATTCCCATCCTTTGCATCTTGTCCAAGCTTCCAACTTCAAAGCTAATGTAAAAATGTAATGTATCTGCCATGGTACTAATACAAGTTAACTCTTTCATAGCACTGTTAACATTTGGCCATGATGCTAACAAAGGACGTTATCACATGGGAGGAATTTCTCTCAGTTTCAAAAGAAATGATTGCGGGGCCAGTTCGGAATTGAGTGAATTTGCTAGTTAAGCAAATTTACGTGATTGTGCATTGATGCTGCATCGCATTCAGAACTACCCGAAATTGCCTCCCAACGCCCAAAATTGCATGTGATAGTTTCTCATGCAATAACGTGAAACGTCACGATTGTGTTTGGAAGGACTTCCCATTCCCCGAAAATGTGTGGGATCAGCTTTCGCGCAATAATGCAAAACCCCATGATTGCATTCAGATTGCCATTGTATTAACTTCCAATTCCCATCATGTGATAAACTCTAAAGACTCTAAACACCATCTTCCTGGTGGCAGAGGCCCAACTCACTATGGATGTTCAACAGGCTTCTCTGCTGTCGATGTCTCTCAGATCCATGACCAGTATTGGGCAGGATCACAGGCAAAGTGACAACAGAACCCCACCCCCCACTCCCACATTATAATTGCAGGGAGAAAAACAAAAGAATGGGACAACTGACAATACTTTTTATGCACACGAGCATTCACAGTACTTGCCACCCATTATGGATTGGATAGTGCAAAACTGTAACCTTCTCCAACCTGACATTCTCCAGCTGTGCTCCATTGTTATCATTTCTGTCACCATCACCAGTATCACTACTTTAATTAGATTCTACTTTTCCACACAATGGCTGGCATCTTGTTGGTTAATCCCAATGAGAGTAGACACAATCAAACAATTTTTGAATGGTGAAACACCACATAGGTAAATCCCATTGATTAGTGGGTCTACTTTCAGTTAGGCATAAAAACAAGATTTAATCACTGTGGCCAAAGTGGAAATACAGCAAATTAAAACCATAAAATGCTTATCCATATTGCAATGATAGTTGTTGTTGTGTACATTCAAGTCATTTCTGACTTATGATGACCATAAAGTGAAGCTATGATGAGGTTCCTTGGCTGAATTTGTTCGAGAGAGGGGAGTCACTCTGCCTTCCCTGAGAGAGTATGGCTTGCCAAATATTACTCAGTTGATTTCCATTGCTAAGCAGGAATTTGAATCCTGACCTCCAGAATTGTAGTCCATTGCTCAAACCACTACACTGTGCTCGCTCTCATTTCAACGATACACTATTACAATAACGGCAGCACAAAGAATTTTTAATATTAACATTGAAACATTTTAATTCATTATAACTCCCATTGATTCCAGGAGGTGGGGGCTGATGAGAATCATAGTGTATCATTAATAGAGGGCACCAAAATAAGTATGACTGTGCTACTGCATTTGAATCAGAACTTCTAGCATTATTTTGCAATGGCTATACAGCAGGCTGGACATGTATTAAACCCTGTCATTCACATCAGCTGTTGAAACAGGCATTCTATGGCAAACCTTTCAGTCACAAATCATCAGCAAATGCTTTTGTCTTTACAACTGGAGAGGTTTCTTCTCACAATTCCTAATATTCACCATGCTTGTAAATCTCAGGTGTCATAGCTAATTACAGTACTAAGAAATACAATATGGATTATCAATGCACTGAGTAGTTGGTGCAGTTTTGTTATTAAGTGCCATTTTTGTTCAAACAAGTTGGGGAACTAACCTGTAGTTGCAAGGAGAGGAGAAAAAAACCAAAACACAAACCTTTTACTCAGATTATCTGGAGCAGACAGTGTCAGAGGAATGTCTGATTGTCAACACATGTTCTCCATCTAGTTTGATCAAAGACTCAAAAGGAAAAGGGATAAGGTACTGTCACAGCGAACAAAAATGAACCACTGTTGGGAGGTTTTACAGATGATCTGCTGGGGCCCAAGGCAGGTGTCTTACTTTACCCATAGCACTTGTACAGAGCAAGTACTTTCAAACTCATTACTCAGATTGCAAGCACTTTGCTACAGAAATAGACTACAAGCAAATTGCCCAGTTCTGCATGAAAAATATTAAATCAACAGATATTTATACCCAAACATGACTGAAATTGGCACTTCTTCCAATCCAGGCAAGGCCTCATAAGCCCTGCCTGCAGCAACACCAGCTCCAACTCAAGCCAGCAGCAGTGATGGGCAGGGCAGGGAGAGGCCCCTCCTGCCCCTCCTCCATCTTCCAGTCAGTGGCACGGCAGCTACAAGGGCCAGGGCAAGGCCCTAAAGCCCGCCTCACACTCTAGCTCCCCAGCAGCGGCACCGGCAGTGATCGGGCAGCAATGCAGCAGCAACAGCAGCAGCAGCAGAGGAGGAGGAAGGCGGCATCACCATCTGGGCCTATTTAGGCCCCCATGCTCCCTCCAGGCCCCGGCAGGAGCGCAGGAGTAACAGCAGCGGCGGCGGAGGAAGGCGGCACTGCCATCTGGGCCTATTTAGGCTCCCATGTGCCCTCCAGGCCCCAGCAAAAGTGCAGCAGCAACAGCAGCGATGGAGTAGGAAGGCGACACCACAGTCTGGGCTTGTTTGGGCCCCCACGTGTCCTCCAGGCCCTGGCAGCAGCACAGCAGCACAGGCGACGGCAGTGGGAGGGAAGGAGACAAAACAAAAAACAAAACAAACAGCTTCACTTATATACCGCTTCATACCCTTAGGGAATGTCTAAGTGGTTTACAATTGTAAGCTATTTGCCCCCCAACAATCTGGGTACTCATTTTAGCTACCTCAGAAGGATGCAAGCCTGAGTTGAGCTTCAGCCCTTTGCTGGTCTTGAACTTGCAACCTTATGGTTTTGAGTGAGTGGCTGCAGTACAGGCATTTAACCACTGCACCACCAGGGCTGAGACAGACCATCTAGGCCTATATAGGCCCCACCATCCCTCCCTGCAGTGGCATGGCGCAGGCGACAGTGCTGGGAGAGCAGAAGGCGGACCATCTGGGCCTACTGGGCACAGTACAAGGTGTTGGTTTTAACCTTTAAAGCCCTATCACGTCCCTTGATTGCTTTAAAAAAGCTTTAAAGATGCATCTCTTCCGGCAGGCCTTCCCAGAGACCTCTTAAATCCCCAGCTCTGATATTAGTCTCTGATATTAGTAGACGAGGTTCTGTTTTCCCCCCAGCCCCTCAACACTAAGTCCCCCGGACCATTGGCCATACTATTCAAGGAATATTTGGTTTTATGAAGATGTACTTTTATATTGTTTTTAATTTTGTGCGTTGGTTTTAACTTTATTCTTAGTTTAAATCAATTTTAAGGGGTGGGAGGTTAGCAGTGGGTTATTGGATTGCTTTTAGTTTATGAATTTTTTATCCTTGTTGTAGCCCGCTCCGATTGTTTGAACAGAGGAGCAGGCTATAAATAAATAAATAAATAAATTATTATTATTATTATTATTATTATTACATGGGCCCCACCATCCCTCTCTGCAGTGACATGGTGCAGGCGACGGCGGTGGGAGGGAAGGAGGTGGACCATCTAAGCCTATAAAGGCCCCACTATTCCTCCGTGCAGCAACCCCCCCCCAGGACCACCTCACCTCCGGCAAACATGTGGTGGCAGTGGTGGCAGTGGAGGCCGCAGAGGACTCTCTCATCTCCTCCACCACCATCTGGGGTGTCCTGTGTCCTTCCGCGAAAGTGGCTTGTTTGTATGACTTTGCCTTATTGGGGCGGAAACCAGCCGGGAATTAGCTGTATTGCCTACAACTGTCACTAGGAAATGGAGCTGGGAATAGTCAGGGAGCAGGCATTGAGGTTGTGTGGGGGCAGGGAAGGTATGGCGGCCACAGAGTGAAGAAATCTTACAAAGGGAGAAGGGATCGATGTTTGATATCTATCCCTTCTTCAGTTCACTCTGTTTCCCAAAATAAGTTGGAGAGCGAACCAACCATTCCACAGACCCTCAATCTGCTCCTTTGCAATGCCAGGTTGGTCAAGGGCAAGGTACACATCATCCATGACCTCTTATTGGATGAACAGGCCGACCTGGAATTCTTCACTGAAACCTGTCTGGAGAGGTTTATCACACTAGACGGCAAACAGGATTTAAACAGGAATTAAACAGGAATTAAACAGGAAATGCCTTATGTTTAACATAGGGCATTTAACATGCCTTATGTTTAACATAGGGCATTTCCTGTTTAATTCCTGTTTAATTCCTGTTTAAATCCCGTTTGCCCTCTAGTGTGATAAACCTCTGGGAGAAGCCACGACGTGGGCGCAGGCTCTCCCATCTGGATACACAGTCAGTGAGCAGAAAAGAGAAAGTGGGTGGGGGTGGCGACGTGGCATTAGTCCATAAAAACGACCTAACTTTGATCAGGAAACAACCCTCATTGAGTGTATGTACCTCAGCCTGAAAACCAAGGATAGTTTGGGGATTCTGCTAGTATACTGGCCACCCCGTTGCTTAACAGATTCCCTGACTGAGCTGACTCAGCTGGTCTCTGAGTTGCTGTTGGAGTCGCCCAGACTTCTGGTTTTGGGCGACTTCAACATCACATTCAAGACCGGCTTCTCCAACCTAACTGGCGCAGCTTGGGAGTTAATGGACTCCATGACAAGCATGAACCTATCCCAGCTGGTCAACGGGCCTACCCATTGTGCATGTCATACACTTGATGGGGTTTTTAGTACGGAACAGGAAAGTCATGGATGGATCATTTCCTGGTCAAGACGGAACTAGGAGCCGCTGTCTGCCCCCCTGGGGGTGGCGGACCTATTAGAACAGTCCGCCCTCGAAGGCTTATGGAGCCTATCAGCTTCCAGAGAGCCTTAACGGGTTTAATGGTTGGTAATGCCGGCGACTCTGTCGAAGCCTTGGTGAACACTTGGAACACCTATATTTCTAAAGCTATCGACACAATCACTCCTGAGCATACTTTCCAGCCTGCTTCTAATCATAAGCCCTAGTATACAGAGGGGCTTAGGAGGATGAATCAGACTGGACAATGACTAGAGCACATATGGCAGAAGACTCGGCTCTTGTCCGACAGAACTTGCCATAGGAAGCATCTTGGTGCCTATTGGGAGGCATTGCGTGCAGCAGAGATCCTTCTGTTCTTCACGCATTGCATCTGCAGAGTCCCATCCAGCAGAGCTGTTTAGGATGGTGGGGGAGCTGACAAAGGTCACTCCTGTGCCAAACCCCCCTACTTGACCCAACGACAGCCTGTTGTGATGCGTTTAACACCCACTTTGCAGATAAAATCTCTTGGATAAGGGCCGACTTGGACACCAAAGTTTCATCAGAATCCATACATGAGGTGTCCAGCAACTCCATTGTTGTCACTTTGCTGGATGAATTTCAATCTGTGAATACCGATGACGTGGACAAGCTTCTTGGAAGAGTGTGGAAGACGACTTGCCCTCTCTATCCTTGTCCATCTTGGCTGGCCATCCGGGGGGGGGGACGCATTGGGGGTATTCCTACAGCATACAATCAATGCGTCCTTCAGGGAAGGCAGTGTTCCATCATGCTTGAAGGAAGCAGCAGTGAAGCCTTTCCTGAAAAAACCTTCCCTGGACCTCCTGGACAGAAACAACTATAGACCAGTACCCTTGTTACCCTTTCTAAGCAAGGTGATCGAGAGGGCAGTTGCTTCCTAACTCCAAGCTGTCTTGGATGAAACCGTTTATCTTGATCCATTTCAAGCCGGCTTCAGGACAGGATATGGAGTTGAGACCGCCATGGTTGCTCTAGCTGACGACCTCCGCTTGAGCATTGACAGGGGTAGTGTGACCCTGTTAGTGCTCTTGGATCTCTCAGCAGCTTTCAATATTATAGATCATTCCATCCCTTTGGATTGGCTGAGGGAGTTTGAAATTGGAGCCACTGCTTTGCGATGGTTCCATTCCTTTCTCTCTGGCAGATCCCAAAGGGTGAGGCTCAGGGACAGTTGCTCCTCCAAAATTGAGTTTAATTGTGGTGTCCCTCAGGGCGCCATCCTGTCCCCGATACTATTTAATATCAATATGAAGCTGCTGGGTGAAATCATCCAGAGGCATGGAGTGTGGTGTCATCAGTACACTGATGTACATCAGTACACTGATTATTATTATTATTATTATATTATTATTATTATTATACTTTATTTATATAGCGCTGTAAATTTACACAGTGCTGTACATACAATCTTAAATTAGACGGATCCCTGCCCTCAGGCTTACAGTCTAAAAGAGACAACACAAAAGGAAGAGGGGAAGGTGATGGGAAGGGGGTGAGGTCCGGTGGTTCTTCTCTCCCTCTGGGACCAGGACCAAGGCAGATGAACTGGAGGGAGGGCATAGCTTCTTAATACAAAGTTAAAAGGAGGCATCCTGGGGCGGATGGCACAGTCCTGGGAAAGCTTCCCTAAATAATATAGGGAAGTGATAACACTCAGATATATTTCTCCATGACCAGATCATCGGCTCAGACTTCAGATGGCGTCTCCCCTCTCAATGACTGTCTTGGAGCAGTAATGAACTGGATGAGGAAAAACAGATTGAAACTAAATCCAGACATAACAGAGGTACTGATGGTCATGGGCCCGAAACCAAGTTTGGGAATACAACTTTCAGTCCTAGATGGAGTCACGCTCTCCTCTAAGGACTCTGTTCGCAGTCTGGTGGTACTCCTAGATTCATTGCTTCACATGACTCATCAGGTGAATTTGACGGTCAGGAGCGCCTGCTATCAGCTTTGGCTGAAATGTGAGCTGTGCCCTTTCCTGGATACAAGGGATCTGGAAACTGTAGTATACGCTCTGGTAAACTCACGTTTGGATTACTGCAATGCACTCTACATGGGGCTACCTTTATGCCTAACCCAGAAACTTCAACTAGTACAAAATATGGCAGCCAGGCTAGTCACCGGAACATCTAGGACAGAACACATAACACCTGTGCTCAAATCTCTCCACTGGCTGCTGATTAATTTCTGGGCTCAGTACAAAGTGTTAGTTTTAACCTTTAAAGCTCTACATGGCTTGGGTCCATCTTATCTTAGGGACCGCCTCTTCCTGTATGATCCCCCCGGACACTCCGGTCCTCTGGGAGGAACCTGCTACAGCCTATGAAAACTAGGCTGTCGCAGACCTCCCAGAGGACTTTTTTTGCTACCGCTCCCAAGCTATGGAATGGTCTGCCAGACGAGATGTGTCTTGTTACCACCCCTGATAGCTTTTTTAAAAAACCCTTAAGACGTACCTCTTCCGGCAGGCCTTCCTGGAATAACTTCCTGGCTCCAAAACTCTGCAGTTAAACTCCCCAGCTTAATGGACCCATGCTGCCCGTCTATGCTGATTGAGAATAATTGGTTTTTATTGGTATTTTTACTGCTTAGATTGCTTTTAATTCTGTATTTAATTCAATTTTAAGGGGAGGGAGGTTAGGGATTGGGCTCTTGGAACGTTTTAACTGTTGTTTGTTTTAATTTTGTTGTACACTGCCCCGATTGCTGCGCAGAGTAGCAGTTTAGAAATAAAATTTATTATTATTATTAACATTATTAATAAATGTACAAAATTGAAATACTGTCCATTGTCTAGAGGAGATGAACTGCTAAAAGTCATATCTGGGTGGAATCATCTACATAAGAATTACAAACAGCTCCGTTGTCATTGACAAATTGTTATGATTAAACTCCATTAGCAGTAGCAAAATAACTTCTCTTGGAGTTACCAATGAAGTTAAAATTTCACTGTCATTTGTTTCATTCCCCACATGGCCAAGAGGGAGTGGCTCTGCCTGCATTGAGATCCCTCCAAACCAACTGAACAACAACAGAAATAACATCTGATACAAAATGTAGCCCTGTGACTCCAACACTATCACTTTCTTCTTCTCCTGTATGAATTTTTTTAATTTTATGATTCGTTTTTTTAATTGACTTTATTGTATTGATAAAAACAAATATACAACAGGTATTACACACAATCAAACATAGTAAAACACATACACATAAAAACAAACATACAATACATCTTTAAAAAAAATGACTTCCAGACCTAAAGCAATAGTTATATCTTTTCATTAAAGTAATCTTCCTTTTTCTTTTCTTTTTTTTCATTGAGTATATAATTCTGTAATTTTCTTAGTACTTAACATATTACAATCTGTTTGTAATTGGAAATTAAACCCTTTATGATTTTGTAAACACCTTTTGCTTAATGAAGAAGCCAGTGAAGCTTCAAAAACTTTCATGATGTGTTTTCCGCATTTTGTCTGGCCAATAAAAGTATCACTGTTTGGTGGATTTTGTATTTTATTTTATTTTGTTGCCAAAGTTACTCCTTAAAATATTTGTCAGAATGCTCTGTCAGCTTCTTAGCTATGTAGACACCTCAGTTACATAGCTAAATAGTAGCTCCCAGCCCAACTCCACTCCCTGGTCCTCATTTACAATTCTGGGATTGTGAAAGACCAGTTCCCAGGGCAGCAGCCACTGTGGATGACAGGGGTTTGTTCCCTTGGGAAGCAGATGACTGATATTCCCATCTCATCCTGTGAGAGATCACCAGTCCAACATGCAGAAGCATTCTCTGTTATAATTTCTTCTTGTGCCAGAAATCGCTCATGGGAGGGAAGGTGGAAACTTCAATCAGCTGCTTCCTGAGATAGACAGTGGAACATAGCCCTGTGGCTTTCAGCAACTTCTACCTAGTAAGTGGGAATTGGGGGAATTTCAAAGTCCCCATGTATTTCACACAGTACTGAATATGTACAGATTGGAAGATGAGCCAGTCACAAATGTGTAACTCACACATGCATAACTTCCTTATTGAATTCTGGCCAATGTCATTGTAGCAGATGCTAGAAACTACAGACCTGCTTCTCATGGATATTTGAGAACTAATACCATGGATGCCCTGTCATTCATAGTGTTCAATGAAGCATTTAATGCAATCATTTGCGCTTGAAATATGTCACGCCTAGTAAATCATTTTGCTGTTTGCCTTACCAGTGTCAAGCAGTTGTCAACTTGAACTGCAGTAGTCCTATCTTTACAAATAAGATGTAAGGATCTCTTCTGCAAACCTTTCTTAAGGCTAACTTCATTAAATCCTGTATACTGGGAGACTTGCAGGTGGGTTGCTAAGCAGCTTTTGTGTTGGAGTTGATACAGCACAAGTGAGTAGAGGATAGTAGAGGATATAATACATCAAAATTAGACTTCTTTAGCAACTATCAAACAGTAATACATTTGTGCATTTAAAAACAAATACATGCTGCAGATTTGTATTCCTTTCAAGACAATACTAGCCATCAGCTTCCTTCCACCCATCCCCCATGGACTTTATATAGTGTCATGTCAAGGTTTATAGCATGGGTGAACAACTATGGACTTCCATATATTGTTTGACTGGACATCTCACCAGTCCAAGAAACTATATACAATGGTGGACTATTATGTTTGCAGTCCAACAATATCTGTTGACCCATTTTGCCCACCCTTGACTTACAGACTTGATTCGGTATTCTTTGAGTCAGGGTATGCCTGGACTAAATCAATATTTGCAGGCACATTACTATAGTACCCTAGACATACCTGATCTCATCTAATTTCAGAAGCTAAGTGGGTTTGGCTTGGTGAATACTGGAAGGGAAACCACTAGGGCAATCTAGGCATCTCCAGGTGGAGCTTGGGAGAATGTGGCATCTCCTAGTAGGACAAGGAGACAATCCTGCTAAAACCTCAGTGATCCTGTAGCTCTTCTTCACAAGGTGACTCAATGTATGACTTGTTGCTGTCCCTTTCTCCCAGCAAAGACAGGATGCCCCTGTGACCAAGAACAGATTTTTAATAACAAAATATCTCCAGCCACAGGAAAAGAAGTCACAGCAGGCAGTCCTCCCCCCTGGACAATGATGGAAGGAGCAAAACAGACCTGGAAGGGGAATCTGTGGGAGTGGGAATAGAGATAAAGGTGTGTTGCTTCATCCCTGCCCTCACCCCAATAGGGAGCAGCACACCAAAAGCCCCCCCCCCTTTATTTCTAGGGGTGGGATGCCTTGCTGCTGCCCATTATCATCCCCTATGATAGTGTCACCCAGTGAGGTCTGCACTCCCTACACCTGCCTAGTGATGCCTCTGCTCTGCATAATGGTGATAGGAAGTAATACTTATGGCTTGGGCTTGGAGTCTCATATCTAGAAAAACTGGCTCCTGGTCATAGTTGTCCACCTCTGTTGTACCAGAAACGTCCATCCACCACCCATGCTCTTTTCTTGCTCTGTATTCTTTAAAATACCATCTAAAGGTTGGTACTGTGCACCAAAGAGGTTGTGTGCTCATACTTCTCCCCAGCCCTCCTTTTTTTTCACACAGAAGGAAGAGCACAATGGATTGTTGTAGCTCCTGCTGCTTGGTTTTGGAATGTATGAAAGTTTTCTTACAGGTCATTTTAAACCTGAACTTACCAAAATGTGCACAATTCAAATGTGGGAGAAAACAAAAGTAACACACATTGGTTGTAGAACAGATTTTGATTTGGTGTATATTCACAGACAAATCATTTTTCTGCACAGTCCCCTCTTTTCTTCTTTGTTCTTTCTGTCTGTTTAATCTATTGAGGCTACAGAACAAGACTGTTTTCTTTTGTAATAAAAATGTCTGTGGTGAATAGAGAAAAAATGCTAGTTAAACATTATTACCTTTTTTCCAGCCTTGTTTGATATAGAATTGCTGCACGTTGTTGAAGACAGAAATAAATCTAATCAGCATCCTCCCAGTTGGGTCATACGTTGCATACTGGTTAGAGTATTTAAATGATATGTTACTCTTTGATAAAGCTGCACATGCTTATTTACTATTCATAGCCATTGTCTTGATTCTCTCTACATATTCATTCATTCTGTTCAGGTGCCTCTTTTGTCTGATGACTTCTGCATGCAACAAACATTATAAAATTCCTTCTCTTGCCTGAAAATTGCCTGAAAATGTTTTCTGTGAGAGCAGTATAGTTATTATACCCATCTATGAGGCTTAGGAATGAAAAGCTCAGGCACATTGCATGGCTGTCACAACTACTGTCTGTGGCTGAAAGCTCCTATAAATTCACTACTAAGGCAGAAATTTCAGGCTGCCTTTTCAGCTCAAGATTCATTGCCAGGAAAAAATAAATTCATAGCTGTGTGAAGCTTTCCATCTGACAGTCAATTGTGATGCAAAAGGAGCAAGCACAAAGGATTCAGATGTGTGGAATGGATATATATCATGGCTAACATGGCAATAACAACCTACTGGACATATACTCTGTTCAGAAGCCTTTTTCTTCCACTGCTAGGTCAGAAATCAACATAACCACATTGGAAAATGTAGGGCCTGAACTAAACAGCCAAACATCACTAGAGATGTGGACATCATTCTGTTTTGTGTGATCTCTTCAGGTTATGTATTTATTTCCAATGGAGCCAATAAGGGGAGGCAGCTCTATTTGCTGCTAGCAACAAAGGTGGACCAGCTGATGTTCATAGGATGTATTAAGCTTCTGCAAAGAGGTGGTACAATATTCACCTTATTCCATGGATGTGTCATCCTTTGTTCCAGTTTGTAAGTTTGAGTTTTTTATGTCAACACTTCTATTTCATTGAACACATGGAAATTTCCTAGCAATTAGTCTGTGCTGAATTCTTACGTTACTCTTCCCCATAGCCATTGTCCTACTTTACCCTCATTTCTTCACTACAAGAAACCCTTGTCCTTTAAAAATAGTGACTCTACCATAACACCTATTCATCTGTACATCATGGACACCTATATTTCTTTGTAATCCAGTCTTGACATCCCCTGAATTTTGGGAGACATTTCAGCAGTTCAGCATTTGAAACTATACCTAAGGCTACGCTTGTTGAAACACTGCTTTTCTCAGCATGCCTGCTGAAGTAAAGTCACCAAGTGACATCATGTTTCCACTTTTTCTTTTTTCTTTTCATGTGTTGCTGTCAGAGAGTCAGGCATATTCAGACAGAGTGGAAAACTTTACCTACAGATTTTCTCCAGCCTTGTTAAACTATCAGTGTATACAAAGAACTCCTTTGAAGCTGAAGCCTGAACAATACTGTTTCCACATGACAGACATGAGAGTAGACATTTGCTCTCACTGTATGAACATTTTGAAGCTGTGGGTTTCTTTACAACTAGGATAGAAGGCGAGATGTTTTACCAAAGTGTACACTAGTGTTCAAAATAATTAAATATAAAATAAATCCTAAATATGGGTCCTGATGTTAATATCAAGACTTAAATAAAGGCTATATTTTGAAGCTGTTTCATTTATTGTTAGAATAGAAGGTAAGAAGATTTCCCAAATTATATACTTGTGTACATGATAAAAGAATATGAAATAAATCCTTATGAAATTTGGATCCTGATGTTAATGTTAAGACTTAAATACAGGGCATATGTAGTTATAGGAAAGAATATATATAAGGACACACAAAGATCAGCCTAGCACCAACACATCCAGGATCAGAAATGGGAATTCTTGGTCCATTTGAATTCTACCATTTTTCTCCATCTCTCTCTTAAAAAGAAAAGGAAGCCTGCTCAATTTGAGTCAATAAAATCATATCAGTACACTAATCCAGTAATCTAGTGTCTGTTTTGGACAATACATAGTAATTGTTTTAGCTTAATACTTAATACTAAAATACTAGGTACACTGAGTGTGTACCTAGTATTATAATTCTTCCAGTTACTAAAATAATAAGTTTCCAAAGCTATAAAACATTGATGAATTCAGTCCCCTAAAATATCACTCAAATAGTAAGTGCTACCTTGTCTCTCTTCTTTTTTATGTTTAATTTGCTGGGCATTTGTTGTAGTAAAGTACCCTGGGCTCTATGACATAAAATACAGTAATTAATATTAAAGTGATAAAAAGAATTAAACATTATGCAGATATGATGGAAAGAAGAGAATTGTTAAGCAGTCATGAATAATGCCCATGGTATTGTCTTGAAAAGAAATCAACAATCACTTTTTAAATTGATGCATTTTTACTGCCAACCCTTTCAAGATCTAGCAGTAAACTACTTTATTGTTTGGATAGCCAAATCAAATAGTAGAACAACATAAAACTAGTATAATTATTTTATTTGGAACAATAGAGATATCACAAATTGTGATGAAGCTTTCATGTTTCAGCTTGACTTTCATGCACTTCAAAGAAGAAAAGCTTGGGTTAACCCCATGTTTCTTCCTCCTCATATTGTGCAGATGCCTTGGATTCTATTCCCCAAAATCAGAATGAACAAGGTTATATCAACAAATCAGAGGAGCTAAAAAGCATGTAGCCTCAAACATGTGTTCATCACTGAATAAATATCACATCAATGTCAGATGGGTTGTAAATAGTTTTATTATATGAAATATAAAAAATATGTGGTTTTTGTTTAAAGGAATAGGGGTAACATACCTATCATAAGACTTGTTTTGTGCATATGCTTGTTCAGATTCAACAGCAACTTTTTTCTTCTGACAAAACAAATTGAATACAATATCAGAATTTATAATAAATGTTCATAACAGAAAAATGTGATAAACAGGAGGCAGATATCCAGCATTATTAAGGACAAATGGACAAAGCTAGTCCTCAAGATTATATTAACAGAACATTCCCTTGCTCTCAGGATGCAGTAACAACATAACATTCTAAAAATAAAATACAATTGTAACTAATGTGGTTCACCTCTTAAATCACCTTACAAAACATTTGTTATTGTTAACTGCAATCAAGTCAACTTCAATCTATAGCAACCCTATGAATGAAGGACCTCCAAGTTACCCTGTCATCAACAGATCTGCTCAGTCCATAGCTGTGGCTTTCTTGATTGACTCTATCCATCTTGAATGCAGTTTTTCTCTTTTCTGACAGCCTTCTACATTTCCAACCAATCTTTTCCAGTAAGTTCTCTTCTCATTATGTGTTTAAAGTCCAAGAGTCTCAGTTTTGTTATCTTGTTTTGTGGAGAAAGTTCAGGCTTCATTTGCTCTAGGACCCACTGATTTTTCTTTTTTGCTGTCCATGGTATCCATAGAACCCTTCACCAATATTACATTTCACATTAATTAATTTTCCTCCTATCAGCTTTCTTCACTGTCTTCCTTTCACAATCATACATAGAAATTGGCAATACAGTAGCATGAACCATTCTTATTTTAGTATTCAGTTATATATTTTTACATTATAAAACATTCTTGTTGCTGTTATAATCATAGAATCACAGAGTTGGAAGAGACCACAAGGGCCATCCAGTCCAACCCCCTGCCATGCAGGAATTCCCAATCAAAGCATACCTGACAAATGGCCATCCAGCCTCTGCTTAAAGACCTCCAAAGAAGGAAACTCCACTACACTCGAGGGAGTGTGTTCCACTGTCGAACAACCCTTACTGTCAGGAAGTTCCTCCTAATGTTGAGGTGGAATCTCTTTTCCTGGAGCTTGCATCCATCATTACGGGTCCTTTTATCTGGAGCAGCAGAAAACAAGCTTGCTCCCTCCTCAATGTGACATCCCTTCATGCATTTAAACAGGGCTATCATATCACCTCTTAACCTTCTCTTCTCCAGGCTAAACATCCCCAGCTCCCTAAGTCATTCCTCATAGAGCATGGTTTCCAGACCCTTCACCATTTTAGTCACCCTCCTTTGGACCCGCTCCAGTTTCTCCACATCCTTTTTGAATTGTGGTGCCCAGAACTGGACACAGTATTCCAGGTGGGGCCTGACCAAAGCAGAATAGAATGGCACTATTACTTCCCTTGATCTAGACACGATACTTCTATTGATGCAGCCTAAAATTACATTGGCCTTTTTAGCTGCCACATCGCACTGTTGACTAATGTTCAACTTGTGGTCTACTTGGACTCCTAGATCCCTTTCACACGTAGTTTCATTCAGCCAGGTGTCTCCCATCCAATATATGTGCATTTCATTTTTCATCCCTAAGTGCAGAAAAAGTGCATTTTTCATCCCTGTTGCATGCCTTCAAGTCATCAGTCTTCGATCGATGCTAGGGTGACCATATCTTGGGGTTTTCTTGGCAGGATTTGCTCAGAGGAGGTTTGTTGCTGCATTCCTCTGAGGCTGAGAGTGCATGACTTGCCCAAGGTCACCAAGAGGGTTTCCATGGCATGGCAGGGATTTGAACCCTGGTCTCCAGAGTCTTAGTCAGACTACTACACCACACTGGTTCTCATTATTATGGTTAAAAACCATTATAGACCATTAATAACATAGCTACAAAGTTTGGCATACCTGTTCTCGTCTGATTCCTGTGACCAAAAGGATTTGGGAGCAACTATTCCTACACTGCTGTTAATATGCTACCTTACTAGAAACAGATGGAAACTTTGGTGGTTTGATGTTTATTTCGTTGTAAATACGTGCTTAGAGTTACATGCCTTTTAGCACCTTTTTAGTTCCCATCACGCCCAGGCACCATGGTTGGTGAGGGAAGAGCAGGTTGAGGGAGCTGCTCCACTTGCTTACATTTAAGCCAAATAATCACTGGTGTAAGACGTATTCGTCATGGATCCACTACTGTATCTAGGAAGAAAAGCCTGAGAGACACTTGAAGCATGTTCTGAAGGAAAGGAAAAAGGATAGTCCACAAAGAAATATTTTTCTCTATTTTATTTCTCAATTTTAATTCTTGTTCAGCAAACATAGGAGTCAGGAATAAAAAAATTATAAGCAAATTCAATAGCAAACTGTGTTGACATGAAGGGTGAGTTTTTAAGGAGTGAAAAACTGCTGAAGATACTCTTCCATGCTATCCTATTCAGTGGCTGTTCATTTTGTTGTTCTTATCATTTCATGCCAACTGTTTTTTCTTTTGAAATTGCTCTTGACTTTCTAGAGCAGTGAATTTGCCAGATGGCCAAGGAAGGGGGGAAACAGATGGCCCCAAAGGGGCAGCTTTAAGCCTCCCCTCCAAAGATCGATTGGAGCCATGGCAAACACATACCACAGCCCCAATCCGCCTTGAGGATGGCTGAAAAAGGAGCAGCGAAGATCCACTCCTTTTTTGGTTACCAAAAAACTGACATTTCCTGCCCCGCTGTGGCTTGAAGCCAGCTGCAAGCCACTCTGGTAGTGTAAACGCTCATGGAGTGTAAACGCTATACTGCTGGAGCATCTTGAAGCTGCCCATGTCTGGGTGGCTGCCTGGCTTCCAAGAGGCTTCAGGGCATCATAAGAGCATGTGGCATGTAAACACTACACTCTGATGATGTCCTGAAGATGTCTTTTACAGGTCATCTGTTCTGATCCAAATAACTGGCTATGTAATGATGCCAATGAGGGCAAATGAAGCTAATACCAATCTAGTACTAAAAAAAACTAGTTTATTGCAAATGCTTGTGGTAAGTTTGCATGGGAAGTTATTTTGATTGAAGTTGTGTATCCACCGAGCAATTTGTTTTTGGTGCTAGATAGTTTAAAATACTGGAGACCATCTAGTTCACAGTGTGGTCATTGTTTAAGGTATTGGCCACAAGATATTTCTCCTCTGGAAGCTGCCTCTTTCTACTTCAGACAGGAAACACAATAGGACAAATCACAGGTTTCATTTTCAGTATGCTTGAACAGTGTTTCCTTCAAAAATAGGGAGTTTTTCAGATCTACAGCACTTCTGACTAAATAGCAAATTATGCTTCATTGGATATACTTTCCCTGTGTGTGTGTATGTGCCTTGAAGTCATCTCTTGACTTATGGTGGCCCCATGAACTTCATAGGGTTTTCTTAGGAAAGGAAACCTCAGAGGTCATTTTGTCAGCTCCTTCCTCTAAAATATAGCCTACAGAACCTGGTGTTTATTGGTAGTCTCTCATCAAAATAGTAACTAGGCTGACCCTGCTTAGCCAAGATCAGACAGGATCTGGTGCCTTTAGGGTATTTAGGTCTACATGAGAATATATCCACCATCTAATTATGTTCATAATTCACCTGAAAATAACCCATGTAAATGCTTTGCAGCACCATTTAAAAACAAAACAAAACAAAACTCCTGACTGGTAAGGAATTAACCTGAACCAGCTCTTATGCTTCTGCCTGTATAATATGTGTATTATTTAGATAGGGCTTGATACAAAAAAATGGATACCAACAAGACCCAGTGTACTATCTGAAAGAGAACTTGGAATTAGTCCATCTTGAACTAGATTTCAGAAAAGTAAGGACTTTATCAGACAACAGAAAATGGAAGTATAATGCAATGCTAATCATGAGGTTTCACGTTATTGCATATGAGTGCATCTCACACAATTTTGGGCAAAAGGGAAGTCATTCCAAACGCAATCATGGGGTTTCATGTAATTGCATATTAGAGTATCTCACACAATTTCAGGTAATGGGAAGTTATTTTCGGGCAATGGGAAGTCATTCTGAACGCATTCCAAACACAATTAGAATTCACATAAATTCACTAGACAATTTATGTGAATTCAAATTGGCTCCATTCGAAATAGAGAGAAATTCTTCCCGTCTGATAAACTCCTTAATCTTCTAAGCTCTGACCTGAGAACTAGGCAATGAGGAAGGGAGCTACAGCACTTAAGAAAAGACACATTTCCCCAATGTTTGGCATTTAGGATGCTGGGCTGGCCTATACTAACCTACTTCTGTTACTTGTGGTGAGATGGAAATCGGGCAGTGCTGGTCCTATATGTTTCACTGGCTGAACTGGGGAACCAAATGGTTCCCATCCCATATACTAGGGCCAGTGCTTCAAAATTTCATGCTCAATTTTTGAGACATCATCTCTTCTTGCCTTTATCTATTACACAAGTTTCACTGTCAGAGGAGCCTGGTTTAGTTCACAACATAACAGAACTTGGCCTCTTTCTAGAATGTGAGTGGTCAGAAAGAATTTATTTGGGAATCCACTGTTAAGCCTGTGAAAAATAAAACTCGAACATACAATAATCTTTGTGGGTTTCGTACATCTCTAAGTACACTTTTAATCATTCATCAAACTCTCAAGTGAACATATGACTGCACTAAAAGCCACTTTGATTTATAGCTGCTCAAGCTCTAGTTCACAGTGTGTTCTTCAGTACCCCTTTTTAAAGGGAACCTTGTAATTTTTATATGCTATTTAGAAAACCTCTGGAGTAGCATTATTAAAATGAAAGGTGAGCAATCTTCTCTCCCACACCCCCCAAAAAATTGGGCACATGGTTCAGAATTTTATGTGACCAGCAAGACTTCTAGAAGCCATGGCTACTAAAGTCTATTTTTTTATTTCTCTTAATGTGTTGAGTTTCTTGTGTGAAGGAAGAAAAAGACAGGAGGAAAGACAAGACATTTTGGCATTATGTGTAGGCTTATCTGTCTGGTATTTGTAAGCTCTACAGACAGTTTAATAAACATCAGGGTCTTAATTTCTCTCCATATGTGTGTGTGTTCTCTGAAGGCCAAAGAATTAAAGCATTTATATAATCCTAAAGATAATTAATATTAACATGGTTACATTCTACAAAAAATAGTAATAGGTAATTGATGAGTCTACTGGTGGATTTATGAATTTTTATTTCTTAAATGAGCCTGGAAAAATTACACTTTCATGTAAAAAATTATGGGCCTAAGTCCTATCCTAAGTAGATAGGACTGAGTAAATAATACAGTGAATAAGGTAAGAAGAAAATATGATAGGGGGAAAGCTGCTATACTTTCTATAACAGGAGTTGATGCAACTTGAAATGAAGAAATAAGTTTCAGTATTTTGTTGTTGCTGTTGATTTTGTGGTTTTTGTGGAAATGAAATAAATAAAAGTTAAAAAAAGAAAGAACAGGATGGTTTCTAAACAGATCAGATTAGTTTGTACTTTTTGGAAAGCAACTCTATTGATCTGATTAGTACAAAATAACTTTCCCATATAAGAAAGGCCTCTGTGAATCCATCTATCCCAAATACCCTTATAATAAATTCAAGACTCACAGAAACAAATCATAAGTTAATGATGTCAGTTACAGTATTTTTTGTAAAGACCAGTAGTTAAACTAATGTACCCTCTAACTATCCAGATTTGGCAGTGACAGTCCTGATTAATCTTCTGTCTTCCTACAATTTCATTTTCCATGTTTTGACTGTGGGATCTCAAAAATTCTGCACCCTCTCTCCTCCCCTTTGCTTGGGGGAAGTTTAAATGTGCTGCAATGTCACTCTAGCAATGATACATACCTACTTTTGGTACCAAATTGCATCTTGAAAAGGACTAAAATTGCAACTAGTTCCACCCACCAAGTCACTTGGGCTGCTTAAGTGAAACATTTGAAAAACACTGGAGAGTTTTTCAAGAGTTTAGACTTAAACTTTTAAACAAACCAATTACTTCCCAAATCAACTACTGTTTTTCTGCTATTCTCACTAGTCATTCCTCAAGTTACCAGGAGCAGAGGAGGGCTGAGGGGGCAAAAGAATGTCAGTTACAACCCACCAACTTCAACCAAATTATCATTCCTATAACTGTCTAACAATAGCAAATAGAACTGTTGTAAAAGATAAGAAAGCCATGTCAGTTCTTATTCCTCATATAGTTTAAGTACTCCTACTAATTTGCCAGCTCCCCAAACTGGGGGATTTTTGCAGAGATAATGGGGAGTAACAGAATGTTAGGGATGGGAATGTAACCTGCAGACAGTGTGGTGTTTCCAAGCCCCACAATCTCTGCCTGCAAATGATAGAAGCACAGGGCTAGTTCCAGTGTGAGTTGGGCCAAGGTCAGAGAAGGTTGTGACTATTTTGTGTCTCTACTTACAAGTATCTTACCATAGACACTATCACTCCCAAGCATCCTTTCCAACCCGCTTCAAACCACAAACCTTGGTATATGGGAGATTTTAAGAGAATGAGGCGGGCTGGACAACGACTAGACCGCTGCTGGGGAAATCTCGAAAACCAACCATATAATATCTGTCCTAAAATCACTCCATTGGCTGCCAATTAGTTGCCGGGTATGGTACAAGGTGTTGGTTATAACCTTTAAAGCCCTACATGGCCTGGGTCCAGACTACTTGTGGGAGTGTCCTTTTTATCTGCTGCTCCTAGGCTACAGGAGATCCATCACATTACCACTCTAGAAGTCTTTAAAAAGTCTGTTAAGACAGATATTTTCTGTCAGACCTTTCCAAATTAGCCCCCTCTCCATTGATATTGATGACCCCCGTCTACTCTTAGAATGACAGAAGTCTCACCTCAAATTACCTTCAATTTTAGGTCATTTTAATTTTTATTATTTTAATTAGTATATTATATTTACACTTATTTTATATTGTTATTGTTTTAGTTTATTACTTTTTAGTGTTGGGAGGGGGGTTGGGGTAGGGGATTAATAAGAAATGTGAATTTTAATTGTATATTGTATTTGATTATTATTATTCTGTTTGCTGTAACCTGCCTCGATCTGCAGGGAGAGGCTGGCTATAAATCATCATCATCATCATCATCATCATCATCATCATCCCAATTACCTTCCCATGTCCCCAACTTTAGGTCCCCTGCATAGATTTTTTTCTGAGAATGTTTCATCCCCCCTCCTCCCCTTAAGCGTGATATGTATAAATGCCCAATTTGCAAGACTTCCTTGTCATTGGGACAAGCAAGTTCTTGAATTTAAAAATTCTGGATAGTGAGGAAAGATTGATATCCCTCCATAAGTCCTTGGAGTCATATATAATAGAGAATCACACCATGTATATATTAAAAAAGCACATACATCTTGGTGCTGTGCTTCAGTTTTATGATTTACTTTGACATCTTCATGGATAAACAGTGCTTTGTAAATCTGTGATCATTGTCACAGCCTTGTTTGTTCTGGCCTGGGGACCTCATCTAAGAAGATAAAAGGTTTTCATCAAGAGCTGACAGACAAGCTATTTGCTCAGTGACAAAAGCTAGGCTGAACTAAAAATATGTTCAAAGAAAATATAAAAAATATATTTTAAATGCTTAAAAAAAACCCAGCCTGAAGTTGACTATGTATTCTCTGTGTTCTTGACAACATACAACTTATTTTGTTTGTTTGTTTGTTTGTTTGTTTAAAGCATTCATATCACCCCATCCCTAACAAAAGAGGTTCAATGGTGGTTGAGAGATCAGTAAAACACAAACAATATAAAATATATAACAAAGTCTAACACTCAAAAAATTGTATCCTGTTACTGAAATACATAGGCATTGATCAACCTGTATGTGTCTCTTTTTGGATGGTAGATATGAAGGCTGATATTCCATTCCCCCCTTCACACTTACCAAAGCCTCCCTCTCTATCATAGTCATTGGATACTCTCTCAAATGGCTATGCCTGATGAAAGTAGTGTGGGATGAGAGGGATGTTTGGCTATGTCCTTGCAGCCAGAAACAAAATGACTGCATCATCTGTTTAGACTTCTGGAGAACCCTGGTGGCCAGGAGAGGATATAATCATTTTGTACCTGGCTATAGGAACATAGCCAGATCCTTCACATGCTCTCCTCCAGGCATGGAACAGCCATGGGGTGGCTGTAGCAACTCTATGGTAGGCCCAGGAATCAGGTAATGATTGCAGCCTGTAAGACATTATACCAAAGAAGAATAGGAAGTTTATCACATTGACTTTTGCCTCTGTTATGGGGATGGGAACGGGACTCTCAGGAGCACGCCTAAATGGATTTTATCGCACAGGCAAGTGTCCACAAAAAGGTCCCATTCTGTCACCCACCCCCATTCAGTGCTGGGAAGCATCATTTTTGAAAAATGGAAAACTTTTTTCGGACAAAAATGACGCTTCCCAGCACTGAACAGGGAAGGGTGATGGAATGGGACCTGTTTGTGGACATTCAGGCATGCTCCTGAGAGTCCTGTTCCCATCCCCATAATGGAGGAAAAAGTGAATGCAATAAACTTCTAGGACAGAGAGAAAAAAATAAAGAAGAAAACAAAGGCATAGATTTTAAATCTTATATGGATCTAATTGTGGTCAACTGAAATGCTGTAATGATCACAACTTATCCAGAAGTGAATTGACCTTCTTATCATGGCCAACAGAACTGAAACAAATCTACGGTGGTCCTGCTACTGTCCCTAGAAACTTGGTGGAATGGTATATTGGATTTGTATTGGATACAGGATATAAGGAAAACATGGATAAGGAACTTCAGGTTTAGGGCTAAGATTACCAGGTTTTAGGATGCTGGTTGAAGTTTCTGAGAATGGCTATGCTTCCTACAGATGCAGAGACAAAGCTCAGGGGAGCAGCACTGGAAGAGGAAAAAGTTTAGTCCCTCCCCCCCACCCCCGGTCAGGTAATTTCAAATCCTGGGCACTCATCTCCACACATTTCAAGCTGGTGCCAAAGCTCACTGACTCAGTGTGAGTGGTTCTACATGTGTATTAGACCTGCATGAATACCGGCATATCCAAAAGACAGGAGTGAGAGGACATGGCTGAGAAAGAGACTAGCGGGTGTCTGAATCTGGACCCCATTGTGCCATTTCAAGCAAGGTAGGGAATGAAAGGGCAGGTTCACAGTTTGTCAGTTGTCATGTTGTACCCACCTTGGCTGCAGTGGTACAAGGTTTAGGGGGGGGACCCTTATAAGCCAGCACTGAGCCTTCCAGAAATCCCAGAAGCAGCTTAGAGCTTGGGAAAAAACTCTTCCTGTAGCAGGTGTGCTGTTGGTAAGGCTTTGGGGGCTGTTGATCCAGCAGGAATGGCAACCATCACTGCAGCCATTGGGTACATTTTGTCATGTGCTGGGATAATTTACAAAGATTCCCTGTGTGCCTTTCCCCCACAATCAGCTGGCCTGTTCCTAATAATTGCTTGCCTCCCTTTCTGACATCACAGAAATGCATGCCTGTGACATCATAAGGCTCTCACATTTTTGACCTTGAAATCTCAGGAATGGATGCTGCTGACCTGGCAACCCTACTTAGAAAGATGTTTTTACCTAAAATAAGCAAAGTACCACATGGTTTTGAGAATTACATTGGATGTCCAATGTACAGGTGCTGTATGTTGACATTATTCTCATTAAAGTAACATTTGAATAGGTCCCAATATGTGTGTCACTTTCAAATAATACAATATTGTATTTATTTTAGATCTGTGGCATCCCTTTTCACTTGATGTTGCTTTGTTTGGCTTTATCATAAACAACCTGGACAAATTTGCAAATGCATTGGCTTTAGGTTTCATGCAGAATGGGTACAAGGAATGCCAGCACACAGACTTTAATAAAATTAGGCAGAAAGGAGGGGAAGTAGTTGGAAAAATGGTCGATTTGAAGAAATACAGCCTTGAACGAAAACACAGGCCAGAGAAGGAGGAATAAAAGCTTCAACACTCCAAACCTTGGCTCTACTACACCATTTTTGCTAGATCAGTACCATAGCTGATTTCACAGAATGACTGGAATTGTAAAGAAATGAAAATTCACCTCCCTTTTATTTATTTATTTTTTGTCTTGGCTGAGTTAGCTGTAGGAAAAATTGGAAATGAGGTATCTGGGTAAAATATACTCCTGACTTAGAGCCTATGGTATTTTCATGTATTGCTGCTTGTCTTCCTTCTACACCTATTGAATTATTCACACCTTGTTCTTTTTCTCCTGCTCTGCTATCATGCACATTCTCTCATCTGTCATGAAAGGGTGATGCCTATGTCTTCTGTATTTTTTAAATGTAATACCCATTAGTAATTGTAGTGCAACTCTTTGTCTTGTTCCTAAATATACAAGTTTTTTTGGCTCACTTCAAAATCCATGAATCCAGGTTTGGAGGTGGGTTTTCATATGCCAAAAGACTGGCCACAGGTCAAAAATGAGAGAGAGAGGTTTCTTAACACGTCAAATAAAATGTATTTCAGTATAAGCAGTCCACACATTCAACAAAGAATCATGAATGATCAATATGTGTGTGCATGTGCCTTCACGTCCACTGTCAATTTATGGTGACCACAACTTTGAACCTTCATAATACCCCTACACAATATACAAAATAGAAATTATGTCGTAAAAAATCATAGAACAGTTCTTAATTTTCAGTATTGTAGTGAAACAACTATACTGGAATTCACCAAACATTCTTATTCTTTATCCTGTTAGCAAAAAAATGCTGAAACACAGATCAACAGCAGTGGTGTAAGTCTATGTCACAGTAGTAATTTATATTTGAAGGAATTGTAGTAGACTATTGAGTCAAAAGTAATAGTTTTTGTCAAAAACTGTAGGATCATAGGTTATAGGATGGGCTCTCTTGGAATTTATAGTCTCCATTTCATCTTATGACTTCCTCAGCTACAATATTACAATCAAATACAGATATGATACCTGCACCAACACAGCAGCATACTCAAACCATCTGATGCCATCCCAAATGGTTTGAGCATGCTGCTACATTTGCTTATAACATAATTTCTACTTTGTATGTTGTTATCTGTCCACTGTCATTCATCAGAGCAATTCTATGTATTTCATGGGGTTTTCTTAGGCAAGGAATCCTCAAAGGTGGTTTGCTTGTTCCTTCCTCTGATGCATGCGTGTTAGTTGGAAAATTTAAGCATATGGCTTCATCACACTCCTGTCACTAAGAAAAAAAATGGTATGTGAATCAGAAATATGTGTATAACCCAGTACATGTGATATCTCCAATTTGTTTTTAAAAACCACCACCAACAACAGAAATAATTTAAAAAGAATCTAAGAAACAGGGCACCAATCATGAAACAATGTTTAAGGACTATGTATCTACATATTTTATAGTGGCTGAAAAAAGACAGATCAGGCATTTGCCTGCTTGCACATATAGGTAGGGACAGAAGTAGAGTTAACAACCTAAGTTGTGCCTGAAAAATAGAAGTGGTCTTGGAAGGATGTTAGAGCTCTGCACACTGAGTACAAAAGCTGCAAGAGGGTTCTCTGCTTCAGCTGGACATGGTTACAGAGCTCCTGTGGATAGGTTGTGTTTACAGTTCTTGTCTTCAACCAAACAGAGATTCAGAGGCCTCTTCTGATTTAATTCTAGGTGCTTCTCAATTTTTGGCATGTCAGGCTTATATGTGTACTCATGTTCCCTATGCACAATCAGGTAAACACATGAATAACACTAGTGTTCACCTAGGATTAGGGAGAGCTGTATTCAAGCAGACATTGAGCCATGAAGCTTATTGGGTAACCTTTTGCCAATCCTCTCTCAGGTTTAATCTGCACTGCAGAAATGATGGGGCTTGACATACTTTAACTGTCATGGATGGATCAATGCTATGGAATTCTGAGATTTGTTGAAGCATCAGAACTCTCTGAGAGAGAAGGCTAAATATCTCGCAAAACTACAGATCCCAGGATTTCATAACATCAAGCCATTTCAGTTAAAGTGGTGTCAAAATGCATCATTTCTGCTGTGCAAGTTAGATCGCAGGGGTAGTATGAGGGAGTAGGGATGTGAAATGTAGTCTCAATTGTATTGCATTTCTCCCACCTACATAGATTCTCTACCCTATTTTATTTCTGCTTTTGACAATTTGTTTTGAATTCTTATATAGAAATGTGTGTATATTTTGGTAGACATGTTTCCTAATTTACCTTTGCACACAATTTTTCATAATTCACACAGATTAAAGCATTTTGTGCATTTTCCAAGCATATGGATATTTAATGTTGCATGTGTATCTACATATAATTCAAAAAGAAAGAAAGACTCTTATGCTCCTTATATCCTGCCGGCAATGGAAAACTGAATTATACACACTTGGATTTGTTTACAGGCTTGCTGATTTGTTTACAGGCTTGCTGGATAAATTGAATAAATGACAATCTCTTTTCCCTCTTTACTGAGATGTAGAGGGAAATCCCTAAGAATAGTCCTGAGCACCATGGAGGAAAAGATATACATAAATGTAATAAATACTTTAAATTAGTATGCTGTACATGCAGAGCATAAAATGCATGTGTCTCTACATGCAAGAAATGGGTTACAGGTTGAAATTTTGTATTTGTTTCTGAAAGTTGTCTATGTCGTGGATGATTCATATGGTTATCATATCAATCTAATATCATGAAAGCTGACAAGTTGCAGAAGAACATACATTTCATTCTGCCACTTGCTTAGATTCAACATAAGCCATTAAGCAGCCTGAAAGCATGACCATTATAAATATGTAAATAATATCGCTTTCTTGAATGCATTGTAACATATAACCTGACCTGGAAAGGAGTGCCACTAGCTTCAGAACAGGCTAGTGATTGAACAGTATTTTAAGGGCTGACAACCTTAAATGATCATGCTTAGGAATTTAAAACCTACACCAAATGCATATATGGTCCAGCATTTTGTTCCAACAGTAACCAACCAGTTAACTGTGGGAAGCCAACAAGTAGAACATGAATACAATGTCACTCTCCCATCTGTACTTCCCCAGCATCTGATATACGGGATCATAATGTCTCTGGTACTGGAGGGGATTACATGGGGGGGGGGGCTGGGATATAAAGAAGGCATTGCCCCTCCAAATATGAAATATGAGATTAATAAATTTGAATTACTACTATGACATAGACTTACACTACGGCCACACCATGAAAATTTACTAACAGTAAATATTTGCTGTGAGAGCTCTTGCTTCTTTGCATTAATGTTGAAGAGCCTATTCAGTTTGGCAGCTATCATGATCCCTTACTGTATCAAATTCCGTAGTTTAATTGTGGAATACATCCTTTTATTTATCCTGAATCTTCCACCACTCAGCTTCAATAGATGACCCAGAGATCTATTATTATGAGAGGAAGGAAGAGGCTCTCTGTCTCTCTCCACTTTCTCTACATCATGCATAATTTTGCAATGCTACATCATATCTCTCTGCAGTCACCATTTCTGAAGCTAAACAGCTCCACATGTTGTAATCGTCACTCGTAAGGAAGATGCTCCAGTCCCTTTATCACTTCCTTTTGGAACTTTTATCCAATTCCTAATTATTCTTTTTGTGTGAAGTGGAGAACAGAACTATATGTGTTATACATATAGTGTAGTACATATATACTATACAGTATTCTGACTATGATGGCACCATAGATTTATATAAAGGTAATGTGATACTGGTAGATATATTTTATCTTTCTCTTTGAATTATGCCCAATGTGAAATTTGCACAAATATATTTTTACGGCAACTTAAATGCTGGCACTCAATCAGCATTTAAGGTATCCACCACAAGGTCACCTGTCCACTCTTTTTGTACTAGATATCTTGCTGAAAATGAAGTTTCGAAGATTTCCTATAAGGTCAGAGGCTAAAGGGGCACCTGTACAAGACTTCTACCAGTGTCAGCTGAGATGACTATCTGCGTGTTTTGTGTGTGTGTAAAGAAAACAATTTCAACTTGAAACGTACTGTATATACTCAACTATAATTTGACCTCATATATAAGTAGAGGGCAGATTCTGGACCTAAAATTATGGATTTTGATATGACCCGTGGATAAGTCGAGGGTAAAATTTAGGGGCATGTAATGAAGGATGTAAAAGACAAAGCAAAGGGAAATAATTCCAAAAAAAACATACAAAATTCTAGCAGGCATAACTATTTGTGCTCATATGAAAGGCTGGATGGATGAGAGAGTAGAAGGGGGCAGTGCTTCCAGGTAAGATTAAACTCTTGCCTTTCACCATATATGAGTTAAAATACTGTACTTACATTGACCCATGGATAACTTGACTCAGGGTTTTTGGGTCAATTTTCCAACATAAATTGCTAGACTTATACATGAGTATATTTAGTAGTTCGCAGGTGTACTTTTTATCAGGCTCATCTTTCCACTGAGAGGTATTCACTATTCCTGCTAGTCACTTGGCCAATCCTCTGGTAAATATTATTAACTGGAATTGAATCAATGAATCCTATTCATATCCTAGGGTTGCAGAAATTAAAACCTGTGACAACTGAATAAACAGCTACTGAAGGTGCTACTCCACTAGAACCTTTTTAACTGCAGCATTTAAGTCAGAACATAAGCAGATATATTTATTAAATTCATATAGCATCTTTCCACCAAACAAAATATAACAAAATATTTATTTATTTATTTATTTATTTATTTATTTATATCCCACTTCTCCAAAAAGATTGAAGTGGCTATACACAATATACACAAGCCTCCAAAGTGTGTAGCAGATTAGTCAGACCATGTTTGGCCCAAAACACATGGGCCAAATAAAGAAGCTTCTGGCCACTTTAGGGGCATGGAATTTAGATGATGCATGCCCCCAAAGCGGCTGGAAGCCCATCCAAAGTTGTCCTAGGGGGTGAAAAACTGGTACAAAAAGCAGTCAATTTAGATCAACTCCAGGCTGGCGTGGCTTGGAACTGTGGTGGTAGCCTGCTTTGGGTCCTGGCCCAATTGCAACTGGAGCGGCTGGAGGCTTCACCTCTTTCTGAGCAATCTTGTTAATGGCCTGATGTAAATTCGTTCTACTTCATAAAACATCCGTAAGAGGACATAGTGATGACATAAAAGTTGTTAGATTGCTTTTGCAAGCTTCTAGTCATTAATTGGTAATTTGCTTGTTTCATAGAATCACAGAATCATAGAGTTGGAAGAGACCACAAGGGCCATGCAGTCCAATTTCATGTTTGTAATTTATGGCATCTACTCTCTTCCTGTATCATTGTAATCCTGCAGCTGTTCTCTTACATCTCTCTCCTCCATATGACTGTAGTGTATCCACACTGCCAAATTAAAGCAGTTTGATGCGATTTTGCCATTACTATATCCTACAGAATCCTGGGATTTGTAGTTGAGTGAAATAGTCAGCCTAATCTGTTAGAGAGCTCTGGTGCCTCGCCAAACAACAAATCCCAGGATTCTGTAGGATAGAGGGATGGTGAAGTGGTGTCAATGTACTTTAATTCTGTAGCATGGATATATTCTCTCTCTTTTTGATTAAAGTACAGTAAAATTACTTTGATCTGTTTTTGCAAAGAAGACATATTTTATTCTGTGTTAGACCCTATGTGTGTTTGGGTGGTAGCAGTGACTGGTTGTAATGCAGCTTCTGTTTTGCCAGTTTGTTTGCTAGAGAGATTCACTACTATCTGTCATATATCCTGAGAAATCTAAATTTTGTTTACCAGCATCACAGACTAGATTCTAAGATGAGTTCTATCCTGTGTTCAGTTAGATTTGTCACAAATGTTCTACCACTTCATAAAAATTTACTTGGATTGGGACCCTGCTATTTTTCTGTCTTCCCCCTTGTACTCAAAACCTGTCCAGGATGGATTGACTAGCATTTCTTTTATTTTTACACATTTTCCATGAGGCAGATAAGATGTTCATCTAATAACACATTAGGTTTTTTTTTTTTAATAGGAAAGAATTCTGGCTTTTTTGATAACATAAAAGTGATTTGCATTGCAAATTTTAATATATCTCCTGGGAATATTTCACAGTAGACATACATTTTCCCTAAGGATTTATCAGTGGTTAGTCTTTTAAATTTTCCCCTGGCATGTTGCTTATTTTATCATATGCAGCACATCAGTTAAACCCTTCTGTGGAACAAGGACTAACCGTCATTTGAGAACAACGACAAGGAGAGGGAAAGACCCCTAGATAGGGAGAAGGAAATTTCTGTAATCATTGCAGGACAAGAATAAAACTAGAGCAGTATGTGAAATTCAAAGGGAAATACAAATTATTTCCATCTGAGTAACAGATGCAGAATGCTTTTCAAGTCATTTAGACAGTGACTTGCATGCTTGCATAGAAATTCAGCAGGTTCAGCCTTTGCATTCCAAAAGTTTGCTTGTTAGAATTCCTTCCTATGACGTCTGAAGACAATCAGCTGCAGTAGAGAATACTAAAGACCTGAGTCCTACAGAAACAGATGTCTAATGTCTTGCTTCTGAAATTCAAGTCCACTAAATCAGATTTAGTTAAACCCCAAGGCTCAGGTTGCACAACATTTGTAAGCTGAGGAGACACAGCATTCCTGCCATCAGAAGATAACCTCCCTAATAAATTATCAGGATGGATAGGTAATTCTACAAAATGCTCTCCATTATGTGTGCTTAGATAGACTTTTTTTTTGTCTAGACATATCAACAGTCAGACAATGATCCCATTGTTTAGAAATGTCACAGCCATCCATTATGTGCTACACTCAGCTGTTGGATGTCATGCAGTCAGGGCTTCAGTCTTTTATTGGCCATGTTACCATCCCTTTCCTTTTCTCAAAAGTAAAGCATAACCTACATGACATTTTAAGACAGTTGCAAGAATGGTATATCTTCGAACTAGACTAAGTAATTGATCACAGAATCCAGGGAAGTGTGTAAAAGGCATACAGAGCCAGTGACTTGACACAGGGTAACAAGTAATGGAAGCACTCTCATTGCTTAATAGTGAGTCAGTAGCACTAGCATGCTGAATGCTCTAGTACAGAAGTAACTCTTTTACACAAGGGTCAGTAGTCCAAGGACAGTTGCAGGGTGGATGTGTGCCCCTGGAAAAACTATATGTCTGGGGATATTTCCATATGCAGACAGCAAGAAGCTGACTATAATTGTGGCCATTTGCATGCATTTGATAAAGTAGGTTGAAATTTACAAAAGCTCATGCTTTCTTGTTTCCTTCAGTCAGTCTCAAAAGTGCTACAAGGTTCCTTTGCATACTGATTTTTCAGACTAACACAGCTATGTCTTTGAATTCTATGACTATGAAGTCTTTTTCCAGAGCTGTGGTTCAAACCCTTCTGGAAAGTCTGCATTGTGAAATTCACAATGAAGACACCTGATTCCTCTAAAAATTGCTTTGGAGGTAACAGGAAGACCTCAAGTCAGCTCTCACTGTCTCTGAGTATCCCCATATTTAACAGAGTGATGGTATTTGTGACCAATCTCACAATAGTTGTTGAGAAATCCTGGAGAACAGGAGAAGTCCCAGCAGACTGGAGGAGGGCAAACATTGTGCCCATCTTCAAAAAGGGAAAAAAAGAGGACCCCAACAATTATCGTCCAGTTAGTCTGACATCAATACCAAGAAAGATTCTAGAGCAGATCATTAAGCAGAGAGTCTGTGAACATTTAGAAGCCAATGCCATAATCACAAAAAGCCAACATGGGTTTCAGAGAAACAAGTCATGCCAAACGAACCTGATCTCTTTTTTTGATAAAATTACCAGCTTGGTAGATGAAGGGAATGCTGTGGATATAGTATACCTCGATTTCAGTAAGGCCTTTGACAAGGTTCCCCATGACATTCTTGCAAATAAGCTTGCAAAATGTGGGATAGACAAGTTAACTGTTACATGGATTTGTAATTGGTTGAGTGGCCGAACTCAAAGGGTGCTCAACAATGGCTCCTTTTCATCCTGGAGAGAAGTGACCAGTGGGGTCCCACAGGGTTCTGTCCTGGGCCCAGTGCTGTTCAACATCTTTATTAATGATTTGGATGACAGAATTGGGAGCATACTTATCAAATTTGCAGATTACACTAAACTAGGAGGAGTAGCTAATGCCCCAGAGGACAGGATCAAAATTCAAAATGACCTGAATAGACTAGAAAGGTGGGCCAATGCTAACAAGATGAAATTCAACACAGAGAAATGTAAGGTTCTGCACTTAGGGAGGAAAAATGAAATGCACAGATATAAAATGGGGGATACCTGGCTGAATGAGACCACATGTGAAAGGGATCTAGGAGTCCAAGTAGACCATAAGCTGAACATGAGTCAACAGTGCGATGCGGCAGCTAAAAAGGCCAATGCAATTTTAGGCTGCCTCAATAGAAGTATAGTGTCTAGATCAAGGGAAGTAATAGTGCCACTCTATTCTGCTTTGGTCAGGCCCCGCCTGGAATACTGCGTCCAGTTCTGGGCACCACAATTCAAAAAGGATGTGGAGAAACTGGAGCAGGTCCAAAGGAGGGCAACTAAGATGGTGAAGGGACTGGAAACCATGCCCTATGAGGAACGCCTTAGGGAACTGGGGATGTTCAGCCTGGAGAAGAGAAGGTTAAGAGGTGATATGATAGCCCTGTTTAAATATTTGAAGGGATGTCATATTGAGGAGGGAGCAAGCTTGTTTTCTGCTGCTGCAGAGACTAGGACGCGGAATAATGGATATAAATTGCAGGAAAAGAGATTCCACCTCAACATTAGGAGGAACTTCCTGACAGTAAGGGCTGTTCAACAGTGGAACACACTCCCTTGGAGCGTAGTGGAGTCTCCTTCCTTGGAGGTCTTTAAACAGAGGCTGGATGGTCATCTGTCAGGGATGCTTTGATTTGGAGTTCCTGCATGGCAGGGGGTTGGACTGGATGGCCCTTGTGGTCTCTTCCAACTCTATGATTCTATGATTCTATGAGAAGATTACTGAGACAATGAACTATGAATCACTTTGAGTAACCATGAAAATGTTTGTTTTCAGCAATATGCTACAGAAGTAAAAAAACAAAAAACAAAACAGGCAGCATTAGCTGACTGGAAAAGAAGAAAAGAGATTTCAATGAAATATTTATTAATGTAGTTCCCTGCAATGCGATATTCTTATCTGACTGCTAATTCAGGCATACAAGTTGGATTCAATAGGCCATTGGACTGGTTCACACCAACTTTTTTTAGAAACTAACATTTGCTAAGAAATGTCTTTGAGGTGAACGATTACCTGTTGGAAGGGATTAGCCTACTTACAGCTATCGTTAATGCACAGCAGCTCTCTCTGTGCATTCAACCTGCAGTCTCCTCCATCCTTTACTATTCCTTTCTCCTTTCATGCTTGCAAAACAAAAAAGGCATTCTGTTTTGTACAAAACAATAAGCAAATCACTTTCTGTCTTATAACATTTATTTTAATTTGTGTTCCACTTTTCCAGTGTAATTGTGGCATTTGAAAAAATATCCATGCAACTCTGTAAATATATTTCTGGAAAAAAATGACCTTTTAATAACTATCAGAAGCCATCTACATGAGATTTTTTCCCCCAGCTATGTGACACTGTTCCATATAATTAGCCAGTTGAACTGCATTTGAGAGTACCTTCCATAGCTGTCAGACATTCTAAAGCCCAGCCTACCCAGTTGTATCATCACCTTCCTAGACAGGACAGATTATAAAAGACTTCCTGTCTAAGGACTTTGTCTGATCAACAGCATTTTTTTCTAGGCCTGATGAGTTTCAACATGATGTTCCTCCTGGGGCTTATCTACACTGGTTGGAAACCCCGTACTCACCCCATAGCTACCACAGCACAGTTTCCCAGTCCAAAATGACTACAATAAGGGTACATCCAATGTAGCAAGACCTGGATAAACTGGAAGAAAAGGATGGTCATTCAACAATCACATGTCCTACAGTATGAAGTATTTGCAGCTACATGGGTGTGTCCTTGTTGCAAATCTAGATTTTCCAGGCAAATGCAGAGAAAAAAAGACCGTTCTTTTTTTCTCTGGATATTTGGAGAAAATCCCCACATTGACTGCAAATTCTGAGGAATGTCATCTGCCTGGGTCACAGTTGCTACAGCATGAGTATGAGGTTTTGCACTAGTGTAGACAAGCCCTGGGTCTCTTTTAGCAGTTGCCTGAGGCCAAGCCTGGCATGATAACACACACACAAAGAACCACCACAATATCTTATAATGCACTGATATAGGATGCAATCCAACACCCCTCAGTATAGCAGGTGGTGATATGTTGTACCAACACTATGCGACCCCCATACAGAATAGCATCATTGTACAACACATATCTATTCCTAGGTGCTGTTGCGCAATATCCACTGTGCAATGAGCAGTGCAAAATGCATAACTGCAATTTCACCGTATACACAACTCTGCTCCTGTCACTGTCATCAGTTGTCAAGGAGCCCTGGTAGCACAGTGGTTAAATGCCACTACTGCAGCCACAACATGGTGAGTTTGATCCCAGGCAGGGCTTCAAGGTCCACTCAGTCTTCCTTCCATTCATAGGTCAGTAAAATAAGTACCCAGGTTGTTGGGGGCAATTGGCTTACACATTGTAAACCACTTAGGGAGTGCTAGTTCACTGATAAGCAGAATAGAAATGTACTTACTATTGCTATTGCTATTGTTCTGTGGTGAATAATTCATGCCACATGCATAACACAATGTGTGCATGCATATCTCACTAACAGAATGCCAGCTGCATTGGGCCAGGAATTTATGCCAGTTGTTGTTATTGTGTGCCTCCAAGTCAATTTTGTCTTATGACAACCCTAAAGCAAACCTATCATAAGGGTTTCTTAGAAATTTGTGTTGCAAGGTTTTGCCATTGCCATCATCTGAGACCAAGAGAATGTGACTTACCTAAGATCACCCAGTGGGTTTTTATACTTGGACAGGAATTTGAACTCTGATTTTCAGAGTCATAGTCCAATACTCAAATCACTGTACCACACTGCCAAACGTTAAATAATTTCTTGACATGTGTTTAAATAAATAGTGACTTTCCAAATTCTCATCCAGTGGTTCTAGTGTAGTTGGGGTTGAAAACTGGATTTAGGGCTTTGTCTCCATCATTTGTTTATAGTAGAGACTAAGCAAGGCTAGACAGAGAGCATCAAGAGACAAATATGCTATTGTTCTGGTGCTAATATGAACACTAGATAACAAAGAAACAGGGTGCACTTTCCTTATAGCAAGAAAACCATTCACAGTCCTTACATGAATACTTGGATGCACAATCAATTTCAAGTTTTGAATCTTCATAGTCCAATTACAGTTTGAAAACAAGGGAAGGGGAATGAGGTATAACAGTCTTTAAGGTAGGGACAGAATGTCCAAATAGGCAAAGTATTAATTTGCTATTTATTTTTGCATGACACCAGTATTCAACTTTGTCCATTCACTATCTAATGTATGACCTGTTCTTTTTGGTCCATATTTTCATGACATTACAGATTATTATGTTGATGAATGAAATCTTAATGTTACAATTTGGCATGTGGAGTCTCCTTCTTTGGAGGTCTTTGAACAGAGGCTGGATGGCCATCTGTCTGGGATGTTTTGATTCTGAGTTCCTGCATGGCAGGGGCTTGGACTGGATGGCCCTTGTGATCTCTTCCAACTCTAGGATTCTATGATTCTTTGGTCCGTTTTACATTGGCAAAAAGAGGTGTGTTGAAGGCTGCATGAAAGCCCAGCCTTTAGATGAGAAAAAGGAAAAGTGTGCCATGAAAACACTATTTTGGAGTTTTAAGGGAGAAGAAGTGCTTTAAAAAGGAGCTGGCCAATTTTACATTGGCAAAAAGAGGTGTGTTGAAGGCTGCATGAAAGCCCAGCCTTTAGATGAGAAAAATGGAAAGTGTGCCATGAAAACACTATTTTGGAGTTTTAAGGGAGAAGAAGTGCCTTTAAAAAGTAGTTTGATTTCCCCACTACTTTTTTAAAAAGGGTGCAGCATTGCTGGCCTGTTTTACACGGGCAAAAAAAGGCGCTTTTAGGGCTAAAAAGCCCGCATTTAGGGTTAGGGAGGGCGTAGCCTTTACACCCTCCCTAAGCCTAAAACGCATGGACGCCGCCATTTAAAGATGGCGGCGTCTACACGGTGGCGCCGTACAAGCGTCATCACGTGCGCAGCGTTTTGATGCGCTGCACACGTTTTGACGCTCTGGCGGCGCGGGAGGGCGCCAATCGCGCCCTTCCCTCGCCGCAAAAAAAGAGCTCGATCCCGGAGCTCTTTTTTGCGGCGGGTCGTTGCGGCGGGATGAGGCCTCTGGGGCTGCCCGTGTGGCAGCCTAGGCCTCATCTCGCCGCTAGAAGGGGCGAGTTTGGACCGCCCCTTTTAGCCAATGTAAAAAGCACCCCTATTGCATCTAAAGGCTAAGGTGTAGTTGAACGGTTAAATGGGGCTCTGTATCTTTAAAGCGCCCATTTAAAGGCAGCGATACAAGTGCGGAGGGAGGGAAGGTGCCAAGACAAGAAGAGACCTTCAGAGTCCGGCCAGAGTGCGCCTGCACCTTCCTTCACCTCCTCCCTTTGGTTGAGAGAGTGTGACTTCTAGGGAGACAGCAGGGCACTGGAGGCGCTCAGCCAGGCCAGGGCAAGCTGGCAAGAGGAGGAGGAGAAGGGGAGGGACCTGGAGCACCTCCGCTGCCCTGCTTCCCTGCAAGTCACACTCTCTCAGCCGAAGGGGGGAGGAGAAGGCAGGCCCAGGCACACTCTGGCCAGGTTCCATGGCTCTCTCCTGGCTGCCTTCCTCCTCCCTTTGGCTGAGAGAGTGTGACTTGCAGGGAGGCAGGGCAGCAGAGGGGCCCCATGTCCCTCTCCTCCTCCTCCTCCTCCTCCTCCTCCTGTTTCCAGCTTGCCCTGGCCCAGCATCAGGAGGACCTGGAGCACCACCGCTGCCCTTCCTCCCTGCAAATCACACTCTCTCAGCCAAAGGGAGGAGGAAGGCAGAGGGGAAGGAGGGAGGGAGGGAAGGAGCCAGGAAGAGACCCCCAGAGCCTGGCCAGAGCACGCCTGGCCCTCCTGCTTCCTCTTCAAAAAGAAGGCTGGAAAAGTAGGACGTGTCCTGGCAAAGGAGGACGTGCCTGGTCAACTTGGAAAAGGGGGGCCTCTGCTCAAGAATGGAGGACATATGGGAATCCCTCCTGGACAGAGGGCTGAAACCTCAAGACAACTCAATATAATGCTCTGACAGAACACAGACTACAACTCCCATGAGCCTTTGCTACCATTTCCCAAGATGCCTTAATTTGCAACAGAAAGCCGACCAGTATGTTCACATGTGATGAATTCTTTCGTATTGACTCTGCATTTTCTTTTTGTGTAGATGCTCTCTTGTTTTGTGTGTGATGAGCTTGTGCGTAATCATGTGCATTTCCGAACTGACCTCACTTTCTCCCTCTTTCGGAATGGTCCTGTACTCCCCCATGTGATAAGCTCCGACTGTATGGTGTACCTGCGCAATTGCGCAATTCGCAGCCAGCAAGGGAAAAAAATGTTTAAAGCGCGGCTAAAAGCCACGTTCCTTGCCGCCCATGTAGCTGCTCCACCTGTGTTTGTAGTGTTTTGACAGCTTCCCATGTAGTTGCTGAGCCACAGAAAAAACCTCAGTCTAGCTGCCCTGTACTTTTTAAATGCACACCTGGGGCTTGCTGTCTAGCTGCTAAGCATTAAGGAAAGTGCAACTTCATGTCACACTTTCTTGCCAATGTAAAAAGCCCCAACGATTCTATTTACATTGGTATGTTGCTGAAAACAGTCTTAAATTATTCAGGAACTGTCTTATATCTTTTAGAGTTATTTTTATTGTGTTCTCAGTTCTTCCTTTTAATGTTATTTTATTAATATCTTGCTTTTAATCAGTATGTTATTATAGTTAGCACTCCTGTTTTTGTTTTTTTTATAAAAACACTCCTAAATTCTGCACATCTAAAATGCATTGGTAAAAGTAATTGGATGTTTCCCCTTTTGCATTGCTTGATCATAGAAGCCTCTAAAGAGAAGCTGCATCCATAAGGTGAAGGTATGTCTCCTTATGACCCTAATGGAAAGGCATTATGGGAGATGTCCCTTAGCTGCCATAACCTAAAAGCAGAGAGACCTAGTTAGGAGTTGCCCAAAAGGAGAGATCCTTCACACCTTGGACAGGTTTATGACTTTGTGACACTTTGCAGATACAAGCTATTCTGGTATCAAGTGTCCCATCGATGAGGCTTTCCCATCAATGAGGCTTCCCACAGATCAAGTGAAGTGTAAATTTAGTTTTGTTTTGATGTAGGACAATAACCTCTGCTGAGGATGTGACTAGAAGCCTATTTAAACTCTTGCCATTTCTTTGTTCTCTGTCCTGTCTTGGAATCTCAGACAGACCTTTGGTTGTTTGGGGCTCTATGCAGTTCCAACCCCCCCCCCTTACCCTTACCTTTTCCCTCTCTTGAGTTCCACATTGGCAGCAGGAACAGGCAGGCACCTTGACAGCCTGCTCCCGTGTGGTTCCACACAACCCTTTCCCTATCTCCCTTCATGATGTGGCTGCATCTACCTTGATTCCAAGGAATCATCTCAGGTGAGTATCTACCATTAGAAAAGGCCTCATGTTCTCTTTCCCACATTTCCTCCCTTTCTTCTATTAGTCTTATGTGATTGCATGTGTAAATGCATGTGTGTGAGTGTGTCTCCCTGTACATCAATAAACTAGCTTAAAATCCAAAGACTTTGCCTTTGCGTCAGTTCCTGGGATCTCTGGTCACTCCGTAAACACTCTGGGATTCAAGGTCTAAAAAGGTTACTTGTAAGAAGCCCTATATTGATGTGTTGAGCTAATTAATATCCCCCAAATTTGAACAATTATCCTTACATCTGAGAGCTACATTTTGTGGAAAGGTGGGATTATAAATAGCAAAAATTAATATATGATCAGCATGATGAGGCTTTGCATATTTCCAGAGTAGAATCACAGAATCATAGAGTTGTACAATCACAGAGTTGGAAGAGACTACAAGGGCCATTCAGTTCAATCCCCTGTCATGCAACAACTCAAAATCAAAGCACCCTTGACAGATGGCCATCCAGCCTCTGTTTTAAAACCTCCAAAATCAAGACTCTACCACACTCTGAGGGAGTGTGTTCCACTGTCAAACAGCTTGTACTGTCAGGAAGTCCTTCCTAATGTTGAGCTGGAAATTCTTTTCTTGTAGTTTGAATCCACTGCTCCATGTCCTGTTCTCTGGAGCAGCAGATAACACGCTTGCTCCATCCTCAGTATGACACCCCTTGAAATATTTAAACAGTGCTACTACATCACCTCTTAACCTTCTCTTCTTCAGGCTAAACATACCCTGCTCCCTTCGTGTGTCCTCATAGGGCATGGTTTCCAGACCTTTCACTATTTTGGTGGTCCTCCTCTGGAAACGATCCAGCTTGTCAACATCTTTTTTGAATTGTGGTGCCCAAAATGTACACAGTATTCCAGGTAAGGACTGAGCAAAGCAGAATAGAGTGGCATTATTACTTTCCTTGATCTAGACACTATACTTCTATTGATCAAAAGTCTAGGTTGCTTGCCTTCTTATTTGTGTGTTTGTTCTGTGATTAATAAGTCCAGATGTTAGTCCTGCAGACATTCTGAAAATCTTGCAGGACCTAAAGGAAATATTTAATAGACGTTTTTCAATAATCGTTCTTTTGTGCATTTGGTTCTGATGGTGAAATTTGGACCCCTGGGCAAAATGCCAGGAAAAAATTGCATTTGAAATGCATCTTTAAAATACAAATTCTATTATCAAAAAGTAGCTCATAAGTTTAAAATTTAGCTTATTTACAGAGTGGCAGAAAGTATTGTAATCTTTCCTTAAACTGAACCAGCTTCTACCTCTTATCTACCAGAAGCATTAATATTATTTAGTATTACATATATTTGAAAAATATCTCCCATCCCTCCCCAGCCAGAGCCTTTCTCAGAAGAAACATTATGATATAATTTTCTGATTCTTTTATAAAATCTTATATCTATCTTTTTAGAAGAAAAAAAACCACTCAATGTTCAGTGGGATTTACTTTCAAGTAAACAGGTGTAACACTGCAGTCCCATAATATAAGCCTGTGCATGTTTGCTCAGAATTCAGTCTGACTGTTTTCAATAATGGAACTCCTGTGTGCATTCACTCCAAAAAATAAACAGCCACTGAATCTGAGGAAGTTAGTTCCCTGAAAGTGAATATAGAATTGTAAACCTAGGTCAAGATTCTATGATTTTAGTGCATTTTTCAAGATATTCTGATATTGACTTAGCAGTTTTCTCATTCAGAATATATTTACATGTCTCCTCAGTAAGAACACTGGCTATGTCAATCTCTTTCATCTCCTAAAATGGGAACCTTTCTGCATCTGTTGGCCTCTGTTCCTTGCAGACAGCCAGGAGCTGGAATCTTTCTAGCTCAAGCTTCATTCTGTAAATCCATGTTGAGAGATTTTCCTGTATGCTTGGTATTCCAGGAGGTTGTCATACCTTTTGTTCTCACATCTGGCCTGGTTCTTTGATGTACCTTAATATTTTCACAGATCTCTTTTTACAAAAATGAGGTTATTTGGGCTCCATAACTTGAGAGAGAGTATGTACAGCAGTTAGAGGTCCTGATTAAGGAGCAAGAACACCAATGATGTGGAGAAACAAACACAAAGCCTTATCATGGGAACTTGGTTATATTATAGGAAATTTACTCAGCACTAATCTCATCTAGCCTGATTCTAGGAGAAATTATGCAAATAAATATTGTACAAATAAGTATATAAAAATTAATATTACTTCAATGATATTTCAGCTCCTAAGGGTTCTTGGGCTTGGTTCGTTCTCTCACCCATACATGCACATCGCTGGCTCTTGAACTGCCACCTTTCCACTCTTATGAGAATTAGAACTGGTTACTTTACTTGACCACTGAGCCACTGTGTCCCATTGTGGGAAAAGGGGGAGGTATAAATAAAGCAATTGTTAGCTTGATTAACTGAAATATATTTTTACATATTATTATTCTATAATAGCCATCCCAGCGTGAGTCTCTCTACAGGCTAGATGTTTTGGTTACATCAACCATAACCAACATGGCCAGTGGTCTGGGTACTTATGTATTTACTTTATTTAAATGCTGCCTTTCTCCCAGGATGGGACCCTAGGTGGTATGATGGGGGCTTGTAGTCCAACACATCTGGAACGATCCAGGTGGGGAAGGGCAGCTAATGTAGTGGCATCATCTACAGTACAATATTTTTTTTTAAAAAATGTTCAATTGAATAGCTTATTGGAAGTTACATCTGGTATTAAATGATTTAATACCAGAATGTCAGTTTAGGTGCAGCTGTCACTTAAAGCATCACAAATTGTACTTGTGAAATTTTAAAAGAATTCTAGAAATAGTACCAGTGGCTCTGAGTTCTTTTGCTTGCAAAAGAAAAACAAACCTAATGCTTTCTGACCCTTCTAGTCCTTTGCTTCTTGGAAACTATTTTTGGCATCTGTTCCTTTGCTATTCATGATCCCACATGTCACTGTGATGTATCTAAACAGGAGCTTCCTGGTTCCAAATATGCAACTGGCTAATGCACAGTCGGTTTATGCAGGCAAGTTCAATTTGCATAAAGAACACCACACAAGAGTACATAAAATAGTTATATTGCATTATGTAAAAACCAGACATGTTTATGCCATGGCAAACCTGAGAGATGAGAAAACACATTCTGGTGACACAACTATGCCTAGGGAAAACTTACGTGAATTTGGTCAGGCCAGTGGAATTAAAAACAACAACATTATTTGCAATGTGTGGCTACTGAGAGAGTTGTGGCTTGGCTTTCTAGGTAAGATATTCAAGCAGGATTTACATGAAAAGATGTTTCAGGCTAGAAAAGAAACAGACAGCAGTGGCTGTGAACAAATTACTACGAGTAGAAAGGAGTTTTTTGTTCTGTTTTTTTTTTTTTAAAGGACATAAGCTTGCTTAAATAAAACAAAGAAAAGTTTGGCTTTCAGATGGAGGGGGAAGCATATATGATTGCTTTTTAACATAACTTGCTTTTTCAAATAATTTCTTCCTTGATAATTGTTGAGCTATAGTTCCATAATCCCTGACCATCAGTTATGTTGGCTAGGGATAATTGAACTAAGAGACCGACAACTTCTGAAAGCAAAGGTTTTCCATTCCTGCAAAAAGACTCTTAAAATAACACCTGACTTCTAGCTGTGTTTTCTTAAACATTTATCCACTTGCTTGTTCTCTCTTTTGTTTTAAACAGCTGCAATTAGCATTCATAGCCCAATTATATGGTTCACTAATATCAGTCGAAGGAGCTGGAAAATGCTATATAACAAAAAGGAGCAAATTTTCTAATGTTTCCCATGAATAGTTTTACATATATTGAAGAAAGGGACTGGGAAATATGTGATTTTTTTTTAAAAAAAGTGTAGTGAAAATAGACTATATTCCTTACTCTGGAAGGAGTTTTAAAAGCCACCTATCAAATTGACAAGGAGAGGTACCAATTTATAGCAGAGTATTTAGCTTAGGGGCTGTGCTCTTAAATACTGCGTCACAGATATTATAAGTTCCTGTGAAGTCTTCAGGATTTGCAAGAGGAAATAAGATTTTCATATGCAAAAACAATTGTAGAACAAGTGGGAAAGGAGGCAATTACAGTGACAGCCCAATGAGCTGAATTTATCCTTCCACAGCTAAGGTACAGAGACCAGAAGCTCTTGAAGCTTGAAATCAGGGCATAGAACATGTGCACAGGGGACCTGTCCCATATCTACTGCTTACATGAAAGGGGAAACAGAAAATAACATCATCTAGCTCCGAATTGTTCCTAATTTGTCGTCACCAGTATTAAACATTCTTCTGGTTGTGTTTCTGTCAGCCCCCTGGTTTTCTCTACTGTCAACTGAGAGAGAATTTAAGTGTTATTTCCACTCCTGGTATATGGGAGAGATCCTGAAAAGACCTTACCTGTATGACCAATCAAGATAAAACTCAGCAGCCTACGTCCTGCTCCAATTAGTGTGTAGCATCTTCATAGTGCCCAGAATATCTTCACTGTGCCTTGTGATGGAAAGAGATGTAACTCAATAGTGGAGCAAAAGCTCTACATGAAAAATTCGCAGAGTCAATCCCTGATACCTCCATCTAGGGCTGGGAAAGATTCCTGGAGATCCACTGCCTGCATCAGCCAGTGTAAAGAAACATGGACACATGTTGGGGGGGGGGAGAGCTACATAGGGAGGGGTGGTACAGAGTGAGCATTCCCCCAATAAGAATTCTGCCCTCTCTTGAAATTTTTCTTCAATGGTACAATTTCTAGCACTAAAATGACTGAAAACTTCACTTAAGGATTTAGAAATAGAATCTAGGCATCTAAAGAAAAAGGACCAGGCAAAATTAGCAAAGGAAAGACAGTACAGCAAATATGAGTTCTCAGTGTGAAAAATGTTCACTGCTTCAATCTTTGCATACTAGAAATGTGAGGGCTTGAGGCAAAATTTCATTGGGGTGGATTTTTTTTTCTCCTCTGGAGAGGCAATGTCACTCTGAAACTACATCTCTTACCTCTGTTCTGTTTTGCTGTAAGACAGTTTTCTATGTATATAGATTACTGGCCTACAGGTGAGATACACTAACAGATTGGCAGACTCTGGAAAATGTCTTTTGAATGAAATATAAGTAATACGCTTGGTTATGCAATCAATCTCAATGGTTTCAGTTGTGTACGTATACAGAAACAAATTATTCTAATGTTCAATACTATAGTTAACTTGCCAGGTTTGTTTGCTTCCTTCCTTGCTTCCTTTTGGAAACAATATCCATTCTCTTAATCTTCTCACAGCATCTAACCATGCTTTCTGTCACTTTATAACAAATAGTTCTACTGTACATCTGTTGGTATGTTCAGGTGGCTTCTTATTGTCAGTATCTTGAGATGGAAAGTCCCAGCAGGAAAATATTCAAGCAACTAAGAAGAGATAATTTAATAGTCTGGCAATTAAAATAATAGCCCTAATTACACATGCAATAAACTACCAGGTTGCAAGTAGCTTGGGAGGAATTTTACTACTCTGCTGACAACACTGTGTAGGTTGTATCAGTTTCTGATTGTTAAACAAACTAGAAAGAAATCTAATTACATCAACATTTAAACAAAGAACTCAGCACACTCTTCTGAACATCCCGCTGTTGTGTGAATAACTTCCCCATGAAGATGCAATATCGAATATATGTATCCCCATAGTAATCTATTGCAAAAATGGTCAGTAATCACCCTTTAAATCCCATGAGATTAAAAGTATGCAGGAGAGGGAAATAGTGCCTTATCAAACCATATGAAAATGTGGAGATACAGTTCAGTGCAAATGTGCAAGTGATAGGCAAATGACCATGCTTTATGTATGACCAATATCAAATTCCATAACAATTCACTTCAAGCCAGAAATTACTGATATTGCCACTTAGTTACATGACTCTGTGAATCCAGAGCACCATGAAAAACATGATTTCTCCAACATGTAGTCTAGTTACATGAAGAGGAAATCAAAACAGACCTTTGGACAAAACAAGATTGGATCTGTAGCCTTTCCTGCTGACATTTGCATGTTCTTTAGGACAAATCATCCATGTGATCTTGAATCCTGGGTTCCCAACACATAGAGAAGTTCCATGTGGAGCAGATGAGCAAAATACAAATGAATAAGTCAGAGAATGCAGAACTGCTCCACAACCACCTTGCCTTCATCGTCTCCCAAAATGTAAGAATGGTGCTGAATTTGGTGAAAACTGTGGAACAAGAGAGGTAGATGTCATATAGGAATACCTAGATGCTTTACATTAATTAATTAGTTAATTAATTATATTCAGTCCAGGGCCAAATGGACTGCATCTAGGTACTAATGAAGCCTTCAGAGGCAAGCTCATATCCACACCTTCAAAAAAACGGAGGAGGGGAAGACTCTGGCAACTGCCAACCAAGTTAAGCTTCATGTTGATGCCAGAAAAAGATCTAAAACAGGTAATTTAACCATCAGTCTGGAGACATGATCTAACTGCCATTTTCAAATATCTGAAGGCTGTTACATGGAATAAGGCACAAGCATGTTTTTTATTCTCCAGAGGGTAGGAGCTGAATCAGTGTGTTCAAATCAGAAGAAAGGTGGTTCTGGATAAGCATTAAGAAGAATCAATGACTGCAAGGCCTGCTTGAAAGTAGACACAATTTCCTCAGAAGATAGGAGACATGCATTCACTGAGCAACACATGAAGAAGAATTCTGCAATTAAGTCCTGCAATGGTGCCTCATTGGATGCATAAAAATTATGAGACTGTGTATTTGTGTTAAGGTTAATAACTGATCTAAGAGTGGATGGCATAAAAACCAAGAAAAAGAGAAAAGAGAAAACCATGTCATGCCACACAGAAACCTCCTGCAGCCCAAGAACACAACCACTATGCTCACACTGTCAGCCCAGGTCTAGGATATTCATAAGTTATTCCCAACATATCTAGGCTAGAAGGGATTTAGATTCAGCTTCAGCTGGCCAAGTACTCAGATGGCTCTTAGTTTTGAAAGAGCTCCAATGTGTCCCTTTCAAAAGAAAATAATGGTAAGATATATGAATGTCAGTATGTTCAATCTGAATAATTAACATGGTACAGGATGGGGATTCTGAAGCATTAGCAATTTTTCTGCACAGGGAACACATGTTCTCTAAACTTTTGCTGAATTGGTGTTTGACTTCTCAAACTGAAGGAAATGAAAGCAGGAATTACACTTGTTAGTGACTATGTGAATTCACTAACAAGTAAATATGTTAGCTCAGTAGTAACATAGGCTTCATCTAATTGGTAGAATTCAAAGACATAGCCATGTTAGTTTGGAAAATCAGTATGCAAAGGGATCTTGCAGCACCTTCGAGACATAAGTGTCTCAAAGATACTGCAAGTTCATTTTGCATATTCTTAATTGGGTTATGGCCAGGAAATCATTCCAAAGTATGGAAGCATTTAATCATGTTTCTTATCAGCAACAACTATTGGGGTGGGGAATAGAGACCCTCCCTGTTTTCTTCCTTCTCCAGTTGTGTGGCAGGGTAAATCATATTACATGTAAGATTATAAAAAGTTCAAGTATGCAAACACTTTTGCTTCTTCCATCACTTCTGCCTCCCTCATGGTTGTGGAATGCCTATCATCATCATCATCATCATCATCATCATCATCATCATCATCGGGTCGGTTGAGAGAGTTAGGAATCGGAGGCACTGCTCTTCAGTGGTTCCGATCCTTTCTCTCTGACAGATCCCAAAGGGTGAGGCTCGGGGACAGTTGCTCCTCCAAAATCGAGCTTAATTGTGGCGTCCCTCAGGGCGCCATCCTGTCCCCGATGCTATTTAATATTTATATGAAGCCGTTGGGTGAGATCATTCGGAGGCATGGAGCTCAGTGTCTTCAGTACGCTGATGACACTCAGATATACCTCTCCATGACTAGATCATCGGCTCAGTCTTCAGATGGCGCCTCCCCTCTTAATGACTGTCTTGCGGCGGTAATGGATTGGATGAGGGAAAACAGATTGAAACTAAATCCAGACAAAACGGAGGTACTAACAGTTACCGGTCCGAAACCAGGATTGGGAATACAGTCCCCAGTCCTAGACGGAGTCACACTCTCCCCTAAGGACTCAGTTTGCAGTCTGGGGGTACTCCTTGACTCTTCGCTTCACATGACTAGCCAGGTGAATGCGGTAGTCAGGAGCGCCTGCTATCAGCTTCGACTGATACGCCACCTGCGCCCTTTCCTGGATACGAAAGACCTGGAGACTGTGGTACATGCTCTAGTAACCTCACGTCTGGATTTCTGTAACGCGCTCTACATGGGGCTACCCTTGTGCCTAACCCGGAAACTTCAATTGGTTCAGAATATGGCAGCCAGGCTTATCACAGGAACATCTAGAAGAGAGCATATAACGCCAGTGCTCAAAGCTCTCCACTGGCTGCCCATTAGTTTCCGGGCACAGTACAAGGTGTTGGTACTAACCTTTAAAGCCCTGCATGGCTCAGGCCCATCCTACCTTAAGGACCGCCTCTTCCCGTATGAACCGCCCCGCACACTTCGGTCCTTTGGGAGGAACCTACTGCAGCCGATGAAAACCAGGCTGTCCCAGACCTCTCAGAGGGCCTTTTCAGCTACTGCCCCTAAGCTCTGGAATGGCCTGCCGGACAAGATGCGTCTAATTACATCACTGGTTGGTTTCGAAAAGGCTTTAAAGACGCATCTTTTCCGGCAGGCCTTTCCCTGAAGGAGAGAATAAGTGAAACCCTTGCTCCCTGCTCTGAAAATATAAACAGCACTGGAAATTATTAGTGATCCTTTTACTTAATACTTACTTGAATCGATCTAATGCGGCCTTGCACACGGATTGTTCATGAAAATGCACTTTGTTTTAATAACTGCCGACCAATTTTAACTATGTTAATTTTAAACTGTCTAGATTTAATTCAGTTTTAAAGGGGGTGGTTGGGGTGGGATGTGATTGTTGTTTTTACTCTGTATCCGAGTATTTATTAGAGGAGCGGGCTATAAATAAACTATTATTATTATTATTATTATTATTATTATTATTATTATCATCATCATCACCACCTGCTTATTATTTTCTGGAACTTGCAGTGTGTGTGTGTGTCTGTGTGTGTAGTTTGAGTGCTTTATGTGTCTGAAAATGTATTCTATGGCCCGATCTAGACGGACACAAAGTGGCACGATAAGAGCTAGAAAGCCCGCCTTTAGGGTTAGGGAGGGCGCAGCTTTCACACCCTCCCTAACCCTAAAGCGTATGGACGCCACCATTTTAAAATGGTGGCGTCCATACAGATGCACTTTGAGAGCGTCATGTGCGCAGCTGCTAGACGTTCTGCGCACAGGATGATGCCTTTGCGCCGAGGAAGGGCAAAAATCATGCCCTTTCCACGGCGTAAAAAAGGAGCTCCCGTGTCGGGTCTTTGCCACAGCTTTTAGATAGCCATGGCAAAGACCTAGGGAGAAAGGGGCCATGGCGGAGGCCCCTTCCTCCCTTTGGCCCCGTCTCTTCAAGTGGGGTGCAGCGGGTGCCCAGGGTGCCTGCTGCACCCCGCTTAGAGGCTGCGGGGAACCAGCAGTTTGCTGCTTCCCCGCAGCCTCTGGAAGCGGCGGGATGGGGCCGCGGAGGCTGCCGGTATGGCAGCCTTGGCCCCATCCCGCTGCTTCCTGGGGCCGCGGAGGCTGCCGGTATGGCAGCCTTGGCCCCATCCCGCTGCTTCCTGGGGCGATTGCGAACCACCCCTTTTGGGTGGTCTGGAAAACCCCTATCTGCCAAATTCTGTTTGCATTTATAACAATAACACCACTTAACATTTTTATAGCATTTTCATTTACCTAGAGCACTTCACATGCATTATCTAGTTATATTCTCCTAACAAACCTGCAAAGCCACTGTTTATCCACCAAAACTCCCAGATCTTTCTTAATTACAATTTGTATGCCTTTTCTTTCTGTGCCTTTCTCATCTGAAGCTCCATCCAAATCGATAGCAATGGTACAGTACTCAAAATGTTTCTATCAGGATTAAATCTTCAACAGAAACCTTCCAGAATGAAACATAAATAAAAAACATAGCAACATTAACCCCCTGATCTCTTCTAGAGCTAAAATAAAAGAGGTGAAAATGATTCACCTGACCTTAGCCATTACAATTTTAAGACCACAGAGTGTGCAAGACTTGCCCAGCAGGGGAAACCAGAACAGCCCAACAACCTGAATGTCAGAAAAGACTTTTTGAATAAAGATACTTTTTAAAAATTACCCTCATGTTCTGGATGTCCTTTGCAGCCAAGTATCAAAATCTCAGTTTATATCATTTTAAGGTCCATAAAAGATGAGGTAGCAATCTGTTAAGACCAAATGTTAGCTCTGCATCAACACACAGGGAAGCCTGCAATCCCAGGGAGGCTGAGGTCAATTTCAATTGCACTGAAACCTAAGCTAACACTTAAGACTGAAGTATGAATGCCCCTGCATAACTTGTACTGTTTTGTACTGACATTATTACAGAGGTCAAGATGGAAAATGTAATTTGTCAATGCCCCACCACAGTGATTAAGACATTTATTTTTTTAATAACGAGAAGAAAAATTTAAACAGAAACACTAAGGAAGGTATGCAATTTTCAATTTTTTTATCAGTCTGTAGGCACCTATAATTATTTTTAGAGCTATTAGTTGCTTGCACAGAATTTTGAACTCCACCTAAAATTCATAACCAACATACTGACCATATGATTGTTTTAAGAGTAACAGAATATTGTAACTGTGAGGATGGACCTTGTTAAACTAAGGAATTTGTTATCAAAGATGTGGTGATGGCCACAAAATTTAACTACACAATATTTTGCAGTATTACATTGCATATTATGAAGAGAGATTAATTTTTGATTTCCATTTTAGAGAAATTTGATATAAATATTTTAGAGTATAATCCTATATATACCCACTCAGACATCAGTCCTACAGAATTTTGCTTGGATTACTCACAGGTAAATAGGTGTGTAACTGCAAGTTAAATCTTATGGGCCCTGGTGGAACATTGGTTAAATGCTGGAATTGCAGCAACAATGTTGTGAGTTCAAACCAGCAGGGCTTCATGTTGACTCAGCCTTCCATCCTTTCATAGGTCAGTATAATAAGATTCCATCTTGTTGGGGGCATTTGGCTAACATATTATAAACCACTTAGAGAGTGCTTAGTTACCATGAAGCAGTATAGAAATACGAAGTGCTATTGTTCATTTATACCTGGATAATGATAACATTGTTTCAATGTTAATGCATAATTTGAGCAAAACATATCAGTAAATATGTATTGATCAACTTATGCTAATTTTCTACCTGACCAAAATAGAAAGAGAGGAGAAGGCTTTTTTGATCAAGATGACTTTTGCTCTAAGAACTGACTTTATCCCTGAAACATTAGAAAATTGAGTTATTTGATTTGCATAGTTTCTCAGAAGAGATCGATTCTAGAGTGAATTATCAGTCATAAGTCCTATTTTACACATATTTATAAGAAATTCCAGCTAAAAGTGAAAAGAAAAAGACAGCAGGAATGCATTTCAAGGCAGGAAAAGCCTATATGCTCTAGCAGCCAATGCGAGGCACATGTTAAGAGTGATAACATATGGATGCTTCAGGTTTAAATATCTTCCCAGTTCTGAAGCTCAGCAGGTCTGTCTCAGTCTATCTTTCTCAAAGTATGTGCAATGAACAGTAAGAAAAGAGTTATAATGCAGTTTGTATGCCACAAAGTACCATAAAAAAATTCATAATGGAAACTATACTCTTATGTTTACTATGTTTACTATCACTTTTTGCTACGATAATGCTCACTTTTAGTGTCATAATTTACAAGCACGGGCTTCTGAGAGCTCCCTTTTATTGACTACAAAAGGGTGGAGATGAAGGGCAACCATCTTTGGTGCCTGATGGTTCATTTTTGTCTTAGGGATCCCTGAGCATGGAAAATGGCAGGAGTGGTGAGTCCATCAGGAACTGGTTGGCTGGAGGTGGAACTCCCTGGCACAGAGGTTAGATACCTTGTTCTCTGCACTCCAGCTAAGCCATTGGCCCATCTTCCTTCAAACCCTCCCCTCTTCTCCCTCTCCCCTCCTCAGTTTGAGTGGTACATGCTGGTAGCCATATTTTGTCAAGGCTACCAGCCATGTATTCCTGTATGTGGATGTTTTCAAAAATTTTGGGGTGGCAGTTTAGGTGTTAGGCTGGATCCATTTTGTTGGAAAGTGTGGCCTGTATGCCTCTTCTTTCCACTTCAGAGTTACCTTTAAGGGATGATGGGAAATGAGTTGTTTTGAGCAGGTCCAGCTCAAGGGGCTACCACCACCATCTCACCTTCAGGTGGTAGTGGAAAACATACAGCTTCTACTCATGTGGATCCCAGTTACTGCCACATTATAGCTTTACCCTAGCAGGGAGACTGGGGATGGGTGTCTTTAAAAGTTGTTTGATACACCATGCTGCTGATCTGTGCCCAGTGTCTAACCTTCAAACAGTTGTCTCCAATGAAGTTGCAGCCATTTTAACCCTATAATTGTGTCTTGCATGTTTCAAGCCCTCCTCCTCATTCTTAGTCCAGAAAATGTGTTTAGAGAGTTTGAACACCATCCTATTATTGGTAAGACTATGGCAGATTAATCCAAAGCAAGTAAAGTCTAGTCTTTCAGTGTCTGATATAGGAAACAATATCTTTATGTGCAAAGTGATCTTATAGCATATTTAATATTGAGAGAAAGAAGTTCGTAGCATAAGCTTTTGTAGAGTTGGGTCTACTTCATCACATGCAAAACATGTGTGTATGCGGGTTCAATTTTTAACTATGGCTGTGGAGGATAAATAGTTTGTTGGCACACAACATTTATTATAACACTAGTTAACACCCCAGCTGCACAAGGGCTCTCTTAATAATACTCTCTTAAGGAACTGGAGCAGTTTCAAAGGTATGACCACCAGCAGCATTACCCTCTCTCCCTGCTTCATGCAGAGAGGGAATGTATAGAGGAGACTCAAGGACTACAGAATCACCAAGAAATATCTTGCTATAGTTTGCCTGAAGAAGACTCTTCAGATTTGTTTCACATTTTGCTCTCCAACATTCTTCACAACTCAAGAGAATGCTCAGTTTCTGAAGCTGATAGTTATCACAGGAACAGCAACATTAGCTAACCTTTATCTCTCTTCATCCATAACCCTATAGTCATCTGAGAGCCATTCTGGAACTTAAACTATCAAAATATGAATAATCTAAGTTCTGAAAAATATAACTAATCCTCTGTTTTTGCAGGATTATTGTGTTTCAGTTATTTTAATTTCATTTGCTACTGCTCTCTGTCATATTATATTATACACACTCTTGATTCTAACATTCTTTTTCTGAATGGAACTGAGTTTCCATTCACTAGTAAGACAGCTTTTCTGTCTCCCTCTTTCTGTTCTAAACCTCAACATCCCTTGAAAATGTGCTCCTATGGAGTCTCCAAAAATCTAAAAAAACCCCATGGGTAGAATATGGCACGAATCGGATGGTACACATGAAAAGAGAGTAGTTGGAAGCACCTTCCATGAAAAAGTAGCCACTTGAAATTCACGCCATTTTCATTAGACAATTAGAATACATTAGAAATAATGTATTATTCTCTCATTTGATAATGTGTTAAAGTACTAGGGTAATTAAGAGGATAATCCATCTATAATGAGGAAGTTGTTGGATTAGCTTTTCTTTAAAGGTGAACATCTCAAAAATTGGCATTTTTTGGAGCATGTTCTGGATCTTTCCAACTCCCCCCCCCCCTTTTTCAGAGGGCATATCCTTTTTTTATATCATGAGTTATTTCTCCCTAAGTCCTTTAGACTGTCCCTCTTCTTGATCCTTTACACAAATAATGGTTTCTTTCACAGTGTCAGTGAACTTTGTTAGATCTTGGCCATTGGCTATACTGTTTCCTTACTGAAGAAGCTTTCTGTTTTTAAAAAACAAACAAACAGGAGTGGGCTGTTCTAATTAGGAAGCAAATAGCCCTGACATAGAGCCCTTGGAAAATTGGCATTTCACATACAAAAATGAATTAACAATGTTCAGCCAAAAAAGAATATTGTTTCTTTACTGTACATTGTATTCATTTAGCTTTACACAGTTTTTGTTAAATAAAGAAGGGGTTCAGGAGAAAATGCAAAACATGTTGTTGTTGTTTTTGTTGTTGTTGTTGTTGTGTGCATGCCTTCAAATAATTTCTGACTTATGGCAACCCTAAGGCAAACCTATCATGGGGTTTTCTGAGGCTGAGAATGTGAGACTCACGAAAAGTCACCCAGTGAGTTTCTATAGCAGAGCATGGAATTGAAACGTGGTGTCCAGAGCCATAGTCCAATGATCAAACCACTATACCATGCCGGTTCTCACAAACACATTAGCATGATTCATTTAGGATACTCAAGAATGTCTCTTGTTTTTTTTGGAAGGATTTCCCAATAGTAGAAGGATTTGGTTTCCAGTTGTTCAAGATAAAGTCCCACCTCTCAGTGCAGATAATATGTAAATAGGAGCCGAAGAAATTCATCAACCAGATAGAAACATTACTGAAAAGTTGCTTAGCTATTCTGTCTATTTTACTAAACGCTAAAACTTGAAGAGTCATCCAATGGGACCAATTAAGATAATGTTAAAGACAAATAAGTTGAACAGTCAACTTATGAAATTCGGTTAGTAGTTTCTAATCATTCTCATTTTTTTTTAAAAAAAAAAAAAAAAGAAGGGCTTAGTATGTATTTCATAATAACCTAAATAGGCACCGGACCCAATCTGATCTTAGAAACTAAGAAGGGTCAGCCCTGCTTAGTAATTGAATGGGAGTCTATCAACCAATATCTGGTGCTATGGACTATGTTTCAAAGGAACGAACTGGCAAAACCACCTCTGAGTATTCCTTGCCTAAGAAATGAAATTTATGTGTTCACCATAAGTCGACAGGTGATTTGAAGGGACATACATGCACACATGTACTTAATGACCAGATTCTATCAATGAATACCAGAAAGATGTTTCAATGGTTCCCTGATAATAATGAAGGATGGCTATGGCATCTGCCTCAATTGGTTCCCAGCCTGGATCCTGCAAACAACTGCATACATTTGGAATGATTCTCATGTGGCACTTGGCATGATAGAATCCATTTTAGAATCAGATTCTGGAGATATATGGCTTTAAAAAATAATTGTGACATGAAACATTAGTGAAACAATGGAACAGTGAAGCAATACATCTGAAATTGTAGGGAGCCCCACAAATAGCCTGCAGCCCCACAAATAGCGAATGGATGCCAAAGAGAAGGCACTGCTTAAGATACTCTTGCCCTGAGATTATTTTATGGTGACATGTTTTTCTTTTTGCTCACTAGCTGTCTTTTTTCCTTCTCCCTGTTAAAGGCTATTGATACAATTGTTCCCAAGTGCCCAATCAACTGCTGGGTAGCTCATAATTCACCTGGGCTTGCAGAATCCTGTGGGCAATGAAACAAGCTGAATGATGACGAGGATGCAGGTGGCATAACTGCAGAGTGAATACGATCAGAAATAAGTAAACACTCTTTATCAAGTCAGCAGCAAAATTTGCCAAAAAATCATATTACATCACTAAGACAGCATTCACAACCTTTAACCCAATAGGATTATTTCAAGTGGTGAGGAGTCTTTTGGGTACAAGTCCAGAGAGCTCAGGTATGCAACTCACGGCTGCCTGCTGTGAAAAACATGCTAGGTAAGAGGAAAACATTCCACGAGTTGTATTCATACAAAACTTGACACCACACCAGCCTAGGGAGGTATCCAGTGCACTGCCTGGTCAGTTTTCATGCAATCAGTTTATTATTATTATTATTATTATTATTATTTTCAGTTATTGAGACCTGTTTATTTAGACAAGACATTTCAAATATTTTGGCTTATCACATGTGTGAAGAAACACAGCAGAATAGAATGTTTGGGGCAGCCAATAGGAATCAGGCTGGAAAAAGGGGGCTGCTCTCATGAGCAAATATAAAAGGAGAAGAGCCAGTGATATTGGTGGTGTGTATTCGGATCCTGAAGGATTTTTGGCCAGGAAGGCTGGGGGGAAATAACAGAAACTGCCTGAGGAGCAGATATAAAAGATTGCTGAGCTGAGAGACCTGAGCTGTGTATATTGAGAGTGTGTCAAGTAATGTGTGAGGTTAATAGCTAAGGAAGCTAGGTGTAGGTTCTGTGTGAACTAAGTCAGTGAAGAAACATAACTAAAATCAGTTAGGGAAAGTAGTAAATGTGTAACAATTGAAGTACATGTATACTGTAACAACAAGCTTGAGAACCATCCACCAAGAAAGATAAAATATTAAGTTCTGAATGTACATAAAGTCATTTTATTCTTCAAGATGAACAAAGAGTGGCTTGAAGTAATTTTACATATAACAACAAACATGCTACCAAGTATGTTAAAACACTACCAAAAGTAATAAGAACAATTATTAATAAAGACATATAAGTTAGTGGCTTATATGGGTGGAAAGATGCTACATATAGTTGGTGCCAAGCCTTTGGGTTTTTAAAGACCCATTGTGCTGGCATCTGAGAGATATCAAGTGGAATTGGGGTCTCCACAACAAGTAAGCCTGACCCTTTACCATTCTGGCTGGTAAATTATGGCATGGATGGATTGACAGGGTGGGTTCAGTGAGTGATAAATGCATCATTATTCCAGGTGGAGGTGCCTGCTGCCTTGAAGGAGGTGATGGTGCACCCATTTCTGAAGACAACCTCCTTAGACCTGTGTGAGAACGACTGTTCTGTTGCAAATATCCCCAGAGCATGTGGTGGCTGGGCAACTTCTGGTGTTTTTGGAGGAAACAAATTATCTGAATCCATTTCAGTCAGGTTTCAGGCCAGAGTATGGCACTGAAATGGTCTGAAATGGCCTCAGTTGCTCTGGTTGATAACCTACTCTGATGGAAAGACATGGAGAGTGCTATTCTGTTGATCATTTTGGATCTCTCAGCAGCTTTAGATACCATTGAACATGGTATCTGCCTGGACTGGCTTTGTGGAATGTAAGAGGCACTGTTTGACTGTGATTTCATTCCTTTCTAGAGGGCTGGTTCCAGGAAGTAGCATTGGGGGATTCCTGTTCAGTCCCATGGCTGCTAAGCTTTGGGGTATCACAGGGTTCCACCTTATTTCACACATTGTTCAATGAGTACAGGGGAACACCACCGATACCGATACCGCTGGAAGTCCCCATTCCATTCCTCATCTGTCCCACAGAGGCTGATTTTCAAGAACTGTTCCCCCGTGCGGTAATATGGGTGATTTCCGTTCCCACTCCCTTCTGTTCCATGCCATTTGAATTCCCGGAGCCTCGTGCGATAAGCTCCTTAGTTCGATTTCTCCTTGTCATTGGAGTCAGCTGTGCATGTGCTGGATCAGTGCCTGATGCTGTAGTGAACTGGATGTGGGGCCATAAACTGAGATTGGATCCCTGTAAGGTGGCAGCTCTGAGGATTGGTGATTCTCAGGTTTAGGAATGTCTTGGATGGAATTGTACTCTCCCCAAAGGAGCAGGTGTGCAATTTGAGATACTCTTACATCCATCCCTGTCGCTGGAGGCCCTAATGACCTAATAGCCTAATGCTTGGCACTAGATTCCACTGGTGCAAAAGCAACAACTTTCCTGGAGGGAGATAACTCAGCCACATTAGACTCTGTACTTTTACATACTTACACTGTGTAATTACACTGGTAATCTTCCAATGAACTCTACGTGGGGCTCCCCTTGAAGAAGATACAGAAGGTGCAGCTAGTGCAAAGTGCAGCAGCTCAACCACTGACTGAAATGCCATATTGACAGCATATCATGCCTTTCTTAAAAGAACTGAACAGGCTGCAAATACATTTCTGGTCTGAATTCAAGGTGCATGTGATGACATTTAAAGCCCTAAATGGCTTGAGACTTTGATACTTGAGGAAGCACCTCTCTCCATATGTGCCAGGCTGAGGATTAAGGTCTACTTGGGGTTGTGTGTGTATCTATCATTGAAATCAATAGACTGTGGCACTCCAACTCTGGAATGCCCTCTCTCTGGATGCCTGACTGTTGCTAGAGCTTATGCCATATAGGTAACATGTTAAAACTTGGCTGTTCATTATGGTTTTGGGGTTTATTTGGGGTTTATTAATTCATCCCAAATATGTTTAAAGGTTTTAAATCATTTACATCTGTTTACAACTTAGTATTGTAGTTTAATATGTTTTAGCATTTAATTATTTTATTGTTTTAAGTTGTCTAACATGTTCTAATGCTATTTATAAGCTGCCCTGGTATCTTTGATATAAGATGGGGATAAATATTTCAATCATCACCATCATCATCACCACCACAACCACCACTACCACAATAGCAGGGGCAGGAGTGTAAATAATATATAACTTTGGCTTTTAAAGAAATGAAAAACACAAATCTGAACTTCCCACTCCTGTGAATTTTTCATTGATTTGTTATTTTAATTGTATGTTTTAAATCATTAATTGTTTAATTGATGTTTTAGGGGAGGTTGGGACATTGGGACATGGGATTATATGTAATTTTTTACTTGTAAGCTGCCTTGATTGTCATTGACAGAGAGGAAGGATATAAATAAAAGTTTTATTATTATTTTATTTTATTAGAACTTTATCTATATTCTGAAATCCAGATTTCCAAACACATTTGAACTGGAATGGAGAAACCAAATGGATGCTGACACACCAAAACAGTTATGAAATGGAAATGGAAATGTTTCATCACACTTTTCTTTGTGTATGGAATTCTTTCTGGGATGGATCATTAACAGTTAAGTTCTACCGATTGAACATGTACTTTCATTGGGTATATTTAGGTTTCTTTCTGTGTTAGTGACTGTTTTCTTTCACTTGCTTCTTATCTTAGTAAAAAAAATAATTGAGCAAAAACAATTTCTATGTCTTTTCTTTAAACAAAAACTTGGAAGATATGGAGAAATAGTTGGAAATAGGAAAGGGACTCCATTTGGAAGAAAGATCTAAGAATTCTCAGCTTAGAAGAAAGCGCAATGCTGAAGCATAATTTGGAATGTCTATTCTTGTTATAGTGTGAAATGACTGATCTTCTGTTTGACAGCCTTTAAAATTGAATATCACATTGCCAAATATTGAAGCCTGAGAGAGATACTTTGTCTACACCTGATGTCCAACCATTGTTCCTGAGGTATGTTTTGGTTTGTATTGTGCAACCACCTGAAATTATTGTGTGGGAAGTTGTAGGTAAAGTGAAAACTTTAAAATACCACTTTATCAGGCAGCTTTATTGGTTTGAAGCTAGGTCTGTGTTAAGAACATTTAGGAAAGAGTAAAACATTATATTTTCTCCCCCCTCCCATTTTTTTTTGAGGGGGGAGAAAAGAACTCTTCACCATCAGAAGTAGCAGACGTTATTTCCTATGCCTAAGTGAAAAGGTATCACTTAGTGGGGAAATGTAATGAAACTAGGTTGCTGATCCTAAATGCTTCTTTGGCCCGATACAGACGGGCAAGAAGGGGCGCTGTGGAGGCATCTTTAGGGTTCAGGAGTGCACATCATTTACACACTCCCGAACCCTAATACGTGGCTGTGCAGTTGTGGCGGCACAAAGGCTCATAATGGGACCTTTCCCCCTTGTTGTGCCACAACTGCGCAACAAAAAATAAGCGTGGTTTACCTGTTCCATTTTTGTGGTGCAACTGTGCAGCAGTATCTAGCTGCTGCAGTGTAGTTGCACCACAAAAAAGGTGGCTACAGACCACCCTTTCTGGATGGTCTGTAAAGCCGCTTTGTGATCTTTGTATTTCCTTTTCTAATCAAGCTTGTTTCAAAGAAGGCAAAAACGCAACAATGAAATATTTCTGATAATTAAATGAGAGAAACTTCTCTCTAATCAGAAATAATCTAATACATCAAACTATTGTCCTGCTCCCTTGACCTATCAGCCAAATGCTATAGGGGAAAGGCTTAAAACAACAACAACAACAACAACAACATAAACTTGAGAAAGTCACTTCCAAGAATCCCCTTTTGGGGCCCAATCACATTTCTCCCCCACCTAAAAACTACTACTGTTGCCTAAGTATGTAAAATTTATTTTGGACTACCACAGACCTCCTGCCAGTAGAACTGGTGATATTGCTGGTGAGGCTATGCTCTGAATTATAGTTCCCAAAATTAAGTTTTCCAAGGTCTGATCAGTTCAGCTCCTTCTCCACTGACTCTTATTAATATGAGTCTACACTTACACACATTCTAGTAATTTCTTTTCTGTGTTTGTGGTCTTAGCTCCTGGACTGGCAATTTCAATACCTTATGCACTTTAAAATATAAACAAGTGATCCGGTTCTACTTCAGAAGATTTCCTAGAGAAGTATTTAGCTGACAACTAATGCTCAGACAAAACACGACTATTGTTTGTAGCCACATATTTGAGAGCTCCATTCTGTGGCAATCACAGCTCTCAAAGCCTTTCTCTTGTCTTACTTCTCTTAATTCTTTCTTATTAAACAGATTCAAAAGGAACACCATAAGGATTATTCAGTCATTAATAGACTCACTGGAATGCTTCTTTGGTTGGCATGCATCTCTACACTCGAGCTTTCTTGCCACAAGGTTATAGTCATTCGTTATTAATGAATACCCTTTGAATGATCATTAGCATTTCATTCTTCCTGTACAGAAGACCTTCTCATAGTTCTCATAGGGAATTTGCCTCTGCTGTTTTAGGTCTGCAATAAAATAATGGGAATAACAGGAGCTGTAACAGTTCACTTAGGAAGTGTTTGGAATGGCAATGTTTGCTTGAAGCAAAGAGTACCTTGGCCTTGCCATGCTTTCTGCAAGTGAGAAATTTAAGGCCTTTGGCACACTTTTATAGAACAACATAAAAGGGAATTTAGGCACAGAACATGAGTAACCACGGTGGAGAGCTGAAAGAGCAGCAGAAAAGCTTTGTCTAAATGACTCTCTGTTGGCACCTTTCTCCACTAAAAGCAAATGGTTGCTAAGAACTATGTAGAATGTTTCTTCTCCTTGTCCCTTTTCTCTAAAAATAACAACTTCTTTCTTTTTTAAATTATATATATAAATATTGTTTTGTATTCTAATTAAAAAAGACTAGGGCTCTTTTTTGCCTTTTCAAGAATAAATTAGTTTAATTAGTAGTAGAAGCAGTAGTAATTATGCTGATTAGTATTAATTACTCTGATTAGTGCTGTCTTCAGTTAATGTCAGTATTTTATACATATAATATATTGTACACCACACTTTTGTTATCAGTCCATTTAAAAGTGTAATAAATAAATAATAGGTTATCCTTTTCTCATGGATTTAGAACAACACGGAATAATTGTGTAGCCCTATTAACTAGCTAACGTTCATTTGAGCATCTTCATCTTTTGTGATGCTAAAATTATAAAGCTGCTTCTGGGAGAAAAAGAGACAAACCAAATATTCAAAAATCTGCTATGGTATTTTGTTACACTTTATATAATAACCAACCTACAACATGTATTCAGCAACAGCAAATCCAATAACATCAATGTTTGTTTTCTTCTGAGATGCTGAGGGCTTTCTTCGTACTATTTCTGCACCCTGGGCCTTATTTTGTAAAATTAAGAGGAAACTTTGCAGATAAATCTCAAGTAATAACATGTTTTCTTTATGTGATTTTTTTCTCTCTCCTGCTTGTTAAGGTATTTTGCCTGACACTCGCCCCTGGAATATAATGACATGGAAGCAGTTTCATTGAGGTCAAAACTGCAAAGTTTCTGTTCAGCTCATTTATTCTGGAGCTTAAGGACGGATGTTCTTAAGTACAACTCAGAGACTCGTAGTACCTTTGATTTAGGAGTCTTGTCTATGGTTTGTCTGAATATCACAGGCTGCCTCAGAGTATTATGGTCCCCACATTCCCACCTGAATTTCCCCCCGTTGTCCCCTGTTGTCATTCCATTTTGCTCAGAGTTTTCTGGAAATCCTGGAGTGAATTTTGAAATGTAAGATGAGGGGTGGAAATCCTGAATTCAGTTCAGGTGTTGGTAAACAGCCCAGACCCACTTTGGGTTTTGGGGACTGTGTGATATAAACACCCGACGGGTAGCCCAGGGGTGATTCAGGGGATAGGAGTAAAGAAATTCCACCTAAACATTTGCAAGAAGTTTCTAATGGGAAAACTGTTCAACAGTGGCATACACTGCCTCAGTATGGTGCTATATCCCTTTTTTTTAAGCAGAGGGTAGATGGCCATTTACCAGGAGTGCTTTGAGGGTGTATTTCTGCATGCCAATGGCATGGTCTGAATAACATTTGTGGTCTCTTCCAACTCTATGATTATATGATTTACACAAATAGGATAATTCAAGTTTTGCCTAATACCATCTAATTGGCAGTTCACACATGCATATGTGTTACCTTCCTTGTAGCAACACATGGGTGAATGTAATCAGAGATATAAAGCTACAGGTAGACCAGTGATTTACAAAGCAATTAGTCTTGGCTGTTTTTCCTGGTAAACATTGACCATGCCTACTCAGAATCACATTTTGTATTGCTTTCAGAAAAAAAAAAAAAAAGAGGGGGAAGGGGGACTTAATGCCTTAAAACAGAATATCACTGTGCATACACGTATATATTTATATCGTATTAACTAATTTCAAAGACACTAACAAAATGGCTTCTAAAAACAAAACATACTTTTGGGGGATGGGGATCTTGGAACTTTTCATGTTTTTCTCTTTTAATTGTATCTTGTTTTACTGCTGTAATCTTCTTGGATTCCTTCAGATTAAGCAGAATATAAATAAATATTATTATTATTAATTTGAAAATGATATGAAATACAAGATTAGTAACAACAACAACAACACAGAATCAAACTAGAGAACACAGTAAAAAAGAACAAGAATTGGTAAGGCCACTACAAGGGAACATTGTTTACCAAAAGCAAAGAAATATAGTTTTAACCTGCTGTTAAACTCTAGGCTAAGGATGAAAAGTTTCTCAAGTTTTCTTGTCTATATTGAAAATTGTTGACTGCATCAGGTTTGCATATATTTTTTTTGCATGTTGGGACATCTCCAAAAATTTGATTTGCACAAATGAGTATTGTTTTGTGAAAACCCCATCCCCACTCCTAATATTGGGCTCATTTCCTCACCCTAGGGAAATATGCCCTTTGATTTATTTTTCTAAAGCTTTTTGTAAACTTTATTGGGTTTCTCCAAGCTTCCTCTGTTTTGTACATAGATGGCCCTAATTTGATTGTTGAAGTATCCACACTTAGAGAACTGAATTTGTTGATAGTATACATGATGCAAATAGAATGCTTGAAACACTGCATCCTGCAAATTATTGTACACTCAGTATCACCTTATTTGGCAATAGTCTTTCCTCTTATTTGTAGAATATTATCATTAAATATACTATTATATCTCCAGTGCTCATTTTTGTGCATGTATTTGTTATGGATAAAGAATCTCACCAGAAAAATTATGTTATGTGTTGTGAAAAGAAAATGATATTAAGCATGTTTTCACCATTAAAGAGGGAATGCTTGTTAATACATATGTTGAAATTGGATGTGTGATCATATTGTGGTATTCAGAAATGTCACATCTTCTCTGCATACATTAAATAAATCTGGGCTAGCATACATGTAAGTGTACTATGCAAATTGGTGTGCATTTTTGCTCATTCGCATTGACTACTAATTGTCTTCACTTTGCTATGCAAATTCCTACCCATTCCTATCTATACACCCTCCCCTTGCCAAAAATGCACAGCCATCTAAATGCAGAAGTGCACAGATGGCCATATATGCAATAATTTGCATTTCTGCAGATTTCAGCAGGGAAAAAAAGCAAAACCTGTTTCCACAGTTTAAGGTGTTTTTAGGGATGGGGTGGGGGTACAAAAAGCCCAAATTCCTGTGAATTGCATGGGGCCATATTATATTATATTCAACTAGGATGAGGATTATTTTTAACATCTAGACTAGTCCTAAAATGCAATAGGATTTGGATGCCTCATACCGATTCCAGCTAGGAAAACCTTGCTTCTTTCTGGTTTTATCTCTGCACCTCATGTAAGTGTAAACAAGCCTAAAATGGATTTATCCGCAGGAAAAAATGTGAAAATGAAGAAACTATTTCCATCACCCAGTGGGAATAGGTGTTCATTCCCACTGATTATGGTGCTGTAACAGATGAGTTTTTGAACTGATCAATACTTTGAAAATTCAGGCAGACTCTGTTTTTATCTTCTTTGCTGAGACTCATAAAAAAGATTCTTCTTTTTTCTCCTGCACCCACCTCCTCCTTTGCCAATCTCTGACACAAATCAATGGTTAAGGTAATGAGATCTTATTCTTTGACAGATCATGTTATTAGAAGGGTGAAATGTGGAGCTTTTATGAGCTCGTTTCTATTGAACCAAGAGTTGCATGCTAAGAAATATTGGTAATGTGTGTATGTGGATTTAGATGATGTACATGGTCCTGGTGGGCAGAGGAGAAATGTTTAATATCTGCAGGTTCCTTTGGAGCCAGCCCTTTGGGGTTTGCTATACCTGTCACTTCATAATATACAACTAGTTGAGGTAGGTTTCTTGCTGTAGTTGCAGCTGTACAAGAAAATATAAGCTATCCTTGAAAATATGGATCTGTCTCAGAAGCAAAAACAAACAAATTGGATACATCATGTGGCTAAGGTATCTTTAGGCTTCCTAGGATTCAGCAGCAGTTACAGAATTTCTGCAGCTGTAGCCACAGATTTCCTTTATTGTCATGTACTCATGCACTATTCCATTAGTTCCATTAATACATTGCATTAACATATATCCTAGAATGAAACATGAAGAACCAAAGATACACAAGGATCATATGCTTCGTTCCAATAGAAAAATTGGGGACAATAACATAAAATGCAATCTCTGTCCCATAACCACCGTCAAGATAAATGACTTGCATATCAATTTTATATAACATATGAGGGGAAAATCAATTGAGAAGAAGAAGAAAAAATGAACAGAGGAGTTATCGATTCCTGAATGTTTTAACATGCAAAAGAATAATGTTAATTTATGTTTGATAGCAGATGCTATGGTTTTGATGGTGATGGGCTAAATGGAAACAGAGGAAATTAAGTGACTCAGTGCGCCTTACATTCTTACATTCATGTTGGGTATGTTCTAATTGGGATTAATGATAGGATGTAGCTTATTGCAATCAGTTTTGCCAATTAATAATTACATGATAAAATGAGGCTACCATTAAATATAATAAATCATAACAACAACAACAACAGCAACAACAATAGTAATATAGTGCAATAACAATAGTAATAGTAATAGTAACAGCAACAATAGTAATATTTTATTTTCTGCCCCCCCCCCCAATTGGATCTCAAAGTGGCTCAAAATTTAAAAGAACAATGCAAATAAAAAATATAAAAAGAGAGCATTCAAATAGAATTAAATTATTTATTTACAGTATTAAAACAATTCACATTCAATAAATAAAATAAATAAAATGATAATTAAAAGATGAAAAAAGATCTTTAAAACATTTTGGTTAAAACAATACCATATCCCTAACCTGTTTTTTTTCCAACTTTCTGCTTTGAAAGCCTCTCTGAATAAAAAGGTTCTAGCCTGATGATGGCAAGACAACAAAGAGGGTACCATTCTGTCCATCCAGGGAAGGGTTCCAAAGTCTAGGGGAAGCCACCAAGAAGGCCCTCTCTTGCATCCTCACCAACCATGCTTGCGATGGTAGTGGGATTGAGGGAAGGCCTCTCCTGAGGATCTCAGAGCCTGGGCTGGCTCATGCAGGAAGTTACTGTCTGCCAGATAGCCTGGACCTGAGCCATATAGGGCTTTATAGGTCATAACCAGCACTTTGAATTCTGCCAGGAAAGTAAATTGAAAGTTGGAGACAGACTTTTTGCCTGGGTGATCAATATGCACAGGAAAAAAGGATAGACCAAATAAGTAGTCATGTGTCAAAGGGGAATGCATATATCACAATCCAAGTTCAGACTGCAGTAAATCACAACTTGTGTTAATACTTCTGATGGAACCACATTAGGTCTATTTAAAAAGAGCCTAATAGTGCAGTTGCCAAAGACTATCATTTTTAATTGATGTGCCAGATATGTTTTCTATTCAGTTTTCTTCTTAAGTTTCCAGAACCTGTCATTTTTAAAAATACCCCTTCAATATTTGCAATTACTTTACTTTTTGTGGTGTACCCTAAATTTAATAATTTCCCACATATTATATTCAACTACATTGTTATATTTCTTTTTCTTTATCATAGGATCTTGCGATTGTTTCCCTAGAATCAATCAATTTGATAGAGAACCTCTTTCAAAATCAAATGACCTTGTGCAACAGATAATTTGGATTTTGTGAAGAAACAATGCGGCAAAATACAATTCTCAGTCTAAACAGTAAATGGGAAGGTTGAGATTGTTATGATTTTTACAGCTTTGAAGTCATACTCATTGTCCACAGCAAAACAGATAATAAAAATCTTGTTCATGTGCTGAAGGTTTTAAAATCCTGATATGAGACAAGAGATGCGATAGAGTGGCAAAGAGAATTCAAATATAAAACAAAAAAAGGAAGGCAAAATGGCAGGCACTATTCTGTATACACCAGCAAACCATTTTATATCAAGTGTACCATTCTAATTCTGTAGGTGAGTGGTAGATTATCATTATCCTTATGAAATATGATTAGATACTGTGGGTGAGTGCTTTCCTCATCTTTCCCAGATACATTTAGGCATATTCTTAGAATCCTCTGCCATTGTGTAAATGCACTTCAGAGTAACCATTAAAGATGATGTCGATTAAAGTACATTCAGAGTTCGGGGTTGGACTGGATGGCCCTTGTGGTATCTTCCAACTCTGATTCTATGAAAATCAGTGCCAGGTTTCTGTCAGAGGCCTCACGTAAATTTGTAAGGGGATCAGAGAGAAAGCCAGTGTGCAAAAGAATAATGCTGATCCCCTTTTCATGCTTTCTCCACTCACCAGGACAAGGCCTGAATGCACATGACAGATATAACAAGTGTGCTGATGCCAAGCGAGGATGGGATTGAAGATACTTACAAGATAAAGGGAAATGCAAGTAAAAACACAAATAGACAAAAGCATACAAAGCTTATGCTGAAAATGGCATTAAACTGTATGTAGAACTAGAGCCATTTAAGATATTTAAAAGCAAAGGATAGTAAGTACTATAACACCCTCTTATAGAACAATTAGTTCCTGAAGTCTTGCTGGAGCCCTGGTGGCACAGCAGGTTTGTTTGTTTTTTTTTTAAAAAAAACCTGCTGATGAAAGAGTAGCAAGAATGGAGTTTGTTTAGCTCCAGGTCTCACCATTTCACTGTGATAGTCACCTGTTTCTGGCAGAAGTCATGGTTATTTATGACCATGGAAACCCCCCCCCCTTTTTTTGGATTTTGTTTTCTCTTTAAATTCCCCAGAGTTTATCTTAATAACATAACTATGCGGAAACATTGCTTTTACTAACTACCTCATGTAATTCCAGCTCCTCTAAAATTCTTCTTCATTTTTCCTTGTAGCACTGGTACAGCTGAGACCTCCTTTCTTTGATATACTCCTGATATTATTCAATGGTGTAGCTGTGTTAGTCTGGAAAATCAGTATGCAAAGGGATGTTGTAGCACCTTTGAGACTAACTGAAAGAAAGAAGCTGGTAGCATGAGTTTTCATAGACATCAGCCTTCTTCCTCAGATGCATGTTTTGACAAAAAAAAAAAAAGAGAGGCTTATATAACATGCATATGAGAAGTAGGCTGAAGTCTAAGAAACCTCATGCTACTAACTTATTTCTTTCAGTTAGGAAATTACTGCACTGGCTGTCTTTTCCTGATCTGGGCACAGGCTAAGACTGGGCTGGGACCTTGTCTTATCACACAGCTCCGTGCCCAGATTGTTACCATCCTGTGCTAGATTGGGACTTCTCCCTTTCTTAGTTAAAAATGCTTCTTTTTTATTCTTAGCAAAGTAATGGGAGATGTTCTGATTGGGTAAGGGATGGTTCTGATCTGAGCACAAAGCTGTGCGATAACACATGGTCCAAATTATAAACCCTGCCCAAAGCACTTAGTCTCAATAGTGCTACAAGATCCCTTTACATACTAATATTATGAAATTTTTTTTTTTAAAAAAGCTATATTTCTGAAACCATTGTAGGGTGTGTGCTAAAATGTATTAGTATGTTTGCAATTGCATGCCAAAGTTTCAGAGTTCCTTAACTTCTTTTTGACTAGCAAGAAGGCAATTTTGAATAGTAGAGCTTTCAGCATGTAGGAAGGAGAACAAATCAGTTGGAACAGCACCATTCTTTGCTCAGTCAGCACCAGCTGAGGCATCACTTGCTGAGGCAACTACTCTGCCACATCCTTTCTCCACCCATCATTTCCCAGCTATGACAGTATCTGCTGTCAATTTTGTAATTCATGAATTCTATTTTTATGAAAAATAGTGATGCCAGATGCATGGCACAGTGTTCTTTATTTCTGATGTTTGTGAACTGAAGCAAGCATTTTAAGAAAGAAAAGGCACTCACTCCCAGCTGGTACTTTTCTCTCATATTTTTTCACATTATAAATAACCATTAAATTAAAGAGTTAAGAGAAACAATTTGCTACAAACAAGACACTATGACTGAGATTCTACATGGCTGAGTTTAGCATGAGTTTCGTATGAGGAAGTCAGCTATGTCACTGGTGAACTGCAATAGCCCCTCACGGCTACAGTATTACAGGCATATAGTGGAAGGGGTCTGGAGAAGCATCTCTGTGTCCCTGTAGCTAGACAGAGACTATGGACATCTGCAGGGATCCTCTAGAGGTCTCAGTGGAAGATGTCATTGTTTTACGGCCAGCTATGGGCACAAAATTAGATTCTTCTCTGATCTCATCTACCAGCAATAGAAGGCCGGAGGACAGAGCTATCAAAGTGCTAAAGGGATCCCAGGTGGTGGGGGACAGAAGGGGACCTTGAGCATTGTGGAGGAAGAAAAAGAACTCACATTTCTACAATTACCAAAACATTACATTTACAAGGTGTACTTACACATGCATATCTTCTTAATGGAATGTTGACTAGTGTGTGTTTTAAAGAACATCTAATAGTTATGTTTTGTCCAAACACCTCATCCTCAAATAAAGAATCATGTTTTTTTAAATAAATGAATAAAGGCTTCATATTAATGTTTTGTTCCCCTGTCAAATGTTTTTGCACCTCTCCAAAGTTTGCTTTGCAATGGCTCAAGACACTGACTCTGGTTAAGACACTGACTCTGTTGATTGCAAGATCGGTAGGTTGGCAGTTGGAGGCCTGGGTGCTGCATATTGGGTGAGCTCCTGTCACTAGTTCTTACGTCTGGCAAACTTGCAATTCAAAAGCATGCAAATGCAAGTAGATAAATAGGTACCACTTCCCAATGGAAAGGTAACCGTATTTGGTGGAGTCATGCTGGCCACATGACCACCAGAGCAGTCCTCAGACAACACTGACTCTTTGGCTTAGAGATGGATATGAGCACTGCCCCCTACAGTCAGTTACAACTAGACATTCATGTCAAGTGACTACCTTTACCTTTACTTTTTGAAGTTTGCTTGCTTTTTCTGAAAGACCACGTCCACATGTGACTCTACCAGACTTTCTGGACCAAGGTTTCTTGGGTCAAAAAATTAAGGAAAGAAAAGGAAGGTGAAGGGCTCAAAACTGCCCTAGACCTGCTACAGTTGCCCACCGACCCAGCTCTAGGTTATACTTACTTCTAGAAAATGATATTTTTCCCCTTTGTCTTTATTTTTTATTTAAGGTATGAGCAGAGATTAAGGAGGGACTATCAAAAAATAAAACATTTTGTGGTGTTAGATGGAATTGTATTTGACAATTCCAGTATCATGAAAGGAGGAAAGATACCCCCTCAACATCAGGAGGAACTTCCTGACAGTAAAAGCTGTTTGACAGTGGTACATACTCTCTCAGAGAGTGGTGGAGTCTCCTTCTTTGGGGGTTTTTAAATGGAGGCTGGGCTGCCATTTATTGGGGTGCTTGATTGTTTATTTCTGCATGGCAGTGGGTTGGACTGGATGGCCCTTGAGGCCTCTTTCAGCTCTATGATTCTATGAGTCTTGTTACATTTCCCGATTATATTTCTGGTATTTTTGTTTTTGTTGTTATTGTTGTTGTTCAATAATATTATTCGGCCATTTTAAGTGTTCAGCAGCTTTTTCAAGTGATGAACAGCTTCATTCAAAGTCCCCACAGGGTTTCACCAGAATTCATCTGCATATTTTTTTAAAAAACTGATTTCTTCTGCACTTCTGACTTAATATGAAGATTGGAACACAGTTATCTTTCATAGTGCACACTTTTCTGCACAATAACTAAAATGGAATATAAACATATGAACATATGTATAGTAGAGAAAAATATGTGAACCCTTGAGGATCAGGAAAATCCACTGAATTAGTAAGTGCCAATATTTGTGCAGTTTTAATAAACATTCCAGACTGAGGCAGAAATTGGAGGGAACATACTTATGGCAGAATTCATGAGAAAATGGACAGTAAGTATTTTGATCATCCCTGGAAATCTACATTAAGCAGTCTGCTCCACAGTCCAAAATGAGGATCCCCACTCCATAGGCTGTTACTGTCAGGGATGATGGGAGGTGTTGCACTTTACCCAGGCTTAACTCCTCACCACCTTGGTAATGCTGTGCTGACCAGTGTTGATCAGTAGTATGATGTGTTGCAAAACATGTAGCAGAGTTGTAGAGAAGCTGCTGAAGATCCTGACAAAATCTTTCAGCACTCTCTTTCCAGGAATGAAACGCCAGCTCTGGAACATCTGGAACTGTAGTCACTGCTTAGCCCTTCTTTCTTCCAGCAGTCAAAAAACCACACGAGCTGTATTCTAAAACTACCTTTATTTGCTACTTGAAGAATTCAACTAAACAAACAAACAAACAAAAAAAAAACATTTTTGCAACACATTTGCTATGCACTAACTTGCTATCCTAAATAAACTATATACATCTACATCTTCCTCCTGCACAAGAAACTTAGTTTCAGCCAGGTTGGCTGTTCTCTCTGTTGGCTTACATTTTTAGATCCTAAGAAAAGTCCAGTTCTGCATAGCTCAGTTCAGGTTCACATCTCAAGTTACATTCAATGGTGCATATTCAGGTTCAGATTCAGAATGGCTTACCGGAACAATACAGAAATATTGCTGTTATTAGTTGCCACCCACTGGGTGTGCACTGGGTGTGTACAAACATTTTCATTGGTTAATTTTACATTTTCCCATACTAAGTCCAACCTTTTTTTTTTATGACTCTACTTTCCATGTGACATTTTCTAGTGATGTCGTTGTTTACATTTCTCGACCTTCTTTCCAGGAGTTTTGTGTTGTTTTCCTTTATGTGTTTTGACTATGTGTGCACCTGTTGTTGTGTGTACGTGCCTCGCCACACTGTATCATCTCAGACTGGAAATTTACAGAACCTTTGGTTCTCATACATACAGCTTTGCATTTCAACTACTATATCTCCCATGCTCCATTTCCTAACAGTTACTAGGCCTCTTTCTCAAATAACAAGGTTCCTCCCCCCAGCAAGTGATCCCATTAGCCAATTACAGTGAAAATTAATATGCAAAGGGATCTTGCAGAAGACTAACTGTGCTGAAGAAGTTGTAGCATACACTTTTGAGAGCTGCAAAAAAATTGGACAGTGGCACAAAACATTAATATGAAGCCTTTGTTCATTTTTTTAGATAACAGATCTTGTAGCATCTTTCAGGCTAACTGTGCAAAAAGAAGTTATAGCATAAACTTTCGTAGACAGGTCTACTTCATCAAGAAGTCTCAAAGATGCTACAAGTTCTACTTGAATACTGATATTCCAGACTAATATGCCTACAATTTTGAATTGTACCATAGATGAGGGCTGTGCCATTGCAGCTAGTGAATATTTAAAATGAGATTTCAAAATGATACTGATCTTTATCCTTGAACATCTCACTTTCTACATATATCCTTGCACATAATTTTCAGTGAATAAACCAAGACGAAAGATGAAACAGACTTGTTTTATTAAAGAAAGTAGCTAAACCTGGGCCATATCAGCAGTCTATGGAGAACAGAAAATTTTATACTATAAACCAGCTAAACCAGTTACTATTTTGGATCTTTTTTTATAAATTAATAGTATAATACATAATAGTATTATGCTTCATAGTACAGTCAGTGTAACAACTGTCCTTTTGCCGTCAACCTATCTTTGCATGTTTTGCCCCAGTTTTCTTTAAGCCTCTTACTCACTGACATTTACGAGGTTCACTAATATCGCAAAATGTCCTACTGAAGCATGAAACGGATTGGGCAGGGACCATGTTTAAATATGGGGAGGGGGATTAAATTAGTTTGGTAATAAAACTGGAATCCTTTGAATAATAATAATAATTAAAAATGGAACCAAAACTCTGTTAGGGGATAGGTAGTGACTTTCTATTGCTTCATAAATTATGCATGTTAGTTTTAATATGAATAAAAGATGTCAGCCTTCTAAGACAAATAGATATTAGGCTATAATCAATCATTTATGTCATTTTATCCTGCACTAGCTACCAGTAGGAAATTAGACCCTGAAGCTTTACATTTGGTTTGGATGCCTTGGTGGGAGGGTTTCCCTCTCCCTCAGTTTTCATGTTTTTTTAACTTAGATGGTTGGATATTTAAGGCAAACAATAGTGCACTATTAACAAAAGATCTGTTACAGAGTAGTTTATACACAAGTGGCCAAAGGCTGTGGTGAATTTGAGGGACAAAGATAGTTCTGTGTGGCTGTCTGAGGACCCTATTGCATGGGGTTAAAAGAGCAGCTTGCCTTTCTGAATTCAGTGCTAATTTGGGAGGCAGCCACTTCCTATCACACATAAATCACTACTGAATTGCTGCCCAGGTCTGTTGCAGATGCAGCCCAGGTCATCTAAGCTGCTTCAGTGGCCAAACAGAAGCTTCTGTTTTCTAAAAAAGGCTGCCAAAGCAGCAATAATTAATAATAATAATAATAATAATAATAATAATATATTTCTAGCCCACTCCTCTGTAAAAAAAAAAAACAAAACCAAACAATCGAAGTGGGGTATAACAGGATTAAAACATACAATTTAAAACAGTTCAACAGCCCATTCCCAACCACCTGGCCCTTAAAAATAAATTAAATTAACAATAATTTAAAACCAACAAATTAAAAACATAATGCATCCTCATAACATTGTTCTTGAATGAGGTGGGAGATGGTACCAAAGCAAGGATCAAGCCCAATTTTCCCATCCAATTTTGGAGCCGGGAACTAGGAGGCTTCAGGAAAGGCCTGCCAGAAGAGATGCGTCTTTAGAGCTTTTTAAAAGCAATCAGGAGATGTTAAAGACACATCTCTTCCGGCAGGCAATTCCAAAACTTGGGAAAGAGAAAGTCCTCTGGGAGGTCTGCGTCATCCTAGTTTTCACAGGCTGCAGCAGGTTCCTCCCAGAGGATCGGAGCATGCAGGGCGGGGGGGGGGGGGGTTCGTACGAGGAGAGGCGGTCCCTGAGATAAGATGGGCCCAAGCCATGTAGGGCTTTAAAGGTTAAAACCAACACCTTGTACTGTGCCTGGAAACTGACTGGCAGCCAGTGGAGAGCCTTGAGCACAGGTGTTATGTGCCCTCTCCTAGGTGTTCCAGTAACAAGCCTGGCTGCCATATTTTGAACCAGTTGGGTTAAGCACAAGGGTAGCCCCATGTAGAACGCACTACAGAAGTCCAGGTGTGAGGTTACCAGAGCATGCACCACAGATTCCAGGTCCTTCATGCCCAGGAAAGGGTGCAGCTGGTGTATCAACTGAAGCTGATAAGAGGCACTCCTGGCCATCGCATTCACCTGACAGGTCATGACCTGCGCTGCATCCAGAGACAGGCGTGGGTGGCAATTCGATGGTGATTTATGTGCGATAGGAAATGTCTGCTTTCCGAATTAGCACTGAATTCAGAAAAGCCACTCTTTTAACCCCATGCAATAGGGTCCTGAGTAAGTACATGAAGCCTCTACCACAATCCTGAGATGATAACGAAGTTGTGTGATGATGGAACAATAATAGGCTATGGTAAGTTTATATGGGAATGTAGGTAAAGATCAAATGGTTTAGTTTTGTGCATTTAGCACAGAGCTATGGATTTTTTAAATGGCCTTTTAAATAGGCCAAAGTTATATGGGGCTTTAGTGCAAGGGAAAATAAAACAGAAATGTCAGTTTGGGAGAATATATGAGGAAACAATATTTGAATTTATTTATGGCAGTGCAAAAACAAGGAGGTCTCTTCTATGCAGAACTACTCTTGATGAACCCTGCCCAAAATATTACATGTTTCTTAACACTGACATCAGAACACAAGATTACAACTGAAAGGTTGAAATGAGCTTAAGTTAGGCACATGCCATTTCCCATTCATGTCAGAATTGTGATCATCAGAACAGACTAGGAAAGAACGTAATATTTTTGATCTCCCACAGTGCACCCAAAATCAGATTGTTGCCTGTCATGAATCTCAACCCCCCCCCCCCGTTCCAATTCCCAGGATGGGAATCCTTGAATTCTTAGTTCTCTGTATCAAATCAGACATGACCAACACAAAATCTCACTAGTTTTAATATTAAAACAATCTTATATCAAATATAGTAATATACCTATAGCTAGTTTCCTTTTTATTGTTGGTAGAAATTCAATATCTCCTCTGCTGTATCTGAAACTGATGTGTGCATTCAGAGCAGGACTGGATCATTTTGTGGCCCACCAGATGTTGTTGGACTGCAGGTTTCATGAGTCCTAACTTGCATAGTCAGTGATGAGGGATGCTGGGAGTTATGCTTCAGTAGGATCACAATTTTCCTACTCCTGGTTTAGGCTCACACAGCAAATATTATAATTTCAATCCTTCATTGTTTTTTTTGTACTTGGGAATTTAAGGTTTGTGAAAAAATCACACATCTTGAGTGCAAATATGTTTTTAGATTTACTTTTTAAAATGTCTTTTAATGTTTTCTTGTTGCTGTTTTGCTGTTGATTTATTTTTTCTTTCTTTCTCAGTCAGTTGTGAATCTGGAGAAGACAGGTTTCTCATTGGAGAAAGTGTGACTGAGCCGTCTGTCTCATACATTTTGTCTAACATTGCATTCTGCTTACATATCATCACAGATGACAGTTGCAATGTCTGAGAAACTGAGAATCACAACAAGGCAATTGGAAGGCAAGAAAGGCTGCTATAAATGGAAAAAGTTATAATAAGACAGCAATCAATGTGGTCCTTTAAAGACGTCTCCTTTGGAATGGCATAGTAGGGAACAGTTTCACCACATCATTCTCATGAAGAAGACTGAGAAGGTATAAGCCAAGTCATATGGAAGAATGGATGAGTCCCAGTTCACCCACAAGGCAGGTGAGGGGAAAAAGAACAAAGGCAAAATAGAGGAGTAACTTACTGCTGCCTGATAAATAGCTTTCCTAACGCTGCTGGGCAGATTGGCATAAAACCTAACATTTCTTCCTGCTGGTAGAAACACTCCTTCTGCTCAGGATACTCTACTACAGGGATAGGCATAGTGTAGCCCATATACTTCATTTAGCCCCTGAAAACCACTTTTGTGGCCTCCTTTTAAAAAGGTACAATTTGGAGTCACCTTTTGTCCACAAAACACTCAAATACATGGAAACAACAACAAAAATGCCCCACAAGTACTCCAGAACCCCCAAAACACTTTTGTTTTCCTCTACAGTCCTTCTAAAACTGGCACCATTTTGAGGAAATTACAGAGAAAAATTGACATATTTGGGCTTGCTACAAAGGCGTGCAGCTCTGCCCCCACCATAATGTGAAAGAGCTATGGGTCTCAGGAGGAACAGCTGAGGGAAGTAGTGATTGTCTTACCATTATGCACCACTTGATGCAGTTGACTTATTCAGCCAAATGGTAGAGCTAGCCTTGTAAAGCAGTATGATCCTGGGGCCTTCCAACATTACACAATTGTAGTTCCATGATTCTGCTTTGACTACTATGATCCCATTTTATGAAGCCTTTGGATTTGCAGTTTATGGAGGGGCATTTTCAATCACAGAGCTCTCGTACCTCACCCAACTACAAACTCAAGATTCCATACACTGGGACCATGGAAGTTAAAGTGGAATAACAGCACTATAATTGTATAGTGTGAAAGGAGCCCTGGATCCATCCAATTTTTCCCCTCTTCTTAAGTCAAACAACAGCGGATGGGAAGTGTTGTCTACATTTTAGAACTTGCAAATGACAAAGTATCTTTATTGAGTTTGTTCTCATACTTAATGTGTGAGGTAAATCTTCATTGTTCTTATTTCTTGAAAGGAAACTGTAATTGAGAGAAACTGATATGGTCAAGGGCACAATAAATACAAAGAAGAACTGGACATATTGTCAGGCTCCTGGTTTCCAAGTGCAACAACAGTCATTTTCACATATTAATTTCCATGCATATCATTTATGGATGAACAGGCTGTGTGACTGATGAAATGGTGTCATGGCATGATCCAAACAGAAAATTGAAATTACGTGGGTGGTATCCCTTAGTGGTGTATAATCTAGGATCAGTAAAAGCTGCAGAAATGAACTAGGGATGTTTTGAACAGTACAACAAATCCCACTCTGCAGGTCGATATTCTTTCTATAGTAATTCTTTTGATATCTTTTATAACATTAGCCCCAGTGGTGCTGCCTGAGGGGTTTCTTTAAGTGCTGTGATGCTCTGCAGTTTACTATTAGAAAGACAGAGAAAGCTCAGTTGGTGTTTTCATGTAATATCTCCCTCCATCCTACTATTAATGCTGAGGCAGTGACAGTTGCTAACACAACAGCACTCAGCACCTGTCTCCTATCTAGTTCACATCTTCCCATCAAACTTGTCTGCAGGAGCAAAATTAGCTAATCATTGATAGGGCATGTCATTGAATAAATTTCAAATCGCTGCTAGTGCTTTTTATAAATAATTCAAAATAAAATGAAAGCTAAAGCAAACACAGCTGTAGCTCACGCTCCATCACTCACCTGCTGATAGTTCATCTGAGTTGGCATCTGCTATATGTTCATGCAAACCACTATGCCCACCATATCCTCTTTTTGCACATCTCAACAGCATTAGTTACTCTGAATTCTCCCCAGTTCTCTCAAGCAGCACAATTTGGATTTTAGTTGATGGCATTAGCTTCATTCTATCCCCAGTGGTACACAAATTTCTCCAGTGGCACACATCTTGCAGAAAGAGCCTGAGGGTACACTATTTCTGATTTGCTCCTGCAGTTATTTTTACAGAAACAAATTTAAATGGAAAAAAAAAAACAAGCATTCACTGAATCTAGAGGAGAGAACTGGATATCAGGAACTATCTCGCGAAGAGTAAGATCATGACTTCACATATAAAATAGGAGTTTGTCTTATACCAGAGCGTGGAAATAATCTATTACAATCTAAAATAATACTTGTAATATATGTGTTAAAATGGGCCCTCCCAATATCTGCGCAACACAGCTGAGGAAGATAGTCTCCTTTCTAGATAACCAGGTGATGGTGTTAAGTTGCATTTAGTGGGGTCATCATCACAGAGATAATGAGAGAGAATGGAAATGGCATGAGAAGGAAGGACTCATTGGAAAAGACAATAACGCTGGGAAAGGTAGTGGGAAGCAGGAAGAGAGGAAGGCCACATGCCAGATGGATGGACTCTATTGAGGAGGTCACGGGTATAGGGTTGCATGAATTAAGCAGATCAGTGGAGGACAGAGGGTCTTGGAGATGTCTCATCCGTAGGGTCATAATGAGTCAAGAGACAAAGGCAATTAACAACAAAAATGTAGATTACTGTTTCCTTACTGTTTCCTTTCTTTTCCTGATAGGAGAAGGGATATGTGTGTGAGAGAGAGCGAGAGAGCAACACTACCTTTGTGAAATAAGTTAAATTGCACTTGGTCAAAAAGAAACAGTATTTTTAATGTCAGCATCTCCCCACTTTTTAAAAAAAGTTAGAGTACTTTCTTTCAACAACAAATTGTATGGTGATGTTATTTTTCCAGAATAATGTTAACAATGGATAATGTTGGCATTCATTACTCCCAAACACTGCTTTTCAGTAAATGTTGTGTTTTTTTTAAAAAATAAGCATTTTTTTCTATTTAATTGAAAGTTCATTTTAACATCAGTGAATGATACACAATACCTAATACATTATTTCGCCAGAAACATATCAAAGTTAGCTTTTTAGAATAGTGTTCCAAGTGTTCCTTTTGCCAGTTTAGGTTTTACATTTATCCAGCCTCTATGGTCTACTCTGATCAGCAGCATCTGTCCAGGATCTTTTCCGCAATCTACTCCTTTTAACTAGAAACATTAGGGGTCAAATATTGGATATTCTTCATAGAAAATATGTTCTCTTCCACTGTGTTCATCTTCAGTATACAATCCACTCTTTTCTCTAATCTGAAGAAGAGCTATTTCACAACCCTGCTATCTTAGATCCTTTTTATAGGACATGCCAGGGACTGAATTGAAGATCATTTTTTTTATGAAAAACATGTGTTCTAATGATAATCTTTCCAGTTTATCACACAGGAGGAAATTCTCTCAATTTCGAATGGAGCCAATTCGAATTCACGTAAATTCACTAGTTTAGCGAATTTATGTGAATTCTAATTGCATTTGGAATGCTTCAGAATGACTTCCCATTTTCCAAAAATGACCCCCCATTGCCCGAAATTGCGTGAGATACTCTAATACGTAATTACGTGAAACCCCATGATTGCATATGGAATTACTTCCCATTGCCCAAAATTGCATGAGATACTCTAATACGCAATTATGTGAAACCCCATGATTGCCTTCGGAGTGCCATTGCATAATACACCCAAATTCTGTTGTATGATAAACTCCTATGTCTTTACCTTCTTCTTTCTTTAAAAGGTAAAAGCATATGTGCACATTCACAGTTTAGATCTGGCATTAGAATACATAAACAGAAGTACGAACAGTTCTTATAATTGATGGAATTGTAATGAAGCAAGTGATCCTGAGCATAGATATTTAAGAACTGAGAGAATTATCTGACACAGGTTGAAATCATATTCTAATTTCATTTGTTTTGTTTTGAAAACATTTGTGGATTTTTATCTTTATGTCAAACAGATAATTTTATGACAAACTGCCAGATGTCATGATCTTCAGCCTATATCTGTTTCCATGTTTCCCCACTCCTTCCACTTTTTTACTAGGGACAAATATGTTACGGAAACACACACACACACACACACACACACACAAAACTCCACAGGGCCTTTTGAATAGCAGTACTAAAGTAATACCAAGAAGCAGAAAATCTATACAAAAAGTGAATAAAGTATTCAGGGTGAATTTTAAAATATATTAATTGAATGTACTTTATGTGGCACTGCATTTTATTCATGCAAATTTTAAAAAGCTTATTAATTGGCTGTACTTTGCATGGAAAAGAAGGTTCAAAACCTATAATTTTATACAAAATGTCTGTCTTAACAACACAGAAGACATAAATCAGAGAAGGCCACTTATAGTTTTCTGGATGTTGTTGGACTGCAACTCCATCGCTGCTACCATCATAGCTATTGGAAAGGGGTGGTGTCACTAAAGGAAGTGTAGATTGCACTGGATGACACCCAATTGGCCCTCCTCCCACTGAGAGGACAACTGCACCCATCCAGGCTTTGTCAGGGTAGCAGCCTCCTTATAGCAATAGCAAGTACATAACTATAGTGCTTATCAGTGCACTTAGCCACTACCTAAGCAGTTACAATGTGTAAGCTAATTGCCTCCAACAAGCTGGGTACTCATTTTAGTGACCTTGGAACGATGCAAGCCTGAGTTGAGCTTGAGCCTTTGGCTGGTACTGAACTCCCAACCTTGTGGTTTGTGAGTGAGAGGCTGCAGTACAGGCATTTAACCACTGTGCTACCAGGGATCAAGTTACCTATCAACCCCATATATTTCATAGGGTTTGACAAGGGGAGGCACTCCCATGGCAAAGCCTGGAAGAGTGCAATCGAGAAGAAGGACAAGCACACTCTTTTGCCTGCTGCCACCCCTCCCCCATTTGCCCCCAATAGCCCCCCATACCAGGTGATACCCAGGGAAAGGATGTCACTGGTGAAGGGTGATGGAAATTCCAGTCCAATGACACTAGGGAGGCCACAAGTAACCCACCCTCGATATAGGGCCTCTACTCAATTAAGTAACAAGTTGTTGGTGAAAGTAAGGAACTATTTTTTAAAGTGGTGAGATATTGACATTCAAATTACTGTTTCTTTTTAACCAAGTGCAATTTAACTGAGATAATTGACCAAAATAAATACAATTCTTACAGAAAAAAAATATCTCTAGAACGTTTGAAACTATGATTGGAATGGCTTTAAAACACAAACACTTCAATTACTATAATAGCCAATCTTGGCAGACTTGTGTAATCAAAATATGACTTTGAAAACTAAAATATAGATTGCAAAATATATGGCAGAGCTTTCTGCTTCATATCTATAGCTTCCAAATGGTGGTTTTGATTTGTAATCATTTCATAGACCTCTACGAAAGACATCTTTTTTTCCTTCTTATCAGAAGTGAAACAAGAACTCATTTCATATCTCAAGCTCCTGACTGCAGTAGCTTTCTTTCTTTCCCCAGGAATAATTATCATGTCTTAGATCCTTCAAATATATATAGGCACACACTAATAGTCTTCTGTGCTATAAGCTTAGCTTAAAAAATATCTTGGACTGGCATAAAAAGGAAAGAGGACAGGCAGAAAATATATTAAAATTAGAGTTTAGAGTGCATTAGGACTTAAACACACCAGATCCCATCTGATTTTGGAAGGTAAGCAGCATCAGTCCTAGTTAGTACTTGGAGGGAGAATGCCAACATATACCAGGTGCTGTAGGTTGTATTTCAGAACATGGAACTGGCAAAACCTTCACTGAGTATGCTTTGCCTAAGAAATCCCTGTGAAATTCATGGGGTTGATAGTTACTTGAAGATATATACTGAGTGCATTAGGACCCTGAACTTAAAATTTAGACACCGATTCTCAGAATCAGAAATATCTCACTACTTTAAGAGAGAAACCTATGAGTTTATGAAATATAGTATGGTTCAGAAGAGGTAAGTTTCTTCTGTCACTTCATTCAACCTTGTAGTCAGAAGAATAGTTACTATTTTTGTAACAAAAATTGTAGGCTTATCTTAAGAAAAACCCAGATGGTTATCTCAGTTAGTAAAAATATCTTATGATCTTGCACAGCTCTTTGTGCTAAACAGAAAGGGTTCTAGAGGATTACCTCTCCTTCCCTCCCCCCCCGAATGAAAAGTGGTGAGTAAAGAAGACCCAGTATGTGATATTCAGTGGCATGCTGGTACATTAGATTTTTATAGAGTTAATTGGCTGGAAAATGGAACAGGAAGAATTATCAAGAGGTGAGCTGCAGGAATTCTACCGGATTGAATTGGAAAGTCCTTCTCTTTATCTTTCTGTGGTTTAACCACACAAACTGTTCCTAGAAAAGTAATTCCATATGACAAATGATGCTTCCTGTTGGTCAGGTCATAGAAGAAAGAATAAAGATTAAGCACACCCTGCCCTTTCTACCTTTCCTGTTTAGATAACAATAGAACCTTTTATGTATCAAGTTCAGGGCAACATATTCCAAAGAGATCATTCCCATATAGCTGTTTGTTCAAATGGTTTCTCAAATAAGTATACATGGCACAGTAACAATTTAAAGAGGCTAAAGGTCTGCTGGGACAAGTGCACACAAGATGTAGAGGGAATGATCTCAGGAGGTTTATGTGCTAGAAGATTTTAAGTTAGGTAAGGTATCACACAGGTCTTCACATTTTATTGGATGGTATCTCCCATCAGACCATGGTAGCACAGCCAACAGTGAGGAGAGCAAGGAGCTGAGTGCAACATCTGGAAGTCCACATGATTTGAACTTTTTTCTCAATAAAGTTGGAAGAGCTGGCATGCCTGGTGATAAAAGTGGAGCTGAGCTGTACTTTCTTTGTTTGAAATACATAGGACGTTATCAGATGGGAAGAATTTCTCTCAATTTCAAATGGAGCCATTTTGCAATTATGTGAATTTGCTAGTTTAGGAAATTTACGTGTATTCTAATTGCATTCAGAATGCATTCAGAATGACTTCCCATTGCCCAAGAATGACTTCCCATTGCCCAAAATTGTGTGAGATATGGAATAACATGAAACCCTATGATTGCGTTCGGAATGACTTCCCGTTGCCCAAAATTGCATGAGATACACTCATTCACAATAACGTGAAACCCCATGATTGCATTCAGGTTGCCATTGGATTATACTTCCAATTTCCATTGTCTGATAAAGTCCATAGTGAAAAGTGTGTTATAGAGTGGGAGATATTTTTCCCCCATGAAAGAGTAACCTGCCCTGAGAAAATGTTGTCCTTTGCTGTGAAATTGGACCATTTACATCTTTTGACAAAGCACTTGCCAGGCTAGGATTTTGCTCTCTGACTCTCTGGTGCAACTAGTGTAACAGAAACAAATGCAACCATCTGTAGAGCTCTTGATGAGAGATAGAGGATTAGACAAGGCTCTGCACGATGCTGCAGCAGTATGTAGCACCTGATATGTTTCTGTCTTTCTCCAGCCACAAGGGTGGGTGGGCTTTATTAAGAGAAACACAGATGTAATGATTTGCTCCAGTAAAAATAGGATTGCCAGATGAAAGAAGGCACAGGGCTCCTGTACCTTTCATGGTTGTGTAGAACAGGGAATTTCAGTGTGTGTGTTAGCAACATATGCAGAAATTCTGTCTTTTCCATAACCATTAAAGAGATAGAGGGCCTAGCCCTTATTTTATCTTGCAACCTTATTTATAAATATAAGGTCTGAAAGCTAACATGAAGGTTAATCAGTGACCCAAGAAACACAAAAAAGTCATGTACCTTGGTCGACAAGGAAAAACCAAAACACTAAAAACTACAGGAGGGGAAATACATTTATGAAGACCAAACAAAATATCATAAAGAACTAAGGATGAGTGAAAATATCACATAGTTTGTTTTCCAGCAACACAACATAATGATATAATAACCCTGTTTAAATATTTGAAGGCTGGAGGAATCTTGTTGTCCACTGCTCAAAAGAACAGAACCAGAGCAATGGATTCAAACTACTATAAAGAGATTCCAGCTAAACATTAGTTGTTCAGCTCTTCCTGACAGGAACACTGTCCCTTGGATTGTGGTAGAGACTCCTTTTTGGAGGTTCTTAATCAGAAGCGGGATGGCATTCTGACAGGGTGTTTTGATTGTGTGTTCCTGCATGGTAGGAGGTTGGACTGGATGGCCCTTTTGGTCTCTTCGAACTCTATGATTCTGTGATTTGCAAATGTATTCATTTTTCTGGAACAGAAAAGAAAGGATTTTGAAAAATTTGAATGCAAGAGAAAACAAAAGGTTAATAAAAGGTTAATAAAAGACTAGTATTGACAATGAGATCTTTCACTGATGGAGGAAATCTGTTCCTCCCAGCAACTGAGGCTGTATCTGCACAGCAGAAATAATGCCTTTGGGCACCACTTTAACTGCCACGATTCCATCCTATAGAACCTTGGGATTTGTCATTTGTTCTGGCACCAGAACATTCTGACAGAGACACCTATATATCTCTAAATATATCACCAAACTACAAATCTCAGAGTTCCATAGCATTGAGACATTACAGTTAATGTGTTGACAAACTGTATTATTTCTGCAGTGCAGCTTGAGACTGTTTTATAACAGTTGAAGTGTTTTGTAGACTGGCACACACACACAAACCTCAGACTGTTTTGCTGAGGGATCTTTTTGCAAATCACCTGTAGGACTCTTTATGCCCACCTTTCCAATATATGCATTAGAATGATGGGGGGCAGGGCAGACTCACATTATCTCTGTTCTTCCTTCTCTTATTGCAGTGGGTATTATGGATCATTTAACCTTGTACTGTTAGACATGAAATCTGATAAATCTGCAGTTCTGGGGCTCTGGAAATGAGGTTCTGCCTTGGATCTGAACCTAAGTATCTGGTGTAAGGCCAGAGACAGATTAGGATTCTATGTTTGCATCAATTACCCTGAGGCCCATCAGTCTTCCTGTCTGCGCTGGATGAAGTTGTATCAGGCATAATTCTGGAAACCCTAAGGCAGTTGTCATGAGCAATATCAAAATTCTCATTAGGGGGAGTTATTTTTCAGGATTTTCTTTCATGGTGTATTTTACTTTTGTATGATTAGTACTGGTCATGTTCCTTCTCCATTGGACTGGTATCCATAAGGTTGAAGAATGTCTTTAAATTATTTTAAAACAATCTTATTATTTAAGTATTTCCAATACAAAGGGTAGACATTTCAGGAAGGGCAAAAATGCACTAAAGTGGATTACATTGGGCAGGTATAGGCTATCATTCTCAAGAATATTATATGGAACAATATGAACATACACTGGAGCACAGTCAGACCATAAGTATCTTCATTCTATATGTGTACCTGGTTTGGTAGGCATGACTTACTTGCTAACTTTAATAATAATAATAATAATAATAATAATTGTTGTTGTTGTTGTTGTTGTTGTTGTTGTTATTTATCCCACCTCTCCAACAGGATCGAGGTGGCTTACCACAGTGATAAAATACAATATAAAACACATCATGTACTATAAAAATGCATCTCATTATCCCCTCCCTCCTAAAACAACACAAAATAATTCCCCATAACAATAATAAAATACATTTAAATCATTAAAATAATCAGAGATGGGTGTCTTGGGGTGCTGTATGATGTTCCATATCAGCGGGTGACTAAGTGAGTTACTCTGGGAAGGCCTGTTGGAAAAGATCCATCTTGACAGACTTGATGATGTTTCGGATCTTTTCTGACAGGCCATTCCATAATTTGGGAGTGACAGATGAAAAGGCCCTCAGAGTAACTGCACCCAACCTGCAGTAAATTTTCCCCAGAGGAGCTAAGTGCGCAGGGTGGATTATGCAGAAGAAGGTGCCATGAAGGGCTTAAAAGGTTATCGCCAACTGTTCCTAGAAACTAATAGCCAGCCAGTGAAGGGATTTTAGGACAGGTGTTATATGGTCACTTCTCACTGTTCTGGTGACTAGTCTGGCTGCCAAGTTTTGGACGAATTGAAGTTTCTGGACTAGACCCGGTCCAAGACTGGTTGACCTATCCTTATGCTCTCAGGATGGGGGAGGGGGGTTCAAACATTTATTTATCTGAAAATTTCACATTCCAGTCACATCAACGACAATGACAATGATGGCGATGCCTAACAATCATTGAAGAAACACGAGGAGCCAAAAAAATAGCAAGCAATAGCAAGTACATTTCTATAATGCTTATCAGTGCACTGAAGCACTCCCTAAGCAGTTTGCAATGTGTAAGCTAAATGTCTCCAACAAGCTGGGTTCTCATTTTAGTTTCCTACAGAAGGATGCAAGGCTAGTGGACCTTGGAGTCCCTGGCTGTGATTGAACTCACAACCTTATAGCTGTGACTGGCTGTAGTACATTGTGTCACCAGGGCTCCCTTTTCATATGAGACAGTGAACCTCCATGTTAAACATAATAATATGTGGCAGGAAATTTACAAGATGTGAATTACTAACTCCCTTGCCCACCATTCTCCTTAAGGCATTTTAGTCTCTCTTTAAAACACATTACTATAAAGTCTGCTTTATTACATTTCTATTTTTGTTTGCCTTTAGTAGGCACAGTTACGACAGCAAAAGAAATAGATTCAAGCATGCTACTTTTAAGGGAATTGCTTTTTAAAGAAGCAAACAAACAATTTGGTAATCATTACCTGGTATTATGCAGTCAGGGCTATAGTGACTATGGTCCAGCTGCACTCATGGGCAACTGGTCACACAAGTATTGGCCATATGAAGATCCATGTTCATATCCAGAGCCACCCATTCAGCTCAGTACATGTTTGATTGCTAGGTGAGCAAAGATATGTGCATCTAATATAGATGTCTTGCCCTAAATTGGATTGGGGGAAGGAGTTCATAAAAACTCACAACTACCTCCCTGCATTATTTGAATTACATGTTAGCGTAATTGAAAAACAATTATTTCATCATATGTAGCAAGTTCCTATATCTGGCTGCAAAAATGACATCCCTAGTGTATTGTTTCTTCAGTTCTTCTAATTATGTTTTATAGCTATTTTGGTTTCTGTCCAGTTGTGCTTTTCTTTTAATAGCTCCAGAAGCATCCAGCAGTAAACATTAAAAGAAATTGCAGAATTATCAGCCACTGCTTTTCACAAGCTGTACTGATTAAATTCCTGCAGTATCGTTTTCATAACAAAGCCTCAGACATTCTGAATCTTCCCTTGACAATGATTAAGGTAAGGCCTGAAAACAGCACAAATGAAGCCCATTCCCCATCTCATCTTTGTTAGTGCATGGCTGACTTGGTCTTTCCATCCTTCTTCACTCTGCAGGAGTAAAGAGATACACATTGCAAAGCGGATATTGACACACTTTATCTTTGGCAAGAGCAAAGAATTGCATCTCTCCCAGATACTTTTGTAAAAGCCCTTGGAAAAGGGCAAGTTTTTAATCCTGCCACTATCTTCTGCCTACCATCTGATTGTTATCTGCTCTTGGTTTCTTTTAGTTTTTCCCTAGTCTCTGTCCAGCTTATCAGCTCTCCTATCTGCTCCAATCAAAACAGAGATCTTAAATATGATGTCACTCTAGAACTGCTTCCACCACACTGCAGAAACAATCAGTGCACTAATGGTACTTTAATTGCCATGGCTCAATGCTATGGAATTCTGGGAATTGTAGTTTTTTGTGGCATGGGGCTCTCTGACAGAGAAGGCTAAATGTCTCACAAAGCTACAGTTCCCAGAATTCCATAGCATTGAATCATGACAGTTAAAGTTGTGCCAAACTGGATTATTTCTGCAGCGTGGATGAAGCTTTGGTCCTGTTGGAGATAATATAAACAAACAGTGTGGAGCTATGTCTTGGCTTCTATCCGATTTCATCAGCCATTGCATCTGCTAGGAGGGTTATTAGTGGTCAAATTCTCATTTCTTAATGCTGATATAAATGCAGATGTTCTTATTTCTTTGTTCATATTGGAGGAGGCAAAGTGCCTGGTGTTAGCCCGTCTCTTTGTTCTTAGTTACACATACACACATTGTAATACACAGCTTTCTGCATTGCATCTTCTAACATATATTTTATACTCTATGGGCTATACTCTGTATGCATCCTTTTAGATCTCTAAAACTGGAAATTAAGGCCCTGTGCAGGCCAGCCTTAAAGGCCAGGTTGGGGGCATAGCGTCTATATAATGCATGCCCTGGCCCTTCCCCCAGGGTGGTGTGATGCCGCATGTCGCAGCACCAAAGGAGCACTGTAAAGCCAAGGCGCCATGGCTATCATGCCCTTTCCAGGGTGCAAAAAGGAGCTGTTTTCTGCAGCTCCTTTTCATGCCCTGGAAAGTCCAGATTAGTGCCACGGTGTGTGTTGCCATGGACCTGAACTGGTTGTAAAAGGGGTGGCCCCCTTCAGGCTATCTGCACAGCCCTTAACCTTGGCCTGTAACACTACGCCTTCCCCATTGAACACCCATCCTTTTTTATAGATTCCTCCTGGATTGACAGGGAAAGGTACATGGTGCCATGGCAGTGTGCAAATGAAATAAACATAGTGTTGTTTTGCTACACATTTATATGTTGTCATAATAATGAGAAGATCAAATATTGCATGGTGTGCAAATGAAGTGTTTTTCTCCTTTGAGAAGCAATAATCTATAGATTGTTTATTATTTTTCTTTCTGAAACTGCAAGGACAATTGTTGTTGTTTTTTTAAACTGAGGTATTTTGTTACTCTCAATATCTATAAGGGTAAATTGAACAGGATGAATTACAATATGATGGCAAACAGGTTACTGTCTTGCTCATTTAATAATATAATTATCCAGCTATATATTAAAGATAAGAGTACGGTAAATGCTATCACATGACATTATTTTCACAGTTGGACCAAAGATGAGCTCAGGGGATTATTTAGGAAAGACAGAAGTCTTTCTTTTAACTAATAGTATGAGAACTGCAATAAATTTTGAATTCTCAAAAGTAAGGATGAATACAAATGCCTGCTACTTAAAAGGTTTCTGTTTATAAACCATAATAGATCCTGTGGTCTCAATTCACAATCCAGGAGAATATTATCTGAAGTGTATATCAATATAATATATTGCATCTATCTTTTCTCTACAAGTATAATTCTATTATTATTAAAATTTAATTTTAAATTAGTCTGTATTATGATTAATTTTAGCTCTTCCAACATCTTATTGCTATTATGAAGGATCAGACCCACATAAATGGAAAGAGATTCCTTCCATTTGAATTCAGCATGGCTTTTGTCTTCAGATGGAGAGTGTTTTTACAGAATTATTAGAAAAAGTTTGCGTTTTTTTTTACAAAAGTTTATTAGAAAATTTTCTACCCTAGATACAGTACCAGATCCACAGTCTACAGCCAAGATCTCCAACAAAATTGCATCTGTTCTGACCCACAAGACAGAGATGCCAAACTCATGAAATTACATCAAGCATTCCTCAAGCTATAGTTCCCCCATATGAAAAACCCACACAAATAAACAAGGCAAGAGGTATCCAGGACTAATCTATTACAATATAAACAAAAGACTGGAAATGACAGAACCCCATTAGTATTTACATACAGCTTCTAACGAGACTATTCAGACATATCATAACTAAAAACCATTCTGGACAATAAAGCTGCCTTGTCAAGGACTCTTGGTGGCAGACCTTTTTTCTCATCCATACACAGCCTTCAAATCTCAAATGGATACTTACCTACAGGAGGATACACAACACAGATGTAGACAATGGAACAAAGCCTTGCCATAAACAGATATGGACAATGGAACCAAACTTTGCCACAAGCCCAGATGCCAACTCTGCCCACACATCTATTCTGTCATCACAGGCCTTAATTACATCACCCACAATATTATAGGGACTTTCATGTGCTAATCCTCATATGTGATTTATGCCATGTTGTGTCAGCAATACCCTTGCTTTGCCCAAAGTGAAATAATAATGGATTCTTTGAACAGAGAAATCAATTGGAGAAGCAGAATACAACCAGTTCTAGAAAGAAAAGGGGAAACATCTTAATTTTCTTTAACAAATACTTTTAAAAAGTTACTTTACCTACTTATACTTGTGCATACTCAAAATATGGTACAATGGATGAGAGAGTGGGGAGAAGAGAAAAATCAAAAAGATTCAGGAAGACAGTTGGTATGGAAAAGAAAACAGACAATCAGAAAACATGCAAACTAGCAATTGGAATAGGCATGCAAAGTTTGTTAACTTTTATTGAAAAATAAAGCCTTACCAACTTGCATTAACATCTCTGGGAACAGTTGCTAGGTCTCCTCTGAAGGCCCAGAAGGAGCCCTGTCAAAGTCAAAAATTAAGGAAACTTTGTGCTTGGACCTTCCTTTTGGGAAAGCTTTTGGTGGTTATATGAGAAGAATGCAATCCTCCATATCTCTAAAAGTGCTTTCTCAGTCTACTGTCCACCTCCAGTCCTAAAGCCACAAGGCATGTGAGGGCACATCAAGTGTGGGTAGGAGGGGGATGTCTATGCAGTTTTCTCACACACTCTCCCTTTGCTTATAAAATCAGAGTTTCCTCAGCCTCAAATTTTTGTGGCATTGAAAATGATATCTGGGTTCAAAATCAACACAGCTGTGCTGATATAGCTTTTGGTTTGACTTCAGAAATAATTAAAGAAAATCTGAACATGGTGTATTCCTGCTGTGAAGCAAAAACTGAATAAAAGAAAATTAGAGGATGGGAAATGTGTGATTTGTGTTTGTGTGTCTGTGTGTGTGTGTAGAGGGAAGAAATGTAAGTCATTGGATTTTTGACCAGCAAGTGCAAGTATAACTGTTTAAAAAGAAAAGAAAAAGAAAGAAAAAGAGATGAAAGCCTTAAGCTCTATTGGAAAATTAAGGAGCATTAGCAGTGAAGGTGCTTAATATAAAAGTAACATTATTAAACTGGAAGATGAACAAAACTTGAAAGTATTTTCAATTAAATAACGATTGCCCTGGTTTGTTATTGAAGGGAAGCCTCCTCAAAAGCCCATTTTCTTCATTTGTCCTCTCTAATGAAAAACAATTCTCTTAAAGAAAGAAACTTCCTAAGAACAATAAATAAGAGTGCGCACAATATTTTTCCTTTCTTTTATTGTCGAGAAAATGCATTTTTATCTCAGACAGATGTTTTAAAGTTACAAATATGCACCAAAGCAGGTATTTATTGATCAGGAAGTTCAATATGTTCACTTCAAAATATATTTTATCTCTGAATTTCAGCAGGAAATCTTGTCTTCATTCAAAACAGAGAAAAGAGTTACAGGGTTGTCTCCATGTTTCATTGTTTCTTGAGGCACTTGAAGTGAATGAAACCCACTGGTATCAGCTAGGATTTATGGATGACTTAGCCAAGCAAAAACTATCCAACTGTGTATTTTTGATAGTTTCCTTACAATTTCATCTTCTGAGGTACAAGGTTTCCATTCACATAAAGAATACAAATGTAGGTTCTTTTTGTCTATATTGTCATGGGAAAGGCTCCAATGGCCTGTCTTACACTCTTCGTAGCTTCTGCATAACCTTCTTCTTCTGTTAAGGCAGAAGTATCAATATATTTTCATCACATAAAGGAAGTGCAAGAAAACTGGAAGGAGGGGAGGCAGAGAGATGTTGCCTTGAGATGTCTCTTGGCAACAGTTCCTGCCAATGTCTATCTAAATTAAAACTAATGAAATGGGGCTGTCCTAACTATCCTTGAGTAAAAGATACATGAGGCATTTAAAATGTTACTTTCTCTGGGCCAAATAGATTTTTTTGTGCTCCTGATATAAGAGATATTGTCCTGAAGTCAACATCTATTGTTGAGCTTACTGGCAAGTGTAAGTAACTGAAGTAAAAAAACCAACAGGAAGGCTTCTGCAGTAAGACATTACAAAAACAGCTATTGTTTTGAATGTGACATGAGTAGACCATAGTTCTCTTGTATATTAAATGTGTTATAGGTTGAGTCTCCTTTATCCAGAAGTCAAAAATCTAAAACACTCCTAAAACCAAAAAAAAAAAAAAAATTCATGGCTGGCTGAAAAGCTTTGTTTCATACACAAAATTATTTAAAATAATTTTTAATCTTTGGGCTATGTATACAAGGTTTATATGAAATATAAATGAATTTTGTGTTGGATTCCATGCATGTATATGCAATTCTGAAATAATAATCCAAAATCCCAAACACTTCTGTTCCTAAGCATTTCAAATAAGGGATACTCAACCTGCATTCAGGCTAAAGGAAACATCTGTTATTGACATCTGTAGTTAGATTTCTTGATGGCATCACTCAGTTAAAAAAAAAAAGCCCAAGCATCTCTTTCCTGATAATGGTATAGCAGAATTTCAAGCAAGCTTCTCACATCTCCCTAAACTCCCTAAACAGCTTCAAGGGAGACCAAAAAGGATGAAGGAAGTACTGGGTGACTGCAAGTTTAGGTGGACCAGATTTGTTCCATAAGTAAATAGGGGAGCAATTTGTGAAGAATTAAGTCACAGCCAGACTGAGTTATTATTGTCCTCTTTCTCCTCATTTCTTTATTGATTTATATACTGCCTTTCCCCCATGACTGGAACTCAAGATAGCTTACAAGGATTAAAACAGATATGGCTTAGAACACATATAAAACCTTAACTATAAATACTCAGAAGTCATTTAGAACTAAACAATCTATATAATTAACAAGATGAAAATTAAAAGACAGAAGAAGAAGAAGAAGAAGAGGAGGAGGAGGAGGAGGAGGAGGAGGAGGAGGAGGAGGAGGAGGAGGAGGAAGTCTCTCTCTCTCTGGCTTTTCTTCGCTAACGAAGATTTAGGAAGGACTTATCCCACGCTTACTACAAGCGTGTTGATGACTTAAAAAGGCCGATCCTAGATAAGCAAGTCCGGTTACAGAAAGCACAGCAGAAAGTCTCCTTGGGTGATGTTTCCAAGTTCTGGTTCTTTCTGCATTGTCGTTTCTCTTCAAGACTCGTTCGGCGTGAGTTCTTGAATGAGGCTGCAGCATTGTGGATAGTGCGTCTCCATGCCTCCCGATGTGAGGCCAGGGCAGACCATTGTTGGTGATCAATTTGGCCAAGCTTGAGATGTTGTTTCAGGAAGTCCTTGTATCTCTTCTTTGGGGTGCCCCTCTTACGCTGACCCGTGGCGAGTTCACCGTAAAGTACTATTTTGGGGAGGTGGTGGTCCTCCATCCTAGAAACATGAAAGCGTTCAAGGAGTCGTAGATGTTGGCAATAGGTGACCCATGATTCAGACCCATAGAGGAGAATGGACAGTACAATGGCTCTGTACACACTGATTTTTGTGCTTCGCCTCAGGTGTTTGTTACTCCAGACTCTTTTGTGAAGCCTTCCGAATGTACTATATGCCTTTGCTAATCTGTGTTCGATCTCTTTATTGATCTTGGCGTCTGAGGAGATGATACTTCCCAGGTAGGTGAACTGCTGAACAGACTTAAGTACAGATTTGCCTATGATGACGTGGGGGTGATAGTGCTCTTCCTGTGGTACAGGCTGGTAGAGAACTTCTGTTTTCTTCAGGCTGACTTCCAGCCCAAACAGCTCTGCAGCTGTTGCAAAGCAGGATGTTAGGCGCTGCAGAGCTGTTTCTGAATGGGCAACAAGGGCAGCATCGTCAGCGAAAAGCAGCTCACCGACTAGATAGTTTAGAGTCTTTGTGCAAGCCTTCAGACGGCTTAAGTTAAACAAGCTACCATCAGTACGGTAATGTATATAGATGGAGTCTTCTTCTTCAAGATCTGCTGTAGCCCTTTGGAGCATCATGCTGAAGAAGATTGTAAATAGAGCTGGAGTGAGAACACAGCCATGTTTCACACCATTAGTTATTAGAAAGGGCTCTGAGAGAGCATCGCCACATCTGACTTGTCCTTGCTGGCCCTCATGTAGCAAGATAATCATTTTGAGCAGCTCACATCCTAGTCGTTCCAGGATCTGCCATAGACCTTTTCCACTCACAGTGTCAAAGGCTTTGGTAAGGTCGACAAATGTTACATAGAGTCCTTTGTTTTGCTCTCTACATTTATCTTGCAGTTGTCTAAGAGCAAATACCATATCTGTAGTGCTACTATTAGCTCTGAAGCCACACTGACTTTCAGGGAGAGGTTCTTCTGAAATAGCAGGAACTAATCTGTTCAAGAGTATCCTTGCAAGGATTTTTCTAGCAATGGAGAGCAGTGTTATACCTTGATAGTTTGAGCAATCAGATTTTGCTCCTTTTTTCTTATACAGGGTGATGATAACTGCATCTCGGAGATCTGATGGCAGTTCACCTTTTTCCCAACAACTCACAAGGAGCTCGTGGAATTTAGCATGGAGTACATGACCTCTGTGTTTCCGGGCTTCAGGTGGGATTCCATCAATCCCGGCTGCCTTGCCGTTTTTCATCTACTGTATGGCCTTAATGGTTTCTTCCAAAGTGGGAGCCACGTCCAGTTCATTTTTCATCGGTTGTTGTATCATATGTTGATACAACATAGTAGTAGTAGTCAACAAAACAGTATACCATGAAAAGACCATTGCACACATTTTCAGAAGCATTGCGCCTATCTCAATAGATGAAACTATGCATTGGATACATAACCAAACTTGTTGGTAGGTGTATGATTGTATGGGTGGGGAGCATGTGGCTCTCCAGCTGTTGGCTGATCTTCAGCTCCTATCAACCTTAGCAACTATAGTCAATGATGAGGGATGATGCAGTTCAACAACATCTGAATGCCATACATTTTAAATCTCTGACCTAAAAGAAAGTATAAAATATATTTAATTAATATTTATTTTTTGTAAAAAAATAAAGACAAGATAAGGTGAGGGAGATCTGGATCAGATATTCCTAAACATTTCCCTCATATACAGAGACTAACGGATGTTTGTAAACATAGTAGCTCTCAAAGTTGTTTTTGTAGGGAAAATAGTAAGGAAAGAGTTCTTTTCCACTCCTCTGTCACTCTCCTGATCTGAACAGAGAAAGCTCTCAATCTGCTCTCTTTTTCTAAAGAAAAGAAACACCAAAAAAAACCAAACTACAAATGAGATTTTATTTATTTATTTATTTATTTCCTTTAATTTCTATTCTATTTTTCCCCAGAATGGGACACAAGGCAGCTCACAAAACTATTTAATTTTTTTACAAACTGGTTTAAATCTTACTTGTCAAACAGATCTTTTGCAGTGGTCACAGGTGGTCAGACTTCCTCCTCTGTTCCTTTATCTGTTGGAGTCCCTCAGGGCTCTGTCCTGGGTCCCCTTTTGTTCTCTCTATACACATTGTCCCTTGGTAAACTCATGAGTTCTTTTGGTTTCTCGTATCATCTGTATGCCGATGACACTCAGCTGTATCTTTCCACCCCTGACCTTTCGCCAGGGCTTGAACAGCAAGTCTCCTCTTGTCTGGTTGCCATCTCTCAGTGGATGTGGCATCGGTGCTAGAAGCTCAACATGTCTAAGACAGAGCTTCTCATCTTTCCACCTAAGCCCACCCTTCAATACTCCTTTTCTGTTTCTGTTGATGGCACTTCTATTCAACTGGTTCAGCAAGCCCGCAGTCTAGGTTTCATCTTTGATTCCTCTCTGTTGTTTATTCCCCACATTCAGGACACCGCCAAGGCCTGTAGATTCTTTCTCTACAACATTGCTAAAATCCGTCCATTCCTCTCAGCCTCCACTGCCAAGACTCTGGTCCATGCCCTAGAGGTTTCACGGCTAGATTACTGTATCCTTCTTCTGACAGGGATTCCTCTCTCTCACCTCCATCCTTTAATCTCTGTCCAGAACTCAGCTGCACGTATTATCACATCCGCTCGCTGCTTTGACCATGTGTCTCCTCTCTTATCCTCCCTTCATTGGCTCCCCTTCCCCTTCCACATCCAGTACAAACTTTTGTTGTTGACTTTCAAAGCCCTTCACAGACTGGCCTCTCCTTACTTGTCTGAACTTCTTTCTCCTCACACTCTTTCTCATACCCTCTGTTCTGGTAGTCAAGGTCTCTTATCCCAGCTGAGGATTTCCACTGCCCTGTCCCACATTCTTCCCTTCTCACTTGCTGCCCCTCACTCCTGGAAGCTTCTTCCCCCACATATATGCCTCATCACTTCTCTAACCAGATTCAAAATTAAGTTAAAGACTATATTGTTTAGGGAAGCGTTCCCAGGATTGTGCCATCTGCCCCAGGATGCCTCCTTCTAACTGTGTTTTAAGAAGCCGTGCCCTCCCTCCAGTCCATCTGCCTTGGTCCTGGCCCTAGAGAGAGAGAAGAACCACTGGACCTCACCCCCTTTCCCATCACCTTCCCCTCTTCCTTTTGGGTTGTCTCTTTTAGACTGTAAGCCTGAGGGCAGGGATCCGTCTAATGTAAGATTGTATGTACAGCACTGTGTAAATTTACAGCGCTATATAAATAAAATTAATAATAATAATAATAATAATAAGCAAATAAATAAAACAATTAAAATCGACTAAGAACAGTTTTAAATTACATAAATATACAGAAGTTAAAAAGCATAACTAAAGCATACATTTAACATAGCTTATTGTCTGGCCCTTGTTCAGTATGCTATCTTTTCTTCACTTAGGTTAGTCTTTTCAATTTGATTCCCATATTGAATTTTGAATGTATGAGAAATATAACAAACTGAAATTGCCTCATACAGATTGATCCCAGTAGACATATCATTTTCTCTTAATGTCAGTTTTGTTATTAACACCAACACTGTGGTGTATCACAGCAGCCATCATCATTGTTTGCTTTGCTCAGTGTTGAAAACAATACTATTCACAGCAATACAGAAAAATAAACTAAGTGGATATTGTAAGCTGCCATAAGGTTGATACCAATATTGATATGAAACATTAACACCAATAGTAAATTAAAGTTGCAGATTCAGCCAGGCTTTCATCTTCAGTAATAATTCCTTGATTTCAGATTACTGAATTTGAACCTGAATGTAATTGGAATATATGTTACTCCTACTTAAAATGTATGATGTTCTTGTGTTGCAAAGAACTTCTTTAGCCCATATTTATGGAGCACAACAAGCAAGTTATGACAAGACAAAATCAGTAATATCTTATAGCAAAACTGATGGGAAAGAATGTGATTATGAATGAATGAAGAATAATATAATAGCTGGGCTGTGGCTGACATGGATGCTAATTTTCAGTGAGCAAGGATTGGAATATCAGCAGCACTGGAATCCTACATAAACCAAGATGCAAAGGACTTTTTAAGCCACTTTGCCTGAACAGTAGCAGAGGCAATTCCAGGGCCTGTATGGGACTCGTGCCTTCTTGTTATCATTTTCCTGTGTATAGCCTGGGAACAGGACTGAGCCAGGAATGGAAATAATATTTCACAGTTCAGGATTTATTTTGTGTAGAAAACAGTACATGATGTTCTGGGTTTGTTTTGTTTTTTTCTGTGTGAAAAAGCGCATGCAAATTTTATGCAGAAAGCTGTTTCTTGCAGAGAAAATGCTAGTTTCTGCGCAAAAATACCACATGCAATTTTTATGTGGAATAAGTCCTGAACTTTGAATTGTTCACAACCTGCACAGTTTTAAAATACTCTGCTTTCTTGAAGGTGGAGGAATATTGCTAAATTTACTAGATGGTTCCTTTGAGAATGAAATTACTGAAGAATTACATCTCCCAGAGGAGCCAACTGTGATGGCTGTTTAGACACCTGTTTACCCTGGCCTCTTTAATACAGTGGGCCTGAGAGTCAAGGCCCTGAGCAGACTGGCCAGGATAGCATCCAGGATCAGTCCGTGCTATTCTGGTCCATTTGTTAAATTCGGTTGATCCATTTAGGAAACTCCCCAGCAAACCAAAGGCCAAATTGGCCCATGGTAAGGACTCTTTACTCTGGCATCAGGTGAGATCCACCAGATATGCATCTGGTCTGTCAGAATCGAGCTTGATCTTAGCTCCAGGGTTTTGATCTGCATCATCTAAACAAGATTACACAGAGTTGGGGGAAACACAGCAGGCCTTTGGGCTCATGCATACAGCTCCCAAAGATTGCATCTACACTACAGGATTAATGCAGTTTGACACTGCTTTAACTCTCATGACTCAATGCTATGGAATTCTGGGATTTGTAGTTTCATGACATTTTGTGGGAAACATTGAATGATTTTTTAAAAAAATAGTTTAAAACATATGGGAATTAGAGGGTTGAAATATAATCTCAAATGGTGCAGCTGAGTGTAGTGTTTTAAGCCGCAATTCTAATTAATCAGTTTAATGTTTCAATCATATTTTATTTTATTTTAACATTTAGATGTCCTGAGTGTAAATTTTGGGGTGCTAGAATTGATAGGAAAGCAGTGGACTGCCCCCAAAGTAGTTTATGAATGAAATGGGAATATACAGATAATTTTGCACAACCTTTACAGTTCTATATAGCAATATGAGCGTAGATATTGCCTGGTATAACATGTAACATGTAGATGGAGTGATGCAAAATGTCAGGAGCATAATACCAAAGTGTGCATAAAAATGCCTAGCACAGTGTGGGGTATCAAAGTAGGAGATGAAGATGAAGATGCCCATAGAATAATAGAATCTTAGAACTTTATTGCACCCTCCCCCCCGCCCCCCCTCCCCAATTATGGGAACTGGAAGGGTATGCTCGGGTGTGCACGCGACTCAGAAAAAATGGATTTTATCACACACCAAAATGTCATCAAAAGGGCCCTATTCCATCCCTGGTTCCAAGCCATTCCTATTCAGTGCTGAGGAACGCTATTTTTGTCTACTCCCTTGCTATTACTACCATCACAACAGATAAAATAGCAACAAGGCAAGGAGTGACTAGTACAGTATTTAGATCATCCTGAAAAATGAGCCAGAGAATAATTTAAGATCCATAATGCATGCCTCTGTATTGACATGTCCTGGATTCTGATTCCAGATCGTGTGTGCGTGTGTGTGTGTGTGTGTGTACACTAACATCATTACTACAAGTTCTAAAATACCTTGACAAACAAGTCCTAGTTTGTGTAAAAGAACAAGATGAATCAGATATACTGCTGCAATTTGACACCTCAGTTATTTTTATTGGGATAAAGACATTACTAAATCTAGCTCAGCCTAATTTTGAACTGTTTTTGCTGTCATCTATATTCAAGTAGATTACATCCACTGAATCAGTGGAAACTTGGTAAGCAGACAATTTTTATAAATTCCACTTATTCACTGGGTTTTCTCCATTTGCTACTGACACCTGTAGGACAGTCAAGACATCTTGGAACATAACCCCAGGTATTATATAACATGAAAGCAAGCAAAGTGTAGTGGTTTGAGTGTTGGACTTTGGAGACCAGGATTTGATTCCCAGCTCAGCCACGAAACCCACTGGATGACCATGGACAAGTCAACATACTCTCAGCCTTAGGGGAAGGCAATGGCAAACTTCCTCTGAACCAATCTTTCCAAGAAAACCCCATGATAGATTTGCCTTATAGTTTCCATAAGTAAGAAATGATTTGAAGGCACACAACAGCATTTGAATCCTATTGACTTCCACCTGTCTTGAATCCCATTGTGGGAAAAAGGTGAGATATAAAACCTAGAAATAAATAAAATAATAAAATTTATAATGTATAGTTAAGATAAATGCTGGAAAAAAGTTTTTTTAATAATATTTATGCATGTAACTTAAACCACTATACTATTTAAAGTGATAAATGACACTTGCAATTCCTTTCATACTCCTTTTAAACAAGGATGTCTTGATATACTGAAAATGGTCAACCCAATGAGATGGTTTCCCCGTTTTTTGTGGTTCCTTGTTCCTGAAAAAATGTGCTGAAATGAATTTCCCCAAATAAAGAATTTAATAATTTAAATTTAAATGATTCTTCTTTCCAGTAGAAGATTGCCATGACCTATGTATTTAACAGCCATACAATAAGCAGATAAGGCTGCATCTACACTGTAGAAATAACAGTCTGAATCTACGTTAAGTGCTGTAACTCCATCCTATGAAATCTTGGGATTTGTACTTTTCACTGCCAAGGACTGCTGATGCCTCACAAAGCTACAAATCCCAGGATTCTGAAGGATAGAGCCATGGCACTTAATATCAAACTGCCATTAAAAGAACAATTTATAATGAGAGCTGCATTTCTTTTTATTGTACATCTGATAAAAAAAGATGAACTTCTTGTGTTAAATAAGGAATCTTGGGCAACAGAATGTCCATCAAACCTTCTTTCTCATGTAGCAGTGGGCACAGAACTCCACTGGGACTGTATCATTATGGAGCCATCTACAGAAATCCACATGGCTCTTCTATGATACTGATGTAGGAATAGGAAGAGTGATTTTTGGAGCAAGAAGGAAATTTTATTCCCTTTATTTTCTTTATTTCTTAGTCCTACTATCTAACTATGCAGGAGTCTATTGTCCCTTCTTGGTTTGGTATGATTTGAACAAATAGGAGAGCTGATAAGCTGGACAGAGGCTAGGGAAAGACTAAATGAAGATAGAAGAATGTACTTCCACAATTCCCTATGGCAGTGATGGTGAACCTTTTAGGGACTGAGTGCCCAAACTAAAATGCTTTCTGGCACTGATTTTACCCAGTGCTGGGGTGGGACTTTCAGGGTGGGGTAGGGGACAGGACATCTGGGGCAGGACTGAAGACCCGAAACAGCTGAGAAGAGGAGTAACAGGTATGTGCCTGTTCCTTCCCTTCTCTGCCCTCTGCATGCCCTGAAAAATGGCTTCACATGCCATCTCTGGCATACATGCCATAGGTTCACCACCATGGCCCTTTGGAATTATGCATCACAGATCTGTAGCTCAGTGTATATGGATAAACAGGAAAAGGTTGCACTTAGATAAATTCAGAAATTATTTTAAATTCTTTTTTTCTATTGGAGGGGGTATCAGAAAAATATAGCTGATATGTTTGAATCAGTAAGAGGGTTTGGAAAGTAATCCTTTCATCCCCCTGTCAGTTTAGAATCTGATATAGTGATGTGGTTATGTAGGATAGGGTACATACCGTGTTTCCCTGAAAATAAGACATCCGCAGAAAATAAGACCTAGTAGAGGTTTTGCTGAATTGCTAAATATAAGGCCCCCTTTGGAAATAAGACCTTGCCTCCAACTCCAATGTTCCCTTCCGCAGCTGCCCCGTCGAGCTGCCATCCCCAGAGAGAGAGAGAAAGCAAGCTGAGGATGAGGCAAGCAGTAGCAAGAAGCAGGGAGAGAGAGCTGCTTTGAGCAGCTGCAAAGGGCTCCTGGATGCTTGGAAAAGCTGCAAAGGGTGCCTGGATGAAACCCCGGGTGCCACACGCACTCCTGCTACTCCTCCTTTCTCTTCCTGTGGCAAACACAGAGCTGCAAAAGGGAGAGAGAAAAGGGGGAAGAAAAGAATCAGAGGTGCTTGGAAGGAGAGAAAAACAGTGTTGCAAAAGGGAGGGAGAAAAGGGGGAAAGGAAAGAATTGGAGGGAAAAAACAGAGACATCCCCTGAAAATAAGACCTAGTGCCTCTTTGGGAGTAAAAAATAATATAAGACACTGTCTTATTTTCAGGGAAACATGGTAAGATAGGTCAGGGGAATTAATTGAGACTTAAAGACTTACAAGTGATAGACTTCCTTCTGGTATCTTCAGATTTGTCTCCCCACACTACATTATTCTAGCCTTACATATTCTAGCCTATAAGGATTTATCACACTAGGGGGCAAACAGGATTTAAACGAGAGTTAAACAGGAATTAAACAGGAAATGCCTTATGTTTAACATAGGACATTTCCTGTTTAATTCCTGTTTAAATCCTGTTTGCCCCCTAGTATGATTCTTTCAGGGTGTTGAGGCAGCAAATGAGCTATGGTGCAAGTGCAGACCAACCTGTCAGCAAGTTGATTTTTTTGTTTTCTGTTAAAGCTTCTATGGTCCCTTGTTGGTCAAATCATTGCTCAGCTAGGAGAAACCAGAACTTGGAATGTTAGGCTTGAAAATTAACCTAATAATAATAATAATAATAATAATAATAGGATTTATTTCTATTCCGCCTTTTCCTGTGGGGAATCAAAGCGGATTACAATAGTCAAACAAACAGCTTCATTTATATACCTGTTCATACTTCCTAAGCAGTGTCTGTAAGCTACTTGCCCCTAACAATCTGGGTACTCATTTTAGCGACCTCGGAAGGATGAAAGCTTGAATCGAGCTTGAGCCCTTTTGCTAGTATTGAACTCGCCACCTTATGGCTTTGAGTGAGTGGCTGCAGTACAAGCATTTAACCACTGTGCCACCAGGGCTCTAATACTAAATACTTTTGCCTCAGTCTTCTCAGAAAAGGCAAAGGGTGCTCAACCTGAGGATAATGGAGCAGAGAACAGAATTGGGGAATTTCAGCACAGAATAAGTAAAGAGATAGTAGAGGAACACCTTGTTAATCTAAATGAATTTAAGTCTCCGGGACCAGATGAACTCCATCCAAGGGTATTAAAAGAACTGGCAAAAGTAATATCAGAGCCATTGGCAATCATATTTGAAAACTCCTGGAGAACAGGAGAGATCCCAGCAGACTGGCGAAGGGCAAACGTTGTCCCCATCTTCAAAAAGGGGAAAAAAGAGGATCCCAACAATTATCATCCAGTTAGTCTGACATCAGTTCTAGGAAAGATTCTGGAGCAGATCATTAAACAGAGAGTCTGTGAACATCTAGATGGTAATGCCATAATCACAAAAACTCAACACGGGTTTCAGAGAAACAAGTCATGCCAGACAAATCTAATCTCTTTCTTTGATAAAATTACCAGCTTGGTAGATGAAGGGAATGCTGTGGATATAGTATATCTTGATTTCAGTAAGGCCTTTGACAAGGTTCCCCATGACATTCTTGCAAACAAGCTTGTAAAATGTGGGCTAGACAAAGGAACTGTTAAATGGATCTGTAATTGGTTGAATGGCCGAACCCAAAGGGTGCTCAACAATGGCTCCTTTTCATCCTGGAGAGAAGTGACCAGTGGGGTCCCACAGGGCTCTGTCCTCGGCCCAGTGCTATTCAACATCTTTATCAATGACCTGGATGACAGAATTGGGAGCATACTTATCAAATTTGCAGATGACACCAAATTAGGGGGAATAGCTAATACCCCAGAGGACAGGATCAAGATTCAAAATGACCTGAATAGACTAGAAAGCTGGGCCAAAGCTAACAAAATGAAATTCAATACAGAGAAATGTAAGGTATTGCACTTAGGGCGGAAAAATAAAATGCACAGATATAGGATGGGTGACACCTGGCTGAATGAAACTACGTGTGAAAGGGATCTAGGAGTCCAAGTAGACCACAAGTTGAACATGAGTGAACAGTGTGATGCGGCAGCTAAAAAGGCCAATGCTATTTTGGGCTGCATTAATAGAAGTATAGTGTCTAGATCAAGAGAAGTAATAGTGCCACTGTATTCTGCTTTGGTCAGGCCCCACCTAGAATATTGTGTCCAGTTCTGGGCGCCACAATTCAGAAAGGACATTGAGAAACTGGAGTGTGTCCAAAGGAGGGCGACAAAAATGGTGAAGGGTCTGGAAACCATGCCCTATGAGGAACGACTTAGGGAGCTGGGGATGTTTAGCCTGGAGAAAAGAAGGTTAAGAGGTGATATGATAGCCCTGTTTAAATATTTGAAGGGATGTCATATTGAGGAGGGAGCAAGCTTGTTTTCTGCTGCTCCAGAGAACAGGACCCGGAACAATGGATGCAAGATACAGGAAAAGAGATTCCACCTGAACATTAGGAAGAACTTCCTGACAGTAAGGGCTGTTCGACAGTGGAACGCACTTCCTCGGAAGGTGATAGAGTCTCCTTCCTTGGAGGTCTTTAAACAGAGGCTGGATGGCCATCTGTCAGGGGTGCTTTGATTTGGATTTCCTGCATAGCAGGGGGTTGGACTGGATGGCCCTAGTGGTCTCTTCCAACTCTATGATTCTATGATTCTATGATTCTATGATTCTACTTATAATACTAAATAGTAGAAATTTGAAGACTCATTCATTAGCACACAAGATTAAGAACAGAATTTGTTTAATGTGACTAGTTACTATTAATTACCCTATTACAATGGATGGGCAAAAACATGGGATTTACAAAGAATGGCAAGGAGATTATCACTGCTGAATTTAGAGAAGCACATTTTGATATTGGCTAGTTCAAAAGGGTTCTTTTTGTCCTTTTAATGTTGCCTTCCTCCAACCTGGAACTTCCCCCCACATGGATTGCAAACTCTATAATCAGATTGTCATCTGAAAATGGTGTGGGTTTAATACCCGTGTATTGTCAAGTTGGGGAAGACCATCTCAAAGCATGGGTTCTCAACATACAACCTCTTCAATTCAGTTTGCCACTCATCTGCATCTCACTTTTCTTTCCAGCCCCACCAACACATTTATATATTTACTTTTTACTCACTCTTGAAATGCCTTGTTTGTTAAACACTTATAAGGAGTGATTAATTTTTGTTAGAAAGCACTATACCAGAAGTATAGCAATAATTGGGTACCTACAAAGATCAATCAGTGAATTCAGAGTGGAGAATTTTTAATTTGAAGTTGTTGACAGTCTCTGAGCATATGTGGAATATTTTTCTGAACAATTGGATCACTGCATTCTTTCTGTCTCCCAATCAAGTTGTGTAGTCTGCAAAAGATGGGGAGTAGAGCATAGGTTTGCATGCAAGAGCCATGTGACTTTTGTAGATTTAATGACCAAGTATCTAACAAGCCCAAGTATCTATTCTCTAGACCTAGCTTAGCTTAGCTGTACAATTAAAAGTGTGTGGGTAAGAAAGGGGAAAGGAAAGGTGGGCTACAAAGCAGAACGGTAAGAGTGGATAGAGAGAGTAGGGGAGAGAATCCAAAAGAGAAAGAAATAGTAGATGTGTCTGAGAGAAACATTTCACTTAATTATCTTAGAACTTAAGACTATGTGAGTAATATGTTAAAGAACTGCAAAGAGGTTCATTGTAGATCTTCCAAAATAATATTATGGATATTACACATAATTATACAATATAAATAAGTTCAAACTGTAATCTATAACCAGCTATTGCAACCCTACCCCTCACAAGGACTAAACATTTCATTTTCATACAAAGCCATGGAAAGGGGCACTTGCCTTTCAATCTAAAAGATCTTTTTGAAATGGACCAAATAATACAGGAAAAGAGATTCCCCCTCAACATTAGGAAGAACGTCCTGACAGCTAAGAGGTGTTTGACAGTGGAACACGCTCTCTCTGATTGTGGTGGAGTTTCCTTCTTTGAAGATTTTTAAACAGGTTGGATGACCATCTGTCAGGAGTGCTTTGATTGTGTATACCTGCATGGCAGGGGGTTGGACTGAATGGTCTTTGTGGTCTCTTCCAACTCTATGATTCTATGATTCTATTAATATTGTATACCCCTTCTGAACATATCTTGCCAAGAAAATCCCATGTTAGGTTCACCTAGAGTTGCCTTAAGTTAGAAATGACTTGAAGGCACACAACAACAACAAATACCATAATGAACAATACAAATCAATTCAGAATATAATCAGAGGGAGGGGGAAGAGAAATAACTGAACAGAGTTGCTATATACTCCCACAAAGACCCCAGACATTTTCCTTCCATATGTACCTTATTTTTAGTATTTGTGTACTTTTGTTAGCCAGAAATCAGGCCATTCTTTTGCTCTTTATATTCTGATAGTGACATATTTTGAAGTACTTTTCTGAACCTCAGGAGAATTTTACCAGCATTTCTAACCTTCATGAATCTCCCTTAATAGCCAAGCACAAATCTGTGCACATAGCCTTGCTTATATTTTTCATTGACAAAGTCTGGAGTGGAATTTTGAACTCCTAATTCTTGATTCTGCAGCTACAATGATAGATGATATCATACCCTTACCACTTTTTCCTGATGCAGACTGCAAAACCAATGGCAAGAGGAAGTCATTCTCACTTACAGGCTCTATTGCTATAAAGCAGGGACAGATATCCTAGAAATATAAATTCTTGAAGTGCTACTTCTTCCTACACATTGTAACTTAGCAGGTAGCCTACCCCATTCTGGGCTTGAATTCACATCATTGACCAAATCAGGCAGGGATAATGATAGCTGTAGTCAAAGACCACACTGGATGAAGGGAGGTTGCTGCACAATGTGGCAAAAACACTGATTAATCTTTCTTTTTATCTCATGCACTTACAAAATGGGGGAAAACATATTTGTTAATGCTGTTTTCTTATGTACTAATAAAATGGGCATAGGAAATGGATTTATGTAGCTATTGATGTATATTGTAGAATAATATTGTAGTGTAGTGTAGAATGACTCCAACACTATTAATAGGCTAGTGTGATGAAATCTCAGAAGATCTCTGAACATTACATTTACTTTAGCTTATTAAATTCCTTAGTATCCACCCATAGACCAGAATGGTGGTGGTGGTGGTGGTGAGACACAATTTTCTTTTGTCTTGCTTTCTGGCATACATTTGAAGCCTTACCGTATTTTTCTTCAAAGCCTAATTTTCTAAATATCAAAATAGCCTACCCAACATTCTCTTTCTCCTGTCAGATTTGAGGCTAACAGCAATTTGCAAGAGCCTTTCTATTTTTGTACCAAATAATAGGGAGAGGCAGGCAATCTTCTAGTGCTCAGATTCACCTTTTTTTCCCAGGGCTTTTCAGTTTGATTTCTTTCACAGCCTTGTGCAAATCAAGGCTGTTTTTATTAAACAGATCGGTGCATCGTTTTCCTTCACCCCCCCCCCCATAGTAGTGATTTCCTGATACTAAATGAATTGAATAGCCTGTAAACCAGGAAGCAAGGGGGGAAAGTTAGTGTTTTGATTCATTTCTATGGCAACAGGATAAGTAAAGAATCTAAAGGAGAGTGTACACAAACAAATAACATGTCTGATCCACTTAGTATGTCCAGCAATGGCAGCTTTTTTGTCTAATGAAAGCATTCTGTTATGAAAGTCAGTAAACAAAATTTGACATTTTCAAGAATCTTTGGTGTGAAAGTGTGGGTCATATTCTTCCCCTACCACTCCCAGGCATCACACATGATGAAGTAGAAGAGATGACAATTTATAATTGTTTCATATGCTACTGTGATCAGTATTCCCATTTCTAGATTCAAGGCATTTCAGCATTTTTCAAGTCATGTTTTTAAAAAATGCACTTGCTTCTCAAAATGCAAATAATATTTGGCTCAAACAGAATTGTTCTTTTGCTGAAGGCAAATCATGGTGATAGGATCACTTTCATTTTTAGTTATTTGTAATCATAATAAAATCCTTGAACTCTGTACTACAAATGGTCAGGGTATCCAGTACATTTGGGGACAGGAACTAAATTTTTGCAAAGGCATAGAAGGATGTTGTGGTCTGAGTGATGGGCTAGCACTCCTGGAGACTAAAATTTAAACCCACTGGCTGACCTTAGGCAAACCACACTCTGTCAGCCTCAGGAGAGGCAATTGGGAAAGCTCTTCTGAATAAACCTTGACAAGAAACCCCAGACCCAGAGTAATAATAATAATAATAATAATAATAATAATTATTATTATTTCCCGCCTCTCCCTTCGGATCGAGGCGGGATTCCAACAGTGTTAAAAATATATGTACAATTTGATACAATCTAAAAACATTAAAAACAATTACATAGTCAATGAAACTAACTACACATTCTGTCCTTAATCCAGCAATTGCTACCACATCTATTGTAGATCTAGTTCTGTCTGTTGAAGTTGACTTGAATATGACAACAGCTACCTTTGGATATCAAGTAGAAAGTGCAATTATAGGTAGCAATTGAAAAGTATTTTTGAGCTTTTAAACAGTTTTGCTGGTAAAGATAAGACAAAAACAATCAAAACAGTCCATTTTAAAAGAGAAAAGCAAAACTGCAAACTGACCACATTCACCCCATTCTTGTAGCTATTGCATTGGTGAAGGAAAAAAAAAAGGAAAAATATAGCATTCAGAACCCCAATATCACATTTTGTAATCATGTGATCAGGTCTGCTGATGTATTGTGTATGTTGCCAGTCTCTTTAATTCCAACTCCTTGCATAATACCCTACCAAGCATGTCTTTCAGTCTTTTTGCTTATTTTTCTTTTAACTCACACAATTCCGGATATCTGCTACAGCAATGTCAGTAAAAATGTTTTTTAAAATAAAGAAAATAAATGGGGGGAGCTAATTGGGCTGTTTGGGAATAGTGAGGAGGAAAGGGATAGGAGGAGAGGAAGGGGTGTAGATGCCACATGATTGGCAATCTCACAACTGCTCCTGTAGCCATGTTTCTCACCTGGGCACTTACACTATTGACAGCTCATTGATGGGCCTCACTCTTCAATGAAAAGGGATGTGCTGAACATGGTTAAGGGATGCAGCAGGTATGTGATACATATTGTCAAAGCTGTAATTCAACTTTGTAAGCCATGTATAGGAATCTCCTGTAATTCAAAGGTCTACTACCATTGAATTGTGGAAGGTGTTTTTTTGTTCTTTTGTTTGTTTGTTTGTTTTTGGTTTGTTTTTTGTTTTTGTCGCTGCATACAAACATCGAACAGTTTTTCAACCTGTTGAAATATCTGCTTACATTAATACAGATTTAATAATAGTCTCGTTAGGTCCAGTGTTTCAGCTATCATATGTTGGTATGGTGAGGAGGAGGCTCATCAATTATAATTGCGATAAACTGTCATTGTTCGCTCCTCTCTATTCAATAACAGCCCTTTGAGTTTCAACAAGTTCATTCACATATCATAGACACAGGAATATATACAAAGGGTTAGGTGAAGATGGCCCTACAAAATGTAGTCTGTGACCATGTGTCTGCATGCAAGCTGTTGGCAGTCATGGGCAGAAAGAGAAATAGTTCACCACACATTGCCTGTTGTTGCAAATGCTAAAAAATACAGCAGCATGGTATGGGAATTGAGAAAGGACTGGCAGAAAACTTTGGTCCCCTAGGACACCATGTCACCAACCTCAAAGTAGTTGTTGTGGAGAATCAGACACACTTCAAGGGGAAATTTGTTGTCATGAAATACAATTCTTTAAAGCACCATGGGACTCTCTTGGGTTTCTTCTGTTGCAAACAGACAAACTGAATCCTCTTTATTGCTTTTCTATCTGATGAAATGTTAAAGCAAAGAAACAACATAAACAAGGAGGGAAAGGATACATAAAGAATATAAAGGGAGATGTATAGTTAGTATGCATATGGCAGTGCATCATATGCTGTTTCCATGTGTTTTCTGTTTATTATGCAGAACAACCTGCATAAAGTTTGTGAACTGGAAAAAATATACAGAAAAAAGACAGTGGAGAAAATGACACTAGTCCTTTGATGGAAGATACATGGTGCAGATTATACTTCATTCATAAATCACTGGCCAGGACCAGCAATGAGCTCATGCTCTCCCTACTACATGCATTTGCTTGGAGAAGAAAGAAATTGGCTATTTCCTCAGCATATAGTCTCTCCAGACATGGGGAAAAACAACCCTTAAAGGCCTAGGTTTTATGCTTGTGCAAACTTATTTTATTTTGGAGTTCTATATGAAATTTTCCATATCCTGAAGTATTCCCAGGAAACTCCCAGCGTTATCAAGGGCTTTTCATTTCCCCCTCTCCAGATCATTCTAAATTAACTTATTTCCTGAAATGAAATCTATCTTTTATGTTATAATAGAACTAGCTGATATTGCCACTGCTAATAAATACAGCTAGTGTCTCCATTACCCAGATTCAACAGAGATCATGTGAAAAGAAAGAGGAATGATGACAATTAAAAATGATTCAAATGCTTAACATATATAATAGTGCTAAAGCATTTTAACAATATTTCCTGAATAATAAATAAAAGGACTCAATTGCAATTGGTGCCAGTCATTTTCTGAAATGTTGCTTTAATCTAGAAAGTCTTGCTTTTTTCCCTTTCTGGATAAGCTCCTAGTTTGCTTTATATGTTTGCCATATGGAACATATGGGACAAATCCATGTTCCCTACCCTTAATTCCTTTGGAATTAACAAACTATAAATGGCTACTATACATTAATGATTTCTTAGTGAATAAAAGATCTGAGAAGTAACAGTTTTACTTGTGGGGGGGAATCCAGTAATAAATCTAGTAGGTGAACATGGATCTGCATTATATGAATGCAGAAGGAGGAGAACCCTGTCTAAAGTAAAATGGAAGGTGTCAGCCCCAACACATTGAATAGCCAGTTTTACAAGTCAGCAAGAAGCCATCATCTTCTTTGCCCCTGTTATGGTCTCCTTGCCAGAACCCACAATTTTCTTGCTGGCTTCAGGAAAGGCAGATAATCAAGTACATTGGCCAGCACATGGGAGAAGTGTATCCTTCTGCTGGGTAAGATTTTCAAGCATCCAATAAAAGATCTGAATGGGAAAAAATAGAAAAGCACAGACTATCGCATTACCCATAACAACTTTCTGGTATGCCATGTAGAAAATCCATGTGTAACCTGATCTTTCAACATGTATTTGTGTTTCCATCCTTTTCTGTTTCCCGCGGAGGTCTGTTGCCATAAAACACACACAACTGGCTGGAGGAAAATGGCCACAACTTTATTAAAATCAACACATACCACGAACAAATTGATAGGGTTGGCCCAAAGCATAAGGTCTGGATCTGGATATCAACAACACCCAGGTTGCATCAGGATGATGTAGGTGCCAAGCCCCACCATAATGCGCAGTTACACAACTGTGTTGCTTCAATTCGATTTGCAAGGCACCCTAGTCACTGGGTGTTAATTGACTGCATCCCCCGCACTGGCCACAACAAATCACTCCTTACACCCAGGTCACGAGGACTCCTGATCCAGTGCCAGAGGGCCCTGGAAACGTCTCACACCAGATCCAGGCCTATGCTGCTGCCCTGAAAAAGTTGTGAGAATCAACTCCCTACAGGGAGGGAGGGTGGGAGAGCCAAACTGGCAATGGTACTGAGGAACACCTTGCAAGGCCTTAAATAGGCCTTGCAGCCAATAGGAAGCTGAGGAGGACAGAGGAACTGCCCTCCTCACGTCCTTCAACCAATGAGGAAGTGAGGTGGGCAACCACTAGCCAATCAGGGTCCTAGCCACGAGCCCAAGGGAGCCTGGGACATGTAGTCCCAGGAAAAATGGTGGGCTCCTTTCCTGCTTGCCCCAGAAGCCAATCGGAAGCGAGCCCGTGCTCACACTGGCCCCTGGGGTGAAACAGACCACCAACGTGGAGGCCATGCCTGCCTTCCCACACACGACAACTGCACCGGCCCGCTTAGTCAGGTGGTGCCATTTGTTTAATTTTTAAAAAGTCACTCAGATCCTATTAGGGAGTATATAAAGTGTTCCCTTTGCTACTCCTCTGGCATTCTGTTTTCGGGAAGAACACAAAAAAAGAAGAAGGAAGAGGAAGAGGGGACTGGATGAGGAAGAGGACTGGCCAGAAGAAGGCTGAAGGTGGAAGAGGAGAACAGAAGGGAATAATTTATGCTCTGGTGGCTCAGCAGTTAATACACTGAATCTGACAATTGCAAATTCAGCAGTTTGAAGTCCAAGCACAGTGTGATGGTATGAGCTCCCATCACTAGTACCAGCTTCTGACAACCTAGCATTTTGAAAATACGTAAAAGTGCAAGTAGATAAATAGGCACCACTTTGGAGGGTAAGTAACAGCATTCTATGCAGGCATGCTGGCCATATAATCACAGAGTCATCTTTGACAACACTAGCTTCCTTGGCTTAGTAATGGAAATAAGCACCATACTCTACAGTCAGACATAACTTGACAACTCTGTCAAAGGGGAAACCGTTGCCTTTTTTCTGGAAGATAGCAATCTCATTTAATGCTGAACTCCTTTCCTTGAATATATTGGACAGAATTTCATAGCAGAAAATAGACATTGTTACAGTTGATCATTGGACTGGATGTTAGGATGAAATGGATCTTCTTAAATCAGCCTCAGCAGGCCCATTAGAGTATACATTGGATTGCTGTAGTGCTGCCTTTGATGGGTCTACCTTTGAAGACAGTTCAGACTTTGGAGTTTCATTAAAAAAAACAACTACAACTACAGCTTGCAATCCACTAATGGGGACCAAGCAGCAGGATTATTTTGACCCTACAATCAAGCAATTTAATCACTGTTCTATTGCTCAGCTCAGTTTGAATTGTCTGTGCTTACCATTAAAGACTACGTAGTTTGGGAAGTATTTTATGTTGGGACATTTTATTCTGCACCCGCCTACCCACTTGACTTAGTAGGTTCTTCATTAGTTCCGTATGCTTTCTGGGAGCTTTTGGGTGGTAACCGGACAGAGTGCCAACTTGGTAGTCACCTTAGCTTTTGCATGTACTCCCCATGGAGAATTGCCTTCATAACAGGCAATACATTAAAAAAAAATTCCAAGTTTTTAAATCTTTTGAAAGAATTGCAAACAATGTATTTTGCTGAGCTCTCCTGAGTTTTTATCTGCTCTAGTTTGCTGCTGTTTTATATTCTTGTATACATTTACTGTAAGTTGCCCCTAGAAATACTGTAGTGTTGAAGGGACATAAAATAAATATAGTACATAAACAAAAAAGTTATGTCTGAATATTGGAGTCCAATATTGTGAAAAACTTTTTCATAGCCTAGCACATAGTCTGAGCAACATGTGAACCTGATATGTGAATATAATATCCATAATTCCTAAACATTTAGATGCCTCATTGTAAGGGACACTTCCATGAAGTGCTGAAAAGTCCACATTTATAACATCTCTGGAACATACTTAACTCTTTTAAAAATCACAGAAAGCAAAGTGTTACAAATACATTGGTGCAAATTTAAAGAGAGAAAGTAAAAATAAAATACATAAATAAGATTATTGAGTTCTATACTTAATTACATGAAGGAAGAGAAACAGTTAAGGATGTCTACTTCTGACTCTCTGTGCCTGTTTGCAAAAGGCCTACATGTAACAGACATCTCTGGAAAACTCTTCTATTCTACCAACACTGAGATCAAAATGTCCTGTTATCTTGGTTTTAAGCTGGGACTTTATTGTACTTGTCAAACCATATCTTTTTTCATGAATCCAGTGTAAAAGATAAGATCTGTCCCAATTTGAGGGTGGATAGATCTTTATGTGAATTTACAGTATATTTTGAAGTTTGATCAAACACCTTCATATTATAGGTTAAACATTTCTGCAAGATTATAAATACAAGAACCTTATTTATTGGATGGTTGTGGGATTTTTCCCTTCATGCCCTTTAGTATATTTTTTGTGAACAAACTGACTTGCAACAATGCCACTGCTGGTGCTAGAAACAAATAATCACCTATATTGTGCCGTAAAGCCTCGGTGTTCATTCTCCTGTTGACATGAGCTAGATTTAGGTGAGGTGTTCAAGGGTGAAAGGCTGGGAAATGCTTAAACAGGCCACAACTAATTTCCTTGCCCCTGCTGCATAACTCTTAGTGGTTCCATACCTCCATTTTTCATTTCTGTATAGTATGTGGTGGTTAAACTGAGCATCACAGACTCCTTCAGATCTAGACAGGTTTGTTTACTGTGTTGTATGTCATTGTCAAGAGCAACCTTTGTGAGTCTCAGGGGAGGCTTGCCAGTTCTTCGACACTACTTTCTTTCTAATTTTCCTTCCACAAGCACAACATATAGTAAAAGCAAGGCCAGAGGGACCAGATCCTCCTCAGAGTTTATTTCACTTGCTTGCAGCATTGTCATCATAAAAAGGAGAAAACAATTTGCAGATATTCTTTATAAATTTCAGACACATCTCTGGATGAAAGAGGCTTCTAGGTCTGTTCTAGGCAAAGAACAACAACAAAAACCTGGATTTTAGTAGCAACACTTAAGTAGCATTAGCTTAAATCAAATATCAGCAGAATACACAAATCCAGAGGGCAGGGACACAGCATAGGAGTATTATTAACAGTTTAGTATTTATATAATAATTTTTTCCTTATTTAAGAATTGTTGCCCAACCATAAAATAATGATATCAGGCAGAATTAGTTGGATTAAATGAGAGTCATTTTATTGGCCTATTTAACTGTTTGAGGCCTAGGGATAAGGAAACTGATAAACAAGATGGAAGCAATGTGAATTCGGAGGCTTTCATGGATGACATACATAGTTTTGTGGGGGTTTTGGGCTATGTGGCCATGTTCTGAAAGAGTTTATTCCTGATGTTTCACCAGCATCTGTGGCTGGCATCTTCAGAGAAGGTGGTGAGTAACCTAATGTGGGTCCAGCTGAGGCCAAAATATCAACCTCTGGCACCTCCCCAGCTATACCTTAGGCAAACACCAGACTCTAAGGCACAGTTCTCAACTCCCCTTTGGAGTTGAATGTCCCTTTCACAGGGATAACCTAAGACCATTGGAAAACACATATTTCTGATGGTCTTAGGAACTGAGACGAAAACAATTTTATGGCTGGGGTTCACCACAACATGAAAAATTGTATTAAAGGGTCATGGCATTAGGAAAGTTGAGAACCACTGTTCTAAGGCTATACAAAGAGATTGGTTGCTGTCTTAGACAGTCATCTTTGTAAGGCAAAACCTGAAGGGTTCCTTCTCATGGCCTGTGACTTTATAAGAGAGAGTCAAACCTAGATCATCCCCCAAAGTGAGACTCCTTCCCATGTCCCCCCGTCTTGTGTCTCATGGAGGCAGTTCTAGGGACCAGCCTTCCACATAATGGGTTGCCAAGGTGTACACCAATTTAATATCTTCTCCCCCCACTACCTATCAAAGAAAAGCTATTTTTGACACCACCTCAAGCCCATTTTTCCAACAGATACTATATGGGGTAGGCTAAAAACCCCAGGTAATGGGGGAAGATTTCTACCCAGTGCCTAGGTGACCATCAAAGCTACACTGTGGTTGGGTAGCAAGAATTCACTGAAGACAAAGTGGGAGAGGGTGGTGACAGGCTTAAATAGCCTCCCAGATTGCCTCCATCATGTGACTTTCTTTGGCCAATCAGGCCAATTAGAAACCCATCTGGCCTCACTTCATGGAGGCACATAAAATATCTTCCTCCCTCACAGCACTGCACAGTTCGAGGACACAAATAAATATTTGTTGTTTGTTTGCTGTGCCTCTTATAGATTAAAAGTCTGTCTCCAAAAATAATGTTATCTCCAAGTCCAAAAAGGCTTGGCTGGCAGAGGAATAAAACTTCTATAGAGAGAAGGGTGTTAACAATTTCATTGTTCCTGTGCCCACAAGAAATTCCTGAACTGAAGATTTTGTGTGTGTGTGCGCACACACACACATGTGCATGCCTTTATGTTACTTCTTGACTTATGGATAACCCATTGTGTTTTCTTAGGCGAGGAATACTTAGGGTTGGTGTGCCAGTGCCTTGTTTTGACTTATAGCCAATGGCATCTGATACTCCTTGTTGGTTCCCCATCCAAATACTAACCAGGCTTTACCCTTCTTAGCTTCCATGATCTGACCGGATCAGGGGTCTTCAATGTACATAGGTGTATGGATTGGAGATTAGTGGTCTCTAACATTCTAGAAACAGATAGAAAACACCTATATTCTCTCAGGGTGGTCTGTTCTCCAGATACTAGTCCAAGGGTGGGGACTGTTTGGTCATTACCCAACTAGCCAGATTTACTCTCTATCTCTCTTTGTGTATTCAGGAGATGATGATTAATGGATGTCATATTTTTAGATGGACTGAAGACATTGATTCTATGGGCCAAAGAATGAATGTATTTCCTGGGAGATCCTTTGTAGTAGTCCTCCATGTTTATATAAATGCACGAGCAATGTAAGATACAATACAATATAAAATAGTATAATCTTTGCAGATATGAGGAAGTAGCAATTAATTTTTTCTCTATGTGCCAGGGACCAGTACATTATCTGGCTGCATATTTTTCTTTTCTAGAAACTCACCAGGGATCATCAGTTAATGGCTTCTGAGCTGGAAATGGTTTGCGAACCACCATTTTTGAGTAGCAGTGATGTACAGTACATAGGTTTTTTGTAAGTTTTTTTGGGCTATGTGGCCATGTTCTGGAAGAGTTTGTCTCTGACATTTCACCAGCATCAGTGGCTGGCTTCTTCAGCCAGCCACAGATGCTGGTGAAATGTCAGAAACAAATTCTTTTAGAACATTGCCTGAAAAACCTATAAAAAAAACTATGGATGCCAGCCATAAAAGCCTTTGACTTCATGATCCTCCATACACATCTTCCATGTACATCCTCCATGTTGATGGGCCAGTGATCCATTAATTCAATTGCCTACAGATCATCTTACCCCATATTATTCAATGTTGACTTGAGCAGCCATATTTTTCCCATCCATGAAGGGTCCTGGAACCAAACCGATGGGAAGACTCCATTGTATATGCATAATACATGGAGACACATTAGTGCCTTTCCTTACAGGTAATATTAGGAATAATTTTATTACTCCCTTCCTTAAGTTGATTTGGTACGGAAGCCTTGTACAATCAATTTGTAATGCACCTATGTGATTTGCTTCATCTTATAAATTTTTATAAATATATTCATCAACCCTTTTAATTTGATCTTAGGGAGGCAAGTTAGGATTTTGAGGGCATGGATAAAGAAAGTAAAGTCTGGCTCATTTTTCAACTGTTGACTCTTGGCACTCCCAAGCAGAGTAAATGGAAATGGAAGAGCATATCTTTTGCAGGTCATCAAACTAATTAATCTTGACTAGTCACCAGTGCCTGAGGAAACTGTAGTACTAGCACAAGATCTTTCTGGATAATATCTTGGTCTTAACCTTTGTTCTTCTAATTATGCTTTACAATAGGAGAAAGAGGCATAGAATGAATATACACTGCAAATTTATTGGCCCCGAAATAAATTCTTGCCAGCATCACATAGAAAGAATTTTTGTGGAAGCTATTTAATTAGGAGAAGATCATGTCTCTTCCAGTCTCTTAAGATGACCTTGTTAACAAATGCTAAGAGAAGTGTTTGCTCCACTCCCCAGTTATTTTACTTTAGTGTGAACTATCCTGAGCAAAAGGGGACACAGAACAAGCTTTCTCACTCAGTCTTTCAGAAAGGAACCTTGTATAACTCATTTTTATTTATGTTATAAAAGCTATTCTGTTTCATTGTCTAACAATAAAATCATGAAACAGACATTTTAATATCTAGATATTTTAGAGCACCTTTTTGCTAGGCAATATACAATTGGGAAATGACTGGTTTTAGCTTGTTCAAAGGTTGACCTTGTGTCCCTTTTAACAAAATACCCTAGTAAATGCCTTTTTTCACATTGGGTGTTGGGTTCTCACTATGGACAAACTTGGATAAGAACTTGGAAAAATTTCGTTTTGGACTACATACCCCAGAATTCCTTAGCTAGCATGACCAATGGCCTGGCCAGTTCTGGGAGATACTTTTTAAATTTTGTTTAATAACTTTATCAAGTTCCATCCTGTAGTGAACAGGCCAATCTATCAGCCAATCATAGAGCAACATGAGACCAACCAATGAGAAGCCGGCTGGGCAGGGCTATAAAAGGGCCTTGCAGAGAGTGAAAAAAAGGGTTGTTTTTTTTTAAAGTTTTGAGTTTTATGAGGAAAAGAGCCACATTGAAGGGAGGGTGTCCTCTTAGGGTTCCTGAGGGAACATTTAAGTAGTGTTTGGAGACCACAAAAGGGTCTGAAGAGTCCAGAGAGGGACAAGCCAGTGGTTTAAAGAGAGATTTTGGTCTTGGTACTGGAGATAAGATTGCCTGCATGGCTTTATTGTTATTAATACTTTAAAAGAACCTTTTGTAACTAAACAAGGGACTCTTTCAAACGGGGAGGAATTTCTCCCAACTCCAAATGGAGCCAATGCGGATTTATGTAAATTCGCTTGTTTAGCGAATTTACATGAACCCCTGCTCCGTTCGGAATTACTTCCCATTACCCGAAAATAACCCCCTCCTGCCCGAATTTGCATGCGAAGCTTTAATTCGCAATAAGGTAAAACCCATGATTGCATTCGAATTGGCTTCCCTCTTGCCCGAATTTGCGTGCGAAGAGTTAATTTGCAATAACATAAAACCCATGATTGCATTCGAATTGACCTTAAATTATACTTCCAATTTAGCCTTGTATGAAAGAGTCCAAGAAGACAATTAACAATGTTAAGTCTACTTTATAATTTATCATTATGTTTTCTAATAAACTGTTATTAGTGATTGAAATACAACTTGGCCTCCATGTGAATCAAACCACACTACCTAATCTAAGAGACACAAAGGTGTTGTGTCATCTTAGAGAGACTTAGGGGCAGTACAGACCACCCAAAAGGGGTGGTCTGCAGCCACCCTAAGAAGCATCGAGATGGGGCCAGGGCTGCCTCACCAGCAGCCCCAGAGGCCCCATCCTGGAGCTTCTGAATGCTGTGGAGAAGCGGCGATTTGCCGCTTCCCTGCAGCCTGAAAGTGGGGTGCAGCAGGCACCCTGGGCACCTGCTGCTCCCTGCTATCCATGGCACTGGCGAGGGTGAAAGGGGCCACTGCTGTGGCCCCTTTCCCCTCAGGGTCCTTCGTGCGGCTGTTTAAAGGCCATGCCAAGGACCCGCACCAAAAATGGAACTTGGTTTCTGAGCTCCTTTTGGTGCTGTGGAAAGAGTGCCCTAGGCATTGTCCCATGGCGCCATTATGTCAGGCACATGCAGCATTGTTTAAACACTGCACGCGCCATGACGCCATCATGGCGCATCCATATGGACACTGCCATTTTAAAATGGCGGCATCCATATGCTTTAGGGTTTGTTAGGAACTAAGTGCTGTGCCCTCTTGAACCCTAAACACACTTTATAGGTGGCCTCTTTCGGTCGTCTGTATCAGGCCTTAGTGTTGAAAGATAAGGGGATCACTACATAATATTTTGGTGGCAGGGGTGGGATTAAAAGTCCCATAGGGCTGCCACAGTTGGAAATAGGTTGTGGGTGGACTGAGAGACTGAGAGTTCACCACACATCCAAGTTCTTGCAAGGAGGAAATGATTAAAAAAAAAACCCAACAAGTATTTCTTGGACTAATCCATTCTTCAGATTTTCTTTTTCATTCTTATTCTTGAGAATTTTTATTATTATTATTTTACATTTTTATCTAGAGTACCTTTTTCATTTGCAAAGAGCCCTGGTAGTGCTGTGATTAAATGCCTGTACTGGAGCCACTCACTCAAAAACCACAAAGTTGTGAGCTCAATACCAGCCAAAGGCTCCGGGTTGACTCAGCCTGGAATCCTTCTGTAGGTTGCTAAAATGAGTACCCAGGTTGTTTGGGGCAATTAACTTACACTTTGTAAACCACTTAGTACACCTGTAAGCAGCATAGAAATGTACTAAAAAACCCACAACCCCTCCCTAGCAATGGTTTTGCCTTGAATGAAAGCCATGCTACTCCACAGAAGAAAAATTAACCACAGCATAATTCAAACTTGACAGGATGCATGTTGAAAGCTGATGATCTCCAACAGAATAACCTCATAGCCTGCAACATTAATGTTCAACCATATGTCACTCACAACCTTAAAGACCTCACGGGCTAATTTTTCCTGTCTATCAGACAATTGTCCCCTCTACTGGGACAACTTCTCCAAAGCCTTGTGAGCCCTGAAATCATCCATGTTATCCACATACCCTTGACAGTTAGAGATAAAGGCTAACACTGACAGCATAGTACTAATGGACTGTAGAGCCAACCCCCTGCCCCTGAAATGAACACAATACTAGAAAATATGAATGGGCCAAGTGGCCTGGAGACCATTCACCACCTTAAAGTGTTCAAATTCCAGGCTTCTTATAAATATTCATTATACTAGAAGACAATAAGAGATTGATGGCTTGGGCAACTTCCCCCCTTCAAGTCTACACAGATCTAGAGTTATCAGAACTGGACAAATATCTTTTTCTACAGCCAGTTGTCTGAAGTGCTCCATCATTTGGTGGGAAATAGCAATAGATGACTACACCATTGTCCACACCATGCACATGGAGGGCCATAAACAAACTATTGTATTAAAGACACTGCAGGACAAAAGCTCTGACCAAATGCATGACTTGTGGGGACATAGAATTGATGAACTGAACTGCAGTCATGTTATCACACTAGAAGTGGACAGAGATGTTAGCTAACTCCTCTGTCCAAATCTGAACACCTGCTACAATTGGAACCCCCCCCCCATGCCCCCCCATCAAATCCATCAACAACCCTGCCTCAGCCCACTGTTCTGGCCAGACCTGTGCACACCAATGACCAGAAAAGAAAACCCCAACCCCAAGTGTAATGCTCACAACCCTGACCCAGTAGTCAGCAGCAGTCCAGCAACCGACTTGCCTGGTGGACACTGCATTCCATGCCTCAGCCATGAGATATCACACCCATAGCTCAGTCACTAGCTGTCAGGTGTAACACTCACAGCCTATCCAGCTGTCAAGCATATGTGGGTTTGGATATAAAGCTGATGAAATAACCAGTCAGTACTGGTGTTGGAAGGGTTGTTTATTTAGGAAAATGAGATAGAAAGGACTAAAAGAATCACAATTTTGCCTGCCAGTTCCCAACAAGTAAGTATAAAGAACAACAGAAAGCCAAGCATATATCAAATAACATAAATGAAAAGAAAGAGCAATCACTCTAGCAGAGCAATCACACATTTAACCCATCAGGAGGAAAGAAACCAGGTACCCAGCATCTCTGGCCAGCCGCACACCCTGGCAGAGCACTTCAAATACACACATATAGTCCAGGCAGGGATGCAAGCTTCCCTCCGAGGCAAAGATCCTTTCTCTGCTGACATCTTATATACTGCCATCATTTCCCACCAACTTAGCACATATACTACATCATCATGTTCCTACAGAGTCTGTGGCAAGGAAACAGGGGTGGGGGGACATTCCCATGATAACTCAGCAGATTGTTTACCACATCCCAGGTGCTAGGAGGAGCAAGGAACTGCTTATCTCTTTATGCTCTGGAATGTCATCCCTCCTCTCCTCCGTCCCATGACAGCAAAGGAAAACTTTCCATGATCCATTATCACAACAAGGCCTATCCATTTTTAAAGCTAACTGCAGCCTAAACCAAAATTTTGCTAAAACTATAAATCCCAGGACTATACACCAAGTGACCCAGCTGCATCCAAAGACATGTAACTCATCTTTCCATTAAAGAATACAAGACATTCTTGCAAAACCTTCAAATCCTCTCTGATCTCATGAGTAAGCATAATTCAATAATGGGGTTTATGCATTCCTGCAATGGTATCACAAACAAAAAGTTATGTATTAAGCCCAATTTACCATTAACAGTATGCATGACTTCTGGTTCAGATATTTTCAAAGAAGTATATTCTGCTTACTTAGAAAAATGATCTCATTTGAGATTTAAGAAATGACAGTAAATGTAAGCCTATAAATTAGAAACAGAACAGCAACAATTTGTGAGCTTATGTTTAAGAGACAGCCCATAATGATTCCATCTTAATACGTTGGTTTGTGTTCACTAAGGGTCAGCTCCAAATAAAACTATTAGGAGTTCTGCAATTGATTTCAGTTTTATTAACCAAAGGCTGCATGTAAAAGGAACTGTATTAAAAGGAGCAGGAAATGCATTTCTTCCACATCAAAATTTTCAAACATTATATGACTTTAAGGAGAATGTATCATGGATTAAGTAAATCATTAATAAAAGTGAAGAAGCCAAAGGAAGAAGAATGACTTGACTGTGATTAAGCGTGAGACAAAGAAAGATTCTGGAATTAATGCAGAACATCCTAGAAATTAAAAAAAAAAAAAGGATTGATGAGATTGCATTGGAGGCTAAAATAGGTGCAGAGATATTAGAAAATAATGCCTTTTGATTAAATAAAATGAACAAGTTTAGAAATAGAAAGGAGAATATAGATCTACCAGCAAAGGCCAAATCATTGGTTTCAGGCTGAGTCCGGAAAGGAAAATTAAATGTAGATTTAAAGAACCAAATAAACTTTGCTATCTATCAGAAGTCTTTCTTAGTTCCTTACATAGGTTATGCTAATTTTCTTAGATTATTTAGGAAGAACGCCTGCAGATCCAAAGATGACGTTCTAGAGAAAGAAATTCATTTCTTAAATATATTTGATCTATTTTCAATTCCTCTTTCCTTTTTCAGCTGTCTGTCTTTCCTATTATATTATCAAAAGTTTATGATGCTTTCAAAATGCCAACTTTCTGACAAATATGCTCCATAAATTAGCTCCACTGGGAACCGATATTAATGTAAAGACCATGTTAACCATTAACCATGGATTGACTCAATCAAGAAAGCCATGGTCCTAGTTTGCAAGACTTCTTCTTCTTCTTTCTTCTTCTTCTTCTTCTTCTTCTTCTTCTTCTTCTTCTTCCTTTATTAAGACCTGAGCGGGGGTGTTGATAACTACAGCTGCATCCACACTGCAGAAATAATCTATCTTGTCATCAGTTTAACTGCCATGGCTCAATGTAAATGAAATTTTGGGAATTGTAGTTTGTTGTGGCATGAGAGCTTTTTGACAGAGAAGTCTAAATGTCTCACAAATCTACATTTCCCAAAATTCCATAGCATTGAGCCTTGGAAGTTACAGTTGTGTCACACTGTATTATTTCTGCAGTGAAGATGTATTTTGGGTCTCTCTGAAGTCTTGCATTCACATGGCCTTGAACTTACAGAAAATAACAGTTAATGTGAATCTTTCCAGCTCTGCTTATTAAAGAAAGAGAATAAATACATATCAGCTTCGGCTGATAGGCCAGCTGCGTCCATTCCTGGAAGTGGGAGTCCTGGAAACTGTGGCACATGTGCTGGTAACCTCATGACTCGATTTCTGCAATGCGCTCTACATGGGGCTACTCTTGTGCTTAGTCTGGAAAGTTCAATTAGTGTAGAACATGGCAGCAAGGATGGTTGCTGTTAAACCCAGAAGCAATCATATAACATCTATTTTAAAATTGCTTCACTGGCTGCCTATTGATTTTCAGGTGGAACACAAGGTGTTGGCAATGACCTTTAAAGCCCCATGTGGCTTGGGTCCAACCTATCTTTGGGACAGCCTCCTTCTCTACAATCAACCCTGTGCACTCAGGTCCTCTGGGAGGAATTTGCTACAGCTGATAAAAACTAGGCTGACTGCAACCACCCAGAGGACCTTTTCTTCAACCACTCCCAGATTATGGAATGGCCTTCTGGAGATCTGTCATATGACCAGCTTTAAGAAAGCTGTCAAGATGGATCTCTTCCAGCAGGCCTTTCCTGAATAGCAAACCCAGCCACCAACAAACTGTATTGTCCCTTTGAATATGCTGTGGACCAGGCCTGCACAACATACAGCCCCGGGCTGCATTCGGCCCACCAAAGGATTCCAGGTGGCCCCATAAGTATGTGAAATGACATCAATGCTCCTCCACTGCTCTGTCTCCATTTGAGGAGAGGCCCATGTGGAGGAGGAGAAGAAAGGGCAAACACTTGTCCTGTAGGGCTCTTCTGCTATTTCGCTTTCTCCTGAGGAGAAAGTTGGGTGAAGGAAGAGGAGGAAGAGAAGCAAATGCTCGCCCCTCAAGGCTCTTCCGCTGCTCGGACTTCTCCCAGGAGAAGTCCAGGTGGAAGAGAAGGACATACAATCCTCATATCCCAATGAGTTGCCTCGATTGTCATGGACAGAGAGGCGGGATATAAATAAAGTTTTATTATTTTATTATTTTTGAAACAACAAAACAAATAAATTCTGATTATATTTGGTTGTCCCTATAATAACTTCATTAAGGGATTAATTCAGTTTTAAAACAATACAGTTATGAATAATCATTCCATAGTAATATTGTAATATGGCTTCCTCAGAATAAAATTAGTAGAAAATGTTTAATTAATGGGTAATAAGTTTAAGGTTTAATAATTATTTTCATGCTTTCCTTTTAAATCTAATTCAATTACATCTGCATTAGAATGAAGAATTTAGCAATTAAATTTGTTAAATTTCTATTTAATTTTAAATCAGAAGTCTGCACCAAAACACCAGAATGAAGCTGAAGATGCCATCTGTGACTTTATTCCCCCACTCCCTGACCTTTTGCCTTGTCTTGAGATTGAGAGAGAATACAGCTGCATGAATTTTTGAAAAAAATACATTTTTCATCCGCACCATTTAAACCCCTTTTCTTGCTTTCCTTTTCACTTTCCATTACATATCATCCTCTTTTCTATGCCTTTTCTTTAGCTTATTGATTATCATGTGGTTACTACGCAAAGTCTCCGGTTTAAGAGGTTCAAAAAATAGTTTTTTGCAATGAACGGGGAACCTCTAGGATTTGTAGAATTTGGGAGTACTTTTATAACTTCATTTTGCAAGGTTATCAACTCCCCATTCCAAGCTGACCTTACTAATTGTGGGCTATAGTTCGTTCAACTTCAGTTTACTGTGATCATGACTAAAATACTTAAAAGGGTCTATCTCCATCCATATTTATTTCATTATCAGATAGTGAAATTAATAATTAGACACACATGTATGGACTTTATCACATGAGGAAAATTAGTGATTTAAAAGTGATTATCCTAGGAAAATTGCATAATCATGATTAGCGATGTCACAATTAAAGATCCATTATCCCAGGAATAACCAGGCAATAAACAGCAACAAATCATTTACAGAGAAATCATGTGAATAATTTGTTGCTGTTTATTGCCTGTTTATTCTTTAGTTATTTCTGGGATAATGACTCTTTAAAATGTGAAAATCTTAATTGTGATCACTCAATATTCATGGGATAATCACTGTTTAAAACTCCACCCCCCCCCCCCCGAATTTCCCCATGTGATAAGGTCCTATGCTTAGTTTCTTTACTGGATCTAAAGTGGTTTTTTGGGGGGGGGGACCTTATGCAGACAGCATGGCTGTAGATACACTGAAATATACAATTGTAGGTCTTAGTTCTATATATCAATAGCGAATTCAGGTGATTTGAAAATGAGAAACAAAATGGGGCCACTTCAAATTGAGGCAATGGATTAATGAGTGATTAATTAACTCCCTGGGTATCCAGAAATATATGTTGCAAAAATTAAACTAAAAGGAACTCACTATGGGGAAAATTCCAAATATCCTGAGAAGAACTTCCAGAAGGTGTGGAGATTTCAGCTGAGAGGGAGGGGAAGGTGTGGGCCAGTTCAAGGTGATCTTTGTAATGTGGTTGAACTTCAGCTCCCATGACTATTCAATGTTAATGATGCTGGCTAGCCACAGATGCTGGCAAAACATCAGAAAGGAACTCTTCTAGAACATGGCCACATAGCCCGAAAGCTCCACAAAAAACTATGCTGGCTAGTACTCACAAACATAAGCTATCAGTTTTGCTGAAGTTCCCAAAAAGAATCAAATGTTGGATGGACAATTATTATCTTAGTGAGAGGCAATGAGTAGCCATAGAGCTGACTGGCTCTTGGAGGCTAGGGAGTTGGAAAATCAATGAGGGGATGAATGGAGTATTAGAGAGAAGAACATGGTTGAGTGACTAGATCAGTGAACGGCAGCATTTCATGCTGCAACATTTTGTTACAGATTCCACTTGCATCTCTTTAAATAATGCATTTGTTATTATACTAGCTCATTCTCTTTCAAACTCACAAACCTTTGAGTTTATGTGCTATTCTATCTAATGTCACCACATTGTCCTTGATGTTCCTAAAGCTATGAATTTATGAAAGCAAGGTAAATACAATTAAAACAGAGAATAAAAACGCCAAGTGCATTGCACAGGACAAAAGAGAATACTTTATATAGCATTTTTTTTAAAAAAATTCTTGTAACAAGGGATGCTGTCATTTTGAGCATGAGATGAGCATTTACTATATCTAATCAAGTGCAATTTTTCACTGATTATCTTAGAACTAATTAGGAAGAGTTTTCTTCAGCTTAATCAGAGATATCTGGAAAGAAGTCATTTGCATAACTTCAAGTCACATTATGTCATTAGGACAGCTGAGCTAATGTAAGGTGGCATTTACTGTAAAATTAAAATATATTGCATTGAAAAGAAGAAAACAAAGCAGCACTGGGAACTTACAAATTAGAAACCAGCAAGAGCAACATTAATTGATGGAGTGCAATATCTCTGCTTCATGAAGCATATAAATGCACAAAGCACAAGGAATTTAATGGGTAAAGGCCAGAATGCTAACAGCAGGGAAGAACATTGACATGAGAAATGCTGGCCACCTGAATGCCATTTCATTGCTTCTGCAGTGTTGCTGCTGTTGTTCTTGCTGTATTTGAAAAATGAATCAAGTCCTCATATTTAAAGGGAACCAATGCCAGTACAGTGATACAGAATTTCATATAAATAGGCTTTGAGGATAGCAGGTACATAGAGAAGAAAATATTTAGTTTTGCAACACCTTTCTACAGTTCTACTACATTTTTTTAAAATGGCATTGATTTTCTTTACTAATTTTGTAATTCATTGGATATTTTCCCTTTTAGAGTAAAGTGGAGTTGTCCTTCTGCTGTGCTCTTTATGTAGATCTAACTGACGGGTGGGGGGGGGGCCTAGAAAATCAAAATGATCATGTTACAGTGCAGATAATACGTTGACTGGCCACGACATTTAGAATGGTTTTGCAAGGATGAAGCTAGTTTTGAAATATATTTCATGCTTGTCCCACCAAGTGAAGGATGCCTGATTTTGTGTACCCAACAATCCAATTTCCCTTACCCACAGTTAACAATTGGGGAATCAATTGATTTCTAGTATAACATATATTGTAGCTGGTGTAATTTTTTACAGATACTCTCAATAGTTCTCTGACATAAATCTGTCTGTTGGAATATAATTCTTTTGCAATTTACAGGGTAGATTTTAATTATTCCAAAAAATAATGTTGACATCCACACAGACATAAACACCAAAAATGTTTAAGTTAAAGCTTGGATTTTTTTCCCCCAAAGGAACAGGTTATGTTAATCATTACTCTGATAGTCCAAAAGAGAATTATATTTTACTGTTACTGCAGGCCACAAAGTAATTAAATGGGCTATTCACATAAAGTGAAATGGCTTATCCAATACTGCTACTTTCACTAGCTATACAAGAAAACAATAGTTACTACATTTTTTCCAGTTTGAACCTTTTACAGAAATCTGCACAATTCAGTCTTAAAAATAGGAAAATTATGTGTAGGTCTGACCACCTCATCAGTTTCTTGTGACAAAGGGATTTTGTTGCTGTGCCAAGTGAGAACACAAAAAGTCAGTGCTTTTATATCCAACTTATATATTATTATACTAAAAGTGGGTCAGAAGCCAAGGAACTACAACTCTGGATCTCTCCAAAAAACTTTATGCTGTGTCAATTGTTGGGGATGATGGGAGGTGATGCACTTTACCCAGGCTCAGGTCCTCACCATCTGGTCAAACTGGGCTGATCAGAACTGATCAATGGTGTGATGTGTTGCAGGTAGCAGAGTTGCCCATGAAGCGGCTCAGGAACAAAACATCAGCTCTGGAACTTCTGGAATCACTGTTGCTGCTTTCCCTTCTTGCAGTCAACAAACCACGCGAGCTGTGCTCTAAACTATCTTTATTGACTACTTGAATAATACAAACTCTATAGTAAAACAATAAACATCTTTGCAACACATTTCTTGCTCTTGCTAAACACACTCTGGCTATGCTAATCAAGCTATATACATACTCATCTCCTCCTGCACAAAAGCTTAGTTACAAGTTCAGGTTCACCTTCTAGTTCACATTGTTGTTGATGGTGTGGTGTGGAGGATGGTGCAGGGATGGTAGGAGGGTGCAATGGCTCACCGGAACAATACTGAAATAGTTCAATTTTGGTTACCACCCACTGGGTGTGCACTGGGTGTGTACTGGGTGTGTACAATCAATACTATTGGTTATTTTCACACTTTCCCATACTATAGTCCAACCTCTTACTATGACCTAAACACTCATGTGATGTTTTCAATGATGTCGTTGTTTACCTTTTCCATGACCTTCCTTTCCAGAACTTGTGTTGCTATTCCGTGTGTGTTATGGCTATACTCACATCTGTTGTTGTTGTGTACGTGTCTGACTACACTATCTCACCTCGTGCTGGAAAATTTACAGACTTTGGTTCTCACATACAGCTTTGCATTTCTATGACTATAATTCCCATGCTCCTTGCCTTAACATCAATATGGCCATAATATACAGTGCTCCCTTTGGATCTGCTGGGATTTTGTTCCAAGACTACTAGCAGATACCAAAATCCAGACACTCAATTTCAATTATATTCAGTGGCATAGTAAAATGATGTCACTTACATAAAATGGAAAAAAAATCAAGGTTTGCTTTTAGGAATTTTAAAAAAAAAAAATTCAAGTCATGAGCGATTGATTCCATGGATGCAGAATCCATGGATATGGAAGGCTAACTGTACGTACCATCTTGAAATCTTACTTCCATTACATTACAAATCAAATTTCAATTGATTTCTTTTTTAACATGGCAGGATCATAATGAAAGCAAGATAGAACAATGATACAGTTTAGAATTTAAGAGAGAAAGGTGTGTAAATATATAACTGTTAATCTATAATTTCCATATTAATTTCTAAGGTGATATGAACAGAAATTACACTCATCAACTGTCTGAAATAAGATAAAGGGGAAAATAATAATTCAAACTAGAGGCTGATTTCAGGAATTAGACAGGTTTAGCCCATAACTAATTAATTACTAAAGTTAAAGTATTGTCCCTCCACACTATGCACTTTTTGTAATTACAGCTCAGGGTAACATTTATCTTAATTAGGATCTCTTGGCTCATAAAATTCACTGCACAACATCTTTTATTCAGATCTATTACAGAATGTATTCAGAAGATGCAGAGTGGTGTATTATTTAGGCACAATAGAAATCTCTTTTGAATCAGAATATATGATTTTTTTAAAAAAAATATTTTATGTCTTAGGGGAAACATAAATTGATCTGCATCTAGATAACTGACTTTTGCTAATGTGGCAATCTTGAGGGGGAAAAAAGGTCTGCAATTGTTTTTAAAACAGCTTTCATTTAATTTGTTATTTTCTCCAAAGAGATTTTAGATTTCAGCTATATGGGATGAGGGGTTTTTTGTTGTTGTTGTTGTTACTCACCCATCCCTTCTTCTTCCATTTGATTTTTACCTTGTTAATTTTCTTTGTCCTCCACTGAGATTCAAGTTAGATCCAAAGTTTCTCAAGTAAGGAAGAAAAATATCAATAACCTGGACTAAATCCCTGGACTTGCTCTTTACTCCAGGAAACAGAAATTTCTGGCCAAGTACATTAAACAAAATGATCACTATCAAGATTTATAACAGCTTCCTTCAGTCCCAGTTTGGGAGAGAGGCAGGGTATAAATAAAGTGATGTACAGAGGCTGCAAGGAAAAAAGAACTAAGTGCTCATTCCTGAATGCTTGACAATAAGCTAGACCTTGGGGGCTCCTAAAAATATATTTTAATATATAATTGTGTTTCCATTTTGTTAATACAGTATGCATGCCACATTCTTCAATGTCTGTGAAGAAATTAAATTTAATCTAGATTTCATCAGCCACTGTTATGATTGTGGTGGTGGCAAAATCTTTTACCAACCAAAAATGGAAAAGACCCCAAATGACCTCTTCACGTAACTCGCTGGAATGAATGTGGGTGGAAAACAAGACTGTAAGACCTCCACCTACTTTTCACTGGGACAGACTCTGGGGAGAAGAACTGGTTAATTTATTAACAGCAGGGGTGAAGCTATCTGTCTCAAGCTTTACTATACTGGACTGTGTATGCTAGCTTATCCTAAAGATGTGATCAATGAACATACCAAATGAAAGCCCAGTTTTTATACGTTTGTCAAAAAAATATACTGAAATAACAATATTGGGGGGATTTCTGGAAAATTATTATTGTTATTATTATTGTTGTTATTATTATTGCTATATTAGTACTATAGTATCACTTTCTTATTTTCTTTTGCTCACACTTTTGTTACATCTTGATTTGGCTATTGTAATCTGCCCCATTTTAGACTGTTTGATTGGTTTTTGATCCATTTTCAGAAACTGTTCAAAGTGTTGATTGTGACTTACAAGGACATTGGATAGACCACAACATCCCATATAAATAAGTTGTCTTCCCCTTGGAAGTCCTTGCCTCCTCCAACCTTGGGAATTCCATCTCAGAACAGTGGTCCTTGAACAAAAGAACTAGAAAGGTAAATTGGAAAGAATTAGAGTTCATCCATAATCTACAGTCCCTCAGCAATGGACTGAACAGGAATAATGGCTTCTTTACTCACTACAAACATTTCAACACTATCTGACCCCATCCTCAGGGAAGCATCCTACACTCATCTATCCTTTTCACCTACAGGTTAGTTTCCATGGCCAGACTCATCTTGCCTCCTCAGTTCCATACCCATTGGCCAATTTCTTTGTTCACTAATGACCATAGTTAAAACAGGACTTGCTACTTCATTTCCATACCCAAAGGATTTTGAATTTGAATTAACGTTCTCACATACCAGTGGCATATATATGTCTGTCCCTGGTTTCTACTCCATTATATGCATCTGAGGAAGTAGACTGAAGTCTACAAAAGCTCATGCTGCCAACTTCTTTATTTCAGTTAGTCTCAAAGGTGCTACAAGATTTCTCTACATACTGATTCTACAGACTAACATGGCTACATCTTTGAATTCTCCACCAACTTGTAATAATGCATATTTGATGGGAACTGAAGAGAAGATCAAACTTACTGAAATAATAAAAAGCAAATGGAAAGAGTTCAGATATGAATTTAAAATGTGTGTGTGCAAAAATATATAACAAATACAACAAATCTCTAAAATAAACAATTATTCCAATCAAAATTTCCCAGTCTAAACTATAAATAATAATATGTGAGAAGGTCTATAAGACAGAAATCATTTGTCGAAGGAAGATAGATGGCCTATGGTTTCATCAGATTCTCCATACAAACAAAAGCCAGAGGTCAGTTTGGATTCACAGTCTTCAGTAATGACCAATTCTTATATTGCCCAAAGTTTCTCCCAGATAAAAGGCTGAAGTGTTGGCAAAAACAAACAAACAAAATCTCCTACCTAATTCTACTGATATTCAAAGTACATATATTTACAAAGAAACAAATTCAGTGTAGTCCTTGAAGACACAGGAGTACAGAGTTTTACAAAATAAAAATGCCTTTTTCCCTTCACACCTGACAACCTAATGCCAAAACTCAAAGATTCTGTTTATAATAGTAAGCTTTCCACTCCAACCTCTGTGCCTCATCCATCATCAATTAATGTATCTTGAGTCAAGGCTACAATCCAATGTGAACTTAGAGTTAATGAGCCCTCAAAAATAACAGACCCTTCTCAAAATACATCACTGTGTAGGTTCACTAGAAATAAGAATTAAATTAAAATCCATTATATCACACACAAAAAGGAATACACTTTCAAACATAATAAGTAAGACACCAGAATAAGACACTGGCACATGACATATTTTTAAAAAGAATAGATTTTACTAAATAATAATAATAATAATAATAATAATTATTATTATTATTATTTCTCCTTCTTCTTCGAATCATAGAGTTGGAAGAGACCACAAAGGCCATCCAGCCTAACCCCCTGCCATGCAAGAACTCTCAATCAAAGCATCCCGGAGAGATGGCCATCCAGCCTCTGCTTAAAGACCTCCAAGGAAGGAGACTCCACCACTCTCCGAGGGAGTGTGTTCTCCTGTCAAACAGCCTTTACTATCAGGAAGTTCCTCCTAATGTTGAGGTGGAATCTCTTTTCCTGCAGTTTGCAACCATTGTTCTGGGTCCTGTTTTCTGGAGCAGCAGAAAACAAGCTTGCTCCCTCCTCAGTGTGACATCCCTTCAAATATTTAGACAGGGCTATCATATCACCTCTTAACCTTCTCTTCTCCAGGCTAAACATCCCCAGCTCCGTGAGTTGTTCCACATAGGGCATGGTTTCCAGACCCTTCACCATTTTAGTTGCCCTCCTTTGGACACGGTCCAGTTTCTCCACATCCTTTTTGAATTGTGGTGCCCAGAACTGGACACAGTATTCCAGGTGGGACCTGACCAAAGCAGAATAGAGTGGCACTATTATCTCCCTTGATCTAGACACTATACTTCTATTGATGCAGCCTAAAATAGCATTGGCCTTTTTAGCTGCTGCATCGCACTGTTGACTCATGTTCAATTGTGGTCTTCTTGGACTCCTAGATGCCTTTCACATGTGGTCTTGTTCAGCCAGGTGTCCCCCATCCTATATCTGTGCATTTCATTTTTCTGCCCTAAGAGCAGAACCTTACATTTCTCCGTGTTGAAATTCATTTTATTAGCTTTGGCCCAGCTTTCTAGTCTATTCAGGTCATTTTGAATTTTGATCCTGTACTCTGGGGTATTAGATATTCCTCCTAGTTTAGTGTTATCTGCAAATTTGAAAACTATGCCCCAAATACTGTCTGTCATCCAAGTCATTAATAAAGATGTTGAATAGCACTGGGCCCTGGACAGAACCCTGTGGGACCCCACTAGTCACTTCCCTCCAGGATGAAAAGGAGCCATTGCTGCGCAGGACAGGCGCCAAATAAAAGGCACACAACTGACTGGAGGAACATGGCCACAACTTTATTAACTTTATTAACCCTTTGGGTGCAGCCAGTTAACCAGTAACAAATCCATGTAATGGTTACCTTGTCTAGTCCATATTTTGCAAGATTGTTTCCAAGAATGTCATGGGGAACCTTGTTAAAGGCCTTATTGAAATCAAGATATACTATATCCACAGCATTCCCTTCATCTACCAAGCTGGTAATTTTATATTAAAAAAGAGAGATCAGATTTGTCTGCCATGACATGTTTCTCTGAAACCCATGTTAACTTTTTGTGATTATGGAATTATCTTCTAGATATTCATAGACTCTCTGTTTAATGACCTGCTCCCTAATCATTCCTGGAATTGCTGTCAGACTAACTGGACGATAATTGTTGGGATCCTCTTTTTTCCCCTTTTTGAAGATGGGGACAATGTTTGCCCTCCTCCAGTCTGCTGGGACTTCTCCTGTTCTCCGGGAGTTCTCAAAGATCATTGCCAATAGTACCGGTATTACATTTGCCACTTCTTTTAATACCTTGGATGTAGTTCATCTGGTCCTGGAAACTTGTATTCATTTAGATTAACCAGGTATTTCTGTACTATCTCTGTACTTATTCTGTGCTGAAATTCTCCTATTCTATCCCCTGCTCCACTGTCCTCAGGTTGAACACCCTTTGCTTCTTCTGAGAAGACTGAAACTAAGAAGTTGAGTAATTCTGCCTTTTCTCTGTCCCTTGTTAGCATTTTGCCATCTTCACCATACAGTGGCCCTACCATTTCCTTCATCTTCCTTTTGCTGCGGACATATCCAAAAAAGCCCTTTTTATTGTTCTTAACCTCTCTAGTAAGCCAGAGTTCATTCTTTGCTTTTGCTTTTCTGACTTTATCCCTACCCGTGCTGGCTATTTGTTGGAATTCCTCTTTGGTGATTTCCCCATTTTTCCATTTCTTATACATGTTCTGTTTAAAACGTAGCTCAGTTGTAAGTTCTTTAGTCATCCATATTGGTTTCTTGAGACATCTCCCATGTTTCTTCCTCATTGGAACTGTTTGAAATTGTGCCATCAGTATCTCCCTTTGGAGGAACTCCCATGCGTCTTGAACTCCCTTTTCTTTTGTTATACCAGACCATGGAATCACCCCCAGTATTTCTCTAAGTTTACTGAAATCAGCTCTCCTAAAGTCTAGAATTCATGTCTGACTATACCCAACTTCTCCTTTCCACTGTATAACAGACTCCAGGAGAACAAGGTCACTCCCACCTAATGTTACAACCACTTGCACCCCATTAACTAGGTCATCCCTGTTGGTTAAGATAAGATCTAAAACAGCTGACTCGCTTGTTGCTTCCTCCACCTTTTGGACAATGAAATTGTTTTCCAGGAAAGTGAGGAATTTGCTAGACCTTGAGGATATGGCAGAATTTGAATTCCAGCAAATATCAGGATAGTTGAAGTCACCCATTACTACTATATTTCTCCTAACTGAGTGTGTGGTCATCTGTTCTAGAAAGGCATCATCCCATTCCTCTGCCTGAGTCGGGGGTCTGTAGTAGACTCCCACAGTAATATCCCTGTTGCTTCCCTTCCCTTTAATTTTTATCCAGACACTCTCCACCTGGTTTCCAGTATTGATGTCCTGGATCTCTTTACTGATGTAAATATTGTTGACATATAATGCTATTCCTCCTCCTTTCTTGTTTGGCCTGTTTCTCTTTAAAAGGCCAAGACTCATCCCGCCAGGTTTCAGTGATGCCTATTATATCATATTTCCCTTGTTGTGCTAGGAGTTCAAGTTCATCTCTCTTATTTCCCATACTCTGTGCATTAGTGTAGAGACATCTAAGACAATGTGTCCCCTTTACTTGCTGCCTGTGCACATTTTTTTGCGTCCTACTGTTGGGTCCTTACACTGTTTGCCTTGTTCCCTCTATGTCAGTTTGACTATTTTTTTCCAGCCCTTTTGCCTTCCAAAATGCTGTCTCCCTTCCTCACATAACTCAGTTCTTCTTCTTCTTCATATCTTGCCTTCCTCCCAGTACAGGGACTCAAGGCAGCTAACAAAATTTAAAACACTCTAAGTTAAAACAGTATGAATCATTAGAATACAAATTTAAAAAACAACAACAATTGAACAATTCATATTTTATTAAAATCTATCTATTCAACATGACGAGTCCATGTTCGTAGAAGCGTTATCATGAGAATTGGAAATCTCATCCTCTCTCTGTAAAGAACAGTTGTTTAATATGGGAGCCATATGAGTAATATATTTGTAAAGGGATATTAGAGCCTGCAAAGAAACCAGATCTCTATGTTGATTTTTTTTTTTTAAAATCTGATTCTCTGATTATTTTAAAATCCACATTTTAAGTCTGCCTTTTGTTTCAGTTGCACTAGAATATTTGTACTGCATCTGTCTAGGTTGATAGCCAGCTGTCTTTGCAGCTGTTGTGTATGGTATGTTGTTCTTTGGCTAGCCATGAAGAAATGGGCCTTTCATCAGTGGGTGCTGGAAAAAACTAGGCCAAACTACTAAAAGCAAAGTAAAAGCAAAAAATAAAGTTTACTTTCAGACATCTGGTCCAGAAATCCAAATTCTAATCACCTATTGGCCAGACAAACATTTCTGTTATCTGTTTAGTTTATGGAAAAAAAATAACATTCTGCCTATATGCCTGTTATTTGGGAGATGATGACAGAACATTTGATCATTTAGGGGCTGTGCAGACCACCCCTTTTAGAGGCAAATCGTGGCCATGGCAACCGCATGTCATGGCCCTGATCTGGCCTTTCCACAGCACAAAAAGGAGCCGCAAAAAGTGGCTCCTTTTTATGCCCTGGAAAGAGCACTGTGACTGCCCTGGCACAACTTTATGATGCTCTTTTGGCACTGTGTCATCTAAACACAGTGCCAGAGGAGTGCAGTGATACTGTGCGCCATGTGGTGTGGCATGCAGCATCATGTTTCCATGGGGGCGGAGTCGGGGCACACATCATGTGGACGCCATGGCCTGACTTGGCCCCTAGGTTGGCCTTAATGGCTGGTCAGCACAGGCTGTTAGTTTATAAAATGGGGAAAGGACTTTGTGTGATGGTGATATGGCTGCATATGTATAGGACTTTTTACATATCTTTGTTCTATTTGCAGGTCCTGCTGAGTTTTCTGCAGCTGATGTCATTGCTTTGCACCCAGGTACTGTAAAATAGCCAGATGTTTGTCTATTGCTCCCCCTGGTTGCTCTCCACCAACCTGAAAATGGCCAGGTTAATGGGTTTGCTACTGAAAAAAAGATAGCAGTGGTGGTGGTGAGTTCTGGCTCCAGAACAACCAAACAAGTGAGTCGTGATGGTTTTGGTCCAATGTACACCATTGTAACTCACTAAGAGGATGGTGGCTTTTGTTGCCGTTGTTTTCTTACCTCAATGAAATTCATTCACATGTGCATTACAAAGCAAGGATAGTAAAGAAATGCAGATGCAATTTAGAAAAATGTGGTGAACTTCAGTCTGGGAGATTTTTGTAGTGTGCATTTGGCACCAGGAACATGTACCACTTTAGTGGAAACCTGTTGTATGAAGTATCTCAATTGATCCATTTCAGAATTGAAGACAATTTAGCAGATCTAATTCCTGCAAAATTTTACTGTAGTTTTATTGACTAATGTTTACAATTCATTATCTGAAATAGATCATCCACATATAAACCAAGCTATTAATTCAGGAACAGTACCAAATATGTGATAAGATAAATGCCAAAGAAAAGCAATCAATTTCTTTTTATTAAGAAAAACGGTCAGAACTCTTAAATTTATGTGTATATATTTACAGTTCACAGGACCTTATCGCATTCACTGTTCTTGTTATGGGGATGGGAATGGGACTCTCAGGGGGCACATGAATGGATTTTACTGCACACGGCAGTGTCCACAAAAAGGTCTCATTTCAGCACCCATAGCCAAGCCATCCCTGTTCAGTGCCAAGGAGCATTAAATGTTCTGCTCGGAAGACTTCCGTCCGGCCAAAATGGTGCCTACCAGCACTGAACAGGGACAGCTTGGCTATGGGTGCCGAAGTGGGACCTTTTTGTGGATACTTGCGTGTGTGGTAAAATCTATTCACGCACACCCTCAAGAGTCCCATCCCTGTCCCCATAACGGGGACAACAGTGAATGCGATAAGGTCCAAAGAAAGGATGTCCTTATGAAACACATTGGATTTGGAATACATTTCAGTTATCAGCACCTGAAGTTTCCCCTCAACTTTTTATTACTCTCTGCACATCAAACCATGTCTTTTTGTTGGCTGCTCCCAAAGTCTAGAACTCCTTGCCAAGAGAGGTTTGTATAGTACCTTCTTTGTTTCCCTTCCACTGCCATGCAATCTGTTTTTAAAGACAGACTAATGGTGTCTACTGATTTACTGCTGAAGTAGGTTGCTGTTCTTTCTTCTTACTAAAGTGTGTGTGTGTTTGTGTGTGTATTAACATGTTTTTTCCATGTTATTGGAAATGTTTTTATTTTATCTGTTCTGACATTTTAATTATAATTTGTATATTTGCACATCATTTTCAGCAGTCTTGAGTAATATTTTTAGCAGAAAGGATATAAATTTAGTAAATTAATAAAACGGTTTTTTTATTTCAGGAAAACACTCATTTCAAAGAAGGCCAGTTAATTTCTACCCAGCTGACCCAGAAATATATTTTCCTTCAATTAATTTAGTCCTTTATTAATCTCCCATCAAAATAACCACAAATCAATTTACCTCCAATTAATTCTTCCAATTTAAATATCCTACACAAATATTCCCAATTAATTTACCCACACAGATCATGCCGTATCAATTCTCCTTCAATTAACTCCCCAAAGACAAATTTTCTCCTCTGCCCATCAAAACAAAGAAAAAAATGTATAAAGATGTACATGAAAATGCCTCTGAAATTCACTACTCCATTTACAGGACATAAACCACATATGTAAAAAGAGTGAGTTGCTATCTCAGTAGTCACTCAAGTTTGCGAACAGCCAGCCTGTTTGCATTACTATTCTTCCTTCAACTTTCTCACTACAATTATTTGCTCAATCCTCTGTGTTCCTGCTTGGGGCAACCCTTTAAACCATAATTTTGCTGCTTGCCATATGTTTAAATAGATTTTAAAAGGTAACCCTGTTATATCTGCTTAGCTTGAATAACCTTTCAGGAAAAGCACTACAGGTTATTCCTATTCCATATATTCCTGTGACCTAATCAAGGATTTAACAAAGGGAGAGGTGGTTCTTATACTTTCTATTCTTTTTCATGTCCTCCTCCTATCACCTGCTTATGGTTTATTTATTTGTTTAATTTATTGGTTTATTTATTTGTTAAATTTATTTGATTTGATACTTCTGGCCACTGAGATGCTACAATCTGCCATAGAACACAGAAGGCCTTCATTACTATTTCCCCTGACTGTTAATTATCCAAGAAGCCCATTCTCTCCATTCTGGGATCTTAAATTTGATCACATGCCTTTTCTTTTGCTGTGTTCATTATTCTTGAGGAAGTACTCTAGAAGTACAGGTTGCTTACCTGTAACTGTGTTTCTTCGAGTGGTCATCTGTGCCCTCACAAAATAGGGTTTGCGCCTGCGCAGATACTCCATCCGGAATGCTGAAAAGCTGAGCAGGTTGGCAGGAGCCCCTCCCCTCCCTCTCCCTGAGCATGCCCAATCCCGCCAATCTAGCTCCTCCTTCAGTTCTCTTTCGTCCGCTGCAAGAGAAACATCTCCTTTGGAGTGCTCTTCGTTCGACGAAAGGCTGAGTAGATCCAGACTTTTTTTTCCTTCATTTTTGTTCATTTTTTAAATCTTTCCTTTTTCCCCCCTTGTTGTTACTCCTTGAGCTGCCCTCTAGGATTTTTGTTAGGACTTTTTACGAGGGTTCTGGCCCAGACAGGCCCCTCGCGTTGCTCAGCCTCTTATGGCCGCCCCCTTCAAAAAATGCTCTGAGTGTGGCAATAAGATCCCGGTGGTGGACGGACACTCCAAGTGCATCCTCTGCCTGGGCAACACCCACATTCCAGAGAAATGCAGGCATTGTAAAGCTTTCAACCCTGCTACACTTCGCCAGAGAGCGGATAGACTCAAGGCCCACCTGTGGGAGAAAGCTCTCTCAGTATCTCAAGGCCAAGGCTTGTCTCAATGGCAGCGGACGAAAGAGAACTGAAGGAGGAGCTAGATTGGCAGGATTGGGCATGCTCAGGGAGTGGTAGGGGAGGGGCTCCTGCCAATCTGCTCAGCTTTTCAGCATTCCAGATGGAGTATCTGCGCAGGTGCAAACCCTATTGTGTGAAGCACAGAGACCACGAAGAAGAAATATTAATACAGAAAAAACATTCATGTAGGATTTGGAATGGATATTCAAATTCAGTTCAAATGCTTAACAACAGGATTACGAAAGCTGACATGATTTTGGAGATAAAAAGAAAAAATGCTGTGGGAAAAGAAAAAAGAAAAAGAAAAAAAAACCAGAGAGGTTTGGGATTCTTGCAAACACTACCTACAGCCAATTTGTCTATGAATTTCATTGCTTTTGACATTCAAGAGTGTGACTTTAAATTAGGCTAAATAGTCACTTAGATGCTTGCCTGCAGGAAGTAAGAATTGTCTTCAGGTGACCAGATAAGGCTATTTATGCCATTATAGAAAAGAACTGATTTCTTTTCTTTCACATCATCATTTTAGCACAAATGGCTGATGCAGTTATGTGACTGGAGGCAGAACAGTAAACATTTCTGTAACACAGCAATTTGTATGGATGATGAAGAGAGCTAACTTCATTTATCACTCTTTTTCTTTGCCTATTTTTCTGTGATGATGAGCTCAAGATAACATGGGTCCTGACCCTCACCACTTTTTCCCATGGCTGCTTTCTCATTTTCTCTTACATTTTGTAAACTCAATAAGGCCGAGGATCTGTATATATTCATACTGTACCATGTACAATGAAATTATGATCATCTTTATCATTGTCATCATCATCATCATCATTGACCCCTTTAACCTCCCAACTATCCTATATGTAAATGTTTCTGAGAGAGTAGAACTGACCAAAAACATACAATGACCTTCCCAGCTGATCACAACATTCACACCAGTCCACTTTCCACTGTGCTTGTATCTGAAGATTTTTAGAATGTATCCAAATGACAGGTTTTTTTTTTCCAAACGAGGGACTTAACATATAACAAAACACTGCTGTTTTTGCTGCTGCTGCTTTTGTGATCAACTGTGGCATTTACCAGAATTAATGTTCTAGGCCATTGCCTAGCAACACAGCAAAGCAGCAGTCAGGAAAGTAGCTGAGGAGCTAAAAAAGCCACAAACCTGGCTGTAGATAGTGTTAGAGGGGCCATAGGGCAGAAGGTTTCTCCCAGCCTGTTATCAGGGCAGTGGCTTCAGTTGGAAGTAAATTGTATCAAGATTGTGACAGCTGGCAGCAGTGTCAAGAGCCTCAATTGAAGACACTTCAGCTACCAGGATATTATGAAAATGTAGGAACAGGCTTGGAGGTCATTAGTGGTAGTTATAAGCTAACAGGCTCCTCTCACCACATTCGCATAGCACAATAGCTGAAAAGAAAGTTGTGGCAATCAGCCATTCCTTGATCATCCAGCTAAGCCAAGGTTGGGAATTGTGTAACCTCCAGATGTTTTGAGCTGCATATCACAGTTTCCCTTACCAATCATTAGGCTGGCTGGAGGCCCAATATGTATAAGGCCTGAACACGTTCATCCCTATTAGTGTCCTCCTTGGACCTCCCAGTTGCTGTACACATATTGTCTGTCATAGAGGATATTGGCATTGGCTGCTAGAGGTGGGAACAGTGCCATCCTCACTTCTTAACTGGATCTGATCCAGCAACCACTCTTCCTCCCAGTTCCTGGGCCTGGCACAACTCATCAACCTGCTATACCTCATCATCTGGTTATTACATGCCATCAGAAAGTACCTAACCCAGCAGCCTTGATCTTAACATTACTTATAACTCCATTTCTACTCCTGGCTGGACTTGAGCCTGGAGCAGATCCTTATCATGGGGAACTGCACCCTCACTTTTTAAAAAGAGAAGCAGAATAACACTGTGAGAAAACCGTTGTCAGTTTCCATCTGGTAAAAATTTATTCAAGCATTTTGAGTAGTATCTGTTTGTGTCTCATTGCGCCATGCATGCTTGGATGTAAGGTTTATGTTTCCCCATGGTGGAGCAAACAGTATAAAGCAAGTAAGTGATGACTATATCTTGGGCAGTTTGACTTGGTACTGCAATAACTGAGTTAACACACATACAAATGAGTTGCATGCATATTTGCTTCAAAATGAGTTCCAGTATGTTCAATGGAAATTACTTCCAAGTAAGTATATTTAGGATTATATCTGGGCAGGCCAATTCTATCCCTCCCTGGTAGAAGACTAGAACTTCATAAAGCAACCATCTCTTCTGCATCTCTTCCAGCTTGGTGTCTCAACAAAAGCATAACCTGGTGCTGTAATTTTTCATTTTGTCTTTGATTCACATGATTGAGAAGAGAGTAGCTTAGCCAACTGGAAGGTTAGAATAGCTTTGGACCAAATTTGTGAAAGTGTCTGAAAAACAAGGAAACCTTAGATTGTGTGGATCCACTGCTGTTGTCAACATATCCTGTTTCATCACCACAATACTAGCAGGACACCACTGGCACCACTGGACCTCATTTCTAGCAGCAGAATAGTACTTATATGAAGCCCCTTGACTCCTCACATAAAAAAGACATGAAGCGCAAAGACATGATTTGTTCTCTATGAAATCAGAAGCTGGGCAAGTGTGGTTAGAACCAGTCAATAACAGCCTTCAGAATACTGCTGGGGGAAGGAAGTGGCTGGACAATATAAAATCCAGAAGCCTGTCTGTAAAAGCTAGATAGATGGGGGCAGGATGTAATAGAGTCAGGACAGACATAAATAGAGTAAAGGCTGGTTAGGAGATGTGGAATGGATAATATCTGAGTAAGGTTTTGAAAGTAAGGAATATGGAAAGGGTTCAGTGGGGGCAGGATGAAATAGAGTCAGGACAGACATAAATAGAGTAAAGGCTGGTTAGGAGATGTGGAATGGATAATATCTGAGTAAGGTTATGGAAGTAGGGAATATGGAAAGGGTTCAGTGAATTTATGTTTAAACTTAATAATTATATAATACATCTTTACTAGTTTTATTTTCTATAAAACCAGCATGTCAGACTGTTTCCCTTTAAGATTTGACAATGAAAACTAGCCATGTGATCAGCATAGCAACTCAGTGATGAGCTAGCAACTTATTGTCAGAACTGTGGAACTAAAGCCGCAGTGCAAGCAACTAGTCTTTGATGTTAAATCTAAACCAAAGAACTTTATTGAGTACATAAGGATAGAAGTTTCCAAGTCAATGTTTAAGCTGGGATTGACCACTCCCCGTCCAAATACAATATACAAACCCCCAAAGTCTAAAATCCCTCCCCCTAAATTGATGGGCAAAACTACGTTCCCACAAGCTAGTTCTGATGATTACATAACCCCCTGCTCCCCTGTTTGCCATTTCAAAAGCACTCCAAGGCTAGAAGCCTGCAAAAGAAAAGAAAAAAAAAACCCATGCATTCCATTCTGCACAGACCGAAGTGTACCAGACACTTAAGGCCAGAAGACAGCTGCCTGACTGTCTAATTTAATTTAACATTCCTGCTCATAGAATCATAGAGTTGGAAGAGACCACAAAGGCCATCCAGTCCAACCCCCTGCCATGCAGGAACTTCAAATCAAAGCATCCCCAACAGATGGCCAGCCAGCCTCTGCTTAAAGACCTCTAAGGAAGGAAACTCCACCACACTCCGAGGGAGTGTGTTCCACTGTCGAACAGCCCTTACTGTCAGGAAGTTCCTCCTAGTGTTGAGGTAGAATCTCTTTTCCTGCAATTTGTATCCATTGTTCCGCGTCCTAGTCTTTGGAGCAGCAGAAAACAAGCTTGCTCCCTCCTCAATGTGACATCCCTTCAAATATTTAAGCAGGGCCATCATATCACCTCTTAACCTTCTCTTCTCGAGGCTAAACATCCCTAGTTCCCTAAGGTGTTCCTCATAGGGCATGGTTTCCAGACCCTTCACCATCTTAGTTGCCCTCCTTTGGACTTGCTCCAGGTTCTCCACATCTTTTTTTGAATTGTGGTGCCCAGAACTGGACACAGTATTCCAGGTGGAGCCTGACCAAAGCAGAATAGAGTGGCACTATTACTTCCCTTGATCTAGACACTATACTTCTATTGATGCAGCCTAAAATTGCATTGGCCTTTTTAGCTGCTGCATTGCACTGTTGACTCATGTTCAACTTATCGTCTACTTGGACTCCTAGATCCCTTTCACATGTGGTCTCATTCTGTGTTGAATTTCATCTTGTTAGCATTGGCCCAGCTTTCTAGTCTATTCGGGTCATTTTGAATTTTGATCCTGTCCTCTGGGGTATTAGCTACTCCTCCCAGTTTAGTGTCATCTGCAAATTTGATAAGTATGCCCCCAATTCTGTCATCCAAATCATTAATAAAGATGTTGAATAGCACTGGGCCCAGGACAGAACCCTGTGGGACCCCACTGGTCACTTCTCTCCAGGATGAAAAGGAGCCATTGTTGAGCACCCTTTGAGTTCAGCCAGTCAACCAATTACAAATCCATGTTACAGTTAACTTGTCTATCCCACATTTTGCAAGCTTGTTTGCAAGAATGCCATGGGGAACCTTGTCAAAGGCCTTACTGAAATCGAGGTATACTATATCCACAGCATTTCCTTCATCTACCAAGCTGGTAATTTTATCAAAAAAATCTAATACAAAGACATTCCAAACTATCCCACTGCATGCATTCATAACTCAGAACCTGTATGCCATCCTGGCAGAATGAACCCTGGATTCTGACAGTTGTCCAGGATAGGGATCAGCTTGAGGCCCAAATATCAGGAGTCTTTTGTGTAAAAGAGCAGGTCAAGTGATAGGAGCCCTAGGAATGGAACAGTGGGGTCAGCCAGGAGAGTGGATACATCACAGTCCTTTAATGATACATTTATAAATCTGCTTGCTTTGAGAGATAATAGGTTCATGAGGTTTTACCAAGTTATGCTGAAGAGGGCACTTCCAAAATGCTTGACACTTGGAAAATTACTCTTAGAACATCTGTGGAAGAGGTGAAAATAGAAAGCATATCTGAAGGTCAAACTTCAGTGGATCTGAGGGGACTATTTTTTTACCTAGGAATTATTTGACAGCGATAAGGTCTTTTCGTTATTTCTGTCCTAATCGTTAAATGCCATGCCTTTGAGATGTATTAAGTGTATATGAAACATTTCATTCCGCTGTACCAGTAGAAGAAAGGACCATACCCATTTCATACAGGGAAATGTCACATGCCAAATGTAAGTTAAAGGAACAATGTGAACACACTGAACTGTGGAAGGTAAGGTGTTTTTTTCCCCCATCATATTTTTTGACTCATTTCCTGTGCTTGCAGAAGTTGATGTGACTATGTCATAAAGGATGACTAAATTTGTGAAAATTGTACCACCAAAATTAAGCAATTGTAAAAAGGAATAAACTAAAACTGGAATAAGCAGTTTTGTCAGATAACTGATAATTTCTTTAGACAAATATGATTGCTTTAGATTAGAGATTTCCTCTCATCCCATTTCACTTCCTCCTGCCTGTTCTTTCCAACAGTTATCCATTTCACAGTACTTAACAGATCTGAGATTGTGTACTCTTAACCTCATCTTACATTCTGTAAACACATATCCAGGTCCTAAAGATTGGACTTCACAGTTAATTCCACTAATGAGGTTGTTGTCAAATTGGTCCTGGATTCCTTTGGAACCTACACAATTCCTTTCTTTTAGAACAACATGTGAGAAGTGATGCTAACAAATGACCTGTCAAGCAGAATAGGTTTGTGTGTGTGTATCTACTTCATGTTTTGTTTTCTGAGATAAAAAGAATTGGCATTTCTGAGGATAATAATATTAATTGCGTAAGAAAGGAAAGGAATGTTATAAATGACATTCCTCTACAGGACCAAAAATATTATGCTGGCTCTGTTGATGAAATAGATAATAATCCCATGCAAATATTAGAAACCAGAATAGCTAGCTTTTTTGTTAACCTTAGTTTCTGTAAATTGTTTAGCATTTCATGCTCCCTAGGCTCATCTGTTTTCACCTGTAGTTAAGGGCAATCTTGAAATTATTCAATTATTATTTATAATGTGCTACTCAGTTGTTTATGTTTGATTAGTTTCTTCTATGACATCTAGAAGAAAATTAAATTTTGGAAGACTAAAATTTACCACATTTTCTAAGCAGCTTTTTATTTTGTGTTTAAAACAAGAAGTGATTCCACATTTCACCTTTTACTGTAACTGCCTTACTACCTAAAGCAAGAGATGCTAATAATCCCAGTGACTGGGTTCAGTTCATCTTTATTACGGTCATAGACCAGCACAGGTTTTTTTAAAAAAGGATACAGAATAAAAGAAGATTAAAAACAAGGTAAGAACAAGGTAAAACACAGGTTAAACTGTATTTAAAATATAATTTTAAAAAAGCCCTGTGACTGAAAGCTAGTCACAATGATGGAATGCCATGAAGGTGCCTTATTCTGTTTCAGAAAGCCTCTTCCGGTTTGAAAAAAAAATCTCTAGACTTAATCTAAGCTAGAGTGCTCAAAAATATGGTAGAATTGTTCCTTATTCCCTTCAGCGCACAGAAGACGTTTTTAAAAGAATGCTACATACAAACAACTTTCAAAAGCGTGAGGACCACTGATGCCCTCACTTTCTCATCCCTGGCTTAGTATTCTGTATAGACATGAGATAACCCTGGGTTACTGGTCCTAGGCTCTAGAACTGCATGTTGTGGGAGAGTCCCTTCATGTCTTTCTGCCAGAAATTAAAGAATTTTTTTATACAGACAGACCTTTGGAAAGGCCTAATTGCTTATTCCATTCAAAGTAAACCCACTGACTTAGCTATTGAGTGGAAAGTCAACACTTATCCAAATCCAACTGATTCAGTAGGTCTACTCTAGTTAACAAAGTATTTAGGGCTGAACTTGCATATTACGGAAAGGTTTTCAACTAGATGTTGTTAATTGCCAAGTTAGCTTTAACTTATGGTGACCTTATGAAAGACTTCTAAGACACCCTGTCATTAATAATCATGTGCAAATCCTTAAAGCTCAAGGCTATGGCTTTCCTTAGTCTATCCAACTATAATGTGAGCTTCCTCTTCTCTTACTCCCTCCAACTTTACCAAGCATTATCATCTTTTCTAATCTCATTTCATGATATGACCAAAGTACAATAGCCTCAGTCTAGTCATTTTGACATCTAGGTAGAGTTCAGATTTGATTGCTCCTGGATCCATTTATTGGTCATTTTGGCAGCCCATGGTATTCACAGAACTGCCTTTCAGCACCACATTTCAGGTGATTCAGGTGATGGGTTCTTTATTTTTCCTTCTGTATTTCCAATTGTCTTTTTAGGTTTTCATGAATTAATTTATTTAATGTATTTTCACTATTTTAATGTTAGTTATCTTGAGTCTTATTCCTAGGGGAAGACAAATAAATAAATACAATCTAAACTTCATAACTTAATTCAGTCTCTCATATATTCATTCATATGAGCTATGTTACCAGTTATATTCAATAAATATAAATGCACAAGGGTGGAAGCTGCCTGCTGCCAGAGCCTGCATAGATTGTTAAACAGGTATGGCTGGTTGCCTGGATCCCTGTCCATCTCTGGGGAAAGTGAAGCCTTATTCTAAAGTACAAATGGGAACTTTCCCCCAACCACACCTCCTGCTGACAAGAAAGATGGTTCCATTGATGAGAGCAATCAGGGCTTAACCATCTTTTCCTCTGGTGAATGTAGACCTGCCAAATTGGTTCAGTCTGGTACACCCCCATTGTGTGGTACTGTGCAGCTTCCAGAGATGTTGTACAACCCTATTTAGAATGAAAGAGGTTAAATATCTATACTTAATTGGCTCTGTCATGTGTATGCAGCTTCGTTGTTTTCAACTGCCTAGGTCATAATAAGAGTCATTATCAGTGCCTGAAGAGCACATTCACATCTGCCCATTTGCACAGACACAAGCTTTGCACTTATCACTTTAAGCACATGTTCTTGTTTTTGTACCTTATCTAAAAAAAACCCATGAGGTCATGTTTTGCCCCACTCAGAAGTATTTCCTTAACTTTAAGAAGACAGCTTAAAAGTTAGGAAGAAGAGGAGGAGGAGGAAGAAGAGAGAGAGAAAGAGAGAGTCTGTGAGATTTGCTTCCCTGCTCTTATCCCAATCATTCAGACTCCTCTTTTCAGAGGGTGGGAAAATACATGTGTGTGTTTTAATCTGTAGTCACTTAAGTTAGCTGCATCCTCTCTTAGATTAGTCAGGAGTAGGGCTTTAGCTTCCGTGCTGTTTTTCCCATCCTTTAATTTAAGAAACAGCTTTCATTGGTTATAGACTGTTCTGGTGGTTTCTGCTGCTATATTTTTGAATCTTTACAATTAAAAAATAATGGTTTTTGCTGCAAAATCAGCTTATCCTTGACCTATTGCTTCCCTTCTATCTCATTTTCACTTGGAGACACTCTGGTTAATTGTCTGTTTTTAAAATCTTCAGTCTGAAAGGTCCTGCAGACAATTAATGCCTAGAATAGCTTTTCCAGTGAAACCAGTAAACCCAGTGCTTGGCTCTTAAAACTACATAAGCATCCTTAAACTTTAAGTAAACGAGGAGGTTATTTAAAATTTACTGCAAGATCATGCTGTATTGTACATATGCTAGTACAGAGTAGAAGACTCTTACTGCTAAATGTGGACTGTGTAGCAAAGAAAGTAGAGAAACAGAAAAGGAAAACAGGGAAAAACTAGTCAGGAAATAGGAAATAAAGTTTAAACTTCTGTTAGCAATTTTAGTGAGTACTACCTCATTCTTATAATAATTCCTTCTTCTGCACTCCTGCCCCACATACAGACTAGCTTACCACATAGAAAGCTGCTGCAAACTAATATGCATTTATGTGTGAACCCTCCTTCTCCCCATGATGCTCTTAAATTTCTGATTTGACCTAACTGGGGCATCAATTCTCACCTATGGGGTGAAACAGACCACCCCTTTGCATCAGCCTGGGGGCAGCGCCAGAGTGTGGTGTTTAGATGCTGCATGCTCTGACACCACCCCCAAGCCAGCATCACTCCAGCTGCCCGACCATTTGGCAGCCAACTTTGCAGCATGCTAGTGGTGCCGTGTGTTGCAAAGTTCCAGCAGCAGCGAAAAAGCTGGCTTTTTGTTGGCTCAAAAAGGAGCAGCATTTTGCCACTTCTTTTTGTGATGGCAAAAAAATCTGATTTGGGGATGTAGTGTGTGGTTACCATGACCCCAACCAAGCATTCAAAGGGGTGGTGTCAAACCACCCCATAAGGGCTGTATGTTTTGGTCCTTAGACTACTTTCCTTATGACAGCAGGTATGCCCCATGTGGTGCGAACGAACCGACATGATAACACTCTCTGGTACGCCCACCACCTATCTCCTACTGAGGCACTGTCATCTTTGGTAGTGTGTTTCAGTAGTTTAACAGAGGCCTAGACTTCCTCAAGCCTATCTAGTCCCTTACTGGACTCTTCAGACCCTTCCCTGGTCTATAAACTAACCTATAAATATTCCCTCAGGAACCCTAACAGCACACCCTCCCTCCGAGGTGTCCCTTTCCTTCAAAACTCCAACAAAATAACCCCCTTTTGCTCCCTGTCAAGGCTCTTTTATAGCCCTGCCCAGCCAGCTTCTCATTGGCTGGACTCCTGGAGCTCTGTGATTGGCTGTTTCCACGGCCTGCTCACTACACCCCAAATTTGCCATCCCTAAATAATAATAAAGGTCTGATGACAAAAAGAACGGCAAAATTAATGTTTTCTTGCATGTAGCAAATTTAAATCAAAAGTGAAAGTAAAACTATGTCATGTGTTTAAGAGAATAAAAAGTAAAATAAGCCCAAGGGGGAGCTTGGTATTTTCTATCTTCTATTTCATTTAGGGGTAGGGACAGAGGAATGTTAATTACATTTTCCACCAAACCTAAAAGTGCAGTTTCAGAACTCCTTTTGAGAAAAGGTTCATTGAAAAATTCTTCTGTCAAAATAATTCATTTGAAATTGAAAGGGATAGAGTGTAATAAAACTACATCTTGTAGAGCAGAGTAATAAAAAAGCAATAAAATTATTCATAAAGATTATCAATAGCTAATGTATTGTCTTAGAAACTCTTGTATCCTAATATCACCCTCTGGAATCATGTTACATTTATATTGCTATTCAGGGATTGTAACACACATTGGAAGACTACATAGAATATAAATGCAATGTCAGAGATTACAGAAAACCACAGGGGAAATTAAGAACTGTTTCTTATGTGGTGTTATAGGCTTTAAGCCATTGTGTTCTGGGCTTGGTGTCATTATTGTTTTGTAGTTAGCTCTTTGATACTGATGGAAGATATCTTGAAGGTAGGAAACAGACTGTAGAATCTCACCAGAACTATAGACACAAATACCTGTGCCCTTCCTAGGTAGTATCTTCCCAGAGAATTACAAGACCATGAAGAGGTTTAAGAGCAAAAGTACACTTAGCTGACAGGTGTGCCTCTCCCTATCACCTGTTGTTGTCAGTTAAAGGCTTTCATTCAGAAGTGATGGATAAAGCTCAACAATGATGGATACATATTTGTGATGGTGCTACATTACTCTGGCCTTTGGATTTGTTAGACAGCAATACCCTAAAACAGATGTGTCTTAGTTGATCATAAGTGGAACATGAATCCCCAATATGACGTGGTTGTGATAAAGCTAAATACAGATTTCAACTGCATCTATAGAGGTACAGTGTCTGGATCATGAGAAGTAATAGATTCACTTTGTTGTTCATGTTCAGCTCTTTGGTCAGACTGTATTTGGAGTATTCTGTCCAGTTCTGAACACCGTTCTGATCTGGAACAAATCCAAAGGATGTCAACCAGAATGATGAGGAGTCTAGAAACAAAGTCCTATATCATGAATGACTGAAATCATCATATGATTATACATAGCATAAAAGCATTAAAGATATGGGCATCTTTACCTTGGAGAAGACAAGATGAAGGGGAGAAAAATAATGATCTACAGCTATCTGGAAGGCTGTCAAAATAATAATAATTATACAATGGTTCTTTGTTGCTCCAAGGAGCAGGGTGAGAACTGATAGATGAGAATTACAGGGTATCAGATCTTGGTTCAATATCACATTAAATACTGTATGGCTGTTTGACAATGGAACAAAGTGGCTCCAGAGCTGGTGGGTTCTCTACTTCATTTGAGCTATTGTAGCAGATGCTGGAAATCATCTGACATTCATGCTTTTTGTAAAATTATTGATACACCATTGAGCAGAATGTCAGACTAGGTAACCTTCAGATAAATTCTGTGGTTAGCTTGGTCAAACTAAATGTCATTTTCAACATGTGGCTGTAACCTATATGTATCCTTTATTCAAAAGTTAAGAATGGGGACCTTTGTTTGGGAACTTTAATACTTTCCTAGCATTGTAACTCTGATCCAAATCAGCCTCCTACAGGTTTGTATTGAAGCAACAGATTTTTAGAGCAGATTCCTGGGATGCAGGAAGTCCCAAATTCAACTGCTGGCATCTCTGGAGAGAACTGGAAAATATTTCCATCTGAAATGTTGGAGAGCCCACACTATGTAAGGGTAGCAATCATATAGCCCACTGGATGTAGATGGACTACAACTTCCAGCATTTCTCATCATGCTGGGTAAGGCTGATGGGAACTGAAGTCCAGGTTCTGGAGGGCTGTATGATTAAGGGCCAAAGAGATGTTTGCTGACTTTATAGAATGCACGTATCTGGTTTAGTTTAAATTACAACATGAGTATGCAGGAGAAAGTCTTATGAGAAATGCTTGGCATAAGGTGGGTGATATTTATTCTTTAGTGTGACCAAAATTTAATTCCCTGTCACTACACAGGTCCTAGAATGAATAAATGTAATTAAACACAGCAGACTATATACCTAGTTGTGTGCTATGTATTTATATGCCCTGATCCAGTTGGGTCAAGGGTCTGATTTTGGTTTCAGGAGGCATCTTGTGTCCAACCTGTAGGGAACTATATAATCAGAATGGAAAGCAGATATGGCAAGAGTACATTGTAGTGATTTTACTGTGTCAAAAAGTAAGGGGAAAAATCCTTAGTCTTGAAACACAAAGACTTAGTAGCTAATGAAAACCTGAGAGACTGAGAGGCTTAGAGCAGCAGGTTGCATAGTGATTCAGTTATAATTATTTTATACTGACTAAGGATTTGCAATAATAATTTTTAAAAGGCTATGGTAGTATACTGTATGAATGTATGTGCACACACACACACACAAACCCCAAATCTTGACAGACTGGTGATAAATGCCAGCATTGGGATAGAGTAGGAGTGTGGTGTCTGCACAGCGCACACCCCAACTCTGTCCCCATGATAGCTTGACACTGCACGCTCCACTGCACAGTGGGCAGCATCACGGTGCTCCTCTGGTGCTGCATCCAGATGATGCAGTGCCAAAGAAGCAGCAAAGAGCCATGGCACCAGCAGCTATGGCGCCTTTTCTGCTGCACAAAAAAGGAGACACTTTTTGAGGGTGCTTTTTGTGACATGGAAAGGCCAGATAGGGGCTGTAGTGTGCTGTTGCTGCAGCCCCAATCAGGCAAAGATGGAGGCACCTGCAGGCCACCCCTTAGTGGTGGTCTATTCAGCCCCATGATCCCTTTCAACAGTTCCGACTAAACATTTATGTCTGCAAGCAAGCTTGCAGCTTATTATTCTCATTGGGATGTTTCTCATTGCACAACCTTGCAACCAACCCCAGTATATGTTTCTTTAATTCATGCCATGGAAAGTGTACCTTATGTATATATTTTCGTTTCTCCCCCTATATACCGAGCTAACATCCTTAAATACACATTAAGTGCCAGATAAAAAACAAGACATTTTGTCTGTTCCTGTAGCCCACCCTCCAAACAAAACAAAAGAAAAAACACACACAAAAAAACAACAACCCTGAAGTAAAATGGCTGAACAAGCCTACATTTATGTCGGTACCCAGGGACCCATTCACTTTAAACAGTTATAATATTATTCTTCCACCATAACTGCTATGGTTCCATCCTATAGAAGCCTAGGATATAGAGTCTGGTGAAGCACTACAACTGTTTGACTGAGAATCCTAAATATCCATTTTAGCTGCTAATTCCAGGATTCCACAGGATGGAACCATCAGAGTTAAAATAGAATAATAGAGCTATAACTCTGTCATGTGAATGGGCCCCGAGTCCTGGCCTAAGGGGCGGAGAATAATTTTATGATCCTTACCAATTCCTAGCCAAGTCACATCTCCTAACCATATATATATGATCGTAATATATGATCCTAAACAATTTCTAATGAAGTCACATGCTCTCAGCCTCAATAGAAGTCAATGGCAAGTCTCCTCTGAACAAATCTCAACAAGAAAATCCCATGATATGTTTTCTTTAGGGTCACCATAAGTTGGAAACAACCTGAGGGAACAACACACACACACACACAATTTGAGTTGAAAAAGGAGCAAGAGGATTTTCATTCATAACTTCTCCTGGTTTATAAAATCATATCCTTGAAGCTATTTCTTGTGTAGTGAAAAGGCATTGTCTTCAAAAGATACCACATGCATGCTGGGTCCTCTGCCCCCCCATCACATACTTATATCACATCATATGCTGATTCTGCTAGACCCTTGTCACTGTTAGCAGGGATCAGGCAAAGGGCGATCCTGGATTTGCCCTGGGTTGCAAGGGCCTTTCTGCCAGACACAGAGAATAATCATGCCTGACATCCAGAAAAGCCTTTGTCTGGAAGCAGCTTTAGCTGAAGTGTGAACAAAACTGCTTCAAGGCAATTGATGCTTAATCTCTAGCAATTAACTCTACAATACCCACATGGAGAACCAGAATTCAAGTGACAGGTTGCTATGGGCAACCATGGAATTCATTTTGAAGGCATACTCTCTGACAGGAGGGAGGAGGGGTAGAGACCCAAAAGAATAGCTAATTTGGTTTGAGTTTGGGGTGCTGATTGACAAGGCACAGAAATAGTTGATCAAATGAACTGGGTGTTTAAAGATGATTTCATTATAAGTTGCAGTTGTTGTGTGGGGCAGCCACTGAAGCTGTGAAGAATGTCTGCGGTGTTTATCTGTGCAGACAAGCATTGAATTTAAAAGTAAAGGAAATTGGGGGGGGGGGGGAGGAACAGGAGGAACCGGGGTGCAACTACAGAAAGATCAAATAATTATAACTTGTAGTAATGAATTCTACAGAAATCAGGATGACTGTAACTTTGGACATGAAATGAAATAAACAGCTGTAATTTTCTGTGAGTCCTTTTTGAACAAGCATGTGCATATAGATAAATCTGTGTGCACAGTAGAAGATTGTAATAAATAGTATGTGCCTTTAAATATGGACCAGAGGATTGAGATCTTGCTTCCATCTTCTTTTGTGGATGTCTAAATGGGAAAAAAAATATCCCAGAGCTTCTTATTGCAAGCTTTGTTGTATATAATGTTCCAACCTGACATATGGCTCAGGTTCAGGCTATTTGGCAGACTGCATCTCTCTGTACGAGCCAGCCTGGGCTCTGAGATCATCAGGACAGGTCCTTCGCTCAGTTCCACTACCATGGTTGTTGGGGACACATGAGAGTTTCTATGACTGCCCCTAGACTGTGGAATTCCCTCCCCAGGTAGACCAGGATGGCCCCCTCCTTATTGGCCTTGTTGGCAGACTAAGACCTACATGTTCAGGCAGGCATTTAAAACAGAAAGTTTTCAAAGAGCTGGCTAGGTATTGTATTCTTTTAAATTTATTTTAGGCCTGATACAGACAGGCAAAAAGAGGCGTGGCAGCAGTGATATTAGGGCTTGGCAGTATGCACCAAACAGACGCTGCCGAGCCCTATGACAAATGGGGGCCGCCATAACAGTGCCGCCCCACCCACACTGGGGGATGTCGCAGCTGCAATGCTCCAACACAGAATCCAGTTCGCTCTAGATAGAAGTGGCATTGTAGCCATTACAACATCACAAAAAGGAGTCACTCTAGGTGGCTCCTTTTTTGCTGTGCAGCTGTGCTGCTCCGTTTGGTTGCTGCTGTGCCGCTCCACAGCAAAGAGGGGTGGCTCCAGACCGCCCTATTTCAGGCAGTCTGTCGAGCCCCTTAAACACTTTTATCTTCTTAACTATTTTTATTCTTTTATATGCAATCTGTTTTAATATTGTAATAACTTAGGCCCTGTACAGACAGGCCAAAACAAAGCTGCTTCAGGTCACTTTGGAGGTATGCTGTTTAAATGTTGCATGCATCCTAAGAGTCTGGAAGCCAAACGAAAGCCACACTCCTGTCCTAAGGACTGCAGTGTGGCTTTGGCACAGCTTCCAGACTCTTAGGACACATGCAGCATGTAAACAGCATACCTCCAAATTGACCTGAAGCAGCTTTATTTCGGCCTGTTTGTACAGGGCCCAAGTTCTGTTTTAATGTAACACTTTTGTATGTTTTTAATTGTACTGTTTTTTAATGTTGTAAGCTACTCTGAGTCCCAGTTTGGGGGAAAAAGTGGAAAATCATCATCATCATCATCATCATCATCATCATCATCTAGTTTGCATTTTTAATACCAAATTCCAAATATTGAAGTTACTTAAAACACTTGGTGGAAAGTGCACATTTCAATCCATTCTTGTAAATTGCTTGAAGGTGACTCACATACTCTACAGATATTGGGGCTAAACAGATAGGCAAAAAGAGGTGCTTTCAGGCTGGCTTGAAGGTGTGGCATTTAGATGACACATGCCTTGAAGCCAGCAGGAAAGAGCCCTCTGGGCACCTTATATAGAGAAAAGCCGTTTCAAAAAGAAGCAGCTTTTTCCCACTTCTTCCGGGGCTTGAAGCCATGTCATGTGGTCATGACATGAGTACTCCAGTTGCCTTGGGAGCTGATGGTATGGTTGGTGGGGTTTCAATGTGGCTTTAAAAAAGGCAGCTTCAAGCCACTTTTTCCTGCCCATCTGTTTCACCCCACAGTGTCTTGTTTGTTACCTATTTCTGCAAACTATAGCCATGTCAAAGATTATCGCTTCAGGTCACTGAAAGCATTGCATTGACTGTATAGACTCTTTTGTGCAGGCCTGCCAATGAAGTGTGAACTTTCAGATCAATGCATTTTCTTTCTTTAGACTGAGTCTGATTCTATTAAAATCAATCATTTTGCATTGATTATATAGATACTCTGACAGCTAGATTGAAACTCACAGCCAGTTCAAATCAATAGGCATTTTCTACAGGGAACACATAAAATGCAGATGGAGTTATGAAGTACAGTTCATACTTTACATGTTGTTGCTGTTGCTATGTACCTTCAAATCATTTCTGATTTGTGGCAACCCTACAGTGAACCTATCATGGGGGTTTCTTGGCAAGATTTGTTCCGAGGAGATTTGCCATCCCCCCCCCCCCCCCGAGACTGAGAGCATGTGTCTTGGCAATGCTCACCCAGCGGGTTTCATGGCAAATGGGGAATCTAATCCTTTGGTTGGCCCTCAAATCACTTCACCACACTGGATTTCATTATATAGAAAATACAGGAGTACATACAAATATGGAAATCCAGTCCCAGATATCATGGGGAGGAGATATGAATAGTGATTGACATGTTCACCTTTGATATAAGATCTTTGCAATCCAGACAGATATGTCAGAAAATTCAACCAGTTCATTTCAAAAGACGTACTGTACTTTCTGTAAATGACAAGATTTCATCCTTATGCTATCATTTCCTGCTAAAGGACAATGTTTACTGTCCACATTAGTGTACTACATTCTTATAGTGCTGCTATTCCACTTTTACTGCTCTGGCTGCCTCCTGTTGCATTCTGAAGCCTTTGGTTCAGTGAGGCCTAACAGCTCCCTGGCTGAGAATTTTAAATGATCCTCCCTAAACTGCAAATCCCAGATTGCAACAGGAGGTAGCCAGAACACTAATAGTGGGATAGCAGCACTATAAGAGTGTAGTGTGGAAATGTGGTGCAACAGAAGTATAAGTGTCAAAACAGGCCTTATGATGTATATGACACAAGTAGGCTACAGTAGACCCATTTAATCAATTGGATTTACAGATGTGTTAAGTCACTGTTCAATCATTCAATGGATAGAGTAGACCAAATTAATTGTTGAATGGCAAGCCAATACATTGGTAAAACCCACTAATTCAGTGGGTCTGCTTTAGTTGAGACCAAAGATAGGATTCAGGTCAGTAATTTCTGATATGAACTGGTACAACTCAAGGATGCAAAGTACCTTCATTATACAGTTGTCCCCCCATATTTACATATTTTATCCATGGTTCCAACTATCCACAGCTTGAAAATATTCAGAAATATGTATAAATTCCAAAAGCAAAAACCTTGATTTTGCCATTTTATATAAGGGTTGCCATTTTGCTATGCCTTTGTATATAATAGGATTCGGACATCCGTAGATTATGGCATCCACACAAGGTCGTAGAACCAAACCCCAGCAGACAGCAAGGGTCTACTGTACATCCCACCATTTTTTCCATTAAAAAGGTAAAAATATTTCTCGTTATTGCATTTGCATGCTTTCGAACTGCTAGGTTGGCAGAAGCTGGGACTAGTGACAGGAGCTCACCCCAATATGCAGCACCTGGGACTCAAACTGCCAACCTGCCAATCTTGCAATCAACAGAGTCAGTGTCTTAACCACTTGAGCCACCGCATCCCTTATTTTTTCCATTATTTACCAATAAATAACATTTATTGGGAGAGGAGAAAAAAATATCTGCACTGAAGAGAGCTGTTGCCCCATTCAACTATTATGCCATCACCAATAGCTCAGTGGAGTGCAGGAGGCTATTTTTCCCATGTTGTGAATGTAATGATTAAACACATCACTGAAGGCAAATGAAATCTCTCCTCAGTGTTGGTTCTTAAACAGGTGAAACATTTTGTTGTTTTTCACAATCGCTTGCAAAAGTCAACAAGTGTTAGAGTGAGAAAGAGAGAGAGACAGGAAGGGGAGATCTTTTTAAAAACATATACAAAACCCTTTCTGTCACAGCCTAATAAAAAGTAGGGAAAACCATACCTGTGGTATTTAATTGTCATGCTTCGTCAATTGGAAACAAAAACCAAAACAAAACAGTTTCATTTATATACCGCTTCATACCCTTAAGGAGTGTCTAAGCGGTTTACAATTGTAAGCTATTTGCCTCCCCCCCCCCCCAACAATCTGGGTACTCATTTTAGCAACCTCAGAAGGATGCAAGCCTGAGTTGAGCTTCAGCCCTTTGCTGGTCTTGAACTCGCCACCTTATGGTTTTGAGTGAGTGGCAGCAGTACAGGCATTTAACCACTGCACCACCAGGGCTGATTCTGAAGAGCCTGAAAAATAAAAATTATGATGGTTAAACTTTTCCTAGAAAACTGTCAGTTTCCTTTCACTTTTAAGAACCAGTGATGGCAAACTGTCTCAATTCTTCAGTTAGCCAGCTGTCCCTGTGAGGCAGAGAAAGTGTGACTTGCCCAAGGACTGAGCTGGGATTCAAACCCTGGTCTCCAAAGTCATCAGACCATTACATCATGCTGGATTTGAGTTAAAGCTTACTCTAGCTTGTTAGCTTATTCTAAGTTTATTAGTTTACTCTAGCTTACTCTAGTTTTAAAAAGAGGGGTACCTAATTTCACAGTATATGCTTAATGATCCAGCATGGAGTAGTGGTTTGAGTATTGGACTATGACTCTGGATGCCAGGGTTTGATTCTCTGGTCAGCCATGAAACTCACTGGTGACCTGAGGCAAGTCAAATTGTCCCAGCTTAAGGGGATGGCAATGGCAAACCTCTTCTTAACAAATAGTGCCAAGAAAACCCCATGATAGGTTTGCCTTAGGGTGACCATAAGTCAGAAATAGCTTGAAAGTATGCAACAATAAATGTGTTTACTGTTCAATGTATGTCCAATGTATGATGAAATTTGACCCTATGCATGCCTAGAATTCCAGTCTAGGTATGATTAACCTCCACTGAAGAAATTAAGTTTAGGGCAACATGGAAATGGAAGAAATGCATGTTTTTATGTTTTTATTTTTTTTGTTGTTGTTGTTTTTATTTTTTCCTTTCCAAACCTTTACATTCAGTCTCTTAATTAAATTGGCTTTTTAAAGGGTAAGTGTTCTGGCAGATTATACTGCAATAAATGAGTTATCCATATTGCCTTACTGTCTGATCTATGAGATTAGTTTTAAGGACTAAGATCTAGCTCCCCCCCCCCCCCCAGCTTTGGCCTATGTACTAAAATCACACATTGTTTGGAGACAGAGGAAGCGATAGATACTGATGCCATTCTAACATCTTAACAATTAACAATAAACATCAACATTCACAATCTTTCTAGCTTTTCCTTTTGTATGTGCATTTAATGAGGAGATTTTTTTTTAATAGGCATATTGAATTCCCTTTTGAGAAAACATATAGTTTTATTGAACAAGATAAATACTATCCTAAAGGGTCAGAAGAAATGTTAATTAACCCCAATAGACTCCTATAATAAAACACTGTAAAATATAATGCTGGGCATTAGTTTTGTAAGGAAAATTTATAACAATGTAAAACATTAGTGGAATACAGAACCTCATTATTAATCACTGAATGCCAAATTGACACACCCCTAGATTTGCAAGCAGAGCATGCATGCAATTAGCCTGTTAAGCACGATTTATTTGTTTTAATGTTACCAAAATTTAGTACTGGCACATTTTGGTTACACTGAAAGAAATGTTACCAGTTATTGATAAGAAACATCAGATGGCTTTAATTGGGATAAAGTGACAGAAAGGAGCAATTTATCATTCTAAAGTAATTTTCCTAAATGTCAATCCTCCCCCCCCAACCCCAATTGCAGAAAATGTAATCTTTTCTTGTTTTGTAAACTTTGTACATAGTTTTACATTTTTTTGTATTTACATTTTGTTTCACAGCAATAATTTGATTATTTTAAAAGTATAGTACACAGTGCATAAATGGGTAGGGGAAAGCCAAATATGGAACAATTAAAATGCATGTCAGCTTTCCTTGCTAGTGTCATCACTGTCATTATGTTTTATATGCACAGGCTTTTCTTCCAATTCATGGGTACGTGTATAGATACAATTCCTTCACAGCTCCCTTCTATTATAGCTGTTGGGTATTAGTCTTAAAGTTGTGAGTAATTAACCTTATTTTTTAAAAAGAAGAAAACGTGGTTAATCATATAGCCATCAGGCCTGCAGAATTGTGATCTGAAATTTCTGGCATCGGTGCCATGAATATGGTCATGATTCCCCAGTGATAGATGAATACACACAGCAGATTATTTATGCTATTATGTTGTTTAGATAAACCAGGGCTGAATACACACCGGTAAAATAATTTGTACTTACCTTGATGTTGATCTTGTGGGAACACATGGCATTCCTCTGGAGTCCAAGTGAAAGCATTTATTTTTGCTGAGCGGTTTAAACTGATTTTCAAAAGCCTTCTTTTTATACTACAGTTTCTTTTTGCAACATGTGTCCTGACAGATGAGTGTGTCATTGGCAGGTCTAGTTGGAATGGGTGGCGGTCAGACAAATTGGTGGGTGGGATCCTCCACCTGCCCAGCATGCTGTCACCATATTATTTTTAGTGTTCTGAGAATGGGCCTAATAATCCTTGCTCAGATAATTCACCACTGAGATGAGAGAGGGGAAAGGTTGATGACAGTCATTTTGGTCTACTGCAATTTCCTTTCTTAAAGTCAAGAGGACATGGTCTACAATGAACCAAGCATGCCTTATCTAACCCTCTCCCCTCAATATGGCTGGGCTCAGCTGGGGAGGTGGCAGTGGTGGCCCTGAGGAGAATTGGGGGGGGGGCAGGAGTGGTGCTCAGCCAAGAAGGCAATGGCAGCCCTGAGGAGGAGAAAGAAGCATTTTATTTTTCTTTCTTTCTCAATCTCCTTCTGTCACCCGTTCCTTGGCCAATTGCCACAAACATAAAGTTGTTCCAAATTCAAGAGACTCATGGCCCAAAAGCTTCAGCCAGAATGCGGTGCCCAGCCATGAGATCAATGGTGAGGAGGTAGCCTAATCTACCCATTTAAGGCTGCTTGGATAGAGCTAGACTGGGTCCTCCCAGGTCAGAGGGAACAAGTTGCTGTCTACCAGGCCTGCTCATTTATGTTCAAAGTTGTTTATGACCAGCAGTGTTTATGGTCAACAATGAGGGGGTAGATTGGACCCCTCTGAGGGTGATCTCAGGCAACTGACTGTGTTTCAGGTCCTCACACTACACAATGGTGCTATGAGGACAAAACAGATTTAACCCTCTGCACCACCTTGAATTCTTTACAAGAAACACAGAGTCAAATGTGATGTACAAATTATATGATTTGGAGCAGAGATGGAATTTTACTTAACTTGTACAATAACTTGTAGAAAGGTCTGGAAGGAATGGTATAAGGAGCTGGACATGTTTAGCCTGATGAAAAGAAGGTTAAGAGGGACATGATAGTCATGTTTAAATATTTGGGGGAAAAAACAGTCATATCAAAAAGGGAAGAGGCTGGTTTTTCATGGCTCAAGAGACTAGGACAAGAAACAATGGATTCAAACTACAGGAAAAAAAAGATTCACCTAAACCGCAGGAAGAACTTCCTGACAGTCATAGCTGTCCGACAGTGAAACAGGCTGCCTTGGAGTGTGGTGGAGTCTCCTTCTTTGGTGGTTTTTAAACACAGGCTGGAAGGCCATCTGTTGAGGGTGCTTTGATTAGTGTACCTGCATGGCAGGGAGTTTGACTATATTGCCCCTGTGGTCTCTCCCAACTCTATGATTCTATGGCCCATTTTAGATTGGCAAAAAGAGGTGTGATGAAGGCTGCATGAAAGCCCAGCCTTTAGATGAGAAAAAGGGAAAGTGTGCCATGAAAACGCCATTTTGGCGCTTTAAGGGAGAAGAAGCGCCTTTAAAAAGGTGCTTGATTTCCCTACTCTTTTTTTAAAAAGTGTGCTATAGCGCAAGTGCATCTAAAGGCTAAGGTGTAGTTGCGCAGTTAAATGGGGCTCTGTCTCTTTAAGGCGCCCATTTAAAGGCAGCGATAGAGGTGCGGATTATAATGGATTGTGGATTGGGAGCATGCGTGGTGTGGAGTTCACTTCTAATTAAAACGCTCAATGCCCTGCAGGTGTAAAAGCTGGGGTTTAACCGCACAGTTTTTTAAAGCTCCCAAACCCTAGCTCCACCCCTAATCGGAACCCTAGACATGCGCAGTAGGGACTCTGGGATGCCGTTACTGTTATTCTACTGTGGATAACTTGTCAATTCATTCACAAAATAAGGGGGTTCATTCATGCTGCACCAGTGCAATGGCACAGTTTAAAAAGGCAGAGGAACCGCAGTGATAAACTGCTGAACTTTTAAAAAAATTTTCCTTGCCGGCTGAGAATTGCGCAATTGCACAATTGCGCAATTGTGCAGTTCCCAGCAGGCAATGATAATGTGCTGTATTGTGTACCTGCGCAGCCAGCAAGGAAAAAAATTTTTAAAGCGCGGCTAAAAGCCGCCTTCATTGCCGCCCATGTAGCTGCTCTGCCTGTGTTTGTAGCGTCCTGACAGCTTCCCATGTAGCTGCTGAGCCACAGAAAAGACCTCAGATAAGTCGTTCCCAAACCCCTCAGTCTAGCAGCCCTGTAGCTTTTAAATGCACACCTGGGGCTTGCAGTCTAGCTGCTAAGCATTAAGGAAAGTGCAACTTCATGTCACACTTTCCTGCCAATCTAAAAAGCCCCTATGATTGTATAATAAAGTATTGCATAAGGGACTGAACCAGCTTAATACCCAGCTCTCTCCTTATCCCTTCCCCCATCCTGCTCCCTTTGTTCATGTGCCACCTGCCCTCTGCCCCATGTGTATGTGTACTGGATGACATTTAAAGCTCCCTTTCTTAATCATAATAACTCACTGGGGCATGAAGAGGGGGGAAGAGGTTTGGATAGGGGAGCCATCCAATGATGGGTGGTAAGGTTGACAAGAAAGCAAGAAAGACTATAGGTTTATGCATGCTGGGAAAGGAAAAAAGTGCAGCCATTGCTATCATGTGACATAAAATACTCTTGATTTAGACATGGCAAGAAACACTCTTTTGTAGCAATTTGAATTTAGGCAGGGGAAATGTGTGGCTATCCATACAATTTGAATCTGGTTTATTACCAGTAGGTGTGGCTGGGTATGGTGAAACTGGGGCAGAATAATGGTGAAACTGGGGCAGAATAATGCACACTGGAACTAGATTATTTTACTGTTGTGGATTCTGCCTTAGAGGTGTGCTTTCTGAGGCCTCGGCCAGTTTTTTTTTTCCCTGCCAGTCTTTAACTGCCATGCCAAAAATCCTTTTAATTTTCTCACTGTGTTGTCCTTCTGCTGGCTGACAAAGACCTTTCTATAATTGTTACCAATTCCCTGACTGCTGAGGAAAGAGCTTTTAATGGATGACAGGTTTTTTTTTACTTTGAAGTGTTTAAAAATACTTTTAATTCAATTTAGTTTAAACAACTAAACAATTTTATATAATTATGTGTTAATAAGATAACTTCTTGAGAGCTGCCTTGAAGCCCAGTTTTGGGAGTTTAGGGAGCATGGCCGGAGAGAAATCAAATAAATAAATGGAGTATAAAAAAGAAATTGATAATGTTGGGGGGTTGGATTTGGATTCATCCTTCTGAGTGTAAAGTGTGTGCTCTGACATTGAGCTCTGTGTGTGCATGCTTTCAAGACACCTGCCTACATATGGTGAGCCCATAAATTTCATAGGGTTTTTTTGGCAAGGAATACTCAGAGGTGGTTTTATCAGTTCTTTTCTCTGAAATTTAGCCTACATATCTGGCATTAATTGGCAGTCTCCCATTCAAGTACTAAGCAGAGCTGGTCCTGCTTAGCTTCCAAGATCAGATGGGATCTGGTGCTCTAGGGTATTTAGGTTCTTTGCCACAGAGCTACATCTCCTCAGTTAAACTAAAGGCAAACCCAGCATTGCCAACCTGTTATCAAAATGATGCCAATATATTTGATGATAATCAGAAGCACTGTTGGCATGTTTGCAACTTAAAAGTTTGCAATATGAATAAGGAAGACCAAGGGAGCACTGCTGGCCCTGAGCAGCCAGCCTGTATGCTTTCTGATCTCTGTCCTTCAGTGAGGAATCAGCTGTATGCACATACAAGTTGTTTTCCAACAATGAGGACTGGATCACTATATAGCTTGTTCCAGTGTGGCTTTCATGTCAGTGAAGCACTGAATCCACTCAGCATTTAATTTTAAACTTTAATCTTAAACTTTTAGCCAAAGTGCTGAATGCTATCTGAAAAATAGACTCAGCCCCTTGGGACAGCTCCTTTAAAATGTGGACCAAAATCCAGAGCAGTCTCACTGTCTCACTGACATGGAAGCCCCCAGCTGGCACTGGTTCCCTCTTCCAATGTCCACTAAATATGTAGAACTTGGAAGGAGAAGTCAAGGAGGGGCATGGATGCCAGAGACAGAACTGCTGCGCATATCAATGTTGGGGATGGATTGAAAGCAGAAAGCACAGTTCCATTCTCCTGTATGTGTTAGTGAATAAATAAGGCCTGAGATCATTTTTCCTTGGCGGCTGAGTGGTTTGAAAAAGTTTAATACCAGTAGAGTTCTGGAAACTTTATTTCTTGGACAACAATTCCCAGAAACTCCCACCCAGCATTACCCCTAGCCATAATTCAAAAAAAGATCTTTTCAAGGCTCTGGCAGAGATTAAGATTTATACCAGAATTCTTTTTGTAATATTCTGTCAAAGTGGAGTGCTGGTCTTCCTAGCACAACATATGAGTCAGCTGTCTATGCAAATCATATTCTCTGTACCCTTCTGGTATCTGCTAGGTTGAATGATCTCCTTTCATGAGTTTCAGAAGGGGAAACTTCAGCACTGATAAATCTTCAGAGATTTCACTTCCAAGACTGATGTGGAATGAGCCTTCTTTATGCTTGCTTTCTAGTTTCGTTTTCAAGTGTATTTTTTTCTATTCTAAGAGCCTCCTACAAGCATCACTCAAAATCTCTCTTCTGCAGACACATGCAAAATTAGAGATTTCAAATTAAAGCAGGCAGGAAACCAGTAAAAGCTTTTCCTTTTCTACACAGAAGTAATTTTACTTTAACAAAAGATAAGAAATTTCAGAAGATGCACAATAAAGAGAGGCACACACCAGGGGGCTAATAATGTATACCTGGTATAATGCTTGTTTTGTATTGACTTTTCTTGTGGATAATTTTTCTGAGTTCGGTTTCTGTTTCTGTTTTTTTGCCTTTAAGCCAAATAACTGAAAAGGCCTCTCTTTGTAAATGAATTACAGCTGTAAACAACAGGAATAATAGTAAGCATATATGGGTTACATTGAGTATGCTGCCATTTGAATTCATGTGGTTGTCTAAATGCTTCTCCAGCTGTTACATGTGGTATAGCTTGAAATTTCTGCTCTGGAAACAAATGTCTCAGCAGTGTGCCCAAAAGACTTGTTGACCTTGAAACTACTCCAATATCCTTTAGAAAACCTGTCTATCTCTATCCTTTCCAAATTAACATTTTCTTTTCTGAGTGCATTTACTATCAAGGTATAAGCAACAAGAGCTGCTTCAGACTGTTCATTGCATCTAGTTAATTTCTGTGCGTCTGAGAATGTTTCCAGGATCATGCACAGCTTTCCCTCTTGTGCACTAGAAAACAAAATAATTCAACTAAGGTTGTACCTGCACTGCAGAAATAATCCACTCTGACACCACTTTAACTGCCATGGCTCAATGCTATGGAATTCCAGGAATTGTAGCTTGTCATAGCACTGGTGCTCATTTGACAGAGGAGGTTAAATGTCTCACAAAACTACATTTCCTAGACTTCCATAGCATTGCGGCATGACCGTTAAAGTCCTATCAACTTGGATTATTTCTGCAGTGCGGATGCAGCCAAAGAGAGATCAAATGAAGTGGAACATGCAGTCTCACAGATTTCTCTCTTTTGTTCCATGGAATGATGGACACAGTAATGATAGTATTTTCATATTACATGATTAATTTGTTTTTTTAGGCAAGGTTACAAAAGCTAAAATGCAATACTTGTGGGGTTTGGACAATTTTGAGTAAACTAGGGGGCTTTCTAGATCGGCAGGAAAGGGAAACATGAAGTTGCCTTTTCCTTAATGCTTAGCAGCTACACTGCAAGCCCCAGGTGTGTAATAAAAAAGCATAGGTCAGCTACACTGAGGAGGACGACTTATCTGAAGTCTTTTCTGTTGCTCAGCAACTACATTGGAAGCTATCAGGATGCTAGAAACACAGGCAGAGCAGCTGCATGGGTGGCAATGAATGGGGCTTTTGGCCGCATTGAACCTTTATTTATTTATTTATTTATTTTGCCGGCTGTGAACTGCACAGTTGCACTGTTAATCCGCCCCGCACACTTAGATCAAGCAGGCAACACTTGTTAAAAGTCCCAGGGGCTAGGCTATCGACAACTGCCAAGAGAAAGTTTTCAATATCTGCCCCGAGCCTCTTGAACTCATTGCCTGCTGAGCTCCGCCTGACTGCTTCCCTCCCCCAATTTAAAAAGGAGCTGAAAACGTACCTATTTAATGAGGCTTATCCTTGATTGCTAATTGTTATCGCTATCCTTCTCGATAAGCCATTGGAGCAAACCATTGTATACCGCATTGGGACGATAATGTTTTTATCTGTTGTTTTATTGTAATGTTTTTATTGTACTGTTTGGAATGTTTTTTAATTGTAAAAATGCTGTACACCGCCCTGATCGAAGGAAGGGCGGTATACAAATAAAGACTATTATTATTATTATTATTATTATTACAGGCAATTGTATTGCCAGCTGCGAACTGCACAATTGTGCAGGTACATCACACATGAACTGTGCAGTTATGAAGATCTGTCAAATTACCATTGTGGTTCTGCTTCCCTTTTTTAAGTGCACAGTTGCATCGGTGCACCATGAATGAACCCCTTTATATCATTATTATTATTATTTATTTATTTATACCCCACTCCTTTGAGATCAATTGAAGCAGCTTACACATTAAAATACTATTACATCAATAAAACAAACTGCATCCCTCCCCCCTTAAAAAGATATTAAATCCATTACAATTTAAGTTTATGAATACACTTCTTTATTTTATGAATGAATTGACATTTTATGCACAGTTGCATAACAGTTACAGCATTCCAGAGTCCCTACTGTGCATGTCTAGGGTTTGGATTAGAGCTGGAGCTAGGGTTTGGGAGCTTTAAAAAACTGCACAGTTGCACTGCAGCATTTAGACGCAGCTGCACTGTTGCACCCTTTTTAAAAAAGAAGCTGGGAAAAGCAGGTCCTTTTTAAAGCTGCTTTTTCCCCACTAAAATGCAAAAGAAGTGCATTCATGCCAAACTTTCAGTGTGGGTCATTTAAAGGCTACACTTTCATGCAGGCATGAACATACCAGTCTAGATCAGCCCTAGGATTGTTATTAAATCATGCTTGAACTAATGAAACCTGCTGTATGTGGATTTGCCTTTTGGAAATGTTCAGAAGCTGCTGCAAGCACTCCAAAGTTCTATGCACAGCAAGAATACTTCCTGAAACCAATATACTTATTATTTACTTAATAAAGCATTTCTATCTGCCCTATTGGAAAAGATCTGTTATGGAGAGAAAGTTAACAGCAATCTCCCTTCATTACCATAGCTAGAAAAGCTTCAAAATGCTGAATACTGAAATACATACTAAGTGGGGCTTTCTAGATTGGCAAAAAGAAGTGAGTTCATGGCTGCATGAAACTCTAGCCTTTAGATGAGAAAAAGGGAAAGTGTGCCATGAAAACGCTTTTTTTGTGTGTTTTAGGGGAGAAGAAGGGCCTTTAAAAAGGTGCTGGTTTTCCCAGCTTCTTTTTTAAAAACTGCGGAACAGCGCAGCTGCATCTAAAGGCTGTGGTGCAGCTGCTGAGCATTAAGGAAAAGGCAACTTCATGTCACACTTTCCTGCCAATCTAGAAAGCCCCAAAAATTCACATGACCATCCTTTCCTGTATGAGCCTGCTTGGGTCTAAAAAAGCATTGGAGTACCCTTCTTTCTGTTCCACTTTCACTAGAGGCATGTTTGGCAAAAAAATGTGAAAAGGGACCTTTTCATTGGCCTATCAAACAAGACTGGGATCCATCTTTGCATGTCCTTCCATTTGGATGCAAAATCATTCTCAAAGAAAGAGGCTTTGGGCTTTTAAGATCACTTACTATTTGCTTAAATACAATAGGAGTGAACTGGGGCTCTTTCATGCTGCACAATTAAAGCTCTTATGATTCCACTTTATCTGTCATGGCACCATAATATGGAGTCATGTGATTTGCAGTTTAGGGAGGTGTATTTAAGGAGGTAAGTTCTGTGCCTTACCGCTGCAAGCCCAGTTTCCATGTGGGATTAAAGTGGGATCATAATACTATAATGACATAGTATAAAAGTGCCCCTTCTGATTGCTATTTCTTTCTTAATTTTACTGATGTGTTTTTAATTAATTTTATGTTGTGTTTTGATTATAACTTGTATTTTGTTGTTATAAGCCAGCACTGTTTCTGCTTGAAAAGATTGGCAAAAATTATATAAACAAACAAACAAACTCATATATAACATAGGAGCATCACTAGGGGGTTCAGGTAGTGCAGAGAGTGTGGGGTTCACCAGGTGACACACTAAATCAGGGGCAATACCACTGCTCCTCAAATGTCTCCTCAAATTTCTGCCTTTGGGCAGAAATGGGCTGTGGCATTTGCCTGTGTCCCTGATGGTATGAGGATGTGAGGCTCAGTGGGAGGAGAAAAGAGAAGCCCCAGTTTGTGTGTGTGTGGGCGTGTTTTTTAAAATTTTATTTTTTATTTTTTTAAAATATTCTTTTTAAATTTTTTAAAATCACATCTTACCAAATTTTTGCTTTAACTACATGAATCTATGCATATGTAAATACATGTAGGCTGTATATATGTTATTGTAATTTAAAGGTATAATTTTAATTTTGCTAGTTATGTCACAACTATTACCATTACATTCAGTGAATCAGCCCTGGTGGCGCAGTGGTTAAATGCCTGTACTGCAGCCACTCACTCAAAACCATAGGGTGGCGAGTTCAAGACCAGCATAAGGGCTGAAGCTCGACTCAGGCTTGCATCCTTCCGAGGTCGATAAAATGAGTACCCAGATGGCTGGGGGGCAAATAGCTTACAGTTGTAAACCACTTAGACACTCCTTAAGGGCATGAAGCGGTATATAAATGAAGCTGGGTTTTTTTTGGATACATGGGAATTAGATTTATGAGTAACATTAGTATGAAAAACATTGCTAAGGATTCTGTATGGTGTGGCATGAGAGGTAAATTGTGGGATGACACCATGAGTTACCACACTGGGTGACACCACCCCTAGTGACACAAGTGATATGACAATTATAGCTCTTCCTCCCACAATATAATAAAACAATAAAGCTGAGAATTAGCAGAATTCTGAAGACAAGTTGGTTCTTAGCAGTTGCTTCAAGCTTGAGAATATTTGTATGAAATTCTGACATTTTCTTCTGATCTCAATCCAGCACTTTCTACCACATTTAGCTCCAAATAACCTACAATTTGGATGTTGACATTTTATATATAAAAACTAGTACTTCTGTAAAAAAAAGAAAAAAAGAAAAAGGGTGCAATTCCAGATTTATCTGCATAAAAAATGTACGATAACAGCAACTAATGATAAGCACTTGCAAATGTTTCTTTTTGGACCATAATTATTAGAATGCCCTGGCTAGTGACTATGTTAAATTGGGAGTGCTGGAAACTGTAATATAAAAAGTAACTTTTCCAATATCTGTTAAATATTTTTAAAAGTAACTTTTCAATATGTACTCTGGATGCTAAAAAAAAATCATTTATTCTAAGACACTACTATGTTAGTCTGTTTCAGCATGCAAAGGGTTCTTATAGCACCCTTGAGGCTGTGGGCTGAAAGAGATGGCCCTTAAGGGGCGGCTTGAAGCCGCCCCTTATGAAGACGGATTGGGACCATGATGTGTATGTCAACACACACCATGTCTCCAATAAGCCTTGCAGCTGGGCAAAAAAGGAGCAGCAAAGAGCTGCTCCTTTTTGGTCTGGCAAAAAAAAGTTTTCCCACTTGCCGTGACCCATGGGCAGCCTCATGCTAGTATGGCAATGTGTAAATACTGCACTGCTAGAGCGCCCAGAAGCTGTCCTATGTCTGAACACCAGCATGACTTCTAGGCATCTTGGGGGCATGCGGCATCAGTATGCCACGCCCCCAAGCCAGCTGGAAGCTGACTTTTCATGCTGGTCTGTTTCCCCCCTAACTGAGAGAACGAAGTTGTTAGTGTAAGCTTTCATAAGCCTTTTTCACATGCAGGCCTATGTGTTTTCATCCCAAAAATGGTCAAAGTGGTGGCACCTCAGAAAAGCAAGCCCATTTGATAATGGTTATCGCACACAGGAGCACAATGAGGGGTTAAAGGCACGTTGCTTAGGGTCAGATTCAAATTTGGCTATCAAATGGGTGAGGACAAATCCCCATTGCTAGCTTAGAAATACCTTTTTTGTGCATACTCTAAATTGTCATTTCCATAAGTGTCCTCCCACATGCCCCAGAGAAGGAGGGGAAACAGGGAGGATCCCCTTTGCCCCAGAAGCTGTGTCAGAGGAAGGCAGAATGAGGCCTCTCTTTGCAAACTCCATAAAACCACAAACACACACATATACACAAGAAAGAGATTCATAAACCTGCCTGATTCCACAAAGAGTTGATACTCCCATATGCCCTCCTTTTCCAGACATGTCCCCCCTATCTCGCTCCTGTCCAGGAGAAATGCCAAAACATCTTCTCTGTACCTTCTCCCATTAGCTGGTCTCTAATCAGAGGCTCCATTACAGGAGGAGAGGAGCCGGGTGGGGCTAAAAAGGTGTGTGTGTGTGTGTGTGTGTGTGTGTGTGTATCCCTTTAAGAAGAAAGCATTATCCCTTTCCCAGGCATAGCAAGGGACTCTGGGAAATCTGGAAACTGGAGGCATCTGGAGGCTTGGTTTTTCAGATGGCTGGCATTACGCAAAGAGAGTGAAGTCACAAGTAAAATGGAAATGTAAATCTGATAGTTTTGCAAAATTGGTTATTACTTGATTCACCTCACATTCTCCCTTGATTCTGTTTGGAAGGAGCCCTGGTGGCGCAGTGGTTAAATGCCTGTACTTCAGCCACTCACTCAAAAACCATAAGGTTGCAAGTTCAAAAGGGCTCAAGCTTGACTCAGGATTGCATCCTTCCGAGGTCGCTAAAAAGAGTACCCAGATTGTTGGGGGCAAGTAGCTTACAGTTGTAAACTGTTTAGACACTCCTTAGGTGGTATGAAGCGGCATATAAATGAAGCTATTTGTTTTGTTTTGTTTGTTTTTTATTGCATGCAGCGTCACGTGAAAAGCAGCTGTGAACTTGTCCCTAATGCTGTGGATGACCCTGCATTGGCGCCACTTTAACCCTCCAATTTTCCTCATGTGAAAAAATCCATAGACTTAAGTCTATTTCATCAGATGCATTTTTATAATTCATTCATATCATGCTTCAGGAAAAACTGTGTTGTGTTCTTTGCTATCAAGGTATCATTCTTTTGCCTACCCTAGAGGGAAAGCTCCAATTCTGTTCTCCAGATTTGGCTCTACTTAAAGACCCACTAAATCAGATTAGTCCTAACTAAATTAATTCAGATTGATTCCAGTGGGTTTCATTTAAGTGTGACTAAATTTGGATTTACTCTATTGCTTATAAATTAAAAAAAATGAGTATACACACTTCAGTTTTCTGTATATACTCGTGTAGGCCTCATGTATAAGTCAAGTCAAAGGAAGGTTTAAGGAAAAAATCATGGATTTTGACATGACTTGTATATAAGTCAAGGGTAAAACTTAGGGGAGGAGAAGTTTTTAACATTGGATTGAGAAGATATGAAGTGGAAGGTAATGGGATTGTTTGGTGGTCAGAGAGATCCAGAGGAGGAGGAGGAAGATAGGAAAAAAAGGTTTTAACATCTGATTGAGAAGTGGAGGGAAATGGGCTTTTGGTAGTCAAGGGAAATCCAAGATCTTTCTAAGCAGTATTACAGTACTGTGTTGTTTTTAACTGCGCTCCACCCATGGCAACTGTATTGACCCATATATAAATGGGTCTGTATTTTAGGATTAATTTGTAGGCATACATTTTTGACTTATAATTAAGTTGAGTATATATGGTATGTGATGTGTTACAAAATAATTAAATCAATAGTGTAGATGGTAATATCTAAAGAGTAAATCTACTACAGTAGACAAGGCAGAGAGAGAGTCAGTGTATTGTAGTGGATTGACCATTGGACTATGTGACTCTGGAAATCAGTGTTCAATTCCCTGCTCAGCCATGCAAACTTACTGTGTGACATGAGTCAAATCACACACTCTGAGACCCAGAAAATACCTTGATAGGGTTGCTACTAGTCAGAAGTGACTTGAAAGTACACCACCACAAAAAACACAAAACTATCTTCCCCAAAGACAAAAATATTATGTTAGTACAACAGAAATAAAAGGAGAGCTCAAAGTTTGCATCAGATAATATACAAAGATGGCTGCATTATCAAAGTAAACAAAGTGCTTTCCTATAGAAAACCCATTAAAACTTACAAATGTCACCAAGAACAAAGAATGTAAGATTAATGAACACAACAAAGGTGAGGGGTTTTTTCCCCCCAGGGAAATCAATGTTCTTGGGATTTGGGGTGGGAGGGTGGGGAAAATCATGTTATTGCCATTATTCTGTCACTACAAATAGCACCAGATAACACCTAAATATTAAAATAAAGTCACTGCTCCTTGAGCTTTAAAACATCCCAAGTTCAGAAAGTATAGTGGATCATTTTGGTTTAGGATCAGGTTCCCTGTATTCCCATCACCATCTTTGACTAATAGAATTTATAAGAGGTTTTTTCATCATTATGTGTGGTTAAATTCCAAGGAAAAAAATGCATGATTTTTTTCCTTGCTTCTGTGATGGGCTAGTGTGTCAAATCTTGTTTGCTTTTTCCTTCTTGAAGCAAAACTCATGAAACATTTGTAAGTATACAGTATTATTTGTTAAGTATCAGAAAAGAAGGATTTAGAAGGGGAAATCTTAATTTTAGACTGAAGGTATTAATATTATTATTAATTTTATTTATAACCCATTTCCCCCCAAAATTGGGACTCAGTGTGGCTTTCAACTATAGTTAAAACATATAGTAACCATTTTAACTTGTAATCCATTGTGATTCAATCTTGAGGAAAAGATAGCCCATAAATAAAGTTAAGAAGGGCTCTCTACTTGTTCACTTGGCAATAATGAGTTCAGACGGATTTCGCAGAAGATTTAATGTATGTAGTTTTGTCAGATTTGTGGTTTGTAAGTAAGGGTAAGTAATATGTGGGGTCATGGGCCAAATGTAACCCCACACCATTTTTGCAGCCTATTCAAATCCTACTTACTGCCACTGCCAAAAGCAAAGGTACTTCTCTGCTGTTTTTGTTGATGGAAGCACATGGTCAGATATTGGTAGTGCTAAATAAAGCCCTCCACCACCAGCTTACCTCCTGCCTTTTCCTTTCAGAAAGGAAGGAAATGCTCTGTTCTATCTGAGGGGCAGATACTGTGGCGTCCTGTAGCCTACATTCACCGTCAAACTGAAAGAGCAGCTACAGTGGCAGTCATGGCAGCTACCAAATATTGACAGCAGCAGTCTTAATAAGTTTTCAATGTAACTTTTTTTAGTGAACTCTTCAGAAGCATAATTTAATACTAATAAATAATAATAAAGTTTATTTATAACCCGCTCCTCTAATGGAATACTCGGAGCGGGGTACAGCAGATTAAAAAATACAAGGATAAAACAACAGTCAAGTCCCTTCCCAACCTCCCCCCCCCCTTAAGACTTGATTAAATAAGAACTGGTTAAAATTTATAATTACTAAATTTGTCATAGGGTTTTAAAATACATACACGGAAACAGACACTCAAACCAAAAACATTAGATACTTTAAGACTATCTTTTTAATTGAAACTGGTCAGAAAGGAAATGTAGATGAGCAGACTTAAATGCATAAGTGGATAACACTTGTGCACCTAATAAATCAATATACAGATAACTTGACAAAATGTTGCACAGTTCCTTGACAAAAATGAATGAAGAAAATGATCTGAAATGTGGCAACAATATCCACCCAATCAACCACATGGAAAGTGTGTCAATATCCTTTAGCTTATGGTTGTCATTTACAAAAGCAAATATAGAAGAAGCTGCATAATCCACTTCATCCTTGCTATGACAGCTTAAAAAAAAAATAGAAACACAATCCATCTTGTGGGGGAGGGGGAGGAACTAGAGCTGAGGTCACAAAATTTAGTAGGACAAGGACACAGAGATGCAACTTGTTTTTACATCTCAATGATCCACACTTTTTGTTTGAACTCTGCAATTTTGAGTGATACCAATAATTCAAAAATGATAACCAGCTGTGTACATGTATTTCTTTCTTAACGTTAGTTGTTCTAAGGCAGACACCCTCAGTGATACCTATGGTGAAATAACAGTTTGAACAGCAACCTTATCATCACACAAGAGGAGGATATGGATTGGGAATGTGAAAATATAGAATCAGACAAATGATGTTATACTCTTATTTCTTGTTTTGTCTTGAGCTTCTTTGTACTACAGTACTTTCATTTACTTTCTGTAGTGAATGGTTTGATTGTTTTCTCTTGAGTTACTTCACATTACTAGAAACCATTGCTCATTTTTAACCGATTAGCAACTTTGTTGAAAATTCCCTGTAACTGTCAAGTATACCTGCCTTGGATTTTTTGGAAATCCGACTATTTTACTTTCAAATAGCCTCATGGCTTGATGATCCATCTTTACATAGGATAACATTTACAATTCTGCATAGCAATAGACAGATCAGAGCAACTGATATCCAGAATGTTTTAAAGATTTGTAGGGCTGAGAGGAAGAAGACAATACAATTCAACTAGTTCTGGTCCCCTCTCTCAAGAAAAGAATTAAGATCATAAACCACTGCCATTTTCTCATTTCTGAAGGAATAGCAGAAATACAGGGAAGCACTGTAGTGTACTTTAAGAGACAAAGTAGTCTTCTAGATTGGCAAAAAGGAGTGTGTTCATGGCTGCATGAAACTCTAGCCTTTAGATGAGAAAAAGGGAAAGTGTGCCATAAAAACGCTTTTTTTGCTTTTTAGGGGAGAATAAGCGCCTTTAAAAAGGTGCTGGTTTTCCCAGCTTCTTTTTTAAAAACTACAGAACAGCGCAGCTCCATCTAAAGGCTGTGGTGCAGCTGCTAAGCATTAAGGAAAAGGCAACTTCATGTCACACTTTCCTGCCAATCCAGAAAGCCCCACAGTTTCAAATACCTATATAGTCATGAAAGCTCACTGGGTGACTTTGTGAAGATCACATTCTTTCAGCTCTAGAGAAAGGCAATGGCAAACCTTTTCTGAGTAAATTGTGCTATAAAAATCCATATAATAGGTCACCATAAGTTGGAGTTGATTTGAAGGCACATAATGACAATAAGCAAATTCTCTTTTGAGCAATGTGCACACAAAATAGGGAAGTCTGAAAAATTAGGGGGGGGGGAGGGATAAACCCACACATTACTTTTTCAAGGATGGTCTATAAAACTTTGGGTGTCTTCTACAATTTGGAAACAAGTGGAAAATTCATTTTTAAAAAGGTATTTTCCCCTGTTCAATAGCTTTCCAGTGAAATCTGATGTTCTATGCATGTTCCTTTGAGAAATGGAAGATGAATATAATGTTTCCCTCAGTTAATTTGAATAGGCAAGGGCAACTTTGCAACTCCATAGGCACAATCCATGATGGAAAGAATGGAACAATCTTAATAGGTGCATATCTCAGGTTCATCTTGGACCTTCCCTACCCAAAGAATCCCTCAGCTGAGAGAAAATGTTAAGTGGAGTAAAAATTCAAAGGAAACACCAGACAAATGACAGGGTGTGAGGGTGATCTGGCTGTGACATTTCATCCCATCTAGGGTTGATTCAGCTGATCTGGCTGGTGAGGCAGGTGTCCCCTTCCTCTCTCACCACTCCATGTGAATCCCTCCAAAAGCTGCACACTTAGTGGAAGTGGACAGCCATTCCAGATAGAAGGAATGTATTGTTCTTCAGTCAAGCGTATATGATATGAATGACAGTACCATTACATAGGTAAGTACATATTAAAGTTAAGCCAACTTTTTGAAAATCAAAAAATATTTAATGAAAAACTCTAGCAGGAACTCCTGATATATGAAAGACTTTCAGAACCAATAGTAGATCAGTGTTGATGGTGGAAACACCTGTGGCTCATTACAGCTTTCATACACCAATTCACACCTTACTTTTGGCAAAGTGGGAGTACCTTGCCTAGCTCTTTCTTGGCAGCCATTACTAATATAATTAAAGAGCTTGTCACTCTTTTCCCCAAGCTGAGACCTTCCCTTTCTTACCTAGAGCAATGGGTTTTCTATTTCACACTTCAGTGGCTCCCCGATAATAAGAAATCCAATCATCTAGACCACCGAGCAGGCGATGATTGTTCTTTGACATAACCTTCAAGCAGCTAAACAAATTCACAAGCCAAGTTTAGCTTGTTCTTCCAACAATTCTTCCTTATATATGCATAAATGCCACTGGCAACTCTCAGTAACATGGAGATTCTAATACAAGCCACATCTCCAGCAAAATACTTAACCATGCTCATATGTTAAGTATGGAGTTAAGTGCCAGAAATGAAATCACATACATTAAATAATGGGCCTTCAAAAAAATCCTGTAAAGTAGCATTTAGCATCTTTGTCTCTCCATATGATGATGATTTGCAACACTCCACAGCTTTAGCCAGAATAGCCAAGATTTAAGGCATCTGAGAATTATAATCCAAAAACATCTGAGTAGCCATAGTTGTTCACATCTGCTGTAAAGTTGTCCTTTCTGCTATAATTCTCAAAGGTAGAAGACAATTTGGAAAGACTGTTAGTGAGCATATCATTGGGAAGATTGCCAGTGATATTTTTTTAAGCATCTGCATTCTAGAGCATGTTAATTATCTCAAGAGAACTCATGCTTACATTGTGGACTATTTTTAAAAAAATCACATGGACAAACACACACACACACGCACGCATATTACTGTTCTGAAAGCAGCTTCATGACACAGACCTCATATAATCATGATTCCTGGAAGTGCTTTTCCAAAGCTGTAATATTTCAAGGTGGTGGCACAGAAAATTGAAACTGCTTAGGTAATGGAACTTTGTTCTCTAGAGGTGTATAGTCATCTTTCACTGCTACAGGGCATGGGTGAAAATTTTGTTTGCCTCATTCTTTCATAGGCATTTGCCAAAATTTGTGAATTTCTTCATGAAAAAAAATTATCTGAAAGAAAGAAAAACCAAGATTTACCCATTTTGGCAGAGAATTTGCAATGTTTTATATCTCAGAAGTGAAACCTTGAGTCCCCAGTGCTTGTTTATTCATTTATTTGAAGGCTTACAGCCTGGATTAGAACAAAGTAGAGCTTTGGAAGTAGAAAATAATTATAATAAAATTATATATATATATATGATCAATATAACAATGAGAATAAAAGTGCCACAAACAGGTTTTAAAGACCCTTCTGCAACAACCAGTTTATGCTGTATATACTCATGTATGAGCCTAGAAATTTTAGTCAAAAAATCACCATCAAAAACTGAGCCAGGTCAATGTAAGAACTGTACTTTAGCTCTTATTAATAATTGAACCACTGGTGAAAGGCAAGAGTGTAATCTGTCTGGGAAACACTGACCCCATTCTGTTCTCCCATCTGTCTAGACTTTTGGGTGAGCAGAAACAGTTATGCATGCTGGAATTTTGTAAGTTCTTTGGCACTGTTTTCTTTTGCTTCATTCTTTAGATCCTTTGTTACATGCCTCCAGATTTTACCCTCATCTTATACATGGGTCATATCAAAATCCATAATTTTGACCCCAAAACTTGCTTTGACTTATACATGAGGTTGACATATAGTCAAGTATATACGGTAGTTAAAATCCTGTTTAAATAAAGCCTTCCACATTCTGAGTCCCTTTCACACTAAACAATTATAGTACCGACTCCACTTTAATTGCCAAGGCACCATTGTATGGGATCCTGTTTTTCATAGTTTGATGAGGAGGCATTAGAACCCTCTCCCTGAGAATTCTCATTACATCTCCCTAAAATACAAATACCAGGATTCCCAAGATGTAGCCATGGCAATAAAAGCTGTCAAAGTGATATAATCACCCTATAATTGTGCAGTGGAAACAGCCATATAGAAGGTTGTCTCATGTGTCCTTGCTGTACATTCTCATGAAGTGGTGGGACTGTAAGAAAGCCCTCCCCTAAATATCTTAAAATTTGAGCAGGTTTATATTGGATTGAAATTTTGGAGTTGCCGCCTCATTTTTAATAACAGGTTCTTCATCTTTGCCAGTTGCAAGGAAGGCTGATAGAACTTGGTCTTCTTCATGATGAAAATAGTTTCAGCCTACTGAATTAGGTCTTGCAGATGATTGGGGATTACATTAATTTTGTTTTTATACAAACTTATGAAAATTCATTTTTTCTCCTTAAATTCCATACAAAAACATTTGATATTTTAAAACATGGGGAAAAAATGAAACTTGAAAATTTGTGTGTCCACAGCATTATTCTTGTGTGTGTGTGTGTGTGTGTGTTGTGTTCCTTCAAGTCATTTTCAACTTATGGTGACCCTAAAATAAATCTATCATACAGTTTTCTTGTCACGATTTGGTCATTTGCTTTTGCCTTCCTCTGAGACTAAGAAAATGTGACTTGTCCAATATCATCCAGTGGGTTTCCATGGCTAAGCAGGGATTCAAACCCTAGTCTCCAGAGTCATGATCCACTGAATGATATTAAATGGGTAATATTCATGCTTCTCTTTGTCAGCTTCTTGAGATAAGATCAGGGTGCGAGGCATGCAGCTGATAATTAAAATAGACTAAGATAAGATTTTCTCTTTGCAAGGATAATTACCATATGTGTTCTAAACTGGATGGCACTGCTAACAGAAACACTGTTAAAATAAAATGGATTTTATTCTTTTAATGAAAGAAAACATGACATTTTTATTGGAGATGTTAACCATACCTTCTGTTGCCATACCCCACATTTGCACATTCCTGATCAACCACTCTAAACATAGTCACTGAGCCATGTATGTCAGACCATAAATCTTGTTCAAGCTGCCTGCCAGGGGCAATAAAAAACTGGAGAACTGTCAAGCATCTGGCAGGCCACCAGACATAACTTATTTCAGCCTGGTACATGAGATCAGTAATGCTGTATCACACCAAAGCACTACCTAGTCCCGTATTCTGTCCCTACGATATTGTAAATGCCAATCAGGGGCTTCTAAGATGCTTATAAGCAGGACAGGAATGCAGCTGCACCTTCACACACACACACACACAGAGTTCTCAGTAATTTAAAAGTTTCCTGATATGCAGAGGTACCCTGAATCTGATACTGGAATTAATCATGGCCCCCATGTTTAATAGCTTTGTCTGATAGATTTACTCTCCATAAATTTGTTTAATTGCTTCCTAAAGCCATTGTACTGGGTTTTGAGCTAGCAAACTCCACAGTTTAATTATACAGTGTGAAGAAATGTTCCCTTTGTTCTGCCCTAAATCTTTCACCATTCTTCCTCATTTGATAACCTGAGGTTCTAATATTCACAATACAGAAAGGAAAAAGTTGTCTTTATCCAAGCCAACCTCATGATCATTTGGTTGCCTTTTTCTGTGTCTTTGCAAGTCCTATGTGTTGTGGGGACTGGAACTGTATTCAGTATTCTAAATATGGGTGCATCATAGATCTGTTATGATATTGCCTATTTCACCTCCCATTTTCTTTCTTCCCCAACATAAAGTATGTCTTTTTCCACAGCTGCCACATCCTCGGTTAAAGTTTCCATCAAGCTGTTAATCTCAACCCCAATATCTCATTCCAAATCAGTTACAGCCATCTCAGAATCTATTATCATATATGTAAAATAAGGATCTTTTTTAAAACCATGTAACTACCAGCTTATATTTATGTATTGAACACTGAACTACAATTGGCATTTTAATTTCATCTCCCCTAGTTTGCAAGGATATTTCTGGAACATTTCTGTGTACATTTTTTTTTATTTTGACAACAGTCTGTTTACACACGGTATTTCTCGGTTTTGTATCATCTGTAGAGATATAAAATTGCTGATATTGTTGCATTCTGTTTCTTTGGGAATCTTTTTACCCTTTTCTTTAACTCCCTTGTTATCTAGACTATTCCTAACCAATTTCCTGCTTCTGACATAGTTAAGTACTTTTTTATTGCTTGCCTTAATGTTCTTAGTGATATGTTCCTCACAGGCTGAGAGAGAGGATTATTTCCAATGCTTGCTTAATATTTTTGAGTGTAAGTTTGTTTTGTATTTTTGTTCTCATTTTCTGAAGGAAGCTCCCTTTTATTTAATACTTTCCTGACCAGTAGAATACATTGAGGCATTTATTATTGTGGTGTTGAGTTATACTGAAATACTCTGGAAAGATTTTGCCTCCCTATTAAACGTTTGTTGTTTTAAGTTTGACCAATTATTTCATGAAAATGACCACTAAACAAATGTGAATTATTTAGATTTTTGGGCAAATAATAACCCCACCCTATCTAGGGGGCCGTTCAGACTATCATAAGAACTGGTTTGTAAACCGGTTTAAAATTGAAAAGTTCATACTGAAACTGGATTTAACACTATGGAATCCGGATCTTGCACACGTGTTGCGGGGCAAATCCCACTAAACCCGATTTCTCCCAAAGCGATATATTGACCATTTCCTTTGGGAAAAACTGGTTCGCAGGGAATGTGAACTTGGCTCCGATCATGATTGGGTAAAGTTCAGGGGAGGGGAAAAGGCCAGGGGGCGGAACATGGCTCCTCTCTCAGCAAAATCGGGCATTCCAGCATATTTTAAATATTTTTATTTTATATTTATTTTATTTTATTATTATTTATTTTAATTTAATTTATTCTCTTCATTATTTACTTCATTTCATTTCATTTCATTTATTATTATTTTATTTCATTTAATTTGTTATTATTATTGTATTTTATTGTATTTTTATTATTATTTTTATTGTATTACTATTATTATTATTATTATTATTATTATTTTATTGTATTTTTTTTTTAATTTGACAGCTCATGTGCATTCTACAGGAGGGCCTTTAAACTGGAGCTTGCCTTTCTATTCAGAGGCCCATTCATTTCAACCAGAGGGGAAACCCCCAATCCATATATGGATAGTTTACCTCCAGTTTGAAAATCCCCATTCATAAGCCCCAGTGAGTTTATGCATGGGGCTTTTCAAACTGGAGGGAAACTATCCATATATGGATTGGGGGTTTCCCCTCCGGTTGAAATGAATGGGCGTCCGAATAGAAAGGCAAGCTCTAGTTTAAAGGGCCTCCTGTAGAATGTGCATGAGCTGACAAATTTAAAAAATACAATAATAATTAATAATAATAATAATAATAATAAATACAATAAAATACAATAATAATAAATGAAATGAAATAAAATAAAAAATAATAATAAATAAAATGAAATGAAATAAAATAGATAATAATCAGAATAAAATAAAATAATTAATAAGTAACTAAAAAAATAAAAAAATACAACAGTGCCCGATGAAGCACAGGGTGCTGATAAAAACGGAGGAGGAGGAGGAGGAGAAGGAGGGGGGAGGTGGGGAAAGGATCCCCACATGCTGCACCGCTCCATGTGCATAATCTGTCAAATATATAAATGTATATAAAAAAAAACCAAGCAGCTTGCGTGGCCAATGGCTGCATCAGACGTCACCATGACATCATTTGATTGACAACTAAGAGGCTCCATCTTTGTTACTTTTACGTGTATGAACTTAAGTGGGGTAAAATGCACCAGGAAGCATCGATGGGGGCAAAAGGTAGTATGAACTTCTTTCCGGAGAGATTCGGTAATGGCATGCACGATCTCATCCGGATCTTACCAGGGCAAATGGGCTAGTATGAATGGGCCCTTGGTGTCTTCCAATGTGTTACACTTTACCTTCCAGCAGCCCCAGTCGGCATGGCCAATGCTAGAATGATGTCCAGACCATCTGAAGAGTAGCAGCAAGGAAGAAAAGTCTGATTTAGAATTTTTCATCTCTGTTTCCATCTAGATGTTTTTCATCTCTGCTTTGATGTAAATACCTGTTTATGCAGCATGTTTGAAAGTAATTGAAACGGTTTAGGTATATATTGTTTGGTTCGGTAGCTATACAGGTTCTGTACAAAAACCTGCTAAATGCTACAGGAGTCTTGAGGGCCAAGACCTATATATACATTTTTATACCAAAATAAAATTTAAAAGAGCTAGCTGTGACAGGGCATGATGTATTTTATATTCAGACCATAACTGTGTCAGAGTGACAGCATCTTAACTATACACCACACCATCTACAGCTTTTATAATAGAGACACCGATTTCAAAGTCTGCTCAGTTAATTTGCGTTGCAGAAAATGACAATAGGCTGTCACAAGGCATGACAACAAGAGCAGTGGCAGTGAGGTTGTTACTGTCTTCCACCATTTCTTCTTTTTTTTTTTTTAAAAAAAAAAGAAATGCACATAGAATTATGGTCCTATTCAAACAAGGTTTTTAGTGTCTTTGCAATGGATGTGGTCAAAATTATGCTGAAATTGAAACTACCTACCATTTTAAAGAATATTTCACTTAAACATGAAAACATTTCCACTTATATTAATGGGACTCAAAATGGAATACAGAATTTTAAATTTTACTCTTATTATGTAAGACAAGCTTGGCCACAGCCATGCTACAACCATACCACAATCTTTAGGATAACTTTGAAGCTGTAATCCCATGTTTCCTGTGAGAACATTCTAGTGGCCATAGGATCATTTGAGTTTTCACTATCCACCTTACCCTTGAGGTGGAGTGAGAGATACACCCACAAGGAAGATATCTGATCTTGTAATTTCATCCTGTATACCCTTTGCCACCTCACCACTGAAACAATAACATCAGAAGAAGTAAAATGGTAGATTCCAGGTGTAGTGTGGGCAAAGTGGATTTGGCTTTTGTTTTCCAGGAGCCAAAATTTTCTGGTCCCAAAATATGCCACAAGCACAGGGAAAAACTTACTCCAGCCCTAGAATTGACATGGATAATTATCTATGTAACAGAAAGGAAAGGAGAATGCTGCTCCTTCCCTACATCCTTCATATCATCAGGAGCCTAGCAGAGGACTGGAATCTGGCACCAAGACTCCCATGTCAAACCGCCCCAGATGTGATTGCCTTGTCCACTTACTTCAGTTACCAGAACCAGTAATACTAGAATTCACAATTGGGGGACAGAGCAAAGAAGAGTATAATCAAACACAGACCTTGGATTTCAGAAAAAACACACACACCTGATTTTATCAAGTTCAGGGAAATACAGAGTGGAATCCCTATAGCTGGACATGCTAAAGGGAAAAAGAAGCCCAATAAAGGTGGGAGTTCTTGAAGAAGGAGTTGAAAAATGCACAATCACAAATAATGCAATGGAAGAAGAAAAACGAGAAACATCTGAAAAAGGAAACTCAAGGTAGAAGTGAATATGTGTGTGTGTGTGCGTGCGTGCATGGAAAGAATGGAAGGAAAGAGGAATCACCAAGATATGCAGCCCAAACCTGCAAGAATAATATGGTAAAATGTAACAGATCACAATAAAAGGCAGAAATACTCAATACCTATTTTGCTTCCACTTTCTCCAAAAAGAGGACTATATGCATCCACAAAGCAGCAGATGCCACAGCAAGGGAGCTGGATCAGAAATAAAGATTGATAGGAATTATCTAGCTGACCTAAATGAGTTCAAATCTGCAGAGGCAGATGAAGTCAATTGTAGAGTACTGGGGGAACTTGCTGATGTACTCTCTGAACCACTTGCCATCATTTTTGAAAAATCTTGGAGACCAAATAAGGTTTCAAGGGACTGTCCCTCTCTTCAAAAATGGCAGAAAAACAAAAAGAAAAGAAGATCCAGGAAATTACAGGCCAGTTAGACTGACTTCAATATCAGGAAAAATATTCAAGTGGATTATACAAGAATCCAACTGCAAGTATCTTGATAAAAATTCAATGATCATTGGAAGCTAGCTTGGGGTTGTCAAGAACAAATCCTGCCAAACTAATATTACATCTTTTTTTAAAAAAAATCAGGTCACTAGTTAGTAGATTCTGGGAATGCTGTGGATGCTATTTCTCTGGATTCCAGCAACATATCTGATAAAGTCCCTCCAGATATTTTGATTAGCAAACTGATTAAATAGGATGGAAACATGGTCAGTTGGAAAACCTTGCTCACAGAGTCATCATCAAACTTCAAACAGGAAGGGAGTCTCAAGTGGAGTGCCTCAGTGTTCTCCTCTAGGGCCATAATTCTGCAACATTTTCATCAATGACTTAGATGACATGATGGAGGAAATCTTTATCAAGTTTGTAGATGAAACAAAACTAGGGCGAGTAGCTAACACAATGGAAAATACTGAGAGAATTCAAAAGGACCTTGATAACTAGGAAATTGAGCAGAAATTAATAAAATGAAATTCAAGAGAGACCAAAGCAAAATTCTACATCTAGGCCACAAAAACCAAATGCACAAATATTGGATAGCTGATACATGGCTCAGCAGTACAACATGCAAAAAGAACCTTTAGATTATTGTTGACCACAAGTTAAACGTGAGCCAACATTGTGATGCTGCAGCAAAGAAGGTGAATACTATTTTATCCTGTATTAGTGTAAGTATAGTTTCCAAGTTGAGAGAACTAATGGTCCCATTATAGTCTGCACTACTCAGGACTCATCTGGAGTACTGCATTCATTTCTGGGCACCTCATTTTAACAAAGATATAGATAAGTTTGGAGCAGATTCAGAGAAGGGCAAAAGGATGATAAAAAGTATGCAGAAAAAAAAAGATATGAAGAAAGGTTGAAGGAGCTGGGCATGTTCAGCTTGGTGAAGAGAAGACTGAGGAGTGACATGACTGCACTCTTTAAATACCTCAAGGGTTGTGGCAGAGAGGATGGGGCAGACTTATTCTCTGTTGTCCCAGAGGGCATGAAGTTACAGGAGAGTAGGTTTCAATTTAACATTAGAAGGAACTTCTTGATGATAACAGCTATTTGGCAATGAGCTAGTGGGGATTCTTCTGGAAGAATTCAAAAAGAGTCTGGAGAGCTACCTATTGGGGATGCTTTAACTGGAAATCCAGCAGTGGGTGGTGATTGGATGTAATGCACTATGAAGCCCCTTCCAAATCTATGATTCTATGTTTGTATGATTATTTAAGGATTTCATCCTCCTACTCATGCATAACACCTCTCTAGTCCAAAACACATTGCAGAAATAATACAGTCTAAGACCACTTTAACTGCCCTGACTCAGTGCTATAGAATTGTAGTTTATTGTGGCACCAGAGGTCTCTGAAGAGAAGGCTAAATGTCTCATAAAACTACAGTTTCCAGATTTCCCTAGCATTGAGGGAGGGTCATTAAAGCAGTCTCAAACTGGATTATTTTTGCAGTGCACTTTGGACCCCAGAAAGGCTTAAGCATAGTCAGTTAAAGATTGTTCCTGCCTGTGAGCTTACACTCCATAAAAGAAACAACACAAAAAGAAAAAAAAAATGATGAGGTAGAATGGGGAAGAAAACAAATTAGCTTTTGATAGAATTGGGGGAAATGGCTCTGTTTTCATGCCATCCCCTTCTGTGGCAGCCTACTGGAATGGCTGCTGGTGGTGACAGTTGAGGGACTAGCCTTCAAGGAGGTGATCTTTCAGCAGTTTGAGTGCAAAGATCCTGTTGCCCATCTCTGCTGGAGTGGCTGCTGTTAGTGAAATTATAAATCATTACAATACCACTCTTATGCAACTTTTTGAGCACCTGGACAGGCAATTTAAAGCTTGGGCCATTGTTTACCTTCAGTTTATCTGATCTTATAAAAATGTGTTTAACAAGTTAGGATGTCAAAGCAAGATCACAGCCTGGTTGGACATCCTGACTTGTTAACTTGTACAAGTTTCCTGAGTATTTAATGAAATGGAAAACTTAAGTTTAAGGAGATTATTGCACACCTCTTTTCGCCTGATCTGGGCATGGACGAGCTGGGCACAGGCTTAAATAGATTTTATTGCATGCCTTGGTGCCCAGTTCAGGCACATCACATACTCAATCTGGACTCCTGGTGTACTTCCAAAGAACAGGAAAGTATCATTCTTTGAAAAGTATGCTAAGAGTCCAGATAGGGAAGTGATGCAGCCAAGTTAGGCATGGAGGCATGTGATAAGATCCATTTTCACCTGTTTAAGCCTGTGCCCAGCCTGTGCCCAGATTGGGCAAAAAGAGGTGTGCGAAAATCTCCGAAAACAAACAGAGGGAAGTAGAAATGGTTTCACCACATAACCAAACATGGGTTCATAACCAAATGCATTGCTTTGTTAAATCAGAACTGGACCTCCAAGTCACTAGAGAAAGCACAAACCTGAAACGGCCAATCTCCCTCTTAAGCATGTGACCCAGTGGTGGGTCTGTTTAGAATGGCTCCACTGTCAGAAGTATGTTGGTAGTGATGCAGGACAGGACAGGGTCCTCTTTGTGGTTGTGACATAGCTGTGCAACCCCCCCCCCCCACACACACACCTTTTAACTGTCAAAATTGAGACTACAGTACTTTCTTTTGGATTACTATTTGACTGCACTGGTCAGCTCTATTTCTTTTATGTTGCTAATTATTTTTCATGGTTTTTTTTTTGTTTGTTTTTTTTTTTTGTTTTGTTTTTTAAATCATTACCTGACTGGATAATTTTGTCAAAGGGCAGCAAATAGCAGATTTTGGTAAATTCTTAATTTTTTTTAAAAAAAGAGTTAAAATTATCCCACATAGGGATAATTAAAAATATCTGCCTTCCAATAAAATAGGAAACATCATACATTTCATGGTTGCTTTGGTAAACTGTTATGTTTTTCAGCTTGCACCATAGAGTCCTCTCAATAAGTATGCTTGACTGGAAAGGTCTTTCAGTATGCACATCCATCTATTTTTTACAGAAATGGCAGCATTGATATTAGATGGCATATCAAAACAGATGCATTACTGAAGGTCATGAAAAATTATCTCTTGTTCAGATAAAGATCCACCAGCTGCCTTTAACTCTTATGTTGAAGGTGCCCTTTTGACAAGTTATAAAGAGTCCATGGATGCTATGAAATATATTTGTGTTCCTGACACAAAACAAAGCAATTATGAGAAAACAATTCCTACAGCTTTGTTAGCAGCAGCATTTCATCCTCCTCAGGACAAATTGTCTGTAAAATGAAGAGATCATGCTGGTATACACAGAATCATAAAATCTTAGAGTAGGAAGGGACTGTAAAGACAATCTAGTCCAACCATCTGCCATGCAGGAATACAGAACTAAGGTCTGAAACACACTGCAGAAATAATCTCGCTTGGGACTGCTTTAACCTGGCTCAGTGCTAGGGAATTCTGGGAATTGTAGTTTATTGTGGCACCAGAGCTCTCCGACAGAGGTTAAATGTCTCACACAACCACAGTTCCCAAAATTCCCTAGCATTGAGACAGGGCAGTTAAAGTGGTTTCAAACTGCATTATTTCTGCAGTGTGGTTTGGACAAAATGCTCTTCTGAATGATGACCATTCAGCCTCAATTTAAATACCTTTGAAGGAGGAAGGTCTACTAGCCTCCAAGGCAATCCATTCCACTGTCGAACAAGTTTTGCAGTAAATATATGTATTTAAATCTAAAGTCTAACAGACTTTTGTAAGCTTAGTGTGTTTCTCAGTGCTTCTAGGACATGTATCTTGGCAATGTTAGTAAATATAAAGTTTGTTCCAGCTGCCCCATTTGCTTCTTCTTTTTTATTTGAAGTTTATTGAGATAAAATACATCAACACTACAAGTACACATACAAACAAAGTACACATAAAAACATACAAACAAAGAAATAACACTACACACCTTATATCTAGACATACAAACCTTACATAAACATTAACATAAGCTTCCTTAAGGAGTTCAGTATTCTGTCATATTTGAATCAGTCTTTAACATTAATACAAACACTATATGATTAAAGTTTCTATTTGCTGTTTAAGTTCCTGTTATAATATATTACACTACCTTGTTTTATTATCAATATATTACTCTGTTTTAAATACAAAATAAATTCTATATAAATCTCCATATCGGGATCATTCTTTCTTAATTTTACCATTCAAAGTTATTTATTTTCCTTTCATCTTTAATAAATTCTATTAATGGTATCCAACAATTTTTTCCTCTTGTTCCAGTCATTTCCTCTAATCAAACAGGTGAGTTTATCTAACTCCATATATGTCAACAATTTCAGCAGCCAATCATTCCAAGTCAGATTATTTCTTCTTTTCCATTGTGAGGCAAAGAGATCATGTAAAATAAGAGAACATCAAATTTATCTTCTAAATGTGAATAAAAAAATTTTTTGGATCGAGCTTAAATTGACATCCCAATATTTTTTGAATTGTTTTGTGGATTTGCGTCCAGTATCTTTTCGCAACTTCACAGTTCCACCACATGTGTAGAAAGGAACCCGTGGCTTTCTCATATCTCCAACATAATGGGGCTTTACAGACAGTCCAAAAAGGGCAGTCTGAAGCCGCCTCCTTTTCCAGCGCACCTTCACCGCAGCAACCAGATGAAGCAGTGAAGGTCCAGCAGAAATAAGAGCCCCCAAAAGCAGCTCCTTTTTGCGTCATGCTTGCGACACAGAAAAAAAAGCACCAAAGGGCGCCCCTATGATGTCGCAGATGTGTTGCTCTGTTTGGCTGCTGTGCAGCTGCGACATCATCGCTCCATGCACCGTGCTGCAGAGCCAGGTCGCCCTCATCATGTGCTAGGGTTGTGAAGCGTCTATTGGCTCTGCTCCCAGGCAACCCTAACAAGTGACGGGGGTGCCCCTTTTTGCCCGTCTGTATCAGGCCAATATTTTATTATTTTAATAAATTTTGCCATTTTATTGGACGTGAGATACCACCGGTTTTGCATTTTGTAATAATTTTCCTTAATTTCTACACATACAATATATCCTAATCTTCTCTGCCATGTTTTTTCCCATTGTTCTAAGGGTAAAGTCTCTTTTAAGTCTTGAGCCCACTTAATCATGGAGGGTTTCACATATTCCTGGTGCATCTCAGTCTTTAAAAGAAATTTGTAATATAAAGAAATTTTTTTGGATTGTCAAAGAAAAATAATTTTATCAAAATCTTGAGCCACAATATCAATTCCTATTAATTTGGTATCATAGGTATATCTTTCTTTAATTTGTTGATACAGGAACCAATTTATAGAGATTCCTTCTGCAACCATTTCTTCTTGTGATTTTAATCTAAATGAGTTGGCCAACCTATCATATTTAACCAAATCTTTATATGATAACCATTTTTCATTGTGAATTATATCATTTCTATGAAAAGCCTCATTTATTGATACCCAAAATAGTAATTTTGGGTAAACCATGTTCTAATTATGAAATGGTTCATGAAAGCCTTATTTACCTTTATTTTGTCATAGAATAGATATGCATGTGTACCATAAATAATTCCTGCCATTTCTAAGTTTAGTAATTCCCTGTTCTCTAGCTAGAACTATTCAATTAGCCAATCAAAACAATGTGAGTAAAAATAAATTTTGAAGCCTGGTAAACTCATTCCACCTCTTTTTACATCGTCCTGCACATTTTAAAACCTAACCTGTTTTTTAACCATTCCAAATAAATCTGTTAATGCCTTTATTCCATTAATCAAAGAGTTTTTCATTCATCAGAATGGGGATGGTTTGGAACAGAAAAATAATTTTTGGTAAATAATTTTTGCCCCCATTTGCTTCTAAAGAGCCTCCATTCTGAACACCAGGGACAAAACTTTAAAAACACTTTCCGAACTACACATACACATGTTCCTGCCTTCATTTATTTCCTTTCTGGTGCTGGGTGTTACAGGTCACATCACTGCATCTCCAGACAGGGCTGGCCTTACATCAGCCATTCACTGACAAGATTTTTTTTTCTTCCCAGGGAGCAGAAAAGGCTTTCTAATATAAGCTCTGATATTTCAGTTTGTGCAAGATGGAAAGTCTATGTAAAATGTTTAATGGTGCATTCAACAGTTCAATCTTACCTTCATCTACTTGGAATTAAGTTGTATTGAGTTCAATGGGACTTGCTCCCAGATAAATGTGTATGATTGCAGCTGTAGCTATTCACCTGTAAGAGGTTTGCTGTAAACAGCCATATGTCTGTATGAAGTCACTTGAAAGGAAGTATTGCGGCTTTCATTGTGTATTTTGTTTTTTTTCAAAACATAGGCCCCTTTGATAGAACTATAGTAAACTAATTACAATTGTGGATGATACGTTTCTAAGTCTGCTATTTATCTTATTTAAAAATAGAAAAGACTTAATAAACTCATATGATCAATTCATCTCTGGGGAGACAATAATTGTTTCAGCAAAATATATGTGTGTTTTCTGACATTTTCATGCTTCCTTTTCCAGGTGCAACCCTGGTTTATGAAGTCCAATATATTATTGCCTATAAATAAAAAAAACCCACATTAATGTATCTGTTCCCCCCCCCTTGAATAAATAGGGAAACAGGATGGTTATCTAGCCTAATTATGTAGAGTTCTTAATACTTTTTTTGCTTATTGAAAAAAAGCAGCTCTTTGTATTTGGAAAGGGAAAACATAGAGTCTACTTTTGAAAGTCAGCAGTTTTTAACTGTGCCTTGTCAAATAAAAACAGAATAAGCAACTGAACCAAAACACCACAAACCAGTACAGAGTCTGGTCCATAGTATGTATGTGCACTTAACACTGAGCTGGATTGTGTCCATTGTGCTTCCTGTCACTCAAAGATAAATATATAACATTCTTCTAACTCTTACATAAATGCCTGCTGTTTGTCACCTCTTGTTCTTTTAACATAGTGGTGTCTGTTGTAGCTCACCCTGTCACAGAAAAGCTGTACTGTCATCTCTGGCAGAAAAAAAAAAATGCCTCTTGATAGTCTATTCCAGAAGCGCTGATGAAACATAACAAAGGCTCAGCAGTAAAGTCTGCAATGCTGCTAGAGTTAAGCATTTCAAAGCCCAGTTTCTATCGGATTGAACTGAAATAAATGGAAGTGACAAGACTGAGGCCCTTAATTTTTGTTTGTTTGTTTGCACTGGTATTTTATAAATACATCCTTTAAGGACCCAGTTTAGAGTTAACCATGAAAGTTATGGATAGGTAATCAGTTATCTGGCAGAATATGCAACTGGCCCATATATCTTTAATACTTAACATATTCTGGAGCAGGATCACATACTGGAAAGTTCTGCAAGGTGGACATATGCAATGTCTTCTCCCTCACCCCCACACCTACCGTTTGTCTGCTGGATGACCCCCACCAACATAGGCATTTACTTACCTGTGGAGGGTGGGAAGGTTGGTGGAGAAACATCCAGCTAACATAGAATGATAGCATTGGAAGAGACCAGAAGGGCCATCCAGTCCAACCCCCTGCCATGCAGGAACTCCCAACAGATGGCCATCCAGCCTCTGTTTAAAGACCTCTAACGAAGGAGACTCCACCACAATCCAAAGCAGTGTGTTCCACTGTCAAACAGCTCTTACTGTTTGGAAGTTCCCTATAATCTGTTGAAATTAAAAATACAGGAGTCTACCCTGTATTCAGCATAGCAACCCTAATTATGGAGATGAAAGTGTTGGTGAGATTTCAAACAACTTCTACAGTGCATTTTATTAATGCAATGATGGACAACTGTAAAGATGGTTAGGACATTTCCCCCTGTACTGCTCCTAGCTGGCTGCATGGATCATGCAGGATCAACTGGCTTCTGCCAACCTAGCAGTTTGAAAGCATGCAAATGCAAGTAGATAAATAGGTACCACTCCCATGGGAAAGTAAACAGCATTCTGTGCAATCATGCTGATCACAGAGTAATCTCTGTCAACACTGGCTCTTTGGCTTAGTAAGAGAGATGAGCACTGCCCCCTATGATCAGACATGACTTGACAACCTTGTCAACGGGAAATATCTTTATCTTTACTTTTATGTCTTTGGCAGCCCTGCTGGAGAAACATGCATAAGATTTCAGTTGACTCTAACCGAGGAAGGGTGGTTGGCTTTCAGACTCTGGTTTCCATAGTCCTAATGCTAAGTTCTCATTTTGTTATCCATAGCAAATTCTCATTTTTTTAAAAAAAAGGAAAATATGAGGATTTGTATGCTGAGCACTTTGGAAGCATTTCTGTCACCAGGATGATTAGCTGAGGAAATGTCAAATATTTCTTGTGAAGCAAAGTGGTGTAATGGTTTTACTATTGGACTGACTATGTGAAACCAGAGTTTGAATCCCGGACTGACTATGTGAAACCAGAGTTTGAATCCCTCATTAGCCATGGAACCCTACTGGATGGCCTTGGGAAAGTCCCATTCTCTCACTCTCATGGGACACTAATGGCAAACACTCACTGAACAAATCTTGCCAAGAAATCCCTGTGATAAGCTTGGCCTTGAGTCTCTAAGTTAGAAATGACTTGAAGGTACAAAACAACAACAGCAGCAGCAGCAGCAGCAGCAGCAGCAAACATTTCTTATTACAAATATCTACCAGCCAAACAACTTAAAATTCTTACACTTACTACACTTACTCTAGACCATTTTTTTTTCAATGAAAGGCATTCTGAGTTGGTGGAAAGTCTTATCATAGAAATGGCCACTCCGAAACATTCTCCTGCTTTTCTGCCAATGAAGGGAAAGATGCTAGGAGAAAAGCAACTGGGGAGGGGATTTTGAATGGAAGACAAGAATATATTTATTATACATATCAACTGATCTTGAGGAATCTCAACTGCTGTATACAGGGCTGGCTCAAGACATCTGCCTGCCTGAAATAAGGGGCAAGATGCCCCACACCCTACAAAAACCCATTTGACTAGCAGTTGAACCCTACTCCAGCACTGATGAAAACACAACATGTGCCACTCCACCTGAGATCAGCATATGATGTAAAGTAGTCCGTTGGTGGAGAAGTAGCCACTATTTTTTTGTAGCTGCATACACAGCACTGAAGGATGCCCTAAAATCTGTTGCTGATTAAAGATACAGGAGTCTGTCTGCATTCAGCATAACAACCCTAATTATGGAGATGACAGTGTTGGTGAGATTTCAGACAGCTTCTACAGTGAGATTTAAAACAGCTTCTAAACAGCAATGCTATCCTTTCTCCATCATTTGGAACCTGGAAAAAAAAAACTTTTGAGAAGAATTAATATAAATATAAAGGCATGTTGAAATAATTCATCACTGGGTCATAGGGCATTAGTCCACCACTGCTCAGTTATGGATTGCTTTAGTACATCATTGTATTCACACATGTTAAAAGTAATTTCTGCACCCCCATCTTTCTAGTCCCAGCCCTGGTTGTATGTAGTGTTGGAAAATGTGAAAGGTATTAGTGGATGTCTCAAGCAATCAATTGACAAGGCATAAGCTGAACAACAACCAGTCACATACACACACACACACACAGAGAGAGAGAGAGAGAGAGAGAGAGAGAGAGAGAGAGATTGGAGGGATCTAGGAGAGGAAGAAACAAATTTAGGAGTTTATCACATGGGAGGGAAGTGCCCAAATCCCATGCATAAATGGGATTGAAACCCAGTGAAATCCCACAAGAGTGGAATTGTTTTCAGATGATGTTGCTTGAATTAAGCATTAACACAACATTAACCAATGCAAAAAGCAGCAAAAACATGCTGCTGTTTTAACTTCGGGAAAATCCTGAAGTTAAACAGTGGTTCAATTTTGCCACTTTTTGTATGGGCTAATGTTGTATTAATGCTTGATTCGTGTGACATGTCTGAAAACAATCCCGCTCTTGTGGGATTTTTCTGGGATTTAAACCCCTTTAATGCACAGGATTTGGGCAATTTGCCTCCTGTGTGATAAACTTCTTAGTCTTTACAAAATGTATAAAGGTAGCTTTATTTACAAATTGTTTACATATAATCAAACACATGGTCTCATGCTGGACGGAGAGGAAAGAAGATAAGTGGTTGTAGGTTGATGTGATGTAGGCAGAGTTTGAGTGTGGTAAAATAAACAGGAAGTCTGTCAAAACATGCAAACTAGCAATTGGTGAAAATAACCATGCAAATATTATTATCTGAATACAGTTCTAGAAATTTAAAGACATAGCCCCATTAGTCTGGAAAATCAATAGGCAAGGGATCTTCAAGCACCTTTGAGACTAAAAGCCAAAACAGATGGCCTAGTAAAGCCATCTTCTGGGGGGCATGAGGGTGTGATGTTTAGATGCCATGTGCCCCCAAGATGTCTTGAGGCCACCCAGCTGTTTAGACATGGGCAGCTTGAAGACACTTTGGAGGTGCGGCATGTATATGCTGCAGACTGCTGGAGCACCTTGCTACCAGCTTCAAGTTGGTGTGGGGCAGGAGAAGCTGGCTTTTTGCTGGCCAAAAAAGAAGCAGATCTTTGGGGCTGTCTGTCAGGGCCCAAAGAAGCACTGGGATGGGGCCAGGGCTGCTTCACCGGCAGCCCCAGAGGCCCCATCCTGGTGCTTCTCCAGGCCACGGAGAAGCGGCAAACTGCTGCTTCTCTGTGGCCTGGAAGCAGGGTGCAGCAGGCACCCTGGGTGCCCACTGGACCCCACTATCCCCTGTGGTTCCAAGGGGAGGAAGGAGCTGCCGCCGTGGCTCCTTTCCCCTTGGGGTCCTTGGCGCGGCCATGTAAAGGCCACGCCAAGGACCAGCCACAAAAGAGCTCCATTTTGGAGCTCCTTTTGGCGCTGCTGAAAGGGTGCCCTAGGCGCCCTCCAGCGGCACCATGACATCAGGTGCACACCACATTATGTAAATGTAGTGCTCGCCATGACGTTATCATGGCACACGTGTATGGATGGCGCCATTTTAAAATGGCACCATCCATACGTACTAGGTTTAGGGAGGGTGTACATGCTGCGCCCTCCCTAACCCTAATTGTGCTGCACAGACAGCCCTTTTGGGCTGTCTGTATCAGGCCTATGCCTCTCTTTTTTCACCTGGTTTCAAGGCAGATAGGGGCTGCAGCATGTGGGTGGTCTCTTTTACCGTGAAAGAGAGTAGTTTGTAGCATGAGCTTTCATGGACTTGAGTTTACTTTCTCAAATGCATGCTACCAACTTCTCTCAGTTAGTCTCAAAGGTACTACAAGATCCCTTGACATATGGTTCCTCACTCAAATGCCAATCTGTCCTCCTAACAATCAATTAACTTGAAAGAGGCCCAAGATATTCTAATGGGTTTAATTTCTAAGTAGGAATTTGAACCTAGATTTCCCTGTGCCTAGTTTAGAGTATGCTTTGCTTGCTTTATACTCACTTTATACTTTGGCTTTCTGTTAGTTAATAAACCCTCTCCGATCTTCTGCTTGCCAGTGTAGCATTCCATGTATAAAATCAGTAATGCAAATAAAAATGTATAAAAGATCAGATACGTATTACATCTATAATAATAAAAGAGAATGTCTTTTTGTCTTTAAGAGCCATTAGTCATTGAGATTTAATGCGCTATTATTGTTAGTTGTCTTCAAGTCAACTCAAAGTTATGGCAACCCTGTTTCTTGGCAAGATTTATTCAAAGGTGGTTTGCATTTGCCTTCTAGATGCTTCAGAATTTGTCAGAATTGTTTTAGTTGTTTTCCAAGAAGATTTTCAGACCAGCACTTACTGTGGGGTAAGTGCTGGTAAAACACTGCTAAATCATTTAGGAAGAGTTTGTGCATGAAAGCCTGACCCACTTCCTAAACATCAGACAATTGTCAGCTCCCCTCCAGCATCCCTGAAATGTTCAGGGAGCAACTGTTTCCTATGAATGCAATGTTTCTGTTCATAGGAAATAGCTGTTCCCTGAACGATTCAGAGATGCTGAAGGGGAGCTGATGATTCCCTGATGTTTTTAGGAAGTGTGTCAGGCTTTCACACACATGTGCTTCCTAAACAATTTAGCAGTGTTTTACTAGTGCTTACCCCATGGTAAGCGCTGGTCTGAAAATCTTACAAGTTGCAGTTCCGAATTTCAAGTTCCATACCAACTGCCATCCTCTGCCTAGGGAGGGAGAGAAGAGGCAGGCCCAGCTCCACCAGGGCTTGCCTGAGGCAAGAGGACTCTCCCTCCATACCAACTGCCATCCTCTGCCTAGGGAGGGAGAGAAGAGGCAGGCCCAGCTCCACCAGGGCTTGCCTGAGGCAAGAGGACTCTCCCTCCATACCAACTGCCATCCTCTGCCTAGGGAGGGAGGGAAGAGGCAGGCCCAGCTCCACCAGGGCTTGCCTGAGGCAAGAGGACTCTCCCTCCATACCAACTGCCATCCTCTGCCTAGGGAGGGAGAGAAGAGGCAGGCCCAGCTCCACCAGGGCTTGCCTGAGGCAAGAGGACTCTCCCTCCATACCAACTGCCATCCTCTGCCTAGGGAGGGAGAGAAGAGGCAGGCCTAGCTCCACCAGGGCTTGCCTGAGGCAAGAGGACTCTCCCTCCATACCAACTGCCATCCTCTGCCTAGGGAGGGAGAGAAGAGGCAGGCCCAGCTCCACCAGGGCTTGCCTGAGGCAAGAGGACTCTCCCTCCATACCAACTGCCATCCTCTGCCTAGGGAGGGAGAGAAGAGGCAGGCCTAGCTCCACCAGGGCTTGCCTGAGGCAAGAGGACTCTCCCTCCATACCAACTGCCATCCTCTGCCTAGGGAGGGAGAGAAGAGGCAGGCCTAGCTCCACCAGGGCTTGCCTGAGGCAAGAGGACTCTCCCTCCATACCAACTGCCATCCTCTGCCTAGGGAGGGAGAGAAGAGGCAGGCCCAGCTCCACCAGGGCTTGCCTGAGGCAAGAGGACTCTCCCTCCATACCAACTGCCATCCTCTGCCTAGGGAGGGAGAGAAGAGGCAGGCCCAGCTCCACCAGGGCTTGCCTGAGGCAAGAGGACTCTCCCTCCATACCAACTGCCATCCTCTGCCTAGGGAGGGAGAGAAGAGGCAGGCCCCGCTCCACCAGGGCTTGCCTGAGGAAAGAGGACTCTCCCTCCATACCAACTGCCATCCTCTGCCTAGGGAGGGAGAGAAGAGGCAGGCCCAGCTCCACCAGGGCTTGCCTGAGGCAAGAGAACCCTTGTTTATCCACTTTTGTAAACCGCTTTGATCTTTTTTGGAAAGGCGGTATATAAATAAAATAAAATAATAATAATAATAATAATAATAATAAATTCCAATTGAGGGGATTGTTAGAAGGAAAAAGGGGGCAGAAACAACTCTTCACGAAATTGTGGCTGTCATTGTTCTTATAGCACTTTCTCGTTGTGTTTACCTTAACTGTTCTTGATGGAGCACCAGTATCTCTAACCAGACACCTTAGAGGACCATGGTGGAAAGGGCGTATTTCAGCAGAGTCACAGAGGTTTGCTGGTGTGCACAGAAAACTGAATGAACTTTTGGTTTCTTTATTTGGTAAATGTGAAAGCTCAGCTAAGGCATATTAATTATGCCTGAGTGAAGGCACAATATACTTTCCTATTCCATAGTAGTTCTTTGTAGAGAAATCTTTCAAGAAACCATTTCATATAGAAGCCCATTTGCCTCAGCTGTCTCATTTGACCACAGAAATAAATGCAGTTCCATCTTTTAAGAGACAGAACTTGATATTGATTTACGCTCTTAAACAGATTTTTCCTTCTTTCACTTCCCACCAATTTCTGCACAATAAGTTAAATTTTTTACTCCCAGCACATTTTTCTCCTCTTCATTATGCCAAGGTACTTTATAACCGTTTTCACAGAATGCCATTTTGATGTGTGCCCTAGACTACTAGGATAGTATTTTACAATAGATTGAGGGAAGGAATAAAAAATACCCTCTTAACATGAAGAATAGTATAATAAGGCATAGTAATTGGCAGAGGGTAAGGGTTCACTTGTACAATGAAGCTCAGGAAGAGAAGTGTGAAAATGGAACTTACAGTTTTACAGTAATTTTCATAAAAATGCAAAGACTAAAATAAAGTATATGCCACTGTCTTTCATTTTTAATGCTTCTGGTATGTTAATAAATCTACAAATAAGATTTTCCATCTCTCCAGGTACTTATAGAAGTCTGAAGACAAGGGTTTTCTCAAACAAGGTTTTAGTCCTATACTCATTACCTGGGAGTAAACAGAACTAAACTCAGTGAGACTTATTTTTAGTAAACATGCATAAGATTGTATTGTAGTTGATTGACAACTTAACTAATTAATATATTCAATAGCTGATCAAGCTAAAATATTTAATATATTACCAAAACCTCAATACAAATGCTCTTTTGATTATCAATGAATGGGACTAAAACAATGGATACTTTAATTGCATTTATTATAATGGCATTATGTAAGATTTCATTGCAATCCACATTGGATACCATTTTGAGGAAAATGGCAGGATATAAATCAAATAAATGTATTTAAAATGTATGTCTTAATACTTAGCACGGTGGTGTTATGTGCTCATTATTATTTTTTTTATAATTTTCAGGCATATTCTGGGCCTGCTGCACCCCATTTCCCTTGGTGCTGGCGAGGGGAGAAAGGGGCTGCCACCGTGGCCCCTTCCCTCCTGGGTCCTTGGCGCGGCCATTTATTATTTATTTATTATTTATTTATAGTATTTATACCCCGCTCTTCAGCCTTAATGGCTATCAGAGTGGCTTCCAATTATTAATTTTCATTAGACGGTTCCCTGCCCACAGGCTTACATTCTAAAAAGACACGACACAAAAGGAGAAGGGATTGGTGATGGGGAAGGGAATCAGGTCCAAAAGTTCTTCTCTCCCTCTGAGGCCTGGACCAAGGCAGATGGCACGGAGGGAGGGCTCTCTTTCTTCAGGCAAGCCCTGATGGAGCTGGGCCTGCCTCTTCACTCCCTCCCAAGCCGGAGGATGGCAGTTGGTATGAAGGGAGGGTTCTTTTCCTCAGGCAAGCCCTGATGGAGCTGGGCCTGCCTCTTCTCTCCCTCCCAAGCCAGAGGCAGTTGGTATGGAGGGAGGGCTCAGTTGGTATGGAGGGAGGGCTCTCTTCCTTCAGGCAAGCCCTGATGGAGCTGGGCCTGCCTCTTCTCTCCCTCCCAAGCCAGAGGATGGCAGTTGGTATGGAGGAAGGTCTCTCTTCCTTCAGGCAAGCCCTGATGGAGCTGGGCCTGCCTCTTCTCTCCCTCCCAAGCCGGAGGATGGCAATTGGTATGGAGGGAGGGTTCTTTTCCTCAGGCAAGCCCTGATGGAGCTGGGCCTGCCTCTTCTCTCCCTCCCAAGCCGGAGGATGGCAGTTGGTATGGAGGGAGGGCTCTCTTCCTTCAATTTAAAGGCTGCGCCAAGGACCCGGCACAAAAAAGGAGCTCTGTTTTAGAGCTCCTTTTTGCACTGTGGGAAGGGTGTGCTTGGCACCCTTCTGTGGCACAATGTTGTCATGGTGCACGCAGCGTTTCTAAATGCTGCACTCATCATGACAACATCATGGCACACCCATATGGATCCTACAATTTTTAATGGTAGCGCCCATACACTTTAGGGTTAGGGAGGGTGAGGATGCTATGCCCTCCCTAACCCTAAAGGCAGCTTTTTGAGCCCTAATCACACTGCTTCCTGCCCATCTAGATCAGGCCTCTGTGTCATTTGGAATCCTAATAGCACAAGGGGAGAACGGTGGATCAGTTTCTGTGTGCTTTGGTATTACAATCAGTACTCCATATTCATAGATTTTGCATCCACAGATTCAACCATGCATGGCTTGAAAATACTCCAGAAAAATCTTCCAAAGAGCAAACCGTGAATTGGCCATTTGATATAAAGGACACCGTTTTATTTATTTATTTTTTAAATATATTTTATTAATTTTCATATACTTCAGTTAAAAAACATAAATTCAACATTCCCATTCACATTTTTACATATCACTTATAATATCTTTACTAATTACACATCTCATCTGTTGTATTACTACTCTATAAGTCTGAACATTTCATTACATATGTAAAAAAAAGCAAACATTCCTCCTCAAGCATCAACAGCAACAACAACATAAAACAATAAAACATATAAACAAATAAACAAACCATAACAACAAAACAACATAACATAACTATAACTATAACATAACTATAACATTAACAACATTTACCACAAGACATAACTTCCTTTTCTTCTCTGTTCTCTTCTTTTATGTAATAAATTATTGACTTTTGTGAAACCCAATATTTACATATATTTTATTATATAATACAAAATCATTTATAAATTGTCATTTGTCATTATATGATTTATATGTCTATAGTGTTTCTCTATAGTTTTATGGTATTTAATCCTTGACCATAACTTGATCTGGGATTACTGCGTTTGAAATTTCCATGGATCATATTGATCAATGAGTCATTAATTTATATTCTTATTCGTGTTTTTATTTCACAAAGATCTTAAAAAGATCATTATTGGTTCCCATTCTTCATCGAACTTTTTAACTGATTTATTCCTTAATAATTGGGTAAGTTTATCATTTATTATATATTCTTGTAATCTTGCATACCAATCTGTTAATTCTGGGATATTCTCTTGTTTCCAAAATTTGGCATATGTGATCCTGGCTGCTGTAAACATATAGAACAACACTTTTCCATAACTTTTTTCCAGATCGTCATTAATCATTCCCAATAGGAATATCTCTGGTTTAAATTCCAATTCTATTTGCAGGATTTCTTTGATTTTTTTAAATATTTGTGTCCAATATTCTTTGGCCTTCCTACAAAGCCACCATGTATGAAAAAAAGTTCCTTTTTCTGAAGAGCACGTCCAGCATCTGTCGTTAGTATTTTTGTAAATCTTAGATAACTTGTCAGGCGTAAGATACCACCTAAATTGCATTTTCAATTGATTTTCTTTTAGCTCCATTGATGCTGTATACTTCTGTCTTTTTTTCCATTTTTTTCCCATTGGTCATATGGGATATTTTTACCAATGTCTAAAGCCCACTTTATCATTGAGTCTTTAGTTGTTTCTGATTCCATTTCTGTTCCAAGTAGATATTTGTAAATCTTTGAAAGTAATTTTTTTCCTCTGTCTTCATAAGTAATTTTTCTATATCTGTTTGGTTTTCTGTAAATCCATATAATTTATTATCCATTTTGAATTTTTCTTTCAGTTGTATGTAAGTAAACCATTGTAAATTTTTCCCCTCCTGCTTCATTTCTTCTAATGTTTTGATTTCAAATTTTTCCTGCGATATCTTAGTTAGAATATCTTGGTATCTCAACCATTCATGTGAGTCTAGTTTTTGATTTGGATAGATAGCTTCATTAATTGACATCCAAAGGACACCGTTTTACTATGCCATTGTTTATACTGGTACTTGATCATCCATGGAGTTTGGAATGGATTTTTGTGGAAGGGTGTCGTGGAGCCAAATGGTAGAGGATACCATGGGCCCACTGTTATTTCATAAAGATTTTTCTATTCACTGTTACTTTGTGGTGTTTTATGGAAGTGAAACAAAATCTCTCTGTACCCATTCTTTGTCTTATGTGCATATGTTTAGGTGCTGATATCTCTGCATGAAGGCACAGACATGGTAATCCTTGACTTTTCTTCTCTACAAATGAGAACTAAATGTTCATTATTGTGGAGAAGCATCTTGAAGAAGCAATAGGACTATGCATATTTTTGCTGATGAATGTCCACACGGACAGGCAGACAAAAATAATGTCCTGTACAAGATTTTCAGATTGTCACTTGTTCAATGCTTATATATGGGAGATAGTGTGAAATGAAATCAATTTGGTATGTTTGTTAGATACAACAACCTTAAGTAATAACACAGTGTGAACATTTCATATTTGTATTTGCAGATGGATGTTTTTAACATGGAGTATCAATGTTTTGAATGGTGAAAAAAATAATAAACCTTTTCACATCTTTTGGTAAACATTATTCCAGACAGGCACATTTTTTCATGCCAGAAAGAAAGGTCAATAAACAGAGACATCATCACAGAGATTCTTACTGAGACAGGAAGCTTCTGCACATTCAGATAGAGACATTGATCAGGTTTCATAGTCAATAGAAACAAGCCACAAGAGGCCTTTGGCACCAGCATACTTGATTCTTTATTAACTCTGTAAAAAACAAAATTGATGTCCTTGTGTAAGCTCACCTGCTCAGTAGGCCTACATTCATAATAACAGAAAAGGATAGATTCAAATAAGGAACTTGCCAACCATTTGGAGCAATATGTCTTTAATTTGGTATTTTTAAAAATTATTTTAATTTATTTTTGCTGAATTGTGATTACTTGCTTTGAATAAAAATTTCTGTGGTGGGGAATTCTGCCTTTCTGTACATCTGTTTGTATTATTTACATTATATCAATGCCATTATGACTTGTATCAACTTAAGAACATAGGGAGCTGTTTATAATAAACTGGATCATTGGTCTATTCAGCTCTGCATTGTCTATATTGATTGGTGATAGTACCTCAGGTTTACAGGCACATGTGTTTCCCAACCCAGCTTGGAATTGCAGAGGATTAAACTGCTGATATTTTGCAGGCAAAGAAAGTGTCTCTTCTGTCACACAGCTATGAGAATTCAGATAACACCTGCTCGAGTCATCAAATGATGTGTACACATACATTCTGTGAATCATTATCTGATCAAAATTCTCCCATAATTATAATTAGCAATATGTCTAGGCAGCTTTTGGCAGACTTTAAATTTGAAGTATCTACTTTGTTTTGCTTTGGTTTTTTAAATTAGAATTTCAGGGTCTAACAATCAGAGGTACATACAAAATAAAATTGGGTTGTTGTAGAGACAAGGGGGAAAAGGCTAATAACTTACTGCTTCCCTTGAGCTGTACAGCATGACAACCTGCTCATTCAAGTAGAACTCCATTTCTAAGTTACTACAGGTTTGACATCATCTTGCTGGCATCAGTAGATCTACATTTCATCCATCACTGGGACAGTAAATAGTAAGAAAGAAATTTTGAAATCTAGAAAATCCCATTAGAAATTATTTCCAATTTCATGTCACTTCTATGTCTTAGCTGCCATGGTTAGAATCTGAACCTATTTCTAATTAATTCAAGTGAAAAAAACCATGACCAACTTTTTTTTTCTCCTTCTCCTTCTATTTATATGTCACTTTCCCCCCAAAATTGGAAACAACTCACTGTTTAAAACAAACAGACCAACAAACCTGCTGTCTGTCTGTCTGTCTGTTTGTCTGTGTTTTAACAAGATAGAGTTTACATGGGAGACATGTGAATAGTTGAATTCTTATTGAGTACTCTTATTGAGAGAATAAGACTGGTGGGGCAAGAATTAGCTTACTCTTTCTCCTCTATTGCATGTTTAATTGTTCCAGGTATTTCACCTGCTTCCTTACCCACAACCTTGCCTTCTTTAGATTGAGGAAACAATTTTTGTTTGAGAAATATTATGGGCAAAAGCTTGGAGTACTACTACTTCTCCCATTACTTCATTCAGGCTGCAATCCTATGGATATTTACCTGGAGGTAAAGTTAACAGGAAGCATTTTCCCTTTGGTTTCAGGCAGGAAAAGTATATCTCCACAGGAGAGTGAGTACTACTGTCAAACAGTAAAATTTCTGAATATAGTGGAAAGTGCAGAAATCACATAGAAATCAATAAGAGGGCTGTTCGTGGGATTTTCAGGCTATGTGGCCATGTTCTAGAAGAGTTTATCCCTGATATTTCACCAGCATGTGGCATCTTCAAAATGCTGGCATGGAAGTGAGTAGGGTATATATATATATATATACACATACATACTGTGTGACTCTTGGTTGAGAGGAAGTGATTTACATGGTAATCTGTGTGTTGGTTTATTGCTGAATGGCAAGGCCTTAGGGACTCTATTTAACTAGCAATTCATTGTCTGGATCTCTAATTAGAGAGAGAGAGAGAGAGAGAGGCCCTGTGCAGACCAGCGAAAAGCACCGGTCTTTGGGTGGGGTGAGGGCTGAGGATCTGCACCTTCAAAGCCCTACCAGGGCGTCATTGTGGTGTGTGCCAGTCTACACAGTGCGCGCCATGATGATGCACCTCTGGTGCAGCACCCAAATGGAAGGGGTGTCATCATGGCATGCTGCTGCACCTATGATGCCCCTTCCAGAGAGCAAGGAGAAGCCACTTTTCACACCTTCTTTTTGCTCCTCCGGAGGCCGCAGCATGCGGTTGCCGCAGCCCCAATCTAGGCCAAAAAGGGGCATTCAGCTGCCCATCTATACAGCCCCAATATTTTCAAGCTGTGGATGGTTGAATCTATGGATCATGAATCCATGGATACAGAAAACTGGCTGCATGCGTTTTTTAAAATATAAATACATGTTAAAATTTACAGAATATTTTCAGGTGTCTGCCTATTATATTTGCATTTCTTCCAAAGTATATACATAGTTTAAGGCACAGTGTAGTGGTTAGAGCATTGGGCTATGACTCTGGCGACCAGGGTTTGAATCCCCACTCAGCCATGCAAACTCACTGGACAACCTTGGGGAAGTCACTCTCTCAGCCTCAGAGGAAGGCAAAGGCAAACCCTCTCTGAAACCTTGTCATGATAGGTTTGCTTTAGGGTTGCTGTAAGTCAGAAATGACTTGAAGGCACAAATCAAAATAGTGGTATAGACTGGCGCTTGGTCCCAGGACTACAGCCCCCACCCCCACCCATGGATACCAAAATCTGTGGGTGCTCAAGTTCCATTATATAAAGTGGATTAGTAAAATGATGTTGCTTATATAAAATGGCAAAATTAAGGTTTGCTTTCTGATTTTTTTTTTAAAAAAATTCAATTAATGTATGGTTCAATCAGTGGATATAGAATCCATGGATGCAGAGGGCCAATCGTATAGGGCTAAATACAATGTTAGCTCTACCTAGTGAAAACCTATTGAACTGAAGGGAGATAAATTATTTACAGATTTTGGAATTTGCATTCCTAAAAGTAGTTTTCCAATCGCTTCAACAAATCAGTTCATCATTAATTTTGGATTTAACATCATACACACACACACACACACACAACTAAACAAATACTACAAGCATAACTAGGCTACACCTCTATGTGCATAGGAGGAGCAAACTGAACTTAGTAGCACTTACTCTTATTGGGTTGCACATAACTTTTGCTTTTGATTGATGCAATTGAAGATCAGCCTGGGCTACAGCTGAACCTTTTATTTTCTTCCAAGCAGTTCAGCAACTGTCTGGTTGTTGGAAAGCTTTGGTTAACTGAGTAAAAAAATAAAATAAAATCCCATAAATTGTTTTCCCCTTCATGTTTAAAATATACCGTACCTTGATTTAAAAAAAAAAATCTCCTAGAAATAGAATTTCTTTTATAAATAATGTTTGTGTTTATGATGAGTCAAGCTGTGATTATATTTACTTCAAGTGACAGGAGTTTGATTCATCATTTCACCTTGCAAAGAAGTTATTAAATTAGCCTAACACAATAGCTCGGAAATGCTGTGCAATTTACACAATAAATTCTAATGGGTGGCTTCGAGTACAGCTTTATTAACATCTATATATGAAATGTGCAAACTGCAATCTAAAGGGTTTTATGGTTTTGAAAGGAACATAAAGATAGATTACTAGCACTCTTTCCAAGTCCTTTTTTAAAGAAAAGAACAATACCAATGTTTAAGTTTCCAAGGATGCTAGCCACGATTAAAAATTTGCTGCTGGTGAAGAGCTGTGCCCTTGCAGTAATCCTGGATATCATGAGCTGGCAAAGTCAATGTTAACTTTTCAGATACCTGAATCCAGTACGCTAGTATAATAGATGTTATACCACTGTCTTGAAAAATCCTCTTTGTCCATATCCCAATATGTGATTATTGGCCCTTTCTGCCAATTAGGTGGGGTAAAGTCTGACAAGTAAATTTTGAAGCCATAATAACAAAAGCAACAACATCCAAAATAGCTAAGTGGCTATATGGTATATAAAAAAAGCCTCAACAACCTGGGGAGATGTATTTTTAAGATTTTTCTGCCTGGAAAATATTGACATAGATGGTCTGATTCCAGTCCAACCATAAAAGGTCTCAACAGAAAATACAGACCTTGGGTATCATGAGGATACATCTAAGGATCATATAGCCTAATACCCCTAAATCCATTGCAGGAACCCACAATTAAACCAAATTCATTGTTTATAGAAATGTTTCAAACCCTGTATATCTCAAAGTCTTTAAGGAAGGAGAGGAAGGATGGGCATGCCTGTTATAGTCATCAATTCAATTTTTTAAAAAATACCAATACCAATGTTGTTCAAAGCAGTTTCTAGAACCAATGTAGAACAATAATTAAAAAGCTAAATAAATGGGAACAGAATATGTTCTGTTTATAAATTGGTGGTGGGAGAAGCCTGGTGAAATTGAATCCTAAGAAAAATACGTTGGTCCTACATTTGTGTTTTGGTTAACACTACCTCTGGGCCTGCCTGGACATCATCCTTATCTGTTTCTTTCAGACGTGTAATGCAGACTTCATGAAGCCTGAAGTGGGAAATCAGAGAAGAGGAAGGGCTCTCACACACCTCAGTTTCAGGAGAAAACATGAGTTGTGGATTTATTCACATTTTCTCTGCTCCATTCCTTGCTGCTTGCACTTGGGGGAGAGTAGACAATTGTAATGTACTCATGTTGTGTACTCCTTACTTGAATCATACAAAAACAAGAATAGAATACTTCTTCCATACCCTCTCACTCTTTCTCTTTCTCTCTCTCTATCTCTTATATATCCTTCATTTCTTTTTCTCAGGGTGTCCATATGATCAAGCTTTGGAAATTAAGTTTGGAATTAATCATATGTGGTCTGCTCAGAATCAACACAATAAGTGTGCACTTCTCCTAAAGTAGCCATTACCTTTTTTCCTACCTCCGCTAATGGATTGGAATTTGTTATTGTAATTTAGTTGAGCTGTTTCTCTTCCTAGTCTTTTTTTTTTGGGGGGGGGGGTAATTTCTTTAAGGACTGTGAGGTTGAAATGTTCTACAAATGGTTTGAAGCTATTGCCCCCTCTACTGCAAATAGTTTTGCAATATGTATGTTTGAGCCTGATGCTTGATCCTGATGACCACAGATGGTTGAGCCTATCCAGTGACTATGGAGTGAAACGAATGGTCAAAATAAGCAGGTTTCTGGCCAGCTTCAATGTGGGGTATTTAGATGATGCACACCTTGAAGCCATCCAGAAACCACTTCCAAGCCTTGCTACAGGGAGAAAAGCCAGACTAAAGTGGATTTTTTTTGCTTCTTCCCTGAAAGTGTGCACCTTCACTCAACCCAGGTGGTCGTAGTGGAAATACTCGAAAGTGAAAGCATGACACCTTCCATGGAGATAAGTAAAACATGCCCAAACCAGACAAATCCAAGAGAAGGCCTGGGGTGAAGGAGGATTAAGTGGGGGGCATGATTGCACCTTGCAAGTATCTTCATGGGCACACCTTTGCCCAGTGAAGTGCTGCACACATGACTGTGTTCAGGTTCACAGGGATGGTCTTCCAATAGGATGGCAGTCACCAGTGGTTTTCTCCTGCGTCAGTGCACAGGGATGGTGGGGGGAACAGTAAAAAAAAGTACTTAGCAGTGTGGCTTGAAGCCTCTCCATGTGGTCATGACGTGTGCACTCCAACAGCCTTGGGAGCGGGTAATGTGGTTGGTGGGGGCTTGATGTGTTAGCTTCAAGCTGCTTTTTCCTTCCCATCTGTTTCACCTGTTTGTGTGAACGTCTCTTAGGCACAGGCTTTATTAAACCTCTGGGTAAAAATAAACTTTCAGAATGATCTCTCTGGTGAGAGTGTCTTGCTGTTCACATTCGTTCAGTTTCAGTTGCTAAGTGTTCTTTATCTAGCCCTTTTCAGTATCTAAGCCCAGTAACATGAACTACAGAATACACAAACAAATAAATATACAGTATAAGCTGTACAGTCTAAGTGCATACATCCCTGAAAAATTGGGTAGCTTTCTGCTACTGTGCGCAGTTGCAGCTTGATCTATGGTGCTGTGTCAGCAGCAAGAATTTGATACGTCTATCCTATGATTCAGTTGGTCCTACAATTCAGCTGAATATGTACATCCTACAAACATCCTGGCTGTTTTACAAATTGGCTGTTTCTTAAATATAATGGGAATAATTTGTGGTGCATGGCACAGTGGAGCTGCATAAAAGAAAGAACTGTCATTAAATACACTGAAATTAATAACTGTCATTCTTAACTGTGGGGAAGAGACCCCTGATGACCAGAAATTAATTACAAGTACGCACTTGTCAGAGTTACACTTTAGAAATGACACACAAACCACATTTCCCACTCAGAACATATACAATGCTTGTAATATTGCAATTCTCCCTTCCCAATATTAAAATGAATAATTCACATTGTAGGGAAAATGTAAAGTTAACAGTAGCTGAGTTCACTGCAAACTATTTCCAGCTCCAATTGTGAGATATGATGCTTCTACACCACCCACACAAGGATTAGGGGAGGGTGTAGGGAAGGAAGAGATGAAGGTGAGTGGGAGATTTAAGCCTCCACTTCCTCACACATGGTATTCCCAATTTAGATTGGGATCCTACATGCTTACTTTAGTGTTAGACAGGAAGAAAGATTAATCCACAATCTATACATCTAATTTAATAGGTTGAACAACCCTCTGTTGTTGTTGTTGATGATGATGATGTTGTTGTTAACACAAAATAATCTAATTTACAATCAAAGTAATTTACATATAGAAAAGAAAAAGAGAAAGAAAGGAGAAAAAGAGGAGAGGAAAAAGATAATTGACTAATGCACAAAAGGGCTCTGCCCCTCCGCATCATGACTATAATAAGAAAATGAAAAAAAAAAAAATATTATTCTACCCTTACAGAACCAACTAAATAACCATGCTGAAATTACTAAAAACCATTACCACAGATGCTGCACCATTAGATTTCTTATTGCTCAAAAAATCCAACTTTTAAAAAGTCTTCAGTTGGTTTATCCTTTAGAACCAATGTTAATTTGGTAATTTTGGCTAACTCAGCAACCTTAATGATCTATTCTTCCAAGTCAATGATTCAGTCCATTTCAAAGTTTGTGCAAACGATAGCCTTGCTGCTGTTATCATATATCAAAGCAGTAATCTGTATTTAATAATAATAATAGTTTTTATTTCTTACCCACCTGAAACAATCAAGACAGGGTACAGCAGTTTCCCGTTCTTTATCCAGAATTATCCAGCAATTAGGTGGCTAATAGTTTCATAAGGAAAAATCCACACTCATAGAAGACTTTCTAATTTCAACATGTGTCTTAATATTATTATAACAATGTTAGCCATGCCAACCAATTCTTAAATCATGCCCTTCAGGTTCCAGGAGTCTTACATCTCTAAGCATTTCAACCATTCTTTCAATCATACAAAACTACAGGCCTTGTAATACAATTTGATATTAGGGACTCCCAATCTACTCCTTTCCTTAGCATTGTACAGTGTTTTAAATTTTATTTTCAGTTTCTTTGCCTGCCAGATAACTCTGGAAATATTTTTCTGTCTTTCCACAAAAGGTATCCCATTTCTATTAATAGGGATCATCTGAAGAAGAAATTAAAAACCTTGGCAAAACATTTCATTTTATTACTGCAATTCTTCCCAAAGGGGTAAATGTAACTTTACCCATTTTTCTAAGTCTCTTTTAATTTTTTTCCAGACTTTTTCATAGTTAACATGAAATAAACTGTTACTCTTAGTGATTGTAACTCCCAAATATCCAATCTCTTTTTCAACTGTAAAACTTGAAAGAGCAGTTAATTCATGGTCCTCTTCTGAAGTCATATCAGCAATTTTGTTTTATTACAATTCACTTTTAATACCTTGATTTTTCCTGGAAGAGTTTTCATTGAGTCTAATGGGATTTGTGTCATTATCACAAGATCATTGCGTAAGCACTCAATTTATGCTGTTCTTTTTTTAAAAAACAAAAAAAACAAAAACAAAACTCTTGCCCCATAAATCCTGTTGTCTTGGCAGATATCTCTCATTGAGGTATCCAATGTCAAAATAAACAGTAAAGGTGAGAGGAGACAACCCTGTCTAGTGCCCTTTCATATTTCAGTCATTCTGGTTGCATTGCCATTTATTAAAATCTGGGCCTTTTCAGATGAGTAAATTGTCTTTGTTGCCCATATAATATTTTACCAAAGTTAGTTCTCTCCAATACTTGAAATAAGTAATTCCAGGAAATATTTCAAACACTTTCTTAGCATCTGTCTGTCTGTCTGTCTATCTATCTATCTATCTATCTATCTATGCACACACACACAGCCTTTAGGTCATTATGTTCCAAGAATTCAATAAAGTTCAAAACAGTTCTTATATTATTCTGTCATAGTCTTTTTAGAAACAAAACAAAACAAAATGCTCTGATCTTCATGGATATTCTGAGAAATATTTTTTTTCCGATCTGCTTGCCAAGGTGGTAGTAAATTCCTTATAGTCATTATTAAGTAGTAAAATAGGTCTATAATTCTTTGTTAGAATTCTGTACCTTCTTTATGAATCACTGTAATATATAAGCATTTCTCCAAGACTCTGGCATCCACTCTTTCTCTAATAACTCACCACACATCATTTTAATGGTTGAAGTAGCTCATCTTCAAATTTATTGTAATATTCTGCAGAGAGTCCATCTGGGCCTAGTATTTTTTCAGATTTTATCTTTTTTAATCTTTGAATAACCCTCTTGAAAGAGAAAGTCTAACATAATCTGGACCTTTGCTGTGTGGGACTTTTCATACCACACTTCCTGTCATATTCACCCCTCTCCACCTTTAGTCCCTGGTATGTGAAATGCTGCACAGCCTGAACCTGGAGCCCGGGAATTGTAAATTTCCTAATGCATGTGACTAAATAATGCTTCATAGCCTATGGCTCTCTCTCTCTTTTTTAAAAATTACATTTCTCAAGGATTCTTTGCACACTGATCTAGTAGCATTTCTCCTGTGATGCACAGGAAGAAGTGTTATTGAGAGAGGTTGCAGATGGATTTCATGTTCCTAATCACTGTTGCTGGGATAGGAAAAGCAAAGAGGGAAAGAGATGAACCAGCAAACCACTGAAGGTTTAGTAAAAAAATGGCTAGAGGCCCACTGGGGGGATGGCAATTATAGACAAACCTTTAGAGGGGAGTATAGTTGGGTTGTGTGTTTTCTTCTAGTCTGAATCAGACCTAGGGGAATTTGTATCTTATTGATCTCACAAATTCATTTGCATATATGTCTATCCATTAGAAATAAAAGAAGATTGTGTATATGTACACTAGGGATGTAAAGAAATTTTGAACATGTCTGCATGTCCAGAGCAGAAGTGAGCAAAAAGCCCTTTCCATCATGCCTTGAGCAGTTTGTGAGGATAAATTGACAGATAAGAGGCTCTTAAAGATTGATACTACACTGTTTTTTGGTTAAAAAGACTGGGAAATGATAATTTACAGAAGAGAGCAATTACAGTGTATTTATGTTTTATCTCTGAGTATTGCAAATATTAAGGTAGCTTTTCTTTTCCCTTTCTTTTTCTGTAAAGCATACATGGACTGCAGATAAGCTTTACAAAATAATGTAAATAACTGAATTTCTACCTATGCAATAAGTGAATTTAGAAATCACGGCAAAAAATACTTTAAGTGAACAATAGTTAAGAGTAAAGCCATTCAAAATTTTCTTTGGGCAGGATAATCAAGGAAATAATAATAATATCACATACTGCTCTAGCTAAAGCAAGACTGATTGTAGAGGTAACTATTTAAGAACAGAACATAGATCCAATTAAATTTGATGCAGAATTGCTGGACAATTACATTCATATTACTCTTTTGATAATTAATAACATTAATTCAAGAAAGGAAATTTTGATTTAGGATAAAGCTGTCTTGTTCAAAATATTGTAAAATATCTCTTAAAATACTGTGTAAAATACTGTGCTTGTAATTCTAATTGTGTGAAATATCATATGAAGTGAATTGTCATTTAATGTGAAATCTTAACATAGAGATTTAGAATATTGAAATGAATGACAACTAGAAACAGCAAAAAATCAACCCCAGAACATAACAAGAAGAGGCTCTGTCGAAATGCCAGCAAAACAAGATCAGTTTCAACTCTTATTGGAAGAAATGAGGAATTTTAAATTGGAAATGAGAGAAGAATTAAAGGAAAACAGAATTGAAACAAATGAGAATTTAAATAAAGGGCTTGATAAGGTCGATAAAAAATTGGATAATATCACAAAAGAGATAACGAACATAAAAGAAGATGTATCCATCTTGAAACAACAATATACAGAAATAGAAGACAAAGACTTCAAACAAAAAACAGATGAAAATTTGTTGCTTCTTCAGGAATTAAGGTATTGCGAAAATGCCTAAAGTTCCGGGGAATTCTGGAGACATCGAATGAGAATCCATATGAATCTTTCATTCCAACTTTAGCTGAATATTTAGAAATATCTGAGGAAGATATGCTAGCATAAACAGACTGGATTTTTAGAATCAATTCACATGCGGCAAAGGAAAAAACCTCCCGAGAGATGTGGTCATCTGCTTAATAAGATCAAGAACAAGAGATACAATCCTACAATCAAGTTACTCAAAGAAACTCATAATGAATGGCAATGAAATAATTTTTTTTAAAGATATCCCAACAGCTATTCTAAAACGAAGACAAATTTATAGATCTCTAACACAGGTCTTATTCAAATATAAAATAAACTACACATGGGACTGATTAGAAGGACTTTTTCTCACGTATCAACAAAGATACTATAGAATTAATACAAAAGAGAAAGCTGACAATTTACAAAAGAGAATACTAAGAGATAAAGAGAGGGAAATGGAAGAAAGAGGAGAAGAGAAGTATAGATAAAAGCTAAGAGGGAGGAAAAAACAGGAAAAAAGGAAAAGAAAAAAAATGAAAGAAACCAAGATAGAAAAAGAGACAGAGATAATTCTGCTTCAGAAGAGGAAATAGAAAAATTAGGTGCTGTACCAAAAAAAAAAAAAAAGTAGAAAAACAGGAAAAAAATAATTCTGAGGAAGAAGAAGAGGAACAAATCAGGGACAAAGTAAGAGAACACTCAGACGAAGAAGAGGAGATGGATCTAATTGCCTAACAACAATAATCTAAACAAATCAAATTTAAAAAAAAAATCAGGATGCACACAAAAATATGCTCCTGGAATGTAAAAAGACTAAATGCTTCTTACAAAAGGACAAAATTATTTCATTACCTGCAAAAAAAGAAATTTGACATATTATGCTTACAAGAGACCAAAATAAAGAAAAAGGACATAAAATATTTAATTAGGGCAAATATTTACATCTAACAATAATAAAAGGAAAGCTGGTGTAACACTATACATACAAAATAATATTCCTGTGAGAGAAAAATTCAAGGATGATGAAGGACATTTTTATCGGCGTGGAAGTTACACTACAAGGACTTAGGATCTTGATAATAGGAATTTATACTTCATTAGAAAATAAATCCAATTTCTTTCAAAATCTCCAAAATGTAATTGAAAAACAAAACAGCACTAACATATTAATAATCGGTGACTATAATGATGTAATAAATCCACAACATGACAGAAAATCAACCGGGAAAGTAAATAAAAATCAAGGGAAACTTCCAAGAACCTTTTAAAAGCTAACTGAAACATTTGATTAAAAAGATGTTTGGTCCACACTCTATGAGAAATCACCAGGATACACATTTTTCTCAACATAATATAACTCCTCATCCCGAATTGACCTGTTCTTAATTAGCAACCTCCTACTACCAAAAATTAAAAAAATGGAAGTTCTTCCGAGAATAGACTCAGACCATAGCCCTATCACACTAGAAATACACAATTCCAAACCAGAAACTAACTGGAGGCTAAATGAAAAACTCTTACAAAACGAGGAATTTATGCAGAAAATGAAAAAGGATCTGAAACAATTCTTTGAAATTAACATCAATGGTGAAACTAAAATGAAAACAATATGGAATGCAGAGACACTAACTACTCACTCAGTGAGGCAGTTATTCTTGTTCTGAATTATGTGCAATTAGAGAAAATGGCAAAAACAGGTCTTGCAAATATACAAATTCTCTTTCAGACCAGCCCCCCTCCATATTCATGTTTTCTTCAATCCAGTATATATATTCCAGTATATATATTATTGTTTTTTTACACTTTCCTCCAACATTTCACAGATGAAAATCAGGAAACATGTGTCTAGGGAGTTTATCACACATGGGATAAACCGGTGGCTTAAATGGGCATTAGCCAGAATATTTGCACAATTGCAATGAAGATTTTCTCACAAATCACAATTAAAAATGACTTATCCTGGGAATGATCAGAGAATAACCAGCAACAAATCATTCATGGGAAAATCCCATGAATGATTTGTTGCTAGTTATTTCCTGGTTATTCCCAGAATAAGTAATTTTAATAGTGATTGTGTGTTAAAATCTTCACTGTGATCGTGCAAGTATCACTGGATAATGCCTATTTAAGCCCCAAATTTTCCCTGATTATTTTCCATGTAATAAAGTTCTAAGCAAAATCAAAGTGTGCTCAAGATGATAAAAGGTAACAATGAGAAAGAACACTAAAGCTAGGAGAGGCTACAGTAGTTTATTTTTGTCTACAAGGAAGGGCAAAATTCTGTCTCTCCTGTTTTACCCTCTTATCTCCCCCTTCCCCAGTTAATTAAATGTAAACAAAGTTTGCAACAATTGTAGTAAGTTAAAGACAAAGGGGGGGGAGTAGGGGGAAAGAGAAACTAGGAAATTTTAAAAACAGCAGAAAAGTGGGATGACAGAGGATTAAGCAGAACTGCCACTACCAAATGGAGAACACACAAGCTAGGAAAAAGCTGCAGTAGTGTGCTTTTGCCTGAGATTACAGAGGAGGGCAAGATTCTGCCTTTTCTCTAACCCCCTCTCACCTTTCCTGATGTGTACACCTCTGCTTTCATGTGCTCACAGACAAGATTTGGATGGAATCAACAGGTCTGCCTTATAATAGTACAGGAAAATATCTGCAGAGTTCAACTGATTTTTAAAAACAATTCTGACCATTTGACATGACCTTCTCTTAATGAGAAGTGTTTAGATTTCCAGCCTCCTGTCTCTCTCATCAAGAAAAGTCATCATCTCAACAGCAAATATTTTAAATAAGCAAGGGGCAGAAGAGTTCAACAGACTCCTGACTCTTGGCCTTTCATCACCATCTGGCCTTCAGTAATAGAAATTCAGTTGCATCTATCTTCCCAACTGTGAATACAAATTGTTAAGGCGGGTTCTCATCCCAGAGCTTGAAGGGCAGCTAGTTTTACACCCTGACTGTGCACAAAATAACCTTTTACATATTAAAAGATCCTCAGGAGTATAATACTGCAGGGCATCTTTTCTTGTTAAAATGTCTGAGGCAAACGTTGCAAATAGTTTACCAAATACTGCTATGAGCTTTTACAGTCAAGAAAGACTACTTAGATGACTACAATTACTACATGCAGAGCCTTATATGGAAACATGAGCTCCCCAAGGCATTTTTATTCTGGTTTGTTGTATTACTTTAGGTGTATTGCATCTGTGAGATGTGGTTTTCTGCTTAAGAAGGGATGTAGAAAAGATACAAAGACTTTATCTGCATGGGTGAAAATCCCTGTTCCCACCTGGACACTGTTGCTGTCTCTGTGTGATCCATTGCGACTTCTGGTAAAATACCATCGGATTTCTTCATTAACCACACCTTGCCCTGGAGTTGACAAAGTCACAGAAAGCCCTGGTGTATCATGGTTAACCAGATACCATACCAATCCCCTTTCCCATGCTAAACAGTGCAGAAAAGGAAGATGGCCTGTTCCCAGATCTGTGGCTGCTACTTCCATACTTTCAGAAACTGTGTGGACAAGCCGGTTGACTTATCACTGCTTCTGCTAAGAGTGGGCTCACCCATGCAACCAAAGAGGAGAGAGGGCTGGGGTTGGCTGGGGTTTCTGGAAAAGAAGTGGCAGTGCATCAGGCAGCCTGTCCATAGAGATCCTGAAGATTTGAAAGTTAACACCCATGGTTCCTGGGATAGTGGATGGCGCAACATCAGTGTGGCTGGTCCATGTGAACAATGCTCCACTTATGCACTGGGTGTGACCTGGTGCATATAGCCACCATCGAGGCCAATCGAGGGCTAGTTATAAAGTATAATGCTCCAGATTGGCCCTGGATTTATAACCAGTGCAGACAGGTCTTTAGTTTCAGGACTGAAAGAGATTATTTTATTCTCACAATAAACCCAATGCATTTCAGCCTAGTAATATTTAATGTCCTTCTTCTGGGACTGATAAAAGAAAAAAAGAGCGACGACACATAAACAACAAAAATTATAACAGGATTATCAATTTTGTGTACATCTATCTTACATCAAGATGTATGTAAAATGTATCAACTTTAAAAATGCCCATTAATCCAAATAAAGTAGAACATATACAAAATATTACTTACAGTGCAACTTTAAAACTTCCTGCAGAGATTAAAAAAAGAATTTTTCCAGACCTTATGCCTGGCAATTGATAGTCTGAGGAAGCAGAGCATTGTACTGTTCCATTTTTTCACAGTGTGTACCAAGGACATCCTTATCATAGCAACTCAGCAGCAGAATGGAAAGCTGCGGGGGGGGGGGGGATGTGAAAATAAGTTTTAAAGTAAGTGGATGTACTCTAAGTCCACATTTAGACTATGGGGGACTAACATGTCAAGTGTTTATATCTAATCCATTTTTTTTCTCAGTCTGGAAGAAAAGTTTCTCTCAAGCACTCAAAAGCATGGATCCTTAAAGGACTGATCATTATCCAGAAAATGGTCAACCAAAGAAGCACCTCATCTTTTGTTTGTGGCTTTACTGAGGTGTTCCCCATAGAGCATTAGTAAGGCTCTAGATGTATTTCCCTATATATAATTTGCTGCAGGGACACCTGATGGAGTGCTAGAGGTTTACAGTTGTTTTAGGGTGTGTGTGTTTTAATTAATATTCACAAACACTGTTATCTTGAATGTACTTACAGTAAGTACAATGGTCACATGGGTGATGACCTCTCTGGGCTATTGCTGATGGTAGACCATTCGGATGGTCATGCTAATGTGTTCTGAAACCACTTCTTATAAAATGTCACAAATGGTATGAGTTCTCTTATAAAATTAAAGAAATTACAAGAAATGTAGTAAGAAAGGTAATCAACTCAAATAGATTGAATTAGTGAATGAAAAAGGTATGAATGACAGTATGATTGATGGCAAGATAGAATTATTGTAGGAATGTATAGTAAGGTATGAATGATTGAATAACAGTTCCGTTTACTTATATATGTTCTCAAGATTCTTGGTAGATAATATGGTATTATAGGAAGAATTCTAAGGGACATTAATGTGATCTCAAATATTCTAGATATGTATATTTTATGTTTTAAAAGCTAATAAACAAAATAAAGCAAAAACAAAAGCTATGCGTTCTTTTAAAAGAAAAAAGGGGCTTTTCCAAGTACCATTACGTACTACAAGATGTGCCAATATTTCCTGATACTACTCTGCAGTTTTTGGTTTATGCTATCATAAGTCAAACTGTACTTTATTCTGGAGTTAGCTTTACTTTCCTGTTTTTGGAAAAGATCAATGTATGTTGTCTATGCAGTCCTGCTGAAACTGTTGTTAATGACAGGGTCTGGGTAGCCTCTGTCCTTTAGCTGGCAGCTGAGTAACCTTGAGTCATCTAAAAACTCTTCCTCCCATGTACACTTTCATTTAGTTCTCAAGAACTGAGTATATGGTAGATTATTGCTCAGAAATTTAGAGTGTGAACTGTCAAGACCTAGATAAGAATTTTAATCATTAGGGTTATATGTATGTGTGTGTGTGTGTGTATATATATATATATAGAGAGAGAGAGAGAGAGAGAGAGAGAGAGAGGTTCATATTTTAATACTTGGTATAATAATCAATCAAAAATGAATTACTAATGTTTCCTGTTACATTGCATGTGTTACAGCTGTGCATCTAGGATCCCTCCCCACGGTTCTAGAGTTGTTTTGAGATAATATGAGATAACACGTAAGAAAATGGACAGGTGAGTCACTTGCACATTTTATCAGTCTGCTTGTTGGAATGTTGAAGGAACACTACAATTCTGTAATTTGCTTCACTAGCAGTTATTCATATGATCAGTTTTCAGGCCCATATGTATCACATCATGCTTAGCATGGCACACAGTGTGATGGTTATTGTATTTAGGACAAGCTATGTATGTGCTTTTCCTCACAGCATGACATCTAGGACCACATTGGCCAACTCAGAGAGAATGATGGGTGAGTGAGTGGAAGTGCCCAACATGCTGTATAATTAATAATAATCAAAACTAAAATTGGCTATCTGTAGCTTCACAGAGGAGCTGAATGATGAAAATGTTTGTATTTCCTTCTTTTAAAAAATAATGAAAAGTATAACTTTCAAAAATGAAATGCCTTTTCTATGATTAGAGAAGTTATCATCTCAGGATAAAAATTCTAAGATAGCAACTTCTAAATCTTTTTGGTACAAACATGAAAAAGACTACAAAGAAGACCTGCATGAACTATATAACTTTGAAAAGAGAGCTAATCGTCCTCTCTCCAACCTCCTTACAACCTGGCTCTTGAATATCAAATGAAAAGACTTATTCCAGTGCTCCAAAATACTTTCAGTACAATCCACTGAAGCTGAAGAGTCCTATTTATAGACCAGTGATTTTTCTCAAAGCTGAAACTTAACAGTTACACATTCTTAACCCAGAAATATCAATATTGAGAGATTTGAGTTTCTTATTCATATTTTGAGGTTTTCAATAATAGTGGCTTTGCTATATTGACTGCTGAAGCAAAATGGCATATGTTCAGAAGCTCTGGTGGTGCAGTGGTTAAATACTTGTACTGCAGCCACTCACTCAAAACCATAAGGTTGCAAGTTCAACACTAGTAAGGGCTGAAGCGTGACTCAGGCTTGCATCCTTCCAAGGTTGCTAAAATGAGTACCCAGATTGTTGGGGGCAACTAGTTTACAGTTGTAAACCACTTACAGACTGCTTATTTCAGTATATAAATGAAGCTGCTATTGCTAAGTTCTGAACTCTAGAGTTTTCATTGTTTTTGTATTTTATAACAAAATGGAAAGGCCACAATTTATCAGGTGTTTTAGAGCAGTTCATCTGAAATAGTGTGTGTATGTGTGTATGAAAGAAGTCCAGCCCAAGAATTTCAGTTAGAGGAATGAATATGAGCAACAAAATTCAAGAAGCAAGTAAGGGCCACACTACAAGGGCACAAGATGAGGTAAGTAAGGGCGTATGAGAATTGGGATAACAAATGGTACATGCTGCTTAGCACAAGAAGCCATTGAAAGGTATATTGCAAAAGAGTGAGTAGGAGGGGAAGAATAAATGAAGGAAGGGACAGAAGGGAAAACATATAAGCAAGGGCAAGAATTGTCAGGTTATAAGAAGCAAGAGAGGTAGGCATGATAAAGAGCAGGGTGCAAAAGGGATGAATATGATCTTACTAGGTGAAGGAGGGAGGGCTAGAGTTGTAGATGAATCAGCAGCATGTTAAAAAAAAAGAGAAGGGGCATGATGGGGAAGAACATGGCTGGTGAAAGGAGGCAAGGCAGCGGCACCTGAGATCCCCTACATGGAGGGAAACAGTGACATTCATTGCTCCCATGCTCTGCCTCTTGAGGCAGCCACCTCATATTACTAGTATGGAGAAAGATGGAGATGGGAAAGGACAAGATGAGAATGTAGCTTATTAAGGTGCATATTTGATGCAAATTTTAGATAATTTTTAGGTAAAGAATCCAAAGAACAATAAAGAAAATATAAAGTATGTTTGGATGGAGTAATTCCACATTCATTTTTCCTGGGGATATGGTATAGGCATTTGAACTGTTCACTCAGACATGTGTCCAACTTAGTTAAATGAGCATAAGAGAGCAAAGCTTTTTATCTCTAAAATGTAACCTCTACTGGAAAATCAAAACAGCAGCTAGAAGGGTGAGGAGGCAGGAAAGATTTATGTCATGGAGAAGTACAAGGATAGTGCTAAGGCAAGTGAAATATTCACTCCTGTGCATAACATTCTGTTTTCTGCACAGAAAATGCTGTGATTGAGGATTTGTTCCGCTTAAAATTCATGGATTGTTGACTTATTATTTTATTTTCTTATATCCCGTCTTTCTCCCAATACAGGGACTCAAGGCAATTGTACAGTAAGCAGCATTGTTTGAACAGAAAACAGTATTTTCTGCACAGAAATTAATACTTCTGTGTTAAAATATTATTTTATGCATGATAAACAATCTCATGCTACCATCAGATATGTATATGTTCTTAATGCTGCACACCTTGCTAACAATAAAGAATCATAGCACTCAACTGCACAAGGAAATAATGTAAAGCATGCTTCTTGGTTTTATCGATTGACTTCATGTGTTCCTTGTTCCATATGGAGTTCTAAGTTTTCTGATCTATAACAAAACAAAGGCTGTCTATAACAAAACAAAGGCTGTGTTGAATGTGAGGTATTTATATTAAGCAAAGTGCAGTAGAGTGGGTGAAATATATGCTCATGAGAGATACGAGGATGCTCTGGAAAGGTAGAAACAAAATTTAGTTTTATTGTTTCAGAAGATCCATCTTAAGATAGGAAAGGAGATAGACAAAAAAAGTAGAACTCTTGTTCTTGTGAGGTTTCACAGCATTTCTGATTTATGGTGATCTGAAGGTGAACCTATAACAGGATTTTCTTGGCAAGATTTGTTCTGAGGGCTTTTACCTTTGCTTTCCTCTAAGGCTGAGAGAGAATGTGACTAGTCCACAGTTAACCAGTTGATTTCCATGGCTGAGCTGGGATTTGAACACTGGTCTCAACAGTGCCAAAACCATTAAACCATGCTGGGTCACTATATTTTATGCTATACTTCATTACAAAATCCACTAAAAGCTGTCTAGTGTGAGGGAAAGTTGGCACACATTATCAGGATCAGAGCCCCATGGCTGTTCCCAAGAGAACAAAGAGATTAGCTTCTTGAAGAAGGGGGAAAGGGAGTGAACTCACCAGGTAAGAAGGAAACAAAAGACTTGAGTACATAGACCAAAGAAAAAGACAGAGACAAAACAAAGAGCAAGGGTTGTTAGGTTCCCCTCTCCCACTAATTACTTTAGATAAGCATTGATGCCTCTTTGCTTCCAACATCCTCTTGGGGCACTATGTTAGGACAAACAAAAGTCAGACAAAATATGATGCCTTTGAGCAGCCAGTTTTTTTCAGTAGCTTGCTATGTTATGTACCAAGAGGATTCTAGCTCAAGATCTTGGATTCTACTCAAGATCTTCCCCCCAGATATACCTAACTCATACAGAATGTCTGATCCAGTATGGTCAATGGTAAGGGATGTTGGCATGTGAGTCCAACATCAGGAGGGCCACAAGATTTCCATCCCTGATCTAACTAGTCTTGCTCTATTTATAGTTGATTATTAATTTGGTAAAATACACCATTTTGCCCTATTTTATTTTGAAAGACATAACGGTATGCCTTTCTTGTGCTTAATTTATGTTTCTAACTTTATTGGGGTCAATATTTGTTTTCATTTCTCAGAGAGTATGGTAGCCTCTGAAAGGTTTCATTTTACTTAGAAAAAAAAAAGTCTGACATATGTCTAAAATACCCCCTACATGAAAATTACAGCACTTTAGAGGATACTCTTTTGGTGTGAAATGTCTTCTGAGTTAAACATAGCTGTAATTTGAAGCTGTAATATAATTTCTTTATATTAAGGTGAGCTCATACTTGCTGATCATACAATATCAGACATGCACACAAAAACTGGTAACCTTGAAAACAAAAACATGTGTGATGGACTCTCCTTTCAGAAATGGGACACAAAAAGTAGGAGTAACTAATTGGGATAGGTAGTTTTCAAACAAGTAGCTATGATAGTCTCTTATATCATAAAAAGGTGGAAAGAAATGGAGGGGGGAAGAAATGTGATAGCATCTTTAAGACTAACTGGTTTGTATACAGATCAGAGAGCATTTTGAACCCAGGGAAACTGACTTTTATTCCTCTCACACATCAACATTAACTAACCACTGTAAAAATCTGAAAGACATATACAGCCGTTTGAAAATTTATGGCATAAGGACATAATTTCAATCTTTCTGGATCCTATTACATTCTATCCCACTCCCACAATTGTGCTTTATATGCTTTATACCTGAGGCCTTAGTAGCACTTGCTACTGCATCCAAAAAAGTGGGTTTATATGCTGTCATATTTCAATTTTTTACTCCCATCCCTTCTACCTTTTTAACTGAGATGGGCAGTGTAAAACAGTTAATTGAACTAAATCAAAGTTTTACTAATCTAGACGTGGAACTTTTTCTGGAAAATATATCTCGGTTTTTCTAAGGAAAATATATCTTAGTTTTTCTAAAGAAGCCAAGGATTCTTTGCACTCTAGTCAGTTAGATACTTTCTCACTTTTCCTACCCTGAAGATCTTAAGTACAAACAGATGAATCATCATTCATTTTTGTCATACACTTACTAGCAATCAATAGTTCTCTGAGGGAGACAATTCATCCTTTATCCGATAGCTGGCTGCTGAATTCCCTCTTTGACCTGTTTTGCACATACACCATCAGACCAACAACACATAGATTAATTTTAATTTCAACCATAGTTTCCAGCTTCATCAATGTCAGATCTCTACAGGGAAGGCAAGTTATGTTTTGCCACTTTTGTTTATCAGTACCACAGTGCATCAATATCTGAGATACAATGGAGCCTAAAGAATGAAGATGAAGAGCATTATCTAGAGAAGTGAAGGTCAAATTATAAGACGATAAACAATAATACTTCTAGTCCCCAGTTTTTAACATTTCAATAGATGCATATCTGTAGTGGCCAGCATAGAATCACAGAATCATAGAGTTGGAAGAAACTAGAAGGGCCATCCAGTCCAACCCCCTGCCATATAGGAACACACAATCAAAGGATCCCTGACAGATGGCCAGCTTCTGTTTAAAAACCTCCAAAGAAAGAGACTCCACCACACTCCAAACAGCTATTACTGTCAGGAAATTCTTCCTAATGTTGAGGTGGAATCTTTTTTTTTTTAATGGAGCCTCTACTCCAGCCTCAATATGACACTCCCTCAAATATTTAAACAGGTCTATCATATCACCTCTTAAACTTTCAAGAGTATTACAAGAACTGGCAAATGTAATCTCAGAGTCATTTGCAATAATTTTTGAGAACTCCTGGAGAACCGGAGTAGTCTCAGTAGACAGGAGGAGGGCAAACATTGTCACCATCTTAAAAAAAAAGGGGGGGGGATCCCAACAATTATCACCCAGTTAGTCTGACATCAATACCAGGAAAGATTCTAGAGCAGATCATTAAACAGAGTCTGTGAACATTTAGAAGGCAATGCTTTAATCACAAAAAGTCAACATGGGTTTCTGAGATACAAGTCATAGAATCATAGAGTTGTCATGCCAGACTAATCTGATCTCCTTTTTTTTGATAAAATTACCAGTTTGGTAGATGAAGGGTATAGTGTAGATAAAGCATGTCTTGACTTCAGCAAGGCCTTAAAGTCCTCCATATATTCTTCCAAACAAGCTAGTAAAATGTGAGCTAGACAATGTAACTGTTATGTGGATCTGTAAATTTCTCGTCATAGGTCATGGTTTCCAGATCCTTCACCATTTTAGTTGCCCTCCTCTGGATATGCTCCGATTTAAATTGTGGTGCCCAGAACTGGACACAGTATTCCAGGTGAGGCATGACCAAAGCAGAATTCAGTGGCACTATTACTTCCTTTGATCTAGACACTATACTTTTATTGATGCAGCCTAGAATTGCATTGACTTTTTTAGTTGCTGTATCACACTGTTGACTCATCTTCAATTTGTGGTCTACTAGGACGCCTAGATCCTTTTCACATGTAGTCTTCTTAAGCCATATTGGGCTGACCTAGACTGGCAAAAAGGGGTGTGTTCATGCCTGCATGAAAGTGTAGCCTTTAGATGACCCACACTGAAAGTTTGGCATGAACACACTTCTTTTGCATTTTAGTGGGGAAAAAGCAGCTTTAAAAAGGAGCTGCTTTTCCCAGCTTCTTTTTAAAAACGGTGTAACTGCGCAGCTGCGTCTAAATGCTGCAGTGCAACTGTGCAGTTTTTTAAAGCTCCCAAACCCTAGCTCCAGCCCCAATCCGAACCCTAGACATGTGCAGTAGGGACTCTGGGATGCAGTAACTGTTATGCAACTGTGAATAAAATGTGAATTCATTCATAAAATAAAGTTTATTCATAAACTTAAATTGTAATGGATTTAATATATTTTTAAGGGGGAGGGGGAAGGGATGCAGTTTGTTTTATTGATGTAATAGTATTTTAATGTGTAAGCCGCTTCAGTTGATCTCTAAGGGGTGGGGTAATAATAATAATAATAATAAATAAAGGGGTTCCTTCATGGTGCACCAATGCAACTGTGCACTTTAAAAAGGGAAGCAAAACCACAGTGGTAATTTGACAGATCTTCATAACTGCACAGTTCATGTGTGATGTAGCTGCGCAACTGCGCAGTTCGCAGCTGGCAATACAATTGCCTGTATGATATACCGGTGCAACTGCGCAGTTCTTAGCCAGCAACAACAACACAAAAAATTAAAGGTTCAGTGCGGCCAAAAGCCCCATTCATTTGCCACCCGTGCAGCTGCTCTGCCTGTTTTTCTAGCATCCTGACAGCTTCCAATGTAGTTGCTGAGCAACAGAAAAGACTTCAGATAAGTCATCCCCACACCTCCTCAGTGTAGCTGCCCTATGCCTTTTTATTACACACCTGGGACTTGCAGTGCAGCTGCTAAGTATTAAGGAAAAGGCAACTTCATGTCGCCCTTTCCTGCCAATCTAGTTATGCATTTCATTTTTTTTCTGCTTAAGTGCAGTGCCTTAGATCTCTCCCTAGTGAAATTCATTTTGTTATTTTAGACCCAGCTTTCTAATCTATTAAGGTCATTTTGCATTTTGATCTTTTTTTATGGGGTGTTAGCTGCTCTTCCTATTTAGTGTCATCTGAAAATCTGATAAGGATCCCCCTTTTTGCTTTATTTAATTTTCAGTCATTTAACAATGTGTTTCAGAGGTGACTATTATATTTTTAGATGGGGTGAGTGAGTAGTGGGAGAAGATAGGTAGGTAAATTGGTGAACATCCTGAAATCAACAATTGTTGTTAACTGCAGTCAGTCTCCAAGAAAAGGGACCCCAGGGGTGGAAGTAACCACAGGATCATTGTGTTGATTTCTTAAAGTATGGAATATCTTTAATTATTTTAGTTTCTTTATTGCCTACTTTGCATTTATGTAAATTCTCCATGACCCTTATTTTTACTTGCTTAATGTTCCATAGGAAGCATACTTAGCACTTTCTCCTTTGAATTTCCTCTGTAATTGTTCCAAGTCTTTGTTGTTTTCTTTTAGTAGTATTGGTGTTATCTGTACAACTCAGATTGTGGATATTCTTTCCTCCAGTCTTCACTCCTCTAAATCTGCTCTGCATATGATATTTTCTACATACACAATGAATAAATAGGGCGATGGAATGCATCCTTGCCTAACCCCTTCCAGCTGGGAACTATTCTACATCTTTGTATTCTGTTCTGATGGTAGCTGCTTGTCCTGAATACAATCAAAGGGACAATCAAATGTAGTGGGACACCAGTTCTTTAAAAGCAACCCATAGCTTTTCGTGATCTATGCAGTCAAATGTTTTGCTATAGTCTGTGAAGCACATGTCGATTTTTTCCCCTGGAATTCTCTGGCACACTCCTTTATTTGCAATGTGATCCCTAGGGCTTCTTCCTTTCCTGAACTCAGTTTACAGGTCTGGAATTTTTCACCTGATATAAAATAGGAGACTTTGCTGTAGAACTTTGAGCATGACTTTGCTTGTGTGAGAAATTAATGCAATAGTCTTGCAGTTACTGCAGTTTTTTGTGTCTCCTTTTGGGGGGATATGAATGTATATCAAGCATTTCCATTCTGTGGGCCATTGAATTGTTTTCCATATTTGTAAGCAGATTTTAGTAGAACTAGAGTGGATTTTGTCTCTGTAGATTGCAGCAGTTCTATTACTATGTCATCTGTTCCTGGTGATTTATTCCTATCACTTGCTCTAAGTGCAGCTTTCACTTCACTTTCCAAAATTCCTGTTCATATGATTCTTCGTCCCATGTGTCATCATAATTTCATCTCTTTTATATAGCTCTTCTGTATATTGCTTCAATCATCTTTTTTATTTTATATCATCATAATTTCTACATTTCCCAGGTTTGGTATAAAATCTTTGTGCAAAATCATTATCATACGTATGTAAGCCCATCATTAGCATCATATTGTATTCTTGTTGGTATAAATCTGTTGAAGCAAGCTCCCATGTTTGTTTTCCTTAATTATTTTAATTGAGGGATTGATTAGACACACATGTCTACATTGTTGTATATTTATCACAGTTAATTATTCCTATTCCCACTTCCTTCAATATTTGTCATCCTACGTTTTGTACTTGATCTCCAATACTTGAGCACAAAATACCCATGAAGTGTATTAGTTAATGAAGCATGCTTACTTTCAGTCAGTAATAAGTGATTAAAATTAATAGACATGAAAACAAAGGATTATAAATTAGAATTAAAAATATAGTTTTGAAAAACAAACATATTATCTCTTTGGAGGATGAAAAAGCTTTTATTGATTTGTTATTGTTTACATGATCACTTGCCCTGAGTGAATCGTAGATCTCTTGATATTGTCAGATCTTTTTTTAAAAAGTAACATGTAGATTTACTCCTTGACTTTCAGGGGTGGAATTGAGTTCAGTGGGTTTTTATCCCTAAATAACTGTCCAGTAGGATTAGTTAACAACAATAGTATAATAAAACTTCAGGCTGAGAGAAGCTGGAAATGAGAACAAATTGCATTTGTAATATTTGGTGGATGGTCCCTCTCTTACTTATTTCAAGCCCCCTTCAAGATGGGTTTGATTTGAAGTGGAGTTCACACCCCAGTTCCACTTCTACACAACCTCCCCTACCATGTCCCTATTTCTTCATCATAAAGGAGAAAAAAAGAAAGTAATAGGTGACATTAAACCAATGATCAGGAACCTTTATATTCAGAAAGGTCAGGATGGGTTAGGACAGCTATATGGGAGAAGGAGGGAGAATGAGTACATTACCTCTCAAATAAGGTTTCTGTCCCCAAATGAAAATTTCCTTCAGTCCCAATTTTTTAGAATGGAACTCTTACACATGGGAAAAGAAAGGTGAAATTGATTGGGAGAGTAGCGTTTTTCACTGTGCTGCTTCACATGACATCACCATTCTCTTCCCAAGGGATGGTTATGAAAGCTACACCTGCTAAGAAGCTATTATTGATTGCACTTGCTCACATCTTAATGTTAATAAAAAGTGTTTTCATATCATATCTTATTTATATCTGAGTAGTCATTTTGTCCAGACCACAGGTGCATCCACACTGTACAAATAATGCAATTCAACACTTCTCTGTGGCCTGAAGTGGGATGCAGTAGGCGCCCGCTCCCGAGGGGAGAAAGGGGCTGCCACCATAACCCTTTTCCCCTCGGCCTACTTTGCGCGGCCGTGTGAAGGTTGCGCCAAGGATGTGCACGCCAAGAATGAGCTCCGTTTTGGAGCCTCTTCTTGCACTGCAGAAAGGGCACCATAGGGGCCCTCCTGCGGCACCATGATGTCATAGCAGCGCGAATGTATGGATGGCTTGCTGTAAAGATGGCACCATCCATATGTGTTAGGGGTGGGGAGCGTGCCATTGCTGTGTGCTCCCCAGCCCTCATAACACCCCAGTGATGGTCCTTTTGGTCCTTCTGTACCGGGCCTTAGAACTCTAATTTAATCCTTAATTTCAGTTTTTTTTAACTCTTTTAAAATTTTCTTAAAAATCACATCTTACAAACTTTTCTCTTTAAGCACATGAAATTATGTAAATGTAAATATATTTAGGCTGTGTGTATAATAGTATGATTTTAATTTTGCTAGTTGCTTATGTCACAACTATTGCAATTGCATTCAGTGATATATGGCAATGTTGATTTATGAGTAACATTCATGCAAAAATACATTATTAAGGATTTTGTATGGTGTGGTATTGGAGGGGGTCAGGGGGAGGTGACACCATGAACTACAACACTGGGCAACACCAACCCAATTGATACCACTGGGTGGGACTTATTAGCAGCTAGAGCCTGACCTAGACACAGGGGGTGAGATCTTGCAGTAGCCACAACCTGACATAGACACAGATAGAGATATAGACCTATTGGTGTCGGGCCTGGCTGAGCATCAACAAGAGAAGGAGGGGTAGAAACACTCTGCACATTTATTTCTAAAACAGTTCGCAATCAATCAGCCAGCACCTGCAGGAGTCTACTAGACTATAAATAGCCCAGACCCTCAGGAATCTGTTGCTGACAATTGAGTCCCTTGGTAGAAGCAACATCCTGTGCTTCTGTTTGTGCACTAGAACTTGCTCTTTTTATTGATGTCACTCTTGGAATTTCCCTTTGGAATGTTGCCTGGACTAATCTTTGAACTGTGTATGATGAGGACTGAATTGATTTCACTGCTTTAGTCTCCTTGCTGAGAACCATGCTTCTTCCCATGTTTATATCCACTGTGTATCTGCTTGTATTCCTTTTCTGAGAATCTGGTTCTTTACTGAGATCAAAACAGGGCAAGCACTTGCTGAAATCCTCTTTTCTACACAACCATTAAAGGTACAGAAAAACTTACCCCAATGCTGTTGGAGGGTTCGTGCTGTGCCAGGTTTCCTCTGGGCCAGTATTGGGGCTTTTGAGGCAGCTTGGAGCCTTTTATGCCATAAGTCTCACAATGGTACCACCATCACAAAACTTTGGATGAGATCTGGAGCAAAATATGCCAAATCTCAGGGGAAGTCTTGCTAGACCAGAAGTCTTGCAAGCCTTTGAACAGGATGTTATGGGCATAAATTCTGTTTCACTAGTTGAGGTTTTTCAAGATTCTCAATGAACGCTCAAAAAAGCACAGAGAGATCAGGAGGTAGTGAGTTGTGTATTGTTATTTTGTTAGATACCAGTACTGCTGCTTAATTAAATAGAGAGTCTTTTTTTTTAATTCCACTTGAATTCTTTTGTTTTCTTTTCATTGTCCCAGGCTGTTCCAAATCTATTCTTAAGTTTGAAGAACACTTTGAGCTATAAATAAAAATCATTCAGTATCTTTCAGGGATTAACCACATATATAATGAGATTTATTTGCTACAAATGAAACTGTTTTGAATACCCCCCCCCTTTCTCCCTCTCCCTCTCACCATCTTCATTGTTGTTTTATTGTTATGGTTAGCATTATTACATCACATTTTCTACTGGTCCTAGTTTTTACTCCTTCTTGGACTTATCTGCTTTCTTGGCATTTTTGAGTGTGCAGGTTTAATGAAATACACTTACAGCAGCAATTTTTCATTGAGTTATACACTCAAGTTATGTATTTATTGGAAAGTTCTGTTTTATTCCATCTCTTGAAAACGGGCAATAAAACTGTGCTCCTTAGGCAGTATGTTTAAACTTGGCATGTTATTTCCTGCTTCTTTGGATTCTTAGGTAAAGATTACACATCATCATCCATTGGGGCCTCATCACATTTGAAATATAGTTGAGTTAATAAAAGTCGAGGCCCTTTCTCTTGAAATGTTCCATATAAGTAGCAGCAGGTATTGTTCTTTTCCAGTTCCTATATAATTTTATGTCCTGTGTGTCACACATGTACTTCAGTACAGTGAATGAGGAATTAGTCAAGAGACCTTGCAAGGCACATTAATAGCCATTTAATTGATCAGTGACACAACTGGGCCATTTCAATCCAAGAAGTGTGCACAAGCAAAACTAAAATAACAATTTCATTGAATGAAATGAAGTAATAACATGTCTTCTTCTGGTTTAAATTCAAATATATATGCTACCATCTTTTAAGCCTATATTTCTACTTTTCATTTATTATGGTCACAGAGCAATCAACATTTTAAGCATGAAAAGTACTATTGTACAATTTCATTTCTACAACCCAGTCTTTTATTTAGAAACTGCTTCATGAAGATCCCAAATTGTTTGTGCTAGTTCAAAAACAGTTTGGGGAATCTGGCATAAAGGTCATAACTGCTTGTGTAAACATGACATTTCCTCTGAGATTTGCCTTTCAACTGCTATTTTGCCCAACATGACTCCTAAACTAGTCTTCTCTAACTTGTTGCCTTCTAGACGTTTTATACCATAACACACATTACTCCTGATCATTGGCCAGACTGTTTGGGGCAGATGGGAATCCCAGTTCAAAAAGTTTGGAGGGTTCCAGGTCAAGAAATGCTGCCTTAACAAGCTGCTCCTGAAGTCTGCTGGCATATGGGCAGCATGTTCAGTGTCCTATATTTTTTGTAGCTTCTGAAAAGGAAACCGGGAAAAAATGGGTGGCAAATGAGATATGTATGCATCATACACTATTGTTTTGAATATTGCTAAAATCTAGTGGAGCAGTATTAAAGAAGCTACATAGTCTCTGAAGATGCCAGCCACAGATGCTGGTGAAATGTCAGGAACAAACTCTTCTAGAATATGGCCAGATAGCCCTACCCCCCCCCCCCCCAAAAACCCCACATAGTCAAGCCTTCCCATTTTGTCACCTGCTGTATTATAAAGAGATATGTGCAAAAAGCCAATGGGCTTTTCAACCTCTTAAGCAAAGTCCATTTTATTCCCATCTCCAAAGATTGGAAAACTCTCTAGGTGACATTCAATCAAACACAAAGAATTTATGCTAGAAAAATATTGGCAACACCACACTGTGAATGAACACAATATTTTAAATGTACAGATATCCATCTCTTTGTGTTTTTCCCAAACCCTGGGGTGAGTGCAAGGTACTGTGGTGTGCAAACAGCAGCACAGACATCTATTCACACACCTGGTGCTCTACCACCCCCCTTTCCCAATGCTGAACAGTGCAGGAAAAGGGGATCACCTATAACCTGGTCTACACCCGCAGGAGCTCCATGTATAGGCTATATGGTGTGTCACTGCTTTTCCTGAGGGTGAGCACACCCATGCAACCTATTAAAAAAGAGGGGAGAGGGAGCCTCCAATTACATGTGATCAAAGGGTCCCTCCACCATATCTTCTTGTTGGCTGCATGGGCAAGTCCACCCTCAGGAGAAGCAGTAGCTATAGGGACAGGAGATGGGCCTGCCATACCACTGTGAGATCAGTCCAGCTGGCCTGTCCAATGCTGTGCCATCATCCCGGGTGCATCCCAGTGTATGTGACCACGATCATGTCCAATCCAAGGTCAGATTTGAAGCATAATGCTCTAGACTAGCCTCAGTCCACACTGGTTTTATGTCTTGAGTATACAGATCAGACAGTGGTAAATTTGTTGTTTTAAATATGATATAAATTGGGTGTTTCCTCTACTCACAGAAGACATCAGTTTATTGCATCTCCTTTCTGCTTCTCAGCGAGCATCACACCACATTCTAAAATTCCCTTCCACCATTACATGTGGCTCTTCACCAGCCTTGGCCTTGGGCAATATCTTTCCTCCTGCCTTTGTCTCCCAATGATCATAGTTAAAACTGAACTTGTCACTTCATCTCCGTTCCCACAACCTTTGTGTTTCTGTTTGCTATTTACACACTCAACCTGCTCATTCATAGCTATAAATGTTTGTTCCTATGCACTTCATTCCATGCGTCTGATGTAGACTTAAATCTACAAAAGCTTATGCTACCAACTTCTTTCTCTCAAGTGGTCTTAAAGGTGCTGCAAAATCCCTTTGCTATCAGAAGAAAAGTTACTGATCTTTTTGAATCAGCTGGCACTTTATAGCAATCACTCCAGCCAACATGCAGTCTCTAATTTGGGAATTGTGTTGTTTTTCTTGTTTTGAATAAGTTGTTCTTCCCCTTGTGTGTCATGGTGAAATAAGAAGGAGTAGATTGGTGCAGGGCATCAGCATAACATTCTCCCCACGTTTATTTCACTTCTATCAGAAAAAATATGAGAGTTCATCAGAACATGCAATCTACTTTCATTCATTGCTTATTTATGAAAAGCAATGCCCTGTGCATTATTTAAAAACTGTCAAGGCTTGGGAGGTTGCTTCGAAAGTCTAAAGCTGTTCTCCACCCTTTCTGGATATTAAAAGCAGTAATAAGCACTAGTGATATTCCCCAAAGAGAGGAATCTAGTAAGGTATTATATCCACAGAAACACCCATTATTGTGATCAAATAATTGATCACAGTAAGCATGTTGATGCAAACTAAAGCCATGTAAAGTATAAATAAAATCCATTTCCGATCATATTTATTTTAATTATCTACCAGGTCAAAAGATATTTGTAATAACTAGTCTATTATTTGTTGTCTATGCTTTTTACCTTCAAGAACCTAATAAAAATGAAAGAGGAGAACAAAGGATGCAAGGCATATTAGTTGGACGTAAATAGGAAAGTAGGTCAGGAAGTACATCAAGTATGACACTTAAAGCAATGGAAGCCAGTGGGGACTCCCAAAGATGGAAAAGTGAGTGAAAATGTAAAATACAATGGAGATGCTAATTGGAATAGGAAGTTAAAAGCAGTATCTATACTTTGACGAAACTGAACCAGCACAGGTCTTTTTAAATTTTTGATTTATTTACTTTCTGATTTGCATTTTTTTACCTTAAATATCTCCTAACAGCAGTTTTTAGTATACCCTAAAGCATGTCCTAGCAAATGCTAAGTATCATGTGCTGTAATGAACCAAGTATTAGAGCAGTGGCTTTACCTTAGGCAGTTTGCAGTCATATATGTGGTGAGGTGGGGCTTTTGGAAGTAAGAAGGAGAAAGGAAGTGAGAGTGCTGCACTAAGTTACATTAAAAGTTCAGCTCCATTTAAGCAAATAAGTGGAACTGGCATCCTACCATGCCCAGTCCATGAGAATCAAGAAGAAGATAGAGGCAAATTGGATGATGGTGGTTTTGAAAACCTGACCAATGATCTTGTGGTATAGATCAGGGGTGGACAACTGTGGAGGGTTAGAGGACCACATTAGCCCCCCAGGAGACTTTGGATGGCTTCACTCCTTTATCATGCCAGATCCTGCAAAAATAACAAAACAAACTAACAGACAAATGCCCTCTGGGGCATGAGTGAATTTTCACCATGCCTTGGAGCCCTCCTCGGCCATTTTGGGATCAGAAGAGGCAATTTTTTAACAACACGAAGTGAATAGATGTCACTTCCTTTTCACTTCTTGTTTCAAAAAGGCCTCTCCTGGCCCTACAATGGCTCAAGGAGGGTGATAAAATGTGGTGGAAGTGTGTCCTACTCCACTAAAGGAGAATTTGATACAAAAACAATTTTGAAAAAATGCCTTCCACATCCCCTAGAGGGCATCTTCACAAAAGTTTTCAGAAATGATTTAATCAGCTCTACATATCAGTATGGGAAAATTCTGTCACCCTAAGTAACAATGATCAGACAACCTACTAGTGGACTACAAACACAAAAACCAACTTATGTACACAGCACTAAAATACACACCAAAAAACCCCCCTGCTGGATTAAACAAAAGACATGTCTAGACAAAAGCAGGACATGAAAGCAATAGCATATTTTCCCTCACATTTCTAAATTACTACTATGCAGAGTGAAATTCATTCTAAATTAAGGGCATGACACTCTCTAGCTTGTTCATGTGTACATAGTAAAATGAAATGAATGTGATGCTTTTGCAACAAATTACTTATGTTCTTCTACCAAAAGTATGTCATAGCTTTAGGAAACCATTTACCTTATATGTAATGTAATGGTAGCCATGTTCCTGAAGATGGACTTTGGGGATGATCCTAAACAGTTCTTGCCAGGTAAATGGTATCACAACTACATCAGTGCCATCAAATGTTTTATATACCATCCATAAAGGTATAAATCTATAGAAATGAGTGCCAAATCATTTAGCAAAGATTTAATAGGTTACAGCTACTATCCATGTCACCAGGCAAAGTGGCAAAATGAATGTGCATCAATCAAATATTTCAAAAAGCAGACATTAAAGTTCAGCTGAACTGTCTACCCATTATCTTTTTGGATCCTATTCTTATGAGTTCTGGACTTGTTGGGATGAGAACTGATTGTACAAATAGTGAAGTAGTCCAGCTTGGAAAAGACATTCAGGTTAACCATGTTTGCTGTGCAGCAAAATACAATATTCAAAATCCACAAAACAGTGACACTTTTTTTGCAAACTAAAATGCACAAAATACATCATGCAAGCTTTTGAAACTTCACTGGTATCTTCATCTGGCAAAGAGGTTAATGGTCATATAAGAGAAGAAAAGTGATGATGTTAGAGTCACAAGTCTACAATTTGCAAAGCAGTATTATAGCAAAATAGTAGTGTACCACCTTTGAAACAGAGGAGTTTATCACATGGGAGGAATTTCTCTCAATTTTGAAAGAAATGGAAGTGAGGCCAGTTCAGAATTGAATAAATTCGCTAGTTCAACAAATTTACGTGATCGTGTATTGAAGCTGCATTGTGTTCAGAACTGCCCGAAATTGCCTCCCAGTGCCCGAAATTGCATCTGATAGTTTCTCACGTAATAACGTGAAACCCCATGAATGTGTTTGGAAGGATTTCCCTTTACCCGAAAATGTGTGTGATCAGCTTTCATACAATCATGCCAAATCCCATGATTGCATTCAGATTGCCATTGAATTATACTTCCAATTCCCTTTGTGTGATAAACTCCAGAGAGAAATAAATAAATTGGTAGCATAATCTTTTGTAGACTTCAGTCTTCTTCTTCAGATGTGTGGGTGAAGTGTCCAAAAACTAACCTTTATAAGCAGGCTATGTGAGTAGCAAATGAAATTTAAAACTAGTGGGCAGGGTGATGGTGTGTCATGGGGGATAAGGGCAGGAGGAAGGCTGTTGCCTAATTCCAAGGTGAGTAGATAACCATATTGGTGGGTGTAGTTGGAATGTAGTGTGATGCTGTCTGGGAACAGAAAGGAGATGTGATGAACTGACAAAGAGAGGCCTCATAAGGCTTGGCAAGTTATTTAGTATTATGCTATGTGGAATGTACTAGGAAACCATTTTGTCTCAGGTATTATTTCTGTTGTCAGTTGAGATGGTCCATCCTCTGCCTGCTTTGAATATAGACTATCTTAACTGATAACAGAAATAACATCTGAGACAAAATATAGGCCTGTGACTCTAACATATCACTTTTTCTTTTCCTGTATGATTTTAAACACACTTGTCTGATAAAGAAGCTAGTGAAGCATCAAAGGCTTGCATGATGTATTTTGTGTAGTTTAGTTGGCCAATCACTATTTTGTGGATTTTGAATTTTGTTCTAGCTTGGAAAAGATACCCTTTAGATTACAACTCCCATTATCCCCAACCAGCTACTAATTATGATGTTGCAGATTGTGGGAGTCCAAATAGGTCCCCCCCCCCGCCAAGCTCGATTCAGTATATGATGGAATAGGGAGTAATTCTACTTTCCCCTGGATTGCAAACGATTACACAATTTTTAGCATTTCACCGCATGCTGAGTTGTAGCATATGCCTCTTTTCTAGTCAATACTTCCTGTCAATACTTTCTACAGGATGAGGTAAATTGGCCCAGGCCTTAGCTATCATGTATCCTTTGACAGGAAGAGATTTTCCTATGATTTCCAGCATTAGGTTTGATTTCAAATGAATTTGTTGGGGTTTTTTTCCCCATTTATATTCTGCTTTTCTCCTGACAAGAGACCAAGGCAGCTTACACCAAGGTTAGAACAAGATATAAAACCTTTATATATATATAGTGGCTTTTATGTAAAAACATTCTTAATTTAAAACAATATTATTATTATTATTATTATTATTATTAAAACATCATACATTTGACCCTCAATGTTCGTGGGGGTTAGGAGGCACAAGACTTCTGCGAATGTGGAAAGACTGCAAATAACTCTTCTTCTTCCCCCACCCTCCCATCTCTTTAACTGGTTCCCTCCCCCTTCCCTGGTGGCAGCTATCCCCCTTTCCCATTGAGATAGCTGCCTGGAAGACAGCTATCCTGGTGGGAAAGGGGCAGGGTTGGTGCACACACCCTTCCTGGCTGCTCCCTCCCTTCTGGGCTTTTTTCCCAAGAGGAAAAGCCTGTGAGGGAAGAGGAGGACGAGGAGTGCACATGCACCCAGCCTTGACCTTGTTAATAATCAAAACTGTGAGTGTCAAAGCCGCAAATGTTAAGGACCAACTGTATAATCATTTAAAAGGCAGATTAAAAAACCAACAACAGAACACACACCAGATTAAAAGTTCTCTTGTACTACCTCTTGATCTTTTCAAGCCAGTGAAAGGACAGCAGAGAGGGAGCTAGTCTTGTTTCCTGTGGATATTCCAATAGTCTGGAAGGAGCCACTGTGAAGGTTTCATTTGTCATCATGACATGGATCCGTGAGGATGATAGGATACTGGAAATGTCCTTTGTCAAGGATCTTAAGACCTGGGCAGGACTGTACAGGGAAATTTCAAAGGAACCAAATAACAAGACTACTGTTGTTAAACTTCCTGTACCCAACCCGACTTCCTTTACCCTGTCTATCATAGATCCCAAACAGATGGGCAAAAAGTCCTGCTTCCAGGTGTTATCAGCCTGTGGCATTTAGATGCCAAATGTCCTAATGTGGCCAGAAGCCTGCCTGGCTGCCCAGATGCAGGTGGCTTTATCATGTGGCATTTATATGCTGAACACTGCCAGAGCCGGCTTCAAGCCATGGTGGGACAGGAAAAGTTGCCTTTTTGCCAGCCAAATCTGACTTTTCAGCTGGCTTCAAGTCAGATTGGGGCTGTGATGTCTGTTCGCTGGAGCCCCAATCTGTCTTTGGAAAGGGTGGCTTGAAGCAGCCCTTTCCCGCCTGTCTGTTTCCCCTCACAGATGCCCTATTCTGGTCTTCTGGTGTAAACCATGATATAGAAGGTGAGAACTATGGTGTGATGTGGGCTGGCAAAAGATAGTACTGAGTACAGTTGTTCAGGTCAGCTATAGCTAGAAGAAACTTTAGTGGAGGAGAGTGTCATCATGAAAGTCAGAAAAGGAAAGAGAAAGCCCATACCACATTACCATAGCCATTTGAACTGAGCAAATGTCTTATAAATGGAACAGCTTAGTAGTTTTCTGTAACTGTTACTTCATATTGATTGCCAAATCCTTCTTCTTTTGGCTTATGGCATTTTTTCCACTGTGAACATCAAATAGGTCAAATAAAAAGAATAGAAAAGATGTTAAATCTATCTCTTTTAATACTGAGAGAATCAGATATACAAAGAATGGGTGAAAGTGTTCTAAAGATCAGAGGAAGCTGCTTTACAAAGAGAAGATTAGCTTGTCCTTTTTGAAAAAAAGGTGTGTGTGTGTGTGTGTGTAATGTTAGGCCTATTAAAATCAATGGGCATTTTGTCATCAACCTCAGGAAGAATCACATTGTATCTAAAAATATGGACTAAAAATATAAAGTAGGAAACTTAATGGAACATCAAATAAACACAAGTATAATATTTTATCACACAACAGAAAAATAAGTTTCCAAATAAGAAAAATGGTTTCCAAGCCATAGACCATGATAATTCATCAGAACAGAATAAAATAAAATTTGGGAAATTCTGCTAGGCCCATTAAATATTGTGACGGGGAAATAATGTCAGGTTTTACAGTACGAGAGATGAAATAGTTTTTGACATCTCTGAAACTGATAAATGTCCCAGAAAATGGTGAATTTGTGAAAGGAATCTTGGCAATGAGGAAGAAAAATATGCCAGAAGTGACAGATTAAGTTACCAAGAATAGGTGGGTCACCAAGTCACAGCAAAAGAGAAGAAAAGAGGAAAAATAAGATAAGAGATTTTAAGACGGTGCTGTTATGTTTTGCTTCTAATGTTTAAGTTTCATATGTATATGCAAGCTTAGAATAAATGTGCAAGTGATAGGAAGAAAATGGGATGGATTCGGAAACTCCCCATATCTTCCATTCACTAGGCCTTGCACTGCTATACACTCCTATAGCAATGAGATCCTACTACTGGTTGTTCTTGTTGTTATATCCATTTATACCCTTGCTTTCTCCCAATAATGGGACTCAAAGTGGCATTCCAAATTATTAAAACTAGTACAATTAAAAAAAAAAAACCTTAAGGAATGCTTCAATGATAATTCAGTTTTGGGGTAAAGAATTAGGAAGCCAAGTATTGCTTCAGTTTATTGTTGTGTTTTGTGACCTCCTGGCATTCATTTTGCAGCCCAGTTACAGTGGAAAATTGTGGCAACGACATTTGGAAGGTGTACAATTTCATCTGGAAATCATACAACTTCAATTAAAATAAATGAGTAATCTTTAAAATTGTCCCCTTTAACATGAAGAGTCTGGGTTCAGTGATTAAGAAGAAACGTTTTACAAATAGAATAACAAGAGGAGCTCTGAATCTGTGCTACATAACACAGAAATAATAGCAGAAATTGAACATGCCAGGTACTGGACAAAGCTTATGATGTAAGGGGATCCTCCAAGATTCAATTGCCTTATGCCTTATTAGCATAGAAAGCAATCACATATAAACAATTGCATTGCTATTAATATTATCAGATATGATAAGGGATACTCTATATTAATTAAAGAAAATATGGCTATGACTAGACTAACACCAATGTCTAGTTATATTTCCAGAACACTTTCTAGATTTGATTCCTTCCAAAGAGGAGGATGACTTCTTTCATAGCTGTAATTGTCTTCGTTGGTCAAGGCAGTTCTTTGAGCAACAACTATTACAAGTCATCCAGGGTCAATATATGGAAGCTTCTGTGAAGTGCTGTCAGCTGAAGGAACAAGCAAAAAGGAGGCTGCATCTTCACTACAGACTTAATGCAGTTTGACACTGCTTTAACTGCCATGGCTCAAGGCTATGGAATTTTGGGATCTATTTTATTTTATTTTTGTGAGATATTGTGAAACATTGAGCTTTTTCTGTCAGGGAGCTCTAGTTTCCCAAATCAGGAACATGGGGATAATCCCCAATTTAGATCATACTCTGTTTGCCCATCTGTTTTTTCTTAGACAAAAGCCCATTTCACTGTTTATTCCTCCAGATAAAGCACCGAGAGAACATATTGAACAAGTTTTTGTTTCTGTTTTATTCATTTATAAGCCATTTTTCATCAATGATAGGACAGGGCAACTTACAACGTATTAAAAGCAATACAATTATTAATTATTTAAAGTAGATTTAAAACCATGCAAAACATCAGCATTTGTGTGCATTTGTGCTATATAAAATACATTAAAGGGCAATGTAAAATCAGCGAAATAGCACATCATTAAAAGCCCATAGCATGTTTTACTTAACTACTTCAAGAAAACTGGCAATGGCTTACTTCCAACCTTTACAGTGTCCAATGCCATGAAACAGGTTTGGAGGCATTTCTTAAGTGACTTAGCACACATGGGGGGGGGGGGGGAAGCTAATTAAAAAAGAAATCTCATATGAAAATAAAATCTTGTATATACAGTTATTGATGGTCTTGATGAGGCATCATTTCAAATTTTTGCAATTCATGCTATGTTTCTCACAGTCATTAATTCATCTAAGGACTCATAGAAGATTACTTGATTTCTGGAAAATATTTTGAATAATACTTGGTCTCTTCCAATTCTATGATTCTATGATTCCTTTGAAAATCCAATAAAGTAGACAATGTAGAAATGTCACCTTCCTTCACTAAGATCATAATGACAAGTATATTAGCACAGATTAAATGACCTTGCTGACCACTGCTGATCATGCTGATCAGTTCGATTTGTCAAAAACAATATGATAGTTGACGCACTGAGCTGATGCTTAAATGCACTTGACTTTAGTGGCATAAATAAAATAAATCCTTGCATCATACTGTCATTACACGCAACAAAAACATTTGATATTGTCACTAGAATGTCTTACTATGAGCAAGTATATGAAAGAGTGCCCATCTTTTATAAATTGTTGTTATTGTGTGCCTTCAAGTCACTTCTGTCTTATGGTGACCATAAGGCAAACCTACTATGGGGTTTTCTTGGCAAGATTTACCTAAAGTCACCCAGTGGGTTCCCGTGGCTGAGTAGGCCTTCAAACCCTGGTCCAACCCAAAACATCACACCACACTGGCTCTTCGTTTTTAGGGCAAATTCACCTATTTGGGCAATGGTGAAGACTAACAATATAAATAAAACAGGATTATCTTTCACCCCTTCTGTTTGCTATGACCATGGAGCCACTAGCATGTCATATGCTAAATAACAACAACAACAACAATGATTAAAGTAAATGAAGTATCAAAATATTCTACATTTATATGCACATAATATTGCTCTTATTATCTCAAACTCACCAATAGACAATCTAATTATAATTTTGCGCAATAGTGGCTAATGGAAAAGTACATGGCATCAAAATTATTTTAAACTTATCTTACATTTTCAGTCTTAATATACTGTCAGATCGGGGAAATGGGCCTTTTGGCCCATGTGTACAGTCCCACATGTCAACAGAAAAAAAAGTCAATTTTAAGACGGGGAAATTTAGTATGGGTTAGATGAGAAGAAATTTCGGATCTGAGAGTAAAAATGAGGGTAGTTGTTTTCAACTTAAAACCTAAAATGGGAATTAAACCATTCTAAAACACCTTCCTGGTACATAATGTAGAAACTTGGAAGGGATGTTTGATAGGCTGGTGCTGTCTCTTTCTCAGCTCTGTTTGGTGCTAAGTCATCTTATTTTTTTTTTCAACAGTGATAGATTAGCTGAGTTTTAGTCTCTCAATGTTTTTAAAATACATTAATAAAAAACTGCTTTAAAATATATCAAATTTTGAATTTGGCCCAAGTCCAACAGATAAAAAAGCAAGCATCATGTAGTTGCTTGATTTGGAAACAATACTTAAAAAATTACAAAAATTGGTCAAGTAATTATTCTGACCAGGAAGCCCTGGCGAGTAGAATCATGGACTGATAAATATCTTTGCAGTTTGTAGAATCTTTGAAGGGACTTACTCTACTCAAAATTGGTAGGCACAGAAAATGCTGTTTGATGTGTAGAAAACCATACTTTCTGCACAAGAAAAAAACACATGCAAATTTTGCACAAAACAAGTCCCAATTGTAAATAGTTTTTGGAGACTTTTTCATAGCAGGGAGAAAATTGTTAAAATAAGTTGTTTCTTCCTTGAAGTACAAAATTAGCAATGAATTAATTCCCACTTTAACAGTACAAAACCACCTTAATAGTGCAAAATTATGTACATAGAAGCACTTCAGAGGTCTGGAGGTACCAAATCCAAATTATATATGTTGGATGCATGATAAATGAAGACTTGGGAAATTGGCCTTCATGTTGCTAATAGTGTTACTATTATCTAGCAGCTGTAGGTCAAGTTTGGAAATCTCTATTTTTCAAATTGGTCTCCGGCAATATGAATAGAAACAGTTTAAAAGTGTTGCACAGATGGTATCTTCCTACATTAACATAGTAATATTCATGCAGAGTTAGTGCTAAATGTTGGCAAGGCTTCAACACCATAGGGATCTATTACCATATGTGGAAGAAATGTATAATTGTAAAACAATTCTGGAACGAAATCTCTATAGTGTTGCAAGGCATTACTGGACAAAATATAATACAAGGTTTTGAACTGGGTTGATTGTAATTGTTCATTAATTCCAATGCATGTTTATACCATAAAAGAATCATCACTTCCTTTCTGGTAGCAGCCAGAATGGAGATTGCAGCCAAATTAAAAGAGATAAAAGAATAACCTGGATAGCTTTGGCAACATTTCCTTTGGGTTAAAAATGCTGGTGGTGAACATCAGTTTGGTGAACAGCAAAGCAACAACTAAATTCTGGATGACCATGCCTACTTTGCTTGTATTACAGAGAGCTATTCTAAGAAAGCCCTATGAAATTCATGACATCCCCATAAACTGACAGATAATTTGAAGGCATATGCAAGGTGAGACAAGGTGAGTGCATTAATCTATTTGATTTCCCACAAGGATTCTCTTTCTAGCAGCAGGTGCCATAGTGATGTAGTGGTCTATTGGAATTTCATCCCCCTGATCATATTATCACTATCATTAATCCCAGTGTTGCTGCTGCTCATGTTACTACTACTACTACTATTACTACTACAGTACTACTGTTAGACATGCTAATGGCTCCATGGTCAAAACAAACAGAAGGGATGAAAGAGGACACATTTGTTTTGAACCTCTGCAAATCCTGAATTCTATTACATGTATATTGTTGGTCTTTGTCATTGCTTGAATAGGTGAATTTGTCCAAAGTATTTATAAAAAAATGAATTAAAAAAATGAAGATATGGTGTTCTTTGGGTTATGTCAAACAACTAGCATACTGGAGACCCTGCTCAGCCATGAAAACCCACTGGGTGAGCTTGGGCAAGTCAAACTCTTTCAGCCTCAGCAGAAGGCAAAGGCAAACCCTCTCTGAATAAATCTTGCAAAGAAAACCCTCTCCCCCCACCCCAATTTGTATTCCTTTGTATAGAGGTAGGCATTTTAACATTAGCAATGCTATTTACACCTCTCCCCTAAAACCCCTTAGATAAACCTATCCTCTACTTCACTTTAGCTCTTCCTAAGTTTGTTCCCCCTTTGGTCCCAAAAACTTTCCTCGATGTACATGACGTCCACTTATAGTTGTATAATGAGCATATACAGTAGTTTCCCCACTATTTTCCCCATCTCTTCAGACATAGTTCACAACTTTGGAGTCCTGAAAAGAAAGAGGAGGGCAGCCCTGATTTCAGGATGTTAATAACATCTGCAAATATTCTAACCCCAAATCTAAACATTGATTTATTTCCTGAAGATTTCGACTGTATTCCTAGAGTTTTATTTAAATAAATGTATGTGTCATGTGGTACTTTTATTCAGTACCACATCCTCTAACATATGCAGTTGATGCCTTCTTCCCTTAGGGCACAAAGGACAGTGGAGCTTGTAACTAGAATACTTGTGATTGTGATATGTTTTTTAAAAAACTCAAACCTTTGTGCTCTGAGTGTCTCTGGTTTATTCTCCAGGATATTAACCCTCCTCCCCAGCATGAGTATGTTGTGACCTAACATTTTCTTTTTTATCATGCTATGATTTTAGTCACTAAAAGTGTCAGGAGTGAGATTGGTCTGAACCATAGATAGCTACCATTACAATTACTTATGTGTTTTCACTCTAGCTTTAGTGGGTAATTCTGTAGCTGAAGAATAAAGTCCATTCAAAAGAATAAAATTTTGCTGTCTTTGATTCACTAGTAGCTATTTCTGGATCAAAAGATGAGGGAGCTATTATTCCATTCTCAGTCAAAGAAAATCTATTTTTTTTCCACTCAAGGAAAAAAAATCTGCCTGCTAACTCTGCATCTTCAAGAACAGGGCCATATAAAGATGATTGTTGGCACTCTATCTCCTTGAATGTCTTCATTTTCTTTGCCAGAGGAAAAATCATGCATGTCAAAATTAGCTGACTGTCTTAAACTTGTGAACATGGATCAAAAGTGATGATATGCAAGGATGATCAACACTTATTATCACAGCCTCGTTTACATATATATCTAGCCTTTTTGTGGCAGTGTACATGTCGGTAATCTAAAGGCTGAATTTCCACAATATGCTGTACATTAAGTTACCTCTGTACCAAGTTTGGAAAGCCCTATATGGTTTGGATCCACATTACCTACAAGGAACACCTTGCTCCATCTAATCTGCCCTGTACACTTGAGATGTTGTCTCTGTTTAAATCAGCAGTAGACACCAGTCTATCCAGATTATTTTAAAATTATATTTTAAAGTATTTATTGATGTATTTTAATACATATTTATTGATGGATTTTAATATGTATCTCCTTTAGATTAGATTTTTCTAAATTTGTGTTATCATGAAGAGTAAATCAGGGTAAATTAGCATGAGGGCAATGTTTCCCAAACTTTCCTGAGCCTCAGCTCATTCTTCTTCTTCACCCTGCAGTGAATGTTTGAAGCTGCAATAAAATTTTCTTCCTTGGTCTGAAGTACACACCAATCTCACCAATGTTAGCAAAAAGAGTGTCTTTTTTCAACACCTGTACTTATATACTTCATTTATTGCTCTTTTAAGACTTGTTTTCATTTCTCTTTTTTCATCTTCTTTCTTTTTTTCCTCTTCATCCCCCTATAACTGCTGACTCAATATTTTCCCACACCTTTCTATCTTATTCTCTCATCCTGTTCTTCTCCCCTTTTTGCTCCTATGTGTGTTTGTCTTCGCCCTTCTCCATTAATTCTTTTTCTCTCTTTCATGTCCTCTCCTTCCTTCTTCCTGTTCCTGGTTGAAATCTCCTTACTTTCTCCCTTTCTCTCTCTATTTCTCCTTTTTCTTCTTTATTCCCACTCTCTTAGGTCCTAGCTAAATGATTTCCCCTTCCCCTTCCCTTTCCTTCTCACCTCTTCCTGCTGCTCCAACTGCATTATCACACTAGGGGGCAAACAGGATTTAAATGAGAGTTAACCAAGAGTTAAACAGGAAATGCCCTATGCTTATCACAGGACATTTCCTGCTTAACTCTTGTTTAGCTCTTGTTTAAATCCTGTTTGCCCCCTAGTGTGATAAAGAAGCTAGTTGTAGCAAGATGATAATATTGCTTCTAGCCTAAGAGCCACTCGGGGAAATGTACAATAAAAACATTCAAAGATCATGTAAAAGAGAAGTAAAGGGACAAAACCATACAAAACCATATGTGGCAACTGAAAGTAGAAGACAGCAAAGTATTAAATATTAAAAGCATGACAGAACAGAACAGTATGTCTGTATTGTGAAATATTGCATTGTAGCTGCAACAGGGGAACCATGAAGAGTAGCCTGTGGACTGGCATTTCAACCAAGGTAAAGCCATTTTTCTTCTTCTTAAATTTGGACTAAATTCACATGTTTTACCTCTATACCACCAAAATGTTCCTGATGCAAAAACATGGAGATTTTGTGAAGAATCCATTGTTCTCTGCTTACAATGGATGACCTCACTGGAATGGAGACATATTGGATTGCAAAAGAGGGGTCTTTGTTGAGATGCAAATGACTTTAAATTTCCTGGACTTTGAAAACCTCCCTATTGATGCATGGCCAGAAAGAGGGGGAGCCTGCCTGCAAAAGATATCCTTGCCATCATAACATCTTTACTAAGGACTGAAACAACATGCAGACATCTGACTAACATCTCCAATTGTTTTGTTCCCCCCCCCCCCCACTCCTGTTTGGTTTGTAGTATCGTGTCTGCTGAAGGAGACCATGGAACTTCAAAAGCTTGCAACAACTATATTGTGCATTTTGTTTGGCAAATAACAGTATGACTGATGGATTTTTGTTTGTATTTGTTAAATGGCTAACACAGCTATCCCTGCATGTTTTCAGAAAAAAACAGTATTCTCTACCCATCTGAAGCAGGACAAGGTGGGAAACCATCTCACCTCCCTAAGAAAAGAATTCCACAACTTGGCTTCTGCTATTAAAAATGATGTTTCTTGAATATCCACCAACCTAGCTTTAATTTGTTTTGTTCTAGGTCTTGCTCTTTCATCACAGCTTTGGCAGCAGGACCACTATGGGTGTAGAAAATACCATTAATGTGATGAGAGTAGGAGGTTGCCCAGGAAATTTGTCTGAATATAGCACAGGTTCAAGTGACTGGGGTATCTGGGTATGTGGTTTCCCAAACAGTAACTTTCCTGAAAATTAGGACACTGCAACTTGAATTTCCTACATTGGAAAAAATATAGCTGGAGCTTGAAGAGCATATTTTATATTAGCCTATTAAAAAACCAAGAAACCAGTTGTATGGCTCTGGGGCTTCAGTGAAAAAAATGAAGAGTTTTATCAGTGTATTTCAGAAAAGAATGTACTGCTTCTAGCAAATGAAGGCAAGATGGCAAAAGGCGACCTTATCACTGTGAAAACTCCCTAGGTATTGTCCAGAAGCTTGTTGAACATAAAGAATGGAGCAAAAATAAAATGCAACATCCTTTCTATAACAATTGTGAGAGCAACTCTCTCAGACCAAATATGTCTGAATGATGAATAAGTGTCTTATTCGTTCTGGCCCTTTGGCTGCAGGAAAGGGAAGTAGCGAATCAATGACATTTCCCTACTCTGGGATTCCCTAGTCGTCAAATCCACATGACAGTTTCTTTCCAGATATGTCTGAACCCTGTGAAGTCTCCACTTTTCATGGTAGTGAAGAATCAAATGGCAGTAATATAGCAATGCTACTTGTCTTTAGTTTTTCTTTTGATATTTTGTCTCAAGGGTAAAAGCAACATGAACTTTGTGCTGTTCAGTATGAGCAAGTACTAGCATTTATGTACAATACTATGCTGTCAAGATAGTCTGGGCCAATCTGGGGATATTTATCATGCCACAATGAAAAATATGTAAAACCTCTCTCTAGTGGAACTTCATATCTCTAAGCATCTACCAATCCCATTTTATCTCTTAGTGTTGACATTTGCATTGGGGCATCTTTGCTGTGTTTACAGCATATATGTAAAATCTAAATTTCTACAAAAAATGAATTTGGTATTGCCTTCTAGGATGATGATAATAGGCAAGGCAGTAGTTATTGTTGTGTTTTTTTAAAAAAAAAAAACCCACACACTTTGTTTCTGTTCAGTATGTAGTAATTCCCCCATGCCATGTTGATATCATCCAGTTTTCCCTTCAAAAGTAAGAATCTGCTTTTCTTGACTCTATTGATAGTTTTCACCTGGAAAGCACATCTTTGATTGAGAATAATGGCAATATCTCTTAGAATGCATCTACACTGTAAAAATAATGCAGTTTTACACCATTTTAACTGTCATAGCTTCATCCTACTGAATCTTGGAATATGTAGTTATGTGAGGCACCAGCATTTTTTTTAGAGAAGGCTAAAGAACTTGGAGATTATCACATGGGGTAAAGAACAGATCGTGTGCGTCCTTACCCTATCCTTACGGTGCGATCATGTGAAGATTATCAGAGGATGCCTGTCTTTATCCTGTCCTTCATTCATCCTTATTGCATGATTGCAATGAGATTATCCAGTGACGTCACACTTATCCTGTTCTTCTCACATCGCTAGGAGATGGCATGGCCCCATCACTGTGTATTAACAGAAACTCCCAGTAATACAATGATGGGTCCACTGACAGGAGAAGGACAGAATAAGTGTAGACATGATAAGGATGGGGTAAGGACAGGAGTGATCTGTCCTTACCCTGTGTGATAATCTCCCTTGTAAAATGGCAAGTTTGAGGATTCCATAGAAAAAAGCTACAGAATTTAAAGTGGTGTTAAACTGCATTAGTCATGGGAGAACCACTAGTGCAAAACTTTTCTCCAAATCTAGAATGGTTCAGAAATAAACAGTTCTATTTTTAAGGTATCTATAATGGTAACTAATTTGAAGGCCTCTTAAGTATTACTTTTGAAGGTAAAATTTCAAACTTTTGGAAACATCATGGGAAAGGGATAAAACAAACATGTAAAATACACATAGATCCCTATCCTACCATATACAAACAGTCTGATGAAACAAAAACTATTCAGTCTTCATTTTGAACTTAACCAGTTTTTACATTTCTAAAATGTGCCCTTTTTGCTCTTACACTTTTCTTCATCTACACTGAGGAAGAGTCCTGATTTTATATATATATATATATATATATTAAAAAATGGTCCTGATAAAGGTTTTGAGCTCTCATGATGGTGAAACTTTTATTCTGATGAACCAATGAAACAGAAAAATATTTTATAACAGATCAGTACCTTTGAAGCTTTATTTGTCTGGGCCTTCTTCGTGGCAAATTCATGTGTGATCTCTCCAAAATCACTTCCTGGGCAAAATAGCCAGCTGACTTAACTGTACTTCATTTAGATTGGTGAGCATGAATTGCTTTGTGTCTGAAATTATTGATCCTAATTTGGTGGGGCTGGGCAAAAACACACTCTGTGTACTAAAGGGCCCAGACCAACAACTGTCTGTACAGAATATTGCTTGTTCTGTTCTAACACTGCACCTCCTTAGCACCAGATGCCTCACAAAATCAGGACCATATAGGTAATACACTTCCAGGGCTATTTTCAAGTAGAATGGTCATAGAGATACAACTTGGGCCAGCCTGCCCTATCCCTGCCCATATTTTTAGGCTCCAATAAAGTGCCCTCTTCTTTACATGTGCGGACTCTGCTAGTAACAAACCCTACATACAGTTAAAAGATTACTACTTTGCAAAGGCACCTTTGCATCAGAAGATTGACTAAGCAGAAGCTGATTGTCTAAAGTATACCAACAGAGAAAGGGCAAGCCAAGTCAACTGACATGTAGCAACACAACTCAGTCCAGAGATGCCCAGTGAGCATGTTAACTGCCTGCAGGTGTTTCAGACTGCAAATAGCACTGTGACTCAATGCCCACAGGCAAAAGATCCCACCTGTTTCCCTCATGAGCATTCATATTATGCAATGTTGAATGGAGGACATGCTGATTTTTTAAAACACTTTCAGAGAAGCTAGGGGGCAAAGCAGCTTCACAAGGATCGCATCACTATCTGTCAGAAAAGCACATGCTTCAAGAACAAATCATACCCAGGAGTAAGTTGTGTACTTCTTAGATTGTGTTGAGAGTACTTTGTCATTTATTCTGACTTTATTGTGAAGAAATCATACTAAGAAAGAAAAAAATTGATTCTAATACAAAGATTCGCTAAAAGCAATGGAAGATGCTGGCCTGAATTAAAAGTGAAATCACAGTCCATTTAAACCACCATGGGTGACTGGTAATGCGGTTTTATAGGATAGCAGGAATTAGTGACAATCTCTTTAGCATTTGTCCAGCAGATTTACTGTAGACAATTTGTCTTTAAAAAAAAAATAGAGAGGAAGCTAAGCAACAAATTATATCAGACAAATAAAATTAAAGGATTGAATTATCAATAAAACCTCCAGGCCTAGACCCTCTGGACCTCAGGGTGGGAGTAAGAACTCTCAAAGTGAGAGGGCTGCTTTGAAATATGTGTGTGTATGTGTGTGCATGTGTTGGTGAGCATTTTTTTTTTATTTGAAGGGCATAATCTGTGCAACTGTGGTTTATGCTTAAGTATCATGCTCAATGACATCAACAGGGGTGAGCCCTGCTTTCTGTGACATCACAGGGATTATTTCCACTAGGTCTCGGATTTTGGCCCTTAAAGCTCAGGGCAACCCTATTAAATAGTCTCATATTTTTAAATGTTTTTTAATGTTTTCATTAAGTGATTTTTGAGAGAAAAGAAAGAAAAAGAGAAAGAAAGAAAGAAAGAAAGAAAGAAAGAAAGAAAGATGCACTTGAGGATGGTACTGATCATAAAAAGAGGCATCACTAATAAATAAGGGGCAACTATTTGCTCACTTAAACCACTCCAATAATAGATTGCCTCATTAAGAGAAGTAGGGATGTAAATTTATTTTTAAAGGTTCAAAAATATCTTTCTTCAGTGTCACGAAACCCCAATGAGGAGACTCCTTGTCTTATAAGAATCTTCACAGTTTGGGAGTTGTTCTGTGAAAAATGTGCATATTTTTTCATACACAAAACAGCATTTTCTAAAACAGAAATATTTCCAAGCAAAAATATTCTGTTGCAAATTCTATTAATATCCAGGTTAACAAGGACGTCTGAAGACTCAAAGGGTCAATTTATAAAATGTTGGCAGTTTAATAAAAAATATTACATTTCCTTTACTTTTTATTTAATCATGGACCAAACAGCTATGATATTTGTTTATTTTGTACAAATATGCCTTATTTTAAAGGGATCGATTTAGACCATATTGAGATTTTAAGCAAGTTTCCTCAATGTTTTATTCTTCTTCTGTGACATTCTAAGTCTGTGATTTGCATACTATGACCTAGATTACCCTGTGCCATAAACCCCAAGCTACTCACATGAAAAGTGTTGTTATTCATTGATTATATACAACATTAATTGCATCTCATTTCTAAAATGTTCCTGTTTGTCAGATTCCCAAAATAAAGCAGAAAAGCAGAAATGGGATGAATCTCTGTTTTATTCCACAGTTTGAAACTACTTTAAGTGATGTAGCTCCATCCCATTGAATTTGTAGTTGTACAAAGTCTTTAACTTTCTCTGCTAAAGAATGTTGGTGCCTCACAAAATACAAATTCCAGAATTTTGTATGATGGAGCAATGACAGCTAAAGTGGTGTCAAACTACATCATTTCTATAGTGTAGATACACCCCAAGAGAGCATCCACACTGCACAATTTTAACAGCTTGATCCCACTTTACCTGCCATGGCTCCATCCTATGGAATCCTGAGATCTGTACTTCATTGAGGTACTTGTGCACCAAAGTGCAAATGCTTGGATTCTATAGAATAGAGCTCTGACGCTTAAAATGGGATGACACTGTTACAATTGTGCAGTGTTTATACAATTATATTTCTCTTTTATTGTTGTATCTTAAATGTATTGATACAAATATCTTTTGTTTGCATGGTTCATGTTTGAATGAATGTCGTTTCTTGTTAAATTGACAAAAGAACAAAACAACACAACACACACACACACCACACGGACATACAAAGCCTTTCTGTTTTTGTGTGGCACAACAGTTCTCAGGTATCTTAGAAGAGCTCAAATCTCATCCAGGAAACCTCTGACAAGACAAGAAGAATACAGGGAAATCCTTTATCCTTTAATTCTGACACAGTCATTTTAGTAAGAGAGCAACACATGTCGTGAAGACTGCTGAATGGTGAATATTGAGCAGTTAATTTTTCCTGTGGTGTCTCAAGTGGAAGCAATTGAGGCACATGAAACAAAACTTAACAGACTGCACTCGCCTCTGTCTTTAAAAAAACCCACAACACTTCATTTTCAGAGAAGGCTCCCTCTTGAAGTTCCCTTTAAATGCTTTTTTCATTCTATATTATAAAATGCTTAACATTTGTACAGTGCTTTGAATTGTTCAAAGAGCTCCAGATACATTACCTAATTGGAGGGATTTGCCATGGGGCTAGCCATGAGCTGCTCGTGCCCTCTTTAACAGTTTTTTAAAAAACCTTTGCTGTTCCTTGCTCCTCCAGACAACTGAGATGACATGCTTTTCCATACAAATGAATCAGTTTGACTGCTATCCTTTGCCCCTGTGTTATCAGGGAAGGAGTAAATCACTCAGTACAGTTGGTCCTCCACATCCACAGATTCTTTACCCACCAATTCAACCATCCACAGCTTGAAAATGTTTTTTTTTTAATTCCAAAAAGCAAAGCTTAATATTGCCATTTTATATAAGGAATACCATTTTACAGTGGGCCCTTCCCTTATGCGGGGATCAATTTCAGACCTCCCCCCCCCCAAGTATGGGGAAAACGCTTGTGCTCAAGCCCTGTTGAAAATTATGGGGCGCGTGCATGTGGCATGGCGCATGCGTACACACACCATTGTTCTTCCCATGCTCTAGCTTCAGTATAAGCTGAAAGCTGCATGTGGCACACCCACATATTGCACAGGTACACTGTACTATGCTGTTTTATTTAATGGGACCTGAGCATCTATGGATTTGGGTATCCATGGGGGAGGATCCTGGAACCAAACTCCAGTGTATACTAAGGGCCTACAGTATATCCAGTCCCAAAGGGCTTTTGACTACCTGGTGGTCCACTATTGTTGTTGTTGTTAACATTTATTTATAGCGCACTATTAAATTTGCACAGAACTTTACATAGTGTCAAATAAAATAAGAAAAAACCCTGCCAAGTAGCATACAATCTAAAACAACATTACATGATTAAAATAATGCTAAACTAGTATACAATAAAAGCAAAGTAAGCAGCAGATTAACAAACAGTAATTTGAAATGCCTCCCTAAACAAGAGTGTTTTTGATTCTGCCTTAAAATTAGCTAAAGATGTAGAAGTTCTTAATTGTGTGAGGAGGAGATTCCAGGCGTGAGGAACAGCACAGGAGAAGGGGCAGATTCAAGCAGGGGAGGAGGAAACCCTTGGCTGGGTCAGAAGACTGGTGTCATAAGATCTCAATGCATGTGGAGGGCACTGACAAATAAGAGGGAGCCAAGCCATGAAGGGGATTAAAGGAATGGAGAAGAATTTTATATCAGATTCTGAAAGGAATGGGGGAGCCAAAGGAGGGATTACAACAAGGGGGTAACATGATCAAAGCGACAGACAGAGAAGATGATCCTGGCCATTGAGCATTGCACAGAGATTAAAGGGCTAAGGTTTGAAATATGAAGACCCACTAGCAATGATCCAGGAGTGATATCACCAATGCATGCACTAAAGTCTTCGCTGTTGAAACAGAAAGAAACGGTTGAATTCTGACGAGATGACAAAGAATGAATTTGCATGACTTGTTTGTAGCCTGGATGTGTGGAGTGAACGATAACAAAGAGCCAAAGAGGAAGCCAAGACTATGGGACACAGTGACAAATCGAATAGAAATGTCATTCACTGTAATTGATAAAGAACATTGCAAAGTTCACTTGGCTGGGATGACAAGTAGCTCAGTTTTGGCCATGTTGAGCTTCAGGCACTGGTGAATCATCCACTCAGAGACAGCAGCAAGACGTGATAATAATTGCTGCTCAACACCCGGAGAAAACTCACTGGTAGAGAAGTACAACTGGGTGTCATCAGCCTACAGCTGATGTTGAAAGCCATATGAGCTGATAAGATTTCTCAGGGACAGGTTATAAAAGAAGTACAGTAAAGAACCAAGACAGAACTTTGAGGTACTCCAACAGGTAATGAGATGGGGGGCAGAAACTGACCTCCTGTAACCACCACAAAAGATCTGTATGACAGGTAGGATTTAAACCATTTTAAAACTGATCCTGCAAAACCCAGGTCTTGGAGTAGATCCACCAAGAGACTATAGTCAACGGTGTCAAATGCAGCAGAGAGATCCAGGAGGATTAGAACAGAGTAAAGTCCTTTAGACTTAGCCAGAAAAAGTAATCAGTGATCTTGGTAAGAGCAGTCTCAGTCGAAAGCAGTGGGCGAAAGCTGGACTGAAAAGAATCAAGTATAGAATTAGAAGAAAGAAACTCCAGGCAGCAAGAATAAACAACACATTCTAAAAACCTTAGAAAAGGAAGAAGTGAGATGGCCGATAGCTTCAGAGATAAGATGGATCAAGAGAAGGCTTTTTCAAGACTGGCAAAACTAAAACATGCTTAAAGGCAGAAGGAAAGGACATTAGAGACAGAAAGGCTGATAGTATAAAGAAGAGAAGGTAAAATAGAGGGGGCAACAGAAATCAAAAGACAAGAAGGAAGTGAATTGAGAGGGCAGGTCGTTGGTTAGAAGAATTCAAGAGTTTAGATAATTCACCCAATGAAAAGAACAAAAAATAGAGAATGTTCCAGTTATAGATGACTGAGTTGTTGGAATAAAAGAACAATGCAGGGAATGAAGGTTGGAGTGGATCATTTCTATCTTAGTAGTAAAATAATTGGTGGAATCAGTGGGTGAAAATGAGTGCGGAACCAATAGAGAAGAAGTTTTAGTAGAGAATCAAATGTGGAGAAAATATGCTGTGGCCGCTGGTCATTAATCCCAATCACAGATTTATACTTATTCTGTTTTGCCAAGGAGATAGTGCATAAAAAAAGAAAAAGAACAAATTTATAATGAGTAAAATCAGCCCATTCCCTGGTCTTTTCCCCACAACCATTCAGCAGTTTGAGAACAAGAACAGAGAAACCAAATGAAGGCAGTGAGCCAGGGCTGTGGCTTGTTAGAAGGGGTTGTGCGTATCAATAAAGGGGCAAAACTAAATAATGGGGTTGCCAATAAGGTAGAATTGAGTAAGGAGATTGATGGATCAAAGGAGTCACTAAGGTTTAAGGAAGATAAAGAAGAATCCAGAGCCTGGCCAAAAGTCATAGTATCAATATGAAGGCTGTGAAAGTGACATTGGACAGTTTGATGAGGAGGTGCATTATGGGCAAAGGCAAAAGAGATGAAATGATGACCAGACAACGGGAAATCCCTAGCCATGAAGCTGAGGTGGAATGTAGCCCCTGAGGTATTTCACGACCTTGGATTTTGTCCACCCTTGTCTTACAACCACAAAGGCAGTTAGTGATATTTCTCATGGTATAGAAGAGGAAATGAAAGTTTCAAAAATGCTATTGAATACTTTTTTATGAGAAGTAAAGCCCTAGATGGCTTGGATCCATCCTATCTTAGGGACCGCCTCTTCCCATATTAGCCCCCCCCCCCCCCCCACATTCTCCAGTCCTCTGGGAAGAACCTGCTACAGCCCATGAAGAACAGGCTGTAGAAGACCTCTCAGAGGGCCTTCTCTGCTACCACTCCTAGGCTGTGGAATGGCTTGCCGGATGAGATACATCTTACCATGACCCTTAATTGCTTTAAAAAAAGCTATAAAGATGTATCTTTTCCGTTAGGCCTTCCCGGATAGTGCTTAAATTTTCTCCGGCTCCATAGTTATGCTTAGAATTTTCCCCAGCTTCTTCCTGGCCTACACCACCACTTAAGTTGCCCAAAGAACAACTGGTTTTTATTATATTTTAATTGTTGTGAATTTGTTTGGTTTGTTTTAACCCACATTAGTTTAATTTAATTTTAAGGGGTGGGAGGTTGGGATTGGTTGTATTAAATTTTTAACTGTGACTGTTTTAAGTTATGTTGTACCCCGCCCCGATTGCCTGGTCAGAAGGGTGGGTTATAAATAAAAATTATTATTATTATTATTGTTATTATTATTATTATTTAAAAACTTTATGAAACTTCTCACTGGGAATGCATATTATTTATTTATTTATTTATTTATTGAGTGCTGTAAATTTACACAGTAAATGTAATAAGCATATGTACTATATGCTCATTGCCCAAGCACTATATGCTCTTTTCATGGAGATTTGGATATAATAGTAAAGTTTTCTAGAATCCATTTCACTTTTTGCCATATCTGTTTCAGTCCTTTTGCTTCATGCATGACAATATTCTAAAAGCATATGTTGTTTTCCACTTTTTGTGAAGTTGGTATAATCTCAGCCAGACACATCCATTGCTTACTAAGCTCCACCTAATACACTAGGATCACAGTTTAAATTGAGAAAAAACCTTGCAGGGAAAATGTGTCGGCTGGGTGAAGCCATTTGTTTCTGTTATTATACAGGCCACTTATTTTTGTGAGGTAAAAGGAGTTAAGAGGCAGCAACAAGCTAGGTGCAAAATTGTCAACAGGAAAATATGTGTATGTGTCTTTACATGCATTTTTGTGTTAATCAGATAAAATTCATATAAAAGAAATATAGTATTTCAGTATCTATCTAAGGTCAAGTTTTTTTTAACCATACGTCTCTTGGCTGCCATTCAACCCTGCCTTCTTAATTACATAATACGTTGATTAATCTTTCTATTGATAGTTATTTTGCTGTTGTAATAAGCTTGGCATTAATTGTACACTGAATGGAACATCCACTAATCTTCAATTGAATAATAAACTTATCCATTTCCTGGTTGCTATTTTATGGGTGAAAGGCTGTGTGTGCACACGATGTATCAGTTATAACTTCCTGTCTAACACAATGCTCCCACTGCTCTTTACATTTAAGAAATAATATAAAGATACCCAAAACAGAATGTCACCTGCCATACAGTTCCTCAACATGAGCATTCAGTCACAGATTTGATGGCCTTCTGTTTATTACACAGGGGTTCCTAGAGCTGTACTTAATGGCATCTGAGAACTTCCCTTCTTCTTAAATCAGTTTTTGAAATACAAAATTATCAAAGAGCAGTCTTTGCACACAATAATTGCTTACAAATATAGGAGAATATTTTTGTTCACTTTTTTAAATGGAGTGTCCTCTGCTTAGTTAACTTCATGCCAAAGAAATCAAAATGGAATCTGTTTGGTACTGGATTTCCAGTGTTCTGACAAAGGCCAAGGTCTGTGGAGTTATTCAGAGAAGCATCTGCAGGAACCATAGCACTGAAATGAAATTGCCAATCATCAGAACATTCACAGAAAATATGGAAATGCTTCTGCCAAATGTTAAAGTGCTCTTGAAATTTTATGTAGCTTAGTGTGAAGAGGCGGTGGGGTTCCTGAGACAGTTATGTGGGGTGAAAAAGTTTCCAATCCATTTCAACAGCTTTGCCACTGAGGGCTGAAATAGATGCTTATCTTGTGCTGCCATCCAGGCAGCTTCACAGCATAGCATTTTAAACTGTCCTGAAGGCACCCTGGCCGTTTACATATGAGCAGTTTCAAGGTGCTCTGGCAGCACGTTTTTGCCAACTGAAAAGGAGAGGCTCTTTAACTGGGTTGAAGGTGGATTGGAGCCATAGCGTATGGTTGCTATGGCCCCAATCTGTCTTTGGAAGGGTGGCTTCAAGCCGTCCCTTCTGCTCATTTATTTTGCCCCTGAATTAACCTATCCTCCTGTGTTCCCTGCTGGCTTCCTTTCCTTCTTTCTCACTGAGACCTTTTTGTTGGCCAAGCCTGAGGCAAACGTCTCTCATACGCTCATCCAGAACAGAATATTAATATTAATATTAATGAATGGGGCTCTTTAAACATTGAAAGGGAACCCCAATCCATATATGGACTGGGGTTTCCCCTCTGGTTTAAATAGCCCCATTCATAAAACCGGAGGGGAAAAGAGCCTTGTAGAATGCGTATGAGCTGTCAAATTGAAAAAAATAAAATAAAAAATATAATAAATAAAATAATATAAAAATAATAAAATACAATACAATAAAATAAAATTACTAATACGTAAAATACAATAAAATACAATGAAATAAATAATAAATAAAATAAAATAATTATAAAATAAAATAATACAAAAGAATTAATAAAAAATACAGTAAAAAATATTTTAAAAATCAGGAGTGCCCGATTTTGCAGGAGGAGGCATGTTCCGCCCCCTGGCCTTTTCCCCTCCCCTGAACTTGACCCGATCATGATTGGAGCCAAGTTCACATTCCCTCGAACCGGTTTTTCCCAAAAGAAACGGTAAATACACTGCTTTGGGAGAAACCGGTTTTAGGGGGATTTGCCCCGCAACGGGTGTGAAAGATCCGGATTCCATTGTGTTAAATCCGGTGCCAGTATGAACTTCTTGATTTTAAACTGGTTTACAAACCGGTTCATTTGGTAGACTGAATGGCCCCCCAGTGTGAAACTGGGTTATTTAACCTGGTATATTTGATACTCATTTTTTTCCTGTATCTTTTTAAGAGCTGCAATGACCCACATCTTCTGTAGTGTGTGTATGCTACCAAATTAATTTGGATCATGTTGCATCATTCCAGGAAATGGAGGCACCTCCATTTTAAACTGAAACAATGGCAAGTGTGAATGGCAACAAGATTTAAATGAAACAAAGAGATTCAGTAACATAAAATGTAGTTTTAGATTATACGCCTTTGGCAGGTTTTAATATTTTAATTTGTTTCTGTAAAGGGCCATGTAAATTTATGGCCATATACAAATAAAGGAGGAGGAGGAGGAGGAGGAGGAGGAGGAGGAGGAGGAGGAGGAGGCTGAGATCCAGATCTTGTGGGGGGGGGGGAATTTAAGTGTGAATGCCCCCTTAGTAATTTTGGCTTGGCACACACTGGCCAAAAGAAGCAACATCTGGCCCCTTTGGGGACATGGTGTTTAGATAATGTATGCACCCAAAGTGGTGCCCTAATGCTGCCCTTTGGTCCAAAGGATTGGGTGAAAAGGGATAACTTTAAACAGATTCCTGGCAATGCCAGCTTGGGACATGTGGCAGAGGCCCACTTTGGAAGTGGGTCATACAGTTACTGTGATCCCAATCCTATCATGGCTGGAGTGGCCAGAGGCTGCTCTTTCACAGCTGTCTGATCCACAACATACTAAGGTTTTGCATTCTTATTTGTATCTGGGTAGTCTCTTCCTCTACAGTACTCATTCAGCCATCTTTAAGAACAGGATATGGGACAACAGCAATTTTTGGCACCTCCATGAATCTCTCATGCATAGCTGAGATACTGCACTGCTGTCATCAAAATGAGAGACATGCCGTATCAAGAAAAAAACAGAAGAAGCTGAGTGATTTTTTTGACTGATTGTGTGGGGAAGCCATTTATCTCCAAGAGTTTGAAGTTTTCATCACTTTCACTCAGTTTTAGTCAGCACTATCCTAGGTCAAAACGACATACAAAGAATTACTTGAAAGATCATTTATTTTAATCAGAAGACACCCAGTGCAGCTGTGATACAAAGCAAAATCTGTCTCTGAGAATCTTGCTTTGTAAATATAACAGCTCAACAACAATTAATGCAGTAACAACATACTGCACTGCCCATAATTACATCCATATTAGGAAAACAAATAGCTAAAACCCACACTTGCTTGCCAAAACTGGTTCCCAAGGAATAATTGTTTTGACAAATATTCAAGTAAAAACAAAACCAATCTGCTATAGACATTTTGATTTCTTTTACTAAATATTTGGAAATAAAAAGCAAGGGAGAATCCTTCCCTGAGAAATATTCTGCTTAACAAGCCAGCCTGAGGTTTTGGTAAGAGACTGAGAAGAAAAATGAGGGTAGAGCTCAGAAACACCTCAAGGTGCAGGTTGTTCCCCTGGAAGATATGAGTGGGTGAAGTGTTTTTGGGGCATCTTTTGGATCTCCACCCATGCTCAACGTACATAAACATACATATAATTCTGCTTTGGTCAGATCTCACCAGGTGTACTTTGTCCAGTTCTGGCCAACACAATTCAACAAGGACATTGAGAAGCTGGAGTGTGTCTAGAAGAGGGTGACCAAAATGTTAAAGGGTCTATAAACCATGTCTTATGAGGACCAGCTTAGGTAGCTGGGCATGTTTAGCCTGAGAAGAGAAGGTTATGAGGTGAGATGATAACCATGATTAAATATTGGAAGGGATGTCATATTGAAAATGGAGCAAGCTAGTTTGCTGCTGCTTCAAGGACCAGGACATAGAATCATAAAATTGGAAGAGATTATAAAGGCCATCCAGTCCTGCCATGCAGGAACACACAATCAAAGCACCCCCAACAGTATCCTATTCTCTGGAGCAGCAGAAAACAAGCTTGCTCCATGGAACAATGGATTCAAGCCAAAGGAAAGGGGATTCCACCTAAACATTAGGAAAAACTTCCTGACAGTAAGAGCTGTTTAGTAGTGGAACATGTTGCCTTGGGTTGTGGTGGAGCCTCCTACTTTGGAGGTTTTTAAACAGAGGCTGGATGACCATCTGTCAGGAGTGCTTTATTGTATACTCCCGCATGGCAGAGGACTGGACTAGATACTCTTGTGGTCTCTTACAACTCTATGATTCTATACTACTAAATACCTATAAGCCTCCAGGGACTTCATTCTAAAGGAAACAAAAACCAGAGTAAAATTGTTGTTGTTGTTGTTGTTGTTGTTGTTGTTGTTCTGTGCTTTGAAATCAATTCTAACTTATGGTGATCCTAAGATGAACCTATGATGGGGTTTTCTTGGCAAGTTTCTTTAAGGAGGTTTGTCATTGCCATTCTCTGCCGATGATAGAGTGTGACTTGCCCAAGGTACCAAGTGGGTTTTCATGGCTGAGACAGGATCCAAACCCTGATCTCCAGAGTCATAGTCCAGCACTAAAACCACTATACCACACTGGCCCATATAAAGTAAAAATATTGCAGAGTAATCATTGCAATCTGGAGTATTCTCATTGTTTAAAACACAAAATGATAACTGGGAATCCCTTCACACAAGTAGACAAGTGAGAACCAATATGATTACTGTTCAGTTGAATGTGTAAACTAATATCTTCATAATACATTTGGAGGGGAGGTTTTTACCTCATAACATTTATTTATTTATTTATTTATTTATTATTTTGCTCCTCCTCCTCCTCCTCTTCTTCTTCTTCTTCTTCTTCTTCTTCTTCTTCTTCTTCTTCTTCTTCTTCTTCACCTTTACTTATATATCGCTGTAGGTTTACACAGTGCTGTACATATAAATTTATAATTAGATGGTTCCATCTTGAAACACTTCTTTCAATATTCAATATACCTACATATTATCTGTTGCTGGAGGTCCTAAGCAGATCAGTTACATGAAGCACATACTGGCATGCTGGATCTGGATTCAGGCTCAACAGAAAAAAGTCCTTCTTTACACAGCACCACAACCTTGAATAGCTTGAAAACAGATAAGAAAAAATCATGGAGAATAAGGCTAGAAATAGCTACTTATCATGATGGTTTATCCAGGATATTATCTTCAGTAACAGTAACAGAACTAGAGTCAGTTAAAGAGAGCAGTGTATGTAGCTTGCAAAGTGTTTCTTGTGAAATATAGTACTGCAGTCTGATGGCTACACTGCTAGTCAAGGACAACAGCAAGAAAGAGAAGGAGTCCAAACACCACATCACAAGAAAATGTTTAAAAAACTGTTGCAGGTATGAAATATCTTGCATTGGGGCAGCAAAATGAATTAGGTCATCTGTTGATATCCTTTCGTCTCCATGACTGTAAAGTCACTATATCAGGGTGAAAAAAGTGGTTCCTAGGGACTACTTTAATCTCTTAGGACCACGTTTTGGTCTCTTGTTTGTTTGTTTTGCCCCATGTGCCATGGATGGCCAGCATTTTTGGCTCCCCCTCAGATTGTTTTAGGCCCAGGAATGACCTTTTTGCAAGAAGGAGTTGAATTTTGGTTCCTGCCCTGTTAGAAAAAAGACCCCTGTGGAAGCATTTGGGGGCAAAAATAGCAATGCAAGTTGACCCCCCCCCTTCCCAGGAGAACAATGTTCCTGCATCCTGTTGAACCACCCTTACTGTCAGGAAGTTCCTCCACCTCAACATTAGGAGGAACTTCCTGACAGTAAGGGCGGTTTGACAGTGGAACACACTCCCTTGGAGTGTACTGGAGTCTCCTTCTTTGGAGGTTTTTAAGCAGAGGCTGGATGGCCATTTGTCGGGTATGCTTTGATGTAGAGTTCCTGCATGGCAGGGGTTGGACTGGATGGCCCTTGTGGTCTCTTCCAACTCTATGATTCTATGATCCTCTTATGCTCTAATACTACACAGCTTTGGTGACTCCCAAGTGAGTGCCTTGAAAGTGTGAGTACTGTCAGAGTCACAACTGAACACCACTTATGCATGGAACTGTTTGAAAGAGACATCACTTCATGGACTGCTACAATTTGCATCATTATTCTCTCTGTCATGATGATACATTTTGTGGTGATTGTATGTATAGCTCTCATGTGGAGGTTTCAATTCACAGAAATTGGCAGGAGCATAAACATTGCCCTGAAAGCCAGACAAACAACCTCAGTGACACATGGAAGTAATTCAGAATATGGAAGTCCACCGAAAATTAACCTGAGTTTACCATGTTTACCTAAATGGTAAACTAAAGGTGTTCTTAATGTGTCTATGTAATGGCCTATGGATGAGTGAAATGGAAGAGACACTGTGGCATATGAGTCAGAGTTATAGAGCTTTGGAATATGATTCAGCCTGGGCACCTCTCATGTCCTTGTTAATCCAGCAATGTGAAGCTGTCTCTTTTTATGAAATGTCGGCTAATGTACAACAACAAATGACTCTCACTGCCAAGGAAGTAAACATGACTAGACAGAGGCATATGTCTGCTAACAATCTGCATTGGCTGATCGTGTCCTGGAATTGCCGCTGCTCTCTTTTCTGAGACTTTGTCATGATATTTTTAATACATTGGAAAACTTGCAATGATGTGTGAAGCTCAAAAGCTTGAAGATTTACTACTCAAGTAACACATCCCAGTATTATCTAAATTGTTTGAAGTGTAATATAGAATCTAAGTGACATGCTCTCTGCTCTGAAGGTTTATGATACGCAGTAGATGGTCAGAAATAGCAATAGAGGTGTGGGATCAGGGATCCAGAAATAAGTAGTGGAAAGATAAAGGAATCTGATGGAAATTTAAGAGCAGGAACTTCCGCAGGAGACTCTTGAGACTTTCCCCACTCACAATGCTCTGTTCTTTATCACAATAAATCCCAATTCTGTAACTTGCAAAATTATTACTTTGAAGCATGGACATGTGTATGACTACTCACTTTTGCCTAATTAACAGGTGGTTTATAACTGCCAGTGTTCTGAATGGCTCTGGAAAGGATTATAGCATGTGAAGGTGGCAAGGGAATATGTATCAAAATTTGGGTGTAGAAAGAAGCCTTTCTACATTTCAGCATATACTTGGATACCTAAACTTGGGTAATTTATTTTTTTATCTCTAATAATGAAGTCCACCCTCACTAAAATATGCCTAATAATAATAATAATAATAATAATAATAATAATTTATTCCCTGCTCTTCAGCCCTAAAGGCTATCAGAGCAGTTTACAATTATTATTTTAAGGAGACGGTTCCCTGCCTTCAGGCTTACAGTCTAAGAAGACATGATGCAAAAGGAGAAGAGAATGGTGGTGGGGAAGGGGATCAGGTCCAAAAGTTCTTCTGGACCAATTCTAACAAAATGAAATTCAACGCAGAGAAATGTAAGGTTCTGCACTTAGGGGGGAAAAATGAAATGCACAGATATAAAATGGGGGACACCTGGCTGAATGAAACTACATGTGAAAGGGATCCAGGAGTCCAAGTAGACTATAAGATGAACAGGAATCAACAGTGCGATGCCGCAGCTAAATAGGCCAATGCAATTTTAGGCTGCATCAATAGAAGTATAGTGTCTAGATCAAGGGAAGTAATAGTTCTGCTCTATTCTGCTTTGGTCAGGCCCCACCTGGAATACTGTGTCCAGTTCTGGGCACCACAATTCAAAAAAAGATGTGGAGAAAATGGAGCGTGTCCAAAGGAGGGCAACTAAGATGGTGAAGGGTCTGGAAACCATGCCCTATGAGGAACGCCTTAGGGAACTGGGGATGTTTAGCCTGGAGAAGAGAAGGTTGATATGATCGCCCTGTTCAAATACTTGAAGGGATGTCACATTGAGGAGGGAGCAAGCTTGTTTTCTGCTGCTGCAGAGACTAGAATGTGGAAGAATGGATGCAAGCTGCAGGAAAAGAGATTCCACCTCAACATTAGGAGGAACTTCCTGACAGCAAGGGCTGTTTGACAGTGGAACATACTCCTCAGAGGGTGGTGGAGTCTCCTTCCTTAGAGGTCTTTAAGCAGAGGATGGATGGCCATCTGTCAGGGATGCTTTGATTTGGAGTTCCTGCATGGCAGGGGGTTGGACTGTATGGCCCTTGTGGTCTCTTCCAACTCTATGATTCTATGATTCTCTGCCTCTGATGCCTGGACCAAGGCAAATGGCATGGAGGGACTGGGAGGGCTCTTCTTCATAATCTAGGACAGGCCTGATGGAGAGTGGCCTGTCTTTTCACTCCTTCCTAGGCCAGATGGTGTTGCCATGGAGAGATGGCTCTTCAACTTATACTTAGATAAATTCCTTAATCTAAATGTGACAGTGCCATGCCTTTTGAATTCTCTGACACCTCCCTAAGCAATCTGAATGTCTATTCATTGAGATGACACAGAGGAAGGAAAAGGCAGGTTAAAGACACTGTGGGGCTGTACATACATCCCTGAAGAGGCCACATGCAGTCGCCCCTTCTTTAGCCAGACCAGGGATGCAGCAACCTCATGCTGCAGCCGGATGTGGCCTCTGGAGGGTGCCATAGCTGTGGCAGTGTGACTGTATGGAACCCCTTTGATGCTGCGTCATCTAGACACAGTGCTGGAGGTGAGTCATGATGCTCTGCACCTTCTGGAGTGGCACGTGGCATCATGGCACCCTGGGGGCAGAGTCAGGGCATGCATTGTCAGGATGCTGAGACCTGACTCCGCCCACAAGATGGTCTTTTGAGCCGGTCTGTATAGGGTCTGTTTCACCTACCTTTAAATTTTTTGATTTAAATCATTCAGATCTGTTCTTTCCCACATCTCCAGCACTACCCCAGTGCAAAACTCAGTTGGCATACAGAAATCCACCAAACAGTGATACCTTTATTGGCTAACAAAAATGCACAATATACCTGTTGCAAGCTTTCAAAGCTACACTGGCTTCTTCATCAGGCAAGATGTTTCACACTGAACGGAGAAAAAGTTGAGATTCTAGTAAGATGCCTGCATTTTGTCATACAGGTAGATGAACTCTGTGGCTCAGTACTACATTATTTTTGCTGAATATTATGCCACTCAGCAACTTGCCAAATATATCCTCTGAATCACCTTGAAAACAGTGCTGAAGTGTAAAGTCTTTTAAAGATCTTCCTGAGACCTTGATTAATTCACAGTATCATAGTATCCCGATAGCCAGGCTTATGCTTATGTTGACTTACAAAGGCAGTAGCTTTCTCTCCCATACTGAGGTGTGCCCTAGATTCCTACTCGCCTGATTCCATTTATTATTATATTAGCTCTTATCATTGATGTGTAACTTCCTATTATTTTTTTCCTACTAGCTAAAGCTGGCTTCTTAGATAATAATAATAATAATAATAATAATAATAATAATAATAAAAATTTTATTTGTATACTGCCCTTCCTGCGATCAGGGCGGTGTACAGCACAAAACAAACAATATACAACAATACATTATCAAACAATAAAAGGTTATTTAAAGATTAAAACAGTCTTAAAACAATGCAACAATTGCAAAAATATTTTAAATTTCTTCGTCCACTCCTGTTTACTATGGTTCAAAACTGGTATCCTGATTTTCTGTTACTGTCAGCATGTCAGATCTGTAACTCATATTGAGCACAGTCCACTCACTCTAGGAAGCGCACCCATTTATGGGATATTTATTTACTTATTTACTAATAATTACATATTTATTTATATGTAAATAATATCTCTCAAAATGGGAACCAAGGTGGCTTACAACAGAGATGAAAACAAAGTAAAGCAAGAGGGAAAGGTGCTACCCCCCTCTCATACCACATCAATCTGGATAGTTTCCCCTGGGCTTTAAAGATCTGAACATATTGGAGACTTCATGTTGGACTGTTTAAGGATTTAAAGGTGTGAGTTATGACATATTTTCAATAAATTATGACAAAAAGTCACTGCAAAAAATCTATCTAAATCAAAGCTTTGTAAACTGTTTGCAAATGCTTGAGTAGTGTTGAAGGAAAGCAGACCTGTACTGGAAGGCTAGCTGGGAATCCCACATGTTTTTTGAAAGCTTGCTAAATTAAAGCAAGATATAAGCAAGATCATATAAAATCCAGCAATTTTGATAAAAGGATTAAAATATGTCTTCACTGATAATGACATTTAGTAGTAAAACATTATCCTATTCTCTTTGAGTTTTGCCATGTCATGCAGCATGAAACTGGCTTATTAATTACAGCATATCACTTGCTATACCATATAAAATATAACCTCACACAAGCTTACTCTGTGCTCATGACACAGAGAACTATTTGTCATAATGGCACACTCCTCCTGAATTATTGTGGGAGATTCTGTCAAAGTGTTCATGACATTCACATCAATATCAAATGAATCAATTAAGAGGAATAGGATGATGATGAATACTAAATACTTAATGATGTGTTTAATTAATGCTGAATTACAGTTGAGATCTCAAGGGAGAGACTGATACTCACGTAGATATCAAATAAATTAATGATCATTGCAATGACAGTCAGTATGAAAGTATTTGAAGTGATAAAGTACCAAAAAAATTACCAGCAATAAATTGCAAATGATTAGGATTTGCCTGAAATGTTACAAATCATGCTGATCTGCAAAAAAGATAATAATTCATGCAAAATTAATAGATGAATCTGTAGAATTTAAATTTTGCAGAAGTATATCCTTAGCATTTTCATGTTTGTTCTTGAGTTCAAAGCAAAAGATATTGATGATTAAAACCAACTCAAAGTATATTTCCGATTATATTGGTTTGTTGATCTGAAACTTCTAGTATGCATACAAGTTATCAGCATATAAAAGCATAAATCTCAATTCAGTCAATAACTCAAAATATTTGTTTCCAGCATCTTTTTGTTCAACAGCAATTAATATATGTCTAAATCCAGTTACTATACATATCTAGACTACACCCATAAAATTAAAAAGATTTACTTAAAAAGTTGATATTAAAACAGTGTTGATTTATTATTGAACTGTTGAATCAGTGGGTCTACTTTAGGTGGAACTAGCAACTGGATTTAAAGTTGTCTATGTTTAACTGATAGTAATAATTAATGGAACTAATACAGTTAACATTAATTAAAAACAACACACAAACAAAAGGCCATTAAAATGCAGCAGAATTTTTAAAAATCTACTCACATTGGCAGATTATGGGTGGGATTCTCACTTCAAACAAAACACTTGTCACACGTCTGTGTCCATGATCTTAGTTTCTCTTCTTGGTTTCTGTATTTTCGATGGTCCCTCTGATGAACTTTTGAATGAGGGCATGATCCTTACCAATAAGGTTTTCTGCTGGTTTTTGTCCTTATGTTATATATCCAGTGAACTTTTAGAGTTAAAGTGCTAAGGTGATATAGCTTTATATCACTTTACACCATGACTATGCAAAAAACAAAACAAAAACCAAAAAGCTTTTAAAATGAATATAAAATTAGAAAGACAAAAATAATGTGTGAGGAGGGGAACATGGACACAGGGGAAAGCATACATGGAAAGATGTTAAGATCATGGCGGGGATAATGGGAAACCACACTCACACATCACCTCAACCACACCTCAAGGGAAAGGAAAGAAAATATGAAAAGTATGTCTATCGAGGGTAGTGCTACAAGCAGCAACAAACTAGGATTTAAAAAAACCAGTATATTTAGATGATGACTGAAAGCTGGGATAGGAAAATAAGATTACAAGATGTGAAATCTCAAAAGAGAAAGTCCTGACATTTCCTGGAACTATTGTACACTTTGGAGGAACCTTTGAATGGAATTAAACCATTAACCACAGAGCTTATCGCTTAGCTTATTAAACAGCTTACCTCTATCTGATTTAAGGCTTAATTTGGGTGACATCCTGATCTTATCACAAGCTTTTTACCATTGAATTTGCTGTGTGAATACAGCCCAGGTTCATCCCCATTTGCAGAACTGGTCCAGCAGTCATTTTCTTTAATCAGAAAACTACATCCAAAAAGAGCCGGAAAGAGCAGATTTGCAAGCAGTTATGGACCTGGGCTATATTCAGAATAAAGCTACACTCTGGGGCTAAAAATCAGAGGAAAAAGAAGACCCGATACTCTGACCTAACACAGAAAATACACATCTTCACACCTGTATATAAACCGCCCAGCACCAGCTCAAGGTAGTGGAAAAGCAGACAAGTGAAAGTGTGACAATTCCAATGGTTGTAATTACAACATACAAAAACCAGACAGTCCAACAGAGGGGCAGGAGGTGAAGGGGACATGAATGGAATAGCCTCAATGATGGTACTTTGCCAATATATCATGAGGCACACCAATTGCTTGATGCCCTGTATCAGAGGTGCATTACACGTATGACTGTGTGGGTGATTAAAAGAGTGGCCATCCACTGAAATGGCATCTGAGTGGATTGTGGAAGGTAATTTGAAGTTGCAGGTGGTGTGTTTGTGTGAGAGTGCAGTGCACATGCATAGTAGGGAGATGACCAAAAAAAAAAAAAAAAAAAAGGACAGATGCTTGATGCAGTGCTGTTCAGACTGCCCATGTGTGTTCAGCCCACTTTGGGAGCGGGCTGTGTGGATAGCAGGGTTTCAGCCCACTTTCAAAAAATGCAGGACTGAGCCACTTTTTCTTGCCCATCTGCAACCAGCCCTCAGAAAGGAAATAGCTTTCTAGGAGTTTGGTGGGATGGAGAAATAAACTGGGAGTCATAAGCATACTGGTGACACTGGTCCCCAAACTTCTGGACAACCTTTCCTGTATAGATATTGAATAGCATGGATGCAACCTGATTATGTGTGTATGTATGTGTGTGTGTAGTTCTAACAACATTAAAATCCATTATAATTCATGAGTATATGAATTATTCATATTCAGGTGCAGAAAAAAAAATCTGTGATTGGAGTCAACTATTATATGGCTGTGATTTACTGCATAATGGATGGCTGCTTGGCATGAATGAAAGGTAAATTGTAAATGCCTAATAATAGTAAAGTGCAGATACACTCAAATCCTTCTGAGTAATTAATACAGCAAATGTATCTTGAATGAATAATAAACTAAAATCCATCTACTGAAGTCCATTAAGATAAATGTTAACAGAATGTTAACAGAAACAATAATGAGTTCATGAAGGGGTAGCTAATTTAGTCTGGAATTCCCTTCAAGATCCAACAAAATCTGAATCTGAGCATTTTCAAGAAACAGCTTATTCTTTCCCCATCTTGTCCTTGCAACAGAGATCAAGGCAGAGTGAAGACCTCTCTGAGCAAATTGTGAGTGGCTAGGAATAGACATGACTTATATATTTTCTGTGGCATTTTAGTTTTTTAGGTGAATAGTTAACACCAGCATATCTCAAGGATAACAAGGATTAGAAATGAAAAGAGGGAGGGGGGGGATGAGATCAGTTCACATAGTACCAATAGAATAATATAGTATAGTATAGTATATTAGTAAGATTTGTTCAAACAGATATACTGTGAAACAAAGTTATTACTTTCCTTCAGCTATTTATTGTTTTTATGGTAATTATAATGACCTGAAAGGTACTAAATGGAGATCAGATTAAAGGCTTGCATCCAAAGATTGCCACACATTAATGGAAAACAGTTCAATGTGAATTACTGATGCTCCTTTGTTGCATTACACTGTGGTGCAGAACATTCACCAAGCCCCCGCTTTGGTGGAAGGCCATGAATATACAGGTATAATGTTGCTGGCATCATCCTATTGCACATTTATGTGTGTTTTATGCTCTGTGGAGCCAGGCTGTCTTCTAGGAAGCTGTGCTGAATGTGGAGATTAGTGCAAAACAAAGGAAGCTGACCAAGGGGCAGTAGAAGTAGATGTTAGAAATGCAAAAATGCATAGTGTTAAAAAATTAAATGTGTAGAGGGAACAGGAGTTATAGGGAAATTAGTGTTTTGGTGGTGTAAAAGCTCTACGCTGCCCATGCCTTATCCACCTGTCATAACCTCTCTTAGATTGATATCCTTGGGAATCACTCCACCTCTTCTTTCCACCTTGTTTTTGCTCTTTCATTGCTCCAAAAGTAAAACTAATTTAGTTCTATTCCTTTTCTAGCTTCACCTAACCTAGTATTTTTAGAAGACTTTACTATCTCTAATGGAGTTCCTATAATAGAAAATTAATTTATTTCCTATAGTTGTTGGTGACAATATTCTTTAATTATAGAAGCTAGCTGCTGCACATGTGTACTCTCTGTCAGTGGAGTCAGTCAGTTAAACTCTCTGTTTCCCTTCTTGTTTATCAGTTCTGATCACTTTATGATATAGTCAGATCATAGGGACGACTTTACTTGCCTTATGAGCCTGTTGTGAGAGCCTATTGTCTTACAGCCCGGTCACATGACAACGTGCAATTATCCTGTGAATGAAGAGGAATTATAGTGTCTCTTTTTATTTATGGGATTTCTCCATGAATGAAAAGCAGTGCTATAATTCCGCACTGTTCACAGGATAATTGCAGGATATTTGTGACATTGCATGACGTTGTGTGATAATCTTTGCAAAATTGTGCGATATTGACAGGAGCATACTGCAATGCTCCTGTCTTTTTTCCCATTATGATAAACTTCTATATCAACTACAGTTTGTTTACCTGGCATAATGCCAGTTCCATGGTGAATCTGTTTCTTTTGGATGGTAAATCAAATTAAAATAAATTCCCTTTTATTCTGGAGTTCTGTGGAAAATGCACTGTTGTGCTGGCTGTTGCTGTGTTTGGACAGCTGGATCAGACCAGATTTGGGTGGTTGGCAAGTGGCACCATTCTGAAAAGGTCAATATTGCCTGCCACCAAGTCCATACCTGAGTCCAGCCACTGGTGGTGAAGGGGGAAAGTGTTCCTTCCTGGAGATCCAAGTTCTTCGCTGCCATCACTGTCTTGTTTGAGCACCGCCCTGGTAGTGCACCACTGCCCCCTGCAGAGCCCTGATCACTATGTGATTGTCCCTCCTTCCTTGATCACATGGCTGGGCACCTTCTGTTGACCTCACAGCCAGTAATGCCATCACCAGCAGGGCCCTGTTGAGGGGTACTTGGCGAGGACAGCAGTGGACAACAAAGCAGAGCAGACTTGCATTCAGGTTGGAGAACTGTGTAAACATCCATGGGACATTGGATAGCTTTATTAACAGTAAGTGGGGCCCTAACAGGTTGGATCCAGGTCTGTATGTGGAGTATTTCTGCTTGTGTAGTCAAGCCCCTAATCTTTTGCTCTTTCATTATATCTCACACAAATCCTACACCCATTCAGTTAGACTTCCAGAAACCTGCTAACCCACTGTTATTTTCTGCTTCTGTAAAGAGCAACTTTATACTTAATTTAATGAGCTATATCCTGATGCCTATTGTAAAAACCCTTGTCTTCCCCATTTACAAAAATGATTTACAGCATAAGAAAGCTGAAGTTTTATTGGTACCTTGTTGCAGCAGATTTAAAAAACAAAAACAAAAGCATAAACAAAAAGAAAATAAATGACTATATGGATCTTGAAAAGTGGCACTGGACATACCAAACAGTGGAAAGGATGAAGAAGACAAGCACGGACTGAGAGAGAGCATGGTGCCTGGTAGTGGAATGAACAGTGGAGGCCATGTGCCTCCAACATTGCTTGCAGCACAGAGACAGGTGCTGGCTAGGAGGGGAGGATGGAGTCAAGAGCAGAAAGAGGAGCATAAGGGTTCAAAGCAGGAAGGAAGATTCAATAAGGGACAGTGTGGGAGTCAAACAGGAGGGGATGGTGGAGTCAAGGAAGAGGGAAAGATTGATAACATCCAGAACAGCAGAAGAAATATTCATCAGCTGGATGAAGTGGAAAGTAGGCAAGTTGTGGACAAGCACATGAGGGTAGGATTAGGCTTGGTTGCAGGGAAGTGCTAAGAAGGATTGAGAAGAAGAAGATAAAGTGAGTCAGGAAGAGGGAGAAGAGAAAGCAGCAAAAGACTGACTATGGAAAAGACTGTAAAAGACCCCGAAGCTGTGCCTTATCTGATTGCTAGGCTAGGCAAGGGACAGGTCTTGTGCAGTACAGTAGGAGTATGACTTACAAACCCCCAACCAGCCCAGAGATAAGCCTATTAAAAAAGCATGAATGGGAGGTTCTAGAGAAGAGGGATCCCTAATACAGCTGACCATTCATAATTGATGGTCCCTAATCACATTGCTGCTTAGAGGCAAGTGATTTATCAGAAAGTCTTTACCTGATTATAACCATCTTTAAATTGGTGAATCCTGCCTCACACTGCAGACAGCAGCAAACATTGATGAGGTGTTGGAATAAACTCAAAGCAAGTGCAAACCTTAACCTTGGTAGGATTTGTCAACATGGACTCTCACACCAGAGTCCCAGTCCCTGGGATATGGATAAGGCTACCATCCCCTCTTCAAACACTTTTGTCTTTCACCCAACTGGTACAGCACTAGTTACAGTACTGAACTGGACAGTAGGCCTAGAATTTAACATTTCCCCTTGAATGGCCTATGAAAAAAATTTCTGTCCTGTTTATTTCTGATCAGTAAAATATTAGTTATAAGTAATATACAGAGAGCCTCCATTCTGATAGATAGTGAATGCTGCTGACACCCCGGAAAAAGGCTGTTGTCTTGGAGGCTTGCTTCTGGACTGCTTTTAATAAATAAGAAGTTGAACTAGATGAATCTTTGGTCTGATCCAGAAAGTCTCATATTACATGTCATGAGGAATACATTTGTATCTAGTCCCTATCTTCCATTGAAAACAATAAAGCAGACTTGTGGAAGGTGAATGACCTATGAACCCTGCCGCTTTCACAAGAGTAGTCCTATTTAGACTCTTGTACAGCAGCCTTTTGTGGCTTGAATAACATTTGGAAATGTTAGCAGGTTCGGAACAAAGCTTAACACCTGGCTGCTGTTGTTTTTAAGGGAGTATTGTGACTCTCTTATGACAATAGTTTCACTGGCTACCAATATGTTGCTGGACACAGTTTGAAGTATTGGGTTGTTATGATAGATAAAGCCCTAAGTTGCTTGGGTTCTGGCTATCTGAAAGGCCACATTCCCCCTTGGGAGCCAGTCTGGGATTCAACCATTCTTGGGAAAGGCTCTTCCTTTGACTCTGCCACCACAGAGGCATGTTAAAATGAAAAAGAAGGCTTTCTCCCTCCTGATGTATGCCAGGCCATCTGAGACTATGTTGATTCTGCTAGCATGCAAAGACATTTTAATTCAGACAGGATTTCAAGCTATTGTTTGACTGAAATCATCTTTCACTAGAGGGTCCTATGTATTTCTTTTTTGTTGACAACCATATTTCAATGCTCATTGATAATGCAAGTAAAATATAAAAAGAAAGAAGAGGGGAGTGGAAGACATGTGAAGGGAATATAGCAGCACTTTTAATCTCCGCATCTACTCTGTGATCAATATTATACTATAATACTATGGAGAAAATATCATATGAATTAGAGGATCCTATATATTTCCTTTTTTCTTGATGCTCATCAATTTTTAATCACCCTACTTGTTCAACTTGTATGAAGAAAATATCATATGAGCTGGAGGATCCTATAAATTTTTTAATTGATGAGCATGTTTTAACGTTCATCAATAACTCAATTAAAATATAAAAAAGAAGAGAAGGGGAGGGACAAAAGGAATATAGCAGCTCCTTTAATCCCCACATTTACTGTGTGAGCAATAATATAGGGGTCAATAACATCACCCACAATATGAGAGGTGCATTTATTTGCTCTTCCTCCAATGTAATAGATGCCATCCTATGCTAGCAATGGCCTTCTATACTCTACATTGGACAAATCTGGCATTAAACATGGCAATGCCTCTAAAATGTTGCAGAACATTTGAACCTTTCTGGACATACAGTATAGAATTTAAAGGCTGTAGTCATTAAACAAGAAAATTACAAAGCAAGTGTAGAAAGAGAAACAGCTGGTTTGAAAAATATTTTAAAATTCCAATCCATTAACAGAGGTATGAACAAAGGCAATGGCTTCATGGCACACTACATATATAAATAAAGAGCCCTCAGTACTGTAACAAAAGGAATCTTCTCAGAGAAGGTTATGAATCCATGGAAATTGACTTTTGATAAGCATATTTCTTGTTTTCACACATCAGCACCAACTGAACACTGTAATGATGTGTATCACCTTATGCCGCCCTTTGAAAATGTAGGGAAAAGGTTGTGATTTGCATCCTTCTGGATCTGATTACATTCCATCACAATCCCACAACTGTGTAAATATACATTACACCTGAGAATTTTTATCATTCTATCTTTCATCTAAAAAGAACATTTATATGCATAAAAATTCATGCAAAAAGAAAAACCAGTTAGTTTGTAGTTAATGAATTTGTACTTAAAACAGAATCTGGAAAAGCAGAATGGTCCCCAATGGGCAAGGGGGGTGGGAACAGGCAAGTCTGAATTTTATCACCCTACTTGTTCAACTTGTATGCAGAAAATATTATATGAACAGCAGGCTTAGACTTAGAAGAAGGGGTGAAGATAGGAGGTAGCAACATCAACAATTGAAGCTATATGGATGACACAATAGTACTAGAAACAAACATCATAGGCTTGGAACAATTACTGAGAAAGGTCAAAGAAGAAAGTGCAAAGGCAGGTTTTATGCTGAAAATAAAGAAAGCAAAAATAATGAGCAAGGATGATCTACATAAATTCAACATAGACAATGAGGAAATAGTAAAGATTTTCTGTACTTTGGATCAAACATTGATCAGAATGGAGTCTGCAGCCAAGAAATCAGAAGAAAATGGGAATGGGAAGGGCAGCTATGAAAGAACTAGACAAGATCCTAAAGAGTAAAGATATACAACTGAGTACTAATGTTAGAATCATCCAGTCTATTGTATTCGCCATTACTATGTATGGATGTGAGAGCTGGACAGTGAAAAAAAGTGGACAGAAAGATCAACTCATTTGAGATGTGGTGCTGGAGAAGAGTACTGAGGATACTTTTTAGTGGAGCTTTTGGGCTATGTAGCCATGTTCTAGAAAAGCTCCTTTCTGAATTTCACCAGCATCTGTGGCTGGAATCTTCAGAGAAACTGAGTACTGAGGATACCATGGACAGCAAAAAAGACAAACCAATGGGTCCTAGAACAGATCAAGCCTGAAATACCCCTAGAAACCAAGATGATCAAACTGAGACTGTTGTACTTTGGTGACATCATTAGATGGCATGACAATAATGCTGGGAAAGGCAAAGGGTAATAGAAAGAGAGGAAAACCACACACCAAATTGATAGACTCAGGCTTGAATCTACAAGACCTAATCTGAGCAGTAGAGGATAGGGAGGCTTGAAGATGTCTCATCCACAGGGTCACCATGAGCCGGGGTTGACGGGGGGGGGGGGGGTGGGCAGTTAACAACAACAACAACAACAACAACAACAACAGTAGTCTTAAAGGTTCTGCTACATTCCTTCCCCATTTCCTCCTTTTTATTTTTTCATTGAGGTATTCTTATATTTATAATGCTGAGCTTTATCTGTATTTGATTATTGTTAACTGTCTTTGAAACTATTTTTAATGGAAAGGCAGGCAATACATTAATAGAAAAATAAAAAGGGATTATTTATCAGACTGGGCTCTCAGTCTTTTCTTCCCCATATAATATCTTTGCCATTAAGGCTTCTTATCTATATGACAGTGTAATTTCCACATACAATCTATTGGTAATATGTTTTCCACCTCTCTGGCACATGCATCAGGTTTTAGGGAAAAACTGTATTAAACTTTCATTCCAAATCTGATCTGAAATCATTCAGGTGGCTATAAGGGGTGGGGGGAATCTGATGATATTTCATGAATGCTGGAAGGCATGTGATCCAAGCCTTAATTGCAATGCCAGGAATAGTTGAGCTCACAGGTCCTTCACATCCATTTAAGCACCACTTAGAGAATATGAATTGTTATAACTATAGAAAATACAGCACTCTGCTGAGATAATGCACATAACATGTAATATTAAAGAGCTGAAATACCACTTTTTAAAGGTTTTTCATACCTTAATGCATAAAGTTGAGTGTAATCATTACAATTAGCATTGATTTTTGAGTGTGCACTGGCCCTAATCCATACCCAATTGCTTGCCACAAAACATTGCACAAATGTTGATATGTGATGCCCTCCATGAGCACTCACAAGGAGATTGGACAAGGCTAAGTTCAAGAATGCAAGCAAAAGTCAGGTCCAAATGGTCACTCCAATGACAGAGAGATGGTATAGAGCAGACAGTGCAAAGTGAAATCGAAGGCTTTCATTCCCAGAATCCATATTTTTTGTGGGTTTTTCGGGCTATGTGGCCATGTTCTAGAAGAGTTTATTCTTGATGTTTTGCCAGTATCTGTGGCTGGCATCTTCAGAGAATGTTGGTCTGAAAAAGAGTTGAGCATATATACTGTGCGACCTTGGGTAGGGAGGAGAGATTTGAATGTTGATCTGTGTATTGTTCTGTTGCTAATGGCAGGCCTCAGGGTGGGATGATATGCAAAGAGGATTAGTATCTGCTTGATTAGTGATCATTGTCAGCTGGGAAATCCTTGACCTTGGGTGGTTTCTCATTTGCATTTGCTGAGTCTTAATCTTGCTGTTTTTCAGGACTGGTAGCCAGACTTTGTTTACTTTCAGGGTTTCTTCTTTCCTTTTGAAGTTGTCCAGTCCAGGTGTTTGTGGATTTCAATGGCGTCCCTGTGCATTCTGATCTGATAGTTGTTGCCAGGGTCCAGAATGGCAGTGTTTCGAAACAGCATTTTATGCCCAGGATGGTTTATAACATGTTCTGCTACTGCTGATTTTTCTGGCTGATCCAGTCTTGAAATGCCTTCAAAGAAGCCTTGCCACCTGTCTCATGGCTTCATCTCTCCTATTCATCCCTCCCCCCCCCCCCAAAAAAAGGTAGATTTGAAAATAGTTTTCCCCTGGTTTCAACAGCAAGCTTTCCCAAAGCCTAATTTTCTGGATATGGGACAATGTGGGGGTAACTTCCCCTCCCTCTTTAATTATTTTGGAAATGGGACACATTCAGAGGGGTCACAGTTGGGATAACTTGTTTTCTTCAGCTGTATGTAGGATCCCATCATCTACATTTCATTTCAAACTGGCTTCAGGATGGGATATGGAGTTGAGACTGCCATGGTTGCCTTAGTCGATAATTTCTATCTGGGCATTTACAGGGAAAGTGTGACCTTGTTGGTCCTCTTTGACATCTCAGCAGCCTTTGATACCATTGACCATGGTATCTTTCTGAAATGCCTGAAGGAGTTGGGAATTGGAGGCACTGAGCTCCAGTGGCTCCATTCCTCCCTCTTGGGCAGATTCCAGATGGTGAGGCTGTGGGACAGCTGCTCTTCTAAAGGAGAGCTGATGTCTGGCATCCCTCAGGGTGCCATTCTGTCCTCCACGCTGTTTAACATTTACAAGAAGTCGCTGGGTGAGATCATCTGGAGACATGGACCATGGTGTTATCATTATGCTGATGACACCAAAATTTATCTGTCCATGTCTCCGACTGCTAAAGTGACTAGGGATGGCATCTCTCCTCTGGATGCCTGCCTTGAGTCGGTAATGGGCTGGATGAGGGAAAACAAACTCAGGTTGAATCCAGAGAAAATAGAGGTACTAGTGATAGGTACCCCAAGACCAGGGATGGAGATTTGTCTACCAGTCCTGGATGGGGTCACACTTCCCCTAAAGGACAAATTTCGCAGTTTGGGAGTACTCCTGGACCCATTTCTACAGTTGTCATATCAAGTAGATGTGATGGCCAGGAGTGCTTGGTACCAAATTCGGTTGATACACCAACTGTGTCCCTATCTGGACCAAAAGGACCTTGAAGCAGTGGTACATGCACTGGTATACTCTCGTTTAGATTTCTGTAATGTGCTCTACTTGGGGCTACCCTTGTACCAAGTTTGGAAGTTTGGAAGCTTCAATTGGTTCAAAATGTTGCAGCGAGATTGGTCACCAATACACCTAGGTTTGACCATATAACACCAATGCTGAAATCTCTTCATTGGCTGCCAATTAGCTTCTGGGCACAGTACAAGGTGTTGGTTATCACCTTTAAAGCCCTACATGGCTTGGGCCTGAGTTACTTGCAGGAACTCGTCTCCCATCATAATCTGCCCTGCACACTCAGAATACAGTATCTGGGAAGAATTTATTGGAACATTATAATACTAGGTTACAACAACTTCCCATAGGGCATTCACAGCCGCAGCCCCCATATTATGGAACAGTCTACTGGAAGAGATCTGTCTTATTACCACCTAAGATGTCTTTAAGAAGGCACTTAAGATGGATCTCTTCTAGCAGGCATACCCACCTGAGTCTGTATAAGATTATGATAAACGGTTCACCCTTGATGATGATTATAGGATTATTTGTTGACTGGATATTTTAAGGAACTAATAGGAATGTTGTAATTCAGTATTAGTATTTTATAGTCTGTACTTTTGCATTAGTATTGTATTTGTAATGATGTAATCCCACTTTGATCCTTGGGATAAGCGGGAAATATAAATAAAAATTATTATTATTATTATTATTACCATCATCATCATCATCATCATCAGTTATCAATGAAAGTTTGTTCTAAGCTTTTTACTTCCATGAGTAGCGGAAAGAAAAGGTTCACATCTGGTGAAGTCATCCTAAAATGACTTCTCATCCCCATGTTGCCTTTAAGTTGAGAAATGCCTTTAACTACCTCTCTCTCTCTCTCTCTTTCTCTCTCTGTATGAGTGTGTGTGTGCATGTGTGTCTAAATATTTGTGTGCTATGTATGAATGTGAGAGAATGAATCTATTCATTCCCCACCACCATTACCTTCTCCTTCTGTGTCTCTGTAGATTGTAAGCATGAAGGCAGGGAACTGTCTAATTGAATGATTGTATGTACAGTGCTGTGTAAATTTACAGCATAATAATAATAATAATAATAATTATTATTATTATTATATTTTATTTATTTATAGCCCGCCCCTCTGAACTGGCAATCGGGGTGGGGTATAACATAGTTAAAACATCACAAGTTAAAATACAACAATCCCATCCCCCTCACCCACCCCTTAAAATAGAATTAAATAGCGAAGTTAAAAATATAATACAAATAAAACATTTAAAAGTAACTGGCCGAAGCTGCATAAAACAATTTCGAAGGGAAGAAGAGGAGCTAAGAGAAAGAGTCGGCAGTAGCTATGGAGCCAGGAAATTAGATACTATGTGGGAAGGCCTGCCGTAAGAGATGCGTCTTTAAGGCTTTTTTAAAGCCGTCAACAGATGTAATAAGACGCATCTAATCCGGCAGGTCATTCCATAGCTTGGGGTCTATAGCTGAAAAGGCCCTCTGGAAGGTTTGTGTCAGCCTGGTCTTCAAGGGCTGTAGCAGATTCCTCCCAGAGGACCGGAGTGTGCGGGGGATATCATACAGGAAGAGGCAGTCCCGGAGATAGGATGGACCCAAGCCATGAAGGGCTTTAAAGGTTAAAACCAACACCTTGTACTGGGTCCGGAAACTAATTGGCAGCTAGTGGACAGCTTTAAGCACCGGTGTTATGTGCTCTCTCCTAGATGTTCCAGTTACTAACCTGGCTGCCATGTTTTGAACTAACTGCAGTTTCCGAGTTAGGCACAAGGGTAGCCCCATGTAGAGTACATTACAGTAGTCCAAGTGAGAGGTTACCAGGGCATGTACCACAGTTTCCAGGTCCCTCATGTCCAGGAAAGGGCGCAGCTGGCATATCAGCCGAAGCTGATAACAGGCACTTCTGACCGTCGCATTCACCTGACTAGTCATGCGAAGCGACGGGTCAAGAAGTACCCCCAGACTGCGAACATAGTCCTTAGAGGAGAGTGTGACTCCATCGAGGACTGGGAGTTGTATTCCCAAACCTGGCTTCGGTCCTGAGACTGTCAGTACTTCCGTTTTGTCTGGTTTGAGCTTCAATTTGTTTTCCCTTATCCAGTCCATTACCACCGCAAGACAGTCATTGAGAGGGGAGACGCCATCTGAGGTTTGAGTCGACTATCTGGTCATGGAGAGGTATATCTGAGTGTCTTCAGCGTACTGAAGACACTGAGCTCCATGCCTCCGAATGATCCCACCCAGCGGCTTCATATACATATTGAATAGCATCGGGAACAGAATGGCGCCCTGAGCGACACCACAGTTAAGCTGGATTTTAGACGAGCAGCTATCCCCCAAGCCTCACCCTTTGGGATATTCCGGAAAGAAAGGATCGGAACCACCGAAAAGCGGTGCCTCCGATCCCTAACTCCCTCAGTCGATCTAAAAGGATGGAGTGATCTATGGTGTCAAAAGCTGTTGAGAGATCCAATAGCACCAGCAAGGTCACACTACCCCTGTCAATACTATATAAATAAAGGATAATCATCATCATCATCATCATCATCATCATCATCATCATCACACACACCGGCTCTTGCACGTGTAGTCAATTAACTTTAACCAATTATGAAAGCTGCTGAAGAACAACAGACAAATGCTCAGCTCAAATGGTCACTCAGAATGCCACACAGAGAAGCTTCTCCATGCAACATCTACTCCATGAGTGTGTGTGTGTTGTGTACTTTCAAGTCATGTTTGACTTATGATGACCCTAAAGAAAACCTATAATGCTGTTTTCGTGACAAAATTTATTCAGAGGAGGTTTTGCCATTGCCTACCCCAGAAGCTGAGAGCATGTGACTTGCCCAAGGTCACCCACTGGATATCATGGACACCCTGGGAATTGAACCCTGGTCTCCAGAGTTGTAGTCCAGTACTCAAACCACTATGCCATGCTGGCTCCAAAGGTAGCCATCTCTTTTCTATTTTTGTTGTTGTGAACAACTGGAAAGGATATCAGAAAAAAAAAATGCATCTCATTATGAACTACCATTTTTCTCACGTTAATGTCTTACTAATTGGGTGAGTTCCTGTAAAGTGACCTTATAAACACTCCTTAGCAGTATCTTCATATTAATTGCTCAAACTAATTGGCTATGTCTCAGAACAGGTATATGTATAGTGGAAAGAGTTGAAATGTAAGGCTTTCCCCAAGAAGGGGGGACAATGCCCCCTACTTTTTATATCTTGCCGGAGCCATAAACTTATTATTTTAAATATACTGATGGAAGTTTGCAATGGGTAGATATAGCTGAAGAGAAAAAGGTCTGAGGTAAACCTGGGATTTTTTAAGGAAAATATATAAGTGTACCAATTCTTTATTCTTTTCACTTAGGCAGCAAGTAAAAAACCAGTTGATATGTCTTTTTAGACAACAATGAGTAAGATAAATCAAAACAAAACCTGGCTGGCTGACAAAAAAGCAAAACAGAAACACATCTCTTTACTTGCTGAAGCAGGTTTGTTAAGGTCTGTACCCTAAGGCTAACTGTAGGCACTTCCTGTATACCCCTTCTTTTAGTTTTTAACTCTCAACCTACTTCCCAGCATCAGTTTGCTGATATTCCCATGGGCGATGCCAGTTGAGAAACAGATGCAGGCTTTAAAATAGATTTTGTCTCTTTCTTCCTACACCTTTTCATTATTTTCCCTAAACAATCATGGCTTCCTTAAACATTTTCCCCTTTCCTATACTGGTTTTCACTATCTGTTGAAAACCTTTCTGTTCACCCTTGTTAAAGCTTGTATTAAAGCTTGCATTATAAATTACTGTAGTCACACATAGCAGGTAGAAATAAGATCCATAATCCTCTGTAAAACAGAACTATTTGATTGAAAAGTTGATACCATAATCTGAACCTTCCATTTCTAGATGAAAATTTTTAGAAAAATACAGACTACAGAAATAATCTTGAATGAGGCTCTGCAAAATATTCTTTAAAAGATTTTACATTAGAGATTGGTATAATACAGCCTGTAGGCCATATTAGGACCCTGGAGCCACTTTTTCAGCCCTTAAAGACCCCCACACACCAGTTGCCAGTGCCTATCCAGCCCACCCTCTCGCTCTTAAAGATTGGAATGTCTGAAACACTTAATTTCTCAAGCATTATCATCTGTAGAACTGAGAAAGATTGTTTTCTTCACAGCCATTTGCCTACTCCATGCCATTTTTAGCCTTTTAAAGTTGTTAATGCATACCATAATTTTGTCACAAGTTTCATTGGGCTTTTGAACATGTTTGGATATTGGGGCAATTTTGGGGACTATGCAAGCCAACCCACTCCAAAGGGGGGTGGAGCTCCTTTTGGGATCTGTGTGGGGAAATCCACCCCCTGGACCCAGTTGGGATGGAGCATACAGCAGTTCACACTGCAGTGGGTTGTTTGTCCTTGCTGTTCCCATAGCAGCTAGTGTGGCATCATACTGCCAGGCCTTTGTGGTGTGGATAAACCCCACGGATTCCTTGATCTTTTATACACTGAAACTTTCTATAAAGAAGATTCCACTAGTTTGTCTTGCCTATATTTGGCAACATGTGCCAGAGAAATACCTAGGTGGCTGATAGTTACATGAATGAGTCTTACCTGTGTGTAGTCAATCAGAATTCTTCCTTATATGCAGCAACCTGGTTGCCAACAGTTATCACAGCACCATGACTTCCTCTTCATGCAGTGTATGAGGAACAGTTGTATGAAGAATCCTTCTGTTTATTCATCTTCAGCTAGGACAATATTACACCACAGCTGGAACTGAGGTGTTCTCACAAAAAAAGAAAAAAGCGTGAGTGATGAAAGATTGCATAAGGGTACAGAGAGGTTCTTACAAAGAATAAATATGGACATATAACTAGAAACATGATATTCCTTCACTTCACTGGTTTTGAATATTAAACTATAAAATACATTATCATACCAAGACACCTCTAGGCACTTCACAAAATTAGTTTATGAAATCTTAATAGTACAACTTGCTCTGCCAAGTCTGAAACTAAAAGCAATGGTGGAAAAAAAAACTTGAAAAAGATTGTCATTATTTATATGAAGGGTAGAAAGATCAGCACCGGGCCTAATACTTGTGGAGGATTTGAGGCATGAGTAATTAAAAGACTGAAGTAATGACTACAATGGCTATCTCCACAAACACTGATATTTGCATTTTGTATTGTTGTGATGAAATTTTTTTACAAGTGCTTTTTTCCTTTGTTTCATAGACTGCCCAGTGGGCTTTAATTATGGAGCTATTACACTGATCGCAGCTACGTTTATCAAGGTATAAGCATGCCAGAAAAAAATTGTGTGATGTATCTTACCATCCAAAATAGCCAATCTCTAGAATTTTTATATTTTCTAACAAGACATTATCCTTGGTTACTCCCACTTGTTCCTGTTTTCCCAGGAATTCAACTAATATGTGAGTTTGCATTAAGAACTCTTCAGATCTCCCTGAGGTCAAAGAACAAAACTCATTTTTAGAAACAATTTTCAAACTGATTCCTGTATCTTTGGCCTCCCAGCATACAAAAACTGCAAGATGTTTCACTTGTTCTTCTGATTTCTAGTACAGCATTGATAAAGCTGGTCTGACATTTTATGTGGTTGACATTTCCCAAGCTGATTAAATGGCAAAGAATCAGGACACTCTCAAGAGTAGGAACTTGCTGAAGTATGTTTCTCCTGAAGTGACAGAAAGTTTCTTCATGCCTTCTCATTATGAACTGTTATACCTCCTCTGCATGGAACAAAAACTAGGAGGATCTGTAGATCACTGGAAGGGAAGGCATATGACAAGTCTAACACCTTAGTTTATTACCTTCAGTTAAAATAACTCATGTAGTAGCAGTGCTAAGAGTAGTTAAAAGAACTTCTAAACACAGAGCTATAAAAACATATTTAAAAACCATTGTCCATTACAAATGAAGTATACCATCTGGATCTCTCATATGATGCTTTAGCCAGAATTAATTGTTTGGCTTGGTGCCTAATTCGGATCTTGTTGGAGAGGTGGGGATCTGGACATGACATTGCTCACTACTTAAATTTATTTCATACCTCCACCCTTAGATTCATTACAAAGTGATGATAGGAATGGGCTGGCATTCTGTTGAGTGATTATGATGTCATAAGGCTGATTTATGGCAACATAATTATTCCAGTTAAAATTTATGATTGTTACACAATTGCAACAAACAAAGATGCCCCCAAGATTCAAACTTTGAAGCCTCTGGTTCAGCCATTTCTAAGGTGCTAGAGAGCAAAGTGGTGAGCAAATACATGTTCAGCCTTCTCCCAGTTGCAGGGTGCACTGAGATAGCAGCTGTGACAAGATCCCAACAGAATTTTGGCTTTGGAAAAGAAATTATTTTGTTTTCTTATTTAATTAACCACCACTATACCACAAGATCTGGGAATGAATGTAGCTAATGAAAGTTGCATCCAATGGCTTTTGGGACCTAAAATATAGTTGTGATCATCTTTCACAATTATGTGTCAATGGCAGCTAAGACACAGCACATACAAACAAGAGAGGCCCAAATAAATTATTAACATAGAAAACAAATTTATTCTAATCACTTAATTTAGTTTATTCAGTATTGTCACAATTCCTGGAAGGAGTTTATCAAAATTTCAGACAGGAAACTTTCTCAGTCCTATCTGGAGATACCAGGGATTGAAAGTGAAAATTTTTGCATGCAAACTAGATTTCCTTTCAGGGATTTGCAATAACTATCCTTTGGTCCATTCATAATAAAGCATTGAACACTATTTGTTTAGTTGAAGAAACTGTAAGATTATGTTGTTTTTAAGAGTCAGGGCATATCCAGACTAATTAAAAAGACCAGCGAGTCCCCCATTTTGTTCCTGTTCTTTCTGAATTTATTTTGGAGGTCCATGTGCATTTTGCTTATAACAGAATATTTTCTATCAGCTTCTAATATGATCAGGGACTTTTTATACCAGCTCCCAACCTTGGTTTATTTTAATCCAATATAAAATTAGAAAGCACAGGAACACAGGAATATCTGGGACTTTTCAAGCATTTTAGATGTGCCTTCAGTAATTTTCACTAACTAAAAATAATGCAGGTATTGTGTATAGGACTGACAAGGATAGAACAAGTCTACTTATTCTAATGGTGCTTAGATATCTAATCCACAAATTATCATATATCACATGGGCAGGTATGGTCTATAAGATCCAATACAATCTATATTTACCTGGGAATATGTCCTCCTTCTGTGTAGACATATATAAGATTGTACTGTGGGTGATTTACACTAGAGAAGCAAGGGTTTCTGCTTCTCAATCATTCAACATTTCTGATTCTGAAAAACAAAATTATGTGATGAGTATGTACTCAGTATTGTGCTGCATCTATATTTGATCCAAACTCAAGCTATCCCACTGGCCAAAATGGATGAGAAATGTCTCCCCTTCCCAACATGATCACAATTGTACCCCTTTCTATTCTAGCAGATCTTCCTTACTCTCTGCTCCCATAGCTGCTCCCTGAAAATGCTAGATAGCTGGATGGGAGGCACTGTTGAATGAGTAGGAGAGGAGGAGTTCCAAATAATTGGAGAGAACACCTTTTGTAAATGGAGTCCTTCAGTCCATGGAAAGTAAATCATGGATCCAACATATTCATACATATTCCAACGTGCAAGGCTGAACTCTAAATCATAGTGATGACTTGCCTGTGCACTGCACACTTTTATTTCCAGCACCTTAGTTTCATTTCCATCAAACTTGTAGCGATCCAAGAAATCCATTTAACTGCTCATATGGAATCTTTTTAGTATTTGACAAATGTACTAGTGAACATAATACACATTATTCATGTCATTTCTGCTGCAAATTTTATACACTGTCTGAAAAATGATTTTCATTCAAGGTTTCATGCCTTGTGAAACAGAACTGATAAAGCCCACCAGAGCTTCCTGAAATTACTTATAAGTAACAATGGTCACCTTAACATGTTAATTTGATAAAGGCTCAACTTTAGTGTGCAGTTTTCAAAAGCATTTTCCCTACTAATACCATATGGCATACTAAGCTAAGGATGTGGTGGCAGTTCAAGGGCTAAGCACTGCAGGAGAGAGAGAGAGCTCCCGTCACTACTCCCAGCTTCTGTCAACCTAACAGTTTAAAAGCATTCAAATGCAAGTAGATAAATAGGTTCCACTTCAGTGGGGCAGTAATAGCATTTGGTGCGATCATGCTGACCACATGACCACCCGAGCCATCTTTGGACAACACTGGCTCTTTGGCTTAGTAACAAATATGAGCACCCCCCTCCCCCCAATAGTTGGTTACAACTAGACAGTCATGTCAAGGGAAAACCTTTACCTTTTACCTGCCCATATGGCTCCTGCATTAATGGAAATTACCAAAACCAAGTCCATCGTGTGCCATATATGTCAGGACCATGTTGCAACAGGTTTGATAAAATGACATGGATGTGGCCACTAGGTGAAGTTGCAATGGAACATACGAGGGGGTATCCAAAAGTTTTAATTATCACCTTTTTAAAAAATTGACAGAAAGTTTGCTTTGATTTGTAGTTAATTTATCTCTATGTAGTCATTATCTAGATTTATACATTTTTCCCAGTGTATCTTGACCCTCCAAATACCTGATATTGTAGAAGTCTGCAGATTACACCTTAAGAGGGGGTATAGTAAAGTAATAATTATCACCTGGAAGTTATCACCCCATAACCTAACAGACTCCCTGACCGAGCTGACACAGTTGGTCTCGGAGCTGGTGTTGGAGTCTCCCAGACTTCTGGTCCTGGGGGACCTCAACATCCCCTTCGAGTCCAACTTATTAGATCTGGAAGGTGCAGCTTGGGAGTTCATGGATTCCATGACATCCATGGGCTTGTCCCAATTGGTCTCAGGGCTGACACATTCTGCAGGTAATACGCTTGACGTAGTCTTTTGCACAGATCAGGAAAATCTGTGGGCAGAGGTTATCACTACCTCTGCCCTGTCATGGACAGACCATTTCCTGGTCAAATTGGAGTTAAAAGCTTCTACCTATTCCCCCCTCAGGGGTGGAGGACCTGTTAAGATGGTCCGCCCTCAAAGGCTGATGGAAACCAAAAGGTTCCAAGAAGCCCTAGAGGATTATATGGTTGGGGTAGACGGCGATTTTGTTGAAACCCTGGTTGACATATGGAACCAGGGCCTCACCAGGACTATAAACAGCATCGCTCCCGAGCGTCCTCTCCAGCTCGCTCCTAACAGGAAGGCCTGGTACACTCAAGAACTAAGAAGAATGAAGCAAGCTGCAAGATAACTAGAGCGCCGTTGGCGGAAACACCAACGTTTATCCGACCAGACACTCCTTGAGGAACTTCTTAGTTCCTACGGGGTGGCAATCGATACAGCAAAGAATTTGTTCTATGCTGCTCATATTGCATCGGCAGGGTCCTGTCTGGCAGAGCTTTTCAGGGTGGTTAGAGAGCTAGCACATCCTTCTCCCACCATGAACCTATTGCTAGAACCAACTAATGCCTGCTGTGATGCCTTTAATGACTTCTTTGCTGATAAAATCTCTCTGATAAGGGCTGATCTGGACGCCAATATTGAGACAGAAACCGTGAGAGAGGTGTTCAATGACTTCATGGACTTGGTTAGACTGGATCACTTTGAGCTTGTAAGTACAGAGGAAGCGGACAAGCTGCTTGGATCTGTTAGGAGGACGACATGCCCCCTCGATCTCTGCCCATCTTGGTTGACCGCACAGGGAGGGGATGCTGTGGTGACTCTACTCCAACATGTCATCAATACATCCCTTAGGGAAGGGAAATTTCCACCTCAACTGAAACAGGCTGTAGTTAAGCCTCTTTTGAAGAAACCCTCCCTAGACCCCCAGTTAAGAGACAACTACAGACCGGTCTCCCTATTACCATTCTTGGGCAAGGTGATCGAGAGGGCAGTTGCCCACCAACTCCAGGCAGTCTTGGAAGAAGCCGATTATCTAGACCCATTTCAAACCGGATTCAGGATGGGCTACAGAGTTGAGACAGCCATGGTCTCCTTAGTCGATGACCTCCGTCTGGGCATGGACCATGGTATCCTTCTGGAATGCCTGGAGGAGTTAGGTATCGGAGGCACTGCACTCCAGTGGTTCCGGTCCTATCTCTCAGGTAGGTTCCAGATGGTGAAGCTGGGAGACAGTTGCTCTCATAAAAGAGAGCTAACATCTGGCGTCTCTCAAGGCACCATCCTGTCTCCCATGCTTTTTAACATTTACACGAAGCCGCTCGGAGAGGTCATCCAGAGACATGGGGCGTGGTGTTATCAGTATGCTGATGACACTCAAATCTATTTCTCTATGTCTCCAACTGTTGCAGTGACTGAGGATGACATCTCTCCTCTGAATGCCTGCCTTGACTTAGTAATGGGCTGGATGAGGAAAAACAAACTCAGGTTGAATCCAGAGAAAACGGAGGTGCTCATAATAGGTTCCTCAGGTCCAGGGATGGAGATTCATCAACCAGTCCTGGACAGGGTCATACTTCCCCTAAAGGATGAGGTTCATAGCCTGGGGGTGCTCCTAGACTCCTCTCTACAATTGTCATTGCAGGTGGAGGCGATTGCCAGGAGTGCCAGGTATCAGCTTCAGCTGATACGCCAGCTACATCCCTACTTGGGCAAGGGGGACCTAGAAACAGTAGTACATGCACTGATAACCTCTCGTTTAGATTTCTGTAATGCACTCTACATGGGGCTACCTTTGTACCAGGTTCGGAAGCTTCAATTGATTCAAAACGCAGTGGCCAGATTGTTAACAGGGGCTTCAAGGATGGATCACATCACCCCCATCCTAAAATCTGCTAAAATCTGGCTGCCAATCTGCTTCCAGGCGCAATACAAAGTGTTGGTCGTTACCTTTAAAGCCCTATATGACTTGGGCCCAGGTTACTTGAGGGAACGCCTCTCCCTACATAATCCGCCCCACACCCTAAGAACCACTGATAAGAAATTACTAAATTACAAGCACACGAGATTAACATCCACATCTCGTTTAGCATTCTCAGCTGTGGCTCCAAAGTTATGGAACGACCTGCCGGAAGAGATCCGTCTGATACCTACATTGGAGGCATTCAAAAAAGCACTGAAGACGGACCTCTTCCGGCGGGCATACCCATCTGACCTTATCTAATCCCCCAATGAACCAGAACTACTCCCCAGAATATGTTGTTGATGTAATTTATTGATTTAACATTGTAATGTTATACTGAATTTTATTGTATTGTACCTTGGCATGTCCGCCTCGATCCGCAGGAAGAGGCGGGAGATATAAATAAAGTATTATTATTATGGCATATAGATGAAATTTTGTCAGTGTCATCATCGGTCCCTAAGTGCATGTTGCTGAGAAAATGAGCTCATTGCGTCCTCAGCTGTGACAGAAGTGACTAAAGTGTAAAATCCTCATCAGGTGCAATCTGCAGGCTTCTACAATATCAGGTATTCAGAGGGCCAAGATATGCTGGGGAAAATGTATAAATCTAGATAGTGACTATATAGAGATAAGTTAACGACTACAAATCAAAACAAACTTTCTGTCAATTTTTTAAAAAGGTGATCATTAAAACTTTTGGATACCCCCTCGTATTACAGTTCCAGTAGCAGTTAACATGAGTCTGCATTTTGAAACAGTGGATCATGGGAAGAATGATGCAATAGAACAGTGAGAGAGAGAGTCAGTTATGACAGTTGGTGTTATAGTAACTGCCTCAGAGGTTGTTGTTATGGTCAGTTAGTTGATAAAGTAACTTGTTGGTGAGTATCCAAGACGGATGTCTCATATTCTTTAAAATCTTTGTAAATAGAGAAACCTCACTGTACTGAGATTCATTCCTGTGTGAGAAGAAATTTGCCATGCAACTCAGATTCTTCACAGACCTTCTTCTGAGCATCCTGTCCACATACATAAACTCTGCTTGTGTTCACTTCGACAAGAGTTATGAACCCAATACACACCTTCCTTACAATACAACACAATGGAATGGTATTTTTATGTGATACAAAACAACAAAATCATGGATTTGGAAGAGACCACAAGGGCCATCCAGTCCAACCCCCTGCCATGCAAGAACTCTCAATCAAAGCATCCCTGACAGATGGCCATCCAGCCTCGGCTTAAAGACCTCCAAGGAAGGAGACTCCACCACACTCTGAGGGAGTGTGTTCCACTGTCGAACAGCCCTTACTGTCAGGAAGTTCCTCCTAATGTTGAGGTGGAATCTCTTTTCCTGCAACTTGCATCCATTGTTCCGGGTCCTGTTCTCTGGAGCAGCAGAAAACAAGCTTGCTCCCTCCTCTATGTGTCATCCCTTCAAGTATTTAAACAGAGCTATCATATCACCTCTTAACCTTCTCTTATGTAGGCTAAACATTCCCAGCTCACTAAGTCATTCCTCGTAGGGCACGGCTCCCAGACCCTTCACCATTTTAGTCGCCCTCCTTTGGACCCTCTCCAGTTTCTCCACATCCTTTTTGAATTGTGGTGCCCAGAACTGGACACAGTATTCCAGGTGGGGCCTGACCAAAGCAGAATAGAGTGGCACTATTACTTCCCTTGATCTAGACACTATACTTCTATTGATGCAGCCTAAAATAGCATTGGCCTTTTTAGCTACTGCATGACACTGTTGACTCATGTTCAACTTTCTGTCTACTGGTACTCCTAGATCCCTTTCACACGTAGTTTCATCAGCCAGGTGTCCCCCATTTTATATCTGTGTATTTCATTTTTCTGCCCTAAGTGCAGAACCTTAGCCCAGCTTTCTAGTCTATTCAGGTCATTTTGAATTTTGATCCTTTTTTCTGGGGTATTAGCTACTCCTCCTAGTTTAGTGTCCTCCACAAATTTGATAAGTATGCCCCCAATTTTGTCATCCAAATCATTAATAAAGATGTTGGATAGCACTGGGCCCAGAACAGAACCCTATGGGACCCCATTGGTCACTTCTTTCTAAGTTGAAAAGGAGCCATTGTTGAGCACCCTTTGGGTTCGGCTGGTCAACCAATTACAAATTCATGTAACAATTTGTCTAGCCCACATTTTACAACCTTGTTTTGCAAGAATGTCATGGGGAACCTTGTCAAAGGTCTTACTGAAATCGAGATATTCTATGTCCACAGCATTCCTTTCATCTACCAAGCTGGTAATTTTATCAAAAAAAGAGATCAGGTTTGTTTGGCATGACTTGTTTCTCTGAAAACCATGTTGACTTTTTGTGATTATGGCATTGGCTTCTAAATGTTCACAGAATCTCTGCTTAATGATCTGCTCTAGAATCTTTCCTGGTATTGATGTCAGATTAACTGGACAATAATTGTTGGGATCTTCTTTTTTTCCCCCTTTTTTGAAGATGGGGACAACGTTCGTCCTCCTCCAGTCTGCTGGGACTTCTCTGTTCTCCAGGAGTTATCAAAGATTATTGCCAGTGGTTGCCAGTGGTTGTGCTCAAACAGATATTGAGCACAACCATTTGGAGACAAATAGAATAGAGCCGAAAGAACTTCGACACTTGATATGCAGTGAAGAGAGATGAGCTTCCTAATTCAGCACCATGAACAGGGGTTCAAAGGCAGGCTTTTAAAGGGCAGAGCACTTAAAACCCTTTGAATGGGTGGACAAATCTGCTTTCCTCATCTTTAAATTGTTTAAATCTCAAGTTCTTCCTATCATATACATGAAGAAATTTTGGTAAGTTGCATTAAAAAGTGAACCAAATAAAATCCCAACTCATCCCTACCCAGCTCAAAAGGAGATTGATTTTAGGCTTTGCCTTCATTCAGGATTAAGTTGCCTTGAGAAGTCACACCCTTTCCCTTTAATTATGGTTCAAGTGCTACCTCTGAAATTTTCTCTTTCTATTAAGCCTTGCAGTAACCCCTATCTGGCCTTACCTCCTTATAGTTAACTTTGCATCATTCTTCTGAAACCCATTCATTTTTTAATCCTTTCTTTTTCACTAACATTTTTGCTCCATGAGCTCAAATAATCTGGTCATTTACAACGTGAAGCCTCCTCAAGATCAATATAGCTTCTTTTTTTCTCTTATTTATTCCTTGCAAATTCACTGGCTAGATCATTTAAAATATTCTATATAATACGGTCCATGAAGATGATTTGAAGATTAGTGCCTACCAGTGTATGTGGACATTCTGACCATTGAAATGTGTGGTTTAAGATGTAGGAATTATGGTAATTATTTGCTATTTCAATATTTCTATATTGACAAATGGGGGGACTCAGAATACAGGAAGATTTCACTTGTTTAAATGTACTGAGCACAAAAATATATATATGTATATTTACTGTACACTGCTGTTTAAGCAATTATATGTGACACATATTATGGGTACAGCCAACCAAATCTTGTACCATTCTTATGCTTCACCTGCAAAATCACATGGAAATCCAATTGGAAGTAATCCCCATTGCTTTCAGTGGGACTGCTCACTAAATTTCTGCAGAGAAATTTAGTTTGACAGAACAATTGCTGATGGAGAGTTGTGTTGATAGTATAAGACACAAATCAGGCATACTTGTAGAACCAAATATAAAATGTCTTCAGCTCAGGAGAGGAGAGGAACATTTATTTTAAAAAATAGGAGCTGTGTCCACAGTATAACCCAAACTAATGTCAGAGTCCACCAGATAATGACAGAGTCCATAATGGCAACTCCATCACATCTAGAGACACAGGGGCATTTAATGAGATCCAACCATGTCAGCAAAGAGCAAAAGTGCACATTATGCTATATGGAGTCTTCTGCCTGCAACATATGAGAGCTTTTATAGGCTCTCAGTTACATACTTTTACCTCTCTGCCTCCTCCAAGCTCTTCAGAGTCCTCACTGTAGTGGGTGCATATTGGCATGAAACAATTTTATTTTAGGTTTACATAGGGAAAACCCCTGAATAAAGAAAAGTATAAAATACAATATAAAACATGAGCAGATGTTCAGAGTTAACAGTCTAAAGAAAACTCACTACATTTTACATCTTGCAGAGTAACAAATATGACTCATGAATGATATTTAAAGGGAATTATAACAATCACTTTGCATATATTAACAGATCTGCAGCATCTCACACTGCCTGGATTAATATCTTCTCACTCCCTTTTCACAGAGACACAATTAATGCAACAGACTTGTCTAAGTCAAGTGAACAGCAGCTGATCTTGACTTGTTTCCTAAGGACAAGGGCAGTGACTCAGTAATTAAGCCCTGTATTAATTCTCTTGTGTCAGAAATAGACACTAGATGCACTTGCTAACAAAATGGTATTTGCATTTCCCCACCTCCCACTGGCATCAGTCAATGATAAGGAGATGGGACAGCTATTTATACATCATAACATCTGGGTGTGGTATCAATAAACTGGACATTTCTGGTGTGTGAAGGAGAGGCCTACATATTAAGCTCATCTGATGGAATATTTCTTGGCTTTCTACCAGAAAGCCAGTGCACCAAACTTTCCTTCTGCAATTGTGTCAGCACGTGATTCTTCAGAAGAGAGGAAGAGAAAGCATCTTGGATGGGTGGTACTTTTTATGTAATATCTTCTGTGGGAGGAATCAGATCTTAGAATGAATCATAGTATCGCTTCTGTTAAATAACCCATGTCTATGATGGAGTTGACAAGATTACCCTATGAAAGTTTAAAAAAAAATCATTGATTCCTGGGACAAAAGGATCCTTATATCAGTTGTTATGACATTGGATACTCTGGAGTCACAGATAGAGTTGAGATTTTAGAAACAATTTAAAAACACAAAACAAGGCAGAAGCTAAAAATAATTTATTGAATTTGTTTACTTCAGTTTAATGCAGTGCAAGTTAATTTATTTAGTCATTCATTCATGTGCTTTATTTATAAATATATATAAGATTGTTTTGCTTCAAAATAGCACCATAGCATGCTTTTAAATTTGCATTTAAGATTCTTTTCATTACGCTAAAAAGCCCAATTTGCCAGTACAGTTTTAATAATGCATGAAAAATGCTAAACTTTATGATACAGTTAGAATAGACTCCTAAAAATAAAATGCTTTTTAAAAATATTCTGAGATATTTTTTGTAATAGTTCAGTAGTTGTGTCACATTGACATATTTGAGACTAAGGATTTCCAGAAGGGATAGCTTTGTTAGTCTGTTGCTTGAAAAAAATAATAGAGTCTTGAGGTTTTCAGAGTAGACTGAGCCCAAAAAGGCTTATACCATAAGAAATTTCTTAGTCTATCAGGTGTAACAAGGCTCTGTTGTTTATAGTAAAAATGGCTCTGTGGTGACCACAAACATAGCTAAGGATCTCTGTCTATATATTTAGACCTATATCTTATTTATTGATTCCACTCCTTGCTTTGTACACAATACGGATTTAACAAAATGGGTTTCCATATTATTCAGATGTTTTTGCAGAACATTGGCAAGATGTAGTCATCCAAATATTTTGCATGTTTTAAAGCCCACATTTGCACACCTAAGTTGAACATATGAAATTGAATATAGTTTTGGAGGCTACAGTGATGCTTTGTCATATTCAGCTTTTGTTCCCATTGCAGCTATGATGGTTATGGACTCTCACATTCTTACCAAGTTAATGTGTCCAGTGGTTTTAAAATATACAGACTTTCTATGAGAAGTCTGGCCCTTTAGCAATCAAAAGAGAATTCGGGATGTTGAAACACATATACAGCCTAATCCTATATCTGTTTATTTAATAGTAAAATATTATGGCAAACTCAACCATTTTGTAGGATTTTCTTAGGCAAGGAATATTCAGAGGTGGCTTTCTGCTAGTTTCTTCCTTTGAAATATAGCATGTCAGGTCTCATAGGCTATATTTCAGAAGAAGAAATTGGCAAAACCACCTCTGAGTATTCCTTGCCTAAGAAAACCCTATGAAATTCATGCGATAAATGTAAGTTGACAAGTGACTTGGAGACACATACTCACCCACAAGACATAACTGTGGTTAATTAATTTTATTCTGCGATATATACTATTTTAACCTTAGCAACGATTCAAGGATCTCACAGTGAAGGAACATCTGCTTCCATTTGCAATAGTGGCTTCTCATCAAAGGAGAGAACTATTTGTATATACTCTTTAATTTAACTTAATTTAATTATTATTGTTTCATTTTAAATTTTATTGATATGCTTTTTAATTTGTTGTCAATCACTTTGAGTCTTGAACTGGGAAAAATGTAAAATAGAAACTAACAATAACAGTCATCATCATCATCATCATCACATTTTTGGTTCCTCTTGATATGTTAGTGTGTCTGTTCCTTATGAGATGGCCCCATACAGTTGAAGCTTGGCATGAATGCTAGAACCAAATCAAAGTGGTTAAATAATGTGTATGAGTACAAACTAGGGGATGCAGATGTGTAAGTTGTTGGATGTCTTATTTAGTGTTGATAAATGTCCAAGTAAGTGCACCTACTGTCCACAGGAAAAGAGACTGGGGAAAACCAGTTAGTCTCAAGCTGTACAGAGGCTATCAATGGAAGCAGAAGCATGGTCCAGGCAGTCTGAGGCAAAACATTGAAAGCAGCCCTATGCAGGTTCCAAAGTCAATATGGGAGCTACCAGAAGGAGTAATCTAAAGTACACAGTGATACAAAAATAATGTTACAAAGCTTTATTTTTCAACCATTCTTTTTTAATTATGCTGTACAAACTAAAGTTCAGACATCCACAAAACCAGGAAAGACCACAAAGGAAGCATTGGAAAGGATTGTTTGCACCAGCAAAATAGTCTTTATTGAGCTAATTTTTAGCCAGCTGTAAATCAGTCCACCTAGCCTAATTCGCTCATCATTTTCCTTTTTAAAGTGGATCAGACATTTTAACCTACAACATTCTACTGGATGAAGTGCCTCTGTGCCTTCCCCAAGAGCTGCGTGGCATGATCCAGGCTCTGCTTTTGCATCAATAGGGCTGCAACCTCATCTGACTCTGACTAGAGCCAGTTATCCCAGCTCTCCTCTTCTTTTTCTTCATCTAAGGAGGCCTCTATAACAGCAGGTCCCATGTCAGTAGGATAGTTAACCCATTCTAGGTTTTATTCTGAAGTTTAAAGGAGCTATCCAAAGTGCTGCTGAAGCTATTTGGAAATCACACCTTTGAAAATGCCTTTAAAGTTCATACAAAATTCCGAATAGATTCACCACCCCACTGACAGGGAAGCCACCAGTTGCTGGTGAGGGATGAAGACTGCTTATGATGACCCTCTCCAGCAGTTTTAAGAGTGAAAGTCTGTTGGAAAATTCTAAATACATTCATCAAAATGCCCTTAAAATCCTCACTGCAACTGGGAATCCTGTGCAATAAGAGCACACAAATGTAGGAAGATATCTAAGCCTGTTCAGTTGAATTTGTACAGAATCCATTTCAGTGCACAAAGATTTCTGGGTATGACAGGCACACTAGAAGTATGTGTTTGACTGTCTGGTTCTTTGTACAAATTTCCAGCATATGGATGAATAGGCTTATGGGTAGTGTTGATTGCTAGGATAAAGACTGAGTGAGAAATGTGTGTTTCTGGCCCACTTACATGATTCCAGTATATACATGCATTCCTTTTCATGTGAAAATGCATAAATAGTATGTATTTGAAATGCAACATGACTCTGTAAAAGCTAACAAGTAGAACTGTTCAAAAAGACTAGAGAAAGGTTCCAATTAGACAGCCAAGGCATACTATAGAGCTTAATTTAGATTCAGACTGTATGATGGACTTACATTCTGAGCCCAAAGCAAAATCACATGTTTAGAGAGGCTAGAAACAGTTAATGAAGTTGAACAAAGTAAGTCCCAAGAATATAGCTAGTTAGTTTACTACGATTCAAATAAAAATTGGTATGCTCTTCAGCTGATTAAGGAGCTATTACTTTTTTCCTAGTTTCTACAAGAATTGAAAAAGGTTGTATATTCAATATTTTGCTTTTACCCTCTGCAGGCCAGTTGAGTAGCAGATACAAATCAAGGATTGCATATTAAAAGGCAGAGGTTCTTCCATTCAGCTCAGTTTATTTGAATACAACTGACATACGTATGGCAAAATTCAGATCATCAATATTCACCAAACAGGCATATGGGCCAATAGTAGCTAAAGTCTCATATCAGAATTTAGGAATAGGCTTTGGGGCTTCTCAATGGAATGAATTGCTAAATAAAATCATCCATTCAGAATCTCCTTCTTCTTTCTAGAAAACATGCGGGAGTAGCTTTTGTTGTTATTCTTTATTTATATAGCTCTGTAAATTTATACAATGCTGTACATACAAGCAATTAAAATAGATAAAATAGCAATTTTGACCATTTAACAAATACAAAAAAATAAAAATAAAAATAAATCCCCGAGTAATACTGTTATTGGCTAACCAAAATGCACAATATACTTGTGGTAAGCTTTCAAAGCTCCATGGGCTTCTTCATCAGGCAAGATGTTACAAATCAAGCAGGAGGGAAAAAAACAAAAAAACAAAAACAATTGGAGATGTTAGATGCCTGCATGTTGTTTCAGTCCATAGTGAAGATGTTATGATGTGGAGGATATCTTTTGCAGTCAGGCTCCTCATCCTTCTGGCCATGCGACAATAGGGAGATTTTCAAAGTGCAGGAAATTTAAAGTCCATTTGCCTCTCAACAGGGACTCCTCTTTTGCAATCGAATATGTCTCCATTACAGTGAGGTCACAGGTCTCTTTGTAGGCAGAAAGTAATGGATCCCTCAAGAAGTCTCCATGTTTTTGCATCAGAAACATTTTGGTGGTGTAGTGGTAAACATTCTTTCTAAATCAGGATTAAAGAACTGATGGTGCACTAGACACTGATTGATTGTAACTCCAGTAATCCTTTACCATTGGCTATGCCAGGTATGGCAGATGGAGACTGCAGTTCAACAAGACAGACATTGTCTACCACTGATCTAAACCTTATAAACTGTAGAGCCAAGATATTTCTAGGAAGAAGTTTCAAAATCTCCTGTGTAGATCAGTCTAGGAACTGCACACCAGACATTCTTTATGGAAGAATTCCAAATATTCCTCATCATCTGGCTTTGGCTTCCACTTCTTCGGTTTGGACTTGTGTGCAGTGGATTCTGTGCTGATTCAAACCCTTGAAACTGGTCTGGAAACTGCACAAAATGAAGTATGCTGCATCCCAGCTATTTGTGGGAGCAATAAGAAGGGATTATATCACTTTGATTTTGAAAGCAATGAACTGGCTGCCAGTGAGCTGCTGAGCCCAATTCAAACTGTTACCACTGGCATTTTAAACTCTACATTAAAAATAAATAAATTGGGACTCAATTATCAGAGAGAATATCTCCCCAACAACCAACCCAACCAACTTGTACCTTCTGATCAGCAGGGAATGATTTGTTCATTGCCCTGGTAAAAGCAGAGTGCTAGGAAGATGGTACCCTGACATGTGATATCCTCTCTGGTGGCAGTTATCCCAGGTGGCATTACATTTGCCTGCACAGTTCAACCATTCAGGCAAAAGCAAAGGACATTTTTATTTGTTCATGCTTTTTGCCTTGATACAAGTGCCTTTGGTGTGGCCCTGACAAATTTTATCACTGCTGCTTTATTACATTTTAAGTACCACCATTTTAAGGATGTTCATATTTTTCTTTTATGGATGCTGGAACTTTGTTTTATGGATGCTGGTGTTGTTGGCGTCCATCTGTTCAAGAACTAAAAGAAGGACAAAATATAAGAGAAAGAAAGAAAGAAAGAAAGAAAGAAAGAAAGAAACTGTAGGCATGCTTGAAATTAGGATCTGTATTGATTCCTGCAAGTAGCACCTCTTCTTGATGAGAAGTAATTAACATGCCTGTGTTACTATTTTCCTAATTTATGTTTTATTGCCTTTTAAATCTGTAGAGGGCTCTCTACTAACCCTTTGTCCAATTCTCTCCTTCCCTCTTTCCTTTCATCCACAGCTACAATGAACTCTTATGATTATTCCATCCTCTCTATGAAAAAGTACACCTTTTTTGGCTTTATTTTGTTCATTTTATTTACTCACAGTGCAAGTATTTCTGCAGGATGTAGGCAAAAAAAGGGGGGGTGGTGGGAAAAAACTAGGAGGAAACAAAAGGAAAAATATTAGAAATAAATGAGAAATCACTGATTTTATTTTTAAAAGAAGGAGAATGCACTAATGATAAAGAAGAGATATAGGGAAGATAATTTATAACTAAAAAGAAAAAGTAGGGAGAAGATAGAAAACCAATTTTTTGCTAAAACAGACCACCCCAAAGGTGGGGCTTCAAGTTGCCTCTTCCAAAGGTTGACTGGGGCTGCAGCAACCACATGCCACGACCCCAATCCACCTTAAAGCTGCCTGAAAAAGGAGCGCCAAATAGCCGCTCTTTTTTGAGGGGGGGCAGAAAGCTGGCTTTTCCCACTCACTGCAGCTGGAAGCCAGCTTTAAGATGCTCCAGCAGTGTGAAGCATGTAAACGTCATGCTGCCGGAGAGCTCAGAAGCCGGCCCACATGTGGGCAGCTGGGCGGATTGAACCCAGTGTCTGGGCATCTTGAAGGAATGTGTCATCTGTACTCCATGCCCCCAAGCTGGCTGGAAGCTGGCTTTTTATGCCAGTGTGTTTAAGCTCTTTGAATTGTTTAGCAGCTGATGTGTGTGTGTATTTACACATACCAACATAGGGGAAAAACAGGCAGAGGATGTTTCTTTGTATACCATGCCAAATATGCTCAAGAAATTTCATTACCTGAAATAGGGGCAACATTCTTCACTAACTTCATTCTTGAAAGAGGGAACAAGTAATTTTAGCAATTTCATTCTGTTGCAAGAAAGTCCTTGAAAACTGAACAGTTTTTGAATTCTATTTGCTGTTTGGGTTTTATTCTGCACAACATTTGACTATGTTGCACAGAAAATAACATTTTCTGATTATTATTTTTTTTGCACAGAAAATGCTGCAGTTGTTGATTTATTCTGTGAGAAATTAATATGCTTTTATTCAGAGAGCAACATGTTCTGCACAGAAAAAGATATATTAGCTTTTCTGCAGGAGTTGCTATTTTCTGCAGAGGAAATGCTGTTTCCTGCTCAACAAACACATGAGTGTTGTGCAGAATGAGTCCTGAACTGCAAAGGTTCTTGTCAGTTCAGGATTTTTCTCATCAAGGTTTCTTGATGCATGAGAAACATGTTTTTCAGCTGGTTTTTTTTTAAACATTATTCAATATTTCCTCCATCCCTGACATGAAAGAATGGCTGTATAACGGCAATAGCAATAGCAAATACATTTCTATATGACTTATCAGTGAACTAAGGGGTTTACAATGTGTAAGCTAATTGCCCCCAACAAGTTGGGTACTCATTTTAGTAATCTACGAAAGGATGCAAGCCTGAATGGACCCTGGAGCTCTGCCTGGGATCCAACTTACAACCTTATGACTGCAGTGCAGGGCTCCCAGTGGCAATAGCATTAAAGGAATTCAGTTGGTCTTTTAGCCAACAGCTACTTGGCCTATCTGGGCAGTTTTTACTTTGCAGGTAATGGAATAAAAATGTAAATGAACTGCATTCTGTGAGTTGTAGTTGGAGGTATGAAAGGGCGGATGGAGAAAGAGGAAGTAAAGGGAAGAGTCAGACTGGTTTTAGACATGAGTAGCTTGTAGACTGAAGAGAATGGGAGAGGAACACTTTTCTCCATTATTTTAGGATGAGGCACTTGTCCACACAAATACACACACCAGTTTGTTGCATGCAATGTCACTGACTGCAGTGGTGATCCAGTTGATTTTACTTACTTCATGTGAGCTAATGCTTTAAATATTTGTGTCTGGTGTTTTATGATTTCTGCAATAGGACAACTTGCTTTTTCTACCATTAATAGCTATCATTTTGTTGCCCTGCACAACTTCCAACCCATTTACCTCCACCATATTCCAACTGCAGACAGACCAGTTGCCAAATAGCATACTAGTAACAGCCTTTGTGTTATTAATGGCAGAAAAGCACCACTGTTTAAGTAACAATGCCTATGGGCAAGAACAATATTTTATTATGATAGTTTTCCAAACCTCATAGATGGCTTCATTACAGCTTCTTCCAAGAAAAAAATCCTTCCAAGCTTCACAATTAATACATAATTAGTACAAATGTCTCATTAAAGCTGGTTTGAAATAGCGGTTAATGATTAGCAGCCATGATGGCTTGGGAATTATGGGAGTTGCAGTATGAATAGTAACTTTCCCAAATTCCTAGTAATGCACACATTTGTCTGCAAGTTAAAACCTTGTATGCTAAGTTTTACTTTGTAGAAATATATAATGCCAAGATAATAAATCTTCAAGTATTATCATTCATAACAAAATGACAGTCTTCCAGAACTAAAATCATTATTTCAAAGTTATACATCCTTGCCCCCACCATAAATAACCTCTGCATTTGTACTGCAGATCTTATTATTGGTTCTGTTGTGTGTCCTAATTAGCACTCCACCTCAAGCATGTCCTTGTCACGCTTGTCAAAATATCACAGTAATTTAGAAGCTCCCAAAGGAGAACAGGACATGCAATTGCAAAGATCAGTCAAATAAAAGCAATCTTACTTTTCTCTATACTGAAAAGAACTTGAGAAAATGCTTTAGAGTGGCACTGTGCATGGGTTTTCATACCAAAAATAAGATCACACCTTACATTTTTTTTTTTGTTAAAGATTTCCTACTAGCATACTACCACATATGTAGTCTCTTCCAAAAGGCTTATCCAGATGATTTTTAAACTGTGGATTTTAAATGATGAATTTTAGATATGAATTGTTTTTAATATGTGCACATCTTATTTGTCCTGTTAAACTGATGTGTGTTTTAACTAAAGTGTTTTAGCTGCTTTTGTTTGTTATTGGTTATTGGGAGCAATCATGAGCAATATTTATTCATCAAAAAGTTTGTAGAATCAATGTTCTGTAGTTACATCAAATCTCCATTTAGACCATAGTTCTTTCAGAAATTTACTATGTTGAAATTTTTATTGGTGTGTGTTGGGGGCGAGGGGGAAGAAAGGATACTCAATCCACATTTCATGTATCAAGTACATAAATGGGCATAGAAATCTGAGGTCAGACATGCAAACATTTCTGGGCTTTTAATTCATTATGTGAAAGAAAAAAAACATTTAACAATATGAACAGTTTTGAAAAATGTGCACAATCATCCACATATATTTATAAAGTGTCCACAAATGTGTTTTTGTTGGTGGGTACATGTGTCCATTAACAGATGCATTTGAAAAATGAATGGAAAATTGAGGGCTGTTTTTCTACTGAAAAACAAAAGCAGACTTGAGATCAGGATAAGAAAGATATCAACAGAGACTTTTTTGCATCTCTAGTTTAAATCTCGGAAGTAGTGGCTTCAGGATTGTACTAGGTTGGCCCATGTTCCTAGAAGAACATCTATGAGTGCTATGGTCAAGGACCAAAAGAACTGAGATGTTTGTGTGTAGACTTCCTCCATATTCTCCTATTTTAGCTATGTGAATCTAACAATAGCCCTACACACTCCTCAAAGAAATGGTATGAATACAACATATTTCTGAACTACCCTTTTGTTTAGGACAGGAATGGGAATTATGCCGCTCTCCAGATGTTGTCAGACTGCAACTTCCAGGTTGATTAGGGCTTATGTGGATTACAGTTCAGCAATACAGGGGAAGTGCAATATTTATGATGTGGAGAAACTGGAGCGGGTCCAAAGGAGGGCAACTAAGATGGTGAAGGGTCTGGAAACCATGCCCTATGAAGAACGCCTTAGGGAACTGGGGATGTTTAGCCTGGAGAAGAGAAGGTTAAGAGGTGATATGATAGCCCTGTTTAAATATTTGAAGGGATGTCATATTGAGGAGGGAGCAAGCTTGTTTTCTGCTGCTGCAGAGATTAGAACGCGGAACAATGGATATAAATTGCAGGAAAAGAGATTCCACCTCAACATTAGGAAGAACTTCCTGACAGTAAGGGCTGTTCGACAGTGGAACACACTCCCTCGGAGCGTAGTGGAGTCTCCTTCCTTGGAGGTCTTTAAGCAGAGGCTGGATGGCCATCTGTCGGGGATGCTTTGATTTGGAGGTCCTGCATGGCAGGGGGTTGGACTGGATGGCCCTTGTGGTCTCTTCCAACTCAATGATTCTATGATTATGTCTTATGTTATATACATGGTCACCATCCTTGGATTAGGATATCCACATGGTGAAAAAGGAGTAAATTTGACTTCTCTGAGGAAAATGTGATGAGCATCTTTCAGGACTGCATTAGTTATACATTCATGACATGAAGCTGGAATAGATGGCACTTGTGGTCCCTCCCAGCTAAGATTCAATGGTTCTATAATTCTATGATTACAAACAGAGAATAATATTGGGAAAAAAAACCTACACCAAAATGGATTTTTGCACTCTCTAATCTCTATGCTCTTCAGATAGCTTTGGCACTTACTAGATCCTGGCTAGCTCTATTTTGAATGCCATATGTTCATGTAAAGCTAATTGTCTGTGCAGTCTATAGGACTGGTTTGTGTCAATTGTGTTCAGCAGGCTCAGAAGTGAGTGTCAAAGCTTGAACCATTTGGCATATAACTCGAATGCAAGGCCCTATGGTTTGTTTATTTCTCTCTCTCTCTCTCTCTCTCAGCATAAAGCTATCTAGTCTCTTTGAATGCAGTGGCCTGTCAAGATGAAACAGTAATTATGCAAAATGTGACACCAATTTTTCCCACATATGCTGCTGTCAGGGAGCCCAGGGGAAGCATCCTGTGGAGTCCCAGTTTCTCCCTTTTGTTCATGATTATTTTTGATGCACCATTGCTAATGGCTTGTGAACATTCTTGTGTTGAGCACTGGATGCCTTTAGCAGCATTCCTGCATTTGGCAGGGCAGGAGATAGGCAGCTGCTAGATTCTGTTACACCATCTGGATGGCTTCTTATTTTCCTCCCCAGAGGCCCTGCAGGGAAAGGGGATTGCAAATCTTGTTTTACCATTTGCAAAGGGTTAACAAAAGAATTAAGGGTCTGCATTCATTTGGAATGACAGCAGATCAGCTACCATGCTTATATACTTTGGGGTTAGAGGGGATTTTGTCACTCTGCACTTGAGGCAGGCAATGAAGACACTGAAGAGGAGGACAATGTGGAGAGTTACACAAGCAGAGAAAAGTAATGTAGGAAAAGAACGACACACAATGTACCATTCCAATACATAATTGGAATTTTGAACTTTTGTGCATTTTTGCAAGTGAATTAAATCTGGATTTAGGAAGAAAGAAAAACATTTTGACAAAACCATGATTTGTGCATCCTTACTTCATCAATGATCTCCTTAGCTCTAGTGGTTTTATTCTGGTAAATATGCATGAACTGTGGCTGTACAGAGTACTAGAAAAATATGTTTCAAAGTATGGTGTCCACATTTAGGTGTTTCCCCTTCAAAGATAATATAATTAACAGACAGATATATTTCAATATCTAAACATGTATTTATCTATATGAAAATGTATATCCTGCTCTTCCAGTGCTTATGCACAACTAGAAATAGCAAACTAAAATTAAAACCATTCATAAAATGGAGCAAAATTCCAAAAGGGTGTTATATATCCTTGACTGCTAATGAATCACTTGTTTTTAGCATTTCAGGTTTTACTAAATGTCTCCTATTTTCAAAAGGGGGGGGGGGAGTTATATGGTTTTCTTGTCCTCAAAAAGTATAAAGAAACTAAAGTTGTCGCCTGGAAGAGTTTTGTGATTCTGATTTAGGAAGCATCCTACAAAGTGTCAGAAAGCAAGTAGAAATGTTGGAAAAATAGGCAGGAAAAGATAGTTGTCTACATTGATTTATCTGCTGTTAATGCATCCAGTATACCTTCTGTCAGTCTGAATGCTTTCTCTGAAAGCATCTTAGATCAGAATTCATTTGAAACATATCCTATCCCATGATATAATGCAGATAACATCTACATGCTGTTTCTGAAATGTTATTACTGCTTGGCCATTTTTCTATTTTTTAAAGGCTTTTGAAAAATTTTAAAAAAATGTTTTTAAAAAACATAATAATTACTAATCCTTTCCCCAAAATGTGGCTAACAATGTTTTAAAAGTAATAACTAAGTCTACCTTCCCTTGCTTTTACCAGTGTCTTTAGACTTAGCTCATAATAATGTTGTTGTTTTTTTACAGAATATTGTACCTTTTGACAGACTAGTTCCTAGTGAGTTAACTACTCTCTAAATCCAGCAGGTGAAGACAAAACAAACAAACAAACAAACAAAATGAACACAAAGGATTGTATGTCATTTTTATAATATTTATGAAAACCATAAAGTCCCCTTTTCACTGAGGACAAAGAATCTTATAGAATTATTACTCTCTTTGACTAATTCCTGGCCAGGTTTTTTTTTTTTTAATTTTGCTTAGGAACCATATATATATATATATATATATATATACACCACAGCAGACTCTCTCTTGGCTTAAAGGCAGTAACTTCACACTGCACAGATATGATGAACACAAAATGGATAATCACAAATCCCAAAACATTTTGCCTGAGAATTAATAAATAACTGCAGTAGGTATGTAATTAATAACCTACTTCTTCACAGGTATCTCTATTTGCAGTATGCATTTTCAGACCAAATACATATTTATGATTTCATCTGGGTGGAAAGGGTGGAAACTGTGAATTAATATATATCCTCCAAAACTGAACAAATCTTCAGTGTGTTGTATGTATCCTAATTCACTGTCAAGTTCACATTAAATCTTTCTTGCAAGTCAGCCTTAAACAAGTTCATTCGGATGTAAATCTTACCCTCAGTGGAAAAAGCTGAGGTGTGCATTGTTTTACCATCTGAGCACTATACAGATATTTTAATAATGGAAAACTTTAAATATTCTTATATTGACTGGATAAATTCATGTTCTGATCATAACAAACAGGTAATGTTTTTGAGTACCCTAAGTGACAGTGCCAAAGGTCATGAAACCTATCAGAAGGGATCCAACATTAGACTTAAACTTAACTGGTACTGACCAACACCTAATGAGAAATGTGACTGTGATTTGACCTAAGTAGAAACAGTGGAATGAAAGCTACCAAATGCTACCATATCTAAGTGGGAAAGCATATATGGATTGGGGGTTCCCCCTCCCATTTTAAGAGCACCATGTAGAATGTGCATAAGCTGTCAAATTGTAAATAATAATAATAATAATAATAAAATTCAAAAGTGCCCAATGAAGTACTCCTGGTGCTGAGAAAAATGGAGGAGGGGGGGAAGGGTCCCTACAAGCCGAACAGCTCCCAACCCTATGCTCCATGCACATAATCTGTCAAATGTAAAAAAGTATTTAAAAAAGCGAAGCACCGGATGGAGCACTTGCACAGCCAATGGCTGCATCAGACGTTACCATGATATCATTTGATTGGCAACTAGGAGGCTCCATCTTGAATCATTACTTTTGCATGTATGAACTCCAGTGGGGTAAAATGCACCGGTAAGCATCGATCGGGGCAAAGGGTAGTATGAACTTCTTTCCGGAGAGATTCGGTAATGGCATGCACGATCTGATCTGGATCTAACAAGGGCAAGTGGGCTAGTATAAATGGGGCCTTGATTTCAACAGAAGACAATTCTAGAAAATGGAGGAATGGATAGAACAGTCTACAAACAGTCTACTCAAGTCTAGAAAAGCTCATACTAGGAGCTTGTTCGAATTAGTCTCAAAGGTGCCACAAGATCCCTTTGCATACAGTATGAAGAAGCTATAGCAGAAGAAAAAGTCTTTATTCATAAATGAGAAGTGCTGCCCAAATGAAAAAAACTCAGAGCAATTCAAACTTAGCTGAAGAAAATGCAGGGAAGCAATTAGTGATAAAATGATAAGCATCATTCAAATCCTATATGACCTGTTATGTTATGTAACTTTACATGATATGAGCTATGTAGCAGAAGCACTAGAAAACTTCTTAACTGAATTGCAAAGGTACACAATACCTTTAAATCCCATTTTGGGAGAAAGGTGGGACATAAACAAACAAATAAATAAATAACAAGACACCAGCAAGAGTGCCTAATGTGTAATATATGGAAGCCAACTATTTAGACTGATATGTCAGTGCTTGATATGCATCAATGTGCAATCCTGTGCAATATATACTGATACGCATCAGGCACCTTGTTGGCTCTACTACTGCAGTAATGGAACTGTAGCCCTTTATGGATGTATGCATCCTGGATAGAGATGTTATGCAACTGTTCTAGTCAGTCCAGCAAATTCACTAATGAAAATGTAAGGCCCCAACAGAATTCGGGAACAACTCAACGAGAGTATCAAGAGAAATATTTTTTAAAAAATTATATAATGTGCAGGAAGCCAGCCAGGGAGGCATTTGGACTGCTCGATGAGAATAAATTTATAGGAGTACAATGGAGATTGCAGTTAAACAGAATGAATTCTTTACATCTGTCATCATTGCTAATGATAAAGAGCAAACAGCTCCACCTAAACTGATGTTTTCAGCATGGGGAAATGAGGTGCTGTCTCAAAGAATGGTGACTGGAGAGGACATTCTAGATTTTATTGAGAAATTATAAACAAATCACCAGATCTATATGGTATCCAGCAAGAGTTCATACAAAACTAGAATGTGAAATTGTTGCTCTCCTAACTAAAATATCTAGCGAGTTTCAAAGATCATCTTCTATACAAGAGGACTAAATATTGGTCAACATGACACCTTTATTTTAAAATTTACCCATGATGTTACAGTCTGTCCCAGGTAAATTGGTGTAAAGTATTATTAAAGGTGATATTGTCAAGCTCCTAGAAAAGCAAGCCTTGTTCAAAAAGATTCAAGATGGGTTCTGTGAAGGTTAAATCTGCTGGAAAGATCTCTGTCTTGGATAGTTGCTGTCAGTAATTGTTGTATTTATAAATTTAACTAATTTCCATTTCAGTTTATATATGCTGATATCCAAAATGATGAACAAGACAAAATAAAGCAATAATAAAATAATGTAAAAATCTGGGGGGAAATCATAATACAGTATCCAATCTAGTAGCAAATTATGCCAGAAGTATCAATGGTCAGAAAATGCATGTTGAACAAGAAAGCTTTCAGCATGATAAGACCTGTAGTATCATTAACATATGCCCTATATCTGTGGGAAGACTATTCTGAGTGGTTCTGGGTAGGTATCTCATGTCTGTAGTATCACCAAGAAAGCTTAATTTGATAAGTGCACTGGGTGAACAGGGCAATATGATACATATGTTTAAGGACTTGTTAACTGACCCTAAAATTTTAAAACTGGTTTGGTAGCATAATGGCAACTGGTACAGAATTAAAGGGCAACATTTGAAATTACTATTCTGTCCAATTGTTTTGTAAGAAAGAAACCTGTCGCTGAGTGTGTTTCGGCTGTGAGTAAAATCTCACAGCTATGACACAAATTTGTGGCCTGTCCTCTCTCAGTTCTTGGCAATTCCAATTCCAATGTGTAGTTTTTCAAAAAAAAATCTATCTGAGATTTGTTTTGCAAAGCTTGTTTAGACTGCACAGAAGGGAATGAACATAATGGGGTAAAGGAGAAAAAATGCAATAAAGTAGGGTCAACACTGTAATTTTTAGTCTTTAGGGTGTAGGTTGGTGTTTTTCATGACTTGCTTGATGTAGCAATGTTCTTCATTTGTATTAGAAGAAAAGAGCCATCCTCATTATTGCCACCTTCTCTCCATTCCACCTTGCCTCACTAGTGCTTCTTCTACCACAACCCCTGCTATTTTATAGTCTATGATTTTATGATTCTATGTTCTTGCTGTAAATCTGGTTCTAAAGAAAATTCCACATTTGAAGCTTTGATTTCAAGGGCTGATTTGAATTCTGTTCCGTTGTCTTAATGAAGGCTTGAGCAAAAAGAAGGATCTACCTTTGCCAGTGAATTGATGTGTAGTGCCAAAGAGGTTCAGACTTTTTGGGTCAGGGCTACAGCTGGATTATATTTGTTTGGTTACACTGATTTACCATGCTTGAATTTAGTGCACCTGTATTAATTTTTTCCAGTTCCAGGGATGCTGATTGATGTCCCAATTGCCTTTTTTCTACAGCATTTTCTTACCTCAAAAATAAATGAATGAAATAAATTGGAACCTAGTTTTAAAAATTTAAACCTTTCATGATTACTAGTGCAAGATAAGTGAAATATATTATATATAATGGTATTAAAACACTGCCCATTGTCATTCACTCTTTGGAGAAACAATTTTCTGCAAACAAACCTTTCTATGTATTTGAAAAACAATCATGTGGTTTAGGAAGCTCCAATGGAGAAATTTAATATTTCTCAAAAAATGTGTAAGTACACTTACAATTACAACAAAAAATACCTAAGATATCTGCCCTCATGCGATTTTTCAAAGCTCCTTAACAACTATCATCTGTAGAAAGCTGAATATCTTTTCTAATTTTATTTACAAGTACAGCCTCTACCCTGCATATCAAGTCAATTGCCAGGTAGTCTGAGATTTTGTAGCTTTCTTTCTTTCTTTCTTTCTTTCTTTCTTTCTTTTTGGGATAGATTATATGACTTATTAAACTAACACAGCATCACAAATAATGTTACAAATATTTTGAATATGAATGTCGATATAAATTTCCTTTGGTGTACAATCTAATCAGCAAAATATTATATATGTGGGTGAGTTATTCATGTTCCAAATTTTGAAATAAAACTTGTTCAATGAATTAATTTCCAGTATCCTGTCATACTAATTAACATGATTTATGGACAGATTTACAGACATATCCTCTACATTACTACTGGGAAGTAAATCCATCTGAGTTCAAGAAGTCTTCTTTTTTGGATGTACTCTTCAGGGTTTCAGCTATGCCCTTCAGACCTTTTCAGATTCAGTCTGAAATAAGACTCATTGAGCTTCATGAGCTTCAACTGACTTCCATGAAAGTAGACATAAAACTGCAGCTAACTGTGAAATCATATAGACATGGTGATCTTTTATTCTAATATTCTTGGTAGTAAACACAAAAGTGTATTCATTAATATAACTGTGACTAATTAGTGAAGCAAGAAGTTTCTCATACCATCATAAACACCCACTGGCTATTCAACCAGTGGAAATGAGAAGACTATATTCTTCAAAATCTGGATAGCTTGATATATTCTGACACTACACAGCTAATGCTGTCAAGCTGAAACTGTTGTCACCATGTATTCTGCAAATCTGCATTTTTGTGTCCGGCAGCTTGAAGACAATTGTTATAAATAGCAATGGTAAATAAAAGCAACTGGTAGGGAAACAACTTTAAACATTTTTCCTGTCCCTTCTCAGGAAGGAAATTATCATTGTGGATATGTCCTAAGCAAGAAATCATATTAATTTATGCTGTTGTTTATCCAAGTTCATCCAAATCTGATTTTTCAGATTTTTTTTGGTAACTGCAAGAGCTGAAACAATCAGTGAACAACGTAATCCCTCTGGAGAGGAGAGTACAGAATCTTTGGCTTATGTGCTTTTCATCTGCAATTTTCATAAAGATGGCCAAATCAGATTTTTGCCTCCCATGATACTGAAATTCCACGATAGGTCTTTAAACAGTGTTGGCCTATTTATTGACAGATGTAAACAATCAATACAGGGGGAAATTCCATTTCTGGTTGCAAAGACATGGAAAGCTTTGTTACCATTCAGCATTGTTACTGTTAAATGCAATGTAATTTCCAGCTGATATTGTTTCAAAATCTACATTTACTTCTCACATACTAAACTGAATATCCAATTTTAAACACAACTTAGACATTTTAAATCATTTATGATTTAAAAGGTATTTTAATGTAATTTCCATGACATGTATTTCATGTCTATGTTTATTCAGTTTTATTTCTTCATCTATGACCTAATAATAAAGACACAACAATCCAAATAACAAGTTTATTTACTGGATACCATTGCTCACAATGGCCTACTGAGAACCTACTGACTGCTAATTGACTTATATACCTCCCGATTCCACTTTGAACACACTATCAAGTCTCTTTTTTACAGCCAAGCCCTCTTGTATGATTGCATGTACCCAGACCTACATGACTGAGATGCTAAACTCATGGCACTTCTCAAGCTACAATATCCACAAACTGAAGTTAAAAAATCAAATTGACAATGCAAGAAAGACCAAAAACAGGAAATGGCAGAACTCCCCTAGTGGTCAGATATTCCCATCTGAGATCACTTAGATGCATCATCAATAAGCTCCCACCCCCTCATTGGTATAAATGTCTGTCCCTAGAGGCTTCACTCCATGTATCTCAGGAAGTGCACTTTGTGAAAACTTATGGTAGAAAATCCTTTTCCCCAGAAAGTCTTAAAGGTGTTAGAAGAATCCTTGATATATTTTTAGACATAACAAGAAGACTGACTTTATTAATTAATGTATCTGTTTATCCAGATCCATTCAAGGCTAATTTTTCAACTGAAACTTGTGAAGACAAGCTGCAGAACTAAAACAATTGTACATCTGTAGCAAGCCACACTCAGGATAAGCACTGCATCAATAATTAGGTTGTTTACAACATGGACTAGTATTATTCTCACATTGCAGTGATCCATATCCAGAAACACTACGTGATGCATCTCTTGCGGGCCCAGAAGCACTTCTGCATATCCCATATACTAATCTATTGAGTTGGCCCTGTTTTGTTTTGTTTTTTATTTCATTGGTAGACACACTCAAAAAAATCCATCTACTCCACTCCACATCAGAGGAAATGAGTATAAATTTTATGTTTACTAAAGCACCATCTTCAAGATTACTTTCTGTCCTTCATTTCAGCAAGGAGATGGCCAGAGTTCCAATGCTGATAGCAGTAGGAGGAAACATTTGGCTTGCAGGCTGATGTTGCCCATGGCAGGGGGGCTTTTCATGATGGAGGGAGGACCTTTTTTTCCTGTTATCTGTGATCAACAGAACCTGGGACATTCTTCAAATAATCTAACCCTTTAGTGTCAGCATAGTTGGCTGGCCTTCCATGTCAGGATTATGGTGAATCCACTCGAGGCTTTGTTTCACACTTTGAAGGACCTGTCCAGCATAGTGTAGTGGTTTCAATTTTGGAGTATGACTCTGGAGGCCAGGGTTCAAATCCTGGCTTAACTATGTATACCAACTGGGTGACCTTTGGCAAATAACGCACTCTCAGCCTCAAAGGATGGCAATGGCAAAACTTTTCTGAAAAAACTTGCCAAGGAAACCCATGATGGCCTTAAGGTCACCATAAGTTGGAAATGACTTGAAGGGACACAACAACAATAACTGCTGAATTTTATCCCACTCAAATAAGTTCAGGACTTTGGATAATTCTTTTTGTTTTGTTTTTAACTTTATTTTTATATAAATATTTCAAAAACCTAAACCCATACTTAAATTGGATCCACCACATCACTGATATGGAGATTTTTAGATGCCCCTGAGTATTACCAGGTTCGGAAGCTTCAAAGGTTCAGAAGCTCCAAAACGCAGCAGCCAGATTGTTAATGGGGGCATCAAGAATGGATCACATCACCCCCATTTTAAAATCTTTACACTGGCTGACAATTTGCTTCCAGGCGCAATAAAAAGTGTTGGTTGTTACCTTTAAAGCCCTATATGACTCGGGCCCAGGTTGCTTAAGGGAACGCCTCTCCCTACATAATCTGCCCCGCACCCTAAGAACTACCGATAAGAAATTGCTAAATTACAAGCACAAGAGATTAACATCCACATCTCGTTCAGCATTCTCAGCTGTGGCTCCAAAGTTATGGAATGACCTGCCGGAAGAGATCAGTCTGATACCTACATTGAAGGCATTCAAAAAAGCACTAAAGATGGACCTTTTCCAGCGGGCATACCCACCTGACCTTATCTAATTTCCCCACTGAACCAGAACTACCCCCCAGGATATGTTGTTGATGTAATTTATTGATTTTAATCTGTTATATTGTTATATTGAATTGTATTGTATTGTATTGTATTGTATTGTATTTAGGTATGTTGTAATCCCGCCTCGATCCGCAGGGAGAGGAGGGAGATATAAATTATTATTATTATTATTATTATTATTATTATTTTTAACAGTTTAAGGCATAAATACTGCATCCCTTTAGAACAGCATAAATGTTCATATCTGAATTTATGCTTTGTTGCTGTTGTTGCTAACTGCCCTCAAGTCAGCCCTGACTCATGGTGACCCTATGGATGAGACATCTCCAAGACTCTCTGTCCTCCACTGCTCTGTTTAGGTCCCGAAGATTCAGCCCTGACTAAGTCTAATCATCTGGCATGCAGTCTTCCTCTCTTTCTACTACCTTTCACTTTTCCTAGTACTACTGTCTTTTCTAACAAGTTGTGCCTTCTCATGATGTGGCCAAAGTATGACAGCTTCCACTTTATCATCTTGGCTTCCTGGGAAATTTCAGGAAGGGTTTGTTCAAGGAACCACTTGTTTATCTTTTTGACTGTCCACAGTATTCTCATCACTTTTCTTCAGCACCACATCTCCAATGAGTTGATTTTCTTCATATCCACTTTTTTCACTGAGCCACATACCCTCTTGAATCATAGTTGGAAGAGACCCCAAGGGCTGCCATACAGGAACACACAATCAAAGCACCTCCAACAGATGACCATTTAGCCTCTTTTTAAAAACCACCCAAGAAAGAAACTTCACTGGACTCCAAGGCAATGTGTTTCGTTGTCACACAGCTCTTACTGTTATTCCTGATGTTGAGGTGGAGTCTCTTCCTGTAGTTTGAATCCATTGCCCCAGGTGCTACTCTCTAGAGCTGCAGAAAACAATGTTTGTCTATTTATTTGTTTATTTAATTGATATCCCGCCCTTTTCTCCAGAGGGACCCAAGTTGGCTCACAGATAAAAGCTTTCAAATTACAATAGAATTCAAACAATTAAAATGTCTCTATATAAAATCACATATAAAATCACATAAAATATACATAATATAAAATATAATATAAAATCACATACAATATACACAAAAAACTTGCTCCATCCTCAAAATGGCATCCTTTCAAATATTTAAACAAGGCTACCATATTACCTCTTAATTTTCTCATCTCTAGGCTAAACATACCCAGCTCCCTAAGTCTCTCCTCATAGGGCATGGTTTACAGACTGACTGACTCTAACTGACTGTTAATCATAGAATTAAAGAATCACAGAATTGGAAGAGACCACAAGGGTCATCCAGTCCAACCCCCTGCTATGCAGGAACTCTCCATTAAAGCATCCCCGACAGATGGCCATCTATGATTCTATGTCTCTAACTGACTGTTATATGCTGAAGTAGCCCCTCATGGCCGTACTGCACTTCACAGCAAACAGGAAGATTCAGAGAAGCATCTCGATATATCCCCATAGCCCGATGCAGAATGATGGCATCAGAGCTGTGATCCATCAGGGTCCTCCAGCAGCCTCAGTGTGGCTGTGATCACTTCATATCCGGCTATGGGGTTGCAGCCAGGCACCTATCTCAGCCTGCTGGCTTTCTGCAAAGCATGGACTGGCCATGTGAGGTGGTTGTTATTCAGGAGGTTATCATCAAGAAGGAGGAGTCTGGGCACTGTAAAGGGAGAAAGAGAATACCAACCACCATAGTGGCTGAAAAGACATCTGTATACAGAAGGGAAACTTACATGTGCATTTATTTCTAACAGAACCCCAACCTATAATAATGTTCATCATACCTGTTGTTTTACAAGTAACTAGCATATTTTTAAATTATTAAATCTTAATAATTAGAAAAGAGGTCAGCGTCCACTTGACTCTAAACAAACAATTCTTAGAAGTAATAAGTATGCATTACTCATTTTACACACATAAAAATGTTGGCCTGATCTAGATGCACCAAAAGAGGCACGTCTAGGGCCAAAAAAGGTGCGACTAGGGTTAGGCAGGGCGCAGCTTTTTAAATGGCGGCTTCCACACAGGCGTGCCATGATGGCGTCATGGCGTGCGCAGCTGCTAGAAGCGCTGCGCACGCCATGACACTTTTGCACCGTGGGAGGGCACAAATCGCACCCTTTCTGCGGCACAAATTTTTGGTGTGGGTCTTTGCCGCGGCTTTTACACAGCCATGGCAAAGACCTATGGAGAAAGGGGACGCAGCGGTGGCCCCTTCCTCCCTTCCGCCCTGCCTCCACAAGCGGGGTGCAGTGAGTGCCCAGGGCGCCTGCTGCACCCCGCTTAGAGGCCGCGGGGAACCGGCAGTTTGCTGGTTCCCCGCGGCCTCTGGAAGCAGCAGGATGGGGCAACGGAGGCTGCCAGTCTGGCAGCCTCCGCCCCATCCCACTGCTTCCTGGGGCGATTGTGGACTGCCCCTTTTGGGCGGTCTAGAATCGCCCAACATGTCTTAGCATTAACATTAAAACATGGAAATAAGAATGTCATTATTACATAGCATCCTCATTTCCATAAAAAAGTTTTTGCTACATGTTATGTTGTTAACTGTCATATGTTACTATCAAGCTCTGATGAACAGTGGCAAGATGATATCTAAAGGCCAGGAAGCTGTTGTGCCTGTAACTGCTCTCTAGTTTTCAGCTTGAAGAAGCCAGTCCTTGGCTGGAAATATTCGGAGACAATTAAACCCTGGAATTTGGAGGAAAAACTGGGTCATAACATTACCATGAAGACATGCACGCAATTCACAGCAGGATGACAACAGCAGGAAGCTCAGTACTTTGAAAACTGTACTATACTAATGTGGCGACAAGGGCCATTGAGCTCCTTTGAAGATCAGTTCTGATTCAATAGTTAAGACATAGAGAAGCCTACCCATTAATACATTAAAAGAAAGCAAAGTTGCTTGTAAAATAGTTGAGAAGAAATGAAGATAAGCTCTGATGCATTTGGTCTATGCCATCTCCTTTCCTTTCACAGCTTTATGCAATTTCTTTGTAGATGAGCAGTCATATCAATACCAACAGCAATATAGTTCTCATAAAAATTTTAAAGAGGGAAAGGGTGATGCAATGGCTTTCTCAATACAGGGGAACTTGGGTAAAATAAAATAGTATATCACTTAAGCAATACAGGATGAATAGATGCAAATGTCTCAAATCCCCAAGCACTATAATTAGTAAGTCGGCCAACTCTGCACTCCATCTAAATGTTGCATTAAAAAGGTATTACATGAGATCCTGTTTAACCTTAAGACTGGTGCCAACCTAAGTTTTCATTTCTGTTTTCTTGGGATAAATCTTTGTCTGTACCGCTAAGGTTCTTGTCTCCTACAAGAGCTCAAAGCAGAGTGAGTTCATGCAGGTGGCAATAATTATAAAATTTGAATTTCATTGTGTTGCAAAGGTCAAAACATAAGGGGAATCACCGTTAAAGCAAAACAAGAATCCTTCTTAATACCAGGAAGTCAGTCATTAATGGTTAGTAAACAACTGTTTTGCCAAGGGTAATGTTCTCAACAAACAGATTTCTTTTGAAAAATATATATAGCACTATTGATTTCCTAAACTTTTTGAAGTGGTTTATAGTAGCAGTAAGTTTTGTGAAAGCAATCATTACACCAGTTAACAACTAATTTATTAGAGCATTAACATGTGTTATAGGCAGTTAACTCACAAACTGATATGCCAAGGGAAAAGGGGCACCAGCTTTCAAATGTGATAATTTGATTATTTTCTGATGAACATGGATGATGTTGCTAGGTCAGTGATTTTGTCAGGGAACCCATCTCACTCTTCCTGAACTTTTTATTTTGTATGTAGAGAGATCTTGTAGCATCTTTGAGACTAACTGAAATAATTTCTTTCTTTCAGTTAGTCTCAAAGGTGCTACAAAATCTCTCTACATACTGATTCTGCAGACTAACATGGCTATATCTTTCTTTATTTTCTAGTAAACTTGGGACAATGGCTAGAAGGAAGTAAATGTGGGTGGCAGCATACATCACAATTATGCCAAATACAGAACAATGGAACATTGAAAGAGACTATAGTGATCTTAGGAGGAAAACATTTGGTGGGCATATATTTAGACATAGGGCTGGATAGAATATTAATAGGCACTTCAATTGTATAGGCAGCCAACGGCTATATCAAGGTTTGTATTGACATAACACAGCATTTTAAATGTTTCTCTTAAAGTCAAGTGTACTATAATGATATTGGGGGAAAGAAATCTAACATTTCAACAGAAAAAGCAAATCCAACAGAGGACCACTGCCCTCCCCCAGTCACAATGGTCCAAAACACACTGCAGAAATAATCAATTTTGAGCCAAGTTAATTATATAATTAACTAAACAACTAATTAAAATAAACAATTCCAATTATTTGGTAGTTTATTAATTTCTCAGTTTTTAACATTTAATATTATCAAATTAATCTTCAAACCTTACATTCCAAGCTCTAATCTAAACTGACAATAAGAATTCATGATGGCTCTGCAATCACACATGATCAGGAAGTATCCAGAGCCCCTTAGCATTGTCTTCCAATTAGAAGTGTAAAACCCTCTAGGATGCCACAGCATCTTCACAGCTTGTAGCTCTGTTCATATATAGCCTGCCCATACTCTCGATGGCCTCTTTTGTATGCTGAGAGGAAGGTAGCAGGATTGTAGTTGCAAACTCTGCCTCCCATACATTCAGAAGAATATGTGTTTAGAGAGTGCTACATATGTATAACTGCATGTGCATAATCTCTGTAGAAATGAATGCTGACCCTTCCTTTTGTAGGTCTTCCTGCTGCAAGTACAAAAGCTATATATTTATTGTAATTAATATCCATGTGTAGCACTCTGTGCATACCTACTGCCAAATACATGGAGCCTGGAGATGTGAGCTGTAGAGTCAGAAATCTAAATTTAATTTATACTTTCAACCAAGAGGAGACCCACTGTTTTAAGCCCAGGAAAAGCTTTTGTTCAAATAGAAAGCACAGTAGAATTTTCCCTCTCATGTACTTTCTGTGAAAAAGAGAGGTCTCTCTTGGGTTGTTGGAGAGTCCAGACTGTCCAAAAACATGATAGGATTTTCTCTTACAGAAGAAAATGGTAGAAATAGCATCATAACCACATAGAATATGTATGTGCATGTCCTGACTGGATGGGATTAGACAGGAGTTTGACACATTTTTCAATTTCCTTAAAGTACAACAGTTTTCTTATCATTCCCTTATTATGGTTGGAGGTTGATCAATTAGTCCTATCTATCTCATGTGAATAGTTAGGAAGAAATCTTAGGACATTTCTAAGTGTGCTGAAGATAGTGAAAATGTTAAGAATGACACTATGGGGTGTTCCTTAAAAGGAAACAGCATTTAAAGTGCCTCTTCACTGGAGGCTATAGCTCTCATCCTGTCATGTTCTTCTTTTTGCCCTCCAGCAATATTTGCTGGCTCTGTTTTCTAGCCTTTTTATTATTCATTATTTGTTCACTTTTCATTAAATAACCCTCAACTGCTTTCTTTATATTTCAATATTTTTAGTATTTTAAGTATGTAAATTCAGCAAAATGGTCAAATTAGTTATTGATGGTTGCAAGTAATGTATTATTATTCATCTTGCTACAAAAAGTAAATATCAATTTTTTTTAAAAAAAAATCCATTTACCTAAGCAACTGTTTGCTCTGTATGCCAGCTAATACACTTACTCAGAGTTCTTAAAGTTTGTTGGAACAGTCTTTATCAAGTTTGTTACCATCTATTTTTGCTCCACATGTTGATTGGTATTATAATAAAATAATTAGTTTGGATGAAGGACAGCAGGAACTAGGAGGAATCTGGTTTGGACTGCATCCTTCATAGGAGATGAAGGTGAAAATGTTTCTAATTGTTCAAATAAAAATGGGGTAGAATTGGATGTGAGGCCCAAGTGGCAAACTGGAAAGTACATGCTCCAGAAAGATCTGAAGAGGACAGATCTGTCCCAATCCTTTTAACCAGTACAGGAAAGTTGGAATGCTTGGTTTGCACAGAGAACGAGTATAATAGTATTTGCTGTTGTTGTTGATAGCTGCCTTCAAGTTAACCTTGACCCATGATGACTTTGTGAATGAGACTTCTCCAAGAAACTCTATCCTTAGTAACTCTCCTAAGGCCCTGAAGGCTTAGGGTCATGGCCTTCTTGATTGAATCTATCAACCTGTAATGTGGTTTCCTATTGGGGCTTTCTAGATTGGCAGGAAAGGGAGACATGAAGTTGCCTTTTCCCAGGTGTGTAATAAAAAGGCATAGGGCAGCTACACTGAGGAGGTGTGGGGACGACTTATCTGAAGTCTTTTCTGTTGCTCAGCAACTACATTGGAAGCTGTCAGGATGCTAGAAACACAGGCGGAGCAGCTGCACAGGTGGCAATGAATGGGGCTTTTGGCCGCACTGAACCTTTAATATTTATTTATTTATTTATTTATTATTTTTTGTTGCCGGCTGCGGACTGCACAGTTGCACCGGTACATCATACAGGCAATTGTATTGCCAGCTGCGAACTGCGCAGTTGTGCAGGTACATCACACATGAACTGTGCAGTTATGAAGATCTGTCAAATTACCATTGTGGTTTTGCTTCCCTTTTTTAAGTGTGCAGTTGCATCGGTGCACCATGAATGAACCCCTTTATTTTATAATAATAGTTATTATTATTATTACCCCACCCCTTTGAGATCAATTGAGGTGGCTTACACAAAGTACAACAGCCTCAGTTTAATCATGTTGGCTTCCAGTTCTAGGACCCATTTATTTGTCTTTTTGACCATCCATGGAATCTTCAGCACTCTTCTCTAAGGTAAGAACCCTCGGAACTCTCTCTGCTACTAGCCATGTTGACTCAAATTATTATCCAAACTAGGTCTAGTGACAACCAATATTTGGAGCAAGTAGGAAATGTTAACCTTCCAAAACCACCACCATGGGTACTCTTGTACTTACCATTGAAAACATTTACAGCAAGTCCTAGGATCTGGTCCTTTTCTTTTCTTTTTGGTCAGTGAAGCTTATTTTTGATTATGTCTGCTGGGGCTGCATTCACAGGGAGCTAAATTATCTGATAGTGGTTGTTTAGTATGGATAATGAGGTTGCAATGTGTGTTCTTTAGCGACCTTGATAAGCTATTAATTACTTTCCATATTTAGTGTTATTAATACTGTCACCATAAGCTTTGTTCTAAAACATGTACCTGGGGAATTTAAGCTACTTTAGAGTTAAAAGACTGCAGTGAAATCAATGTATGTATCAGAGCAAAGTATTAATGACCTCTCGAGGATAAATTACTGGCAAAAGGACAGATATTAATATCCCTTGTTATCAACACAAGTTTAATATATGATATAGAAATAACTTTTCAAGAAGACTGTTTTCTTTCCTGAAGAATAAGCCCTTAAAGACTTGTGATATTTTCTGTGCTGGTCTATTTTTGAAGTGATGTAGCTCTCTGAACTGATTTGCAGCACAGGCTTGTTGCCTACTCTGTTCTGTTTAGATTAAGATGAAGATAACATCAAATAAAACAGGGAAGCAGATTAAGATAGAAGGGAACAAACAGAAGGGCAAGGAAGGAAATGAAGGTCAAATCAAAGTGTCTGTCTCTTTCAACACAGCCTTGCATTGATAAAAGGAATGGTTCCATATCGAAGCACATAGTTTCCTATACACATCTGAAAAGGGTGAATAATTTCAGTGGGCCCAGGTGTCAATTGTCTATCCTCAACAGCTTCAAGGGGCCACACTGATTTCAAAAGATGTCAAAAATGGGGGAAAGGAAACTAGAAGTGACTGCAGGCCAATTTTCAGTTATCAAAACGAGGTAATTTTAGTGTTAAGTGCTAGGATGGAAAATCTGACATAAATTTTGCATCCCTCTCTTTCTCTCCATTGCAGATTATTTTTTGGAGGCAGGGAGGTCTTAAGAACATCTAACAAATAGTAATGTAACAGGTGCCATGTACAGATCATACAAATTACTGTGTGACAAAAGGTTCATTCCTTGATTTAAAATCTAGAATCATCATAATCAAATAAAATGAAGTTACAGATTATTTATTACAACATCTTGCTATTCTTTTGCTCTAGTCATTTTTCAAATATGTCCACCAACCTTTTATGAAATATAGATTAGACATCATTGGCATATATTGCCGACTACATGTTTCCTATATGTAGCCCCATAATCCCAAACCTATCATGGCATGATTTGTTGAGAGTGGCTTCATTTTTATCTTTGCCTTTCTACGAGGCTTAGAAAGTATGCTTTGCTCAAGGTCACCCAGTGGATTTCCATGACCAAGCATGGATTCAAACCCTGGTCTTCAAAGTCCCAGTCCAACATTCAAACATCTGCACCTGGCTTGGTGCTTCTCACTTGGCGTCAGATAAATGAAATCTTACGTTAATGTGAATGAAATATTACTTTAATCTAATAGGTCAGTTCTTTCTATAGATCAGTTGTTTCTGAAAACAGAAGGGACAGTGAGGAATCATCTTCCATTGGCAGTACATTGGCTGATGGAAAGTTTCTTCTTACATGAGTTTCTTCCAACATCAGGAGCCTCTCAAGACACATTTTGTAAAACTGTAATGTGAATGGCAGTAAGGTACACATTATTTTTGACAGAACAATTACTTTACCAATAAAAGGTGTTCAATAAGGCAGAAGAGCCAACATTAACTGCTATGACCTGCAGTATGCAATTCCTAGAGCAGAAATAAATCAACTTTCTAATTCCATTGTTTCACTGGTACCTTCAAAGGCCCTGCAGCAGTTTCTGGTGAAAGCTCTAGTGCTGTTACTAGTGAAAACAAGAAAGATTATTTATATCAATACCATTGTATTGAATGAAATATTAGGCACTGTTTTTCATGCTATGAGTGGTGATCCTTGTGACATAATTAATAATTCACTGGACTTATATTCTTGTTCTTCAACAGACACCTCTTGTTTCACCCACCTTATGATATAATGAGTGTCTAGGTGAAAAGCTTGGACAAGCTTACACTTCTTAAATGCTCTAGCAGTTTCTTAAAAAACTGGCAGCATTGGCAAGAACACACCATTTAAAAATGTCTAGATGGTCCAACTTTTTATTCCTTATGATATATATATTTTGACACACGGTATTGGACATGATAATATTTAACCCATGTCATTTGATGAGTGATCTTGACTTTATCGATTATACATCAATAATAATAATAATGAGGAAGAGGTCTCATAAATGATCTCATAAGCTCTTTAACTATGCTCTTGCAGATAATTTGTGCAGTTTTTAGATCTTGCCTATCTACACATTATCAATCAATATTACAGTGAATAAACTCTCAATACAATAAACAAGGATGGCACCTTTTACTTCTTTTGGGCTGGCTCAAAAATAGTCCTATGTATCTTGAACCATATGGCTTATGACCTCCAATGCAAGGTTCTGTTTTCCCTCTTCATTTGACTACTTATTTCAGAGCTTTCTTTTTCTTTTTCTTTCTGTTTCCTTTTTCTTTCTCCTCTTCCTTTTCTTTAAGTTAAGGTGGTGGTTAACGCCTCCCTTCGGGAAGGCAACATTCCAACCAGCTTAAAACAAGCTGTTTTAAAACCGCTGTTGAAAAAACCTTCACTAGACCCCACTCAATTAGTCAACTATTGGCCAGTTTCCAATCTTCCCTTTTTGGGCAAAGTCATGGAATGTGTGGTGGCCTTGCAACTCCAGGGATTTCTGGTAGACACTGATTATCTTGATCCGGCACAGTTTGGCTTTAGGCCAGGACATGGAACGGAAACAGCCTTGGTTGCCTTAGTAGATGATCTACACCAGGAGTTCGACAGGGGGAGTGTGTCCCTGTTGGTGCTGTTGGACCTCTCAGTGGCTTTCGATACCGTTGACCACGGTATCCTTCTGGGAGGCCTCACAGATACGGGGCTTGGAGTTACTGTTCTGCAGTGGCTCAGATCCTTTCTGGAGGGTCGGTCTCAGAAGGTGTTATTGGGTGACACCTGTTCGACCCCACAGCCATTGTCTTGTGGAGTCCCTCAGGGTTTAGTATTGTCTCCGATGTTATTTAACATCTACATGAAACCGCTGGGGAGAGATCATCCAGAGTTTCGGAGTAAGGTGTTATCTGTATGCAGATGACGTCCAGATCTGTCACTCCTTTCCACCTATTACTAAGGAGGCTGTCCAGAACTTGAACCGGTGCTTGGTCGCTGTGTCGAACTGGATGAAGGCTAACAAACTGAAACTTAATCCAGACAAGACAGTCGAAAGACTGAACAGGGCATAGGGTTACAGACTGTGCTTGACGGGGTCACACTCCCCATGAAGGCGCAGGTTCGCAGCTTGGAACCCCAGGTTTCAGCGGTGGCCAGGGGAGCTTTTGCACAGTTAAGACTCGTGCACCAGCTGCGCCTGTACCTTGGGAAGTCTGAGCTGGCGATGGTGGTCCACACTGTGGTCACATCTCGAATAGATTACTGCAACACACTCTACGTGGGGCTGCATTTGAAGACGATTCGGAAACTTCAACTAGTCCAACGGACGGCAGCCAGATTAATAACTGGAGCTTCATACAGGGAGCATACTACTCCCCTGTTATGTCAGCTCTACTAGCTACCGGCCCATTTCCGAGCTCAATTCAAAGTGCTGGTTTTGACATTTAAAACTCTATAGGGTTCTGGCCAGGCTTACTTGTCCGAACGCATCTGTCTCTATGTCCCACCTTGTAACTTAAGATCTTCCGGGGAGGCCCTGCTCTCACTCCCGCCAGCCTCACAATTGCGGCTGGTGGGGACGAGAAACAGGGCGTTCTCGGCAGTGGCCCCCCACCTGTTGAATGCACTTCCAAGTGAGATACGATCAACCCCATTCCTCCTGGCCTTTAGGAAGAAAGTAAAATCATGGTTGTGGGACCAGGCTTTTGCACATTAATGTAATGCAGCACTTCACTGGGACTGGCTAACGTTGAAGGTCATAAGAACACAGATTACCACTTTGGGATATGGAAGGATCATATATTGAGATCTTAAACTGTTTGGTTGTTAATTATTGTTGATTGTGCTTGTTTTAACTTTGCTGTATTTATGTTTTAAATTGTATACTGCTGGCATCTAATGATTGTCTTGTAAGCCGCTTTGAGTCCCCCCTCGAGGGTTGAGAAGAGCAAGTTAGAAATACTGTAAATAAATAAAATAAATTTTCTCTAATTCACTGTAAAACCATCTAACCTCTTTGAATGTAGTGGCCTGTCAAGATGAAATAGTAATTATGCAAAATGTGACAGTGATTTCCCCCCAATATATGCTGCTGTCAGGGATACTAAAGGATTTATACTGTGGTGTCCCTGTTCATCCCTTTTCCCTTTGTTTGTGACTATTTTTGATGCACCATTGCTAATGGCTTGTGAACATTGTTGTGTTGAACACTGTCTGTCTTTAGCAGCATTCCAGCATTTAACAGAGCAGGAGAAGGACAGCTGCTGCATTTTGTTACACCATCTGGATGGCTCCCCCACCCCCACCCCAGAATCCCTGCTGGGACAGGGGGTTGTAAATCTTGTCTTGCTTTTTTCAAAGGGTTAACAAAAGAGAGAAGCTCAACTTCCCATACCTATGTACTTCAGTTTGAGAGGATGGAGAAAGATGCTAAAGAGGAGGACAAGCAAGAAAGTTGTTGAAACAGAAATCTTAAGAGAAGATCTTAAGGCAGCATAATGCTATAATGAGTTTTTGAACCCATCTTCAGTAAAGCTTTGCAATAAATCTTGAATAGGGTATAGAAAAAAAATTCTGTGAGACTGCAATTTATGGAGCCTTATTTCAAAAGTGATGTACTGTGACACTTCCAGTAGTTGTAATTTATCAAGATTCATGTTTTATTTAATCTTTAAACTATGTCTGCTTCTGCACAAATCTTCACGTCAATTTCCTATGTGTTGTGTGTGTATCATGCCCAATGGACAGTCTTAATCCTGTACTGGGTTTTGATGCTAGCTTCTATATAGAAGGCCCAAACTATCACAGATATTGCAAATACTGGAAGGTATTTACACTGGAGTGCAAAATGGACTTGAATACTAATGAAAGTAAAGAACAACAACAAAATAAGGCATAGAACACTGCTTCTACAAATGTTGTTTTAAGTGGCTTGATATATGAAATCGTTCTTTCCTGTCTAGGCGTGTGTGTGTGTATTAGTCACACTGTGATTGGTGGCTGTGTGAGCTGTTATGTCACCTGCCACTGGCGATATGGTAGTGGGAAAGGAGGAGATGAGAAGAGTTTCTGAACCTTTCTATTGACACCACTGGGAGTATTTTAATGCATGCAACCTCTTTGTGTGGATTAATGTTACGTTACTTTTCAAAGATCCAGAGCACTGATCTCTGAGTGAGCAGACCATTTTAACCAATGCCTGTTTTGTCTCTATATCATGGACTTCCCACCTCTTTGGGGCAGGTGTCCCAACAGTACAAGACTTATAACTATATTGTTTGTTTTTCTCCACAACTATAAGGGAGAAGGGTTAGAAGAGAGTTTATTCCTCTCTCCCATCTTGCAGCTGTAACTAGAAGATGAGATTGCACAATTAATCTACTATTTTTCAGTGATTCTGCAAACAAAAGGAGATGGGATAGTAAAAGATTCCATTGTTTGCTGAGATACATTAGAATTGTTATTGATTATTTTAAGAATAACATTTTTGCTGAAATCTGGAGTTGTATAAAGCAGAATGTTACTACTACTGCTGCTAGTACAGCTGAATATAGTAGCAGCTAGAGGTTTTTTGGTTTGTTTTTGTTTTGGTTTTGGTTTGGTTTTTTGCTTTGTTTTGCCATATGGTGAAGATGATAGTTGCTGTGAGCCATTGCATACTGTGTGTGGACACCAAAGGGGTAGGATATATATTTCTATATTATAACAAGGAAGCAAACTGCACATATAGTAAAAATGTAGATCTCATAATTTGTCTGTGTTGTGCACATTTCTCATCCAAGTTTATCTTCATGACTTGATCAATCATCTTGATTTTTCTTCTTTTTTCTTTTCTTGAAAGTATCCGGTAGTGCTCCCAAACCTCTGAGGTGTAGGCTATTTGCCTTTGGGGCATCTTTTCACATTTTTCAAGCACTCTGTTTCCCTTTCTATGCCTCTAAAGACTTTATTTAAAATATGGAAATTACAGAACTTCCTGATCTGGTCTCTTCCTGTTTGAAGAAAGTTTTATGTAATATAGTTCCTAGACCTCAGGGCCTGGCCATGAGTCTTCACTTTCATTGGTCATCTCCAGGCTCAGTTCACAGCAAGAGGAAAGAGTTCTCTGCTCATTTCCATTTCAGCTAATAAAACAGCAGCTTACTATAATTTATAAAATTTACTCTCTTTTTTGCTGCAATTTGCAAAGGCTCCCCAGGGTACTATGTATTTACCTAGGGGGAATACAGATCAGCAGTTTCCACTGGCCTCTGTGCATGGTAGGGCTGAGGGAGGGTGGAGTGTTTACACTATCCTACCCCTTCTTACTCCCTCGAGGCACCATCTTGGTGCACACCCGTTTACACAGGGTGCATCACAATGACATCCCTCATGTGCAGTGCCCAAACAGTGCTGTACATGAGCAGTGTCATAATGCCACACCATGACAGTTATGGCGACCCCTCCTGTGACCCAAAAAAAAGCTCCTTTGGGGGGCTTCTTTTTGTCCTATGTGCATGTGGTTGTTGTGACCTGCTTCTGGGGCAGAAAGGGGTGACGTCTCCGCTGGTCTCCGTGCATGGTAGGGCTGAGGGAGGGTGGAGCGTTTACATGCTCCTACCCCCCCTTCTTCCCCCGGGGTACCATCTTGGTGCACACCCATTTACACGGGATGAACCACAATTAAATCACTCGATGACAGCCCCTTAGTTACCTCCTTTGTTCCCCAGCATTGTGGCATTAGGGTTTACCCTCTGCTCTCCTCTGGAAGAGTAAATGTTCCTTGTAGACAGATTAAATGTTTCTTGCCCCATATTCTTAAGTAAGGGTCAGAACAGATGGTCCCAAAAAGGTGGCTTGAATCCACCGCTGTCGAAGATGGATTGGGGCTTAATTTGTTGTTAACTGTCATCCAATTGACTTAATTTTTTGAAACATAATTCTTAATGACATTACCAGGGGCCATCCCAGAAACCTCAGGGCCTGGCATTATCCTGAACTAGGGACCAGCATAATCCTGAACTAGGTGCCAAAAAATAAAAAGTGGAAATCTTGGTGAAATGGACAATAGCATCAATGGTTAAAAAAAAAAAAGTATGTCTTTTTTTTAAAAAAAAAAAAAAATCATTCCCCAACCATTGCAGACATGCACATTTGGTCTTGCATGGCTGTAGTTGGCCTGCAGGCCATGTTTTGTCCATCTATGAGGTATAAAGCCAAATATTTTCACTTCCATTTGAAATCAATATGAATTAATTTCCATATGAAGCACTATATGCAACTTGCCAAAATGGCAGAGAAGAGGATAATTTGCTTTTCAGAACAAAAATAAATCTGATGAAATGAGCAACTCCCTCTCTTTTAGTGTAATTAACACCAAAAGCATGTTATTGAAAGGCAAAAGGCAACGAATGAACATAGCCAAGTTTCTTTCTGACATACTGAAGGAAGGCAAACTCCTCAGTATTTACTGAAGAGACCTGCTCTTCAGATAGCTTACTGGGTTTTTTTTTTTTAAAAAATCTTCTTTTCTGTACTCATTTATGTTAATATGGTCTATAATTATAAACTGATTTTTTTAATGGGAAAGATTGATTAGCCCAATTAGTCACTGAAAGATAATTTTCATCATCAAATACTGTATGTTTTCTTTTCTTCACTTGATTTCTATATTTTCACTTGGTTGTAAAGCAGATGCTGTAAAATGTTGTTCTGGGACAAAATGACTATCTAAATATAGCAATAATTATGCATATATGTGCAGTATTTTCTGTGTGTATTTATATATGTAATTTAAAGGAGCTTTATGAGTTCATCAGTCACCCCTTACACTAATCAGAAGGGAAAAAATGGTAGAGGTGATTAATAACAACTAATTTGCATGTACAATTAAAAATATAACAACAGTTCTCCCTTTTTAGATCTATGTAATTTTTCTCCAAATGTGAGAGAATGTGCCCCTTTCTCCCCAACTGTCAAGCCCCTAAGGCTGCATCTTCACTACAGATATAATACAGTTTGACACCACTTTAATTGTCATGCCTTAATGCTATGGAATGCTGGGATTTGTAGTTCTATGAGATATTTACCTTCTCTGTTAGAGCACTCTCGTGCCACAACAAACTACAAATCCCAGGATTAAATAGCATTGAGCCATAGCAGTTGGAGTGGCGTCAAACTGCATTATTTCCTTAGTATGGCAGCAGGCTAAGATTAGGAAGGGCAGTTATGAAAGGAATACATAAGGAAGTGTATGGTGGTGAAAGCTGGACAGTGAAGAAAGCTGATAAGAAAGAAGTTAACTCATTTGAAACATGGCGCTGGAAGAGAGTTCTGCTGATACTATGGGCTGTCAAAACAAACAAACACATCCAAGACTTTCACTAGATGCCAGAGTGCCTAAACTGAACTATAGTAATTCAGGCATATTATAACATGACATGACTGGAAAAGTTATAATGTTCAGTAAAGTTGAAGAGAGTAGGAAAAGAGGAAAACCATGTTACAGGTGGATTGGTTCAGTCAAGAAATCCATGGCCCCAAGTTTGCTAGCCCTAAACAAGGTTGTTAATAATAGGATTTCTTGGAAGTCTTTCATTAATGTGTGTGTGTGTGTGTGCACCTTCAAATCATCTGTTGACTTATGGTGATCTCATGAATTTTGTAGGGTTTTATTAGGGAAGGAAGGGGTGTGTGTTTGCCACTTCTTTCCTTTGAAATATAGCGTACAGCACCTGCTATTTGTTGGTGGTCCCCCATCCAAGTACTAACCAGGGTCGATCCCATATAGCTTCCAAGATCAGACTGGATCTGGTCCCTTTAGGGTATTTAGGGTATTCATTTATACCATTGCCAAAATTCAATACTGTAGTGTATGTAAACACCTGTGTATGAGATGTACAATTTCCTCAACAAAGGCAATATGAGAGATATGATGCTCCTATAACACCAATAGTGGTTAGTTAATATTGCTTACTACTGTTAACATACTACCAGTACCATGTGCCTTGTAAATTTGAGATTTCCTTATAGGAAACAATTTATATAAGATGCCTAGACCACATAATGTCTAGGAAAGCAAGATGCCAAGACCATGTAAAGTCTATGAGAAGAGATATAATCCCAGAATCCCAGAAATATCTATGATAGACTTGTGCCTAGACTGTAGATGTATATGTGATATAATGATCCTCCTCAATAAATGTCTAACTACATGAGATTTTTTTTTACCTTAAAGGATAAACAGATATTGATAAAGCTTCATCTTTATTCACCTGTCATACAAATGTCCTCAGTATCCACAGTTCAAGACAATCTTAACGGGAATGATGATGTTATACTTACTACTACTAATAATAATAATAATATAAAATTTTATTTATATCCCACCTCTATATCAGTGATAATTGGGGCGGCTAAAAACGTCATACAAAATCCCAACATTCCTATTGTTGGGAAACAAGAATTAAACAATTAGACATTAAAATAATCCATAATATATGTAATAATGATGTTGATCTTGCTACTAAACAATACTGTTGTTTACAATCTTGGGAGCTCAGATGACCCGAATGGAAAATTCCAAGGAACTCTAGCTAGATATAGATTGACAAGCATAAGGCAAAGAAATGCCAATCTTTTAAGTAAGAGATGGAGTGGATGAACCAGGGTTGATAAATTCCATGTTTTTGCAACTGTATTATGGAGGTGGAGGCGCAGATAGTTGTTTGACATGTAGGGTCCACTCTAGTATAGATATGACCAATGTGTACATTCTTGATGGTCATTCTAAGATTCTGGGGCAGAACTCCCTCACAAATGCTTAAGTTATATATTATCATGATATTGGCAGGATCAACTGGTACAGAACTCAGATAGTCTGATACCAAATGGAATCATCAGTATATATGCTTAAAAGTACAACTTGGAACATTATTTTAATTTAAAGCTTTGTTAAAAGTTTGCAGGCCACTGGGGGCTTGGACTAGTCTGTGTGCCATATTTTATGATTCATGCTCTGGAAGAATCATATCATTCAGATTAATTTCACAATGAAACAGTTAACATCTGAGTGATGTGTTGTGTGTAGCAGTTACAGAAAAACTGCACTGAATTATATTGTCCAGCCTAAGGCATAAGATGATTTAACAATTGAGCAAGTCCAATGTGTGGTGGTTGGGGACTCAGTGCTCTGAAGTATAGAGGCACATGTGCGTCAGTGTGACAAGATGAATGGGGAAGTGTGCTGTCTCCCTGGCACACATATCCAGGATGTCACTGACAGCTCATCAAGAACACATATCAGTACCCCCTTCTCCTTTTTCATATGGGCACCAATGATACTGCCCTGAACAATTTTAGGCAGAATGAAATTAAACAGAGACAAATGCAAAATTCTACATTTCCACCAAAAAAAAAAAAAAGAGAGAGAGAGAGAGAGAGAGAGAGAGAGAGAGAGAAAAGGAAAAAGAAAAGAAAAAAAGAAAGAAAGAAAAAGCACAGGTATAGGATGGGGAATACAGAACAAGTGGTGCATTAATTTAGCAGAAAAGACACAATGTTGTGCAGATCTGGGTGATTCCAGAGGATTCTACGAAGCTCTTGAAGCAGTGCCGGGACCTACTTATCAGGTCCAAAGCTCTTTATATAGTACTCTGATGAGTTCTGGGTGTCTCACTTTAAGGAGGATATAGACAGACTGCAGCAGGTTCAGAGAAGGTTACAAAGGATGATAGACATTGATGCTCTAGCTGGAGTTCTAGCATTGAGGAAAGGGAAGGAGTTGGACTTGATGACCTATGTGAATGCTATGATTCTATGGTACAAGGAAATTTAATATAGTCAATTTTAGTTCACTTTAAACTAAAAATTGTGTTCGAGATTATGTGGCCTACATAAACACAAATTTATCAGTATGATAATGATGAGCCAGGTGCACAGCTCAATTCCTGTAGCAAATATTAGTTATGCAGCTTGAATTTAACCTCAGAGTGGTATGTGAACAGGCTCCAAATGATTTACAGGTGACAACAAGTTTTGTTGTGCCCTTTACAAAGGGCTGGGAAAAGATTCTAATTTTGGGTCTACTGTGGCTATTGGGCTTTCTAGATTGGCAGGAAAGTGTGACTTGAAGTTGCCTTTTCCTTAATGCTTAGCAGCTGCACCACAGCCTTTAGATGGAGTTGCACTGTTCCGCAGTTTTTAAAAAAGAAGCTGGGAAAACCAGCACCTTTTTAAAGGAGCTTCTTCTCCCCTAAAATGCAAAAAAAGTGTTTTCATGGCACACTTTCCCTTTTTCTCATCTAAAGGCTAGACTTTCATGCAGCCATGAACACACTTCTTTTTGCCAATCTAGATCAGGCCAATGACTTGTAGTCCTAATTCCTGCTCCCCATCCCCTCAGCTCTGCTGTTGCACCATCAAAAAAATCAAATCCTTACACCTCCAAATGTTTTGCCTTACAACCCTTATCCATCCCAGACAGCAAGGCCCAATATAGTTGATTGTGGAAACTGCAGCCCAAAATATCCAGTGGGCCAAAGGTTCTCACCCCTGGTCTACACATTCATAAAGAAGTTAAACCCTACAAAGTTTAATAATGTGCTCAAAAGTGCAATCTCGGTTTTATAGAAGAATTGCATTACCTGTTGTTAATTATTTTTTGAGAAATAGCATGATATCAGCAGCCCTGCATATAAGGAGAACTAGGATTGCATACTAATAAAGTGTTTTTCCCCATATTGTTTTGTTAGCAACTGCAGTACCTTGCAGTAAAAAAATAATTAGCACACCTCATTTTGTTGACAGATTTTTGTTACTTTTTAAAAAACAAGTAATTATTACAGAGTTGGAGAACACCTGTAGATCCCTACAGTGCAATTCCAATGCACAGTATTAACTTCTAAACCAGCCAAAAGTTTATCCAGATTTTTGGTTAATGATAAAAACAGAGCCTGGAAACTACTCCTTAAAAAGGAACTTTTCCAGTCCTTGATAGAACAGTTTTAATGATGGTAACTCAGCTTCCTTACCTGAACCTTTCTGTGTTTCATTTTTGCTTTTATGACTAATGATTCTTTTTATGTAAAAACTCAAACCAGAACAATTCCATCTGTTCATTGTGATTCATGCAAGCCTTTATGGACAATAAGTAAGCAACCACTCTTTCTTTCTTTCTTTCTTTTCTGCAATGACAACTGGATCTTTTAGATAAAAAAAAAATTGCAACCTAATGGTGTCATTAATGCCTAGGTGAGTTTCCTGCATTTCATATTAATGTGTGAAATCTTGAGGATTATTTCCAAGAAATTCTAAGATTGCAGATTAAAATCAGAAAGACCAATAAAATTGTGTGACAACAACAACAACAACAATAAATTTATTTATATCCCACACCTTTGCACAATGCAACCGGGGCGGCTTACAACATTAAAAGATACAACCCAACATTGGACTCTTTCACATGGGAGGAATTTCTCCCAACTTCGAATGCAGCCAATGTGAATTCACGTGAATTTGCTTGTTTAGCGAATTTACGTGAATCCCCATTGCATTCGGAAGGCGTTTGGAATGACTTCCCATTACCCGAAAATGACCCCTCCTTGCCCGAAATTGCGTGAGACGCTTTAATTCGCAATAACGTGAAACCTATGATTGCATTCGGAGTGACTTCCCTTTTGCCCGAAAATGCATGAGAAGCTCTAATTCGCAATAACTTGAAACCCCATGATTGCGTTTGGATTGCCCTTGGATTATACTTCCAATTTCCCATGTCTGAAAGAGTCCATTAAAATATATGGTCCCATGACTCCCAGTCCTACCTCCCTTAAAATATAATAAACAAGTTACAATTTTAAAACATTCTTAAAATAATAACATTAATATAAACAGTACACATTAGCAGTAGCAGGATCGGGGTCAACAAATTCAGTTTTCTTTTTAGTAGCTGAAAAAAAGATAAAGGTCTTGTTTAAACAAAGGCTACATTAACAGGAAATGATGAAGTTAATTTTAAAGCTGGAAGATTGGTTGTTTTGTGAGCACTTTGCAAGTAAAAATGGACAAAATAAAAGATACTGATTTGTTTTGAGAAAGCAGAATTGTTTTGGCTGGGAGAGGTATCTCATTGAAAACTGTCTGAGTTAACAAGAGAGATTAAATGCTAAGTTGTGTTGTTGCTACCTTGTATCAGAGGAGCCACTGTAGAGACAGAAGTGTTAACTCTTTGTATGCCAAGATCTGGTTTAATAGAAGAATGGCTTAGATGTAACCTCTGGAAGATGACTGTGTTTCAGCAGTGTGGCAAGACATAGTGAAAGAATATTAATGGATGAAAAATGACTTTAAGAACTTTAGACTGATGAACAATGTGACTGATGATGGGGAACTGCAGGACAGAGATAGGGACTTGGAGGAAGCAACTTGGAATAGGAAATCAGGACCAAGCATTCAGCTTGGAATGTAAAGTGACTATTATAGACAGAGGCTTAGAGCTGCACTGAGAGGATTTTGGAGATCTGGAGGTAATTCTGTAGGAGCTAGAAGGAGGATGTTGGTGATACTGGAGATAACACAGAGGAAGTTAATATGAGTCTCATTGTCTAATTTAGATTTAGTGTAAAGAAATAGGTCATAAAACAAAACCTGTTGGGTTTTTTTTTAAAAAATATATATATCCAAAATGGTTATTAAGGTTGATTTATATGGTTTTTGGTGGCTTGAACACCTGCCATTTCCCCCCAAAAATAAGACAGTGTCTTATATTAAGTTTTGCTCCCAAAGATGCACTATGTCTTATTTTCAGGAGATGTCTTATTTTTCCATTAAGAAGAATTCACATTTATTGTTTAACAAAAAATGGGCATGCTTCCAAACAAAAACTTTGCTAGGTCTTACTTTCAGGGGAGGCCTTATATTTAGCAATTCAGCAAAACCTCTACTAGGTCTTATTTTCTGGGGATGTCTTATTTTAGGGGAAACAGGGTATAAGGTATATGAATATGAGAGTGGGGTGTATAGAGAAATATAGTTAAATAGTAATTTTAAAAGAGTAAGAAATTTGTATGGTTGGGTGATAAAGCTGATACTATGATAGACTGATGTTAAATGAGAAACTGAAGGGGAGTAATTTGTTGAGTTTAATAGATGTAATTCATCTGAGAGCCAAGATGATACAGTTCTGTTAAACCTAGCAGAGGATTAACAGCAATAGTTGGCAAAGCTTACTAATATTTATTAAATAAATATATACTAAAATTTGATTGATTTCTATAGGGAACACATTTATGATTGTATAAGATTTGCTTTTGATTTTTTTTAACAATTGTACCTTATAGAAAGGAGATGAATGATTTATTGTGTAAGAGAGGTGTTGATAGATATTATAGTTTAATTCAGTTCAATAACTACTGAAGGGAAGACTGGATGTCACTTTTATCTATCTTTTCTCTTTATCTATTTGTACTAAAAATTCGCTTTCTTGTCGTTTTTCTGATCCCCCCCCCCCCCCGTTCTGTTTTATATATCTTGAAAATGTTTAAGATTTTTAAGGGGAGCTGAATCTTGTAATTCCAAGTCAGAACAGACAACTATGATCTTATAGATATTTATGGAATTTTAAACATTGAGTTTGCTGATTATGAGCCCAGTGTTGTGCAGTGACTTGGGTGTTGAATTAGGACTCTGAGAAGCCAGGGTCTGAATCCTCTTTCAGTCATGGAAACCTACTGGGTGATGTTAAGGAGGTCACACTGTCTCAGCATCTGAGGAAAACAATGGCAAACCTCCTCTGAACAAATCTTGGACAAGAACATTACATGATAAATTGACTTTAGTATCCATAAGTGAGAAACAACCTAAGGGCATATAATAATAATAAATAATGATGATGATGATGATGATGATAATAGTAATAGAGATTATCATGTGGAGGATGGGGCGTCCTTGCCCCGTGCTTTTCCTGTCCTTTCTGCATGAGCCGGGAAGGACTTTCAGATGACGTAGCACTGATCTGGACAGTGCAAATGACAGCGATTGTGTGAAAGACTTTCATGTGACGTCGTGCTGATCCTGTCATTGTCCTGTCAGTGAGGTGGAATTGTCCTGTCCTTGCCCTTCATTTTGCATTAACAGAAGAACCTGTTAATGCAGTTCCACTTCACTGACAGGTTTATGACAGGATCAGTACATCAAGAGTGAAAGTCTTTTGGCGATCACTGTCACAGACAGGATAAGGATGGCCTTTGCTCCCATCCCCTGTCTGATAATCTCCATTGATTAAAGTTGATAGGAGCTGCAGGTAGGTCACTGTTTTCCATCCATGTTAGTAATTATTATTATTATTATTATTATTATTATTTATAATCTGCCCCTCTGAGCGAGCAATCCATGAACTCCTGAGCCGCTCCGGATAGGTCAGACAAGCTGATCTCAAGAGGAATGTTAAAGTCACCCAAGACCAAAAGTCTGGGCATCTCCAACAATAGCTCAGAGACCAGCTGAGTCAGCTCATTTAGGGAGTCTGTTAGACAACAGGGTGGCTGGTATACCAACAGAATTCCCAAACTATCCCTGGTCTTCAGGCTAAGGTACACAAACTCGATGTGAGTTGTTTTCTGGACAGGTTTCCTGATCAAGATCAAGTTGGTTCTATGGACTATTGCCATGCCCCCCCAGGTCCACTTTCCCTTATCTGCTCACTGATCATGTAACCAGCTGGGAGAGCCTGCACCCACATTGCAGCTCTGGCATCTCCCTGCCAGGTCTCAGTGAAGCATGCCAGATCAGCCTGTTCATCCCCCAGAAGACTGTGGATGATATGGGTCTTACCTTTGGCCGAGCTGACAATGCAGAGGAGCAGATTAAGGGGCTGTGGAATGGTTGGTGCACTCTCCACAATATCCTGGGAAACAGAGTGAACTGAAGAAGGGATAGATGTCAGGCATCGATCCCTACTTCTTTTGCAACATTTCTTCACTCTGTTGCCACCATACCTTCCCTGCCCCCACACAACCTCTATAACCTCTCCCCAGCTGTACTCGGCTCCAGTATCAGATGGGTATTGAAAAAAAATCCAGCTATTCTCTGCCAACACAAATTCTACAACAATACAAGGGAGAAAGAGGGAAAATCTCCAATGAATTACATTGTCATCTAGATCCAATCCCATAGTCGATGTCCAAGAAGACTACAAGGAGATGTCCTCGGATATTGAGATAAACTCATGAGGACAAACGATCCAAGGAATAGTGAAGGAAGATGTTCTGGGGTGTGTGCATATCACCCATGCCAAGGCTCCAGCAGGCCTTGCCACACAGAGGGTGGTAGGGAGGGCAGGAGAGTCCTCCTTGGCCTCCAGATGCCACCTCCGTCATCTCGTGGGTTCTGGGGGGATTATATCCCCCACGCCAAGGCTCCAGCAGGCCTCACAACTCCCAGATGATGGTAGGGAGGGCAGGAGAGTCCTCCACAGCCTCTGGATGCTGCCTCTGTTGCCTCGTGGGTGTCAGGAAGGTGTTCCAGGGGGTTTATATCCCCCACGCCAAGGCTTCAGCAGGCCTCGTTGCTCCCAGATGGTGTTGGGAGGGCAGGAGAGTCTTCCACGGCTTCCGGACGCTGCCTCTGTCGCCTCGTGGGTGTCAGGAAGGTGTTCAGGGGGGGAGGTTTATATCCGTTGCTTCGTGTTCTAAATGTAACACCACTAATAGTAATCTAGATCTTCTCTTTGGACTTTTTTGTGACCCTAACAACAGGATTCAGTTTGCAGTTTGTAAAGTGTAACAGATTTTTTTTTCTCAAGGCAAAGACAGTTGGACATTTGCATGACAGTTTCTCATGAAACACTGAAATCTATTTCACTCTTGAGTCCCCTTTTAATTATTTTGAATCACTGAAGCAGCTTTTAATTGTTTAGGAATTGTCCATTTTGTTACAAATTTAAAACAATCTGCTAGGATATTGTGTTTCATGAGAATAAAAGTCCTTGCTTTTCTTATTTTACTTTTTTTGAACCCATAGAACTAGACTCTTATTTTGTGAAATAAAGTTTGAAATATTTGACCTATTTCCAATTGTGCCAATGAACTGTAACTGCATATTGCCTATAGCAAATATATGAATTTGTTTGGCTGGGAGTATAGCAAATACGTATAAACAGTTAACAATGCCATCATATACATTTTGACTCATTAATAAGACCCACTAAGTTCAATAAGAGTTATCCTCGGATAAGCAGATGTATAATTGCAGTGGTGCTGGAAACTTTTAATGAATTTATGGAGAAATACATTTTTAAATGGGAAAGAGGGAAGGAAGGACAGAAAACAGAGAGATTTACTGACTGTCAGTTCACTGGCAAAGCAACTGCACTGAGAGTCTCTCCCCACCCCCTCCTCCTCTTTCTATGTCTGTCTTCAGCTTAAGAAATGAGGTGTTGGTCTGCTTTAACTGAAACTTCTGCTCAGCTAATATAAAATCCGTAATACACACTGAAGCAGAAAATAGAATCTAGATTGCTTCTTTTGGTCTGGAGATGTGCAAAATTTCATTGGGAAAAAAAAAAGATATACTGTACTTGAAACAGGTCTCTAAACTGCAAACAACAAGGTTAGTTTCCAAAGTGGAACTAAGAATTGAATTGCTCTTTCTAGTATGTAGGTGAAAGGAACATGATTTATTAAACAGACACATCAAAACCTTCTTAAATAATGAGTATCAGGATATTGAGAACTATTCAAGGTTTGTTGGCTGGTTGACATAGAGTATAATTGCATATGTATGGTCATCCTATGAACCATTCAATATGTACAGATAAATATGAAAAGCTATTTATTTTCTAGTAATCCATGTCAGTAGAAAAGGTTCCTACAACAGCACATACAGTGCAAGAAGAATGAAACAAACCCATGCTGGTAGGATGGATACATTTTTCTCTTTTGGTTTCGGACAATTTTTCTCTTTTTGCAGATTTTTCGTCTTACATTCAGTTCATCTCGAATATGCAGAAGGTGTGTAGGTGTGTGTGTGTGTGTGTGTGTGTGTAAATTCATGCTGGTGTTTTGTGGATTCCCCTTAATATATGTATTTTTGTATGAACTTGTCTGATAAACATCTGTTTTGCATGTACACATCCTATTGCATGTACACATATTGCATCCTAATATAATGCATCTGAACACTGTTTTCCATGTACACATATGCACACGTGCATGTGTGTGCATATATTTGGGACACACTTTTATAATGTAAACATATATATGTTGTTTGAATTGGAGGACACTGTCATAAAGTTCAGAGATACAATGATAACTGGGTTTCAAATTGTATATTGGTTTGAAGGTGTTTTTTTTTTTTTTCTTAAAAAAAAAAGCTACATTTGCTTTAACATGTGAACTAAACAAATGTTCCCCTGTTCCCAAGAGACTTCACACAAAATTTCATCCAGTCATGAACCTTTTGAATTTAAGGCAGCTATGCACATTTCAGAGCTTGGAAGTAACATATTACAAATAATCAGGTAGTTGTAACTAAGGCATATCTAAGTAACATTATCATTGTAAGAGAGGAGTTGTAGTTACACTGCAACACCTAGCAGTCCTAGTAGCATATGCAGTGGTGAACCACAACTGGAACAGCATCTGGAGGCCCACACAGTTCACACCCCTTGCTATAACACAACAATGAATAACTTCATTCCTTTTTTCATTGTTAAACTGGTTTTAGTTGCATGTGCCAGTGATGATAACACTCCTAAGGTAGTATAGATCAGAATCATGTGACACATTTTTAAAAAATAAAAAAATAAAGTAACTATTTTAATTAGTTAGGAAATAAAAATTTATGGTTAAAATAGTAATTATGCAGGTAACTGAATTAATAAAAGGTAACTTACCAAATTCTAGCATATTGGAATACTTCCTTTTTACATGTAGGTCTATCTGGAAAGACATATTCTCCAGTGGAATAGCAAATACACTGGGATTTGAATGATTGGTGCTTTGGATCCATAATTTTTCTGTATAGCTCTTGCATTCTTTGCAGCAAAGTGACATTGCCGAATCAGTTGTGCAATGTCAAAATTCCATATTGCTTGTTTGGAAGGAACATCATACCTCAGTTATTGCACTGAAACCAACCAATCAATCAACATAGCTATAATGTCCCATCAATTTCAATGGGCTATCCAATCCTTTTCTATGCATCTTCATCCATGTCCATAGATTATACCTAAAGTTATTTTACTGTCTTCCAAACTAATATCGAAAAGAACTTTTTTTTTTTTTTTTTTGCTTTTAATGTATCTGCTATCTCCACCGAACTCATACTTTAAATGCTGGAACAAGTTATGGGACTCCTTAGTTTTTAATGGGAAATGCCTACGCTTCTCAAAAGCAGTTAAACATTCTAAAACTGGACATGGGGGGGTTGTCACTTCCAAAACTTGATCTTTACTTTGAAGCTTCTCAGCTGAGTCAGATCACCCAGTTGATTAGCAGAAATAGTCTGACTAACTGGGTAGATATTGAAATCAACAGTGCATCCCCTGCTATCTTTGATCAGTTTTTTTCAGAATCTATATATAAATTCACTAAAATTTGTAATAACCCTTTTTTGCTCACTTCCTTGTTATTGTGGAAGAAATGGAGGCATATCCTGGCCCCCTACCCCTCCCCTTGATGGACTTTTCTTACCCATCCTCTTTTCCAGACCCCAGAAAAATATGCACAGTTTCGAGACTGGGAGGTACATGGTCTCTACACAGTTAAGGACCTGTTTCATAATGGGACAACTGTCACAACAGAGCAACTAACCAACGCTCTGGGCCCTATTCATGAGAGCTGGTATCAAATAATACAGATACAGTTATTTTTAAAGAAACTGCTTCAGAAACAGGAATACCCTCACCTCCTTACTTTTTTTGAAAACATGCATATCTCTCCGGGTATATATTCCAAAGGCCAAACTGCATGCATATATAATTGTCTTTTAGAAGAAACGTTTGGGAACTCAGCCCTCCATAAGGCAGGATGAGAAGCAGAACTTTCCCTTTCAATTGATAGTAAGAGCTGGGGGAAAATATGGACACATTTACCATTTAAAACTAGGTCTATTACCATTAAAGAAAATACCCTCAAGTTGGTCCATCAATGGTACCTTACCCCAGTTAAACCGGCTCGTATGTCTACCAATGCTAATCCAAAATGTTGGAGGGGATGTGAAGGTAGGGGAACTTTTCTACACATGTGGCTGGATTGTCCCTTGGTGCATAAATACTGGATAGACATTTTACAACTGGTCTCCAAGATCACTAAACAAAGTATACAATTGTCACCACTCCTTCTCCTGTTCTCCATCTTTATGGATGAAAATAAAGCCCTGCAGCATAAAGAACTCATCAGTTTCCTTTTGGCTATCGCCAGGCTTGAGCTAGCCAAGAACTGGAAAACTGGAAAGTTGAATATTGCAGGATGGTGGACTAGACTCTGGGACTTGTGGTCAATGGAGAAAATTGCAGATAACAATAGAGCAAGAGGTTTAGACTCTGGATTGAATTTTCATAAGATTTGGCACCCACTTATTGAATATATCCAACAGGATTTACTCTCTAGACACCCTCCAATATTAGCTAAATTTTTATGGAAAGATGTCTTTCAAGATCCCTGAATACACCTCTTATTTATAATCTTCAGGACATTAGCTAGGTTAATGTCTTTTATTTATTGTTGTTTTGGTATATTGCTTGTTGTCTGTTGTTCCCTTTTAGAATGCATTAATAAATTATTATTTTTTTTAAAAAAATGTATCTGCTATCTTTTATCTCTCTCAGACTGCACAGTTTCAGCACTTCCATGCCACTTTGTAGCTTAGTGAGGCACTGGAGGTCTCATCCTAAATACTTCACTAAGTCACAAATCCCAAGATTCCAGAGGATTCCAGAAGTACTATCATGTTAATTAGAGGTATCAAAATGTTGTAATTGTGTAGTGTGAAGGAGAATCACAGCAAAGAGTAATATCATTTCTGGAGAAATGTAGTTACCAGCCAAAATAGGAAATAAAGGGAATCAGGAAGCTAAATAAAAAGATTAATACATCTCATTCCCAAAATGTTTTTTTAAGGAAAAAAATAATACACCTGGATACCAGTTAAAGTGGTATCCATATGCTATAATTGTGTACTATGAAAGAGAACTTACAACAGAGAGTAATATCATTTCTGCAGAAATGTAGTTACCAGCCAGTATAGGAAATAGAGGGAACCAGGAAGATAAATAAAAGGATTAATACATCTCATTTCCTAAAGTGATTTTTGTTAGACAATTTGCAAATGTAAGTGCCTTTACAGAGCTGCACTTTGTGCCAGCCTGCAGGTGAAGTAAGGCTAAACAAGGATGGGGCATTCACATGCTCTGAGCCCTAGTTCTGCCTCCTGGCCACCATTATGGTGTACACCCATCCACATGGTACACGCCATGATAACACATGCTAGGTGCAGTGCCTAAATGGTGCTGGGCGGAAAGGGCATCATGACGCCTGGTGCTTATGACATCCCTTCCAGGGCTCAAGAAGAAGCTGCCTAGATCAACTTCTTTTTGCTCACTTTGGAGGAACTGGTCTGCGGTTGTCACAGCCTCCATCCAGGGCAAAAATGAGCAGTGTTTAGCCACCCGTCTGTCAAGCTGCTTAGCCATGATCCTGCACTATCAGATGTAGCTATGACAACATAGTTCCAGCATAATAGCTGCACCTCCCAAATTAACCTATGGGGCCCTGTTGCAATTGCTTTTCACACCACACTGGCAAAAAGGGAATTAGTGCCCCTAAAATGGGGGTTGGGATCCCCATTAACTGTGTCAGCATCCTCTCAAACGCTGGAGAAATTGCTTTGCTCAAGGAGACTTGTGGGAAGCTGGGTAATTTGAGGATCATTTTCACCTGTGTGTATTTCACCTGTGGGAGGACTCCAGGTTTAATAAATAAAGAAGAATTTTATTTAAAAATCTGTTCAAGTGCAGTCAGTAGGACTGGGACCTAGAGGAAGAGTCTGATGAGAAGACTGAAGAAGGGACCCAGCAAGTCTTCCAGATGGAGAACAGCCTAAAACTCTCCCTGTTGCAGTACAGTCTTAACCAGCTCTCCCTGCTGAAGAGCTTCAGCCATATCATCCTGTAGAAGTGAGCCTCAGCCAGCAAGACAAAGGCAAGACTCACCTGCTCGTGAGGCAAAGGACACAACTTGGGTCTTATGCCCACAGTCGAGGAGGGAGAAACAGATGCAGCAAAGATGCTCAGCCAGGCTGTAGATCAAGCATCAACAGGGAAGCTATATTAGGACCCACTGGCCCAATCTAGACAGGCATTTAGAAGCACGATAAGGGCTACATAAAGCACCTTTAGGGTTAGGGAGGGCACTGCGTCCACACCCTCCCTAACCCTAAAGTGTCTGAGCGCCGCCATTTTTAAATGGTGGCATCCATACGGATGCACCATGATGTTGTCATGGCACATGCAGCATTTAGAAACGCTGTGCACGCCATGACAACTTCACGCCATGGGAGGACGCCAAGCTCACCCTTCCCGCTGCACAAAAAGGAGCTCTGAAACAGAGCTCTTTTTTTGTGCCGGGTCCTTTGCGCGGCCTTTAGATAGCCGTGCCAAGGACCCAGGGGAGAAAGGGGCTGCAGCGGCGGCCCCTTTCTCCCCTCAGCACCGCTGAGGGAAGTGGGGTGCAGCTGGCGCCCAGGGTGCCTACTGCACTCCACTTTGAGGCCACTTCCCCGTGGCCTCCAGAAACAGAGGGATGGGGCCTCGGAGGCTGCCAGTGCGGCAGCCTTGGCCCCATCTCACCGCTTAAAGGGGCAGCTACAGACCTCCCTTTTTGGTGGTCTGTACTGCCCCAATGGTGTCCAGCTATTTAAGAGCTGAGTCTGGCTAAGGCTAGAGCTGAAAGCAACTCATCTGTTTCCTGGCCAACATTTCTGTCCCTGACACCTATTTCTGGACTCCTGTATTCTTTAGCTTGGACTTCCTGGCTTCTTTAACCCTTGGACTATTTCAACCTTAATTCTTGTTGCCTCCCTCAACTTTGACTGCTTGATGAAAACGTTTTCTAGCAGCTGGTAATTTACTGGCTCTGCCTGCACTATCAGTTGATGGGTCCCTCCCAGCCAGCTTCTGTAGTTATTTGATGAATCAGGACACATACAGAGCTAGCCAGAATGGAAGTACAGAAATTGGACAGTGGAGGCTTAGGGGTGTAGAAGGGGTATTATTTACCAGTCCAGAAGAGGAATCCATGGAAAATGGGATGTGGTTCAAATGGTGTCAGAGGGTGACACAGCAAGTTGAAGAGACTTATTTATTTCTGATATCCTAGCCTTGAGAAGTATTCCCATATGAAGTACAAAGAATGTGGGTGCTGTCCCATGGAATTGACAAAAGGGGCAATTTCAGTAGATGGAATTATCTTCAGATTAACAAAAATTGAATGTAGAACAATGCCAGAGTAGATGGATAAGGAAGTTGGTTGGGAACATGGCAGGGGGTAGGTAGAGGGATGGTCATACTCACTTTAGCACAATGGGATCTCTTTTGCAAGAGGGTATGTAGAAAGTCTGAGGGAGGAGGGAATGATCAGCAAACCCATTTATCCTTTGTTTTAGTACTACCTATGTCCTCCACGTGTCTTTGGGTCAATGTGCCTTTCCTATATGAAACTTTATAGTTTACCAAAGGTCATTATGACCTAGCACTAAATATGAAAATATGGAAAACTCATATATAGCAGGGTGTGTATGTTAGATATGCAAAGAGGCTGGGCACATCATTGTTCAGTGTCCCACTCTTCAATATTTTGGAACTCCTTCAGCTGTTGTAGCTGCCTGGCTTCTAAGGTTGTGGGGAGCAGAACTACAGTCATTGCAATTATGCCTTGACGCTCCCCCTCCAAAAAAAAAAAAAAAAAAAAAAGTGAACTGCAATATTTACAATGTCCTAAGTCTGTCTTACAACATTTTTAATATTGAACAAGATGCTAGTCATTGAGAAACAAATCCAGTACTCACTTGCTAGTCAAAGTAGATTCTCTGATGTGCTTTTCTAGGGTTGGACGTGTAAATGTGACAGAACAGAAAAATTCAATAAAACACAATCTCTTTATGCTTTTGAATTTCAGGACAAATAAGCAATTTCTAGCTGCCTTGGTTTTGGGCATTAAAGATTAATATAGCTAATATAATTTGTGTATGAGCAAGTCATTTTTCAACATGTACACAGAATTTCATCATCTGATTTATCCTGTTATAGCAAGGTTATTGCAGTACTGTGAAACTCCACTGCCACAATATGGAACTAAGAGGGTGGCATAGGCACTGCTTCACAGAACAGAAATACCTTCTGCAAGTCTACCCAGTGGCTGGCAAGTTACATATTACCATATTAAAATAGCCCTGTGTAGGGAGAGCTATTAATCTTGGCTGGATTATTAATAGACCATGTATTTGATGCTGAGTTTAAAGCTATATAATCATTTCTGTTATTTGGTAGGTGGCACTACCTTGCAATTGACCATGGTAACTCAGGATAGAAAAGTACATTGATATATAGATAGATACAGATACAGATACAGAGAGAGAGATTATTTGTGTGTGTATGCCTTCAGGGTTCAAAATACTTCATATACAATATACAGTGAGACCTTGTTATCCACTGTGGTTTGGTTACAGGACTCTCCATGGATAATAAAATCTGGGGATGCTCAAGTTCCATTAAATATAATGGCAAAGCAAAATGGTGTCCCTTATATAAAATGGAAAATCAAGGTTTGCTATTTGAATATTTGAATATTTTAAAGCCATGTATGCTTGAATCCGTGGATAAAAAATCCATGGATAAGGAAGGCCAACTGTAATCACTCATACTATGTGCCAAGGCAAGGATGGGGTATGTTTGTCCTTCATGTGGTCTAACACCCCTGGTCAGCATAGTCAGTTGTGTAGGATGATGGGAAAAGGAAGGGCCATGTGTTCCTCCTCCCTGCTGTAAGGTATTCCAATATTTATGGAGAGTGCATATATGCAGCAGCTAGCAGGTTCTGATTAAGAAGTAAAGACACCATGGCTAAAGAAACAAACTAAGGTTTTATAATACAGTGGGTTTTGTTCCTGGACCTCCATGGATACTAAAACTATGGTTGCTCAAGTCCCATTAAGTAAGAATGGTATAGTAAAGTGGTTGTCTTATTATTCTTATTCTTATATTTGTATTCCACTTTCCCCAAAAATTTGGACTCAGAGTGGCTTAAAATTTAAAACCTCTTCCTCCCAATGGTCTCCAGATAGTCTCTGCAGTCCTCTCAAGGGCCTCAATCAGATGGCCCAAAAGGAGTGTCGTTGGGCTGATCCGGGGATGAGGAATGTGCTTGATTTTCTTACCGCTTTTTTGTGGGCCATTTGAGACCATGGCAGTAGCCTTCCTTGGGCCCATGGTATTGGTTGCCATGGTCCCACAGTGGTCCCAGGTCAATCAGGGCAGGAGCAGCGTCTGGCCTTTCCTTCTGCTCTGGCTGCTTCGCCCTAAGGTTTGCTTTTGGAATGTATATTTTCTATATTCTCAAGCCATGCATGGTTGACTCTGTGGATAAAGAATCTGTGGATACAGAAGCCTGACTAAGAATTCATTAAAGACAAGAAAGCTCTCTAAGGGTGCTATGTTAACATGAAACAAACTATGCTAGTTTCCCATTTGGCATAAGTGAGAGAATAAGGAGATGGTGAAATAATGATGATGATGATGATGATGATGATGATGTTTATTTATAACCCGCTCCTCTAGCAAAGTAATCGGAGCGGAGTACAGCAAAGTTAAAAAGTACAGAGTAAAACAACAATCATACCCCTTCCCGACTGCCCCCCCCTTAAAATTAAATTAAACCAGCAAGTTTTAAAATCAACGACAGTTAAAATTAAAATCAGTAGTAATTAAAACAAAGTGCAATCTCATGAACAGTTCTTGTGCAAATACGCAATAGATGAAATCACAGAAATTAAACAAAGGGGACAACTAAGGTTATCTACCCAGTTTCAGTTTCAGAGCCAGGAATTGATGTTTTATTTATTCCTTTCCAAGGAAATGCCTGCTGGAAGAAATGCATCTTTAAAGCCTTTTTGAAACTGGTCGATGATGTAATAAGACGCATCTTGTCCGGCAGGCCATTCCAAAGCTTGGGAGCTGTAGCTGAGAAAGTCCTCTGGGAGGTCTGCGACAGCCTAGTTTTCATAGGCTGTAGCAGGTTCCTCCCAGAGGACCGAAATGTGCAAGGGGGTTCATACGGGAGGAGGCAGTCCCTGAGGTAAGATGGGCCCAAGCCATGTAGGGCTTTAAAGGTTAAAATCAACACCTTGTACTATGCCCGGAAACTAATGGGCAGCCAGTGGAGAGCTTTGAGCACTGGTGTTATGTGCTCTCTCCTAGATGTTCCAGTAATAAGCCTGGCTGCCATGTTCTGAACTAGTTGAAGTTTCCAGGTTAAGCACAAGGGTAGCCCCATGTAGAGTGCGTTACAGAAATCCAGACGTGAGGTTACTAGAGTATGTACCACAGATTCCAGGTCTTTCGGGTCCAGGAAAGGGCTCAGCTGGTGTATCAGCCGAAGCTGATAACAGGCACTCCTGACCACCACATTCACCTGATTAGTCATGTGAAGCAATGGGTCAAGTAGTACCCCCAGACTGTGAACCGAGTCCTTCAAGGAGAGTGTGACTCCATCTAGAACTGGTAGCTGTATTCCCAGACCTGGTTTCGGGCCTGTAACTGTTAGTACCTCCGTTTTGTCTGGATTTAGATTCAATCTGTTTTCTCTCATCCAATCCATTACCGCCGCAAGACAGTCATTAAGAGGGGAGACACCATCTGAGGTCGGAGCCGATGATCTGGTCATGGAGAGGTATATTTGAGTGTCATTAGCATACTGAAGATACTGAGCTCCATTCCTCTGAATGATCTCACCCAACAGCTTCATGTAGATATTGAATAGCATCGGGGACAGGATGGCGCCCTGAGGGACACCACAATTAAGCTCGATTTTGGAAGAGCAACTGTCCCCGAGCCTCATCCTTTGGGATCTGCCAGAGAGAAAGGATCGGAACCACCGGAAAGCAATGCCTCCGATTCCCAGCTCCCCCAGCTGACCCAAAAGGATGGAATGATCTACTGTGTCAAAGGCCGCTGAGAGATCCAAGAGCACCAGCAGGGTCACACTAGCCCTGTCAATGCTCAGGCGGAGGTCATCGGTCAGAGCGACCATGGTGGTCTCCACTCCATGTCCTGTCCTGAAGCCAGTTTGAAATTGATCAAGATAATCGGTTTCATCCAAAGCTGCCTGGAGTTGGGAGGCGACTGCCCAAAGAAAAGGTGGAAGGTTCCCTGAAAGCATTCATTTACATCTCAGAGAGGTTATGATGGGAAGATAGGGAATGAAGAGACTTTGGGTCACTGAAATGTACTTATTACTATGACTGCTACTGTATGAAGACATCTGTCACTGCTTAAGTGTTAAATGTTATTGCGTTTCCAACAAATATCCCAACATTGTAGATGGGGTTGCAGGGGCTATTTATGTGTGTATATGTGTTTTCGTCACCTTATGGACTTGTGGAGACCCCATAGATTTCATAACATTTTCTTAGGCAAGTAATACTTAAGGTGATTTGGCCCACTTCTTCCTCTGAAATACAGCCCAAAGCACCTGGTGTTCATTGGTGGTCTCCCATAAAATTACTAACTAGAGCTGACCCTACTTAGTTTCCAAAAGCAGACAGAATCTGGTGCCTTTGGGGTATCAATAATAATAATAATAATAATAATAATTTCTAACCTGCCCCTCTGAGCGAGCAATTGGAGCGGGGTACAGAATTTAAAAGCATATTCAGTTAAAATATTATTTTTATTATTTAGGCTCCAGGCTATTCATAGTACAATCTTGTTTATGTCTTTGAGACGTAAGCACCACTGAGTTCAATGGGGCTTACTATCAAGTAAGTGTACATTGGATCACAGCCTCAGTTAGTTAGTAGCTGAGGTGAGACTTCTACCAGCAACCTCCTGGGCACTGTTCATTCCTTCCGTCATCAACATTGTTTGATTGGCTCTACCAAATTGCATAAGACAGAATGCCAACATCATCTAACATTTTTCCTTTATGGCAACAGGCTTCCAGTTCAGACTGCTTCCTTCTCGCATAATCTCTTCATCTCTAGCCTGTCCCTTGGCCAAGTCATATAGGTAAGAATATCATATATCAAACTTAAAAGCATGCCATCCTTTAAAAAGTGCTGAAGCAGTAAAGAGGGGATGTAATCACTGAGCCTCCTACCTCCTTACTCCACTGCCATTTTGGGTACCTCCTGCTTTGAGCAAAACTAAAGTCTCATTTGCTACAAGTAGAAATGTGGCAGTGTCTTTAAGACTAGCTGGTTCTTTTATTTTAGCATGAGCTTTCATGGTACTTGTATTGCATCTGAAGAAGTGGGTTTATATCAATGAAAGCTCATGCTAAAATAAAAACCAGTCTTAAATCTGCTGCCACATTTCTCTCCCACCCCATTCCTTCTTCATCCATATGATATAAGACACTAAAGGGGGATACAGACAGGTGGTTCCATGCTGCCTGTCTTTGCCCCTTATTGGTACCATGCCAGCTGCATGGCACGGCACCAATGCACTTCCTAAAAAGAAGCCACCTAGAGTGGCTTCTTTTTAGATGCATCATAATGGTGCCCGTGCACCATGATGACGATGTTTCTGGCAAGCACTGTTTGGGTGTGTGGATGCCCGTGCTTCATCGCTGTGTACCCTATGCGGACAGGACCACAGCAAGATGGTGCACAAGTGCCAATTTTAGAGCTGGGAGCATATGGACACCCAGCCCTACGGAGCCCTTAAATCGGCTCCAAGCCAGCGCTAAGCACTTGTCTGTATCGGGCCTAACACAGCTACATCTTTGAAAACATGATCCAAGTAGATATGTGAAGGAACTGACGAAGAAGGGAAGGATGAGGATTGTTTCCTGCATATACTCAATTTGCTTCAAACTGTATAAAAGCTCACATGGAAAAGTTACTTGTTGGACTACAGCTCTCACAATCACTCAGCCTTATGGGAGTAAGAATCCAAAAAAATATGCATTTTCCTAATCTCTGGATAGGGATAGAATGAATATTATTCATCTTCTGACTGAGAAAGAGAACAACAGAGTCATTTACAAGGCTTCTGCAAGATTCTTTGTGCTCCAGTTAGAATTCCTCTGTACAGAAATACATACTACTTTTCCTACACAGAAAACATGTTTTCATGCAGAAAAAATCATGTGCATTGACAGATAAATACCTAGTATAGCAACAAGAGTGATGAAGACTTGTGCAGAAAACTTGGTGCACTCGTATCTGAGGATGCAGAACACAAAATCTATATCCTTAATTCTGGATCCTCCTACCTGTTGTGTAGGGGAGAAGAAATAGCATCACAAGTGTCATGCAACATAATAATAATAATAAATAATAAATATTTATTTATATTCCGCCCCTCTGGGTGAGCAATCGGGGTAAACTGACTACTCCTTTGCAAAAATAGTAATACAAATCTATACATAAGATATGACACTTTTCAACCATACACTGTCTAAACATAGCTTCTTCCTGTGTTCTCACCATTATTGCATCCCTTCTTAAAACTCTAGATGCCCTTCATGCTATTAGAAAAAGCAAACTCCTCTGACCTAGCTGTTTATTTGTTTTCTTACCTGGACAGATTTAAAGATTTTCTGCTCTTCCCCTTTAATAAGATTGGATGACCTCTCTGCTCAGTCTCCCCCCACCCCAGTCTTCCCTAACCTAATGTGAGTATAGTCCCACTGCTTCTTTCTTGGATGTTTTCCCTCCATTTTTATCAATGTAATTTGATATGATGTCTCCTCTCTTGCTGTCATATAAATCATATTGGTGTGTTTTTATGGGTTTTTTTGCACTGTGGAGTTACAACTTTCATTAGAGTATGATTGGGGCTTATGGAAGATGACTTGACAAGTTGGTTCCCTAGTGTCTTCAACTGTCCTATTATCTCATATTAATTCTTCTATAAGGTCTCATACCTGCAGTGTTCAGCAAGACTGCCGAATGGATGTTATAAAATTTTCAGCTGCTTCCCTTGATTACCAGCACATCCTATTAAAGGTTGCCCTTAAATTTGACCTATATAATATTATGTCTCAGTTTAATATTACCATCAAATCACCCCCCCCACCCATTTTGGATATAATAGTACTGTTTCATTTCAGCAAGAAGTGACATCTCAAATATAATCAGCGCTGTCTCTAGAGGCCAATGTTAGCACATTTATGTAATGTTACTATGACTTATGATGCAGGTGGCAGAGAGTGGGAATGGATTTGCAATCATTCAAGTCCTTGGAAACTATGTGTGCATCTACACTATATAAATAATGCAGGTTGACAACACTTTAACTGCCATGGTTCCATCCTACAGGATCTTGGAGTTTGGAATTTTCTGAGACACCAAAACTTTTTTGCAGAGAAAGCTTAAGACCTTGTAAAGCTTACAAACCCCAGAATGCCATAGGATGGTGCTACAGCACTTAAAGTGGTATCAACTATATTATTTATGCAGTGTAGGCTCACCTTACATTATGTGCACAAATGTTTGAGATACCACTAGTCTGTGGGTGCAGTTGATGTACATATGCCAAACAAAATTTCTGCTTCATAATCCTCCCATGGATTTGTGGCTTTACACACATCTGAAAAAGTAAAATCTGAATATAGCAGGCAGACAAAAGCACACATTTCAAAAGCACATGTGAAACATGCCTTAATCCAGGGGTGTGGGAGACCTGTGGCCCCAGGGCACTAAGCCCTCCAAGTGCATTTGGGCACATCCAGAAGTCTCTTCTGGATCCCACAGACACCTAACCAGAAATATAGGTGAGGAAAAGGAGGGTACCATTCCTGAAAGTCTCCAGTAGAAGAAAAACTCCTGTTAAACAAAATGTACCCATAGCTTTTAAAAGTAAAGACAATACAGTCCTCCCCACCCTTCAAAAACCCTAGACAAAGGCTTCTGGTTTTGTTTTCTTCTTCATTTGTTTTGTGTGTGTGTGTCTGTGTCTGTGTGTATGTCAGAGAGAGAGAGAGAGAGAGAGAGAGAGAGAGAGAGAGACTGTTTGTGCCACCCATTTGTCCCAAAGCTTTAATCAGTAGCATAATTGATTAATGTATTTATAGTGTAAATTAACATGTAGTGGAACAGATGAGGCACATAGTTTAGAAAGGTGGAATGTCTGCACGTTTACATTTTATAGATGAACACATCCTCCATCCCTATTATGTGCATTAAAAATTAATATATCAAGGATAGTTTAACTAGAGAGTCAGTGTGGTATAGTGGTTTGCATGTGTACTTCTGGGAAAACGAAAACAACTGTGGTTCCTGTGGTGATTGTTGCCATGGGAACAATTCACAATGGACTGATAAAATTCATTAATGAAATTGCTATAAAACTTTATCACATGGGAAAAACCGGGGATACAAATAGCTGATAATCCTGTGCAAAACGCGATATCTCATTTCAGATTTTCAGACACATAGCTACTAAAGAGGCTATAAAGAGGCAATAAACAGCAAGAAATCATTTTTGGGATTTCCCTGTGAATGATTTGTTTCTGTTCATTACCTCTTTATAGCCTCTTTATTGCCTCTTTAAAAGTGACTGTGTGAAAATCTTAAAGGCAATATTGCATTTTGCATGGGATAATTGGCTGTTTAAACCCCAGTTTCACTCTATTCCCCCCTCCATAGTAGTACATGGAGCCAATGATTTGAGCACTGGACAATGACTTTATACACAAGAATTTGCATCCCTCCTTGGCCACAGATGCCCTTGGGCAAGTCATACTCTCTTAGCCTCACAGAAAGACAAGGGCCAATCCCTTCTGAACAAATACATTCCAATAAAATCCTGTGATAGCTTCACCTTTGTTGTTGTTGTTGTGTGCCTTCATGTCGTTTCCGACTTATTGTGATCCAAAGGCAAACTTATCATGGGATTTTCTTGGCAAGATTTGTTAAGAGGAGGTTTACCATCGCTTTTCCCTTGAGACTGGGAGCATGTGACTTGCCCAAGGTCACCCAGTGGATTTCATGGCCAAAGTAGGAATTGAACCCTGGTTTCCTGATTCATAATCTAATACTCAAACCACTAACCACACTGCAAACCAATATATAAATGCTATTTCATTTGAACTGCTGTAGTTTTGTAGTCACAGAATACAAGACTCAGTTTTGTAGTTTCACAAAACCTATTACTGTATATATATATATATATATATATACACACACATATATATCCCTCTCCCCGTGTGTGTGTCTGTGTGTGTGTGTTTGTGTGTGTTTGTGTGTAGTAGAAATAACATACACATGCACTAAAGTTCAGCATGGTGAATGTCTCTAGTTTGTCTGTATCATTGCCAATGATCTTAAGCCAGGATATCACACCTCTTTATGGGACTCTTGTATCGTACCTAGGAAATGAAGCCAAGCACTAGGGAGTATAAAATGTTTAAATCACTTACATTAAAAATACAATGTTTATAAATTTTATTTTAATCTTATTTAAGACCTTATTTCAAAAATCACAGGCCTAAATGCAATCACTTGTCCCAAATTGAAAAAAAATATGAATTCAATTCATGGGATTTAAACAGATAATAATCTAGCATTCATTGATTCAATGGGCCTATTCCATCAGCAAGTGGATTTTGGTCTAGGGAGTTTTACTATAATAAACAATTCATTTTCCCCCAAATATTAATTATCAATTATTAAATTTTTGCACTTTCCTTTCATTGGTGCTAATGAATGTGCATTCCAAAGTGTATTGTGCTAATACGTATACGCTCCAAACAAAGTTATTAGCACCAAGACTGCAGCAATTATAACTTAGAGGCACGAGTAGGACTGAAAATTGGAGAATGATGGAGATAATTGTGTGTGTGTGCACGTGTGTTTTGTACACATCTGCAATTCTACTACCTTTAAAAATTAAAACAGTTTAGAAACGCAGACTGATGTTTTAACACCTCTCCTTTCCTCAGCTAAAAAAAAAAAAAGGAAGAAAAAAAAATACAAGTTGTCCATCATGGCAATTTATCTGTCAGCTCTGGATGCATTAAAACTATTTATATAAACATGAGGTGCTAATATACCTCAGTACCTGTCAACCATGTCTAGCATCTTTAATAAAAAGATCCATGCTGTCACTATCCATGTGGGACTCCTATTGGTTTTAATGGGACAGTTTCCTACATTTCCTAATAGTTTACTGAGATTGCATGGATAAATTCTAAATCAGTGATTCTCATACTTTTTGACTCACAGAGCCCTTTTTAGAATCAATTTCTATGGTGGAACCCTTAAGGGGCCTATCCTATGTCTTACAAGTTAATGGTGTTTATGAGTAGTGTTACTCTTTGCTTTTTATTCTTTAATTTTATCCAATTTTTATTTCTTTAATTTTCCTGGAGTGGCTGCACAGCATCTGTGAAGTGCACATGGAGCCCAAAGGGCTCCTTGGGGGCTTTTTACATTGGCAAGAAAGTGTGACCTGAAGTCGCCTTTATCTTAATGCTTAGCAGCTACATAGCAAGCCCCAGGTGTGCATTAAAAAAGTGCAGAGCTGCTACACTGAGGGGTGTCGGAACGATTTATCTGAGTGGTCTTTTCTGTGGCTCAGCAGTTACATGGGAAGCTGTCAGAACGCTACAAATACAGGCGGAGCTGATACATGGGAGGCAATGAAAGCGGCTTTTAGCCGTGTTGAACCTTTGGCCCCATTGAGACTAGCCCATTTGCCCTGGATAGATCCAGATGAGATCGTGCATGGCATTACCGGTTGTCTCCGGAGAGAAGTTCATACTACCTTTTGCCCCCTCCAGTGCATTTTCATAGAATCATAGAATCATAGAATCATAGAGTTGGAAGAGACCACAAGGGCCATCCAGTCCAACCCCCTGCCATGCAGGAACTCCCAGTCAAAGCATCCCCGACAGATGGCTATCCAGCCTCTGCTTAAAGACCTCCAAGGATGGAGACTCTACCACACTCCGAGGGAGTGTGTTCCACTGTCGAACAGCCCTTACTGTCAGGAAGTTCCTCCTAATGTTGAGGTGGAATCTCTTTTCCTGCAGCTTGCATCCATTGCTCCGCGTTCTGGTCTCTGGAGCAGCAGAAAACAAGCCTGCTCCCTCCTCAATATGACATCCCTTCAAATATTTGAACAGGGCTATCATATCACCTCTTAACCTTCTCTTCTCCAGGCTAAACATCCCCAGCTCTCTAAGTCGTTCCTCATAGGGCATGGTTTCCAGACCCTTCACCATCTTAGTTGCCCTCCTTTGGACCCGCTCCAGTTTCTCCACATCCTTTTTGAATTGTGGTGCCCAGAACTGGACACAGTATTCCAGGTGGGGCCTCACCAAAGCAGAATAGAGAGGCACTATTACTTCCTTTGATCTAGACACTATACTTCTATTGATGCAACCTAAAATAGCATTGGCCTTTTTAGCTGCTGCATCACACTGCTGACTCATGTTCAACTTATGGTCTACTTGGACTCCTAGATCCCTTTCACACATAGTTTCATTCAGCCAGATGTCCCCCATCCTATATCTGTGCATTTCATTTTTCCTCCCTAGGTGCAGAACCTTACATTTCTCCGCATTGAATTTCATTTTGTTAGCGTTGGCCCAGCTTTCTAGTCTATTCAGGTCATTCTGAATTTCAATCCTGTCTTCTGGAGTATTGGCTACTCCTCCTAATTTGGTGTCATCTGCAAATTTGATAAGTATGCCCCCAATTCTGTCATCCAAGTCATTAATAAAGATATTGAATAGCACTGGGCCCAGGACAGAACCCTGTGGGACCCCACTGGTCACTTCTTTCCAGGATGAAAGGGAGCCATTGTTGAGCACCCTTTGAGTTCGGTCAGTCAACCAGTTACAAATCCATGTAATGGTTACCTTGTCTAGCCCACATTTTACGAGCTTGTTTGCAAGAATGTCATGGGGAACCTTGTCAAAGGCCTTACTGAAATCAAGATATACTATATCCACAGCATTCCCTTCATCTACCAAACTGGTAATTTTATCAAAAAAAGAGATCAGATTTGTCTGGCAAGACTTGTTTCTCTGAAACCCATGTTGGCTTTTTGTGATTATGGCATTGGCCTCTAAATGTTCACAGACTCTCTGCTTAATGATCTGCTCTAGAATCTTTCCTGGAATTGATGTCAGACTAACTGGACGATAATTGTTGGGATCCTCTTTTTTCCCCTTTTTGAAGATGGGCACAACGTTTGCCCTCCTCCAGTCTGCTGGGACTTCTCCTGTTCTCCAGGAGTTCTCAAAGATTATTGCCAATGGTTCCGATATTACATTCGCCAGTTCTTTTAATACTCTAGGATGTAGTTCATCTGGTCCTGGAGATTTATATTCATTTAGGTTAACCAGGTATTCCTGTACTATCTCTTTACTTATTCTGTGCTGAGATTCCCCTATTCTGTCTTCTGCTCCATTATCCTTAGGTTGACCACCCTTTGCCTTTTCTGAGAAGACTGAAGCAAAGAAGGTGTTGAGTAATTCTGCCTTTTCTTTGTCATCTTTGAGCATTTTGCCATCTTCTGCACGCAGTGGCCCTACTGTTTCCTTCTTCTTCCTTTTGCTTCGGACATACCCAAAAAAGCCCTTTTTGTTGTTCTTAACCTCTCTAGCCAGCCTGAGTTCATTCTGTGCTTTAGCTTTTCTGACTTTACCCCTACATGTGCTGGCTATTTGTTTGAATTCCTCTTTGGTGATTTCCCCATTTTTCCATTTCTTATACATGTTCTGTTTAAGGCTTATCTCAGTTGAAAGTTCCTTAGTCATCCATCCTGGCTTCTTGAGACACCTCCCATTTTTCTTCCTCATTGGAACTGTTTGAAATTGCGCCTTCAGTATCTCCTTTTTGAGAAACTCCCATCCGTCTTGAACTCCCTTCTCTTTTAGTTTTCTTGACCATGGGATCTCCCCCAGTATTTCTCTAAGTTTTACCCCACTTAAGTTCATACAAGCAAAAGTAACGATTAAAGTGGACAGTGGAACACACTCCCTCGGAGAGTGGTGGAGTCTCCTCCTTTGGAGGTCTTTAAACAGAGGCTGGATGGCCATCTGTCAGGGATGCTTTGATGGAGAGTTCCTGCATGGCAGGGGGTTGGACTAGATGACCCTTGTGGTCTCTTCCAACTCTGTGATTCTATGATTCTATGATTCTATGAAAGATGAAGCCTCTTGGTTGTCAATCAAATGATGTCATGGTGAGGTCTGATGCAGCCATTGGCCGCGTGAGCTGCTTGGGTTTTTTTTTTAATAATTTTTAATATTTGACAGTTTATGCGCATGAAGCATAGGGCTAGGAACAGTGCGGATTGAGGAGATCCTGTCCCCTCCTCCTCCCCCTTCTCAGTCCTTCTCAGTCCTTTTTAAATTATTATTTATTATATGTTTTAATATTTTATTTTTTATTTTATTGTGCTTTATTTCATTATTTTATTGTATTTTTTATTTTTAATGTAATATATATATTATTAAATAAAATATTTTATTAAATATTTCATTATATTTTATTGTATTTTTATTAATTATTTATTGTATAATTTTATTTTATAGTTATTTTATTTATTATTTATTTTATTGTATTATATTGTATTTTATTGTACTTTATTGTATTTTATTTATTAGTAATTATTTTATTTATTTATTAGTAATTATTTAATTTATTAGTAATTTATTGTGTTTTTTGTATTTTATTTTAGTATTTTTAAATATATATATATATATATTATTTTTTTCCCCCAGCTTGACATTCGCATTGGCTCCTTTGGCTTCCGTTTTGATGAATGGGCTTGGGTTCCCTTTAAAGAATGAATGGGGCCATGAAAGGGAACCCAAGCCCATTCATCAAAACGGAAGCCAAAGGAGCCAATGCGAATGTCAAGCTGGGGGAAAAAAATAAAATATATATATATATATATATATATATATATATATTTAAAAATACTAAAATAAAATACAAAAAACACAATAAATTACTAATAAATTAAATAAAATAAAATACTATAAAATAAATAAAATAATACAATAAATAATTTATTTAAAAAATACTATAAAATAAATAAAATAATACAATAAATAATTTATTTAAAAATACTGTAATATAAATAAAATAATACAATAAATAATTTATTTAAAAATACTGTAAAATAAATAAAATAATACAATAAATAATTTATTTAAAAATACAGTAAAAAAATATTTTAAAAATGCAGGAATGCCCGATTTTGCGGGAGAGGAGGCATGTTCCGCCCCCTGGCCTTCTCCCCTCCCCTGAACTTGACCCAATCATGATCGGAGCCAAGTTCACATTCTCTGCAATCCGGTTTCTCCCAAAAGAAATGGTAAAAATTCCACTTTGGGAGAAACCAGGTTATTGGATTTTTTTTTCCTTTCCGGCTGCGAACTGCACAATAGCGCAATTTGGCACGTACCCTATACCGTTAAAGCATTATTGCCGGCTGGGAACTGCGCAAACCTGTGGGATCCGTCAAATTATCTTTGCGGTTCCTGGACTTCCAGTTTGGAATGGCATGGGAAAGAGCGAATCTTAAGTGGCTCTTACTAAGATCGCTTCTTGAGTGTGGTTTTGGGGCTGCTTAAACATCGAAGAAGCCTCCTAAAGTGTCATCTTGAATACAAGAGATGCAACCGTGTCCTTAGAGGGGTCTGACCGCGCTGGGAGACAGTGATAGCGATCTTTGAAGGATACTGAAAAAGAACAGTGGGGACTTGGGGAGGTAGTAAGTGAGAAAGACTGAAAGACTGAAACGTGAGAAAGGAGAAAAGAAGGATTTGGTTTGAAAGGTACAAAGAGGAGACTAGAGTGAATTGGGGGAGAAAAGACTGAAGAGAGGTTGGAGAGTGTGAGAAGAAAAAGATTATTAATTTGGAAGAGACAGAGGGAAGATTGGAGAAAAAACAGAGGAGAAAGAAAGTACAAGAGAAAAGTAAAAGAAGCTAGAGTGTGTGAGTGGAGAAGAGAAACCGGTTTGAAAAGAAACGGAGCCCTGACTCAAACGATCCCAGCGACCCGGTGAGAGTGGAGAAAGAGGAAAGGCCGGGGTGTGAGAGTGTGTCAGAGGAGTGGAGGTGAGGATTCGGATGGAACGTGGGGAAGGTTGGCGTGGAATGGGGAGAGAATAAGGCAAGGAGAGTCCAAAGTGGGAGAGTGGAAAACAGAAGTTAACTTGGAAGAGAAAGCGGAAGGACAGGAGTAAGAAAAAAAAGGGAAAAGAGCAAAGAAAGGCTTGGGACGGTGAGTGGAAAAGAGGAGTCTGTTGGAAGGGACAGAGAGAAATCAGAGAATCTGGGGTGAAACCGAAGGAGAAAGGAGGTAAAAGAAGGCTAGAGTGTGGCAGCAGTGAAGAAAAATTGATACAGAGGAGAGAGAGAGAGAGAGAGAAAGCGGAGAGCATATGAGGAGGAGAGGGAGACTGAAGCGATACAAAGAAGAAGAAAAAAAGTAAAAGTAAAAGAGGAAAGCCCAGAACGGAAAAGTTGAGAGGGAAGCCCTGAAAGAAGGACAGACCCGTGACTGAAGTGAATTGAGCAGAGAGGAGATCGAGAAAGGTGTGTGAGTGTGCGTGAGTGAGTGGAAGAGGAGAGCCGGTCTGGTGGATATGGGGGGGGGGGGGAGATTAGAGCGAAGAGGAGAGGAAAGTGAAGGAAGAAAGGCCTGAGTGAAAAAATAAAAGAGAAAATAAAATAAATAAATAAAAGAGAAAAGGAAAGATCATCCTGGAAGAAATAGAGAGAAGGTAGAAGGGAGGTGGAGACGAAGGAGAGAGAGAGAAAACCACAATGGAGGAGGAGAGAAAGCGCTACTCTTTGGCGGTAAAGGACTTTTTTCTTTTTAGCAACTTTTGCTGGGAAGGGACTAAGAGGAGCCAAAGATAAATTGAAGTTAGAAAAATATAAAAGAAAGACTGAGTCCCTACTGCGCATGTCTAGGGTTTGGATTAGGGCTCGAGCTAGGGTTTGGGAGCTTTAAAAAACTGCGCGGTTAAACCCCAGCTTTTACACCTGGAGGGCATAGAACGTTTTAATTAGGAGTGGAGTCCACACCACGCATGCTCCCAACCCACGATACATTCTGATCCGCACCTGCAACGCAGCCTTTAAATGGGCGCCTTAAGGAAACAGAGCCCCATTTAACTGCGCAAGTACACCTTAGCCTTTACATGTACTAGCGCTGTAACGCACTTTTTAAAAAAGTAGTGGGTCAACCGAACTACTTTTTAAAAGCGCGTTTTTTCCCTTAAAACGCCAAAATGGCGTTTTCATGGCACACTTTCCCATTTTCTAATGTAAAAGCTGGGTTTTCAAGCAGCCTTCAAAACACCTCTTTTTGCCAATGTAAAACGCACCCTTGGAGCACAGGTTAGGAACCACTGCACTAGATGAATATGAACTGGCATTGGTGCGTTTTACATTGGCAAAAAGAGGTGTTTTGAAGGCTGCTTGAAAACCCAGCTTTTACATTATAAAATGGGAAAGTGTGCCATGAAAACGCCATTTTGGCGTTTTAAGGGAAAAACGCGCTTTTAAAAAGTAGTTCGGTTGACCCACTACTTTTTTAATAAGTGCGTTACAGCGCTAGTACATGTAAAGGCTAAGGTGTACTTGCGCAGTTAAATGGGGCTCTGTTTCCTTAAGGCGCCCATTTAAAGGCTGCGCTGCTGGTGCGGATCAGAATGGATCGTGGGTTGGGAGCATGCGTGGTGTGGACTCCACTCCTAATTAAAACGTTCTATGCCCTCCAGGTGTAAAAGCTGGGGTTTAACTGCGCAGTTTTTTAAAGCTCCCAAACCCTAGCTCCGCCCGTAATCCTAACCCTAGACATGCGCAGTAGCGCCTCTGGGATATTGACAGTTTTGGTGGCGGATGTTTTAACAGGTGCAGTGATAAGAGGAAACTTTCAATTTTCACACGAACCCCCACACACATTCCAGCGCCATTTCCCACTTGCCTTTGTCCAACTCAGCCGCTCCTAGGGACGCTCTTGCCGAGGCTTTGCTGTGGCACTTTGCACAATGGCAGAGACTTCTACAAGTGGTCCAAAAAGGGGGAGAGGGATGTCTTGGTCTCATGCAGAGACCTCAGACCTCATTTCCATCTGGTCAAGGCCCAATATTTTAGAGAAACTGGAGTCCACCTACCTCAATGCGGATACCTATCAGGAGGTGGCCGAAGCCATGAGAGGGAAGGGACACCGGTGGACTTGGGAAGAGTGCCGGCGAAAGTGCAAAGCCTTAAAGGCACAATATAAAAAATATCGAGACAATATGGCCAAAGGTACCCAGGCAGGCCCCCGTCCTCCTTTCTACAAGGAGCTTCATGAGTTCATTAGCAAGGATGGGAGGATCAGACCCCACAGACTGTCCACCAGCGGACAGGTTGTGAGGGTCCCAGTGGGCCAGCCTGCTAGGGCTGAACCTATGGAGGACACCCCAGAACCACAGCTAGAGCCAGAATCAGAGCCAGAGCCTGATCCAAGGCCACAGACAAGCATGGAATGTGCCCAAAATCTTCTGCTGCCTTCTCAAGGTAAGATGTGCCTCGGCTTCTGAGGGAAAGGGAACTAGGGGACATAGGGAAGATGTGGGATCAGGGTGGGCATAGGGGAGAAGTCACTCTGTCCCTTTGTCATGCAGAGGAACGGGAGCAGTCCCCGGACTCTGATGAGACATCCTACAGTCAGCAAGCTGTGGACATCGATGCTCTCAGAAAAAAAGCCCGTGCCATAAAGTTGGCATCTACAGCTTCCTCAAGCAGGCCATCCTCCCGTACAAGCACTGTCTCTGCCACCGTCAGTAGCCACTGTGATCGGTCGCCTGTAGGACAGAGGACTGTGAGAGACAGTGATGATAGTGACGGTCAGGAAGCTTTGCAGGGTAAGACATGTGTGTGGCATGGGAAGGGGGGGGGGATTGTATAGTGGGCCAGTTACAGCAGAGGAACACAGGCGCTGGCGAAGGTTTTTGTTGGTATGATGGCATGTTTTGGGTAGGGGCTACAATGTTTATGTCAGTGTATGCTGTAAGATCTCCTTTGTATGACTGTGGTGTGTGTGTGTGTTGTGCTTCTCCTCAACTCTTCCTCTTCCTTACATTTGTCCAAGGTCCTGTGTGACATATTGAGGGTGCTTTGAGCGAGAGTTCCTGCATGGCATAATAGGGTTGGATTGGATGCCCTCTGGAGTATGTGCTAACTCTATGCTTTTGTTTATCTCTGGTGCTTCATCCTATAGAAGGTGCAGAAGGTGCAGCAAGACCACCTTCAGAAGAAGAAGAAGCACCCGCCAATCCCATAGCTGCAATGCCACTGGAGGAGCGGCTCGCTGCCATGAGACACAGACGGGTGCGTCGCTCAGCAGCAGCAACATCCGCCAGGGCTATTGATCGTCTCGTTGGTGCCACCTCAGAACACATGACAGCACTCACACAACAGGGAGAGCGTTTCTATCAGCTGAGGTTGAGGAGCGTAGAATTTCAAGAAAGAGCAGTCGAGAATCAGGAGAGGGCAGTTCAGGTGCAGGTGAGGGCCCACCAGAATCAGGAGAGGGCACTTCAGCAGCAGGAGATGGCCCTCCAGAATCAGGAGAGGGCACTTCAGCAGCAGGAGAGGGCCCTCCAGAATCAGGAGAGGGCCCTCAAGAATCAGGAGACGGCACTTCAGCTGCAGGAGAGGGCAGTCCAAAATCAGGATAGGGCACTTCAGCAGCAGGCAGAATCCATCCAGGAGCAGAGGCGACTCACTTCTGTTCTTGAAGGACAGAGTGGCCTGCTGGAACAGATAGTAGGGATCTTAAGATCAGCTCAGAGTGGCAGAGTGGGTGGTGAGGAGGAGAGTGTTACCCATAGGGCCATTCCCATGGCTGTAGAGGGGCCATCTGGGCATCAGGGTGGGGAAAGGGGTGGTGATGTCACTCCTGGCCAAGTCACTCTGGATCTGGAGGTCTGTCAGGAAGAACCTAGACAGGAGTCTTCTAGCCTCTTCAGCAGCCAAGTGGCGGTTCCTGTGGCGACTCGTCACCATCCCAGGCGCAGGGGAGGAAAAGGAGGGAAGTGTTGTGACAAGCACTGAGTTCCCATTAAGCACTGTGGTGTCCTCTACTGCACTTATCTCTCTTCCCAAGGGTCTCCTTCCTTCCCTGCACTTCCTTTTCCACCAGGCACTACACTATAGCTATAGCTAACTCACTAACTCCCTATGGCAGTGATGTTCAAACTGCGCTGTTGATGAGATGTAGGACTTAGGCTTCTGGGAGCTGAAGTTCAACATCTCTTCAAAAGCACATTTTGAACACCACTGTCCTACTTCAAATCTTAACACTAACAAATGGTGAAACAGCGCAGTACCGCAACACCCCCATTCATTCATAAAAAAAGAATTTCATTCATACAAATGGGTCAATGGTGTACTACCGCTATTGCGCAGTTCAAGACAGACAAATTTTTTTAAAAAAATAAACTTTTTTATTTACAAAAACTATTTACACATTATTTACAGGGGAAGGGAAGGGGAAGGAAGGGGAACAGCAAACAAGGGAAAGGGAAGGAAAGGGAAAGGGGGGGGAAGCAGCTTTACAGGGCAGCTGGAGGTGCAGCGCCAGGAAGGACTTGCAGGATGTTGTTCAGCAGCTGCAAGATCCTTTCCTGGCCTGCCTCCAGCGCTGCCACCCTCCTATGCAGCAGGCGTTCTGTAGAGGACAAAAGAAAAAAGAGAGAGAAAGAGAGAATGGTTAGGAGGGGACAATGGAGCCACACACCCACTCCCACAGGCAGGGTGTATGGGCATCCCCACTCCCTTCTCCGGTTCTTTGGGTGCCTGCACTCACCTCCTCCCCTGTGGCGCTGGACCTCAGGCATCCCCCTGGGTTGTGGACCCTGGGCCTCGGGTCCCCTCTCCAGGCGGCGGCGGCGGCGGCTTGGCCCAGGCTGGTCCTCATTGGCAGCAGCAGCATCCGGCGACGGAGGAGCTGCTGGAAAAAGGGAAGAAAGGGCAGAAGTTAATACAGTGACATGAAGGGAAGGGACAGGACAGGAGTGTTGTGGAGGCTGCAGGCTTGCAACGTCCACCCCCCCCACCCCTTGGACACTAACCTGCTGCCAGAGGAGCCTGTTCTCTGGGCGGAGGGGCGGCATCAGAGGGCCCTGGCTGTGCTGCATCCTCAGGGAGATCCCGAGCCTCTCCCTGAGGTGCAGCAGCGGGGGACCCCCTGCCGGGCTGTTGGGCCTGCTCAGGCACCCTCCGTCCTCGCCTGGGCTGCATGCCTGCAAAAGCAAAGTGGAGGACAGGCATGAGGACCCATGGAGGACATTGGCAAACAGGAGGGAAGGGTCAGTGACAGGGACACAGGCACAATGAAAGGGGCCCCGACATACCTTGAGGACGGCGATCTTCCCACCGAGGCTCACCGCCCCTCTGCCAGAGGGCCCGAAGCTGTTCGAAATATGGTGGCCTCTTCCGAACAGGCGGATGCGGACCATAGTCCTCCAGGGTTTCAAAGAACCTTCCCTTCAGGTCCTTGAACTTGCTCCGACACTGTAGGAAGGTCCTTTGAAACCCTCGTCGCCGGAGGGCTCTGGCGGCATCCATAAAAAAGGCCTTGTTCGGCTTGCTGCTAGAGGCCATCACAATCCGAGCAGCTTGCTCTGGCATGAGGGCCTCCAGGAGGATCTCCAGCTCTTCAGCCTGCCAGTAGGCCCTGCGAACTGGAGGTCTCACCCTGGGAGCCATGGTCGCCGTCCTGAGGAAAAAGACAGGGGCTTTGGACTTTATAGAAATTTGTGGGTGAGGGCAAGGTGGGCAGAGATGGCTTCAGGCCAATGAAGTCCCCTCAGAGCTGAATTTTGAATCTTTCCCCCAATAGATGCCTCTGGGCTTCATATTGTTACAATTGAATGGGCCATTAGGGAAGCCTGAATTTCAAGGGGTATTGATACATTGTCAGAGTAAACGGTTGGCAGTTATGGGCTTGTATCTTTATCTTCCAGGAAATCTGGCGCCAGGCAAACCTATGCATGACCTTCTGTGAGTGTGTTTGTGTGTGTCAAGCCAACAAGCACATGGCAGAGACTGCCCACACAGCAGACCATGAATGATGGGCACACACAGACTGTGGCTGATGGGATACATTTATTCAACTACTGATATGATTATACAAAACAATTATGCTCTGGTATCACAAATGGAGGAGAAGTTCAAGTTCAAATTCTCCCTGTCTGGAAGAACTCTGCCAATGCATTCCTCACTTTGTGCCCTTCTTGTGTGCCAGGGTCATTTTCCAGAATAGGTGCCCCCAGGGTAGGCAACACAAAACGTCGCCTGTACTGCAGCCCCTCATCCAAAACCTTTCCCTTGGTCTCGCAGATGTTGTGTAGGATGACACAAGCGGCGATGATGGGCACCACGTTCTCTTCTGCCACAACAAGTGGTCCTTTCAGACATCTCCACCTGGCCTTGAGACGCCCGAACGCATGTTCCACCTTCACTCTACACCTATTCAACCTCCTATTGAAAAGCTTCCGCTTGGCAGTGGTAGGTTTCTTGTAGGGCGACATTAACCATTTTCTGAGAGGATAAGCTTTATCTCCCAGCAGGAGGGGTCCAATTTGCTGGCCCTGGATGGTAATGGTGGGGTTGCCTGGCACAAAGATGCCAGCTTCCATAGTTTCAAAAATGACAGAATTTCTGACCACCCTGGCATCATGAGCTGATCCTTGCCATCCAAGCTCCACATCCACAAAGCGACCAGTGTGATCACATGTCCCTTGCAGGATAACAGAATAGGACCCCTTTCTGTTTTGATAACTCCGTCTCTGCCCCAGGGGTGGCACAATCAGACAGTGGCACCCATCCACAGCGCCCACTACTTGTGGGAATCCAAGCTCAGCGAAACCTTCCATGATCTGTAGAAAGGAAAGGGGGGGAAACAGGTGAATAAATGACAAATTCATTACATCCATGCAATTACACCACAAAACAACCCACACATGAAATATGCCACATACAGGATAGGATAGTTTGACAAGTGGAAATATGTTTTGGACAGTGCCTTACCTTCCGGGCATCTCCCAAGTACACAGTCCGGGACAGCAGGAGCTTCTCCATGGCCAAGGCGAACTCCAGCATGATTTGCCCTGCAGTGCAAATGCCAACCCCAAAGAGCTCTGAAGTCACCAAGTAGGTGATTTTATGGGCCAGCATGAAGATGGCAATGGCCACTCTCTCCTCCACCGGGATGGCTTTTCTCATCAATGAATCAGATCTCTCCAGTTCTGGACGGAGGATGTCCACCAGCCTGTGAAAGAGGGCACGAGGCATTCGGAAGTAACGCCTCCATCGGCTTTCAGACCAGGTGCGAGTGACTATGACAGACCACCAGTGATCACTTCTCTCCAGCGTCCAATAAAGCCGGGTCTTCCTTTTCTCGGACATAGCAATGCCACCGGCTAATTCACACTGCTCAAGCAGTGCGGCACCAACTGCAGCTATTCTCTCTTCTGTATCATCACTATCATCATCAGCTATCATTTCAGCGGCCACAGCAGTCATTTCAGCGGCCACAGCAGTCATTTCAGCGGACACAGCAGTCATTTCAGCGGACACAGCAGTCATTTCAGCGGACACAGCAGTCATTTCAGCGGACACAGCAGTCATTTCAGCGGTCACAGCAGTCATTTCAGCGGTCACAGCTGTCATTTCAGTGGTCACTTCGACGATCCTGGCAGCACTAGCGGAGGCAAAGGCGGCAGCTTTGGCTGTGCTTTGAACATTGACGACAAGTGCCGACCACAAAGGAGAGGAGGCATCCATGTTGGTGATGATGCCCACAGTGACCCTGTGCTGACGAATGCCAACGTCACTGGGTCAATGCCCAGCACTCCTCCTCCTTTGTCTTGTTGCAGATGCTCAGTCTGTGGCTGGTGTCAAAATCACTTAGGAGCCCCCTTTAAATCATTTAAAACTGCGCAATTCGCAGCCTCGACCCTCTCAATAGCGCAGTTCAAGCCTCGACCCTCGCAATAGTGCAGTTCATGCCTCGACCATCGGAATAGCGCTGTTCGCGGCGGTACGAACAGCGCAACAGCGCAATTCGCAGCCGGCAAGGAAAAAAAATTAAAATCGCAGTTTAAAGCCGCGTTTATTGCTGCCCATGTAGCAGCTCCGCCTGTATTTGTAGCGTTCTGACAGCTTCCCATGTAACTGCTGAGCCACAAAAAAGACCTCAGATAAGTCGTTCCCACACCCCTCAGTGTAGCAGCTCTGCACTTTTTTAATGCACACCTGGGGCTTGCTATGTAGCTGCTAAGCATTAAGATAAAGGCGACTTCAGGTCACACTTTCTTGCCAATGTAAAAAGCCCCATTGATAAAAATACACTCTGATTTCTCTTTAGCTTATTTTCTTTTCCCCCTTAAGCAACAAAGAAAAATCTGAGTGACTTTGGGCATGTCACACTCTCTCAACCTCAGAGGAAGGCAAAGGCAAACCCCCTCTGAAGAAATCTTGCCAAGCAAAGCCCATGATAGGTTCATCTTAGGGTCACCATAACTTGGAAATAATTTGAAGGCACACAACAACAACAAAATATCATTTTTTATGCATCTTTTTATAAACTACCTTGAACCTCAGTTTTGGGAGAAAGATGGGACTTAATTAAATAATAATAAGGACTGCCACCTGTAGGCACAAAGTTACACCTGCAAGGTATGGTTCCACATTTCAGAGGCAACTATTAGGCACATCCAGACTGATTGGAAAATCCCAGATTTTGTTCCTGTTTAAAATAAACTAACCTGAGGAGCTGATATAAAAAGTTTCTGATTTTACCAGAAGCTGACAGAAAATATTCAGAAATAAACAAAATGTGTACGGATCTCCAAAGCAAAAGCAGAAAGAACAGGAACAAAATTTTCGTCTTTTTGGTCTTTTTAATCAGTCTGGATGTGATCCATGTTGGGTTACCTTACGGTGGTATGGGACAAAAAATGGAAGAAATTGGGTGAGATAAGGTATAGTTCTGGAAGTTGCAGTGGCAGTTTCAGAAAGAGATTTTCCAGGGGAGCAGGAAGAAACTTGCTTTTCTCTCCTGAGGTTTTGCTAATTTTCATCACTGTGGATTTATTAATGGAGGCTGCAAAAATGACCTCTGTGTGTGTGTCACATACAGCCTTTCCTGTTCTAAAGATCAAGGAAATCTTACTCCATCTGAACTTAGCTGGCCATCAGTGAACTGGGGATATTAATGGTCCATTTGTTTTGTTTTGTTTTGCTGTGTGATAAAATGAATCAGTCTCTCCATATACATAGAAACAGAAATATACACACATATTCAGAAATTTATGGCTTTCTTTCTAGGTCAGGAATTATAATTTTTAATAAGCAGCCCATAACCTATGCTGAGGGCTCCATTAAAAAGCTCCTAACGATCTGATCAATCCTAATGAAGTATTTATGTGGAATTATCCCCAGCAAGTCTCCAACACCATAGATTATATAGGGTAGAATGGCCATTTTAATAATGTTTATCCATCCCTAGAGTGAGATTTGCAAGGTCCTCAATTTCTGTTCATGACATGCTGAATGTAAATTTCATTTGTCCCCAGTAGTTCTAGAATGATGCAAATCAATAACAAAGGCTCCTTATTCACTTTTTACAAGCCTGTAATAGATTTATCTGCTCCTACTATTCTACTCCCCACAACAGCCATATCTTTCTATAAGGATTCCAAACTATTGCAGATCTATGGATGGGAATCTATAGTACAAAACTTGATATATCTTGCAAAGGATGATTTATATGTATATGCCTCAAAAACAGTCAGAAGACACTGCTGGTACACAGGCTATATGTACAGTTTTTTGAATACAGTGGTCCCCCGGTTTACGAATTTAATTCATTCCAGCACCCCTTTCTTAAACCGAAAAGTTCGTAAACCGAGGCCCCTTAAACCAGCCCCCACACCATTTGAATTTCCCGCCGCTTTCTTTTCTTAAACCGGGGGTTTTTCCGTAAACCGGGGCCGTTTTTTCGGCCCCGGCTCTTTCTTAGACCGGGGTTTTCGTAGGCTGGGGGATTCGTAAACCGGGGGATCACTGTAATTGATGTGTCACAATGCAGTTATAGTAGTTGGACCACAGTAATTGGACAAAAGTCATTAATGGTCCAATATAGACAGGCACAAAGCAGCATGTTTAGGGCCATAAAGCCCGCCTTTAGGGCTGGGGAGGGTGCAGCGTTTAGAACCTCCCCAGCCCTAAAGCATATGGGCACCGTCATTTTAATTTTTTTTTATTGTTTAGAAATAGACAAAATACAAATCTTCAAAATCGATCTTAATAAATCTCATAACAACCAAAAAAAAAAAACCCCATACAAAATACAATACATCACAAAACACCCCCCCCCAAAAAAAACCATACACTAAACATAAAAAACACAAAAGATTGTTTTGCTATTAACCATATTCTAGCCAAACCTTCCAGGATACGTTTCTTATCGCTTTTCCTTCTCTTACATAAGTCTCCTAAACACATTTACATCTCACAATATCTTTATCTTTCAGTCTAGTCTAGATTCAAAATAATTAAGATATCTTATAATATAGTTCTTAAAGTAGCTATAAAAAGCACATATAGTACAGTTATTCCTCAAAATAACATCCTAAAAAAGAGAAAAGAGTATACCTAGTTGTTTTATGATAATATCTATCTACATATGGGAGTATATTATTCAAGAAATATTTGACATTCTAGTTTCTCTATAAATTCTCATCCTTTCCCAATCTTCTTTAACTAAATCTTTATTTTTATCTTTCATTAGGGCCGTTAAGAGATCCATCTCCATTGCCTCATAGAGGAAACTACAACTGGTTCAAAATATGGCAGCCAGGCTTGTTGCTGGAACATCTAGAAGAGAGCACATAACACCTGTGCTTAAATCTTTCCACTGGCTGCCGATCGGTTTCCGGGCACAGAACAAGGTGTTGGTTTTAACATTTAAAGCCCTACATGGCTTGGGTCCATCTTATCTTAGGGACCGCCCCTTCCAGTATGAACCTCGCCGCACGCTGCGATCCTCTGGGAGGAATCTGCTACAGCCTATGAAGACCAGGCTTGTGCAGACCTTTTCTGCAGATGCCTCTAAGCTATAGAATGACCTGCTGGATAAGATGTGTCTTATTGCATCCATTGTTGGCTTCAAGAAAGCCCTAAAGATGCATCTCTTCCAGCAGGCCTTCCCGGAAAATGCTTAATACTTTCTGGCTCCAAACTCTGGTCGTAGTGTTTTCCAGCCTCTGGCCAACCATATAGTTCAGGGACTTTTCGTTTGATACTGTTGATATTGTTTATTACTATGTTCTAACTCATTGTTTGATTTAATTCTTTTTTAGGGGGGGAGATGGGGATGAGATTGGATATTTTAACTGTTGTTGTTTCAACTCTTTTTCTGTACCCCGCCCCGACTGCTCACTCAGAGGTGCGGGCTAGAAATAAAATATTATTATTATTATTATTATTATTAGAGTTTTGTCAGCCAATCTTCTTTTAAATGGCAGCGTCCATACGGATGCGCCATGATGGCGTCATGACACGAGCAGCTTTTAGATACACTGTGCTTGCCATGACACCATTGCACTGCGGGAGGGTGCCAAGCATGCCCTTTCAGCGGCACAAAAAGGAGCTTAAAAATCAAGCTCCTTTTTGCTTCCAGGTCTTTGCCGCGGCCTTTAAACGGCCGCGACAAAGACCCAGGGAGAAAGGGGCTGCAGCAGCAGCCACTTTCTTCCCTCAGCCCCGCTGAGAGAAGCGGGGTGCAGCAGGCAGTTCGCCAATTCCCCACGGCCTCCGGAAGCAGCGGGATGGGGCCGCGGAGGCTGCCAGTGTGGCAGCCTTGGCCCCATCCCGCTGCTTCTCGGGGTGAGTACAGACCACCCCTTTTGGGTGGTCTGGAAAGCCCCAATGTGACAGGTGGGAAAACAGTATTTACATCAACTCATTTTATGTGAATGACATCATTAACCATTACACCACTTTTAACTCTATAGAAGAAAACCTACAGGCCATTGTCTTTCTCCCACTTCAAAAGCAAAAACCTGATTTTGGGCTCTACCTTTTTGTAGTGCACACAAGTTATCACATGCTTGAACTTGTGTGCACTACATGCTTGGGACAGACCAACAAATACATGTGGCTGTAGTCTGCATATCATAATGCGGAGGCTCATATTACAGTAAACCTTCTTGGTCCATGGACTTTGGACCTTCTACTTGGTCCATAGACTTATCAGTTTCCATAACCAAAGAAATGTCCGAACGAGTGGTGTGTATGTGTGTGTGTGTGTGTGTGTGTGAGAGAGAGAGAGAGTTTCCATAACCAAATAGATGTCAGAACAAGTGGTGTGTGTGTGTGTGTGTGTGTGTGAGAGAGAGAGAGAGAGAGAGAGAGAGAGAGAGAGAGAGAGAGAGATTTTGCCATGTTTCTACATATGCTTCTTGAACCCAGAATCAAAACTTAGGGCTTGATGCTAACAAGCAATGTGAATGCATTGTAGAAATGTAAACTTCCATGGATGATCTGTGTGTGTGTGTGTGTGTTTTAACCAGTAATGAAAGAAAGGAGGCCACTGCCAATCTTTCACGGCAGTCTGAGAATTAAAGGAAATCTTTTATTCCCCATGGTTTTGAACTCATTAGAATAGAGTACAGTGGAGAAAGATACTTTGATGTTTTCTGTGTGTCCCTTGCTTTTTTGCCTGTGCACAGACCCACTGGGCCCAAAAGTTGTTAAAAGAATAAAGGACTTTTGTGATATTTCTTCCTTTAATTCATCATATACCCTATAATTTTTTTAACATTTGGTAACTGCTGTAACTTATTAAAGCCTCACTTCTGGAAACTGCTTAGTCACACTGCTGGCTAAACATCTCCACTGAAGAACAGGGTTTTCCTTGTATATAGTAGGTGGTACTGTCACTGCAGCTAATCAACTTCAGATTGCTTGGCAGCCATGTGCTGCTGCAGTATAAAAATAAGATATCAGTTCATTTGAAACAGGCACTTGATAGAGAACTTTTGAGTCTGTAGTTTTCCATGTGTCAAAAAGCAATGAAGATCAATCTACAGAGTCTTCTTTTAATCAGTGCTATGAAAATATGGTGCTGGCGCAAAAGGAACCATATTGGCAACTTGAAATAATGAGTTGGATGAGTGAAAACAAACTCAGGCTGAATCCAGAAAAAATGGAGGTACTGGCGATAGGTTCCCTCAGCCCAGGGATGGAAATTTGTCAATCTGTCCTAGATGGGGTCACACTTCCTCTAAAGGGCAAAGTTCGCAGTCTGGGCATACTCCTGGATTCGTCCCTCCAGCTGCCATCACAGGTGGAAGTGATAGCCAGGAGTGCATGGTATCAACTACAGTTGATACGTCAGCTGCGTCCCTACCTGTGCAGGGAAGACCTTGAAGCAGTGGTACATGCACTGGTAACCTCTCGTTTAGATTTCTGTAACGCGCTCTACATGGGGCTACATTTGTACCAAGTTTGGAAGCTTCAATTGATCCAGAATGCAGCAGTCAGATTGGTTACAGGGGCATCAAAAACAGATCATATCACCCCCATTCTAAGATTGCTACACTGGCTGCCGATTAGCTTCAGGGCGCAATACAAAGTGTTGGTTCTTCCCTTTAAAGCCCTATATGGCTTGGGTCCGAGTGACATGAGGGAACACCTCTCCCTACACAATCCACCCCACACTCTAAGAACTTCAAGGAAGAATCTGTTGGAATATACGAACACAAGATTGTTGACGGCTTCCCACAGGGCATTCTCGGCCCTGAAATTATGGAACAACTTTCCGGAAGAGATCCATCTTATTCCCACCTTAGATGCCTTTAAGAAGGCACTTAAGATGGATCTCTTCCGGCGGGCCTATCCACCCAACCTATTATAATGAATTATCAATCTCACCTGGAAAATAGAACAAAAACTGCTGGAATGGTAGTTATAAGTGCATTTGACTATGTCTAGGGGTTGATCTGTATTGTTTTATGAACTGTACTATATAATGATTTTAGGTTATGGTTTTTAATTGTCGGTTAAATTGGATACTGTTTTAATAATCTGTTGGAATCCCGCCTCGATCTGAAGGGAGAGGTGGGAAAATAGAAATTTATTATTGATCGTTGGAAGGGCGGTATATAAATAAATTTATTATTATTATTATTATTATTATTATTGAAATAGATTTTGGGAAGGGGCACAAATGTTTGTAGACTAGAGCAATCAGAGTAGTGTAGCAGATATGAGACCTTTTCACCCTTTCTCTTGATAACTGGAGCATCCTCCATCATATAGACCACTGCCTAGCAATGACTATTGGGTGCCAATCATGCAGATAGGTCATACACTCTAAACAGCAGCAAATACACATTAGAATCCCTGATGCTTTTGTGTAATATTGGAAAAGCAATGGGGGGCACTCATCCCTCTCTGCTATCTGATCTCAATGGCTTCTATACTCACTTTTCTTCTCAAAGGGTTTTAAATACACGTGGGATTCAATATATGCACTTACCCAGAGAGGTACGGAATACAAAAGTATTATCATGTGGTCATGATGAAATGGCCTGAATACTGGTTAACTAAACTTACATTGCAAGAACTCTGTGTGTTGGGAGCAGCAGTAATAAATGTATTGCTTTACCCCATCCTTTTTGTTAAAGAAATAAGGCCCTTCCAATGACTGTCTGTTCAAGCCAATGACTGTCTGTTCAAGCCCCTGCAGAAAAGAAAGTGACAAGGAAATATTATGTTGTACTCCTGAGATATTATTTTTGTGTCCTTGTATTTTGCTGAACATAATGGAAAATAGTTTTTTGTGGGTTCTTCTAGGCTTTGAGGCCATGTTTCGCCAGCAGCTATGGCTGGCATCTTCTCTGAAGAGGCCAACCACAGCTGTCTGAAGATACCAAGCACAACAGTTGGTGAAATGTCAGGAATAAACTCTTCTAGAATACGGCGTCATAGCCCAAAAAACCCACAAAAAACTGTGGATGTTGGCTGTGAAAGCCTTCGACTTCAAAATGGAAAATGAATGTAATGACTCATGTTTGTGACATATAAAGATGTAATATGGTAATACATACTACATCTGTGTATGAATGTTTTGAAGCTGGTATAAGGAAGCAGCCAATACTTCTTTTTGCAAGGCCCCACACTTGCAAAACAATATACAACAATAGGCAAGGAATTGCCAGAGAGAGCTTTGTCTCCCTAGCCACTAATTTGCTATGGTAGTTTACCCAGTCTTGTCCCACCTGCTTCTGAGCACTGATGGAGGAAGCAAGTGAAAACATGTTTAAGTGGTACATTTGTTTGATTGGGAGTACAGAGGTGATGCCTAAAGATCTGAAAAAAATGTGGAGTGCACTTGCAAAAATTGTTAAGTAGTATTACTTGTTAAGGAACTGAGGAGAACAAATGATCTCAAGTGGTACCCTTGAAATCATTTGATGGGCAAAGACAATGTGAAGGGGTGTATCTCTAATCTTTGTTTTATATGTTGAAAAGCTGAAACAGATGAGTAGGAACACACAATGAGTCTTTAGAATATGCATGAGGTTGTAGGTCTTGGCTTTCTATTCTCTATTTCTGCCTTTTGAAACAAAATAATTTTTCTAATAAATAAAATGTAACTAAGCAGTGTTGTTCCCAGCCAATTCTCAAATGGCATTAATTAGAACTATCATCAAACTTGAAGAATTCGAAGGCAATGCCCTTATGGATAAAAAAAAAACTTTGAGTAAAATCTTACAGTTGTTTGTAGGTTTTTCCAGTCTATTAGCAACAAAGGTCTAGTAGCAACAATAAATGCAAGGTTCCAAGGAGAAGTGAAAAAACAATGAAAAACCATCCAGCCCCCTATTCCCCAGCAACAATTCTTTTAATAACAAATCCTGTTCTTGTTTGCTTCCAGCCGCACATGAATCTCAAATTGCAAAGGAAGAAATACACTCCATCAGTTCCATGGATGTGAACAATTTGGGAAAAAGATTCCAAGATTCAATGTGAACAGAATTATAACAAGCCACAAAAAAGCAAAATTACGCCAGTTTCTCAAATGCACTGGCTTGGAGGGTTCACTGTGACTCACTTGGCTACCCTGGTTAATATTATGTCAGCAGATAATAAAGAGTTCTCATAATCACAGCCTCCTTCTCTTTGCTTCAGGATAAAGTAAAACATTTGCTGCCCATCATCTCTCTTTCTCAGATAACCATCATGTGTAGAATGTGTAGCATCTCAATCAATTGCTGTCTTCCTCCGTGCTTGTCTTATATATGCTTGACTATTTTTGGCAGGGACTAGATGCTTTGGATCAATCTATAGCAGACCCTGCCTATGTCCCCACTGATGTACTGTTGTCAGGCAAGATTACAAATATCTGACATCTGCTAAGCAAATAAGAAAAGGTCAAATGATAAACTCACAACAAGGAAATAACTGAACAAGGATTCATTCCTCCCAACTGCTTACAGTAATAGGATGGGATATCATAGAATCATAGAATCATAGAGTTGGAAGAGACCACAAGGGCCATCCAGTCCAACCCCCTGCCATGCAGGTACTCCAAGTCAAAGCATCCCTGACAGATGGCCATCCAGCCTCTGCTTAAAGACCCCTAAGGAAGGAGACTCCACTACACTCCGAGGGAGTGTGTTCCACTGTCGAACAGCCCTTACTGTCAGGAAGTTCCTCCTAATGTTGAGGTGGAATCTCTTTTCCTGCAGTTTGCATCCATTGTTCCGCGTTCTAGTCTCTGCAGCAGCAGAAAACAAGCTTGCTCCCTCCTCAATATGACATCCCTTCAAATATTTAAACAGGGCTATCATATCACCTCTTAACCTTCTCTTCTCCAGGCTAAACATCCCCAGCTCCCTAAGGCGTTCTTCATAGGGCAAGGTTTCCAGACCCTTCACCATCTTAGTTGCCCTCCTTTGGACATGCTCCAGTTTCTCCACATCTTTTTTGAAATGTGGTGCCCAGAACTGGACACAGTATTCCAGGTGGGGCCTGACCAAAGCAGAATAGAGTGGCACTATAACTTCCCTTGATCTAGAAACTATACTTCTATTGATGCAGCCTAAAATTGCATTGGCTTTTTTAGCTGCCGCATCACACTGTTGACTCATGTTCAGCTTATGGTCTACTTGGACTCCTAGATCCCTTTCACATGTGGTCTCATTCAGCCAGGTGTCCCCCATCCTATATCTGTGCATTTCATTTTTCCGCCCTAGGTGCAGAACCTTACATTTCTCTGTGTTAAATTTCATTTTGTTAGCGCTGGCCCAGCTTTCTAGTCTATTCAGGTCATTTTGAATTTTGATCCTGTCCTCTGGGGTATTAGCTACTCCTCCCAGTTTAGTGTCATCTGCAAATTTGATAAGTATGCCCCCAATTCTGTCATCCAAATCGTTAATAAAGATGTTGAATAGCACTGGGCCCAGGACAGAACCCTGTGGGACCCCACTGGTCACTTCTCTCCAGGATGAAAAGGAGCCATTGTTGAGCACCCTTTGAGTTCGGCCAGTCAACCAATTACAAATCCATGTAACAGTTAACTTGTCTATCCCACATTTTGCAAGCTTGTTTGCAAGAATGTCATGGGGAACCTTGTCAAAGGCCTTACTGAAATCGAGGTATACTATATCCACAGCATTCCCTTCATCTACCAAGCTGGTAATTTTATCAAAAAAAGAGATCAGGTTCGTTTGGCATGACTTCTTTTTCTGAAACCCATGTTGGCTTTTTGTGATTATGGCATTGGCTTCTAAATGTTCACAGACTCTCTGCTTAATGATCTGCTCTAGAATCTTTCCTGGAATTGATGTCAGACTAACTGGACGATAATTGTTGGGATCCTCTTTTTTTCCCTTTTTGAAGATGGGGACAACGTTTGCCCTCCTCCAGTCTGCTGGGACTTCTCCTGTTCTCCAGGAGTTCTCAAAGATTATTGCCAATGGCTCCGATATCACCTTTGCCAGTTCTTTTAATACCCTTGGATGTAGTTCATCTGGTCCTGGAGATTTATATTCATTTAGGTTAACCAGGTATTCCTGTACTGCCTCTTTACTTATTCTGTGCTGAATTTCCTCTATTCTGTCTCCTGTTCCATTATCCTTAGGTTGAGCACCCTTTGCCTTTTCTGAGAAGACTGAAGCAAAGAAGGTGTTGAGTAATTCTGCCTTTTCTCTGTCCCCTGTTAGCATTTTGCCATCTTCTGCACGCAGTGGCCCCACTGTTTCCTTCTTCTTCCTTTTGCTGCGGACATATCCAAAAAAGCCCTTTTTATTGTTCTTAACCTCTCTAGCAAGCCTGAGTTCATTCTGCGCTTTAGCTTTTCTGACTTTACCCCTACATGTGCTGGCTATTTGTTTGAATTCCTCTTTCGTGATTTCTCCATTTTTCTATTTCTTATACATGTTCTGTTTAAAACTTAGCTCAGTTGAAAGTTCCTTAGTCATCCATCCTGGCTTCTTGAGACATCTTCCATTTTTCTTCCTCATTGGAACTGTTTGAAATTGTGCCTTCAATATCTCCCTTTTGAGAAACTCCCATCCGTCTTGAACTCCCTTTTCTTTTAGTATTCCTGACCATGGGATCACTCCCAGTATTTCTCTAAGTTTATTGAAATTAGCTCTCCTAAAGTCTAGAGTGCGTGTCTGACTATGCCTTGCTTCTCCCTTCCACTGTATTACAAACTCCAGGAGAACATGGTCACTTCCACCTAAGGATCCAACCACTTGCGCCCCATCAACTAGGTCTTCCCTGTTGGTTAAGATCAGATCTAAAATGGCTGATCCCCTTGTTGCCTCTTCCACCTTTTGGACAATGAAATTGTCTTCCAGGCAAGTGAGGAATTTGCTAGACTTTGAGGATTTGGCTGAGTTTGACTTCCAGCAAATATCAGGATAGTTGAAGTCACCCATCACTACTACATCTCTCTTTTCTGAGTATGTGATTATCTGTTCTAGAAAGGCATCATCCAATTCCTCTGCCTGAGTCGGGGGTCTGTAGTAGACTCCCACAGTAACATCCCTGTTATTTCCCTCTCCTTTAATTTTTATCCAGATGCTCTCCACCTGGCTTCCAGTATTGACTTCCTGCATCTCTTCACTGGTGTAAATATCCCTGACATATAATGCTATTCCTCCTCCTTTCCTGCTTGGCCTGTTTCTCTTAAAAAGGTTATACCCCTCTATTTCTACATTCCAATCATGAGACTCATCCCACCAGGTTTCAGTGATGCCTATTATATCATATTTCCCTTGTTGTGCTAGGAGTTCAAGTTCTTCCTGCTTATTTCCCATACTCTGTGCATTAGTGTAGAGACATTTAAGACCATGTGTCCTCTTTACTTGCTGCTTTTGCACATTTTTTTGCCTCCTACTGTTGGGTCCTTGCACTGTTTGCCTTGTTCCCTCTATGCCACTTGGACTATTCTCTCCATCCCTTTTGCCTTCCAGTATAATGTCTCCCTCCCCCACATAACTCAGTTTAAAGCCCTCCTGATCAGATTCTTCAGACTGTTGGCAAAAACATTTTTGCCAACTGGCGTGAGATGCAGTCCATCCCTTGCCAGAAGTCCCTCCTCATGGAACCGCAGCCCATGATCCAAGAATCCAAACTGTTCTTGGCGGCACCATCTACGGAGCCAGTTATTCACCTCTGCTATTTTCCTCTCCCTTCCTGGACCATGCCCTTCTACGGGGAGTAGAGATGAGATGACAACCTGTGCATCCATCTCTTTCAGCTTCCTTCCCAGAGCCTCATAATCCCTTTTGATATTCTGAAGGCTGTGCCTTGCAGTATCATTGGTTCCCACATGAACCAAAAGAAGGGGGTATTGATCAGTAGGCTTGACAAGTCTTGTCAGCCTCTCCGTCACATGATGGATCTTTGCCCCAGGGAGACAGCACACCTCCCAAGACATTTTGTCAGGCCCACAAACCACTGCTTCTGTACCCCTCAGCAAGGAGTCCCCCACCACGACCACGCGCCTCCTCCGAGGCTTAGCAGTGGCCGTTCCTTTTCGTGATACTCTCAGGCTCTCCTGCTCTGTCCCTGATGTCTGTCCCTGCTGCTTTTCCTCATCATCTCTGACAACAGAGAGAGATTCAAAGCGATTCTGTAGCTGCAAGCCGCTCACAGAACGCTCCCTGGTTTCCTTACTTCTGTGTGTGACCTTCCTCCAAGCATCTACCTCTGTTGTATGTGGAGTGACCTCCTCCGCCCCAACAACTTCCTCTGTCTGTTTCTCACCCAAGACATTCTGGTCTAATCTGTTCAGGAGAATCTCCTGCTCTCTATGATGCTGGAGTGCAGATATCTGCTCCTCTAGCTGCTGTACTTTCTCTTCCAAGAGGGCTACCAACTTGCACTTGGGGCAGGTGTAGTTCGCCACCTCTGTAGGCAAGAAGACAAACATCCCACAGGTGTTGCAGGTGACTGCAGCAGGGCCTTCAGTGTCCATACTGAGAAGTCTTAAGGAGGCACTGAATCAAGACTGTGGGCTTCCCTTGCTAGACTTGGCCTTTATTCCCAAGCTCTGTCACTGAGTTCAAGTCACGGGGCCTATAGTTATGTAGAGAGCTCCTGGCTAAAAGCTCCTTCCAAAGGCAAGTCTCTGATTCACTTCCTCTGATGCTTCAGGCCGGCTCCTCTTCTATTCTCTAAACACCTCCTTGAATAGATAAAAAAAAAATCAAAATTCGCGCGCCGTTAGGCGCGCGCTTCTGCTAGCCTTGAGTAGCCTTAAGTAGCCTCCCAGCACTGGCTCCCAGAATGCAATGGCTGCTCAAGTGTAAATTAGATTAGATCTCACCCAAGCACATGGACTACAGCCTCCTCCTTTTCTTTCTCCTCCTTAAAGGAAATGGAGCTTCTGCTAGCCTTGAGTAGCCTTAAGTAGCCTCCCGGCACTGGCTCCCAGAATGCAATGGCTGCTCAAGTGTAAATTAGATTAGATCTCTCCCAAGCACATGGACTACAGCCTCCTCCTTTTCTTTCTCCTCCTTAAAGGAAATGGAAAGCCAATTCAAAAATCGAATTGGCTTATTTGCATTGGTTTCTTCCAAGAGAGATGGAACCTCTGGAAGCATGTCTTTAAATGTACAAAAGTATTAAATGCAATGTACAGAGAATAGAAAATAATGTAAGGGTTTTATTTTGTTTCTTGCCAAATGAGTTTTTTAAAGGAATTGACAAGGAAAAAAAAAATGCATTCTGCATTCTTGTGCATTCTGGCCTGATAGTTGTTAGCATGGTTCAGAGTTCCAGTGTTTTCAAATAGCATTTTATGCCCCGCATGGTTTATAATGTTCGGCTATTGCTGATTTTTCTGGCCGACCCAGTCTGCAGTATCTCTCATGCTCCTTGATTCGTGTTTGAACACTGTGTTTGGGGGTCCCTATGTAGACTTGTCCACAGCTGCATGGTATCCACTCCTGTGGCAAAATATCAGGAATAGACTCTTCCAGAACATGGCCACATAGCCTGAAAAACCCACAAAAAACTATGGATGCCAGCTGCTAAAGCCTTCAATTTCACATTTTCTACTTCTTTTCTTATTTTCCAATTATGTTTCCATGTCCTAATTAATAATTATCATCTATAAGGGCTGCTGAGATTAGCCTACCAGTCTGTTTAGGTTTATAGATACATGTCCTGTACATATTAATTGAAATTCTACCAGACATTAAAGAAATCCATCCTCTTATTTTTTTTATTTTTTTTTGTCCTTTCAACATTCAGTTTTTAAATAGCAGTTTTAATGTCAGCACAGGGTAATTCCTGGTGATAAATGGCTGTTAAACATTAAAGAATTCTTTGCCCCAATATTTTCTAAAGCATCCAAGTTTTAGAAGTCTGAATCAGACTTTTTTGATCCTAAATTCACTTTTGTACTAAACGTAGGATACATTCCTCAAAGTATTTGTTTCAGAGTATTCAAAAATCAATGGGACTAACCTAACATAAATGATTTGCTTTGAGAGCCAAGTACTTATAAGGCAAGGTTGATGTCCTATTGTTCTTGACATAGCTCTGGTCTATTTCTGCTTTCCTTGCTGTTTGAGAAGATCTAACTTTCTGATCTGGATAATATCAAATGCAAATTTTAGAAATGGTTTGCTGCAAGTTCTCTGAACCCCATTTCCACCTCGTTATAGAATTATAAGCTACAAATATGAAGAATTGCATTTGCTGTGCACTTGAACACACAGGCACATATTTTTAATACTGCACAAAAAGAAATCTCGATAGGATTGCGAGGTTGTGGCAGAATCCTCTTTTGCATCATTACTGAATTAATATAAAGTTTGGCAATATGCATAGATAATATCATTCCACAAAAGATCTTCACACATTTGGGAAATTATATCAAATTTTCTGTTTGAAACTGTTCAAATAGTGTTTTAACATACACACTGGTTAATGAAAGCTGGCAAAAGACCAGGGATGGAATGTACCATAATGCCAGTATAGTCAAGGTTGGACTTTGGAGGCCAATAGATGTGGATCAAAATGCCTTTACAACTTTAATTCCAAATGTTATTCTGAGACACACGTACTCAATAAGTTGGCCAGTAAACATCTTATGAGTGGAATTTATACATACAAACATGTAGAATTTCAGTTTTAATATATTACAGTTGGCAAGTTTTACCCTGGTGGCGCAGTGGTTAAATGCCTGTACTGCAGCCACTCACTCAAAACCAGAAGGTGGCGAGTTCAAGACCAGCAAAGGGCTGAAGCTTGACTCAGGCTTGCATCCTTCCGAGGTCGCTAAAATGAGTACCCAGATTGTTGGGGGCAAATAGCTTACAATTGTAAATGAAGCTGTTTGTTTAACAAATTGTAAGCCGCTCTGATAGTCTTGGCTGAAGAGCGGGGTATAAATAAAACATTATTATTATTATTATTATTATTATTATTATTATTATTATTCAGCACCTAAACCTTTTCCTAGGTGTAGTAGTACAGAGACTTCTTGAGAAATTTAGTGTTCTCTGCCAAAAAGAAAGAAATGGTTAGCTTTGCAAGGGGCAGAGACAGCTGGATCTCAAGGGCAGTTACATTTTATGTTGCTAGGAGTTGAAATTGTATTACCTGTCTTTTATTTCCCTTTGTACCACCAAGGACTGACCTCTGCCTGCACTGAAATCTCTCAGTGCCATCTTAACTGACAACAGAGTAACATCTGAGACAGGATGTAGACCTCTGAGTCTAACATCTTCACCTTTTTTCTCCTGTGTGATTTTTAGTATCTTTGCCTGATGAAGGCACCAATTAAGGTTTTAAAGCTTGCATGATGCATTTTCTGCATTTGGGTTGTCCAATAAAGGTTTCACTCTTTTGTGGGTTTTGTTATCTCTTCCTGTATGGCCAATAGGGCTTCCCTTGAATATGGCTCCTACCAATATTTCTCCAAATATTTTGCATATGAAGAAGCTGTTCAAATACACTATGCCTTTTTCATTCAAGTTATATTCCTAAAACTACTGATGGAAAAAAATTCACAGATGTAGCTCTTTTTGCATATTCTAGAAAAAACAATAAAGAGCCCTGGAACATCTCAAACAATTACAGTTTTATTACTGTAGTCCACTTCATTAGCTGCATGTACATGTGAAATCCCAGAGTTGGAGGTGAGATTGTAGAAAGAAGTCAAGTGGAAGTTCCTTGTGTGTGTTTGTGTGTGTGTGTGTGTACATGCAAGCATGCCTTCAAGTCATTCCTAGTGACCCTAAGGTGAAACTACCATGTTGCAAGGTTCATCAGAGGGGGATTTCTATTGCCATCCTCTGAGGCTGAGAGAGTGTGACTTGTGTGTGGTGCCTTCAAATCATTTCCAACTTATGGCAACCCTAAGATAAAACTATCATGGAGTTTTCTTGGCAAGTTTTATCGGGGAGGGGGGGAATGCTGTTGGTAGCCTGACGCTGAGAGAGTGTGCCTTGGGTTCCCCCCCCGGAAGTTCTGCCCCCAGAATATGGTAGTCCCACCCCCAGAAGTCTCCCACCCCCAGCCTCTCTCCCTGGCACCAGTGACACCTGGTGTAGGAATGCAACTGAGTTTGGGGACTTGGTCTCTAAAAGGTGCACCACTACCGAGATAAGCTTTATTGGTAGTAAATGATGCTGCAGGTGATATACAATGGAAGATGGGATCTCAATGGTGCAGAAGCAAACATGAAAAAGTGTGCAAGTGTGTTCAGTCTTCCCCTGTTGTTTTGAGAGCTATGCAAGCAGGTTAGCAGCAGAGTAAATTTCATCTTCCCTAGTCCATTCTCAGCCTTCATATCTTTATCCAGCCTCTGACTGCAATGTGAATGTGAAAAGCATCCAGCAAAGTCACTAGTACAAATGAATCCTTTATGCCACTGAACAACTGTCAATATTTGGCCATGATGAAGAAGGACTCCAAAAACCCATACGCCTGGTGACAAGAGGCCTGTTTACTACAGTGTCATGCACTTGTATAATCTGGATTTATAAGCTTTTTCTAGACTTTGTGGAAGGAAGTATTTAATAGTCATGCCCATTTATTGGTCAGGGTGCAGGGACAGGAGACACACAGTTAGCAAACAACTGCAGTATTGGAAATGGAAGAAGAGATTTTTGCTGTCCCAGATTTCCAGCAACTCTCTTGAGATCTCAGACATCAAAGTCACCTGTCTAATCTTGACTACAGATGTGTATCTGAATGTTTCTTGTGCCCTTCTACCCCCCTCCTTCAGTTTTTGTTTGTGGCAGCGTGTTCCAGCATTTGAAACATGCCTTTTGGGGGGGGGGGGTGTACATGGAATTGCATGAGCAGCACATTATGCTTCACCTGCATGATGTTGGATCTCATCCATGTTGTGATAACAAACCATAATGTCAGCTGAAATCTCTGGTGAAAGAATGGAAAAGTGTTTTGTAGCCCCTGGATTACTGCAATTCAGCTGTGTGATGTTAGCAGACATATGGCCCACAATGAGAGGAAACTTCCCATCAGACGTACTGAACTTGCTCATCCCCAAACTGAATGGCAAATGAAGGTCATGGGAAAAATGTAGAAATGCCTGCATTTGTATTGTGCATCTTGCTTCCTATGAGAATAATTCTGTCACAGCACATACAGATACTATACATTTGTATCAATGATTACCTATAGTACTTTGGACATGAAATAATTTGAACTAGTTCAGTGCAGTGTTTATCTAGTACGTATCTTTCACAGCTATGGAGACTATTGCAAGAAGCAACCATTTTCATTTTTTCCCCTTACTTTTTGTTGGAAAATATTAGCACCATTTTACATCTATGCAGTGGTTTTGACTATGATGATCTGGTCATTTAAAAATGACTTCACGGAAAGAGTTTCATCACACATTTGTCCTTCTTTGGTGCCAACCACTCCACATTTCAGATGTGGTCTTTACAAGACTAGGATTAGTTTCCACATGTAACCTATACAGCAGGATGGAGTCTTCTGAGATTAGAGAAAAGGCATCCAATGATCCTGGGAATTGTTCCATTGGTCTTTCTGTTCTTTTGTGCTTCCACATATTTAGTAGAATATGTAATATTATATGCAATTAGAGAAGATGTCATTAGCAATTCCTTGGACAAACACATGATATATTTTATGAGATCATAATATCATGCTTGGAAGACTGTAGTCTAACAGGGGCTAAAGAATAGTCTGCTTCCTCCCCTTCAAGCTTGAAGCAGGAGGAACGGTGCTTTTACACCTACCTGAAACTGAGGAGAGAGCAAAGGTCTATGAACAGAAGCTGATGCATACAAAGGGCCAGAGTTAGATGCTGAAAATCCCATTCAGTTTCTGATGTTTCTTCTTTCATATTTTGATTACAATTTAATGGTTTTAGCCTTAGTCAGGGGTTGCTGGTGTCTAGGTAAACTAAGATGATTTCCACACTACACAATTATAGCGCTGTTGTTCTGTTTTAACTGCCGCAATTCTATTCTGTGGGATCTTGTGATTTGCAATTTAGGGAGGGACCTTTTAAATTCTCAGCCAGAGAGCTCCAGTGCCTCAGCACACAAATCCCAGGATTCCATAGGATGCAGCCAGGGCAATTAAAGCAAAATCATAGAGATATAACTGGGTAATGGGAAAGAGACATAAGACTTTGTCCCCCGTAGACTATGAAGTCTAAAATGAATGTCTACCTTCATTTACTCAGCATTAAAAAACAGTGAAAAAAACAGTAAGTTTAAGTAAATGAATCACTGGGTTGGGTCACTAAATCATACATAATTTATCCAGTTCTCATTGATTCAGCAAGTCTGTTCTAGCTAGGATTTATCATTGACTGTAGATCATAGATATTTGCTCTGATTTTTAAAACTATACATACAAGGTAAGTTACTTAAGTATCTGACATTTTAAACAAGGATGGGGAAAATGTGCCTTATGGGGTACCTGCAGCCTCAAAGCTGTTTTTATGTTGTTGTTGGGGCTAAATAGGCTAAATGAGGTGCTTTCAGGCTGGCTTGAAAGTGTGGCATTTAGATGACACATGCCTTGAAGCCAGCAGGAAAGTGCCCTCAAGGCGCCTTATACAGAGAAAAGCCGTTTCAAAAAGAAGCAGCTTTTCCCCACTTCTCCCTGGCTTGAAGCCATGTCATGTAGTCCTGACATGAGCACTCCAGCTGCCTTGGGAGCCGGTGGTGTGGTTGGTAGGGTTTCAATGTGGCTTTGGAAAAGGCAGCTTCAAGCCACCTTTTCCTGCCCATCTGTTTTGCTCCATTGTTGCTTTTATTGATTGATTGATTGATTGATTGATTTAGCACTGTAAATTTACACAGTGCTGTACATACAATCTTTTTAATTAGACAGATCCCTGCCCTCAGGCTTACAATCTAAAAAGACACTGGACAAATGGAGAAGGGAATGGTGAGGGGAAGTGGATCAGCACTTTTTCTCTCCCTCTGAGGGCTGGACCAAGGCAGATGGACTGGAGGGAGGGCACTTCATCTTAGGCAACGCCTAATGTCATTGGGCCTACTTTTCACTCCCTGCCAATCTGGGAGGGTTCTTTCTCATTCAGGAAAGGTCTGAGGAGCTGACTTGCCTTTCTCCCCTCTTGAAGATGGTGGATGGGGGGAGGGGGCTCTTTCTCTTTCAGGCAAGGTCTGATGGGTCTGGCTTGCCTTTCTCCTCTCTTGAAGATGGTGGGTGGAGGGGGGGGGGGGCTCTTTGCCTATTTGTACTCCCATGCCCCATCTTCCCAAAAATGTGGAGGGTTAATAACTCAGCCTTGAACAGGTTATGAGGGAAGGAATGGTTCCCAAAGGCAGAAAATGCCAGTAGCACCCCTTAGATACTTTGGGGAAACGCCATTGGCCATTTGGCAGTCAAAACAAATTAAAGTCTAACACTACAAATTTTTAACATGCAGAGCATCTTTAGTACATATGACACAGCAAAAAAGAAAAAAAATATTTGGCATGATTGCTTGTAACACCCTGTCTGAGGGCTCTTTCACACTACACAATTACTGTATATTTGTTTGTTTGTTTGTTTGTTTAATTTCTTTCTTGCCTTTCTCCCCTAAAGGATCCAAGGTGGCTCATAGTAACAATTTTAAAGACATATTGCAATTAAAAAATAATGAAAACATTAGCTAAAAACAATATAAAATTAAAAATATTAAAACCACAATAAAATCACAATACCCATCCCATATAAAACCCATCCCATAACTACACATTAAAAGCCTGCTTGAACAGAGCTATTTTTACTGCCGACAAAAGGACAGCAAGGAGAGAGCCAGCTTTGCTTATCATAGAAGGGAATTCTAGAGGGCAGGAGCAGCTACTGAAAAGGCTCTCTCTCCTGTCCGCACAGCCTGTGATGGTGGGAAGACTGAGAGAAAGCTTTCCCCAGAAGATCTTAGGGCTCTAGCAGGTTTGTATGAGGAGATAGCAATAAACTATAGCAATAAAATCCTGAATTTGGAAGTCTGAGAAGGCCCTAGAAGTATCTGTTTAAGAATTACAAATGCCTATCTCTACACTGCAAATTACAGGATTCTATAGGATGTTGCTATGACAGTTAGTCAAATCAAAGCAGCATAACTGTGTTGTGTAAAAGAACCCTGAGAAAGTCATATTGATTTACTAGTGAATAACACTGACTCTAGTGTTCAACTAGCCAACACCGAAATAACAGAACGTTCCACATATTACCCTAAGTCACAAAGCCAGACAATACTCTTTTGAAGCTATTCTTTTGCACAGCCGTGGTCCACATAAAATGAGCAATATTTCTTATGTGATAATTTTCTGACATATTTATGCTGTACACACACACAAACACACAATGCATTTCTTAAAGCCTGGTTTTCTAGGAGACCACCTCATTTGCCTATATGGTTGGGCAGGCTATAGGTGCAAATATACCTGTTACTCCTTCACCAAATGGAACAATGTCTTGAGTTAGCGTTGGGATTGGAAATTGCTCCCTTTCAGCCTAGCCTACTTAAGAAAAACAAGAACATATCCCTTAGCAGTTTAAGGGATAACTCTTGACAGTTTAATACCATGGAATGCCAAAAGAAAAATGAAAGGGTCCTAGAGCAAATCAAGCATGAACTCTCAGAAGCCAAGATGTACTTTGTGCATATCATGAGAAGACATGATACAATAGAAAAGACAACTAGGCCCTGAAACAGACGGGCCTGAAGAGGCGCCTGGATGGCCCCATTAGGGTTCGGGAGCGTGCAGCATTCACATGCTCCTGAACCCTACTATGTAATGGCGTCGGCACCATTACATAATGCCATTTAGATGGCATATGTAATGGCGCCGCTGCAACTGCGCAGCTTCCGGTGGCGCAAAGGTGCCAAATGGTGCCTTTTTACTTAATTGTGCCGCAACTGCACACCTAAAAAGGAGCACAGTTTCCCTGCTCCTTTTTTAGTGGCGCAACAGTGCTGCAGCATCTAGCTGTTGTGGTGCAGTTGCAGCGCTAAAAGAGATGGTGCCAGACTGCCCTTTTTGGGCGGTCTGTACCACCCCAATGGGCCCAAACAGACAGGCCAAAATAAAGCTGCTTCGGGTCACTTTGGAAGTGTGCTGTTTAAATAATGCATGCATTCTAAGAGGCCAGAAAAGCCATGCCAAAGCCCCACTCCAGTCCTAAGGACAGCTTTGGCATGGCTTCTGGCCTCTTAAGATACATGTGTTATTTAAACAGCACACTTCCAAAGTGACCTGAGGCAGCTTTATTTTAGCATGTCTGTTCAGGCCCAATGCTTGGCAAGGTTGGTGGCAGTATGAAAAGAGGAAGACTCAATTACAAATGGATAGACTCAATTATCATTGCCACAGTCCTGAGTTTGCAAGACCTGAGTTTGCAAGGGCTTTTGATGACAGGGTGATTTGGAGGCTTCTCATTCATAAAGTCACCATAAGTCAAAGTTAGTTGATGGCAGCTAACAACAAGTTTAAGGGCAAATAAATTTATTATGACATAAGTTTATATATATGCAGCACAATAAATGTGTTAGCCATTAAAATGCCATGGATTTGCTGTTATTGCTTTTGCTAGGATATTATGTGGATACCTGTATGGAATCTATTTGAGGGAATGGTTGCAAGGATTTAAAAAACAAAAGCCCACATACACCATCAGGAACTCACTGGCTCACTATGGGAGGAGAAGAATGAGGGGGGAAAGATAGACCTAAAATACTAGTGTATGTTTTGTGGATGTGTGAATGTGCTCCATGAATGTCCAGCCACCCTCTCAGGTGTCTTTGGTGGGAACAAGAGAAAAAGCCTTCTAAGTGGCTGCTCCCAGCCTTTGGAATTCACTCCCTAGGGAGGCCAGGATGGCTCCATCCCTCCTGTCTTTCCAGCAGCAGGTAAAGATGTTCTTGTGTTGCCAGGCCTTTGAAAATCAATAAGGTCTGGAAATGTTATGTTGTTTAAAGTTTAGTATTGTAACATTCCATTTTAATTCATAACTTTTTAAACTTTTTAAATGGGCTAATTTTTTAAAATGTTATGTTTGTACATTTTAATGTTGTATGGTTTTTAAATTATATTGTTTTAAATCTGCTGTTCACCCCCTTGAGTGCCTATTTTGGGAGAAAGGAAGGATATAAGATAATAATAATAATAATAATAATAATAATAATAATGTGAACCAAAGTCATTATTCTGTTGCCTTGTTTTTGAATACTGTAGGCCAACCTAATATGTCAATGGAACAGTACTATGGGACAGAAAATACTCTCAGCCAAAACAGCTATTTGATGTTTTTGCCTTAGAAAATGAATTAGTAAGACATACTTCACTGCAAGCCCTGACCCAGAAACATAATTTTGTGTCTCTTCTTTTGCTGTTTTGGAAAATAATTACATTTGAATCAAGACAAACAGCTGGAAACTGTTGGCTTCAAATACATTCTTTTGCCTTTTGTTTTCTTCAGTGGTCTTTATATTAGCTCTCCCTGCACTGCCAAAAACAGATTCATTACTGACCTAGAAATAACGGTTCATCAGAACTCAAACAGACTGTGACAAGCCTCTGAAACCGGCATTGTTCAAGACGTCTTAGGTGGATTCTTTCACGTAATAATAAGTACAGAGTTTTTGCCAAGCCAAGCCTGTGCCGTTTGATTAGCTGGCACATGAGTTGACTTTTACTCATCCCAGTTGCTTCAGATCAGAGGTGCTGTGAAGGTCAAATCACACTCTTAAAAGATGAGTTGAAATCCCTTATAAAATGCTGCCTCGGCTATGCCTTCAAAGGAAGCATCCGTTTGCATGGTGAAGTGTTTATTGCTTACATGACATGGAATCTAGCATGCCTTTCAGCCAAGTTGGAATCACTCCCAAGCAAGCACTGCGGATTTAATCAGACTCCTGAAAGTGTTTGGTTTTGGGTTTTGTCTGAGCAAATTGCTTGAGAAATGAATGCAGCCAAATTAAAAAGCGATGTGGGGGAAGGGACTAGAACAAGTGTAGGGGTAAACTGGAAAATAGATTGATTTCAAAACTGTGAAAATTGATTTGAGTCTACTAGGGATTCAGGGGCCTCTGGGGCATATTAAAAAAACAGAAGAAATGATGAAAAGGCATGACAAGCATAGCAAATGAGGATAGATTGACGGTGTCTAGAATACAATGTAAGTAGAACAAAGCTGTCTGGACTCTAGTGTGGCATAAATGGTTTTTTTTAAAAAAAAATCCAGAGAGAATGACATTGCCTGAGGTGGAGTGATTCTGCTTAGATTCTGGAAAGGATTGACACTGACTATAATAGAATGACAATAAAAAGTTCAAAAGTGGGACCCTACTACCAAATGTTGTGGTGGTTTTGTTCAGTGCTCCAATCATTCAACTGCTCACGATACTCCATTCCCCTGCCTAACCAGTTTTCTGTTTTTATCTCTCTATGGTCAGTCAGCATTCAGTCCTTACTGGGATTTTTGTTTGTGGGTTTTATGGGGTTTCAAAGACTGAGAAGCAAAAGATCATGAAACCATAAAACTCATGATATAGTCAGTTAAAATGCTTGGGCAAAGCGATGTTTTGACACAGTATAATGTCAATGCTTATAGTATTTGGGGAAGTGTCTCTGTGTTACAGCAGAAGCATGCTGATACAGGAGAAGATTTTTTTTTTAATATGCCATTTAAGTATCTTACATGCATCTTGAATAGTCTTGGAAACAAACAGGCCACTAATGTTCAAATTCTGCAGATCTCCCTAGCATTACAGTAATATGCCTTTACCTAGATAAACCAGTCAGAATTCTTGATGCCAAATTATGCATTTGTTGAAAACTGAACTGCCACAAGCCCTAAATAATGAATCCTTCAGTCATTGCATTTCTTTACCCAACTAGTTTCTCATATTTTCTACCAACAGTCATCCAGAATTCTGTGGCTCTCAAATACTGGTGTTGTCTTTGGTGGTCTGTTACACATTTTCCTTCCCTCCATGACAGCTTCTGCTCTAGAAGAAGCTGGGAATTGCTCTACCTCATGCCAGTTGTGCTATTAGCCAATTGTGCTATCCTCAGGCTATGTTTTATGTTTTTCAACATTTATGTTAAACCACTGGGAGAGATTATTGAGAGATAAGGGCTGAGGTGCTATCGAAATGTAGAAAACAATCAGCGCTTGGTCAGGGTAATGGGCTGGATGACAATTAGTAAACTGAGAATCAGCCTAGACAAGATGGTTATAATGGTCGTGTGCAGTTTACCTGCCTGGTTAAGTGGTGTTCTTCCTGGAGGATGTTGCAAACGTTCCACAGAAAGGATCAGATTTGTAGTTTGGAGGTGCTGTTAGATCAATCATTCTCATTTGAGGCACAGGTGGCTTTGGTGATTCAGAGCCCTTTTTTATCAAGTTAAATTGAGATGCCAGCTAGAAGACTGACTAAACAGAGACAGCTTTGAGACCCTCTCTTTGGATTATCACAATACACTTGATCTGGTGCTGACTTTGAAAGTGGTCTGGAAACTTTGGGCCGAAGCAGACTGGCAGTAAGCACTGGCTTGGCGGAGTGTGGGGGTGTGGTGTTTAGATGACACACGCTCCGCCATCAGCCCCAAGCTGGTGTCAGACTGCCTGCCCAACCAGACAGTAAGCAGCATTGCAGTGCTCTGGCAGTGTGGCATTCAGATGCTGCACACTGCAGGAGCATGGAAGAGTTGTCGCTGTGGTGGAAGGGTGGCTTTTTTCTGCCCCCAAAAGGAGCAGCATTGTGCCACTTTTTTGGGGGCTGGAAAAATGCTGGATTGGGGCCACAGCATGCAGTTGCCCCACGCTGGTGCTCAAAAGGGTGGTGTCAACCCGCCCCTTTTAGGGCTGTCTGTACCGGCCCTTAGTTAAAAATGTCAGCTAATCTGCAAACTGACTGGACATATAACCACATTTTGTCACTATTTTGCCATCTGCACTGATTCCCAATCTAGTTCTATGCTCATTTTAAAATGCTAGTTTTAACTATTAAAGATAATGCAACTTCAGGCTGGATCTTTGACTTTCTCTTCTATCCTGTGAAGGAAGCACGTAGTCTTGGCTTTATTTTTTTAACTTCTTTGTCCTTTGCTCTAGAGATTCAGGCTGTATCAAAGTCATGTCAATTTTTTCTTTGTAACATTGCCATTTTTGCTTCCTCTGCTAACACCTTAGTTCATACTTTATTTTCCACCTTGATTATTGTAATCTTCTTTTGATGAGGCTCCCATTGTCTCATCTAAACCTTTGACCTTTGGTTTCCGTTTAACATTCTGCTGTTAAGACCATCTTTTTGGTTTGTTGTTTTGATCATGTTACCCCACTTCTGGTCTCTCTTTAGGATTCTGTATAAACTTCTTATTTTAACGTTTAAAACTTTACATAAGCTAGCCTCCCCCGCTTTATCTTTCAGCACTTATTTCCTTTTACCAGCCTGCTCTAGAGCTACATTCCAGGAGTTCTAGGCTTCTTACCCAGCCAAGAGTTTTCTCTTCCTTGGCTCAGCTTTGTCCTTTTTCACTGCACCTTACTCCTGGAATTGCCTCCCTGAACATTTGCAGACTGCCTCTTCTCTTGTTAGTTTTAAGTCTGAATTAAAGACTTTCTTGTTTCTAAAGCATTTGGAACTTTGTTTTAATACTGTTTTTATAATTTTGATTACATATATTAGTTGCTATCATAGTAATGTACTTTACCTGCATAATTTGTTATAATTGCTGTATAGTTTTATATTTTGTTATTCTTTAGATTGTATGCCACTGGCAAGATTTAATGTTTTGAATTGATTGTATCTGTAAAGTGCCTTATACACGTATGATGCTATAAAAAAATAAATGATGATGGTGATGATGATGATGATGAACTAATCAGATCCTATGTCATTCAGTGAGGCTCTCCTTTGATTGGCTCTGCAAATTAATTGAGAAAGATGGTTACCAAGATGCTCTTTTAATGGAACTGTCTATGGAACACTTTTCCCAAGAGGCATGCCAGCAATTGATAGAAGTGAATCCTTTTTCATTCTCTCAAGCATTTAAATAACTGTTTTCAGTGCTTTGAGATCTGATAAGTATTTTATTTAGCAGTAGGGTTTTTCTTTGATTTTATGTGCTGCAATCTTTTTTTTTCTTTTTTGCTGCTGGCTTTACCTTGTTTTTATGATGCGCTGCTTTTATTTTTGTTGATTATTTGTGTGCACCAGTCAGAAAACATCACATACTGAGTACAAACACTATAAACATATGCTTCACTTAATGAAGTCAATGTGTACCTGGACTGTACTTCATTAACAGCAACTTTGGTACTAGAGGTAGAATCATAGAATCATAGGGATTTGTCACATGGGGACAATTGGAAGTGTAAACAGGGTTTATCCCATGAAAACCATGCATTTGCGATTTTTTCACATGACATTGTAATTAAAGTACCATTAACCTGGGAATATCTTGCTAAAATCTCACAATTGTGATAAAGTTTTTCACACAACGTTGCAATCAAAAGTGATTAAAGCACCATTAAGCCAGGAATAACCAGGCAATAAACAGCAGCAAATCATTCACAGGGAAATCCCATTAATGATTTGTTGCTGTTTACTGCCTGGTTATTCCTGAGATAATGACCTCTGTGTATGAAAATCTTAATTGTGATGTAATAGCGATTGCACAACTTTCCTGGGATAAACCCCATTTAAACTTCCAATTTTCCTACGTGTGATAAATGCCACAGGACTCTTTCATACAAGGCTAAATTGGAAGTATAATTTAAGGTCAATTCGAATGCAATCATGGCTTTTATGTTATTGCAAATTAACTCTTCACATGCAAATTCGGGCAAGAGGGAAGCCAATTCGAATGCAATCATGGGTTTTACCTTATTGCGAATTAAAGCTTCGCATGCAAATTCGGGCAGGAGGGGGTTATTTTCGGGTAATGGGAAGTAATTCCGAATGGAGCAGGGGTTCATGTAAATTCGCTAAACAAGCGAATTTACATAAATCCGCATTGGCTCCATTCGGAGTTGGGAGAAATTCCTCCCCGTTTGAAAGAGTCCACAGAGTTCGAAGAGACCACAGGGGCCATTGAGTCAAACCCTCTGCCAAACAGTAACACCAATCAAAGCACTCCCAACAGATGGCCATTCAGCCTCTGTTTAAAAACCTCCAATGAAAGAGACTCCACCACACTCTGAGGCAGCATATTTCACAGTCAAACAGCTCTGACCCTCAGGAAGTTCTTCCTGAAATTTAGGTGGAATGTCTTTTCCTGTAGTTTGAAACCAATTCAGTTGTATATCTTTGCTCTTTATGATCTTGTCTAGTTCCTTCATAAGTATATAAAAGCATCTTGAGTCTTCTAGAGTCTTCATCCAAAATACATCCTGGGATGCTTCCCCCCCCCCCTTTCAAAAGCCTCTTTTTTTTTTTTAAAACAATTTCCATTTTAGCCACAAAACTTATATATCTGTGTTCTTTCCAACAAGCCATGGAAGCTAGTGAGGATGGCTAATCTGCACCCCACCCCCAGCCTTTTCCCTAGTTTGCTCAGTAAGTGATTCTGAAGGCAGCTGTTCACTTTGCCTGTTGTAGCGCAAACACACACAGCTACAGTAGAATCTCCGAGGCCTTTATCAGATGGGGAAAATCGGGGGTTTAAACAGCCGATTACCCTGTGCAAAATGCAATCTCACATCTAAGGTTTTCAGACACATTGCTAATAAATATTGCAGGATTTCCCTGTGAATGATTTGTCGCTGTTCATTGCCTCTCCGATAGGGACATTGTGTGAAAATCTTAAATGCGGTAAGGCGTTTTGCACGGGATAATCGGCTGTTTAAACCCCTATTTTGCTCTATGTGATAAAGTCCCTAGAGCAGGATCCCCTTCTTTCCCAGCGAAAACTTCACTACATTGTTCACTGCAGACACTTTGCTGTAACCCAACACTGAAAGTCTGTCTTTCTCCATCCCACATTTGCTATCATCCCAATGCCAATGGGATATAAATAAATTTTATAATAATTATTATTGTTATTATTATTAAAAAGTGAGACAATCTTATTTGGCATTTATTGAGGGCATTTATAGGGCCCTGAAGCTTTTCAAATCATGGAAGGGGCACATAGCCCCAAATGAGAAAGTTTACAGCAGTCTAAAATAATCAAGTGAAAAATGAGAGAGAAAGAAAGAGAGAGAAAGAAGGGGGGCTGGTGGTTCTGGCATAACATTTACACACATACCAGAGAGATTTAAAACCAAGAAAGTGAGTGAGGCAGCTGTGTGTGAGGGGGAAGGAAGGCGGGAAGTAGTGGGCAACTTTAGGAGTTTGAAGGAGAGGCTTGTTCAGAGGGAGCAGAAAAGAGCAAGCCAAGCAGTCTTTCTAGAATATGTCCCTTTTAACGAATATTTTTTGGCCCTGACTGGCTTCCCTTTGCTCCTCAGTCTAGCCCTTTGGCTTCTCTTCTGGAACTTTCCAAGCTTGTGTACTAAAAAACAAACAAACATGAAAACAAAACAACCCCCCCCCCCCCAAAAAAAGCCCAAAGACTGGAACCACCATGAAGTGGGATGAGGGAGGGAATAAGGAGACTTGGGCTCCATTCAGACTGGAGAGATAACCAGGTTTGGCAGCGTTTTAACTCTTTGTCTGACTCACTGCTATGGAATTCTGGGAGTTGGAGTTTGTTGTGGGGCCCAGAGCGGAGCGGAGCTCCGCTCTGGGCCCCACAACAAACTCCAACTCCCAGAATTCCATAGCAGTGAGTCAGACAAAGAGTTAAAACGCTGCCATACCGGGCTATCTCTCCAGTCTGGGTGCATCCTTGGATACCTAACCCAGTTAAACAATAAAAGAGGCCAATTCAGGCTTCAGTTCTTTAAAAGGGAGGAGGCTTTGGGGACATTCCTCCTGGGGGAAAATGTGGGGGGGGGGGAAGAGAAAGAAGAAAGCTGTGGGGGGGGTGGGGGTGGGAAAAAAGACTGAGAAGGAGAACTTAGCCAGCCTTCCCTCCTCCTCCTCCTCCTTCCTTCCCCTTGGAGTGACGTGGGCTGCTGCTTGCTCCAGACAGGAGGGAAGAGGGGAGGAGTGAGTGACACACAGAATCAGAGAAACAGAAGAAGAGCAGCAGGGTGGTGGGGCTGGTGGGGCTGGGACTGCTGCTGCTGCTGGGAAGAAGAAGAAGAAAGAAGAAGAAGAAGAAGACCCTCCTCCTCCTCCTGTCTGTCCCTGCACCTGACTATAACCTTTGGACTTTTGGAAGAAGGGGGTCTCTAGTCCTCGTCCCCCCCCCCCCCATGGCTTCCTCGCATGCTGCCAGCGGGATGGAGGAGGTCCGCGCCTCGGTGCTGACCCCGCTGAAGCTGGTGGGGCTGGTGTGCATCTTCCTGGCCCTCTGCCTGGACCTGGGCGCCGTCCTCAGCCCGGCCTGGGTCACCGCCGACCACCAGTCCTACCTCTCCCTCTGGGAGTCCTGCACCAAGCTGGGCCACGCCGAGGAGACCTGGCGCTGCAAGACCACCTTGAACAGCGGTGAGACCAGAGGGAGGGAAGGAAGGAAGAAGGGGACACTTTTCCTTGCTTTGCTGCTCTCCCTCACCTACTCCCTTCTTTTTTTCATTCCTCCCCCCCCCCCGCAAAAAAAAATCATGGTCTAGTTTTCTCTGACCCCACCCACTGCAGCAGAGCCCCCCAATAAATCCCCCTTTCGATGGCCTTCTCCCCTTCTCCCAGCCCTCCCAGCGTCCCCAGTGCAGAAAGGATCGAGTTTGGTTCCACTTTTCAATGCCCTGGCTCCCCTGCTCTGGAATTCTGGGGATGGTAGTCTAAACACACCGCAAAGGGCAAAATGTTATCTAAGGCAATGGCTTAGTCACTGATGAGATGGTTTTTTGTTTTTGTTTTTTAAATGCAAGAAATCTCCTTTTTAAAAAAGGGAAACCAATGAGTCAATGAAACGAACACACTACTATTCCCAGTTTGGTTCCACTTTAACTCAGAATTCCATATCATGGAGCCATGGCACTTAAAGTGGATCATTTCTGCACTGGGGAGGCATCCTTGAGGAACCTTCCTCCCTTGCCCCCCTTTCCTCCTATCCATGCCATCACCCCCCCCTTATTTATTTTTAAAGCCTGTATTCTTCTCTGCAAGACTGCACTATCCCCCTCACCCCAGATATTCCCTGTCCCTCCCTTTAATCCTAAGGGCCTTTTATCTGCCCCTCATGCCCTTCGGAAGCTCCCCTTTCTAGCCTGCCCTTCTGCAGCATTCCCCCTCTTCTCTCCCTCCCATGTCTCTGTGTCTCCAAGTCACCTGCCCACTGAAGGCAACCCCTTGCATAGGATTGTGCTGTCTGCTCAGAGGTGTCTGTATGTGTGTGCCTGTGTTTCTCCAAGTTGTTTCCCCACTTACGGCAACCTCATAAATTTCATCAGGTTTGGACAATTGCTTCTTCCGAAGTGTAGCCTTCAGCATCTGCTCTCCCATCCAAATACTAACCAAGGCTGACCATGCTCAGGACAGGATCTGGTGCCTTGAGGCCTCCTTTTCTTCCTGCTCAGGCTGCATTTTTTCTCTTTTTGTTTAACTGTGCATTGGGCCCCAAACAGACAGGCCAAAATAAAGTGGCTTCAAGTCACTTTGGAGGTAGGCTGTTTAAATGACACACACATCTTAAGAGGCCAGAAGCTGTGCCAAAGCTGTGCTCTAGTTCTTAGATAAAGGACTGATTTTGGCGCAGCTTCCAGCCTCTTAGGACACATGCATCATTTAAACAGCACACCTCCAAAGTGACCCAATGCAGCTTTATTTTTGGCCTGTCTGTTCCGGCCCATTGTTGTCTCCCCCCCCCCCACACACACACACAAACCCACCTGCATTTCTAGCTCCCCATCTTTGTAATCCTCAAGTAGACCTTGGAATTGGTGCCTCACTGGAGTGCAGGCAGATTTAATGTACACCTGTTTCCACAGAAAGCAAACCCAGCATGCCTTTTCTTTCTCTGTCTTCTTGGAAACCACTCTCCGGCAGAGGTTGGAAAACAGGGCTGGTATTTTTGCAAAGCATTTGGAGTGGGTGAACATTTGATCTTTTGGATTGGCTGATGGAGTTCAGCAAGAAGTCTGGATTCTGCCTGTTTTGCTGTGGAGGTGGTTCAGGAAAGAGCTCGTTGTAGTTTTCCATGTAATAATAGTAATAATAATAATAAAATGTATTTATATACCGCCTCTCTGCACAAAGACAACGGGGGCAGCTTACAACATTTAAAAAGTATGGATATCATATCTCCCCAACCTCCCTCCCATTAAAATAGAATTTAAAACTTGGTTTAGCATACTATGTAGCCAGCTGTCAGTCCTCAGCTAGCAGAAAAGTTGTTGCTTTAAATCTGCAGTTGACACCAGAAACAATTCTTGTTTCACTCTCTTTTTAAAACCATCTCTTAACCCAGTGCTTTTCTCTGCAGTCTCTGCTGAGACATTTTCCTTAGACAACATATACAGGTTTTTTTTTCCTGTGTCAAATACCACCTTGTATTTGTTGGCATTTCAGAGTTGGCAGTTTGTTTCAATGCATAAATGAATGAAAAATAAGCAGCACTTGGGACTTCAAATGGGTAAGATGATTTTAGAATCACATCCCTCCCCGAAGTGATAAGCTCATTCTGGTCCAACTCCTCAAAAAAAGCCTTTTGGAAATGGTTCTTATTTTCCACGATATATGATACCTCTACGGTAAATCTCCTTTGGAAACATTTACTAGTCAAACTGCAGCTCATGCTCCTTAAGCCCCAAATCAGCTTTTGAATCATTTGTTTGTTTGTTTTCTTTTGGAAAATTTGAAGAGAAAACGTTGAGTTCTTTTTCCCGACTCCTCATTGTATGGTTTGAGTGTGTGTACTATGGCTCTTTGCCCTTGCTTTTCTGAAAATGCTTTTCATTGTTCTGGGAATCTTTGCTTTGGAACTACAGCAGAATCTGGTTTCTTTCTTTTTGCACTTGCTATTACTCCATTATGTAGCATTTGGATTTTAGTGAGGTGTACTTTCAATTGCATCCATGCTTTTACTTTTTAAAGACCAACTTCTTTGTTCAGTTACCAGGGAGTCCAAGCAAACTTTGTGGGAGAGCTTTATTTTTCTTCCCTCTGTCCCCTTACAAATTTATGTAGGAATTTCAGCTTTGTCATGTCTCCTTAGCAACAAGGATCCTTTGCCCCCTTTCTCTGTTTCCTAAAATAATATGCCCTTGATTGCATAAGATCTTTCAGACCAGTTGCATGGGGATGGGGAGATGATGAGATTTTAATTCTACCCCCCTTTTTTGTTTTCATTTGACTTCTTTCTCTTCAAAAGTATGGGGGGAGGAGGAGAGAGTCGAAAAGGTTGAGTAGTGAATAAAGAAGTCTTAGTGGATTGCAAGCCCTCTCTAATTGATTCTGACTGTTATCTACCTTTTCAGATGTTCAAAAATGAAAGATTGAATGTGTAGTGTCTGGATTGTTTACAATTTCTCAACTGGCTGGCATATTTTCACATGATAAATAAATGTGCAGAGCAGATGCTTGCCTTCCTGTTATTTTCAAGACTCTTCATTTTAATGAAGTCACAGACTGAGGCTTGCTCATTTTTGTTTTTTGAAAAAGCTTTCACAGTTTTACAAACTGTCTGGAATGAATTCTAACACTGTATGAACAAGAGTTTTCCTTCATACTATCTTGACTTGGAGTCAGATTGTGGAAGCTCTCTTGAAATAGGAGAATCTGTACTGTTGATACTCAGACACATGCATCTACATGTATGCCTGTCTTGGATTGAAGCAAATCCTCTGCACAATCTGGCCCAAGGTTATCATTGCACTTGTGGAGTAATGGATTGGGTCCATGGTCCATCATGTTGTCTGTTCTCTGAAGATGGCCCTTTGTTATTAAGAATCTATCCTTTTTGCTACTCCGTAAAATAGAATATCTCTACTTAGGGTGTTCTGTCTTTCCAGAATAAAATACTCTTCTGAGTGCTCTGACTATACCAGAATTAAACTGGGAGTTTCCTGTGGCAGTCTTTCTTTCTGCTCTGGTGCTATAATTAAAACAACAAAAAAGTCTTTCCTCAACACTTTTTCTTTGGTGCTATCATTAGAAAAAGTGCCATAGTCGAAGAAACAGGAAGAACCATAGTACAAGGCACCTTCTCCCACTGTCTTAAAACATTTGCTTCATTGTCCCTTGAAGGAGAGCACCTCAAGTGGCACTATCAAGGACAGGCACACACCAAAGCCTGTTAAAGCATAGCCAAGGTTTAATTAAAAACCTTTGTCTTAATTAGACTTTAGGCCCTGACTGCTTTCAGGAAGGGCAAATCAGTTGCGTTTGCAGCAGAGAATGTCCTCTGAGTGTTTAGATCAATTGTACCAGAAAATAGCCTCTTTGTCCAGTTTTGCTAATGGCCAGCATATCCCTTGTTAACTGAATAGCATGCTTTAGTCTTGCAGGTCTTTCTGAAATGCTAACTGAGCAGTGTTCTGCTAACACTGCTAATACTAAAGTGAGAAAGAGGGTTGTGCATGTATTTTAAATATTTCAGGAGAAGGCTAGGCATGTTACAGTTGCTTGGGAATAAGCTTAACATGAAGTTGTTGCCCATCTGTACAAATAATCTGATAAATAACAAAAGATGTAAATAGATTTTTCATATGAAATTTTAAAAGGAAAAAATGTTTCAGCTAAGCTTATACATCCTTACCCTTCAGTGCAATTCCCATGATTTCTGAGGAACTATACTGTTGTACGATTGTAAAGGATCACCTTTTAAGAAGCTGGTTTTGTTGTTTTGATGGCTATTAGGCCACTGATATAGCCATGTAGTTCAGTGGTATACCAGAGCTTTGTCCATATGCATGTGAATCTCCTATGGCATTTAACATGTAAAGAAATGTGGTCTATGTGCATGAAAGACTTGCATAATGTTTCTAAGGCCCATATTGTGGACGCTTATGTTCCTGAATTATACTATAATGCTTATCAGCCACACTGGATTTGAAATCTTGTCAAAATTAAATGGTGGCTTGACACTGGGAAAGTACATTTTGACTTAAACATATATATTTGGCTTAAACATATATATGTGTGTGTGCATGTGTGTGTGCATGTGTGCAAAAGCCATACATGAGTTTCCTGTAATGTACTGAATGATCAAAATAACACACAGAGAAAAGCATGAATAACCAGTATGAAGCTTTCAGATTTATCATTACTGTTTTTTTTTCTTTTCTGGTGAACCACGTTGTAATGTTTCTGTAGCATTCAGATCCATTAAACAATGTGTTGCTTATAACTTTAGGTAAGACCAAATGATCTGTCTGTCTAGTCTGTCTGTCTAATCTCTAAATGTAGCTTTGAAGGGGGGGGACCTTAATACAAAACAGATAATATCTTTATTCTCATAACATGAATTGCAATCTTAAAGATAAAATAATGTCCCATGCATGGTTTTGTAGCTAATTTAAACTAGATATTCAATATTCAGCCTGATTTTTAACAGTTGTATTTGATATGCATGCTTATTTTGCATGAGAGCAGTTTTTCTAAAGCAAAATTGACAGCTCAAAAGCAGCTCCCTCCTGGGAATATGTAGATCATGGCTTTAACTGAGTTGATAGTGATGGATATTTGCAAATAGCTCAGCAAGACTGGTAGTTATAACATACTGTTCTTTCTCAGCTTACTGGAAATGTCATAACCAGTGTAAATGGTGTTTTGCTAAGGTTGAAATATGGTAGTTATGCAGAATAGAAAATAGTTTATATGTGTTTATATATATATATATATATATATATATAAAAACTTTTACAGGCACATTGTCCAGCAAGCCTTATGAAAAAGCAAATTCATCTTTCATGCTTAGACAGTAATATGAATGGATTTTTAAGAAGATTGTCTTTTAAATCTTTTCAGAACATACCCTGTTTTCTGAAAGAAGTAATTGTGAGATACACACACACACACACATAGATGAAAACCTTTTAAGCATCATTTCCTCCGTAGTGGAAAGTAATGCAACATAAATCATTTTTGCAACTTCAAGATGCCTACTCTCAAGTTTCAGTTATGCAAAGGCAAATTACTCATACATATGGATTTTGCAAATATGTTTCTGTGTCTGAAGGTAAGAATTTTAGTAAGATGTTAAAATTATATGCATAACCTGGGATACATTAATTGTCCACAAAGTTAAACCACAGAATAGAATTCAACAAAAGGTGCTCAAAAGCAGATTTAAAAACAAATGAACAAACCCCATGGTTCCAGTCCAAAGATAGTTAGTGAAGGTCCACTATCATCTCCCACATTAAATGTGAATGTGGATCACTTCTGCGAATTGATCAGAGCTATACTGCTGCACATGGATAGGAGTTTATCACACTAGGGGCCAATTTCGAAGTTCAAATGACACTGAAGTGGTGTTAAAGCAAACTTGAGCCTTCACAAATTTAATGCAAATTTAAAGTGGAAATAACGTTATTTCGCAATTAACGTTCATGCGTGATTTCACAATTAAAGCAATTTTGAATTTACACTTTCTATAGAGATCCAAACTTGAAAAGATGTGGATTAATCCTCCTTTAAATCTAGTTTAACTGCAGTTTTTTCGCGACGTTGTGTGAGATAGTATCAATTCTCCTTTAAATCTAGTTTAACTTTGTCACATAATTTCACGATTTCTCCAGGGTATTTTTGGATTAACCCCTTGATCTCCCTCATGTGATAAAGCTCATAGTTGCTGTTCTTGAGGGTTCCACTCAGTACTACCCTGATAAAACTGAAAGACACTTAGGAAGATTTGTTGGTGGGAAATCAATTAGCCAGTCTCCACCTATGGATAATTTGTTGTTAGAGAGAAAAAGTGCTTCTGTATGTCACAAGTGCTAGCACTGATATCAGGAGCCCTGTCCAGAAAAACAATGTATATTGTTCAGCTGGTGCTTAATGGATTAAATCTCAAGCCCCATGCCAGATTTTCATCATGTAGGAACTTCCATTTGTAGCCAATTGGAATAGCACTGTTTTTTTCTGCATCTCTATAGTGAAAGAAGATCAATAGAGCTAGGTCCACTTGAAAACACATTCTTAGGCTCCTCTGGGGAGTCAAGAGTTCTGTGAGTCAGGAAAGGTTGCTCATAGGCCTTTAACAGTGCCAGCGCTAATGTCAGAAAAACACCCAACCACTTCTGTTACATTGATTATGACCTTGTGTGTCACTGCATCACCACTTAGTGCAGTCAAAAGATGTATAAATGTTCTCAGGCACATGTGGTATGTCAGGGAGCAACTTGCACAGTTCAGTAACTGCTTCTGCCATCTCCTGCACTTTAAGAATTGTGATTATAAGAGACCACCCAAGGCAGATTGCAAAAATGTTTACAGGCCCCTATAATGATGATGACTAATGGCAACTGGGGAAGAGAAGGGGAAAAAGCAATAGAGATTGTGCTTTACATGCACACACAAACACACACACACAAGGAGAGAGAAAGAGAGAGGGAGAAACCATTATTTGGGTTCTTCTCTAAAGGATCAGCTTTAAAGAAAGCACCTCACTGCCCAGGTTACTATAATTAAAATATGAAAAAGAAGGAGATGCAAGTGTACTTCTCGTTTAGGAACAGTAGAAATACATGCAGACATAGAAGATGGGCAGTTAATAGCACAATCCAGAGACCATCTTTCTTTTTTGGGGAAACCTGTCCATTAGCCAGACATTTTCTATTTGGGGGTTTTGTGCTTTAGATTTCATATTTGAGGGTGTTCTGCTTTAAATCAAAGCAAAAATAAAAAACAGTATTTTCAAAATGATACATATTTCTTGCAGCTATTCTTGATAGTGAGGTAATTAGACCATACAGTGTCACCTAAGGTAAAGGTATTTCCCCATTGACAAAGTTGTCACGTCCAACCATAGGGGGTGGTGCTCATCTCCATTACTAAGCCAAAGAGCCAGCGTTGTCAGAGACTACTCTGTGATCATGTGGCTAGCATGACTGCACAGAACCTTCCCACCAGAGTGGTACCTATTTATCTACTTGCATTTGCATGCTTTCGAGCTGCTAGGTTGACAGAACCTGGGATTAGTGATGAGAGCTCCACCCCATCATGTGACATCCAGGCCTCGAACTGCCAACCTGCCGATCTTTCAATCAACAGAGTCAGTGCCTTAACCACTTGAGCCACCACATTCTTAGACCAGTGTCACCTAGACCTGCATCCCTAGACCTAGTGTCCCCTAGACCAGTGATATTTGTATTCCAGAATAGGACCATTTATTCTTATATAATTTATATTCCACCTTTTCCCCAAATTGGAATTCAAACGGTTTATAATTATATCACTGCTTTGGCTAGGTATGTAAATATCCAAACCACCTCACACTGCATTTTTAAAGCACAGAATAAAACTTCACTGAAGTATATCCTAAACTAATTTATCTTGTTCTAACTGCTTTTGTGTATTGCTGCATTTAAAAATTTAATGCCTGCTACTCCTTTAAATATTTTTTAATTGGGCTTCTGAAGTTTAAAGGATGCTTTTACTGCTGGTGATAATAAAAGTAGCCTAAATATTTCATGCAGTATATGTTTAGAACCAAGTGGACTGTAACATTGACTGTTGATGACTGTTGAAAAGATGATGCAGTAGGCTCATGTTCTTTGTCTGAGAGTAAGGCTGCAGTATTTTATGAAATATTATTTTCTTTAGTAATAGAAGGAGTGGTAATTGTTGGATTACTGTCAAATTGTACAGTAGTAACGGGTAGCATTCCACAGGAATCTGTTTAGTTTAGGGTTCTCAGCATTTCATTAGTGAGTCCAATAAAGAAAAAAAAGAAGTATATGCACTGAAAGGGAGGATACTGAGCAGGGATTACATCCATGAAGGATTCTACATATGTAGGCCTTCCCTGGTTCAAAAATCTATTTGCAGCTTGTGGTCTTTGAAGAGTTGGGGCTGAGGAGTAGTGTGGGCTGTATCCGGAGTACAATTCTGATACCTGTATTTCCATCTGTGGAACACTCTTTATACAGATAATGGCTACAAGGGATTACATTTTCATAGCAGTCACTTGCTCTCTCATTGTTTGCCATTTGCACTTATGTTATATGAGACAGTAAACCATAGTCCTGCTATCTGTTGTCAGAAGCACCAGTCTTCAGTAGGAAACACTCTCTTTTATATGCTGCCTGGTGCCTCTTTATGCCAACCAGGTAGTAAATTTCTCCCAGGTTTTAGACCAAACATGAGATAATCTTATCTAAGATGATGAACCTAATTTGGGGGCAGGATTCTGCACTTTGAATAGTTCCTTGACAGCTCAGACTAAAATCCAGATAAGATTCTCTGGGCCACTACCATGGAAGCCACCACCCATCAAACATTCATGTTGTTAGCAGGCAGAAGTAGTTTTGTTCACACAGATCCCTGTGGTGTGTCTAGTTCAAAGTACTGAAATGTTCTTATTTTTTAAATAATGTTCTTTAATATTATGCTTTGTATCATTTGCTGCTGCTTTTAGTTTTATAATCATGGCAAATTTGAAGAACAGGCCAACCAAAGGAAAACACATTACATCTTACTGATTTCAGTAGATGAGAGTAAATCACACGATTAACTCTCCTGCCAAATCAGTGAATGTTAGACAACTATGCATAGTGCATGAACCATGGGCAAGGAGCCAGAGTACTTAATTATAGAAACAGTGGTCCTTCCTCTTCTACTGTTGGAACCCATTTTTGGGAGATAAGATATGAAGAGGACTTAAGTCTCTGGACTGTAGAATCTAAATATGTCACTGCCTTTTGAGAATTATGTAAAACAAAGAGAGAATATGTTGTTTTGCTACAATTAAGTATGACAAATAAGGGCCAAATTAGACATGATGCAGATGATCTGTGGTGATAACCTTTAATGTTTCATTAGAAGCTAATTGTTTTTTTTAAGTCTTACTGTGTGTGTGTGAATGTATTTATATTTACCTCACAGACCGCCCCCCCCCCCGTCATGACTCCAGGATTGGCCCTGGTAGCTTTTAACCTAAGGAAACTAAAATAAACACAAGGTATCCTGTTAACAAATCTCCTTTGTTATATGTCATTTGGACCTTAACCACAGGTTGTAATGAAAATATGTCTCTGTACCTCAAGTAGAGAACTGTGGCCGCTTTAAATCACCAGTGTTTTAAGACAGATACAAGTAATTTAGAGAGGATTTAGAGAAAAATAAAGATTATGAAGCATTTGGGCAGAATGACACATAGAGTTTCCAACAAGCTAGTAGAGAACCCAACCAACAAGCAAACCAGCCTACCAGAGTCTTATGCTTTTTAATAACAGTTTGATGTGCAGAAGTCAATAGGTGAAGCTTTTCAGATCAAATAGCTGTTAAAGACAAATCTAATGGGGCAGTTCAGAAGCTGCTAGCCCTAACAGCATATGAGTATATAATAATATATTTCATTATCTGAAAGACCATAAAGAAGAAAAAAAGCAATGATTCATTAGAGCTACTGAGAAAAGAGAACAACAAATAGATTCAAAGTACTGCAACCAAACTTTGGTTTATTAAGCATAAAAGGTAAATATATATTCGCTCCCACTAATTTTAGCAGAAGAGTTAAGGGCAAGATGAGGCTTCCTGATTTAACTAATTAGAACCAAAAAGTGTTTAACTTCTGCTAGATTGTACCCAAACTTAATAACTGAAGGAACAGTTTGGAATCATAGAGTTGGAAGAAACCACAAGGGCCATCCAGGCCAACCCCCTGTCATGCAGGAACTCACAATCAAAGCACCCCCAACAGATGGCCATCCAGCCTCAGTTTAAAGACCTCCAAAAGAGGAGACTCCATCACACTAAAAGGAAGTGTGTTCCATTGTTGAACAGCTCTTCTGTTAGAACATTGCTCCTAATGTTTAGGTGGAATCTCTTTTCCTGTGGCTTCTATCCATTGCTCCATGTTGTATTCTATGGAGAAGTAGAAAACAAGCTTGCTCCACCCTGAATATGACATCTCTTCAAATACTTAAACATGGCTGTTATATCACTTCTTAACTATCACTGCCATTTGTTAAAATAATATGTATTTTGTGGATGAGTTGTGTGACATAGCCTATTAATCTTGGCATCACTTAGGGAACCATATCATGTCTTAATCTTGCCTTTCTCAATGATAATAAAAAGCATGTACAACATCATGGTGAAAAACATTTAAGCTGAAAACCAGTAATAGGACAAGAATTCAGGTTCTGACAAGAGTTGAAGTATATTAGCAATGGCATAGCAGCATGATATGCTAAAACAGCTGAAAGTGGATGATCCACAAGTCAGCAGAATGATGTGGGAGCAAAACTGTTCAAAGCACATTGGTCAGTCTTAAAAAAATGAATGCAGAGCTGCAAAGCCTGTGGGAGAAGGTAAACATCAAAAACAGAGGGCACAGCTGACTGAATAACTTTGGAAGTAATGTACTAATTTGATCCTAAGAGTAATTGGAAAGGAAGGTCTTTACCAAAAATTTTCATAGCCAAACAAAGTGTAAAACATTGGCAATAAAAACAGGTAATCTGAAATGAGTAAAGGAGGTAGATTCCTTTGGCCCATACACTAAGCACCTCTTTTCATGGATCAGGATGTAAGCTGCAAATGTCAAGAAATTTATAATAAAACATGTAACCAGAAAGCATATCCAAGATTGTTCTAGAACAAAAAAAATTACGTGAAAAGTTTGAATCAAGAATAAAACAAACCTTTAAATGCAAAATGCCATTTAAAATATGACATTGCACTAGGAGCAATGACCCAACACATGAACAACTTCTAATTCAAAATGTGAATTGGCATACTGGATCCAGTGACTTGCTAGCCTGTAGGGCCAAATGTACAGAGATGTGGATGTGCATTTTCCAACATCTGAACAGCAAGGTAAGCCAAAGCTGAAAGTGGAATATACAGTCAGTTGGAGGAAAGACACCATTTTTACCCAATCAAAGACATAAAAGGCTTGCCCCAAAAATAGCAGTCTCCCTTCTCTCTACATATCATTATCAACAGACCCCATTTGACCATATGAGGCAGCACTAAAGGTAACATGTTATGCACCACTCAAAGTTTCCAGATAGTAATCGCATTGATCATGTGGATGTTTTGTTATTTAGAATTTCCTTTAATTTTGATGTAGCATTTTTATATACCATTTTGACATCTTTTGGATGAGCACACAGTCCTCAAATTTAAGAATAAATAAATGTGCTTGTGGCATTGTAGGGAAATCCGCTTGCTTTCGTTGCTCAAGAGAAGAAACAATTTAGCTTGTTGCCAACAGTAACTTGACCAAGAGGCATCCAGCTATCTGTAACCTTTGTCTAAGAGAGAGTGGGCAGCGGCAAAGAGAGCAGGTGCAAAGGGAGGCTAGACTTTCTGGGGAAAATAGAAATTGTAAATGATTGTGAAAGGGCACTGCAGGAGTAAGAAAATTTAGGGTAATGTTTAAAATCTGATAATAAAATGGCACAGAAGTGGAGTTTGGAATGAAACACAGGAGACTGTGATCTTTTGCTTTGATTATACTGATTTGTGGATTTACCCAGAGCCTGTATGCATGGGCCAAAAGGCCCATATTCCTCCCCACCCCAGTCTGGTGCTGTCCTGTCTGGATGATGCAGGTCTAATGATGTCCTGTCTGGATGATGCAGGCCCCGGGCTGCAGTCAACTAGCCCAGATGCCAATCCAATGGTTCCAGCCCAATCACAGTCCAGGGGCATTAATCTGGTCTAAAAAAGACCAGCTGTTTGCCACAGACTTTTCTGGAAACTCTGTGGTGACAGCAGGCAGACTGGATGGTTTGCACACCCCTTACCAGCAGCCACCATTGCGTCGATCTCAAAGGACCCTGCCATAGCCTCTCACATCAGAAGGAGGTGTCTGACCAAGTGGGCGTAGCTATGCACCATGTTTCTGCTCTTATAGGCTGCAATGGGAGCCTTTGGGATGGACACAACAGCACGTAAGGAGAGCACAGCGGCACAACAGTGTGTGTACATGTAAACACCTGTCATCATGCTGGCCTGGGGACTGATCTAGATAGAAACCACAGGAAGGATACCACAGGGTTGGCCCATAGTATTCTGACTGTCTGTTTAGTCCTGTAGAATGAGATTGTTGTTTCTTGATCACCACTATGGAGGATCCCAGACCCCTCTGGACAACAATTCCAACTTGAGTACTGATTTTGCTTGGTGAAGGAGAAGGATGGGGAAAGTGGGTAGTGGCATCAGATGCATAATGTGCTACCAAGTTTCTTAAGGAAATATTAAACATAACATATTTCATTTGAAACAGTGTTTTAAGTTTTGTTGCACTTTCACTAGTTGCATTTATGACTCTGAAGAAGAGATACACTGTTTTAAATCTGTTTGTTTACTATAATGCAAGAAGATAGTGGACAGTGTAAAACCAGAGCTGGGAACTCCTTTCTCCAGTAGCAAAAATGTAACTGCATTACATTGAGGTTGTAAGTCAATACTTCACTTCTTCTGTGGTACAGTGGTAACTTTTATAGATATCTGTATGCTCTCACTGAACAGTGGTAGGGGAATATAACATGGTTAAAGTGCTGGCTCATTCTTTGTCTTGTATCTCTTGCCCTGTTGTGGGTGCTGAGGTGACAATAAGTTAAATAGGAGGAGAGTGTTTGTACCATTGGCTTGTAGCATTCCATTTTTTCCCTTTAAAAAGTAGCTACTCCAGTTGCTTTTGAAAAGAAATGGCACATTAAAGAGTAGTTAAAAAAACAAACAAACAAAAAAAAAAAAAACCTTGTAGCCGTAACACTAACTACATTGTGGGTGTTGGGACTATATGTATATCAATTTCCCTCCTTTTTTTAAACAATAGGCCAGTTTTGTGTTTCTTTTTTTTTCTTCACACAACCATGGTAAAGCAGTTCTAAACCTTGGTTACCAAGTTTTCAGTGTTAGCACCTGTTGAACATAATCAGCCTTCCTAGAGCTGCTTGGGAGAGTAGCCTCCTTACTTTTTCCTAACTAGTGTGCAAGCACATGCAGAGACTTTTGTAAACCACAGGATTTTGAAAAGTATCTCCCCTCCTCCCCGCGCCCCCCCCCCCCAACTTCCATTTGGTTTCATAAGGAAATAACCCAGAGAAGTGCTATACAATTCTGGAAGAGAACTGAAGCACCATAAATATATTTATATTGCTTTGTTTCCTGCTGTTGTTGATAGCTCTCTCTATGGATATTCACTGAATGTGCAATCTGTATGCTGAATGGGACTACAGTTTCTTTCTTCTATAGTATTTTAGATACAACAATTTAAAGGAAAATGCATATTCCTAAGAAATCATACTTAAATCATACTGCTGAGATACAGAAGATACATAACACTGCTTTTGAAAACTATTTTGAGATAGCTTTTTAAAATTGTAGAAGTATGTTGAATCCAGTGTTCTGGAAAGCCTCGCTGGCATTATGGTCAGGCATGTGCAGAGTACACAGACATTAGAATCAGGGTTTGACTGCATTTTTGACAGCTAAAATCTATGTACATCACCAGTCTTGCCTCCATATCAGTCAGAATATTTATTCACACAACTGTTGTAGGGGAAAAAATACTAGCAGTGCAATGCTGCATATGTCTGCTCAAAATTAAGTCCCATTAGGATCACTGGAGTATATTCTAGATTGTGAGTAGAGTTGCAGTTTAGTATTTTCCACAATAGTATAGAAACCCTGAGTGGAGGGGGGAAATCTTATAGAAGCCTCTTTATGTGTTATTTCAGGCCTGGTGCCCTCCCATTTGTAGAACTGGATGTCCTTCCAAGGTTTTTCTTCTCAGATATATACATTTAAGGTGTAGACAACTGAGACATCACAGATACCTAACAGGCGTGTTTTTTTTTAAAATTCCTATATGGTACAGAAGTATTGCTCTCAATTACATTTATTTATTGTAGGATCTGTTTGTCTGTCTTCATGTGACAGCATTCAGAATAGTATTAAAAAAAAATGAAGTACAAAAAATTATCCTCCCCTTCAAAAATGTAAATGCATTAATAAAAATTTGTCTGGAAAATCTTGTCTGAAAAGAAGGTCTTAGGTCAGAGAATAAATACATGTAGGTATATGCTTAACCTCAACTGGAAGGAAATTCCAAAGGATAGTAACTGTTAAACCGAAGACCCAGCTCTTTGTGGTCACTAAGCAGCTCTACAATCCAAATGGAACCCCACCCCCTACCCCCCAAAGTAAATTTCACAGAAAATGACCAGAATGATAGGGGAGAAGGCATGGTAACAGCTATCCTATTCCAAAATCATAAAAGGCCTTTGTACACTAGTATCAGAACACTGAGTCTTGCCCAGTACGTACAAAATAGGCAGACAGTGCAGAGGCTTCACCAAAGGGGTTAAATGTGGGAGGAACACCTGGCAGCACCCAAACAATTGCATTCTGCACTAGCTGCAACTTGAAGACCAGCATAAAGTGACCTCTTGATGATGAAGATTATCATCATCACCATTATCATCATTAAAATATTTATACCTCACCCTATATATACCCCACCCTATAAAATATTTCAGAGAAGTAGTAAAACAAATGAAAAGGTTTAAAACAATAAAATAATTCAAATAAGCTAAAAACTTATTAAACACCATGAGTTTAACATAGATTTAATTTTTTTTAAAACTATGTGCAGCAGTATTTGGGATGAATTAATGAGCCTAGAGGCGTTGTAAACAGCCAAGTTTTAACTTGGTGGCTAACTGAAAAGAGTGTTGCTGCCAATTGAGTTTCCAAAGGAGTCCACATTTTGGGTGCCACAGCTCAGAAGGCCCTCCCCCATGTCCCAAAACAGTGTATTGACCTCACTGTGGAACACAGAGGAGTCCCTCCCCCGGCAGACCTTAATCCTTGGGCAGACACATACTGTATGGGAGAGGCATTCTCTCAAGTACTAAGGTACTTTACCTTTAGAGTACCTTTAGAGCTTTAAATGTCATTACAAGCACCTTGAATTCAGACTGGCAACATATTGGCAGCCAGTGCAAGTCTTTTAAGACTGGCATTATAGGCTGCTTTAATGGTATTCCAGTCAGCTGTTGAACTGCTACATTTTGCACTAGCAGTAGCTTCCGAATCTTCTTCAAGGGCAGCCCCATGTAGAACACAATATAGTAGTCAAATGAGTAAGGGGCTGTACAGACAGCCTCTAAGGGGTGGCGGGACGGTGCCCATTTCCTTGCTGGATTGGAGCTGTGTCAACTGCATGCTGTGGCCCCGATTTGGCCTTTCCATGGTGCAAAAAGGAGCCACAAAAAGCCATGACATTGAAATCATTATGAGTGAGGTCCTATCAGCCATCAGAAATGAGATAGATGAGGAGCTGATATAGGTTATTTTTTGTTATTACTATGGCACCCTGACTGTCCTATCACCCTAGGGAAAAAATCCCTGGTGACAGTCTTTTTGAGGCTTTTCATTGCTTAGTTATTTGGGGGGGGGGGGGGGGAGATGTCATGTTTGATTTTGTTGAATAGCGCTGGTCCAAAGAATGCATCCCAGAAGTTTTTGCAAGTGTAAAAAGTACCCCAAACTGATTTGTAGAGTTCTTCGGTTTGATTTTATACCCTTAAATAAAAGTTATTCAAACCTTTAAATGTATTCAAAGCCCTCTCCTCTTTCTCTCTTCTACAAAACAATACCAAAAGCATTGTTGACATTTCAAATGGCAGCTTAGCTCCCTGGCCACATTCCCAGGACAGAATATCCCTAAAACCAGGCCATCTTAATGATACAGCCACATTCCCAGAGATATTCTTGAGGGTGGAGATAGGAAAACTGCTCTCAGAGCCATAGTGAAGTCAGCCTCCTTTCTTCCTACAGCAGACATGGGTCTGATTTACTGTCATGAAGTAGTATCGCTCCTATAAGCATTTATTTATGTATTTATTTGCTTGGAATTCCACCTTTACAGTATACAGAACCCAAAGCAGCTTATAGCATAACTTGAAGCAAAAGACATTTAAACAATATAGAGTATAAAAGTTATTTTTTTTAAAAAAATTAAGTAAATGATCATTAAAAAAATTAAAACAGTTGAAAAGACATTTAAAATATACTAAAAAGATAACACCACAACATACCTGCCTCAGAAATGCAGATAAGCTGCTGGTTGAAATGGTATGTATTTTTTAATAAAAGAAATGGGGGAACCTTTAGGCACCTTATATTTCAAGGAGAGATCCATAAATATGATACAACATTCCACTGAAAGTCTCCAGATATCATAAACTTCCCTGCTTTCCTGGAGGATGAATGGTCTCACTTATTTATAGCCTGGTCTTTAAATGCTGTTTTATTGTATTTTTAATGAATAAAGTTAGATAAATATTATACATGTGCAACAGAATTTGTTCATTTTATTTAGGAGCTGTTATACCATAGCTCTTGCTAAATTTCATTAGCTTCAAGAGTCTTCAGAACTCCTGCAGTAAGATATTCTAAATTAGCTGGGGGATTTTAACCCTCCACACTCATTAAATTGGCTTTGAAAATCTCAGCTCAAAATTATGGGGTGTATTGTGTTCAACCTGGTTTTGTGCCATCAGTTATATAACATAATGCCCTATTTCTTTTGCCAAGAAGTCATGTTTTAAAAATAATGCAACTTTGTGAATAGGGACCATACAAACTAAGTTAGGAAACTAATCAACTTTTGTTTCATCATAAAGCCTGTTACTTTGTAATGTAAACTGGCATGAAGGGTTGTTCTTAGATGAAGAGTCAAAACAAAACGAAACAAGTCATATTGTTCTCATTTTTGTACTGATCACTAGATGAATGAAGACAAAAATGATAGTGTAAGGCATCCTGATTAATACATAACAATACATAGCTCTCATCATTGAATAAGATAGAGCAATTCTTCTGGAGCAAAAGTAATGAAGTATCTCCAGCAAAGCCAAAAACAGCAGTTGTTTGACTCCCTAATGTGGAGTACATGGCGATATATTTTTGAAATCATTAGCTTTTTAATTATTAATTTATATTTTATTAATGACTTATATAGACCTATATAAAATAGTAGATATTTACAAGAGTGTATAATGGTACAAAACCCTGGTACAAAAACCTGACAGAATGTTTATTGAACTGCAAAAATATGCGACATTTTTTAAAAGTATACATTCATTCAGGAAAATACCCTAAACAATAATGACTCCCTTCTTAGAACACAGTCATATGACATCATACAGTTGTAAAAAGACATAGGTGTGTCAGAGTTTCTTTGAAGTTTGGGGAGGAAAGGAGAAGAAAGGATGTATTTTGCTCTGGGCCCAAAGAATTAACGTTTGCATGAAGTAACAGGTTCTGGAGAATATGTTTCGTTCTTGTGCTCTTAACCTCTCCTTCTTCCATTTATATGCACTGTTTCATTGCTTAATTTTTGGTTTACACATGTCCCACAAGCCAAAGTCAAACTCTTAGAACATTGACATGGATGGGTCCAATTTTACCCTTCAGGCCAAGGCTTGGATTGTAGGATTAGAGACTGAATCGATATCTCTGAAGTACAGAAGTGTAATTCTTTTTAGCATTCTCATTTTTCATTCATTATTCAAATATATCTAGGACCCATTGGTTTCTTAAGACCCATGAATGACTAACTTTAAATCCAAGCTTGTTCATTTGCAAATAATTCTTGTTGATTTTAACGTGGTTTTCCCAATAAAATTTGGCAAACCTAAGTAAAAGTAGACTATCTAAAGCTTCAATCCTATGCATACATCCCTAGGAGTAAATGTCACCAAACACAGTATGGCATACTTCTGAGAAAGCTTGTATAGGACTGTGTTGTACGTTCAGAAGTGTGCGCATGTGTATTTCAAGTTGCCTGCCAACTTATGGAAACCCTATGAATTTCATAGGGTTTTCTTAGGCAAGGAATAGTCAGAGGTTGTTGTTGTTGTTGTTGTTGTTTGGCAGTTCACTCCTCTGAAATATAGCCTACAACATTGGTTTTTGTTGGCTTTCTCCACTTCAAGTACTCCACTTCAACCCTGCTTAGCTTCCAAGATCAAAATGGACCTGTTGCCTCTGGGTATATATGTCCCTATGTCAATGAGTGTAAAGACTGTTGATTGGTATGTAGTATCAGAAAAGTGCTATTAAAACACATTGACTTCATCTAAATCTGATGAAAATTATGCCCCATGGATTAACTCTTTTAAAAATCTGACAGAATTACTGTACTAGTGACCTAGTCTGTCCTTAGCCTTTTGTATGGATATCAATTTCTGTAAGTTAGCTTCAACTACCTGTGTTTATTTCTTTCTCTCTGCAGACTGGCAGATTGCTACACTTTCTATGCTGTTGGGAGGTGCTGCTATAATTCTTATAGCTTTCTTGGTTGGATTAATTTCTATCTGTGTGGGATCAAGACGGAGGTTCTACAGACCAGTTGCTGTCATGCTGTTTGCAGCAGGTAAATAAATTGCTTGTCTGAAATATATTAAAATTTGAAAACTGCAGCTCTACATCTGTGCAGAAAATGGATCTGATTTTTGTCCTGTGATCCAGAGGATTATACAGCTTCACCATCCTTTCTTCACATGGACCAGAAATTCTAGTGATTCGAGCCTTGTTGAGGTATTGGTGTGTGTGTTCTACTCAAAGAGAGTAGAGTGCACTACTTTCATCCACTCTGCTGTCTCTTTCTTCCTACAAGAGCAACATGCCTAAAGAGGTAGTTGTGTTATATCTGTGGAGACTCTCCACATGTGTAGGAATAAAGGAAAATGGGGATTCTGGTGTGTGTGGAGATCTGTCGTGGATACAATGACATCTCCTCTTCAGACACATCTTTGATAACCATTAAAGGATTTAGTGCACTCATCTTCTCACATGGGGAGTACTTGAATGTGGCTTGATCCTCACCCTAGAACCCACAGACAGGCCATTCATAGGTTATCATGTTATACATTAATTCTTAATTCTACTTGTTTTGCATCATCATATTGTTGTTAAAGTGGTCATCTTGGCCAGTTAGAACTGCATTTTTGTTCCTCTTAAATGATGTGAATTAATTGCATTGTAGTTAGGTTTTAATAACTAACTTGATAGCCCACAATACAAATTCGTGTTGCCAAATTCTTCTCTTTAGTTAGGTAGCTGCCTATGAGCTGAATGCATATTGTGAATTAGATTAAAGGCGGGGGGGGGGGGGGGAGGTGGGAAGCTGTAACCATGACTAGTGAACATGCCAATGGCTGTTTAGTCTCTGTATAGGCACCACTAATCACAATAGGCTTTGTCCATGGTGTCAAGTATCCTTGAACAGGATTGTGCGAAATAAGTTGGCAATCACTTGCCCACTCGGTCTATTTAAAGAAGCAAATAACCCTACATTGTTATTAGAGGGGCATTGCTCTGGTAACATTTTGATTCCTGTTTTGAAATGCATTGTGGGTAGTTATAACTGGCAACATTCCAGGCTGTTGTAAAGGTCACAAGGGCTAAATCTTTAAATGTATCAGTTTGGATGATTTTTAAAAAAATCTTTCTCCCTCTTTCCTTCTCTCTCTTTTTCCCTTTTCTGATAAGCTAAATGCTATTTTTTCTAATACTTTAGAAAATACCTAAGTATTAGCTTTTGAAACTATTCTTATGAAAATAAATGGGATTAAATTGAAAGGTGTTTATATCTTCTCCATGGTCCATTCATTGTGTTAGGTTTGCTTTTTGTTATTAATTTCAATAGCCTTCTCACAGTAAAGGTTTTATTTTGTTTTTAAAAGCATCAAAGGAAAGAATGTATCCCAAAGAAAGTTTAAAAAAATAACAACAAAAAAACACCTATATAAACAGACTATCCAAAGGATGATTTCTAATGCAGTGCATAATGGCCATACTGAAATCATCTCTCAATATGCATTCCCATGTCTTTTTGGTTGGCCAATAACAGATTACCTTTTTTTAAACACCTGAGATTTCCAAGCATAGCTTCCCTTCATTCTGTCAATCATATGTGTATTGGAACTGAAACAGTAAGCCTGTCTGATAGCCCATAATGGAAAGAATGACAGAACCATCTACTCTGCCAGATGGATTTTAAAAAATCCCATTTACAAGGATGTGGAAAGATAGGCCTATAGTATTTCAAGCACTGAAATAATAATAAGGAAAGGTATCCTACTGCCCCCTGCTGTTTTCATTATTTTATTTAAATTATTGCAGTTTAGCACTGAAAGATTTTGCTTATATTAGATCTCTTATTTTCTTGTTTTGTTTTCAAAGAAACAGATTCATAAAATAGATTGTTTTGATCTTCATACAACTTTAGTGCAGACTACAATAAACATAATTTATTTTAGAAACATATTTTAGAGTGCCTTTACCTGTTAAATTTGTTTTGTTACTTCTCTGTGCCTTTGACTCTGGCTCCCATGTCAACTGTAATGTAGTTATTCAATACTGTACATAGCTCATTTCAGAAAGCAAGAAACATGAAAAGGGCAGTAGACAAAAAAGCAGGATCAGAGAATCTACTGGTAGGTATTTGACCAAGGACATGCAAAATTGGATATGCTTCTGGCCAAATGGAAATGTGGGCTAGATGCCAAGCATTGCTTAAGTATTTACAAAGGAAGTGGGCCAGAACACAAGTTTCTAATATCTCAAGCGCTTTGCTTCTGGCTTGGTAAAAACTAATTTTGGCCTTTCCAAGCTTGTTATCCGCTCTGGGCCCCACAACAAACTACAATTCCCAGAATTTCACAGCATTGAGCCATGGCACTTAAACCGGTTTATTTCTCCAGTGTGAACGCAGCCCAAGTTGCTCTCCTTTGGAAACGCTCCAGTTTCTCTGCATCCTTTTTGAATTGTTAATAACAATTTTGTTATTGACAAAAATCAGAAGCTACATATGCTACCAATGCCATTATCATCGTCACTATTCAGAGCAAAAGTTTGAAGTATGTTTCTGAGGTTTATTGAAACAATCTTCATTCCTCAGAGCTGAATATTGTTACATTTTGGTTTGGGGAGTAAAAATTGCATATGCAGTACTGAGTTTTTACTTTGTTGAAAAGTAACAAAATGAATAAAAACAATTTAAACTGAATAGCACTTAAAATATCAGGGTTTTACAAGTACTAAAGATTTCATCAAATGATCAAATCAGGGTTTGAAAGCAGCAGTTGATGGATTACAAACCAGCTGGAACTGTACTAGCCATATAAAGATAGAAGGACAGGAAGCCTGGGGAATCTCCAGTAAGAGAAAGTTCTGCAATTCAAGGCCATGTCACTTGTGTCCACCTTCATAGTGCCTTGTATGAGTTGCAGAAAGAGTCTTGTGCATGGATGCCAAATCTCAAAACAGCCTGTTTCTGAGGCATCTAGTCAGTTCTGCTGTATATTTTCTCCATACATCTAAGACAAGTTCTGAGATTGCACAGCTCCTTGCACCTGACACTTAGGAGTTTCCCTTTTGTATCCTGTCATGCCTTCTTGGTTACATTACAGAACTGCACAAATCCCTGGGGCCTTATGCAGCAGACTTGGGGGGAGGGGGAGTTTCTCATCTATTCCCAAACCATCACCACCCCGGACCAATCCAAAGCATTTTGCTCTCTGAGGGAAAGAATAAGGCTTCCCACTCTACAATCTACAAAAGCTGGCTGGGTTGGGAGTTGAACCATTCTTCTATAATGGTAGTGGAAATGCTTCTTGCATTAGACCAAAATGCAGCAGAATGACTTGCAGGATACAGAGCAAACTGCATGGCCTATATCTGTGTACTCCAACAACTTGTTTGCCTGTCCCTTCAGTTGCTGCTTGAGGCAACTACATCATGCTGTGTAACAACTGGACAAGCCTTGGGCCTGCAGACTGCTGCACCTCATCCATATTACGCAGGAGTGCCTCTGACTTTCCAGCAAGGATTTTTCAGGAATTTCAAATGGCTACAAACAGTGGAAGGCAGAATGGGAAATATTTCTTCCAAGAGCCTCCTTAAGCTAAATTATTTTAGGATCCAGTGTATTGCATACTGCCACATGAACTTTTGAGTAAACTCAATCCTTCTGTCTCACCCAAAATTTCAGGAGAACATTATTGTACTCCTAATTTTTTTTTTTTAAAAAATAATAATTGTAGAATTAACAGCTTCAGATATCTCTGCAGTGAACAGTGTGGTTGTTGCAGTAGTGATTTTTAAAAAATGAAGGTAGACCATCAATGACTTTAAAGCACACAGTAATATTGAATAGGGATATCATTTGAATAGGGGCATCTGCTTGTGTGAGTAATGAAAAGAACTAATAAATAAAACAGCCCACAGTGGAAATGTGTGGGAGCACAAACAAACATTGGTAATAATTTAATAGTCTTTAAGCAGAATGATAGGTCAGTAATATGGGCATAGTCACATTTTCATTCTTTTCCCCCCCTGTTTCTTTTGGGTATTCCTGTTGTTTGATTCTAAAAACAGTCATGAGTAGGCAGAAATGACACAAAAGCCGTAAGCATATGAAGGGTGGATTACAGCATATTTGAGGGCATTTATGAATAGCAATTAAGGCCTGTATTGTTGCCTAGATACAGTAAACAAAAGTAAGTTTCTGTATTTATATATTGGTTTTCAACCACACATTCCTTAAACAGATTTATATCACACAGTAAAACTAACTTAGAATGTCCAAAACCTTAAACTTAAATGGCATTTTACATTCAAGAAAGATGGAAACTATAGCAGAGATTTGCTGAAAGATCTGTTTTTCACAAGAAGCATATGGAAAAGGTGGTCTCTGGGATACCCTAAACAATATAGAAAGTAACAATCAGTGAGAACATGTGGTCCCCAATATCATTTTGAGCCCCCAGGACTCCCTTACCTCTCCACTAAAGAGATGGGGAACAATATGGGTCATATTTTAAGCTCAGGTGAGGCATTCCCTTCTTCACAGGAAGTAAAAGAGAAGTTTACTTTTATTCTAATGTTTTAGAACAATTCAGGATCCCTGAAACACTGTGCAATTCCCCCGTGGCCCCTTACAGGGTGTGGGACAACTTATTGGTGATTTTTCAAAAACAAAATTTTAATGATTGAGCTATGTGGGAGATATGGGAATAATGCTCCAAAGTGCCCTGTAGCCCTTCAACTCTCAGATAACTCTCAGTCCACTTAGCTAGGGGTCCAGAAACAAATGGGTAGCCAGGGAATATGTTTTAAAATAGGCATATTAGATTCACACCAATTTGGATCCAGGAGCAGGGATATAAATATTTGATTATTTTGTCCTTACAGGTGAGAATAAAAGATTCTGCAGTGTAGCAAATATTTCTGTGCAGTTTGCATCTGCTATTCACAACATCCAGAAGTGTTTCAGAGAATTATTCTTTGCAGATGCACACATGCTTTTCTTCTAGAAATTTTTGTGCTAAAACTCAGTCTTTTTCAGAACACCCTCCCACTGTTTCCAAGAGCATTTCTGAGTAGAAACACACATAAATATTGAGCAAAGAACTATATAAAATTATCATTATTGTATTTTATTTTCTGACCAGATTTCTCAAGTGTTAGAATTATTTTTTGCCCAGAAATGAATATCTGCCAGTAACCAAGCTAAAGGGTGAAACAGACTGCTCCAATGAGAGCCAGATTGGGGCTGCAGAAGTCGCATGCCACAGCCCCAGTCCGGTCAGCATCCACCCCAAATAGGAGTGGGAAAAGTACACTCCTATTTGGGGCTGAAAAAAGCCAGCCTTTCTGCCACAGCGGGGGCTTTTACACAGCATGTGTAAATGCCACACCACTGAAATGCTGTGAATCAGGCACATGTGCATTCAGCCATGGGGCTTCCCAGCAGTGTGAGGTGGTGGTGTCAAAGCATGCAGCATCTAAACACCATGCTCAGACACCACCCCAAAACTGATGCAAAGGGGCAGTCTGCTTTTCCCCTTAAATGCCCCCTAAAAGGATCAGATCCCATCTGATCTTGGAAGCTAAGCTAAGCCAGCTTTGGTTAGTACATGGATAGGAGGCTGCCCATGAATGCCAGACGCATCAAAGGTACCACCTCTGAGTATTATTCACCTAAGAATATCCTATGAAATTCATGTGGTTGCCATAAGGTATTATGAAAGCACATACACAAACACAAACAAGCAAGTAAATTCATTGAAGCAGTTGAACTATTCACATCATTTTCAAGAGCACCTTGTGAAGAGTGCGTTGCAGCAATCCAATTTGAGTGTTAGCAAGACATGAATGACTGTAGACAGACTAGTAGACTGGTAGGGGGAAACTACATTTCTCCTTGGAAATTTTCTGAAACATTTCCCAATGCCACAATTGTTCCTGAGATTTCAGATTTAATGCCATGTCATGCACATCCTCAAGTTGCAAAACTGCCAGGATAGTCATTTCTACAAAATAAACTGGTCTGCTTGATTCACTTTACAACGTGAACTGTTTGTACCACATTGAGCTACAGAGAGGGTGAGGAAAGTGTCTTGCAGCCACCAGGCCATTTTTGAAACAAGTCTCCTTTTCTTTTTTTTTTTTAACCAAATGCCCCCTTTCCTTCTCAAGGTATGCGGTAGTCCACCTCAGTTGCTTTAGGAATGGGGGAGACTTCGTCTTTTCAAAACCAGAAATGATTTCCAGTTTACTTCCATTTGAAAAGGACTTAAAATCACCAAGTGAGAATCCCCTAGAAAGCAAGGGAGCATTTTGATGTTTGTTTGTTTGTTTAAAAGAAAGAATTGTAATGGAATGGGGACATGGATATGGATGCAGCCCTCCAACTGCAATTGATGAATATACATGACCCTGAATTGTGGGTAGTTGCCAACCCTGTTAGCCAGTTAGTCAAATACTGTCATCCAGTTAATCTAGACCTTTCTCGGAAGAAAAGGTCTGATTTCTGCTGGCATCACATTCTGCATCCTGCACTGTGGGAACAACAGAGCCATTTTAAGCTAGTGCTCCAAATACCTAACATAGAAAAATGAGACTGAATATATACCAATCAGTGGTACTGAAAGTGCCTGAGAGATACTGAACATGTTGAACAATAAAACTTCTGCAAGTTGAGTATCCCTTATCCGTAATTCAGAAATCTAAAATACAGTACAAATGGCTACAGCTGTGTGCTGGTGCCAATTCTAGGGTTCGGGAGCATGCACCAACCATAATCTCTCAAACTACACATAACAGCGGCCACCATCATGACATAAGTGACGTGCAGGGTACAGACGTCACTGCACGTCGCTTACATCAATGATGCACCATGGTGCATCAATGGCACACTCATGACATCCACCACGCAGACTTAAAAGAACCTGGTTTTTCCAGGTTCTTTTTGGTGTGGAGGGATGCTACATGATTTGGCTGCTGCAGTGTCCCTCGGAAACAAAAACGAGTGGCTCCAGCCCGCCCTTTTGGGGAGGTCTGTCCAGCCCCATAAATACAAAATTGTCCACATGGGTACCTGAAATAGTGACACTGTTGCTTAATGATGGTTTGGTATACAGAAACTTTGTTTCACACATGAAATTATTAAAGTATTGTGTATAAAATGACCTTTAGGCTATGTGTATAAGGTGTGTATGAAACATTAATGAATTCTGTATTTAGATTTGGGTCCCATCTCCAAGGTATCTCATGTATATGCAAATAATCCAAAATCTGAAAATATCCAAAACACTTGTGGCCCCAAACAGTTCAGATAAGGGAGACTCAACCTGTATAATTGTTGATTTAATCCTCTTTTGTTGTGTGATATATTTGTTGACTTGATCCTATTTTAGGTTGGACTAATAGTTGAATCTACTATGATTTTTATTGAGGTTGACATGACTTTCTAAAAGAGTCTAGATTAAAACACAGTCATTATTTACTACTTATTTGGAGTATCTTTCTCATTTTGGGTAAAGATAGCCATGACGTCCTCTCAAAAATGTGGCTCACAACTCCAGCTACAGCTGTGCCACTTGAGTTTCATGGTTGTGGATAATTTAGTTGTTTTAGATCCAGAACCAATACTCTGCCTGCTACTTCACACTGTTTCTTCTGCCATCAAATTATTTTTAAGCTTTGTCTTGAGGTGGTTACATAAACTTGTATGTTAAAACTTTGGATGGCACAGCTTTGATTTTTGATCATAAATGAAAGCAAATTTCTGCCAAAAACATGTATCTTAACATTGTGAATTATTATGGCACTTTCTTTATATTGCATAGAAAATACAAGATTGGTTTCCAAAAAATGCCAAATAATAATCATGATTAGCCTCGGAGCCGATATGTATTTAATACACAATTCCATATGAATTCTGTTATAATTAGCTCCTAATTAATATTACTTATCACAGAGAGTCAAACAAGATAAATGAGCTTTCCTGGATTACATTTCATCATTAACTTTCTTTTCAGTCCATTATGATATATTTATAGACACCATTAGCTTAGTCATCTGTGTGCCACTATAATTAACAAAGAGTAGTCTGTACCAAAAAAAATCTTTTTGGTTTTGTTCTATTAAAAACATAACTCGAGGCCAGACTTATCTGAAGAACCCTGTTTTCCCATATGAGTCTTCTCAGTTCATGTTCTTTGGGGGAGAAATTCATCTGAGCCCTGCATTTTTGAAGAGCACAGTGACTGTTTCCAGAATGTGGAATTCCCTTCCAAGGGAAACTGGTTTGGCCTCTTCCTTATTGTCCTTCTCTCAGGCAAAGAATATTTCATTCAGACATACTTCGGATAACTAAATGGCTGCTGCAGAAAGTGGTTTTAAGGAGAGAGGTGTTTGTTCTCTGAAGCACTTTTAAATGGGTTTAAATTATTTTTTTGTTGGCTGTTATAACACAATACCCTGTTTAATTGTGTTTTAATATCAAAATGCACTTTGGTGTTGGCTTTTGTCCCTCTTTCTGGGTTTTATGGGGTAAGTTATAATTGAATATTGTAATCACAACCACAATTTCAGTTCCAATATAGTTTTAGCAACAATACAACAAATTATATATGAAATTTAACACATATATCCTGTCCCAAAAGTTCTACACCTCCAATGAAATGCCAGTTGTCAGTTTGCCAGAATCTGGAGGCCTGTATGTTTCTCACCACTGCTTTAGAAATTAACATAATATGGCATTATTCTTTTCCTTTATATGATAAATGATGTTTGCATTACTTTATTCCTGTGAACTAGATATACTGCATTACAATAGTCATAGCTGCTAGAGCATGGATTAAATATAATCTGGATGATATTATTTGCCTGACCTACACATTCCACTAGGACCTCTGTCAAAACCTTATTCAAATAAATACAACTCAATACTTGTGCAGCTATCATTTCAATAAGACTACACACATAACTTGTAGACTATGCCTTGAGGAGATAAATGGTTACCATATATCATTTTAAAAGAGATTTTAATTCCTGAGATTTAATTGTTTTTAATTATTGTGTTGTTGTTGTTGTTTTGCTTTTTTTTCTTGATTCTCTTTTTTCTTTTTGCATTTTGTTGGAAATTTATGTGAAGCTTGGCCAAATGCTTCTCTTACCTTTGCAATCTGTGTTTGCTTTGTAGGATGATATGTTGGAATTTAGAGAATTTTTCATGGGGGGAGGGTATTACTACCTTTCATATGAAGTGACAGAAGACAATTTCCATTTTCTCTGGTCCCATCCTTTCTCAGAGTCTTGGCAGCCATCTTACAGTGCTTCAGGAATGATACTGATTCAATGGTATCTTAATGCAGCATCATTCCCATTGGGTTTCTGCTGGGAAATAAAAACAAGATACCATCAAGCTGCATGAGGAACCCTAATATCATCTGAAGTGGAAAAAATGTTATTTTATAATTTTAAAAAAGGGGGGGTTAAAGAAGCTTACTATTTGCAGATTTAGCTGTAACATACTATTATCTTTGTACAGTCTTTCAGAACTATTTCCTGTCAGTTTTCATCCAACACAATCAGTATACTGTAAATGCCTAAGCAAAAATACTGGGCACTGCATTAATTTTATGGATGCTTTTTTTGTGTTTACTGTTGTTATCAAATTGTTCTGTAAAACTTGCTTCAGCTTATGATATTTTAACATACCATTAATAACCCTGAGTTTATTGAGGAAAGACATGTCATATTTTAAAAAATAAATAAAAAATAACTAGCACAATGACAGTATTGAGCTGGACTGAAGCCCTTTACTTCATTGGGAGTAATTTTGTATTTCAGCATTATGTAATTCCCTGACAGAATTCAGGAAAAGTTGTATGTGATATTTCTAAACATCTAGTATGGTTCTAATCAGTGGAGCCTAGTAGTTCCTAGGTAAGTGGGAGAGTGAATCCACCTTGGTTTTCAGTCCAAATTTAAAGAAGCTATGCATGGCACTGAAGCTAATTTAGGGATAGGAGTCAGCATTTTGGATAGTGCCTTTAAAGTGTGACCTAAAATCTAGCATGGGATCCAGCATGAATTCACTTCCCCACCAAAATAGAAGCTGCCAGTAATCATTGGATCTAAATTCTACAGAAAATGACCATGCAGCAGTCTCTTGGTGGGTTCTTGTTTTATTTCTTCTTAAAAAAATGAATCAAGTTTCATATTTATAATTTTTTTCCTTTTCCTTTTTTCCCCCCTCCAGTGGTTCTTCAAGTGTGCAGCCTTGTCCTTTATCCAATCAAGTTCATCGAAACAGTCAATTTGAGAATATACCATGAGTTCAACTGGGGTTATGGCCTTGCCTGGGGTGCAACTATATTTTCATTTGGGGGTGCCATACTTTATTGCTTGAACCCCAAGAACTATGAAGACTACTATTAAAGGAAGCTACTTTTTTTAAGGAAATGAATAACATAAGGATTGATCTGTCTTTTCTAACTTGGTGTTTTTAGAACTTTTGTAGAGTGTCAGTCTGCTATATTGATTTATCAACCTTTACCTTTTGGCTACAACTACTGCAAGTAGCTTTTAAACATGTTGTTAAATGAATTACTGAAAACTACACCTGCTGATCAGACCGTAAGCAAACTATGGAAACTGCTGATATGTTATAAGGAAAGATCAGCACCATTGATGGATGCAGATGGCCTCAGCGTTCATGAGAAAATTAGATGGAATGAAATGTAGGCTACCTGCATTGGCTGTAATCTGCAAAGGAGTTGCTGGAACAAGAATAATGTAGAAGCTTATTTATATTACATATGATTCAAACATTGTAGTGAGTCACCAGCCTCTTCCTCCATGTTGTATTGGCTCTTTAGGATTCTTGTTGAAATAAATCTCTAAGGAACCAGATGATGAGAAGAGTGAAGATAAATAATTAATATGTACATTCAGCAACTTTCTGGCAACACAAGCTTGTACATTTGGCAGTCCACATTTTTCAGCCAGTTGTGGTAAATCAGGAAGTCAGAATGTGGAACATATTCTTCAAATTATGTGGTCGGACATTATGTCTCAGATCTAACCAATTATGGGGAAATAACACGAAGAATCACACTGAAACTGTTGACTCCTTCAAGAGAATAAAAGAAAGTAAGAGACATGCATGCACTGCATTTTCCAGAGCATATTTTGATTTCAAAACACTGCGGTAAAGTTTTCATAAGCAACATTCCCACTATTTTTATAGAAGATGTTTATTCGTTATTGCTATGAAGATAAAAGTATACAGAAAACATATGATATTCCAAGCTAATACTTTATTAGCTATAGAAAATGTTCTAATTAAGAATCTAAATTTTCAAGAGTCTTCTCTGGGTATTGAGTTCGCTTGACATATTTTAATGAGTCCCTTCCTGTAATGTGTTGCATCTTGAATTGCTTGATCTAAATCTTGATGTGCCATCCACTAAAATTTTAGGTGAAGATGAACTGTGGTTTTATTCCTGCAAACCTAGAGAACATGATATTGACTGCATTTTGTTATTGTGCCAAATCATAAATACTTGTAATGGGAAAAGCTACTGTGAGCCTTATGTTTTCAGTCTCTCACCCACTCAACAGCTGTACGATAGAAATCAGAGGTTTTCAGCTCTAACTCCTCTTTTAGGCCATATTGACAAGCTGTGGTTAATCTTAAATATGGTTGCTCAAAACAACCCACTTGCAAATCATGGAGAAGGAGATGGTTGATTTCGATAAACTATAGTTAAATTTAGACACAGTTTGGAGCCTGGATCTAGTGCCAAACGGTGCTTTATCAAAAATTGAAGCAAAAGCTTCTATTTGTTCACTGTAGCCACAGTAAAGGAGGAGAGGAGAGAAGGGATACAAACCTAAGGTTCACAGAGTAAAGAAAAGCCACCATTTATCATGATGTCAAACATAAAATTAATTCATTTTGACACAGGCACTACAGTGGTGATGTACATCAGTATAAAAGACAATGTAACAATTCCTGTATTGTTTTAAAAATTGAAAGGTGACCTGGAAGAAATGTAGATGAAATTTCAAAATTGCAGTTGCCCACCTGAAAACTTCTTGTCATTCTGCAGAGTGACATTTGGTTAGTGATGTGTCCATGGTTCAAAGCAATGCTCATAGGTGGGTTCCAAAGAGAGCAAAAATACGGTAATGAAAGCCTCAGTGGAAGCCAGAACTACAAAAATACTTGCTGTGACACAAGTAAGAGATTGTTTTTTATGGGTTGGGAGATTTGTCCATTTGAGAAATTGCTGTTTGCTTTAGATTTAATTTTAAAAAAAAAAAAAAAAAAGATAATCTAGTCAATGCATCCTTTCCATGTGATGATAGAGGGAAATAATTATGAAAATTATATGTTATTATCAGGATAGTATAAAAATGGTCATATTTTCTCCTTTAACAGTAATGGATTGGCTTACAGTTTATTTGCATTTATTGCTTAATTTATTGCTTCTTGAAATCATGCAGAAACTGTATGAAGTCTTTAAGACTACATTTTAAATTGATATATACAACATACCATTTATTTTTGTTTACATCATTTTACTGTATTAGGTATCTTCAATTTATTCTTAAAATAATTTTGTATGGTATATACTGTTCTGATACACAAATTTAGAAACAGTTATTTTTGCTAAATGAAAATTAAAATTGTACCTTATTATGAATGTCCTCCAAGAGCACAATCTTCAGAATGATGTAACTGCTGCTCAGTATTGTTGCTCTGCTAATACATTTCTATAGTTTCTTAATACTAAAACCTCAAAGCTATAACTATTTAATTAATACAGATCACACAGGCTGCAAGAAGTGGAGTGTTCAGCAGAACATCAGATAATAATAAATATATTTATACATATTTATACATTACTAAAAACCATGGTTTTTTTTTGTTTATTTGTTTGTTTTTGTTTGTTTGTTTTTAAACAGTAGCAAAGAATCTGATCCCTGATGTTTGACAAAAATGTTTTCCAGGTACCAGTACTTCCAATACATCCAACCCTGGATGCTGTGTATGAATTGTTAGGAGTAGCAACCACCTCCACATTCAATGCATCTATGGTAATTCTGTACAGGATGTATACTGCGTAACAAATTGTACATGTTGTCATCTCCTGCTTCTTCCTTCCCCTTAGCTGAAAGATACTGGCCATGGTAGAAAATCCTGGGAGTCTCTACAGAGAAAAAAACAAACATTTTATTCAATTCAATACCATTTCAGTTCTTTAAATTGGATAAGGCACCTGTGGCATAGCCAAAAGTGACGGGTGATGAGAGTAGCAATCCAACAGCATATTGGATTGGGTCACATTTTGCCCATCTCTGCTCTGTGCTTATTTTAAAAAAGGGAAGAGTATGTGAAGAATGAGAGAGAAATCTTCAGTTTGTTGCAGCAGTGCCTAAGGATATTTATTTGGCAACTGATAGTTGGAATGTATGCTTACTGTTGACTGAAGCCCACACAAGCCAAACCACATACAGAGGCACCACATTATTAAAGGCATGGTGTTCTAGCACTGCAAGAATGTTAAGCTCTTATTCTGATATTCAGAATTGTCAATATATAAATTTCAAACATGACACTACATAGTTTCTAACCATTGTTGAGGCCAGTCATGACTAACCTTGTCAATAATTATGCCACAGTCTCCAGTCTAAAATATGATATGTTGCTTACTTTATGCAGACGGTATGAGCATGTCTTTGTGTGAAGCACCAGTTAATAGTGGTGTGAAAGAACTGGAGGAGTTGCTGCCAAAGCAGATAATACTGGCCTAGATGAACCAACAGCTCCTCTCAAATGCTTAACTGCCAAAGGAGTAAGCAATGATACAGACATAATACCTAACTTTGTGACATAATTTAGGGTCATCAGTCCACCTGCTCTTGACTAGCTGTGTGGCAGAGACTTGCTGCCCATGCCTTTTCCACCCCATTCATTGATAGGTTTTCCTGATTCTCATTATCACAGATTCCACTACTGAACTACTGAATTAATATAATCAATTATACCAGAGAGCGAGAGCGTTTATAAGATGATGTTGAGACACAATCATCCTGAAGTTTGGGGACCAGTTTCTTGGGCCGTGGTCTTCAAGCATAAATATTGATTCTTTGTAGTGGTTCCAAAGAAGCCCATGACACAACTTTGCAATTTCAAAGTAGTAGCCTTTCAGTCAAGCCCTACTCAGTCCCACTGAATTCAGCAGAATTTCACTAAGTCAATATATTTTAGAATGCAACCTTTTTGATTCAATATTTGTCACCATGAAGCCATAACAGAAATAAATCAATTACTTTAATCATATAAGGAATTCCAGTGGACCCATGCGTATATTTTCAAATAGAAACTGGATACAGTTTGATTGATTTCTCCAATTTTGACAGTTGGAAACAGTTCTGCTGGCTATATCATATTTTTATTTCACCACATGTTCATTCATATATTCTTAGTGGATAATGTTTGCAGAGTAGGTATCACTATGTGGGATTCATACCTCAAATACACGATGGTTCTGTTCCATTGAAGTCACAGTTACAACAATATTAGCCTTAAGTGGTTTGAGTGGCATGAGTCATTTCTCTTTCTTACCAGTACCTTATCTCATACATATACTGTATTACAATAGACTAAAATGGTAACTGCTGGAGCTTGGATTAATAGATGCTAGCTATACATTTATGAGATATTCTGCACATCAGCAATGGACATTTCCATTTAAGGAATTTGTAGGACCAGTGGTGTTATGTGGGACAAGTCATATAATGGGGCACAGATCAAATTGATTGTGTGGCCTTCAGAAGCAGTATGAGATATATATTAATTCAGGATTGGATTGTGTTTTATTCCCCCCCCCCCCCATGTAAAGACTTGAGATAGCAATATGAATTAAATCAGGTTACATCTTTATTGAATTAACTTAAAAATGCAATGAGAACAGAAAGTTTAATCCTAAATAAAGTGTGGACTGACAAGAAATTGGAGACTAGGAATAAGCATAATGGCTTTCAAAACACCTGTGCTGGTTTTACCTTTGTGGTAAGGAGTACAGTCTGGATGGAGTGACTTGGGTTAGTGAACCTACAAATACTTTTTGGTGTGGGAAGGATGTTCTTGCCATTTCCTTAGAAGTTACTGTCTTGGGTGTGTGGAAGAGATGGTCTCTTTTCTGAGCTATTGTTTGGAACCAGGCTGTTGTTACCCATTTGCTTTGGAGACCACTGTTTATCAGTCTCTAGTTTCCAATTTGTTAGCAAGCTGTATTTTATTGGGGACTAAATTGCCCATGCTTGGTGCAACCTTAGTTAATGCAATAAAGATGTGGCCTGATTCAATTCCACATTGGTGTCTTGAGTCTTTGTGCCAGTCTTTGGAGAAACAATGAAGATGAAATGGGCATAAAAAAGGTCTTATGTCAACTCCTTCCCCAAGCCATGTGAGACCTGATGCCTTGTAGCCATCACTCTTAAAAGAGTGCTTACTCATCTGATGGGCATGCAAAACAGCTCCTGGCATAATGTCAGAGAGCAAGCTTTTATGTATTGATCCTTAAAAATTATGATGAGAAAATCCTGTTCACTCTATTTTTGTCATATAAATACAGATTCAAGATGCCTCATTTATACATTATTTATACATAAGTAATTCAAGCAAGAGAGCCAGTGCACTGTAGTGGTTTCAGCATTGGACTATAATCAACAACAACAAATTTGAACAAGAATAAGTTTTCAGCACTGAATTACAAGTAGGTGCAATGCAAAGCAGAAATACCTCTTTTGCTAAAAAGAAACACGTAAGTGTTTGGCTGTGTGTGTGTGAAAGATCACATTTTAATGAATAATTAATGTTGTATTCAAGTGTTAGCACCTCAGTTGTATGTGGCTTTATATCACTAACAGGATAAATACTTACATGACACGCATATTGTTTTCCCTTGTAAATGTGTGTGTGCATGCATGCACATACACTCACACGTACATGCAGAGACAAGTTGCAACCAGGGCTAGATATTTGTATTTTTAAAGCTTAAAAGTATGCCGTCCGGTGCTGGCAAGTATGTAGCACCTCTCTTGGATTTCTTGCACAACTACGTTTAGCTTTTGTAAGCGTAACATGTAAATTTTACAGACATAAATAAATATAGAGAAATCTATGTGTTTGAAATATAAGTGAGATATAAATAAATAAATAAATATATGGATTAGCATGTAGACTGTATATTATTAAACATGCAATGAAATGACTGATAAGTGAAGTTTAATCTTATGGCTAGCAATGTAATTTATTCAGACTGTATTTTTGTACAGAACAGTGCACACTAACCTATTGCCTCTCTGTGTCCTCTATGATGCCTAAAACTGTGCCTAGAGATTTCATTTCTGTCTCTTGACAATGAACAATGAAGGGTTTTTCATGCTGTTGATGGGACTAGTTTCTTTGTTTTTTCCTTTTTAAAAAAATCTTTTGTCCTAAATGTATACTACATTTTATTACATGATCCATTAAAATGTTGCTCATCTTAGTTGTGGAAAGTGATGTAAATGTACTCTTTTTTTAAAGGAAAAAGAAGAAGCAGCAAAGTGAGTGGGGTGTTTCTTTTCCCCCTTCAGTTCATAGTTTTATTACCATTTCACAACTTTTGTAGTTGACATGAAGTTGTATGTTGAAAAATAATAATAATCAAATAATAATAAAAAAATCCTGCTACATGAATGTAAGTCATTTTTGTCTTATGTACAAATTTTAAACACCACCAGTTTACTTAGATGTACATACAATATAGCTCAGTGTGTGTTGTGGAAATTATGTCAAGAGAAGCACCAAACAGTTTCTACTTTATTCTTCAGGAATACTTGATCTTCTTCCTTGAGTTTATGAAATTACCAGTGCATTAAGTTCTTCTCTTCAAGGTTCATCATATGCAGAACACATGCATACCATACATTGTATCCATAAATGAAGGTGTATTATTTATTTATTTATTTATTTATTTATGTATAATGTGGGGAGGAAAGAAAAAATGCACAAACCCTCCCGCTAATGTTCTGAGATCTACAAGCTCTGCAGAAGTTCTCCCTGTGTTTCAAAGGAAGGTCTGAAAAGGTTATTGTTATCAATCACCTGAATGTGACCAGAGAATGTGTCCTCCTGCACAGTTTTAATAACTTTCACATCTGCAAATGAATGGAAGTATAGGTCTCTCTTTATCAGAAGCACTAACCGTTAAACTAGTGGCTGCCTAGTCTGTCATACAAAGAGTTTTTAACAACTGAAACTGCTGTGAAGCTGCAGAATTAACGCCGAGTGACACCACTTTAACTGTCAAGGCACTATCCTATGGAATCCTGGGATTTGTAGTTAGTTGTGGCACCAGACCTCTCAGACAGAGAAGGCTAAATACCTGAAAATAAATTCAGGTAAAAACCCACATGCTTGCTGACATATCCTTGCCAACACTACCAAATGGATTGCTCTAGAGCTGAAGATCAGCAGGATTATGCAATAAGAGAAGGTATGGCTGTTTAAGATCTGGTCCCTTTACATAGGGAGATGATTTTGCAGCCCTCTGGTCTTGCTTGTATACAATTTGAAGGTCCAACTCACAAATGGGACAAGTACTTGTAGGATCACAGTCCTGTCAGTGGTGCAGGCCTCCTGGATCCACCCTTTGCTATTGGTACATTGGCCCTGAATCAGGCCCTTCAACCTGCTCAGTAGTTACAGGACTTCAGCTTCTGATTTGGTGATGTGTGGCAGGACTGGTCCCTGTTTGATTTTACAAAGAAGGGCTGATGGGCAGAATATGTTTGGCATGCAGGTGGGAAATCTGTATCAAGTATGCTTCCAGTTCAATAAATTTTGAATTTTTGCATAGCAAGTATGTTTTCCAACTGCCAAAATCTCTGGATTTTTCCACACTGTCTTTTTGACTGATCTTTTAATGCAGCTAAGTTTGTGCAAAACACTTTCCCTCTATTAAAAGCCACCTATACATTCTTTATAGCATATACAAGGAATAAAAGAGAAATGCCTGGCTAATTAACAAGGAGGTTTCAGGTTTGGTACACCCCGTATGCTGATGACACCCTACTCTTATTTTTCCTTGTGGATTAGAAAACAAGTAAACCAGTGCAGGGTGAACTCCTACCACTGATCTACCTTTTGACTGACTGGGAGCACTTCTGTTTTGTCTGGATAAAGCTTCAATTTGTTCACCCTCATCCAATTAATCACTGTGGTCAGACATTGATTTGGAATTGAAATAGCTTCCTTGGAATTTGATGAGGATGAAATATAACCTACAACACCTGATATTCATTGCTGACCTCTCATTCAAGTACTAACCAGCTTAGCTTCTGAGATCAGATAGGATCTAGTATCTTTATGGTATTTAGGAACAGAAATTCTGCTTCTTTCATACTCAGCATATTTTAAACATTGTTCTATAGGTTGTTCTAAGAGTTTATTCCCTCCAATGAAATGTGAAGATACTCATGTGAGCTACTGGCAATATCTTTGCTTGACCATGAATACAAATGTATATCTGCTATTACAATGTGTACTTGAGGAACTCATTTCTGTCTTCCTAGAAAAGTGTCTGTGTGCTTCTCATAGGATAAAGACAAGTTTGAGTTTTCAAAGAGAGTTTTCAAATATCAAATGGAGACTGAAATTTTACTGTTCTTCTTTCATTGCCTTGGTTGATTTGTCAGCTCTGGGAAATTGTGCTGTGCAGACTGAGGAGCCTGCTTTTGCAATCTATAAACCTGTCCTTTTCATCTCAGAATAACATGCAGACTACATGAGTCTCCTCTTCTTCCACCTTCATGCTTTTTAATGTCTTTGCCTAATAGAGAAATAAGTGATTTTGGAAAGCTGCACACAGAATTTTGTGACTTTTTGGTTGGCATAATAAAGTATTACCACAATATGAATTTTGTAATTTGCCTGATGGCCAACATGACTACTTCATATCTGTAAAAATTGGCCATTGAATGTATACAGGGTGCCTGTTGTATTGGTAAGCTAGCCATCCATGGATTGGAACTCCTGTGGATTGCCCTGCCCAATGATGGCACATGTCTGTGGGTGTGCTGCTGCCCATTGAATAATATGGATCTTGAGATTATCCACAGGGATTATGGCTATGACAGGCACAATGTAATAAGTGCATTCCTCTGTTTCTATGATGGTGTCCAGCATAGGTGTTATGTTTTCACCAAGGCCTCCTATTGGACTACACATCCTCATGTAGACTTCTGGTTGCAGACCAGCACATATCCCTTTACAGTGGATGATGCTAGAATCTCCATTTTAATACCTTTTTGCTTGCCATTTACAGTTATACTGTTGGAATACCACAGTGTTATGGCCACTGCCATTTTTTTTTTCTTATAATGTAATGTTCAGGGGTGGTTTTTTTGGTTTTTTGTTTTTGTTTTTGTTTTTTGCATCACCCTCTTTGAAATAACTCTTTTCAACCTAATCCCACACTCCTTTTATGAAATGTTCAGGAAGATGAGCTGGGTTTTTCCCCCTCTTTGAATTTTCCATCCCACCAATATACCATAATAGTGGTAAAATGCCACCTGACCTTTCTCCACCTGCCTTTTCGTTGCTTTCCTCTTTTTTCTTTTTTTCCTTTTTTTCCTTTTCTTCTTTCTTTCTTTCTTTCTTTTCTTTTCTTTTCTTTTTTTTTTCGTGAAAAGGGGCCCACAGCTGTATTCCTCAATACCTTTTTCTGATGCTGCACAGGTGTATATTGCAAGAAAGGAAAGAGATTGTGGCAATGATTAAGAGATGCCCAGATGGCATAAAGCCATGTCCCAAATCACCACCAACCCCCCAAAAGGGGGGGGGGGGAACTTGCAGGTCTGGAATAGTGCTAAAATTCAGTATAACCAATAGCAAAAACAAGCTAACAAACCAGCTATATCTAGGGGATGACTGGATGCAGTGGTGACAACGATGAAATTCCGAGCAAATATGCCCCAGACCTCCTAACACAATTTAGCAGTCCGGTGACTTCTCCAGATGCATCAAATATGTTAGGAGGTTGCAGTGCTTGTTCCTGTAATTCATGGTTTCAAAAAAACCCAATAATAAAAATCTCAAACCAATGATCATTTTGTCCAAGACTATTTTATGACAATTCTTAGCATCAGCAGCAACATTTTATTCCCATCCACACATGAGTTAGTTTTTAATTCTAGGACATACTGAAATAAAAATGCAACCTTCTTTCTTCATCCTTTCCCATGCCTCCTATTTTCATTATAATGCTATGCATCAGTGAAATGACACTTTTGCACTATAGCATTGTAACTCTAAGTTAATGCTTTTAAAAATTCAGAGGGAAGGAAAATAGCCATTCAAATCATAATTTACCTCAGCAAACCATGTCTTGTTTATATAAAATATTTGGAAGAATCCTGGGGCAATTTTAAGAGATCAGTACTAATACCCATCCCCCACCCCCCAGTGGAGTATACAACAAGGTGGCTACAAGGAATATACAACAAGGTGACTACAGCCAGCAAAATTCAAAGAGATGTATTACAAGAACTCACAATTTGGTCTAAGTATCCTAGATATGTATAATATATATATAATAGAATTGAATATCTAGAAAAGTCCAGATCCAAGTTTTTCAACTCAAAATGTTACACAGCAACCTGAAAACCTGTTTTGAGTGCAGTGGTCCCCCGGTTTACGAATCCCCCGGGGAACGAAATCCCCAGGACCCGAAACCGCCGGGACCAATAAACATCCCCCGGGATCTGAAGGATCCCCCGGGATGCGAATGAGAAAAACCGTGCGGCCCCTTTAAATCAGCCGCGCGGTCCGTCCCTTAAAGCGGTCCCCCGGGAAACGAAGATTTCCAGGTTACGAAAGGTAATCCAGAACGGATTACCTTTGTACCCCGGGGGACCACTGTATTAGGAAATAGACCCTTATAACGAAGTGTATACAGTATATACTCATGTATAAGTTGAAGTCCTATATAACTCGAGGGCAGTTTTCTGGCCAAAATAATGGATTTTGATATGACCCGTGGATAAGTCGAGGGTCAAACACTGGGCATGTTACAAAAGATCTAAAGGGGGAAACAAATCCCTCCCTACATCTCCCTCTCTGGAACTCTCCCAAGTGCCAAGGGTCATAGTCTCAGCATGTAAAAGATGAAACAAACCTCAGCACACACATTCACTTTCTCTCTCTTTCTTTGCCCATAAATCCCAGGATTCCACAGCTTGCAAAAGAGAAGACAGAAACCTCCCTCTCTTTCTTTACCCATAAATCCCAGGATTCCACAGCTTGCAAAAGAGAGGACAGACACCTCCCTCTCTTTCTTTGTCCATAAATCCCAGGATTCCACAGTTCGAAAAAGAGAAGACATTGCAAAAGGGGGACAGACCTTTCTCTTTTTCTTCTCTCTCCCCCAGGAAGGATTCCCAGGCTTATGGCTGGCCAACCTGGTCCAAGCCTGGGCATGCTCCTCCTGAGCAGCTCCTTCTTGTCTTAGCCCTGGCTGCAGGGAGGGACTGATTGGTTGGGATCTCTCTCTCACACACACACACAGAGGAAGAGAGGAGAGTGTGCTGGGGAGCAGCAGCTGAGGACTGAAACAGGGACCTCCCAAAGATCCCTGGCTGCAGAGGAAGGCGGGCACTTCTTTAAGAAAAAATTCAAGCAGCATTAACTTGTTGCCCCGTAGGTAAGTTGACCCATTATTTTAGAGTCCATTTTGGGGCATAAATTTCTCGACTTATAGTTGAGTATATACGGTATATTGCAAGATTGTATTTGCTTTTTAAATAATATTGTTCTGGTTTTTCAAGTGACTTTTTCTGAGAGTGACCTTGGGTTCCACTTTGGGAGAATGGTGGCATATAAATGAAATAAACAAATAGATAAAATAAATATAAGGCTATTGTGGTTTGATTTGTTCACCCAGTGCAGCATACCCCTCCTCTTCTAAATTATGTGTTTTACCCGTAATGTATGTATAGCCAGCAATTAAATACAAACAGTTATCATAACTGTTTTGCTTAGATGCTGGATACCTGAAAGTAAATTAGCGGGTGGCCGAAATGGGGCTTGGAACAAGATAATAATAATAATAATTTTTATTTATATACCACCTTTCCAAATAGATCAAAGTGGTTTACAAAAGTAGATAAACAAATACACAAAATATAGAAATGATTTACAAAAGCAAATAAATATCTAAATACACCACATATAGAAACAGATTTAAAATCTAATACCAAGGTATAAGAAAAAAATAAAAATATGAAAAATGCAAAAATACAAAATACAATACATAACATAGTACTAATTAAAGTATAACATGGCATATAATCAATTAACAATAATCAACTCTACCCTGGAAGAAAAAAAATACCAAAATATTAAGACCGCAATGGTGCAATTATAACAAAGAACTATAGTCCATATACTCTTACAAACCTTGTAAAACAGAATTCTTCACAATTAAAATAAAATAGACAATTAAAATAGATCAAAGCCCAGGGGAAAAAACCAAACTAAATATTACTCACTAAATTTTATAACAATGTTAATATTACCCTGGACAATATTAGCAACTGGTCTAAGGTGCCTCTATCACAAGCATGCCTCCTCTTACACAGCAGAGCTGAAGTAGTGTTCCTGGGCTCAAAGGTCTGTGAGCCGGCTTTAAGGGTGCTTCCTCTCACACAGCAGGGCTGGAGTAGTGTTCCTCCTACCAAATAACAAATCAGTTATTTGTTATTTTTATTTTTCACAGTTTTATGAGATATCTGAATTTAGTTTAGATAACTATGCAAATGAGCCAACACACAGGAGTGTCAGAAGCTATCTGTGTATACTGAGATTCCAACAGCTGACAAGAGTGAGAGTAACACAGTTCATTCTCCTTGGTAGATGAGCAACAGTACAAAAGCTTAAGATTATCTAAAGCTGTGTCCACAGCCTGTCCTATCTGTAGTTCTCAAAGCATAGCTTCTCTGGCTGTTAATTACCTGCCAATCATGTGGAACTCTTACGGGTCACACATTTCTGCTGTCGGCCTAGCATAATAATTGTACAATCCAAGCTAGGAAACAAAGGCTAAACTGTTCAGCAGGGAAGGGTAAAATGTGGCCTTTTCAAGCCAAAACTAACAAAAAGCAGAAAAATGGTGCTCTTTGTTGAGTACGGACTGTGCAGCTGACCTTAACTCTGGCAAGCATACTTTGTGACTCACAACTATTTTCCAGCTAAAGGCAGAACCTTATTTTTTTTTTAAATAAAACCTGGCAATATTTGCTCCAGCTGAGGTTAGACTTTAGAAATACATGAATGTATGTTTTCATGTGTCTGGAAACTGCTGAAATAATGATAGGTTAGGAAACAAGGAGAGCTGAGACAAAATTTGCTATTTTTTAAATACAAGCACAATGGATTTTTCAAAAAGCATTATTGCCTGCAATGTAATCTATGATTGTTGTTTTTAACTGCCAAAAATTGAATTCAACTTATGGCAACCCTATGAATGAAAGACCTCTAAGTCACCTTGTCATTAATAGTCCTGCTCAGGTTTTGCAGACTCAGGGCTGTGGCTTCTTTGAGTCTGTCCATCTGTAAAGCAATCTTCCTAATTTTTTTTCTTGCCTTCTGTCTTTGCAAGCATTATTGTATTTTCTAGGAAGTCATTTTCTCATGGTATGGCCAGAGTATGACAGCCTCAGTTTAGTCCTCTTGGCTTCTAAGAAGAGTTCAAGTTTGATTTGCTCCAGGACCCATTTATTTGTCTTTTTAGCAGCCATGGTATCCATAGATCTCTTCTTTAGCATCACATTTAAAAAGGAATTTCTTTCTATCAGTTGAACCCTTAAACTCCCCAACTGCCAAACTCAAGGAAACAGAGCAGAGCATAAGGCTGCTTGCATGAACACTTATTCATCTGAAATTAGGCAGGGTTCATTTCTTCTAGATGATACCACTGTGTCTGCAAATTCTATCCAATCAAAAACTGAATAACAAAATAAATGCATGAAAATCTGTTATTGTTATTTGTTGCTTTCCCTTTAAAGATCTAGGAGGCAAGGAATTCCTGAAGCAAGATTCTGGATTAGATGAAACGTGAATCCTGCAAGGTCATTTTGAGGTGAATTGGACTGCTTTCCAAATTATCATAACAGAGCCCCAACCAAATTTGTTCCAGGACAGATGTAGTTCTGATCTGCTTGCCTAGCACAAGATTTTTCTTCATGAACTACAATACAAGCTTCTCCTCCTGCCACAGTAGCTGAAGTGCTGACCTCACTGGATTATATATGCTAAAATGAGTCAAAGCTGTCTTTTGTATTTTCCATTCAACAACAGCAACACATTGCAGCACATTTGTCCTTCATTTTTCCAAGGACTTCAGTGAACATTAATCATTTTCTTTTGCAGATGATAAAACAGGATCCCATTAACTCCCTAGTGGGAGCAGTCGTCACATTCTGCTCCTTTCCCTGAAATCCCCTGTGAACCTTCAAAACTGACTCCAGAGGAATTCCAATGGAAAAGACTTTTAGATGGTGCAGATGGTGCTACACAGTAGGAAGGGAGGTGAAAAAAAAATCTTTCAAATTAATATACACCCTTTTATGTTGTTGGACTGGCTTTTGGTCACTTTGTTTTAAACATTAATCCTGTAACTTCTTTCCTGTTATATATATACACTGGATGAACATGATTCTTCATTATATGCTAGTAGAAATTTTTAAGCAGTTTTATTGCAGATGTTTTACTGCAGTAAATGAAGAAAAGTTGCAAATGTAGCTGTTTGGCCATAAAGCAAAACAATATCCCAAACCATTTTGTTTTGATATCTTTAGATGGACAGCCAAAAGGTGCAAAAATATAATAATAATAATAATAATAATAATAATAATTTATTTCTATTTCCCAGGCGGGATTCCAACAGCAATATATTATATTAAATTTCACCCCACGCCCTGGCTTCTTCATTAGGGCAAAATGGTAAAACAGGCAGACAGATAAAGAAAAATGATAGTATTGTGTTTTCAAGTCTATCTTGTTGCTTTGAAGTCTTACAGGAAGTGTCTGTAGACAAAGAGTTAATGTTCCTTGCAGGACGAAATATGCTCTCTCTCTCTCTCTGGTGTCTGTTGGTGTGTTTGTATGATTTAAAGATAGATATCACAGTAGATCGAGTATCTTGGCTTAGCCAAGAATGTTTCACTTGCCATTCCACATAAGTGACACTCCCTTGTCATTTGTCTTAAAAACAGATACTCGATGGCCCGATCTAGACGCGCCAAAAGAGGCACGTCTAGGGCCAAAAAAGGCACAACTAGGGTTAGGGAGGGCACAGCTTCTACACCCTCCCTAACCCTAGCACGTATGGGCGCCACCATTTTTAAATGGTGGTGTCCACATGGGCACACCATGATGGCGTCATGGCGTGCGCAGCTGCTAGATGCGCTGCACACGCCGTCACACTTTTGCGCCGTGGGAGGGTACCACTACACATACCATTAGAGTACATTTAGGCTTTAGACCAAATTTAAGTTATTGGTTTCTGAACTCAGAATTAGTTAATCCTCAGGAAATGTTCAGACATTTAGTGAAGCATAAAGATGTTTAGGGTGGCAATATGACCTATGTTCATGGTAGCTCCCAATACTATCCACACTTATCTTATTGGAGTTCAGTAGGGCTAAATTCTGATCAGACAAACATTGGATTGCTCTGTTAGTCTTACAGATGGGGTGGAAAACATGAGCATGGTTTAATAAATATGTTCTGTCTACAAATTCCTAGGTCCTCCAATGAGACTGTATGGCCAATTTCATTCAGACACTGCACTAGAGGACCTAGACATTCAGAGAGAATATACTTTTCTAGGTATTTGCACATCCTCCGGCATAGTGTCTGGCAGATGTTGACCACAGACTTGAGCTGGAGGACCTAGAGCAGTGATGGGGAACCTTTTTCAGTCCACATGCTGGAGGCAGGGCTTCCAGGATGAGACCCCCCCCTCCACGCACTTTCCCCAGCCTCCAGCTGTCTCTGAGAGAAATCTAGAATCTGGAGTAGGTTCAGGAGGGGAGGGCTGCAGTTGTGCACCATTGCTCCTCCTCTTTCTGCCCTTCCCCCAGCTCCAGCTCTCTCTGAGAGTTGCATGCCCATTCCTCCTCCCGCCTGATCCTTCCTGACCCCCAGCTGTCCCTCCAGAGACAGCTTCAGTCTAGGAAAGGTCTCTGGGGAGGAGCAACTGGTGTGCTCCTCCTGCCCCCCCCCTTTCATGGCCTCTAGCTGTCTCAGAGATGCAGTTGAAGGTCAGGAAAAGGCTGGGGGGAGAGCCAGAGGCATGTGCCTGTGGTTCCTTCTCCCGAGTGCCATTTTCTGGCTTTCAGCTCTCTCGGAGAGCTGGAGGCTGGGGAAAGGCAGGGAGGAGTAGGAACGGGTATGCACGAGCCTGTTCCTCCTTTTCCCTGGCCCATGCTGGGTGAAATGGCGTTGCGTGCCATAGGTTTGCCATCACGGACCTAGAGAGACAGATGTATACTGTAGGTTAAAAAAAAAAAAACTGTTGTTGTTGTTGTTGTTGTTTTTAGTTTTCCCAATTTCATTGGAGTCCTGTACTTCTAATCCCAGTGAATGTGGAGGGCTCACTACCAAAACAAAATATCTAGGCATTACAAAAAAAAGAAAGATGCTGCTGGCATAGACTTACTAGTAGGCCAGCAGAAATACTGTATATACCCATGTATAAATTTAGAAATTTAAGTAAAAAAATTGACCCAAAACAACTTAGTCATCCAAGGGTCAATGTACGTATTATACTTTAACTCTTATTTAAAAACAGGAACTATCCTCTGGTGAAAGGAAAGAGTGTAATCTGTCCTGGAATCACTGACCTCAATCTACTCTCTTATCCACTCAGCCTTTAGTGTGAGCATAAACAATAACACCTGCTGAAATTTTGTAAGTTCTGTGGCATTGTTTTCCTTTGCTTCATCTTTTAGATCTTTTATTGTATGCCCCTAAATTTTAGCCTCGACTTATCCACGCGTCATATCAAAATCCATAATTTTGGCCCAAAAAACTGCCCTCGACTTAAACATGAGGTTGACTTGTAATCAAGTATATACAGTACTTTAAAATATACCTTCTGTGCTCTACCTAAATAGTTAAAATGTCCCTGCTATTTTTTCATTAGCACTTATTTAGGTGTTTTGAGCATGTAGGAAAATGCTGTATAAATATTTGTTCTTAAGAATGAACCATGGAGTAGACAGGTTACTTCCAGTTCTTTGGCTTATTTTTAATTCCGTAGAAGAGGATTTTTAAAATCCACTTACTAGTGAACTAGTGCTTCTGTCCTGAAAACTGATAATTTAAATTGGATTTTTTTTTTGTCTTCCAAGTTGATTATAATTGTTTCTTCAGTGTTTCAGCATAATGGTGTTGCAATGTGATGAAGATGGAAGTTGTAAAAATGATTTGCAGTGTCACACACAAATTATTCCAAAATTTAGCTGCCACTAAAATAGCCAGTTAGTTAAAGAGCAATAGAAAATAAATGGTTTACAAAAGAAAGAAAACAGCATCAACTTCATGAGGGTGGGAAAGGGTTCTACAAAGAGATGGAAAATATTGTTATTTGCCCTGGAACATAACAATATAATGCTGTTCCAAAATATAAAGGATAAAATTAAATGGATCCAAGGTAGAAACTAAAGAAATAGATTTGCACACGACTGCTTATTTTGATGCTGGATCTGAGACAAGAAGGATATGAAAAGCAATGAACTGCACATCTCATTATTATTTATTGGGCTGTTTGTGCATATTTGAATCAGTCTTTCTATATATTGCTGGCTTCAAAGTATGCTCGGAGAATATTAATGCAGTTCATCAGAAATATGACAACCAAATGTGAAGAATGTACTTCAGATAAGAACATGGTCAAACATCAATATAACAATAAGCTATGAATAGCCAATTGGGCAATATTTATTTCTGTATTTCTGTATTTATTTATTTGAGTAAAACAAAAATACCTGGTGAGGTCTGCAACATTAGGTACCTATGGAGACCTGTACCTCACTTATACATATGTAGTCGTACACACAAAAACTTGAAGACAATGTAGTGCCAAATAAGGGGTATAATGTAGTGCCAAATAAGACAATGTAGTGCCAAATAAGGGTGATAAGAATATGGTAGACTCCCAGGATCTCAGGATGGGGCAAGACAAATGTTGCTTTTGCCCAAGGCAGCACACACATTGGCCTAGAGTTGGAGTGGGTGACTATGGGTGCATCTACACTATAGAAATAGTGTAGTTTGACACCACTTTAACTGTCATGGTAGCATCCAACAGAATCCTGGGATTTAGAATTCTTTGGCTGAGAAAGCTAAAGACTTTATAAAGCTACAAACCCCAAGATTCCATAGGATGGAGCTACAGTATTTAAAGTGGTGTCAACTGCATTATTTCTATAGTGTAGATGCATCCTGGGGGAGACTGCGCGGGCCTGCATTAGCACCCCAGGAGATCATGGAGGGCTGCATTCTCATCATATGTATGTATGTATGTATGTATGTATTCTCAAATGCCCTCAAACATCTTCTAGGAGCTTGGGTAAATGTCTGCAAATTTGGGGGGGGTGGGGTGGGGCTCCTGCATTTAAGCATTGGAGAGACTTTTTTTTAAAGTGATAGGAAGTCACTTCCTATTCGTTCCCTGTTGCAGAAAGAGGCCCTGGGAGCCACAAAAATTGCCCTCGCAATCACATGCAGCCTATGGTCCACCAATGACAAGTGACACAGAAAAGATTATTAGTCAGAGAAAAATGAAGCCAGAGAGTAGATAGTGCTTCTTCGAAGGTGAAAGTGGTGGAAAAGGCCTGACTCAACTTCAGGCATCTGCTGTAAACTGAGCATTTGTTCCTGGTACTGGGATATTCGAAGTTGCATGGGTATACCATATAAATAATTAATGAGCAAAAGTGATCTAGAGTTTATATCTGCTAGTATATTTGCTAGTACCAACTAAGGAAAAACAGTATTAGGCCAAAGTTTCCCCTTGAACTTTGTTCAAAGTATAGTTTGCAAAAATTGGATCACACATATCCTTCTCCTGCGCTGAAGTGGCAGAGACAGTCCTGATAGGCATCTGTTGTCCCACTTTTTAAGCTGCTTTTAAAGTGTACTAATTTCTCTTTCCTCTTATCTTGTGATAAAATTACCAGCTTGGTAGATGAAGGGAATGCTGTAGATATAAGTATATCTTGATTTCAGTAAGGCCTTTGACAAAGTTCCCCATGACATTCTTGCAAACAAGCTTGTAAAATGTGGGCTAGACGAGGCAACTGTTAGGTGAATTTGTAATTGACTGACTGGCCGAACCCAAAGGGTGCTCAACAATGGTTCCTTTTCATCCTGGAGAGAAGTGACAAGTGGGGTGCCACAGGGTTCTGTCGGCCCAGTGCTATTCAACATCTTTATTAATGACTTGGATAACAGAATTGGGAGGATACTTATCAAATTTGCAGATAACACTAAACTAGGAGGAGGACAGGATCAAAATTCAAAATGACCTGAATAGACTAGAAACCTGGGCCAAAGCTAACAAAATGAAATTCAACACAGAGAAATATGGTTCTGCACTTAGGGAGGAAAAATTAAATGCACAGATATAGGATGGGGGAGATCTGGCTGAATGAAACTACGTGTGAAAAAGATCTAGGAGTCCAAGTAGACCATAAGTTGAACATGAGTCAACAGTGCGATGCGGCAGCTAAAAAGGCCAATGCAGTTTTAGGCTGTATCAATAGAAGTATTGTGTCTAGATCAAGGGAAGTAATAGTGCCACTCTACTCTGCTTTGGTCAGGCCCCACCTGGAATACTGTGTCCAGTTCTGGGCATCACAATTCAAAAAGGATGCGGAGAAACTGGAGTGTGTCCAAAGGAGAGCAACTAAGATGGTGAAGGGCCTGGAAGCCATGCCTTATGAGGAGCGACTTAGGGAGCTGGGCATGTTTAGCCTGGAGAAGAGAAGGTTAAGAGGTGATGTGATAGCCCTCTTTAAGTATTTGAAAGTGTGTTATATTGAGGAAGGAGCAAGCTTGTTTTCTGCTGCTGCAGAGACTAGAGCACAGAACAATGGATGCAAACTGCAGGAAAAGAGATTCCACCTCCACATTAGGAGGAACATCCTGACAGTAAGGGCTGTTCGAAAGTGGAACACACTCCCTCGGAGTGTAGTGGAGTCTCCTTAGAGGTCTTTAAGCAGAGGCTGGATGGCCATCTGTCAGGGATGCTTTGATTAGGAGTTCCTGAATGGCAGGGGGTTGGACTCTTCCAAATCTATGATTCTATGATTCTATGATTGTCAGTTCCTTCTTTTGTCCCCAGCTTACTTCAGTTGCTACAAACTGAGTTCAAAGTGTAAAAGTAGTTTCCACACAATTAACTAAGCAGAAGGAAGAGGAGGGGTCAGAATCTTGCCTTTCCTTTTAGGTCAAGGCAAAAGCAAACTGCTGCAGCCTCTCCTAGTTCATCTGTTCTGCCTCATTAACAATTTTTATCTCCTTGATCACACTCTGATGTTGCTTGACAACATGCATCCCAGTTTTCATCTATGAAAAATTGGAAGGTATGGATTATGTCTGTCTTTAAGTGCATGTTTCTTAACCTTGATGGATTTCAACACATTCGTTTTACTGCATTCATTCAGCAAATTTATTCAATTTATTCAGTTTAACTGCCTTGCATCCCACAGTGGGAGAAAGGCAGGGGTATCCATTAAATAAACAAACACTAGAAGTGTGCTTCAATCCTATCACCTTCACAGGCATGCTAGCTGGAAAAAATGGGAATGACCCTTTTCCATGGCTGCTTCAATTTTGTGGCTCTGCCTTCTGCATGCTGGCTTTTCATAAAGTGAAGATATTCCTATTTCAGAAGGCCTTTGTGATTTTGCTACTTTACATAATTGTTTTCCTGTTTTAGTATGCTTTAATGTTTCATATGGTATTAATTCTATAGAAATATTATATAAATAATATTATTTTAAACCCTTGTAAAAAAAATTAGCTATATTTGGTTTTACTTTGAGCAGTTTTATATTAGCTTGTGCTTTCAGGAAATGTGGAGATCATCCAAATTTAGAAAAATACTCCACAGGTCAGTGGAGGTACCTCTTTTAGGAATATACCTTAATGGAAGTCAACTGTAAATCCCAAGACCTCTGCCATCCCTCCACCCCCACTCCCACCCCCCACCCCCATCACCAAAAGAGCATCTTGTTAAGGGCCAACAGCTCTCCAATTTTCTATCCTAATTTATTATTAATAGCATGAAACACTGAATAATAATAGCAATAATTCAATATAGTTAGAAGGAGACAGGAGGAGCTGCAGTGCAATGTTATCCTTTTAAAGGACCTCAAAAGGCAAGCATTTTAAATAGGGTAGTCCCTCTATATTGGGGTGCAGTTTTTGAACCCTACTTTTGTGGCCTGTGAAGCCCTTCATCACTGCCCCAATTCCCCAACACCATTTTTTTTCAAAATGCAATTTTAAGGCTGAAAATTGTGCCAAAAGCTTCCCTCATCTGTGCAAATATGCAAAAAGCACTCTATGACCAACCTAGAACCCCCCTCAAATACTCCCACTTCTCCTCCAAAATGGTGACAAGGAAGTCATGACCTCATATGGTTGCCCACCCCTGCTCTATACTGTTCTAGAAATCCAGAATATCCTATTCCCATCAGCTTTACTTAGCAATACATCCCTGTGTCATATTTAAAGATAGCTACCAGTAACTATTCTCTAACTCATATGAATATTTATTTATTTATTAACATCATATATATATATTGCCTTTCTCCCAGGATAAGAACCATGGAGGCTATGTTCCAATAATTCTGGTATCTTTCACTCTCACATGTAAAATGTCACTTTGTCATAAATTCATGTGTCCTGTTTACTTCTTCTACCATATCTGTTTTTCAAAATAAGTAATTGTTCTTTTTAAGCTCTGCATTAATTTGTTCATGGATGGTATAATTCAGGCTTTATGTTCCTGTTGCCATTCATTTCATAGTTCATGGCTTTTTTTTCCTAAGGTAGACCCCACTTATTATTTGAGAAAATACACACTTTCCCATACTGCGACGTGCCATAGATATGCCATAGGAATTTTGCAATCAAAATTCCACATATACAGTACTTTTAAAATAATTTTAAAATAACAACAACACATAACTTTATGCTCTGTGTTACAATGTATTCAAAGATAAACATAGTGGCTTTAAATCAGTTGATAGTCCCAACTGGAGAAGATCCATCAAATTCATGAAAACCTGGTAAGCCAAACCTTTTGTAAATGCCATTGATTCAATGAGTCTACTCTAAGAATTGGATTTAGGCAGAAATACTCAACATTGTAGATGTGTAAATGGAATCCCTTCACAGAAGTCCACATAGAGAATGGATTCTGTGATCAAAAAATCAAGAGGACTCTGTTTCTGTTCCATTGTATAAGAGCAGGCAACATTACAAGCCCTGCATGAATACTTAATGCCTTGAACTGTACAGCATGTTCATGAATGAAACTGAGCTAACAAATTCTTCTAGATTTGTCAGTATATTGATGTTTGAAGTATGGAATAAATATGTACTGATATTCTCTGAAATTCTCATGAATTACCTTTATGAGAGAGGCAGATCCTCTGGTTTTCCATATGCGTGATTTATGGTACCAACTGTATTTATTTTAAACCAATGTTTAATGCTACCTGCATAGCAAGAAATCCATGGGCTTGGAATCTGTGTATACAGCTGTTACCTAGCTACTATTTCACCACAAAGGAACTTACACCTGCTCCAGGATACCAGTTTTTGCTTGGAAAAATATTTAACTGCCTTTACAACTGCATTTGTCACAAGATGGAATCTTGCATCAACCCAGTAAATTCAACATTTACATACATGATAGCCAGCATCAAGAAAATGCACACAAAAGAGCTAATTCTTGGGCCTCAGAATGGAATCACCTTAGATAATATCACAATAGCACAATGATGAAAAACAACAATACTTGCAATGTATCACAATATTTGATGATGTTTGTGTCTTGTGTGCCTTCAAGTTGTTTCTAATTTATGGTGACCCTAAACCTATCATCGGACCTATTTTTCTTTGCAAGATTTGTTCAGATAAGGTTTGTCATTGCCTCCCCCGGAAACTGAGAGTATATGACTTGCCCAATCGGTTTCATGACCTGGGAATCAAACCTTGGTCTCCAGAGTTGTAGTCCACCATTCAAATCACTATGCCACACTGGATGATCTCATGATATCTCACTGATTCCCAGATTCTTGGGTAGAACTGAATCACTGATGGCCCAAATCACCCTTTGGTAATACCTGTTAGACTATAAAACTGAGGAGGAGGAGGAGGAGGAGGAGGAGGAGGAGGAGGAGGAGGAGGAGGCAATCAAACACTAGGCCTATTGATAAACCTATATAAATCCTATATAAAGCCCCTCCTCTCATCTGGTCTAGTAATGATACATAGATGAAAGCAAAGTAGACGTGTGTTTCTGGGTAATCAGATAAATTAGAAAACCAAACAGAATGGAGCTTTGGAAGATAAACATGAATATTTTACATGGACATTTTATGTAAATATATGTGAACTAGATATTTCCTCTCCTAAAACTGGCAGGTTTGGATTAATTGTATTTATGATTGTGCCACAATAACTTTGTGAGTATTGTTCCAACTATTTTTAGCATATCACTTTCACATTTAACTGGCTTTTCTGTTTTAATATAGAACAGTTTGTGAGTTATGAGTAAAAGCTAACAGGATTTCAGAGTGCAATTGGGTTATACTTGGAGTTTCTTCACAGAACTAATAAGGACTTTTAAAAAACTACAATTATAATGTCAGTGGGAGCATTCAAAGTAATCCCAGTGCAACTTAAACCTGTCTATTCATAGAGATTCCCTGTCATCCCACAACTAATTTATTCTATTATAAGATGAAAAATGTATTTCTTTTGCCAGGGGGCAAAATGCACACAGCAGTGCTTTGTAAGGCCGTAGTGTTAATGAAATATATTTTTCTGTCTCAAAGCCATTTGGATTTACTCTTTAACACTGAAAGTATAAGAGGAGCCAGAGCTACAGGCAGCCACCAATTGCCCTGCATCCCAGCAGCCCTCTCCCAGAGTGCAACTGCAGAGGAAGAAGAGCCAGAGCTACAGGAAGCCACCAACCACCCTCCATCCCAGCAGCCCTCTCCCAGAGTGTATCTGCAAAGGAGAGATCATCAGGCAGCAAGCCAGCTGAGAGAGACCCAGCCAGGAGACTGAACTTCCCCTTCTCTTCCCTTCAACATTGTGACTTGAGAATGCAGCAGCATAATGGCAGTGAGAGGAGGCAAGGCCTGGTCTCACTGCCCTTAAAAGGCTACCCTTCCTTCTCTATTAGATCCCTCATGCCTTGTGGTGTTTAGGTAATGTTACCAAGCACTGTTGGCTATTGTTTTTCTACTCTTGTCCTTGTTATATTCTCTTCTATTGATTATTGGATACTGAATCCATTCCTTCCCATGACTTGTACGCATCTCTCCTAACCTGATCCCTATTCGACCTCTTCCCATCTCCCAGCTTCCATTCTTCTGTTCACTCTGGAACTGTCACTCTGGTGCTCTGAAAGCAACTGCAATTCGCAATCTTTTTCTCTCAAGATCGTTTAACCTTCTTGCTCTTACTGAAACCTGGATCCCAGCCCATGATACCACTACCTCTGCTGCCCTTTCTTTTGGTGGTCTTCTTTCAACCACACAAGTTGCCCCGAGGTTCAAGTAGGAGGGGTTGGTATCTTATTGTCTAATTCCTGCCAGTTTCAAGTTCTTTCTCCCCCCCCCCCCCAGCTATTGTTTCTCTTCATTTGAGTCTCACTCTATTTGACTCTTCTTTCCTTTACAGCTCCAGATTGCTATCATTTATAGCCCTCCTGAGCCAGCTACCCAGTTCCTCTCGGACTTTGCATCATGGCTGACTTTTTTAATGTCAGATGTAGTCCCTCCTTTGATCCTAGGTGACTTTAATATCTATCTTGACGATCCCAACAATCCTCCATCATCTTGCCTTAGCTCTCTGTTAGCTTCTTTTGGTCTTCAACCTCATTCTAACTCCTCAACCCATTCTTCTGGTCACTGTCTTGACCTAATTCTTGCTGCTAAGTGTGTCATTTCTGACTACTTGGCATCTGATTTTCCATTGTCTGACCCTCATTTAGTTTCTTTTACTCTTACTTATATCTCACCTCCTTGTCATACTGCTCAGTGCAATTTTTGTGATCTTCATTCTGTTAATTCTGACCATCTCAGTCAGACTTTGAATTCTTCTCTCTCTTCTCTAGATCTTGGGGACTCTGCTGATTCAGCAATGTCTTTATTTAATTCCACTCTTTCTTCAATTCTTGACAGCTTTGCCCCTGTATCTGTATGTGTGTCTTCCTCCATGACTAGGCCTCAGCCCTGGCTTACTCCCACTATTAGGTTCCTCCAGTCTTGCTCTCGAGCAGCCGAACATCTTTGGAAAAAGTAGAGGGAGTGGGCCAATTTCATTCGTTATAAATTCATCCTCTTATCCTTTTTACGCGTTCTGTCTGTGGCAAAGCAGAACCATTATAAACTGTTGATCTGCACCAACGAGAGGCACCTGCAGCACCTGTTCTCCTGCTTCAGTACATTGCTAAAACCTTCCTCTCCCCCTGCCTTCTCATCATTTTCCCCCATTGAACTGCATGCTAATGGACAATAGAAGTTTGGAAGTAATTCAGGGCATTCTTTCTGTGATGCCTTTCTTGAGAATTCTATATGCTCAGCTATTCTGAACTATTTAACAGAGGTGGAATAAATGATATGCCTTGGGACATCTCTCCACATGCATTTCAGTGGCTAAGCTAGAGGCTTTCATTCAATATATGTTATCCAGTAGATATATATCCTCTAGAGAATGCATAGATGGCTCAGCAAGTTGTACAGGAGAAAATCGATGTAAATGGCTCACCTAGGACTATCTGCAGTACCATCTGCATTGGCTTAAAGGGACAAATTGGTATTTAAGAGAGTTTGTTTCCTACTGTGCATTCTCTGTTTGTTTCATGCTTTATTTTCCAGCTCTACAAGCAGAAGTCCAAAATCCCTTAAAGAGCACAGTTTGGGGGACACCGTTTGGGGACCACTGTTGCATGCTTTATTATCCTGCTCTACAAGCCGAACTCCAAAATCCCTTAAAGAGCACAGTTTGGGGACCACTGTTTTAGAATAATTTATTGTTAGAACTGTGCATAGTCTCTTTGGTTTCCAGTGTAATTATATGCAATACATTTAAATACTTTAGAAATTGTATTAAGACAGATTTATTACAAGATAAATCTGTCTTAATACAATTTCTAAAGTATTTAAATATATTGCATACAATTGCCCCTGACCCCAAGAGTCAATTGGCTTACACATTGTAAACTGCTTAGGGAGTACTTAACTGCACTGATAAGCAATACAGAAATGTACTTGCTAGTGCTATTGCTCTGATCAAATCTTGCCAAAAAACCCCCCATAGCTTTGCCTTAGGGTCACCATAAGTCTGTAACAACTTGAAGACACCAAACGACAACAACAACAATGTAGAATTTGGGATATGTAAAAAAAGACATGGACTGGGAATAAGTATATCTATTTCTAATTTAAGTTTTGGGCTTGCTTTTAATGTTAACCGATTCTTGATGTTTCAATATTCTGTGAAGTACTCTGAATTGTTGGGGGGAAATGACAGGTTGACAGTCAAGGAAAAAAGTATGTACACTGGAACAGATCCAGACTTGTTTTGTGAACAAAAGAAGTCTTGTTGGTAGGAGTTTATCACATGGGAGGGAAGGACCCAAATTCCATGCATAAATGGGGTTTAAATCTAGGGAAATCCCACAAGAACAGGATTGTTTTGAGACAATATCGCCCAAAGTAAGCATTAACGCCACATTAACCTGTGTAAAAAGCTGCAAAATCATGCCATTTTTTTTTAACTTCAGGGAAATCTTGAAATTAAAATGTGGCACAATTTTACCACTTTTTGTATGGGTTAATGTTGTATTAATACTTAATTTGCATGACATAACTGAAAACAATCCCACTATTGTGGGATATTCCAGGGATTAATACCCCATTTATCCATGGGATTTGGGCACTTTGCCTCCCATGTGATAAACTCCTTAGAAGGAACTAAGTCCAGTGGAAGATCCTAACTGGAAGAAAAAGACAGTGGAACAAGTTTTGCACATTCCACCTTTTCCCTGCATCCATCAATGGCACCTCACACATTCTCCTCACCCCGCCTTGGAGATATATGTTTTTCCCTGGAGATATATGTAGGAATTCAAGAAGTGCAAGTTCAGCTATATATTATGTTTTGTTAACTGCAATATAATGCAGTCTAGATTAACTGCAAAATGATGTTGTATTTTAAAATATCTTCAAGGCACTTGGTAGTAGATATTCATTTAGAGCCATTATTTATAGGCTTCATCTAAAGATGGTGGTGGTAGTGGTGAGATTCTAGTTCTTCTTTTCCTTTAAAAACAAATTAATCTGATTTGTTTCTTAGATGCTACACAATAAACAAGAGCCTTGGTCATTTTTCTCTCTCCTTGCAAGCAGCAGACATATGCTGAATCATAATAAATAATTCACTTGATCTTGATGTTTTTGTATGAGCCAATTGCTAAATGCTAGAGGCTCCCTTGCTCAGCCATTCACCCTGTCCTGCTTCAGGTCAAAGGGAGCAGAAAAAACAGATCAAAAGTGGCAATCCAATCAGGACCAGCATGGCTTCCCTTTCTCTTCATTTTAGCCAGCTCATCACATTAAATTATTCATGTCATGCCAAGTCGCGTTAAAGTTTGGAGTTATCTCAGTTTGACTGTAGACTCCTACAAACATTTGCAAAGGGAAATGGTGATTTCTATTACCTGCTGTGAAGGGTTAGGTAACACAAGATTCTGCAGGCTTATGGTATTTTGGTAGCTATAGACCATAGTATAAATCATAAATATAGACAAGCCTGCCTTCAGTCTATGTCAGACAGGACCTTTTATTTAATGCTACTGGGAAAAGGAGAATGTTGGCAGGTTTCATGCTGTCATCTGGACTGGAAATATATGGAATTGAGAGGCCTCAATTATCTTCTGGTTTCACTTCTCTGTTCTCAATAATTTCCTCCCAAAGCTGCTCTCTTAGGACTTTATCACATTAGGCTCATAAGGTGCCACAATTGTATTTGTCTAGGAAATACACATTGGATAGTTGGTATAGCACAGCTCTTCCAAATCACCATGGTGCTATTATTATTTTCTAATACTTTCTGTTACTTGTCTGGGAAGAACTTTTAGGATTAATAAGAGAATAGCACAAAACATGAAAAAATTCTATCAAAATGTGTGCTCAAATGCCCTTAAAAGGTAGTATTTAAAAGTTTCTAGAAATCATCACTGTTATATCAATAAGTTTGCTCTTAAAGGTAATGGTAAAGCTAATCATTTGACATGAATGTCTAGCCGTAACTGACTGTAGTGGGCACTGCTCATCTCTGTTAGTAAACCAAAGGGCCTGCATTGTCCGAAGATGACAATGACTCCAGTGGTCATGTGGCCAGCATAACTGCACTGAATGCTGTTACCTTTCCACCAAAGTGGTACTTGTATATCTACTGGCATTTGCATGCCTTCGAACTCCTGGGTTGGCAGAAGCTGGACTAGTGATAGGACCTCACTCCATCATTCAGCACTCAGGCTTCAAACTGCCAACCTTCTGATCTCCCAGTCATCAGAACTGGCATCTTAACCACTAAGCCATTGCATCCCCATAAATTTTATTCCCTCTTACTATATTATTTTTGAAATGTGGGTTTGTTAAATGTGAGTTTGAGGTACCTGTATATGGTGGCTTAGTGGTTAAGATGCCAATTCTGATGATCAGAAGATCAGAAGGTTGGCAGTTCCAGGTCCGGGTGTTGCATGATGGGGTGAGCTCCCATCATTAGCCCCAGATTCTGCCAACCTAGCAGTTCGAAAGCATGCAAATGCTTAGAAACAGAGATGAGCACTGACCCTTACAGTCAGTTATGACTAGATATTCATGTCAAGGGACTACCTTTACCTTTATCTTTTAACACCCTGTTATTCCAGAAGTAACTAGTTACAGATAAGTTTTCATTGTAACTTTACGAACTGATATAAGAATTATAGAGTGGCCTACAGTGCATCTACACTGTACAAATAATGGAGTTGACTCCACTGTAACTGGCATGGCTCAGTCTTTTAGAATCCTGAGATCTGTAGTTTTGTGAGCATCAACATTCATTGGAAGACCAGACTAAAACTATAAGACCTTGTAAAACTATAAACCTCAGAATTCCATAGGATAGACCTACAGAACTTAAAGTGGTGTCAAACTGCATTATCCCTACAGTGTGGATGTACAACTAGTTTTCTGGGAGGAGGCATTGCATTTGTCACTTTCTTTAAATGGATAATTGAATTCTCTGTACAATAATTTCCTGTCTGAACTGCTGGAGTAGGCCAGAAGGCTACATAACAAGCGAGAAACTAGGAAGGAAATATATTAACCTAGTGGTAGACCCCTTTGGAAAGGGGTTTTGAAAAAGCAGTCCATGGACAGCATGTGGACCTCTAAGGTTATTTTGGGGGCCCAACAGCTCCCAGCCCCCTCTCAAAGGAATTTAATATTTTTGTTCCCTAAACACAGGGGCAATTTCACCTTATTTTGGACCCTGCTGGGCTGATTTAAGCCCAATGGACACAGTGGCCCCCACCACTGATCAATGTCCTGTAGATGGAATGGGGACAAATTTGTCATGTTTGTCAGTTGCCTACCCCCCACTTTTTATAAACTTAACCACAATTTCCAGTTTGATCAGTGGTGGGGGTTCAGTGGGACTGTGGTCCTCTAAAGTCCCCCAGGGGGCCACTGTGTTCTTCTAGATCCTGGCAGGAGTTTGTGAAGATTACTTCCTATTAATGGACTTTCAGTCCTCAAAATGAGCTATGCACTCAACAGGGAACAATATAATGAAGTCATGCAGAAATGAATCAGCAGCTCCCTTAACATCCTAATTGTCCAAGATCTATTGGTTGTGAAACAGCAGTTGAGCCTGGAGAATAAAAGCATGTATGTGATATTGCAGAGTATATCTCCCCAAGCAGATGCTCTACCCTTTGCTTTGGTGAGCAGGTATCAGAATTATGTGCAACGAAGGCTCATATCCAAAGATCCTGTTGTAAAATGAGGATAAAAATTAACAAATTATATTTGTTGACACTGAACAGGGTCTTGTCTCAGAACATGGTGGAGGTCATGCCATACTCTATGGGGGTCCAGTACACATGTTGTTACATAGCATGTAATTAATTTGTCTTTTTCAAAACAAAATGAACATTCAAATGACAAACTCCCAAATTTCTTAAACAAAATTTAACCACTGATGAGTTTAGGAACATTTCTAACTGCTATATATTAAATTAATAGCCATTTACCCTTTCTTAATTCTGAGTACCATCAGTGTCTTTGATTGTGACAGTACACCATCTCTGACATGTTTGTCCCCTTTCCCACAGTCATACACTTTACATTTTAGATATGACAAATGTGAAAGCAAAACATATAATATATAATTGTATATTAAACCAAACTAAAGTAAGAAAAGAGCTTGCCTATGGCAAGACACACCACCTCAGCATGATTAAGAGAAAATCTTTAATTGCAAAGATTATCCTTCTCATGTTATCTTAAAATACAAAGTTATTTGTTGATTCTGAATATTGTTCAGAATCTGGAAATTATTAGTTTTTAGAAGTTCATTTTTAAAGTGTTTATAAAGTAGCCCACATTACAATGATAAAAACAAGCAATTCAGTACATTATGTGTTACATTGCTCATTTTTTATTACTTTTTGTTACTTGTTTCAGAAGAACCTTTAGGATTAATAAGAGAATAGCACAAACCATGGAAAATTCCTATCAAATTAACTATTTAAATGTCCTTAAAAGGTAGTATTTAAAAGTATTTGGAAACAATTGCATGTTACATCAATTTTGCTCTTATTATAGCAATAGCAATAGAAAGTACATCTCTATACTGCTTATCTGTGCACTTAAGTACTCCCTAAAAGGTATATAATGTGTAAGCCAATTGCCCCCAACAAGCTTGGTACTCATTGTCATGACCTTACAAGAATGCCAGGCAGAGCACCTGGCTGTTATTAAACACACAACCTTGTGGCTTGTCAGTGAGTGGCTGCAGTACAGGCATTTAACCACTGTGCCACTTATGTTATTTTTGAAATGTGGGTTTGTTAACACACTGTTACTTCAAAAGTTACAGGAAACTGCTGTTTGTAACTTTACTTACTCTGATGAAGTTGTAGCAGTTGGGGAAGGGTCTCAGACTTCACAACTGACTGGACCAGTGACTGAATGCTATCAACAGTGAGGACCCTTTCATACTGTGTGATTACAGCACTGTGTTTCCACCTTAACTATCTTGTCTACATCCTATGAAATCCTGGAACATGCAGTTTGAGGAGGCACTAGAGCAGCTCTGACTGAGAATTCTAAATATTTATCTGTTTTTTTAATTGATTATATTCTGCCTTTCTCCCAATACAGGGCTCAAGGCAGCTAGCGACAAAATACGCATCCCTCAAATGCAGATCCCATCATTCGGTGGAACCATGGCAGTTAAAATATAACTGTGTAATGTGAAATGGCCCAGGATCATGCATTATATGCAGTACATGATCTAGCCCAGCTCCTTACTCAATGCAGAAAATTGAGAGCTAGAGCATTCCCAGGAGATATCTGTCCATTCCTTCCATGCAAAAGAAGAGTCCATGATATTTCTGGTAATTGGTTCCATTGTACTTATTCAAAAAATACTACTACTAATATTTGGCTGAAATCCACCTTCCTTGAAGACTTCAAACATTTACTCAAGTCCCCACCAATGACAGTGATGTAACAATTGTATAACAAGATGTATTCAATGTCAGATCCTAGATATTGGTTAAGGAATGGCTCATAGTTCTAGTTATTTTTATTACATCTTCTTGAAAAGCTTTAATAGATGGGTCCATGTATTAGGCTTAAAAGGCAGCTAATTGAATGGTTGTAATTTTGTCTGGAACCTGTGATTATAATCTAAGGGGCTAAACAGACAAGCAAAAAGAGGTGCTTTCAGGCTGGCTTGAAGGCATGACATTTAGATGACACATGCCTTGAAGCCATCAGGAAAGTGCCCTCTAGCCACTTCTTCCTGGCTTGAAGCCATGAAATGTAGTCATGACATGAGCACTCCAGCTGCCTTGGGAGCTGGCGGTGCGGTTGGTGGGGTTTCAATATGGCTTTAGAAAAGGCAGCTTCAAGCCACCTTTTCTTGCCCATCTGTTTCACTCCTAAGTGTCATATGTTTTAGACAGATGGAGATGATTTAAGTTTACTTGGCATTGATGAGCTCCAATTATTTTGGCTTAGTCTGTTTTCTCTTTAAGAATAAAAATTTTCTGAAGTTCACATTTCATTGATCAATCTATTATTTATCCAGGCAGAGTGTTCAACGTGCTCACAGAATGCTCAACAACAGCACCCCTGGCTCCCCCAAGGGACTCCTGATCTGCAGCATAGGAAGCCATGCCCACCAGATCCATGACCCATTCTAAGGCCACGAAATGCTCCCCCCCCCAGCGGGGGTCCACGTTATGCAAACCCCCTGAAAGCTGCACTGCCTTCCACAAAGGAACCCAAACCAACAGTTCTCACGGCTGCCCTTAGCAGGAGTCCAAATCTGGATGGCCCACACTTCCAACTGCACAGGTATCTGGCATCCTGCCAACCATCTGGAGGCCCTCTATTCCTCCAACTGGTGTTGGTACTTCATCAGGCCTTGCAGCAAGCTGAGCTGCCAGCGGAGTACTTTGGAGGACACTCATTCCACATAAAGTTAGCCTACCTATTCTTATTATGGAGTAAATAGGCAGGTCAACCTTATGTGAAATGAGTGTCCTTTAAAGTACTCCGGTGGCAGCCCAGCTTGCTGCAAGGCCTGATGAAGTACCAACACCAGTTGGATGAATAGCCTTCAGATAGTTGGCAGGATGCCAGATACTTGTGTAAAGCCAAACAGGGCACTGCTGGCGGCCATGACCCCATGAAGTTTGATGGTGACCCCCTTTCCAACTGGTTACACTTAGACCTATGGAAAACTACCATGTTTCTCTGAAAATAAGACAGTGTCTTATATTAATTTTTGCTCCCAAAGATGCACTAGGTCTTATTTTCAGGGGATGTCTTATTTTTCCATGAAGACGAATATTAACATTTATTGTTGAAAAATAAATGAACATTTATTATATGCTGTATATATATTTATATATAAAAACTTTGCTAGGTCTTACTTTTGGGGGAGGCCTTATATTTAGCAATTCAACAAATCCTCTACTAGGTCTTATTTTCAGAGGATGTCTTATTTGGGGGGGGGGGGGGAATGCATGGTTTGTTGTGCAAAAATTGCCTGAAAATTGTGCCAGCTTTAGAAAATTAGGGTGTTATATAGCAATAGCAAGTAGAAAGTGTGTTTAGTGGAGGTTTCAAGATACACAAGACTAGGATCCATGACTGTGCTATGCCCACCGCATCACAAGGCTTCTCATATATTATTCTGCACACAATGTAATGTTTGCAGTGTCTTCTGCTGAAGTGAATCAGGATGTGACACATTTGCCACTAGCAGACAGCTGCCAGGGTATAGATAGAGAGGTGTTTGCAGTAACTTGATCAGTGAACTGCTTAGGACTTATGTGCAGAGTTCCTTTTTTTAAATCATGTGTGATTTTATAATATTCCAAGCTAATGACATTCCTGTGTTTATTGGTTATTTCCATTAAAAAGACAAGGTGAACTTAACAGTGTTTGTTTGTTTTATCACTAGAGGTGTACACTATGAAACAAGACCCACAAAGTTAAATTTAATAATAAGAGTTAGAATTTGTTTGATGCCCTTCCACATAACCCCTTCAAAAAAGAAGAAAGAAAATGGAATCCAGAGCCAAAGGGTAAGTTCTCAGGTTTGTTTGTTTCTCCAATTCTCAGAAACATGGCCACAGTGATCTAAAAAAACCCTCTATTCACCTTTTGTGAAGTATTGCCTTTGGATGCCACAGATACATGAGAATAACATTCATCCAGGAATATTAAAGTTATTTACAAAATTCTGCAAGGCAGAGGGCATAGATAACTGCAGTTAACTTTTTCAAAGTATGTATCACCTTTAGGGTGTTCAGATATAAGGCTTGTTCTCAAGTTTAACCAAAGGTTTCTTGGACATTGATTGTAGGGACAACACTGAATAACCACATCCTGCAATAACATAATCACTCTGTATTTCCTGGAGCAGTCCTTCAAAAAGAAAAAGGCTCACATAATTCAATATGATATTGGAGGAAAGGGGAGGGCAATATATATTTATTTTATGAGGACTAGATCTTTATGAGGAGGGTACAGGCTTATTCTCTGCTGCCTCAGAGGGCAGAACTTGGTTTAATGTTTTTAAGTTACTGGAGTGTAGTTTTCAATTGAACATTAGAAGGAAATTGTTGACAGAACAATTCAACAATAGAACCAATTGCCTATAGAAGTGATGGAGTCTATTTCTCTGGCTGAGGCTGGACAGCTAAACTGCTGGAGATCCTGTACTGAGCAGAGGGTTAGACCTCATGGTCCATGAGGGTCCTTCCAGCTCTATGATTCTATGATTCTTTGTGAAGTTTTTATGTTTATAGAGGGGTTAACATTATCGCTATTTTAAAGCTGTGGTTTCACTGCCATCCTGTTCCAGAATGCCCCGACTAATCATCCCAGACTTTGGTTTCCCAGATAAGCTTGAGCCTTTGTGCGCCACTTTTTACATCAAGCACAAGGAAATGGGATGATAATATTGTCCCAGGACATGTCTGGCAGGATAGAAAATGCCAGGAGGCAAAGGCCTCCTTCCTAAGTCGCTCCTCTGTTGAGGTCACTGAGTCTCACCTCCTTTCCATCACCTATTTTACTTCTTTTCTCACAAGGGGAAGGCAATCAGCTGGCAAGTTTGTTATAGCTTCTTGTTCTAATTGGGAAAGCAAGCTTCATGCATGTAATGGGAAGGGACTCAGCCAGTGCTTTGAGGAGGTGCTTCCAAAGCTAGCCCTGGTGGTGCAGTGGTTAAATGCCTGTACTGCATCCACTCACTCAAAACCATAAGGTTGTGAATTCAAGACCAGCAAAAAGGCTCAAGCTCAACTCAGGTTTGTATCCTTCCGAGGTCGCTAAAATGAGTACCCAGATTGTTGGGGGCAAGTAGCTTACAGTTGTAAACCACTTAGACACTCCTTAGGTGGTATGAAGTGGTATATAAATGAAGCTGTTCGTTTATCAGACTGGCTTCTTGTGCTGCTTATTGTTCCATTTGTAATGGATAATCTGCACAGAAAGGGATTTGACTGGGGCAGAACCAGTGAGAGATGTGAAAGAGATAGGAGGGAACCCAACCCTGTAGATATTTAGCATGAATTATATAAATGGTTAATGCTGTAACAGTGTAATACAGCCTTTAGTGTTTCTTCTGTGGTACCTCAAAAATAAATATGGGGTGGAAACTGCATCTTTCCAGACTGCAGAGTTTTGGCCAGATTCTGTAGAATAAAATTTCTATATAATGCTGTTCAGTCACTATGTTACTGTGTCACATACTTTCAGCACTTATTGTCACTAGACAAGCTAATTTTCTCTCACTAAGCTGTTGGACAAATCTGATTGAAGCTCATTATTTCCCTTCCTTTTCAAGTCTTCATTGCCCCTCATACTGGAAGAGAAAACGAAATGCCATTCTGTCACTTTACTAGACAAGAATTTACCAATTCCAGGAAGGTGTGAGATCCATTCAAACTTCATTACTTTTTCATTTAAGAAACACACTTCATAGAGATTTCATTTGTCACTCACTCACATTCCACCATTGTTTTCGTTTTACAAACTGTGTTGTGTGCATAAGTGGGACGATATAGCCCTTGAGCAGGGTGCAGGTTAAAAGAGAATTTGTAAAGTTACCTTATGAATGGTTTTATTTAAACCAAGAGTTAAAAGGAAATGTCTTTCAAAAAATTCCAGCTGACAATTCAGATTTTGCATAAACTGAAATTTTAATAAAGTTTAATTGCCACCCAAGGCTTTCTTCACTTTAAGATATTGCTTTTGGGGCACAATTTACATAATTGATGTGTCATGTGCAGTAGATTTGTGTAGCTTATATGTCAGATACCTTCCTCTACAGCCTGGTCCAGAATTAAAGTTACCACATTCCTTTATAAAATAAATTACAATTGATCCAGTGTCTTGGCATCTGCTTATGAAGTAACAAAATCCTCTTTTTAGTAGCTTCGTTTTGGGACCTGTGTGGATCAGTTAAGAATACCACAAACCTAAAGAATTTAAAACAGAGGTAGGTAATTGCATGGTGGTGGGGTCAATTTCTGGATAGCTACTCCCCCAGCAAACCCAAATGCCTCTGTTTTCCTCTGCAGTGCTTCTCAACCTGACAAAAGGAAATGATGGTGTGTAATTTCTAGGATTGCCAAAAGTTATTCGCATGTTGTCATATATCATGGGTTCTCTGGAAGGCATACAATCAAATCAATTAAGCCAGCTTTTATAAAAACAAATTAAAATTTAAAGCAAAATAATAAATTAACAACAATTAAAATAATTTAAGTCAGCGATGCACGTGCAGATTTGCATGAAATCCATTAGAAATCATCTGGATTATTTGACAATCTCTTCCAAGGACAAACAGAGAAGTGCATCTTCAGTATAAGACCAGGAGCCTTATCACATTGCAAAAGAAAGATCAAAAACAGCAAGACAGAAGTGGCCTTCTGCTAATCTCCTAACATGATGTTCTAATAATACCTGCTTTCCCTCCAGAGGCCAATGGTCATAAAAGCGTTCCTTTTGCCAAACGAATTCTTCCAAAAGGACAAAAGGAACATGTTTACAATCATTTATGTCAGAAATGGAATGATGTACTTTGAGGGCATGCAGAGATGTGAACAAAACAGCTTCTGTCTTGCTGCCTCTTGTGTTACTTTTGTAATATTTTATAGCTCTTAGCCTTGAATAGCTATCTCAAAAATTGCTGTAGAAATACAGCTGATTCTCTGTATCAGTGCATTCTGTTTCCATAATTTGTCCATCCATGGCTTGAAAATATTATTTTTACAAAAAACAAAACTTGATTTTGCCATTTTACACAAAAGACACCATTTTATTACACAATTGTATATAATGGGACTTAAGCATCCATGACCTTTGGTATCAATTGCAGGTCCTAGAACCAAAGCAGCATTTATTTTGTTTAAAAACATGATGTTGGCCTGACTTTTCTAAACAAAGCTTTGAAATTTTTATTTTGTTGCATGATTTTGGTATCACTTAATATGTACAAGAAAAATGCTGCCATCTTTTTCATAGGAAACACGTTGTATAATAGCAGCAGTTCCAAAGCTGTTTTATTTTGTTGGGCTGAGAGGAATAAAGAAAAATTTAATGGGGCAGGAAAATGACATCTTAAGTATGTCATAACATTTTTCTTTGTTGGCTATATCTTAATAATTTATTATAAGAGAACAAATTTTAGGGAAGAAGCTGATCAAAATAATCATACTTTTTATAATGCAGTTTTCATTATAGTACAATCATATTCCATTATTAAGTGATTAATACTGACTAATGAGCAACAAAGGAAGCAGTCATCAGTGGTGATAAGACAGCCTGGGCATTTTCAGATTCCATAGTAATATGTCTCATTCTAATACCAGGTCATATACTTTCATCTGTTTCCCCATAAGCCACATTCTAGGAAGTCATACATAGGGATACTTTGAATGCAACTTTCTTTCCATTAATGGCGCTGCCCGACTCACTGGGCTGGCGCTGTTGCCGGGAATGGAGGCCCAGCCTTCCTGCCTGCTGGGCTCCTGGGCAGCAACAGAGGCAAGCACGGGCTTGCCCCTGATTGGCTACAGTGGGAGCGGGAAGTCAGAAGGGCCTGATTGGCCCATCAGGGCCTGCCAGGCAATTCTATTGGTTGGAGCCCCTGGGAGGGGTGGGGCCTAGCCCTCCCAGGGCTCTCATTGGTTTGAGGAGCGGTAAAAGGCCCTGCGCGGCGCAGCCTGGTGCCTTTTTGAACTTGCTCCACTACAGTGTTGAGCGGAGCAGAGGAGGTGAGCCGGGATCCAGCTCTCCGTGGGAGTTGCGGGCTCATTTGGGGGGCGGCGGAGTTCAGCAGCCATCTTGCTTTACCCCCCCCCCTTTTTGGCTCTAGTGGTGGCGGGCAGCAAGCCTGAGCCCAGCCGCCATTTTGTCTGACCCTGTCTGGGCCATTCTCTGGCTATGGGGCCTGCCGGCAGTCCGACCGCCATTTTGGCTGGCCCTGTACAGGCCCTGTGAGGCGTGGGTCGACGGGGGTGCTTGCCCCATCAGGTTCAGTTCTGAAATCCTGGGCTCAATCCCGGTCTGATCTTGGCTGCTAAGCAGGGTCAGTCCTAGTTATTTTTTGGATGGGAGACCAACACCTGAATTTTACTTGGGCGCAGCGTGAAGCAGACTATGCTGGATTCAAAATTTTCCTCTGAGCTTCATCACCTTGCTCGCTCAACCATTTTTCCTTTTCCCTCGTCAGTTGGTTTCATGGCCCTCTATTTTGCTGTGCTCGTGGCTGTGGCCCTGCTGAGCACGCAGTTAATAATTTGACTATTGCCGCCTTTTTCTGCCTTCGCTGTGCTCGCGGTTGTGGCCCTGCTGAGCACGTGTTTAATTTTTAGACTGTTTCTTTTCTTTGCTTTTGCTGTGCTCGCGGTCTCGGCCCTGCTGAGCACGCAGTATTATCTTTGACCTCTTTCCGGAGCAGCGTGCACGTGTTGCACCTAGGTCTTTCTGGCAGGATCCTCTGGTTTTGGCTTTTGCTTTCTTTTGTGCTTTTGCCTTTGACATGCCGAAGAAGGTGAATATGGCAAGTTGTGCTTCCAAGGAGCGGAGGTCCCGTCGGAATGTTGCCAGAAGATCTTGGGAGGAGCTGGCGCCAGGAGGGAGACGAATTCCTGTGAGATCTTCCATCCGCGGGGATGGACGTCAACAAGTGTTCCTGAGGCTGCAGCTACTCTCACGGTTCCCCCTTCTCCGGCGCTGTCAGCATCTGTTATTAGCCAGGAGATGGCATCGGAACTCACCAGATCCTTCACTGATATCATTGCTAAGGCAATGGCAGCAGCGCAGACTTCTTCAGGTGGCGTGGCAGCTCCACCTAGTGCTCAACTGTCAGGTTCTGGTTTTCAAGCAATCGGCGTGAACCATCAGCCAGGGTGTGCTGCCCCCAGCTCGGGATCTGGTGCTGCGTTGGTCTTGCCAGTTGATCAGGTCATCGCATCCAGCTCGAGTTAGTCGTCTAGCTCCAGTTCTTCTTCTTCCAGCTCTGAGGACGACGAGGCAGCTGTTGGATCTCACGGGTCCAGTGGAAAGAAGAAAAAGCACAAGAAGAAGAAGAAGAAGAAGAGTTGTGGAGCTGCTGCTGTCTCTTGTAGGGGACTTGAAGGTGTGGGGGAATCAGCTCGGGATTCACCGGTTGGTAGGGAGGGCTATTGGGTTGACCATGCCCTAGTGCCCGGGCTTCCTTTGTGGGCTATCTGATGCCGCTCCTGGCACCCTGGTTTACAAGGTGTTTGGGTTGACCCTCAGGCTTCCAGCATCCCTGTGTCTGCTCCTGGTGAGCGCCCCCTTTTGAAGCTGAGCTGTTTAAGGCTGCTTTTGTCACATCCTTTTTTGGAGCTTTGAGGGTGGGGGAGCTGGTGCCTGCCTCTAAATCTGATTGTTCCAATAGGTATTTGTGCTTCAATGATGCTTTGTTGGATGTTAACTCTGTGGAATTGATTGTTAGGAAATCAAAATGTGATCAGTTTGGGCATGGGGAAACCATTATGTTGGGTCGCTTGAAGGACTCTCAGCTATGCCCTGTACAAACTTTGAAAAGGTTCCTGAGGCTCAGGCCAGCAGGCTTTGGACCCTTATTTTGCCATGCGGATGGATCCTCTGTCACCTGCTTCCAGTTTATCGCTGTTTTGAGGCTGTCACTTCAGGCGTTGGGCTTTTGCCCAGAGGATTTTGGGGGACACTCCTTTCGTATTGGAGCAGCCACCTCGGCTGCACGAGCGGGTCTCTCTGAAAGGGATATCAAGATCATTGGGCAATGGAAATCCAGGGCCTTTTCTGGTTATGATCATCCGAACCTGGACCCGTGCCAGGGTCAGTGTTAATTTGTGTTGTCTTTAGGGTTGGCGGCAGGCTTCCTTTTGTCTGCCTGTGTGGCGGCAGCATAGGCCTGGATCTGGGGTAGGGGTTTCCAGGGCCTGCTGGCACTGGGTCAGGAGTCCTCGGACCCGGGTATGGAGCAGTTTGCTGTGGCCATTGCGGGGGCCACAGTCAGTTAACACCCGGTGACTAGGATGCCTTGCAATTCGAGTGAAGCAGCGCAGTTGCCTAACTGCGCAACAGGGCAGAGCTTGGCACCTACGTCATCCCGATGCTTGCGGCTGCAAGCAGCCATACCTAATACATCAACCAACCGGGGTGTTGCTGATATCCAGATCCAGACCTTATGCTTTGGGCCAACCCTGTGGTTATGCTGCTCTGTTTTGTAGCTGTTAATAAAGTTGTAGCCTTTCCCCCTCCAATTCTGTGTATTGTTTTATTGGGCTGGAGCTGCACAGCAATAATTGGAGAGTGGAGGAAAGTTCAAGAAATGGTGAGCTCTTCTTGCATAGTTAAAAGTGGGTTTGTTTATTCACTTGATTTTCAAAAACGATGGATAATGTGAGACTGATTCCACTCCTCTGTGGCTTCACTGGCTTTGCTAATAATTATATTGTTGTGAACAATTGTAAAATACTAGTTTGCAGCTGTATTTGTATGGGTTTTTAAGGAGACCTGTATTTGTATGGGTTTTGAAGGGACTGCTGAATGTTATTCAGTGATGAAGGAACAGTGATGAATTATGGATGTTTATTTGGATCTGCATTTGTGGCTTTGACTTTTGTGAATTTGATTATCTCTGGATTTCAATATGTTCTCTCTAGGAATCTCTAGTTCCTCCAGTGCAACTCTATTAGACAATAACCATGTGCTGGAGAATCTAAATATTACTAATGAAATCACTTCTCCAGCCAATTGTAGGTCCTCCAGCATGATTCTATGGTCAGCTTCTGGCAGATGTTTACCACAGAGTTGCACTAGAGGACCCTTTTTAATTTGCATTTTTTAAACTTTCATGGGGGTCCTGTGTCCCTAACCCCAGCTAATGTGGAAGGCCCACTGTATGTATGTATGTATATATACATACACACACACACACACACAGAGAGAATGTATGTACGTGATTAGTAATATTTTATGCTTCTTTATATAGATATGTATGGGCAACCTCAGTGGCTAAGGTTGATTTTTTCACATATACAAGGATTTTGTATCAAACAGAAACTGAAAGCAGAACGTATGGCATGTAAATGAGGCAGACCTATAAATTAGGTAGCTGAAGTAGAAGTGGAAGCTGAGCTGGAATTTAAAGTGAAGTAGAATAGAGAAAATTGAGTGGGGAGAACCAAGGCAGCAAACAAGATGGAACCCAAGCAAGGAGTCAGAAATGGAGGAACAGCTGGATTGTGAAGCTATTTGGGGAAATGTTTGCCAATGTATGTTTGCTAAAATGGATATTTGAGCTTGCTTGAAACCTGTGAGGAAAATATTAGTAAAATTTTAAAATCTATATTCCTTAGGGGCTGTGATTAGTCAGGCTTAGATGAATTCATTTATTCATCATTTATTTTTCCTGGAGTTTATCACACTCACTTTGGTCACTGATCTGGGCACGGGCAGGGGACGTGTGCAGCCAAGGAAGAAAAGATTTTATCGCACACTGAACTGTCCTCAGGCCGGCTCCATTCCCTTGCCCAGCCCCAGGCTGGTCCCAATCAGCTTCCGTCGGACCAAAATCATGTGCCTGTGCCTGAACCCTGATTGGGGCCAGCCTGGCTTCAAGAGATGAAATGGGGCCAGCCTGAGACAGTGCAGTGTGCAATAAAATCCGTTCTCCCTTGGCCACACACATCCCTTGCCCGTGCCCAGATCGAGGACCATATTGAGTGTGATAAGCTCCCCTGTTACTCAGCTGAAACTGAGTAATCACAAAAAGTCAATATGGGTTACTGAGAAACAAGTCTTGCCAGACTAATCTGATCTCTCTTTTTAAAAAAAATAAAATAAAATAAAATAAAATTACTAGCTTGGTAGATGAAGGGAATGCTATGGATATAGCATATCTTGATTTCAGTAAGGCCTTTAACAAAGTTCCCCATTATATTCTTGTAAACAAGCTAGTAAAATATGAGTTAGGCAATGCAACTGTTAGGTGGATTTGTAATTGGTTAACAGGCCAAAATCAAAGCATAGCTATGGCTCCTCTTCATCCTGGAGAGAAGTGACCAGTGGGGAGCCACAGGGTTCTGTCCTGGGCCCAGTGCTATTCAACATCTTTATCAGTGACTTGGATGAATGAATAGAGGGCGTGCTTATCAAATTTACAGATGACACCAAATTAGAAGGAGTAGCTAATGCCCCAGAGGAGAGGAGCAAAATTCAAAATGACCTTACTAGATTAGAAAGCTGGGCCAAAACTAACACAATGAACTTAAACAGGAAGAAACATAAGGTACTTTACTTAGGCAGGAAAAAAAATGAAATGCATAGGATGGGGGACACCTGGCTTGACAACAGTTCATGTGAAAGGGATCTAGGAGATTGTTCCTCACATATTCCCTCTTTGAGTACCCTGGTTAAATGTCTGTACTGCAGCCACTCACTCAAAACCATAAGGTGGCGAGTTCAAGACCAGCAAAGGGCTGAAGCTCGACTCAGGCTTGCATCCTTCTGAGGTCACTAAAATGAGTACCCAGATTGTTGGGGGGCAAATAGCTTGCAATTGTAAACCACTTAGACACTCCTTAAGGGTATGAAGCGGTATATAAATGAAGCTGTTTGTTTGTTTGTTTTTTTACAGTTTGACCACAATTTGAGCATGAGTCAACAGTATGATGTGGCAGCTAAAAAGGCCAATGCAATTCTAGGTTGTATCAACAAAAGTATAGTGTGTAGATCAAGTCCAGTCTGGCAGGGTCAGGCCTTCTCCTGGCCCCAGGGTTTTGGCCTGTGTCGTCTGAACTGGATGACATTACACTGGGGGGGGGGGGGGGAGGATATGGGGCTTTTGGTCTGTGCGGACAACCCTTTTGTCAAGAGGCTTTGTTAACTGTGTTATGCCTGTATAATTGTGTGTTCTAACCAAGGAAAATGATTATATATATTAAACTAGTAACCTTTTTTTAAAAAAAATAAAGAAGTTATTATTGCTATGTTTTCAAGTTGTTAGTTGACTAACCCATACCTAAATCCTTACCGCTTTACCAAAAAGTGGAATATGAAGGTTGAAGGCTGGGTTGATGGAAGCAGTTTCACAAATGAGAAAAAAAACAAAAAACCATCTGGTGGCAGTGCAGGACAGGGGAAGAGAAAGGGGGTAATTAAACTATTACAGAGGAGTACAGACACTATTTTTGTGCATTTCCCTTCCCTCATGAAACAGGGCAGGGCTTTTCCACCTTCCCTTTGGTCTTCTAAGGCTGCATCCGCACTGCACAAATAATCCAGTTTGACATCACTTTAACTGCCATGGATCAGTGCTATGGAATTCTGAGAATAGTAGTTTTGTGAGACATTTGGCCTTCTCGGTCAGAGACCACTGGTGCCACAACAAATTACAATTCCTAGAATTCTATAGCATTGAGCTATGGCAGTTAAAGCTGTGTCAGACTGCATTATTCCTGTATTTGTAAAAGCATTCTAAATCAAAACAGATTTTCCATAACATTATGTACCAGAGGTGGGCAACTGCATGATGTCCAGGGGCTACTCCCCTCCATCTTCTGATGGCACACATTCCAGTGCAATAAAATATTTCTGTTTTGTTCAGAGTCCCACTCAAAATTGTGACTGGACCATTTGGACAGGAACATCATTTCCTGTCACTATTTTGAGAAGGACTAATGACAAGATAGTTATGGCAGGGGTAGTCTGTGTGTGGGGAGAGAGGTTGTGCATTTGTGTCAGAGGGCTATCTATGTGGCTTTGAGGTGAAAATTTTCCAAGCACCTCACCATTTTTATTAAATCTGGGATTTGGGAGACTTTGAGGGGCTGCAAAGGTGGAATTCAGGGGCTTCTCATAGGAGATTATCACATGTCATTTTTCGTCCGATCCGGGCACAGGCTGGGAATGGGCTTGAAAGGGAGAAAATGGGTGTCATCACACACAAAATGGCTAACTACTACCCATCCCCCAGCCATGCTTAGCTAGCTGATTTTGAAGGATGGAAGCTTTCCCAGTTGGTGCCTGGATAGGACAAAAAATGACATGTGATAATCTCCATAGTCTTTCTTCTCCTTCTCTTATATACACTCATTCAGGAGAAAATGTACTTTAAGTAAGGGCCAGTACATATTAGAAGAAAGGGGAGGCCATAGGCCATCCCTTTCTCCTCTGGATCATTGCTGCGGCAACTGCATGGCCGCAACAATGATCTGCTGCAAAAAGGAGCTGCGAAATGCACCTCTTTTTGGCGATGCTGATAAGGTGCAATTAGCACCCTGGAGCATTGCAGTGATGTGTCTGGTGTGCCACACAGTTTGGATACACCACACAAGACACGTCATTGATATGTGCACTGTGTAAACGTGTACACACCAAAATGGCGCTTCTGGAACATACTAAGGTTCGAGAGCATGCTGTTGCTGTACTGGGCCTAAGACTTACTTCTGCACATGCATGGACAGGATTGTGCTACACATTCCTGGTGAACTGACATGAATTTATACTTTGTTTTTAAGAATTAGATAATGTAAAAACCATTTTGAAAACATCATAATACATATTTGATGTCCTAAATCATTACTTGGAATGGAGGGCACCTGGGGGCTAGCTTTAGAATCTACCCATCCCATAAAACAATTTACAGTCAACCTTAAGCTGGAATGGTATTCAAGCAGAGCTACAGGATGCTAACCAAGGTCAACACACCCTGTCACATACCTGTCAGAACAAATTGTGGAAACAGACCTTTCTCTACAACAAACAAAACTGCTTCAGTGTCACAGAAGCAAGAAGCCCAGTTTCTGAGAGCTACAAGTTGTCTAAGTATTCTGAATCAATCTTGTTTATATTACCTCTCCTTGCATTAAAGTAGCAGAAGTTGTTAGTTATTGGAATCTCATGGCTTGTCTATGCTAACAACCAGAAAAACAACACAGACCTAAAAATACTGGTATGATTTTACTTCAGCTGGGGGGGGGGGGGGGGGATAAAAAGAGGATCTTAAGTCTCTTCAAGCCATATCACATCTAAAAAAGCAGAAGCATCATTCTGTCTAAATATTGTGTTGTTTTCTCTTATGATTAACAGGGACATCAAATCATGAGCACAGTAGACAGGAAAAAGGGGTTTAAACTTTTTAAAAAAAATTGAATCACAAATTGGAAACACATTGAGCAACTGTTGAGATGTGCAGATTGTTCCTCACATATTCCCTCTTTGAGTACCAAAATACTGCAATGCATAACATGTGTAAACAACAGCTGTAACTTCAGTGATTATCAACAGTTCAATATATCTAGTTTAATCGCATTCATTTTTTAAAATAATAATAATAATGAGGCAATTTAGCTTGCTTTTTTTCTCCAAATAGCTTCATATTCAGTAGTACTATAGGTTTGTGGCCAAGAAGTTGGCATTATGATCATATACCGTGGTTTTCCAGATACAATACAATTACTCTGTGTAATCACTTACAATAAAAGGGTGTGCATATTGCAATAATCGGTGCTTCATGTTGGGGGTATAAAAGTGTTCTTCCATCTGCTCTTGTATTTCTGAGATAACCATCAGCACAGAACTGCAGATGGAAGTTATACAGAAGCAGACAAGTCACTAACATAACCATTTCAAGCACAACAGTTTGAGGAAATCAAGTTACTTTTACAAAAATAAATAAATAAATCCTATGATGGCTTCAAGACCAAGATATTAATGTTAGATATTTTTTGAGAACTCTGCCTAATGTGTATTTTATGATGTCCTTTGCAAAGCTCTTTCATTGTGTTTAGCCTATAAAACTCATTGCTTTCCTGTTGATGTAACAGAGACACCCATATATATTAAATGGTAAATTACAATGGAGTTCCTAAGTAGTAGTATAATAGAACCCCATAACAATTGTTCACCATTTTTTAAATAACTGATCCATGAATGAAATACATCTCAAACATACAATTCATATAATGCTTTAAGAAAAAGTGGCAAGAATGTATCCCATCTCCTCTTCCATTCAAACCAAAAGCAAGACTTCAAGAAATAATGGAGAACTATAGGCTAACAGGTTTTTCCCCCTTTTGGGAGGTTTCCATGCAATTTCCATGTTGTTGTTGTTTTTAGCAAAGGTCTGTGTAAGCAATATGTGACTAGACAGTAATGTAAATAGCCCAGCACTGAGATACACTGTGTGCTGGTAACTGTGCAGTTTTTGAAAGCCAAGAGCCTTGCAAGAAATACTGAAGGGTCTTATCCACTGGCTGAAGGATCAAGGGCCATAGGAGGCTGCACACTCTGCCTACCAGAAAGAGTACTATGGCAAGAAAAAGGCCAATCTCATCCATCAGCTAGAGAAGCAGCAGCTGCACACAGCTGTACTGTCTGACAGCAGACTTGTAGGGACTACATGTTCAGCCCAAGATGTTTTATGCCTCTGAAAATAATTGCAAGATAATACTGTGAAAATAATTTCACATATAATTGAATTATTCTTCAATGTTGGCAATGGGGTAACACGTTACAAAGCTGTCCTATGTATGTTTACTCAGAAATTTCTGGGATTCGTGAAATCTCTCTTTCAGCTAAGAGCTACAAAATTGACAACACAAGAGGAATTGAAGAGACTGCCAAATTGGCAAAGTGTAAGGAAGAAGATGAAGTATCCAATAGTATTGCTGATGAACAGTTAATCCAGTTACTGCACCAGATTCTATAGTCAATAAGTGGTGAACATTGCTAAGAGATGGTAAAAGAGCTGAAAGTTGTTAGCAACCTATTCATATCAATACTTGCTAGTTCTTGTGTGCATATTGCTTTATAGGAGTTAAGTACAACATATATTTATGGTGACTTCCTGTCTGTTTGTTTTTCCATACCTTCTATCTTCAGATTTATGACATCATGAACTACACATTTGAAATCCCCCTTCCTAATCTACCCTAGAATCTGGGGAACTCCACCACCAACATAGGGATTTCTGAGATGCTGTGGTGCAGAATGGTGACTGAAAAAAATCTTCATCTTTCTCCCAGCAACAAGGTGTTTTGCAACCACCAGCTGCAGGGATCCCTGCAGTTTCCTGACATAGTGGGGGAATGTGACTGATTGTTGTTCAGCTTCTGTCTTACCACTTGACTAAACTGCTGGGGAGAATCAGTGGTCTCTTTCCCTCTTCCTGGCAGAAGTACATACAGTGCTGCTACTGCAAGTTTAAGAAAGGGAATGGATTGATATATATATATTTTAGAGAGGAGGTAAAACATTGGCACTCAAACACTTTACCATTGGCAACCCCTCCCATTTGTATAGCGATTGATATATAAATAAAATAAATAAAAATGTTATGTAGACATCACACAGCCCACTTGATGCAGTATAAACATATTTTGTTATTTAGTGTAGTTATTATACTTTACACATGCATGTATGTTTGTATTTTAATATTTTATAAGGAAATAACACCATTAAAATTAAAACAGTTTTACTTAAGTAAATTCAATGTTTAACTCAATGCATGTGTAAATTTTACACATACAAAGGTTTGGGACGAGGAAGAAGAGGAGGGTCAGGGCTTCCAAGTCTTGCACACACACACCCCTTGAGCAACTCTCATGCCCCCCACTTGGGGGTCCCTTCCATAGATTAAGAACCACTGAGGTGTAGTTGTTTCTTTTCCTTTTTGCAAAGAATTTACTAGAATCCAATATTGTATTCTTATATGATACCGGGGGGGGGGGGGGGCAGAGATTAAAAGGCATTAAAGTGGATTAAACAAAAAGTGATTCGGCCCCAGGGCTCTGATCTAACTGTTTGACCCTTAAATGTGTGTACATTTACACTGTATGTAGTGTTACTTTGTTAGCATTGCTGCCTCTTTTTTTCCTGGAAGGAACCTTATCTATAAGATCTATATGGCAGGAATGTATAACGTGGTCCTTCCCATACTTGGAATACCTACACTACTGAATTTGGAAGGAATGATTTAATTCAGTTCATCTTTGATCAAAATTCACACATTTATTAAGGAAGTAAAATTGACATTCGAGAAATTTGAATGCAGGACAAAGAAAACTATGTAGATTTATCCATCCATCATTTATTTGTTTAAATATTAATATACTGTTTCCTATTTTAAATCCCCCAAATTTCAGTACTGGTAAAAATATGGCAATAAACCCAAAATATATACCAGAGCTTAAATGAATAACAAGAAACCTACACATTAAAGCAACAATGGTGGCATGGCTTCTTATATTTCTCTAATCTACACAATCATGGGCAGAGGGAGTTGTAGCAAAGCTATTTTATGGCTACTTCAGCTGCACTGAAATTGAAATTATTTGACCTTAGCCATTTCTGAGCCCACCACCAGCATTATTAATGTCCATTACTGTAAATGAAGCTTAGTTCTGCTAAAATTCACCAGCTACATTTGTGTATCTATGTACATCTGGGGAGGGAGGGAGAGTTTCTAATGGTTTTTTTTCTGCCCCTTGTCCTTTTTCAGTGTTTCCCCCTTCCCCACAGACATTTGAATTGCCTGTAAAATATTCATCCATTTTAAAAGCACTTTCCTCTTGCACCCTTCCTAGGAGGGTAGGAATGAAAGAGTACATGACACAGTTTCCTATTACCTCACATTTAGTTCTTCAAACTGTACAAAGCTTTTAACAGCTTCCCTAGATACATCCACCCACACAAACACACACATGCTCACACATCTTCTCAGTCTTAGAGCTGTCATATTTTAGAACATCTTGAGAAAGCAAAGCTGGTTGCAAAACTGAAAGCTTCACATTTATGTGGAACAGGGCAGAAGGAACATCTCCAGTGAAGATTGGAATGCAAATTTCATGGGATTTGTGAAGGCTTTTATTTTTAGCTCATGCATCCCAAAGAATCAAGGTAAAAAACTGCAGATGTGATAATGCCCTGTAGGGATGAAGAACAGTGCATTATCTTGCTCCTTTTCTTTTTCTTTTTTTCCTAGAGTAGACATCTAAAAACTGTGAATGTTTGCTAGGTCTCAGTACCTTATGCCTAAATCATATCAAAGGAAAAAATATCTAGCAAGAATGATTAAGCAAAGAAAAAAAAATATTCTGCTTAAGTGAATTATAAAATATTAAAAAGGAAGGAAGGAAGGAAGGAAGGAAGGAAAAGAAATGATGTTGTTATAAACTCAGAAATCCAATATGTTCTACAGTGAATTCTAAAACTATACATTGATACAAATCCGTTTACTGAAGATCAGCTGAAGATGAGAACTACTTCCTTCCTCATTGCATACAAGGGGAAGCTCCATATATTGTTAGAAATTGTTCCAGCTGTTAAACACTGCCTTATAATAAAAAATGGTTAACTACGTTATTCTTTTTCATTCTAGATATTGTTGGTGCACCTAGCAATTGTTAAGAAAGAGGACCCATGCTTCTGTTAGGTATGGAGACAGAGCTCCTCATCCAAGCAAAAGCACATTGTCCCTGAACCTGGGTCTCTGCTCACATGGGGAGCTACATATGTTTATAACAGGATATTCATAGAGCTCTTTTTCATGGTTGCCGAACATGTAGCTGGCAGAAATAGTGGAAGTACACTGGTAGGAATCTTTCCAGTAGGAGAAGATCCTGCAATGCTGTGCCTAGCTTCTGGTCGTAGACACTTAAAATCTGTTAATATCTGATAGGTCTGAGTGCCTTATACATATAATAATATGCTCTTAAAGTGTAAGGTTCATGTGAACAGTCTCACCCCATTCCACTATGGTACTTTCATTTAAATAAGTTGTTTTCATGTTTTACTTGATATGGCATCTCAGTGAGGCAAAAGCTGGGAAAACTAACGAATTACTCATGGAATTACTAAAGAGTGTAAGATACATAAGATAAATGGAAAATGATAAGGCAAAAAAGAAAAAAGAAAAAAAAAGGAGGGGGAGAAAAAAAGGGAAAAGAGTTTTTGTCCATGAAAAGGATTAATAGAAACAATTTCAACATGGAAGCTCTCAGAGCCTGGAATTGTTACTGTTTTATATTACATCTCCCAAAATCCCACAGCTAGCATGGAAACTGGTCATGCTACATGTGGCCATGCTGGTTGGAGGATTCTGGAAGTTGTTGATTTTAAAAAAGCAGTATTTCCTAGCTCATAATGATCTGCAAGTTACAAGTCTATGGTAAGTTTGGCAAGTGGCAGTGCTTTATGGATTCTAAAGACTGCCTTGAATTGATAGTCTCCCAACCTGGAATTTAGAGGCTTATCACTCACATTTGTTATTAAATTGATTTACCTCTATCCAGTTTAAAGCTGAATTTGGACAGTATCCTGATCTTATCAGACATTTTTTTTACCACTGAATCTGCCTCCCAAATAAAACCCAGGTCCCATCCCCACTCCGAGAGCTGCTCTGTTGGCCATTTTTCTTAAGTTAGAAAACAGCTGGATCTAAAAAGAGCCAGGAGAAGCAGCTCTGGAAGCGGGGATGGACCTGAACTGTATTCTAGTGACAGATTCAGCAGCAAAAAAGTCTGATAAGATCAGGATTCTGCCCAAATTCATCTTCAAACTGGATAAAGGTAAATCGATTTAATAACCAATGCAATAAGCCTCTTGGATAAATGCTAATATATTGTTTAGCATTTATTCAGTCGGGCTACTGTCATTGGGATTAGAAATTTAGTTAAGGCCTAGTAGCTCCCCTCCCCTCCTATTCCTGCATGACAGGGGGTTAGACTGGATGGCCCTTGTGGTCTCTTCCAACTCTATGGTTCTATGATCCTATTCCACTTCCATGATTCTGTTCCACTTCCTTCAGTAGAATGGTTGACTGGATTTATAAACTATCATTGCAATCACTGCTTTGGAGTAACTTAATTGGAGGCCTCTTCATGAAAGGAATATAAAGACATATCCACATAAAAGCAAACACTATTGCAATCTTTTGTAAGGCAGAAGTGGGGGGCCTTTAGGGAGAATTCATATTTTGATACCAAACAGACAGTATGAAAAAAGTTTGATTTAAGTTTCAAGCCCTCTTGTCATTGCAAGACTATGGTATGCACACTGCACAGCTGGTAGGTTTTTTTGTTTACTGATAAATAAATCTTTATCCTCTGGTGAGAAGAACGAAAGGATAATGAAATCCACTGAACAAGTGCCTTGTAAGACTCTAATCCCGTTTTGTTTCCTTCATGGTGTTTGGAGCTGGGTGATCAACAAAGGGGAGATGGAGACAATAGGGGTCCCTCCATTCTCCTCTACAAGAAAATAAAAACTGTCTTTGTAAACACTTCACCCAAAGTGTTTCAGGAAGCCTGCATCCTGTATGATATCTGTAACTATAGCAAAGTAGGGGGCTCAAACAAAGTGTAAACAAATGTAGGAACCATATGGCAGAATGACACAGCTTAGTCATGTCTTCTTTTGTATGCCTTTAAAAAAAATAAAGCCTGGATGAAACCCATGCCCAAATTGTTTTCCTCTGAGCAATAGAATGGATACAACATTGGCATCCAAGAAGAACAGGGTGGGGGGATGAACAATGCATCTCAATGTGATCCAAATCCCATGCCTGTCCAATTCCACCTAAATCCAGTTTTATAAAAGAAAAAAATCTTGCTGTCTTGGATACTGAATTCTATTTAACACTGTCATATGATGAAACATCCACAAATAGAATTCTAATTCAGAAAGAAAGCAGATGATACGGGACTACCACTGAGCACCCAACAAAATAATAAAAATGAATGCAATGTGTATAAACACACAAAAAATATAGTGATGTGCACAAGCACAGTGTTGCAAGCTCACAATCTCAGCCACAAACTAGGCACCAAGTCACAAAACATGCACTGTGCATATATCTATATCTATATTTATGGGGAGAAGGGAGACAGAGAGAGAGTGGGAGAGAAAATTACAATTTGAGTATTCCTTATCTGGAACTCTGAACTCTGAAATACTCTAAAATCCAAAACATTTTTCATAGGTGGCTGACAAAATGCTACTTTTGCTTTCGGAAGATTCAGTGAACACAAACTTTGTTTCATGCACAAAATAATTTAAAATATTATATAAAATTACCATCAGGCTATAAGGTCAATATGGAACATAAATGAAGTTCTTGCTTAGAAGCTGGTCCCATCTCCAAGATATCTCATTATGTCTATGCAATATTCCAAAATGCTTTAAAAAATCCAAAATCCAAAACAGTTCTGATCACAAGAATAATGGATTAGAGATACTCAACCTGTATCAATTAAACATTTACAAAGAAGACACAGATAGATACCTCTTTTGAATTTTATTTTATTTTTGGTTTGTTTTTTCTGTTTCATTCTTAAATACAGTTTAAACATAATAAATTTAACATAAGAAAAGGGTTAATACAAAAATCCAAGATAATGAAGAACAGGCAGAATAAACAAACCCTCCAAAATGTGCTCTCCTATGTGGTAGTGGTTTGTGTGTTGGACTAGGACTGTGGGATGCCAAGGTACAAGTCTCCATTCAGCTGTGGAAACCCACTGGGAGACCTTGGGCAAGCCATACTTCTCAGACTCAGAAGAAGACAGTCACAAGCCTCTGAATAAATATTGCCAAGAAAACCCCATGATCTTAGGGTCATCATCAATGACTTGAAGGCACACAACAAACAGTGGTAATCTCACTTTGACTTTTTCATAAAATAAATGAATAATAATAATAATAATAATTATTATTATTATTATTATTTGTCAGCTAAGAGGTTTGGTTTGTCCTATGTCTATTGCCCAATGCTGGCATTGGCAAACATACATGAATCTGTAACCAGAGTAATTACATCAGCTTTTGTTTTGTGCAGAAAAAAAGGAGCAACAAACAGGGTGTTCCTCAAATCTAAAACTACTGGTTGGAAAACTGAAGCCTAGAGCTGCATATTGAAACAGGTGTGGTTAGACACCTCATCACTTAGACTGTGAAATTGAGGGTCCCTGCCACTCATTAGGTAATTTTGGTTCTGTCTGGGGTCATCTTTATCACCTTCAGGATATCTGGGTGTCCAACTCATGAAGTTGGTTAAACCAGATAAATATTAACACTTCACTTAAGCATCCTTAAATTTAAGAATTTCGGGATATTTATATTGGGAATGAGCAAGCTCTTTGATACCCTTGCAGGCTATTTATTATAAGTGTTTACAATATAAGTATATAAACATAACATTTCATTTAGGGAAAACACAGACATATTACAGTATAGCTTTATCAGTATCAGCATAAATTAGCATTTTCGGGCAGTATGTCAGGGCTATCAGGAATAGTCATTGCTGTTTCTCAAAATAGCGTTCATCCTATTTTATAGACTCACCATACGGTGGTCTGATTTGTACTTTTATCTTAGCCTCATTTATCTTCTCCTTATGCCCACTCAGCTTGTCAAATGATCAGTCAAAATAACCCACAATACATACCCAATAAAGAAAGACTTGTCCACCATCAGTAGACTTGGATTTTATTGTTTGTTGTTTATTAGCGTGTGGCTCCATGTAATTTCCAACATATGGGGACCCTAAGGTGAACCTATCATAGGGTTTTCTTTCCAAGTTTCTTTGGAGGGGTATGTCATTGCCATCTTCTGAGGCTGAGAGAGTGTGACTTACTCAAGATCACTCAGTGGGTTCTTATGCTCAAGTCATGAATTGAACTCAGATCTCTGGAGTCATAGTTCAACACTCAAACCACTCAAACTGCCTGCTAGCTTAATTACATGACTCATATGCACTAGCTAGATGTTTCTTTCAGATTACTGTCTGTCTCCTAGTGCTTCCTCTCTTCCTCAATATAAATATGCAAGGGATTCTTGTCTTATTTACATTCCATTGGCTTGGCATTTTTCCTAGACTGAAATCAATGCCAGTCTTCCACTGACACACACACTGATGATCTCTCTCCCACCCAGATCTATCTGCATGAATTAAATTTTATGTTATATTTTACACTCTATAAGTGATACTAGATTAAATTCTGCCCTTTAAGGTTATAAGAGCAGGTCAAAATATTGGCAACTGAATAATGCTTAGCCTATAACAATATAAAGTACTCCCAACATAATAGTTTAAATCATGCTTATTCTCTTTTTGAGTTATGCCCACAGATTCAACATTCTTGCCTTATTCAGGGATTATATGATCTAGTTTAAATAAACACATGACGGCAGGAACATACTAGTGCTTATTCAGTCTAAAGATGAAAGCCTCCACATATAAACAAAGCTTTCCTCATTGGAACACCACTCTTCATATCAGGAGAGTAATGATAGAGGCAAGTGTAGTATGCTCTCCTATGTAGTTACATCATTTAATGCCTGAATAGTTACATCTCCAAGTAATAACCTGGAATGGAATCCAATAATCAAATGATGCTCTTTGGAGAGGTGTTGGAGCCAGACTGAGATAGAGTATGGACCTACTCAGCCAGTCTCCGGAGACATACTAATCAGCTTCAATGTGGTCTCCTTGTTCACCAAAGTCATAGAATCATAGAATCATAGAGTTGGAAGAGACCACAAGAGCCATCCAGTCCAACCCTCTGCCATGTAGGAACTCCCAGTCAAAGCATCCCCAACAGATGGCCATCCAGCCTCTGCTTAAAGACCTCCAAGGATGGAGACTCCACTACACTCCGAGGGAGTGTGTTCCACTGTCAAACAGCCCTTACTGTCAGGAAGTTTCTCCTAATGTTGAGGTGGAATCTCTTTTACTGCAGCTTGCATCCATTGTTCTGCATTCTAGTCTCTGCAGCAGCAGAAAATAAGCTTGCTCCCTCCTCAATATGACATCCCTTCAAATATTTAAACAGGGCTATCATATCACCTCTTAACCTTCTCTTCTCCAGGCTAAACATCCCCAGTTCCCTAAGGTGGTCCTCATAGGGCATGGTTTCCAGACCATTCACCATCTTAGTTGCCCTCCTTTGGACACGCTCCAGTTTCTCCACATCCTTTTTGAATTGTGGTGCCCAGAACTGGACACAGTATTCCAGGTGGGGCCTGACCAAAGCAGAATAGACTGGCACTATTACTTCCCTTGATCTAGACACTATAGTTCTATTGATGCAGCCTAAAATAGCATTGGCCTTTTTAGCTGCTGCATCACACTCATGTTCAGCTTATGGTCTACTTGGACTCCTAGATCCCTTTCACACATAGTTTCATTCAGCCAGGTGTCTAGACATTTACTTGACCTGATTGAAATTCACGAAAAAAACATAGACAGAAAGTTGGCAATGATTTTTGTTGACTACGAGAAGGCTTTTGATAGCGTAATCTGGCTGTTTATGTTAAAAGTATTAGAGAAAGTCCAAGCAGGGGAAAATTTTATTAAATGGATTAAAGCCATATATCAGGTACAAAAAGCAAGAATTGTTTTTAACGATGATATTTCTGATGAAATACAAATCGAAAGAGGTACCCGACAGGGATGCCCTATCTCCCCTTTACTTTTTAATATGGTCTTAGAGGTGTTTTTGACGAGGATAAGAAATGAAAGTTCAATAAAAGGAGTCAAGATAAAAGGGAGGGAGCACAAATTCCGGGCATTTGCTGACGATCTCCTGTTGACCTTATCGGAACCCTTGGACAGTATTGAATCTTTACTCAAAGAAATGGAGTACTTTAGGCAAACATCTGGCCTAAAAGTTAACAAAAACAAAATGGTCATGCTAGTTATGAATTTGACAAGAGATGAACAGAAAGATCTAGAAATTAAATCCCAAATTGAGATTAAGAAAACCGTGAAATATTTGGGGATAAACATCACAACCAAGAACATAGAGCTCTTCAAAAACAATTATGATAAAAGGTGGATAGAGATTAAGAAAGATTTGGCTAAATGGGATAATCTCAGATTGTCTTTTTCGGGCAAGATAGCGGCCATCAAAATGATGGTTTTGCCCAAACTACTTTTTTTATTTCAGTGCATCCCCATCATTGCAAATTTAAAGCCTTTTAAAATCTGGCACAAAGATTTGAATAAATTTCTTTGGGGTGGAAAGAAACCAAGGATTAAGATGAAATTGTTATTTGATAAAATAGAAAGAGGGGGGTGGGCTTTACCTAATTTTAAACTATATTACGAAGCGACATGTTTAGTTGGGTTAGGGTCTTGGTTCAAGTTGGATGATCTGGCTATGCTAGATATGGAAGGTTTTGGTAATCGTTTTGGCTGGCATGCCTATTTATTTTATGAGAAGCATTTAATTAATAAGGATTTCAACAACCATTGTATCAGGAACGCCTTTTTTAAAGTATGTTCAAGATATAAATCAAGACTTTGCCCACGAATTCCGGTATGGTGCTCATCCAACGAAGCTTACCTCAAGGAAACTAAGACACATAATGGGACATGGCTTACATATAAAGACGTATTAATCAATGACAGTGCCGCTGGTACCCCTAGGTTCCTAACCCAGCAAGAATTTAATAGAATTGAGCATAGTAAAACATGGTTTTTCTACAACCAGTTAAAGAGTAGATATGGTATAGATAGCAAAGGAGCTGGGATAGGCGCTGGTGAAGAAACCTTTGAGAGATTACTTAAGATAAAAAATCAATATAAAATTGCAAAATTTTATGGTTTACTCCTGAAATGGGAAATGGAGGATGAAATTATCAAAGATTCCATGGTAAAATGGGCGCAAGATCTTGACCAAACTATACCATTGGAACAATGGGAAAAGAATTGGACTAAGAGGATTAAATATACCTTAAGCGTAGACCTAAAAGAAAATCTATTAAAGATGCAGTACAGGTGGTACTGGACCCCGGTGAAATCTGCAATTATAGATAAAACCGCATCAAATAGATGCTGGAAATGTGGTAAGGCTGTTGGTACTTTGATTCATTTATGGTGGAATTGTAAATTAGTTAACAAATTCTGGAGGAGGGTGTACAGAGTTGTGAAGGATATTTTAAAATGCGATATAAAATTTGACCCTAAATATTTTTTATTGAATATGATGACGGATGATGAAGCAGAAAGAAAATATGGTAAAGTGATATTTTATTTAGCCGTCACTGCTCGAGTTACTTTAGCAAGCTGGTGGAAGAAAAAAGATGTTCCTTCCATGGAGGCTTGGATGAACAGATTAATTGAATACATTCAAATGGACAAACTTACCTGTTTGAAGAAAGACAAGAGTTGGGATGTCTGGAGGGAAGACTGGTTACCGGTTCTGGAATATCTCGAAAGAGAGGGGAAAAATATAAACTGGTGAATCTATTATACAAACCTATGAATGTGATGAAATACTGTTACAAGGTAATTATACCATAGTAAATGGTTAAATTGATTCTTCATAAGTAGAGAGTTTGGTAACATGATATGGTAAGCCTATATATTTATTGCAGTCTCTATTATACCATATGCCAAGATTTTTCTTTTTGTTAAGATGTTTGTACAAGACCTAACAAAAGGATACAATTACAACTATTACATTTGGAAGATCAGAAAAAAGTCCTAGGAAGTTAAATGTTTCTTTTTGTTTCTTATTTCTTTACATCTTGTTTCTTTGTATTTGTTCTTAATGTGTAGATAGGTATGTATATTAAGACTGTCCTTTATATAAGCTTTCTTATGGTATTAAGCAAAATATGTCTTGTTTATGTCATTTGTTTGTCTGTATGTTATATATGGTCTCCCCCCTCCCTTTTTTCTTTTTTCTTTCTTTTTTTAAATCCAATAAAATATTTAAACATAAAAAAATAAAACTTTTATTTGTATCCCGCTTTTCTGCTGCAGAGCAATCAAAGCGGCTTACATGTTAAAACAATGTAAATTAATGCAGATTAGCCAGGTTCGTGTCACTATGTGGAATTATGTATGTATATTTGTTTATGTGTAAAAAATCAATAAAAAAAAATAAATGTTCACAGACTCTCTGTTTAATGATCTGCTCCAGAATCTTTCCTGGTATTGATGTCAGACTAACTGGACGATAATTGTTGGGATCCTCTTTTTTTCCCCTTTTTGAAGATGGACACAACGTTTGCCCTTCTCCAGTCTGCTGGGACTTCTCCTCTTCTCCAGGAGTTCTCAAAGATTATTGCCAATGGCTCCGATATTACATTTGCCAGTTCTTTTAATACCCTTGGATGTAGTTCATCTGGTCCTGGAGACTTATATTCATTTAGGTTAACCAAGTATTCCTGTACTATCTCTTTACTTATTCTGTGCTGAAATTCCCCTATTCTGTCTTCTGCTCCATTATTCTTAAGTTGAGCACCCTTTGCCTTTTCTGAGAAGACTGAAGCAAAGAAGGTGTTGAGTAATTCTGCCATTTCTCTGTCCCCTGTGAGCATTTTGCCATCTTCTGCACTCAATGGCCCTACCGTTTCCTTCTTCTTCCTTTTGCTTCGGACATACCCATAAAAAAGCCCTTTTTATTGTTCTTAACCTCTCCAGCAAGCCTGAGTTCATTCTGCGCTTTAGCTTTTCTGACTTTACCCCTACATGTGCTGGCTATTTGTTTGAATTCCTCTTTGGTGATTTCCCCATTTTTCCATTTCTTATACATGTTCTGTTTAAGGCTTATCTCAGTTGAAAGTTCTTTAGTCATCCATCCTGGCTTTTTGAGACACCTCCCAATTTTTTTCCTCATTGGAACTGTTAGAAATTGTGCCTTCAGTATCTCCCTTTTGAGAAACTCCCATCCGTCTTGAACTCCCTTCTCTTTTAGTTTTCCTGACCATGAGATCACCCTCAGTATTTCTCTAAGTTTATTGAAATCAGCTCTCCTAAAGTCTAGAATGCGTGTCTGACTATGCTTGGTTTCCCCTTTCAGCTGTATAACAAACTCCAGGAGAAGATGGTCACTTCCCCCTAAGGATCCAACCACTTGCACCCCATTGACTAGGTCATCCCTGTTGGTTAAGATCAGATCTAAAATAGCTGATCCCCTTGTTGCCTCTTCCACCTTTTGGACAATGAAATTGTCTTCAAGGCAAGTGAGGAATTTGCTCGACCTTGAGGATTTGGCTGACTTTGACTTCCAGCAAATATCCGGATAGTTGAAGTCCCCCATCACTACTACACCTCTTCTTTCTGAGTGTGTGGTCATCTGTTCTAGAAAGGCATCATCCAATTCCTCCGTCTGACTTGGGGGTCTGTAGTAGACTCCCACAGTAACATCCCTGTTGTTTCCCTTTTCTTTAATTTTTATCCAGATGCTCTCCACTTGGCCTCCAGTACTGATGTCCCGGATCTCTACACTGGTGTAAATATCCCTGACATATAATTCTATTCCTCCTCCTTTCCTGTTTGGCCTGTTCCTCTTAAAAAGGTTATACCCCTTTATTTCTACATTCCAATCATGAGACTCATCCCACCAGGTTTCATATTTGCTTTGTTGTGCTAGGAGTTCAAATTCATCCTGTTTATTTCCCATACTCTGTGCATTAGTGTAGAGACATCTAAGAACATGTGTTCCCTTTACTTGCTGCCTGTGCAAATTTTTTTGCTTCCCACTGTTGGGTCCTTGCACTGTTTGCCTTGTTCCCTCTATGTCAGTTTGACTATTTCCTCCAGCCCTTTTGTCTTCCAGAATAATGTCTCCCTCCCCCATATAACTCAGTTTAAAGCCCTCCTGATCAGATTTTTGAGACTATTGGCAAAAACATTTTTGCCAACTGGGGTGAGATGCAGCCCATCCTTTGCCAGTAGTCCCTCCTCATGGAACTGCAGCCCATGATCCAAGAATCCAAACCGTTCTTGGCGGCACCATCTATGGGGCCAGTTATTCACCTCTGCGATTTTCCTCTCCCTTCCTGGACCATGCCTTTCTACTGGGAGAAGAGATGAGATGACAACATGTGCATCCATCTCTTTCAGCTTCCTTCCCAGATCCTCGTAATCCCTTATGATATTCTGAAAGCTGTGCCTTGCAGTATCATTGGTTCCCACATGAACCAAAAGAAAGGGGTATTCATCAGTAGGCTTGACAAGTCTTGTCATGATGGATCTTTGCCCCAGGGAGACAGCACACACAATGGACACCATGACACTCATCTGACAATTTTTTTCTGGAAGACAACACAGCCCTATTTGAACATTGCCTCACCACAAGCTATTTCCAGTGGGGCAATAGATTCTATGAGCAGAGAGATGGGGTAGCAATGGGGAGCCTTAATTTTTTATTTATTTTTTTTTTGTAGGGCTTTCAAGCTATGTGGCCATGTTCTATGGATGCCGGCTATGAAGGCATTCGACTCCACAATGGGAGCCTTCTGAGCCCTGTGACAGCAAGCTTTTACATGGAGCACTTTGAAAAACAAGCCCTGGAAACAGCACCAAAAAAGCCCACAACATGGTTCCGATATGTGGACGATACTTTCATCGTTTGGAGCCATAGAGAAGAAGATCTGGCTGTATTTCTGAAGCATTTCAACAACATCCACCCTAACATCCAATTCACAATGGAAAAAGAAAAGGAAGGAACACTGCCATTCTTGGATGCCCTAGTCATTTGCAAACCAATCCAATGTTTGGGCCACACAGTATACAGAAAATCTACACATATGAACAGATACCTACACAAGAACTTCAACCATCATCCAGGACAAAAAAGAAGCACAATAAAAACACTGGTAGACAGGGCAAAACGGATCTGTGAACCCCACTTCTTGGAAGATGAACTGAAACCCTGGACTGGGCTCTACAGGCCAATGTTTACTCCAGTTCAGACATCGGAAGGGGTGCCAGGCCCAGAAAAACCCAGAGGAGGGAAGACAAACAACCACCCAAAGGGAAGATATTTTTACCATACATCCAAGAAGTCACAGACAGAATAGGGAAAGTGGTGAGGAAAAACAACCTGGAAATGGTTTACAAACCGATGAAGAAAATCCAGCAAATGCTTCGCTGAGCCAAGGGCAAGAGAGACCCTCTCACAACCGCAGTCTACCGCATTCCATGCAGCTGTGGACAGGTCTACATAGGGACCACCAAACGTAGTGTGCAAACAAGAATCAAGGAACATGAGATTGCAGTGCAGTGTTTGCAATAGCAAACAAGAATCAAGGAACACGACACTGAAGACTGGGTCAGCTGGAAAAATCAGCAGTAGCAGAACAAGCTATAAACCATCCTGGGCATAAAATGCTGTTTGAAAACATGGAAATTCTGGACCATGCCAACTACTACCATGTCAGAATGCACAGGAAAGCCATTGAAAACCATAAACACCTGGACAATTTCAACAGGAAAGAGGAAACCCTGAGGGTAAACAAGGCTTGGCTACCAGTCCTGAAGAACAGCAAGCTTAAGACTCAACCAATGCAAATGAGAAACAACTTGGGGTAAGGGATTCCCAGCACACAATGAGCACCAATTAGCAGACATTAATCCTCTTTTGCACATTCTCCCACCCTGAGGACTGCCATTAGCAAGAGAACAATACATTTGCAAGTCACTCCTCCCTTCCCAGGGCCACACAGGATATATATCCAATCTCCTTTTCCATGCTATCATTCTCTGAAGATGCTTGCAAAACATCAGAAAGGAATTATTATTATTATTATTATTATTATTATTAATTATTATTTCTTACCCGCCCCTCTGTCTGAACAATTGGGACGGGGTACAACAAGGTTAAAAAAATTACAGTTAAAATAGTTCAACAATCCCATCCCCATCCTCCCACCCTTTAAAATAGAATTAAACTAACAAAGATTAAAACAAGTTAATATAAAATAAAATAAGACAAACATATTGAAACCCACAGTTCTTAGCAGCATGAAGTGACATCAAAATGCAGAAGGCCTGGGAAATATCTGGGAAGTTCTAGGAGCCGGGAAGATTATACAGTTTCTAGGAAGGCCTGCCGGAAGAGATACATCTTTAAAGCTGTTTTGAAATGGTTTAACGGATCTCATCCAACAGGCCATTCCATAGCCTGGGAGCAGAGGCTGAAAAGGCCCTCTGGGAGGTCTGTGACAGCCTGGTCTTCATGGGCTGTAGCAGGTTCCTCCCAGAAGACCGGAGCGTGTGGGGGGGCTCGTATGGGGAGAGGCAGTCCCTAAGATAATTTGGACCTGAGCCATGTAGGGCTTTAAAGGTTAAAACCAACACCTTGTACTGCACCAGGAAACTGATCAGCAGCCAGTGGAGAGCTTTTAGCACAGGTGTTATGTGCTCTCTCCTTCATGTTCCAGTAACAAGCCTGGCTGCCATATTTTGGACCAGTTGAAGTTTCCCGGTTAGGCACAAGGGTATCCCCACGTAGAGCGCGTTACAGAAGTCCAAGGAACTCTTCTAGAATATGGTCACATAGCCTGAACCCCCCCCCCCCAAAAAAACCCTCTCTCTATCATCCTCCAGGCCTCACTTAGGGACTATACAGACCACCCCAAAGCTGTGGCCTGCAGCTTCCCCTTTACTGGCCAGATTGGGTTTGTGGTAATCTCACACCACGGCCCTGATTTGACCTCTGGAGAGTGCAAAATGGAGTCGCAAAAATGACTCCTTTTTCCATTCTCCACAGGGTGCCATAGCTGTGGGGCATAGCTTTATGATGCCCCTTTGATGCTGCATCATGTGGATACAGCACCAGAGGGGTGTCATGATGGTGTGTGCCATGTGAACAGTGCACACCAAAATGGTGCCCTGGAGGCAGGGTTAGGGCATCCAGCATGCCGACACTGTGCCCTAATTCTGCCCACGTTCTTGGTCTTACCATGATTTGGAGGCTTTAGGAATGTAAATAAATCTAGGTACTTTTAATTTATACTAGGGCTAACTGGTGTATCCCACCATGTTTGTAATATCAGTACAAACATGAACCTGCATTTCAGAAAAGTAAATACTCAAAAGGAACCTCTGTCATCCTGTATTGCTAGCAGAAGAATAAAGCATTAACTGTGCTCAGTTTTCTGCTTTACAGCTACTGAAACTGCTATGCAAGGCTGGGCTGCTTGTAGCTTTTCACAGTGTCTTCGCAATATGTGTTGACATCGGTCACAAAGGGCAACTTAGTTGCTTCTCTTAATTCAAATCATTTTCTTTCTGTGAAACTAGCAGAAAATGCAATTAGGCAGCATGAATTATTCTTAATTCTAAGATGGTTTTAAAGTCTGTGACATAGGAATAATGGCCCACTATGTTTTCTTGCCAGTACTATGCACCCTGACTGTAAAAAGGGTCTGGAGAACAAGTGAATTTGCATCTTATGCTGAAATGAGGTTTACACCTGGTTTCTGAAAATCAACAGCTATTATTCTGTTTTGCATTATAGCAAAGGTGCCTCATAATGATGAGCAATACACTAATGTTTCATTTCTATTCAGAATGAAAATGAATACTTAGACTCCTGCCATTGTAGAGCATATTTGAGCCAAAGTGCAACTTTCACTCAACAGGCAAGACATAGAAATGGTTCAGAAAGAATAAATGCTAAATAGTAATAATGGCCCCTCTTTTTAATTTTTAGCAGAATTTAACCTTAAGTGGTTGTGTTTTTCCCCCCTAGGGTAGTGTAACATGGAGTATATAATTAGAAATTAGTTTAAATAATTTCATATGTTATGGCCCCCTGTGGATGAGACATCTCCCTATCCAGGCCTCCCTATCCTTAACTGCTCTGCTCAGCTCCTGCAGGTTCAGGCCCATGATGTCCCTGATTGAGTTTAACCATCTGGCGTGCAGTCTTCCTCTCTGTCCTTTCCTAGCATTATGGTCTTTTTAAATATGTCATGCCTTCTCATGGTGTGGCCAAAGTATGACAGCCTCAATTTAGCTATCTTGGTTTCAAGGGAGAGTTCAGGCTTGGTCTGTGTGGAAGGACACTGACAGATTGGAATGTTAGAGCAGCCAATTGAAGTCAGGTTGGCAAAAAGGTGGGGGCTTGCCTGATGAGCAGCTATAAAAGCAGGAGGAGCCATTATTATCACACCACACTCTTAAACTGCTGCTATTCCAATTTTATTGCTTTGACTGCCTCCCGTTGCATTCTGAGGCTTGTAGTTCAGTGAAGCCTAAGAGCTCTCTGGCTGAGAATCCTAAATGCCCCTCCTTAAACTCCAGATGCAACAGGAAGCAGCCAGAGCAGTTAAAGTGGAATAGCAGTGCTATAAGAGTGTGGTGTGGTAATCGAGTAAGAGTGAACTAAGTGTGTCAAACCTGCTAAGGCAGGTGTGTGTCTTAGAACTGCCAGGAGTGCAATTGGGAATAAGAGTTCAGCCTGAATTGGATTCAGACTCCTATATCAGGAGAAAGGATTTTGAAAAGACAAGTTGTTTGATTTGTGGCCAACATCAAAACATGCTACCAAGAATAGTAAAAACACTTAATAATAAAGAGACTTAAATCAGTGGGAGGGTTAAAGAGTTCTGAGGTAAACTACTACAAAAATACTGTTTTGTTTTTATATATATTTTTTGTTTTTACTGGAATGTTTTTAACCATGTATATATTATATATGTTGTGAACTGCCCTGATCGTTGGAAGGGCGGTATATAAATAAAGTTTATTATTATTATTATTATTATTACTATTATTATTAAACGAAGCCTCAAACTATTTTGGTTACGGTAGGAGAAGAATCCAGTATAACCCTGTAGTGATCAGTCCTGTGCAACCTTGTGATGTGAGGGGATCTAAAAAGATCTAGTGTGAGAGATTTAAGAGTCTGTTCATCTTCCCATTGATTAAAATGTGTAAAATACATGAGCAAAACTGCTTTAGCTCCTCTTTAACACAACTCTAAGATTCTTGGCTATTCTGCTCCAACCTTTTTTTTTTTATCAGACATAGCAACTCCTGTAGATGAAGCAAGGACCACTGTCACCCTCATGTCCCAGTTTTCCATCACTAATTGTTGCCTCAAATGAGCTGTAAAAAGGTGCACCATTCTCATTTTGCTCCTTATCAAAACCTAATGGATAAAGTGAATCCTCAGCTTTCTTTGGCTACAGTTATGTCACCAGAGAATCCTGAGTTTACAAATACACCCTTTCCAGAATGCCCCAAGAAGAAATCCCAGCACAATAATTGTCCATGTTCCAGAATGCCCCAGGAGGAAAAAAAATCCAAGCACAATAATTGTCCATGTTGGCAGAAATATTCTTGGTTTGTAGCCCCCAAATGAACTTTCCACCCTTTGCTAATCTGACTTTTTGGGGGGAGTTTTTGTGGCGAGGAAATAATTTGTACAGATCCAAGTACCTTTTCCTATTCAAACTGATGTTATGAAAATTAGTACATTGTTTCATTTTTAAAAGTTGTCACTTGTCTGTCTATTGCCCCTGAAAGCACTTGCTTTGTTCATTTCCATAATGTTTCCTTGTTCATGATAACATTATAATATTCAGAAACCTGCACATTTCCATCCTGTTCTTATAAACCTAGCCCTGTCCTTATTCAAGAGTGTGGCCCAGAGAGACACTTCTCTTTTTTTCTTGTGACACAATCTGTCAATATTTCACACCTTAAACAAATACTCTATCCTTGCCCTTTCTTCCCCTTGCATGATCTATTGAAATTCCAAAGCACAGAGTTAATATAATCAAAGTGAATAACACTTCCTCTGTGAAAACTGACTGTAGCAGAAAGGTAACCATCAAACCATTCAACAATATCACAGTATTTCCTCCTGTCCATCTCAGCAGAAACAATTTGAAAGCACAGCTTGAGAAACAGACAGGCTGAATGCACATCTAAGTGGTACTAGAATTTAATAGCTCAAGAGTATTCAGGGAAGTTTGTTTCTGGAGAAATGCAATCTGGGCTCCTCTCTAAGTCTGATGTACATGAATAAATAAATATTGATGCATTAGGAACAGATCAGTAAATATAGAATCTTCTTCAATAAAGCTTCCCTGCTAACCTTCATCTTCTTGCTTTTTTTTTTCTTGCAGGAGGAGTTGTTGAGCCATAAGCCATTTCCTCTGAGGATTCAAAAGCTATTTCTTTTGCAGATCAACTTTTTTAAACCACTAAGCAAAATATTAAAAGCTGTTCAGTCCACTGGAAGAATTAGATCTGATTATGAATTTCTGTCAGAAGCTTGTGACTGGATATTCTGAAAGCAATTTTCTTGCAGTTCCCAATTCTGCTGGGAAGATACTGGAATGCCTGTGGCATATACTCTATGGCTCTCCCTCCACTTCATTTCCCACCTATAGAGAGTGGGGAAGAATAACAACACCACTCTGCTTCACAAGATTATTGTGGTAATGAGGACAGCAAAGAATTTGTACAGCAAAAATCTTTCATAAAGGGTGTTAATATAAAACAACACTAGTTCTTTTGCATCTTTATCTAATATCTGCCTGAGGTCTCCAATTATACAAGAGACCATGTTGATATTTAAAAAAAAAAAAACAGTTAAAGGCAACAAGTATAGTTAAGAAGACCAAGGGATCCTTCTCACATCTGTTTTGGCACATACAGTGTTCTTAAAGAGGCCTTTAATATATAGACTCTGGCCAGAGCCTGAAAAATGTACTTTTTGGGTTGCATTTCTCAGAACACCTCATGCTTGGCTCAGGGTTGAGTGATGGAGCCCTGGTGGTATAGTGGGTACTGCAGCCACTGGGTTGTGAGTTCAATCCCAGGGCTCCAAGGTCAACTCAGCCTTCCATCCTTTCATAGGTTGTTAAATTAGTATTCAGTTTACTGGGGGCAATTGGCTTACGGATTGTAAACCACTCAGAGAGTGCTCCTCCCATATGAGCCCCTGTGTACACTTCGGTGATGTGGGAGGAATCTGCTTCAACCTATAAAAACTAGGTTGTCCCAGACCTCCCAGAGGGCCTTTTCTGCTATTGCTCCCAGGTTGTGGAACAACCTGCCGGATGAGATGTATCTTATTACAACCTCGGAAAGCTTTTAAAAAGCGACCAAGACACATCTCTTCTGGTAGGCCTTCCCGGATAGTGACTAATTTCCCATCACCTGAGGCCCCAATCCAGCCTCTGGAGAGTGCAAAAAGAAGCTGCAAAAAGCAGCTCCTTTTTGTGCCCCCCAAGGGGCAACATAGCCATGGTGGTGCAGCTTTATGACACCCCTTCAGTGTTGCATCATGTGGATGCAGCACCAGAGGGGCATCATGATGGTGTGAGCCATGTGGACCAGTGTGCACCAAAATGGCATCCTGGGGACAGGGTTAGGGCATCCAGCATGTGAACAGTTTGCCCTAACTCTGTCTACAGGCTGGCACAAAGTGCCAGTCTGTATAGGGCTTTAGTTTTCTCAATAGCAACTCTGAAATTGAGGAACTCTTTGCAAAGGGAAGTGAGATTAAAAATCTGTTCTGGCTTTTAATATTTAACATTTCGCTCCTGTTGTTGTATTCATTTATATCTTATCTTTCTCTTAATAATAAGATTTAAGGAAGCTATACAAAAACTTCAATACAAAACAAAAACTATACAAAAATTTCAATGTGTGTGTGTGTGTGTTAAAAAACAAACAATTGATAAAGTTAAAAGCATTCAACATTAAAACATTAAAATTAATTAAAAGACAACATACAAATCTTAAAAACAGAAATGCACAGCACCAAAAGCTCACCCCAATCAGTTTCCAAAAGCCTGACAACATAAAAATGTCTTGGATTGCTGATAGATGGAAAAAAAGAATGGGGCCAAATGTTTTAATGACACTTTCTTCTGACCACCTTCTAAGCAGAGGTTATGGTTTACAAATCTTTGTTGTTGTTGTTGTTGTTGTTGTTGCTGCTGCTGCTGCTGCTGTTGTTGTTTACCTTCAAGTCATTTCTGACTTATGGCAACACTAAGATGAACCTATTATGAGGTTTTAGCAAGATTTGTTCAGAGAGATTTGCCACTGTCTTCCCCTGAGGCTGAAAGCATGTGATTTGCCCAAGGTCACCCAGTAGGTTTCATGGCCAAGTAGGGAACTGAATTCTGGTCTCCAGAGTCATAGTCTAACACTCAAACCATTACACCATGCTTAAATACCTTGAAAAAGAACTCTGATCAATGTCCGATCCCATCTCAACAAGTGATGTGTTTGGATGGGCATGCATAGCACCATATGCAAAGAAACATGCAGTCTCTTTGGTAGGACTGCATGAATATTATGAAGTGGATGCAGATCCACATTAGGATCCATATTAACTGTATGATAAGAAGTCTACTTTGTACAGAGTTGAAGCAATTAATCTAGCATAATGGCAAATCCACAGAGTTGCATTAAAGATTTGATATGATATAGATAGTCCATCTGTGCAATACACACATGCATACACAGAACAGAGGGCTTCAGCTTGGCAAGTCACCAAGTCCATCCACATGACTGTAGGTTGCACTAGCTGTGCAATCTGTGCAAGTGTCTTTGGCCTGAAACAGATGGGCCAAATGAAGCAGCTTCTGGCTGCTTTGGAAGTATGGTTTTCAAAAAATGGATTTTTCCAAAGTAGCCTGAAGCTGCATTGAAGCTGTGCTCTTGTCCTTTGGACTAGACCAAAAAAGAGCTGGGATAATCCTGACAGTGCAGGTTGGGTCCTGTGGCCATGACCCACTTTGGGGAGCGGACAATGTGGTCTGCATGGTCCCAACTTGCTTACAGACAGAGTGGACTTGGGCTGCTATTTTCTTCCCATCTGTTCCAGCCCTTTGTATGCCTTCTATACTACTAAATGTCTCAGATATCATTGCATATGTCAGATGGGCTTTCTTCTGCCCTAATGATTTAATATTATGTAGAGAAGATAAACTGGATAAATTGGTAAGACAAGGGAACTCAAGGGCTATGGCAAGGACTTCATGGAATACAGTGGTCCCCCGGGTTACGAAAGTAATCCGTTCCGGATTACCTTTCGTAACCCAAAAATTTTCGTAACCCGGGGGAAAGAGGGCGGGGACCTCCTCGGAGAGAAAGGGACGGCCCGATCCAGCGGATCGGGCCGTCCCTTCCTCTCAGCCGGCATAGAGGAGGCCTCCTCAGAGAGAAAGGGACGGCCCGATCCAGTGGATCGGGCTGTCCCTTTCTCTCAGCTGGCATAGAGGAGGCCTCCTCAGAGAGAAAGGGACGGCCCGATCCAGCGGATCGGGCTGTCCCTTTCTCTCAGCCGGCAGAAGGCCGTCCCTTCTCCTCCGAGGCCTGGGCGCCGGGGGATCTTTCTTTTTTTTTTCGGATCCCGGGGGGTCCTTCGTATCCCGGGGGATACAATCGCGGTCCCGCTGGTTTCGGATCCCGGGGTTTTCTTAACTCGAGGGATTCGTATCCCGGGGGACCACTGTAGTTGTATTTCAACAAGGATCTGAAGGATGTCCCAGGCATGGTAGAAAGTATGGAGTACTTTGAGGGAGCAAGAGATCTATGGACAGTGGACAGAAAGGTGATAACTCTCAGACCTAAACTGTATTTGTCTGAATGGGAAATAAATGATCCAGAATTCAACACAAAATTACATATAAAGACCTTGGCACTCAGTTCTCAGTTGACATATATCAGTGAAAGAGAAAACTAAGCACTCTCAGAACATCAGAGAAGAATATACCGGAATACACAAAAACCAGATTAACAACTACTTCCCACAAAGCATTTACGGCAGCGGACCTTAAACTGTGGAACAGCCTATCAGACGAGATCTTCTCTTATTACCTCCTTGGAAGCTTTCAAGAGATGGATCTCTTCCGGCAGGCCTATCCACCCGACCTTCTATGAGGTCCTCAAGAAAGATTCCCACTCTGATTGATGCACAGAAACCAGATGGCAATTAGTCCTTTTAGCTAATAAGATATTATTTTATGGACTGTATTTTTATATGATATTGTATTTTGTTTTGTTTGTTTTATCCCTGTTGTAATCCCACCTCGACCTGCAGAGAGAAGTGGGAAAATAATAATAATAATAATATAAAATAAATAAATTTTTTATTTATATCTCCCGCCTCTCCCTACAGATCGAGGCGGGCTTACAACATATTAAAATCCAATACAGTAAAATATCTAAAACAATATATTAACAATTAAAAACCATTACCACAGTCACATCAATAATCTGGGGAGTTTCTGGGTCAATGGGGGTTACATAAGGTCGGGTGGGTATGCCCGCCGGAAGAGATCTAATACTAATAGTAGTAGTAGTAGTAAAGCTGATTACTGTTCCAATTCATCTTCCATAAAAAAGAATGAAAGCTAGTTTGCCATTTTACTCTATATAGGAGTGTTTGGATGACCCAAGAAAAGAATTCAGGGCTTTTACAGTAGCTCGAATGTCCTATAGTGTAAGAGGGGAAAAAACCCACAAACAACACTGTATCTTTATTTTCCCCCTTGCTCCCATCACTAGCTGGAACCATCCATATGCTCCATTGTTGTGTGTAAAAGAAAAGAATTAAGAGATCCTGGAATAAATAGGAAGTGAATGGTTCAACTCAAATGAAATCTTTGGTCATGTATTGATCTCACTGTCAGCCTTGAATAAATATTTCATATACTATCTTGTGAGAATCTTATAGAATAGTCAAATAACTGTAGAACAGTACAATCACAACATTTAAAGAGGGTTGGAGCACTATTCAATGGGTAATAGTTGGAAAACAGACAATTTGATCAAGGGAATAAGAAAAGTCAGAATTATCCCATACCACCCAACCAATACATTTAGGGGCTGAGAAGACAGACAGGAAAAACCAGGCCTGAATATTCCATTTGTTCCCAAACCAGTTGTTGGAAACTCTGCTGTCCACATGGTCTACTCCCAAGCTGCAACTCTTAGAGTTTTGTGTAGGTGTGTGTTTTGCCTCCCCATCATGTATGTGCATCATCGCATGAACAGACCACCTGAGAACAGAATTGCCTCCCTCTTCCCATCTAGCTAACATCTCATTGGATGCCTGGCCACTAGTCACATGAGTGATACACCACCTGTACAGTGCATCTATGTGCCTGGTGACACATTGGTAAAGCATATTGATGGAGACTCCCAATACATGCCCAATTAGCCCACTTCACTCCATGACCCCTGTTGGATGATCTGGTTTGTGTATCTTTTAATTAAAGCAAAAGGGAGCCCCGATGGTACAGTTGTTTAAATGTCAGTACTGCAGCCACAATTGTGTGAGTTCAGTCCCAGAGGGAGCCAGATTGACTCACTCTTCCATCCTTCCATAGTAAGGTAAGATGAGTACCCATCTTGTTCAGAGCAATTGGCTTACACATTGTAAACCGCTTAGAGAGTGCTTAGTTCACTATGAAGTGGTAGAGGAATGCAAATGCTATTGCTATTGCTAAAAGTAATTCTAGACAGTAAAACAGGAGGAGGAAATAATTCATTTTTTAATATTTTTATTTATAGGGTTTTTTTTTTACAAAACACAAGTACAAGGCACTCAAAACAGCCTATAGCAATAGATAATAACATGATACTTTATTCCCACCCACACTTGAAGGTTTGAATTGTACACATATCACATTAAATGTTCTGATTGGTTTCTCCTAATGTAAGAATGAGGAACTACAAATCCAGCCAAAGGATGGCAGTGCATATGGTTTGAAAATGTCTTCTTTTTTTAGTTAGGAAAGATGATTTCTACATACATTAGATAATCCAGCCTCTGGAGGGTGCAAAAAGCTCCTCTGAAGGGTGCCATAGCCATAGCAGCATGGCTGTATGGCACCCCTTCGGCTCTGGAGCAGGGCATGGCATCATGTCACCCTGGTGGCGTCTTCAAGGCTGTGTGTCATCTGGACACGAAGCATTGAATCCGCCCGCAGACCATCACAGAGTCTGTACAGGGCCCTAAAGTCCTGACTCTAAATAGTTAAGGGGGTGAAAAAAGTTACCTGCTACTATGCATTTGGGAAGTCAGAGAAGATGATGGAAGTCTCTTTTTAAAATTGACAGTGACACTGGCGCAGCTCAGTACTTCTCCGCAAAAGACATGGAACAGATGCATTATGGCATATTTGGAAACAGAACAGATCCTTGGAGATTTTGTGTCTGCTGGTGCTGAATAAAAGACTCATCTCATTCTGTATTTGAAATTATTGAATATCGTGGATGGTCTGTTTTTAACAAAGTAAAGATGAGAGAATTTTAATGGCACTGGAAAGCATCATTATTTCATCTGCAAAGGATCTTGTATGTTACTGATGCGTATTGATTCATAAAGTTAATGTGTGAAGAAGAAACATTATGGTGAGATTTCATTAGTTATCCCAATTTTTATAACATCCCTAGAGGTTATCCTCTATGTCATGGAATGATAATATTGTCTTTGCCTGAATACAAGCCTATCATTGAGTAAATGAAATGGATAACCTCTAAAGAAATTGTATTAGGAATAAATGCTGACTAATCCTCAAAATCCTACTATTCGTCTTTCAAAGAGTAAAAATGTAAGACTGGATCAACAATTTGTGGCTTTTCACTTGTGACTTTGACTTGCATAGTGTGAAAAACAGAAATAATTGGCTTGTATCCTGTATACTAAAGTGATATCTTTTTTTGGTTATAGTGGAGGGAGGAATTCATTACATTATCCTCACACAATGACCCCAACCCCTTCAACATCCATCTTGCTTCAGCTCTTAAGCAATGGAGATCTGTTTAAGTTGGTGACCAGGGCAAAACAAGATGATATTTCAAGCCCCCTTGCCAGTGATCTTCAGGGTGACAAGAGTTATGACAGGGGCACTGATTCTGATAGTCACACCAAAGACCACTGGTGGGAGAAGTCTGGAAACATTCTGCCATGCCCTGATCACCAGCAGAAGAAAATTCCATTGCTCAGTTGGCTGCTACGTGCAATGGGGGCTGGGGAGGGGGGCATTTGCAATGTTGGCAATAGCTCCACAGTTGTAATCATGAACAATGAACAATTAGGAATGTATAAGTCTAGCTCAAAAGTATGTCAGTTATTGTTCAAAATATAAGAGTAACCTGTTTTTGTTGATTTTGATATGACCTGGTAGATGGTTATCATGTCCATATCTCCAAAGTTAAATGACAAAACCAAGACCGTGTACACATTTCATTACATTTCTCAGGGTACAGAGAATTGCTGGGTTCTCCTTTTTTGCATCTTGTCTTATTCATTCCATAAAGTGAGGACTACATCTCAGGAAAAGTATCCATGTGGCCAAGATGGTTCATTGTACCTGAGGACCGATGTCTACTGGACTGAGCACAGACTAATAGTAAGGTTTCTCTGGACATGGCCACTGAACTCATTGATTTAATTCAGGAGCACATCATTCTTGATCTTAAGTTGTTAGAGGATCCAGCTTGGTAAAATGTCACAGGATGACATACCTAGGGCTGGAATGTGCTTCCTTAATATGGATAAGTCATTCCTGGATCAGGCCCTTCTTGCTGGTGTTTTGTTTTAGAACCAGGCATTTGGACTCAGCAAGTGGCTGAAGGGCCAGTCCCTTTAGAATGATGAGGGCCAAGTAGAAATAGATCAGCCCCCAGGTGTTGCCCCTGCAGGAGAGTAGAGAATAGACCAGTAGAGGCTGGACACTAGTACAGTACCCAATTCAGATCTGATACAGATACTTCTAATCAGCATTGCAGATATAGCTGTTCTTATTTCCAGGGGAACAAGCCAAGGGGTCTATTGCAGACTTGCAACTGACTCTAAGGAGGCCTGCTTGTATAAGTTCTCCCTGCAGGTCTTCCCTGAATGTCCCCTTTGATACAGATGGAGAGGCTAGTGTGCTCTTTGCCCTGCTTCTGGCTCCTGGCTCACTTCTTAGAGGGATCTTACTGTGAGGGAAGATGGACAGTCTTCTGCAACCACTTCTCCCTGGATATTTCCATCACAATTCTGCTGTCTCTAAGGCTTTTTATCTCCATGCCTTCTTCTTCCTAGCAGTTGCAGCTGGGGGAGGAATTGCTGTGTTGCCAGGCAACCAGCCAGCTGCCAGGCCTCCTAAAGGGTCTGGAGCAGCTGCTGTGATCCACAATGACCTGCAATCTGGAAGTAAAGTGGAAAATCCCAACATTGCCAGAATTCATAACTATGAGAAGCATAACAGAGACATAGTGATCATAAGCATATTACTCTGAAGCAATTCACACTTATTTTAATGGAATTTACTGACTTGTAGCTATGCTTACAATTGCAATCTAAATCAAAGTCTAGAAACTCAGACCACAACAGTGTGGAGTTGTTTATGTACAAGCGGTTCAATCAATCAAAGCCAGAGTATTGTGTACTCACACAATAGGGTATTCAGCCAAGATGTTTCTGAGTGTTATGTCATAGGGATTTGTATTTTAACTGTTTACTTCTAAGATTCCATGATGATATATTAGAACTTGAAAAGAAAACTCAAAGTGGAATGTTAATGCTATTTCCTTTATCCATGTTCATAGGATATGCCTCCTAGTAACATTTTACAACAATGAAAATATTTGTTACTATTTTAAAAGCGAGGTGGGGACTGGACAGATTTGCATAGAAATAAATGGCTGGTAGCCTAAATAAAGGCACAAGATCTGATCTGATATCAGAAGCTAAGCAGGGCCAGCCTTGGTTAGTACTTGGATGGGAGGCTACTAATGAGTACCAGGTGCTGTAGGCTATATTCCAGAGGATGGAACTGACAAAAGCACTTCTGAGTATTCCTTGCCTAAGAAAATCCTGCAACATTTATGTAGTTTCAATAGTTCAACAGACAGCCTGAAGACACAAACACACATATACAAATACACACAAGCATATATGAATCTGACTCTCTACCAAGTTTGCAGCCAATGAATATCTTTCATCACAAATGTTTTAACTACACAGGAGGGCAGTTCACTTAACATCATTCTGCAGTATTCTGCACTAGCACCAATTCCAAACCAGCTTCATGTACAGACCCACTTACCATGCATGGCAGAAGTCTCTTCTTGAGGTTACCAATAAAGTGTGTGTGTGTTTTACAGATGGAATATTAGAAAGAGGGGTGGAAATAATATTTAAAAATGTTAAAAATGGTTAAAATGTAATTCTTAAGGGCTGGGAAACATGATATGGGGAAATCCTTGATTAATAGGAATTTTCAATGTTTGAGACTTATTCTGCACCAAATTTGCACTTTTGGGGGTAGATAACAGCATCTTCTATAAAGGAAACAGTGTTTTCTTTAGAGATGTTATAGTTGGAAACTTATTGATATTAATATAACATTCTACACATTTCCATTCTTCTTCTGTAAACCTAGTCCTGCCATTATTCAAGAGCTTCATCTAGAGAGACACTTCTTTTTTTCTTATGACACAATCTGTTGATATTTTACACATTCAAAAATATGTAATTTTTGCCCTTTCCCCCTTCCACGATATATTCAAATTCCCAAGCACTGAGTTAATATAATAAAAGTGACAAACACTTCCTCCCTGAAAACTGACTGCAGCAGAAAGGTAACCATCAGACCATTTGAGAATATCACAGTATTTCCTTCTGTGCATCCCAGCGGAAATAATTTGAAAGCACAGCTTGAGAAACAGACAGGTTGAGTAGACATCTGAGTGATACTAGAATATAGTAGCTAAAGAGCATTCATGGAAGTTTGTTTTCAAACAGGTGACTTGAAAGCACATACACATTTTGTTGTTGTGTGCCTTCAAGTCATTTCCAACTTATGGTGTCCCTAAGGTAAACCTATCAAACAGTTTTCTGGGGCTGAGAGTGTCTGATTCACTCAAGGTCACTCAATGGGTTTCCATGCCTGAGCATGGAACTGAACCCTGATCTCCAAAATTATAGTTCAGTACTAACTGATAGAGACTCCAGGCATGGGTGAATTAAGAGAACCTTTATTTGGTAGAAATATGGAAGAGCAAGCACACAAGAATAACTCACTGTAACATCTGGCATTCAGAGCTAACTGAAAAGGAAATGTGAAAGGGGATCAGAGACTGAGGGTTGGTTTGAGGGTGATATCTGCCTGTCTCAAAGACTGGTCTATGGAAAGCAGGAGTGGCTCATACAAGAGTCTGAGGACAAAAGTCACAGAGCTCAGCTATGGGATCAACTGTGTGCAAAGAGGTTATTTATTTATACCTTAAAACTAGTCCCAGATTAAAGGTGGTTTCATGAGAAACAAAGGGGCTGGACAGATTGCCCTGAAAGGGTAGGCTGGAGCCTCCCATTTTTGTTCCTGAGGTATGCCGCAGCAGCCAAACTTCACAGTGTCTCTCAGCAGTAAAAAGAACCTGCTAAAAGCAGGTTCTTTTTATGGCATGGTCCGGATGACGTCAGTGTGCCATTGCTGCACTGTCGTGCATTGCTGATGCAAGTGTGATGTTGGGACGTGCAGATGCTGAACCGTGCTTGATTATGATGGTGGCCTCCATGTGGACGGAAGGCCACCATGATGGCAGCACTGATACATAAAAGGGCTCGGGACCATGCAGTTGCTGCACCCTCCTGAACCATAGAATCAGCACTGGCACGCCGCTTCCAGCCTGTATGTACTGGGCCAAAGATTAAACTGCCCTTCAGAAAGACCCAAAAAGGGATTCTGAAGTGGTGGATTGTTTTTATATCCAGAAGACGGAAAAGGGTCGATTTGATTGATGACTAAAGAATTGATTAAACAAAGTAGTGACAGGATCTGGGGCATCCTAAATGTGCGGACAGGAAAGGTACTTGGGAACACAGTGGGGAATAGAGGAGGAATGTAGTCTTGTTTGATCTCTTGGTAAGAACCCATCCTTCACTTTCTGTTTCAGTAGGAAATACAGAAAGTGATTTTCAGGACTGCATTGATAGCAAACCCCTTTCATCATTTGTGTTTGTCATCTAAGCTGTCCACATTTCTTGGGGTATATGTGCCTCATTAATGTAGTACTTTTTTGTGTTTAAAGGTCATCACAATCTCAAAAGCACATGCTAGTCTCTACATGTGCCATATGAAAATATCGAGGTATCAGGATGCATTATGGGGGCATTTGGGTGCTTACATTGTTAATGGCAAAAGATAACTTCAAAGACCACTTTTTTTTAGCCTGGCAGCACCCATCCAAACTGTACCTCAGGGCTCTGGGAACTGCAGATAAATGCCTTTGGAAATGATGTTTTCATTGCTCTCCTGGTTGTGCAGACAAGTTAAGATAAGCACTTGCAGCAGGACCATGAGGTCTTCTCTGGCTGTCTGTTCTTGACATGCCCTACCAACCAGGAGAGCACTGTAGATATTGGCTGAGACCCTACATCAAACACAAAGCCACTGATTATAGATTTCAACAGGGTTGCTAAGTCTTAAGGTGATGGATGAAGCTGCAGAGAGTTCAAGAAGAAAAATCTAAGGTGAACAGTGTTGGAGAAGGAGAAAAGCTGATTTATTGTATGAAGTGTCTTTAAAGCATTCTAAAATCAGTGAACATGTGTGAGTATTAGTAGAAGAAAGAGATAATATTAAGAGTGCCCCCCTGGGAGAAAATCCACATTGTCTATTTTATTCTCTCATGTGCATGTACACACACAGAGGCTAGACTCCTGATGGTGTCATACACATGTGGTAGTACTTCATGGGCCATTGCACAATAGTTGTGTTCAGTTCACAACTTCACAGATAGAATTCTGTAAGAGTAACTGTCGTTCTGCCAGGTTGTGTGTTCTTAGCTAATGTATAATCATTTGTTCATGCCTTCAGTTTTCCATTTGATTCACTACAATTGCAGAGACATTCTTCATTAGTATCTGAATGCCACTGACAACTTCCCACACTGCAGTAGTAAAATAAGCAAGCACACTGATAGTGCACGATGGGTTGTGCAAACTCAGCATTGGCAATAAGGCAGTGCAGTGCAACCAGTATACAACTGCATGGGCATAAATGTATGCTATAGCAGTGCAGTATAAGATATTAGCTATTATTTTGACATTGTTCCACAATGCCCCTCCCTCTAACAACTCTCCTTTGTCTCAGGCATTGGCCCTGAAATTTTAGGAGATGCTCACCTGGCAATCCTAGATGACAAAAAGAGCAGTGACAATAGCTGTTGCCAAATAATCCATCTCATGGCCAGAATGTCACGATGTCTAAATTTATCTGGTATTACATGGTTATGCAAGCCTAGCCCCCCTCTAGTTTTAAGACACGGAAGAGATAATTTGGATTTGGCTGTATAGTTAATGCCTCTATGATTCAGGAAATGGAGTGGCTATCTCTCAACTAGAAAAGGTTTCATAGTATTTGTAATATTGACATGATACAATATGACATTTAGCTATTGTAATTGAAATGGTTTTAGATAAGCAGCTGAACCTTTAACTACTTTTCTAAATATTCCATTTTCTTCTGTCAATATGGCTCTGCTTGAGGGTTTACCGGAATAAGAACTTACAGTTCTGGGTCAGGCCATTATCATGGTGAATGAGATTGTTTTTAAGCCAAACTGAGTGAGTGGAAGACGTTACGGTGAAAGGTTCACTTCAGAGAGGCTGAGGATCTGTGACCAGCTGAGTTTCTTCCTTTTAAAAGGTCACTAAACTTTCCTTTCAAGCCTCCTTCTAAGCAATCTGCATTTAATAATGGAAATATATTTAATGTATTCAATAATGGAAATACATTAAACCACTTGGAGTGTATTAGCTCTAAGCACGTTTTCTGTGGGGAAATAATTGGGCAAAAAAGTAAAAGAACGTCTAATAAGGAAAAAGAAATGTTATGGCCCCCCCCCCCCAAGATAGCAATAGCAATAGTAAGTACATTTGTATACCACTTACCAATGTACTAAGCAGTTTTCAAAGTGTAAGTTGATTGCCTCCAACAAGCTGAGTACTCATTTTAGCGACCTATGGAAGTATGCCAGGCTAAATCAACCTGGAGCCCCTGGCTAGTATTGAACTCACAACCTTGTGGTTTGTGAGTGAGTGGCTGCAGTACAGGTATTTAACCACTGAGCCACCAGGGCTGTTTTGATATTACAGCAGTGTCCATTGAAGAAACTTATTAGGCAAAAATTCTAGTGGTCCCACCCTGGGAATTCAGGAGAGACAGGCCATCCTACCATTATATTTCAGCAACTGAAAGTGTCCCTACATAAACAAACAGCCCTGGTTATATAGATCAACAGGAGTGGTTACACATGGGCACAATGTTGCACTTGCACAGCAATGGCTTCAATGCTCCTTGCTTCCATGCCACCTCACAGTACAGAAAAGCAATGATTGATGACTCTGGGTGGCAAACAGGAGCTTGGCTAATAGAACAAGGACAACAGGAATTTTGTATGAGATTGGTGTAAGACAATAAGGTGAGCTTGTGTCTTGATGGTTAAGGCTCATTGTTTGACTGAGATGTATGTTTGGGGCCAGGCGCTCTCCACAAGGACAGCATGTGTTTGCCTGAGAAGTGAGTTAGTGCCTTGTCTGGGGGTGGACTTAGCAGCCACTTGCTTTATATACAGTTCTCTGGAGCTCAGTGAACAGGACAACAGGCATTTTTCAGGGAAGTTTGAGGAGAAGATGCAGAGTGCTATGGCACTAGCTACATGGGATGACTGAACATGAATTGTGAGGGAGCTGCTGCAATGATCTGCAACCTATGTGCTATGTTTTTCTTCTTGCCTGATGTGAGGAGCTATACTGCAGCCAGTGGAAGTTGGTTGCAATGATGGAAATGAAAGTACAATAGGCTGAGACCCATATAACCACATTCAAACTTATCAGGAGGAATGGAGCCTTTTAGAACTGAGCAGAGAAGGCTCTGCTGAGAAGATAACATATAGGGAATACATCTAAGGTAGAGAACAAATGTGAAACACAGCAAGCATATATTTGGAAGAGAGTGAAACACAAGAGCAGAACTATCTGGATTCATGCCGAACCTTTGGAAATATACAATCAGTTTTAAGCTCTCCTTGATCAGTGATGGTGAAACACAGGAAGAGAGCTAACAATGCCAGTCCTCAGAGAAGCATTTTGTAGTTGGAAGGGCTTCTGTCAGTTCCCAGGAGAAGAAGAGAAGTGTGATGGTGGTGGGCAGTTCCCTGCTGAAAGGAGCAGAAACAGTGGTGTATGGGCCTGACAAAATGTCTCTAGAGTTGTAGTGTCTTCCAGATGCAACAGACATTGACAAAACTCATCAAATCTATTGTCCACTAGTCCCTCCTTCTGATCCATATGTGAACAAATGATGCTGCAAAATACACATTTCAGCATATCACAAGGTACTTTGATGCTCTAGGTGGAGAGCTGTAAAAACTTGGAATATAGGTTATTTTTGTTGAAGGACATGGTCCAAGAAGGGTATTAGAAGTAAACAGATGGTGCCATCACAAAGCATTTGATTTCTTGAACCTTTTATGATTTCCTCCTCTGTCATCACATATTTGTAGGTGGTCATTTCAGTTAATGAACAGGTCAACTCAATAGCTGGATGCTGACAATGCATCCAATGAGTATAGGTTACCTTACCCCAAGCCATTGACATAGGATCAAATATATATTAGTTAATTTAACAGTTAATGTTATATGAGTTGAGTCAGTGGAGGATAAGCAGTGGATTGGCTCCATGCTTTAGTCAAAACTTTCAATGAACTAAGCCATATCAAGAACCTATTTGGGAGATAGAGTTTAGTACCTTGGATAGATTCTTTAAAGTTTGAACTAAAACCTGGACCAGAGAATCACTACTTTTCTGATGAGGAAGCCACCAGTCAATGCTGGGTGAGGCCAACATGCAAAGGATTTATCACAGACAGAGAACCAATGTATAAAGTAATTTCAGATGTTTTTTCACAGCCCTTCAAATGTGCCATGACCGTCAGAAACACTGGGTGACTCTTGTATTGCTAATTCAAAAGTAGAAACAGTAGGTTTAGAAAATAAAATGATATGACAAAAAATTACATATAATATAAGATTATTTACCCGATGACATTGTGAAAACAACAACTCAAAACTAGTTACTCATTGAAAAAGGTTTCCTTTCTTTATGAGATCTGGTGGGAATAAAGAGAAATTTTAATGTATAGTGCAGCCTAAAGAAAGGTGGTTTGAATGTGAGAAAATAGTGCTACACACCATATGGAATGTAGAAATATATAGCTCACCTGTTAATCCAAATATATTTTATAAACAGACTGACAGGAACTCTCAGTATACATATAAATGCACAGCAGTGGATGCAAAGTGCAGGCAACATGAAATTCTGAAGAACTCACCCTGCACAGTGACAAGTTTAATTGTAAACAGTGGGTCTCAAACTGCTAAAATATTGACATTCTAGTTGTGAAGAAAAGGCTCTTGAAAGCAGGCTATCTGTCAAAGGAATAAAAAAAGCAGGCAATAGTTACAAAGTTTTAAACAAAAAGTTTAAAATAGAGTTTTATATGTAAGATTTGAAAACAAGGATACCTTTTTTTCTTTCTGAAATTTACTGCACCGTAGTTAGGAAAAATGGTTACTAATGCTTCTGAGGAGAATGCAGTATGTCCTGAAAAATCTCTACTCAGCTTAGAAGATAGATTTTGTGAGTTCTTAAAAATCTGAGAAGACCTTTAAGACATTTTCCAGTTATTTATGAAAAATAAATTCTGCCTTCATTTATACAGCTGTGACTTGTATAACCTGAACTGCTTTCCCCAGACTCAAATGATCCAGTGTAGACTTCATGTTCCAATTCTCAATATCACTGTTTGGAAGATATGTAAATGTGCCACAGCTTTGATATAAGTTGATTTTGGTGCATTTCCAATCCCTTTCCTTTCTTTTCATTATCATATTTTGGCTCACACTCCAAACCTGTGAGCACCTGAGGAGAGGAATGCCTTGGGGGAAGCATCAGCTGAATTTAAGGAAAACCACAATTTCTGATTTCAGAATTCTACAGAGTAGTTTCCCAGTGAATCTGCTATCTACCACCACTTCAAGAAGCTAATGGAATTATTTCACCTTCTATGTGATCTATGTTTGCTTTCATTGTGAGCTATAGGGTTGTTGTTGTTACCTTTTTGTACAAAATAAGATCCTACCCCCTTTTAAATTACTCTTTTCCATTTTTAAAAACTGTTGCTTGAATATGTCCCCTTTATTGCCTGAAACATAGTTAAGCAGCATTTTGCATGTGTTTACAGTTTATATGTGCACATTTCCACCTCCCAGACATATCTGTAGTTGTACGTCAATTGTCTAGAATGCAAACTACACTTGACTTATGGACAGTTAAGGAAATGCATATCTGTCATACAAGGACCACATGGAAGTGATCTCTAAGGAACAATGGAAGAAGAGCTCCAGGAATATAGTAATTGACATACGTACTACACTTGACATACATACTACAGTTTTCCAACTGCCTAGAATGTATTTTCTTTTGGTGTGTTTCATGCCAGCCAACCTAGACAACTAGACAGTCTCCTTCCATGGCAGGAGCTAAATTAATCCTCTCAAACCCCAAAATCTAACTGCATCTTTAATCTAAATAAGTATATACTGAAGAAAATTCACAGCAATCCAAACTACTTTCAGAAGTAAATAAAAAAGATATTTGTACTTCACAACTCTAGAATCCTAGAGTTGGAAGAAACCACAAGGGCCATCCAATCCAAACCCCTGCCATGCAGGAACTCTCCATCAAAGCATCCCCAACAGATGGCCATTCAGCCTCTGTTTAAAGACCTCCAAGGAGGAAGACTCCACCACTCTCTGAGGAAGTGTGTTCCACTGTCAAACAACCCATACTGTCAGGAAGCTCCTCCTAATGTTGAGGTGCAATCTCTTTTGCTGTAGCATGCATCCATTGTTCCAGGTCTTGTTCTCTGAAGTAGCAGAAAACAAATTTTCTCCCTCCTCAATATGACATCACTTCAAATGTTTAAAAATCCTGCTATAGATTTTTAATTAGTTCTGTATAAACTTGTGATTGGGCTGCACCTGCACTGCTGAAATAATGCAGTTTGACACAGATTTAACAGTCATTGCTCCATCCTATGAGATTCTAATATTTGTAGTTTGTTGTGGCACCAGAGCTCTCTGACAGCAAAGGTTAAATATCTCACAATACTACAAATCCAAGAATTCCATACCATTGAATGATAACAGTTAAAGTGGTGTCAAGCTGCATGACTGCTGCAGTGCGGATGCAGTCTAAGTCACCCTTACTATTCACATTTGTGTTCTATGAAGTTTCTGTCTTTTGCACAACAAATCACTGTGGCTTGCTCCCATGCCTTCTAATAGATGTCATTCTTTTCATAGTGGGGGTGGCTAAGGATAGTGTAAGAGTGGCTGGGGAATGGTCCCATCTTGTCAGATCTGTCTCCCCCCCCCCCATGCTTCTTTTATCCCATCATGACATCAAGGCTCTTTGCAAACAATGGCATCTTATCACTTCCAGGTGGAGAAACCATTGGTGACCATTTCACAAATATAACACAGAATAGGAGTTCTTCCTGATGGGATACCAGAGTGTGGATTCCATGGAGTGTCATAACTGTAAAACAACCCTCCCTTCAATTTTTTAAAGAATTGTTACTTATTGCAGAAATAGGATGTAGTCTTCATTTATTGAGAGTTATATTTGACATCAATTAACTTTTTAAAGTGTGTGTTTATTTTGTAACTTGGTATACCATATACTGTAGTAGTATTTTCTTATACACAGTAGTTTGCTATTTGCAGGGACTGGACATAGTAGTTATAACTACTATGGTTTACAGGGACATTTGCCTTGCAGGTCAGGTGCCAATAATCACAGGAGACATGGCTGGAAGAAAAAATGGCCACAACTTTAATGAACAAACCACAAATGGAACACAGTAGTAGATCATGAAATATATAGGGATGGCTCAAAGCATAAGGTCTGGATCTGAACATCTGCAACCCCAATGGTTGTATGATGTATGGTTTCTTGTAAGCCCAAGCATCGGGATGACATAGGTGCCAAGCCCCGCCCTGCGGCACAGTTACACAACTGCGCTGCCTCAAATCGAATTGCAAGGCACTCTAGTCACTGGGTGTACAACGACTGTGGCCCCTGCACTGGCCACCCATTCCGCTCCTTCCACCCGGGTCATGATGACTCCCGATCCAGTGCCAGAGAGCCCTGGAAACCCCTCACCCCAGATCCAGGCCTATGCTGCCACCCCTCAAGAGTTGTGGCAAACAACTCCCCAAAGGGAGGGAGGGAGGGAGAGCCAAAGCTAACAAAGGCACTGTCATGCACCCACCGCGGCCTTAAATAGGCCTGCCAACCAATGGCAGGCCCAGGAGGACGAAGACACTGCCCTCCTGAAGGCCTCTACCAATCAGGAGGCGAGGCAGGCCCCCGCCAGCCAATCAGGTGGCGCCGCCTTGCTCCAAGGGAGCCTGAGACATGTAGTCCCAAACGAAAAAGGCAGGCTCCCTTCCCGCGCATAGCGGCAGCCAATGGGAAGCGAGCCTGCCCTCCCACTGGCTGCTGGGACAGGGGCGCTGCGGGAAGCCTGCCGTTGACACCTCGGACTGCATGGCAACCATGCCGGCCCGCTGAGTTGGGCAGCACCAACTATTCCAGTGAGGGCTGCATTCCCTTTCAGCAAGATGACATAATCTATGGCCCAATTCAGACAGGGAGACACAAGTGAGGGACGAATTTTTCAAACAACTGGCAACCCACATCATCATAACATCACTGTGGGTCGTGGGGGAAGGGATGAATCAAATTCATAGTATAGGGGAACTTTCTTTATTATGAAAAAGGGTGAAGTGCTGGTAATGCCAGGAATGGATGGGAAAGAGTACTGCTTTGTTTGGATGTCCATATTTGTTGTATGAATGGAAAGTAAGAAGATGGAAGTTGTACACAGTTATTCACTATTAGCATAATACTCATCCTATCTGCATTGTCCCACATGTTACATGTTACATTCATACATTAACATCTACACAACTGGATACTTATAATTTCTGCTATGGATGTACACGAGATTCAATCACTGTGGCTCCCTTTCCCAGCATTGTACATGGTTTTATTTCCTACACAGTGATCCCTTAACACAGACACATAGCCCACTCTATACTTTCTTCACACCTGCAGTGCTTTCTGAAATTTACTTGCTGTAATCCACATTCATCAGACCCTTTGCAGTAACCCCCCACCCACCCACCATATATATATAGAAGAAGGGTGTAGTGCATAAAATAATTTAAATCAATAGTATTCTGTCATGAATCTGGGAATTCCTTCTGCCACAATTTCCACTTGTATCATGCATGCAATAATTTGAATAATTAAATACTTGGCTGGACATGCATACCCCTGGGGGTTCCCACCAAGTGTGCCAGTGAAGATTATCACACCAGTGCTTAAGTGCTGGTAAATCACCTCTAAAACGTTGAAGAAGCCCTTGTGTGAAAGCCTGGCATGCGTCCTCAACATCAGGGAATCATTGGCTGCCCTCCAGAATCACTGAATTGTTCAAGGAGAGGGATTTTCCTCTGATAACAAAGTTTCTATTCAGAGGAAACTCCCTCTTTCCAAATGATTCAGTGACCCTGGAGGGCAGCTGACAATTCCCTGATGTTAAGGAAGCAGACCAGGCTTTCACATGCATGCACTTCCTCAATTTTTTAGAGGTGATTTACCAGCACTTATCCCACAGTAAGTCCTGGTGTGATAATCTTCTCTGTCTCCTTAAATGCTGGGAGAATTGTTTAGTTCAAGGGGGCTTGTGAGAGGCTGGGTAATTTGAACATCATTTTCAGCTGTTTATACCCATACTAACTGTGAGAGGGCTCCAGGTTTGGTGAATAAAAGAAGTTTGTGGGGGGGGGGGGGCGGGAGGAAATATAAAACAATGCAACCAAACACATGATGGCAATGGAAACAGACACACCATCCAGAGCTAACTGAAATGGAGGTATGGAAATAGGATAGTGGAGTCTTAGGGTTGGGGGGGAGGGGTAATATTTACCTGTCCTGAAAAGGAGTCCATGAAAAGCGAGATGTGGTTCAGTCAGTGCCTGGGGATGACACAGTGAGTGTTAATGGAGATCTCTGTGCACACATGGTCTGTGGGCAGACTATGAGTGCAAACTGTATGCAAGGAGGCTATGTTTGGGGTAGATAGTTATATTTGATTTCTAGCCTCAAGGGGATATGTTGCAGTGTAAAAAAAAAGAGCAATGGATCCTCTTCAGCTTGGAGAGGAGTGACCAGTGGGGTTGCCACAGAGTTCTGTCTTAGGGTCACTGCTATTCTATATCTTTATCAACAACTTGGATGAATGAACAGAGGGCATGCTTATTAAATTTGCAGATGACACTAAATTAGGAGGATTATCTAAATACCCCAGGGGAGATGATCAAAATTCAAAATGACCTTAATAGATTAGAAAGCTGGGCCATAGCTAACAAGATGAATTTCAACAGGGAGATATGTAAGGTACTGCACTTAGGTAGAAAAAAATGAAATGCACAGATATAGGGTGGGAGACACCTGGCTTAACAAGACTACATATGAAAAAGATCTAGGAGTCCTAGGAGACCACAAGTTGAACATAGTCAGCAGTGTGATGCCACAGCCAAAAATGCCTATGAGATTCTAGGCTGCTTCAATAGAAGTATAGTCACCACAATAAGGGAAGTGATAGACAGATAGAGCCACTCTATTCTGCTTTGGCCAGGTGTTGCCTGGAATACTCTGCCTAGTTCAGAGCACTACAATTCATAAAGGATGTTGAAAAGCTGGAGAATGAACAGAGAAGGGCAACCAAAATGGTGAAAGGTCTGAAAACCATGCCTTATGAGGAGAGACTTAGGGAGCTGGGTATGTTTAGGTGAATAGGAAGTTGGCTGCGAACATGTCAGGGTGTAGGTAGGAAGTGATGGCTTACCTGCCTGTACCTTTTGTCTTTAATGCAAAAGAATATGCAGAAAGCTGGGGTGGTGGTGGTGGTGGTGGTGGAGTAATCAGGACACTCATTTAACCTTTGTTTAGACAAACCTAGGTGCTTCATATGTCTTTGGGTCAATGTTCCTTTCCTATGGGACACTTCCTAGTTTTTCAATGGTTATCATGCCTCCTAAAATATGCCTGGCTCTAGATATTAAAAATATGCAAATATGAAAGCCCTATAGCCAGCATGGGGAGGCATGTTGGGTGTGGTAATAATGCTCCAAAGGTCCTGATCTGACAGTTACTCCTGATTAATTATTGAATATTTGGCTACTCTGCAATTCCACTTTTCCAACTTATTTTAAAATGTCCCAGTTGCTTTTTGTCCCACTTCCCCCTTTTGTCTTAGCACACTGTAATTGCAGCAGAGTTCTAAGTGCAAAAGTACTTTGTATGCAATTAATTCAATGAACAGGGAAAAAAGAGAGGAGGGGGTAGAATCTTGCACTTCCTTGTAGACACAGGCAAAAGCAAAGTGTTGCAACCTCTCCTAGCAAGTAGTTTCCCCCTCTTTAATTAATACTTTTTGCCACGTTGGCCACTGTCTAATATTGCTTGACCACATGTGTTCCGGCTTTCATCTGTCAAATGTTAAGGGGTATAGACATGCTTAAAACTGAAACAACCATTCTTTCTAAAGCCTTTTCATTAGTGAATGGAAGATAATCAAGCCTCATTACTTGTAGTTTCTTTTAACTCTCATCTCCTACTTTATCACATTATGACCAAGTACAGTGACAGACTAACAATGACACTGAGACTTTTAATCTTCTCTGTTTGATATAGTCAAGTCTCCTTTGCAAATCTCCATGCCTTAAATTTGCTTCATAGTTGCCCTTCTTTACTTGCTCATTTTCTTCATGCTAGATTAGGTTAGTGACCCCAAACTGCCAATTTTCAACAGAAACACTAATCATACTTCCCCAAACTTGAAGCTTCAGTCTATAAAAAACTTTCCATGCATTATTAACATTATTTTTGCTTTCTCTAGCATTCTGTGTTTTGCTCCCTAAACCAAACTGAGAAATATTAGACTTATTAATCTGATCCTACTACTCCTGCAACACCCAGCTAATGAACAGTGCCATCTGACACTGTTCTAGAAATGTTATCAAGGCTGAAACTATATGAGTAGAGATGAGTTAAGACAAAAATAAAAGAAATGCAAAGAAAAGATGCAGAGTTCTGTATCTTTCTGTTCCCCTTAAATGAAAGCAACTTGGGAAGAAGGGCATTTTAGAACTGCAAAAGAACTTGAAAGCAAATAGTTAAGCAATTACTCTCCATTCACTCTTCCAACTCACTGATTTTTTAATTTTTTTTAAACAAAAAGCAATGGAAAAGAACTCAGCCGCAATTCTAATTTGAGGTTGCTGAAGACAACTGCTTGTATTTGGTGCTTGAAGAGAACAGTCTATGAGTTATTAAGTAAGTCTATAGCAAGAGATGATTTTCTTAAATAATCCTCTTACCTCAATGTGATTAAATAGGGTATGATGTACATTCTTTTAGATATAAAGGTCATCAAGAGTTTCTGCTTTATTTATACTGTGACTGGGTTTCTTATTTGTTTGCTTATAGGAAAAGCCAGCAATAAAACCTAGTTTATTTTCTAGATTACAGCATGTATGGAGTTCATCTTAGTCCAGAATTCAATTAGGGCACCATGTTAACATAACTCAGAGTAGTGCAAGCAGCTGTATCTTTCATACTCCTGTGCTAGGAAGTATCCATTACCCACTTACACAATCAGTTCCCCTTTGCTACCTGGTTTAAAGGCTGCCCCAACATGAAGATATTATTCCAGCCCATGACCTGGAGAGCAAGTTGACTGGCTTGGAACTGATGCCTAAATGTCATTGTTACCTCGGTTGCCTCTAGGCTTCCCAGATTTCAGGGCCTGGTTCTGAGTGTCAGGGCCCAGATTATTTTCTCCAGTTCTAAGAGTGAGGGGGGGGGGATCTCATCACAGGGGAATAATGAATCTTATAATTTTCCTTACATACACTTGTTGTTTTTGAATAGTCTACTTTGTGTACGTTTGGCTTGTGAATAGTTTATCCTGATTAATGCATCACCAAGGTTCACCCTCTGTAGCATCACTAGAGGTCATCTTCAGGTTTCAGATTTTGGCCCTGAAATCTCAGGGCCTAGAATAGTCTTGATCTAGCAATACCATGAGGTGGAAAATGATGGAATTTTATGCTCTGTTGGCATAGGAAAAGCTCTTGGCTCTAGCTTGCTCTCTTCCAGTGTAATCCTGTACATGAAAAGTAACCACAACTGTGTTCAATCAATTACTCCCAAGTATGTGTGAATAACATCACAAAGCCAGGGTCCTTCCACACTACACAGTTATAACACTATTATTCTATTTTCACAGCCATGGCTGCACCCTATGCTATCTTGGAATTTACAAGCTAGAGAAGGGTCTTTACAATTCTCAGCCAAAGACCTTCTTTGCCTCACCAAAGTATAACCATAGGATGTTGCCATGGCAGTTAAATGGGAATCATACTACTATAATTGTGTAGTGTGTAAAGAAACACTCCAGTTTCACAAATACATAAGACCATTAGGAGGGAAAAAACTATTTTAAAATAAATGATCTTGCCAAACAATGTAGAAATGTGTCCCCTTCATATCACAGGATGTTACTTCACTTACTCATTAACGTGAATTTCAAGTTGTCATTTTGTTCAGACTTTCATGAGAATGAGAGCAAGGAACTGACCAACATAAATGAATTACAGTGCAAGGTTGTATATACATACATACATACATACATACACACACCTGAGCACCTGTTTACAGAGAATAATGCTAGGCTTTTCCCTGAGAAGGAAATCCATCATGGATGCCACAGAACAGCAAATTTATGGTAACTGCTGAACACATCTTTTGCCTCTAGCAAAGCTAGCATTACAGTGATCAAGATATGAGACAATTAAGAAGCATTATACTAATAGTCCTAATTTACATTCATCTTTGATTTAAAATCTACATTTTAAATCTTCAGTTAATGAGCTAATTGGCTGAATACACCAATTAATTAATTAATTAATTCTTGGGCAGAGCAGTCCGATAGCCACATAATGACAGGACTGGAGATACAGTGGCAATTGGGCAGCAGGACATGACAGACCCAGGGCCTTCAACCCCCCCGCCCCCCTGTTCTCTTTTCCTCTCTTCCAAAATGAGCTCTCTGGAGAAACTGGGTCTTCCCTGAAGTATGTTTCTATGGTCTCTGTTTTTTTAAATTGAGAGCCAGCATGGTGTTGTGGTCTTAGTGGACTATAACTCTGGAGATCAGGGTTCAGTTCCCTGTTCAAGCTTAAAAATCCACTGGATGACCTTGGACAAGTCACACTTTTCAGCCTTAGAGGATGGCAATGGCAAAACCCCTCTGAAGTGCTTTTTTTTTTTTTTTAAACTGTGCTTTAAGTAAATTGGTACGGTAGATTTTAGCTATCACAGGGGAATCCTAAGAAGAGAGCCAGTGCACTGGGACCTTGCCTCCAACAAAGATAAAGCATTTTCCCCTAATATTAGGAATGATTGGCATGCTTTGCCTCTACACCACCTAAAGTTTTCCTGATGCAAAACATAAAGACTTGAGAAATTCTGTGTTCTCTACCTACACAGAAGCCTGTGGCTTCACAAAGGAAGGAGACATGCTGAATTCCAAGGAAACATCTTCTTTGAATTGCAAATGAACATTAAATTCCCTTGACTTTGAAAATCTACCAGTGATCACATAGCCAAAGGGGGTGGTGCCATCCTGCAGATATGTAGCCCTCCCTGCCATCTGCACTACCAGAAACACAAAATGCAGGCCTATGACTAATATTTCTTTCTTTCTCCTGTTTGCCTGATGAAGAAGCCTGTGTGACTTCAAAAGCTTGCAACATGTAATTGTGCATTTTGGTGGGCCCAATAAAGGTATCATTGTTTGGATGTTATTGGATTTGCTATATGTCCAACACAGCTACCCCTAGATGCATTTAAGTCTGTGTTAGTGTGGACCAGCCTTCAATTGAAATTCACATCATCCCCAGCCATAATGTCCACATTGGGAAGGCTGGTATAGATAAAACTGTGCTAAACAAGAGTAATAATCAGACTTGTAAAAGGCAAAAGAAAGCCGTTTTCATAAAGCTATTTCTCACACTCAAGCACACAAATCACACTAAAGAATAATTGCTGCTGATATTAAAGCATCCAACCATAGTCAAAATGTGAATAAATTGCAACCCTTTGGACCATGATGTCCTCACGCAGGCACCTACTATGATGAAAAGCTGTAAAACTATGCATTTAGAAACATCGCATCATGCAGCTTTCTCAAGATCATGTCACTTTGATTGCAGATTGGATATAGACTATTTTGATATTTTTTCCAGACAACCTCCACAAGCATAGCAAGTTATCACCCCTCTTGAATTTCCTAAGATGAATTCATTTCATTATAAAAAATGAAAATTTGCTTGTTTTGTTATAGACTAAAGTGTAGTGCCATACATAGAAAAATGGAAATAGTGAAATGATTTTCAAAAAAACCCTAAAAAATCAGAGCCAATACAATTTCTGTAATCTTTTGTGCTTCTTTAACTGTACATCCAATAATATTTCTTTGAACTATAAGAACTATGGTAACCGAAGATTATAGCAATATACTTTAGATTTAAATCCATTACTTTTAGGCTTATTTATGGTAGACACTAAAACTGATGCACAGAACTTTAAAGAAGAATTTTAAGGGGACTATGGCTCAAAACAGACCAGCACTTTGCAGCAGCCTGGGGCTGAAAGTAGGGCTCGGGAGAGAGCAGTGTCTGCACACTCCCGAGCCCTACTGCACACTACAGGCACCATCTTGGTTTGTCACTGTTTACACGGGGCACACCATGATGATGTTGATTGTGTGTGACACACAAATGGCTCCATACATGGGGAGAGTCATGTCGGTGCAATGAGACTCTTATGGCGCTCCTGTGGCCAAAATAAGCTCCTTTTTGGGGATTCTTTTCCCAGCAGGTTGGGAGTGTGGCGTCCGGTTGCCGCATCCCCAACCCGACGCATGTAGCGGCGGTACAAAGCTGCTCCTTTTGGGCTGTACAGACCCTGTTGTGTAAGCAAAAATCTTTAATCACTCAATCAGATGGATATCAGATATATATGTGGCATAACTACTGCAAAGAGCATTATTGCCAATTATGATGCACAGGTAATCATTTTGCATTTGTGTATAAAATATTATAAATTGTAGGTGATGGAAAAGAAGTCAGTGATATGGACAGAACTCATCTCATTTGTGTGAGCCTATATAGATCTACTCTAAAGTAAGTCATTCGTGCTTGCTGTTCCTGCAGATGATATTGAGGAGGAGATCTTTTCCTTTAGATGAGAAGACCTCCCCAGAATATTGGTAGTGCAGCCTGGCTAGGTTTGTCTGGATTGCTTGCCCCTTTGTTGTAAATATAAATTGCTTAGACTCGTCCGTTGGTAAATATTATCATTCTCAAGGGAATCACTATCTAGGTCACTTTCATTATCACTAATGGGTGGGTGGGGGGACAAAGTGATATGCTGATGTATTACTATATATTACATTTAAAGAGGAAGCAACATGTGGTGAATTGTTACTTGAATGATTCATTAAAACTGACTTCTTTGGTTGCTGAAAGTTTTCTTTGTCAGTATCATAACTGTAGGTCTGTGGCCATATTTTGGCCTTGAGGTCTGTAAGTTTGTCGTACAAATTGATAAGGTGTTTGTTTATAAAATTAGCTTCTCTTCTTATCATACACTCATCATACACTTCTTATCATACACCTTTGTTCTTAGACAAACCCAGGTGGTGCAGTGGTTAAATGTCTGTACTGCAGCCACTCACTCAAAACCATAAGGTTGCGAGTTCAAGACCAGGGAAAGGGCTCAAGCTTGACTAAGGCTCGCATCCTTCCAAAATCGCTAAAATGAGTACCCAGATTGCTGGGGGCATATTAGCTTACAGTTGTAAACCTCTTACACACTGCTTAGGTGGTTTGAAGCAATATATAAATGAAGCTGTTTTTTATAATAGGTGACAGATTTACAACAACTAGAGCCATAAAGTCTTTGTATCCTTATCTTCACGTGCATAGTCATATTTCAGTTCTCTTGTCATGAGGCCATGGACTGTCTCCTCCTTAAAACCTCTAACAATTTGAATATGAAAAGTTTGCCTTAAGAAATTGCTCATCAGAGGGACCTGAGTAGGTACAACAGACCATTTAAGTGTCAATAGTATGCAATTAATTCTTCCTACACTAGGTAGATAATGGTAATCAAGTTATTGTTTCTTTTTGACAATCTAAAAGTTGGGAATGTTGAGACCCTATAGTCTCTTAGCTGTTTGATCTGTAGGAATTACCATGCAATTCTAATAACTATCAGTTCCTCTTCAATATATGACAATAATTTACCATCCCAGAAAGGTCTTGATGGATTCTAAATCTAGGACATGCTGTAAGAGCAAACCAGACAATTGATATGATTGTAAAATTTCTAAAATATTATTGAGTTTAAGTAGGAAATTTTTTCAATAATGCTGTAAGTAATGCTATAGTCTGTTTAAATAATGCTATATCACTAATGACTTTTCTTTACAATTTTAGAACAGAAAAAAACAGAAAAAATCAAGAAAGAGAAAAAAGTAAATACAAAGAAAAAGAAAAAAAGAAGAGAGAGATAAAAGTAACTTCCAATCTTATCTTCAGCAGTAATTAAACTAGATTAAACTATAAGATCCGTCAATATCCCTTTCATACAATTAATAATCAACCTCCTTTCCATAAGGTATAATTCTTAATAATCATAATCACATCTTAGACAATAATAAATGTGTTCCCTACAGAAAGTCAATCAAGTATTAATATACAGTCACACCTTGGAACTCGCAAGAGATCCATTCTGGTGTTCATGGTGGTCACCTCCCCCCCCCCCAATGGATTTTCAAGTCCGTGGACTTATCAACTATTGTTATTACTCATCATCTAAATTACGTTAAGCAGAACTATATCACCTTGCCTCTCAGATGCTTCTATTAAACTCATCAAATTGCCCCCTCTCAGTTTCCCCACGTAACACCAGTCTATCATAGCATCAGTTCTGTCTCCCAGCCATCCAGAGAAAAAAGTTACACTGTTCCCATCATTTTTAATATAAATCTCTTACATCTTTTAAATTATTATTTTTTTCTGTTTTAATTTTTCTTAACTATTTCTTTACATACCCCACCTTCAGATTCGTCTCCCTTCTAGGTGACTGAGAGTTGTAACAGGTGGACAGGAAGGAGTAGCCAGTAGCTGCTCCTGGCCCAATCACCTGGAGCCGCAGCAACCCAAGGGCGCTTACTGCCACAATTACAAGTGGACCACGGCATGAAGCAGAAAAGATAAGTTGCTTTCTGGACCTCCTTAAGTGGCCCTGGTGCAGCCTCAGAGTGGGTTCCATGTGGATTTGGCGGCATGCATCATGTAATTGCCATGCCCCCAAGCTTGTCATTTTCAGACTTTTTAAGCCTCTTTGTTTCAGGCTTGAGCCACCAAAACCCATATAAATCAACTGTAACATGTTTGTTTGTTTGTTTGTTTTGGGGGGAAGCATTCAGGTGTAGCTGTGTTGGCTGTTTTACAAATACAAACAAAAACCATCAGTGATACCTTTATTGGCCAACCAAAATGCACAATATACTTATTGCAAGCTCCTTGGGCTTCTTCATCAGGCAAGATGTTACAAACCAAACAGGAGAAGAAGAAAAAACAACAACAATTGGAGATGTTATTCAGATACCTGCATGTTGTTTCAGTCCTTAGTAAAGATGTTATGATGGGGAGGACATCTTTTCCAGGTCGCTTTGTTTTGTAACCCATTCCTTTACACTAAATCAGCATCAGACAATGAAACCTATATTAACATATTAAATCCAGAAAAAAACAATCCTTGTTTCAATACTATTTCCTATTTGAATTTAATTTTGGGGGGGTTTTTTTGGTTGTTTTTTTTTACAAAGCCTTTGCAGTTGTTCAAATTAAGGACATCCCCTTAAATTAAATAACACCTGAAGGAGGGACATCCTTTCATAAGAAACATTCACAATGATTTTATTTTTTTGATCCCCATTTTCCCCTCCTTCGACACAGCGGGCCTTCCCTTATGTGGGGGATCTGTTCTGCATCCCCTGGTCTAAGGAGAATTCTGCGTATGCTTGTGCCCCACTGAAAACACCTGGCAGCTGCAGCCTGAGATGCCAAAGGGCTCAAAAGAAGCCTCTCCCTCATTCTTTCCGGCCTACAACACTTGGCAGCTGCAGCCTGAAACACCAAAGGAGGAAGGGCTCGAAAGTTGCCTCTCTCTCGTTCTCCCCATCCTACAACATCTGTCAGCTGCAGCCTGAGGAAGGGCTTGAAAGTCACCTCTCCCTTGTTCCCCCCAGCCTACAACACCTGGCATCTGCAGCCTGAGACGCCAAAGGAGAAAGGGCTCAAAAGTCACCTCGCCCTTGTTCTCTTCAGCCTACAACACCTAGCAGCTGCTGAAGGAGCAGGCTAGGACATCAGCTGACAGCATCCCAATTCCATCTGGGATGGGAAGAGCCCAGTGGCATTCAGAAGGACTGTAAACCAGAGGCTATCTTCTCCTGCCCAATTCTCCTACCCCTGACCATCTGAAGCCCAGCTGACCTGAGGCAGCTATTGAGAGATGTCCTCGGAGAGCAGCACTTTCAAAATGCTGGCTCCTGGTCTTTTTTCTTCTTCCCCAAACCACCTGACTGCACTGTCCCAGAAAAGGACATGAAGAACAGTGGCAGAGTTTTTTTAATTCCGGCTCCAACACCTACGGAACCCCCGGCTACGCCAGCCCACAGTTTAACTATTTTGGATAAGTAATTGATAATTGACAGTTGTTTTGCTGTCAGGGGAGAGTTGGGGATTGTCGTTTAGATTATTACGCTATTTTATTATTATGCTACGTCATGTATCCTGAATTATTATGCTATACCATGTATTTTGGATTTTTTTTATACTTTGTATTCTCTATTATTTATTTTTGACTTTTTGTATAATTAATTTATTGTTATTATGTTTGCTGTGATTTAATAGACTGGGGTGTATTTCGTACTTTGTATTTGTATTTTTTGTTACCCTTGCTTGTAATCCACCTTGATTCCAGACAAAAAAAGTCGGAATATAAATAAATTGTTGTTGTTGCTGCTGCTGCTGCTGCTGCGTGGCTTCAGTGCAAGCTGGAAGCTGTGTATAGTGCACCTGCATATGGTGTTGGCACACTGTATAACAAAGTAAAAACCAAATGTAATCATTGTCCCTCCAAACCCCTCCATGTCATTACACACTACACTCTATGTCACTCCTCCACTCCATGTAACCTTTAATGTCACTAACATTCTTCCCTAGCACTTCCATGATCATCTCCGGATCTACATAATCCTCCTACTGTACCCACAAACCTCTATCTATAATTATCTCTTTATATGCCAATCTGATTCCCCAGTCCTTATCTTCCATTCCAAGTCTCATTGCTTCCTTCTCTTTCCTCTCTGCATCCTACAGTTCACCAACTTCAGTTGTATCATCCATCAATCTAAAGTTCAATCTAAAGTTGTTAAAGTCATTTTTCAGAAAATTATATTTTTCCTGTTTCTCTTTCCACAGCAACTCCTCCCTTACAATTTAGCAAGGACAAAGCCCAGCAATTCACTTCTCTTGTTATTCAGGTTGCATTCAATGAAAAAATTCTCCTAGCCAAAACAATTCTGGACCTCACTCCCACTACCTTTTAAATTGGATCATGATTTGGTTCAAATAACCCTGGTTCCCACTTAACCCAAATCGCTGAAGCGATTCCAAGAGAGGGGCCATGCACTAGATCCATTTAACCTGCATCTTTTTGATGCTGATTTTCTGCTTCTTTTTCAATAAATCAAATCTGCATAAGTGAGAACCACATGCGGATCAGAATCAATTTAAATTTCTCCTTCAGCCAGCTGGAACCGAATCATTTTGAATTGATTTATTCATGAATGGGAACCACAAGAGGATTCTTTTAGAGAGAAAAATGTGATTGGGGCAAATGTAGTGGGAACCACACTCCGCTGTCGAATCAATCCATCGATTCAGATCACACACTGATTTATTTGTAAATGGGAATGGGGCCCTGCTTTCTCAAAATAAATAAGTCTATTTCTTTAATCCATTTATAATTCAAAACTGCTTACAAAAACAAAGAATCTTCTGGCTTTAAAAATTACTTATTATTTCACCCTGGAGGTACACAACAACAACAGATGTCTTTTTTTTCCCCCCACAGAGGAACTTTATTCCTCTCCCCCAACCCCACAATTTTATCAAAATTTCTGATTTTAGTCTGCAATTTTAAAACTTCGTTTTTTGTATAAATCTTCAAGATCTCTCATAGTAATATAAAAGATGTAAAACTCACCTAGCTATTGATGACACCACTGGGTCGAAGATTTCTTTTTGTTCCATAGAGTCACTTATGACAGAAATAGATAAAAAATGCTGGCGTAGTGTCCAATAATAATGATGATGATGATGATGATGATGATGTTTATGTTTATTTCTTACCTGCCCCTCTGTAAAACAATCAAGGCGGGGTACAACAAGGTTAAAAAACAGATTAGAGATTAAAATAATTCAAGAATTCCATCCCAACCTCCCCCAAAATAGGATTAGTTAAGTTTAAAATTAAATTACTGACAACAGAAATACAACACAACATGATATACAAATAAAAACCGCAATGCTGGCCACAGCATGGGTAGCAACAAAATACAGAGGGGGGGGGGGATATGGAGTTGGGAATTGGCTGAAAGATTTTAGGAGCCGGGTAGATTATACGGTTTCAGAGAAGGCCTGCCAGAAGAGATGCATCTTTAAGGCTGTTTTGAAACAGTCTAGTGATGTAATGAGACACATCTCGTCCAGCAGGCCATTCCATAGCCTGGGAGCAGAAGCAGAAAAGGCCCTCTGGGAGGTCTGCGCTAACCTAGTCTTCATGGGCTGCAACAGATTCCTCCAGAGGACTGAAGCGTGTGGGGGGTTCATATGGGGAGAGGCGGTCCCTGAGATAAGATGGACCCAAGCCATGTAGGGCTTTAAAGGTTAAAACCAACACCTTGTACTGCACCCGGAAACTAATCAGCAGCCAGTGGAGAGCTTTAAGCACAGGTGTAATGTGCTCTCTCCTAGGTGTTCTGCCAACAAGCCTGGCTGCCATATTTTGAACTAGTTGGAGTTTCCAGGTTAGGCACAAGGGTAGCCCCATGTAGAGTGCGTTACAGAAATCCAAACATGAGGTTACCAAAGCGTGCACCACTGTTTCCAGGTCCCTCTGATCCAGATAGGGGCACAGCTGGCATATCAGCCGAAGCTGATAACAGGCGCTCCTGACTGCCACATTCACCTGACTAGTTATGTGAAGCGATGAGTCAAGGAGCACCCCCAGACTGCGAACAAGGTCCTTCGAGGAGAGTGTGACTCCATCTAGGAGTGGAAGATGTATTCCCGAACCTGGTTTCGGGCCTGTAACAGCTAGTATTTCCGTTTTGTCTGGATTGAGTTTCAGCCTGTTTTTCCTCATCCAATCCATTACCGCTGCAAGGCAGTCATTAAGAGGAGAGATACCATCTGAAGTCTGAACCGACGATCTGGTCATGGAGAGGTATATCTGAGTGTCGTCAGCATACTGAAGACACTGAGCTCCATGCCTCCGAATGATCTCACCCAGCAGCTTCATGTAGACATTAAATAGCATTGGGGACAGGATGGCACCCTGAGGGACGCCACAATTAAGCTCAATCTTGGAGGAGCAACTGTCCCCGAGCCTCACCCTTTGAGATCTCCCAGAGAGAAAGGACCGGAACCACCGGAGTGTGGTGCCCCCGATCCCCAACTCCCTCAGTCGACTGAAGAGGATGGAGTGATCTACAGTATCAAAAGCCGCCGAGAGATCCAAGAGCACCAGCAGGGTCACACTACCCCTGTCGATACTCAGGCAGAGATTGTCGGTCAGAGCGACCATGGCAGTCTCCACTACATGTCCTGTCCTAAAGCCGGTTTGAAATGGATCAAGATAATCGGTTTCATCCAAGACAACTTGGAGTTGAGAGGTGACTGCTCTCGATCACCTTGCTCAAAAAAGGGAGCAAGGACACTGTTCTATAGTTGTTCCTGTCCAGGGGGTCAAGAGAAGGCTTCTTCAGGAGGGGCTTAACAGCTGCCTCCTTCAGACAGGATGGTAAACAGCCTTCTCTGAGGGACGCATTGATTGTATCCTGAAGGAATACCCTCAGTGCGTCTCCTCCCTGGACGACCAGCCAAGATGGACAGGGATCAAGGGAGCAGGTCGTCTTTTTTATACTTCCAAGAAGCTTGTCCACGTCATTGGTACTCACAGGTTGGAACTCATCCAGCAAAATGACATCAGTGGAGTTGTTGGACACCTCATCTATTGGTTTTAGTGGAAAATTGACATCTAAGTCGGCCCTTATCCGAGAGATTTTATCTGCAAAGTAAGTATTAAACGCGTCATAGCAGGCCATTGTTGGGTCAAGTAGGGGATTCAACACAGGAGGGACCTGTGTTAGCTCCCCCACCATCCTAAACAGCTCTGCTGGGCGGGACTCTGCAGACGCAATGAGTGCAGAGCAAAAGGCTTGTGTACAGTGAGATGAGCAGATGGAATTATCCCACCCCCAACCCCCCACCCCCCACTGAAGAACCAGGAGTTGTGCTGGAGAACCTAGAAGTACTTAGAGAAAATATTTCTCTGTGCATTTGTAGGTCCTCCAACATGATTCTATGATCAACTTCTGGCAGATGCTAGCCATAGAGTTGCACTGGAGGACCTGAAAACTCCTCAAGAGGTGTACTCTCAGTTAAAAAATAATAATCTTTTTATTTGCAATTTTTCCACATTCATAGGGGTTGTTCATCCCTAATCACATCAAATATGGAGGGACCATCCTAAATACTATTTTAATGTTATAGTATTTTTTTAAATTACTTTACACATATTTTTAATGATACGAAACCCAGTTTCTTCTGCCATATTCCTAATGAGTGAAAGTAAAATGTAATGGTGTTGCATTAAGATTCTTCTGTCCTAAAAAGTAGATTTTTAAGGATGATACTAGAAAAATAAAAGCCAAGGACATAAACGAGAGGACTCAGTTCTTAAAGCAACAAACTTTTAGTCAAGGTTATGAATGTACTGTTTTCAGTTTATTTTGAGGACCCACTTAGACAAGGAAACTGTAAAGTAGATGAGGCTATAAAAGCATTTCCAGAACTTCTTACAATGTACTCTGTCTCTTGAACCATGAAAAATAGAAGTAGATAAGAAGCAGTAATTAAGAACACATCAAAGAGATTGTAGATTGAGAGGTGGCCAAATAATTCTTTTTTAAAACAATCAGCAAGTATAATTATAAGATAAAAACAGATGCGAGGTCATAATCTAAATTTCAGGTTACAAGGTCAAAGAAGAAAGAGCTAGAAGTTCTTACTTTGTGTCTCTCTTATATTTTGCCCTGAACTTGACATTTCCAACTAGTTAATAAAGAAACAAATGCCATCGCTTGGTACTTTCTCCAATTAAAAAAAACAATTAAGATGCCACATCTTCTGTAACAATATTTCTCCTTGCACTTATGAAAATTAAAAAGTCAACCTTTCTGGATTATGGATTTTTATTTTGAGTTTCTCCAACTAGGTAATAAGAAGATACAATAATGATGCGGTGGGGTGAAAGACAAGTTCATATAATGGAAAAATATTTAAAAAATGTTTATAAACTGTATATTAAAGTGATTTAAATGTATAAAAAGCTATACATTTTACACACTTTTATGTGTGTATATATAACATTTAACAAGATAAAAAGGATACATGGTATGTATACAGTTCAGTTCTGACCACACAAATTCAGACTGTGTAAAATACTGAATGATTATACTTTCCTAAAGGTACTCTCAGTCTTGTAAATCAGCAGGTAAAGGGCTTCATCGGTTGCAACAAGATAAATTACTTGGGCAGATTTCAATAATGAGAAGATAATCAGTTTGAAAGCTTGGGTCCAAGTGGCTAATGGTGATTTTAACATGAAAACTAGCACTGTCTGTATAAGGGATCTCATTTTAAAATGGTAGCACTTTGATATATAACATTGACTCCCAACACACTGCTTCCAGCTACTTTGAGTTCATGGTGTTTACACACTGCTTCTGGCTCCTGGGCAGTGCAGCTTGGGACTGCAGGCAGCAGGCCATATGGTCACCATGGTCCTGGCTCAATTGCATCCAGAATGGGCTACAGCCACTCCTTTCTAGCCATCTGTTTCACCCCATTGTTGTTGTTAACTGCCATGAAAACAACTTCAACTTACAGTAACCCTGTGAATGAGAGACCTCCAAGTCACCTTGTCATCAACAGCACTGCTCAAGTCTTGCAAATACAATGCTGTTGATTTAGTTCATCCACCTGCAATGTAATCTGTTCCTACTACCTTCTCCCTAGCCTGACGTTATTGTCTTTTTAAATAAATTCATGTTTTCTCATGGTATGTCCAAAATACAACAGTCTCAGCTTGGCTTGAAATGATTGTTGATTGATGGAATGTTTGGAATGGAATGTTTCCATAAGACTGATGAATAACAGTTGTGAGTGGCAGTTTGAGTTGGGAGTTAACTTAGGGTTTGACAAGAGACAATTGAAAGGGGTTTGAGTTAGACTGTATTATAGGAACATGGAATTCCATGTTCCATGTAAGCATGGCAGTTATAGTGGAATCATAGTTCTATAATTGAGAAGTGTGACAGTGTCTGTCTGTGTGTATACACACACACAGACTCATTCAGCCATTCATTCGCTCATAGTAATAAGTACTTTGAAAATATGCTATTGGGCATTTACTGCCAGTGATTTAGGGTTAATAATTTGTGTCTGTGAATATTAGGATATTAAATACAGCCCAATGTGGAAACACTCACAAAATAGGCTTTATACTTTGTCTTAATTAATGCCATTCTGTGGCAACCATGAGTCCAATTATGGTGATTTATGACTAAGTGAATGGAACATATTGGCACCAAAAATGCTTAGGTGAAGTGTCATTTTAAAGTTTACCCTTAACAGTGAGTTCATTCAGCAAGAGGGGAAAAAAACACATTCTTGTGAGTTAGTAAGAAGTATTCAAATAGATGTGGTGAATACAATGTCTCTGGTGTTTTAACACTTCATGTTCCCAAAAGAGGCAACTGTGTTAATAAGCAACAAGCACGTGCAGCACTTTATATGGCTAAATTATATTTGTCCTGGAGATTCAGATACCCTATCCTCTATGGCTTTGAAAGGGTCAGTACCATCTTCAGGAGGTGATTTGGTTCACAATGGCTGCTCTGGGCGAGAAGGTTTTGACCATTCTCCTCACCTGATATGCTCACCTGATATGCTCTCTGCTACCATTACATGGGCCCCTTCTGTTCAGAGAAAAAAAGAGGGAAAAGAAGAAGAAGAAGAAGAAGAAGAAGAAGAAGAAGTAATAGAAGAAGAAAAAATATATAAGCAACACACAGACTTGTAAACATTTTATGAAATGTATTTAAAATTGAAAGTGGTGCAAACACAGCAGTTTGTAGCAAAATATATAAACAGGACAAACTTCAAAGGCTCATTTTTCTTCCTCTTTCTTTCTACAGAATAGTTTCAGTTGGACAACACTGGCGGAAATTTGTCAGGACAAGAAAAAATATTTTAAAAAATTCCCTCTGTTGTATATTCCTTTTTCCCCAACCCCAGTAAAAGTGTACCTTTGCAAAATAAGTGTACATTTGCTTAAAGCTCTGTGCAGGACTGGGTGGCAAATTAATGATAACACAACATTGGGAAATAAGAAATCAGAGTATAGGGGATATATTATTACTAGTTACTTATATTCTTGAATAAAATAATTGGTTTAAAAAACCCACATAGCAAGGCAGTTATACAATCAGAGAACAGAGATGTTACAAGCAAAATTAGAATAGATTTAAATTTCTGTCATATTGTGGAATACTGTGATTAAGAAAGTCAGTGTGGCACATTGGTTTGTGTATTGGGCTAAGAGTTTGGAGACCACGATTCATATCATGGCTCGGACATAAAAACCCATTGGGTGACCTTGGACAAGAGATACTCTCCCAGCTTCAGAGGATGGCAATGGCAAACCTTTTTTGAAGAAACTTGCCAAGAAAACCTTAGGGTTGCCAGAATTCAAAAATGACTTGGAAGCAGACAGCAGCAGCAGCAGCAGTGATTAAGAATGGCCAATGAGGAGATCAAAAAGACTTTTGACAAGAGTGAGAGAACAAAGTTTAATTTGACCAGATCACAAACTATACAGAAATTTATCATAAAAGGTCAAGATGGTTAAACTGTATTTGTCTAGAAGTTTTACCATATATTGTTGTATGATCCAAATCTTCATATGCCTTCTCTGTCACCAGTGTCTTACTCTTTTGGTCTGTGGGGGTTTTTGTGGTGTCTGTTACAGCACGAAATAACACTATTGTTTCTCCTGAGTTTATGCAATTCCATTCTTCTTGCCTTCTAAATGTTGGTAGTAGTAGTAGTAGTAGTAGTAATTCGCTTCACTTGTGGTGGCAGTGTTTATTTCTACACTCACCTTTTGTTACTCACAAAAATACTTTGAACTATCTTTGTACTGGCTGCAGTCTTTCATTCAAAATGGATCTTGCCATGTGAAGCAGTAAACTGTATATCAAGCGGAAGGGAGGACCAGCTTTAAGACTCTTGACTCATAGGACAAACTGAGGGGCTTTATAGACCACCCAAAAAGGGTGGCCTGTGGGCACCCCTTTCCATGCTGGACTGGGGCCAGGGCAGCCTCACCAGCAGCCCCAGAAGCCCCAATCCACCACTTTTCCATGCCTTGCCACTTCCCCGTGGGCAGAAAAGGGGTGTCCTTGGGGCTTCATGCCCCAAGGAGATCCCAACAGGCGGGAGAAGGTGAGAAAGGAGTACTTATCCCCTTTCTCTTCTGCATTGCTGGCGTGGTTGTATACAGGCTGTGCCAGCAATGTTCATGGCAAAAAGGAACTCCGTTTTGGAGCTCCTTTTCTGGACGCTGAAAGGGCACCCAAAGCGCCCTGCAGCATCGCAATGACGTCATACATATGCCGGTCCATGACAATGCAGCATGTGCCATGATGCCATCATCGTGTGTGCGTATGGATGGTGCGATTTCAAAATGGCACCATCCATACATGCTAGGGCTGGGGAGCGTGTGGCTGCTGCGTTTTCCCCAGCCCTACTGACGACGCAGGGACGGCCCTTTTGGGCCATCTGTACAGGGTCTGACTTTCCCCTCACAGGTAGATTTTTTCTGAGGAATAGCTTCCACATGCCAGATGAAGGAACAGGGTAGAGACCTTTTCCAACAGCACCTGCTTCTGCTTGAGCACTCCACAAATCATGTCTGTTTCCCTTGGGCAGGCAGGTTACCTACAGAGGCATATACAATAAACTACAGGAGCAAGGTCTTGCAGACACTTACTATGTAACCACTGAGCAGTTATGGTGACACTATTCAAACCATAAATATTTTGTCCATGGCTGTGAATCTGTTATTACAGTTGGTACCTAAATAAAAATGGCAGCCCTCAAAATAACTTCAGCCAACACACTATAACTACAGTGCATTTAAGACTACAATGGATGTTTCATTAATCATTGAAAGAGTGCATATTTTGCACACATAAAGTCTTAGGCCCAGTTACTATTATATCCATTTTAAATATGGATTAAGGAAGTAAATGCTGGCAAATATATTTTCCTGCTGAGACTCTGATAGACAGTAAAAAGCTAGAGTCCTTCTCTCCTCCTCAGAGACATAAGGTAAGGGGAAGGAGGTCAGGGAAAGATGCTCAACATAGTACTGAACAAGATTGTGTAAGCCCTATAGCATGATCCCTATACTGCAGTCACTCTCGGCAATGCTGGCTGACTGGCTGGCTGCTTTTCCTGATGAACAGCAGCTTGAATCCTTCTATTCTTTTGAGGTAAGGAGGAGAAAGGAACAACAAGACAAAGTCGAGAGAGAGACTGTGGTCTCTAGATACATTCTGGAGGTATACCTGTCTGAAATGGCCTGGATTTGCTTCATCTTCATTCTCTGAGACCTGAACACACTAAAGTCTGGTGTGGTAAGAAGCAGCTCCTGTGTTGCTATTAAATTAAGATAATGCACATGATTACCTAGAAATGAGACATTATGGAAATTATCACAAGAAGCTTCTACAGCACAGCAATTGCATTTCTGAAGCATGTGGAAACATAATGGTACATACATACAACTGAACACAGGGTTCAGTTACATGTATTGTTACATGCCATGTATGAAACTGAAAAATGTGAGTATTGAAAAAAAAAAAGAAAAAGAAAAAACTCGAACAAAACTATTTTCTCTTTAAATAAGCACCAGAAGAAATACCTACATCTAGATTAAAATATGTGGGGGAAAACATTTAAAAGATGAGCTTTAGATGCTGTCATATATAGTTTTTTTAAAAATTTAATATTAGTTTAATGCCACATTAGAAAAAAAGTTTGATTTCATCCTCCCAGTGATATTAGCTTGAAATATATTACAGGTAATGTCAGGTCATGAAAACAAGTGGTTTGACAGGAAACCAGAAACAAGGCATTAAAAATCTGGAATCATTGGATCTTAATAAACTGTTAAAAGTTTGCCTTAGGTATGTTATACATTTATTACTTATGAAGCAAAAGGTTGTATAATTTGGAAAGCTGACAGCTGATCCCAATAGAAAATACAGTACATTTCTATACAACGGCTTAGATTTGCTTCATCTTCACTTCCTAAAATTTTTTAAAATGAGATATGTGAGGTGTTTGGGGGGAGGCATCTGAAGTACTTGATTTAGATTTTCAGTTCATGGGAAGAAATTTGAGGGGGGTCTTTCCCACAGCACAAACAGGTAGGAATAGCCCAAGGCACTTTTCTTCTTTTTAAAGTATAACAGCAAATTTCCCTCCTGCAAGTCAAGGTGCATAATCCCCAAGCTGGATAATAATAATAATAATAATAATAATAATAATAATAATAATAATAATATTTATTTCTATTCCGCCCCTCTGAACAAGCAATCGGGGCGGAGTACAGCAGAGGTTAAAACAATATCAAGTTAAAATACCCCTTCCTTACCCTTACCACCCTCCCTTAAAAAAGAATTAAATCACAATGGAGTTAAAAAACATAATAGATTAAAACAGCAATACACAATAGTAGGGAGTGGACCCAGCTTAGGTTGTATGGAGAAAAATGCAGGAAAAGATTTAAAAAGCCCTTAAAACCTAGGTATGGAGCTGGGGATATTCACATTCTCTGGAAAGGCTTGCCAGAAGAGATGCGTCTTTAGGGCTCTTTTAAAGCCTTCTAAAGATGTAATGAGACGCATCTCGTCCGGCAGGTCATTCCACAACTTGGGGTCGACAGCCGAAAAAGCCCTCTGGGAGGTCTGTACCAGCTTGGTCTTCATGGGTTGAAGCAGGTTCCTCCCAGAGGACCGGAGTGTGCGGGGGGGTTCATATGGGAGGAGGCGGTCCCTTAGATAAGATGGGCCCAAGCCATGACGGGCTTTAAAGGTTAAAACCAACACCTTGTACTGTGCCCGGAAACTGATCGGCAGCCAGTGGAGGGCTTTTAGCACAGGAGTGATATGCTCTCTCCTGGATGTTCCAGCCAGAAGTCTGGCTGCCATATTTTGGACCATTTGTAGTTTCCGGGTTAGGCACAAGGGTAGCCCCATGTAGAGTGCATTGCAGTAGTCCAAACGTGAGGTTACCAGCGCGTGTATCACAGTTTCCAGATCCCTCCTCTCCAGGAAAGGGCGCAGCTGGCGTATCAGCCGAAGCTGGTAACAAGCGCTCCTGACCGTCGCATTCACCTGACTTGTCATGTGAAGCGACGGATCAAGGAGTACCCCCAGACTGCGAACAGAGTCCTTCGAGGAGAGTGTGACTCCGTCGAGGACTGGAAGTTGTATTCCCAAACCTGGTTTCGGGCCTGTGACTGTGAGCACCTCCGTTTTGTCTGGATTAAGCTTCAATCGGTTTTTCCTCATCCAATCCATTACCGCCGCAAGGCAGTCATTGAGAGGGGAGACGCCATCTGAGGTCTGAGCAGACGATCTGGTCACGGAGAAATAGATCTGAGTGTCATCAGCGTACTGATGACACTGAGTTCCGTGCCTCCAAATGATCTCACCCAACGGCTTCATATAAATATTGAATAACATCGGGGACAGAATAGCGCCCTGTGGAACTCCACAGCTAAGCTTGATTTTAGAAGAGCAGCTGTCCCCGAGTCTCACCCTTTGAGATCTGCCGGAGAGGAAGGAACGGAACCACCGGAGCGCGGTGCCGCCGATCCCCAACTCTCTCAGCCGATCTAAAAGGATGGAATGATCGATTGTATCAAAAGCCGCGGAGAGATCCAAGAGCACTAACAGGGTCACACTACCCCTGTCAATGCTCAGGCGGAGGTCGTCAGTCAGAGCAACCATGGCTGTCTCCACTCCATAACCTGCCCTGAAGCCGGTTTGAAATGGATCGAGATAATCGGTTTCATCCAAGACAGCTTGGAGTTGGGAGGCAACCGCTTTCTCAACCACCTTGCTTAAGAAAGGCAGCAAGGAAACTGGTCTGTAGTTGTTCCTGTCCAGGGGATCAAGGGAAGGCTTCTTCAGGAGGGGCTTAACAGCCGCCTCCTTCAGACTAGATGGAACATTGCCTTCCCTGAGAGACGCATTGATCACATCCCGAAGGAATGTTCTCAATGCATCCCCTCCCTGGACGACCAGCCAGGATGGACCTGGGTCGAGAGAGCAGGTTGTCTTCCTCACGCTTCCAAGGAGCTTGTCCACGTCATCGGTACTCACCGACTGGAACTCATCCAGTAAACTGACAGCAACGGAGTTGCTGGATACCTCACTCATGGACTCTGAATGAAGGTTGGCGTCCAAGTCGGCTCTTATCCGAGAGATTTTATCTGCAAAGTGGATATTAAATGCCTCACAGCAGGCTGTTGTAGGATCTAGCAAGGGGTTTGGCGCAGGGGGGACCTGTGTCAATTCCCTCACCACCTTAAACAGCTCTGCCGGGCGGGACTCTGCAGACGCAATGCGTGCAGAGCAGCGAGATCTCCGCGCTGCACGCAAAGCCTCTCCATAGATGCGAAGATGCAATCTATAGAGAGTTCTGTCGGATGAGAGCCATTCACACTCTAGTCGTTGTCCAGCCCGCTTCATTTCCCTGAGCTCTTTCGTATACCAGGGCTTCCTGTTGGGAGCAGGCTGGAAAGGACGCTCGGGAGCGATTGTGTTGATGGCCCTGGTGACGTCGGTATTCCAAGTGTCTACCAGGGTCTCAACAGAATCGCCGGCATTCCCAACCAATAAACCCTCTAGGGCTTTCTGGAAACCAATTGGTTCCATGAGCCTTCGAGGGCAGACCATTTGAATGGGTCCGCCACCCCCGGGGGGACGGAACGTGGTCTTTAGCTCCAGCTTGATCAGGAAGTGGTCCGTCCATGACAGTGCGGAGGTCTTGGTTACCTCCGCCCACGGATACTCCTGTTCCGTACTGAAAACCCCATCGAGTGTATGGCCTGCACAATGAGTGGACCCGTTGACCAATTGAGATAGGTTCATGCCTGTCATGGATTCCATGAACTCCCGAGCTGCTCCAGGTAAATCCGAAAAGCTGGCCTCAAGAGGGATGTTGAAGTCACCTAAGACAAGAAGTCTAGGGGACTCCAACAATAGCTCAGAGACCAGCTGGGTCAGCTCGGCTAGGGAGTCTGTTAGACAACGGGGTGGCCTGTATACTAACAGAATCCCCAGACTATCCCTGGTTTTCAGGGTGAGGTACATACACTCGATGTGGGCTGTTTTCCGGACAGGTCTTCTGATCAAGGTCAGGTTGGTTCTATGAACTATAGCTACTCATGATTCTCACCAGGACTCTCATGGATCTCACCAGGACTCTCATGGACTTACTACCCCTCATCCAATCCAAAAGGCAAAGGGAAGGATATCAGGGCAAGATGCAGCCTTGAAAGGAATACACAGTGCTGCTGCTACTGTGGGGTTATTTCCAAATGGCTACTACATACTCTCCTAAGGGTCTGTGTAACTGCCTTCTCCTCTCTTTTTTCCATTTGTCAAATTCTCTTAAATTGGCCTGTCAGTTTCCACCCCTACAGTGGCAGGACTTAGCAAAAGGGAGCTGACCTTCATACAGGAAAGTAGTAATTTCAGAGTCATTATGGAGAGAGGTGGCATAAGGGCACATGTATATCTGGTGCATCTTTGCAGGAACAGCTGAGATAGCATGATAATAGCATGAGGCATGTGTTACTTTCATTCTCAACAATGCTAACTGGCTGGCTGCTATTGCCTGAAGTTATTGTGAAGCAAGCCCCAAAACCCAAGGGGCAAAATTTGGGGAAATTTCCGCCCAAATCCATAGGAAGCATAAGCATCATTAAGGGGCTTCAGGGTGTGTGGCCCGTGTGAGGCAACACCCTATGTGCGGGTGACACAACTGTTCTCCAAACATTTGCCACAGCAGAAACATGCTGTGGCATTTGGCTATGTCCCTTTAAAATGCTGGAGCTCAGTAGAAAAGATGGTGTGAGTTAGGCAAGGCTCAGTGGGTGGAGAAAAAAGAGGCTTCAGCGTTTTTCATTTTTTTAAGCATTTTTTTTATTTTAAAACATCACATGCTAGCAAATTTTCACTTTAACTACATAAAGCTATGTTCATATAAACACATTTAGACTGTGCATATTATATTGTAATTTAATGGCATAATATTAATTTTTCTAGTTGTTTATGTCACAACTATTCTCATTATATTCGGTGACATACAGGAATTACGATATATGAGTAGCATTAGTACAACAAACATTATTAAGGACTATGTTTGCTTTGGTATGGGAAGAGTTGAATGGGGTGAAACCATGAGTTGGCACACTGGGTGACACCAACTCTAGTGACTTCACTGATAAAGAGTATATTGGCAAACTGGGGATGCAGGCTGTATATGACCCACACTTTCCCTACCCCAGGTTTGGGGAAACTTATTGAGCTGGGTCAGGAGGCTCTAGGGCCCTACACTCCAAGGAACATTTTCCTTTCCTGACATTAAATACCAGTTTATGCCAGAGATGAATGAGATTCAGCAGTTCATGTGGCTTTTTTCATCATGTAGCATGGTTATGACCAGCTTTTAAATGGATTAGAAATTGTTATGTATAAATGCATGAAATAAATTTCCCATAACCCCCACAACAAAAGGTGCTTAGGAAATACTTTCTTCATTTTACATGCTTTATAGCCATTGTGTAGCTCTATTTGATATATAAAATGTGGAGGGAAACAGAATAAAATAAATAAAGTCCCTTGAATCAAGTAACAAGCTTAGAATGTGTAAATCTATATACATGGTTTTCCATTGTTTCACTGTGAAATACTTGGTGATATCATTACCACATCTGTGTGCTGTGGATTCTTTCTGAGAAGATGGGAGGGAAGCAAAGGTTCTGTCTGGAGTGTTAAGAGGTGATGATACTTTGCTATTCATTTATGCATGGAATTCTTAATAAAAAGCTGAAATTCATGTGTGAACTGCCTTGAAGAATAATTGCTCACTTTGTTTGTTTGTTGCAATTTTATATGGTGGTATCCATAAAAAATGAGAGCTAGTCTTGCAAATGCTTCTTTTAAAGACTTTCCAGAAGGTACCAAGCCATATCTGTGTATTACAGCAGAGGTGGAAAACACGTGTCCCTCCAGATGTTTTTGGATTCTTTTGACCAATGATCAGGGATGATGGGAGACATAATTCAACAACACATGGGACCTTTACTACAGTGTACAGATATGGCATATGACACAATCCACCCCGCACCCTCAGAACATCAGGTAAAAAATTGTTAGAAGGGATGAACACCAGACTGATAACGACATCAAATAGAGCATTCACTGCCATAGCTCCCAAATTATGGAATGATCTGCTGGAAGAGATCCGTCTTATTACTACCTTAGATGCTTTTAAAAAAGCACTAAAGATGGATCTCTTCTGGTGAGCCTATCCACCTGACCTCCTGTGATGATTTTAAATTGATAATTGGAGACCTAACTGATGACAGATATGGAAATGCTCTTTATTAAGTATGTGTATGTTTTAATTGTATTATATTGCACTGTATGTTTTTTAACTGTAATACATTGTAATGGATTTGTATTCAAAAGGGCTTTCTAGATGGGCAGGAAAGTGTGACATGAAGTTGCCTTTTCCTTAATGCTTAGCAGCTGCACCACAGCCTTTAGATGGAGCTGTGCTGTTCTGCAGTTTTTAAAAAAGAAGCTGGGAAAACCAGCACCTTTTTAAAGACGCTTCTTCTCCTATGAAACACACACAAAAAAAGCGTTTTCATGGCACACTTTCCCTTTTTCTCATCTCAAGGCTAGAGTTTCATGTAGCCATGAACACTTCTTTTTGCCAATCTAGAAAGCCCCTATGTTGTTGGAATCCCGCCTCGATCCAGGGGGAGAGGCGGGAAATATAAATAAACTATTATTATTATATATCTGCTCAATGTTTGTGTGAAAGAAAGAGAGAGGAGTCAGAGAGCCCTCCCCTTTTGGGGTTGGGGGGAGCAAATTTGTAATTTTGAAAGAATGTAATGGATATTCTCACAAAATAGTTGCATGGGGGGGGGGGGGGTCCATTAAAAAAATGTTTTCCAAAAGACAAACCAAAATGGTAAAAGACAAAATAACTTCCTCAACAACCAAGTCCAAAGCAGAAGTGAGACCTGTTTTCATAGCACAAAACTACCCTTTCTAATTCTACATATATATATAAATATACATATATATATTCTAGAAAAGCAGTTGAAGTGTGATCCTCCCTCTGTTATATATATTTAACACCTGTTGATTTATGTATGAACAAGTACAAGTAGGACTACAGCTTTAATGCTTATACAGCAATAAGCAGGAAATGGTTCATTGATAGGCTTTCATCTGCTTTAGACGGACAAGAGAGATGCAAGTGAGGTGAAGGTAAAATCTAACTACTAACGATATGAAATGTTTTAATCAGTACCTTTGCAAAGGTTAAGATCCCCCCCCCCACCCCAATATATCCCCTTAAATATAAAGTATGAGTATAAACAGTAAAGATGGATCTGGCTCCCTGGACCTAATTTAAAAAAATAAATTTGTTTGGGTTCAATTTAGAGTAGGCTTGAGAGCATTAACTAAGCTCAGGCCTGTATCAATGTTCAATTCTTATCAAATTACCAGTGACTTTTTAAATTTTATTTCATGTAGCTATCACGTTGTCAGCTAATGCAAGCTGCCCAACACTCCCTGCCTCACTCTGAGTTCTACTGCACCAACACCTTTTTCCTCTCTCACCTCAGGGCACTCCCCTGCTGCTCCCAAATCCCCATGTCATTCTGTTGGCTTCACTCCCAGGTTATTTTCATGATCCCCCTGCATGGTGAGGGTACGAACTCAGGTTTGGATGGAAGGGTAAGTGCATGGGACAGAATGGTGAAGGGGAAATATGGAGGCTGTTGATGTTTTCCTTTGTAAATCATGACAAGGGAGGGGCACAAAAAAGGAGGTTCAGGGGGAAAAAGTTGGAAAAGAAAGGAAGAAATACAAGAGATGTAAACAGAGATAAAAATAGAAAGAAACAGAGATGGTGAAAGGGAATGAATGAGAGAAATTGGAAATAAAACATATGACGTGATCGAAGGGATGTTAAACAAAGAAAATAAATGAGAAAATGTGGAAGGAAGTTAAGCAAAGCTAAACAAACAAACAAACAAACAAACAAAAACCTAGTTTTGTTTTTGGTTCCCTCTTTTCTTGGATATTCAAAGGAAGCAAAATAGTAATAATGCCACAGTTCTACTCCTAGAGAAGTGCTGAGGGCTCTGCCATATTCACAAGACCTACAGAAACTAGAGAAGCTAGGAAATGGATTGTTCTTCCCAGCAACAGCTTGCATTGCCTGAAAGAACTGCTGGTTTCCTAGGAGAAGTATCACCTTCTCTTTACCCTTGTTCAATCTCCTTGCAAGTCGAAAATTCAGACTGATTCCAATAATGTTCCCTCCTATATAAATACCAGTATTTTTGTTTATGGTGGTATTTGTCTTTAAGTAAAGTGGATAGGATTCTGGTCCAGCATCTAGTACTCTTTGTCTTTGGCTTCTAGCTACTAAGTTGTGACCTTGTTCATAAGCTATTTTATAACAACAACAACAACAACAACAAAAGTAACAAATGATGCCATTCACCAGGAAGAAATAAATCAAATAATCAGCAACAATGGAAAAAAAATCAACCATAAACAGTGATACAAGCTAAATTTTTAAGTGAACAAATAGAGAAGAGAATGAAACAACAAAGCTAAAAGCATTATTTTTCAAGCTACATTTGAAAGGCCCAAGAAGAGAAAATGGCATTTGCTCAGTGCCAAAGAAAGACAATGAATTAGGGACTTGGTAAACTTCTCTGTAGACAGCATTCCATAACCAGGATGCTACCACTGAATAATCCCATTAGGTAGTAGCCACCCACCACCCCTCTCCTGATAGGGAAACCAGGAGATCTCCTAAGACGTTCACAACATCCAGCTAAGTACTTTGAGAATATCAAGTACCCTGAAAATGAGTGTGACCAAGATCATAATCAATAGCACCCGTCTTCCCGGTCTGAGTCCTTTCATGAGTACTATGCTAGAGTGGACAGGCATTCATTCCACTTTTACAGAGGATTCTTTTGGAAGGGATGTTATATATATATAGCCTGTATTTCAAAGAGACTTTCTATTTGAAGGGCTTGTTTACTTTAAACAAAATGAAAGAGAACTATCAGGAACCCAAAAGTTGCACCTGGTGAGTAGACTGAATAAGCATATAGATCACTAGGTCACTTTCTCCCCATTGACATACGATATACCGTATATACTCATGTACGAGTTGACCTCATATATAAGCTGAGGAAAGGTTTCAAGGTCAAAATCATAGATTTTGATATGACCCATGGATATGTCAAGGGTAAAACTTGGGGGCTATAAGGAAGGATGGAGTGGGGGAATACCACTTTCATCCCTCCTTCTCCTTTACTGGACCTCTCCTGACCACCTAACACCAATTCCCAGGTGATGGGGAGAGGTTTTAACATCAAATTGAGAAGGGAAGCAAGTGGTGTTAATTGAGGTGGTTTTTTTTTCCTATGGGAAGAAAAGGCTTGCAAATTGGACTAAAGAAGAAAGCAAGTGGTGTTAAATGAGGTGTTTCTTTCATGGGAAGAAAAGGCTTGCAAATTGGGAGAGGGAAACAAGTAGTGTAAAATGAGGTGTTTCTTCCATGGGAAGATTGCAGGGCTAGGTTAATTAAACATATTTGGGTAAATACCAGAATACACAGATCATTATTTTTTTCAGATAAATTGAGGTTATGTAGCCTTTGCCAATAATTTCTTGAACTACCCCAGTGCACCTTACACTTTAGCCTTCTGAAGTTACCTTACTCCCCTTCAAAACCCTCCATTTTATTTATGTCAGATAATTATATCAGTTCTCCATCTTTGTTTTGTTTTGATGCAGATTTGCCTTCTGGGAAAAAATCTACATTGTCTGTTATGTTCTAGCAATGTACATTATTTGTGTTAAATAGGCAGCAATAGTAATGTGACTTTAAAACAAAAGAATAGTACTTGGTGAGTTCTGGAGTTTGATAGATAAACACAGAAAAATATGGAAAATGGAAAAAAGTTATGATGCTTTTAATTTGTCACTCTTCTGAAATTATCAAATCTTAAATTGAATGAAACATTTATAGTTCAGGGTCTCCATAGTGATTCAACTGAGAATTTCTTTATGTTCCATTATGTGACAATATTGCATAAGACCAGTGCACCACATTCTATATGGTATGCCTTTGTATGTACACAACATATTACCTGGAAGTAAAGTTCACTTAGGCCCAAAACAGATGTCACATGCTAGGATTGCCTCGGGGCGGAGTGTATACATGCCCTGCAACCCTAGCACATGATGGGGGTGTCATCGCTGTGCAGCGCTGTTTACACGGCATATGCAGCGACTGCGTTTTAGCTGCGCAGCATGTATATGGTGCTATGCAGCTGCAACATTTAGAAAGCGCCCGCAGCTCTTTCTGCATTGCAACTGCAACGCAAAAATGAGCCAGGTTTCGGTACTCCTTTACTTTACTGCACACCTTCGCCACTCTGTTTAGTTGCTGTGGCGATGGTGTGCAATAAAAAGAGAAGGCTACAGACCGCCCTTTTGGGGGATTCTGTACAGCCCCTTAGTGAGAATTGCAGACACAGTGCTCCTTCCTCCTCCACTTCTTTCCCTCCATATTCATTCACTACGAAGGGTGCACTGGACCAGCTATGCTGAGTTGCATTTATCTCGTCAAACAGAATGTCAAGCCTTTCATACAGAAACAAGTTCAAGAACTCACTCACAGATGTAACCACAATATCGAAGCAAAGGACATGCAATACTTAAAACAATTGATGGCAAAGCAATAGCACCAGAAATCGAGTTGGCTGAGGGAAAACAGATAATTTGAACATAGATATTTGTATGCACCTCCAACTCACTTGCTGATTTATGGCAACCTTGAAAATTCATAGGAGTTTCTTATGCAAGGAATACTCAGAGGTGGTTTGCCTATGCCCTCCTCTGAAATATAGTCTATAGCACCTGTTGTTCTTTGGTCACCCCCCATCCAAGTAGTAACAAGACGTAACCTGCTTAGCTTGTAAGATCAGAGAGGATCTAATGTCTTTAAGTTATTTAGGTGGCTTAAACATGGATAATAATAAGTAATTAACTTTCCTGTCACATCTCACACAGCCTCTTGATAGTGTTCGATGCAATTTATGTGCAGATTTGCTTTTGACCCACCAAGCCAAATAGCCAATAGACCACGTAAATCAGAAGCCTAGTATCAGAGGCTCCATGAGCTATCAGTCTTGCTGTTTGCTTAGGGTTGCCATATTCCAGTCCCTCATATCCAAGCATCTTACAATTATGCATAATATTAATTTGCATTTTGTTTATGCAAAGTCAACATATTAATCATTGCACTCTACTAATCTGCAATTATGTTTCAACTGAGGTACCAGGACCAAGCTAAGAACTTTTCCCCCCTTCTTTTCCCCCAAGCTGGTATAAAGAGAGGGAAGCTTCCAGTGAAGTTCTACCATGCCAGCTAGCTCTAGGCTCAAGCCACTGACACAATCATCAGACAACACAAGGCTGTCTCTGCTTGCCTCCTTTCCTTTCCTTGTCTGCCTTCTAGGCCTGTTAGGAAAAAGGGTGAAAGAATGGAAGAATAAGGTGGCAATGTAACACCTGTGCATGTAGTAACTGGAGCCTGCAGGGTGGGATGAGGCTCCCACCAGTGCCAGTGCTCTTGCACAGTTTCCTGCTTCATTGCCACTGCCAAATTTTAACCTAGCCATTGGCCTGTGATGAAGGAGAATTTACTGCTTCAACTATCCCAGTTGGACAGGACCTTTTTTAGTCCCTTCAATCCAGGATTTTCCAGGTTTTCCAGGACAAAGGACAACCCTATGTTTGTGGGGATTCCAGAAAAGAGGTCATTATCAGTTACCTGCATTTTTAATTTTGGTTTACTTGGCTTGGTCCACCAGTTACACAGGGCAGATCTTTAAAGGAATTCTAGTTTAAACCTTTACAGACAATTAGATACCTAGTTTAAAGATAGGTATTTCTGTTTCTTTAGTTGCACAAGAGTGCCCTCTTGTGCTTAAGCAACCTTGATCTTAAACCCATTCAGTACATTGGAATTGTCATTACTTCTTCTACAAAGTATTCAGCCCCCTTGAGTTCCATAGGCTGTAATCAGCCTGTCTTATCAACAACCTCTACTTTGGAAGGGGAAAAAAAATGGGTTACACAAGAGATAGCAATGCTAAGGCAATTCTCTTTGAAGCTGTTTGTCCCCATATTAGATGCTAAATTTGGCCTGGTTTCACATATTCAGATGTATGTTTCTAAATCCTTTAGTTACTACAATAAATTGCTTTTTGCTTATCAAGATGATAACTGTACTGTGATCAAACCCGTCATTCAACAAGTATGTTGGTTTCTTTGTTTTTAAGGTCACATATTACATGTGGTTGCTGTTGTCATCATCATTAACATCACAATAATTAGGACCTTTATTATTATTGTCAGTATTATTTTCCTGTTTACAGAATTTAGCTTGAAAGGATTTTCTGCTATTTTAAAAATGTGTGTGTGTGTGTGTGTGTGTGTGTGATAGGTTCATAGCTCTCCTTGGGGTGATGAACATCTTCTTACTGCAAGTTTTGAGCACCATCCAGTGGTTAAAAGACAGATTAACAACAAGTTGTATCCATTGTTTTTGATCATTGTACTTGAGAGTGTTCATAGCTCTAAAAATAAATGCACAGAATTATAATACAAAGAGGGAAGTTTTGTCTGATAAAGAGAAAGCTGTCATATTTAGTTTCTATAAAGGGCATTTAGGTACTATCATAAATACAACTTGTTCTATGGAAAGAAAACCACATCCACATTGATTTGGTAACAAAGATATGCATTCTGAAAAGTCTCTTATTGATTTTGCACTTCTAGAAATATGTATGACAACATTTTACAGTAAGAGTGGCAACTTCAATGTACTAGTAGGTATATTTTTCTTCTCTGCTCCAGCCTATGTAGGTGGGTTGTACAGTAGATACCAAAGAATGTGTACCTAAATCTTCCAATGCATATTTAAGGAAGCATATTCAGTTATTTGATGCAAACAAATTGATAGAACCAGTGAGAAGTTTAGGACTTCTATGATCCGAATCCCTATTCAGCCATGGAAATCCACTGGGTGAACTTGACCAAGTCACACTCTATCAGCCTTAAAGGAAGAAGGCAATGGGATATCTTATTTGAATAAATTATCAATCATCACAATGATTGTCGGGTGATTGTGAACAATTTGAAGTTTAGCTAATTTACATGAATTCCAATTGCGTTCGGAATGCGTTCAGAATGACTTCCCATTGCCTGAAATTGTGTGAGATGATTTAATACGAAATAATGTAAAACCCATGATTGCATTCAGAATGACTTCCCTTTTGCCCAAAATTGTACTTTAATACGCAATAACATGAAACCCCCTGATTGCCATTAGATTATACTTCCAATTTCCATTGTCTGATAAACTCCCTAATTTGGTGTCATCTGCAAATTTGATAAGCATGTCCCCAATTCTGTCATCCAAGTCATTGATAAAGATGTTGAATAGCACTGGGCCCAGGACAGAACCCTGTGGCACCCAACTAGTCACTTCTCACTTCTGACCTAGGAGGGAGTGAAGGAGAGGCCTATCAACACTATTGGCACTGGCCTCAAGTTGAAGTGCCCTCTGTCCATGGCAACACCATCTGGCCTAGAAGGGAGTGGAAGGACTGGCTAAACTCCATTGGGCCTGTCCTAGATTATGAAGCAGAGCCCTCCCTTCATATCTTGGTCCAGGTATCAGGGGAAGAGAAAAACTTTTGGACCTGATCCCCTTCCCCGCCACAATTCCCTTCTCCTTTTGTGGTGTGTCTTCTTAGATTGTAAGCCTGAGGGCAGGGAACAGTCTAATTAAAATAATAATTGTAAGCTGCTCTGATAGCCTTCAGGGCTGAAGAGCGGGGTATAAATAATTAAAATAAATAAATAAAATAAGTAGGATGAAAAAGACCCATTGATGGTCAATCAATTACAAATCCATGTAACAGTTACCTTGTCCAGCCCACATTTTATAAGCTTGTTTGCAAGCATGTCATGGGGAACCTTATCAAAGTTTACTGAAATCTACATATACTATATCCACAGCATTCCCTTCATCTACCAAGCAGGTAGTTTTATCAAAAAAGAAATCAGATTTGTCTGGCATTGTTTCTCTGAAACCCATGTTGACTTTTTGTGATTATGGCATAATAATAATAATTTACTTCTAGCCCGCCCCTCTGAACGAGCAATCGGGGCGGGTTACAACAAGGTTAAAAAACAATACAATTAAAATATACTATCTCATCACCCAACTCCCCCCCCCCCCTTAAAACAGGATTAAATCATTGCTTTCTAGATGTTCACAGACTCTCTGTTTAATGATCTGCTCTGGAATCTTTCTTGTTATTGATGTCAGACTAACTGCATGATATTGTTGGGATCCTCTCTCCCCCCCCCCCCCTTTTGAAGATGGGGACAATATTTGCCCTCCTGCAGTCCTCTGGGACTTTTCTTTTTCTTCAGCATTTCTCAAAGATTATTGCCAATGGCTCTGATATTACATTTACCAGTTCTTTTAATATCCTTGGATGTAATTCATCTAGTCCTGGAGACTTATATTCATTTAGATTAACCAGGTATTCCTGTACTATCTTTTTACTCTAGGTAGAAGGCAGTAGAAGGAGAGGAAAACCACTTATGAGATAGTTAGACTCAATCAGGGGGGAACTGGCCAGGGCATGCTGGACCTGAGCAGAGCAATCAAGGACAGGTTTTTGGGTTTTTTGAGGTGTTTCATCCATCCGTTGAAATTGACTCAAGAACATTTAATAACAGAAATTATCACACTGGGTTTTATTCCCCCGCTAGCTGTAAGATGTAAACACACATGAATAGATGGACTTTTCTCGGACCTTTGAAAGAATGGGAAAATCCCATTCTTTAAAAGATCCCAGAGAAGCCTGAATTGGGTACAGGATGAGTATTGCCTAAGGATTGGGTATGCAATAGAATCTGTCCCTGTGCATTTTTATCCCACGCCTATCACAGGAATAAAAGACGGTGTGATAATCTCCAACAACAACAAAGCTACAGTTGAGAATATGTTCAATACGGCATATTTCTATGAGCCTCTTTTCCCCCCAGAAGACATAAGACTCCATAACTAATCACATATAATTCATTTGAATTACACTCTCTGTCCCTGCTGTATTATTCATTTTTTTTCCGATTTTGTAAATTAATCCCTAATCTTAATGACTGTCTATCTGGAGATCTCACTAAAGCAGCCACTAAATTCATAAGATGCTTAATCAATATAGATAAGGCTTACTTAACATTAACACCACATCAGTGATGCATAACAATATTTTAAATTCCAGTCTTTTTTCTTGTGTTCCTATCACCATGGGCAAAGGTTCAATTGGCAATTAGTCTGGTCTTCAATACTTAACAGATATAGAATGATTAATAAAACTGAACATTCTTCGGTTGTCTATCTTTACTTTATTTCATTCTTTATCCTTTTTTGTTTCCTAAAGATGAAGCTACTAATCACGAACAAAAAGACATATCTAGTTTTTTTCCAAGGCTCCTGCTGAGTGGCTTTGCAGGCCTTCCATTGGCAGTGTCTCTCCTGGAGGGCATATGAAGGTGTTGGCTGGAGCACTAACTCCACTTTTATATAGAGTTACTGGTGCATCTATCTTAGTTATGCTATCCCTGCATATTCGAGCAGCACAGATGATGGAATTAAGTTGCCAGCACTGGTGGCTCCATGTGCTGGGTAACCACTATATCAGACAGCATTGCTGCTGTTATGATCATGAACAATTGTTCTTTATACTGCTCCTGGATGGGATCACACTTCCCCTAAAGGACTGTGTCTGCAGCATGGGAGTGCTTCTTATCAGCTTCGGCTGATATGCCAGCTGCAGTCCTTCTTGGAGCCAAGGGAATTAGAAATGGTGGTACACAAGCTGGTAATCTCTTGACTAGACTTCTACATGTTCCTAGTTTGGAAACTTCAATTAGTTCAAAACATGGCAGCCAGACTGTTTGCTTGAAAATCTAGAGGCAACCACATAACACCTATTTTAAAATCACTCCATTGGCTGACTATAAGTTTCCAGGCGTAGTACAAGGTTTTGGTAATAACTTTTAAAGCCCTTCATGGCTTGGGTCCACCTTACTTGGGGGAGCACCTTTCTCCATACAATCTACCCAGCACACTCAGGTCCTCTGGGATGAATTTATTGCAGCCAAGAAAAACCAGGTTGGCTGCATTTACCCAGAGGACCTTCTCATTGGCTCCTAAATTATGGAATGGCCTGCCAGAGGAGATGATGATGATGATGATGATGATGATGATGATGATGAATCTTTATTTATATAGTGCTGCATATTTACACAGTGCTGTACACTGTACCTAGAGATCCATCATATTACCACTCTTGACGCCTTTAAAGTATGGGATAAAGTGATATGCAGTTTTTTGTATGTGTTGTCTATTTATTTATGTATTCTATTGTAACCTGCCTTGAAAGATGCTACAGAGGACAAACCCTTGGGCTTATTGCTTTAATCAATGCCACTATCATATTATCCCTTCTAGATGTTGTGACCTGGTCTTTCCTGCCATGGCTTTCAACAATGACACATATTTAGCCTGCTGAGCAACTCAGCTCTATGATCATGGGTTGGTGGTGATGTAAGGCCTGCTACAGAGTGGGATGACCAACTGTCCTCCAGATATTGATTAATTACTACTCCCATCATGTCTCACTATCAGCCAGAATAGTAGAGGCTAATAAGAACTAGATTCTAACAACACCTGGCTGCTCTTCTTTTTCAAACAGACCTGAAGAAGAAGGACAGTACTGTAGACTTTAGACATAAGAATACCTAGAAGTAAGGGCTACATTCTTTGTATTACAATTATGCTTAGCTACATTAACATCTTATGTAGCTAAATAGTGTCTCACAGCCTCCCTCCCCCTACCCTTTACTATCAGGCAGCATTTTTGTGACAGGGGTCTGTTCATTTGTTGATGGGGAAGCAGTTGACTGACATTTCCACCTTCTCCCTGGAGTGATTTCCAGTTGGACAGTTAGCAGCAGGACCTCTCCCAATTTCCCTTTTGCACTGGAGATTACTTGCTTTATGGGGTGAGTGGGAACATAAGCCGTCTCCCATTCAACAGGAGAACAAACACCTATTTGTCACTGTGGATGCTGCCCAGTAAGTGAGGATTGGAGGACTTTTACTGTCTCTATGTATTCCCTAAACTAGTGAATATGTAGTGATCATGAACATGAACAAATCAAAAATGTGCAATTCTAGTTTACACATTTATAGCTGCCTTAGTGAATTCTAGCTTTCAAGTTTATATAAAGTAAGTACTGTATAACTGGAACCCTTATGAGGAAAAATATGCCAAGTAAGGAAAGGTTATATATTTTATGACATTGCATTGAACAGGCTGAAGGAATTACTTTAGATTCTAAAAACAATTTATGAAAATGTGTAGCTGAAGTTTTAGGCATTGTATAAAGTGCTCCTTCTAGAACTTCAGTAAAAGCATTACTGCACCAAATATTCTCTAATTTCAATGCTAATTTTTAAACGAGCAGTATATGCAGTGTGCAGTAGCTGTCATCTGCTGATATCACTTAATATTTATATTGTTTTAATACTGTTTAGGATAATTTTGTTCATTCACTGATGATGGTGATGATAAAGATGGTAATGATGATGATGATGATGACAACAGTGCTGAATGGCCGTCACTGCCCTAGGCTGCATTTGCTCAGTGGTTGTATTGATCTTCATGACTGGTGCCCATTTAGGTAAGTTACAATATCTATGAAGATTTTCAAACCTGGCTAAAACATTGCAGAAAGGTGCCTGAAACGACCTTAAAAGATTCAGGCAGGGGGAGTGTGTGAACATCTGGAGTTCTTCTGCAAATCGCTCCTATATTGTCATGGAAACGGAAGATGCCTCTTTGTGAGGCTGAATTGCTTTAAGGGAGTTGCTTCCTTCTGGATTCTCTCTTGACGCTTCCTTTAATAGTAAATGCCCTATTAAGAAAGGATGTCATATCAATTTTGTACCATTCTTGCTTGACAGGTAATGTAAATTTCCAGAAATTGATAGCTAGAATTTCTGTACAGGGGTATGTAACAAAAGTCTGGAAGTAATCCATTGCTGTACAAGAGCATGGTGTGTCGTTACAGCCCTAAACTGAATTAATTCTAATTGTGGTTACTGTAAACAAGCCACCTTCTTAAAGCATAGGGCTTTAGCAAACAGAGGAAAAGTGGAGGTTTAAACAGACATTATCCCATGAAAATTGTGCAATTGCTGTGAAGATTTTCACACACATCTTATTTAAAGAGGACTTATCCCAGAAATAACCAGGCAATAACCAGCAACAAATCATTCACAAGATTTCCCCATGAGCATGGAGAGGATTAACCACAGTTTGTTGGGTTCAAATTAAATGATAATCCATGATGATGAAAATCTGAAGTGAATTCTTCAAAACTTGTTATTGCAGTCAATGCAGAGGAGAAATGAGAACAGTGAAACCCCAGATTCCCTCACATAACACTTAACCATGGTTTTGCATTACTTCCCAAGCAAACTATCTCAACTGTTGCAAACTATCCCAACTATCTAATCACTGCTGGGGCTTTTGCCTCTTTTTTTGTGTGTGGTTTTCATCAATACTTGAAAGAAAGACATTTATTCTTTAGCAAGTAGGGTTATCCATCTTATCCTTCTCAACATTTTCTCCTGGAAAAAATAGCCTGGAGAAGAGAAGATATTTAAATATTTAAATGGATGTCATATAGAGGATGGAGCAAGCTTGTTTTCTGTTGCTCCAGAGAAAAGGACCCAGAGCAATGGATCCAAAATACAGGAAAAGAGATTCCACCTCAACATTAGGAGAAACTTCCTGACAGTGAGAGCTGTTTGACAGTGGAATACACGCCCTCAGAGTGTGGTGGAGTATCCTAAAACAGAGGCTGGATGGCCATCTGTTGGGGATGCTTTGATGGAGAGTTCTTGCATGGCAGAATTGGTTTGAAATCAATGACCTTGAGGTATCTTCCATCTATGTTTCTATGATTCCTGTTCACTTCACTATTCCTTGAAAACTGTCCATCATAGGATTTCCTCCCTTCACTCAATCTCACAGATCTCATTTTATTCTTTCATATGGCACTAAACAACATAATATAGTATACCACCTGAAAAGTCTCCAGTTATTTCTTCAGCACAATTTTTGCTAGTTAAGTGGAGAGAAATATGGTTTTAGTTCCATCTGTTTGTGTCTTTTAAATTGATCTCACATAAGGCATAACATAAAACTCTAGCAGAAATTAACACCACAACTACAACTTAAAAAAAAATCTGAGTAAATGTTAGCCACAGGGTGTCATCTTGTGCCAAGGATACTTGTTTTATGCTCAGTATAATTTGTCACAGAAACCACCTCTCTCTCTCTCTCTCTCTGTCTGTCTTTCTCTCTAATACACACACACACACACACACACACACACTGAGACTGGGTATGAAAGTAAAAGTAGGATTTCACTGCAATTTGCACAACCTCCAAAGTTCTTTCATGGTTGGTTTATTGTTTTCAGATATTGGGGGGAGGGGGGGGGGGAGTAGCAGCCATCAACAACCAGATCATTCCCTAAAATATCCACACAGATTGCAAAATATATCCATTTTATACACTCTGGTGAAATGTTTGCCCAGAATGCACAAAGTTTTCATCTTTATCTTATGCATTATCCTGAAGTATTGGATTTCTTCCTGAGATGGCCAAATTTAATTCAGTAATTATATTTGCTGACATCATTATTCAAGCAGCCATTTCAGCTGAATAGGTAGAGATGTAAAATCATAGCTATTAAGTGGGGGACATAAATCATTTTCTATTTATGTTGCTGTTGGCTGGATACAATGCAAAGTCAGATTGAATCATGTCAATAAGGCTTCAGGGAAAACCTATAAATATTTCCATAATCCTTGTATATGTGCCAACCTCAGAGGCAGAAGAAGAAGAAATTGAGAGATGCTATGAAGAATTCCAGGAAGAAATTGATAACACACCCACACAGGACTTCAAACTAATCATAGGCAACTGGAATGCTGAAGTGGGCATCAAAGTTTTAAAATCATGCACACTACATCAGAGCATGTAGGAAGAACAAAGGCTGTTGGCTTTCTAACTCAGATCTGCATAGGCACCTTGAATCAGAATGTGTAATTATCAATTTCCTCAAGCATCCATAGCCCTTCCTTCTAGTCTAGAATCCATAACATCCTCACAAGCAGAGCTTGGAAAGTTATTTTTTCAGGAGACTACAACTCCCAGCATTCCATAGCAAATGGCTAAGGTGTTTGGGGGATTTGGAGAATTGCATTCCACCAAAGTAACTTTTAAAAGCTTTGACCAGAATTTAACACCATGAAAGGTGTACCAAGAGTTTGTATTATACTACTCACAGCTCATTTTGTTTAAATATTAACAGCCATATTAAATGTAGTTTTAATGCCCTATCCCTTTCCCTCTCTTTTCACTTGGAAGTGCAACAAATTGAAATTTGAAGGCTGGTGCATGTAACAGCCAACACAAAGGCCTTTCTAATCTACTAGAGTTGTTTCTCTCAATCAAGCTATTGAAGATTTCTTTTGCAAAGACAAGAAAAAGGGTAAAACAGTCAGCTTTAATTACCATGTATCAGAGGCTGCTTTTCCTGCTTTTCCTGCAACAATACTACATCTAATTCTTAGGTGTCCAAACAACCATTCCTTTCCATATATTGTTGAACTTTTGAGCCTTGTGTGTGTGTACACTGGTAAAAAGGGGGATCTAGATATCTAAAGGGAATGTATCAATTGTTAGAATTATAGCAAAGGCAAACAGAACATTTATCCTAAAAAAGGAAAGATGAGAGAGAGAGAGAGAGAGAGAGAGAGAGATTCCTGCACAACAGTGTCTCTTCCCACTAAACCAAAAATGAATTTATAAAGGAACATATTAAAATTCTGTAAAATCTGATATGCTGATAGGAGAGCAAAGCAAAGCAAAGGACAGTAGAGGTGAGTAGAGAAGGATAGAAGAATAACTGGATCCATTTGATGCAGTTATAATGCTATGATTCCACATTAACTGCTAGAGCATTACCAAACAACAACCTCTAAGATTCCATAGGCTCCATAGGGTGGAGCCATGACTGTTAAAATGGTATCAAAGCTATATTGTTGTGTAGTGTGAAAGGGCCACAGGTCATTTGATAGATCCAGATGGATCTCTAGAGTTGGTTTCACCTGGTATGGGTGCTGGGGGAGGCGGGGTTGCCAGCTGCCCAAATGCACACCCAGTGCTGCCAGGGCTTGGTCAAGTAGCAAGTGAGGCAACAAGAAAGGCGGGAAGTGTGCATGCATGTGTTCATGCTTGCCCCTCTTTCCCAGGCTGGTGGGCCAGGTAAGTCAATGGGGAAGGTGTGAGGTTTCCATGCATGCTTGCCCATCCTTGCCCAGTCCTTGGGTGGCTCTGGTGAAAGGGAAAGACGAAGTGAGCACAAACACACAGGTACCCTTCTCCTTCCCACTGCCTTGGCTCACTGGGCCCAGAGCACCAGGGAAGTGGGGAGGGGTGTGCACACATCCCTCTCTTTTTTGCTACCTTGTCTCCCTCGAGAGCCATGGATTCAGAGTAGTGGTGGTCTGGGCAGTAGCAGCACACCCACCACACCCAGCAATGGGAGGAGGGACCAACTGGGTGTCACCCTTCCACTGAGGTGTCACCTGGTGTGGTCCACTCCTCACTAATATCGCCACTTGGCTAGATGTTTCCATCCATCACTGAGATAAGAGCAAGCAACACTCTGAGAAATCTTACTTTTTTTTCTGCTGAGATGGATCATCAGCATGGCAGTCTTTTCTTGTGTGCAGGGGGGACTCCCTCACAAGCGTCTCTCTTCAAATATTCCTACTGGAGTTTCACAAGAATCAGCCTTGCTAAAGAAGAATCCATGTGATTTTGCACTAATATTTTACATTTTCTTCAATGTTTCAGCAACCACATGGCTGAACTGGTAGATTTGTATAGTATACTCAGACTTTCAAAAAGCTCCTGACCAGAGGCATCACTAGGTGGGTATGGGAGGAAGAGGCTGCACTGGGTTACTCAATAAGTGGGGTGACACTATTTATTCCCAAATTTTAGTCTGATTTTTGACAGAAACAGGCTATGGTGCTTGTTCACCTGTATATCTTTAAAATGCTGGATTTCAAGTTCAATGAAAGAGAAGGCATAGGGCAACTTTCTCCATCCACTGAGCCTTAAAGGTGCAAGGTAAGGTTCAGTAGACAGAGAAAGCAGAGGTCTTGCTCACTCTATGAGTGAGCAATTTCTCTCCTTTCTCTGCCTCTGAGGCTCACTTATCACACAGTGTTTGCCTAAGTCTGTTACCAAAGAATCCTTAGTAAATTAAGCAATCATGGGATAAGAGGAAACACCCTTATGGATCTATAAGATAGGTCAGTCCTCACAATGGAAAGATATATGGATAGTGCAGTTTCAAGTGGATCTTTGTTAGGACCCTAGCTTTTTAATTTCTTTATACATGTTTTGGAGTTAGGTGTGAACTTTGAGATAGCCCAGGTTTGTCAATGATCTGAAATTACTTAGGCTAGTTAAGAAAGCAAAGAACTTCAAAAACATCTCTACAAGAGACAGATATTAAAATGGCAAATGGAGTACCCTGTAATCAAGTGTAAAGTGATGTGTGCTAGTCAAAGAAATTCTGTATGCTAACTGAAACTGAGTGAATGGCCAGTAAACAAATCATGGGGTTCTGCAAAGAAGCTTGATAAAATTTTAACCTGTGTGTCTGTTGTGGAAAAGGCAGCTTTTGTGTTGGGAATAATTAAAAAAGGAATCAAAAATAAAACTGCCAATATTTCATGCTATTTTATTAACAGTCTTAAGGTGTGACCACATTACATGCCGCATATAGTTCTAGGCACTAGATGTAGAAAATAAGCAAATAAGAAGCTACAAACTTTGGATTGTTTTAACAAAAATGCAAGGATGACAGAGGTATATACAATGATGCATGGCATGGAGAAAATAGAAATCATCTTACGTGTCTCTCATAACAATAGAATTGAATCTGGGTCATCCAGTGAAGGTGAGTAGTGAGAAATTCTTGACATACCAAAAGAAGTACTTTTCTAAAAATGCACAGACTATGAAGTTTATTTACAGAAAACATAGTAATGGACCCTCTGTTGGATAGTTTTAAAAGAAATTTAGAGAAATACATGGAGAATACAAATATATAGACTTCCCCTAGGCAGAGCTGAAATTAACACACCATGACTTAAGAGAATTTAACAAAGGGTTGAAAGCCATATGGCCCCTAGATGTGGTTAGATCATAACTCCCAGTATCTCTAACCAATGCAGCCAATGGTGAGAGATTAAGTTACAATTTAATAGCATTGAGAGGATTATATAATTTTCACTCTTAACAGAACTGTTTAGTAACCCTTAATAAAGAATATGTTTGTAGGATAAGTAAACAGTGTACATGTTGGTGACATTCCATTGTTTAGGACAGATTTTCCCAACCTGAACATTTCTACATTTATTGAAGTCCTATCATTCTCATGTAACAATTTTATTATGAGTTTTGTTTTCCATCTTTGGGGAGAAAAAAGTCAGGTTGGTGAAAAGCAGCTTTACATTGAGGGGAAAAAAACCACATTGCAAAGTGCCAACAACAAAATATGTCCCTAGGGTCACTGACTTATAACTCCATACATTCTTTATAAATGTTGTGGAAAAGCTGACCCAAAGCTAACACACTGATAACTCGACTCAACCAAATCCAGTCATTAGTTTTTAATGAATTATTTCCCAACTTCCAACATTTTGTCCCATGCTCTGGTTCCTGCAGAATACAAGCGGGGGAGGCTACAGTGTTCACTTCCTGCATGTGGGTTTCCCATAGGTATCTTTGCAACTATTGAATACAAACCTAGAGAAGGCAGATCTTTAGTGTAATCCAGAAGGGCTCTTTTTATGTTTTCTTCTTTCCATTATTTTTACTACTATCTCGGATATTACTGTTGTCCCACCTGCACCCTCCCCCCCAATCAGCAAAAGACAGGTTCATCGGCTCCCCTTTTTCTGCAGAAAGTGTTGCCATCCAGTTTCTAAGGCCAAGATCTGTTTTCCCCATGGTGCAGCCTTCACTTTTTAATTCCTCCTCTCCTTCCAGGTGCACATCAACAATATTCTGGCTCCTTTTCTGTCCTACACTTGCCCATGTTTGTTCAGCCCTTGCTCTTCTTCATTTGTTTCTAGTCTTGTCAAACCTATACTGGGAATTAAATGGAAAATCCTTAGCCATAAATTGGTCAGGATTACAGAAATTAGACTAGCTTGTATCACACACATCCTTTATGCCTGTAGCCATAAATGCTGCTATTACTGAGACTAGGGTGGCAGGAAATAACTACAAAACAATGGTAAAATGCAGCCAATCCAGAGGTACACAACAGGCATAAAACCCAGCATGGATAGGCAGTTTACAGGGTAATGGCAGTTGTGACTGAAAACATCTGGTGGATTATACAAGGATGCCATTCTCTGAGATAGCCTAAGACATTAGAACATATAACATATACAATTTTTAAGAGCAATTGCATGGAATTCTGCTTACCATATATCACAGGTGGGGAAACTATAGCTCTCCAGGTACTGCTGGTTTATAACTCCCAGCATTCTTCACCAATACTGGCTAGGGCTACTGGGAGCTACAACTCATCAACATCTAGAAAGCTGCATTTTGCTGATTTTCACTTTATATCATTCCATGTAAAAGGGTATCTATTAAAAAATATCGTGGGGTGAATAGGCAAGAAAAAATATACCAAAGTTCTCCAAGGAGCAAGAGGCCTGCTCACTATATGATAGAAATAAAGTAACATTGACAATTACAGTTTTCTAATACTATCCCTAAAATCAATTATCTGATCTGCTCTACCTGCCCTCACATAAAAGTGGAGTTGACTCTGAAGAACCTATGGGTGAATAAAGAGCAAAGACATTACAATTAAGGAAGGAAAGAAATTCTGAAACAAAGGTGCAAATCATATGGTCTTCTAGACGTTGTTTGTCTGCCTCTCTCTCTGCACTTCTACCACTGACTATACTGTTTCTGACTGCTGAGATATGAAGTACAACAGCATCTGGACATCCTCATCCCAATGCAGAATGTTGCAGTAACTTCATGCTGAGAGAGGTCAGTGAGGAAAAAGGGGAATTCAAGTTCTTTTTCCCGTGCCCTATCCTTCTGAATAGTACAATAAATTCTGACAGTATCATATATCTAATTGGCAGATAGGCCCTGCAAGATGTATGCGTGTGGAGAAATTTCACTGTTATTCATGCATGTTTCTGTATTATTGTCACTGAGTTTCCATTTTAAGAAGATGGTTTTAGGTTAAACATTTTGGGGAGGCAGGGGAGGGATTACTAAATATAGAGGCATTTTAGCAATTGAACAATTTGCCTTAGAAGTGGTTCAAATTATTTCCTTTGCATATGTTCCAGGAAAAGCCAGGAAGGCATTAGGTGGTTCTAGGAAAGGAAACTGAGAGGCAGAAGTAGCAGCCAAAATGCAGTGGAAATGCTGTGCGTTTGGCTATTACAGTTCACCAATAATCCAGCATGTGCAAAACTTCCTTTGATCTCTCATCATGGCTTCTTGGGATGGTTCACTGCCATCTCTTTATAAACTACAATTAGCATGCTGGGGACATTCCAGCATAACTGCACTCTCCACTTAGCAGGCTCATTCCCTAACTAATTTTCTGTGCCAAGAGCTCTAAGAGGCAACTGCCCACTTCATCAGATTTGATATATGATGAAATACAGGAACAGATCACTGCACATGAGTAGAAGACCGCTTTGCATACAGAAGGCACAATTTAATCCCTAGCAATTCCAAGTTATAAGTGATGTGAAAGATCTCTGCCTAAGACTAGAACCACTGCTTGCAAAGTATGTAGTACTGGGCCATTCTGATGCTCCTATTGTAAATGACTACAGATGGATAAATTTGTTCCTTATTAAAAACTATGACATTTAAAAAGGAGCATTTAAAGGCTATTGTGGAAACAACAGAACATTCTATTTCCAGTTTGTATCAGTTTTATATATGTTTAGTCATAAATCCATTCCATTCTGCCCCCCCCCCATATTTTTTAAAAAGAAACATATAAAAGGTATATCTGAATTGTACATATTTGCAGGTTTCTCAGAAAGTTTTTGGATTTCTTACCAGGGTTCACAAGTATTTCTACCAGCAGTAACATTTTGGGTGTTAATGTTTCTTTTAAATATATACAATGTTTTTGCACATAGTGTCTCCCAGTGTATGCATTTTGAACACATCTAGGTTATCAATGTCCCTACTAGCAGGGAAATCAATGTGGTGTTTCAGACAAGTAAAACTATCCTACAATGAGTTGTCTCAGCCTCCATGCCAGGCTTTGTTCCACGATAGCAGTTGTCAGCTTCTGGTTCTGCTTGCTTCCTCCCATTTACTTCCCATACATCTGCTTCTACCTTTAAGGCAGTGAGAATAGCACTCCTAGTTGTTCGTAGTGTTGTGGCAAACCATTTCTTCTTCTTCTCTCCATCAAGAACTAGATGCATTTTATTAAAAAAATATATTCTTTTCAAAGGTCCCACTTTCAAAAGGTTATTTTTTTTCTCTCCCTGCTGAGAAGTATCTTTCACAGATTTCTCAAATGAAAGTAAAAGACAAGGGAGGTGAACATTTCCACTAATTACCTGGCATTTCAAACTCAATTAGCATGTCAAAAGGAAGTTTGGCAGAGGGTTAAAGAACATTCCTCTGCTAAAAAACTCAATATGGTAGCTTTGCTTACGCAAAATACTCAAGTCCTGGCCATTGAATTAAAAACCGAAATTCTTACTTGTTGATTGAGAAGTGCTTATAATTTCTTCTCTTTAAAAAGCTTTCGAAATCTTCCAATAACAGAAATTTCTACTGTTTATCAAATTTTGATGAATATTCTTTACATAACTAGTTGTTTGTTTATGTCTATCTCCAGCTTTGCATTCCTCTCTAGACTAACAAAGGTGCATAATACATTACTTGACTTATAGCTTCAAACATTTCAGATTTTGGAGCATTTCCTATTTTGGGATTTCAGATGAGACTCAACCACTACCTCTGCCTTGTGGAGTGCTTTTGTGACTTGGTACTCTTAATATCCTCCTTATGTGACCTTTTGTCTTTAAATACCTTCCCCAACTGATGCTTCCACTGCCACTGCTGCTTACAGTCCATACCCATATATTTCACATTACTTCGGTGGACATCTTGTTTCAGGAGTTATGGAGAGGTGATTTCATAAACACCTTCCCTCTACTTTGTGAAGAACCTGAGGTGGTCTAAAGAATAGAGTGATTTCAAACAGATTTTTTAAAAAAGTGAATTGGAATTGGGTGCGTTGATTGGTGGTCTATGTTGTATACATGTGGGAGATGGGACCAACAAACCACAGCCATCCCTCCTTTCATGAGGTACTTGGATGTAGTGCACAGATTTTACAGCCTCCCTGGCTTCATTATAATGAAAGCTTTTGTACAAGAATAGTGCAGGATTTATCCTTTCTGTGGAACAGGGAGCAGCAGAGTTATTGCTATAGAGTATCTTGCCAACTCACCCAGTTCAAAGGCATTGTTCTGACAATCATTTTGTTTCACAGTTTAAGAACCAGTCTCTCACTTGGTAGCAGGGGTTCAATGGGTTCAGCCCTTTCTGCTCGGCTGGCAATTTAATCATAAAAGCAGATGTGTTTGTTGCTTGAACAGTTAAAAGATATGATTCATGAACTGGGCCCCACTCAAGCATTAATTGCCCAAGGTTAGACAAAGGAAATCTGGATCCAGAAAGTCCTCATATCTTTCTTTTTTTTTAATTGGTCACATGGATTCAGGGATTCGTCTATAGAATATTTCTATATTCCTCTGTGTGATAACATGGGAACAGTCCAAGTTATTAATGCTCACAAATCAAGTTGCTCCCGAACCATGACATTAGGAAAGCTTTTGGGCTTCAATGCCATCAGCACAATAATCTGTTTAATGTAAATAATATTGCAAGCCTGGAAAAGAAGATTTCCAGTGCTTCCTCTCATTTCCAGCTGAACAATTTTAATATTTTAGTGCTGGAATGCAATTCCAATCAGCCGGTCATACAACCACACATGCATAATTTTGATTCTTAGAGGTCCAGTTCCCCCCACCTCATTGAATATATCTTTTTGTGTGCTTCAACAATGTGTTTTCCACATAGAACACAATTTTTCTGTGCATCACCATTTAAAATACACATTTTTGCACATGTATAAATTGTAGTTACCTTCCCATAATATACAGTTTGGTATGGATTTTTAGCTGACACCTGCACTGCAAATTCAGAAAAGCACACATTCTGAAAGATAATCATGTTCTGATCTCTGTGTTAGAACTGGAAGTATGAACTGGGTCAGTTCACCTTAAAATGCAGTTAGGACAGCATTCTTTCCATTCCTAGCTGTAGCCCATCATGTAACCTCTTTAATATGCCACTAGACTTTTTGTCCATTTGTCTCGATACTCTAATTTATACAATGTATTCTCCTGTTTTATTTTCTGGCTTCCAGAGATTACAAAGGAAACTCCCTTTTCTCTATTGAGATGAGGCAGTTTAAATGCAAATACTCAGAAGGACTTTCAGTTATGTTTATGAACAATGCCATTAAAATATGCATAAGGTTACTATACATATATTACTATAATATTTTGTTTTAGTAAGTTTGCAAGAACCAACAAATGCCAACAAGCATGTTTTTTGTTTGTTTGTTTGTTTGTTTGTTCATTGTTCTTGGACAGCAATCCTGCCAAGTGAATGGATTTGATTTAAACCACTAACACTTCAGAACAAGCCTTTGCTATTCAGTAGTATATATTTCATTATCAATATATGAAGCGTGTAATACCATGCAGATGTAGAGCAGAATGTGCTGAACTGACTCTGCATTTTAATAAGGCACATCTATCTAAATCAAGGGTTTACTGCCCTGACTGACAGTTATAAGCAGGGTGATGAGGTGTGTGGTCTGCTGTAGGAAGGTTAAGTGTCTGCATTTAGGGGTTACTGACACACTGAAGTGGAAAGATGTGGGTCTGGTTGGGTGGGGTACTTCAAGGCAATGATTCTCTATAGCTTGATAGTTAACATGATTTCTTTTAACCTTATAGAGTATGCCCTAATATGTAAAACACATAAGGCACCGTGGGCCCCATGCTTGGAGAAAACTGGTATATAATTTTTTATTTTTATTTTTACATACTTTCAGACCTCCATAAAGCATCCTCTTATTGCTGAGTTCATACATTAAATCTAATACAGGTACAGCCTCTCTCTCTCTGTGTAGTGTTGATCTGTATACAGTGTTAATCTCTGTATAGTGTTGATCTGTATATAGTTTTTCATATTAGGATGCTTGTTTGCATTCATATACATAACTTTCAACATATGTGCATCATACCTAGATTACTGACCTATGCCCTGGTATAAATATCCGTATACCATGGCAGATGCCAGTACACATCCAGGGATTTCCAACATGACATTTTTTTTCCTGTATTCAAACTTCTGGATTAAGAATAGCAGAAATAATTTTGGGGTCTTGCATAAATTAGGAAATTATTCATTAAAAGGCTTCTGGTACCCTACAGAGAAGTAAGCTGTAGCATGTGCTTTGGGGCTTGCATAGGACTACACCCTTTGGTACTACTTAAATGATTATAAATATAAATTGTGTACATATCTTTTTTAAACCTACCCACCAAAAACACTGCTATGAAATTTTGAAAATGGAATTAAAAGGTTAATGAAAGTCAAAAAATATTTTCTGGAATCAGTTTCATCAAAAAGAAATGGAAATGGATAAGAAAGGAATAGGAACAATTCTGAAAGCTACACAAATTATATTACAAAACAAAACAAAATGCCCAGGGTGATGTTCAATAAATGAACTATCTGTTCAGAGTCTAAGGATGCTTGTCTGCTTTGCAGACCTGGGCTGAAATGCACTTGTAGGCTTCCTCCTGCCACTGTGGCCTCTAAGCTGCAACTGGATGAAATCTCTGTTTAAGATATTAGCTACAGTTCTGCCCTCCATTGTTCTCCTTTTGGTGCTTATTTTCACACACGTTCCCTATGCCCTTCTTAGGCTGATTGCACACTGCAGAATTAACACAGTTTGACACTGTTTTAACTGTCATGGCTTCATCCTATGGAATTCTGGGGTTTGTGCTTTGTTATGCCACCAGAATTCTCTGGCAGAGAAGGCCAAATATTTCACAAAATATTTCACAAAGAATTTTCCAACTGGCATCATCCTGGCCTCAGAAGGAGAGAAGGGACAGGCAGAGCTCCAGCACACCTAGCCCAGATATAGAAGAAGGGCCATCTCTCCATTCCAAATGCCACTGCCCTGGACTCAGAGGGAGAGAAGAACCACTGGACTTCATACTCTTCCCCACTAAGGTCCAAAGCAGATGGGTGAAAGGGGGTGCCATTAGGCTGCATTGGGGGCATGGCATTTACATGATGCATGCCCTGAATGCAGCCCAAAGCAACCCCAATGCCACCCTAAAGGTAAAAAGCCAGCTTGAAAAGGAGTGAAAAAAAATCAGCTCCTTTTCAGAAGCTGGTTTAAAACAGCAGCGGCAGGTGGATTAGGGCCAAGCACATGTGGTTGCAACAGCACTGGGGCAGCCCCAATTCACCCTTTTGGGCAGTCTGTTTTGCCTCTTACATTTCTTTCTCCTTTTGTGTCATGTCTTTGTTAGATTGTAAGCCTGAGGGCAGGGAACTGTATAATTAACAATTCAAAAGCCCAGCAAGTCACACAGGTACACATGTGTTCAATTTACCTGGACATAATTGTTCATTTCATTTGTACTCTGGGTTTAAAAGAATCCTTGTACCTGGGTACAAATCAGGAATCAATACAGAAACTGCATTCATAGTGAATATGTGAACATCTCTCTAGACTAATATGCTTATATGCAGAAACAATGAGAAACGATAAACCATATTTATATTGTTTTTATTTAATCTTAAAGTATCTTATTTGGACTATTTCTGTTGCACAGTCATAGACTGTATTTCCTCCTTATTAAATCGTTTGAGTTTATATAGTACATTAACTGATTTGGTCAACATACAGTCAACTGGTCTACCAATATCCACAGATTCTGAATCCATAGATACAACCTGCCATAGCTCTTTTAAAAATCCAAAAAAAGCAAATTTTGATTTTGCTATTTTATATAACGGACAGCATTTTTTCTGCACCATTGTATATACTGGGACCTGAGCATCCACATATTTTAGTATCTATGGTGTATGTGTGTGTAAGCATTAGTTGCCAAACCAAACCCTAGCAGATACCAAGGGTTCACTATATAAAGAATTCATCCACTATATGAAATATTATATCTGCCTTTTCAAAGACATAAAACAAACAATTGTTTCTATAAATCAGATTAGATGTTATTGGACGGGTGTAGTTTATATTTTTCAAATTGTTAATTCATGTCTTTATAGTCAGTCAGGATACAGTCAGAGGATATGTTATTAAGCAAGTGGTTTCCAAACATTAATCCTCCAGATGTTTTGAACTTCTGTTCCCAGAATTCCTAACTGTTGGCCAAGCTGGCTGTGGCTTGTGGGAAATGAAGTCCAAAACACCTGCAGGACCAAATCTTGAGAATAACTGTATTAAACCATCTTACACATATTGGGATCTTTTCAGTTAATGTTTTAGGATTACACAACTACAATTCTGTCCTTACACACTGAGTATATGTTGACTATATTTTTGAAACCTATTTTGTGCTCATTGTTTCCCTGTTTACTCGGAAGAAAGTCCCACTGTGTTTAATAGTCTTTCTCCTAATTTCAGGGAATGAATACAAAACAAACAAACAAAAAAAGATTTAAAGCTGGGCTTCAATTTATTTAAATTAAATCAATATTTAACAGAGATAGCAGTTAGCTACACTAATGTTAAAAAGTGAAGACCAAAAGATCATCTCATAAATGCAGTTTAAGGGTTTAGCTGGGTACAGGGGGAATTGCCAGACCTACGGCAGGGTAGGGCAGAGTTAAAATGCACTTCTTATGTCTGCCTCCTCTCCTAGAGCTGTCATATGATTAACATTGCAACTTTTCTTATATTTGTTGGTGGTGATGGTTTTGGCCCTGAGGCCAATAAATTGTGGTGCAGCAAAGCCTATTTTCCCTTCCATTTGGGATCAGAAAGATGATAAACATTTATCACTTTTTTGCATGAAGTGGAGCAACAAATTGACTTGTTTAAGATACTTGTCTCTTTGCATGCTATTTCTCGGTGCCATATTATGCTCTTTATGCTCTGGTGGCAAATGATATGCATTTTCCAGGGGCCAAAGTGCTGCTTTTGATTGCACTTTGTGGAGCCGTCTGTCAGTCATTCAATGGTAGGTCATTCAAGTCTAGAAGGCTTTGTGATTTTCTCTTCTTTTCATTGCCCTTCAGAACCTCAGGTTGGTTCATGCCACATTGACAAAATTCTGACTGTTTTCTGGCATCATTTGCCAGGTTCCTTGTCCTTTGCTGTTACTTTAACTGCTGCAATATTTGGAACAATATTATCTGAATTTTTAATAAAGGTTTAGTGTCCAGAAATATTTTGAAAAACTTTATTGCTGGTAATATTTTCAATGCTCAAACAGACTGCTATAGACTCAACTCATCCTAGTTCTCTATTCATATGTTATATTATTTATGTTATGTTACTTATTTTGTTTACACACTGCCCTATATTCAAAATCATCAGAGTGATTTACAGGTTTTTACGAACCACACACACAATTCTGCAAGAAACAAAGATATCAGTCATGATTAATATGAAGTTGGTGACCAAACACAGCACACAGAGTCATACTCAACAATGGTTGCAATTCTGATACCTTCCCCTGCTCTCATGATTTGGAAGTAAGGGAGGAAGTGATGAAAAGCCTAGTTAAGTTCACAGACAGAAATTAATAATAAAGTTTGCAAATAGTTAAGGTCACATCTAGGCTCACAGACAGAAATGTGTGAACTTCTTTATATCTGTAATGCTGTTCACAAGTTGAAAAGTTCAGCTCAGCCTAAATGCTGTCCTCTGCCTGTGCTAGCTACTCTACATGCAGCAATGTAACCTTTTCAAGTGCATGACAGCACACAAACTGAAATTTGCAGTTTGTACTGTCATCTTGCCTTATGACAATTTATCCTGCCTGTGAATTCATAACATATGCTTTAAAATATGAACCTAAATACAAAACTGCTGATCATGGTTGTAGTGGGAGTTGTAACAATAAACTTGGCCATTATTTCGCTTAACAAATTTGACCATGTATTGCTCCAGTTTCATTTCATATGGGACTGAAGGATCTTTGGTTTACAGAGACAATCCCATGTCCCCTTAGAATCCTCCCAGCATCCCAAGACTTGCTATAGTAGACTAGAACATTGTCTGGGGCCAGTTGAGCTATCAACAACTATAACAAATAAACTGCTAAGAGTGTGTTTACAAATTAGTCATCTACATGTATAACTAGAGTGCCAGAACTGGCTGTATGGTTCTCTTTCACACTTGATAGAACACTCCAGTTTAAATTTTTAAGGTTGGAAAAAATATTCAGAAATATTTTCAAAATGACCCAATATAATTTTTGAGTGTCAGGAAAATTGAGGAGGGGAATTCTCATAGTTTGGGACATATCATGAGTGAAAAATTCATCAGGGAACTGCATTTATGTAGAATAACATTTCTACACAGAAAACAAGTTTCTTAGAAATGCAAAAGTTGATTGGGTATTCCTGCATGGCATGGAGTTGGACCAGATGGCCCTTGGAATCTGTACTAACTGTGATTCTATGGGGAACCCCCTACCCTCAGAAAATACTGTTTTAGTGTAGAAAATGCTCTTTTCTGTAGGGAACCCCCCCCCCCACATGTGCAGTTTAGTTTAGTTTAGTTTTATGCAAAAGTTCTGAGCTGCAAAATAGTTTTTAACAACTTTCTCACAGGAAGAAGCACAGGGTAGAATTATTCCTTTTGGCCTGAGAGTACAACATTTACAAAGATTTACATCCCTATGATTTCTTGGTAAGCTTTCTGATTTCTAATTGTTTAAAACAGCAAGAACAGACATCTCATCCCCCCACCCTCAATATAAATGAAAAACAACAACAACAACCTTGGGATAACTAGAAATGAGCTTTTAAAATTTCTTTTTGCTCAGAATGACTACAGTTGGCCCTCCTTATCCACAGATTTTTTTATCCATGGATTTCAGCATACACAGCTTGAAAATATTTCCAAAAATATAAATTCCAAATAGCAAACCTTGATTTTCCATTTTATATATGGGACATCATTTTGTTGTGCCATTATATTTAATAGGACTTGAGCATCCATGGATTTTGTTATTCATGGAGGGTCCTGGAACCAAACCCCATCATATAACAAGGGCCCACTGCATTTAGTTTAAGTAAAATACATTCTTAAAACATCCTTGTGCACTTGTTGTAATGAGGTATGTATGTGAGTGTATGAAGACACCATCTTGTGCCCTGGGGCTCAGAATTATTTAATTCTAAATGTAGGCCTTTTGCCCCAGATTCCAGTGGGGCTCTACACCAGCATGGTGTAGTGGTTTGAGATTACGATTTTAGAGACCAGGGTTCAATTCCCAGCTGGGACATGAAATCCCCTGGGTGACCTTGGGTAGGTCATATTCTCTCTGCCTCAGTGGAAGGCAATAGCAAACCTCCTTTGAACAAATCTTGCCAGGAAAACCCCATGGTAGGTTTGTCTGAGGGTTGTCATAAGTTAGAAATGACTTGAAGGCACACAACAATAACAAAAACAAGCAATTAACTAAGTAAATCTGGTAAGCCTGAGTCTGTCCACCCTGGGTTATATGAAAACAATTCCATTAGCTTTCTTATACTCCTTTCAAAACAGTTTTGTTAACATTCAAAGCTTGAATTTGTATGAGAAAAGAAAAGTCTTGACATTCTAGAAACAATAATAAATTCCCACACTCCTGTATTAAGTCCTTATTTGCCTTATATTTCATGGAGATTTGAGCCACTCTGTGAATTCATGTTGCCACTGTGCTGTTTCCTATGAGGCTTGGAGTTCTTCCAAACAGCTCATTTCTTTAAGTTTTAAAGAGGCAACATTGACACCATTCTCCCAGGAGGCCATTTCAAACAGACTTGACTGAGCAGAGGGCAGTGCAACATCTGTTTTGTTTATTCTCCTGAGTGCATGAATCTTACACAGAAATTTCTGATCCCTGTGAAATCATCTAAGTGTTTTATAAGTAGGAAACTCACATCCTTACCCTTTACTTCACATCTTTACCATTTAAATCTAATTGGAGGAATAGAGTGGGATGGGGGCTTTGGACATGTGTCTTTGGACATGACTGGACATCACGTCAAAGGGGAAAGCTTTACCTTTACCTTGTGAGTTAGATAAGCAAGTAGAAGCACAGTACCAATCTAAACAAAACTAAAGAAAATGTTAAAGGACACATCCAACTTCAGCACCCATATTCAGGGGGCAAGATGGTCTCTTTACACACTCACATAAACACATCATTACAGTAAGTGTACAAGCTAGCTTCAGTTGTTTTAATAAAAACTTTAAACATCTTTTAAAGTTTTTTTTTCTTTTAAAATCTGTATAAATAATATGAAAGCCTGAAAGGTGAATTGAATCTTGAAGGTATGCAGAAAGCCTGTAGGAGCATGGGACTATCCAGCATGTTACATGGAGCTTGGTAAAGGTTTGTTTGTTTGTTTGTTTGTTTTGCTACAACTCCTGAATCAAACAGCATGGCCAGTTTTCAACATTTCAGCATTTCCCCCCCTCTTTTTAAATCTCTGTATGCCTATTTATTGTTTGTAATGTTGAAGTAGTCCTGCTGCCATTATTAAATCTGTAAAGATCTGCATAACATTTCAACAAAATGTAGATTTATATATGTGAACAATTTATATAAATTATTGCTTTCATCTTTGATAGCTGAAATAACATTGCATTGCTGTTGATGCTTAAGATGATGGACCAGAACCTTATTGGTATGTTCTGCATTTCCCAATATGCTTGCTGTAGACATGTCACAGCAAGTTCAGTTTGTTGCAAGAGAATATTTCTCAAATCCTACATAATATTTTGTAATCTCTGATACAATTGTTCAGATGGGAAAGCAACCAATTGAGATACAAGAGCTTACAGTTTCCTATTAAACAATTCTCTTTTTTAAAAAAATAAAATAAAAAATTAAGTCTTTTTAAAAATAAGATTCTCATTTGGTCATGTATGAACTCACAGAGCTTTCATTCATTTTAAAATATTCCATCAGATCTGCTGACATTTGAGCCCTAAACTGTTTGTCATTGAGAAGTGAAACAATAAATTACCAAAGACTAAAGGGTTTAGGAGCATTCGAAAAGTCTAATATTATCAGGATTCAGTTTTACATGTGTTTATATTTGTAATCAAAGATGCAGCAATTAAGAAATACTCTAATCTGAAAAAAATATTCTAGGCCAGAGAGATAAAAGTATGCACTAAAAGTATACAATTAAACCATACTCATTCATATACTCACATGCCTGTAAAGTAGCTGTCACTATAGATAGTTTCCATGGTGGAGGAATATTTCTGTATAACAAATGATCCAGACTTTTGTTAAAATCACCACCAACAATCAAATTACTATATTCTAAGTCAACTAGGTAGTTCCTGTTGTTGTTAGCTGCCCTCAAATTGACTCCAACTAATGGTGACTCTGTGGATGAAGCTTCTCCAAGAATCCTTATTCTCCACTGCCTTGCCCCGATCCTGCAAGTCCGTTCTTGTACCATCCTGACTGAGTCTATCCTTCTGGTCTGTAGTCCTCCTCTTTTTCTTCTTCCCTCTACCTTTCTTAGCATCATTGTTTCTTCTAGTGATCCATGTCTTCTCATTATGTGGCCAAAGTATGATTGTCTCAACTTGATCATCTTTGCTTCCAAGGAGAGCTCTGGTCTGATTCAAGAACCCATTTGTTTGTCTTCTTGGCTAAGTATCCTAGGTACATTTCTCCAGCACCACATTTCAAAAGAGTTTATTTTCTTTCTTTCTGCTTCCTTCACTATCCAGCTCTCTCATTCATACATGATAATTGGGAATACAATGGTCTGAACGATTCTGATTTTAGTGCTCAGTTGTATGTCTTTGCTCTTCAGTATCTTTTCCAGTTCTTTCATAGCAGCCCTTCCCATTCCTAGTCTTTTTCTTATTTTTTGACTGTAGTCTCCATTCTGGTTAATTTTAGAGCCTAGATATGGAAATCGTTTAACTATTTCAATTTCCTCATTGTCTAGATTGATTTGTGTATTTATTCTGTGGTCATTATTTTTGTTTTCTTTATGTTCAGCATCAGACGTGTCTTGCATTTTCATCTTGGGCTTTCTTTATTAACTTTTCCAATTCCTTAATGTCTTCTGCTAATAGTATTGTGTTGGCTGCTTATCCTAGGTTATTAATGTTGCTTCCTCCTATCTTCACTCCTCCTTTTTCTGATTCTAATTCTGCTTTTCTTAGGATGTTTTCAGCATATAAATTAAACAATACAATACAGCTTTGCCTGATTCCTTTGCCTATTGAGAACCACCCAGTTTCTCTGAATTCTGCTCTGATGGTGGTCTCTTGTCTTTGGTAGAGATTCCTCATTAGGAACCTCAATTTCTTTGAATGCATTCCATAACTTTTTGTATCTCCTTCCTTGTGGATTGGTATATATATTGAGCATTTCCAGTCTCTTCTCTTTCCACATTTGTTGGCATATTTTAGCTACTACTACAGTTGCATCTGTCTGTGTAGGAGATGATTTGGGATATCATCTATTCCTGGTGATTTATTTTTTCCCATTTCCTTTATTGCAGATTCCACTTCACTTTGTAGAATTTGGGATTCATCTTCATATGGGTCCTCATTTCAAATGCCATTAATTCCCTCATCTCTTCTGTGTATTGCCTCTAGCTTCTTTTTATTTCTTCTTGTTCCTATATTATGTTCTTTTTCTCTCTCCATAGAGCATCCCTGCCCTTGGTTTGAACTTGGCTTTAATTTCTTAGATTTTTTTGGTAGAGGTCCCTTGTTCTTCCCTTTTTATTGTTGTCTTCTATTTCTCACATTGGCCATTGTAGTATTTCTCCTTATCCTTGCATGTCAGACATTGCACAGTTGTGTTCATATTTCTAGTTTGGTTCCTATCTCCCTTTGCTTTTTATTTTGTCCTTTCCTCTATTGCATGAAGAGTTTCATGCTGTCGTCCATTGGTTCTTATTTTTCTTTTTAGTCACTTTTAGTGTTTTCTTGCATTCATCCTTAATTGTGTTTCTGACTTCTGTCAACAGTTCTTCAGGTTACTAAAACAACTAGGTTGCTAAAACAATTATGAAACATTTCTGGAACATCACTATAAGGCCCATAAAATTAATCCAAACAATTAATTTTTCAAAATACCTTATGAACAATTTTTTTTTTAAAAAAGAACCTACGCATCTGGACCTACTAATACCTGCTGTATTGAAACAGAATGATGTTTTGAATTAGAGATGTCATACCTTTATAGCATCTAGAAACATTTGTAATATAGACCTGAGCAACTCATTTTTTCCCTGAAGGAAGATTGCAGTTAATAATATGTACATTGTGTATGATCTCTATAATCTAGTTCTAGGCCCAAACATTGTGGTGAAAAGCCAAGCTTTAACTTGACAAAGCCTAAATGATGCCACCAACTACACTATATGTGCCTCCAAAAGGGTGCCACAGCACAAAAAGGCTTTCCTCTGCATCTCCATATAGCTCTGACTGAAAGAGTGGAGAGTTGCTCTCAGCAGTTTATATAGGGAGGTGTATATACGCAGGTATAGATAGGGAGAAGCACTCTTTCAAGTATTGAGATATCAAGCCATATCCAAGTTTAAACATCATCAGTAATACCTTGAATTCAGACTGGAAGTGCACAGTGTTGCTACAATTGTGTTACCCAAATTGCTAGGTTACCAAGGTGGCATCCACAAATATAAAAACAGGAATTTTAATAGCTCAAATTAATAATAGTGAGATGAGACTAGGTAACTTCAAAGATTCAGGATCTTGCTTAAATATAACAGGTCCAAGAACTCTCAAAGTGCAAAGTACAACTTAGGCCGGTACAGACCGGCACTAAAAGCCACCGTGTGGGCAGTGTGGGGTGTGTGGCATACACATGATGCATGCCCCGCTGCCGCCCGGAAGCCACCCACTTGCCCACATGTGGGCTGGCTTCACGGCACTCTGGCAGCATGGTGTTTAGACTCTGCCCACAGCCCAAGCACTGCAAAGCCAACGCCACAGTGGAAAGGGTGTCCTTTTGCAGGATCAAAAAGGAGCAGCATTTTGCTGCTTCTTTTTGAGCTGGCAAATAGCCAGATCGGGGCTGCAACATGCAGTTGCCATGGCCTTGATCTGGCATTCAAAGGGGTGGCATGAAGCCACCCATTCAGGGCTATCTGTTTCAGCCCTTAATTTTTTGATTAACAGCAAAGAGGAAAATCACCATTCACTCAATAGCATTCACACACACACACACACACACACACCCCTAATGAAATCATGGGTAGTAGCATGTAGCAAGGTTGAGGTAAGGCAATATTTTACAAGTCTAGAAGTGGAGCTCCAATCAGTGGATGATGGAAGTGACAGTGGCTCAACAAGCATTTCTGCCTAATTTCAGACTAATCCAAAGTGTTAGTGGCCAGGCAGGCTTTTTATAGAGTCTTGAGGCAATGGATTTTCTAAGAATCCCAGAAAACAATGGGATTCCCACCAGGTTGGTGGTTTTAACTTTAGAGGTATGAAAGCAATATTTTTGGTTGATGGCAGTGACATTGATTTAATCAAGCAATAATAAGATCAGGACAACCCAGGGAATCTGGGATACAATCAGGTATGGGAAAATATAAAGGGGACTAGTAGAAAGATTGGTTTAATGCTTTAGGCTTGACAAACTTTTGTCTGTGAACATTAAGAAGAAATGCACACAGCATGGGATGTGAAGCAGCAATATTCAGGGGTCCTTTCCACATGTCCTCAAGCCTGTGACCAGTCAGAAGTTCACTTAAAGGTCATTTGACCTTTCAAGGTTCATGCTTATGACCTCTCACAAACTGCTATTATAAGAAAATGTGTGTACCTCCAAATAATGGAGGGTATGCAGTGTGTGGTAACTGTTTTTATTAAATTGTGGTTGAGCTGACTTCAGATCAATTATAATATCCATCAGTACATTGTAATGTCTTTATTTGAAACTCCAGCTCCAGCTGTGGTGCTGCTATATTTCACATCCCATGTATAGTTCTGGTTACCCTGTCTCAAAAGGACATTGGTTTGGCATACTTTGATTAAGAAATACTAATGCACTTGAAGCTTTTAAATCTGGCAGAAAAACAAATAGGGATTTACAAATGGACACCTGCCTGGTCTGGAGAAAGTGAAGAGACAATAGTTACTTTCTTGTGTTTTTCCCCATATCAGTGTTGTATTTTCTAGGGATACCTGTAGAAATCTGCTCTCTCATTTTTGAGAATACCTGTCCATTGTTATGCTTAAATTTAGCTGGTGGTCACAAAGGCAGTGGTCTTGACAAAATGAAAATATTAAGTATTGGTAGCACACAATGAAAAATATGTGTGTGTTGGAAGAATCACAGTGTTTGGTTAGTAGCCTGTGGTGCATTGAAATGAAAGTCTTGGCCAAATCCATGGGTCGCTTACACCAATAACATTGGGAATGGAGGACTTATAATGGACATGCACTCTTGCTGTGGGCTCTCAGTGTGAAACACCAAACTGCTTTATGCATTCAATTTCTCAGATGGCAAGTTCACAGAATGAATCAAAATGAAATAATACAAGCTTTGATAATATTGTGTGATGCTTTTGTATTATATATTTTTGGGCTCAGAAAGCCTTGTCAGTTATGTGACTTTGTTTTGTTTTAAAGTCTCATCTTTTTTCCCCCAGGTGGTTCTTAGGACATAATGGTGTGCTATGAAGAACAGTACAAAATTATAAGATTTAGAGTGTAATTTTATATATGTCTGTTCAAATCTAAGCATAATTATGTTTACTGAGGTCTATCCTCATTTAAGTAGGTTGTAGTCTAAATACGAAGTGTTTACCTGACACTGAATAGCAGTACTATTTATTTGGATTTTTAGCACATCTTTCCCTTGAGGGTTCAGATGCCTGTCACCGGGACTGTTAGAAATTCTCCAGGGATAAATCCACTCTACAGAAATAAAGCAGTTTGACACTACTTTAACTGCCATGACTCTTTCTTACAGAATCCTTGAATTTCTAGTTTAGTGAGGCACCAGGGCCCTTTGATAGACCAGGCTGAATACTTCATCAAACTACAGATCCCAGGATTTCACGGGCTGGTGCTATGACAGTTAACATGGTGCCAAACTGCTTTATTTCTGGTAGGAAAATGGCGCCGCCCGAGTAACCAGGGATGGTGCCGTTGCCACTATGCCCAGCGCTCCCGCGGCGGGCCTTTTCCCGGCAGCCAAAGCGAGGGCGGGCTCCCTCCTCATTGGCCGCTGGGAGAAGCGGCGGGAATCCAGCCCGCCAAAAGCCGGGGAGCGGACTCCATGTCCCAGGCTCTCCTGGGAAGTAGGCGAGCCACCTGATTGGCTGGTGGCAGCCCGCCTCCTCCAGGGATTGGCTAGAGGGACTAAGGGGCGGCCCCTTTTGTCCCTCCTGGCTTCCTATTGGTTGTTTGGCCTTTTAAAGGCCACACCGTGCGCTCCTCGGTGCCATTGCCTTTCGGCTCTGACAAATACATAAAGGCTACAAATCAACAAATATATAAAATCTACAAATAAACATTCATCTGCACATGTTATTTCCTTTTCTGGTTTCTATAACATAATTAGATAATACCTTTTATTTTTCTTCTTTCTAATTGTTTTCTAAGAGCCTCTGTCTTATTTTTGACTGGTCTGTGTAGACAGTTTTCAGATTTGTTTTCATTCTAGATTGAGGTTAAAGCAAGACATATAACAAATATATCACATCTCTTGAAATCATTAACCAAACATTTTCTGTTATATTACTAATCTCAGGACCATTTTTTAAAAAAATAGATATGTCTTGGTTATTAAGAGTTCAAATATTTGTATATTCTACCCCAATCCTGATCAAATTTCTCTCGGGGCATTCCTAAGTAATAATATTAGTTCGTCATTTCAATTTTATTTATTTATTTATTTTGGACATGTAATATCCTAGCAGCTGAAATCATATAATATATTAGTTCCCCATATTTATTTTCATGTTTTACTTCTGTCATGCCTAAATAAAAGGATCCTTTTTTATTATTATTTTGATCTGTAGAATCTCCATTATGACACTGTGAATCATTGTCCAGTATTTTTATTTTTGTTTTTTTGCAGGTCCTGAACTGGGAAATTTTATATTTAATATTTAGTTCATACTTTAATTATGCAGAATGAACAAAGATGTTGCTGAACCAAAGTTTAAGATGGTTAACAATTTGTGCTAAGTGAAGGTCTTTAGGAAAATGCTGACCAAACAGGAGAAAACAAGAAATTGTTTAGGTACAAGCTGCCCTGGTACCCTAAGCAGAGGCGCCAGAGTGAAGTCAAAACATAAACACCAGATAAGTAGAGTTGCAACTGTGAAATAATGTGTAAAGGTTAGCTACAAGGAAAGTAACTTTTTGTAAGGTGACATGTGACATGATGAATCATAAGTGGGTTTTTAATTATTCATGTGTTCGTTTGTCTGATTGCTTGAGATTCATTTGTTTAGAGTTAAGATTGGCCAATAGAAAGCATTTTTGGAAGTCCTTTGTGTAAAACCTATAAATCCCATAATCTTGGTTTTTTCTGGGTCTCAGTCGTTGGAAATCCGAATTTTCCACTGAGGACATTTTTATTCTATGCTGGCTGAATAAATCTGGAACCCTTAACCGACTCTGGGTCCTCTTGTCTTTACTCCACTCTGTCAATGCTGAGGACTGGGTAAGCAGTCCTAGCCGAACCCGTTTTTCCATTACAGTCCACCACATGTGAAGCATGGTTCCTTTCCTATGATAGATGTCAAAATTCTCATGATAGATGTTGGAAGTGTATTAAAGGGCAGATTTTAATTTGATGAGATGTAGGTCCAAAACACACTGCAGAAATAATCCAGTTTGAGTCCACTTTAATTGCCCTGGCTCAATGCTAAGGAATTCTAGCAACTGCCGTTTTGTGAGACATTTATCCTTCTCTGTCAGAGACCTCTGGTGCCAAAATAGACTACAATTCCCAGGATTCCCTAGCACTGAGCCAGGGCAGTTAAAGCAGTCTCAAACTGGATTATTTCTGAAGTATGTTTTGAACTGTAGTTTCTTGTTTGTTGATTTCTTGCTCCAACCACACTGCTCACTCTGCCCTCTTGTATTCTCCATTTACTACATAGCTGAATAGGAATAGTTTTTGCTCTGCATTTGCTTTCAACCCTGGACTAAAGTGTCCACATTTCTTTCTTTTGCCTCAGGCTATGCCTGTGTCACTGTACATGTGAAAATGTCATATGCTGACTCTTCTCTCTCTCTAGCTTATATATACACACACACACATACACACTGTTCAAACATTATATATGCTAGATTATATGTGAAGGCATTTTAAGATTGCTATTGACTGATTCTGTTTCCATTTTCTCCGCTAAAGGCTGAACCATATCTCATAAACTCAAAGAACTCCCTTGCTACTCCCTGCTGAATGATACAGCAGTAGGAAGGAGGTGATTTTCATCAGGATTCCAGATGGGGAAGAAAAGGTTAAGGGTTGCCTCCTTATGTTGTCTACTAATCTTCATCTGAATTGCAAGTCCCCATGATTCTTCTCTTTATAAAAGAAAAAGGCAGAGCATTCCACAGGTCTAACCTGGCTCCTAGTTTTATCACAGATATAGCATCTGGATTAAATCTCAGTAAATGCCTTAATAGCCAGTTTACTATTGCTCATTATGGATTTAGCTGCAGCCTGGCTCTTTAAAGAGCCAGGCATCCCAGCTGATGGGTTATCCACCTCCCAACAGTACTATGAAATATTATTTGTTGCATGATTCAGGACTACTTTCCACACTTTTATTCAATAGCATTTGTGGAAAAAAGTCTTGGGGAAAGATTTTTCTTGTAGTCAAGCTATAGTCTACCAAGATGACAGGGAAAGAATTCACTTCTGGAGATAGTCTTTTTGTGGAAATTTACAGTACTAATGAAGATTGGCTAGCTAAGCCAATAGTAGGTCATCAATAGTAGTAAGCTGTGTGTGATCTGAATGACTACCTGCCTAGGCCACTAGAAATTACATAGGGATATTCCTTGCCTTGGTCTAAGTCTGTGTCTCCCTGTGGCTGAATTTAGCATAATTTAGCTCCTTTTGTTAGCTCCTAACTCCAGTTGAGATTCAGAAAAGAAAGAGGCACTAGGAGACCACATTGCAAACATATGATGGTTAATAGAGGGAAACAAGGAATTTGAGAAGAATAGTTGACAGCAAATCCTTTGACTGAATAGATTATGGAAAGATATGGAATGCTCTTAAAGACATGGGAGTGCCACTATATTTGATAGTACTGATGAGAAATCTGTACTTAGGACAAGAGGCTATGGTTAGAACAGAATACGGAGAGATAGAATGGTTCCCAATTGGAAAAGGGGTCAGGAAAAGCTGCATGGTATCACTGTTCCTGTTCAATTTATACACAGAAAATATAATACAAAGAGCTGGTCTGAATTTAAAAGCAGAAGGAGTAAGAGAGGAAGAAGAATCATCAACAATTGAAGATATGTGGATGGCACAGTCAGTCTTACTGCTAACCCTTAAAGAAACAAAAATAATGGCCATGGATGAAAGCAAAACAAAACAAAAATAATGACTATGGAGGATCTACGTAAATTCAACCTAGTGTCATGCTCAACCAGGCTGAGAACTTGGAGGCTCAGGAGGCTGAGTTAGATTCCCTGTTTAAGGCTGAGCCTGAAGCTGAGCTGGGCCATAGATCTACTCTGCCAGCTCCAGCAGAGTCTGTGCCATGTCAGGAGGCTCAGCAGCCCAGCATCCCGGCAGCACAGATTCCAGGCACAGGAGATATGGAAGAGCAGAATGCTGAGATACCTACCTTTAGCCAGAGAAGGACTGAAAGAGCATGCCTCCGCTGGTCATGGAGACTTTATGAGAGACACTCAGCAATTAGGAAGCACCTGTAATCATGAACTGGGAAATATAAACAGGTGCAGGATGCTGAGCCCCTTGTCAGAGACTATCTGAGATTCCTGGCAAAAGCATGTTTCTCTCTGACTCCCTTTGTCTTCTTGGCCTAAAACCTTGACTCTCAGACTGCTGACTGATCTGGACTCCCTGGAAACCTTAACCTTTGGACTGCCTTGCTAAACCTGCTTTGTTGGAACCCTTGACTCTCGAATCCTTGACTCTCGGACTGCCTGACCACTTTCGGTACTTTGGAGCTTTTTTTTAATGTTTTGTTTTTCTTGTTTGAAAAGACCTTTTGCTTTTTTATAAATCTCTGCCAGTCTGTGAGACCAGTTAGCAGCATTCTTGGCAGCTTTCCTGGACACATAGACAAGGAAATAGAAAGTGTAAAAGAATTATCTTACCTCAGATCAAACACTGATCCGAAAGGAGACTGCAGTCAAGAAATCAGAAGAAGAATAGGAATATGAAGAAGTAGACAAGTTTCTAACAAGGAAATACATACAACTGAACATTAAAGCTAGAATCATCTAGACCACTGGTTCCCAACCTGTGCTCCAAGAAGCCCTTAGGGCTCTGTGTGCATTTTCCAGGTGCTCCTCAGCTGCTCTAGGAAAATGAAAGATAAAAATTGAATGAAATTAAAGAACAAGAAACAAAAAGTAACACTACTCCTAAACACCATTAACTTGTAAGACATGGGGTAGGCCTCTTAGCGACTCCATCATAGAAATTGATAATAAAAAAGGGTCCATAAGTCAAAAAGGTTGGGAACCCCTGAACAAGGTCATTATATTCCCCATCACTATATATGGGTGTGAGAGTTGGATAGTGAAGAAATCCAACACAAAGAAAATTGACTCATTTGAAATGTGGTGCTGAAAAAGAGTGCTGAGAATACCGTGGACAGCCAAAAACACAAGCAAATGGATCTTTGAACAGATTAAAACTGAGCTCTCACTGGAAGTCAAGATGATGAAACTAAAGCTGACCACATCATGAGAAGGCATGACTTACTAGAAAATGCGACAATGCTAGAGAAGGGGGAAGGTAGTAGAAAGAGAGCAAGACCATACACCAGGTATTCTTAATCAGGGGCACCATGGGCCTAAATCTACAAGATCTAAGAGCAGTGGAGGAAAGAGGAGCTTGGAAATGTCTCATCCAAAGGGTCAACATGAATCGGGGCTAACTCAAGGGCAGTTAACAACAAGCTCCTTTTCACCTCTTAAAAAACAACAAAAACCTCCTCCCCTTGTCTTTTGTTCTTTGGACTTGGCCAGCAGAGTAGCTCTGCTGGCAGATTTCTGAGATCAACTGTCAGAAGATAACTCTACCCCTACAAGTGGTTAGGTTTGAGTTAGATTTCAGGTTCTAACAAATTTTCTTCTTCCTGCATTTTATATTGTAATTATGTTTGTCGTTTGAACAGCTACTTTTAGATACCTAGTTGGGCAAATTATTTTAAGAGTCCTGAACAATAAATACCACTGTTGCATGTTATGTTTAACAGACAGATGACCTTGTGCTTCCACTTAAACCTGTTTTAATGGTGATACATCTTCTTTTATAAAAGAACTTTACAGACCGGTGCCCAGAGAAGCGCCGGACTGGGGCCTGGGCTGCCTCACCAGCAGCCCTTGCAGCCCCAATGCGCCGCTTCTCCAGGCCAGGCCACTGAGAAGCGGCAAATTGCTGCTTCTCTGTGGCCTGAAGTAGGGTGCAGTGGGTGCCCTTGGCATCCACTGCACCCCACCATGGGTGGCACTCCTGAGGGGAGAAGGGGCCACTGCCACGGCCCCTTGCTCAAGGATGCAAGCACCAAGAAGGAGCTCCGTTTTGGAGCTCCTTCTTGTGCCGCACAAAGGGTGCCATAGGCACCCTCCTGCAGCACGATGACATCAGGCGTGTGCCACACTGTCTAAATGCAGTGCGTGCCAATATGTCATTGGAACGTGCACGTATTGACGGCATGATGCAAACATGGTGCAATCCATACACTCTAGGGCTGGGGAGAGTGCAGATGCTGCACACTCCCCAGACCTACTCACACCCTGGGGACGGCCCTTTTGGGCCGTCTGTACTGGGCCAAAGATTATCATTCCTTGTGTATGAAGTGACTTTCTTTTCAGGAGGTGATATTGGTTTTCTAATAATCTTCTGTTTCAAGGGAAGCTTCATGGTGCCCACATTACAATAATCCAGCCTGGGGATAACTAGAATAAAAATGTTTGAGGCCAGGTCTGACTTTTTTTTAAAAGGAGAAACCAGTGGCATGTCAGCTGAAGCTAGTAAAAGGCAGTTCTGGCCATTGCTCCCTCCCGAACATGAGGAAGCACTCCACCCCCATGCCCCAGGGTTTGGGAGATGGGAATAGGCCTGGTGAGGAACAGGAGGAGGATATGCTATCAATAAAGAAAAATAAGATCCCCCTCCTTCATCCATGAACTAAATTTATTGTATAGACTATTAGGTCAGAACATTCTATGCTTCATCATTCCCTTAAGCCATTGAGGAGGGGTTAAATATGAACCAGCCTTCATGATTTCTTTGTGATTCCAATGATTCATGCTGACTGTTCATTTTCTATTACTCAATAAAATTAAATACTATTAAAGATATGTGGCATATCAGTATTCATTATGCTGCAACTGCCAAAAATCTAATCAGTGATGTTAGTTAAGCATGGAATGAAATTAAGTCAGGGAAATACATTTCTTTTTAGGAGCTGTATGAGGTTTAGTATGGTAAATTAGGGATAAGTGGTCTGGAGTCATTGCAGATCCTGATTAAAATCACTGAAATAGTTCCAGAATAAGGATATAAAGTCCACTGGTGTCAGAGGAATAGAAGACATACAGTTAAATATATCTTTTTCCTTAAATTTCAGAGCAATTCAAGTGTCTTAAACTGAGGCCCCCAAAGACCCATTGATTAGGAAATCTTCACATTAAAGTTCAGTTGAATCAAACAGAGAACTGAAAAAAAGATCAATTTTCAGTGAAAAACCTTATTGAAAGTATAATATGCGGTGTATTTTTTTTCTGAACTCACTTTGACTTGGTTATCACACTTTAGTAATATGTCCCATTGAAATGGACAGCAACATACTGTACACTGGAAAATACACTATGATACCTCATCCTGAATTTCTAGGGATGCAGTGGCTTAGTGGTTAAAATGCCAGTTATGACATCAGAAGATTGGAAGGTTTGCAGTTCGAGGCCTGAGTGCTGCATGATAGGGTGAGCTCCTGTTACTAGTCCCAGATTCTGCCAACCTAGCAGTTTGAAATTCAAGTAGATAAGTAAACAACAGTAGGAAAAGGGAAATAGCACATCACAGACAGATTGATTCAGACAAGGAAGCCAAGGTCTTGACTATAGAGTATCTGTGCAGGGCTGTGGTAACTAAAGCTCTTGGAGCTTTCTCATCTGTAAGGTCACCAAAGCAGACTTGATGACAAATACTATCAATCATCCACTCTGATTTTCATCTTGTCCAAACCTGGGATCATACAGGTAGAACAGCAAAGCTTGTGAGAGATAAACTGTAAAACATAACAAGTTGTTAGGATTCCAAAAGTAAAAGGCTTATGTAAAAAAAGAAAAAAAGAAAGAAAAGGAAAAGTTGGGGGGGGGGGAAGCAGTGAGCTGAATAAAAAAATCTTATACATAACATCTGGTTAGTCTTGAAGCTGAGCACTTCGAAATGTTCTACACTTACTTGGTGTAATAACATGGATCTTCTCGATTCTGATGGGAAAGATAGCAAAACTACTAAAATCACTTCACACCTGTTTTCAGGAGGAGAAATAATAAATAAGGGTCCCAATTAGCTGCCTTGAGCCTCAATTTTGGGCAACAGGCATGGTATAAATAAAGTTAATAATAATATGGAGCCCAGACAATTAAATGTGGACAGGATGAGCAGCATGAAGAGGATTATGGATACAGAAATGTCTTAGGAAAACACAGGCTGTTACCTGACTGACATGCCAGATATTCAAGCTTCACCATTGTAGCATCTAGCCCTCATCTAGTGGATTTCATTTGCAATGTCAGCCTGGAAGAAATAAAGTCCTTTGTCTTGAAATTTTTAAAAGAGACAGACAGTTTCATAGGCTGTTTTCTCATTTTACTCCATACATTTCAGTGGAAGACGCATCTAAGTGCTTGATACAAAGTTATTGATTAGGGTGTGTTAGGAAAGCAACCCATTTGAACTAGAGATTCTCAACCTTGGTCCCTCCAAATCATAGAATTGGAAGAGACTACAAGGGCCCTCAACTCCAAACCCATGCCATGCAGGAAAACATAATCAAAGCACTCTCAACAGATGCTCATCCAGCCTCTGTTTAAAAAAAAAAACTCCATGGGAGACTCCACCATTCTCTGAGGCAGCATGTCCATTGTCAAACAGCTCTTACAGTCAAAAAGTTCTTATTGTTTAGGGAATCTCTTTTCCGGTGGCAAGAACCCATTGCTCCTTGTCCTAGTCTCTGGAGCATCTGAAAAATGAGTTTGCTCGCTCCTCAATATGGTATGTCTTCAAATATTTAAAGAGAGTTATTGTGTCACTGCTTAACCTTCTCTTCTCCAGGCTAAACATACCCAGCTCCCTAAGCCACTCCTCATAGGCCATACTTTTCAGATATTTCACCATTTTGGTCACACTCCTCTGGATAAGTCCTTCTTGAATTATGGTGACCAAAACAGAACACAATATACCACATGAGGTCTGACCAAAGCAGAATAGAGTGGTATTATTACTTCCCTTGATCTACACAATATATTACTATTGATGCAGCCTAGAATTGCACTGGCTTTCACATTGCCATATCACATTGCTGTGTTCATGTTCAACGTGCTGTCCACTAAGAGTCCTAGATCCTTTTGCATGTACTGTCATCAAGCCAGGTATCACCCGTCCTATATTTGTACACTTCATTTTTTTCTGCCCATGATAAAATTCCTTGATAAAATTCATTTTTGTTAGTTTTGGTCCAGTTCTCTAATCTATTGTGGTCATTTTGAATTCTGATCCTGTCATCTGGATTGGCTACCCTTCCTAACTTAATGTCTTCTGCAAATTTGATAAGCATACTCTCTATTCCATCATGCAAGTAATTTATAAAGATTTTGAAGAGCACTAAACCCAGGACAGAACCGTATGGCACCATGATAGTAACTTCATTTCAGGTTGAGGAGGAGTTATTATTGAGTACATTTTGAGTTGGGCTGGTCAATGAATTACAAATCCACCTAACACTAGCATTGTCTAGCTCACATTTTACTAGTAAGGATATAAGGAGGCCCTTGTCAAAAATTTTACTGAAATTAAGATACACTATATCCACATCATTCCTTTCATCTACCAAACATGTGACTCTATAAAAAAAAGAGATAAGATTAGTCTGGCATGACTTCTTTTTGAGAAACCCATGCTGATTTTTGGTCATCACAGCATTTCTTTCTAAGTACTTACAGACAGTCAGTTTAATGATCTCCTCTAGAAACTTTCATGGTATTTATGTCAGACTGACTGGGTAATTATTTAGGTTCTCTTTTATTCCTTTTTTTTTAAGATGAGGGCAAAACTTGCCTCCCTCTAGTCTGCTGGGACCTCTCCTGTTCTTCAGGAATTCTCAAGGATTATTGACAGTGGATCTGAGATTACTTCTACCAGTTCTTTTAATTGCCTTGAATGTAGTTCCCTGGAGACTTGAAATTGTTTAGTGTAGCCAGGTATTCTTGTACTACCTGTTTACCTACTCTTTGTTGCATTTCTCCTAGTCCATCACCAGTTCCCCTTTTCCCAGGTTGAGCTTGGTTCTCCTTTTCAGAAAAGAGCAATGCAAAAGAGGTGTTGAATATTTCTGCCTTCTCTCTGACCCTGTTAGCATTTTGCCATCTTCTCCATACAGTAGCCCTACAATCTACTTGTTATTTTTTTTCTAAGTATATCCCCAAAAGCCGTTTTTGTTTTTGTTTTTTTGTTCTTAACCTTTCTGACAAGCCTGAGCTCATTCTGCACTTTAGTTTTTCTGACTTTCTCCCTGGTGACACAGAGGTTAAATATCTGTATTGCAGCCACTCTCTCACAAACCATAAGGTTGTATGTTCCATATCAGCTAGGAGCTCAGCCTCAACTCAGGCTTGCATCTTTCTGAGGTCACTAAAATGAGTACCCAGCTTGTTGGGGGCAATTAGCTTACATATTGTAAACCACTTAGGGAGTGCTTAAGGGCACTGATAAGTGGTATAGCAATGTATTTGCTATTACTATTCCTATTGCTACATGAGGTGACTATTTCTTTGAATTTTTCTTTGGTGATGTCTTCCTTTTCCCATTTCTTATACATTTTCCTTTTGAGTCTTAGCTCACTTGAAAGCTCTTTAGACATCCATCCTGGCTTCTTTAGACATCTCCAATTTTTCATCATTAGAACTATTTAAATTACATCTTCAATAACTCACTGTTAAGAAAATCCTATCCCTCATGAACCCCTGACCATGGGATTGCTGCCAGTATTTCCCTACGTTTCTTGAAATTAGCTTTCTTAAAGTTAGAATGCATGCCCAACTATGCTTGGCTTCCACTTTCTGCTGTATAACAAACTCCAGAAGAACATGGTCACTTCCACCTAAGGATCCTGCCACTTCCATTAACAATATTTAGGACTTCCCAGAATCTCTAACCATGGGCCATTCTGGCTAGGGCTTTTGGAAGTAAATGTATAAAACATCTGGGAAACCAAAGGTTGGAACCAGTGTTAGGAAGAAATACTTTCTCTTTTCATATGACTCACAATTCACAAACACAAGCAACACATTGATTGCTGGTAAGAGAAGCTCTTGTTATATATTCTTCTATATAACATTTATTGAAAAGTACTTCATGAAACACAAAAGCAGAAAAGCTGGTAGCACTTCAGCAGAATTTACATTAATAGTCCACAATCAAATGACCTTGCAGCACTGAACTGATCTCTCTCTCTCTCTCTGTCATTTTATTTATTTATTTATTCATTCATTTGGGGGTAAGATACAATCAAATTCATAAATATAATATGAGGGGTATTATTAGAGATGTTGACATGGGCCAAACCGAAATCAAGCTATAATCAGGGCCTTTTAATAGAAGATATAGCATTATGGGTTATTAAATGTGAAAGTGTAATGGAACGCTGAGGGGTGTTTTAACACATACTGCAGACATTCGTGGGGAGAAAATGTTTAAACTCTTACATATATTTGCTGGTGCACAGCCAGTGATACTCTTAACAAGATAAAATGACCCAACTTGGGCAGGAACTTTGGGGATACCATAAAATGGCCACAAGTAATCCATATATGTGTGTGTGTGTTTTACTGCTAGAGAAGCATCATTAGAATTTTCTGCCTCAGGCAACAAAACATTTTAAGTCATAATGATATTTCACAACTCAAACAGAAGTCACAGTGATCCCAACATTATTAGAATCTTGGTGTACAGCATTAAAACTAGAATCATGAGGCACATAAACAAAATGCTGGGGAAAAATCTTGCCCCGGAGGGGAAAATCAATTCCTAATAAACTTCCAACAATTTACTATCAACACTGATACTGCTGCTTAGGTGTTGGTATTAATACTAGAAATTAGGGTTGTCTCATCAGCATAATGATCATTTCAAATCTGTTTCTTTCATATCAAAATTGGTTATCTTGAATTTTTGGTGTGTGTGTGTGTGTGTGTGTGTGAGAGAGAGAGAGAGAGAGAGAGAGAGAGAGAGAGAGAGAAATGGCAAAGTAAATCTGACAAAACAAGATCCTCTAAAAATACTGTATTGGAAAGTAGACCAAAGGTTTAAAAGGTGCTCCATCTCACTGAAGACAAGGGGAGGAGAATCTAGAAGTAACAGTGAAATCTTACTCCTATGTACATCTAATAAGAAATAAACCTGATTGAGATCAGTGGGATTTATTCTCAACTAAATATGGGTAAATCAGCCAAAGTTTCGGGGAGGAGACTTTGTGAAACTTCCAACTTGAACTGCTGGATCAGTTTCACAAAGCTTTGGTCAAATCATTGCTTGGAGGTGGGGGGAGAAGTCAGACAAAGCCCACCCCCCAAATTTGTAACTTGCTAGATAGAATCCCAGAGTGAAATTCAAACATGGTTACAGTTCCTTGTACACAGTTCACCACTGACAGGAGATTTTTAAACATGTATAAAACATTCTGAGACACGTTCCAAAACATCTTAACATGTTCTGCTGATATGATAACACCTAAAACAATTACACAAGATTTAGAAAAGCAAATGTGATGTACATAGTTTGGAAACAGTGCTTGCTCCTTATTGGTAAGGCTGTATGTATGTCATTGTCTCTTGCTACTCGGTTGCTGTCACTGCATGTTTTGTAAAGAATGTAAAGTTAGTTTAATTGCTTGTTTAGGGTGGAACCCTGGACTCCTCAGCCAGGGCCCACTCAGCACTGTATTGTTAAACACACTGCTGAATTCAATCTTCTATCAGACTCTTCACAAATGTTTAAAGGGTTAAAATCCCATTCACAATGTAATGACTTTCTTACCCAGTGTATACAGGTCAACCATGTTACCAAGTGTGGAGCAACCTTATGGGATCAATACACATATGTTCTCAGTTTAGCCCATGAGTAGGCAAACACTTGCATAAAGCTCTCCAGGCAATAGGATTGGAGTTTATTACTGCAGAAATAAATAATGTCACCTGAGACTCAATGAGCTATATTATTTAGTAAAATAAAAGAAACATTGTTGTGACTATCATACATTTAGACATCTGTAAACAAGAGTTCTTTGCTTATTTGTTTAATATATTTTCCAATTCATCTCTCATCACAATACAGTACAGATTGTTAATGTATGTACTACCTAGTCAAGAGCAATAAGAATGGATTTAGGATGTTCAGAATGTGGTGCTTGAGGGGTAAAAATTATTTTGCAGGACAATTTTAGACATTATATTGAATTATATTGACAGTGCTTATTCTTTTAATTTGAGGTTAGTAATACTATGGCAATTTTATTATAATTTTACTTTTTTTAATAAGTCACTTTAACAGTGCTGCATACCAGTAATGAAAGTCAGAACTAAGTGCTTGAATTTTAATATTCACCAATATCATAATTGTTTTTCCAGCAGTTGATTATTATTATTATTATTATTATTATTATTTATATAGCGCTGTAAATTTACACAGTGCTGTACATACAATCGTAAATTAGATGGATCCCTGCCCTCAGGCTTACAGTCTAAAAGAGACAACAAAAAAGGAAGAGGGGAAGGTGGTGGGAAGGGGATGAGGTCCAATGGTTCTTCTCTCCCTCTAGGGCCAGGACCAAGGCAGATGGACTGGAGGGAGGGCACGGCTTCTTAATACATAGTTATAAGGAGGCATCCTGGGGCAGATGGCACAATCCTGGGAACGCTTCCCTAAACAATATAGTCTTTAACTTAATTTTCAATCTGGTTAGAGAAGTGATGAGGCACACATGTGAGGGAAGAAGGTTTCAGGTGTGAGGGGCAGCAAGTGAGAAGGGACAAATCCGGGACAGGGCAGTGGAGATCCTCAGCTGGGACAGGAGACCTTGACTACCCGAACGGAGGTTACGAGGAGGAATGTAAGGAGAAAGAGGTTCAGACGAGTAAGGAGGGGTCAATCCGTGAAGGGCTTTGAAAGTCAATAACAAAAGCTTGTACTGGATGCATAAGGGGAAGGGGAGCCAGTGAAGGGAGGACAAGAGGGGAGAAACATGGTCAAAGCGGCGAGCGGATGTGATAATACATGCAACTGAGTTCTGGACAGAGATTAAAGGATGGAGGTGAGAGAGAGGAAGCTCTGTCAGAAGGAGGTTACAGTAATCTAGTCATGAAACCACTAGGGCATGGACCAGAGTCTTGGCAGTGGAGGCTGAGAGGAATGGACGGATTTTAGCAATGTTGTAGAGAGAAAATCTACAGGTCTTGGCGGTGGCCTGAATCAGGGGAATAAACGACAGAGAGGAATCAAAGATGAAACCAAGACTGCGGGCTTGCTGAACCGGTTTAATAGAAGGTGTCGAAGGCTGCAGACAAATCTAGAAGAATGAGAATAGAGTAGAGGCCATTCGCCTTGGCCTGCAAGAAATCATTTGAGATCTTGGTGACGGCTGTCTCTGTAGAGTGCTGTGGAAACCAGACTGAAAAGGGTCCAGGATGGAGTTGGCTTCAAGAAACTCAAGACAACGAGAATAGACTACCGTTCCAGAACCTTAGAGAGAAAAGGAAGAAGAGAGATTGGATGATAGCTAGACAAATAAGAGAGGTCAAGAAAGGGTTTCTTCAGAATTGAGTCACATTCTAGTCACAGTTTAGTCACATTTTGCCAATGAATTGAAGCTGAGGGCATCTTATCTCCTGCAAAGTTGGGTATAATTTATGACTCTTGTTCTCTCATTCTATCTGATGTCTGTAAAGGGTTCTTATATATAATGTATCATTATGCTGTAAAGAATACTTGTCAACATTTGTTGAAAATGTTGTCAAGTTTTTTTAAAAAGAAAAACAAATTAGACCTGGACCTTAAGATTCAGTATGTAAGAAAACTGCAAATGGTAAAGCACTAGATAAAAAAGTTTTACTAAACTCTGTCCATTAAAACATTTTGAGGAAGTTGCTTTCTGCCTTGCAGTCCTTAGAGTTCTTTAATCCTTTTGCAGGCATGGTTTTTTTATGTGGTGATCCATCATATGCAACTAATCTGCCAAAAGCACTAGCCTTATAAATTGCAGTTTTCCTCCCAAGAGGGAAAAATCAGTTTACCCCCCTCATTGACAGAGCAAAATAAGCTCTGGGCAGAGCTGAACAAACAAAAGTTGCAGAGTGAGATGTTGGAGGGAATAGGAGAATCACCTCCCATCTAGTTCTGTCCAACTCTGTGTGATGAAAACTGCTGATATTGGAGTTCTTGAGTCTTTTGATGTGAATATTATTTCTCAGTTTAAGTCAGGCATAGACAAAATTGGTAGGTCTAGGGTCCAATTTTGTCTTCAGACCACTGTGGTCTGTAACATCTCCCAAAACATGAATGATTGCCTTTACTTCAAAAAATTCCTTTAGAGAAAAAGCTCTGTTTCTGTAAGCTTTCAGAGGTAATGATCCTCATTTTTTAACAAAGCATGTTTTGTGGATCAAGGGAAGCCCAAGGTCCCAAAATGCATGCTTGGAGCTGCCATGTGTATGATGAACCATGTGATTCTGCTCCTCATGTACGTGGACCAATGGCCAATATATTTTGCATATAATTAATAATAATAATAATAATAATATAAAATACAATATCAATACAATATCATATAACAACATTATAACCCTGCCGCTCTCTAACCTTCCCATCAGTAATAATAACATACAATTAAATTATCAATTATTAGAACAACATTAATTAAATAACAATTTAACAATTATTAATAATGACCAGAACAGAGGCAACTAGGCATTTGTCAGTAATCAGTCACAGATTGTTAATGATCTTACTCTGGAAAGGCCTGCTGGAAGAAAGATGTCTTGATTGCCTTTTTTTTTTTTTTGGAAGCAATCCAGATTAATAATACATTGAATATTCTCTAGCAGGCCATTCCAAAACATGTGGGCACCAGATGGGAATGTCCTTTAAGTAACTGCAGCCAGCCTAGTCTTAGCTGATTGCAGTAGATTTTTTTATTTGAGGACTTCAATGTTGATTGTTTGGGAGAAGGCGATCCCATAGCTTGGATGGAACCAAGCCATGAAGAGCTTTAAAGGTTATAGCCAATGCCTTGTACTGTGCCCAGAAATTAATAGGCAGCCAGACAAGAGATTTTAATATCTGTGCAATATGGTCAACTCTAGATCTTCCAGTGACCACCCTGGCTGCCCTATTTTGAATTAGTTGAAGTTTCCAGACTAGGTGCAAGGTTAGCCCTATGTAGAACGCATTGCAGAAGTCAAGTTGTGAGGTTATAAGTGCGTGCACCATAATTTTTAGGTCCTCAAATTCCAGGAAAGGGCATAGTTGGCATATCAGCCAAAACTGGTAATAGACACTCCTGGCCATCACATCTATCTGAGCTGACACCTGGAGTGACGGATCCAGGAGAACCCCTAAACTATGAACACAGTCCTTTAAGGAGAGTGTGACCCCTTCTAGGACCAGTTGACAAACCTCCAGCCCCGGATTAGGGCCCCCAGAAACGAGCACCTCTGTCTTATCTAGATTCAACTTCAATCCATTTTTCTTCATCCAGCCCATTACTGCCTCAAAACATTCATTCAGAGGGAAATGCCTTCCTTAGGCGACACTGCAGTCCGGGGCATGGAGAGATATAATTGGGTTTCATCGTAGTCCCGATAACACTCTGCCCCGTGCCTCCAGATGATCTCCCTGAAGCCAATTTGAAATGGGTCCAGATAATCAGTTTCATTTAAGACTGCTTGGAGTTGAAGAGTAGTCAGAGCATATAGTCAGAGCATGGACAATTGACATCAAAGTTCTGCACATATTAATGGTTCCATGGGGACCTTTAGATGTACTAATATTATATCTGCCTACAAGAAAGTATGCATCATCTCCAAAATGTCATTGTTTGAGAACAGAAATACTGGGGAATGCAGGGACATGCCTGCATTATTGTTTTTACAAAGAGCAAGTATATTATTTGCCTTAACACAGGGTGAGTAACCATCCCTCTGTTGATAAATGCATTCACCAGAAGGGGAAGTATTTTGGGGGTAGGGGACTTCATGCTGCTGATGGGTAAAGCTGAAGCCAGCCCCAGAACCAAAAGTAGGGGAGTCAACTGGTTTTCTCTTTCTCTGCCACCACTTTTAAGATATTAAAATGGAAGGAATGGGGCTCCTTATCTAGACTTGGATCTTAGCAGGTCAAAAAAAATTAAATAAATAAAAGTCCCCCAATATTACTGACTAATGGCTCAAGTCCCCCCACCCTGCCCAAAGATGTGGCTGCTAGCTATGTCTTGAAAGTATTGACTAATTGGGCTCAGGATGCATCTACACTGTAGAAATAATGCAGTTTGACATCATTTTAACTGTCACAGCCCCATCTTTCAGAATTCTGAGATTTGTAGTTTTGTGAAGCACCAGCACTCTTTGGCAGAGAAGGCTAAATAACTTGTAAAAATACATATCCCAGATTCCAGGATAAGATGGAGCTACAGCAACTACACTGGTATCACAGTGTGTTATTTCTTCAATGTGTAGATGCACTCTTAGTCATCTCATGCATTTCCTGGGTTATTTGACCAGATACCAAGCAATATAGAACTAAGGGGCAGATATGGATATTGTTTACTGCTACTCATAACTAGCAGTAGTGGGACAAATGTTTAATCTTAATATCATGGGAAAGGGCTAGCAGAACATTTATGATGCTGTTGGAGCAGGGCCAGGCTATTAAAAGACCATACTCTTTTCATCTTTGACATGCATACCCTGGAGACCAGAAGCAAATTTATTCTATGCATATGTTCTGCAAACATCTGAACATAGAACACATGGTTCAGCACCCAATATGATCTTCTTGTTTTGGTAACAACATCAGTGCCTCCTTTGACCATTGCTATGAATTAGCTCCTCGAATGTTTGGATTTAGCTAACAAACTTGCACTTTCTTCTACCTACCTTAGTTTAAATTGTGATAGATGTCCTATGTTTCATTTTTTGAATGGGGAACAAACAAGCCATCATAATCTTTAAATAAGAAGATATAGCCATGTTAGTCTGGAAAACCAATATGTAAAGGGAACTTGTAGCACTATAGAGTCTAACTGAAAGAAAGAAGTTGGCACCATGTGCTTTCATAGACTTGAGCATATTTCCTTGGATACATGGCCCCATCCATGTGAGGAATTAGGCTCTATGAAAGCTCATGCTACCAGTGTTACTCTTTTGGTTATTCTCAAAGATTCTACAAGATTCCTTTGCAGAATGATTTAGGGAAGAAGGTGCCAGAAACAATAGCCTATGCTCCCAGTCAGGAATTCTGATTTCCTTTGGAAGGAGGTTATCCAAAGCATACGAGGTTTTGTAATAGTCTTCTATTCCCAGTTTGTACAATTTCCTTTTCTGGGATGTTTCATTTTCCCACTCTCTCCTTTCATTCCACTGGCAAGCAAATTCTTTTTTGACTGAGGTGGGCCTTCTCCTTATAATACATGTGGGAGATAGGGCTCTGCATGACATTGTGCTGTGTTTTATTATATCATTTCATCATCATGTTTTTAACCAAAGTGTTACTTTTTTTAAAAAAAAATTGTACAAATAATTTTTACCTATATCTTGTTTTTAATTGTTTGTAAGCCATCTTAGGTCCTGTACTAGGAAAAAGGTAATTAAACAAACAAACAAATAAATGTTCGTTCATTAGTAAACTCAGAAACTGAACATGAGTGGAGGTTAACAGCTGAAAAATCTGCCCCACTGGTTTTCAGGAGAGGGGTTGAAAGCTGTGCTAGCACCTTCAAAATCTCACAGAGAACTATTCTGCCTTTTCTGTGTCTCATTCAGTCTGGTTTCAATCTGCATTTATTGTGTCAAAAAAACTACAAACACCCCATTAACAGCTCTAATCTGGTTACTCTTCTGAACAGTTAGTCCTCCTCGTTGCATAGGACTGTTTCTTTAATCCCTTCTCTCTGGAACAGCTGTCAGAAGAAATAATGTCATGGTATGGCTAATAAAACCTAAATGCTCATTCCTTATTACTCTGCTTGAGATTCCTGACCTTATTAGTGATGCCAGGAACTGAACCAAAGTCTCTTGAGCAATGTTAACTGTATAAACTCTGTTCCTGGCAGTCAACAAACCTTATTGGTTTTTAATCTGGATTGTTTGGGGGTTTTTTTCTTCTAACTAGCAGATGGAAGCATTTATCTTTAAAAAAGCAAGAGAGGGCTGCATAAAATGGTACTGATGTTAAAATGAATAATATGACTCAAAACCTGCTTCTTACAGTACTTCAGCTAACAGCCAGTGTGAGTGAACATACAGCAGCACAAGGATCATTTTATTGCAGTAAGCATTATTATGAGTGCCAGCAAACTTTATGAATATAAAATAAACATTAACTGAATGATGCTCTTAAATGCTTATCTAATTTTTGATGAAGCCATATTCCATTTAGTGCCACAATTATGTGTATTGCTCCATGGAAACCAAGAAGGAGGGGGTGATAATAAAATGTGAATGACTAAAATGTTACTTGTATACACCTTCTCATCAGAAAAATGCTTCCCTAATAGAGGGTATTGTCTGTAAATAGATTTGTCTTCAAACAAAAGACATTCACTGATATGTGTACGTTCATGCAGAATGTGTCTTTTTCACTCAGATGTTTAAGTGAGAGCAGATAGTGACGGAACAACTTGGCTTATCAGAGATAGGGAATTTAAAAGATGTGTGTTGAGATCTCTGCTCTCTATCTTACCACAAACAAGCCATGAATGGAAGGATTTTTAAAAATCTACTAAATTTATACCCTTCCTTTTTGGAAAAAAAAAGAAGAAATAGTATCAGCCTCCAATGCTTCTTACTATTTAATGAAACAAATATTATATATATATATATATATATATATAGCATTTTATTTATAAATTATGAATAATCACATGAATATATTCTATATCTGTGCTCAAGATACATGATTCATAGCAGTACATAATTTGTTTACAAAGATATCCATTACAATATTTACAAAACAACTGTTACTTTTGATGCATCAGAGTTTATACTTGTTAAGTACATAGCCCTCATATAACACGTATATTATCATCCTATATCCCAAAATCTTCACAGTAGCTTTTAAAGTAGGTTTATTACCAGAAATCCCCTTGCAGGAAGGGGCTGAACGAAAAGGGGCGGTCCGTCAGCCCTGAAAGAATCGCTGGGATGGGGCCAGGGCTGCCTCACCGGCAGCCCCAGAGGCCCCATCTGGTTGCTTCTCCAGGCCATGGAGAAGCAGCAAACTGCTGCTTCTCTCTGGCCTGGAAGTGGGGTGCAAGCAGGTGCCATGGGCCCCCACTGCACCCCGCAATCCCCTGCGCTGCTGAGAGGAGAAAGGGGCCACTGCTGCATCCCCTTTCCTCTCGGGGTCCTTGGTACGGCCGTGTAAAGGCCATGCCAAGGACTAGACATGAAAAGGAGCTCCATTTTGGAGCTCCACTTGGCAACTCTGAAAGGGCGCCCTAGGCGCCCTCCAGCAACACCGTTATGTCAGGTGTGCACTACGTTATCTAAACGTGGCGCATGCCATAACATTATGATGGCGTACACATATGGATGGCGCCATTTTAAAATGGTGCCGCCCATACATACTAGGGTTAGGGAGGGTGTGGATGCTGTATCAGGCCTCTGATTCCTTTCAAAGTCTTTTCAGCCCAGCTGGCCCATAAACATGCTCAGTTCTCCATATATTATGTTACTCTTCTTTGTTTAAAAATGTAATGGTGCTTTAAACATGACCCAATTAATAAGAGCTTTTTGTAGCCAAATCCACATTGTTGCTGTTGCTGTTGTTATTCCACTTATTCCCCAGTCTGGGACCCAATGTGGCTTACAAAAACTAGAGCAAATACTGCTAAAAACATAATTTTAAAAATCATATCATACAAAATTTAAAACATGACTAAACTATCAACAGAACTAAAAGCACCTAAAATCACCACCACCACCACCATTTCTGTTTTGCTTTTCTGCCAAGATAGAGATTCAAGGTGGCTTACAAATTAAGATAATAACAATGTAATTAAAACTTAATTATCTTCCCACTAACTGTAACTGTAAAGGTGGCAGAACTGAAAGAAAGGCATATCCTGAAGATGTAGGTGTTTAGACAGGCTCACAGAGTGTTATAATCTATCAGATAGACAGTTTAAAGGAAAACAACAACAACAACAACAACAACAACAACAACTAGGATCATAGAGATGGAAGAACACATGGGCAGTCTAGTCCAACCCTATGCCATGCAGGAATACACAATCAAAGCATATCTGACAGATGGCATCCAGCCTCTGTTTAAAAACCACCAGAGAAGGAGAAAATATAAATATAAACACACAAACACACATATACACACATTATAAAAAAAACAATTTCCCTTACTCAGAGTATGGGCAGGCTCATATGGGAGAATACTGGCCATCAGACAACTGGACACGAGTCATTATAGAACTTTATATTTTTCTTCAGTCCTAGATTACACCATATACAATTTGAATAGTTTAGTCTGGTTGTCTGTCAGTTGAAGAGCTATAGTTATAAGTAAATGCCAGTGCAATGCAATGGACAAGCATCTCAAATACTCCCAGAAGAGATGCTGGGTACGTGTTTGTTTGTTTTTTAATTTAATTTTTTTATTTTAAATTTTTACTTCGGTCTCTCTCATGACTCTTTACAACTGCGGGCATAAATACTCTCAATGTTTGATTTTTTTAGCACTCCTAATTCCCATCTTTGCTGTGACTTCTGGACTACACACATTAATATTCGCAAGGGTCTCTTTTAACACTCCCAAGCTCCTGCCACTACAGACACGACAATATTTTAATTCTGAGAAATGCTTTGCCCAGAGGAATGGAGTCCAGATGTTTCAGTTTCAACAGTGGCACTAAGGCACCTGTTTAAAGAAAGGGTCCTCCATTAGTGCAGGGAAATGTGTATCCTTTGGATCACTGGAATTATATAAATATGAATAACAGTCTGTTTTTTCCTTGTTGGATGTAGCAAAAATCAGCAGATTTTATACAGACAGACAGACAGACACAGCTTTTTCAAGGGCAGATGAGAAATATTAAAAGTTTTAAAAGTAGTAAAAGGGAGCTTATGGAAGAAACTATTACTAGCTATTACTATTACTAGCAAATGGCTGAGACTGATAGCATGAGAGGGATTCATGTTGTGCCAATGAAAAAAATGTAAATAAGATTAGCATTGCCACTCTCTGCTTGGATATCCATCCAAGATGTATATACAGTTTCTGTTAAAACAGCATCTTTGTTCTTGGTGGCTGGTAGCCTATATCCTTTTGCTCCATTTACACCCTGAACCTTGTGATAAGCTCTGCTCATTGTGCTCAGCCATGACAAATAATGTAGTGTTTTCCCCCATGTTCTACAAGTCCATAGCCTAATCTTCCTTTGGCAATGAACCTGCACCCTCCCAGCATGAGTTTTCTTTTGTCTATGTGCAAGCAATGTGGCAGGCAAACAGGAAGTGAAATTGGAATTCATCGGATAAATAAAAAGTACCCACTGACACTGAATAGTGCATTCAATTGTGAACCGAAATCACATATAGCTTTATTTCTGCCTGGTGCTGCCTAAAGCAGCAAACTGGGTTTTTTGTTGCTCTTCTGTGAAGCCAATAATAATATTAATCAGCAGTGGGAAACAGGAGTCAGAGGTGTTAAGGGAGAAAATAGCAGGAGATATGAGCATATGTGTTGGTGTAAGCAATTCTGATAGCTGGGTACATTTTCCATTCATGTGGTTTTAAGAACTGTCTCCTCAGTGGTCAAAGCAAACAGAAATTGCTTTAAATCCTTTATGATTTCCAATTTGTAGTAAGGCATAAGGCTCTTCATGGGAGTATAGCAATAAAATGTGCAGAAGAGTTTGCTGTGGTTATAAAAAACTAGGCTAGATAGGTAGCCTAAACTTTTATAACTACTCAGACAAATGTACTCATTTATCTTTTCCCTGGTACAATTCAAAGTTGTTGCTATTTTTAACCCTCACATGGGACATTTTACCTTCCCAAAGCCATATTTTGTTCCAGAATCCACACGGAACTAGACCTACAATGTAGGCATTCTGTAAGACACAGCCATCAACACACTCACCAGATCTTTGGCTCATGTGATGTTGTGTTTGGCAGGGTAATGTCTTGTCTGCTATGTTAGCAAGAGTGGGAATCATGCAGCCCTCCAGATGTTTTTGGACTGCAGTGCCAGCATTCCTCACCATTGATTATGCTGACTTGGGCTAGGAAAAACTGCACCGCAGAAATATCTGGAGTGCTGCACACTTTCCACCCATACTTTACAGCATTATTCAAGCATTCTGGATATAGTGGAATTGGACATATGAAGCAAGTATATTCTCTCACCCTACCCTCTTGATTGTTTCTCTTCTCATATAAAGACTGATCGTGCCACTCTACTGGTCAGGCCTCACCTGGAATACTGTGTCCAGTTCTGGGCACCACAATTCAAAAAGGATATTGACAAGTTGGAACATGCCCAAAGGAGGGCAACCAAAATGATGAAGAGTTTGGAAATCATGCCTTATGAAGAAAGACTTAGGGAGCTGGATATGTTTAGCCTAGAGAAGAGAAGGTTAAGAGATGATATGATAGCCCTGTTTAAGTATTTGAAGGGGTGTCACATTGAGGATGGAGCAAGCTTGTTTTCTGCTGCTCCAGAGATTAGAACACGAAACAGTGGATGCAAGCTACAGGAAAAGAGATTCCACCTTAACATTAGGAGGAACTCCCTGACAGTAAGAGTTGTTTGACAGTGGAACACACTCCCTTCGAATGTAGTGGTCTCCTCCTTTGGAGAGCTTTAAGCAGAGGCTGGATGGCCATCTGTTGGGGGTGCTTTGATTGCAAGTTCCTGCATGGCAGGGAGTTGGATTGAATGGCCTTTGTGGTCTTTTCCAACTGTATGATTACGTGGGGTTTAAGTGCCCAAAAAGAGTGGTCTGTAGGCGCCCCTTTAAGGCTCAGATTAGGGCCAGGGTAGCCTCACTGGCTGCCCCAGAGGCCCCAATCTGCCACTTTTCCAGGCCGCAGAAAAGGGGGAAAAAGCCCCTTCTCCACGGCCTGGAAAGAGCTGTCCTTGGGGCTTCATGCCCCAAGGACAGCCTGACCGGCTGAGCCAAGGGAAAAAGGGGCCTCCTAGCCCCTTTTCCCCTGCCTTCGTTGCCACGGCAATCTGGTTGCCACAGCAACAACGCACTTGAGGGAAAGGAGCTCTGTTTTGGAGCTCCTTTCTGTACTGCAGAAAGGGTACCCTAGGCACCCTCAAGCAGCACAGTGCTGTCAGGCACGCGTCAATCCATCTGGATGTGATGTGTGCCAACGTCATCACAGCGTGCACATAAGGACGGCACAATATAAACATGGCACCATCCATACGTGTTAGGGCTGGGGAGCATGTGCATGCTGCACGCTCCCCAGGCATACTCAGTCTGACTGATGCAGTGACTAAGGATGGCATCTCTCCTCTGAACGCCTTCCTGGACTCGGTAATGGGCTGGATAAGGAAAACAAGCTCAGATTGAATCCAGAGAAAACAGAAGTGCTCGCAATAGGTTCTCCTAGTCTGGGGATGGAGATTCATCAACCGGTCCTGGATGGGATCACACTTCCCCTAAAGGACAAGGTTCACAGTTTGGGTATACTACTGGACTCGTCTCTAAAATTAACATCGCAGGTGGAGGCGACTGCCAGGAGTGCATGGTATCAGCTTCGGTTGATACGCCAACTGTGCCCCTACCTGGACAGGAAGGACCTAGAAGCAGTAGTACATGCACTGATAACCTCTCGGTTAGATTTCTGTAATGCGCTCTACATAGGGCTACTTTTGTACCAAGTTCAGAAGCTTCAATTGATTAATTACGGGGGCCTCCAGAATGGAGCATATTACCGCCCTGCTAAAATCTCTCCACTGGCTGCCGATCAGTTTCCGGGAGCAATACAACGTGTTGGTTGTTACCTTTAAAGCCCTACATGGCTTGGGTCCAGGTTACTTGAGGGAACACCTCTCCCTATACAATCCGCCCCGCACCCTCAGAACATCAGATAAAAAAATTATTAGATTCTGTTTATACAAGACTAACACTAACTTCATGGCATTTTCAGAAGTAGCTCTGAAATCTGGAATGACCTGCCAGAATAGCTTCGCTTGATAAACACTCTAGAAGCGTTCAAAAAGGCGCTAAAAATGGAGCTCTTCCAGCAGGCATATCCACCAGATTGTGTATAAGATTTCATTGAACCCCTGCTTGGTGAACCCCTCTGACAGACCATATAGTCAATTTTAATTGATTTTAATTGGATAATTTTAATTTGCTGTATTGTAATATTGTATTGAATACATTGTATTGTTGTTTTGTATGCTGTAATCCCGCCTCGATCCGTAGGGAGGTGTGGGAAATATAAATAAATAAATAAATAAATAAATAATTGTTGTTGTTGTTGTTGTTGTTATAAAAAGACCATCTGTACCAGGCCTATGATTCTAGTCTAAAAAATAGAGCATCCAGTACATGTGGAGGTTCTACATGTGACCTGGAGCCCTCCAAATTCAATGTTCCAGTTCATATGGATAGCTTCATTGTGTAGCAGGGGAATCTCCTCTTCTTATTTTAATTAACAATGTAAGGAAAAGAACTATGGATGGTGGCAAGCTCCCCCTAAACTATATTACAAACCTTGGATAGAGCTTATAATATCAGAACTTCATAGTATCTGAATCAGGCATGACTGCCCTGATTCCACTAATTAACACAAACAAGGGCTGGCTGGGAGAAAACATTTAACTGATAGTGCTGGAAAGGGCAGTAAACTAGAAGCACCCAGAAAGCATCTTTGCCTGTCTGTCCAGAGAAAGACATTTGTCAAGCAGTCTAATTCAAGGAAACCACAAGAAGCAAGGCCAGCACAGTTCAAGGGTCAAAGAAGCCAAGAAGTCTAAGGTCCAAATTGCAGAAGTCTGGAGACAGAAATGCTGACCAAGAAACAGACAAGTTGCTTCCAGCAATAGTCCTAGGCAGACCCGGCTCTTAAATGAGCTGACATCAGGTCATTCTAATCAAAGCCTCACCACTGTTACTGGCAAACAGCTTAATGGAGCATCATTGGTCTGCCCTTTTCTCCTTGTTCCATATATTTGGACCTTGAGGCTATGTTGCCCCCCAGCTGTGTCCTCTGCCTCATCGACCACAGGTGAGTCTGGCCTTTGTCCTTCTGCTGGCTCAGACTGCTCTTCAACAGGGAGAGCTGGCTGAGGTTGTTCTTTAGCAGGAAGAGCTGCATGAAGGTGCTGTCTAGTTGCAGTGTGTTCTTCATCCCGGGGACTTGTCTGAGTCCCTTCTTCAGTCTCCTCTTCTAGATCCAGATCCTGGCCCAAGACACTTATGGGGATGTTTTACCTCTACCAAGAACTGATAATGGGCTGGAAAAATGCTCTTAGAATCATAGAATCATAGAGCTGGAAGAGACCACAAAGGCCATCCAGTCCAACCCTCTGCCATGCAGGAATTCCCAATCAAAGCATCCCCGACAAATGGCCATCCAGCCTCTGTTTAAAGACCTCTAAGGAAGGAGACTCTACCACTTTCCAAGGGAGTATGTTCCACTGTCGAACAGCCCTTACTGTCAGGAAGTTCCTCCTAATGTTGAGGTAGAATCTCTTTTCCTGCAGTTTGCATCCATTGTTCCGCATTCTAGCCTTTGGAGCAGCAGAAAACGAGCTTGCTCCCTCCTCAATATGACTTTCCTTCAAATATTTAAACAGGGCTATCATATCACCTCTTAACCTTCTCTTCTGCAGGCTAAACATATCCAGCTCCCTAAATCATTCCTCATAGGGCATGGTTTCCAGACCATTCACCATCTTAGTTGCCCTCCTTTGGACACGCTCCAGTTTCTCCACATCCTTTTTGAATTGTGATGCCCAGAACTAGACACAGTATTCCAGGTGCGGCCAGACCACAGCAAAATAGAGTGGAATTTCCTGCAGTTGTTCATGTTCTGGTGACCTCTCCTTTGTGGGTCTGCCTTTGAAAATAGTCCAGAAACTCCAGCTGGTCCAAAACTGAACAGTAAGATTGCTAACAGGGACTAGCCTATATAGCTGGCCCTCCTTATCCATGGATTTTGTTTTTATCCATGTGTACACTTATGGCATTTTATAAATAAAGCTAATAATAGTAATAATAATAATCCACAGATTTGAGCATACAGGGCTTGAAAATATTCCCCAAATGTATAAATTCCAAATAGCAAATCTTGATTTTGCATTTTATATATGGGACTTGAGCATACACGGATTTTGTTATCCATGGAGGGTCCTGGAATGAAACCCCCCGGATAACAAGGGCCCACTGTACAATCTTATTTGGGAGTATGTTGAAATTTGTACTGATTCTCCTTCATTTGTAATACCAGCTGACATCACGGTTATGAGCCTTCGAAGTCTGAAATTGATTAGGGCCAGACTGTTGGAAGACACAGAAACTTCTGCACTTTTTCTTGCTGCTCTCTTGTTCAATAGGACTAAAATGGCTTAGTCAGAGAATGATTAAGATGTTTGTCTTTATTTCCTACCTGTTTTTGCTTCCCCTGTCAGCCACCTATACCAAAAGTGTTATGGGCATATAACATTATCTGATTTGGAACTTTATCACACACATTTTTTAAAACATTCTGGGCACGGGTGGGGGACGCTCGGGGATGTGCTGGACTGATGGAAAAGGATTTTATCACACATCCAAGTGTCCTCAAAATGGCCCCATTCCATTGCCCGGTGCCAGGCTGTTCCCATTCATTGCTAAGACATATCATTTCACTCCACCAGAAATTTTCCGCCAAAGCCAAAGGACACAACTCAGCACTGAATGGGAACAGCCTGGAGCTGGGCGATGGGATAAGGTCCTTTTGAGTATACTTGGGTGTGCGATAAAATCCGTTTTCCCTCAGTTGTGCATGGCCCCAAGCATCCCCTACCCATGCCCAGAACATTTTTAAAAAATGTTCTATGATTCTATGATTCTATGTGCGTGATAAAGTTCTTGGTATGGCTAATTGACTGCTCTCAGTTGTAAAGAAAAGGAACTAACCCAAACAGACCTCCACCTGATCAAGCCATAAGATCATGTTCAGAAGTCAGTGGTGGACAGCCACATTGTGGCATACATGAGTTGCATCTAGTGCTATGTTGTCATCTTACCAACGGGAAGTGAAGATGTTTTACTCTCAATTTAACCATATTTCTGGAAAAAAATGAAGCTACTTTTTTAGGCCTTGCCCTGGTGTTGATTCATATTTTAGTTTGATCTAGAGGTCCTTTTGAAGATTTTTCCATTACAGTTTATTATGGACATGAAAGCACTGTCAGGACAAAATATGAAGAAACAGAATGGCTTCCAATTGGCAAGAGGGCATGACAAGACAGCATTTTATCACCCTATCTCTTTAATTTATATGCTGAACAGGAAAGCTCAGACTCTGAAGCAGAAGGTGTGACTAGAGGAAGGAACATCAAAAGTTTAAGATATGCAGATGAGACCATAGTACTACAAAAATAGCAAAGACTGGTAATAAATATTGAGGAAAGTCAAGGAGGAAAGTGCAAAAGCAGGGTTACCAATGAACATTAAGAAAACAAAAATAATGACCACAGACAATTTAAAGAACTTTAAAGTGGATGATGAAGACATTAAAACAGTTGATGATTTTCTATACCTTGGCTCAGTCATCAATCAGAATGGAAACTGTTGTCAAGAAATCAGAAGACAACAGCTTGGAAGGGCAGCTAAGAGGGAACTAGATAATATTCTCAAGTGTAAAGATATATTGTATAATTGAACACCAAAGTCAGAATTGTTCATGCCATATCATTGCCATTTTCTATGTATGGATGTGAAAGTTGAACAGTGATGAAAAATTAATTCTTCTGAAGCATGGGCTGTAGGAGAATTCAGATAACACAGACTGCAAAAACCAAAACAACTCCCCCCACTCCCAAAAAACAAACAAGAAAACAAACAAACAAACAAACAAACAAAAAACACAAGCAAAAGCAAATAAATGGGTCCGAGAGCAAACTAAGATTGAACTCTTCCTAAAAGCCAAAATGAATAAGCTGAGACTATTGTATTTTGAACATATGATGAAACAACTCATAACTCATTAGAAAATGGATGCAAGCTCCAGGAAAAGAGATTCCACCTCAACATTAGGAGAAACTTCCTGACAGTAAGGGCTGGTCAACAGTCATGCAAGTCATGGCCACAAGTTTGTATAAGCTGAGTAGGGCTGTAATAACTGTAACAGGGCTGTAATAATAATAGTCTTCATAGGCAAAAGTCAACTTGATAACTATTAACAAGAAAGTCATTTGGAGTCCTAGGCTGGAAAAAATATATTATCATCAACATCAGCATCATCAGCATCATTCCTGAATCTACCACTATCCATCTTCAGTGGTTTTAATATTAAATGAGAAACAGAAAACTAGTTTCCGATTCATATCCTATCCAAGTGGGTGCCACACTATCATGCCTTCCCTGCTTCCTCATATCACTTCCAAATCTGTGATTCTATGATTCTATGTTTCTACATGCTAACATAAATATATCCTTGCAAGAAATATCCAGGTCATACGTTACCTTATGTCCATGATAGCAAAACTATGGCACATGTGGCAGAAGTGGCACACAATGCCATTTCACCCAGCACCTGGTGGGGAGGAGGAGGAACATGTGCACATGACCATTGCTCCACTTCCTGGACTCTTGGGAGCCTGTTGGGGCCTAAGAAAAGCATGGCAATAGAAATGCACAGGGGGAGAAGGATCCACAAGTGTGTGACTATGACTCCTCCTCATGGACCCTTCACAGCCTTCAGTTATCTCCCAGAGACAGTTGAGGGTTGAGAAAAGCACAAGGAGAGAAGGGGCCACAGCTGCACACCTGTGGATCCTCCTCCTGGAACTTTCCTGACCTTCAGCTGTCTCTTAGAGAGAGTTGGTGGCTAGGAAAAGCATGGGGTGGGGGAAGATAAAGAGTCACAGGTAAACACCTGTGACTCCTCCTCCTGGAACTTTCCTGACCTTCAGCTGTCTCTTAGAGAGAGTTGGTGGCTAGGAAAAGCATGGGGTGGGGGAAGATAAAGAGTCACAGGTAAACACCTGTGACTCCTCCTCCCAGACCTTTCCTGGCTTTCAGCTGTCTTTCAGGGACAGCTGGGGGCCCTGGAAAAGCTTGGGGGCAGAAGGAGTCACAGGCATGTGCCTGTGGCTTCTCTTCCCAAATTTTCCTGGCCTCCAGCTGTCTCTTCAGAGATAGCTGGAGGCTGGAAAAAGTGCAGGCAGAAAAGTCCCGCTTTGGAAGTCCTGCGACCGTGTAACACTTGGTGCTGGAAAAATTCTTAGTTGGGGCACGTGGCCCCCAAAAGTTTTGCCATCACTGCCTTATGTTCTGCAATAATTCAAAAAGTTCAAAGATGCAGATGATCCCAAAACTATAAAGATGAAAATACAAACGGATTCCTATTTTACAGGATCTTTAACCAAGGTTCGCACTGGTATTACCTCTGCTTAAAGACACCCTCAACAATTAGTGTTGTAACTGTAGCATCAAGCTGTTGATACATCTGTCTCTCTGTCCCTGAATGTGATCTGAATGCCTTTGAGACTCGGCCCAGTTTTAAGTTGAGCTGTTAAACCATGGCTACAATGTACTATTTCAGATTGTAGGCAGAATGTTTCTCCATACCAATAAAAATACAAATACTCTCATTTACTTAGTTATTACTTCTTTATTTATAGCATTTCTTCCCTGCCCTTCAGCCAAAAGGTTTCCTAGAGAGGCTCACAAATTATTAATTTGCTGCCCTTAGGCTTACAATAGAAAAGTAAAAAGAAATACAAGGAAAAGGTGATGACAGTGGGGGAGGAAATTAAGTCCAGCAAATGCTGGTTGCTGTTATCTCTTTCAGAAACCACAATAGTGGCAATTTCTGTGGAGGGAGGGTCTTTTTCCAGCCACTGGGACCAAGACCTGTTGGATCTATTCCTCACTGCTCTTTTGCCCTCAGAGGCCACAGCAGTGGCACCTGGAGTGGTGGAAAGCCTTCTCACCAACCAAGGGTCAAAGCACGATAGAGAACTAGATTTTAGAAAATGAAAATCATTGTTTTCTATTTGCCAGAGTTCCTTACACAATTGAAAGAATCTTAACTCAATTGCGATCAAAAGTGGCAGAATTCATGCACAGGTTTTTCACTTCATAAACGTGTTCAGTTCAGTTGTGAGGGTGACCCGTGTCAAGAAATTTTTGAGTTCTGCTCATCTGACTCTGGCTTGATTCTATCTAGTTGCAATGCTGAACACTGAAACATTCAATATAAGATTTGAGCAACCAAGGGATAGGGATACTAATGAGTAGAATGGATTCAGATAAAAAATAAAGGATAAGTGTACATAAACTCTTGTACAGTATGATCTCATTCACCTGAATTTTTTTTTGCCAGTAGCATATTTTAAAATGAGCAGTAGTGTTTTAAATTGCAAAGTCAAATATTTGTATTAGTTTAAAATTATTTAAGTAATCGCCACCAGATGGCAGAATATAACAAAGGATACTGTGCATTTACTGGTTCATGTAAATAAGAATTTATTTTGTCCTTGGTTACAGCCACATTTTGCACGGTAGTGTGCAAGCTCTGGTGTTTGAAAATCCTGCCTATTAAATTTCCATGGTCCTAAGTAAATATTGTGAAAATGGTGCATTTGGTTCTGCAAAATGCAATTCACTTGTCAAGTGCGACATAAAATTCACATTACCATCTCATCATATGTAAATGATTTAGTGATGAGAATGTTTATGTAAACTGTTCCAAAGCATATCAAATGTGGTAGAGCTGTAATGGATACTGGATAAAGCCATTACAATGTGAAGCTGCTGGCTGTTAAAAAAAATCCTTTTAAATGCCTTTGAATGTGGTCACTGGAAATCTCACCTCGAGCAGAAGAAACATAATCAAAGCAACCATAGCCAGTGAATTGTTTTTAAATGATGTAAAATGTGGTTGTAAAGCTGTTGTCAGTAACTATTTAGATAAAATAAGTCAAAATCATGTGGCTCCCCAGGGAATGTAACTTGCATCATTCCTCACCATTGACTGGATAGGGCTGATGGGACTTGTGGTTCAGGAACATCTGGAGGGTTGCTATTTTTTAAATGAAAAATCATTTTAAAAATTTAAAGATAAACACTATATTTATATATACTAGATTTTTTTAAAAAAATGCTATTGTCTCAAATCTGTTCTGTATTGTAGAGTGTAGTGGCTATGTCAGAAGGAGAATCACAAATAAGATTATCAGAAATAATCACTGACATCAGTTTCACAGGGTCAATTTACAATGAAATCTTCTGGAACATGTGTATGAGAAGACTAATAGCTGTGCTCTCATGGGCTCTTTTTCCTTGTGGCATATCTTTTAGCTACCTAGGGCAGTTTTTGATTGCTTGTTCTTTATTTGCTGTTTGAAAAGCTGATTCCTGCTGAGATCACAGGCAGAAACTGCTTGGTTTGCACTATGATTCTTTTTCAATTCATTTATTATCATTTCTATAAGCTTAAACATGCTTGTCATTTTGCAGACATTTCCCCCTTCCCCAAGGCAGATACTATGAGGGAATTAATACATATGTTTATTTCCATCTGTACTGGGATGACTAATCTCAAAGGTGGGGAGAAATAAAGGCACTAAAATACCAATGAAAATATCAGATAGATAACATTCATAACACAATAGAGGAAAGTGTATGGAGGAAGAATAAATTGTGCAAAGGTTTTTACTTCTTATGCAACAATATGGGAAAGGTTTTCCTGTGATTTTTGACATTTTGAGAGGGCCTGGCCCTCTTCTCCTGAGACATGAGGAAATCTTACATAGGTCTGCACCACATATTCCTAGCCAGTGTTGTGCTGGCTGGCAAGGAAAAGGATTATATTTGATAGGAGTAGACCAGAGTTTCTTCAAATACCATATATACTCAACTGTATGTTGACCTCATGAATAAGTTGTAGACAGATTTTGGGGCAAAAATTATGGATTTTGATATGACCCATGGATAAGTTGAGGGTAAACCTTAGGAACATGTAACAAAGGTTGTAAAGGAGGAAGCAAAGGAAAACAATGCCAAAGAACCTACAAAAAACTGGCAGACATAGTTGTTTGTGCTCAAACTAAAGGCTAGATGGATGTGGAGCAACAACAGTACTACAGTAAATGTTTTATTCAAATCCTTCAAAGCCTGATTCCTCACAGTGCTCCTTTAAAGGAAAATACCAAAGTGCTGCTGCCATCATCATTTTTCCATCCAGGCATTCAAAAAGGTCAGAAGTGGTGGTGTGGCAAAGAAGTAGAGGGGGCCAGTGCTTCTTCTAGATGCTCCCAGAGACAGTGAGACATAATGGTTTGAGCACTGGACTAAAACTCTAGAGACCAGGATTCAATTCACAATTTGACCATGAAATCCACTGGGTAACTATGGGCAAGTCACATGCTCTCAACCTCAGGAAAATGTGGTGACAAACCTTCTTTGAACAAATCTTACCATGAAAACTTCATGATAGGTTCACCTTAGGGTCACCATATGTTTGGAAATAGCTTGAAGACACACAACAGCAACAACAACAACAAGGAGAGACTAACCTCTTGATTTTTGCCTCTCTACTAAGAGAAGAGGAAGAGGTTCTCTTTCTCTTTCCTTTTGATAAGAGTTAAAGTACAGTTCTTACACTGACCCATACATAAGTCAACCCAGTTTTTTGGGGGGTATTTTTGATCAAAAATTTCTAGATGTATACATGAGTATATACAGTACTTCTGGAAATAATAAATCAAATATAGGAACAGAACTACAAAAGCCGCCCCATTCAATTTGTCTTCCCACTGGGGGTTCCTGACTGTCAAGAACCAGATTTTTATTTTTATTTTTATTTTGGTTAAAGAAATGATTTTAAAGACTCAATACCCTCTTTTCCTGAAAATATGATATCCGCTGAAAATAAGACCTAGTAGAGATTTTGCTGAATTGCTAAATATAAGGCCTTCCCCGAAAGTAAGACCTAGCAAAGTTTTTGTATATAAATATATATACAATATATAATAAATGTTCATTTTTTCCCAACAATAAATGTGAATTCTTCTTCATGGAAAAATAAGGCATCCCCTGAAAATAAGACCTAGCACATCTTTGGGAGCAAAAATAAATATAAGAAACTGTCTTATTTTGGGGGAAACACGGTATCTGCTACAGCCACATAGGTTTGCTATCCCATTATGATCATTTTCATAACTGAAAAGTATAATTAATCACACAAAAGTTACTAACTGCTTTTTAGTACTCCAGAGCTTGTTTATTTCATGGAAATATTTAGCCATTTATCTGTTGTTGTTTTTTGTTTTTTTGTTTTGTTTTGTTCTCCATCCCCCTGCACACACATCAACTATATAGAAAAGCGATCAATACATTTCAAATATGTAATTATTATCAGAAAATGTTCAGATATAGGGTAGGGTTGGGCAAACTCAAAAACTTTACTGAACACATTTCAATTTCCTTTGCAGGTATAATAGACCACACCTTTCTTCAGTCATCTATCTATCTATCTATCTATCTATCTATCTATGAACACAACTCAACTCACACGATTTCCAGAATTGATATCACCATTTGGCCATTTTCAAAGGTTCCCACTGACATGTAGTAGGGTGGTGATAGGAAGAACTACCAGAAGATCCTGGATTCACTGTGGTTCATCCCACCCTCAGAGGTCCTTTGGGATACACGTGAAGAACACAGGGCCATTCATATTAGAGGAGCTCTGTTCATTTCAATTGTCCCTCTCAACTACACAGTGATCAACATTGACCATGAAGTGCTACTTGTGTGTATCCACTCTAAGCATTTATCTGGGGCTATTTTATCTAAGGGATACAGTATATACACAACTTGTTTGGGACATAATGGCAGATGTTGAGCACATAGAAAGGAACTAGACCCTTCACCTGTCTTCACTAGGAGGAGGCTCAATATGAAACCCTGTGCTGTTTCCTGCTTTTGGGCAAGTGAAACAAACATTGCTTTGCTATGCAGTAAGCATCTTTGTTGTTGTGTCTTAGAGCTTACTGTGACCAAACACATATGGCCACAGTCTGTGTTGAGTAGAAGAACCAAGTAAATGTGAAGACAGTCATATTATCCATTGTGTCCAGCATAAAAGCAAGGTGATGTAGAAACAGGTTTTATGCTTCTCTTGCAGTAATGAGACAAAGTTTGAGGCTCATTATGTAGCATAAATGGACTGTTTTTCCTCCCATCTGTAAAACAATTCTGTCAGGATTGGGTGTCAGCAGGTCAGGATCATGTGATTTTTGCATTAACTTAATTTTATACTATAATGTTTATTTTCTTTTTTAAAACAAATTGTGTGTGTGTCTTCATCTGTATATTGAATAGTTACCATATATACTCATCTATAAGTCTAAAAATATATGCCCAAAATTGACTCCAAAATCCCAGGTTGACTTATATATGGGTCAGATTTCCCCATGGAGAGTGAGTTTCTTTTTCTCTTGAGCTAATCAGAAAGAGTCCTGGGTGAATGATTGCTGTTAAACAAACAGAGTGGCCACCACTGTCTGGAAGTGAAGGGTGAAAGCAAGGTTGGAACGCTGGACCAAAAAGCCTCTATTAGAGTCTCTCTTGCTGTGCTCACACATACAGACACTGGAGGAGCCTCCAGGTTTTACACTCAACTTATCCATAATTCATGGCAAAATCCATGATTTTGACCCCAAAACATGCCCTCGACTAACACATGAGGTTGACTTATAGTTGAGTATATGCGGTATTATTTACAAATTAGGATATGTCCTCATCAAATTATTTAAACTTTGCAGAAGAACAACCAATTACAGAATGAAGTCCCCCAAAACTGAACAACAGATTAGATTTAAACTGGGAATAAGTATTCACTGGCCTGATAAATATCTATTATAAATGGTAAAAAACAATAAATCTTACTAAATGAATATAGTGGACAAATTTCAAAAATCATTTAAAAAATGCATAAATCACTATGAAGATAGTATAAAAAGATATTTCATGGATCACATTTTTCATCATCAGAGAACTCAGTTGGCTATATTTCTCAGCATTTGTTTTTCTGCTTCTGTGTATAAAAGGAGCAAAGGTTGCTACTGACTTTAGTACTTGAGGGAAATGCAAGTCCAAAAGCAGTTCCAGTAAATTTGTAGTAAAGATCATAGGTCTTTCGCTGTACAATATAATAAAATAAAATCCATTGAATTGTGCTTCTACAGTATTTTTTTTTAAAAAGACATTTATTTGGCAATATAATAAGGAGCTTTCACTATAGTACTATAAATCCATAATGAAAGATACCTAGCATATAAATACCTAGCATGACCTAATTGGCACCACTGCTTTTAAGGGATGGTACACCTTTGACGGTGTTCATGGTTAGAGGCCAGGATAATTGGGGCTTGACTGATTAGCCAAGCCATGGGAATGTGATGGGCTGGAATACAGTGGGGTTTTTTTTGTGGTTTCCCCTTATATAGCCATTCCTTCTCTTTGAAACACTACCCACCTCTCTTATCCAATATCCAGTGTGAGCTTAGCTGGTTGCTTCAGGGCCAGGTATGAATTTTTATCCCCATTACAAGTTTTTTGTTTTTGTTTTTGTTTTTTGCCTACCCCATACTGTTTGTATTGGGACTTGGAAAAATTAGCTTGGTGAGTCATTAAATAGGATTCTGTCATTGTCAACAGGGGGCAGCAATGGAGGGAAATATTATTAGTTTGGTGTCCACTAGTGGCACCCCCTTTGGGTGAAAGGTTGGGCTCTGGGACAGCCTTTACAGGGCCTTAGGGGTTGGAAAGGAGCCTGCCTTTTGGGACCAACGTGGGAGGTTTGCTTTCTCTTACAAACTTGTGAGATTTTGGGGGAGAGTGCCCTATGTTTGCCTTCTAATAGGCTGGACCAAGATCAGTCCAATATTCTTCGGGGTCTGGTGTTTCACCCAAGGGTAGGCTGGAGGGATTTTGGCCACGTGGTGACACATGGTTCTCCAGCTGGAGACGAACCAGGATACTGCCTCTTATTGTAGTTTCCCAAAAAGTGAAGTTTATTAGTATTTGAATAGGTCAAATAAATGGCCCTTTATTTTTCCATATATGTATTTGGTCTCATTATTTCATGGTTGATCATCAAATACAGATGTGAACTTAAACTATGGATTTCTTGTTGTACATTATTTAAATATATTATTGTTGGCCTATATAATGAAAATATTGTACAGACTTTTGAAATAAATTAAGAATAATAAGATAGTGATCTTTTCAGGTGGAACAGAAGGTATTAAACATTTGGAAGAGGTTTTTTTCTCATGTAAAAATTACTATATGTACTATATATGTGTCCTGGGAAAGCAACCAAGAAGCTGATAACAACTCACAGCACTAAAAATGTCCAAAAACAGTCCAGCAAAGCAAGCAATAGTATCCAAAAGCACAAACCAAAACAGTGGTCCGAGAGCTGAGGTTTAGGGTTCTAGAGAGTGACGAAACATGTAGGCAAGAATTCTAGGGTTAAGGTCAAGAATTCTAGGGAGACAAGGCAACGAGCAATCCAAGGAGCAGGGTTTCCAGCCAGGAAACAAGGGAGACCAGGATGAACCATGCTCTCGCAAGGAAACTCAGATAATCTCTGACATGGAGGCCTGTATCCTGTACCTGTTTAAATTCTCTAGCCACAAGAGTCCAGCTGTGTTGATTATCTTGGTGTTTTTTATAAAACTTTTTTGAGCACCAGAGGCCGTCCCTTTCTGCTTGTGGCTGGCTGAAGGTAGGTACTATCCCTTGTCCCTGCTGCTGGTTGGCTTGGTTACTGAGACATTTGGGAGGCCACAAGCTCTGCTGGATCTGGCAGAGCAGAAATAGGGTCAAGGCTCAGACTCCTTCAGATTCAGGCTCAGGTTCCAGTGGAGGCTCTAGCTCATCCTTCTCATTCTCAGAGTTCTCAACCTAGCCAGGCATGACAATGTGGTAATGAAAAAGGATTGCCATAGAATCCAATCAAGTGAGTACAAACACTCTTTTTTTTTTTAATTGTTTCCTTCTGTTGCTTTATATCCGAGGGCAACTGCACCAAAGGCAGGTGTCAATGTCTCCCTGCAATCCCCTCTAGTAGGATATGTGAGCACATTTTTTTCAAAGCAGAAGTGATGTGATATCACACCCAATTTCTTTTTGGTTTGGTTTGGCTGACTAGGTTTTTTGGGGTGGGTGAGAGGGGGGCTTTCAATGTTAAATTAAAACCACCATGTTTCCAGACAGTTTGGCATGCTTGGGGGCATTTGGGGAAAAATCACTTCCATGGTGTTTGATGGTATTGGGGGAGAGGTTTTGGGAGCTGCCAAAAAAAGAGAAAGAAAAAAAAAAAGCAGGGGGGGGATTGGGCATGTAGTCCACAGGCTCGTAGTCTTATCCTTACTTTGCATTGTTCTATTACTTGAAATAATGAAGTCAAATGCAGTGCAGCCCCCCCCCCCCCCACACACACTTACTCTAAACATTAGAAGGGATGCTGGCTGGGGGAGGAGTATAGTTTCATTACCCAGCAAAATTCTAGGATTTTTGCCTGCTGAGGAAAAGACAGATTAAAAACCCAAGATCAAACTCCTGCATCTTCCAAAAATAACTTGCTAGTTGAAGTGAATGGCAGCTTTATAGATTAGGTATTCAAATCGGAATGCAGTTTATTTCATAGCATCAATAGTCTGCTAAGGAGGAAATTGAGTGCATTGTAAGAAAAGATGTACATCTTCAAAACCACTTTTACTTTCCACTCCTGTTACTGGAAGTACATGCTCTGGATTCAGAAGCAAAATATTGAATCAGAAAATAATTACGGAGTCACAGTTGTTATGGGTTTGACACTGTTTTCCTTAGAAGCAGGCTTTCAAGATGGAAGATGTCATGCATTATGTAAATGCCTGCCAGAAGATGCCCTATGTTGCTTTATTCATGTAAAATAGTATGAGTAATCTCAACTTCTGGAGGTTGATGTTTCCACTGGTGATTATCCCAGGTGAACATATGGTGTGTTACGCAAAACAGCAAGCCATACTCCACCCACGGAGAAAATAATCTGTTATCTTCAAAAATGTTTTCACTCTTTCATTATTTATTGCTTCTAATACTTTCCTCTGCTTTCTATATTACCTTTTATCATGGATTCTTCCACAAGTCTTACATTCATTGTGGTGGTCTCTCAGCACCTGCAGTGAGCAGTTTAAAATATACATGTTTTACAAATGATTAAATTATGGGCCAAGCACATAAAGGATTTTCCAAAGGCTGCAGGATAGCAGCTTGGGAACATGGTTTTGGAGCCAAAGCTTTTAAAACACTGCAGTGAAGTACTGATAGATTGCCATTTTCCTTTTGGGCAGTGCTATTGGGTTCTTTAGTAGTAATTTCAAACCACACATCAAAACCTGGTTGTTTTATCCTTTCATTGGGTCACAATGTCTCCTCTTTAAAATGTCAGAATTCAATTGAATACTTTTTTTATGGAAATAAAATGTAGCTTGGATATAGATAATGTTTTACAAGTTATGCATTAAAATAGACATTAATCTGTGTGTCTTCATTATTTTGATTACTGATTTATAATTGTGAGTTTTGTAGGATTACTTATTGAGATTTCTAGCACTATTTATAACTATTTGTTTATGGTCGCAGTTATTATCAGTTAGTATGAATCTTTATGACTTATGTTTTTTATCATAAATATGTGTATTTTATGACTATATTTATATCTGGTGTAATGTATTTATTTACTTGCAGGATTTCCTTAGGAATGTAAGTGAGCATTATTACATCAAGAATATTAAGTGATGCTTCCCTTGAGACTGGACATGAAACTGTGAGATACTAAGGCCAGTACTCTCTCAAAGCTAGTAAAGAGGGGTACTATGCCAATTGAGAAGATCTGCAACCACAGGTCATCTATAGCTGATGCTGATGGTTTGCTTGTGTGACTTGTGTCTCACCATTATTCTACCATCACTTGAAAGAGAGAGAGAGAGAGAGAGAGAGAAAGAGAGCAGCACGTGGGCAGGATTCACAGGATCCTCAGGTCCCCTACACTACCATGACATATTCCAAAGAGAGCCACAAATTAAACAAGAGCTGACAGAGTTACACAATTTCTAATTTACTAATTGAACAAATGCCTGAACCGTGAATAGATTAGTTCTTCATAAGCAGACCCACTGAACAAATTTGACTTGTCAAGCCAATATTTTTTTTAAAGTGCTATGGTTTGAAAGAGCCTAGTAAGAATCAACAACATTTATTGTAATTTTGTATAAGGTCAAATAATTTGACCCTAGCTGTTGCTGTTATGTTGTTGGTGCCTTCAAGTCATTTCTGACTTATGGTGACCCTAAAGCAAACTTATCATGGGTTTTTGTTTTGTTTTTTTGGCAAAAAATTTGTTCAGCAGAAGTTTGCTATTGTCTTTCTCTGAAGCTGATAGTGTGACACTGTCAAGATCAAGCAGTGGGTTTCCATGACCAAGCAGGGATTTGAACCCTGGCCTCCAGAGGCCCAAACAAACACTCCAAACAATAAACCATGCTTTCTCTCAAATTTGACTCCATGTTGCAAAATAATTTAGGGGTTCCAACATATTGTTGCTGAAATATAGAAATTTTTGAGTTTTATTTACTGGCCATCCCACCCCCCACCCCCCTCCATGCCAGAGGCTGTGGAACTGGGATGGGCTTTTTGCTGCCTTCCTACTGGTGGAGACCAGGATGGTTAAATCATGCCATGGTTGCCATGGTGTGAGACTCCTAGGGGGTGTGGTAAAGGGCATGCTTTGCCTGTCATCCCCTAGGTGTCTCATTCTTTGATAAACCATCAACCCACCCATCCTGAAGTATTACTTGGTCGTCTACGGGCCAGGTAGGAATTTTCCCTTTTCCACAAGTTTTTTTGTTTGTTTGTTTGTTTACCCCATATTATTTCCAGCGGCATATGGAAAATTGGCTGAGGTGATGTCCCAATAATACATAATTTGGCTTAAAATTGTTGATTCTAATTGGAATTATTTAATTTTTATATTTTGCATGAATTTTGGATTTGATCTTGGCAAGCACCTTGGACACCCTACTAGGTGAAAGGAAAATTTCTGGAAACACCTCTGGTCCTTGTGACCTGGGGGGTAGCAGAAAGAAATGGACCTTAGGTCTCGCTTGAAGGAATACCCTGACTATATTCTTTGCAGATTAGGGAGGGGGACTTCAAAAAGAAGTCCTTATGCAGGTGGCCCAATGAACAACCCAACTTATGGACTGTTATTGAGGGCCCGGGTGTTATCATCCTTTATAAATAGGTCAATAAATGGCCCTGATTTTAACCCATAAATCTTGTGTCTGGTCTCTTGATTCCAGGGGTAGGGTAGCAATATTCTATTTACACAGGAGCAATCCCTTCTGAAATCAATTGGACTTAGTTTTTTAAATTATTTCTTTCTGTTACAAAATATTTGCACTTCACATTTTTATTTTTAGCACTTCTTTAATTTATCTCTCCAGTTGATGAATCTACTTTCTTCAATTTTCTGCTGCTAATAACTTTATTATTTCTTCTCCCTCTCTTAATGAGTTACTTGGTCTAAAAGTCTTCAATTTAAAAAAAACCTTCTATGTTATTTCCTATCAACAGTCGTATGTATTAATCCTTTATCCACATAATATGACAAATTAAAAAAATTAACAAATATTCATTTGTTATAACTATTTATCACTTATTGTTTAGTCATTCAAACAGTATTACTGAAAATTTCCCCTTTTTCTCACTCATATATTTAATCCAAGGTTCCCAAGTTTTAAGAAAATCCTCTCTTGGTTTTCCTTTCAATCTCAAAGTTAGTTCATCCATCCCCATATATCCATATACTTTCAATAACCATTGATCTAAAGTAGGTATTTTGACATTTTTCCATTTACTTGCATATATCGTCCTAGCCGCTCATCCCATGAAGTATAAAAGTTTTCCATACTTTTTTTTCTATCTCTTCTTGTTCATTCCTAATAGATATAACTTAGGATCTTTAAATAGTTTCAGATTTAAAATCTCGCATATTTTTAAGTGAATGTTTGTCCAGAACTCTTTTGTTTTTTTTTACATAACCACCAACTCTGATAATATGTACCTGTTTCTGTTGCACATTTCCAGCATTTGTTACTAATTTTTTAAAATCTATTTTCGATAATATATAAGGAGTTAAATGCCATCTATATTGCATCTTGATCAAATTTTCCCTCATATCAAAGTTAGGTGTATGTTTAATTCTCTTTTTCCAGTTTTTTCCCACTGTTCCAGTGGGATATTCTGTCCCATATCTTTAGCCCAGTCCACCATACATTTTTTAATTACTTCTTGTTCTGTATCATATTGCAACAGCAATTTATATAAACAAGAAATTTCATGTTTTCCCTCTTCTTTTATTATTTTCTCAAATGCCACATCACTTTTTCCTATTCCTTGTGATTTCTGATCTATCTGGAATCATTCTTTTAATCGACGATATAAAAACTAGTTACATCTATAGTTCTTTTTAAGAAGTTCTGTTTCTGTTTTTAATCTTCTTCGACCATTTTCCATTAAGGTAATATCTTCATATGTTGGCCAATTTCTACAAGACATTTTTTCATTTTTAAATACAGTGGTCCCCCGGGTTATGAAGGCAATCAGTTCCGGATTACCTTTCGTAACCCGGAAGCTTTCGTTTCCTGGGGGACCGCTAAAATCAACGGACCGCGTGGCCATTTAAAGGGGCCGCGCGGCTTTTTTCGCTTCGTATCCTGGGGGATCTTTTGCATCCCGAGGGATAGGAAGCCGGTCCGCCGCCTTTCGGATCCCGGGGTTTTCGCAACCCGGGGGATTCGTAAGGCGGGGGACCACTGTAATGCTTCATTTATTGATGTCCATAATGGTACTTTTGTGATCCAAAATTTTTGTTTTCTGCCACTTCAATCTTATCCAATCCAATACCCAGCTCATCACCGATCCTTGCTAGTAAAGTTTAAAGTTAGGTAACGCAACTCCACCTCTTTCTACTAGATCATTTAATAACTTCATTTTAATTCTTGGTTTACTGTCATTCCAGATAAATTTAATCAAGTCTTTATTCCATGTTCTAAAAGGTATTTCATTTGTTATGAAAATTTTGACAAATTTTGAAACAAATACATCATTTTTGGTAACACCATCATTTTTATAACTGAAATTCTTCCCATCCATGACATTTTCAATTTCTGCCATCTACTCATTTCTCTTTTAATTTCTTTCCATACTTTCTCGTAGTTGTTTTTAAAAAAATCAGTATTTTGAGTTGTTACATCAATACCCAAATATTTAATCTTCTTACTCAGCTGGAATCCTGTTTTGAATTTAATCTTTTGCTTGTCTTTTTCTTGAATATTTATAGTTAGGATTTGTGTTTTATTTTTATTGATCTTAAAACCGGAGACTTCACCGTATTCTTCCATTTTCCTTATGAGTAAATCAATATCTTCTAATGGTTTGCTCAGGGATATAACCAAGTCATCTGCAAATGCATTGATTGTATATTCCCATCCTTTTATTTTCACTGCCTTAATATTCCTTTCACCCCTTATCTGTGATAACAGTAGTTCAAACGTAATTTAGAAATAATAAAGGAGATAATGGACATCATTGATGAACTCCCATTTGGATCTTAAAAGTTTCTGTCCATTCCCCATTAATTATTATTCTTGCTTCTTGGTTATTATATATTTTATTCATCCATACTAGAAAATTATGACCAATATCCATTTCTTCTAATACTTTCTTCATAAATGTTCAGTTTACCTTGTTGAATGCCTTTTTGGCATCTAAAAAGATTAAGAGCAATTGTTTGTCAATATTCTTTTCATGGTATTCAATTAAATTTAGTATTGTTTTTATATTTTCTTTTATTAGTCTTTTAAGTAAAAATCCATTTTGATCTTCATGTATATAATCTTTAAGAATGTCTTTTAGTCTTTCCGCCAATATGGATGTAAATAATTTATAGTCAGAGTTTAATAGTGATATTGGTTGATAATTTGCTGGATCAGTTACGTCTTTATTATACTTGGGTATAACTGTTATATTAGAACTTTTTCATGTAGGCGGTACATTATCCTCTATGATACCATTCAATGTCTTGAGCAGTGGTTTCAGTAATTGTTGTGTAAATGTCTTATAAAATTCTATAGGATATCCATCAGGTCCAGGTGCCTTTCCAGATTTCCCTCTATTTATTGCCATTAGTAGTTCTTCTGTCAATATAGGTCTATTCAATTTTTCCTTATATTTATTGGACAATTTCAGGATTTTACATTTTTGCAAAAAATAAAATAAATCAACTTTCCCTTTTGTTCAATGAAGAGTTTCTATATAAATTAGAGTAGAATCAGTGGAATACTTGTTTAATTTTATTTGTTTCATTCACTAGTTGATCTCCCATTTTGATTTTTACCATCGTCCTTTTCTTCTTTTCTTTCCTGAGTAGGTAGGCCAATATCCTACCTGGTTTATTTGCATGCTCAAAATATTTTTGTTTTACATATTTTATTTTATTTTCAATCTCTTCCATTGTTATTTGCGATAATTGTTTCTGCAAAAGTTGTATTTCATTAATTTTTTCTTCATTCTGAAGATAGATTTTAAGATTTTTTTTTCTTTTCAAGATTTCATTTTTTATTTTATTGGTGATATTCTCTTTATTCTTTTTTAGTTCGGAGCTTTTCTTAAGCAGGAATCCTCGCATCACCGCCTTAAAACTATCCCATACTATTTCAATCAGTACCTCATTGTCCATGTTTTCTTTAAAAAAGAAATTTATTTCCTCTGATATTTCCTTTATTAGTACCAAATTCCTCAATAGGTTTACATTTAATCTCCAATGATATTGTTTTTTAGACAAGTTCATCTTCATCAACACTGGGTTGTGATCTGACCATGTCTTAGGCAGTATGTCAATTTTCTTAATCTTGGGACATATATGTGAGGAGGTAAAAAGAAATCAATTCTAGACCATGATTTATGTCGATTGGAGAAAATGTGAAGTGTTTTGAGTTTCCATATTTAAAGCACCATGTGTCTTGAATTTCCAAGATTTCCATTAGTTCAAAAAATTCCTTGGGCAATCTCCCTTGATTTTTCTTTGATAGTCTATCCTGTTGTGGATCTATCACACCATTCCAGTCTCGACTCAATATCAAGTTGCCCTGGCTGACTTCTTTCAAAATTTCTATCATATTTTTATAAAATTGTCCTTTATTTTCTAACGGTCCATATATTCCAACACAGAGGTATTTTTCTCCTTCGATTACCGTCTCTATCATTATATAGTTGCCTTTAGAGTCATATTTAATTTCTTTGGCTTCGTATTTTGACATAACATATCACTACGTCTTTTCTTTTTGTTTCTGATGCTGAAATAAATTCAAGACCAAGTTGGAGGTTTCTTAGGTGTTTAATATCCTTTTTCCTTATTCTTGTTTCCTGTAAACAAACAATATCCAGTTTCTGTTTCTTGAAGAGTATGAAAGATTTTTTTTTCCTTTTCTGTAGTGTATTCATTCCTTGTACATTCCACGTCAATATTTTAAGTTGGTCCATTTTTGTTTCTTATTATTATTATTATTATTATTATTAAGTCTTATTCTTCTTCCACTTCGTCTTCTTCTCCATCTTTTTCTTCTGGACTTTCTTCTCCTTCTCCCAAGTCTTCTTCCTGTTTATCTCCTCCCACCACTCCTTCCTGATCTTCCACATTAGTTTCTATTTCTTCTCTTTGTATCTCCTCTTCTTTTGCACTGTCTCCATCTTTTAAGTTCTCTCCCCCTTTCTTCATCCTTCTAGTAGTCACTTGTAATGGTTGTATTTTCTCTTTTTTTCCTGTTGTAGATTTCGATTCTTCCTGGTCTTTACTTAAATCCTTCTGCTGTTTTTGAGATTTTTTTGGTTTTTGCATGTACTGGTCCATAAATCGTTTAGCATCTTCCAGTTTTGTTATTCTATTTTTTTTCTTCCAGTATTTCCCATCTATATGGAATGTCATCTTGTTTTACTTGAGTTGTTAAAAATTGATAATCCATTCTCTTACGTAACAATCTTATCAGTATGTCTTTAAAAACCTTCAGCATTGTCTCTTGATATTCCAAGGGAGTCTCATTGTGTCTTTGTAGTGGGCTATCTCTTATTCGCCGATGAAGGAAGTATACAATCACGTCTCTCGGAAAGTCTCTTTGTGTAGCAATTGGTGAGTTCACTCTAAACAGCCTGCCAATTTCATATTCCATCATTATATTGTCCTTGTCCAAGCATTCTGCCAAAACCGGGACAATTTTAAACATCAAGTCTTCATCGTTTTCTTCCGGACTTAGTTTTGAATAACAGCATTGTACTGTTAGAGCATGTATTTCAGGAATCCATTGCAGAAAGAACCTTATAGTATGCATAAGTTCCATTATTTCCCAATAACAGAGAAACATGGAAGAACTTGAACGTTTTATAATGATTATTTCTTTTCCCCCACATGTAGAGAGGATATATTCTTCAATACTATTCAATATTAATTTTAACAGATTTATCTGTGATCCTGGCTTTCTGCACACCATTAAGTCTGAAATTTTTAGTTTACTTAGAATTGTATCACACTGAAATAAATAGAACATACTTCTGACCAATAACAACAAGAAAGCTCAGATTACTTTCTAAATTCTGTTCTTGCCCCTTGAAAATATTTATTGAAAAATAAAATATGCTTTAATATAAGGAGAAAAAATGTCTGTGAGCTGAGGCTGGCCAAGGAATGAATAAAATAATTCTCGAATTAAAAGAAAATAACAGGTACTGGCTAGAATTAAAAGAATCGTACAATTTAATTCAACACACCCAAGAGGATGTTAAGTTTGTGTTTCTTGAACTACAGCCCATCATGTCTTAAGATAGACCAGATCAGAAAGGGAGGTAACTTCCAAAAACAACTTGTATGATATTATCCAGATGCCTGCTGTTCAAAAGAAAACAAGTCCACATACCGACTGGAGATTCTTAGTCCTTTGGGATCTTTGAAATAAATTGTTTGGTTATCTGCTGTTTCTTAATAGTCAAACTTATGCCTAGTCAGTACTTCCATGTGAGACAGTTTGCTTATGCTGTAAAATGACATGTTGATTATTAAGTAACATTTCTGCAAAAAGTTAAACTTTTAAATATATGCTGATTACAGAAAGTTATGCTTTTGATTTGACATGGCATCTGCTGAATCCATGAGCTTTTCTAAACAGTAAAAAAGCCCACAAGCTAACAAATGACTTTGACAGCTTCTCTTTACATTTTCCTAAGCATACACGATGTCCATGCTGACTTTTCCACCTGTTTTGTAGATGTGAAGGTTTTACTAATAGGATTCAAATACTAATCTAGAGATCATTGCAAATCCAAAATAATAAACAGGCAGCTGTCTGCAATAACATTTACATATGGGGTAATTTAAACTTACAGTTGTTGGATGTGGGGTAGAATTTTGCCGATAAAGAAATTTCTTTCTCACAAAAGTAATATACAAGATGAGTGGGACATTCATCTGTTTTGACATAAACAACCTCAGATATGACAGTTACAGCTGTCCAAGGAAAAGTAGAGTGGTTTTATTTTCCCCATAATGTGTACAAATGAAAGCAGGATATTAAAAAGTAGATTTTTTTTTTGGCCATTACAGTAGCATGGGGAGTGGTCATAGATCAGCAGTAGAGCAAGCATGCTTTATTTTTGTGGGGTTTTTAAAGGTTATGTGACCATGTTATAGAAGAGTTTGTTCCTGACGTTTCACCAGCATCTGTGGCTGGCATCTTCAGAAAATGCTGGCATGGAAGTGAGTGGAGTATATCTATACTGTGTGATCCTGGGTTCGGAGGAGTGATTTCCATGTTAATCTGTGTACGATGCTATTATTTTGCTAAAGGGCAGCACAGAATTTTTCAAGAATAAATAACAAAGGAGGAAGTTGAAATCACAGACTGTGAAAGGTGTCTAAATTTGCAGTTTACCTGATGTTCATTTTTTAAAACCCATATATTTCTGTGTCCTAATACTGTCTTTTGCAGTGGAGGGGTAGGCATCCAAAAAGACCATAACACAGTGTTGGAAGTAAAAGGCCACAACTTTATTAACAGCAAAACAAAAGCTAGGGTTGGCCCAAAGCATGAGGTCTGGATCTGGCACAGCAAACAACACCCCAGCTGATTGATCCGAGGTTGCTTGGAACGCCAAGCATCGGGATGACATCGAGGCAACAAAACACTCTCATGCAATTCCACAATTGCGCAACAACAGGTAACATAAATAAGCCTCTAGTCACTGGGAGTTAAATAAGATGTGGCCCCCACATGCCCTGACTACTCCCGGGTCCAAAGGACTCCTGATCCAGTGCTAGATAGCCCTGGAAACCACACCCCCAGATCAAGAACCTATGCTGCTGCCCAAACAAAGGGGGAGGGGAGAGCCAAGCTAGTAATGGCACCAAGTAGCGCAGCACAAGGCCTTAAATATGCCTCTCCTCCAATGAGGTGCCTGGAAACATGGAGGCACTGTCTCTCCAGGCCCCTCGCCCAATTAGGCTGTGCCTAGCCGTCCAGGGCATCCAATAGTGGAGCACCTCCGCTCACAGGGAAGCCAGGGACTTATAGTCACGGTGCTGAGTGGAAATGCCTCCCCTTCCGCCCCAATGGGCCAATGATGGGCCTTCCCACCCATGCAATGCCTGCTGGGGCAGCAGGAGGCTCCGCAAACACAGAAGTGATGGGCACCGGCCCACCACACAATTGCACTGGCCTGTTTAGTCGGGCGGCACCATTTAATCCTCCCAATTGAGTCTCATATATCAATAAAATATAACCTGCTATTTCAATTACCATTGGGACTTCAATGACTGTTTTGACGTGACAGTGAGTCTGGCAATGCTTCCAAGTGAGTCAGTTCTCCAGGTCATACCTTCACTGCTGCTATTGGTCTAGTTGCCTTGGTGTTGTGCCCCATACAGTCTTGTAAACATCCTCTCTGCCAAGCCTAGGGATGGATGAAAATTTTGTTCAATATTTTTTCAAATAAATAAATAAGAATTTACCAAAATGCACACATTTCTTTCAAACTAGTATTTGCTAAACTGAGAATAGTCTAATCCATTGTATTCCCCATCACTATATATAGATGTGAGAGCTGGACAGTGAAAATAAGCCAATAGAAAGAAAATAAATGCATTTGAGATGTAGTGTTGGAGAAGAGTACTGAGGATACCATGAATAGCCAAGAAGACAAACAGATGGGCTTTAGAACATGTCAATCCTGAACTCTATCTGGAAGCCAAGAGGCTGTGCAGACCAGCAAGAAAAGCTGGCCTGGGGAGGAGTCGTGGTGTAGCATCCATATGATGCATGTCCTGGCTCTGCCCCCAGGCCAGTGTGATGCCGCATGCTGTATGACATAATGCCCTGTCTCATGACACTCTTCTGGCACTGCATCTACATGACACAGTGCAGAGGGAGTGCCTAAAAACTGCAGCCTCGCAGCTGTCACGCCAATTGCATTTTGTGGCTCCTTTTTGTGCCCTGCAAAGACCAGATTGAGGCTGTGGTGTGGGGTTGCCATGGCCCCAATCTGGCTGTAAAAGGGGTGGTTTGTATCGCTCCAAAGAAGATTAAATTGAGGCTGTTGCACTTTAGCCACATTGTGAAGAAAAATGAATAATTAGAAAAGGCAATGAAGCTAGGAAAGATGAATGGCAACAGAAAGAGAGGAAGACTACATGCCAAATGTTTAGACCTGATCAGGAAAGACATGAGCCTGGACCTGCAAGACCTGAGCAGAGAGGCTGAAGAGGGGGGTGGAGGGGATCCTGGAGATGTCTCATCCACAGGGTAACTATGAGTCAACATCAACTCAAGGACAGTTAACAATTACAAACAACAAACTTTCCAGTGAGTTTTATCCCAAAGGGAAAAGTTCAAGTCCAGTTGTCTGAGTCATGCTGGGTTAACAAACTGGATAGAGTAAGAAAAGTACAATTGGCAGTTAGTTTTACTAGGGGAACCAGCTGTCATGCAGTAATAGCTGCTTCTTTAAAGAAAAAAAATTTAAAAAGCATCTAACCATTAAAAATGTTGAAAACATCTAACTGTCTTGAAGTCAAAATCAGACTATATAAATTAGTTTTATATAAGGAATAACAAGCTTGCTTATAATTTTAAGTAAATATCATCCATTTCCCCTATACTTATAATAGCGTATAATTGCATCACTGAGCTATGAGGCAATAAGTTATTGAACTATAGAACATTAAGCCATAAAGAACTAAGTCACATTTTTATTAGAGCAACATTTGGGTAGCAAAAAGTAGGATTTCTAAGCACAGCCCTCTCCATTTTATATATGATTGTATTCTGATAAGATGGGGGTTGATTTTACTCTGATCTGACTCTGATAGGCCAAATTTTCACATATGTTGGCAGCGTGATATTTCCTTTTATTGGTGAAGTCATAACAATTTGAACTCCAGTTCACTGGGACAGAACGTTACAAGCCTCCACACTATCTATAGAAAAAAATGTGCCATTCCAAAGCAAGGATTTTACATTTCAACATGACTCACATACAGATCCAGAGAGTGACACAAAAGTAATATGTGGAATATATGAGTTTTCTTCACAGTTTCTGAAAGCATTTCTACTTTTGCTTAAACGTAAGAGTGTAGACATTTCAAGAAACCATGCCTTGATTAAAAATTGATACAGCTAGCACTGACAATTGAAATAGACCTGTCTATGGTTTCCCAGAAGGTCATTCTGCTGGACAATACAGCAGCTTCTGCAACTGTTCTCACTATTATTTTGTCTATTTGGGATAAGATGCAAAATTAGGAATTCATGAGCCCGAAACAGATGGGCACTAAGAGGCACCCCCATCACGTGCTAGGGGCAGAGCTTACACACACTTCGCAACCCTAGCACGTGACGGAGACATTGTCGCTGCAGAGCACCATTTACATGGTGATGCATAAAGGAGCTGGGTTTTGGTGCTCCTTTTTTTGCTTTTTTTGCACCATGTAGTTGCTGCGGTGATGGTATGCAGTAAAAAGAGGAGACTACAGACCAGCCCTTTTGGGGAGGTCTATAAAGCCCCATTTTCTTTCTTTTCCTGCCAGCTTACTTCCTCTACCTGTACCAATCTTTTATGCACAGATAGCATCATCTGCTTCAGCCAGAGTTAGTCAAATCACTGCCCTTTCTTGTACCAAAAGAACTAACGTCAGGCTGACTTCTTTCTTTCTTTCTTTCTTTCTTTCTTTCTTTCTTGCCTCTTCCATGTGATCTATCTCTCTCTCTCTCTCTCTCTCTCTCTCTCTCTCTCTTCATGGAGGAGGATATGCATGCCTTCCTACTATATTCTAGAATAGTTCAGCAAGGATCAAGCTGTTATATTTAAGGGATGGATTTATTTAACAAATATTCCTCCTTTTGAGGATCCTAAAACCTATTTTAGGAAATTCAAATTTGCAAATTCATGCTGTAAAGATGGGTACTTTCAATATTGCTGAAAAAAATGCTCTCATATTTTTAGAGCATCTAACTTTCTTTCCAATAAAAACCCTTTGCATATAACCCATCAAACACATTCCACTACTGATTCAGGCCTCAAAACAGGCAAATAATATGCTTTTCAAAAATAATTTAGTATGTTGCACATCATGTAAAAATTGGGTTGGATTTCACAAGGGATAGAGCCAATTAAAATCCATTCCAAAAGCCAAATTTGTAATCTGTGAGTAAAGAATGAATCGATGGATCTTCCAATTACTCTCATCCATGCTTACTCATTTAATATTAAGTGTTGTGTTAGGGAGACGCATAACTTTTCTAAATACATATTAAACCTGATGATAGAAAGTAAATGCTGAATAGGCTGAATATGGAAAGAGACAATCTCTTGTGGCTTCACACTTATTAAGATATTGTTTGAGTATATTAATCTTACTCCTAAACTTCTAGCAAATACACCAATGGTCTCAATAATATTGTAAATGTCCTTGGAGTTAGAAAGACAAAAAGAAATCATGGCCTTCTATTGGTGGGGTTAGCTATCCCCAATGAACCTCTAAATATTTTCCACAGAGTTAATTTACTAAGGTGCTTTAAAAAAACCCTTCTAAGTCTCATTTTGCTGAACATTCTCCCTTTGGAAAAGTGATCAGTAAATCTACCAAGATACATAGCTTTAAGTGGTCTGACATTACAGTGTAGTGTTTTCTTGCACTTATAAATTCTGTTGATCCCTTGTTCAGTCTTTATACAAGATGCATTTCCTTGGGAAATCCTTTCTACTTTATTCCTCCTCTTTCAATGCCATCCAGATTCTTCCCCAATTTGTTCCTAACACTCATCCAATCATTTCCTGAACTACATTATTCTTTAGATCCTTTTCAGATCTCAAATTTTCAGGGTGTAGTAGGCAGGTACATACTCCCAAAGCTTTCCAAACATATATTTTCCTAAGTGTTATAGCACTGTTTACACAATGCCTTAAAAGCTTTATGGCTGTATTATCAGATTTTGAGACTTTAAGGCCTGTTGTCTCTGAAGCAGCTGCTGGAGGTCACTCTGTCCCCCCCCCCCAAGTCTTTCATAGTGTCCCCCTCCCTGCTCAAACTCAGGAACAACAGTTTTAAAGACACAATCACTGTATCCCCTCCCCCCCATGTTTCTTTCTGCTTTGGTTTAGGAACCTTTGTTACAACATTAATGTGTTGTCCATATACCTCAGAATTGACTTTTTTCATTGGAAGAGTGTCTCTTAGGCCTAATACAGATGGCCCAAAAGGACCCTCTGTGGGGCGTGATTAGGGTCAGGGAGTGCGCAGCATCTGCACGCTCCCTAACCCTAGCACATATGGACGGCACCATTTTAAAATGGTGCCTTCCATATGCGCATGCCAGAATGGTGTCATGGCATGCACCGTGTTTATACGACACGGTGCATGCCTGATGTCATGGTGTTGCAGGAGGGTCCCTAGGGCACCCTTTCTACGGCATCAAAAAGAGGCTCCAAAATGGAGCTCCTTTTTGCTGCTTGTCCTTGGTGCAGCCTTTACACAGCTGTGCCAAGGACCCCGAGGGGAAAGGGGCTGTGGCGGCAGCCCCTTTCTCTCCTCGGGAGTGTCGGGAATGGCAGGGTGCAGCAGGTGCCCAGGGCACCTGCTGCACCCTGCTTCAAGCCATAGAGAAGTGGCCATTTGCCACTTCTCCATGGCCTGGAGAAGCAGTGATTGGGGCCTCTGGCACTGCTGTTGAGGCAGCTCTGGTCCCATTTTGGCACTTCTCTGGGTGCCTACAGGCCGCCCCTTTTGGGCTGTCTGTACAACCCAAGATCTTTCCAGCCACCAGCTATTTGATCCTTTTAATAACCAAAGCATAGCAATAGAAAAAAGGAAATGTTCCAGTGTAATCTTAACTCAAATGAGCTAGCTGTAGAAGGTTAGCATTAGTTCTATGAACAGAAATGCCCTTCTGCTTTGGCCATTTTACATCAGAGATTTGCTGACAATCCAGTCTGTTGGTACAACTTATGTGCTGACAGATGAAGTGGGGGTGGGGGGTGGAGGAGACAAGTGACAAAGAAACTGATGTGAAAGGTGAACTATACCAGATCCAAACATTCCCTGGTCCAGACGGTAGTCCTAAAGTCTAGGAGATGTTTGGATACAATTCAGCTTCAGCTAAAGCTCAGATCCCATGTATGGATTAAACCAGAATCCAGAAACAAATTAGGATGATTCAGATGCATTTGAGAGTTTTCTTAACTGAAGTGGAACCCTAAAGTACTGGGGCTGTCTAGTAGGTTGAATCTAATTATAAGATTGTATGTACAACACTGTGTAAATTTACAGCACTATATAAATCATCATCATCATCATCAATCTCAATATCCCTGGAGAGTGTTCAGTATTCATTTTAGTTTGGAGGGACAGCTTGTGTTATCCCAAAAATGATATTTTTTCCTCAAGTATCTCATACAGGGAATACCTCTTGGTGGAGTAAAAGACAAGGAAATGGGATATGAGTAGGAAGTATTTTTGTGATTAACAATGTTTGATTCAAATTGCAGTGACTAGTTTCACCAGGGCTTTCCAGTCCCTGTGCCTTTGGAGAAATAATGTTGAAGTAGTGTATTGCCGAACTGATTCAGTATTCAGTGCTCTCGGTTAGTTCTTTCTCCCAAGAGCAGGAATGCTAAAAGTAGACTTTTGTGGGATCTCAGAAGGTGTAACATTGAGTATCTGCTTCAAAAATGCTGAATAAACATGTTATTTTCTTCTGTCTGTCATTCACCCCTATTCTGCTCTACTTTCTGTAGATTAATTTTCTGCCAACTGAGCAGAAAACCACCACAATTAGTCTTAAATGGTTTTCCATCCATAATGATACCCTAGATCCTGCACTTACTCTCCTGAATGCTTCTTGCAGAAGTGTTTCTGGAAATATACCATCTGTGAAATATACCATTTTCCCATAACTTGCCAAAGAAAATCAGGCACATCATTCCCCCACCTAGGTTGAACCAAAAGGGCTGTATTTATCCTTCTGAAATTTTGCATATATGACAGATTCCGTCCCCTTAAATATTTGTCATCCAGTCATGACAGGCATTTTTTAAAAGTGATAGAAATTTGTTGTTTTCCAGTAATAATCAATCAAATGTTTTGAAATGGAAAGTGCTTATAAGATGAGGTTTCTGCTCTGCAGTTACATTATGTCAATCATACATGTTTGCAGGAAGATGTCACCTTCAGTTTGCAGCCCCTTCCCTCATGTTTGCCTACCCTCTTTCCTTCATAGATAAGGTGGGGAGGGAGAAACAGAATAGCTGCACAATTACCTTTTGATCATGACATTAGGAGTCCTCTTTCTGGAAGCACTCTGAAGCCCAATACAAACGGGTTTGTACTGTGTGGTTTGGCTGCTGCAGCATCCCTTGGGAACCCCTGAGATTTCCAAATCAAGATGTATCTGAGTTGAAGTGGGTGGTCTCTGAATTTATCCAAGCTGTACTAAGCTGTTTTCCAGACAGTTACACTGAAGTTTGAAGCAAATGTTGTTAATAATAATAACAATAATCTTTATTTCTAGCCTGCTCCTCTGTGAGTACAATCGGAGTGGGGTACAACAAGATTAAAACATACAAATTAAAACACTTCATTTACCCATTTCCAGCCACCCTCCCCTTAAAAGTAAATTAAATTAACAATAATTTAAAACCAACAAAATTAAAAACATAATTCATCCTCCATAGTTCTCAGATTGAGGAGAAAAATAGCACCAGGCAAGGGGTCAAATTCAATTTTTAGGTCTCGTTCGGAGCTGGGATCTAAGAGGTGTCAGGGAAGGCCTGCCGGAAGAGATGCATCTTCAGAGCTTCTTTAAAGCAATCAAGAGATGTTATAAGGCGCATCTCATCCATCTCATCTCATTCCAAAGCTTGGGAGGGGTCGCGGAAAAAGTCCTCTGGGAGGTCTGAGACAGCCTAGTTTTCACAGGCTGTAGCAGGTTCCTCCCAGAGGATTGGAGTGTGCGGGGGGGGGGTACATATGGGGAGAGGCGGTCCCTGAGATAAGGTGGGCCCAAGCCATGTAGGGCTTTAAAGGTTAAAACCAACATCTTGTACTGTGCCCGGAAACTAATCGGCAGCCAGTAGAGAGCCTTGAGCACCGGTGTTATGTGCTCTCTCCTTGATGTTCCAGTTACAAGCCTGGCTGACATATTTTGGACCAATTGAAGTTTCCGGGTTAAGCACAAGGGTAGCCCCATGTAGAGCACATTACAGAAATCCAGGCGTGAGGTTACCAGAGCATGTACCACAGTTTCCAGGTCCCTCATGTCCAGGAAAGGGCGCAGCTGGCGTATCAGCCGAAGCTGATAACAGGCACTCTTGACCGTCGCATTCACCTGACAAGTCATGTGGAGCGACAAATCTAGGGGTACCCCCAGACTGCGAACACAGTCCTTAGAGGAGAGTGTGACTCTATCCAGGACTGGAGACTGTATTCCCAAACCTGGTTTCGGGCCTGTGACTGTTAGTACCTCCGTTTTGTCTGGATTAAGTTTCAATTTGTTTTCCCTTATCCAATCCATTACCGCTGCAAGACAGTCATTAAGAGGAGAGATGCCATCTGAAGTCTGTGCTGATGATCTGGACATGGAGAGGTATCAGCGTACTGAGTGTCATCAGCGTACTGAAGACACTGAGCTCCATGCCTCCGAATGACCTCACCCAGCGGCTTCATATAAATGTTAAATAGCATCGGGGACAGGATGGCGCCCTGAGGGATGCCACAATTAAGCTCAATTTTGGAAGAGCAACTGTCCCCGAGCCTCACCCTTTGGGATCTGCCAGAGAGGAAGGACCGAAACCACCAAAGAGCAGTGCCCCCGATCCCTACCTCCCTCAGCCGATCCAAAAGGATGGAGTGATCTATAGTGTCAAAAGCCATGGAGAGATCCAAGAGCACCAACAGGATCACACTACCCCTGTCAATGCTCAAGCGGAGGTTGTCAGCCAGTGCGACCATGGCGGTCTCAACTCCATGTCCTGCCCTGAAGCCGGTTTGAAATGGATTGAGATAATCGGTTTCATCCAAGACAGCTTGGAGTTGGGAGGTGACTGCTCTCTCAATCACCTTGCTCAGAAATGGGAGCAAGGACACTGGTCTGTAGTTGTTCCTGTCCAGGGGATCAAGGGAGGGTTTCTTCAGGAGAGGCTTGACAGCCGCCTCCTTCAGACATGATGGGACCGTGCCCTCCTTGAGGGATGAATTGATCACATCCCGAAGGAATGTTCTCAATGAATCCCCTCCCTGGACGACCAGCCAAGATGGACATGGATCGAGGGAGCATGTTGTCTTCTGAGTACTACCAAGGAGCTTGTCCACATCATCGGTACTTACCGATTGAAACTCATCCAGTAAACTGACAGCAACGGAGTTGCTGGACACCTCGCCAATGGATTCTGACAAAACATTGGCGTCCAAGTCGTCTCTTATCCAAGAGATTTTATCTGCAAAGTAGGTGTTAAACACATCACAGCAGGCCGTCGTCAGGTCAAGTGGGGGTTCTGCGCAGGAGGAACCTGCGTCAGTTCCCTCACCACCCTGAACAGCTCTGCTGAACGGGACTCTGCAGACGCAATGCGTGCAGAGCAGAAGAGTCTCCATGTTGCACGCAAAGCCTCCCGATAGGCGCGAAGATGCTGCCTATGGTGAGTTTTCCGCCACTTGCGCTCTAGTTGTTGTCCAACCTGCTTCATCTCCCTGAGTTCATCTGTGAACCAGGGTTTACGATTGGGAGCGGGCTGGAGAGGACGCTCGGGGGCGATCGCGTCGATAGCCTTGGGAAGATCGGTGTTCCAAGTATTCACCAAGGTTTTGACTGGATCACCGGCGTTACCAACCATTAATCCCTCTAAGGCCTTCTGGAAACCAATTGGATCCATTAGCCTTCGAGGGTGGACCATTCTAATGGGTCCACCACCCCCGGGGGGACAGAAAGTGGCTTTCAGTTCCATCTTGATCAGGAAGTGATCCGTCCATGACAGTGCGGAGGTTTCGGTTATCTCCGCCCACGGATACTCCTGTTCCGTACTAAAAATTCTATCGAGTGTGTGACCTGCACAATGGGTGGGCCCGTTGACCAATTGGGATAGGTTCATGGCTGTCATGGATTCCATGAACTCCCGAGCTGCTCCAGATAGATCAGAAGGGTTGGTCTCCAGAGGGATGTTGAAGTCACCCAAGACCAAAAGTCTGGGGGACTCCAACAGCAACTCAGAGACCAGCTGAGTCAGCTCAGTCAGGGAGTCTGTTAGGCAACGGGGTGGCTGGTAAACCAACAAAATCCCCAAGCTGTCCCTGGTCTTCAGGATAAGGTACACACACTTGATGTGGACTGTTTTCCAGACAGGTTTCCTGATCAGAGTTAGGTTGGTCTTATGGACTATGGCCACACCACCACCCCACCCACTTTCCCTTATCTGCTCACTGACTGAGTAACCCGCTGGGAGAGCCTATGCCCATGTAGCAGCACTGGCATCTCCCAGCCAGGTCTCGGTAAAGCATGCCAGGTCGGCTTGTTCATCCACGAGAAGATCGTGGATGATGTGGGTCTTACCTTTGGCCGACCTAACATTGCAAAGGAGCAGATTAAGGGATTGTGGAACGGTTGGTACGCTCTCCACATTATCCTGGGAAACAGAGTGGACTGAAGAGGGGATAGATATCAAGTATCGATCCCTTCTTCTTTTGTAACATGTCTCCACTCTGTTACTGCCGTACCTTCCATGCCCCCACACTACCTCAATACCCGCCCCCCGGCTATACCCAGCTCCATTATCTGATGATAAATATAAGTAATCCAGTCAAAGTTCCTATCCCACAGTGCGTAGATGGTGTCAAGCAAACCATAAATGGGTGTTGACTGCTGTCTTATCTAAATGGAACCCTTTGCTGTAGCATTGGTACAAGGACTAAAAAGCAGAGACATATGTTGCTGCTAGAGTTAGTAGTCAATAATTAGTCCTCATGGCTGTCATTGCCATATGCTATGAAGTGGGGGAGGAAGACTTGAGAGAGCCCAATAATAATCTGGTGACTTCTCACGTGGCCCGCACAGCGCTGTTGCTGAGGGGAGGGTGGCTGAGATAGGCCCAAGATGGTCCGGTCTACCCACTCCCGCTGCTCCACCGCACCGCGCCGACCAGGGAGGACACTGGGGCCTTCAGAGGCCTGATGGTGGGGCTTTTCCTTCCTCCTCCCGCTGCTCGCGCGGGCTAGATTAAAGGGCTAGATGTCTTGGCCTCTCTCTCCTCTCTGCTGCAACTGCTGCTGGTGGAGGAGGATGGCTACTGGGCCTCTTAAAGGGCTAGATGTCTTGGCCTCTCTCTCCTCTCTGCTGCAACTGCTGCTGATGGAGGAGGATGGCTTCTGGACCTCTTAAAGGGCTGGATATTCTGGACTCTCTCTCCTCTCTGCTGCAACTGCTGTTACCAAAGTACACCCCTACAAGTAGAATGTAGAAGTAAAAGTAGAATGCTTTTACAGCTATCATAATGTGTACTGTGTGGGGGAGTATGGGCAATCCCTGCAAGATGCTTTGTATTGGGGAGGTGTAGTGGTCTGTCACTGTTGTTCCTTCATGCTATCAGAATGGGGCCTTCTTCAATTTTCTGAAGGAGAACTTGCCTTGATTTTGCCTAAATAATGTACCAACCTAAATGTCTCTAAACACTTGTACAGAAATATCAGCTTGAATAAAGGCCTTGAAGTGGTGGTAGGCTCATGGATAGCACCTGTGGAGATACCTACCTAATTGATGGCCTTGAAGCAATGTGATCCTAATTGTGACAGACCAGGGGCTGGGTTGGGGTGTCCCACTCCACCCAATACCCCCACTTAAAAGAATGGTGCAGGTGCCAACAGAACAGGGTGCTGGTGGTGTCCCAGAATGGTTGGAAACAGCATGGGAGAGATGGCATGGTGGGACCTAAGAGTAAGGGGTGGGGCTTTGGGAAATGGCAGGGAAGTTAAAAGGGAGAGAGAAATGCTTAGAAAAGAGGAGGCAGAGAGGAGCTGGGGGGGGGGCAGATGATTGATGTAGCTCAAGGAAAGGGTCAGAGCACAAATGAGTGGCTAGACACCAGGACAGGGCTGAGGAACAGAGCTGGGCAGAGGCCAAGAGCATGGAAGACAGAACCCAAGGGAAAAGAGGGTCAGTTGTTGGCAACCAGGAAAGAAGGTTGGAAGAGTTGAGATGCAGGAGGGATGGGGTGTGTAAAGAACAACAGGAAAAAGTGGCTGGGTTACCAGGTGACTGGAGGAAGGCCACAGGAAAGGACCCTTCCATCCCTGGATTTGGTAAATAAGGAGGCACAGGGAGTTCAGGAAGGACTGGAAGGAGAAAAAGATGGTGAGAGTCAAAGGGTGAGCTAGCAGGGAGATACTATAGATGGGGGCTTACCCAACCAAACTACAGAGGAGGGAGGATCTCAGGAGAAGGAAACAAAAGCAGCTGGGGAAGGTATCTGAGAATGAGGGGGAATGGTGGAGTGTGGGATGAGGTGTGGAAGCAATGAAAAGGCTGAATGGGAACAGTCTGAGAAGGTGATAGGAGCCCCAGGAAGAGGGTGTAGTCTCTTGTTCCTCTGGGACAGGGGAAGTCTTGCCCCCCTGAAGAACTTTGGTGTTTATATAACCTGGAGATACAGTGAAGTTTTTCTCTTTCAGGCTGTGCTAACTCTCACCTTCAAAACAAAACAAAAAAAAAAGGATTGTTTGTGACTGCACACCTGACTCTGCCTCTTAAAATGTATAGATCCCCAAGGAAGGACTGGTTCTAACCTGCCACAGCCAGGGGATGGGCCACACATGGTCTATCCCAGGTGTAGATAAATGCCAAGTCATTATGAAACAGACAATAAAAACCTATAAAATACCTGAAATATGGACACAGGATTTTAGCTTCAGCATGGACCTTCAAGCTTGAGGTGCTATGCCTTTTGGTGGCTACATGGGGTTCCCCGTACCTCTTCAGGGCTCCAGCTGAACAGAGGTGTTTGCTTGATATGATGTATGCATATTTTGTTGTTTAACGTATTAAATGCATAATAAATCTTACAGCTTAGCAACCACAGTGGGTATTTTGTATTGCTTCCTAATCCCAGAAAAGAACCTCCTTGCCTTTGGCAGGACAGTGGTCTGCAGGATCTTATTTCCATTTCTGGGCCACTCACAATAATTTAGTTGCAATCGCATAGAGTATTCCCTTGTAAGAGGCCATACATATCTTCAGTGTTATTATTCTACATCTCCTGTCTCTAAAAGTGCTTTTTAGAAATGAATCCTTACAGTCCAATGAATGTATTTGATTAAGTTGTTATGTTGCTATGTATGTGATGCATTGGTCCCATGGGTGGCAATATGATGGATAGTTTCCTAACATTTATTACGATCTCACCAGGAGCCTTTTTCTTGTAGTTGCTGGGATGCTTTTTACATACTGCTTAATTTTTCTTACCTGATCATCAATGTCAAAAACATTGACTTCAAGTGAGGATACGTTTGGAGATATTTCTATAGAGCCAAGTGACAGCATGGAGCTTTCCATTCAACCAGACTCTTCTTCAGTTTTTGTAGTTGTTACCATATTAAGGAACACAACTATAATAAACATATGCAGTAAATCACATAATCACACAAAAAAACTGTGAAGAGACAAAAAAAGTATTTGAAGGGATTTCAAGAATTCATGTTCTATAATAGGATATGGCTGTGTTCTGTAATGGATCCTTTTAATTATTATTCTCTTGAAAGATCTGATCATCCTTGAATGAAATTAATTCAATCCTGAGTTTCCTCCTCAATGATAGATAGGATGGGAGAATGAACTTTGCTTAAATATTTTGAAAATGCCTTACAAAAACCTTGTAAGACTAGTAGTATTATCCATATATAAGAGTGGGAAAAATGCAGCGATGGAGTACTGAAGCTCAAAGATACTTAGTTATTCAATGAAGACCATCCAAAACGCTTAAAATAATAATAATAATATAATAATACATTTATACCCCGCCTCTCTGCACTCAGGCAACCAAGGTGGCTTGGTTTTTGCTGTTAACCACAGTATAGGGTCTGCCCAGATGTTTTCTGAATAAATGGTATGCAATAGTAATTTCTGGAGGAAAAAAAATGAGCTTTAAAAAGATGATGTGATTTATTTTTAACAAGCCTTTAAAATTGTTTTTCCTTAGAATTTATAGGGGTGTGTACATTTTGTGTCTGTAGTCCTCCAGATCCCAAGCCTTCTAAATTTTCCCTTCCTCTTTAGGAACACCCTCAAATCTTTTGGTTTAATAGCAGCTACTTTGGCTTGTGATCTTGAAGTCTCTCCATTTTGATTTATTTAACCTCCTGTTAAAACTTTGTTGTCATTTAGCTTTAAATAAATCTTTTAAAATTCCTTGGCATTATAGCAAAGTATACATACCTTACTTCTGAGAAACATGCAAAAAATGTTCTGTTACTTTCATATTGATCAAATTTGAATAGTAAGTCTACACGAAAATATCAGGATGATACAATTCATGGTTATGAGAAGACAGCTTCAGCTATGTCTTTCTGTCCAGTAACTGCTTTTGGATTGCAACCTGGAATTCCTTAATTCCTGGAATTCCCTTCTCAGGGAAATCAATTTTGCTCCTCCCTTTCTATAATATAGATGGGTTCTAAAGACCTCTGAAGAACTATTGCATTTGCTGACACTATTTTAGTACTGTTTTTATTTGCTTCTGTTTCCCATCTGAAACATGTAGCAAGAAAATACCTTTACAGGGCTGCCAATGAGAAAACATAATAAATGTTTAGGAAATTGGATGAGCTATATAAATAATGCTAATGTGACTGGAATATTAGCTTCATGTTCTTTCCCATTTAATACCCAACAGTGGTTTCTTCCAACTCTACAATTCTATGATTCTAATAAGATGTGGCATTCATATACAGTAGTATGTTACTGCTTCCTCCTCGGTTGTCAAGTAACTTGAAATTTACATGGTCAAATAGCATGACATTTATCTTGTGAAAATGTTAACTTTCTCTCCAGGTCCACTACCCATGATCTCCTAGCTGGTATGCTATCTTAGAATTATTTCATCAAACGTAACAGCATTAGCTCTGACACTCCCATATTGATATAATCTGATTCTAATTTTCTGGTTTCTGAAAGTATACCAGTAGTAAATCTCTATAATAGTGGCAGTTTCAGGGCAAAAGAAAATAGAAAAGGTGATACAGAATATCTTGGGGGGAAATGGCACAATTTATTTTAATTGGCCCTATAGATATTGACCTTATGATACTTCTAATACTCATTAGTATCTGCCACACATTCACCGGTACTTTCCCGTCAGTGTAGAAAGTATTTGTGTCAAACAAAGACTTCCATTAACCATTGTATGCAAAACAAAATAAAATGCTGTACAGTAATCAATAATTTTTACATCCACTGTTAACTTTCCTAAAATGCCATTGCTTGGAGTTTCATGTCTCCTTTTGCTTAATGGCTTCAGATTTTCAGAAAGGGCTTTTAGGAACTATATAAATCAGACAGGTCCTTGGATGTGCAAATGGAAAAGGAGGGACTGTAGATAGTGGCAAAGCTCATGCTTTCTATATACAAAGTCACACTCCCAGAAGATATCACTTCCTGATATCTCTAATTACAAAATGAATAGATGTTCTTTGACAAGCTGGAACCTGTCTAGAGGAAGGCAATTAAAATGGTGAAAGCTTTGGAAACTATGTCTTATAAGGATTGGCATAGAAAGTGAGTTATGTTTAGAGAAGGTTAAGAGGTGATATGATAGCCCTGTTTAAATATTTAATATTGAGGATGGAGCAAGCTTGTTCTCTGCCACTCCAGAAACTAGGACATGTATCAATGGATTCAAACTACAGTGAGGAATTCCTGATGGTAAGACCTATTTGACAGTGGGATATGTTGGCTTGGAGTGTCCTTCTCTGGAGGTTTTTAAACAGCAGCTGGATAGCCATATATTGGGAGTGCTTTGATTGTGTATCCCTGGATGGCAGGGGTTGGATTGGATTGCCCTTGTGGTCTCTCCTAACTTTACAATTCTATGAGTCTATGATTTTATAATCTTTTCTACTGAACAGTTAGTGTATTCAGGATTGACTACACTTAGCTAGATTGTCCATCTGATCTGGTATTTGGCATCTTTTGCTGTTCCAAATGCAAGGAATGGCATTTGGAATGTTGGTCCTTTCTTTTCACCTGAATCTACACCACTTTCTTAAACAGTGCTAGTTGCCAAAGAATGTGTATGTCTGGCAACCAATAGCATCCCTTCTAACATGGAAATTGGATATTAGACAGAAGTAGTTTATGATAATTATCCACATCACTGGACCAACATAAGGTATACTGGAAATTGAACCAAGGTAGACAAACCGCTTCTGAATGAATCTTGCCAAGAAAATCCTGTTTAAGGTTGCCCTAGGGTCACCATAAACTGGAAATGACTTGAAGGCACACAAAAACAAATAATTACCACAGCACTAAATATGTGAAAGCCCATGGAAAAATTAGGATTTTTTTTAATTTTAGTTTTCCCTGAATCATGCTAAAATACAATATTCCATAATTGAGTTTCTTCCTTTTTTATTTTTTTCTAATTTTTCTCTGTCCCCCCCCCCCCCATTTTTCACAAGGGGGGAGAAAAACAGGAAGAATGGGGAAAAACCCCCAGGGAAAAATAGCATGATTCAGAAAAAACACAGGCCAAAAAATAAAATCAAAATCCCCCCTCCCATTTTTTTCCAGGTCTTCACATCTCTACATAGCACCCACTCTCTTTGTTCAGTTAATATAAATATTTAAAAATTGCTAGCAAAACTTTTGTGATTAGTAATTATTCTGGCCAAGATGGGTGCATCAAAATGGCCCTTTTGTGTTTTATGTACTTATTTTTAATGCGTAAATAAATTTATGCTTTTTGTTTAGTTTATTGTTTTAATAAACAGTGTGTGCCCGCATCATATGTGGGCATGCCATAAGCACCTTTTTGCTTATGCTGAAAGTCACACACTGGAAGAGGCAATGGTCCTCATGCTGCACTGCACTGCATGCACAAGCCCCATTGTTTTCAATGGGGCTCAGTTATACATGATATTTACCTTACGTGTGTGTGTGGGGGGGTGTCCAGAATGGATCCCATGCAGCAGGGAAGAGCACACTATATAGTGTTTTAGTTTATTTTGTGTGTGTGTGTGTGTGCGTGGCAAATGATGTGCTCTCATCCTCAGGGGAAAGCAATCGCAATCTCCTCTGAACAAATCTTGCCAAGAAAAACCCATGATAGGTTCATCTTAGGGTCACAATACATCAGAAATGAGTTGAATGTGCACAAGAACAATCACAACATATATATGAATTTGTAGGTATGGTTATCTTTCTTTTTCTTCTTTACCTTTTTCTTTTATTCTAAATAATAATAATCAATTTTAATAATAATAGATTTTATTTATATCCCGCCTCTCTGATCAACAATCGAGGCGGGGTACAACATGTTGAAAGAAAGTTACATTAAAATGTCCACCCTAATTCCCACCTCCTACCCCTTAAAAAAGGATTAAAGAAAGATTAATACTCCCAACTCCCTCAGCCGATCCAAAAGAATGGAATGGTCGATCGTATCAAAGGCCGCTGAAAGATCCAGGAGCACCAGCAGGGTCACACTACTCCTGTCGATACTCAAGCAGAGGTCGTCTGTCAGAGCGACCATGGCAGTCTCAACTCCATATCCTGTCCTGAAGCCGGTTTGAAATGGATCGAGATAAACATAAATGTTTAAGTTGATGTTGAATTACACTGTCTAAATCAAAACTAATGAAAATAATATATTAAAAAAAGATTAGTGCATCCAATCTAATATTTCACCTTGGCATCTTCAGTGTTCATGCCACATAAAACTCTTTCATCAATACCAGTTGTCAGAATAAGAACATACTTGTTGGGAAAGCTGACTTTCATGGAAACTATTTTAGTGAAACATTTTAGATGAACTCTAAAAGATTGACAAGAGTAATATAACTATAGATACAAAAGGGCTGGGTCCATGGGATGCATATGTTCCCCTGCCCTCCCATTGGAGCCCACAGAATTCCTCCAGTCCCCAAACCCATAACCTCTTCTCAGAATTTTTGCCTAAAAAAGGCTGCATGACTTACATTATTTGGTCTTCATATAGTCTTACTGTTTGGATAAGTATGATAGAGATGACAGTTAAACTGTACTAGGAACTGGGCTGGGATTTGATTTCCACTTGCCTACCTCATTGAGATGTGAGGGAAGGGGATGTTGTACCTATAACTCTGAAAGAATTTGTATAAACACTGTTTATACAAACCTGGTGAGTGAAACATGACTCTATTAGTGTACAATTCTCCTTTAGCAATAATTTTCCTATGAAACCCCATGGACAGGGTTAGGCAGGAAGGTTTCCAACTGGAAGAGCAACTGATTTGTTCCATTTCCCATAATTTTCCTCCAAGTGACTACACTTACATCATTATATGACAGATATACATAGTAATTCATAATTAAAGGAGAGGATCTGCTATTTAAAATCCCAATATTTAGTTAAAATGGTAGCTATTTTATGAATAATTATGTATGCTTATAACTTTTTAAGCTGGGAATAAGCGCCACTGAAGTCCCATTTTATTATAATGATTCATCTATAAGAAATCTCCAAGTCTAGAAAGTTGTGCCACAGTTAATAAAACCCACTGTGGAAAATAACAGAAATCACACGTCTGTTTCAGAAGATATGAAGAATTTTTTTTTTCTGTTTGGAAGAAAGTGACAAAATTTATTTCTGCCAATACTAGGCTTGGCAGTTTTAATATCTTGGAAATTCTCAATGATCTTGATAAATGCTTATGAAAGCATTGTATAATATACAAATGAGCATAGTCACATTTGAATGGCAAGCTTTCTCTTTTCCCCAAAACACCACAGTGAATATATTTTTGGAATACAGTTGATGAATAACACCTTGGAAGATTTTTTTAAATAAATAAAAGTAAAAATCATGTCCAGGAACCTACAACAGACTATAACTGTTTAATCCATGGGGCCCTGAAGGAGTTTGTTTGTCAATGTTACAAACAAAATCTAGAAATGTATATTTCAGACAGAACCTATTAGCATCCCTAAATAGCTTTGCTATTTAATTAGCTGATGGTCGCTTTAATTTTGCATCTTAGCTGAATAACAGTACCATATATACTCATGTGTAATTAACCTCATGCATAAATTGAGGACAGATTTTGGGGACAAAATTATTTATTTTTTATGACTCATGAGAAATTTGGTAACCTCCACCCACGGATACTCCTGTTCCATACTAAAAATCCCATCGAGTGTATGACCCATGCAATGGGTGGGCCCGTTGACCAATTGGGATAGGTTCATGCTTGACATGGATTCCATGAACTCCTGAGCCACTCCAGATAGGTCAAACAAGCCGGCCTCGAGAGGGATGTTGAAATCACCCAAGACTAGAAGTCTGGGTGACTCCAACAACAACTCTGAGTCAGCTCGATCAGGGAGTGTGTTAGGCAACAGGGTGGCCGGTATACTAACAGAATTCCAAACTATCCCTGGTCTTCAGGCTAATGTACGTGCACTCGAAGTGGGTTGTTTTCCGGACAGGTTTCCTGGTCAAGGTTAGGTTGGTTTTGTGGACTATTGCCACACCGCCCCCCCCCCGCCCACTTTCCCTTATCTGCTCACTGACTGTGTAACCAGCCGGGAGAGCCTGAGCCCATGTTGCAGCGCTGGCATCTCCCAGCCAGGTCTCGGTGAAGCATGCCAGGTCAGCCTGTTCATCCACGAGGAGAGCCTTTAGCTTTAATGTATAACTTTGCCCGGTTTAAACCCAGAAAACCTGACAAACATACACTGCCATCTTACTCAAATCCTTCAAAACCAATGCCTCATCACTGGAATAACATTGGTGGAATTACCTTCTCTGAAAAGAGTGGGAAAAGGTGAGAGCTTAGTCCATCATGGGACAACCTAAAAGAACCACCAACCTCCTTTATTTTCTCAGTGCTCTTTTGAAGAGAAGTGCCAAAGAGTCACCATCACCATTTTCCCATCCAGGCATTCAAAAAGACCAGAAACAGCACTGTGGCAAAGAGAGAGTATAGGGGATTGGTGCTTCTTTTATGTTTTTCTATCTCTTGTTGTTCACCACTCTAATCAAAGAAGTGGATAATTCCTTTTTTGATAAGAGTTAAGGTACAGTACTTGACCCATGGAAAAATCAACCCTAGACTTGTACATGAATATATACAGTAAGTTTAGAATCACAAGTTAGTATATTTATTTTTTTGTATTTGCTTACAGATTGCTTTGGATTGAAGAAACAGCGCCAATGTTTGGGGATTTCATTCAATATATATTAGACTCTTATCTATCTATCTATCTATCTATCTATCATCCATTTATCTATTGTCTGTCTCTCCTGAGATTTCTGTCAGACTCATCTGCCCTATCTTTGTTAGTTTGTGGAAGCAAACAACAATAAATGGCAGGATTTTAAACTAACCACCAGAACAGAAAATCAATGAGTACAATGTAAATTACCTCTTTGACATTAACAGGAAAAGTCTCTTCAGGATTATGCCAAAATAATCTAAATATGACTTGCTGACATATGTCTGATATCTGTACTTGAAAAATCAAATACTTATTTTTGAAATACAAAATGAGTACATAAAAAGTAATAATCCACAAAGCCTGAGCTCAGATGGTACTGAATATTCATGTTCTTCTAAATTTCCACTCCAGTTAAACTACTGGTTTTTCCCACTTGCCAGCTGAGTCTAGGGGTGTAATTCATCACTACGTTTCTCCTGTAAGAAGCATTATCAGCAATTTTCTTTCCTTTGTGAGGAAGTCTTTGAAAACTATACAGTTTTAGAGGCTATTCACTACTTGGGCTTTGTTTTATATGAAATTCACATATTGTTTGTTAAGCAAACAACATTTTCAGCACAGGAAACAGAATTTTATGCATGGAACATAATATTTCAAGGCAAAAAATTACTGTGCAGAAAATGCTGCTTTCTATGCAGGAAATATTGTAACTAGGAATTTGTTTTGCTTAAAATTTGTCCATGGCTGATTTGCATAAAGACAGCATTTTCTGCACAGAAACTTCTATTTTCTGCACAAAACAACCATGTGCTAATTTTATGCAGAATTCTGAATAAAATAAGTTCTGAACTCCACAGTTATTTGACAGTCCAGGATTCTTCTTGTCAAAAGACATGATTTTTTCCATGATTTTTTGGAATATTTTTGAATATTCTTTCCATTCCTAGTTGAATCCTGGTTATTATATCAGCTTATATATATACAGTTTTATGTACTATTATGTAATTCTAAATGTGTTTACTTAGAAATAAACATTCAGGCCAACTGTAATTAAGTTAAGGACTGTCTTGCTTTGTTAATACACTGTCTTTAGTTCAAAGCTCGGACTTGGCATGATCTCAGAATAAGTCAGCCCTCCATATCCACAGACTCTGCATCCACAGATTCAACCATTCTTGGTTCAATTTTTTTTTTAAATCCAAAACACAAACTTTGATTTCTTTTTTCCATTTTATACAAGGGACATCATTTTGCTCTCCCACTGTATATAATGGGTTTTTGGTATCCATGGGGGCTCCTGGAACCAAACCCCAGCATATTGGCATCTGTTTTCTTAGTAAACTTCAGCAAAAATCAACAGCTGGCTGAGAAAATAGAAAAGTTCATTTTTGTGTTTCTCTTGCTTTGTTATGTTTCCAAGCATCTTTAAACAAGAAAGTCTTCCCTTGTCTTGAAAATCCATTGCCATCAGTAAACAAACAACCATGGAAGCAAAGTCTAGAAGTATACAAGTTACCATAACAACATCTTGCTGAACATGTTCTTAAAGAAGTCAGGGCCAGTTCAAATGTTGAAAACACTTCTCTATTTGACTCCGCTTTCACCCAACCTACCCCCAGTGGGAATACAGATAGAGAGAACAGAATCAGTGACTTGAATCATGCAACCCTTACTTTGCAATAGCAGTTCCCATTACTGTGGCAATGTGTTGTCCAGGTTCCATGGTCATTTGGATATTTCAGCTCTTTCTATAATTCGCTTTGATACATGCATATGAACCCATGGGAATAGTAAGAGATGAGTAGAGGCTAGGGAAACTACATGTCTGAATTTTGCTTCTTTCTACATATTTTTAGAAGTTGCTCAACTAAAGCTATGGCTATTGGAGAGTGACAAAATGAAGCCATTACCCCTCAATAAGAATCCCCCCCTTTAGTCACCAATTTGTAGCATTGCTGAGAAATAAGACATTGAAAATTGTTCACATATATAAGCCTATATTTTTTGTGTGTGTTCATGTTCTCTTTTGTTGGAAACCTAAATTGTATTTCTAAATCCACAAGTTTTAATGGCAGAAATCTGAAGACTGAAGGAACATTTTGGGGCAGAGGATGCTGCCTTGGTTTTTCAAATCCTTTTAAACTAGTATCAAAGCAGAGAGAACATAACACTTGGTTAAAAAAAATAGAATCATGGCCTAGAACTTTACAAACTTAGTTGATTTGTTCTTTTGTATTGAACCATGGAAAATATATTGCAACCACTATCCCTTCTGGTGAAAGAATTGTCCCTCTCCTATGTATCTCAGGATTGCTACAATGTTTAGCACTGTCCTAATAAGTGAGTGTATTAGAAATAGTGAGTAGAAAGAATGTATTCTTCTCCAGAGGTATTCATTCTCATTCTAATACTGTCTCTGGACTCTGCTGGATGTTTATCCCCTGGAAGATCAAAAAGTAATAATTTGTTGTCTTGGGGGGTTTTATTTCTTAGGGAAACTCTACTAACTTATATACCTTATATATCGCACATAAATTCGCTGATGATTCTATTGGTGAGTACAGCCTGGCTGCATCCTGGCTCATAGGCGTGCTTTGACAGCCACTTTTCAAAGCACAGAGCTTTCTGAGATAAAAAAGTGGCCACCAAAGTGTGTCTGGGAGTCGGGAAGCAGCTGAGCTGTACTCAGTAAGTGGATTCGGCAGTGAATTATGTGCAGTAATTCCTGCCTGCATCCTGCGTCCCAGCTGCATCCCGTTAGGGTGCAGTGAGGTTAAATGTGAGTGTGATAAGCTCCCATCATGACTAACCACATTTTTCTTTCCTGACTATCGGGACTTGCTTTTATATGTTTCATTCTAACCTCATGCCCTCCAAATATACTTTCTATAAGGCTCATTGGACAATACACTTCTCTATCTGGATCCAGCCAGAATTTAACATCAGGTATACTATCTGGTGGTAGGTTTAATTCATATCTTAATTATTCCTGAACAAACTCGGCATTTAATATAAAAGTTAAGTCCTCCAGAATTTTAAAATTCTTTAAAAGCTGAGTGAATAATAAAATGGAAATTCACAGAAGAAAGGATGTGTATTCAAAGGTATACTTTTAAATATATTTCATACACATGGATTCTGTTTTTGACACATAGAATCCTTGATTTCATTTTAATCTTTTCCTGCTAATCAAATTCGATCCTTCATTATCCATGACCACATCAAAACACAAACCTTGACCTTTTCTAAAGTGGAACGTCCTTGTATGCTTTACACACCAGGCACATTTACTCATAATTAATTCATGACTGGATATTAAAATTAGCCAAACCTATCTAAATACAGCATGAAAGAGTTCTTTTATTAACTAATTTTCATGTTTTCTTTATCTATGTGAGCATTCACCAGATGTAATGAGTGGACACTCTGGAATCACAAGGACAATGTCATGCCATCAGACCACTGTAATGTTACTGGCCATGGATTTTCTTTTCCCATAGAAATTCAAAAACATTAATGGTTATACCATAAAACCTGTGTGAGTCCTCTTAGTGTTCAACATCCCCACAAAAAGGTTTCCCCAAGTTTCCTTCCACATGTCTGTTGAAATGTGTGGATGGCAGATTTTGATGTTCACAGAATCTGTAAAATGGTGGGAGGCATGGATTCACACTGAGCACTATGCTTGGATTCCCATCTTTTCACAGATCGTCAGTCTCCCTTTAGCCTTACATCTTTTTGTTGCCAGCTGCCCACTTCCACCTTCGTGGTGGTGGTGGTGGTGCTTCTACTCATTCATCCCTCTCCAGCCTTGCATTTCATTTGTTTCCTACGTGTTGTGTATGAAAAACAATGCTGGAGAAAAACTGAGGATCTGAGAGATGAACAAGCAGGAGTGCCACAGCTGCCATCTTGAAGTTGGAAGTAGGCAGCTGGTGGCAAAAAAGGTTTGCTTTTGGAAGTTTTTGGGCTTTGCATTTCTAGATTAGGGGTGCTCAGCCTATACTATACATGCATTACTGTATTTCAGTCTTAAATAAAATATTTCAATAATTTGCAAGCATACTGAGTCATATTTATTTTTCTATATTTAGATTAGACTGCTCTACCCTGCCAAAGAAATTGACTCTGTATTAAAAAGAAAAGGGGGAATTCCCTTTTGTGTCTTTAAAAAAATGATTTAGAACCTTTGATATTTTGACAGGTTGGGTTGTGGTGGACTGGTAGGTGACAGACACATTGAACAAAGTATCATTGTGGTGAAACTACTCATGATATAAAGAAAAATAGGAAGCTTGAAGTGGCCAAAGTAGATCACAGACCAGCTGAAGACTAGCAGTTGAAGCTGCATTATGGCTTGAAGATTCCCAGAGAATCACAACTTCTAGTGGACAGCAATGATATATTATCTCCATATATATTGGAGATATCTGAATGCAATCTGGAGTCCAGAATATAGCCAAAGAGTATTTGAGGAAACTGGAGTCTAGTAATCCCTAATATTTTTACCTCTTGGATCTTAATCTTATAAAATTGAATATAAATGGAACTTGCTATTGACAAGCAGCAACTTGAAAACCACATGTAAGAATAAATCTATTCTAATATTTGTGAATGCTTATCAGTTGTAGGAATTATTCATTATTCAATAGTGACCCACATTTTGGTATAAGAACAAATGCAATTATAATAATTTATCATCTGCTATGTACCCTATATATCTTAATAAAATATGTGGCATTTGTCTATGTATCAGAGTTAACACATTACCAAGTCTAGAGTGATCAAACAAAAAGAAATTTAAAAAAATGGAGAAAAGCCAGAATTATACATTTGGTTGAAGCTTATTTACAGCAGATGCTTTAGCCCCTGGCAAAGGTTTTCTCTGATTTTAAGAACCTGCTACAGAGATAGTTGTCTATGGGCCGGTAAAGACCGGCCCTTTGAGGCGCCTCACCCCTGACCTCCTTAACAGAGTCTATCAATCTAGCATATGGCCTTCTACTCTTCCTACTTCCCTCCACCTTTCCCATTATTGTTTTTTCCATTGAGTCCTTCCTTCTCATGATGTGTTTGAAATATGACAGGCTCAGTTCAGACATCTTTGCTTCCAAGGAAGTTTCCGACTTGATCTGCTCCAGGACTCATTTGTTAGTCCTTTTGGCTGTTCCTGGGCTCCTCAGCACTCTTCTCCAGTACCACATCTCAAAAGAATTGATTTTCCTCCCATCATCTTTCTTAACTGTCAACCTCTCACATCCATACATAATAATAGGGCATACGAAGGCTTGTATGATTCTAACCTTTGTGCTCAGTTGTATATCTTTGCATTTTAGAATCTTTTCTAGTTCTTATATAGCCACCCTTCCCATTCTTAACATTCTTCTGATTTCCTGACTGCAGCCCCCATTTCTATCAATGTTTGATCCCAAATATGGGAATTCTATTACTATTTCTATTTCTTCATTGTCTAGGTTGAACTTGTGAAGGTTGTCGATGGTCATTATTTTTGTTTTCTTTATGTTCAACATTAAGCCTGCCTTTGCACTTTCTTCTTTGATCTTCCTTAGTAGGTGTTCCAGGTCTGTGAAGTTTTCTGCTAGTACTGTGTTGTAATCTACATATCTTAGATTGTTGATATTCCTTCCTCCTATTTTCACTCCTCCTTCTTCTGTGGTCAAGCCTGCTTTTCTTATAATAGGTTCTGCATACAAGATGAACAGATAGGGTGAAATGATACAGCCTTGTCTGATCTCTTTGCCATTCTGTTTCTCCATGTTCTGTTCTGAAAGTAGCCTCTTGTCCTGAGTACAGATCACTCATCAGGACTAACAGATGTGTTGGCACTCCCATGTCTTTAAGGCATTCCATAGCGTTTCATGATTTCTGCAATCAGAGGCTTTGCTACAGTCTATAAAGCACATGCTGATTTTCTTTTGGAATTCCTTAATGTGCTCCATTAGCTATCGTGTATTTGCAATGTGGTCCCTAGTGCCTCTTCCTTTCCTAGACCCTGCTTGAACCTCTGGGATTTCTTTCACCATGTATGGTTGGAGTCTATGTTGCAGAATTTTGAGCATGATTTTGCTTGCATAGGAGATAAGTGCTATGGTCCTATAGTTGCTGCAGTCTCTTGTGCCTCCCTTTTTGTGGATGAGGATGTATATTGATCACTTCCAATCTGTTGACCATTGTTTTGTTTTCCATATCTGTTGGCATATGTTGGTTAGCACTAGAGATGACTCTGTCAACATGGTTAGCAGCAGTTCAATTGGAATATACTGATAATGTTTTCCTCAGTTTGGACTCAAAGTGTCTTACAACAGATAAAAACCACACAAAAGTAAAATTAACAAATTGCAACACTTAAACATTGATTAAACTATATAAAAAAATCAAAACCAGTTAAAAACACAAGTCATTACTGCTAATAATAAAAAAGCACAGCAAAAATAACAGAAAGCTCAGTATGTTGTTTAGATGGAATGGACCTTGTACACTCTAATCTACCTAGGAAGGGAGTTTTAGAGCCTGGGAACAGCATCAAAGAAGGCTCTTTTCCATGGTTCCACTGATGTACCTGTGAGGATGGTGGGACAGAGAGAAGAGCCTCCTCAGAGCATCTCAAAACATAGGCAGTTTTGTAAGGGGAAATATGATTCTTGAAAAATCTTTGAATGAATTGAATGGGTCTGCTCTAGTTGGGACTAACCAACAGGATGCCAGCCTATGTGTAACAATTGGAGACCCAATTGGCAATGATGTTGGGCTCATTTCATTGCCAAGTGAATACCTGGCTGCTCATCCGAGTTAGTTTTAGGGCCAAGTAAACAACACTTGGCTCTGATTTGCTTAATTCTGGATTTTTGTTTTCTGCTTTATTTTGTTGATTTGTTTTAAATTGGCTTATAACTCTTTAAAGTCACTTTTTAAAACTTTTGTATAAAGCAAATAGAAAACTCTAGATATGGTTTGATGTATACATATTTTAATCTATCAATCATCAATATGTTTTTGAATAAAATTAAATAGAAGAAAAGTTGTTATGAAAAACTTACATGATTAAAATGAATTGACCAGTATTTCAACAAACAATATACACTTGAACTTTCTAAATAGTTTTGATGAAGATATTGATATGCAGGTTTTCTGCCATTGCTGTTGCTGTTTTGTGCCTTCAAAACATTTCTGACCTATGATGATCTTTCTGACCTATGGTGAACTTTTCATGGGGTTTTCTTGGCAAGATTGGTTCAAAGGAGATTTGCCATCACCTTCCTAAGGCTAAGAGCATATGACCTGCCCAAGGTCACCCAGTGCCTTTCATGGCTGAGCTGGAAATCGAACCCCTGTCAGAGTCATAGACCAAAACTCAAACCAGTATGCCACTCTGGCTTTCTAATATACAGATACTCTGTAACAGATCCCGTGACTATACAAAAAGGAATCCTTACGCAAAGCAAAATTTGGCTGTTCTAATTATGTACCAACTATCTGGACCAAGATGACTTAACACAAAAGAAGTATTCTTGGCATGACTGAGTTCAATTCAAAATATGTCATATCATTGTAGTCTTACTGAGAAAGCCTTGAATCCCATTGTGGGAGAAAAGTGGGATATAAATCCTTGAAATAAATAAATAAGCTGGTTATATCAATTCAGTAGTAAAGGTCCATACGTTTATGAGAGACAGATAAACACTGAGACAAATAACTGTCATAATTGGGATGTGATAATGGTTTCATTTTGTTTTAACTATCTTCATGAAAATAAAAAGCCATTATGTGACAGGAATAATAAGCCTTAGCTTTGAAGTGGTAATTGTTTAACTGCAGAAAATGCTTGTTAGAAGGGGAATGCCTTCTTGGAACCTGGCAAATGATCAGAATTTTAAACAGAAATATGTGTATAGTTGTTGTTTTTTCCCCTTTCCCTTTTCTTTTCTTGCTACAGATCCAGTTCATTAATTTATATACAAATTGAAAGTTGGTAGGAAAAGATCACTATCATGTGCTAATTTTGGAAAAGCAGAGGGAAGATCTGAATATAATGTCATGAATGAGGCAACTCTGCAGGTAAATGCAAACTGAGTGAGTGGTTTCCTGGACTGGTGCCACTGCCCACTGGCTAGGTTCTATTATCTTTTCAAACACTTGTGGCATTTCTTAAGAGAAAAGCGACAACTTTGACAAAGTTTGTTTTTCTAGTGAGCAGAAGTCAAAAACATTACAAAAACAAACAAACAAACAAATACCCCACAGGTCATGCCTATGGGTTTCCTGAGTTGTCTCCAAAGAGAAAAAAATCTACTATTCTTTAGATTAACCAAGTTATAGGGCATTTGCTGACACCTGAGTTCTCATTGATCAGCAAACATGTTTGAGGTCAGAAAGGATATTTCTCCTGTGTAAAACTGGCAGTGTTTGTGTAGATGTTTGTTTATTTGCCTTACTTTGTGGTGTGTGCTTTAGCTCACTTGAGCGATTCACCTAAATGTGTTTTCTTTGCATGTAACTCCTCATTCCATAGTCCCTCTGAGATGATCCAAGGCTCCTAAATGTAAATATTGTTTTATGAGTAAGACAGTCTGGGCTTTCATTTTGATCATGGGGATTTTTGCTTTTGTTTAGTTTTGTTTGTTTCTCCTTTCCATAACACCAGTGCTTAAAGCTCTTCACTGGTTGCCAATTAGTTTTCGGGCACAGTAAAAGGTGTTGATTTTAACCTTTAAAGCCCTATATGGCTTAGGTCCATCCTATCTGAGGGACCGCCTCTTCCTGTATGAACACCCCCCCCCCGCGCGCACACTCCGGTCCTCTGGGAGGAACCTGCTACAGCCCATGAAGACCAGCTGGTGCAGACCTCCCAGAGGGACTTCTCAGCTATCTCCCCCAAGCTGTGGAATGACCTGGCGGATGCATTTCATAACATCCATTGAAGGTTTTTAAAAAAGCCTTAAAGATGCATCTCTTCTGGCAGGCCTTCCTAGACATTGCTTAATTTCCCCAGCTCCAAACCTTATGTTTTAGTTTTTTGTCCAGCTCTTTTCTTTTCACATTTAATCTTGCCCATACAGCCCCAGGAATTTTGTTTTTAATTAATCGTTTTATATTTTGGTATTGTGTTTTAATTCACAGCTAATTTAATCTTATTTTAAGGGTGGAAGTTGGGATGGGATTGTTTTTAATTTTGTACTGTTTTAATTCTGTTGTAACCTGCCCTGGTTATTTGTTAGAGGGGCAGGCTAAAAATTATTATTACTATTATTATTATTATTATTATTATTATTCCAACTAGTTTATTGGTTTGCTGGTTTGCAATTGCTCCTAGGTTAGTATCAGCTCAAGTGTCTCCAGCATATCTGAATTTATGACTTCTCTGTGGATGGATGTTCTCCCATGAGCTCTCATGAACTCTCTGCTACCCACTCCTTGGAATCAGTGTCCAAGTTGTGGGTACCATACAAAACACTTTTAGCCATAAGTAATAATGTTATTATAAGGTGGGCAGTTTTGAGAAAGTAATATTATCTGTGATGGAGCACTTGTTTATAATTACCTTAGTGTTCTCAGGTGTATGTCTCTGTATGACATTGTCTCTCTTCTAGATTGAAAGATGGAAGGCATACTAATAAGTTTATCGCACAGGCCCTGGGGAACAGAAACGGGGTGGGACTCAAGGGAGCGAAAACAGGACGGAATGGGCAAATCACTCAGATTACTGCACGGGAGAATGCTGCAGTTGCTGCCGGGAGTCCCCAATCCATTCCACATCCGTCCCACAGCAGGCGATTTCTGAGAACTGTTCAGAACCATTCTTGGAAATCAGCTGATTTGGGATGGATGCGGAATGGATTGGGGACTCCCAGCAGCAATTGTGGCATTCTCCCATTTGCCCATTCCATCCTGTTTCCACTCCCTTCCATTCCACCCCATTTCCATTCCTCAGGGCTGTGGTGCATAGACCTGCCTATCAGCCAATCACGATGCAGCTGTGACCAGCTAATGGGAAGCAAGGCTATAAAAGGCCTTGCAGAGAGTGAAAGGGGGGTTAGTTTTGGGGTTATTTTTGAGGGAAAGAGTTACATCGAAGAGGGTGTACTCTTAGAGTTCCTGAGGAAACATTTTAGCTTTGTTTGGTCACCACGAAAGGGTCTTGAGAGTCCAAAGAGGGACTGTGTAGGCTTGGGGAGTCTAGTAGGGAGAGCCTCAGAGCAAGCTGATTGTTGAAAGTGGGATTTTGGTCCATGTATCTGAATTAATATTGCCTGAGTGGCTGAATGAATATTAAGATTTTGAAGGAACTTCTTGTAACTAAGTAATAAGACGAATATACCAACTTTGAGGCTTTCTAGATTGGCAGGGAAGTGTGACATGAAGTTGCCTTTTCCTTAATGCTTAGCAGCTGCACCACAGTCTTTAGATGGAGCTGCGCTGTTCTGAAGTTTTTAAAAAAGAAGCTGGGAAAACTAGCACCTTTTTAAAGGTGCTTCTTCTCCCCTAAAATGCCAAAAAAAGAAAGAAAAAAAAAAGCGTTTTCATGGCACACTTTCCCTTTTTCTCATCTAAAGACTAGACTTTCATGCAGCCATGAACACACTTCTTTTTGCCAATCTAGAATGCCCTTTTGAGTCTAATTTAAAGATTATTTTACAATAAAATGTTGTTAGTATTTAAAATACTACTTGGTCTCCATTTGATTGAAACCATGCTACCTAATATTAGTGACACAGAGGTGCTGTGCCATTTTACAGAGCAGTGTAATCCTTCACAGAATGTTGGTGGCAGCGGTGAGATTGAAATTCCCATAGGGCTGCTACAATTGAGAATAGGTTGTGGGTGGACTGAGAGACTGAGAGTTCACCACAAGGGCCCGTGTGATAAACTTATAAGATTCACAAGCCCTCTATGAATATAAAAAATAACTTTTTTTATTTTGACAAGCAAGTAACCAACAGAGTTCTATAAAATGAACAGAAGGGGGGAGTTTTAAAGAGATAATAGTACTTTTTTGTAAGGTTGTTGCAAGTGGAACATAGCCTATGAATTTTTTCCCTGAATTATCATAGAGAAAGTGAGTCTCCAAAGGACCTGTTCCCCACATCAAGAACTTAAGTGCACTTTGTCTTCCTTTGTAATTATTTCTGAGATGTAAAGTGCTCTGTATTCTGAAAGCCACTGAGGAAACAAGATGAAAGTGATCTTTAAACAAACAACTCTTGTGTAGTTTTCATATCAGTCTTCAATAATTCATCTCCTTTTTGAATAAGCATTTAAAGATTATTTCCCACACTTGATTGAGGAAAGTCGATAATATATTTTCTGCTCTGTTTTCCCCCTCAAAATAGCACTTTAAATGAGATGTCTTGACAACTTCTAAATGTATGTGTGGTATATAATATGGTGCCATAGCTATTTTCTTTGGCCCAGAGTGAATTAAACAGTAATAGATTTTTCAAAAGAAATAACTTATTTATTAAAACAAGGTGGCACAAAACTACTTCTTTTTTGCTTTCAGGTGACCACATTAGCTCAAAACAGTTTTGGGTACCTTGGAAGAAAGGTGCAAATATTGATTTCTTCTCCTCTTGACTGTTGTTATTTCATAGTCATATGCACTGGTAGTGCAGTGGTTAAATGTTGGTACTGCAGCCACTCACAGCCAGGCAGGGCTCCAGTGTCTACACTCTATCGTTTCATAAGTCAGTAAAAAGAGAACCCAGCTTGATGTGGGCAATTGGCCTACATGTTGTAAATGGCTTAGGGAGTGTTAGTTCACTGATAAGCAGCATAGAAATGTGCTTGCTATTGCTATAGTCAGCAAGAGATAAGCCACATTGGCAATACCAACAAATATTATTAATAAGTGGGGCTGTAAATAAGCCTCAGATTATTATTTCTTTATAACAGAAAGGAATTAAAGGAATTACATATTTTAACTGAGTGAGTTGTGTTTACAAATAGACAATGTCTCTCTCTCTCTCTTTTTAATTACAGAGGAAGAACTCCTGTTAACATGCACACACAATATATTTATTCCCTCTTAACATATACGGGCATGGAATATAATGTGCAGCCAAAGTAATTACCTTGCTTCTAGTTCAGTAATGAATTAGTACTTTTTGACATGTCAAAAGAAAGACTGATCATAGAGATTCATCATGAAGACATCATACACAAGACTACACTGCTGTTGCTAGCATCACAAATTATCACATAGTCTATCCCCTCGTTTTTTGGGCAAATTTCTGGTGAATTTTGCTGACCAACTAGGAAAATAATGAGACCTGACACAGAGAATTGTGTTATAAATGGGCAACTTTATTTGACTCAACCCATTTAACTATTTTCTTCAAACTCTGCAAAAAAATGGGAGTGCAACCTAGTGTGGGAGTGGCTGAGGCGGGTGGTAAGCTCCTAAACCACCTTGTCACCCTTCCCTAGGTGAAACACCTGAACCCTAAGGGCAACTGAAGAATGGGTTGTGTCCCAGCTGGCCTCCATCCAGAATTCCAATCCAAGATCCCCTCACTTGATTCAGAAGACTTAAATGAGGTTTTATGATTTAGGCCAGACCCAAGGTGAGTTTCTTTTCCTACCCCTTTAGTATCAAGACCTAAGTGTCAGTTCCAGAAACCTAACCTTCACCCAAGAGGGTGCCATAGGTGTTCAGTGAGCTATTATATCTCCCCCAATATATGCTGGGAAACCTATTTATGATCACACTCTAGCCAATTGTCAATAAAGATTTTCATACTTGCCTGCATTGCTGCTAAAACATCCCTGAAACATCACTCAAAGGTGGTGTGCTTCCTCAATCATCATGGAAATGTGGTTCCCTCTAGGATCCCAGAATCTTCACAAGGGGAGTGGATTTCCTGTAAATGCAAAGCTTGTATCCATAGGAAATCCGCTCTCCAGTAACAATTCAGGGATGTAAAGAAGGGAGCAATGATTCCCTAACAATTAAGGAAGCACTCCTGGCATTCTTCTCCTGATCACACTTAGTCGAGGGGATAAGCATTCTCGGTCCATCAGTTCTAAAACAAAAAAACAAAAACAAACAGCTTCATTTATATACCTCTTCATACTGCCTAAGGAGTGTCTAAGTGGTTTACAACTGTAAGCTACTTGCCCCCAACAATCTGGGTACTCATTTTAGCAACCTCGGAAGGATGCAAGCCTGAGTCAAGCTTGAGTCCTTTTGCTGGTCTTGAAGTTGCAACCTTATGGTTTTGAGTGAGTGGCTGCAGTACAGGCATTTAACCACTGCACCACCAGGGCTCTGCACAAGTTCATATGTGTATAATTATGGTATGATTATGGTATGTGAATTTCAAATGGGGATGATTATAATTGGGTCTTTTACTAAACTAGGAAGTGAAGAAGACTGGTTTTTCTTGTTGATTTGTGCAGTTCATGGTGACTCTTTTAATGCCCTCATTCCCACTGGAAACAAAACTAGGGTTTAACTATAAAGGGTATCTGTACATATAGACTTCCAAATGACCTCACATGAAGCTGTTTACACTAAAATACATTATGCTGGTGCCAGACTTGCTTTACTGCTCCTGGCATATTCATTTCATCTTTTCATCACTCTAAGCAGTATGCCATGGTAATTAACTGTTAGAACAGTTAGAAAAATTGGGCAAAAATAAACACAGTCTGGTCATCACGTTGTCTGTGTTCAGCTTTCTACATTCAATGTGTTGACCTATGTTCTCAGTCTTACAGTCAGATCACTGAGGGTAGGCATTTATGTTTCACACATGTAGGGCTTTTATTGGCAGTTGGATTCTGGTAGCTTGTTGGTCTCTTTGTTGTTAAAGAGGGTCAAGGAAGGGAAAACAAATTCACTTACTATGAGGCTTATTGAATTTACAAGTATTTCTGTCTTTACTAGTTGTGCCTTGAAGCTGCCTGAACTTTAAGTATTTGGCTTGCAAAAACTGCAAGTGCCTCTTTCAACATCTATTTCACAGTGGGTCTTTGAAGCCTGTGAACCAGTTTGTGAGGATGCGGCTATCTACTCAGACAGGTGTAGCAAAGCATCTATCTTTAAATAAGCACCTGAAGGCTTAACACTTTCTGTCCAATACAGTCAGCTAAAATAGCCTCTGCTCAAAAAGTCTATGTTTTATTAGATGAAATATTTAACTCTTCCCTCTCCACAAATAACTAAAGCATTGTCTAAATAATCTAGGACCAACTCAGAGCATTTGCCACTGCCTAAATTTAACCTTCTGTCCAGGAGGAATTGCAAAATGTCCTCCTTTGGGGGCATGACTAAGAAGCATGAATTTACATTTGCCCTATATTTTTCTTGAATGTCATACATTTTGTGGTGCCTTTTCTTCCATTGCAGTGAGCACCTCTGGTCTCCCTGCCTGCAAAACCACCCAAACCAAAGTATTTTGGCTTTCTGAGTGTTTACCTTGTGACTGAAAAGCATCTCTATTGCCCATTTTCATTTATCCCTCTCTCCTTCCCTCCCTTGTTTAGGATATAGAAATAGGCAGAATCTAGGTCTTCATAGTTTCTCTTTATAGAGCATGGTTTCCAGACACTTCACCATTTTAGTTATGCTTCTTTGGACATGCTCCAGCTTGTCAACATCCTTTTTGAATTGTAGTGCCTGAAACTGGACACAGTATTCCAGATGAAATCTAACCAAAGCAAATACAGTGGCATTATTACTTCCCTTGATATAGACACTATATTTCTATTGATGTAGCCTAAAGTCACATTGACCTTTTTAGCTGCTACATCACACTGTTGACTCATGTTCAACTTGTAGTTTATTAGAACTCTTGAGATCCCTTTCACACATAGGTCCTGTGCAGATTGGCCATTAAGGCTGGACTGGAGGCAGAGTCAGGGCATAGCTTCTACATGATGCAGCCCCTGGTTCCTCCCCCAGGGTATCATCATGATGTGTGCTGCACTGGCACATGGCATCACGGCGCTCCTCTGGTGCTACATCCTCATGACGCAGCACCAAAGGAGCATCTTCAAGCCACTGTGCTTTTTGCAGCTCCTTTTTGTACCCTGGAAAGGCTGATTGGGGCCATGGCATGCAGTTGCCATGGCCCCAATCAGGTACATCTGAAGGTGTCTGCAAGCTACTCCTTAGGGGCAGTATGCACAGACCCATAGTCTCATTAAGCCAGATCTCCCCCATTCCTCTATCTATGCATTTCATTTTTCTGCCCTAAGTGTAGTGCCTTCCATTTCTCTGTGTTGAAATTCATTTTGTTAGCTTTGGCCCAGCTAAGATCATTTTGAATTTTGATCCGATCCTGTGTGGTATTAGCTAAAGGGTAAAGCTATCCCCCATTGACAAGGTTGTCAAGCCATGTTCGACCAAAGGGGGAAGTGCTCCTGTCTGTTACTAAGCTGGAGTATTAGCTACTTCTCCTAATTTTGTATCATCGGCACATGTGATAAGTATATCCTCTATTCTTTCATCTAAGTCATTGATAAAGATATTGAATAGAACTGGGCCCAGGCAGGAGAGAACCCTGTGGCACCCCACTGGTCACCTCTTTCCAGGATGAAGAGGAGCCATTTCTGACTGCCCTTTAGGTTCAGCTGGTCAACTTCACATCTCTGCAGTTAACTAAATATTATTTTCCAAACACTGTAATGATAATAAGATCTAATTACTTTTGGAAAAGCAATACTCCAGCATTGTGAAAGAGCTGTGCATGCCTTGTCTGCTGCCTTGAAGCTCCAAGCATGTGCCCTTGCATTTCACCACCACCACTCTGTGGCAGTTTTTTTTTTTGAAATAATATTTCACTAGCACCATATAAAGGAAAGTAGATTACTTTAAGTCACCTGTCAATTTATGGTGTCTTCATGAATTTCATAGGATGTTCTACTTAAAGTGGTTTGCCCTTGCCTTCCTCTGAATATATGCACTGATTATTTTGATAGCATAAGTAGACTCTAGGTTGACCATCTAGCAGGGTTTATGATCAAAGATTAACTTGCATTAAAAAGCTAGCTTTTACCTCTATATTTTCAGAAGCAGGCTGAAATCAATTTCTCTTCAATCATTCAATAGAAGATATAGATTCTATATAAGGTCCCAGAGCTAAAAAGATAGCATTCAGTGGTGCACTAGTGGCAGGATGGTGAGGCAGTACTACAAACAACAGTATTTGACTAGTTTAAGTGAAAAAGTGAAATTCCTGATTATATTTGACGACAGTTTGAGTCCCAGCTTGGCCATGAAACTCACTGGATGACCTTGGAAGAGTCACATGCTTTCAGCCTCAGGAGAAGGCAGTGACAAACCTCTTCTGAACAAATCTTGCCAAGAAAATCCCATGATAGGTTCACCTTAGGGTCACCATAAGTCGGAAATGACACATGTAGAAGGGCAGCTATGAGAGAACAAGACAGGATCCTCAAGAAGAAAACCTGAGCACTAAAGTTAGAATAATCGAATCCATTCTCTTTCACATCATCATGTACAGATGTGAGAGCTGGACATTGAAGAAAACTTATAGAAAGAAAATCAACTCTTTGGAGATGTACTGCTGGAGAAGAATGCCAGGGATACCATGCACTGCCAAAAAGAAAAAGAAATGGGTACCAGAACAGATCGAGCCTGAGCTCTCCCTAGAAGCCAAGTTGACTAATTAAGGCTGTCGTATATCCAATACATCATGAAAACATATGACTCACTAGAAAAGTCATGATGCTAGGGATGGTGGGCAGCAGAAAGAGAGGATCATAGAATCATAGAATCATAGAGTTGGAAGAGACCACAAGGGCCATTCAGTCCAACCCCTGTCATGCAGGAACTCCAAATCAAAGCATCCCCGACAAATGGCCATCCAGCCTCTGCTTAAAGACCTCCAAGGAAGGAGACTCCACTACACTCCGAGGGAGTGTGTTCCACTGTCGAACAGCCCTTACTGTCAGGAAGTTCCTCCTAATGTTGAGGTGGAATCTTTTTTCCTGCAGTTTGCATCCATTGTTCTGCGTTCTAGTCTCTGCAGCAGCAGAAAACAAGCTTGCTCCCTCCTCAATATGACATCCCTTCAAATATTTGAACAGGGCTATCATATCACCTCTTAGCCTTCTCTTCTCCAGGCTAAACATCCCCAGCTCCCTACGTCGTTCCTCATAGGGCATGGTTTCTAGACCCTTAACCATTTTAGTTGCCCTCCTTTGGACCCGCTCCAGTTTCTCCACATCTTTTTTGAATTGTGGTGCCCAGAACTGGACACAATATTCCAGGTGGAGCCTGACCAAGGCAGAATAGAGTGGCACTATTACTTCCCTTGATCTAGATGCTATACTTCTATTGATGCAGCCTAAAATAGCATTGGCTTTTTTAGCTGCTGCATCGCACTGTTGACTCATGTTCAACTTATGGTCTACTTGGACTCCTAGATCCCTTTCACACGTAGTTTCATTCAGCCAGATTTCTCCCATCCTATATCTGTACATTTCATTTTTGCGCCCTAAGTGCAGTACCTTACATTTCTCCGCATTGAATTTCATTTTGTTAGCACTGGCCCAGCTTTCTAGTCTATTCAGGTCATTTTGAATTTTGACCCTGTCTTCTGGAGTATTGGCTACTCCTCCTAGTTTAGTGTCATCTGCAAATTTGATAAGTATGCCCCCAATTCTGTCATCCAGATAGAATTCTGTCATAAAGATATTGAATAACACTGGGCCAAGTACAGAACCCTGTGGGACCCCACTGGTCACTTCTCTCCAGGATGAAAAGGAGCCATTGTTGAGCACCCTTTGAGTTCGGCCAGTCAACCAATTACAAATCCATGTAACAGTTACCTTGTCTAGCCCACATTTTACAAGCTTGCTTGCAAGAATGTCATGGGGAACCTTGTCAAAGGCCTTACTGAAATCAAGATATACTATATCCACAGCATTCCCCTCATCTACCAAACTGGTAATTTTATCAAAAAAAGATATCAGATTTGTCTGGCAAGACTTGTTTCTCTGAAACCCATGTTGGCTTTTTGTGATTATGGCATTCCCTTCTAAATGTTCACAGACTCTCTGTTTAATTATCTGCTCTAGAATCTTTCCTGGAATTGATGTCAGACTAACTGGACGATAATTGTTGGGATCCTCTTTTTTCCCTTTTTGAAGATGGGGACAACGTTTGCCCTCCTCCAGTCTGCTGGGACTTCTCCTGTTCTCCAGGAGTTCTCAAAGATTATTGCCAATGGCTCCGATATTACATTTGCCAGTTCTTTTAATACCCTTGGATGTAGTTCATCTGGTCCTGGAGACTTATATTCATTTAGGTTAACCAAGTATTCCTGTACTATCTCTTTACTTATTCTGTGCTGAAATTCCCCTATTCTGTCTTCTTCCCCATTATCCTTAGGTTGGGCACACTTTGCCTTTTCTGAGAAGACTGAAGCAAAGAAGGTGTTGAGTAATTCTGCCTTTTCTCTGTCCCCTGTGAGCATTTTGCCATCTTCTGCACGCAGTGGCCCTACTGTTTCCTTCTTCTTTCTTTTGCTTCGGACATACCCAAAAAAGCCCTTTTTATTGTTCTTAACCTCTCTAGCCAGCCTGAGTTCATCCTGCACTTTAGCTTTCCTGACTTTACACCTACATGTGCTGGCTATTTGTTTGAATTCCTCTTTCGTGATTTTCCCCATTTTTCCATTTCTTATACATGTTCTGTTTAAGGCTTATCTCATTTGAAAGTTCCTTAGTCATCCATCCTGGCTTCTTGAGACATCTTCCATTTTTCTTCCTAGATCACATAGGCCTGATCTAGATTGGAAAAAAGAAGTGTGTTCATGGCTGCATGAAAGCCTAGCCTTTAGATGAGAAAAGGGGAAAGTGTGCCATGAAAACGCTTTTTTTGCATTTTAGGGGAGAAGAAGCACCTTTAAAAAGGTGCTGGTTTTCCCAGCTTCTTTTTTAAAAACTGCGGAACAGCGCAGCTCTATCTAAAGGCTGCGGTGCAGCTGCTAAGCATTAAGGAAAAGGCAACTTCATGTCACACTTTCCTGCCAATCTAGAAAGCCCCACAGTAGAGTGATAGAATCAATGAAAGAAGTCATGGCCCCAAGTCTTCAGGTTCTGAGTAGAGCAGTTGAGGACACTGAGTATTGTAGGTGCTTCATTCACAGGTTTGCCATGAATTGAAGTTGATTTAAAAGCACTTAACAAGAACAACAAATGCAGAATTCTCGGCCAAAGAGTTTTTGTACTTCACCAATTTCCAAACCCCCAGGATGCATCCATGGCCGTTAAAAGTGGAAAATAGAATCATAATTGTGTAGCATGAAAGAGGATCACATTTCTCTACCAAGAGTTTCTGGGTAGGACTGGAAGGAATCTTTCCTGAAGTTTGACAAAGTTAATAGCAGTCAGAGTTTGACAATAGCTGGACTAATGCTCCAACTCAATATAAGGCAGATTCCTGTTTTCTTAACTATATGTGGAGAATACATTTGACCAAAAAAAGCATGGTTTCTCTAAAAGATTGAAGTCAAGCATCTGATTTATCTACAAATTTAATATTAGATTTAACCAATTCCACTTTTGTAATGTTTGTCTTGTTTTTATAAGCACACAATATTTTGCTAAAAGATAAGCATATTGAACAGCATTAGTGCTGACACTTTCAGAGATGAAAATTCCTTTTTCTGACATATCTAAGCATATTATAAGAACATGGTTTAGGCCATTTTTCACTCAGCCCAGGAGATGAAATTTAAGATGTTAATAGTTTGGAAAACATCATTTGAAGAACACATGCCTTTAATCACTTCTAGGCTTGGCTTGAACATATGGAATTTTAAATGAAAAGCTTGTCTGTTTTCTTCTGGCAGATCTGTTTTCAGTTTTGCTCCCCTTCTTCACTCCCATCAGTCATACAGGAAATTTGATTTGTGCTGAGGTCCTGAATTCTCTGATTTATTTATGCTATTTCCCAAATTGGTAGATGTGTGTCATCAATACTCATCTCCTTCAACTGTCATAACTTTATAGAAAATGTCTTAAGCCTAGCAGTTAATATGGCATTTTCTTTCTTATTGGAGCCACTGTTATTCTATGGGATAACCATTTTTCTTGAGAAGAAATTTAAATCATCCCACAAGGCATAAAAGTGGCCACTATAATGCTAAAAGTAATGATATTTCATTATAGAGATGATTGTACACTATCTGGCTACTGTGGAGCTTCATGCAATGAGACCTAACAAGTTATATACCGTTGACACTTCTGCTTTCTATACTACATGTTTCCTATTTTTACATTGCCATATTACTCTCTTCTTTTACATCGCCACATTACTCACTTCTCTTTACCTAAGTGCCACCTAGGTGTAGAGAAGTAGCAAACTGGCATGGTTTAAAATTGGGAGTTAACTGAATATTGAGCCCTTGTTTGTAATATTACTTGTATTACTGTCAAAGTACTCTCAAAGTAATGTTCATTTTTTCAAAATAGTGAGATCTTTACAGAAGGTATTTAAATCAGAGGAAAAAGCTGATCCAAATAAGGTATCCAATGAAACATTTATGGAAGAATGGTAAACCTATAAAGGAAAAAGAGCCATAATGTCCTCAGAAAACTACCCAAGCAGTTTTAGTCCAGCGTTAGAGATGTACCTAAACCAATGGAGAGTAAGGGTTCGAAATGGGGGCATTTGTGGCATGTTCACCCAGGGACATTGGACCTGTTCCCTTGCCTATGCCAGACTCAAGCTGATGTAGGCATCTATCTCTCTGCTGAAATCAATGAAGGGAAAGGGGATCTTTTCAAATTGTGGAATGGAGAGAAAAGGGAAGCATGACCCATGACCTGAGTTTTGGCATTAGTCTCAATCAGTATAAGAAATTGTGTACCAGTTCATTTCTCATTTTCCACATTGCATTGCTTTGAAAACACATCATTTTCATCATCATTACCACCAAAGCTATGAAATACCAAGAGAATGAAGGAAATAGTATTTTTTCCCCCCAGAGCTTTTAACCCAAATTGATAACAATGTTAAGAGCAACAGTTATTGTGGCAACCACAGGTTTCATCCACCCACTTTTCCCTGATAGATTGATTATGCATATAGAGACACTGTCCATTTCTCCAGAGATTACACGAGCTCCCTTTGCTCACTAGAAAAAATGTCTTTGTTCACAGACAGACTGAGGTAATCTTACAAAAATTGTCAGGGTGTTTTTGTTTTGTTCTCTTTAAAAGCTCCCTCACACACAGTATTGCAAGGAAAAATTGGAGCCCTTACTATATATATATATATATATATATATATAATTTTCTCTTGAAATATGAACCAAAGGACAGAGGTCTGTATTAAAGGCCAAAGTACTCAATTGATTTCCCCAGAAGGACTCTCTTTCCTCTGGCTAGATGCAATAACAAGTAACTTGAGAGTGCTTCTGTTCAGGTTACTCTTTTGCAGGCTTTATGTGTTTGGCCAAAATATATGTTCAGATATGTGGTTACTTTTTTGATTATATAGTGAAAGGAGTGTAAATCTTTCCTCCCCCTCCCATGCAGATATGAATTAATTTTTTTAAGTTACCTCCCTTCTAGATGAGAAGATGAGATGGCTATGTGCCTGAGCATGCTGGAGATTTAATTTAATGCTTATATTGTTTCCTATTTTGGAAATTTTGTATGACCAAACTACTGTATTTTGTGCAAACTGGTATGTTTTGTACAAAATACAATATTTTTACACAGAATGACCTGGCTCCTCTCCCATAAAACAAAAACAAAAAACAAAACAATGCAAACAAAAAAACAACAACACAAAAACAAAACAGACTCACAACTCCAAGAAATAGAGCTTTTCCATTGTTACTCAGGGCAAAAATTCATGGCAGTTTTGATAATAGATACTCTCAGTGAAAATGTACTAATGCACCATTTCTATTCAAGTAAAAAAAAAAAGGCAAATATTCTTTACATCCCTTAGAATGTCTCTTTCTGTGTCTGTGGAGGTTAAAAAAGAGTAATATATGACCTCATGCCATTCAATTTTGATATTTGGGACAGGATAAAGATCATTTAAACACACAAAAGGCACCAGGTTGTACCAGACCTTGGAAGCTAAGTAGAATCAGCTTTGGGTAGGACTTAGATGGGAGACTGCCAATGAATACCAGGTGCTTCAGACTATATTTCAGAGGAAGACACTAGAAAATTACAACTGAGTATTCCATACCTAAGAAAACTTTAAGAAATTAATGGGATTGCCACAAGTCAACAGACAACTTAAAGACACATGTTTGTGTTGTGTGTTTTATACCTTCACGTCATTTCTGATTAATGGTGACCATAAGGCAAACATATCATAGGGTTTTCTTGGCAAGATTTGTTCAGAGGAGGTTTTCCATTGCATTCTTCTGAGACTGAGAGCATACGACTTAAACATATGAAAGTTACATACACACAGAGATTGTCCACCCCGACTGCAAATATGCAAAGGAATCTAGTAGCACCTTTGAGACAAACTGCAAGCATGAACTTTCATAGACTTGAGCCTACTTTCTCAGATGCATGTCTTCCAGCAGCAGAACACCTGCAAGGATGGTCATAGGTCCCATTAAATGATTTTTCTTCCTTTGGAATATTGCCAAAATTAGACTTTTTTCAGCTTTGATTACTAAGACTTTAGTTAATGCATTGGTTGTGTCTCATTTGCACTATTGAAATCTATTGCTAACAGGATATCTCAGCCCCCTAACATCTGTGTGACATTCAGCTGCCAGAATTATCTTTTTGGCCTGTAGCTTGAACCATATTACCCCATGCTGCTATCCATTCATTGGTTCCCTATTTCACTTAGAATCCGCTACTAACTTCTTTTATTAACCTTTAAAGCCCTTTATGGATTAGCTCCTCTCTACTTGTCAACACTTGTCTCTCCTTGTGCACTAAGATCTTGCAGCTTTGGTCTCTTGACCCAGCTGAAGATTTCCTCTTCTCCTGCTCATATCAGTCCCTTCTCCCTTGATGACCCCCCACCCACCCATGCCTGAAATCTCCTTCCCACACAATTATAGTCCACCACTTTCTTGGCCATTTTTAAAGCTGAGCTGAAGATGGTTTTATTCAGGGAAACATTCCAGATTACCACCTGATTTGCTGATTGTTAACATCTTCCATGCATTTGTACCTTTTATAATTGTTGGTATTTTGTTACATGATGCCTTAATTTTTTAACTTTAGTTTGTAGATTGCATGTCGTCTGGCAGGTTTTATGTCTACTTTATTTCCTGTTTGTTATTAATAATGGGGCTCGACAGACTCCCCGAAAAGGGCAGTCCAGAGCCACCCATTTCTGCTGTGGAAGGATGCCACAGCCGCAAAACCGCATGGTGTCCCTCTGGACCCCCCCCCCGAAAAACCGGGTTCTTTTTGGCGCGCAGGGACTACGTCATCAGCGCACCATTGACAAACTGTAACACATCCAAGATACAAGGGTGGTGCCCGGCTGTGCAAATGTGGCACTGTGCTTATGTCATGCATGCACCCCACATATGGACAGTGTCACATAAAGATGGTGTCACCCATATGTGTAGGGTTCCAGAGTTTGTAGTTGCTGCGCACGCCGGAACCCTAATATGAGCAGCGACATGCTGCTTTTGGGCCATCTGTCTCAGCCTAATAATAATAATAATAATAATAATACACAACAAGTTCAGAGTTTCACTATTGTCCTTTGCAATTTTTAAAAATTTGAATAAAATACTGTTTGGCATAAGTATAGACAAGAACAGCTGTACAAAAACATCCATTTTAAAGTTTTAAATTAAAATAACTTTCTCCCAAACACAGATTTGTAGTTTGATTTATCATCTTCTTTATTAATGATAAAACTGCGACTGTTGTGCTGTTTGTAATCATTGCACTGGTTTCAAAAAGATTTAACAAGAATTTAAACTACAAAAATTCAGAATGGCAGCCAAGACAAAAATAGCAAAACAGCATAATTAGCTGCTCTTGGGAAGTTTCTTTGAAGGTCAGACCATACATAACTTAAATAAATAAATAAATAAAACTAGGTTTCTTTTTAATTCATAGTGTTCTGTATTTTAAAAAGATATTCTCCCCACATATGTTGAGACCCCCCCTCCTTTATGGGTTGTCTAAGAAGATGTAGTGCTGCTATTCTAATAAGGAACACTCAGACACTGATGGAATAGTGATGTTGTTCAAGAAGGAAATTTAAACAGAAATGCTTTCCCCAGCTAGTACTTTACTTTCCTTAATCAGAAGCCAGTACACAAGAAAAAATTCCCAGGTCACTTAACTGTAATACCGAGAGCTTCTAAAATTGTAGCATTTGCTGCAAGGCTCCTATAAGGGACATACAAAATGTGTCACCACAGAGACTCTCATAACAAAGCTAGTTATCAAAAAGAGGGGTCTAATTTCGGTGTTCTAGTTAGGAAATTAGCAAGTCCTCTGAAACAACTTTCTTCTTGTAAATTGAATTATGATCAGAGCTGAAAACACATTATAAAATATTCTTGATCTTAAGTAAAGGGTAGCTCATTTGTTATTCATTTTCTTTTGAGTAGGTACCGTACTTGTAGATTTCACATTTGCCAGTTCTGCACCGGCATAGCCAAAGGCAATAAGCATTGGGTCAAAGCCTTCTTATGATTATGGTTACAATCTTAATGAGGGAACAGAGAGGATCCCATTCCCTAGCCAACCATTTCAGGTGACAGTGGGTAGTGTAACATTGTTTTGGCACCCAGGAAAATCCAGAAGTATGGGCTGAGGAAAGTGTAAAAAGACACAAAGAAATCCTGTAGCACATTTGAGGCTTATTGAAAGACGTTTATGACTTCCGGTCTGTGAGGAGGCGAGAAGGGAGCGTTTGCGAGGAGCTCCTGCAAATGCTCCACTGTTTTTTTGAGGCTTTCCGCCTGAAAAAGGGAAGGGAAGAACGGGACTCCCCCGAAGAACAAATAAAACAGGCGGCATTTCTCCCAGTAAGGGAGAATTCCAGGGACCCCACAGAGGCACAAGACTCCGCAGGCGCCAGAGGCTTGAACTCCTAAGCCGCGGAGTCGTTGTATAACCCGAATTGGGTGAGTAAATCCCGGAAGAAGAGCGGGTTGCGCAGCAAGCGGCGTGAGAAGAAGGGGAAGAAAGAGGGGAAAGAGGGGATACCATCTACCCCATCCCCCATCCCATCCCAAACAGCGAACCTTAACTGAGCGGTAAAAGGGAAGATACCAAATTAAATATCTATAACAACCCCCTATTACAGAAGAGTCAGCAACAACAACTACAGAAATACATAAAACGAAGCAGGTGTGGGAGTAAGGAAACAACATTAGAGGGAAGAAAGTTTTGGGGGACAAGAAAAGCAACACGCTAGCAACAAAGAATCATAATAACAATAAATAATAAACAACTAAATATAAGTAAAGCAACCCAAACGGGAAGAGAGAAGAAGGAAGACCCAAGGGAAAGAAAGAAAGGAAGAATTTAATTACAAGCCAAAAGAGTGTGCCAAGCCTCAAAACACGCTGTTATGCACTCTTGCCCTCACAGACTAAAAAATAATAAATAAGAACATAAACATAACTTAACGAAAATATAACAAGACAAAGTCTGTAACTTATTCATGTATTTTTTTAAAGAACCTCTACAAAAATACACTTAGGCAAAAGGTGAATGAAAAGGTTAACAAAAAAGAAACATCTGAAGAGTCATTTAACAGCTGGGCTCTATAATCTCTTGATACATTGACTCTGAATACTGTGTTGCAAAATACTGATTAAAGATTGAAGATTGAGAGGGAGAAGGGAAGGAAAAAATAAGAAGAATAAGAAGAAACAGAAAATAGAAATCACAAAGAAGTAAGAGATTGGAAGATTAAGATTGAGACAGAGAAAGATAGCAAAAGGGAGGAAAATAATAACAATAATAATCAGGAAATATATGTATACATATATATATATATATATATATATAGCAAATAAACAAAAAAACCTTGGAAATTAAAATAATAATAATAATAATAATAACAATATACCATCACTATTTCTATCAACTACTATTTGTATCAACTCGATTCCACAGAAAATAGAAAACTTTGCTCAAGTGTTTGAGAGGTGAAGAGAATAAGAAAACTGGAACTGAGATGGAAAAATACCAAGTTAAACAAAAAGATAGTAAGGAAGACATATTTACTTTGACAGAGGTACTTGAAAGAATTCATTCAGAGCTTCTAATATGGCATCAGGAAATAGGAAAGCAGCGTCAATAGCGGCGGCTGCGATAGCTTTTTCCCAAACACAAAGAAGACCATCAATTGAACAAACATCAATTTTGGAAGAAATAAAGAAAATCAAAGACGAGATGGTTAAACTTCAAAAAAATTTAAGACAAGAAATGAAAGAATTACGAACCGACGTGAGGCACGAAATAAAGACAGAACTACGAGATATTAGACAAGTCTTGGAAGAGGTAAAAACGGATTTGACACATACTAATAAACGACTGACACAAATGGAAAACAAGACAAAACAAATTGAAGATACAACAATTAAACTAAAGTTGGATAAAGAAAAGGAATTGGATAGGAAAGCTTTGGAAGATCAGAAAATTAGAGAGATTTGTATAAAACTTCGCGGTGTACCGGAAAGGAAGAGGGAAAACCTGTCTGAATATTTGAATCCATACTTGGCAGAATTTATAGATACTACTGAAACTGAAATTTCTTATGAAATAAACAAATTATATCGCATAAATTCTTTAATAGCCAAAGAAAAAAATCTACCCAGGGACATTGTCGTATATTTTGTGAGAAAAAAAAATAAGGGACGAGTTTATTATTAAAAGCTATGAGAAGACTATGCTAATCGAAGGTCGAGAAATCAGGATATATAAAGACATCCCCAAGAGAATCCTGAGAAAGAGAACGGATTACAAATTTTTAACGACCCAATTAAAGAAATATGGAATCATGTTCAGATGGGAAAAAATTGGAAGGAGTCACAGTGAAATTAAACCAGAAATGGTATAAACTTGACTCAGTACAAAAAGCAAAAGAATTCCTAGCAAAACATGCAAAGAACTTTGGGAAAAGGAATCGAAAGGAAGAGGAACAACAGGATCAGGAAGAAGACGAGACAAGCGATGAACAAAAAGTAGAAAGGGAGATAGAAGGAACTGTAGAACATAATCAAGTATCAGAACAAGGGGAGGAGGACAGAGAAGAAGCAGAAGAGACAGAGGAAGAGGACAACTAGAAGAAACCCCTATTAAAAAGGTATGTGTGATTTTTTAAATTTAAATTTTATTTCTTGGAACGTAAAAGGATTGAATGGCCCAATAAAGCGTAAAAAAATATTTCATACCCTTAAAAAGTACAAAAAATCTATATTATGTCTTCAAGAAACTCATATAAGAGATAAAGACAAGAGACTACTTAAAAATCAATATTTTGGACAAGAATTTATATCAGCTGCTAAATCAAAAAAAGCTGGAATAGTAGTATACGTTCCAGAAGGAATAGAAATAAAAGAAGTCTTTAATGATGTAAATGGACACTATATTGGATTAAAGTTCATAAATGGAAAGGAAGTTATCCTTTTTGTGGGAATATATTCCCCACAGAAAAATAAAGGAAAATTTTACCAAAAATTACATCGACAAATTGAAGAACAAGATTTTGATGTTTTAATAATGACAGGCGACTGGAATGGAGTCATAGATCCAAAGATAGATAAAACAACTAATAATAAAAAACTTAATAATCAGGGGAAACTTCCAAAATCCTTTTTTAAATTGCTTGAAGACTTTTTTTTAGTAGATGTTTGGAGGAATAGAAATGAAAATGAAAAAGACTTTACTTTCTATTCGAACAGACATAAAATGTTTTCAAGAATCGACTTCTTTCTGATTTCAAAAAGATGGGCAAATCTGATTTGTAATTCAGAGATCTTAACAAGAATGATGTCGGACCATGCACTAATAACCCTCAAAATACAAAAAAATAGGAAAAAGGAATATGCATGGAGGTTGAACGAAAATCTTTTAAATAAAGAAGAGATCATACTTGATGTTAAAAAGCAAATAAAATGGTATTTTGAAGAAAATATTGGGAAAGGACAGAATATGGCAACTGTTTGGGATGCTGGGAAAGCTGTAATAAGAGGCTATTTCATGAAGAAAAGCTTTGAATACAAAAAAATTAAAGAAAAAAATGGACGGATATATCTCAAAAATTAAAAGAAAAAGAACAAGAACTACAAAGGAATCCGAAAGATAAAAAGAAACAAACAGAAATGAAAATACTACAAAAACAACTTGATACTATTTTAACAGAAGAAATGGCAAAGAATCTTAAATTTGTTCGTCAAAGATTTTTTCAATTTGCTAATAAACCAAGTAAGTGGTTGGCTCACATGTTAAGAGAGAAAAAAGAAAAAAACATAATTAATAAATTAAAAGAAAACAACAAATCTATAACATCACAGTCTGGAATAAAAAAAACTTTTAAAAACTTTTTTCAACAATTGTATAAGAAGATACCAATATCCAGAAATGACATTGAGCGATACTTTAAAGAAACAAAAATAAAACCTTTAAAAGATCAAGATAGAGAAGTTCTGAACCAACTTATAACAAAAGAAGAATTAACACAGGCTATAAAAAAGGCCAAAACCGGGAAAACACCAGGTCCAGATGGACTCCCATCCGGTTATTATAAAATTTTTAAAGAACTACTAGACCCACTGTATCAAACTATGAATGAAATCTTGGATGAAAACTTCCCCAGATCTTGGGAACAAACAAACGTTGTAGTGATTCCCAAAGAAAACAAAGATCATGCGGACCCTAAGAATTATAGGCCAATTGCTTTGTTGAACGTCAACTACAAACTACTCGCAATAATATTAGCAGAAAGACTAAAGAAGATACTTGTTCAGAAAATCCATAAAGATCAATGTGGTTTTCTGCCTCAAAGATTCATGTATCATAATACAAGACACATCATAAATCTATTGGAATATCACGAAAAAAATTGTGATAAAAAATTAGCCTTAATTTTTGTTGATTTAGAAAAGGCATTTGATAGTATAAGTTGGGACTTTTTGTTTGCCTCTTTAAAATTTATGGACGTCGGGGAAAATTTTGAAAAATGGGTAAGAGCAATATATCACAAACAATATGCCCAAATAATTATTAATGGAGGAAAAACTGAACAGATAAATATTTCTAGAGGTACAAGACAAGGATGTCCTCTCTCCCCGTTATTATTTATATTAATCTTGGAATTTCTCTTGTCGGATATAAGGGAAGATAAAAATATAAGAGGAATTAAAATTAAAGGTACAGAATTTAAGACCAAGGCTTTCGCAGACGATATTGTTATCTCACTAAGTAATCCAATTGAAGATATAAATCTACTATTAACAAAATTTAGGGAATTTGGTGAAATAACTGGTTTAAAAATGAATATGGAGAAAACTGTTATTTTGCAAAAAAATCTAGACCAGAAAGAAAAAACAAATTTGGAAAATGTATCAAGACTTAAAGTAGTGAAAAGAGTGAAATATCTGGGCATTGAAATTACTAATAAAAACTCGGAATTATTTTATAATAATTATCAAAAAACCTGGGTGAAAATCAAATTGCAACTGAAAAAATGGAAAAATCACCAATTACCAATGTTAGGAAGAATTTCGGCATTTAAGATGGTAACCCTCCCCAAAATTCTTTTCTTATTTCAACACTTACCAATACTAACAAACAGTAAACAGTTTAAAGACTGGAATAAGGAACTTGCAAATTTCATTTGGAATGGCAAAAAGCCTAGGATCAAATTAAATTATCTACAAGACAGCCAAGAAAGAGGGGGATTATCTTTACCTAATTTAAGCTTGTATTATGAGGCATCTTGTTTAAATTATCTTAAAGATTGGATTCAATTAAAAGACAAAGATTTACTGAGAATAGAAGGGGCAGATTTAAAATTTGGTTTCCATGCGTTTCTCTTTTATGGGAAAGAAATAGCTAACAAAGGTATAAATAACCACTGTTTAAGAAAGCCCCTACTACAAGTTTGGAAAAAATATAAAAGATATATAAGTGAAGGCATACCCACTTGGGCGTCACCTCACGAAGCATTATACAAAAGTGATCCTTGGCTAAATGAGACGTGGTGGGTATATAGAAATGTGTTAAAACAAAATGGAAACGAGATTATGTTAAAAACACTAGAGGAAATCAGAGAAGAAGGTAGGAAATGCAGTTGGTTTATGTATTGGCAAATTAAACAAAGGTATGACAAAGATAGAAAAGAGACTGGTATAGATACAAACAACTCGGAATTAAGCTTTCTATTAAGTACAAACACTGGACCACTGATATCTAAGCTCTATAAAATCTTACTTAAATACGAAATGGAAAAAGAGGTGGTGAAAGATAATATGGTACAATGGGCCAGAAACTTTGGTTATAATATAGAGATTGAGCAATGGGAGACCACCTGGAAATATAGGTTAAAATATACAGCAAGTCAGGCAATAAGAGAAAACTATTACAAAGTATTCTATAGGTGGTACATCACTCCAGAAAAACTACATAAGATATCAAATAAAAACTCAGATAGATGCTGGAAATGTGGAAAAGAAAAGGGAACACTATTTCACCTTTGGTGGTCTTGTGTAGAAGTTAAAAAATATTGGAAAGCAGTGCATAAAGAAATGTCTAAAATGTTAAAAATAGATTTGAAATTTGTGCCGGAAATGTTTTTGTTGAATATTGTCGAGAAAGATTTAGAAAAACCATATGCCAGATTGCTATTTTATTTAATATCTACAGCGAGAATGACCTTAGCACAAGTCTGGAAGCAACCCTATATGCCGAAAATAGAAGAATGGATAAAGAAACTTCTTGAAGCAATGGAATCGGATAGACTAACCAGAATTTTGTCTAAACAGAATGTTAATAAACTATCTGAAGATTGGAGTAAAGTAACCGAGTATATTAATCAAGAATGGAATATACAATATATTTTTTGTTAATATAATAAGACACAAATTATGTATGATGGTTCTTTGTTTAACGGATTAATAACTGCCTCAATCTCTTAAGCTACTTAAAACCTCAGTTATAAACTCCCTCTTTAAAAGACAAATTGAAATTTCAGAACAATTAAAGGGTGAAATCTCAAGAGAATAAGGGGGAAAATAACCTTGAAGTTTAAATATATTACTTCTACACCGATGGTGTTTAAAGCATTGTTTGATAAACAATCTTATTAATTTACTTATTTTCTTCTTATCTAAAGAGAGAAGTAAAACAGAAAGAAAGTCCTAAGTTGGAATTGTAATAGATACAAATATAAGAGGTACAGAAGAAATTTAAAGTAATACACAAACGACAGCAGAGAAGTTACATTCTTTGAGAAGTCTTCTCCAACTACAGAAATATAACAAATATAGAAATGATGAGATGTTAACTATCTTTATTATTATATTTATATATTTTCTCTTTTACATTTATGTTACTAAAGGTTTTATAGACCGTCAGAAACCAAATTCTACTGTGCTACATAGAATATTATCTGTATGAATGATAGGATGTGTTGTATTGTATGATGTACTATGTGAATTGTTTGTCTGTCTGTATGTTCAACTTCTTTTTTAAAACTAATAAAGAGGAAAAATTAAAAAAAAAAAAAGAAAGACGTTTATAGCATAAGCTTTTGTAGACTCCGTCTTCTGCATCTGATGAAGTAGACTGAGGGTGCAGCCATGCTGCAGAAATGAAGAGGTTTGACAATACTTTAACTGCCATGACTCTATCCCACAGAATTCTGGGATTTGTAGTCTGGTGAAGCAGCAAAGGTCTCTGACAAACCAGGCTGAATACCTAACCAAACTATGAATCCTAGGATTTCACAGGATGGAGCCATGATAATTAGTCATGTCAAATGGCTTTATTTCTGCGGTGTTGATACCGAGTCTACAAAAGCATATGCTACAGACTTCTTTCAGGGCAGGTCTACTCCAGCCAGAATACACCAAATTGCTCCTGGTATATTATGTTCCCAGAGCTGCCCATATTGCCCCCGTTCCCTTCACATTCTGGATTGATGTCAGGCAGCTTTTAAACACTCACACCACTGTGCTGCCTGGAACTGCCACCAATGGCATGAATCACTCCCTCTTGTCAAAAACAAAGTGCCCAGTATTGATCACATGGCTGGGCACTTATTGTAACATTAGAGAGAGCAACTCATGCCAGCATCATCATCAGCACCGGGTAGCAAAGCAGGGCATGTACGTAAACAGCTGCCTGGCATTTCTACAGAGTGCTTTAGATTTTCCAACAAAATCCGGAGCAAAAGGTATGTCTTTTAAATGTGGTTTAAGGCAGGGATGGCCTGGAGTCAATATGGAACTGGCCTCATGACATGAAGATAGTCCACAGTAAAATTGGGGCTTTGACCCTGTATTTTGAAGACAGGATGCAGCAAATGAAGGTGATAAACTGGTTTATTTGGCCCATGTAAACATTCTCCAAGTAAGTCTGAAACTTAAGTCTACAGGATTTCTTTTTGTACCTTTCTATGATGATACAGACTTAGGAGCTTATCACATGGATATCTAAATCAGTCTACCTCAATTCAGTTAAACCTTTGATTCAAGGGGCATCCTGCAGTTTTGCCACCTGAATACATAACAGGTCCATTCCCGCTTCTAGAGCCATTCCTCACAGCTCTTTTCAGATCTGGGAGTTTTCCAGCTTTAAAAAATGGCCACAGGAGCCCTCCTGGAAGTATTCAGGTGGTGAAATTGCAGCCAAAAACCTTGTGATAATACCAAAAATTCTGCATGAATTAAGAGTTAAATTGGATTGAAGTAAACTGATTTTAATATCCATGTGATAAACTCCTAACACAGTACTATTGAGGAAGGAGTAGCTTGAGAGCATGTGGCACTCTGGTAAATTATATTCTGTGACCTGGATCCAAACAATTGAATTTTGTGTGACTAAAGACACGAGCATGTCATCACAACTTTAAGCTTTTCTTTCATTTAATAGTGATCCCTGCCACAAAACTATTTTGTATTACCAGCACCTTCCACATTATTCAAAGAAGGTTAGCTGCCAATATAACATACTGTCCAATTGTCCTTTTTGTCAAGGACAGCCCTAATTAATCCTCTGCCATGCCACTTTCTAAGCTTCTTTTAACTTTTTCTCTCCTCCTCCAAATTTCCCCCTTAGTCCTTGGCCTATCCAAGTAGTGTGGGGCAAGGGGAGGTATGGCGGTAGGAGTAAGGACCAGCGCTACAGGGGAAGGCGAGATCGATGTTTAGTATCTATCCCCCCTTCTAGTCCTACTCCTAGCCAAAGGGACCTGAGGGTCACTCCAACCGTACCACAAACCCTGTCTCTGCTCCTGTGCAACGCCAGGTCCATTAAAAACAAGACCCACATTCTCCATGACCTGATAGGGGACAACAACTGTGACCTGGCTTGCATAACCAAGACCTGGCTTGGGCCTGAAGGGGATGCTGTGTGGGCTCAGGTCCTCCCTTCCAGGTACTCGGTGAAGGACCAGAGCAGGTTAGGTGGGTGGGGGGGGGAGTGTTGCCTTGGTGCATAGAAACACCTTGTCTCTAACCAGGAACCATGTCCGTCAGACTACCTATATCGAATGTATTTACCTGACCCTGAAGGCTAGGGACAGTCTAGGGATTCTGTTGGTCTACCGGCCACCCCGTGCGCTAACAGATTCCCTTAATGAGCTGACACAGTTGGTCTCGGAGCTGGTGCTGGAGTCCCCCAGGCTTCTAGTCCTGGGCGACTTCAACATCCCCTGCGCGGCCAACAACCTTCCATCTGGTGCAGCTCGGGAATTCATGGACACCATGACAGCCATGGGCCTGTCTCAGCTGGTTTCGGGTCCAACGCATTTTGCGGGAAATACACTTGATATGGTCTTCTACACGGACATGGAAATTCCGTGGGCAGAGATTACTAACATCTCCGCCCTGTCATGGATGGATCATTTCCTGGTGGAGGCAACCATCAAGGCATCAACCCAGATCCCCCCCGGGGGTGGCAGACCTATTAGAATGGTCCACCCTCGAAGGCTGATGGAACCAGATAGGTTCCAAGAAGCCCTAGAGGGGTATATGGTTGGAAATGACGGCGACATTGTTGATGCCCTAGTTAACACCTGGGATACAGATCTCTCCAGGGCTATACACAGTATCGCTCCCAAGCGCCCTCTCAGGCCTGCTTCTAAAAAGAAGCCCTGGTATACAGAAGATCTCTGGGCCAAGAAGCGGGTTCTGCAACGGCTAGAGCATGCCTGGCAGAAACACCAGCGTTTATCCAACAAGACTCTCCTAGACCACCTTTTGGAGGACTATGGAGAGGCGATACAAGCAGCTAAGAATTCGTTCTATGCTGCTCGTGTCGCGTCCGCGGAGTCACGTCCAGCAGAGTTGTTCAGGGTTGTGAGAGAGCTAACTCAGCTCCCTCCTGCCCCGAACCAGATCCTTGAACCTACTAAGGCCTGCTGCGACCAATTTAACAACTTCTTCACGGATAAAATCTCTCGGATAAATGAAGGTCTGGACGCCAGAGTTGAAACAGAAACCAGAATAGAGGCATCCAGAGCTTCCGTGGACTCGGTTGTACTGGATCAGTTTGAGTCCGTCAGTACCGAGGATGTGGACAAGATCCTTAGAAGTGTTAGGAAGACAACTTGCTCTCTCGATCCCTGCCCCTCGTGGCTAGTGGCACAGGGGGGACCGGTTATAACTCGATTGTTACACCGGATTATTAATTCATCCTTGAGTGAAGGGCAGTTTCCTGACATTCTTAAATTGGCCATGATAAAACCTATATTAAAAAAGCCCTCCCTCGACCCCCTGATTCACAACAATTATCGGCCAGTTTCGCTGCTGCCATTCTTGGGGAAGGTGATTGAGAGGGCGGTTGCATTCCAACTTCAATTGATCTTGGATGAAACGGATTTTCTAGATCCATTTCAAACCGGTTTTCGGGCGGGCTAAGGGGTTGAGACTGCCATGGTCGCCCTGGTCGATGATCTCCGTCTGGGCATCGACAGGGGTAGCGTGTCCCTGTTTGTGCTTTTGGACATCTCAGCGGCTTTCGATACCATAGACCATGGTATCCTTCTGGAGCGCCTGGCAGGGGTGGGAATCGGAGGCACTGCGCTCCAGTGGTTCCGGTCCTACCTCTCTGGGAGGTTCCAGATGGTGCAGCTGGGGGACGTGTGCTCCCTCACCTCTGGGGTCCCTCAAGGAGACATTCTGTCCCCCATGCTTTTTAACATTTACATGAAACCGCTGGGAGAGATCATCCGGAGGCATGGGGTGCGGGGTTATCAGTACGCTGATGACACCCAAATAGTCTTCTCTATGTCTCTGACTGATGCAGTGACCAGGGATGGCGTCGCTCCTCTCGTGGCCTGTCTGGAATCGGTAATGGACTGGATGAGGGAAAACAGACTCAGCCTGAATCCAGAGAAAACGGAAGTACTCGTGATAGGTTCCCCCGGTCCAGGTATGGAGGTGGTTCCACCTGTCCTGAACGGGGTCACGCTTCCCATTAAGGACACTGTACGCAGTCTGGGGGTGCTCCTTGACTCGTCGCTCCATCTGACTTCTCAGGTGGATGCGACAGTCAGTAGCACCTGCTTTCAGCTTCGGCTGATATGCCAGCTGCGTCCCTATTTGGACCAGAGGGACCCTGAAACTGTAGTACATGCTCTGGTAACTTCTCAGTTGGATTTCTACAATGCGCTCTACATGGGGCAGCCTTTGTATCGCACTCGGAAGCTGCAATTAGTGCAAAATATGGCAGCACGGGTGGTCACTGGTGCTCCCAGGGCCTCCCATATAACACCAATATTGAAAGACCTTCACTGGCTGCCGATTCGCTTCCGGGCTCAGTACAAAGTGCTGGTTATTACCTATAAAGCCCTATATGGCTTGGGTCCAGGGTACCTGAAGGACCGTCTCTCCCCACATAATCCGCCCCACACACTAAGATCTACGGGGCAACAATTATTGAGAGTCCCAGAGGTTAGACTAGTGAGCACAACGAAGAGGACATTTTCCATCTCTGCCCCTAGCCTCTGGAATGCACTACCCACCGAGCTCCGCTTGTCTCCCTCTCTCACCCAATTCAAGAAGAATCTGAAGACTTACCTGTTTAACTCTTGAATGGACCTCTCCCATTATCTGCCATGTTATGTACGCTGCTCGCTGTTTGCCACCGTACATAGCATGGGTGTTATTGTTTTATTGTACTTGAACTGTTTTAATCTATATTGTTTTATGATGTTTTATGATGTTTTAATGTCTGCATATGCTGTACACTGCCCTGATCACCGGAAGGGCGGTATAGAAATAAATTATTATTATTATTATTATTATTATTATTATTATTATTTCAATTACTGTAAACAGAGTTCAAACTGTAGAAGCAGTTTGTATTCAACTCAGCAGGAGGTAGAAAAGAGGAATGGGCAAATTTTTTTCTTTCCTAAACTCAGCACTTAAATTCCTGGTTTTCTCTGCTTAAAGTATCAGGTTCTTGTGTTCTTCCTCATTAATAACTTTTGGCATCTATTGTCTGGCTACACCCTTCTGACCACATTCTTATATGGCTCAGGTCCAAAACACACTGCAGAAATAATCCAGTTTGAGACCTCTTTAACTGCCCTAGCTCAGTGTTAGGGAATCCTGGGAACTGTAGTTTATTGTGGTACCAGAGCTCTTTAACACAAAATAGTAAATGTTAAAGCAGTCTCAAACTGTATTATTTCTGCATTGAGTTTTAGACTTCAGTGATACAAAAATTCCTGTTTTTTGACTTTCAAAAATTGGAGGGTACAAGTTTCATTTTTACCAAGTGTGATATTTAAAACATGAAACAAGGGGTAAACTGCAAAATAGGCTAATACTGTTGGCCTCCAAATCTACAGCTTCAGCCACTCATACATTAAAAATATTCCAATTATTTTTTTCCAAAAAGCAAACTTTGATCTTGCCATTTCATGCCATTTTACTATGCCACTATATATAATGGGGCCTGAACATCCATGGATTTTGGTTTCCACAGGGGGTCCTGGACCCAAGCCCCAGAGGCTACCAAGGGAAAGTATTTAAAGGAAAAGTAAACCACACAGCTTTTGAAATGCCCTCCATTTTCCCAAGAACTCTCTCACATTATGCACACGTAATGGTATTGTTGCTGTTAGCTTCCTTCGAGTTGTTAGCTCCCTTCACATGGCAACCCTGTGAATGAGGCATCTCCAAATCTCCATCCTCTACCTCTCTGCTCAGGTCCTGTAGGCTCAGGCCCACGATCTTCCTGATTGAGCCTGTCCATCTGGCACATGATCTTCCTTTCTTTCTACTACCCTCAACCTTCCCCAGCCTTTCCTAATGACTCATGCCTTCTCATTATGTGGCAGTCTCAATTTAGGAGTTTATCACACAGGAAAAATTGGAAGGTTGACGGAATGTCAATCCGGGGTCATCCATGGGATTTCATTTCATTTCGCATTACAATATCGAACAACGTTGAAAGCAAATGAAAGGCAATCCAAATGCAATCACAAGTCATCCCAGCAATAGCTAAATTCAGAAAAGTATTGAATTTATAATTCCTTTTCCACTGCAAATTCTCAGTCAATTTGCATTGTGTTATATGAAATGTTACTCCAGTTCGGCCATGGGATTCCCCCATTAGAAACAAGCTACAATTCTCAAGATCCTTTGTTGAGATTTTATTTTTCCCAAGTGGATAATGGGCATGTTTTCTGTCATTGTGACCTTTCAATGCCCCCCTTACTTTCAGAAACAGGACTTTAAACTGCCAAGGCCTTCTCTTTGCCCCCCAGCTTTGCTCTCTTCACCGTAAACTGATCGACACAACATAATCCCACATTCATGCAAAATCCTTCTCCTCCTCCTCTGTACTTCCCTCTCTCTTTCCTTCCACCTCCATCTCTTTTATTCTTCCTTGCACTTGTCCCTCTCTTTTGCCCCTCTCCTAAATGCAAATTTGTGTTGTTGTTGTTTGGGTGGAAAGAGAGAGGGAGGGAGAAGCAACCTGGGTGGGAGGCTTTCTACACACATATACACCCCCCACCCCCACCTCCAACAGACCCCTTCCTCACTTTCATGGAGTAACACAGAAAACAAGAGCCACACCGATGGAAACCAAGCATGCCACCCACATCACCTCCCCAACCCCTACTACTCTTTATAATGAAGTTTTGTTTCTTGCCTCTCTGCCAAGACACCCAAGGATGAGTATGGGGGGTATGATTGTCCTCCAAGGCACTTTTTTTTGGGGGGGGTATTTTCTCATTAACACCCACACATCTTCACACACACACACACACACACACCAAGTCCAACACTACAGCCTCAGCTGCTCTTTGCCTGGCTCTCATGGGGAGGAGGGTCTTGGTCTGGAACTGTAAAATCTTCAAACACGATCCTCTCTTCCCTGCACACATGTAAACACACTAATTCATAAGGAAGAAGCTGATGGGTACATGCTAATGTGATTAATGTATTCACACTGGGATGGACTCTGTGTTCGTCTTTGCATGTGTTGAGCTAGTATGTAATTTTGTGCATATTTGAATTGGGCCCACTTTCATCTTCTTTTGGGATGGTGATACATTCCTTCCATGTGAAAAAGTGCTTAGCCATTTTGGCTTCCAGGGAGAGTTCAGGCTTGATTTGTTCTAGGTCTCAATTGCTTGTCTTTTTGACAATCCACAGTATCTTCAGCACTCTTCTGCAGCATCACACCTCAAATGAATTCATTTTCTTCCTATCTGCTTTCTTCACTATCCAGCTCTCTCATCTATTCATGTTAATAGGGGATACAATGGCTTGGATGATTCTAGCTTTCGTGTTTGGCTGTATACCTTTACACTTTAGGATTCGGTCTTGTTCTTTCAAACCTGGACTTTCCTTTCTGGTTTCTGGATTGCAGTCTCCATTGTGTTCAATTTTTTATCCAAGGTACACAAAATCTTTAATATTTCTATTTCCTCATTGTCTAGGCTGGGTTTATGTAAATCCTCCATAGTAATTATTTTCTTTTATTTATGTTTAACATTAGGCCGGCCTTTGCACTTTCTTTGATTTTCTTTAGTGATTGTTCCAAGTCTCTGATGCTTTCCACTAGTGGTATGCTGTCATCTGCATATCTGAGATTGTTGATTTTCCTTCCTGTCTTCACTCCTCCTTCTTCCATGTCTAAGCCTATTCTACTTATGATTCTTTTTGGGGGGGGGGCATGCAAGTTGAACAGATAGGGTGATAAAATTTAAGCCATGCCTGACCCCTTTGCTAACTGGGAACCATTCTGTTTCTCCATATTCTTTTTTTTTGTTTTTGTTTTTTTACAGTAGCCTATTGCCCTAAGTACAGGACTATAACACATAGTGACACTGCCACTTCTTTAAGGGCACTCCATAGCTTTTCATGATCTATGAAGTTAAAGGCCTTGCTATAGTCTATGAAGCACATACTGATTTTTTTTAAATTCTTTAGCTCATTCTACTATCTTTTAATTATCATTTAACAGGAGGAAAGAAGATTGAGAACAATTACTGGAACTAAAAGAGGAATGCTGAGGGATTCACCCTTCCTATCCCGACTTAGAGATCAAAGTGGAAAAGTGGGGTGCAACTTGGTGTTTCCAGTTTTTGTATGATGCTTTTAGAGAACATCTGCCTCTCTTCAAAGCAATGCAGCTTGAACCACACTCATCTAGAATCCTGTGCAGATACAGTGAAATGTTCCCATTATGGATGCTGCAGATGACCTGCAAGTAAGACCAAATGAGCGTGACACTAACTTCCAGTAAATACACAGTTTCTTTATGCAGCTTCCTCTATTTTATATCTATTCCTCTCTGCAAAGTGAATATTTTCCCTCTTCTCTCTCAAATGTCTCAAAATATCTGAAAGCTGTCATGATACAGCCCTTGTTTTTTTATACATACTTCCTTCAAATTTGTTAACAATGACTTTGACTAGCCAGCCTTTACAGTCCCTGAAACAGTATAACTCTGGACATTTCAAAAGTGATATATGTAAAGCCACTCTTTTTATGTTCCTTATTATCTCATTTCTGACTACAGATGAGCCAAACAAAACAAGACAAAAGGCTTGTGTACTGAATGGTGAGGTAGTACTATGCAGATACAAGGAATGAATTGCTAATGCAGTATTTTCTGTGTCTCTAAATGGGTCAAAATGTGAACTGTTTAGTCCTGATAGGATCTGGGCAGCTTTTACTTTGTGGTGGAAGTGAGGGTGGGGAGTTACTTCAGCATTACAGGAAACCCCAATGTTATCACATTATGCTCTCCAGCTTGGGTGGGCAACAGATGGTTCTGTGGTACAATCAGTCATCTTCTGACAGGAAATTAGCTGTGCAGGAATTTGCTAGAAAATGAATCAACTATACAATGACACTTTCTATTTTCCTAAGTATAAGATAATTGGTAAGTGGTATCTAATGTCCGTGAAAGTATATTAAATAAAAAGCCCATTATAAAGGGTTCCATTTTCTTATTTATAAGTTTCTGACTGCAGTGCTAAAAGCACTTATTACAAAGTGGCCTCACTGAAAACTCCTTGAAATCTATAGGTTTTTACTGCACTCATGGGTTGTATGTATGTGTGATTCTGCAAACATTTTAAAACAATTCTGCTTCATATACCTGCATTATGCCTGTATTTACTTCTTCTTCTTCTTCTTCTTCTTCTTCTTCTTCTTCTTCTTCTTCTTCTTCTTCTTCTTTTGTCAGCCCGTTATTGATCCTACAGAATTATTAACCTACAGAGTATTTTGCATATCCCTGATAGCTCTGCCAAACAAAATGTGGTGCTGGAAAAGGTGGAAGAAAGAAAATGAAAAAGGACAGTGGGAGGAAAACTAAGGAAGGAGATATGTGAAATGTAAAAATTGAAACCTCAGTTGTTACATCTCCTACTGTATGTTCCTTATCAAAATCAAAGTACAAAACATATATGCTTATCCCAGTGCTTTCCTGCTTGGCACTTTACTTTACAACAATCCAATGTATAACATTGGTGTCAAGGTGACAACGTGGGACTGCCAAAATAGCTCAAAAACGTTTCACTCGTTTTTAAGGTATGCCACTGCTGCCCCTATTTGTCATGATGAGACTCACGCACTCAACTTCTTCTCTCTGATGGCAGCCTAATGGGTCTTCTTGATCCCACCACTGCCACCAAGTACGTGAAGGTGATGATCACTATCCCACCAATTCTTTACTGCAGGGCTCGAACTTGGGACTCTATTAAGTGTCTCCTGCACTATAATTCTCTTTAGATGCCAGCACTCTGGGTTTCCAATTTTCCCCCAACTTGGCACCAACTATTCTTTGACAGCCACACACCCATTATCTAATGTGTCCCAAACCTAAAAGACTTTTCTCAATGTTGGTCGAAATTTTAATGTGTTTCTGAAATCACTTCAGATAGCTGCTTTTTGAAACAAAGTAATAGATTTTTTAAGAAAAAAAGTCAGGCTGAAAACAATATCTCTTTTAGTGGATAGTGTTCACAATGGATACGGTGCACAAATAATTTATTAGTTACACAATTGGACAGTTGGGAGGTTTTTTACTTGTCTTTGTCATTTGTAGCTTTACATATATATTCCCTTGCAGAGTAAGGGGCTGTACAAACAGCCCGATGGGGTGGCCATCAGTTTGGATCCAAGATGGATCCCAGCCACACTCCACCAGCACTTTTTCGAACTTGGAAACTTTCTGGCTTCTAAAAAGTGCTGGCAGACGCGGCTGGGACCCAGGCTGATGGTGGCCAGCGATTAGACAGTGATTTAGCATGTGATTTAGCACCTCCATCCCATGTCCCAGCTGCAGCCTGGGAGGCCTGAATCAGTTTTAAGATTCATGCAGTAAGCCCCTAAACATCAACCCCTTTCAAAACTGCTCCTCCCTCTTATATACTCACTCCTGGGAGCAGCCCCCACCTTATCCCAGCTTCACTCCCATTGACTAGTGCCAAGGTTCTAATCTGCCTTTTGTCTCCACAATTGGCTATATATTTCTCCCTGAAACAATGTCAGTATTATTCTTGTGGACTGGGAAGGACAGCTATGAAAGAACTAGACAAAATCATAAAGTGCAAAGATATAAAATTGAAAATTAAAGTTAGCTTATCCAGCCCATTCTATTTCGCATCTCTATGTATAGATGTGAGAGCTGGGCAGTGAAGAAAGTTTATACAAACAAAATAAACTTATTTGAGCCTGAAAGCTCAATGGTTGAGGACATAGAGTTTTGGAGGCCTCTCATTCATGGGTTTCTATGAGTCAAAGTCAACTCAAAGGAAGTTCATAACAACAATTGCTCTGTGCAGCTAAAACAAACAAACATTCTCTTTTTCTTCTCACAAAAATCTCATGGACAAATTGTCCCCCCCCCCCCTTAAATTGTTATGTGTGGCTATAGTCTTTAACCTTGGGAAAGCAATAATAGGAAGTGGAGCAACAGGACAAGAAAAAGAAAATTTTATAGGTTAGAGGATTCCAAGTACCAGTCATAGATCCAGAAGGCTACCAAGAGCCTTCATGCTGACCAAGGAGCTGCTGTGTTGTATGCTAGTTCGCTGGACATAGAATTACAGAATTAAAATGACCTATGTAGTCCAAACAACTGCCATATGCTACCCAAACACTTCTGGAAGATGGTAATCTATTTTCTGTTTAAAATTCTCCAATGAAGGAGAATCCACTAACATCTGAAGCAACCCTTTCTCGCTGTTGAATCGCTATTACCCCAGGAAGTTCTTCCTAACATTTAGGTCCAGTCTCTTTTCTTACAAATTTAATCCATTGGTCCTAGTCTTTGGAGCAGCAGGAAACTTACTTTATTTTCTAGATTACATCCATTTAGATAAAGCTGTCAGTCATCCTGTCTCCCACAAATCTCTTCTCCAAGCTAAACATGTCCACCTGTCTAAGCAATTCCACATAGAATGATTTCAAGACTGTTTAACATGTTGCTTGCCCTCCTCTGAACATGTTCCAGTTTGTTAAAACAGTGGTATCAAGAATACAGCAGGTGAGATCTGATCAAAGCAGAATAGTCGCTTTGGTGATTTTACTAAGGCTAGAAGTTGAGGGAATATATTTCCCCCACTCGTGACCTTGAATGACCATATCTTTCCTGCTGTGCTCCACCACCACTGAAAATCTGTAAGTTTTTTCAAATTACACACACACACACACACACACAGAGAGAGATAACTTCCAGGTAACTTGCTGGTTGACCAAAAGAAAAACAAAACCAAACTCTCTTCTGGGAGAAAAATGACCCAGGGAGACTCACAAATATGGCAAACATGGCAAAATCTTGCCCATTTTTCCTAGAGGGTGTGGGAGCATTTTTAGGTGTGGGGAGTAGAAATATCTACAGGGCGAGGCTCCTCGTGGACCTTGTAGCCTTCTCAAATGGTCTGTGGGGTCAGCATGTAGTCAGAATGAGTACCCAGATTGTTAGGGGCTAGTAGCTTATAGTTGTAAACTGCTTAGACACTGCTTAGTGGGTATGAAGTGGTATATAAATGAAGCTGTTCATTTGTTTTGTTTGACTTTCACCATACTTGGCTTAGACTAATTGTAAGCGGGATGCTTTTCACTGTGACTGTGGATTACAACTTCTGATTTGGCTTTCTAATCTCTGCACATTTGGTGAATGATTGAAGGGGTTAATCAGTGGTGTTACTAGGTTTGGTACCCAGCACAGTAATTCATGGCATCACTCCCCCCCCCCTCCCAGGGCCGGGGACTATACAGAATCTTTAGTAATTTGACAAATTTAGCAACTATAAAGCACAAGCAGCACTAAAACAACACTATCAATGTAAATGGGTAATAATGGCAGCTCTGACTGGAGTGCATGCACATTAGAAGGCTCAGAAAGATAATTGTGTGTTGTGTGCATTCAATTTGTTCATGGGGTTTTCCTGGAAACATTTGTTCAGAGGAGGTTTGCCATTGTCTTACACTAAGCCTGAGAGAGAGTGACTTCTCCCAGGTCACCCAGAGGGTTTCATGTCCGAGCTGGAATTTGAACCCTTGTTTCCATCATTAGATTTGGTTTAACCCAGTGTTGCAGTTCAACACTTGTGGTCCAGAACTGAAACCACTAAGCCATGCTGGCTTCCAACGACATCATCATTGGTAATTGGACAATAATGACAGCTCTGACTGGAGCGCATGCACATTAGAAGGTTCAAAAATTTAATTAGCATAGAGTTTTAGTTTTGTAGGTAAATTGATACAGAATAAGTTGGGCTTAAGAAAAATGTGTTTGTTGTTATAACTAAGCACAGGGATACTTTTTATTTAAAATAACATTATTTTTGGCTGAAACAATGCCCAAAATCATTATAGACAGCCATTTTGTACTGAACCGAATAGATATATTAGTACAGAACACATATTATTGCATTATAGAAGACAACAGATGTGCTTTCCTCTGAAGCTGAGAGTTCATCACTTGAAAACTTTTTGTTCTCATATGGGACTCTTTGTCATCTACGAGATGGTCTTCTTATTTAAGCCTTTAGGAAGTACAGCTCTAAAACAGGAACAAGATATATCAATATCTACTAGTAGGTATATGGCTAACTTACAAAAAAGTGGCAAGAATTCTAGGATGCAACTGAGGCTGAGGGAATATGACTTGCCCATGATCACCTAGTAAATTTCCATGGCAGAGCAGGGATTTGAATCCTGGTCTCCCAGTGTCTTAATCCAACACTCAAACCACTGCCTTATGATGGCTCTCAACCATTCAAAATTAGCATCAAGTAAAAACATTCTTAGGCTCAAAATATTTCAAAAGCACCTATTCTATAATTCTGTGTATACTCCTTTTCTACATGGCTCTAACTAATGGACTTTACCATTATAACAAAGTATAAACTCGTTCCACTTGAACTATCTCTGTTCTAGAAGCTTCCCAAAGTTGTGAATTCTTACCCATAATGAAAAGTAGAACATTGGGAAGACACTCCCTTCAAAATTACTAAAAATCTCCATACAAAGAGCTATATCCATTTATTAGTTTCAATTAAAACACAGCCACTGAAGCAATAAGACTAGTTAAGGCTTATGTATGCCCCATAGATTCAAGGTCTACTCTAGCTGGGCAAATCACTTGTAAAAGGGAAATAATTTATTCCAGTGCTACCAGCTTCTTTCTTTCAGCTAGGGGCTGGGCACATGTTATGAAATTCTGGGAATCGTACTTTGTTGTGGTATGAGACCTTTCTGACAGAGAAGGCTAAATGTCTCATAAAACTACATTTCCAGAATTCCACAGCATTAAACCATGGCAGCTAAAGTGGATTATTTCTACAGTGTGGATGCAGGTTTAGACTGGAAAATTAGTATGCAAAGGGATCTGAGACTAACTGAGACCACTTTGAGACAAAGGGGCTGTGCAGACCAGCAGTTTGGCCAGCTTGGGGGTGGAGTTGAGGTGTAGCATCTACACAATGAACACCCTGGGTGTCCTCATGGCATGTGGCATCACTGCACTCCTCAGCTGCTGTGTACATACCATGCAGCACTGAAGAAGAACCATCAAGCCATGGCAATGTGGCTATCATGTCCTTTGCAGGTGCAAAAAGGAGCCGATTATTGAGGCTCCTTTTTGTGCCCCACAAAGGCCAGATTGGGGCTGTGGTATGTGGTTGCCGCAGCACCAGTCCCAGAGATCTCCTCACCCCATGCTTTGGAGGCTCAGCGGATGGAGAAAGAGGAGGTCTTGCTTGTTCCCCCGCCTCGTGCCTTCTCTTCTGTTGCATGTGAGCTCCAGTATTTAAAAGAGACCCAGGGGAACAAACACACATAGACCTTTCTGCCCAAGGCATAGTTTGGGGAGCAGTGGTATCATTCCACTTAGGATGTCACCTGGTGTGGACCATGCAACCAACTTTTATACCATGTTTATTGTTACAAAAGTAAAAGAAGCTCTCTGAATCCCTACTTCTGTAAGACAATTGTTTCAACATGTTTAAAGGTTTTGGATGAAGACTAGAATCATCCCCTATCATGCCTTCCCCTACACCAAAGCAAATTAGCTTAGAAATAGCACACAAGACACAAATCCAGATGCCAATTCCTCCAATACATCTACTTGGGAAATGTCATCACAGGAACTAATCACATAACATACAATATTAAAGGTACCTTCACTTACGCATTTTCTAATGTGATATATGCCACTCTTTGTCAACAATATTAGGGGTACCTTCACTTACTCATTTTCTAATGTGATATATGCCACTCTTTGTCAACAATGCCTGTCAGCACACTATTTAGGCAGAGGCCAGTCTGTGTGCCAGAGGATAAATTGACATACAGTAAATAAGATATTGAGAATGGGAATATGTCAAAACCTGTAGCAGATCACTTCAATCTTCCTGACCATTTCATCTCTGACCTCAGGACAGCAGTACTTGGGGGCAGGAGTTGGGGCCACACTCAAAGGAAGGTTGGAAAAAGAAACAGTTGGATTACAATATATTCAAAAACTCTAATCTATCAGTAGTGGATTGAACAGAGATAATGGCTTTCTGGTACACTACATATGTTATAATACCCCAGCCTCACAAGGACACTCTTGGCCGGTTTATCATATTTGCTTTCTGATTCCAAAACCCATTCATATAGTCATTCACCTACCTTGGTCTTAGGCAACATCTTTTATTCTTCTTTTGTCCCTCAATGGCCATAATTAAAACTGAATTTGTCACCTTATCACTATACGCACAAGTTTTGCATTTCTACAGCTATTCATACAGTGATTATAAAAGTCCTTCCTGGGCACCAATTCACTGCATGCATCTGAAGAAGTATATCAAAACTACAAAAGTTTATACCACAATGTCTCTCATTCATTTAGTCTCAAAGGTGATACAAGATCCCTTTGCATACTGATATTCCAGACTAACATGGTTATGTCTCTGAATTTTAGCACAGAAATCATTGTTTCCATTTGTTAGTCAGCAACCACTTTTTCCCCATTGGCACACAGTTCAGATTGAATTTGTTTCAGCTACACAGGGCAAACCTGAATTTCCACCAGTACAAATTGAATTGTAAAGAGATAGGTTTCAAGCTGTCTGCCTGGGATTAATTATCGCCTACAGATATGTAGAAAGATTTATTGTCCACTGGATAAAAGAGAATGTCAGACTGGGTCACTTTTGCCTCTTCTTGATGTCGAGAAAGATTATTTGTTTCATTAACTTCTTTCCATCTTTCACCATACTAGTTAAATAGTCACTTTAAAAAAGCCTATTTTTCACACCTGTATTTCAGTATTCTAGTGTGCTGCCTATAAGGTCATAGGCAGGAATAACACTGCCCTTTTAAAACAGGGAAAAAATAAATAAGGTCAAGAATTATAGCAGACTAGGGGGATATTTTCTTTCTTTTCAGGAATGATAAAAGAAAAGAGTTTCTGCAGTTATTTTCAGGATATATTATATCCAGGGTAGGCAATATAAAGTCCATTGGATGCATGCAACCCATTTGAAGTCATCTGATGCTTTAATGGGCATGTTGTGTTTTAGGATGCAGTTGCACGCAGGGCCCTTCTCTATGCATGGAAGAAATTAATATATATGAGAGAGAGAGAGAGAGAGAGAGAGAAAAAAATTCCACTCTGGGTATCACCACATGAAGCTTTTTTGGAAGATGGTCAATATCAAAAACTTGGTTAAAGTATAAGAATTTACTGGGAGAAAAAAACAGAGAGGAGATTATGAGCTTAAATCAATGGAACAAATGGAAATAAAATATGCACTGGTTCTTATACATACAAATTAAAGAAAGATATAGGATGGACTTGAAATTAGAAGATTTTAGCAATGATATTAAGGAGTCTGAAAACTTATTAGACTGTAAAGAAAAAGGGAGAACGGCTAAATAATATAAAGTTCTGTGCTCATTAAAGCAACAAAAAGATCCCATCACAGATAACATGATTAAATGGGCAAGAGATATTGGGAGGAATATAAAATTGAGTAGCTGGGAATATGCCAGAAAGAAAACGTTAAAATTTACCAAGTGGAAGATGGAACACAAATGGTATCTTACTCCAGTTAAAATAGCAAAAATTTATAAAAATGATCAAAATAAATTTTGGAAATGTCTATCAAATCTTGGTACATGATTTCATGTATGATGGAGTTGCCCCAAACTTTTTTTTTTTTTTTAAAAAAAGGAAACGGATCCATCTGACTATTCAGGAATTTCTTGATATAAAATTCAAACTAAAACTGGAAGTCTATTTATTAAATATGTCAGATGAAATCAATCACCCAGACAATAAGGAACATGAAAAAGTCCTCTTATATATGATTACAGCAGCAACTCAGAAAGATACCATGGCCGATTGTATTGAATGTTGCTGAGAGGTACAGTAGAACCAAGAGAGACACACTCCCCCTGTCCAATTCCATGCATAGGTCACCCACCAAGGTGGCCAAAGCAGTTTCTGTCCTATAGCCAAGTCTGAAAAAAAGACTGACATGGATCTAGATAATCTGTTTTTTTCCTGGAACGCCTGGAGTTGAGAGGCCACCACATGCTCTATCACCTTGCCAAAGTGAAACAGGAAATTAGAGAATGGTCTGTAATTATCTAATACAGTAGGATACAGTAGAAGTTGGGTTTGTTTGTTTGTTTTTTCAAAATAGATCTTACCATAGTTTCTTTTAGGCATGTTAGAATTCTGCTTTGCTGTAAAGAGGCATTAATCAGTTCCCTCACCCACTCTACCAATCCTCCCTCTGGCCTATTTAATAAGCCAGGAAGGGCAAGGGTCTAGAATACATGTGGTGTCTCTCACCTCTCCAAGGATCCTGTCCACATTATCAGGCTGCACAAACTAAAATGTATCCATCAATAATGGACAAGCAGGAGGCAAGGTTACATCCAACAAAACTGTATCAACTCTGGTGTCTAAGTCACAGTGAATCTGAGTGATTTTATTAGCAAAGTTGTGGGCAAATTCTTCTCAGCAAGCTATTGAGTGGCTTAAATTCTCCTCAGGACCAGATTGTAACAGTTCATTGACCACTTGATACAGCTCAACTGATCAGTTCTGTGCAGCTCCAATAGTTTTTGTCAGAAAATCCCTTTATGTTGCCTGTCTTGCATCATCATATATCTTCAGGTAGATTTCAGCCTGTTTTGAGATAGATTCACTCTGATTTTTCCACCACTGTTGTTCTAGTCTCCATTTTGTTCACTTCAAAGCTGCCAATTCTTTAGGGGCTGGTTTAGCTCCACTCCATGAGACGGGACACTTAGGAGTGATTGTGGCAACTGTTTTGGTCATTTCACCACTCCACAGGTCAACCAGAGCTTTGACAGAACCATCTGCTAAAGCAGCAGGAAACTCCCCAAGAATAGTTAGGAATCCATCCGGATCCATAAGCCTCCTGGGGAGGACCATCTTAATAGGTCCCTGACCCCTGCTGAGGTTCTGCATTCCAGCAAGTCTAAACCTAACCACAAAGTGACCTGTCCATGACAACGGAATAGTAGACAGCACCTCCATTCCCAGATCACCATCCTTCCCCTCTGTACAGAACACAAGATCTAGAGTGTGCTCAGCAGCATGGGTGGGGCCAGATACCAGTTGGGACCGTCCCATGGTTGTCATGGCAGCCTTGAAGTCCTGAGCCACACTCGACAAAGTAGCCTCAGCATGGATGTTGAAGTCCCCCAGGAATATATGCCACGGAGACTCCAACACCACCCCCGAGACGACCCCGACTAGCTCAGAAAGGGAGACTGTTGTGCAGCTAGGTGGACAGTACACCAAGAGAATCCCTAATCTGTCCCAGCTGCCCACCGTTAAATAAACACACTCAAACCCTGTAAACAGAGGGATAGGACACCTGGTCAGGGGAATATTATCTCAATAGACCACTGCAACTCCACCTCCCCACCTCCCCCAAGTCTTGTCTGCTGCTGCACAGAGAAACCTGGTGAGCAAAGCTGAGAAAAATTAACTCTCCCAGCCTCATCCAACCAGGTCTCCATAATTCATGCCAGGTCAGCCTGTAAACAGTGTCATGTTTAAACAACTTATTTTACCAATTCAATATTACCAGTAAAAGGGTTTGGTGAAATACTGGGTGACTTATTGGGAATTAAAAGTTTGATTGCCAGGGCCACTTGACATCATAGCAAAAATAGCACAGAATTGGCGTGGGGTGGGGGATTCATCAAAGGCAAAAACTTTCAAGAAACATCTATGGACAAGAATCCAATGACCATTCCTATTCCAGTTTAATGTTTTATTGCATCCAATGATCTTTACAAGTCATGTTGGAATCTGAATCTTTCAGCTTGCTGGTCATGGTTTGGAGTGTTGGGCTAAATGGTCATAGCTTCACTTGCTTGTTACTTGCTGGATTACATTGTATTATATATTATAAAACAACTATAGGACTATAGCATTAATTTCCCATGCAAGCAAAATTACGTTCAAAATTCTGAAGCATAGGCCTGAAATACACAGGCAAAATGACACAGCTTCAGGCCATGTTGAGGGCATACTGTTTACATGATGCACACCCCAAACACAGCCTGAAGCCACACTAAAGCTGTGTCATTTGCAAATTACTAGGACAAGAAGGAGAGGATAGAATCCACTCCTTCCAGCAGCCCAGTTCAGGACCATGTTGACAGTCCAGATTAGGACTCGGCACTGGCATCGTCTCCCACCACTCTATTTGACCTATCTGTATTAGGCCATAGACTCCAATCATATATGGAGAGAGAAATCCCAGAGGTGCAAGTTGGATTCAGGAAAGGCAAAGGCAATGTGGACCACATCACAAACATATGATGGATGATGGAGTGAACTAAAGAATCACAGAATAAAATAATCTTGTGTTTTATAGATTATAGCAAAACTTGTGGATGCATAACTCATGAAAAGCTATGGAATGCTCTTAAATGGAAGTGCCAATAAATCTGAGAGTCCCGATGAGAAATCTGTACTTAGGACAAGAGGCTACTGTTACAGAATGTAGAGAAACAGAATGGTTCCCAATTAGCAAAGGGGTCAGACAAGACTGCATTCTATCACCCTACCGGTTCAATTTGTATGCAGAAAGTATCATATGAAGAGCAGATTTATACATGGAAGAAGGAGGAGTGAAGATAGAAGGAAGGAACATGAACAAAACAAATCTAAGATATGTGGACAACACCATACTTCTAGTGAAAAAATATAATAGACTCAGAACAATTACTGAGAAAAGTTCAAGAAGAAAGTGCAAAGGCAGGCGGAATACTGAACATAAAGAAAACAAAAATAATGACCATATTTACATACATTCCATCTAGATAATGAGGGATGCAATGGCTTAATAGTTTAGATGTCAATTATGAAGATTAGAAGATCAGAAGGTTGGCAGTCTGATGTCCAAGTCCCTCATGATGGTGTGAGCTCCTGTCACTAGTCCCAGCTTCTGCCAACCTAGCAGTTCAAAAGCATGCAAATCCAAGTAGATAAATAGGTACTACTTCAGTGAGGAGGTAACAGTGTTCAGTGCTGTCATGCTGGCCACATGACCACCAGAGCAGGCCTTGGACAATGCTGGCTCTTCAGCTAAGTAACAGAGATTAGCACGCACACACCCTACAGTGAGTTATGACTAGACATTCATGTCAAAAGATTATCTTTACCTTCACCTTTAATAAAGGAATAGAAATAGTCAAAGATTTCCCACACCTTGGTTCAAAATGAACACTGCAGTCAAGAAATCAGAAGTCCAGGAATGGAAAGGGCTGTTATGAAAGAAATAGACAAATGCAATGATATACAACCGATCACTAAAGTTAGAATCCTACAAGCCATTGTAATCCCCATTAAATGTGAAAGTTGGGCAGTGAAGAAAGCAGGCAGAGAGAAAATAAACTCATTTAATGTCGTGTTGGAGAAGAGTGTTGAGAATATCATGGAAAACCAAAAAGACCAACAAAGGTGTTGAAAGATCGGGCGGGGGGGAATATAATATTGAGTGTGATATAAGAAACAAACCAATCCACTTTAGTATAATAATACCAAAGGACAAAAACACATTTTTTTCTTTTTAAAAATGATTTCTTCCCCCAATAAGGATGTATATAGTGGACATTTTATAGCGATCTATACAACTATTTATCTATGTGAGAAAAAATGGTAGGATAATGTTACCTACATGTGCTAATAAGGAACACAATACATTGGCCAAAATAAAAATAGGTTATTTGGTTTTACTTTGAACAGACCATTGCTTTAATTTCACTTGAAATGGAAAATAAAAGAAAACTTGATGCCAAGATTCTGTTTCATCAGAGAAGTGACATCTCATCCTATTTGGCTGCTTTAAGGAGTCTATAACAATAATTACCAATAGGTTGTGTAGGTAAAAGCACATTAGAGTTTCCTCTTTGAAAAAGAAATGTGTTGTGATAAAACACCCATATGAACTGTAGTGATTAACACATAATTTTTGTTTTTCTTCCCATTAATGTAGAAATGTGCTGCAGGATGTTTGAAAGAGACAATTTATTAAAATTGCATCTTCTTTCTCTCAGAACTTCTATTAAATATGTCAGTGCCTGTTTGCTGGATGAGAAAATGGCACTGTGTTTGTACTACAACCTGGAATTAGGAATCTGTGTGCCGTCTTAAAAACTTAATAGAGAGATTGGTTTACCTCATTGATTTGTGAGCCACAAGTATATATTATATTAGAAATACTTATCTGTCTATATGAGTCCTGCCCTGACTTGTCATGCTGCTTTTTAAATAATTATGCTTATTTTCCTTTGATTAGTTTGGAATTTAGAATAGATACAGAGTTATTACATCAGCTAATAACGTGTATGAATATATTCATTTCATATTGCTCTGTTGATCTTTCTCAATAAAAGAGAGAATAAATCACAGCAGAGAATAATCACATTTATTTCACCATGCTGATTAAGCCTGCAGATCATTGCCTTGCATATGGCTTGGACATTCTTTGAAAAAGTAAGGCGCTAAGGAACAGATCGTGAGGCTGTAAAAGAAATAAAGGGCTCTCTATAGGGCTCCATAAACCATTCATTAATTGGAACCACATTTAGATTACAAGTAATTAAATAAAATCATAGTTTAAAAGCATGCCATTTCCTTTCTACTCCTTCCCTCATAAAATCATAATTGCACAGATTTTTATCTCAGTTACATATACCATAATGTGTGTTATTTCCAGAATTTCCAAGTTTTATTCTGTTCCCAGATTTATTACTTTCAGATTTATTACTTTTTTTTTTCTTGCTTGCTTGAATAGAGGACTCTCCTGGTCAGTTAGAGTTGAAAAGGCGGCAACATTCCTTTGGTTTTATTTCAAGATGAAGCAGACTGATTTGCACTTCCCTAGCTAATATACTAACTGAAACTCAAATGCTGATTTGATGTTATACTTATCTGAACTTTACTACACAATTGTCCAGTCAACTCGTACCTGCAGAAATGCATATACGTATTAGACAACACTGCACATAAAAATGCACATTTTAGGGAAAACCACATACAAAAACACATGTATTAGGAGTACATTATTTGCAAAATGTATATATTAGGAAAACTGAATACCAAAAAGAAATGCACGCATGTTTTCAGGCACACAAAAATATATGCACACTTTTATGTAAAAAAAATAAACCAAAAACCAACACTCATAAACTCATGCAGAAATGAGATGATGCTTAAACCTTTTACTCTTGGAATCCCCCCCCCCCACCTTTACAACTACATGCAGACACACACACTCGATGTATATTGTTTATTTAGCATGCATATTTTCCTTTGAACATTCCTATATATTAAAATTTTGCCATTTTATAAGGAAAAAACATTGTTAATATTAGAATAATTTTATTTAAGTAAATTTAATATTTAACTCAGTGCATGTGTAAATTTGACACATAAAAAGTTTGTGAAATGGAGGAGTAAGAGGAGGGATCAGAGCCTCCAAGTCTTGAATTCCCCCCCCCCCCCCACACACACACACACACTTATGCAACTCTCACACCACCTGAGGGTTATGCCTAGCTGTTTGAAAACCACTGATATAATAAATTGATCCATCTATCATGACAGTAAGAATTTTGTTAACTTCCTGGGTTGGGATATTTTAATTGTTCTAAGCACAAGGCATAAATTTGTACCTAATAGAACCATTCTCCCCAGATGTCCATCAGACAACTCTTTGTATAACAGTTGTAACAATTTGATTCTGAAATTACTCAGAACTTTATCGCACTTACTTTTGTCTCTGTTATGGGGGCAGGAACGGGACTCTTGGGGGCATATAAAAATGGAATTTATCACACACCCAAGCGTCCACAAAAGGTCCCATTCTGACACCTGTACCCAAGCCATCCATGTTCAGTGCCAGAAGGTGCCATTTTGGCAGGACAGAAGTCTTCCGACCAGAACATTTAATGCTCCTTAGCACTGAACGGTGAAGGCTTCGGTACGGGTGCCTTTTTGTGGATTCTTGGGTGTGAGATATAATCCGTTTGTACGCGCCCCCGAGAGTCCCATTCCTGCCCCCATAATGGAGACAAAAGTAACTGCAATAAGGTCCTCAGTCTTGTTAGAGTGGAAAGGAAAATGCACTCCATTTTCCATGGTAAATAATGTTGCGTTTTCCACATTTGAATGGAATGTGAGCATCCTGAACAACTCTTTACTTTGCTATACGGTTCCTACTGTCCTTTCATTAGCTTCCTCCTATCTTCCTGATATCATGCTGGGTCAGGCCAGCAGGATTTCCCCTCTGCCCTGCTGCTAGAGACTTTCTACCCCCTTTGAGACCTATTTGAAAATGGAATAGTTTTTGAAGATGTCTGCCAGTGGGTAGAAAAATGATTATATTGTTTCTTCTTGTGGAAATGTATAATCTAACACAGCAGAGTAACGGCCCCAACTGTACTCCTGCTGATACCACAGATACTGATGTTCCAGATCTTAACACCATGTTTCACCAATATAATAACAGCATAGCAACCCACTAGGCATGTGTGTGTGTTACAAAACAATTTATCAAACAGAAGTTTGTTAAACAGTTCACAGCTAATTAGTGCGTAGAATCATATGGTTAAAACAAAGTGTTCTAGCTTAGCAGTTATTTAAGTATTCTAAATATCCTATCATAATCAAACTGTACTATATGCACTGGTCTGACTAAACCATTCTCACTAAGCTTAAATACACAGTCAGCATTTAACTCAACTCACTTCAAAAACTGCCCTAAACCTCCACTTAGCTGCTTAACTCAGCTAACTACTCAACTGCCTGAACTCGGCTCAGTGTCCTAAATATCCTTCAGACAAGCATTTTAAACTCCTCTTTTAAAATCCCAGCCAATCAATGTTCAATGTTCTCACTTCTCAACAGACTATATAGCTTATTCTAACTAATGGGCCTGAGCAAACAGAGGGGTAAAGCTATCTTGCCCCCTGGGGTTTCTCGATTTGTGGGGAGAATGTGCTGATCAGGGAGACAACTGATGCACAGTCCACACTGCCCCACCCCTTTGCAAGGACAGAACCACCAAACTGAGGCACTCACACCTACAATTTGTATAGCACCATTATTATTTTTTCTGTTCCACTGCAAACACATGTGCATGAAAACGTGGACACTATGAAAGCAGCTGCCACTCACCTCCCTTGTCCCACCTAGTTGCTGATCCATTGAATGTCATGTGCAACTGGCCTTGCAAGTAGTCAGCTGATCAAACGATCAATTGACACAGTGATACATCATGATAATAAAGCCCCCCTATGCACACCCCCTTTCTCTCCCTTCTCCCAAAGCCTCCTATTGGACCAGACAGTTTGGGACTAAGCAGATGAGCAGAAAGCAGCAGCCAGAAGATGCTCCCAGCCCAATTATCCTGGGGCCATGGTGAACACATCCTCAGCCCCTGAGGATGCCTCCTGCTACAGCCCCAAATAGGAGATGAAAAGATTCACTCCTTTGGAGTGAATTCAGGTCACCTTAGGTGGCCACAGTGTGACCCAGGATGGCTTTCAGGTGCTCCAGGTGCATGTGTCATGTAAACGCCATGCCCCTGCAGTGACCAGAAGCCACTCCCATCTGTCCATTTGTTTCTGGCCTGTATGCATGTATTTATTTAATTCAGTGTACTGTTGGTGACTTGACATGTTTGTCATCATTCAACTTAATGGGGTGTGTGATAGATCAATAGTGCAATTAACCACTCATGTGCTTATGTAATTGATTCATGGGTAGGTGACCAAGGGGATGACAATGGCACCAGTGGCTCATCGGACCTTTTTCTCACCTCCACAGCAGTGTGCAGTCCACACACTGATATGAGCAAGCTGGGATGATTTTTGCTGTTGTGTTTAAGCCCCAAAGTGCAGCTTCAATCCACCTTCCTCCTATTTAAGCCACATGTGTCATATGGACAGGAAAGGTTCAAAATGGGGTGGAGTTACTTCTTTTTTAGCTGATGTGGAGAGTCCCTAACATCTGCTTACCGGTACCTTACAAATAATAATATATAATAATATTTTACCATATTACACAGACTATATTTTTTGTTCTATTTTTTTTCAATGCTTATATTTGTTGATAATATTTAATGTCTCATCCTTCTACAATTAATATATTATGAACTATAGTAAATACCTAATAGATATTTGTCTTTCTTCTGTAGACAAAAAAATTGAAAATCTACATAATATACATATTAAATTAATTTAAATGAATGTATATCCTTAAATGAATGCATATCCTTCTACATTTATCAAAGAAAGGTTCCCTCATAACATAATTCTGCATGCTATTAAGCAGTCACAATTTCTCTTGAAGTTTGTCAGCAATATTTACTTGATGAAAGCTATAAATCTGACCATCTGTAATAGACCATTTGACTTTCATAATTTCTGTAGCCATTCTTCTTGGGTTAGAATTGCAGTTTCTTTCCATTTCTCAGTATATAAGATTCTTGCAGCTATTACCATATGCAAATAATTTTCTCATATTTTCCCCCAATTGGTCTTCACTCATATTAAAAACAAAAAACAGAATATGGTTTCATCGGTATTTTAATTTTTAATATATCTGTCATTGTTTTATTAATTTGAGACCAGAGTTTCTTTGCTGCATTTCATATGTAATAAAGCAAAGAAATTCTGACCTCAAATCATGAAACAATTCAGAAATAGGAACAATATTTCCAATGGAAATATGGGAAAAGGTTCTTATTCTGTCTTCACATTTCTAACATTTGTACATTTTTGCCAGTTTCCCTGGAATTAAATACCACCGTTATAATAACTTATAATAGTTTATTTTCCAATTATAGCTTGACATAAATTACAAGCTTTTCTTCCAAGATCTTTCCTATTGTTCTGACTGTGTTTGTTACCCAAATTGCTGGGATCCAAGGAGGAGGCCGACAAATTAATATGTCTTAGGGGAATTTAATATTAGCTCATATGAGACTTATAGTATGACTGGGGTAACAGTGGCCTGGGATAGCAACCCAAACATATACCAGGTTGAAATCACACAAAACTCTACAGGCAAATTCAAATAGAGAAAATTCAAATAGAGAAAATAATCAACACAGAGAAGCACACATACACTCACTCACAAAAACAAGAGTTAAAGAAACGAAGGTGGGAGAAGTGGGATAGGCCTTGCTAATGAGGCTAATGATGATGCATTACCAACATGGATCTAGATTCCAATCGATGGGAGTTGGGAATTTAGGAGGCTCAATAGCTGGTGCAGCAATTGGGAGTTAGCTGCATATTGAGGAGCCTAGTCGAGCCAAAATGACAGAATGTCTGCCTCCTTGAAAACTAGACCAAGACCAGAGAATGGCTGTTTTAACAGCTGAATATATACCCAGAAATGTGACTTGGGGGCAGAAAACAAGGCTTGAAAGGATTAGAAGTTCTGCTAAATGGTTTCCCATGGGAAAAAGAATAGTTCGGACTAAAAGCAATAGTCAGTCGATTGCTGTGAACGTGCTAATCAAAGGGATTTGTCAGTGCTTCCCTGTTGTAGGTAATCGCAAACAATCATTTTATTTGGCCATGAAACTCTCACCACCCCCTGTAAACAAAAAGGATTATGCCGGGGCCTCAGGGAATCCCAACATGGTGGGTGCCTTTTAGACCCTGGCTAGCCCTAACTGGCTTTTCCACATGTGAGCAGGTCAGGCATCCACAGCGGGTTATGCCTAGGTCACCTCCCAACTTCCTTTTTAATATTAATTTGATATAAAGATATGAGGGGCAATTGGAGGCCTGATCCCTGTGTAACATTTAGTATCCAAAATATTGAGTCTACTAGACCATACATTACTTTACTATATCTCAATTTTCTACAGTAATTTATACACCTTGGCAATTGAGTTATTATTTCCAGAACATAACAATATTTCAAAATCGGTTTTGGTTATTTCAGTTCCTTCTAATGTCATATCCAATGTAAATTTTTCTAACAATTATCTGTATAAATACCACCGATAATTAAATCCCCCTGCACTTAATTCATCCTTTGTTTTCATTCTATAATTACTCCCTTGATATACTAACTTTTTTCTTCTTCAGTGTTAGCTGATCATGATGTTAAGCACTTGGAACTAGTTACTTTATGCCTTTATTTGTGGCTTAAACACAAATGCAGTGACTGCATTCTTACCTTTAAAATGAAAGATACCTGAAAAAGAATACATACTTGAACTTTCTATTTGGACACTCCAGCAATGGGGACAGAATATGGGCCCATAGTCACTTTGTAAACCTTAGCTACAAACTTGTTGCTTTTAGTACAAACTTGCACATTTTATGACTTAACTTTTGACAGAACTGCTAGATGTGGAATGTATTCACAAGATTGTTGACTCTAACTGGCTCACAAAGCACAGTCATGTAGGTTTAGAAAGACCATAAATTGTTGCATGAGAAGTATGCATGTTACTGTGTAAATAATAATAATAATAATAATAATAATAGTAGTATGCTTCTCCTCCACATATTCATATCTTAACTGCATGTAAAATAAATATACTGTACAGAACTTTGGGAAGAAGATCTTTTTAATGGTGTTCATTTTCTAATGGAATCTTTTGTACATGTTTGGGCATGCAAAGAGAAGAGAGTTTGTTTATGAATGCGCTGAAGGTAGTAGAGTATGATGAATGAAACTGTTGTAATAATAATAATAATGATGATAATGATAATAATAACAATATAAATTTCTAAATAGTTGTTAGAGGATAATGCTTAGGAAGGCTGGTAGCAAAGATACCAATAATATTCTTTAATTGGCTTTCTCAAAGTGGTTTATATCTGCTGTGCTTTTCTGTTATCAGTGATCATGTAACAGAGTAAAGTACAAGACTCTGATGCTTGATTTTGTAGTTTTACTGCCCTTGTGTGGAGAAAGGACCCTGTACATTAAGTGTTATTAATTGTGTTCATACTGCACACACAATTTATGAGTGCAATTTTAACCAACACACTACTTAGAAGAGACATTCATCATGGAAAATGCAGTCTAAAGGTGCACTTTCATGGGATTCTTGGTCTAAACTGAGGCAAATAGTCAGTGTGTCTGATCATTGCAAGTCACTTCCTCCTGACCTGAAATCTTCTAAGCCCCTGTTCATCAGGCTGCCAACCTGAGAAAGTAGCAAGGGGTCTCTTGAACCAGAGCTGTAAAATTTCCTAAGAAGTTGTGTCAATGAAAAATTATCCTATAATATTTGTTGAAATATTTTACAAACCATCTCTCTGTCCCCAAAAGGTCCCCCCCAAAATGTAGAAACATTAAAACAATCTCATACTGACCCCAAATACGAAAGAACAGACTAAATTATCCTTCAAACAAAGAGCAGAACATATCTCATTTTAAAAACTCATTCAAAACTAAATTGTAGAAAAAGTTTTTTTAAAATTTCTGTCAACCCAAAGCTAGGCACCGTTACAGTTTTGCTGGGGGGGGGGGACTCAACCAGATGGGGGTGATTAAATAGTTCAGGAGTTAATGTGTGATCTAATTCTGTATTAATACAGTTCTGTTTGTTTACTTATTTTTCACAACTATGTCTGGTTGTTCCTATTAAGTTTTTATGGAGTCTGGTCATGTTTACCACAATAAGTCCACTGAACACCACATCCATTGGTGGGACCATCTTGAGTCCAACATACAGTACCTGATCCGGGAATCTTGAGCAGGGGAAAAGGCAAGGTGAATGGCAGGAGACCAGTGATTTGGAACTGCAGGACCAACCTGGACAGTGGACAATCTGTGACAGTCACCCTCTAACCTTTGCCTATGCTAGTTTGAGTGAAAGGGAAATTGGCTGCAGTATTCAGGAATCATTCTTGAGAGTGGCCTCTTTTTAGCCTATTTTGGGCTCACATGTCAGAACATCTAAAGCCAATTTAAGGGATCTGACAATGTCAGCAAGGTTCTTTCAAATGCCTCTGCTCATAGATTCTTCCTGGCCAGAGAACACTAAGTCAAGGGGTATGTCCTGCCATATTTGAAGGACTATCTTCTTATACAGGTGTCTATACATTCCCATGATCTCATTAGGCTTGTTTGGTGGGAACATGAGAGAGGGCTTTCTATGTGGCTGCTCCAAGATTTTGGAACTCCCTTCTTGCTTTTCTTCCACCATGAAGTAAAAGCTTTCTTATTCCTTCATTTTTAAGGAACTCATTGTGATTGATTAGTAATAGAATGCTGTGTAGTTGTATTTATTGTTGTTATTGTTGTTGTTGTTATGGATTCTAATGTATTTTAAATGTTTAAAACTTTAAAGATTGTTTGATTATTTTAAAATATGTATTTACTGATTTTTTGGGGGTGGGGGATCTGGCTTTTAATCTGTGCCACTTTTGATAATTTGTAGCTGCCTTGAGTGTCATCACTGGGAAAGGGAGGGAGATAGAAATGAATAGTCGGAAGAGGAGGAGAAGTAGTAGTAGTGACGGCGGTGGTAGTAACTGTAGTAGTGGTCACAGGTATTGAATCATAAATTTGTCATGAAAGATACAAAATTTTGAGATGCATCTAATAAGCAGATTTCAATAAAAATGTTGACCTGCCCCACCTGGCAACATTATGATATGAAACGTCTCATGTCAGAATGCAAACACATAACTTGAATTACAAATTATATAGATTGGTGGGATAGTTTAATAAACAACCAAACCACTTATCAATGCAAAATGTATAAGTACAATGAGTATTTGTTCTTTTGCTTCTAAAAAAAGAATGGAAATATAGAACATAATAAGATTTGAGATTTTGGAATATGAAGAGTCTTTAAAAAAATAAGAAGAAGAACTCTCTGTTACTGAGATCTCAATGAAAACCACTTTCTCCCAGGCTGCTACTAACCCCAAGAGGTAAGCTTTCATTTTGCATCAATATCCGCTATGAGCCTTCTCTTCCCAACCCCTTCCTTTCTCTCTCAAGAATTCATTTGCATTACGGTTGCTTTCTTACCAGGATTTCTTATGATGGAATATTTCTCTGCTTTCCCTGTTGCTAATGTGTATTTAGGAGGATAAACAATTGGGTCATATGGTTAAGCATCCGAGTCAAAATCTCTTCATGCATCTGTCTTGAAAACATATGCAAGGCCATGGTGTCTCTGTATCTTTCTCCAGTGGTCATTGCCAGAGGCAGCCATATGAAATGGAATTTGTCCAACTATTGTGCCATCTGTTAGTCATTACTGTAAGGAAAATTCTCCTTATCGCACTCCAGAGAACAGTATTGAGAAGCATTTGAAATACAGCCTGAAAGTTCATCTGGCAATGCTTCTCTAGGAAAGCACACTGAATAGGGCATGAAAACCATTCATATTGCAGGCATTCAAAAGTGCACAAGAAATATACTGCTTTATGGGTGTGCTGAAAGTGCCATTGGTTCAAATTTATCATCAGGCCACAGCGGGTACTATTGTGCAATGCTGTTTATTTTATAGTACAAAATGAACATTTGATTCCTATTCTTAATATATTTGTCAAGGATTTATAGTGCAGTGAAATAACAAAGAGGCTTTTTTTTAAAAAAAAAAAAATCATGTGTTTTTCACTCTCAATCCCCCAGTCCTTCATAGGCTTACTAGTTCTGTAATATCTCACATTTGGAACAACCCATAATACTGAGGACTGTGAAAATCCTGCATTCTACATGATACAATACATCGCTCTTTGAGTGAAATTGTGCTCAGCTGGGACAGTGCACTATCTTTTCTTAAGCTAAGTTATGGAAATATGTCCATTAATAAGAAATTTAACTTCCTGGTAGCTGAACAGAAGATTGCTGTCGTGAGAAACTTAATCCATTACTTCTTCAGATTTGTGATTACATAGCTTTATAGACTTTACAGACAGAAAATGTACAGTTTAGTCTTTACAGACAGAAAAATAGATTGATATTACAATATGTACATGTATTATCTGAAAAGAGATGTGAACTTCTGTGAAGTAAAAGTAATATAAGAAGCAATCATATATGCTACTAGCTGAAACAAGTCTACAGCTGATTTATGATAGTCTATCTATCTATCTATCTATCTATCTATATCCTTCTGTAATGTGAGAAGTCATACATTATTAGTATATCTAATGCAACAGTTTTATGATTTTAGAAGAGATTTTGGCTGAATAAATAACTCTTCAAAGAACCTAACCTTTGGAAAGAATTTGTTGGAATGAATTCATAGCACCCAACTATAATAGTGGGATATATTTAAATCTGGGGCTTCTCCTTTCTCTCCTCAGTGAGCCTCACCCCACTCACACCATCTCTTCAGCATTTTAAAGGATCACAGGCAAATGCTACAGCCCTAAAGCCAGAAATAGTGCCCCCCCCCTTTAGAGTGTTACCTGGTGCAGCCTATACTCCCCAAGTGATGCCCCGAGTATTACTTAAATATATGCTAGTGCTGTTATTCGGGCTCCCATACTTGCACAACTGATTTTTCAATTACTATTAAGACCTTAAGCTTGCCCATTGCCCAACAGCCAAATATAGCCCCAGCCAGTAATTCAAAATTATGAGAGAGGACTGGGTGCATGCTTGCACTAGGGACTGTATTTAACCTCTGAGAAAATGCAACTGCTTGTGCAACAATTTTTACACCAGTTTTGTACTGTAAAATCCTTCTATAGAGAGATACTTACTGCTGTTGTACTTTTCAAAACTGGAGAACAAATCAATGATATGATAATATCCATCCGATATCCAGATGGTTTACAGCTCTCAGATCTGCTAGACTCATGTAGAGAAAAATAGGCCTTTCATTGTATCTTACCTAACTAGAGGAAATAAAAGCCCTATAAATCTGGACTGAAATCCTGTTGGGGCCTTATGTCTTTGTAAGTGGACTTACATCTGTGGGAATTAGAACTGTGCAATTGTGTAATACATTTGTCCCTCCATATTTGCTAGGGTTAGGGGCACAAGACCCCCATGAATATGGATAAACCACAAATAGCAAAAACACCATGGTTTTACCTGAGAGGACACCTCTCTAGGGATCTCTAGGATCCAGTGCAACTCTGTAGTCAACGTCCGACAGACACTGATCATAGAACTGCACTGGAGGAGCTACAAATGCCTAGCAGAGTGGTCTCTCTAGGAATCTCTAGGTCTTTCAATACAACATTTGGTTAAAGTTGACCATAGAGTTGCACTGAAGGACCTAGATATTCCTAGAAAGAACATATTAACCAAACCCGTGAATAATCAAATCCATAAATATCAAATCCACAAATATGAAGGCATGAGTGTATTTGTATCCAGTAGAGAGCTGCTATGTTACTACATCACAAAGACTGCAAAGTGCCTGATGTACATCAATGCACATTAATACATTATTCAGAAACCTAACCATGTTAGTTTGATATAAAAGCATGCAAAGGGATCTTATAACACCTTTGAGACTAAGGACTCATTCCCACTACATAATAAACTGGTTTTCAAACTGGTTTGAAGTGGTTTAAATAGCCCTTCACTTGCACTGAATCACTGGTGTGGTTTGTTGAGGGAGCCCCCAGCTTTAGACCCGTTTAAAGTGCATCTTCTGGATCTGCTGATTTCTTATGTTTTTTGCGATAAATTGATTCATTGCTAGTGTGAACAAGCTGCGGATTGGAATCTGTTCCCTGTGGTGCAATCATTGACTTGTGCCCCATAGGCAAGGGTGAGTGTGGGCTTGCCCCTCTTCCCAACCTTGCTGGAGGGGGGCATCCACCCAAATGTGGCTGTTGCAGTGGCCGCAGCGGCTGCAATCACTTCCCTGACCAGGCAGGGAGTCCAGAGTGCTTGTGCCCTCCCCCAAAGGGTTCCCCTACATACTCACTGGGAACCCCCCTATGACAAGCCGCTGTTATTGCTGCCTTCCGTGGCCGCCTGTCTTGCCCCACCATGGAGAGGGGAAGTTAGGTCAGGCATGGGGAGGGAACCTCCACTGCTGTGGCCTCCTGCTTTTTCCTTGGCATATTGCCTGGGCTGAGAGAGTCAGGATTGATGGGGGGTGGGGAGAGGGCTTTGAATGGTGTAAATGTAGTGTGAATGATGCTCCATAGTTCAACCAATCCATTGATTTGGATCACAAACTGAATTATTTGTAAGTGGGAATGAGGCCTAATTGTGCAAATGAAGTTGTAGCATAAGCTTTTCTATACTTGGTCTACTTTCAAATCTTATGCTGTAATTTCTTTCACATGGTTAGTCTCAAAGATGCTACAAGATCCATCAGTGCATTTTATGTACTGGGCACTTCTGAAAGTGTCTCATTACACACCTTTGTAATTCAGTAAAGGGATTTCTTAACAGCTCTGCTACATAGTTAAGTATACATAAAGAGGCATCGTTAGAATGTGCAAGGGTGCAGATCACACCAGATAACACCCTAAGGAGAGGATGACACCATTGCTTCCCAAACCATGTGGGCTAGAGAAGTTAACTGTTACATGGATTTGTAATTGGTTGACTGGCCGAACCCAAAGGGTGCCCTTTTCCATCTGGGAGAGAAGTGACAAGTGGGGTACCACAGGGTTCTGTCCTGGACCCAGTGCTATTCAACATCTTTATCAATGACTTGGATAACAGAATTGGAAGCATACTTATCAAATTTGCAGATGGCACAAAATTAGGAGGAGTAGCTAATACGTCAGAGGACAGGATCAAAATTCAAAATGACCTGAATAGACTAGAAAGCTGGGCCAAAGCTAACAAAATGAAATTCAACATGGAGAAATGTAAGGTTCTGCACTTAAGGTGGAAAAATGAAATGCATAGATGTAGGATGGGGGATACCTGACTGAATGTGACTACATGTGAAAGGGATCTAGGAGTCCAAGTAGACCACAAATTGAACATGAGCCAACAGTGTGATGCGGCAGCTAAAAAGGCCAATGCAATTTTTCGCTGCATCAATAAAAGTATAGTGTCTAGATCAAGGGAAGTAATAGTGTCACTCTATTCTGTTTTGGTCAGGCCTCACCTGGAATACTATATCCAAAAAGGATGTGGAGAAACTGGAGCATGTCCAAAGGAGGGAAACTAAGGGGCTTTCTAGATTGGCAGGAAAGTGTGACATGAAGTTGCCTTTTCCTTAATGCTTAGCAGCTGCACCACAGCCATTAGATGGAGCTGCACTGTTCCGCAGTTTTTAAAAAAGAAGCTGGGAAAACCAGCACCTTTTTAAAGGCGCTTCTTCTCCCCTAAAATGCAAAAAATGCGTTTCCATGGCACACTTTCCCTTTTTCTCATCTAAAGGCTAGAGTTTCATGCAGCCATGAACACACTTCTTTTTGCCAATCTAGAAAGCCCCAAAGAGGGTGAAAGGTCTGGAAACCATGCCCTATGAGGAACGCCTTAGGGAGCTGGGTATGTTTAGCCCAGAGAAGAGAAGGTTAAGAGGTGATATGATAGCCTTGTTTAAATATTTGAAGGAAAGTCATATTGAGGAGGGAGCAAGCTTGTTTTCTGCTGCTCTAGGGACTAGAACGCGGAACAATGGATGGAAAACTGCAGGAAAAGAGATTCCACCTCAATATTAGGAGGAACTTCCTGACAGTAAGGGTTGTTTGACAGTGGAACACACTACCTCAGAGTATAGTGGATTCTCCTTCCTTGGAGGTTTTTAAGCAGAGGCTGGATGGCCATCTGTTGGGGATGCTTTGATTGGGAGTTCCTGCATGGCAGGGGGTTGGACTGGATAGCCCTTGTGGTCTCTTCCAACTCTATGAATCTATGATTCTATGATGCAAACCTCTACAGTGGGCTGTGGTGTTCACCTATGTCCCTTGGAAAGTGGTTTGGGGGGAAGGAGCAGTGAGAGGAGAAAGGAGAGGCATTAGGTTTTTTTTAAAAAATAAAATGTATAAGATGTTTTATTCTTTTTACATTTTCTTTTAAAACAAAATGTTTCAAATTTTTACCTTAACCACATGAAACTCTTAGGCTTCGCATATGAGATTGTAATTTAAAGGAATAATTTTAATTTTGCTAGTGATTTGTCTCACAAAAATTGCCATTATATTCAGTGATATCTGGGAATTATGAATTATGAGTAACATTAGTATAAAAATGTTACCAAGGATTCTGTATAGTGTGGTGGTATGGGAAGAGGTCAATGGGAGGGTGACATAATGAGTTACAGTACCTTAGCAGGTGACACCAACTCTAGTGAAATTACTGGTTACACATCTTATCTGGTCATAAAAGATGCTGGTTCTGGTTTCGGTTATATCACAGAGTAGAACTTCTGCATGGCAGATAAATTATATGGACATATCTTCATGGGAGCTGTTGAACACAGAGATTCAAGTCAAATGTACCAGTTTGATTATGAGTGAATGCTGTTTGGTTTCAGTTAGTTTGAATTCCTATGATTTCACACATGTTACAGTTGAATTAGTTTTCCCACCTCTTTTTTTTCCTGAGATGCTTTTCCCAAGGGGAAAAGCCCAGGAGGGAGGAGGAGTGTGTGCACACGTGACAATGAACTTGTGAATAATCAAAACTGCAAGTGTCAAAGCCACAAAGGGTGAGGGCCAACTGTATTGTTTTTATAACCATGGAAACTTAGACTGCCTTGGCTATATCAAAGCAGATACAGATTGAAAAGCATAAGGTAACAAACAAGATTGAAAAGCATAAGGTAACAAACAAGAGATAAGGTAGCAGGAATTACACAACTTTCAATGGTCTGTGTAATTAATTTTGGTCTGTATAAAAGATTAAGTATTTCTTAATCTACCCTGTTGGTGTCCACTTCTATGTTTTCATTCCATTCCACTCTTGTCTCATTCTTATAAGATAGCAAGGACTTATTTTTATGTTGTTGTTTTACTTGACACAGTTTTCTTTTTTTATCTTGTTTTAAGACAATGGAAAAACAGGTGGCCTAGCTAGCCTTGGCGCTCCAGAAATATCCTGTCCTATACACAGAATTCTAAATAGTCACCCTTGCTGCTTTGTTCCTGTAGACTGTGTCATACCAGAGCTCACTTTCCAAATTGAACCAGATTCTGCTGAATACCACTCATCGGTTTCAGACAGGGCCCCAAAGCAGTATGATTTATATTCCAGGCCATCAGTTCAAAACAGGTACTGCACAGGCATTAAGACATTTATTCTTGGCCACTAAGGTCATAGCCTAAGGAGTCTGAGCTGTAGAAACAATTTTTTCAAAAATTTATAGCTTTCCTTATTTTTAGGCAGTAAGAAAATGGCAAGGGAATTGAATATGCCACCTGCAGTGGTAAGAAAGAGTAAGGAAAGGTATTGTAGAGATGCTAGGAATGTATTAGAAAGATAGATTGTTACATTTTGTTTTGCTTGTTGGCATTGTGCCGTTCAGATTCACAAGGTCAGTAAACACAGAGCCTGTTGTTTTCCTTTCTTTGTTTGCTCAACTCTATAAGCTGACTGTTTCAAGGTCCTCTAAGCTTTTTGCAAACTTTTCTCTACTATAAATGACGAGTTAGCTTCAGAAAGCAGTAGCTAGACTGTGAATAGTAACTAGGGCTTTTCAATATAGTGTTTTTATTATAAGGCTGTTTACACACACATATTCATTAAGCTATCTACAATATTAAAATTCTGCCTTAAATTACCAGTGATGGGGGAGAAAAAAATCTGTCAGTTTCACTTTTCTTCTGCATATTTTCCCCCTAAAAACCCAAGTTCTTTCCATATATGGAGAAATGGCTGCAAAGAACTGCTAATTGAGTTCATTTGTAGGTTTGAAATAAGGTGTTGTGAATATGTGGATTGACACCGAGTTCTGTTTTACAGATTCATTTGACTGTAAGGTCAGTCAGATAGAACTGCTAAATCAGTAACTGAACTTGATAATGGGACAGAGGAAGCTCAGGGTAGCTCATAGTTCATCTGTCTGAAGGTGGGAATTCAGGATGGCTTTGCACTTTCCCTAATGGAGCAAATCCAAGAATTAGGAATAATCTAGATTTGACACTTGAGATGCAACAACAACAACAAAATGGTCTCCTTGGAATGGAAAGCTTTTCATCAGCCTCATTCAAACAGCAATTCACTCAGTACTGAGATAGCCTTGTCTCAGTTTATGTAAGAGCAAGTAAAAAGGTAAATGTAAAGGTTTCCCATTTGACAAGGTTGTCAAGTTGTGTCTGACTTTAGGGGATGGTGCTCATCTCTTTTACTAAACCAAGGAGCCAGCATTGTTAAAGACAACTTTGTGATTATGTGGCCAGCATGACTGCACGGAATACTGTTACCATCCCACTGAAGTGGTGCCTATTTATCTACTTGCATTTTTACTTGCTTTTGAACTGCTAGGTTGGCATAAGGTAAACTCTACGTTAAACTATACTGATTAATTGCCTAAAAGACTACTTTTAATGTGGAGAATGTAATTAATGCATAACTAGTTCTCCAAGTATGCTGACTAGGGATAGGGAACATATCTTTGCTATATTGAAATATGTACAGTACTTTCCAATATATTCCCAGGCCAAGTTCAAAGCAAAGAGGTTTTGAGGCCCTTCAGCTTGTGCCCACCAAACCTATTGCACCTTTATATGTATGAACAGATCCATTTCTTAAGACAACTATGAAGTTATCATTGGTTACCCTTGCCATAACACAAACAGTAAGTTGCAATGAGGGAATAGGCCTTTTCTATTCTGGGATCCCAATTCGAGAATTCGCATTCTTGTCAAGATTCCAGACAAAGTTTCTGGACAAAGGTCAAGTTTTCAGACAAAGGCAGGCCCATGTACAGTGTCTCACAGCAGCCTAACTAAGATATAACTGTGATCAGCTCTGATATTTCTAGAAATAATCTTAGATTATCTAAGATCCATTTCTAGATCCATTTCAAACAGGCTTCAGGACAGGATATGGAGTTGAGACAGCCATGGTTGCTCTGACCGACGACCTCCGCTTGAGTATCGACAGGGGTAGTGTGACCCTGCTGGTGCTTTTGGCTCTCTCAGTGGCCTTTGACACTATAGATCATTCCATTCTTTTAGATCGACTGAGGGAGTTAGGGATTGGAGGCACCGCTCTTCGATGATTCTGATCCTTCCTCTCCGGAAGATCCCAAAGGGTGAGGCTCGGGGACAGTTGCTCGTCTAAAATCGAGCTTAATTGTGGTGTCTCTCAGGGCGCCATCCTGTCCCCAATGCTATTCAACATTTATATAAAGCCGCTGGATAAGATCATTCGGAGGCATGGAGCTCAGTGTCTTCAGTATGCTAATGACACTCAGGTATACCTCTCCATGATTAGATTGTCAGCCCAGACCTCAGATGGTGTCTCCCCTCTCAATGACTGTCTTGTGGCGGTAATGGACTGGATGAGGGAAAACAAATTGAAGCTCAATTCAGATAAAACGGAGGTACTCACTGTCTTGGGACCGAAGCCAGGTTTGGGAATACAACTTCCAGTCCTCAGTGGAGTCACACTCTCCTCAAAGTTCACAGTCTGGGGGTACTCTTCGACCCGTCTCTTCACATGACGAGTCAGGTGAATGTGACGGTCAGGAGTGCCTGTTATCAGCTCCGGCTGATACGCCAGATGTGCCCTTTCCTGGAAATGAGGGATCTAGAAACTGTGGTACATGCTCTGGTAACCTCTCGTCTGGACTACTGTAATGTACTCTACATGGGGCTACCCTTGTGCCTAACTCGGAAACTGCAGTTAGTCCAAAACATAGCAGCCAGGTTAATAACTGGAACATCCAGGAGAGAACACATAACACCGGTGCTTAAAGCTCTCCACTGGCTACCAATTAGTTTCCGGGCCCAGTACAAGGTGTTGGTTTTAACCTTTAAAGTCCTTCATGGCTTGGGTCCTTCCTGTCTCCAGGACTGCCTCTCCCCACATGATCCCCCCTGCACACTCCAGTCCTCTGGGAGGAATCTGTTACAGCCCTTGAAGACCAGACTGACACAAACCTCCCAGAGGGCCTTTGCAGCCATAGCCCCCAAGCTATGGAATGACCTGCCGGATGAGATGTGTCTTATTACATCTGTTGACAGCTTTAGAAAAGCCTTAAAGATGTATCTCTTCTGGCAGGTCTTCCCAGATAACATTTAATTTCCCGGCTCCATACCCACTGTTGACTCCTTCTCCTAGTTCCTCCCCCCCCCCCCCCCCGAAATTGTTTCATACAGCTTTGGGCAGTTACTTTTATATGTTTTATTTGTACTATGTTTTTAATTCTTAGCTATTTAATTCTATTTTAAGGGGTGGGTGAGGGGAATGGGATTGTTGTATTTTAACTTGTGCTGCTTTTAACTATGTTGTACCCCGCCCCGTTCAGAGGGGCGGGCTATAAATAAACTATTGTTGTTGTCGTTGTTGTTGTTGTTATTATTATTATTATTATTATTATTTAATACACTAGCCTTACCTTTGCAAACACACAGCTGAAACTTGAGACATCCAGGGTCAGGATTAGATCAAGGAGTGTTTTCATACTGTCAACTTCTCATACTTTCTTCAGGAGTAGTATGACAGGCTGTTGTTTTAAAGGAAAGAGTCCTGGGCCAGTAATCTGATCCAGTGTGTGTTGGTTTCCCAAGATATGACCCTTTTATGGCTGAGAGATGCAAACAAAACAAAACAATGATGTAACAACCCCTTTAAAATCCTTCCTTTTAATATAATAATTCCTATGTTCTCTGAAATAGGTTACCTCTTATAGACAGAATACATCCTTGCCTGGCTCCTTTGCTGATTGGGAACCACTCTGTTTTCTGTTCTAACAGTAACATGTTGTTCTGAGTACAGATTCCTCATCAGGGCTATCAAATCTTGTGGAACTCCCAATTCCTTGAGAGCATTCCATAGCTTTCCATGATCATTATTTATTGCTGTAGTCAATAAAAAACATGCAGATTTTCTTTTAGAATTCCTTTATGCACTCCATCAACCATTGTATGTTGCAATGTGATCCTGAGTGCCTCTTCATTTCCTGAATCCAGTTTGTACCTCTGGAATTTCTTGCTTCATACATTATACCCTTGTTATCCACTGGGTTTAGTTCCAGGAACCCCCATGGATAACAAAATCCATGGATGCTCAAGTCCCATTAAATATAATGGAAAAGGAGAATATAAAATGGAAAATTAAGGTTGCCTATTTGGAATTTATACTTTTAAAAAAAATTAAGTCATGCATGCTTGAATCCAAGGATAAAAAGTCCGTAGATAAGGAGGGCTGATAGTATATGGTAGAAGTCTTTGCTGCATAATTTAGAGCATGACTTTAGTTGTATAGGAAATTAGTGCAATGGTCCTGTAGTTACTGCAAATTTTTTTTGTGTCACCTTTTTTGTGTACAGGAATGTATATTGATCACTTCCACTAGGTGGACCACTGCTTTGTTTTCCATATTTGTTGTGCACGTATAGCATGTGTCACAACAGGTGGACTTTAACAAGAGGGAACTAATGGACTGGAACTTAAGGGTTCTTCAAGGTTTCTCCTTCCAACAAAGATAAAAATTATTAATTTTGATAGACTATAATTGGCATGTTTTATCTTTACAGTTCCTAAGATTTTTTTCCAAATATAAACAGTACAGAGACTTCTTGAGAAAGCCAATGTTCTGTGCCTAAGAAAGGAGCAGTTAGCTTTGCATAAGACAGGAACAGCCCAGAACTCAAGTTACTTTTCTGTTGCTAATAGAACATAATTTTATTACCTTTCTTTCATTCTTTCTTTGTCCCTGGTCCCCACATGACCCAAAAGGGGAACATCTTCTGCCTGCATTGAGAACCATCAAGGCCATCAGAAGTAACATCTGAAAAAAAAGTAGGCCTGTCACAATATTTAGCCTGAAACACACGAGCCAAATAACTCTAACTCTAAAGGCTGGTCTGTAACTGTAATAAAGAAATTTATTTTAATTTATTTTAATATTTTGCATTACTTTATCCAGTTTACAATTACATAATGCTTTAAGCACATGCCAATGGTTCTTTAATCACTGTGTGAAAAGTCTCTGTAACTAAATAGGAGAGAAGTGGATAAACAGAAAGAAGGGGGGATTTGTATTTAGTGAGAAGTGACATTTTGATTTGATATATTAGCACCTTTTCAGTATCCCACTATCTAGAGAAGTGCAGAGAAAGATTTTGTCCTTAAGATGTAGTTGTCAGAGCTTGCCTCCTGACCTTTATTTGGATTAATGATATATATTTTTGTACCACCCTGACCCATGCTAGATAAGAACATCATTGTGAATATATATATATATATATATATACACAAACACATATATACATACATATACATATGCACACACCCCAACAAAATAAGAAAGATTTAGATAGGGGGAAATCAATTTAAACAGAAAACAGTAGAAATATCAAAGACAACATAAATCCAACCAAAATTAGGCCCTTTTAATCCAATTAATTTGCAGTGGGAATTAATTAACAAATGCCTATAATTAAAATCAGTGGAATTTGACTTAATCATATCTGAACCATTCTTCTCCATTATGTACAAAAGTTTTTGTTCCCTCTTTCCCTGTTTCTGTTTCTGTCTCTCTCTCTCTCTCTCTCTCTCTCTCTCACACACACACACACACACACACTGCCTTGCCTGCCCCCTGGCATTATATTTTGGAAAGGCTGCTGTTTCAAGGGTTTTGCTGCCAACACAGCATGGGTTATGCCCAGTGGGAATGAAAGCTACTCACAGACAAAAGACTCAAAACGCTGGAGAAACTAAAACTTTATGACAAGTAGTAGTTACACTGAAAAGAGAGTGGCAGTGAGCCCTTCACATTTTATGCAGCAATCCCATTTCATCACAGCTGGCTTTCACATTTTATGTAGCCTTGCAATCACCTAGGGAAGGAGAAGCTTTTTTCTGCTGCCCAGAGTGACAGAGTGGGTTATTTCAGACTGTTGTCACAGTGTGGTGTGGTTTAAACATAACAGAACACCTTAGGTGTCTTACTGTGTGAATGAACATGTACAGATCTTGAGTCTGTGGGCTCTCCCACTCTCCTCTTTCAGAAACCAAAGGATAGGATTGAAAGCATCTGTTTTTCATTTTAAACCAACTATAGTTTGCAATGATACCCACACTCAAAGAATTGCCTTTTCTTTCATTATGTTTTTAGATCAAGTCAATATTTGAAAGTACAGGCTGATCGTGGTTTGTTCCACTAACCACAAATAGGGATGAGCAATTGCAACAGGTCAATGGCAGATCCTATCCTCAGTCCCTGGAGCTTCTTCAGAACTGCCAACAGAAGACAGGGGAAAGTTTCTGGACATCAACTTCAGTTTTGATAGAACTGTGTGTGTGTGTGTTTAAAGTTAAACAGCACAAAGAGGCTTGCAAACTATTGAAAGTGATGGAAAGAAACGTGGAAAGATATTTGAAAAATAATCACAAAAATGTGCTTGAGTGTCAAGAAAGTCTGATGCAGAGAATCCTGGACTGAACAAAATATCTGAAGTTTGTGACTTATTCTGTGCAAAATTTGCTCTTATTGAAGGAAACAGCATTTTGTTCACAAAAATATTTCTGCACAAAAATATAGTGTGCTTCTTCTTTTGCAAATTTTGTACAGAATAAGGCCCAAACTATTAATTGCAAAATGTTCAAATAGATTCTCTCAGCAGGAAAAAAATTGCTAAAATTATTGCTCCCTTTAACAAATTAGGAAAGCATTGCATCCTTATATGACAGATAAACTGGTATCAAACTGCTGTAATTGTGCAATGAGAATATGTTCCTGGAGCAAGAACTCCTTCTCGTCCAATCCTTTGGCGTCTGGAAAGATAAAGGATCATAAAAAAGCTTTGGGGGAACACAAGTAGCTCCAAAGCCCCATTTTGTCCATATCATAATTTAAACAAACCATAGTCCCCTACATTCTGACATTGCAAGACACTCTGTTTAGCTTCATATCAATTATGAATTTTCAGTTTCCTTTTCTGTTATGCAAAAGAGCTACAGGCCTTGTTTACTTTGCAGGAACACATTTTCCCATTACATTTGAACTGAAGCATGTGGCTGGAAGGACATGGAGAACATATGGTAAGTCCCAGAATTCTTCCACTATGGATTAATGTTTTATCTGTTCGTTTTCTGTTGCCCTGGATACTTCTGGAAAAGCTATTCTCAATGTAATTATAATGTTTACCATGGAGGTATTTTTTTTAAAAAAAACCCGATGGTACTGTCTCCTTAGGGTCACCATAAGTTGGAAACCACTTGACAGCACACAACAACCATGACAATCAGTGCTAGACAGGTTTTTCTCTTAAGAAATATGTGACAGGTAGGTAGGCACTCACACACCCACATGTGCAGTAATCATAAAATGATAGTCTTTGTACAAACAGGGCTTCCTGAGTATTTAGGGGATCCACACTATTCCTTCATACATGTTTCCTGCAGAATATGCTGTCAGTGTATATATTTGTATCTACCTAACCAATTAAAAACAAAACAACAGTATGTACAACTCAAGTTACATTTTATATATGATGACATTTTTATATGATTATAAAGCAAACCAATAGAACTTCTCCCAAGTTTGTTCTAGAACCCAGAAGGATGCAGTTAATAACTATACACACACACACACACACACACACACCAGGCAGAAGTAAAAGGCACAAAATGAGCTAAACATCCCCATCAGATAAGTGCCTGTCAGGAACCAAGAGAAGGACTTTTCTCAAAGGCCAACAAGCGTCCAGGCAGGCTGATAATTAATATTATGTATGCAGTCTTATAATAACACTTGGTCTTGATGCCAGACAGTAGTTCTAAAGTCAAACCCAGGCTAATTGCTGAACCAGAATCCATGAATTTTATGTGCAAGTGATATAAATGTAACAGAATTCTGTCACACTCATATAACTGCATGGAGATCAATCTTTTGATTTTGCTTGGCCATTTCAAGATTGCATCTAGCCATTCAGACTCAAGTGATATTTTAAGACAGAGTATGTAATCTAATTCTATACACAGATATGTACACTGAATTCATCAGCTATTTCTGAAATGTGCAAATATAGACCTTCCTTGTAAAATCTGTTTGCATGAAGACTTGCTCTTGTGTGCTTTTCAAAGCTCCTGCTTTTTTGCTTCTTTGCACTTGGAGGTCATTATTATTTTGATTGTGTTTTTCCAAACATTTGGTTCTTGAACTTAATTCAAAATAATGCTTTATTTTTAACAGTTTAAAAAGTGTTTTCAACAGTTGTTGCAATGTGGCTATCTGTTAGATGAAAGCTGAGGTCACAAATGCACAAATAAAGCTCCTGGTAGTCACTGTGTCTGCATGGGGATCTGATCTGGCCACATCAGGAAGATGTTTTTACTCAGTTGACCCAATTGACAGGATAGCTGTGAGGTGATCTCCTGAGACTTGGACAGTTTGGTCAGGCTAAAGAGCAGTACAAGACATTTCGCTGCCTGAGGCAAAATTCCCCCTCCCCTGCCATTCCACATATAGAAGCTGGATGTGCTGGCAGTTAAATCTTCACAACTTTAGATAAGACAGTGTCCTTTACCACACCAGAGGACACCAAGGAAACTAGGGCAGAGCTTGGAAATAATTTGTTAAAAGCTTACCTGCTTCATTCTTAAATCCCTAATTCATTAACCATTTTAGCTATTATTTTAAATCATTATCACTGTTTGAATTACAAAATGACAATGACAATAAAGGGTTCAGTAATGATTAACCATGGGAGTCCAGGGAGGTTGTGAACGCCCCCTTGGGCATCACATAAGCAAAGTAAGCACAGGAACCCAGACCTCTACTATGAGAATTTTCCTTTTTTGAATTATTAAAAGTGATTTATGTATGAAATAAAAAAGGTATCTTTCTTCCAGCCAATTGAGGTTGGGTCACCAGACTAACTCTTACTATACATTTTCATCCTCAATTTAATTTCCTGAAATGTTGCGTCTAATATCCAAGCATTCTGACAGGCAATTCTTCATCATTTTTTTTAAGCTGTATTTTTGTGTCACATGTTTGATTCTGCCATTCAACACTGCATGAAAAGACATACATTGTTGTTGTTGTTGTTGTTGTTGTTGTTGTGTGTCTTCAAGCCATTTCTGACTTAAGTTTGCCATAGGCGACTGTTTCCTTAAGGGGTTTTCTTGGCAAGATTTCTTCAGAGGGAGATTCAGTCTTTGTTTTCCTCAGAGGCTGAGAAAGTGTGATGTGCTCAAAGTCACCTAGTAGGTTTCCATGTTTGAGCAGGGATTTAAACTATGGTGTCCCCAGTCATAGTCTGATGCTCAAACCACTAAACCACTCGGGCTTCCTGATGCACATTGTCTTCCCAAAAGTCTTTTGTCTGTGAGTGAAACACAAAGGATTCTGCTCATAAAGATTAGGAACTACAAGCCACAAATCTATACATAGTCTGGAACAGGGATTTGATTATTTAAATAATTTGTTTTTACATGACAAATTTAAACAATTTTCTCTCCACAATGGGCGTATCTTCAAAAACTACAATTTTTCAAATGCATTCTCACAGAAGAGAGAAGGATTCCCCCCAAGATTCATCTCATTCATGCCCCCCAACAGGCATGGAATGACTGGCAAGTAAGAGAGTGGGGAACAGGAAAATGTATTCACCACCACCTCCTTCTGTCATGGCTTGTAGAGGTCAATGTAAGGAGCTGTCAAGCAAGGAGGTTTGCCATCATTGACCATCATGATTGGTGATAAACAAACTGCCCAGTTGGTGCTCCACTTGCTGACATTGTCGTTTAGACCTGGTTGGCTACTCACACCTCCTCCCACACTGTATGACTGTACCAGGGAGAAGGTTTGGGACAGTATCTGAGCAAGGAGGATCACCTGCTGCTAGCAATTATAGACAGATTAGCTTCTTCCCACTGCCATGACCATGGAACTTTCTGCATGTCATATCTCAGTTCTTTCACAGAATCATAGAATCATAAGGGTGATACAGACCGCCCAAAAGGGGCGATCTGCAGCTGCCCTGAGAAGCAGTGAGATGGGGCCAAGGCTGCCGCACTGGCAGCCTCAGAGCCCCATCCCACCGCTTCTGGAGGCCATGGGAAAGTGGAAAACTGCCTACAGCCTCAATGCAGGGTGCAGCAGGCACCCTGGGTGCCCACTGTACCTCGCTTCCCTCAGCAGTGCCGAGGGGCGAAAGGGGCCACAGCGGAGGCCCCTTTCTCCCCTTGGTCTTTGGCACAGCTGTTTGAAAGCCACGCCAAAGACCTAGCACAAAAAAGAGCTCCCTAAAGGAGCTCTTTTTGGCACCACGGAAAGGGTGCGCTTGGTGCCCTCCTGCAGCGCCACTGTGTCATGGCATGTGCAGCGTATCTAAATGCTGCATGCACCATGACACTACTATGGCGTGCCCGTATGGATGCTGCCATTTTAAAATGGCAGTGTCCATTCAGTTTGGGGTTAGGGAGGGTGCAGACGCTGTGCTCTCCCTAACCCTAAATGCACCCTTTCCAGCCCTAAAGGTGCCACATTTTTCCTGTGTAGATCAGGCCACAGAGTTGATAGAGACCACAAGGCCCATCCAGTCCAACCCCCTGCCATTCAGGAACTTATAATAAAAGCACCACTGACAAATGACCATCCAGCCAGTATTTAAAAACCTCCTAAGAAGCAGACACCACCACTCTCCAAGGGAGCATGTTCCACTTTCAAACAGCTCTTACAGTCAGGAAGTTCTTTCTAATGTTGAATTGGAATCTTTTTTTTTCTTCTTCTGTGCTTTGCATACATTGCTCTGTGTCCCAGAAGATTATCACATGAGGGTGGGATGTCATTGTCCCATCCCTGTCCTGTGCTTCCCACTGGATTGTGAGAAGGACTTCCACACTTGACCCATACTTGCCTCAGCAGGGAAGCTCGAGTGAGAGTGATTGCAAAAATAACTTTCCCCAATGCAACAGGATGAAAAGTGCTTTCAGCCGTCATTTGCAGTCTTTTGTATTAACGGCTTAACCTATTAATACCATGATGGCTGAAATCACTTTTCAGCCAGCTGCAGTGTGAAAGTGATTTATGTAATCACTTTCACTTGGGTCATGGATGGGATAAGGATGGGAGAGTGATCCTGTCCCTATCCTGCCCTCCTTGTGATAATCTCTCTAGTCTCTGGAACAGCAGAAACAAACTTGCTCCATGCTCAATATGACACCCCTTCAAATATTTACACAGGGCTATCATATCATCTCTTTGTATTCTCTTCTCCTGGCTAAACATACCCATCTCCCTTAGGGGCTTTAGAGACCACTCAAAACGGGCAGTCTGGCATCACCTTTTCTAACTGCACACCTTTGCTGCAGCAGCTATACAGAGTGGCAAAGGTGCACAGTTAAAAAGGAGTGGGGAAACAGTTCCTTTTTCGCATCGCAGTTGCGATGCAAAAAAAGTAAAAGGCTCCATAGGGCACTTTTGTGACATTGCAACTGCGCAGCGCCATATAGACGCTGTGCAGCTGTGACGGCATCGCTATGTATGCCATTTAAACGGCACTACATAGTGATGACACCCCCATCACGTGCTATGTTTATGGGGCATGTATACGCTCCGCCCCAAGTCAACCCTAGTGCATGACGGGACGCCTCATAGTGTCTGTCTGTTTCGGGCCTAAATCTGTCTTCACAGGGAATGATTTCCAGACCATCTCTTTGCCCATACATTCCTCTTCAAAAGTTTTCAAAGGCCACAATAAACATTCATTGTGGCTTGACAGTCACCTCTGTTGCTCACAACTACAGTGGCAAGTTTTTTTTTTTTTCCTATCTGCTGCCTCATTTTCTGCCCACTGAGATTTAGGTGTACAGCTGCCAGAATTTTTCCCCATCACTTTTCTCTAGAACAACTAGAAGCATCACAACAGCAGCTGGAGGCTGGCAATAGAGAGATCCCTGTCACCCCTTCACTCTGTTATAAAGATCTAATACTACCTATTGCCCTTTATTTTGCATATAACTATTTATATACCATGCAGCTGGACTACTTGTAGAACTTTGTGTCCAGTTATTAAAATCTCTATAGTCTCTGTGGCATTAGATTCACATATGTAAAGGTAGGCTAGAAATACCTCAATAAGACAAATAAATAACATTACTTTTACCAATTTCTTACAAATTCCAGTCTGTAGCATTGGGGGGGGGGAGTCAAGTATAACTATACATTTTTTACATATGCTGATGATTGAAAATAATGTCAGACATTATGTCCTTTCATCAACAGAATGGAGCCACTGGAAGATTTCTTTCCATCTCTTATAGTGCTCATTTATCTACCAACTTTGGTCTGAAGAGCTGGAGGCAAATATAGATGGGGTTACAGTGCCTGCAGAAAGGATAAGAAACTCCTATTGCACATATAATATTGGTTTTTTCCCAAGAGAATTAACTAGGAATTATGATTATTCTGTTCAGAAAGTTATTTGCAATATGCATTACAGTAATTCTAACCACTCCTTGCTATAAAATCATACATTACTCATCAACATGCAGGTGTTGCACTTTTCCCTTTCCCCCTTATTTGTTCTCCCTACTGAAAAGTAAAATTAATAATGGCACATTTTCACAGGGCAAATGTTCACTCTACAATGTCTATTGACTAAGTCAAACTATACAAATTTAACTGGGCCATAATTGCTCCAAGTGAATATTTTTTGCACAAAGTAATAGAAAGAGCAAGCACTAAAGCAGACCCATTCAAAGTACAACGTGTTAGCAAAAGAGAATAGGCTGTAATCATTGAAAATAACATGATGGCTGAGACCATGGATCAGATGTTGTAACAGAAAGTTCCACCGCAGTAGAACATGGACTTTATCGCATGCACTTCCTTAACCGTTTTGGGGATGGGACTTGCGGGGGTGAGCGTGAACGGATTTTACCGCACACGCAAGTGTCCACTAAAAGGTCCCATTCTGGCACCCATCCCTGTCTAGTGCTGAGAAGCATTCAATGTTCTGCTCAGAAAACTTCTGTCTAGGCAAAATGGCGCCCACCGGCACTGAATAGGGACGGCTTGAGTACAGGTGCTGGAACGGGACCTTTTTGTGGACGCTTGCGAGTGCGGTAAAGTCCATTCACACTCACCCCTGCAAGTCCCGTCCCCAAAACGGTTAAGAAAGTGCATGCGATAAAGTCCTATGTCTCCACCATGATGTGTCCACCATCACCTCCCCAACCCACCTTTTACCTGATACATCACTGCTCCCTACATGGTCATTTATTGGGCAATGGAGAGTGGAAAGGGTAGTGGCAGAAAAGTGTCTAGCTAGGTTCCTATAACTGGACACCATTTTCTGCAGCCTCCTGGAGGTTCTTTGGAGATTGTGGATGGCAACATCTGTGCTGTGTGGCCAGCTATGGATGCTTCTCCACTACTCCCCACAACTGTCAAATGACCAATACATGGCTATATTGAGGGGGCTGAAGCAAGTAGTTTGGGGATGGAGGTGACATTGCATAAACTTGGTAAAAAAAAATCCAACCTCTGCAACATGGGGGGGGGGATAAATGACATGCAGCTGTAATATGGACTTAGACTGTGTAAAGGTGCATCTACACTGTTGAAATTATGGAATATTCAAAGGGATCTTGTAGCACTTTTGAGGCTAACTGAAAGAAAAAAGCTGTTAGCTTGAACTTTCCTTGGCTGAGTCAAGATTTGAACCCTGGTCAAATCTGAAACTACATATCCCAGGATTCTGTAGGATTGAGCCATGGCAGTTAAGTGGTGTCAAACCTCATTATTTCTACAAAGTAGATGTTCCCTTTGTCACTAACAGGATACAGCCAATGTTTTAAGTCTCAGGAAGAGGTACAATTGTGGACAGGGAAAGCAGAGCCAGACTGGAACACTTTTCTGCCTGTAAACTTCAAATTACACATAGTGCACACATCTGCCCAGGAAAGGTATATAATAACAAAGGCTCATGAAGTATTGTGAGCACCCAAAGCAGAAACCCCCACAATCACTTTTTCCCCATTACTGACAGTAAAGATTAAATAAAATAGTGATTAATAATAATAATAATAATAATAATAATAATACAGCAATTTTAAAAATATTAATTATTAAGTCAATGGCCATTGATGATATTCAAAATTACCTGCAGGTATCTCTCTCAGTCTACATGAGCATAGTAGTAGCCTGGAGTCTGATTCCCTGCAGAAATCATGACTATTAAATTGTTGCCATTTAATTCAAATGTTTACAGGAAAAGGCAGCTCCAAGAAATGAAAAAGCAAAGCAATATAGGTTTTCCCAGTAGGAAAGACTTCCAGGGGAGAGCTGCTTATATGAACTCTGGTATTATGATGAAAATCATCAGTATTCACTTGGATCTTTTTAAGTATTTACAAAGCTTTGCATAACTATAACATGTATGAAAACATACAAGGTGGAAATATTTCCAGAAGCTCTGTGCTAACAACTATAGACATAGCAGCAAGCAAATCTGTTTCTCAAGCTATATGTAAATAAGGTTTGGTCACAGAAACTGAAGCTCTTTCACATTACAGAGTTATAACACTATGGCCCGAAACAGACGGGCAGGAAGAGGAGTCCTTGCAACGTGATTAGGGTTCAGGAGTGTGCAGCATTTGCATGCTCCTGAACCGTAACACATAATGGCACCTGCGCCATTATGAAATGCTGTTTAGACAGCGAACGTAATGGCACTGCTGCAACTGCACTAGATGGAGCTGCGCAGTTGCGGAGGAGTAAAGGTGCCCAATGGTGCCTTTTGGCTGTATTGCGCTGCAACTGCAGCCCTAAAAAGGAGTGGGGTTTCCCCGCTCCTTTTTTGCTGCACAGCTTTGCCATAGCGTCTAACTGCTGTGGTGAAGTTCTGCAGCAAAAAAAGGTAGCACCAGACTGCCCTTTTTGGGCAGTCTGTACTGCCCCTGAGATTCCAATTTGATAGCTACAGCAACATTTTGTGGAATCCTGTGATTTACAGTTTAGGGAGGGATATTTACAGATAGCCAGAGAGCACTAGTACCTCATCAAACTATCCATAGGAGGCAGCCATGACAAATAATAAATAAATGTGTAGTGTGAAAAAGTCTATGGTTTCAGTGCTATGGCTCATCTCTGTAACATGTTGTGTAATTCTGGGGCTATACAGACCACCCAAAAGGGGCAGCCCCAGAGGCCCCATTCCACCACTTCTCCAGGCCATGGAAAAGAGGCCCTTTCTCCCTCTCCTCCTGGCCCCTGTCTCCCTGCCTTCGTTCACGCGGCAATCTAGTTGACACAGGAATGATGTGCAGCCTGAAAAGGAGCTCTGTTTTGGAGCTCCTTTTGGCGCTGCTGAAAGGGCGCACTAGGTGCCCTCCAGTGGCGCCATGACATCAGGGACATGCCGCGTTGTCTAAACGTGGCACACACTATGATGTCATCATGGCGCATGTGTATGGACAGTGCACAAAAAAGATGGTGCCATCCATATGCGGTAGTGCTGGGGAGGGTGCAAATGCTGTGCCCTCCCCAGCTCTACTCATGCTCTGGTGATGGCCCTTTGTGGCCGTCTGTACCGGGCCATTATGATAAGAGAATGACTATGAATATGTGCTGGCCCATTTCTTAGGCTGTGGGATTCTATTGTAATGTAAAGAGCCCCATGTTCTATGACTAAGTTTTCTGTAAATGTATGACTTAGGTATCATATCAGAGGACATGATTAATACACAAACCTGAACTATAGAATATTTTAGACAGAAATTAAAATACAACTAAATTGCAGTGCCATTTTCTTCTCTCTTCTAGACAGTGTTTGAAGTATGTGTATCTGTGCTTTATGATGAGAGTACTAGTTTTCAGGCAGTGAAAAAGAAAAAGTTAAGGGAAGACCAAAAAAAAAAAAAAAAGCTTCCCTTTTCATCTTAAGAATGTGTCATACCTCCCTCCTCTCTCTTTTTTTTTTCATCTTCTTCAAGTAGTTCATAGGAGATAAATTTTCAAAGTACTGACATTAATGGGATTCATGCAGCTAAATCATCGTGCAGCACTTTGAACGTTCCACTATCATTCTCTAATTAAGGTTTAGGACCTTTAACATTTAATATTCATGGTAGTTGTTACATCTGGGTATCCCCTCCCCTCTACTTATATTTATAAAAGTATCTACTGGACCAAAAGGGGGAGAAATTCTGACCAATTTCATATGGAGGATTTGCCTTGAACAAATTAACAGAAAGAACTCTGCAGTACCTTAAGAATGTGCAGTGCTACTCAAACAACCTCCATTAAGTTGAGAGTTTTAATGCTCGGTATTTGGATATAAATGTGGAACATTATTTGTTGACACACATGATAAAGTAGTTCTCTGCAGGAGTTCTCTGCCTATGAAAGACCTATTCAACATAAACAGGGGAGTCATTAGGATATTAAAGATGCAATCATTTTGATGCACCTGCACCTGCATGAATACTCACCTGGAATGAATTCAGAGACATAACCACATTAATCTAAAATATCAGAAGGCAAAGGGATCTTGCAGCCTAACACATGATGGGGCCATCATCATTGCGGGGAGCCATTTACATGGCACACACAGCGATGATGTTGTAGCTGCGCAGCATTTATACAGTGCTGCACAGCTGTGATGTTTTAAAGTGCTGGCAGCTCCTTTTTGCATCGCAACTGCAACGCAAAAAGGAGCTTTTTTTTTTTTTTTTTTTTTTTTTTTGCAGCGTACCTTTGCCGCTGCATGTAGTTGCTGTGCTGAAGGTACGCAAGCAAAAAGAGGAGGCTACAGACTACAGGGTCTGTAAAGCCCCTCAGTTGCTTAAAGCCAACTTGGTAGAAAATCAATGGCAAAAAAACAGCACAGAGGAGTCTAGCACTTTTTAGAAAGGGGTTTTCAAAGTCTGGAAGCTGTCATCAAGAAGGCCCACCTTCACATTCTCACAACATATTCCTTTGAAGGCATTTTTGAATCACTATTATATGTTATAGACCTAATGAATATACCTTTCTTCTTGTTTGTATGTTCAAACCAATGAAAGCCACATAATTTTGGGGGAATATTCAGCTATAAAGTCTTGTTTGTGACCTGACATGTCAGCATTTGAGCAGAGGAGATATGAAAAATGTAAGACTTATTTAGCAGGTTTATCCTACTGTCTCCTATTGACCTATGGGATGATATAACATTGATCATGTCATTCTTACACTTGGTGTTCTTGTTGCCTCTTCGATGTCTGCATATCCAATAAATCTTGTACTTTGAAAAAGATGAGATGTACTTGACAAACTTCTTTTCAGGATTGTGCATTCAGCAATTTTCTCACTCCACCAAAAAACCTACATGAGACTCTGTTATGTTAAATCAACTGCCCACTCTTCATTCTCTACACTCCTTAAAGATAGGAAAAAACAGAGCTGATTTGTTAAAAAACAGTAACCATATGATCCATTTATAGTTAAAAAAACAAACAGGTATTGTAGTACCTTCATTAGAAACACTAAAATATTACAAATGTTGTAAGCATTCAAATTCTCTAGTACTGTTCGTCTGGCTAGGTGATACCAACTACAGGATATAGAAAAAGAAAATGAAAAAAAAAAAAAGTCCATAAATTGACCAGATGTTATGACTATTGTCTCTTCAAGTGCACAGGCTTCTTTTTGTGAAAGAAAAAAGGTTATCTTTTTATACAACTCTCCTCTCAGTGAAAAGGAAATACAAGCTATGACCTGATATCTGCCCATTGCCATAGTAAAGGCACATTACTCACTGAACTGTCTCAGAATAGGAGTGCATGGAGAATCATAACAATGTTTATGTCACTGAAGTTAGAGCTTAAATCCAGATGTTGCACTACATAAAAAGGTAAATTGCAATCAAACCGATAGAGGTTGCTGGTCTATGACAGCAATAAGGATGAATTGAATTGAATTGGAAGAGGTGCATAGTGGCTGGAAAGAGATGAGACTTTTGTTGAAATACAGTCTGTCTTGGTGGCAAGAACCTTTTTCTGGTGCTACCTCATTGACCTAGGCAGCCAAGCATTTTCAATATAAATACTTTCATCTGGATAAGTTTTTAGGCTGTCATGTTGCATAAACTAATTCCATCTTGCAAGACAACCAGCTTGAGAGATAATGGTACATCATCTGGCCATAATTTTTGATGAGAATCCAAAAACCAATTTTTTTTACCTTTTACCAACCTTAAAAATGTATTACTAAACACTGATTCCCCCTCTCCCACCCCAAGCTTTTCTGGGAGAGCAGGTTAGTTAGTTTTATTTTGTATTGAAATGACCAAATAACCGGGGCATAATTTCTAATGCCAGAAGAAGCTGTTTCACACCTAAGACAGAATTCAGTTCAATGGAAGTTCCATCTGATACAACATGATCATGTTTTTGCTCTAAGCCAATTCAAGGGACCAGTATAACCTAGCTAAGGCTATGGTCTGCCCACAGTCAGGAGAGTTATATAAATGTATACTTTAATACCTACAATCTCCATCTTGGAAGCCAGTTTACTTGCTGCACCAATTACCACGCTATATAAAAATGTGGTTGGGACTGGTTTTCCCCCATGTCTTATATTACAGAAACCTGAATTCTGTTAAGAAACTAGTTAGTTGTTCCTTAGGAAGTGAGGGCATTGACTGAAACAGAATAATGTAATTAATTGCAGATGTCCTATTGTAAGATTATTAGATTTTTAATATGCATATTTTGGGAATTGTATTACTTTAGAAAGGAAATATTGGCTGCAAAAGAAAGGTGACAATATGATACAAAGGTAATAATGGGCTTAAAAATATTAAAGGGCCATACAAATAGTTACATAAGCTTCTCAATTTGAGATACACAAACAACAAAAGCTCAGCTTTTATTATTCTCTTTGTTTAAAGACTGTAATTAGCCAGTTCCTATAAAATGATACCATTTCCTGAAAGTGTGATCTTTTAACACTAATTGTAAAAAGGAATAAAGACATAGGATATGACTAACACTGATTTCTGTCTTATTACACAATGATTAGTTTTCTTTTTTAAAAAAAATCATCTGTCACTTGTAGCTGTGTCTAAATTCATGACCGTAAACATGAAAAAAGGTTTTGAAGAACTGAGGACAGTGCAGGCATAAGAGGTACCAATGACAGTATTTGCTAATTGAAATTTAGTATTCCTTATCTTTTCAATGATGAAAATGATGGTGATGATAATGATGATGGCAATGACAAGTGTAACTAGAGATGGCTAATACATAGGACTTCATTCTTTCTTAAGTTACTGCTCAGATAATTTGCACCATATCTTTATATTTTAAAAATTTTACTTTGTTCTTGATTTTAAAGAGCCTAGTTTTAGTTGAATCTCTCCCCTTAAAATTGCAAAGAGTGTTGCCACTTGAAAGTATAAAAAGCTGGAGATAATATTATGGAGATGCAATATCATATATTGTAATGTGGTGGTTTAAAATGAAATGTGTATCTCTCTTTCTCTTGTCTTTAGAGAAGAGTAAAGACTAGCAGACATTTTGATGGTATATGAAAACAGGTGGTCTGTTTTATATGGTCAGCTTTTCTTGTTGTGAAAACAAGGAGCAGAAAATAGGGACATTGTTGCTATGCATCTCATGGTCCTTGATCACATCCCCATGGTAACTACCAAAGACAGTTGACATTCTGCAGGAGCATTAGGGAGATGTGCAACTATTCTCTTGCTCCAGGTCTAACTGACTTCATTGTCCAGTCAGTCACACAAGAATAATGCTGGGAGGTCATCCTTAAAAGGGAGTGTCTAGCAGCATCGCCTAACATTTACAGGGCTCTTATTTTCAAAGAAAGTGAAAAGGATTGCTTTGCTGTCTTACCTTTACTTTTGACATTTTTCTGGAAGGTGGTGGGCGCTTGCTTTCTAAATCAGGTTTTCATTATAGTTCCATCAGGATTAGAGTCTCTAATTTGATCCTTTGAGATATTAATAATAATAATAATAATAATAATAATAATAATAATAATATGATTTATTTCTATACCGCCCTTCCATAGATCAGGGCGGTGTACAGCATGTAAAAACAATAAGACATAAAAACCATTAAAAACAAGCCAGATACAATTAAGGTGCAATGTTATCTCCTTCTTCAGTCTTGTATAAATATCCCCCTTTCCTTGGTACCATTTCAGTGGTACAGCTGTTTTATGTGAAATGGCCTCCTTTTTTGTGTGGTATATGAAAAATCAATACCTATAGTCCTGTATTCAAATGAAGATAAATAGAAGACCAGGAAATGAGCTGGAAGGCAAGAAGTAATGTAATTAGGAACCCACATATCTTACATGTACTGGGAAGAAGAGGTGAAGGAGTGAAAATTAAGAGAAATTAAAAATGAAAGAGGTATTGAACAGGGGAGTAGATGAGATAAAAGAGGAAATTTATGAAAGGAGAAGGAGAAACAACCAAAGTAAATGCAAGCCTGCTTCAAGAGAGCACTGTACTAGCACTGGTGGCATGATTTGATATATGACTATATATTATACTGTGCTGTGCTGAAGTATGTACTAAGTATAAATATGTTTTGTCAATGGAACAGCTAATTTAATTTGAGCTTAATTTAAGTGTACCACAAAACGTCCCCTTCCTTTTTCATTTTTTAAAGACTCTTTCATGCATATTATTTAAATCAGCTCAAAGCACATAGTCTGTATTTAAGCCAAAAAGCTTCAGTCAAAGTAGCACTCAAGCAGTCTGTCCTCTTAGCAGCAACTTTGTTACATGAATGAAACTACGTGTGAAGAGATCTAGGAGTCCAAGTAGACCATAAGTTAAACATGAGTCAACAGTGTGATGTGGCAGCTAAAAAGGCCAATGCAATTTTATGCTGCATCAATAGAACTATAGTGTCTAGGTCCAGGGAAGTAATAGTGCCACTCTACTCTGCTTTGGTCAGGCCCCACCTGGAATACTGTGTCCAGTTCTGGGCACCACAATTCAAAAAGATGTGGAGAAACTGGAGCATGTCCAAAGAAGGCCAACTAAGATGGTGAGGGGTCTGGAAACCATGCACTATGAGGAGCGACTTAGGGAGCTGGGGATGTTTAGCTTGGACAAGAGAAGGTTAAGAGGTGATATGATAGTTCTGTTTAAATATTTGAAGGGATGTCATATTGAGGAGGGAGCAAGCTTATTTTCTGCTGCTCCAGAGACTAGAATGCAGAACAATGGATGCAAACCTCAGGAAAAGAGATTCCACCTCAACATTAGGAGGAACTTCCTGACAGTAAGGGCTGTTCGACAGTGGAACACACTCCCTCGGAGTGTCATGGAGTCTCCTTCCTTGGATATCTTTTAGCAGAGGCTGGATGGCCATCTGTCAGGGATGCTTTGATGGAGAGTTCCTGCATGGCAGGGGGTTGGACTGGATGGCCCTTGTGGTCTCTTCCAACTCTTTGATTCTATAATTCTCATAGTTAGAATCTGGGGCATCTTGGGAGAAAGAGACAGATAGTAGGAGCAAAAACATGAGGGAAGAGTTTGGACTTTGGTGTGACTCCCTATATTATTATTATTATTATTTGTATGTCCCGCCTTTCCTTCAGATCAAGGCAGGATGACAACAAATGATATATACAGAATAAATCAACAGAATAAAGATAGAAAACCTAATACTTTAACATATAAAAATAATACCGTATCAATAAAATTTCATGATATCACCTATGCATGGCATCAATTTAAACTCATACACTACAATATAATATCAATAAAGCAATTCACAATATGAACATAATCAATCAATTACAGCCACAATACAACTACAATAAGCATAGGTCAATCAGCTACAACTTTCAATACTCCGCTGGGCGGGAAAAGATCTTCCGGGGGAGGGGGGAGCTGGCAGGTGTTGCTGGCACTGGTGCTGGCCTCAGGAGGGTCCAGCAGGCTGGCATTGCAAAGAGGGTGCTGCTTCCACCGGCATCCCTCCTTTTAAAGTCCTCTGCGGGTGGCCCAGGTGTTACTGGTGCTGGCGCTGGCCTCAGGAGGGTCCAGTAGGCTGGCATTGCAGAGAGGGCACCGCTTCCACCGGCATCCCTCCTTTTAAAGTCCTCCACGGGCAGCCCAGGTGTTGCTGGCGCTGGCCTCAGGAGGTTTCCGGCAGGCTGGCATTGCAGAGAGGGTGCCACTCCCACTGGCGTCCTTCCTTTTAAAGTCCTCCGTGGGCGGCCCAGGTGTTGCTGGCACTGGTACTGGCCTCAGGAGGGTCCGGCAGGCCGGCATTGCAGAAAACTCAACTCACTCCCTCGCATAACCTACCTCACAGTAACCCCATGTGTACCCCCATATTCTGAAATAAATGTAAAATAGAAACGTAAGGAGAATTAAATTATTTGTTTACACTTTTTTCCTCCCCAGATATTCTTCTGCTTCATTTTATTCTCCCATGAGTCCTAATCCATTCATATTCCTAGCTTTACCAGCTGAGCAAGTAAGGTTTGGACTTAACTTACTTCTCTTTCATTTGCACCACACTGTAGCTGGGCCCTACCTTAGGGTAAAAAAGACCTACATAAGGTGGGATAGGAGACAGGCAGGTGTAGGATGTGAGGAGGGAACAGGAAATTTCCCTTTTGTGAACTTCTTTAAGGCTGAAATTCTGCACATGTGTACCCATGCTGTATGGGATTCTGGAAACTGTAATCAAAAGAGTAAGTTTTTCTAAAGCTACCTACCTATGCATAAGTTCCCATTGCTTCTGAGTTAGCAAGCACAACAAATGTATATTTGTTGATTTTAAGATCTAAATCACTGAGGACAAGAACAAAAAATAGCAAAACATTCTGAAAATGTCAAGACCTAGTGTTTGTAGAGCAAACTATTGTGTTGAGAGATACTATAGTATCAAGATAAGAAAAGGAAAGAATCAACATGATCATACACCCCCTTCTGTATACCACACCAACCCCTGACTTCATGGGAAGGATGACAATTAACATTCAGAGGTGATACTGGAATTTAAGTTTATTTATTTGTACTTGGCAATATGTTCTAGGCTCTAAACAACCTGTATACCAAAACAACTCAAAAGTTGCCTTTCTTCAGGGCACCATACTGTTGGGTGAACCTGCTCCTTTGTCACCCTCATTGCAGGATAAGAGACAACTTGTACAGAGAATACTGTGTTCAGTTTGGAGCAACACAATTCAAGAAGAATATTGACAAGGTGGAGTTTGTCCAGAGGAAAGTGATAACCAAGTTTAAATATTTGAAGGGATGTCAGATTGAGGATGGAATAAGCTTGTTCTCTGCTGTTCCAGAGACTAGGACACAGAACAATGGATTCAAGCTACAGGAAAAGAGATTCTATTTATACATTTGGAATGACTTCCTAACTGTCAGAGTGGTTCAACAGTGGAATGTGCTGCCTCAAAGTGTGTTGGAGTCTCCTTTTTTGGAGGTTTTAAAATAAAAGCTGGATGGCCAGCTGGTGGGAATGTTTTTATTGTTTGTTCCTGCCTGTCAGCGGGTTAGACTGGATGGCCCTTGTGGTGTCTTCCAACTCTATGATTTTATGATTAATGCATGAATACAGATTGTACAATGTTAGCTACAAGGTCTGATTACTATCACAGTAGTTACATTAATTTGTGAGATACTGTAATTAGAATTGTTAGGTTTCCATATATATGAGGGGGGTTCCCAAAAGTTGTAATGATGACCTTTTAAAAAAAAAAATAAAGAAAGTTTCTTTTGATTTTTAGTTGTTAACTTATCTCTATGTAGTTACTATCAAGATTTACACATTTTCCCCAGCGTTTTACCCTCCAAATACCTGACATTGTAGAAGTTTTCTGATTGTGCCTGACAAGGTTTTGCACTTTAGTCACTTCTGAGAGAGCCAGTTACAAAAATAAAGGACACAATGAGTTGATTTTCTCAGCAACGTACACTTAGGGGCCAATGATGACACTGACAAAATTTCATCAATATGCCATAATAACTTCCAGGTGATAATTATTGCTTTACGATACCCCCTCGTAAGGTGCAATCTGCAGACTTCTACAATATCAAGTATTTGGAGGGTCAAGATACGCTGGGAAAAATGTGTAAATCTAGATAGTGACTACATAGAGATAAGTTAACAACTACAAATCAAAACAAACTTTATGTCAATTTTTTAAAATGGAGATCATTAAAACTTTTGGATACCCCTGTATTAAAAAAAGTGTTAAAAATCATTACTACTTCTGTCTGTCAGTTGTGGTAGAATGCATCTAGGATTCACAGGGTAAAATTAATGAGACTTAGCAGGGACACTGACATAATCTGCTACCCTTTTTAAGTCTCTGAGTTTAGGTGAAATTCTCACAATAGTTGATGGGAAGTAGATTTTTCCCAGTGGGAAAAATATTTTTCAGTGAACTATCTTTGATTTTTTTAAAAAACAACAACAACTAGATATTGATAAATCCAACTGCATTTTTGCATTTTCCATAGACTGTTGCTATGGGGAATGTCGTGATGCATTCCTACTACTACACTACTGTCTCTCAAAACAGACTAATAATGTTTGCTGTATGGAGATAGTATGACATTTCATTAACAAATATTTATAAGAACTTTCGAACAAGTGAAACCTTGCTGAAAAGCTCTGTTTGGATATTATTCACCTCTGTGCTTGGTATATTGGTAAGGTTAGTGAGATACCCTCTTCACTGAAAGCTATTAAAAGAGAGATGCTATTCTTCCATCCTGATGATCTAAGATTCCTTTGCTGTTTTGCTGCAAGGTGACTTCTTAACTTTTTTATTGACTGTTTACTTTAGATTCCTTTTTCTGCTTCCTTTGCTTCTGACCTAAAAATAGATTGGTCTCCTAGGACTTTGAAGCAAGGTCTATAACTTAATTTCACCACCAGGAGAGGGAGATCCATCCTTATATCGGGATTTACCCCCCCCCCCCCCCCAGTTCTGGACACCAGCATATTACACAAATGATTTTTAAAAATGATCTCCTTTGTGTCTGTTTGTTATTTGAATACCTGCAACTGCAAAATATGGGCAACATTATGGGGTGTGAAATAGACTACTCTGCAATAAAACAAAGCAAACAAACAAAAAGGTCTTGGGTAACTTACAATGATATGTCAAACAAATTGTATTGCTGTCGAGGGGTAATGTAACCATTTATCAAAGAAAATGTACTTCAAACATGACACACACATACACATCAAATAGCAAACATTTCTGATCTCTCAAGGGCAATGTAAGGTGGCATATTCAAGCAGCAGGTATTTCCACTCATCTGGTAGCACGCATTGTGCAGTAACTCTTCACCAATATGAAATGATCTGACACAAAAAATAAGTACACTGTTTCAGAGAAATGTACTGATGACTTTGTTGGGGGGGGGCATTTCCTGAGTAAATGTTTTTTGTACAGGAAATGGACATGGGAAAACATGTTAAAACTTGTTAAAACTTAAAGACTGCTGAAAACTTGTTAAAAACTTAAAGGAGTAGAAGCTTGTTATTTTAATGTATTTTAATCCCTTGATATATGTTGCCTTATACCTTTCCATTTCCTCTAGCCACTCCCACATGCAGTATCTGAACTATCTTCCTTGGAAAAAGGAGAAAGCGTTTGCTACTGATTGTAGACAGATGGCAAGAATTAGAGGCATCTGGCCAAGGGCAAGTGGTTTGTACATAACAGAGACAAAAGCCACACATAAGTAGGGAAGGTTCAAGGCTTTTATTAGAAAGCAGACAAGAAGAAAGGCATGAAGGAACTAATAAGCAAGTAAGATCTTATGTTCATTTTTCATTTGATTGGAGCACTAAACAAGTAACAATAGAGAGATCCCTACTGCTGCCCAACTGAATGCAACTCTGCTACAATTCAAGGCTGTGTTAAAACATACTGGATGGAGTCTAATGAGTCTTATTTACACCCTTATTAAAGCATACTGGGTTTGGGTTCCAGGATAATGCAATCACATAATAAAATGGTATCCATTATACAAAATAGCAAAATCAAGGTTTGCTTTTTAGATATATATATATATATACACACACACACACACACACACACATGCACCCATACTTTTAGAATATTCTCAGGATGTGAATGGTTAAATTTATGGGTATGGAGAGCTGATTGTACATTAAAGTCCCTTGGACTATATTCAGTCTTGCATCAGCAGCTTAATTAATCATACGTGTGGGCTCTTGTCAAGGGTCATAAAAAAGTAATGTTTCATGTAACAGACCATATTAAAATGAAATTCAACTGATTCCAATAAATACAGTTTCTGTCCTATTATTATGCATGTGTCTATCCCTATTCCAACTATATAGTAGCTTTGGATACCCACTGCCCATTTCTATTGTACTAGAATTGGGTGTACACAAGGATAAAATAACTGAATCTTTACCCTGAACTTTGTTATGAATTAGACATTAGGGTTGAAGTCCCTGGTAAGGTGACTGGAGACTAAAGGATACCTAGAGTGACATCAGCACTAGCATTCATTTTAATTTCATCCTAATCCTGAAGAGCATCTCCTTAACAAAATGGGCAGCATATCTTATGGATATGGTGGGCATCTTCACTGCAATATCCACTAGTTCTAGTTTAGGGTTCTTTTGAACTCTTTTCCCCAATGGCTCTTTGAAAACACTCATTCTTTGAAGGCCTCATCTTGCTCCTGACACTAACAGTGTTGTGCCCATCAAGTTAAGGAATTATTTCTTTGCTTGAAGATGTCACACCTACTTTTAAACTGGAAACACCCAAAGAGTAAAATGGGAGCAGTGTACAAGAGTCTTTGCCTCTGATATATATTCTGTATTTGTTAAATACAAAGACCTTAACATTAGGAATGTTATGATTGTTTTGTTTTTAAAAAAATCAAGTTGGAAGTGTCCTCTAAGAATAGAAGAAACAAACACTTCATTTTCTCCCTCTCTAATATTTTCTATTGTCTATAGGAATCTCCCTTACTCATATAGGGTGAGGAACCATAAAAGGGTAGGTGGATTATAGTATAAAGAATCACAGGGGCTTTCCAGACCACCCAAAAGGGGTGGTCCGTACTCGCCCGAAGAAGCGGCGAGATGGGGCCAAGGCTGCCGTACCGGCAGCCTCCAAGGCCCCATCCCGCCACTTCTGGAGGCCGTGGGGAAGCAGCAAACTGCCTCTTCCCCACAGCCTCAAAATGGGGCGCAGCAGGTGCCCTGGGTGCCCACTGAACCCCACTTCCAGAGGCGGTGCTGAGAGGAGAAAGGGGCCACCACTGGCGGCCCCTTTCTCCCCAGGTCTTTGGTGCAACCATTTGAAGGCCGCGCCAAACACCCGGCGGAAAAAAGGAGCTCCGTTTTGGAGCTCCTTTTTGCACTGTGGGACGGGCGCTCTTGGCGCCCTCCCACAGTGCGAATAATAATAATAATAATAATAATAATAATAAATAATTAGTTTTTACTTCTAGCCCACCCCTCTGAGCAAGCAATCGGGGTGGGTTACAGCAGGTTAAAAACAGTACAAATTAAAATATCCCATCCTTTTACCCAGCTCCCCCCTTAAAACAAGATTCAATCACAGCAAAATTAAAATAATTAGATAGTCAATTTAAAATTGAAGAAAAGAGAATCACAAAATTCAAAAATTCCAACCCGAAAAATCCTGGCTGTATAAGGGTAAAAATTGCAGAGGAGAAGGATGGAAAAATTCAAGCCTGCATTTCGGAGCCGGGAGATGTTAAACATCTTCTGGGAAGGCCTGCTGGAAGAGATGTGTCTTTAGGGCTTTTTAAAAGCCTTCAATAGATAGAATAAGACACATCTCATCCAGTAGGCCATTCCACAACTTGGGGGTGACAGCTGAGAAAGCCCTCTGGGAGGTCTGCACCAACCTGGTCTTCATGGGTTGTAGCAGGTTCCTCCCAGAGGACCGAAGCGTGTGGGGAGGTTCATATGGGACGAGGTGGTCCCTCAGAAAGTTGTGCACAAAGTTGTCATGGTGCGCACAACATTTCTAAACACTGTGCGTGCCATGACAACATGGCACATCCATATGGACGCCGCCAATTTAAAGTGGCAGTGCCCATATGCTTTAGGGTTAGGGAGGGTGTGACACTCTTTTGAGCCTTTATCACAGCGCATAGTGCCCATCTAGATCGGGCCACAGTCTTTCAACCTTAGAGAGAGAAGAATGTGATGGCAAACTTCCTCTGAATAAATCTAATCAGAACCAACTACCGTGTTTCCCTGAAAATTGACAGTGTCTTATATTAATTTTTGCTCCCAGAGATGCACTAGGTCTTATTTTCAGGGGATGTCTTATTTTTCTATGAAGAAGAATTCACATTTATTATTGAACAAAAAATGGGCATGCTTCCAAACAAAAACTTTGCTAGGTCTTACTTTCAGGGGAGGTCTTATATTTAGCAATTCATCAAAACCTCTACTAGCTCTTGTTTTCAGAGGATGTCTTATTTTAGGGGAAACAGGGGTAGAAGACACATACTAACAACAAAAAATAGGAGGTACATTTTATTAAATGTTTATACAATTAATTTAGGTAAGGAAGAATTTAAAACTCCTACAAACTATACTATGTGAGTCAAATGAAATCTGAAGCTGCATGCACACTGCAGAAATCATCCAGGTTGATACCACTTTAACTGGCATGGCTCATTGCTAATAAATTCTGGGAATTGTAGTTTGTTGTAGTACAAGAGCTCTCCAACAAAAAAATTATTGCCTCACAAAACTACAGTTCCCAAAATTCCATAGTATTGAGCCATGCCAGTTAAAGTGGTGTCAACCTGGATTATTTCTGTAGTGCAGATGCAGCTTGAGGTCTACTTGAGCTCCACCTATAGTCCAAGCATGTTAATTTCAAAGTGTTGTGAGCCCATAAAACTTCTTCTTACACACTTAGAACTTTCAGTGTAAACTAGAAATTACAAATTTAGGTGGATTAAGGAATCATTCACTGCTCATGAATACTCTGAAGTAAAATAAGATTATCTGCATGGTAAATTTGTAGGCTAAAACCATGTGACTATGGGCATCTAGACTAACTTCAGGGGGAAAATGGACAATTTAACACAAAAGGATAAGAAGATAACAACTGAAGACATAATGAATATAGGTTGAGTCTCCCTCATCCAAAATTTTTGGAACCAGAAGTGTTTTGGATTTTGGATTTTTTGCATATACATAACAAGATATCTTGGAGATGGTACCCAAGTCTGAACATGAAATTCATTTGTTTTTGTATACACCTTATACATATAACCTGAAGATAATTTTATAGACAATATGTTTAATAATTTTGTGCATGAAGCAAACTTTTGTATGCTCTGAACCATGTCACTATATTTTGGAATATTTTGGATTTTGGAATTCTGGGTAATTTGTTGTTCATGGAGACAACAACACTTTACAAAATGGCATGACATCACTAAGAACTGGCATAATTCCTAATTAAGCTTGCATGTACAAGTTACCAGATTCAGATCCTAACATCTTTAAAAGGTTTGGGAAAGACTACTTTTGGAAACTATGAAAATCTGTTGTCAGCCAAAGTAGAGCTATATAGATACACTCTTGATTCCAGTCTGAAGATAAAAAAAAAAGGTTGATTGGTATTTTTGTGGTAAAGAGAAACAAAAATGAGACTAGAACATTGATGACAAGTATTACCATCACTGAAAATAACTACTACTTGTACTATAATACATTGCACAACTACAAGTAATAAGGAACAGTCAGCCCCACATAAATGTCAATGATATTTTGTGACAAACATGAACATTGCCTCATTTTGTTTACTCTTTTCTGTGAAAAGGTAACTTGTGGCCTAAAGGAAGATTGTTTTAACCTTTACGAAAACTCTGTTTATACAATTTATATTTACAGAAATTAATTTGGCATGGTTTGAGAGGCTAACAATATCTATGTTTTAAATGTTAGTACTCATTTATTATTGAAAGATACTTTTAAAGAATAAAATGGCCCATCTAGACTTCCACAGGCATAATCATGTTTGTTTATCGTAGCAAAGTCAAGAGAAACATGTGTCATTTTAAAAACATTTTCATTGTACAAAATAGTGTGCTTTAGAATCTGCTTCAGGGACAGGCAAATGTGGCCCTCCAAACGATCTTTCAATAATAAATAAGTTCTAACGTTTCAATGATAGATACTTTAACCCCTTTCAGACCTTATGTAACCAGCCTGGAAATCCCACAGCCCTTTATCATTGCTGATGTTGGCTGGAGTTTTTGAAAGTTGCATTTAAATGACATCTGGCAGGCCACAAGTTGCCTATACCTGTTCTGCTTCATCAGATGCAGAAAATGATATCCATAGCACTTTAAAATATAGAGGGAGGGTAATGAGAAATGGGAGCAAAAAGCAATGAAGTGCAAAAAGAGCTTGGGTCTGTTGCATTTTGATGCAGGCCCAAATATATAGAAGATGTAAATGTAGCACATATTGTTATTAAATTCATGAATAAAAATTGGTTGTAACTGGACTATGCTATAAAATCATTACCTGATGCTCTAAACAGAGAGCATATAGTTGCCTCCTCCCTCTTTTTCCTTAGTCAGAGCAAACAGAATATACCCAGGAGACTCTTTCCTAGAAGACCTGTCAGAAGGGACTTAATGGTTGCTCCTGAGAGGACCAGAACTCATCTGCTTATAAATATTACAGGTATGCAAAAATAGTGTCTTCATGTAGAAGACAGTGGTTATTGGGGGAGTCAGTGAGTGTGGTGCATTGAATGCTGGACTACGACTCTAGAGATCAGGGTTTGAATTCCAGCTCAGCCATGGAATCACACTGCGGCCTCGTTCCCACTTATCTTTTGATTCAGTTTCTGAACTGAATCTAAGATTTGGTTTGGCTATGAGCATGGTTCACACTACGGTTTGCGCTGATTACGCTAGAGGCTGGGACGGAAGGAGGCAAAAGGCTGGGGATGAGACGGCTGGGACAGAAAAGGCTGGGGTGGCAGAGATTCAGGCTGGGTGGAAGGAGGCAAGGCTGGGTGGAAGATGGAAAGGCTGGGGTGGCAGAGCCCCTAGGTGGAATTCAACTCACAACCTTGCAACTGTGAGTGGGTGGCTGCAGTACAGGCATTTAACCTCTGCACCACCAGGACTCCTTATGCTGGGAAATGATAACATTCTCTAATCTGTGTACCTATGAATCAATTGCATAAAGTAAATGGAAAGTCCTAATAGGACAAAAAAAGTCCTGTTTTGTAGAAAAATAGAATGAAATTTCATCCTGTTCAAGTTACATGAATGAGCAGAAAAAATGAAAAAGATGTGAAAATATGAAAAATAACAAGGAAATGTTTGGCGTCTCCAAACAGTAAACAAAGATGTGCAGTATTAATGGACAGTTCTATAAAACGTCAAGATAAACTTTCCTAACAAGTACTATCACACAAAAAGCTATTAATATTATGGAGATAACAATTTGTTACTGGGAATGCCATATTTAGATTTTTCTCCATGTAATGTTGCTGTTATAAATAGCATCTAAAAGGGAAAATTAATCCATCATGGCAATAGTTATGATATCTATAGCCAAATTATACTGACCACTCTTATAATAAATAGGTTATTAAAAGGGCAACTAAATTATCCCAGGGAAAGGATGTAATAAAGAAACTTTCAGCTTTTCTTCTGCATTTTCCCCTAAGCAAGGTTTCTACATTCCTAAAATGAGAGGCTGTTTTATATAACTTTTACATGTTTCAGTACACATTCATTTAAACCATTCCATTTCACTGACTAATGTCATAGATCTAAACACACTAAAAACTATAGAATAATTTTGAAAGAACAATATGGGTAAGTTGTCTTCAGTTTAAAAAAGAAGAATAAAAAAGAGTTGTATGGCACACTTAAGACTGGCCAATGTATTTAAGCATCATGTGAAGTTGAGTGCTTTCATGGCTAGAATCCATAGTTTTTTGTGCTTTTGGGGGGGGGGGGGGTTATGTGGCCATATTCTAGAAGAGTTTGTTCCTGATGTTTTGCCAGCATCCGTGAATGGCATCTTCAGAGAATGCCAGCATTCTCTGAAGATGCCAGCCACAGATGCTGGTGAAACATCAGGAACAAATTCTTCTAGAACATGGTCACATAATTTGAAAAATCCACAAAAAACTATTTAAGCACCAGCTTTTGTGCAGTTTTTCAGATATACCACATGCTTCTGAAGAAGTGAGCTGCAATCAATAAAAGCTTCCATTCAGATAAATTTGGTTTTTTTTTTTATGTGGCTTACATTTTTATGGCCTAGAGAACATACTTTGCAAACTTCAAGTCTGGAAAAGTTTTCCCTCAACCAGAAGTAATGGCTTCATGTCAGTGGCATAGTCCACACAGGGACTTAGATTGAAATTCAAAAGAGTTATCCAAGCTGCTGAACATAATTAGGGGATAAAATTCAGATGGAAATCTTGAGTGGACTCACTGACAAGAAAACCACCAACCACTAATGCCGTCAACCATGTTCCTGGAAAGGGGAGTGGAGTGGAGGGGTTGGCCCAAGTAGAGGAAGCAGTGGCAGACTGTTCCCTTCAATACAAACCAGTACAAACTCCAGACCTACATATACTCTGCCAAGTGACGTAGAACTGTTGGTTTCTGCTTTTTGTTTCTCCTTTTTCTTTATTTTATTTTGTTTTCTTTCACCCACTTACTTCATTTATTGTTATAAGAGACCAACATAATTATATGTCAGAAACTGATTTAAAAAGTGTATATACTAAAGACCAAGCACCATAACTTTGAGGGAGTTTGTTCAAACACACCCATTCAATTGTACAGCTGGGCCTCCATATATTCAATCATCCACAATTTGAAAAGATTTTAAAAACATATCAATTAAAAAAAAGCAAACCTTGCTTTTGTCATTTTATATAAGAGACACCATTTTACTATCTATTTTATTTAATGGAACTTGAGCATCAACAGATTTTGGTATTCATGGGGCATCCTGGAACCAAACTACAGTGGATACCAAAGACCCACTGTAACATGTGAACATTTCTCTGTGCTGTAGTATCCTGAAATAACCAATTTTAATAACACTGATGGCAGTGCTCTGTTTCAAGATGCAATGGAAAGCCATATTTAGGCTAGGCTTAAGAGTAATCCTATAAAAGGTTTCTAAACTGAAATAGTATTATATGCTAACAAAGAGGGAAAATGAATAGGCTGCCCCTGCCTTTCTGGTTATTTCCCTTTCATAATCTGTTTTAACAAAAATGATGGATGCCCATAAGTACTATATAAAGATACAGCTCTGCTGGTGTATATAAAGCCTCAGGCATTCCTTTCATTCCCTTTCCTTCCCATCAAGTGGTCGCTGATTGTTAAATGGCAGAATGTAGACTGTTAGAATGATTTTTTAAAATAAATACTAATTAATAATTAGTGGCAAATGTTGCCATTTTCAGAGCTGTATGAAAAATTACAGGAATAGGTATTAGCTGATGAAAAGCACATATAAATAATAAACTTGTACACATTTGTAGGTAAATACATATAAAGCTTTTATATGTACAGATATTTGAAAATCATCATTTTGCCTTCCTCTTTAGGCATCTCAGCTCAGGACCGTGGAGGTGCTAGTATATGATTTAAGATTTTAAAGCAATTATTTTATGCAAACCACTGTGCATAAAAGCTATCACTTTGCCTGTTCAAAATAACATTTTTAAAAGGGACCTGGGGGCTTTAATTTCATGGAATCAAATGACCTTCTCTCTAGGGTCTCCCTCTTTGATTGCATCTAAATCTGACACTGCTATCAGTTTCTTCATGGCATAGCCCAGCAGCTTTTATTTATTCCCATCAAAATGTGTTCAAGCATGCAGTTCATGCTTTTTAAAATATCTCAGTCAGAAGGCCAGTAGGCATTCTGCTGGTCTTGGATTTATGGATTTTGTTTGAACTTTATGTGTTAAGGACATCATGTTTAGAGGGGTGACAGTGAACTAAATAGTACATATAGTATAATGCTATCTTGAGAGAAATATAAACTGATTTCCCACTACAATCAGTTTGAATATCTTTATGCTATACTTCAGTGCTACTCAGACTTTTTACCCTAGGGATCACCTCTTTACATCTACATGCACCTACACCCACACTCAGCATACTATATGAATAAAAATGTTTGTTCATTTAGTGTGTGCATTTTCATTCACACATTCATGTATATTCATATTTTAATATCTTATAAGAAAATGATATCATTCACATTAGACCAGCTTTATTTAGGTAAATTCAAAATTGAATTCAATGCATGTGTAAATTTTACAGATAAAAAGTCTGGGAAGAGAAGGAGGAGAGATCAGAGCCTCCTCATCTCACAACCCCTTGAGTAACTCTTGCACCTCCCCCCTTGGGGGCCCACCATTTGGGAATCATTGCTATAGTCTATAAAAAAATTAAAAGCAACCTTTTGAACCATGATGTCCCAAAATAATAATGCACTATATTTTTATATACAAAGAACATCAATTAGCTTGTGGGTGGGCAACTACAATATGTCCCTGGGAGGAGGGCACAGGCATTGTCAAAAATACAAGAGGAGGCGGAAAAGAAGGAGAAAAGAAAGAAAGGAGGGAAGGAAGGAAGGAATGAAGGAAGGAAGGAAGGAAGGAAGCTCAGAAATGACTTTCTTATTTTGACAGGTTTTTAAAAGTTAATAGGGGGTACAATTTGAATTGAAAATATGAATTGCTTTAAGGAGAGGTAGTGCACTCTCCCCACCCCCAAAAAATAGCAGTCTGGGAAGTCTGAAAGAGTTGAGGTCCACATAAACAACTGAGGAGAGTGGCATGCTTCCTCAGAGCCATATTTCACCCACTCATGGGTTATAGTTGCCCTGTTGTTTTCTAACCATTTAACTGGTGATCTGAATAAAATATATTTCCTAATATTAGAATATATAACAACAAGAGACCTGCCAGTTTTCTTCAGTGGTACTTTGGATTTAAGCATTTTGCTAATTCATATTGAATTGTGTTAGTCTCATGTTTAAGACCTAGACATGTCCCTGAATATTACCTCCTCATTACATTTCATGCACATTTCATCACTCTTCTTTCCTTGATCTGCAGCCTGAATGCTCTTATTTCAATTCTGTGAGTCTCTTCCTGAGGTGATCCCAGTTCATCAGGCATTATGTACACCAAGCGTTTTGGCTTCCAGCAGTGCTTTCAGTCTAACTAGTCTTCCTGATGGCACCATTTTGTAATACAACATAATGGAATTGGCTACACGGTGCCATCGAGATATGTGGGTTAGCAATACTTCCTTCCCTCATCACAGATATTTTGCCCTATTTTATAGCTTCCCTGACATTTTGGATCATCTGAAATATAAATGGAAATATATATTTTATACTTTAAAATGTTATATTTAAATGGAAATATAAATATAAATGGAATTGCAGTGGCACTTACAGATAAATGCATTTTTAAAAAAGATAAGAAAGCATACTTCTTGATGTCAGTGTACAGTATCCCTGTCTATGATGCAGTTTATTTTGCATAATCTAAAGAAAGTTAGTTTATTTCATGTAAAAAACATTGGAATGTGTGTATCAGTTTAAGACTTTGGAAAAGCTGAACCTGAGATTTGGAAACCTAAGCCCACAATTTATCCAGAGAAAATAGAGAAGTACAAAGACATATAAGCAGGACCATCTAATAGTCAAGGGTATGATATGTGAATCACCATATCTCCATTATAACTGCACAGCCATACTTGTTCTTGTATTTATTCTTGTTTTTCATGGGCAATAGGACTCAGAACATGATCCTTGCCATGTTTTCTTTCCTCCAGTCTTCCAAACTTTAACCAGTTTTAATTGTGATGTCACAATGAGTACTCACTCATGATCTGGCATATACTTCAGGATATGTGTGGTGTCCCATGTTGCCTATATCTTACTGTAACTGAATATATACCTAAGATGCATCCAGCCTACATTTAATGATGTAATATTACTGTTGGTAATGTGAGATATTTTACTGTATTACTGGGCAGGTCTGTTTTTAGTATAGCAGTTTAAGTGGTGAAAGGTGTATCAATCCATGAATTCCACTTCAACATACAAAGGAAGGGCCAGATCTAAAAGCATCCCATTCTCAAACTGTGAAACTGGTCTTTAAAGTGATATGACATCAACAGCCTTTCCCAAATAAAGATAGTCTGGCAACAGTTATCCATACTCTCTAAAATGAGCTTGTTGATATGATGACATAAAGTCATCACACAGCCAAATGTGTTCTGCAACATAGTACAGTGGTCCCCCGGGGTACGAAAGTAATCCGTTCCAGCAGACCTTTCGTAATCGAAAAGCCTTCGTAACCCGGGGGACCACTGTACTATGTTGCAGAACACATTTGGCTGTAAGTATAGGAAAACACTTGGCACAATTTGAATTTCGCGCCGCTTTCCTTTCGCAACCCGGTTTTTTTTTCGCAAGCCAGGGCCGTTTTTCCGGCCCCGGCTCTTTCGGATCCCGGGGTTTTCGTACCCCGGGGGATTCGTAACCCGGGTGACCACTGTAATATGAAGATATCAGCCAATGTTAATATTACTTTCATAAATAAAGGCAGCATGTGACTTGGAAAGACATCTACAAATAGTAGGACAAAGACAAAATCGAACACACATGTACACTGAGGTGCATTCTGGGTCAGGTATGAATAGCAAAATGGAACATGGCAACAGGACAGGTATAAGGAATGATCAGTTGTAAAGGCAGGCTGTGTGCTGTTGGAAGACTCTGAGAGCACTCTTTTTATTATGTCCCTTTCTAGTTTTAGTAACATCTTAATGACATCACTACAGATGTCTGTTTTCAATAAGATCTGATTCAGACAGATAAAGAAGATGATCCTTCTTCAGCTCTTTTTCTTCTTTCATAGCAGTTAGTATTTTGAATAATTTAGAGCCATCTGTGGCAAATGCTGTATGAAAATCTAAAACCATAGCTTGGAATATTATTTTTGAAAAGGTAACAGATTAAGCATTATCCATCCCTCCATCCCCCCCCCCCCCAAAAAAACCCAGAAACACACTAGGCATTATAGGTTACATGCTCCATTAACATTTGCAACAGCTTACTAAAGCATATTTTTTGTTATATTAAAATGTTAAAAGGTAAAAATGGCCAAAATCTTCACAGACTGTCTCTTAAAAATCATTTGGAAGAAATCAGTATTTTTTTTAAAAAAAATAGCTTGCCATTTCTTATGTTGTTTTATGATAATGCAATCTATTTGTTATCACAAAAGGTAGTACATTACAAGAAATGTTACTATTTGTAACATGTTATTTCTGTGGACCCTTAACTCCCTTCCTTAAAGCTAAACAAACAAACAAACAAACAAAACCTTACAACATCTGTCACCCCCACACTTCCCCCTCCCAGCTCCACCTGCTTTCTCCTGAATGGTGCCCTACAAGGTTTCCCTGGCTACTCCATGCATTCCTTTGCTCCGGCCCCCACTGCTTTATTCTGACATAAAGGAGGTGCCACTTGGGGTCTGGAAATCAGGGTGCCACCTCCTACTTTGAACCCCTTCCCCGCAAGCCTCACACCTAGCAAGGAGGGCAATGTGCCAAGGGGAAACAACCACTGCCTCGTGGTTGCCTTGCTGGTGTCTATCTGTGTCTCTGTGGTCATCATGACAGTCCTGGGCATTATCTACTGTTGTGGTGGTGAACCTATGGCACGTGTGCCAGAGATGGCATGCAAAGTCATTTTAGGGCACATGGAGGGCAGGGAAGAGGACATACAGGTGCATGCCTGTTCCCAGGCCTTAACTGTTTTCAGGGAAGTCCTGCCCCTGGGGGTCCCACCCCACAGAAGGTGGAAGTCTTCCCCCTAAAGGCCCTGGAGAGTGGGGAAAAGAAGAAACAGGCGAGGTCTGTTCCTCCTATTCCTGGGCATTTGAGCCTTCTGTTTCCAACTGAGGGCCCAGGAGACTGAGGGAATAGAAGTACTGTCCCCCCAGAAGTCCCACCCCCCAGTGCCTGGTGACACCCAGTGCAGGAAAACCCTTGAGTTTGGGCACTCATGTCTAAAAGGTTAATCATCATAGAATCATAGAGTTGGAAGAGACCACAAGGGCCATCCAGTCCAACCCCCTGCCATGCAGGAACTCCAAATCAAAGCATCCCTGACAGATGGCCATGGGAGTGTGTTCCACTGTCGAACAGCCCTTACTGTCAGGAAGTTCCTCCTAATGTTGAGGTGGAATCTCTTTTCCTGCAGTTTGCATCCATTGTTCTGCGTTCTAGCAGCAGAAAACAAGCTTGCTCCCTCCTCAATATGACATTCCTTTTCTACTGCAACTTCTGTGGGGTTCAGTCCAAAATACACAGTGTAAGTCAATGTTATTTCCAGTGATGAGCTTGGTGGCAAAAAGAGCCCTGCAATCTTATATTCCTGCCTGTACCAGTCTGCCATGTGCTGTACCTACCATCTGAGGCACATGCTGGTGTTCTGTTTGGATGATACATAACTCAAACTCTGGTTCTAGTGGAAGTAGTCCAGATGACATCCAACATGTTCTGTACCGGAACCAGACTTTAGCAACCTTAAAATGGAGTAAATCTGTTATTACAGATCTTCCAGGAAAATCTGGAATCCTCCATTTCTGCACCAAGGCAGCTGTCTACATAGGTGTCCCACTGGGCCACTCAGTGTTTCTGCCAGCGCCTTGGGGGAGGTATGGACCTTTTGGCCTGTGCAGCTAAGACCTGAACCTTTAATGTCTTTGGTACTGTATTTTGGAGACTGTTTACAATTCCATTGAGTTCTTTTGAAGGCCCCTGAAGAAATCCTTTCTCATTGTGGCCAAAACATACTGGGCTTTTTAACATCAAATAAACAGTAGACCATCCCAGCACACATGGAGCTTGCCTCCCCATTGTTTTTTGCAGGACTTATTGTGTACACCATTCATAATAATAATAAAGAAATATAATAATAAAACTTTTATTTATACCCTGCTTTTTGCCGTAGCATTCAAAGCGGCTTACAAAATTGAAAACGATACAATAATATATATATAAATACCCTACCTTAAAAAGGAATTAAACAAATTACAATCAAGTACAACAGTTCCCATCAATAACAGTGGCAGAGTTGTTGTCCTATGTGCCTATTATTTTTTGGAGTGTGTAAATGGTTGTGCAGAAAATAGCATACTGCACAGAAAATATTTCTGTACAGGAAATAATGTTATTCGCTTCACAGAAATTGCTTTTTCCTGAGCAGAAAATGCTGTTTTGTGTGCAAAAACACCATGTATGAATTTGTAGAGAATAAATTCTAAATGAAGATTCTTATCAGTCCAGAATTCTTCTCTTCCCTTTCCCCATTGTAGTTTCACATGCACACATTATAAATTATGTATATTTGAAAACTAAAAAACAAACAAACAAAAAAACCTTTTACACACATAGTTGGATTAACTTTACCAACAAAACATTTTTTTTTATTTCCAGCTTTCCCCTCACTAGCATCTCTCAAATCTTAAATTTGTGTTCTACTTAACAACACAGAGAAATGTGACCAATTTCAAAACCAACTGCCAAGGCATAGAAAAAGAAACCAAGCTAACAGAACAGGTTGGGGCAGACAAGCCATACAACCAACCATTATGGCATGGGAACAGAGGCCAAGGTAACAGGGCAGGGCAGGTGCACACAAGGCTGATTTGAAACATATTGGGTGAAATTCAACTGTTTTCTGCAAATTTTTTAGTGACATCATTTTCTAGAAATGGAATACATATGCATTGTGAGGAACAGCAGAAAACTGCTGTATTTCAGAGAAAATGAATCATTTGTAAGGTTAGTAGAGATTTCTGAAAGTCTGAAAACATTTGGTCTGCTGCCTTCTCCAGTGGCAGGTTCTCTTCAAGATTTTTTCGAATTTCAGTGGTACAGTGGCTGCAATTTCCCTCATTTGGAGTCTCTTGGCTAAGTAGCAGACACACTGAGCAATCCCCACAACGATAAAATGAAGACAAAAACAGCAAGAATAAGTTTACAAAGCTTGGAGAGTGAGACAAAGAGGGAAATTTGCTGATCATTTTTCTATCTCTGTAAAATAAATAAATAAATAAACCCAGCAAATATTTTGCACAATCCCAATTGTTTAATTTCCACAGTCATCTGAAATGAGACATCTATACAGCCATCCAGATTCATATTCATTTACTATTTTGTTATTTCATCATACAAGCAGTTTCCAATGTTTTGTAATTTCATGCTGGTAATGTGTTTATGTAAGCTCGGCTTTTCAGGGAATATTGAAATGTGACACAATGCCTAGGTTTATAATTATAGAACATCAGTGGTCCCTTGCCTTTCAGTTGCAATCCAATCAGTTACATCCCCCCAAACTGTATATCAGGCAGAAATAACAATGTTTTGTGTCTTTTAAAGTCTTAATTGAATAAGAATGGCTTTTTCAAGTACATGATTTAGAAATCTTCCATTCTTCACAACTTTTTAAAAAAATATATGAAAAAAATATGACTCACTCCAAGCTTTGGCAAGATAGAAAGCACTAGGAAAAGAGTAAAACTGCATTACAGGTGGATAGGGTTGCCATCAGTCGAAATCAACTTCATGGCAGTTTGAACAACAACAACAACAATATTTATTTGTATTTCCCGCCTCTCCCTTCGGATCGAGGTGGGATTCCAACAATTAAAATACATATACAGTTCAATACAATCTTAAAAGCATTAAAACAATTACATAAACAATAAAACTCACTACATGTTCTGTCCTTAATCCAGCAGTTGTTACTATATCTATTAAAGATCTAGTATTCGTTCCCGATACATTAGAGTAGGTCAGGTGGGTAAGCCTGCTGGAAGAGATCCGTCTTAAGCACCTTCTTAAAAGCATCCAAGGAGGTGATAAGAGGGATCTCCTCCGGCAAGTTGTTCCAAACCTTCAGAGCTACTGCACAGAATGTCTTGTGGGAAGTTGATACCAGCCTTGTATTAATGGAATCTAACAGATTCTTCCCCGATGTTCTGAGAGTACGGGGCAGATTATGCAGGGAGAGGCGCTCCTTCAAGTAACTCAGGCCCGAACCATATAGGGCTTTGAAAGTAACGACCAACACTTTGTATTGTGCCCGGAAACTAATCGGCAGCCAGTGTAGAGATTTTAATATAGGGGTGATATGTTCAGATCTTGATGCCCCGTAAGTAGTCTGGCTGCTGCATTCTGAATTAGCTGAAGTTTCCGAACTTGGTACAAAGGTAGCCCCATGTAAAGCGCATTACAAAATCTAAACGAGAAGTTACCAGTGTGTATATCAATATTTCAAGGTCCTCCCTACCCAGGTAGGGGCGCAGCTGGCGTATCAGCCGAAGCTGGTACCACACACACTCCTGGCTGTCGCTTCCACCTGAGACGTCAGCTGGAGTGACGAATCCAGGAGTACGCTCAGACAACAAACTTTGTCCTTTAGGGGAAGTGTGACCCCGTCCAGGACAGGTTGACAAATCTCCATCCCTGGGCCGGGGGAACCTATCACAAGTACCTCTGTTTTCTCTGGATTCAGCTTGAGTTTATTTTCCCTCATCCAGCCCATTACTGACTCCAGGCAGGCGTTTAGAGGAGAGATGCCATCCTTGGTCACTGCAACAATCGGAGACATGGAGAAGTATATTTGTGTGTCATCAGCATATTGATAACACTGTGCCCCATGTCTCTGGATAATCTCTCCCAGCGGCTTCATGTAAATGTTAAATAGCATGGGAGACAGAATGGCGCCCTGAGGGACGCCAGATTTCAGCTCTCTTCTGCGAAAGCAACTGCCTCCCAGTTTTACCATCTGGAATCTGGCCGAGAGGTAGGAACGGAACCACTGGAGCACAGTGCCTCCAATTTTCAACTCCCTCAGGCATTCCAGAAGGATACCGTGGTCTATGGTATCGAATGCCGCTGAGATGTCCAAGAGCACCAACAAGGTCACACTTCCCCTATCAATGCCCAATGCTGTCTCAACTCCATACCCTCTTCTGAAGCCGGTTTGAAAAGGGGTCCAGATAATTGGCTTCTTCCAAGACAGCTTGGAGTTGGAAGGTGACCGCATTCTATCACCTTGCCCAAAAATGGTAACAATGAGACTGGTAGTTGTTTCTAATCAAGGAATCTAGGGAGGGCTTTTTCAAAAGTGGTTTTACCACAGCTTGTTTCAGCTCTGATGGAAATTTGTCCTCCCTGAGGGATGAGTTGATGACAAGATGAAGTAGTGTCGTCACTACATCCCCTCCTTGGACGGTCAACCAGGATGGGCAGGGATCAAGAGGGCAGGTCGTCTTCCTAACACTTCCAAGGAGCTTGTCCACTTCCTCGGTATTTATAAACTCAAAGTGATCCAGTTTAACCAAGTCCACGGAGTCACTGGACACCTCTCATAGTTTCTGTATTAATGCTGGCATCTAGATCGGCTCTTATCTGAGAGATCTTATCAACAAAAAAGTCATTAAAGCTGTGACTTTAAAGCTGTGAAACAAGCTGTGGTAAAACCACTTTTGAAAAAGCCCTCCCTAGATTTCTTGATCACAGCAGGCATTTGTTGATTCTAATAATGGATTTAGGGTGGGAGGGGGCCGAATTAGATCTTTAACCACTCTGAATAGCCCTGCTGGACGAGACTCTGCTGATGCAATACGAGCAGCATAGAATGAATTCTTTGCTGCATCGATTGCCACTCCATAGGACCTTAGTAGGTTCTCTAGGAGTGCCTTGTCAGATAAGCGTCGGTGTTGACACCAGCGGCGTTCTAGTCGTCTCGTCTCTCGCTTCATCCTCTGGAGATCTTGTGTATACCACGGTTGTTTATTCGAAGCGAGTTGGAGAGGACGTTCGGGAGCGATACTGTTTATAGCCCTGGAGAGGTCGGTGTTCCGGGTATTAACCAGGGCATCAACAGAATCGCCGTCATTCCCAACCATATATCCTTCTAGGGCTTCTTGGAACCTTTTGGGTTCCATCAGCCTTCAAGAGTGGACCATCCTAATAGGTCCTCCACCCCCAAGGGGGATGCAGGTAGTGGCCTTTAGTTCTGCCTTGACCAGGAAATGGTCCGTCCATGACAGGGCAGTAGTGTTGATGACCTCTCCCCACGGATTTTCCTGATCTGTGCAAAAGATCACATCGAGTGTATTACCAGCACAAAGTGTCGGCCCTGCAACCAATTGGGACAAGCCCATGAATGTCATGGAATCCATGAACTCCTGAGCTGCACCTGTCAGATCTAAAAGGCTGGCCTCGAAGGGGATGTTGAGGTCTCCGAGGATTAAAAACCTAGGAGACTCCAACACCAGCTCCGAGACCAGCTGTGTCAGCTCGGCTAGGGAGTCTGTTAGACAACGGGGTGGACAGTAGATCAACAGAATCCCCAGACTGTCCTTGGCCTTCAGGGTCAGGTAAATGCACTTGATGTGGTCAGTTTTACGGATAAGTCTCCTGGTCAAGTTGATAGCTCTTTTATGGACCAAGGCCACTCCCCCCCCTCACCCACTTTCCCTTACCTGCTCCTCCACAGTATATCCAGCTGGAAGGGCCTTAGCCCAAGTAACACTGCTATCATCACTCAGCCAGGTTTCTGTGATGCAAGCCAGGTCGGCGTTCTCTTCCTCTAAGAAGTCATGGTTGATATAGGATTTATTTTTTACCAACCTGGCATTAAAGAGGAGTAAGGTAAGGGGTTGTGGTATGGATGGGATGACCCTTGGTTCTTTTGGGTTAACAGAGTGCATGGAAGATAGGATAGATACCAGCCATCAATCTCATCTTCCTTTTTGTCTTCTTGACACTCTGTTAACGCCATACCTCCAATTGACCCGTACAACTCCTATAGGCATTCCCTGAAAAATTTCCTTACTCTCAGTGTTTCCTTTCATCTCACTTAACAATCCCTAGGATCAATTAGATATTAAGGTTATTATTTAAGTAACAATGCTGTCAAGAATAGGTATTCTCGGCAGTGGCGCTTGGGGTCCAGGGCCCAGCAGGCCAACTAAAGTGCAAAGCGCCGCTCCCACCGGGGTCCCCACCCCCTACAGAGTCCTCCTATGGTGCAGATATTCTTGGTGCTAGCACTGGCATTTGGGCTCCTAGGTCCAGCAGGCTGGCTAAAGTAAGGACTCCCAAGTAATTTGCACTTCTACATGTTTATGCATGTCTTGTTTTTCAAAAGCTGGTGGCCATCAAATTATTTATTTATTTATTTATTATAAATATTATAAATATTTATAATTAATAAATAAATTGTTATTTATTAATTATTTAATTAATTCACATATTCTGTTAATTTTCATTGTTGTTCTCAATAATAATTCCATGAATTCTATAATTTTGATGGTTTCCTTTACTTTGGTTGAGAATAAAGTTTACCTGTTCACTTTTACAATTTTATAAACCTTTCCCCTCATTTTGTGTATATTGTATATTGTGTACATTATTGTATATATTGTGTATATTGTATATTGTGTACATTATACATTTTTGTTCCAATGACTCCAATCCTTTCTTTATAGTATGTTGGTTCACATGCAGCCTAAATTACATAATTACATCATGATATCGGATATTTTATTCTGTTTTCTTGTAGGTTTTAAAGTAAAAAAAAAGTCTATAAACAATGCCATTGACATTTAATTCATGTTAGTATCTCTAGTATAGACCAGTAAACAGAAAAATCTAAAGATTTTTACCATCTGAATCCCAATAAATATATCTTCAAGAAGAGAATATAACCCAATTGAATATTAAAGATGAACTCTCCTGTTGCTGATCTTTTTAGCTCAAATCCTTTCTCCCCAATAAACAGAATTGTTCCCTTTCAGTACAATTATTTGTGGTTCAACCATCACATCTTCAATACAAGATCTACCAAAGTTCCACTGCAGTTTCTTCACACTTCAGTAATAATGAATGCTCCTACACTGGATAAATCACTTGGTGTTTTTGAAAGGAAGACCAATAAAAATGTGAAACTTGCTATGAACTGATTCTGTGTAAGAAGACTATCAAATAAAAAGAAGGATAAGGGTTAAAACACCAAGTATTATATTTGCTCTGAACTTGGTAGTCATAAAAGAGAGAAAGAGAGAATTTTATAGTACCTCTTAGCAATCTCTATACAATAAAAGAAACATACAACATTAATGACTTTGCTTCTCTATAATTACCCACAAAGGCAAAGGAAAAACACGGAATTTATGCAACTATGGGAGAAATATTTAATCTATGTGTACTTTCCATTACTTTTACATTGCTCTGTCTGTGGCACAGTAAATTTCTTTTTATCACTGTTGACACAAACAGCAGAAGATGCTGCAAGACTTCACTAGCATGAAAACAGAAGGGTGGAAATAATCAAATTGAGTTTTTTCACTGAGACTGGAGACAAAGGCACACAGGACTATGTGTAATGTGTGTGTGTGTGTGTGTGCGTGTGTGAAACAATATTATGAATTTATAAACATTTGTGTACAAGAAGAAACTATTAGCTGCATATATTTTATTAATAGGAAGAGGATAGGAGACAAAGGAGGAGTATAGTCCTTATTACAGCCAGTAAATTATCTTGGGAATGAATATGTCAGTAGACACAATGCTATAGTGATTTCAGATTTAAACCAGGACTGTGGGAGGCCAGGGCTCAAATCCCCATTCATCCATAGAAACTCACTGGATAATCCTGGGCAAGTCATGCTCTCTCAGCCTTAAGGGAAGGCAAAAGCAAACTTTCTCTAATTAAACTTTGCTGTGAGGACTCTATGAAATAGTTGCTATAAATTGAAGTCAGCTTGAAGGCACATAACACTTGAACAAATGTGGGGTGAAAAGAAATATTAAAAAGGCACAGCAGGCCCAACATGGTTTGGCAACTCCATTTTCCTCTGCTTCTTATTGTTGTTACCTGCCCTCAAGTTGACCTCAACTCATGGTGACCCTGTGGATGAGACATCTCCAAGTCCACCTATCCTTCTCTGCTCTGCTTAGATCTTGTAGATTCAGGCCCATGACTTCCCTAATTGAGGCTAACCATCTGGCATGTGTCTTTCCTCTCTTTCTACTGCATTCTACCTTTCTTGGCATTACTGTCTTTTCTAATGAGTCATGCCGTCTTATAATGTGGCCAAAAAAAAACCAGCCTCAGTTGAATCATCTTGGCTCCCAGGCTTGACCTGTTCAAGGACCAATTTGTTTATCTTTTTGGCTGTCCATGGTATTCTCAACACTTCTACCTAGCACCACATTTCAAATGAGTAGATTTTCTTTTCATAGGCTTTCTTCACTGTCCAGCTGTCACATCCATACATGACAATGGGAAATACAATGGACTGGATAATTTTAACTTTAATGCTCATTTGTACAGCAAGCCATTCACACTTTCAGGCTTCAGATGTATGGCTTTGACTATGCATAACTTTGTAGCTGCTGCTTATCAAGGTTGACATCTTCACCCTCTCCTTCTCACCCTCCCTCCCAGCCAATCAAAAGAAACAATATACATTCTCTTTCCTCTCCCCCATTTCCCCACTCCAGGTCAAACAAAATCAACACTGTACCTTCCCTTTGTGGTGGTGGATGTAAAGGTTGGATTCAAAGTGGAGGGACTTTGGAAATGAGGAAGATGCAAAGTCTGGCAAAGCAGGAGAATGTATGGTGTTGCCTTTGTTTGGCCGGGGGGGGGGGAGGGAAGAGGAGGAACCTTTAAAATTTCAACCTAAGGAATAATTCTGGCGTATTCCAAAAATTGTTACGTATGTGGTGACCATTTAATTGACCAAATGAAATTATTTTGATATGGTAGCAGTTTGTGGAATTGGTAGGTTCTACATTGGTCCCTGCATTTTTCTTGTTGTTGGACTTTACTGTAAATCATTGTGATCCTTGCATGGTGTTTAAGGGGTGTGTCTACCTGCCAGCTTTTTTGCCTGACTGAATGCCTCTTTCAAGCAATCTTCCTAAAATGAGTCATAAAGAGAATGCCATAAAAGGATATAACTTAACAGCAGCATTAATAACACACGTGTACACAAACACACCATTTTGCAGACTGATGCAACCAAAGCTGAACTACAGAAATGAAGGAGAATACATGACAGCAGGCGTGGGAACTGCTGGAAATAACAAATCAAGAGAGCCAGCTTCCTACCAATATATACACAGCAGAAATGATTTCTGGTGCCAATCTCAAGAGATTCTCGGCCTCCTCAATACTTGTATGCCAAAACTGCTCTCACATCACTGTACTGTACAGTCTCAATCAAATGTTCACTGGGACCTCTTGAGCAACTGCAGCCATGTCAGTCTGTTCTTTTTCCTCTGATAACCCTTTCAGCCTATTTGTCCTGGGAAAGCGGAAGCCAAGAAGGCTGATAGCAACACACAGTATTAAACAATGTCCGGAACTTAACACAGTCTAGTAAAGCAAGCAAGAGAGTCCAAGAACACAAACCAAGAGAGTTGTCAGAGATCTGAAGTGTAGGGTTCCAGTGAGTAATGGGACGTGTAGGCAAATCCAAGATCAAGAAGTCCAGGGAGACAAGGAGCAAGGTTTCCAGCCAGGAAAATAAGGGAGGTCAGAATCAAGCATGCTTTCTCAGGGAAGCTCAGATACGGTAATCTCTGACACCAAAGCAGGCATTCTGCATCTGTTTAAATTCCCAAGATACAGGTATCCATCTTGGTGTTTTAGATAAAGCTTCCTTGAATGCCAGAGACCCCCCTTCTCTGCTTGTTGCTGGCTGAAGGTAGATAGTATAGTGTTGCTTTCCCTTCTCCCTCATCCATTCCTGTAGGCTCAGTTGCTGGGAGGCTTGGCTACTGAGCCTCCATGGAAGCCACAAGCTTTGCTGGAGCTGCCAGGGGCAAACTAGTTTCAGGTTCAGCTTCTGGCACAGGTACAAGGTGAGGCTCTAGCTCAGCCTCCTTGTCCTCAACCTAGCTTGGCATGACACTATTTCTCACCACAACCACTATTTACAGACAATGTATTTCCAACCACTCTTGCCCACGTCCCCATTACCTCTTCTCAAACAATCCGAAAGTGTTCTAAGATCACTTCTCTGCTGGCACTGTTCCTTTTTGCCTGAAGTCGTCCTCCCTTAAATCCTTCTAGTTCTTTCTCTCTTCTTGAGAAATAAATTAAAATCTGCATTTCCTTGGGTTAGGGTTACAAATGAGAGATAGAAAGCAAAAGGATAGTCACCTCATAACTGATGCATGTCTAAATGGCTCAGGAGACAGAAGAAGCTTGTCCTTGGAAAACTGGTATCCCACAATTTCATGTTAAAATATTTGAAATTATTTGAGCCAAGGTCAGCATATTGTTTATCTTTCCCTTTCAAGGTAAGACAAATTGCCTGTGAATCAGAACTGGACATATGTTCAAGCATACAGTTTTTCAATTTGATTATAGTGGTCTCTTGGCCTTAATGGTCTCTTGGACAAGTCATTGTATTTGTTCTTGCATAAATTTTAAGCAAGAAAGTGTCTGATTCAAACACAGTATGTATGTATGTGAAAAATAATAGCCATTCATTGCATTCAATTAAAAAAAAACTGTTAAAAAATAAAATATTAATCCATGCATAGAAACAGAGAACCGTAAAAACAAATAAAAACACATTATTTATTTCCTTTTAGAAAGATTCTGGTCAATAAAGCCAATAATATGAGATAAAGACAATACAAACAAACAAACAATAAAGCTATTTAATCAATTAGCATACTTTTAAACTCGCATACGCTATTTTGGGGCAAGGCTAGTGAGGAATTTCTAACACAGAATTTGTGCTATTATAAAGATGCGTTTTAAAACAAATATCATATATTTCTACATTGTGTATTGAAATTTCTACAATGTTTATTCAATAAACCAGTTACTGAAACTTGGCTGTTAAATGTCCAGAGTTTACTGTTCCCAAAGAAGCTAGAATTGTACTTTTGATATATGTAAATTGTGTCCTTATGAGGTACAGTAGGCCCTTGGTATACATGGGGATTCCATTCTGGACCCTCCCCCCCCCCCGCATCTACAAAAAATCGCATATGCTCAAGTCCCTATTGTCCCCAATGGTGGTGCGTGTGCACAGGAGCCACCATTGGGGACAAAAGTCCCTCTGCTCCCCCCTTCCTCCATCCTCTCTTCTTCCTCCCTCCCTCCCTCCCTCCCTTCCCTCCCCTCCCCTCTCTTTACTTACCTTCTTTTGCTGCAGCCACCTCCACCACTGCTGCTGCCGCATGAAAGGCTGGGTGCCAGCATTGGAGGCCTTGAAGTCCTCTGGTGCTGCTGATCAGCCTCTAGACCTCACCGCTGCTGCAGAAGGGCCGGGGGTCAGTGCTGCAGGTCCCTTGGCCTCCAACACCACCAATGGGTCTCTTTCGTGGTGACAGCAGTGGTGAAGAGGCCGGGCAGCAGCTCCAGAGGCCTTCAAGGCCTCTAGCACTGCCACCTGGCCTCCTTGCCACCTCTGCTGCCGCGGAAGGGCTGGGGGCCAGTGCTAGGGGCCTCTTGGCCTCCAAAACTGCTACTGTGGTTTTCCTGCAGTGGAGGTAGCAAAGAGGCGTGGAGCACAGCAGCTCCAGAGGCCTTCAAGGGCTCTAGCGCTGCCACCCAGCCTTCTTGCCTCCTCCACCTTCCACAGCGGTAGTGGTGGCGAGGAGGCCTGATGGCAGCGCTAGAGGCCTTGAAGCCTCTGGAACTGCTGCCCAGCCTCTTTACCACCACCACTGTAAGAAAAGCCAGTGGTGGTGTTGGAGGCCAAGGGGCCTGCAGCACTGGGCCCTGGGTCTTCTGCTGCAGCAGCGAGGTCCAGAGGCTGAGCAGCAGTGCCAGAGGCCTTCAAGGCCTCCAACACTGGCACCCGGCCTTTCACGTGGCAGCAGTGTGGCGATGGAGGCAGTGGCAGCAAAAGAAGGTAAGTAAAGGGAGGTAAGGGAGAGAGGAAGGAAGGAAGATGGGAGGAAGGGAGGAGAGGAAGGAAGGATAGGGGAGGGACTTTTGTCCCCAATGGCGGCGCCCATGCATGTGCACCACCATTGGTGACAAAATGACAGCTTTGCCATGTGCGTATACTCAAATTCGCGCATGGCAAATCCATTTATAAGGAGGGCCCACAGTACATATCTTGCCCCTCTTGAGCTCAAAACTATATGTGATGCATGTGATGCTGGAATCTGTCTCTCTATTTTTTATTGTTGTGCAATTCAGACTTTCTCATCATGTTGCTCTCTAAAATTTTTGAGTCCTAAGGGTGAAAGTTCTCCACTGATGTCCTCTGCTGTGGAAGGGGAGAAATGATTTGCCATAACGTTCCCAGGGTGCCCTTTGGACTCTCGATCCAGTGCTACGAAGCTCTAGAAACCATTCCCACCAGATCCAAGACCTATGCTACTGCCACAGAAGGCTACCCATGGGGATGCTTTCCACCAGCCCTTGAAGCTACCCCTTCAGAAGACTTCGAGCAACAGTCCATTCCTGGGTATATTTAGCCCACATAGGATCTCGATTTCCATCTGTCCAGTCTTTTTATAGAGTTCGCCAGCTAGCCACATCCTGCAGCTATGGTAGCAGCTCCAGTGAGGAAGGAATGTCCCCCAAACTCCCCCAGAGGTAGTCCTGTATGCTGCAAGGCCAGGAAAGGCAACAACACCACCTGGAAGCATATCAGCAGAAAGCCATCTGTGTGAGTGAACAAATGAGCCATCTGATTTGGAAGTAGGAACAAGCTCACCCATCCTCAAAGCCCCAAAGAATGCAGTAATGAAGGCAGCTCTGAACAGGGTGGCCTCACTCCTGGATGTGCAGATCCTGTAAAGCTCATCAGAGAGCCTGGTGAGCAACTTGAAACAAATGGGTCTACTACCATCCACACTCTCCAGCCCTCTAAAGTTCTCCTGACCAGAAAGGATGCACAAGGGTCCTGGAACCCGTCAAATTTAGAAAAGAAAGAAATCCCAGCTAGGTGGACCAACATGGTCCATAGTGCAATGCCTCCCTCCCTCTACCAGACTAGGAGTTGTAAAACAGTGTGAGAATGCAGTGTGCCAAGAGCCACTGTATTTTCGATTTGGGGGCCAGGCCCACCCAGGATTTCTTGGGCTGGCCGCCTGGCGCCTAGTGGCAAGGCAAGATGGCTCCACCACCTGCTTAGTGCTTTTTGAGGGCATCATGCCTCCCTCTTCCCCTCCCTTATATATATCTTTGGAGCTTATGATAGGGGGCAGCTTCTGCTGTAGAAGGGCCCTTAGCAGCCCAGAGGAAAGGCCCTGCTGCTGGGGGGGGGGGGGCAACCTAAGCAGCTGGGAACCAATGCTGCCCTGGCGAGAGGCTCCCTGTGCTGCTCTGGGCTGGCTTCATGCTGGTCCCAGTATGGCGCTTGCCAACCCAGCTGTTGCCACTGCTCTGCTGCTAGTCCTGCTACCATCACGCAGCCGCTTCCACCTCTGTCCACTCGGCTCCCAGCTCTCTTGCTCCTCTGAGAGCCAAGCTAGCAATGGTGTAAACCCAGCTCTCTTGCTCTTCTGAGAGCCAAGCTAGCAATGGTGTGAACCTCACCATGTGGCCTTAAATAGGCCCGGGAGTCAATGAGGAGCCATGAAGGCTGGAAGTTCCACCCTTTCTGACTCCTCCACCCAATCACTGGTGCTGACATCTGTGAGACACCCAATGGGGTGGCACTTCCTGCCACGGCGCCCTCTGGAAACTGTAGTCCCAGCGCCGGGCAGGAAGTGCCTCCCCTTCTGCTCACTGCCTGCCAATGGCAGCCCAGCCATGCCAGGGAGAGGCATACCATGGGTTAAGGACAGGAGCAATCCACTTTGATCCTCTGTGTGATAATCTTCATAGTCTCTGTGTGCATCTACACTCTGTAGAAATAAAGTAGTTTGACACCACTTTAATTGCCATGGCTCCATTTTACAGAATTTTGAGATCTGTAATTTTTTGAGGTGCCAGCACTCTTTGGCAGAGAATGCTAAAGGCCTTGTAAAACTACTGATCCCAGGATTCCACAGGGCAGAGGTACAACACTTAGAATGGTGTCAAACTGCATTATTTCTATGGCATAGATGTATCCTGAGCAGCACTGTGTCTAAGGTTATGCCCTCACAACTGCTCTCAGCTTCCTGATACAAATGGTGGACAATACACACAAACACACATTCTTTTTAAACAAGCAGTACTGTTTCAACCTGGAGAGAAGTGACCAGTGGGGTCCCACAGGGTTCTGTACTTGGCCCAGTGCTATTCAATATCTTTATTAATGACTTGGATGACAGAATTGGGGGCATACTTATCAAATTTGCAGATGACACCAAATTAGGAGGAGTAGCCAATACTCCAGAAGATAGGATTGAAATTCAGAATGACCTGAATAGACTAGAAAGCTGGGCCAGCTCTAACAAAATAATATAATAATAATAATAATAATAATAATAATAATAATAATAGTTTATTTATAGCCCGCTCCTCTAATAAATACTCGGAGCGGGGTACAGCAGAATAAAAAGATACACAGTAAAAACAACAATCACATCCCACCCCAACCACCCCCTTTAAAACTGAATTAAATCTAGACAGTTTAAAATTAACATAGTTAAAATTGGTCGGCAGTTATTAAAACAAAGTGCATTTTCATGAACAATCCGTGTGCAAGGCTGCATTAAATCGATTCAAGTAAGTATTAAGTAAAAGAATCGCTAATAATTTCCAATGCTGTTTATATTTTCAGAGCAGGGAGCAAGGGTTTCACTTATTCTCTCCTTCAGGGAAAGGCCTGCCGGAAAAGATGCGTCTTTAAAGCCTTTTTGAAACTAGCCAGTGATGTAATTAGACGCATCTCGTCCGGCAGGCCTTTCCAGAGCTTAGGGGCAGTAGCTGAAAAGGCCCTCTGAGAGGTCTGGGACAGCCTGGTTTTCATCGGCTGCAGTAGGTTTCTCCCAGAGGACCGAAGTGTGCGGGGAGGTTCATACGGGAAGAGGCGGTCCTTAAGGTAGGATGGGCCTGACCCATGCAGGGCTTTAAAGGTTAGTACCAACACCTTGTACTGTGCCCGGAAACTAATGGGCAGCCAGTGGAGAGCTTTGAGCACTGGCGTTATATGCTCTCTTCTAGATGTTCCTGTGATAAGCCTGGCTGCCATATTCTGAACCAGTTGAAGTTTCCGGGTTAGGCACAAGGGTAGCCCCATGTAGAGCGCGTTACAGAAATCCAGACGTGAGGTTACTAGAGCATGTACCACAGTCTCCAGGTCTTTCGTATCCAGGAAAGGGCGCAGCTGGCGTATCAGCCGAAGCTGATAGCAGGCGCTCCTGACTACCGCATTCACCTGGCTAGTCATGTGAAGCGAAGAGTCAAGGAGTACCCCCAGACTGCGAACTGAGTCCTTAGGGGAGAGTGTGACTCCGTCTAGGACTGGGGACTGTATTCCCAATCCTGGTTTCGGACCGGTAACTGTTAGTACCTCCGTTTTGTCTGGATTTAGTTTCAATCTGTTTTCCCTCATCCAATCCATTACCGCCGCAAGACAGTCATTAAGAGGGGAGGCGCCATCTGAAGACTGAGCCGATGATCTAGTCATGGAGAGGTATATCTGAGTGTCATCAGCGTACTGAAGACACTGAGCTCCATGCCTCCGAATGATCTCACCCAACGGCTTCATATAAATATTAAATAGGATCGGGGGCAGGATGGCGCCCTGAGGGACGCCACAATTAAGCTCGATTTTGGAGGAGCAACTGTCCCCGAGCCTCACCCTTTGGGATCTGTCAGAGAGAAAGGATCGGAACCACTGAAGAGCAGTGCCTCCGATTCCTAACTTTCTCAACCGACCCAAAAGGATGGAGTGATCTACAGTGTCAAAGGCCGCTGAGAGATCCAAGAGCACTAACAGGGTCACACTACCCCTGTCGATACTCAAGCGGAGGTCATCGGTCAGAGCAACCATGGCAGTCTCCACTCCATGTCCTGTCCTGAAGCCGGTTTCAAATGGATCGAAGTAATCGGCTTCATCCAAGACTGCTTGGAGTTGGGTGGCAACTGCCCTCTCGATGACCTTGCTTAAAAATGGAAGCAAGGACACTGGTCTATAGTTGTTTCTGTCCAGGGGGTCAAGGGAGGGCTTTTTCAGGATGGGCTTAACCGCCGCCTCCTTAAGACAGGATGGTAAAATGCCCTCCCTAAGGGACGCATTGATCGTATTCCGAAGAAATATTCTCAGTGCGTCTCCTCCCTGGACGACCAGCCAAGATGGACAAGGATCGAGGGGGCAGGTTGTCTTCCGCATACTTCCAAGTAGCTTGTCCACGTCATCAGTACTTACAGATTGAAACTCATCCAGTAATGTGACAACAACGGAGTCGCTAGACACTTCACCTATAGGATCTGGAGAAAAGGTGGCTTCCAAGTCGGCTCTTATCCGAGAGATTTTATCTGCAAAGAAGGTGTTAAACGCATCACAGCAGGCCGTCGTAGGGTTAAGTAGGGGATTTGGTGCAGGGGGAACCTGCGTCAGCTCCCCTACCACCCTAAACAGTTCTGCTGGGCGAGACTCTGCAGACGCAATGCGTGCAGAGCAGAAAGATTTTCACGCTGCACGCAAAGCCTCCCGATAGGCGCGAAGATGCTGCCTATGGCGAGTCTTGTCGGATAGGAGTCGAGTCTTCCGCCACTTGCGCTCTAGTCGTCGTCCAACCTGCTTCATCTCCCTGAGCTCTTCTGTATACCAGGGTTTGTGCTTTGAAGCGGGTTGGAGAGGACGCTCAGGGGCAATCGTGTCAATAGCCTTGGGAAGATCGGTATTCCAGGTATTTACCAAGGCTTCGACACGATCACCAGCATTGCCAACCATTAAACCCTCTAAGGCCTTCTGGAAACCGATTGGTTCCATGAGCCTTCGAGGGCGGACCATTCTAATGGGTCCGCCACCCCCGGAGGGGCGAAACGCTGCTCTTAGTTCCACCTTGATCAGAAAATGATCCGTCCATGACAGGGCGGAGGTTTTCGTTACCTCCGCCCACGGATACTCCTGTTCCGTACTGAAAACCCCATCGAGTGTGTGACCCGCACAATGAGTGGGCCCGTTGACCAACTGGGATAGGTTCATGGCTGTCATAGATTCCACGAACTCCCGAGCTGCTCCAGATAGATCAGAAGGACTGGTCTCAAGAGGGATGTTGAAGTCGCCCAGAACCAAAAGCCTGGGCGACTCCAACAACAACTCAGAGACCAGCTGAGTCAGCTCGGTCAGGGAGTCTGTTGAGCAACGGGGTGGCCGGTATACCAACAGAATCCCCAAACTATCCTTGGTCTTCAGGCTAAGGTACACGCACTCGATGTGGGTTGTTTTCCGGACAGGTTTCCTGATCAAGGTTAGGTTGGTTTTGTGGACTATAGCAACGCCGCCCCCCCGCCCACTTTCCCTTACCTGCTCACTGACCGTATAACCGGCTGGGAGAGACTGCGCCCATGTTGCGGCACTAGCATCTCCCAGCCAGGTCTCGGTGAAACATGCCAGGTCGGCCTGCTCGTCTTCTAAAAGATCGTAGATAATATGAGTTTTAGCTTTAGCCGACCTGACATTACAAAGGAGCAGATTAAGGGATTGTGGAATGGTTGGTATGCTCTCCGTCTTAGCCAAGGGAACAGAGTGGACTGAAGAAGGGATAGATATCAACCATCGATCCCTACTTCTTTTGTAACATTTCTCCACTCTGTTTCCACCATATCTTCCCTGGCCCCGCACAACTTCAATACCCGCACCTGGCTCAATCTTGGCTCCATTGCCGGAAGAAAATAGCAGCTTGCTGAGTGGAGTTACGAGGTGATTTCAGTAATCGTAGGAGTTCATGAAGGCACAGTGTTCATAAATTTCAAAAGCTAAGTCCAATTTCACCCCTATTTGCGACCAAAAACAGTGTAGAATAGGGGGTTGAAACAAAAGTTGTTTTGTTTTGTTTTTTGCAGCCTGGATGTCACTGCTGGCCACCACAGAAGGAAGGGGAGGAAATAAGATGTCATAGGTGTCCCCTCCCTGCAGTCGGAGCTCCACTCTACTGCTATGTAGCATCTAAGGCTCAGGTGGTAAGGACTGAGGTGGGGGGGGAAGAATCTTTCCTCCTCCTTCTCGCTGCTGCTGCTGGGCCAGGGAGGGGGCGTTGGGCCCTTAAGTAGGCCCAGATGGTCCTTCCTCCTCCCCTCTCACCAGTGCTGCTGCTGCTGCTGGGCCAGGGAGGGGGCGTTGGGCCCTTAAAGAGTCCAGATGGTTCTTCCTCCTCCCCTCTCACCAGTGCTGCTGCTGCTGCTGGGCCAGGGAGGGGGCGTTGGGCCCTTAAAGAGTCCAGATGGTCCTTCCTCCTCCCCTCTCACCAGTGCTGCTGCTGTTGCTGGGCCAGGGAGGGGGCGTTGGGCCCTTAAAGAGTCCAGATGGTTCTTCCTCCTCCCCTCTCACCAGTGCTGCTGCTGCTGCTGGGCCAGGGAGGGGGCGTTGGGCCCTTAAGTAGGCCCAGATGGTTCTTCCTCCTCCCCTCTCACCAGTGCTGCTGCTGCTGCTGGGCCAGGGAGGGGGCGTTGGGCCCTTAAGTAGGCCCAGATGGTTCTTCCTCCTCCCCTCTCACCAGTGCTGCTGCTGCTGCTGCTGGGCCAGGGAGGGGGCGTTGGGCCCTTAAAGAGTCCAGATGGTCCTTCCTCCTCCCCTCTCACCAGTGCTGCTGCTGTTGCTGGGCCAGGGAGGGGGCGTTGGGCCCTTAAAGAGTCCAGATGGTTCTTCCTCCTCCCCTCTCACCAGTGCTGCTGCTGCTGCTGGGCCAGGGAGGGGGCGTTGGGCCCTTAAAGAGTCCAGATGGTTCTTCCTCCTCCCCTCTCACCAGTGCTGCTGCTGTTGCTGGGCCAGGGAGGGGGCGTTGGGCCCTTAAAGAGTCCAGATGGTCCTTCCTCCTCCCCTCTCACCAGGGGAGAGGGGGAGAAATGCGGAGAAATGTAAGGTACTGCACTTAGGACGCAAAAATGAAATGCACAGATATAGGATGGGGGACATCTGGCTGAATGAAACTATGTGTGAAAGGGATCTAGGAGTCCAAGTAGACCATAAGTTGAACATGAGTCAACAGTGCGATGCGGCAGCTAAAAAGGCCAATGCTATTTTAGGCTGCATCAATAGAAGTGTAGCGTCTAGATCAAGGGAAGTAATAGTGCCGCTCTATTCTGCTTTGGTCAGGCCCCACCTGGAATACTGTGTCCAGTTCTGGGCACCACAATTCAAAAAGGATGTGGAGAAACTGGAGCGTGTCCAAAGGAGGGCAACTAAGATGGTGAAGGGTCTGGAAACCAGGCCCTATGAGGAACGACTTAAAGAGCTGGGGATGTTTAGCCTGGAGAAGAGAAGGTTAAGAGGTGATATGATAGCCCTGTTCAAATATTTGAAGGGATGTCATATTGAAGAGGGAGCAAGCTTGTTTTCTGCTGCTGCAGAGACTAGAACGCGGAACAATGGATGCAAGCTGCAGGAAAAGAGATTCCACCTCAACATTAGGAGGAACTTCCTGACAGTAAGGGCTGTTCGACGGTGGAACACACTCCCTCGAAGTGTAGTGGAGTCTCCATCCTTGGAGGTCTTTAAGCAGAGGCTGGATGGCCATCTGTCGGGGATGCTATGATTGGGAGTTCCTGCATGGCAGGGGGTTGGACTGGATGGCCCTTGTGGTCTCTCCAACTCTATGATTCTATGATGATTAACCTTATTTATTTATTTATTTATTTATATTTTTTTTCTCTCTTTTCTTTTCTTTTGTTTTATTTTCTTTTAAATGGGACTGCTCCTCCAGACAGTGGCTTCAGTGGCTGTTAGCTGCTAATCTCCCTTTCATCCCAGTATGCCTTGCAATAGCACTGTTGGTCAGCCTTGTTTTGGAGTTGCCCTTCCATTCATCTCTGAGTGCTATGACTCCTGAAGAGCATTCCACATTTTTGTAATCTCTGGAGGAAAATAATAATAATAATAATAATACAAAAGGGATAGAACATTTTGCCCAATCATTTGTTGTGTGGGTCAAGGGTGAATGCATTCAGAAAAATCAGCTTTTCAGAACACAGTATATAGGAGGGTTGAAAAGAGACTTAGAAGAGAAATATAAAATAACAATTTGGCTTTGCCATAATTAAAAATGACCTTTCTCTGGTTTTTAATTTTCCTCTTAAATTTAAAGCCTATCCTTTAATGAAGAGGGTAATGAAGCAGCATGAGAGTAGTGAATGGGTACAAAATAATAGGAATGGTGAAGAGCAAGGGGAGTAGAAGAATAGGTTTTCTTGCAATATCATGATGCTGTTAAAAGGTAGACTTAGCTTTATTGGAGACAGCTATCCAGAAGATTATCATATTAGCTACAGGGGGTTCTGGGAGGAAATGAATTATCTGGAATTATCTGGAATGAATTATTCATTCTAACCTGACTTCAGGCTTGGATTTGGGACTGAGGGAGCATTTTATTGCCCTCATGAACTACTGACTCTTTCAGAATTAGAAGGGAAAAAGGTCATCCTCCTTGGTTCTGCTGAACCTCTGAGCAGCTTTTAAATCAACTATAGTATCCTTGTTGGTTGAGACAGGATCTGAGAAGTCTGTTTTCTAGTATTCTGGAAGATCATTTCTAGTTGGTGCTATCCTTAGAAAAGTACTGTTATGCACCATTGTTGTTGGCTTGTGACGGGGTGGGAAAATGCACTTCAAGGTCATTATATGGCCCTCAATATATATTTTTTTAAAAAACTATTTTAAAAAAGTTTAGAGATACACTGGTTGCTCCTCCACATGACCTGTGGGGTATCGTGGAGGGGTGATTTCACCATAGTTTCACCATTTTTGGTCCAACGTAGGTATTTGTTTAAACAGAAATTATTGGGAAAATGGAAAAAAAAAATTGCTCATCACACCCTAAAGAACATGGAATACCATTTTAGGGCTGGGGGGGGTGGGCGGGGAAGAAATAAAACAAAATTTAGAAATTTTATGACAGAGGGTGGTGTGTATGTCCAAGTCCCATGGACCCCCTCCCCCGGTCCAACCAGCCCCTATTTATCCCTTGTTTATCGTGTTTTCAGTTTTGTTTTCATGGTTTTAAATGCCCACATGAAATCAGTGGGATACATTTATGTCAATTTGCCATAATTTTGTTTTCTTGCACTTATATTTACACAGCTTTGGGCCTCCTGACATCTTTATTCTAAGGATACTCTTGATATTTTCATTCAATGCCTGCCTGACTTGGATGACAGTATTGGGGACATAGTTATCAAATTTGCAGATGACACCAAATTAGGAGGAGTAGCTAATACACCAGAGGACAGGATCAAAATGCAAAATGACCTGAATAGACTAGAAAACTGGGCAAAAGCTAACAAAATGAAATTCAACACGGAGAAATGTAAGGTTCTGCACTTAGGGCGGAAAAATGAAATGCACAGATATAGGATGGGGGACACCTGGCTGAATGAGAGCACATGTGAAAGGGATCTAGGAGTCCAAGTAGACCATAAATTGAACATAAGTCAACAATGTGATGCAGCAGCTAAAAAGGCCAATGCAATTTTAGGCTGCATCAATAGAAGTATAGTGTCTAGATTAAAGGAAGTAATAGTGCCACTCTATTATGCTTTGGTCAGGCCTCACCTGGAATACTGTGTCCAGTTCTGGGCACCACAACTCAAAAAGGATGTGGAGAAACTGGAGAGGGTCCAAAGGCAGGCAACTAAAATGGTATAGGGTCTGGAAACTATGTCCTATAAGGAACGACTTAGGGAGCTGGGGATGTTTAGCCTGGAGAAGAGAAGGTTAAGAGGTGATATGATAGCCTTGTTTAAATATTTGAAGGGATGTCATATTGAGGAGGGAGCAAGCTTGTTTTCTGTTGCTCCAGAGAACAGGACCCCAGAATAATGGATGCAAGCTCCCGGAAAAGAGATACCACCTCAACATTAGGAGGAACTTCCTGACAGTAAGGGCTGTTCGACAATGGAAGACACTCCCTTGGAGTGTGGTGGAGTCTCCTTCCTTAGAGGTCTTGAAGCCATCTGTCGGGGATGCTTTGATTTGGAGTTCCTGCATGGCAGGGAGTTGGACTGGATGGCCCTTGTGGTCTCTTCCAACTCTATGATTCTATGATTCTATGTTTATACCAGATATAAAACCTGCATGTCTGGAAGAGCATACAGTCACCCCCCCCCACATCCATTATTATTATTATTATTATTATTATTATTATTTACCTTTATTTATATAGCGCTGTAGGTTTACACAGTGCTGTACATATAAACTTATAATTAGACGGTTCCCTGCCCTCAGGCTTACAATCTAAAAGACATGACACAAGAGGAGAAGGGAAAGGTGATGGGGAAGGGTATCAGGTCTGGTGATTCTTCCCTCCCTCTGAGGCCTGGACCAATGCAGATGGACTAGAGGGAGGGCTTGGCTTCGTAATGCACAGTTAAAATGGGCCAGACAAAGTCACACATCTGGGCAAGCTTCTCTAAACAATATAGTCTTTAACTCAATTTTGAACCTGGTTAGGGAAGTGATGAGGCGTGCATGTGGGGGAAGAAGGTTCCAGGAGTGAGGGGCAGCAAGTGAGAAAGGACGAATCCGGGACAGGACAGTGGAAATCCTTGGCTGGGACAGGAGACCTTGACTACCAGAGCGGAGGGGAAGAGAAGGAGTGTGAGGAGAAAGAAGGTCAGACAAGTAAGGAGGGGCCAGTCCATGGAGGGCTTTGAAAGTCAGTAACAAAAGCTTGTACTGGATGCAGAAGGGGAAGGGGAGCCAGTGAAGGGAGGACAAGAGGGGAGAAACATGGTCAAAGCGGCGAGCAGATGTGATAATACGTGCAGCTGAGTTCTGGACAGAGATTAAAGGATGGAGGTGAGATAGAGGAAGACCTGGGGCCTGGACCAAGGCAGATGGACTGAAGGGAGGCCTTGACTTCTTAATACCTAGTTAAAAGGAGGCACATTCCTGGGAATGCTTCCCTAAACAATATAGTCTTTAACTTAATTTTGAATCTGGTTAGAGAGGTGATGAGGTGTATAAGTGGGGGAAGAAGGTTCCAGGAGTGAGGGGCAGCAAGTGAGAAGGGGCGAATCCGGGACAGGGCAGTGGAGATCCTCGGCTGGGACAGGAGACCTTGACTACCAGAACGGAGGTTATGAGGAGGAATGTAAGGAGAAAGAAGTTCAGATGAGTAAGGAGGAGCCAATCGGTGAAGGGCTTTGAAAGTCAACAGCAAAAGTTTGTACTGGATGCGGAAGGGGAAGGGGAAGGGGAGGCAATGAAGGGAGGATAAGAGAGGAGAAACATGGTCAAAGCAGCGAACAGATGTGATAATACGTGCGGCTAAGTTCTGGGCAAAGATTAAAGGAGGAGGTGTGAGAGAGGAAGCCCTGTCAGAAGAAGGTTACAATAATCTAGTTGTGAGATTGCTAGGGCATGGACCAGAGTCTTGGCAGTGGAGGCTGAGAGGAATGGACGGATTTTAGCAATGTTGTAAAGAGAGAATCTACAGGTCTTGGCGATGGCCTGAATCTGGGGGATAAACGACAGAGAGGAATCAAAGATGAAACCAAGACTGCGGGCTTGCTGAACCGGATGGATAGAAGTGCCTTCAACAGAAACAGAAAAGGAGTATTGAAGGGTGGACTTAGGTGGGAAGATGAGGAGCTCTGTCTTAGACATGTTGAGCTTCAAGCGCCAATGCCGCATCCACTGCGAGATGGCAGCCAACAAGAGGAGACTTGGTATTCAAGCCCTGGTGAAAGGTCAGGGGTGGAAAGATACAGCTGAGTGTCATCAGCATACAGATGATAGGAGAAACCAAAAGAACTGATGAGTTTACCAAGGGACAATGTGTATAGAGAGAGCAAAAGGGGACCTAGAACAGAGCCCTGGGGAACTCCAACAGATAAAGGAACAGAGGAGGAAGTCTGACCACCTGTGACCACGGCAAAAGATCTGTCTGACAAGTAAGATTTAAACCAGTTGAGAACAGAGTCGGAGAACCCGAGGTCAGAAAGTAAGTCAAGCAAGAGACAGTGTCCACGGTGTTGAAGGCTGCAGACAAGTCTAGAAGAATGAGAATAGAGTAGAGTCCATTTGCCTTGGCCTGTAAGAGGTCATTTGAGATCTTGATGAGGGCTGTCTCTGTAGAGTGCCGAGGGCGGAAACCAGACTGAAAAGGATCCAGAATGGAGTTGGCTTCAAGAAACTCAAGACAGCGAGAATAGACTACCCATTCCAGAAACTTAGAGAGGAAAGGAAGAAGAGAGATTGGACGATAGCTAGACAAAGAGGAGGGGTCAAGAGAGGGCTTCTTCAGAATTTGGGAAACGAGAGCATGTTTGAAGTCAGACGGGAAGGAACCCGAAGAGAGAGAGAGATTAAAGATATAGAGGAGCGAGGGCAGAAAAGAAGAGGTTATAGAGATTAGAAGATGGGAGGGGATAGGATCAAGAGAACAAGTTGTAGGTTTGGAAGAATTTAGCAGCGTACAGAGTTCATCCAGAGAAACAGGTGGAAACACAGAGAATTTATTAGTAGAAGGTACCAGGAGATTAGTGGTAGGGGGCAAATCAGGAGGAACAATTTCGGATCGAATAGTAGTGACTTTCGTGAGGAAGTAGTTGGCGAAGTCTGCTGGAGAAAATGATGAGAAGATAGGGGGAGAGGAAGGTTTTAGCAGTGAATTGAAGCAGGAGAACAATCGCTGCGGGCGCCTCTCGTTGGCGCAGATCAATGATTTATAGTAATTCTGTTTTGCCATAGACAAGGCGCGAGAGAAGGATAAAAGAACAAATTTATAGTGGATGAAATCAGCCCGGTCCCTGGACTTTTTCCAAAGGCTTTCGGCTGCTCGAGAGCAGGACCGGAGAAACCGAACTGTGGGAGAGAGCCAGGGCTGAGGCCTAGATGTAGAGGAGGACTTGCGAACAGAAACAGGAGCAAAGTTGTCAAGGGTTGAAGAAAGGGTGGAGTTAAATAAAGACATTGCTGAGTCAGCAGAGTCCCCAAGATTTAGAGAAGAGAGAGAAGAATCCAAGGTCTGACTGAGATGATCAGGATTAACAGAATGAAGATTACGAAAAGTGCATTGACTAACATGACGAGGAGGTGGGATATGAGTAAAAGAAATTAGATGATGATCTGACAGTGGATAGTCAGATGCCAAGTAGTCGGAAATGACACACTTGGTTGCGAGAACTAGGTCAAGGCAGTGACCAGAAGAATGGGTAGGAGAGGTGGAATGAGGTTGAAGATCAAAAAAAGCTAAGAGGGAGCTAAAGCGAGACGTTGAAGGATTCTTAGGATCATCAAGGTGGATATTAAAGTTCCCTAGAATCAGAGAGGGAACTGAGTCTGACAGAAAAAAGGTGAGCCATGACTCAAAGTCCGAAAGGAATTGGTTAGCAGAACCAGGAGGGCGATAAATGACAGCAACCCGAAGCTGCAAAGGAGAAAAGAGTCTAATAGAATTCTTTATCCATGAATTCAACCATCCATGGCTTGAATTTTTAAAACAAACAAACAAACAAACAAACAAAAATTCCATTAAAACCAAACCTTGATTTTGCCATTTTATATAGCGGACAGCATGTTACTATGCCACTGTATTTAATGAGACTTGAACATCCATGCTTTTTATTATCCACAGAGTCTTGGAACCAAACCTCAGTAGATACCAAGGTCCCAATATATTTTAAATTAATTGATACCTCATTTTTACACATAAAGCTTTTTTAGTCTGTTTGCATTCTTGTACTTGGCTGGAAGAATAGGTCTAGATCCAATTCAGGTCTAGATCAAGATGCTTCAGATCTAGATCCAATTCAGGTCTAGATCCAATTGCTAGTCCTAATTAATGCAGACATATGGAATCAGTGAAACTTGTCTAAGGGTTGGCTTACCAGATTCCCATTTATTTAATGAATCTGACAATTAATCTAACAATACATGGGTCTAACAAGTGGATTCAGACCTTAACATATAAATACCAGAATCTTTTTAAACAATTCTTAAATGTGTCACGTGTAAATACTAGCTATTTTACTGAGTGAATATCCTAAATTGGTGCTGCTGAAAGTGGGGATCCCTGGACTAGTACCACTCTGTGAAGCATCAGCTGCTGGTCCATGGAGGATCTGAAGGAAACAGAGAAGGGTCTGTAGCCAATAGTCACAAATATGGTATTAGTACATGGAACATGGGGGGGGGGGGGGTCCCACATCATATAGCTTGAGAAGCATTGCCACTATGGAATGGAAAATGACATGGAAATTACAGAAGAAAGGATAGATATTGAGATATTGAGACCTAAGGGGGTATCATGCTGCCTGCCCAACCACACAATGGGCAACTTTATAGTGCTCTGGCAGTGTGGCATTCATACACTGCACACTGCAGTAGTGCCACAAAGCTGCAGCAGTGAAAAAGCTGGTTTTTTGCTGCCTCAAAAGGGAGCAGCATTTTGCCACTTCTTTTTCTGCAGGAAAAAGGTGGGTTGGGGGCATGGCATGCTGTTGCCAAAGCCTGAACTTGGAGTTCAAAGAGGCGACGTGAAACCTCTCCTTCAGGCCTGTCCAAGATGCTTTTCTACCAGGCAGACAGCAGCCCCTTTTTACTTTTGCTTTCTCTTGCTTGTGTGTGTCCATTTTATTTCTGCATATATTTTATTTATTGTCTTTATTTTTTTCTCTTTGTAGGCTGTTTGGTTTATATATATGAAACTTTTATTGTATGTAGAAATTTTGATATAAATTATAATAATATTAATAAAAAGAATTGCTTTCTAGAGAAATGACTGGAAGATGAATGTGTTATGGTTTGCAGGAGTCAGATGCAACAAATGAGTGGATTCCATCTCTGGCAGAAGCTTTAAGCAAAGGCTATATGAAACTCCCAGAATGATTGTATCTTGCAAGTCATCTTTTTCTCTCTACCGTTATTGGTTGGCTTATTAACAATTTGCTACTGATAAATCTTTAAAAAATGACAAAGCCATATAATAAAATTATTTTACCATAAATATAATTAAACCCCTTAAGAACAACTAAACTGAATCCTTAAAAAATTGAATTAGCAAGCAAGACTAAAAACATTTCTGCTATTCAGCAAAGAGATAAATTATAAAAGTCATACAACTAGTAGCAAAATTATTCCCCTCTTGAAACAAATTCTAGCTGAACACACTTGTACCTTAACTCTTCTGCCAGTTATGCAAATACATATTTGTAATGTGGAGAAGCTATTGTTCTAAACACATTCCTCCATGTGTGTGGCCAATCAACATCAGAGAGTAATAAAGATGGCAAAAACAATAAACAAGGAAGAACACAGAACATAGAAGAAGCAGGAACAGTTTGCTTTTGATATGAAGAGTAAAGTTCTACCCTCTTTTCCTCTCCCTGAACTGATTTAATTTAGTGCAAACTACTTTTGCACTTTAGACTCAGTTTGCACCAATGCAAATAAGCCAAAGACAAAGTAAGAAAGTGGAAGGAGGAGAGAGAAACTGTGATCTTTTGAGGAACTGAAAAAGTATGATGAGAAAAAATTAACTGGGACTGTCCCAAATAGGAACGGCTATAGGTTATATAAGACCCTCAACCTCAAAAGGCCTACTATATCTTTTCTTTTTCTTTTTCTGGAAAGCAATCATCCTCAAAGGGTCACTTTCTAATTCTGGAGATCTTCTGTACCAAAAGACTGGTACTCAGTATACTTGTTGGAACGGTATCTTCCCCATCACCAACCTTTCAAAACCTGGAACTGGAAACTAGAACTGGAACTGTGGCCCTTTCATTCTAAACAATTATAGTGCTGTAGTTCTGTTTGACCTGCTATTATAATATACTGGGATTTACAGTTTAGATAGAGGTATTTCACGTTTCAGTCAGAGAGCTCTAGTGTCTGACCAAATTACATATTCTAGGATGTACAGGATGCAACCATGACAATTAAAGTGAAATCAGAGTGCTCTAATTTTATAGCGTGGAAGAGGCCATGGCCTGCAGTGCCTGCAGGGATAAAAATTGCCCCTTTTCACTCCGTTGGTAGTTGCATATTCCTGATTTACAGAGAGATACACTGACAATGACCACACCAGTTGTCCTACTGTTCCACTGTATGCAGGGCCAGAGGTGGAAGAAATAACAACAACAACAACAACAACAATAACAACTAATAACTTTTATGTTTGTATCCTGCCTTACTGCCTGGGCAATCAAGGCAGCTTACATAAAATAGGTTGAAATAAAACATTATCTGGATAAAAAGGAGAGCCCCCTCCCTTTAAAAGAGAATTAAATACATTATGATTTAAAAGAAAAGAAAACCATTAAGACAACAACACAATATTAAAACTAAAAGAGCAAGTTTCTGGGGATAGTACTGGATGGAGTGGGGAGAGCTCAAGTGCGTTGGAATGCTCTATTTGGGGAAGGCCTGCCAGAAGAGATCCATCTTGACAGATTTTTCAAAGCTGTCTAAGCTCGTTATTTGAAGGATCTCATCCGGCAAGGCATTCCATAGCCTGGGAGCAGCAGTGGAAAATGCCCTCTGGGAGGTTGCTGTTAGTCTGGTTTTCAAAGGAATTGTTTTTTTTCTCCCTCATTCTTTTTCATCTACAACACTGGGAGTTAATTAATTATACCACCCAAGAAGTATGGTGAAGAGTGTCAGGGAACTGAATACATGATGGATATGTTGTTGTTCTTGTTCTTGTTGTTGTTCCAACTAGGGATATAATTCTTCATTAAATTTCTTCTCAAAAACAGCAACGAGTAATTTCAGCAATTTTCTTCCCACTATGAGAAAACATACACAGACTATTCACAATTCGGGAATTTTCCTACACAAAAGTTGTTGTTTTGAGCACAAAACAGCATTTTTGCCACAGAAAACAGAATTTTCTGTGTGGAAAATAAGATTTCAATGCAGAAATATTAATTCCTGCACAGAAATGTGGTTTTCTACGCAAATCAGCTAAGTGCAAATTATACATAGAATAAATCCCCAATTACATCGTGTGTGTGTGTGAAGGAAACAGGATTTTCTGCACAGGGGTTAATATTTGGGTTGAAATATTAATATCCGTCCAAAAGTTGCTGTTCCCTGTAGGGAAAATGCTGTTTCCTGAACAATACAATGCTTTACGAATTTTTCATAGATAAAGCCTCAAACTGCAAAGAGTCTCATACGTACAGGAGTCATCTTGTGATACTTTCTAAGCTCTTAAAAAATGTTTTTCATCCATTTTTATTATTATTCTTTCTATTACTCTTTCCAACTTATGATGATGCTAAGGTAAAACTGTTACAGTTTTTTTTAAAAGGGATTTATTCAGAGAGGGGTTCTGAAACTAAGAGAATGTGACTTGCCCAGTGGATTCAGGAGTCCTAGATTAATGTTCAAACCACTACCCCATGCTGGCTTTCAATGTACATGACATTTTCATTTCATGACATCCTCCTCAGGAAACTGCTGGGAGAGATCATCCAGAGACATGGGGTGGGAATGCTGTAAGTACACTGATGACACCCAGGTATATCTCTCCACGCCTTGAACTACAGCATTAGCTAAGGATGGCATCTCCCCTCTGAATGAATGCCTCAGGGTGGTAATGGACTGGATGAGGAAAAACAGACTGAGACTGAATCCAGATAAAATGGAGATACTTGTTGGATCCCCTAACCCAGGTATGGAGGTTTGTGAAATGGTCCTGGATGAGGTTACACTTCCCCTGAAGGACTGTATTCGCAGCTTGGGGCTGCTCCTCAATCAGGTGCTCCAGATGTCAGCTCAGATATAGATGTGACGGCCAGGAGTGCATGTTATTGGCTTAGGCTGTGCCCCTTCCTGGAGCCTGGTCACATGAAAACTGTGGTACATGTGCTGGTGACCTCACAACTTGATTTCTGCAATGTACTCTGCATAGGGTTACCCTTGTGCCTAATGCAGAAACATAAATTAGTTCAAAATAATGGCAGCCAGGAGATCTAGGGATGACCATATAACACCGATCTTAAAGTCCCTTCACTGACTACCCATTAGTTTCCAAGCACAGTACAAGGTGTTGGTATGACCTTTAAAGCCCTTCGAGGCTTGGGCCCAGCTTTTCTAAAGGGTCACCTTCTTCCACTCCACACACTTAGGTCCTCTGGGAAATATCTACTGCAGTCAGCAAAAACTAAGCTGGCTGCGGTTACCCAGAGCACCTTCTCCTCTACCACTCCCAAGTTAATGAATGATCTGCCAGAGGAGACCCGCTATATTATTATTCTTGACAGCTTTAAAAAGGCGGTCAAAATGGACCTCTTCCAACAGGCCTTCCTGGATTAGCATCTCAGTCATTCTCCCACTGCCTACCCTGACTTGTCTGTTTTAATAATTTTAACTATATTGTTTTATTGTTATTGTTGTGATATATTGGTTATGGTATGTGAGTGGATTTATGAGGCATTTTATTTTATTATACTGTAATGTTTTTAATATTGGTGTAAGCTGCCTTGATCTCACTGAAGAGGTGGGGTATAATTTTATCATCATCATCATCATCATCATCATCATCATTTGTAGCATGTCCTCATTATACTCCATCTGAATGTGCTCTGCCAGTGAAATATTGCCATTAACAAGAAACACCTCCTGAAATTCTCTCTTCTACACAGCCATTAAAGCCAGTTTTCACCCTTGTGGTTGTACTAGCAAAACATCTCAGTATTCAAGCTTTCAGACCTCAGTATCTGTCAGTGGAATAAAACTTCAGCAACATATCAAGGGTGAGGGATCATAGGTGCTGCAGTCCAAGCATATGATTGTTTCTTTGTTTTACAATAATGATGGGCCACATCTTTATCTTTAAGTATTTGAATCAGAACTCAGTGAATACTCATTACTTCAAACCCATGGCTAGAATTCAACATGGGACCAATATCTTCAGAACTAGACTCAGAAGTGCAAGAAACAGAATTAAGTAGTTTCTTAAAGTCCATCTTCACCCACAGGGTTGTGATGTTACAACATATATATGTCTCTTACATAATAATACCTCGTGGGGAAACTGATGTTCCATGGCACCTCAACATTAGGAAGAACTTCCTGGCAGTAAATCCTATTTGACAGTGGGACATATTCCCTCAGAGAGTGGTGGAATCCCCTTCTTTGGAGGTTTTAAACAGAGGCTGGATGGAAATATATTGGGGTTGCTTTGATTCTGTGTTCCTGTATGATGGGTGACTGGACTGGATGGCCCTTGTGGTCTCTTCCAACTCTTATGATTATATGATGTGCAATTACTACTTTTTGTCTGTTTTGGAAAACAGACAAACACCTTCTCCTTGTGCCAAAGAGCCTGTAAGAATGAGACCTTGGTCTGGGGAATTTATCATTAGCTCAAATAGAGGAGGAGTCTCTTGTGCTATGTTTACGAAGGTAGCCAAGGTAATATTAGGTCAACAGATGCAAGTTTTATGAAAACTGACTACTGTTTATTATTAATACACACTTAAGACAATCATACACTAACACAATCACCCAAGAACTCAAGAATACAGTAAGTTAGCTTTGGACAGAGGACAAGAGGCCTTCTAATGGTACTATTCACCTGTATCATGATGCTCCAGGGTCTGGATTAATGAAGACTCTGCTGTATAGAGGGGAAAGGGTGGGGGAAGCAGCTAGAGGATTGAAACTATATCAGAACTCAAACAAATGTGGAGTCTGCATGGATTCTAAAATAGAACACTGCACAAAGGATTTGAGGGCCCTTAAATAAGGAAAAAACATAGCCTCAGGTGGAGAGTTGTTTATCCTACTTTAAAGCAAAAACTAAATCTCCAAAGTGACAATGGTTTTCCAATGGCTCTGGCCTGGCAAACCATCCTGGGCCATAAATCTGCCCCGATGGCAACTCCTTTCTTGGCCTTTTGATCTATGTTCCAATAGTGTACATGATGCCTTTGCCTTGCATCCATGGAGGACTCCAATGTCATCTATCCCATCAGGCACTCTGCGTAGGGTCATGAGAAGGAAAGCCATCCACACTAAGGATTTTAAGGCTCCAGTGCTCATAACAAGCCCAACTAAAAATGTATGGAGATGGGTTTTTGCAGACACCACTAATACAAAGTGCAAATTCTCTTCTTCTCTAGTGCTGCTCATACTGAGATTAATTTCTCCCACCTGGACACCCAGAGCAATTCCCTGAGACTTCACCCGGCAGCCTGGAACCTGAGAACCCCAGCTGCAATGCAGCATGTTATTATTGTTATCTTTAATTAATCTTTCCTCATGATTGGAACACAAGGCTACTTACCAATTTAAATGGTTAGAATAAAATTAAAAACTTTTAAAAAGTCAATATTAAAATAGAATTAAACTGTTAACCATGTTAACACAATTTCAAACACACACATTTTTATTTTACACAAAAAACAGTTAAAACAGAACCATTTAAATCAATACAGCACCTTCTTACAGCTGTTTCCTTAAAAGTCTTAGTTTCTAAAAGCCTCTCTGAATTTTTTTTTTAAAAAGGCATTCACTTGAGCATAGAATCATAGAAACATATAGTTGGAAGACACCACAAGGGCCATCCAGTCCAACCCCCTGCCATGCAGGAACTCACGATCAAAGCACCCACAGCAGATGACCATCCAACCTCTGTTTAAAAACCTCCAAAGAAGGAGACTCCACCATTCTCTGAAAGAGTGTATTCCACTGTCAAATAGTTCTTACTCTCAGGAAGTTCCTCCTAATGTTTAGGTGATGATAGAAATACAGCCAGGACAGGACCATTTTACCCTCTATAGCGATAGAGTTCTAAAGTCTAAGGACAGCCATTGACAAGCCTCTCTCTCTCTCTCTCTCTCTCTCTCTCATGTTCACAGCAACTATACTTGCAAGGATAATGAGATTGAAAGAAGGGCCTCTCTGTGATCTCAGGCTCAAACAGGGAGATGTGATCTGTCAAAAAGCCTGGACCTAAGCTGTTATGATCATCTGGGAGCAAACCATCTTGAAGAGAACATAATTTATTTCTGAATAAATCTGTATAAAGTTGCACTGTGAAAAACTGCAAACCTTTCCAGAGATAATTTTCATGTCTCAGTCTTTCCCCTAACCTTATTCATTTAGAGTCAGATGTCTGAAATGCTGACTGGACATTTGAGAAATTTTAGTCAGTGAAGCAAATAAGTACATCAACATTAATTATTCATCACAAGGAATGTTGTGAGGAATGTTTTGTCCTGTTTTGTCTTATGTCATGTACCCTGAAGGAATGGACAGAAATAATAAGTTGTTCAAAAGAAAATGCTTGGCAGAAAAAAAACATTGGTAGTGGAAGACAAAATATGAGCAATTCCATGATATCAATAAAGGTCAAGGAAACCAAAAATGCCTCATTAATTCACGACATAATTCTCTTGAAGATATTTGCTCTGAAATTAATTGAGTGGCAATTAAATTAACCTTCACCAAATCAATATGCCTATAGCCCTGGGGGAAAAAAATGAAAATTGACTGTTAAGATTAAACAAAAGGTCTTTAAGAGGGTAGAAGCAGAAGATATATGAAATGACCACTTCACAAATTCACTTCTTTTATATGACACATAATAAAATAAAGGTGGTTATTACTTTTTAACACCTATCTGGCAGAAGAATTCACCAGCTTTTAAAAGATGAGCTGAAGTGAATACAGTAAACAAGCATGTGTTGTTGGGTGCCTTCAAGTCAGTTCAGACAGTGCAGAAATAATGCATTTTGAAACCACTTTAAGCCATGGCTCAATACAATGGAATTCTGGGATTTGTAGTGTGTTGTGACACTGGAACTATCTGACAGACAAGACAAAAATGTCTCACAAGACTACAATTCCTAGCATTGATCCATACAGTGGATGTCAAACTACATTATTTCTGTGGTGCAGATGCAGATAGGGTTTTCTTAGCAAGATTTGTTATAGAGGTTTCCTATTACCTTCCTCAGAGGCTAAGGGAAGTATGTCTTGACCCAAGGATCTGTAGCCCTAATCCAAACTCAATGTGGCATTTGACCACAGGAATGTTTTCTATCCGCATATTAGCTAGATTTTAGGTCTTCACTTTTTTGAGATCCACATCATTTTACTTGTTTTGCTGTTGTTGTTAACTGCTTCTGAGTTGATCTCATGGCAATAATGTGGATGAAACATCTCCAAGATTCTCTGTCCTCAACCACTCTGCTCAGGTCCTGCAGGCTCAGGCCCATGACTCCCTGGTTGAGTCTAGCCATCTGGCATGTGGTCTTCCTCTCTTTCTCCTGTCTTTCACATGTCCTAACATTATTGTCTTTTCCCATGAGTTCTGCCTTCTTATGATGTTGCCAAAGTAGTACAGCCTCAAAGTAGTCATAGTGGCTTCCAGGGATAGTTCAGGCTTCTTTTGTTCAGGCTTGATCTATTCAACATCTTTATCAAAGACTTGGATGAAAGAATAGAGGGTATGCTTATCAAATTAGCAGATGATACCAGATTAGGAGGAGTAGCTAATACTCCAGAGGATACAATCAAAATTCAAAGTAACCTTAATAGATTAGAAAGCTGACCTAAAACTAATAAACTGAATTTCACCAGGAAGAAATATAAGGTACTGCACTTAGGGTGAAAAGAAAAAATGAAACACACATATATAGGATGGGGGACACCTTGCTTAACATGATTACATGTGAAAGAGATGTAGGAGTCCTGGTAGCCCACAATGCAGCATCTAAAAAGGCCAATGTGATTCTAGGTTACATCAATAGAAGTCTTGGTCAAGAGAAGTAATAGTGCCACTCTATTTTGCTTTGGTTTTATCTGGAATACTGTGTCCAGTTCTGGGCACCACAATATAAAAAGGATGTTGAGAAGCTCAAGTATGTCCAGAGGAGGGTGACTAAAATGGTGACAGGTCTGGAAAACATGCCCTATGAGAAGAGACTTAGGGAGCTGCATATGTTTAGCCCGGAGAAGAGAACGTTAAGAGGTGATATGATAGCCCTGTTTAAGTATTTGAAGGGGTGTCATATTGAGGGAAAAGCTAGCTTCTTTTCTTCTGCTCCAGAGAATAGGACCTGGAATAATGAATGCAAGCTACAGGAAAAGGGATTCCACCTCAACATTAGGAGGAGCTTCATGACAGTAAGAGCTGTTTGACAGGGGAATACACACCCTCAGAGTGTGATGGAGGTCTTTAAACAGAAGCTGGATGGCCATCTGTAGGGAGTGATTTGATGGTGAATTCCTGCATGGCAGGGGTTTGGACTTGATGACCCATGTGCTCTCTTTCAACTATGATTTTGTGATTTTGTTTCCTTTACCATTCAGTGTATCTCAATCCAAATGTGTTCCATATTTTCTCACTCTCTTTTATGCATCTGAATGTGCAAACATTTTCCTATCAAGTCTCATGTCCATTAGTCTGAGGACTGTTTTCCATGATATGTTCACCATTTCGAAGCTGCTTAGATTCCCTCTATATTGGCTGAGGCAGCTCGATACAGCTTTTTCTCTGTGGTACTCTGTGATGACAAATTTCCAATTATCTTATTTGTCTCATCACACAGGCCAGTGTTTCCATGGTGATTTCATAAGGGAAACACTCCAGATGTAACAGATTACAACACTGAGTCTGGAAAGGAAAAACTGGTATTCACTAGTTGCTAGAGGAAGACTGTGTATAGCTGCAATGTAATTTATGCTACTTCTTTTTTTAAATTCTCTCCTTTTTTTTGGAAAATAATTTTACATAATTCACAGATGCTTCCATAAATGCAATGCAAAGAATAAAAAAGAATTCCATTGTGTGAGAAAATGAAACTCCCACATTCACTCATCCAGACACAGTTTGTGGTCTTAGGGTCTGTGCACACCTCCATCTTTGGCCAGGTTGGAGCAGAGTCGGGGTATAGCATCTACACGACACATGCCCTGGCTCTGCCCCCAGGCTGGTGTAACACCGTGCACCACACCACATGCTGTGTAGCATCACAGTGCTCCTATGGTGCTGCATCCACACTACACAGTGTCAGAGGAGTGCCATAAAGCCACGGCACCATGGCTATCACACCCTTTACAGGGTGCAAAAAGGAGTCGCAAATAGCAGCTCCTTTTTGGCCCCTGCAAAGTCCAGATGGTGCCATGGCATGTGGTTGATGCAACCCCAATCTGGCTGTAAAAGGCGGTCTGCACAGTCCCATAGTTCTTAAAACTCTGGGTGTGGATTCCTGTGCATTCAGCTATGTCTGTGGTGATAATTTAAGGATTCTACCTCTTTCTCTTCATCTTTAGTGGCTGCATGGTGTGTATGGAGGCACATCATGTTCTTCCCTATGCTAGAAATAGCTGCATCTCATGAATCTGTTTGATGGTTTGAAAGTGCATTAGGTTCCTTTTTGATAACTGTTTATCAAACTACATTTCCTAATCAACAGGATGCAAGACATGACATTTCATTAAGTGCAAGGGAAAGGATAACTGACAGATTCCTCAGTTCCTTTGTGTTCAAAGTTCATTGAAGCTTTGCAGTTTTACAGAATCTGTAGTACCCGAATCTCACATGGTTACTGTTCCTTAGCTCCAACATATGGTTCACACTTCTAGGATGAAGTATATTTATAGACGATTATCTCTAATAATAAATCATATTGTTAAAATAATTTATTTCATCTAATTACAATCCGCCAAGTTTAAAATGATCCAGCCAACCACAGTTTTAAGTATTAAGTAATTGAACTCTGGGAAACCAGGTTCATGGTCCCGGAAGCCCCCCTTCAGGAAGTTATAGTTTCTTAACCGTAGAGGCAGTTAACAGCAAATCTCTTTTGCATAAATGTTGCCAAGCAAATACTATGCAAGGCTTACTATAACATGGAGTCAATTTGAAGGCACACAACAACAAACAAATGGGGAGAAGCAGAGATTGGAAAGACACTTTGAAGAAGAATGAATATAATGACATGGTGAACTGAACAAAACTAGGGTGACGATCTTGATTCCAGAGAACAAACCCACTCAATTATGGAAGTCTTCAACATGCCATTATATTCATTTTTTTTTTTTCAAAATGTCTTTCCAAGCTCTAGAAGGAAGGACTCGCCTCTTGCTACCCTTCAGACTTCCCTGAATAGTTCAACTAGCTTCCTATGTTTTTGGAAAGAATGGGGAAAGTTGCATTTCATCCATCATCCTTTTCAACTCCTTTTCAAAGTATAAACAAAGAAATTCATTATTTCCTGCTTGTCCTGCTTGTCTGGCCTTCTGCTGCTATCTGCTTGTTATTATTTTTGGATATTGTCACACATGCATTTTCTCCTTCTTTTTCATTATTTTTGATACTGCTAAATAAATAAATGAAATAAATTTTTAATAAAGAAGGAATATTTGGCATAACTTTTAGTTTGAAGGAATCATTTCTGTCAAATTGTTTAGCAGTGATTCATGCTGTGAGTCTCTTATTTCCGGCTTGTTTCCTGTTTCAGAATACATAAGGCTGCTGACTAGATATTTGTCACTAGTAGAGGTTCAGGTTCAAATTTCTTGCCACTAAAAATATTTGAGTAAGCAGGACAGTAACAGACTTGCAAGAAAAGACAAATCCATAATTCCCCCTGTTCAGGGCAAAGAAGTAGGGTCTTCGTATTTCATGAGTAATTAGACAGACCAACATACAAGAGATGAGAACATAGGAAAATAGCCTCCCATTTGTCAAGTACATTTCAATGTACTTCTATCTGAGAAATTTAATAGTTACTATATATTATTGTAAAAACAACATTTTCAGAGGATTTTGTTCAATTTCAAAAGATCAAAAAACCTTTCAGGCAACAATAAACTGATTTCAAGAAATGAAATTATGCTGCACTGTGAAGGTAAGAATACATTAAGGGCAGCCTAGCCTGCAGATGTGGTGAATCTAGAATGTGTTCATATTTTTCCATGATGGTAGTAAGAGGTACAGAATGGGGAAAATATATCTTATCTGAACCAATTCTTATGTACCCCCCCCCACAAATAAAGGGGGGGTGTCATAAAGGCAGTAGCAATAAGAATTTTTTAAAAATAATAAATAAATAAATAAATTTTATTTCTAACCCGCCCCTCTGTCCAAGCAATCAGAGTGGGGTACAACAAGTTAAAGCAATCAGAAGTAAAAACAATTCCCACAAACCGATCCCGACCCTCCCACCCCTTAAAACAAAATTAAACCAGCAAGAGTTAAAAGCAAACAATCAAAATAAAAACATAATTCAACAACATAAAAATGAATACTGCTACTACTACTACTACTACTACTACTAATAATAATAATAAAATTTATTTCTAACCCGCCCCTCTGAACGAGCAATCGGGGCGGGGTACAATATTTAAAAACATATATATTACTATCTATACAACACATACCCACCTCTCATCCCTTAAAACAGGATTAAACTATCACAATTAAAACAAGTCAAATCTAAAAACAGCGCAGCATCTCGAGGTCCAATGTGGGCGGCCAGGTGTCCATTGGGAGAGGGAAGGAGCTAGGAGTCGACAGGCGACGGGGGATTAATTACTGTCCAGAAAGGCCTGCTGGAAGAGATGTGTCTTGGTTGCTTTTTTGAAGCTATCCAAGGTTGTTATAAGATGCAACTCATCCGGCAGGTCATTCCATAGCCTGAGTGCAATAGCAGAGAAGGCCCCCTGGGAGGTCTGCGACAGCCTAGTTGTAATAGGCTGTAGAAGGTTCCTCCCCGAGGATCGGAGTGTATGGGGGGGGGCTCATATGGGAGGAGGTTCTTTGAGCAGCATAGGCTATAACACCGGGGATCATAGTGAAGGAGCTAGCTGGGGGATCATAGAACTTTAGCTTCGGAGCCAGGAGATTAAAATGTTTCCGGGAAGGCCTGCTGGAAGAGATGCGTCTTTATGGCTTTTTTGAAGCAGTCAAGAGATGTGATGAGACGGATCTCGTCCGGCAGGCTATTCCATAGCTTGAGAGCAGTAGCAGAAAAAGTCCTTTGGGAGGTCTGTGACAGCCTAGTTTTCATAGACTGCAGCAGGTTCCTCCCAGAGAACTGAAGCGTGGGGGGGGGGTCATACAGGGAGAGGCGGTCCATAAGATAAGATGCACCCAAGCCATGTAGGGCTTTAAAGGTTAAAACCAACACCTTGTACTGTGCCCGGAAACTAATTGGCAGCCAGTGGAGAGCCTTGAGCACAGGTGTTATATGCTGTCTCCTGGATGTTCCAGAAACAAGCCTAGCTGCCATGTTTTGAACCAGTTGAAGTTTCTGGGTTAAGCACAAGGGTAGCCCCATGTAGAGCGTCTTACAGAAATTCAGGTGTGAGGTTACCAGAGTGTGTACCACAGATTCCAGGTCCTTCAGGTCCAGATACACACTCCTGACCGTCACACTCACCTGACTAGTCATGTGAAGCGATGGATCAAGAAGTACCCCCAGACTGTGAACAGGGTCCTTCAAGGAGAGTATGACTCTATCTAGGACCGGGAGTTGTATTCCCAAGCCTGGTTTCGGGCCAGTAATTGTCAGTACCTCTCTTTTGTCTGGATTTAGTTTCAATTTGTTTTTCCTCATCCAATCCATTACCATTTGAAGACAGTCATTGAGACGAGAGACGCCATCTGAGGTCTGACCCAATGATCTGGTCATGGAGAAGCATATCTGAGTGTCATCAGCGTATTGAAGACACTGAGCTCCATGCCTCCAAATGATCTCACCCATTGCCTGCATATAAATGTTAAATAGCATCGGGGACAGAATGGCACCCTGAGGGATGCCACAATTAAGTTTGATTTTGGAAGAGCAACTGTCCCTGAGCCTCACCCTTTGGGATCTGCCAGAGAGGAAGGAGTGGAACCACCGCAACGCAGTGCCTCCCATTCCCAACTCTCTCAGCCGATCCAAAAGGATAGAATGATCAATCACATCTTAGGCCACTGAGAGATCCAAGAGCACCAGTAAGGTCACACTCCCCCTGTCGATGCTCAAGCGGAGGTTGTCGGTCAGAGCGACTATGGCAGTCTCAACTCCATGTCCTGTCCTGAAGCCAGTTTGAAACAGATCAAGATAATCGGTTTCATCCAAGACAGCTTGGAGTTGGGGGATGACTGCTCTTGATTTAAAAAAACAACACTATATTAATTTGAAAAAATACATCTGTTTATCATTAATAAGCTAACTTGTACAGCCAATTATGCAATGGTAAGTAAACACATGAATTAATCAGATATAACCAACTGCCCCCAAATTCTCTGCTATTACAAGCTTGAAGAAGAAGAAGAAGAAGAAGAAGAAGAAGAAGAAGAAGATTTTATTTATAGCCCGCCCCTTTGAACGAGCAATTGAGGTGGGGTACAACAAAGTTAAAACGATACAGATTTAAAAGTTAGTGCAACCCAATACCTACCTCTCACCCTTTAAAATAGGATTAAATTAGCACAAATTAAAAACAGGATAACCACATCAAACAATACAATGTCTAAAATTAATTATTATTGGCAACAATGGAGCAGTATCTGGTGTATAGCCGGGAGAAGCTGGAAAGGCTCTAGATGTAACTTTGGAGCCGGGGGAAGTTAACCACTATCCAGGAAGGCCTGCTGGAAAAGATACGTCTTTACTGCTTTTTTAAAGCCAAAAAGAGTTGTGATAAGACGTATCTCATCTGGCAGGCCATTCCACAGCCTGGGAACGGTAGCAGAGAAGGTCTGGGAGGTCTGCGACAGCCTGGTCTTCATGGGCTATAGCAGGTTACTCCCAGAGGACCGAAGCATGCAGGAGGGCTCATATGGGAAGAGGCGGTCCCTAAGATACCTTAGGACAGTGATTCTTAAACTTTGAACCCCCAGAAGGTGCCAATGTCCTCACAGAGATCCACCATGGAGGCTACTCACTCCACCTCCTTGTAGCAGAGCAGCCACATGACAAGAGCCAAGGAAAAGTCTCACTAACTGACTAGGCCTCTAGTTTGTATTGCTGTTTAATCCACTGCAGTGGCAAACTGGCAGGAAGAAGCAAGCGAAAGATCTTCTCATCTCCTCCAATGCCTCAGATGGATCAGTGTTCAGGACTCATCATCATCATCATCATTTTAAATATTAATTTCAATTTTTGGGTCCAGGATAACAAAGATATTCAACGTTGATCCCTGGTAAAGAAAAGGTTAAGAACCTACGGTATATGTCACATAAATGTATAGTGAGAATGTGCAGTGTTATCTAATCCAGAGCATCAGGACATCATACATCAAAATATATACATCTCCTCTGATTGGCTATTATCACTCATGCTTCATTTAAATCAGGGTTAAACATACCGTGGAGCCTGCAGGGTTGCATTCACTGATTTTGAGCTCTGGAGTGCCCACACTGCTCTTATTACCACCAGTTTATAAACACTTCTTTATTTTGGTGCAGAGACTCAGCAAAATCAATTTTGCTACATATAAAATAAATTAAGAGCATAAAATAAATTAATAGCACAAGGAACAAGTAGTCAATTCATAAAGACACAACAAATTTCAGACATTTTCCCCTAAGATAAAAGTTAACTGTTCTCTGATCCTAACTACCAATTTTTTATTTTATTTTATTTTATTTTTTTTTGGTAACAACTGAACTCACACTGATAATTTTACCTTCTAATAAGAATTTGAAATAAAATTGGGCTGATTTTTCTGGAAGATTCACCACTAATGGATTCATCATATGTCATTGAGCCTGCTTGTAGAATCCACAAGACAAAATAATGAATTTCATGGATTCTACTTCAGATTACTGCAGGAACATAATCTAACTCTAGGTCCACAAAAGCACAAAATGGCTTGGCTATCAGAGGTCTGGAATATTTCCTGGCAAGGTGAGAGAGGACCAAACAATGATCAAAAGTTAAACAAATCTCTGTATATGCATCTTGTGCCTCGGGAAGAATGTTATTACAGTATAATTCAAAAAGGAAGTCAGTCTATTACATAGGAAATGAGCATATAACTTTCCCATTACTGATAGCAAACTAGTAGGTCTGTAATTCCCTGAATCAGTGGCTTGACCTTTCTTGTAAATTGGCACCACTATTGCTTGCTCCCAACTAGCAGAGATTTTGCCAAAATTATTAATCTTGATAAAGAGGGCAGTCAGCAGTGGTACCTACCAATGCTGATTAGTTTTAATAAGTCCAGCAGGGATATAGTCAATATCTGGAGCCTTTCCACTTTTATGCTGTAGAATTAAGTAAGAAAAATCTTCCACAGCTACTGGGTTCCAAGAAGGAACAGCAATGAGAATGATTTTATGGGCATTATCAAGGATTGGTTCAAAACTATTAATATCTGTAAAGGTGGGTTTAAAATGATCCTCCCAAATCTGAGCTGGAATAGCACAGTTTGGGGACTGAGATAAAGAGTGCAAAGCTCCTGAGATAAGCTGCCAAAAAGTTTTGCTTCATTATTCAGTGAGGCATTTAGCAACAATGACCATGAGTTAAGTTCATAATGTTGCTTTTCATGAGCCTGTAGGATCTCCTTAAAAAAAAAATTATATAAAACATAGGAGTCTTTTAAAGCATTTTTTCAAAAGTTGGCACACCTTGTCAAAGCAGAGGTTTCCTCAGGATTGGTAGAATCTATAACAGAGCAACGAGGATTTGCTACATATATAATATCTTTCTGAAGAAGATGGATCAGTTCTTCATATGTCTTAATAGTAGTTATGGCAAGTTCCTCAGATAATATTAGAGATCTTTAAAAAAAATGATGGATCAGAACTCAAATCTCATCTCAGCAAGACTGACCATTTAGATTTTATTTTCTGTGGTTCGTCAAAAACAAAAGTAATTTGATCGTTTTGAGTTAACCAAACCTTTCTCCGTGAGACAAGTACAGTAAGAGCTAAAATCTGATGGTCACTGTCTGTTCTGGTATCTGTGCAAAAAGAATAGACTAACTAAAAAGCATTTCTAAAAAAAACGAATAGTAGTCCACCGCATTAGAACTGCATGTGGTGTAGTGGTTAGAGTGTAGGATTGGGACCCCGAAGAACAGGATTAAAATCCTAGCTAAACCATGTAAACCCACTGGGTGATCTTGATCAGGTCACACTCTCTCAGCCTCAGACAATGGCAATGGCAAGCCCTCTCTGAAGAAACTTTCCAAGAAAATCCCATGATAGGTTCACCTTAAGTTGGAAATGACGTGAAGGCACAACAACAACAACAAGAAATTCAAGAAAGTAAAATCATCCATACAATCATTTTAGGGCACACTGTTTAAAACCAAGAAATCAAACCTAAGTTTCAGTTGAGCCAAACTGAAGCAAGCAGAATTTGACCTCAGATCTTTTCTGTTTCTAGTAGGAAAAAAATCCATCCTACTTCATTTCTCTCAACTCCCTTCTATGATGGTGGCATTATGTCTAATTCTAGTGTTAAGATGTATGTAAGCCTCAGAAAACTTTGTGAGTAAAGAAGTAAGTAAAGAAATATATATATATATATATATATATATATATAATGGTCAACTTTAAGCCAAGTAGCATCTATCTGAGCTTTAGATTTAAGTGGAAGAATAGAAACTGAAATAGTGATAATCCTTTTGGTGTTTAGTTTTAGAAAAATCCCAAATGCTAGATGTTCACACTTGTCTAAAATTATTCCCTGTAATTATTTACCCATTCAGCCATGTTCCAGGAGATTTTCCTTAAACAGAAATCTTCCTAGGCAATAAGCATCTCTTTGAAGGCCAAACTCGATCTAGAGAACATCTTCATCCCTTCCAATACAATAAGCCCTTAGTATCCACTTGGATTTGGTTCCATATATATATATATATATATATATATATATATATATATATTTGTGGATGCTCAAGTCCCATCAAATACAATGGCATAGTAAAATGATGTCCCTTATATAAAATGACAATATCAAGGTTTACTTTTTGGAGTATATGTGCATATATCTATATGTATATATAGATACATACATATATTTTAATATTTTCAAACCATGGATGGTTGACTCCATTGATAAAGAATCCATAGATATGGAGGACTGGCTGTACACTCATTCTCAGGGGCTTTGATTTTAGAAGCCATCATACTTAAGTATGAGTCAGTGACAGTGATGTTGGCTAATGGAACTGTAGTCTTCAGGCTGACTAGGTTTGGACAAGTCCTAATATTTGTAGGCTGTAAACTGGGAAGGGAAGAAGTTGCAATTCTTGTATGGGTTGCTGATGTGAATTCAGAAGACCGATATTGTTCCATTACTATGAGGTTTGCTTTACGAAGGATGTTTTGACCAAATGTAATTAAATCTGAAACTTCTGTCTTGTCATTGAGTCATACATCCATGAGATAATAGGACAGCAGATGTGCTTCTAACCTGGATACTACCCAAAACAGCATGCCATTAATTTACAGTATATTTAAGGCAGGTTATCTTCAATTGTAAAAAATGGAGGCACAGTTGATGTGAGGTCAGGGAGGATATGATGGGTTAAGAGATAAGCCCCCCATGATACCTGCCCTAAAGAAAGGGAACCAGCCCCCGCTCTTAACAATATAGTGATATGCTGAAGCAGAAAGTAGCAGTCCAGCGTGTTGAAATTTCTGTACATCATTTACTTCATCTCCAGGTGAGATCTGTGAATATATGTCAGCTAAATCAAATGTATTATCAACATTGTCCAGTGCTCCACAATCTCCACCACCATATAGGTGTTCGCTACATATTTCTCTGTGTCATCTCTCTATGATAATATTGGCTGTGTCTGCACTGAAGAAATAATCCAGTTTGACACCAATTTAACTGGCATGGCATGCTGCTATGGAATTCTGGGATGTGTAGCTTGTTGTGCTATCAGAGGTCTATGACAGAGGTGGCTAAATATCTCACAAAACTACAGATCCTAGAATTCCATAGCATTGATCCATGACAGTTAAAGTGTTGTCAAAATTGATGGTTTCTGCAGTGCAAATACAGCCCTCATCTTGAAAGGTTTAATAGGAGTAGCCTATTTGGGCATAATATGGAAATATAACATAGCAAAGTTTCAAATAAAAAAAACAGAAATAAAATAAAATAAAATTAACAAGACCTCACCTAGACATATTATCCTGCCAGAAGCCGTATTTGTAGTGCTTTCATTCTCTTGCTCTTCCAGAATCTGGTGGTTGTTTTTAATCTTCCTAGTCATGATGAATTAAAATTGCAAGAGTAATGGGATTGTTTATGTATCTGCAAATCTCAGGTGGTTTACTGGTAACAGAGTGGCACCATAACTCAGGCAGGTACAATATTTTTAGCCTTTATGGTAACAGAATGCATATGCTTGCCACTCTCAGTAGGCTCTGTCTAGTGAAAATGCATTGACAAGTAGGAGTTATTCAGGCGAGAACTTTTTTGTTGACAAAGTATTAAATGAAATACACACAAAGTTTTAAAGTACTCTTAGCTAGATATTCAGCTGCTTACTATACAAGTGTTCTTATTTTCAACTCTTGCTGGTTCAGTAAGTCATTAAGAGATTTTGTTTATTTCAGGTAGGACCAATTTTCAACCCTCCCTTAGATTAATTCTATCTGAGTCATCTTTAGAATTTAGGTTTTTTAGTTATAGCTTCAGAAGACATGTGAAAGATGAAATGTGACATATGGAAATTGATGGAGGTTTGAGCCAGTGTTGAGTCTGCTTCATTATTTGATCCACTTTATACAAGTTTATATCCCAAAGCTCTGAAAGTATGAAGCTCCAATATAATAAGAGTCAGGAAAAAAATTCTGATGAGGAGTTTCATAAATAAAAGAGGAATCCCTGAAGGCTCCATAGCAATAGATGCACTAACTTTAAGTTATCTCAAAAAATGCCACACATGTTGTTATTTCAGGATGGTATCATATCTTAACAAGGACATTTTTCATAGTTATGAAGGATTCATGGTGGAACAAAAAAGATATATGCCACATTCGGCTACCTAACTTGACTAGGATTTCAGAATCTATGCATACACATTAAAGTAAGCAAACAGCAGACTAGAATCCTGGAATGTATCTACACTATGTAGTTAGTTTGATACCATTTTAAGTGTAATTCTTCTTGCCTGTGGATTGCTGGGCTAAGTAGTTTGGCAAGGTGCTTCAAATTCTCTTCTAGGGAGCTCTTCTGAAGTGTCCTCAACTACAGCACTAAAATGCTCTAGGAGAAAATTCTAAGAACGTCTAAGGAGAATTTGAAGGCTGTCCTTCTGGCTAGATTATGCTTTGGTGAAAGCTCATATTTGTGGAAGTATTTACAAAACATATCTGAACTTGTTGGCATCTTTCATAAACAAGGGTTTATATAAGTTGGCAGGCTATATAGAGGTTCATAGTTGAATGGATAGCCCTGCATTCATGATATAACATAGTTGTGGACCAAAATCAACGGCAGTGAATTTTATCCTGCCTTTCTCCCCACCTTTCTCTTATTTAAATTCTATGTCCACCTAGCAAGTAATGTTTACCCTTGATGTTTACCCTCGATGTATAATGCTGTCACACAACATCCAAATTTAGGTTGCTATTACTGTAAAAGTCCAAAGCAATTCCACCAAATTTCAAATGAGAACTGCACTATGTAATATAACAAATGTGTGTACTGTGAGAAAGAGAGGAAACATAAATAACTATTCTAAACAAAGTTGTAAAGAAAATGGATTACATGCTTTGATTAAATTGCAGAGGCATCCTGCTCTTCCAACTGTTTTACAAGGAAAAGCAGTCCTCATTTAGAGTTACAACCACATACATTCCCCTTATGACCTCTGTGAATTATTTGTTTTAAAAAATTTCTTCTGTTATATTGCAGCTAAGTGGATTTTTAATAGTCAAGGATGAATTAAATGGAATAAAAGTCAAAGCAAGTGAAAATCCTATTATGAAAAAAATAAACTACAGAGAGACAAAGGTAGAAATTTTTTGCTGTTTTCAATTCTACTGCTTTTTCAGAAGAAAAAAAAAGGTGTTGTCAGTAGTCAGAGCCTTGCTTTGGGTCAGACAATAAATTAATATATGCACAAACAGCTACATATGAATGGACCCTTCGTTCATCCTGTACATGTTTTGGTTGGATGACACCCCAGTAATGGACATGTGAGGTAGTGATTTGAGGTAATCTGACACTAATTTACAATTATAATTAAAACTGAACTCCAAGATAATATTATGCTATGTAATATAGACATGGTGCTAAGACATCGACTGATAACCTTAATAAAAACCCATTAATATATTTTTTCTATTCTATTTTGTTGAAAAATATTCTGTTTCCTGACAGCTTTTTCACTATAACTTATTTTTGGAGGGACAAGTACTGTGACTGAGTGGCTAAAAAAATAGAATGGGTTCAGCGGACTTCAGTCAATAATCAAGTAGCACTACAAGTATAGCAAGATGTTCTGTTCTGGATAAATCTCTCTCTCTCTCTCTCTCTCTCTCTGTGTGTGTGTGTGTGTGTGCCTGCACACATGCATGTATACTTACAAATCTGCTTCAAGTTTAACCAAGAAAAGAGTCTCACTAGAAAGACAGAAATGGGCAGAGCACAAGGAACTCAATGACAACATGATGAGATGGATGAGATGAATTGTTTTTGAAACAATGAGCAGGCTCAGAAACCCCACTGCTCCCCTCCACATGAACATATGTAAAATGTCAAAAGCACTAAAACATTTTATGGAAGGTTTGATATAAACTTCTGCAAGCGTTTTAGTGAATATACACATTTTTACAGGCACTCCTAGGTTTGACTCTACCTTGTAAAAACCCCTACTTCTGCAATTCTTTGTTGTCTATCCCCTTCTATTCCAGAGGTAAAACTACTATTGAAAGAGGAGATGTATGCACCCATGTGTGTGTAAGAGATTATGAGCCTTCTAGGGTTATAATTCTTCGTGAAGGAAGCAATTCATGATTTTAGCATTTTTTTTTTTACCTTTTGAGACAAACTTGTCAAGTACTACACAGTTTTCAAAAACTATTCACAATTTAGGACTTATTCTGTGAAAAATTTGCATGTGGCTGTTCTGCACATAAAAAAGTATTTTATGTAAAGGAAGTCACCTTTATTTTCTATGAAGACAATGCTGTTACCTTGCAGTAAACAGCATTTTCTGCACACACACAAAAAAAGGCAAATGTGAACTTTGCACAAAATATGTCCTTGCACTGCAAAAATTTTCACAGGATTCTCACAAAATAAATCCAAAATTTTTCTTGTCAGGTTCTTTTGTTTGTTTGTTTTTGGTTGGGGGCATATGAGAAATGCATTCAAAGACCTTTTAGAATATTTTTTCCAATATTTCTTCCATCTCTACCACCTGTGAAGAGCAGTGGAAGTAGTTAGGATTGCCTGGTGTGCTACTTCTTTGTATTGCCTGCTGTGTTGCACCTCCATCTGTAGAATCAATTCTCAGGCTTGACTTCATACTTCATACCAATCCACATACTGATTTCTCCCCACTTTCTTGGGTTGCATCTGTAGAAACAATGCAGTTTGACACCTCTAAGTGCTGTACTACCTGCCAATGCAATTCTGGAATCTATAGTTTTGCAAAGCCTTTAGCCTTCCCTGCCAAAAATGTTAGTGCCTCACAAAACTACATACCCTGAAACCTGGAAGCAATGATAGCAGACCCTATTCCCCCATTTCCTTAAATACAGTTGCCTAAAATATGTATGCCTCTTTGCTGAATTTTCCCCATGATTCCAAACACTAACCTTCATACAGATGTTCATATTGCAACATCCACTGAAATGAAAGGCAGAGGAACTATTTGAGTAGGAACTTTGAGTGCACCAGAGTGCCTGTGGGGGTGTAAATAAGAATACAGTGGTCCCCTGGGTTATGAAAGTAATCCATTCCGGATTACTTTTTGTAACCCGGAAATCTTCGTTTCCCGGGGGACCGCTTTGTTTAACGGACCGCGCAGCCAATTTAAAGGGGCCGTGCGGTTTTTCCATTTCGTACCCTGGGGTTTCCTTCGGATCCCGGGGGCTTTTTGGCAGCCCCGGCGGTTTCGGGTCCGGGGGATTTCGTTCCCCGAGGGATTCGCATCCTGGGGGACCACTGTATTCGAAAAGAAATATTTCCTCTTCTCTCTTAATTTGCAAATGTTACTGATGCTCAGAGCACCATCTGATTGTCCAATAGTTTATTGAAAACCCAAGATTCTTTAACAACATAACAAAATATAGATCAGAATAGTACAGGCCAGTTAACTCAAAAATATAATGGAAGTCAAAGATCTATCTAAGAAGAGTTAAAAGCATACTGTAGTAAGTAGAACAAGAAGGTGAAAAAATATTTGGAATCACAGTATGAAAGTGTCACACCTCAATATCCTGGTGACTACATGGGGTCTCCTAAATCTGGCTGCATAAACACTGAGCACTATAATAAAGCAATGGTATACCACTTTCCATATTAAAAGCATCACTTTAGATAGTCATCTCCTCTACTACATGCTTTATGCTACTTTTGTTCAATTTAAACCATATGTCATATGTTGTTTTCTTAAAAGTACTCTCTATACAAAACCTACACAACTGGCTCCCTTCAATTCCTTCCCTCATCATCATGCTAGCTGAAATGTGTTACCATTTCAGGATTCTCAAGAAGGAATTTTTTGTTCTGTCCACTATCTCAGATGCATATTCTTTACTAATAAGAATAGAGAGAAGGCATTAAATGTCTTCCTTGAGAGCAGGGACATTACTAGGTGTGTGTGTGTGGGGGGGGCACAATAGGTGGCACCACTGCATCCCAAATGTCTGCCTTTTGGCAGAAATGAGCTGTTGTGATCACTGGTGTATTTTTAAATGATGAGATGGTGTGAGGCTTAGTGGGAAGAGAAATGATAGATTCCAGATTTTTAAAAATAAATTTTAATTGTTAGTTATTTAAAAAATATTTTAAATATTTTTTAAATTTTTAAACTTTCTTATTCTTTTAACATTTTCTTTGAAAATACTATATCTTACCAAAATATCACGTCTTACCAAACTTTCACTTTAGCCACATGAAACAATGTACATACAAATACATTTAGATTGTGTGCGTGCTATTGTAATATAAAGGTAGAATTTTAGTTTTGGTAGTTGTTTCTGTCACAGCTATTATCATTACATTGAGTGATACATGGCAATTACAATGTTACTACACTGGTTGACATCAATCCTAGTGACACCATTGTTTGAGAGAAGATATAATGGCAGGCATCCTGTTACTGATATACACAGGTCTTTGCTGTTTGTTTTTTCTTTTTGATTTTTACAGAGAAAGAATACATTAGTTCCATGGGCAACTGCTCCCACTATCCTTAAGACTTATCTTCTTCTGTAAGGTTATTCAAAACTGTAACAATTCTGTATTGCATTTCTCTATTTCCTTCAGATGGGGAAAAGTCACATTGTTGTTCTGATGGTGGTGACCATCTAATCGAGAAATTCTATCATCATAATCATCATTGTTGTCATTTTCGTAATCCTCTCTTACTACCACCATTTCCTCAAAACTAAGACTCAAACTTACAAATTAATAAAACAAATACAACACACACACACACAATTAAATGAATGATCAAGTTAAAAAAATATATAGTTCATTTAGATTATTCCTTATTTATTTACCTGCCCTTACTGCTGCTCTTTACATTGTACTTTATCATTTTCCTATTTCCTTCCTACTAGGAATTTCACAATTCTGCCTTTGTGGCTTTGTTTGTATATATAGCACCCAGGGAGCCGACTCAATTTAGTGGGACTTACATTTGAGTAAACACATATAGGCATGGTCTGTAAAAAGTCTAGACTGACAGTCTTAATGCTAGAACAGCCCTCCACCTTCTGCAAACCAATTAACAGCTAAAGAAACTGGCCAGCATTAGAGCCAACTTTTATAACAAACTTTAGGGTTTTTTTTTCCTTTCTCATTACCATCTGTTGGAAATTATTGTGGTTTGTCCCAATAGTCAATATAATTAAACGTTGTGACAACTAAGAATCTCTAAATTGAACAGAAATGACACCATTAAAGTCTCTCAAGCAACATAATTGGTTAAAAGTAGTTCTGCCCAAAACTATTCACATCTTTAGCTTCCTTGGCAGTGAAGGATTCTTGTGAGTCTATTTAAATGAATATGCTCTGGGGATGGGGGAGGGTTGGCATGCTATATGGTTTCACTGGTTCATTTACTGTCTGTGGGACTGGAAAAAACTAAACCTGCAGTGAATCCAGGATTGAAGCAACCCAGTGTCCATGCTTTCCATGGCTGCCGAGTCCAGACTAACCAGATTTTGACAATGAGTTGTCCTACTTGAGTTTTATCTGGGTTCTAGTTTATGAGATGGCTTTATTTTCTCCATGATAATTCAATATTTGCTTTCCAAGGCAGTAGAGATATGACAGAATTTCAGCACATGACAGATGCTGCTCTGCAGCAGTGATAAGGCTGAAATAGGCATGTTCTTTTAAAATATAGTTTGGATTGAAAGCTAGAAAGTTGTCAATTCACTTTGTTATCATATCATTCCCACGACGCCCCTCTGACTCTTTAATGAGTATTTTAATGTCTGGTGTTAATTGTGTAAATACTGTGTGAACAACCAAAAAATAAAATAAATAAAATAAATGTAGCAATATTGCCAAGACCTTCTATGGTAATTATGTGATAGTAGCAAAACTATACATGACTCACAATTCTACTTCATTCTGTGATCAATTGACAATAATATATATTATTTCTCTCCTCTTTTCCTTATTAATAAGCTTCTTTTGGCTTTCTTTTCCTGTAAAATGTATAGTTCTGTGATGGCAATCTTTTTAGACTGAGGGCTGATCTAGACTGGCAAAAAGGGGTGTGTTCATGCCTGCATGAAAGTGTAGCCTTTAGATGACCCACACTGAAAGTTTGGCATGAACGCACGTCTTTTGCATTTTAGTGGGGAAAAAGCAGCTTTAAAAAGAACCTGCTTTCCCCAGCTTCTTTTTAAAAAGGGTGTAACAGTGCAGCTGTGTCTAAATGCTGCAGTGCAACTGTGCAGTTTTTTAAAGCTCCCAAACCCTAGTTCCAGCTCTAATCCGAACCCTAGACATGCGCAGTAGGGACTCTGGGATGCTGTAACTGTAATGCAACTGTGCATAAAATGTCAATTCATTCATAAAATAAAGAAGTTTATTCATAAACTTAAATTGTAACAGATTTAATATCTTTTTAAGGGGGGGAGGATGCAGTTTGTTTTATTGTTGTAATAGTATTTTAATGTGTAAGCCATCTCAATTGATCTCAAAGGGGTGGGGTATTAATAATAATAATAATAATTATTATTATTATTATTATTATTACTATTATAAAATAAAGGGGTTCATTCATGGTGCACTGATGCAACTGCACACTTAAAAAAGGGAAGGAAAACCACAATGGTAATTTGACAGATCTTCATAACTGCACAGTTCATGTGTGATGTACCTGCACAACTGTGCAGTTTGCAGCTGGCAATACAATTGCCTGTATGATGTAGTGGTGCAACTGCGCAGTTCGCAGCCGGCAACAACAACAAAAAAATAAAATAAAATAAATTAAAGGTTCAGTGTGGCCAAAAGCCCCGTTCATTGCCACCCGTGCAGCTGCTCCGCCTGTGTTTCTAGCATCCTGACAGCTTCCAATGTAGTTGCTGAGCAGCAGAAAAGATTTCAGATAAGTTGTCTTCACACCTCCTCAGTGTAGCTGCCCTATGCCTTTTTTATTACACACCTGGAGCTTGCAGTGTAGCTGCTAAGCATTAAGGAAAAGGCAACTTCATGTCTCCCTTTCCTGCCAATCTAGAAAGCCCATGAGTGTCCAAACTCAAAGGCTTTCCCCACACAGGATATTACCCGGTGCTGGGGGTAGGACTTCCTAGGGTTCCACCTTTCGGGGGTAGGACTTCCCCAGAGACAGCTGGGGGGTGGGGGTGCACCCATTCCTCCTCTTCCTCCCACCCTCCCAAACCTTCAGCTGTGTCACTGAAGACAGCTAAAAGCACAGGAGGGTAGGGGAAGAGGAGGTACAGGTGTATTTCCCATCGTCTGATGACCCCTCCCCCAGCCCCCATCCAGCTGCCTACAGGGGACTATAATGAATGTATTTTAAACCTTGATTCTTTTAATTATGATTAGTTTAATACTGTTTTAAGGGGAAGGAGGTGGGTATATTTGGAGGATTTTTACTGTATATGTTTTTAATATGTTGTACCCCGCCCTGATTGCTCGCTCAGAGGGGTGGGTAAGAAATAATAATAATAATAATAATAATAATAATAATAATGCCTGTTCCTCCTCTTTCCCGCCCACCTGTCTCTCCGTATGCCCTCAGAAATGGCTTTGCATGCCAGAGAGTGCAAGCGTGCCATAGGTTTGCTACCATAGGTCTAGTTCTTGCAGCCTTTCTGTTTGTCCCACCTTCAAACATTTGTTGTTGCAGAAACCTCAACAGCTCTCTTAGTAACTGTAAACACTCATAATAACTGTATATATTACATGTTATAGTTATAATAATAAAATGTTTAGCTATAATGCACTTTTCACCAAAGGTTGGAATGTCAGACATACATAATCAAGGACAAACAATAAAACACAACACAATAATATACTAAAGATAAAATCCTCACCACTCTACCAGTTCCTACCCATGTTGGCCACCTTAAGGACACTGAGCAGCTTAATCTGGAAAATTGAAGAGGAAGGCCTTCAACCCTGAACAAAACATGTAAGATCTTCCTCCACCTAGAGGTACTGGAGGTACAAAAGAAAATTGTTCTTCAAATGTTGAAGCAGATCCTGAAAGGCTCACAATCATGACAGAGCTTTATGTATTGGTGGGACCTCCAATAATCTTTTGCCTGTAGAACATAAATTCGTAGATGGTACAGACCAGGCTATGGGAGCTGCCAGGTTCTGGGGGAGGTTAAACCATGGGGCTTTAAATACCAGGACCACTCTCATTTATTTTCCACATCTATCATCTCAAACTGGTTATAAATACCAATCCAAACTCAAATCCTATCTCTGCACTCTTGTAGGTCCACTTGTTCATGTCTTAAATTCAAGTAAGTGTTCAGATCCTGAAAAGGCTTTTAGATTAATGGCGCCCTTTTTGTTTGACTTTTAGATTACATTTAAGTTATCTTTCAGTGACATTTCCTCTAAGGATAAAGCACTGTAAGATGACCCTTAATGTTTGGGATAAAATGAGTGAAGGTTTTCTCTCCCACTTTCCACTTCCAGCTGAGTAAAAGACAAGTGTGTGCCTATTCTGTGAGAATTCCGTTCAGGATCTCTAACAAAGATTTTTCAGCACTTCACTAAATCACAATTACTTAAGACTCTTCTGAGAAGATGTGGAAATTAAAATGATATAAAAACAATTTAAGTGTGCAATGTGAGTACTAGAAATGATCAAATAAAAAGGGGTAACTCTCCATCTTGTTCAAGAGCCTGATACAGAGGTTGGGGTTAATGTGTAGAGTAGCAGCAAGGAATATGAAAAACCAAAGGACAAGGATATGTTTAGCAGAGGTTGGTATTTTCTTCATAAGAAAAGGAAAATAAGGACTCTACATTGAAAGAAGGAGCTCACTTTCTTTGAGTGAGTTGAAATATTTAGCTTCCCTCAAGGAACAAGGTTATGTCTCAAATGGCTGGCTCAGTCCTTCTTGCTTGAAATGGTATGCAGTTTCCAATGACTATATGGAAATGAATCCTTGAATAAATACAGAAAAAAGCAAAACCATTGTTTTACTTCTGTGTATATAAAAAAATGATATTGCTCACACCATAATGTTATTCATTGCTCCAATTTAACACGAAACTTTACCACTATCATATTATCAATGATACACAATACTGATTTTTCAAAACTCCAAATCACAGGTGATACTGTTAATTTTTGCTACATATATTGTTCCTTTCCAGAGAAGAAGACTAGATGGTTTTATTTGCATTACGCACTGCAATTTACTTCCCTAAGAACAACAATCAGAGTATTTACTATGGTAGAATCAGAGGTAATATAAATAATCAACTAACAAATTATTGTGCATGGGACAATTTCCCTTATTATCATGGTAAAGGTTATTCATATGTATGCTATACATTTAATAATAAATCCATAACTCTTTGTCATCACATTTTGCCACCATTATGTCCATGGTTCTGAAATTAATGTACATTCTTCCACTCTGGTCCAGAACATCAGTCCTTTCAATGTACAGTATGTGCCATATTACACCTAAATACAATTTTAAAATGTGCAATCTATTATTTCATTTAAAACACAGAAGGGAATGTATTTTTAATGATAAACATTTTTCCTGCTACTAGTTAAGTGACATTTTATTTCTGTATAAACTTCAATGATCCTACACTGGGAAAAGATATAACCAAGTTATAGACTGCAAGGTCTTATTTCCATATGTTATATATATATATATATATATATGACATCCAATGGGGGAGGGGGTTGCTGTAGGAGGCCAAGGAATAGAAGAAAGCAAATATGCATATAAATTGTGAAAGAGCTGGAACTGAAAAGATTAAGTGGAAGATTTTGGAAGGAGAGGAAAGTAAAGTAGTGGAGCGAGTAATGGTGCATTAAATGGATCTTTTAAAAGAGCAATGATTGCATTTCAAACAATAATGCCTTTAAGACTGGTACACAATAATCCTTAGTCTACTGGTCTCACTGGCTCTCATCTGTCAGGGAAATCTGTGTGTCTATGTGTAAGTAAACTGACAAGAACCAGTATTGGTGTTACATCCACAGAATTTTACCTTCTACCAAAAATAAACCTGCACAATCCCATTGAGAGACAGCAGGGAATAACACCTTCTGTGATACCATTTGTTGCCCACAAAAGCATTCAGCAATTTTGTAACAGTTCTTTCTTCTATAAGCTGTTTTAACCTACTGAGCCTCACATCAGAATATGACAGGTAAATAAGCAATTGTTTTCATTTTGTGGGGAAAGATGAGGTATGCCCTTATACGTCTGAAAACAACATCTCAGCAGATTCTCAGCAACACTGATGATCATCATCTTGGGAACACCCAATTATTTCACATACTGCCATCCTATTACACCTTCATTATCACTGCACAGGAGGTATTTTAAGCCTTATTAGAAATCAGGCTACCCAGTGGTAAATCTAATTATTTTGCATTTATTGAACTACTAACTCTCTGTGTTGCAGATTCACATTCATTATCCCGTCCAATACTGTTTTGATGAAATAAGGATATTATCATGTAATATTAGCTCTGCTCAGTACTTCTCATGAAGTTTTCAGAGATGTCTGCATAGCACTGTGGTGTGAATACATGTCAGATCAAGTTTCATGATGGTTAAGCCTAAATAAGAACAGGTTTGCTGCTGGTAAAATCAGGGCATTCCAGTGCTGGATCAAACTGATACCATTGTGTGTGGGTTTATGGTTTTTTTCCCACTCTATATGATTTCGTTCTCAGGGGGCGAGGATTATGACAATTCAGTGGCTTGTAATGTTGATTTGAATAGTGAGATAATTGGGGAGTAAGAAAGAAGGAAGCCATAAAAACAAGTATTTTGTATTTTCTCTATCCCAGCAAAATACCCCTTTATTTCTGTAGGAAACAACAAAGACAAACCTGAACTGAATATCAGACCTTGCCTCTCTCTTTTCCAATTATAACATTGGAATTCAAAGGAGTTTTCAGAAATGTCTGCATGAGTTAGAAAAGTGGCAGGGAAACTTTGGACTAAGGTCCTTTGGACTTCAACTCCTATCACTCTTTTTTTAAAAAAAAATGTCTGTAAATTTTGAAGCTATGGGGGAATAAAGATTTTTGCCTCATTTTGGGGAAATGGAAATGTTCAGGAATCAAATGAAAAATGCAAAATTAGCACCAGTAAAATTTCACCTAGACAATGACAAATGCATAACACCTTTAACTCTCTAGATACATAGTGTTTCCTGGCCCAACTCTGCCCAACCTCATTTATTGTGCAGCACCTGACTGATGTTCCCAACCAGCCCTCTGGTTGGTGAAGTTTGGTGTAACAGGCAAAACCAATGTGTCTGTCATAATTTCCCCTTGACTTTAGATAATATAAGTTGAGAACATCAGTCGGATGCTTCCTGATACACAGAGGAATATACCCCATTGATATCAGTGGTTTCTGCCCAGAAAGTGGGTATTGGGAGGCTTTCATGGTTCCTATATATCCCCCCAAATAGGGGCGTGTAGGATCATAAATAAAAATGTCATGAATGTGTATAACTCTAGCTCATTCATTCCTAACTGGCTTAATAAATTCCAGCCACCCTTCACAATTTGAAAGTCACCTTGTTACTTTAGGAACATAAACTGTTGGCTTCAAGCAGATGAGAGGCTTGGAGTGGCCTCTGTCTGCTCCAGCTGCAAGTGTACCCATAGTGGCATTGGACAGCAGTGACCAGACACCATGGTCCTGAGGTCACAGACAGTTGGCAAGCCACATGACCACAGAGTCTTCTTTGACAATGCTGGCTCTTTGGCATAACAGAAGGGCCCAAAGTGTGTCTCCCTGATTGGCCAGAAAGAGGTGCTTTTGGCCGGTCTGTTTTAGGCCTATTATTATATACATAATATAATAGAATTATACAATTTTGTTGGGCATAAAAACATGTTTAGTATACTGAAAGTGCAACTGATTCCAACAATAACTGCAATTCTTTTTTGAGATTTGTTATTACAAACGGAGCTACAAGATCCTAAAGTGCAGGGGACCTCTTTGGTTTTGCCAGAAACAGGCAAAAACCAACAAACAGAAGAAACTACTGCAAATATTAAAACAAAGGGAATAAATGGCTCCACTTATAGTTCTACATAGTGTGAATCATGTGTAAAAAATTCATTTCCATCAAAATAGGTGAGGAAAAAGAAACAGTGGTGTCCCCACCTCTGGTGTCGGTGTGGCAGGTGGGGCATCTGGGCTTCCAAACAGAAGGGTGGTGCCTCCACAAGGAGGTGCATGGGGGCAGACTCAGCCTTGCTGAGAGCAACCAAACACCTTGTCCCTCCTTGCCATGACTTGGTTCTACTCTGAAGAGAACTGGGCTGCAGCAAGGAGCCAGGCCAAGCATGAGGATGCGCCCCAGCCCTCCTTGCCATGGCAAGGATGTGCAAGGAGCATGAGTGCACTTGGCATGGCTCCTTGCTGTGGCCCGGTTCTCCTCTGAGGAGGACAAGGAGAGCTGGGGCAAGGTGGTGGTGGTGACTGGGTGTAACCCCCCTCTAGGGCATCCCCTGGTGTGGGCTGCACCCCTCCCACACACACCCCTGTGATGTCACTGAAAAGAAAGCATGATCAGGGATTGCAATGATTAGATACTGTATATTTTTCTTGCATAAGTCTTCCTGTTATAATGTTTGGGGGAATAATTCAGAGGGAGTTAATATATGGTGTCTTCAGGAAATAATGAGGGGGGGGTCTTTTTAAAATCTTTTCCTCTGGGATGCAACACCTCTAATTACACCCATAATCACTACCTTCAGTTGTGCTGTCTGGGATTTCTGGAATCTGAAGGGCAAAATATTGGGGAAAGGGAGCAATGTTCCTGTCCTATCTCTGCCTTAGTATAAGACCAACTGGAGCCCTTGAAGGACTCAAAATGAGTCAGGTTCCAATTTCTCCTCCCCTGAAGTAAACATTGGACTGAAGGCAATAGAAGAAACTAGAATTGTTTGCATGAGAAGCTATAATTCTCAAAACCCACCAGCCACAATGAACCTTTAGAGATTCTGTGAATTGTAATCCTTTTCAGAGAGGAGTCAATGTGGTTGGACAGAAAAGGAACAATAAACAAGAACTGATAGTTATGCAAATACCTTGTAGGAACTGATATCCACAGTTTATTAAAACAATGTAGAAATGTTCAATTATATAAATATTAATAAAACAAATAACAAAAACCAAACAACAACAATACAGCTAAACGCATTCTGAAAATGTCTTCATCGGTGGCACAGATATGGATTAATGAAATAAAAACAACATGAATAGTGAAGCTGACCTTTGAGATCTACATGTTAGATTCTGTGAAAGTCAATTTTTTACTTTGCCAATGGTTGTTAAATGGCAGATAGATATGGCCTATATTGAGAACTCTTCTTTTGGAGGCCTCTGCTACTTTCCAAAAGAAAACACACAGCATCCTATCATATATACCAGTTGCTAAAGTGTTTACGGGTTTAATGACCACAGTATGAGCAGTACAACATTAGGAGTGGGTTTAATCTTGTACTGCTCATTCTGTTTTCCCCATATCATACCTGGATGTTACAGTAATGAGGTAGTATAGAAGGAAAATTTCTAAAATACTATACTTTTTTGACAACTTCAGACACTGATGGTGCCCTCACGTTTTCCAATAAGTGGAATAACTTAGAATGCCAAAGGGGACATGTCTGTCTCTTTTCCATTTTGACTCAAGAATTCATTCTTTTCTGTCTCCAAGATTGGCTGAAACATCGCAGGCAGATTGGTTAATGATACATCTAGAAGTGAGCATATTACACCAATATTAAAATCATTACATTGGATGCCAATTAGTTTCAGGGCAAGGTACAAAGTGTTGGTTATTAGCTTTAAAACTCTACATGGTTTGGGTATAGCTTACCTATGGATCCTGTGTAATCAGCCACATAAATTCAGGTTCTTTGGAAGAAGGCCATTTACTCCAGTCAGCAGGACTAGTTTGACAACTGTCATCTAGAGAACCTTTTGCTTAGCTGCCTCTAGAATGTGATGCAACCTGTTGGAAGAGATTTGACAGATGAATACACTGTCTGAATTTAAAATTGCATTAAAGACTAGTATCTGGCAGGCCTATCCAGATGTTTTTAAAATTATGAATTTTACATTATAAACTGTGAACTACAGATCAATTGTTTTAATATATATTAGCCTTATACGTTCTTTTAAACTGATGCTGTGTGTTTTAACTGGTTTATGTGTTTTGACCAATATCATATGTTTTTTACTGCTATGTGTTGTATTTTAATATGTTGCTGTTCCTTGCCTTGATCCAATGGGAGCAATGGATATTTTTATTATTATTATTTTTTACCCAAGATTCTGTGTTGGACTTTCCAAAATACTGAAGTATAAAGTCTTCTGTTCCCTCTCCTTACACCATGTCATGGCACTCTTTAATCTTTGCTTATTATTTTCTTCTTCCAAAATATGAGGCAAAATATTATCTTTTGCTTCCACATTAAATACTGTTAAGTTCTGTCACTTGCTGCCTGCAATTCAGCTCTGTAAACAAAAGAATTTGGCAACTTAATTAGCAATTTCCATGTCACACAATCCCCAAGGAATCAGGATACTGGATATTACCAAACAAATTATTCACTATCACTTTGCAGAGATGATTTAAACACACAGGGAAACACACCAAAACAACACTTCCCATATTTCTCAGTTGCTCATTTTCTTTGCTGACATTTCCACCCTGTTTCATCTATATTGACAGCATTTTCAATATGTGCAACACCAGGTTCTGCTTCATTTCCACAGCTATTCTTATTCTTATCCAACTCTATTCTGCCTTATAGCTCTCCACCACCCAGGTACTATAATGAATGACTGAGGCTGCATCTACACTGCAGAATTAATGCAGTTTGATGCCACTTTATTTGCCATGAGCCAGCTATGTGGAATTCTGGGATTTGTAATTTTGTGAGATGTTTAGCCTTCTCTGTCAGAGACCTCTGTTGCAAAAATAAACTACAGGTCCCAGGATTTCAGATGATAGAGCCATGACAGCAAAAGCAGTGTCAAACTGTATTCTGCAGTGTGGCAGGAGCCTTACATTTCTTTTCTTTAACAATAAATGAGGAGACACCACTGTAATGTTTATGAATTTCTCAATTTGTCCATAACTGTCAACAAGGCAGTTAAAAAATGCTTCCATTAAGTGGCTTCATCTGCTATATTTTCTGACTGGAATGCAACTTCCAGTGTATTTCAAGGCATAAAATGCCTTGTTTGTTCTGAATAGCTGAGAGTCTTTCTTATTTGCAAGATAGATAGATAGATAGCATGTGTGTGTGTGTGTGTGTGTGTGTGTACACATACACAAACACATATTAAAGTAAATGGAAGTAATTTCTTATTTGCAAGATAGATAGATAGATAGCATATGTGTGTGTGTGTGTGTGTGTGTGTGTGTGTATACACATACACAAACACATATTAAAGTAAATGGAAGTAATAGAAATACAGTAGATTTATTGGAAAAGTTTGTCCTGCACATGGTAGATGGCTGAAACTTAGAAACATTGTTTAGAATTTTTCAGGTGACAGTGTCTGAAAATATCTGTCTTGTAGGTCCAATTGTGGGAAATCTGCTACAAAATCTGACTCTGCAAAATTAAAATGTTCCATATTCAGATGAAGGTTAGCTTATTGACATATGCTATAGCAACAATATGTCATCCTCACAAAAAATAAAAATAAATTTCTTCCAAGTTGATAATTTTATAGTTGTAATAAGAAAAAAAAATTGCAAAGGATCATGTTGCAAAGATATATCTCCTCTTCTTCCAAGGCGTCATATTTGTGATCCTCTTCCTCTTTGTAATATTTTTTTAGATTTATTTATTTATTTAGGATTTCCCCCCACTGAGAAATGTCTGCAATCTTTCATAAGCAGTGGATGGATAATAGTATAACTATTCCCATTCACAGATCTGCTGAGCTGCAGAAAGCAACACAGCTATTTAGAGCCATTGTTCTTCTGATATCCAACATACAAATTTTTTTGAACTACTGTAACATCACCTCAGTCTAAAATTTGTTGCCTATTATGCTTACTGAGTTAAAAATAGGCACATTGTCATTCTTTTAATGCATAATTATGAAGGAGCCATGCAGTTAGTCTCTAATACAAAAGATGTAAACCCTTCAGACTCTTAGAAGCTCACTACACAATCAAACAGGTGATAAATCAGTGAGGTATGAAGACCTCATATAGTGAAGCAGCAGGGTATCATGCTTTCTTAAAATCAATACAGCCAGTGAATGACCACAGGAACAGGCAAAAAGAAGAAGAGAAAATGCTGCCCTAAAATTCAGTGAGGCGGTAATTAGGATTATAGTCTTCCCAGGAAATATTCTAGAAGATGTATAAAGCATATAATGACTATTAAGCACATACAATTTCATTCATTCAATCAAACAAACAAACATTGTCTTGTCATTCGACAGCCTCAGTCAGCCAACAGTAATAATATAACAATAAAGCAGCAAATCAACATGCAACTAAATATAGCAGAAAAAGCAACAGGTGCTTACAAGTATAACTAAAAATTCAGACTAAATTCAGACTCAGAATTTTTTTAAAAATTGCAACCCAAAAACAATAGTCAGGACATAGCTTTAAAAAGTGCCTGAAATCACAAAATGCTTGGTAACATCCCTCAGGATAATGGTGCCCCAAATGAAAATAATGGTGCCCCAAATGAAAATGCCCTGCTTCCAGTCAGTATCCACCATAGCCAGCAGTATAATCAGCAGTAGCAGAACATTTTATAAACCAATAGCATAAAATGCTATTTGAGAACACTGAAATTGTGGACCATGCCAACAACTATCAGTTCAGAATGCATAGGGAAATCCATGAACACCTGGACAACTCCAACAGGAAAGAGGAAAATGAAAGTAAATGAAGTTTGACTATTAGTCCTGAAAACAGGACTGCCTTGATCCAAAAGCGAGAGGCGGGCAACATCATCATCATCATCATCATCATTGTCGTCGTCATAATCCTCCTCCTCCTCATCATCATCTTCTCTGTGTTGGTATGTTGGTGAATCATCATCATCATTATTATTATTATTCACCAACATACAGTATATATACCCCCCCCACACACACACATACCTCCATGTTACCATTCTCTGAAGATGCCAGCCACAGATGCAGGCAAAACATCAGAAATATTTTTTTTTCCAGAATTCTGAAAAAACTACAAAAAATTATGGATGCCAGCTGTGAAAGCCTTTGACTTCACACATCATGCAAGCTTTCAAAGCTTCACTGGCTTCTCCATCAGGAAAAAGATGTTAAAAATCATAGAAAAGAAGAAAAGTAGGGTGGGGGAGTGACAGTGTTGGACTCACAGCCCTACATTTGTATCATATTATTTCTGTTGTTATTAAATTGGTTGGAGGGATCCCAGCGCAGGTAGAGTGCAGGCAGAGACCATTCCCTCTTGGCCATGCAGGGACTGAGTCAAACAACATTAAAATGTAAAAAATTTTGTAAAACAAAGTTTAATTTCAGTCTATTATGCTTGTATCAATCAGTCAGTCAATCTATTTAGTATCAGCCAACATTTCTGAATTATTTTCAAGGGCGGCCCCACATTGCATAAAATAAATTAGAGTTCAAAAGAGGTTTTGAAATACATCCCAAGGATACAGTCCTTACACAGTTAATTGGGAGTAAGTCCCACCAAGCATAATAGAGTTTATTTCTTTATAAATATGAAGGTAGAAAGGTAAAAGTAGTCCCTTGACATGAATGTCTATTTGTAACTGACTGTAGGGTGTGGTGCTTATCTCAGTTTCTAAACTGAAGAGCCAGCATTGTCCAAGGATTGCTCTGGCAGTTATGTTGCCAGCATGACTTCACCAAACGTTGTTACCTTCCCACTGAAAAGTGATGCCTATTTACTAGCATTTGGACTACTAGGTTGGCAGAAGCTGGGACTAGTAACAGCAGTTTACCCCATCATGCAGAACTCGGGCCTCAAACATCCAACCTGCCAATCTTGCAGTCAACAGGGTCAGCGTCTTAATCACTTGAGCCACTGCATCCCTTATTTATTGTCTCGTATTTACTGTCCATAAATATGAACAGGGTTGCTTTCTACATGTCATTTCACCACAGACTAAACAGCAAATAATTTCCATTATTTCATGATTTGAAAAAAGGGCTGGGAAGTGGAAAAACAATGCTATGTATTCTGGAACTAAACAGGAATGACACTTAAACTTGCAACTGTTGTGCTATGGATTAAGAACAGTTACAAAGGGGTGCTTTACATACTAGGAATGGCAAATATTGTTGTTTCCCAAGAGCCAATGTGATGAGCAGTAAAACAAGGTGGAAAAAAACAAAAGGATAACATTCTTGAAGTAGGATGCACTATTAGATAGATATGTGGAGATTTCATGTTTTGCTTCAGCAGTAGTCATTTAAAACAGCCGAAAGAAGTAAACGTTCTGAACTCCAGGTGAAGGAGAATAGCTAAATAGGATATTCAGTGTGGGAGATGTCCTTCTCAAGCTGGCAGTAACAAGCTGATCATAAAGTCAATTTCCTAACAGTTTTGTTTTGCTATCATACAATGGCTTGTTCCTTGTAAAATGGAAGATACAAGCATGTGTTGTGCATGTTGTATGCCTTCAAGTCATTTCTGACTTATGCTGCCCCTAAAGTGAACCTATCACATGGTTTTCTTGGCAAGTTTCTTCAGAGGGGGTTTGCCATTACCATCCTCTGGGACTGAGAGAGTGTGACCTGCTCAAGATCATCCAGTGGGTTTTCATAGCTGAACAGAGATTTCAACCCTGTTCTCCTGAGACCTAGTCCAACACTCAAATCCCTGCACCACGCTGGCTCTCCATACAAGCATAATAATACCATGCTATTATAAAAGTAAAATAGACTGAAATTAAACCTTTTTTTAAGTTAAAAATTGATACTTAGACAAATGATAGTGGAGATCATGCCATCATATATTGAAGCACCTGGTTAGAACACAGGAGTTTTCACATATGAAACAGACTGCTGTAAATTTCAAACAATCCTAAGGTTCTCATGGCATTGGTTTATGTTAGTCCAAAAAGGCCTTATCTCAACCTCTTTTGGTGTATTCCAGAGTATAATCTATTGAACAGTGTGAGTTGGAAAGCCTTTTTTTTTTTTTTTTTGGCGTTAAACAGTGCAGAAGCCTCTGCAACCTTTTCAAAAGGCAAATTAGAGTTCAAAGAGGCTTCCAGAAAGGCAGTCCACGGGGCCATTCAGACTACCATATAAACCGGTTTGTAACCTGGATTAAAATCGGGAAGTTCATACTGGCACCATTTTTTTCACTAGGGAACCCAGATCTTGAACACCTGATGCAGCGCAAATCCCTCTAAACCCGGTTTTTCTGAAAGCGGGGTATTTCCTGTTTCTTTTCGGAAAAACTGGTTCAATCGAATGTGAACTTGGCTCCGATCAGGATCGGGTGAAGTTCAGGGGAGGGGTAAAGGCCAGGGGGTGGAACATGACTCCTCTCCCTGCAAGCACCGGCTTTAATCCAGTGCTGTCTAATAATTTTTGCAGCAGGAGTGCTTCATCGGGCACTTCTGATTTTTTTTTTAAAAAATTATTTTTTACAATTTGACAGCTTATGTACATTTTACATGGGGCTCTTTAAATGGGAGGGGGAACCCCCAATCCATATATGTATAGTTGGCTTCCATATATGGATTGGGGTTCCCTCTCCCTTTGTTTAAAGAGCCCCATTCATATTGAGCATTTAAATGAAGGGAGAGGGAACCCCAATCCATATATGGAAGCTAACTATCCATATATATATTGGGGGTTCCTCCTCCCATTTAAAGAGCCCCATGTAGAATGTGCATAAGCTGTCAAATTTTAAAAATAATAACAAAAAAATCAGAAGTGCCCGATGAAGCACTCCTGGTGCAGAGAAAAATGTAGGAGGAGGAGGAGGAGGAGGAGGAGGAGGAGGAGGGATCCCCACAATCTGCACCGCTCCTAGCCCTATGCTGCATGCGCATAATCTGTCAAATATAAAAAAGTATTAAAAAAGTGAAGCGTCGGATGGAGCACTCGCACAGCCAATGGCTGCATCAGACATCACCTTGGCATCATTTGATTGACAACTAAGAGGCTCCATCTTGAATCGTTACTTTTGCATGTATGAACTTCAGCAGGGTAAAATGCACTGGGAAGCATTGATTGGGGCAAAGGGTAGTATGAACTTCTTTCCGGAGAGATTCAGTAATGGCATGCACAATCTGATCCGGATCTAACCAGGGCAAATGGGCTAGTATGAATGGGGCCTACAACGTCTCTTTTTCTGACATGAAAAATGTGCTTCAGGGATTTTGCAGGGGTCAAAAAAGAGATGAGGTTGTTCCCAAGGTTGGAAGCAAAATGATAAAATCTCAGAAGACTAAGAAGGACATTCAGTCAGGAGGATCCCAGCCCCCAGCAATCTTGTGGGGAAATGTGCAGAAGGGGAAACTCAATCTCTGACCATGCAACCAAGGTTTCAGTCCCCAAGGAAATATTATAGACAATTTAGACTTGTGTAGTGTCTCCATCTGAAAGGGTGAGCCACAAACATAGTTTGAGTGCTGGAAGCAAAATATTATACTCCAGATAGAAGGTGTTCTTGCTCCAAGTCTTGGCTTTGGATCTCAACTCTTCTTCATCATGTCCCTCTAACATTTCTCAGCTTCTTGAAACTTAGACACAATAATGTATGACAGTTTGCTATGACAAAAATCTATTCCCACTGTGAGGTTAGTACTTAACTGTCACCATTGGAAAGGATGCATCTATAAGCCAAGGTTGAACTAGGGTGACCTGGATCAGGATGGCTCAAATAAACAAAGTGATGCGGAGAAAGAAGAAAGTAGAATCATAGAATCATAGAGTTGGAAGAGACCACAAGGGCCATCCAGTCCAACCCCCTGCCATGCAGGAACTCCAAGTCAAAGCATCCCTGACAGATGGCCATCCAGCCTCTGCTTAAAGACCCCTAAGGAAGGAGACTCCACTACACTCCAAGGGAGTGTGTTCCACTGTCAAACAGCCCTTACTGTCAGGAAGTTCCTCCTAATGTTGAGGTGGAATCTCTTTTCCTGCAGTTTGCATCCATTGTTTCGCGTTCTAGTCTCTGCAGCAGCAGAAAACAAGCTTGCTCCCTCCTCAATATGACATCCCTTCAAATATTTAAACAGGGCTATCATATCACCTCTTAACTTTCTCTTCTCCAGGCTAAACATCCCTAGCTCCCTGAGGCGTTCTTCATAGGGCAAGGTTTCCAGACCCTTCACCATCTTAGTTGCCCTCCTTTGGACATGCTCCAAAGCAGGGAGAACAGCTGATAATGGTGTTGCCTCTTACTTGGGTGAAATGCCTGTCTAGTTCTGACAACACTCACAATCTGAGCTCATTTTACATGGAGAAATTGGCCATTCTATATCAGTGGTCCCCCAAAATTTTTGGCCTGCTGCTCCCTTTCATTTAGGTGACAATATTAGCACCCCTGCCCCAATGCCTTTTTCTTGATATTGTTTGTGCAGCAGCCACCAGCATCTTTCTCAGCCATGCCCAACTTGCCACTGCATCCTCTCCAGCCTCATCCTCTCAAGTGTGAAGACAATAGTAGTAGCAGCAAACTCAGCTGGCTGCTGAGTTGCTGCTCCCAGGGTGATTGGGTGCAAAGGAAGCAGTGACTGAGCAGATGATTGAGCAGTGACCGAGGAGCTAGTTGAGCAGAGTCCAAGAAGTCTTTTGCCTGTGCTGGCCTTTGCCACAAGATTGGCACAAGCAAAAGGCATCTCTGTCACTGCTCTGTCAGAGCAGCAATTGACCAGATGGCTGATAAGTAACGAAGAAGCCTCTCACATGTGCTGGCCTTGAAGCAAAGGCTGGCATGAGTGAGAAGTTTCTTGGTTGCTATTTGACTGGCTGCTCAGTTGCCAAGGTGACAGGGTGCAAAGCTTCTCCCTGGTGAGGAAGGACTCTCAATCTTTTTTTGCCAAGGCAGAGAAGAACATAGTCAATTTCAAACTTTTCTCCCCAGTAAGTGAAGAATCAACCCTAGATACTCCTCCCCTCTTTCCCCAGAGCCATGCCTTCCCCACATAGCTTCACATCATCCACTGACCGACACAAACACAATTTCTTCTGTTATTGTTTCTCTTGGCTTATCCAAAACAAAACAAAACAAACAAACAAAACCCAGGAGCAGCAGCACAGCTCTAACCTGCCATCTGTCCTGGACTGCGGCCAGCACACACCAACCCACGCTGATAAGAAGGCTTTACAGACCTTTGTATTGTCCAAAAGAGTAATCCAGTAGTCCAACCCGAGGTCAGGATTAGGGAAGTCACAAAAATCAGTCCTATCCGAGGTCAGGGCAAGGAGAAGGCAGCAGTAGTCCAATTTGTTCCAAGGTCGCAGGGTCAAGGCAAAACAAGAGTTCATGGAGCCAGCACACAGTCACACCAAGAGACTTTCAACAAATTCTAGCAAAGGGATGGCGACCCACTGGTGGTTAAGTAGGAGACACCCTCCCTGTTATCAGCTGTGCCTTATTAGCAGCTTGCTTTTCTGCAAGCCTGCAGGACCGACACACACAAGCACTCTCAGCTCACCTTCCCTTAAAGGAAGGGATCTCCAAGCTCAACTGCTGAGCCACTGAAGGGAGCTCCACAGTGCACAGTGCCTGGCTGGGCCTCTACTCCTGGGGCTGAAATATCAGGGCTGGGGTCTGGCAGGGCAGAACTGAGACCTGGTCTAGCCTCCAACTCCTCTTGCTCCTGTGGAGCCATGTCCTCCTCATCATCCTCCGACTCCATCTCTTGGCTAGCCATGACATCATCCAAATCCCAACAAAACTCACAAAAGCTTAAGCAGAATGGCTCACGTTTTTTCTTTCGGATTCTCTTCCGTCTCTGATTCTCAGCAACTTCAATATCCATATTGATGAGCCTACAAATTCTTCAACCTTTTGTTTCAATTCTCTCTTAGCCTCCTTCAATCTTTTACTTCAATCTAACTCTTCAACTCACTCTTTCAGTCACTGTCTTGACCTTGTTCTTATTTCTAAGTGTGTCATCTCTGACTACTTGGTGTCTGACTTCCCCCTCTCTGATCACCATTTAATATCTTATACTCTCACTTATATCCCACCTCCTCACCATACTGTTCTCCGCCAGTTCCGTAATCTCCAATCTGTTAAATCTAATCTTCTCACTCAGTCCTTGGATTCATCTCTTGCTTCTCTTAATCTAGGGGACTCTGCAGACTCAGCTATGTCTTTGTTTAACTCCAACAGCTTTGCCCCTGTATCTATGCGTGTGTCCTCCTCTTCTTCCATGACTAGGCCTCAACCCTGGACCACTCTCATTGTTAGGTTTCTCCGGTCCTGCTCTCGAGTGGCTGAACGTCTTTGGAGAAAGTCCAGGGAGTGGGCCAACTTTATCCATTTTAAGTACATTCTCTCTTCCTTTTCACGTGCCTTATCTATGGCAAAACAGAACTATTATTAACTATTGATCTGCACCAACAAGAGGAGCCCACAGCATTTGTTTTCTTGTTTCAACACACTACTAAAACCTTCTGCTCCCCCGTTCCTTCATTATTTTCTCCTTCTGATTTTGCCAATTATTTCATCACAAAGATCACTACTATTTGGTTGGAGTTGACTCTTTCTGATTTGGTTCCTACAGTCAATCTCCGGGTTCCTCCTACTAACAAATGCTCTGTGTTTTCTCCTGTTTCTCCAGATGAACTCTCTATGCTGCTGAACTCTTCCAAACCCACAACCAGTTCTCTTGACCCAATTCCCTCTTGTCTCCTAATCTCCATAGCTCCTTCTTTTTTGCCCTCCCTCCTCTACATCTTTAACCTCTCTCTCTCTCCACAGGCTCCTTCCCCTCGGTCTTTAAACACGCTCTAGTTTCCCCTATTCTGGAAAAAAAAACCTTCTCTCGACCCTTCTTCTTTGTCTAGCTATCGCCCGATCTCTCTTCTTCCTTTTCTTTCTAAGGTTTTGGAACGAGTCTTCTACTCTCGCTGTCTTGAGTTTCTTGAAGCCAATTCCATTTTGGACCCTTTCCAGTCTGGTTTCCATCCACGGCACTCCACAGAGACGGCCCTCACTAAGGTCTCGAATGATCTCCTGTAATCCAAAGCAAATGGCCTTTACTCTATCCTTGTCCTTTTCGGTCTGTCCTCGGCCTTCGACACTGTGGACCACTGTCTCTTAATTGATTTTCTTTCTGATCTTGGTTTCTTGGGCTCCATTCTCAATTGGTTTAGAGCTTACCTGTCGGATCGATCTTTTGCAGTGGTCTCAGGTGGCCAGACTTCATCCTCTGCTCCCCTGTCTGTTGGAGTTCCTCAGGGTTCTGTTTTGGGTCCCCTCTTGTTCTCTTTATACACGCTGTCTCTCGGTAAACTTATCAGTTCTTTTCGCTTTTCTTATCATTTGTATGCAGATGATACTCAGCTGTATCTTTCCACCCCTGACCTTTCTCCAAGGCTCAAGCAGCAAGTTTTATCTTGCCTGACAGCTGTCTCCCACTGGACGTGCCATTGGTGCTCGAAGCTCAACATGTCCAAGACAGAGCTTCTAGCTTCCCCTCCTAAGCCAATATAAGCCTTCAATATTCTTTTATTATCTCTGTTGACAATATCTCCATTCAGCCGGTTCAGGAAGCCCGCAGTCTTGGTTTCATTTTTGACTCCTCTCTGTCATTTATTCCTCAGATCCAGGCCACAGCCAAGGTCTGTAGATTTTTTTCTCTATAACATTTCCAAAATCCGTCCATATCTCTCGGCTTCTACTGCAAAGACTTTGGCTCATGCCTAGATTACTAGATTAGATTACTGTAACCTTCTCTTGGCAGGGCTTCCTCTCTCTTGCCTTCACCCATTAATTTCTGTTCAGCACTCTACTGCTTGCATCATCTCACTCGCTCGCCGATATGACCATGTCTCTCCCCTACTGTCATCCCTCCACTGGCTCACCTTTCCCTTCTGCATTCAGTACAGGCTTCTCCTTCTTATTTTCAAAGTCCTACACGGACTGGCCCCTCCCTATCTCTCTGAACTTCTTTCTACCTACATTCCCACCCATTCCCTCCATTCTGGTAGCCAAGGTCTTCTGTCCCAGCTCAGGATTTCCACTGCTCCATCCCAGATTTGTCCCTTCTCACTTGCTGCTCCTCATTCCTAGAACCTCCTCCCCTTACAAGCATGGCTCAACACATTTCTAACCAGTTTTAAAACTGAGCTAAAGACCATATTGTTTAGGGAAGAATTCCCAGGAAGTTTGTGACTGTGACCTGGTTGTTCTCATGCCTGATTAATATTTGATATCTGCTGTTTTAACTTGTTTTTTATCATGTTTTTAACTTGTTTTAATCTCTAGATTGTACTCCATAGGCAGGCTTTTTACATATTCTTGATTTTATTTGGTTTTTGTACAGCGCCATGTACACTTACGGCACATTATAAATAAAGCTAATAATAATGATAATAATAATACAGAATCCCAAATGTGAAAACTCATGTTTGCCATGTCTTGTCCCCTTCCATAAAATGCTTTAATTCCTCATCCCCCACCATGGTCCTAAAGGCCTCTGGTTATGTATCAGATATGAAGACAAAGCAGGCTAGTTACCTCTGTGGTGGGATATAGTAGAAGAAAATAAAGAATAGGCTGAGACTGGACAAGAAAAAGCAATATACTGAATGTTTTTATACTGCTATTTTATTGTTTGTGCAGTGTATTTATACTTGCAGTGTATTCTTTTGACATGTTTTTGGTTCTTTTAATCTGCTGCCTTTGGTAGTGACATCCTTAAGTATTTTGTGAAAATGATATAATTATTGAAACATGCTTTTAGACATTCTGGATCAGGATGAGTGCACTTTAAAAGGACTGAACTATTCATAAGCTGAGATTTGGTATTGCAGTTTATGAAATGTAAGACCTACAGCTATGGCTGTCATCAAAATGAAGTACAGTCATGGGCACCATAATTTGCAAGTACATTTTACCTTAAGTGGAATAAGAGGTGGGGAAGAGTGATGTTAGTTTAAGCTTCAGGATACCCTTATCTGCTGATGTTTGTACAATGGGACAAATTGCTATTCTTTAGAGTTGGTTTACTCAAGCTGCTTGCTAGCCTATCCCACCACAGTTCTTAATAAATTTGTCATCAATACCTACTGTAACTTGGTAATCTTGGTCTTCCTTCCAGGTGTTTGCAAACATTGGATATGTTTGATTAAGATAATGTATATATTGCTCATAATATCTTACCTCTTGTATCAGGAAATCATAACCACATTTTGAACCTAGCAATTTTTCCCCAGAAAGACTTCCACTATGCCTAAAACAAAACAAAATAAAATCACTTGCAAATAGGATATAAATACAATAAAATAATCACTTTGCAGATGAAAATTTGCAAATAGTAATGAGCTCATAACAAACTACAGGTTATGATTCTGAAAATAATCATGTCTGGTAGAGGATTATGATTCAAACATGGGAGAAAAAAGGTGGGAGTAACTGAAACTGAAGATATTCCACCCAGGCCCAGAATTTTGAGTTCTTAGCTTTTAAATTTCTGGGTTTGAATTTCAGTATATCCAGTCATGGTTTGAGGGACTGAATTAGTTATCCCAAACTGTATGCCTGTCCCCTGCTCCCAATAATTTTCACATCTTTATCACATATATTATAGATATGTGCCACATGACTACTCCATACTGTATATGGACCAATGAATCAGATCACTGAAAATGAGGGAGAATTTGATTCATTAACATTTTTCTACAATTTACCCAATTTTGCATTTCTGGGAGAAAGGTGGGATAAAAATTAAATACATAAATATACAGTAAATCTGTGCACCAGCTATAACATTTCATTGAAATAATCTTCTCTTGTCATTAGCTATAGATAAATCTCTCAGTTTCACATTTTCACACATTTCATTTTGTAAAATCTCATGTTATTTCCATTGAATATATGAATAATTTTATTAATTTTGGAGAGTTCTAGTCACACTGTAGAATTCAAGATGTGGTAATGGCTGACAATTCAGATAGTTTGATAAACCCATGCAGGAAACGGACATTAGTGGCTACTTGTTGGAATGGTGGTATTTCACCTCCAGTGTAAGAGACCCTAAGCCTCTATATAGATATGTTGAAGAGGTACTGTTTTACTCATGCCATGCTAGTAGTCTTCTCATAGACTACTAGTTAGCCATCCGGTGAACAGAATGTTGGTCTAAATATACCTTTCACCTAATCCAGAATGACTCTTCTTATGTTTGTAACTTTCCCCTCCATTATGGAAAGTCTTATTTCTAAATAAGTAGACCAAGGGGTGAAACAGGCCATTTTGAGTGGCTTCTGGCCTCCCTTTTGAGTGCAGGATTGGGGCTGTCACAACCACATTGCAGCTCCAATCTGGCATTTTTCCAGTGCAAAAAGAAGTGGCAGAAAATTTCTCCTTTTTGCACTGGGAGAATGGTGCCTTTGCCACAGCGATAGCAGTTTTTCTGCTTTTCAGCAGTGTGCAGCATCTAAATGGTGCATTGCCACAGTGCCACCCACCATCTATTTGGGCAGGCACTGTAACACCAGCTTGGGGGCAGAGTTGGGGCATGCAGTGTGCAGACACCATGCTCCCAAGCCACCAGGAAGCTGGCTCTTTTTGCCAGTGCATTTAGCCCCTGAGGTCCAAAATACACTGCAGAAATAATCCAGTTTGAGACTGCTTTAACTTCCCTGGCTCAGTGGTAGAGAATCCTGGGAACTATAATTGATTGTGGCACCAGAGCTCTCTGACAGAGAAGGCTAAATGTTTCACAAAGCTACAGTTCCCAGAATTTAGATGACACACACACCTAGATTGTCAGGAAGGTGCCATGAAGCCACCTGCCCAACCACACAGTGAGAAGCTTTGTGGCACTCTGGTGGCATGATGTTTATATGCCACAAACTGCAAGAATACTGCAAAGCCACCACTGTGGTGGGAAAGCTGGCTTTTGCCAGCTCATAAAGCAGTGGCCTTCTGCTTTTTGGGCCAGAAAAAAGCCTGATCAGAGCCACAGCATGTGATTGCCACAGCCCTGATCTGGAGATCAAAGGGGTGGCATTAAGCCGCCACTTCAGGGCTGTCTCTTACAGCCCTTAGTAAGCCAGTATGTATATATGTTCCATTGATTCAATATGGGTATCCTAGTTATAAATAACAATTATTTTTAGGTCTATATTTGTACCATTCATAAACTTTATAAAGAAGGTTCAGAATTTATAGGTGCACCATAGCAGTAAGATGACAATTACTGTCTCTGAAAATAAGTGTCTGTATGTCCTTTAGCAATAATATGATGGCAGTACCAAAAATAAGTTAATGACATCCATAGGCTTCTATAAATTCCCTGTTAATATGGCTATTATGAATCAATTACAGCACTTAACAAGACACTGCCCATGATCTCCTCTGCAGATTAAATTTCAAATTAACCACATTTAAACTAGAATAGGTTCTTATTATAGATCTTGTAAAGGCCACTGTTATTTCTTCCAGCTTTGGTAACTGGCATACGTTTTTACATTGTCAGCTGTTGCTGGTGATACAATAAGATAGACATTTGCAAGATACTTCTGTTTATTTATATAAAAGAACTTGAGAAGCATCTTTCTGAAACCAACAAACATGGTGCACTGATTTTTTTTAAAGTGGTCAAATATAAAATAGTGAAATACTAAAGGCAACATTCTACATGGTATAATTTCAGCAAAAAAGGCCATCAAGAGTATCTGCTAGAATACTCTGGTATTGTCAGTGCCAGTTAGTGAACTATTTCTTGATTCTACCTCTACAGGAGCTTTCAAGTTCCAATCACCAAAAACTGGTTCAGTAATAATCATGACCATATGATGCTTACTTCCTATCTTGAATTTTAGGACAAAGATTTAAGACATATACTCTGGTTTACGTTTCAATCCTGAGCATACCTCAGGTAACATGTCTGACCTGATCCTCCAAAAATCAAATGAAACCCTATTTAGCACAAGTCTTGCTGGTTTGTTGTTGCCAATTGCCATCAAATCAATTTTGACTTATGTTGCTCCTATGAATGAGAGACCTCCAATTCACTTTGTTCTTAACAGCTCTGTGTCTGGTCTGGTCTGTGTCCAGAAAAGTTGCCAGCAGCCAATAGCAACAGCCTTAGTAACCAGATAGTGGGTTGCAACCAAGACATAAAGTTTAAAACAGGTCAAATACAAAGTGTACAAAGCAAGGTCCTTAGAGCATACCAAAGAGTTCAGAAGTAGAAAGAGCCAGAGTCATCAGTCAATCCAATGGTCAGGGTTCCAGAGAGCAGCAAGGTCAGACAAAGGTCCAAAGATTGAATCCGAAGAAACAGGCAAACAAGGAGTCCACAACAAGATTGATTTTCATCAAGAATGTCAGTTAATCTCTGACAAAGTTTCTGGTATTCTTTCCAGGCTTTTATCTCCAGCATATCCTAGTGCAGATGGTTCCTGATTACTTAGCATTTCTCATAAAGCCTCCTAGAATGATGGAGCCATACCCTTTCTAATCTTTGCTGGATGTAAGAAGGCACAAGTAAGTTGGCCTCACTGCCCAAGTTAGCAGGAGACTCTGCTGCCTGACTGTCCTCTGTGGCATTGGCCTCCATTGGCACAGACAATGAGGAACTGGGACTAGGGTCAGGGTCACGTTCCTCCCTCTTTCTTGCCTCTTCCAAGTCCTCAGCTGGGCATGCCTCCAGGCTGGGCATGACACTCTGCTAAGGACATGCAAATTCAGGGCTTGGCTCTTTGACCGAGTCTATCCAAGTGTGCTGCAGTCTTTCTTTTTTATTACTGCCTTCTATTTCATGAAGCATTATTGTCTCTTCTAATGAGTCAACTCATGATATGGCCAAAGTACAACAGTCTCAGTTTAGTCATCTTGGTTTCTAGGGAGAGTTTGGGTTTGATTTGCTCTTGGATTTTGGATTGTTCTTGGATTGCTCTTGGGGCCATTTATTTGTCTATTGTCCTATTCTTGGATCTCATCTTCCCTGGACCAAGTTCAATTTAATAGTCCTTGTTTACCAGCGTCAAGGGAAATAGTTAAGGAAAGGGAAATAGTGAAGCAGCACAAATATCCATCATATTGTGAGAGAGCTCTAGCCACCACTCCTATTCTTATTACAGTCCTAAAGATACTCTGCCAAAGAGGGGTTCTGCTTTGGCTTTGCCAGCTGATATTTGTCTTACCTGCCTTATGTTGTTGCATGGGTCCTATGAAAGGGGAGGGTAGTTCACATCACACAAATCTGATGAAGGGGGAGGGTACAGGTGAAGTTGTCCAACAACTTTGGTTATTATTCATGTTTTACACTGATATCAATATGTACAAGTAAAGCCTCTCTTCACCATAGCAAACCATAACCAGATGGCATGTAACATGCCTCATTTTAATATATAATTAACTTAATGGAAGAAAATTCTGGCTGCAGTAGGAAAGCCCTAATGTGTAACATACCATAGAGCAATGGTTCTCAAGCTTTGGTCCTCTCGATTTTTGAGACTTCAGCTCCCAGAATTCCTGGACAATGAGCATACTGACTGGGACTTCTGAGAATTTGAAGTCCAAAACTTCTGGAGGCCCAAAGTTTGAGAACCACTGCCATAGAGGGAAAATAGATATTCCATGCCACATTGTATAAAGAATAAAATGGATAAAGTTCAAAGGATATTCTAGTGTTTTTTTTTTTAAACCAAAACATTAAAGGCATTTTTCCAGAACAAGTACAACAGATTGCAGGCCTTTAAAAAAGTTTTCTTTTTTAAAAATATTTTTTATTATGAATATACAAAACAGACACAGATAACACAAATAACAGTACAATGGTATAGCGCCCAGTTATCACACTAAGTGATAACCAGCTCGGTACACACACACACACACACACACACACACACAAACATCCACAACTCTACCTCTCCACTATCCAATTATATAGTCCTATATACACATTTACTAGTTACAACATGTAGTAATACAAAACACTAACATAACAGTTTCAGCTTGGTTACATAAAGTATCAAGAAATATATACTTAAACTTCCAAGAAGAAATTCCTTACCTTAACTTACTTTTTTATTTTCTATTTCCCATTATTCACATAAAAATTATAATCTAGATTATAATCTTTAAAAAAGTTTTCTTTATGCTCAAAAAACCACATGTCTCTGCATTAAATTTAAAGAGATTGCCCTTGCAATGTCGTAATGATTCCATAATCTCTGTCCACATGGATTAATCTGGCATTTCTCAAGTGAATTCAATTTGCTGACTTTGACGATGTTGGTTGTTATGGTTAATGCTTATGGTATACAGTAATTGGATGCAAAAACCCCTAGCTAAATTAGACAGAATAATCAATGGATTTTGCTTCATATCTGGCAGGATTTCTAAATGGCCGAATTATAAACTCTTTTAGATTTCCACCTGCATAAAAATATTGCAATAGCAGGAACCCAGGTGCAACTGATGTAAGGTGACTGCTAAGAGAGACCTGCAATTTTCATGGCATTATATTTTTGACAGAAGCATCCAAGTTTTTTAAATGGATTGTGTGTACATAAGTGAACAAGTCAGAGAATAAAGAGAGCCAGAACTGATTCTTACTTCAGTATGGAATGTGGGACTTTAATTCATCAGTTTTTTGCGTAGTTACCATTCCTTCTGAATATACCCTAATGTGATGCTGTCAAGCATTTACTACATGAGGTAAACTCACAGCACAAGAAATGTCTTCTGTCATTGGGCAAGTATCAGATCTCTACAAATTAGGGGGTATTTCAAAATATATGTCGGGAAAACAAGACTGCTTAAAAAAAAACATTTAGTAGAGTATCTTTCAAATACAAGAAACAAAATATAGGTGCTCCCTTGGTAAGTCTTTTTTTAAATGTTGCCATTCCACAACAGACTTTTAGTCTGGATTGCAGAAAATATAAATAATAAAAATGAACAGATTTTATTGAAAGCAGAAGCAGAGTGGACTTTAAAATTAAAGTCTTTGGTTCCAGGAAGTCTAAACAAAGAACTCCTTCTCTTACCACTATTGTAAATTCACTCGATATAATATTTCCCCTCTCTAACTTGGTTGCATGGTCCTTTAAGGCTATCTCACACACTCTTCTCTCCTTCCCTTTCTTTCTGATCACCTGTAAAAATAAATAATAAATAAAACAAAAACCTTAAGCCTGGTTCTCAAGGGTGGTTTTGGTTTTTTTGTTTGTTTGTTTGTTTGTTTGTTTTTGGTCCAGCAAATGAAACGAGATTTTCGGCTCCAGAAATTTCTGCTAGTTTCATATATTTGTATTTATAGGCTTGAAACAATATGCAAAACTTATAATGTGTTATGATGTTTTAAATAGATGCTATATTTTTAATTTGGTATTTCTGTTTGTTTTATATAGCCTCTAAAGAGGGCCATTGAAATAAATGCATAGGCTGAAACACATTGGGCTTGTTTCAAAAGCATCTACAGAGCATTTGGAGGCATATTTTCCCCTTTTATCTTGTGAATTCCATTGCATGCTCTTTAGCATTTAGTTTCCCTCACTAGAAACCTGAATTTGATCAACGTTTATAAAGTACAATGGCCTGCTTCTAACTGAAAGTTTCGAACACAGCTGGATTGCTGACCATTTTTACAGTCCTAAAAAGAACAAGCAGCCAGCAGCCATAAGATTGTTCAACATCAAATCTGAATAAAAGGGTATATCGAAACTTGTCCTTACCTCATACCACAGTAAGAGAGTATTAAAAACAGATTGGCTCTTCAGTGACACAGTGCTGCAGCTTCTCTCTTCCCTTTTCTCTCCCTGTTCTTGATACTCTAATGGTTTTAATTGGGATTTGGAGAGTTGTGGCTGCTTGCCAAGGTTATATACAATCATCCAGCTGTTCAGACAGTTAAAGACCTTAAGATGTAATAGCAGAAGAGCTGGCAGCCTTTCAGACTGCTTCCTAGACACTAGTGAATATTCTAGCAAACTCTCCAAGATGTTATTTAATATTGGAGGCATTAAGTTAAAAAAGCAGAAGCAGCATGGAGAAATTAACATATAATTTACAATTGTCCCGGTCCCCTGACAGAAGGATACATGCAAAAGCAGAATGCACTGCCATTGGGTCAGGAACCATATGTGCACATGGATCTGACATGCCTACTTGAAGACAGTCAAAACTAAAAAAGTCTCCAGAAGGCTAGAGCCAACACTTATAATTACAGGTAAAGTAAAATGCACGTTGGTGAGGTGCTTATGTATGCATGCAGACACACATACACATACATATAGAAACAATTAACAAACAGAACTTTAAAATAAAGAGCAAAATGTTTTGGTTTCTGCCTTTTTCATTTGCCAAAAATGACCCTGGGCTGCATACCAGGTGTCAATTTGGAACACAACGGGGCTTTCTAGATTGGCAGGAAAGTGTGACATGAAGTTGCCTTTTCCTTAATGCTTAGCAGCTGCACCACAGCCTTTAGATGGAGCTGTGCTGTTCCGCAGTTTTTAAAAAAAGAAGCTGGGAAAACCAGCACCTTTTTAAAGGCGCTTCTTCTCCCCTAAAACGCAAAAAAGTGTTTTCATGGCACACTTTCCCTTTTTCTCATCTAAAGGCTAGAGTTTCATGCAGCCATAAACACACTTCTTTTTGCCAATCTAGAATAAATTGTTATCAGCATTCTTAGTGGATATTGATATTATATTCTGCCTTTTGTCCAAAATGTCTGAAGGAGTTGGCCAAACAAGGATAAATCAAAGATATAGCCATGTAAGTCTGTAGAATCAGTATGTAGAGAGATCTTGTAGCACCTTCAAGACTAACTGAAATAAATTGGCAGCATGAGCTTTTGCAGACTTCAGTCTACTTCCTCAGAGACAGGCTGTGATGTTCCAAGTTGAAATGCTTGGCCATTGGTTGCTCTAGCTTTCTGAAGCTTATATGCAAGTCTGCAGTTGTTCTGCCCATGTAGTGCAGATGATATTCTCTTGATCACATAGCTGGTTATCTCCTTGTGACCGCAGAAGGAGGGACTCATGACACAGAAAGGATGCCTGTGTAGACAGCTACCCTGTGTGGAGGTAACAGGGGGAATCTGGGGCAGTGTGGAGGTAACAGGGGGAATCTGGGGCAGTTTCAGGGACAGTATTCTCCAGGAGCAGTTCAAAGTATTCTGGCTAGTGTATAAGAGTGCAAATTTAGAATATCTTGCTAGAGCCATCAACAAGCCTCTATTTATACCTTTCTGCCCACCACCGAATCTAAGGAGATAGCTAGTAAAAACCAAACTGAAAATACCAATCAGCAAACTGGGATGACACCCTTGTGATTCTAAGTGTTGTATTCCCTGTAAATACTTTAGACAGTCATTTTTAGGAGCACTGTAACTGACAGGATGTACTATATTAAACAACACATCACCTGTCAGTTCTACAACCTTATTTATGTGACTGAATGCAGGCATGCAGGATGTCATCTGTAGTATGTAGGCAAAAGAACCACAGAACTGTGTACATGTTTTAGGAGTCATAAGTCTGCTATTCTAACTAGGAAGCTAGAGCAACCAGTGGCCAGGCATTTCAACTTGGAACATCACAGCCTCTCTCATTTGTCTGTTTGGCACTGAGCTGCCATCCCCTTCAGCCATTTCAGACAATATGGAGAGTTTTTGGATTTATAAACTTTGGGATGAAGCAGATGAGGCAAAAGGAGTGGCCAGAGGCTACTTCCATGCTGATCGCTACAGGATTGGCCCGACAGCAGCCCTTTGGATTAAATCTACCACAGATGTAATGCTTTCTTAGTTGTTACTTGTCGCATGTCTTGTGTGGAGATTTTCTCTCAAAATGATGATTGTTGTCTTGGTGCTGCCATTAATGAGAAAGGTATCCTTTTGAAGCAGATGTTGCTTGAGTTTTTTGGTCTTTTATAGAAGTTTTCTTCATTGTTACAGATGGATTTGATTCTTAGAGCCACACTTAATATTTTTTGTAATGTGCTTGGAGTGGTGATACAAATGGCCCAAAATGGCTGTCCCTGTCCCATGATTAGGGCTGGGGAGTGCACAGCATTTGCACACAGCATTTGCACACTCCCCGGTGCTAACATGTATAGACGGCACCATTTTAAAATGGCGCTGTCCATATGGGCGCGCTGCCATGACTTCATGGTGCGTGCCACATTTAGACGGCATGGAGCATGCCTGATGTCATGGCACTGCTGGAGGGTGCCTAGGGCGCCCTTTCAGCAGTGCAAGAAATAGAAATAGAAACGGAGCTCTTTCTGCTCGCGTGCGTCGCTGGCATGGCCTTTACATGGCCACACCAGTGATGCTGAAGAGAAAGGGGCCTGGTGGCCCCTTCCTCCTCTTCCCCACATCGGTTGCAGTGTCTTTGGGGCATGAATAATAATAATAATAATAATAATAATAATAATATTTTATTTATAACCTGCCTCTGAGCAATCTGGGCGGGGTACAACAGAGGTAAAAACGATTACAGTTAAAATTACTACAACCCAGTCTCTACCTCCCACCCCTTAAAATAGGATTAAATTTACACAGATTAAAAACAAATTAACAATACAACAAACAATATCTAAAACCAATTGTTCTATGGCAAAATTAGTAGTGGCTGGATAAGCTGGAGAGACTGAGTATAGCTTTGGAGCTAGGAAGAGTTAGCCACTGTCTGGGAAGGCCTGCCAGAAAAGATATGTTTTTACAGCTTTTTTAAAGCAGTCAAGTGTCGCAATAAGATGTATCTCGTCTGGCAGGCCATTCCACAGCTTGGGAGTGGTGGCAGAGAAGGCCCTCTGGGAGGTCTGTGACAACCTGGTCTGCATGGGCTGCAGCAGGTTCCTCCCAGAGGACCGGAGCATGCGGGGGGGGGGGGGGCTCATATGCAAAGAGGTGGTCCCTAAGATAGGATGGACCCAAATAACAAGCTTGGCTACCATATTTTGAACCAGTTGAAGTTTCTGGGTTAAGCCCAAGGGTAGCCCCATGTATAGCGTGTTACAGTAGTCCAAGTATGAGGTTACCAAAGCATGAACCACAGTTTCTAGATCCCTTGTGTCCAGGAAAGGGTGCAGCTGGCATATCAGCCAAAGCTGATAGCAGGCACTCCTGACTGTCGCATTCACCTGACTAGTCATGTGAAGCAACAAATCTAGAAGTACGCCCAGATTGCGAACAGAGTCCTTCAATGAGAGTGTGACTCTGTCTAGGACTGGGATTTGTATTCCCAAACCTGGTTTCAGGCCAGTGACTGTCAGTACCTGCATTTTGTCTGGATTTAGCTTCAATCTGTTTTTCGTCATCCAACCCATTACCACCGCAAGACAGTCATTGAGAGGAGAGACGCCATCTGAACTCTGAGCCGATGATCTGGTCATGGAGAAATATATCAGAGTGTCATCAGCATACTGATGACACTGCGCTCCATGCCCGAGGGGAGGAAAAAAAAAAGAAACCCCTCCAGTCTCCCGACGAACCTTTTCTCCTCAAGACCTCCCCGGCGATGAGGAATGCTGGGGATTGCTGGCGTCTCCCCTCTATTAAACCCCTGCCACACTTGCGTGGAGTGCGGAGCTGCAGCTCCGAGCGTCCGTTTGTCTTCCTCCGTAACCCAGAAGTCCCAGATCATAAACTTTCAATTTCTCATACAGGGTCAGGTGTGTAGGAGAGTGGGCAAAATGAGGGCATTTTCCCTAAATAAAAATTCTGCATCACCAAATTTTCCTTCAGTCCCCAAATATCTAGCATTGCAGAGAATGAGATACTGAAAATCATTCACACCTAGAATTCTTTTCTTTGTGTTAGGGGCAAAATCATTCAGCTTCTGGGCAAGGTTCGATATGTCAGCTTAAAAGAGTATAGCACTTGCTTGTTGTTCAATGGTATAGTACTGAGGGAAATGATGGAATATAAAATGGAGTGTTGGTTGCTAGTAACTGTTGACCACATTTGTTTGTGGTTAATGAGATGACAGAAGGGAGTTGAGATTGCCTCTAAAAGATCCAAGGTCACTCTCTTTGGAACAGAGGCAGAGGGAGAAAAGAGAAGGGCTCCATGGTAAAAGGGAAAGAAAAGAATGTTTTGCTTTTGTAAAAAATGAAAAGGTACCCCACCAAAGAACTGAAATTGTATGTGCTTCAGTTACGCTTTGTTAAGACTTGCTAGTTAGTTCTGACACCAAATGTCTGTCACATATTCATGTATATTCATATTTTAACATTTTATGAGGAAATAACATTGTTAAAATGAGAACTTTTTCAAAAATAAATTCATTATTTAACTTAGTTCATATGTAAATTTTGCACATTAAAATTTTGGGAAAATGAGGAGGAGGAATCTGGGTATCCAAGTCTTGTGCACTCCTCCCTTGAGAAACTCCCCCACCCCCACCCCAGGATCCTGCCCACCCTTCAAGAATCACTGGAATAAAATTTTACTGAGTTTTAATGCTGAAAACTGGATTTCTGTACTAATGAGTTACTGGAGTTGACAATTTGCTCTGTTTACATTCCCTTGGTTACTTTACCTGTACCCTTTCTCTGATTTCTAAATTTCTAAATTATTTTTCTGTAATTTTAAGTTACTGTAATGCTTGAAATTTGGAAATGAAGGAAAATTTCGTTGGGGGAAGCAGATGTCTTATGGGGAGGAAGAGCAATGACCTCCTTTCATTCTCTCTGTAGCTATCCCCCTGCCAGAAGCCCTCCCATCTCCTGATATCTCCAAGTAAGTGGAATTTTATTCATAATATGCTGTGCCAGCAGTAAAGCAGAATTATGAAAGAAAAAAATTCTAATGGTGACAAAGGGGAAGAAATTTTAGTTTTGCTTCACAAGCAGGAAACAGACCAGCAGATTATCCTTACTAGGACACATAGCACTATTTTAGAACTAATCTATTTTCTTTGGAATAATGTATGACTTATATTTTGATTTCAGTACCATAATAAGAAGACCACACAGAAATAAGATTCATAAACTTTAAATAAGGTTTATGAAGCTTCCTGCCTGTACACATAAACCTTAAATAAGTTTTAAGCAAGGTTTATGAACATGAATTCCATAACAAAAACAAATAATCGAAGGGAATGGAAATCAGATCACAACATTTAGAGTCTAGGATGTCATATGAGTATCTTTGCACTTAATACTTAAGATTTGCATCCCTCCTCCTTAGGACTGTTCATATGAGTATGTTTAGTACAGTCACAATTCAAAGGTAGTTATCTCAGGCCCATCTCATGTTAAAAGAAACATTACTATTGTCCTGGGATGCATCCATATTCAGACACAGACAAGGACTTGTATGACTGAATTGTGTTCTCTCTGTGTGTATGTGTGTGTAAGGGGAGGGGGGATAAAATAAAATAAGTGTTCATTCCAGAAAGATGAAAATATTTGAGAAATGAGACCTTACTATTCAGCTCATCACTAAATGGAGCAAGTCTGGATGGGCTTGGGCAGAAACATTCCAATTAAATATGGATAATACCTTTAGCAACTCGAAACTATTAACTTCACAAAACCAGCAAGCTTTCAGGTTCTTCAGAACTCTGCATCAGACTAGATGATGATGATGATGATGATGATACTTAAATCAGGGACATGTCCCTAGTGGGAGAATGTAAGACCAGCCTAAGAAATTTTGGTGACTGAGGCAAAGATTTTTCCTTCCTCCAAATTCCATGCACACAGAAGCAGACCAGAATGACAGTTGAATCTTAATCAGCACAGGTGCTGAGACAATATCCTTCACCACACCCAAGAACATTGGTGGAGAACAGGATGCCTAGCACACATAACTCTGTTTTCAAAAATTGCACCAATATCTCACAGCCCCACAGCATCTTTTGCCTGAAGTGACAGTCTCACTCAACCTAAGAATAGAGTAGGGCCTGAGAGAAGACATGTAGGAAATATGGGAATGTTCTTCTCAGTCTGTCACTGGCCTTTGGGAACCAAGTGATTCAGTTCATCAGTCATGTTGTGATCTTCAAAACACAAGCTCTGAAGAAAGCATCCCTTTGATTCTAAAGCATTAGCATTTCCTTCTCTCTGTTTTAGCCAAAAAGAAAAAGTGATGGAGAGAAGTGAATTTGTAAAATGAATGCATGAGTGAAATCTTCTTCTTTTGAGTGGAGCATGACTAGCCTTTTGATGTCCTAGTGTTTATACATGCTGGAAAATAGGCTGACTTCATGAATATGAAATGTTGGTCTCATTGATATAATAACAAATCTTCATTTCAGCGACCAGATCCTTCATTAGCCTATCCACAATATGTTAAGAGGCATTGTCTCCTCACATTTCAAAAACAACTAATCATAGTACTTGGAACAAATTACCACTGAGGTATGGAGAAAAGGCTGCACACCAATTACACTTCTTCATTTTCTAGCATCAGAGGTCAGGGCATCATTAATTTTCCAGGCCACATTTTATTCCAGGAAAGTTTCCATCGGGACATTTTAAGAAGTTAGAGTGAAAAGGAAATAATTGGCAAATCATTCTACTAATGAGGAGGATATATATTGAGATTTCTTAGCCACAGGCAAATCTATAAAGAATTTCAATGCAAGCATTTGCCAGCTAGCATTTTAAGAGCTTTAAAACCATTTTATAAGGATTCTGAGGAATTCTGGAAATTTGACTATAATAAAAGAGCAATTTCCCAAGTGCACGAATGTCTGGATCGAATCAAAACACTGAGTCTAGTCTGGGCTTGCACATGCCAATATAAGAGTCAATGGATTTAGGTGCCTTAGAGTAAATCAATAGTTGTCCTATATTTTTTCCCTAAAGATGAATGCTGTTTTAAAGCTATTTTCAGTTAAGTAGCTTCAGTGAGCAGAGCATTAATATTTTACTGTCAGAACTTCACAATTACTTGATATTTATTTAGCACCAATAATGTGTTAAGAGAAGTCTGCAGAGCGGATACATGGCACATCTCCTGAACAGGGGTTACATAATAATTTCCAGAATAGAAGAATTGACAATGGATTGACAGTGACTAACAGTGTGTGGAATTACATAGGGAAAAGTAAAGTGGTAATATATGAACATGTGAGATAAATGACCTCACCTCTGAAGAAAATAGAAGGACAAATAGGACGTTGGGACATCAGAAGGAAAACCAAGAAGAGAACAAAGATGAATATAATTATATTTCATCTTCTTTTATATTCCATAGCCATGACTCATTAATGTACTGGTAAAGTTGAGGGCATAAACACCTCTCTTTGCCCAACCTTTTCAAGCACTATAAAGTTCCTGCTTTCATACACACATAAATCTTCACCCTTACCCTTATGGGGCCTTACTTGTCATAGAATCATAGGAGGTTATCGCACAGGGGCTCAGGTCTCAGAACGGAACGGAAGGGGTCACACAAGTCCCTTATTCCTTCCGTTCTGTTCCCCATCCATTCCCAGTCCATTCCAGAGGACACAAAACAGTTCTCAAAAATCTCCTTCTCTCTGGAACGGACTGGGAACAAAAGAGCAGGGAACAGAATGAGGGACTTGCGTGTGCAGTAAAATGCGTCCCCCACTTGTTCCGTTCCCTTCCTGGCCTGTTTTCAGGACATGCTGGAACCCTGTGTGGTAAACTCTATAGAATCATTTGGAACATCAGGCAGCATGCCAGCTGAGAAACAGCCAGCTAGGATGCTGAACTTCCCTTTTCTCCCCTCAACATTGAGAATTCAGGAAGGAGTAGCAGACCAGCAGAGAGAGAGGGCGTTGCTTGGTGTCCCTGGCCTTAAAAGGGGCAATACGCCCACCCCACCCCTCTGAAACATCAGGCAGCAAGCCAGCTGAGAACCAGCCAGCCAGGATGCTGAACTTCCCTTTTCTCACCTCAACATTGGGACTTCAGGAAGCAGCAGCAGACCAGCAGTGAGAGGGGACATGACTAGGATGGCTGGATGGCCAGCACCTCAGGGACAGAGACTCTACAAGTCCCCTGCCAGATAACATCAGGCTCAATTGTGAGCCAAGTGAGGGAGCGTGGGAATGTGCCTCTTTAACATTGGATACCAGTGGCGAGAGAGGGGGACCTCCCCCTCACTCTTTCTTAGTAAAATCATTAGGTTTGCTCTAGCCAATGGACTTTTGAGTCTCTACTTAAATGATGGGAGGCCATGGTTATGCATTATATTTGTAAACAGCAGAATAGTATCAAGTAGGGGATCTGGAAGGTTTAGTGAATGAGGAACAACTATGTGTGGCCAGGCAGGATCTGGGAGCAAGAATTGAGGTTGTGCGGGGGGAAAGAAGGTATGATGCTAACAGAGTGAAGGTTTGCTACAAAGGAAGGTGGGATCGATGATTGAAAGCTACCCCACCTTCAGTTCACTGTTTCCCAGAATGCTTTAGAGAGAGTACCAATCATTCCACAGAACCTGACCTTGCTCCTCTGCAATGCCAGGTCAGTTAAAAATAAGACTCATATTATTCACAACCTCCTCCTGGATGAGGATGCCGACCTGGCTTGCTTTACGGACACTGGTTGGGAGAGGATAGTGCTGTAACCTGGACACAAGCCCTCCAAGCTGGGTTTTCTGTCAGTGAGCAAGTAAGGGGAAGTGGGCGAGGAGGCGTAGTGGCTCTGGTTTATAACAGCAATCTTTCCTTGAGAAGGATACCTGTCCAGAACACATCCCACTTCGAGTGTATGTACCTGAGCCTGAGGATTAGTGATAGCTTGGAGATTCTGTTAGTATACTGCCCCCCATTACCTAACAGACTCTCTAAACGAGCTGACACAGCTGGTCTCTAAGTTGCTGTTGGAATCGCCCAGACTTCTTGTTTTGGGCGACTTCAACATCCCACTCGAGACCAGCCTATTAAATCTCAAAGGGTGTGGCTCAGGAGTTAATGGAGTCCATGAAAAACATGGGCCTATCCCAGTTAGTCTCTGGGCCCATACGTTGTACGGGTCATACACTTGATGCGGTCTTTAGAATGGAACAGGAATATCTGTGGGCGGAGGTGACTCAAACCTCTGCATTACCATGGATGGATCATTTCCTGATCAAGGCTAAACTAAGAGCCACCGTCTGCCCCATAAGAATGGTCTGCCCTCAAAGGCTAATGGAACCTATTGAATTCTAGAAAGTCCTAGAGGGTCAAATGGTTGAAAACACCCTTGATTCTGTTGAAGCTTTGGTCAGTACCTGGAACACGGATCTTACCAAGGCTATCAGCACAATAGCTCCCAAGCGTTCTTCCCAACCTGCTTCAAATTGTAAACTTGAAGAACTGAGGAAAATGAAGTGGGTTGGACAATTATTAGAGTGCATCTGGTGGAAAACTCCATGTCTATCTGTCAAGACTCATCATAGGCATTTTTACTTCTAAAGAGAGGCAATACGTGCACCACAGTGATCGTTCTCCTCTGCATGTATTGCATCTGCAGTGTCATCCAGCAGAGCTTTTTAGGATGGTAAGGGAATTGACACAGCTTCCACCTGTGCAGAACCCATTACTTAACCCAACAATGGCCTGCTGTGACGCATTTAACAATTTTTTCACAGATAAAATCTCTCAGATAAGAGCTGACTTAGATGCTGGTGATGTAACAGAATCAATTGACAAGGTGTCCAGCAAGTCCGTTGATGGACTTATACTGGATCAGTTTGAATCAGTGAGTACTTGTCATGGCCAGTCAAGAGATGGAGTCAGAGGATGAGGAGGAGGACATGGCTCCTCAGAAGCAAGAGGAGTTGGAGGCTTGACCAGGTCCCAGTTCTGCCATGCCAGACCCCAGTCCTGACATTTCAGCCCCAGGAGTGGGAGCCCAGCCAGGCTCTAGCACTGTGGAGCTCTCTTCAGAGGCTAAGCAGCTGAGTGAGGTTTCGAGTGAAGAATCCAGTTTGGTGGTTCCCTCCTTTAAGGAGAGGAGGGCTGAGAGTGCTTGTGTACATCAGTCCCACAGGTTTGCTGAAAAGCAAGCTGGTAATAAAGCACAGCTGCCAACAGGGAGGGTGTCTCCTACTTAAGCACCTGTGGGACGCCATCCCTTTGCCAGAACTTATTGAAAGTCTCTTGGTGTGACTGTATGCTTTGAAAACCACACATTTTGCAAAGACTTTCTTGTAACAGGCAGAGATATGCATTAATTACTCAGTCATTGCTTTCTTCCAGAAAGAAATTAGTGAAGGAACTGTATCCCCAGTTATTTGCATCTTGTTCTACATTTAAGAAGGACAAACTGTGTCAAGATAAACCGGGGTGATAATTAAATATTTTTCCAGATGTTGCTAAATTGCAAAAGCCAGCAACTTCAATCGTGAAGGATGCTGGAAGCCACAGTCTAGAGGGCCACACAATTCCTAGCCCTCAGATAAAGAATTGAAATACTAAAGGCACATTTATACTGATTTAAAAGGTTCCTGTTCTATCAACTTTTTATTTTGGAGATCTGTGCATATTTTGTTTATCCCAGAATTTTTTCTTTCAGCTCCCAGTATGATCAAAGCTTTTTTGTACCATCTCCCCAGCTTGGCTTATTTTAACCCAGTATAAACTTGGAAAGAACAGGGATAAAATTTAAGACTTTTCAATCACAGTCTGGATGTGCCCTAAGTCACCTTGGATAGTCTTCTCAACACAGTGTGTTAGTGCTATATCTCTGTACAAGCTTTTCTGATTATTATTTTTAATGTGAACTCTTTTCAATGAAAATTGTAAATCTCTATCTATTCATTCAATGGATGAGTAACACATATCTCCTTTCACAGTGCATGGAAAATATCTGACACAGGAATTTAATACATAGGCTAATGGTTTCATTATTATCAATGCTTGACCTCCTTCACCAAGTCCAATTTTACTCTTCAAGCACTAATTGTTCTCCTAGGCACTGTGGGCACTCCTATGTACATTCATGTGAGTAATTTATAAGAATGCCTACCACTTTAACCTCAAGCTCCACCTTACAAGCTGCTGCATTGACTAACAACTGATGCATCACAAACCCACCATTTCTTTTTGCTTCTACTGTCTGTACTTGTTTCTTCCCCCACTTTCCTTTTAGCCACTTTCCTGGTGTCCTTGGATACAAATTAGACTTGCCCTTGTGCCCTTGCTTTCTCTTCAGTGGACTTCACAAATCTTTTCCTTGCAGGAGTGTTTAACATACCATCTAACTATCCTGAATTCTCCCTCTCAAACAAACAAACAAACAAACAAAAACCCAACAACAACAACAACAACAACCCTCAAAACTACTGTACAGCCATTTTGTCTTGTTTCCATCCCAGCGAGCCCTGAAATCCTCCCCCTAAAATGAAGGGCATGGTAGTGGAAACTGGCCCTTGATACAGTTGCCCATTCTGCTTTAAACATTTTAAGATTCAGCTGTTAGATTATTGGTTCAATCCAGAAGGAGCAGCAGAGTCATCTTCTTCCCCCTTGCTTGAAAAACTGAAAAAGAAACACAAAAAGGCTTTACAGACCACCCAAAAGGGGCGGTTCGTAGGTGCCCAGAGAAGTGCCAGACTGGAGCCTGGGCTGCCTCACCACCTTGCAGACCCAATTCGCCACTTCTCCAAGCCATGGAGAAGTGGCAAATTGCTGCTTCTCCGTGGCCTGAAGAGGGGTGCAGCAGGCGTCCTGGGTGGTGCTCACAAGGGGAGAAAGGGGCTGACGCGGAGGCCCCTTTTCCCTGGCATCCTTGGCATGGCTGTGTGAAGGCTGTGCCAAGGGTGTACACACTGAGAAGGAGATCTGTTTTGGAGCTCCTTCTTGCACTGCAGAAAGGGCACCATAGGCGCCCTCCTGCGGCGCACTGATGTCAGGCGTGCGCTCTGCTGTGTAAACATGGCACACACCATGACATCATTGCAGCGCACGCATACGGATGGCATACTTTAAAAATGGCACCATCCTTACACGCTAGGGCTGGGGAGTGTACAGTTGCTGCATGCTCCCCAGCCCTATTCATGCCACGGAAACAGCCCTTTTGGGCCATCTGTACTGCACCAAACTTAAGTCAAAATGCTGAACCAAATGTAACAAAAAGATATTTAAAAATAAAACAAAACCAAATCCTGATACTGTCAATGTTAAGAACTCAAGGACTAAAAATACACATTTCAACAGCTCATAATGTTTGTATATATTCTGAAGATAACTCCCTTGCCTTAAAACTCTTTGATTGCTTATAAGAGTTTATGAGTTTATGTACCTGTGTAGTCATTGATGTTATATGTTCAATTGAAAATTATAATGGCACATTCTCAATAATACTCTACAGATTTGGCTAGAAATGGGAATGTAATTCACTGAACAGTCTCTTGACATCAGCTTTAAGCAATCAATTGGCCCAGGATCATCCAATAAAAATTAGGCAGTATTAGGAGCAAGTATTGCTTACATGAAGCTTGGTCCTAATATATCACAACTAGTTGTACACCTGGCTGTGCATTTTTTAAACAAGAGCTTTGTATGTAGTAAAGCCAAAGGATCAAAATTCCCAGTAGTGAGGAATAGGAGTCAAAGCTCTTAGTATCCTGCTAGATATAAGGTTCTCATATGTTTATTTCAAGGCTACTTCTTCGTTCCTTTGGGCATAGAAAGAGAGAAAAGAATTGTCTCGCTTGGAGATTTGGCTATGAATTACTGGTTCTAGTTTATAGCTTCCTAGGCAAAACAATACATTCTTGTGCCCTACATTTCTGAAGAACAGACACATTTTCCATGTATAGGCAAAGAATTATGAGTCAATAAAGAACTGTTGAACATAGGTGATTTTTTTCTATAGCTCCCAACTGATGCTCGTAATTGCCAAATCAATTCCAAATTAAGCTAGGGCAGTTTGGTTTATCTCTAAAAAAAGTTGGAGGATTGATTTTTACAGGAAATGATAAACATAACTTCCCACTTCTAGGAACAGAGGGATTCTTCAGCAGCAGCACCTCCGTTCCCTCCTTACTATCAGGGCATTAGTCAATGAATATATTTTCTTCCTTCAGTTGCTTCACTTTTACATGCACTTCATTCAGAATTTGAAAATAAATAGTTACATTTATCTAGCACTTTGTTGTTTTAATATACAGGTTTTTGTTTTTGTTTTTTTGTTTTTGTTTTTTTAAGTAAGTGCTAATCAACTGAATGCTTCCTCTAAATAGTCTTTATGTTCCTGGGTTCTGTGTGGTCAATGCAAAATAAGCTAGCCAAAAGAGTTGTATTAAGTATACAACTGCAGAAAACAGGGAGATGAAACACAATTTGGTTTTGATAGAATAAAATTTCCAAAGAGTCAAGAGATTGTATTTCATCAGAAGGCATGCAAGAGGATAATTAATTCACCAAACAACAAACGAGGGATGGATGGCACACTTCTGTCTTCCTATCACTCTTATGGATTACTTAAACGGATTCCTTGCAGAGAACTACCATTTCTTGGATATTTTTAAAACAGGGGGGAACTTGTGAGCTGGTGGGAAACTAGAAAATTCATCAGTGTCTGGTCCCAAATCACCAGCAGGATAATTTAGGAGCTCAACAGACCAGCCCTTTGAAGCGACCTGAAGCCATCCCTTTCCTTGCTGAATTGGGGCAGTGACGTGTAGATCCAGCCTTTTGCTGGCGCAAAAAGAAGCCACCCCCCCAAAAAAAAACCAGCTCTTTTTTGCACTGCAGATGTCAAACTGGATTATTTCTGTTGTGCAGATGCAGACAAAGGGTTGGAACAGGTGAGCCAAATAAAGCAGTTTCCATCTACATTGAAGACAGGGAATATATATGATGCATTCCTCCAAAGCTGGTGGAAAATGGACTGAAATGATGCTCCGGGGCTAACAACTAGAGCAAAAACCTGAGATAGTCTGGCTTAGCGCAGGAGATAAACATCTTCACACTTGCATATAAACACCCTGATGTGAGTGCAGCAAAGCAAAGAAATCAAAGTGTGAGAATTCCAATGGATATAATTACAATATATACAAACCCGACATTCTAATGGGGTGCACAGGGTGAAGGAAGGTGATGGGGGAATGTAGGGGGCTCCATGATTGTGCTTTACCAATGTATCATTTCCACACCGATGTTCCAATGCCCTGTATGGGCAGAGTATTACATGTGTGACTGTGCGGTTGTTTAAATGGAAGACCCTCCAATCAGATGGCATCTGGGTGAATGTGGGAGGTACTTGGAGGTCACTGGCAGTGTGTTCGTGCAGTGGTGTGCATATCTGGTGTGGTTGGTCTGTGTTCATTTAATCAGCATTAGGAGTGGGTCGTGTGGGCAATGGGGTTTCAACCCACTTCGGGAAAAGCAAGATAGAGCCACCTTTCCTATATGTATGTTCTGGGCAAAGTTACTTTTTAATATCTGAATGCTTCAAACCACTGGTCTATGATACAAAACACACTCTTCTGCCTATCCGCCTCATCATCACTTCAAAACCAGTTAATAGAGGACACAAAAAGCAGCACAGTATGAGTTAAGACTTGAACCATGAGATATTCCTCTTCAGATATTCCTCTTCAGCCAGTAAAAAAGTATAACCCTATAACTATAAAAGTAACTATGGCTCAGAAGAGATGAGCTGAAAAACATGGTCTGCAACCTCACTGGCAAGATTCATTCTGGGACCTTGGAAACCACATGCACCTGGCTCTGATCTGGGCCACGATCACAATTTTGAACCAGGCTGGCAAAAGAAGTGGTATTTAACCACTCCTTTTTGGCCTGGTTGTTTTGGGAAGACATGGGTCCAGCATGGTTTCCCTCTGCTTTTGGGGCATGCTACATCCTGAACATGGCTGGAAATCACATTTTTGGGCCTTTCTATTTTGAGAGTTTGTTACATTGCAGAATGGGTAATAATGTCCCTCACTAAACTACCATTGTAATGGAATTTAGTTACATTGCCTTGTATTTGGCAGAAAGGGATTCATGATAATTACTAATTGTTCTTGATTACCAGGTATCCTTGTTGATTGAAGGTTCTAGTGACATTGACAGGATTATAACATAAACAAAGAAATATTATGAATTTATTTTAAGGAGTCAGATAATACAGATCTTCATATTTTTAAAGACCCATCTTACTATCTGTGTTCTTCATGTTGTAGGAAGACTGTATCTTAAACAAGATTTTATTTTCACATCTATACTCTGGTATGTTTGAATTGGCACTTCATTTTGAATTAACGCAGGTGCCATCTTGCTCTTATCAGACAATTAAAACATTCCTTGCAGCAACACTCCTTACTGAGCCACAAAGGACAGAAAACAATAAATCTGTTTTTAATTATTTTACCCATTGTGCCTAATGTTTCAAGAGCAAGCAAAATGAGACATTAATATTTTAAAAACTTTTCAAATGCATTTCATCTGTCACACAAAAGATCAAATTAATTTTATTCTCTCTACATTCTTTCATCTTAATTGTGCTGCATTTATTTTCCCTTATGGACCTTGCAGCCTTAGATAATACCCTTGGATTATAAAATGACTTTCAGGTCACCATTGCTGCATATTCCAGAGAGTACTATTCTCTATCTGTCTTGATTTACTTCTTTTCTTCAGTTCAATGAATACTGGGTACACAATACACTTGGCTCATCTCCTGCAGAATACCATTTAAATGAGTGAAGCATTTGGAGGAACATAAATGTTACACAAGAGATAATGCACTTATGCAACACACACACATATGTATTTCCATGGAGCAAATTTATGTATGATTCTGAATTGTGCTGATAAGCTGCTCATGGCCTGTTACATCATTTATTTACACATATATATTTTCAAATATCCACCTTTGGACACAAATATTTTTCAAATAAAATTTTTGTTTGGGGGCCTTTTTTGTTTCTACAGAGACAGGTTTTGTTGCCATTGTGTGTGTCTCCTCCCTGGGGCTCAAAATATTTTTCTGTGAATTTAGCTACATTTCGAAAGATGATTCTCCACAATGTACAGATAAAACTCCAAGTATTGGTTCTGTCGCCACCATGATGAACAATCTAATATGAATGCCACAAAATCAACCCAGAACAATTGTGTCATAATTAATCACCAAATGCCTGACTAAATAAATACTCCTTTGTATGGTACTAAAAAGATGGTCCTAAGCAAAGCTGTAAGTATCCTGGTGTTATGGAGGCCAACTTGGGAGAAATGCAGAATATAAATAGTCTAAATAAAAATAAAACAATAAAATAAAATAAAATTTGGATGTAGTCTATCCAGATAGCTCCCTCTCCATTCTCTTTTCACTAGTAAGCCAAACAGTTTTATATAGAAAGGCCTTTGGCTGATAACTATTTGTGACAGAAGGTTCTTTTAGTGGGGTGTGTTAACAGATTGTTTATTTTAAAACTATGTATATAGTTCCTTTACTCTATTTTGGGAGACAGGTGGGATATAAATCCAATAATAAATAAATCCAGTAAATAGCTGCTCTACATATATTCTATTTTGTGAGAAAAACAAGATATAAATCCAATAAATAAAAAAATTCTCTCTCATTATATACAGAGAGATAGAGAGAGGAATGGGAAAGATGTGAAGTTTCTAGCTGTATTTTGTTTTGGATCCTGTGACAGGACAGAAGCAGAATATAAGTTAAACAAGTAAAAAAAAAAGAGTGAATTGATTTAAAAAGAAAAATCAGTTCTTTTGCCTGCCTCTTCCTACTGTTTACCAAGCATGATAGCTCCTAAGAATGTGCAGCCAATGGGTTCAAATGTTTTCACAATTTCATAATATTGCTTCTTAGCTCACTGTGTAAATCCTTGAGGAATAAATGACTCGACACAAGAGTATTGCAAATCTTATTGTGAGCTTGACACTTAAAAACAACAAAAAAAAAACCAACAAAAAAACAAAAATCCCCTTTGGGAAACACAGGTGGAAATTTCCCTTCTGGAGTTATCTTTTTATATAATAAATCTTCCTCCACTGTAATAACCCTTTGTACTGCCTCCTCCATCCCAAAGTTCATGCATACCCTCCATAGGCTCCCTCTTTCCACAATAATTATTTTGTCTTATAGTATATACACATATAAAAGTCAACTTCATGTATAGTTGAGGGCGGTTTTTGTGGCCAAAACATGGATTTTGATATCATCCATGGATGTCGAGGGTCAAACACTAGATCATGTTACAAAAGATCTAAAGAGGGAAACAAAGCACCCTAAATTTCCCTTTCTTGATCTCTCTCAAGGGTCACAGTGTCAGCATGGAAAAAGGAGAAACAAACTTTGGCGTGCACACACACACACACACACATACAATATCTCTCTTTTCCCTTTACCAAAAGCATAAAATGGGGTAGAACCTACCCTCTCTCTGCACTTCACCCCCAGGATTTCCAAGGTTTGTGGCTTGCAAAACAAGGTATAAACCTGGGCATATGCTCTCTCTGTTTGTGTGTCCCTTGCCTTAGGAGCTGTTTGTTAGCTCTGGCCATGAAGGAAGACTGAGGGATAACCAGGTGGAGGGGAGGAGAGCAAACGAAGACTCAAACGGGGAGCAATTTAAAGATCCCTGGCTACAGAGGAAGCTGGGCACTTCTTTTAGGAACTTTATAAGCAGTAATAACTTATTGTCCTGCATATAAGTCTACCCATGATTTTAAAATCCATTTTGGGGTATAAATTTCTTGAGTTATAGTCAAGTATATATGGTACCTTACATTTGTGTTTCCCTTCTGCCTCCTCAGTCTCTTTTTCTGAGTTTATTTCCCTTCTTTTCTTCCTACTCCCCAAATCTGAGTGCACTTGACTGATGTCTCTTTTTCCACTCTGTTGAATCATTGACCCTCTTCTGTTCTGATGGAGCAGAGTTCTTGTGGATAGTATAAAAGACCACAGTGAAACATGCACCAGGTCCCTTCCCCCACTTGTTTCCTCAGCCCCAAACCTCAAACATTTAACTAGCTTTTAGGTCAATAAAGATGGGTCTAGTTTAACCCCAAATACTGTGTCTGGTCTCATTATTTCATGGCTGGTCAACAATCATTGATCCTCTTCTGTTCTGATACAGCATAGACCTTGTGGTCACAGTAAGAAGCACATGAGCTGGGGTCAAGAAAAGCCAAGTCAGTTACCAGGTAACCCCCTACCAGGAAAAGGGATTAAGAGCATGAAGTGAGAACAGTCCCAGGTCAAGAGCAAGGTTCTAAATCAAAGATCCAAAGATCCATTTATACTGTCATGGTAACATCCTGTATAATCCTGGGATCTGCAGTTGATGGAGGGGTATTTACAATTCTCAGCCAAGAAGCTTTAGTGCCTTTCCAAACTCCAGATCCCAGAATTCCAGAGGGTGCAGCCATAAAACTTAAAGTAGAACCATACTGCTATAATAGTGTTGTGTGAAAAGGGCCTTATTTGTTCTATAACTCTAACATTTGTTTTGCTTTTCACTGCTTTGAACCCCCCTCCCCCATGCACACACACACACTATTGCAAGAATGGGATAGAAGAACACAGATACCAAGTTAAGAAGAATGGGGATTCCCTATAGCAATAATATTTCTCCTTTGTTGTGGTCATTAGTAAATATCAACACAACAGCTAAAATACATTTCTGGCATGCTTACAGGAATGCTATAGAAATGTCCTAAAATGCAAACTGAACCTCATCTTAGGGCCCAAGTAAATATCAGTCCTTCCTTGCAGTTTACCAAAAAAGGGAAAACTCTTAGCTTAATACTGATTATACAACCTTGCAAACAAAAAGTGAAGAGAACAGGCAGAACCACAGCACTGAAGCAATAGAAATCTCCTTCAGTTCATTATGGAGAGTTATATGGATAAAAGTAGCCAGGAAGATAGAAGTGGGTCTAACTACTGCGGTGACCCTCCTCATACAGGTGTAATTGAAGAGAGTTGGAAGTCCATTGCTGTGACATTGGAGAAAATGTCTCACAAGCATAACGGCACTATTCACATTGAAAGCTTTTGGCATATTGGGTACTAACAGTTAATTTTCACCTTTCGTGAACCAAACAGACCTGTTAAAATATAACAGAAAAAGAGGAAGAGAAATAGCTTCAACTTCATATGCAGAAGAAAATCCAATATATTAGAACTTTATTATAGTACCACAAATTAAAATACGGACATGGAAAACTGGCACATCTTGCAAACTTTCTTTAGGAATTGCATTTTATTCAATAGAGTTGCCTTCATACGAATAATTGCTAAGAGCATAAAGGGCACAAATACTTCAAAACTTCATTAGTTATTTTACTTCCCTTTTCTTCAGACTATTGCATAAGAAAGTTTTGCAACTAAATTCATGACATACACAGCAAGCTCATTGACATGAGTAATAAAAGATTAATATAGTAGAGACTACACTACATGCCATATTACAGTTCTGAGGAACTAGTAAAGACAGTGGAAATATATTTGCTTGCTGCTCAAGGGAGAATTCTCTAATGTAATTTGTCTCCATAGAACTTTCCTGGGATCCTTTTTTTTTTTTTTTTTTTTTTGGTCTTGTTGTTTTGTTTTGTTTTGTGTGTGTGTGGGGGGGGGAGGATGAGGAAATTTTAAAGATGTGCATGCATAACAGATTAACTTAATTGACATAGTGTCGTGGTGGAGAATCTATGGTACGTGTGCCACAGATGGCATGTGAAGCCATTTTTAGGGCATGCAATGGGCAGAGAAGAGGAGGAACAGGTGCATGTTCTGGAGAGGCAGCTGAAGGCCTGGGAGGGTGCAATGGGAGGAGGAGGAACAGGTGCAGCCCTGTTCCTCCTTTTCCTGGTCATCCCAGGCCTTCAACTGTCTCAGGAGAGGCAGCTGAAGGCCCGGGGGGATGGGGAAGAAGAGGAACAGTCATGCATCTGTTCTTTTTCTTCTCCTCTCCCCCCCACCCTTCAGCTGTCTCCTGCCCTGGAAGTCCCACCCTCAGAAGGGGAGAAGTCCCGCCCCCAGCACAAGGTAACACCAGGTGCCAGAACACCTTTTAGTTTGGACACTCAGTCCCTAAAATGTTCACAATCACAGGCATAGTGTATGTGCCATACTAAGGGTCTTCTATAAGATGTCATTGGCGAAGTCCTTTTCTAAAAAAATCTAGGCTTCTCCTAATATTTTCCCAAAATGTTGTGCTGCTACCACCTACCATATATACTCGACTATAAGTCAAGAAATTTATGCCCCAAAATGGACTCCAGAATCATGGGTACACTTATAGATGGGGCAGTAAGTTAATGCTGTTTCTAAATTTCCTGAAAGAAGTGCCCACCTTCCTCTGTAGCGAGGGATCTTGGCTCCCCGTTTGAGTCCTGCCCCCTGGCACACTCTCCTCTCTCTCTCTCTCTCTCTCTCTCTCTCACACACACACACACACACACTGTGTGTGTGTGTGTGTGTGTGTCACCTCAGCCTTCCCTTGTAGATAGAGCTAAAAAGCAAGCAGCTGCTGCTCAGGCAAGACACACAGAGATAGTTGGGAATCCTGGGAATGGGATGAAAGCAGAGAGAGAAGGACAGAGAGAGAAAGAGAAAGGTCTGTCCCCTTATGCAAGCCATGATCTTGGGAATTCTGGGATGAAAGCAGAGAGAGTGAGAAACGTCTGTCCCCCTTTGTAAGCCATGAGTCTTGGAATATTTTTGGTAAAGGGAAGTGTGTCTGTGTGTGTGTTGAGGTTTGTTTCCTCTTTCCCATGCTGAGACTATGATCTTTGGGAGAGGTCCTGAGAGAAAGATGTAGGGAGGGATGTTTCCCCTTTTAGATCTTTTGTAACATACCCCAGTGCTTGACCCTCGACTTAGCCACGGGTCATATCAAAATTCATGATTTGTCCCCAAAAACTGCCCTCGACTTATACATGAGGTCGACTTATACATGAGTATATACAGTACTTATTCATAGGAGGGTCCAACTTTTAGATACTTAGAAAAACCAGTGGCCAAACAAATGAGCTTAAATCCACAAGTCCAGTTACTGTTGAAACATAAAAAGACATAAGAAGGAGACCTTCAATGCAGAATACTTTATATTATTTCTGATAACCTAATATCCTCTTTCAGGTATCATAACTACTTGTCTCCTATGTTTTCTTTTTCTTTAAATCTCTTTCCTCTTATATATTCATCTTCATCTATTTCATGTTTGGAGCCTTTTCATCAATCTATCCCATTCTTTTGCTGTCTATTCTTCCATTAAAAGGTAAAGGTAGTCACTTGACATGAATGTCTAGTCATAACTGACTGTAGGGGGCAGTGGCTCATCACCATTTCAAAGCTGAAGAGCCAGCATTGTCCAAGGACAGCTGTGGTGATGATGTGGCCAGCATGACTGCACCAAACGCTGTTACCTCGCACTGAGAAGTGGTACCTATCTACCTACTTGCATTTGCATGCTTCTGAACTGCTAGCTTGGCAGAAGTTGGGACTAGTGATAGGAGCTCACTCCATCATGCAGCACTCAGGCCTCGAACTACCAGCCTTCCAATCTTCTGATCATCAGAACTGACATCTAAACCACTAAGCCATTGCATCCTACACACCACCATTTTTCCTGAGAAGATAATAAAACTCCACTATATGTGGAGTTTGCTTTGTTCCATCTCTCTTTAAATGTTTTTAAATGTGCATATTTGACAAATTCTCCTCTTATTAATTAGGCAATTAAAGATTTTTGGAAAGTTTTTAATTTCTTTAAAACTTAAACAAGTTGTTTAAGCTTGTCAGTTTTCATGTTTCTTTCCCCTCCCTATCATCAAATGTCATGTCTATCAAGCCGTAAACCTTCAGGTGGAATTATCTTGTTTTCTTTTTATTCCTTTATTCTTTGTAGAGCATCTAGGAAGCTTTATGGCATAAGCCTATACTCAGGTTACACTGATTGAGAAGTTATAGCTTTTGGTGGAAGTCCTGTTAAGCTAGCATCGTATGAAATACAGTTTATCCATGACAGAAATGCTGGCAGGACTGCAGATACTGATCTACCTGCCACAAGAACATGCAAAGATGCCTGCTAAAATTTCCAACAGTGCCTCCTTTCCAACAGTGGCCAGCTGATTGTCTCTGGAGAGACTGCAAGTTAATGTATCAAATATAGTTAGTCAGGTTCCTTTTGGAATGTGTAGTAGAGTGATAATGAACTGCAGAATTTCCTGAGAAAGCTGTCTGGAGATATATTTCTTTTGCTTGAGGCCAAGCATGAAATCCCCCCCCCCCAAGACACCAGTTAAAACGGATGGTCCTCAGTGCCAGGCACATTATTTTGATATCTGAGTCAAGGAACCTTTATTTTTCTCTGGCATTAAAAGAATAATGATGAATTAAACAACATAGAATTTGCTGCCCTTCAGACTTTGAGCAATCCTATACAAAAAAGAAACCATCATTAACTTCTACAAAAGTAGCTTTTCAGTGTTCAGGTTTTTGCACAAATCAGATTTGTAATGTGTGAAAATTAAGGGGGAAAAAAGAACCTTAGCTTCGTAGAAATGGAAGAGAACACAAAGTCTATCTTATCAAACCCTCTCACCTAACCTCTGTTTAAAGACCTCTGGAGAAGAAGAGTCCACCAACTTCCAAGGCAGTTTATTCCACTGTTGAACAATTCTTATAGAAAAGAAGTTCTTTCTAATTTTTAGATGGAATGTCTCTCTCTCTCTCTCTCTTGTAATTTGAATCCATTTGTTCATATTCTACTCTCGGGAAAAGTTCATCCCAACATCTACATGATATCACCTCAGATATTTAAATATAACTATCATAACTCCTTTCAATCTTCTCTTCTCCAAACTACAGTTCCCTAAGCTATTTCTCACAGGCTTGGTCTTGATCAAGATCTGGACATTCTAACCTTTGATCTCGATGACCTTTCTCTGTCAATATCCTTCTTTAACTGTAATGCCCAGAATTGGATCCAGTATTCCAGAAGGAGTCTGACCAAAGAAGAATATATGACATAGCACTTCTCTTGATCTGGATACTACAATCCTGTTAATGAACTTGTTGACCCATTTTTATCTTGTGATCTACCAAAGACCCTTAAATTCGTTTCACATACATTATTAAGTGAGGTATCACCCATCTGAAAGTTATAAATTTCATTTTCCCCACCAAGATTTAGTACATTACATTTAGCTCTGTTGAAATTCATTTTGTCATTTTTGACACAATTCTTCAGCCTGTTAAAGACCCCCACTTCAAAAAATAAAATACAGTGGTCACCCGGGTTACGAAAACCCCGGGGTACGAAAGAGCCGGGGCTGCAAAAACGGCCCCGGCTTACGAATGAAACCCCGGGATCCGAAAGGAAAAAACGCGCACGGTCCGGCAAATAAAGCGGTCCCCCGGGTTGCGAAAATTTCCGGGTTACGAAAAGTAATCCGGAACGGATTACTTTCGTAACCCAGGGGACCATTGTAAAATAAAATTTAACATCTTGGTTGCAATGTAGTCTCTTCATGCCAAAATGGCCAGATCTGAGAACAGTCTCAGGTACATCAATATTCCTTCATGTCATTATCCCTGACCACTACCACTCCTCATACTCATACTTGCTTCTTTACTAAGTCTCCTTCTTTAGGCCCTGTACAGGCTGGCACTTTGTGTCAGCCTGTGGGCAGAGTCAGGGTGAAGTGTCCTGATGGTGGATGCCCTGACTCTGCCCCCAGGGCATCATGATGCCACACACCATTCCAGATGGCACAAGGCATCATTACACAACTCTGGTGCTGCATCCAGATAATGCAGTGCTGCAGCTATGGCACCCTTTGCAGGGTGCAAAAAGGAACCACTTTTTGCAGGTCCTTTTTGCACCCTCCAGAGGCTGGATCAGAGTCACAGTGTGATGTTACCGTGGCCCCAATCTGGTCAGGAAATGGGCAATTGCATGCTGTCTCTTATGGGTTGTTTGTACAGCCCTTCAGTCTTCAGTCTTGCAGTCTTAGAGGTCTTTCCTCTAAGTAAGGCATTTTGAACAGACTATTTACAGATTGTGCATGTACAGTTTATTCTACCTTGCAAGCATGGTTCTGAGGACTCCCTCAGAGGTCCTTCTTGTCCTTCCTGCCTGTGAAGTATTTTGGCAGAAAACAGCAAGGCTCTCGTGGAGTGGACTTTTCAATAGGGGCACCAGAGAACTTTTCTATTGCCTCTGAGAACCTGCCTACATCCTTCACATTTGTTGGAAATGTATGCACTGGAAAGCAGCCAGAGATACTTTTTGTACAGTTGGGAATGCCACCTGCCAAGGACATATATTTGATGATGAGAGGCCACCTCACTCATTCCAATGGGAGATCCAGTCCTGTTTGAGGCAGATGGTACACTTTGCATAATGATACAACCAGCCTATACCTTTATGTTCTTTAGGTTCTATACTGGTAAGAAAACAGAGTGTTTATTTTTTTCAGGTAAAGTTCAAGGAAAACATAAGCACTATAATTTCGTAATACTTTGTCTCAAACAGCATACTGTTTTAATCACTATAAGTGGGCTGTTACAGAATAAATTAAAGTAGCATATAGAGCAGATAGACAAGAGCTTTCAGCAGTGTATATTGATAGAGGGAGGCAGCATTCTTTTGAGTGAAAAACTGGCTTTAGATGTATGCAAAACTATTCTTCTTTTTGCCTTTGAGATGTTGGAGGGATGGTATACATAAGTTAAAGCTGCATAGGCACATCCATCATCACCTAATACATACTTTCCTGTTTTTCATATACTGGGAACAAGTTTCCTTCCTTCAGAGCAACATGTTAATAATATTTGAAAATAGTGAGGAGTAAATGTCCCTGGTTTGGTGACTTTTACTAACCTGCTTAAAGATTGATGTTCAGTTGTAATTTCAGTGCAAATCCATCAAATCACATTCCCCTTTGGAAGTAGCAAGATCTGACCTGACCCTTTCCCAAATCAAGTGGTAACATTATTTTATTTTTCATTAACAGGATGGGGAAATGTAAACTGTCACATGGCATTTGTACCTAGATTAGTGGCAATCTATCTTCCAACTTCCAGAACATTATCCACCCAGAAAAAGTTTGATTTTTTTTTTTATTTTCAAAGTACTTGAGAATTTGGTGGAGATCACTTCTGTCAGGAGCAAAGGGTGCTGAATCCCCCTATTTTCATTATACTCCTGCCCATCATTCTTTATTTTTGCATACTGTGTAAACTTCCACATCTTAAAAAAACACACACCTCACTAAGGGATGAGTAAATGCATTATAGAAAAAAGAAAAGAAGAACCATGCTGGATCAGATCAAAGGCCTAAAAAGTCTAGCATTCTGTTCTCACAGTGCCCAATCAGATAATAATAATAATAATAATAATAATAATAATAATAATCATAATAATAATTTATTTCTAGTCCGCCTCTCTGAACAAGCAATCGGGGCAGATTACAACGAGTTAAAAACAGTTACAGTTAAAATATCCCATCCTTTCCCTTACCACCCCCCCTAAAAAAAAATTAAATCGCAATACAGCTAAAACATAGAATAGCTAAAATAGGGAATAAAAAACAGCAGCAGGGAAAACGGACCTAAGGCCTAGGTCACCTAGGAATAAGGTACAAGGGAAGGAAAGCTGGAAAAAAGACGATTCTAGGGCCTAAGGTTAGGCTCAGGATTGGAGCTGGGAGATATTCACATTCTCTGGGAAGGCCTGCCGGAAGAGGTGCGTCTTCAGGGCTTTTTTGAAGCCTTCTAGGGATGAAATGAGACACATCTCATCCGGCAGGTCGTTCCACAACTTGGGGGCGACAGCTAAAAAAGCCCTCTGGGAGGTCTGCACCAACCTTGCCTTCATGGGCTGTAGCAGGCTCCTCCCAGAGGACCGAAGTGTGCGGGGAGGTTCATATGGAAGGAGATGGTCCCTTAGATAAGATGTACCCAAGCCATGTAGGGCTTTGAAGGTTAAAACTAACTCCTTGTACTGTGCCCGGAAACTGGTTGGCAGCCAGTGGAGGGCTTTTAGCACAGGAGTAATGTGCTCTCTCCTAGCTGTACCAGCAAGAAGCCTGGCTGCCATATTTTGGACCAGTTGAAGTTTCCGGATTTGGCTATGGTAAGCCCACAAGTAGGACAAGTAGGACATGGAGACAATAATACTTTACTATTTGTGTTACCCAGTGACATATACAGATACATATTATCTTTGATGCTTTCATTGTTGTTGTTCAATGGCATCAACTTCGATTTATGCTGACCCTATAAGTGAGAGACCTCTTGGACTGCATCCATATTGCAGAAACAATCCAGGGTGATACCACTTTAACTTTAATGGCTTGATGCTGTGGAATTCTTGGAACTGTAGTTTGTAGCTCTCTAGTGCCCAGAGCCCGTTTCTTCTTAGATTTCCATTTCTGAGTAAAACACTGTATTATTATCTGATTCAAAATGTTCCTGCATAGCAGGGTTTGGACTTGATGCTCCTTGAGGTCTCTTCCAACTCTTTGATTCTGTTTCTGCAGTACAGATGTGGCCCAAGTCTAGCATCTCCTGATTCATGCTTCCTACATTCCACATTCTTATAATACGTGTTGAGCAGCTTTAGAATATAGTTCACTTCTGAGCATATCAACAGCTGAAAGTAATTTTGGCTTGCTTCAAATTGCATTATTAGCCACAGCGCTATTAGTAGTTGACATCTGCTGTACCCCAGTAGGTTGTTGAGTGCTTCTGACCTGGAACTCTCATCTTCTGACACTATCTCTTCATTTTTGATTGTCTCATCATAGGATTGGCATGGTAAAAGACACTGAAAGGTGATTTTCTATGCCTCCTTCTGTGCAATACTAAGAGGTGTCAGCTATAATGCCACTACTGTTGTCTCTGAGAAATCCTCTGCTACTATCACCTCCACTACTGCTGGTGAACAGTAATACCCAAACGTTTAGTCTGGCTCTTCAGCAAAAGCCTGACTGACATGGGAGACCATATTGGCAGCACTGGTTCCATCAGCATAGGAGATTATTGCACAAAGGAGGCAAGTGTCCTTCTCCTGTCATTAAATTGTGTTAATCACACAATCCCCTGTGTGCTTAACCTATTCTTCTCATGTCTGTTAAGAGTAATGGACCCTTCATTTGGTATCAACAGGATTTTCTGTTAATACCAAATTACGCATCCATTACTGTTTACGGACGGAAGAAGAACGGAAGAAGAGCATGGGCATGTGATAATTTTTGCCTCGATCATGTAATTAACATGATTTAATGATGGAAGGAGGACATTTTCCTCCCATGTGATAAAGTTCATGGCCTTTTGGCTCAAAGAAGCACACTGTCCCACCACCATGCAAAGACCATGCCATGGTGGAACTTGTATAATATAGACCTCATGACTGCTAGCCATTGATAGAAATATTCTCTGATAAGAAGCTACTATATACCTTCTAGATCTGGAGCAAGTAAGTTCTAGCAATCTAGACCAAACCCTAGGTCAAGGTGCATACAATTACTCGATGGTACTATCTTTGCATGGTGGTGGCATTGTGGAGCTTGTGAGACAAAAGGTTATTGTTACACTGTAACTCTCATGACCCTTAGCTACATTTCCAATGACAACTGCAGATCAGAGTTGCAGTCCAACAACATTTGGAAGAACAGACAGGCACCCTCTGGTGTATATATTTATTTATGTATACATATGTGCACAATAATACATAGCATCAATGGGATCATTTATGTTTGCAAGAGATAATTACATTTAATATTCTGTATGACAATGACGATGAAGATGACAAGTCAGCCTGAAAGCTCATAGACAGAGATGTAATAATATATTAGTATTAATGTTAATATTAATCTGGACTAGTTCTATGTAAAAGCTTAACTCTGGAGGTAGTTGAAGAATTTCACTAAAAAAGAGTGACCTCTTGCATATTTCCTTTACTTTTTGTTTTCAGGAAGTGTCATCATCTTTATTTTTTGCAGATTCATTAGACTACCTTTTATATGTAATTATTTAAAACCATTTTATTATCATTCTGAGTAATCAAAATAACATTTCTCTGTCAGCATCTAAAGAATAGATGCTGACATTTATTTTAAAAATTTCTTAATAAAATGTTATTGTAGTCATGTTCAAGTTTAATGTGACTGTTCTACCATGACTTAATTGTTGGGAACAGTTAAGTCCTTTTTCATCTGATGGACATGAACAGTTGGATATAACTTATGGCAAAACTAGATTCTCAAGTAACTTTAATTTTAGCATGGGTTCTTTTTAAAAGAATTATTTTTTTAGTTTAGAACTTTAGCCATTAACATGAAGCAACCTTTTCCCTATCTTGACAGTATGACAAATCTTTACATTTCAAGTCTATTTTTAAAGAGAGTCAGACTCATACAGAGCAACTGATCTTTATTTCAGTGGGAACTGATAATCGCCAGCTATGTAACTCCTTCCTATTTTCATACAAAGGAGGAGGAGAGAATCATAGAATCATAGAGTTGGAAGAGACCACAAGGGCCATCCAGTCCAACCCCCTGCCATGCAGGAACTCCCAGTCAAAGCATCCCCGACAGATGGCCATCCAGCCTCTGTTTAAAGACCTCCAAGGATGGAGACTCCACTACACTCCAAGGGAGTGTGTTCCACTGTCGAACAGCCCTTACTGTCAGGAAGTTCCTCCTAACGTTGAGATGGAATCTTTTTTCCTGCAATTTGTATCCATTGTTCCGTGTTCTAGTCTCTGCAGCAGCAGAAAACAAGCTTGCTCCCTCCTCAATATGACATCCCTTCAAATATTTGAACAGGGCTATCATATCACCTCTTAACCTTCTCTTCTCCAGGCTAAACATCCCCAGATCCCTAAGTCGTTCCTCATAGGGCATGGTTTCCAGACCCTTCACCATCTTAGTTGCCCTTCTTTGGACCCACTCCAGTTTCTCCAAGGTAAAAGAAATGCAGAGAGGAGAGAGGAGAAACAAGGTAAAAGAAATGCAGAGAGGAGAGAGATGTAGCTATTTTATAATGTATGGAGTAGAAACTTCGGCCAATGAATGGCTAAGCTGATCTTGCAAAAATTGTACCCCAAAAATTGTACTTTAGCTGCTCAGAGGATGGACAGCACCAGAATATTCACAGGCTAACAAGTATGAGAAAAGGAAATGGATAACTTCAGATGAGGCGAATCCCTTCTGTGGGGACTGCAAAGACTAAAACAAAAGGAAAGATGAGAGGGTCCTTAATATAGGGAGTTAAACACCACTGACAAAAGAGACAAGCAGAAAAGCAGAAGCAGCATAGGGCCACACAAAGTTTGAGAGAGATAAAGAAAATAGAGGGGCTACTAGGGGGAAAAACCCAGCTACAGAGGTAGAGAAAGGTTGGACAGAATCTTAATTTTACATATAGGTTTAAAGTTAAATTAACTAGACAGTTCCTTGACTGTACATTTACAACATAAAAGAAAATGAAACAAAATATTCAGGGGATAATGCTTTTCAGAAGTGCTGGTATTGCCATTAGGAAGTGTGAGTTATCAGAGACAAAATAATATCCTAAATAAAAGGTCCAGCTCATTCAATGGGGTTGTCATTCAGTGCAAACAACCAATATCTTCTATTCACAAACTTCCGAGTATAATAAATAATAATATGGTAGATGTTCAGTAGGTTTGAAATGAATAAACTTGATAAATTCCTATCCATTCTCTATTGATCGTTTCCAGATGCATTATGTAAACCAAAAACAATGTACTTGGAAAGAGAAGCCTGTAGTATTCACCCAGAGAAAATGAAAGCCTTTGCAATCTTGTTCAAATCAGATTTGGGCTATTCCTATTTGTGCCCAATGAGACTTCCTTCAGATTAAATGCAGGCTTGTGGTATTATAGCTAAAAAGTGATAAATATGTCTGTTTGCCAGCATGTGCTTTGTGGACCAGTCATATTGTGTATATTTTGGATTCCATCATTTTATTTGGAATGGCTATTCAACAATTTATTGCCAGCTTTGTAAGTGTTTTTGAGTGGTGTTTCTTTGCCTTTTCCCCCCTAGTTGCCAAGCACCCAGTCATAAAATGTCATACCTGGATAGGGGGGACCTAGAAGCAGTAGTACATACACTGATAACCTCTTGTTTAGATTTCTGCAATGCGATCTGCATGGGGCTACCTTTGCAACAAGTTCAGAAGCTTCAATTGATCCAGAATGCAGCAGCCAGATTGATCAGGGGGGCCTCTAGGATGAAGCATATTACCCCCATTTTAAAATCTCTTCACTGGCTGCCAATCAGCTTCCGGGCACAATACAAAGTGTTGGTCATTACCTTTAAAGCCCTAAATGGCTTGGGCCCAGGTTGAGGGAACGCCTCTCCCTACATAATCTGCCCCGCACCCTCAGAACATCAGATAAAAAACTGTTAGATTCTGTTTACACGAGACTGACGTCTACTTCTCGTACCACATTTTCAGCGGTGGCCCCAAAACTTTGGAATGATCTGCCAGAAGAGATCCGTTTGATAAACACTCTAGAAGTGTTTAAGAAGGAGCTGAAAACGGATCTCTTCCAGTGGGCATATCCACCAGACCTTGTGTAACATCTCTCTGAACACCTGCACTGACAAAATTTCTTCAATATGCTATAATAACTACTAGATGATAATTATTACTTTACAATACCCCCTCATAAGGTGCAATCTGCAGACTTCTACAATATCAGGTATTCAGAGGGTCAAGATAAGCTGGGGAAAATGTATAAATCTAGATAGTGATACATAGAGATAAGTTAACAACTACAAATCAAAACAAACTTTCTGTCAATTTTTTTAAAAAGGTGACCATTAAAACTTTTGGATACCCCCTCATATTTCTCATTTACAATAGGGCAGAAGAAGGAAATTCCTTTCTGTCGAATTGTACCAGTGCAAAACCCCTTTTCCACACAGTTAACAGTGTTACTGAAAGGACCCTCTTTTATACTTGGCATCCTAGTTAAACAATCACTTTGTGCTATACATTATATTGTGTTTAGACTGTACAGTGCTTGCTTTGGCTGGCACAAACAGTGCACAGAAACTTAGCAGAGTTGGGAAAGGCTTTCTTGGAAATTCATGACCTTCTGCAGTAAACTGAACTGCTCATGACCAGAAAGTATAAGACATATTCTTAGTTTATATAGCCACAGAAGGTTATATTTTATTAGGATCAACTAAAATATCACAAATTCATGAGCAATGTACATTTACATTTAAAAATGAGAAAAGAGAAATGATTGCTTCTTTATCCCAGCAACCTTCAGAGCAACCTAAAATCTGACACTTTGCCTTTGTTAACTTAATTAAATCTGCACAAATCCTTCTGCAATTAAGACTGCTAGAAACAATGTCTTCTCATTTAGAAATAATACCCAGAAACTGAAGTAGAATTCTGGAACATTCAAAAGCTCACAAAACCTTGTGACATTTTAGTACATCCTAATAAATGCCTCAACTGTAGCTTTTTTTATTTAAAAAATAGACCAAAATAATTTCGTATATTTGTTTAAAATGTATCTTTGTATGAGAAGAACCCCTCTACTGTCAGTTGAAACTTTGACATTCCATTCAGCCCTTCAATACCTGTACTGCAGAAAGGATGCCTAAATTGTCTTTGGTCCATTTATTTTCATCGTTATTTATAGACTATTATATGCCTCTTTTCAGCCATGCAAAGGGTTCCCAACATGATTTACAGTGAATAAATTAAAATACAATTAAATTAATTTAAATACAATAAAGTCCAGATCAAACAATCAGAGTGTAATCAACAGGGCTGTTCTGAGCATCTGTAAATGAGCTATACAGTAGCTCAAAATGGAGTCTCTCTCTTTTTTTATGGGCTCAATGGGTTAAGTGATCTTCAGTAAAAGATTTATGGCTAATTTTGTATAATCTGTTTGCCAGATTCAGACCTTGAAGGGGAAGCTTTAAGAATTACCTAATAAACTGTTTTGGTTGTGTGTGTGTGTTTTAATAGAACACTGGAGTGGTGGGTAAAGCAGCAGTGGATGGATTTTTCATATCAATGGTAGTCTGAAACTCAATTGATTAGTTTTACCTAGACCTATATATAATATCAATCGAATGATGAATAAAATGTTGACAAGCCTTTTGACTCCACTTCCTATCACATATTCCCATCATTGTTTCTGAGATATCCTGCATGTTGAACTAAACAACGGCAGTGAGACAAGTTTACTTTATGAGTAGTATTCCAACTCAGTTGAGAATCCTGATCCGCCCTGGGAGACTATGTGGATGTTGTTATTTTGTTCTACATGGCAAACACTGCAAAAAGAGCAATGGGGTCATGAGGATTGCACTAGCAGGCTTATTCCTACTTCCATCATCACCAGGGAGGTAAGGAATATTTATAAATATTCTTGTCCTTCTCCATCAATAGTGTTGATATTCTCCACTGAGAAATTGGCCAGCCACCACAAGAATTTTCAGACATACCACTTTTTGTTTCTGGATTGGGGAAAGAAACATTTGCAAAAACAGGCTTGGTTTTGTGGGGGGAATTTGTACATCTCCACCCATCCCCCATGGAAAACTGTATTTCCACAAACCATGGTGTTCTGTTTGTGTTTGTTTGTTTGTTTTTTTGGGACGGTCTTTAAAAAAATCCTACAGTGGAAATAAATCATTATAAAAGTCAAAAATGTTTCCACAATCTCACCCAGCAATGAGAAAAACCTCTTGCTCTTGTTTAAAAGTTTAAAATGAGTGAAGGTTTAGATTCCTACATTACACAGTAGGAATTACTGTATGCTGGTGAAGGTGAGGATTGGGTAGGAATTGTTAATACAGGTAACTGTTAGAGTCTCAGCTTGCTAATACATATTATGCAAGAAAAAGAAACAGTTTGGCCCTTGTGATTTAATGGTAATTCAGCCATTTATAGCAGACCTGCACAACTGTTGAATTGCCAAGCAGAATTCTTCCATTATCCATGTATGAAAGATCTAAAACAGGTAGTCTACATTTGGTTAGTGGGCTAGGAATTATGCAGACCTGATTTACAACAGTGTGATTAATATTTTCTGTGCTACTTACCATTCCAAAAATGGTACAGCCCAATCCCTATATAATTTAGTGACCTTTGTTCATACCACACACACACATTAAAAATTGCTCTGTGAATTTACCTTTTCACCTACCAAGTCTGGCAGCTCTAAATGTTTATTCCTTTTTCACTCCTTAATCACTTCAATGTGTCCAATCCTCCTCAAATTATTTATGAACATTTTTAAAACCTCTCCCATCTTGCTGAATCTCAGTTTCTTCTTCCTTCAACATCTTTGGATCAAACATTCATGAAGTTCTATCCCACTCCCTACTGTGAGGCTCATAAACAGTAGGAATCCTGCTGTATAAGTATGCATAAGTCAAAGGTTCTGTTGCAAAATAGGATAAAATCTATTTCATACTTCTAGAGTTGGCACCACTTTTTAAAAACAACAAAAATTACAACAACAGAGATTAGGTACAATGACAGATAATTCAATAAATCATAGCCTTTCCAGGGATTAAAATTTATATGTTATGATGTCCAGAATTTCTACCTGTAGACTAACTTTTTCCCAACAAGGATTGATAGTAACTTAATTTCTAGCAATAATTTCTTAAGTATCTTGCATTTTAGCAATTTTTTGTTATCGTTGTGGTGTGCCTTCAAGTCACTTCATGGCAAGATTTTCGTGGCAAGATTTGTTTAGGAGAGGTTTGCCACTGATTTCTGAGAGCATGTGACTTGCCCAATGATGAGAGCATGTGACTTGCACAAGATCACCCAATGGGTCTCATGGCCAAGCAGGGAATTGAGCAGTAGCACAGTGCAGATAAGCCTCAAACAGTGGGAATTCAATGATTAACAGCGTATGGGATAGATATGTTTAGATCAGTCTATTTCTGGCCAGTCTCACTTTCATATGTGTTCATTTGTTAGTGTATTTGTGACAAGATAGTGGATGAATCAGGGCTGCCTATACAGCATGGTCTTCAAAACTTTAACAAAAGCAATAAGTTATGGATGGTGACAGACAGAAGCACCAAAAGTTGGCATCACACATGGGTGCTACTCACATTCTGCACTGTTTGGAGCATAGGACCAACAGCTGCTGCTTTGACAATGAAGTTTAGATGGAAGGAATAAAAGGGGAAAGTGAGAAATAAATAGAACATTGGGGTTAAGGAGGAAGAAGAGCCAGCCAAACCTCTGCTGCCTGGGAGAGGATAGTGGAGATGGGACTGAATTAGAAGAGCCAAGGGGAAAATGAAGGAAGGCAAGGATGATGAGAGGCAGGAAGAAAAAGCAAAGAGGAACAGAGTGGAGGAGCCAGAGACAGCAGAGTCTCAGAGAAGGGAAGAGAGCAAAACCAGGGTTCCTCTCTGGTGTCAAATCAGCAGTCTCTATAACCTCCAGGCCCTTTACCAATTACATACAGATGCATCTTAACAAAACCCTATCCAACGAATTTCTATTGAAATGTTTGTAACTGAATTGCTATAATTCTCAAAACTGACAGCATAATTTAAGAAGATACCCTCGTGTTTGAACAGCAAATTGATATTTTCTGGGGTTTCATCTGCAGTGCAGAAATAATGAAGTTTGACATCACTTTAACTGCTGTGGCTCAGTGCTATGAAATTCTAGAATTTGTTGTTTTCCAAGATATTTGGTCGCCTCTGTAGAAAGCTCTGGTGCCGCAACAAATCACAGGATTCCAAAGTATTCAGCCATAGCAGTAAAAGTGGTGTCAATGTGCATTATTTCTGCAGCACAAATTAGACCTGGATTGCATGAGAAGAAACGTTTTGAAATATCAAGTTAGAAAATCATAGCTCTAAAAGTGTTTACTAAGGAGCAAGTCCTGCTGGTTTTAGAGAGACCTGCAATCTAAACCCACACAAATTTATTCAGAAATGAGTTATTAATTTTAATGTACCCTGTTTTGGGATAAGGTCCAAACTAGATATGACAGTATTCATGCCTTTAGCCTTAGTGGATCCTGAAAACAATCACAACAATGTAGAGCAGGGACAAAAAGGACAACTTTAAGATTTTGTTTAGATCATGGTACAGGTCCAGCCTCTTCATCAGTCCTATGATGGCATTTCCCCCCCAAAATCATCATCATGTTCTTCAGAGATTAAAAAAAAAACCCCCAAATAATGTTTTGACATTTGTATGCTGTGTCAGGGTGATCAATATGTTGTATGGTAGTTACTAGCATTCCTCTATATTTGGTTAAGGCTGATGGGAATTTCTGTCCAACAGCCAAATAATGGGCTTCTCTACACTTATTGAAAGACACTTAAAAGGTTATACTTACCTGGGAGTAAATATTCAATGGGATTTTCTCACCTGTACTGTACAGTACATGGAAATATATCTCATGTACATCCATCAGTGGGTTTTTCACTCATGTAGAGTAAACCTGCATAGGATTAAGTTGAAGTTGAAATCCTATGACATTCCAAACAGAGTTAGGCTATCAATGGCCAGTCATGATGTTATATGCTGCAATCATGGATTAGAGACAGAATGCTCCTGAATTTCAGGTGGTAGGAAATAGTAGTAGAAGAGGGTTTATTGTGGGTTCCCATAGCTAAGTGGCTGGCTCCTGTGGCAAACAGGATGCTAAAATAGGCAGGCCTTCAGTCTGATATGGGAAGCATTTGTATACTGATTCATCTATTAGTCTTAAGAATCCAGTGGTTTCAGGCTGTTATACTATTATGCAAATATTTATTATAGTTACTTATTGATACATTTCATTCATCCTGAGTACTCCAGAATGGACATTTGTCATTAATTTCCTGTGTATGCATTGACAAGATCTTTTATCTAAGAAGACATATACATTTGTTAGTTGTTACCAATAACACCATTTGTATTGGTGTATTTTGTGCAGTATTTTCTTTGAAAGACTAGAAAATTCCTACTTATCAGTAAATATTAATGATTTCAGTCTAATTCATGTTAGAGTACCTTAGAATATTCATCTATTGTTCTGTTCCTTTTATAATCATATTGTTAATGTTAATTGCCATTTTAATTGTTGAGAGTTAAGATTAGTAAGCATTGTAAGAGATCTCAAGACGTGGAATGATTGATGCCTTTTAACCTAAATGTGCTATATAGTGGCCACCAAGGAGTGACAGCCATAATAGGAGCTGGTTTAAATCATCTCAGACCAATTAGTCTGTCCGTCTTGCCAATTCTGCTTAGGTTTCCAGATGCTCAGGCAAAGGTCTTGCTTGGTTTACCAAGTGAGATCAATTAAGGGAAAATACAATGAACTTTAGATGCAACCTCATGAGCACAAACAATATGCTTCAGAACTAGATAAATCCCTCCTAAAACTCTCTTGATCATGGAATATCTCCCAAATTGAATACAGTACTTTGGCTGCTGCAAATATTAAAGCAAATTAAAGTGGGAGGAAAAATCTTGTGATATAAAGTAAAATAATGTAGAAAGCTGATAAGAGATAGTTAAGTTCCCAAAATTTTTAATAACTGAAAAAGGAAGGAATTTGTGTTGTGCTTTCCACATCTTTGTGTTATCCTGTATAATTTTGATAATATAAAAGAAATCTGCCTTGAGGTGCCAAAAAGTGTAACACTATGGGCCGGTATTAAAGCAGTGGTCTGGACCACCCAAAATGTTCTGCAGTAGTTGCTACTGCTGTTTTGCAACAACTGGGTGTGTACAAAGTTCATGTTGGGTGGTTTTATAGAACATAAAGAATGTGATCCTCAAGCCATCTTTGTAAAATATTCTCCACCAGTTTTGGTGTGGCTTGTTCTTTACCGTGTGGTTGTAGAATCCTAGCCAAGAATGCTTTAAATAAATCTCTTCACATGTAATTTATCCAAGTATTTATGAGTCAAATTTACAGTTACTTGGAGAGAGAGAGAAAGTAAGAGCAGTGACAGTTGGTAGCTTCTATGTCAGTGGGCCAGTGAATCTGCTCTTAGTTTTAATGTAACAGAGGTATTCAAAGTGCTGAATCGTATCTTCCAAATAATTTCAAGGTAAAGCATGCCAATGCAGTCCCAATTTAAAATAATCTTTTTGTCTTATTAATGTAATTTAATGTTTATTTCCTGCACTTTAAGGATATCCCAGTACCCACATGGCCAGAAGGAGTAGCAGTGTCCCTGCATGAATACCCCTCCATACAATCTACAATCAATGACAACCACCACAACAAGTTGACAAAATGCAGGCTGACTAGCACCTTTGCCTGATGAAGCCACCTGGATGTAATTGTTCTTTGCTATATGGCCATCACAGCTACACCTGGAAATGTTTTCTGGATATGAAAATACCACATTGTAGCCTCTACAGGGGTGGAGAATCTTAAAAAAAGAACCAATGGACTGGGACTTTACTATTTGAGGTTCCTACCTCCAACAAAGGTAAAACATTTTTTTTCCTTTTAAACTAAGATTGCATTGACATATTTTGTCTTAAAAACACCTAAAGTTTTTCTTGATGCATAAACATGGAGGCTTCCTGAGAAATTCAGTATTCTCTTCCTTCCAAAGTCACTTGTAGCCTCACAAATGATTTGAGACAAACTGGATCTCAAAGGCAGTAGCATCATTTTCTTGCTAATGGAATTTAAAATGTACTTTCTGGACTTTAAGAATCTCCCAGTACTCACATGGCCAGAAGGAGGAGGGACCTGACTGCCTGAATACCCCTCCATACCATCTGAACTGAGGACAACAATCACATCTTGACAAAATTTAGACCTATGACTAACATTGTCACATTTTTCCTTTCTCTTGTGTGATTTTAACACCTTTACCTGATGAAGAAGCCAGAGGAACTTTGAAAGCTTTCAACATGTATATTACACATTTTGGTTGACCCAATAAAAGTATTGTTTTCTGGATTTGGGATGCTATCATACTTTGCTTTATGGCCAAGATGGCTGCCCCTTGATAAGGTTTATCATAGTTTCCTTTTGTGTTCTTACATAGTACAAGACATGCCTTTATCATACAGTAGATACACTCTTAACAAGGAATTGATACTCAAATAGGAAGCTCTTGTATGAAGTGATCGTCTGAGAAAAGAGGCTTAAAGCCTTCCAATAACCCTATACAAGATTCCAGTACTTCCTTTAATCTAATCATTGTAGTAAATCAGCTAACAATCCAATTTTATGCAACTCTACTCAAGTGGGACTTACCACCAGCCCAGGTAAGTGGAAACAGGATTATTTCCTAAGTGTCTAATGCAGTAGTGGTTAACCAAGAATCTTAAAGTGCTTTACAATTTACACAAAGTGTCTTGAGTCTTGTGATTCCATTAGGTGGATATTATTTACACCCTCTCTCAAATGCAGGTATCTTGAATGTCATTCCTGGTTTTTCAGTCTTTGTTTAAGTCTTTCAGCATAAGCTATAACCACCCAATAATGTAGTTTGGGTTTGAAGGGAGTGGATGCTTTCAGCTGTTACGTATTACAATTAGACTCCAGATATCTCTAAAGCTGACATATAACAGTCAGTGTATTCATGTCCTAAGCATATTTATGTGGTAGAGAAAGGAGAACTCTCATAACACGCTCCAGACCAATTTATTATTTTTTTTCATGTGATTTCATGGATTTCAGTCCACTTCTTCAGATGCACTGAGGAGTCAGCTTTAAAACCAAAGATATATTAGCAGTTTTACACTTGTGAGGGTGGGATCACAGTGTAATAGGAAACAGAAAGAAGCAATTTGTGACAGTTGGGCATAAACTCTCAGACAGATGATACAAGCCTGTAAAGCTGGTTCTCAGGTGTAAAACAAAGAAATCTGATTATTGAGTCAGTTCCCTTGAAGTCAAGAGGTTTTGCTATGAAGAATTCTTTTATTACATGCATAATTGTGATTCCAGAAGAAAAACAATGCAGAATGAACTCAGTTGGATTTGCTCTGAGCGACTATAGTGCATGATGCATGAATCATTATTAACCCATTATTTTTCTTATACCAGCCTTCCAGGCCTTGGAAAGAAAATGAAGACCTTGGGAGAGCTTTTTTGAGCACAGTTACTATCTGCTTTTTTACACTAGGGGGCAAACAGGATTTAAACGGGAGTTAAACAGGAAATGTCCTGTGATAAACATTATCTAGTGTGATAAAGCAGTATGTAGTTGTTGCTTGAATAGGTGTTGTAGTCCATTGAGCCCTTGGACTCTCAGAATATCTCTGTTTCTCAGCTTGACAACATCCTTCTATTGCCCTTCTGTTCCACAAGGACATGACACCCGGCAGGTGATCAGGTTGGGCATCTTGAGTGCTGAGCCTCTGGAAATATTTCCTCTTCACTTACACAGTTCTGCTGCTTCCGGCTGAGGATTACCTTGCCCAAAAGAGCATGTCCCAAGTGTAACAGATACAGAAGAAGAGCAAATCTATCTCCTGTCTTAGTTTGGATTCTACAGACAGGTATTGCATTACATGCAAACTGAGAACACCCCATCATCCAACAAGTGCACTCCTTATTACACACATTATGAAACATGAGAAGTTGGGCCTGCAAATGAGAGTAGCTTCAAAGATTTAGATAACTAAATAAAAAGCACTGCTATGCCACAGCTCAAAACCTGAGCTGGGTGGGCTTTGTATGGAACTGGCGATCTTTTTAATTTTTACATTCCCAAACTTTACCAGGTGCCTAAGGCTTGAGCAAATGAGGGCTAAAAAGCACATGTACCAGACCAGATGCTTTGGGACCCTCACCCTTTTCCACTGGGGTGCATTGACACTGGAGAAACAATGCAGCCTGACACCACTTTCCATGGCTCTGTCTTGCAGAATCCTGGGATCAGTAGCTTTGTGAGGCACCAGCACTCACAGAGAAGACCTACAATCAAAAGATATAGCCATGTTAGTCTGTAGAATCAGTACACAGAGAGATCTTGTAGCACCTTGGAGACTGACTGAAAGAAATAAATTGGCAGCCTGAGCTTTGGTAGATGCATCTGAGGAAGTAGATTGAAGTCTGCCAAAGCTCAGGCTGCCAATTTCTTTCTTTCAGATGCATCTGAGGAAGTAGACTACCAAAGCTCAGGCTGCCCATTTCTTACTTTCAGATTCACCTGAGGAAGTAGACTGAAGTCTACCAAAGCTCAGGGTGCTCATTTCTTTCTTTCATTCAGTCTCAAAGGTGCTACAAGATCTCTCTACACAGAGAAGAACAAGTAAAAGTAGAAGTCCTAGGAAGATTCCCATAGGATGGAGCCCCAGCACTGAAAGTGGAGGTGCACCTCAGGAGGACTCTGGCAGACCCAATTTCCAAGGCAAAGCTGAAGATACACAAGGAGGAGGATGTGCTTAGTTGTGATGGTGGGTGTGTTGATTGTCTTAGGTTTATTGAAGGGAGTGCTTTTAAGTCCAAGGGACTGCTAAATTATTCATACAACCTGTGCAATCTGCTCTGAGAGAATGGCTCCTTGGGGGGCATTGATGGGAAGAAAAAGGCACTCTCATCTCCCCCCACTGTAGCCCCTGTGATGGATGGGGAGTCTCTTGATGGCTTTCCCCTTCTCTCCTTGGCTGGCTCTCTTTGGAAGGCACTCCTTCCTCCCTCCTTCCCTCATCCTGGCACCTGTTCCCCCAGATCCTGGGAGGAGAGGCTTTGACAGCTGGGAGTGCCTTCTCCTCCTCCTCCTGGACTGAAGCACCAGACTTCATCAGAGCCGCTCCTTCTCAAACTTTGACAGGCGTGGATGGGTGGCTTCCTGCCCCTGCCTCCAGAGCCAGAGCAGAGAGCCAGCCTTCTCCCCTCTCCTCTCTCTGCCTGCTAGGAGCCAGGAGCTGCTGGCTGGGCGATGGCTGAAGCAGGAGGGCATCCCGAGGAAGAGGCAGCTGTGGATGAGTTCAATGACATTATCAAGAGCAGATCTGGTAGGAGAAAGATGGGCAAAGCCTGGGCTTGGGACCCCTGGGGGGACTTGTGTCAGCGCTTGCCATTCCTGTCAAGGAGTTGTGTGGCTGTTTTTTTCTGCCTGGGCTCAGAAGTTGCTCTTTGGGAAAGTTTGGCTCTCCCTGCCAGCTGCAAAGATGGGCATCTGCCAACTTGGGCTCTTTCTTCCATTCTGCCAGGGATCTGGGAAAGGGTCTTTATTTATGTTCTGGTGTTTTTGTCCTTTCCAGCCACTGTCCTCCTCCTGTGACATGAAAAAGATTTCCAGTCTAGTTGCATGGGAGTTTCTTTCTTTTTACTGGTTTTTGCACACACACACACACACACAGACATCAGTGGGAATGTTGCTCAGCTCTGGCAAATGAAGAGCTGATGTTTTGCTTAGCTTTCCTCGAAAGAAAGCCTGCTTGCACATGAGAGGAAAGCAATCCTTCATAAGGATATTAAAAGAATGTAAACGTATAAAAACTTTTAAAAAAGAAATGTGTACATCATGAATGCTTTGGTTTCTGTGCGTAGAAAAGAGTTGTTTTTAATGTTAGAAAGAGCAGGCTTTGTGGCAAACTTTTTTCCACTCCTCCTTGAAGTGCCACAAGGGTCTTCAGGTTTTAATAAACTCATATGATTGCAATGCTGTTTGTAACTGGCAATGGAGGTGGGGGGAGGCCATTAAAGCTGTAAATGGAAGCAGCTGCAAAGCTGCTCCAGTGGATAAAGTTTCAGTTGCCTAGGCTGCCTCTCTGCCCTTAGCCTTGGAAAGGAATCAATTCACGGGCAATGCAGGTATTTATAGTTCATTCAGAATTCATTTTTAAGGGGGGGGGGGGAAATACATATAAGGTGGCTAGGGTATTGGATTATGTTGGAAATGTTCTGCATTTGACAAGTAGAACAGAAAGGAGATTAATGGGGTTGCCTTTCTAGCCCACTTAGACATATGCCTGGGTTTACCATGGGGGAGTATTTTTTTTTTCACATATCAAAACTAAAATATATATAAATAAAGTAAAACAGCTTGGAGATCATCATGATCAATGAAGCCAAGGAGACTAAAGGAAGTCTAGGCAACTGAAACGTTATCCATCAATCCAGTCCCAGGCCTACTTTATATAGGATGCTGGACTTGTGGTTTAAGAGAAAATGAACAGTTCTGTGGTACTCCATGACCCTGGTGTTGCTTTTAAGGCCAGCTTATATTGCTGTGGTGGTATCTCATGGATTCATAGACTGAGTAGAATCATATTAGCATATTAATGCTGTCCAAGTCACACTTGAGGAAAGGATCTTGTTTAAATGTCAACATGGCCATGTGAAATTCCACAGAGACAGGGTTAGCATCATGTTTACTTCAGACATGTGTTTTTGGAAACATTTTCTTGTTGTTAAGTTGAGAAGATTCCAATGCCCAGTTGGAATGGATATTAGATTGTCCCCTGCTGAACAGCATCAGGCCCCTTCCTCCACCCAAGGCAGCCATACTGAATTCTTCTTAGATATCTAATGGCTTGCATTTACCATCAAAATTCAGAAATTGTAGGTACAGAAGAATCTGTCCCACAAATTAGTGACGTCAATCTTCAGTTATTTCACTTGGGCACACCATGATAAAATATTACTGTAGTTTTTTCCTCAATATGGGGGGGGGACCAAATATCTTTTGTGCAGTTCCCTATCCTATGTTTGAGTGTTCTGAGGGATTTTGAAAGATTTTTTCTTGTACAGAAAAATGTATACGTTTCATGCACCACCACCCCCCCCCCCCCCCCCCCCCCGCAATCCAACATTTCCTGCATAGGAAACTGTTCCCTGTGCACAAAACCCAGTTTCGGTGTGAAAAATGTTTTTTTTATTTTTTTTATTTTTTTTATTTTTTTTGCACACACAAAAATCTATGTGTTTCCCTCTACAGAAATATCTTCCAGAACACTTCAGGCATTTGGAATACTAGGAAAAAACAGCACAGAAGTCTTGCTGCTCCATTATTTCTAACAGGGTTTCCCTACTGCCAGTAAACTCATTTTTTGACTGGCAAAGGATTAAGAGAAAATATTCTTTACATTCCTATCCTATCCAGAGAAAGAAGAAATCTTATTAGTGATGCAGCCCTTCAGCTGGGACCCCAGACTAGGCATCCCTCAGAGCGTCCATTCGCATATACAATGTTGTTTCAGCTACTTTTTAGATCTTCTACATCAGGTCATAGTTTCCATGTTACTGGGACTGGAACTCAGTTCCAGGTCCCCACTAACATGGGAGCCACCAACTGCCAATGCAGGTCAGTAGAGGAAGGAAGTGAAGAAAACATGGCTGGAGTATCCATTCCTTTCTCTACCCAAGTACAACAATGAATGCCTGAAGAACTGAATATACTATCCATCAGTGATAATTCTGATAGGATAAATGGACTCTGAGCCTCAATACTGCAAAGAGCACAGCCTAATTGAACTATTGCATTGGTAGTCTGGTGTTAGGCTTTATTCACCATCACTAAAAATAAGTTTTATTATTAAAACATATAAAGCAGCAAGCAGATTAATAACTGCTTTATCACACTAGGGGGCAAACAGGATTTAAACGAGAGCTAAACAAGAGTTAAACAGGAGATACCCTATGTTTATCACAGGACACTTCCTGTATAACTCTCGTTTAACTCTCGTTTAAATCCTAGGGTGATAAAGCAGTAAGACAAGTAAAATTTCTTAAGGTTTCAAATCTATGCACATTTAGAAGTAAGCCCTCACTAAGCAACATTGACTTTACTTCTGAATGTATGATGTTGGTGGATGTTTGTGGGGTATGGAATGTGTATTTCTCCAGATGCTGATGGATTGCAACTCCCATTAGCCCTGCAGCCAGTGAAATCCATGGCAGGAGTTCTAGTAGTCTAATAGCATTTGGAGAGCCCATATACTTCTCATCTCTTCTTTAAAATTTATATTGGCAATATCCAGATTTGGCAAGCCTAGAATTAATGCAGGAATTAAGTTCCCATAAAGCTCTTCATTCGTGGAAGCTTTTTTTGTTTGGAAGCTCAGTGTCTCACATGTATTTCTTTCCTTTCTTTCCTGCTAAAAGTTTGCACTGAGGTTATCTCTTACAGTGAAGAATGGCAGAGGTCCTGTATCACTGGAGTGGGTGTTTTGTTCTTTTAAATCTCTGTAACTGAAACTTTTGTAGTGACAAGCTGTGTCCCTGCAGATTGGAAAAGATGGTCAAAGAGAAGACTGTTGTTTTTGTTTCTTTCTAGTACAGCTTTCTGCTCCAGTTACCTATCACTTGCTCAGATTGTCTCAGAAAATGTTTAATTTTGAGGTTTAGGCATATTTCTGTGACTCTCAATGTGGAAAGGAAGGAATGATGATAAAGGAAACCTGTTAAAAATTGTAGTAAAATAAGAGTAGCTTGGTCCTCAGAAGGAATGCCAGTTTACTACAAGCTGGAAAGAATTTAGAAAACAGTTCATTGGTGGGTGTAGATGGGAGTGTGAAAGAATGTCAGATGATTCAACAGTCATTTCCAGTCACTATTTTGGGGAAAATATCTTCAGGGAGTGATTCATTTTCTTTTTAAGTTTTTAAACATTGCTTATGGACTAGTTATGCCTTCTTTCTTTCTTTCCACCCAGAAAGCATGTGACATCAAAGGGAAGGTAATATGCAGAAATAACATTTGGATTCAAACCTGGGGAGAGTTGAATTGTTCAGTTTTGGTACATCTCTCACTCGGCTTGTTTCAAATATCAGGCCTCTGAAGTTATTATGAAAAATGATTATCTGATCAAAAATGAACTGAAAGAGCACCCACCCCTACTGTCAGGATTCCTTACTAGCTTTAGAATTTGATAGGCTGATTTGGAAAACTTCTGATTTGTAGCTGTGATCCACTGTCTGCGTGTTGGACAGAGAACAGTACACATAAGAGTTGTTGTCATTCCTCAGGAGAGCCTGTTTCCTCAGGGTGTTTGTTGGCATGGGCTGTGTTAAGAAGTAGGAGATGTATGTTGTGATCAAGTGATCCCCCAGCTGACCTTAAATGACTTTATTCCTCTGTTCTCTGAAACTCTTTATTTGCACTTGGGTAGATGGCAGTAGAAATGATTGTTGCATTTCTGTAACTGTAGGCTAATAAAAAGAAAACCAAAGGCACATAAAAGAGGTTTTTACAGTTTCCCCCTGTGAATTGGTACAGAGTGTAACCATAATATGAATATTTATTTTGAAGTCAGAGAGTCTGGGAAGCAGCTTTAGATATTGTATTGCATCTGGAATAACTCAGCTGGAGGTCTTGCTGAGTGGTTGAGAATAAGCATTTGACACTTGTCTAAACAGAACTTGGCTGGCCTCATTTGTGGCAAACACTTTCTACTTAATATCCTGCCTTCTAATCCCAACTACAGTTGTGTCAGAAATACAGACTGCCAATTTATGGTAATTATGTATAATTACCAGTGCTTTGGATTGCATAGTTTGGACAGCTATGAGACAATGGTTTAGGTCAGATGTTCATTTTCTGGATTGTTTAAGCTATAATTTACCATCTGAGAACAAGTTACGGGGTAGTACCCTTCCTCTTCTCATTCTTTAGATACTTGCATTCTAGTTTAATTAAACCATAGTTATCTATTAAATCTAAAGGAGGAAATGAGGGGTTCAAGACAGGTTTTCTAACCAGGATCTTAAAATAGTGTTTGGAACTATTTAAAAAACATGTTTAGTGAACTGTTATTAAATAAATACCATGTTTCAGGTATATAGCAGCCACCTGTGATGTAGTTAAAATAGGAAATAAGTGCTTAGGAAGGGAGGCATCATGGTAGAGTTGAAAGATATGGTTGCACTGCTCATTCCTGGGTGCTGAACTGTGAGTTTAGCAAACAAGGAATGAATATCTTTACAGGGACATTATATTGTAGAACTCTTCTCTGCTTATGCTATGGAAGTACTTCAATACTTAAAAAAAAATCAGATTACTTTTCTCCACTGAAAATGCTTATGTTAAGTCATCACGATATGGAAATATAGTGGATTTGGTGCTGGATCCAGGGAGGATATAGGATGTGGGGGCCTCATGTTGAATTTCAGTCACTCTTGAATATAAGGCCAACACATAAAGTTGTTCAGTATCCTGGCTGAATAGATCTTTTCTTCAGGCCTCTACTATTAATTTTTCCACTTGTGAATACTTAAAGTAATGAGTAGGAAAATTCAATTTGTGCTCATAAAGATACACATTTAAATTTTTACTGGCATTCACTTTTATAGTCTTCAACTTTATCAGCTGCACAATAAGTTATGATGAAGGTACCTCTTACTGTTTTTTACATTTTTTACATTACAAATTCATTTTTAGAAACACCTTCTTAGGACAGCATGTGTGCATTAAGATGAATTCACTTTCTCTGACTCAAATTGCCCAGTCTTTTTCATTTATATTTCATTTTGTGATTTTGTTACAACCTTCACTTTCTGTCAACCAGCTAAGTGTCCTGGCCCTTGTGTGTTTTAGCAAGCACTACTTCTTAACAGAGAGGAGTTCATCTGATGGATGGATGAAAAGCTAGACTATTGGCTTGGTGGGATTTGGCAAGTGAACATAGCGGGAGTGTAATTTAGGCTTGCTTATAATCCTTTGCATTTTTTCTACTTATAAATAAATTATAAACAATATTGCAATACATAAGAATAATAAATAATAACAAAAATGTTCCAGTAACTACGTCAAATTATTTAGGCTGTTTTATTTTGCTTTTGGTCTACCTTATACATGCTAAGTAGAAGCAAGTTTGGAATGTCACATTGGCTATCTTTCTAGTCATGTACTGCTGTAAACATTTGATTTGTCAAGAGCAGTCATACTCGAGTTACATTAGGAGTGTCCAAATAAATTTAGTTGCCAGACAAAATAAAATCCTATCAGCAGTACACTATTTAATAATAAAAATCACATTGATAATTGTGTTTTTGTCTGAAATTAGTCAAGTATTTTTTAAAAAAAAAACAGGTGTCAAAGGATGACATTTGTTCATATTATAAACTACTAGCAGTCAACAAATGTGACTCATGCAATGTTTCATATATCACTTGTTTGGCATCTTTTTTCTCCCGGTTGGTTAATGTAATTTATTATTGGTGGATATCTGTGCAGTTGGCAGGCCACACTGGGCATGGCAAAGATCTTGAAATAACAGCCGTGAGTAAAGGCATCCCAGCAAGTCAGTACGGAATGTACATCATTCTTCAGCGTATGAGCCAGCTGGTTGTCTAACAGTGTTGCAGCCAGTATTTTCAAAGTGCTTGCAGTCACTTTGAAGAGCTATTTAATTTGTATTTCTCTGAAGGTTCCACTGCACACACACACACACACACACACACATCGTACTCCCAAAGGAATACTAGTTCATCTCAAATCTGGATGAATGTCAAGAATGACTTCCATGAATAGGAAGGTGTGGCTTTAGCTCTGATGAATCAACATTATAACTCTATAAGGAAAGACCTTTTGATGTGAACTCTCTTGACTGAAATGTTGCTTTGGGTTTTTTGTGGTGTTGGTGGGTGATGAATAAACTTATTGTTTAGAAGAGCACAAGCAGAGTTTCAGCTGGATGAGATGATAAGCTGTATAAATCTCAGATGGATAAGTGAGAGTCATAGGGTACGGAGAGTGGCTTGACTTTTTTCAGAAAAAGATTCCACACTCCCTGTTCTTTAAATGGAAGCTGAGAGCCAGAAAGTCTCACACCCAAAAGAGGATTGGTGCTTCCTTTTGCTCTGTACAATTTAACAGAGATGTTGTTGAATAGCCAGTTCTTGTCTCCTATGCAATCTCCATGTTAGGCAAGCATCATTTGTAATATACACCTCCATCACAAAGAGCATGAAAGGAGATAGCCTGATACTGACTTGTAAGTGAAAGTTCTTTTATTCAAATAACTAGAGGGTCACAAGAAGTTAAGTGTAGATCAAAGCACATTCTGTCTTGAAACTAGGAATACAAAAAACTCTCAGTTCAATGTTTGCTGTGATTCTCAAACTCTCACCAGCATTCCTGCATATCCCTATTAATTTCTGAGCACAGTACAAGGTGTTGATTATAACCTTTAAAGCCCATCATGGCTTGGGTCCAGCCTACCTATAGGATCGCCTTCTCCCATAAATCTGCCCCGCACACTGAGGTCCTCAAATAAAAATTTACTGCTGTCACTTAAGCTGCACTTAAGCTGCTGGCTGCAGTTACTCAGAGGACCTTCTTGTCTGCATCTCTTCCGGCAGGCCTTTCCAGAGTAAGATCATCGCCCTAACAATCTGTGACTGATTACTGATGAACGCCTAGTTGCCTCTGCTCTGGTTGTTGCAAATAATTGTTAATTATCTAATTATCTAATTACTAATGGTTGTTTTAATAATTGATAATTTAATTGTATTTTATTATTACGGATGGGAGGGTTAGGGATTATAATATTATAATATGACATTGTTTTTGTTTTTTTTTTTTTTGGTTTATTTTGTTGTAAGCCACTTTGCTCATTCGGAGGAGCAGGATATAAATTAATTTTTTTATTATTATTCCCTGATACCAGGTGATATGACTGGGGTTTTTAAAATCCATTTATAGAAACTGATATGTATTTTCTTTGTACATGTTTTTCTAATCTACCCATTTACACATGCATGTCAGCCAAATATCACATTTTTGTACACATTTCCAATTGAATGGAGGGTGTTTCTCTGTACTGTGTTGGGGTGTGCGTATTTTAATAAAAGACAACAGCAGAGATTCTTGGAGGTAAAACAAAAGTTAGCTTTTACTCAGCATGAGTCTTTAAGTAGAAGCAAAGTAAAAAATACAATAAATGGCAACAGTACTTTGCAGCAAAAATATAGTGCAGCATAAGGACTTCTTATTTAGGCAGCATTACAATATTGTCTCACCATTCCAACAGCATAGAGCAGGTTACACGTAGACTTTGTGCATAATGCACCCACCAGCATGGAGAGCATATACAAATACACTGATATTCCCCCTATACAAACATGGCCTCGAAAAGCAGGAAAACACAGGAACTATCCATTATAAAAGAAGGGGGGGGATATATGCATATTCATGCATACATTTGGAAAATTAGCTATTCTTGCCTCTGCTGTTCAACAAAACTCTCCCCCATCATTCTTTCCTAGAACTCTTTGAACTAGTGTTTTATGCCATAGTGAAAGCAACTTGAACTGCATCAGCAGATACAAGTGATCAAATTTCCTGTTTCTATCGAGTGGGATTGTGAGTGTCAAGCAAAACCTACTATCACTTCTTTGTTAGTGCCATCAGTGTAATGACTTTTAGAAAATAAGTCTGTCTTCCAAAAGATGGCAAAATCCAACCTTTCCATGGATCACATTCGTTTCAAAGCATATTTGTTTGCTTTTTCTTGTGAAGAAGGACAGATCAGCTAAAATAGCTTGAGGTAAACTTCTTATTAAAGAAAAAAGGTAACCTGCTGTTGAACAATCTCTGTTTCCATGACCTGTCCCATTTTTCTATATGATGTTACCTTGACAACATACTAGGGCTCTAAATGTTACCTGCTTTCCATGCATAAATCAAATACAAAGCCACTACACATATTGCTAAATAAAATTCCAACATGATCTGACAGTGGGCAAAACCTGCATGGCTCAACTGAATAGCCCACAAAGTATTCGCTCAATTCTCAGTGGCCTGAAAACTTTCCCTGCTCAAACTCTTGTGTAAAATCCCCAGAGGATCACAAACACAAAAAATAATGAAATTGCAGACGGTTGGAAATACAGTGAAGATTTATACCAATCCCTTGTTCAAGAGCAACACCTTTTGATGCTGAATCCCTCCTCTTGTGTTACATGAATATTTAGCAGAGAAATTTATCTCCCTGCCAAAGGCAATGAATTGAGGACTGAACTATTCACAGGAACCATATGTTGCCCAAACAGAGAAGAAGCCAATGAACTCATGCCCCTAGTACAAACCTCTGCATTGCCACACACAGAGCATGCAAAGTAACACCCCAGGTCATCAGTCCCAGTCCCCAGGCAATTGCTAGTCCCTTTGGCTGCTCACAACCACCACTTTGAAGCACACATTGATGGAAATAGACACTATAGGATATATTAACCACACTAAGCAGGCATCTTGCAGAGAGTGCATACAGTTATCCAGTATTGAGAACTCGAGGCCTATCCCAAGCAGGAAGTAGTTTTTTGCAAGGCTAACGGGAGGAGACTCCAGAATAGACAGCAAGAAGAGTCCTGTTGCTTGGAAATGTACCCACTCAAACAAGCCATTCTTTATCAGAGTCCAGAGACCCAGCAAATTCACATCACAGCATATTAAAAAATTAAAAGAACAAGGAGCAATTGACCAATTCATATACAGTAGAGAGAACTTATTTCTGACATTTTCCTCAATACAGAAATTAACTGTTCTCTGATCCAACATCAAACAAAACTTGGCAAAAACCAACATCACACTGGGAATCTTATTGTCTAGTAAGAAATTGATATAAAGTTGCTAGATTTTCATGTATATTCTCCATTAATAGATTAATTATATGTTATTGAGACTGGCTGTAGAATCCATAAGAAAAGAGAATATGATTCATGGATTATACTTCCAGGTTACTGCAGTAACATAACCCTGTGAATACATGAACCACTGATCAAAGCTTGACATCCATAATTGTTAATTTTAGTCCAAAACACACTGCAGAAATAATCCAGTTTGAGACTGCTTTAACTGACGTGGTGCAGTGCTAGGGAATCCTGGGAATTATAGTTTATTGTGGCACCAGAGCTCTCTGATAGAGAAGGCTAAAGGTCTCACAAAACTACAATTCCCATGATTACCTAGAACTGAGCCAGGGCAGTGAACGTGGTTTGAAACTGGATTATTTCTGCAGTGTGTTTTGGATCCTTGTTAATTTTGGTGAAGAGGTCAGTGAGCAGTGGTGCCCACCAATGATGATTTGTTTTTTAAAAATTCATCAGGGATATATTCAATACCTGTTGCATTTCCATTTCTAAAATGTAGAATTAAGTCAGAAATCTGTTCCACAGTTACCAAGTTCCAAGCAGGAATAGCCATGAGAATGATTTCATGGGCATTTTTGGTGCTTGAGATCAAGAGTGTAAAGCTCCTGAGAAAAGCTGACTTTTTTTTTTTTTTTTTTTTTTGAATTACTATTCAATGAGGCATTCAGGAAGAGTGACCATGAGCTCACACTGTTGTTTTCAAAAAAGCCAGTTGGATCTCATATTTCTTTTTAAACTGAAAATAAGTATAAGGCATTTGGCTTAACCTTGATTATCTGTATAAAATATAGGACTTTCTTAAGGCCTTTTTCTTCAATTGTCACTCTTTGCCAATCCAGATGGTACTGTATAATTGGGATTGGTAGGGTCTACACCACAGTGACAAGGATTTGATACATATGCTATAACTTCCTGAACAGGATAGAACAGATTTTCATATGCTTCAATGGAAGTTATGGCAAGTTGCACAGATAATATTACAGATCATTTAAAAATTGCTAGAATTCAATCCCACCTCAACAAGATTACCTAGATCAGCTGGCAATTTAGGCCTTATCTTTTGTAATCATTCAACAACAAAATTTAGATGGTTTTGTTACAACTCATTCTTCTTGAGACAAGTATGGTAAGAGCTAAAGGCTGTTCTAGATATTATCTGTTATAGTATCTATGCAAAAATAGGCTAACTGAAAAGTGTTTCTAGAAACAAAACAGTACTCCACCATATATGTTCAGGAAGGTAAATTCACCCATACAATACTGTAATGCATACAGCTATAATGACTGTACTCCATTTTGGCTTTTCATCCAATGTATTCTCAGTAGAACAGGCCTTATGGTGTATTTAGGCTGACAGTACAAAACAAACTGGAATTAGGAGAACTTTAGATTGAGCACTTGTCATAATGGATGAGAGATCACTTAAGAAATTGCACTTTCCCATCATGCATAGAAGACTTATTGACATAATGCTTTCATCATATCCAGCAGATACTATCAAAGTGGAGCACCTTTGAACAACATGTAATATTTATTCAATTTGTTTTAATAGAAATATTTGTTCTACCACCCTTCCAGGGTGTTTGCATTGCTCAGCACATCTTGCAACCCTTTAGAACAATTACAAGCAAACAATAAAATAAAATAAATCAACTTGCAACAATGTTTGATACAAACAGAAATCTCTTGGGATAAATTTCTGCCTCCCTCCTCAGCTTCAGGGTATTTTTTCTTTAACAGTTTGAAGTTCAAATAGTTCAGCTTGCATCTGCTCCTTTTGCAAGAGGCCAGAAGATGAAAAGCTATGGATGAGCTAAATGCTTTTACTGGTGTAGGAGTGCAGAGAGTTGTGAGTCACAGTGAAAGAAGGGTAAGATTTTCTTGGAGTTATTGCAGAACTCCTTGGAAATAACCTTACTCATCGTAAACATATTGTAGCACAAACAAACTTTGGGTGACCCAAGATATATTGCTGGTGAAAATGGTACCCGCCTCCCTCATCCCTGATTTCCACTTTCAGACTCCAACAGCACTGACGGTTGGAACTTCTTTGACAGTGTTCATGAGAGCATCTTGAACCTCATATGAGATCTGCAAAAAAGGTTAGTAAGAACAAGAAAGACTGTGGAGAATATGAAGCGGGAATGGGATAGGGATGGGTTCACTTCCCTATTCTTATCCTGTAAATGACCCAAGTGAAAGTGATGGCACAAACCACTTTCACATGAAAGCAGACTGAAAAGTGCTTTCAACTGCCATGGTATTAACAGGTTCTTCCGTTAATACAAAAGATTGCAAATGACAGGGGAAAGTGCTTTCAGCTGACAAGTGGCAGTACTTTTCAACCCGCTTTCATGTGAAAATGATTTGCACTATCACTTTCACTCGTGCTTCCCTGCCAGGTCAATGCCAGGTCATGTGTGAAAGTCCTCACAATCAAGCGGGAAGGACGGGACAGGGATGGGACAATGATTCCCCATCCCTCATGTGATAATCTCCTGTGTGACATCCACAGTATGTTCCCCCACAGAGGGAGACATGGAACATGACATTCCCCAGTCACTGGAACTTGAGATCATGCCTTTGAGCAGCATCACCAATGCACATATATGCATGGTTACAACAATTATATTGTAAAAACCCTGTCTTGATGATTCTTTATAATGATTTGATGAAAAAGCCTTGATACATAGTTACATACACATATGTATGGATTGGATGGCCCTTGTGGTCCCTTACAACTCTATGACTATGTGTGTGTCAATGTCAATGAGCGGGTCTGTTGATTTAATGACACATATGGTGGTATAAGGATTATCTGAGTACACATTTTCTCAGTTTGCAAGGTATATGAAGGTATCAATAAAACAGCAGAAAAAGAATCTTGCTGTACTCACACCATAAAAACACTTCAGAGCTGCTTTTTTTTTAGTTCATCATCCATGAATCCATATATTCTACTGACAATGGGGTGAGGGGAGGAAGGCACACTGAAAACTGGAGCAATATGACTCCAATTATGGGGAAAAGAGCTTACAACAAGACAGGATATAAATAAATAAAATAGGTAGGAGAAGGAGAAGTAACAAGTTTAGAAATGGTTTATTTATAACCATGAAAATCAGAAGGAATAGAATATAGGGCAGTACAAACAAGAAAGGAATTGGGGTACCATCCTTATCTCAGTTGTATTTCTTAGTGAAATATTTGCCACTGTGTAAATATTTTTCAGAAACTATAACATGATAGAATCTCAGTATATGTAGCAGAACTCCTATTGAGTACTTTGGTCCTGTGCTTGATGAAGATATAATTATACTCTCCTGCTGTCCAGCATTCCTTCCTACCTTGCTTCCAATGACACTGAATCGAAAATGACTACAGTATATTCTTTCATTGAAATATGTGTAGGCCACAACCATAGGGCACAGACTGTATAGTCATTAGGGACTATGGCATACATGTTAGGACAGGATAGCATGGCCCTCCTTTCTTGCCATGCAGATTTCAATGACAGCACAAGTCTACAGTAAAAGTGGCAGGGATAAGATATTCTGCTGTCATGATTCAGACTTTTCCTTGACAACTGTATGAGAAAATGTCACTAATAGAGTGTCCTGAAATGAGAATACAATCTGACATAGGGACATGTGCCTGAGATTGGAGCAGATTGCAATTGATGGTCTAAATCTTAGTTTGGACCTGACTAGAGTAGAAATGGCGCCACCCGAATTAATGGGCTGGCACTGTTGCCGCACACAGGAAGGCCTCTCCCCTTCCCGCGCGCCAGGCTTAGGCGCCCTGGTGGCCGGCGCGAGTGCAGGTTCAACGCTGATTGGCCACTGGGAGTAGCGGGAAAGGTACCCGCCTTATTGACCACAGCAGGGTAGGGCTTGCCCTCCTATTGGTGGAAGGCTCGGAGAGGGCGGTGCCTCTGTCCTTCCTGAGCCCTCATTGGCTGTTGGGCCTATTTAAGGCTGTGTAAGGTGCACATTGGTGCCATTGCCAGTTCTGCTCTCCCACCCTCCCTCCCTGTCTTGGGAGTTGATTGTCACAAATTCTATTCTGGGTGGCAGCATAGGCCTGGATCTGGGGTAGGGGTTTCCAGGGCCTGCTGGCACTGGATTGGGAATCCTCGTGACCTGGGCAAGGAGCGATTCGCTGTGGCAATTGCGGGGGCCACAGTCGATTAATACCCGGTGACTAGGATGTCTTGCAATTTGTTCTGAAGCAGCGCAGTTGCCTAACTGCGCAACAGGGCAGAGCTTGGCACCTACCTCATCCCGATGTTTGCCCCTGCTACCAAGCATACATCAACCAACCAGGGTGTTGCTGATGTCCAGATCCAGACCTTATGCTTTGGGCCAACCCTATGGTTTTTTGTTGTTCTGCATGTGTGGAACAGTTAATAAAGTTGTGGCCTTTTTTGCTCCAACCAGTTTTCTGTGTTTATGGAGGGGGGGGGGGCTGACCTGCACGGCAACCATTGGAATAATTAGATTTATCTAGATTTACTCATAATTTGACAATTGCATCTTCAGGTGTTTTGTTTTCTTTTGTTTGTTTGTTTGTTTTAAAAAAGACATTACTATACAAAACAGCACAATGTGATAAATCTTGAAGAAAACTCTGGATATGGGAAGGAGTTCCAGCATTAGCTTTTTCTTCTTCTTCCATTTGCTAAGCCTTTGGAAGGGAACATGAAATCAAGGTTAATGCTGGAAGTAAAGGTTAATGCTTCTTACATATAGGATTTTCTTCAAGATTTTTCACATAGAGTTGTTTTGTGTAGTGAATTTTTTTTAAAAAAAGTGAGGATGCATTCACGTCTTCTATAAACACAATTCTTATTAGAATAACTTAAAAACTGTGTAGTGTTTATGTTTCAAGTGATGTTTAGAATTATCTGTCATCAGACTTTCCTTGCTTTTGATTATTATTGATATTCCACTAGAAGAATATAATGGGTTCCTACTGGTGTTCCCTGGGATTCATTCAAGCCCATTTACTTAGAGAATGAGCGGGCAAACTTTAAATCCTATAAAAATGTTGAATGACATGGGGGACTACTCTAGAGCCAAAGACCCTTCTTCCATTCCATCTGCCATGGCCCTGGTTTCAGAGGGAAAGAAGGGGCAGCCATGGCTCCACCAGACTACTCTAGATTAATTATATGTTATTGAGACTGGCTGTAGAATCCATAAGAAAAGAGAATATGATTCATGGATTATACTTCCAGGTTACTGCAGTAACATAACCCTGTGAATACATGAACCACTGATCAAAGCTTGACATCCATAATTGTTAATTTTAGTCCAAAACACACTGCAGAAATAATCCAGTTTGAGACTGCTTTAACTGACGTGGTGCAGTGCTAGGGAATCCTGGGAATTATAGTTTATTGTGGCACCAGAGCTCTCTGATAGAGAAGGCTAAAGGTCTCACAAAACTACAATTCCCATGATTACCTAGAACTGAGCCAGGGCAGTGAACGTGGTTTGAAACTGGATTATTTCTGCAGTGTGTTTTGGATCCTTGTTAATTTTGGTGAAGAGGTCAGTGAGCAGTGGTGCCCACCAATGATGATTTGTTTTTTAAAAATTCATCAGGGATATATTCAATACCTGTTGCATTTCCATTTCTAAAATGTAGAATTAAGTCAGAAATCTGTTCCACAGTTACCAAGTTCCAAGCAGGAATAGCCATGAGAATGATTTCATGGGCATTTTTGGTGCTTGAGATCAAGAGTGTAAAGCTCCTGAGAAAAGCTGACTTTTTTTTTTTTTTTTTTTTGAATTACTATTCAATGAGGCATTCAGGAAGAGTGACCATGAGCTCACACTGTTGTTTTCAAAAAAGCCAGTTGGATCTCATATTTCTTTTTAAACTGAAAATAAGTATAAGGCATTTGGCTTAACCTTGATTATCTGTATAAAATATAGGACTTTCTTAAGGCCTTTTTCTTCAATTGTCACTCTTTGCCAATCCAGATGGTACTGTATAATTGGGATTGGTAGGGTCTACACCACAGTGACAAGGATTTGATACATATGCTATAACTTCCTGAACAGGATAGAACAGATTTTCATATGCTTCAATGGAAGTTATGGCAAGTTGCACAGATAATATTACAGATCATTTAAAAATTGCTAGAATTCAATCCCACCTCAACAAGATTACCTAGATCAGCTGGCAATTTAGGCCTTATCTTTTGTAATCATTCAACAACAAAATTTAGATGGTTTTGTTACAACTCATTCTTCTTGAGACAAGTATGGTAAGAGCTAAAGGCTGTTCTAGATATTATCTGTTATAGTATCTATGCAAAAATAGGCTAACTGAAAAGTGTTTCTAGAAACAAAACAGTACTCCACCATATATGTTCAGGAAGGTAAATTCACCCATACAATACTGTAATGCATACAGCTATAATGACTGTACTCCATTTTGGCTTTTCATCCAATGTATTCTCAGTAGAACAGGCCTTATGGTGTATTTAGGCTGACAGTACAAAACAAACTGGAATTAGGAGAACTTTAGATTGAGCACTTGTCATAATGGATGAGAGATCACTTAAGAAATTGCACTTTCCCATCATGCATAGAAGACTTATTGACATAATGCTTTCATCATATCCAGCAGATACTATCAAAGTGGAGCACCTTTGAACAACATGTAATATTTATTCAATTTGTTTTAATAGAAATATTTGTTCTACCACCCTTCCAGGGTGTTTGCATTGCTCAGCACATCTTGCAACCCTTTAGAACAATTACAAGCAAACAATAAAATAAAATAAATCAACTTGCAACAATGTTTGATACAAACAGAAATCTCTTGGGATAAATTTCTGCCTCCCTCCTCAGCTTCAGGGTATTTTTTCTTTAACAGTTTGAAGTTCAAATAGTTCAGCTTGCATCTGCTCCTTTTGCAAGAGGCCAGAAGATGAAAAGCTATGGATGAGCTAAATGCTTTTACTGGTGTAGGAGTGCAGAGAGTTGTGAGTCACAGTGAAAGAAGGGTAAGATTTTCTTGGAGTTATTGCAGAACTCCTTGGAAATAACCTTACTCATCGTAAACATATTGTAGCACAAACAAACTTTGGGTGACCCAAGATATATTGCTGGTGAAAATGGTACCCGCCTCCCTCATCCCTGATTTCCACTTTCAGACTCCAACAGCACTGACGGTTGGAACTTCTTTGACAGTGTTCATGAGAGCATCTTGAACCTCATATGAGATCTGCAAAAAAGGTTAGTAAGAACAAGAAAGACTGTGGAGAATATGAAGCGGGAATGGGATAGGGATGGGTTCACTTCCCTATTCTTATCCTGTAAATGACCCAAGTGAAAGTGATGGCACAAACCACTTTCACATGAAAGCAGACTGAAAAGTGCTTTCAACTGCCATGGTATTAACAGGTTCTTCCGTTAATACAAAAGATTGCAAATGACAGGGGAAAGTGCTTTCAGCTGACAAGTGGCAGTACTTTTCAACCCGCTTTCATGTGAAAATGATTTGCACTATCACTTTCACTCGTGCTTCCCTGCCAGGTCAATGCCAGGTCATGTGTGAAAGTCCTCACAATCAAGCGGGAAGGACGGGACAGGGATGGGACAATGATTCCCCATCCCTCATGTGATAATCTCCTGTGTGACATCCACAGTATGTTCCCCCACAGAGGGAGACATGGAACATGACATTCCCCAGTCACTGGAACTTGAGATCATGCCTTTGAGCAGCATCACCAATGCACATATATGCATGGTTACAACAATTATATTGTAAAAACCCTGTCTTGATGATTCTTTATAATGATTTGATGAAAAAGCCTTGATACATAGTTACATACACATATGTATGGATTGGATGGCCCTTGTGGTCCCTTACAACTCTATGACTATGTGTGTGTCAATGTCAATGAGCGGGTCTGTTGATTTAATGACACATATGGTGGTATAAGGATTATCTGAGTACACATTTTCTCAGTTTGCAAGGTATATGAAGGTATCAATAAAACAGCAGAAAAAGAATCTTGCTGTACTCACACCATAAAAACACTTCAGAGCTGCTTTTTTTTTAGTTCATCATCCATGAATCCATATATTCTACTGACAATGGGGTGAGGGGAGGAAGGCACACTGAAAACTGGAGCAATATGACTCCAATTATGGGGAAAAGAGCTTACAACAAGACAGGATATAAATAAATAAAATAGGTAGGAGAAGGAGAAGTAACAAGTTTAGAAATGGTTTATTTATAACCATGAAAATCAGAAGGAATAGAATATAGGGCAGTACAAACAAGAAAGGAATTGGGGTACCATCCTTATCTCAGTTGTATTTCTTAGTGAAATATTTGCCACTGTGTAAATATTTTTCAGAAACTATAACATGATAGAATCTCAGTATATGTAGCAGAACTCCTATTGAGTACTTTGGTCCTGTGCTTGATGAAGATATAATTATACTCTCCTGCTGTCCAGCATTCCTTCCTACCTTGCTTCCAATGACACTGAATCGAAAATGACTACAGTATATTCTTTCATTGAAATATGTGTAGGCCACAACCATAGGGCACAGACTGTATAGTCATTAGGGACTATGGCATACATGTTAGGACAGGATAGCATGGCCCTCCTTTCTTGCCATGCAGATTTCAATGACAGCACAAGTCTACAGTAAAAGTGGCAGGGATAAGATATTCTGCTGTCATGATTCAGACTTTTCCTTGACAACTGTATGAGAAAATGTCACTAATAGAGTGTCCTGAAATGAGAATACAATCTGACATAGGGACATGTGCCTGAGATTGGAGCAGATTGCAATTGATGGTCTAAATCTTAGTTTGGACCTGACTAGAGTAGAAATGGCGCCACCCGAATTAATGGGCTGGCACTGTTGCCGCACACAGGAAGGCCTCTCCCCTTCCCGCGCGCCAGGCTTAGGCGCCCTGGTGGCCGGCGCGAGTGCAGGTTCAACGCTGATTGGCCACTGGGAGTAGCGGGAAAGGTACCCGCCTTATTGACCACAGCAGGGTAGGGCTTGCCCTCCTATTGGTGGAAGGCTCGGAGAGGGCGGTGCCTCTGTCCTTCCTGAGCCCTCATTGGCTGTTGGGCCTATTTAAGGCTGTGTAAGGTGCACATTGGTGCCATTGCCAGTTCTGCTCTCCCACCCTCCCTCCCTGTCTTGGGAGTTGATTGTCACAAATTCTATTCTGGGTGGCAGCATAGGCCTGGATCTGGGGTAGGGGTTTCCAGGGCCTGCTGGCACTGGATTGGGAATCCTCGTGACCTGGGCAAGGAGCGATTCGCTGTGGCAATTGCGGGGGCCACAGTCGATTAATACCCGGTGACTAGGATGTCTTGCAATTTGTTCTGAAGCAGCGCAGTTGCCTAACTGCGCAACAGGGCAGAGCTTGGCACCTACCTCATCCCGATGTTTGCCCCTGCTACCAAGCATACATCAACCAACCAGGGTGTTGCTGATGTCCAGATCCAGACCTTATGCTTTGGGCCAACCCTATGGTTTTTTGTTGTTCTGCATGTGTGGAACAGTTAATAAAGTTGTGGCCTTTTTTGCTCCAACCAGTTTTCTGTGTTTATGGAGGGGGGGGGGGCTGACCTGCACGGCAACCATTGGAATAATTAGATTTATCTAGATTTACTCATAATTTGACAATTGCATCTTCAGGTGTTTTGTTTTCTTTTGTTTGTTTGTTTGTTTTAAAAAAGACATTACTATACAAAACAGCACAATGTGATAAATCTTGAAGAAAACTCTGGATATGGGAAGGAGTTCCAGCATTAGCTTTTTCTTCTTCTTCCATTTGCTAAGCCTTTGGAAGGGAACATGAAATCAAGGTTAATGCTGGAAGTAAAGGTTAATGCTTCTTACATATAGGATTTTCTTCAAGATTTTTCACATAGAGTTGTTTTGTGTAGTGAATTTTTTTTAAAAAAAGTGAGGATGCATTCACGTCTTCTATAAACACAATTCTTATTAGAATAACTTAAAAACTGTGTAGTGTTTATGTTTCAAGTGATGTTTAGAATTATCTGTCATCAGACTTTCCTTGCTTTTGATTATTATTGATATTCCACTAGAAGAATATAATGGGTTCCTACTGGTGTTCCCTGGGATTCATTCAAGCCCATTTACTTAGAGAATGAGCGGGCAAACTTTAAATCCTATAAAAATGTTGAATGACATGGGGGACTACTCTAGAGCCAAAGACCCTTCTTCCATTCCATCTGCCATGGCCCTGGTTTCAGAGGGAAAGAAGGGGCAGCCATGGCTCCACCAGGTCTAGCCCAGAGAAAGAAGAAGGAACCTCCCTTCATTGCATCTACAATAGCCCTGGCCTCAGAGGGAGAGAACAACTGCTGAATTTGATCCTCTTCTCCACTACCATTCCCTTCTCCCTTTTTATCATGTCTTTTAAAATTGTAAGCCCGGGGGCAGGGAACTGTTTAATTAACAATTTGTAAGCCACTGAGAAGATTTCTAAAGAGCAGGGTATAAATACAATCAATCCATCATCATCATCATCATCATCATCATCATCTCCATGGATCTGTTCTAATTATGACTAACCAACAGAATTCCAACTGATGTATATTGAATACAGATTTCATATTTCGCTACTGATTACACAAACACTCATGTTTAATGTTGCCTAAGCCCATGTTGGGCTGAATTCTGTTAAGAAGTACAGTACTGCTGGCACCAGATAAATGAAAGTGAGTGGCAGATGAGATCATGGTTGACATTTCTATGCTGAAGGTTAAGAAACACTTTCTATTAATAGGTGCTGTATCTTGCAGTGTGTGTATGTGAGTGTATGTACATATTTCTAATCCAGATCAAGGAGTCCAGTTGACACATTTACCTTGATGTCTTGTGTCCATTGTATTTGTATCCAATATCTCTCATATGTGTGTGTGTGTGTGTAATTTAAAAAGTAGTGAATGACATGTTTCTGTTTTTAGAAGCTATATTTCCCACAGAAGCAAGGGATGTATTTATAGGGGGTTCAGATAACCAAAGTAGGAATACATTTAGGGAAAAACAAAAACAGAAATAATCCAAGCCCTCTCCCTCATCTGTTTGCAAGATAAGAGGAGAAGAGGATACAGCAGGAGGGGGGGGGAGACTTTTTAATATATCATACACAAATCCTATACACATACACACATGCACTGTGTTCAGTGACTAAATTATCCTCAACAGAAGAAAGTACATCTGTAATGTAGTACACTGTACTCTTCCTGCCCTGACCTCCCTCTAACTCCCCTTTAAGTTTTAAAGAAATATTGACTTTCATCTGTATGTATTATCTGGTTAGGAAAGCTTAGTGACTGTATTCTCCAAAGACACTTCTAACAGCATTTCTTTTCTGCCATACTAAAATATTTTTTTCAAATGAATTACATGTGAAGGCTGATGTACATAAGATAAGATAATTACACTGCTTTGGGATTCCATTTATGATTTGTAATTCATTTTATCTAAAAGCTATCCTCCATTTGGTTGATTTCATAAATGGGTGAAAATATCAGTTCCCAGCATAATGGGGACTCTATTAATTTTTTTTCTTTTTTCTTCCTCTAGTCCTAAAGATGAGTGGACTTGCCCATAAAATAGATTAGTACAGAGCATATATCTATGAGAGGGCAGATCCCACTGATGTCATCCCCCTCCCCATTTTCTTTCATTGTGAAGACCAAAAAAAAAAAAAAAAAAAGAGGTTATCAAAAAATAGTTTCAGCAAATTATAGGCTATTTGGAAACTGTTCATAAGAAAGATACGGGGTGGGATACATCTTCTTTGTGGAATGCCAGTATACTATGTCAAAACTTTTTTGAACCTATACAGAAATTTGTTTTAGTCTACAGACTTTATTATTCAGAATTTGTGTTTGTTTTGGATCTTTTTTTGTCATAATTTAACGAACAAAAAAAATCAAAATGTGGCATAGAGTAAATGCTCTCTGAAATGAAAGAGACAAAATTTTATATCCTGCCCCTAGATTGAGTGAACATTTATAAATACAAAAAACATTTACTATCTCCAACATTGGTATTCTGTGAATTTTTATACATTTTTATCAAAACCTGTACTAAAAAAATATATCCTTGCCTATTCCTAATGAGCAAATCTGTTTGTTTGGCTTTCTCCCTTTGCTTGAATTTTGATAAATTCTAATGAAGAAAAAGAAACTGAAGGAAAAGTAATTGGAAGAATTGCAGCAACAAAGGTTGCTGCAAAAAGAGCAAAGGAAGCTTTACAGCTGAACATTAAGAAAACAAAAATAATGACCAAATATTATTTATATAACTTTAGTCTACAATGGCTTCATCCACACTGCAGAAATCCATGTTGACAATGCTTTAACTTCCCTGGCTCAATGCTATGGAATCCTGGAATTGATAGTTTGCTGTGGCACCAGAATGAGAAGGCTAAATGTCTCATGAAAATACAAATCAATGTCAACCTGGATTATTTCTACAGTGTGGATGCAGCCAATGAAGACATTGAAATACAGTATATACTCATTTATATGCAAAAAAAATGCCCCAAAATGCCCCCAAAATCCTGGGTTGACTTATATATGGGTCAATATGGTAATGCCGATGATGGCAGATCTTTCAAATTTCTTTTCCCCTGGTAGGGAGAGCAGAGAGTGTTCTTTAAAAAGCACTATTCTTTCTCTCTCCCTCTCTGCCTCAGCAGGGAATGCTGAAAGAGCTGCTGGAAGGGCAATTTTTACTTCTGTGAGAGTAATAGACAATCCTGTCACAAATGGACACATCCTCCTTCCCTTTCTCCCTCACTTCCTGAGAACGGGCTGCTGCTGGAAACAGAGGAAGTGGAGGATGATTTTTATTTCTTTCGGAGTAACAGAGGATCCAGACCAGCACACATGCAAACATACACACTTTCTCTCCCTCCCTGCACCGCCCTCCTGAGTCGCTCCAGGTAGTGCAAACAAGCTGGATTCAAGCAGAATGTTGAAGTTGTCCAAAACCAGAAGTCTGGGTGACTCCAACAACAGCCCAGAAACCAGCAGAGTCAACTCAGTTAGGGAGTCTGCTAGGGAACGAGGTGGCTGGTATACTAGCAGAATCCCCAAACTGTCTCTGAAGAAAGCTGATAGGAAGAAAATCAACTCATTTGAAATGTGGTCCTGGGGAAGTGTTCTATGGATACCATGGACTGCTAAAAAGACAAATCAATGGGTCCTCGAATAAATAAACTGGAACTCTCCCTCAAAGACATTAAATTAATGCTGTTGGATATATCATGAAAAGACCTGACTCACTCAAAAAGACAATGCTTGGTAAGATAGCAGTAGAAAAAGGGGGAAACTGTACTACAAGCAGCTAGACTCACTCAAGGAAGCTGTGGCCCAGAGACTGCAAGATCTGGGCAGGCCTGTTAATACTAAGGTGAGTTGGATATTTATCACACATGGGGTCACTAAAGGGGCTGTACAAACACCTCCCGCCACCCCTTCTTCAGCCAGATCAGGGCCATGACAACCTCACGCTGCAGGCCCAATCCAGCCTTTCAAGGGCACAAAAAGGAACTGCAAAAAAGCGGCTCCTTTTTGTCCCCTGGCAGTGTGGCTATATGGTGCTCCTTCAGTGCTGCATCCTCTGGATGTAGCACCAGAGGCATACCATGCACTGTCTGGAGCAGCTCACAGTATCATGGTGCCCTGGGGTAGTGGTGGAGTAGGGTGTGCAATTCTCACACATCCCCTATCTATCTACCTACCATGATGCATGTTTATTTTCTTTATTAACTTGACATGCTTCTTCAATGAGGTATTTGGAATGTAATTCCAATTCTACCATCCTATTGACAGCTTGCAGTGACAGACCTGACACCTCTGGCTCTTGGAAATGGATATGGCATTGAAGTGATCTGAATCCTTTTACATATTCCATGTTTTCTACATGACTGTTATGATAAATAAGCAGAAGTGCACAGTTCAAGCAATCTTTGATGCCTCCAATTCCGGCAACTCCGAAGCTTCGGCCTTATCAGTTGATGAAAAAGACTGGAGCCAAAACTCTCTTCTCAGAGGCTTTATTCTTAAGTTGCTGTATTTACAAATATAAACACGCTCGTCTGACAAATCTCTCCAACCATCCATTACAGAACAATTACCCAGCCATCCTCACTGAGGTGTGTAAGCTGGTTATAGACTTGTGTCATGTGGTCACAAACCCAACCTCATCTGGTGATTCTACTTCCGTTTGTATAGCCTGCTTTGTTGTCCCCTCAGTGAGGAAGACACAGTTGTTTTCATTAGGTTTGCGTGCAAACAAGCACATACTGACCTTGAGCATGGTCTGTTCTCAGCCTTCAGCTGTAAACAATTCTAGCCATAATTCCTGTTTTTCCCTTTTGTGCACATCTGTGCATTTCATACTGAGGCCTCAAAGCCTAACAATGACTACCTATTGATGTTGTAGATGTACAGGATTTTTCAACAGCTCTGTACCTGAAGAATAATATGGCATATAATGGCATGCGTATATATAGCTCTGATAGATTTATTACGATCAACTGATCAGACATAATGTGTGTGTATATGTGTGTTTGTGTGTGTATGTGTGTGTATATTTGAACAGGATTGTTGTTTTCAAGACCTCTTGTAATCAAATAAGTTGGTAACAGTAAATTCACTGGACAAATCAATCATGGATTTTGAGTCTAAGGTTTTACTATTTCTGAGAGAAAAAAATTATACTCTGATAAAATGCCTGTCAATTCTGAGATATGCTTGCTTAGCAGATGTGTACATCAGCATTTTAAACAAAGCTGAAATCACTAATGGTGATACAGATTGATATTATCTGCTTTCTGTGCTCTGGTGAGTCATATTTCTTTCTTTACATCACTTATAGGCAAACCTATAACCAAGATGTTATTTGAGCAACTTGCAATGCAAAGATAGATTAAAAAGTGATTTAAAATTCAATGCCCATCACTATAAAACCTGAAGCAGCATAAAAAGTCAAATAATGGAGGGATAAATGTTTGGTTAAGTGAGGAGCCCTGGTGGTGCAGTGGTTAAATGTCAGTACTGTAGCCACAAGATTCTGTGTTGGATCCCAGGGGCTCCAAGGTTAACTCAATCTTCCATCCTTTTATAGGTCAATAAAATGAGTACCCAGCTTATTGGGGGCAATTAGCTTACATATTGTAAACTACTTAGAGAGTGCTGAGTTCACTGATAAGCGGTATAAAAATGTACATGCTATTGCTATTACTAAATTAGGTTAAACAAATGTATCAGGCCAAATAAAGATCTTTTAAAGTCTGAGGGAAAAAAGGAAAATAAGTTTTTCTCAACACTGGAATGACAAAGGCACTAGATAGGTGGCTCTAGGGAGTGCCTTTCACATCCAGGACATCATCACAAGGGTTGTCCACATGGGCTCAGCTGCATAGAAGAAGATGTCCTTGTTCCAGTAACCACCCACTGAACTTCCCTTGTGGTGTGGGTGAAATAATGACTTTTAAAGTGTACGTGCATATAGGTCAGGATGGACAAAGTGTGACCCAAGGGTCCCAAAAGACCCCTGCATCTCGTTTTTGTGTCCATTGAACTCCTCACCAATCACCTAAAGCCTTCTCAACCTTGAAGTGTGTGAGAGAGTATGTATTTTAATCAGTTTGGAGAAAACATCAGGAAGTTATTTTTTTGAAATGGATTCCATCGCTTTCCACCCCAAAGTCTTTGTGGGTTTTTTTTCCCCTTTTTTTTGATGTAGGTTTTTTGAGGTTTATTGAGAAGAAATGCATGCATGACATCAAAAGTATTCACACTTCTGCATGGGGTGTTCCTGAAAATTAAAATATGAACAAAAATTTTAAAATGTGAATGCAAATAACAGCAGCACGAGCAGCAAAATCATGTTTCCTCAATGAGGAAAGACCATGTAAACTGTACCAATTATGGAAATTGGATTTAAAACTTGCACAAGTTTCAGTGCCAAAAGAAAACAAAAAGGAAGCTAATGTATAAAAAGAGAGGAGGAGGAAGAAATTGCAGGTAGGGTTTGGAGAAAATGAAATTAAAATCAAGACGGAAAGATCTACCTATAAGTACATGCAACTGAGCTGGTTGAAAGTACATGCCAGGTAAGAATCCATGGAGATCTTGACAAGAAAGTAATCAGAGTCTGCATCAGTGTGGTTCCTCCTTGCCCACCAGTAGTTCCAGTCAGGACAAAATGATGCAGCTGCTTCACTGTGCTACTATGGTTTAGGCAGAATTTCGAAAGTGGTTTTTTTCCCCTTTGGTCTCACATATATGGCACACCTTTGAAAGGGTGTTGTAGCAAAATGATGTTTATCTACCTCCTTTCCAGCCTGATATTTGTGGTCAGGGGGTGTCATTCTTTTCAATTTAGGAGGGACAAATAGCTGGGCAACTTCTTTTTCCCAGAAGAAAAAAAATAGACCCAGTGTTCAGCAATTCACCCTCCCCATGGGGAACAGGAACTTAGTAATGTGGCAGAGGAAGTCAATCATGACCCCCCCCCATCCCTATTTGCAGCTGGAGTAGTGCAATCATTGTTTTGATTGTGTACATATGTATGAAGCCACTAGAAATGTAAGCAAAAGGGTTCTTACATTTACCAATTTATTTATTTCCTTAGAAGAATAATAAGGGAAGGAAAAGTCTCTCGCACCAGAGTGTAGTATGTCTTTTCTATTGGCATGAAGTAGAAAACTTCCCACTTCAGGGAAAGCTGAAATAGACTGAAGTCACTGGTTGCTTTCATCTTCCAGGGACTAATTGAGCCTGATTCAGCTTTGCAGAAGCAGGTTTTTTCAGCACCAAGAGTAAAGGCAAAGTACACTCTGGCAGGAGGCAAGGAAGCTTAGGCTTTCTTTCATTGTTTTATGAAAAAAGAAATACCCATTTTAAAATGGAAGACATATTAATGATAATAATATATAATTTACATTGTTTGTTTCCACTTAGATTTGCAGAGTGTCTGTATGTAACAAAAAATTTAAGGATATGTGCTACTGCAGCTGTGAAAAGAGCAAGTAGATAGTTACAGAGCTTTTTATTTAAAAACATACCTACTCCACTATAAATCAACTTCACATTTAATTCGAGAGCAGGTTGTGGGGTTTGATATGACCTATGGGTAAGTCAAGGGTAAAATGTAAGGGTATCTAAGAAGAAAGCAAAGGAAAACAATGGCAAAGAACTTACAAAATTCCAGCAAGGTATAGCTGTTTGTGCTGACCCTAAAGGCTGGATGGGTGAGAGAGCAGAGGGGGGACAGAACTTCCAGAATAGAATAACACTCTTTCTTTTCACCAGGGAATGGTTCTTACATTGAATGTGGATATGTTGACTCAGTTTTTTTGCATCAATTATTGACTAAAATTTCTAGACTTATATGTGAGTATATATAGTATATCCTGATCAGTCTCAAAGAGTTTTATTTTTCAGCAAAAGTCTGTCACATTTTTCTCATCCCTACTCTATTACATAAAGAAAAGGAGTATCACTTAATGACAAACATTAAGTAAAAAAAGCCCACATATGTCTGGGACATTGAAATGAGCAGAGTTGTTTAGTATGCCAAAAGCCCAAACTTGCAATATTACAGATATACTTTGGGGGCTGTACAGATGGGCGGCTCAGTGTCTCCCCTTTCCGCCCTGGATTGGGGCCACAGCAACCACACACCATGGCCTCTGGGGGAAGCAAAAAGAAGCCATCAAAAGCAGATTCTTCTTGATCCCTGGAAAGGGTGCCATAGGTGTGCTGCCATGTCATGATGACACCCCTTCCACGCTGTGCTATTTGGGTGCTGTGCTGGAGTTGTGTCATCATGGTGCACGCTGGGTACACCGGCGTATGCCACAATGACATTCTGCCAGTGACAGCAGGGCTTCAAGCATGCAGACTCTGTGCCGTTGTGCGCCAGAGGTGCATTACCATGGTGTGCACCATGTTTAACGGTGCACATCACAATGATACTTTGCCAGTGACGGTAGGGCTTTAAGCATGTGGATGTTCAGCCCTCAACCCACCCACAGGCCAGTACTTTTCACCAGTCTGTACAGCGCCTGAGTTAACAAAATAGATGGATTCTTGCATTTCTTCTTTAGTAGAAAATTTGGTATCAGAGGCAGAAATAATAAAGGAAGAATAAGAAGGATTTTCTCATTCTTGAAAAGCTGCAGAAGAAGCCTGGATTGGATACAGGCTGCCTACTGCCCAGTCATGGGGCTGTCTGATAAGATCTGTCTGTTGTGGTTGTAACCTGCATGTATCCTAGTGGGGAATTAGTGATGTGATAATCTGCACAGTATAATCAGAGTAGGATTCCACTTTTTTCCTAGCTCAAGCTTTTATTGCACTGTTTACTTCAAACATGCTGCTGTAACCTGACATCAAAAATCTGTTTTTCCAGTTCTCCTTTACCATCTTTCCAATACTGATGCTACCAAACAAACAAACAAACACAACAACAACCTGCCAGCTAGACAAAGAATAAGGAGGAAAAGGGGTCAAGTCTACTAATAAGGAGCTTTCCTGCCACATGCTTTGTTAACTGAGGCATGCTAGTATTTTGAATTTTATTTATTTATTTAAAACCATGCCTTTCTCCCAAAATGGGATACAAGGCAATATACATTAAAAGATATTTCCTCTGTTGTGATGGGAAAGATGAAGAATCATAGTGATGACAAAGAACAAAAAGAAAGAAAGGAAGGAAGGGGAAATGGAAATGGGAAGAGGAAGGGGAAGGTCTATTGCTAAAAGGAATTAATGTGAAAATGTCCTTAGATTGCCATTGTGACTTGCAGGGGGAGGGGGGTTCTCTTGGCAAGAACCAAAGATCTAGTAACCTATTTCTTATTGCTCTGCTATGTACTTCACCATTCTGTGCAGGCTTGGAGCAAAAGAAAATCTGATTTGGTAAAGATTTATATGTTGTGCTGTACAATTCAAGTGGAAGAGTTCTGTATTCTTTTTATTTTAAATGAAAGGCCTTGTGAGGCTAACATTAACCAGCAGTCAGCTGATGCTGAGATATTTGTCCATGATCTTGTTCCCTGGCATTTAATTAAGTCAGATGATAGTCTGTATGGTTCTAAGTTGATTTTCCTTACTACTGACGATTAATTTAATTTTGTCAATTTGGGTATCATATTGGTAGTATATTACAATGAGTCTTTATTCCATGAATTCAATTTACGTTAGTGCAACTGTTCCTTTTATGTATACTTTAAAAAAGAAAGAAAGAAAAAGATAAAATAATATGAAGGGTGACCAGCTGTTGTTGCAGATCTGCAGATCTGAACAAGTTTGTCCATAAAAATGTATCTGCTGAGGTGTTCAAATAGTGTATTTAAAGGCAAAGAGATACCATCTTAAATTCTAAAATCTAAGTTTGATGTACCTCCATGAGAGATGAACTTTTCATGATTTAAAGAATTTTTGATAGCTAAGAAATAAATCTTATCAAGGTATTGAAATTCAGTCCCCACCCCACAAATCATTACTTGAGTTTTATGCTGAAGCAATCAAACTTTGTATGATCTTAAGCAGGAAGTAGAATGTTACAAGTGGGGAAATGTTGCAATCAGTGATGCCAGCAACCATTGTGATTGGGTGCTTGAAAATGATGTGAACCTTTCACATAATTGGGGAGAAATCATAGCACAGTGATAGCAATGGTCTTTTGCAATGCAGAAAGTTTCAGGTTAAGTCCCTGGCAGCCTTGGCTTGGAAAGGATTGGGTAGCAAGTGATGGGGAAGATTTTCCTTTGCCTGAAAATTCAGCCAATCAAAGAAGGAAATCCTGGACAAGATGGACAAATAGTCTGAAGTGATCTAAGGTATATCCCCACACCCCTAATTTTAGTATCATGTTTGCCTTGAGATAAGACAATTAAGTATCTGAGCACTTGGAGAAATGTCTGTCTTCAGCTTGAAATCCTTGATCCACACTTACCTTGGACCTTCCTTACCACTCTGTAAGCACATTGCCATGTGAGACAAAGCACAGCTGTGCTATGACCAGCAGCATGCTCCATCTTCCAGCAGTTGTGTAGGTTCAGGAGACACTTCTTTTTAAGCTGGCCAATAAGGTGAGGGAGGATAGACCATGGAGAACTGATGTTAGAAGTTCCACTGAACTGGCCTTAACAGTTGAAGGGGTTTTTCCTCCTTCGTAGCAATGTTTAACTATCTTAATGCACATGGTCCACATGTACATATTCTTTATAAGAATTTTACAGATGTCCCATATCTTTCAATGGCCTGTTTTTTGACAAGTCACTCTTTTGACACCTTAAAATTAAAGACATGTCCCATTGATTGGATTACCCTCTTTCCTGAGTCTTTCTTGCCTGTGGGGGCTTGCTTGGGATTATTCACATGCATGCTGCTTAGAAAGCAAACTGAGCATGTGTGTGGTGATGCGGGGGGTGGGGGGGAATAAAGGCAACAAATCAACCATGGAGGCTTGTTTGATACCGCTCACATGCATGCATGCACATGGTCCCAAGTTTGGACTACAGAAAGAACAGACCCCAGGTCAAATTAATGGTTGTTGAATAGAGAATGTTAAAGCTCAAAATCTGGGTACAAAATTACTTGGTTATAGCCATTAAGGGGGGGGGGGGAGGAATTGAAAATTATGTGCTGTAATAATAGTAATATTTAGTAAAGATTTATTATGTACATTGTATGGTATTACAGACCATAAAACTAATAAATAAAGCAATTAAAAAGAATTAATGGAACTTGTTTGTAAAGTTTTTCTTGCCTATTGTGTGTATATGTGCATGTTGGTGCACACCTCTTCCAGTGCTCTCAACCTCTCCTCCTCCATTCCACATGCTGGCCAGGCAAAGGGAGAAATATCTGCTCGCCCTATCTCTTGTGCTCTCTGTGCCTATGCCTATGTATGCTTATCTCTGCCTGTCCTGTCAGCCACTTTGCCTCCATCCCTAGTGCTGGCTGTGCAGAGAGGGGGAAAATATCTCCCCAGCTTCATTCACTCTGGGTGTGTATATGTGTGCGTGTGTGTGCATTTGATCACACACATTTACCCTAGTCAGTCTGCTCTCTTTAGTCATCACAGTATTGTCTCTGGCCCCTTCCTGTTATTTCCTCTTCCTCACCCAGAAAAAGGTGGAGGAGTCTCTTGAAGAGTGTGAATAGTCATCAGGGAGCATGGGGGGGGGGGGGATGAAAAATGAAAGAGGAAAAGATCACCTTCTGGGTACCAGGGAAGGGTTTTTCTCTTCTGCATGTGTGTGTGACAAGGATTCCCTTCTTTTCTGGGAAACATTTAGCCTTCTTTTTTGAATCCCCTGCTTATTCAGCAAACTAGGTAGCAGAGCATGTAATGTTTCTGCTTTTCTATAATTTGTTTTTGACTGTGCTGTGGCCCCTAACTAGTGAATAAGTGGGGTACTCCTGTATATGAATGTGTGGGGCATTGTGATGGATAAATTTGTATGTCTGTGTGTGTGTGGATAGATTCAACTAAGTGAGTGACCAATAGACCAGTCTCACCTTGAGCTGAAACAGGGCACCTAACAATTCATACAGCAATAAGATTTTTTTCCATTACTGCCATTTCCTAGAAACAATGGGAATCAGTTACAGGCAGGTCAACTAACAATACAAGTCTGATTCACAAGCAAGGCCAAAGTTGCACTGGAGCTGTAATCAATAAAGTTGTTGCCTTTTCCTCCCAATGAAGTATGCTATGCTTCTTTGTTTCTCCACTCCCAACTTTGTTTCTCTCACTCCTGATTCTCAATCACAGGGGCAGAAAAAACATATTCATATCTGGGCACAGCTTTTTCAGGGGGATAAAAACCTTGGTGTCTGGTCATCAGTGGCACATATGCAACAGCAGTACACAAATTACTGATGTGGCAAATGATGCAACATACTATGGCTAATTTCACAGACCATAAGATTTGCTAGCTGTACAGAAAGAGATGCACATTATGCAGTTAGATGCATGGGCTGCATCATCCTCAAACGGTGGGGTGGGTAGTTGTTCCAGGTATATTGAGTCAGCTTGCCATGAAATTGCTTGAATATTTTAAAGGAATGGTTTGGAAAACATATCATGAATCAAAAGTTCATCTGGTGCATAGCCTAGAGCTGCTGCTTTCTGTGAGATGGACAAATCTTATTCAACAATTCATAGTTTGCTTCTAAATTGCACACTAAGACACATATCTGTGTATATTGGAAACATACCATGTGTACCATTTATAAACAGACCCCTGGCATGTAACTGATTATCAGATATATTAACATATATTATTATCTGAATGAAAGATCTGTGAGGTTGCAAATTACTATTCCTTTATAACATCTGCTGACAACAGCAGTAAAAATACTAAATTTTCTCATCCCTTGTCTGTCTCTCCTTAAAGCTGGCATAGTTTTAGCCCATCTAGTGTGGTAGTTTGAGTGTTGGATTAGGGAGCTTATCACACACACTTTTGTATCCATTCTGGGCATGGGCAGGTAAGGCATGTGGCCAAATGAAAATGGAGTTTATTGCATGTTAAACTATGCTCAAGGCATTCCCATGCCATCGCTGACCCTAGCCTGTCCCTGAGCTGGGCTGAGGAATGTGAATTTTGCTCAGCCAAAAAGCTGGAATCTTTCTAGCTGAGCAAAATTCATGCACCTCACCCAGCTTGGGGACAGGTCAGGGTCAGTGATGGCATGGGGAGGCCTTGAAGACAGTTTAGCATGCGATAAACTCTGTTTTCATGCAGCCACACATGTTCCCACCCATGCCTAGGAGGGATACAAAAGTGTGTGCGATAAGCTCCTAGGACTCTGGAAGACCAGGTTTCAATTCCCATTCCCACCTTGAATGAGTCATACTCTCTCAGGCTTAGAGGAAGTCAATAGCAAACCACATCTGAATAAATCTTGCAGAAGAAACCCTATATGAGTCAGTCTGAAGTCATATAACCACAGACTTGGATTTAATATGCCCATCATTGTTTACTGATTTGGAAATTGTCTTAAAACTGTAAATATAAACCACTTATGTGCTACTTAAACTGCTGATTTTCCATTTCTGTTTCATCAGTAGTCTGTTTTCAGAGATGAACAAACTAAATCCTCAAACAAACCATTATGCTATTTTGATGTGTCTGTTGGATTTTGTATGAAATTGAAGCAGGAAAATATTGTCAAAAAAATCATACACAATATATGTGCTAGGGAATTTACAGGTCAATAGAAAAAATACTTTGTTGGACTACATGTCCCAGAATAAATGACTTAGCAGTAATTTCCCTGCCTTTTTAATTTAACTGGGAATGAAACAGGGTGAGGAAGTGCAGAAACTCAGGGCAGGGATGGTGGAGGAAGCGACAGCAAATGTGGCCTGACATTTGTTGCCTGAGACAGCACAGGAAATGGCATCACTGTTCTCACCAAGGTAGATAGCACCAACAGTCAGTGGGTTATTTTGGCACCTGAGACAGAAACTCCCATGTTCCTTTGATTTCATTTAAAAAAAAAATTATTACTGTCAAAGCTTGCTGGATTTTCATGACATTCAAAATCAGCTGCCTGAGGACACCACATTACTAATGGCAGAGTGGGCCCTATGCTTATATAGGCCCGGGAAACTTCTGTGAGCCGGGCAGGGGGACATGACTTTGATTTCCTGTTGGCATTGGGTTGCAAAAAAGTATGGAAGATTTCAGAAACACAGCCACTATGAATCTGGAGTATCAGTATGCAAAAGGATCTTGCAGCAGCTTTGAGGCTGTGCAAAAGACATTGTAGAATAATAATAATAAAAATAATAATAATAATAATAATAATAATTTCTTACCCACCCCTCTGAGTGAGCAATCGGGGTGGGGTACAACATGTTAAAAACATGCAGTTAAAATCCTCCAACATACCCATCTCTTTCCCCTTAAAACAATATTAAACTAATCATGGTTAAAACAATCAAGATCTAAAATACATGATCTTTCAAACCGTATAGGTGGCTGGATAGGGGACGGGGGGGAGGGGTCATCAGACGGTGGAAGATTAATTACTATCCGGGAAGACCTGCTGGAAGAGATGTGTCTTGGTTGTTTTTTAAAAGCCTTCCAAGGTTGTAATAAGATGCATCTCATCCGGCAGGTCGTTCCATAGCCTGGGAGCAATAGCAGAAAAGGCCCTCTGAGGTCTGGGACAACTTAGTTTTTATAGGTTGAAGCAGATTCCTCCCAGAGAACTGAAGTGCAAGCGCAGGCTCACATGGGAGGAGGTGTCTCTAAACTTCCATAGATTTGGTCTGCTTCCTGATAAGTACTCCTCATGCATCAGGGAAGCACACCAAGTCTTTGAAAGCTTGTGCTACAGTGTCTTTCATACAGTTAGCCTCAAAGGTATGGAAGATTGTACCATACCTTAGCTGCAACTATATAATGAGTAAGTTATTCATCTCAAATGTTTTCTATTTAGACACTTCATGTGAAAAAAGCTTGCTACATGGATTAGAGTATATGCTCAATTGTTTTGCAAGATACTACTACACAGTTGTTTATGCTAGTAGAATGTATGTCACATAATGGAGTATTTTCCCAAGTTCAGATTCTGCCAAAGATATCAGTACTCATCACTTTCTGATTCCAATTGCATTGTGCTCAGGTTAAACGCCCCCCCCCCTCCCCATTTCTTATATCCCATTGTTGGTTAATTCTTCAGGACATTGCAGCTATGTCATCACTGAGCATCTCATTACATCCTGATATGAATACATTGTGGTTTTGCTTTTCCCTTGAATTGCCTTTGTAAATATCCCACAGACATCCTTCACAACCCCAATAGAGATTTTTTGCTTATTGGATAAGAAAATAAGATATGGCCAAGAATTGCTCTTATATGCATTTTTGGTTTTAATAACTCTTTTTGTAAAACATTAGAAAAATAAAGAAAAATCTATAGATCTAGAAAGCTTTCTGCTAAGTATTTTCACAATCAGTTTAAATATTTAATGCTTATCTAAAAGCCTTCCTATTTTAAAGATCAGGTTCATTAAATATCCATTTAAGAAAGAAGTCTCTGTCAATAGGACAATATGACAAATGGGGGATTGCCTTAAAAGCATGAAATTATCATACCAAACAGATAATAGATACATACAGTTTCTCCAGAGCTAATGAATTTATGGACTATTTGGCCTTTGCCAAAAGAACTTTTCAGTTTCTTCATTTGGTCGCTAATTTTGCAGACAATTGCAATGCTTGCCTTCCAGTGGGCATATTTTTTCATTGCAGAAAAAAAAAGTTGTGACACCAGCATCTTGTGGTGTTATTGTATGCCTTTAGGTCATTTCTAATGCATGGAGGCCCTAAGGCTCTATTATGGGGTTTTCTTTTCAGAATTGGTTCAGAGTATATTTGTCTTTGCCTTCTTCTGAGGCTGAGTGAATTGCACAAGGTCACCAACAGGTGTTCAGGGATCAAGGAGAATGATGTTTCTACCTGCCTCCCACCACCAAGCAAGCTGAGACAAGCAATTGTGACAGAGGGACCTCTGACTATTTTAACATTGCTCACTGGCAGGAGATGGGGTGGAAAATACTCCTTGATGGCCAGCTGAACAGACCTCTTTCACCACATGCAGCTGTTAGGGTGAGTTGGGGATTCTGGCTGGTAAGGTAGGTGGTGACTGTGTATGATTAGTGAATACAGAGCAGTTATGGATCTGTAACTCTAGGTTATGAATCCATAACTGCAATTCAAAGGGCTCTTGGTATTTGCTGGAGTTTGATTCCAGGGACCCCCATAGATTCCAAAAGCCATCAATGTTCAAGTTCCAATGGCATAGTAAAATAGTGACCCTTATATAAAATAACAAAATCAAGGATTGTTTTGTGGTTTATTATTTCTTGAATATTTTAAAGCCATGAATGGTTGAATCTGTGGATGCAAAATCCATGGATACGGAAGGCAACTGTACAGAATTCCAGCCATCAATGCCATACTGCTAAATTGTTGCTCTATCATGAGCAGTCCTGGGATTTGTCATAAGAATAGGTTAGGTACCTGGAATTCTTTTCTAATGTGACAGGACTTCTTTCTAGACTAGCTCTGCAGTTCCAGACCTAGGGCTCCTGTCACTTACCTTTTCCTATTAGGCCTAAGATACTTTTCTGATAGTCAAGCTTAAAGACAACCTCTATACTGGACAACTGGCTATGTTGATTAGTGGGTTCATTGTAGTAAAGTGTGACCAGTCTTCCTTTTAAATGATTAACTTAAAACATCCAGACAGAGATGTAGCAAATAGAAACAATGAAGATTTAATTTTATGCTGGTTCTGTGAACAGTTTGTAGTAGCACGTTGGTTTTAAACAAAGTATCACTTCTCCCTGTACTCCTTCTACATTCTTAGCTCCCAGAAACCCTGTTCAGATCTCCTCCATTTCCCTCTTCATAACTGTCACTCACTATATTTCTGACTGTCCTAAATAATTCTTTTACATACAAACATCTAGATTATTTCATCCATGGGCCCATCCCACAAAATTCATGAGCTATCATTGGCTCGTTCTGCCCAGACTTGCCCAGCTTCTTGCCTCACAGCTAGAGAGCATTGTGCTTCTTGGCCTGTTCTCACATTGAACAAGAATTCCAAGTGCCAAAGGCATCACTAACAGGCAGTGAGGGTGTGCGGACTGCACTGGATGACATCCCAGATGGGGGTGTCACCTGGTGGGTTGGTACATGAGAGGGGCTCTGCTTTCCAAGTCCAGCAGACTCAGGAAGCATTTTCGGGGTGGACTCAGAAGGCTTGGCAGGGGGTCACTGTCTTCTGAATCTGCCTGGGGGGGGGGGGTTGCAGCAGTCTGGCTGGGCAGGGGAAGGGAAAAGCAGTTGCTTCCACCACCGCCAGGTGACAGCAACACTAGTGACACCACTGTTGAGTGCCCCAAGTTCAATAAGCCGGAGAAACAAGAGGAATGAACAGACAGTCTAATATCAAAGTCTGAACAGGTGAGGTATCAGAGGCAATGAACAGCCCAAGCATCATACATCAATTACTCACAGTAGCTTGGGTGAAGAGGTGGACAAAAAATTTCCTTCAAGTAGCTCAAATGGACAAAGCTCTCTTTGGTCAATGCCCACATGCCAGTTACCATTTAAGGAGCATGTAGCATTTTGCTGCATCAGTGGGTAAGGGTCTCTGCCATATGCTGGAGTTGTTGCATCTCTCAAGGGCTCCTCTGGTGATGTGTCCACATGATGCAGCACCAAAGGAGCACCTTAGAGCCATGACACTGTGGCTATTGCGCCCTTTCCAGGATGCAAAAAGGAGCTGCTTTTCACTCCTTTTTGAACCCTGGAAAGGCCAGATTGGGGTGCAGCATGCGGTTGCCACAGCCCCAATCTGACGCAGCTGGTGGCAGCTGGAGGCTACCCCTTAGGGGCAGTCTGCACAGCCTCAGAATCTCTGTAATGGTATTTATAGAGCAAATCCCTCTAAGTGATGAACCTATTCAGAAGAGGTAGTGCAGTTTGTGTCTTGATCATTCTCTATGGTGCATACATGTGTGTCCTTAATGTTGTTCTTCCTTTTTGTCTTAGCTTATGTTGAACATACTCAGAAGCAGTTTTTGAAAGGGAACTACAGCAGTAAAGAAACTTTTGTTCTAAAGTTCTGCATTATTAATAAGCTACCATGTTAAGCACTTAATATGATAACAATGTTCTGACTGTAGCACATCACTGCAGCATTTTATAGTGCCTAATATGACACAATAGGAGCTTGTGTTCATTGTGCTAGTGATCATAAAGGAATACTTATTTTGTGACATTTTCATGTCACAGTTATTTGCATAAATAAGGCTTTGCTTTTATTACTAAAATAATATTGCTGTCATTCTATAGTCTGTTTTACTACAGGAAAAAATGTATAGATAAAAAACCATTTTTAAAACTATATTGTGTCCTATTAAAAAAAAGTATTTTTCATCTGTCTTGGATTTCTTCCATATACTATTTCAGTTTGCTGAAATGTGCAGCAGGAGAACCAACTAAAAATGCACATAGATGTGCAGCAAAACCAATAAAGAATTTAGGGGCTCTACAGGCTGTCCCTAAGGGGCGGTTTCCTGGCCAAATCAGGGCCAGAGGAACCTCACGCCAGCCTCTGGAGGGCACAAAAAGGAGCCACAAAAAGTGGCTCCTTTTTACATCCTCAAAGGGTGCCATAACAGTGGCAGTGCAGCTGTATGATGCCCTTTCTGTTCTGCATCATCTGGATACAATACCAGAGGTGCACCATCTGAAACAGTGCATGGCATCGTGACACCCTGGGGGAAGAATCAGGGTGTCCATCATCAAGACACTGCACCCTGACTCTGCCCACAAGCAGAGTTTTTTGGGCCAATCTGTATGTGTAATCTGTAAGCAGCCCTGGTGGCGCAGTGGTTAAATGCCTGTACTGCAGCCACTCACTCAAAACCATAAGGTGGCGAGTTCAAGACCAGCAAAGGGCTGAAGCTTGACTCAGGCTTGCATCCTTCCGAGGTCGCTAAAATGAGTACCCAGATTGTTGGGGGGCAAATAGCTTACAATTGTAAACCGCTTAGACACTCCTTAAGGGTATGAAGCGGTATATAAATGAAGCTGTTTGTTTGTTTGTTGTTTGTTTGTGTGTGTGTGTGTGTGTGTGTGTGTATGATGTCACAAAATATTGAATCCTTTCTTTCCTGGCCACTATTTCCCTCCTCTCTTTCTTCTACTAGAAAAATGAACTGGACGCATAATAATTGTTGTGTTGGGTAAAGGTTAAAAAAGGTAGTAACTAAGAAAAAAAAGCCATACATATTTTTGGAGCCTTCCTTCCTAGTGGCAACACCAATGCTTGGTTGGCTGCAGCCACACTGCAGAAATAAAACAGTTTCATACTACTTTAATTTACATGCTCAATGTTATGGGATTCTGGGATCTGTAGTTTTGTGAAATATTTAACCTTCCTTGCCAGAGAGCTCTGGTCCTCACCAAACTATAGATCCCAGAATTCCATCACATTGAGCCATGGAAATTAAAGTGGTATCAGATTGTTTTATTTCTGAAGTGTGGCAGCAGCCATTGACTGATACTTAGACTGTAGATCTTGGAATTCTAGAAAAAGAGGTAGGAAGAATTGTATCAGTTGCTCTGAAGATGCCAGCCACAGATGCAGGCAAAATGTCATGAATAAATTCTTCCAGATCACAGCCACATAGCATGAAAAACCCACCAAAAAAAAAAAAAAAAATCTATCAGTACTAAGAAGGGAATATAAGCTTCTGCTCCAGCCTGAATACCTCTTCAAAATGAAAGACTTAATGCTCATAATTAAGGCAAGTGGAATATAACAGCAGATAGGCAAGTGTGTTTTCAGGGTTTGAGTTGTCATGGTTGAACTGTCCCCTTTATGCCTCACTTCAGATTATTTGATTGTATGGTGACAGGCTATCACTCATGGGGTGGTAGCCTGAGTAAATCTGCAGCTCTTTTGCTTGTGTTAGGCTACCCTACCCAGAACTAGAAAACTTTACTTTTTTGACAGCAACATCCAGAATCTACCTTGCCATTTTATCTGAAGAAAAATGAGAGATGTAGTTCAAAATGTTCTGATGAGGAATCTGTACCAAGGACAAGAAGCCACCATCAGAACAGAATTCTTGGAAACAGAGTTGTTCCCAATAGGCAAAGGGGTCAGGCAATGCAGCATCCTATCACCCTATTTATTTAACTTATATGCTGAAAGCATCATAAGAAAAGCAGAATTAGAATCAGAAAAAAGGAGGAAAGATAGGAGGAAGCAACATTAGCAACCTAATATATGCGGACAACACCATACTATTAGCAGCAGACATTCAAGAATTGGAACAGTTAATAAGGAAGTTCAAAGATGAAAGTGCAAAGGCAGGTCTGATGCTGAACATAAAGAAAACAAAAATAATGTCCACAAAGAAAATGCACAAATTGAATCTAGATAATGAGAAAATGGAAATAGTCAAAGATTCCTATATCTAGGATCAAACATTGACAAGAATGGATATTGCAGACAAGAAATAAAAGGAAGACTAGGAATGAGAAGGGCAGCTATGAAAGAACAGAAAAATTTAAATGGAATCCATATGGGAGAACATAGAATACGGTAGTCAATCAATTTGGGCACCTCTATTCTTCAGATGTTGGAGAGTATCACTTTTAAGGCCCTAAAATCAGCCATTTTAACCTCTAATTCAGGTATTTTACCTGTTTTTCAAAATATCATTCAAAAGCTTAGGCCCAAATTGTTGAGTAATAAACAATCCAACCCTAATAAAGTAGTAATTAACAGATGGTTTGACATGGAATGCCAAAGTGCGTGGAAAGCACTGATGGATTGCTCGCGTCAGGTACTTAGAAATAATGATAATATTTCCCCTAACATCCTAGCTTCTATGAGGTCATCCTACAAGGCACTTTTAAAACAGAAAAAAGATATGCATATTAGAACACAATGGAAACAATTAGCACAAGCTGTCATAAAAAAGAATGAGAAGCAGTTTTGAGATATTACTGCTTCTGGCATGAACAGGACCAGACTGGTTATTGTTGGACACATTACATCACAGCAATGGTATAGCCATTTTAGTAAACTCTATGGAGCTATATATGCAGAGCATCACTCCTCCTTTGCATTAAAAACTACTTGTTTTCCTTACTGGCCCCCTGTTTCAGAGTCCGAGATAAAAAAAAAGTTGTTAGCAGCCCTTGCATTGAACAAAGCCCCAGGAAAAAAATATGATACTCCCAGAAATATTTAAAAACTTCTCTGAATGGTGGGCTCTAATACTGGCTAGGATGTTCACCCAAATTAATAATACAGGGATAATCCCAGCAGGCTGGGAACAGAGTGTAGTTGTCCCCATATACAAGAAGGGTGATAAGCAAGATCCCAACAATTATCGTCCTATAAGCCTTTTGGATGTTGATTCCAAGCTATATAGTAAACACAAACAAAACAAAACAAACAAACAAAAACAAACAGCTTCATTTATATACCGCTTCATACCCTTAAGGAGTGTCTAAGCAGTTTACAGTTGTAAGCTATTTGCCCCCCAACAATCTGGGTACTCATTTTAGCAACCTCGGAAGGATGCAAGCCTGAGTCGAGCTTCAGCCCTTTGCTAGTCTTGAACTCGCCACCTTATGGTTTTGAGTGAGTGGCTGCACTACAGGCATTTAACCACTGCACCACCAGGGCTGCTGTTACATAGATTAGAAGAATGGGAATCTAGCAATCAGATCATTTATCCCGAACAAGCCGAATTCAGGGAAGGCCAGAGTACTATCGACCACTGTCTGACACTTTATTTTTTAGCTCAACAAGGAATCGAGGGCCCCACAAAACACCTATTTGCTGCTTTTATTAATTTAGCAGCAGCTTTTGATTCAATCGATAGAAATTTGTTATTGTATAAATTGGCCAATACTAATATAGATAATCACTTATTGTTTTTAATTAAGGAACTTTATACCAACACAACAGCAAGGATAAGAGTTGGTATCTCTGGTTCATTAACCGATCCTATCCCCACAAATAAAGGAGTCAAGGATGCCTCCTGGCACCATCACTTTTTAATTTATATTTGAATGATATCATTCAAGCACTTTCTGGCCCTGAATTTTTTCCACCCACACTTGGGTCAAAAAAGATTTCTATTCTGTTATATGCTGACGATATGGTTTTAATTTCACTTACTTGTATTGGACTGAGACGGTTAATCTTCAGGCTTGAGGTTTTTTGTTCTAAAGAAAAGCTTGTCATTAATTATAATAAAACAAAGGTGATGGTGTTTGGGAAAAGACACTCTGATTTCTGTTGCTCTATTAATGGTCATCAGATTGAACAATGCCGAGAATTTAAGTATCTTGGCATTCATTTTACAGAAAATCTCTCCTGGAAGTCCCACATAGAAGCCAGTAGAGCAGTGGCTGTGAGATCTATTGGAGCAATCCTTAGATTTTACAACCAGGCAGGGGGTCATTTGGTTGCACCAGCTCTAAAAATATTTCACAGCAAAGTTATAGCCCAGATTCTCTATGGCGCTGCTGTGTGGGAATGGGATGACACCCAATTGGTCAAACTGGAGGCCCTCCAGAATACATTTCTTAAGAAATTGCTTATAATCCCACCTGGCAAACCTGCAGCTTTGGTCCGGGCAGAAGTTGGCTTTCCCTCCATCAGAGCTCGTGTTTATTTTATGTTATTTAATTACTTGAGATCTGTAAAAGATTCTCCAGTTAAGGTCTTTCCTAAGTTATGTTTCAAACATTTACCAAGCTGCAAAGTCTGGAGATTAAGATATCATAGGTTGCTTGAATCATATCCTGCTCTAATTGAAAACCCTTCTATCTGGAATTCAAGAGAGAAGCTTTGTGAACATATTTTTAATCATGGTGTGTATCTGGATAGACAGGCTATTAACAATTCAAAAATTTCTGAATGGTTTAGATTATACAAACTGGACCACCAGATGGCTGTCTATGTAGGGAAGCTCACATTCCCAAAGCTCAGGCAGGCTTTTACAGCTCTCTGTTTTCAAACAATACCCTCAGCCATGATTGACGGCAGATATTCACATACACCCAAGGACTCTCATTTATGTGTTTGTGGAGCACCAGAAATTGAGGACCTACCTCACTAACCTGCTTTTTTGTCCACTTTATACTGATCCAAGAACCAAATTTTTGGGATCTATTCTGTCTAATTTACCATCCAATACTATTTCTGAAAAAAAAAATTTATCTTTTGTCTGATATTGATACCATGGTAACTTACAAGGTTTCACTGTTTGCCTCAGCAGCAATCAAAATCTGGGCAAGATTTATAGAGGACATTGCAGTTGATTGCCATGGGGATGATCTTATCTAATTTATGAAATTGGTTTTAGTGTTGTTTTAGTTAACTGTCTGGGATTGTATCATGGCCAATGTATAAAATTTGAATGTTAATTATCTGATGGAGCATTTTATATTTACTGGTTTGTTTGTTTGTTTGTTTGTTTTGTTTTTTTTTAATTGGTTTTAATTAAGTATGTGAATGGCCTTTGGCTCAAGCATTAATAATAAAAATTGAATTGAATTGAATTGAAAAAGATACTGAAGTGCAAAGACATACAACTGAGCATTAAAGTCAGAATTGTCTAGGCCTTGTATTCCTAATTCCTAGAATTGTATTCTAATTTCCATGTACAGATGCAAGAGCTGGACAGTGAAGGAAGCAGACAGAAAGAAAATCAACACATTTGAGATGTGGTACTGAGAAGAGTACTTAGGATACTGTGGACAGCCAAGAAGACAAACAAATGAGCCAAACGAACCTGATCTCGTTTTTTGATAAAATTACCAGCTTGGTAGATGAAGGGAATGCTGTGGATATAGTATACCTTGATTTCAGTAAGGCCTTTGACAAGGTTCCCCATGACATTCTTGCAAACAAGCTTGCAAAATGTGGGATAGACAAGTTAACTGTTACATGGATTTGTAATTGGTTGACTGGCCGAACTCAAAGGGTGCTCAACAATGGTTCCTTTTCATCCTGGAAAGAAGTGACCAGTGGGGTCCCACAGGGTTCTGTCCTGGGCCCAGTGCTATTCAATGTCTTTATTAATGATTTGGATGACAGAATTGGGGGCATACTTATCAAATTTGCAGATGACACTAAACTGGGAGGAGTAGCTAATACCCCAGAGGACAGGATCAAAATTCAAAATGACCTGAATAAACTAGATAGCTGGGCCGATGCTAACAAGATGAAATTCAATGCAGAGAAATGTAAGGTTCTGCACTTAGGGCGGATAAATGAAATGCAGAGATATAGGATGGGGGACACCTGGCTGAATGAGACCACATGTGAACGGGATCTAGGAGTCCAAGTAGACCATAAGCTGAACATGAGTCAACAGTGCGATGCGGCAGCTAAAAAAGCCAATGCAATTTTAGGCTGCATCAATAGAAGTATAGTTTCTAGATCAAGGGAAGTTATAGTGCCACTCTATTCTGCTTTGGTCAGGCCCCACCTGGAATACTGTGTCCAGTTCTGGGCACCACAATTCAAAAAGGATGTGGAGAAACTGGAGCATGTCCAAAGGAGGGCAACTAAGATGGTGAAGGGTCTGGAAACCATGCCCTATGAGGAACGCCTTAGGGAACTGGGAATGTTTAGCCTGGAGAAGAGAAGGTTAAGAGGTGATATGATAGCCCTTTTTAAATATTTGAAGGGATGTCATATTGAGGAGGGAGCAAGCTTGTTTTCTGCTGCTGCAGAGACTAGAACGTGGAACAATGGATGCAAGCTGCAGGAAAAGAGATTCCACCTCAACATTAGGAGGAACTTCCTGACAGTAAGGGCTGTTCGACAGTGGAACACACTCCCTCGGAGTGTAGTGGAGTCTCCTTCCTTAGGGGTCTTTAAGCAGAGGCTGGATGGCCATCTGTCAGGGATGCTTTGATTTGGAGTTCCTGCATGGCAGGGGGTTGGACTGGATGGCCCTTGTGGTCTCTTCCAACTCTATGATTCTATGATTCTATGATTCTATGAAATGGGTTCTTAAACAGATCAGAACAGAGCTCTCCTTGGAAGCTAAGATGATCAAGTTGAGACTGTTAAACTTTGGCCACATAATGAGAAAGCACGGATCAGTAGAAAAAACAAGAATGCTAGGAAAAGTAGACAGTGGAAGAAGGAAAGTAAGACCACAAACCAGATGGATAGACTTGGTCAGAGGGGTTATGGGTGAGGGGTTGCGGGATCTGGGCAGGGCAGTGGAGGATAGGGATTCTTGGAGATGTCTCATCCTGACAGTCTTGCCATGAGTTGCAACTGACTCGAAGGTATCTAACAACAACAAAGTCTGCTAAGATCTGCTGCCATCAGGAGTTGGACCCACACAATTATAGTGGGAGTGGTGAGTGTGGATGCACAGGCCTTTGCTCTCAGCATTGAAGGCAGTAGTCTGATCATGGGGTGGTAGCCTAGCTAAGAGGTCCTCTGGAATCACAAAGCCTGTCAGCTCCTATTTCCACTGATAATCAGAGGTCTATCTAAAACCAATTTTCAGCTTATGCCTGCATTCAGTATGCTTGAGTTGTTAGACAGACCAAGCAACAGGAATTGTGAGAGGCTGCCAAATTGCAAAATGTCAGACTGTTTAAAGGCCCACATAACTGAGGAACTGAGGATTTCCCTGGCAAGTCACAGTAGCAAAGCTCCTACTTACTGTGAGTTCTCGACTGGCAAGAGCTTCTGCTACCAACTGGTTGGAAATGATTTCCTCATCTGCTCTGGTACTAAAACAGAATGATGCCTGGGTTAGATCTTCTGGTTTTAATGGAACAGATTATTCCTTGATTCTTACCTATTTGAATTTCTAGTCTTCATTGAAACAAAGTGGTGAGCAAAAAGGAAAAATAATGAAGTCATGTTAGAAGGTGCTCCTGGATTCATCTCTACAGTTGACATCTCAGGTGGAGGCGATTGCCAGGAGTGCCTGGTATCAGCTTCGGCTGATACGCCAGCTGCATCCCTACCTAGGCAGAGAGGACCTAGAAACAGTAGTACATGCACTGATAACCTCTTGTTTAGATTTCTGCAACACACTCTACATGGGGCTACCTTTGTACCGAGTTCGGATGCTCCAATTGATTCAAAATGCAGCAGCCAGATTATTGACGGGGGCTTCAAGGATGGAACATATCACCCCCATTTTGAAATCTCTACACTGGCTGCCAATTTGCTTCTGGGCGCAATACAAAGTGTTGGTTATCACCTATAAAGCCCTATATGGCTCGGGTCCAGGTTACTGGAGAGAACGCATCTCCCTACATAATCCGCCCTGCACCCTAAGAACGACTGATAAAAAACTGTTAAACTATTATCATACGAGACTAACATCTACGTCTCGCCTCACCTACTCAGCTGTGGCTCCTAAGCTGTGGAACGACCTACCGGAGGAGATCCGCCTAATACCTACACTAGAGGTGTTTAAAAAAGCGCTGAAGATGGATCTCTTCCAGCGGGCATATCCACCCAACCTTATTTATCTCCTTCTGTATTAGAACTACCCCTGAAGCTACAGGTTCTACGACGTAATATGTTTTTATTGTGATATTGTTTTAATTGGGATAATGAATAACCAATTTTATTGTATTGCATTTTATCATGTTGCATTTTATCATGTTGTAAGCCCACCTCGATCCGTAGGGAGAGGCGGGAGATATAAATAAGTATTATTATTATTATTATTATTATTATTAGATATTTTGCTGTCTCACCTGGAGCTTTATTCCCAGTTCTTGCTATATCCAATGCTCCAGGATCATCTCTGTTATTTCAATTTCTTTCTGCTGTTTTTGATTCAGTTTATCATGGTAGTTTGCATTTTCAGTGTTCAATGTGCTTCGCAGGGAGAGAGAGGGCCTGGTGCCCTCCCACAGTTCTCACACATCTTTACTCTGAAGTAAAGGCGCATGGGGAAGGGAGTTGGAAGCAGGCCCTTTTGGCTCTGCCTCAAAGTCCTGCACCCTCACTTGAAGTCCTACACCTGAAGCCCTGACCCCACCCCTGGAGCACTGCCCACCACACTGATTAAGTTTCTATTGTTTTAGGTAATTAAAAACGAACAGTTCTCTCTGTGCACACAATTATAATATAATAGAAACAGATGCATGGCAATGGATTTGAGAGAAAAGCATTGTTCATGGGGGGTGGGGGGGGAGGCTTTGCTTCCTAGGGATGAGAATAATATTTGGAAGTACTTAAAATGAGCAAAAATCATGCTTTCCTAATATTGATGAACCCCAACAAGAAGAATCCTGGACCGACAAGACTCTTCAGACTGACAACAGAAAATGACAGAACCCCACTGGTGGTGACATACAGCTCTTAACCGGGACCACTCAGATGTATCATCAATGAACTGCAACCTATTCTGGGCAATAATGCTTCTCTTTCAAGGACTCTTGGTGCCAGGCCTTTGGTCACTTATAGGCAGTCTCCCAACCTCAAACAGCTACTTACCTAGAAGAGGACACATGTGTGGATATGGGTACAAAACCTTGCCACAAACCCAGATGTCAATCTGCCCACGCACACATCTATTCAGGAAATATCATCACAGGACCTAATTATATCACCCGCAATATTAGAGGGACTTTTGCTTACTCATCCACCAATGTGGCTTATGCCATACTATGTCAACATTATTTTTCACTGGGCATACAGGCCAGTATCTGCACCAGATGATAAATGGAAATAAATGAGGCTTAAGAAATGAGAATATACAAACACCAGTTGCAGAACATTTCAGTCGTCTTGGGCATTCCATCTCAGACCTCAGAACAGCAGTCCTTGGATGATGACAACAATAATAAATAAATAAATAAATAAATAGAAATATAAAAAGAAATAGAAACCTACAAAGGAAGATTAGAAAGAGAAATAGCAGGATTGGAGCATATCTACAAACTCCATTCCATTCATATTAGGCTGAATAGAGACAATGGTTTCCCAGCACACTACACACATAATAACACTAGCTAACTTCACCTGCAGCCTCATGACGGCCCTCTTGGCTGGTTCATCACATCTCTACACTACATCCCGAGACTCATTCATATGGTTATCTCCTCACTTGGCTTTACGCAACATCCTTCCTCCTGACTTATGCCCCAAGCACCATAATTAAAAGTAAACTTGTCACCCTGTGCCAAAGCAGACAGCCCAGAAGGAGCGGCTTCTGGCTGTTTCCATCCCAGTCAGTCTGGGATAGCTGTGAAGCGTTCGTTACCGTGGTCCCAAACTGGCTGCTGGCAGGAGTGGATTTTTTCCTCTCATTTCTGTGCCGGCCCTTGCCACCTGGGCATGGCCTTGGAGTGGCTTTCAAGTAATTTGGGGGTGTTTAAACACCACACCCCCAAAGAGGTTGGATGCTGCTTTATTTGGCCTGTTTGTTTGGGGCCCAAATCTCCATAATTACAAGTGTTGCATCTCTATTGCTATTCTCACATTCAGTCCGCTTATATAGGTCTGTCTCTGGACCATCCACTTCATGAATCTGAGGAAGCAGATTCAAGTCTACAAAAGCTTCATGCTACCAGCTTTTTGATTTCAGTTAATCTCCAAGGTGCCACAACATCCCTTTGCATTATGGTTTTCCAGACGAATAAGTCTCTGTCTTTGAAGAATCTTCACACTTCAGGACTTATTCTGTACAAAATTCACACTTGGATATTCTATGTAGAAAACAGCATTTTTCTGCATGACACAGTATTTTCTGTCACACTGAGGTTGAAGCGTGAATGTGATTTCTGCCATACCTTGACATGCTTTTAGAAATCAGGAAGCAAAACTGGACAGTTCCAAGTGAAGGATTTATTTACAGAGGATAAGGAGTTTCTGTGTACAAATGCAGAACAGAGTTCCAGGATGGAAGCAAACATTCTGATTTCCTTCTTAGCAGCTCACAGAAACACAGAGCTATACTAGAACTCTCACTGATACTCACAAACAATAGCTCCAACTTTACTGACTCTCCACTGCTCCACAACTATAACCCACACTTTTGTATAGCCACTTCAAGAACATTTATTACCAGATGTCCTGGCCTTGTTGCACAAACCACAAACTTATCAGGACTGTGTAGTACTGCAGATCTAATTTCACATCATATTATGTGATATTTTCTGTGTGGCAAATAATATTTTAATACTGAAATATTAATTCTTGTACATTAAATGCTGTTTTCTGCACCAAAAATGCTGTAATTGGTGATTTATAGTTTATTTTGTGTAAAATTTACACATGGTTGATTTGCATAGAAAACAGCATTTTCTGTGCAGTAATCAATATTTCTGCATTGAAATATTATTTCCCTTTCAGGAAATGGTGTTTTCTGCAGAGAAAATGCTGCAATTTTGGATTTATCATGTGTAAAATTCACGTGTGGTTTAATTTTTTTTTTAAAAAAAAAACAACAGCATGTTCTGCAAAGAAATAATATTTCTGCATGAAAATATTATTTTTCAAGCATAAAATGCTGTTTCCTATCCAAAACAATCATATGCAAAGTTCACACAGAATAAGTTCCACATTACAAATGAATGTTGAAAGCTGTGATTTTCAAAGACTTTCTTATAGCAGGAAGAAAATTATTTACATGACTTGTTGCTACCTTTTAGAACAATCTTAGTAATAAGTTGTATTCCCACTGCTTCCCACTTTTCCCAAGACTGAGTACTGGAAGAGATATTTTGGTATGGAAGTAGTGTGTCAACTAATGTACTTTGTAGACATGCATACTCTCTAACACAAGTATTTTGGAAGGAAAAGAAGGGCTTAGTTTCTGTTTCCCCCCCCCCCCCCCCATGCACACCTTTACTCATGCAAATTGGCTGCTTTTAACCTCTCCTCCTCTCTTCCATTGTGTCTGAATCAATGTGCATGGAGTCAGTCTTGGGGATTTGACACTGATATGTGACATTGGTTTGACTTTCAGTTTTTTTCTGATACATTTAAGCAGTCTCTGCGATTGGTATCATTTCCCAAGAGGCAGTTATGTTAGTATGTTGTGGCAAGAATAAGAAAGATTCTCATGGCACCACAATGACTAACAGATTTATATGAAGTAGTACACTTCATCATTGCATCTGATACCATTTCTGTTCATTCCAGTCTTCATTTTGACTTTTATATTCTTGACACAGATTACATCCTTTCATTGGATATACTATAAACAATTTGGTAACCCTGTTCTTATCTTCTGAGTTCTTCCCTTGTGACATGAGCAATCCAGTTAGCATTCATCCACAATATCTCTTTATGAGAGTTCTATCTTTTTGATCTTTTGTATTTGCCAAATGTAAATGTTGATATCCAGGAAGAACTAATTCTTCTTACTGTTTCAAAGGGCTCATCTACTTCTGAACCCTCTGTCAGTATGTGAGTAATGTTAGCCAAACCTCCTGCCAGGAGAAATCTGTCTCTCTGTCGGATATGAATTTATAGCAAAATAATTTATTGCAGAATCAAGTTTTATCTCTGACATGTCTGAAATTAAAATACCAAGATAAAGGTTCTATTATCATTAAAACAAAGATGGCTTAGAATAAGTTTGATTCGGGTTTTCAAGAATGCCATTCATTTATTATACATTCAGTCTTAGTATGTCTGTGGTAAAAATTAAGAATGCATTTAGCTGGACTGCTCTTTATTGAAGAACCTAACTCTGATGGTAAATGTATGGTGCGGCCTTCTTTACATTGCTATGCCAAAAATATACTTCCAGCTATCTGATATATATAGTCTTAATTTTCTAGACCTGACATAACTCCCCATAGGGTTCCCAGATCTCAGGACTTAGCCCATAGTGTTGGCCAGATCTCAGGCCTGGTCATTTTCCTGTGCTCCTCCAGGAGTTGTGATGGTGCAGTGGTTAACACCAGTACTGCAACCAAAACATTGTGAGTTCCATCCAGCAGGGCTCTAGGTGGACTCAGTCTTCCATCCATTCATATTTTGGTAAAATGACCTATGGTCATTTTTGGGGGGCAATTGGCTAACATATTGTAAACAGCTTAGAGGGCTTATCACTATAAAGCAGTATAGAAACGTAAGAGCTATAAAGCAAGGGGGAGAAATCTCAGGGTGAGACCACTGCCTTGAAAAGTGTGTGTCTGGTTTTCTTATTTGTTAACACTTGATGCTTTTATTTGAATGATATATTTTGTACACCTGTGGTTTATGGTTAAAGTATCATACTTAATGAAATCACCAATGGCTACCCTTTGTGACACCACAATAGCCCTCATCTTATTACATCTTAAAGGGTCATCTCATGGTCTCAGGTTTTGGTCCTGAAATCCTGGGATAGTCATGGCCTGGCAGCCCTTGCTCCCTTCGTTTTTTTCCCTCTTTGTAACCCACAGAGTCCCCCTCCCCACACACACACACACATACACGCAATCTACAGAGCAGTTCTAAATGAAATGGGTGTATGAGGAAGAGGGTGCAAAGTGGTAGATTCTCTGTCATATACAAAGTCCTGATGGCTCATGCCAGTTAGAGTCTGTGGAGTCTATTATCTTTGGGAGAATGTTCCTTTGTTATTTATTCCCCCACCCACCACCCATCACTTTCAAGCTGGTATCAAGGGAAATCTTGTGGCCTTTCAGACCAACAAGGGGGCTTGGGATCAAGCAGCTCAAATTATTCTTCCATCTTGCTCCCATCTCCCACTTGGATGTCGCAGTTTGGGGCTTATCACTAGAGGGAGGCAAGTTGCCATATAGTAAAGCTATGAAACCTGCTGAGATTTTCACAACTTGATGGTTGCTACTAAAAAATAGCTGATGTTCATGTTTGAAGATCAATTTGCATTGTTTATTTGTTCCTGCCCCCTAGTCTTTCTAACCCTTGACCCAAGGGTCTGAATCTGATTAGAAGGGCAGTTGTGTCATAATACCCTAGCTTGGTTTTGGGTAATTAATCCTCCTGGTTTCCTAAACTACTGATGAATAATGATGTGTTCTAGTGAGTTGATTTGAGGAAATTACTTTCAAAGTATTCAAAACTAAAATTGCTTTATGAAATGTCACTGTGCCTTATTGTTCCTTCTATAAGATGTGTTCTTACCACAATTTGTAAAGAACAGACATTTCTTGCCACTGAATAGAACTTGATTGATGAAGATGAAACAATTTCCTTGCCTCTTTTATTCTATTTCTGCTCTCAAATCTCTTGGGGTATGCATATGTATTTAAGAGATCAGTGTACTTTACAAATCTTATGTAGTGATGGAACTCTTTCAGCTTGGTATTTAGACCATTAAGAATACAATACCCATGATAGGATGGGAAGTAATGTAGTGGAAACTGTTGATGAAAACCATACCATTATTGTTGCTATGGTGGTTTCTTGGTAGATATTATCTGAGGGCAAGGGATAGATCAAATTACTCATATTAAGATTCACAATAAGGTAACTCTTCATTCAGTTTTAGTTTCTTTTCCATTAATGCCTTTATTTTATTTTATTTTAGCAAAGAAGGGGAGGAATTCCTAATGGATAAGAAGGAGTGTTCTCTCATCTTATTCAGCTTGACATAGGAATATTACTGTGCAAGAGAAGAAGTTGTGTCATTTTAACTTTAGAGATGTTCAATCAGTTTCGCAAACTGTGTTGGAAATCCAGTTGGTGTCCACAATATCCTCTTTTGTTGGTATCCTACATACTCTGTATTTGCAGAGAGAAACCACAATTACTTCAGGACACTATTCTTCAAAGGGGAGGCACTAACGCTTCATGTACAAACTGATTAAGCACAAGGCAGCATTTTACACAATACTTCTGCATCAGTTATCCTGTCACTCTCAGTTCTCCAGTAATCACTCTGTCTGGTTGAAAGGCTGCTACTTTACAGAACATCTTGGCCTTCAAGCAAGAATCAAATGAGGTCCTAAGTACTTTGTTGATACTATAGGCACCTTGTAATCACTCAGGTGTTTAGAGAACCTCCTGTTGAGGTTTCTTTCTATATGAAAGGAAAGATGTTTAGATATAAATAAATTTTAGTCAAACAGAGATGGGAAAGAAATATGCATTAACCAAGATATTTTTAAAAAATACTTTTGGGGCATTCTTTTTTAATCCTCTTGTAATGATATCCATGTTAATGAAAGTGTGTATGTATATTATTTATTTATTTAATATCCCACCTTTTTCCTGGCATGAGACCCAAGATGGCCTACAACCTCAGTCTTCCCAATTCCCACATTAATGCATACTATCAAAATGCTATATTTGAAAAATGTAAACAAACATCCTGTAGTCAATAGGAAAAATGCATACATTGAGAAAAAATGAATAATGCATATATTAAACACAGTATATGATAAATTATTTATGAATTGCCATATGGGAATTGTTTTAAAGTTTGAGATCCTAATAATAGAACTTTTATTTTATAACCTGCCAAGACTCTGGTCCATGCCCTGGTGGTCTCGCGAATAGATTACTGCAATCTTCTTCTGACATTGCTTCCTCTTTCTCACCTCCATCCTTGAATCTCTGTCCAGAACTCAGCTGCACGTATTATCACATCTGCTCGCCACTTTGACCATGTTTCGCCTCTCTTATCCTCTCTTCTCTGGCTCCCCTTCCCTTCCACATCCTGTACAAGCTTTGTTACTGACTTTCAAAGCCCTCTACGGACTGGCCCCTCCTTACTTGTCTGAACTTCTTTCTCCTCACACTCCTTCTCTTCCCCTCCGCTCTGGTAGTCAAGGTCTCCTGTCCCAGCCGAGGATTTTCACTGCCCTGTCCCGGATTTGTCCCTTTTCACTTGCTGCCCCTCACTCCTGGAACCTTCTTCCCCCCACATGTGCACCTCATCACTTCTCTATCCAGGTTCAAAAGTAAGTTAAAGACTATATTGTTTAGGGAAGCATTCTCAGGACTGTGCCATCTGCCCCAGGATGCCTCCTCTTAACTATGTTTTAAGAACCCAAGCCCTCCCTTCAGTCCACCTGCTTTGGTTGAGGCCCCAGAGGGAGAGAAGAACCACTGGACCTCATCCCTTTTCCCACCACCTTCCCCTTTTCCTTTTGTGTTGTCTTTTAGACTGTAAGCCTGTGGGCAGGGATCCGTCTAACAATAAGATTGTATGTACAGCACTGTGTAAACTTACAGCGCTATATAAATAAAATTAATAATAATAATAATAACTTTTAATGGAACAAAAATACTGGTCCAGTTCTGAGGAATTTAGCTAATCCATCTTTAATGCAGTCAATTGATTTTTGTTTTTTGTTTTTTTTTTGTTTTTTTCATTTTGTTGTACCAAGTTGCCATGGATGGACAAGTTTATCAGGATGTTGCAGTATTGTGTGATACTATTGTTTTTTATGTTGGTTTGATCATCTTCAAAAGCTCCTATTAAAATGTGTTTCTGTACCACTTGGTTATGAAGAACATGCTTCTCTTTTGCTGCCTAAATCATTCAATCAGACCAGGATTTCATAACATGAACAGAGACAAGGAAATTTCTGAGTTAATGCGGTCCAAAGCACACTGCAGAAATAATCTGGTTTGAGCCCATTTTAATTACCCTGGCTCAGTTATGGAATTCTGGGAGCTGTAGTTCATCAGAAATTTAGCCTTCTCTGTCAGAGAACTCTGGTGCTGCAACAAACTACAACTCCTAGGATTCCCTAGCACTGAGCAAGGGCAGTTAAAGTCGTCTCAAACTGGATTATTTCTGCAGTGGGTTTAGGACCTGAGTAACTTTTTTTGCGTCTTGCTAAGTTACAAACATAGAAGTAGATTTTGATGTTTTTGGATATTAAAGCATTCACAAACTGCCATTCATCAAGTTTAGTTATTATCATGTTAATAAAACTATGTAATGGCTTTAATTTAAATGTCAACAATCGTAGAGAGGGCAAACATTAGAAAAACTTTATTTGAAGTATGAGAAATAATGATGCCCCACTCCATAATATTTAGCTATCTCTGTTAGTCTTTTTACACAACATTTGTATTGCTTTGAACATTGAACATGCTTTGAACATGTGACACCATCATGGCACACATGCTCAGATGGGTATGATAAATTCTAGCACAGTTTTTTTTAATTGAATTAAATCTCTATGTAGGTGTGTAGGTCTCTCTGTGTGTTGGTGCATGTACATTACTAGTGTACACATAAAATTGCCCTCATTGTTTCTCAGGAAATGTACTGTGCGTATGAGTTGATGCCAGCCACAGGTGCCAGTCACAGATGCTGGCAAAAACGTCAGACAGGAACTCTTCTAGAACATGGCCACATAGCCCAAAAGCCCCACAAAAAACCTATGAGATGTGTCTTAAGTACATATGTCAACAAGCGTGTAATCATACATTGATTCATTTTCTGGCAAAATTAATAAACCCAATAAGAAATATCCCAAAAATTTGCTGGTAGAAAACTAACATGATTTAAGTAACTTTTCAATCTAGAACAGGAGACATTGGTTTACAAATCTTGATCTTTTTTCAAAGTGAATTTTTAAAGGACATTTTGAAAGAACTGTCCAATATGCTTTAAGATCCAGTGGTGTATTTCTACTGAATTCCCTCCCTCCCTCTAATAGAATCAAAGAGGGGAACCTATTATATGTATCTTCTTCTGTGCCCTAAATCTAGGGATTCCTTGCAAATTTCATTCCCAGAGGAAAGAACAAATAATTGTAGCAACTTTATGTACAGAAAATGTAGTTTTGTGTACATGAAATGTTTTATCCTTCCATTTATTCTGCATAAAATTGCATTTGGTGTAGCAAATAACATTTTCTGTAGAGGAAACAAATTATTTTTCTGCTTTTCCCTATGCCTGAAATGCTGTTTTCTGGACAAACAACTAAATCACCATCACTACCACCACCACCTTTCAAATCCCCTACAGACTAGGTCCTAAATTGTGAAGATCCTCATCACTCCAGGCTTCAACTTGTCAGGATAGCTGAACACCTGAGAAACATGTTTTTCACTTTTTGTGGGGTAAAATTTTCAATATTCTTTCCATCTACATCCTGGCTCTAGACTACTGGGAAACCCTCCATAACAAGGGTTCAGCATCATGAGTGCTGCTTGGACTAGGGAGGGAATGAAAGTCCTTATCCTTTGATGAAAGCAGTGGAAGTGCACCATCAATTTAGGTGGTGAATTTCTACAAAGCGGAGGAAAGAAAAGAGGGAGGAAAAGTAAAGGAGAGAAGAGAAAACAGAAGAGGAGAGATGTGAAACCCTTATACAGGTGGCTTAGTAAGATATATTCATTTGACATTACCAGCTTTCATTCAAAATGTTTAAAGCAAGAATGAAAATGTAAAGAAATATTACCACTGCTATCACACACACACACACACACGATTAAATACTTGGTCTCATTTTTTTCTTGGAGTTTGTGGGAAGTTTGCTCCTTTTGGGGATTATTTATTTCAAATCATTTATCAAGTTATTGTTTGGCTTCCTTAATCCTCTTTTCTTACACCTTTCTTTTTTTCTTTCTCTTTCTCTTTGTTTTTTTGGTTTTTTATCGTTCAGAACCCATGGGAAAAAGCCTGCTTCTCCTCACTAGCTTTTCATTTACTGTTTCACATAGTGTAATTGTTCCAGCCCAGCTGCATACCTGTCTGGCTAACCCTTGCCTTTTATTCTTCCTTGATTATTTTTTTGTTATCCTGCAATTTCTGGGTGGTTGTTTTTTTCTCCCAATAGTACATTTATTCTTGGGACACATGTCAAAAGCAAGGTTAAATCTACCTTTTAACCATTTCAGTTTTCCTTTTGCAGTCCTTCCAGCCTCAGTCTTTCATTGCTTCTTTCATTTGTTCATATTAGCTAAAATCTTTTCCGTAAAATATTGCCCTGAATAGCTTGCTTTCCAGTCATGGGTTGCATTATGTATGTGGTGAACAGATGCAAATAATGGCCTGGATTCTCTTGGGTTGTCCCAACTAGTGTGAACCCATTGAATCGACAGTTGAATGTTAAGTCAACATATAGATAAAGCTAATTGATTCAATTGTTCTGCTGTTGTTGTGGCCAATATGTCACTTTTTTTATTTCACCAAATCACTATGTAAATAAGGGCTAGAATTCTTTTGAGTAGTTACGAATGTGTAACCTGGTTACACACTCATGACTGTTTCATATTCATGATCCATACATAGCCCCTAGTTTAGGGACTACATAGGTTCCATAACAACCCCCCTAATTTTCAACTACTGGAAAGCAGAAGCTGTTATCAATGGTGTTCCATTTCCTTGTTGCTCAGGAAGCAACTGTTCCCATGCACTACCTTGTGTGAGTAATCTCTGACATGAGGGGGAATTGTGAAAGGGGTCTTATTTCTGTCCATTGCACCAGATATCATCCATAGGAGGGGGTGGGAATGTAAGCCAGCAACTTCTTGGGTGACAGGGAAATGGACCCCTGTCAATTACAGAAGCTGATTCCCAGTAAGTCGGGATGGGGGGGGGGGATCAGGATAGGATTCATTGTGCAGAACTGTAACTATGGTGTTTACACATAGGTAATTCCCTAACAGAATTACAGTCATTTATATCACAGATTCCCAAATTTGTTTGTTCACTGGACAAACATAAGAAGTCTACACAAATGAAGTCACCCTTCCATGTTACAACTGACTATTCACATAGTATAAAACACCCATGCAATATAAAACAGCCATGCAATGTTTGGTTCAAATGGCAGAATATAATCTATCCAAATTATCCTTAAAATAGGTACATACCAGTGGGCCTGTAATTAATTCTGTAAATGATTTGAATACCTTCTTCTGATATGCCTGATAATTTTTTGCTAAAAATGTTTTGTCAGTCCCAAAGTGTTAGGAGGCAGTGCTAATTAGTTACATGCACAGCTCATTTTAGCTCCTGGAAAAAATATAATCATGGAAGAAGATTTGTGTTAATCAAGATGATGGATGTAGGCAATACTACTGTGTGGAGTCTAGAAGTACAGAGAGTATGCATAGCAAATGTGTTTCTGCTTCATTTTAAATTCGGTGTACAACTGCTCTTAGTATTTTTGGAAGATTAGAAACATGCACAAGTGATAACAATTATGCAAAAGGAGGAATTCAGCTCATATCACAGTTTGAGCAAATGTATTTCCCCAAAATGTCAGTCTCTTAATATTACTCAAAATGTCAATCAGAGACAGGAGACAGTTTGATGATGGCTTGTGGCTGGAAGGGCAAAAGTAATACTACCAAGGCAGGTTTTATGTGTGAAAGGAAATTGCTGTAGTGTAATGGTGCTGTAAACTATCACCTAAGCACCACTTCCCAGTGAAAGATGTTGTTTATTAAATCATGTGGCTGTGCAACCAGTGGCTTATTTTCTAGGTTGTGAAAAAAATATATGAAACTTTTAGTGATAGTGGGGATTTCTTGTAATGAGGTATGTTGGTGTACATGTAGTAATATTGTTATGTCACTAAACAAGTTTATCTTTAAAAATTAACCAGAAAGTAATGCAGCTCTTGCAGTAACTACACCACTGATTTTAAATGATCTGTCAAGCAACCAATTTTAATAAGATTTGAAAATCTAGGAGCTATATACTATCATGACGTATCATTAGGCAAACAGTCTCAGCTGCCTCAGACAGGTGGTTTTGGCTGTCACAAAAGGGAAGGAAATACCTATTTAATGTATTATTAATGGAAAGATAAGGTGTGTTTGTTGGAGGGGGTCTGTCTCAGGAAATATAACAGCTTGTGGGCTATGCACCTTAACTTGGGAGGGGAGCATTTTCAGAAGCAAATAATCTTGCATTACCCCTATATATTAATAAATTAATGCACTTTGTATAGTACAACAATGTATGCAATTGTCCATAAGTATGTCAGATATGTCTGCAGGTTGTTTTGTGCCCTAACTTCTTGTTATTTTATAGAGCATGAAAATTTCGTAATTAATTAAGTAGTGGAAAAATATTATTAAGTACCCCTGGATGTCCAGAAGTCTCGATTAACTAATTTGCTAATAATGAGTATCCCAAGTACTACTAAAATTGAATAGACATATTCAGTGCTAATTGATTCTATTGGTTGTAAGGGATGAAAATGTGTCACATACTTTGTACTTCTTTTATTTTGTCTCCACACATTAAATGCGTAAAAAAAAATAATTTTCAGGATGTCATTCTTAATTTCTTATTGTTGATGAAAGTGTAAGGGGACTCCATCAATTCATCCCTGTTTATGTTGCAGTATAAGGGAATAATGTTATGTGAGGGTGAGGGGACATGATTAGGGATACTTCTGCCATAAAGTTGGTGTGAAAAGTTTATGATCATCCATCCCTCCTTGGAATGTAGTTCTCATCATTCCAAGTTAGGATAATGAAAAGGTGAAAGATGGTAGGAATTCCAGTCCAGCATCCTCTGGAGGATCAGAAGTTGCAGAATAGTGCAGGAGGGCAAAACCTGGCCCCACAATGAGATAGTCCTCCTTCCAGCAACAGAGACACATTGAGATGAAACAGATGGGCAGGAAAAAGTGGCTTGAAGCTGCATTTTCTAAAGCCACATTGAAACCCCACTAATTGCACCACTGACTCCCAAAGCAACTGGGGTGCTCATATCATGACCACATGACATGGCTTCAAGCCAGGTAGAAGTGGGGAAAAGCTGCTTCTTTCTTAAACGGCTTTACTCTACATAAGGCAGCTAGAGGGCACTTTCCTGCTGGCTTCAAGGCATGTGTCATCTAAATGCCAAGTTTTCAAGCCAGTCTGAAAGCACTTCTTTTGGCCTGTCTGTTTAGCCCCATAGGGGCAATGCAGACCGCCCAAAAGGGGCGGTCTGGCACCACTTTTTTTGCTGCCTAGCTTCACTGCAGCAGCTAGACGCCGTGGTGAAGCTCCATAACAAAAACGGAGCAGGCAAACCGCACTCCTTTTTTGTGCAGGAGTTGTGAATCTAGCAGCTCTGCTGTTGTGCCACCGCCATTACGAATGCCGTCTAAATGGCATTCTGTAATGGCGGCGGCACCATTACATGTTAGGGTTTGTGAGTGTGTGAATGCTGCATGTTCATGAACCCTAATGGCGCTGCCCAGGCTCCTCTTCAGGCCCATCTAGATCAGGCCATAGTGAACAGTGGAGCATCTTGTATGAACACAGTATAGCAATTTCTCCAATAGTCACTGCACTGTAGCTTTCTTGTCCCTCCTGTCACAATCTACTTGAGCATTAGCTAATTTGTTAGTATTTGTTTGTGCAGAAGAAATCCAGTCTAGTCACAGGTGTTTCAGAGGAACAGATGGGAAACAAATGGATATGAAGCAAGTTTTTCCTATGGCTGTCTCAAAGACAAATTTGTCTTGAAGTGTGCTTGGAATTCCCCTCTGGATTTTGACAGCCAATTACCTTCAAATATTCTCCAGATGAACGCATTATATATAACAGCATTGTCTGATAAACTGTGGCATTTCAGTAACAGTCAAGATTTGATGGCTGTAGCAGTTAGTGTATTTTGTGTTAAATTAATTTATCTAGCCCCTTGGGAATCACCACCTTAAATTAATGAATCCACCACTGCCGTGGTGTAATGTTAATGGCAGCTTCTTCCCTGTAAGGATAAATAACTCCCACAAGTCATTGGTAGCCCTTCTTCATGCACTCTTGACATGCCTACAACCATTATCATCCTCTGCCCACCAAACTATTGGATTCAGTCACTCTAACAGGCATGTTTATAGCTTCTAATTTATTTACAGTGTAAATATAAACTTTGTGCTAATATATGTTTAATAAAGTTAGCAGGAATATTTTAGTTCCTGGTAATGTTTTAAAATAAATATGTCATTCTAAAATTATGTTACTTGATTTTCCCATTAATAGAATGCAAATGTGTGCCCTATTGATATTTGAACTTAGCTTCTTAGTTTGATTACTTTGTATCCAAGCAACTAGGCCTGTAATAATATACCAGATAGTTTGTGAGAGATAAAGTGGTTTATAGTAAACTTAATGTATTATGGTGTAAACTGAGGGATTTTTTTTAAAGTCCTGTTGGCAATGTTGTCAAACTCAACTTTGTGGTTTTTAAAACTGTATAGCAAATACTTTAACATAGGGGCTTTACAAAGCGCCCAAGAAGGGCAGTCTGAAGCCTTTTTTGCTGCAGACCATTGGGCGCCTTTACACCATTGCAACTGCACGGCTCTGTATGGAAGCTGCACAGTTGCAATGGCATAGTTACACACACCATCTAAATGGCATTACGTAATGACACAGGCATCATCACGTGCTAGGGCTGGGAAGTGTGCAAATGCTGCATGCTCCCCACTCCTAATCACAACGCGGGGATGGCCCTTTTGGGCCGTCTGTACTGCGCCTTATTTTCCAAAATTTTGCACTTGAAATTAAAATCCCTTCCTGAATGGAAAGAGTGAGGAGTGTTTTGTTTTGTTTTGTTCTTTGAGGACTGGTTGGGATGAACATCAGCCCATATTTAACTGGGGTTGAATGGGGAACAAATGTCTGTTGGTTCTAAGCAGTTTACAATATATAAGCCAATTGCCCCCAACAAGCTAGGTACTCATTTTAGTGACCTCAGCAGGATGCCAGGTTGAGTTGACCCTGAGCCCCTGGCTGGTATTGAATTCACAACCTTGTGGTTTGTGAGTGAGTAGTTACAGTGCAGGCATCACTGCGCCACCAAGGCTCTTTCATTCATTCTGAATTAACAATTTGTACAAATGTTATATTTTCTGTGGCATATTTATCCAGAAAATAGAGCAAATAGGCTGTGAAGAGCTCTGATGCTGTTATGAGTGGCTATAAAGAGCCAGTGGCTAGAATGCTAGACTGGGAGTTAAGAGTTGCAAATTCAGGTGGGCAGTGAGCAGTTTTAGGCCAGTTATGTTCTGAACTGCTGTGAAGAAAGTGTGAGGATAAAGGGGAGCAGAAAGAGTTTGTGTGCTGCCCTAAAGCCATTGCAGGGAAGACAGAACAGAGATCTGAGAAATAAGTAAGTAAAACAATGTGTTTTTTTTTCTTCTAAAGTTAAAAAAGAACATGCAACTTTCCCAAAAAAACACCACTTCTAGCAAACAAAACAAAACAACAAAACTTAAACCCTGAGGAAATTTGCTTCCTGCCTGTTGTATTCAGGCATTTGAATTTTACTAGGTCTACATGTCATTGACTTTTTGAGACATTGGGGAGAGAGTTGAACCTTGAAGAAAGACAACTGTGGGGCTTTCTAGATTGTCAGGAAAGTGTGACATGAAGTTGCCTTTTCCTTAATGCTTAGCTGCACGACAGCCTTTAGATGGAGCTGCGCTGTTCCGCAGTTTTTAAAAAAGAAGCTTGGAAAACCAGCACCTTTTTAAAGGCACTTCTTCTCCCCTAAAATGAAAAAAAAAAAAAAAAAAAAAAAAAAGCATTTTCATGGCACACTTTCCCTTTTTCTCATCTAAAGGCTAGACTTTCATGCAGCCATGAACACACTTCTTTTTGCCAATCTAGATCAGGCCTATAGTAATTCATACTTTAAAAAAAATACACACACAAAAAGCCCCCCCCCCCCCCCCCCCGGAAGGTGGAAAACTAATAGATTTAGCTAGGGCTTGTATTAGATAATTATATTTCTTTGGTTATGGATAGAGTTGGAATCATAGCATCATAGACTTGGAAGAGACCACAAGGGTCATCCATTCCAGCCCCTCTGCCACGCAAGAATACACTGTCAAAGAACATCAAAGAACACCCAAAAGATAGCCATCCAGCTTCTGTTTAAAAACCTCCAAAGAAGGAGACTCTACCACACTCTAACAGAGTGTGTTTCACTGTCCAACAGCTGTTACTGTCAGAAAGTTCTTCCTAATGTTTACTACTTTTCTTGTAGTTCAAATCCATTGATCTGTGTCTTAGTCGCTGAAGCAGCAGAAAACAAGCTTACTCCATCTTCAGTATGACATCCCTTCACCATTTAACTACCCCATTTTATATAATGTGACTTGAACATCCACAGATTTTGATATTGATGGGAAATCCTGGAACCAAACCCCAATGGATAACAACAACCCACTGTAATTTGTTCAGAATGGATTTGCCCTTGCTTTCCTCTGAGGCATCAAGAGTGTGACTTCCCGAAGGTCATCTAGTGAGTTTCCATTGCCAAGTGGGGATTTGAACTCTACTGTGTCCTAATCTGACACTCAGTGTCCTAGTCTAACAGTCAAACCACTACATCAAGCTGACTCCACAAAAACAAAAACAAATACAATAGTAGTAATATGGAAATAGTATTGAATAGTTATAATGTTAAGAATGCAATTAAGCTGAAATGGTGTTTTCAATGTTTTTGTGTTTTTTAAAAAATAAAATAAAAATACATTATACCACCCACTCATTTAAAAACCTTTCATTACTTGTCAATCAATTGATGAAGGGCCATTTGTCCTGGGCTACTGACAGAAGGAGATCTGTAATATTTGTTGAAACTATTTGAATACTGGATTAAATTACAAACAATTAAGGGATAGGAAATTCACTGAGCAGTCATGTTAAAACAAAATATTCTAACTTTTTGGAATATTGCTCTTCAACTATAATTGAAGTCATATGAGTCTTTTTTCCTTAGGGGGGAAAGTTCATTTTCATTCTTCCACATTTAGTGTTTTCCTTCATATCTGTTTTACAAAATTGTAGCTAAATTCAGCTACCTAAAGTTTTACCAGTGTGATCATAGATTTCTGTGTACTGTTTCTAAGTGTCTCTGGATTTTTGCTGGTATTATTAATTATTATTTTTGCTGATATTGCTGGTATTATAATCTAGCAGTCTACCTTTGACTTGAAGAGCCTTCATTCACTCTTCTCCATTTCCTCCTTTGTAGCATGTAAGAGAAAACAAGTGTGCTGTTTTACACGTTTTCCCGTTCATACTTACACCACATAGCACAAAAGTGCTGATGATGGAGTTCCGGATTGGAACTTTTCAGACCAAAATGCAAATATCTCAAATCACCCAGTTCTTCTATTTACTGAGGATAACCTAGAGGGGATGCAAGACTGGAGATGCTTGAACAGTTTTTCTTTTCTTTTTTTTAATGTTAATGAACTGGCAGGTGGAGGGTGGAAAACAGAATAACTGGCCACTGTTTATTTCTGAAAATTTTGCATATTTTCTCAAAAGCTACTATTTGCTCCTCAGACCCAAACAAATGGTCATGCATGTTTAATATTAGGGGAAAAAACACTTTTAATAAAAGGTTAAATGGGCCTTTGGAACAAAACATCTCATGAAAGTGGCTTGAGCCAGCTGCCACTCCCTTTCACAGCAAATGTTTTGTAGCAACATTTCATGGCTGTGTTCCTGTCAGCCATCCTGTCAGCCATCAAGAATGGACATTTGCCTCCAACCAAATATTCTGACACAGTAGAAGTGGAAATGGCCCCTAGTTGAAAGATCTGTCCAATGCATATTATAGATCATGTCAAACCACAGCTTCCTCATAAAACTGATGTGGTCACCTTGAGTTAATCTACTTCACAGGTTTGTTGTTAGGATAAAGATGGCAGAGAGGGAAGAAACAGAAGAATGTATTTCAATCAGGAGGGTGTGCATGCACCAAGTGTAATGCACCAAGTATGGTCCCAGATGCAAAGGTAAGTAAACCAACATTTCAGAGGTGAAAATAAGAACACACATGGCCAAAAAGCATTAAGTTGTGGTCAGAAGGGTGAATCCTGCCAAACAGAGGCCATGGTCTGGAGTGTGATCATGTGCAAAAGTTGGGCTTTTTAGATTACATAGCCAACAGCATTGCTTTTCAGTAAATATTCTGACCTGAAAAGTTAAACCTGCAGGTTCACTCCCCCTTATAAAAATGCCTGGGACCACAACTGTTTTGGATTTCAGATTTATTTGTTTGTTTGTTTGTTTGTTTTTGAATTTTGAATACCTGTATTTGCATGTATATATAATATTGGAGATATATACCTGCATTTGCGTGTATATATAATCTTGGAGATGGGACAATGCCTGATATGCATCACCTGAAGGTAATTTTACACTATAGTTTTAATAATTTTTTTTGGATGAAACAAAGTCGATGTACATCAGAACCATCTGAAAGCAAAGATGTGACTATCTCAGTCTGGTTTTTGGAATATTTTCAGATTTAGGAAGTCCAGACAAGGGAGACTCAACCTGTAGTGAAGAAGAACAAGGAAAAACTACTATTTACAGCAGAGAAACCTTGGGATTTATGTAGTGAGTTTAGGAAAGCCTGGAAGGGAAAAACAAAACAAAATACTCAAATGAAGAAATACAGAGCTCTAGTTGAGAGTATGCATTTATCAGACCCTGGTCAAAATTACAGCTTTCTCTCTGATCTGTGATGATTGTATGAGTCCTCTGTTCACACCCATCCCCTCTGCCCCATGCATATTATAGATCATGTCAGACCACAGATTCCTCATAAGGCAATTTTGGTCTGTCAGTTTAATCCACAGGCTTGTTGTTAGGATAAAGATGGGGGAGAGGGAAGACACAGAAGAATGTAGAACACTTTTAGGCTGAGGAGCTAAAGTAAATAAAATTAGTTTTAAAGGAGAGATGGAAAAAATGTCTGTCATAAAGAAATTCATGCATTCAAATGGCTTATTTAGAATCTAATCTTACTTTGCTGTGGGAAGAAAGATATGAGACAGAAGCTGGAAAATGTGGCTATAGTGGCTGAAGATTCTATAATAATAATAATAATAATAATAATCACATCAAACTTTTCTCAGCTCTGACAAGGAGTACCATTTGCACCCATAAGACCCTAATAACTGTATGTAAAAGATTTCTTCTTCCCATTCCTGATCAGCCTCAAGGCAAATAAATTTACCTTGTCTCCATTTATGTGGGAAAATTAGGATATCCCCCATGGGAAAATTAGGATATCCCCTCCTGATGGAGAAACTGCTTAGAAAATAGTAAAGACAGCTTTAAAAGTAGTGCTTTTAAAGATGTCTTTACTAATTTATTCAGAGAGCTTGTGCCCTGTCTTCAGAAGCCAAATAAAAGTACTCCCCCTCCTCTTGGCAGATGATGCACAACCCAACCCCTGGTTCTGGTGTGAACAGACCAGCAAATGTATACCTCTCTTAATGCACATTAAAATTCTTCCCTGTTTGTGCTGGATCTTCCCAGAAGAACTGGAGCCCTCCTTTCCAATGCCAGGTGGATGTTTGAAACACTTCCCACTCTGCTGCCTGGATCATATGCTGCCACTGCCAGTCACTTGCTCCGAGCTCAGAACGAAGCACCTAGCCATGTGATCATGAGAACAAACTGACCGATGACAATGGGAGACAGGATGGGCACTTCAGAGGGACACGCTTGCCAAGAGCCACCTGGAGTCAGAACAAAGGGCCTTTATACTGGGGAAGTGTTAGGGCAATTCTGGGGCCAGAGTACCATGGCCAGTGCATACAGGACCTTGCATAGTGTGTCAACCTGGAAGAAGAGGACTGGAAAAGAGAGACATTGAAACATACATTTCTAAATTTTCCAAAGTTCTCTGCCAAGTTAGTTAGAAGAAAAATGCATGTTTACTCATAATGTTAACAGAAAATTCTGCTTAAGGAAGCAGAGAGTGGGTTTAATGTACCAAGCTTTCCTGTCATGATTTTGGAAACCAAGGCAATTCCCTGGTTTTTTTCCCCCTCTGTCCTGATATTAAGGAGTAGGAAGCCAGAAGCTATGGGACTCCCTGGGCATTCTAAAGTGTGAAATGACAGCTGAGTACACACACATACAGACACCCTACAGATGTCAAAGAAGCCAACCTAAGCAAATGCCCAAGAACTGGGCAATTCTTTGCTTGTATGGATGGACACAAACAGCTCTAGAAAATCAGTTGCCTCCCTGTTTTCATCTCTTCCTCACATGTATCCCATCCATGTTCAGGAGCAGGAGGACAGAAACCCAATATGTCCTTGGTTTCCAAAGCATGAAAGGAAACCTTGGTTCATTACTCCCCTCAAGAAAACACAATTTTAATTTTATTTTTAAAAAACCCTATAAATACAACAAACAAGTACAGACAAAAACTGAGTAAAAGCAATGAATTAAAATCAACATCAGTGTGCATAGACTACATCATAGAACCCAAAATATCATCTGAAATTGCCATTCATTCTGTCCAAATGTATCATTCCAAATGTTTCCAAGAGTTGTGTGGGAGTTTGTTTCCACAAGATCAAAGATTATCTAAAAAGCTCAACATCTGCATGATTGTAAGTTTCATGCACAGGTGCAGGAATTATTAAATGTACTGAGCCTTATTCAACACAAGGTAGCCCTATAACTTTCATTGTTTCCACAGTTTGTTGGGTAGTTTCCCTGATGACTATTTTATATATTTCTCCCAAGAAAAACAGAGATTTGCACAGCAGTAATTCTACTGCTAGCAGGAAAGTAGTGCGTATTTTCTTTTGGAATCCCTGCTTAACCTAACAGTTTTCCAATCCCGGGCTTGTTAATAATAAAAATATATTAATAAAAATAATTTTCTTTCTGTAAATGTGAGGTATAATAATAATAATAATAATAATAATACATTCTTGTTTTCTATTGATGCTTCCAAGCCCATTTCCCTAATTTATGAAAATACAATATAAAATCTAATCTATGTACACCATACATCTTCAGAGTTTAGTGGATACACATATATGTTTGCATAAAAATATGACCAAAAATATGTAGAAACAAAATTACACTCTCACAATGAACAGGTATGTAGGCTGAAAAAATAAATAATGTTGTTGGCTATTTAAGCTACAGAGCCCATGGGGAACCTTTTCAATTATAGAAATGGGGGGAGAGAGAGAGAGAGAGAGAGAGAGAGAGAGAGAGAAGTGTTTTATTTTACATCAAAATCCAGAAAATTTAATTGGGAGGATTATATTTCAGTCAAATAAAAGTTACTGAGTGAACACTGTAGAAAGAATAAAATTAACCTTAGTGCTGGTACGGAATTAATTAAGCCTTAATACTTATCCAGACTTTAGAATGGTAATGCTTGCATACAGCTAGGATAAATTGGATGAGTTTATTTAAGAAGAAAGACATTGGGTTTCAGTTCTGATTTTTTCCCCATACTGTAGCTAGCCACCAGTGCAAAGAATTAGACAATACAGTCTTCCAAAAAGTTTAAAAGTCTTCATGTTCCTAATTTAACTTTCATTTTCTTCCTTGCTCACTTAAAAAATGCACATTCTTTCAATTGATTTTTATTAAATTAATTTTAGAACAATTTTGTTTGTTTATTTATTTATTTTAAAAATGTCTGAACCAAATGAGCTATTCCTAAATCCCTTTTCAAAATACCTGGAGCATGGAGTTTATGTTTTAATGTGCTCATTGCTGAACTATCTAGTATTTGTTAGATACACAGTATATCTGAGCTTTGGGATATGTACCAGAATGACTTCTTTCTCTTCTTTCTGTTCCTCCACTGTAAATATCTGAAGCAGGAGGTATCATCTCTCCTGCCGGAAGATGTATGAGTGCTCTCAGTGAGGTCCCTCTGCTTCAGCTTCTGTGTAAACCAGACTGTCTTTTTCTGCCTCTACCTGTTGTATAACAAAAAGAGCTTTTACTTGAAGTGCTAACTTGAATAAGATTTTTGCTTTTCTGTTTGTGATAGAAAAGTCTGAGTAAGCCCTTAGTTGCCAACATGATCTCTCTCTCTCTTTCTCTCTCCATTTCTTTTTACTTCTATTGCTTATTCAATTAGTCCTCATGCAATTACTATTCAGTATGAAACTTGAGAACACTTCTCCTCAAATTATTTTTTCCCCTTCCACCAGTCTTTCCTGAACTGTTGTTGGCTCATCCTACTTAGAGCGCTATTCTTCGCATCCCATCATTCTTACTCATTTGCCGTTCACTTTAAGTGCTGTGCTACTCATTGAAAGAGATCATGTAGTTGTGCCTTGTTTGGGCTCTAACATTTCAAATTGGGGAGACAAGATTGTACGATTGAACATATTTTACATTTGTTATGTTTAAACACATCATCAGAAATGATTCAGCAGAGGTTTTCTGTACCTTCGCAGCTTCACAATAAATAAAATAAAATTACACCCCCCAACCAGAATCTCCTAATTCTGACTGAAATTTAAGTTGAACAAAAATTATCAAGTGTCAAACATCAGAACATATTATTCCTGGAACATAAATTAGTCTTACCTAAAATTAGTATTATTTGCTGAAAGATCATGTGTGTATATCAGAGTTGATGTATATGAGCCATCTGAAAACACACAAGTCAATGAAATGCTTAGGAAGTACAAACCATGCTCTTTGAAGTGTTGGCTAAGATATCTTTGCATATTAATTGAACTCCTTCAATGTATCTTTTAGTCACTTCAAGAATATCTATAGAAGAAAGACAGTTTCACATAGATTTCCAAGAAACATGCCTATGATTTATCTGAATTAAACTTAGGGTCCATTCAGACTATCATAAGAACTGGTTAGCAAACAGGTTTAAAATCAAGAAGTTCATACTGAAACCGGTTTTAACACTACTGAATCCAGATCTTGCACATGCGTAGTGGGGCAAATTCCCCATAACCCGGTTTCTTCCAAAGCGGTATATTTACAATTTCTTTTGGGAAAAACCGGTTCGCAGGGAATATGAACTTGGCTCCGATCATGATCAGGTCAAGTTCAGGGGAGGGGAAAAGGCCAGGGGGGGCGGAACATGCCTCCTCTCCCAGCAAAATCGGGCACTCCAGAATTTTAAAAATATTTTTATTTTATTTTATTAATTATTTTATTTTAATTTATTCTAATTATTATTTATTTTATTTTATTTCCATTTCATTTCATTTATTATTGCATTTTTACTATTATTTTTATTGTATCATATATTTTATTATTATTTTTAGTGTATTTTATTTTATTTCCTATTATTTTTATTGTATTTTATAAATTTGACAGCTCATGTGCATTGTACAGGAGGCCTTTTAAAATGGAGTTTGGGAGGCCCATTCATTAAAAATGGAGGGAAAACCCCCAGTTTGAGAGTGGTGAACTCTCCATCTTTGGAGGTCTTTTAAAAAAGAGCATTGGATGACCATCTTTCAGGAGTGCTTTAGTTATGTGTTCCTGAAAGAACAAAGGGGTGAACTAAGCATTTGTGGTCCCTTTCAGCTGTATGATTCAATGACACATTATTTAATGTGTTTAGAAAACCTGGTAAAAGTCCTGGGCTGATGAGAATCTTCATAGTTCAGGATTTTTTTGCACAATATTTGCCCAGCTGTTTATTATTTTCTATGCAGAAAATAATGTTCTGTGCATTAAAACAACAACAACGTGAATTTTGTTCAGAAGAGGTCCCCATCTACAGTATTTTCTGCACAATATTTATATCTTTGTTTTCCTGTGTATGTTTCCTGCAGAAAAGTTTGAATTTAGTGCAGAATGAGTCCTGAACTGCGAATAGTCTTTAGTTTTAGAAGCAATTTCTGACATGGGGTTGTGGTAGTGGTGCTAAAATTACTTGTTGGTTCCATCAAAACAGTGAAGAATAACTTCCCCGGTTGTTGTTTCTTTACATTTTTTAAAAGAAATTCTTGGAATGACCTCTTTAGTATAATAGTAGACCATTTCTTGTCTACTATTTCTGGCACAAAACCTCTGTGTGTATACTTCAGGTCACACATGTGCCAACCTGGGGCATTTTGGAATGAGGTATGTAGGTGGCTCATGTCCATTTTCTGTTCCCCTATCTCCATGCAGACAGGAGCTTATTTGGACAAAGCGCACAAACAGTACTGTGAATAAATAGAGGGCATAGACAACATGTTTAGTATTTTATGTATGTCAGTTTTGTACCTTCAAGGTTAAGACTAGAAGCAGAACCAGTGGACATGACCATAATTACCTTCCCACTTCAGGTCCCATGCATGTACACATGTACACAAAAACATATTTTCTTCAAGATTCTACATGGTCATGCATAGTGTAACAGTTATGCTTGTGGACACGTGTCTTCCCTGTCACCAGCCCAGGACTCAGTGTGTTGCTGTTCTGTAACCAGAAACAGACTGAAGACATCTTCTGCCAAGAGCCACCAGGGTCCTCAGGAGGTCTCAGCAGATGATGTTATTGATCTCTTTCTGGCTATGGGAACATAGCCAGATTCTCCTCTTCATCAGCTATGGAAGCAGCTATAACAGTGACAGAGTGAGTCGTGGGGGAACTTGGTCATTGTGGAATGAGGAAGAGAATACCAACCTCCAGAACAACTGAAAAATTGCATGCACAGTATAGTGAAATTATGTTTGCACATGTCACTAACAGGTTGCTGGCCACAGTCATTTCAACATGGTTGAACACCCACAACAGATATGGGACCAATACAGACTGGTGCAAAACACCATCCTTGAGCCAAAACTAGGGCTTGCTAGCAATGACAACCACACACTAGAAAACCCTAATTCCTATGGACAGTGCAATTTTGAAAGCGCACCGTCCATACCTGCATGTGACAACATACATGGCCGTGCCAACGATCCTGAGAAAAAAGGGGACAGGTGGCCACTTTCTCCTCCTGGCTGTGGCTCCCGGGGTGTCGGGGGGCATGAAGCCCCAAGGACACCCCTTTCCAGGCCATGGGGAAGTAGCATTTTGCTGCTTCTCTGTGGCTTGGAAAAGTGCCAGATTGGGGCCTCTGGGCTGCCAGTGCGACTGCCATGGCCCCAATCCAGCACAGAAAGAGGCGGATGCAGGCAGCCCCTTTGGAACCGTCTGTATCGGCCCATAGTCTCTAAGCTAAGAGTGATATTTACTTAACTGACGACAGAGCATTAAGTGAAGTAAATGAAAAGGTAGTCCCTTGGCAGGAATGTGTAGTCATAACCAATTGTAGGGGGCGGTGCTCATCTCCTTTTCTAAGCCAAAGAACCAGTGTTGTCCAAGGACTGCTCTGGTGGTCATGTGGCCAGCATGACTGCACCACACACTGAGAAGTGGTATCTATCTACTTACATTTGCATGCTTTCGAACTACTAGGTTGTCAGAAACTGGGACTAGTGACAGGAGCTCACCCCATCATGCAGCACTTGACCTCAAACTGCCAACCTTCTGATCCTCCAGTCATCAGAACTGGTGTCTTAGCCACTAAACCACTACATTATTTAGGGCATTGAGTACTTGAAGTGAAATTCAACTTCCCAACTTTGTAAGTTTTTCCTGACAGATTTGTGCTAGCCTTAGATCAGTCTTGGGTTAGTCACATCAGCCTATATCACAATCTTCAAGAACAATATGAAGGCAGAAAGTTAATAATCCAGATCATACTGCTCCAGGTAATGCTTCTGGATACATAGTTCAACACCTACCACATTTTTCTAAAACAGAGAAAGGCATACATTTTGTGTGTGAGTGTGTCTACTGGGTAGTGTGTGCCTGCATCCCCCCTCCCCTATTTTTCATACTAAATACTTGGAGGAAGTAGTGTTGTAGTAAGAATAGTTCCCTTATTCACATTTCTAACAGATCAGACAAAATAATAGAATTTTTTTATATATGCATATACAATTATTTTTGTATCGGATGAAACTATTGTGGTGCCTAAATAGAGACCAATGTAGTGTAGTGGTTAGAGTGTTGGACTAGGAATCCAGAAGAGCAGAGTTAGTTTTACATGGTCTTGGGCTAGTCACATTATCTTGCCTTAAAGGAAGGCAATGACAAACTTCCTCTGAATAAATCTTGCCAGGATAGGGTTGACATAAGTTGAAGTTGGCTTGAAGGAACATAACAGAAACAAAACTTAGACCATGGATGTGCAACCTGGTGTCATCTACATATTTCCATTATAATGCCCATAATATCCCATCATTGTATGGGAGTTCTAGTAGAACACATAGCATCCTACATGGTGGTGAAAATGTAATATTTGGAACAATAATCAAATTCACTGCTCTTTAAGGGTATTCTCATATCTGTCACACTTGCATTAGGTATGTTTAATTTGTCTCCCATCTAGTGGGTTGGGAATATGTCTGTTTGACATATCCTTTCCCAAAAGGCAAAATGCTTGAAGCACTTGCACTTTTAAAAGATATTTTGTGTGTGTGCAAGTAAAATCAGTTCCATTTCTGATGAGAGAATTTTAGAGGCTGATAGAATTCAGAGTGTGGGTTTATTGAGATGTTACCTCAGCAAAAACCAAAGTTCAAAGTATTTTAAAACATTAAGCTTTAGCAGGACCTGACTGCTAATTTTACTAGTCCAAACTTATTTTCTACATGACTGAATCCAGAGATTAAGTTTCAGCCTATTACTTTAAAATAAGATTGGGTCTCAAAAACATGCAGAGAGCCAGCGACAAGATTTCACTTCTTATCAATCTGAGCACCTCTGTAGTGCACATTGTTACTTGGACTAGAATAATTTAGAATGTGTTGCACTGTATTCCAATAGGGGTTTTTCTTTGTTTTGTATTTAAAGGTTATATTCTCTGTCAAAGGAACTTATAAAATGCTACAGGGACTGTATTTATTTGAAATCTTTCCTTTAGAAACACATGTGGCTTTCTGATGGAACAAAGAATGGAGAGTGGAATGTTAGAAGACCTAGGCAAGTTTTTGGCTGGTCACATATACACCTACAATGGGGGTGCATCCCAATGCCTCCATGTACCTGCTTGTCTTCTAGATTTTTATTATTTATTAATTATTATTGTTATTGTTATTATTAATAATAATAATATAGCACTGTGCTGTACATAAAATCTTATAATTAGATGGATCCCTGTCCTCAGGCTTACAATCTAAAAGAGACAACACAAAAGGAAAAGGGAAAGGTGATGGGAAGGAAATGAGGTCCAGTTATACATTAACTGAGATCCTGTATTGCAGAGCATTGCATAAAAGTTCTTCGGGGGGGGGGGGATACACTCTTCTCAACCTCTTTTAGATTAACAGTAGTCAATGCAGCTGCCCTCTTCCCTTCTATTCAGTGGCTGGTAGAGAGTGAGAAGGGAGCACATATGTGTTCCTATAGATGATGCAGAGCAAAAATATTTGGATATGTTTCTGTAGAAGATGCAGACCAATTACATCATCTGCTGATATCTGTTGAGGCCTTCTGGAGGCCACAACATATGATATCATTCTGCATTTGGCTATGGATGCATAGTCATAGGTTTTTCCAATCTCCACTCACTCTGTGAGCCAACATGCATGCTGTTTTTGATATATCCATCAGTATATAAAAGGATAATACTGACAGTCTGTGTAAAACAGTGAATAGTTGCAACACATTATTTTAGAAGACATTTGAGATAGCTGTAGATCTGGATTTAATATATCAGCTGATTGGAGTTGCCGCGCAGGTCAGCCCCCCCCCCCCCAATAAACACAGAAAACTGGTTGGAGGGAAAAAAGGCCACAACTTTATTAACTGTTCCACACATGCAGAACAACAAAAAACCATAGGGTTGGCCCAAAGCATAAGGTCTGGATCTGGACATCAGCAACACCCTGGTTGGTTCATGTACACTTGGTAGCAGGGGCAAACATCGGGATGACATAGGTGCCAAGCTCCACCCTGTTGCACAGTTAGGCAACTGCGCTAATTCATATCGAATTGCGAGACATCCTAGTCACTGGGTATTAATCGACTGTGGCCCCTGCAATGGCCACAGCGAATCACTCCTTACCCAGGTCACGAGGACTCCTGATCCAGTGCCAGCGGGCCCTGGAAACCCCTACCCCAGATCCAGGCCTATGCTGCCGCCACATAGGCAGGTTTGAAAGAGCGCCTGCCGCCAACCCTAAGAACTGGAAAAAAATCCACAAACAACATTAATAGCATCAGCCTGAGCAAGAGTCCAAATCAGGGTGCACACAGTCCGCCAACGCCCTAGACTTCCATTGACCAATTCACTTGATGACATCAGTAGAGAGTCCAGCACGGACTGCAGATGTGGCCGCTCCAATGTGGAATGAATGGCCCCCAAATTCAACCAGAGGAAGACCCATTGCCTGAAGGGCCAGCTTTAACACAGCAAAAAATTGAAAGCATGTGACAGGTGATCCATCAGCATGACAAATTAGGGATCCCCGACATGCAGGCCGGTGACTAATAAACCTTTTTAGAGCCCGAACAGGACAGAGGTGTGAGTCTTTTAGGTGCCCCGGTGTGATCACATTTTGACCTGCGAACTGTCAAACATACAGTATCAACATTGAACAAAACATCATTGATGCACAAGCATCTTTTTGAGCAATCGGTCTTCGAAGACGGGACCAGCTCCCCTACTCTCAGGGCCCCAAAATGCAGTCACAAACGCCGCCTGAAAAAGTTCCACTTCAAAGGGAGAGGAACAAATGGCAGGAAGCTGGGAAACAATATCCTGAAGCAGTGTAAAACAGATAGGACACCTGGCATCTTTTTTGTCCATATGTGTGCGTTTCCAAACCTCCAGAGTGCAACGCACTTGGAAACAAGCACGTGGATCAATCAGGCTGGAGGCTTTCGCAAAGAATGAAATACCTGCAAGGTGAGCAGAAATAGAGTGTGGAGAAACTCCACTATACTTTAACCATGCCACGAAGCGTAAAAACAGTTGTTGAATCCATAGGCCAAAGTGCTGGAATGCCTGGAGCACCCCAAAAGGAGGACAATTTAGAAAAAAACCTTATTATAGGCCCTGAGTGTGGAGGGGGCCACCGAAGACAAAAAGCCCTGGGTCACAGTGGAAGTCCAATCTTCCAGAGATACTTGGAAACGTCACGAGAAGGGGGTCTGCCTCTGGAGCCAGCCGTCGAAACCTGTCTTCCTGGAATCGAGAAAGAGCATCAGCTAAATTATTTTGCAAACCAAGAACAAACTGAGCCAGGAGCACCGTGCAGTTGAAAAAACAGTTGAAGCCAAAATTCCGAACACCGGATGTGTGATCAGCAGGGGCCAAGGCTGCAGGCGCAACAATAATTAATTATTGAGACTAAAAAGGAGGACAAAACAAAAAGGCCTTCTCAAAAAACATGAACCCTGTCTGCCAGTCCCTTGGCAACAAACCTGAGGGAGCGGGTGATTGTTGCCAAGAAGTGGGGAAGTGGTAAGGATGCCCTCACCAACAAAATGCCCCATCTACTAGGCAGCAAGGAAGGCCGTCAGACCCAAAGCCCCACCCCCTACCATGTGGCAAAATAGGCAGAGAAGCTTCTGATCTGCTGGCCCCCAGAGCAGAGCAGCACTGGCAATGGCGCCACCGCATGCCTTACACGGCCTTAAATAGGCCCAACAGCCAATGAGGGCTCAGGAAGGATGGAGGCACTGCCCTCCCTGAGCCCTCCACCAATAGAAGGGCACTCCATACCCTGCTGTGGCCAATCAGGCAGGTACCTTTCCCGCTCCTCCCAGTGGCCAATCAGCGTTGAGCCAGCACTCGCACTGGCTGCCAGAGCGCCCAAACCTGGCATGTGGGAAGGGGAGAGGCCTGCCTGCACGCGGCAACAGCGCCGGCCCATTATTTCAGGTGGTGCCATTTATCCAGTGGCCTCTTGGGACCAGAGCTTTTAAGAAAGAAAAAAAATCATGACATTTTGCTATGTAGGTTTGTTTATCTTTTTTTTAACCACTATTGTTTTTTCAGGTACACCTTTTTTAAAAAAAAAAACAGGTGGATAAAGTGACTGCACAGTAAATAAAAAGACAAAAGTAAAGATAACACAGTCAAATCTATACCTGTTTTCTATTAGTATTAGAATATCTGTATGATGCAATACATGAGAGTTACAGCTGAAAAGGCTTTACCCACCTTCTTTGAACCTTTTTTTAAGGAAATGTACCAGGCAATGGTATAACTGTAGGCTGTATTTCAGAGAAAGTAACTGGCAAAATCACCTCTGAGTATTGTTGGCTTTAAAAAACACTTTGAAATTCATGGGGTCACCATAAGTTGACCAATGACTTCAAGGCAAATACACATAGCATTGTAGGAAACCATCCGATTTTGATTTTAGGGTATTGGCTACAACCTCATAATGACTTCTTGTTGTGCTCCTTCAAGTGACCCATAAAGTAAATCAATCATGGAGTTTTCTTGGCAAGATTTGTTCAGAGGGGGATTGCTTTTGCCTTCCTCTGTGGATGAGACACTGTGACATGTTCAAGGTCATCCAGTGGGTTTCCATGGCTGAACAGGGATTTGAACCCTGTTCCTCAAAGTCATAGACCAACACCCAAACTACTCCACCACACTGGCTCCCTAATTCCACTTACCTGGGAGTAAACACTGCTAAATTCAGTCAGGCATACCTTGGAGCAAATTGGATATATGTCATGGGATAAGTACAAAACACTAATGCAGATGATCTACTGCTTTCTCGTTTCTTCCACCTTACAATGTAAAATTGTTTCATCGGGGTGGATTTTCACTGTAGAAATAATGCAGTTTGACACTGTTTTAAATGCCATGGCTCCATCCAACAAAATTATGAGATGTGTAGCTTTGTGAGGCACTCTGAACATTTGGCAGAGAAGGCTAAGGACCTTGCAAATTATGGATCTCAGGATTCCATAGGCTGGAGCTACATTTCTGAAAATGGCATCAAACTGGATTATTTCTACAGTGTAGATGTGCCATTGAAAAACCTTGCTTTATGCGATGTGTTTGTGTGCTTGATTTTGCTGTAGTTGATCACTGTTAGTATCCTTCCTTCTCTTTTCAGAATGATTGTTATGCATGTAGTTGTTGCAAGTATCTTTAATCACCTCCACAGCAGGGAGAAATTTCTCCAAGCATGTGTAGAGGGGAAATTTTCTGCCACTGTAATTCAAGTACTAAATAACAAAATTGTTTACATCTCTAATATGTGTATCACAAAACTGGACTAAGTAAACCAATGCTTGCTGAAGAAATTTTAGTACGCTTCCTAACAAATACAGTGAAGTACCACTTGGTTTGTGTTGGATGATTCTATTGTTGGATGTGATATGGCCCTTGAGTTAAGCAGGATTTGTCTCATTATTATATGCTGCAGCAAAGAATACTGTATTCATACCACAATAGAACTATGAACTTGTTTTTGATTGTTCCTAAGACATACTAGTTTCAATGACTTGATTACAACTCTATGTGCTTAGTATTAATCAATTGCAAGCATTGTATGATATGTTAGAGGTGTAATGATAATAGTGAGCCTAGCTGAATAACAGTTGTTTGTAATGAGAGATCAACTGTTCTTGAATGTTGCTTCTTTTTATTGTTACTAAAAATCTGAATGTGTTTCACATGCATCTCCCTTTGCTGTAAATTTGTTTAATTCGTTAAGGGCTCTTAAATACCTAGATGGTCTTATAGCATGGCCAGTTCTAAGCTATGAAAAATCCATGACACATGCCCTTATTGAATGAGATATGACAACAATCAAGTTTTGTGCACTCATTTTTGAGTGGATGAATGATTTGAAATAACTCAGTGATATCTTTGGACACCTCCAATTTTTGTTACCAAATTTTACAGTGGCTACTTTTTGTTAAGGTATATGATAAGAGCTGTTGGAGGGAAAAATGTTTACAGAGACATTATTCCATCACAAGCTTATAGCTAGCAAGTTGTGAGAGGAATATGGTATTGCAAATGGAACAGCTTTCTGCTGCTTACCCCAAGAGCTCTGAGATATGTGAATGGAAAATAACAACAAAATAAATCTATCTCTCTTCTTTTTCTAGACTCTTAAAATAAGATAGTAATCTTTTTTTAAAAAAAAAATATTGTATTTTTTTTTAAAAAAAATAAGATAGTAATCTTTGACATAAAGATGAATCAGGCAACTTTTACAGTAAATTCCATGCTAATAATTATTGGTGGATTAGTTTCTGTTGATTCAACCAAGAGAACAAGGTAAGACTACAATCCTTTATCCACTTACCTGGTGCTACGGCTGCTGCCACACTACAGAAATAAAGCAGTTTGACATCACTTTAGACCAATGATCCCTAAACTGTGCTCTTTAATTTTGAACTTCAGCTCCCAGAATTTCCAGACTATGGCCAACATGGCTGAGGCTTCTAGGAGCTGGTCCAAACTCTCTTAAAGGGCACAATTTGGGGACCACTGCTTTAGACTGCCATGACTCAATGCTTTGGAATTCTGGGATTTGTAGTTTAGTGATGTACCTGAGCTGACTGCTTGGACAGGGAAGGATATATATCTTACAAAACTACAACTCCATATCTTATCAAACTATATCTCCACAATTCCATAGCATTGAACATGACAATTAAAGTGTGTCAACCTGCTTTGTTTCTGCAGTGTGAGAGCAGTCTCTGTGCCACTGAAATCAGCTGAATATATTTCTGATAGGATTTAGATAGTTTATCCAGCTGTAACCTTACAAATAAGTGATTCAGTTTGGAACCAGATTTTTTTCCCCTATGCATCTCTGTTCATTCAAGCAAAACTACATAGCTGCTGTGTGCTAAATCTTGGGTGTTTTGACATTTGTGTAACCAAAACTGTATTTCATATTTTTATTGCACAAGGCAAAACACTCTATATATTCTACCCCACCCCACCCTCCAAAAAACCCACTAGAAAATGTGATTTGTTACATAGGAATTCAGATACTCAGACAACCAGAAAACATATAGTTGCACTTAATAGTTTCCTTAAAATCACCGAGACGCCATGGTTTAGGAATCCGTTTTGTTACAGAAGCAGCAGCAGAGCATGCTCAAAAGAAATAAAAACACCCTGGATGCCTATAGAAGGATAAATGTAACTCTGTATACACACTTCTTCCTTTAAAGAGTTACTCCAACTGACTTCTCAGTCAGTTTCAAAAGCAGCAATAAACTGGCAGAGTTAAAAACTTGGTGGGAAATATGCCCCAGTCCTGAACCATAAGTTTTGCACAGACCCAGCTAATTGAGTCTGCCTTTTTTAACAGCATTTTAAAAGCAATGTTCTTAAAGCAATTTTCTTCATTACACATTTGTATATGCAAGTTCACACAGGCAACATGCCAACAAATTAAATGACAAAAAGTAACTCAACTAAAAGAAGAATAAAAAGGTATTCCTCATCAGCAAACAAACAAAAATCCATGGAAATTATCTGTTTCTTAAAAGTATATTTTTAATAAAATTAACAACTATTACTTTTCTTTTAAAAGACACATTCAAAAAGTAACATTTAAAATATATAACCAAACAATAAAACATATTAAGTTAACAATACACAACGTAGCAAACCTAATCACTAACCATCACAAATACAAAAAAAAAAAAAAAAAAAAGAAAGAAAAAAAAGTGCATTGATTTCCAACTTAACAGTTCTTAATGTTTAGAATCTGTCTAATTTCACTATGACTTCTGGCTGTACAATTCTATTAGTACTGATTTCTTTTACCTCTAATAATATATTCCATAAGCATTTATACATATAATAAATAACTTCATACATTTTCCTTTTCTTCTTCTTTTGTATTAAACACATACACATATACAAATATACAAACCTGGGGGCTTTTTACATTGGCAAGAAAGTGTGACATGAAGTTGCACTTTCCTTAATGCTTAGCAGCTAGACAGCAAGCCCCAGGTGTGCATTTAAAAAGTACAGGGCAGCTAGACTGAGGTTTTTTCTGTGGCTCAGCAACTACATGGGAAGCTGTCAAAACGCTACAAACACAGGTGGAGCAGCTACATGGGCGGCAAGGAACGGGGCTTTTAGCCGCGCTTTAAACATTTTTTTCCCTTGCTGGCTGCGAATTGCGCAATTGCGCAGGTACACCATACAGTCGGAGCTTATCACATGGGGGAGTACAGGACCATTCCGAAAGAGGGAGAAAGTGAGGTCAGTTCAGAAATGCACGTGATTACGCACAAGCTCATCACACACAAGACAAGAGAGCATCTACACAAAAAGAAAATGCAGAGTCAATACGAAAGAATTCATCACATGTGAACATACTGGTCGGCTTTCTGTTGCAAATTAAGGCATCTTGGGAAATGGTAGCAAAGGCTCATGGGAGTTGTAGTCTGTGTTCTGTCAGAGCATTATATTGAGTTGTCTCGAGGTTTCAGCCCTCTGTCCAGGAGGGATTCCCATATGTCCTCCATTCTTGAGCAGAGGCCCCCCTTTTCCAAGTTGACCAGGCACGTCCTCCTTTGCCAGGACACGTCCTACTTTTCCAGCCTTCTTTTTGAAGAGGAAGCAGGAGGGCCAGGCGTGCTCTGGCCAGGCTCTGGGGGTCTCTTCCTGGCTCCTTCCCTCCCTCCCTCCCCGCTTCCTTCCTCCTCCCTTTGGCTGAGAGAGTGTGACTTACAGGGAGGAAGGGCAGCGGTGGTGCTCCAGGTCCTCCTGATGCTGGGCCAGGGCAAGCTGGAAACAGGAGGAGGAGGAGGAGGAGGAGAGGGACCTGGAGCACCTCCGCTGCCCTGCTTCCCTGCAAGTCACACTCTCTCAGCCAAAGGGAGGAGGAAGGCAGCCAGGAGAGAGCCCTGGAGCCTGGCCAGAGTGTGCCTGGGCCTGCCTTCTCCTCCCCCTTCGGCTGAGAGAGTGTGACTTGCAGGGAGGCAGGGCAGCGGAGGTGCTCCAGGTCCCTCCCCTTCTCCTCCTCCTCTTGCCAGCTTGCCCTGGTCTGGCTGAGCGCCTCCAGTGCCCTGCTGTCTCCCTAGAAGTCACACTCTCTCAACCAAAGGGAGGAGGTGAAGGAAGGTGCAGGCGCACTCTGGCCGGGCTCTGAAGGTCTCTTCTTGTCTCGGCACCTTCCCTCCCTCCGCACTTGTATCGCTGCCTTTAAATGGGCGCTTTAAAGATACAGAGCCCCATTTAACCGTTCAACTACACCTTAGCCTTTAGATGCAATAGGGGTGCTTTTTACATTGGCTAAAAGGGGCGGTCCAAACTCACCCCTTCTAGCGGCGAGATGAGGCCTAGGCTGCCACACGGGCAGCCCCAGAGGCCTCATCCCACCGCAATGACCCGCCGCAAAAAAGAGCTCCAGGATCGAGCTCTTTTTTTGCGGCGCGGGAAGGGCGCGATTGGCGCCCTCCCGCGCCGCCAGAGCATCAAAACGTGCGCAGCACGTCAAAACGCTGCGCATGTGATGATGCTTGTACGGCGCCACCGTGTAGACGCCGCCATCTTTAAATGGCGGCGTCCATGCGTTTTAGGCTTAGGGAGGGTGTAAAGGCTATGCCCTCCCTAACCCTAAATGCGGGCTTTTTAGCCCTAAAAGCGCCTTTTTTTGCCCATGTAAAACGGGCCAGCAATGCTGCACCCTTTTTAAAAAAGTAGTGGGGAAATCAAACTACTTTTTAAAGGCACTTCTTCTCCCTTAAAACTCCAAAATAGTGTTTTCATGGCACACTTTCCATTTTTCTCATCTAAAGGCTGGGCTTTCATGCAGCCTTCAACACACCTCTTTTTGCCAATGTAAAATGGGCCAGCTCCTTTTTAAAGCACTTCTTCTCCCTTAAAACTCCAAAATAGTGTTTTCATGGCACACTTTCCCTTTTTCTCATCTAAAGGCTGGGTTTTCAAGCAGCCTTCAACACACCTCTTTTTGCCAATGTAAAACGGACCCTGGAAACACAACACAACTATGTACAGCCACCCCCATATTGGAAAAAAAATGTCCACCCCCCCCCAAAAAAAACTAGTACTCTCATAGGTTTAAACTTCCAAATCCTCACCATTCCTTTTTTTAAGGTTAAAAAACAACAACAGGTTTTCTGTATACTTAGTTATGTTTAAATCAAGATCTCCATGCATACATCAATATTACTTATTGTTTTCCATCCTTATTTTCTTCTAGCTCATTTATGTTAGGAAGAGAAAAACAAAATAAACTTTTATAATCTTCTCAAATTCCATTATTTTATCCCCAATATTCAAGTGAAGGAAAAGAAATACTAAGATGTCAAAATTCTTATTAACCATAACCCATCCCAGGTTATGTTTCAGGATGATTATATGAGGGATAGATTCTGTAGATATCGTACCATTATATTCCTCCTACACCAAATCCTCAAATTGTCAGGTTAACAACATGCAATTAGTCCTTCTTTAAAGTTGCCCAATAATCTTTAATCATTTTCCATTCTTTTTCTATTTCTTTATTAGGTTTCTCTTTGATCACTGCCAATAATATATCCATATTTATTGCTTCTCCAATCATCAATTGAGGGAATATTGCTCAGTTTCCAGTTTTTTTGCAAAAATAATTCTTGCTGTAGTTAACATATATAATAGAATTCTATTGAATTGTTTTTCTTTAATCTCATATGTCACATTTCTAACTCAGCAGCCTATTTATTTCCTTCTTTTCTATCTCCTTTTTTTGTTTTGTTTTTTATAAAATTTATAACTAATATAAATTCTCCTCAACAGTACAGAATATGTCACACTTAAACAGAGTTCAGTAGAAATAGCAAGTTAAAAATTGCCTGAGACACCTGACGACTCTATTACCTCTATTATTATATGCTTCTCAATTTCTCTTCCTTATAATTAATTTTGTCTTTTGGATATACCCACTCAGCTCGTTATAGAGAACTAAGGCCAAAATAGACTTTCCCAAATAGTTAAATTGTAAAATTCAGTTGGGTAATATGAACGTCAGTATCCTTGTTTTTTATAAAAACAAGAATAATAAGGGTTGTGGTAAAACTCTCCGGCCAGTATATCACTGAGATGCAGTGGTACAGAGACAATAATCCCCCAACCCCAATCAGTCAATAACCAAAAGAAACCCAGCAAGTTCTCCAATTGCCCCCCCTTAAACAGAGGGGATTGGAAGAATTCTTGTATTAATTTTAAAGAAGAAAAGAAAAGAAAACAATACTATACTGTTTCTCCCAACCCTATATTACCGAGGTCAATAAACAGGAAAAAACCTGAATATGACCTCTTCCTTAATGTTCACACCAGAAGTTTATATTCCCCCACTATTCAAAAACCTGCAGGATCTGGGTAGGGCAGTGGAGGATAGGAATTCTTAGAGATGTTTCATCCACAGGGTCACCATGAGTTAGAATCGACTCAAGGGCAGCTCACAACAACAACAAAGAAGAAGAATTTCTAGTATATATCTTTTATATTTTAATATTAATAAAGTGCAAAAGAATGTATCTTAAATAATGAAACTAATAAAATAATCATTTTAATAGACCTTAAGATAAGTCTTCTTATCTTTTTTAAACTTAGGCTAAATGTTAGTTTACCTCAGAGTAGTTCAGTAGTTCGGTTTGTGGAACTACTTGACAGCTGGCCTTTCATTGATCCCCTGATCTACCACACAGTCACTGCCGCCCTTCTCTTCACAGCCGTTCCATGCCTGAAGAAGAATACCACATTTGGGAAAGTGTCTGGCTACACCCCTAAAGCCAGATGGAAAATGAATAAATCCTCTGGTGAGGTTTTCTGGTGCTTTCCGGAGGTCTCAGTGGATTATTGATCATTTGGTGTCTGGCTGCAGAGATATAGCCTGATTCTCCTCTGATCCCTCTCTTCCCACTCTTCAGCAGGCATGAAATGGTCATGGGGTGGTGGTTGTGGTCTGCAGGGACTCTATGGTAGGTTGAGGAGATCTTTGCTTATTGTAGAGGAAAGGAGAGCTTACCCATCTCTGCACTAACCAGGAGTACAATTAACTTATACCTGTGTATGCCACTAACAGTTTTTTCTAGATAATGTTAAGTGATTTTAAAAAAATCCAGCAACCTTCGTATATGCATTTTAACCTAGCTGACTATTAATTCCTTCATCAGCCTTCCCTTTTTGGGTTGCTGATTCAAGAACTGAATTTCTGAAAAGTACTACAAAAGCAATCAGTGACAGTATAAGCCCCATGTTTGAATAATTTAGAGTTAATGGTGTATGTTCCTTATAATAAAAGCCTTAATGTTATCCTTCCTCTCCACATCAGAAATTTTAAAAGCTCTATTTGTCACAAATTTTATAGACTGCTGCTTTTAGCAATGCATATCATGATTCAGAGTTGCTACATTAAGCCTGAATGCACACAGTGTTCTTGAAATGGATGCTGGTCACCACAAATCGGACTGTAGGAAATGCAGGTTACAATCTGGCAAGTATCTGGTTGAACTGCTTTATCAAAACTGCAACTGAAAAGAAAGAATAGTACCATTGGAAAGAGGGAAGTGAAGAACAGAAAACCCTGTTACAAGCTAATTGATGTTCATGATCAAATTGAACTGCTAAAACATCTGATGTGCTGGGAAACCAAAAGCAATATGACATTGCTTTAAGATACCCCCTTTTTTTCTTTTCTTTTCCTTCCTTCCTTCCTTCCTTCCTTCCTTCCTTCCTTCCATCTATTTTTGTCTATAGTATGAGTCTTTGAACAAGTATAGTTTTGTTCACTGAAGCCCATTGGGCCATTTGGGGCTAGATAAACTCTAAATTTCACTGTGTGTGTGTGTGTGTGTGTGTGTGTGCATATTTCTGCAGTCATCCAGATTCAAGTGTCAATTACCATTCTCTAGGATGTATGTAGTGTGGACAAAGTAGGGGAAATTAATTGAATTGCTGGAAAAGTTATAAATTTTCAAGCTGTACTATGAGGTGGTTTTACTGTAGCTGATAAAGCTATGCTAACTTTGAAGAGGCAGCACATTTTAATTAAAACATTCATGGCAATTCTTAAGTGTTCATCATTCACTGACTATGGCTTCAAAGGGTGACTTATGAGTGCATGAACAGATTAATCACAATAGACAAACCTTTCACATCATACAATATCCGTTCAGTCCAATACTTTAGTGATAGAGATGGTTCATAAAGCTAGCTGGGATCATCATCATGTGATGTATAGCATAGTGTGAGACCAAATTCATACCTGGCATGTTTTTCTTAGCATTTATCCCAAGTTCTCTGAAATCAAGTAACTGAAGCCTTAAAGTGACATTCACTCCACCTTTTAGAAAAAAAAATAATAATGATATGGACATATGGTCACATTATATTGTCACTCTTCATTCACACTTGTGTCTTGATGGCAGGATTATTCAATTCAATTGTACTAATAAATAAGGTTTATAAGACACAACTAATGGCAGGCAAAATCGTATACTTCTTATGAGATTATATTTACTTTGTAGTATAAACTCTTACACTAGAGTTAATGGTCCAGATAAATATTTAGCAATAATGTCTCCATTTGGAGCACTTTATAGTTGAAAACTGAAACATTAAATTAGGATTTTATAGTTTGATGTATTGACTTACACACAATGTGAGGTGTTCATAAGCAAAGCTTAATTTTTTAAAATAATTCCTCCTATTGGGGATTCCCCCGCCCCCACAACACAGAGTGAAATGTGTACTCTGAAAATATTTTTAAAAGGTAGCTATGGATTCATCCATTAATGGTACACTTTTCCATCTGTACTGCAGTGCTCATTTGGATTCTATTAAATTATTTTAATGAGTTCATGAAAATATGAATGCACCTCTGCATTTCAGGCTTCCAGTCATCATCATCATCATCATCATCATCATCATCATCATTTTGAATGACTGGTTTGGTGTCCATAACTTCAACTAGTTCAGCACAAAATAATCATATGCATCATTCTTATATGAATACTTACACTTGGGGAAAATGAAATGGGCTAAGCTGTTCATTTAATTATTGCCTTCATATCCCACCTGTCTAAAAAAATGGCATCCATGGCAGCTAATATTCATAAAATTAAAATAAAAAGGAAATCTCAATTAAAATGTACACAAATATCATGTAAAAAAACAAGCAATCAAAAGAATTAAAAATCACCCAATGAGTTAAACAGACAGCTCAGTCAACGGACAGTTTAAATATCAAAGGCATATCTGAATGGAAATGTCTTTGTATCATGTTCTATTCAATCTCTTTATCAATAATAATAATAATAATAATAATAAAATTTACTTATATTTCCCGTCTCTCCCCATGGATCGAGGCGGGAGTACAACAACTTAAAATCACAATACAGTATAAAAGAAATATTAAAACAATCTTAAACATATTTCTATAATCAAACATATCCAATTGCCATGGTCAGTCCAATACTCCAGTCATCTAAAAGAAACATTCTGTGGGGTAGTTCATGGAGGGGCCTGAGAGTGCGGGGCAGAATGTGTAGGGAGAGGCGTTCCCTCAAGTAACTTGGGCCCAAGCCATGACTTGGATAACAGAATTGGGAGCATACTTATCAAATTTATTTATTTTATTATTTATTTATTTATCCACAGTATTTATACCCCACCCTTCAGCCCTAAAGGCTCCCAGAGCAGCTTACAATTATTATTTTTTTGACAGTTCCCTGCCCTCAGGCTTACAATTTAATAAAGACATGACACATAAGGAGAGGGGAATGGTGTTGGGGAAGGGGATCAGGTCCAGCAGTTCTTCTCTCCCTCTGAGGCCTGGACCAAGGCAGATGGACTGGAGGGAGGGATGTGTTTCTTCATCTAGGCCAGGCCCGACGGAGTTGGGCCTGCATCTCTCCCTCTATGGCCAGATGGCACCAGATGGACTGGAGGGATGGCTCTGCTTCTTAGAAGGCTCTTGGAAGGCAGATGTCCAATTAGGAGTAGAACCAGCAGCTTCTTCTTCTTTCTCCTGGCCCCAGATAGTCACTGCAGTCCTTCCATTCTCTCTGCTGGGATGTTTTGCAGAAGAATCCTGTTAGGTCCTGGTTTTATAGTCCTAGCAGGCAAAGCAGCTGTAAGTGATGGGAGGGATGTGTGATGGGAAACACGGTGCCTACTGAGTCAGGGCCTCTGTCCTGAAGAGAGAGGAATCTATAAATTTGCAGATGACACCAAATTAGGAGGAACAGCTAATACCCCAGAGGACAGGATCAAAATTCAAAATGACCTGAATAGGCTAGAAAGCTGGGCCAAAGCTAACAAAATGAAATTCAACACAGAGAAATGCAAGGTTCTTCACTTAGGGTGGATAAATTAAATGCACAGATATAGGATGGGGGACACCTGGCTGAATGAAACTACATGTAAAAGAGATCTAGGAGTCCAAGTAGGCCATAAGTTGAACATGACTCAACAGTGTGATGCGGCAGATAAAAAGGCCAACGCAATTGTAGGTTGCATCAATAGAAGTATAGTGTCTAGATCCAGTAAAGTATTAGTTCCACTCTATTCTGCTTTGGTCAGGCCCCACCTGGAATACTGTGTCCAGTTCTGGTCACCACAATTCAAAAAGGATGTGGAGAAACTGGAGCATGTCCAAATGAGGGCAACCAAAATGGTGAAGGGTCTGGAAACCATGCCCTATGAGGAACAACTTAGGGAGCTGGGGATGTTTAGTCTGGAGAAGAGAAGTTTAAGAGGTGATATGATAGCCCTGCTTAAATATTTGAAGGGATGTCATATTGAGGATGAGCAAGCTTGTTTTCTGCTGCTCCAGAGACTAGAACACGGAACAATGGATGCAAACTGCAGGAAAAGAGATTCCACCTCAACATTAGGAGGAACTTCCTGATAGTAAGGGCTGTTCGACAGTGGAACACACTCCCTCAGAGTGTAGCGGAGTCTCCTTTCTTGGAGGTGTTTAAATAGAAGCTGGATGGCCATCTGTTGGGAATGTTTTGATTGGGAGTTCCTGCAAAGCAGGGAGTTGGACTGGATGGCCCTTGTGGACCTTGTGGTCTCTATGATTCTATGGCTAAAGGAAATCAAAAAGAAAACCAAGGTAGTTTCTCTTGGCAAGCAATTCCAGATCTTGGGAGTAGGCCCTCTCTCACATCCCTATCAGCAGTCCTCTGAAAGTGGGAAAAAGTAGAGAAGTCCTTTCCACAAAGATCTTAACACAGTTAGGCCTATATCATGCCCTCTAACTCTCCTGATTTGGCAGGGGTGCTCTTGATTAATCCCAATTTTTCAGCACTATTTAAAATGTCTCAATTTCACTGTCTTCCTCCCACTTTTATCCTTTGTCTTCAGCTTATTTCAATTGCTGCAAACAGAAAGTGTAAAAGTCAGTTAACCCAGTAGAGGGAAGAGAACAGTAGCAGAATCTCACATCTCCCAGCTTCTGTACTGTTCCTCATTACCAGCTTCAGCCACCTTCACCATACTCGAATGCTGCTTGGCCAAACATGTCTCAGTTTTCACCTGGCAGGATATACCATGTGTGGGAATGCAGTTTTCAATAGCAGAGTCTCAAGTCATGGGGGGCTGAACATAGTGACTTAATTTAGTGGGCTATTGAAGATTGTTATCTTTTGTCGAATCAGATCTTGGATGGCAAAACCAATGTCTTTCCTTGTCCACCCCCATCCCCTATAGATTTCTCACATAACCTCCTCATTCTTTTTATTTGTGCAAATGTCTTAGCTGCACATGAGAGTGTGCAACAAACTATCCCTGTATCCTCAAACTAACCCAATCTTTATAATTTCTTCATCTGTATGTTTTCCCCAGATAAAGCATTCAGCTGCATTCATATCTTTATCTGTACTATTAAATCAAATAATCTTAGTGCTCAATTATATATTTTTCATTCACAGAAAGATCAATGGTAAGATCTCAATGGGATTTGTGTGTGACTTACTGTGCAGTTGCTTTGCACTGTCAGCATACTGCATGATCCCAATTTCTTTTTAGCAAATATTATCGTTATTTCATACCATTCTTGATTGCTTATGTCTAGTGAACTTTACCTCCTCTTTTATAATAAACTGCAATAAAACTTACAGCATCCCAGGTGAGTTTCATATATTTGAACACTTTTTTTTGTTAACCCATGCTGGCAGAATATTTTACTAAAATAGAAATGTTTCATCCTTTTGATTTAATCACCCACAGACTGCTGAAAACCTGTAAAGGTTACAGAAGTCCTGATGAATTATACAAACACAGGTATAAGATAAAAAGACTATCACCAACACCAACACCCCATGAGAATGCTATGCTCTGGTTAAAAACATTTTAATTTAATTGATCCTTTAACAATTGTGAATGTATTTTTTTAAAAAAAATCATTAACATTAAAATTTGTATTTGTATCTACACAGATAAATTAGCATATCTATTTTAAAAAAACACTCTGTATCCTCATTTGGTGGTGCCATTCCTCTTTTTCTGGCAATGTGTTAAATACCTGCATTTAAACCTGAAGCAATAAGCAAGCACATCCCAAACTGTCCAACTGTTCTATTTTGGCATTGGCAGTGCCACTTAATCCTTTGCTGTCTCATGTTTTCAGCTACTTTAAAATATCCCAGTTTCTCTCACCATCTTCCACTTTCTCTCTTTACTCTCAGCTTTTTTCAAATCAAGTTCTAATTACAAAAGGAGTTTGCACTCAGTTAACACAGTGGAGGCAGAGATGATGGAGGCAGGCAGACTCTTGCCCTTTTCAGTAGTCTCAGGTAGAAGGAAACTGCTCATCTAGATAATCTAGCTCATCTAGTTCTTTCTCATTAGTAACTTTTGTCATCTTGACCACATGTAGATATTGCTTGACACACATGTCCTGGTTTTGATCAGTGAAATGTTAGAGCGTATGACATTCTCACCTGCAGTCTGAAAAAGTACAAAATATCTGAAATAGCTACCCTTCTTAATGGAGTGGAAATGAACACAAAATAAAACTGCTTCGGGTAACTTTGGAGGTAAGATGTTTAAATGATGCATGATTCCTAAGAGTCCAGAAGCCACGCCAAAGCCGTGCTCCAGTCCTAAGGACTGGATCTCAGCTTTGGTGCAGCTTCTGGCCTCTTAAGATGCATGTGTCATTTAAACAGCATACCTCCAATGTGACCTGAAGCAGCTTTATTTTGGCTATTTGGGCCCATTTGTTTGCACACTATAGCCGACCTCTTTTTAGCAGCATAGGCAATTGTAATTCCACTTTTTGTAGTAATAGGAAAGGCTCTTCCACCCTTTTCAATTATTTCTTCCACCCTCTTTAACTATCAAAGTTACGTCACAGTTTTCCTGCAATAGCCCTCCTGCATGATTATTTCATAACTGGTGGGAAGCCTGGGTGATCGGAGAGGTGATAGGTAAGGCTGCCCATATTCATCTGGGTATACCCCATAGGTAAATGCAGACTGATGACTTCATCTTCATCAAAACAAACAAACAGCTTTATTTATATACCGCTTCATACCCTTGAGTGTCTAAGCGGTTTACAATTGTAAGCTATTTGCCCCCCAACAATCTGGGTACTCATTTTAGCGACCTCGGAAGGATGCAAGCCTGAGTCGAGCTTCAGCCCTTTGCTGGTCTTGAACTCGCCACCTTATGGTTTTGAGTGAGCGGCTGCAGTACAGGCATTTAACCACTGCGCCACCAGGGCTGTTAGGCCTAAGCAGATCTCAGCAGAAGCTGTCATCAGTATGTATTTGGCTATGGGCAATAGCCAGACACTTGTTCAATCACCCATGCTTTCCAATGGTAACAGAATGGCTGTTAGAATCATAGAATCATAGAGTTGGAAGAGACCACAAGGGCCATCCAGTCCAACCCCCTGCCATGCAGGAACTCCAAATTGAAGCATCCCTGACAGATGGCCATCCAGCCTCTGCTTAAAGACCCCTAAGGAAGGAGACTCCACCACACTCCGAGGGAGTGTGTTCCACTGTCGAATAGCCCTTACTGTCAGGAAGTTCCTCCTAATGTTGAGGTGGAATCTCTTTTCCTGCAGTTTGCATCCATTGTTCTGCATTCTAGTCTCTGCAGCAGCAGAAAACAAGCTTGCTCCCTCCTCAATATGACATCCCTTCAAATATTTATATGTTCAAAACCATAGGTTCTGAAAGTGTGAAATGGAAAACCATAGTAATATTCCAGCAGTGGAATCCTTATGCTATCTTGAGTAGTGTAGGATATTGGGCAGTATTAGATGGCTTCTTTCGGGTGCCATCAATTGAAGAGGCTATTGATCTTGCAGTGTACACACCTACATGCGCTTCTCATGGAGCAAGTCCCACTGAACTTTGATACCAACTCAGTAGGAACATATTAACAGGGTTGCTGTATATAGTTGGCCCTCCACATTTGTGGCTTTGACTTTTGCAGATTTGATTGTTTGCCATTTTGATTAATATGTTCTTTCCAGGAATATCTAAGTCCCTCAGTACAATTATACTGGATGTTGACCATCGGGTTTTGCTACTGAAAACATTTCTCTAGCCATTTGGAGGTCCTCCAGCATGATTCCATGATCAGCTTCTGGCAGATATTGACCATAGAGTTGTACACATTCATGAGGATCCTTCACACCTAATCCCAGCAAATGTGGAGGGACCACTGTAGTTCATCTTTCAGTCAAATACTGATGGTTGCTATGTTTGAAACATCTTTAAACAGAATACCAATACACCAAATGCTTGCTGATTTTAGGTTTTTACCTCTCTTTTTCTCTTTCTCTGTGTGTGTGTGTATAACAAACAATGAGGCCTGCAGAAACAGCCATTCCACTTGTACTTGAAGGAGTAGATACTACTGAAACCTCAGTTGCCTGAGGTTTAATTTTGACATTTATATTGAGAACCCAGACACTCGAGACTGATCCTCATAAGATCATTGCACTAGCAAGCTTTGGTGTGCTGCCTGTTTTAGCAAAATGTAATTTTAAAACTCCTGTATAGATTGCAGAATGAAAGAAAGAGATCTTATTCATTAGGAAGGTTTGAAAATTTAATAAGGTCATGTTCTTTTAATTTAATAAATTTAATAAAGTTGTGTTTTTAAGGAAAAAAGAGACAGAGAAATGCTCTATATTTTAAAGATGGTGGTGGTGATGATGATGATGATGACGGCGATGATTCTAAAGTGGGCAAAGATATTCATAAAAAAAAGAAAAATTATTACATTTTACAGTATGCAATAGATACAAACACTCTTAGAGCAGTACTTTTTGCTGGCATCTAGAAGCTTCTAAGGAGACAGTAGATTCAGAGTTAGCTGGCCCAAGATAATTTAATGTCCAAGAAGGAAAACTGGGTTCTTGGTCTCAAACTCTGGAAACCTGGGGGCTTTATCACACACACCTATTTTCTCACAGCAATTACATTGCTTAAGCAAATGGAAACATACTGGGATGGAAACAATTGCTATCATATCTTCTCTGCACTTTCTCTGCTATCAAAACATTCCTTCAATCTGTCTTCTGCATGGTACACTAATGTTGAACAATTCTGTTGTGGGAATATGACAACAGACTAAACTTACAAGTCAGGAGAACTCGTGCCACAATTTCAGGCAATGTGTTGAAGATCTGATAGTAAAAGAGTCTTTGTTGATGGAAAATAAGCCTTATTCTTATAAATTTTCTTCTATTTGTTGAAATAGAACATGAGAATGAAAGTGCACTTGATGTATGAGAATTTTGAGTTATTAGTCAAGACACCCTTATCTTTCAAAGTTTGAAGCATACATGAGATGTGTAGCATCTCATGGCGTTTCTGACAGTATTTCATTTTATTATCAGCTATTCAGAATTTGCAAAGCTTATGTCTTGAATTCTGGTGGCAGCAATTTTGTACACACACACACACATATGGGGGAGGGTGGTTTTTATTTATTTATTTATTTTGTGCCTAATTAGTATTGCCCATAATTATGCATAATTATGCTATCCCAGGGCTCATTGACTAATTATACAATTGCATTTTGTAGCCTAGGAATATTTGAGGATTCTTCTGTATTGCCTCTTGAAAGGCATGTTATTTGACCTCCTAAAGGACATGAAGTTGATTTACCGTTGTCATTTAGATTTTGGATTATGGTTACAGAACATTTTTTCTTTGGGTGTAGTCTTACCACTCTCTCTTTAAGGCAGAGCAGGAGCATCCTTTCTTACAAGGAAGATCTTTTCCCTGACTCTTTTGGCTGCCCTCCTCCCCACTGATTTTATTGAGCCAGGAGGGCACATGGACTCCTTGGGGACAATGAAAGTCTAGCCAAGTTTTTATGAGCTATCTTGGTGAGCTGATGACCCCTTACTTTATTCCCCTAACAAAGAAAAGTGAAAGAGTAACTTGAACTTCCCCAAAGACCCTCTAGGGACACCCCTCCCATCTTCATGCTGACCTCTCAGTTTTGTCAATAACACTGTAAAAAAAAAGTAACATTTTAAAAAAATATTTCGCCACTCATGACATCTTTTCCTTCCACACAACACCAGTAAAAATGCTTTGAAGGATAACATTCTATTCAATCATCTTCTTTTCTTTTCATATGCATTTTTGGGTAAATATTATTACTGTAGATGAAAAGCTAAATGTATGTGCTACTCTTCAAAAACAGCATGTGTGAAAACCTATTAAAGTATGTGTGAAAGCCTATTAAAATTCAGTCACAAAATCTAATCTGTGGGTTCATACTTCTTGAAGAATGTGGGAAGTTAAATAATTGATTTTATTGTAAATATGAGGATCTATATCATTGTATGCTATAAATTTTAATATAGGTGGGAGATAATATGGAGAAACTTCTATATGTGAACTTAAGAAAAACAATGGTGGGAAAGAGAGGTAGCTTAGTGGCAGATCACTTGTGTGTGATGCCAAATTTTGGGATTCAATCTACAAAGAAGGGAAGGCAAGGCAAGAGAAGGGAAGGGAAAGGCCTTTGCTTAATATCCTGGATATATTATGACAGTGAGATAGATATCTTTATCTATAACCTATCTTTAAGAAAGCCTTCTCCATTCTTAGCCTAACATTTTATCTTGCAGTGTGAGGTTAACAGAAACATAACTTGGGAGAACACTAAGATATAGCCATGTTAGTCTATATTAGTATACAAAGAGAACCCCCTGCATGGTCTTGATTGCTAAAAGTCAACATGGCTCTCTCAAAGAGAAGTCATGCCAGACTAACCTTATCTTTTTATTTTATCTGTTTTTATTATGGCCTTTCACAAGGGTTCCCATAGCATTCTTGCAAAAAACAAACAAACCCTGAGCTAGACAATGCAACTTTCAGGTGGATTTGTAGTTGGCTGACTGGAAAGGTAATAGCATTCTGTGTACCTTGGCATGTAATCATGCTGGCCACATGATCATAGATGTGTCTTTGACAATGCCGGATCCCTCAGCTTAGTAATGGAGATGAGCACGTGATCTATAGAGAGTCTCCAAGGTGAGAGAATTGTCATCCGATAGCCACACCGAATAACTCTTCCTGCAACTCTTATTTTAGCCTCTTTGATCTATGTTTCAAAAGGTACATGACCTGCCCTTTTGCAGGCATGGAGAACTGTACCTCATCTCCCATCAGGCAATCTCTTATAGGGTCATGAGAATAAAACTCATTCACATTTAGGATTTCAAGTCTCCAATGCTGGTAACAGACAAATACTGCCACAATAGATTTAGGATTGTAAAGACAAAACCTGGTTTCATCACACATGCCAGTGGCTGGGTGAGTGCAACCCATCTGCATCCCAGACCTCAACCATGCTTATCCCATGGGTTTTCAAAATAGATCCGGGATGCAGACAGGTTGTACTCACTCAGCCACCAGCGTGTGCGATAAAACCCAGTTTCATTTATACAATCCTGAGTCTATTACTGCAGCATTTGTCAATGCAATCTCTTTGGATCATGGAACAGAGGGCATGTTTTCAAAGCTCCTAGTTTGGTACACAAAATTAGGAGTGATAGCTAATACACCGGAGGGCAGGATCATAATTCAAAACCATAATAAATTAGAAAGCTGGGCCAAAACTAGCAAAATAAATTTTAACAGGGAAAAATGTAAGGCCCTACAGAAAACAATGAAATGCACAGATATAGGATGGGTGATACATGACTTGGCATGTGAAAGGCATCTAGCAGTTTTAGTAGACTGTAAGATGGACATAGATCAGCAGTGTGATGTGATAGTTAAATAAGCCAATATGATACTAGGCTGCTTCAATAGGAGTATGGTGTCTAGGGATGTAATAATACCACTATTCTGCTACTGTTATCATCATCATCATCATCATCATCATCATCATCATCATCATTTCTATACTGCACTTCTCTCAGATTGGGACTCAAAACAGCTTACAACAATTTTTAAAATATCGTTAAAAATCCACAAAATACAAAAGTTAAACACAATTAAACAACCAGGGGAAAAACATATATTAAAATACACACACACACACACACACAGAGGAACTTATTACACGGGGCTCTGGAAATGCAAATGGTGCGGAACAGGACATATATTACTACATGGGGGAATGCTGCTGATGCTGCCAGAAGTCCCTGTTCTGTTCCTCATATGTCTCACAGAGGCCAATTTTCAAGGACAATTCGGAACAGTTCTTGAAAATCAGCTCTGTGGGACAGATCGGGAACAGAACAGGGACTTCCGGTGGCATTGGCAGCGTCCCCCATGTGATAATATGTATCCTTTCCCTGTTCTGCTCTCTTCCCACTCCCTTCCGTTCCATGCCATTTGTGGTCCCCGAACACTGTGCAATAAGAACATGTGACTTGTCAAGGTCACCCAGTGGGTTTCATTACTGATCTGGGAATCGAACCATGGTCTTCAGAGTCATAATCCAACACTCAAACCTCTATGCTACGCCGGCTTCCTGCATTGTAATTAAACAACTATTGCCCCCTCTATTCATATGGTTATCTACCTGCCTTGGCTTTAGGCAATATCTTCCTCCGGTCCTTGCCCCCCCCCCCCCCCCCATATTACTGAAACTGAAATCGTCATCTCATCATCATACTCACAAGTTTTGTATTTCTATTTCTTTTTACATGCGTAACCAGCATAGACATAGCCACAACAGCTGCAAAAGAAGCTGCTTTGAGCAGCTTCGTGGAACACTTGCATGCCATGATGATACCCTTTCTGGCCAGTGCCGTTTGGGTGCTGCAGGCAGTGGACTAGGGTTCTTGGCTGTGTGGACGCCGAACCCAAGTCTGCCAGTTTATACAGGGCCATGAGTCTACAAATGTTTATGATTCCAATTTCTTTCTCTCAGTCCCAAAGGTGCATTAAGTTCCCTTTGTGTTGGGACAATACTTGCTAACACCTATGCAGGTTTGGTTTATAACATTTTTTTTTAAGTGGTGAAGAATTAAAATATCAATTCCCGGCTCTGAAACTGAAACTGGGTAGATAACCTTAGTTGTCCCCTTTGTTTAATTTTATGTGGTTTCATCTATTGCGTATTTGCACAAGAACTGTTCACGAGATTGTTTACTTTACTTTATTTAATTGCTACTGATTTTAATTTTAACTGTTGTTGATTTTTATACTGGCTGGTTTAATTTAATTTTAAGGGGGGGCGGTTGGGAAGGAGTATGATTGTTGTTTTACACTGTACTTTTTAACTTTGCTGTACCCCGCTCCAATTACTTTGCTAGAGGAGCGGGTTATAAACATTATTATTATTATTATTATTATTATTATTAGAATTTCCATCAATCATGACATCAGATTCTAATTGTGATTTTGTAGATGTGGGGTAGGAATTCTGTAAATATACTGGAATGAAAGTTTATGCAATCCAAAGAAATATCATGAATGAAGATGGAAATTTAAATAAATCAATTATGGTTAGAAGTTCCTTTCACTGAGAAGAAGCAAGCCTGACTAAAATGGAAATTCTATGGAAATAATCATGCCTGACCAAAAATGTTCTTTCTTCACTCACTAAGGCTGGGATAAAACTGTCAGTGCTCTGTTTAAAAGAAGGGAAAGGGAAATTATAAAGTGTGTGTGTGTGTGTTCTTTTCCTTTGAAAATGCTGCCAGTAGTACACCTATTATTAGAGAAGAGAGAGTGGGAGATGAATGAATATACAGAACTCCATACAAAAGAAGGAGCATGTTGGAAGTTCAGGGCTTCATTTCGGTCCAAGTAATGCTTTCTATATCTGTTGTAATTTAAAATTATTTTTCAGTCCAGGGCCCATGATTTGCTTTCCTGTGGGTGTTTATCTTAAACTTACACTTTGACTGAACAGCTTTTCAAACAAAGGAGATTTATAACATGGGAAATCAGCCAAGGGTTACATGTGGTTTCTAACTGTGAGAGACAGATCTTACTGCACTGCCTCATGTCCAGGCAGTAGGCTTCTCCTATTCTTGAATAGCTGCTACAGAAGCCTGGGTTGCATACTCGCTGCCTACTGCCCAGGCACGGGGGCACTGTGGTAAGATCCATCTCTTGTGGTTAGAAACTGCATGTAACCTGTGGCTGATTTTCTCTGCCATAATCTTCAAAGTCTGTTTTCTCTGTCTTCTCTGTTCAAGACATATAAAGGACTTCATTCTCCCATATGAACCTGCCCAGGTTTTGAGTTCTTTAGATTTTCTTGGTCCTCTAACTTTCAAAGGCAGAACTGGTAGGTAGGTGGGAGAGGGACTTCTTAGTGGCTACTTCTAGGTTAGGTAACCCCTTTCCTAGTGAGGCTAGACTGACTTCATCTTTTTACTTCTATTTCATTTGTTTCAACAGTACTGTGTCAACTGAGTAGGGTTACTAGGTAGAATATGAGACTACTTCCTTTTCCTTCAGTATTTAGCAGATCCGAAATCAGGAAGACTTACCGTAAAGCTCCATAAGACTAAAGTACAGTAATTCTTCTCCCTCACTCCTGAACCCACCTTTTAGCTGATGTATTAGCCCATCCCATTGAAACCAGGCTATGTCCTGGACAGTGGAGTGTTGGGTATGGCACAAGTGGTAGCAAAGCATGAACTTTATTCCTACCGGTATCACTAGCCACACAGCAGTGTCATCCTTGATGGCACTCTGGGGGTCTTCAGGAAGTCCAAGAGGATGATGCCATTGCTCTGTTTCCAGCTACAGGAAAGAAAATGGACACTTCTCTTCTGTTAACCCACCCCAGCTTTCCAGTAGTTCAGTGTGGGGAGGGAGGGGAGGTGGCATATAGTGCAGCCTTTCCTTACGTGGGGGATCCATTCAGTATAAGGGAAATACAGTGTATGATCAAACGGCATTGAAAACAATGTCTAATTAACAAATTGTAAGCCACTCTGATAGCCTTGGCTGAGGAGCGGGGTATAAATAAATATATAAATAAATAATGCTCTGTGTGGTGCATGCACCACAGTGTAAGCTGAAGGCTGCATATAGCGTGCTCACATATGACACAGGGACACTGTAGTTTAGCCCTTAATGATAAATCTTCCCTGTCAAGAATCTGTACAACCTGGCAACCCTAGAACTGATTATTTATAAGGAAACAGCTTTCAGTAGTATGCTATACAATTTGTATTTTTCACCTTTTTGATGGATATATTTTGAACTGTTCTAAAGTATATATTTAATTTAATTATATTTTAGCAATGCCATGTTCTGTGTTTTAAACCTATTTTTTTTTTATAATCTGGTGCATTTTTTTTATTTCTTATTTTTATTTTGTACACAGCTTTGAATCCCAGTTCTGGAAAAAAGGTGGGATGTCAAATAAATAAATAACAAAAATAATAATGTCAACAATAATAACAACAATCATTCTACTTAAAAGCAGAGTGGATTACATTACATTACAGTTCAACACAGATCTTACATCTGGGTTTCAGTGTTCTAAATGTAATATGTAATTTGCCTGTGCGCAAATAGCAACCAATTTTTTCTCTCTATCTGACTTGTATCTGCATCACAACTTCACACTTTCTTTAAAAAGAAATACTTAAATATTAACATTTTCCCTCTAGTCTTATTCTTTTCCCCTTCTTCCTACTCAAAAATGAAGTTGGATATGACTCTGTGAATTCCTGTGGGAATAATAAAGCTTGTGGGAAAATACTCTGTATGGGCTATTTGAGCTCAAATGTAGCGAAGAGGAGGTGTTGAATTCTTGTGGGTACAGATCCATTTGAAGCATCTCAGAAAAACTAAAAGTGAATGTAAATGTAACTTTCTCACTGTAAAGGAGAGGAAATAGAGCCATTCCATTTTTAGTTTTTATTATGTTGAAGATATCTCAAGCTTCACAGAACAATGCTTATTGTAGCTAATTGAGCCAATAGAATCATAGGGGCTTTCCAGACCGCCCAAAAGGGGCAGTCTGTACTCGTCCCAGGAAGCAGCGGGATGGGGCCGAGACTGCCGGACCGGCAGCCTCCGAGGCCCCATCCCTCCACTTCCGGAGGCGCAGGGAAGCAGCAAACTGCCAGTTCCCTGCGGCCTCTAAGTGGGGTACAGCGGGTGCCCACTGCACCCTGCTTGCGGAGGCGGGGCCAAAGGGAGGAAGGGGCTGCCACTGCGGCCCCTTTCTCCCAGTGTCTTTGCTACGGCTATCTAAAAGCCACAGCAAAGACCAACGCCAAAAAGAAGCTCCGTTTGGAGCTCTTTTTTGCGCCGCGGAAAGGGCGTGATTTGTGCCCTCCCACGGCACAAAGGCATCATCCTGTGCACAGTGCATCTAGCAGTTGTGCACATGATGACGCTCTGAAAATGCGTCCGTATAGATGCCGCCATTTTAAAATGGCGGCGTCCATACGCTTTAGGGTTAGGGACGGTGTGAAAGCTGCGCCCTCCCTAACCCTAAAGGCGGGATTTCTAGCCCTTAAGACGCCACTTTGTGCCCGTCTAGATCGGGCCATAGAGTTGGAAGAGACCCCAAGGGCCATCAAGTCCAACCCCTTCCTTACAGGAACACAATCAAAACACCTTCAACAGATGGCCATCCAGGCTCCATTTAAAGACCTCCAAAGAAGGAGACTCCATCACACACCAAGGGAGTGTGTTCCATTGTTGAATAGCTTTTACTGTCAGGAAGTTCCTCCTAAAGTTTAGGTGGAACATCTTTTCCTGTGTTTTGCATCCTCCATTATTCCATGTCCTATTCTCTGGAGCAGCAGAAAACAAGCTTGCTCCATCCTCAGTATGACACTCCTTCTTCTGAAGGTATGCATGGAAATTAAACTTTTGCCTTTAAGTACATAAATGTGGGGAGGGGACCATTATATCTTGGCTGAAACTACACTTTTGTAAGTGTTGAATAATTCACAATGCACACTGATATGTCAACTTGTTTTTCATGTACAAATTTTAGATACTCAGTTGAGGGGATAACTGATGTTCCATGTCTGTTAAATTCTAAGGTTAAAGTCACAAAACCCTACTTGGTGCCAATTAACACCAAAACGAATTAGGATTGTGCTGAATTCCAGCTCTAGAAATGCACTGCTGAATACCACCAGACCTTGGGTGTGTTATACTCTGCTCATCATGAATTTGGTCCATGCTGTTTGGGGATTCTGGGACTATGGAAAGAACAAAATTCCATACATGCTGAGCCATATCTCGAAATGGATTTTCTTTCACATTTTAGAAAAGACGATTTTCCTGTGCTAAGATGATACATATTACTAGTTGGTTAATATTCCATTTTATTATTATTAACCTTTATTTATATAGCTCTGTAGGTTTACACAGTGCTGTACATATAAACTTATTTTGTGATATCAACATCATTACTCTGTAATAGAACCCGTTGCCACTGTGTGCCTTCATGTCATTTCTGACTTGCCTAAGGTGGCCCTACCATGGGTTTTTCTCGGCAAGATTTGTTTAGAGGAGGCTGAGAAAGTGTGACATGCCCAAGATTGCCCAGTGGGTTTCTATGACTGAGCCAGGATTCAAATCCTGGTCTTCCAAAGTCCTAGTCCAACACTCAAACCACTACACTACAGTGACTCTCTAATAGAACTTATAATCATATCATTTGAGGGCTGGATATCCTAAGCCACCCAGCTCACTCCCCATCTTTGTGATAATGCTAGTGCCAATTGCCAACCTATCTATTTCTCTTGTAGATATAAATATCCAATTTCAATATGCTATAATGCTACCCTGTCCCCCCCCCCCAATAAGACATAGTAAATGTTTTGCTGAATTGCTAAATATAAGGCCTCCCCCAAAAGTAAGACCTAGCAAAGTTTTTGTGTGTATATATATATATATATATATATATAGTATATAATAAATGTTCATTTTTTGTTCAACATTAAATGTGAATTCTTCTTCATGGAAAAATAAGACTTCCCCTGAAAATAAGACCTAGTGCATCTTTAGGAGCAAAAATTATTATAAGACATTGTCTTTTCGGGGGAACATGTTATCAAGTAATACTATAAAGTTGGAATACTATCAAGTTCTTCATTCATCTTGGACTTTTGACTCAGGCAGCTCCACCATTCCAGATATATAAAGGTGACAGCCAAACCCTGAAATACACAGATTTCTGACTCCATGTAGAAACTTTGATCCCGGCCAGCTGACTTGTCACTTTTCTGGTAGAACTGTGTTCTCAGCTGGGACCCATTAAACCCTGATTAGGTGCTTGAGAGGCTGGTTCGGAGATGTATTTTATACCTACAGTGCAAATATTTAGACCTCAACTGGGAACAGAGTTTTAGTGGCAGAGTCCTATTACAAGTCTTTGACAGTTACTTCGTAAGAAACCAAGAAAACAGCAGCCCTACTGTGGCCCTGTTAGCTTACTTTTGATCAGCATAATCCAGCAAGTGAGGCTGAAGGAACAAAATCAATGATTGCTCAAGCTTTTATCTTCCCCTTGTGCTTTTGGAAGGAAAAACCCCACACTTTTTGTATGGCATATAAAATGCAAGGAAGCACAGCATACAGGATGTTGGGTCTGCCATCAGTGGTAAGTGGAATCAGAGTGATGTGGTGAGGAGAAAACACTTTTTGATATGCCTCATTAGTCATTAATAATGGATAGCACTTGCATTGGTTATTGTTTTTTTTTAATTAGTTCTCTCTGTATTTGTGATGTATAATTCATAGCCTTATAAATAGTTGGAGGGTCTTCCTATGTGCCACAAATAGAGTATATTTAAATAATAATAATAATTTAGAGAGAAAAATAGAGGAGCAAGGCACTGCTCAGGCTTGATCCTCTGTTTAAAGATGAAAGTGAGATAATTAGTCTTCCTCAAGTAGGCTATTTTTATGTTTTTATGTTTTTTATGCTTTATATGTACAACAGATATCCCTCCCCTTTGAAAAGTGGTAGTAAGACCACAAACTGTATTTCCCTAGACATAAGGCTAACTAAATTCAGTCAGTGGGACATCAGAGTGGATTTGTTTAAGACCACTGTAAAAAAAAAAAGGGGGGGGGGCGGACAGGAATCTACGATCTGTGAAATGGCATGGAGTTGTTTTCATTCATCTTGTGAACCATTTTGTAAGAAAATTCTGAAAAACACCTCCCCCCTAACATTTCAATATGGCACCATGAAAGCTGAGCTTTTCTTTTCAAAAGCCTTTTCACTAATTGGGGAGAAAACACACTGCATGAAAGCAGAGAATCTGACAGTCAGATTGGCAGAAAATCAAAAAGTTGTGGTTTGCTTGATAGCAGGGAAGAAATACCCGCATCACGGTATTTATTTTTTGTACAAAAAATATTGTCTGCATTTCTGCACAAAATAGAGGCTGTCTTTGGTTTCTGCTGTATATTTAGAATTTGAGAGCAAAAATGAGGAACAAGTGACATTTCTTGAGCTCTCTAAATCCAATTTCATAAGAAAGAGTTTGGAAATGATTTTATTTTTACTACAACTCCTAGAATTCTGCAGCCAGCATAGCCGTATTGGTTATGCTGGCTGCAGAATTTTAGGAGTGGTAGTCCAGCAGTAGTCTTCTAAGTCCATTGTTCAGCTGAAACTCCTAAGCTGTGTGGGCTGTACTCTGGTTTTGACAACCAGGGAGGAAATGAGCAGAGGCAAAGTCCTAACCCCATTTGCTATTTGAGGTGTTTTAATTTCTGTACTGATGCCTATGTAATGTCCTCCATACAGTCCAACGAGACATTGTGAGAATGAATCTGTTGAATCGAGCCCAACCTACTGGCAGTTTAGCAATCCACAGCTAAAGCATCCTTGACAGTTGCCTATCCACACTCCTTTTAAACATATCCAACAAAGGAAGATCCCGCCACTCTCTAATGGTTGATCAGCTCTATCAGCAACTTCTTCCTCATGCTTAGTAAGAATCTTCTTTCTTGTAATTTGAATCCATTAGTTTGATTCCTATCATCAGAAGAAAGCAACTCCCATGCCTCTATCACACGGCAGCCTTTCAGATACAGTGGTCCCCCGGGTTACGAAAGTAATCCATTCCGGGATTACTTTCGTAACCCGGAAGTCTTCATAACCCGGGGGACTGCTTTTTTTGCCGGACCGCGCGGGAAATTTAAAGGGGCATTGCGGGTTTTTTTTCGTACCCCAGGGTTTTCATAACCCGGGGTACCACTGTATTTATAAGGGAGTGCTGAAATGTTTTCAGCCTGACCAAGAAGAAATGACCTAGAGCCATGAAACTTGCATGCTGTTCCACATATTCACTCCAAAGTTCAACACACTTGGCACATCATTTTTCAAGATTCGTTAATCCGGCCATCATCGTCATCGTCGTCATCATCATAGAAAAAATTAAAACTATCATGGAGGTATTCTGCTATCACTTCTGAAACATTCAAAAATTTCCCTCCCATCAAACTATTTTAAGGTTTGGAAACAGGAAATAAATGGAGAAAGATCTTGTGAGCCAGGTAGATGGTCTATACACTCAAACCATCTATTCTTCAAAGCATATATCACCTTGCTAGATCTGTGAGTATGTAGATTTTCTTGCAAAAAGAAAGCATCTTTCCACAACTGTTTTCCCTTCCATGTCTCCTTTAATGAATACAGCAAGTTAGAAAAGTATTTTACATTAGCTGTTTGGCTTTTCTGAAGATTGACTCATCAAAATACCTTCTTTATCCCCCCCCCCAAAAAAAACTGTGGCCATGGCCATTCCTCTTGACATTTGAGTCTAGAATTTCTTTGGCAATGGTGACAATTCCAAGTGCTGCCACTGAAAGGATTGTTGTTTGGTCTCTGGATCATGGTGATGTAAACATTTTTCATCAATTATTATGAGTAATTGCAAAAAAATATTACAAGATAGGTCAAAATGCTGCAAAATTAACATGGAGGTATCCACAAAATTTCATTTCTGGTCAGCATTCAAATATTTCAGCACTCACTTGGCTAACAGCTTCTGCAAAGCCAACTGCTCATGAATTACAAACCCAAAGTATTCCCAGGCTATTTCTAGTGTCTCGCTGATCTGCCAAAATCAAGTCAGGAACCTGTTCAACAATTTCAGGAGTTGTCACTGTTGAAGGCCTCCCAGACCTTGCTGCATCTTCATTCTCAAAATCTTCATGCTGAAAATTGGCACACCACGTTTCACAGTTGAATATGATGGGCATTTGTCACTCATGGGTTTCCACAGTTTTCTTCTGCAGGAAAAAAAAAACTTCATGACAACTTGGAGTTCAGCACTTGAAAATCCCACAGTTTTCATTTTTCAACTATTATATGAAAAAGTGAAGAAATGACAGTTGCAGTCCTGCAATTTGGCAATTTAAATTACAAGAGAACGCTCAAGTTACAGTGACAAAACGTTACTCAGATTTTGAGAAATGGTTCAGGTCAGGAACTTTTCTGCACCCACTCATAAAGAAATCATATCACATTTCACTCATCTGTTCTCCAGGCTAAACATACCAAGCTCTTTCAACCATTCTTCACAGGGCATAGTTTCCAGACCTTTTGTCACCTCCATAGCTTTAGTTTAGATACCTAGCATCCTTCTTAAAGAGTAGTACACAGAACGGAATATAATATTCTAGCGAGGTCTGTCCAAAACAGAAAACTGTGGTACTTACCCCTTGATCTGGACACTGTAGCTTTGTTGATGTAGGCTAGACTAATTCACAGTTGTGTTGAATATACTCCTATATAATATATTTTGTTTTTGAAATCCTGGAATATGCCCATTTGTAGAAGAAAAAGCACCACATAGGTGGCTTAAAGCTATTTTAACATCTAAAGCAGCAATGAAAGAAGCCTTGTGGTTTGAAACAGAGCATTCAGATCACAAGCAGGAATGAACAGAGGTATAGTCAGAAACAAAGAGAATACTTTTGGATGGCAATATCACAAAATAAAATGAATCCTTATATTTTAAAAAATGGCACAAAGATAGATCCTACCACTGTTAAAAAAAGATCTTCACACATTGGAACATCTTTGATTTTCTTCAGTTCTATCATTTGGGTGAGAAAACCTATGGTGACAGCAGATCAACCTGTGGGTATTTCATCCTTGACAGATGAAACCTGTAGGGACAGGAATTTATTGGCTGTGTTTACAGCAAAATCAGGTTCTCTACATAATATCTTAAACACAAGACCAGACAGAATGATAAATCATATCTGGTGCCATAAAAAAAGGCTGGGAATTTTGTGCAAAGTTTAGATTCAGTATTTGTTTGCTGCACTTTCTTAGATATGGCATGAGTGAGTAAAATGTTCATTCAGTCCAAAAGTTTCCAGAGCCATTATTAGACTATAAGAGCAATGTTTCTAATATTATAAAAATTCCTGAGGCAAATATTTTTGTTAAGTGACCTGTCTTATCTGCCACTGTTGCTTTTATTATTTAAAACATTTCTAAGAGGTAACCTTTTGCCAGTGAGTTACTTGTTCCTGGAGATAATACAAAATTTTCTTTCTGCTTGCCTAGCTTTTGTGCTTGCTTTCTGTTTTCTTCAAAGATTTTCCTCCTCTTGCCCACATACAGAGGAATTTTTAATGGGGAAAAATAGAATGTTTTATTTAACTTTGTCCAGCTTATACTCACAGAAAACTTTTTGTTCTTTTGCAATGAAACATTTGTAACTGGCCAACTGCATGACATGTGTGGGGGTATAAACTTTTTCCACTGTTTAATATAAACATATAAACACAGTTGCTCCCCCACCCCCAAATATGGCAATAGGAATAGAACAATGCCTGAAGTACTAAGATATGGCAATATTTACCTACTAAAAATAAAGGTGTATATCTGCAGTATGCTGTTATAACAGGTTGACATCATTTTATTTTCATGGCTTATAGAGTCTTGGGATTTGTAATTTGTAGTTTAGTGTTGTATTTGGAAGCTACAATGAACTTTAGATAATATCTATGCAATGTAGATTAATCTTAAATGAAGAATGTTGTCAAAACCAAGTATTATTGAGTTCCCTGTAATGCCCCCCTCCCAAAAGAGATAATAGTTTAAATCCACAAAACCCATTGGGATATATAGAGATTTATTTCATAGTAAAATCAGCATACAATTATGCTATAACATTTCCTTCTCCAAATTTAGTTGAGGACATAAAAACAACATGGAGATGCATATATATATATGGTGTGAAGTACCTGGGGATAAATATAACAGCAAAGAATGTTATTTTAGGGGAGAATCTCCACCATAAAAATGGACATCTTCCCCAAAATATATTTCTTTCAGAACAGTCCTATCATGACAAATGTTATCCAAATTGTGGTACAAAGACCTATCAAGATTTCTTTGGGGAGGGAGAAAACTTCAGGTCAAAATGAAATTACTATTATAAAATTAATAGAGTAGGTCTTCCTTTACCAAATTCAAGATTTTATCATGATGTGTTTTGTTTTCATTGGATGTGGGATTGGGTTGAGCTTGAGAACCATGATATTTTAGATTTGGAAAGTATAGGAAACTATTATGGCTGCTACACATACCTCTTTTACGGGAAAAAAAAATCTAATCAAGATTTTCTCAATCATTTTTTAAGAAAGCTCTTATTTAGAGTTTGTCTTAGATACAAGAAGAGAATATGCTCAAATATTCCTAAATGGGCTTCTCCAAATGAAGCCTTCTTTAGGGAAATAAAATTTGAAAATAAGAGATGGTTAACATACCAAGGCCTAACTAAAATTGATATTAACAATAAAAAGTTGAGATTCAAAACCCAACAGGAATTAGAGGAAGAATATTTGTACAAAGGCTGGTATGTCATAGACAATTTGATAGAGAGATTTAACTATGATATCCAAACCCAGAAATTAACAATGCAGAACAAGATTTTGAGAAAATTATTAAAGCAAGGACTCTCATCGAATCTCAAAACTATATGAGCTTCTCTTAAAATTGGATATGGAGCAGGAGACAGTAAAAGAGGTAATGGTAAAGTGGTCTCAGGACCACAAACAAAATAGTGCAGAAAAACTGGTGTAAAAGAGTCAAATTTACTTTAAATTACAACCTTAGAGAAAGCCTATATGCCTGCCAAAATTGCCAAGATATATAAAACAGCCAACAACCAATGTTGAAAATGTGGAAGATCTATTGGCTCATTCCTGCATTTATGGTGGGAATGTAAAAAAGAAAGAAAAAAAAATGGTTGAGGATCCATGAATTAATAACAGAAATTTTAAGTTGTAAAATAAATGATGATCCTAAATTATATTTATTAAGTATGGTAGTAAATGAATCTTTAGAAAATGAGCATGGGGATCTTTCATTTTGTATGTCTACAATAGTTTGTATATTATTTGTGAAAGACTGGAAGAAGAAAGGGTGTCCTGTCAGCAAAGACTGGTTCGATAAATCAACAGATTATGTTGAATTAGGTAAAATCACTTGCTGAAGGGCTAGTCCTGGGAAAAAGAAAAGTCTGATTGGGAACCGTTGATAAAATATATACCAAAAAAAAAAAAAAAAAGGAGATAATTTTAAAATATAAGATCTATGAAGTGGATAAGATCTGTATCAAGGTATATACATTAAAGAAGGTAAAGGAAAAGATATATGAAGTGGATAAGATCTGTATCAAGGTATATACATTAAAGAAGGTAAAGGAAAAGATATACTATTATAATTATTACTATTATTAAATAATAAATTCTTTGGTTTGAAATGGAGTAGGAATAGCTGTAAAGTCTCAATCTATTGTAATATACAAGGGATGTGAGTAATCTGAAACATTAATATAAGAATCAGTCAGATATTCTGTAGAGAAGAATTTGGGTTGGAATAATGTTCAGGAAGTTAATTTATATTTATATTTGTTATATTTGTATGTTGTATGTAGTGATGATAGGATTGTCTAGTGTAGTGGTGTATGATTGTAATGTATAGTACTGTATTATATAGCTACAAGTGTACTTTTGTACTCTTGTTGCATGTGTTGTCTTGTTTGGATGTTTTAATACATTAATAAAGTTTATAAACAACAACAACAACAACAACAACAACAACATGGAGGTGCATTTTGGTCATGATAAATGGGCATATGTTCATCCACACATTTCCTAGTTCTGACTTACATTAGTTACTGCCCCTGGACAGTATCATGAAGCAATAGAGCCCCCTCTGTTGGATTGTGCCTCTGTTGGAGACCAAGAAGTCAAAAAGCAAAAAGACTTATCTGAACAATCCTATTTTTAGCTGGAGATAACCCTATGATGACCAGGCTCCTGGCCATGGCTGTGCTACTTATTGTCAGAAGAGAGATTAGAAAACGTTAGTTCAAAAGTTCAACAAAATAAAAAGAAGTGATTTTTCCTGCAAAGAGGAGAAATGAGGAAATAGGGAAGACCAGAAAAAAAGATGTCTGGCAGACTGAATAGCAGTACAATGAAGCAGCAATCATGAAACAGAGCTATGATTGTGTTAGTTTGGGATCACTTTGCACCAGAGCTTCTAAAGTTACTTCTAAAATATAACTTGTTATGTAATCCTAGCTGCTTAGTAAAGATAAAGTTAGCTAACATAACTGTTTACATTAGCCATTGGTTTAGTCATTACTTCTTAGTTGCTTTCAAGTTCTCTTAAAAACAACAATGTTTAAATCCTTTAAAAGCGAGAAGCATATGGGAACGATCTAAAAATTAGAGAGTGGATGCCCTCAAAATATCCCCAAACCACTTTTGCTGAGACAAACAATATGAAAGAATGATTAGAAAATACTGCTTGTTATACACAAGGTTATGAAGTACAGTACAGATAAATAAAGTATTTTGAAAATAAAATGTTGCTATGTGCTTGTTACTTCCACAAAGTTACTGGTAATGTTTTTACATGTAGTACATTACTTCTAGGTTCTACTTTGTGCTTGCATGAATTGATAAATAACACACACTATCTGAACATAAATAAATATATAAAGAACATACACTCTTCTATCCAGACACAGGGTATATCCCGGTATCATAGGATTTTGTAAGCATGTGTAAATGTGTTTAATTTGTTTTAGTTAATCAAGAGACATAAAAAAGATGTCAGGCTGCAGTTTTACAGCTGATAATTTTGCAGCAATATGATAATCATGACACTGCTTAAGATTCCTGCTGTTAAACTGAAAATAAACAGAAGTTTGCCTAACAAATATTTAGCAATGAAGCCCACTTGAAAATGGAACGTGGATCTGTTTGCCTTCAGATGTCATGATTTTCTCTTCGAGAAACAATGAGACTATACAGGCTGACATAAAGCGACCCCCAATGCCCACCCTGACTCCAACCCAATGCCACTGTCATACCACCCACCCAACCAGATAGCGGGTGATGCCCCACTATTTCTGCGGCAAGGCATTCTGCTCTGAAGAAACAGGGAAAAGCCATGGCAGTCGTGGCAAGAGCAACTTTATGCTGGTTCTTTTGGAGTCAGCAAATTGCTGGATTGGGGCCGTGGCATGCGGTTGCTGCAGCCTCGATCTGGCACACAAAGGGGCAGCATGATGCCACCTCTTTGGGGCCATCTGTTTAGGCCCAATGTAGCTTTGCTATAGCTAAATCTCTGTTGGGAATTTGATTCTTTTTTAAAAAAAAACTTTAAAAATATAATTTCAAAAGGACATTGGTAATAGTAAAGGCTTTTCTAAACAAATGCTACAATCCACCAAAAGTGCTATGCCATTGCAAGGAAGTAAACTGCAATAGGCTAGCATAAATTTACTTGTCCCACATTTGAATTGTCTATATCTAATCCCGTGTGTCCTTGTCCTAGTGTGCTCAATTGTTCAATTGCAATCCAGCATACATTTTTAATAATAATGTATTATTTTAATAATAATGCTAAATTTTACAGAAATTCCAGGGGATAGGTTTTTGATAGCAGTTGTATTTTATAACAGCAAATTTAGTTGCCACTCTGGTAAAATAAAGCTAACTTTTCTTATTGAGCCCATCTGTTTGGGTACTTTGCACCAAAATCTATCATGCCATTTCACCCAAATCTTAATCATGAGCAGGAATATAATCAGCAACTGAAGGTTGATTCTTGTCTCCTTGTTCAGACAATCATTGCTGGTCATGGGCTAGAGGTAACTGGAGATTTTGATGCTGATCTGTTTCTAAAAGGAGTAAACTAAGCTAGCATACTGTTGATTAATTACAATGGCATAAATCAAATTTACACCATTACTGCTTTTTTTCTTTTTCCTTTCCTTTTTAGATGTTATTGTCAGGATCTTTGTCAAATCCTGCCATAAAATGTTATTGCTTACTTCCTTTCTTCTGTTATGCTACTGGTTTGTGTCTGTGATTGCTGCTGTTGTTGGGTTTTTTTTTAACTATAGTGTACGGTGAAACAGAACTATAGTAGTATAGATATAATATATGAGGTGTTATGTCATAGCATATGATGGGATATGTATTTGTACACAGCCAAGAGTAAAAAGAATGCCTGACTGGATAATGAGCAGATGTGTAGGACAAAAGTCATGCTGGCAGTAGCCATTGCTGAGGTCAGTCTCATGAGAAGGATGGCAGGGACCTGAAACAAGAGGGGCAGGAGTGAGCAGTTATGCATGTGTGAATGTTTTGGGGACTAGGTGAATGGGGAAAGAACCCTTAAAACTCTGCAAAAGTTTATTGCTTTTAATGTGTTTGTAACCGGGGGAGGGGGGATCACAGTTCTGTCTTTTAAGTCAAGCTGTTAGATTCTTTTGGTTGCTGAAATAAAGTCTTGTTGTTAACTCACAGAAGACTGGTATATTGAACAGAAGAGAGTAAACAGGATCTGACAGTTGTGGAGATCAGAATTCTGTTCGAACAATGCAACAACCCATAAAATCCACCCCGTAATCAGTGAAGATCCTAACACAGCCATTTCCATGTTGTTGGAGTTTGGGAGAATCAGTGACAATATCCAGCTGTTTTCTTGTACAGTATATGCTACAAGGATGTCATCTACAGGGATCTCCTGAGGACCTCTGGAGACTCCTGTGGATCCCTGTCACAATGTACTCAGCTACAGGAAAATAGGTGGACACATCTGTGCTGGTCCCCCCCCCCCCCCACACACACACACAACATGAAAATGTTTTTGCTGAGTATGTCTGTGCTGGTTACAAATGGATTGGGATGGTAGCATTAGGACATGCAACAATGGAGACTTAGCTATATGATATATACCGATCTATCTATCTATCTATCATCTATCTATCATCTATCTATCTATCTATCTATCTATCATCTCTTGGTGCAGGATCTCATAATCTGCACCTGTTGGATTGACCTGCAGATTATAATTTAATTATCTGACAGACTTCACCCTTTGCTAATGCTGAAATGTAGTCCTTAGCAATTTTAATCTATCAAAACATGCAATTAACTACTTGTTCAGGAGAAAATACAGGTTGATACATCTGTCTAGATTTTATGAGAAAGTTGTTTTTTAAATGGGGGAACAAAATGGAAAGATATTGAAAAATGGGTCAAAATACAATAGGGCAGTTATAGACATCTCTACCTTGTGTTTCTTGCTCTTATCAGTTTTGCACATGTTCACTCTGAAACCTATTCTTCTTTTAAACATGAATGCATGTCACCCATGATGATACAAAATGTATAATAAAGCATTACGTATTTTCTTACTACCAGTATTTTGCTGAGAAACTGCTTCAGGATTCCTGTACAGGTGTTGCTTTGCTTCCTTTGACATCTCCGGTGTTAATAAGATATTATAGTGAATGAAAGATTATGGATGATGCTTGCACATTGCTTGCTTCTACTCTGTAATTTCCTGTGAGGCAAATTAAATATTTGTTTTAAAATGTAAAAAAACAAACAAACTCACAACCCTCTGTATCTTTTGTCACTCCCAGTGTTTTACTGCACACTGTTGTCATTTAGGAATGATGAACAATCCAAAGAGAAAATGATTTAATCATAATCCATCTGGTTTGTGCAACTGCTTTTGCTGTCATTCCCTTAATGCGGAAGTAAAAAAACAGAATCACTTGGCATTTAAGTTACAGCATTGTGATAATTGTCACATTACCTTTTTATGAAGGGGGAGGAAAATATTATATTTCCCCAACAATAAGAGCAGTGGGAAGAAAGAGACCTGCACAAAAATCTGGAATCAAGCGTAACAAGTCTATATGAACACATCTTCCTTTACTAAATGAAACATAACAAGTTGACAATCAAATGTTGGGAACTTAAGGACAACAGAATGCAATGCAGCTGCTGTGCAGTAAAAAGGAAAGAGATTGTTCCAAGGCCAGTATATGTCTGTCAAGAATACAGCTTTAGTGCATAGTTGTATACTTTTTGGCCCATTGTAGGCATAAAACTTTTTTTTAACCAACACTTTCTCTGTGATAGCATGGGTTGCATCTACACTACAGAAATAATGCATTTGACACCACTTTAACTGTCATGGCTCAGTGCTATGGAATTTTGGGATTTGTAATTTTGTGAGGCATTTAGCCAGAGCTCTGGTACCACAGCAAACTACAAATTCCAGAATTCTATAGCATTTAGCCATGGATGTTAAAATGGTGTCAAATTGCATTATTTCTGCAGTGTAAATGCAGCCATGATCTTAATCAGCATTTTAAAATTGGCTTGGAAATGAATAGGATGTCAATGGAACTACTGAAAAGAGATGTCATATGGACCAAACCTGCTTCTGTAAACATCATCCCTTAGGAATGGCTTTATCCTGACTGGCCTTTAAAGGGAACTTCTCTATTTGAATCTGCCTTTAAATGAAAATGTTGTATATTGGAGTTTAATTTGCTTTTAACTCCTGCTGTTTTTAGTTTCATTCAGTGGTAAATTTTATTCCATTTACAAATTAAAAACAGCTATAGTTGAAATTATTAAAAGACCAGCTCACTACACATACTATATGTGTATTTGCGTGCAAGTGTTTCTCTGTATTATGTTTTTAGTCAGCTTAGAAGGACTCTGCTCATTGAGTGGCTGAAAACATTGAATACATAAAATTAAATGATAATAGCGAAAGCATACTGAACAACCATTGATTTACCTGTTTGATACATTATTGCACACATCAAAATTATGCCTTGTGGAACCAGAAGATTACCAGTAAGGCTGTTTATATGTTGGTATAAATACTGTTCTTCCACTCTAAAGAAAATAATTGGACTTTCTTTAAGCAGGAAAAAGATGTAGTAATAATAAATACAAATATCTAGGTCTTCCAGCACAACTCTATGGTCAACTTTAACCAAAAGTCGCACTGAAGGACCTAGAGATTCCTAGAGAGAACACTCCACTAGGCATTTGTAGCTCCTCCAGCACAAATCTACGGTCACTGGCTGGCAGATTTTAACCACTGAGCTGCACTGGAGGACCTAGAGAAGTGTTATCTCAGGTAAAAACATAGTTTTTGTTATTTGAGGTTTTTCCACATTCACGGGTGTTCTGTGCCCCTAAACCCAGCGAATGTGGAGACACAAGTCTGTTATATTTGGATGCAGGATGAAGAAGCCCAAACCCTTGGCAATGGCATTTCCAGTATCCCTATGGACCCTTCTGTGGACAGTGTCAATTCAACATGGGTTCCTCTTCCCTGGCCATATTTCCCTAGGCACAAAGGCTGACCACACAATAGCCATATCAGGTGATGGAGACTTTATGACCCTCGTGTTGTTTATTGCTTAAATAACTAGAGCCTCTCATAAACTAGCTCAGAGGAGAGAAAACATTTTAATGTCATTGATTTTTGCATGCAAGAATGAAATAAATGAAGGTATACACCCTAAGTTCGAAGCAGTCAATTGTTTATATGGTTATTATCTAGAGATGAGAGAAGGGCAAAAGAGCTCTCTTCTTGACAGTGGGGGCTGACTTTTAATTTCAGTCTCTGATTCACCCCATAAAATATGCCAAACAAATGCATAGAGAAGGTGGACACTGAATGAACCAGAGGCTGAAATGATATTTATTCTAGCCTACCAAGTTTTCCAAAAAGCTTCAAACACATGCCCTATTCCTAAAGGGTGGGTTAGTTCAGCCTCTCATATATTGCAAAATCAATTGAGCTTGGCCATCTTTCTTCTCAACAGGTTTTTCAGTGTCAGTTAAAAAAAGAGACAACGGACATATCTCTAATATTGTCTTTCCCTTCCCTTACGTTGTCAGTAAGGGGAATGTCAGCTGAAAGTCTAAATGTGGAATAAGGGCCTTCAAGCTCTCTGTATCTGATTTCAGTCACATGCTATCTCAGACTGCCAGCACATCATTTTTTGTAAATGGACAAGGGTCTGGTCTGTACTCAAGCTGAAGGCTGCCAAGAATAAACAGATGCTGTAGGAGGCAGACATGTTTTTCTCTGTGAGTCAGTGTGATATCAATGCAAGGCACGATACAAGCGGCACCAGCATATTCTTAGATCCTAATACTTTCCAATATTGTCCTTGGTTTACTCATGGAACTACTACACATACAACAGCTTTCACAATGAACCCAGAGTCAGCAGCATCTCCCCCTTGTACTGTGATTCTGGACTTCCTATAGTAAAGAGCTCCCAGATCTGGCTGGGTGAATAGACAAGTGTGATGTAGTGGTTACAGTGTCTGACTAGGGCTGCTGTCCACTGCAGAAATAAAGCAGTTTGACATCACTTTAATATCTATGGCTCAGTTCTATTAAATTCAGGGATTTGAAGTTTGGTGGTGCACTGGAGCTATCTGATAGGGAAGGCTGAATATCTCACAAAACTACAAACCCCAGAATTCCATAGCACTGGGTAATGGCAGCTAAAGTGATGCCAAACTGCTTTATTTCTGCAGTGTGGATGAGAATGCCCTTTTACCCATTTCAGTGGATGTCCTAAGATCAGTTACTACCTCTGGACATTATCTAATTCACAAGGTAAGATGAAAGTCATATGAGAGTACACACAGCCTAATGAAAGTTGAGAGATGAGAGATAGTACAAATGTAATACACAGAAATAAAGTGAAATGAAATCAAGGTATTCCATGAACTAGGTATACAGGCATACCTCAAACAATGAAGTAGCTCCTAGTAACATGGACAGAATAGACATAACTTCCTGCAGCTCACAAACAAAAAGAGTTCAACATTTTTTTCACCAAACTTTTTATTCAAAACAATCAATATAGTCTTGTGAAACGAAACCACCAGGTCATGTAAGCCTGGCTTGAATAAACAACAACAACAGTCCCTTTTACAGACCACTTGAAAGTTTCTTCCAAAATGTATCCAGGGTATCTTCTTCATTCACTACATTCCACTTTTTAAATGATTTCCATTGTGGTGGCCATATGTACAGACCTATACTTCTTTAACATGATGTTGGTGGGTATCTAATGAGGCAGCATTATCTGTTTTCCTCTTTTCTCTTTGTTTTGCTGTTCACTCATGCTCAGGAAAGGATTTTGGAGGTTGCTGCTGTTTACTTTAGCTGTTACAGGCATGCACACACAACTAAAACACAGCTTTATTGTGTTGTTTGCTGCAGACACAATGCTTCAACCTGATGCCAGAAACTTCTGGCAATTTTTAGCGATCCATTACCATCTTCACAATCTTAATGCTGCTAAAAATCTTCCAGGTAGAAGGAGGACAGAGAGGAAAAGTGGGGCTGGAATCTTTAAATCGAGCTTTATTGTCAGAAGTTTTGTTAACTGACGTGTGCCTGTCCATTTTTCCCCCTTTATGAGGAATGTCTTGGTGCACAAATGTATAGTGCTATATAAATAAAGTGTAGCAACAACAACAAGAACCACCTAAGGTTGAGCATCCTTTATATGGAATTCCAAAACATTCCAAAATTATCCACATGGGTGGCTGAGATAGTGATCCTTTGCTTTCTGATGGTTCAGTGTACACAAACTTTGTTTCATGGATAAAATAATTTAAAATATTATGTATTTCAGGCCATGTGTACAAGATATATACAAAATGTAAACAAATTTCATGCTTGGACTTGGTCCCATCTCCAAGATATCTCACTATATATATATGCAGATATTCCAAAATATAAAAATGTAAGAAATCCAAAACACTTCTGGCTCCAAGCATTTTGGATAAGGGACACTCAACCTGTACTGTGAAACAAAAATTTGAGTAAATGTCTGTGATGGAGACACTCGAACTCGAGACACTCTTGTATGTCTCCTGTACTCTCTCTTGATGCCAGATCTCTGGGTTACAGATATTTCCCCAGCTTGTCACCAACTGTTCTCTGACAGCCACACATCTACTATCTAGTGTGTACTAAACTTAACAGACTTTTCTCAATGTTGGTAGCATTTTTAATGTATTTTTGAAATCACTCCAGACAGCTGCTTGTTGAAACAAAGTAATAGATTTATTTACAAGTCAGGCTGAATACAGTATCTCTTTTAGTGGATGGTGTTCACACTGGATATAATGTTTAAATACTTTATTTGTCACACAGTTTGACAGTTCCTTTAGCTTGTCCTTGTAATTGTTTCCTTATAACTTTATATCCTTTCTGGTAAACTGTGAGTTCCCTAGTCACCCTAATTAAACTTTCACACTTGAACTCTCTTAGTTCAAGCCACTGTTCAAGCATTTATAGTAATTTCCACAACCTTTCTGGCTGTAATGCTTCAGGAATTTTTCTGGACACCATTTACCAAGGACTCTCCTAGTCCTTAACCTGAGTACTAAAAAACCCTATCCAATTGTCCCTTTCAGCCACCTTGGCTGTCAAAACCTCTCAGGGTCTAAAAAAAAAAACCCTCTAAGAGCTCCGTCCCTATCTGGTCCCTATCTAACATATGCTCCTCTCTTCCTATTTATACTTGCTCCTGGGAGCAGCCTCCACCTTTTCTTGTCTAAGCTCCATTGACTGTTGCCAAGCCCACTCTGATTGGATGTTGCCAACGTCCCAATCTGCCTTTCCTCCACACTGCCATTCTTTAATCACATGCAACTGATGTGAATTTCATATCAAGACTGCAAATGACAAACTATGTAAAGTAAAGGGAAAACATTGTGGAAATCATTTATGTGTCATTGTGCAACTAAAATGCACGGTGCAATTACAATAGATGGGTGCTGCATCTGTTGAGAGGCTTTGATTGACAAAAAAGTAGAATTAAAAATGTTGATGAGAAGGGAAATTGATTTGATTAAAATAAAAGCAGAAGAATTAAGCACATGGTGGCATGTAATGTGGTCTTGTTCAGTTGAAAAGGGACATATTGCTCATCCTCAATAAATAGGATTTATAGGAATTTGGCTAATGGGATTTTCTTCTGCAGATGGCACTACATCTTGCTGCTGTGCATTTGATAAAGCATTAACATATGCATTGCTTTCAGTAGTGAGTTAACTGAATGAATGGAAATTGGTTGGCTTATTACAGCTGCAAATTAAGTTCAAATCTGGCTCTGTTGGCCAGATTGCCTTGATGTAACAAAGTAGTCTGCAAGTTATGGTTGGATTCATAGGTCAGGCTCATGTTAAAATCAAAAGAAAGGAACTTTAAAAAGCGTCCTTGCTGGGCACCTCTGTAAATGCTTCAAAAAGTCTTACGATGAGTGTTTGCTTCTTGTTACTTGCTAAGCTTTGGGGAATACATCTCTCCTAAGAGAACCCCCCAGCCAAAATGGCTCTGGCTATTTGGGAAGTTGTAGTCAAAAATTTCATCAGTGTGAAGTGATATGTAGCAATAAGAATGTCTCAGTAGGAATAAAACAAACTTTGCACAGTTGCTAAATGGGCATGACACCTTTATATTTGTTTCTTCCCATGTCTTGTCAGCATTCTTAAATGAAGCTACAGAACATAGTAAAAAAACAAACAAACAAAAATCAACAACATGTATACTTTTAATAGTTTTGAAAGATTTGTATATAAGAAGCTTGCTTTTAAAATGTGGTAATATCACACGTTTTTAACAAATAAATGCTACACAAGGGTGAACAAAACATGGTTCTCCAGTTGCAACTCCCACCAGCACCAGCCTGTATAACCAATGGTGTAGAATGCTGGGAGTTTCACTCTAGAAGGCAATATTATGTCAGTTCCTTTAGTACCTCAACAGCTTGCACATTTCAGATTCCATCATCTCTACCATCACATGGAAAAAGATTTAAATGCTTCCCTTCTATTTTAAATAAATCACAGTTGCTCTAGTTTACAAATTTGTGAGACAGTGGTTTACTCTAACTATAGTTAACAAACTAAGATATCAAATGACAGCGTGATCATGTTTTCGTTTAATACCATAAATCATGAATGTAGCCTCACTGTAGATTTAAGTTGTTTGACACCACTTTAACTGGCATGACTTATCCTACAGAATCCTGAAATTTGTAGTTCGTTAAGACATCAGAGGTCTCAGATGGACCAAGTTGAATACCTCACCAAACTACAAATCCCAGGATTCTATAGGATATGTCATGCCAGTTAAAGTGGTGCCAAATTCTACAGTGTGACTACACTGCACATCTTCTAAATTGAGACCTAACAGGAAGCTGATTTAAGCAAAAAAAAAAAAAAAATCAGTCTCATTCTCTTGTGTCTGAAGAAGTGGAGGAATGAGCATGTAAGGCCCAGATTTATGCTCAAAATGAAAAATGCTACATCTAAAAGAAGTTACTTCATGATCAGTTCACAGAATAACCTTGTTTTGATTCCTACAGTAAAATAAAGGTCAGTATCAAAAGTTTTGAAGACTTGATACTGACCTGTAGATTTTTTTTTAAAGTATAGAATCATAGAATCATAGAATCGTAGAGTTGGAAGAGACCACAAGGGCCATCCAGTCCAACCCCCTGCTATGCAGGAAATCCAAATCAAAGCACCCCTGACAGATGGCCATCCAGCCTCTGTTTAAAGACCTCCAAGGAAGGAGACTCTATCACCTTCCGAGGAAGTGCGTTCCACTGTCGAACAGCCCTTACTGTCAGGAAGTTCTTCCTAATGTTCAGGTGGAATCTCTTTTCCTGTATCTTGCAACCATTGTTCCGGGTCCTGTTCTCTGGAGCAGCAGAAAACAAGCTTGCTCCCTCCTCAATATGACATCCTTTCAAATATTTAAACAGGGCTATCATATCACCTCTTAACCTTCTTTTCTCCAGGCTAAACATCCCCAGCTCCCTAAGTCGTTCCTCATAGGGCATGGTTTCCAGACCCTTCACCATTTTTGTCGCCCTCCTTTGGACACACTCCAGTTTCTCAATGTCCTTTCTGAATTGTGGCGCCCAGAACTGGACACAATATTCTAGGTGGGGCCTGACCAAAGCAGAATACAGTGGCACTATTACTTCTCTTGATCTAGACACTATACTTCTATTAATGCAGCCCAAAATAGCATTGGCCTTTTTAGCTGCCGCATCACACTGTTGACTCATGTTCAACTTGTGGTCTACTTGGACTCCTAGATCCCTTTCACACGTAGTTTCATTCAGCCAGGTGTCACCCATCCTATATCTGTGCATTTTATTTTTCCGCCCTAAGTGCAATACCTTACATTTCTCTGTATTGAATTTCATTTTGTTAGCTTTGGCCCAGCTTTCTAGTCTATTCAGGTCATTTTGAATCTTGATCCTGTCCTCTGGGGTATTAGCTATTAGCAAATCTGTAATCTTAAATGGACTGGTCCATAACTCTACACTACAGTTCTAATATCCATTAGCAATCTAACTTCATAAATTATTATAACTATTTATGATCACTCTAAGATTTTCTGTACAGAGATATAAGAGGAAATAAATCAATATTTTATTGCAAATTAGTATGCAGGATGAAGTATCAGCTATAAATTTGCAATGCACTGTCACATTTTAAATACATCTATCTATTTCTTAAAAACTCTTCCAGCTTTTTGAAAAAGTTAAACCAGAGATTATCTGTCCACATTTTTACCCAGATGGACATATTTTAATTTTACATTGACTTAACAAAACATTCCTTTGTAGATTAGTTTTTTTAAAAAAAATCTGTCCAGTGAAATCATTGCCTGTTGAATGTACCTCTTAAATAGGAGGCAGTGATTTGTTTCAGTCATATTATATTTACTTATTTACTTATTCAGGTCACCTAACAAAATAATAATAAAACCCTAGGTAAAGTTAAAGTTAAAGGTATTCCCTGGTGACAAGATTGTCAAGTCATGTCTGCCCATTGTGCTTATTTCCATTACCAAGCCAAAGAGGCAGCATTGTCAGAGACTACTCTGTGATCATGTGGCCGGCATAACTGCACAGAATGCTGTTTACCTTCCACCAAAGTGGTACATATTTATCTACTTGCATTTGTATGCTTTCGAACTGCTAGGTTGGCAGAAGCTGGAACTAGTAATGGCAGCAAACGCCATCATGTGGCCCCTGGGCCTCGAACTGCCAACCTGCTGATCTTGCAATCAATAGAGTCAGCATCTTTACCACTTTGTTGTTTATATTATATTATATTAATTATATTATATTACTGTTTTATTATAAGAGCCACTGTGTCACTTATAATAAAAAATAAAATAAAACAAGAATAGTAGCATCAGATTTCCAGCATGGTAGAACCAATTACTGTAAGCTATCTTTACCATCTAATTATCACTCCACTAGAAAGATAGTGATCTGTTGTATTATTTTTCCTTTAACACCAACTCACACCATCCTCTTTTCTAGTTATTCTTTTCAAATTTTCACTTACACTATTGATTCTACATACTGTACAAATATGGAGGAGAGTCATGTGGTTCAACCATACTAACTACAGTTGTATGAGAACATCCTGTGGCACTTTGGGCAGAGAAGTGGGAAAGGATCTATCTTAAGTGTGTACTGTCATTTTGGAAATGTGAAATATATTATTTTAAAGTTACAAAACTAGTAAAACAGGATTGTGATCAAACATTCATGTGGTCTAATTTATTAGATTACTAGATCCCCTTGCTGATCCCCTTGTTGCCTCTTCCACCTTTTGGACAATGAAATTGTCTTCCAGGCAAGTGAGGAATTTTTGCTAGACTTTGAGGATTTGGCTGAGTTTGACTTCCAGCAAATATCAGGATAGTTGAAGTCACCCATCACTACTACATCTCTCTTTTCTGAGTATGTGATTATCTGTTCTAGAAAGGCATCATCCAATTCCTCTGCCTGAGTCGGGGGTCTGTAGTAGACTCCCACAGTAACATCCCTGTTATTTCCCTCTCCTTTAATTTTTATCCAGATGCTCTCCACCTGGCTTCCAGTATTGACTTCCTGCATCTCTTCACTGGTGTAAATATCCCTGACATATAATGCTATTCCTCCTCCTTTCCTGCTTGGCCAATGCAATTTTAGGCTGCATCAATAGAAGTATAGTTTCTAGATCAAGGGAAGTTATAGTGCCACTCTATTCTGCTTTGGTCAGGCCCCACCTGGAATACTGTGTCCAGTTCTGGGCACCACATTTCAAAAAAGATGTGGAGAAACTGGAGCATGTCCAAAGGAGGGCAACTAAGATGGTGAAGGGTCTGGAAACCTTGCCCCATGAAGAACGCCTTAGGGAGCTGGGGATGTTTAGCCTGGAGAAGAGAAGGTTAAGAGGTGATATGATAGCCCTGTTTAAATATTTGAAGGGATGTCATATTGAGGAGGGAGCAAGCTTGTTTTCTGCTGCTGCAGAGACTAGAACGCGGAACAATGGATGCAAACTGCAGGAAAAGAGATTCCACCTCAACATTAGGAGGAACTTCCTGACAGTAAGGGCTGTTTGACAGTGGAACACACTCCCTCGGAGTGTAGTGGAGTCTCCTTCCTTAGGGGTCTTTAAGCAGAGGCTGGATGGCCATCTGTCAGGGATGCTTTGACTTGGAGTTCCTGCATGGCAGGGGGTTGGACTGGATGGCCCTTGTGGTCTCTTCCAACTCTATGATTCTATGATTCTATGATTCTAGATTATGCCCTAATAATAATAATAATTATTATTATTATTATTATTATTTCTTATCCGCCCCTCTGTCTGAACAATCGGGGCGGGGTACAACAAAATTTAAAAACAGTTACAATTAATAACCTAATTAGGTGGTCTGTTTTCAATTAAATTAAATTTAAATACATTTACAATATTGGTGGCTTTAAATGTCAGCTCTGTGAGAATGTAGAAATTATGGAATAAATGCAACAATAATCACATTTTTATAATTATGGTAGATCAAACGTTTTCTATCAAACACACACACATCTGTGTCATTTAAATGAATTGGTGAAGATAAGAATAGTAGACATAGAAATTAGGGTTTACTGTGCTTAAACCTATTTTTCACAGGAGCAATTTTTAAAAATAATAAAAATAATATTTTGGTTAATAATGTAACACTATTGTGATAAATAGGAGTCCCTCCATTGATCAGGATCTTTTTCCCTGGGGAGGGGGCACTGCAATATGAGGTGTGATGACATCACTGGTGGTGTGAGGGCAAGCCAGCCAATCAGAGGACAGTTAGAAAAGAACCTTCTGGATGTTGGTTGATAGGCCTTTTTTTTCTGAATCAGAGATTCATGTTTGGTTAGGTTTGGCTGAAATGATTATTATTTTGTAACTTATCTTTTATGTTTGTGCCTTTGTCCTCCATGTCTTACTTTTTAATGTTCTGTACTTCATATTAAACCTTTTTCTTCAGTACTCTGCCTCTTATTCATTCCTTTTAATGGTCTTAGCTTGGCCATTATTATTATTATTATTATTATTATTATCTCGCTCTTTAGCCCTAAAGGCTATCAGAGCAACTTGCAATTATTATTTTAATTAGATGGTTCCATGCCCTCAGGCTTACACTCTAAGAAGACTAGTGTTTGTCAAGGCTAGTGTTTGTTATTTTTGTCAGTTACCGGCAGAAGGCCCAGCAATGTCCCAATGCATTGCTGGGATGTGACAAGGGACTTTATCATGCAGGCCCTGGAATAGGACTGTTACATTCCAAAAGGAACTGGGATGGGGACTGCCGCCACCGTTGGAAGTTCCCATCGTCTTCCACATCCGTCCTAGAGGGGCCGATTTTCAGGAATGCTTCAGAAGTGAAAATTGGCCTCTCTGGGACACATCCGGAATGGGATGGGAACTTCCGATGGCCCCATTGGTGGCGTACTTCTGTGTGGTAAAATCCATTCTATGCTGCCTCCCATTCCTATCCCAGTCCCTTTTGGAATGCAACAGGCCTGTTTTAGGGCCTGTGCAATAAACTCCAAGGTTAATCATTGGGTGATGGTGAAAGTAGAAACCTGAGCCTCTTCCAAAATTACAATCAATAGTGAAAGATATTAGTATTTTCTCCCAATCAAACCACTACTTTCAACACCTAGGCAGCACAGAATCAAAATAAAATGAGTAGATCAATATCTGAGAGATTGCCAGAAGGTAGATTGGGTAGCCTAGTACAGCCATACTGACTATTAAGAACAGCCATACTGACCATTGAGCAGGGGAACTGAGAGAGATACAGTTACAGCTGCAGGACTGTTGGATTCTGCAGTTTCCAATACGAGATGCATCCCTTTTCATTCATTTTATGTAAAGGGGCTGACTAAAGAAAAATAAATTAAATTCTATATTGTTGATTGTTAAAAGTCATGGGAATCTCAATAATGTACACGGAAATTTCCAGTCATCTATAACTTTGCCTTGCAAACTTATAAATGTTGGAATCCTATCAATAAAGTTGCTCTTTCTTTGCTCCCACACAGACTGCCAGGCTGTTCTGTTTGGGAGGCAGTCCTTTGTTCAAGGATAACTTTTTTTCCACGCAGATTCAAGATCAAACCACAGTCCACACACACTAAGGGTGGTCGTGATGGGAGCTGATATCTGAGTTCTCCCGCCTACTTATAGTGGCAGTGAGTTGTTGTTGTTGTTGTTTTTAATTATTATTAAGTGTTCTCAAGGGGTCTGATCCAGCTCAGTGGAGTGGAGTGGGACCTTAGAGAACCATCACATATTGGCATTGGGTTTCTCTGCTTCTGTTTTATGCCCCAGAGGGAAATTTAAGACAGGTATGAAGCAGAGAAAACCATCACAAATAATAATAATAATAATAATAATAATTCCATTTATTTATATCCTGCCTTCTCCCCAGTACAGGGACTCAAGGTGGCTACCCAATCTAAAACAATCCAAGTTAAAATGGTATAAAACATTAAAAATAGAAAGTTTTTTTTTAAAAAAACCCAACAACAATTAAACAAACTCAAACAATTAAAAACATTATGTTATTAAAAATTTAAATTTAAAACTCTTCAAAACATAAACAAAGCAAAGTCCATGTCATGCTAAGGCCTGGCAGCATAAAAATGTCTTCACCTTCCATCTGAAGTACAGCCGGGATGGAGCTATACTGGCCTCTCTAGGGAGGGAGTTCCAAAGCTTGGGAGCAGTCACTGAGAAGGCCCTCTCTCTTGTTCCCACCAAATGCCCCTGAGAGGGAGGTGGGAGAGAAAGAAGGGCCACTTTGGATAATCTCAATACTCTGGGGGGCTTGTATAGGGAGATACGGTCCTTCAAATAGCCTGGACCCGAGCTGTATAGGGCTTTATAGGTTAAAACCAGCACTTTGAATTGTGCCTGGAAATAGACTGGCAGCCAATGGAACTGTTGCAACAAGGGAGTTGTATGCTTCCTGTAGCCAGCTCCAGTTAACAGCCTGGGTGTGGCTCTTTGGACCAGCTGAAGTTTCTGAGCATTTTTCAAAGGCAGCCCCACATAGAGTGCATTACAGTAATCCAAACAGGATGTAACCAAGACATGTACCACCATGGCCAGGTCTGACTTCTCCAAGAATAGCACAGTTGGGTATACATTTTGTATTCTATATTTATATTTAGTAATAAATACATTAGTATGTTTGGATCAATATTATTTCTTTACATTTCTTTTATGAATTAGTCATGCATTTTATAACTGTTGTGTGAGGTTTCACTTCTGGAAAACACCTGTGAAAGCAGCAGAAATAATGTTGGCAGCCTGGCCTCCATTTTAGATCCTAATATTTTATCCTAATATTACTCCAGGGCATTGTGTCTGAAAATTGTGGCTAATGCACACAAAAAGTATTAGTGGAAAATACAAAGGGAAATTCTGTAGGCTAGTCTTTTTCTTTGGTAGGGATGAAAAAAGTAAAATCTCCAAAAAGTTCTCAGTCAAACTTTTGTGAGATTTCTCCTTAGTGTTAGCAGCAACCAGAAGCCTAATCTACTACCTTGTATTCTCCTGCCCCAAGGGTTTCAGTGCAAAGATGTAATGTATCCTGTGGCTTTCTTCTGCATTGCTTACAAAAGCTAACAAATCTCATAGCCATCCAAGGAATGGTAGTGAAAATAAAGAAAGAGAAAAACGGTGCAATATAACACACATACTGTAGAGAAACTGCACTAATATTATATTGTGCTTCTGGGTTTTTTGTTTTTTTAATTGCAGCCATTTGGGATATTAGAGGTTTCCTGCCTTAAATTCCTAAACAAAACCACTCACAAATAGAAGCTAATGTGTGCTGAATATGTTCAGTCTGGAGGGCCAGGGATGAATTCATTTTTCTTAGCAAAACATTCACTAGAAAGACAAAGAATCATCTACATGCATGAAGTAATAATGGTGTTAAGATCTTTTAAGCTGGTTGTTTTTGGATAATGTTTTCATTCACCTAGAGTGAGTTCATATCTTCTTATGGTTAACATATGTTAGGTTCAACTAGTGTTATCTGCAGAGCAGTTATCTTCTGTGAAAGTGGAAAGACAATGTTTTGTGAGGCTTGATAGGTAGGGAGAGGCACTGATTTTTATTTCGATATGAGATGTAATCTGATTTAAATCCCAAGGACAAAAATGGGGGCACATTTTTAGTAATATTTAATATCATCAAATTTCCAGCATGGCAGGATAATAGCATCAGATCCCCCCCCCACACACACACATTGCATTGTAACTTTCTCCATATACATATACATAGAAGGTCTAAAGTTCCATCCCCAGCATCTCCTATGGATCATACAGTAAACATAGGAAAGACTTCTGCTAAAGAGTATAAAATAGAAGTAGGTCCAATGCATCAATGGATTCAGTAGTTTCATGTAATAATTTGCACAACATGCATCTATCTATCTATCTATCTATCTAATGCTAGTATTACACACACACACACACACACACACACACACAGATGTGCAACCACCAACCCACCCACACATATGTATTCTAATATAAATATTATATGAGAGAGAGAGAGAGAGAGTGTGTAATGAGTTTCACCTATAGAAAAGCTAAGCACAATGTAAGGTATAGCTTTAAATGAATCCAGTCATGAACAAGGAAAACTGAACAACCTTTACATAATAAATAGGAAAAAAAATTATGATGAATTGTCTTTTGAGATGCACATGTGCTCATATTTCATACAGTCCAACTTGTTCTCCTATCCTTGAATACTTGTGAAAACATTCAGTTGCCATCCCCACACAACTGTCTCAGTCAAAACTAGGAGAAAAGAATATCTTGTTAAAGAAGGGAGAACTGGATTCTGAAGGGTAGATCAGAAGTTATACCATGCCTGTCTAGACACTTCAAGTCCCCAGTGCCTGTAAGTTATGAGTTATAACCATTATGAAATAACATCAACTCATGTTATTGTATGAATGTTTTACCAATTGAAATGCAGATAGAAAGGAAATCCTTTTATATATTTTAAATTTATGGGGCTTTTAAAGCCAGTCTTCCTTTTATTGTCTCTTTTCAGCTCAGAAATGACTTGAACTGACAACAGAAAAGAAGCTGACAGCATTTTTTAGATGGCCACTTTATAGCAACACACTTTGCAACTATATGATAGGGCTACCTCAGTTGCCTGGAATACGAAATTAGCTTGTTGATATGTGCAGCTACAGACCGAGGAGCAGATGTAGTAATTCTCATTCTGACTTATTTACATAAAATCTCTAAAAGGACATGTTATTCCATGGCATCAGATATATGGCATCTAGTAAATTCTGTTTCTTGTTCCATTAGCCAATTTTATTGTCTCTGCTAATTGTGATTGTTAAGATGTAAGTGGAATCATTGTTCATCCAGAAGGCATCTGATTACTAGGATATGGATTCCCGTCATATCCCAGTTCATGCTGCAGAGCCGTGTCAGTTCTAAGTGGCTGTCAGTGAATGGATTTAATAAATGAAACCATGTTTTTATCTCCAGAGCTTCATGCTTTCCTCTTCAAATTCATATGAAGGTTAATTCCTTTCACTGTGACAGTGCTATTTGTAAGAGGAAAACAACATGTCAGCAGTGCACTGTGGTCCAAATACTCATGGAATTAAGTCCATATCCCCAACATGTATACATGTGCAGGCCAATTCAAGCTTTTGTGGGGAAGCAGGTTATGTGGTGTTTTTGCTAGCATTTTATATGCTATATGGCAAAGACAACTCCCCTCTGAACAAATCTTGCTTGGAAAAACCTGTGATAATATCTTAGGGTTGCAATAAGTCAAAAATGACTTGAAGGCACACAATACCAACAACTAGGAATCCAATGATGCACTCAGCACTGGAACATAAATGTGCATTGTGAGAGTAAAGAAGCCCATCTGAGAGATATATTCACATAGAGAAAGAGAAAAATGTTATGGAAACCCTTCTTGTTCTTGAAATATTTAATGCTTAATTTCTATTATGTCTTTATTTTGTTCTCTCAATCTTTTATTAGTCATTTGCAATTTTTATTTATTTATTTATTTATTTTATTTTATGAGAAGATGCAATCTGTTATCTGTACTGAAACCATAGAGCAGAGTTGGAAAACTGTGACCTCCTAATATTCATGGGCTGCAACTCTACCCAGCCTGAGCCCCTAGATGAGGGATTATGACAATCCACAGCATCTAAAAAAAAAATCACAGTTGGTTACCCCATCATGAAATAAGCTAGGCTAGGACTAGCTTGCATTACATTTCAGCATTAAGTCAAGGTGTACATCATACATTGTACTAGTTTGAGGCATCTTTTGTCTAATCTAATTTAATCTTATATGTATGGGTTCAGTACAGCTATTCTGGATAAATAAGTATAAGATTATGTATTCTGAAGCTGTATAGATTTTATGGTGTCATTGTGGTGTGCCTTCAAGTTGTTTCCGACTTATGATGACCCTAAGGCCAACCTACCATGAGGTTTCTTAGCAGGTTTCTTCAGAGGGGTTTGCCATTGCCATCCTTTGTGGCTGAGAGTGTTTGATCTCCCAGGGTCAACCAGTGGGTTTTATGGCTGAGAGGGGATTCAAACCATGTTCTCCAGAGTTACAGTCCAACTCTCAAACCTACACCATGCTGGCTCTCAGATAGGGTTGATACAGCTGCTTAATGCTAGAGGGGCTCTTTTGGCTAAAAACAATGTTGGTATAGGGTTATCAGTTGCCATGCCATTCCTATGTCAAGAAGAACCATCCAAGATGTTCTCATTTCTGCCTGTTACAAATTAAGTGGTAGCAAATTTAGAGCAGACACAATGTGTTTTTCCTCTTTCATCTTCCTCATTCTGAACCAGGCAAGAAAATGTAAAATATTTTATGCTAAGAATGTCTTTTAACAAAACTTTTGTTATTGCAGATTGTGAATTTGTTTTATCATACTAGGGGGCAAACAGGATTTAAATGAGAGTTAAACAAGAGTTAAACAGGAAATGCCCTATGTTTATCACAGGACATTTCCTGTTTAACTCCTGTTTAAATCCTGTTTGTCCCCTAGTGTGATAAAGCAGTAAATGGGTTAGGAAAAATGCATAAGAATCTGAGATTCAGTTTAAATTTCTGTTAGCACTCAGGGGCACTACAGAGGGACATGTGCAGGAAAACAAGCTGGAGATCAAATGGGAGCATGCAATAGGTACCTATTTTCTTTCTGCAGTTCCCCTCAAAATGGTGACAGGAAGTGACATCACATCACTGTGCAGTAGGCGTACTTGAGAGGCAGTGCACGTTCCTATGGTGCTGGTGGGGAGAGAGAAGGTATATTCAAACTTTGTATGCCTTTTGGCTTTTGCATTGTTTGGGAGCAAAAATATTCCAAAAACAATGCTGATTTTTTTAAAAAAAAATATCCAAGGTTTTGGACAGTTTGGGGAAACTAGAAAAGACTTAAGAGACCACAAAAATAGGGTCAGGGGCCAAACTTGAAATAAAGTGAGTAGTGTTGCTGTTACTTCATCATAACAATACATTAGTTAATGGATGTCAGTATCCACTTCATTCTTTAAGCCATGCCAATCTGTTACACTTTGCATCATTACCTATTTATGAAGTGCAGCAAAATCCTTTTTTAAAACAAACAAACAAACAAAAGCAAATCACTCCTAGTATCCTTTAGGAGATATCAATTGATGATGTGGTTGGCCAAGAAGGATGTTTGTGTTAAATAAACCCTGCTGAACTGTCACTCATCAGATATTCTAGATGCAGCTGATATCATTTGACAGAACCACCAAAAAGCTCCCTCCTGCTACATGTGCAGACAACAGGTATGGGCAAAATATCACCTGGAGAAATTGAAACTATTAGATCTGAACTGAGTCCCCTCATCTCATTACAGGGCTGTTCATTGGGATGCACAGAGATTTGTGACATTTTGCTCTCTGGCTGTCATCTATATAATAAAGAATTTATCAGAGCATGAATAACAGTATACATTTCAGAAGTCTTTCCCAAGAAGCAAAGTTTGTTTGTATGGAGTGGTGGTGCTGTTTGTGAGGGATTGTTCAGCTTTTCACTGAAGTCCAAATAATAGGAAACAATTGGGAAAGGAAGAATGGAGAGAGGAGAGGAGGGGTAAGAAAGGACATGCCCCTCCTCCCATCCAAAGAATCATATTTAAGAAAAGCTGTGAGCCTTAATAAATACTGTGAGAGAGAAAACGAGTGCTGGGATTTGGAAGAGATTTGCAAATGCACTGCTCTCTGAGGCAGAAAGAAGGCTCATTAAATGCAGGATGCTGCTGTGTCTCCTTGTGTGTTTGCACTAAGGTATAGGTTTGCCAGACTGACGTATCAGATAAAGTCAGAGTGGTTACCACACCAGCAGTGTAGCAGCTGCATAATAAATGATGGAGAGAATCGTGTTAGGCATGCCCACCTAACCTAACTTGAATCATGCAAAAGGAGAGCTATTGGAATTCAAATAGACTTTCTAGTTCCCAGCAGTCGGCAGCAATAGAATGCTTTCAGGAAGATGACAGATGCAGAGGAAAGATGCTGTTTTGCACTATCTTGATTTGTTACCGCAGCCAACTTATTGGCATGATGGAGTGATGAGGAAAGCAGCTGGCATGGAAGGTAGGATGATCAAAGCCTTTGTATTGCCGTGAATGTCATTAGAAGCTGACCATGACAAAGCATATGTTAGAATGAGCCTCTCTTGACGATGACAGAGGATTTGTTCCTCAGGTCTTGAAACTCTCTGAAAACACTGTTGTTTCTGCAAAATGGATTTCTGAATTGCATTTGTGCTTGCCTTACGTCTTTCTGCTTGCTTCTCACCTCAGGGAACCACTTGCTTGAAAGAGATGGTTATGAAAGGGTAAGCTTAGAGAAGAAAGTGTGTTCTAAGTCTGGGGAAGCTCAGCTGGGGGAAACAAGCCACTCAGAAACCTCAGATGTTCCATATGGTTTAGTTGCATGGGCTTTGATGTGAATATCTGGACATATGTAGTTGGTGTGAGGGAATAAAAACCTGTATATGTTAATCATTTTAAAACTGCAAATAACATTGCAGGTTATGCTTTTGCAATTAGCTTTGCCATCAGGGTTTCTTCTTCTTTTTCTTTTCCTTTTTAGTTCTTGTCATGTATTTACTTGGGGATTATTACAAGAAAGAAATGCATCTAGATCTCCTGCAGGGTCTTTCAACAACTCCAGCATCTGTTTCAGCTGCTGAACTGTATTCACGTTTTGCCAACTTGATGCCTGCCCAGCTGGGTTTGCCATTTCTCGCTTGATTACTGCCCTTAATTTCTGTTATCAGCTTGTTTCAGATATAATTTTGAAAACTGCTAATGTCATATGACAGGAAATGCAAAATCATTTGAAATGGGAAACATGGGGGAAAGGTTAACAGTGAGCATTTTTATCTGTGCATTCCTTAAATCCATGCCTTGGTTTGGGAGGGAGTGTTAGTTGTTGGCTTATTTGTTTTGCAAATAGAAATGAACAATAATTGGAAGTTTCAGGTGAGTTTATTAAAAAAGTTTGATTTAAAAAACCCCCCCAAAACACCAGTTTTTCAGCTCCTGCCACAATTTCTCTCCCTCTTTCCCCCCTCCTTCAGCCATAGTGAGCAGTATTTTTATCTATATGCCTTATATATCCTGATTATCATCCCAAGGTTGACATGTGCTATCCATCCTTTAATGAATGAATAGATCATTTATTCCATACATTCCTTATTTTTAGGAATATGTTTGCTCAGATTAAAAAGTGAGTTTTGCTGTTTGTCAGTATTATCAGTAATTATTAAAATAAACTCAAGTGAATCTTTATGAAGAAGAATTAAATAAATTTTGCAAGGAGATTGTGTCAGATATATTTTGCTCCTCCCATCAGGTAAAATTTCAGTACTTTGATTTAAATATTACATTTAACATGGAGTTGATGGATTACCTCCTAAATGATAGACACTTAAGTAGTATTTTAATGGACCTGTATCCAGGAAAAAGAAGTAATGTAACGTGTTATCCAAGAACACATTAACAAAACAAGCATGTTGTTAGACAGTTTGGATACTTGAACCGTTTTCCCTTGCATTTTAAACCCCCAAAGCTTGGAAAAATATAAAGGTTGCTATTTTAAGTGATTAACTGTATCCCAGTCTAACTCTCAAATGCTCTTCTAGCAGGATTGAATATTCCAAAGGACTCAGCATTTAATGCACATATAAAAATCATAGCTTCACATTGCATGTCTTTTAATGTAACAAATTTTCAATTGATAAGTGGTAAACTTATGATTTTGATTTTGTAAAGATATAGAATGTTGTCACTGCATACATGAAAATAGTGATACTATGTTTTGTTTGCCTTTTTCAATATGTATGTTCATTTTGGACTGCATTAAAACAACACTAGGTGGAGCTAGCCGTTGATTATATACAAACTACAGCATCAAATGCTTGGGTTAAGCAACCTAATGTACAAGCTGACTTCTATAACAATAATGGTAATTTTTTTTCCAAAAAAAAAAAAAAAATCCAGTCAAGCTTGAAATCAGACTTTCAAATCATGAAACGCTGGGGTTGCAAGAGTTTGAAGGGAATAGACTTCAGTTAGTTTTCAGATAGTCCACTCTTTGTTGTGCCTTCAAGTAATTTCTGACTTAAGGTGAATCTATCATGGGGTTTTCTTTGCAAGATTTGTCCAGAGGGGGTTTACCTTTGCCATCCTCTGAGGGTGAGAGAGTGTGACTTGATCAAGATCACCCAGTAGGTTTACATGTCTGAGCTAGGATTTGAACCTTGTTCTTCAGCATCCCAATCCAAAACTCAAACCACTACACCACATGTTCTAATACGGTAGACTACTATTAGATTTCTAAAAATGCTATTTAGTTAGTCTATTCTTTTTGCATAGATAGCAGAACAGATAGTGGCCATCAGATTTTTGTCTCAGGGAGAAAGATATGGTTAACTCAAAATGATGTACATTTGTTTTGGAGAAATCAGAGAAGATAAGATTCAAACCCTGGACCCCCAGACTTTTAGTCCAATGCTGAAACCAGTACACTATGTTGGCTCTCAGTCCATGCTTTAGTGGGTGTAATACACATTAAAGCTACAAATGCATAGAAGCACAGAAGGATTTGAGGTAGCACATGGGCATGAAGTCATCAGATAAATAATTTTTTTAGTCTGGTACTTCCAATGCAGTTGCTTCCAGTGCAGGTTACCAATTATTCCTTGTTTTTTCTAACTATTGCACTATATATGTATTTGAATTGCATCCTAGAATTTGGATTATATGGCTAGCTTTGTTAGTAGGTGTAATGGCATCTAAAAGTACATGAAATATATGTTTGAAATGCATTGGAAATGGCTTGGGAAATGTTAAAGCACACATTGACCAGGACTAGACTAAAAGTGGCATCAATTTGGTATGTGCAATACTGCCTCTAAAGAAGTAGCAGAAACCTGGGGAATCATTTAGCTACCTTGTGCATTTCACATGAAAGTAAATGTTCATGGGACTTACTCCAAAGAAGATATATATGAATGTTTAGCTGCAGGGGGAAAAGAAAGCATGAATATCAGGTATCATCACCTGAATTCTTATTGTATTGGCTCCATTTGGACAGTGTTAATGGCTCCAGGTTCACTTTCTAGCTTTGTACTACGTCAAAACATAGGGAAGAATATACATCCACCTGTTAATTTCGGAAAAGGATGTTATGGCATAATGTTTATATCATTAGAACATTCTTCTTTACTTTTGCTTTATCTCTGCATTCATTGTTACATCACCAATCTGTGCTATCTGACCAACAGACAACCTGTAGAATTCCAACAGAAGGATGAATTAGAGAAAACAGAAGAACAGGTGTAGTTGTTACCAAACCTCTGTGGAAACCCAAAAAACAGCAACATATGTGAAGATAATGCAATTTCTTTAGCATTAGACCTTGTGTGGTGGCTTCAAACAGTTGGCTGCAGAAATCTTTACCAAGACCCATTCTTCTGTCAGTCATTTATTAACATCTTTTTCATTAGCTGTAACAATAAATAATAATAGAAATGAAAGGGAAGGGCAGAATAATGACTAAAAGCAAAACAATAGGTCAAGGATTTTTTGATTGGTTTGGATGTTTTTTAAGGGAAGATGCTGTCCCTTTTGGTAGCGCAAAACTACTTGGAAGAAAAAAAAAAGATGCCAATAATTAAATTATGGCCCCATTGTTAGAGTCCTGCATCTCTGTAAAATGGCTGCAAATCCAGTCTTCACTTTGATAGGCAACAGACCAAAGAAAAAAGAAAAAAGGGATAGTTTAAAAGGAATTAGAGAGTGAAATTGGGGCTGAAGGGGGGGGGGGGGCGGAAGCAAAAATAAATAGAGTATCAATTTGCAGTGGTTCTGGATTTAGGGAAATTTTGTTGAAATCAAAAACCTGTTGCTTGATCCCTGATGCTGGAAACTTGATCAATAAAAGCAAGATTCTAAATAACAACATAAGATTGAAGACTCCTCCTCCCCACCCCACCCCCCAAAATTCTGTTATTTCTCTTAAGAAGCCATGATGGTTACTCTCTTGACACATGTGACATCATGATTGTTACTCTCTTGACTCTCTTGACACATGTGGGGATTAGAATTCTTGCTTGACAGAAAAAAAAAAAAGATCAGTCCATGGTAGTCCACTCTTTGTTGGCAGCTATACCTTTCTTCTGTGTCAAGCAAAGAGTTCTACTCATGTAGATGATCATCCAGTTCCTCTCACATTTGATTCTAGGTCAATTTACACAAAGATGGAATGGTATGTCCCTTGAGTTAAGAAAGCTAACGCTGTGATAGATAAACTGATTAGTCAGAAGCAATCCTAGAGCAAGAGCTTGCTTGCCACATTTTTAAAAATTATTTTTAAGGTAAATATGTCCATTTCAAAACTGAATTTTTACAGCACAGTCTATTACTAGGGATGTGAAGATTATTCATTACATTATTCATCCTTCATGAGAAAACATGTCTCAGTCCTGTTGAAAATTCTGTTAGTCTGGTTTGCCAATATATTCTTACATGGAATAAAAACATATGCTAGCAAACCAAAGGTATCGAAATAATTTCCCCATATCTGTACACATTAGATACGAAATAACTGTTATCAATTAAATTATAAATTAATTAGTTTTTTTAAAAAATAAAATTATCATTAAAATTATCTTTTATCTAAAGTGATTGACTTCACTTGAAATTTTCACACCTATTTGATTTTACAATAAAGTTTTTAATTAAATTTAGCAGCATAAATTTAACCTTTCCCAGCTGGTTCTCTTGGATTTTTGTAGAACTACTTGTTCTTTATTAATTCCTCAGGGTTGGGAAATTACAATGCTGTGGTCATGAGATCCAAGATTTCATGAGTACAGCATGGTAGTTTATTTAATTCCAATTTAAACTAAGAGAGGTATGTTATTTGCATAAAGGGTTTTTATCAGTCTCAGGAAACTAAATTCTGATGCTCCTAATCCTGGGGTTTTTGTTGAGATCCACATGGGAATCTCTAATCCAAAGAAAGGGTGAGATATAACAATGTGAAATTTTCTGGGAAAGTGAAAGAAATAGCAAGATAAGTTGTTATAGTAGGGTGGATGAGAAATTAGATTAACAAAAATCTATGCAACTGTTTCCTTCTCTCCAGAACTCAGAAGAGGAGTGTAGGGTTAGTGGAATTAAAATCATGGATCATATTTCTTATTTCCATTTTGCTAAGCATGGGCATGCAATATAAGTTTATATGGCAATTTAAAAATTTCCCCTTATAATGTAAATGCAATTGAATTACATTTTTATCCCATTAATGATCAACTAGTGATTGCTATTATTCATGCCTTCAAGGTGACTCCAGTTTATGATAATACTGTCATAGGGATTTTGTGGCAAGATATATTCAGAGGAAATTTGTCATTGGCTTTCTCTGAGGCTGCGATAGTTTTCATGGCTGATCAGTGATTCATATCCTAGTCTCCTACAGTCCAAGTCTGACACTCAAACCACCACATACTGGCAGTATACAAATCAAAAGATTAATTAACTCCACTAACACTTTTCTAACAACTTGCCTTTTTCTGGGTCTATTGAAGATTATGTAGAAATAGTGGCCTAGATGGAAAAAAATTGTGTTAGAATTTCACTGCCTTTTCCCCAGTTGCACAAGGGCAACACTTTATTCAGTGTGGAACTAGGGCCTCAGACAGACAGCCCAAAAGGGCCACCATCAGGCCACATTGGGGGCAGAACAGGCACATGACACATGTTCCAAATGTGGCCAGAGGCACCTCCCCAGGTGCAGCTCTATTCCAAAAAAAACTAGCACAAAACTGGTGTTTTTTGGCAGGCTGGTTGGGGACCATGGCAGCCTGAAGCAGGGCCACGTCCATGTGGCTGACATGGCCCCAACATGGACAGGTACTGCACTATCCTGGGGCAGATCTTTTGGGCCATCTGTTTCACCCCTTGATCTCCTTGAGCAAAATATTACTGTGCTAATAGAGAAACACCAGTAGATACTGTCCAGAAAATGTACAACCTAGTAGAACACAAAAGAGAATATGATGGCTGGAACAAATTTAATTCAAATTTTGCTTGAGGTCACATGAGAATATCTAGGAGTATCCATTTAGTTAAAGATTCCACCTTTATAAACCTCAAAATTCTATTGCTTATAAAAATTTCACCTATAATCTCCATAATAAAGCTTACAATTGTGCCAAATGGTCCAATACAAAGGCACAGCATGTTCCAAACTGCTGAAAATCAGCACTTTTATCCTTCTCATTCAAAATTTTAGACATACCATCTCTTCTTTCAGATAGGGTTCTTATTTTTACAGCTACAAGTCAGGCATTGTGCTTCCTATGCTACAAACATTTTTTCTTACTGAATTTAGACTGTGCAGATATAGTTGAGAATTTAGTGCCTGGGCCCAAACTAGGGTTTGGCACTGGGCCCAAACTAGGCACTCCAAAACCCTACCATACATACGGCATGTGCCCTGATGATGGCTATCGTGTGCATCACCTAAATGATGCTGCATATGAGGGGCATCATAAGGCTGCACCATGGCCCTTAGGGCACATCTGTAGTTCCAGAAATAGGAGCGGGTTGGGGGTGTGGCATCTGTCAAGCCCCAAAGCTCCCAGGGGCAGCATAAAGCCATCCCTGTCAGGCTGTCTGTCAAGCCGCTTTGTTCCCTTTGTTATTTGACAATGTTATACATTTCTTTAGGAACAAAGTAGTAAGAACTTGATGGTTTCAATGAAAAGAAAGAAAGAAAGTGGAGGAAGCCAATATCAACATATTTGTCTATTTCCATTTCGGGATATATTTCTTTGTGGGGCAAGCATTTCAATAATAAAGATGAACTTCACTCTTCATGATTATTCATCACTGAAGTCCCTAGAATTCAGTGAAGGGGCTATATGTCTGTCTTTTCCCCCCACAAAGGCAGGATAGTGAATACCCATCTGAAATATCCTCCCAGCTGACCAACACTGTGGTCTTTCAAGCCCCTTGCAGTCATTTCTTTTAAAGACTATAGAATCATAGAATCATAGATCTATTTGTTGTTTTTTATTTAAACATTTTCCGCATTGCTATCTGAACAGGGTTAATGTAGTGATGATACGAAGTGAGAGAGAGGGAAAGATACAACGATCAGTTCTTGTTTTCTGTTTTTGCCTTCTATTGAGCAGTTGCTGGTGCATAAATGAATCTGGGTTGTGGTTGACAGGATGACCAGCCAAACAATGTGGGGAGACATGACAAGTTGGCAAGAATTGATGGGCTACTGTGAAAAGTGTACTGCTTGCTCCCCGAAGGAACATGATTATATTTGTCAGTTAACATTTACTAAGAGCCATGCTAGCTCATGCAAAGATTTTTTTTTTTTTTGGCAATAAAACCCATTTTAATTAGCTCATTTGAGTCCCTTGTTCTTAATGAGAAATCATTGAGGAGGGAAAACCATTTGTGAGAGGCAATTATGGACAAAACAGAGTTTGTGAAAATCTCTTGCATGAAGGAAGAGAGAAAAAGTTGCATCCTGGCAAATCTGAGATAATAAGATGACCAAAGACCCAAATGGAAAAAAGGAAGTATCCATGAGTGCGTTATAATTTCTAATAAAGTTGAAATTTATAATATTGGCAATCCAAGAGAGGATAGCCAAAAAGGACTTGTGATTTAAAATCATAATAAAGCAGCACAATAAAATAAAATAAAATAAAAATAAAAGGAAATTTGTTGGGATTTCATGAATATTTTAAGTAACATCTGTCTACTTCCTTCAGTCATAGGACTGCAAATGATATTTTTAAAGTCTAAATTATCAGGATAGTAAAATTATATCACCATTGCTGGGCATGGGAATAATAATGAACATAATCCAAACATGTTGATGGATTTTGTCTCCAAGCTTTATACTTCTGAGTTGCTGGCCATTGCTGTATTGTGTCTCATTACATTGCCCTTTAGATATATCTCTAGCTGTCTGAGAAAAAACTTATCTGATTTTTTTTGTGGGGGGGGGTTGACTCTGAATACACAACTGTGTGAGTAAGTGCTGATTGTCTTGCAATGGAATCTGTACTCCTGTAGTTTCCAGCAAGGTGCCAATTACATTGGAAAATCTTGCATGATCATGGCCACCACATGTTGTGTCATGCATATATAACCCTAGAAGAGTGAATCAACTTACTGAAAAGCAGAGCTTTAATTATGAAGAAAATTGGGAAGTTGTAAATGAAATCTGGTAGCTGCATCCAATGCTGAACCTGATTTTTGCCAATTCATGTCTCTTTCTGTCTTTCCAAAATGGTAAAAAAAAAAAAAAAGTTCTCATCACAAGATACAATTCAAGCATGTCTAAAAAGGCACTTGCATTACATAAATTTCATTCCATGTTCTCTTCAAAACCTGGGAAAATACCATTTGAGCTATAACTCCCAGAATCTGGACATGCTGGATGTGGGATACTAAAAGTTTTCTAAGGTGTTTTTTTCTTGCACTGCTTTCTCCAAAGGGTATTTGCATACTGATGATTATGTATAGTATGGACTTTCAGAGACTGTACAATTTCAACATAGACAGATGGCCAACCAAATAGGGAAGATCTTGCAGATAGAAGGCAAGCTTATCAGGGAGAAAGTTATGGATCCCTGGTGGCGCAATGGTTAAATGCCTGTACTGCAGCCACTCACTCACAAATAACAGGGGTTGTGAGTTCAATATCAGCCAGGGGCTCCTGGTCAACTCAGCCTGGCATCCTTCCATAGGTCACTAAAATGAATACTGTACCCAGCTTGTTGGGGGAAATTAGCTTACACTTTGTAAACTCCTTAGCACAATGGTAAGCAGTATAGAAATGTACTAGCTATTGTTCAAGACTAAGAAATGGATTACTTAGCATGGGAAGGCATTTAAACATATGATTCCTTCCTAACCTATTTCAGAGATGACAAAATCCTAGGAATGCAATACTTAAAGTTTTTTTTTAATGTACCTTTTTGATATGTTCTTTTCTCATAAAACTATTGCTTCAGTTAGAATTGAAAAGCAACATAAAACTCAACATCCTATATCTGTCTAACATCTCAGTTGGTTCATGATACAAATCTTTAAGGCCATTAAAGCCTTGGTCACCCATGTATAACTCTTCTAATATTAAGATATATCCCAACACATGTGGTGCTTAATAAAATGATAATATTAACTTGAAAATAACAATTAAAATAATAATAATTGTAAGCTGCTCTGAGAGCCTTTAGGGCTGAAGGGCGGGGTATACATACCATACAAAAATAATAATAAACTGAAATATTTCTAGTTCTAAACACATGCCTCCACTTTTTGAAAGCTGAAAAACCTTATGACTTAGCTCAGCTATATAGTTAATTTAAGGATAGGCAGTATTGAGGAATACAGGAAGTCTTTATTTTATTCTTTCCATTTAGATCTTAAACATCTTATCATGTCTTAATGATGTCTGGGAGAGAACGAGTCAGAAGATATTTATAGTAACATAACAGAACTTTCCTGCACATAGCTGGAGGAATTTGGTGCAGGAATGAAGTCTTAATCTCTGCTACAGATAGATATGTGTTCTTTGAGAATAACAATGTTTTATATTATTTGACATAATATTTAGCTGTTGTGAGTTATTAGTTTTTATATATTTATATTATTATTTTTATTCCACACACACACATATGCAAAGGCTCACCTGTTAGATTCCAAAGAATACTCAATGTTGTTGGAAAGAATGTGACCAGATTGGTTTATGTTTTCATCTTTGGTAGGAATGCTCAGCAGTGCTGGAATTCTGGAATGTGATTACTCTCAGGAAGATTCCACATTAGAACACCTCTAATAGCTTAAGGCTATGCTACTTCCATCATTCTAAACCTGACTTTCTTGGATCTATACGTAAATACTTTTTTAGCCAATTGTGTAAGGCAACAAAGTCAAGTATAACACATAATTGGAAGTTTCCAAGGCAACCAAATACACAAAAGGGAATTTATATATATATGTATGTGTGTATATATATATATATATAATTTACATTATGCACAAATCTCTTCAGCAAGTGCGGCAAGCAAAGGATGCAGTTTTTGAAAGATGTGTGGTGACATTGTGTTTCCATTCATGTCTTGTCAGGATATGCTTCAAACTTTTTAATCAAATTCCAGTCATGGACAGATCTATATACTGTTTTATGTGTGATTATGCCCTAACACATATTATATGTGCTATCTAATTTATATATCCAGTTTCTTTAGAGAATTACATTAGACTCCTATATTCTAACAGTTTCATAATATATTAGTAATGTATTAATGTGTTTAATATATTATGTTAAGAATCATGGCTGACATCCTATTGAGTGGCTAGACCAACACATTTATAATTGCTTGTTTACAATTTATGTTTACAAACACCACACTATTGCCAATTATCACAATTCTTCCCATTTGTTTGCTAAGAAAGTATATTGCAAAAGTTCCCAGGTGTCCAGTGTTCTTTCATCCAGTATATAATGTAAAAGGATAATTCAGTACTTTAATTACCCATGGAGATTAGGAACATGGAACACCATATTGTTTTGTTTGTTCAGAAAACAAAACAATAACTTTTTCTCTTTCCTTAAAGTATGGATAGAAATTGTGCAGCTTTCCAGATTTTGAACTGTCGTTCCCAGAAGACCTAGCCAAGACAACCAATAAAAAGAAAACTGGATTGCAACTTAACATTTTCAGGAGCACACAATTCCCACCTCTGGGTTAAAGGGTAAATGGTAGATATATTTGAATTATGAATGCTGAAGTAGTCCCTTTGGTCACAAAAGAATTCAACTGTTAGTTCTGGGGTGGTGGTGGAGGTGGAGTATATGTTTAGTATTTGTAAAATAAATAACACAAGCCCAAGTTGTCGACTGTTTCTCATTTTGAATTATTCAAGGATTTCATGTGCTGTAAAATATCTATGTTTCAAAATGCTCAGTTTGTTGGTGTTGGATTTAACCTCACTTTAGACCCCCTGGAGCCTGGTAAACTTGGAGAGCTTTGCTCCTTTAACATTACTGGATTTTAAATTAACTTTAACCACTCTCTAAAAAGAAAAGACCTAAGCATCATCATATATAATTCAATAAAAAAGGCCCATGGTTTGAAAATGTTACAATGCATGCAGAACGGAATAACAAATCAACAATGAAGAGAAAGGCAATGCAATTAGCATTATTTGAATCAATAATAAGCTACTGCCTGCAATGGAGCATTTTGTTTTGCTCAGCTTACCTTAAAAGACTTACTCCTGAAAAAGGAAAGCTACAAAGAGAGACAGCAGAAATAATTGGTTAAAACCCAAAGTTTAGATACTAATGCTGCAGAGAGCAACATAGGTGTACAATATGAAAACTGGAAAGTGGTCCTTAAAATATGTCTTCATCATATTTGTATAGATGTGTCACTTTCCAGCATTATAAGATGTACTGTGGAGGCCCTGGTTAGTAAAGGAAAAAAAAATAGATACACAGGTAATTATCTATAGCTGACTAAAAAAGAAGAGTGAATTTAAAAGGTTCTTTATTGACACAGGCCACAAACTATTTTTTTCAGATAATTATGGATTAGAAAGAAAGAAACACTTCTACAAGGTTTTTTTTAATGTTTTTTTTTCACAGCATATTGCTTGAAACTTTAGTTAATTAAATTTTAATTGCTGCTAGAAACTGCTGATGTCAAGCTGCAATGACAAACAAATCCATGCACAATATCTCTTGATTTGCTTGTTAGTCTTAGGCTGGATATAACTGGACACAGAAGTGATTCTCTTGGTGGCAGAATGATCACTTCTCTGTCCTTGAAGAGAATAAAGCCAACTACTTTCCTTTATTGGATTCTGTCCAATTGTCTGCTTCCACTATCCCCAAATGTCATTGATAGCATCTGCCAACAAAATAAAATGTTTAAAAATAATGGAAGCAAGCACATGAGAGCTATATAAAAGGGAAAGGGGAAAAAAAAGAACAATGCATGCAACGAATAACCGTATGAATATTACCCCCAAATCCTAGAGAGCAAGGTGGAATCTGATATTAGATATACTGGGAAGAATAAATCATCAGGGATAGAAAATGTTCCAACAGAACTGGTACAATCCACACAGACAGAATCAGCACTAAAATATGGCAACTAATATGGAAAACAAAATGGTGGCCAACAGACTGAAAGCAATCAATATACATGCCAATTCAGAAAAAAGGCGGTGCAAAAGCCTGTAGCAACTACAGGATCAAAGGATTAGTTTCCCTCCCAAACAAAATTATACTCAAAATTCTGCAGCATACATCCCAATCATACATGGAGAGAAAAATCCCAGAGATGCAAGCAGGGTTCAGAAAAGGAAGAGGCATTAGGAACCATATGAAGAAACATATGTTGATTAATTGAGCACACCAAGGAATTCCAGAAGAAAATCATCATGGGCTTTATAGACTATGGCAAAGCTTTTGACAACACAAACCACAAAAAGTTATGGAATGATCTTAAAGCCATAGGAATGCTTCTACATTTGTTGGTTCTGATGAGAAATCTGTACTTAGAAAAATAGGCTACTGTTAGAACAGAATATGGAGAAATAGAATGGTTCCCAATTAAGTCAAGGTTGCATTCTATCACTTATTTATTCAACTTGTATGCAGAAAATATCATCTCATACAAATTGCAGATTTAGACCACAAAGAAGGAGGAGTGAAGATAGGAGGAAGAAACATTGTCTAAGATATCCTGATGATGCCATACTACTAGCTGTAAACATCATAGACTTTCAATATTTACTAAGGAAGATCAAAGAAGAAAGTGCAAGGGAAGGCTTACTGCTGAACACAAAGAAAACAAAAAGAATGACCATGGAGGATATATATAAATTCAACCTAGATAATGAAGAAATAGAAATAGTTACAAATTTCCTGTATCTTGGATCAAACATTGGTCAGAATGGAGACTACAATCAAGAAATCAGAAGAAAACTAGGAATGAGAAGGGCACCCATGAGAGAGCTAGACAAGATCCTAACATGTAAAGATATATAAGGGTGAAACAGATGAACAGGAAAATGTGGCTTGAAGCTGCCTTTTCTGAAGCCACATTGAAACCCCAACAACCGGTTCCCAAGTCAACTGGAGTGCTCATGTCATGACCACTTGATATGGCTTCAAGCCAGGAATAAGCGGGGAAAAGCTGCTTCTTTTTGAAATGGCTTTTCTCTGCATAAGGCATCTAGAGGGCACTTTGCTGCTGGCTTCAAGGCACGTGTCATCTAAACACCACACCTTCAAATCAGCCTGAAAGCATCTCCTTTTGCCTATCTGTTCAGCCCTATAGAGAATTAAAGTTAAGATTGTTCAAGCCACTGCATTCCCTATCACTATGTACAGATGTGAGAGCTGGGCACTGAAGAAAGCCAACAGAAAGAAAATACTTATTAGAGACAAGCTGCTGGAAGAGTGTTGTGAATGGTGACAAAGAAAAAGAAATGGATCCTAGATCAGATCAAGACCAAACTGACCTTGGAAGCTAAGATGATGAAGCAGACTTTCATATTTTGACCCCATCTTGAGAAGACATAACTCACTAGAAAAAACAATAATGCTAGGGAGGGTAGGAGGTAGCAAAAAAAAGAGTAAGACCACACACCAGATGGCTAGAATTAATCAGGGAGATCACAGGCCTGATTCTGCAGGACCTAAGCAGAACAGTGGAGGACAGGAGGTCTTGAAGATGTCTCATTCACAGGGTTATTATGAGTTGGGGTCAGCTCAGGGGCAGTTATCAACAACAACAATACCAAGGTAATTTATTTAGTAGGCTATAATTAGTAAATATGCTTGACACATACAATTACAGCACTTCATTGTTATCACCAGCATCTTTTAACTTTTTTTAGTAGTTGTACTGAACCCTCAAAAGAGCATTTTTAAAAAAGTGTAGTTGGGTAAAAATATAATTGTAAAAAGTTATAAGCTATTTGCATATGTCTACTGGTTAATTTTTTCCCCTGTGACCCAGTGTCTGGGGTTGCATAGTGAAATCATAGTGAAAACTTCATGCTACAGGGAAATCACCTGCAAAAATTTCCCCAGTTGAAAGGGGCCTCAGTAGCTACTTTCAGGATCTAAGCTAAGGATGGTCATCTATCAAGTCTATTGTTCTGAACTTTGGTCTCTATCATACTTCCAAATTATACTGTTTTGTTGCAACTTTAACTATTATGGGTCCATCCTTTGGAATCTTGATATAGTATCCTGTGGGTATTTAGAATTATCTTCCAGAGAGAGTTTGGGATGATACAGACCACCCAATAAGGGTGGTCTGGCACCACCTCTTTTTGCTGTGGAACTTCGCCGCAGCAGCTAGATGCAGTGGCAAAGCTGCACAGCAAAAAAAAGGAGCAGGGAAACCACACTCCTTTTTAGTGCTGCAGTTGCAGCACAATTAAGGAAAAATGTGTCATTGGGCGCCTTTCTGCCGCCACAACTGCACAGCTGTGCAGTTGTGTCAGTGTGCTTTTGCACACTGTATAAAAGCCCTTACATGACGATGCAAGCACTGTCATGTGCTAACCCTAATTCCAACCCACAGATGGCCCTTTTGGGCCATCTGTATCAGGCCTTTGTGTCTCACCAAACAACAAATCTCTGGATTCTGTAGAATGGAATCTGGCAGTTAAAGTGCTATAACTTTGTAAGGAGAAGGGGATCTTCCTGCCTCCACATTCACTGAGTTTTATGCAGATTTTTTGAACTGGAAAGAAATCCAAAGACATATTTTATGTGTCCTTTTCTAATGGGTGCATCGTCCCATTTACTACAATGTGTTTCTGCATAATTTTGAAATGGGTACAAGTTTATGTGCAGATTTTTCAAACGTGTGCCTGTTGTTGAGAGTGCTTCCCTCTTTCATAAAACACATTGAAAGCCCAAAAATACATGGCTTTCTGACAGAAAATTAGACCTAGTTTGGATTTAAACTAGCTATTTATAAATAATTTCACAATGATATATCTTCATGTGACCATTTACACATGAAATATGAGACCTGGACCACAGAAGAAATTATTACTATTATAGTTTCTTCTCACCAGTTAGCTATACTACACAGATATAATAGCAACAGGCACATGTCCAAATTCAAAGATTTCCATGTTAAAAAAATTAAAAAGTGAAATATAGGGCATACATTATATAATATATAGCAAACTATATATAAATTATATAATATATAAGAAAGAAACCATATTTTGCTGCCAGCATTGCATTTTCAAGGAGCCAGCCAGCAGAGCTGTTCCTAGTGGTCAGGGGTCTTTTATACACTCACCCCCAAGTAGAGGATGCAGACCACTTGGAGGCTCCCTCTGAAGAATTTGCATGACATTTTGCAGATAATGTCACTCAAATCTGCTCCGACTTGGATGCTACAGTTGATACAGTGTAAGTGGATATAACCTTGACTCCTGTCAGTCCAGTGTTAATGGATACTTTTCAACTTATGCAGCCTAATGATGTGGACATGATCCTTGGAGAGGTAAAAGCCACCACATGTATCTTGGAGCCTTGTCCTTCTTGGCTTATTAAACAGGCCAGGGGGAACTGGCTGATGGGTAAAGAAGGTAATCAATGTCTCCCTAGAATTCCAGAATTCCCTAAAGGAGGCTGTTGTGAGGCCTCTGTTAAAAATGTCATCCTTGGATCCCACAATAATGAATAACTATTGGCCAGTGTCTAACCTACTATTTCTGGGCAAGATTTTGGAACACGTGGTGGCTTCCCAACTTCAGGGGATTCTGGATGAAATGGATTATCTAGATCCATTTCAATCTGGTTTCAGGCCACAGTTGTATATGCCTTGGTTACATCCCGTTTGGACTTCTGTAATGTGCTGTACATGGGGCTACCTTTGAAAAGTGTTTGGAAAATACAGCTGGTTCAAAGAGCTGTTGCCAGGCTGTCAACGGGCAGATTACAGATACCATACAACACCCATGTTAAAACAGCTTCATTGGCTGCCAATTTGTTTCTGGGCACAAATCAAGATGCTGGTTATTACCTATAAAGCCCTACATGGCTCAGGTCCACACTGTTTGGCAGACCATTTTTCTTGGTATGGTATGAACCACCTGGACTCTGAGATCCTCTGGAGAAGCCCTTCTTTCCATCCCAACACCATCACACATATGGTTGGTGGATGGTTGGTGGGATGAGAGAGAGGGCCTTCTCAGTGGCTGCCTCTAGACTCTGGAACTCCCTGCCCAGGGAGATCAGAATGGCTCCCTCCCTGATGGCCTTCTGATAGCAGGTGAAGACCTATCTGTTCACACAGGCATTTAACGAATTGATATAAGGACAGGCTGGGATGTTGAACCATTTTAAAAATTTGATACAGTTTTTTTTTCTATATATAATTTTATCTTTTAAAAATATGTTTTGTTCTTTTAATAACTATCTGTTTTAATACCATAATAATTTCCTTTTAATGTACTTTTTTTTTTTTTAAAAAAAATGTTTTTAATTGTATTGTTTTTAATCCTGTGAAGCTGCTCTGAGTCCCAGTCCTGGGAAAAGAGTGGGATACAAAATAATAATAATAATAATAATAATAATAATAATAATAAAATGAGAGAGTTTTTCTTGCTTTTGGTCTCTCTCCTTGTCCCTCTACTTTCTATCTTTTTTCCCTGCAGAACTGAGTAAACTTTCCTCCCTTCTGTCTTTCAAGATGTGTCAGGCAATATTTCTCCCTGTCTTTGCCTGTCCTGCTGTATTTCACTTCTAGGTAGCTTAGGGAAGTGCTTCAGCATATATATTTACCTTTTCCAAGCCATTCTATGGTAACAGATTTTTTTCCAGTGATGAAAGGGGGAAAAATAGCTGACTTCATTTTTTGAAGACAGGCTGAAATGAAAGACAAAATTTTTAGGTAACAAAACATCAACTGGTTTCCCATGCTGCTGTCATCCTTTCTGAAGTTGTTCAAGATTAAATTTGAAGAAGCACAAAAAAGGCACAGGGCAGGTACTTTGCTGCTGCTTTGAACTTTATGTTTCAGATTGACTCCCCTGTCAGATATTATTACACTAAAGAAGAGCCTGTGGATGTGCCTGGTGTAGACTAGGATTTTTAAAATCCTTTTTTTAAAAAAAAAAAAACCCATGCATCAGCTCAGAGAGAATTTGCATTGGACTATACAGTATTATGTGAGTCTAGTCTAACCAACTAGTCAACTGATTTTTTGCTACTTATTGCTTCAGACTGGATGACTAGTTTCTAGTTTCTCCTGCAAATTTGTTTTGTAGTTGTCTTATTGCACAAGAGAAGTTTACCAGTTCGCTTCTGGCATTAAGGCTGGAATCATGGTTGTACCTCAATAGAATAATTTGGTTCTACTGCAGTTCATTCTGCTGCTGCATGATATTGGCGTATGTTTCTAATGTTATTTCACTGATGCTTGATTCACATTTCTTACAGTGCTAATGAGATCTCAAACACATTTTACACATTTAAGGGAAAATATTCTAGAGAGGCCTGATTTTTTTAAAAAAAACAAAAAACAAAACTTCATTTCTCTAGTTTCGGGTTTGCTATTTACATTAGAGTAAACTACACAGGGAAGTGTGGGTGGGTTGGGTTTTTTTAAAAAAAATTAATTGGCAAACATGTGCTAATAATTATGGCTTTAGCTCAAAGAGTTGTCTTTTAAGTTTAGCACATTGTTTCTGCAAGTGGAAACTCAAAATTCTTTTAATTTTATTCTGGCTGAGACCATGCAACGTCACTTTGTTTGTTCTCCTAGTTTCCACTGAGCTGCTAACTTGAGATGAGACGGTGGAAAGTGAGAGTGATTTGTTTATTGGGTTTATACCTTACTTTTTTCCTGGGTTGGTTATTATGTAGACTATTGTTGTGGTGGTGCGCTTTTAAGTCATTTCCAGCTTATCACTAATTAAGACAAACCTATTTATTTATTTATTTAATTATTTCATTTGTATACTGCCTAAGTGAAAGACATGATTAAAACACACCTACTCCATAAAAAACTTCCCGATACAATTATATATCAAATGCCTGATTAAATAAAAAACATCTTGGCTTGCTAATGAATAGCAAGCAGGAAGGGACCCAGATTAGCCTCCCATGGAAGGGGGTTCTAGACAGTGGGAGCAGCCACCAAGATGTCTTTCTCTTGTGTCCTCACCAAGTAAGCTTGTAATGGTGGTGGGACTGAGAGAAAGACTTCCCTCAAAGATCTTAGTGTTCTGGTAGTGTCATATGGGGAGATACAGTTTTTCAAATAGTCTGGACCTAAGTTGTATAAGGATTTGTAGCTCATGGCTTGGGTCTAGCATACTTGAGGGAATGCCTCCTCCCATACAATCCTTCCCGCACACTCAGGTCTTCTGGGAGGAACCTAATGTAGCCAAAGAAAACCAGGCTGGTGGCAACCTTTCAGAGGATCTTTTCAGCTGCCGCTCCAAAAATATGGAATGACCCGCCGGAGGAGATCGGCCATATTACATCTTTGGAGGCCTTAAAAAAGGCAGTAAAGGTGGATTTCTTCGGGTGGGTCTTTCCAGGCTGACCTCCTTGTAATTGAGCTCTCCTATTGTCTAGGTGCTATTGTCTAGTTGTTCCCACTGTCTCATGATGGATTGTATTGGGAATTTTTTACTGGGAATTATTATTTTTAATGCTGTTGTTAGGGTGGGAGGGAGATGGGGAATCTGAATTGTTATATTTTGCTACGTTTTAATTTGTCAATCTGTCTGTTTTTTATTGCTTTTAATTGTTGCTACCCACCGTGATCCAATACAGGGAGAGGTGGGATACAAATATATTATTATTATTATTATTATTATTATTATTATCAGCAGCAGCAGCAGCAGCAGCAGCAGCACCAGCAGCACTTTGAATTATGCCCAGAAACTAACTGGTAGAAAGTGACACTGTTTAAACAAGGCAATTATATGCTCCCTATAACTGGCCCCAATTAGCATTCTAGCTCCAGCATTTTGCACCCAGTGAAGTTTCTGAACTTAAGGTTTAGAATGGAATGTTATCCATATATATAATTCAGAATATAATTGAATGTAATCCATATATATATTCAGAATGGAATGTAATCCAGAATGGAATGTAATCAAGGCATGTATCACTGTAGTCAGATCTGGTATGTCAAGAAACGGGCATAGCTGGCATACTAGTTTTAACTGTGCAAATGCACTCCTAGCCACTGCTGAGACCTTGGCATCCAGGCTCAGAGTTGAGTCCAGGAGCATACCCAAGCTGCGAGCCTGAAATTTCAGGAGGAGTGTAACCCCAGCAGGCACAGGCAAAATCCATATTCTTTGATCTGCCTTACGACTGACCAGGAGCACCTCTGTCATCCTGTCCCTTAATAACAGCAGATATTGATTCTATACAGACAGCTTCCTTGGAATTAGATGGAAAGGAGAGCTAGAATTGTGTGTCATCCTCATGCTGGTGACACTGCACCCCAAAACTCCAGATGACCTCTTCCAGCAGTTTCATGTAGATGTTGAATAACATGGGGAACATAATGAACCCTTAGGGACCCCTCAGGCCAATGGCCAGGTGGTCAAACAGGAGTTCCCCAACACCATCATTAAGTTCACCCCTCAAAGAAAGACTGGAACCACAGCATAACAGTTCCTCCAGGTCCCATTTCAGAGAGGCAGCCCATAAGGATACCATGGTCCATGGTATTGAATGCTGCTGAGAGATCCAGCAGGACCAATGGGAACATACTCCCTGTGTCCAGGGTTTCCTATCACAGGGTTTACTTGACAAGTTTATTCAGAAGCACTTTCTGAGGCTATGACTTGCTTAAGGTCACCCAGCAGATTTGAACCCTGATTTCCAGAGTCAGAGTCCAGTGCTCAAACCACTAAACCACGCTAAGATTTCATTGGGGCTAGTTAGCTGCTAGGGCAACATGTACAGTTGATAACCTGATTTCTAAGCCCATTGGGCTTCAAGACAACCATGCTTTTGTCAGCTAATTAAACTCTTCTGGTCACTATTATGTATCAACTCCTTATTTCCCAGGTGGTGGCTTCCAGGCATTTAATTCAAGAATCTGACAAACTTTGAAGATGTAGGGTTTGAGTAAAGCTCACAAGTTCTTACATCCCATGGCACAAGTGGAATAATGAACTGTTTGGATTCCATAAACTAAAATGAGAACAGAATGTTGGACATGGCAGATCTGTTTATATTCAAGACGTAGGTGCCTCTAGCTGATCAATGCTGCTACAAATCGAGGCTATCTGGATAAAGCCTGACATTTGCCAAATCTCTGTAACATGCATTAACTACATTTTTACATGTTGCTCTTAAACATCTGTCCTTTTCTTTGTTGTCCTAGCAAAAATGTAGTTACAAGATTTCACCTAAAATAAGAATTTTACTCTATACTGCTTTGAAGCTTGATATTTTTGTGTGCATAAGCTTGTTAAGAACAGTGCACTGGGTTTACTGATTTAGGGGGAAAAACTAAGGTTTTTAAAATCCACAATTAACCAGAATAACTTCCCCAGCAAGAAAAAGAAAAGAAAAGAAAATCAGGTTGAGAAAAAGCTCAAACAATTATGCTTTTATCAAATCTGACAGAACAATTTGTATTCAATACAAGCTACTTACTTAAAGAAAGGAGGGAAAGATGACATAGGCCCATTTTAGACGGGCAAAAAAAAAGCGTTTTAAGGGCTAAAAAGCCCGCTTTTAGGGTTAGGGAGGGCGTAGCTTTTACACCCTCTCTAAGCCTAAACCGCATGGATGCCGCCATTTAAAGATGGCGGCGTCTATACGGAGGCGCCGTAAAAGCGTAATCATGTGCACAGTGTTTTGATATGCTGCACACGTTTTGATGCTTTTGCACAGCGGGGGGGTGCCAATCGCGCCCTTCCCACGGTGCAAAAAAAGAGCTCGAATGCGGAGTTCTTTTTTTGCGGTGGGTCTTTGCCGTGGCCTTTAAATGGCCGCGGCAAAGACCCAGGGAGAAAGGGGCCGTGGCGGCGGCCCCTTCCTCCCTTCAGCTCCACCGAGGGAAGCGGGGTGCAGCGGGCGCCCAGAGTGCCCGCTGCACCCTGCTTGGAGGCCGGTTCCCCGCGGCCTCCAAAAGAGGCGGGATGAGGCCTGTAGGGCTGCCCGTGCAGCAGCCTAGGTCTCATCTCACCACTAGAAGGGGCGAGTATGGAACGCCCCTTTTGGGCGGTCTAAAAAGCCCCATAGATGCCAAAAGCCTATTCCTGATCAATCTAAGGGAGCTAGAGGAGTGTAGCTAAACTGAAAGGACTACAGATTAAAACACACACATAGATTTTCTCACTATCTAACATGAAGAAGCTGGGTGACTTCAGATTACAATGATGAAGATGACCCTGTGGAGGGTTCAAAATGAAGACCCTAGAGACCTTCTTTCTGTGTGTCTGTGTCGATCTGTGTGTATCTGCCTCTCTGCCACTTTGCATATATTTAACATTGTCCTAACTTTGGAGCTGTCACATGGCGTAAAAACAACACCTCTAGATGTGGCAAAATATAACCTCAATGTTGTTCTATGTAAGGTTCAAAAATAAAAGTAGGTGCTTAAAGTGCAAAGCTTTGCCTTGTGTGCAAAAAGGCACATGTGAATGTGCCCTCTAAACATTGATAATGATTTTGGGGTCTGGGGACCTGAAAACAATGGAGATGTATACATGAGACAAAGCCAAGTAAGTGTAGACATTCACCCTCTTTCAAATCCAAATCAACATCTCTGGAAACTGCTCAATATTTCACAATTAGAGGATTGTATTTTATCTGCATAATTTGTTTATAGTTATTGTCTAGTTTTATTTTATTTATTTTTTTGTCTTAGAATGTATGCCTTCAGCAGGATTTGATGCCATGAATTGATTATATTTATAAAGTGTTGTGTTTATGGTGCTATATAAATAAATGATGATGATGATGATGATGATGATGATGATGATGATGATGATAGGGGTGTATCAGTTGAGCCAGTTAGACAGCTTCTCCATTTGGTTGAAGTAAATAAGACAGTTAAGCACTGATTGAAATAAAATAATTTCCTTGTCAGCAGGAAGTGGTTCTGGAGAGAAATTCAAGTTTGTACTTTGAATTCAGGTTGGATTTGGACCCAAGTTCTCTTGACCTACCATCCAGTATGGCTTCTTCCAATTTTTGCAGACACTGGCAAGAGGCAGCTCCATGAATTACACTTCAAAATCTAATACTCATATTTATTGAGCATAAATCATAGCAAGCAAGAATTGTTAAACTTTCAGGGGTGAAGAAACATTTTTTTTTTCTTTCCATAATATTATTTTTCAAAATCTTGCTAGATTTTCACTAGGAGAAAATCTGGGGCCAAAAATTCAAAGATTTATATGTTTTGAAAATACTCCACTTTGGTCTGCACCAATTTAGAACCCATATGATGTGGTTGGGATTTTTTATCTCACTCCATAAATCTAAATTTTTATGGCTGACATTGATTATAACTGGAAGTGGATGAATGCATAGAAGTACACAAGGCTATAGTATGCTAGATAATTTGAAATACCATGTTTGTGATGTTTTACTGTTCCTACTAAAATATTGTACAGTTCTGAATAACTGTGTTAAGTTAGTCAAAAGTGAATGGCATTTGCAGGCACAATAGCACCTTATAAGAGGATTAAGCCTACCATGTTACAGACAAGTGCAGGTGTGTGTGAGAGATGCACAGGAATGCTGTTTTCTGTGGGGAAAAAATTATGTGCATGAATACAATGAGCAAATTTTATGAAGATTTTTGTTACTTTGGCTTTCTTTGTTTCAGAGTTTACCACAACCCAAGAAACCTATTTCTGGGCCATTTTTTTTTTAAATATTCTTTTCATTACTGCACAGACACACAGATATTGTTGAATAAATGCAGGAGTTTCATTGTTGAAGGATTAATGTTGGAGCTAGCAAGATGTAATGAATGAAAAACAGTTTTGGGTTTTAGTGTTTTATGGTTTTGATATTAAAGTTGAACAAACTGAAATGAGAATCTGTAGAACATACAATAACAGCAAGACTTTACCATCCAGTATTTTTCAAGCAAACATCCAATGCTAACCACATCCAGGTCTCAGATGCTCACAGAACGGTTTAGAAGAGCACTATTGCTGAAAGAGTGCTGAAGTATATTATTTCAGCATCCATTCTGGAGAACCCAGATAACATTATATACTGTAATTAGAAGTTATAGCTTGCAGATACATACACTTTTTCCTTTCTTTGTTCTCCTCTTTCTACTTTTTTGATGTTATTGAGGGCTTTTTGTTATTGGTGTTATTATATTTATTTTTTAATCATATTCCTCATAAAATAATGAGAAATATTTTGATATTGTCTTAGCATCTGTATCCCTCTGGGCTCATTCACACTTATGTTTTTGTACTGAGGAGATCTGGATCTCTGTAGCAATGTAATATCGAATCAAAGTTCGATATGATTTACCATGATTGAATCTCTCCATGGCATTTTAACCCTATTCACACTGCTGTTGTATCAATTTAAAATGGAGCCTCTATTTCGAATGCATTGTTCTCTCTTTTTTTAATGTCAATCAAGTGATGTGCATCATTGTCATTCTGCGTCCCCTTTCACTGATGGTGATGTGACTCAGTTTCCATTTTCATGGGCAGTTTGAATCTGAACACAAAAAGTGCATAAATGTATAAATAAGCCTTTCAATGATAAGCCAGGGAAATGGAGGCAATGGTGGAAATACTGACTGGATTTATGGAACCAGTGTCTTCACCGCCGCAACCATGTGTCAAGAGGGGGGGAAAACAGGTGGAAGGGCAAAACCAGGTGGGATTTGTATCTTCTGACCATTGGCATGTAACTCCTCCCTTCCTGTTTTGGAAGAATCATTTCAGAGTGCCTTAAACTGAATCAACAGCATGTTTTCTTTGTGGTAATCTGCATCTTTTCAAAAGATGCAGAAAAACCCAGTACTGAATATACTAGGATAAGTGGTTTTTAAGGGACCCCCCCCCCAACTGTGCCGAGTGCACTTGTGGAAGTATGAATGCCACTGAAATAACCCAGTTTCCACACCAGGTTATTTCACAGTGTGAATGAGCCCTCTGATTCCCTGTCGGTATTGAAGCTTTAGATTGAAATTTAGTTCACTGTGGAGGATCTTTGCTTCAGTTTTCATGTCTAAAACATCTTTCAGCACTATTGCACTATTCAGCTCAGAATTCAGCTGGATTTAATACACAATCTTAATTTCACAACAGTTGCCCCCACCCCCCATTTGTAGTTTTTATTGTACCTAATATGCTAGAGTGAGTTTGGACAGTATGAATCTCTGTTCTTGGAAGGCTACTTTGCAATTGCAAAGTTGTGATGTCTGCTTTGAGCATCAGCTGTTGAGAAGAAGAAGATCTAGCTCTACTGAAAGAAGTGTTGCTTCTTTCTTTTTCAGTTACATTCCCTAATTGCCCCCACTAAAACCATGTCTTATTTGGATGAATCAACAGCTGTCAGAGGCTAATTCATAGGGCTCAGGGGAGGTTACAGGCAGGTCTTTATTGAATGTGAAACAGCCAATTGAATAACAGCTGAAAAAAACAGGTCTCACATGAATGTAATATGGAAACTTCAGGTATTTGCTGATGTCACCTGAAAATAAGCATATCAGCCTCCTCCTGGAATATGTCTTGAAATATTGAAGTTTTAACCAAACTGGGATTTGACACAGAACTTTTAAATTTTGCCATTAATACCACCTTCAGAGCCCATACTAGTTGCAGCCTAGTTTCAAATGCAGCTTAAGATGCTTATATATATGTAAATATAATTAGATAGAACTGATTGTTGTTGGACTGTGGGTTGGCAAGAGGTCAAGGGACATGAAAAGCTTCCTTTCCTACCATTTTTTTTTTGTTCTTAACTTTTAATGAAAATTATTTAATTAAAGGGTGTTTTGAGCACTGGTACTGGATTAATTTCTACTGAACCTAAACAAACTAGGAAACATTAGAGGTTGGAAAGATCAAGTTAATTTAATTTCTGATCCACGTGTTACTCTATTATATGAAGGGGATACCTGAAAATCAGTGCATAAAAACACAGAGTGGACAAGGACAGATATTGAGGAAGGTGGAGGAGTGTATTGGAAAGGTGATTGGAGGTAGAAGATACGAGGACTTGTTGCTCTGCTGCTGTATCATATAGATATCTGTAGGATGGCTCTCTATGTGTTCAAAGGCAACATCTTTTTTATCACACAGGCCAGGATTGAATCTGAGTATTCAGACAGCAAACGTGAGCGACACTAATATTGGCCACCCTACCTATAAACAGCTTTCTTTTAGTCAGACCCATTCTCACTATCACAGCTTGTTCCTCTTATTGTTGTTAACTTTCATCAAGTTGACTTCAATTTATGGTGAGCCCATGAATGAGAGACCTTCAAGTCACACTATCCTCAACAGCTCTGCTCAGGTCCTGCAGACTCAGGGCTACAGATTCCTTGATGTCCATCTGGAATGTGGTCTTCCTCTTCTTCTGCAGCCTTCTAAGCATTGTCTTTTTTAGTAAGTCTTATTTTCTCATGATATTGCCAAAGTATGACAGTCTTATTTCATCTTCACTTCTAGGGAGAATTCAGGCTTGATTTGCTCTAGAACCCATTTATTTGTCGTTTTAGCATTCCACAGTATCCACAGAACCTCTCTCCAGCACCACTACTTTTCAAATGAGTTGGTTTTCTTCCTATCAGTTTTCTTCCCTGTCCATCTTTCACAACCATAGATGGAAATGAGAAATACAATGACATGGATAAGCCTAACTTCATTCAATGATATATCTTTACACATCAGGATCTTGTCTAGTTCCTTCATAGCTGCCCTTCCAAGTCGTAGTCTTCTTCTTTGTTCTTGACTGCAGTTTCCATTCTGATGAATGAATGAGCCAAAGTATGAAAAATTGACTGAGTCAAAATATGGAAAATCTTGAGATATTTCAGTGTCTCCGTCATCTCCTTTAGAGTTATGTAAATAACCTTTTGTTTTCATAATGTTCAGCTGTAAACCTGCCTTTGCCTTTTTTTCCCTTGACTTTCTTCAGTAATCTAAGTCTTTACTGTTTTTTGCTAGTAGTATTTTTGCTAGATATTTAGTTTCATCTAAATATCTGTTGTCAGAGCAGCCCTGGTGGCACAGTGGTTAAATGCCTGTACTGCAGCCACTCACTCAAAACCATAAGGTGGCGAGTTCAAGACCAGCAAAGGGCTGAAGCTCAACTCAGGCTTGCATCCTTCCGAGGTCGCTAAAATGAGTACCCAGATTGTTGGGGGGCAAATAGCTTACAATTGTAAACCGCTTAGACCCTCCTTAAGGGTATTAAGCAGTATATAAATGAAGCTGTTTCTTTGTTTATTGTTGATGTTCCTCCAGTTTTCATTCCTCTGTCCTCTGAGTTTAGTCTTGGTTTATGTGTTATATGTTCAGCATATCTGTTAAACAGATAGGGTGATAAAATTCAGCCTTTTTTGACTCCCTTGCCAATTTGAAACTATTTTGTTTCTCCATATTCCATCTTAACTATAGCCTCATGTCCTGACTTCAGGATATGCATCAGGGCAATCAAATATTGTGGCACAACCATTTCTTTAAGTGTGATCCATAGCTTTTTATGATCTATACAGTCTAAGGCTTTGCTATAATCTATAAATTTCAGGCTGATTTTCTTCTGAAATTCTTTGGTGCATTCTATTATCCAATATACATTTGCAGTATGATCCCTAGTGACTCTTTCTCTCCTGAATGCAGTGTGAACATCTGGCATTTCTCACTCTATATATGGTAAAAGTCTTTGTTGTAGAATCTGAAGCATCACTTTCCTTGCATGGGAAATTAATGCAGTGGTCCTGTGGTGACAGCAATGTTGATCCTAGCTATGGATGGAGTGCCCAGAGGAGAGAAATCAGAGGTGCGGGGATTCTTAGCTCTTTTCCACTGTCACACTTGTTGTATTGTAAAACTTAGGACCTCATTCCTCACCTCCCATCCCATTTATACTACCCTGGAGCAGGTCTGGATGTGAAAAGCCATTTGTGCATTTTGCCTCAGAGCGGAAAAGGCCCTTTCTTCTTTGAAAATGTCAGGCACACCAAGTCAAACAGCTTAGCTTTTAAAATGCTTGTGGAACTGACCAGAAGGTTAACCAGTGAGTTTCTTCTCTATATGTGAAATTCAAGTTATCAGGTATTTTCAGCTGGCTTTCCCCTCCCTTTCAAACCACTCTGATCCTTTATTTTCAGGATAAATTTAGCTGTAGATGAACAACAATAAGGTTAAAGACATCCAGGTTCCACTTTAGGTCACAGAAACCTTAAATGTCAAATTACCTGAGGGTAGCACAGTAGACATTGTGCTAACCATGAAATAATAATTGTCGAGACTGTTTATTTGTTCATATTACCTCCACCTCCACCACCTCCTCCTCCTCTCCTTTAGGGAATCATTCTGGGCCACATTTGGCAGGTGGTGAAGTACTGTCCTGCTATTTCATCTCTTTTATGTAGAGCATTTAGATTTTAATAGGTAGGGATGTGGCATGAGAGTTAATATTCTGTTTAAGCTTGTCTTATGGCAGGCTGTCAGAATTATACTATTGCTTCTCTGTAAGGCCAGTTGCACCTTATAAAATGATTATGATTAATTAAGTTACAGGTTGGCTGCATTAGCTGAGACATTTGGAAGAAATTGACTACCTGGCTCTGCAAAAAGTACAGGGGGTAAAGGGTTAGGATTTATGCAAAGTTTCTCTTGCCTTGTCTTGCCTTAAATTAATCCATCTTTGTAGGTAAACTACCTCTGTCCATTTCTTTCTAGTGAATGCAGAGCTCATTTGTAGTATTTTAGCCTCCTTCTGTCAGGCCTCCCCTGGTACATAACCTTGAATCCATTTAATGCTATTGAGTAAGTAAATATGTCACAGGGGGAAAAAAGGATTGGATGCTTAGGTGGCATAGGTGCTTAGGTACCATAGACAAATGCATCTTCAGCTGTCTGGTGTGACAGAGCAGCAAGGTTTTCAGCCAATGAGCCATATTTGTGCCCATTGGTTACAACTATTTTCTTCTTTCCTGGAAACTTGGTGACAGCTTGTGGAGTAGCACAGGTCTAAAGACCTCTTTGAGCAGTACTGCAACAAACATTATCTAGTTCTCAGAAGAGAAATAAGAACTCCTTCCCTTTCGTGTGTGTGTGTGTGCAGGGCATCTTGATATGGCTTAAACTGCAAACCAGTGTAGTAATTTCATACAATTTGTACTTGTGACCACTGGCTTACATGGGATTCTTTTTCTGTCTTATCTTAAAAATATATTTTCTTCCATCAGAACTACTTCTCTAACCCTTTGTCCTCTGACTTTCTCCAGTTTCTCTACTATTAAGTGCTTTAAACAGTCTTAGTAACATTTTTGATGTTGTTATTTATAAATCACTTGAATCCACTCCTTTGTGAACAAGAAGAAAATAACATTTATTTACAGAGAGAACTTACAATAGTATCTCTTTTGGTAGTTGATTCTCAAAGCTTGTTGATACAACTTGTACTGTATATACTCATGTATAAGTCTAGAAATTTTAGTCAAATATTGACCCCCAAAACTTGAGTTGACATATCCATAGGTCAATATACATACCGTACTCTAACTCTTACAAAAAAAAAAAAGAAAGAAAGAAAGAAAGAAAGAGAAGATGAAGACGAAGACGAAGACAAAGACGAAGAAGAAGAGGAAAAAAGGAACCAGCCTCTGATGAAAGGCAAGAGCATAATTTATCCTGGAAGCACTGACTCTCTTCTATTCTCTCATCCATCCAGCCTTTAGTGTGAACACAAACAATGATGTCTGCTTGAACTTTGTAAGTTCTTTGGCATCCTTCTATTTGCTTCATTCTTTTCATCTTTTTCTATATGCCCCTAAATTTTACCCATGGGCCATATCAAAACTATAAGGTTGACTCATAGTTGAGTATATACGGTACATCACTTCACTTGTTACAAATTCACCTTGTTCCAGTACACTCAAGAACTTCAAACTGTGTTTTATTTCTTTACACTCACCATCCACTAAGACTCAGTCATTAGGACTTGTGGTCAATGGAGAAAATTGCAGATAATAACAATAGAGTGAGAGGTTTACACTCTGGATTGAATTTTCATAAGATTTTGCACCCACTTATTGAATATATCCAACAGGATTTACTCTCTAGACACCCTCCAATATTAGCTAAATTTTTTATGGAAAGATGTCTTTCAAGATCCCTGAATACACCTCTTGTTTATAATCTTCAGGACATTAGCTGGGTTAATGTCTTTTCTTTATTGTTGTTTTGGTATACCTCTTGTTGTCTGTTGTTCTGTTTTAGAATGCATTAATAAATTATATTAAAAAAATATAAATATGAAAGTTTAGTTCTATTCATGAGTCACAAGTCCACAGAATAATGTAGATATTAACCACCATCCCCCACTTCTTAAAGGCCATAATACTTTAACTTATTTCACAGGACTTCTTTTGCCATTTTAAATCTTTCCTCCCTATATGAGAGGAAATCCTGTTAAGGCCAATCTCTTATTTTCAACTGCGCTCACTTTTTACAGCTTTCGCCGCACTCAGGGTGTCTTCCCCCAGTACTTGGATATGTGGAACTTGGGAACAAATCCCCACTCAAAAAAGTTCTTACTGGATCACGTTTGATGCATTTCTCTCCAACTCATTTCCCCATGAGGAAAACTGGAATATTTAATTATTTGGTTCTGGGGCTGGTGTTTTAATTATGGTACATGTTCATGTATGCATATGCATGTATACACTCACATCTATAAAAAGGAAGGTGGCATGAAATTAAAGGCAATGTAAATCTGCTTATGAAATTATCCTAATTAAAAGAATTAGATATTCAAGATCACAGGTGGAATGCTGTTGTACTAAGAAATTGCTCCAGCAGGTAGAGGGTTCAGTGTGCCACTCTTAACATCCTAATTGCTAGTGAAAAAATGAAGTGGAATATTTAATTGCTGGAACAGTATTAATGCACATATAAAATGCTGAAAACCGATAATGCTTAATAATGGCAGGTCTGTTTTCGGGCATAATGGCAAGCCATTTTCTTTGAAATAAGTGTCATGAGTGCACCCTAACATCCATTTCCTGTAAGAGTAGCAATGGCATGGAGCAGTTTTCTTTTTAATGCAGAAAATAGTTGTTGTCATGGCAGCATAATAATTAGCATTTGAAAAAAGGAAGTGCTTCAACAGTGTGATTGGGCAATATTATGCTATTCTCAAGAACACTTGTTTTGCCCATCACACTACCATCCAAGACCCTTTTGTGTTTAGTTTTTTTAAATATAATTTTGAACATATGAATTCCACAATCTGTTTGCACCACTGCAAATTCTTGGCCTTATTCACTACTGTTAACTGAGGTTCAAAAGTGGTCTGATATGTGCAAAAAGTTCACAAAAATCAGCATGAAGGTTGGCATTATAATATTTAACACTTTTGGCATTGAATGCGCTCTCTTGGTATTGTGCACTTATAGTGGAAAATCACTACAGCGGTTTTGGAAGTCTAAGTAACTGTTGACCTTATACAAATGCTCCTAATGTGGAATAGTTACTCCTATATAATTTTTCCAGATTATATTTAAGTAACTGTTCCACATTAGGTGTATTTATATAAGGTCAGCAGTTACCTTTGTAGTTACCTTTGTTTTTTTTTAATTTTTTACTCTTTATGCATGTTTCCCCCCCAAAAAAGCACCATTGTGTTAGAGAAGAGTTGCCATACTACCGATTCAGCTTTAACTGGATTCTAGACATGCCATCCGGGGCTTGTTTGATCCATCATCTGGTTTAGATTCCATGTTTTATTTTAAAAAATCTTTGTAGAAGATGAGATAAGGGGTAAAATGTCTAGTCAATCTTCTCTCAGAATGTTTCACAAGAAACAAATCTTCCTCTCCATTCAGCTGTGAGGTGAGGTGAAGTGATATGCAGAAGGGAGGAAAGGAGGGAGGAAAGAGAAGGAAAATGCAGCCAAGGAGGGAGACAAATGTGGCTTCTGTAGTGATGTAAAGAATATTTATCAAAATTTGATAAACAGAAGAAATATCTGTTATTTGAAAATTTCAAAAGCTTTATAAAGAGAAGAAATTATGAGCACTTCTCAATCAGCCAGTATGAATTTTGGTTTTTAATTTGATGGCCAGGATTTCAGTATTTTGGAGAAGCAAAGCTACCATTCATATTGAGTTTTTCTAGCAGAGGAATGTTCTTTAAACTTCTGCCAACCTTCCTTTTGACATGCTAATTAAGTTTGAAATGCCAGGTAATTAGTGTAAATGTTCGCCTCCCTTGTCTTTTATTTTCATTCGAGAAATCTGTGAAAAATACTTCTTGACAGGGACAGAAAAATAACCTTTTGAAAGTGGGACTTATATATATATATATATATATATATATATTAAAAGTTGCATCTAGTTCTCAATGGACGAGAAGAAAAAAATTGGTTTGTCACAACACTACGTGGGTGGGACAAGTTAGGAGCATAGCAAAGGAGACAAGACAAGATAATAGCAGTAGCAGTAACATCATTTTCCCTTGAAGTAGTACAGTTTGTTGATTTAGGTGCTCTGCTCTCTGAGGTGTCCACTTCATGGTGCTACTCTTGAAGAAATGAGGATCTGTGAAAAGGCAAGATAGAAGCCTATTATGCTAGATGTTTTATGTGAATCTTCAGAATTTTAGGAAATGGATTCAAACAATGACAACTAAAAAAAAAGCTTTACAAAAACAAAAATGACTAACTCCACATACATTTGACCTGAGAGTGCATGTGGGCATTTGACTGGTTTAACCACTTTATCCTATTTAATAGGTCTTCTAACTAAGTAAACAGTAATAGTAAGTAAATGCACATAGGAGTTTTATATATTTGTATTTATTACGAATACCATTTATTTTTACAGTGTTAACTCTATCAGGGAAGCCAAATATCATCTCCATGTCTGAGGATGCAAAAAGTGTTATAGCAAGGAGAAGTACAAGGGGGTTTGGTGTGAGAATATGTCTGAAACATTGGATTGATACTTGTTTTGAGGGTTTTGTTATACACAGGAATATACAACAGTGATGCTGTGTTAGTCCTTTGCTGTGTTAGTCTTTTGGTTGAGGGACCTTTGGATGTGGCATCTTGGGTAAAACATCTTGTTTTATATTTACTATTCATCATAAACTTCTGTAGACTGCAGAAGTTCATCGGATTCATGGAGCATTGTCTCTCATATATATCTATATGGATGGTTGAGGTGGAAAGATGAAATTAATGAAATTATAAAGTCCAAACATTTATCTTTATCCGAACTGGTCATTAATGAACAATAATTAGGTGAGGGAACAGATATTATACCAAAAATGTGCATTGTTATGAGAGGGTGAATAAATCAATGACAGTAAAATGAGATTGCTTTCCAGTTGTATTAAAGGATTTATTCTCTCTCTCAAGGAAATAGGACCATGCTTTCTCCTTTCTATTAGTGCTGTTTGCTTTTAAAAGTGTTACATTTTGCCTTGTAAATCACATGTAGTTCCTCTCAGGAGTTTCCTGTGGTATTTTCATGGATCTGTAGCTTTTCCCCATCAGTAAAAGAAAGATGGCATTTTTTTTTAAACAGTGATTTGATGGGGAAAGTCTGTAACTCTGGAAGAGCCTGTTCATCACAAAATGTCAATATTATTGTTGTTATTTATTTGTACTCCACTAGGAATGTATATGTCTATCTAATTTCCCTTTATTTAACAATTGTGAAAAATCACATGGTAAATCCAATGATCAAACAGAGATCTTTAACTTCTCTTTCCCTCATCCCAATCCATCATTTTAAGTATTACTCTGTACTGGTTCTCTCAGTTCAGTGGTAAGAAATTTTACACATAGAAGAATAGAATTTTTTTCAATTAATTGCTAAAGAAACCCAGATTTAAGGAACAGAGATATGACAATCCTATGTCAGAAGGGATTTACTGCCAATAACACCAGCATAGGACTGCGACTTTAAGGTAAAGGGAAGTGGTTATATGGATTCTATCTCTGCCACTTTCACTGAACTTCTCTTCCCCAAATGGATCAAGTGAGATACACTCTGAGGCATGTCTAAATCTCATTTCATGGGGGAGGGGGGGAGAGGGGTAAGAGCCACAGGTTGAGGGGCCTTTGGATATGGCATCTTGCTCTTCTCAGCAGGTTGAGAAAGGGTGGAGGGAGAAACAAATATTATATCCCACCCTCTAAGTTAACTGAACACCTTTGAGGAGAAGATCTGTTCCTTTCCATGCACCTTAGTTTCTCTGGGCCACAGACTAATTCACTGTTTGATAAGAAAAATCAATTCTGTTCAAATGAATTAACTGAATGCAAAGAATCACCCTGTGGAGGAGTAGAGAGATTATGGCTGTTGACCCTGTCTGCAGTATTGATGATGCCTTCTGTACCTATGTCCTGCAGTTTACAAAGCTCTGAGGTGTATGGAATGGTTAGAGAGAGCCTACAAACTATAGATATGCAGACTCAGTTCAGCAGAGCTGATCAAAATCTAGAGGATGAAAAGTGAGGTCACTGTGAGCAACCATACTTTTCTCCTCCAGAAATAAATTTATTTCCACATTGGATATTGATGTAGGGTGTTACAAAGAAGAAAGCATAGGTCAATATCTAGAATATACTGGAATCTAGCTCTCAGCTATGGATAATCATTCAATCAACATTCCAAGGACCACAGGTTTGCCATCCTCTGGGAAAAGGCAGCCTTCTTTTGCATTATGGTGATCAACAACAATAATTAAAATTAGTTATGCTTAAATCCTTTTGAAGTCATGAGGGCAGATAAAAGGCAATTCATTTAAGTCCCATTATTTTTACAACTGTGAGTATTAATGTTTGTCACAAAAAGTCATTAGTGATATAAATAAAGAATCAAGTAGTGGCTGTAATTTTAGATTCACTTCAGAACAAGGAGTGACATTTTGATAGCTTATCTTAGGGAATCTAAAAAAAAAGTCTTTTAGCCAAGGTACAATTTAAGAATGTTTGTATGCTGCAGCATCTTCTACAGTAAGCATCATTTTTGGCTTTATTATTTATCTCTCCCCCCCCCCTCCTCCAGCAAAGCTATTAATTTTCACTTCCTTCTGCTCTACATGAGCAAGTATCCAATGACCTAAAAAAATCAGTCATGTACTGTAGATTGTGTGCTGTCAGTGTTTATGCTTGTTCTGTGCAGTTTGGAGTGATCAGGTGGTGTCAGGTTAGTTTTTCCATTGGACATTGTGTCAAGCCTGGCTTTTGAAGCAAGGTGAAGTCTCCTTTTATCAGAGCCGAAGAGAGCAGATGTGTCATTGAAGTGACTTGCTTGGTCACAGAAGGGAGCAACTGCTGTTCTTCAGGACTTAGTGACTGACCAAACTGATCTTGATTAAGTGACTGAAGCATCACAGACGTGTCCAGACTTAATTCCCTGCTTAGCTTTTATGGCAAGACTTTGATTTAGTTATGCCCATAGAAAACAAAGTGCTTCAGCTTTTAATGGCCTGTTTAACCACAGTCAAAATTATAGCATCCTTATTTGGGATGCTAATGTATCCCTCCTTGGGGTTTAGATTGTGTAAAAACTCTTGAGGGGGAAAAAAACCCCCTCTCCAATAAAATTAAATATTGGTGACTCAAAAAGGATGGTGCAAAAGTAAAGCTGTTCTTATTTATTTTTGCTTCATTCTTCTTTAATCAACCTGTATAGGAAAAAATGTGATCTACACATTCTGTTACAAATAAGAACACACAACAATCCCATATCAGCTGAACCTAAGTCAACTTAACAGGACAAAAGGGATGTTAACAATACACCTTAACTCATATACAGTGGGCTCTTGTTATCCTCTGGGGTTTGGTTCCAGGACTCTCCATGGATAACAAAATCTGTGTATGCTCAAGTCCCATTAAATATAATGGCATAACAAAATGGTGTCCCATATATAAAATGGAAAATCAAGGTTTGCTATTTGCAATTTATACTTTTTGGGAATATTTTCAAGCCATGTATGCTCAAATCCATGGATAAAAAAATCTGTGGATAAGGAGGACCAACTGTATCTTGATTCTGAATATGATCACTGGGCATGCTAACTGGAATATCTTTAAAACGAAAAGTCTGCTCTGATGTAGTTCTTTTTTTCTATGTGGAAATGGAGAAATCAGTATGTTTTCAAATCATGCAGCTGCTGATGCAGGCCTTCCCCCCTCCTTGCTGGCTTACATACGTCTGAAAACTGACTACCATGTGCTTGGAAATGAAACTGGACATTTTCTGATCTGTGTTTTTCATCTTTTGCAACCATTAAACAAAAAAGTATGTGAAGGGCTTTCTGGCTCTCCTGCAGTGGCAGTTTGTGGTTTGGTAGAGACTTTTATGACCAAGGAATTTATCACATGCACTTTTAAAACTGTTTTGGGGATGGCAATGGGATTCGCGGGGGCGAGCGAGCGTGAACGTAAGCCTCCACAAAGAGGCCCCGTTCCAGCACTTTTACCCAAGCCGTCCCTGTTCAGTGCCGGCGGGTGCCATTTAGGCCAGACAGAAGTCTTCCGAGCAGAAGATTTAACGCTTCTCGGCATGGGAACGGGGCATCTTTGTGGATGCTTGTGTGTGCAGTAAAATGCGTTCACACGTGCCCCCATGAGTCCCTTTCCTGTCCCCAAAATAGTTTTACAAGTGCATGCGATGAAGTCCCAAATGTTGAAGGCTGCAGAGGTTCAGTAGGTGCTTTGGGAGGAAGGGTCCAATGGGGACTACACTGTCTCCACTTTTCTAATAAGAATAAGAGACAATTAGTTGTTGTGTACCTTCAAGTCATTCCTGTCTTCTGGCAATCCTAAAGCAAATATATCTCAGGATTTTCTTGGTAAGATTTGTTCAGAGGGGGTCTTTTAAGGTTCAGGCCAAACTGACCTAGTGGATTTCCATGGTCCATCAGGATTCAAACTCTGGTCTCACTCCACACTCAAACTACGACACTACAGCTGCTTGGTCATGGGAAACTAGCCTGGTATAACACTCACAGTCTCATGAGGACCCTTTAATTATTACCAAAGGAAGATAAGAACCCTATGTGAAACAAAGATGGACGATTTTGTGACTGAAGGATAACTTTAGGGCTGACCAGCCCTTTTCCAAATAAGCTCATGTGCTGGAAGAAACTCAACAGATACAGAGTTTTCCTGTCTGTAACAATAGTGTGTGTATGTGTGTTTATGTATGCAATGTCAAGTTGTCTGTTCACCTATGGTGACCTTTTTCATTTCATAGAATTTTTCCGTAGGAATTATTTCAGCCAAGGAATTTTCAGTAGCATTTAAATTTTTCCCTTTTAAGTAGTAGATAAAGACATGAAAGAGATAGCCTATACAAACTGACCATCATTGGAGGGCAATAAATTTGCATAGTATATCACTCAGATGGCTGTATACTATATGGCTTTACAGGCATTGCTCGTGTGTGTGTGTGTGTGTGTGTGTGTGTGTAAACCAAGCCCTAGCTAACAAGCTGTATAAATTCACTGCAATAAGATATTCTGACATAGGTGAAAACCTTCATCTGAAAAGCCAGCTCTACAGATATAATTACGGTCCTAAATTTAATGATAATATTTAAAAACAATTGTGGCTTTATCTAGAAATACAAAGCCCCTATCCTATGTTTTCTTGGTTAAATGATGCTGCATGCATAATATCTATTAGCCTCACAATACAACTATTTAAAGAATGTCCCTTTTATTTTTCCTATCTAGAACAGGGACTGAGGATGGGGGGGGGGGGGGAGACTTGCCCAAAGCAATCTGAGCTGAAGTAAGATTTCTACATGGACCTTTTTTGCCTCACAGCTCTCACTTCTAGCCATGTTGATTTCTTTAAAGACCTTTTAAAATAATTATATCACCATCATGTTTCATGCTTTGGGATCATCTAGCTGGGAAATGAGCCTATATCTGTTGAAATGCATACCATAAACCTACTGTTCACTGTGGTAGCTGCTAATGAATTGGAGTTTGTCATGGTTGATTAAGTGGCCCACTGAAAGCCATAAGGAGGTAGCAAAGAGCTTGAACACAGAGTATACACGATTTGTAAAGTGCTGTGTGCCTGGCATGAGGCCAGTATAAGGTGCACTTACACTACTTAAGATAAGCAGAAGTAGATGGTAGGAAAAAATATCTTGACCTTTGGGCTGGTGGAATGAGGGACATTTTTCCTTCTCTCTCATTTTTGTAATGTATGTTGTCCTTCACAGATTTTTCTCATGCTACATCATTACCAAGTGTGCAGTTTCATTTGGTTTTACATTTCAAGGGTAATCTGCCCATTCACTTCCTGTATCTATCCATCATTACTTTATATCATAAAAATGACCCCTCTCTAAATGTATCTGTTTTAGTCAGCTTCCTGGCTTGTTTCTACGTGGCTATGGATTTTCCATTTTGTTTCCAGCCAGACCCCAGAAATCAAGCTGACTGAATACATAAATGCCTTTTGCTTTCCTCATGATGTTATTTTTATATTGTATTGATGCTAATGTTTTTTGATGGAGAATTCTGACAGATTACAAATTGGAATATTTTTAAAGTGGTGACTCCTTTTAGTCCACTAAGTAATAAAAATCAGCAGGAGCCAGAAGAATGGAAAGCTGTAGCAACTGCATATATGAAATATTGTCTACAAAATCTGGAAATAATTTCTTTAAAAAGAAAAGAAACAAAAACCATTTTTCAATCTGATGGGATTCTGAATAATGCAGTGCAAATAAAATATCCCTGTCATTTGTTACCTAAGTAGAACTCAAGTGCAGAAGAATGTGAGTGTGAATGTAAGCCTCATCCCTCAAAATTCCTCAATGACCAGATATCATTAATACCTTTGCATGTTTGATGTGAAGATTTTAATATGTAAAAAATGTAAGTATTTATTATTTATTTATTATTTTATTTATTTAAGGTATTTATACCCCACACTTCAGTCTTAATGGCTATCAGAGTGGCTTACAATTTTTAATTTTCATTAGACGGTTCCCTGCCCTCAGGCTTACATTCTAAAAATACATGACACAAAAGGAGAAGGGGATGGTGGTGGGGAAGGGGATGAAGTCCAGTGGTTCCTCTGTCCCTCTGAGGCCTGGACCAGGGCAGATGGCATGGAGGGAGGGCTCTCTTTCTTCAGGCATGTCCTGATGGAGCTGGGCCTGCCTCTTCACTCCCTCCCAAGCCGGAGGATGGCACTTAGCATGGAGAGAGGGTTCTTTTCTTCAGGCAAGCCCTGATGGAGCTGGGCCTGCCTCTTCACTCCCTCCCAAGCTGGAGGATGGTAGATGGCTTGGAGGGAGGGCTCTCTTTCTTCAGGCATGCCCTGATGGAGCTTCAGGCAAGCTTTCAAAGCTCCTGTGATCAGCAAAGGTACCTTACATCTCCTTATAATATTATTTTGTGCAGTTAGACATACAGCATAAGGAGAGTCTAAAACAGGGGTGGACATGCTCCAAAGCCCAGAAGCATGCACCACCAATATTTAGCTCCTCTGAAGGGACACAGAACACAATTGCCATTTTGAACAAGGACACCCCGTCAGTCCAGGTGTCTTTATGGGATCACCATAAGTTTACAGGTGATGCCAGGGCACATGTTTGTGTTTATATATATGCCCTCAATGCTCTCATCAATTTATGGCAACCCCATGAATTTCATAGGGTTTACTTAGGCAAGGAATACTTAAAAGTGGTTTTGTCAGTTCATTCTACTGAAATATTGCCTACAGCACCTGGTATTCACTTGTGGCCTCCCATCCAAATACTAACGGACAAAGTTGAACCTGCTTAGCTCACAATTTCAGGCAGGATCATTTGCCTTTGACACACGTGCACACAATTTGAATAATTGTCTTTTCCTTATTTAAAGAATGTAAAGTATAGATACTTGTTTCAGCATCTATCACACAACGATGTAATATTTGCAGGGCCAAATTCTATCCAAGCTGCTCATGTCCCCAACCATGGCCAGCTCCAATGCCAATCTTGTGTACAAAACTTAAAGTCCACAGACCAAACTAAAAGTAAATTTAAAAGACTGGAGAATCAGCCTCATCTCTGGGTTGAAAATACTGCACAATTTTCATCTGACCTTTCATCTTTTTAGACAAATACTCTCATAAGTAAGTGTGATTCCTCAAAGTTCTTTATTCCCACCATGGCATACCATGTATTTCTTCTTGGGTCTAGGAAGGAATACTGTCTGAAACTCTGGAGAGCTATCACTTCCTTTCAGAGTTAATAATACTAACTAGACCAATGGTCTGTGTGAGGTACCTTCTCCTATGCTTTTAAGTACACCTAATGGGATCTCTTCTCATCTGCTGGTAGTTGCATGGCTATGATGAAGGCAATAAGCCAACAATCTTTGAGTTAATGTTCATTGGCTTCTGCCATAGGTTCAGACCATTATCAAAGGGCAAGGGCTAAACAGTTTTTAAAGTGGACCACTAAGCTAAGCTAAATATTGACATTTTTAATCAGTTTCCAATCTATCCCTTGCTACCTGAAATCAGTATAGTGAAATCATTGGTAAACTGTTGAAGCACTGTGATTCCATTTTGATTAGCATTCTAAATATTGCTCCATTTTAATTAGCATCCTATGGAATGGTATTTAGAATTCTGAACCAGAGACCTCTTGTGTAAACTGCATGTCCCAGGGTTGCATAAGATACAGCCATGGCAGTTAAAGTAGAATCACAGTGTGGTCATTGTGTAGTCTGAAAGATCCCTGAATTATCATATACAGAGAAATATGGGGACCACAGTCAATGATTAAAATCAAGCTTTTGTCTCTCTCACACACTGAACAAGAATTAATTTATAAGAAAGTGTTCAATGCAATAGGAATGTGTTTTGTGTGCAAAAAGACGTTCTTTTTAACGCCTTGGTCTCTGAAGCAAAGAAATGTAATTTAAAATAATTTTATTCAAAAGCACAAAGATTAATAAGGTAATTCAGTATTTCAGCACTTGTAGACAAGGCAAGTACAAAAAGGTTAAATGAAAAGTAAAGAGCCAAATAAAAAAGAGCATTTCTTTAGCAACCTTGTATACATGTGCAAAATTAAATGGACAAATGAAGGGTTGTGTAATACCTTTGCAAAGTAGATTTGCGCTGCTTTTCATCCCATATCAAAGTTAACCAGAAGAGTTTTAATGCAAAAGCAAATAGCCTGGTTGAATGCAGCCATCTGCCAGCTTAATATTTTAAATTGTTTTTAATTTATGGAAGGCTTTAACATAATAAACAGTAATTTAAAGTTACTTTATTAAAGTCTTACCTTGGAGTGTGTCTTAAACAATGTTTAAAGCTTATTTAACTAAAGACCATTTCTTCTTTAGCTTTCAGAACATTCCAAAGCATTCTAACTGGCAAAACATAGACTTCTTTTGGTTCCTGTTTCAACATCTTGTCCTGCTGCCCCTACACTTCAGGCTGAACATGAAAATTAGAATTTCTCACATGGCCTACACCCCTAGGAGAGAGGAAATTAAGGTTGTTTCATGCCAGAAGCAGCTTATGCCACTGACTTTTGAGTGCTGAATTTGGCATCATCAGAGCTACTGCTAAAATTCAATAAGGAAAAGGTCCCAATTTCCTTCTGTAGAATGTGGATGGAAGGAGTGTGTGTGTGTGTGTGTGGGGGGGGGGGGAGATGTTAGTGATATTCCATGCTTGAAATCTTAGAAAGTCACTTCCAGATAGCATAGAGTTCCCAATCTGTCCAAAACATTTTTTAGGTCTTTCTGGAGGGAAAACAATGCCCAAAATAATGTCCACTTGCTGGTTTTTTTCCCCTTTTCTTTTTATGTCCCCCATGGGCTCAAAATGATCTGGACCATTATGTTAGGCATTGTTTTCCCTCCAGAAACACCTGAAAAGATTGGACAGATTGGGAACATCAAAGAGGACAATTGGGACAATATGCATCCTATGGGTTGCACTTTTCCCATAGCAATTGTACCCCATCCTAAACTGACATTGGTCCAAAACATATTGTGGAAATAATCCAGTTGGAGACCACATTAACTGCCCTGGCTCAATGCTAGGGAATTTTGGGAACTGTAGTTTTGTGAGACATCTAGCCTTCTCTGACAGCTCTGTGCCACAATTAAGTTAGAGTGGTCTCAAACAGGATTATTTCTTCAGTGTGTTTTGGACCATAGAATCTGACTAGGTTCTCCAGGATACAGATCATAGTATAATTTACTGCCTTATCATTGTGCCAACACTATTTATTTATTTATTTATTTATTTATTTATTGCAAAGTTGCTTGGAAAGAGCAACAGACTTGCAACAAGAATGTCATCAGTCACTATTTTCCAGTGTTCAGCCAGGTTGCTGAAAAATAATTTGAAACTGCAGATTACAGAACTATTAATGTACTGATCTGGGAGACCCTATTGAAATCTTAATCCCATTATTAAGAACTTTAATAACCTTGAACAGCTGATAACTTTCATCCTAACTTACTGCACAAGGTTGTTATGAAGACAAAAAGGGGGAAAATCCATTATGTGCCTGTTTAGGCTTCTTGGAGGAAACACAAAATAGGAGTGAAATAAATGCAGGAATGTAGCTACTGGACAGGGGCAAAAAGAGGACATTCCTTCTCCCTCTAAGAATTCTTCCCTCCCACATAAAATGCCAATTCATTCCGCAAATTTCCAGTACTATAGTAACTTAAAACATCCGTTGAGCATTTAGAAACAGAAAAGAATCAGGTAAACTGACCAAGCAAATACGAAAACACCAAACATAAGAGTTCTGGGTATAAATGGCTTTTAGCATCTCTCTCTGTACAGTCATCTCACCATTTGAGGACTGAAGGAAAATTTATAGGAATGTAAGAATCCTTTCTGGGTCATTTTGTCCCCCCCCCCCCAATATCTATGTCCCTAAATAAATACAATTTTATTTGTTCATAATTTGAATTACTTGAAATATAACTGGCAACTTTTACTTTATTTAATATTAAATCTGAACTGTGGTTGCTACTAAATTTATGACAGTTGATAAATAGCAAGTAAGGAGCATTTATATTGGGCACACAGATGCTCATGGCTTATGTACAAACAGTAAACACTGCTCTTTGTATATGTCATGTCTGTGAGACAAAGGGCAAGTACTGTACAAATGTCTGTAGTTATACCACTTTCTTCAGTTATTATAACGTACTAAAAGTATTTAAGTTTAAACCAGTTTTCTCAGGTCATATTGACCTAAATAAAGGGCTATATCAAAGACTCTTTCACCAGCAACATTTTGTAGACTATAGATTCCCCATCCTTACAATTCCAGAATCATACTAACATTTCCCTATAAACTGAATAAGTATATAAAGTTTAATCTTTGCAATGCTTGTTCTGAATCATTCAAAAGTCAGTTATGTGGTTTTAGGAATGAGTGTAATTGTGTATTTTTGAAAACCCATAGTATTTCTTCTTAGAAGTAAAGAACACGTCACTTATTCAGGCAACATTTAGATTTCCTTTCAGGATTATTCTTCCAGAAAATGTCCCATGACTTTTTTTACAGTAGGAAAAATCTACTTCCAACAGTCCCTTTAACCATTGTATTAATGAGGTATAGTTGCTGCAGGGTCTCATTTCCAAATATATCCAGATGGCTGGCTAAGTATCTGGCCTAATTGTTTCAAGATACAACTGCTAGCTTCTTTGGCTTTTTTCCCTCCCTCCCCCTTCATTAATTTGTTGCATAATTATTGGGAGACTAATTGCCTGTCCTCTAAACTATACCTCACCTGATCTATGTTTGCTAATAAAGGCATCTGGTGCTGGAATTTAGGCCTTCCTAACCCCACATCACTTCTGCCTCTCAGGCAGTAATATATTTCATTAGTGGTATCATTGTACCATGGACCTGCTCCAGAGTCTGATGGTGAGAATTCAAGATCCTAGAAAGCTTTAAGAGTAACAACAACAGCAACATCACAAAGCCTTTACCACCCTTAAAGTCACTCTATTCCTTCAGGTACTTCGCTGTTCAGACTTAACAGTGTCCATCTTAGACAATAATATTTAGCTCTTGTCTTCTAGATTGTCAGACTGGGTGCAACATCCAATTGTGTGATGAAGCATGCTCCCTCATTCAAAGGCAGAGCCTTGTTAAAGTAACATTCATCATTGCTACATCCCTAGTCTGATGTTCTTGAAAGCCTTTTCACACTACACAGTTTTAATATTGTGATTCCACTTTAAGGCCATGGCTGCACCGTATGGAATCCTGGGGTCTGTAGCTTTGGGAGGGATACTTAATGTTCTTAGCCAGAAAGCTCCTCTAATCCCAGGATCCCATAGGATGTAGCCATAAGTGGAAGCTGCATAGTGTGAAAAGCCTTCAGATTAATGGTTGTAGGTGTCAGCAAATGTTGCTTTGCAGATTGGAACACTTGTGGCAAGAAGCCAGTTGTCAGAAACTGGGCCTTTTGCTGATCTTCTCTGCCTTGCTACTTTTAAGGGGAGAGATGTAGCTCGTCTTTTCTGTGATTTGATGTGCTCTTTTGTTCCTTTCTCCTTGTCTGGCTCTACTCATACCTGAAGGTAGAAATGTACTTTCATCTGCACAAATGTTTTTGTTTTATTTTAAAGATAGCTCTTACTTTGTCCCTCCCCCAAACCTCCATTTTTTTCTGCACTTTAAAAATGTTCTAGGAGCTGACCTGTTTTGTGGTGATACTGGAAAATTAGGTAGTCAATATATCCCTTGACCTTTTCTTCTCTCTTTCACTTGTTCCCTTAAGTCATTCTAACCCAAGCTTTTGGCTTCTAGATGGGTCTGCATCTCCCATCATTTCCATACAGAACAGCCAGTTGCCATGGTGGCAGGAGATGATGAAAGTTGTGGGCCAACACATCTGGAGGGCATCAGAAACATTGCTTTAAGAGAAGTACTGTGATCTAGGCCTGCATTTAAATGTGAAGAACAAGGGAGAGCAGAAGAGCAAAGGCATGGCCTTTCTCTTTCCATTTCCTCATATAGTTTCATTTACTGTACATTATATTTTATATCCCACTGTTTGATTTTCTAAATTATTATTCTTTGCACTTAAATTAAGGAAAACAAGGTATTTTGCATGTGGTTTTAAAGCTGTCATTTGCCAGAAATAGATGAACATCAAAGCAAATCAGCTTTTTCATTCATGGCTCTTAACTTGTCTCCTTGTTTCACATTGCTGCTAGTATTCTAATAAAGAGTACTCAATTTTGATCAAAATCGTAGCATACATCTATCAGATTTATAGGTTTTGGATGATTGTGTGCATTACTCTATGATATCCTTAGAGAACATTTACCATTACAAGGGCTGTTGAACCTAGTTTCACAATTTGACATGGGTTTATATGACTCCATTGACCTTGAAGTATGGCATGAAACTAAAGTAACATACAGAAGAAAATCATTTTTTTGAGTAAGCAGGCAAACATAATAGGCTATAATCCGCAAACCTCTTATTTGAAAGTAGTCTGGCAGACTTTGTGGGATTTCCTATCATAAAGTAATTTCAGAGTGGCAGCTGTAACCTTTCAGATTGCTCACTCACTTATTCTGATGATAAAGGGTATCTCTCTGGATAGTGGCAATATCTTCCAATCTGGCTCCTATAAAATACCTTAGCTTCAGGGGAGAGAGATCAGTTGAAAAAGAATTCAGTCACAGGCCCAGAGCAATTTTCATTACAATGCCAGTCATAAGGTACTAGTCACCATATTAGTTCAAATGCAATCATGTGGAACTTTTTTTTCCCCTAAGAAAAAATTGCAGATAATTGCAGCTTAAGCTTCTTTGGTGAAAATCGCTTTGTACTAGTAGACTCTAAGTGCCACTGACATACATTCAGGCATATCAGAAATCATGATGCACTTGTATAATAATACAAATAGTACCAACCACAGTATACCTGGAATTTTTTCTGTTCTAAATAATAATAATACTATATTATTATTATTATTATTATTATTATTATTATTATTTACAATGACTCCTCTCCCACAGGATCAAGGCAGCTTACAATAACAGATAAAATACAATATAAAATACAACATATATTAAAATACATTCCATCGATCCCCCCCAACTATATTATAATAAAATAACATAAACAATTAAAACAATTTAAACAGATAAACATCAAGCAAGTCAGAGACAAAGGGATGGATATAATATGTATATGGAATGGAACAATAAAGTGAATGTTTAGCATTGCTTCTGGCAAATCCTATTGTAGCATTTTTATTGTTTATTGCCAATGTTTTATCCTAGGGATATACCAGGACATCATGCAAGAGGCATGGCTAGAATATGCCACAAATAAAATAAAATAGTAAACCATCATAAAACAAACATGCCATAGGAATAAAACAACAACAACAACAGAGCACAGTACATATAAAGCAGCTTTACAACAAGGACATTTTAACTTGACACATGAGAGTGTCAGTTGAACTTATATGGGTTGGAGCACTACCACACATTCTAGAGATGGAGTTCAATAAACATCTAATTCTAGGTATGAATGAATAAGAATTAAAATGGGAAAGAGGTATCCAGATTTTTTTTTAAACTGTAACTTAGTTGCAATGTCAAAATGTCAGTATTCACCATGTGGAATTGTTATAAGGATTGAGCATCTTTTATCAGAAATTCCTGGGAACAGAAGCATTTTGGATTTTGGGGTTTGGGGGCTAGATTTTGGAATACCTGTATTTTCATAGCTGTCTGTCTGTCTGTCTGTCTGTCTAGAGAGAGAGAGAGAGAGAGAGAGAGATCTTGGAGATAGGACCAATGTCTAAACACAACATTCATTTATGTTTCATATATACCTTATACACATAGCCTGGAGGCATACATATATACAATATTTTAAAATTTCGTACCTGAAGCAAAGTATTTGTACAATGAACCATCAAAAAGCAAAAGTGTCAGTATCTTAGCCATGAAAACAGGTTTTTGAGTATTTTGGAATTCCAGATAAGGGAGACGCAGCCTGTACTTTTAAGAAAGAAAGACCACGACTGTGGAGTTTATCACATGAAGGGAATTGTAAGTATAATCCAATGGTAATATGAATGCAATCATGGGGTTTTGCGTGATTGTGTGAAAGCTAATCAAACACATTTTCGGGCAAAGGGAAGTCCTTCCAAACGCAATCATGGGGTTTCGCGTGATTGCGTGAGAAACTATCACACACCATTTTGGGCACTGAGAGGTAATTTTGGGCAGTTCTGAACGCAATGCAGTGTCAATATGCAATCAAGTAAATTCGCTGAACTAGCTAATTTACTCAATTCCGAACTGGCCTCACTTCCATTTCTTTCAAAATTGAGAGAAATTCCCCCATGTGATAAACTCCTGTGACTCCCCAGAACAGCTAAAGTTGAATGGATATGTCTGTGGGCATCCACAATGTAGTGAATGCAGTGATAGCCACAAAATGCTCCATGTATTATTTAGTTTATTAAAATATCACACATTTCTATTGAAAAATCATAGGTAGCTCTATTTTGGTACAAACTTTTTTTTTTCTTTTTGGCTCTGATTGTATGCCATTATTTTTATCTGGTTGTGTTTTAGTAGCGCTTCTGGAAATGAGGCCCTGTCAGAAGATGGGCAGGGCTGACAGGTGTTCAAAGTGATTGACAAGGACTGCTTCAACAATACAATAAGCTCCAGAAACTGCTTCAGGTGGCAAAAATCAATGCCATTATTTGATGTAGGAAATAAAAGTGGCAAAGATGGCTAAACAAGGTATAAAATCAGAGAAGAAGTCAAAATATAACCAGGCTGATCTAAGAATAGTGTGTAAGGTGGACCGCTGACATCCTCATGTACCTGGCAGATAATATCCTCCAAATGTGTCATCCTACATTTTTAGCTATATTTAAAATGCCAGTTTTCTCTCTCCTTACTTTGCCCTTTTGCCTTCAACTTACTTCAGTTGCTGCAAACTGGTTTGCATTCAATTAATTCATTAGGAGAGGAGGAGAGGAGAGGCAGAATCTTGTCTTTCCCAGCAAGCTCATGCAAAGCAAACTGCTGCAGCCTTTTCTAGCTTGTGCATTCTTTTTTATTAATAACTTTTGCCATCTTTACCACACTCAGATGTACTTGATCACATGCCATCTTTGTTTCAACCCTAGAAATGTTGGAGGATAAGAATTCATGTTGGTGAATTACATGTGTAACTAATTTTATGGATCATGATCATTTGAGATTTATGTGGGGACACAAGTACAGTGCTTTTGGCTCCAAGAGATATTCATCTTTCTCATTTGGCTGTCCATCACCACTCTCTAAATATGCCAAGAGTAACAAGAGGAAGCAGAAGGAACAGCAGTACCCTTTTGTCTGCTTTCTTGGATGTGGTTCAGACTGGGCCAAAATGAATGGAATATTAGATTAGTGCTAGTTTAATGACAGTTGCCAGAAGATAGACATTTCTTTCTGAACACCTTGTCTCAAATCCCTGGACAATTTTAGGTTGTACCTGTATATGGCACTGGTTAATAAGTTCAAAACCCCAACTGGTATCTGCACCTTATTAATTATGTTTGGGATTCCATGTTAACTTGATAACCACAGGCTTATTCAATACCTGGATTCATATAAAACCTTTCCAACAGCTGTTAATATTTTCAGATTCTTAATTATTTTGGTACTTTGATTTATTTCATAAAACAAGTGATAGAATATTGAACCTGTGTAATGCTACACATTTGATGCCCTGTGTAATATATGTAATATACTTATAAAATGATGACAAAATCTGAGTTTCAGTCCCTTTGATTACCATATTAGAGAGTTGTTCTTAAAGAAAGTGATAAGCAAATGCTGAAAATTAACACTGTTTGGAACAGCAATATCAATTCTGTAGGTAATTAAAGCATGTTTTATGAAAGAATTTAATTACCTAGATTTAATTTTGCGTGCCTGGTGGTGCAGGAAACCTTTATACTGGATTCATTATGCCGAATATTAAGTTTTATGTTGTATGTATTGTTTTTTTCCTCATTATTCTTTCTGGTTGAATCCCGTATACAAGAGACTTAGAAGCTGTGACACACTAAATAAACATTTCATTCTTATTTCTAGTGCATTATTATACCTTTGATGCCTCAGTAATATATCTAAGGATTACCTCAGCTCAGTGATCTTGTCTTTCATTAGGACTTCATAGATCTGCATTTTTCTGTGTACTAAAATGGTAAATTCATTTTATTCCTTAGTTCTAGGAAAATATATGTACATGTGTTTTCAGTAAATATTTGTGATGTTAATTTCTTGTCTTTCAGTTTTCAGACAGTCCCAGAAAAGCTTTCAGTCTTACAAGAAAATGATAAAATACAATAGTGCTGTACATGCTAATGTATATATCACATCCACAATATTTATTTTGGCAGGCTGGTAAAATTTAGGCTCGATGGTGCTATTAGGTGACTTTTTTTGCTGGGTTGAGGGATCAAACCCAAAGAAAACACATTAGGGGTTGCTTGTTAACCTGGCAAACTTGGAGAAACAGGTTTTCAGTTGGGGGTTTGGGGGGTTTCATTTTGTATTTCATTTTGTATTTAGATTTTGGCCTGTTTCAGCTGGTGTTCTTGAGCCATGTCCCAAATGGATCCATATTAGATTACTGGACTGTATTCCTTGTGAATTTATGTTTAAAGATGTTTTCTTCATCCTAGGATGTGGCAGCAAGAGGGGGTTCATCTACACCAGTCAGAATACTCTGTGCTTCTCCTGGAGTATTCTGGGCCCAAAACTGCCCCAAATTCCCCCATTACCTTTGCACTCTGAAATAAAGCTGGGTAACTGTCTACACATGCATCCCACTGTGCTGCCTGGTACTGACACCACTGGTGCAAGTCTCTCCGTCTGAGTTCAGAAATGAGGTTTCCAGAAGCATCAGCATCAGGAAAGATTCATGTGTAAAAAGCTTCCCAGCATTGCTGCAGAGTACTCCAGATTTTCCTACAAAATTCAGAGCAAATGGTGAGTTTTTAAAATCCAATTTAGTCAGGGGATAGGACAGATATAGTGTGGAACTGGCCTTCCCTCATGAAGACAGTCTGCACTCGAATCAGGGCTTTGGCCCTGCATCATGTAGACAGGTTGCAGTAAGAAAGGGGGGAAACCAGTATAATTGGTCATGTAGACATGTCCAATGTTAGCAGCTATTCAGCACCGATATAAATCTTCACTTATTTCATCCCTACATACAAGGACAAATTTCATTGATTTTTTCCTCCCTACTGCATGTGAATATGAGGGTTTCTGTTTAATTTTTTTGTGCTATTTGTACTACAGGACTTTATTTTAGAAAATATGTATTTTAAAAAAGCACAGGTAGTTTTTTGTATGTACACAGAACATTTTCTTGTTTTATAGCACAAAAATATTATTTCACTTACTTGTGAGAACATTGCTGAAGCTATTTTTTCTTGTATGTGGGAAGTAAATAATCAAATATTACTTTTAATGCTGAAAATATTATTTCTACTCAAAGAAGAAGGTTAGTTTTTATGCAGAAAGTACTGTTTTTTCATAGTTAATAGAAATCTGTAAAATATGAAGAAAGACACTGATTCCTGCATAAAGCATTTTTGTGTACGAAGGGGAGAAAACATTTATTTTCTTACACAAAAATTACATTTTTGGACAGGAGCCACCATATTTTGTGCAAAGAACACTGCCTCCTGAAATGCACTGAATGGGTCTTAGAGGAATCAAACCCAAACTCTGCCTAAAAGCAAAGATGATTAATTTGATATTGTCTTGTTTTGGACATAGCATGAGATGATATGTATCACTGGAAAAGGCAATATTTGGTAGAGTGGGAGGCTGTAGGAAAGAGGGAGGCTGTAATACAGGTGGTTTGATTCAATCAAGCAAACCATGTCCCTGAGTTTGCAAGACTTTAGGACCTAATGGCAAATAGAAACCACAAAAATTGTCTCCTGTCCCCTTTTTGTGGAAAAAAAATGCATCGTCAACCCCCAAAACAGCCATTTGTTCTCTCTTAGGTCCAGGAGAAAATCCCTTCTTCACATCTAACCTAGTATTTTGCTAGGATAAGAGAAATTATCTTCATAATGATCACACCCAAATTATGGAGTTTACCGTGTTCTCATGAAGTTTGTTTGTTCCTTTCTTTTCCCTCCTGGTTTAATTTAACCATAACGACAATTCTGACTTGGTTGTTAAGTTGTGCCAATGGGATTTTCTATGCTGAGCCCTGTTTATGATCTTCTACCAGTAAAACCTTAAAAGATATTGTTATCTTATGGCAGACAGTTCTGTTGTAATAGTCAAACTATCCTGAATAATGTTAATCCATTACAAAAGGACATAAATTGTTCAAGCTATAACTATCATAGTAGTGTTTGCAAAGCTGACACTGGAGTTGCTTGAAATTTTCATTTCTACATAGAATGCACTGATCCACATCTGTTGTAATAATATGCACTTGAGAAATTAGATATTTACAAGTTTTCACACTTCTCTGAAACAACAGTGCAGTTCTTGGCACCATAAACATTTCAGATCTTTACAGTATACTCAGAAAGTGTCCACAGAAATTATTCCTTTCAATCCATATGCATTTTTAGAAAAATAGCCATCAAAACATATTTGGAGAGGATTTTTTTTAAAAAAATGCATTAATGTGGAAATAAAATTAAATAGAACAATGGGTCGAAAGCATCCAAAAGTTATGTGGATTGAGAAAACTTAGATTGGCCTCTTTATTTGGTCCCTGATTCTCCTAAAGGACTCTTATTTTCTGTACTGTCAGTATAATTATTTGTGTTACAGTGAATGAATGCAAATAATTTGCCGTAAATCATAAGAACTCTCCAGCAAGCACTTCATTATTCAATCTGCCACATCAGAGATAAACCTTTGTATCTCTAATCATCTTGACAATTTATCATCTTGTGAATATATGGTAATAAATATCCCCATACAGTCATTAGATATCTTTGGATGCTATCCTTGAATCATTCCAAAGGAAGAAGTATGCATTCATGGTAATGGCAAATATCTGCTTTGTGCTGTAGCTGAATAAAGCTTTGCAAAGAAGTATTTTCATTTTTATTTTATGTTGTTTGTTATATGTTCTGTGGTTATTTGTGTAGGAATATGGGACTATACAAGACTATTTCAAATCTGCCAGATCCTAGCCACAAATCAATACATGTGAAATTGATGTTATGGATAGGTAAAAGATTTAAATATTATACTTGAAGATTTTACTTTCTGCATTTTAAAAGTAAATTCCATACCAAAAATTTACGGAAGATATCAGCTTTTCATTAAAAGCACTGATCTATTTGCCTTCTTCATTTTCAGCTGTCTTGCTGCTGCATGTCATTGGACTGCTTAAGTGTTCTGATTACAAGATGATAGTTCTGATGTTTACGACTATGACTCCAGTCAGACATAACAATAAATTATGGATTATTATTAGATTTATAAACCTCAGATTGACCAGCTTCCAACTTCCTTCTCTTTTCATGCAGTTATCAAAAGTCTGAAAGCTTTCATTTCCATTTTTACTGACAATTACCTCTGATTGGCATTATGTCTGAAGAAATAATGTTCTGTACAATGTTGTGGTTAGTCTTAACTGTTTAACTAACTTAACTAGCCTTAACTATAACACAACGAAACCATGTTTTATTTCAAGTCAGCTTATTTCAATAAACCATTGCTGAAATTATCCACAGCTCATGGTTTAGATTAATTGTGGGAAAGCAACCCATGGGTTTCCTATGGCTCTCAAGTTTCCCAGACCCTCATATTTTAGTATTTTTAAATTAAAAATATATATATATGGAAGAGTACCACATGCTCTCTGAGTGTCATGGGGTGAAATATTGTCACGTTTGAGGAAGACAAACCTCCTTTAGGTCAAAAAGGGCCTTTTTCCTCAAACTAGAAATTATTTCTAGCCACTTCCTGGTTGGGGGGGGGACCTCTTTTACATCTAAAATAGGCTAGTGTCCCTAAAACTACATGTAATTGTAACAAATACAAAGTATATGCACTTGTAGAAGACACAAAATTTTTCAAGCAAGACAGACATTTTTCCACAAAAAATATGGGTAGTGTAGGGTCATTGGAATAATGTGCAACTTTCCAACACCCAACTTTGTTGAATTAGTTGTGTTAGCAATGAGTAACTGCTGGTTTTTGGGGGTTTTTTGTGTTTTTTTTTTGTTTTGTTTTTTAAAGGATATTATCATCTGTGACTGCAAGGACACATAATGAATGTCCAGTGTCTGTCATCAGTACTGGATTAGATAAGAGAAGGCAAACTGAACATTAATCATAACAAAACAGAACTGTGCTTGTTAAAACAGGTTACACACCTCCTGAAAACACAGGTTCACTGTTTGGGTGTACTCCTGGACTCAGCTTTGAAGCTATATGCCCAGGTTTCTGCAGTGGCCAGGAGTGCTTTTGAGCATTTAAAGCCTGTACCATACCTTTAGATGCCGGATCTGGTGACGGTAATACATGTCTTAGTTATGTCTCATGTGGACTACTACAGCATACTTTGGAAAGTGTTTGGAAACTTCAGCTGGTCTAAAGAGTGTGCAGCCAGACCATTAACCGAGGCAGGTTACAGACCATACTATGCCCCTGTTGAAACAGCTCCATGGGCTGCCAGTATATTTCTGGGCATAATTCAAAGTGCTGGTTATGACCTATAAAGCCCGGCATCACTCAGGTTCAAACTCTTTGGCAGACTGTATCTCCATTCATGAGCCAGTCCAAGCTCTATGATAATCAGAAGAGGCCCTTTCCTCAGTCCTACCACCATCGCAAGCACAGTTGAGGGCTTCCTTGACAGCTGCCCCAAACTCTTGAAGCCTTTTTCAAGGAAGGACTGAATGGTCTCCTCTTTGTTGTCCTGGTGAAAACATTTTTATTCAGACAGGCTTGTAAAACAGAAAGGCTTTTAAAACAGAAAGTTTTGAAAGAATGGGCTAGGGGATGCCACATTGTTTTAATTGAGTTATTTTAAGAGAGCTTTTATCTTTTTAATTGTATTTTATTATGTTATTGAATGGCTGGTTTTCATACTGAAAATAGCTTAATTCTGTTTTAAAGGTCTCTTTTTGTATGTTTTAATAGTATTATTGTACTGTTCTTTTCGGTTGTGAGCCATTTTGAGTGTCAATTTTGGGGAAAAGCAGGATTGTGGGATAGTGATTTCATCATTAGACTACGACTCTGGAGATCAGGTTTGATTCCCAGCTTGGCCATGAAGCTCTTGGGCAGTTCAACACTCTCTCGGCCTCAGGAGAAGACAATGGCAAGATTCCTCTGAACAAATCTTGCCAAAAAAAACCCATAAGTTCATATTCGAGTCACAATAAATTGGAAACAACTTGAAGATACAGAACACACACACACAAACCACACACACACACACACACACACAGACAGAAAACAGACTCTTGACTCCATATTAATAGATCCAACCTCACTAATCCCACTAATTTCAAAGCATATTACTTACTGAACCAGGGTGTCTGGAAAGCTGAATGGGAGAAATGGGGAAGGACATAATTGTTTAATGCCTGTAAGGCTGCTTGAGGGCTAAGGAAACAAACTAACCCTGCTCCCCTGACACACGCCATTCCATCTCATATCATAGGCTATGAACAATGTCATAACCCAGTGTTATAATGCTATTATTCCACTTTAAGTGCTCCTGTGGAATCCTGGGATTTGCAGTTTAGGGAAGGTCATTTTGTATTCTCAGCCAGAGAGCTCTTAGGACTCACAAAACTACAAACCAGAGAATTCCAAGGGATGCAGCCATAGCAGTTAATCTGGATTAATAGCAGTATAACAATGCAGTGTGGTATTGTTCTATTTAACACTGCATTATTATAGCATTCTTGGCCAAAACAGATGGGCAGGAAAAAGCAACTCAATCCTGATTTTTCCAAAAGCAGGTTAAATGCCACTGCTCCTAAGGCAGGCTGAATAAGCATGGGCCAACCTCCGCTGGGTAATTTGTTTTGTTGTCACCTCACCATACATGCATACCATCACACCAACATATCACTTGCAATCTCCAAGTACTTCCTGCATTTGCCCAAATGCCATCCCATTGATTGGCCACCCCTTAATCGTCCACATAGTCACATGCGCAGTGCTCTGCCAGTACAGGGCATTGGTGGGCAAATGATACACTGGCAAAGCACAACCATAAAGCACCCCCCATACATCTTCCCTTTACCCACCTCACCCCATGCTACCCCCCCCCCCCATTGGACTCTCTAGTTTTTGTATGTTGTAATTACATTTATTAGACTTGTCACACTTCCATTGCTTTGCTTTGCTGCAGCCCCACACTCACTTTAGGAGTGAAGATGTGCATTGGACTATCCTGTCTTATTTTTACACTGGATTTTAGCCTTGAGGTGCAACTTTGGTCCAGTTTCCAGTCACTTTTGAGGTGTGCATCATCTAAATGTCTTGCTATCAAAACATCTGGGAACTGCTATATTTTTGCCCCTATGATTCCACTTTACCCTTATAATTCAGCTTTAACCGATGCAGCAACATCCTATGGAAGTAGCCTGGAGAGGTATTAGGACCTTCTGACTGACAATTCTAAATACTTTTCCCTGCAAATCTTAGGATATCATATGATGTAATCTTGGCAGTTAAAGTGAAATCATAGTGCTATAATTGTGATATGATTTATAAGAATAAATAAGAATCTCAAGACTCTTTTTTCCTCCTTCCTTTCCCCTTCTCTTCTATTCCTTTGGTGGGTTTGGTGGGTTTATCTCACTCTTCCAGACAACAAGTATATATGAAACCAATTAGATCTATCTAACAACAGAGCAGTGTGATGCATGTGTTACAGTTCTCATCCTCCTTCTCCTTAGGCCTTCCAGTCTTATTGAATGCCAAAGGAATAAACATCAATTCTAACTAATTCTAATGTTTTAAGACTATTACAGTAATTAAAGCATAGGATTAACTTCTGTGTCGATCATAACATCCATGAGTTAGGACAAATGCAGTTAATAACTTAATGAGTTAACGGTTGGATTATTTCCAAACTCTGATAAAGATAAACAAGACTTTACCCTTATGCATGAACTGAGTCAATGACTCAAAGCTTTTATGTCTCATTCTCTCTCTAGTGTGGTATAGTAAAGATAATGGGTAGCTACAAGTTTGTTGTTGCGGCTGTTTTCCTGAATGGAATGTGATTGTATTTTAGTATCCTTTTCTAAGTAAAGGGAATTTTTTAACTTAACATTTTGAATTTACTTTTAAGCCAAATAGCATTCTACTAACAAGCAGAGTGCAGTGATTTCATGCCATTTGTAGTCTATTCATATTTTGCACATTTTTTTAGAATTCTACTATCAATTACCAACTACCAATTACCAACTACTAATTAGAGTTTTAATTCTATTCTGTAATATTTATATGGCAATGGTGTTGCCTTTTATTAGATGTTCACACACCAAGTGTTTTGGGGGCTGTACAGTCCTGCACTTTATGCCAGCCTGTGTGTGTGGGGAGGGCTGAGCGACTGGATGCTCTGAGCCCCCACCGTTGCCACCCAGGCACCATCTTGGTGTGCACCCATCCACATCCACATGATGACACTACCTGTGCACAGTGCCCAAACGGGTGCTTATGATGTCCCTTCTAGGAAGCTGCTTGCAGCAGCTTGTTTTTGCTCCTTAGAGAGAGTGTATTAGTGCCACTGTGTACGGCTGTTGCGGCACTGATCTGGGGAAAACAAGGCAGCATCTAGCTGCCTATCTGTACAGTCCCTTATTCTGCCTTTAGTTCCTTTTAAAACTTACTAGAGATTTCATTAGCATATGGAAAGCTGTGTGGGGGGGCAGGGGGTTACATGTTATTTAAAAGAAGTGAAATTATCTTTTTCTGCATTGTGGCTAATGCCAAAAAAAAGCTTTCATTGCTTGTACAAGGATAATATTGTTCGCTTTTGATGACTCAAAACTAAATTGATTTTCAAGCTGATGGCAAAGCTGGCTGAAGGTGAGATGCATAACATGCAAATTCCTTCCATCTGCTTCTATGGATTTGGGAGTTATTTACTTTGCTGCTCTGATGATGAGGTGCAACAACAGCAGGTCCTCTTTATACAAGTTCTAATTATAGTAATTGTTTGGATATAAGAGTCTCAGGTAATACACACTTACAGATTGTTTGTCCTTGTGTTATATTCCTAATTACTTTAAGAATCTTACATATTCCATTCATCACCCATATCCTGGCATGTTAAATTCTTCAAAACCAGACATGAAGCTCTCTTAATATATCTTGTAGCACAGTTTGTTTCATACTTAAATTAGAGAATATTTGGGGGGGGGGGTGAATTTGATTCACCTGTTTTACCAAGCTCAGACACGTTTCTTCTTTTCTGAAAGTTAATTATTTTCCTAACCACTAAAGGTGATTTTTACATAAATCACACCAAAAGGTATTAACACACTGTGTTAAGGATTAAAATTGATTTGCTACAGTTACTGATGGTCCAAAGGAACAAGGTTTAAAACTGAAGAAGCTATTAGTGCATTCAATTTGAGTTTTCAGTACTATGTTGAAAGGTTTAAGTATGATTAACATTACAGCTCAGCAAACCAAGGTTATTTAGTTTTAAAAACTGCAAGCATGTAGAGCAGCAGTGATGAACAGATATAAGAACAAAATAACCTTATATACAGATAAGACTGCTGAAGGGCCTTATCCTGTTCCTGTTGTTTTTCAAGATAAGGGTTTCAATGTCAAGCACCAAACGAATAATGGAACAGGCAGTCCAAAGTGGAGCACAACGGTTTTTGAAAGATGAAAGGTAAAAGGGTTGCCTTGACATGGTAGATTCATATCTCATCTCAGAGGAGATATTTCTCACACTAGGTTTTTTGTAACATGGATAATCATGTCAGAAAAAGTTTGTATAAAATGTTAGGAAAATTACTCAATTGATTTTCTGCCAGCATGACCATTGGAAAGATGAACTATCATTTGGGGGGCGGGTGGGGGGGGGGGGTCATTGGACAGTCTGTATTTCTATCAACAATTCTTCAGTGGTTGTTTTAATAAAGAGATGCATTCTAAAGTACTTTAGTCATTGAAATGTTATAGGAAGTGCACCCTTTTATTCCAGTGATATGTATGATGCACTGTATGAAAAGATTCCTGAAGGCCTTGTCCTGGATGCCACTTCGTTGCACAATACATCTTAGTGTCATATTTCTGGTTAACACATTTTATTTATTTATTTATTTATTTTATATAGCGCTGTAAATTTACACAGTGCTCTACATACAATCTTATAATTAGATGGATCCCTGCCATCAGGCTTACAATCTAAAAGAGACAACACAAAAGGAAAAGGGGAAGGTGGTGGGAAGGGGATGAGGTCTAGTGGTTCTTCTCTCCCTCTGGAGCCTGGACCAAGGCAGATGGACTGGAGTGAGGGCACGGCTTCTTAATACATAGTTAAAAGGAGGCATTCTGGGACAGATAGCACAATCCTGGAATGCTTCCATAAACAATATAGTCTTTTATTTAATTTTGAAACTGGTTAGAGAGATGATGAGGCGTGCACGTGGGGGAAGAAGGTTCCAGGAGTGAGGGACAGCAAGTGAGAAGGGATGAATCTGGGATGGGGCAGTGGAAATCCTCGGCTGGGACAGGAGACCTTGACTACCAGAGCGGAGGATACAAGTAGGAATGTAAGGAGAAAGAAGTACAGATAAGTAAGGAGGGGCCAGTCCATGGAGAGCTTTGAAGGTCAACAACAAAAGCTTGTACTGGATGCAGAAGGGGAAGGGGAGCCAATAAAGGAGGGATAAAAGAGGAGAAACATGGTCAAAGCGGCGAGCAGATGTGATAATGTGTGCAGCTGAGTTCTGGACAGAAATTAAAGGATGGAGGTGAGAGAGAAGAAGCCCTGTCAGAAGAAGGTTACAATAATCTAGTTGTGAAACTACTAGGGCATGGACCAGAGTCTTGGCAGTGGAGGCTGAGAGGAATGGACAGATTTTAGCAATGTTGTAAAGAGAGAATCCACAGGTCTTGATGGTAGCCTGAATCTGGGGAATAAACGACAGAGAGGAATTAAAAAATGAAGCCAAGACTGCGGGTTTGCTGAACCGGTTGAACAGAAGTGCCATCAACAGAAACAGAAAAGGAGTATTGAAGGGTGGGATTAGGTGGGAAGATGAGATGCTGTGTCTTAGACATGTTGAGCTTCAAGCACCATATAAGAATTTAACACATTTAAAGGAGTTGTTACAGAAATTAAACAAGTTTGTTTGACTTCATTGTGGGTTATTGTTTGTTTGTTTGTTTGTTTGCAGTTAACTGTCTGGGGATAGTTCACTAAATGTAAATATCTTAAGATTCAATTACAGCACTTTGGTCTTGTTGATCACTGGAAAGATGCAGAGACATTGCATATGACTTGGTGTATGACACTATAATCTTGGAATTTTTAGTAAGTCACAAGAAGATGAAGAACATGACAGGAACATAGTCTAAAAAGGATCAAAATTGGAACCATTTTCCTATAGTGCAACCCTCTACTCAGAAGTCAGCACTGTTAGTAGATTACCACACAAAACTTTTATAGTTAGTTCTGTTGTTCCATTTTAACTATTCTGATTGTCTCTTGTAGCATTGTAGGGTTTGTAGTTCATTGAGGACTAAGAGCTCCCTGGCTGAGAATTTTAAATACTTTCCCCTAAATTGTAAATCTCAGAATGCAACAGGAGGAGCCAGGGTAGTAAAAGATGAATAGCAACACTGTAAGAGTGTAGTGCAGTAATCTCATTATTTCAGTAGGACTTTTAACTCTGTATAGATTTGTAACCTGCTTAGCACATATTTACAGCAGTCTCTTGATAACTGCAGACTTGCCATCCACAGATTTAACCATCCACACTCAGCAAGCTCCGCTGCTTTCAATAGGGGCATGTGCATGCAGCTGCATTAACAGCCACAAGCATGTCACACATGCTATTGAGATCAATCAGACTTGAGGTCCCATGTTTTTCTTTATCCATGGGGGGGAGGAGATCCCCTGTGGATACAAAGAGTGGACTGTAATTGCCTTCTTTTACATCTTCAATTGCTTCTAGAAAAGGCATTATTTTGGAAATGAAATAGTTCCTTCAGATACAGCCACTATCATTTCTGCTATGAATTATAATAGGATTGATGCTCTGAAATGACAGACAAGGGGACTTCCCTTCTTCCCTGCAGTGTGCCACAGAGTTTGGAAACCTACTTGATCAGTTTCAGTACTGATGCAGGTTGTCATGTCCTCCACAGATGAGGAAGGGAAAGAGAACAGCCAAAGTAGCACTTGGTACCAGAGGAGGCTGGCAGAACATCTCTGGAACTACTGAAAGGAGTAGCCAGACTATATAGACAAATAGCTCCTGAAGCTCCTTAAGAGCAGGAATGGGATACTGAGCTGCTTCGCCCTTTGGAATGTCACACTAAAATGCTAAGTTACAAAAGAGCAGGAAAGCCTAACCAACTTTAAAAGGAAGAAGCTGAGGTCAGCTGTACTGATTTGACAGCCAATAATAAATCAACATGATCAAGGCCATACCTTTGCTGTGAAAAATGGTCCCTAAGCCTTTATCTTGCTTTGGTTGGTGGTCCTTGTTTCATTGGTTTCTGGACTTGCTTGTACTTTGGATTACTCTCTCTAGTTACCTCCTGATTGGCATTGGGCCTTACTAGCCTGCATTTCATGCCTAGACCCCAAATTACTTTGATCAGACTTTTGCTATCTCTGACTTTCTGTATATGATTGGCATGTAGAGAGATCTTATAGCATCTTTGAGATTAACCAAAAGAAAGAAGTTGGCAGCATGACTTTTTGTAGACTTAAGTCTAGTTTCTCAAATGGATTTGGTTTGTGTGTATGTTGTTGCACTCACTTGGTTTCTTCCCTGTCTATTTTTGCGGAATATGTGTGCTTAAACATGAGAGGGCACTCTGGCAAAAATGGGAAATTCTGTGGCATTTGTTCATATTTGTTTATATTTGTCCATGACTAAAGAATCCAGTTGCTTAAGAATTCAATGTGTTTATTGCATCTGTAACCTATTGATCATTTTTTTTAATAATGTATTTCTGATTTAATCCCTGGAATGAAACATTCATATGAAATATTGTGAAAGACTGTGTGATAAGTGAATGAATTAATAACATAAAAATAGGGATGGTGAATCAGACCCAGGGTTTACCCAGTGAACCACTCTGATCCCATCATGTCTCAATAGGTATTTATCGGAAGCCCATAAAGAGTTCATGAATATAGTAGCACCTTCTTGCTCATGTTTCCCCAGCAGCTGTTTACACAGAAGCATGTTACTTTGGAGGCTGAAAACAATATATAGCCATCATAACTACTGTTGCCATTTTGTATTTTCAAGTCAACTCTGACTTATGGAAATCTTATCTTAGAGTTTTCTTGGCAAGATACATCTAAAGGAAACTTGACTTGCCCAAGGTCACCCTGTGGGTTTCCATGGATAAATGAAGATCTGAAAATTGGCGTCCCAGAGTCTTAGTCCAACACTCAAACCATTATATCACAGTTGCTCATGACTACTAGGCACTGGTCTAGTCTTACTTGAAGAAGCCCTATTAAACTCTTTTTAAATAAAATAAAATAAAATAAATTTCAGTTTGGAGACCATCATTATGTTATTGTGGTAAATTCCACTTTTAACTATATACTGATTGATTTCCAGTTAGAATAACAGAATGCATCTACTGTTGTCTCAGATTGTAATTATGAAACATGAAAGGGATTAAAGCACTAAAAATCTGTTACCGGGTAGTGGGGGGGGGGGGTGGGGAGGGGAAGGTGGCAGCAATAGCAGAGTGAATCATCTCTATTCAAGTGAATACTTAACAGAGTTGTGCTGCTTATAAAGTGTTTACAAGGATCATTACCACTTTTTAAAGTGCTAAACAAACTGCAATAATAAAGGTTATGTTTTAGTTCATTAAGTAAACATGCTTCAAAATATATCAAGGGTATTTGTACATAGCGAACGGTGAAGTTCTCAGTTTTGTTTGGAAATCAATCATTAATAATTACAAGTGTAGTTTAAAATTTAATCTTAAATTGTTTTGAACTGACATCTGTATCATGATTCCTTACTGTTATTTATTTATTTATTTTATTCATTTACAGCCCACTTTTTCCCAATAATGGGACTCAAGACAACTAAATTATATATTTTAAAAAACACAAAATTTATATGAAAACATCAATAAAAGTATTTAAAATGGTTAAACAATTTAAAGTTAAAGCATTAAACATTAAAATTTATTAAAAGGCACAATTGCAATCAGAACTAACACAGACACAGCATTCAGAATTAACTGAAATAGAAATATGGAAATAGGATAGTACAGTTGGAGAGGTGTAGATGGTGGTGTTTACCTGTCAGAAAAGTAAACCATAGAAGATGATACTGGCACAGACTGGAGTCTAATGGTAACACAGAACATACACTGAGTGCAGCCTAGGAAAACTGTATGTGTATTGTGTGCATACAGGCTACATTTTTGACACCAATATTTATACCTGAAAACTAGCCTCTGGGGATGTGCTATTTTGTAAGGTAACAAAGACATGATGTTTTTTCCCAAGAATTGACAATGGGATTCTGGAATGGTTGATGGCTTTATTTTGGAGTGATAAAAATAGTGATTGATGTAAGGACTGGATGAGGTGGCTGAACACTCCGCAGGAGGCAGGCAGAGAGATTATATCAAAAATAGTGTTTTTGTTTGTTTTTTTAATCAGGGAGATAGTTTGTCCCAAGATGCAAGATGCAAGAGAAGATGCAACTGGCTTGAGGGAGGGAAGTAATAATTAGTATAGCCATTTAGATTTCATTATATTATTAACTGGATCATCTACATGCTTTGGGCCTTGCTCCTTTTCTCCTGGAAACCTGACCAAGTGTTTCTAAAGGTCATTGTGACCTGTCAAGAACATGCTGGCTCGAGATATGAAATATGGGGACCAAGTCCGGTGTAAGATATGGAAGGTGTGCTAACAGAGAAGAGTTAATTTTGAATATCAACATCAGTAAAAATTGTGCTAAATAATTTTAGCTCAGCTTCAGTTCTCTTTTCAGTTACTTGGAGGGATGTGCATAACATGAGCAATCAGTATAACTGCCATATGACAATATTTTTCAAGCTGAAGTCAAGACCCACCAGAAGTCTCAGTTCAGTTTTAGACCAGTCTCAGTGCTGCTGCCCACCCATTACTTCATTATTTAGCTGCCCAATACTACAGCCTTTTAAATGCACTGACATCAGCAGCCACAAGAACTCCCTGCATGCACCGTGCACCAACAAAATCGCAAAACAGTTTGGGCTACTCCTCCCTTTCCTCTTGGATGACAACTGTGGCACCCCCAACATGTATTTCTTGATATTAGGTTTACTGTTCTTTTGCACATTCAAAACAATCAGTCCTGATCACTGCACCCTTTGCCACATGGTTGAGCAGTGACTATAAAGCCTCTTGCCTGTACCTGTCTTGCAGTGCAAGTATTTGTTATAGGAGGAAGCAAATTTTGAAGCAGCAAAGTTCATGGTAAGTATGAAAGGGGAAAAAGAGAAGAAATGATTGAAAATACTTGAAGAAGCATGGGGAATGGGGAAGAAAAATTAAAAAGTAGGGTTCTCTACTTAGAGACTATGTATTAGGGTGCACCTACACTGTAAAAATAATGACGTTTGACCACTTTACCATGGCTTCATCCTACAGAATCCTGGGATTTGTAGTTTTGTGAAGCACCAGCACTCTTTGACAGAGAATGCTAAAGACATTGTAAAACTACAAATGCTAGGATTCCATAAGATGGAGTTACAACACTTAAAGTGATGCCAAACTGCATTATTTTTTCCAGTGTAGGTGCACCCTAATGAGCTTATCACATGGATATTTAAATCTGTTTACTTCAATCCAGTTTAACTCTTAATTCAGGTGGTATCTTGATATAATTGCAAGGTTTTTGGTTCCAATTTTGCTATCCGGATACATCCCGGGTCCATCCCCACTTCCAGAGGCACTCCTCGTGGCTCTGTTCAGATCTGGGAGTTTTCTAGCTTGGAAAAAAAATGGCCTCCAGAGTCGTCCTGGAAGCGGGGATGGGGCCGCAATGTATTCTAGCAGCAAAATTGGAGCCAAAAACCTTGTGATAATATCAGGATGCTGCCCAAATTAAGGATTAAACCAGATTGAGGTAAATTGATTTAAATATTCATGCTATAAGCTCCTAAGTGAGTTCTGTTGGAATGCAGAGAATAAGCTGTAATAAATCCAGAACTGAACTTCCCAGAGGGAGACTGAATTATGTAACTCCCTCATACAAGTAATTTGCTGTAGTAACAAATTCAGTAATTCCCAGAGAGGAATGAGATATCAATATCAGTATCACAGCAGTAAGCATCAGCTAATCTGCCAAACCTTGCCATCAGTTTTGACGAGTGGGCATCAGTTATTAGTTCTCTCAAGGAGTCCCTGTGAACAGACATTCTGAGAAATCGCTGACATAGGGCACTGTTTCCAGACCTAGATAGATAGTCAAACATCAATTTACAGAGCATGGCATAGTGGTTTGAGTGTTGGAATAATGACAGTGGAGACCAAGGTTTGATTCCCAGGTCAGCCATGAAATCCACTGAGTGACTTTGGGAAATCACATGATTTCAACCACAGGGAAAGGCAATGGCAAACCTCCTCTGAACAAATCTTGCCAAGAAAGACTCATGATAGGTTTGCCTTCAGGTCACCATAAATTGGATTTTTCCAATGACTTGAAGGCACACATTATCAACAAGGACACTGTTCCCAGGATCGGCTAGATATATAAAAATCAACTGACAGAGAATTTTGTGGAGTTATTGAGTACAATGCATTATTCATTTAAAAAATGTTGGCTGCATTCTTTTTTAAGTGAAATCAGTCACCTTCCTTGCCTCCAGACAAACACTGTGCCTTAACAGCTAGCTTTAACTATTTTGTTTTAAAATGTCTGACTCTAGATCACATGCACCAGGGGAAACTTCACACAGCAGTGACTATGGAACTGATATTTAAGGAACTTGGCTGCAATGTCACAAGTCAAGCCAATAGATGTCAATCTAAATTCTTAGGAGGAAAGCAAGCTAACAGCTAAGAGAAACAGATCGTTCTGTTTATTGTTCTCCAGACCCTGAAACATTATACCTGTCCCCTCCCCGAGAACATAATTCCACAAAATCAATATTTTCTAGGTGTATCTTTTAATTCTTAAAGATATTGAAATAGCTAACTAGCAAGCAAAATAGTTAGACTGTTGTGAGTTCATTATTAAATGGTGATATTCCTCCATTAATGGGTGCTATATTCAAGCACTATCTTAGATACCTTATCTATAATAGCAATTGCATGATAACTACTTTTATCAAGCAACTAATTTTCATGTGAATTAGGTTTAAACCAATCTATTCCCTTGGACAAAATAAAAAGCTGGTTCAAATGCAACTAGGCTGTTGATATAGGTGCTTCCAGAAAAGACTTTATCATGTAATCACTATGCCTTATTTATGGAGTTTTACAGAAGGTAATGTACAATGTACATACGTTGTAATTATCAGTTTATACCCTGTCAAATCCATCATTTCTTCCATCTATTATTATTATTATTATTATTATTACCAAAAAATACTGCCATTTCATTGGTAGTGGCTGAGGATAGGGTTCAGCTTGCTGTAGAGTTCTTTAAAATTGTATTATTATTGTTATTATATTTGTTTATATCCCACCTTTTTCCTGTTCAGGAAATAAGGCAGTTTACAACAGTTCTTTTAAACATATTTTTAATTAACACAGAGATTTTTTTTTACATATATAAAACTTATACATCAAACAAAAATAAATAAAAGATGAAGTTACAGACTAACAAAATATCCTTACTATAAAAGGGAAGAAAAAAAGAAAGACAAAGGACAAAAATACAGATCTAATGACTTCTTTCCCCCAAAACATTTGGCTATACTTGAAACTACATTCTACCCTCTGTATCCACAGATTATGCATCTGCAGATTCCACTACCTTGAAAATATTCCCTCAAAAATAAATTCCAAAAAGCAAACTTTGATTTTGCCATTTTATATAAAGAACCCCATTTTAATACACCATTGTAGATAATGGTACTTCAGGATCCATGGATTTTGATATCCACAGGGGATCCTGCAATGAAACCCCAGAAAATATCAAGGACCTATACTTAAACTTTCTTACAGTACTATAGTATTAATCTCCTACTGCTACTAATGGATTGAATTTTAAGTATTAATCAAACCCACATAAAGAAATAAAACACCATTTTCTTTTTAAAAATGCAAGAAACAAATTCTATTTTTTTTAAAAAAAAATCAACAATTTTACATATTTATTCAGTTTTAATAGCCAGTCTTCTTGAATTGGTATTGTGGCCTCCTTCCATTTCTGGAAAAAAAAATACACAGTTAAAAATTCACAATATACATAAGTTAAAAAATAATTAGAAAGGAATTAAACCATCATAAAATGGAAATAAGTAAAGAACATAAACCATTAAACAACGACAGGAACAAATAGAAGTTAAATATATTATACAAAAGTTGTTTCCCCTTAAAAACCATCCCACAAAACTTGCCTGAATAAAAAATTCAAACTAAAACCTCAGATACACACACACACACACACACACAATATCAGAGCTACCATCCACCACTACTCTGATAGAAGGACCCTATAGCTTTCTTGTACAGTGTATTTTAATAGCATTATTTATACTTGCTGTCAGAGAGAATGGTTTCAGAAACAATGGCCTGCTCTCCCCATTCTTGGAGACAGTGAGTCATACTGTTCCTTGCTAATATCCGAAGCAACACTGGCCAAATGACTTGAAGATTTTTGAACTAGCTCAGACCCTGCACTGGCCATTAGAAATTGCAGCAGTGATGGTGGTGGTGGGTAATTCCTGTTAAATAATTTTGAAATAAAAAGAATTACACTTCCCAGAAGAAGTGTGATATTTTTATTCCTTTTTATCAATGAAATTTATAGTGCAATGCTAGGTGTGTTTACTTGGAAGTAGGTTCTACTGAAACTCACACAAAAAAGGGGGTATAGAATTGCAACTTTATGTGGGGAGAGAAAAGCTGTCAAAGAATGATGACAACAGATTTCTCACTTTTAAACCTGTCTATGGGTATATAGTCAAAACATTAAACTGTGTTTGCTTTACATAAAAAAGTCAATAGTAATACTCTAGTTGCCCTTGAGTTAAAAGATGTTCATCTTAAAAGTGCAATTAGAATCCAAGGGATGGTAATATACATTTCTGAAGAATTTGCTCAGTATCATACATGATCTTTTTGAGCCAATCAATAGTAATACATGGTTGTCCCTTGCTTTAATCAAAATACTGAATATTGAGGCCTTCATAAACAATATCCAACTAATAATTCTGTAATCAGTTGGAAAATGGATTGATTTTACTAAATTAACATGTCCTTTGGAGGGCTAGCCAGCAGCGAGTATGATTAAGAAAATCTAAAGGACAAATGCTGCCTGAATCTTCACAGTGGACTTCAATATGTTAACAAAGCTGAGTATGAGCAAGGGTCACTCTGTTCTTGTAAAATACCATTACCGTTCACCACTGGATCCTCTCCTCCTCACCATTAGGATCCCCATCCACAAAAAAGGACATACAAAAGACTGCAGCAACTATAGGGCCATAGCTCTAATCTCTCATGCAAGCAAAATCATGGTCAAAATTCTGCAACATAGAATCTAACCATACATGGAGAGAGAACTCCCAGAGGTGCAAGCAAGAATCAGGAAAGGAAGAGCCACTAGGGACCACATTGCAAACATATGGTGGCTAATGAAGTGCACCAAGGAATTCCAAAAGAAAATCAGCATGTGCTTTATAGACTATAGCAAGGCCTTTGGCTGCATAGATTGGGAAAGACTATGGAACACCCTTAAAAACATGGCAGTACCAACACATTTGATAGTCCCAATGAGGAATCTTTACTCAGGACAAGAGACTACTATTAGAACAGAACCCGGAGAAACCAGATGGTTCCCAATTGGCGAAGGGGTCAGACAAGGCTGCATCCTTTCACCCTATCTGTTCAACTTGTATACAGAACATATTATATGAAAAGCAGGATTGGACACAGAAGAAGGAGGAGTGAAAATAGGAGGAAGGAATATCAACAATCTAAGATATGCGATGACACCATACTACTATCTGAAAACATCACAGACATGGAACAACTACGAAGGAAGATCAAGGAGGAAAGTGCAAAATTAGGCTTATTGTCGAACATAAAGAAAACAAAAATAATGACCACAGAAAATTTACACAAATTCAACCCAGACAATGAGGAAATAAAAACAGTAAAAGAATTTCCATACCTGGGATCAAATATTGATCAGAGTGGGGAGTGCAGTCAAGAAATCATAAGAAGACTAAGACTGGGGAGGACAGCTATGAGACAATATCCTAAAATGTAAAGACATACAACTGAGCACGAAAATTAGAATCATTCAAGCCACTGTATTCCCTATTACCATGTATGGATATGAGAGCTGGACAGTTAAGAAAGCAGATAGGAAGAGAATTAATTCATTTGAGATGTGATGCTGGAGAAGAGTGTTGAGGTTACCATGGACAGCCAAGAAGTTAAACAATTGGGTCCTAGATCAGATCAAACCAGAAATCTCTCTGAAAGCGAAGATGACTAGACTGAAGCTGTTGTACTTTGGCCACATCATGAGGAGGCACGACTCATGGGAAAAAACAATAATGCTCAGAAAGGCAGAGGGAAACAGAAAGAGAGGAAGGCCACATGCTAGCTGGAGAGACTCTATTAAGGAGGTCATGGATATGAATTTGCAAGACCTGAGAAGAACAGTGGAGCATAGGGAGTCTGGGAGATGTCTCATGTACAGTGTCACCTTGGGTTGAGATCGAATTGAGGGTGGATAACAACAACAACAATAGCAAAATCAACAACAAACCCTTGATCCCTAGTCCTTTGCTAAGTTGGGATACATAGAGCCTGATCAGCCTTCTCAGCAATTGAACCAAGGAACATTACTAGTAACACTTGCTCAGTGTTGCGACAAACATGCCATCCCCAGATATCCTGCAGAACCAACGTAGACTTTTAATGATCTGCTGTTTTATGGTTTGCATTGTCTTTTTATTAATTTTAAAGTTTTGAACTTCATACATTTAATTGCGTTTGAAATAACATTTATATTTGTGTAAACTTTTCTTATAAAAATATGTTGTAAGCTGCCTTGAGTCCCATTATTGGGAGAAAACTGGGATATGAATGAGAATGAGAAAGAGAAGGTGCCAATGCTGAGATGAAGTTTTACATGTGGATTTGGTCATCACTTGGGGATGCCCAGACTGAGTTCCAGCTGGAGCATGTCTTCCACTGCCAGCACTATACATATTACAAGAAAATTAATTATTTAAGATCAGATGTTAAAGTAAGAGTTGCTTGCACGGCTTCTCCACACTAGTCTTTCAGGACACACTTTTGAGGTCTGAATACTTGCATTGGACAAGGGTGGGAAATGAGCACCACCCAACCATTTTTCTGTCCCTCAAGCATTCTACAGCATACCTTCCTTCCAAAATTCAACGGCATAGTTGGAACTAAAGTGTAATTTTCAATTGAGCAGTATGTTTCCCCCACCCTTTTTTCTAGAAGGCTCCCAAAAGCAGAGATCTATTTAGTAGCACTGTATGCACTGTGTAAAAGGGACTATTGTGTACATACAATAGGACCTTGGTATCCGCTGGGATTTGGTTCCAGGACCCCACTCCCTGTGCATACCAAAATCCATGGATGCCCAAGTCCCATTAAATACAATGACATAATAAAATGGTTTTCCTTATATAAATTGGCAAAATTAAGGTTTGCATTTTGGAATTTATATATACAAGTTGACTGAAAAAGATTGGTGCAAAAATAAAGCTGTTTAACATGTAAATTGCTTCCTTTCAACCAACAATATATATACACCACTTCCTTCCATGACAGCTTTCTCTGAAGATACTAGCCACAGCTGCTGGTGGAAATGTTAGTAATAAACTCTTCTAGAACATGTCCTCATAGCCCGAAAAACCCACAAAAAACTAAAGCTGCTCTTATTTGGCTTTGCACCACACTTTTTGAACCATCCTGTATTTTTTGAATATTTTCAAGACATGGAAAGTTTGATCCATGGATATGGAGGGCCAACTCTCTCTCTCTGTGTGTTTATGTGCATGCACCATGCAGTCATTTTTGATGTATATATGAAGGAATTCCATTTGAATTTATAAAAAATGTCAATTATATTACAAGTTTATTGTGTGACTAGTTCTAAGGCAACTTGCAAAGTACTAGAAGCAGAAATGTTGCAGTACCCAAATGCTTCTTCACTTCTTAGTATTGTTATCCACTTATGATTTCTTCCTTCCCACTAGTGTCATTTGCGCTTCATGATTTAGCTTGCAATGAAGCTTGTTCTCAGGTGAATGTTAGGAAACATTTACAATCTGCTTCAGAACTGGAACACTCCAGGTTTGTTAGATCTATGCAGTAAATGACACTATATTAAACACATCAAATTCTTCAGAATTAGATGACAGGATGACAGTACTTTACTCACAGTTCAGATTACTGCAATAGGATATGTAATGAGCCATAATGCCATTATTTTTCACTTTAGAATTTTAATATTGTGTTTTCTATGGCTCTTAAAATATCATGCATAAAACATTTTACTGAAAACCTCACTGAGTTATGTACGCATAGTGCCATTAAGGAGTGCAATTTTTCCTAAACTTCACAAAACGATGGAAATTCTTTTAATTTATTTTTTATCCATGCTGGCAGTGGAGACTAAAGAGAAACACAGCGGCCTGGAAAGACTTAAATCTAAAAAGAAAGGAGGTTGTATTCCAGAGATGATAATTTGATTCCCTGTGCTGCTATCTGGATTGCAAACATAACTATAGAGCAAGCAGTAAATTTCTGTAGTGTAGGCAGGGTAATATGTGAGCCGTATTAAACCATATACTCACAGAAAAAGAAGTGCAGGGAAGGGGGAGTTTTCATGGACATAAAACTATATTGTGCCAAGTGAAAACAGCAATGTAAAGTGTATTTCCAGTTTGCTCTATGGTTTTTATCTTCTGTTTTTAGGAAGTTGTTGTGTCAGTGTTAAGTGAAATGCACTAAGGATAAACAGGTCAGTCAGTGTTGCTTTATCACCGTGTTTCTTAGGGTCTCAAGGTCTTTCTGTGTGGTCATGGTAGCTCTTTTAATTGAAATGAACAAAGTCCCTCCCCCCCATTCCTACATAAGACCAGTAGCATCACTGGGGGGGGGGGGTGTACAGACACCAGGTGCTCAAACATCTGTGTTTGGCCAGAAATGGGCTGTGACATTTTCTCGTGTCCTTTTAAAATGCCAAAGAGATGATGTGAGTGGGATGGGGCTCAGTGGGAAGAGAAAGGAGAGAGAATTTTTTTCAAAATGTAAAGAAATTAAAATTATTATTTTTTTAAAAAATTAAAATTATGCTTTATTATTAACCTGAATACAAAAATAAATAAATAAATAAATAAAATACTAAGGATTCTGTATAGTGTGGTATAGAAGGGGGTTAATTGGGGGGGGGGGTGACACCATGTGTTACTGCACCAGGTGACACCAACCCTAGTGATGCCACTGCATAGGGCTTGAATCACTTAAAGTTAAGAATTCCCAAAACCTGTTGATTCCAAGGGGAGAATTAAATATCTAAGATGTGATGTGGAGTGCAAGGATATGGATATTCTCTTTCAGTAAACTGGTTGGGTAAGCCAGACAGGACCTGCAATTCCATTAGGCAAAGAAGGAAAACCACTTGGGATTTGTTGAAAGACAGGGAGATGACAGAGCACTGTGTACCCACAGGCTACTTTGAACCCCATGAACTAATCTCCTTCACTTTCATGCAGTGGAGGGTACTATCCCATCACTAAGGAATTCATATACTCCAGCTATCCTACTTTGTCAGTCTTGGTTAATCCCCTGTTATCTGACATTTCAGCTGCTTTAAAATGTCTCAGTTTATCTTGTGTCCTCCCACTTTCCCCTTTTTTACTCTGCTTAATTCAGTGGCTGCAAACTGAACCCAAAGTGCAAAGGCAGTATGTGATCAGTTCAGCAGGGGGAAGGGAGGGCTCAGAGTCCTGGCAGTCAGTCCGCCTCTGCCGAGCAGGTGAGGGCATGTACCCTCAATGACCCAAGCGTTGCCTCACCTGCCTCAACGGACACACCAGAAACCTTCCCACAAGTGAAGTAAGGAGGAAGGGGAGAGCCCAGGAAGCCTGCAACCTGCTGCTGCTGCTACTCTTTCTCCCAGGCGAAGGAGCATCCGAGTAGGGACTGCGCAGCAGGAGCAGCTGCCACTGGTGGCCTCCCTCCCTTTGCCATCCTTCTTCTCCTGGTCCTCCTCTTCAAGCTGTGCCTTCCTCCCCCTCTTCTTCCTTCCCCTGCCCCCCCCCCCCAGTCCTCAGGCCCTGGCCATAAGCTGTGTCTGCCCTCAGAACTGTCATGCTTTTTTTTTTTTTTTGCCAATTTGACAGAATATGTGAATGTTGCTGCCAGATTTTTTTTTAAAGGAGGGGGAAGCACCCATGCCATTGGCCAATGGTTGAATAACACATCACAGTTGACAAAAGCAGAAGTAAATTAGCAAAGCATTTGATTGACAACAAGAAGGCTCCATTTTAAAGCACTACTGGCAAATGTGAACATCAGCAGGGTAAATTGTGCTGGGGAGCTTCGATCGGGGCAAAGGTAGTGGGAACTTCTTTACAGGGAGGTTTGGAACCAGCTTAGTGAATCTGACCCGAATCTATCCAGGGCAAATGCACCAGTGGGAATGGGGCCTTATTTTCCAGATTAACACAGCTGTGTCTTTGAATGTAAAGGACAATGAGACAAAAAACAAAACAACCAAAACAAAAACATAGGAGAGGAGAGAAGAAAAGGGGGCATTAAAGGTAACCTTCCTGCAACTACAATTCTGCACTTACAGCAGACTACCTGACCCAGGAACCACAGAATGACAGAAAGTGTGGGCAGAGAAGAGGCAAGGGAAAACACTACAGAGTTAAGAAACAGCTCTCCCATATCCACTCTTCTCTTCCTGAATCATCTATCAGCAGTGCTTTATAACAGGAAAGCAACAGCCTTGGCAGCTAAAAAATCTGACTTACCTTACCTGGTTTGAATCCTCTTCCAGGATGCAGCCTGATAGTATCGCTTGCATTTTGCCACCTATGCTGCCTCCTACCCAAAATCCACCTAAATCAGATGGCTTATTTGCAAAGCTGGTAAGCTCTCAACTTTGCAAATATGCCAGCTTAGCGTGGCAAACTTGGTAGTCTTGGCTATCACAGGTCAAGGTTGTTTTAACTTCATAGACTAGAATGAGCAAAGTACAACTTGGGGCTGCATTGAGCCCTCAAGGTTATTTGCTTGACCTGGACTTTCCCACCTACAGAAACAACCTTGATTACTGCCCTTTTTCAAAAAGAAGAGGAGGAGTGGAAAGTGAATCACATCTCTTGAAAGCCTCCAGAGGAGTGATTAACCCTTTAAATAGGTTGCAGGTATCCCCTGCATTCTTATAAAAACCCTGCTTTCAGAACCAGAAGTAGATGTTTCACTACTTTGATATTTATCAGGTTCATCTAACACTGTAGAAATAATGCAGTTTGATACCACTTTAATTGACGTGTCTGAATTCTACATAATCCTGGGATTTGTAGTTTTGTGTGCTACAGTACTTAAAGTGGTGTCAAACTGCATTAATACATCATAGAAACACCCATTGCCTTTATTTTGGAATATTTTTCAGGCTCATATAGCTTTAAATGGATTCTGGGAAGAGAAAATTATTGGTCTTGGACTCACTATAATAGCCTACTGCTGGATTAAGATATCTAGAGATTCCTGACATGGTGCTTGTGTGCTGCTGCATCCCTTGATTTGCCTCACGTGAAGTTCCTCTGCTCTCTGGGGTGGCATTTGTTTCATTGCACATACTGATCATGGAGGGCATATTTGTGGGTTACAAATTCCCACATAGTTCCCTGCAACTGCATTTAAATGACTTTTTTTTGGGGGGGGGGAGGGTCTTATTTCTGAGCACTGATTAGAGTTAACAGGTGGACGTTCCCCATTCCTGGAGCAGATAATGCTTTGGGATTTTCAAGCACCAGCTATAAATTATTCTATCAAAGTAGGATTCTTTGTTTAGAGGCTTAAATAACTTTTGCATTCAACAGCACAACAGGTGACCCATATAGGTGGCCACACTTGAACTGTTTAAAAAAGAGGGAACAGTGATGTAAGGGACCATTAATTTAATCATTGCAGAAATGCAGGGGATAGGCTAATAGTAAAATACAATCACTTTTCATTTTCTGTGTCTCCTGACTTATCTGTGATTCATCAGGTATTACTGGCTAATCAATATTTTGAAGGTATAGCTCTTTTGAGGCCATCTCGATTTCAGTTTGCAGTACCCAAAAGACTAAAACAGTAATAACTGGAGATGAATCACAAAGCAGAGTTTTTGTTTATTTAAGAGTTTCTTTGTGCCCTAGCACCAGTCTAGCATTTCAGCTGTTATCACAAATGAAATGATACTTAACATTTTGGTAAGCCATAAAATTAAATTTTAATGTAGAGCTCCCTTTCCACCTGCCATGTGTGCAAATGTATTCATATGCCATGCATGCTGCCAAGCTTGGTCAAATTAGGGTTTTTTGTTTTGGGTAAAATATCTATAGGATCGTAGTTGCTGTTGTGTCCCTTCCAGTCATTTCTGACTTATGGTGAACTTATTGCAGTGTTTTCTTAGTAAAATTTGTTCAGAGGAGGTTTGCTTTTGTTTTCTTCTGAGACTGAGTGACTTCTGAAAGTTACCAAGTTTGTTTCCATGACCGAGTGGGGCTTCAAACCCTAGTCTCCAGATTCACAATCCAAGGATCAAACCACTATACCATACTGTCTCTCATACGAAGGACACAAAAGAAAATGGTGATAGAATTAAATTTCTCAAGAGCAAAAGATATTCTCTCTCACTCATTCAAACATTTCAAATTATTATTATTATTATTATTATTATTATTATTATTGACCCTTCTGTCTGACTCCCTTTCCCCTTGCCCTTCCATTACTATTCCATACTTAACAGATTGGCACACAGAGGAACAATTCAATAAAAATGTGGCAATTTCCCAACCTCCATTTCAGCAACTACTCTGAAGCAGATAGAAAAGATGGGATAATATACATTTTGAATATTTTAAGTATCTGCCCATCTTCAAAACCACATAACAGGGATTTTATACAAGCAGAAAGGAATATGTTTCCTTGTGCTTGGTTTTCAGACATTTAACCTGTGTTTTCAGTGTGGTATTACTTCTAGTACTAAACATGTCTAGTTGATGGGAATTTAACTCTGACACTTTTGAACAAATAGATGTTTATTGTCATTTGAATGTATCACCAGTTAGGGAGTACAAGCAAATTGGACAATCTAGTGGGTAAACACCATACTAAAGCATTTAAATGAGGAAAGGGATGTCAGATGGTAGATTAAGTGATCTAAAGTTTTGTGGATATGTTTTGTTGAAAATGTCAAGCAGGAGATATAGGTGGGCTATATTTCCTTCCTGTGCTTCTGATATTGAGCTCTGGCATAGAACTTTGGCACAGAGTTGATCCTAGAAAAAGAACAAGCTCATCCACAGCAGCCCCTTCCTTAATATGCTTACACTTATGGCTAGCTTGAAAAATAAAAGGCCTTATACCACCTTAAGGCTACTCAGAGGTGTCATGTCTTTCAGTGAGGACTACTCATAAAGGAACAAGTTCTACCCAGCCAATATGCAGGGTAGAAGACCCATCCAGGTCCATTTTCTTCTGTTAGTGCAGAGTCACAACAGGACAAACAGCCCCAAGACAAGAGTGGAGAAAAGGGCTAGCCTATTTTTTTTTCTGGACACATTCTGTGTGTTGCTACATTCAGGGCATACTCAGGTGAAGTGCATCTAAGAAGGCCTTAACTGATATCAGCTGGCAGGCTGGGTGGGGCTAGGAGCCTTCTGCTTTATGAGAGGAGCAATGACACTGACTAGCATTGGGACAGGGAGCATATATTGTTCTTGGATTAAGATTGGGGCTTTCTAGATTGGCAGGAAAGTGTGACATGAAGTTGCCTTTTCCTTAATGCTTAGCAGCTGCACCACAGCTTTTAGATGGAGCCACGCTGTTCCACAGTTTTTAAAAAAGAAGCTGGGAAAACTAGCAGCTTTTTAAAGGCGCTTCTTCTCCCCTAAAACGCCAAAAAAAAAAAAAAACGTTTTCATGGCACACTTTCCCTTTTTCTCATCTAAAGGCTAGAGTTTCATGCAGCCATGAACACACTTCTTTTTGCCAATCTAGAATAGGCCATAGAAATGGGCAATGTGTGAGTTAGCCTTTAATGTTAGCAGGCTTTTGACCAAAAAGAAAGGACAAATTGCTTGCCCTGGAAGTCTCTAGAAGTTATAATTCATATTTGAAGTAGGTTGCACACACACATACATGTATATGTGTGTATATTTAAACCCCAATGCAAACTGGTTTTTGTTTGGATTCTTTTGTGGTGGGGAGTAGTATATATGTCAGTTTGTCTGCTGGAGAGTCTCATAGGAAAAATAAAATGACCTGGGAACCTCCTGAAGTTACCCACCTCGGATTTAAACTCTTTTCTCTCTGTTCATAATCTCTGGCATCCAGTTAAAACCCATACTGTTTTGGGGGGATTTGTTGAACTTCTTGTTGCTAGCTTATTGCCTGATTCTTGACTTTGAATTGCTCTTGGCCTATGTACATCACCAAGCAACAACATTTCTGGCCTCATGGCAAGTGACACAACTTTCCTAGACCTCTGATTACTCACTACAGCCAACTTACAGGGAGCAGAATGAGCAGTATCACATTCCCATTAGTAATGGATGTGTGGCAGTTGTTACTTTCAGTGCCTTCTGGACCAATTATCTTGTATCTTAGATCTGGTTGGGTAAGATGGATGAGGTCAGTGTTCCTACCTCACCTGTCCTGTCCTTATAATGCTTTCTACCTCTTTAGTATTAAGCCTTCTTGAAGTGGTGAAAGAGTGTCACAGATTCCTTGGTGACTAAATGCTCATTAAATTATTTATTTATTGCATTACTTATTTGATTTATACTATACTCTTTCTCTCATAATATCCATACCTATACTCATGGTGTAAAGGACTAAGAACTTCTGAATTTGGGAAGTTTGTTTTCCCACAGCTCACACTAATTTCAGCAATTCACCACCCTCATCACATCAAAGTGGAATATTCCATGCATAGTGTATGGACATTGTGAAATAATGTGTTTGCATGTTTATGCATGTATTTGTGCACATTCATGCTCACACAAACATTTTTTTCTTCATCTCTTTTAATATTTCTCTCTTCTCTCCCCCTTCCCTCTCTCACACACATAATTTTGTTGTTCTCATTAATTTTAGCAAATTTCCCATATACAGATGCATTAGAACTGAGTTTTTTGTTGTATAAAAATGATATGCCATCACCAGTCCCATGTTTCAGAATGAAAAGCAGGGTAGAAAATCACATAACTAATATATGGAGACCTTCAGTATCTAAATACATTAAGATAGTAGCACAATTCGGCGAGACTGTCTTTTGTCGCTATTCTTCCTGGTTATTCTTTTTATATGTAAATGTAAATTAATAACAGCTTGGTCAAACTATGATGAAAGTATACACAATGCACTTGGAAATGAACACAGCAGTAGGTACTACATAGTAGTAGGTAAAGGCAAATATTGCAATGCAAATGTTGATGGCAGTTATATCACTCAGGCCTGGAGTTCACATTGGAGGTTAAATAAAAGCACAACAGACACACTTTTGAGCTCTGCCAGCAGAAATGATACTGTGAAGTCAACAGCTTTCATGGCTGGCATCCATAGCTTTTTTTGTGAGTTTTTTGGGCTATTTGGCTGTGCTCTAGAAAAGTTTGTTTCTGATGTTTTGCCAGCATCTGTGAAGATGCTAGCCACAAATGCTGGCGAAATGTCAGAAACAAACTCTTCTAGAACATGGCCACATAGACCAAAAACCCACAAAAAAACTGTTGAAATGATACTACTGTGTTTTGGTCTTTCTTCATAATTTCCAAGTCTTGATCCTTTCACATTACACAAGTTCAACATTATGATTCCCCTTTAGCTTCCAGGGCTTTGTCTTATGGAATCCTAGGACTTGTAGTTTGGCGAGACACTGAATGAGAACTCTAAATATCTTTCGTTAAAGTACAAATCCCAGGATTCCATACGACAAAACTGTGACAGTTAAGGTGTAATCTGGGGGCTGGAGCAGATGAGTGACCCAAGGCAGCTTACAACATAAACTAAAACAAATAACAGTTTTAATAAGTAAATAATAAAATGTTTTCTACATGGAAAAAATTAAATATTGAAATATTTATTTCCTTCCCAGAAAATGTTCTCTGCACAGAAAAAAATCATTTTATGCATGAACATTTTGCAGACTAAATACCCATTATAGCATTTTCTGCACAGAAACTAGATTTTTTTGTACAGAAATTAATACTTCTGTGTTGAAATATTATTTTCCATGCAGAAAATTTGTATTCACAGAATGAATCTGCTATTGTTACATTTTCTGCACAGAAAATAGCATTTTCTATATAGGAATTAATATTTCTTCATTAAAATATTGTTTTCAATGCAGAAAGTGTTGTTTTCTGTGCAAAACAACCATTTCCAAATTCTGTGCAGAATAAGTCCCAAACTGCAAATATTCTTATAATTCCACAATTATTCCTATCAGGATTTATTTTCCAAATATTTTTAATATTTCTTCCATCCCTATTTTAACATTGGTAGGACTGAGAAAAAGCCCATCCTTGAAAAGCTTAAAACTCAGGCAAGCTCACATAAGGATACAGTCTGTATAACAGCTTTATACAGGTAATAATTGGCACTTTGACTTCCACCTGGAAACAGACCACTAGCCAGTGAAACTGTTACACCAAAGTCCTTTCAAAAATGGTGAATCACTACTATTTAAACTCAGCAGACTACTGCTTTCAATAAAAGTAAGAAATTGAAGAGTTTGGTCCAAAGATAATAGTGTAAACTTGGGAACAACCTTGTGTATACCCATCTTGTTATTCCACAGCCACCTCTGAGTAAATACATTTTGCAAGGAAACATTGTCAGACACTTGTGAAACTTGTTTAACCAAAAGCGGAAACCAGGTGGATATACACACCAACACCAGTCAGCTTTCATGCAACATGCAGTTTTCATATTAAAAAGAACATATCATTTGTATAAGTGAAAACCTGGTATAGTCAATTTTATATTATGAATTCTGTCCAGACTCTTATTGTATTGCTGACATTTTGACCTAGAACACAGAATATAAAGAATATAATATCCTATAATATATGTATATAGAAGTAAACTACTTTTACTCCTAAATTATAGTGCTCCTTGTCCTGTTTCATGGTTCTGGTGTTGATTTCCTCATTTTTTTCTAGATTAGTTGTGCAACTCTGGCCTGCCAGATGATGAACTACAACTCCCATTAGCCTTAACCAGAATAGTCAAATGGTGGTGGTGGTGGGTTGCAACCAAACAACACTGGAAGGACTGTAAGCTGTCTACTCAGGCTCTCAGATGCCTATGCATTGCCTATTTACAGATCTTAATGCCAAATGTTTATATGTCCTTGGTGAGCAATGCAGAAGAGCTTTTTACTGCCAAGTGCAATGATATAGCATTTAAAGTTTCAAGAACCAGATAGGCTGGAAGGCTGAAATTGATACTAAGCTTTGGCTGATTAGTGTTTAATGAGAAATGGATTTGTTCAGCTGGATAGTATTTGTGGTTTTCTTTTGAGTGCTGAGGATTTATGTAAGTACAGACTAGAGTGTATTGCTCAGTGTTTCAAGAACAAAACTAATCTGAATGTATATCAGATGAAAAGTGCCAATAAAAGGCTTTTAATTTTTTTTTTAAAAAAAAGTAGTTGAACAAGCTAATAAACATAAATCCCTAATGACAAATGTCCCTAACCTGGTGCCCTCTGGACTGTAATGCCTATAACCTCTTATGCCTGTTTAGTGAAGGTTACTTTACATGTTGCTAACTTCAAGGCACACTTTAAAAGGCAAAGCTGAGAACTTAATACTGAAAGTCACACTATGCTGCTATTTTAGTAATGGAAATATTTTACTGAAAACAAAACATTAAAATGAAATGCAAACTAAAATGTGGACACCAACTGGTTTACAAGACTTTTGTGAGACTATTAATTTTTCTCCCTGTACCATATGGCATTTTCCAACAGCTAAGGTCTATAACCACCTGTTAAGCTGTATTTCCCAGAGTACAATACAAGGGAGGGATAGGTGATTTACCACTAAAAGATGACTGTACTGCTTGTATTCTTGCAAAGTTCTAAATCAAATACAACATTTTTCAAAACTGATTGGCTTTGTTTTTGTTTTAATGTTATCTTTAAGCTTGAAATGTTGAGCATTGTCACTATTAAGTTGAACAGATCAGATTGATCGTCTGTGCTGCCGCAAAAAAATCTGCAAAAATGTGTGGGGAACAAAAAGTCATTATATATATATATATATATATATATATATATTCTTATACACTATTTCTCTGTGGTAACTTTTGCCTTGCAGATATTTTGAAGTATAGCTTCAGTCATTTACCCTAAGTGAAACTGATAGGTACTGTAAACCAAAACACCTTAAGGTTTCATATCTTAACCCTAAGTCTTCTTTATTACATTTGAACAAATCTTCTTTCTGTCCCCACACCCCACCTTACAGCATGCAGATCCTTTAGGAACCATGCACCATATTGAGTCAGCAGTCCACTAGAACACACAGTAGAAATAAAGTTCTTTATTAGATTTTTTTTTCCTTCCAGTAGTTTGAAATAATACAGACAATTATCCTTAATATGGTAAACACATATATGTTATGAAATACATGACGGTAAAAGAAAATGCTAATTTCAGGTCAACCAATGTACTTTGTAACTCATTAGAGGTTTAAACCTGGATCTCCCTAGTCCTAGTTTATCATTCTAACTGTCCTCTGAAAAATAGTACATGGAAAGGAGTTTTGTGTGTCTAAAATAAATTTGTTTGAATTAGCTTTCAGTAAGGAAGCAAGTAATAAATTGTCAAATTGCCGGCTGACTCAACCATGTATTTCATTTAGAAATCCAAAATATGATTTATGTAGTCTAAAACATACTCCCTTCCCCATTTTTGAGGACAAATTCTGGATATTGATTTCCATCTCCTATTGCCCTTTTTTATTACATTGAAATATAAATGTTTCTTAAATGTGAAAGATAACAAAGTAAATGCAGAAATTGTGTTTATTTGTTGATGTAACAACTTCCATGCCTCTACTCATTAATGTAATATATGTGGTGAAATGCTGGAGCATTTGTGATTAGGCTGTCATCCAGCTGATAAGACTAAAAATACTTGGAATTTATAACAAGATTCTCCAGAGCTCCATGAGCTGAATTCTGTATATTTTGCACCAATTACTACATGCTATCTTGTTCTTCTCTCCTCCTCCCCCTACCCACCCCTTACAGTGGGTGTTGGAAACTGTTTTTCCTCACAGTTGTATTTAAGAAATCAGTAAAGGATGATAAGCCAAGCCCTCCCCAACAACCTCCCTGTGGCCAAGAGATGCTACCCTTTCTTTTATCCTTCTTCTATTATTGCTGCTTTTAATTGCTGACCAACTATGGAGTAAGGAGATCAGGTACAGAGAATTAGGTTGAAAGGGCCACCTTAGTTAAACCAAAACTTATTTAAACTGATTTGAACCTGGAAAGGAGCACAAGAGGAGAGAAACCAACCACAAAATCAGCTGAGGTCACGTGCCACTTCATGACGTCCTTCTCAGCCTATCCCTGGGGAAACCACATGAGCCCCAAGGGCACCCCTAATAACTGGACTGCTCCTTGTCTGCTCATCTACTGGAAGGCGAGCCCAATCCCCAAATTGCAGGACTTAAGTGAGGGCAAGGCCCTCAAGGCTAGCCCCCAGGCCTCAGGATCCAAAACAGCAATTACAGAGTGCTACTCTTCACCAAAAGGGTGCCAGGTTGTTCATCATAAGTATTTATTTCTCACCTTGCTATCACCCATGGAGAAGGAACAAGTGTTTGCTGAGCCCCTTTCCACCAACAGACCAGCCAGTCAGGCACTCCCTTTTGCAAATCTCCCAGGAACAACTTCTGATAGATGCACACAATCTGCCCTGTAATGCTAAGGCTACTGAAATGCTATAGTTGGAGGTGGAAGAAAGTGGACCAACCCCTATGCAACACATTTTGAATATCACTATTCATCTTTCTATGGACCATATCCATGGGCTGCAAAGCACTGTTGAAAGTGGAAGTGAAGAGGGGTGGACAGAGCTTATATGTACCATAGCTCTGCCTGCAAATGACAGGTGTCATGGTGCATTGTGCCTGATGCTATTAACACTGGACTCTCCTCCATTGGAGGTAATCAAAAGAGGGTCCTCCTCTCTGAGCACCTTGTGCTTCATGGGTCCAGTTCCATATTTTGCTTAGCTTACCAGAGCTTTCCATTTGGAAGGAGGACAATATGCATGCCAGAGTCTATGGTTCCTTTTCCCAATCTTTCTAAAATAATAAAAAAATATTTTGATATTTTGAGGCCAACTATCTTTTCATAATTTTCAGTGGCTGGGAATTTTGTGGCCTAATATTTTGAAGATGTTTCTAGCACGACAGTTCAAAACCTATGTTTCAGCATTACAGTAAACAATGGTTTATAGCAAAGGGGCCCAGGCTAGTCCTCCAGGGTTCACATGGCTAGCTTTCCCATCTCTGCCTCCACTGTGTCTGAAAAATGATAGGAAACTTGTGCTTCTGATTTAAATTGACTACAGTTTATTATTATATTTCATCCCTAAATTGTGGTAAATCTTAAGTTTGGCATTGTTTTGTTTCAAACAAATTATTATTATTAAGATTCACTCCAGTTTGTCAAGACAACATGAGTCAAAAATTGAAGCAAAAGCTTCCTAACTACTTTTCTCAGCTGCACTGGATGAGGAGGAGGAAGGAGGATTAGGCTCAATCATACCATGGAGAAGAGGAACAAAATGTTGTCTTTTGCCTCCAGGGTTGCAAGACAAAGATGCCACATGGGCATTCATAAACCTATGGAGGAGATGTTGCTTCTAGAGGAAAATGTTGACCTTTACAGGTAATTTTTTGCTATAAGGGTCAGTGTTTCCAAGAGCAGTATCCTGCATTTTAAACCATCCTGCTTTGTACATTAGAATAATTTACAATCAATCTATATTAAACATAGCCTGTTCGAGATAAGTGATAACATGCTAAATAAATACAACTTACGTGAATCTGCATTTTGAAATGGGGAGATATGATTAAAACTAAAATATGATTAAAACTAAAAAAAAATGATATGGTGAAAACTGTATATCTGAGGCTGGGATAACAAGAGCTAGCAGTGGGACAGCCTTTCCATTTTGTTATTCTTTGGTACCATCCTTAGAAGAAGGTTTTGCACAGACACATACACTTAGCATTGTACATAAACAGAGTGTTTTTGTCTTCTGTCAGCTCCCTGCTACAGCCAGTTCTGGGTAATTACACAAGAGCAGACAAGCTGGAGACAGGTGGATTTAAGACCAGCTGCATGGATTCTCTTGCTTAGTGCAAGATTGGAAAAAGAGAAAAGCTGTTTTAGTTTTTATGGGGGAAACAGCTGTCTTCTCTTAACCTCCCAGTTGTTGCCTTAGTTGGTACTGGCAGAGAAATGAGCATGCAGTATATGTAGCAAGAATAAGAATTAACTGATTGTTATTTTGATTTTTTTTGGCTGCCTGTTAACTGATTTTGTTTGGGCCTGAGAAGGCCATTTCTATTCTTAGAGAGCAGTTTGCGTCATGGGTCTGATCTCCTTTTTTGGACAGCCAAATATATCTTGATGCTGTCAGGAATTGCCTTGGCTTGCTGGAGGGCAGAAACTTTATTGCACAGCAGTGGATCATTTGGGGAAATGCATATGAAAAAAAAATAAAGCAATGTTTAATAAACATTAATGAACAGTTTCACTAAGCAAAGTGTCCAGAAATACTATGTATCATAGCTTAAAATACTAGACTGGTTTTGGAGGACTGGGGAGACACAGGAAGAGACTTCATGATAGCTTCATAGTTCTCTAAGGGTCAAACTAGATAATATTCACTCATGTTCAGAATCAGTGCACTCTTAAGTGGTGAAACACATCTGTTTGTCATTGCATGTTCATTTCCTAAATCTATGTGTGTTGTTGTGTGCCTTCAAGTTGTTTCTGACCCATGACAAGCCCTATGACGGTGTTTTCATGGCAAGATTTGTTTAGAGGAGGTTTGTCATGGACTTCCCCTGAGGCTGAGAGCATATGACTTACCCAGTGTGTTTACATGGCCAGGCCTGGATTTGTAGTCCAGCACTCAAACCACTATGCCACTCTCGCTCTCTTTGGTTTGTAATTATTTTTTGGAATGCAAATACAGATTTAATTTGCAAGTCTTAGTAGTGATAGGCATAAAATCATTAAAAGGCATGCAGAAGTTAAAATTAAAGGCACATAAAAGTTTAAACTTATAACAACTACAGGGACTTTTCAAACTGCAGGAAAAGAGTTTCCACCTAAATATTAGGAAGAACTTCCTGATGGTAAGAGATCCTTGGCAGTGGAATACACTGCCTTAAAGTGTAATAGAGTCACCTTGTTTGGAAAGTTTTAAGCAGAGTCTGGAAGGCTATCTGTTGAGAGTGCTTTGATTGTACATTACTGCATGGCAGGAGGTTGGACTTGGACAGTCCTTGTGGCCTCTTCCAACTCTGATTCTAAGAAACCTCCTTGCAAATGTTTACACGTTAAAATGTCTTTGCCTGCCAGTGAAAGGAAAGCTAGCATGGGGCAGCCTAGCCTCCTGTGGAAGGGAGGGTGGGAGCAGACAAAGGAAAGGATTTTGCTTGGTTGTACCACCATCACAGGTTCATTTGATAGGGGCATGGGAAAGAGCCTTCTCAATGGGTGCTCCCACCATCTGGAATTCCTTTCCACTGGCAGTCAAAGGTCTTTTAAACTTTTAAGATTTAAAAACTCTGGCAAGTTTGTATAGAAAATTAGGGGCTAATCAGACTGCCCCTTTGGAGTTGCCTGCTGCCGCCCCTTTCAGCACCAGATCAGGGCCACAGTAATTGCATTCCACGGCCCCGATCCAGCCTTTCCCTGACACTAAAAGGAACGGCAAAATGCTGGTCCTTTTTGCGCATTGGAAAAGGCAACTTTGCCACTGTGACACTTTCCGGCACTCCTTTTGCACTTTGTCATCTGGATGCAGCGCCCAAGGAGTGCCATGATGTTGCCCACCATGCGGTCAGTTGCATGGCATGACAGCAGCGTCAGGGCAGCATCGGGGGTGGGGTGTCGTGCGAACACCATGCCCCCACTCTGCCCTGAGGTCGGCATATAACAGAGGTCTATACGGCCTAATACATTCTTTCTGATAGTCTGGATATAAGCCCTATAGTGTTGTATAAATCATGACCAGCATTTTGAATGTAGCTGGGAAATGACCTGGTAGACAGTGAAGATGTTTTAAGAAGGGAATTATATGCTCCCTGCAGCTGACTCCAGTCTTCATTCTGGCTGGAGCATTTTGGACCCACCAAAGTTTCCAAACAGTTTCCAAAGTGGCTTCTCAGAGGCTGCTCCCATGTAGAGTGTAATACAATTATAAGAGGAGACAGGAGTCCAAATTGGATGTAATCAAGGCATGTGTCAGTGTAGATACAGCATCTCAAGAATGGTCATAGCTGGATCACCACTTATAGCTGTCGAAACTCATTCCTGGCCACTGCTGAAACCAGGAGTAGAGAGAACACAAAAAGTTTGCTTAAAATAATTATTCTTTCCCAGCACTTTTTGGCCTTGTAATATTTAACAGCTTTCTTCAGGGGCTGTTAAAAGATAAAAGATAAGGGTCAATGCATAAACAACAATTACAACAGGAGATACTTTAGAACTGGCAATATCAGTTTGGTGTACATAAAGATGGATGCAAAATGTCTCTCTCTCTTTTTTTTTAAAGCCTATTAACTCAATTTATACAAGGGCAGAATTTTACTAGCAGTGCAATTTTAAAACTGCCTGCAGGAATTCCAAAAAGAATGCTGAAACTTAGCCATCCAGTCTCAGAGTCCAGGACAACACCCAAACTGGAAGCCTAAGATACAGAAAAATGTACCCTGACCCTGACCCCCCCCCCCAAATGTTTTTGTAGGAAATATCACTTGCATTTCTAAATGGAGCCCTGAGCTCCCATCCAGGACCAGGGAAGGTTCTTCTGCACAGGAGATCATATTGAGGTGCAAACCAAATAAGTGCTGAGTAGATGTAATTGGCATGTGGCTAACTGTTGTGTGTCCAACACAATGGCTACCTGTTAAGTTACTGCATGTGGAATACTCTTAGATAGGACGTAATACATAACACAGAATAATGCAAATGCAGTAATTTTTTTCCTTCACTGTAAACCTTTTTTTAAAAAAAAAAAAAAAATAAGTGTCAACTAGTTTGAGATGTGAGGCATATTTAAATTTTCTTGTTTCAGTAATTTAGAAGTTCTCTTACAGTAGCAATGGAAAATACTTATGCAAAGTTGCCTTTCCTATCTCATATTTTTGTTGTGATAATTTAGATTTCCCCAAATCTGTTCCTTAGTTGTGTTAATGTGCTCTTTGCTGATTGTAACTGATATCCAGTCACCTTCACAAGACTTTCTCAGTGTGAGTGTGTGTGTGTAGGTAGTATTCCAGCAACTAATAAAAATGCCTTAAATCCAGAGTCCTCTGGTGAATTAAAATTCTGGATTGATTTTATGTCATAGATATTATATAGTGTTCATGTCAAAGTCATCACCTTTCTTCTTTTTTGACTGCTTTTTCTAGACTTGAATTTAACACAATGAACTTGTTCACACATGTATGTTCATCACTAGTTGACATTAGTGTTAAGAAGCAACTTTCAAGTGTGAACAAGTCAATCCATACCTAACACCATAGACAATACTTTCCTATCCTAACAACTTAGAAAGAACTTTTTAATGAGAGCAGGTTCACTAAACTCAATCAACTGCCAGATCTAAAATGGTAAGAGATCAAGAATTATGACATGTACACACGTATTCCAGACCTAAATCTTCTCAGTTTTGAAGATTTAGCACCAACAAGATTACAACAAGAAGAAAGCATGTATAATATAATATCTCAACCTACACTTGCCAGTAAGGTCTTCTTGGATGCATAAAGGAAGTGTTCACATTATTTTTTAAAAAATTGTAGAAACATTGTTAATATAGTGCAGGAGTGAGATTAACCCACAGTAAAAGCATGACTGTGGTGTGTAACCTTAAAGTTACAGACCTATGCCATGGCACAATATGCAACTATGGTAGAGAGCTGTGATGATGCAAAATGGAGCACTATGTAAGGTGTCCTGTTGTGCAATGAAGGTCCCACTGGATTACAGGGTACCATAAAAGGTAGGAATATTTTTTTTTTCTGACTGAATATAGGAAACTGGATATGATGACTTTCCATATCCTTCTGTTCTGGATTATTAGTGACCCATGGCTCTGTTGAAGGCCATTGTCCCCTTTCCTTGCTATGTCATTGAACAAGATCATTGTCTCCCGAAAAGTGCCATAGTGTTTCACATTGTAATTGTCATACCATGGCCATGTTACTTGTTGTGCCTGTGCAGTGGTCCCAGTGGTACAGCAATGACAATGCTCCCCTCCAGGGAATAGGACTGTTGCACAGCTTCACAATGGGGACTTCTTTTTCAAGCATGCCAGGAGAACCACTACACAGAACTTTCAATTTTCTCATTCTCATTACCTTTTTTTATGGAGCTTCTCTCATTCTTTAAGCACAACACATCTGAAAGCTCATTTCAGAAGTGATTGTCTTCCAGCTGCTGCTTCTTTTCTCTATACTTGTAGCCTATGAGTCTTCCTCACAGGTCTTGCTCTCTTTTTCTGTCTAATGTTCATCCTCCTTTTAACTCTCTTGCTTTTTGTAATGCCTATTGTTATCTATGGAGCTTGGACAAGTGAGTTACAAGTAAAATGGTTAAATTTTCACCTTTGGTGAAAAAATAACCATTTATAATTATATAATTATATAATAATTATAATATTGTTAATATTATTAATTATTAGTACAGTGGGCTGTTGTTTTCCGCTGCAGTTTAGTTCCAGGACCCCCATGGAGAACAAAATCTGTGGATGCTCAAGTCCCATTAAATACAATGGAAAAAGAAAATGGTGTCTCTTACATAAAATGGAAAATCAAAATTTAGATTTATTTGGATTTTATACTTTTTAAAAATATTTTTAAGCCATGGATGCTCGAATCTGTGAGTAAAAAAAATCTTCCTTCTAGGGAAGACAGACTATAAAGTTATTATTACGAATGAGTTACAATTAAAATTGTTAAATTTTAACCTTTGGTGAAAAAAGGAACCATTTATAATTATATAATTATAATATTAATTATAGTATTATTAATAGTATTGATTATTAATAAAGTTACTATTCTTGCCATTTTAAGATTGCTTTCAACAAGAAATTTTCATGTCTCTTGTCATTCTTTTGTCAAGCCTAAGGATTGTGTCCTATTTTAAAAAATGAACAGAAAATCATGGAAAATAACCAAGAGGGCAACGAGTAACAAAAAGTGTTAACTTGTTTCACTACCATTGTGAGCACCAAGATCACATTATTTTTGGGAGAAAAAAATGACTTCCCATGCTCTGTTCAATTCCTGCTAATCTTAGAGTGCTATGTTAAACCTACTGAATATTGTTTATATTTCAGCCAAAAATTCACTTTTGTTTTAGAGTGATTCTCAAAATACCAATCCATTTGCAGTTGCTGTTGATTTCCCATTTGTTTATATGTGGATCCAGGATGACTACATACTCATGTACTTAATAGTGGTCAATATATATATATATATATATATACAGAATGGATGACTATAAAGATTATCACACCAGCGCTTACCATCTCTCAAGTGGCTCTAAAAGGTTGATGAAGTGTGCATGTGTGTAAAGGAAAAAGCCCACTTATTGCTGAAGCAGTTTGTAGTTCCTAACAACAAGACTGAAAAGCGATATCATTTAAGCATACTTAGGCTGTGTTTATTTGTAATTTTTATTGAATTGTTTGAGGGGGAATACCTCCTGAACATCAACAATTTAAGATATTCAGATGATGATGATGATGATCAATTTTATTTATATACCGCCTTTCCAAAAAAGATCAAAGCGGTTTACAAGTGTAGATAAACAAATACACAAAATGACATCATACTACTAGCAGAAAAAAATAAATACTTGGCATGACTACTGAAAAAAAGTTAAGGATGAAAGTGGAAAGACAGGCTTGTAGTTGCATGCTGAAGAAACAAAAATAATGACTACAGATGATTTACAAAATTGTAAAACTGACAATAAAGACATTGAGACAGTAAAGATTTTCTATACCATGGCTTAGTCTTAAATTAAAATGGAGACTGCAGTAAAGAAACCAGAAGAAGACTAGGACTTGAAGGGGCAGCTACGAAGGAACAAGTCAAGATCCTCAAGTGTAATGATACATCAGTAAATTCCAAAGTCAGGATTATCCATGCTTGTATTTCCAATTGCTATGTGTGGTTGTGTGGACAGTGAGGAAAGCTGACAGGAAGAGAATCAACTCATTTGAAATGTGGTGCTGGAAGATAGTTCTGCTGATATTGTGGGCTGCCAAAAAGGAAAATACTTGAGTCCTAGAGCAAATCAAGACTGAACTCTTCCTAGAAGTCAAAATGACCGAACGATTTTGGATATATTGTGAAAAGTAATATAGAAAAGACAAAATGTTTATTAAGATAGAAGGCACTAGGAAAAGAAGAAGACCACTTTAAAGGTGAACAGACTCAATCAAGAAATCCACAGTCCTGCATTTTCAAGTCCTGTTGATGACAGAGTGCCTTGCAGGTCTCCCATTCATAGGGTTACAATAAGTCAAAGTTCACTTAATGGCAGTTAACAACAATCCTATTGAAAATCAATTCTCATTTAACACCGGTATTGAAAGATCTCCATTGGCTGCCTATTTGCTTCCGGGCTCAGTGCAAAGTGCTGGTTATTACCTATAAAGCCCTAAATGGCTTGGGCCCAGAGTACCTGAAGGACCGTCTCTCCCCACATAATCCGCCCCGCACACTCAGATCCACCAGGCAACAACTACTAAGAGTTCCAGAGGCCAGACTCTCTACCACCACGAAGAGGGTGTTTTCTATCTCGGCCCCGAGCCTCTGGAACTTGCTGCCCATTGAGCTCCGCTTGGCTGCCCCTCTCGCCCTGTTTAAAAAGGGGTTAAAAACATATTTATTCGAGCAGGCTTACCCCTGATTGTGCTCCCCCCCCCTTGTCATCTTTTCCCTCATTATGAGCCGGCTTGGAGCATTGCCATTGTATAGCTGTACTGGGTTGATATTGTTTTAATGTTGTTGGATTGTTTTTAACTTGTGAATATGTTGTACACTGCCCTGATCATTGGAAGGGCGGTATATAAATAAAGATTTATTATTATTATTATTATTATTATTATTTTGTTAACTGCCATTGAGTTGACCTTGACTCATAGAGACCCTGTGAATGAGACACTTCCAAGCCACCCCCTCCCCTTATCAACCGCTCTGCTCAGATCCTGCAGGCTCTGGCCTTTGGTCTCCTTAATTGAATCTATGCATCTAATATGTCTACTACCTGTCTACTACCATCCACCTTATCCGCCTAAATAAAAATAATAATTTTAAGCCACTGTGATAGCATTTAAGGCTGAAGGGTGGGGTATAAGTACTCTAACAAAATAATTAAATAAAACATTTTTATATTTTCTAGTGAATTATGTCTTGTCATAATGTGTCTGAAGTACAACAGCTTCAGCTTAGTCATCTTGACTTTTATAGAGAGTTCAGGCTTGATCTGTTCTTGGATCCATTTATTTGTCTTTTGGGCCATCCATTGTATCTTTAACACTCTTATGTGTGAAGAAAGAACAGCAAATAATTATTGTTTTAATATGTATTTGTCTCATCTGTTCTTTAAACTGATGTTTGTTTTTAAATGATGCTGTGTATTGTATATTAATATGTTGTTCCGCATCTTGATCCATGGGGAAAGGCAGGTAAGAAATTGTTGTTGTTGTTGTTGTTGTTGTTATTGTTGGCTATTATTTTTATTCTTACTGTTAATGGACAAAAGCACATATTTTTCTGCTTCCTGTGCCAACATTATTTGAACAGTCTTAGGTACTATGTACCAAGACAGGAAAAGTTGGGTGGTAGCATCTGTTTTGCTTCACAAAGCCAAATACTTTGATCTGGCACAACAGAAAGAAAATGAAAACTTCCCAATTCTTTCAATAAATTGTGAGGTAATACATTTTCCTTTCCAAAATGTTAAAGTTATTGTAGAGTTTATTTTCTTTAAATTGTAACATTCCAATGATGTCTGTTTCCCTAGTGACAACTACACACTTTAGAAAAAAAAAATGCACTTGCTATTTCTGATTAAATATGCATAGAGTCTGATAATACACTTTGGATTGGAGCAAGGAAGAAAGAAAGGAAATAGCAAACTGTCTCACTTAAATCCTAAACCAGACTTCATCTGGCAAGAAGAACTTTTCCCATTGGAACAAATATCACTCCAATAAATTCAGTTTACTGCATTTTAAGAGTAGTTATGCTAAAGCAAACATTTTAACTTGTCAATTATTTCATAAATGCCTTGTACGTGCTTGGAGCTGCAGGCTTATTTTTTAAGGCCCAAAGATAGAACATGTACATGCTTTTGTAAAAATTGTTTCAATTTTCAAATAGAGTAGCTCTACTCAAAGCCAGATGATTGGGTTTCTGCCTATTAGCAATGAGGCAGAACACAAGACAAAAATAGTAAATTTCAAAATGCATAAATAAGGAGAAGAGAGAAATGAGGAGGGAGTGGATATTGTGTACAGATATTTCATTTCTGTAACATCATGGATTGCAGAATTATTGTATCAGTCCAATTGTTGTAAGTTGAATGTAAAACATTTTATCAACCTATCTTCCATATACATGAACTTTGTTACCTCACATTCCCTTTGTTTGTACAATTGGAGAAGCTAAGTATTTAACAGAGTGCTCCTTAATTTTAGACAAAAGAAAATCCAAAGCAAATGGTCTCTGAAGTACCTTGTGGTGTTATGTGTCCCCTTTCCAAACAGACCAGGGGCGTGGAACTTGTGTTTCTCAAGATATTGTTGGATTCTAGCTCCCATCAGCCTGATCAGCATTGTTCAAGACATGCCTATGATTAAACAATGTCCTTTAGAGACCATTTGTTTTGAGTTTTACTTTGCATAAAATTAACTGGCAGTCTATGTTAAATATGTAGGTTTTTTTTTTTTTTTTTTGGAGCTTTTGGGCTATGTGGCCATGTACTAGAAGAATTCCTTTCTGACATTTCACCAGCATCTGTGGCTGGCATCTTCAGAGAATGATAGCCTGGAAAAGGATTGGAGATTTATATCCTGTGTGACCCTGGGAAGTAATTTGCAAATGTATTGTTCTATTGCTAACGGGAGTCCTCAGGGTGGGAGGATATGCAAACAAGGATTAATGTCTGCTAACTGGTGCTCATTGTCTGCTGGGAATCTCCTGGCCTTAGGCTGTTTCTCATTTGCCTAGGCTGAGTCTCAACCTTGCTGTCTTCTAGACTGGGAGCCAAGCCTTGTTTACTCTCAGGGTTTCCTCTTTCCTGTTGAAATTGCCCAGGTGTTTATAGATTTCAATGGCCTCCCTGTGCATTCTGACATGGTAGTTGTTGGCATGGTCCAGAATTTCAGTGCTTTCAAACAGCATTTTATGCCCAGGATGGTTTATAGCATGTTCTGCTACTGCTGATTTTTCTGGTTGATCCAGTCTGCAGTGTCTCTCATGTTATTTGATTCTTGTCTGCACACTGCGTTTGGTGGTCTCTTTGTAGACCTGTCCGCAGCTGCATGGAATGCGGTAGACTCCTGCGGCTGTGAGTGGCTCTCTCTTGTCCTTGGCTGAGCGAAACATTTGCTGGATCTTATTCGTAGGTTTGTAAACCATTTGAAGGTTGTGTTTCTTAACCACTTTCCCTATTCTGTCTGTGACTCCTTTGATGTATGGTAAAAATATCTTTCCTTTGGGTGGTTGCTTGTCTTGAGTCTTCTGGGTTTTTCTGGGCCTGGCAGCCCTTCTGATGTCTGTGCTGGAGTAACTATTGGCCTGTAGAGCCCAGTCCAGGTGATTCAGTTCATCTTCCAAGACGTGGGGTTCACAGATACATTTTGCCTGGTCTACTAGTGTTTTATAGTGCTTCTTTTTTGTCCTCCCACGCTGAGGACTGCCATTAGCAACAGAACAATACATTTGCAAATTACTCCTTCCTTCCCAGGGTCACACAAGATATATATCTCCATCCTTTCCCAGGCTATCATTCTCTGAAGATGCCAGCCACAGATGCTGGCAAAACGTCAGAAAGGAACTCTTCCAAAACATGGCCACATAGCCTGAAAGCACCACAAAAAACTATGGATGCCGGCCATGAAAGCCTTCAACTCCACATTAAATATGTAGCTTCCCCAGTTGTACAAAGGAAGACGACTGGATTCCATCTAGGTTGAAAGGTAGATGATAACATCAATCAATCAACTAATCAAATTAATAAATAAATAACATATTTAGAATGGTATTAATAATATAACATTACTATTGAATCAGACTCATTCCTGTTGTACTCTTTGGTAATAAAAGTCAGCATACACCTACCCCCAGTGTGTTTAACTGGAAATTTACTTCACTTGGCATAAGATATTCTGGCAGTAATTGCATAAACCAGACCCCTTCTGTTCAGGTTGGGACCAAAATATTGATTTATATTCCATCATCTGTGTCACTGACCAGTGAGCTGATTTATGGGAGGGAATTAAAATGGGTTTGAACTATCTTTTCTTTCTGTAATGATCAAGGCATGAATTGACTGTTGTACCCCAAAGATACAGAGGGTTGTGTTGTGGCAATGCCCAAGACACTGCCTAACACACTTTTTACATCTTTGAGAGCATAAGTTTGAAAACTTGTGAGATGTAAAAGCAGGAAAGTCATTCAGAACTTCTTTAGTGTACCACTCTGATCAAGTGTAATCTGGAACAGAACACCTTCTAATGACCCACCTTTGAAGGAAGTTAAGCTGGCAAATAGAAGGCAGAAATTATTTTCCCTCTCTGTAATAGCTTGACATCTGGAATAGGTTGGCATTTGGACTGTGTCAGGGCATACCATAACCAAATTCTTAGAAAGCTCTGAAGACTCCTTTGTTGTTGTTGTTTGTTTGTTTGTTTGCTTTTGTATTTTCTAGATTAATTTTAATATGACTTCCTTTTTTTCTGAAATGTGATTTTAATTCTGTCTGAGCTGGATACTTGTTATTAAATATTAAGCATGCATTAAATATTACATACTATTAGTAATATTTTATTACTTTTTACTCTTTTATTAATGTGTAGAATTTATTATGCAAGAAATCTTGAGAGGGCTTTTCCCTTTAAATTTTGTAGTGGTGTTATATGCATAGCTGTGGCATAACAACAGCAAAAAGGACACTGTCAGTTTTCCTTGACTTTGTGGTGGTTTGAAAAAGCTCTATGTATCTTCAGAACCCTATAAACATACACAGGGAGGAAGCAAGTTCAAATTGATTCAGTTACTGTGCTGATGAGTTCTGGGAATGCAATTAACCTCTTGTTGTACTTCCACTGTATAGATTTAATTGTACAGGATAGGCCTAAATATATAGTACATTCATTTAATAGTCCAGTCACTTCTATTTCTCTGTACCTTTGCTGATAGCATAAACTTATTAAAACTAAAGTCTAAAATTTAAAAACCTTGTGAGCTAATAAGCTGCTAGATTTAAGTCACTGATTTCTAAGTAAGGCATGCAAACACTGAGTATATACTGAAACGATTTAAGAAAGTATCAAGAGTTGATAAAGATAAAGAAACTGTGGTTTAAGATGACGGTATTATTCAATATACAAATGGGAATAATAACTTTTGATTAAATCTTTCTGCAAAATGTGACAACAGTTTTTGTCTATATAGTCTATTATTTTTGCATAAAACATTTTTTTCATGAGAAATAATAGAATTGCCATGATATTAAAGAGGCATCTGTAAAATTACTGAAAAAGGGAGGGGGGAACTATTCCTCGACAATCACACATTTTGGAAGGAATTGGGGAATGGCTCCACAGTTACTAATAGTGCTAGACAGACCATAGACACCATATTTGTCTATTTGGAATCCTACAACATGAAATGATCTTTAATAAGTAGCTCACAGAGAAAGGCAATTGATACAATGGTGATTTGTGTTTGAGTCATGGATTTTTAGGATTGTTCCTGAACAGTTGCACATTTTTTAAATGTTATCTTCTTTCTCACTTTCCCTCCCTGTTCATGAAGAAATCATTCCCATTTCTGGCTTTTAAAGGATGCATACATTATTGTAGGCTAATTCAGATGTCAATTAAAACTAGATTTTGCATGAACAAGGTTGTGAGGAGAGAATCTGAGCCAATAAACAATGTAAGGAAGGGAGAAACAATCGGTTTCCAGTTTTGTATTTTGTATTTTGCATTTTGCACAGTTCCCATTTCATGGATCAGTTTGTGAATTGCAATACAATCTTACAACAATATTTACACGTTTCAAAATTTTGCAATGACATTCCCCAAACAAATATGCATAGAAAAATTACTTATATTTGTGAAAGGTGCACAAAAATAAGTGTACAAACTGTCCTTAACGGAACAAACTGCTTCAGAAAAAAAAGTGTAAATGGGGTAAAACTATGTACAAAAACAACGTGTGAGAAATGTGCACAAAACTACTGTCCAAAATGTGTAAATGTACAGATTGCAAAGAGATCGAGCTGAAACAAAGATGGAACAATGAGAAATTGAACAAATTTGTAACTCAAAAATTCATCCATTCCATGTGGAAACTGCATGAACATCAAGCTTTACAATGGATAGTGAAGACCATCTTTGGCATCATGTCTATAAACATAACGTACTTGTGACACAATGACAGTATTTACACCAGTGTTCTCCTAGTCACTGATGTGTACAGTGGTCCCCCGGGTTACGAAGGTAATCTGTTCCGGGATTACCTTCGTAACCCGGAAGTCATTCGTAACTGGGGGACCGCTTTAACCAATGCACAATGCGCTGGAAGCGCGCTGTTTTAAAGCGTCCGGGTTGCTAATTCTTTTCGCAACCCGGGGTTTTTTTCATTGGCTGGGGCCGTTTTTCCGGCCCCGGCAGTTTCGGGTCCCGGGAATTTCGGATCCCAAGGGATTCATATCCCGGGGGACCACTGTATTTACAATATTACCTTCAAGCTGATCTGTTTAAGATATGGAACACTAATGTCTTGGGATCATATAAATACAGAGGGAGCAAGGGTTTTTGTTGATGCCACCTACTATTATATTTCATAAAAATATTGCTGACATCATGAAATCTTCTAGAGCTTCCTTATAAATGTTATAATGTTTCACATTTGTTTGTGAGAAGGGAACAAAAAGTAGGACATTATCAAGAAAAATGCCTACCTGAAGAAAGAAAAAAATATTCCCAGTATATTTTTTGTGATCCATCCCTTTGTTTTGCATAGTTCACCTCCTTGTAGGCAGTTGGGGCTTTTATTTATTTATTTTTATTTTTAAAAACATCTTTGTTTTCAATGACATATCCAATATGCAATAATAAATAATGTTTTCCTTTTTCATTCTGTTATAGATGAATAGAAACATGTTTTTCCAGTGTAAAGGTCACATATTACCTGCGCTCTTTGAAAGATAATTTCAGTCATAAGTGTTTCTTATTTGCCAGTGTGTAATTGTCAAGAAGCTGAATATCACAGGTGTAGCAGGCAAATCCAGACTGTACAGTTTTAAACCTGTGTGTGAAATGTATAAAACAGTAGGATTTTAAAATGACACACACCTGCCAAAAGCTTTCTTAGCTATAAGTTGTTGTTGTTGTTGTTGTTGTGTGCTTTCAAGTGATTTCAAACTTATGGTAAACCTACCATGGGGTTTTCTTTGTAAGACTTGGAAGCCTTTGCCTTCCCTGAGGGTGAGAAAGTGTGACTTCTCCAAAGTAATCTAGTGGATTTCATGGCCAAGCAGGGATTCAAACTCTAGTCTCTGTAGTTCAATGCTCACACCACTATGCCACACTGGCTCAATGGCTAAAATGATAAGGACCAAATTAGAGTTGGGGAAGATTTCTGATTAGACTCTGTTCTAGGTCCTCTGTTCCCCTATCTGTTGGAGTTCCTCAGGGTTCTGTTTAGGGTCCCCTCTTGTTCTCTTTATACACACTGTCTCTTGGTAAACTTATCAGTTCTTTTGGTTTTTCTTATCATTTGTACGCTGATGATACTCAGCTGTATCTTTCCACCCCCGACCTTTCTCCAAGGCTTGAACAGCAAGTCTAATCTTGCCTGACAGCTATCTCCCACTGGATGCGCCATCGGCGCTTGAAGCTCAACGTGTCCAAGACAGAGCTTCTTGTTTTCCCTCTTAAGCCTACCCTTCAATATTCATTTTCTATTTCTTTTGACAATATCTCTATTCAGCTGGTTCAGGAAGCCCACAGTCTTGGTTTCATCTTTGATTCCTCTCTGTCATTTATCCCTCAGATCCAGGCCACAGCCAAGGTCTGTAGATTTTTTTCTCTATAATATTTCCAAAATCTGTCCATATCTCTCGGCTTCTACTGCAAAGACTTTGGTCCATGCCCTAGTGGTTTCATGATTAAATTACTGTAACCTTCTCTTGGCAGGGCTTCCTCTCTCTCACCTCCACCCATTAATTTCTGTTCAGCAATCAGCGGCTCGCATTATCTCGCTTGCTGCTACAACCATGTCTCCCCACTATTGTCATCCCTCCACTGGCACCCCTTTCCCTTCCACATTCAGTACAAGCTTCTCCTGCTCACTTTCAAAGCCCTGCATGGGCTGGCCCCTCCCTATCTTTCTGAACTTCTTTCTCCCTACATTCCAACCCATTCCCTCAGTCCTGGAACCTCCTCCCCTTACAAGCATGGCTCAACACGTCTCTAACCATTTTTAAAACCGAGTTAAAGACCATGTTGTTTAGGGAAGCATTCCCAGGAAGTTTGTGGCTGTGACCTGGTTGTTTTGACGCTTGATTTAATATTTGGTATCTGCTATTATTATTATTATTATCCTTTATTTATATAGAGCTGTAAATTTACACAGTGCTGTACATACAGTCTTAAATTAGACGGATCCCTGCCCTCAGGCTTACAGTCTAAAAGAGACAACACAAAAGGAAGAGGGGAAGGTGATGGGAAAGGGGGTGAGGTCCGGTGGTACTTCTCTCCCTCTGGGGCCAGGACCAAGGCAGATGGACTGGAGGGAGGGCATGGCTTCTTAATACAGAGTTAATACAAAGCTATTTTAACTTGTTTCTTTTGATGTTTTTAACTTGTTGTTTTAATCTCTAGATTGTACACCACAGGCAGGCTTTTTACATAATCTTGATTTTATTTGATTTTTGTACAGTACTGTGTACACTTACAGCACTTTATAAATAAAGCTAATAATAATAATAATAATAATAATAATAATAATACTTTGCCTTGGTTTTCTTTTAAAAGTACATAGGAATCTGGTTGATCCAGCCATCTGTCCATCATCAAAGCCATTTAACCCAATGTATCTGCATTCAAAGAGTTGACTGCATCCCTATATCACTTCATGCTTTCAGATCAGCTTTACACTGAAGGCAGGTAATTCTTTCTTGTTTTAGGGGCTATATTTTCATCACAGAGAGTGAGTCCAAAAGAGCAGACCACATGGAAATGAATTAAATAGGCTTCTCTGAGGACAGAAGTTCACATTCATTGCACATACTAGATGCTGATGAGTCTGCCTCCAATTTTCATTAAGCAAAAGGTGTGCTATATTTGCCAGATTACTTCAACATTAAATATGCTTGGAGTTGTTGAGATCAATGGTTCTACTGGTCAAGGTAATTTTACTGCTAATATTCTTGAGGCTTTGAATAACCTAACTTTCTTGATCTGCATAGCACTAGTAGTTATTAACTGGAGAAATTATTACAATTGATATGAATGACATGACAGGAAACAGATTTAGCCAACAGTTACTCAGATTGCTAACTTCTTTTTAAGAAGTTTATTGCAGCTCCCAGCAGCAGGTTTAGAAGCAATGTTTTAGCCTTTAGTAATCTTAATCAAGTAACAATAAATACTGGAAAATATACAGTAGCATGGGTAAAACTATCTATGGTCCATCAGCTTTCAGCACTTCAGCATCTCCTATACTGTTAGAGGAATTAATGGGATCTTCAGAGAAAATTAAAGCCTACAATAATTCTTTCTAAATATTTTTTTGAATGCAATAAGTATGATGCCCAAGAGTTGAGTGCAATTAAGAATTAGAATATCCCATACAACAAGGTCAGTGAAAAGCTGCCTTATCTTCTATATGTACTGTTTTATTATATGTAAAATTGAGGTTGTTTAAGAAGATCTGAGCATTTGAGCATACCAAATCCACAAAATGCCATTTTAAGAAGATGAAGCTAGTTAGCTAAGCTAGCTATCAGCAGTGTAAAAATAATGTAGTAAAAAGAGACAGTGTAACAAGTATAAAGATAGAATAATATCTCTTCAGCGTACGATGTTGTTTGTGCCTTATACTGATTAGTTTTTGTTCAGAGGATATGACTGTGTTAATTTTATTTTAGAAAATCATTGCTACATATGTCCCTAGACTTTTCAGTCATTTCTGTGACATCTCATTTAACAGATGGACAGTGTAAATGAATTCTTCATGCCTTTATAGTTACTAAGAGATTTATGCTTCAAGATTGAAAAGACAAAACACTCACCAACTACCATTCAGTGGTCTGTAGATCTCACTGCTTTATCTACTTATGAAGGTATATCTGAAGAGTCATCATTTTCATTTGAACTTCTCCCCCACCCCCAGCCTTTGGATGGCTTCTGTTAAACTATACAGTGATTCCCCCCCCCCCATCTTTGTTAATGGCATTGTGATCTCTTTCTTTCACTTCATTTTCCACCTGCTTCCCTCTTTTCTTCCCACCCCCAATTTTTAGCACAACCACATCAGCTGCCAGAAGGTGCCTTAACAGCACCATCTGACCTTAGTTTTTCACATACTTGTCTATTAACAACAACACATGCTTAAATAACATGTAGTTTTGAGAATATTCCCATATTGTAGGATATCTTTGCAAGTGACAATTCAATTACAATAGCACACCAGTCACAGATTCTTAAGGCTATATTAGATATTTTATATCAACATATCTTTACAACAACTCTAGAATGTAGGTTTCCATTATCTGGGATGATTATAAGAAAATAGTAGCTTACTAATCAGAGGTGAGAATTGAGTTGAAAAATTTTTGGATCACAGCTGTGATCCAAATCCAGCCCATTATGTTACATTGCCTGAATAGCAAGTGCTTGTAGAGAGACATAATTTGCCATCCCAGAAGGAGAGAGAAATAAAGAATACCATCAGTGCTTTGCATTGAAGCCCAAGTTGCAAGGGAAAATGAAGGGCGAAGGGCTAATAAATTACTGCTTCTCCCACTTCCAATGTTAATAAAGTGGCCCTTAGTATATTCATATATTCTTGTGTGCCTTTCTCTATTGTGATTGGGTGTTGCACCTGTTTTAAGTTCAGAATCTTTGCTAGCTCCTTTAAAGTTCAGTCTAAAACCACCTCCATGGAAATGTCCAGATGTCGCTCAAAATTATTACACTGTAAATGTAAAATAAAAAAAAATAAACCAAACCTGTGCTAGCAATTGGAGATTGTCCAGTGTAATGAAGTAGTCTCCAAGGCTACTTGGATAAGTGAAGTGGTTAAATCTACTCTTCTTTCAGCACTGTATTTTAATTTCTGTTGCAAAATTCTAAAATATAGGTGCACAGTTCATTAATATCCCTCTCTGCTCTGATTTAAATTTGCATTGCTTTTAGTTTTGTCTGTTTTATGGTGATTCATTTTTATATTCATATCCTTAGCATATTTTTGTAATTATTTCCCTGTATTTAAGTCATTCTACATTTGCCGCATCACCATTTTGTGATCATCTTGACATTTATAATGTCAACTCTGTAGAATTGCATTAACCTCATTTTGCCATCAATTTGATGTGCCATACTCTACTATAGGCCTGCATAGAAATCATTTAGCATTCATCATAGCATATGCAGTAATGTCTCATTAGACTTGAACTAACAGAATTTTGTCTTCATAATTTGCCATCATAATAACCAGGTCTTCACAGATTTAATGTGACAATCTTTTGCCTCTCTTCCTAAAGCTGTGTAATCATTGTGATCCTGGGAGAGTTCAAATGAAGTCAGTGTAATTAAAAGGTAATTTCTTTAAGTACTCACAGAATATGGGCATGTCAAAATAGTATCTTTTAAACCACATTCCTTGGTTAAGTATATGAGGGTGCCTTATGTTGAGTTAGACCATTGACATATAGCCAGTACTGTCTATTTCTACTGGCAGCAGTTCTTCCAAATCTCCAGCAGATTCTTTTGCCAGCTCTGCTATCTGAGGTCTTTTCAATTGGAGATGCCATCTGATACAGCATTTTTTTAATTTTTTTGTCACTGAGAGCTCAACTGGAAGAGTTACTATTTTGGATTACAGCTCTCCAAACCTCCAGTCAACATGTCCAGTGATCATACTGGGTGGGGATTCTGGAAGTTACAGTGCAAGCTTTTCAAGCTATGACCCTTTTCTTACAGGATGTGTTACCTTTAGGGTATAATTGAGTTGAAGGCTGATTGTAGGATGTATAACTAGGTTCTATAATCAAGAGCAGTGTGATCTCTTTTACAAAGGGTGGGCTTCATACTGCAGGGCTATCAAGGCCCCATTCTCTCTTTGAAAATGCACTAAGGTTGTCCATTCCAGGTCCAGTTTAAAGACAGAGAGCAGAAGGGACATCAGAGACTTGAAACTGTCCATCAATAGGTAGCATGGAAGGAAAGAATGTTTGAGAATATGATAAATATTGTTTTCTTGAATTTTGAGGAACCTTGATAAGGAGAATTCTAGATGGGTGAGCATCTTCACAGTCTGAGACATATTGTGTGGGAGAAAATGCTTTAATAATAATAATAATAATAATTATTATTATTATTATTATTATTATTATTATTTTGAAGGAGTGAGCCAGAAAATGACATTTCCTGATCATAAAATGTTTGATAAAATTTATATGGGAGGCACAACACACCAAGAGAGTCATATGGCCTCATTCTCTCTCCACCACCATTGAACATCTTCTGGCCTGGGCAAGATGAAAAGGATAGTACTATTTAAATAGAGAAGAATATTGTTATCCATGCTGAGTCCTATTTTTGGATGGAGGGAGAGTATAAATCTTTTTTTTAAAAAAAATATTATACACTAGAAATTTGAAAAGAAAATGTTATTTCTCCATAATTTTCTCCTTTTTCTCTAATATTAAACATCCACTAAGGCACTATGGAATGATTCATGTATTAGCTGAGTTTCCAAACATTCTACATAATTAAGGATGTTTTAAATTAAAAAATTATTTACATTCCCCTCCTTCTGTGGGAGTGGCAGTGTTTAAAGAGGTTCTTGCAGAAAGGGAGAGGGTCTTTCACTTCCTCTTTCACCTTTTTTGTGCCCCCATCGTAGCCATGTAATGGCATGGGCAGTGTGGAGCAGCCAAGGATTGTTGTCAGTTGTGTCCTGATAGCCAATGGTCAATGATGCAGGCATCCTCTAGCAGCATCTGGGTGTCTCATAAGTCCCAGAAGGTGATGCAGTCATAAGCTGCCTTTCAGAACATAGGCAACAACTATTCTTGGCTGTGCCACATCCTCCTTGTGACCACTACATGGCCAGGTTGTAGAGAAGACCACAAGAGGATGCTCATCACTGAGGTTTACCAGCACTTGAGAAACCCCTTTTAATAACCCCCCTCAAAACATCCTCAAATATTGTGTCCATCTCTAATGTGAATGTGTGCATTGTCCCTCAACCTGTGACAAAAATAAAAGTCAATTTTTCCCCTTTTCATTTCTTTGCCAGTGTTTACACAACATGAATATGGTTCCTGAAATCTGAACCTCACTGACAAGAATTTAGTTGCTGCACTGCTTTTTCCAGAATTGCAGCAGTGGTAAAGGAAGGCAGATAATAAACCCTTTCTTTATAGTGAAGGAACCTCTCCGCACTATCCACAGAGCTGGGGTGGGGAAGAGTGTTTTTCAGGTCTGATACACAAATACATGCTTCAGTAGCCCATACAGCCATATTGATTTAAAAATAAAATAAAAATAAGCACAATATTTTGAAGATCTATACAGAGTAAAGAGAATTCATGACACTTGCATGAAGCAGTGACACTATTATGTTTGTACTGGTAATTAAATCTGGAGATGTGGCCCAATATTCTTATTATACATCAAACTGTTCACTATTGGTGTGTTTGGATTCAAAGTTCAATAGAAGAATGTATGCATCACTGAGAAGCTCTTTCAAATGTCTGATTCTCATTTGGGAAGTTTCCAATATAGGAAAATATGTTATGTAAGGTCTTTGTGGGTGGTCTCTTTTCTTATTAAATTGTTAATATGAAACACACCAGTCAAGAGTTCAGTTTTATCTCAGGTGTGAAGCTCTCCAACTGGTCTCTTATACACTCAAATAGGTTGCATTAGGGAAGGTTACAAATGCACATAAAGCCATTATTAGAATGCATTTCTTTTACCCCACTGTATCTGAAAAATAGCTGACCAAAGCTCTCCGCATCCATCCTTGTTCAAACCCTTAATAATTATTTCCAGTGACAGAGGTATGCATTACCCACTTACTACATTAAACAGAATCAATTTGTGTCCTTAAAGCTCCTACCCCACCATAAGTGAAGAAGCTTTTAGTTCTACATCCAAGTGAGAACTCAAGTTTAATCAAAAATAAATTCCACTGAAAGCCATGGAAACTACATGAGTATTGTTGCAGCCTGCCATTTATCACATTACTAAGTAGGAATGGGGAAAATATTTTAAAATATTGGGGAAACAATCAAAAACATGTTTTCTGAGTGATGAGAAATCCTGATGAGAAGAGTCTTGGTCTAACAAGAATCTTTACAGCTCAGAACTTGTTCTGAGCAGTATGCATATTATACAGTTTACACAGATTATTTCTTGTGCAGAGCCCATTTTCACCATAATCATATTAATAAAAGGAACCAGATATTTACTAGTTTGGGATCAGTGCTTATTGCATGTGTCTTTAATTGTGGGACCCAGGCTGTTGCTGCCAGCAATAATACCATACTATATTTCCTACACTGCTCCTTAACCTAGCCTCCCTTCCCAGCATGTCTTTCATTTAGAATCATAGAGTTGGAAGAGACCACAAGGGCCATCCAGTCCAAACCCCTGCCATGCAGGAACTTCCAATCAAAGCATCCCCAACAGATGGCCATCTAGCCTCTGTTTAAAAACCTCTAAGGAAGGAGACTCCACCATACTCCGAGGGAGTGTGTTCCACTGTCGAACAGTCCCTACTGTCAGGAAGTTCCTCCTAATGTTGAGGTGGAATCTCTTTTCCTGTTGCTTGCATCCATTGTTCTGGGTCCTGTTCTCTGGAGCAACAGAAAACAAGCTTGCTCCCTCCTCAATGTGACATCCCTTCAGAAATTTAAACATTTTATTTTTATTTCTCTGTTTAATACAGTTTAGCAATTATGGCAAAGCAACAGGCGGGAAAGGAAAGGAAATATAAAAGGAGAAAAGCAACCTGTCCAGGACTAATGAGAGGTAGAGGGAGAGGTAAAGAGAGGGAGGAGGAGACAGAAATACAATTCCTGGAAATACAGCTGGAAACTTATTACCAAGCTTTGGGCATCAATAAAAAGACTGATGTGCTACAATCATGGATACCCTACCAACCTGCTAAAGGTCAGTCATGACATCATCTGATAAGGCTCTGCCATAGACACTTCTATCCTGTTTCAATTCCACTTTTTTGAGTCTCATACAATAATCTCTTTAGTGAAGGTTTACATACTTACTATGAACTCAAACAACATCACCTGAAGACAAAGGATAGTTTGGGGATGCTGTTGGTATACCATCCACCCCATTGTGTAACTGAGCTGACACAACTGGTCTCAGAGGTGGTGTTGGATTCACCTAGGCTGTTAGTCCTTTGTGATGTCAACATCCCACTTGAGCCCAGTTTTACAAAACTAGCAAATGGAGCTCAGGAGTTCATGTATCCATGGCAGACATGGGCCTATCCCAGTTAATCTCTGGGCCTGCACATTGTGTAGGTCATACTCTCGATATGGTCTTCAGTACAGAACAGGCATATGTAATTAATATCATTGCATGGTCATGGACGGATCACTTCCTGGTCAAAGTTGGATTGAAGGCCATAGTTCACCCCATCAGGGTTGGGGGACCTATTAAAATGGTCTGCCCATGAAGGGTAATGGAACCAATAGGATTCCAGAAAGCCCTAGCACCAATTATTCTGTTGAAGCCTTGGTTAACAGTTGGAACAGTGATTTGACCAGGGCTATTGACACAATCGCTCCCAAGCATCCTTTCCAACCCGCTTCTAACTGTAAATTATGGTACACGAAAGAACTCAGAAACATGAAGCAGGCTGGACAATGACTAGAATGTTGCTGGTGGGAAATTCAACTCATTTGACAGGACATGCCATAGGAATTGTCTTCATTACTATGGGGTGGCAACACATGCAGCAAATAAATCTTTCTAATCTGCATATATTGTGTCTGCAAATTCCCATCCAACAGAACTGTTCAGGGTGGTAAGGGATCTTATTCAGATACCTGACACCCCCCCCAACACATTATTAGATCATACAACAGCCTCTTGTGACACATTGAATAATTACATTGCAGATAAAATCTCTCAAATAAGATCCAAATTGGACACCAGTATTATAGCAGAGTCGACAGGTGAGATGTCCAGCAACTCTGTGAATGAGATTAAACTGGATCAGTTCAAGTCTATAAATACTGAGGATGTGGACAAACTCCTTGGTAGGGGTGAAGAAGAGAACATGCCCTCTTGATCCCTGCCCCTCAATGTGGAGATGCTATAATGACATATCTGAAGTATGTTATTAATGCATCTCTTAGGAAAGGTCAGTTTCCACTGTGTTTAAAGGAAGTGGTTGTAGATTCTGGAAAAAAAAATCTTCCTTAGATCCTCTGGACATGAACAATTACAGACCAGTCTCACATCTTCTATTCCTGACCAGGGTAATCAAGAGAGCTGTTGCCCTTCAACCCCAAGTAGTTTTGGATGAAACTGATTATCTGGATCTATTTCAAACCGGCTTTAGGACAGGATATGGAGTTGAGACTGCCATGGTTGCCTTGGTCGATGATGTTCATCTGAATATCGACAAGGGAAGTGTGACCCTGTTGGTACTCAGCGGCTTTGATACAATCAATTGTTTATATTTTATTTTATTTATACCCCATCCTTCAGCCCTAAGGGCTATCAGAGCATAATAATAATAATAATAATTATTATTATTATTATTATTATTATTATTATTATTATTATTTCTAACCCGACCCTCTGCTTAGCAATTGGGGCGGTGTATAACAAGCTTAAAATAAACAACAGTTTAAAAACAATCCTACAACCCAATCTTCTCCCCTCCCCTTAAAACTAAATTAAACTAGTGCAAGGTTAAAATAACAGGACAACTTAAATACAATACAATACAATCAACTTTAAGACAGTACAGACAATGGTATCAAGGGGGAGGGTAAGTGATCACCTCTATTGAGCCCGGAAGTTATTCCGGGAAGGCCTGCCTGAAAAGATCCATTCTGACTGCTTTTTTGAAGGTGTCAAGAGTGGAAATAAGATGGATCTCATCAGTCAGGCCATTCCATAGTCTGGGAGCAGTTACAGAGAAGGCCCTCTGGGAGGTCTGCGAGAGCCTGGTCTTCATGGGCTGTAGCAGGTTCCTCCCAGAGGACCAAAGCATGTGGGAGGGCTCGTATGGGAAAAGGCGGTCCCTAAGATACCTTAGGACAGTGATTCTTAAACTGTGAACCCCCAGAAAGCACCAATGTCCTCACATTCGATCTAATCAGAGAGGCGGGATATAAATAAATTATTATTGTTATTATTATCATTGTATTTTTATTAATTTTGAATCCTATATATATTTATTTTGAAGTAAACTGAGGGGCAGAACAGGCTGGCCAAAATCTGTCTTCAGATTATTGTAAGCATACATTTTACAGATCTGTAGCATATTGGCATGGCTTCTGACCACTTTCCAGACATGCTTCATCTAAATGCCACACTCCTAGAGTGGTCAGAAGTCACTTTATTTGGCCGGTCTGCTTAAGACCTTAGTCTCAAAGGTGCTACACGATGCCTTTGCATACCCTTAACGTTAATAAATATTACACTCTTGTAAGACCTTGCCTCTGTAGCCAATGGTAAGGAACCTTGGGAATTCCAGTCCAGCAACATCTGAGGGGGTACATATTCCCCTTCCCTGCATTAGAAAAGACTGGTAGACAAGTTCAAGTATATTGGAAATGTTAAAAACAAAAGCTGAATGGTATAACTGTTTACAACACATCTTGATCAGGATTACATCATTTTCTTTTGTGTTGCCTAATTACAGTCAAGGTGATGAAGTTTCAACATATGCAGTATTAAAAGCTTAGCTTTTCAGTTGATGGTTTGGTTAAAAGACTATGTACAGTCTCTTGAGGTTTTAGAAAATGCCAATAGAAATGTTATCTGGTGAAACCTTTCCTCATTTTTCACAAGTGAGGTTGGATGTAATAAGCAATTCTTTTACTTAGGGCCTTCATTTTCCCAACCTTTTTTGCTTTCAAATCCTCAAAGCATTGCTACTGTCACTCTCTGCTCTCTTGACACTGTGCTTCAAATTATTTTCAACATCAGTTCATGACTTTTGGACTCTATGGGTTGCAAATTAATCCTTTATAGACAGCTGAGATACTCCACTCACTGAGTGTTTGTCAGGAATTAATTTGACTACCAGTGTGGTAAATGATGGGGTTCCAAATGATAAAGGGTTGTATTTAAATATAAACCAGGACAGTGTTAACTTTTTGTGTTTAGATTGCTGACCAAATAAATATATATTAATTTTAATTAATGTGGTTAACTGTACTAAAATGTGACTCAAACTGAAACATGCTGGTACCAATAAAAGCAGTCTGGAAATAAATTCTGTTCATCTTAGAAGAATCTCAGTGGAAATAAGTGCCTGCTGATAGTTCTTGTCTTGTCTTTTTCTTCATTTCCTTGGGAGATCATTTCATGGTTGTTCACAGCACATAGAAATTACATATTCAGCAAGTTCTGTTGCAGGATAGTTGCACAAAATCAAACCTTATGAGTTTTTTTTTCCCAAGTATAGTAATATTCAACTAATTACTTACCCTCAGAAATCCAATTTAAAGAAGCAGGGAACTGCTATCCAACATTTTAGTTGGACTGTAATAAGTCTGGTATTCTGAGCCAAACAAAACACAGTTGTTTTATTAGCTTGATACTGCCAGCCTGACCTATGTTTCAGACAGGGATCTTTCCCAACACTACCTGAAGACGACAGGGGGAGTTAATACATTTAAAAATGTTAATAGTTAGGGTCTTTTTTCTTGAATAATACAGAAAACTGCTTCTTTATCACTAAGCCACTGGATGAGGAAGATTGAATAACAGCTTTGTACTAGTTCCAGTTTGGCAGAAACAAAAGCTTTGTAACAATGCATATATTACACGAGGCTTTATTTTCCATTTTAACCTGTGTTTATCTCTCCATTGTTGGATTTCATTAAGAAACAGCAAGGATCCCTAATTCCCATGCAAATGAACAGAAATTGTAGCAGAGGGGTTGAAGCAAAGGAGCTTGCTATTCTGAAAGCCTAGGAGGACCACGGTGGATAGGACAAGTCATAGAACTGTGTCACAATTGCTCTGAAGTAAAAATGGTTCAAGGGAAATAATGAAAAACAAAGAGGGTAGGACTTCCTGTTTTCAGGCCCCCATAGAGAAACAATTTATATGGGGCAAAAAAAAGGGGGTGGGGAAAGAAAAAAGAAAAGAAAAGAAAAAAAGTTATGGTGTGTACAGCAAGGAAACAAGAAGCCAGTGGGGTTGGCACCTTTCTTGTTTTTGTTATTGTTTAATTCAAACAATTATTGGGAAGCACATTTGTAATGGAGCTGTATCAAGCCACCAAACACCTGTTTCTCGTTGTTTCTCTGGAGTCGAATGGTGAATTCAAGGTGAAATTAAACAATTTCTTTTCCCACCTTCTCTATGAAATAAGTGTAATAGATACTATATGGTGAGATTTTTGATACAGCTACATGGTCACGAGTGTGGTAAAAATTGTATTCACCACACAGGTGCCAAGGCATTACAGGCTGAAATTAAATCCCTAGCATTGGTAGATCCTACCCATTCCCAGTATTAACTTATGCCTGAGAAGTCTCACTTCCAATGAATTTGCAAGGGAGGCCACACTGCTCTGAATCCACATGAGTTGGCACTGTTGCTATCCCAAACCTTGCTGAGCAACTGCTTGGCCAGGACTGGAGTGAAGTCTTGTGTTGGCAAAACACAGATAAGCTTCTGGATGGTTCTTTACATGCATTCTTTGGAAAGGTTACGTCAATCTAACTTGAGAATCTAACTGAAGCTTTCTTGAATCTAATTTGCTAATTTCTTGAATCTAATCTGGGAGCAAATCAATACAAATTCCTTTTGCCACCCATTCCGTTTACACTGACTCATTAATACAGATTGACTTTGGAGATTTAAGAGTGCTGAGCCAATGCCAAGGTTTTACTGCATGTCCATACAGTGATCACTTGTGAAAACATTTTGTTGTTTGTCTACCAGTCATGCAGTTAAAGTCGCATAGTATCCAATGCCAGCATTATGAGAATTCTGCTATCACCTCTTTCCATCCCCTCATAGAAAAAGAAAAATAAATCCTCATAAAGGAAGTTAAATTGGAACACAGTAGCATTATTCTGTGACAATTATTACTTAATTTATTCAAATAGCATTAATTTAGTTGAAAATCTGAAAATGCATCAGATTTGCTTGTTTTGTTTCAGTTTGTTTTCTTGAGATACATTTCAAAAGTTGGGACAGTAATTTTTTGAACTGAGAATCTTTTCTGAGTGGTGTGGCTGAGTCTCCTTTTAGCTCTGGCACTCTTATGATAGCTAAGTATGAATGCAGCTATGTGTGGGGGTGGGTAGGGCATCCCTGAAACCTGAAAAGAAAAAGTTGCAAATATAACAGCAACATGAAAAATGAGTGAAGAAATGAAATACAAATGAACACATACTAGATGTTGATGGCTTGGAACCCATGATTATTATTGGAAAGTTTTCACCCCCCCCCCTCCGCATAGCATGCAAAGTCTTCTCATCTTCAAGTTAAACACAATCTGTTCTTCAGGGCATGCTGAGTAATTTACAAGAGAAGAACTGCAATGTGAAGTGTGGAGTTGTTTTGAGTGGTATCAGGAAAGCTGCTGCACATCACTTAAATCCATTATACATGCCATCTGTAAACAGAGCCTTATATGTAGAGTTCATCAGCTGTCCTATTATGGGAAGCCAACTTGTTTTGAGGGAAGCGTGTGCTCTTGCTTCTGCGCAGGTCCTGGAATTTGAAACATCTAGGGGCCTCAACAGAACTCTGGCATCAGTTACTTTGTCAGCTTAGTGGAAGTTAGAATCGTTTTCCCTTACAGGATCTGAGAAACAGCTGATCTACTGTTGCAATTAACAAGGGAAACTTAAGGAGATGAGTGGATTTTTGATAGAAATGCTGTGGTTTGCCCTTCAGCCTGTGGCGGGCAGCTTTATTCTGATTTTACTGTTGTCTTTTTAAAAATGTCATTGAAATAGTGGCATTGGATCACAGTACTCTAAAACAGTCTTTCCTCAGTATTTGCCTTTGACTTCATTTGATGCTTACATGCTGTGGTATGAGGAAGAGGAAGAATGTAAGTACAAGCAGTCCAAAATGCTTTATCACTTTATTCACTCTGATATCTCTGCTGAAGTCACCTGGAAACCCCTTTATCAGTATGCATTCTTGAATATTTTCTTTTGGTGATATCCAGGTAGAGTGCCAGAAGGCAAGAACTAATGCCTGTGTTTAATTCTTGCTAGAATTGTTACATTTAAATAGAAAGTCATTGAAATACAGTGTTGTTGTGTGAAAGAGAACACACATAGTATTTCTGAGATCTGATATTTATAAAGGTTCCTTGGGCAGGGTAGCAAAGTGACTTTGGTAAAAATATATGTTTTTGCTTTGATAGTCTAGAAAAAGTTCAAAGGACTAATCAGCTGTTTGAATTATAACAACAAATATTGCTTTGTATCACCACCACTTCAAAAAAATTGCTAAGATGTTTTTGTCGTTGTTGTTGTTGTTTAAAAATTAATCAAGTTCAGGTTGATATATTCTTTTTTAAGATTGCAGAAAGACAACATTGTTGATATTTTGTGTGTGTGTGTGTGCACGCACACACACACACACACACACACAGACTCATTATCTTTTCTACATTTAGAAGGGGAAATGGGATGAACATTCTGGTTTTAAGATTGTATGTTTATGTCTTCTCTCTTTTCTAAAAAAAAAGGTGACCTGAAAGACTCACAAACTATTTAACAAGCTTAAAGTCCTGCCCTCACTTTCACCCTTCCAGGTGCTTAACCAGGCTGGCAACAAAAATTGGAGGTTTTATAATTTTTATTATTTAAGCTTGGAGAGGAGCATGATATGTTTGGGCTGCAGCCATCTTGGTGGATCACAACAATTCAAGCAGGCTTGCTTCAAAATCCTTATGCACCTTTTCCTTAAATTGTCTTTGTGTGTGTGTGTGCATGTTTATTTCTTGTTACAAAAATGCTTCTGGCATAGTGTATCTTGTTCACTAGTGGTACTCTAGTATAATATATGTACTGCATGCCATACAGTCTTGAAAACACAGCCTATCTTTTGTGGCTTTGGAGATTAAAGATGAGATGAATTTGGTCTTAACGGGTATTTCTGTCTTGTAAAAACATTGAAGGTTCAGGTTTGTGGCAAGAGGTCACATCACTGACACATATGTTATTCCTGTCAGATGGAATGATTTTGCTTATACTTAAATATATAAAGCTTTGTCCAAATGAAACAATATGTGATGGTCAAGAGAAGAGGAGCTCCACTTTCCTGAATGTCTTGGTGATTTCTGTAGATACATCTTTTTGGCCTCAGTGGTAGAAGAAGGTCAAGCTGCATCATGCTCTGTTGTGTGTGTTGAGGTGGTTATGTGGAAGAATGTTTTGCACCATAGGCGAGTGATATATTTTATTTATTTATTTTTATTTATTTCATCTATATGGTGCCTTTCTCCCTGAAGTAACCAAGGTGATTCACAGATAAAACATTTAAAATCTTAGTAAAATTCAAAACAATTTAAAAATCTACATCCAGTATAAAATCACATAAAATATACAAAAGTTAAAAACAAACTAAAAACCCACCTCCTTCATAAAAACTGCCCTGCTATGCATTATATAAAAAATGCCTGCCTACATAAAAATGATTTTGCTTGCCGGCAAAACGCCAGCAGAGAGAGGACTAGCCTAGCCTCCCAAGCAAGGGCACTCATTTAAATAAATTAAAAAAAAGTAGCCGGTTCCATTCCTTGTTACATAGGTAGAGTTACTTTTTAAAAATTGTCACATTGTAGCCAGTTACTTTACAAAGATAACTTTACAATGCAAAATAATTTGCGTTGTCAATTTAGTGTGTATCTATGTATCTACCCTCCTCTGGGCCAGTTGTTCTGCTTCACTGGTAACATTTGTCTAGTTATGATGGAGTACCACCTGCACTTAGAATACTTCATAGTTGTTGGATATTTGTTTCAATTTTCTTTGCTCCTGGAAGAAAATCTGATGCCATTTAAATATGCCATGGTATACCAAGATTTACTGTAAAGTATGTTCCTTACTTGAGTTGATGAGCTTTAATTTTACTGCAACCTCATCAGGGTCAAGGCCACATATCTGCATAGCCCTGCTCAGTGATATTCTTTGCCATTTCTATTCTGTACACATTGCAGAGCAATTCACAACAATGTATAGAATTCTTTAAAAAAAGAAAGAATATTAAGCTTTCTAGCTTTCACCCTAGAATAATTTATCTAAGATATTCAGACTGTTTTACTATTTGTGTAACATAATTGAATTCAACTCTGCTTTCAGTTGTTATTCAAAGAGTTTTTACAAGGTGAGCCAAAAGTGAAAGAAAGAAACAGAGGGTATGAGAGAAATCCTCAAAGGACCTGTCTACACAATGAAAATTATCCTGGTAGAATGCAAGTAGAATATGATCTGGCCATACATAATTTGAACGTATTAGTCATTGTGTTTATGTGTGTGTGAAAAAGTCCTCAAACACAGAAGAAAATGGTTTTACATTTTTTATGTATTATGCTGAAGAATGTCCATTATTGATTGTGTAGACATCCAATTCGGCTTCCTATGGCTGAGGGCAGAGGATGAGTGAGCAGATGTCTATTACTGCTAACAGCTTTTCTTTTAGGTACATATAGGATTTGCCTAATCTCCTTGACAGGTTGCAGCAATTTTTATTTTTAATTCTTTTTCAGACTGGAACTGGCTGTTTGAAACTGTTTTTTCCTCTACATTCTAAAGGGTATTTATATGGTTAAAGGTCCCTTGGAGAAAATACACAAATGTTTCTTCCCTCCCTTGCATTGGTAGGAAGAGGCAGGAGCCCAACATCATATGCCCAAGATACTGGCCTTGGTTGTTCCAGATTTCAAGCAGGGATGGTGCGGGGGGAGGGGGGAACCTTACAGCATAGAATAAGCAAAGGGATGCAAACAATAGGTGGCTAGAAAAAGTACAATGATGACATCTAGGGAGGGAAGGGAGAGGGATGAGGAGAGGGAGGCTATTCTGCTATTGTTTCTCAGTCCTAAAATCTCATTGACACTTTCTGACTCCAGGACCCAAGAACAGAGGTTGTAGCAGAATTAAAAATTCTGCTATGAAAGCTGCTGAAAACAAGCAAGGTCAAGTTTAACAAAGAATGATAAATGTTGATTTCTCCATGTCCTGACAAATGTTGAGAACAAAAGCCATTTTTCATCCTATATTTTCAAGACACTCGGGACCACCACCACCACCCCATGTTGGAAAACTGTGCAGCTTTTCTACAAAAAGCTGTGCCACTTCCCTGGAAAACCACACGTTTTAAGGAAGCCATGCAGCCCCTCATGAAAACTGCACAACCTACTCCCAAAAAATGTGTTTCAGTGTATAAAGGATTGCTTTGTGAAAGACTGCTTTTATGTGTTGGTTGTTGTTGTTAGCTGCCCTTGGCAACCCTGTGGATGAGAATCTCCAACAATCCCTATCCTCCATTGCCTTGCCCAGATCCTGCAAGCTCACGTCTATCCATCTGGTTTGTGGTCTGCCTCTCTTTCTTTTACCCTCTACCTTTGCTAGCATTATTGTTTTTTCTAGTGATCTGTGCATTCTCATTATGTGGTCAATGTGGTCTCAACTTGATCATCTTAGCTTCCAAGGAGAGCTCTCTTCTGATCTGTTTAAGAACCCATTTGTTTGTTTTCCTGGCTGTCCACGGTATCCTAAGAACTAAGTTCTCCAGCACCACATCTCAAATGAGTTGATTTTCTTTCTGTCTGCTTCGTTCACTGCCCAGCTCTCACATCCATACATGGTAACTGGGAATACAATGACCTGAATGATTCTGACTTTAATGCTCAGTTGTATGTCTTTGCTCTTCAGTATCTTTTCCAATTCTTTCATAGTTGCCCTTCCCATTCCACGTCTTCCTGACTGCAGTATCCATTCTGGTCAATGTTTGATCTTAGACATGGGAATTCTTAGACTATTTCAATTTCCTCATTATCTAGATTGAATTTGTATATTTCTTCTGTGGTCATTATTTTTGTTTTCTTTATGTTCAGCATCAGACCTGCCTTTGCACTTTCATCTTTGACCATCCTGATTAACTGTTCCAATTCTTTAATGTCTCCTGCTAATATTATAGTGTTATCCACATATCTCAGGTTGTTAATGTTGCTTCCTCCTATCTTGACTCCTTTTTCTGATTCTAATTCTGCTTTTCTTATGATGTTTTCAGCATATAAATTAAACAAATAGGGTGATAGGATGCAGCCTTGCCTGAACCCATTGCCTATTAGGAACCACTTTGTTTCCCTGAATTCTGTTCTGACAGTTGCTTCTTGTCCTCGATACAGTTTCCTCCTCAGGACTATCAAATGTAGTGACACCTCCATGTCTCTGAGTGTGTTCCATAGCTTTTCATGATGTATACAATTAAATGCTTTGCTGTAGTCTATGAAACACATGCTGATTCTTTTCTGGAATTCTTAGGTGTGTTCCATTAGCCATCACATATTTGCATTGTGGTCTTCAGTGCCCCTTCCTTTTCCTTCTTGCACCTCTGGAATTTCTCGCTCCATGTATGGTTGTAGTCTATGCTGCAGAATTTTGCGCATTATTTTGCTTGCATGTGAGATTAGTGCTATCTTCCTATAGTTGTTGCGGATTGGTATATCTATCAAACATTTCCAGTCTGTTGGCCACCTCTTTGTTTTCCATATTTCTTAGTATATTTCCGTTAGCATTAAAGATGTATCTGTCTTTGGGCATTGTAGCAGTTCAATTGGGATATCATCTGTTCCTGGTGATTTATTTTCCCCCATTTCCTTTATTACAGATTCCACTTCACTTTTTAGAATTTGAGGCTCCTTGTCACATGGCTCCTTCTGTGTATTGCCTCCAGAATCTTTTTATTTCTTGTTCCTGTATTAAGTTCTTTTTAAAATCTTAATACAGCATCCCTGCCCTTGGTCTGAACTTGGCTTTTATTTCTCAGATTTTTTGTTAGAGGTCTCTTGTTCTTCCCTTTTTGTTATTGTCTTTTATTTCTCTGCATTGGTCATTATAGCATTTCTCCTTATCCCTGCATATCAGACATTACACAGTTGTATTCATCCTTTTGGTTTTGTTCCTAACACCCTTTGCTTTTGCTTTTCCTCTTTTTTATTAAAGGAAGTATTTCAATTGTTATCCATTGTTTCTTATTTTTCTTTTGTGCCACTGTTATTGTTTTCTTGCATTCATTCTTAAACTGCAATGTTGCATAACAAAAATGTTGCACAATAAAAATGTTGTATAAAATAAGCAATGTTAAACAACAAAACCATGTGGCTATTTCTTGTGCAGCATTGCTGATTCTGCAACATTGCTGTTTTCTACATACAAAACAAAAATGTTGGGCAAAATCAGTAATGTTGCACAACAAAATCTTGTGTGGTTGCAGCTCCAGTGAGCCTGAGTTTTTCTTCCTGCTGCACAGCATTTGGGTTCAGCAGCTTTCAAACCAGCAAAGGCTGCAACCACAATGTGGAATGTTTCACCATGCTGTTCATATAGGGGTATAGAATGCAATTTATTTTTTATATTTTCTGAAGTTTCCCTGAAGATATAGTGAAAAACAATGTGAGTGGGTGAGATATTTTTTTTCCTTGAGAATCTATACAGTTTTCTGTGTGTAGTTAATAAAGCCTGAGAGTGTAGCTTTTGACTGAATAGCTATGCAGTTCTTCAAACTCTTTCATAGTTCTCTGAAACTGGGCCATTTATGCTGTGCTACAAACAAAAAAAGTTCTTTTTTGATATGCCATTTTTCTTGATATGCCAACTTTTGATATGCCATTTTTCTTTCTGCCTAAATTTCTCGAGGGGTCAGATATTCCAAAAGTGATCCCAGTTGGGAAATTGATGAATTCCCATTCCATTCCTAATTTTGACTAAAGTAGCTTATTCTTGCTGGGATGGAGCTGTGTACCTACACCTGGCTGTAGTTCTGTTTATTTTTCATTTTGGGATTAGCTGTTGCTAAAGAGATATGTGTACTGAATGCTTTGCCTTGCTGAATGTTGTACTTTGACAAAGCATACGCTGATAACAACACACACAAAAACCAAGAATAACCATTCTCACTGATTTCATGTAGGTAGGAAAACAGGAGGTAGTGGATCTATGAATCCCTTCATACCGTTTACATTTCACATTTGAAACCTGGGACACATGAGGTCAATTAATATAAAAATGTGGTCAAAGATGGCAAAAACTATTAATGAGGAAGAACACATACAAGCTAGGAGAGACTGCAGCAGTTTGTTTTTGCCAGAGCATGGCAAGACTCTACTCCCTCCTCTCTTCTCCCTATGCTGAATTTATTGAGTGCATTCTACTTTTGCATTTTGAACTCAGTCTGCTGCAATTGAAGCTAAGGAGAGGGGGAAACTGGTCCATTTTAAAAGCAGCTGAAAAAGTGGAATTGGCAGGACTGGGACCATGGGAAGATATAGTCTCAGAGTTATACAGAAATGGCCAAACATTACCTTCTGGAGATGTCTCTCCAATATGAGCTGAACCACTGTGAACTGAACAACTATCTGTTTTATCACACTAGGGGGCAAACAGGATTTAAACGGGAATTAAATGAGAGTTAAACAGGAAATGTCCTATGTTTGTCATAGAACATTTCCTATTTAACTCTTGTTTAACTCTTGTTTAAATCCTATTTGCCCCCTAGTGTGATAAAGCAGTATGACCCTACCAGCTACTCCGGTAGCAATTCTGAATGAATATCATGATCAATGGTACTAAAAGCTGATGAGAAATTAAGAAGAATTAGCAGGGTAACACTAATGTTTCTTTTCTCACAAAGGTAACCCCATAGCCTGGGCTGCTTTAGTGTAAAATCAGGCTAAATTCTGTTTAAAATGGACTTACTAATAGAGTAAGGATCTGTCTCACTAATACATGCTCTCACACTTTGCCTAGGTTAACCTTAGTGGAGGTACGCTTTAATATTTAATAAGCCACTCTATTCTGCTTTGGTCAGGCCCCACCTGGAATACTGTGTCCAGTTCTGGGCACCCCAATTCAAAAAAGATGTGGAGAAACTGGAGCATGTCAAAAGGAGGGCAACTAAGATGGTGGAGGGTCTGGAAACCATGCCCTATGAGGAACGCCTTAGAGAACTGGGGATGTTTAGCCTGGAGAAGAGAAGGTTAAGAGGTGATATGATAGCCCTGTTTAAATATTTGAAGGGATGTCATATTGAAGAGGGAGCAAGCTTGTTTTCTGCTGCTCCAGAGACTAGGACGCGGAACAATGGACGCAAATTACAGGAAAAGAGATTCCACCTCAACATTAGGAGGAACTTCCTGACAGTAAGGGCTGTTCGACAGTGGAACACACTCCCTTGGAGTGTGGTGGAGTCTCCTTCCTTAGACGTCTTTAAGCAGAGGCTGGATGGTCATCTGTCGGGGATGCTTTGATTGGGAGTTCCTGCATGGCAGGGGGTTGGACTGGATGGCCCTTGTGCTCTCTTCCAACTCTATGATTCTATGATTTAACCTGGCTTTCCTTTCAGATTTGGTGTTTTAAGGCTTGCATTGTTGAAAAACATCTGAGCAGCCTAAAGAGGCAGAGAGAACACATAAACTCTGTGGATGTCATCCTAAGATTCTTTCAGGAGTCCTGCTGAGAATATTGGTGTTGGGATATCTGATGAATAGAAGGTGAAACTGAGATTTCTTAGCTGTAACACCAAAAGATCTGCAACTCTCTTTAGTATAATTTTAGGCAGTGAATCAAACATTTCCACATACTTCCAGCATGTAAACTCTCTTTTGTTAAAGATCTTTGCCTTGTTTTGTTTTGTTGTCATTGTACTTTGGGAGAAGGTTGCTAGAACTTTATTTCTGAACATTTTAAAAAAAATCCTGCTGTCTTACATTTTCATAATATCATATTGCTTTATGTTGTTTGGACATGCTTTGTGTACTTCAATGGGAAAAAATAAGTCCATATGTTGTTGCTTTTTTGTTTTGTTTTTAGATAAATAATTTAATCTGAAGACTCATTTACTGAAAATATTAAACTATACTACGCTATATTTCTCACAACATGAATAAGGAAAAAATATGGAAAGGCAGGAAATATCCAAGTATGAGCCTGATCAGGTGAAATAGTTGTGTGTTTAATTGGTGCATATCATTCTAAAATGGGATGCTGAAGCTGCAATCTTACATTCATTTACCTGGAAATAAGCCCCACTGAATTCAGTGGGACTATGTTGTTGTTGGAGTTTATCACATTAAAAAATTCACCAATTTACCCCTTCCATTATACAGTTGATTATGGGATGCAGCCAGGAATTATCACATGGAAACCGCAGCTGATGCTGCCACCTAACTGCATCCCACCTAAAACTCAGCTTCCAGCTGCTCTTAGCCTGCCACTTTTAAAAAATGGGAATCTCCTGAGTTTGCAAATTAGCCAGCTGAGTACAGCTGGGAGCTGAGTTTTAAGTGGGATGCACTCAGGTGGTGGAATCAGCTGCATTTTCCATGTAATAACTCCTGGCTGCATCCTGTAAGCAACTGTAAAATGGAAGGGGTAAGTCGGGTTTTATTTTTTTAATGTGATAAACTCTGTTGTAGTTGTTTTGTACCTGCAATTCATTTCCAACTTATGGCATCCCTCAGGTATTTAAACCCATCAGAAGCTTGTTGTTTTGGCAATATTTGTTCAACCGGGGGGGGGGGGGGTTCTTTGCCTTCCTCTGAGGCTCAGAGCATCTGACTTCCCCAAGTCCACCCACTGAGTATCCATAATTCAATGGGGTTTGAACCCCGATCTTCCAATGTTCAACATACAGAGTGATCATGACACCACATTCCCTTTTTAATGGGCCTTACTGCTGAATAAATACCTATAAAATTTCACTGTTCTTTCTTGTGTTTAGAAAAAAAGTCAGAATTAATTTCCATGGCAGAAATTAATCATTTATAGGACTCATGAAACTTTACATTTATGGAACTGAAAGAATGTGAGGATAATCTGAATTTGTTATTTCTGTAATTTTCTTTTAAATACTTCAGTCAAACAGTTGAGGAACATCAGTTACTAGATGCAGTGTTGCTATTTCAGATACCCAGGCTAAGCAATTTGAAGGCAAGCCAAAGCACAATGAGAAGGAATAATGATGACCTTGGTTTATTTTTTTCTCAGTCCATTCAGGTTTTGATTGGTTTCTGAACAAGGCAACAGTTTACTCTCCCAGAAAGCATTGCCATAGTCCTTGGAGGATTCACATTCTTGTTATAAAAGCAGCTAGTTCGTACTGGAACATTTCCTTGTGAAGGTCGTGGGCTACAGTGTGAGAAAAAAATGCAGAAAAAAATTCCTTATTGAACCCAACCAAGTATAAGCTTTCTATGAGAACATTTCTGCACAGAGACCTATTAGCCTGCTGACCTGCCTAGCATGCTACTGATGATAAATAAAAAAAACGGTCTTCTATTAAACTGCAGACATTTTATTTGTTTGTTTTTGTTCTTTGGTCCCCTTTTGTTTGATTTTGCTCCTGCTAATGTATGTTGTATCATTCAGTACAAGAATGTCTTTGAAGAACTTTTAACATTTTTCTCCCAAAATTACAAAGTATAGAAAAGTCTGTGTGGTGGATGGAGAGGGCAATGATTACATTATTATTATTCAGAACATATGGTCCTTGTGGTTTGAGCTGAAAGATACTATTTCCCAGGGCATTGTAAAACAAATTGTTACTGAATGTCCATTTTTCCATTCAAAAAGTTCATGAGGGGAAGCTTCTCCAAAAAAACAGAATTTCATTCAGATCATGCTGGAAATTATTTTCTTTTAAAGGTGGAATACATTACTGCAAATACATTTACACATATTGGCATCCTAGCAATTGTTCTTATTCTGCCCACCATCACAAAACTCCTGAATTAAAAAGAAGAAGAAAAAGCCTAAAAGTTTTATCAAAGTCTTATCAAAGCCTGGTTAAAAATCACAACAGATCAAATACTTAAGATGGGATCTATGTAGGGACTTTTATCATTTTTTGTCTGCAACAACCTGAAGAATGTATTAAAACAGGAAAGGGAATTGAGCATTTGAAAATTAGTGTAGTGTAATGATGTGAATGTTGGACTACAGCTGTGGAAAATTAGGGTTCAAATGCCTACTTGGCCACAGAAACTGACTGGGTGATCATGAGCAAATCTTTACACTACGCTAATCTCTCAGCCACAGAAGAAGGCAATGGCAAATTTCCTCTGAATTATTCTCACCAAGAAAACCATGTGGTAGGTTTGCCATAGGATTACTGTAAATTGGAAATGACTGAAAGGCACTGTATAATAACAACAATAAATCATACTGATTAATCACTGATTAAATTGTGCCTTTTTGTCTCCACTGGGTGTCCAGTACTTTAAAATGCCTTGGTATTTCCTATTAATTGCAAAATTCCTTTGTGTAGCCATGTAGAACTCATCCTCTTTCAAGGATCCACTTCACTGTTTCTTAAACATAAACAAACTCTTAGGGTTCCCCCCCCCCTTTTAGTCAAATGAACATGACATGTACCAATACTCTTTTTGGGGGGTGGGGGTGAGGGTGGGGAGCCAACCTTGAGAATAGTTTTTTGTGGAGCTTCCGGGCTATGTGACCTTGTTCTAGAAAATTTCCTTTTTGATGTTTCGCCAGCGAAAGGAACTCTTCTAGAACATGGCCACATAGCCTGAAAGCTCCACAAAAACTATGAATGTCAGCCATGAAAGCCTTCGACTCAACCTTGAGAATATTGCTTCCCAAACCTCTGTCTTTAAGATTTGTTTTTATTGTTATAGAAATTTGTTGTTGTTGTGTGCCTTTATAAGTTGTTTTTGACTTATGGAGATCCTATCATTGAATTTTCTTGACAAGACAGGAGACCCTACCATGATGCTTTCATGATAAGATTTTTTAAAATGATAAGATTTGTTAAGAGGGGCTTCCAAGGAAGTACGACTTGTCCAAGTTCACCAACAGGCAAAACAGACTAGCAATTGAGCCAGCTTCCCGGTGCCATAGGGGCATGGTGACCATATACCCCAGACCTTCAATTCCACCCCTAATCTGGCATCACACTGCCCACCTGACCAGATAGTGGGCAGCATGGGAACGCTTCTGTGGCACAGCGACCAGATGCCATATGCTGCAGGAGTGCAGAAGAGCCACAACAGCAGTAAAAGGGGTGCCTCTTCTCTGGTGCAAAAAGGAGTGAGATTTTTCAGAAAAATACCAGATTGGGGCTGTGATGTGCAGTTGCCACCAGCCCCAATCTGGAGCTCAAAGGGTGGTCTCTTTCACCTCCAAGTAGGTTTAATGGCCAAGTGAGAATTGGAAGCTATATCCCCCAGATTCTTAGTCCAGTGTTCAAACCATTACATTCCACTGACTTTCAATATAGAAATCAAAAAAGAAATAATTGTCATTTATGCAAAAATTGAATCACAGGCCTTGAACAGACAGGCCAAAAGAAGCAGCTTCTGGCCACTTTAGAAGCATGGCATTCAAACGACACCTGCTTCCAACATGGCTGTAAGCCACTCCAAAGCCTGTTTTAAAGGGGGGGGGGAGTTGGGTGATGGGATGGTATATTTTAATTGTACTGTTTTTTAACCTTGTTGTAACCTGCCCCGATTGCTCATTCAGAGGGGCGGGCTAGAAATAAATTATTATTACTATATTATCAATTATGCCACACTCTAGTACTTTAAACCTGAGCAAAAAAGAGCAAGGATAATCTGGCTCCTGGTGATGTGCGTTGGGTCCTGTGGACATGGTCTACTTTTGGAGTGAGCCTTGCAGTCAGCACAAACCAGATCCACTTGTGGATATAGTGGACTGAGTCAGCTCTTTCTTCCTGTCTGCTCTGGCCTTTTGGTTTAAATATATGATCAATTTATTGGTCATACAGAAAAATACAATAACATCCAAATCCACAAAACAGCAATACCTTTATTGGGCCAACCAAAAATACACAAAATACATCATGCAAGTTTCCAGACCTTCACTGGATACTTCAAAGGTGACTGTGTTAAAAAGGCAAAGGTGTTAAAAATCATATAGGAGAAGAAGAAAAAATGAGGAAACTTAATTTTTTTTTGTCAAGATCTTTCTTCTTGTCAGTTAAATTGGCCCACAGGGATATCCATTGTAGTGGCCCTATTTTCTTTGAATGTGTCAACTCTGGGAGACAAGGTAATGTAAAATGCAGGAAATAAAATTTAAACTCCATCACACCTTTGGCTGATGAAAAAGCCAGTAAAGCTTCTAAAGCTTGTTTTTTTTGTGTGTGTGTTTTTTCCCGGGCTGTATGACCATGTTCTAGAAGAGTTTCTTCCTGACATTTCACCAACATCTGTGGCTGCCATCTTCACAGAAGGCTGGCTGAAGATGCCAGCCACACATGCTGGTGAAACGTCAGGAAGAAACTCTTCTAGAAAATGGTCACACAGCCTGAAAAACGCACAAAAAACATGCCGACCATGAAAGTGTTCGTTTTCACTTCTAAAGCTTGCATCATGCATGTTGGCTATTAATTGTTTCTGGCTAACTTCCAAGTATGTGATTGAAACTTGAGTCTCCCATGAATTCTATAGTGGAAAATGTTATATATTCCTTGAGAATATTAAAATACATAAATATACAATTAAAAAAAACAATTAAACAAATTTAAAAATTAAAAGTTATAAATTAAAATATAATATATTAAAATACAAACCATTAAAATTTGCGTAGCCAAGCATTAAAAACCCAGTCCTTCTCTACTTAATAGGCCTGCTGCAGAGAAACATCTTTGCCTGACATCAGAAGGATAGTAAGGATGATGCTATCCTGTCCTCTCTAGGAAAGGAGTTCCAAAGCTTGGGAGCAGCCACTGAGTAGGCCCTCTCTCTTGTTCCCACCAAACACACCTGAGAGGGTGTTGGGACAGAGATAAGAGCCTCTCTAGATGATCTCAGTATTTTGATGGGCCCGTACAGGGAGATACAGTCCTTCAAATAGCCTGGACCCAAGCCGATGATGATGATGATGATGATGATGATGATGATCCATACCTTTTCAAATACTACTGTGTTTGTGGGGGAAAGCATGGTACGACTATTGTTTAATATGTCTCACAGAAGGTTTTAAAAAGTATTCCCATATGCCAAGCAAGTTCTTTTAATTGACATCATGCAATCACTTATGGGGCACAGAGTTTTAGAGTGGATTGTGGGGAAATATGAAACAGAAGTAAAAGTAACATATAACAGCTTCCACAACAGGAACTGAAAAGCTTCTCTGGAAATACTTATTGTTTCCATGGGACTTTATAATTATATGGAACATGGATAAAGCTGCATTAGGTGGATTTTAAGCATATAATTTATCAAAAAACAAACAAACAAACAAACAAACTCAAAAACAACAATTGGAGGTTTTAAAAAGTGCATACATTACTAAAATCTCAAAGCATGAACATTCACTTTGATTGCCAGAATTTAATGTGGCATGGAAACAATCAACATTAATCTAGTTTGAAAAATGATCAAATCAAAAGACTGATGGAATGACAGTATAAATGTCCTAGTAAGGATCATTTCTGCTTCTATGAATAACTGTGCTTTGGGAATTTAAACAGGAAGTATCATTTTTAGCTTTGCCATTTTCCTCCCTCTCTTACTTCTGCTTTCCTCAGCTCACTGTGGATATGTGACATCTAGAAAGGATATTATAAAAAGATTAGCCGTTATAAAAATAAACACATCACTTGAGCTGTAATTTCAGAAATAGTGTCTGAAATAACTTACCCACTTCTCCAAGGATCTAATTAAGACAGGATATTTGGATTTAAATAATTTTAGTGTTGTCTGCTGACACCCTCACTTGTTGGGGCCCCCAATGAAACAGTGATGCATATTTGTTCTATCAAATCCCATTTATCTCAATCAAGTTTGTAAAGAAAAGCATTTGATGAGGCTTTGTCTGTAAAACATGTACCAGTTGCTGATTACTCTGCCGTGAGAGAACATGATACAGGAATATGATTATTCTTTCCCTCTCAGCCATTTCTAGACATAATGTCCAAAAAACAAAACAAAACAAAAAAACAAAACAAAACCCCAATCTGTATTAAAACTCAAATGTGTGTTGGCCAAAACCAGAAAGGGGTAAAGTGTGGTAGTGGTCCCACATATATCCCTCAAGGTTGTTTCAGTGGCCCTTGACTATGTCAGACTTCCAAATTGTCCATATTATTAAGTAGATGGTGACATGTGTGTGTACGTGTCACTGCATGCATGCTCTGCCATTGAATAATATGGGATGTGGCAAGCTGCAGATGCTCCAATCTGAGGATTGCTAGCTGCCAATGGGCAGGCCCATGGTACAACATACCTATGCCTGAATAACCTGTATCTGTTTATACAAACCTGTATTGTGTTTCTTGTGTTGTAATTACAGATCACTTACAGCACTGAGTGTTTTTGTTGAAGGCCAGATTACAGGCATGATAGAGGAAAGAGAGAAGAATTATCCACTTCCAGGAGCAGAAATATGTTTCTGCACTGTTTAACAAAATAGCCATTTAAAAACAAGAAAACAAAAATGTACTTCTGGGCACACTTTTTGGGTTTGGGGGGCTTTGTGTTATTTTGGGGGGTGAAATATATTTTTGGCAGTTTGTGCAAGCCCCTGAAGAGTTTCAGGGGCAAAAAAATTGCCCCTGAACCTGACACAGATGCCCATTTTTCACCCGGTTCTCAGAAATGAGTTACGTGAATCACAAATTCATTCTGGATGCATTCAGATAAGGTTTCATGTATGCATATCCCAATGGAACATGATACTTTGGAGGCAGAGGAATAGCATGTTCTTGCTCCTCATTCATATGCAGAGCAATCTGTTTTTCTAGTGCTCAAAGTATATGAAAACCATATTGGCCTAAATTTAAACACTCCTTGATTGGACAAATTATTTAGACGGCCTCCTCTTGTTTTTAGCCAGAAGGATTCCAGCCATTGGGTCAGTTTTGGTTAAAAAAAAAAAAAAATTGCAAATACTGTATACAATATTGTGTTCTCAGACAATGTTAATATTTTATGAAAACCAAAAGTAAAATCACATTGACAGTATGCAAGGGCTGAGTCCAAATGGGTACTTATGGGGGTGGGGGATATAAGAGCATTGCCTCAAAAGATAAGAATACATACACACACACACACCATGACTACTACTGCCCCTTCCAGCACCAGATCAAGGCCGCGGCATCTACATGCCATAACCCTGATCTTCCATTTCAATGGCACAAAAAAGAGCTCCAAAAAGTGGCTCCTTTTTGAATGGTGGAAAGGGTGCCTTTGCCACCACAGTGGCACCTTCTGGCACTCGTTTTGATGCTGGTCATCTGGATGCAGTACCAAAGGAGCGCCATGATGACGCCTGCCATGTGGTGAGGTGAATGGCATGACAGCGGTGTCAGGACATCATCAGGGTGTGTGTCATGTGGATGACATGCCCCCACTCTGCCCTTAGGCTGGCGTATAACGCTGGTCTGTACAGGCTCTTAGACATCCAAATAAACAGGGTTGACAAAGATACCTGGAGAATGTGAAAACGGCAAGTACAAGAGTCCTAGGTATAAATACTCTTTCATATCTCATTCTTGCAATGTCAGAAATTTGGGAACTGAAGAGAAATTTCATTGGGTCCCCAGGATTGCATTTTGAGGGCAATACCTTCATTGACACACACACACTGATAGCTACAACCTTGGCTGAGAAAAGAATAATAACCATTAACTTGAGTCTGTTTCCTAAGAGAAGCTAAAATGAATCTTTTAAAATATATCACAAAGTCCACATGTAAATGTGTTCAATCAACTAAGCATTTGAGATGAAATATTTATTAGACTGTTTCAATCAATTTCTTCTAAGAATTTTTTTTTAAAAAAACTAGTGTAGCAAAGCTAGCAAAGGATCAGTAAGAAAATCTGTTTTATGTTGTTAAAAGATTATACAGTTATTAAAGAGGTAACCAATGTTCCTTGGGAGCCATTAGTAAATTGATTTCACAGAAATCTACACTTCCAAGAAGTATTACAAGGACTTGTAAGCAGTTTACTTTAAAAAATGAGAAGGGAATTGTTCTTTTAATAACACTTTGGCATGTTCAGAAGCTTCAATGTTGAAGATTTTGTGTTTCATTACTGTGCTTCATTAATATTTAAACACTTACCTATAAAGAAAGGAAGGAGATTTGCCAGGTTTTCATCCTCATTAATGATCCTCATATTGTTTTACCTGCTGCATGGGCATAGCACATGCTTTTCTACAATTGCATCATGAGGTCTTGTTTTAACTGTAGGTGTTTATTTGTCTTTGGCTTCTTTACTTTTAGCAAAGGTTCCAAAATGACTTCTGTTCATGCAAAGAGTCTTTCTTCTTTTCTTACCCCCTCTCCTAGCTCCCATGTTATCTTCTGCAGGTAAATGTTTGCTATGGATTGTTCCCAAACCCTCCAGAGGAGATTTTGCTGTTAGTTTGGACTCTGCACTTGGGGTTGTTTGGATAGTCCAGGAGCCATTCCATCATTGAATGTGCCTACAAAGTATTCAGTTGCTAGGACCTGAACAGATGGCCCAGGATAGCATGGGCTGAGCCGCTGCTTCTGACCTTGGTGCTCATATGTGTCAGTCCATGAGTTGATGCAGGGATGTGTGGTTTACACACACCCTTCCCTGCACTGTCCCAGGACCTGTAAGCCACTCCTTACCTTTCTGGTGATGGATGCAATTGAGATGCCCCCAAATTGGTTTGGATTTTGCCTGGTTTTGCCCAGAGTTTCTTAGAAACACTGCAGAAAACCAAGGCTCTTTTGCCCCAGATCTGTGTCTGCACAGGCAGAATCAAGCCCAATCCTGCCCTGGGGTTTTGGCCTGTATCATCTGTACTAGATGATGCAAGGCTGGGGGGGAGACCATTTGGTCTATGCATGCAACTCCTTAGTCTCAAACAGGGTAAACCAACTGAATCAGTGGAGTAGATCAACTGAATCAATTACATAAACATTGACTTGCCACTTAGAAAGCTTAGAAGATAGCTCTAGTTAATACTAGCTAATGAATTTAGGCTCTAGGTGTACATATAATATCTTTCAAAGATATATTAATCAATACAGGCATACCACAGTGAATGTGCTCTTTAACACATAACCATATACAAGAAGCAGAAACAGCATGTAAAGAATAAAGATAGGATCCAACATGTGCATATACCCACCCAAAGGAAGAGCAGTACACAAACTTTGAGAGAATATGTAATTCCAGACTAAAATATGCACATGTGAAATAGAACAACTAGCTCAAGTGACCTCTTCCATAAGCAAAGAAAATTTTTTTGAACCTCAAATTTTCACAATGAAAATGTGGCACAGGAAGGAAATATAATATAGGAATATAAATACTACTACTACTAATAATAATAATTTGTATCCCGCCCAATCATGGGGAATCTGGGCGGCTAACAACAGTAAAATGAAACAGTACAAAATTTACAATAAAGTACAGAATAAGCCCTTCCCAGTCCCTAACCAATACATAAACAAGCAAAATCAATAAACAATATAATGCAGTAGTAATTGACAAAATATGAATATTACAGTCAAATGAAGTTCCTAACTATACCATTCCCAATCCCTCAATGCAAGTTGAAATCAAGATAATATTACACAAAATTAAACACAAAAACATAGCAAAGTTTACCAAATACATTATATCATAGTCCCAATATATTACCAGACATTATAAAGCGCAGTAATACCAATTACATTAGAAAAGGCAATGAAGACAATTCAAAATTCATAAGAGGAGCCCAGGTAGAGGAGGGCACAGGAGCCCAGATGGAATATGCCATTCTCCGAGCTGCCCAAATTCAGCTGTGGATCCACTAACTGAAAATAACTGACCCTCCCCTGACAATAAAGAATTGCAATGCAGTATGAATACAAAACATCAAAATGCAGTAGCAAGGGAGATGTTCTGGAGGACAGAGGATGGCTTTTTAAACATGCTGCTTCCCCCTCAGCTCCCTCCTTCAGATGCCGTGCCTCAGGTTGCATCTCAGTCCCAGGTGGAAATGGAGGAATGGAGGAACCTCCTGTCTCAGCTTTCCTCTGGCACAAAAATAATTTTCCTGACTAGAAATTAACTAAAAGCATTGTTAAAAGTTTCACTTAGTGCTCAAAAACTGCAGACTTTTCCCACAGTACAGAGACTAAATTTGAACATTCAGCAATGAACTGCACTCCCTGCACTCACAGCCACACCAGGCTGGGAATCTACAATGATGAACTGAGGAGCAATCTGAGTTCTTGATCTTCTAGAATTAGTGATGAACACATAGTCCCTTCATACAGACATTGAATATGAAAACATTGAGGATGGGATCAGCTGTGGATGTCTGTACAAGGGGATATCCTAAAGTTTTAATTATTACCTTTAAAAAATTGATAGAAAGTTTGTTTTTATTTGTAGTTGTTAACTTATTTCTATGTAGTCACATCCAGATTTGCACATTTTTCCCAGCGTTTTTTGACGCTCTGGATACTTGATATTGTAGAAGTTTGCAGATTGCGCCATATGAGGGAGTATCGTAAAGAAATAATTATCACCCAGAAGTTATTATGGTATATTGATGAAATTTTGCCAGTGTCACAATTGGTCCCTAAGTGCATGATATTGAGAAAATCAGCTCATTGCATCCTTTTTTCTTTTTTCTTTTTCTTTTTCTTCTTTTTCTTTTTTCTTTCTTTCTTTCTTTCTTTCTTTCTTTTTTTTTTGTGACAGGCTGCGCCAGAACTGACTAAAGTGTAAAATCCTCGTAAGGTCCAATCTGCAGACTTCTACAATATTGGTATTCAGAGAGTCAAGAAACGCTGGGAAAAATGTGTCAATCTGGATGATTACATAGAGATAAATTAACAATTACAAATCAAGACAAACCTTCTGTCAATTTTTTTAAGGTGATAATTAAAATTTTAGGATAACCCCTCGTATATTGTGATTTTTATTTTATCCTAGTGTACCCTAAAAGACACAACATTGATCCTCCCATATTGCATATGGAAAACTGAGAGTGAACAACTCGACTTGCCATAAGCCTCTCACATCCATGACTGAGCTGTATATGCAGCACCAGGATCACAACCGATACAAAAAATAGTGATGTTTGGTGTCTTCCTCTGTCATCTCCAGTGTTAGCTGTGCTTAGCAGAAATTTAATATGAGAGGAGGAAAAAGGAGAAATACTCCTAAGTTCACAAATTAAATCAGTGAAGGGAAATGTAATTTTGTCTTTTTTAAAATTAATTCAGTTAATGTGCCAAACTGACAAAGATGGTCTCATAACAGTATTAGAATGAGCAAGGCTATAAATTCTCTATAAAACATAAAAGTACAGAAATGTACTGCTACATTTATATTTAATGTAAAAAGAATCCCATAACATTTTATATTAAACACAATGAGAATGAGATTTAAAACACTTTTCCTTGGCCATATATCAAGCAATGTGCCCAATTTTAACCTTGGGCTTATCACTCACCAGTTAGGAAAATAAATGCCCTTTAGTGTGGATTATTGGTGTGACAAAATTGGAGAAGTGACAATATGGGAGCAGGCCATTACTGATGGAAAAGATCCATTAATTCTTCTCAGGGATATGTGAAAATAGGGAAAGTTTAAGGGGTTTATCACTCTGCTAACCTATTGCTAGCAGTGAATATTGACAGCTGAGAGTATAACACAGTATGTCTTTCTTCACCTTAGTGGAGTAAACAATAGCCAGAAGCCTTTAATGGTGGCTCCTGTGATGACTTCCATGACTGTGTGGATGTGAATCTGCTCTAGGTTTCTACCTGCACTTTAGAGGAGACTCCAAGTTGTTGAACCTATTTTGAGGATAGGATTTACTGCCTTTAACAACTCTTAAAATTCAGTGTAGAACTCAGAAAAAAAAAACTTTCTGCCTCTATGATGTAGAAGTTACCAGCCACCTGGGTGGCCTGAAGGTCTGTTTTGTCTTGATGGGTGACTTCAAGACCCCTCCTGTCCCTTCTTAAGGTTCTTTGTCCTTCAAAATCAACTGAGACTGCTAGAAAGAAGAAAGAAAAAAAGAGCAGATAGTACTAACAAGAATATCATTTCTAATTTCAGAAATTGGGGAGCACATATGGTTGGCAGATCTGAAATTTTCTTTCCAATGCTCCATGCATTCTCAGCTCCATCCCTCTCTTCTCTTTTCTGTTACTTCAGAGAGACAACAGCTAAAAGTGACACCTCAGTTTGTTGGTTCTAAATATCTCAGAACAATATCTTGCGATCTAATTCCCTCTAAATTGCACACTGCTTTTAGTCAGGTTTCTTCAATATAGCTGGCTGTATGCTCCAGTCTATTAAGTAGAGAAAAATATATTAGTATTTGAAATAATGGAGTAGCAAGCAACATTAGTTCCCAAAATATACAAATAAATTCAATTAAAGAGGCGTGAAAATATGTAAACAAATGGTGAGAATAAAAGGGAAGTTCTTTCTGTTTATATAACAGGAAAACATTTAATTATTTAAGTCTAAGGCCCACATTTTCTACAGATTCACTGTCAAACTGGAAATAATACATATGGATCAGGTTACTTCAATAGCTGCTCTTCCAAAATCAGTCCTAACCTTTCAACTTTAAAAGGCAATTCCTTGGAGTTTCTAAAGGTACAGTTCATTGATCTTTGGGTAAGATCTACAATACACTTCACATTTCAGTAACAGAATTTATTTGACTTCTGTTTTCCCTTCTATACTAAAGGTATTGCACTTGTTTCAGTTCCATTTAAGATTAAACTTGAAATACATTTGAAAATGTCAGTGTTAATTTCTACTAGTAGTGGCTTTTAATGAAAAAGTAGTAACTGAATGGACTGTGATTGGTACTTAGCTGATTTTGATCCAAATGATTTATCTGATTATCAAATGTATTGATTTATCCCACTTCAGTAAGCTAATCACCTGCTTTTTTAAATTTCTGGTTTGGTCATATAAAATCAGGTAACCATCATTTAATTTTTGAAGATTAAGACCTTTTCAGTTATTGTCATCCATTTCTGTTTGCTGAATTATTTCATTGCTTTCATTCATTTCTAGTGTCCCCTCTCTGTGGCTGCTTTGTTAATATAAAAGGTTGCAAATATATTACTTTTAACATCTTTGCATCTTGGAATTGTGGTAGGGAACTTGAGGAGAATATTAGCCCAGTGTGCAGCAGCTGTCCATGCTAGGGATCATTAGGAAAGAAATAGAAAAAAAGATAGAAACAAATAGAAAATAAAATGCCAATATCATGGTGCTTTTACACAATTCTGTGATGCAATCACACTTGGAATGCTAGATACAGTTCTATTCACTGTGCCTTAAAAGGGATATTGTAGAACTGGAAAGGGTACAGAAAAATACAACCAACATTTGAAAGAGCTGAAACAACTTCTTGTGAGAAAATCTGGTAGCATAAATTATATAAGGTGTAAAGACAGGACAGGGAGTCTTTTTTAAAAAATCTCTTTTTCTCTCATAATAATGTTGTCATTCGCTGAATCTAAACGGTGATATATTCAGGAGTGATAAAAGGAAGGACTTCTTCATATAGTACATAGTTAAACTATGGCTATAACTATCTGCAGAGAGGAAGAGCAACAATTTGGAACATTTTAAATGGGGATTAGGCCTAAATACCCTAAAGGCACCAGGTCCCCTTTGATCTTTGAAGCTAAGCAGAGTCAGCTCTGGTTAATACTTGGGCAGGAGACCACCAAGAAATACCAGGTGCTGTAGCTTATATTTCAGATGAAGGAAAGCCACTTCTGAGTATTCCTTGTCTAATTAAATCCTATTAAATTCATGGATCCTCTATAGCTCAACAGGCAACTTGAAGACACATTTGTTGTTTGTTGTTAACTGCCTTCAAGTTGACCCTGATTTATGGTAACCCTGTGGATGAGACATCTCCAACCTGCCCTGTCCTCCAGTGCTCTTCTTAGTTCCTGCTAATTCAGACCCATGACCTCCCTAATCGAGTCTATCTATCTATCATCTATCTATCTATCTATCTATCTATCATGAGATCATCCTCTTTTTCTACTTCCTGCTACCTTTCTTAGCACTATTGTCTTTTCTAATGTGTCATGACTTTTCATGATGTGCCAAAGTATAGCAGCTTCAATTTTATCATCTTGTTTTCCAGGGAGATTTCTCCACTGTTCAATGTGCAACAGCAACAGTGAACACCAAGGATTTAGGCTCCTTGTATTAAAAGAATAAGTAAAGGTTTGGAATAATTGTCAGATTTTTCCTCCAGCTGAAATGATCTAGCAGGCTTTCCCTAAGCAACCCCCACTCACATAATAGAGATTTCAAGGAGAAAATCAGTTTTAGATCTCTGAATTGATACACAAAGATTTAGTCTGCTCAAGAACCTGTTTCTTTGCCTTTTTGGTACTCTTCTCCAGCAACACATCTCAAATTAATTTATTTTCTTTTTGTCCGCTTTCTTCATTGTCCATCTCTCACAACACTACATGGTGATGGGGAATACAATAGATTATACAATTCTCACTTTAGTGCTCAGTTGTTTATCTTTACTTTTTAGGGTCTTTCCTAGTCTCAGCTGCCATGCCATGACACACCCATGTCTTAAGAGCAATCCATAGCTTTTCATGATCTGTGCAATCTAAGGTTTTGCTATAGTTTATAAACTATAGGCTGATATACATAAACACAGAGAAAAAGAATCAGGGACTTAAGGCTATACTAGCTCATAATCATCATGGCTATCTAATACCTTCAGGATAAGAGGTAGAGTTGGGGCCCTCCCATAGGTGCTTGGTCACTGTGGGGACCAACTGCTGGACTAACAGCACTCTTCTAAACTGAAGTGTGATTAATCCAGATCTTATTGTGAGCATAATAGAGATTTCAAGTAGAAAATCAGTTTTAGATCTCTGTATTGATACACAAAGATTAATTGGTGTGCCAATACAGCTAACATACAGAATTTTGTGGATTTATCTTCCAGTGCAGTCCTAAGTTTATTTACTCATGTTCCCAATAAGTTGGGTAAAGTGAAATCTCTACATAGGATGTAGACAGTGGTTTGAGTCCAGACATGCATGGTGGAAGAGTTGCAGTGGTGCAGTTCTATGAATAAGTCTTGTTAGTAGAAGAACTGCGACATTAAGAAATGGTATGCAATGTACAAAAGTATTCAAGGAAAAGGGTATACTGAACCAATTGATTTGAAGAGGATAGATTCTATGTACAGATAAGCCTATGATGTAACTTGCTAAGAAATAAGTTGAAATTAGAAAGTAAATATTTCATAGTTCATTTTTTTCTTTAAAAAATGATTTCTAGCAAGAGTTGTTGTATAATGTCTTCCATCAACCAAAAATGGATGCAAAGAGAAGCCATTTGTTGAAAACAGACACTACTTACTTAAGTCAAGTGAAGTCAAGGTCCCATCCAAATCATGACCCATTCAAATTTAAAATTGGGATTGTTTCCTAAATTTGGCACATGAAACAAGACTATGAAAGCTATGAACCCAAGCCGAGTGGCTCGTCTATTTACTGGATGGATATCTGTACAACCTGTTCCACTGATAAATTGTAAGAAGTGGTTTATTATTGAAATAAAATTCTAAATCAGACAAGTAGTTATAAAATATCAAGCAATGAGGTTCTTTTAGGCTGATTTATGGTCTCTTCAGAATCTGTCAGCAAAAGCATCCCGGGCCCTTTCACGCCGCACAATTATACTACTGTACTGTGATTCAATTTTAACATCCATGGATGCTTCCTTTGTAATCCTGGAATTCACAGTTTAGGGAGGGTTATTTAAAATTCTAAGCCAGAAAGCTTTAGTACCTCACCAAACTACAAAACCCAGGATTCCATCGGATGCAGCAGTGGCAGTTTAAGAAGAATCATAGTGGCATAGTTTTGTAGTATGAAAGGGCCCCAGTTTGGGCCTCTTTACCTTCCTTTAATACCTAAAACAGATATTCTCCAGAAAGGGGTGCAATGGTAGGAGGATGGCTGTACAGTAATATGAGCTGGAAGTATGAACTGTCACAAGCCTGAAATTCTTATGGTCTCCTCTTGTCAGAATGAATTGGCCACAGAGTTAAGTCCACAAAGGTCATTAACAAGCTAAGCCTTGTTGAGGCAATAACCCATTTGCCAGTAGGGACTGACTATAAGAACAAAAAAGTCAGAATAATTTATAGATTGGAACCACCCATGTTTCTCAGGTGGAGGCTGCTGTGGAGAAGTTGAAATTTTAGTCGAGGCTGAGATATTTTCCTTCCTGGGCCAAAGTGGAAAAGGGAAATTAGCATCAAATAGAATCAGACTCTCACAGCTTGTAGTCCCAATCACTTAACAAGAAATAGTGTTCCACTGAAAAAGAGTAAGTCTGAGGCAATGGGCAGAAAGGCAAGAGGCATGTAAAACATCAGCAACTATTTTTTCTGTAATTGCTTGGAGTCCACACATACAGAAATTTCAGTCTTTTCTGTGTATATTTGGAGCTTGCAGCAGATCAGCGTCCCTTGGGATGATGTAGAGATGATAGTGTATCCCTGCTCCTGACCAAAGAGTGCTTAGCTAGCTGGCCAAGGAGTTTATCATACAACAGAATTTGGGGGTGTAATGGCAATGGCAATGGCAATGGCAATGCAATCATGGGGTTTCACGTTATTGCAAATGAGTGTATCACACGCAATTTCGGGCAATGGGAAGTCATTCCGAATGCAATCATGGGATTTCATGTAATTGTGTTTTAGAGTATCTCATGCAATTTTGGAAAATGGGATGTCATTCTGAATGCATTCCGAATGCAATCAGATTTCACGTAAATTTACTAAACTAGCGAAATCACGTAATTCCAAATTGGTTTCCATTCGCAATTGAGAGAAATTCCTCCCATGTGATAAACTCCCAAGGGTGGGGATTCCAGAAGAAACACAAATGGAAAGGAATTCCCAAATCCAACCACCATTTTCTATACAGTCTGCCATCTACAGCCAAACTCCTGTCCTCACCTAAAATATCAAATGGCATTGACATCAGAGAGCAAAGAGATGAGTTTTTTTCCCCAGACTTTGATTGTGACACAAATTCACTTGTCTTAAAGAATTCATTTTCAAAAATGAAACCAAATAAAACTGAGTCTCACATGTATGTGTGAGTTCTAGTCCCTTGTTGACTTATAGTGACCCCATGGATTCTATAAAGTTTTCTTAGGCAAGGAATAATCAGAGGTGGTTTTGCTAGTTTCTTCTTCTGAAATATAGTCTACAGCATCTGGTATTTGTTGGGAGTGCCCCATCCAAGTACTAACCAAGGCTGACACTGCTTAGTTTACAAAATCAGATAGTGCCTTTAGAATATTTAGCCCTGGTTGAGTCCTGTTTATTAAGGATGAAATAATCTGTTTAATATTCTCTCACATATAAATATTTTAAATCTTGTTGTTGCTTTTTTCCCATCTCAGCTATTAGGAAACTTGTGAATGCTACTCATTACATCAAATGGAAGCATAAGTTTCACCCACCCCTAGCCTTAACAGTTTACCATCTATGCTTAAAGCAGACTTGCATGTTTTGTGGTATACACAGACCTTGTATCAGTCATGAATAATGATCCTACCTGTAATGTCTCTGTAGGCTTGCAAAAATGATGATATGAGCCACACAGTACTTGGCTGATGATTTGCACTGATGCACACTGCAAATTTGGTTTAAAGCAAAACAGATGCTGAGATTTACACTTCATGCCTTTTGCTTTATAAAGAAAGGATTGTTTTACAACCCAGTCCTGCTGGCAAATCAGCCTATTCTTTTCTCTCAACTTTGGCTGCCAGATGGAAACAGAACTTTCCAGTTAAGAGGGAGAGGGAGAAAATACGGCACATTGGCATGTTCAGTTTAAAATGGAAGGTTTGCTCTACTGTGATGTCTCCTCTTACTTGCTCTCCATTCAGCGGTCCATATCGCGTGTGTGTTCAGTTCTGAACACAACCAGATCACTATATTAGCTCATCTGAATATGTTCCTGTCTGATCTTTGAAGCTAAGCAGAGTCAACCTTGGTTAGTATTTGAATGGAAGACCACCATGACTACTTTGTGCTGTAGGCTCTATTTCAGAAGAAGGAACTGAGAAACACATCTTTTCAGCATCCCTTGCCTAAGAAAACCCTGTGAAATCCATGAGATCACCATAAGTATTCAGGCGACTTAAAAGTACATGCACCCACACATTTCCATATAGAGCTGAGAATTATTTTTAAATATTTTTTTTTAAAAAAAATGCAGTTTTGATCACATTTTTCCTAGCTGTATACATTGTCTTTATGTTTCTGAAATGTGTGTATTCTTTTTCTCCTAGGATAAACTGATGTGTTTACCTTCTCTAGTTTGCATATCTTTGTGCTGGTTTTAAAATATGTACATTTGCTGTGTGTGATTTTTAATACCAGAACTTGAACATAATATTTGAACAAATGACACTTTTAGGTCATGACTAGATAACAAACAATTCATGTTTTAGTTTAGGGAATTTTCATCAATCTGCAAAGCCAACAATAGCCACCACACAAGGAACAAAAATTAGAGACAGGAAGTGGGATGAGATGTGATTTAAGTTAAATGACAGTGAAAAAAAATAGATAAGTGACCATTGTTAAATTGTGTTGGCAGCCCATTCTTTATGTGATTGAAGAGATGTGATCTCATTGACAGCCTGTAAAGCGGCTGAAACCACCATGTCTCCAAAGTAAGAGTGAGGCAGTTGCCTCATCAGCTTTTGTAGATACATAGATACAACTGCTAGAATGATGGGTAAGAGATCTTCACTAATTGGACTCTGCTATGACTTCCTATCCCATAAATCCAATTTAGCTGTCCAGGCCCAAGGATAGTTTTCTTCTATCTTCATTAATGCTGAGCTGTGGGAGTATATCTGGATCAGAAAATCCTTAGTCATGAGATGTCCTGTGGTGTTCACCAAGGACCCTTAATCCCAGTTCCCTTCATGGCTTCTGCTGTGCCACCAGCAGTTGCCAATTACCTAATTGGATACACCTTCACCAAATACAATGTCAAGTAGTTGGAGGAATAAAGGATACACTCTTGCTCAACCCCTAACAATGATTAAAGTTCATGGTGACACAAAAAATGGGCAGATTACTCCCGGGATCACTCTGAAGCACTAAGCAGGTCCAGAAAGGCAGATACAGCAGAAAATATGTGACTGCTCTAACTGATCATTTTCCCCAGGCTATTCCTGCAGAGAAAGGAGAATCATAGAATCATAGGCCCTTATCACATGACTGTTTTTGGAGTATAATCCAGTGGCATTCAGAATGCAATCATAGGGTTTCACGTTATTTTGTGAGAGATTATCTCACACAATCATTGGCTGTGGGGACACAGTCCGAACACAATCATGGGGTTTCATGTAATTGCGTGAAAGATCATCACATGCAATCATGCACAGTGGGGACACAGTCAGAATGCAGTCTGAACACAATCCAAATGTAAGCAAATTCAGTGAACTAGTGGATTTGGAAATCCTATTCTTTTCCCAGCTATCTTTTCTTTTGAAATTGAGCAGAATCTCTCCCATGTAACAACCTTTCATGCAATTGCCTTCATTTCTGAATTGACCTCGCTATCTTTTCTTTCGAAATTGTGGGGAATCCCTCCCATTTGATAAGGTCCATAGAGTTGGAAGAGACCACAAGAGCCATCCAGTCCAACCCCCTGCCATGCAGGATATCACAATCAAATCACCCCTGAGAGATGGCTATCCAGCCTCTGTTTAAAGACTTTCAAAGAAGGAGACTCCACTACACTCCAACAAAGTGTTTCCTTGTAAGGATGTTCCTCATAATGTTGAAGTGGAATCTCTTTTCCTGTAGTTTCCATCAATTGTTTTGGGTCCTAGTTTCTGTAGCAGCAGAAAACAAGCTTGCTCCATCCTCAATATGGCATTCCTTCAAATATTTAAACAAGGCGATCATATCACCCCTTCTGCAGGCTAAACATACCCAGCTCCCTAAGTCTTTCCTCATAGGTCATGCTTTCCAGACCCTTTACCATTTTAATCACCCTCCTTTGGACATGCTCATTTCTCAACATCCTTTTTGAATTGTGGTGCCCAGAAGAGAGGGGAGGGCAAAGTCTCTTATCTCCTTGGTGTACAGAAAGAATATCATTGTCATTTTTATCTACTGCAGAGTAAGTCCCAGAGTGTTCACTGGGAATTGCTTGCAGGGAGGTGTACATAGAATTTCATCCTCTGCATCTTTATTGTGCCCAAAGAAAATTATTTTAATATTAAAATTACATCTGCCTAAATTCCATTGCATTTGTATGTCTCTCATATGTGTATGTGTATGTGTTTGTTCTCACACACATGCACACTATATTTCTTCCATAATTGTAATATACTTAAAAAATCAAATACTTCATTACATCTTAGCAGAGGAAGTAATAAAAATGGAGTTAGAAACTTAAAAATAAAAAAAGTTCCTTCAGTAAAGCTATGGTTGCTTTGTAGAAGATAATATAGAAGAAGCCTGGTTATTTAAAAATGCCCCTATTGTTTGCAGAGCAATGTACTTTAGAAAAGCTTTTGAATGAATGCATGTTCTGTGTTGAAAAGTAACCCATGACTTTTGAAGAATGAAGAGTAGACAATGTTAACTTATTGGAGAGTTTGAGAACCATTTCTAAATAGACAATTCACTATAGTCCAAAACACATCCACATTCTGGAACTCATAAGAATATTTTAGTTATGAATTGACACCTTGTTTTCATCACCAGTACTTGAAAAGGCTGTAATATAGTATAAAACATGTAACTAGAATATGTAGAGAAAATGAAGACTATTATCTGTTTCTGGAAAATGACAAATTAGCATGCACAAATTTCATGCTGAATTGCTTGTGTTTGAATAAATATCTAAATACTCTCTAATATACTAGTTTTGTCCAAAATAGGGAATGATGAAGAAATCATTCCTTATTTTGGACAAAAACAGTATATTTAAGAGTATCTAAATATTTATTGAAACACAAGAAATTCAGCATGAAAAATGTACATGCTGATTTGCATGCTAAGCCCTTTACTATCACAGAGACATATATACCCCAGTATTCATGAAAAAGGCATACAAACATTACAAATATACAAGGTCCTTTCCCCTGTTTTATGCACTTTTTCTTTTTCAAAATTATATAGTCTTCCAAATCATTGAATGTTTACTAACACCATGAAGAACATGGTGTTCTTCTGTCCCCAAAGAGCAATTCTTCCCCAAGTATTCAAAATATTGCCCCTTTTATAAAACAAACAAACAAACTAACAAAAACCCAATAAAATCAAACAAGGATTAGCCTCAAGGCAGCTTCCTGTCTGCAACCCTGAATTCTGCACTAAAATCAAACAAAGCATCTTAACCAAAGTTGAACTGCAGCTGAAAGAATCTTGTCAGTATCACCAAAATTGAAAGTAGTAGCAGCTTTGCATCTGGAGTCAAAGAGGCAAAGTGGAAAATTTTAAAGGTTGTTGAAAAGTGGAACAATAGAAGATTAATTGGGACTTCCAAATTAATTGTTCCTGCCAAATCAGGATATTTGTAGGCTATGTTCTTTGCAAGCAGAGATACCTTTGCCTTTTGATTTTGTTTAGTGAGTAAGGGATACTGTAAATCTTTCTAGGAAAGAACTCATTTTCTGAGCTCTTCAAAGGCAAGATTGAGATATTGACTAAGAAGGAAGCTGACAGCCAATGCCACCTAATGGGCTTGTTATAAGTGAAAGAAGCATGCAAAAGTGGGATGGCTGGGATAGGTTAAACCTAGTAGGCAGCACCCCATTTGCACTAATGGAGTGGCTTCCATTGCATCAGGCTCAATGATATTTTTGAGGGGAGAAATCAATGGCATGCACATGAAAAACTACAGCATTTAATGGAGATGGCAGTTTCATTAAATATAACACCAGAAAGGATGAGAGAAATTGCATCATGTTATGGGAGTTGCATAGAAATGCATCATTTGAAATTCTTAGCTTGGTTGACTCCTAGGACAAAAAGGATGCTGCTTTTTCCCAGGGCTAATCAGATCTTACACTTTCCATTCACTGTGTTTGACGGGACCCAAATGAAGATATATTACAGAGGTGCTTAGCTCAGAGATGCTACTTCAGGCACAAACACTGAGGAAAATAGTTTTGATAATCGGATTATTCTTTTCCCTGATATGTACTTTATTTTTGTGACTATAAATAGGAAAAGGGACAGAGAAACCCAATATCATACAGGGGTTCTAATTGTATAATTTTAAATGTATTTCATATATATCCTATCTTTCTGGGCATGGAAGGCTAAATATTATACTACATTTACAGAAACCTACTTTAATAGATATAATAGAAAAACAAACAAATTTAAAACACAGAAACAAAGATGTAGCCAGTGCCAAACTAGTTATAACCCCTACAGCTGTAGACCAACTTCTATGTCAGCAGCTTCATTTTTATTTAATATGCATTTGTCTGCAAGAAAGGGAGTGAACCAGGTAGTTCCCAAATCTGGAATGGAAACATTTGGCTCAGTGTTAAACAGTTTCAAAGTTGGCATCAAGGTCTTTGAGTTGAAAAGAGAAAGAGAATGGCCCAAATCCAATTGTTGAATTGCTCTTCCTGGCTCATTAAAAAGGCCAGATTGTGACTGTCTGAGTGGGTAAAGAGTCTCTGTTTACCACAAAGTAGGATTTCAACATGCTTAAAAGAGACAGTTTTAAGACCTTTGTTGAAAAGTCTTCCCGAGATCTCACCATATTGCATTTGACCAGATAGTTTACATCATTACATTTCTGGGCAAGGTGCTGGAGAATGTGATGGCTTGCCAAATCTAGCAGTCTCTGGATGAGACTAATTATCTCGATCTCCATTTTAAATCTGTCTTCAAATGGTGTGAATCTCTTTTGATGTTGCTAGACATCATGGAGGCTTTGCAAATAATCAGGCATGGTATCCTTCTGGTCTTTCTGAGGTAGGACTTGGAGGTAGTGTTTTGCAGTCACTAAATTTCTTCCTGAAGGGGTGAACCCAAACGGTAGCGCTGGGGGACTCCTACTTGATACTATGGCCATTGGCTTGTGGAATTCTGCCCCCATGCTGTTTAACATCTACATGAAACCTCATGCAGTATCTCAACGCAGTAATATTTCAAAATCTAATTATTTATTCCTGTGCCAAAAATGCTGTTTTCTGTGCAAAACAACCATGTGTAAAATTTGTGCAGAATAAGGCCCAAACTGTGAAGATTCTATCAGTCTGGGATTCTTCTCATTAAGGTTTCTCAACACTTGAAAATCATTCTTGCCAACCATTTTCAAATAGTTTTGAGTATTATTTCCATCTGTATGTATGGCCCTGGGGATTCATTTAAGGCTGATTTAATGGCCCCTGATTACATTACAGAAAAGTGACTATGGGTAACCATTCACATGTTAAACAGGTTCTGAGCCTTCAACTCTTTAACAAGCTATTGCAAGTTTTGAATTTTGTTGTTGTTGTTACTGAGCTAAAGTTATCACTCATTCAGGGCAAAGAAATCTTCTTTGGGGGTTTTCACCCAAATTTCCAGCATGCCTTAAGAGTTTCCTTCACAGTTCCCCCTTCATACTGCAGTTCTACATGTTAAATAAAAGGCAAGTTATATATTCTCAGCTGCAGGTAATGGCAATGGTAAACCTTCTCTGAAAAAATGTTGCCAAGAGAACCCCATGAGAGTTGCTTTAGGGTCAGCATATGTCAGAAATTGCACACAGCAATGACAAAAGTAGATCTATTTCCTGTGTCTCCCTTCCTGTGTCTTTTCTCTGGGTACAATTGGATTTAGGTCAGAGAGTTTGATAGTAAGTTGGAAAATCTTTTGGAAAATGTCACCTTGTTCCTTGCTTGGGATAACAAGAAGAATAGATTACAGTAATTTTCAGTAATATAAGGTAATGTGCAACATCATGTTCATCATCTCGCTGTGAGAGTACATGAAGGAACTTTTGTCAAATCCCCCTGGCTGATAACTCTGCCCATATAGTAATTGGCTTTGCTCTCATCCATCTTGAGCAGTTACATAAAACTATGATGTCTGGGATGTAAGATCAGATCCCCATTCTGAAACTGCTCCTGTCTTCAATGATAATAAGATGGAAACATGTTTTTTTTAATGTTACTTCTGATTAGAATGAATGGACCAATCTATTTATAGTGTGTGTCAGTTTCACATAGGCACAGTCCATTCCGTATCAAACTGTCATTTTAAAACAAGAAGGTTTTTTTTCACAGTATTTTGTGAAATTGCATTTAGTCATTCTGACTGATGTATAAATACTGAACAGCAGGATAAATTTTTTCTGTTGTTTTTTAAATATATTTCTCAATATATTGTAATTTATTCTTAATAATATATTTCTTTATCATGGACTATACACTTTTATAAGCAGTTTGAGAGTTTTTTGAGCCAAGGTTTACATTGCAGAGAAGTGTGGAATCTGAAGCACAACTGTGTGCTCATTAGTCTGGGAGATCCAGATCAGGTCACTTCATATCAGAATTTGCAAAGGACAAATTCCTGAAGCATCCTTGCTTATAATACAATGAGACAAGCTCTCTCAGAAGGCATATACATAGTCACCATCTCACATACTTCAGTAACCTTCAGGATTGGTAACTACAGCATGTTAAACATGCAATCTTCCTTGAAGTTTTTGTAGAAACTACAGCTGAAGATTGCTTTGAATCCACCCTCAAGGTACAGACTTGGGTAGGTTAATCACTAACAGATAACTGCTGTTTCCCCTCAACACATATAATGACTTCTTGACTTGTTAGTCCCTGCACCCCTAAAGTATACCTCCTTTATTTTATTTTTTAAAAAAATGCTAAGTGAATCCCTGCTCATCATGCGTTTGTGCCTAAAAATCTGTTGTGGAACACATAGGGTTTTTTTGTAGTGCTTTCATGATTTTGTCCCATCTCCCACACCAGTATTTGGAACTGCACATGGTTTGTTTTGGCATGCACCAAGACTTTTCTTTCTCGGCAGACATTTTTCTGGTATTGTATTAATGTAAACCAGATTGTAAAATAATGTAACTGGTATTAATATAAGCCACATTATGAAATTTATTATAAATTTATTATGGTTGAGACATAAATTAAATGATAGATAGATAAATAGATAGATAGGAAATGATTTTGAGGAATTAATTTACAGTGTGAATGAACTTACAGTGAACTTAAAGAGGAATGAATTACAGTGTTAATACTTGGAGAATCTCATCCTAGGGCAGAGGATTAGACTAAAAATCTCATCCTAGGGCAGAGGATTAGACTAAAAATATAGAGGAACAGCTAGAACCAATCCAAACCAAATTTGGTTTGGAGTGGTTCTAGCTGTTCCTCTATATTTTTGAAAGTTGGAAATGGGATAAAATGCAGGATTACAAGGCATTTTTGTCTGCTCTGAAGAGTAGACTATATCTTGTTAAATAATTTAACCCTGGCAACCTTTTTCTCTCTGCTTTGTTTGTTTTTATTTTTGTCATTTCCGATTCCGTATAAATGTCCCTTTTATTTATTATGGGTAGTCTGTTTTTCATGCAATTGTTTATATAAATGAAAATTTCTTGAAATTAAAAGACTTTTTAAATAGGCTTGGTTCCCTGTAATATTGCAAGTAGTTCAAGAACATATTTTCAAGCTAGTCACAAATAATGCTTCAAATCCCTCAAATTAATATGTATTTTCCTGTCTCTGTCATCCAGAATTAATTATTTCTAGCTAAGTACAATCTTGCTTTTCGATACATTTGCGTTGATTCATTCTACATTCAGATCCAGTTTCATTCAAGAAAAGAAGTAAGAAGATAGCATAGTCAGTGAGATAAAAGTGGAAAGACAGTCTGTTGCAGAGAACATGGGTGTAGATTTTTCTCATGGCCCTCACTATTGGTGGAACCTGACCTGAAAGTTTTTATAAGGTCAGAGAGTGTTACCTGACCTTCTAAGCCTTGTGGTTGTTATCCCTCTTTTACTTCACTTCTTTATTTTGTAAGAATTATAAACAGAGAAACTAAAACCCATGTAAAACCACTGCAATAAAAAGTCATTTTCCTGGCACTCCACAGCTTGATTTACAAAGCCACTCCATTGCTGCTTTGCAAGGAGACTGATTGAGCAGCTTTTTTTCTTTGCTCCATGCGCTGAGTTCTCAGACTTGGTGACTATGCTGCCTCTCCAGATGTGTCCTCTGCCGCATCAACTGCAGGTGAGTCCTGCCTTTGTCTGTCCTCTGGCTGAAGCTCCTCTTTAACTGGGAGAGCTATGTGAGGCAGCTCTGCAGGCTGTTCATCACCTAGGAGACTTGTCTGAATCTTTTCATCAGCTTCCCCTTGTGACTTCTCATCTAGGTCCAGATCCTTGCACATGACAAGCCAGAATAATTTTTTTACAACAGGAAGTGACCTGGATGCCAACTTACAGGTCACCTCCCATTAAAATGGTTTTACAGTGTGATCAGTGATATGATCAAATTGTCTCTGAAACTCCCTATGGGGAATTTGAGGCAAAAAAAAAAAAAAGGTAGGAGGCTTGATAGTGGCAAAATCCCTTTGTTTTACATACTGCCCAGGTATCACACTTTTCCTATGCCTGCTGTAGAGTTTTTGTGCAGCTCTATATTGGCCTTATTTACTAGTATACTGGGAGCAGGGGAATAAGCTGTACAAGACCAGTGGGTTGCATCTGATCTCTCTTCTTTGTTCTTTTGGGGTTTACCCTTGCCTTCTTCTGAGGCTACGAAAGTGCCTTGCCCATGGTCACCAAATGGGTTTCCATGGCCAAGTGGAGATTGAACCATGATCTCCAGAGTTGTAGTTCAGCACTCAGACCACTACACCACACTGGCTCCTAATGGGATCAGTATCAATCTATAATTCAGAAAAAGAAACAAAGATTATCATTATATAGGTGAGTTATGGGTGAAACAGACTGTTCCAAAAGGACAGAATGGGATCTCTCCAGTGCCGCTTGCCCTGGCACCACAGCAACCACATGCCATAGCCCCAGTCTGTCCAGAGTTGGCCCAAATAGGAGTGGAAAAGATCTGCTCCTGTTTGGGCTGGTAAAAAGGTGAGTTAGGTGGCCCTGCCATAACCCCAGGGTGGCTTTAAGCCACTCTGGAGGCATGCGGTGTCAAAATGCTAATGCCACACCCCCAAGATGTTTGGAAGCCAGCCTTCTCAGCCATTCTGTTCCGGCCGTTAGTTCCCTTGGTCTAGTTGAGCTTAACTGGTTTATGTTTAGATAATCTGACTCATTTGGATATAGATTAGATTATCTACTTCTATATCTTTCATATAGTTTTTTTTTAAAAAAAAAAAAAAAGAGCTCCTAATACTTACTGAATTTTTATTTAAATTGCCTTGAAAGAAAAATGGTAACTTAAATAAAAGCTTTGCACCAGTCTGACACATTTAAGAGATTGGGTAGGGATTGATAGAAAAGATTATATTAGTTCCTTTTTCTTCTTGTGTAAAAATACCCAGAGGCACATGATAGAATGAATAACTGAATTTATCATATGCCCTTTTAAAATATTAAACATAGAGGAGATTTTTAGTATCCCCTTCATTCTTACAAAAAATAGTTTAACTGTATTCAATAAATGGAGTGTGTTTTTCTGTCTCCTCACTGTCAGTGCAAAGCTCCCTTTGATTGAAACTCAGCTTTGTAAAAGTAAATTCATCATACTGAAAAGAATATCCAGTTTTTAGAATTTGGAAGGATTGTACTGTTCATTTCTTATGAAATGCTTTCAATATACACAGTTTTATAAGGATGTGACCTTTTGCCTCAAAGAACTAATTTGAAGACAGGCTTCCTAACTGAATAACTCAGAATATTCCAAAGTGGTTTAGCAGTACAGTTTAAATTTGTTATGCTACAATGACCACATTAACAGAGCTAAAGCTTTGACATGTCCACAGGAGTGGCACCTGGTGTTGGTTAGAATGTGGAGTTACACACACAATTGTACATGCTCATGCATTTCTTCATTTGCACACTCGCATAATAATATCTTAGTATACTCCTATCCCTCAACAGTATCTACTGAACTGGCTGTGCTCTGTTACTAACAGCAGGAAGATAGCCAAAGCCAAGGGGTGCCATATTTTGACATTAATTGGACTGATCAGATGGGCTATAGAGGAATGTTTATGGGCTTTCTCCAGGCATGGAAACCATGCAGGGAGGAGCTAATGACTGACACATAATAGATTTAATGTCTTGTTGGAGCAGCTGGTTCATAGGAAAATGGCACATCTCACCAGTCACTCTGCATATTCCTGCTTCACTTTCATATATTTTGCTTGCTTCCATTATCAAACCTATTTCTGAAATCTTTACCTTACAGCTCACTCAAGATATTGTCCCTGGCAAAGTATGGAAGATCCTATTTGACATTGGTTAAAGCACACCCACACAAAACAGTGATATTAGGTGCATGAATAAAACATAAGAAGTGTTAAAACCTGATTTTCCATAGCACCACAGCCATGACAAAAAGTTATTACCAAAAAAAAAAAAAAAAAAAATTATTGACAAGATGAAATAAATAGACATAACGGTGTATAAATAGCTGGACATCATATCCAATGTCCCAGTCTATGATTTCTCAACTATATCAAAAGCATTTTTATATGGGTCCTGGTACAGTGGGAACAAAACAAAAGAAAACACAAAAGTGAAGCAAAGAGTTTTAGGGAGGAATGACACAGTAGAAGTGGCAGAGGAAGCCTGCAGCTTGTGTGAGGAAAAGAAGAAGATTATGGAGGAGGACCATGCTTGTTTCTAAGAGTGTAATAGTTTGCTAATTTTATTCTCAAAAGAAGCAAGAAGTCATTTTAATAATTTTCTTTCTTCAGTGAAAACATTTGGTTTTCAGGACATGTTCCATGCAAAGTTTGCATGAAGGGTGGCCTGGAAAACAACATTTTTTCTACAAAGGAAGGAGCATATTCTGCACAAAAATATTTTCTGCTCAGAAAATGCTGTTTGCTACATATAATTCCGACATCATTTTTGGCACAGAAATTAACTTTTTTTCTTTTTCTTCTCTTCTCTTCTCTTTTCCTTTCCTTTATTTTATTTTATTTGTTTTTTGCATAAGGAATACATTTTCTGCATTTTGTACAGAATGTTTTTTTTTGGGGGGGGGATAGAAATGTTGAAGAGGGTGGGGTGTGCACAAAACAGTCTTGTGTGAAGTTTGCACAGAGTAAGTCCCAAACAGTAAAGATTCTGATCATTCCAGATCAGCCATTTGTCATTTTTCCTACTTCTGACCAATGATCCTGGAACCAATACTGCCCAGGACTAGCTCTGTAAACTGTATTGTGATATTAAAGGTCTTATTGCATTGTCCAAGTGTGCATTTGTTTCTTCCTTTCACTGTATGATAATATTTTGTACTTAAATATTTGTTACTTTGTATATGAATAGAAACAAATTCTGAAATACAAACAAACAAACAAACAAACAAACAAAAAAGCCAACTTGAAGAAAATAAAAATGTCCGCAAAATGAATGTGTGATTTATGTCACTGGAGCAAGGGCAAGTCCTGTGTCAATATACAGTATCTGTCCTCTCTCAATCCTTTATTTTAAAGTTTTGGAATAATCCTTGTTGCCTTGACTTCTATGGGAAAGGTGTGAATGTGGATGTGAGTGCCCTGGAGTTTTTTATAACTAATGGTGACCCTAAGGCAAACCTATCATGGAGTTTTCTTGTCAAAGTTTGGTCAGAGGTTGAGTTTTCCAAGGTCATCCAGTGGGTTTCTATGGCCAACCAGCAATTTAAACCCTAATGTCCAGGATCCTATTGCAACACTCAAACCATTAGACCATGTACATTTATGGCACTTTATAAATAAAGCTAATAACAACAACAACAACAACAACAACAACAACTATAATGGTTCTTGGGAAAGGGATTGGGAAGTTTTAATTAGGAGACCCATTATAAAGTAGATATATCTATAGATACCTGTATGTTTTTTGAAGGAAGATTAGAGAAGGTACACTTAATCATCATCATCATCATCATCATCATCATCATCATCATCATCATCATCTCTCTTGGTGTAGGCAACTTGCAGAACAACTCTGTAGTGAGATATACTTAGTTTAATGGGGCCTCTATCAAAATATGAATAGGACTGTTCCCTCAGGTTTACACAAGTTGAACTCCCACTGAATTTAACAGAACTTATTTCTCAATAAACATTTATAGGATCACACTGTTAAAAATTTAGCTTCCTAACAATGTAAATTAAAATTTTCTGTTCAGGTCAAAGTAAAAGCTTTGCTTAACACTCTACATACTTTCAAAGACATTAAGGTGAAACATCTTCAGATCATCCATTAATGACTTCCCTGAAGAATTGCCACATATTTTGCAATTCAGTGTTGCATATGTTGGATTGGGATTTTATTCAACCTAAAAAAAAAAAAATCTACTGAGCAAAACTATTTTCTTTATGCATTAATGAGTCAAAAGACTGATGAAGACATTTGTCATTGACCAGAGCTTTGATTTTAGTTATTGAAGTTGAGATTATACTATTTGGTATTTTATTAGAAGACATTGACTTTATATCTATTAGCATATATATGCTTCCAATGTTTTTGATATATTATTTCCATCAAATCATTGTAATGGTAGGTAATAAAATTCAACAGTGCTCCAAACAATCTGAAGTGTATAAAAACAGTCTAAGTAGTGAACGAACTATAGTGAGCTATAACATTTTTCTTCATAGCTAAATTTGGGGTGGACTGAACACATAATAAAATACAGAAAAGATTTGGCTTGTGAGCAGTTATTTACACTGATCAATAGAATAGTTTGTTGGTAAGGGTTATTTGAAAAGTATATATCATCGATTAGATGTATAATCCTTAGATGTGTGAGATGAAGGGATGGTGTGCATACATTCTTTAATCTTTTCATTTCAGAAGGCTTTCCTTTATTCTTTTCTCTTGGTGTTGTCACTTTGCTGTCCTATACTGTCATTTGATAATAGATTTACTGTGTTTTATCTTGTGCAAGAATGGCATATACAGACACCAGACCTTGACATATGATTTGTTCTTTTCCCATCAGTCATTAAAACCTGGGGGTGATACTGTGGTATTGGAAAGTGTTCAGTGATTCTCTAGGGACTAGACTAGGGATTAGTTTAGTTGGTGAGTTTTATTTTCTCTCTCTTTTTTTTTTTTTAAAAAAAACAACTTCAGGGATTTATTTTAGTGACTTGTGTGAAGAAATCAGTGAAATTTGAAAGTTCATATTTTTTAAAATGACTCAAACCATCTCACCTATTTGCATTGACTAAATTCAATAAATGCAGCCATCTCCAGTTATGAGAAGAACAAGTTGTGCCTGGAATCTGTGGTACACACTCTAGTAACCTCACGTCTGGATTTTTATAATGCGCTCTACATGGGGCTACCCTTGTGCCTAACCCGGAAACTTCAATTAGTTCAGAACATAGCAGCCTGGCTTATCACAGGAACATCAAGGAGAGAGCACATAACACCAGTGCTTAAAGCTCTCCACTGGCTGCCCATTAGTTTCCGGGCACAGTCCAAGGTGTTGGTATTAAACTTCAAAGCCCTACATGGCTCAGGCCTGTCTTATCTTAGGACCACCTCTTCCCATATGAACTGCCCCGCACACTTCAGTCCTCTGGGAGGAATCTGCTGAAGCCTATGAAAACCAGGCTGTCGCAGACCTTCCAGAGGACTTTTTCAGCTACCGCCCCTAAGCTTTGGAATGGCCTGCCGGACGAGATGTGTCTCATTACATCTTTGGCCAGCTTTAAAAAGGCCTTAAAGACACATCTCTTCCGGCAGGCCTTCCCTTGAGGAGGGAATAAATATAACACTAACCCCCGACCCTGAAAAATGCAAATGAAAATGTAAATGGAACTGGGGGATTAACCTTAGCTGTCCCCCTGTTTAAATCTTCTGATTCCATTCTGATGATGATGATGATGATGATGATGATGATTGCCATGTGCTATTAAACATGATGAGCCTATCAGCAAACATAAGTAGCAATCCTATAACACAGTAACAGTCCCTTCATGCAAAGGATTCAAAACCAGATATTGAAGAGCAAAGCACCCAAAAGGCATTGCAAAAGATGTAAATTTTACATTTTACATTTTTCCACATCTGAATTTTTAAAATCTCCAGCTGTTTTTTTTTCCCTCTCTGTGTGTATGTCAAATATAATATTGGAGCCATTGGCAATAATCTTTGAGAACTCTTGGAAAACAGGAGAAGTCCCAGCAGACTGGAGGAGGGTAAACGTTGTCCCCATATTTAAAAGGAGGAAAAAAGAGGATCCCAACAATTTTCGTCCAGTTACTCTGACATCAATTCCAGGAAAGATTCTAGAGCAGATAATTAAACAGAGAGTCTCTGAACATCTAGAAGGCTATTCCATAAGCACAAAAAATCAACATGGGTTTCAGAGAAACAAGTCATGCCAGACAAATCTAATCTCTTTTTTTAATAAAATTACCAGCTTGGTAGATGAAGGGAATGCTGTGGATATAGTATATCTTGATTTCACTAAGGCCTTTGACAAGGTTCCCCATTACGTTCTTGCAAACAAGCTTTCAAAATGTGGGCTAGACAAGGCAACTGTTACATGGATTTTGTAATTGGTTGACCAGCCAAACCCAAAGGGTGCTCAACAATGGTTCCTTTTCATCCTGGAGAGAAGTGACCAGTGGGGTGCCACAGGGTTCTGTCCTGGGCACAGAGCTATTCAATATCTTTATTAATGATTTGGATGTCAGTATTGAGGGCCTAGTTATCAAATTTGCAGATGACACTAAAATAGGAGGAGTAGCTAATATGCCAGAGGACATAATCAAAATTCAAAACGACCTGAATAGAATGGAAAGCTGGTCCAAAGCTAACAAAATGAATTTCAACACGGAGAAATGTAAGGTACTGAACTTAGGGTGGAAAAATGAAATGCATATACTGTGTTTCCCTGAAAACAAGACAGTGTCTTATATTCATTTTTTGCTCCCAAAGATGTGCTAGGTCTTATTTTCAGAGGATGTATTTTTTTCCCCATGAACATTTATTGTTGAACAAAAAATACAAACATTTATTATATACTGTATATATATTTCTATGCAAAAACTTTGCTAGGTCTTACTTTTGGGGGAGGCCTTATATTCAGTAATTCAGCAAAACCTCTCCTAGGTCTTATTTTCAGGGGATGTCTTATTATCAGGGAATGCCTTATTTTCAGGGGATGTCTTATTTTCAGGGAAACAGGGTATATAGGATGGGGGACACCTGTCTGAACAAGACTATGTGTGAAAGGGATCTAGGAGTTTAAGTAGACAGCAGGTTGAACATGAGTCAACAGTGTGATGCATCAGCTAAAAAGGCCAATGGAATTTTAGGCTGCATCAATAGAAGTATAGTGTCTAGATCAAGGGAATTAATCAAGGGAATTTGTCTTTATTATTCTTGTAGAAATGGAAAACAAATAGGTGCTTTGGCATGTACTAACATGGTAGTTGTCACTTCTGCCTGCTACTAAATGCATCCTACAATACTGGACTGCATTGAAGGCACATTTTTTTTCAAACGGAAAAGAAGGTGTGAAGTAATAGTGCCACTCTATTCTGCTTTGGTCAGGCCCCACCTGGAATACTGTGTCCAGTCCTGGGTACCACAATTCAAAAAGGATGTGGAGAAACTGGAGCTTGTCCAAAGGAGGATGACCAAAATGGTGAAGGGTCTGGAAGCCATGCTTTATGAGGAACGCCCTAGGGAGATGGGGATGTTTAGCCTGGAGAAGAGAAGGTTAAGAGGTTATATGATAGTCCTGTTTAAATACTTAAAGGGATGTCATATTGAGGAGGGAGCAAGCTTGTTTTCTGCTGCTACAGAGATTAGGACCCAGAACAATGGATGCAAGCTACAGGAAAAAGAGATTCATTAGGAGGAACTTCCTTGCAGTGAGGGCTGTTTGACAGTGGAACACACTTCCTCGGAGTGTAGTGGAGTCTCCCTCCTTGGAGGTCTTTAAACAGAGGCTGGATGGCTACCTGTCAGGCATCCTTTGATTGAGATTTCCTGCATGGCAGGGAGTTGGACTGGATGGCTCTTGTGGTCTCTTCCAACTCTGTGGGATTTTCTAGATTGGCAGGAAAGTGTGACATGAAGTTGCCTTTTCCTTAATGCTTAGCAGCTGCACCACAGCCTTTAGATGGAGCTGCGCTGTTCCGCAGTTTTTAAAAAAGAAGCTGGGAAAACCAGCACCTTTTTAAAGGTGCTTCTTCTCCCCTAAAATGCAAAAAAAAAAGCATTTTCATGGCACACTTTCCCTTTTTCTCATCTAAAGGCTAGAGTTTCATGCAGCCATGAACACACTTCTTTTTGCCAATCTAGAAAGCCCCTGTGATTCCATTTCCTGTAAATGGACACCTTACCTCTTTGCAAAGGGTCTTATAAGATAAAGAGTTTCCATATCAATCCTGCTGCCAGATTGCAGGACTAGGATGCAGTGTGAAGGATGCACAAATTCCTGGCCTCATTCCCACTGTGATTTAGACCAGTTTGCAAACCTGTATGAAGTGGCTTAAATGACCCTTGTTTGCACTTGACCTGAATCACTGAAACAGTTTGTAGAGGGGAGGCATGAGCTAGACCAGTTTAACCCACTTCTTTTTGCTGCTAAATTTTTCCATGTCTTTTGCAATAAATCGATCCAGCGCAAGTGTGAACAGGATGCAAATCTGAATCTATTTTTTTAATGACATGATCAGGTGATTGTCCACTGAAGAGGTCCCTTTGGTCAATGTAAATAAGAAGTGGGTTATTTTACAACAAAAAATTGGGATTGGGGCAAATGCAATGTGAGCCACACTCCACTGTCAAATCAATCCATTGATTTGGATTGCAAACTGATTTAATTGTAAGTAGGAATGAGGCTCCTGAATTGTTAATGATAGAAGCAAATGTGAACAAAAACAGATGAATTATGGTCCCTGAAGGTTTCAGCTTTATATGGGGACGGTTTGTTTGCTTACCTGTTGGTTTTTCTTAGCGGTATGAAAGAAATACTTGGCTAATTGAATGGTATTATCTGTTTCGCTTGTGATGAATTATTTTCCCAGTTGCACAAACTGACTTAACTTGCTCTTTTTGCTTAGTACAGCTAATAGGGCTTATCTTTTGTCGTTAATCAACTCCAATATTAACCTCAAATAACCCTGCATAAAATATGCATAGTGTTAAGAATTGTTTAGGATGCTTTTGCATAGTTTTATCTGAGCAAATGAAAGAACTTAATCTCTGATTAATTATCTGTAGACACTGGTTGTCAATGGACACTGGACACTGGTTATCAATGTGAAGTTTGGAAAGTACTACCAGGTAAAGGGAATTTGTCTGGTTTATATTCCACATAATAAATGTGGCAGATAGGAGAAGACTACATAATAACAAAATAGGAAAACCGTTCTGCTCTTGATTTTCTCTTTGATAGCTCAGATTGCCCCTTGTATACTGTTTATCATGGGCATGAAGATTGGCTCAAAGTGTTGGAAGATACTCTAAACAAGAGCCTTTGCACAAGTATTTGGATAACCTTTGTTTCCTTTTGGTTAACTGCATCTTTCTAAAGTACCAGACATATCCAAATTTCATAGGAATCCAAAATATGTATCTAATATGCTTTGTAAAAAGCCTCCTTTGCAGAAAGTTCAACTGCTATTTCAAGCCAGGGCCTCACATGGAAAAATGCTCTTTAAAATTCATAAATGTAAGCACCATAAATTCCAGCATCTGCTTAAACTTCATTTTTCACTACTGTAGAAGTTAAATGTATATAACAATTATGAAAGGCTGTTCAGAGAAAAAAAGTCTTGTTATCTGAAAAGTCAAGTTTCTATAATGACCTACTAATCCCTCAAAGTTTTCTGGAAATTTAAGCTAGGGGAAAAAAAAGAATTCACTATCCAATGGTCCAGGCTTAGTATATCAAATAATTGACTTATTTTATAAAATAATGGCATAAGAGTGTACACCCACCCAGCCATGCACACAGTGTATATAGTCATGTATAAATCTAGAAATTTTAGTCCAAAAATTGACCTGAAACAGGTCAATGTAAGGACTATGTTTTTAACTCTCATCAAAAAAGGAACCATTCCCCTTCTCCAAGTAGAGTGGCAAAAGGCAAGAACAGTCCCATTTCCAGAGCACCTAAAAGATCACTGATCTCCTCTACTCTCTCCACTATTTCTGACCTTTTTGAATGCCTGCAGGAAATGGTGGTGGCAGCAGCACTTTGGCACTTCCCCTCAAAAGAGTGCCTTGAAAGTTTTAAAGGATTTGAATATGTCTAATTTTGGGGTGAAACAAATGACCCCTAAGTGGCAGTGTGATACCACCTCTAAGAGGGTTGGATTGGGGCTGTGGCAACCACACACCACAGCCCCGATCCAGCCAGCTTCCACCCCAAATAAGAGAGGAAAAAATCTGTTGCTATTTGGGTTGGGAAAAAGCTGAACGTTTGCCTCTAAAGACATGTCTAACTGCCATGTCTCCAAGCCAGCTAGAAGCTGGCTTTACCCGGCTGCCTGTTTCATCAGCTTTTTTAGGTTAATAGCAGGCAAAGTTACAGCCACCATTTACCATAGTTGCCTCCTCATCCTCCTCATTCATGCAGTCTTTAGAGTGGGCACAAATGGTTGTCTTTGGCATCATTTTTCTTTGATTTATCATTTGTTAGATGCCCCTGAGTTTTACCCTTCACAGGTCATATCAAAACCTATAATTTTGGTTGCAAAACCTGCTCTTGACTCATACATGAGGTCAACATGTAGTCAAGTATATATGGCACACACAAGTTAAAGCAACCTGAGACAACAGAGATGGAGGCTTACCATCCCTAAAAATCACTAAATCATCCCTAGAGCATGATGGTGTCATAGCCAGTCATGCTTGTCCCCCATGATTAAATTGTCATGAAAGCATCCACTCATCTCTCCCATCATTAAAGCATTCATTGAGCAGCCATTTCTCCAATAACAGGCTGTCACACCCTCGTGCATTAGGGATGATTTAGGGACATTTTAGGGACGATAAGCCGCCATGTAATAATTTCCAACAAGAGTTTCGAAACTGTGTGTGTCTCTGTATTACTACACTGCCAAGAAAAGTCTATCATTGGGGGATTCTAGGGGCATAGTCCAAAATGATATGTTGTATATATTTCTCATATGTTCAGATATAGAATTTCTTTATTTCCAATAACGGACAAATAAATTTTATTAAAATTGTACTTGCAAACATAATGATTTGATTTCTTACCTCTGTTGAAAGGACACCCAACCCTAGAAGAAATGACATATTATAGTATGGATTTTTTCATCCTCATCCACACTGTCCACTTTCTTGTGATGCTTTGAAAATTCTGGAATGAATTTTCATATAGGTAATACCTTTTTCAGTACAGTGGTCCCCCGGTTTACAAAATTAATTTGTTCCAGCACCCCTTTCTTAAACTGAAAAGTTCATAAACCGGGGCCCCTTAAACCAGCCCCTGCACCATTTGAATTTCTCGCCGCTTTCTTTTCGTAAACCAGGGGGTTTTCCATAAACCGGGGCCGTTTTTCCGGCCCCGGCTCTTTCGTAGACCGACGTTTTCGTAGGCCGGGGTATTCATAAACCGGGGGACCACTGTACTTCTGTTCATGATCAAAGATAGCCAATAGCAGTAACAATGCATAGGACCTTTTCCTATGAAAGTCCATTTAAAATGAAATCTTAAGGCAGATATTTAAAAACTAGGAAAGGGATTTGAAGTGCAAGAAGGGTGTTTGTATTAGCAGCACAGAACTGGAAGCAGGATTTGAGAGATAGCAATTGAACTCATGGGTGATAGCTTGTATTGGTTACAGCTCAGATATTTTTGATGTGAAGTAAGGCAAGGAGGATATTGTTAAGAGAAAGCCCACCCTGCTTTCTGATTCAACAATCCCATCCTGCATCCTGGGGAATATAACTAGAAGAAGCATGACCCAAATTGGGGTGCATCCTCTCATGTAGGTATGAGGCTGGTATGCCAGCATCCATGCTAGCCTGGGGCACATTGGGATCCTTGTGGGAATCAGAGAGTTTAAAGCCTTGCCTGCCCCATCAATTGCTATCACAAAGCAACTCATATCAATGTAGTGACAGGAATACAAAACCAAGGGTAAAAGAAGGGGGGGGGGGCAGTTTCCCTAACTGATCTTAAAATAGCTAGACAGTCTTGGTATGACGTCAAATAATAGTTTTACCGTGTGTTCCAGGCAGGACCTGTTATTGATAATCCAGGGGAAAGGTTTCCCCAAAAGAAAAGGTTTCATGCTAGAGCTGCATTGAAGCCCTACCTACTGGGAGCATTGCTAATTTATTCCCTCTCACACATATACCTGTGATTTTTTGTTTAGCTTTAGAACAGCAGCCACATTCAGACTAATCACTAGGCATTTCTCCTGCTCCATCCCTTCTACTTCTCAAACAACAGTAGCAATGAAAGCTCCAGGCTGTGAGGGTTGTATAATGCTTGTAATGTCCACTGGTTGCTATTCCTTTTCCATTTTAGCTTTAAGAAGCTGTATAAAACAAAATAGCCTAATATCACAAACATTTGCATTTAGACTACTACTTGACTTTGCATGATGACAAGGTTTCCAATAGTAACAAATTATTAGCATATGATTTGATCTAAAGGAGCTTAACATCTAACTATATGCTTTATCATGGGGGGGGGGGGGGAGACAGGATTTAAATGAGAATTAAATGAGAGTTAAACAGGAAATGCCCTATGTTCATCACAGGACATTTCCTGTTTAACTCTAGTTTAATTCCTGTTTGCCCTCTAGTGTGATAAAGTGAGAATGTAAATAAAATGACCCAGTCACTAAAAGCATGTTACTTGCTATGTACAACACTTTTAAGTTAAAGTTTGCTGAAACCAACTGAAAATAATACCTGTATTAACACTACTGAGTTTTGGATTGGGACCTTACATTTTATCACTGGCATTTGACAAACACTTACTATTGAGGAAAAGGCAATGCACTCTTCACAGTTGAACTTGCTTTTCAGAAATCCCCTTTTGTTAAATTCTGTTTATCTAACTGACAGAGAGCAAAGTGGTTTAACTCAAGTAGGATTTTGAACAGTGATGATACTCCCATGAAGCACTAAGCTGTTTCTTCTTTCTTTCATTTAGAAACAAAATCCTGACAGCTTAGAAATCAATGGGTACAATTATAAAGATTTTATTTTTTTAGATGAGAAGCCTTATTTTCTCATTTTATTTATAAAAAATACCCCTGAATTTTCTGTTAGACCTAAATATAACTGATACAACTTAAACTATATATATTCCACTTGAAGCTTTCCCTTGGGTAATCATTGACACTCTCATTCAATTGTCTTAGGATGGTCTCAAATTAGCCATGGTTAACTACTCTCCTAGTAAAGCTGATGAATTGAACTGATGGTAAGCATCAGCCTGTTGGTAAACATTTATTTCAAAAATGTTTTCCACTGAGTAAAGAAGAAATCAGTTGGACTATTATTGCCTAGTGAAGTAGGAACCCTTGATTTGATATTGTTTTTCATATTGGTTTATATTTTAAGAACCAAAATACTCAAGCACACAATCACACACACACACACACACACACACACAAATACTAACATGGGCACCCATAAATACACAAAAGCAAATGTGGAGATATGGAAAATCACAATAAATCTGTGAAGTAAGAAAAGAAAATGTTAAAGGGACATTTGTTGGCATTATCTCTAAGGGGTGAAACAGAATGCCTTTTTGTGCCAGCTTGGGGCAGGCGTCAGAATGTGATGTTTTAGACACCATATGCTGTGATGCCACCCCCAAGCCAGCATCACATTACCTGCCCAACCACATGGTGGGCAGCTTTACAGTGCTCTGACAGGATGGCTTTTATACACTGCACACTGCAGGAGTGCTCCAAAAACATGGCGGTGGCAGAAAAGCGAGCTTTTTGCTGTTTCAAAAAGGAGAGGCATTTTGCTGCTTGTGGTTGTCATGGTCCTGGTCTGACTTTCTCTGAGGTGGCTTGAAAGTTGCACACTGAAGAAAATGGCAGGATTAAGGTTGTTTTTTGAACTAAATTCAATGTTAAACTGGCAGAAAATTTGGAATTTTGGAAATTTCTGTCCTCCCTTTTCCATAACCATGCAGTCTCATGCATCCCCTGAGAACAGGCTACAGAAAATATGGCATCCTTCTTGAGATGGAAAGAATAATTTTAAAAAAATTCAAAAATGGTCAACAATGGGTTTCTAGTGAGATCTCTGCAGTTTCTTTGGGTTTTATTCTGTATGGGAAATATATGTAACTTTTATGTGTATAAAATTAGCATTTGTGCACAGAAAATATTTCTGCTAAGAAAATGTTATTTTATGCACAAAATAGACACAAGCAGGCTTGCCATCCACAGATTTAAGCACATGGCTATGGCAGTGCAGTCACATGTGCACGCATGGCCATTAAAAACCATGGGACCTGAGGTCCTGCAGTTTTGTTTTGTTTTTGTGTGTGTGTGTGTGTGTGTGTCTATTGGGAGTGTATGTCTGGAACAAAGGGCTTACTGTGTATTCCTCCTCCTCCTCCTCCTCCTCCTCCTCCTCCTCTTTTGTGCACAGAGTTAAGTCCTGAACTGCACATTGTTTCCAACTGCAGTTTTTAATGATTTTCTAGCAGAGAAGAAAAAATGGGGAAAAATTCTTGACTATGAGAATGAAATGTATGATGGTATATGTCGTTATTCTAAGAGTCTGTACAGAATGGTAATTCTCCCCCATCCTTGCATACCCAATTCTACTGGCTTCAATAATCAATAGCCTGTGGTCTGAGCAAGGTAGACAATGACCTTCAAGCTTCCTGTTGACATAAGGCAACCCCATAAATTTCATAGGGTTTTCTAAGTACTCATAGGTGGTTTTTCCAGTCCTTCTTCTGTAATATACATATAGCACCTTGTATTTGGCCATTTCCCATTCAAATACTAACCAGGGATGACTCTGCTTAGATTTCAAGATCAGACAGGATCTGTTGCTTTTAGGGTATTTGGGTAACTATCACTACAGGTTGACAAATGCATTCCACACTTGGAGGCCAAACCATCACAGGAAAACATTCAGTTAAAACATAATTGGCTCTTACTCTTTATTGAAAAAACAACAACAACATAAGATGTATATCAGGCAAGGGATTAATAGAGCCATCTAGGTGTTGTTGAACTTCAACTCCTGGCAGCCTAGCCAGCATTTTCAACAACTTCTGGATGCTATACCCTCTCCCCCCCCCCCCCCCCCCCGGTATAGGATTAAAGTGTGTGTAAATTGGTTTTTGTTTTAATTCTGAAACTTTGATTTGAACTGAATAACAATAAGACAATAACAAGGTTGGCAAACAAATAGACCATAAAATAAAAGAAAGATGAGTTTATTGTTGGTCTTCTGAATAATCTGTAATACTAATTGTATTGAAGGATTTATGTTCACCAGTGATTGATCTTCAAATTATTGTTTTCTCTAGCAAACCATTCAAAGATTTATTCCCTTTCTTAATATGAAGTTAAGTAAAGAGATACTCTAAATGAAAAAGGGAAAAGGAAAAATATAAAACAATTATTTGGCATCTTCAGGAACACTGAAACATACTGTCTGCTCTTCACTGAATTTCATTCTTTGAAATTGCATTTTTACATTGCCTTAAATTGGAATTTACTTGAAGGCAAACAGCAAAAGCAACAACAGCAGCAACAACACTATCTTCATTAGTATTGCTGCATCCATCTTGGAACATACATTGTAAAAAGTAATGGTCTCTTTGCCGTAGTCAAAATAAGATGATGGGGAGGGGAGGTCAGAAACCAAGAGCAAGTCAACAGAATCCTATTTAGGCTTCTCAGCTCAGACACATAATCAAATACCTGAATAAGAAGCTACTTCCAGTGGGACAATGCATTTGATGAGCAGAGATATGGGGTAGCAATGGGAAGCCCTTTGAGCCCTGTGATAGCAAACTTTTACATGGAACACTTTGAAAAGCAAACAGCACTAAAAAAGCCCACAACATGGTTCCGATATGTGGATGTGTCATGGCGGAGGATGGAGGATGGGGAGGAGGACATGGATCCTCAGGAGCAAGAAGAGTTGGAAGCTAGACCAGGTCCCAGTTCTGCTCTGCCAGACCTCAGTCCTGACATTTCAGTCCCAGGAGTGGAAGCTGGGCCAGGCTTTAGTACTGTGGATCTCCCTTCAGAGGCTCAGCAGCTGAGTGTGGTTTCAAAGGAAGAACCCAGCTTGGAGATTTCCTCCTTTAAGGAAAGGAGGGCTGAGAGTGCTTGCATATGTCAGTCCTGCAGGCACAGCTGACAACAGGGAGGGTGTCTCCTACTTAATCACCTGTGGGACACCATCCCTTTGCCAGAACTTATTGAAAGTCTCTTGACTGTGTTCTGGCTTTGTGTATCTTGAACTCTGGTTTGCCTTGACCTTGGAATGACTTGGACTTCTGCTGCTTTCTCCTTGCCTTGACCTGGGACGGGACTGACTTCTGTGACTTCTCCAACCCTGACCTTGGCTCTGCCTTTTGGACTATTCTTGTGAACAAGATTTAGATTTGTGGAACTGCCTTATCAGCTTGTGTTGGTGTGTGCTGGCCGCAGTCCAGGACAGGATGACACTTTCACCATTAGATGCCATTGAGAAGAAGATCTGTCTGTGTTTCAGAAAATCTGAACAACATCCACCCAAACATTGAATTACAATGGAAAAAGAAAAGGAAGGGACACAGCCATTCTTGGATGTCTTGTTCATCCACAAACCAAACCAATGTTTGGGCCATATAGTATAGAAAAAACCTACACCCATGGACGGATACCTGCACAAGAACTCCAACCATCACCCAGGACAAAAAAGAAGCACAATAAAAACACTGGTAGACCGGGCAAAATGTATCTGTGAACCCAAGCTCTTGGAAGATGAATTGAAGCAACTAGACTGGGCTCTACAGGCTAATGGTTATTCCAGCTCAGACAGCAAAAGGGCTGCCAGACCCAGAAAAAACCAAGAGGAGTGAAGGCAAACAACCACCCAAAAGGAAGTTATTTTCCCCATACATCAAAGGAGTCACAGACAGAATAGGGAAACTGGTGAGGAAACACAATCTCCAAATTGTTTACAAACTGACCAAGAAAATCCAGCAAATGCTGTGCTCAGTGAAGGACATGAAGAGACCCTCTCACAGCTGAAGGAGTTTACTTCTTACCATGCAGCTGCAGACAAGTCTAGCTAGGGACCACCAAATGCAGTGTTCAAACATGAATCAAGGAACATGAGAAATACTGCAGATTGGGTCAGCCAGAAAAATCAGCAGTAGCAAACATGTTATAAACCATCTGGGGCATAAAATGCTATTTGAAAACATGGAAATTCTGGACCATGCCAGCAGCTCTCAGGCCAGAATGCACAGGGAAGCCATTGAAATCCACAAACACCAAGACAACTTCAACAGGAAAGAAACCCTTAAAGTAAACAAAGTTTGACTACCAGTCCTGAAAAACACTAAAATCAACACCTAGGAAAATAAAGGGGGGGGGACCCCCAGGGTCAGGGGTTTTCCCAGCAGTCAATGATCACTAATTAAACAGACACTAATCCTCTTTTGCATATCCTCCCACCTTGAGCCATTCAACAACAGAACAATACACAGATTAATATGGAAATCACTCCTCCCTACACAGGGTGACTCAGTATACACACACACACACACATACACACATACAAACCCCACTGTCTTCCATGCCAACATTCTCTGAAGATGCCAGCCACAGATGCTGGTGAAATGCCAGGAATAAATTCTTCTAGAACATGGCCACATATTGCCTCGCAGGTCAGCCGCCACAAAAAAGCGCCAATACACAAGGTTGGAGTGAACATGGCCACAACTTTATTAATACCAACATAAACAATAGGGTTGGCCCAAAGCATAAGGTCTGGATCTGGGCATCAGCCAAACCCCCGTTGGCTAATGAATGGTTGCTTATAGCCAAGCATCGGGATGACGTAGGTGCCAAGCCCCGCCCTAAAGCACAGTCGGGCAACTGTGCTCCACCCACCGATTTGCAAGGCACTCTAGTCACCGGGTGTCAACTGACTGTAGCCCCCGCACTGGCCACATCAGCACACTCCATACACCCGGGTCACGAGGACTCCCGATCCAGAGCCATCGAGCCCTGGAAACCCCTAACCCCAGATCCAGGCCTATGCTGCCGCCAAACAGACGGTGAGGAACGAACCGCCTGCCGCCAACCCTATCAAAACGCATTCAGGCTCCGCACAAACCAATAGAGCAACAATACCCTCAATGACCCTCAGCCAGGTCCCGGTCCGGGCGGATATAACCCAGAAAAGCCCTGGATTTCCAGCGTCCCAAATGTTTAATAGAGTCCGAAGCCAGTCCGCTTTGAGCAGCCGAAGTAGCTGCCCCAATCCGGAAGGAATGTCCCCCAAATTCTTTCGCTGGCAAACCCAAATGTCTGAGGGCCAAACGCAACACTGCCACCAGCTGGTAACGCGTAACTGGAACTCCGTCAGAGTGGCAGAATAAGGAACCTGTACCAACCGGGCGTACATCCAGGAAGGCGTGCAAGGTACGGACAGGGCACACCAGCGATCCCTTAAAGCGGTTCAATGTAATAGTGGACCCCTTCCCCAGTTGGTCGCATTTGGACCTCCGAACCAATAATGAAACAGAACTTGAAGTGAAAGAAACATCCCCAACCTGAAGAGAGCGCTCGGAGGTGTCCTTGGCGGAATTAGGAACGAGCTCCCCCAACCTCAGGGCCCCGAAAAAGGCAGTAACGAAAGCAGCCCGAAACAGGCCGGCCTCATATTGAGAAGAGCAAACCATCGGTAAGGCAGCAACCAGCTGCTCGAGCAGCGGCAGCGTGATGGGACGTCTAGCATCCAAAGAAGGACCCTGAGAACGCCTCCACCCTTCCAGTGTCCTCTTGACTTGGAAGGAAGCACAAGGATCACCGAGGCCGGAGGCTTTTGAAAAGAAAGATATGCCCGCCAGCATAACAGAAATGGCCCGAGGGGAGGACCCGTTAGTAAATAACCAGGCCATGAATCCGAGGACAATGGGGGACTGAATGGGCCAATGAGCCGGGATATTACAAGCTCTAAAATATGCCGATAACTTGGGAAAAACCCTCGAATAAGCCTTTTGAGTGGAAGGAGCTATAGACGCCAAAATGCCATTCATAATGATAGAGGTCCAAGGTCCCACAAATCCTGAGGAAACGGAACAGGGGAGGGGTCCGCCTCCGGAGCCAAACGACGGAATCGTTCCTCCTGGAAGCGAGAGAGAGCATCAGCGATGTTATTTTCAAGTCCAGGCACGAACCGTGCGGAAAAAGAAATGTTATTAATTAAGCAATCGAGTACTAGTTTCCTAACTAAAAACATGACTCTCTCAGAGGAGGAAGACATACTGTTGACCACGTTGACAACCGCCTGGTTATCACACCAAAACGTGATCTTCTTGTTGGCAAAATCCTCCCGCCAAATGCGAATAGAAACAACAATTGGAAATAATTCCAGAAAAGTCAGGTCCCTCAACACATTGCCCTGAGCCCACTCCTGAGGCCACCGTTGAGCGCACCAATGGCCTTGAAAATAAACCCCGAAACCGATGCTCCCGGCTGCATCGGAATGCACTTGTAAACGGTCGCCCAACTGCCAGGACTTTTGCCATATGGCAACACCATTGAAATTGGAGAGAAAAGACTCCCAAACTCTGAGATCATCCTTCACACCCTTAGAGATCCTAACCCGATGATGGGGAAGGCGAGCGCCAACTGTTGCTCTGGCCAGCCTAAAGCAAAAGGCCCGGCCAGGCACCACCACACGACATGCGAAATTAAGGTGCCCAAGTAGGGATTGAACTTGCTTCAACGTAGCTTTCTTGGCAACCAAAAAATCCGCTAAAAGGGCCCTTAACGCTAACAGTTTTGCCTGGGGCAAGGATGAGGTGCCATGTACAGAGTCCAGCTGGATGCCCAAGAACGTGAGAGATGACGCAGGACCCTCGGTTTTCTCCTTCGCTAATGGGACCCCAATCTCTCGGGCCAGGGCAGAGAAAGTGTCTAAGAGTATCTTACACTCATCGGTGCCAGCCCTCCCAACAAACAAAAAATCATCCAAATAATGTGTCACCAACGGGGAGCGAGCTCGCCGTTTGAGCTCCCATTCAAGAAAAGTACTAAAGGTCTCAAACGCAGCACAACTAAAAGAGCACCCCATTGGCATGGCCTTATCAAAATACCACCCTTCTCCAACTTTGAAACCCAGCAAACGAAAATCACTAGGGTGAACAGGTAACAATCGAAAGGCCGATTGAATATCACATTTGGCCATCAACGCCCCTTTTCCACAAGAGCGAACCAAACGAACCGCATGGTCAAAAGAGGCATACTTCACGGAACACAACTCATCGGGAATGGCATCGTTCACCGAGGCCCCAGGCGGGTGCGACAGGTGGTGAATGAGTCTGAACTCCCCTGGTGCCTTCTTGGGAACAACTCCAAGCGGAGAAACATGCAGATCAGCAAAAAGGGGGGTAACTGAAAGGCCCTTCTATACGCCCAGCCTCAATTTCTTTATTAATCTTGCTGAGGAGGACGTCAGGCATATCACGGGCCGATTTTAAATTTTTTGCCACCGAAGGAGGAGGAGGGGCAACCACTGGAATACGAAAACCGGACGAAAACCCATCAGCCAGCATACGAGCAGCCTCTTTATGAGGATAAACCTCCAAGAGAGGCAAAAGGGCTCCCACATTAACCGGCGATCGAGCCATAGCGAACCCCCGAAGAGGGGAAGAAGGCACCTCATTTCTGGCTCCCTGACCCACCGGCATCAGAGGCAGGGACCCCGTCACGTTTGCCGGCTGCCGCTTGGGCAGGGCGCCCTTGTCGAAAGGGCTGAGAACTATTGCAAGAACAGGAGATCTTGGGGTGAGAACCTCTGCATAGCTCACAGCAATGCTCATATCTACAATGTGTCCGCGTGCAGCGGCCCGCATTGAAATCCCAGCAAGCGAGCCTGCGCTCCCGCTTACCAGGTGCCTTGAAGGCACCCTTGGACTTAGCTAACGGGCCTACTTCTAAAAGCCAAATCTCGCTGTGGAGTTGATCCCACCGCTCGCGAGAGCTAAGCGACGCCTGCTGCCTGAAAGCTGCGTCGTACGCAATGGCTGCTGCCTCCCCTGCCACCGACCTAGCCTGAAGGACATGCAACAAGTGGCAGTCGAGATGCCAGGCCCTCTCAGGGAAAGCCATGGACACAACCGCTTTAAACACTGTAAATCCCTCCAGCCAGTTGGAAAAATTGTGCTCAGCAGGAGGCACTTTGGGGTGCCTCTTGGCACGTTTTGGAGAAGTGACCGCCCAAGCCTCCTGACCCTTCGGCTGAAGGAGGGTGAAGACATCAACATAACAACCCCGCAAAATAAGTTTTCGAACTTTCTTGGACAAGTGTGAGCCCGGAGGACGATCTCCAGGAGCAGAAACTGGGATGGAGGAGGCCTGAGCGTCGACCCATACCCCTTGCAGACCAGGTCTCCAAGCCCTCCTCCTGATGGCCCACAAAGGTAAACCAGGAGCCCAAGCGTGCTCCACCCAGTATCCATCCCTACCATCAGGTGCGCCCGAGGACGTACCCTCCTGCCCCACCACAGTCCCAGAAGCACACGAGGCGGAACGCCTCGACTACTTCTTCTTCTTCTTCGACTTCTTCTTGTGTTTCCGCTTCTTTCTAGACGAATCAGCAGCTGACACCGACTCCAACACTTCATCGTCGGAACTGGATGAATCCGACGAAGAGCTGGAACTGGAAGACGAGCTGGAACTCGAAACCGCCAACTGCCCAGCCACGTGACGAGCCTGGGCCCCGGGAGCAGAACTGGACGCCGAACCGGACGCCTGAACCGGACCCGCCGCCCCGACCGAAGCTTGATTACTCCCATCAGTCTCAGATGATGTCGCACCAGCCACCGATGTAGAACCACTCGCTGCAAGAGCCTTGGAAATAATATCGGAAAAGGACCGCGCCAGCTCCGCCGCCATCTTTTGAGAGATAATCGACGACGCTTGCGAAGAAGGCCCTTCACCCGATGTCGATCCTACTCCGGATGGACCGCCCGGCGGCACGATACTTCGAGATTCCACGCTCGGACGTGCCACCACACCCGAAGCATTCCGACCGCGAGATGTTGCCGTGCGCCCAATGCGAGCCGACGAGGCTTTCTGTTGCTGGTTAGCACCTTTCGACTTAGACGGCATAATGAAACAAAGTCTATAATCTGCAAAGGTACTGGACTTCCAGACAAAGTTAGTAACGGATGGAGGGGCGGGCTCAGCAGGGACGAGTCCGCGATCACCGCCCCCAAAAGTGAACAAAATTATATGAAGTCAGGCTCAGCAGGGCCGCAGCCGCGATCACTGCCCTCGTGCAAATGCCCCAAAAGCAACGCAGTCCAGCTCATGAAGCAGGGAAAGCAGTCTACACCCCCACAAAGAAGAACCCTTAAAACAAGGGGGGGTTCGTAGGAAAGAAGAGGGCGGGCTCAGCAGGGCAATAGCCGCGATCACCACCCCAAGCCAAAATCACAAAGCATGAGAGAGAAAAAATTCACCCTTACAACGCACTGTGGCTTATGCCCACCACAGAACACAAAAGTGAAAAGTTAACCCCTCCTTTGCACTGTGGCCAAAACCCGAGCCAGCAAAACCAAAGAAAAAAGGCCCTGGTTAAATAACCGCAGGGGAGGGGGTAAACTCACCCGCACCCCCCAATAACCGCGGTTTTTAACTATACCGCGTGGTGTGTGGGGGGGGCGTATGCCACCAAATGCGCCCACGGCAACGTGTGGCGCAACCGCGGTATAAGAACCGCGGACAAGAAGGGGTGGACACGTCCACCCAAAGCAACCACAGCCGCGTGTGGCGCAATCCAAAATGCCCGGAGCTCTTCGTTCGGCTCTGAACCCTTCAGAGCCGAAAATGGCAATGGCGTTCCTCTGCGCCCGCAGCCTGAATATATAGGCCCAAGGGCCAATCAGGGGCTGCCACGTAATAGCAGCCCCGCTCCCGCGGTTGGCCTGACCAATGAGGTCGAGAGGCGGGCCGCCAGGAGCCAATCAGGCAGCCCGCCTCGCCCGCCTTGCATTCTGGGACACGTAGTCCGTCCCAGAAAAAGGCGGGCTGCGTTCCCGCGCTCTCCTCCCGGCCAGCCAATCACGGGGGAACCCGCCCCCGCAATGGCTGCCGGGAAGAACCGCGCGGCGGGAGCCCGGCTTGGCGCTTCCCGCGCGCGGCAACTGCGCCGGCCCGAAGAGTCGGGCGGCGCTATTTCTTAGAAACCGACAAAAAGCTATAAAAAATTATGTGTTGCTGCCATACCTCCCTTACTGTTATAGCTGTTGCATTCAGAGGGATAGGTGTGACCTTAATGTCTCAATGACTCAAAAAATGATTTATACTGTCTCTCTGCTTATTCTTAAAATAAACCAGTAATGTGAATTGTGTGACACTCCAACTGTTATTGCACTAGCCAGCATTGTAATGGCATCTGAAGGATGATGGTCATTGTAATCCAGGTGTTGTCAGTGGATCTACTGTTGTAGGGATAATAATCCACTTTTAATTTTACTAAATGAGAGCTCTCCAGGACCATATTTGTTCAGAGAACAACAAAGAACAACAATAAAACAAATAACAAATAAAACCAGTATTTAAAAACAATATACCTACCCAATACAATGGATTGGAGGAGCTAAGGAAATTGGGCCTGATTCAAAAGACCTGCATATCTGTTTCCAAAGATGCTACCTTGAAGTATTGGCCTCCTTTTGTAAATTGCTTTGGAAATATAAGGGATACTTGTCAAAAGTTATATGTAGTTTCAATTGTATGTGTGTGTGTTGGGGGGGGGGGGTAAGTTTTAAAATTTTCAGTGAAGCATGTTCAGTAGACATGCTTAAGATAGCCCTCTGCTTTTGGTGACTACTGACTAAAATCAATGCGTAGTGTCTGCTTGCCAGTTTTTCTCAAAATTCTTGAATGTGCACAAACTAAATTAGAGTGGGAGAAACAGGATTGAGCTGTGGGCCCTGAAGAGTCACATTTTAAACAATGTTTGGGTAGCTTTTACATAAGAAGTGGGATAGTTTCAGTTATTATGTCCATAAATTCCCAGTGTATTTATTTTTGTACCATTTAACCTAAACGAATTTCTTCAACAGAGACTGTTCTCCAGTGATCGATCCACTTAAAAGGGCACCACTTGGTATTCTGTGAGATCCTGAAGGAAATTTATTTCCAGTTAAAAATGGCATACCTGTTCTTTTACATTTCCATTTACTGGTTGATGCATCTACAATTTAAAAAAAGAATATAACTGAATTTAAATAGCTTATTGTATAGACTGATTACATATACATGAGGGGGGGGGAGTGGTAAATGTCTGAACATTTCCAAACAAAATACTTTGGGAATTTATTTAGTATGAAAGATAGGTAGTTATTTAATTATTTTGTGACATTGACAGTAGCACCTAGAATGTTTCAGAAGAGGATGTTGGGAGACTTTTATTTGGCCCATGGTCATTGGTGTCCTCAGGCTTCTGGGATGTTCTTCCATACTATCTATAGCAAATTGTTGGCTGAGAATATCAGTTTATTTCACACACTGCCACCCAGTTGGTGGATCTCTTTGCCCCAGAACTCATTTGGCACATTTTCTTATCGTGTTTAACTTTGAAGACAATTGAATTAATTCTTTTAACAAATCAGTTACTCCTCTGAATTTAACAGGTAGGTGGTGAATGGCAACACTGGAAGGACAAAACATCTGGAAGAATTTTTTTCTTGTTCATTTGTTTTTGGCAATGCATGGCATGGAAAATAGCACTTTTAATTAATAAGATATTGTAGTATGCCCTCCATATCAGTGGACTTGCCATCCATGGATTTCAACATCCACAGATGGCTAGCCTGTGGAGAGGTGACAGAGGAGTAGGAGGAGGCAGGAAAGATGAGGAGAAGCAAGGAGGAGGGAGGTGGCAGCAGGGGCAGAGGCAGTGGAGCAAAGAGGATGAAGGAAGAAGGAGGAGAGAGGTGGTGGAGGTGGCAGGGCAAAGAGGAGGAAGAGGAGGGAGGATGGACGGAGGTGGCAGCAGCAGTGGAGGTGGTGGGGCAAATAGGAGAAAGAGGCAGGAGGAGTAGGAGGAAGAAAGAAGCCACAGAGGAGAAGGAGCAGGAGGAAGAGGGCAAAGGAGGCAGGAGGAGGAAGGAAGAGATGGGAGGAGGAGGAAGGAAGAGATGGGAGGAGGAGGAAGGAAGAAGCTGCGGAGGAGGAAGAGGCAGGAAGAGATGAGAGGAAGCTGCAGAGGGATATGAAGATGAAGAGAAAGAAGGAGTGGGAGGAAGCGGTGGCAGCAGCAGTCCCTTGCCACCCGCCACCTCAGGTGAAAGCAGGGAGGCGAGACAGAGGGAAGGAGTTCTGCCACATGGCCGTGCCACCATTGAAGACAATGGGACTTGAGCATCTGCAGATTTTGTCTGGAACAGATCTCCGTGGATACTGAGGGCCCACTGTTTTGTTTAGATTTCTGACTATTTGAGAAAAGCTTCAGTTCACATCTATTTTCTGTATTACTGCCATTTGTCTATATATCAGTAACTGATAGTGTGTGTGTGTATTTCCAATGCCTCTGTTATTTGTTTCATACTATTCTCTTCCCCCACTCCCACCCCAACAATTGAAATACAAAATTTTATTTTCTTATCTAGGCAGTTAAATCATGATGTCAATTGCAAATCAAGGATAAATTTATTTGCCCCCAATAACTGTCTCATTTGGAAAAGCTTGGACTGTTTTTTAGTTTACAATGAAGCAATATGTGTAGTGATTCAATATTTTCTGAGTTAAGCATTATCGACATACAGTTGCACTTTGGAACTGTGTCCTTTTTAAAGCTGTTACTCTGCCATTCCTTGCAAGCCTTGATGGAATTTATTGAAACCTTTCTCCAATAGATTTTGTTATCTTGTTTGCTTAAGCAATGCTGGAAATAGACCATAATTCTGGTTCTTTCAGAGAAATCCTGAACCAAACTTTAAAAAGGATTTGCTTCTTGTGGTGACCCAATCTGATCTCTAGTAAATAGACTGTTCAGGGATTTGTATACAGACCTCCAAAACCTTTTTGATCAGGACTGACAATGGACAAGGGAAATATGCACATGCCATGACAAATGTTCCCTCTCTTGAGACTTTGTCCATTGCCCTTTTTCTAAAATGTCATGTTTCTTCAGCTCACTTAAGTATGCCAGAAGTGACAAGTGGGGATTCTAGAGAATGTTATTGCTGCTGTTGTTATCACCACCACAATTTTTTTACTCCAACACGTGGCTGCTGCTACTATATTCTCACAGCCTTGTCATGTAACAGATTTTGCAACTAGCACCAGAGTGCAAATTAAAATATGATCATCACTTATTCTGCCAGTTGTGTCATACAATATATGTGAAATATTTTGTATTGTTTTCAACCACAACCACACTAGGAGGTAATCTAATTCACTCTGCGCTCTCCCCACTCCATCCAACATTATTTACCAGAAAGTTGCTGTTTTAATATTATGTTGTTGTTTTTAAGGAGTGAGTTTTCTCTTTTAAATAGTATTATATTTAATTCTCTTGGGGGGGGGGAATTCTATCTTTTGATTCAGGCAATGTTTTATCTATATCTGTTTTATTTTGTGTAAGCCACCTTGATTGCCCAAGCAGAAAGGCGGAATACAAAAATAAAGTTCATCATCATCATTAGACCCCTCCTGAAGAAGTCCTCCCTTGATCCCTTGGACACAAACAACTACAGACCAGTTTCCTTGCTCCATTTTTGAGCAAGGTGATCTAGAGAGCAGTTGCCTCCCAACTCCAAGCCGTCTTGGATGAAACCGATTATCTAAATCCATTTCAAACTGGCTTCAGGACAGGACATGGAGTTGAGACTGCCATGGTCGCTCTGGCCGATGACCTCCACTTGAGCATTGACAAGGGTAGTGTGACCCTGCTGGTGCTCTTGGATCTCTCAGCGGCCTTTGATATGATAGATCATTCCATCCTTTTGGGTCGGCTGAGAGAGTTGGGGATTGGGGGTACAGCACTCTGGTGGTTCTGGTCCTATCTCTCTGGGAGATCCCAAAGGGTAAGGCTCAGGGACAGTTGCTCTTCTAAGACTGAGCTTAATTGTGACATACTTCAAAGTGCCATCCTGTTCCCGATGTTGTTTAACATCTATATGAAGCCGCTGGGTGAGATAATGCAGAGGCCTGAAGCTTGTACGCTGATGACACTCAGATCTACCTCTCCATGACAAGATCATCGGCCCAGACTTCAGATGGCGTCTCTCCTCTCAATGACTGTGTTGCGGCAGTAATGGATTGGATGAGGGAAAACAGGCTGAAGCTCAATCCGGACAAAACGGAGGTACTAACTGTCACAGGACCGAAGCCAGGATTGGGAATACACCTTCCAGTCCTAGATGGGGTCACACTCTCCTCGAAGGACCCTGTTCGCAGTCTGGGGGATACTTCTTGATTTGTTGCTTCACATGACTAGTCAGGAGAATGCGGTGGTCAGGAATGCCTGCTATCAGCTTCGGCTAATACGCCAGCTGCGCCCCTTCCTGGAGCCGAAGGACCTGGAGTCAGTGGTACACACTTTGGTAACCTCACAATTGGACTACTCTAATGTACTCTACATGGGGCTACCCTTGTGCCTAACTCGGAAACTTCAATATGGCAGTCAGGCTTGTCACGGGAACATCGAGGAGAGAGCACATAACACTGGTGCTCAAATCTCCCCACTGGCTGCCGATTAGTTTCCGAGTGCAGTACAAGGTGTTGGTTTTAACCTTTAAAGCCCTACATGGCTTGGGTCCATCTCATCTGAGGGACTGCCTCCTCCCATACGAACACCCCCCCCCGCACACTCCGGTCTTCTGGGAGGAACCTATTGCAGCCTATGAAAACTAGGTTGGCACAGACCTCCCAGAGGGCCTTTTCGGCTGTCTCTCCCAGGCTATGGAATGGCCTGCAGGACGAGATGCATCTTATTACATCTTCTGATTGCTTTTAAAAAGCCTTAAAGACGCATCTCTTCCGGCAGGTCTTCCCAGAAAGCTCTTAACTCCCGGCTCTGTTTGTATCTAGCCTTAATTCTTCAACATCTTGACCTGGATATCCATGCAATGGCTGTTATTTTTATATTGTAATTTTAATTATGTTGTTTTAATTTTATGCTAGTTTAATTCTATTTTAAGGGGGCGGGTGTAGTGAAAAGACCCCAAAAACAGCAAACCCCGGAAACAGAGATAGCCAATCAACGAGCACCAGGTGACCAGCCAATTAGAAGCTGGCTGGACACCCCAGAAACAGCAAACCCCGGAGACAGAAACAGCCAATCACAGAACACCAAGTGTCCAGCCAATTAGGAGCTGGCTGGGCAGGGCTATATAAGAGCCTGAGCAGAGGGAGACTGGGGTTTTTTTTTGTTGTTGTTGTTGAAGTTTTGGCTGGGGAGAGGGACGCCACTGAGGGGGTGCTCTCTAGGTTCCTGATTGGGACAGGTGTAGGTTAGGTTTTAGGCCAGACAGGGTCTATGTAGAGTCCAGGAGAGGGACTGATTAGGCTTTAGGTTGTAAGCCAGTTGATTTAAGCTGAGAGTATTTGGCAGATTGCCTGAGGGCTGAAGTATTGTGTCTATGTAACTGTGGTAATGTAACTAAGAAGAAAGAAATTCAAAAGCCTTGAAAGTAGTTTACTGATTACTTAGATGTTTATTAATAAACATCAGTATTATTTTATTACAACTTGGCCTCTGTGAAATATTGTGGCACGCTACTAGAGATAACAAAGCCTCAGAAAAGATAGGCAGTGGTGGAGAAGATCTCCACAGAAGAAAAATACAATTGGTGACAGCAAAGGTGAAGACAGGCATTCTGTGTGGGTGGACTGAGAGAATCCAAGTGAGTGTCCACGCTACCACAGTGGGTGGTTGGGCATGGACAATGTAAGTTTTATCTTGTAATTTTTAATTGATGTAATCCGCTCCGATTGGATACAGAGGAGCGGACTATAAATAAAATTTCATCATCATCATCATCATCTAAAAAAGATCTTTACAATATCCTGTTATGAGGCTTTCACATAGAAATCCCCACTTGGCCCAGAGGAGAAATAAAGTAAGGAGAAATATTCCATTATTGTTTGCCATACTTCATGTGAAACTTTTTTTAAAAAAAATAACATTAAGTATTTAAAAAAAAGATTTTAACCATTCTATTTACTCTTTGGATGGTTTTGCTTGTATTTGTTTTCTAAGCCTTTTTTAAAAAAATCCAAGTTCAATTTTACACAAAAAATTGCAGATGATTACTTTTTAAAACTACTCAGAAGAATGCGATTTTTCCATCACACCCCTCCATGCCTCTCTCTTCCTCTCATTCCCTCTCTCTCAGTAAACTCCAGTAGATTGCTAGCATAAATCGTTATTCCCCATTTAGAAAAACTCCATTTAGGAGTTTCAGCATTATCTTCTCAATATCCCTTCCACTGATGTAGTCCAGGGATCAAGAGGTCAGTGATGGGTTTTCAAGTGTGATATTTGGTCTCTGTCACAGATTAATCCTTCTTTTTAAAAAAGTAAATTTATATACTTACGAGTGAGAATCCAGGCTTGGAACTTTAAAATAACCAGTTCCCTAGAAGGGAACAAATGCCATTGGGAAATGTCTTCAAAGATTTACATAACCTCTGCAAAACAAATTAACTCTAGTTCATTGCTTCTGCTGACTAAAATACTGTGGGGTGGTGGCTGTGTGTTCCTGAGATGCCAGGCTGAACTCTTTGTAATTGTCAACTGAACACAACCTCCAGGTAAAACTAAGCTTTCTTATTAGAGTACTCCAGACAGGTTTCCTTATGATCTTGAACCAGCCCTGCACATCCTTGCTTATGACTATCCTCAGTGCGGCAAGTGAGAGCTGATGTGAAACTTCAGTTCTTGTTACACTCTTGATGGAAACTCTGGAGATTATCCCATGGAGGATAATGATGGGAGCAAAGCAAATTGCTCCCATCCTTATCCTGTCCTATTCACATGATCGGAGGAAAGATTATCACACACTGCAAGCTTATTCTGTTCTTCTCCTGTCTGTGAAGTGTAATGGACCTGTCATTTTGGTATTAATGGAAACTAGGAAAAATAGGAAAGGATGAGGATGGAAGAAATCCACTCCATGTGATAATCTCCTCTGTCAGCCCAAGCTGGCTCTGAATCTCATTTCTTTTTGTTTGGGGTGCATTTTCTCAAAATAGTAGCCTGCTTCCTTTTAACCTAACTTTCCCAAGAAATGCTAGCCTGTTTTCAGCATGTCATTAGACACTTTCCATTCCAAATTCTCCATCAAAAAGTGAAAATACTGGATACATATTCAATAGCCCTCAGGAGGCTCAGATCCATTGACTCAGCAGAAGGTGTAGCCTGAAAACTAAAGGAATGTTCCTGGCAGATCATGGTGTGGAGTTTGGAATACAGGTCCTGAGGGACAGTAGTGAATGATACCTGACAGGGAAGAATCTAATAGATGCATCTATGCTGGAAGACATAAGCAATGGGAGAAAAGCCGTGAAGCCTTCCAATCTGAACTTTAGATCTGGAAACTTGAGAGTGTTAAATCCAGAATCTTTTTTTCAGCCTTATCACATTACAAAAGTAAGGTCCAAAGCAGATGGGCCAAATGAAGCAGATTCCAGCCACTTTGAGGGCTCTGCATTTATACAACACATGCCCCAAAGTGGCTGGAAGCTGCTCTGTAACCAGCTAACATGCCCCAAAGCTGCCAGAAAAAGGAGCAATGAAAAGCTGCTCCTTCTGGCACCACGGCACCCAGTCGCCATGGTCCCTGAGTGATTGGTGTGGGAATGGCCTCTGGCTCTTTTTGCCCTGTATGCTCAGAACCTAAGATGAGCAAGATAGAAGTGGCATTCTATTTACCTTCCTTCATGACATTATAGTACTTTCCTTCTCCCTTCAGAGGGAGATAGTTGTAAAAGTGAGGCATTTACTCTTCTCTATCAGAGAGCTCTGGTGTCACAACAAACTACAACCCCCAGTGTGATCTTGCTTGCCAAATGGATTTTTCCAGAATGACCAGGGCATGCTTTTTGATTGTCTCCCTCGGGAATAGAAAGGAAATACTTTGAGAACATGTGGAGAGGTAAAAAGAAAGCCACTGTCTCACTGCCTCTCATCTTATTTTTGCAATGCAATAAAGTGCTGAAGGAACTCATGTGGACAATATACAATAAAGCTTTGATGATATATACACTTGCCTGAGAGCACATCATAGAACTTGTTGGGCTTACTTCTGAGTAAACATGATTTCTTGTTAGATATTATTGGGGGGTGGGTGATACACAGTGTAGGTTTTTTGCATGGGAAGATGTTTTACGAAGTTAATCACACTGAATATGAAAAACTGCTTCACTATATATATTGTGAGGTGAAATTTCTCCATGTCAATACATCAGAAGATTTTTCCCCCCTCTCCCACTTCTTCTTGGATAAAGAAATCTTCAAAATGATATCCAGACTACTGACACAATTATTGCCCTGTGCCACTAGTACTTCAGCAAAATACCAACAACTAAAAAAAGGGCAAGGAAGTGTTGTCCTAGGGTCATTTCTAATCCCCACCACTACCCTTGGGAAAAGTGTTGGAAGAATTCTGCTTCCTCTTTGCACTACAGGAATAATGCAGCATGACAACACCTTAACTGCAATGGCTTCATGCTTATGGAATCCTGGAATTTATAGTTTGTTGTGTTACTAGAGCACTCCGACTGAGAAGGGTAAATATTCTACAGAACTACAAATCCCAGAACTCCATAATGAGCCATGACAATTAAAGGGCTGTCAAACTGAATTATTTCTAGAGTGTAGATACTACACCCCCCATTTCTTTGCTTTTAAATAAGGTAGAGAATTTTGAGAATGCCTCTGGACACTGTAGTTTTAAATCCTGGTTCCTTCTTACACAATGGGATTTTCACTAAAAACTCTGGAAGAATATACAGCACAACACAAAATATATACACCTGCACTGAGACAGAAGAGAAAGCCATAATTATCATAGGTAAGGAAAGGTGTTTTGATGACAAAACTTTTGATAAATTGGGTTTGAATTTCACAGTTCTCCCCCCACTCCCCAGTATTTACAGATAATACTCTGAGCCACTAAATAAGATTTCTGAAGGACTTAGCACACTTTCAACCAGCTGGGCACCATGGGATTAGTCTATCTCAAAAACTCTGGCTCATATTTTTAGTATAGACAGAGTTTAAATTAAGGACAATCCAAGTGCTTTTGGATGTTTCTGTTTCCACCTCCACTTATTCCGGTTCTTGCATAGCCCTGTTAGCTTGTTGCTGATTCCTCCTTGCAAAACTCCCACATGAACAGGAGGTTCAGCAGTTGCAGAGAAAACAAAGATTACTGATTAGAAAAGAACATAATCAGGTAGATTGACACTGTGTTGGAAGAAACCATTGCCCTGGAAAAAGAAGGGGGGGTGACATTAGTATTCTCACAGGATAGTGGTTGGCAGTTCTTTACTGTTACTGTTTACAACAGCATCAGAGAATGTAATATTCCTGAAGGCAGCTAAAAGGATTGTGCTGTTTTCTGTCTCTTGAAAATTGCACAGGGTAGATGTGCAGGCATTATCTTCACTGTGCTAGAAAGGAGCCAACTGGGAAATTTAAAAAAAGAGTGCGCGAGAGAGTGCTTTCTCATGGAAGTACAAGCCAGGACACTGTTTGAAATATCTGGTGACTCATCTGGTAAGTTAAAAAGAAGAAGAAAATCCCCACCACTGTATGACAAAGACTAAGAGGAGTTAACATTTTAACGGCATCATTCTCTAAAGATAGCTTTTGGGGTTAGTTTGCCTTGTCTTCAGACACATTTGTGTTACTGCTGTGTTCTGACCTTAAAAGGTAGTATTCTAACAACTTAGAAGGGAGGGGGAGGTAAAGTTGAAAAGAAAGAATTGTTGTTTTTACATGCTGCTAATTGTAGCAGTGTTATTCTACTTTGTAACTTTAACAGTAATATATTTATAGCAATTGGCCCTGTGAATATAATCATGATGAGAAATAAATTGGTATAACTACTGACAAACTTAACCCATGGAAGGAGTGGTTTGGAAAAGATTTTGCAGCATACGCAGTGTTTACATTGTTGTAGTAACCCAATTATTCTGTTTTATATATTTTTGTATATATTATGGAATGGTTATTCTTAAAGATGAAGACTTCATAAACAAAAAAAAGGCCTGATACCATGTAAGCTTTGATGTTAATCCTTCTGAGTTTAGTATGGCTAACTTCCAAGTAATATGAAACATTGCTGTATATGGCTTGCTGGAATAGTAGGAAAACTGGGTCACTGGGTTAAAAACTACATATGGGTCAGTTTACTATTACTAGTGATTCAGAATGCATCTGTGAGCTGTGCCTAGTGTTCTGCAAGTCTTGATATCTATTGTATGTGGTGAAAGATTATACAAAACATGTCATAATATGGGCATTTTAACAAAAATATTACTGGTTGGTTCATGTCATACATATTCGATACAATATACTACATTTCTATAAAAGCTTTTTTTAACCACATAGAACTAAGAAAACATCAGGTTTATCAGAAGAAAGTTGCAAGCATTTTGTTGTTTTCAAAGGGAAACCCATATTCTTAGCCTTCCTGTGTTCTGTATGACTTACCCCCAGGTAAATAAGATTGCAATCTATACTACACTTCACTGTTCCTGAATTGTTTGTGTCTGTCTCTGAATTCTGCCTGAAAAATAACAAACACTCTTGCAGGGATTCCTTTATGTTTTTTTTTTCTCTTCAAATCTTGAATTTCAATGATGAAGTGAATAATTGTTCCACAGATCTGCACCCTGTAAAATATTTGATTTACAACTTACAAAGGGAAATGTCAATCAGTATGACTCTTTTTTCCTTCATGATTTTCATTCATACAAATCTCTAGAAAATTATGATGGACAGTTAATGGATTGTAAGGTCAAGCAGAGATGAACAGAGCAAAAGTTCTGCCTTGCTTGACATTGCATATTCTATGTTTATAAACCTTTTATTGATTTTTCCAAATATGAAGCAATGAATTCAAAGTACAGGAAAAGAGATTCTACCTAAATATTAGGATGAACTTTCTAACAGTGTGAGAGAGCAGTGAACAGTTGAATATGCTGCCTCAGGTGTATTCTCCTTCTTTGAAGCTTTTTAAGCAGAAGCTGGATGGCTATCTGTTGGAAGTCCTTTGATTGTGTTTTGCTACATGGCAGGGGGTTGGACTGGATGGCCCTTGTGGTCTCTTCCAACTCTATGATTCGATGCCCAAATCATGATTGGAAGCCTATTGTGTTTTTCAGTACTTGTGCTGTCTAGGAGTAGCCAAAATATGGCTATCCTGATGGTGTTGGACCAGGGTTGTGAGATTTGAATCTCAGGCTCAGGGTGAAGGGAGGAATGTCAGGGTGAGAATGGTGTCTTGAAAGGTGTGTGTGTGTGTGTGTGCGTGCGCATATGTATATATGTGTGTGCAATTCCATTTGTTATATTTAGTGCTTTTTATCTGAATTGCATACAGTAGCCATGGCTGATACTTAATACTACCTATTTTACTCTTGCAATGTCAACCAGGACTTAGCTGTTGTGACATTAAAATGGTTGTCCCGTGATCTCAAGCTTTGGTCTTAAAATGTGACAGGCTGGGATAGTCCTAACCTGGTAACTCCATGATGTGCTGCAACTTTTTCAGTCCTATTGACTGTGCTGGCTTGTAATGATGCAGTCCAACTACATCTGCCAGACAAGGTGTTTACCATTAGTTTCAGACCACATGTTAGATATCATATTTAACAACTAAGAGTCCATTTTATAAACAGCCAGGATAACTGCTAACTGCCTGCATTGCACACAGAAAGCTGTTTGTGCATCATCTATTGAGAAGTTATTGTAAATGTACACACTTACTTGACCTATGCAGAGATTACAGTGGGCAGTTTGTATTCACATATACATCTGACTCCTTCCAGTGCATTTCTTGTTTGTTTGTTTGAATCATTTATAGACCTCTTCTTCTTTCTTTTGTTTTCATTTCTTTTTTGTCAAGGGAACCAATGTATGGTTTTGAGAGCCTGATAAAAACAGGACTTCTACAAATACATGTGTTACAATAACAGCTTTTCTGGCTTTTGAAATGCCACAGGATTGGACTTAGGCTGACATATCTCATGTTCTGGGGAAACATGGAAGAAAAAAAGTATTCCTGATTGATTTTAGCTGAATATTGTAGAAACTGGAGCTGCAATACAAAGATGGGAAAAGTGTTTAGCCTCTGTGAGTCCCACATGAGCAGTTTGAGGACCAGCACTTGCTGTTATCCCTGCAATGGTTCTCTGTGCCTTGGAGAGTGAATGTGAGAATGCCTTCTCTTTAAACTGAACTATTAGAATAAAAAGAGCCAGTGTCACAGTGAAATGAACAGATTATGAATGTCAAATGTACTGTGCAACCCATGGTTGTTATTTTTAAAAGCCCTCTTGTTATGATGAAATAAAATGACATAGTTCCAAACTTGGGACATAATAACTGTAAAAACCTTACTACACTTTTGAAACACCATTCTAAAATATCAATTTACCACCATCTGGCTTCAGACAGTGTCTGATGGCTGCTCATTTAAAGCTATATATAGTTGATTTGGTACCATCTGATACAAATTGAATTTATGGTGTCATTATTAATATGTTACTAAACCAGTTTATATTGGAGAAGGTACATACGAGGGGTGCTGAATAATTCTCAGCCCAGCCAAAAGGGGAATTACCTAGAGCCATGAAACATACATGCAATTCCACATATTCTCTCCAAAGTTCAATACACATAGCATATCATTTCTCAAGTTTCTTTAACCCTTCCATTTTTTTTTATGCCTGGTCATCAAAATACTGCTCTGCTGCTGCTATCGCCTCTGAACCTTTAGAAATGTTTCATTCTTTTATAATAATAATACGTTTTATTTCTAGCCCGCCCCCCTGAACCAGCAATCGGGGAGGGGGATACAAAAGAGAATAACAATTAACAAAGCAAAAATACAAAGAAGTTATAGCAACAACAAAAATACATAGTAATTATAACAAAAATAAAATTAACAAAGCAAAATACATAACAATTAACATATCAAAACAAGTTAAAAGAAAATCTCCATTCTCAACCCCCATCCCAATCCTAAAACAATGTGAACTATACACAATCTAAAAAGAAAAGAAAAGAAAAAAAAAGTGTGTGGGGGGAGACAAGACTCCTCCTTAAGTCCAGGAGCCAAGACATGGGAGTAGCCCAGGTGGAGATATGGCAACCAAACACTCTCTCAGCCAAGTCCTCTTCACTGGCAGATGTTGGGGGGAGGGAAAAAAGCCCATTTCTCCTCCTTAAGTCCAGGAGCCAAGGCATGGGAGTAGCCCAGGTGGAGGTAGGGCAAACAAACACTCTCTCAGCTGAGTCTTCTTCCCTGGCAGATGTTGGGGAGGAGGAGAAAAGGCCCATTTTTCCTCCTTAAGTCCAGGAGCCAAGGCATGGGAGGAGCTCAGGTGGAGGTAGGGCAAACAAACACTCTCTCAGCCGAGTCTTCTTCACTGGCAGATGAACTTTTTAAGGTTTAGAGACGGGAAATAGTCAGATGGAGTGAGAACTATTGAATAGAGTGGATACTTTATGCGCTCAAGCCCCATATTCTTCTATATATCTATTGTCTTACCTTTGAGTAAATGCATTTTCTTACAAAAAGAGAACAACTTTCCACAGCTTCCTTGTTGTTGTTTTTTCCTTAAGTGCCTTCTTTAATTAGCCCAACAAGTTAGAATAGTATTCTACATTAATTGTTCAGACCTTCTGAAGATAGTCAGTTATCAATATACCTTCTTTATCCCAAATCATTATGGTCATGACCTTTCCTGCAGACCTTTTGAGTCTTGGATTTCGTCAGCCTCAGAGAACCCAGTTCAGTTCAGTTCATCTTTATTAATCATAGACCAGCACAGGTAAAAAGAGAATACAAGAGAACACAAGTGCTGCCACTGCAAGGATTGTTACATGGTCTCTGGATTAAAGTGATGTAATCATGTTTCATCATCAGTGATGAATCATTGCAAAAAAAATGATCACTGTATCACTCAGATCTAGTGCTCATGCATTTTAAACCCGGTGCATACTTGGTATATCTCTAGTGTCTCAGCAATTGTTTTAGCTGAGATTTGCTGATCTGCCAAAATCAGATCATGAACATGGTCAAAACTTTCAAGAGTTTACATTATCGAAGGCCTCCCAGACTTTGCTGCCTAATGGCCAGATTTTCACCCAGCTTATGGTATCTAGTGCTTCCTCATCAGCACACTCAGGTTGCTTATTGCATGCTGATGTGTACAACTAGTTGCTGGATGGATAATTTTGATTAGCCATCATGTACATCAAGGATAATTGTTAGTTTTACTTTTTTCCTAACACATGTACCCTAATAAACTCTCAAACACAAGTGAAACGAATTGGATATGTGAGCTTGATACCATTTAAGTGGTAACTGTGATTTTGCCTAAGTGTGGAAAATACCAAATATTTGCCAATTAGAAAGGAATCAGGGGAGATAGGAATCCTGAACAGACTTTCTCCCATTCTTGCCCTGCCTCAGAAATGACTAGGCCTTTATATAGGCTTCTGCAACAGGCATCCTGGATTCTCTTGGTTCAGTGCTGGACTTGCTCAAAAAGTAAATCAAGAAATCCTGGAATAAAATTGTAAAGTTGTAGGATTGTTTTAAGAAAGAGAGATAAACTGACTACACGGGTTACTTCTTTGAAGCTATCAGGTGTAAAAATTAAAAATATATACAGCAAAAGAACTAAATTAATCGTAGCTGCATTGGTAGAACTGCAGATTCATCACATCAGTGGTTCTTTTTAACCTTTTTAACCTTTTGACCCCCTTTACATCTAAATGAAGACGTCATCACAAAATAATAATAATAATAATAATAATAATAATAATAATTTATAGCCTGCCCCTCTGAACAGGCAATTGGGGCGGGGTAGTGTATGTATGAATAAAAATATTTTGTCGATTTTGTGTGTGCATCAATTCTTAGCACATTGATGTATATTTATATTTTAACATTGTATAAGAAAATAACAGTGTTCAGATTAGAACAGTTTTATTTGAATAAATTCAATGTTTAACACATATGTCAATTTGACACATACTGTCCCACATAGTCACACTCATGTACACCAGTGTTCACAGACATGAACACAGACATTCTCTTTTATACTTTAATTCTCTCACACACACTCATTTACTTTTTCACAGAGTCACACAGAAACATTGTCTGTATTTATCGGAGTATACACAAGAGCATATGTGAATATGTAAAATAGAAATGAAGATTGTAACTGGGAGGGGGGGCGGGGAGAGAAGTGGTGACTTGACATGTGCCCCACCAGAGACCATGATCCAGTGAGCTTCCCTGCTGTCATCCTCATTTTTCTCCTCCCACAGGCAGAGAAGGCTGCTCCAAGTTGCCTTTCTCTTCCCCTCCAGCATAAAAAGAATTTTGGAAGTGGAAAAGGAGTAGTGATTAGAACCTTCCCCCGGGGGTCCTGCCACATAGTTTGAGAACCACTGCATTATACTGTCTGCCCTCTCCATATGCAGGGGATCCATTCCAGACCCTGCCCCCTGCATATGGGGAAAAGAACATATGCTCAAGCCCAATAGAAAATATTGGGATGTGTGCTTGCAGCGGTGCGGGTACATGCCCCATTACTTTTGCCGGGGCTTGCCTTCCGAGTAAGCTCAAAGCCACAGAATGCAAGCCCACCTATGGGGAGGGCTGACTGTAAGTAATGGCCTTCAGATGCCCCATTACAGCCAGATTGGGGCCGCAGCAACTGCATACTGTGGCCCCGATCTGGCCTTGCAGGGCACAAATAGGAGCTGCAAAAAGCAGCTCCTTTTTGAGCCCTACAAAGGGCACAATAGCCATGTTGTTGTGGCTTCATGGCACTCCTTCAGTGCTGCATTGTATGTACACAGTGCCGAAGAAGTGCTGTAACACTACATACCGTGGGGTGCAGCATGAGGCATTACGTTGCCCTGAGGGCAGAGCTGGGGCATGCATCGTATAGACACTATGCCCTGACTCTGCTCCCAAGCCAACCTAAACTGCCGGTCTGCACAGCCCCTATATACCTGCTCTCTAAGGGCTCCAGTTTGGCCTTCTGTAAAACCTGTTGAGCTGAGAGGCAGAGAGAGAGAGAGAGAGAGAGAGAGAGAGAGAGAGAGAGAGAAGCGAGAAAGCTCCTTTCTCCAAGCTTCTCACAGTAGTCTGCATAACTAAAAGTGGAAATTTAAGTCTTGAGATCCCAACCCTGGAACCAAAACTGTAGCTTGTATAACAATGCTGTATTGTAATACCCTGCTGGAAACTGTATGCTTCTCTGAGAAAAATTTTATATGCTTACAATAAAATGTTTGCAGCAGTGCTCAGTTTCTCTTGGTTCCTTAAAATAATCTATGCATCAGTAACATTTTTTGTGTTACAAGATATGCTTCCAAAATATGAATATGAAGCAGGATTGTTCCTTATATGGAAGACGTTTGCCAATGATAGCAAAAATGTAGGTATTTATTTTATTAGCTAAAAATCTAACTTGTTTTTGCATAGCATTCCATATCATAAAGAGAGACTGGGAAATAACTGAAATACACATACTGCTAATGCAAGTTCATTTGTGGCACTGTGCAATTAGATTTCTATGAATTCTTCTTTAATTATTCTCCTTTCAATATATTCAAGTGAATGACACATTTTACATGCCATAAAGTTGGGAATTCCTTAGGAACTCATTGGTCATTATATACTAAACTGGAGAAACCGATAGTAGTAATTGGATACTTGAGAACTACAATACATTTGTTCACTAGCAAGTATAGAGTTAACCTTATGTGACATTTGTGTGTACACAGACATGAAAATTTTAGACTGGATTATTATATTTTGTTGGGTGTATCACTCAGATTCATTGACTAGCTGCTCTGAGAGAAAAAGCTGGAGCACATTCACCTGTGGCCAGTCACCCCCTTCACTTTTTCTCTTTACCTCTATGAAACATTCACTTTCTTTCTTCTCTACCTCCTTGTCATCCTCCTCATTCTCTCTCTGGATTTTTCTGGAGACTGTGCAGAACTTAAAGACTTTACCTTGTCTTCTAAGAAAACACACTTAAGTTTATCACATGGCACTTGGAGAACAGGAACGGAGCAGAACGGAAGGGAACGGAATGGGGGAAAACAAATATCATACAGGAGGCCATCTGTCAGGGATGCTTTGATTGGGAGTTCTTGCACTGCAGGGGGTTGGACTGGATGACCCTTGTGGTCTCTTCCAACTCTATGATTCTATGAGGAGAATGCCAGCAATGCCACCAGGAGTCCCCAATCCATTCCCCATCCATCCCACAGCAGCCGATTTTGAAGAACAATTCTGAACAGTTCTTCAAAATTGGCTGCTGTGGGATGGATGGGGAATTGATTGGGGACTCCTGGTAGCATTAGTGGTGTTCTCCCATGCAATAATATGTGTTTACCCCCGTTCCGTTCCCTTCCTTTTCCATTTCCTTCTGTTCTGCTCCATTCCCATTCTCCAAGCTCCATGCATTAAACTGACAGAATTATTACTTCTGCAAGGGAGAACAAATAATTTAATTATTTGTATTATTTGAGGTCACTAAAATGATTACCCAGCTTGTTGGGGGCAATTAGCCTTACACATTGTAAACCACCTAGGGAGTGCTTAAGTGCACTTATAAGTGGTATAGAAATGTGCTTGCTATTGCTATTTCTATTAATCAGTTTTGTCTCAGCTGTGAGGTGTCTTTAAAAACTATGCCATTTTTGAAGAGTTTTCCCCTGAAAAGAGAGACTCCAGAAGACAATAACCTTCAAGGTCCCTGTTTCTGTAATATGGATGCAGGATCTGTGTGTGTGTGTGTGTGTGTGTGTGAGAGAGAGAGAGAGAGAGAGAGAGAGAGAGAGCAAGAGAAAGCGAATGATTATGAAGATTCAAAAGGGATGTTCTCAAAGAAAGCTTATTTCAGCTGTTAGGATTCTCCATGTTGTCTGTGTTGTGTATATTCCCTTTGGCAACCACAAGGAAATTTGATCATATAAGATAGAAAGCTTCTACTTTCTTATTCTGATGGAAAGATCAAGGAGTTTATTACATGGTGTTTAAAGTGATTTACCCCATTCACATTTAATTTTTTAGTGCACGTGCTTGGGGCCGAGCGAGTACAACCCAAGCTGCAATCCAGGTCCCAGCCAAGCTTATCTGGCATCTTAAAAAAAAAAGACTCTCAGTTTTGGGGAAAAAATGTCAAATAAGCATGGTTGGGACCTGGGCTACAGCTGGGTTGCACTCACCCTGCCCCTGGTGCACTCAATAAAATTGGCTTCAAAATTAAATGCAAATGGGGTAAACAGCATGTGATAAACTCCCAAGACTCTGCCCCTTCTTCTCCATACTACAGTTTGGCCCCTGGTGAATTAATTGAGTGCAAACTCAAAGTACAGCTTGCATTAGTTGAAGCCATGGGGCAGAGGTGCAGGACATTTTAAAACCAGTTGAGTAAGGGAGGAGGCAGGGAACTTAGTTGCAGGTTATGCAGTTATACATATGAAGGCATCTCCTTTATAAACATCCACACAATATGTACAAGTACTTAGGAATAGGGTTACAATATGAACACATTATTGAGTCAGAGCCACATGGCTGCATCTCTACTCATGTGTTCTGATCAATGGGTAGGTAACAATGTTAGTGTATGTGTAGCATGTTCAGTTGCCTATTTAAACATGATGACTACATAGCACTTGAGAGAATGGGACAAGTACACAAGTTTTTACAAAATTTCCTTTTCTTCCTCTTCTTTCTCTTCCCCAATACCTAAATTCCCATGTTCTCCCTAATCTGGTGCAAAAAACTAGAAGTATGGCTCTCTGACTTTATTTTATGTACTTAGTAAGATCTCAGAAATCTTTGGTTGCAAACATTCCTTTCCAGAAAGGGTACAACATTGCTCAGCTCTAAAATACTTAGAATAAACCTGCTACCAATATCAAGTCAGTGTCTTTTAATTTTCATTACCTAGCAGTTGGTTCCTAGTTGGCCTAATTGCATTATAATGGTACTGTGTTACACCAGCTGCTAGGGGATAATACTTTCTATCCTGAAATAGAAATAAATTAAGCATAAGGTCAGGAATATTTATTTTCTAACCAACTAATCAACACACAAAACAAAGATACTGCAAATGCAAATGGATAAACAGAGTTAAGACGGAAAGGGTTTGTCATTTGTGTTGCTTTAGTATAGGACCAGATTGAGCAAATTGTGGCATTCCAGATGTTACACCCTAGTCAGCATATCTATCGGTGAAAAATATTGGGAAGTACAATCCAACAACATATGGAGGGTCACCAAACTTTCCAAAGCTCTGATACAGAGGGATGATTAGAAGGAAGAAGCTGCCCATGTCACGGGTTCCTGATCAAATGCATCAATATTTTAGTGGGGAGGGGGATCTTTATATGTTTATGATAAACTAAATGACCAGCCTAAGATGTTATGTTTTGGGAGAAAATCAGGATACAAGTTCAAGAAATAAAAAAAAATGGCCTTCAGAACATCATGGTAGCATGTGCAAGAAGATAACCATAACAGTAAAGTCTATGTAAAGCAGAATGGGTGTTTTCCCTTAATATTACTCTTAAACTAGAGTGGCGTTTCAGGGATATAAAGGTAAAAGGTAAAAGTAGTTCCTTGACATAAATGTCTAGTCATAACTGACTGTAGCGGGTGATGCTCATCTCAGTTACTAAGCTGAAGAGCCAGCGTTGACCAAATATGACTCCAGTGGGCATGTGACCAGCATGACTGCACTGAATACTGTTACCTTCCCACCAAAGTGGTAAGAGATAATGTGGTGGGGGGGGGGGAATTGTCCTCAATAAGAATTGTGTGTCCCAAATTTGTTTCCCCTGAGCCCCTGAATTTCTATAATTGCGTAAAGTGAGAAATTGAAAATTCTTCACACTCAGAAAGGTTATATTTGCTGTGTTTACTATCTCTTGGTAACATTGCCTGTCTATCCTCTCCCCTCCTTTATTTAATGCCTCAACTGTGTTTCTGAATGCTCAACTGAATTTGTATGTGACTTCGTTACTAGAAGTTTGGGGAATTAGGGATAATTTCATTGATGGAGCAGAATGCTTATTTGGAGGGTAGTGCTCTCATTTACTCCCCCTTCATCACTATTATTATATTATATTATATTTTTTATATTTTATCTTTGAAATTGTTGTTGTTGTGGCTGATATAGAAGTTTTCTAATATCTGAGTTTGAGCGGTAAACATGTGGATTTTGGCTATTCATACCGCCAACTTAGTTTTAAGATGAGGAAATAGGAACTTGAGGAGCTAAACAGACAGAAAGCAAAAAGAGGTGCTTTCAGGCTGGCTTGAAGATGTGGCATTTAGATGGCACATGTGGTGAAGCCAGCAGGAAAGTGCCCTCTAGGTGTCTTATGCCCTTTTAAAAAGGAAGCATCTTTTTGCCGCTTCTTCCTGGCTTGAAGCCATGTCATGTGGTCATGACACGAGCAGTCCAGCTGCCTTGGGAGCCAGCAGTGTGGTTGGTGGGGTTTCAATGTGGATTTAGAAAAAGCAGCTTCAAGCCACTTTTTCCTGCCCATCTTTTTTGCCCCAAAGCTACTATAGCAGTGATTTCCAACCTTTTCTGTGCTCCACATCCCTAGAAAATGTTTGATTAATGTTCACACTCTCTTCAAAAGTAATATGATGAAGATGAAGAAGTCTTAATTTCTAATTTTTGAACCACAAATTGAACCATATACAATACTGTGGGTAAACAAATAAAACTTTTTTAAAAAAATAAACTTTTAACTTATGCATAAAATGTGAATCTAAATTAAGAATTTATATTCTATTTTGTTCCCAAAAAATGAGAGATGAATCATGACTCATCACTGAAGGACACATGCCATTCTTTGTCACATCCTGAAATTTGATCTTGCACCCCTGGGAATGCAGGCACCCCAATTTGGAGGGATGGGGAGTACACAGTTCTTTGGGTGTTGTTGAAATGGAACTTTAAGGAACCCTAGCCAGGACAACCAATCTTGCCAAGAAAATACCATGATAGATTTGCCTTACAATCACTACAAGTTGGAAACAACTTGAAGGCACACAACAACAAAAGTAGTAGTGCCAATCAGACAGCCCTCAAGATATTTCATAGACTGCATCTCTCACCATAGGAGTGCAGCCAATGGTGACCGAATCAGTCTAGGAAATATCTGCAGGGCTGTCTGATTACCATTCCTGCTTTTGTTGTTGTGTACCTTCAAGTTGTTTCCAATTTATGATCATTGTAAGGCAAACCTATCATGGGATTTTCTTAGCAAGATATGTTTAGAGAAGGTTTGACTTTGCCTTCCCCTGAGGCTGAGAGAATGTGACTTGCCCAAGGTCACCCAGTGGGTTTCATGGTCAAGGTGAGAATCAAACCTTGGTCTCCAGAGTTGTAATCCAACACTCAAACCACTATGCCAAGCTGGCCCTTGGGCACTCCTCCCTAAGCACTTGAAAATACCTCCCCAAATAAACTAAACATAATGAATATGCAATTTCTTCTAATCCACGTTTGAAGTTGCAAACGTTTTATGAACTTTTTGTGTTTTCTTCATTGGAAAGAAAACATCACTTTATTAACTAAATTATTGAAAATACAGTTTTAATGGGGGGAAAGGGAGTTTTGCAGGGTTTTTCCCCCCTTACCAAATTGGTTTCTTGAACATCCTGATTGTTTCCTTTACATTAAATTAATCCTAATTTATTAAATTGCCTTTGCTTTGGAAAGTGTGATTGGTGTTGTATGCCAAGTTATTTCATTATGTTGGGTGGAATACAGTTTTATGAGAAGGGAACAATTTTTCTTAATGGTAATTGTGGAGACATTCAAACAATGACTTCAATCAGATTATAAAGTGACCATACCCAGATAGCATTAGCAGGATTGTATTGAAGGATGATCACAGAGATGGGATTATTGATTGCAGCTGCAGTTATGATGAAAAAAAAATATTATCACTGGATTTAGTTATTCCATACAAGATGCTTTCTTGTAAGTGATTAGCTCACTTGAGATGAAGCAATGTAACATAAGTATCTTCAAGATTGTTTTGCTTGTGGATATGAATAGGGCTGTAGAAATCTGTCAATCTTCTTCTTGAGTTTCTCAGTTTCTCTTCAACACTTTCATTCTGTCATATTTCCAGAGTGGATTGTGAGTCATTGTTCTCCCTTGTGTGGAAATTTGTTTATATATTTGTGCACATCCCCCCATGTATTTATTTTTCTTTAGAGAAAGGCAAACACCCTCTGAACAAATCTTGCCAAGAAAATCCCCTGATAGGTTTATCTTACATTCACCATTAGTTTGAAATGATTTGAAGGCAATCAACAACAACAAAAATCATCTTCCTAACTTATAGACCAATCACACTACATGGTTATAGGTCAATCTATGATTCCAATTCAGCTGCCACAATTCCATCCTATGGATCATAGGATTTGCAGTTTAGGGAGGTTATTTAGAATTTTCAACCACAGAGCTCTACTGCTCACTAAACTACAATGTCCAGCATTCTGCCTAAGGTAGCCTTGGCAGTTAAAGTAAAATCATAGTGCTATAACTGTATAATTATCTGTGTAAATCAAGTTTCTCTGGATTTTTCAGATATATACATTTTTAGTCATTAATATTTTTAAAGGAGTGCATTTGATTTATTTCTGATTTCTGAGGAAGCAGCACAGTGCATTATTTTCAACTGGCAGGGTGCAAAGTTGGCATTCTTGAAAAGAAATCTGAATCTAACAAATTTCTTTCATGTCCCTAGTTTTAAGGTAATGGTAGCAAAGGTAGGTCTATACAGTAGCATAAAGTGTCATGTTGGACTTGAAACATGAAAACCTTTGCTTCTTTAAGCTTACTAGCCTCAAGAAAATCACTGTTATTAAGCTTTATTGTCTCACCTGTAAAGTGAGTGAAATAATGATCCTCTGCATGGATGAGAAGGATAAGAGTTGCTGATCAACAGTGACTTAATTAAGAAATCATTATACTTGGTAAGTAGGATATAATAATTGGGAGTTTCCATTGGTATCTTTATTGGCACTTAATGCAGTGAGAGTATTCCTAATCATTAAAGTGTAGAAAGATAATGGCATCACAGTGGCTTCCTGTTCCATGTAATAATCAACATAAAATTTTTACTGGAGCCTCATTTGCAGTCAACACAAACACCATGCCATGCTCCCTTCCCTGCACACATACACATTAAATAGAATCTTTTTAATGGCTTATGCTTATAAGGCAAGCTCATATGGTGATAAGGCTCCAATACATTATTAAACAACAATGGCATCACAAAGTCTAACTGAGCAGATGGGGGTAACCAAATCTTCCTACTCTCTAAGCTGTTCCTTCTCTCACCTTAAAATGGGTGCTGTGGCTGGCATGTGATAGGGCTAGTATTTGCTTTTATTTGGAAATGACATAACAGATGAAATATTCATCCAGGAAATACTCAAATACTGGCATGGATCCACAAGGCTCACCAGTTCATTCTTTTTCCAAATAGGTTTCCCCATCTATCACCAAACAGATTTTTAATTGGGCATATTAATTACAAATATTCTTTTAATCTGTAAGTAGATGGTGTCCACCCTTCTCCCCACCCCCCCTCTGTCTCTCAGACAGGTTGCTCTTGCAAAAGGCTGATAGGATCATTTACAAATAGCTTTTTAAAACAGGCATAGGGTTGCATTATGTGGCCTTAAAGCCTCAGACAACCACTTTTGTTCTAGATGGTGTTTTGCAACCATAATGTTGAGGTCAGTAGTTTCCACAGTTGTTGAGTGGTAGCAGTGCCTTATAGTAGATTATTCCAGAAAACAGTTTGAAAAGTTTTTGCTGTTGTAAATATGTCCTTGTATTAGAGCTTCAGAGCTCTGAAAAAGGTCACATATTCACAAATGAAACTTCTTTCATGAAAATCCTGGGGAAGGGAGTACTTACTTTATAATGTGTGTGGGTGTGCGGGCATCTACATGCACGCCTTCAAGTTGCCTGTCAGTTTATGGTGACCCCATGAATATAATAAGGTTTGTATAGACAAGGAATACCCAGAGGTGATTTTGCCAGTTCCTTCCTCCTGAATATAGTCTACAGCACCTATCATTAATTAGCAGCCTCACATCTAAGCACTTTAAACCCTCCTTGATGGTGCCCTTCAGATCATCAAAGTGGTAGAACTCTTGTTCTAGATAGAATATGATATTTTTGTCTGTTCCTTTCAGAACCACCACGTGAGACTTAAGGGTAGAGGTTACATGATCTTTTTATTAGGTCTGTAACAAAAGTTATTATCCATTAAACCTGTTGACCCTATTGTAAGCAAATGTATTCAGTATTGTCCCCTTTGCTTTCCTTTTAAAGTATCAGTACCTCATTTAAAGTTTCTTCAACAAGTTATCTTAAGGAGATCCCTCGGAATGGCAATGAGTCAAAAATAACCTCCACATTCCTCTTTGGCATTAATGCCTAATTACTTGCCACTTTATTGTACACAAAGAATAATCTATCCTATGGTTCTGATTTATTCATACAATACAAAAGTAATATATGTATTTGTTTTTAAAGCGGGTATTTTATTTCTTCATCTGAATTTCATTCTTTGAAATATAACAGTAAACACAACCCCATTAATAAGACCTCATTTTACTTTCATGCATCCTTAGTCTTACAGATGCAGCTATAAGATCTGACAAACAGCCATATGGAGCTGTTTTTTCATACTTAAATCTCATACATCTTTATTAAGATGAGATACTATCTTAAGTGGCCATTTCCACATTTTTATGTTTTCCTAACCTGGTTACTTCTGTTCCAAAAGGAAATTTACTAATATGAATTTTAATCTTATTAATAGCATTATGCTTTTGTGTGTCCTTGTGTCAAAGTTAAGCAACTCTTTAGACACAAAAACATACAGCCCCATTTTCATACTTGAACTATGGATATTGCCAGCCTATGGGGGACAATTTTTACAAGCTTCCATATCACTTTTCAAGATCATGCTTTGATGTCCTTTATTATTCCTTTCACATGATGCAATCAGGGTGTCAAAGTATTATTTGTATTTTTCCTTCTACTGACTGTGATATATGGTTCTGCTTTCTTTTCACTTTCTGTCATTCTAGCATAGATAAAGATACAGAATTTATTTTTCTTTAGAATTAATATAGTTGAGACAAAGATGTTGCTGTGATATTATAGATTGTCACATCCAACATAGACGAAAGTTATTTGTGTCTTCATGGAGGAATGCACTCATTTTATTGTAGTTATTCTTTGGATGCTGTATTGACAGTGCTTTATACAAATGAGCATTAGAGAGAGCTAAATCTGGCTGCAGACTTATATTGAAACACACTTTCAGTATATAGGACAAGAGGTTAATCCTATTAAATTCTGTGATGTAGACCTTAAATTACCAATAACAATGGCTTGTCTTGACTTGATATATTATCTATTAGCAAATATAATTTTAATATGTCCTGTAATATTCATGATTCTTAATTACCTCTGTTGTTTAAGGAATGCTCTGATATGGCCTGTTTGACAGGTAGGCAACATTAACTTCTGAATTAATTGGCAGCACTCCAGGCTGAAGTAAGCTAGGGTACATATCTCACCGATAGGTTTCATATGAATTCAACTATTACAAGCCACTCTGTTGTCACAAATTGAGCTTGTGGCAGTGGTCCTTATGCTCAAGTAGCCCTTATAGGATCAGACTGCTAGCATAACGAATTTTTCTTCTTAGAACAGCTGAATGAATTGATTTGATGGACATCAGGAGAGAAATCATGTACATGAGCGAAAAGAACACCTTACAATTATTTATGTCAAGCATGAGTAAGAAACACTAATCGGTATTCTGTATTAGAAAACATGCAGGGATAGCTGTGTTGACCATTCTGTACGGTTGATGTATGGTCTCACATATCTTGCAGGAGATCAGGTAAGTGCCACATCATTGTGTATATTATATTCTGTAAAGGATATGTAGTGTTTCATATACTCCAACATACTTATCTTATGTATGTTATAATGTAACATGCTTATATGCACTAGATATAAAACATTTACTCACTATTACAATACTTTCCTTTCTGATCACCTTGACATTTGGTAGTTTGTATTATGGGTTTGGTTTGTTATCTAAACATATATTGGAGAGCTTGGGTGTTTTATTAGGATTGTATAGGTTGTTCTGAATTTTCATGTTTCTATATTTATATGTCACGCAGTATGAACAATGGTATATACATACTTTATATACAAATATTTACTCTCTATAGCTAGTGTGGTATAGTATAGTAGCTTGAATGTTGGAGACTAGGGACTCTGGAGATCAGGGTTCACATACTTGTTCAGCCAGGGAAATCTACCGGGTGACCTTGAGCATGTCAAATTCTCAGCTTCAGAGAAAGGCAAAGGCAAATTCCCTATGAAGAAAGCTTGCCAAGGAAAACTGTGATAGATTCACCTTAAGGTGGTCATAAATTGGAAATAATCTGAAGGCATACCATAAATATACTTTCAGTTTTAGGCCTTAGTATTAACAGTCACATGTTGTACAGAATGCGAGCAGCGTTATGTATTGCTTTGATGTCTTCCTCTGGGAGTTGTGGAGAACGTGTATGTGTAGTGCTACTACATGCTGCCATTATCATTATGCGCAGCTAATTCACATAGAGCTGGTGCAGTGCACGTCACACCTGTGCATGTCACACCCAGAGCTCTTTCATGCTCTTATATGTTAATAGGATTATAGTGGTGCAACAAGCCAACTGGGGCACTATATGAATCATAATGTTGCACCAAATGACCTCTTGGGTCTTCCTAACATTATCTTATAGCAAATGAATGCTGTCTGTGGTAGGAAAAACAAAATACATTATCATACATTTCTCTGAGAGACTTATGAAAGCAAAGTATTATCAACTGTAAAATATTATTTTATTTTTTTATGGCATTTGTGTTTCTTTTATTTTAAGTAAGGTTTATTTACCCATGATGGTATGAATCAAAGTGTTCATGAATATTTAAAATGAGTTCAGACATTATATAGACAGTCTTAGGACTGAATATGTGAACAGATAACACAGCCTGGATAATTAAATTCAAATAATTATCTTTAAATAATAGGTTGAAATTACCCAAATCTACTTGGTGCATTTGGACAGCTTGGTTTATTACAGTTCTAAATATGTAAGATAATCTTCTCTCTCAGCAGTGGCATCATTAAGGGCGTGCAGGGGTTGTGGACCGCGCCAGGTGACACCCTAGGAGGGTGGGATGATGCCACTGCTCCTCAGTGACCTACCTTTTGGCAGAATCAGTTTGTGGCATTCATTGACTTCCCTTTAAAATTCTTTAAGAGATGTGGAAGTGGGGTGAAACTCAGTGGGAGGAGAAAGAAGAGGTTGCAGAATATTTTTAAATTAAAATTTCAAATTTTAAAATTTTTAATTTAAAAAAGATTTGAATTAAAAAAATCTTTTATTTCTTTAAAAACATCACATGTTAACCAAATATTTAGTATGTTTTTGGTTACATACATACATTTGGTTACATACACAGTTTGTGTGTATGATATTTTAATTTGAAGGTATAGTTTTAATTTTGCTAGTTTTACGTCACTGCTATTAGCATTACATTCAATAGCATATGGGAATTATGTTTTATGAGTAACATTAATGAAAAAAAAAGCATTACTAATGATTCTGTATGGTGTGAAATGGGACGAAGTCAATGGGGTGTGTGTGTCACACCATGAGCTACCACACCAGGCAACACCAACCCTAGTGATGCCACCGCCTCTCAGTATATTTCCCTCTGATTAGATTTTTTAACTATTCTAGACAACCAGGGGAGCAAACAGTATATTTACAAAAGCCTTCGCATGTCTCAAGTTCCTGCTGCTGGCTTCTGGGATAGTTAAATTGTATCATGAAAGAGTTGCTGAAGTTCCTTCTGATTAAATCACTGCTTGCAACCTTGTGGCATTCGGCTCTGATTCCTCTTTAAAGGTTCACCATATCCTCACAGCATTCTTTCTTGCTTTCCTCATCCAATAGCTCTAATCTCCAAGTCTGCTCCAGCAGGATCTTTGAAACAAGAGGGAGTGTGTGTTTTTAGCACTGAGTGTTGCTTCCTTCCAACTCCTTTCTAGCCAACTGTGAGTTGTCTCCTAATGTAATTTATCAGGTGATCTCTCCTTTAACAACAACAACAACAACGTCTTCTGGACAGAATATCTGATTCAAAAGTTGGAAGAGACCACAAGGGTCATCCAGTCCAACCCCCTGCCATGCAGGAACTCTCCATCAAAGCATCCCCGACAGATGGCCATCCAGCCTCTGCTTAAAGACCTCCAAGGAAAGAGACTCCACTACACTCTGAGGGAGTTTGTTCCACTGTCGAACAGCCATTACTGTCAAGAAGTTCCTCCTAATGTTGAGGTGGAATCTCTTTTCCTGGAGCTTGCATCCATTATTCCGGGTCCTGTTCTCTGGAGCAGCAGAAAACAAGCTTGCTCTCTCCTCACTGAAGATTTTCACACTTACCTGAATCAGTTGTGAATCATCCTCCAAACGTCCTGCAAAGGTGGCTGAAAGAGAAAAAAAAAGCCCGTGTCTGAAAGCCAGGAAGTGTTCATGAATCGTCATGGAAACAGATTTAGCAGAAGGGTTTGTAAATGGTCAGAGAAAAAGCAGGCAAAGAGGCAGACTCCTATAAACTCTGACTCATCGTCAAGAGGGGGGCGGGGAAGCCTCTTTGCCTGCTTTTTCTCTGGACTCTTTCAAATGGGAGGAATTTCTCCCAATTCCGAATGGAGCCAATGTGGATTCATGTAAATCCGCTTGTTTAGCGAATTTACCTGAACCCCTGCTCCGTTCGGAAGGCATTCGGAATTACTTCCCATTACCCGAAAATAACCCCCCCTTGCCCGAAATCGTGTGAGAAGCTTAAATCTGCAATAACGTTAAACCCATGATTGCATTCGGAGTGACTTCCCTTTTGCCCGAATTTACGTGAGAAGAATTAATTTGCAATAACGTGAAACCCCAGGATTGCGTTTGGATTGCCCTTGGATTATACTTCCAATTTCCCACATCTGAAAGAGTCCACTGACAATTTCGATCCTTCTGTCTAAATCCAGATCTGCTACTAAGTAAGGATTGAAATGGATTTAAACAGTAAAGGGAACACATGGGTGAATCTTTTCCCTGAAGAATGCTTTGCCTGGAGTGCTCCTGGAGTTGGCTACTTTCTCAGGAAAGGCTTTTGTTTCTAGAAATTAGTCTGGTTGAGATAAAAACACTGAAGAGCTGGACAGGAAAGGTAAAGGTTCAGTTTCCCTCCCTTTCATATGCTTACACTCCTTACATTGTGGCTGAACCCACATTTCTTTGTCACCATTTAAATTAAATGGATCTATTCCCTCATGTCAGATTTACCCCCTAAATTCAGTTTACGAGATATTGCTGAATAACTATTGGCCCTAGTTATTCAAAATCACATTGTTCCATTGATTTGTGCTGTATGTCAAAAAACTCACATGTGAATCAATAGAAGTATGAAAATTTGGAAGCACATTTAAAGAATTCACATGAGAGGTGCCCATAATGAATGATGTTTATGTATTTTTTTTCATAAGGGAAACTGTTTTATTTTCAAAGAGCTCTCCATTCAGCTGTGCATGTGTCTTTGAAGGGCAATGTAAATGAATTATGTTTCTTTATAGTCAAAATTTCAGTGGATTTTGATTTTGAATATACATTTTTGCATTTAAATGTTCTATAATGTGCAGTTGTTCCAAATGTATAAATTCAAACAAAGTTGGAGTCTTAGAAATTAGTTAGATATCCTTTGAGTAAAGGTCTCTTGTGTGGGAACACTGGCTTGCTAATAATCACAAAGCCTGCATTCTGTAAAGCAGAAGGCAAAGATCCAGTTTTGCTTCTTTTAAAATGCACAAAAGAGTGAGGAGAGGGAGAAGCCAGTCAATGGTTCATTCTGCAGATTGATTTCCAAACAAAAATGAAATAAATCAGAAGGTGTGAATATTCTGTTTGGAAGTGATAACATTCATTAAATCATTTGGAATGAAGAAGTGCCTGTTTATACCTTTCATCTGTTAATTCAAAAATAGTCATGAATGCAGAGCTTTTAATCTTGGCAGAGTTAAGTACTCAGATGTCCTAGGAGCTGATTAGATTTAGAGGTAATGAACTTAAATGGAAGGTCAATTAGTGTGGGTTGACAGTTCTGAAGTTGTTTGGACAAGATTTTTATTTTGCTTTTTCATGTCAATACTGAATGGTTATTAGCATAAAAGGCAAAGCTTTAGCAAAGAATATGGCCCTAAATTAGAATTTACACATAATGAAGCTGTGCTTACAAAAGCCAGTACTTCTTTTGACTTCTTGGACTTAGGTTCCATTCACAGACATGTGCAAGTTATATATTTAAAAACTTACAATGAAGACAGTCAACACAATACTGCTGGACTATCATGAATGACTGTTACTGTACATTAGATAAAAGTAATACATCCAAAAAAGTGGGATATATCCATGAAAGTTCATGCAAAGTAAAAAAACAAAACAAAAGTCTTAAAGGTACTGACACATTTCCTTTCACCCTCTCTTCCTTCCTTCTTCATTTTTAAGTTGTCATTGATGAAACTGTCATAAGATAGGAATAGATACCCTAAAACCATGGTGGTAAACCTGTGACACACATGCCAGAGAGGGCACCCAAAGCCCTCTCTGAGAGCATACAGCAAAGACCAGGATGAGCAAAGGAGGAGAGTGGAACATGTGAATGGTAGGAAAGGTGGAGGAAAGGAACTCTTGATTTATCCATCCCTCCCACCCTGGAAAGAGTTGAAAGATCAACCCCCCAAGACCCTTCCCAAGAGGAAGAGGTGCCTGGTTCACTCATTGTTGTCTGGTGAACAAGAAGGGGGCATGGGAAGGCCGATCCTCCAACCCTTTCTAAGACAGGTTCACCTGGAAGCTCTCCCTCCTGGAAAGAGTCATGGGGTCTGCTTTTAGCTCAGGATAACCAGACTTGGTCCTCCTCCTTTTCAGGACCTCTTCTGCATTTCATCCTCCTTCCAGGAAGGATTCCAAAAGGTCTTCCATTTTCAGTGGGGCTAAGAAGGATGGATTTTAAATTTATATGTGTCACTTTTTTGTTTGTTTGTTTGTTTTTTAGCTTTTTTTGTGTCACATGCTCCATTTTTTCCTTGTGTGTTTTTCCCCTGGAAGTCATGCCCCCAGAGGTCCTGTCCCCCAGACATCTAAACCCCTGGAACCAGGATGCCTGACATAGGAATGTCAGTGAGTTTGGGCACTCTGGGGCTATACAGATGGGTGGCTAAATGCTGCCCCTGTTTGCCCTGGATTGGTGCTGCGGCACCAATCCATGCCCCAAAAGCTGCTGCTGTGGGCAGCTTCTTGGAAGGGGTGTCATAGGACTCTTTCAAACGGGGAGGAATTTCTCCCAACTCCGAATGGAGCCAATGCGGATTTATGTAAATTCGCTTGTTTAGCGAATTTACATGAACCCCTGCTCCGTTTGGAATTACCTCCCATTACCCAAAAATAACCCCCTCCTGCCCGAATTTGCATGCGAAGCTTTAATTTGCAATAAGGTAAAACCCATGATTGCATTCGAATTGGCTTCCCTCTTGCCCGAATTTGCATGTGAAGAGTTAATTTGCAATAACATAAAACCCATGATTGCATTCGAATTGACCTTAAATTATACTTCCAATTTAGCCTTGTATGAAAGAGTCCATAGCTGCTGCCGCATGGGATGATGATGCCCCTTTGGCGCTGCACCATTTGGATGCAGTACCAGAGGTGCATCATCATTGTATGCCCCATGTAAACAGGCTTGTGCCAAGATGGACACATGTGGTGGAACTAGGGCTTAGAGCATGTGAATGCTCCGTCCAAGTTCAGCCCTAGTTCGCTTGCAGGCTGGCACAAAGTTCCCATCTGTATAGGCTCTCCGTCCCTAAAAGGTTCACCATCACTGCCCTAAAAGTACAGTTCAGTGGCTTGCTACTTACCAGAGTCATTCCAGGTTGGCCAACCATTCTGGTTGCTGGTTGTGCTTTGGCAGAATACTACCCATCACATCCCAGGAGCAATTCTTGGTGTGATCTTCATGTGTAATTTGACCAGGGTCCACAAATCCTTCTATCACCATTTGACACTGTGCCTGAAGCTCTGTTAGAACTTGAAGTTTATCTTCATTCTGTATATTCTGCTGATATTTATAGATCAACTTGCTATGAAAACCATGAGAACAGAGTGATTTTTTAAATCAGTTTTGCCAAAGGTAGAGCCTTGGGCAGCTTCATAACTTAACACAATGGCAGTGAATCACTCTTGCTTATTTTTTAAAATGGTCAAATCAAGTATTCCTATATGCCTTACTGTCCTTGATCATATGGATCCAGGCTTCTAAGAGTTACCATGGAGATAGGAGAAAGCCACATGAAAGTGACTCCAATACCATAAACCAAATAATGAAACATTGTATGTTAATGGAAAAGACTGAACATTAAGTGATCTTGACTATGCATCTTCTATAGGACAGAGACAATATGTATTCTGAAAATAATGGATATGCCTTATTTTAAACATGGTAACTGACAGCTCTATACATAATTGAATATAAACATAACAAATGTTTGAATTATATTTTCAAAATAAGTCACTACAGAAAAGTACTTTCATTATCCTATTTACGTACACTACATTTTTCAATAGGCTTTGCTAATAAATTCAGTTTAGAGTCATGGGTTGAATTTTTAAATGTCAATCAATACTGGCTATTTGTCATAATAAATGAAATGTAATGTAAAAAATGCTAGTCCATTAAATATCCCAAATCCAAAGCTGGGCAATATCTGTTTTGGGACCAACCAGAATGCTACAGAAGAGTGCATAAGAATTGTCCATCTGGTTATGTGAGGCATAAAGCAGGGAACTGTGGGAAAGATAGAGGACTACAAAAATTAAGCCAAATGTTTTGGACATGATTTCTGTGATTTAGAACCAGTCTCAAAATGGAGATTTGTTGACTAACTACTATGCTGATTCATGGATTTTGGTTAATGTAGCATCAGTTTGGAGAATCAAATGTTAGATTTGCAAAATATGTGGCTTTCTTATATAGAAAGTATCTTTACAAGAGCTAGTATTCATAACCATATTTTAAAACAGTGTGTTGACATTTAAAGTGTGGATCTCACTATCAGGATTATAGTGTTAGTTTAAATGCTTGTTTAAAACTAAACAAAAAAAAATTTCCTATTGAAAAATATTAATTCAAGCTTGAAAATGGTTAAAATAATTAAGATTAGTGCATGTGTGGGAGTCTGAATTTAGTGTGTGTGTTTGTGTGTGTGTATATATATATATATATAGAGAGAGAGAGAGAGAGAGAGAGTATTGAGATAGATAGATAGATGATAGATAGATAGATAGATAGATAGATAGATAGATAGATTATTGCTTAAAGGTGGATCAGATAAATTACATTGTTTGATTCAAATGGATGTTTGAAGGGGAGATTATATATGATTAAGAATGAGAACCACAATCATTCCATCAATCTAATTTAATTGACTATAGTTGAACTAACTTTGTGTGACAAGTGGCAAACTAATCCTAAGGAAGTCCTTCCATAACAACAATAGCAGTATATCTAACCAGAAACTAGTCTTATGGCAGTAAATACATTTTATTTATTTATAGCTCACCTTTTCACAGGGAATCAACATGGATTACAACATCCAAAAAAAAAAAAAAGTACACATCAATGTAAATTACAATTTAAAAATAATCCCCTTCCCATCCCCCCATCCCAATCATAAAAACAAAACAAGATAAAATATATTACAATATAAGCTTAAAAATTATGACAAAAAGAACAGCTAAAAATAGGGGAAGGGAACAATTAAGATGAAAAATATATGTTTGCAAGACAAACGGGGGCATCCATACTAAGGGAGGGGAGGCTAATCTGGAAAGGCCTGCCGGAAGAGATCTATCTTAACAGGCTTCTTGAAGGCTGTTAGAGTGGTAATGTGGCGGATCTCTTCCAACGGGTCACGCCATAGCCTTGGAGCAGCAGTAGGATACCATGGTCAGTCTGTATTTTTTTGGTTTGAAGCAAATTGTTCCCAGAGGATGTAATTGTGTGGACTGTGTGGAAGAACAGCCTGGAAAGAAGTGACCAGTGGGGTCCCACAGGGCTCTGTCCTGGGTCCAGTGCTATTCAACATCTTTATTAATGATTTGGATGACAGAATTGGGGGCATACTTATCAAATTTGCAGATGACACTAAACGAGGAGGAGTAGCTAATACACCAGAGGACAGGATCAAAATTCAAAATGACCTGAATAGACTAGAAAGCTGGGCCAATGCTAACAAGATGAAATTCAATGCAGAGAAATGTAAGGCTCTGCAATTAGGGAGGGGAAATGAAATGCACAGATATAAAATGGGGGACACCTGGCTGAATGAGACCACATGGGAAAGGGATCTTGGAGTCCAAGTAGACGATAACCTGAACATGAGTCAGCAGTGTGATGCGGCAGCTAAAAAGGCCAATGCAATTTTAGGCTGCATCAATAGAAGTATAGTGTCTAGATCAAGGGAAGTAATAGTGTCACTCTATTCTGCTTTGGTCAGGCCCCACCTGGAATACTGTGTCCAGTTCTGGGCACCACAATTCAAAAAAAGATGTGGAGAAACTGGAGCATGTCCAAAGGAGGGCAACTAAGATGGTGAGGGGCCTGGAAACCATGCCCTATGAGGAACGCCTTAGGGAACTGGGGATGTTTAGCCTGGAGAAGAGAAGGTTAAGAGGAAATATCATAGCCCTGTTTAAATATTTGAAGGGCTGTCATATTGAGGAGGGAGCAAGCTTGTTTTCTGCTGCTCCAGAGACTAGGATGTGGAACAATGGATATAAATTGCAGGAAAAGAGATTCCACCTCAACATTAGGAGGAACTTCCTGACAGTAAGGGCTGTTCGACAGTGGAACACACTCCCTCGGAGGATGGTGGAGTCTCCTTCCTTAGAGGTCTTTAAGCAGAGGCTGGATGGCCATCTGTCAGGGATGCTTTATGGAGAGTTCCTGCATGGCAGGGGGTTGGACTGGATGGCCCTTGTGGTCTCTTCCAACTCTATGATTCTAAGGCACTCACATAATTGTTCCATACATACAGGTTTATTTGTAAACCTGATTCTGCAGCTCTGAAAGTGTTTTATTGGTCCGATCATTTCAGAGCCAGACCATTTTTACTTCAGTTCCGAAACTGAATTGTTTTTTAGAAATCTGAAGGGTTGTGATTTCTACTATCATTTGAAGGAAAAAAGAAATGACCTGGGGGCAAAGGAGATGAGTGGGAAGGAACAGCCTCTGGAGGCTCCAGCTGTGATTCACAAGACCACAGTTACTGCACAGCCTGCTCATAAAGCAGGCCACTGCCACAGGTCCCAAGCCACACTGCCAGCAGGAGTTGGTTTAAATTTACTCTCTTTTGTAGTGGCCTTGGACTCCTTTTGGTAGTGTTGGAGCACTTCAGGCTGCATTGGGGACATGCATCATCTAAACTCTATACCCCCCAAAGCAGCTCAAAACTGCTTCTTTGGAGCCTAGGAAAATCTTCTTTTCTTCTTGAAATTGGATGAAATAGTGTTTGTTGAAACAGTTTTAAAAGTGAAAAAATTATGGGGGGGGGGAGGTTGCACAAAAATATAGTTTTCATGGGGGAAAAAAGAGCTCATGTGTATTTCTCAGTGGAATAGTATCCTGAAAAATTATGAGCTGTGCACATATTGGGTTAAAACTGTGCAGAGGTATTCCTTTTTTCACACAGCAAGGGAGTAACTGTTAAAAAATTTTCATCCTTGTATGTGAAGACAAAATAGTTGAATATTTACATTTTCAGCTATTATGTTTTCATATGTGGAGATGAAGAATTACATTTCTATTTTGTACACACTTTGTTTCTCCTAAATGTTGTGCAAGTCTTGCAATATGTGAATTTTCAAAAGGAGACATGTTTTTTCTTGTAGCAAGTTTTGAGGGAAACAAAAACAAAAATCTGATTCTTACATGCCAGTAGTTCAGCTAAAGAGCAATGGAGTGATCTGAGAGGAAAAATCTATTCAGATCCATCCTTAGCAATAGGGAAATTGTTCACAAAATATTCCAAAGGACTGGAAGGAAGACTGATTAGTTAATCACCCCACATTGTCTTTCCCTCCTTTGTAGTGTTTTTTACAGGAAAGACATCAGTCTTGACACTAGCATCTTTCCTTTATGAAAACACCAAGCTTTGGCTTAGTCAAAGCTCATTCTACTAGCTGTTGAGGTGAAACGCTTTGCCTTACGAAGCAATTCAAACAGGGGCATCACTACGGTGGATCACAGCAGGTGATACCCTAAGGGGAGGGTGACACCACTGCTCCCCACACATCTGCCTTTTGGTAGAAATGAGCAGTGGTGTTCCCCTGTGTCCCTTTAAAATAGCGAAGAGATGGTGTCAGTGGGGTAAAGCTCAATCGGATGACAAAGGAGAAGCTCCAGTTTGTTTTTGTTTTTTGTTTTAAATAATATTAAAATTTTATTTAAAATATTTTAAAAGAAATTAAAAATATATTTTCTAAATATTCTTTAAAAACGTCAGGTCTTATCAAATTTTCACTTCAACCACATGAAACTATGTTTATGTAAATACATTTAAGCTGTGCATATGATATTGTAATTTAAAGGTAGAATTTTAATTTTACTAGTTTATGATAACTGTGATATATGGGAATTACGATTATGAGTAACATTAGTACGAAAAACATCATTAAGGATTCTGTATGGTATGGGAGGTGGTCAATGAGAGTAACATCATGAGTGTCACTGTATTATAGACTGATTCAGTATTTTAAAGTAAGCAAGTGGCCTGAAAGATTTATTCATTTAAAAAAATATATGTGAGGAAAGGCCAGGTCAATGAAAAATAAGGCTAAATAAGACTGGTAACTGTAGATACAAATATGCAGAGGTTTATACCACTGTAGCATCTCTGGTTGACACACTGGTTCTTGTCTCTAATTGTGATATTGATTAAATAAGGTTTGATTTTCATTCATTTTCACCTTTTCGTTCTGCTTCGCCATGGAAGCAAAGGATGTGATAAATGATCTGTTATTGATTTCTAGGTGGTCTTTCTCTTTTCAGAGTCCACTTATAAAGGAAGATGAATTGAGAGATATCAGGATTAATATTATTACAGAAATGCCATTATAATTAAAACTAGAATCTCTATAAATCAGTAAGTCCACAAATATAGACATGCCTGTGTTTTATACAATAGAAAATATAAGCTAAAAGAACAGGCTTTTAGCTGGAAATTGAAACCTATTATTTTGAAAGCTTCTCTAGTGCAGACGTTCAGGTATATAAACAAAAGAATAATAAACATGTCAAGGCACTTGGTTGGTGCCATGAGAGATGGTGATGGGAATATGTGTTAACACCTACAAAGCACTACAATATGTATAGTTACTCTCATCACCAGTGTTGTAAGTGGAAGAGAAATAGGAAGGAACCAGTAGCTGGATTAAATTTAGGCCATATTTATTAATAGATATTTTGTTCTGAAAGTGAGTGTCACTGCAGAGGGTCTAAAACAGATAACTGGCCTGCTGTAACTAATCAGTGAATTGTCCCTAATCCCAGAGATGAACAATGAATTGGTCACCTTTCTCCTGGCCAATGTAGGTGTCAGGACATTTTCCCATGTCACCCCATCCTAAGATCTTTGAATTACACAATGTATGAACTTGTTTTTATTCTAGACTGAGATCGAAACGTATTAAGGTTCAGGAATTTAAAAGTTTCTGAGGTGGTTAGCAATCCTATAGTCTCCTGCCCAAAAGAACAAAAACAAAACCTGTACCAGTACATGTCTGCCATTGGTGATTGACCAACCTTTGTTTAGTAAGATTCCACAGCTTCTGTTGTCCTGACCTGACAGGAATAAGGTGAAACTCATAATTCCTGAAAGGTTTTGGTCATGTATGTAAAATATCTAAAAGTGCAATGTCATCTTCCCATTATTTTGAACACAATTTCCATATCCCTGTGTGCCCAAGATTCTGCTAATTTCAAGTTCATGGGATCACATTTTTACTGTAGATTGCACAGTACTAGATTTGACCATAGAATAGCATGCCCATTATAATCAGATTGCACTCCAATTTATACCAAGCGCTGGTTTCTCCAACTTTATTATTTTTATTTTTTTTAAAAAAATAATTGTTGGAGCTTTCATGTATTGCTGAAGATCAAGTACCACTGTGCTCAGGGCTTGGGTTAGCAACTAGCAGTCTTGGTGAATGCTAGAGCCCTTGGGCTCACTGTTCATGTGCACCTTTGCCCACCACTTTAAAAGAAAATCCATCCTGATCAGCTATTGATCTACTCACCATTTTCACTTTACAGAATATCTTCAAAGTATAATTGCTCAGAGGCATGGTAAGAAATTAAAATGGATGCCCCATGGCGTTTAGATTGCTGCTACTCCCCACTGGATATCTCTGCCGGGACCAGCAACAGAGCAAAAGCCCATTAAAGGGAGTTAACTATGTGTGTATTTAGAACAGCTACTATGGTAAAGAAAAAGGGAAGTCTCCACCATATAACTCCCCCCCCCCCCATTTGTACTTTTGTTTCCCACAAGTTTAGGTAAACAACAACAACAACCCTATGGAAACTGTAACTGCGCGTCACATAGTAGTCAAGTAAACATTTATCATTGCATTGGTAACTTAGGGGCAAAATAGCCCCATGGTGGGAAGTGAGCTTCATGATGCTCCAGCGGTATACAACATGTAAATTTTGTGCCACTTGTGTCATGAGGACACCCCCATGTAAATAGCCAGGTGGCTTCTGGGAGGCTTGGGAGCATGCAGCATGTAAATGCCATGTTCCCAGACCACCCAGAAGGCAGCACAAACAGTCTGTTTTGTCCCTTAATCACATATCTACATAGAGAAATGCACAACCCATTCTAAGTTTGTACTTGTGAATCTGCATTTCTGTCCACACTAAATTATTAATTTTTAATTCCAGTTATGCTGATACATTAATCAAGAACCTATGATCAAAATATACACCTATCTCTCTCTCTCTCTCTCTAACTCACACACCATCTTCAAACTAGTTGCCCAGTAAAAGCATTTTCATATGTCAGTAAATAATGGAAAAGTTGAAGGCCTTATTTTAAGATACAATATTGGAAGTATAAATGTTCTTTAATTTCCCCCCAAGGATTTACCGATCTCTAGGAAGAGATATTAGCTTAGATAACTTCCATTGTTCATATAATATATAACTTTTTGGCAAGGTGTGCTATATAAATCTCATTGTTCTGGTTCAGATCTCTGTAGAGTAATAATATTTATATTGCTTAATCTCTCTTAGAGCTGGGAGTGAATATCACATAATTTCAAAATTTAGTAACTGTCTAGAAATCAATGTATGGATGTTGATGTCATGCCCAGCCTAGAGGACAACTTGGAGGACTCAGAGGATGATCCAGAGCCTCTGGGATCTGAGCCTGTAATTGGGGAGCTTGAGGCTGGCCCTAGCTGTGCTGTAGCAGAGTCTGTGGCCTCTCCAGCAGTTCAGCATCCAATTCTGCCTGGGGCCCAGGCTGTGGACATAGAGGAGAATATGGGAAGTGTGTCTACCTTCAAGGACTGTCGAGCCAAAAAGGAAGGCCTTCAAAGGTCACAGAAGCTTTATCAGAGACAAGTTCATAATCGGACACACCTGAATGCCTGCTGCTTGCCTATTTAGGCAGTTGGAGCAGGTGTGTCTGGTTGCCAGTGAGTATCTGACCTTCTTGGAGGAAAGACTTTGTCTCTGGCTTCTGTGGCTTTTTGGACCAAAACCTTGCTTCTTAGACTGCAGACCTATCTTAATTATTTGGAACCCTTGGCCTTGGACTGCCTTATCAACCTGCCTATCTGATACCATGAATCTCAGACCGTTTGACAACCCTTTTGGTAATCCTCCTCCTGATACTGCCTTTAATCTTCCAGATTGTGTTGTTTGCACTGACTCTGCTAGATTGGGGTTTGTTTGTTTAGAAACTAGGCTGGCCTTATCAGGCATTTGGCTGCTTTCCTGGACAGATGAGGAGTGGATTGCCCACCAACCTCCACCATATTGGAAGTGATAGCTCTGAGCCTGTAATTGGGGAGCCTGAGGGAAATAGGGAGCCTGCTATAGAGTTATTGGTCCCCTACATGCTAAAAAGCTTCAAAGAGCATGACTTCCAGATCAGAGTCCAATTCCAGGATGAATAGCTTGGATATGTACAGGAGAAAAGCCATTAATAGTCTTGCCATCTGTCCCATGTTGTCTTTTCCATGTGGTGAGACCATTATTATAATATGAAATTCTTGAAATAAGTTTTCTGATCATATGTAATACTTGCTAGTATACAGCATGCTGTTCAGTAGTTATAGTTATTTTATTCACAGTAGTTACAGATTTCATGCAAAAACCTGTCTAGTATTTTGTCTTTACTGGTACAGTGGGGGAGGGGGGAGTAACTAAGCCTAAAGCCAAACTGAAAGGGATCAGGACAGTCCATCTCATTTAGAAACTCTTGCATCTGAGATGACACCACATGCACCAGTACTTTGTTGTGCATTCAAGTCATTTTCATGTTACAGCGACCCTAATACAGGGAGTTCTTGGCAAGTTTATGCAGAGGGGGATTCTATTGCCATCCTCTGAGGCTGAGAGAGTGTGATTTGCCCAAGGTCACCCAGTGGGTTTACAAGGCCAAGCCCAGGTATGAATATCAGGCTGCAGAGTCATAGTCCAGTGTCCAATCCACTACACAATTCTGGCTCTTTTCATTGACCTAAAACCCTTCAAATGTTTTGATTTACATTTCCCAGAATTCTTTGGTGTATTGACACCAGGTGCCCAAAATTTGTGGAGTTGACCAGACTAGTCAAGTCTGGACAAGTGGAAACTTTGATCGGACACAAGAAGGGTGTTAATAGGTTCTTTCCTTCTCACAGAACTTGCCCGGCCTAAAAAGTCTGGCAAGACTAAAATAATACAGGGAGTTTTATGATGCATGAGACCTGGATATATGTTCAGCTCTCTAACGATTGGTGATATTCCCCAGATTTTGAAGTGACTGGCTAGTGAGTTTTTTTAAAAAACCTGAATGAAATGGGTTAAACATTTTGAGCTCTATTGCAGAAAATTTCTAAGAGATAACTTTTGCTGTCACATTTTTATGTGTTCCAATTTGTATAGTACTGTATTTAAAGCTTTAATCTTTGAAAACCAATAGAAGGGAGCTTAGTGTTCTGAAAAGCCAGTCAGCTTAATAAAGATAGGCATGGGCCCACAAAAGCTGTTCTTTTTCTAGAATAACTTGCTGCAGATTCTGTTGCTTCCTACAGCTTTTTTTCTGCATGGAATAGATGTTATCATGAAATCATGATGAAAAAGGTAAAAACAAGTTTAGAAGACTATCCCTCCCTTCACAAACATGTAATGAATACCAAACATTCTGGCATTTGCCTCAAACTGACAGGTGATAACAGTAATGTGAGTCATTCTTCTTAGCTTGTAAAGTCTCTCTCTCTCTGTATGTTTCTGTGTAGATGTGCATATGCTTGTAGTTAATGTGCATTTATATGTTGTAATATTCCAGTCTCAGTCTGGTTCAGTTCAGGATTGTTAATTGCCGGTTTCAAAAATACTCCCCCCTTTCACAAGTGATGTACTCTCAAAAGTTTGGGGGACCTGATCAAACATGGTGGAGCTCAGGATGAGTCCAACACTAGATCAAGTGAGGCTGCTTTAATTTGCCGGTTAATATCTCTTCCGGCAGGCCTTCCCTAACTGACCTCCTCAGACATTTTAACAGTCCATCTGTCTTACTGCCCTCATTAATTTTCCCTCCAATATTGAATTCTAATTTAATGTTTTTAAAATTACTATTTTAGATTGTTATGTTTTAAATGCTGTAGCACATTGTTTTTATTTATTTATTTTAACTGTTCACCACTTGCTGTTACCTGCTTCAAACCAACACAGGCAGAGGTGGGATACAAACAAATATTATTATTATTATCTTTACAGGGAGAAATGACTATTAAAATTAGAAATTACATTGAAATAAATGACTGGCAATATTGAAACACTGCTGTTATTTTCAGTATAGTTCTACTTAGATGTTGTTACAAACCTTTGTTGTCATGGTTTAAAAAGGCACTCATCAATTGCTTAGCAATTTGCTATGCTTGCTTCTTCATGAAATTATTACAATGTAACCAGGTCCTGCCCAAGTAAACAGTTCATTCAGACTACTGGATTTGCACATCAGGGATTATGGTATATGCACTGAGTTGCATAGTTCACACACTATGGCCCTAAAAAGACAGGAACTTTTTGCTGGCCTGAGGCCAAATGTAGGGCTAGGTAGGGCTGGGCATCCACATATGCTCAGCCCTACTTCCGCTGCTCATGCGCCATGGCCCTGTTTACAGAGGGTGCACCAGATGACACATGGGCTTCGGAATGCCCAAAAGATGCTCCGCAGAAGGAGTGTCACCATGATGTCCGAGCACCATAATGGTGCCTTTTCCAAGAAAGCTGCTTTTGGCAGCTTGTTTTGTTCCCAAGAGGGAGTGGATCTTTGCATCTGGTCGCTGCGGCAATCTGGGGCAAAAAGGGGTAGCTGTAGGCTGTCCCATCTGTCGAGCCGCTATGTTACTTATAAAGACTGCTTGAGTGCAAAAGTAGGGCAGGAATACCTGAATATATTATGTATATCACCAGAGCCTTTTTCTGATCTGACCTTGCCCAGTATAATACAGACACACATAAAAATTTTGACAAGATTAATAGAGAGCAAAAGTCAAAACAGTGAATACTTGTCAAGATGGGAAAGGATGTATTGACTAGCAATAGTAATCTTTCCACATTATTGCATACATTGGCTGTTTGGCTGTTATATTGCTGTCTTTTTTGTTGTTACTAAATGGATTGTCATATCTTTGACTTTTGACATGCTTGTTGACACTGGAGGAGGAAATAATTTAGGTAGTGTGCAGATGAAAATCAATTTGATCTTACTAAACCTGCTGCATTTATATGCCTTGCTGAAATATGCCCAAGGTGCTCTATTGTGCAATCGTTGTACATCATATTGTTGCCACACATGCCAATATTTATGCTTGGCTCCTCGGTAACTAGTTTTGTGGGGAGGTATTTAACTATGGTTGGTTGCTTTTTGTTTCTAGCTGTTTTGTGACATTTTAAAGCTCTTGGGATTAACTATATTGTTTTTAGGATCTGTGTTTGCTGTTGTTGCTTCTATTTCTTATGAGATTTTATACTCATTTGCATGTGTTATATCCAAGGGAATAAGCCAGACTGATTTGAACATGAGTTGCTGTGCAGGGGATTTTTTGGGAATGTCAAAGGTGGAGAGACATCTCTGGCTGAAGGATCCCACCTACCTGATTGTAGTCTAATTGTCATAGGTGACATAAGCTAATTAGCAAAGTGTAGTACAATGTCAAAGACTGATGTTTCTGAGCTAGTCCACAGACATCTCAGTAATTAACCTTCATACTGTTGGAACAAAAAGACAGAGTTGAAGATATAGCGGCAGATCAGAAGAATTTGTGTCCATGATGAGCATAAGTGACATTCCATAGTTACTCTTCATGCTTGTATGCAACCACGGGCTAGATGATAACAGGTCAGTGCCATGTTCTGTGATATCATTTGCCCCAGGGCCTCTGCTACCTATGGACTTTTCCCAAGCTACAGAGAAAGCATACATGCATCAAAACCAGTACAGCAAAAAAACCTGTCTTGGTTGGGATGCCACATGGTTTGAATTCATTTTAATATAAACTTACTTTACACTAAGAGTAAAATTACATTTTTGTATTCAAATTTCCCCCTGATTATTGAAATTCAGTTCTCCAGCCAGAACTTCACTGAGGATTCAAAAATATGTATGTTGATTGAAACTGCCAATAAAAATATGTATATTCATGAAAATAATAAACAAAACAAATTATCTTGTGAAATATTACAGGCTGACTCTTCCTTAACTGAAATGTTTAGGACCAGTAGTATTTTGGATGTGGGATTTTTGGGGATTTTTAGAATACTTTTATTCTAAATACAAATATGTGCATACATACATAATGAGATATCTTGGAGATAGGACCCATGTCTAAATACAAAATTTGTTTATGTGTTATATACACTTCATAAACATAGCTGGAAGGTAATTTTATTTAAAAAATAATTTTGTGCATGAAACAAAGTTTGTGTACATTGTACCATCAGAAAGCAAATGTGTCGCTATGCTACCCATGGAAAATATTTTGGGTTTTGGAGCATTTGGATTTCAGAATTCTGGATAAAGGAGATTCAGTCTGTAATTGCAAAAATGTGCTCTGTCAAAATTTTGATTCCATACAGATATTCATGTGGACTTTAAAACAATTGCAAGCTGATACAGAAAGGGGTGAAATCAACTTAATTGTGGAACAAACAGGATAATGATTTTGTTAATACTGAGAGAAAATTATGGTTGCTACCTTTTTCTGGCAGGATGCCTATGTCTGTATAGTGGTGGAATTTAATCTTTATCCAGAACAAAAGTACAGTGAAAGGAAAAGCTTGACATTGTGACTTTCTGTTCAGCAATTAGCTGTCCAAGCCACATGAAGTACTTTAAAAAAAGAAAGTGTTTGTGCATTCTAAAGGCATGGATAATGTCTATCAGCCCTATTCATGTGGGGCTCAACATAAGCCCTATTAATGTTTTTGAAGGTGCATAATGAGAGGGAGAGTGGAGAATATGCATTTATTAGCCACATCCTTTCTGCTGTGTTACAGTTTGCATGGTACAGCTAGCCTCTTGTTGCAGGTGAAAGTCTTTAGCAGGCAGGTAATGTACTAATGTAGGCTTCGCTCATAATATAGAAACCTGGACAATTAATTCATGGTCCTTTTCATACTCCACAATTCTAGTGCTCTGGTTTCACTTTAACTGTCATGGCAACATCCTATGAATTCTGAGGTTTGTCATTTAGAGAGGCACAGAACTATTGTGGCTGAGAATTCTAAATGCCCTGCCATGAACTGCAAATCCCCTTATTCCAGAGAATGTTGCCTTAGCAGTTATGCTGGAATCATAGTGCTATAACTGTGTAATGTTTAAGAGCCCCATGTTGCTAGTTCCAGGAAAAATGCTTGCTTTCCCCTTTCCCCTTGTCCCTATTTCCCTTTTACTTCATTTTGGCGCAGACTGAATTCAAAGTACAAGAGTAGTTTGCACTCATTTATCTCAGAAGAAGAAAGAGGATAGGAGTAAGTAGAGTTTTGCCCTTCTCATTGGGATTCTTTTAAAGCTTTCCTAAACACAAATACACTCCAGTGGTTCTCTTGTTAAAAGGTGTGTGTGTATGTGTGTGTACTTCCTCAATAAAAACTTTTGTACTCTTGTTGTCTGGCCATAAGCATTGGACTACTTTGTCTTTGTTTTCATCTGTGAAATGTTGGAACTCATGGAAGAATGTTCTGATAGTCTCATCACATACATGGATTGGGGTTGAGTCTGATTACACCATTATTTCTTCTCACTGAATCTCCAATCCCTTGTCAAAGGGATTCTGATTCTTTGATGTTTATTGATGCAGTTAGTTCTGTTTTGCACAGTACATAAAGGCCTCTCCCACATTTGGGATGGACCTTATAAATGGCACCCAAAAAGTGGTGTTAAAGTGACAAGGGATCAAAACAATATCTTTGTTTTGAACATGAGTATATGTCTGAATAGTTGGTCTCTGTTAAATTTGACCTTGGCAAGACTGCCATCTTCCAACATAATCTGCTTCTTTAATGTGTTATGTGTGCATTAAGATACCCCAGCCTTCCTATAAAACAGCATTTGCTAGGAAATAAAAGGAAAAGGAATAAATTAAAATTCAGGCCCATAAGTCCTCATTATTACTAATTTTATGACTGTAGCCAGTTCTGGTTTTTGTTTTATCTTAGCACATTTCCAGCTCCTTAAAAAGATGTCTCCTGGCTGAAAGATAACTTTAGCCTTTCACATTAAAGTGGTTACTTTTTTATATTAAAAAAAAGAATATTGGTTGTGGATTTGTGTATATGTTTCTAAGGGAACTTTTATTTTGCACATACAAGACACTCTTGTGTTATTTTAATGAGGCTAAGTTGTAGAGGCTTAAGATGCAAAATTTATTCAGTTTCATAATGCAGAGACCATTTTGATTGTTTTTTTTAAGGGGGAAAGGTTGGAGATATATAATGGGAAACGTAACCATTACTGAATTAAGAATGTCTCTGGCCTATACAGAGAAGGTTAGCAAATAGCAGTTTCCTTCTATAAATAATTAAATGTAGGCACTTTGTGGTGCTTGATTAGATGGTTGTGGAAAATCCCAGGAAGTAATTGGTACTGTATACTTCTTAACTGGATCTCTTCTTAGGAGTAATTGAAGGATAACAATAGAATGGTTATTACAGTATATAAATATAAAGAATGTGAAACTTGTACAGCATATCTAGATCAGGATTGTGCTTTTCAAAGGTTACAAAACCACTCTGCTCTGTTCAGGAGATCTGACATTTGTAATCATTTCTTGCATGCTATTCTTTTCTACATTTCATGTGGAGCTTGTGCTCATCGCACACAGAGATAAATCTTGCCAATGACAGTAGTTCACTCTGAGGCAGTATGTTGTCTTTTGAGGGGCACATACAAAATACACTGTAATTCCTGCTGATCCTTTGAAAAAAAAAAAAGAAGAAAATCATATCAACTGTTTGCATAGATATGATTTTGAATTATTAGCTCTATACCCTAGAGGCTGATACGGTGCTAACTCAAAGCAACATGATTTATCAACCCCAACATTTAGTATGCACATGCTGTTTGCTTTAAATACTTAGCCTTTAGAACTGGATATTGTAATGTTAAGTATTTTTCCCAATTTAATTCAAAGGTTTCATTAGCATTAGTGCCAGTGTAGTAGTTCAGTACTTTCAGCTGGGTGTGGATTTTTTATATTGCCTGTTTGTTTGCATTTGGTTTTCAACCAAGAAGCTTTGTTCAATCTGTTGAGGCAATTAGTGTCACATTATCATGAGAGAGTTCGTACAGATTGAAATATAGATTCATTAAGTCAATTGCATAGCATGTACCCTGGCAAATAAATACTCTTTCTGATTGGGATTTTTTTCTCTCTCTGATGCAATGTTGAATTTATCACTGGGGTTCAGGAACTACTGCCTATACAGCTAAGAGCTTTATGAATAGATTTATTCTCTAAGGTAATTTGTAACAAATGACTCCAAGACTGTTACTGTTTGCAAGAACACACATAGATTTGGCCTGAAGTCAAGGAGGTTGTCTTGTCAGCTGATAACAAGAGTCTCTCAGACTATTTTTTATTAAGTGCTTTGTGTTGCTTAATATGCTACATGGAAATGTGTGCGTTGAGGGTACTGTCACACAAACACTTACAAATTCTATTTCTAGAATTTTACTTGTCTGTAAACAAATTTTCTTCAGTGATCATTGAAAGGTTAATAAAGTTGTTTGACAGTTACACATCTTTTAAACTTTACATTTTAGCTATATGGCAGTAAAAGAAAAAGTATCAAATTCCATTTCTACACTGAGAAGATTAACCAGTTTTGCACTATGTTTTAGTTTGGAGTTGGCTCCTCTCCTCCTAAAATCCAGAGAACACTAATGAAAAATAAGAGCAACTATTTATAGCAAAAACAACAACAACACAACCTGCACTTTGATAGTCTTGTTCAAGTAGAAAAGCTAATTTGCAGCATTACATTGTTGTTTTTTCCCCAAGCAGTAATGTCTTTTTTTTTTAAGAGTCTGATATTTCTAAACTCAAAGTGAAATGAAATGAGATCCTGAATTTTTAATTAGCCTTAATTAAACCAGTATTAATTTTACTAACACCACTTAAGGGATATAATCCCTGTAGGCTGAATTTTAAAGGGACTAAATTGGAGAAAGAGTCAAATAATTACAATGAAAGTAATGAACAAGTAATATTTTCAAGGTGTGGTATTCTGAATATTGTTGAACTACAGTTCCCAGCATTCTTCACCATTCGCTATGCTGTGTATGGCCACTGGGAGTTGCACTCCAAAACATCTGGAGGAAAACACATTTCGGGTTAGATGAATACTTGAAATACTATCCTTTCTGTAGTCTTGGGCAAATCTCATTCAAATTTCAAATTGTCCACTGGAGATTCCTTGCATGAAAATTTTTTAATTGTCCAAGACTACAAAAGAGATCATCTTTAAAAATTAGCTAATAAGTTACCAAACCACACACACAAACTCATAGCCCATACATTGGCTGGATATTTCAAATCAATACAGATGAAGTTTCAGCATCTCTCACTGTATCTAGGCCTTTGTTGCTGTCTTACGGACCCACAGTTACAATGCTATAGTAAAAATAGAACAGGTAAGCAGCCTTCCAGTGCAGCCATTGGTTCAGACTCCCTGGAGCAGGAATATGCTGTTTATTACTTTTGCTATATTTCAAATGGCAAATAAACCTTTGTCTTATCCCTTTTGATTGTGTATGATCCTCAAAGAGTAGGATATAAAATCATATAAGAAAAACTAAGGGGTGGAAGAGATGGGCAAAATATAGTGGTTTCCAACTGCTTTGAAGATGGGGCATTTAGATGATGCATGCCTCCAAACAGACTGAAGCTGCAATCTGTGGGGAAAAAATGTAGCAAACAGAACCTGGGATAGTCCAGATTAGCACGGAAGATGCACCTCTTTGCACCTGCATGTAAACACCCTGACATGAGTGCAGGGCTGTGGCAAAGCAATGAAAGTGCAACACCTCCAGTGGATGCAATTAAAGTATACACAAATCAGACAATTTGGTGGGCATGAGGGTGAAGGGAGCATGTAGGTGGGGCCTCCATGATTGTGTTTTGTCAATGTATTGCTCATGCACCAATGCTCTGATGTCCTGTATGAGTGGAGCATCGAATATGCAACCATGGGGCCATTCAAAGGGATGGCCATGCAATTTGATGGCATCTGGGCAAATGTGGGAGGTACTTGAGGGTCACCAGCAATGTGTTCATGTGACAGTGCATATGTATGGTGGGGCAGAAACAAATTATCCATCAGTGCAGCTTGACACTGCACCATGTAGTTGGGTCATGTGCATTCAACTCACCTTGGGAGCATGCCACACAGGGAGTGGGATTTCAAGCCATTTTGGGAAAAAAACAGGATTAAGCTGCTTTTTCCTGCCTGTCTGTTCTAGGCCTAGGAAATACAATAATAAGACCAAGAATAACATAAGGGCCAGGATAAGAATATAAGAACCACTGTGGTATAGTGACTTCATTGTTGGACTTGCAATCCAGGAGGCCAAGGTTCAGTTTCCCACATAGCCATGGAAAGCAACAGTGACCTTGGGCAAGGCTTATTCTCAGCCTTAGAGGAAGGAAATGGCAAGCCTTCTCTGAATACATAGCTACCTTAAAGGTAATAACCAACACTTTGTATTGCACCCAGAAGCTAATTGACAGCCAGTGAAGAGATCTTAGTACTGGTGTAATATGCTCACATCTAGGTATACCAGCAATCAACTTGGCTGCATTGTTTTGAATTAACTGAAGCTTCCAACCTTGGTGCAAAGGTAGCCCTATGTAGAGTGCATTACAGAAATCTGAGAGGTTACCAGTGCATGTACTACTGTATTATTACTGCTGTTATATTTACTACCCAACTTTCATATTTTGAAACTTATTTGTATGGTCCAAAGTGCACTGCAGAAATAATCCAGTTCAAAATTGCTTTAACTGGTTTCTTTATGCAGATGAATCAGCAGAAGCTGAATTATGTTATACAGAAGAGGTGACATTAAATCACTGCATGAATTATAGAGGGCATCTTGCCAGACAAGGGTTTATGCATATAAGTTAAACCTTACACGAATAAGGGATGGGTGGCAAAGTGGTGTCTTCCTAAATGGAATCCTAAATTTATTTTTCTTTAATGTATACAGATAGGCAAAGTCATCAAGTGATTTAAGGTGATCTCTGAGACCACATCAACTGAGAGTCCAGCTGCCAGATTCAAACTCTCTGCAGTGTTCTGGAGGTCAGCCTTACTGGGCCAACTGCCAGAGCAGATGAATGCTGCTTGCTCTATTTAGATGATGTGGGTTCTATCCTTTTCATTTAAAAAATGTGGACACACAAGAAATGTAATGATAATATCAATCTGGTGGGATATTAATTTGCATAAAATAAATCTTAGTTTTTGCATGGCTTGTAGAAGAATGGGGTTGCTTGCAATAGCTTCCAGGATTTCCTTACTGTAATTTATTTCCCCTTTTACTATTGGGAAACAGCAGAAGACAGGTTGCACTCTGCTAATCACTATATTTATTAAACATGATACTACAGCAGGAGAGGAAAATGGAATAACCTGTCTTATATGGTCAGAATCCTTTTGAGTTTAATTAAGAATTTAACCAACAAATCTACTTTTATGATATATAAGGAGGTATTTGGTACTCCATTTGGAAGAGGTCTGTTTGTCAATGCAATAGCTGCCAGATTATGCCCAGGCATAGCTTCATCCTCCAGCAATATAAATTGCTACTGTTTGGCTATGAAAATGCATCAGGAAAGCTGTATTATGCCACCACCTACTAGGTGTCTGTATCCTCCCACCCTGATTGTATGGTGTGCTAACTGAATTTTGCATTCTGCCGATGTTCAGTCTTTATACACATATTCCAAATTTCTATTCTTCCACTCCGCCCCCTCTTTTTTAAAGAAAGTCTTTGGCTCATATCTAACTAGAGTAAGGCCCCCAGTGTGATTACTTAAGTGTTCACTCCCCATTTAGCAATTGACTCAGTGAGTCTACTCTACTTGGGAGTCTCAGTAGGATTGATGGTCAACCCATGAAATAACAAGACCACATACAGAACTTGGGATAAAATATGGTCAACTTTATTTAAACTGCTACCTATTTAAACCTGTTTCTTGAAAAATGCAACAGAAGGGGAGAGGAGGAGCCTAATGCAGGATGCACTGAGACACTTGGTCTCTTCTAGACTTTCTCCACCGCTAAACTTGGGCAAAACACCTGAGCCTTGAGGAGAATACAAAAACTAGGTTGTTTCCTAGCTGGAAGACCTACCAGAGAATCCAGCCACCAAGCCGCACAACTTCTGGTGAGAGCCCCCAAGGACAACCTCCTTCCTCAGCCCCCTAGCTGCCTGACCTATGCAGGTAGTTCCAGAGAAATATCCTTCACAAAAGGTGCCTAAGATGATCACCAGATTTCTCCTACTTCCTTCACTGGTTGCCCAATTAAGACACTACCCTAGGCCAAGTTCCCAGTCCCCAAAGCACAGTGTAGGGTATGCAAATAACCCATGGAAAGTGGAGAAAATTTCTACTTGGCCCTGAAGGAACCAGCAAACTTACACTGTGCTAGAGGAGAAAGGGTTAAAATATCCAAGAGGCTGGAGGATGTGGCCCAGTAGAGCCTTATCCTTGGATCTGCCCCATAGATCTCCAGGTCTTAGAAGAAAACACCAAGGCAACTATTAAAGTTGCCATCAAACCCTTCTCCCTCCAAGCTTGCAAGCAGTACAGGGAGATAAGTATTCAGGTTGTACTCTTAATCAGTCTTTCTTCGTGCTGCACCTTATTTAGTAAATGCATGGATAAAGCTGACCATAGTACTAAAAGCAGGACAAGGAAACTAACTTTGTATTGCAGTGAGGAAACAACTGTTGATAAATAGTACAGTAACACTGCTTTGTTTCCTCATTTGTATGATATGTGTGCTAAGAGTATAAAGCCTGGGCTTTAGAAGAACAGATTGCTTAGCCTTAGCCTTTTTCAAACCACAATCGCTGCAGGGCTGTGGCTGGTGCTAATGATGCCATGAAAAGAGTACACATTAGGTGTTAGAATGTCCTTGTAACAGCTTCAGATACAGAGAAACTGAAGAGACCATAGTTGCCATGGCAAAATTGCCTATGACAAGTAATAATCCACAATCATGTTTGTTAGTTTGGAGGGGTGTTTTGTTTTGTTTAAAAAATAGTAAGCTGGGTTGAGAAGTGTATTGAGAATACACTTGTAAGAAGTGCAATGAGGAGGATTTTTAGAGAAACTTGATTATATTAGTGCTAAATAAAGGTATGAATACAGATAATAGAGTGTGTGGTCTTTGAATTCATTAAGATGTACTTCCAGGAATGAAAGTTCAGTATTGCATCTTTATGTTTCTGTCCTGAACAGAAATTTTTGGAAGTAAGTCTGTCAGACTCAGTAAACTTAGGGGTGACACAGACTGCCCCGAAGGAGCAGCTTGCTATTGCCCCTTTGAGTGCCAGATTGTGGTCACAGCAACTGCACGCTGGGCCAAAAAGAAGTGGCAAAATGTACCCGTGCTGCCGCTGCCACACTTTTCCATCCTCCTTTTGGCATGTGGTGTGTGAACGCCATGCCAAAGGAATGTTGCTTGCTGTGCGGTCAGATGGGAGAAATGACACCAGCTTGGGTGTAGCATCAGGCTGTACATCATCCAAATACCATGCCCCCACACTGCCCCCAATCTGGCTGTGTACAGCCTGTTAGTTCTCTGTAAATAAGCATAGAATGGCACTGTTAATGCACAATTGTATGTTGTTTTTATTGCGAAAGAAAGAAAGAAAGAAAGAAAGAAAGAAAGATGGAATTGTTTTGATATTTAATTACCTGACTGATGTTAATTTGTATTTTCTATAGTTTTACATAGTACTTAATTGCTAGTGAATTGAGAAGTTTAATAGGCTGTTGTTGTTGTTGTTAGTTATCATTTTTTCTCACAATGTAAGATTGAATAATTAGATTGACTAATTCTATGCCTCTGTAGGAAGAAATACACAAAATTTTAATCTATTTTTTTTAAAAACAGTGCTTATATTGATAATTTTAAAAGTTTATAACATTAATTTTAAAAACATAACATTAAGGGATATTTGTTCCAAATATTTGAAAGTGTTATAGGGGCTGTACATACAGCCCCTTAGGGGCGGTGTGAAGCCACCCCTTTCCTAGCCAGATTGGGGCTGTGGCAACTGCATGCTGTGGCCCCAATCTGGCCTTTCCAGGTCACAAAAGGCAGGTCCTTTTTGAGCCCTGGAAAGGGTGCAATAGCCGCAGCATCATGGCTTGAAGGTGTTCCTTTGGTGCTGCATTGTATGGATGCAGTGCACCATCAGGAGTGCAGCATGGTGTCACAATGCCCTAGGGAGTGGAATTGGGGCATGGTCATGTGGATGCTCCCAGGCCAGCCTTAATAGCCCAATAATCTCCAAAATTTAACAACCTGAAATTCACAAATTATCTCCTGTGTCACTGATGACACAGAATGGCTTTTTAATGGAGTCAGAAAATTGGCCTAAGTGAACATGAGCAATTCAGACAAGCTGCTATTATATTTTCAAGAAGAGAAATGTATTGAGAAACACCTAGTGTCTGTATTTGAATAATGTTGCTTAGAAATAGATGGACTGTTTTAATTTCATTTTTTAATTAAGGCCATTAGCTAAAGACCTATTTTGACATAGATATGGGATCTGCACTAACAAACACAAAGTAATTGTGTGTGTGTGTGTGTGTGTGTTTACCATAGAAGCATAGAATTGGAAGAGATCCTGAGGCCCAGAGTGGGATGAATCTCCCACCACTGCCAGTCTTCTTGTATGGTTTCTTGTGTCATCACCACTGTCACATTTTAACCTACCCATTCACTGACAATGAAGGAGAAATCCTGCTTCAACTGGCCCAACTGGCTGGGACATTTTTTTCAGTCTCTTCAATCCAGGACTTTTCAGGTTTTTTGGTACAAATGGCATATCTTTCTCTTTCCCTTTCCTTTTGCCACTCTTTCTTTGTCTCTTTCACATACTCTCTCTCTCTTAGCTTGTGGCAGTTAAAAAAGCTCATATATAGCAAATAAGGTTATATGCCTAAGTAAAATAGATCCAGGGCAATGTAGAAGTTTGAAATTTGGACTAAGACTCAAAGAGACTGGAGTCTGAATCCTTGTACAGCCATGGAACCCACTGGGTGATCTTGGGCAAGTCACACTCTCTCAGACTTTGAGTAAAACAGAGTGAAACCCAACTAAACAAATCTTCCCAAGAAAAAAATAGTAAGTTTGCCTTAGGGTCACTGTAAGTTGGAAAACACTTGATGGAATGAAACAACAATGGAAATAAAGTAACTGAAATGTTATTTTAATTTGCTTTGCATTTTAAAGTGGAGGAAGAGGAGGATAGCTTGTTGACATGATTACCATAGATATCAAGGAAAGATGGAATGAGGGAGGTGTAGAAAAGAGTTTTTTGGCATCTAGAACTTGGGGGACTTTGAATTGTTTATCATATCCATTAGGTCATAATATCTGCAACTAAGAAAACATTTTCAGAAATTTCCTTAATTTAGATTTAAAAAGAGACAGTGTATTACCCAGCGATTTAAAGAAAACTACCATTCACTGATCAAGAATATTAAGACATTGCTTCTGTGATTAATGTGAGAAGGTGGGGATGGACATTATACACCTTTACTATTGTACATTTGGGTTGCAATGCTTTGATGCTAAAATGCCTTCAAGTTAACACATCGAAGCAGGTTGTATTCAAAATTGCTTTCTTGGTCTTTTGCTTCTGAATGTGTGCTACATATTGGTAATCCTGTTGGTTTTAATATTAAGTACACAATTACAAACAATGAGCACTGGGAGGATTAAACCCCTGTATTAATAAAGATGTTTAAATATTTTATTATTTCCTTTGTGTGCATTTTTTTCCTTTATTTTATTCTGCTGTGTATTTTATCAGGTTATTCATCCCTTTGGAAAGGAAATAATTGCAGTTATGTGTCATTTGAGAGTTTACACTGTGTTGCTTTGCCATTACTAGCGCAACCTTTTAAAAAGACCCAATATTGCAAGCATGATTACAACTACATTTTAATTTGATTAGTGAGTATCTTATTGTTTTGTGGTAGCTGCTTCTTATGATATACTGTAGAATGAGAAGGCGGAAATTCAATTTACCTAAAAGAGGTGGTGATGGAACATCTGCTGGAAAAAAAATCCCCACAAACCTTTCCTAAACTTGTTGGAGAGTTTCTACTCCAGCATTAACTTCTTGGGAAAGGTACTTGAGCATATGATCAGTATGTAGAGAGATCTTGTAGCACTTAGAGACTAAATCAAAGAAGTTATCATAGAGTTGAAAGAGACCACAAGGACCATGCAGAGCAACCCCCTGCCATGCAGGAACTCTCCATCAAAGCATCCCCGACAATGGCCATCTAGCCTCTCCTTAAAAACCTCCAAGAAAGGAGACTCCACCACACTCTAAGAGATTGTGTTCTACTGTCTAACAGCCATTACTGTCAGGAAGTTCCTCCTAATGTCTAGGTGAAATCTCTTTTCCTGGAGCTTGCATCCATTGTTCTGGGTCCTATTCTCTGGAGCAGCAGAAAACATGCTTGCTCCCTCCTCAGTATGACATCCCTTCAAATATTTAATCATGTCACCTCTTAACCTTCTCTTCTCCAGGCTAAACATCCCCAGTTCCCTATGTATTTCCTCATAAGGCATGGTTTCCACTGGCCCAAAAAGGAGCAGCAAAAGCTTGTACAGGACCATGAGCAGTGGCTGGCTTTGGAATGGCTTCTGGTCACTGTGCTCCAGGAGCGAATGGGGCCAGAGCACCCTCTGGCTGCTCCTTTTGCCCCACCTGCATCACCCTTGTGTCTTTGGTTCTGTTGTGCACCAGGATTGCCACATCTATAGCCCAAGATTTTTTAAAATTTAGACTACAGTTACTTTTGACATATTATGTTATAAGTGTGTATCAGTTTGGGTCTTAAGTTTCATAAAAGGAGGAGGATTGAGGCAGATCTTTGGTGTTCATTGGGTTGATTTGTGTGATTTGTTTGCTTTTTAAAAGCTTTTGAAAAGTTGGGCTTACTCAAAATCACTCAAAACATGGCAAGAAATGCCTGCCAATACAACAAGGTGGCTTCTGCCCACATCCTCACAAACTCCACCCTAAAAATTAGCCCCAAATTGGCCAAATCTGGAACAGCAATACACCAATGTGGACCTTGGGGGAGGCCTGGGAGAAACTCCACCCAAGACCATCCATTGTTTCCGTTTATTTGTTTTATGATTATATGTTGTACATAATTGATTTCATTCCACTACCCTGCGTCCTGTTTTGGGGCACAAATGTAAAGCACATACTTGTAATTGTAATCTGGGCATTTAACTGGGAATTTTAGTATAGTTTCCCATAGATAAGTACAATTTACTCAGAATTATTAGTAGTTCAACTAATAAGAGTGCTTATAACAATGAATTGTTTTCCTTTGCTCTATAAGACCACCCTCTTCGGACTTTTAATTACCTTTTTATTAATGCTCTTTATGGTATGTCTCACTTGTTACAATGGGAGTTTCAGGAGGCTTCAGTAGATGACTTACCAGACTTAATACAGCTATTACATTAAAACATTGCCAGAAGTTATTTCAGTACAAGAAAAGAAGTTGGAAAAGTGTAACATTCAAAAAAGACCCTAACTTTCTTGGTTTGTAAGTTAAAATGAAATGATTTACTATCATCTGTGTGTTAAGGAAATATCTTTGCTTATGCGGTATTTAGGATATTATTCCAGTGGCCTCTGATGGACTTTCATATCTGCTTCTGATTCTCTTGTTCTATAGATCTTTCACTGTCACTCAGTTTTCAAGTTAATTAGTGGTGTAAAGAGTTTTCAAAGTCCCTTCCTTTTGACCAAGGGATGGATATGTCAACTATGGCTGAAGGACATTGTGGAATGTTATTATGAATGTTATAACATGTTATTTTAAACACTAAGCATGAAGAGGAATTGGAGGTGATTCTGAATAGAAAAAATGAAGAGTTCTCTAAGAAGTATGAGAAACAGAGTTTCGTTAAATGTAAGAAATAAAATGCTTGCAGAAAATACATTAATTCATTGGGGCTGTGATACAGTAGGAGAGGTTAAGGAGGGGAGATGAAACTGTAAAACATCTATGTTTTAATTGGAAAAGGCTTTCTGGTATATTGCTTGGTATGAGGTTGCTGATAAAGTTGAAGACTGTAGTTTTGGAACAAATAAGCTCAGGCTATTGATGGGGTACAGCAAGGAGACCTAAAGTCTGTTGTTATTACATTAGGAGTGCTTTGGTATATATGAAAAGTGATATCAATTTTGCACTTACTACAAGATTTGGCTCTAAACCTGAATTGGTGATATGGAAAAATGTCAGTTTCAACTTTTGGTGATTCAGAGTTTGCATTATTTGATTTCTTTCTGAGCCTGACTCTATCTTTGATTTCTTCCTGACTGTAATTAAAATGAATACATGGTTGTTTCCCCATCCCAGTAATTACTTCATAAGATGCCATTTTTCTTGAACACTTACCCATTCTGACAAACTACAGTGGTTTGTTATGAGGGGTTGCTTATGAATTGCAATTAAATAGGTATGCAGAACACCTTTTAAGTTTAATTATATATACATACACACATACATACTGCATATATTTCTTAAAATAGTTTAATGGTTCAAGGGAAGCTAGAGCCCAGTTTCCTGAGTCTGAATCCATCACTCTAACCATTTTTCCCCTGGGTCATAGTAATACTGCTCCTCATATACAAGAAAGAGAAGAGGTGTCATGATGAAAGAATAACTGTAAAGTATTTGCATCTGTGTGACTGGAACCTAGGACTACTGTTCACAAATCTGTTCCTCCTCCTGCTGTACACTCCACATTTTCTGTTCATGGAAATCTTGTGGAGAAATGTTAGGTTTTATAGATACACTGCCTGCATTCTTACAGATTAACATTTCTAATTAGTTTTTTGTCAGGATGCATAATCTATCTACACTGATAAAACTCTGCTTCAGTTTGTACTTCTCTATTATCTGTCCAAGGATGTGTCAAGGAAGGAACTGGCAAAACCAACTCTGAGTATTCCATGGCTAAGAAACCCCCATATAAAATTCTCTACAGAATATTTCATACCATGTGACAGCCATGAACTTCTGATATCATACCATCCTTTTATTGCTGCACCCGCTGGGTAGTGGCAGGTCCACAAAATCAAAATCTCTAAATGTAGAATATGAAGAACTTGTGTCAGTGCCTACAAAGTGAAAAGCATTGAGGGCAAGAAAATGTGGTATAGGGGTAACAGTCCACTCAAGGTCTGAATTTGTAAAATATGTTCTATCTTCAAAATGATTAAACACAAAGGTGGTTGTTAAGTATGTGAAAGTGTGACTGAACAGTATGAGTTTATGGAGAAAGAAAGAGGGAGGTACCCTTCTCTATCCCAGCGCAAAGCTATCAATGATAGATTGCATATATTAATTTTATAAGTGAACTGAATTTTCCACAGTTGTTTTTCATTACCAGCCTTCTTTATGAATAAATGAAAAGGGACGCTGTTCTGTTTTTCACTTCGAGTACACCTGAAATGGAAAAGTGGAGGAATAATAAAACACTTAAAATCACTGAAAATTAGAGGAGATTGTTGTTCCCCAACTGGAATTGCAAAATGAGAGATGATGTAGAATATCAAAGCCTGAAATTAGTTCAGGAAGCATACATAATTTTTTTTTATCAAAAAGTACAAGTTTCAGAAGCCTAAGGTTCACTGAATTTTTGAAAAGCAGGCTTCTGCATTAAAAGAACCTGGTAAGAAGCAGGTCCCTAACATTACATATGTTGAAAGGGCTGCCTCTGAGTTTTTAGATTCTTTAGTCAGATTACCATCAGTAGTCTCATCTCTGAACAGTCTCTGTTCCTTGTAGCTTCTCCATTGCCTGTTCACTGACTTAATGATTTAAAGCTCCTTTTGTTACTGTCTATGCACTTACCTTTGTGCAAAGTAACTTACAAATTCCTATCTAATTTAAAACAGTGGGGATGATATTTAATGACAAGTCATGGAGTAAGGGTAAGTTGGAGATGGAAATAATTTAACAATTTGTATAATGGGTAAATGTGAATGTGGAAGAGAACCCCAATACATAATTATAACTGTCTACACATTCAGATAAAGCTATTGTAAATGATTCATTTTTTTTTCTCAGCGAATGAATCCCCAGGTAGCCATTAGAAGATGGAAATGGATCTTTGAAAATAGAATTTATGTAGAAATTTCAGTGGCATGGGAAAAAAATAAGGTGGGAGGAAGCAATGTTAAGTAATTCACAGTTAAAAAATGGAAAGAGAGAAGCAATGTTGCTTTGGGGCTTCACAATTAGAGTCCTATGCATGCTTCTTTGGGAGCAAGTCCAACAGTACTTAGCTTCTGCATAAATTGTTCTATCACTGCTGCTGTTTTTATTTTTGTTGTATTTCTTAAAATAAATCAGTTCTTTAACAATGGCTATGCATAGCCTTTACATATTCTTCCAATTAAAATGTTTCTGTTTTGTAGTCAATGAATGTAGGTATGTGAGAAATTTCAAGATACTGTACATATTAATTTCCATTCATTCTGTAGTGCAGGATTTCGTATAATTGGTGCAATTTCCCCCTGTCTTGATGTATTCTCTGCCCTGGTGCTTTATTCTTATTAATACATAACTCTAGTGTCGCACTTGCTAACCTTATACATTCATACAAAATCCTTTTTAAATTCGAAAAGAAGCACACATTCCATTTTTATGCCCAATTAAACCATCTATTTAGATAGTACAGTATAGTAGACTCCTGGACTCTTCTGGGGTTTGTTTCCAGGACCCTCTGTGGATGTCAAAATCTTTGGATGCTCAAGTCCCATTTTATTCAATAGCATAAAAAATGATATTGCATATATATATATATATATATATATACTTTTTGGATTTTTTTTAAGTTGGGAATATTGCCAATCTGTGAATGACTGAATCTGTGAATGCAAAATCTTTGGACATGGAGGGCTGACTGTAGTTCAAATAAGGCAGCATTCTAGTGCAATACATCCCTTATTCAGGTTAGCCCTTGCATTAGGCAGATGAGGCATCCACCTCAAATGCAAGAAGAAGGGCAAATTTTGGCCTCTCTCCTTTCCAGTGACTTCACCATCATTCTCAAGAGCCTTAATAGCTGCTTTCAAGCTTTGGGAAATACTACGGCTATGTAGTTGGTATGCCAAACTTTTAACTCCAACTCTTCTATTTTTCTACTCTTCAGTTCTCACTAGATTACTGCACAACATTCTCATAGTTCTGCTATTCCACTTTAACTGTTCTGGCTGCTTCCTGTTGCATTCTGGGATTTGAAGGTTAGGGAGGGGGCATTTAGAATTCTCAGCCAGAGAGCTCTTAGGCTTCACTGAACTACAAGCCTCAGAATGCAAGAGGAGGCAGCCAGAGTAGTAAAAGTGGAATAGCACCACTGTAAGAGTGTAGTGCAGTAACTCTGATGCCAATTCCAACTCCTTCATATCTGGCAAATGTGTGTTAATTACTAAAAACAAAAGGCTGTAAAGAAAAATAAAAGCGCAATTCATTTCATCATCACCATGTGAAGCATCAGGCAATTTACATAGACAGAATTCAAAATATACCTATTTGATTAAAGTTTCTGATGAAGAAAAGTTTCAAAATTACAATGAAAGAAACTATGCAACAAACTCAACTATGTGTGTGTGTGTGTGTGTGTGTGTGTGAACCCAAAAGTTCATATCTTTTACAGACAGGTGGAAATTGGCTATCTTGACAGACACTGAGGTAGCACTTGTGTGGCCTGCTCTGGAAAGGGACGGAAGTCCAGTTGACAAGCAGAAGTCCACAAAGTAAGAGAGAGAGGTGGAAGCAATGGTAAGAGAAGGTATCAGCAAGCATAGATATGTGTTTGTGTGTGTGTGGGGGGGGGGTTTGTTAAAGCTTTGCATTTTTTTCTGCCTTGATTGTATTGGTTAGCATCTGATTACAAATGTTTGCATTTCTAAGTTAACACATTGGTTGATAAACATGAAGTGGTTCTCATTAAAGCCTAAGGGATCTAATGTAGGTAGGGTTTTCAAAAGCAGACCAAACTTGGAAATTTGTAACCTAAAGCAACACTGAACATATATATAGAAGATAAAAGAGGAGAAAGAGGTCCATTCAAAATGCAAGAAGCAAAATATGAAATATTTTTAACTAAATGCTTAAAATAAGAAATAAAAAGAGTAAGACAAAAGTCAGCAAAGTGAAGCAGTGAGTAAGTATACAGAATAAGTCATTTAGAGTCCAGCATGGCCTTCAGAACAGTTTCAAGTGTGCATTCATTCACTGGACTCTTTGTGTATCAGAGTGAGTTTATATATGTTACAGGATTGGCTTTAGGTCCTTGCTACCCTGCAGAATGTATTTTATTTTTATTTTATACTCTCTGAGAAGTGCTCAGAACCACTTTAGCGAACGTTAAGGGAAAACTCAATTTGATTTTCATTTTGACTTTACCCTGAAGAGGAATGCAAGTTAAATGCTTGCATTAACTTGACTTTAAGTGCTAGAAGGGAGTATTGGAAATGAAAACCAAGGCTGCATTTCTTTTTTACATGCTGTTTTTAATGAGAGGGTTTACTGTACATTCAGATTGTGATGTGTTTGCAAAATGAGACTGTTATCTCAGTTACAAAAGGTTCATTGTAAATGTACAGGATGGTCCCAACTATTGAATTTGTTTTCAAGTGATATAACAATATTTTCTCCATAGTGCTTTTGATATGACATCAATTTTCATTGTAAATCAGTATCAAAGAGCAAGATTTCTTTAATCAGTTTGGGCTTCAATATAACTGTTCCTTTGTTTTCAAGAAAATATTTAGCAGAACTTGAAGTGGGGGTCTAACTACATATGATGGATATGATTCTGGCTGCATCCACACAGCAAATTTAATCCAGTTGACACTACATTAACTGACATGGCTCAATATTATGGAATTTGGGAAATGTAGTTTGTTGTGCCACCAGAGATCTCTGAAAGAGAAAGCAATATCTCATAAAACTATAATTCCCCTAATTCCATATTATTGAGCCATAGCAGTTAAAGTGGTGTCAACCTGGATCATATCTGCAGTGCAGATGAACCCTTTGTCTCAATAAAAGCCTGTTGCTTCATCTGAAGTTAATTTGATCAAGGGGACAAGCATTCACCACAGGAAATACGGTGCAGAAAAATAAGTCAGAGAAACAGAACTGTACTCTAATGTTTTAAAAGTGATATTCTCATTGTTTCTGTAACTCAGGACTTTATCACTCAGGGAAAATAGGGGGAAAGCAGGGGTTAAAACTTTATCCCGTGGAAATTGTGCAATCGCAGTGAAGATTTTTCACATGCATTATGATTAAAGAGGACTTATCCCAGCAATAAACAGGTAATAACCAGCAACACATCATTCACAGGATTTCCCCATGAATGATGTGTTGTTGGTTATTACCTGTTTATTGCCGGTATAAGTCCTCTTTAGTTGCAATGCATGTGAAAATCTTCACTGCAATTGTACAATTTTCATGGGATAATGATAGTTTGAACCCCCACTTTTCCCTGTGTGATAAAGTCTTCAGTCTTGCATCTGCCACTGTTTTCTCCTGAACCCACATCGTTTTTTTCCCCCATTTACAAGACCAAGAAACATTTTGTACTGTATTACTTTAGCAGATTTACACTTTACCTTACAGGAAGGCAGATATAGGAGTATATCTTTTATGATAGTCCCAGTGTAACATTTTGTGTAATTTGGAATAATAGGGATTTCCAACCATCCATGTTTCATCTGGGATGACCACTGAGCTGTTATTTCCAGGAGAAATGCCAACAATTTAGTTCTTTCTAGAGTACAGGTACTGACTTTGATCTCCGAGAATTTCTTAAGGCCAGCACTGAAGTTGTAATACTCCATCCTTGTGGTCTCATAGTGGCCTATCATATCAAGAAGCCTAAATGGGAAGGTAAAGATTATATCAAGAAAGGAGTTAATATATGATAAAGGTAGGAAGAAACCATGTAAAATAGACTTCTTCTCCTTCTTCTCCTTCTCCTTCATTTATATAGCACTGTAAATTTACACAGCACTGTACATAACAATCATTTAATTAGACAGTTCCCTGTCTTCATGCTTACAATCTAAAGAGACACGACACAGAAGGAGAAGGAAATGGTGGTGAGGAAGGGAATCAGGTCCAGTAGTTCTTCTCTCCCTCTGAGGCCTGGACCAAGGCAGATGGACTGGAGGGAGGGCTCAGCTTCTTAGTGCACAGTTAAAATGAGGCATCCTCAGACAAGGTCATACATCTAGGAATGCTTCCCTAAACAATGTAGTCTTTAACTCAGTTTTGAAACTGGTTAGAGAAGTGATGAGGCACACATGTGGGGGAAGAAGGTTCCACGAGTGAGGAGCAACAAGTGAGAAGGGGGCGAATCTGGGACAGGGCAGTGGAAATCCTAGGCTGGGACAGGAGGCCTTGACTACCAGAGCAGAGGGTATGAGTAGGAATGTAAGGAGGAAGAAGTTCAGATAAGTAAGGAGGGGCCAGTCCATGGAGGGCTTTGAAGGTCAACAACAAAAGCTTGTACTGGATGCGGAAGGGGAAGGGGAGCCAATGAAGGGAGGATAAAAGAGGAGAAACATGGTCAAAGCAGTGAGTGGACGTGCAGCTGAGTACTGGACAGAGATTAAAGAATGGAGGTGAAAGAGAGGAAACCCTGTCAGAAGAAGGTAGCAATAATCTTGTTGTGAGATTATGGACCAGAGTCTTGGCAGTGGAGGCTGAGAAGAATGGACAAATTTTAGCAATGTTGTAAAGAAAGAATCTACAGGCCTTGACAGTGGCCTGGATCTGGGGAATAAACAACAGAGAGGAATAAAAAATGAAACCAAGACTGTGGGCTTGCTGAACCGGTTGAATAGATGTGTCGTCAACAGAGACAGAGAAGGAATATTGAAGGGTGGGCTTAGGTGGGAAGACAAGAAGCTTTGTCTTAGACATGTTGAGCTTCAAGCTCCGATGCCACATCCACTGAGAGATAGCAGTTAGACAAGATGAAATTTTCTGTTCAAGCCCCAGCGAAAGGTCGGGGTGGAAAGATACAGTTGGGTGTCATCAGCGTACAGATGATAGGAGAAACCAAAAGAATTGATGAGTTTTCCTAGGGACAATGTGTATAGAGAAAACAAAAGGGGACCCAGGACAGAGCCCTGGCGGAACACCAACAGATAAGGGAACAAAGGAGGAAGTCTGACCACCCATGACCACTGCAAAGGATCTATCTGACAAGTAGGATTTAAACCAGTCGAGAACAGAGTTGGAGAACGCAAGGTGAGAAAGTAAATCAACCAGGAGACAGTGATCCACAGTGTCAAAGGCCGCAGACAAATCAAGAAGAATGAGAATAGAGTAGAGGCCATTCTCTTGGCCCACAAGAGATTGTTTGAGATTTTAGTGAGGGCTGTCTCTGTAGAATGCCGTGGGCAGAAACCAGACTGAAAAGGGTCCAGGATGGAATTGGCTTCAAGAAACTCAAGACAGCGAGAATAAACGACCCGTTCCAGAACCTTAGAAAGAAAAGGAAGAAGAGAGATCGGATGATAGCTAGACAAAGAAGAGGGATCAAGAGAGGGCTTCTTCAGAATTGGAGAAACAAGAGCATGTTTGAAGTCCGAAGCAAAGGAACCGGTAGAGAGAAAGAGAAATTAAAGATATAGAGGAGTGAAGGCAGAAAAGAAGGGGGTTATAGAGATTAGAAGATGGGAAGGGATAGGATCAAGAGAGCAAGTTGTAGGTTTGGAAGCGTTTAAGAGAGTAGAGAGTTCATCTAAAGAAACAGGTGGAAATAGAGAGTTTATTAGTAGAAGGTAACAGGAGACTAGTGGTAGGGGACAAATCAGGGGAAACTATTTCCGATCGAATAGTAATAACTTTTGTGATGAAATAGTTCGTGAAGTCAGTGGGGGAAAATGATGAGAAGATGGGGGAGAGGAAGGTTTTAGCAGCGTATTGAAGCAGGAGAGCAGACACTGTGGGTGCCTCTCATTGGCACAGATCAACAATTTATAATAGTTCTACTTTGCCATAGACAGAGCACGTGAAAAGGATAAGAGGATGAATTTATAATGGCCTGGGTGAATGCTGCAAAATGGAATTAGGGGACAGGTAGGAGTACAGAGTTATCCAGGGGTGATAGAGGTAATGCTTAGTATTCAAGAACAGTTGCTTATAGGTAAGTATATAAATGTTTGTGCTTAAATTTAAACAAAAACATTCAAATGATGATAGTCACTGGTAATGGTGAAGGATTGTCAGAGAGGAACACACTAAAAATGCTGAGCTTTCAGTTTGTATAGCTTTAATGGTGGAAAAAAGATGGATTTGAAACTCGCTTCACAAAGTCAACACAGTTGCAGTTTTCAATTCTGTCGATGGTTTTCAGTTAGGCATGGAGGAGAAAGTATTGAGAATCCATGCTGAAAACATACATCATGAGGAATTAGAGAAACAACAGAAAAAACTGTCACAAACCACATCACATTTTACCAAGAGAGGCTTCTCTCAAATCAAATTCCAATAGCAGAAGTAGGACAAGTTTGCCATAGTACTTTCCATCATTTCAGTTACATAAGCAAATATTGTGGTATCAAAATGCTTCTAAGGATATTGCTTTATTCTGAAAATTTTAAAAGTCATTTCAGATAAGGCAATATCCTTGGAACCATTATGCATTTTTTAAAAGATTCTCACAAGTGTATAAAAACAACCAGCACAGACGAAAATATATTTGGAACCCAAAATTGCTAGAAATTTTGCTTATGGACTTGAATAATACAGGGCCTTTATCTATTTCTTTCTGATGGGTCCAACAATAGACAGAAAATTCTTCCCATTGACTGTATGTTACATTTCTTTCACAAAGGAAATCAAGAATAGGTTGCTTAATTTTTTACATTGTTAGATATAAGGCAGGTGAAGGACACAACTTTCTAATATTCTATAGAAGAATGGTATTGGCATTAACAGTGTATTTTCTTATGTGGCTGTAAATTTTGGAAAAAGAAGTTGGACTTGTCAATAATTAAAATAATATAATGGCTATCCTATACAAGTGTGATGCAAGTCTCATATAACTCACATTTTCCTCAAATATGGGATGAGGTCTTTGAGAACTGATAGAGGAAACACTTATCCTCAAGGTATGAAGTGACTTAGGGGTGGAACAGACTAGTACAAGTTGCCATTGAGAAAGCCGGATTAAAGGCTTTCAGTTTGCCTTTTTGCCAGCCCAAAAAGAAGCGGTCAAGGTGGCTTTTCCTGCACTGCCATGGATTTATGGTGCTTCTACACTGTGCAGCACCCAAAAACCAGGCCAGCTTCTGGGCATCTTGGGGGTGTGCCTGGACTGCACGCCACACCCCCAAGCTGGCTGGAAGCTGGCTTTGTTAACTGGTCTATTTTGGCCCTTAGTTTCTAAGACAAAAAGACAATCAGTTTTGTCTTTATTATTCTTGTAGAAATGGAAAACAAATAGGTGCTTTGGCATGTACTAACAAGGTAGTTGTCACTTCTGCCTGCTACTAAATGCATCCTACAATGGACTGCATTGAAGGCATACTTTTTCCAAAGGAAAATAAGGTGTGAAGTAATAGTGCCACTCTATTCTTCTTTGGTCAGGCCCCACCTGGAATACTGTGTCCAGTTCTGGGCACCACAATTCAAAAAAGATGTGGAGAAACTGGAGCGTGTCTAAAGGAGGGCAACTAAGTTGGTGAAGGGTCTGGAAACCATGCCCTATGAGGAGCGCCTTAGGGACCTGGGGATGTTTAGTATGGAGAAAAGAAAGTTAAGAGGTGATATGATAGCCCTGTTCAAATATTTGAAGGGATGTCATATTGAGGAGGGAGCAAGCTTGTTTTCTGCTGCTCCAGAGACTAGAACACGGAACAATGGATGCAAACTGCAGGAAAAGAGATTCCACCTCAACATTAGGAAGAACTTCCTGACAGTAAGGGCTGTTCGACAGTGGAACACACTTCTTCAGAGGTTGGTGGAGTCTCCGTTCTTGGAGGTCTTTAAGCAGAGGCTGGATGGCCATCTGTCGGGGATGCTTTGATTGGGAGTTTCTGCATGGCAGGGGGTTGGACTTGGATGGTCCTTGTGGTCTCTTCCAACTCTATGATTCTATGATTCTAATAGATTGGTCAGTTTTCACTAAGAAAGAACAGAAATTTCATTGGGTTTTACTTTTTTCAAAAGGTATGATAATCTTTTAAGGTGCTAGGAAGAACCTGGAATGTAACAATGGCTTGAGACAGATGGCACAAAAGCAGCATGGTGGCAGCAATACTAGGGTTCTGGACCATGCAGCAACCGCATGGTCCGGAACCCTATTGTGTAATGGTGGCGGCTTAATGGTGGCGTCCTGTCCACACGGGCACCATCATCTTGATGTAACGGACACATAGTGTCCATATGTCGCTCTGCGTCCCTTACATCACACATGCTAATGATGCACTCATGGCGTAACCCACGTACCACTAAAAGAACCCAGTAGAACTAGGTTCTTTTTACTCTGGAGGGACGTCACACAGTTTGGCGGCTGCAGCATCCCCCTAGAGTTAAAACGGGCACCTGCAGACCACCATTTTCAGGCAGTCTGTCTTGGCCCAATGTCACCTTTGTAGAAGTCCACTCTCATTCAAGGCATATGTTTAAACTGAAGAAAAGTCAAATTCCAAACAAATTCTTTGGAAGATCAGTCCAAATAATTTTGGACAACACATCTATATCTGAGGATGGAAGATGCAGAGAGAAAGCCCAAAAGACACTAGATTCAGTGCACTGGTACAAAGTTGAAACATCACTGTTTTTCAAACTAATGTCTGTACTCTCACTTCACAATGATGTGAAATGAGCAGACTCTTGCTACAGAACTCCATGTTGAGATTGCCATTGCCAAACTACTGTATTTTATAACAAATAAAGAGAAAGATTGTCTCCAATGAGCAGAATATAGATTAAAGATGAGAAGATGAGTACAATCAAGGAACTAGTCTCATTTGCATTTTTTGTTCATATGTTTAATGCCTACTGAGCAAGCTTGTTTTCTGCTGCTGCAGAGACTAGAACGCGGAACAATGGATGCAAACTGCAGGAAAAGAGATTCCACCTCAACATTAGGAGGAACTTCCTGACAGTAAGGGCTGTTCGACAGTGGAACACACTCCCTCGGAGTGTAGTGGAGTCTCCTTCCTTAGGGGTCTTTAAGCAGAGGCTGGATGGCCATCTGTCAGGGATGCTTTGACTTGGAGTTCCTGCATGGCAGGGGGTTGGACTGGATGGCCCTTGTGGTCTCTTCCAACTCTATGATTCTATGATTCTATGATTCTATGATTGAACTTTCATCTTAATAACAAAACTGTGGACCTAGGACAGGAACTGGTTGAGAAGGATCCTTGCAAAAGCCAAGCTGCAAGTAACATTGAACATTACTGTTACATGTGTAGAATTCCTAATAATAATAATAATAATAATAATAATAATAATAATAGTTTATTATAGCCCACTCCTCTGTACATACACTCGGAGCGGGGTACAAGTAAAAAAAAAACATAGATTAAAACAATCCCATGACCCGTTTCCAAACCTCCCACCCCTTAAAAATAGATTAAACCAGCAGTGATTAAAACAGTAATTATTTAAAACATATAACAACATCCTAACCCTTCCTTATGCGGCCACGTCATAAGTGGGGATCAGAAACATGGGAGTAGGCAGGAAATCAAAGTCTGGAACTGAAGCCGGTTCCAGACTACTCTTTCAAAAAGAAAAAAAGAAAAAAGAAGAACCTGAATCTGATCAAAACACTAGAAGGCTAACTGCAATATAAATTTAAACAGCAGGAAGCTATTTAAGTATTGTAGCATGAAAAGAAGGAAGGAAGGGGAATAAAAAAAGGAATGTGGTAACATCGTTAAGACTAACTGGTTTTAATTTTAGCATGAGCTTTCATGGAAATAAACTTATTTCTTCAGATGTAGTACAGAGCAGCATAAATATTTCACAATGGCTATGTAGCCAGTGTGGAGGGAGGCCATGAAGCCAGTGTTGAGGGCCATTACAAAAATGGCCTTCACTGGTGGTTATCTTTGAAAAATCTCATTATAGTTTGTGTGTGCTCTCTCTCTCTACTTTATTTGAAAGATTTTTCATATTTTATGTACAAAATGACAAAAAATGATGTGCAGAAAAAAACTAGAATACAGTGAGAGAAGAAAACATACAAAATATAAAATAAACAAAATCAATGAAAGGAAGATCTCAGACTTCTAAAATCTGATTGTGCAAGTCTGGGCTTAAACCATTAAGAAATTAGGTGAAAATGGGTACATCTATTTAGTCAGATAAACCAACATTTAGAAATTTGCTCTATGTTTTTTTGGGGTGGGGGGTGGGGAGGGGGGGTGGGGTGGAGACTTCCAGGAATTTCTTCATCCAGAGTGGAAGAACCTATGGGTTATTTGAAGATCCTCTCCCCAAAGGTGCACAGTACTCTGCATAGTATCTGTTTTGTGCTGGGAATTCTTGGACTTGTAGTCACAGGTCCCATGGTAAATATAGATTCTTTAAGTCTGCAGATCCCTCCTTTTACCTTTGTCTTCCTCTGAGGTATGACATAAATCTCCTTGATAAATACATTTCTTTGGTTTGAGGAAAGAGATGTGACAGTATTTTCTTCTTCTTGGTTGCCTGTAAGTACAAGTTTGCTTGAAATGCTACAAATCCTGCATTTGTTTCAGAACAAATAAGAGTGTAGTTGTCAGTCCCTATAGTCATCTTACCAGATAGCTTTTTCTCTTTAATGGGACAGCTCCATATTTAAGCAGATAAACTTGCCAATAACACATCTAGGTTGTCTGATAATGCTTGGGGAGGAGAAAAATGTTTTGAAACTGCTGGTGTGTAATCAATCTCTGCCATCCTATGGTCACTATTTGTAGGAATCAAAGTGGGAAGAAGCTGGGTTGATTCACAGAAATTTATCATGCTCCTGTTGATGTAATGGATTACCACATATTGAAATATTAGAATCGGACTCATAAACAAAAGCTATTTTTCATTGACCAAATCCAATTTTGAATCAAGCTAAATCCAATTTTGATTCAAGTGAACATCCATCACTAAGTGTTAGAACAATTTGTCACCAACATGGGTCCCCAGTGCAAGACACCTTCAAAAGGTTTTGAAGAATGCATTTAGCAATAGAAGAATTTAGGATTTACTAATACATACACCCCATAGACACAAGATCCTGGGTCAGCCTTGGTTACTATTTGGATTGGAGACTGATAACAAATATCGGGAGCTGTAGGCTATATTTCTAAGGAGGGAACTGATAAAACCACCTCTGAGTATTCCTTAGCTAAGAAAACCCTATGAAATTCATGGGGTCACCATAAGTCGAAAGGTAGCTTGAAGGCACATACTCCCCTTTCCTGCAGACATGATTATTCCATCTTTTCTCTTATTTTATCACTTATAGGCTTTTCACGTATGTAGCATCTTCTCTTTCATTTGCCCCTAACTGGGTTTTCAGTTGTGTAGTGCATGCAATATGGTAGGAAAATGTAGTCTGTATTTTCAGGAAAAGGTTTCATCAGTGTTTTTGTTTGCTTGTTTTGTTTTTTGGGAAAAATAAAATATATAAAATTTTATTATATTTTATAAAATAAAATATAAAAAATAAAATGCTTCAATAGGCAGAGGAGATGATTGGAGTACCATGGAAGTTTAGTCCAATGTAGGTTTTCCTACATTCACTTGGATCAGAAGGATCCAAATATTTTGTTTAAAGTTCTGTATGTGACTTCCATCTCTCTGTGTATAGGTTTGCATCCTGAAGTATGTAGAATAGTTCCACTTAAAATCCGTATATATTACCACCTAAAGCAGACACACCTTCATGTCTTAAATAGTTTTCCATCTACATTTATCTCACCATTTTCAGTTTGGCCTAGTTTCTGATCCATTAATCCGAGATATCTAGAAATAAGAGAGTAATTTTTTCCTGTTCAGTGTAATTCGACATAGGTTGAGTCCAATGTTCAGATCAAAAACTTCTGTCCAAGCTAGAGTACGAGAGAAACACATCTGTGCATTGAACAAAGTCAAAACATATGTTGCAAACAATTGTATACATGTATACTATCTTCATCAATAGCACTGTTTCTATTGATATATGACACAGCTGCCACTCAAGCAGCAAAAAATATCTGGATCACACAAAATAAAAAAATAGTCTAGCGGATTAAAATCGTCTGTGTTCGAATTAGTTTAGATAGGGACCAGGCTATTAGTAAACATTCTGACTTGCATTTAGCACTAATTCATTTAAAATAGCCAGTTTTTCTCATGATTGATGTGTTGTCCCTCTTAGCATCCACAACAGCACTAAGTTGTTGTCCCATTGATACTAAAGTTTAAAATTTAAAGTTGTAGTTCAAACACGGTTTGTTCTGTTGTCTTAATTCAAGTGCAGTGAATCTAAATTCAAGTAAATAAATGAATATGAAAAACATGGACAGAAGGTACAGGAAGTTGTGTAGCAGAAAATATCTCAGAAACTTTTTTGAAATCAGGATAGGTCAGGACAGCAGAAGCACATATTTTAAAGTGGAGCCCAAGGGTGCATACATACATGGAATTTGTACAACTGTAGTAAATATAGAGTGGGGAGGAGGGGTACAGGTTCGGATACAGATATTTATTTAAAGCAGTGACCCAACAGAACAGAAAAACAGAGCTGACAAGTACACCAGCACTTGCTATTCTGTGTATTATGTAAAGCAGGTTAACAAAACTGTGATCATGCCAGAGGTAGATGTATAGGCCCATAGGTGGAAGAGTAAGTGGGTGTATTTAGAGGATGGAAGAATTGTCCATGATGGCCAAATCTGTAATTTCTATATTATGGGTTTCAAATTCAACAGAATATGAATAAGCTCACTGGGTGCTAACTCAGAGAGTTGCCAATTGCATGATAAATGCTTTTTATGTTATAACTTGTTTTGTTATCTTCCTACATGTGATTTATCTAAGATAACCATACTGCATCTCCTCACTATGAATAATTGGAAAAAATTAAATGTCTTAAAGCTCTTAATAAAATGAATTTTCTGTAATATTTGCTGACATATTATGCATGTCACTTCATAAATGTCTGTGCTTATCGGTACTCTTTTTAAATTATGAAACTTAAAATTAATAACCATTGGAATGCTTTCTTGATAGTTAATTTTCAAGTAATCTTAAAATAAAGTGTGACTCTATAGTAATATATGATCATAAACACCCACATGAAATACAACTCAGAAGAACCTTTAAATGTATTTTAATTAATTGATTTACTTATACTGTAAACTTAATTTGTACTTAAGATAATGAGTAGTTGTAAAATTGGAGAGGCATTAATTTCAGCCACACAGATAAAAGAAAGCTACATGTTGCTTCTTTTCTATGTTTTCTGTGTGAGTCCAAGAACTGGCACACTGCTAGATCTAATACAGAGCCTTAGTAATCACCTTAACAGCAAGTGCCATGAACACTGCATTAAAAATCAATCCATCAAAACAAGAAAATGCAAGATGGGTTTTCCATATATACTTACTTGACATGACAAGACTGGGAAAATCAATAGAGTTGTGATTTCTCTTTCACTCTTCACCACCTTTGACTTTTCTTGTATTACTTGTGGTGAATACTCAATGTGACCTGTGGGAGGGGGCAATGAAGACATTTGGGAATAGTGCTAATGAGGTTTCATTTGAAAATGCATCTTTTTGTTGGGCTGGATGACAGTGATAAAACATTAGGTCATTCTTTCTGTATCCTCCTTTTTTTCTTGTTCATTTTATTTCATAATTTGTCTCACTTGTCGACTCCATGAACAGTTAAGTGGATATTAGAATGCAGCCTTTCTCCCAAGAAGCTGTACTGGAACAATTGGTACTGTCATGCCGTTGATTTTGTTAGTGCTTCTGCCAAGCTGTTCCAATATGATAGAATGCTATAAAAGAAAGTCTTAAACAGTATTACTTTCTTCAGGTTGCATCTGCCAGCTATATGTATACTTAATTCCCTTAAACAGGGAATTAAAGATCATCAGGTTTTTACATATTATTGAAATCCTATGAAGTCCTATGGCTCCTATGAAGCTTCAGTTGCAATAAATATGCTAATGAACATATTTAGCTTCATCAGAACTATATTTAGACTTCAATAATATGTAAAAACCTGAAGATCTTTAATTGAGGAAGCCATACACTCTCAGCCTCAAAAGACCTGGTGATAGGTTCAACTTAGGGTCGACGTAACTCAGAAATGACTTGAAAGCACATAGCAACAGCAATTATGCTAATGAGCACAAATAAGTATATTTATGGCAATAGAGCAAAATGGTAATAACATAATAAAGAACTAATTTATTAAATACCCAATTGTTAATGTATGATTTATTTTAAAATACCTTCTGAGCATCTAAGAGACATGTTTTATACATGCCTGAACTGGTTGTGGCCACAGCAGGACCCTCCTGGTGATAGCAGAAATGTTGAAATGTGGAAAAAAGGGGAGATTGATGGAAATTTCCAGGTGCTGCTTTGGCCAAGGGGACATATGAATCCAGTTTCTGCTGTAATTAATCCAGCCTGTAGTGGTGTCTCCTCCTTTGGAGGTCTTCAGACAGAGGCTGGATGGGCATCTGTTGGAGATGCTTTGAGAGTTCCTGCATGGCAGAGGGTTGGATTGGATGGCCCTTGTGGTCTCTTCCAACTCTACAATTCTATGATTCTACATCTGCTAAGCCATGAAGTCCAAGGTTGGGTCTCCATCCTCACTGCTTAAAAGAGAAATCCTAAATCCAGTGGCTAATTCCAGCTACAGTAGATCTATCAACACAATTGATAAACAGCCAATCAGCACTTTAGCCTGGTTAATTCAGTGGATCTAAAGAACTAGACATAATCCTAAAGTGTAAAGATATACAGCTGAACCCTAAAGTTAGAATTCTCAAAGCCATTGTATTCCCCATTCTCATGTACAGATGTGAGAGCTGGACAGTGAAGAAAGCAGATAGGAAAAAAATTAATTCACCTGAGATGTGGTACTGGAGAAGAATTCTGAGGGTACCGTGGATTGCCAAAAAGACAAACAGTTGGGTTCTAGAACAAATCAATCATGAACTGTTCCTGGATGCCAAGATGACTAAATTGAGGCAGCTGTACTTTGGCCACATCATGAGAAGGCACAACTCATTAGAAAATGCAATAATGAGAGGAATGACAGTTAGAAGTAGAACAAAAGGAAGACCGCAGGCAAGATGGATTGCCTCAATACAAGAGGCTATGATCCTCATCCTACAGGACCTGACCAGATGGGTAGAGGATAGAGGGTCTTGGAAACGTCTCATTCATAGAGTCACCATAAATTAAGCTAACAATAGCTAACAATAATAACACTATACTTCAGACTAACATTCGGATTTAGGCCCAGGAAAGAGTAGTAACTATTTCCCTCATATGTTCTTGTATTATTTTCTTTATTTCTATTAAACATCATATTAAATAATCATGTACCTAACACTCACTGGCTATGCTTAATACTAGTTAGATTTCCAGTTAAAGTATGAGACCTAGGGGTGAAACAGATTGCCCCTTTGCACTATTGTCTGGGCAGCTTCAGAACACACTGTCAAAATGCCACAAGCTCTGAAGCCACCCAGAAGCTGGCTTCATGCCACCTGGTTGCCCACACATAGACTGGCTTCCAGGCACTCCAGTGGCATGTCATTTAGATGTGCGTGCTGCTGGAGTACTGTAAAGCCATGGTAGGGTGGGAAGACAGCTTTTGCCAGTGCAAAAAAGATGGCAATTTGCTGCTTCTTTTTGCACCAGCAAAAAGGCAGACTGGAGCTGTGGCATGTGGTGGCCGTGGCACAAATCTGGCTTTGTAAGGGTGGCTTCAAGCTGCTCTTTCGGGGCTGTCTGTTTCACCCCCTAGTTTCAACCTCTAGCTCACATGGGTGTTCTTGCTCTCTTTAACCATGGCTAGCATTGCAAGGATAAGGAACAGACAAGAGAATTTACTCCAAAGAATGCAAGAAAAAAAAAGGAGTGAATAAGAATACACATGATAACAGCATGTCCCTGGTGTTTAAAATATGTTAAAGAGAGTGATAATCTTTTCCCTGGGCTTGACTTTAGAGGATGAAAGAAACAAGGTTAAAATCTGGTAACAAAATTCTTAATAGCAAGTTTTAGTATAACCTTTCTTTATTCTCAGAGTGTCCTGCAACATTTTAGATGCCCTCTTCCTGCCTGTTTAAAAAATTTGTTTAAGAGGTATGCATAGTGTACTTTCAGGGCTTATAGAAAATATTCTAAAATGCAGTAGGAAGGTTGAAAATGTAAAATATTACATATCTGTAAATGCTGTCTGGTAACACCACTCATTTTTAATTCTAATATACTGGGGCTTGATTGCATATTACTAAGAATCTTTATCTTGACCACTTGTGCATCCATTATGTTACATCCCTTGATTAACTCTTGGAATCACCCCTTCCTTCTATGATTACCTCCATTAACTTGATGAGATCTCTTCATAGAGAAATTCTATGTGAAATGAGATTTAAAAATGCTGTTTTCTGGTTTAATATTTAGCTAATAACTTCCCTTGATTTTAGCTAGTTTTAAAATATTATATTGAATATCTGAAGCCTAAATCCGAAATCACTGAATAAATATTTCAATACCCTGGCTTGATGAAAAATGGATAAACCCTACTGAAATTGGAAGTCATACATTGCACAGGAACATGGACTGGGACCTAATAAAGCATTAAATTAAATAAAGGGATAATAAAAGTGAAGCTGAATTGCAGTCACTGGGGCGGAGTGTCACTTAAGCTAACAATTTATATGGTTTAATTCTATAGTGGTAGTTTAACGACTAACATTGTCCTTTGGTTGTACACCACTTTAAGTGCTTTTAGGGACAAAGAAAATGATTTATTAATTCAACAATTAAAATAACAAATCTGACTTTTACACTAAAACATTATTTAATTTTCACATTAAATATTATATTTGAAGAACACTGTACACAATATGTAATATTCTGTTTAAATAACAATTCAATAATGCTGTCAAAAGATATTCTCTGTTTTAACCAAGGACATAAAGTATACAGCATATTTAAAAATGTAGTTTTTCACTAATTTTTTTTCTCAGAGGAAGCAATGAGTAATTTTCTTCCTGGTGTGAGAAACTCTTCAAAACTATGCAGTTCTCAAAGGCTATTCATAATGTGAAATTTATTGTGTGCAAAATTCTGTCTGGTGCTTTTGTACAAAAACATCAGCATTTTCTGTTCAGAAAATGCACCAAAAGTCTCTCTCTCACACACAAATCTCAATGTGGTAATATTAGGCAGGATACTTTCTGACCTGCAAAAGTCCTGCATTCTCCTCACCAGAGTTTCCCAAGCCTTGAAAAACACATTTTTATCATTTATTAATTTTTTTAAAGAAAATTTTATAGTTCCTAATATTAATAGATATTGAGCCTTGAGTAGATGGTGCAGCCAAATGGGTCTAACAAAGATTTTTTTTTTAACACAACACAGTGGTAGCACTTTGATAGCATTTTCATTGCCATGGACACACCCTGTGGAATCCTGGGATTTGTAGTTTAGTAAAGTCTTAGAGTTCTCTGGCAGAAAATTCTTAATACTTCATGAAATTACAAATCCAAAGATTAAATGCCATGGAGCCATAATGGTGAAACTACTGCCATATAGCTGTAAAACTGTATTGTGTGAAAGAACCCCAAAGATCAAACACATTATTTCTGTGGAGCAATGAGAACATAATGTCATTTCTTTTATGAAGTAACATAACAGCTGGTTACATTATCATTTAATGAGTGACAAATGCTTGTTCTAAGAACATTGGAGTGTTGTGTGGAAGTATTCTAGACCATTTTTGCTATTTTTAATGGCAAATAAGTTTATAAGAAAAGGTAAAATAATAAAAAGTAGCACATTGCTTACTAAGAAGATACTGATCGTGTAATGCATATTTTTGCTATGTTGCTCAACCAAGTACAGATTTAACTATAGTCAAATAATATTAATTAAAATTTTACTTTGTGTTTTATAGATGAAAGAGAAGATGTTCAAAAGAAAACATTCACAAAATGGGTAAATGCACAGTTTGCTAAGGTAAGAAAATACTTTATTCAACATTAAAATCAAATGTTTGATTATTCATTTTAACTGTAACTATTCAAGAGTGCTTGGTGCGTGCAATTTTTTTTTTTTTTTTTGACAATACAATGCTTGTATTCAGTGTGGCTGCAATTGGAGTGAGCTAGAATATTTGGCTTCTTCTCTTAGAGGATTGATTTGAAAGATGAATGGGAGGTATCAATGCTATTGAGGAAAGATACTACTTGGAAGAAGCCTGCATTTACAGATGTATTGGCAAATTTCTAATGCAGTAATCTAGGGTAAGATAATAGTGTTGTTGATATTCATTAGCAGGCATTACTAGATTAAGATGGAATTGGTAAATTTTACACCAGGTTTAGGGACTGAATTTATGTTAACATCTCTTTTGATAGTCTTCCACTAAAAATGTATTGGTAATGGGATTGGATAGAAGTAAGCAGTTTTTATTGTATTTTTCTCTGTTCTTTCTTTATATGTAATATAATAGATTTTATAAGAATTCATGATAATGCATGAAGAGGTTCATGATAGAATGATCAGTCATTTGGTAACTTGGTAGAAGATTATATATGAATAAAATGAATGGCCTTGGTTGCAGAATTGAATCCAATGGCTAGCAAGGATTCAAAAATGTTTCTTAGTAAGATGAAGACCTCTCTTTAATTAACAGGTGGTGAAATATTATGCCATGCTGATATTGGAACAAAAGATGGTTTGTTATCAAAGAGTCAAATAAAAACAATTAAAGGACACTGAATTGTTCATAGAAAAAGAAAACTAAGTATAGACTGTAAGAAACTTTTTTGTTTTATCCCTAGAGAAAACAAGACCTTAACAATTGAGTTCACAGTGACATTTCTGTACCAGCAGCATTGAAAACACTCTGTGTAATGTTAATTAGGGTTGAGCTGAGTATTTGCTAGATTCAGGTTTTTCAAAACAGTATGTGAAATCAATCACTCATATTTTAAACATTTCTTGAGCTCTATATTTTATTAATATTGTTATTTTACAGAGTTCACATCATTGACGGGGGGGGGGGGGGCTTTTAAAAGCCCTCTGAATAATGCACTGAATTTCACTGAAGGCTGGTGATTTTATAAAAAAAGAAGAAGCTTGATTTCATTTAGATCTACCTCTAGGCTGTGTTTTTCATTTTCAGACATTGGGCTCAGCTCCTTATGACTTTACAGTCCCAATGAACCAAGTAGCTCAGCTAATGTGAAGCTTCTGTTTGATTGATGGTGCCCATCACGACATCATTCTGGTTAGATATATCTCACTTTCCTATTGTAACTATGCAAGTGTATAAATTAACATGAAATCTCTATTTGATGGGTGGTGCTGGCAGCATCTTGGCTGGATATACTCTATATCTACATTTTTAGTTAATTCCAGTACTGATACTTTGTTATAACAATTTCTCAACTGGTATCAGAAATTTATTTTAAAATTCAACACAGCTGGAAAACATGGAAGTGGGCTGGTAGTAAGAAAGTTGATTCATTATGCTTGTTTAGTCCCCTTCCCCACTCCCAATTTACACTATCCATACCTCTCAAACCTTTAAACAGTCAAAATAGAGATGTTTTCTGAAAGCTGGGCATTGGTCTGGCTAAATTGTGTACTATTATATAAGGCTTCTTATATGGCTGTTCCTTTTGTTACAAGCAATGTTGACCATTATATAGATCATTCTGGAAGTATATAGAGCTATACATAAATGTTCAATAAATTTTGGTGATTTATGTGGAAGTTACCATGGGCATAAGGCAATACAATGCTGAGGGTAAAGATGCAGCCTTTGGAATTATATAGGCTTTGGAATGATTTGGGGTGTGTGTGTGTGTGTGTGGTTATTATATGGATAGATTTAGAGAAATAGTGATACAATAAACTGAATGTGAACACTTTAATTTTCTGTTAACTTGGCTTCAGTCTACCAGGATGTCTGATTCTCCAAATTTATATTAGTTTTCCAACCCATCAGATGACTCCTGCATAAAGAACAAAGCCTAATAAATACATAAATAATAATGTTATTCATGCCATAAAATTGAATAACTGGCTTTCAGAAAACTCAACTTTAGTAATATAGTTGACTTTGTTAGTGAATCTGTAATTGAACACAGTTGCAGCTTTGATTTTCCAGCTAATGCAAAGACATAGTGTGCCATTTCATACTGTGTAGCTACATAAAATTTCTCATGTCATCTGATGTGCAATCAAAAAAATTGTATTCAAAGAAATAACGGTCTTACTTTCATTCATCATTCATTCATTCATTCATTCATTCATTCATTAACAGGCATTTATATTCTCACAACTGTAGAGATATGTGGTATTTCAAGTAATAAAGAGTCAGTGTATCTTAATCAGTCCTCCTCCATATGCACACCATGCTTTCTTAGTGCCATTCAGGGCTGAGAAGAGAGGATGGGCAAAATGCCTAGGACTTTGGGCTTTTCAGTCCTGGATAATAAAAAGGAAAACAATATATTCCAAAATCAATGTTGATTTCTCAGCACAACAGAAAATGACTATAATGTCTGTTGTTCAGTTTAGCGAAGGGGACTCATTCATATTACCTTGACTTGGTGCCAACCTTCAATTGTCCTGATACCACTTTAGAAGGCAGAACAAGATATGAGATGGTGGTGGAACATGTACTCCTATCTTGATACTGCCTCACTGACTATAGAGATATTATTGTCATCAGACTAATATTGGCAGAGGATTAGTAGAGATACCAGAAACATGAGGTTCTTAGTGGGTGTAATGGCCACAGGAGATTGGTAATATGTTGCTCATATCAGACATGTTTCATCTAATTACCTATTAACTATGATGGCAAAAACTAAAAATAATAAATAAATCTGTGATTAATTTTGCACCAATCAGAGATAATGATTAATCACTAAAAGCTGAATAAAGCAGTGTAGTGTTAGCCACCAATCAGGTGGCTGATAAATAATGAGGGAACCAATCTAGTCTTCCTGGAAAGAAAGTTGTGCAAGTGGGACACTAACCATTTTAGAAGTGGGGACATGGCAGGCCTGATATTAGGATCACAAGATCGTTTTGGACAAGTCCATTTGGGATTCAGAACACATTTTTGTAAATACTATATGTTTTTTCATATATAAAGATCAGATCTTAAACATCAGGTATTGCATGTCTGAGGATGTTCTGGGCCTTGTTTGTCTATTCAAGATCATAAGGCCATTTTGGCTCTTCCAAGATCTCAAAAGACCACTTCTGCAGCTACCATTTGGGACATCAAGAAGTACAAATTCATCATATCCTCTCATTTGGAGAGTGACATTTGTACCTTTTCTCTACTGTTTCAGGAAGAGAGGGATGAAAGAGCATATAAAATAAACCTTTATCTCTTAGACTTCTGATCACTTATCTTACAAGAAGGGATAAATCAGAAAGGTCAGGTTCGTGTCACACTTCACTTAAAGTTGCATGATATTTACATGAGAATGAACACACTCGTTTGGACTTTTTATTATTAGAATTCATTGATATATACATACATATACCTTCCTTTCACAGAGAATCACTGACATAGCATGGCAGCTTCGTTATAATCCATAACATTGCATGTAAGGCATTATTCCATTATGTTGTATATAAGACTTATATTAAGTCATATAGCCATCACATCATATTTATCAGGGTATTCTTAGGGACTTCATCTCTCTATTCACCTCTTCAGCAGGTGGGCCCTTAGTATCCATTGGGGTTTGGTTCCACGACTGCACCTGGATACCAACATCAATGGATGCTCCATTCCCATTATATACAATGGGGTAGTAAAATGGTGTTCCTTATGTAAACTAGCAAAATCAAGGTTTATACATTTTTTAAATGTTTCAAATCTGTGAATAAAAACTCAATGGCTATGGAGGAATGACTTTACCAGCCTTCTAAGCCAGTTGACATGTAACATTATAATTATATCATCATAATTGAGTTCTCCCTAATCATATAATTTTCTATAGTGCCTGCTAAGTCATTAAACAGACAATTCCTAAAGGATTTTACGTATTCATAATCTTGTCCTTTATCATACTTTAGATATTTTACACTTAACCAGTTATCAATGGCAATCTCATCTGTTTCAGGAATTTTACAACTCTGACAGGCATTTGTGTACCACAGGCATTCAGCAGTTAAACTTTAAGCACTTGTTAAGCAAGGCTTAACATGTTAGCATATATAGAATCATAGAATTATAGAGTTGGAAGAGACTACAAGGGCCATCCAGTCCAACCCCTTGCCATGCAGAGACACACAATCATAGCACCCGCAGCAAATGGCCATCCAGTCACTGTTTAAAGATCTCCAAAGAAGGAGACTCCACCACACTCCGAGGGAGAGTATTCCATTGTTAAACAACACTTACTATCAGGAAGTTTTTCCTAATGCTGAGGTGAAATCTCTTTTCCTGTAGTTTGAATCCATTGCTCTGGGTCCTATTCTCTGGAGCAGCAGAAAACAAGCTTGCTCCAGCCTCAATATCACAGCCCTTCAAGTACTTAATCAGAGCTATCATATCATCTCTTAACCTTTTCTTCTCCAGGCTAAACATACCCAGTCCTTGAGTCTCTCCTCAGAAAATATGGTTAACAGACCCATCACAATTTTGGTCACCCTCTTCTGGACACACTTCAACTTGTCAACATCCTTTTTCTCCTAGCCTTACCAGAATCAGCATTTTAGGGTGCCATGTGAGGGCTTATCAGGATCTTTTCTCAAGAAGGCTACATGTGTCCTTCCTTCCCACCATGGAGACCTCCTCAGCAGCCTCATTTGTGGTTCTGACCTATCCCTTTTATTTTCTCTTAACATTCATACAGAGCATTGCTTCTCCAATCAGAACTTTAGATCTTATCTTTTTGCTTGGTACTGTAGAATCTAGTGCATACCACACTTTTAGAATACACCTCTACTACTTGTCATCAGGTGTCTATAATGTACTAACTCACAGAGTGACCTGAAGTCATTCTTTGTGATTTTTAATTTGCATTATTTAAAGAAACATCTATAAGCATTTCCCTTCTTTCATTAAAAAACAGAAAACAGGCAGATATTGGCACAGATTGTAGGCTTTTTATTCTGCTATCATTAGGTTTCTACTAGGTTAAATGTCCTTATTCAATTATATATAAACATTTTAATAGTATATGCACATGCTGAGGAGTGGCCAACTAACATTTGTCTGGCCTGTTGTGATAATCTGGCAGAAGGGAATTTTTTTTAATAACCCACAAAATGGGGATATAAGGACAGGAAAAACAGTGTGTGTGTGAGAGAGAGAGGATTTTGAATTATCAAAGGTGTTCAGGATCTCCACTGAGCCCCCTAAAGGCTTCAGCTTTCTTCATTCCTACCCCAGTGTACTGTGTAAGGCAGCCATGGGTTAACAGTGCTTATTTTTCTGTTGCTTATTCCTTATACTGTTGAAAAATCTAGCTTTAATGATCATAACAGCTAAACTATCACACACTCTGCTTCTAATCTCCATTTGTTTCTTATATTTTCCAAAGGCCTTGGAAGATCTTGGAAGTGTGTGTGCGTGCGTATTTATTTTGCAATATCTGGCCATTCTCAATTACAATGAATTTTTGTATCTGTATCTCTGTACATATACATGTACATATGATGTTGCCATTGTAGAAACTGCTGCTGGCAGCCAGTGATACTGCTTGAAATGGCCAGAACATCCCATTGTTCTATTCTAATTCTGATCCAGTGATTTACATATTTGTTGCTTATAATGAAATACTTCCAAGCATTTGTTAATTCATAAGCTAATGAAAGCATATTAAATATTAGTGAATTTTCAAGGTGCTTACATAATAATATGTGTGCAGTCACACAAATCTAAATGCCAAAAATCCAATTGGGATAGCATTGCTCTTTAACAATTTTGATTTATTTTTAGCCAGGGCATTAGTGCATTAGTATTTGTCTGCACTGAATAGAAAGTATAAAATATAGATATAATACTAGAGACAAAGATTTGCTTGTAAAGAAAATTTTATAAGGATATTTTGTGAATTGTATTATGTATTGTGACTAATGCTCTTTAAAGTCACACTAGATATGCCTTCCTGTTTAGTTCCACTGAACAATTAGTAACAAGCATAGTGTTAAATATTTGAAATTTTAAATCCAGGGATGAACTATGAGTTTGAAACGCTTACTCAAAAAAGTACTTTGGTTAAACATGAACTGGTTGAAAATCCAAACCCTTTGTCAGATACAATGAATGATTGTGGGGGGGGGGGGGGGGGAGAGAAATACAAAAAAGGGGAAAAAGAGGATCCCAACAATTATTGTCCAGTTAGTCTGACATCAATTCCAGGAAAGATTCTAGAGCAGCTCATTAAGCAGAGAGTCTGTGAACATTTAGAAGCCAATGCCATCATCACAAAAAGTCAACATGGGTTTCAGAGAAACAAGTCATTCCAGATTAATATGATGTCTTTTTTTTTTATATATATATAAAATTACCAGCTTGGTAGATGAAGGGAATGCTGTGGATATAGTATATCTTGCTTTCAGTAAGGCCTTTACAAGGTTCCCATGATATTCTTGCAAACAAGCTTGTAGAATGTGGGCTAGACAAGGCAACTGTTAAATGGATTTGTAATTGGTTGACCGACTGAACCCAAAGGGTGCTCAACAATGGCTCCTTTTCATCCTGGAGAGAAGTGACCAGTGGGGCCCCACAGGGCTCTGTCCTGGGCCCAGTGCTATTCAACATCTTTATCAATGACTTGGATATCAGAATTGGGAGCATACTTATCAAATTTGTGGATGACACTAAACTAGGAAGAGTAGCTAATACCCCAGAGGACAGGATCAAAATTCAAAATGACCTGAATAGACTAAAAAGCTGGGCCAAAGCTAACAAAATGAAATTCAACACAGAGAAATGTAAGGTCCTGCACTTAGGGCAGAAAAACGAAATGCACAGATATAGGATGGGGGACACCTGGCTGAATGAAACTACATGCGAAAGAGATCGAGGAGTCCAAGTAGACGATAAGTTGAACATGAGTCAGCAGTGCGATGTGGCAGCTAAAAAGGCCAATGCAATTTTAGGCTGCATCAATAGTGCAACTATAGTGTCTAGGTCCAGGGAAGTAATAGTGCCACTCTACTCTGCCTTGGTCAGGCCCCTCCTGGAATACTGTGTCCAGTTCTGGGCACCACAATTCAAAAAAAAAAAAAAAGATGTGGAGAAACTGGAGCATGTCCAAAGGAGGGCAACTAAGATGGTGAGGGGCCTGGAAACCATGCCCTATGAGGAGCGACTTAGGGAGCTGGGGATGTTTAGCCTGGAGAAGAGAAGGTTAAAAGGTGATATGATAGCTCTGTTTAAATATTTGAAGGGATGTCATATTGAGGAGGGAGTAAGCTTATTTTCTGCTGCTCCAGAGACTAGAACGTGGGTGCAAACTGCAGGAAAAGAGATTCCACCTCAACATTAGGAGGAACTTCCTGACAGTAAGGGCTGTTCGACAGTGGAACACACTCCCTCGGAGTGTAGTACAGTCACCTTCCTTGGTGGTCTTTAAGCAGAGACTGGATGGCCATCTGTCAGGGATGCTTTGATGGAGAGTTCCTGCATGGCAGGGGGTTGGACTGGATGGACTTTGTGGTCTCTTGCAACTCTATGATTCTATGATTCTACAAATCCATTGATAGCAAACGACGCTCCAGAGGAAAAACAAAATATGTCTGTTTTCCTGATATCTGTGAGAAGGAGGAAATTAGTATTGTACATGTATATGTCTGTGCATACATGTATCTATATATGTTTATGTGTGTATGTACAGAGTGAGAGAGAGAGAGAGGCAGACACACACACGTAGAGTTGTAAGTGTTTACTAAGTTTCTACTCTTAAGTAGGAATGAGCTATTTCAGCCATTTTATTCCCACTGTAAGAAACTCACAACTTTTTCAAAGACTATTCACAATTCAGGATTTATCTGCACGACATTTGCACAGCATATTCATGTGAATGTTATGCAGAATAAGCCACGAACGTCAACAATTCTAATTCATCCAGGAATCTTTTATCATAGTTTCTCAATGTTTGGAAAACTTATTTTGGATAGGATGGCCCTTGCTGTCTCTTCCAACTCTATGATTCTATGGGGGCATGAAAGTATGACATGAAGTTGCCTTTTTCTTAATGCTTAGCAGCTGCACCGCAACCTTTAGATGGAGCTGCGCTGTTCCGCAGTTTTTAAAAAAGAAGCTGGGAAAACCAGCACCCTTTTAAAGGCGCTTCTTCTCCCCTAAAATGCAAAAAAGCGTTTTCATGGCACACTTTCCCTTTTTCTCATCTAAAGGCTAGACTTTCATGCAGCCATGAACACACTTCTTTTTGCCAATCTAGATCAGGTATATGATTCTATGACCATATTTTCAAATATTTTCCCATCATAATACACAGAGAAAGGGGGGAGGGGGATTAAGTTCCTACATTCTTCTTTCCTGGACCATATTTTGAGCATCACACACACACACACACACACAAATAGATGACTCCTGTGCATCATAATTTTCAAACTTGCTATACTATGATGTTTCCCAGGCACAGGCCACAATCCTCTAGCTTTAATTTTAACATTACTCAGTTCTTTCTCTGTTTGTTTGGTATATTCAATTGATATTTTCTCAGTCTTCAATTTTTAAAAATTTGTTTTATGGGGGGGGGGGAACTATCAAGAATTTTCATGTTTTACCAAATAAAAATAAGTTTTTGTCCAGTGTTTTTCATTAGCTTATTCTTCTTTTTTAAAATACACCTTGGAGTTTATCAAACGATGGAATTTGGGGGTGTAATGCAATGGCAATCCGAACACAATCATGGGGTTTCACATTATTGTGAATGAGTGCATCCCACGTAATTTCGGGCAATGGGAAGTCATTCCAAACGCAATCATGGGGTTTCATGTAATTGCGTATTAGAGTATCTCATGCAATTTTGGGCAATGGAGAGGTCATTTTCAGGAAATGGGAAGTCATTCTGAATGCATTCCAAATGCAATCAGATTTCACGTAAATTTGCTGAACTAGCGAATTCACATAATTGTGAATTGGCTCCATTCGCAATTGAGAGAAATTCCTCCCATGTGATAAACTCTCTTATTTTGTTATACTTCATTTGGGGGAAAAAAAACCTCCATATTTTTATAATACCTCTTGTGAGAACCATGTCCATGTTTTAAAAATAAATGAATTTTTAATAATAATAACAATAATAATGCTTAACTACCATTTGATATTATATCATAGAGCTTGCTTGAGTCTCAGGCTTGCACTGCTTCCTCTTCTGCAAAGAGACTGGCTGCAAAAAAATTAGAAGTATTTTTCTTAACACCAGCCATTGCTTATTATTGTAACAAGTCAACAAACAAATGAAGAAACCATTTCTGGGGTCAACAGTGGTTTATTAGAAAGCCACATTGCAATTTCTACATTGGAAGAAAATGTAGTTTTTAACTGGCCACATTTTGTCTCTCCCTTCCTCCCCCAATCTGGGGTCCCACTCTTGGGGAAAGATGGCATATAAGATAGATAGGTAGGTAGATAGATAGATAGATAGATAGATGTTGTTGCTTGTGTTAACATAAAAGCAAATAGTTATAATTTGCTTCTTACAGTCAAATAAAATGCTCATAATTTGTTCTTTGTAACAATGCCAGAAGAAGAGAGGAGTGGGAAATGGAAGTATAAGAGAATGCTATAATCTAAATCCTATGGAGTTCTGTGTTATAATCCAAATCTTGTAGAGTCAAGTCCTAAATTAAGATGGACTTCCCTTCATTTTTTAGAAAAAAATATAAATTGAGTTTTCAGTTATATGAATAGTAGGATTTTTTTTTCCCTACAGGCACTCTTTGATCCATTTCACAACTTCATAGATTCCCCTCCTGGTTTTCAATATGACATGGAATTTTTCCCCATTATATTGAATATGTGTCTTTCCTTCAAAGTTACAGTGATTTATAAATATCTTGGAATAAGAAAAGAAATGAGCTTACTATAGCACTGTGATATTGGTTGTGGTGGTGCATATGTCTGGGTTAACAATTTGTAAACATTGACATATTTGCATGATTGTTGCTGGCAGAAGATATCACTGTCACTGTGATTAGAACTCATTGTTGCTAAATCTATCCATCTACAAAACCCAAGATAAATCATTTTAAAAATAGTCCGTTTATCTCCTGATATGTTTCTTCCAGATGGGTAGGAGGAGAAAAAGAGAAGCTCAATTTAAAATATAAATTGAACTGCATGCAGACACAAATGACTACAACAACAAAAATATACTTTGGGAATGTGGTTGTATTATAATAATATTTACAGCACAAAGTAGTCTTGACATGAGACTAGGGACACTTAACATGGAAAAGACTGATATGGCCCTGGATTTCAAGAACTGCTGGATATAACGAACTGTTGCTTTTCTAAATTGGATTCCAAGAACTGTTGTTGTTTTCTCACTCCTACTACCTAACCAACTATACATATGTAGAGGGATGAGTGATTAGGAATGCACATCATCCTATTGACTAACATATCTGCATATTTGGTCACTTGACTACAGGTTACATTATCCTTTGGGGATCACAGAGGCTGACATATTAAATGTCTGTTATCTTGTCCTAATTGTCCTTAAATTTCTGCCCAACATTTTCATGTTCTCATGGAAATATATGACTTTTCAAATAAGTATAGAACAAGATGTAGTGCCAAAAGATGATACTCCTAGGGTGGCTGGCACACAACAAGCTCCTGGGGTAGAGGAGGTTACAACTTGAATAGTTCTGTGGCTTATGACACAACTATACTCAAGCTAAAATGATGTTCAGCTTTTGATGTGCTCAAAGCCAAAAGGAAAGTCTCAAGCTCCACAACACATAATATATGTGTGTGGAACAAAATGGAACATTGCAATATTTAGGGTGACAAAGCTAAAGTGAACAGAATTGGGACGTTTTGAGTCAGATAATTACACACTGTTTTACTTAGAATGAAAATCTATGAATGTGAGAATTATTCTGGATGCTGTCTCAGTAATCTACAAAATCACTTTGAGAGTTCATCGAGGTCCCTATGGAATCACACTGTCTGATGGTATCCAAGATATACATGGGTAGCTTTGACCTCTGCTTCTGTAAAAATGAAGGTCTACATGTATGTGATGAAATGAACTATGAAGTTCATAGTTTAGCAACATAATTGCTAATATATTTATGCAAGTATTTCTTCACACAGCATCAGATAGACTCATGATGTAATTGACATATTCTTTGTGAAAATAAATAAATGTGTGGCTTTATCATTCAGTAGCAATATTAAATTTTCTTTTGCAGTGCTAGTTAACTTGTGTCTTTACACAAGTGAGCTATTTTTAGCTCTTTCCCTGTGTTCATCTGCTGGAGAATTAGCCTTTTAGCAATTAAACTCCTTCTGCTTGTTATTTTTTTTCTTTAGTTTATAGATGAGCTGTGCATATTTTAAGTTTCCAAGGACAAAGAATAATGTGGACCATTGAATAAGTCTATGTTTATTGTCATCTTACTTCATTTTGTTAGTTCTAGGAAGAGAATAACAAAGATAACAAAGATTAATGTTTAAAAGTGCTGTATATTTCTCTCCAAATTGAAAAGTTGTTGGTCTAAATAAACAGTTTCAGTTCATTATAGTTGAAATGTAGATTAGACTCTTCAGCTCTGTCTCTAACCCTTTCATTCTCAAGAAGGAGACTATGAAATGAATGAGATTTCACTCATCTAAGCAGAGGGCTTTGAGTATTTAATTTCTTAGAAGTCTGGGTCTGTATGACTATAATACTTTATGAAGTTGGCAGTGTTGCAATATTAGGGTTGTCACATTGTTCTTTTTGGAAAGGTATCTCACCTTTAAGAGTAAAATAACAGACTGGTACAACATAGAATTCTCTGTGCTAGGAACAACAGTGTCTCTACAATTTGCCTAGTGCATTTCGTAGACAATTTTATTCAGTTTGGCTTTGATGAAAAGTTAAAGAAGTTTCTTCAAAAATAGGAAAGATTTTTTTAAAAAATAAAAATGTACTGGGAATCAGATTAATAGATTTGTTCTTCAGTAGTTGTAACCTATTCAGGAGGCCACAAAGTTGAAGGAAGAGAGCAGATTGGTAGACTGAAAAGTCTTTGTTATGCCCTATTTGACCTAGAAACTCATGAACTGATGGCAGGCAAAGAACCCCCTTGATCCTTATTTGAATTTGTAAAAGTTCTTCCTTAATCTCTTTTGTTATTTTCTTTTGATCTTGAAAATATGGAAGACAAGAAGCATTACTTTCACAATATTCCCTGTATATGTTTTTAGCAGGATCTTTTTTAGACTAATGTTGGCTTGAGTACAAACCAAGCTAATTAGAGTTGAGTTTTCTTGAAATCAATGTGAAAAGTTAAGACATGTCTAAGTGTGCCTGGCTTAGTCTGATGACTTGTTATTTTCCTTCTGATGCCAGTGTTAGACCCAGTTGATAAAAGTTTGATTTCTGTTTCTACACCAGACGTACTTATACTTATCTACAGAACAAATAATTGATCAGAGGGTTATGTGATGGGAAGTAAGGGCTGCCCACATCAGCCAAAATGTTGTTGTTCCCCAGCCTTGTGTAGTCTTGTTTGGATGATTCAGGCCATTAGCTCTGGGCCAGTATGGGCCTGGACCAAGTAGACCTGATGTGGATCTGGTGAATCTAGCCCAATACCAGGGCAAAGAGGTCTTAATGGCATGCTGTTTGCTGTGGTTTGGTGGAAACACCATGGTGAACCTCAGCATAAACAGCCCTGCACACCCCTTACCTTACTCAGCTGTTGCTGCTAGTGAGAAGTGTACCATTGCTGCATCTGAAATGGAAACAGGGTGCCTTCCTGCAATCACGTGGCCAGATGCCCCATTTCCCCATTAGATGCAGTGGCAGGGGTCTTCTGACTAGTGACAAATGCTAAGCAAGATAATGGGTTTGTGGTGGTAGCAAGTGCACAGCATGAAAACAGATAGGTGTGTAAACACCCACCTGTCCCTGCACCAGCCTAGGGACTTTTCAGATTGGGACTCCAACCAGACTAGCAGGGTTTTGGCCCATTCGATCTTAGTCCATCTGTTCAGGGCCATAGAGTAAATATAGAGAAGTGTATGGGTATGGTACAAACAATTAAGAACAATGTTTTAATTTATGTATTTACTTATAAATAAGCTGCCTTAAATCCCTGTACCAGGAGGAAGGTGAGATATAAAACAACAATGACAGCAACAACAATAATATTTAAATTGGACTGGTGAGAAATCTGTGATCTAAATCATTAACAGTGAATATAAATTTTGGTGTCTTGCTTATCCCCTGAGCATACTGAACATTTGGTGGAGAAGGTTCAGCCAATTAAAACTCCTTAAAGCCTCAACTGGATTCACCATCTCACTGATATCGGAGCTTGGAGCCATACTTCTTCTGTCCTAGTATATCAATATTCTTCCCTGCTCTTCCTTCATTCTAATCTATTTAGGTGGAATATTTATTTCTGTTATTTAGCCATTCTATGGCTTTACCTTTAGGGTTTCAAAATTTTTGCCTTCCTCAGAATTCTTCAATTATACTATCTGAGAAGAAACATCACAGTTTTATTTTGGCAATAAGGAGCGATTCGTTGTGGCCATTGCGGGGGCCACAGTCTATTAATACCCGGTGACTAGGATGTCTCGCAATTCGTTGTGAAGCAGTGCAGTTGCCTAACTGTGCAACAGGGCGGAGCTTGGCATCCTATGTTTGCCCCTGCTACCAAGCGTACATCAACCAACCAGGGTGTTGCTGATGTCCAGATCCAGACCTTATGCTTTGGGCCAACCCTACGGTTTTTTGTTGTTCTGCATGTGTGGAATAGTTAATAAAGTTGTGGCCTTTTTTCCTCCAACCAGTTTTCTGTGTTTATTGGGGGGGCCTGACCTGCACGGCAAAGTTCTTGTTGTTTGAAATACTGAAGACTCATTCATTGATCTGTGGGGCAGTTACTGGCACTCTGGTGTTCTCCAGATGTGTTGGGTTACAACCCCTATAATTCCACAGTTAAGTGTGAATTGTGGGAATTTGTAGTCTAGTGCATCTGTAAAACACTGGGGTGAGGATAGTTGGGCTAGAATGAAGCTGAGTGCTCAAGAGGAGCACAGTCAAAACTGAAGTCATCTACATTTAAATTTCTACTATCTGCAATGTACAGTGTTCCTGTACAGTGCTCATATCAAAATATATCAAAGTACATTGTGTCATGGCATTCTTCCATCTGCATCTGTGAATTTATCCTTAAATCTTTGATATTATTTGGGATTTTATATAATTGCATCTTGGCTGTTTGCCTCTTTCTTACTGGAGATGTTAATGGGTAGAGCACTGAGACCAATGCACAAAATTTGAGTGACTGGAAGTGCATTAAACGGGCTGTAAAATAAGTGCTACAACAATAAATGCAAAGAATAGCTCTGTCCCATTGATATATTACAATGAAACTACATCTATGGTGATTTGCATATTTCATTTATAAGATCTTAAAAATACTTAAAACAGTTTTAAGAAGAGGCATTGAGCTTTTAAACACCTGCATTTTAAATGTTAATCAGAGGCATTATATTCTTTTTATATGTAAAAAAGGATTCACAGAATATGATATGTAGTATTTTAATCTTTAAATTTCAATACATATTATTACTTCTGTCACATCTTTCATAGCTACAAGGGTGGGTCACACTTTTTATATTAGGAGGGGGGGGGAAAGAAAGATGAAAGAAGATTAAAAATACCTAAAGCTCTAATGCAGTTACAGAAAAAGGCACTTCATAGGCATGAATATGTCTTAAACTCAGATTATCTGAAAGGCTGCATCTCCCTGCATGAGGCTACTTGATCTTTATGGGAAAGATTCCTCTCACTCCCACAATCATCACAGGTGTATCTAGTGAGGGAAAACCTTTTCAGTGGCTGTTCACAGGCTACAGAAATATCTGCCAGTGGAGAATCTATCTTTTTGCCAGCAAGCAAAGACCTTACTTAAACAGGCCTTCAGCTTCCAGCTTCTCCACACAGTGGCCCTACTATTTCCTTATTCTTCCTTTTGCTGTAGACATATGCCCAAAGGCCATTTTTATTATTCTTAATCTCTCCAGCAAGTCTGAATTCATTCTGTGCTTTAGCTATTCTGACTTTAGCCCTACACGTGCTCACTATTTGTTTGAATTTCAATTTGGTGATTTCCCCATTATTATTTTTTTCATTTTTATACATGTTCTGTTTAAAACTTAGCTCAGTTGAAAGTTCATTAGCCATCCATCCTTGTTTCTTGAGTTTTAAGTGGACTGTTGTTTAATCTTTTAAAATTGGTACTACAGATTGTTTCAGCTCTTTTGTTTTAATTTATAGTCTAAGACACTTGAGAAAAAAGCAGGCTACACTATAAATAAATAAATAAATAAATAATATGTCAGACAATCTGTGGATTGGTGTAGCCCTGCAGTGCTGAGAAAAGTGATGGATTCAAACACTAGGCTGTATTTTCCTCCTTCCCAAGGAGGAAATTTGGACGAACGCATCTAACCAACAAGACTGGTCCCTTTGATACTGTACAATTACAGAACTAGGCTTCTTCAAGACTGGATAACAGACCATGAGAAGATAGCAAGATCCCATAAACATAGCCCCATAGAGTGATATACATGGTCAGTTGCAGGAGAAACCCTTGAGATTCCATGTCCTTTCATTCTATCTGTAGAACCTCCAAAGTATCTGAATATAAAGACTTACCATATATACTCAACTATAAGTCAACCTCATGTATAAGTTGAGGGCAGGTTTTAGCGCCAAAATGATGGATTTTGATATGATGGATAAGTCAAGGGTAAAACTTAGAGGCATGTAATAATGGATCTAAAGGATGAAGGAAAGGAAAATTATGCCAAAGAACTTACAAAATCCCAGCAGGCCTAACTATTTGTGCTCATGCTAAAGGTTGGATGGATGAGGGAGCTGGGGGGGGGGGTCAGTGCTTCCAAGGCAGATTAAACTCTTGCCTTTCACCATACATACATACATACATACAATATGAGTTAAAATACAGCACTTACATTGACCCATGGATAAGTCGACTCAGTTTTTGGGGGGTCAGTTTTTAAACCTAAATTTCTAGACTTTTTCATTAGTATATACAATATCTTAGGAAAGCATATTTACATTATCTGTCCTCAATTTCAAATCATACTGGTGGTTTAGAACAAACTATATTTAAAGGATACCATGTGAACTGGAAACTATCTACCAAAACTATCTTGATATATGATCAAGATGCTTTTGCCCTGTGTTCTGCAGGGAGTAGAGTCTGTAGCTTTGACTGTTTTTCATTGTGGTGAATGGTAGATTTTTTTATAAAAGAAAAAAAACTACAACAAAACTTATGTTAAACTATTTTTTGTGTCTTTGAGAATTTCAGTCTTCTGGATAGGAATGATACTATTTTCTACATTTAATACAAATATGCCTTATTTTTTTTAAGCCAGTATAGTTTATGGGCATATAAAAATGATTTATTCAATATAATACAATATTCTGTGGAATAGTTTTTGCTAAAGTATTTTCTGCTGCATTGTGAAACTTTCAGATGCTCTTAGGCAAAATATATGAAGTGTTATATCTATGTGATATAAAAGGCCATTAGGCATAAATTGTACCTGAGTATCTAGAAGAGTGATCTAGGTACAGCAAAAGCAAGTAATTACTTCATAGGCTGAAGTAGCTTAATCTGTACGCTCACCAAAGGTTTTTTTTTTTTTTTGGTTTGTTTTTTTGTTAAATGAAAATGCCAAAGTTTGAACATGTTTATGTCACTGATTAACTTGTGGTGATACAAATTTTGAAAACTAAACTCTGCAGTCATCTAACATGCATATCTAATCTACAAAGGGCATGTCAGCAGTTATTCAAAGAAACAGAAAAAAAATATCTTACCTTCTATGTGTCTTTTTCCTAGGTAATACTCAGCAAAGGGAATATTGTTTCTGTTTTTATTCATCAGTATCTAGAAATCTCCCCAAAGGAATGATGCTAGCTTAAACCTGACTTTAAAAAACATAACTACACCAAATCAAATTGATCAGATGAAGAAGGCTTCTGCAGGCTTCTACAATATCAGGTATTCAGAGGGTCAAGATACACTGGGGAAAATGTATAAATCTAGATAGTGACTACATAGAGATAAGTTAACAATTACAAATCAAAGCACACTTTCTGTCCTTTTTTTAAAAAAAGCTGATCATTAAAACTTTTGGATACCCCCTTGTAGTTCTGTAGCTTTTAAATAAAGGATATTGCAAATGGACAGTCCTGACACACAAAAATACTGTCCTCCTGTACATCTCATAGCTACCTTGATTCCTAGTTTTTGTTTTTTTGTTTTTTGAGAGGGGGGAGGCAAGGTACAAGTAAAGTTCACCATAACCACCATTATCAACTCAGCCCTGGAACTGAGAATGAGGCAGTAGAACAAGATAAAATGGAGTCATCACTTGAACAGTATAATACACTCCCATCTCTACCCAGTAGGTCCACTGTGCATCTAAAAGAGTAATTGAACATTTATAGCTACACTGAAAAACTAGTGGTTATCTCTTATTTAGTTATGTAGTAATATAGTTATATCTTTCTAAGAGAGAGAAAATTAATTACAAGTTTTGGTAACTGGTTAATTCCAAATCATATGTTACAAGATAGGATATATCTTATATGATACATGGAGCGTATAGGGGTTTATGTACATTTTAAAACACCGGACAATATTTCAACCAAATCAGTCCTGGATTCTAGGATGATAATGCTAAACCCTTGTATTTATTGCACTGATAAACATTTTTAAATATTTGGGTCCTGCAGCCCTATTTTGGTTTCTCCTCCACACCTGCAATCAGTCAAGGGGCTTTTTCTCCTCAATGTGCCGAGAGTTGGACTGGATGGCTTTTGTAGTCTCTTCCATATGATTCTAAGAATTTTGTTTCACTTTGTCATGAATCTGTCAATATGTGCAAATTGCTTCTCATTTGGGATAGAAATGTCAGAGTACTGAGTACAGAGCACCCTGGGCCAAAAAAATGTCAGAGATGTGGACACAGCCTGGAACTGGGGAAAGGGTAACAAGGTCACCAAAGTTCAGGTGTCAGACATCATAAATCAGCATTTGGAGATACCTGAGTCACAGAAAGCTGATGATATAGTCACAGGAGGTGAAACCAGCAGGCTTCAATTTTGCAATGTCACAGCTGTCAGATGACAGGAAACTGGGTGACATCCCAGGATGGGGAAGGACTCCAAACCCCAAGAGGGGATGTGTATATAAGAGAGTGAGCTGAATGCTCTGCATGGTGGTGTTTGTATATGGGAGTCTGGCAAAGCACTTTGATAGCCTGTTTGTATATATCAGAACTGAAAGATTAAAGTCCTCTTTTGTGAGAACTCAGCTGTTCAGCAGTTATCTGGCTGGCAGCTTCTGTGTGGAAAGATGTTTCCTTTGCAACCTGCACAAGAGCTACACAGCAGAGACCTTCCAGTGGCATTCCTGTTTCATGTGCATGTCTTCTGCATGTTTGCATGTTTGATCCTGATAGTACTTGCCCCAACAAGAAAGAACTTCAATATTCAAAAAATTGAATGTGAGTTAAGAAAAACAGATAATTCATCATGCCTATAAACTAGAAGGAGATTATAACACAAGGGCTATTTACACTTTAATAATGCTATTCAAACATTATTTAGCAAGAACGATACAATAGTGAAATTGCAATACTTACTTTCACTTGGTGTCACAGTAACAAGGCATTAATGATTCATGAACAGTAAAATAGTGCTTTTACATTCTGCGTGTCAAAAGAAGGGATGTGATCACAGAGAGAAAAATGGGTAATCTCTCACCATTAAGGATCTCTCCTGTGACTCACAAGTGTTACACAGGAAATAATTCTGCTGAACGGCATACGGGGGATTCAAGGTATTTCTGGAAGGTTTAATGATGGATTCTCACTGGTGCTATTGAAATGTGATTGCTTTCACACATTCATGATAATATCATAGAATCAGTGAATCACAGAGTTGGAAGAGAACACAAAGGCCATCCAGTCCAATCCCCTGCCATGCAGGAACTCCCAATCAAGGCATACCCGACAGATGGCCACCCAGCCTCTGTTTAAAGACCTCCAAGGAAAGAGACCCTGCCACTCTCCGAGGGAGTGTGTTCCGCTATTAAACAGTCCTTACTGTCAGGAAATTCTTCCTAATGTTGAGGTGGAATCTCTTTTCCTGGAGCTTGCATTCATTGTTCCGGTTCATGTTCTCTGGAGCTGCAGAAAACAAGCTTGCTCCCTCCTCAATATGACATCCCTTCAAGTATTTAAACAGGGCTATCATATCACCTCTTAACCTTCTCTTCTCCAGGCTAAACATCCCCAGCTCCCTAAGTCGTTCCTCATAGGGCATGGTTTCCAGACCCTTCACCATTTTAGTCGCCCTCCTTTGGACCTGCTCCAGTTTCTCCACATCCTTTTTGCATTGTGGTGCCCAGAACTGGACACAGTATTGTGATAGCTCTAATGAAGTGGCAAGCAATTAACCCTTTTTGGCAAGCAATTAACACTTTTTTGTCATAAATGAGAAGTTGCACGAGCACAACACTTCAATGATGGGACAAGTACAGTATGTGCATGGCGTCATGTGAAAATCTTCCTGCATTTGCACAAACATGATGAGAACATAGCACTTTTCTCACATTTCTTATTCCCATGTGATAATCTCCTAAATTAATGAATAAGCACAGGAACTATATTTTTATCTCTAAATAAAGTCAAAAGGACAGGGGTGGTGGTGGTATGTGGATTGGCTAACACATACTGAACACAGTGAGCCCTTGGAACCTGCTGGAGTTTGGTTCCAGGATTTCCTATGGATACTAAAATCTGTGGATGCACAAGTCCCATTATATACAATGGCATAATAAAATTCTGTCCCATTTATAAAATGGCAATATCAAGTTTGGCTTTTGCAATTAAAAAAAAATATTTTGACCCATGAATAGTTCCATCCATGGACATAGAATCCATAGATACACAGGGCTGACTGTATTAGAATAACCTGATTTCAAGTTGTTGTTGTTGTTATGCCAACAACTACTCTGAGAGAGAAATAATAATAATAATAATAATAATAATAATAAATTATTTATATGCTGCCCCATCTACACTCAGGCAATTGGGGAGACTTGTTGCTGTTGGTATTACATGCAAAGAAAAGGCTTTTTGCTGTTGCTATTACATGCAAAGCTGATCTCTATGGAGCATGGTCCATTAGAGCATGTGATGTACTATCTCCTCCCACAATTCATGCTCTTTCCAGTCAGCTATGATCTGTGTTCTTAACTGTGAACTGTAAACTTGAAAGGTAGTTAGGAGAATGTGTCCAATTAACAAGAAGGAAACAGACACAGCATCATCATTCCTAGCCCCAGAGGTAGATGAAAGTAACCCTTCCATCTTAACTGCCACCACCGTGGCCTCAGAAAGAGAGAAGAAGAGGCAAGCACAGCTCCTGCATGCCTAATTCAGAGGCAGATGAAAGGGTCTCCCTCCATCTTAACTGCTACCACTCTAGCCTTGAGGGAGAGAAAGGCAAACACAGTTTCACCATGCCTAGCCCCAGAGGCAAATGAAAGGTGCTCACTCTATTCCAACTGTCACCACCCTGGCCTTGGAGGAACGGGAGAACTGGCAGTATAGGCTGGATTTGATCCCCTTCCCCATGACCATTCCCTTCTTCTTTTATGTCATGTCATATTACACTGTAAGCAAGTTGCCATTGTGGCTGAAGAGCAGCATATACGTACTCTAAATAAATGGATAGGAATATGATCGTATGAAGCCTTGCTATCTGTCCTGTTAGGCCTTGTTTTAAAGATTCCTTTGAGTACTATTCCACTCCTAATAGGACTTGGCTGATGTCTGGAGTGAAAGGGGGGCATGAAGGAGAAGGCTGTTATTGCCTTGTGGAAATTAGTCAGCTTGGCACCTAGAAAAATGTCCAAACTGATTTCTGATTAGATAATAGTATTTGATTTCCAGGCCAATAATCTAGTTTCAAGGCCTGTTGTGGGGTGTGGAGATGCTTGAGCAGCACCTGCCTGTTCAATGTATTCCAATATCACAAGATCACATCTGGGCACCTGATGGATAATAGAAAAAAAGTTACACAATGTTCTTACCTAAAAATTATCCTCTAATTTGTCATCAGTTTTCTCCTCCTTCTAATGAATTCATGGAGTGCACGTTGTGCACCGTCCCTTAACAATCCTGATAGGTACCATCACCATTGGCCTATTTGAGGTTTTCTGTTATATCCCCATTTACTATCTGCATACCTGTACCCTGGTTGTGTACCTTATTTTCAAAACACTTCACATCATCTCCATACTTGAGTTATAGTATACTCAAGGGATGCAATGCTTAGCTAATTTTCTTCTTGAAAGAAGCAAAGAGTAATATGAACAATCTTTTTCTTATAGTGAGAAAATCTTCGAAGAAAGTATAATTTCCAAAAACTATTTGCAGCTCAAGACTTATTCTATGTGAGATTTGTATGCATTTTTCCCCGTAGCAACAAATTTGTAATGTGAATTTCGTGTATAAAAAGTCCTGAGTTGCAAAGATTCTTATCAGTCTAGGATTCTTCTCATAAGGGTTGTTCAGTGCTCAAAAAACACATTTTCTGAACATGTTGCATGTTTGAATATTTGTACTAACCTTATGATTGTCCCATTATTTCCCATAGCAGTAGAAAGGGGATAGGCGACCTTTGCATCTTCATCACAATAGCAGCATTTCTCACTTCTGCACTGGAAGTGTTTTTATGAAAGAAACCATTAGCTTCCTACTACAGACAAAGACTGATGTATACTAGTGGACAATTTGGTGATTTTATTGCACTGCCAACCCACTCCCAACTCATGTGCATTCTAAGTAGAACAAGCTTTAGACAATCCCCACTTTCGACCAGACTTTCAGTTGACTTTGGCCTACATCCTGTGCTTTGTGAAACTGCCCGATTCTTCCCAAAACATTACAACATGAGAGTAAAGCTGCCCTCCCTTTCCTTCAACAAGTCCATCCTCCATGCAGGCTGTGCAACATATGAAAAAGGTCTTGTGAGTTAGTGAGTTTGAGGCAGTTGTGCAATGGTAAATCATATGCTTGTTGGCCGTTCCACAAATTGTTGGATTACAGCTGCCAGCATCCTTAAATGTAGGCAATGATCCCACTGGCTGATGGATGCTGCAGTTCAACAAGATGTAGAAAGATACAAAGGGGCTTTCTAGATTGGCAAAAAGAAGTGTGTTCATGTCTGCATGAAACTCTAGCCTTTAGATGAGAAAAAGGGAAAGTGTGTGAAAATGCTTTTTTGCGTTTTAGGGGAGAAGAAGCACCTTTGAAAAGGTGATGGTTTTCCCAGTTTCTTTGTTAAAAACTGTGGAACAGCGCAGCTCCATCTAAAGGCTGTGGTGCAGCTGCTAAGCATTAAGGAAAAGGCAACTTCACGTCACACTTTCCTGCCAATCTAGAAAGCCCCAAAATGTCCAGTCCTGCTCTATACCATGTTTTCCCTCCAGATCTTTATCCTCTTCACAACACATTTTATATTAATTTAGCTTTGTCTTGTTTATGATACTAAACATATTTGAGTTAGAAACAGATATTTAATTTCCTTTGGAGATGCAATTTTTATGCTTTCTGCTATAAACCAAAGATATAAAAAGGTATCATCCATTATTGGATGGTGCAACAGTGGAATCTAGCAAAACAGTGGAATCTAGCAAAAATAGGGAGTAATTCCCCTTTCCCACTGCACCCTCCCTATACATGTGAAAAATACTGGTCTTGAGATCTAGAAGACCCTTTGGGGCCAGTTTTCAAGCAGGTTTGGAGGGTCAGGTGGGAGGAAAGCATTTATGTCATGCTGCTGGTACAGTGGCACAAGTGCTATGTTTGATTTAGGTTTGAGAGAGCTGTAAAATTAAGAGAGAAAATGATTTTGGAAAAAAGCAGTAAGGAGTGATGCCCTATTAGATGCTAATGCTGTTTTCCTTTTTAAAGCAAATATTTCAATTATTCTTGAAGGCCAAATGATGGATGGAAGGATTGTACTTCAGCAATGCAATTCAGCTATATTGGTGGAGAGCTTTCCATGAGCCTGCTTTATTAAAGGCTCTTAAATGCTAAGGAATTTGTGGAATGAAGAGTATGAGCACCATTGAAATCCATTCCATTATAGTATGTCTCTGTGTGGTCTTAACACTACACAACAGGAGATGGGAAACTGTGGGTCACAAGCTGATAGCACATTTATTGTCATATAAAGCAAAAGGAGAAGTTAACTTGAAGCACATTTAATAACTGTTGGATATAAATTAACTGTTGTCATTCCAAAAGCACTTCACTGTCTTTATAGATAGCTTCCTCAACACATCAGTCAACAAGGTAAACAGAATGTTACCACCTGTCAGAACTAGGATAGATAATCATTTAGATAGTATTAATGTCCCATCGGTGATGCATTTATAACTGATGGATGATTAGCATGTTTTATATGAAGAGAGACTTTTTCAGTTTAGTTAGCATATATAATTCTTAGTAGCAACCAAAGAAATAATGTATGATAAATCTAAATAAAAAATAATTCACACTTGAGGTCTAAGATTTTTAGCTATAGGTGTACTAGTAACCAGCAGAGTTATATAGTTAAAAGAAACCACATGCATGTTAGGTCTGAATATGGCTATCAATTAAGATTGTCAGCCATAAATATTCACACTCAAGGCAAACAAGATTGTCAGACTATGAATATTCATACTTAAAGCTCACTAAATCTTCAGCTATCAGAAACTGTCAGAGCAGAACACAATAATTCAATATCATCATTTTATATTTTACTTTCTATAGAATGTGGAACAAGCCAATGTTAAAGTGTAGTTACAGTAACAAAATGGGCTATACCAAATGATTTACAAGCCAATCTTCCTTCCTTCCTTCCTTCCTTCCTTCCTTCCTTCCTTTTTTTTTAAAAAAAACAAAAACAACATTTTTGGTCCATACATTGATAAAAACCAGTATCATTGTTATAGGAGACAACAGGTAGACTTGCAGGTTACTGAAATGAAACCTATTGCTCCAGGACTTTTGACACTTCTGTTTGTTCATTATATGGTAATGGTTTCACCAGTGACAAATGGAAAGTTTGCCCTTCTCTCTCTAGTTACGACATACACAACTTGCCCCACCTTTACAACAGAGGCTGTTTTTAAAGCAAAGGGTTTTTTTTCCCCAGAGTGGGACTAAGGGAAATGTCCTATCTCTACTTAGTGATAACAGATGGTGCTTAGCCAGGAGAGAGACAAGTGAGACATGAGGAATACAGTTGGCCCCCTATATCAGTAAGCTAGTTATCTGTGGCTTTGAGCATCCATGGCTAGCCCTGCCTCGTAACAACAAATTTTATTTTGTTCATGGACCAATATAAAAATAATATTAAAATATATAAATCAGAAACAGAAACAAGGAAATCAGAATTGGTCTCTGCCAACTAACATCAGTTGTTATCTATCATCTGAAAGCTTGTTTTAGATATAATGTAACAAAATTTTCTACCCTAAGTAGTTTGATTTTGACTGTCCAGCAAATAGCTTAGACAAAAAGCATCAGTGTGTCCGGGAAATTTGGTTAAAAGAGGAGTGATCAGCTGATGATAAATGTTCTTATAAAATTGACAGTACAAAAGAACATGAGCTATAATTTCTATTGCTCCAGTATCAACGGACAAAATCGGAGTTCATGAGGGATTTTCCTATATTTCCCTTCCAGTACTGTTGTAGGAAACAAACAGCTTCATTAATATATTGCTTCATACTGCCTAAGGAGTGTCTAAGTGGTTTATCACTGTAAGCTACTTGCCCCCAACAATCTGGGTACTCATTTTAGTGACCTCGGAAGGATGCAAGCCTGAGTTGAGCTTGGGCCCTTTTGCTGGTATTGAACTCGCCACCTTATGGTTTTTGAGTGAGTGGCTGCAGTACAGGCATTTAACCACTGTGCCCGCCACCAGGGCTCAGGAAGAACATTGAATTGGTCTAATGATAACGCTTTCCTGAACGTAGGCACTGTAATGTAATATAAATAAGAGGCAGGATGGAAAACTGACATTTAGTTATTTACAAATGAATAATTAGAAAAGGAAGCAGTTTAAGTCTGTCCTTCAATGTTTAGAATCCTTTGCCTTACAACTGATTTTGCTTCATCTAGATCTACCTTTAGAATGGTATTACTAGAAAGCCCAAAGAGGGTCAGTTTCTTATGGATAGCTGTTACCAAAGAGGATTTATAGTTGTCTACCAAAATTTACTGGAACAGTCCACCAGGGCTATTATGTATTTTTAACCTTAAGTAAAGATGTTTATCTACAAACAGGATTAAATTTTACTGACTCCTGCTTCCCTTCATAACATAGCATTAAAGACACAGTGGGCAACCTGAAATATGCTCCTCAGAAAATTTCTTTGGATTCTTTCAAGTGCAATAATATTGTTGTAAGGTCCTAACTAGGTTCCATGTAACAGTTGGGCTCGAGCTTTAGCCATAAAGAGCTTAATTGCTGCAGGAATGAACTGTGCTCCTTTGGTAAAAAAAATAATGATTTTGAATAGCTGTGGCAGATTTTTGTGCATTCCTAGAAACATAATCTGAATGAACATTTCCCTTCTTGTATACAGGACTTATAATAGCAAGACCCCAATCTTTTGGTATTATAGGAGAATGGTCTATTATTGTAAAAAGAGAAGATAACACAGGAATCCAACAATCCAGATCATTCTTTATTACCTCACAGGTGTCAGCACCGGGTGCTTTCGCAGGTTTAAGTTGTCCAAGAAGATTCCTAATTTCTAAACTGGAAACTGGGGGCCAATGAGGAAGAGATGCTAAATCCAACTCCAGATCTACCTGAAAATTCTCTGTATGAACATACAAATATGCAAAATAGTCTTCCCAAATATTAGAGAGATGGTGCTACTGCCCTCCAAAAAAGGGGAGGGTTATTTGAACTAGCAGCCACTATCAGGTTTTTCTAGGATGCCTGAATATCACTCCTTTTTTTTTCACAGATCAGTTGGTTGTACTGCTTTTTCAACCTCATAAGGTCTAATGCTGAGCATGAAATGGGGTTCGCTCTGTATTGTATAAAGAGGCATTTTAAAGAATTCTAGGCATCACATCACTCTTGGTCAAACCAATTGTGCCATGTTCTTGATTCCTACCGAGCCTCATATATGTCAATGACAGCGCATGTAATCAGCTGCTCCATTACAGAGCTACATAGACTTATACAGACTTGAGATGTTGCAATATTTTGTATCTGTGGTGCAGAAGGGTTAGAAACAAACCCCCATTGGTGCAGAGGGCTGACTGTAGCTGGCAGGCTTAAAGAGGAACTCTGACTGTCACTGAAACACCATTCTTATTTTGCCTTATACATGGATATCCTTGAATTCAATCTAATAGTAAAAAAAGGGTGTTTTCGCTGATAGTAGAGAGATGGGACAGATAAAATCAGAGTTCTTGGTGGCCACTTTAATTTACCTGCATGTTTATGTGAAGTGAGAACCACAAAGAAGGGCATCTTACTGTTTTAGGTACCCCTTTCAACAGTAAAGTTGGTGCCTCTCAACACCAAGGCATGTTTCCCTATATGAGAAAAATACAGATACAGACCCTGTACAGACATATGCACAGAGATACTTTGTTGTCATGAATTGTGTGACCCATATTAGATCATGGCATGGGCCCCAGACCCTCCAGGAGTTGCCTTCCCATGACTTAAGTAGTCATATGCATTAGTAATGTTTAATATAAAAGAAATAAGAATATGGAGGCATTTGGTCTGACCCTGTGCACAGATACAAAGATTACAACTTTCTCAAGTAATCTCTTTGCTCATTTTATTGTTTGAGGGCAAAAGGGTTCATAGAGGTTCTTTGTAATAATGAATGCACATAGTGAATTCCATTCCCTTTAGTAAACCTGAGAGTTTGTGTTCTTATAAGATTCGTTCTAGCACTCAGTAGATGACAGTAACTAAAGAGAAGATGCTTCCAACTTGGTTTAATCAAGCTGTGTGCAATTGAATTGAAATCCAGTAGTCTGAAAGCAGATTTACTCTGCAGTCATGACACATTCATAGATGTACGTGGGCAATACATATTTCTTTATGCTTGGAGGTAGGTTTATCTTTGTGGCTTTTTTTTCATGCAAGAATCCACAGATTTTCAAGCATGCTTTGCCAAAGCAAACTCACATAGGTAATGTGATTGGTTGTGAGGCATAGCTCTGGGAAATGGTCGCTCAAAAACAAAATGTGAACAAAAAAGTACTTCTTTGTGCTCTCAGCTTTTCCAGATCACTGTGCAATATAATATAGGTGATCTCCTTTATTTCTAAGTGCTGTAGGCATTGGCTTAAAAAATGTTTGTGATATTAAAGAACCGGGTCAACAGTACATTAAAGGAATGCTGCTAGGGAGGAGATGCAAGCAGAATAATTTTTTCAATAGTCTTTCTGCATTATTTAGAGCTTCTAGCAGAATTTCACCTAACATGTGACAATGTAACCAAAATGTGATTTATCAAGCATTTTTGTTTCTACTGTGTCTAGTCATAGGTAGTTATAATCTTATATCTGTCTATTAGTAGCCTCACTTGGGTGTGTGAGAAAGGAACTGGCGCTATCAGATTTTTGGGGAGATTTGTGTAGTTTTATACACCAGAGGAAAGACTTGAGCTGCACTTTCAATACTCCATAAATCCATGCAGCTATTGAAAAATCTATCTGATAAAATGCATACATTGTAAATTCCTTGTAGAAGAATGTGCCTGTTTCAAAATATGTATGAAATTTATTTAGTGGGTTCATGAATGCAAACAATGCACACAATTATTTTTTAAAAAAACAACATCATTAAAATGCACAGATAAAAAATTCTCACAAAACCCCCACAGAGGTTGTCCCCATGCACCAAAGAGAATAAGATAAAAACAAAAGCATGGAAGTAGCATAAGACTGGACAGAGATGGGGAATGAAGATACCTGGAGAATAGTTTGTCCAGAAACACATATTCTAACCTTTTTCTACAAATATGTGGACTTCTAAACTGGACAATGATGTCCTTGTACTGATATGAGACACCCTTCATTTTGTCACTAAAAGAATCTAATGGGGCTCCAAGTCCCCTAAACCATAGAGAAATCTGCCCATGCACTGAATTCATCCCCAGGACCTGTCCTCTGGGTACCATAGATACCAACATAATGTGTGTGGCATCTGGACAACAAGTCTTCTCAATTGTGGCATCCTCTATTTAGAATTTCTTCATAAACAAACAAATATACCCATGAAGCAACAATTCTCTTATTCCGTTGGTTTCATCCTCAAAATGTTTTTATCCTTACAGGGATTTGTATGTGTGCTAATTTACTTTTATTTTCAGAATATGTTTTTTATAGTGTTTGTAAACTACCTTAGACAGTTTGCTTAGTAGTGGTTTGTATTCTGTTTAAATAACTCAGGGCTCTTCCAGATTGGCCTAAAGATGTATGAGGTTCTCAATATAGGTCCTTGAGTTTTGTCAGGTTTTGCTGACTGTTGTTACCACTATCCTTTTAAGGCCTATTTGTAGCAATTTCTTCATCTTGCTATTTTAAGTTTTTGTTTTTGTTTTGTTTTGTTTGTTTTTAAAGCACACAACATGGTTTTCTAAGGTGGTCCTATGAGATGACAGGAAAATTTTTAAAGTTATATAATTATATTGCAAAAATGACACTTCATGTATGCCTAGATGCATTATAGCACTATTATTCTAAATAAATAAATAATCTGAAAAGGGAAAACAGAAAAAAAGAAAGAATACTTCTTTGCTATTAAATGTCTCAGAATTAAAAAGCAATCCACTCATGTGTGCAAATAAAATGTTGCAACAGTTGTTGAGAACTGTGAGAAATCTCTCTCTCTCTCTCTCTCTCTCTCTCTCACACACACACACACACACACACACTGAGAGCTGCAGAAACAAAATACTACAACCTCCAGCAATCTCTTGACACCTTTGCCTCACCTGGAAGAGCTTGCCAGTAAGTGGAATAAGCTGAGCCTGCTTAATGCTGATAAACTACTTGGAAATGTCTCCAGGATACCTTATAAAATATGCATGTTGGCACAAATAGCTGACCTGTCCAGGGAAGAGAAATAGAGTGAATCTGAGGAGAAGTTGGTTTCTGTAGCCAGCTGCTCATTACATCACTTATCCTGAAATGAATTGGTGACGCCTAGATCCAGAAAGAAATAGAGGACCCTCCCTCCCTTCCGACTGCCAACACTGTTGCCTTGGAGGGAGAGAAGAACCAGCACTTTGTGTTTGACTTGATCCCCTTCCCCACTGCTATTGCCTTCTCCTTTTGTGCCATTTTTTTAAGATTTTAAGTCTGAGGCTAGGGACCTGTAAAATTAACAGCTTGTAGGCCAGTCTGAGAACCTTTGTAGCTGCACCTTTGTAACAGTGCCATCAATATGAAGAAGACACCCAACTTTACTACCCCTTTTCACCCCAATTCAGCAAATCTAGCAAATGTTGTGATCAGCAAAGGACAGGAGAGACCCTCTTACAGCCGCAGGAGTTTACTGCATACCATGCAGCTGCGGACAAGTCTACATAGGGACCACCAAATGCAGTATTCAAGCATGAATTAAGAAACATGATGGACACTGCAGACTGGGTCAGCCAGGAAAATCAGAAGTAGCAGAAGACACTATAAACCATCCTGGGCATAAAATGCTGTTTGAAAACACTGAAATTCAGGTCCTTGCCAACAACTGTCAGGTTAACATGCACAGGGAAGCTATTGAAATCCAGAAACACCCGGACAACTTCCAGAGAAACCCCCCTTAAAGTAAACAAGTCCTACCAGTCCTGAAAAATACCTGGCTACCAGTCCTGAAAAATACCAAAATCAAGACCCAGCCCATGCAAATGAAAACCACTCAGGGGGAGGTTTCCCAGCAGACAATGTATCATTAATTAAATAGTTACCCTGAGGCCTTGCCATTCAACAACAGAACAATACACAGATTAACATCACAAATCACTTCCCCTCAACTAACAGTATATATACCCCAATCTCTTCCATGGCAGCATTCTCTGAAGATGCCAGCCATAGTTGCTGATGAAACATCAGGGAAAAAAAACTCTTCTAGAACACGGCCTCGTAGCCCCCCAAAACCCCCATACACCCTCAGTGTTGTCCCTTTGTTGGCAGACTAAAACCTTTTTTATTCAAACAGGCTTTTAAAACAGAAATTTTTAAAAGAACTTCCTAGCAGATGTTGTATTGTTTTAACTGAACTGTTTTTAATGAGTTTTTTAAACTTTTTAATTATGTTTTATTCTTTTAAATGGTTAATTGTTTTAATACTGTAGTTTAATTCTTTTTAAATGTTTTTGAATGTTTTAATTGTATTGTTCTTTTAATTATGAGCTAATTTAAAAGAGGGATATAGATGATGATGATGATGATGATGATGCCCCAATGCTACTATATTCAGCATTTATATAACTTTTACTACTGATAGTCCTTAATGACAAGATCAGCTACAGAGTTTCAGGTTAGAAGGAGTAACCTCTGAGTTCTCTTTTGTTCCTCTCTAGTAGATTTGGCTTTGGCTGTGTCTATCTGTACTGCTGCTCTTTGTTCCTCTCTAGTAGATTTACTCTTAAGAGAACGCTTTGGCTGTGTCTATCTGTACTGCTCTCTGTTGCATGTGGTGGCATGACAGAAATAAATGGCTTGTAGTTAAGGAGGAGAAAGTTCTTATAATGTCACAGGGCATGATTTTAATTCACTTCTCCTACTTAATCTATTTCAAGTCTTGCATAGTGGCTGATGCCCATGGGTGCTGGTAGAACAGAAAGCTGAGCAATCTAATGATAGGCACTGCCATAAGTTTATAGGTAAAACTCAAAATTCACAGCAGGAAAAAACAAATATTGCAAGAAAAAGGTTCCAGGGAGGCTCAAGCAGGAACTTATTTCATATTTGGAGGAAAACTGATACAAAAGGGAATTCACAGAGTGAGCTTAGGAGTACAGAAACTGCCCCTTTGGTTCACAATTGTATGATCTAAAATTAATATATTGCACACAAGGAAAATTATTGTGTTTAAATAAAATCTAATAAATCTAATAAAATAAAATAATAACCCCCTTCCAATATAAACATTAAAGATGATGAAAGCTCTTTTCCCAAATATCTCCTCAAACTTTTCTACCTTCAGCCAATAAATTGGGGGGGGGAGGGGGAGAGAAGTCTGATTTTGCAAATATGAGATAAAACACTGTTGAAAATATGAGAGATAGTACTGGATCTCTCAAGCAGAGTGCTCACATTAGCACCACAAAATCTGAACAGCAAAATAACTAGGCCCAACCATTGCCTCATTATAGTTATATTGCCTCATTCAAGATGGGTACAAAAATTAAATGCTTGGCTAGACGTGCACCCTTACCCCATTCTCTTGTACATACAGAGTTACTAGTTTAAGACTATCCCAGACCTTGGGATTTCAGTGCCAAAACTTGAAACTAGAGATGACACCTTGTGGTGCCAAGGGAAACCCCCTGGTGATGACATTAACCATGATACATTAAGCATCAACCATGGCTGTAAAGAGTATGTTATTCATACAATTAAAAAAAATAAAGAAAATGTATAAACATACACTGTTCAAGGAAGTGCTCTCACCCTGCCATTCCCTCTTTCACTTTGAAGACTAGATAAGAGGGGACATATACTGTGTTCTGGGAACCCTATGGATAGATAGTCCAAAGGAAATTATTTCAATAAAGATTGGAAAATTGCCCCATGTAAAATAGAATGGGATTTTGTATTTTTTATGTTGGATTGTCTAGCTCTTAAGGGTATGCAGTTGCGATGCTTTCATCACTTGTTGATTAGCATTCTTAAATCTTCACACACACACCCCACTAGGCTTGTCCTTGAGACATGCCTCCGGCATTTGTGGAAGAACAGTCACTTTCTTATCTGTTTGTCTTGAATGCTCCTCTTGCAAATTGTGAGAGATAAAAAAGAAAGAAGAATATAATGGATTCAGTATTTTCAAGCCTTCATGAATCTGTTTGCGAATCAAATGTCCTGAAACATGCCTAAGGCAATTATGCTATTTGAGGAGTCCATGTTGAACTAGTGCCATTTTGTATATAAATGCCAGCATTTTAAAAGTTTTTCACAGACAAAGGCTTAATGGACTCTAAACTTTTTTGGGGGGAGGAAGGCGGTTACCACCCAAATTTGAAAGGTCAAGGACAAACTTCTTTTTTGTAAGAGCCCTTCCTCTTTCTCTGTCTGAGATAGCTGCTGCAGATTACAAACAGAATATTATAATTCTTTAATTCTCAGGAAGAAGAGAATATATTCTGACAGGATTAAAGAAGAAGTTTTGTATCATGAAACCAACAACAACACTTTTTATTAACTTTATAATTGCTACCAAACATATAAAAAAATGGTGTCAGTCCAGCATTCCATTTGTTTCCTAATAAGCTCTAAACATATATTGGGGAAACAGTCAAGGTCCACATCTCTATGTGAATTCTATATAGCCATCATATTTGTTTGGTTTTGGAAACTTTAGATTTACATGCCTGTCAATGCATTGTGGTCTCCTAGAGTTATTGGTGTCCCATTTTTTTGAGAACATAGGAAAAGCCTTCTTTGAAGTAGTCCCTTGTGAATTATTGTTTCCTTAAAAGTCTTCTTAGTGCCAGTGGTGGCTTGAGACCCATAAAAGTGAGGCAATGGGGTTTGAAGGCTGTATGTGGTCCATGGGCTACAATTTTCCCGCCTTTGGTCTCCTGAAATGTGCAATCAGACCAGACACATTCTAATTGTCAGGAAACAATTTCCTACAGCAGCCCTCACAATGTAAAAAAAAAATACCAGAAACAAGCATACATACAAACAAACAAACAGGAAACGGAGAGACACCATTTCCAGTTTTGGTGCATGTTTTGGGATGTGTGTGTTAGTCAGATTTACTGCTATGGAACTAGGGATGCAATAGATCTTTAGATATTTAGAAAATGGTTGAAAAGTATATTTCTCAGATTTTGGGAATTCTGGACTGATGGGAATTTTCAGTTTATAGTTTATTCTGCTAAAAATACCCATAGTTTTATTGTACAGAAAACAACATTTTCTGAGCAGAAATATTTATGCTTTTTCCAATTCCTGCACAGTATATGCTATAGCTGACAACTTATTCTGTCCAAAATTTATACTGTTTTTTAAAATTTATGCTGTTGTTTTAAATATAGAAAATAGCATCTTCTCTGCAGGAAGCAACATTCTCAGCACAGAAAATAAAACCTGTTTCCTGCACTGAAAATGATATTTTCTGCACAAAAACCATGTATGAATTTTGCACTCAGCATAACACACAACTAAAGCATTCTCTGCTTTAATAGTATCTTCTACTAAGAAAATGCTGTTTTCTGCACAAAATGTCACTTGCAAATTTTGCACAGAAGAAATTCCAATCTTCATATAGTCAAATGGAAAGAAAAACTGCTCAAATTGCTCATTGCTTCCTTTGAAAATTCATTTAGCAAATAACTACTGTATATACTGAACTATAAGGAGTTTATCACACTATGGGCAAATTTTGATGTTAAAATGATATTGATGTGGTGTTAAAGCAAACTTGAGCTTTCATGAATTTAAAGCAAATTTAAAGCAAATTTAAAGGGGGAAATAAAATTATTTCACAATTAATGCTCATGAGTGATTTCACAATTAAAGCAATTTCGAATTTACACTTTTTGTAGCGATCCAAACTTGAAAAGATGTAGATTAATCCTCCTTTAAATCTAATTTAACTGCGGGTTTTTCGTGACATTGTGTGAAATGGTGTTGCGTAATTTCGCAATTTCTCCGTGATATCTTTGGATTAACCCCTTGATCTCCCTTGTATGATAAAGCTCTAAGTTGATCTCATGTATAAATCAAGGGAAGGTTGGGGGGGGGGCAAAATTACGGATTTTGACATGATCTATAGATAAAACATAGCATGTGTACCAAAAAATGTAAAGGATGAAGCAAACAAAAAATTTCAAAAGCACTTACAAAACTCCAGCAGGCATAAATGTTTGTGCTCACGCTAAAGTCTGGGTAGGTGAGACAGTGGAGGAGAGTCAGTGCTTCCAAGACAGATTACACTCTTGTCTTTCACCGGGGATAGTTCTTCCTTTAAATTAGAGTTAAAGTACAGTACTTATATTGACATGTAGATAAGCTGATTCAGGTTTTTTGGTAAAATTTTTGACTAAATTTCTAGACTTATGCATTAGTATATACAGTACGTAACTAAGGCCCTCTACAGATCAGCATAAAAAGCTGGCATGGGGCAGAGGGGGAGCGTGCTGACCTCATGCCAACCACTCCCACACCACCCACCTGACCAGACAATGGATGGCATCACACCAAGTCTTTGGCACAATGTTTATGTGCATCACCAGAAGCCACCACTGCTGTGGACAGGGAACCCTTTCCACAGCACAAAAAGAAGCAGAAAGGCCATATTGGAGGTTTGGGGCAGCATGTAGTTGCTGTGGTCCTGATCCAATGAGGAAAGGGGAAGTTTCAGCCCGCTATAAAGGGGCGGTTTGTTGAGCCTGTCAGTAGAACTTACTGCTTTGTCGATACACATAGAATTGCAGTATAAATTACCCTTTCTAACCCACATAGTAAATCATTTTGAGCAGCAAAAGGGAAAGACTCTTCCTTCTTTGTACAATTGCTTACTGGCTGAATTGAATTCAAGAGCATGCTTATGGTTTTTTTTTTTTTTTTAAGGGATTGCTGTCACTTTCTGTTAGAATTAAAATACAGGTTTTTCAGCTGTCACTTTGAAATTTTGAGTAATCATTCATTTTAATTCTTAACTCTCAAAAAGGTCATTTCAACTGTTCTGATCCCTCTTCTTAAACTGAATAATACTCAAGAATTGTTTGGTAGGAGTATGCTGTTAGCCTGTAATTGTATATTGCATCAAATGTGATGTTTTCATTAGTTAGAAGGAAAGCATAATGACTTTGCAATTGACTCCCACATTTAGTATTTTCATTGCAATTGAACACATTACACATAAATGCCTGCCTTGATCACATATGGAGTCACAGAAGCATTGTGCTCCATTTAAATCTAATTCATTTTCAGGCCACTGAACTTAATAGTAATTGGTGACTTACCAAATAAAAAGCTAAAATTAAACACAAGTCAAGATCATGATCTCTTTGGGGGGGGATCGCTGCCCTGTGGCTTGAAAATGGAACTGAGATTAATTGCAATATTCATTCCTCTACTCTACTGGAGATGTCTGATAGCCAATGTAAGATATCTCTAATTTGTATGTAAAAGATTTCCTGTCTAGACAATGAACTATCATATTTACTTGACTATAAGTCGAGAAATTTATACCCCAAAATGGATTCCAAAAATCATGGGCATTATTATTATTATTATTACATTTTATTAACTCAATAAGTTAATACTGCTTATAAAGTTCCCAAAAGAAGTGCCCACCTCCCTCTGTTGCCAGTGATAATCCCCCTCACACTCTCCTATCTCTCTCTCACACACTTTCTGGTGTGTGTTATCCCTTAGCCTTCTCTGGCAGCTACAACTAACAAATTGCTGCTGAGACAAGGGACAGAGAGAGAGAGAGAGTATGCCCAGGCTTGTACTCCGTTTGTCAAGACATGAGCTTTGAAAATCCTGGGGTGAAGGGGAGAGAGAGAGAGAGAGAGAGAGAGAGAGAGAGGTTTGTACCGTTTTGCAAGCCATGAGCCTTGGAAATCTTGGGGGTGAAGGGGGAAGAGAAAGAGAAAGGTCTATGCCCCCTGTTGCTTGCAAGATGTGAGACTTGGAAATCCTTGGGGTGAAGGGCAGAGGTGGGGGGTTACCCCATTTTGAGTCTTGGAGATGCTTTTGGTAAAGGGAGAGAGAGAGAGAATGCTGAGACTGTGACCCTTGGGAGAAATCCAGAGAGGGAAAAATATGGAGGGAAGTGATGCTTTGTTTCCCCCTTTAGATCTTTTGTAGCATGTTTGACCCTTGGCTTATCCAGTGGTCATATCAAAATCCATGATTTTGGCCACAAAAAGTGTCCTCGACTTATACATGAGGTTGACTTATACATGAGTATATATGGTATTTCATTGAACAACAAGATATCAAAAGTTGGAGATATAGCAAGAATCAAGAACAAAACAGTGTTGTAATCTTTAACTATTTCAGGCCTTTAGTTGAATAATGACTTAGTGAGTGTTTCAGTATGGGGTACTCTGAACTAAGAAAAGATTAGATAATGGATGATGATATAGGCTGCTTTGATTTTTGATACATTAGGATATGAAACAAAATTTTTTAAACAAAAATAATTATAGTGCTACTACTAAAAATAATAATAGTAAATTGTTAAATTAAACCTTAAGACACCATACATTTTTAGTGAAGGAAGCACATCTCAGTATAATAACAGTGTTTTTATTCAATCAACATTACATTCTTAACAGTAGTCCTTAGGTTAAATGTCACAGAGGCCAAAAAAAAATTAGTTAGAAATTCCCTTCTGAGGTTTTGACAATGCTCTTACCTTGGAGGGGTAGATAATTGTCTGTGGGGGGAAAGCAGGATATAAATAAAGTGATGGATTAGTTAGTTAATTCATTAATTAATTCATTATCAGGATCTTTTACAATGGATTTTGGGAATAAAAAACAACAACAAGAAGAAACAGGATGAATCAGCAGCTGGGGTTGAGTTGAAAAATATCTGGGAAAATGGTACCCTGAAGCCTCCCAGTTTTCTAAATTCCTCCAGTGTGGGAAACATTTTAAACCAACTTGAGATCTGGTTTAAATGTTTCCCTGCTATTGCTTTCAGTGGGAGATATTTCCAAAACAGAAAAAAAGAGGAGGGGGGGGCTAAACCACCATTCCTCCCTTCCTATTGCCTTAGAAAATCACACTGTTTTTGCATTGTAGTGAGCAGAACAGTAAACAATAATTTGGATAGTTCTGTCTTTAATCTTTTCTCTGCCATTACTGCCTGCCTGCTTTTTTTTGCTTTTTTTTTTTTTTGTAATGACATTGCATTATTATTATTATTATTATTATTATTATTTTGTTGGAAACTAAATATAAATTCTTCAAATGTAAAAGAAAAGCTTTAATTTTTTTTTCTTTTTTTTCATAATTAATGGTGAAGTAGCAGTTTCTGTATTCCAAATCTCTTCCTGCTAATTTATTGACAGTTGTGTATAAAAACAAAATGTGGTGATATAATCTCAGTTTGTAGTTTTTCCCTATATATCTCTAACCTTATGGTGACTTCAAATTAGAAAAAAGTACCTAGAGAGCAACTGTGTCTTGTAATCTGTTTATTGATTAAAGATTATTCATGAAAGTTGTCCAGTGAAAGCTACTATAAACCCTGTTTACTTTCAAAAATAAAACATAAAGCCAAGAAGCTTCATCTAAGGCTTCCTTTGCCATATAGTTTCTTTGGCTACAAATGTCTGTGTGAGGTGTGTGTGTGTATTCTTATCTTGATTAGGTCCTGCCTATCATCATCATCATCATCATCATCATCATCATCTGAAACCAACCAAGGAAAGACTGACAGGATGAATTGCATAAAGTTTTTGTGGTCAGCCATTTTAAACCTAGGTAGCATTTGTATGGTGAAGAGACTGCACTTTTCCAGTACTCAGTCCAAAAAATTGGTGCCTTATACAGTACTATCCTTACAAAAGTTATATTGGTTAAGGTCAGAGACCAGCAATGCTTCCCTCCTCTGACACTAGTTCTATTTGAAAGGGGTGGTTTTTACATTTATTTCTGCAATTTAGAGTATGAGTACTGTCTCTAAGACTTTTAACTTTTTAACCTTTTTTTTAGATTAAAAGAAAACATTACAAATTATCACTTTTAAAAATAGCTGAAAGACTTGCTTTTCTCCCATAGCTGTACCCTTACATTTCATTAACCTTTTTGATTCTCATTTTTATGTTTAATAAGTTACTCTCTGTTATATAGTATTTTCTCCAGCACTGAAGTGCAGAGAAATCTGCTCTGTTTGTGAAAATAAAGACCATTATTATTACAATTATTACTGGGGAGCAAATGTTCTATTTCTGACTCCAGCTCTGGTGACCTCACTGTCTGTGTTGCTCATAAGCATCTACTGCCACTGGGTAGGATCAAATTTTACTCTCTGTGACCCTTGATAACTGATGCTAGTAAATGCAGTCAGTACTAGAAAATAGAAACAAATAGTCTGGAATGGTATAAAATAGCTTGTAATGATACTATAAAATATTGAGATATAATTCTACCATGGGCCCTTTTGAGCCTTGTGCTTCATAGTCTGTGAAATCTGCTGGGATGGGAATGGGTTGTTGGGTGGCCAAAATTGTTCGTGACCTTCTGAAATTGTTTGTGACCCTTTGAAAGGGAGGGTATTGTGCCAGCTTGACTAATGGAGGCAAAAGCATGCCATCAGGTAAAGGAGACCATGACTGAGAGCTGAATAACTAGCAACCATTTCTGAAAATTCCACACTTAAGCAAAGCACTTAGTAGGGCTTGCTGTAGGTTTTCCTGGAGGAAATTGTTTATCTTGACCTCTTTAAATTGGTGTTCAGCTTGGTTCTGGGGTTCAAACTGGTTCAGGTGTCCTAGCACCCCTCTCAGTAACTTTCAGTGTCATTGATAATGTATCAATTAATGATGAAGTAGTCATGATAGTTTTTTGCAGCAAACAGATGTATGGCTGTATTCATTGACTATTTGTACACTTTTATTCCTGTACTCTGATAGAGCTAGGAGTCCCTGTGGGTAAGGTTAAGGGATAAGGGGCTTCAGTCTTTCCTGGAAAAGCTATCCTGGAACAGTGGAAGACAACAGCCTCTTCACTCCATCACCTGCACCTCCCATGTTGGTCACTGTCAGAGATTATCCAATTGATTAAACCGAGGTGTCATGTGTTGGTAATGTTCAGCTCTGTCTCTTTCTTCACACCTGGTTCTTACATTAGCACTGTTAATCTTCTCTTTTACTTTCTTCTTATGATCAAGACTATGCACTTCCCTAATCCTTTATGGTAGGAACAGCAACTATTTTAGATAATTAAGTTGTCAATGGTGGTACTTTTGAAGCATGGCTGCTTTTTCTTGCAACAGCGTGAATATTTCACCCTACACTTACTACATGGGAAAAAGACCTTGGGGTAATTATTTATCATAAGCTGAACATAACCCTGCAGTGTGGTGCTGCTGCAAAGGTGGCAAACACTATATTAGTCAGCATTAATAGAAGCATAGTGCACTGATCAGGCCTCATTGGGAGTATTGCATTCAGTTTTGGTTGCCTCGTTTTAAGAAGGATATAGATAAATTGGAGTGAGTTCTGAGAAGGGCAACAAGAATGACAAGAGGGGTGAAGAACAAAACATGAAAAACAGTTGAAGGAGCCCAGCATGTTCAGCTTTGTAAAGAAAAGACTGAGGCATGACATGATTGCACTCTTTAAATACTGCAAGGGTTGCCACAAAGAGAAGGGTGCAGGTTTGTTCTATGTGTCCTCAACAAATAGAAATAGGTTTAATGGTTTTAAGTTATTGGAGGGTAGATTTTGATTAAACATGAAAAGGAACTTCTTGACAATAAGACAGGTTCAGCAAAGAAACAATTGTCTGGAGAAGGTAGTGAGGTAGCCTTCAAATAGAAGCTGGATGGCTAACTGTTGGGGATGCTCTCAGTGTTCTCCAAACTAGTCGTCTAGGTGTTTTGGACTTCAACTTTCAGAAGCCTTAGCCAGTTTGGCCAACAATCAGGTATCCTGGGAGCCTGAGTATAAAACATCTGGAGGACCAAAGTTTGGGAAATACTGCAGAGCTAGAGATCCTGCATTGAGCAGAGGGTCATACCCAATGGCCCCACCAACTTTATGATTCCCTCTCATTGGTGAAGAAAAAACATCACACCACTAGTCCTAATTAGACTAGCACCACTTAGCAATTTGTCGGCTTTTCCCTTATTTGAACAAAACACTTAAAATTGATATCAGAAAAAGAGAAACATTAAAAAAATAGCTTTATCATGTAATTGTTTATAATGGGATGCTTATTGTGCAGTAAACTAGAACAAATCTGGGTCATCATTCCAGTTGCAAATAACAACAACAACAAAATGATGTACTACTAAAAGAGCTTCTTCACTCCACTTCGATACCAGCATGTTGCCATACTTCCTATTGTTCATGTTTTAAACTGATAATTAAGTTTGCTGGCATTATTGATGTTTAGATTGCTAATTATGTCACAAAATAATTTAGAATTTCAAGCTACTACTATTTCTATCATCAAAATAGCTTTTGATACTTAATTAACATGTGCTTATTCCAAAATATAAGACCCAACATTTGCTATTTAAATAATTAAAGAAATTAAAAGTGCTTTAATTGTTAGTTTACTTTGCCAATAAGCAATCCATCAGCACACAGTATTCCTTGAGTTTGAGAAAAAAATCCATAGCTGGCTATTATTTATTGAATATTTAATTTCTTAGATATTGACCATTAATACATTGGAATGGCATGGTAATCCTCGTGTAAGCAAAGAAAAAAAATCAATTGATTAACTTAATCTGGGCTATTTTTCCATCCCATTGGGAATTCCAAGGTATTCCAAGGTGGTATTACAATGCCCTGAGGACTACAAGAGTATTTTTAGATAGAATATCCAAACACCCACACCCAAAGAATATGTGTTATATGAGGTGGACTTTTTTTATAGGCAAGTGTTACATCCCTTCTTTGTGGCACAAATGCTATAGGTTTTTTGTCCCAGTTAAAAATAAATAAAACTACACATGGCAGATTATTCTGGTGACATTGTTTACAACATTCCAGGTGACTGTGTCTCAAAATGCCTAAGCCTGAACATATATGTTCTCTCTGCAACTTCTCTAGTCTAGACAGAAGGAGGACTAGCACGATTTTGCTTCCATTTTCAAGTAAGCATATTTTAGCATTCTATATAAAAATCAAAATAATGGTTACGATCGACCATGGTTTATTTAAATAAGACAGGTTTCCTAGCCATGTTTTGAAATTGCCTTCTTTTAAAAAAAACCCATCACCCACTTTTTGCCAGTTTGCAGAAGAAGACAAGGTGTGGTTAATGGAAAATGGACGTGGAAACTTCTAAACTCCTTGTGGAGTGAGTTCTAGAGAGGGATAAGAGGAATACTTGATAAGTGTGACGTTCATATTTGATCACTGAGTTGGAGTAATACATTGAGTAGTTTGCCTTTTACAAATGTATTAAGACCATAGAGAAAATGCAAAATAGTTTGGTTGGTTTGCAAGATGGATTTTTTAAAGCAAGAAAAAACCTATAGTTTTCTAGGCAACAACATGCACAAGAAATGTAGAGTAAGTCGTTGAAGTTTAAGTATTGGTTTGGGTAAAATCAAGCAATTATAAATGGTTTGGCGCTAACTTGAATGTTCTTTCAAGATTCCTTTATAGCCAAAGTCCCTGGCTGCAGATTCAGGATGCCTCTAACTATATCACTTTTGATTTAAAAAACAAAACAAAACACCTAGCTGTCATTGTTTGAGGCCATAATTCCAAGGTCTGAGAGTAGAAAGTTGATGGCTGACAATTCTGGTGTGCTAACAGGACCTGGGTGGTCTAAGAAGGAATAGGTTATCAACAGAAATGACATTTTGTTCTCTTCTTGCCTTCTCCCTAAGGAAAGTGATAATTTGGAGGTCCTTGGAAACAATAGAATTTGCCAAGCCTCTTGTTTTCAGACAGTTTGAAATGGAATTGAAACTGAAAGGTTCAAATAATAGTTTCACATATTTCAGAGAAAGACAGATATTATAGGTCACCTTATCCATCTCTGGGGGAGTGAGGCTTTATTTTATTGAGGCAAGTGGAATGTCTTACCATGAGAGGCCACAGAATATCATGAGGCTTACTTTTTGAAAGGAAACTAAACTGTGGCCTTAAAAAGGGGGGGGGGGGGAGGGAATAAGGCTGAATTAATTGTATTTGTAACTTCTATAATATACATATCAATTTAAGAAAGAGAAAGAGAGAGATCTGTTCTTTTTTAAAAAATTACATCTTCCAACTGTTTATATTGCCAATTATTTATTTATTATTTATTTATTTTAATTTGATGGTTCTAAAATTTTATATGGGAAGTTACTTAAGGTTCTGAAATGGGAAGTTGGGATTTAAATATTACCATGAATAATAGTAATAAAATGTATACTGTATTTACCACAACACATCAAGGGGAGTAAGGGAACTGCCTGAGATAATTAATATATCACTATATCACTATATCAATTCAAGCTTTAATTACAGATTAAAATTTGTGCAGTTCTCCTCTCCATTATTTATCTTTGCAATTTGAAATTGAAGGATGTGCTATTGCACAGACCACAGTGATGCTTCTCATACTGATGCTTCTTTCTGTAAACTTTCTGTCTCTGCCAAAATCCACAGACACTTAAAGGTTTTCTTTGAAAAGCTGACAGCTATTTTGCATTTCTGTCACTAGACAAAAAGGTATGGATTTCTTTCTAGCAACCATAACAAGAGCCAACTGATGCTGGCAGTCATCAGTCGAAATGAATGTTGTCATACATCTTTGAAATCTGCCTCTTTCATATTACTGATGTCATGTGAACTTGATCATTCTAATCCATTTTTTCTTTGATGTGTATTATAATAGTGCTCACTATATGTGTGGTTGGGTTATTTTTTGTTGTTTTTTTGTTTACAATATGTAAGTTATTTTATGCTTAGGGAGAAGCTATATCATTCTATCAGGCCCCCCACATGCCACAATATGATGTTTTTATTATAGAAAAAGAATTAAAAGTTTTCTGCTCCACCTCCAACTGGATCTTGTCTCATGCCACATTGCCCTAGAGTTGTGACAACAATCAACGTGATATTATAATGGCAAATATGGAGATTGAGTGGGACAGCCATTCAAGCTCAAGTGTTGAGAGACCCAGCAAACAACTGATTAGTCCTGTCCCTGTCTACAGATTAATTGTCTTTCATGAAAAGCTCATGAAAACTGTGTGGACCTCTGGGAAAGAGAAGGAGAGTTCCTTGAAGAAGATGTCAACCCCCTCATTGCCTGGAGTTATGCCACAAACTGCAAATAGGCTTGCTGGTGAATCATGACTCTCAGTTTTTGTTCAAAAGAACAATTTTCTACTCAAAATACCTACAGTTGTTACACACACACACACACACACACAAAACAGTGTGCACTTCTGTGCAGAATATTTTTTTCCAAAAAATTCAGGATATGCAAATACCAACAGAAAATTGCAGAAAATCCTTGCTACTGTAGGAAACCTATTTATCCACTAGAAAAAGAGTAACCGTGAATAGTCTTTCCATCTCTATCGAATAATTGTCATTGTAGCCGATGAAATGAGCCATTTCTTATAAGTTATGAAATGGTCATAGCAGGAAAAAACAAAATTATATAGACAAACAAAATTGCTTGTGTTTATCTTTCTCTGCCTAAATTGCACAAATGTACACTTAAATTTCTATTAATATCTATTAAGATTCCCATATGTTTATACTACAGATATTTATAATCTTGAAGAGAATTAAATCATTCAAGAACACATGAACTTCACAACATATAAAGTTAGGTATAGTGAAAAGCAATAAATATGGAAGTGGATATAGTGAATGTGCTTACAAACAGAGCCTGCAGACGCAGGGGGAAAATGACAAAACAAGGAGTGAAAGCAAACACTATAAATTATGTCTGGCAAGCTGACCTGTTACTCCTTGAATAATTTAGCAAGCATTTAGAAAAGCCTCTGAACTTAAAAGGATCCTTGCATTCTAGCAAATGCAGTATTTTCTAATGTTGGGGGCTGACTAAAGTGAAGCTTTTTAAACTTTGCATGCTTGCATAAAACATTCAAAAATTAACATTTACCTCTAGCAGTGTAATGCTATAGTTATCTATATGAAAGTAATCCCATTAGGTTTAGTGTGCCTTACTCTGGGTAAATGAGTATAAGATTGCATCTGAATAAATTATAGACACAATTATCCATTCTCCTAGGATTGGTGATTTAGGTGCATAATGCTGTTTAGCACCTTAATTGCATTCATTCTAAAAACTATTAATTAATTCTTGCTAAGCCAATGCAAGCAAACTCAAGTTTCAAAGCCTTCATAGGTAGCAAATTATGAAATCTTAGAATTGTAAGGACAAATTGAGCAGTCTGGGAGCATTAATTGTTGAAGGCATGGCTGACTAACTCAGGAACCTTGAAATGATACTAAAGTTCATCTCATATTATCCTTCAACATTGACTATGCTAGCAAGAGTTCATGAGAATTATAATCCAACAACATCTAAAGAGCAACATGTTACCTAGCCCTGTTTTAAAGTATTAATGGCACCATTAGAATCTTTTTTTAAAGTATGCAGGAAGAACAGGTTTCTATTAGGAGCAGGAGGAAAAAAATTAAACTTCCACTCTATGCATGCCAGTCCCAGTGTGGACATGGGGTCCTTTAATAAAAACAACAACAAAACACCACCAGAGAAATAGGCAGCTGGATTCTCTGTGCCTGGAGCAATATGCAACACAATTATTGAGCAGAATGGTCATTTCTTGCTATTTGAGAGCAGAGGTTGTCTTCATAGCCTTTGTCCCATGAAAGGGGGGCTCCTGGAGGGCAGTGCTACTACCTCATGGGACTGAATGAGGGAGTACCTCATCTCCTAAATGGTGGTAAAGTTCCTGCTGAAACTGCATTTGAACTAGAGATTTGAGATGAATTGCTTTTTAAAAGCCAGTTACTCTAATGAGACCCTTCTTATCAGCAAATCTGGCAATATGCAGACTTGTCGTTTCTCATCTGTGCTGCTGCTGCTGCTGTTGGTTGTGTTGTTTTGAATGAATTCAATATTCCAATTATTGTAGAATCTTGTATAAGTATAGATAGTTTAAATCAGATTATGTAATATATGAATTTTACTCATAGGTACAGATGTGAGGTTGGTCCAAAAGCATTACAATAGGTATTTTTTTAACTCAAAATTTAATGGATCCTAACATTTGTCTGATTACTATATTATTAGTAGTATTAACCTTTATTTATATAGTGCTGTAAATTTACACAGTGCTGTACATACTATCTTATAATTAAACGGTTCCTTGCCCTCAGGCTCACAATCTAAGAGAGACAACACAAAAAGAGAAGGGAAAGGTGGTGGGAAAGGGAATGAGGTCGAGTGGTTCTTCTCTTCCTCTGGGGCCTGGACCAAGGCGGATGGACTGGAGGGAGGGCTCAACTTCCTAATAAATAGTTAATACATAATACATAGACTTAGCTAAGACATAGACTTAGCTAGTTTAAAGCTGTATCATTTACAACTTTATTTAATTCACAAGTTGGTGAGTCAGACCTGCATTGTTTTGGGGCCCGAATATCATATTATGCCAAGTGGAGCTCCAGATATCTGGTCAGAATTCTACCTTGATGATTCATTGGGCAGAAGGGCAGTGATAGGATATTGCCTGTGACTCATGTAGTGAAAAGAGGGAGCTCCTCACCCTCCAGATGATGGAGATGACACTTTTCATGCTCAGTATGCAACTTGCTTATGCCTTATATAATACATGATTAAGATGTGATGTGAGCTATGAGTTGCCTGGCCCACATTTTTGGCCAATTGCAGTGTAGGTGCTGCTGCCCTAAGAAAGACAAGAATCAGATTGGCAATAATAATAATAATAATAATAATAAAGTTTTATTTATACCCCGCTCCTCTGTATCCAAGGCCACAACTTTATTAACAGCAATACAAGGTAGGGTTGGCCCACAAGCATGAGGTCTGGATCTGCACATCACCAACACCGAGGTTGGACTGATGTGAGGTTGCTTGCATGCCAATCATCGGGATGACGTGAGGCAACACAACACCTTTACGCAATTACGCAGCTACCAGAGGAAGGCCTCTCATCACCGGGATGTACTCCATGTGACCTATGGTTGGCCACATCGCACCTGATGTTTCCTGGGTCCAAAGGACTCATGATCCAGTGCTATCGAGCCCTGGAAACCAGCCCACCAGATCCAGAACCTGTGCTGCCACCCCAACAAATTGTGACAAGCAACACCAATCCCAGGGAGGGAGGGTGGGGAGCCAAGCAAAGGCACAGTGCAATGTTGCACCAGCCTTAAATGGGGCTCCCTCCATGGAGGCCTGCACCAAGCCCCTCCTCCCCTGGCTGACCAGCCAATGGGAGGAGGAGGTGGGAAAAGGCTGCCACTCACTGCAGCGCCCGCCCGGGAAGCCCGGGAGTTAGGTGAGTGCACATGGAGGAGCGCCCACCTGTCTCTTTTTTCCACCAGTGGGAAGCCAGCGAATTCAGAGGCTTCCTGCCGGCAGGGAAAAACAGCTGCACTTCAAAGAATTTCAAAAGATAATAGCCTGTGTTATATAGATTAATACAAACCCTTTGATTGTATAGATCATGAAAAACTATGGGTTACTCTTAAAGAAATGTGTGTACCACAGCCTCTAATCATCCTGATGTTTAACCTGTAGTCAGGACGAGAGGCTAATGTGAAGACAGAATATGAAGAAACAGAATATTTTCCAGCTGGCAAGGGAATCAGGCAAGGCTGCATCTTATCATACCATCTGTTTAACATCTATGTCAAAAGTATCATACATAATGTATGATTTGACTTGAAAATATTTGGAACAATTAGTGAAAAAAGTAGAGGAAGAAAGAGTAAAGGCAAGTTTACAGTTGAATATTAAGAAAACAAAAATAATGACTTACATAAATTTAAAGTAAACAATGAATGCATTGCAATGGTTCAGAATTTCCCATACCTTGACTCAGTCACTAATCAAAGTGGAGACTGCAGTCATGAAATCAAAAGAAACCTAAGACTTGGAAGGGTAGCCATGAAGAAACTAGACCAGATTCTGAAGTGTAATGAATGTTATTCAATATTAAAGTTAAGATTGCCCATGCTATCATATTTCCTATTTCTGTGTTTGGTTGTGAACGCTGTACTGTGAAGAAATCAAATAGGAAGAGAGTCTGAGAATACTGTGGACTGCTAAAAGGACACAGAAGTGACTACTAGACCAAATCAAGCCTAAACTCTCCCTAGAAGCTAAGATGACTAAACTGGGACTGTTGTACTTTGGCCATATCATGAGACTATAGGACTTTCTAGAAAAGACAATAATATTTGACAAGGTAGAAGGTAATAGGAAAAGAGGAAGGCAACATTCCAAATACCTAGACTCGATCAATGAAGCCATGGCTCTAAGTCTGCAAGACCTAAGCAGGGCTGTTGATGATAGGGTGACTTGTAGGTCTCATAGGGTCCACCTAAACTGAGGTCGACTTGAAGGTAGTAAACATCAGCAAAGGGGGTTGTGTTAGTTTGGATGATCACAACACTCTAGTGGGTTCATAAAGGAAGATATAGTCCTCCAAATAACCTGGACCCAAACTGTGTTGGGCTTTATAGGTCAAAACCTATAGATTTATCCAGTCTACTTTGCAGATCTTACATGTATGCAATTTGCAACCAGAAATGTGCACCATTTCCAGGCATAATATATATCCACACAACACTAACAAAAGTGAACCAGTATGCATACATTGCTAATTATGTACACATTGCAAAAATATGAATAGAAAAGAAACATACATATCTAAAAAGTTCACACATTCTATTAAGTGGGTAAAGGCATCCTGATATGTTTGAATAATTGAAAAATACACACAAAAGTAATATTTAAGAAACTGTACACAAACAATACATATTTATTTCTACCATGCTTCTGCTATAAATGAAGGTGGTGGGAAGGAAAAATATGGATACAGTGGCTTCACCATACAATTTTATTTTCAAACATTAAGTGTGTGCTCAAAAGAACAACTTACAATACCTGTGCTTCCTCTTTTTTTAATTGCATTTTCTCCTCCTATTGGAGAAACATCTAGAACCACTCATATAATTTCAAATAGAGAAATCTCAAGTCCACTCAATGATAAATTTGTTTTATGATTATTCCCAATCATTTTCTTCCCAGAAATGTCTCTTTTACAATTCATGGCCTAGCTGTTTGGCTTATGAGCTTTATATCTTCTCTGTTTTGTTGAAGTTTTTTTTCCCCCAGTGAAAGCTTTTCAGATGTATGTTACAGTATATCTGAATAAATTTAATTAAATAATTATCAGTAAGACAGCTATGCCTCCTCTTCTGTAACCTTTAGTAGTATTTATATCCTCTTTGCTAGTTTTTAATCATCTAGGAGTACAATGCAGCACTGCTGTGTTTGTTAAGATTTGTGGTTTTTCTGACACTATCTCACAGCAGAACTACCAGGTCCTGGATGGGGTTTCATTTTAAGAGGTTGGGAAAGTGACAAGAAGTAAGAAAAATGGCATTAAGCTTTATTATCTCAATGTTATTCCAGTGCTTTTAGTCTTATAAATGCTAGCGATTGCCCTGCACTGTCCAATCTACTGTTTAATCAGAAAGTTTTTAAAGTAATATCTCAACATTTCTCTAATTGCTGCTCATAAAAGAAGAAAACTTATTGGAAAGGGTGGGCAGATCCTAAAACCCTTTGAAATATTGCACTCAGTGTAGATATATATATATATATAGATATATATATATATATGACGAGTAACTCACTAAAGAGACATACATATGTTTCTAAGGTGATCATGTCATGAAAATACCTATTACTGCCTGATTACTGGAAAATAAGCCACATGACTTGATTACCAGTAAAAGCTAAAAATAGAAATTGTGCATGCCACTGCAGATTTTTTAATCATGGGTCTAGAACAGTATTCAGTTACTTCTATGGTGATGATGAAATTTCAGTTAAAAACTGGAATCTGTCCACTCATTCATCCATCAATCACTTTATTTATATGCCATCCTTCTCCCTCACTGTGATTGTAGGAGGCCAACCTACAATCCTGTTGCCTGAGGAATACACAAATATCCCCATGACTGTACATTATCCAAATTTTGTAAACATATAAAATCAAAAGTCCAATGCTTTTCACTGAAATTTTCAGAAGGGGAAAGCCCACACACAAAAAAAGACATTTGCTGTGTGCCATCCATCATTAGAGGTGCTAAACCTTTAATAGCCTCCAAAGATAACCTTTATTGATATAAACAAGCAGAACTGAAGGCTTCCAAAATGTCTGGCAAGAAGTATTAAGTTTTCAGTCCATAAGTAGCATGAGGGATGATTTGTGCCCTGAAACATCTGTTTTAGGGCCTGTAGACTTACAGTAGGAGTGGAAATCATATAGATTTTGTTGGACTGCAAGTCCTAGCAGCCTTGGCTGGCATCTCAATAATACTGAATGCTGTGAGTTACATTCTGGCAACATATGGAAGATTGTGTGGTTCCCACCCCTTCTTTACTGCTTGAACTTTCATATGCCATGACTACATTTCCATTAGGTCCATGCTGAAGAGTTTTCCCTTGGCTCTTTGTCTGGTGTTTAATGTGTGGATGCATTAAGAATGTGACAAAATATATTTTAAAGTGACTGTGGGAGAGAAAACACTTCAATTTGTCAACATCTTGCTCTACAGCCCTTGCAGAAGAAGTGTTGTAGGAATGTGAAATGTGGTTACATGATATGACATACAAATGGTCCTATATCCAATTTAAGAAGTGAAAGAAATAGAATCCCATACCGGTATCATTTTTACTGCCAATGTCTTTTCAGAATGGTGATGATATGTATTTTTGATTTAATTATCCTAATAAACATGGTGTCATAAACATGTGATCAGTATTTACTCAACAGCAAAAAAAAAAAAAAAAAAAGGCAGATTCCTCAGGGGAAAAATAGTCTTCTGATCTAAAGGTGATGACATGTCAGTAATGAAGGTGCTTAGCCATAAATGTGAGCCAGTTTGTGTTGTAACTTTGACTGGGAAGAGCTCTTGGGAAATGGTAGCAAGACAGCTTCAATCTTTGATTTAATGTGTGTATCAAAATATAATAAAAAAGCTCTTAAGACTTATATTGTACTTTTCATCCTAAATAAATCTCAGATTTCCAGGATGAGGTTGATGTTGAAATCACCTCACTAGTTCATGATATGTAGGTAACTCAGAACAGCATCAATTCAGCATGACAGGAATAGGGTTCACACACACACACAAACCCAATGCATATCATTGTATGAAGTTTATGATCCCATAAATATTATAGAACCCCTTTATATGCTGCATCATCTACTTTATTCTTGTTGTTTTCACATACAAAATCGCTCTGAAGTATGGAAAGAAAATATGAGTGCTAGCTTATAAGAGCATCGGCTGGAGTTTGGTTCCAGGACTCCCAAATTCATGGATTCTCAACTCCTATTAAATACAATGGTGTAGTAAAATGGGGATCCTGATATAAAATGGCAAAATTAAGGTTTGCTTTTTTGAATTTATAATTTTTTAGAATATTTTCATGCCATGAATGGTTGAATGTGTGGATAAGGAATCCGTGTATACAAAGGGCTGACTAGTAATACCGTTCTATTCTGCTTTGGTAATGATATCAATGTTTAAATGTTTGAAGGGATATTATATTGAGGATGGAGCAAGCTTGTTTTCTGCTGCTCCAGAGACCAGGATATGGAGCAATGGATTCAAGGTATAGGAAAAGTGAATCCATCTAAACATTAGAATGAACTTCCTGAACAGTAAGAGCTTTTAACTGTGGAACACGCTGCCTCAGAGAGTTGGGGAATCTCCTTTTTTTTGGAGGTTTTTAAACAGAGACTGGATTTCTATCTGTCGGGAGTTCTTTGATTGTATATTTCTGCATGACAGGGGCATGTGACTGGGTGGCTCTTGTGGTCTCTTCCAGCTCTAGGACTCTATAATTTCTATGATTCTATGAAACAAAGAATCTATTCTAGCAAAAATATTTGCAAAGCAACCAGACATTACTGGATATCTTAAAGCTTCATGGAGTAGGGGGTTTCTCTTAGAATTCTATCTCATTTTTTTAAATGAGACTTAAGGACCAGAATATCTTTCAAATGGTTTTGTGTGACTTGATTTTTCCTTCTTTGGTGAATTTTAATCCATTTTATATGGATATGAAATTGCATTTCTAAATAAATACAGTATCCCTTGTGAATTGATCATTCTCATTTTCTATCCCTTTAATTCACTAGTATTCTGGGCTGTGTGGTGGGCAAAGGATTATGTTTGCACAATGTAAAATTATCTTACAATATGTACCCATACTGCCCTATCTTGAACGTAAGGATCACATTGTGTTGGCTTTCCAGAAATAGTTGCAGAAATAAAATTGTTTGAAGCATAACATGAAGCTGCCTATTAGGTGGTACCATTACCTCATTAGATTCTGCAGCACAGAATCTGGTGACCTTTTGGTAGAAGGCTCCAAACTTGTATTTTTAGCTGTCCTGTCTGTTATCCACACAGAAGATAAGGAAGAAAAATACTGTTAGTTGATTTTGTCAGTACACCCACTAAAAGGGCCTTCAACCAGATAAAAACTCAACTAAATAATGAAATGAAATAAAACTTTTATTTTTATTCCACTTTTCTGTGACAAGACAATCAGAGTAGCTCATAACACATTAAAATACCCACATTCAATATTACATCTCTGGTTTCCCCCTTAAAACAGGATTAAACATGATACAATTAAAATATCTATTTATATGGCAATAGAAGTATAACGAGGGCAGAGTGGTGGGCTAATAAATGATGTGAGGGGTGATCATTCTGTGGCTTGGCACTTTCATTCAGGAAAAACCTGCCAGAAGAGATCCATCTGGACAGCTTTTTAAAAGATGTCTAAGCTAGTAATTTGACGGATCTTGTCTGGCAGGTCGTTCCATAGTCTGGGAACAATTGCAGAGAAGGCCATCTGCAATTAACAACTATGTTTGTTGATAATCAACTATGTTTATATTAACTTGTTTGATTATAAACAAACATAGTTTGTTTATAAACAACTATGTTTATAATCAAACTTTGCAATTATAGGAAATCTAGGTGATTTAAAACGCATCAAAATCTATTCTTCTAATCATAAATCTGCCTTGCTGGTCAAAATGATTATATTACATGCTTGAAAAAACAAAACAAAACCATTGTCCCTATGCAAGTGATACCCAAATTAACTAGAGAAATATGGATCAATTATTCAGTCCAAAGTCAGATATTTTACAATAAATGCAGTTCCAACAAAAAAAGAAAAGTGGAAGGTGTAAAATGAAACTGGGATGATGTACAAAAAACTTTCAGACAATCTTAGATTTAAAAGGAGCCTGCATAAGAAATGGAAAAGGGGGAAATCACCAGAGAGGAATTCAAACATACAGCATTTGTCAGGGGAAAGTCAGGAAAACTAAAGCTCAGAATGAACTCAGACTTGCTAGTGAGGTTGTTTTTTTTGTTTTTTTTTTTTTTTTTTAAATAGGTTTTGGTTATATTCAGAACAAAAGGAAAAACAAGGAAGTGGCATGGAATAGAAAAAATGATGAAAAGCTAACAGGGAACAGAAGGCCAAACTGTTTAATATCTTCAGCACCTCCATTTGTTCCAAATGGAAATAAGTGCTCAATAAATTGGTGAAAATGGTGTAATAAGAATGGTGCAGCTCAGAATAGGTAGTCAAGTAATACCTAGCTATTCTAAATGAATTCAGCTCTTGGGAGCTGGGTGAGGTACATCCAAGAGTATAAATGAACTTGTAAATGTAATCTCATAACCACTGTCAATAATCTTTGAGAATTCTTGGATGACATGAGAGGTCCCAAAATATTTGGGGAGGGAAAATACTGTTCCCATCTTCAACAGCAGCTACCAGCCAGTCAGGCTGATGCTGACACCAGGAAAGGTTTTAGAACAGAAAATTAAATAATCAGTGTGAGAACACTTAGAAAGGTATGCTTTGATAACTGAGAGACAGAATGGCTATCCCAAAAAGAAGACACACCATACCTATCTCTTCTTTTTGATGGAGTTACAAGCTTGCTAGACAAGGAGTTTACCAAGAAGTCCTGTTATTCCTAATGGCATGGCCACATGCACACATCACCATTGGGGGCAACAAGATATTGCCATCTGTGGATGCTTAAATCCATGGATGGCAAGTCTGCAAACAATGAGGCCCGACTGTGTATATTCATTTCAGTAAGGCTTTTGACTAGAAGCTCCATGATATTCTTGCAGTTAAGCTGGTAAACTGTGGACTAGATAGCACCACTGTTAGGTTGATCCATATTTGGTTGAATGACTGAACTCAGAGAGTGCTCACAAATGTTCCACATCATTCTGGAAAGAAGTGACTGATAGGGTACCACTCATTTCTGTCCTGGGCCTGGTGTTGTTCAACATCTTTATTAACAATTTAGATAATGAAATAAAATGCATGTGTATCAAATCTACAGATGCCTCAGAATTAGGGACTATAGTGAATACCCAGAGCACAGGATCAGAATTCAAAATAACAAATTGGAGAGCTGGGACAAAATTAACAAAATGAAATTTTATCAGGATAATGGTAAAATGCTATATCTGTTCAAGGAAAATAAAATTCACAACTATAGGGTGGGTGACAGCTGACTTAAAAGCAGTATGTGAAAAGGTTATAGGGGTCTTAGTAAACTACAAGCCACAATAGTCAACAATGTGGTGGAGCAGCTAAAAAAGCCAATACAATTCTAGGGTGCATTGATAGGAATATACGTAGCATCCAGATCAAGGGAAGTAGTAGTGCCACTCTATTCTGCTTTGATCAAACCTAAGATGTAATACTGTGTCTAGTTCTGAGCTCCACTGTTTAAGAAGGATATTGACAAGTTGGAGCATGTCCAGAGAAAGGCCAACCAAAATGATCAAATGTTTAGAAACCAACTCTTATGGGGAATAGCTGAGGGAGTTTAGTTTGGAGAAGATGTAAAGGTGATACGACAGCCATCTTTAAATATCTACAGGGATTTCGGTAGAAGATGGAGTGAGCTTGTTTTGTGTTGCACCAGAGACTAAAAAATGAACCAATGGATTCAAATTACAGGAAAAGATATTAATCTGAACATAAAATCAATAAACATTCTTCTTCACACACATCTTCCCAACCTGGAGTGTATAGGGAGCAAGAAGGGGTGTTTATAGAAGTCCAGATGCGTGTTGTTGCATGTGGCCAGCCAGTTAAACATATGTGTGCCAGGTCCAAATTAAAGAATTTAAACAATATTTGCAATTTTACTCAAAAACCAAAGCTGATACCACAAGATTTTTTTTGCATGCATGACAGAAAAAACAAAACAGCATTTTCGGAGTGGGTATTTTTGTTGTTTGTATGAAAAAGCATGTTAATAAAACTCTTTTGGAACTGTCAAGATTTTTATATTTTAAAAGATGAATATCCTTAACCCACAGAAGGTACTATTCTGATCACACAACTAACCTTTTGAAGTTTGTAAATGAGAATGTGTCCCTGGGCTTAGCCAGGTTACTGCTTTAAATACTGTTTTCAATTTTGTATCTCTTACAAGCTATTTTGTGCAAAATTCAGGTCTACAGCAAATAACTCCCCTGCCACTCCTGTCCTGTAGTTCAGCTTGATTTACTATAGATTTTGAATAGTTTTCTATACAGAACACAAACATTTCTTAAATCTTTCAGTAGCTGCTGCCATTTGTGAAGCAACTATATTCTTTTTGATGTTCCCATTTCAATTTTTATTAAGGTCCAACTGGCAGCATTTAAATGAATGAAGTGAATTGATGTGTAGTTGAGCAGTTTCAGATTAGTGTACCTCTGAGCTCTATCATGCTTCTTTCTTCTTCATTTTTAAAAATCTTTTCCATCATTCAGGGAGCTCAAGGCAGCATACATTCATGTGGCTTTCTTCACAACAGCATTGTGAAATATACTAGGTAGAGAGAGGCTAGCCTAAGGATAACCAGTGAGTTTTATAGCTGAGCAGAGATGACATTTTCTATGAAAGAAGATTTGCTCATCCTATTTTTCCTTCCTTTAATTTTTCAGAAGTTTTAGCTGTATATACCTTAATAAAATCTGTTGTTGCTCTTAAGAGAGCAGCATGGTATAGTGGTTTTTGTATTGGACTGTGACTCTGGAGACAAACATGTTGACTGTCAGTTAAATTGCAAATCTACAAATACAGATTTTTCCCCCAATGCCAAATTAATACATGTCAGTGCTTTCAGACAGAATGGCTAACTGCTGACTAACATATTATGCCACGAGGAAACATCACCTGTATTATACTGGCAACATTCAGCTGAAACAGACCATTGCTTTCAATAAAAAATATAGTAATGCTCAATATACTTGGAACATCAGTTTTTGCTGAACCAAATGTTTTAAATCTAGAGAGATTTTAGATACTGAAATGAGGGCACTTTTCTTTGATTGATTTGGATAGAACAATCAAACTCTTTATTCTACTCAATTCTAACTGGAGATACATAGACAGAGAATAAAATATAAAATACAAAATCTTACATGCAGAGTAGAAAGCCTTTTTTGCTGCACATATTGCCACATCATAAAAACAGAGATATTCTCTATAGCATGTCTTGTCAGATAAAAGTTGAGTTTTTCACCATCTGCACTCCAGTCATTGTCCTTCCCATTTCAGATTCCTGAGGTCCCCAGTATACCATGGGCCCAATTAGTAATGGGTCAGGGAGTGACCATGTCAATAGCCTTAGTGAGCTCATGATTCCATATTTTGACCAGGACCCATTTCAAAGTGACCGTGTGAATAGCCTTAGTGAGCTCATGATTTCATATTTTGACCAGGATCGTTGGAGATGCCTGCCATAAGACCTGCTAAGGCTTTCTTGAATCCTAAAGGCTCCCTTAGCCTTTGGGGGTGGATTACCTTAATAGGTCCACCACTCCTGCAGGGACGGATAGTAGCCTGAAAATTATCTGTCCATAACAATTCAGAGATTTAATCACCTTTGCCCACAGATCTGTATGATCTGAGAGAGAGAGAGAAAGACAGAGAGAGAAATAGAGAGAGAGAATGAACCAAGACTACTCAGTGAGCTTTGTGTCTCACTGGGTATTAGAACCCAGTTCTTCCAAATCCTAGCAAAAGTTTTTTTTTAAAAAAAACTTGAGTGTTACTGTATATTTAAGAGTAATCCACAAGCTTGATATACCAAAATTGAAGAGACTCAGTGGTGTTTGTTGCTTTGAGTTCTAGTATCATTTATTTATTTATTACATTATTATGCCACCTTTTTCCTATTGTGGGACCTGTCAGTTTCTTTAGCGAATCAGTTAAAAGACCCTCAAAAATCCCCATTACACATACAAAAGATTTCTTTAAAAATTAAATAAAACACACTCCTCACTTATCCATTAAAAGCCTAGTTAAACAAAAATAGCTTTGCCTGCCAGCAAAAGGAAAGTAGGGAGAGGACCACTCTAGCCTAACACAGAAGAAAGTTGCAGAGGGTAGGAGCAGCTACTGAGGAGTCTCTCTCCCACACCCTCACTTTATGCTTTCTAATGGTGGCAGGACTCAAAAAAATGCCTTCCCCTGTAGATCTTAGAGTTCTAGCAGGTTCATATAGTAACATAAATTATTTCAGATAAACCCGTTTATACTTCCAGTTGTCCCCATGCGATACACTCCATACATCTGACAGTTCTTGTTTTTGCAAAAATGAAATGTGTGTTCAGCTGTTTTCATACCACACATATCATACATCACACATATCACACAAACAATGCAAAATACAAGAATTATTTCACTTCTTTAACTGAAGCCTGCAAAGAAGGGAAACAAACTAATTTGTAATATAGCAAAATCTTCATATTTTACAGAAGGTAACTGCAAACCGTTTGCATATGATAGAAGGTCAACAGCATTTGCAACTAAATGAGTATTTGGTACTAATACTTTAGCCCCTCCCCCCATGGTATTTGTCCTTTTTCCTGCTTCAGTTCCCGGGCTTGCATGCACATGATTAGGATCTCCTGCACTGAACCTGAAGGTATGTGGCTATTTTCTCTCCCCCTCTTCTGTGTACTCCACTTTTTCTTACCTATGGTAGCCTTCCTTATCTCTCTCACACACATAGTCATCTCTTGGCTGGCAAGTGCTACCTTTCCGGGAAACCTGCCAACACCCACTCACACAGCTGATAAGAGAGTCCTTGGCAAAAGATATACAGCAAGATGCTGAGGCAGTTCTTTTAGCAAACACAACCAAATGTCCAAAAGAGAGTAAGCCAAAAACAGTCTGAGGTTCAGGGTTACCGAGAGCACAAGTACCATAAATTCAGACCAGAAACATATTGGCAGCCAGTTCAATTCTTTGTCTTCATTGTTTGCCTGAAAGGGTATAGATTGAAACAAATAGAACCATTCTCTAGCAATGACAAGTTGCTAACCACAGCAGCTGCCACTGTTGCTGCTCTGGCTGGTAAGAAACTTTCATTATCATGTGTTTTGAAGAAACCCCCACCCACTCCCAAAAACTCACCAGGACCTGGATAATTTTCACTCATTGAACTGTTATAATCTGGGACTGGACCCCAATACTGAAAATGACAAAAATTGTTGATAAAGACCTATCAGTTGATCCAAAGTATAAAAAATACAGTCCGCCTATTTATTTTTATAAAAAGAATGCAGTTTTCACATTGGGATTATCCCAATAATTTAGTTTAACATGATTGATGAAAGATTGTATCCCAGACTATCCTGGCAGAAACTTCAGGGGTCGCAAAGCCTTCTTTCTTCAATAGGCAAAAGATGAAACTAAAAAGAGAGCCCAAACAGATTTATTCCAATATCACATTAAACCATCTGAATAGGATCATATTTGCCAACTGTCCTGTTTCTGGTTGGCAAGTTCCCAGGTGCCTACAAACCAAGAGTACAAACAATGGAGAAATTGAACCTGCCCAGAGCCATACACAGAAGCTATTTAAGAGTACAAACTTGGTTAAGGCACACCAAGGCCTTCTTTGTTCAATCTGTGACATTCTAAAGGATGAAGTGGCTCAGCCTCTTTCGACTTGGGTCCATTAAGTCCACAGAGGTTGCTTTAGGCTCCATTTCTAGATCGGAGTTGCCCAGCTCCTCTGACTCTATCTGGATCTATTATTTGCCCTTCCTCTTCCCCTTTTCTTGTTCTTAGGAGGCTATCTTCTGTATAGAGGTTGATACTAGCTATTTGTATAAGTCAAAAGATACACCTATAATAAAAACTCAAATATGCAAAATTAAAATTATCTTCAGAAACTCTCAGATGCATATTTTAAAGTGAAGAATGAGGTGGTGTGGGTCCCAAATGAATGCTCTAAATCTACCATTTTCTGAAAATAATCCTTATGAGATATATGCAATATACAACGAGATGCTTCAAAGGATGTACAATATCCATGATAAGACATTCATCTTAAGTTTATTGAACCTATCCCTCAAATACTTCATTTGAATGACACTTGCATATTGAAATCGATAACTATTTCAGCAAGCAGTATAGATAAATCTGTGTTTAATCATTTGGATCTATTACTCATAAGCAATACCTGCATATCTAATTGATTTTGGATACTAGTAACACTGCCAATAGGCAACAACCCAGTTTTGGCCCCAAAAAGTTATTCCTGATAGTGGCTGGAGATCTGCAGAAACACTTCAGTCAGTATGAAGAAGGAGATTTTTGTCTGAGGTACATTACATCATTTGAGATTTTATTTACCTCTAAAGATTTAAGTTCTATTGTTTTCTATAAAAGCTTGCAATACACTTTAGTTTCCCTGTATTTTTATGCCACTTTTCTAACTGAACAATTTCTGGCAACAGAGGTTTTTTAAGTGTCTTTTTCAATATTCAAAGTTCATTTATGCATGCTCCTCTTATTTCAACGTTCATAGCATCCTGTGTTAAAGCACATGAAAAATCAGGTGTCTCTTTAAACTGAAAATACCATGTCATTTCTTTCTTGAGAATTTTCCTAAGAGAATTTTATATGAGAAATTGATTTAATATCCAAGAACAACTAATTTGCTTTTTGTTGATTAATTTAAGTTGAAGAAAAGTTGCTGAGTGATCTGAGATTATTTGGGGATATATATTGGCCTTTTCTACTATAGAAGCAGAAATCAATTTGTGTATATATTTGGTGTCTGGCTGAATATGTAGGTATAGTCTCTTGTCCCTGGGATGGTGAATCTCCAAGAATCTACCAATTTGTATTTTGTGAGGAGGTCCTGAAAAATTGGTAATGGTGATTTTATTTCTAAAACATTGTTTATCAATCTTTACATCTGTTTTCGTATTGAAGTCATGGCCAACAATTACTATCCCTTTCTGAAACTTCCTGATAACTTAATGTTGTATCTACACACTTACGCTGGTCAGTATCAGAAGAATGAAGAGATGAAAAAGTATGCATTATCCCCTTTAACATTCCCTTAACAAAAACAAATCTTATGTTCAAATGGGTCTGACAAAACATCTTCCATTATTAACGGCACCAACTAGAGTGAAAACTCCCTTGGCTTTAGAAATCCCAGGGGCTAAAACTTGTGTTTTATGTTTGCGTCTTAAAATATCCCTATTTTTATATTTACAGTGACTCTCCTGTAGAAAAATTATATCAGGAGCTTTACTTCTAATAAAGTCTACAGTTTGTTTCCTTTTTACTACTGTACCTTACCCTCAGGCATTCAGTGAGAGACATTTAATATCTTATCTGAGCCTTTGGTTCAGATATAGCTGCATCCTATCCTGTAACTTGCATCACTTTCCCACCAAAATTTACTAACTTTCAAAGATCTTATCAAAGATCTGTTTTTCCTGACTAAAGACATAAGAGTTCATCACGCTGCCCTTACCCATCCTTTCCTCCTGAGTTAGGTGTAGGATGAAAACCTAAACACGAATTTTATCACACACCTCCATGCCCAGGCAGGAGCCATCTGGTACGCAATTGTGGCATCCCATACCCAATCCAGACTACTCCCACACCTTGCAAATATTCTTTCAAAAAATGTGGGAGAAGTCCGGATCTGCCTGGGCATGGAGGTGTTCAATAAATTCGCATTAAATGTTTTCATCCTGCACCCAGCTCAGTAAGAAAGGATGGGAAAGGGCAGTGCAATAAACTCCAAAGTTAAATGGGAGCTCAAATTGTGCTTCATATCTAACATTAAAGGAATTGCCTTATTAGAATCAATAATTTGCTGTAGTAAAGTTTCTAACTCTTCATTTACATAAATTTACATAAATTAAATGGGCTATTGGGCATTGGGCTGATTCAGAATTTTCAATGTTGACCTTAGCAATCTGTGGCAAGGAGGTATTAGATATAGTTGTGTTTTTTTTTAAACTTATTATTCCAATTCCATTCTGTCCAGAAGGTTCCTAGCTCTAAAAAGGTTTCTTCCGAGTTGATTATTAGCACATGTTACTAATGCTCTAGCATTTTGACAGTTACATTCCACTTTCGCTATGTCTGCTATATTGAAGAGGTATGCAATTTTCTCTATATCTGCTATATCAAAGGTACCCAAATTTTCCTGATTTTGGGTCAGATGCTTGTGGGGGTATTTTAATATGTAATTGTGCATTTCAGGGGGTTTCTGCATCATTTCAGGTGCCCTAGTAGTCTATGCATTAGAATCCTCCTGCTTAGACTACTGTGGTCTATATGGCGCTGCTCTTAATGAATATAATGCCAGTCTTAAAAGAATTGAACTGGCTGCCAATATGTTTCTGGTCTGAATTTATGGTACTTGTGATGACATTTAAATCCCCAAATGACTTTGGACCTCAGTAACAGAGGGACCACTTCTTTGTATATATCTGCCAATGGGTTAAGGTCTGTTGAGGGCTCCTCCATGTGCAACCAGTGAGGTGTTGGGACAGGAGGAAGGGCCTTTTCAGCCCTGACACCATAAATGTGCTGATGGGTGCCCACTGTCATCTTCTTTAGGCATGAAGTTAAAACTTGGCTGTTCATCAAGGCCGATGATGATAATGATAATTAATAATAATAATAATAATAATAATAATAATTTATTTATATTCCACCTCTCTGGGTGAGCAATCAGGGCATTTGAGCTTCATTAATTCATCCCAAATACTGTTGTACGTTGTTTCAAAAACTTTTAAATCTTTTTAAAACTCATTATGGTGTTTAATAATAATAATAATAATAATGGTTTATTTGTAATCCGCTCCTCTGTAAGAACACTCGGAGCGGAATACAGCATATTAAAAAAGATGAGTTAAAGCAAAGTTAAAATTAAAACAGTCCCATAACCCACATTCCAACCTCCCACCCATTAAAAATAAATTAAATCAGCAATAAATTTAAAAAAACTGTAGGATCTAAAAACAGTATAGGTGTATCCAGACCCCTTCTTATGCGACCACATCATAAGTTAAAGGTCGGAGATGTGGGAATAGGCAAAAAGCATAGTCTAAGTCTGGAGCCGGGGTCAAAGTTTCCAAAGGAAGGCCTGCCGAAAGAGATGTGTCTTTAAGGCTGTTTTAAAGCAGTCTAAAGATGTCATGAGACACATCTCATCCGGTAGACCATTCCAGAGCTTGGGAGCGGTCGCAGAAAAAGCCCTCTGGGAGGTCTGTGTCAGCCTGGTCTTGATAGGCTTTAGCACATTTCTCTCAGAGGATTGAAGTGTGCACGGAGGATCGTATGGGGACAGGCGGTCCCTGAGATAAGATGGACCCAAGCCATGAAGGGCTTTAAAGGTAATACCTTGTACTGTGTCTGGAAACTAAAAGGCAGCCAGTGAAGAGATTTCAGCACTGGAGTTATATGCTCTCTTCTGGAAGCTCCAGAGACTAATCTGGCTGCCATGTTTTGTACCAATTGAAGTTTCCAGGTTAAACCTAAGGGCAGCCCCATGTAGAGTGCATTGCAGTAATCAAGATGTGAGGTGACCAAAGCATGTACCACAGTTTCCAGATCCCTCATCTCCAGGAAAGGGTGCAGCTGGCATATCAGCCAAAGTTGATAACAGGCACTCCTGACTGTCACATTCACCTGACTAGTCATGTGAAGCGACGAGTCTAGGAGCACCCCCAGACTGCAAACAGGGTCCTTCGAGGAAAGTGTGACTTCTGTCTAGGACCGGGAGCTGTATTCCCAAGCCTGGTTTTGGGCCGGTAACTGTCAGTACCTCCATTTTGCCCGGATTCAGTCTCAATCTGTTTTCTCTCATCCAATCCATTACCGCTGCCAGGCAGTCATTGAGAGAGGAGACACCATCTGAGGTCTGCGCAGATGATCTGGTCATGGAGAAATATATCTGAGTGTCATCAGCAGACTGATGACACTGAGCTCCATGCCTCTGAATGATCTCACCTAGCGGCTTCATGTAAATATTAAATAGCGTCGGGGACAGAATGGTGCCTTGAGGGACGCCACAATTTAGCTCAGATTTAGAGGAGCAGCTGTCCCCGGGCCTCACCCTTTCGTTCCTGCCGGAGAGAAAGGAACGGAACCACTTCAAGGCAGTGCCTCCAATCCCCATCCCTCTCAGCCGGTCCAACAGGATGGCATGATCAATGGTGTCAAAGGCCGCTGAGAGATCCAAGAGCACTAATAGGGTCCCACCACCCCTGTCAATGCTCAAGCGGAGGTCATCTGTCAGAGCAACCATGGCAGTCTCAACTCCATAACCTGCCTGGAAGCCGGTTTGGAAAGGATCGAGATAATCGTTTTCATCCAAGACAGCTTGGAGTTGGGAGGCAACTGCTCTCTCGATCACCTTGCTTAGAAATGGCAGCAAGGAAACTGGTCTATAGTTGTTTCGGTCCAGGGGATCAAGGGAAGGTTTCTTCAAGAGGCGCTTTACAGCCTCCTCCTTCAGACAAGGTGGAATGATACCTTCCCTGAAGGATGCATTGATCATATCCCGAAGGAATGTCCTCATTGCATCTCCTCCCTGGACGACCAGCCATGTTGGACATGGATCGAGAGAGCAGGTTGTTTTCCTCACACTTCCAAGGAGCTTGTCCACGTCCTCAGTACTTACAGATTGAAACTCATCCAGTAAAGTAGCAGTAATGGAGTTGCTAGGTGCCTCATTTACAGATACTGCTAAAACATTGGTGTCTAAGTCGGCTCTTATCTGAGAGATTTTGTCTGCAAAGTAGATGTTAAATGTGTCACAGCAGGCTGTCGTGGGGTTAAGCAGGGGATTTGGCGCAGGGGAACCTGTGTCAGTTCCCCCACCACCCTAAACAGCTCCGCTGGATGGGACTCTGCAGACACAATGTGAGCAGAGCAGAAGGATCTCCGCGCTGCCTGCAAAGCCTCCCGATAGGTGCGAAGGTGCTGCCTATGGTGAGTTCTGTTGGATAAGAGACGAGTCTTCCGCCATCTGCGCTCTAGTTGTTGTCCAGCTCGCTTCATCTCCCTGAGTTCCTGAGAGAACCAGGGCATACGGTTGGGAGCGTGTTGGAGAGGACGCTCAGGAGCGATTTTATCGAGAGCCTTAGGAAGATCGGTGTTCCAAGTGTTCACCAAGGTCTTGGTAGAATCGCTGGTGTTACCAACCAATAAACCCTCTAAGGCGTTCTGGAAACCAATTGGTTCCATCAGCCTTCGAGGACAGACCATTCTAATGGGTCCGCCACCCCCGGGGGGGGGGGGCGGAAAGCAGCCCTCAGTTCCATCTTGATCAGAAAGTGATCCATCCATGACAATGCGGAGGTTTTGGTTACCTCCGCCCACAGATACTCATGTTCCATACTAAAAATCCCATCGAGTGTGTGACCTGCACAATGGGTGACCAATTGGGACAGGTTCATGCTTGTCATTGATTCCATGAACTCCTGAGCTGCTCCAGATAGATTAGATGGGCTGGTCTCTAGAGGAATGTTGAAGTTGCCCAGAACTAGTAGTCTGGGGGAGTCCAACAACAGCTCAGAGACCAGCTGAGTCAGCTTGGTTAGAGAGTCTGTTAGACAACGGGGTGGCCGGTATACTAACAGAATCCCCAAACTATCCCTGGTCTTCAGGCTAAGATACATACACTCGATGTGGATTGTTTTCCGGACAAGCTTGATCAGAGTCAAGTTGGTCTTGTGAACTAGGGCCACTCCGCCCCTTCGCCCACTTTCCCTTATCTGCTCACTAACCGTGTAACCAGCTGGGAGAGTCTGCGCCCATGTAGCAGCGCTGGCATCTCCCAGCCAGGTCTCGGTGAAGCATGCCAGGTCGGCCCATTCATCCACAAGGAGTTCACAAGGAGTGAACATGTATTCACTCTGTTGCTGCCATATCTTCCCTGACCCCGCACAACTTCAATTGTTCAATTAATATGTTTTTCACTTATTTAAATTCTGTGGATTTTTTATTGTTTTATTGTTTTAAATTTGTTCATTTGTTTTAATGCTATTTGTAAGCCATCCAGAGATCTTTGTTATTGGGTAGGATATAAATATTTAAATAATAATATGATCATGCCTGTAACTCTATCTAGGGGGAGGGAATTGAGTAAGTAATTAATTTGGATTTCAGTAATCCCATCATAATATTCTATGCATGTACAGACTGACTGGTATGAATGTCAAGGTGATTGATCAGTACATGTATGTGTATTCATCCCCCATTTTTGAATGGAGAGGGGAAACAATATTTCCATATTCCCTGGATTTTACATATTGCCCCCAAATTCTCAAAATTATAGACAGTGATTCTGATTATACCTGTCAGTTTCTTTACAACCCTTGGATGCAATTTATCTAGTCCTGAAGACCTGAATTAATTTAATGTAGCTATATGCTTCCATGCCAAATATTTACCTATATTTAGCTGTAGCCCTCTTACTCTATCCTTTACTCTGTTTCCACCAGACTAAATACTGTTTCCCTGTAGACAGAAATAGGCATTGAGCAATTATTTCTCTCTATAGCCTATTAGCATTTCTGTTTTGCCAACTTCTAGTGTGTATTGCTAACATTTATTGTTTTTAGCATCTTAGTACATTTAGCATAGTAGTATATAAAATTTAGTATATATGTGATATATAATTAGTGTATTGATGAATTTTGTTTCATATATTATTAAGCTACTTTGGTCTAAATCCAACCACTTTCCCTCCCTCGGCTAGCAGACTATAGAACACAATCCTTGGCACTATGTTTCCACTGTTTCCAGTCACAAAATAAGTAATACTCCTGGTGTAATAATTGTTTTTCTTTTTCAGGCCTGCATGCAGGAAACAAAACATAATTTTCATGTGTTTTCAGAAATTGCAGTGTTTTGATGCACAAAGTTTCTGTGATAAATTGTCAAGCTGTACACAGCTGACACAGCCCACTTAGGTCCCAATTGTTTTCATTTGATAAAGAAAACATTGTGTAAACACTAGTGGTAATAAAAAAGGGAATTTTACTTAATTAATAGTTGCAAACCACCTGGAAAGCTAATTACCAGCAATAGCAATGCATGTTGCCGAAAATGTTCTTCTATTAATAATTCATTATAGCTTTTGTGTTAATTTTCATTTTTTAGCCATAGAGTCTAGAGGCAACAAAATTTTAATCCTAAAAGATTTAGATTGTTTCCTGAAATCATTTCATTAGCAAATATGGTGGACTAGATACATTTGTCTTCTTTGTCAGTACTTTTCTTATGTTAGACAAAGACACATATGTTAAGTATCTAACATGCCAGTCATGCTCAGCCACCATACCAATAGTCATAGAATGATAATCATGGAATGATAAGAGTTAGAATAGACTGCAAGGGCCATCCAGTCCAAACCACTGCCATGCAGGAATATACAATCAAAGCACTCCTGACAGATGGCAGCTAGCTTCTGTTTAATATACAACTGATGTACATTCTCTAGGCCTAGAATGTTTCATTCCAAACGATGCTTATACCGTAGATCATGGCAGAGAGGTTAGATAGAAGCTAAACAATGTAACTCTTGGGAGCATGATCTTGGTTGGCATCAAGTCCTGCCCTGCTGCTCTGCCTTTCCTGCACAACTTAATAGATTATAAAGAAATCTGTAGCAAAAAAAAGCATATGGGGACTACAAGAAATTGGCAAATTTCCTTTCTCTGTCTTCAAGTCCTTTCGAAACAGAAAATATTTTAAATGAAAATAAATCCATATGAAAATTCTAAGGCTTTCACAGTGGGTATTCATAGTTTTTTGTGGGTTTTTTGTGGGTTTTCTGGGTTATGGGGCTGTGTTCTGGAAGAATTTATTCCTGATATTTCACCTGTATCTGTGGCTGGAATCTTCAGAGGGTGGTGGCATAGAAATGTATGGGGTATATATATATATACTTTTGTGACCCTTGGTTGGGAGGAAGTGGCTTACATGTTAATCTGTGCATTGGTCTGTTGTTGAATTGCAAGGCCTCAGGGTGGGAGGTGAATGTGTGTCTAATTAATTAGCAATCCATTGTCTGTGGGGAAACCCCCTGACCATAGTTGGGTTCAATTGCATGTGTTGAATCTTCACTTTGTTGTTTTTCAGGATTGGTAACCAAACTTGGTTTACTTCCAATGTTTCTTCATTCCTGTTCAATACACACTACCTGTGCATTCTGACCTGGTAGTTTTTCGCATGGTCCAGAATTTCAGTGTTTTCAAATAGCATTCTATGCTCAGGTTAGTTTACGATGTGTTCTACTACTGTTGATATTTCCAGCTGGCTCACTCTGCAGTGTGTCTTGTGTTTTTTGATTTGGTTTTGAATGCTGTGTGCTTAGTGGTATAGATATGTCCACAGCTGCATGGTATGCAGTAAATTTCTCAGGCAGTAAGAGGGTCTCTCCTGTCCTTTTCTGAGTGCAACATTTGCTGGACTTTTTTTATTGGTCTGTAGATTATTTGGAGATTGTGTTTCCTCATAAGTTTCCCTATTCTGTCTGTGACTCCTTTGATGTATGGTAAAAATACCTTCACTTTGGATGGTTGTTTGTATTCACTCCTGCGTTTTGTTTTTTCACCCTATGTGTCTAGCAGCTATTCTGATGTCTGAGCTGGAGTAACCATTAGCACGTAGAGCTCAGTTTAGGTGCTTCAATTCATCTTCCAGAAAGTGAGGGTTGCAGATCCTTTTTGCGTGGTCCACCAGTGTTTTTTATTGTGCTTCTTTTTTTTTTCCTCGGATGATGGTTGGAGTTTTTGTGTAGGTATCTGTCCATGTGTGAAAGGTTTTCAGTATACTGTGTGCCCAATCATTGGTTTGGCTTGCGGATGATCAGGACATCTAAGAATGGTGATGTTCTTCCCTTTTCTTTTTCCATCATGAATTGGATGTATGTTGTTCAGATGGTTCAAAGACATGGCCAGATCTTCTTCTCCATGGCTCTACAAGGAGAAAGTGTCAACCACACATCAGAACCATATTTTGGACTTTATTTTGTGATGTTTACAGGGCTTGCTTTTCGAAGTATTTCTTGTAAAAAAAAAAAAATCCATCGTGCATATCTCCCCCCTGAGGTCTTGCCATTCAACAACAGACCAACATACAGATTGATATGTAAATCACTTCCTCCCAACCAAGGATCACACAAATACTGTACATATACCCCAAACACTTCTATGCCACCAGCCTCTGGGGATGCCAGCCACAGATGCAGGTGAAACACCAGGAATAAATTCTTCCAGAACACAGCCACATATTCCAGAAAACCCACAGAAAAAATCCATATGTATTTTTGTCTCCATTTTTTGAAATGGAATCTATGATTTATGCATATAGTAGGTACAGTATGTATACAGGTTCTTTTACATATTTTATAGGTTTTAAAGAACACATTTCTACTTTCATATTACAAACCCAGAAATATATAGATAAAAAAGATGGAAATTGTGTCCATTTACAACGTGTGTGTGTGTGTGTGTGTGTGTGTGGAGATAGAATTCATCCATTAAAAAAAAAAGAAAATTTCTGTCTAATACTGCATAATGTAGCAACATAAGGGGACATTTTTAATTTCATTTGTGGCACAAGTGCCAAATAGCTGGCCATCCCCAATTTATTGTTCCTAGCAATGCATGATATAAATAAAGAGAATCTAAATCTAATGTGCATATTAAAATAGAAGTACTTGCTGGCCTTCCACTTTTCTGTGTTAGTGTCTTAAAAATAGCTATTTCTTTTGTTGTTTTCTTCCTGCATGAATGCAGAAGAAACCCATTTGAAATTAAGGAGAACAAAAAATATCAAATCCTTAATTTTTTTTCAAGTCTGTCTGGGAGAAAACTAGATTTCAGAGGGCATGGGATGGTGGTGTAGCGGTATTATCTTTTAATGTTTTGTAAAAGAAATTGCCTGTATAATTATATTTATTCATGCACTGGCCACTGCCCAAAATCTGTTGTGATTGATGTTAAGGTGATTGATGTTAAGGTTATAAACTAGAATTTTAGAGAGCAATCCTAGTTGGTATTGATAGGATGAAGTCGTAGATCATCTGTCATTTCCAAAGCCTGCTGTCTCACTGCCATGGCCAGAAAAAGAGATGTAGAGGTGATTTGGCAAGGGTGTTTACCCTGGATGCTGTGATATTTGATGTGTCCCCGTGGGTGGGTGAGACTCCAAAATACTTTGTTTCTGAGTCTACTGCCATGTTTATGCTTTCTGTGATGTCTAACGTGAAAGTGAGGCTTCACTGCCCTCTTTTCACCGACACAGAGAGATTTATCCAGCCTTTCCAAATTCCTGCCACAAAGTGTTTTTTTTTTGGGGGGGGGGTCAGTTTCCTTTGTCTGTGATAGTTTTATTGATAGAAATAAAAATTATCACAATTATTTCAAATGCCATTACAAAACAATAATATGCATGTCTCCCAATGATAACTTTATGTTTAAGTTATAAGGGACCCATTATTTATAAGGGAAACAAACCAGTTAAGATTAAAGAAGCATGTATCTTATTGAAGTTGCTTCATGCAAGATGAATGTTCTTTTATTCACTTTGGGCAAAATGAAGCAGTGAACTCTTCTAATGATATGGCTTACTTGTCAGTAGTATAGGTAATAAGGGAAATCATGATTAAAGAATGAAATCTGAAATTTATGTATAGGACTTCATGTTGTAGAATTTCCAGTGCGTAGGTTAGTAGATTGATGTTACTTTCACTGTCTCACCTTGGCTTTTAAAAAATATAACAGCTTTTTTCCATAACTGCTTGTTAATTATCTGTCCAAAATTACAAAACCCCTGGAGATAAAGGACAGTTCTGTTGTTACTGTTTCCAACACTGGCATGTTATTGTACCATCATACTGTCTACTATCTTATAAATATGCATTACACTAATAATGATTTGATGAATTTCAAATGATGTTGCTCTTTGTATATCAGATAAAGCTGTAATGTGGCAATTCAGGTGGAGTTCAACTTCTGAGGGAGAAGTTATTATGAAAAAGACAGTGATTAATGTGAATGAGTGCCATTGCAAAATGTTCTTTGCTTGCATTGGGATTTTAGACAAAAAAGTTGTTAGCATAATTATAACAAAAAAATGTTAGAATATTTATAAAAATGATATTTATTATCAAAGTGAATATTCCTTATTGGGTTACTATCTGATTTAATAGTTTAATTGTAAAATGCTAGCTTTCCTGGTTTTTTTTTAATTGTTCAACACAACAAATACTGTTTTATGGGACAATATATGAGAATTCAGGTCAAATAAGAATAGCTCTGTTGAAAACAATAACAACAAAGGATATCACAAACACTGGTGGGTCAGTGTTCCTTCTTGAATCATGACTGTAACCTGCAGTTTTCCAGCTATGCTATGGTTTTGTATGACATAGGACTTGGGATAGGACATAATTTGAATGGAGTTGGGATTCTACATGAAAATACTCATTGCACACTTCTCAAGACTCATTCTAAGACAAAATATGCTCTACATAATATATCTACACATCTTAAGGCTTACAGTTATTTTGAAAAAAATAAAATACACCTATATTTATGCATACATTTTAAATATATGGATCCTAAAATGTGTACCATAGAAAAATATTCCCAAATACACTTTAATATATAAACCAATATATTTTAGGAAAAATGTGTATAGGAGATGTATACATTTAAAAAAGATTCCTCCCCCCCCCCCATTTCTATGAGGCATTTTTTCAACATATGAAAAAGAATCCCTATGTTGAGCTCTTCAGCAACTGCCCACCTTTGCAGAATGTGTAGCAACAACTACCTAATGCTGGAGTATCAATAGTTACAGGGTAAAATTTGACATAATTTGGCCAGCAGTCTCATATCCCACATAACATGTGGTTCCAGACTTTTCCCTGATATTATATACTTGATTTTTCAGCAGAAAGTCAGCAGATGTATACCCACTAACTATTAAACTGTTGAGCCAAAATCCTATTAGCTCCAACACTGAAGGGCACTCTAACAGTATTCTTACAGAAGATTGTGTAACAGGTGTCACCCACCAGAGGCTGGTCACCTATTTCTTCATTATCTGCTTCTGATGGGTCCTTGGAGCCAAGGCACTATAATAAATTGTGTATCTCTTTTTGGCAGGGCATATGCACTGGGTGAGTGCCTTCTTCCTTAGCAGATGTAACATTCTTCCACTTGCCCAGGGAGGTCTTGGATAACTTCCTGCATGAATGGCAAAATTAGTGCATTGCATGAGCAATTTGAATCTTGTATGGTCCTGTTCTTGATGGTTTGCATTGCAGTGTTACATTTCTTTACTTAAATTTTCTGCCACCTAATTTTAATCACATGTATTTACAAGCATGTGTTCTTAGAATAGAAGTTAGCAACTGTTGCCTTAAAGATTTTTTTGAATTTCAATTGGTTTTATCCTTCATTACTGGAGATGGTTCTGATGAGAGCTGAAAAACAATGCTTTGAGAAGGTCACAGTTCTCTACTCCTAAATTAGACTTCATTTAAGTCAAGGGTTGTCAGGGGAATCCTCAAGAGTTCAAACCTCAGTTTTTCCTGCATCCTGAAGATGCCACCATGATAAATATTCTCAAATACAAATGTTTTCAGTTAACCACAGATATGGCTGCCCGACTCACCAGGATGTCTCAGTTGTCGGAAGTAATGAGCAGTCAGCCAGCACAGCCTCTTTGGCCCAGCTAAAGCCTCACAACGCTCCCAGATTGCATTGGGAGCAGCTTCCTAGCCTAGATTGGTGGCCTGGGTGTCTGGGGGTGGGTGGGTGGGACTTTCAGTAGTAACCTTTGCAGTTGGAGGTCACCCCTCCCATTGGTTTCAAGGCAGCCACCTGAATGGTTTACAGGCCAGAAGAGGGGGTGAGACTTCTACCTGGCATCAGACCTGATAGGTCAAAATGGCCTATATAGAGCCATGTGGCCAAAGAGGCTGGTGCCATTCTTAGCTGGCTCTCCCCACCTACTTTTTCCTCTAGCTTGTTTTTGGCTCCTTGTGGTGGTGTTACAACTTTTTGGGCAGTAGCATGGGCTGTAGATCTGGAGGGCATGGTGTCCTGTGCAGTGGTTACAGGATCCGGAGTCCCTAAGGGGACCCAAGGGTGCTGGGAGTGGTGAGACTCCATTGTGGGAACAAATCCAAAAGATTGTCCCTTGGTGACAAAGGGGCAAGGATGCAAAGATGTGATTACTGGATACCTATTCTGTCATCCCAATGCCCAGCCATGACCAGACCATTGGTTCATTGATCAACATGTGGGTTGGTCAATGACAGATCTGTGTCATTAAGGCCAGCCCTACCTGTCAACTGTATTCAATAAAGTTGTGGCCTTTTTCTGCCAATTGGGTATCTGGGTGTTATTTCATGTGCCACTTCAACTTCTCCTGTAATGTAGCATTACATCAAAGCCCTAAACTGTGGTTAATTTTAACTATGGTTTACTGAGTCAAGCCAGCCTCATATTGTAAAATATGCTACCATTTTCCTGTTCTCAGAAATGACTAAAATGTTGTTTGCTAAATACAGAAGACAAAACTTCCTGTTTCATCAGCCACATTAGAGTCAAAGAGGGAGAAAAGAACTCAAGGTTCACTGACATAACCACAGTTAAGCATTAAAATAATGCCATCATGGGGGGCTGAAGTTGGCTCCCTTGACCCTTTCAGTAAATAAACTCCAAAATAAAAGCAGATGTCCTCAATGCATAATTAGGAGGATCACCAAACCAAAAACAAGAACAACATCAAAACACTTTGTGTTTTTTATGTAACATATTTATGATGCACCCACAAATTTTTGTCACACATGAATATTTTTACTCATATTTCTTGATTTCACTCAGATTTTTCACTGTGTTAAGTTAACCAGGAACATAAATGTTAGTGTAATCAAATCTCTCTGTGCTCTTTCTGATCAAATATTTACAGTACTTGACCTGGAAAGTTTAAATGACCTTTGACAATATATATAAAAAGAACTTTTTTACGATTTCTGTCTAGGCTCGATGGGTCTAACAAGCTAGCTTTAAGCTGGGACTTTTTTTTTTTATTATTTTCCTGTTAAGAATAATAAAAAAACACAGGGCAAATCCAACTCCTTTATGCTATTTAGCCTTTGTAGAGATCAGAGCCCAATTGATTTGCATGAGAAAAGTTAATTGTAGAACTTATTGATCCATGTCACTCACATAGCAACAAAGGGAAGATTAGTAGATCTCAAGAGACCAGATAAAGAAATAGGGCTTTATGCTGAATTGTTTATTGAGCAAGATTGTGGTCTCCTTCCTTTCAGTTGATCCACCAACTCTTTCTCAAGAAATTGCCATTTATAGCAGACTGCTTGATTTATTTTCACTGAATTGTAAGCCTTATAGCCAGGAGGAAGGTGAGCAAATATAAAGGAAGATGTCTTTCTATTTGATCCCATTGACTATTCTGAACCTGTGCAAAGGGCAGTAGAGCTCTAGGAAAAATGGATCCTAGTGCTATTTCAGATAAAAACACTTTAGGACTTGGTCAGGAGCTTGAATTTTTTTTTTTTTAAAAAAGTTATTCTATATCTGCTACCTATCTTTGTATCTATGCAATATCAACCCTTTTCCTTATCCCTGGGAAATCTCTGGCAATGGAAAAAATTCCACATGACATATAAAGGTTGACATGGACATTAAGAATGTGTTTCCACTGTGATTAATCTTGTGTTTCTTCCATAATGGAATTTCCTCTAAAATATATGCCCGATCCATCAATCTGACAAATTAAACTATGTTTGCCTTCTGATGACCATTCACAAAACAAACCATGCAAAATGCAAGCTACATAAGCAAAGATAATCATGTGTGTGGACAAACAAACATCTTTTTCTAATCGGGTGAAAACCTTTGGTAACAAAAATGCCATGCATATCAGCTAATTTGATCCAGGAATTCTTTTGTGTCTATGTCTACACAGCAAAATTAAGGCAGTTTCATACTGCTTTAACTGACATGGCTTAATGCTGTGGAATTCTGTAGTTTTGTGAGCTATTTAGCCTTCTCTGTCTGGTGCCATAACAAACTACTAATGCTAGGATTCTCTAGGATGGAGCCATGACAGTTAAAGAGGTGTCACAATGCATTAATTAATTCTGCGGTGTGGCAGCAGCCTCAGTGTTTATGTGAAATGCCATTTCAAATCTATCCAGAAAGGAAATCAATAAAAAGGTATCAGAGACTAAGGGTGTGTTCCTGTGGTCACATTATTTAATTCCAGCTCTTAAATCTTGTACTCAAAGGTGTCTTAATTGAACGGTAGGCTTATGTGACCTGTCTTTTTACACTATAAGATTATCCAATTAGTTACTTAAATATTAATTTTAGAATTTTGGAACCATTTGGTTTTTTCTAGTCAGTCCTACCCTCTACTTCCATAACTTGAAAATAATCTTGCATTCCTAAACTCTCTAAAATAGGCAAGATTTCTTAAACTTTATAAATTGTATGTTGAGCACAGCAAGAAACACATTATGCATATGCGTTGAAAACAGCCTTGGAGTCTCTCATTTAAAGGAACATTGTTTGTCATTGTAGGTAGTTCAATGAAACTAGGTTATAAGTATAATTAAAAAGTACCTGGCTAGTAAATTACATAGAAACTGCCAGGACAAATGTAGTGTGTTCCCACTAATCACATTTAATTTTGCTGGCTGTGGGAAACAGTGAGCTTATGGCTCTGCATCATTTAGAAACCCAGTTTCTGCTGCAGTAGAAAGCAGTAGTGGCTTTCTGTTATAAAACCAGAGGACACATGCTGTAGAGGAAGTGGAAACTTTCCCCCAACTGTTGTTATCTTTGTAAGGCATGCTATTAATGGACTTGGCATTCTAGCATTATGCTAGAGGGCATTTGGCATAGTAAGAAAAGATTAAAGGAAGACTTCTGATTTGGAGAAATTGTACTTAAAAATTAAATCTGTTCAGTCCCACATGGGCTTTGTTAAATTTATTGACACTTTCTCCTCCACTGGCACCTACTTCTCTACTTGGTATATCTCAGAAGCTTTTTGTTTGTTTGTTTGTTTGCTTGCTTGCTTTTACTCTCAAATAAATATTGCTTGTCCTCTACGGCAAAGGTTATAAAACTACTTGTGACATCAATCTCTTCCTTTCCCTGTCTCGCCCTCCCCCTCAGTAATCCGACTGATATCTTTTCCTTTCCTTCTTTCTTTCACTTTGTTCAATTTCTTTTCAGTTTTTTTCCCCCTCTTTAACTAAATTGCATTCCCATAACTCTGGAATAGTGCTACAAATGAAAATTAAGAAATTAAAGGCTTGTTTGTTGGAGCATAGGGCAGGAAGATGGGGTTATGGGGGAATTCAGAAGAGAACATGTGGGGCCATCAATGATATCAAAACTCCCAATCAAGCTATTGAAGACATGTGTGATAATAAAAACACCAAAGCCAGTATGTTTGCATTCTCTTTTAATCTACATGTCCCCCACACTGCTAGAATGACATGACGGATATGGATTTGATGGCTTCCAATGAGGAGAGGCCATGCTAATGGTTGTCTTGGCACTTTGCACCAAGGCAAGGAGTGCTGAGAATGGAGCTAAAGGAATATAAGGCTCTGCTGCCTCTCAGTCTCCTGCCTTTGGGAATTTTCCAGCCAGGAGTTCTGGGGCTTCTTGGAGAGCAAAGAGCACACAGATAAGACTTTTGACTTCATTGCTGTTGTTGTTTACCTACTTTTCCTTAAATAATTATAATAATTGTTGAGGAGGAGATTGCCACAGTACAGGGTTGGCCATGGTATGGTGGCCCACTCAGGGCCTGGGGTAGTGTCCCTCATTTGGTCAGCGGCATTCTCCTTCCCCCTGCCCCCAATCGGAATACTTGTCATTGAAAGACTTACCAATATTAGGTCACATTTTCCCTTTTCATTTTTAAGTTTGCTTTAGCTGCAGCATAGAGCAGGCATGCACCTGTCCTGGCACAACTGCCAGCACCTATACAGCTAATTTTTAGTTGGCAGGGTTGGTCATCAAATAATGTGATTGCAACAAGACAAGGTTCATGTGATAGTCCTTTCTGACCATAGAAGGATGTGATATTGTGATTCATGTGACACAACAGGTGAGTTTTAAAAACCCAGTGTATAACTGATATAGGTATTCTATATGGTTGCAAGATGCTCTCCCTAGCATTTACATCCTTACAGCATAGTTCCGAAAATCCATGACATATTTTGAACAAATCAACAAGCTAGTGCAAATTATATTTTATAGAAAGGTTGAGAATCATTCAGGCCTTCAGATATTGCTGGACTGTGACTCCCAAAAGCTGTCTCCAGCACAGCCACAGGATTCCTGTTTGAGGTTATTATCTATTTTAAAAGTTAATAAGTTCTGGTAGCTATTCTGCTTTTAGGAGCCATTCCTCCTTTTTTTTCTTCAAGCTATGCTTATTTTACTGATCTTTAGAACAACCATATTTATTAGCTGCAACATTTCACTGGCTTGTTTGTTTTGCCGGATATGCAGAGGGGTGATAAATACAGCAACCTTAGAAAAATGGTTGACAGTTTTCATTTAATAGCCTCAGTTCAATTTACATAAAAGAAAAGCTGGATAGTAGTTATGCTATAGAACTACTGGTAATTCCTTTGTTTCTAATGCCTTGTTGAATAATACAGACATACACTCTAGTGTCTCTGTTCTTTTTACTACTATAAATGTTATTTGCCTGTGTCTGCAACTGTCCCATCAAATTTTCCTGATTTTCTCAAAATAAAGGTGATCATATTTAGGAGTTAACAGTAATCCTTTTATCATATACTTATTAAAATGTATTTTTTCCGTACATAGTATGTAGAAATGGGAATTTTAAAAAGGAAAGAATCAAAGGAAATTTTCAGCGATAAAACTTTCAAAGAATTTTAGCTGACTTATTCTTTCACTCACAAAGGATTTTTTGATTTAATGGGAGCTTCTGAAAATAAAAAGAAAGGGAGATCTCCACAAATTCACTCTTCTTTGTCTAGCACTTTGCCTCCCCCCCCCCCCCCTTAATACTGTTTCCCATATTTGGCCAACAAGACCTATCTTCAGAAAAACTTTTTGAGGTTATAGTAGGCTTTAGAGGGACAAGGAAATATGAAAATTTTTCTTTTATTCACAGAAATTAGTAATTATGGGGGGGGGGGGGACCTTCCACGAGCATATTAAACATCTGTTCATACACTGATATCATTTGCCCAGTTAGCAGGAATGAGGAAAGTCCTACCAGTGGGATATATGTCACCCTACAAGTTCTCTGTACCCCAATTTTTAAAATCCTTTTTAAAAAAATATTCTCATACCTTCTAGGCATGCTGAGGACTGTTTTATTATTTCTTTTTTTTTCTATTATTTATTATTTCTGTTTTATTCCCTATTTTTAAAAATGCCTCTCCTTGTCTAACACATGGGACAGGCAAAAATAGCAAATGTTCTTTTTATACTCCCTCAAGCATTTTTATCCCCCCCCCCCAAAAAAAAAATGTTGTGTGGGCTTTGATGGGGATGGAATAAGGATGGAAAGAATATTCTAAAATACTTGTAATAGCTGAGAAATGCTAAAAAATATATTATTCTCAAATGAGAAAAATGGTAGACATTCAAGAACACTACACTGAAAATCATGTTTTCTGTGCAATCATGTCAATTTTGTGCAGTGTAATTCATAAAGTGCAAATGGTCTTCAAAAATGGCACATTTTTCAAAATCTTTCTCAGAATAAGAAATTTCTAAAATCATGTGTAATTTATTTCATGAATTAAATCAGTAAAGAATTACATCTCTGGTGGAGTGTAGCCTTCCACAGTCTGGTAGGAGGTTGTGTGGTTCCTGGAGGTTGGATACTTTCCCACCCCGTTACATAGGATGGCTTGTGTGACTCTGAGTGAGGTAAGCTTTAGTTTTAAATCCTCTTACAAGAGAGTAATGAACGGACAGTCATGGACTGTCTGAGAGTGAACACACAGAAACAGCAGAAGACAATATCTTCAGAATGTATGCTTTTCCCAGAAGATGTTTGTATTAGTGTGCCCCCTACTGCTTCTGTAGGCTTAGAAGAATATGATTTGAAAATGACCACCTGAGTTGAAATCTCAAGCATGATTTTAGCATGGAGCAATTTAATGATAACAGCGATAGCTCACTGAAACATAAGTAGAAACAGTCGTTTGTAACTTTCTCTTGATACATAATCTGAGCAGTAAGGCTTGGATAAGGTGCTGGGTTAAGGATAACTGTGGAGCTATGCAGACTGCCCCTTACTGGCAGCCTGGAGGCCCTAATCCAGCGCTTTACCAGGCTGTAGAGAAGCAGCAAAACACTGCTTCTCTGTGGCTTGGAAATGGGTGTCCTTGGGGCTTCATGCCCCTGGACACCCGCCAGAACATTCCCTCAGCTGTTTGGTTGCTTCATGAACAAAGTTTGTGGCACCATGGAACAAAAAGGAGCTGCCTAGAGAAGCTCCTTTCCTGCGGCGCCACAACCAGGAAGTGGTGCTGTTATGCTGCCACTTCCTGTGTGCCGCATTTGGGCATTCAGCGGTGGCTCCGGCATCATGGCAACCCTCATGTGGAGGGGAGGCCGCCATGATGCTGGTGCCATGCCGTACTAGGACCATGTGTTTGCTGAGAGGTCCCTAACCCTAGTATCACCACAGCTATGACCCAAAGTAGCCATCTGTATTGGCCCTATATTGTTTTCTGTTTGCATTTCAGTCTTGTTCAAATATCTGCTGTGTGGATTATGAGTAGGGCAACAATATGTATAATGGGAGCTTGAATTATAATTCTCCTGTACAATAACTTATTCAAATGCAATCAAATTCTGGTTTGAATAGTCTTCACTTGTATACAATCATTTTGCAGTCACCCTCACAGGAGCAGCAAAATGAGCCAGGAAGTTGGACTTGCCTTTTTTTAATGTCCAAAACAGCAACAGTGTGGTGTAAACAGTTTCCAAACTCACTATCTGTTAAAGCCATCTTATGAACCATAACTTAGAAAGATAGTTTGTCAGTTTGCATACAGCGAGCAACTCTAATTAAGTCAGGCTTCTGCATTTACAGTGAAGTGTAAGTGAAGAGTGCTCACTGCTTATGCCTATCATGGCTGATTAAATCAGGACTAATGAATTAATATTGTTACCTGGCTCCAGGGTTCTGGGGTAAGCAGATCCTGTAAATATATGAAGAAATGCAGCTGAGATAGCCCCCAGTAAAGCTGCCTCCAGCCAGCCAAGGGCAGCAGGCTTCAAGCCGTGGTTGCTTCAGGCGGTAGATGCTGTGTGTTGTCAAATGAGCTGAGCAACCAGCTGGCCATTCTGTTCTGCTTAATGACAAGGCTGTGTGTTCCAGGCATTCTGCTCTACATTCCTTAAGCTAGACTGGTTCCTCAGGTGTACTGGAGGATATCATCCTATCACCAATATTTACAAGATTCAGTCACCAGTCCACTAGACATTGCTAGATGGAATGGGGGAGTACCATCTTATCCTTATATCTTGCAGGAACATTTCTTGGGCCAATTCTAACACTCTGCTGCTCCAATTGCTCTGTTGGTAAACAGTAAGATCTGAAAGGAGAAAAAATAGATAAAAACTTAGCCTGCTATTTAACTTCCTTCCTTCCTTCCTTCCTTCCCAGTATCTATATCCCTGTGTTCTATGTCTTATTCTTTCTTATATTCATGCCTAGATCTTCCCTTCGGCAGGTAAATCTTATATTGTTGCATGACATTCTTCTCACATCATACCTGAGCCCATAAAAGACCTTGTCTGTTTCTTTTTTGTACAGTAAAAGAATGTATTATCACGACATTTATATATTATGCATAGTTCCTTTTTCTATCTTTTGTCAGGAGAAAAAGTAGAAACTTGTCACTCACATTCCTATTGTGAAAGTGGTTAACTTGTACCTGTCAAAATTTTTTTTTTTTTGCAAGAAAGTAGTCTTTCATGAAACATTAACAAGGATAGAATCAGACTGTATAAAACAGATTCTCTGTGGAATAATGAAAACATTTCCATTAGAAATTGGATAGGACAAGACATCTGATTCAAGGGCAGTGTACAGTAATTAAGCTTGCGAGTTGTGATGCTGGGCAGCCAACTTACCTAATTCTTCTGACATTTTTGAATATTATATGTATTTTTGTATGCTCATTTATCACCTTGTCACAATAACCTATATAGTTTTTGAGATTCAAATGTGGCTGCTGATCACCTTTGTTTTTCCTGTTTTGCTATTAATCCACTTTTCATTTCAAATACTAAAAAGACAGAAACATAGGAAGAAGAAACAGATCATGATAATTTGTGGAAGCAAACACTTATAATTTTAAAAATACATGGTTAAATCTAAGCTGAAAATAGTATTTAATATCTTTATCTGTGTAACAAAACCTAATTTTTAAAATAAATGCCGAATTATAAATGCCAACTTTTAACTTTGTTGTTGTTCATTTTCTTTGTTCTTGTATCAACAGTAAATCCTGGCATTTGGGGCATAGTTTTGGGACACTATACATATAGATGCAAGGATTTTAGAAGAACATCTTGAGCCAGCTATTATAGACATAGTTTTCTAGGTTAGAGACATCATGAATCTTGTATATCATCATCTTGCTTCATTGCTTATATATTTCCTGCAACAACCAGAAAATGGGTGAATAGTAGGAATTAAGTTGTGCTTGGTACAGTGCAACTAGAGGGAATTCTGTTCATTTGTTCTCCATTGAAAGCTATAAACCTATGTTGCAGAAAGCATGGCATGCATGCTGGATTGGGCACATGATCTCTCCTTCAAGGTGTGCTTGCCTTCAAATAATTTCCAATTTATGGCAACCCTAAGGGGAACTTGTCACAGAGTTTTCTTGGCAAGTTTCATCAGAGGGGGTTTGCCACTGCTGTCCTCTGAGACCGAGAGAATGAGACTTGGGAGTGTACACGTGTGTGTGACTTCAAGTCGTTTTGAACTTTTGGTGACCCAGGTGGAGAAAGAGCCAGCCAGTGAGTTACAGAGAGCCAGATGTCCCATGCTGCCCAGGCCCTGCCACCAATCCTTCCCCGTCCTGTGCCTGCCATAGCCTCAAGAACCAAGTGAGTCTCCCTAGGGGTTACTGACAAGGAACTGCCAAGACAGAGAGGGGCTCACCACTAAAAGCCCCTGAAATGAACATGAAGCTGTTTGTTGCAGGTGGGATTGAGGGGGAAAGGAAGGTACTGCCTCATTTGCCATGATAGCCCTCTGGTAAGTGGTGAGAGTGCTTTATACCCCCTGAAACGGTGCTTCTTGGGGGAGGCAATCATGGTGTTTAATATTTGAAAGGCAGAATTTTAACACAGAGCCCGTTTACCTGGAGGGTTTGCCTCTCTATCCCCCCCAGGGTGTTATTTTGGGGTTGGGAGAAAATGGCTATCTTCCTCCGTGGGGGTGGGTGACACTGCCATCAGGTCCAATTTGGAAAGGGGTGACTCCTGGTCCACTTGGGGGGCCTGAGGGGGAACGGGACATCTCCTCCTCCTCCTCCTCCTCCTCCTCCTCCTGGCCACTTTCTGCTCCCATTTTGTTGAGTAATTGGGGAGGAAGGGTGGGAGGGGGAATATGTGTGTTGGAGGGGCTTCCTGGCCTCCCATGGGGTGGGATGGGGAGGTGAGTTGGCCTGCTGACGTCCTCCCCTTATCTCCCTCCCTCCCTCCCTCCACATGTCCCATCTTAGAAAGGAAACATGGAGAGAGGGAGACTTGAACCCAGACTTTATTTGGGGGTCTCAGGGAGTCTCTTGAGTGCTTTCAAATTTTTACTGGCGATCCTAAGGTGAAACTATCATTGGGTTTTCTTGGCAAGTTTTTTCAGAGGAGGGGTTTGCTATTGCTAGTCTGAGGCTGAGAGAATGTGCAGTGTATGTGTGTGTGTATATGTATCTTCAAGTTGTTCCTGGCGCTCTTAAGACATTTCTCACTTATGGCGACCTTAAGGCGAACCTATTATGGGGTTTTCTTGGGAAGATTTGTTCAGAGGGAATTTTATGCCATTGCCTTCCCCAGAGGCTGTGAGAGTGTGAGTTGCCCAAGGTTACCCAGTGGATTTCCCTAGCAAAGGTGGATTTTAAACTTTTGTCTCCTAGGACCCTAGTCCAGTGCTCAAACCATTGCACTGCAGAAATAATCCAGTTTGGCACTACTTTAACTGCCATAGCTCCATGCTATGGGATTCTGGGAATTGTACTTTTGTTCGGTATAATGGGGCCATCCATACTGCAGAAATAATTCAGTTTGACACCATTTTAACTGTCATGGCTCCATGCTGTGGGATTCTGGGATTTCTTGTTTGTTGTGGCACCAGAGATCCCTGACAGAGAAGGCTAAAAGTCTAAAAAGTCCTCTATTTTGAGCAGGGCTGATAAGAATGTATTTAATATTTATATGTGTTTTTTGTTTGTTTGTTTGTTTGTTTTTGTTTTACTTTTTGGATTTCTGTTTGGTCAGGTCCTCATTTTTTTTCTTTGCATGTTTCCCCCTGGAAGTCCTATCTCCCAGAAGTCCCACCCCCAGCATCCGGTGACACTCAGTGCAGGAATGCCACTAAGTTTGGGCACTCAGTCTCTAAAAGGTTCACCATCACTGCTATAAACTAACGAAGGCATACAATGCCAGGCCTGGTTATCTTTTATTTTCCCAATAAAAATTCTAATTTTTACTTCTTCTTTGTGTTATTTTCCCTCTTGTACCTGTTAAGAATTATCAGGAATTTTTAACTGAAGTTCAATCAAGGACATTTAAACTTTGTAGAAATTAATTTATTTCTGAGGTTTTTCTTAGGCTTTCAGTTCTATAGTAAAGTGAGTCTTTAGAAAGCAAGAATTCTAGTAAGGAAATGCTACTTTTTGTGAAGAGTCATGGAAAGAACAGAGATAATGTCTGTATATGTTTGAGCTCATTTGGCTGCCATATATGAATGTGTTTTAGAATATGGTTCACATTGTTTCACCACCCTTGTGTGTCCATATTTTACAAATATACCACAACAAACATTTCATCTGCAGACAAATGAAACTTTCTGAGTGTCCTTATATATAATCCACATAATGGGAAAAGTCTTGAACTTTGTATGAAGGCATCTTAAAGTTAGAACTGAAAAACATGTAAAAGCTGTATACATCTAATCTTCTCTTTTGAGGAAAAATGGTTCATGATTTTTGTTACTAAGATAAATGAAAATTCACATAACAACACTGCTGTAAAGCTTAAATGTAAAAAAAATATGAAAGGAACTAATTCTTGTTCTTTTGGGGGGGCACTACTGAGGGGAAAAAAAGTAAACTGGCTGTAGGACTGTGGAATTTTGCAACATTTTAGAAAGCTAGAAATCGAATAAAGCTTTTAAATGGTGCTAAGACTGACTTGAGATGGGGAGGAAGCTTTTTTGTGCTGTAAATTGTTGTTGTCTTTCTGACTCTTTTCCAAATTTATAGGCTATGCTAGGCACTGTGGTGATTACAACCTTGCAGCAGATACTTATAATTGAATTATAAGTTGATTTAAGAACATCCTGACTGGCTGAATGCATGGTAAAGCCAAATCTGATGCTTTGTTCAATACTCACAGTGTAAATAAGACTTCTGATAATATGTGACATGTAAACCATTTCAAACTCCTCATAGCACTAAAGGTTACACTATGTATATGCAGCATTCCCCCCTCCTCCAGTTAAGCAACTTGACAGGTGCAATCCACATGAGCTCCCATAACTGCATGAACATGTTTAATTATCAAACACTAGCATGAGCAACTAAACTGCTGCCAGTACAGGCATACCTAAGAGCATACAATAAAGGATAAAACAACAGCTGCAGTAGAAGAGGGAGAAGGGGACCATATGCCCAGGTAGATTGTGAATCTGCTATGCCATTTTACCTGCTGCTTCTTTCCTGTGGGTCTTCCAGAGAGCCTCATGGTGCCCTTTAATGACATAACAATGAGGGTCTGGAATAGATGGGCAAAAAGGCTCCAATGTGGCCTGAAGCTGCCCTGAAGCCATGATCTGACCTTTGGACTGGAGCAAAAAGGAGCCGGAATAATCTGGCTCTTGGCAGTGCAGGTTGGGTTCTTTGGCTGCAGCCCACTTTCAGAGCAGGCCATGTGCAGACCCAATCCGCTTGCAGCCTAGAATGGACTCGGGCCACTCTTTCTCACCTGTCTGCTCCTGCCCTGTGATTTCACTTTAATGTCATAGCTCTTTCCTGTGGAATCCTGAGTTGTTGTTGTTGTTGCTGCTGTTGTTGTTGTTTTAATTAGTTGAGGAACTAGAGTCCTCTGGCTAAAAATTCTAAAAGTCTATCCGTACAAATCACAGGTTCACCGTGCAATGTTGTCATGGCGGTTAAAGTGCTATAATTGTGTACCGTTAACTAGTCCCTGGTACCAGAGGACACTGTCCACCAGCTAAGTTCCACATGTTCAAAATGGATAGTCAAAACTGTCAGGTTTGCTACCCCCCCCCCCGAGACATGTCCACAAGATTGTTCCATCTAGTTTATTAGTAAAAGTCTACATTTTGGTCAATACTTATTCAAAATGAACAAAATACCAGGGTGACCAAGACCATACCATTTGTTATCATCTTACTTAAAGAGAAAGAGATGAAATTCTTAACTCTGTGTCATAAATAAAATCCAGTAAAGCAAAACTAGACTCACAAGAGCTATGCAGTCAAAGCCCTCTACTTGTATAGACTGATATGTCATTTTCTCCTCCTCTTATATAGATTTTTACAACCTTAAATTCTTTCCATAGAATATGGAGGTGGATAGATCGTGGAATGTTGTTTAAAAACAAACAAACAAATACCTTCTCATAAATCCATTCCTATCACCAGATTTTGGGGATTTGATGGAAAGGAAGATGGAATAGTAGTCACAGGTAAAGCCAAAAGTTACACTTAAGCTTCTGTTATGGATACTGGGAAAATATTTGTGGCTTTAAAAAAAAATGATTCCTACTGGCTAGAAACATTTAAAGTAACTACAGCATCCAATGTTAAGCCTCATTCATAACCCATATATATCCTCTCTCCACACACACACACACACACACACACACACACACACTTTTATGTTTATGAAGAGTTATAAAATTTGGAAATAACCATTGGTTTTAGGAAGTTCTTTTAGTAAGACCTTTCTTGCAGCACACCAGTATGCATACTCAGATTGTAAGTTTGAGAAAAGCGTGGGGAGAAGGAAACAACACTGAGTGACTGAAAAGCTTTTAAGAGGATAGCTAAGAAGCTAAATCTTTGGAGAATATTTAGAAAACACTAAAGCCAATTATATGATTCTCAAAAAGGTTATTAAGGATGCATATTCACTTTTTACTTGATATAGGCATGTATAATATGGCACAAGTTACAGTTGCAGTTATGTGCAAATTCTTATATTCATTACAACTGTTCATTATTATTAATCATTATTAATCATTATAACTGGTAGAACAGAGTGGTGGGTTGTTGGTTTTTTTTTTTTTTTTTTTTTGTACAGTGACAATGTAGTAAACTGTAATTTAAAATGGTAATCATTCTAACCCAAAATCCATGTAAGTTATCCTTTCAGAAGCATTTTTCCTGTGTCCCTTTCTACTTGCCACTACATCTGTTTTTTTTAACAAACAAACAAACAAACAAATATCACATTTTGTAGGAACCTTGTGAGGATCACATACCAGATGAAACTTAGGCTTTATTTCCTAATTCTGTCTCTATTCCACCTGTCAAATTTGCTTTTGTAACATCTTGTCTGATGTATGTGAATCTGTGTAAATTTAGACCCTATAGAACTATTCACAAGATGTGAGGTAGCAGGACAGGACCTCTAGCCCCTTTCCAGGTAGATGTCCCTGTTTTCCTCTCTAAAATTTCACAGATGAAAATTGGGACACCTATGGTCAAGATGGCAAAAGTTACACAGGCCTGCAATGGGGAAAAACAGCAACATTTTTTTCAATATTGTATCTGTCTTTATGTATTTTTGGTCAATAAAATTAAAAAAAAACAGTTAAATAAAAATGTTGTAACACAGTTCTTTTATAAATTCAATATTTTTATCAATTCATTTGTTACTAAGATTGGATTAAATGTGGATGGTGGTGTTCCAGTGCAATTTCCTTTAATCCCTTTGAATGATTTTTATGTTTTATATCAGCAAATTTACCCAAAATATGGCTTCAAAGGGGTTTGAATACATCTAGAAATCCCTAGCCACTTACACAGTAAATCTGCTTTAAACATCCTCTCTCTTTTGCATATTGGCTAAAAACTTTTGCATATTGGCTAAAAAGTTCTCCAAATTCTAATTGGCAGCAGCAGTAATGGGTGTCAATAAATCTCAAGTATTTTTTTTCCCTCAGTAGTGGTGAAACATAATTTACTTGTTCCTGAAAGAAGACAGGAAAGGCAAGAAAAATGCAGTATTTTATATGTTCAGAACTCAAGTTTGATTCACATGAAGTTCATCATGTACTTATTGGAGATGTGTTTGGTCACAAAAAGAAAGGCTCATTGTGTGCCATCATTATGAGTTCAGTGAATTGCTGGTTTCCATATCTACCTAAGCAACTGATCAAAATCAACTTGTCTTTCTCGGAATCTGAACAGCATAAATATTTAAAAGCTTGGGGGCTCTTCTGCTTATATTGAAATTATGGATGTCTAAGGCAAGAAGGTTTTTCAAGTGGAGGAAAGAGTTTTATCCCTGAAGTTACTGGGAAAACTCAAGATAGTTTCAAAAGTTGAATAACAGAGTAGACTTACTTGTGGTGTATGCTTTAATTAATATTCCATAATGGAGTTCCATAATGCTAATGTGGAATGAAAATCCAATGAAGTTTTTCCAATGGATAAAGAAACTTAGCACTATAACTACTGTGAAATAATGTAACTGTAGAATAGTTTGGAAAAGTATATGGATATGGGTAAACCATATGGAAATTTGAATTCAGCAAAAGGTACAGGATGTTTTAAAATAGATACAAATTAACAGTATACCAAGTATGAGTTCAGAATTCCTAAGGAAAGATTATATTGTTGTCATTAATTGTTACAACATGAGGAATCTGACTAAACTGAAGTGTTTCTTCCCACCTCATGGTTCTATCTGAGGACCTAAACAGATAGGTGGAAAAAGCTAGCTTCACTGCAGCTTGGGGACATGACCATTAAATGACACATAACCCCAAAACATGCAGAGGTCATGCTGAAACTGCTCCCAGGCCACCCAAACCTGGGCACCACAATTCAAAAGGGATGAGGAGAAACTGGAGCGGGTCCAAAGGAGGGCAACTAAGATGGTGAAGGGTCTGGAAACTATGCCCTATGAGGAACGCCTTAGGTAACTGGGGATGTTTAGCCTGGAGAAGAGAAGGTTAAGAGGTGATATGATAGCCCTGTTTAAATATTTGAAGGGATGTCATATTGAGAAGGGAGCAAGCTTGTTTTCTGCTGCTGCAGAGACTAGAACGCGGAACAATGGATGCAAACTGCAGGAAAAGAGATTCCACCTCAACATTAGGAGGAACTTCCTGGCAGTAAGGGCTATTCGACAGTGGAACACACTCCCTTGGAGTGTGGTGGAGTCTCCTTCCTTAGGGGTCTTTAAGCAGAGGCTGGATGGCCATCTGTCAGGGATGCTTTGATTTGGAGTTCCTGCATGGCAGGGGGTTGGACTGGATGGCCCTTGTGGTCTCTTCCAACTCTATGATTCTATGATTCTATTCTATGATTCTATTATTCTAACCTGGCTCAAACAGGAGCAGATCTTTTCTGCTCCTATTTGGCTCCTCAGCAGAGGGCTCCTTCGAGACCCGCAGTGTGTGCTTGCAAAGATCTCATTAAATAAATGGGTTCTGAGAAGGCACTTAAAGTAAGAGAGGTGACATCATAGGATTTGGTAAGCAGTCACAAGGATGTAGGGCAGTAGGAAGGAAAAGCTTTGAGGGAAGCAGAAGCCCTTTGAATAGCTGAGGTTATTTTAACTGGAGTAGCAAAGGTTGCAAGCAGAGAAGTTTCAGGATATGAACCAGAAAGGTAAGGTGTCATTTGATCAGAGTGATTACAAAGTGGAAGGTTTGGGACAATAGAACTCTACAAAGATGTTGTCGAGGGGCAAGGTAAGAAACAATGAAATACCAAGAGAGATAAGAGATTGCACAGTGCTCTGTGCAAAGATGTGCCCTAAAATCAGGTAAGAGAAAGGAAGGATTTCCATAGTGGAAATGGATCTAGCTTTCAAATTAAATTTATTTAATACTTCAGAGTTACACAACAAAAGGCAAGCAAAAGGTTGAAATTATAACCATGTTAATTCTTTATTAATGCAATATGTTTTCTAATGACAGTATAACATCTGTCTTGATTTCAGATCAAGATGGAAAATAAAGTGGGCTCTTTAAATAAGGAACATAACCTTCACTGTTGTACAGTGGTCCCCCGGTTTACGAATCCCCCGGGGAACAAAATCCCCGGGGTCCGAAACCGGCGGGATTGCTAAAATTCCCCCGGGATCCAAAGGATCCCCTGGGGAACGAAACGGAAAAACCATGCGGCCCCTTTAAATCTGCCGCGCGGTCCATCCGCTAAACCATTTCCGGGTTATGAAAGGTAATCCGGAACGGATTACCTTCGTAACCCGGGGGACCACTGTATATAAAAGAGCAATGGGATCCTCACTCCTTATGTCACCTGGTGTGGGGGACTGCCTGGAGGTTGGCAGCAGCCAAAAAGATTGCACTTAGCCCTCTATTGCCATAACAGTAGAGATCTCCTCATGAAGAGGCTTCCACTGCCGCAACAAAGCTAGGAGTGGGATGCTCAGGCCTCTCCTTCACCACAGAGGCAGAGGCCTCTTCATGAAGCTGGAAGGGGTGCAGTGGGAGGAGGGCCTGACCAGGTGTCATCCATTTTCTGGGGTGTCACCCAGTGCAGTTTGCATCTCCCCCAGCAACCCTTCTAGTGATACCACTGTAACAGAGCTAGATTTTCATTCTATGGATGAAGAAAGCTATAAATGTTGTCCAGAATTCACTGAGGCAGTTACAAATGCATAACTTATACTTATACTTGCATAACTGGTTCATATTCATGATCCCTAAGTATTCACTAGTTTAGGGAATAATTGGCGACTGTGACAGTCTCCCAGTCTGCAGTTAATAGGCATGAGCCTCTGCAAGTGACAGGGGTCTGTTTTCCTGTTGATAAAGAAATTAATAAATGCTAATAATAATAATAATAATATAGCACTATAAGTTTACACAGTGCTGTACATACAATCTTATAGTTAGACAGATCCCTGCCCTCAAACTTACAGTCTAAAAGACAACACAAAAGGAAAAGGGGAAGGTGGTGGGAGAGGGATGAGGTCCAGTGGTTCTTCTCTCCCTCTGGGGCCTGGACCAAGGCAGATGGATTGGAGGAAGGGCATGGGTTCTTAATACATAGTTAAGAGGAGGCATCCTGGGGCAGATCCTCTCACCCATTTTGTGTGAGTGGTCTTTGGTTGTTGCACTGGAGCTCACTCACAGTGGAGGAAAGGTGGAAATGTTAGTCAGCTGCTTCCTGATTGATAGGGAAACAGAGCCTATTCATGTTTGCATAGGTTTTCTCCTAATATATACATTTGGGAAAATTTTTAAAATTACCAATTAAACTGAAAAAATAGCAAAGTGCAAATTTCATGTAATTTGTAAGGTCCAAATTTTGCAAGTTTATTAAGACATCTAACTTTGCTTCTTTCTTATACCTCACTTTTGTTAAACCAAATAAATGTATGTTCTTATGAGATATTTTCTCCCTACACATAGTCCTATTAGAAATATTATTGATACAGAACAGGGAGTTTCTTTGTAGTGCTTGAGCTTTTACTTTTTAATGATGTAGATGTCAAAGTATTTTTAGATGCAAAGCACAAGACAATCATCACTGGGTAATTATCCCGTCTTGATTGACAAACAGTGTTATGTTCAGTGGGGAGAAGTGTTTCAGGGTACTGATCCTAGTTTTAGAAGATTGACTGTTCAGATCTAAATTCTCATGAGGAAAGGATGAGTTCAAATAATTTTATATCTTCTGGTGAACTAAGCATTATCTTTTTATGACATAGAAGTTGTTGATCTCTCTGTTTTCTATTCCATGCCCTACTTTATTTAGTAAAAATAAATAAATCAATTTCACAGTAATTATAAATGATTTTAAATATTATTTCATTTCCAGTTAGTGACCACAAACACAAACAAACTGCAAAAATCTTTTAAAACAAGGCCATTGCTGTCAGCCTGCAAAATATGGGGAAAGTTTAGCTTGTCAGCCTAAGCTGCTGAAAATGGTAACTTTGCTGCACATGTGGCCTTTAGCTCACATGAATTTGAGGAGAAGAGAAAAGAGAAACTTAGCTATTGCATGTTTGATGGTTAATGGTCACCTGTTAGGAAGAAATGCCTAGAATATGCTTGATTATAACAGTCTATTTCAGACCGCAGACAAACACAAGGGCTCCTAGCTTGATGTTGTCCAATAGACATATGTTTCACTACATGTCTTGCCAAGTTGCATTTACTCTAATGCACTTGTATGACAAGCCATGCTTTCTTGCCTTCTCTTATACCCTTATCTGAAAACTGTGAAGTCACAGGGATAACATATTTTATAGATAATTTCATGCCATTACAGTTATCTAGTGGACTTCCCTTTATCTAACACATCATTCTACATATTACTGAAATGGAATCTCACAGTTTAAACCAATACTTTATTTCTTTTGCATTTATACATAAAAGTTGGTTTGTGGTACTGTGCCTATATTAATAATTGTAAACCCTGTTAATAAACTCAAATGAAGGGAAGGATAAATGTTAACTCAAGGGCAAAACAGACCATCCCAAAGGGATGGCTTTCAGCTGGCCCTTCTGAAGCTGTATTGGGGCCGGGGCAACTGCAGGCCATGGCCCCAACCCACCTTTTTCCTGGTTGAAAAATGAGCAGCAAGGAGCCACTCCTTTTTGTGGCAGCAACAAGCTGGATTGTCTACCCCACTGCAGCCAGAAGCTGGCTTTAATGCGCTTCAGTGACATGCGGCGTATAAATGCCATGCTGCCAGAGTGCCTGGAAGCTGGCTCCCATGTAAACAGGCAGCTTCTGGGCAGCTTTGGAGCATGAGGCATGCAAACACCATGTTCCCACACTGCCCAGAAGGTGATGAAAAGGAGCAGTCTGTTTTGCCCCATAGTCCGTTTTTTTAGTGGCAGTTCTTGTTCCCATTTATTTCTGTCTATAATCTTAAAAATAATAAATTAAAACACACATGATCTCTACATCCAAGGGTAAGGTAGGATTTCTATTTCTTTCAATTTAGCAGCCAGAATCTCAGGAAGAAGTTTGAAAACAAAAAACTTGAGCTAAGTCTCAGTAAGTCTCAGTCAAACTGTATATAGATGTCATATCACATACATTCCGTCACCATTGGGATACTGGGTGTTGTCCTTAAAAGTCTGTTCCAGACATAGAAATGTAAGCAGAAGGTTTGTTTATCGCATAGACATATCCAGAAAGAAATAAAGCCAAAAACACCAGCACATAATAAAGGCAAGGGGGAGGAGGAATCTAATGATCAAATATTGAAACAAGTCTAACGAGTCTCTAGTGAAAATTCCAAATGTCAGTTTGCCAACTGGTACACCTTGAGGAGAACAGCATACATAAGGAAGTGTGCAGCTGTGAAAATAAGAAGTCATCAGCAATGTTGTATTTTGTTTCATGAAAACCAACTTTTGAATGAATTCACCTCTGCATTGTGGCATCTTTGGCTTGAGGCACTTTTTTTTCATTGCAAGTTTGATTCTGGTATGAAAGAAATTGACCTTGTGATCATTTGGAGACACAAACTAGTTGAACATCCATTCCACTCCTGCTTATTGCTATTATATCAGTTTGAGAACAAAGGACAATTCATTCAGAATTAAAATTTTAGATAGTCGTATGACTACAATGGGATATAGACAAAACATATTGTTGCACATTTGTTGATACAGGTAAGTCTTAAATAATGTTAATTACTGTTGGAAAATTAAGAGTTTTCAGATGTATGAACAAGTGGAAGTACTTCAACATCATGAGAAAATAAAAAGTAATACAGTACATCAAAAGGTGTTACTATTGCAGTTCTTGGTAGTCTTGGGAGCTCTTGGTAATCTTTATGGTAGATCTTTTATGGTCAATAAATAATAATATATTCTGTGCTGAAGAGACCACTTGCAGCTCAGATGGATTCAGATGTATTGAAAGGAATGATTTCTGATTATATCAAGTGCCCATGTTTTCATTTAGAATCTTGTTTAGATGCAGGAAATTAAACACAATCTGTATCTCATACTTCATTGTCATCCCAGACAGCACATACATATTAAAGTGTGCATAATTATTTGTAGTTTGCACCTGAACAATAGAAGTTAATGTCATTTCAACAAGGCCTAGAAAACATGTCTTATTATTTTTAACTAGTTCAGAATATTTATATGCTTGTATTGGAAGCCACACATGTTAATAGCTAAACCACTTCTATAGCACTGATCAATCATCCTCAGTACATGAACAGACCAAGACTAGAGTTACTACTGAAAATGTGAAATTTTCTGATTTAAGAAGAAACTACCTTTTTAAATAAAAAGGATTTGGGAGAGGTCTATCCAGATGGTGAGTGAAATTAAAAAGAACATTGATAATATTTTATTGTAAGAAAATAAGCAGATACGTTATATGGATTTTATTTGTTAGTCTCTGAGAAAAACACATAACACTTGTACAAATTAAGTCCCATAGTAGGCTAGTTATGAAAACCAAAATGAAATACTAATTATGGTATTACTTATTAAATTAAAATAAGTACTGACATAGCATAATTCTGCAGCCATTTTTCAGGCATGTACTATTAAATGTGAGTAGCTTCTTTAATCTTTTAAAATGCAGGGTCTGTTCCTCCCCCAACCTCAAGTCATACTGGTTATGGGTTTTCATGAAATATTTTTAAAAATACTTTTTGTGCAAATCCTGAATTTTGTTGTTGGAACTGTTCAAAATTCGAATCATTTTGCCTCACTATGGCTCATATTTTCTTGTGTGCCCATTATAATGACATCTGAAGATGTTTCTTCTATGCACCAGTGATTATTGGGATAGGCACAAAGACAACCAGTATACCATGACAAATGTTTCCTTTGATGCACTTAAATTTACATCAGGGAGGCATGTGAAAGTAGCCTAATTGGAAATTGATTATTAAGTTACTTCTGTTGCACTATGATACAGTTCATCTAACTTCTAACTGACATTGTCTAAACCCTTTTCTTAACAACTATTGCTGTAATGTCAGCCTGTATTTTTCATTTGCATCTTCTAACTGCCATTATCTTAACCCTTTTCTTAACTATTGCTGTAATGCCAGCCTGTATTCTTCACTTGCATTTTCACTTCATGTTGAGGTGAGGATTTTTATTGAGGTTTTTGTCCATTTCACAGTCTAATGCTTTTACCTCTGACTCTATCATTAAGACTGCAGAGAATTCAGATTTTAGACCAAACCATAAAATGAATCCTCTCTTTGCTGAGTTGTTGTGGCAAAATGCATAGTATGTACTGGGGATGCTCAAAGTCTGACTGAATATTTTACTCAAAAAAGAAATATACTAAAAATATGGAATCATGCATTTAGTTAATCATTAAAAGCTTTTAAAACATTTTTTTTTTTTAAAAAAAACCCTACTTCAGGTGGAGGGTTATTATTACATTCATGTCAAATTGCCATGTAAATTTAAGTTTAAATGTATACACTTATAAGGCTTAATAGACAAAGTTAAATAACAAGTTAAAACAGCATTAAATGGCATTTAAAATATGATGAAATAAATGATACCACACACCTTCTCCCATTAAAACACTATCGTCTGTCACCAAATACCTCCTTAAATAAATACATAAATAAATAAACCATCTTCTCATGCCAGTGGAAAGAGAACAGGGCTAGGGCCAGTTGGAAGGAATGGGAGCAGCTGGTTCACTGGTTTTAACTGTACAAATGCATTTAAAACTGTACAAATGGAGAAACCTGGGTTCACAAACATACCCAAACTGTGAACCTCAGATTTTAGGGGGAATTAACTCTTTCCAGCATAGGGTGAATCCTTATTCCTTGATCTGCCTTTCAACTGACCAAGAGCGACTCTATATTCTCTGGATTATGTTTCATACGCCCGTCTCCCCCCCCCCCCCCATCCAGTCTATTACTGATGACAGACACTGGTTTAATACAGAAACAGCTTCCTTGGAATTGAATGGAAATGAGAGATGGACTTGTGTATCAATAGCAGACTGATAACACTTGAACCCCAAAACTCCAGATTACCCCTCCCAGCTGTTTCATGTAAATATTAAACAACATGAGGAACAGAACTAAGTCCTGAGGGAGACAGCAGGATGCTGCCCAGGGTGTCAAACTCAGCACCATCTTCTGAATCTGCCTCCCCAAAAGACCAGAGCCATTATAAAGCAGTGCTATTGAGTCCCGTCTCGGAGAAGTGACCCAGAAGAATACCATGGCCATTGGTATTGAAAGCTGATAAGAGATCCACTCCATCCAGTTCCCTATATAGGTCATCTACCAAAATGACCAAACCTCTCTGTCTCCCATAGCCAGCTGTGAAGCCAGACTGCAATGGTTTCAAATAATCTGTTTCATCCAAGAATCCAGGGAGAAGAAAGACCATCACATGCTCAAGTATTTTGCTCCAAAAGAGATCTTGGAATCTGGCTGATATCTCTCCAGAATGGTGGGATCCAGCAAGGATTTTCCCCTCCATAATGGCCTCACAAGAGCCTTATTTATACAAAATGGAAAAACAGCCTTGCTGTAGTGAGGAATTATCTACACCCCTTGCCCAATCTGCCAGTCCTGTTAACAGCCAGGAAGGGCTTGGGTCCAATATGCATCTCAAGGATCCTGTCCAGATCCTCAGATTGTAGCAACTGAAACATATCCAATAACACTGGACAAGCAGATGCCAAGATAAAAACCACTGGAATAAATAATAATAATAATAATAATAATAATAATAATATTTATAGCCCATCTTTTCCTAGACGGAATCAAGGCAGGCTACAAGGCAAAGGAAAAACAATAAAAAACACAATAAACATAAGAAATACAATTAAAAATAATCCCCTTCCCAAATCTAAAACTCCAATCATAAAACAAAAACAATTTAAAATATATTACAATATAGAATCTAAAATTTTAACAAAAAATCCACTAAAATAAAGGGTAGAGATATTGAAATGAGAGGATTTGTGTTCAAAGGGTAGACATATTCATAAAGAGGAGGCTATTCTGGAAAGGCCTGCCGGAAGATATCCATGTTAGCAGCCTTTTTAAAGGCTGTTAGAGTGTTAACGTGATGGATCTCCTCCAGCAGGTTGTTCCATAACCTTGGAGTGGTGGTAGAGAGGGTCCTCTGGATTTACCACAGCCAGTCTGGATTTTTTTAGGCTGCAATAAATTCTTCCCAGAGGCCCTTAATGTGTTTGGGGGGGGGGTGAGGAAGAAGGTGCTCTTGCAGGTAGTCTGGACCCAGGCTGAGTAGGGCTATATAGGTTATAACCAACACCTTGTACCACAATGAGAAACTAATTGGCAGCCAATGAACGGATTTCAAAATAGGTATTCTATGGTCATTTCTTGATGTACCTGCAACAAATCTGTTCGCCATATTCTGTACCAATTGAAGTTTTTAAACTTGGCACAAGGGTAGCTCCATGTACAACACATTGCAGAAGTCAAGTTGAGAGGTTACCAGTGTATGTACCACTGTTTCTAGGTCACCCAGGTCCAGAAAGGGTTGCAGTTGGTGTATCAACCAAAGCTGGTAACAAGTGCTCCTGACCATCGTGTCTACCTGTACTGTCAACTGAAGCGACAAATCTAAGAGCACCCCCAAACACAGTCCTTCAGGGGAAGTGTGACCCCATTCAGGACTGGTTGACATATCTCCATTCCTGGATTGGGGGTCCCTATAGCAAGTACCTCTGTCTTACCTGGATTCAGTTTGAGTCTCTTTTCCCTCATCTAGTCTATTACCGCCTTAAGAGAGTGATTCAGAGGAGAGATGCCATCCTTAGTCACTGCATCAGTCCAAGAAACAGCAGGGTATAAATATCTATCTGAACTCTTTTTCTGTATCTCATACTGTTTTGGGATCATGGATTAATTTGGTCTCTTCAAGCCCACCACTTGACCACCAAATGTGTTCAAGTTGCTTAGCAAAATTACATAATGGTAGATTTCTCAGGGCAGCATTTTCTGCATAGAAACACACAGAGAGACGCAGACACACACACACCTGTCTGATTCAAATTATTATGACATATAAATTATTTTGCCCTGGAACTTGGCAATTGCAGTTGTGAGCCCAAGACCAATTTACTTTTCCAATTTTTACATAAATTGGTTTGGATGTTTTTGTTAAACCAAGCACAGAGTCTTTCTCTTGTTGTTGTTTTAGCTTCAGTATGGTGTCAGGTTATTAAAATTACTCTTCAAAATAAAGAGATGATATATTGTGTTTTGCCAGTTGCTCTGATTCAGGAATCAACTATAATAGCTAGACAGAGATCTTTGGGCCCCCTTTCAATATTGTTTCATTGTTATTATTCTAGTCTGTGCAGGTTACTTTCTGTGATGGGTATAACCCTGGAAAATTTACTCTAACACAAAATATCCATCAAAGTTGTGAATATGTACTGAAGAAAAGAAAAGAGAGGCTTCACAGCTGTTGCTTCCAGTTTCCCAAACAGAGACTTTAAAATCTTTCTATCCAATACAAATGTATTGAAGAGTAAGATAACTTCTGGATTCTTACAAAATGGATCCCACAACCACTGTGCTTTAGTTAAAAATATACTGTTGGCCTGTGTTAAAATCCTTGTTCAACCAGGATGTTTTCTCACTTTAGCCAAATCACTTTTAGCTAAATCCACAGCAAAATATGATGTGATAATATGTTGTAATTCTCAATGAACCCTTAAGATTTGAAGGAGGGAAATCTAAGGAAATTACCTAATGATTCCATAGAACTGTATGTACCATGTCATCAGTTGGTCATTCTTAGTCTGATTCCTTACATTTTGTGATTGGCTTTGACAATCTCATTCAAATGTAGAGGATATATGGATTTTGTGTCAGTATGTACATATGTAATATATGTTGAAACTGAGGACTGGTGGAAATTGCTGCTTTTGTGAGATACTCCCAAGGCACTGTGAGTTGCTTCCTTTTGTACTGTGCAGTCCAACAGAAATGTATACTATTGCTGGGATCTGAACTGGTACCCAATACCAAGCAAGGAAACATAGGGGCAAAACTGACTGACTAGAAACACCAGCATTGGGTGGAATAAGGGCATGGTAACTGTATGCCACATGCCCTGACTCTGTCATGATGCTGGTATCATGCCACAAGTCCAACTACACAATGGGGGGCATCACAGTGCTCCTTTGGTGCAGTGTTTATACATACTGTGTCAAATAAATGCCAAAAAAACTGCTGCCACGGTGGCAAGGGTGGCTTTTGCCAGCTCTAAAAGGAACAGCATATTGCCATTATTTTTAGAGCTGGAAAAGTACCAGATTGGGACACACCATGCAGTGGCTATGTGCCTGATCCAGTGCTGAAAGGGTCAGTGGGAAGCTGCTCCTTTGGGGCTGTCTGCTGAGCCCCATAGTTATCCTACTGTTGATAACCATCACTGCCAAACCCCATTACTAACTCTAATCAAATGAACATACAAGTTCAAGAGTTGCTAGGAAAGGAATAACTTTGAAAATTAGCAGGTTTGTGGTGTGTAATGCTGCCCCAGAGCAGAACTTTTTTTCCACAGAAGAGCCTCTGGGACATTGGAGGCTTATGCTTGTATGCCCAGGGAGACCTTCTTACCACTCACATTAAAACAGTAACTGCTTTCGTTATGGGATGGAGGTGCTGCTTCATGTGCAAACAGCAAGAGCTAGTCCTGTGATACAGAAAGCCTGACTTGAAGATGGAGATAAAGCTCCAGATCATTTAACATTTAACAATTGGCTGATGATTTCTCCCCACCTGAAGTATCATTTTACTATTTCCCAGTAGACTGTTGTTATTATCACTATTTTAACAAGTGATTTTAAATTGTATTGTGTTTAATTCTTTTTTGAGGGGAGGGGTTAGAAACAGTCCTGTACAGACTGTTTGTAGTGTATATTGACTGTTTTTTTAATCATGTAAGCTGCTTTGTTTGCTCCTGTAGCAGAAAAGCAGTGTACAAATAAAAGTTTTATTTATTTATTTATTTATTTATTTTGGGGCTGCCTGTTAGACTCTTGATCAAGTGTCTAGGTAAAAGCAGCACTAGGTAAAAACATGTGATTAGAGTTAGTAATGGGGTGTGGCAGTGATGTTAGATTCTTCAGCAAAAAGATAAGTGTGTTACCCCTGTTTGGTGTTGGGTATGAATTCAAGTCAATTAAGTTTGTTAGACTTACACTAAAAGGGATGGTGGGAAACTTGGTGGGAAATGACTTGTTACTGCATTTATTGCTCTGCCTTTCCTGCCAACAACTGTTTTGAAAAAGAAGCAGCACATTGTCTTGCAGTCCCCTAAAAACTGTGGTGTTCTGACATTTTTATACACTCCTCTTGAAATTCAGGTGGCTCTGGTACAACCTTTAAAATCACTTGAAAACAGCTCAGTGATCTGGCAGGCAATCTGGAAAAGTGTGATTTGGCTTGGAGCAGGAAATGACATTGACAAACTTGTTTGGTTTTCATTACAAATATTTCAAGGGAACTCTTGCCTTCTGTGGATTTCACTTTCTAAGGCATTTGGACATCAATTAATCTAAATCTATATTTAACTTCCATTCTGTTCCATAATCTGTAAACACTCTAAGGTTTAATGTTTAAGATGTACAGCTGAAAGTATGTCAAACATGCAGTAGAAATGTCAGGCTGTTCCTCTTTGCCTTTCAACTTCAATAAATATTGGGGTTCCAAGTGAGTAGAAATAATGAAATGTGTGGTTGTTTTGGCATTCTGTATGTCTAATATACGTGTGTTAAAAGCTAGAGACAATACAATAAATTTGGTGAAATAAAATTTTTGGCTGAATAAAAACTAAATGGGGCTTATCTGTCAATTCATAACAATGGATTGTGTTTCTTTTGATTGGTTTAGCTGAAATTCTGTGCACGCTCTCCTGGTAATAAAATCATTTGAACAGAATGTGCATACTTCTGGGCAAACAAAGTATATTACTTATTTGCTTTTCCCTACCGATTTTTTTTAAAAAATATTGAATATAATAATAAACATTATTTAATCATAATCTTCTGAAGAAACTTGATTTGTTGGTCTTGGTTCTAATAAAATATTTTGGCAAAAAGTATTCTGTATTTTATTCTGTCTTACTGATTTGTTTGTATTTTTTATATTATATTGCAAAACAAGTATGGCAAGGGAGCGGTGTTCTCCTTTCAAGGAGAATAAATGAATATACAAAATATTTATTAGCCTTAAAGGATTTTTCCTTGTACCTATTAGCAACATTGCAAAATCCTGCCCTGTAGATGTAAAACAAACAGTAAAAGCCAACATGTACTGGAACTATGGAATAGTAATGGAGTGGAAGAAATCAGCTCATCCATAATACAATATGAAAGAAGCAGGAGACTAATGAGCATAAGGATAACATTTTTCCTCCCTCTTCTGCTTTTTTAAAAATTTCATACCAGTTAAATTCTGAATCATCATATTTGCGTCCATTGACTTCCTCCCATCTTATCCAACCACCTTCCAGCTGTAGCAGTTAAAGGAACAAAAACAGAAGCATGCATTGGATAGAAAATAACACATTTTTATCAATAAGCTCTTTAAGAAATACCCATGATTGCTGCACAAAAGCAATATGCACTATTATTACATCAAGCTGTGTACTATCAAATTTAAGCACACAGGTCTGAAATTATATGTTCTATTGTCTCCATATGCAGCTGATCTTAATAACCTATGAGGCAGGGTCTAGTAAATTTAACAGTTCTCTGATGGTGCAGCAGTTAATCTTCTACGAGGCATAATCATTATGAAGCATTTTCTCTGTTCTGAACCAAGGAATCCTTCCCCATGGTACTGATGAGCAAAGCCACTATTGCATAATGCAGGGTCCTTTTGTCATATAAATTATGCATACTGGAATATTGTCTCGAAGATTCTAGGAAAAACAACATCAGCAGTCAGTGGCTGCACTCGTACATTTCTCATGCCCTTGCTGTTTGGGAAGCTCACAAAACACAATAGAAAAGATGGTGACAAAGGTACACAATCCACATCTTAGTAGCTTATAACATGCCAGTTCCTTCCTAATAAATCAGCAGCTGGAAACATACATTGTCAGTAACAGGTCACATGCAAGTAAGATATGCAGGAGAAGTATTTAGGGAATCATTCCTATGTTTTCCTTGGCAGAGCCTAGAAAGTTAGTTTTAAGCAGAATCGATATAGACTGCCCATAGCTGAATAGTGAAAGGAAGATGCCATGGGACCCAGAGTATCATTTTACCATTGCTCAGTTATGAATGGGTTCACTGTGTCATTATATTCATTCTTTTAAATGTGACCTTCCAAGCTCTGTTTCTTGGCAGAACCATTGACTGGCAGTTCTCCAGGTAGTCTGTGAGGAGCTCAGCTACTCTTCCCATTTGCTTTGTGGCTGGCTGCTGTCTTAGAAATATGAATGCCCACCAAGCAAATGCATGTTTAATGTACCATATGCAACGGTTGTCTTGAATTAATTTCAAACTGGATTTTATTACCATATATTTATTATATTGCCATTTACTGAAATGACACTTTTCACATAGGATGATTGTGGTTCAGACTACAACTGAGAAAATGGCAAATTCACACAGGTATTCAAATAATGACATAAAGCTTTTTTTTTGTTTGTTTGTTTGTTTTTTGGAAGGATATAAATGCCTTTATTATTGTCCTCATTATGAACACCATAATCTACTTATATTCTTATTTTCCCTCCAAAATTTACATCTTCATACACAGTCAAATACAACAGTATTAGATTTCAAATATGGGTTATATTTTATTATGCTCTTTCAATGCCTTATTTCACACCACTTTTCTTTTTCTTTTCAATATGAAACATTATAAGACAGGAAAATAAAACTATTACCAAAATTTAAATTCAAGAAATGAAAAACATATATTCAGTTAATCAATCCAAAATTATACCCACTAAAAAGAGAATAAAATATATACAAGCCATATTTTAATCAGAATTCCACATATATTGCCCATTATAGTATGCAATTTACAGATTGAGCAGAAAGCAGTTCTCCAAATATTTTTTAACTTCATTTTCTCTAATCCCTGTTTGCCCTACTGGCAGCAGCTGATAAGAGTTGAAGTCCAAAACATTTGGAAATCTACCTTCTAGCCACCTGTATATCAAAACATTTTGAAACATCACAAGGGATGAATCCATTGTCTCAGTCAATTAATACCATAATATGTAAGTTGCCAAAAAAACAAAAAAAAAACAAAAAAAACAAAACAAAACCCCACACAGTTTATCCAAACTCATTCTCTACCCTGAGGACAATGTAGAGTAGGAATCCAGAAGTACTCAATGTGTATTCTGTTTACTGGATCTTTTAGACATGTTTCATGTTGCTTTGCATCAGAACATTCTGCTGTTGAATCCAAACACCAGGACACTTAGGGTCCTAACAGACAGACCAAAATAAAGTTGCTTTGGGTCACTTTGGAGGTATGCTGTTTAAACGATGCCTGAATCCTAAGAGTCTGAAAGCCATGCCAAAGCCATTCTCCACTCCTAAAGACTGGAGCAGAGCTTTGATGCAGCTTTTGGCCTCTTAAGATGCAAGTGTCATTTAAACCACATACAGTACCTCCAAAGTGACCCAAAACAGCTTTATTTTGGCCTGTTTGGGCCCTTACCCTCCTGATCATTATCCAGTTTCCTACACTGTTGCTCCTTATTCATACTCCCCCCCCCCATTTCCCCAGATGTTACACCTTATCTCCATCCTCCTTGAGAACATGTTCCCACATGCCACTCCTCCTCCCCCCCCCCCCCCAAATCAGATGACTGATGGTTGTTGCCCTTCTCCCTTTCTCTGAACTGTCTGTCCTTCACTTCCTGATTTGGAAGGGAAACTGGAAGAAAGGGGTAGAAAGGAAGGAAGAAAAGAAGAGCTGGATTGAACATTATTTCTTTTCTAAAATCTGCTCCATTTTCTGTTATTTCTTTTATTTAACTTTCCAGTCATACCACAGTCCTCTCATAGAGTCCTATGGGCAAATGCAGTGTATTACACAGAAGAATTAGCACTGGAAAAGAATGCAGAAAGAATGAGGGTGAAAAATGCTGAAGGAAGAAAAGGAGGAAAGGCAAAGAGGGCTTCCTGAAATGCCACCAGTGGACCAAAAGTGAAAAGGAGATAGAAAGAAGGGAGGTTTTCACATAAATATAAATAATATAAAATAATAAATAAAACCTTTATTTTTTATTCTGCTTTTTGTCTGGACAGTCAAAGTGGCACAGTATTCACAGTATTCCAGCCATCAGATGCATTGATAGACATGGCAGAGCAAGCATCATCTAGTGGGAACAAAGAGCATCAGAATGTCCTATGGGTTCTAACTCTACTTTTCTCTCTCACACACACACACACACCGTATAAATGTGTGTGGGGGGGGGGGGATTGGTTATACAAGCATTTGAATACTTGAAACTAAACCACAAGACTTGTAAGAAATTCCCTCAGTGCTAGAAAACAAAGGCAGACCACACTATTGCCAGGCTAAACACACAGATCACCCAAAGTCATTACTTCTAGTGGTTGTGGCTTTACAACCCAGCCTTGAAGGACACTCAGAAAGTGGCCAGTGTAACAGTCTCAACCATTTAGCAGGCTTGATGTTCCATGTTGAACCACAGGAGGAGTCCTGGAGCCAAATGACAGACTGTCTCTCACCAGACTTTCCTTAGCACAGTTTTGCCTCTTTCCAGTGCAGTTTCAGTCATTCCTTTATGCAGTAATAGGACAAGCATAATAATTGGCTTAGGTAATATGATAAATGCTAAAAATGGGATGCAGTAATGTGCTTATGTTTCTATAATTTGCATTGAACACACACACACAAATATTGTCAGCATCAAGCCCTTTCACTTGGCAATCAGCTTGGCATTACAGTACAAGTGTTTCCCTTGGCAGCAGTATACATTTATGCCTGCTTCATGATCACTGTTATTTATTAACATAATGATTTTTGGCATGCAGCATTTGTGAACACATCTTTTTTAAAGGCATGTATCTGTCCCTGAGTTTCATAAATAATAAACAAAGGTTATGATTTGTATTTCAAAAGGAAGTCTAAGTCCCTAAATCTTGAGAAATCTCAAGTGAACAACAGAAGAGCAGCAGATATTTTAAAAGAAGCTAGCACCATAAGCATACACTTAGAGTTATTTATTTCCATTTGACAAATATGTAAATAAATTGCAACAACAACATATTACTATAGTATTGGGTGGAGGGGCTTTTCCTTTTTAGCTTTGGAGAAACAGTAAGCAGAGTAAGCAGAATATAGCAACTGGGTCCTGGGATTTAATATATTCATATGCTAAATGCAAGAGCTGAGATCCAGTAATGCACTTCAGCATCCAAAGCCAGTAGATATGAATTTACCCCTTTCCTACCAGAGGATTTCCAAGCCCCCAAGAGAAGATATTAAGGGTGCATATGGGAAGGGAATAATTTAGGAGAGGGGATGAACTACCAGTTCTGGAGAAAATACCCAGGATCCAGCAGTAATCCAATAATTTATCATAGCTATGGTTTCTAAGGTAACTTAGTATCAAAATGGTCTTCATTACTGTTTGAAATTATGGTTTTGAGGATAGGGTTTTTATTTATACATTATTCAAATATGTTTTTTATCTGAGTAAAAATAGAATACATGGAGTCTGCCTTACATAACTTGGAACACCATGATCTACATCCAATATAGTTGTGGAACTCAAATGATATTGTCCATACTACTACTAATAATGATAATAATAATAATAATAATAATAATAATTTGTATCCCACCTCTCCCATTTCAGGATTGAGGCAGGTAGCAGCAAGGAAAATTTCAAATACAAAAGACACAGAAAATAATAACAAAACAGTCCTGAAACCCTCCACCCTTCTACACTCCCTCCCATTAATACAAAATAATAACAGTAAAAACATTTAACTGGAATAACATCAGTTAAAACAGCTTGGCAAAAAGTGGTAGCAATATGACAATACCGCTCTTTAAACACTCTCTTTAAACATTCTCCCTTGTAGACATTGATTTCAAAATATGCCCCACCAGCTGCTTGGTGGAAGCCAGTTTTAAGGTTTTAACTAAGATTTAATCTCTCGTTCTCATCATCAGCCCTGATAGATGTTTTGCAGATTAAGGGCTGTGGCTTCCCTGACTCAGTGGCCCATTTTAGATTGGCAAAAAGAGGTGTGTTGAAGGCTGCATGAAAGCCCAGCCTTTAGATGAGAAAAAGGGAAAGTGTGCCATGAAAACACTATTTTGGCATTTTAAGGGAGAAGAAGTGCTTTAAAAAGGAGCTGGCCCATTTTACATTGGCAAAAAGAGGTGTGTTGATGGCTGCATGAAAGCCCAGCCTTTAAATGAGAAAAAGGGAAAGTGTGCCATGAAAACACTATTTTGGAGTTTTAAGGGAGAAGAAGTGCCTTTAAAAAGTAGTTTGATTTCCCCACTACTTTTTTTAAAAAGGGTGCAACATTGCTATTGCATCTAAAGGCTAAGGTGTAGTTGCACGGTTAAATGGGGCTCTGTCTCTTTAAAGCACCCATTTAAAGGTAGCGATACAAGTGCGGAGGGAGGGAAGGTGCCAAGACAAGAAGAGACCTTCAGAGCCCGGCCAGAGTGCGCCTGCACCTTCCTTCACCTCCTCCCTTTGGCTGAGAGAGTGTGACTTCTAGGGAGACAGCAGGGCACTAGAGGCGCTCAGCCAGGCCAGGGCAAGCTGGCAAGAGGAGGAGGAGAAGGGGAGGGACCTGGAGCACCTCCGCTGCCCTGCTTCCCTGCAAGTCACACTCTCTCAGCCAAAGGGAGGAGGAAGGCAGCGGGGAGGGAGGGAGGGAAGGAGGCAGGAAGAGACCCCCGGAGCCTGGCCAGAGCACGCCTGGCCCTCCTGCTTCCTCTTCAAAAAGAAGGCTGGAAAAGTAGGACGTGTCCTGGCAAAGAAGGACGTGCCTGGTCAACTTGGAAAAGGGGGGCCTCTGCTCAAGAATGGAGGACATATGGGAATCCCTCCTGGACAGAGGGCTGAAACCTCAAGACAACTCAATATAATGCTCTGACAGAACACAGACTACAACTCCCATGAGCCTTTGCTACCTTTTCCCAAGATGCCTTAATTTGCAACAGAAAGCCGACCAGTATGTTCACATGTGATGAATTCTTCCGTATTGACTCTGCATTTTCTTTTTGTGTAGATGCTCTCTTGTCTTGTGTGTGATGAGCTTGTGCGTAATCACGTGCATTTCCGAACTGACCTCACTTTCTCCCTCTTTCGGAATGGTCCTGTACTCCCCCATGTGATAAGCTCCGACTGTATGATGTACCTGTGCAATTGCGCAATTCGCAGCCAGCAAGGGAAAAAAAATGTTTAAAGTGCAGCTAAAAGCCACGTTCCTTGCCGCCCATGTAGCTGCTCCGCCTGTGTTTGTAGCGTTTTGACAACTTCCCATGTAGTTTCTGAGCCACAGAAAAAACCTCAGTCTAGCTGCCCTGTACTTTTTAAATGCACACCTGGGGCTTGCTGTCTAGCTGCTAAGCATTAAGGAAAGTGCAACTTCATGTCACACTTTCCTGCCAATCTAAAAAGCCCCAGTCTATCTGGAATGGGGACTTTCTCTTTTCCTACTGCCTTCCTCTTCTTCCCTACTGTTATGTCTTTCCATGCTGTGTTCAAAGCATGACTGTCTGAACTTAGAAATATTGGCTTCTATGGACAGTTCAGGCTTGATTTGCTCTAGGACTGATTTATTTGTCTTTTTATTAAAAATAACCAATACATATAATAATAATAATAATAATAATAATAATAATAATAATAACTTTATTTCTATACCGCCCTTCCAGTGATCAGGGCGGTGTACAATTACATAAAAACATATATAAAAGTTAAAAACATTCAATAATACAGTAGCAATGGTATCAGCCAAGACAACAGTACCATAACAAAGCACCATTCCAAACATGATGAGGGAGGGATAGGGTAACAACAGGGGGAATGAGTCAGGGATAAGCCTGCTCAAACAGGTAAGTTTTTAACCCTTTTTTGAATACATTAAGGGAGGCAGCCAAGCGAAGCTCAATGGGTAAAGAGTTCCAGAGGCTCGGGGCAGAGACCGAGAACGCCCTCTTCGTTGTGGTTGTCAGTCTAGCCTCTGGAACTCTTAGAAGTTGTTGTCCAGTAGATCTAAGTGTAAACTACTGAAAATTTAACCTAAAGCTGTAACGTGTTAAACTTCTTTTAAATTTGGAACAAAAAATAGGAACATATTGGTCTTGCATATATGATAATATTTGCTTCTACTCTAGTATGAATGGAATGTATTATGCTTATATATTCTATGGAGGTTAAGGACAAATCAAGACAAATCAAGAAGTTTAGTGGATTGGACACATGCAAGATAGTTTCCAAAGTTTTACTGATATATGAATAAAAATGAATTGTGCTGTGCTTACATATTCTGCATAGTTCAAGGACACATCAAAAAGTTTAGTGGATTTGACACATGTAAAACATTTTCAAAGGTTTTAGAACTACATGCATAAAAATAGGAAGAGATATTATGGACATTATGAACCATCTCAGAGTTGAAACAATGATCAGTACTGATTATTTCCATTTCTTTTTACAACTGCTGTCAAACTGAATTCCCTCAAAAAGAAAATTAATATCTCATCAAATGTGCAGCATATTAAGGTGTCACTCTGTTATCAAGGCATTTAATTCCACTTGCATTTTGTTAGTTTCATATCAGTTTCTACAGTATACATAATTTAAGCAACTTTCCCCCATTTATTAAAGGACATTTCTGCTTTCCTCACCCATTTTTGCATATTTTAGCACACTGTTTGTTTGTTTTTTCCAGAATAATTAGAGAACCAGTGTGGTGTAGTGTTTTTGTGTTGGACTATGACTCTGGAATCCAGGATTTGAATTCCTGCTCAGCTGCAGAAACCCACTGGGTGATGACACTCTCTCTGCCTCTGCTTCAGAGGAAGACAAAAGCAAACCCTCTCTGAACAAATCTTGCTTAGAAATCCTGTGATACGTTCATCTTAAGTTCACCATAAGTTGGAAATAATGTGAAGGCATGCTATTTTAAAAGAAATTGCACATTATTATGTACTTTATTTCTTGGAAACACACTGTCACAGAAATGTGGAAATGCTTGTTTTGAGGTTGCACATTTTCCGCCAACAGTCTTGGGAGGTGTGCAACTGCTTATTATCATCAGTGCTGTTCACACCAACAGTTCCCACCCCCAATTGCCTGTGAATCTCCACAGTTAGTTTTGGCACAAAAGAAAAGCCCAGCAGCATATTTAGTTTTAGTTTTGGAGAGTCACGCTACAAGTAGAGCTGTTGTTGCTTTTGCTTCTTAGGTTAATGTAAGAGATAAATGTCACGTTGTACCAAACATCTGTTCCCAAAATGGCATCCTGGTTTTTCAGACTTGGCTATCTAAACTTGGCAGCTAATTGTTGTTTTATGTTTTTGTGCCCAACCACAAAATAATGAGACCAAACAGAAGACACTGTGTTAAACAAGAACCACCTTTTTTTGGCCTAAAATCTATTTAAACCGAACCTGGAGATAAGCAATAAAAGCAGGAAGAGCAACCTGATGTTGGTCCAGCTGAGGCCCAGGTGTCAACCTGTGACCACCTTCCCAGCCTTCCCTTGGGCGAAACACCTGACCCCAAGGCCAATCCAATATCATTGGTTGCTCCATGGCCAGCTGTTTACTGGAAGGTAAACTGGTGACACTCTTCCCCAAATAGATAAACTTTATGGGGGGGGGAGGACCAGTCAGCCCCAAGGGAAGGTTATGTGGAGAAGATTCCATAGCCCAACCCTTCACAAAAAGGGTGCCAAAGTGTCTGATATTCCTCCTCATAACCTACCAATGACAACCTATTTATAGACACCACCTGAACAAATTGACAATGCCCAACTGATAGATTGTAGGGTAGGCCACAAAAAAAAAAGTCCTGAAGTGACAAGCAGAGCTCACATTGCACTCAGGGTGGGACTATGGGTCCACACAAATCTCACACAAATATACACTTGGAACATGAAGATGTGAACACCTGGAACATGATATCTTTGTCCTTGACAAAGAGAGATTCTGCTAATGGGCCGAAGATTAAGGATTATTGCATTTGTATTAGGTGAGAAGAGTGAAACTTGTTCAGCATAGAGAGTGAAGAATAATGCATATTAGTGTGAAGAGAAACAAACATTCAATATTTAACTGTCTTCTACCCAAACAATAAGCAAAAACTAAATTCAGGTGACCAATTTTACAGCTTAACCAATCTTTATTCAGAAGTCTCCATAAGTTAGTTCAGTCATGCAAAGATGATGGTGATTCAAGGAGGCTGGTTTCCTCTCCCTCTCCCTTTCTCCCTCCCCCCTCCCCCCCCATCTCTTTTAAATTTCTTTCCAAGTTAGAAAACTGCACATTGAAAACAAATCCATTTTCTAGCCAGCCTGGATGATGTGCCTCCTCTCCTTCAGCAGGAGAGGTTACCCTATATGGGTCAGCTATAGTCAGCATGCACAACCAATTGCAGCTAAGACATATGAAGAATATGTCCTTCACATTATTCCTTTACATTTTCTAAGCAGCTGCAGTTTGTTGTCAGGAATATTCTTGCCTGAGAAATATATAGAAAGGCTTGAAGCAGATGAGTCAAAAGAAGTAGCTTCTGGCTGCTTCAGGGGCATGGCATTCAGATGATGCATGCCCCCAAAGTGGCAGGAAGCAGCTCCGAGGCTGCACTTACGGGGAAAGAGCCAGCCCAAAAAAGGAGATTAAATCGGTCCTGCTGGCAGACCACTTTGGAAGTGAGCTGTGCAGTCACTGTGGTCTCAATGTGATTGGAGCCAGAGCAGCCAGAGGCCATTCCTTCGAGGCTGTCTTCTTTGGACCATAGAGGATTACAAAAGGGTTTACCAATACTATCAAAATTTCCCATGGTTGCTTGATAAAGTCACATTATTGTTCTGCTTCTTCTCAAAGATAGTTGTGTACAGTCAGACAAGTAGAAAGTAATTAGAATTCCTTTTAGCAGCGATATTTCATTACTGTGTCTATGAACTCATGAGTGCTGTAACCAAGAAGAATCTGAGGATGTAGACCAAAACACATAGTCTGAGACCAGTTTAACTGCCCTGCCTCAATGCTAGGGAATTCTGGGAACTGTAGTTTTGTGAGATATTTAACCACCTTTGTCAGAGTACACTGGCACCACAATAAACTACCATTCCCAGGATTCCCTAGCACTGAGCCAGGGCAGTTAATTATTTCTGCAGTGTGTTTTAGACCTTAGTCTACAAAATCTTCTGCTAAAAATCTTATGCTGCTGCAGAGACTAGAACGCGAAACAATGGATGCAAACTGCAGGAAAAGAGATTCCACCTCAACACTAGGAGGAACTTCCTGACAGTAAGGGCTGTTCAACAGTGGAACACACTCCCTCGGAGTGTAGTGGAGTCTCCTTCCTTGGAGGTTTTTAAGCAGAGGCTGGATGGCCATCTGTCAGGGATGCTTTGACTTGGAGTTCCTGCATGGCAGGGGGTTGGACTGGATGGCCCTTGTGGTCTCTTCCAACTCTATGATTCTATGATTCTATGATATGATATGAAATTCTTTAGCACATTTAGTCTCAAAGGTACTACAAGATCCTTTTGAATACTCTAGACTTTGTATACTCTAGACTAACATGGCTATGTCTCAGAAAGATGTGTGATGTGTTAACAACTAAAATAGTGTTTTTCACTGTACCTGCAACACACTGTGCCTGCAGTGAAGAAGGTAGACATTGCACATGGTCTGTAATAGTTGTCCATGTATCCAAGCAATATTCTGACGATGTCTGGAAAAGGTGGGATATCAAGATGGACATCTCTGTAGCAAGCATTAGTCACATGCCTATAAGTGTTTCATCCAAGTGAACAAAATTTGTAGAAAAATAAAATACACAACAGCAACTGGCATTCTGAACAACATTCCTCTGGTAGTCTTCTTTGTTGTGCTGCTACCTAGTAAGAGCATTTCACCATGTGACCAGAAGGAAGACAAAAGGAATATGCCAAAAATTGACTACTGTGTATTAGATTATTTCACTGTAGGGTTAACACCATGGCATATTATTAGAATTACAAAGCAATACAGTAGAATTTGGCTTACTTTATTAGCTAGTCTGACAAAATACAAATGTTCTAAAAATAGATAATCAAAAACAAAGAGTTTCCTAGCAGTGGAGTTTATCACATGGGAGGAATTTCTCTCAGTTTCGAATGGAGCGAATTCACATAAATTTTCTAGTTTAACGAATTTATGTGAATCCTAATTGCATTCGGAATGCATTCAGAATGACTTCCCATTTCCATTGTCCAAAATTGTGTGAGATGCTCTAATGTGCAGTTATGTGAAACATCATGATTACGTTCGGAATGACTTCCCATTGCCCGAAATTGCATGAGATACTCTAATACACAATTACGTGAAACCCCATGATTGCATTCAGATTGCCATTGCATTATACCCCCAAACTCCTTCGTGTGATAAACTCCAGTGATTTCCGTGGCCATGGTGTATATATTTTATGCTATTCACATAGATTAGGTATAGCTCTGAAAGTCAGCATTTTTAAGCAGTAGCATCTCCATATTGTTACCCAGTTCTAGCTATTAGACACCTCATAGGCAAATAATACTAAAATCATGAATGCTCCTAGAACAACCCAACCCATTGAAACAGCATTATTGTTTTTTTCCATTAGCGAGATGAGAAGCTTGTATCCTATAAAGAGCTTATTTGTATCTACTTTATTCCATGGCATTTACATTTTTCTGACAGCAACTTCATTACTCTAAAGAAACTGTGGACTGGATAAAATAATCCTTGAAGAGTTGATTATGGGATACTCATATTCAACATGGTTTAAAAACCCTAAAGGCACCAGATCCTGTTTGATCTTGGAAGCTACATAGGGCCAGCTCTGGTTACTTGGATGGGAGACCAACAATGAGTACTAGATACTATAGGTTATATTTCAGATGAAGGAATTTGAAAAACCAACTGTGAGTATTCCTTCCCTCAGAAAACCCTGTGAAATTCATGGGATTGCCATAGGTTAATAGGCAACTTGAAGGCACATGGGAGATTTCCATACCTGGCTGCATCACTGCTAAAATGTCCGTCAAACATCCTTAAAAGGTGGTGGAAGTGCACTTGTCTGGAAGCCAGGTGCACTTCCTCAATTGTCAGGGAATTGTCGCTCCCTCTAGTGTCCCTGGATCATCACAAGAGGAGTGAATTTCCTATGAATGCAAACTTTGTGTTCATAAGAAATCTTCTCCCCTGGAATGATTCAGGGATAACAACAACAACAACAACAACAACAACAATATTTATTTCTAACCCGCCCCTCTGATGCTAAGGAGGGAACGATGATTCCCTGATGATAGAGGAAGCACTCCTGGCTTCCAGACACACGCACTTCCTCCACCTTTTAAGGGAGTTTGATGAACGTTTTAGCAGTGATACAGCCAGGTATGGAAATCTTCATACACATCCAAATATCTATCCAGCTGTCATTGCACAAACATCTCTACATGGCAGACCTGGGGAAAAGCTGTTAAATTGGGGGGGGGGGGGAATTCTGAAGAAGGAAACAGAAGATAAATTATAGTTCCTGAGAAAAATTAAGTCTTGAATTGGTGGCTTGTGTTCATGACACAGGAGAAACAGTCACTTTAAGAGGCACTTTCACTTTGCTTTTACTGGATTGTTAGACCAAAGAGGTGAACATTGTCAGGGACAGCCAGGTGGAGGACATGGAGGATTCTGAGGAAGAATATGCTGAGTCAGGTCCTAGCATAGTGCTGCCAGATCCTAGAGACTTAGGTGAACCTGGACCTAGTTCTATAGGACACAGTGAGGCACAGCCCCTACCACAGCAGCCTAGGGTTTCCTCAGAAGAAAGCCTTTCCCCAGCAGAGGTTGCAGGCCTGGAAGAGACACAGGAGCAAGAGACAGAAATCCCTTCCTTTGCTCAAAGAAGAGCAAATCGGGCGGGGCTGAGATGCTCTCTGAGATTGCTAGAGAAAGCCAAGTTGAAACAGCTGTGAGGGTAGGAGCTGGGGGATTATATAAGAGATCAGGGAAGACAAACTTTTGTCAAAGCTTATCTTGGTTTACCGGCGAAAGCTTTTGACTCTCGGCTTGACTTTGGAATTCTCATTACCTGTGACCTTCGGAACGGCTTTGGAATCTCTGCCTGTGAAAACCCTAGACCTCGAAACGCCCATTGGACTTGCCTTTTGCCTTGTGGACTTTGTACTTTACTACGGCCAGCAATTACTGGTATTTTGGTTTCTATTATAATTGTGTTTTATCCATACTCATTATCTTATCAGCCATGTGTTGGCAGCTTTCCCGGACAAACATAGATCTCATTTGGCATGAACATACCCCCCAGGGGGAAAAAAAACTGAGAAAAAGTGAAAGTCTACCCATCTTAAATGGATCATCAGGTGATAAAGAAAACACAACTGAGATCTAGCTGGAAGAGGAACAACAAAAGTAAAATAAGAGGAGATACTCTCTTTTCTCACCATATGGCATGAGGAACAGGTGTGAGATACATCCAGCAAGGATCTTTTACCATTTTCACTCCACTCATCTTCCCTGCAGTGCATTGAATTATCACAAATAAAGCAAACTTTATGTAAATTTCTGCATATTGCCTGAATTACCTGGAGAGCTAGACTAGGGAGTAATGTCCTAGAAATCATCTTAGAAGTACTTTGGGGCTGTACAGGGAGTCACTGCGTTGTGATAATGCACTTCTCTTTTAGTTTTACTGTTGGAGCTGCTGAAATATATTTCTAAATGCTCTAGACTTTGTATCTGACCAACTACTGTGGTTCAGCTACTGTTAGAATATGCATGGTTAATTTATTGCTGTATCCTCTGGGATGCCTAAAAAAATTATGCAGACAGTTTGGCAGAAAAATGCAATTCTATTCTACTGGGCAGAAATTTGGTAAAGCTGGATAAAATTGTATTTTAAAGAAAACATTCTCCACCTACTCCCAACTTAATATATAGGAATTTGGAATAGTTCTTAGGAAACTGATCTGAAATAATTAGAGAACAGTACAAATGAATTATTTCACTGCTGAAGTGAATATAGACATAAATGAAAAGCTAGGTGCCAGCATAGTTGCGTTTTAATAACAATCATGTTCCAGCCTGATCTTATTCTCATTTTTGGCAATATCCATATAATTTATATCACAATATGATAAGCTTTTGAATTTACCAGATACCTGAAAAAAAAAATCCCATTCCTTAAATTCTTTTTAACAGATAGCTTCTATTTAAACTCTATTTCTCTGGTACAGATTTCAGATTATGGAGAAAAGAGATCAGTAGTAACCTCTCTTTAACATCATTCTCCTGTTAAGCATATGTATTGAATATTTCAGACTTTGTTTAGGGATGCAGATGAGTAGTTAGTTGGGAGCTTTTATGTTATTTTTTCTTCTGTATGCTTTGTAATTACCAATGTGCATGTGCACCAGGAAAAGCACACAAATTAAACCATTGCAAATGAAGAATCCCAATATTCACATCTGACAAAATGTATTTTGCATAGCATTTTAATGAGTAATCTACTTGTGCTAATCTTTTCAGGTAAAATGAGTATGCATTGTGACAAATTGCTTGTATATTCATTTTGAAGTTAATTTTGGGCAGTTTCCATTTTAAACTGGAAGGTAGCCCATAACTCTCGCCACTGAGGGAGAAGAGAACCTTTTTGGATATAGCATTCCAAAAATGAGGCATCTTCGTTGTTGTTGTTGTTAGCTGCCCTCAAGTTGACTTCAACTCATGGCGATCTTGTGGATGAGAGACTTCCAAGTACTTTGTCTTCAGCCTCTCTGTTCAAGTCCTTCAAGCCAGGTCTGTGTCTTCCCATTTAACCATCTAGCATGTGGTCTTTGTCTCTTTCTACTACCTTCCACTTGTTCTAGCATTATTACTATTCTAATGGTTCATTTTTCCACTTGATATGCCCAAAATACAGCAGCTGCAATTTGGTCATCTTGGCTTCCAGAGAGAGTTCTAGTTTGATCTGTTCTAGAACCCATTTGTTCATATTTGTAGCTGTCTACAGTATTCTCAGGACCCTTCTCCAGTATTACATCTGAAATGATTTGATCTTCTTCCTATCAGCTTTTTTCATGGTCAAGCTCTCACATCTGTATATGGGGATGAGGAATACAATGGTTTGGATGATGCTGACTTTAATGTTCGGAGTTATGTCTTTATAATCTTTTCCATTTCTTTCATAGCAGTCTTCTTCTGATTCCTTGGCTGCAGTCTGCATTCTGATTGATATTTGAGCCAAGACATGGGAATTCTATTTCATCTTCATTAGCATGAGCCAAATAATATGCTTCATCCAGTCTAACTGTAGTAATGCTAAGTATCATATCTTCCAGTATTTCACAAATGAAAACTAGGACATGTGTCCAGGTGATATCAGAGTGTGGTCAAGATGACAAACATGATTGATGAAAGAACACACACTGCAGCAGTTTGTTTTTTAAATATTCTGTACTCTCCTCTCCCCTTATACTTTTACACTTTGAACTAAATTTGGAGCAATTGAAGTAAGTTGGGGGTAAGGGGGGAAACTGGGAGGAGAAAGAATCTGAAAACTGTGATGACAGAGGATTAATCAGGACTGTAAATGCCAAACTGGGACAGAGTATGAAGTACAGTTGAAATACTAGCAGACCTTGTGAATTGGGTATTCATTTTCAGTCACAACTAGCAGTGTTTAGAAATTTAAATTTTGATTGGTGTGGGAGGGGGAAAAACTCAGTAGAAATAGGGATGTAGTTTTTAGTTCTTTAATGCTGATTACCTGATTGTTTCTTTGAGTCATGACATGCATACCTCTGCTCAGAGCAGTACGTATGGCGGGGAAAGTTTTTACATTGAGGGATATTCTAATGATATGCTGGGAATATTATGGCAAGTATATAAGGACTGACTTTCTTCTTTCTATACTATTTTATGTGAAAATTCAATTAAAATATATTTCCCATCCCCCTTGTTGTTGAAAGAATACAGGATTTTTGATGGTATGATATTTATATGAAGGAAACTGATTGCATGTTCCAAATTTAATCAACTATCTTATACTGTGTGCTGCTGCTATGTAAACAAGATTGGATAATCCAATGGCATGAAATGATGTAGAAAGTGAGATGCAGAAAATCAATTGTATGCTTCACATTCAAACATCAAATATTCCACATCATGCATTAAAACACATGGTTTCTTCCTTTTTCACACTGCTTCTTCTAAATACCTTTACATTGCTCATTGAGATAGACATTTAAGATTAAACTGCTTAAATCGTGTGCTTCCAAAAGTTCAAAGTAGATCTAAAATATCATATTTCTATTTTATGCAGTATATAAATAAGGAAAACTACATTTTATAAATTTTTTCATATTGGTCATGCTTACTATCTTTATATGCCCTCTCCCCAGTAATGTCACATCTGAGCTATATTAAAGGGTAGCTGTGATGCTGTGACACCCTGTAGTGTTAAGGTGCTTTTTACAGGTGTTTCACTTTACAAGATTGAGACTTAACTTCAAGGTCTTTAAGAATGAGATTGTCTTGTCTGACAACTATGACGTATGGCACACTTATGGCAAGGAGCCCTGTACAATGTTATCATCACCCAAGGATAAAGTACTGTGTGTGATTATTTTTGGCTTTGCCACCAGATTTTAATCATACTGCTTTGAAAGTTGTGAGAATTGATCGTAGCAATTACAAGCAATTTCAGTTATGTTAAGAAGCTGCATAAATTATTTCACATGAGTTTGAACACCACAAATTTTGAATGGTGTAGAAATGAATTCAAAGCCAGTCAATTACTGCTTCCAAAAACTCTCTTGAGACACAGCTGTTCCAAAATGTCTATGAACCAGAAAAGGGGAGGGTAAAGACATAGCTGTTTGAATTCACAGCAATCTATTACTCAAAACCTGTCCCAAAAGAGTATAAAATACTTGGTTATGACATAAAAAACTACTTTTTTTCTTATACATGCATTAGAGCTAATTAAAAACTATAAAAAGAAGGGAGGCCTTCAAAGTAGTAACTTGCCTTGAAGGACTCTTTTTTTCTTCTAAAAACCTGGGCATTTTTTAAGCTATCTGTATCAAAGAAAAATAAATCAATTCTGCAATCAAAGAAGTAGCTCTGAATGATGTTGTTTAGTGTTTCACTACACCACAAGATAGAAGATTCTTTAAGAACAATGGGAACAGTTGACAAATCATTTCTCTGTGTTTGTGATTTAAAAATTCATTGGGTGGTATGTCTAACTGAATATGAAGCTGGTAATCAGATGGCATCTGAATGGGGACTATCATCATGTTCCTTCAACTAACAAGAGTCAGTGTGGTGCAGTGGTTTGAGGCCTGGACTAGGACTCTGATTAATACGGTTCAAATCCCCACTTGGCCATGAAAACCCAGTGGGTGACCTTGGGCAAGTCACACTCTCTCAGCCTCAGAAGAAGGTAAAAGCAAAGGTTGCCATAAGTTGGAAACAACTTGGAGGCAGACAACACACACCTGCAACTAACACTGGCTGAGAAAATGAAGAGCATGTTAGACATAAACTTATCAGAGAGACAGAGGCCACAGGTGACACCCAATTATACATACCACAGGATACATTCCCCCCAAAATTGGCTTACTCAAACTCACATTGAGGAAAGAGCCCTTGACTGTCAGGCACTGCTCTGCCAGGAATGCGGCTAACTAATCTATTCTAATTCTTCAGTATTGGCACTTGGAGGGTGGAGAAGGAGGGCTAGAGGAACACAGCCTTTTGATATCACATTGTAGCAGTGTGTTTGTGTTTAGTATGTTTTTAAAAATGCCATAGTAATAAATGATGCCATAAAGTTTGAGCATGGAAAGAATGGGATTCTGTTCTAGCTGATCCTCCTGTAGCCTAAATCAGGAAGAGTAAACAGCAGCTGCCTTCAGAATCCATTATGTGAACAACAAAAGAGAGAAGGGGAGGGGGGGATGGACAGACAAGCCCATCTCATCACGTCCCTTGCCGTCCAAAAATGTTTAAAATGCAGAGATCTATAAGTATGGCCACAAAAATGCAAACCATAATAAAAATAGAGACTAGTGAAATAAAGAAAAAAAAATCATACTTGGTTAACTTTGGGGTAACTTTCAAGTGGTCTCTGTTAGGGTCAAGATGTATTTTCTTATGCAAGGCTTATCTGATCACCTTGTTTTATTTCATATATGCATATTGTTAGTCTCGAATAAAAACTTGGCTGAAATATGTTGAGGTCCTCCTCTTCCTCCACCTCCTCCTCTTTTTCCCTTCTTCACTGTAGGAACCTGTCCCTATTTTTTTCCATGTTACTTCTGCCTCTGGTACCACATTTTCTGTTAAAGAAATAATGCCCAGGTATATCTGTAATGCTTTTTTATCTTTAATATACCTGTGCTACTACAGTAACACTCAAAAATCCAAATATACTCTATATGCTACTCAATTAATTTAAGCTATTCCAAATATTTTACTAAAGTTGTATATGATTTACCAGTAAAAGCTTGCATTCTTACTGCAAAAATGATACGGGAAGTAATAGTGTTACTCTATTCTACTTTGGTCAGGCCCCACCTGGAATACCGTGTCCAGTTCTGGGCACCACAATTCAAAAAAGATGTGGAGAAACTGGAGCATGTCCAAAGGAGGGCAAGATGGTGAAGGGTCTGGAAACCATGCCCTATGAGGACCGCCGTAGGGAACTGGGGATGTTTAGCCTGGAGAAGAGAAGGTTAAGAGGTGATATGATAGCCCTGTTCAAATATTTGAAGGGATGTCATATTGAGGAGGGAGCAAGCTTGTTTTCTGCTGCTCCAGAGACTAGAATGTGGAACAATGGATGCAAGCTGCAGGAAAAGAGATTCCACCTCAACATTAGGAGGAACTTCCTGACAGTAAGGGCTATTCGACAGTGGAACACACTCCCTCGGAATGTAGTGGAGTCTCCTTCCTTGGAGGTCTTTAAGCAGAGGCTGGATGGCCATCTGTCGGGGATGCTTTGACTGGGAGTTCCTGCATGGCAAGGGGTTGGACTGGATGGCCCTTGTGGTCTCTTCCAACTCTATGATTCTATGATTCTAGATCACAGTCCTGAAACTTACTACAGTGGTCCCCCGGGTTACAAAGGTAATCCATTTCTGATTACCTTTTGTAACTCAGAAGCATTCGTTTCCCGGGGGACCGCTATTTTCAACGGACTGCGCGGCCGATTTAAAGGGGCCGTGCGTTTTTTTTTCCGTATCCCGGGGGATCTTTCGGATCCCGGGGGAATTTTAGCAGTCCTGCCGGTTTCGTACCCCGGGGGATTCGTGCCCCGGGGGATTCGTAAACCGGGGGACCACTGTATAGTGTAGTATATGATTGTTTGTAGCATATGATTGTTCACATACTTCACATGCCCATTTCATGTTGACCAAAATGTGTGTGCTTATGTGTGTTAATCAATATTTCCTACATTACTTCTAAAGCCAGACAATTATCACTAGTTCTGTATATCCAAGGGAGATTTGAACTTGTTTTCTCAGAGTCCTCATGTTTTGTGGCATGTGCCATACCTGAAAAAAAATAAGGGAATTTTAAAATGGCACAGAGATATACTGTTTGAATTTAAAAAAAAAAAACTCAACTGGGCAAGCCTAGCTTTTTGAGGTATTACTGAACTAGCTCTTTGGACACCTGTCAAAATTGTATTTATGATAATTTGAGCAAAACACTGCAGAAGTGGTTTAATCACTGTGATGAGTCTTATTTTGTCAACCAAATTAGTTATTTGATGAATGATCTAGAGACTTTTGAAGTCAGTAGAAGGATGTGTTTTGACACTGATAGCCTTTTGAATCAAAGGTGTGGGAGTTATATTCAGTCCGTTTTACTGAAATCCTTTACTAGACACAGGGCAGAGACTGTTGATGTTGGCATAGTCAGATGTTAAATAGAGTTCTGCTGCTCTCCTGCTCTCTCTCCTTTCAAATATGTTTCTGCTCTTTCCCCCTTGTACCTTGTGATACTCATCTGCCTTTTTTCATTTTTCACAAACCCCATGGAGAGGCATCATATGGATTAGATACTTCCTCCTTTGTGAGTAATGCTATCAATTTGTGCCTCATCCCATCTTTTCCTTTGATGTCTAATGAGGAAGGCAAGATCCTTATCTCAGACTGGTTTAAACGGCTAGTAAAAATACAATAGTTCAGCTTGTGAACTTTCTAATAACATTAAAGAAGATCCTTTAACAAATCAAAACTGAAATATGGAAATAATCAAAGAAAATGACATGCTTTATTGTTTTTTGTAAACTATCATGGGAACATGAATGACAGGCAAAGTATAAATACCTATAATAAACACAATTGAGAAATGAAATTGCTCCCAAAATTTTAGGATGGGAATAAATTTAAAGCATGCTATCTGCCAAGCATACAAGGTAAACCTATGCATTAACCCACATCTAAGTGACTGTTTTGTACACAACACATACTGACTAATTGGGCGCAAAATAGACCAGCATAATACACCAGCTTGGGGGGCAGCATGGGGCATGGTGTTTAGATGATGCACACCCCAATGTTTCCCCAAGCCAGCATCATACCACCGACCCAACCAGATGGCACGCAGTGTTGTGGTGCTCTGGTGCCAAGGCATTTATATACTGCAAACCACATTCTGCAGGAGGAAAGAAAAGTTGCCACCAGAGTGGAAAGGGCAGCTTTTTTCTGTCCCAGAAAGGGGCAGCAAAACACCAGATTGGGCCATGGTGTGTGGCCCCAACCCAGCGAATAAAGGGGCAGCATCAAGCTGCCCCTTTAAAGCTGTTCTGTACTGGACATGAGTTAAACTGTTGAAAACAATGGCACTTGACTTTATACTACTAGTATATGGAGTGAAATATACAATATAAGATATTTGAACAAGGATCCTTAAACTCTTGATGCATTTACAGGCAGTAATCTGGGTAGATGGGTACAGTGTTGTAGGATCATCAGTACTATGGTACATGTTTCTGTTTTAGTTGTGTGTGTTTTTCTTACAATTAGTGAAACAAGCTTTTCAAATTTGAGTGATGCTTCAGACATTGCTTCAAAGCATCCAGAACTGTCTTTTCACATGCTAGGCAAGCATAATTTGATGTGGTTGGTACATAATATCCATTGTGATTAATGCATTCTCCATTCTTGGCACTACAAACAATTTTAGAATTTTATTGTTTGAAAATATATAAAGATGATGTCTTGTTCATATTCATCTACTATGAATGAATTGAAAAGTTGTGCAGGGGACGAAGAGTGGAGAGAACTAAGCTACCACTCCCTCAAATCAAAATTCTTCCTTTGTTTTTTTTTCTGTTGCCCCTCTCAGAACAAGATGTGAGAATTCATGAGCATAGACGTTGTAGATAGAAGCTAAATATATTATGTGTGTGTTTGTGTGTGCTCAACATCTATTTATGACTTCCTTTTTCTTGATAGGGCCAGTGTCCTCAGGTCTTTTATTTTTTGTAGTTAAATGAAGTTGCTCTGAGTTCTCATGGGTGTATTCCTTCTCAAACAAAACAGAAATTTGATTCCTCCTGAATCTGAGCAAAAGTTGATACAGTCCACCCTCCAGTTTCTCACAGTGTCTAATCAAATGTAAGCTGTGTGGACAGTAAGGTTCAAAAGAGAAAAAGACCCAAGGGACAAAAACGGCAGAGGAGCTCCTTGACTGTCCAGAAACCTCAATGAGAAGAATCTGCCTTTCTTTCTTTCTTTCTTTCTTTCTTTCTTTTTCTCTTCTCTTCTCTTTCTTTCTTTCTTTCTTTATTTATTTTTTTGGTCAGGATGATCATCTACACTCACCTCAATCCCACTTCCTCTTACCAGCCACCGTTCAGTTTCCCAAGACATTCCTGCAATTAGAAGAAATGTGTTTAAATTACTCATTCTCCCTTGCTAGAATAAATAAAATAATATCTGTAATTATTCGTGATTTTCTCACACTAATCTATTATTTAGCAAATGCTCTTTATGAAGATGATTTCAGAGGCATGCTGACTCTTATCATAGATCTAACATGTAGCCTTCATGATTTGTGGGTTGTATTCACTAGAAATCTTTCTAATCCCTCTTTAAGGCCACCCAGAGCCTATGCAGACAAGCCAGGAAAGCACAGACTTGACCCATGCTTTCCTGGCATCAGTGCTCACCCAGGTTGGTCCCTGGGTCAGTGTCGGGATGGGCAAATGTTCATACACTCACGCCTACACTAACCTGTAAACTGGGACCTGCACACCGCTCCTTACCTTGCTGTCTCTGTCAATCCAACTGATGTGGAAACTGGATGCCTGGCTGCAGCCATGTGATTAGGTACCACATTTCTGCTTCAGATGTGGTGACTTGGGAGACAGACAGATGAATAGTACGGTAAGAAAATGGGAATGCTGTCTGAACAGCCGGGTTTTGCTGCTAAGTTTCTAAGAAACTCTGTGCAAAACTAGGGGTAAGTTACCCTGGGGTAAAGGCTCTTCACCCTGAAGTCAGTCTAGATCCTCCAGATGTGTGTCTGCATAATCAGGATCGGGCCTGATTCTGCCCCTCCTGCCCCTAGGTTTTTTGGCCTATATCATCTAAAGTAGATGCCCTGAGGCCAGGGAGGAAGCTGGGCCTCTTGGCCCATGTGGACAACCTCCTAGGCTAGTTGAAATTGCCACATCTTGTAGTAGCTAATTCCATACTTTAAATATGTGACCTGACATAGGATGGAAATATTTGAAAATATCTTTAAAAATGGTTAAAAATATTTCTCAACCAGACTGATGAGAATCTTCATAGTTTGTGACTTATGCTGCCCAAAAGTTACACTATATTTGCTCATGAAACAGAATTTTAAGCAAAAAAATAAAAAAAATAAAAAAATTCTGTGCAGCAGTATCATTTTCTGTATAGAATATTCTGTTTAATAGTTAATTTAGTTGTTAATTTAATTAATAATTTCTCCACAGCTGGAAGAGAAATTTGCATTTGTCTTGACTCTTCTACATTCATTAATTGGGATATACGTTCTAGGGATGTAAACCTTTACCTTCTTGCTCTTGCATAAGAGAATGGGAAACTGAAATATTTTCTCCTTGGCTGCAGAGTGAGTGAGATGTTTACTGTTGGTCTCAAAAGTATTCTTACATTTGTGAGCAAATTTTTTGCAAATTGCATACATTGTGCAAAGTTCATGGGTGTTGTCTTGTTGCCCACAGCTTTCAAAATTAGAAGCATCAAATGGTGTCTTTTAGATGAACAATTCTTTTGTATATGTTTACTTCATTATTTGTGATTTATTTCACAGAGGTAAATTATTCAGGGACCTCTTGTGCAAATTGTGCAGACTTGGGAAAATTGTGCAAACCTCATCATTTCTATCTAACATAGGAGATATGAAATCTCAGAAAAGTTACCAGTGTCTTGATGCAGTGCCAGCATCTTTTCAAGACATTTTCTCTTGTAAACGATGGGACCTTCTATTATTTTGCAAACATTATGCATATCATGAAGGCTTTCATGGCTGGCACTCATAGGTTTTTGTGGGGGTTTTGGGCTATGCGGCCATGTTCTAAAAGAGTTTATTCCTGACATTTCGCCGGCATCTGTGGCTGGCATCTTTAGAGAATGCTGGCATGGAAGTGAGTGTGGTGTGTGTGCACATACACGCACACATGCACATACACTGTGTGACTCTAAGTTGGGAGGAGTGATTTACATGTTAATCTGTGTATTGTTCTGTTATAGAATGGCAAGGCCTCAGAGTGGAAATATATGCAAGGAGGATTTGTCTCTGCTTAATTAGTGGTGGTTTTCATTCGTATGTTGCTGGGTCTTAATTTTGGTGTTTTTCAGGACTGGTAGCCAAACATTATTTACTTTAAGGGTTGCTTCTTGCTTGATGAAGTTGTCCAGGTGTTTGTGGATTTCAATGGCTTCCTTGTGCATTCTGACCTGATAGTTGTTGGTATGGTCCAGAATTTCAGTGTTTTCAAACAGCATTTGATGCCCAACATGGTTTATAACATGTTCAGAAAAATCAAAGAAGCAGAACATGTTATAAACCATACTGGACATAAAATGTTGTTTAAAAACACTGAAATTCTAGACCATGCCAACAACTGTCAGGTTAAATAAAATCTTTGAAAGTTGTCACTAGAAAGACATTTTCAGGAGTATCATGCAATGGCTTGAATATGTTTCTGGTACACTCAAAGCAATTTGCATGAAAATGTTAAGAAAGCTATGGGTTTTCCCTCCTTTCTCTTTAAAGGAGGATAAATCTGTTTTCTCTCTTTGAAGGGCAAACCACCTACTTTTAAAATTGAGTGAGAAGCTATTAAGATTATTTTCCCTCACCAGTGTTTGTGACTACCACTGAATTATCTTGAAAGGCATTTATATGGACCAATGAATGTGCATCAGGAATGCTTGAAAGTACGAGGAGATAAGTCTGCTCATTATGTTGATGCAAAATGGGAATGTCTCATTAAACGGAATGATCTAAACATATTGTCTGATCCTTTGAGGGCACAAATATAAGCTTGTTTGGTACTTGTAATGAATTAATAGGTAAAATGCTGACAGTATGAAATTTAAATTATGTCCTTTCTGTTATATCATTTCCCTATCCTCAAACTGCCATTCACTGGCAGAGTGCCACTGCAAAGTGTGGTGATAGCTCAAACTGATTATAAATTCATCCAGATCTCATTTATTTATTCTTCATAGTATGCCAACAACATTTGTGAATTTGTTTAGTGCATTCTAAGGAAAAAGAAATATAGTATGTAAACATGATAGTAAAACAGATGACAAATATATTATTTGCCAAGCAAACAGAAACATCAAACTATATCTGTTTAATATTTCATTTATATTCATTCATCTGTAATGGACTTTGTTCAACAATTCTATTTTCAAGTATGGTATAGCAGTTTTCCATGCCTAGAAAATCTGTGGGCTGGCCCCTATTTCTACCACACCAACAGCAGCACTTCATGAGCAGATTTCTTTTCAATATGCTCCTGCAAGAGGGGTAGGCAGTCTTAAATTTCCCTTACTTGGAAATCACCAGCACCCATCTCCCTTGCTGTTCAGTGATCCACAATTCAAGCTGGACCAAACTGTTGGATTGGTCTCTGCCAAACTACTCAAGCAAATAATATAGTTTTAATCAAATAATCAGAAAGGTTCTGAAGATGTAAGGAGCCTTTATGTTTCTGTGATGATGATTCCTAACCCAAGTGATAAAATTGTATGTTTAGACAATGTTTTTCTTCATGCTACAGAATCCTGGAATTTATAGTTTTGTGAGGCACCAGAAATGACATATCCCAGGATATTGTACAGTGGAGCTACAGCACTTCCAATGGCGTCAAACTGCATTATTTCTTCAGTGTAGATGCAATCTTAGCCATCAGCGGACATTAATATTCATTTCTTAAGAAACTGCCCACTCATTGTTGATCAGTAATTAGGACAAGTAATATCATCATTATATCGTCTTTTAGAATTGGTCTGCTTTTCATCTACTTTCCTTTCTTATTAAAAATGGTCCACACTGGAACTGAGAAAAGATCATTTGTAACAGCATTTTCTTCTGTTACAATGGTGTTAAGATATGCTATTAAGATAGATTATCCAATTAAAATGAATGCATTTGATTGAATAAATTTCTCAATTATACAAAGAAGAAGCAGTTTAACCTTTCAACTTCAGAGGCTTAATTGAATCATAAGAGGCATATGAGTGCATATGACTGGTTATGCTTTAATTTCAGGGTGAAAAAAATTAACTCCACTTCAGAAACATATAATTCATTCTACATATTCAGGAAAACATTAAAGGGGGGACTAAAGAGAGGGACATAGGGAATACTTAATTAACATATTCAAAAGACCACAGAAAAGCAGGAGATCTCACAATACTTTCTTACGTCTGGTAAGTCATCCCAGAGGAACTGCTGTGTTTGGCTGAGCACAGGAGTAAAATCTCTGAGGAAAAAGTTCTCATAAAATCTTCATTTGGGGGTGTTACAAAAATACTAAATTACAAATGGAGATCTCACCTGTTTCATTTAGACACTGATATAATTGTAATACCTTTGTGAGGCCAACCTATTCTTGTAATTGGGAAACCATATCTGCAGACTCATAAATGGGGTTCATTGGGTGATTTAATAATATTAGGTTTGGACTAGTTTTACCATTAGGTTTCATGGGATGGGGAAAAGAGGGATGCAGTTTGGTTTTCTACTTTGAACACCCCCCCCCCCATCAGAACTATTTACATCCTTTCAAAGCTCACACATTTTTTCCCCAAGGTGGAGAGAAAGGGCTACTTAAGCAATTATTAGTATTATTCCTTATATTGTCAATATTCAAAATAATTTTAGATCCTGAATTAACAAAGTTCATAGAAGCCAAATTGACTAGTTTATCTGTTGGTTGGAGAGGATCAGATGTCAGAGAACAAAGTCCCACAAAATCACCATTTGGGAGCATTGTAAAATATTTAAAATCTTAAAGTCTGCTATGACTATAGTAAGAGTTAACAAACAACAAGTGAACAACATAATTCCTTTTACATGGTTGAATATGTAAAATCTCAGTTAAAAACTTCCCACAAAATTACCCCTCCTCCCATTGTAACTATTTCTGCAGTTTATGTTGAACAATACTACTAATTCTGCTCTCTCTCTCTCTCTCTATCTATCTATCTATCTATCTATCATCTATCTATATGAAACCAGTTGCTAGACTCTCCCATACTCCATATGAGAAGACTAGACCTGAAGAACAATTAGTGTCATGTACCTGAAAATGTTCAATGAGGCAATATATGGCATTTGTGAAGAATCACATAAGAGGCTGGCTGAAATGTTATTAAGAAGGATCATCTGTTTGTGATGCTGTCATATTTAAAGGAAAGGAAGAAGCTGTAAAAGCAGCCCAGAAAGTGGAAGCAGGGTTCTAGGCTGACAGAAACAACTAAAAACTTTATCCGAGGATGTGCCACTAGATTATTATTTATTATAAATTATTATAAATAAATTATTATTATTATTATTATTATTATTATTATCCTTTATTTATATAGCACTGTAAATTTGCACAGTGCTGTACATAGAGAAAGAAAATACTGTCTCTCTTTGGAACAATGAAATAAAACCCTTATCAAATGAGAAATCCCTTCTGTTCAGCTTGCCCACAAACTCAGAAGCATGAATAGTTGTGTTTTGGGTTTTTAAAGATATGTATCAAAGGAATAACAGAAGATGTGTCTGTATATATTGTTCCAAACATAGTGGGCATTGCTTGGTTGTTTAAACTGTATATTGTTTCAAAGCTGAACACTGAACAGTCTGTTTCAAAAAGATTTATTTTTCTAGCAGATCCAGACATGGCAATTCTGGGGGGAGGGGGATGCTAGACATAGGAAGAAGGAATCTTAGAACTGATAGGGCTGCACTTGTGGTACCAGAGTGCCATGTCTGTGGATGATGCACTGCCTGAAAATTACAGAAGTAATGTGCTACATGTACCCACTTTATCCAACTGTTGTAAAAATTAATTGAGTATGCATTGTTTAACAATTGTGTGGTTGTAATCTCTTTGAAATACATTGTATTACAGTCATACATTTATGTAACTATTACAATGGCATTGTATTTATGTTAATGGCACAATAGATTGTGTGTGTGTGTGTGTTAATTGTGGGATCAAATTCCTGTGAATGTTTGTTTAACTTATCTAATGTAAACTGTCTCGGGAGGATAATTTAGTATAAAGGCAGTTTAAAAATCTATTAAATAATAATGATGAAGATGAAGTAAGGGAGAAGAAGTACTTGTCTATCTATCTATCTATCTATCTAGTCATTAAATAATTCATTTATATCTTCAGTTTTCCTCAGCCCTATTCTCACCAAAGAAGTTTTTGCATCACATTTTACTAAAATGTACCATTTTCAGTAAAAGCATTTTAGATAAACTATTTGCAGATGTGCCATGTTTAATGCCACCCTCTAGTTTTATCTTCATGACTCCCTTTGCATACATTTGACTCCTCATCTCCAAAATGCAAATTGAAATATTTTTTTTTTCAATCTTTGTGTTGAAACTTAAAAGAGGTCATTAATGTTACACTCCAGATATGGGCTTGTTATCAGTAAAGCTGTTTATAATGCAACATTTTAGTTACCTGAGGACCTTTTCAAGTAGTGAACAAGTAGAGTGTGGGAAAGGAAGCACTAAAAACAGTGATCCTAGAAGTCTTACTTTTGACAAGTGAATATTATTATAAAATGTGCCCAGATTAAAAGAGTTTTTAAAGGAAAATTGTGTGCCACTTTACTCCAAGAATATCTGCCAAATGAATGAAAACATTTGATGGATGTGTGTGTGTGTGACAGTAGCCTATAATACTGTTGGCAAGTATATCAGTTCTTTTCAAAATTATTTGTCCCACAATTTAACTTTCTATAAAATGTCTTCTGATATATATATATATATACATATATATAATCGGCCCTCCATATCGACAGAATTTTTATCCACAGATTCAAACTTTCAGAGCTTGAAAATATTTTAAAAATGTATAAATTCCCAAAAGCAAACATTGCTTTTCACATTTTATGGAGGGGGTACCATTTTATTAGCCCATTGTATATAATGGGACTTGAGCATCCACAGATTCTGGTATCCACGGGGGAGGGGGCTTGGAACCAAACCCCAAAGGACACACAAAAAACTGTGTGTGTGTGTGTGTGTGTGTGTGTGTGTGTGTGTTGTGTCTTAAACTTTCCCTTTCTTTTATGTACATTTAAAGTTATTTTGATATATAGAGAGCACTATTGATTTAACACTGGTGGTGAACATTTGCCATTATTTGCGAAGAGATCTTGTAGTACCTTTGAGACTAACTGAATGAAAGGGGGTTGTAGGATAAGCTTTTGTAGATTTCTTCCTCAAATGCATGGAATGAAAATGGTGCCCAGGAAAGACCTTTATAATCAAACTGTATGATTTGTCATCATAGTTCAGAAAAATTAAACAGTAAAACTAATAAAGGTAATGCAGTAAGAGCACATACCCCGGACATATATGCAATCCCTCTTTTATTAAAACTGATTTAATAGCTCTGCTGAGTTTGAGAATTAATGTCCTTATTGTCCTATAAATTCCACACATCACTGTCAGTAACATTTAATGAAAATGCCCACTTGCTGACAGTATATAAAACTTTGTAAGTTCAGCTGTCTTTTTTCTTACTGCAAGAAACTTCCTCAGAACATGAGATTTAATGTGTTACATTTACAATGTACAAGGTGTACAAATGTATACATTTTGTTGTTGCTGTGTGCCTTCATGTCATTTCTGATTTATGGCTGCCCCAAAGTGAACTTATCATGGGGTTTTCTTGGCAAGATTTGTTCAGAGGAGGTAGGGCATTGCCTTCCCCTGAGACTGAGAGCCTGTGACTTGTCCAAGGTCACACAATGGGTTTCATAGCTGAAATAGGAATCAAATCATGGTCTCCAGATTCCTAGTCCAACACTCAAACTACTACACCATGCTTTAATGTGTTACATTTGACCCAGCATGTGAATTTAGGTTCTACAGCAGACCCTCAAGGGGAAGCCTGTTGGTCTGCAGAAGGAACTGATTAGGCTATTATAATTCTGCCAGCAAACTCACAATCCAATTTAAACCTGATTAATCAATGGAATGGGGACATGGCCAAGGTGGTTTGCATATCCTGAATTCTCCTCTCTGGATATAAAACTGTTCTTTGTATGTTTTGATAAACTATGGGGCTAAACAGACAGGCAAAAAGAGGTGCTTTCAGGCTGGCTTGAATGTGTGGCGTTTAGATGACACATGCCTTGAAACCAGCAAGAAAGTGCCCTCAAGGCGCTTTATGCAGAGAAAAGCCATTTTAAAAAAATAAAATAAAAATAAGGCAGCATTTTTGTTTCTTTCTGGCTTGAAGCCATGTCATGACATGAGCACTCCAGCTGCCTTGGGAGCTGGCGGTGCGGTTGGTGGGGTTTCAATGTGGCTTTAGAAAAGGCAGCTTCAAGCCACTTTTTCCTGCCCTCTGTTTCATTTTTATATTGTTTCTCATAATCTTAGCTACATTCCTGTTCCACCATTGTTCAGATCAGATTGTAAAACTATTAGTTTTTCACAGGATAGAAATGTGTGAGCCATATTTATGGCTGGAATCCTATTGCTATTCCCAATTAGAGCAGACCTCGTGAATCAATGTAATATACCTATGTACTGATTCATCATTCAACAAAAGTATTCAGTGGATCCCAATCTAGTTGGGATTAACCAATAAGAACCAGTCCATAGTCTCCCATGTTTATAGTAAGGTTCCTGTGATTCAGATAATCTGGTCTGAGGACAGACAAGTACATTAATTGAAAAGGAAGGTGCAGAAAAATGTTAAAGTCTGGAAGGTCAGCATGCTGATCCTTTAAGAGGCTGCTTCTGGGTGAAGGTTGGTTAGGTTAGTGGTAAAAAGGGGAAAATCTAGCAACCCTTAGCAACAAATTGCCTGGATATGGGATGGTTTATGTTAGCTACCAATTGTTCTGTGGATATCATCTGTTTTTAGACTCCGAACTGCACAGCATGGATGCTGCAGAGAAGGGGGCCTCTTTGTTGGAGACCATAGGGTTGTCCACCTGGTCTAATTGTCCAGGCATGACCACATGATGGTGGCAAGCTCAGAGGTTATTTAAGCCTGTCACACACATACCCACACACACTCTTTCCAGTGAATTCCAGTGATTGAATGGCAGCTAGGCTCTCCATGAGGGATTTCAACTAGTGCATGTGATCAGCAGGCTATCTTTTTTTAATTGCCATTAGGCATTCTTTTATTTTTGTTTAAGAAATTTATGGGGTTGAGCTGTCCAGAGGTTGACATCTGGCCCTCAGCTCCCCCTTCTTTAGTCAGTTTGCTTCTTCCCAGGTCTTACATAGGTTAAGTGAGGGATAAGTCAATAAAGTGGCAATTGTTTAATCCAACTAACTGTATCTGGTCATAGTTAGTCAACAATAGCAGGTGAGCAGATGGACTAAAATAGCATTATATTTCCTTTAACTGCAGTGGCCACAGGGAGCCAGTATCTGATCCAAAGCTGAAGTTTAATGGCTCCCAACCTAGTGTATTTTGTGAAGATTTTAAATGCACCATTTATACATCGACAAGTGATTTTTCTTTCTGTGCTTGTAGGTGTCCTGACACTAGAATTGCTAAGAAAAACCATATTTATTGCTTGTCAGGTAGCATAATTTGCACCCTTCCTGGAGAGGGATAACAATTTTGTTAGTATTGTTTAGGCTGAATTCACATTTCCTTCAGTGTGCAGAGGAGCTGAAGGTTTAATTTCATCTTTATCAGACATCTTATCTCCCTTGTTTGCTGCATCTTTTCAGCCAGATTTTTCTTTCTTTAAAAGCCTTTTAGTGATTCTCCCCTCCTGATTCTCTTCCATCATGTAAAGATTAGTAATAGCAGCCACCAGCCAGATCATTAATAGCAACAAAAGTATCTGCAATGTGTCCTTTATTCAAAAGAAAAGAATTAATATTGTAGCAGTATTTACTTTACTGCGATGTGATATTGAAGCCCCAGTGTTCTCTTTAAATCAGTGGGGTTGTATCTTGACTGACAAACTTGTTCCAAATACATTTATTTTATATATTTGACCTTCCTTATTTTTCACACATCAGTTTCTTCCTTCATTTGAATCTTCTTTTTACCTCTATATTATGTCTATTTTAGTCTGTTGTGGGATTCTTCTTCAAGGATGAAATATCTGTTTTAATCAAGGAGAGTTACAGTCTTGAAATACAGAGTGGCATCCTAGTAAACTAGACTGCATCTGTACTGCAAAAATAATCCAGTTTGATACCACTTTAACTTCCATAGCTCAGTGCTATGGAATTCTGGGAACTGCAGTTTGTTGGGGCAACATTGCAAAGCACTGTTATTGTCTGAAGTTGTTATAATCCCTAAAGGTCCTCTGCAGAAACATGGTTGAGATTTTGCTTGTCATTATCACACTACTTTGCAGTCTCGCCAAATTTGGACTGCTGTGCTGCTTGTATTACTACAAGATTTAGATGGTGAACTGCAGGGTGGTTCAAATGTTCCCACTGCGATAATACAACTAAAGACCTGAAGCCACTGTCAAGCGCAATCTAGTATTTCCAAAATTATTTAACTTAACTATTTTGTTCCAAGGTACAGAAAATATAATTTTATAATATTATAATTTTAAGATAGAACATAATTTAATTCACTATTCATCAATTTGCTGACAATTAGTTACTGGTGATTATTGCCCCTTATGCCAATGCCTGAGGTTTTTGAGCATGTTGATGTATTTGCAGTAACTTCTATTGGCCATTACATTCCAAGAATGTTGAGCTAGACTGAGTTTCATTGTAATGTTTAAATATTATTTATTTTATTGAAGGCACTTGCAGATAAACCTGATATTTTATGTACTTGTAATTCAAAATGTCATTTCAGTATATTAATTCATTCTTTCATTTTGCATCTTAATACATACTTTTCCAATGACCTTGACAATAAGACATCTTTCTTACCATCTCTCCAAATCCTTTGTTCTAAAGACTTATTGCACTGTCGATCTACTCAAGACATTCAATCTGTTTCTGAAAGGTGACTTAATTACCTTACTGCCAGACAAATAGCAAAGTCTTCTTTGGGTTAGAAAATGTGGCAGGAGCACAGGGAACCTTCTGTAATACTTAGTTGGTGATTAATAGAAAGTTGCTTTTCAAGTGCCTCCAAATAATTTTTTTTAAATGATTTACTTGTAGCACTATTGTAATTAAAATGGCCTGCTGAGCATCTGTGCTGTGTTTTTATTTATCCTCAGAAGTTAACTATCATATATTATTGTAGTTTTATATGGTATTTTAATATGTATAATAAATTATACATATATATTCTATATTCTGCAACCCTACGTTATAGTAAAGAAAAGATTGCTTCTAGCATCTAAATAACTAGTCAGCCCTCCATATCCATGGATTCAAGCATCCACAGTTTGAAAATATTTTAAAAATATAGAAATTCTCAAAAGCAAACCTTGATTTTCTCTGAAGATGCCAGCCACAGATGCAGACAAAATGTCAGGAATAAACTCTTCCAGAACATGGCCACATGGCCTGAAAAACCCACAAAAAATGTGAAAGCCTTCGACTTCACAAACCTTGATTTTGCCATTTTATACAAGGTACACCATCTTACTGTGCACAGGCATAGTTTTCCTTCTTTCAGTCCCCTAAAACACCAAGTCTTAGCAGCAGCTAAGGTTGTAAAAGCAGCTGGGTTGTAAAAAAATCTCGGTTCTTAAGCAAAGTGCTTTCATACAAAAATAAATAAATAAATAAATAAATAGTTACTTATGTTTAAAAACAGTGTCTTGCCTTTAAGACCATAAATAAATAATTGCAACATTAACATGCAACAGACTATTCTCTATGGTAATAAACTTCTCTGTATTTTATTCTAGTTTGGTACATATCCTATAGAAGATCTATTCAATGATTTTCAAGATGGACGAAGGCTCCTGGAGCTTCTGGAAGGTCTTACAGGCCAAAAACTTGTATGTATATGCAGGCTCTGCCCGGCACAGATATTTCAGCGAACATATGCATGTTTACATGTGGTTGTTCTAATTCTATTTGACTTTTAAGTAGAGAAATCACACTGTAAAGTTCATATTCCTGGACTTAGCCCCTGAATATTTCTGTCTTGAAATGCCTTGAATTTGTACTAATTGTAAGAACAAGAATAAAAATTCTAGCTGTTTTTTCACACTAGGGGGCAAATAGGATTTAAACAAGAGTTAAACAGGAAACACCCTATGTTTATCACAGGACATTTCCTGTTTAACTCTAGTTTAAATCCTGTTTGCCCCCTAGTGTGAAAAAGCAGTAGACTATATATATGTTACACAGCAGACCAAATCAAATATTATATGATAAATATAAACATTTGTAATGAGAAGTATAGAACTGTGTTGAATTTTGGATAAGATGTAGATTTAGGAGTTTGTTTTTGCTGGGGGGTTTTAAATCCCTTTTCACCACAGAAGATCGGACTACTTAGGGGATTAAACAAACCTTGTTTGCCTGAGACGTGGATGAGAATACGGATGAGAGTATGTTTTATATCCCATCCTATTATTGTTTATTATTATTTGATGTATTTGTACAGTGAACTAAAGGGTACATATGCATTAAAAAACACATTAAAAACACTAATATATTTGAATCAATAATATATTAAATCCCATTAAGATTTTTTTTTTATTTTAACATGTGCATTGTCCAATGTTGGGAGATAAAAATGCAGCAAATTGGAAAGCTTTATAGTGAATAAACTATAGTAGATTATAGTCTAGGAATGTAAGTCTGTATAATTTGTCCTCTCATGGAAGAATAAATAATTTCCATAGTTTCTCTTGTTCTTGGGCAAAAGTTTTAGGCTGTCTTCACATTTTTCAGATACTATTTGGGTACTTTGAAGTTTCTTTCACAGAATTCTTTTGTGTAGAAATACACACAGTTTCCTGTGAAATCCATGCTTTTTGTCCAAAATACATTTTCTCAATGTGCATTTCTTTGCAAAAGCATTTCCAAAAGATGTCTTGAAATGCAAATCTTGTGGCTATTCTTTTTGTTCTTGCTACTATTTTGTGAGTACTGTGATGCATTTTTTTCACTAAGGAAAAGTTAGCAAATATTTTTATCCATACTATTGCCTGTACAGAATTTAGGAGAAAATATCGCATGGCACATCTCTGATTATATTGGTTGCATTTCAGAAAACAGATAAGAAAATTTGAAAGCTCTAGAAAGAAAATCATTAGACAAGAATTTTCTGCCTTTTAATAAACTCAATGTGTTAACATAAATACATGCACTTTAAATTAACAGTGAGTTCTCATCATGGTCACCTGGTAATTTACCTACCTGTCCATGATTTTTAAAATGTCATTAGTCCTTGATCCTTTTATTCTTTGACACATTCCCCCCCCCAAAAAAACAGGGACAAAAATATGTGTGTGTCTCACATAGAAAATGATAGGAAAGATTATTTTGATGACACTGACCAATGCAACTTGCACTTTATTACAGTGTTTCTATATATTCAACAAAAGAATGTGGGGGAGTCTTTCCCATTTCCTTCATAACACTCAAACACAGAGGATCTAAATTAAATTGTCGAAACCTTTTTTTCCACCCATGGTAACTGATATTTAAAATAAAATGTCACCATTTCTGCTCCCTTGTTGCAGTAGCTTCACAGTCTGCTAGTCCATTTCCACCACAATTCAGAGTTTTGGTTATGACCTCAAAAGCCTCTACAGCTTAGGTCCAGGCTGTCAGATTCTATCCCCCTGTATGAGCCTTCCCAGTATTCTCCAGATGCCTTAGATCAGCAAAGCTCTCACTTATCCCAGCTGTTCCTTATCTGCAGCATGCTTGCTTCTTAGATCTCCTTAAGCAAGCTTTTTCAGCCCTCCTTTGGCTGAAGGAAGGGACTTGCATGCTTGGTTCTTCCTCTGGAGCAACCCTAGGCTGCTGAGCCTCTAGAGGAGACCCCATAGAGCTCAGGTCTTGCTGATCCTCAATCACTGGGGCTGGAGGAACAGAGCTGGGATCTGACATGGCTGAACTGGGACCTGGCATAGCCTCAGATTGCTCCTGCACCTGAGTAGCCACAACCTCCTCCTCGTCCTCCGAATCCTCCACTGGGCTGGTCATGACACCATTCCTCCAATATCTCCACCTTCTTGGTGCCTTCTCAGCTCTGGAATTCTCTTCTTAGGGAGGTTAGAATGACCTTCTTCCATCCAGTTATTCCAGCAGGCTTTTGAGAACTGAAAGTTTTAAAAGAAAGTGATTTTTAAGAGGATGCTGTGCTGTTTCACTGTTATAACTATACTTTTTAAAAGGTTTCTTTAAAATCATCTTAACTGTTATGGTTTAATTGTTAAAAATTGTTGGTGCAATTATGTTCTAACTTATTATGTTTTAAATTTGTAAGCCTAATTTTGAAAAAAGTGGAATATAAATGGCAGTGATGATATGGTGGTGACAATTATATCAGTGCAACCAAATCTATATTAGAATTAACTGAAAATTCTTGCAACACAGTGTTTTGTTTTATTTTACTTTTTTGCACTTAGATGGGAATGCAGATAACATTGTTAATATGATTCAAACTCCTAGAAAGATTTCCATGTAGAATATAATATGTGCTAGATGCCATGGTAACAATCTTAAATCAGTCTGTGGAAAGAAGCATCAATCACATTAAAAGCAACTTGAATTTCTGTGAGTGTTGCCCTCACTCAATATGGTCACTGAAAAATGCCATGGAGAAATATATTGCTGATATCGGGATTGCCTCTTTTTTTTTCTTTTTTTTTTCTTTTTTTTCCTTTTTTTTTTTTTTTTTTGAATCTAGGTTTTTCTTTACTATTAGAAATACAGTTCTGTCACCAAGACAGATGTTTTTAATATTAATACAGAGTATTTTTTTTAGTTTTTTCATCATTTCTAAACAGTGTGTGTGTGTGTTTAGGGGAAAGAAAAGGGCTCCACAAGAGTTCATGCCTTGAACAACGTCAATAAAGCACTACAAGTCCTACAGAAAAACAATGTAAGTAAAACACTGCATGGGTTCATTCCATTTCAGAATGTTTGAAAGGCTTGGTTATGAAATATGCTTCACATTAAATAAGATCAGTAGCAGACCCTTGGAACATGGTTGACTAAAGTACAAGGCCTGCATTTGTCATGGGGACAATAAGATTTGGTTGCCATCTGCCAAATTCTTTTTTTTTTCTTTTTGAATTTTAGGCATAGATTGATTACAATTACTCCCCCCCCCCCATCCCTGTTTACAACAAAGTTCGCTGGCAGTAACCATGTGCCTATGGTTATGAGAGTTTATGCTCTGTTGTTCCACAACCATAGATAAGTTGATGATGGACCTCATATACAAAACTTGATTGGTAGTATAGTTAATAAATGGGGATCAGAGTTCCATAAAAGTTTTCTTGTTCCTTTTCCCTCTATTTAGCCAAACAGAACAGGTTAATTTTTCTGCTCACAACCCACCTATCTAGTTAGTTAATTAGTCTGTGTAACTACTTTCTAATTGATAGACTCTCCATTGATTTTCATCCTCCAATATCTCAGCTCAAGCAACACCTACTATTATAGATATTGTTGTGTGGTAGACCTGTATTACCTGGTTAAATGAACTGCCATTCAAGACAGTAAAATATTATTTTGCTGCTTTTTCATATTTAAAAATTTAGTGAGATATACATAGTTACTGGTAAAAGCAGAGATGTTCCTAGTAGTGAACATTCTGTTACATTTTTGGAAACCTTATCTGGCAGATATTCCATCCATAATGGCTAACATCTTCCTATTAAAACTATGTCTTTTTACTAGACTTCACCACTAGATAAATAACCGTAATAGATTGCCTGCTTGAACAATTAATAATGATGATGATGATGATGATAATAATAATAATGTACACCATGCCTTCAATTTAGATGTAATAGAAATCTTTGGTGATAAACAGTAATGCATTGTGAGCTACACATATTCTATTTAACTTATGTCCTGTTTGATTATGTCCTGTTTGATTATGCTATATTTAACTAAATAAGTACTATTTAACTTGTGAGTTCAAATAGTATAGATTTATTGTTTGTTTGTTTTTTAAAAATATAAACCAGAATAGACCTCAGATTGATTTTTGACAGCTTCCTCTCCCCCATCTCCCCCAATAGGAACAGATACAAATTTTGTTGGAATCAAGAGAATCAAGGGAAGTTATATTTTTGCACTTATATACATACAATATATAGAAGCATACATACAGTGTGTCAAAGCATACACAAAATATATAGAAATAGGATAAATTGCATAAAGTATGTAGATAACATAATGTGCATTAACAATCAATTCAAGTCCTACTGGATTTAATAGGACTTATAGGTGACCTTCAATTACACAATTGAGTCAATGGAATAAGGCCTTCCAAACTCCTCCCTATGGGACTATTCGTTTTTGGGTTGTGACAGCATCCACTGCAAGAAGGGTACTTTAGTGTAGGATCAGGTACTCCCCCCCCCCCCCCATATTCAAGTTTCCACATGGTCAGGCCTATGAAGGAGGGTAAGTCTGTGCAGAATGAAGCCCTGGGAAATCACTTGTTACAGCTTAAGTAACCTAACAAGGACCTCCAGCTTTTTTTCCAGGCTTAGTCGCTGCGGATGGAAGGCAGACTCCTTCTATTATACAGCAGAAGCTCCCCCAACTTCTCAAAACTGCTCTGTGGGATGCAGCTTGGCTGACTAGGCTTTGTAAGGATGGACACCAAGCACTGCAAGAAACCCTGTTAGAAAGCTCTTTCCAAATCTTCTTTCATTTCTTCCTGAGAAACTCTGTAGTTCTTGGGTGGGTTCCTGGTTCTCTCTTGATACTCAAAACTTGACTCCTATATCTTTTCCAAGGCTGGGATAAATATAATACACACCAAATGCATCTTCATTTTTCCTGGCTACTACTTTAGCTTTTATTCCCCACCCCACTGCTCAAGCACCTCCTTGCAGCCAAGTGACTGATCAACTGCACAGCTGCCCTTCCTCATCACTGACAGCACAACAGCTGACAGAAGCAGGAGAAGAGAATGATACCCCTAGCAAGGGCCAATAGCCATTTTAACTTCTTGATACTGATAGTGTATTCCTGTTACTTACCAAAAATTGATCTGAAATGTAAGTGTACCTGGATCCAGGAATGATTTTTTTCCTTATAAAAGTATTGGGCAAATGAAACAGGTTAGGATTCTTTGTATAGTGCCTTCCTAAGTCTAAGACGGATATGTTTTCCTTAGCTCTCATGTTTGAAGGTTGTTCAAATAAAGTTATGACCAATTTTATTTTTCACTGCATTCTTCCTTATCTTCCTCCTTGTGGAGTGATGATAGACATGAAATATCTAAGAAACCTATAGGAGGGTGGAGATATGAAAAAGAAATGTTTATCGTACTCACTGGTGCTGAAGTGATTTGCTTTCTAAATGTATTACTTTCTCCTACTATACCTTACACTTTTTTTCCTGTGCACTTATCATTACTGAATGTCTGTCTAAGAAAATGTATGCTGTGAACAATATGTGATTGCAGGTGTGGGAAAGTCATTGTAGCAAAATTTATCTTTAAAAGCATTTCATTGGCAAATGGAGCATATTTAATTATGTAAACATACATTTGCTTTGTATAATGTTGCATCTTTACTAACTGTACTTTTTACTGTTTACTTTTTGCTAGATAATTATTTGTCCTGTTTATTAAATATACTCTAGATGTTTACTTGATGTTTAAAGCTAAATGGTTGATTAATATGCACACCAAACAACACAGTTTTGATATATTTATAAAACTAGTTGGTTTTCACTGGTGTAATTATATTTATTCAACATTTGTCTCTTTTACTCATTGCTGTGGAAATGTTAACTCATTTACTTCTCTTATATGTTTATTGTTCTGAAAAATAATTACATTTTTTTTAAAAAAAACCCCCAACTTTTATTTAACATTTTGTTTTGCTTTGTTTTGATAGGTAGATCTGGTGAATATTGGCTGCACAGATATTGTGGATGGAAATCATAAATTGACCCTTGGATTGATCTGGAGTATAATTCTCCACTGGCAGGTTAGTGTCTTTTGCTGAACTTTTGAAGCATGTGTCCCTAAGAACCAAAGAACAATAGCATAGCTATTATGCCATTATGCTGTTATGCCATAACAAACATTATAAAAAATTCAGCATGATTTTCAGACAATTTTTGCAGACCCCCTCCCAATACTTGTAAACACCTGAAAATATTCCCAGAAGCACTCCACAATCCCGTACTATCCCCAAATGTCTCTTTTTTTCCCCTCTGTAGTCTCTCTCACAATGGCAGTAGGAAATGATCCGATGTCACTTTGGTTACCATTTTGAGAGGGCCTGCAAAGGCTAATGGAGGTATTTTGACTGACTGTGTTGTGGGATAGTCCTGCTGAGGGGTTGAGGGGATTGCCTCTGGTCCCAACACATTTGCCCACTCGTGCACTAGGTCAAAAGTGGGCAGACTTAACTTTTAGCATTCTTCACCATCAGCTATACTAGTTATAGGAGTTTAGCAGGCTGAATGATTACACCCATGTCTCAGACCAAGTGATAAGGTCACCTCAGGCAGTTGATTTGAGAAATGCATGGAAATGAAGCAGACTATTTCAGCACTTTTTATTATTATTTTTACTGCCACTGAATAGGATGTTTGTGAAATTATCTGCCTCAGCTGCCAATTTAGGGGCAAAACAGGCTTCCCCAAAAGGCTGGCTCTGCACCACCCCTTTGAGCACTGGATTGGGGCCACGGCAACTGCATGTTGCAGCTCCAATCCAGTGTTTTTCCACCCCACAAAGGAGCAGCAAAATGCCGTTCCTTTTGGGGGCAGAAAAAAGGCACCCTTTTCACCACAGTGGTGGGTCTTCTACATTTCTGCAGCACAGTGCCTGTAAATACAGCACCACAGAAATGCTGTGATGCCGCCCACTGTATGATCAGTGGGGTGGTGTGACACTGGCCTGGGGGCAGTATCAGGGAATGTACTGTGGATACGCCATGCCACCCCGAAGCTAGAATTTCTTGCTGGTCTGTTTTCCCAGATAGTTTTAATGACCTTGGGTACTTACACCTCTTACCTTAACAGAGGTATTTCCCATTCTGCCTCAAGGAGGAAAAGGTCTTCCTCCTGGTGGCGCAGTGGTTAAATGCCTGTACTGCAGCCACTCACTCAAAACCATAAGGTGGCGAGTTCAAGACCAGCAAAGGGCTGAAGCTTGACTCAGGCTTGCATCCTTCCGAGGTCGCTAAAATGAGTACCCAGATTGCTGGGGGGCAAATAGCTTACAATTGTAAACCGCTTAGACACTCCTTAAGGGTATGAAGCGGTATATAAATGAAGCTGGGGTGTTTTTTTGTTTGTTTTTTTGTTTTTTGCTCCAGAAGTAGGAATTGGGAGGGAGTATGACTTCGCTTCATGTAGCATCACTTCCTGTGCTGTTCTAGAGGTCCCACCAACTCTCAGGAAGTTTTTTGGAGGGCAAAAAGGGGTTGCTCTCCTTCCATTTCTGCCAAAGAGAGCTATTAATGCTTTTAGCTATATCCCTTATCTACGAATTAAATACAAATAAAGTATTAAAACTATCAAATTAGCTATTTGAATCTTCCATCAAGCATGACATATGGGTTTATTTTCTTTTATAGTATGTCTTTTATAGTATTTCAGGAAATTTTCAGATTATAGCATTGTCCTATTTGGATGAAACAACCTAAAAATAAATGTTAATAGCAATCCATTGGTTTGATTAACCACAGTGTTCCTTTCTTTTGCACATTGCAATAAAGAAGGAAGAAAAGGCAGCTATTCCTTTGTATTAAAACCTTGTTTTCCCAGATAAATAATGTCCCTTCTGCATCCTTTCATGTGTATTTTATGATGTCTCAGCTTACTGAGCTGAATATCCTGTGCTGAAGTGAGAACAAAAGGGGAAAAAAAAGACAGGGCTTGACTTGTAGGAGGGAAATGAGTTGCCCGTGATAAATCAGCTAAGCTACTGGTGAAATTCTGTCTTCTAACACAGGTCAAAGATGTAATGAAAAACATCATGGCTGGACTGCAGCAGACAAACAGTGAAAAGATCTTGCTGAGCTGGGTTCGTCAATCAACTCAGAACTATCCACAGGTCAATGTTATTAATTTCACCAATAGCTGGTCTGATGGCTTGGCTTTCAATGCACTTATCCACAGCCACAGGTAGGAAATGTGTCGTAAAAATCCAGTAACAAAGTGGAGTTTACATGTTTCTGTTTACATGTTGCTGCATATTTTATCCAGAATAAAATGATTTTTTTTATCCAGCAAGAAAAAGATGGATTTCCAGCTATTGCTAACCAGATTTATGCTGCCTATAAATAATACAGACATTACATGCTAATATAGTCAATAATCACTAACAGATCATTCCAATCATGAGAACAGATCTCTTCATGTTTTGTCAAGTGTTCATTTATTGTATGGAGAGAGTGGCAATGAGTTCTCTAGTTTGCACCACTGCACTCCTGACTTGCCTGAACCTAACACTGACCAATATTCCTGATCATTAGGAGCTCTGCCATTTGGCTAAACATATCCACAGTATTCTTGAAGTCATCTCCATCAACAGAGGAAGATCAGAGCAGGAAAGGCCACTGTGAACATTCCTTGCTTCCTTGATTCTAACAGTAAAGGCCTTCTTTGGAAAATGCTTGTGACCTACATGAGACCCTTATTACTCATATACTTGGAGAGCGTTTTGTGCCTTAAAATATAACTAAAATTGTGGCAATGTCCACATCTTTGATAATCCATTCCACAATATAATGATATATAGCTTAACAAATTATTTCCTTTTCATCTGTTGTGGATCTCCTGTCATGGATAATCTCAAATTCTACTTTACATTCCATTTTATATCATTCATGAGCTGTCTCTTTTTGATGCTATATTCCACAATTAAAGCATCCTAAGCCTTTCTGACCATTGCTCAGTGACATCCTTAAGAACTATCCATTTTTCTTCTTTCTTAGGTAGTTGCAACCATTGTCAATAACATCATCCTATTAGTAATAAAAGTCTCATGTAGAGTGTATTGTTCAAGCTGGTTCAGGGAGTGTGGAGTAATATTTCTGGCCATATAACAGCCATCCTTATGTCTGTACATAACAGAAACAAGCATTAGCTGATACTTTGCAGGACAGCTTAATAACAGTGTGGTGTTTTAATTACACACCTTCACAGTAGCAACACAGCAAGACTTAATTTATTATTTAGCTATTTGGAAACTGGCAACAGTGACCTTAAGCTTAGCCCAAGAAAAGCACCCAGCATTTGGTAGGACCCTTCATAATATAACACTAATTTGATTACATGGCTGCAAAATTGCTATTATCTCTGTGGTTAGTAGAACTGGAATGCAGTCCTCCAAGCACTGGCTTTTAGAACAGAAACTTAAAAGTCAAAATAATTGCTTCCTTAAGTAGTGTGAAAATTGCTACTGATAAAATTTCCCATTTCTCTCAAAGAAAAAGGCGACACAGCTGTTTCTACAAGAATAAGACAAAATAGCACAGGAATCAGAACTGTAGATTCCATTTATTTATTTATTTATTTTGAATAATTTTGGCTACTTTCCCTTTTTCTCTACTCTACTTTTTTCTTTTCATTACAGATGTCTGAAAATTTTGTTCAATAATAATTGGTCTTATGCAGAGTTATGAGAATTGTCTCAAAACACATTTTAAGAAGTGTCAGTGTTGTACGTGTTAACTGTTCCATCATAACATTGTGATTTGTGATGCTCCATTTATTTAGGTAGACATTTCTTAAGCATCTACTTTCTGGCAGAATAATTTTTAATTCTGAGCCATCTGGTATGAATCTTATGCAGCTATAAATTCAAAGTAATGCTGAGTCGTGTATTAATTGTATTTAAAACAATGGTGTTGTCTGGGTTCTGAGTAGCCTTAGGCAAAATTTAGCCTACTTGCATGAAGATGGCTTGTGTGAATGCAGCAGGGGCATAAATGCATACGAAAGCCTTGCCCTCAGTGTCTCTGTTCCTTTGCTTCTAGTTTTCCTTTACTGAGTGACAGGCCTGAAGTGTGTTTCTGCTAACAGTTTTTTGTTTTTTTGAATTGTGTATGTGGAAACTACTACATGATCAGGAATCCTGGTAAAATAAGGTTCTTAATTGTACAAGGGTTTCTGCTCATTGTGTTATTTATTAGCCTACATCTTTTGTTCTTAGTTCTAACTAGAGCAGACTCATTGGGGCTTTCTAGATTGGCAGGAAAGTGTGACATGAAGTTGCCTTTTCCTTAATGCTTAGCAGCTGCACCACAGCCTTTAGATGGAGCTGCACTGTTCCGCAGTTTTTAAAAAAAGAAGCTGGGAAAACCAGCACCTTTTTAAAGGTGCTTCTTCTCCCCTAAAATGCAAAAAAAGCATTTTCATGGCACATTTTCCCTTTTTCTCATCTAAAGGCTAGAGTTTCATGCAGCCATGAACACACTTCTTTTTGCCAATCTAGAAAGCCCCATAGAATCAACAGGAACTAGGTGAGTCAACATTTATATAGGTTCCATAGATTCAGTGAATCTACTCTAGACCTGTAACAATGGCCTATATCCTACCTGAACATCAGAAATAATGGACCTTACCAAATGGAGAAAAAGACCTGAAATAGATTCGGGATTGCAAATTCAAAAGTGGGTATTACTGCATGTAAAATCACTGTCGCTGCCATTGGACAGCTACAGCCCTGGTCCCAGACATCTCAGCCAGCTGCTTTGCAAAAATGGGAGCTTTCCATTTTTGCAAAGAGGATGGCTGAATGTGGCTGCAACCTGGGTTGTAGTTGCCTGGTGGCAGCAGTAGCAATTTTACTTGTGGTAATACCTGCTTTTGAATTTGCAATCCTGATTCAATTTCAGTTCTTTTTCTGCATGCAATAAGGTCCACACACTAGTAAAGCTGTGCCCAATGGATATAAATCTTGTATATGGTAGCTTATTTCATATTCAGAAAACTATTCATAATCAAGTGGTTTCTTTTTATCTGTAAGTAAACCATGCACAGATATCACTACTTTATACTCTTTCTTTTAAAGAAAATATTTCAAAGAAGAAATTTCACAGTAGAAATTTAGAAAATATATCTGAGACAGTTTAAAAGGAAAATCCAATGATAAGTTCTCCTCACGTTCAGGGTTCTCCTCAGTCTTCAAGACTTGGAATGATAACTGAAGAATGTCAATGAAAAAGGCGGGGTTACAGTTACTATTAAAAAAAGAAAAATAATGACCACCGATTATTTACATAACTTTAAAGCAGACAATGGAGACACAGGCCTGATCTAGACCAGCAAAAAGAGCCATGATAAGAGCACTTTGAAGCACCTTTAGAGTTAGGGAGGGTGCAGCGTCCACACCCTCCCTAACCCTAAAGTGTAATTTTAAATGGTGGCATGATGCTGTCATGGCACACACAGCATTTAGAAACATGTGCGCACCATGACAACTTCGTGCCCCAGGAGGGCACCAAGCACACCCTTCCTGCGGAGCAAAAAAGGAGCTCACAAACTGCTGCATCAAACACAAGGGGAAAACGGGGCCACGGCGACAACTCCTTTCTCCCCTCAGCACCACCTCCGGAAGTGGGGTGCACCCCATTTTGAGGCCACAGGGAAGTGGCAGTTTTCCGCTTCCCGTGGCCTCCAGAAGCAGTAAGATGGGGCCTCTGGGGTTGCCGGTGCAGCAGCTTTGGCCCCATCTTGCGGCTTCATGGGGAGAATACGGACTGCCCCTTTTGGGTAGTCTGGAAAGCCCCACAGATAGTTCAAGATTTTCCATACTTTGACTCAGTCAATAATCAGAATGGAGACTGTAGTCAAGAAATCAGAAGCTAGAACATGGAAGGACAGCTATGAAAGAACTAGAAAATATCCATAAGTTTAAAGATATATAATTCAATACTTAAGTTAGGATCGCCAGTGCTATCCTATTTCCAATTTCTATGTATGGTTGTGAAAGTTGGACAGTGAAGAAAGCTGATAGGAAGAAGGAAAATATTTATTTATTTATTTATTTATTTATTTTACATGTCACCTTTCTCCTGGAAAGGGACTAAATGTGGCTCAAAGATATTTATTGTTAATGTGGCTCAGATATTTTACAAAACAGTTAAAAATCATTTTGCTAAAATCAACTTATTGAAATATAGTGCTGGATAAGAGGTCTATAGATATTTCATGGGAAGACATGACTCACTAGAAAAGGCAATGTTTCATAAGGTAGAAGGGAGTAGGAAAAGAGGAATATAAACATATAGACTCATTCAAGGAAGCCATGGCCTTGAGTCTGCAATACCTGAGCAGAGCTGTAGAAAATAGCAGTGTGACTTGGGGGTTGCTCATGCTGTCTGTTTATGTGAAACTGTGCTGTTTTTGTTATTGTTTGGCTCCCAGAAGTTTGTGTTTCTGTGCAAATAGGAATATACAATATACAGTACTGTAGTTATCCATCTATGCTGGAATATGTCATTCTTGATAAAGAAATATTTGCAGATAATTGATCCTGGAACTGAAAAGCAAAGAAATATTTAAACATAATATATTTTGATTGATTACTTTCCCTTCTGTTACCAGTAATTGATGTTAGGGAAAATGAAGAGTGACCAATTTGTCAGGCTGTGTGGGAGAGCATTGGGGAAGGTAAACACAGACTGCCCAGTCACATAGTGCTGCGCAAAGGTTGTGGGAGATGGGATGAGGACCAGATGGAGTTCTTTTGAGACTCAGGCCTTGCTCCATGTGTAGGCATTGCACCTGATGTGAACTGGATTTTGCACATGTTTGTTTAAATCTGATTAAATTTTCTTTTCTGTAGTCTTGAAAACAAATTTACTTCTCCTAATGGATAACTCTTACATAAATAATGAGTGTCACAAATGAACAGAATTATTTACATTGCAAACATTGTAACTAATAGCACATGGTTCCAGCATGTTTATCTAAGCTGTTCTTCAATACTTGGCTATAAAACATTTAAGACTTGTCCATAGCATTTCAGAGATATTAGCTGAATTCCTTGTTTCAATGTTTAATTTTGTATGAAGCAGAAAATACGATATTTTGTGTATCAGGGACTGAGATCATTTTATAGCACCTTTCTTATATGGAGAATATAGAAGTGAGCATAATCGAGAATATAATTTTATTAACTGTGTGGTTTTTTGTGTTTTGTTTTTTTCCTTTTCCTTTTCAGACCAGATCTGTTTGATTGGGACAGTGTGGTTTGCCAACAGTCAGCTATACAGCGATTAGACCATGCATTCAACATAGCCAAACGACACCTGGGAATTGAGAAACTGCTTGATCCTGAAGGTTAGTGCAAACTTGATTTGTGGACCTAGTTTTGAGTTTACAGACAAATATTCATTTTATACTGAAACACCATGTGTTCCTTTCCTAATAATTTCACTTGTTTATTTGTTTCAATGAAAGGAATTTGAGTAAGATTTATATTCCAATATTAAGGCTTTCTTTTTTGCTTCTGATTTGTGAGGTAAATTTATTCAATCAAAATGTGAAGCTAAATCAGGATGTTTTGCTTGTATTTCGAACTGCAACTATTGTTTTAAGAGTATTAATACAGTGTATGTGTTTTTCCAGCATGTCTCTAAGACTCTTCAATTTAGACAGTTGAAACCTAATATGGTTTCTAAGAGAATCCTGTGGGGTGTGCCTAGGGGTTGTTTTGTTTTAAAAATGAATTAATGACTTTTATTTAATTAAAATCTGACTAAAGCCTGAAGTATCATCTTTAAACACTGAGCATCCCTCAAGAAAGGCAGGATGTAGGCCTGGGAGATTTGTTTTGTTATAGAGCCTGTAGACAATTCTTCATACTGCTTCCTTTTGCACAGTCCAGAAGTTCTCTATCAAGAGAGTTTGTTATCCCTAGTATGTGGTACAGGTGAGTGAAGAAAAGAAATGGCTAAATGAGTGGATGGGGTAAAAATCAATGAGAAAGGAAAAGAGCAAGATAGTTTATAATAACAGTTAATGATAAAGAATGCACAATAACTTTTGGTTAATTGGGAAAGGTCTAGAAACATGCTTTGAAGTCATGTCCTGTTCTCTTCTCCAGTACTATTTTTATTGAAAGACAGCCATCTACATATGACAGACATTTGTTCCAGTTCTAATATGGGGAATGGATTCTGGGATCTGACAAAGCCTTCACTGCCATTTATTGTGTGTCTTTATGTGTTCTTATATACACCCGTTGCATGGCTTTTATGCTAGCTGCAGCAGCACACGTTCCTTTCTTCCAAATCTATTTGGTTATTTGTCAATTGATTTCTAATTTGCATTTCAATCCAGAAGAATGTCCAAGGTGTTTTACTTTAAGGAGAAATCAAATGCAATTATATTGGGAATGCTTCGACTCCTTGACAAAGTTCTAAGGCAGTATCTCCTCCTTACAAAACCTAGTTCCATTAAGTCATTGTGCCTGTTCCCATTTACTTTATGCTACCACACTGCTTCATTTGTTGATAGCTGAATGGCCTGTTTCCTGTCTGTGCTATCCTTACTCATAAACTACAGAAAAGTTTCTATAAGTCCTGGAAATCTGCAGCTGGAACAACCAGTGACTGTGCTGGCTGGTGATTCTGTAAATTCTATTCCAAAATAGTAATTTATTCCCTTTAAATGCTTGAAGAGTATTAAGGAAATTTTGAAGAAAATGGGTTCAATAAGGGCTGTATATAATAAGACTCAATTAAATGATGTGCCATTACTCCCAATAATTGTATCCAACCTAAGTACATTTGAATATCTGACCAAAGAGCTATTCCAAGTAACTCTATGAAACAATTTTATCTATTCTTCAGGAAAAGGGAGTGGGTAGAATCTTTAGGTATTTTTGTAAACATAGTGGCTAGCATTGTTCGAATGGCTTTAGAAATTATTGAATGCTCATTCCAAGGCCATTCAGGATTCCAGCACTTTGTTCCAAGCCTTTTAAATTTCTGGTAACTTGGCTTAAGAAACGGAGCTTGTTCCTGCTTTGGGGATATAAGAATGCAGCTGGCTTTGATATGTTACTGTTTTTCAACTGCTACTCTTGGAAGCTTTCCCAGGTCCTTCAGGACCTGAATTGGACTAGTTGCTTATAACCAATCCTGTTAAGTCATACTGTCACATCCTGCTGCCTGCTGCTGATTGCTTTCCTCCAGGTCATTCGCTTTCAGACCTAGCACAGCACCCTTTTCTCTGAACTGTTTGGAGGCTAGGGATTACAAGCTTTCCATGTAATTAGAGTAAACACAAAAGAAATGTTGAAATGTGAGCATGCAGTGAGTGGCTGTGTGTGATCTTACTTATACAGATAGGCACACACTTAGCACTGCAGTATCTTTGTACATCTTTTCCTACATAGATACAAGCAGCAGTTTATTGCACCCTCATACTTATGAACTTACTGTGATATGAATGCAGCTGCATGGGAGAGCATATGTGTGTGGTATCAAGATAATGTAACTTGAAACCAACACATAGGACTCAACTGTGTCTCATCCGCTTAAGACATCCAGAGAAAGGGGGCAGGTAAACTTCCCAAGTGAATGTGAAAACAACAAATGTAAGAATTTTAGGTGCAAACCATTTTCAGTGTCTCATTCAACAATGATAGAAAGTTGGAGCCTGACAGAAAATTTTATCAGGGAAACTTATTATTTGGGGGAAGCAATGCCCCCTCCCCACACACACACGCCATAAGTACAACTGCTAAATTTAGAAGCTATCACCTGTAATATAAGTATAGTTTTATGTAGCTACCCAGTTAGGAGAACTGGAGTGGGAAAGTGTATGCATATATAAGGCACATTAGTGTTCCAGGACAAACATTTGGTGAAATAATAATATTGGGTACTTTACACTACAGTTGAAAACATTAGTGTCATCTTTGCAATTATGTTATGATAAGGAATATTATATTCTAGTGGTGTACTTTCCAAATTAAAATGCAATCTTTAAAGGTTCTCCTGCTCCTAGTAGAAAGATCCCTTTTTATTTTTAACATATTATTAATGCAATACTCTTTATGTAATTTAATGTACCTATTAAAACTTGTAATATTTACTAGGAAGTATTTTATACATAAAGCAATTATACATAAACGATAAAGTATATATACATAATTAAGTCACTTATAGGTCAAATGGACAATAATAAATCAGCTGATAAATATGGAAAAAGAAAATGTCTTTAAATGAATCTTCAGCTGTAATAGGGCTATTATTTTTTCTCCAGTCTTTTTGTGTTCTTCCTTAGTGCATTTGCTACTTTATTGCTCCATTTTTCTTTAAAAAGTGTACATTATACTTTTCAGTGCAGTTTGCTACTATTTGCTTTTGAAGAAATTATCACACTGTTTTACGGTTTTTTCCTTAAAAGTATTAAAGCATATCAAAATGAATGAGTCCAGAACCTATAAATAAATGCAGCATGGATATTTAATATGTGAATGTGTCTGAGATTTCATGCTTCATGAGTAGGTTGTTTTTCTGGTTCTTTTTTCTTTTTTTCTTTTTTTGCCAGTTTTTTCTAAGGTCCAGAAATTAATAGATAATTGTAACATCTATATGCATGGTTTTGTCATGATGATATGATGGAATGATGATATGACCGGTAAGATGACATGGTGATTGATATAACATTAGGATAAATGATGGTTTATTGAGAAGAGAATAGGAACCTGTGGGAAGCCAAGCTTGGGAAACAATGGGAGAGGGCAAATGGACAGAAGTGAGACAGATTTGTGGTTTTATTACTCTGTTGTTCCTGCAATCAGACCAGGGATGCTCTCCTTCCTGTAGTGAGATGGAATGATAATGCTGGAAAGGAAAGAGGAAACATGAAAGGTCACATCGATCTGGATCAAAGGCTAGGTATCGTAGCTGGGGGTGGGGGTGTGGGATGATGGGAATTCATAAGCATGATCCAGGGGAAAAAATTTTCAGTTCCAACACAAACCCTGGACAGAGGAACTTCTGTCTCAATTTTTGGAATAAAATCCTTTGTTGTAATCATATTAAGATGTTGGTTATTGGGAACTGATCCTACTGATCCTGACAATAGTATCTTTTTTTGGTGGTGGTGGTGGTATTTTCTTCATAATTCCCAGGAAATGAGCAAACTCCTATCACCTCGACAGTTTCAGTAAATCATTTGGTATAATAGAAGTTTTTTTTTTTCTTACAGGAAGCAGGGGTGTAATGAATACTTTTAACAAATTTCTTCTCACAACAGGAAAGTCTTTGGAAACTTTAGTTTTTGAAAACTGCACTTTGAGACATACTGCTTTATCACACTAGGGGGAAAACAGGATTTAAACGAGAGTTAAACAGGAAATGCCCTATGTTTAACATAGGACATTCCCTGTTTAACTCTTGTTTAACTCTTGTTTAAATCCTGTTTGCCCTCTAGTGTGAAAAAGCCATTATTCTCAAACAGAATTATATTATAATAGACATTTCTGTTCAGAGAATACTATTTCAATGTAGAAATAGTATTTCCTGTACAGAAAATGCTGTGGGTAGGGACTTATTCTCTGTAGAAATTTGTTTATTTTTTATTTTTGCAGAAAACAGCATTTTCTGTAAATATAATATAGAATCGTACAGTTGGAAGAGACCACAAGGGCTTTCCAATCCTACCCCCTTGCCATGCAGGAACTCACAATCAAAGGCATCCAGCCTCTGTTTAAAAACCACTAAAGAAGGAGACTCACACTCTGAGGGAGTGTGTTCCATTGTCAAACAGCTCTTACTGTCAGAAAGTTTCTCCTAATGTTGAGGTGAAATAGCTTCTCCTGTAGTTTGAGTCCATTGCTCTGGGTCCTATCTCTGGAGCACTAGAAAATAAGATTGCTGCATCCTCACTATGACACCCTATTATATCACCACTTAACTTTCTCTTCTCCAGGCTAAACATACTCAGCTCCCGAAGGGGATTATCACATGGAGGCTTACTGTGCTGAAATCGTTGGCTAAATGCTTCAGAAGTGCAGAGATGTGGTAGCCGGTTGCACTTCTGAAGCATCACTGAAGCACGTCCCCTCGCCTGTCCTATCAATGAAGCATTTGCGGAGCAACCATTTCTTTAATAACAGGAACTTTCCCTACTATTTTAGTATTCATGACCATAGGAACACCTTCAATATTTCCCTAAGTTTTCAGACATCAGTTTTCCTAAAGTCTAGAATGTGTGCCTTACTACACTTGGCTTCTCCTTTCTACTGTATCATAAGTTCCAATAGAAAATGATCACTCCAACTTAAAGATTCCACCACTTGCACCCTGTTAACTAGATCATTCCTGTTAGTTAGGATCAGATCTAAAATAGCTGATTCCCTTGTTGACTCTTCTACCTTTTAGACAATTTTCTAGAAATTGTCTTCCAGGAAGTGCGGAATTTGCTAGACCTTAAAGTTTTGGCTGAGTTTGACTTCCAGGAAATATCAAGGTACTTGAAGTTACCCATCACTACTACATCTCTTCTTTCTGAGAGTTTGGTCAACTGTTCTAGTAATAAGTCCAAACCTGCAAAGGATATAATCAGTCCACATTCTCACCAAAATTAACAATTACTCAAGAAACATGTCTTTCAACCATTTTTTCCAATATTTTTGAAATTTCTTTTCATCTGGGACCAAGTTTACAAGATTTCAGAGCCTTGTGGCTGACACCTAGTTGTGAGATTTGTACTCTTAGGCTACAATCCTAGAAGTTGTGGCCTAAGAGTACAAATTGTTGTACTCTTGTACAATTGTGCTAGCAGTTGTACTTTTGAAACACTTAGCTGTCTAGGACCACTGTGTGCAGGCATCAGTCTGGCAGTGCTACAGTCTATGAGGCTCCCAATCTGATGCTCAGGCACAGTTATGCTCCATCCTTACCCATCTACCCAACCAAATAGGCCAGTTTTCACCTGCCTGGAGTCCCACAAAGCTTCAGCAGTGGAATTTTCTGTTCTAGTAGCTCTTGATAGTACACTGGTCTTGCTAAATAATGATTGAAGATAAATTTATTAGTTTGACTTTTTACACAGGCTTAATGAATTCATATTTCTTGAAAGCATACAGTGGCTTGCATAGATTCCCACTTTTCAGAATTTTTGTGATTTAATTGGCAAGCCTTAAAATGTGCACAAAAATGTATATGATAAATAAAATTGCATTCACAATGTGTCCATCAAGGAAAATATGCCCAAGACACATTGTATAAGGGAAATTCATTTGCAAAAATTGTAGATATTAAGAAAAGCACATAAAAGTATGTGCATATTTGGTCAAGTGTACACAAAACAGTATGGGGATTTTGTTTCTTTCCACTCTCCCTCAAATTTTAAACTGATGTAGAGGCTGAAATAGATGGAAGAATGGTGGAATAATGTGAATTCAAAATGACATGAGCATTATCTGCACTAGATGTGAGAGGATTTTATTTTGAATTCTCATTTCCAGAATTTCTCTCCATTGGTAAATGTGAATATGAAACAAGAATGGAAAGGAAACACAGATGAGATATGGAGAAGCACATGCAAATAAGAGAGCCTTTCTTCTTTGCCATAACCACTCACACTGATTAGTTAAATAGGAGATTCACTGAAGAAAATTCTGCAAATTAGTCCTAATTATGGATACAGTTTTTATAGAGTGGTAGGCACAATTAAATTTTGCTACTGCCAACCCTTAGAAGGGGAATTGCTGTTTAGTCCTGCTATTTAATACCATCATGCTGACCTCAAGATGGCAGTTATTTTTGTGTGGACAGAGAAAGTGTACCCATGCTCTCCTTGTTGCTCCTTCACACTGCTGGTGCAACAGGGACTGAACATGGCAGTGTTCAGGCTAACAAAGCCCAGTATAATCTACCTGGGCAGAGGCTCCACAAAAGCCTTTGTGAGGAAGTAATAAGATACAAGCAAAGGAGGACAGTAAGAAGGAAAGAAACTGGAAAAGGAAGAAACAGAAGGACAGGGTAAAGAATAGGTAAAATAGGACAAAAGGGATTTCACGGGCATAAAAGGAACATGTGCCAAGTTTCTGATGTTCTCTACATTTGTATCCATAGTCACATATCTCCTCCTTTCCCATGTCATGTTTTCCTCAGCTAAGAAGCCCATCCTGTGTGACTGTGCTGGAACAGTCACTTCTTTCCCCCCAAGAATATTAGCAACTGAAATTTTCTGACAGAGGACAGTTTTCCTGGCTTGGCAGAATCAGAGAAAGGAAGGTGTGTGTGCATGTGTGTATCAACGCTATGGAAGTTATTTTAAGGTGTGGAGAAACATTGTTAGTCTGCATCAGAAAAAAATCCACTGGAGGACTGGGCAGGGTTGCTAGAAATGGGCAGGAGATATTGATATTTGCAAGGTCTTCATCCTTTGAAGAGAAAGGAAAGCAAAAGAGGCACCAAGCTCTTTGTGTTTGTGTGTGTGTAGGCCCTGGGAAGGAGCAAGTGCATGACCTAGGATCACTGATTCATAGAAGTGGATGTGATCCCAAAGGCTAAAAAGTCCTGACCAATGCCAGTGCAGAAATCCACAGGTAAAATATAATTGAAAGGTGCATATCTGAATTCTATTTAAAATTCTCCAGCAAAGGTGAGTTCACCACATTCTGATGGAGTCTGTTCCATTGTCAAATGAGTCTTACTATCAGGAAGGTTTTCCTAAAGTTTAGACAAGAACACTTTTCTTGTCCTGCCTTCTGGAACAGAAGAAAACAAGCTTACTCCATTTCCCACATGACAGCCCTTCAGATATGTTTAAAATAGCTGCCACAGCAACACTGGTGCACACCCTACTGAGCAGTGGAGAATTGGGGCATCGGTTGGCAATGGGTAGAGCAGAAATATGTATTGGGAATAGGCCTTTCCAAGTCCAAGGGTCATTGGTAGTAGACAATTATGCTGACTAAGTGCAAATACAAAAAGTGCAAGAAAGAGTATACTGTACTTTTATTGGAATAATTATTCTTTTCTGTAATGAAAATAACCAAATTAATATTACTAATAATTTTTAATGGATATCAAATAGGGTAATGAAATAAGCTAATATTATTGTTTGAAAATAATTAAATCACAATTAATGGAAGAAAGACAGTGTTTTGAGAAATGTCTTCTTATAATTGCCAATAAAATTATTGCCATTTTTAAAAAAAACACACAAACATAACAGGGAAGACATCTGTTCATAAAACATGTCAAATATTTGTGCATGTCATATACTTTCTTTCTTTTGTTTTGTTTCTTTTTCTAATCTTCTAATCTTATGACAATGATGCAAACAACTTTTTGGAATACTTGCAATTTGATTTAATTTCTTACAAATCTAAAGGTAATTTAAGATAGTTATTTTCTCATTGTAGTGCACTTTTTAAGGTGTTTCCAGGTGTTTCTTTATTAGGCATGCTGATGGAAGATCAACATGGCATAACCCAATGATGACAGCGACATAGCCCAAAACATCCCATAGCGCGCACACACACAGAGACACGCACACAGACACATGTATATATTGTATTTGCAAATATATGTGCTATTTGCAATCTCTTTCTTGTGATTTTTTTTGCTGCAACCTCCAGTTTGTAGTCTAAACTTTGTGTGAATTTTTGTTGTTGTTAAGGATATTTTTTTCAATTATTAATATCAGAGATTGTTGCACCACCCTTTTCTCCCTGCTAGACGTGGGGTGTAAACTTAAATAGGTGGATTCTTTTGCATAAACCCATGTTCAGGCAGTAGGTATCCTGTACCCGATCCAGGCTTCTCCCATACCTTTTAATGTACAGGAAAATTGTGAAAGAAAAAAATATTTCATGTATGTTTTATAAATATGATCCTGAATGTATATAAATGCATTCACAGACTTTTCTTCCCCTAGAATTCAGGGTCAACTAGTATCATCCAGTCCAACCCCTTTCCATGCAGGAAAACACACAAAGTAACTCTGACAGATCACTATCCAGCTTCTGTTTAAAACCTTCCAAAGAAGGAGACACTACCCCTTTCCAAGGGACTGTGTTCCACTGTTGAATAGCTTGTATTGTCAGGAAGTTCCTATCTGTTTTAGGCCTGAGTTGTATTTAACCTTTTTAAGCAGAATAGATGCATTTCTTTAAATGAATTCCTATTCCCCCCCCCCCCCACAAAGTCCCCTAATTCAGCTCTAGAAGCTTCAGTGGCCTTCCAGAGCAGATTGAAGAGGGATATAATAATAATAATAATTAATAATAATAATAATAATATTTATTTCCAGTCCGCCCCTCTGAACAAGCAATTGGGGCGGATTACAGCAAGAGTTAAAAACAGTTACAGTTAAAATATCCCATACTTTCCCTTACTACCCCCCCTTAAAAGAGAATTAAATCACAATACAGTTAAAACATAGAATGGCAAAAATAGGCAATAAAAAACAGAAGCAGGGAAAATGGGCCTATGGCCTGGGTTGTCTAGAAATAGAGTACAAGGGAAGGAAAGCTGGGAGAGAAAACAACTCTAGGGCCTAGGGTGTAGGCCTGGGAGATATTCACATTCTCTGGAAAGGCCTGCCAGAAGAGGTGCATCTTCAGGGCTTTTTTGAAGCCTTCTAAGGATGAAATGAGACGCATCTCATCCGGCAGGTCATTCCCCAACTTGGGGGTGACAGCTGAAAAAGCCCTCTGGGAGGTCTGCACCAACCTCGTCTTCATGGGCTGTAGCAGGTTTCTCCCAGAGGACCGGAGCGTGTGGGGGGTTCATATGGAAGGAGACGGTCCCTTAGATAAGATAAGGATATAAGAAAGATGGGGAGAAACATTTGAAGAAGTCCCACTATTGCTCTCACAAAACCACCTTAGTTTTTCTATCATTTGAGTATGCATTAAGAACACAAAACTAGATTTTCTTTGCTAGTTAAAATAATAATAATAATAATAATAATAATAATAATTATTATTATTATTATTATTTTACGGATCGAGGCGGGATTGCAACATGATAAAAATACAAAGCAATAAAATAAAATCAATATAACATTACCACAATTTAAAAACAACTACATCAACAACAGGTACATCACAATAACTGGTACATCACAATAACTGGGGGGTAGCTCTGATTCAGTGGGGAGTTAGATAAGATCAGGTGGATATGCCCGCCGGAAGAGATCTGTCTTCAATGCTTTTTTGAATGCCTCCTATGTAGATATCAGACGGATCTCTTCCGGCAGGTCATTCCATAACTTTGGAGCCACAGCTGAGAATGCTAAACGAGATGTAGATGTTAGTCTTGTGTGCTTGTAATTTAACAATTTCTTTTTGGTTGTCCTTAGGGTGCGGGGCGGATTATGTAGGGAGAGGTGTTCTCTCAAGTAACCTGGACCCAAGCCATATAGGGCTTTAAAGGTAACGACCAACACTTTGCATTGTGCCCAGAAGCAAATTGGCAGCCAGTGCAAGGATTTCAGGATGGGGGTGATATGTTCCATCCTTGAAGCCCCTGTTAACAATCTGGCCACTGCATTTTGGATCAATTGAAGCTTCCAAACCTGGTACAAAGGTAGCCCTATGTAGAGTGCATTACAGAAATCTAAACGAGAGGTTATCAGTGCATGTACTACTGTTTCTAGATCCTACTTGCCCAGGTAGGGACGTAGCTGGCATATCAGCCGAAGCTGATACCAGGCACTCCTGGCGATCGCCTCCACCTGTGGTGTTAATTGTAGAGATGAGTCCAGGAGCACCCCCAAACTACGAACCTAGTCCTTTAGGGGAAGTGTGACCCCGTCTAGGACTGGTTGATGAATCTCCATCCCTGGGCCAGGGGAACCTATTCCGATCACCTACAAAGTTGCAGTGCTCCTATAAAGATGCAGTGCTCCTACGAAGTTCCATTTTTAAGCCTTTTAATCAGTTCTTGAGACTGTGGAGTTGTCACTAAAATTTAATCTTCAACAAATTATAAACATAACTAAAATTTGCTCCTCAGGCAACACATTTGTTCTGATTCTAGCAACAGCCTAGCCAAATGCATTACAAAGCCATAGACGGGGGGGGGGGGGGGGGGGGGAGAGATCTGAAGAGTAGCTAAGCAGTAGATGTACAATGCCTGTTTCCTTCCAGCAATTGAAATGAAATGGTCCAAATTATAATTCTGTTGTTTCTTCTTTGTTCTTCCATTTTCTTTCTTGTTATTCATCAGCTTTTGTCTCATATATTTAATGATATCAAAGAAAGCTATTGCCAGAGATAATACAGTAAGTGGCCTCTTATATTGACTTAGAGTGTAATCCAATACATGTCAGTAGAAAGTCTGAATGAATGGATTATATACCTACCAGGATACCTTTGAGTCCAAAGAGCAGAGCAGGGCAACAATGCTTTAAATCATTAAATTGTATTGAATTCAGTAGGAATCACTTTATAGTTGACCTTTTTAAAGGCTGGTGCCATTGTTATTGTTTTTTTACCTTTAAGATTTTCACCATTTTGAAGAATTATAAGGTAACATTTTATCGAACCCCCTTTATTTTATAAACAGCAAAGCATCACCTGATCCCTTTAGGAATATATTGCATACAAATCAGTAATATTAAAATACTCTGGGAGCCATTCTCTTGGAAATATTATGGAACTCTTACACACCTTAATATTGGTATTCTTGGTCTTTAAATTTCAGTCACGATGGGTCTAAGAAATGGCATTAAAATTAAAATGGTGTGTAAGTATCACATATTGTCTCTAGTATTATATGTCTAATTGTGTCAGTGTTCCCCCCTCCCACAATATTTATTTAATTTGTTCTTACATGAAGCTAAGCATGAATGAATAAATATCTCTCTATGCATGGATGGGTTACAACCCATATAATCTATTCTGTTTGTTTTAAAGATGCATTGTGCTAGATTTTTTGTATTTTCTATCCCAAGCATATTATGGTTTGTCATATTTCTGTTACAGACATTTATTAATAAATGTCAAAAAGGCAGGAGGGGAAGTAATTTAAGCTAGTGTATCTGCTTATTGTAAAATGTCAGTGTGAGTTTCAGACTCAAATCCTCCTTAGAGCTGAACTTTGAGTCTTACTCTTCAGTTTTGTAAAAACACACTATATTCCTCTGGAAAGAATTATAGGTGAAAAACATAGGTCAGTATCAGAGCCTCCCCTCCCCCTGAGACCAGAAGGGTGCTGCCATCCAGATGGACAAGAAGCAGGCTTAGGAGACCAGGTACATCAGAGGCTCCCCTCCCCCTGAGACCAGAAGGGCAGTGGACAAAGAGGGAGGCTTCAACACCACAGCTGAGGAACACCAGAACCCTCCCCAACAAGAAGACTAGAAGGCCACTGATGCTGGCAATGGGGACAAAGAGGGAGGTAGGGAGGAGGAGGGGTGGTTGGGAAAAACATCAAGGAGTGTAAAAAGGGAAGGGAAAAAAAGAATTGAGGGAGGGAAGAAAGGAATAAGAAGGGAATATAGGAACAGCTACTGGGCTGCAGCAGTAGTGGTGGATGACACTGAAGTCAACTCTCACAGAGAGAACGGTAGTGTCACCGTAGCTGACACTTGTCAGCACTGTACAAAAGGAGGCAAAAGGTGTCCATCCTTGTGAGACCATTTCACCAAGCAAACCCTTTAGGTGAGACAGCTCAATAATCAACAACTAGAGAGGGGGAGGCCAAACAGAAAACATGTCCAATAAAACAATCATAGTTAAAAGCAACACTACACATGTACTTGGAACATGGAATGTGAGAAGCACAAGCCACAGAAAACTTGATATAGCAAAGAAGGAAACAGAACACATGAATACAGCAATACTAGTAGTGAGTGAGTTAAAATGAACAGGAATGGGTCCCTTTGACTCAGATAACTATATTGAGGAAATGAAAAGAAAAAAGAAAAAACGAGAAGAAATGGTGTGGCTTTCATACTAAGGAAAGATATAGCTAGAGCTATATCAAAGGATACAACTCGAAGTCAGATCGTATATTATCAATAAAGCTTCATCACATCACAACATCACAACAATCCAGGTTTATGCACCAATCACAGGTGCAGATGAAGTGCAAATTGAAAGATTTTATGATGCAGTCCAGGAAGAAATTGACAACATACCATCACAAGATTTCAGACTAATCATTGGAGACTTGAATGCCAAAGTAGGCAACAAAGAAGAATCAAAACCAGCAGGAAAATTTGGATTAGGAACAAGAAACAAAGCAGGAGAACATCTGATAGAATTTTGTGAAGCCAACAATCTATTCATTACAAATAACTGCTTCATACAATCAGATAGGAGACTATACATATGAACATCACCAGATAGTAAACACAAAAACCAGATAGACTACATAATTGGACATAGAAGATGGAGAAGCTCTATCTTTGTGGCCAAAACCAGACCAGGAGCTGATTGTGGCATAGACCATGAACTGTTCATAACAAAAATCAGAGTTAAGCTGAAGAAGAAGGCAAAAACCATCATCATACCAAAATGTGACCTGAATAACATTTCAGATGAATTCAATGATAATTAAGAAATATATTTGAACTATTGGGTATAATCAACCAGGAACCTGAAGAACTGTGGACAGAAGTCAAAGACATAATTAAGGATAAATGCAAAAGACACTAACAGTGGCCAAAAAGAAAGATAAGAAACAATGGATGACAGATGAAACACTTCATGCAATAAAAGAAAGAAGAAAAGCAAAAGGAGATAGGAACAAAGCCAGAAGTACGAACACAACTGTCCAACGTCTGACACGCAGGGATAAGGACAAATGCTACAATGATCAATGTAGAGAAATAGAAGAAAAAAAAGAAAAAGGGAAGAATGAGAGACCTCTACGAAAAGGTCTGATAAACTAAAGCCATGTTCAAACCAAGGGCAGGGATGTTCTATGAAGAGAAAAAGAACATTACACAGGAACAAGAAGAAAAAAAAGGTGCTGGAGGCAATACACAGAAAAGTTATACAAAAGAGATGAGGAAATTAATGATATTTGGAATGAGGAGCCATATGAAGATGAACCCCAAATCCTAAGAAGTGAAGTAGAATCTACAATAAAGGAAATGGGAAAAAATAAATCACCGGGAACAGATGATATCCCAATGGAACTGCTACAGTGCCTACAGACAGATTCAACTTTAGTGCTAATTGAAATATGCAGCAAATATGGAAAATAAAGCAATGGCTAACAGACCAGAAGTGCTCAATATACATACCAATCCACAAAAAAGGAGATACAAAAGACTGCAGCAACTATAGGATAATAGCACTAATCTCACATACAAGCAAAATAAGGCTCAAAATTCTGCAGCATAGACTCCAATCATACATGGAGAGAGAAATTTCAGAGGTGCAAGCAGCATTCAGAAAAGAAAGGGGCACTAGGGACCATGTTGCAAACATGCAATTGCTAATAGAGTGCATCAAAGAATTCCTAAAAAGAATCAGCATGTGTTTATAGACTACAGCAAAGCATTTAATTGTACAGATCATGAAAAGCTATATGGAGACATGGGTGTGTACTACATCTGAGAGTCCTGATGAGGAATTTGTACCAAGGAAAAGAAGCCACCATCAAAACAGAATTCAGGTAAACAGAGTGGTTCCCAATAGGCAAAGGGGTCAGGCAACACTGCATCCTATCACCTTATTGTTTAACTTATATGCTGAAAACATAATAAGAAAAACAGAATTAGAATCGGAAAAAGGAGGAGTGAAGATAGGAGGAAGCAACATTAACAACCTAAGATATGCATACAACACCAAAATATTATCAGAAGACATTCAGGAATTGGAACAGTTAATAAGGAAGGTCAAAGATAAAAGTGCAAACGCAAGTTTGATGCTGAACATATAGAAAACAAAAATAATCACCACAGAAGAAATAGACAGATTCAATCTATACAATGAGGAAATTGAAATAGTTAAAGAATTCCCATATCTAGGATCAAACATTGACCAGAATGGAGACTGCTGTCAGGAAATAAGAAGATGACTTGAAATGAAAAGGGCAGCTATGAAAGAACTGGAAAAGATACTGAAGAGCAAAGACATACAACTGAGTGTAAAAATCGGAATAGTTCAGGCCATTGTATTCCCAATCACCATGTACGGATGTGAGAGCTGGATAGTGAGGGAAGCAGACAGAAAGAAAATAAACTAATTTGAAATGTGGTGCCGGAGAAGAGTGGACAGCCATGGGCAGCCAAGAAGACAAACAAATGGGGTCTTGAACAGATCAGACCATGGCTCTCCTTGGAAGCAAAGATGATCAACTTGAGACTATTGTACTTTGGCCACATAATGAGAAGGCATGGGTCACTAGGAAAAAAAGAAAACCAGAAATTGTTGGAAAGGTAGAGGGTAGAAGAAAGAGAGGAAGACCAGAAACCAGACGGATAGACTCAATCAGGGGGGTTATGGGCAAGGGCTTGCAAGATCTGGGCAGGGCAGTGGAGGATAGGGATTCTTGGAGATGTCTCATCCATGGGGTCTCAATAAGTAGGAACTGACTTGAGGGCAGCTAACAACAACAACAACAACAAAACTCTGGGTATAAGTTTCTGTGGACTGGGAGTAGAAGAATGTGATGGTTTTTATGTCTTCCATTCAGATTTCCCACTTACCTCAGTTGCCCATTGAGAGATTCGGGATGCTAACCGGATCTAGACTTTTCTTAATCATGACACTTCTTTTTTAGCCCTTTGTCTTTGTTGCAGTCCCATCTGACCTTGATAGTTAGCTGCTGCCCTTCTGTGCCCCTGAATAAATTATCACCTCCTGCCTATTTCCGTGTATTGGTAACAATGCAACTTCTCAAAAACAATCGAGTTCTCAGCTCCTTGCTCCCCAGTCCTATTAGATACCTTCTGTTCCAGATTGATTATTTACTAGAAGAATCACACCCAGTTTCCTTAGGTTATCATGGAATCACCTGCCTATTATTATCCACAACACACACACACACACACACACATTCTCATCTCACAATAATTTCATGTGCTTCTCTTGCCTGGAGTTGTAGTTTTCCTGATTTCTCCTAGTTTTCTCCTATTGCCTCTTTCATCATAACCAACATTGCAATGACCCAGATTCAATATCAATAGTTGTTTATCTGGCAAGATGGTGCTGGCACTACAGAAGAACTGGCACTGGTTAATGACTTTGTTTTGGCCATTATTTCCACAAAACATTCATTGCCTTTCCATCTTGAATTCTGTTTTATTGCATAACCAGTTACTTATGATCATGTGGACAAGACCTAGTCTGATGTTTGTTTATTATATTGTGACAAGTAATACAACTCCCAAAGAACAGGAGAAGTCCCAGCAGACTGGAGGAGGGCAAACGTTGTCCCCGGCTTCAAAAAAAGGGGGAGGGGAAGGATCCAAACAATTATCATCCAGTTAGTCTGACATCAATCCCAGGAAAGATCATTAAACAGAGAGTCTGTGAACATTTGGAAGGCAATTCCATAATCACAAAAATCAAAAATCAACATGGGTTTCAGAGAAACAAGTTATGCCAGACAAACCCGATCTCTTTTTTTTTAAATAAAATTACCAGCTTGGTAGATGAAGGGAATGCTGTGGATATACTGTATATAGTCATGTAAAAGTCTAGTAATTTAGGTCAAAAAATTGACCCAAAAAACCTGAGTCGACGTATCCACTGGTCAATGTAAGTACTGTATCTTAACTCTTATTTAAAATAAGGAACGCAAGAGTATAATCTGTCCTGGAATCACTGACCCCCATTACTCTCTCATCCATCCAGTCTTAAGAATAAGCACAAAGAGTTATGTCTGATGGACTTTTGGAATTTATTTGACATCGTTTTGCTTTGCTTCATCCTTTAGATACTTTCCTATATGCCCTTAAATTTTACCCTCGACTTATCCATGGGTCATAGCAAAATCCATAATTTTGGTCCCAAAACTTGCTCTCGACTTATACATGAGGTTAACTTATAGTCGAGTATAAATGGTAGTATATCTTGATTTCAGTAAGGCCTTTGACAAAGTTCCACATGACATTCTTGCAAACAAGCTTGTAAGATGTGGGCTAGATAAGGCAACTGTTATATGGATTTGTAATTGGATGACTGGCCGAATCCAAAGGGTGCTCAACAATGGCTCCTTTTCATCCTGGAGAGAAGTGACAAGGGCGGTGCCACAGGGTTCTGTCTTGGGTCCAGTGCTATTCAATATATTTATTAAAGACTTGGATGACAGTATTGATGGCCTACTTATCAAAGTTGCAGATGACATTAAACTGGGAGGAGTAGCTAATACCCTAGAGGACAGGACCAAAATTCAAAATGACCTGAATAGACTAGAAAGCTGGGCCAGAGCTAACAAAATGAAATTCAATGTGGAGAAATGTAAGGTATGGCACATAGGGCAGAAAAATGAAATGCACAGATATAGGATGGGGTACACCTGGCTAAACAAGACCACATGTGAAAGGGATCTAGGATTCCAAGTAGACCATAAGTTGAACATGAGTCAACAGCAGCTAAAAAGGCCAGTGCAATTTTAGGCTGCATCAATAGAAGTATAGTGTCTAAATCAAGGGAAGTAATAGTAACACTCTATTCTGCTTTGGTCAGGCCCCACCTGGAATAATGTGTCCAGTTCTGGGCACCACAATTCAAAAAGGATGTGGAGAAACTGGAGCGTGTGAAGGGTCTGGTAACCATACACTATAAGGAATGCCTTGGGGGGCTGGGGATGTTTAGATTGGAGAAGAGAAGGTTAAGAGGTGATATGAAAGCCCTGTTTAAATATTTGAAGGGATGTAATATATAGCGTAGTGGTTTGATCATTGGGTTAGGACACTGGGAGGCCAGGGTCCAAATCCCTACTCATGGAAGCCCATTCAGTAACCTTGGACAAGTTGCACTCTCTTAGCCTCAAAAGGCAAAGGCATACTTCCTTTGAACAATCTTGCCAAGAAATGTAATTGACTATCACATCTGTTTATAAATATCTGCAGAGTTTTGTTGTTGTTGTTGTTGTTGTTGTTGTTGTTTTGTTTTGTTTTACAAATCACAATCCTAGTTTGAAGGGGTTATTACAGTTTTGTTTTATTTTAGAAAAATCTCTTAACTGAATTCCAAATTCATTATTGGCCTACAACACTAACTTCCCAGGGGAAAAATAATTTAAATACAGAACAAACAGACTTAAAATAATTTGGAAGTTTCTGAAATATAAAGGCCATGTATTATTTATAGTTATTTCCAAACAGAGAGCTTGTTCTTTTGAAAATTATAAAGATTTCATAGCATTCTCTTCTTTTATGATTTTCATACAAAAGGTCTAAAGTATCCTACATATTTAAGTAGTATTTTTCTCCTTTATTACCTATAATTCAAACTACTTGAATACATTATTGAGTAATTTAAAGCCATAAATTCAGCTATAAAGGTAAAATGTGGCAGGGGCATACCTAACATTATCTTATCTATACAATTTTCTACAATTTGGGAATTTAGGCTACCACATCTTCAGTAGTGTAATTTTTGCACCAATTCATTATTGAGCTATGCATATGTGTGTGCACATAAGCCCTGTTTTAAATTATCACTGGTCAAAACTGTTTGGGCCACTCAAATTTTGTAAATTTTAAGAATATTTAGAATAGGTGAAAAAAATGTCTCTATCTTTGAACACAAGGTGGCCAAGATTTTTTGTTTGTTTCTGTTTGTAAGCTAAAATGCCTTCATCTCTTCCTCCTGTATTTGCAGATTCTTATTATTCCCATCCTACAAATAATGCCATGTACTATAAATATTTGAAAGGCACATATCCTGTAAGATCTTGGAAGCTAAACAACATGAGCCTTGGTTGGTACTGGATTACAGACTACCAATGAATACCAAAAGTTGTAGGCTATACAGCAGAGGAAGAAACTAGAAAAAGCAGCTCTGTTTATCCTTGGTTTAAAAACACTTAAAATTCACAGGGTTGCCATAAATTAACAGTTGACTTGTAGACATAGATACACCATCAATAATGTAAACAACAATGTCTTTGCAAAAGAAGAAAAAAAGAATGTTATTCTGCTTCAAAATACTCTGTTCTAATTGTAAAAAAATGGAAGACAATTTAGTTATTCCTGGAATACCATGTATCATAAGTGAAAACATTACTGGGACCATGTTGTAGAAAGTTCTAGCAAATCTTGCATCTTGGACCATGTTTCATATTATTGATGTAATTGGAGATAGCCTTTTGGATTGAACTGAAATGATAATACTATAATATAACTGTAGCAATTTTTATGCACCTTGCACTTATCCCATTTGTGATGAGATAACAGATGGGGCTTTGGGGTGGGTCTTGTAACAGCCAGCATGATGTACTGGTTTGAGCTTTGTACTACCACACTGGTGACTAGAGTTCAATTCCCCATTCAGTCATGGGAACCCACTAGGTGACCTTGGGTGACTCACACACTTAGCCATGTGTTATTATGGAATATCAATATGCAAAGGGATCTTGTAGAACCTTTCCAAAAGAAGTTGTAGCATAAACTTTTACAAACTTGACCTGCATCCAAGGAAGGAGACTCAGTCTGTTGGCTAAAGCTCATGGCCAGTAAAGAGTGGCTGGAGACTTCTCCAGTTCTGATTGGACTGGGACTGTTGCAAGCACATGGTCTGCTTCTGAACTGTGCAGCCACTTAGGTCCAAAACCAGCACCGGCAGGAGCCTGATTAAATCCACCCCCTTTTCTGCTGCTCCTTTGGACTGGAGTGTGGCATTAGACTGGCTTCCAGTTGCTTTGGGGGCATGCATCATTTGGATGCCATGCCCCCAAAGTGGCCAGAAGCTGTCTTATTTGTGTGTTTTGGGCCCATGAAAGCTTATACTGCTATTTCTTTTGCACAGTTGATCTTGAAGGCCCTGCAAGATTCCCTTTACATACTCTCAGCCCTAGAAACCTATAATAGGTTTGCTATAAGTGAAAAATAAGTTAAAGACACACAGCAGCAACGATGGCTTGTGCCAGTACTTTTGAATTTTGAATATATACAATTATATTACAGTACTATAAATTGCAGTTATACTAAGGTTCAAGAGAGCAATTTGGATTATATTAAATAAATAATGAGGAATCAATGTAAATATGTGTCTTTCTCAAACATTTTTCAATAAAATCAACATATGCTTTACTGTGTTTACTTGAGCCCTGACTATAATTAGAATAGAAGTTGTGATGTACTGTAAGTAGGATGTTATCAGTCAGGGCAAGAGCCAGGATCCACAAAGCATAAAAGCCAAATAGATATAATATTGGCTGTTCCTTGTCCAAGCAGTGTCCCATCCTCCTGGCCTGAAAGCATTGTAAATTGCACCAGATAAAGAAGTCATTAGGAAGCTTTAGTAGACAGTGTAATATCTAGACTTTGCAATTTGGTTTGGTTGAATCTCAAATAACTAAGTGGACCAGGGTGACTCAGATGGATTTGTGAAAGTTCCAGATTGGAATGGAATAGCTCAATTAGGTTCCAGGACAGAAAAGCCATGGCAGAGAGCCCTTTGGATGAATTTGTAGTTCTGGACTTCAAAAATAAGCAGAAAACACCAAGCAGCACATCTTTAGCATTACCGTATAAAAGAGTTTCCAGGGTAGATTATGAATCTCTAGTATCAAAAGGAAGGAATATAAAGAAACATTCTTCCTATATATCTTATTTAGCCTCCTTTCATTGTTTATTTGTATGTTGCAGTTCCATTTAATCTATATGCCAATGTTTGCTGATGTATAGAGCAAAATAATATCTTCCCTTATAAGATGACTTGCTTGTTAAGTAGGAAGTATTGCATGGGATTTACTTTTTTGCTCTTGTTGGAGAAATTGATTGTGATAGTAGTTGCTAAATAGGTGAATACAAAATTGTTTGTACAATTAATTGATGTAGTTGGCAGTGGTTAAAAGGATGTTCGTTAGCTTTGGCTGTGGAATAGAAAGCAAGCATCTACAGAATATTAATAAACTATTCAGCTTCACTGAGTACATCTGAATGACAGTTAAGTGTGTTGAGCAATTGCAAACCTATTTGTTTTTGCTTTTTTTTTTACTTTAAAGATTAGGTTTTCTGATTATGGTACAATGAAGAAAATTAATTATTTTGCTCCAGTGGAGCAGTTAATGTACTACAGAATGAACTGATATCCCTTCTCCTTTTGTGCAATGGCCTTTCCTCTCCTTTCAGACTCATTTAGTGACTTGATTGCTTGCAAAATTTAGAGGAAGGTTAATTATACAAATGGAAATATATTGTTGGGACTGACGTGAAGCCCAAATTATGATAAATGCTCAATGGCAGTTATTTTTATCATCATTTAACTCAACACTGTAAAATTTTACACTTAATCTCAAGACAGAGCATATTTATGTCTGTCATAAACAGAAAAACAGTTAAAGTTTGTATGTAGCATTAAAAGTGTCTGTGAATGGAGAAACTATTATGAGTGCTAAAGGAAAACATCCTAATGAAGTCCTTGAAAGTACATTATTAGAACTGAATTCAACAAATTGTAAACTCCTTGTCTTCCCTGAAACAAGTGGTGTTTTAAAAATGAAGCAACTCATAGTATTAGTTCTCAGAGAACTCTTCTTACAGGCCAAACAATATATGAAAGGGATTGACCCTGGAACCCACAGCAAAATTACTTGAAAATAATAACATACAAATTCTAGTGGTGACAGTAAAAAGACAAGTACAGTTGTTGTTCTTAGGTTAGTCTTTATTGTATCAAATTATTATTATTATTATTATTATTATTACATTAAGATTCATATTTAATTACATCAGATTCATAGTAGCTCTGTATCTCAAGTTTTGTTGCTATTTTCCAAACAATGTATGAACCACCTCTGTGTTAAAATAAAGAAACATAAGATTTAACGAAATTGAGTATCAGGTAGAGACAAATGCATTTTTCCCATTGTGTAACCTCCAAATTTCCTGGGAGTGTTTGAGTGTGAATTTATTGATCTTTCCTGTAATGACTAATTAATAAAACAAACAAAAAACAAACAGCTTCATTTATATACCGCTTCATACCCTTAAGGAGTGTCTAAGTGGTTTACAATTGTAAGCTATTTGCCCCCCAACAATCTGGGTACTCATTTTAGCGACCTCGGAAGGATGCAAGCCTGAGTCGAGTTTCAGCCCTTTGCTGGTCTTGAACTGGCCACCTTATGGTTTTGAGTGAGTGGCTGCAGTACAGGCATTTAACCACTGCGCCACCAGGGCTGCAGTAATGAAAAATAAATAAATAAAAACCCCTCTGTATTCATCATATGGTATGCACACAAGTCAATGATATACTGACATGTGTTACAATCATGCATGGTGGTCATGCATTGCTTTGTTTGCTTGGGATCTATTTGAGGAAGCATCACCTGCTCATTTAATTATTTTGTCCAGGAGAAAATCGATTCTGAAAACTAACAAGTGCAAGGACATTTTAAGGATACACAATCTTTCAAACTGCCAGACAGCTAGGCTCAAATTGAAGTATGGAAATATAAATACAAAACTTTTCTTTGTACCTTAAAAACTGTGATTATAATAATGATGAACCATTTCCTCGTATCTTAAAAATTGGGATTATTATAATAAAAATGCAGAATATATACGGAGGGACAGTAAAAGGTGATTTAAATAGAACAGAGCTGTGTGACTTGCAATTCTAAGGCTGCATGTGAGCTTTCTGTGATCACTACATGGCACCTGAAGCCCTGAGGCCTCACCGATTTTTTCTTGCAGTTGTTCAGCTGGGTTGAAATTTGGAAGGATGCTTTTCCTTAGCTTCATAACTGCTACTCACCCTTTGCTAATAGCAGGTGACCAGTGATCTGTGAAGATGCCTGGGGATGAGAGTTGGTTGTTTCTGGGTTGGACACACTGAAGTGTATGTATGTGTGAACATACTTGTGTACCTGTGACTAAACACATGTATGACCACTTGTTTCATGGTGACACCTGTGGACTGATACCTGATTCATCCCGCAGAGCTCAAATGATTGTACCTCCTGGTCTAGAGCTTAAAGAGGAATATCTGTAAGAAAAAAACACTCATTTGGGTGAGGTCAAAATATTTATTATTCTCCCTTTTTTGTGGAATAACAAAAATAAATTTCTTCCTGTTCTTGAACTTTAACAACTTAAAATTGAAGAATGCTTCTCCTTAGAAGGTAATTACTGTAGAAAACTTTTTTATAAATGTGCAGTTGTCATGGTGTGGCTTCAAGTCATTTCTTATTTATGGCAATCCTAAAAAGAACCTAATGTTGGTTTTTTTTTTTTTGTTTGTTTTTTTGGCAAGATTTGTTCAGAGGAGCTTTGCCCTTGCCTTCCCCTGAGGCTCAAAAAGTGCAACTTACCCAAGGTCACCCAATAGGTTTTTACAACTCAGTAAGAATTTGAACTCTGTTCTCCAGAATCCTAGTCCAACACCCAAATGACTATACCATGCTGGCTCTCTAAATATATCTGGTTAGATTTAAAATAAACACTTAAAAATAAAATCTAGTGTATTGTCCAGTTTATTCTGGGCAGCTTTGTAGTTGATCCAGTTTTGTTTTGTTTTTGTTTTTTTTTTTTTTTGTTTTTTTGTCAATGGACATAATCAATTAAAAGTATCACTTCAAATTTCCAAAGGATTTTTTTAAAAAAAATGTCATTTAATCAATTGCTTTAATCACTCAATATATCTAATGATCTCTCTGAATACTTAAATTGTTCAGAATCCTGAATGATAAGCTGTTGTTTTTATTCAGAAGCAGGTATTCTGAGGGGACTTTATTGTATAAAACATCTTCAAGAGGAGATAAAATCAAAACTTTGGGAGAGACAATGGAGAAGACAGAGGGGCAGACATGACCAGATATCTGATCACCTAATTAATGAGAAACATCTAAAAATAAAAAAGGCTGGAGACGTTTGTGTGCATACTATAAGCCTTAAGAATTGAAAAGTAAGGCAGATAAAAGAAGTACATGAAGTCCATATAAAACAATTGACAATCTTTAAAGTATAGTTTGCAAGCATGCTTTCTGACAGTACTTAACAGTCTGATTAAAAGAATAAGAAAAGCTAGCAAATAATCCTAGTAGATAAACTCTTTTATCTCAGCTCAATACCCTACCAGTATGTGGTCTTATGTTTGAAACAGGGCACTTAGTACAGAGAAAAGAACTTGTAAAAAAAAAAGTCAAGTTCCTCTTTGATTTATTGCATGTGATCTTGCAAAATGTATTGTTGAATAATTAATGCCATATTTATGCAAGTCTGGTTTTGTGTGTGAGAAAGAGTGAGTTAGTAGACACATATAGGTACTTACATAAATGATCACACATATGCTTACTTTTCTTTTAATTATCATCATATAGCATGTGAGAATCATATTGACTTAAATTTCAGGTATTTTATAAGGATAGTTATGGCATGTGCAAAATTATTTTCTCATCAGTATGTGGTATTATTTATGAAGCTATCCCTTTCTTTTGAGGTATTTGGGGTTGCATTTCTCATTAGAGATTTATGACTTGCAAAATTCTCTCATTGTCTTGACAGAACACAACACTCAAACACATTAAACCTCCTTAGACAGATCCAGAAATGAACTGATTTATTTTCACAAAAAAAGGTCAGTGAATTGCCAGTCTAAGAAACACGGAAAATAAACACACACACATATAAATCGGTCCATTCACCAGCATCCTCTTCTCTCTTCCTTTTACTTACTTTGATGTAGAGTGATTCTATTTTATTTATGAGTTTTGCAAGTTCACTTGCATTATGGTGATCTTATGAAAAACATACTTTCAAGTCATCCTATCATCAATCAGATTGCTCAGTTGTTGCAGACTCAGAGCAGCGGCTTCTTTGATGGAGTCTATCCATTTGGAATGTGGACTTCCATTTTTCCCCCTGTCTTCTACTTTGCTAAGAATTATTGTCTTTTCTAGTGAGTTTTGTCTTTTCATGATGGGGCCAAAGTATGATAGCCTCAGTTTAGTCATCTTGGCTTCTAGGCAATATTTGATTTGCTGTCCTTCTTTATTTTCCACTTCTTGCTCAGTTCAAGACTCTGGTGGTAGCAACATGAGAAACAGTGGGAAAAAAGGACCTCCTTTTTTCCCCTTACTCTTCAGTTTCCTCCTGCTGAACTGATGAGTGTTCTGGCAAATTAAAGACTGACACTTTTTTATTTAGCATACACTTTTGTGGCCTCTGACTGTTTCCCTAGATTGCATGTATGTTTATGCTAAATAAAATTTAGTAGTCTCTAAGGAGGAATAATACTCTTTGCTGTTTTTGCTACAGAAATATCCTAACTACCCTTCCACGTGGTTGATTTTTTTGTCTGCTGTAGCAAGTCCAAAGGCTCCAGACCCCAAGAACCACCACTGAGTTCTGACAAGCCCCAGCATGTCAAGATGATGCAAAGGAGCTCAGGCTTGGAGAAACATTTGTGATATTCCTTGTAACTCCCCCTGCCACCACATTTAAATGAATGACTAGGCAGCCTCAGAATAATGGAATGGAAAAACCCCTCTGAACAAATCTTGCCAAGAAAACCCAGTGGTAGACTTGCTTTTGGGTTGTCATAAGCCAAAAACAACTTGAAGGTACTAATCGGCAAAATTAACATGTTTGTGATCTGTATCTGTATCTGCTGGCCTGGAACTGATCTGAGATAGAAGTATGCTTCTGAAAAATGGTCAACAGCCCATAGTTTTAGGTTAATTTAAAAGCTTATATATGTACAAAATCACAGCATACATATTCTGTTTCCAGTTATCATAGTATTCAGAAGGACTTTGATCAGAAAATGTTGGGAATTTTTTAAAAAACTGTTTATATTTCACTAGCCATTTTTATCTTGTTCTCCTTAAACACCAATTTCAATATAAGCTAAAAGGTTTACAGATTTTCCTGTAAGAATTCCTGAGCATTCTAGCATTGGCTCTGTCACTGTCTGCTTTATCACTGTCTGCTTTACAAATGTGTTTATGTTCACCCTATTAGCTCACTTAGCAGTAAGGCAGCAGAGCCTTTCTGCCAATCTGGTGTAAAGCTATTTTGTGCTTATCCACCCAATCTACAGTTTTTGTAGTTAACAGTCTTTGTGGTTAATGGTCAAAAATGCCAATTTTTGTAATTTAAGTAATCCTCTTGATTTACTTCTTAATTAATTGACACTGAAAAGCAGTAGTCATGCTGTAGGTCATTTTGCATGTATCTTTTCTAATTTACCAGTGCAGTCTCTTTGATAATAATGTTTCATAATTCTTCATGTTTTTCATCTTGTAAAATATCTTCAGGAACAAACTTTTTTTTCAATAGTATTCATTCATACTGGTATTATGTAGCATTTTTATCTTTGAAGTTTCTTTTCCTCTTCCACAGTCACATTCACATTTTTGTACAGCAATATGTGAGATTTAATGTCTTTTTATTGCATATAGCTAGCATGGTGCAATGGTCTGAGTGTTGCACTAGGACATTGGTAGACCAGGGTTTGAATTCCTGCTTCACCATACAAACATACTGGATGACCAAGAAATCTCCATTATAGGTTCACCTTGGGATCACTATAAGTCAGAAATTATTTGAAGGCACACAACAAGAAGTGCATATAGAGTTAGTTACCTTAACATTTGGGTTCTTAGCATTATAGGTGAACTCTTTTGCTGAGTTCAGTGGGAAATACTCCCTTCTCCTGGTAGCTTTGTTGTTGTTGAAATGTATTTATTAAGGCTTTTCAAATACATTCAAATATATGCAAAGAAAATAATACAAAAGGAAAAAGGTTAAAATGGAAAAAAGAAACATATTGAAGAACAATTTAGAAGTAAAATTGTATTCATTTCACATACAAGCAAAGTCATGCTTAAAATTCAGCAAGAAAGACTCCTACCATATATGAATTAAGAAATTCCAGAGGTGCTACCTGGGTTCAGGAAGATGAACCAAGGATCACATCATAAACATAGGCTGCATAATGGAGTACAGCAAGGAATTCCAGAAGAAAATCAGCATATGCTTCTGTCCTGGACTGTGGCCAGCACACACAAACACACGCCAATAAGAAGGCACAGCAAGGAACTAGCTCTGCATCTAGGAGAAAGTCTAGAGACCTTAGTATTGCCTGAAAGGGTAAACCAGAAGCCAAAACCAGTCAGGATTGGAGAAGTCACAGAAATCAGTTCGGTCGAAGGTCAAAGCAAGGAGAAGGCAACAGTAGTCCAGTTCATTCCAAAGTCATAGTGTCAAGGTAAACAAGAGTTAAAAAAAAAAAAAAACATGCAGCCAGTGCTGGCAAGCAATCATACCAAAGTAACTTGCAATAAGTTCTGGCAAAGGGATGGCATCCCACAGGTGGTTAAATAGGAGACACCCTCCCTGTTGCCAGCTGTGACTTTTTCCCGCAAGCCTGCAGGATCGATGCAGGCAAGCACTCTCAGCTCTCCTTTCCTTAAAGGAAGGGACCTTCAAGCTTGGTTCTTTGTTAGAGGCCACACTCAGCTGCTGAGCCTCTGAAGGGAGCTCCACAGTGCTAGAGCCTGGCTGAGCCTCCACTCCTGGGGCTGAAATGGCAGGGCTGGTTCTGGCAAGGCAGATCTGGGACCTGGTCTAACCTCCAACTCCTCTTGCACCCAAGGAGCCATATCCTCCTCCTCATCCTCCGATTCCACCTCTTGGATGGCCATGACAGCTTCACAGACTATAGTAAAACTTTTAATGGTATAACCCATGAATATCTATGGTTTACCCTTAAAGAAATAGTTGTACCAATACATCTGATTGTCTTGATGTGCAAACTTTACTCAGGAATTTACCATAAGGAAGTTATGATTATGAGTTCATCATAATTCCCATCCCCTTAGATAATGTGCCTAGGAAGAGCACATGGTCCAAAATTAAGAGTCTACACATAAGCCTTCAAAAACAAAACAAAACAGTTGAGAATGCCCTTCCCTAGGGTTTTGCCCTCCTTCATCTAAACAGGACAACAGAGCTGTTCAACAGTGGAACACTCTCCCTCAGAGTGTGGTGGAGTCTCCTTAATTGGAGTTCTTTAAGCAGAGGCCATCTGTTGGGTATGTTTTGATTGAGAGTTCCTGCATAGCAGGGGGTTGGACTGGATGGCCCTTGTGGTCTCTTCCAACTCTATGATTCTATGATTCTAGGACAAAGAGGTCACCCTTAGAACAGAATACAGAGAAAAAAATGGCCCCAATCAGATAAGGCTACATTTTGTCACCCTATTTGTTCAACATGTATGCAGAAGATATCATACAAAGAACAGGTTTAGACTCAGAGCTAGGAAGAGTGAAGCTCAGAGGGAGGTTTACCAATGATCTAATATGTGCAAACAACATTATACTAAACAGCAAAAAACAACAAAGATTTGGAGCAATTCATAATAAAAGCTTAGTGCAAAGGCAGGCTTACTCCTAAACATTAAGAAAACAAACAAACAAACAAAAAACAATGACCCATAGGATTTACATAAATTCAAACTAGATAATGAAGCAATTGAAAATAGTTAAAGATTTCTCATACTTTGGGTCAATCATTGATCAGAACACAGACTGCACCCAAGAAATCAGAAGAAGGCTAGGACTGGGAAGGGCTTACCACATACCATGCAGCTGTGCACAAGTCTACATAGGGACCATCAAATTCAGCGTGCAAACAAGAATCAAGGAATATGAGAGACCATGCAGACTGGGTCAGCTGGAAAAATCAGCAGTAGCAGAACATGTTATAAACCATCCTGGGCATAAAATGCTGTTTGAAAACACTGAAATTCTGGACTATGCCAACAACTAGCATGTCAGAATGCACAGAGAAGCCACTGAAATCCACAAACACCTGGACAATTTCAACAGGAAAGATGAAACCCTGAAAGTAAACAAGGTTTGGCTACCAGTCCTTAAAAACAGCAAGCTGAAGACTCAACAAATGCAAATGAGAAATCTCCCAGGGTCAGGGGTTTCCAGAAGACAATGAGCACTAATCAAGCAGACACTAATCCTCCCACATTGAGGCCTGCCATTAGCAACAGAACAATGCACAAGCAAATCACTCCTCCTTTCCCAAGGTCACACAGGATATATATACCCAACCCTTCTCCAGGCAAGCATTCTCTGAAGATGCCAGCCACAGATGCTGGCAAAACATCAGGAAGAAATTCTTCTTGAACATGGCCACATAGCCTGAAAACCCCCCCCCCCACACACACACACTATGGATGCCAGCCATGAAGGCCTTCAACTTCACATTAAATAAAGTAACTTTATCAAATGTAATTACCATTTGTGTGAGACTTGTTGTTGTAGTATGCCTCCAAGTCAAAAGGGTACCAAGGTACACCAAAGTTTGATATTTCTCACACACACACCCCATCATAACCTGTCAATTACAATCTATTTGTAGACACACAGGGAGTCATCATAATTCCCATCCCCTTAGGTAGTGTGCCTAGGAAGAGCACATGATCCAAAATTAAGAGTCTACACACAAGCCTTCAAAAACAAAACAAAACAGATGAGAATGCCCCCCCCCCAGCTTGATACTGGCCCCAGGGTTTTGCCCTCCTTCATCTAAATAGGATAGCAGAGGTTGTGGGGAACATGTGCCCTTCAGCCTGTCTGGACAGACAACCCAGTAGAGAGGCCAGGATGGCCCCATCCTTGCTCTCCTTTCAGCAGCAGATAAAAACATTTTTGTTCCATTGTGCTTTTCCAAACTGGTGACATAGCACTGAGCCACCACTGTTAAACTGATGTCACACTGGATTATTTCTGCAGTGCAAGTGCAGCCTTGGGTGTCTTTTTTGTGTGCTTCTACCTTCAGAAGTGAGAGCCAGCATGGTATAATGGTTTCAGCATTGGACTATGACTCTGGAGATTAGGGTTCAAATCCCCACTCAGCCATGGACACTTACTGGGGAGGGAAGGGGCTTGGGCAAGTCTTCTGAAACTGTCAAAGGCAAACCTCCTATGTACAATTCCCCCCCCCCAAGAAAATCTCATTATGTGGTCACTGTAAGTCAGAAATGATTAGAAGGCACACAACAACAACATTCAGAGACTAAAGTGAACTGGCACTTAGCTTCTATTGCACATGTATGGTCTCTTGTAAGCTAGGACTAGATGCTTTGATTTTTCTCCATTTTCATTAGCGTCCCCCCCCCCCATGACCAGTTGACATATTCACATAGTTTACAAATCTAGCAGATAAAATTACACGGAGAAATCTGAGCTATATTGTAGCTGAGACTTCAGTCTTCATTACTAGAGATCCAAACCATTTAGCCCTACTATTTCCACTTGTTTAAGGAATAAAAGAAATCAAGTACCAGTACATTCTCCTATTATTTCAGAGAATTGTCATTGAGATGAATGGAGGCTGTGCTATGGAATAGTGCCTAGTCAATTGTGCCTGTAGTCTCTTGACTGTAGTAAAGGCTCACTTGATCAAAAGGCTTTTACACTTGGTAATGATACTTCAGAACCAATTTTATCAACACCAGAATAACCAGTCAAGTACAAAGAGAAGCTTTATATGGTCAAGTAAATGATACCCCAGAATACATTAATCCTAAATTAAATGGTAAAGTTTATCATATATGCTTATAATTCAATATTTTTAGAAGTATCGCAGAAATATTGCAATTAAATGTGCCTTTGGCACAAAGTATACCATATTTCCCTTGTTTGTACCCTACTACCTAAAGAGACAAGGCTGGCCCAGTTCATTTGACTGTCTAAGGCAGACAGTATCCACCTATTTATCAAAGTGAAGGTTCAGACCATTGAGAGCCAACATTCTTTTGAAGCATAAGATGCAAAATATACCCATCTGTAGCTGTAAAATTGGAATAATAATACATTATTTTGCTTCCCTTTCATAGCGACCCAAAACTGGTGTTTTATCTGGCCATTATGCCTAATCGTAAGGACAGTTTAACATAGATTCAGGCTACACTCTCTTGTCCCTTTCAGGCACATAGAGAAGAAGACTGATGATTATTCTTATAAAACATATTTCTTTTTTGTTTCCTCTTGTGCCTCTTTGATGAGGGAGACAGCAGCTATGTGCCATAGTGCAATGGCCTCTATGTGCTGTGGAAGGCCTCTGTTTGCCTGCTATATATTGATTTACTGGTCATTATATTGCAGCATATTTCCTACTGAGATTTATTCATGAATATTTTCATGTTCTGGATAATTTATATCCCCTGTTAATGCTTACAAAAGCTGTGTGACCATGCAGTCTCCACATTGTTTCTTGTGTTACAGCCATTTATCTGTATTGCTCATCTGAGATAGATATTGGGCACATCTTCTGTTTGTTCAGAGCCTAAACTAAACAGTTTCACTGGAATTTGAAATGCACTAATGTCTCCATGTCAGCTTCGTTCTGCTTCCATGCAGCATAACAATTTAGAAAAACCAAATTGTAATATGGCTGACTGCTTTATAACACAGCCCTTGACTGAGTCTTTACCATGTGTTTTATATATGTTTTAGTCTTCTTCCTTCTTCAAAAGAAAATAGAACAAGTATTTTAAAGCATGCAGAGAAAAGGTTATTTCATATTGTCTGTGCTTTGTGACTTTTGGAACATTTAAAATAGTAAATGGAAATGTCAACAAACAATTTCTAAAATGGTTTTTAAATGGTAGTAGCAAGTTTAGCACCCACCACTACAAATGTATAATTAGGTCTATTTTATAAGTATTACTTTGATAATCTCTAATATGAGTTTTGGCAGTCCTTCAACTACTCTGTCTAGGTATTTGAGATTGTTCTGCAGCATCTTCTAGATGTCATTTGAACAATCTGATAGCTCTGTTGTTATCATCACCACCACCACCATAGATGTATTACCTATGTTCTACTAGTATTGCTTCTAAAAATTTCCTGTTTCACTCTCATTTAACTCTTGTTTAAATCCTGTTTACCCCCAGTGTGAAAAAGCAGTATGTCCAAACAAACAAACAAACTACCTGCTTAAATACACATCATTATCTTAAAATAAAATAAAATGGAAACTTTTTTTCCCAAATTTTTATATTCCCTGCCACAAAAAGTAAGAAAACGTTTCATAAATCCTTGCACTATATGCATTCACAGTTAGCTTGAAATTAATTTACAAAGTTGTAAATGATCCTGTTTGACAGATTGATACTTCTGGATGATGCTATGTGTCTATCAGAGGTATTATAATCTTGTCTTGTTTTCCTGTGGCTAGCATTATCCTTCAAAACAAGATTCTTAAACTTAAGCAATATTTTTTTTTTCAAAGTTGTGGGAAATTATGTTTCCCTGGGGTATATTAAAGTTGTCACAGGCATCTTATTAAAAATGTTACCGAGTCTGATTAACTGAGATAAGAATTATTTTTAAAGCAATAATTTCATATTCTGTTTTTTAACTTTTTCATCTATGGCATATAATGTCTAGGGTATAAATATAAAAAAAATTTTATCTAGAAATGCTACCATTTTTATATTCCATTGATCCCAAAGCCACTAAAATACAGTTAACATGGATTTAACCAGCCAATTCCCTATTGTTATAATTAGTTTAGGGATGGAGCTGCTTCTGCACCAAGCTTTAAAAGCTAAAGCTAGAACCTTAAATTTGATTCATAAATGAATAGGTGCCAGGGCCATTGATTAAAAAAGAGAGAGAGAGAGCATAAGGTTCTCTCTAGGGGAATTTTTAATTTGCTCAATTATAAGCAACCCTTTGGGAATCATTTCCCATTTTTATACAGAGGTTGCTGGAATAGAGGAATGCAGGCAGATCTCTTCAGATGAATTGTAGTCTATTAAAAGGAAAAGCACACACACACATTCACACACATACAAGCACACACATGCACACACATGAATGGGTTGATAGGATAGGCTTCGCTTAAGGGGATAATTACCTTTGGTGCTCCGAAGATGTGATCTCATGATGAATATAGAACTCAGCTGCTTGTTGGAGGGCAGCATGAGTTGGAAACAGTTTGAAATAAAGGGAGACATGAGGCTCCTCCCGAAACTCCAAGATAGTTCATTCCTTCTTCTAACAAAGAAAATTTAGGAACTTTTATGTACTAAAACTAGTTTCAGGCAAATATTGTCTATCATACATCAAAGGCCAAATCTGCATGGTAAAGGATAACTAAGATAGGGTTTCAAAGATGGGGAATAAAGTTGTAAATTACCAGCTTGGATGTAGGAAACATCCTGCTCCCTCTTCCTGTCTTCTGGAACTGTGAATTCTTCCTTTTTACAGCTCCCAAACTATCCGATTGATCTCTATTTCAAAGCTCACTTTTGAGTCCAGGACAGCTTGGCTATGTGACCAGGTGGAATAAGCCTCATGGCTGCCAGCAGTCAGAGTACATTCAGGGCCATGGTAAGGGAACACACACACAGGGAAGACAATTTTCATAGCATTTCTTGTAACAATATGATTAGAAAATTTAACTCCTAAAGCCACAGTCTCAACTAATTGAAGTTTCTGGACCAGCTTTAAGAACATTCCTACACAGAGTCTGAAGTGCTTGCCATTTTCTTTAGATAATCCTGAATTAGCAAACCTGCCATATTTGGTAACTTGAACCTGCACCTGCACTTTTCATAGAAGGTGCTTGAACCAAGGAGCATTCATAACCTGGTCTTTTAGGTGCAATCCGGGGATGAACATCCACTCTTGAATCATCCCCACTCTTGTATCATCTCTCCTTGTCTGTGGGATTAATGAGATATTTTATTTTGGTCTAAGGAGAGTTTTCACATTTGCAAGAATGTTTTTTGTGCAAAGTGTACAAATCACATAGTTAAATGCAATGCCAAGAACTGCCCTTGCCCACACAGTTATGTAAACCATCCTTCTGTGTCCAGCAGCAAGAACTTTAGTTCAGCAATTCTAGGTGTTAGGAAGAAGATGTCTGTAGACAGAAATGTCATCATCCACAAACACAGGACTAACATCAGCATTACTCCACCCTTAAGTTTCTTGGGCCTCACTGTGATTTGTCTATTAATACACAACCATGACCCATCATCATTTGTCTAATCACCCAGCCTTCTTTCAGTTTTGTCTCCTTTTTTTCTTTCCAATGAGGAGGTTTCTGGAAAAGCCATGCCACACACATCTGTACATTCTTGAACCAGTCAATTATTTTCACTTTGAATCACTAACAAGTTTACCTCCAATACTATGCCTTCCATCATTCCCCACATCCATCATACACATGTGATACACCTCTCAATCAATACCTATATGTTTAACCAATGAATACAATGAATACAATACAGACACACAGCACATGGTTCTCATCTCTTGTCCATTGTTACAAGTGTGAAATATCGCTGCCTCCACCAATAAGCTGTAACCATGTGCCCTGTTCTCTTAGAAATGAGTACGTATATCTTTCTGACAAGCCTTCAAACAAATTGAAAAAATGTCTGAAACAAGCTTAAATGAGGGGACATTGTATCATTAGGGAGAGCAAGACAGTTGCCTCTGGCAGAAGATTTAAGAATCTTATAAAAAAGGGGGGGAGCGGTATTTAGTATTTAATTTATTATTTGTTTTTACTGCCAGAGATGGTGAGAGATATATGTCTTATGTGCCAAAATATTTTCTCTTCGGGTGCTTTAGCTACACTTGGGTGGGCATAGGTATCATTTTCTGCTTCACCTTAGAATGAAAAATATCATGTATTAGCACTGGCTGCAATTTACAGAAAACCCAAATATAGTGTTTGAAATTCAGAAATCCTGTAATTTGTTAGTACTTATGTATGTGGCAGTCGGCCATCTGCATTAGATGAGGCTCAGCTCACCTGCAGTCACTGATTGCAAGTTGGCTTCAGTTCAGATCATTTTCATCTACCAGCCTCCCCTCACCATATGCTCTTATGATCTGCTTCTTCTCCTTTCCAGCTTTAGTGTTTGAGAAGTGTCTAAAACACACAAGAGACATGGCCATATTGAGTCACATGACCTTTATCGGCTCTACAAATATGCATAGCAAATTGATGCATGGTATCTGGTTTTGTGCAGTTAAACTTTGGAAGAGAGAACCAAAGCACCTCTGCACCTCTGATCTTGCAGATATACTGGAGTAGATGTATTATAACAAAACCTCATTGCTATTAATAGTTTTGATGGCTTTCTGCCAATGCTTATGTTTAGGAACTTATGGGATTAATGATAAATACTTATACAAGAACCACTTTACATCTTGATCCACTGAGTACATGAGGTAAATTGAAATGGCCATGAGCAAAAGAATTATGTGAAAACAATGCTCCATAATCTGTATTTTTTTTAAAACCAAAATTTACTTAACTTGGAGACTTGCTGGAACAAATCTTTCTCTCTCTCTCTCTGGTGACTTAATGGTTGTATTCACACTTCATTCCTGTAGATGTATACTGATAAGTAACCCCAACTGAATTCAGTGTTCACACTTATCCTGTGTGAGAGTAAACAAGACCAAAACCTCAGTAAGCCATGTTTGTTTATTTATTATACTTATTTATCAGCTTTCTGCTCAAAAAAGAGGCTAGGAATATGAAAATTCATGAAAAAATATCAATTAACAACAATTGTATTAAAAATTCAACAATAAAAACTAAAGCTAGTTAAATCCTCTTTGCAACAAACCAGCTGTGAGACGGGCCTTTCTGAATAAAAACAAATAATTACTTACTGACAAAACTATTTTTTTTCTCATATGTGAAGAAAGAGCATATTCATAAAATGTATATAAAACATATCCATGGGTAGCCATGTTGGCCATATAGCAAAGTACGGTGTCAATATTACTGTTTTGTGGATTTTGGAGGATAAAAGGTACATGTAGTCTAGATATGAATTATAATTTACAATAGTAGCTGGAGGATGGGATAACTTAATGTATTTTGCTTTTTAAAATATCTTTTTATGAGTAGTATCTTAGGGTTTAGTCACACAGCAGAAATAACATATTTTGATACTACTTTAACTGTCATGACTGGGAATCCTGGGATTTGTAGTTTGGTGAGTCTCCAGAGCCCTCTGACAGACAAAGCTTAATACCTCACTAAACTACAAATCCCAGGATTCCACAGGATAGAGTCATGACAGTTAAAGAGGTGTCAAATTGCTTTATATCTGCAGTGTGGAAACTAAACTCATTTCAGTTAAGTTAACATGGATTTTGATTTTTTTTTAAAGAGTGGAAAACAAGAATGGCTGTTTACAGTTTTAATTTCAGCTAAATCTACCAACCTAAATGAATTCCAAGGCTTTGGTCATGGGAAATGGATAAGAAATGGAGACTCAAATAATCTCAACTTTAAGTACTTGCTGTGTTGTTTCAAGAAATCAACCCTATTGAGCTAATTGCTATATTTAAATCAGCCTAGTATAACAACTTCTGTCTTTAATACAGTATATATATTGAAGTGGTCAACTGAAATGAGTTGTTTTATGGGTTTGTTTCTCTTGTATAGTCACCGTTTATGAAAGTCCCTTACTTTGACTTCACAATAATGAATTTTAAATGCAAGATGTATAAATGAGAATAAAAATGTACAGTAAAAATTAAGAGAGAGATGACATTTTTGCTCTTCCTCATTTGTATTCAGTTTTGGTTTGAAAACTTGCCATTGATTGTAATACTTTAATTAGTCTCCAGTGGATTTAAGGGGACAATGGACTACTCATTAAACCATTTGCATTCTAAAAAGCCTTGCAAACTGTCTAATGCAGTGTGCATTTAATATATTTCTTTCCCAGATGTTGCAACTGCTTATCCCGATAAAAAGTCCATCTTAATGTATGTGACATCACTTTTCCAAGTCCTGCCCCAGCAAGTTACGCTTGAAGCCATCCAGGAAGTAGAAACATTGCCAAGGCAATCAAAGCACATAAGAGAAGAACATGTCCAAATACACCAACAACGCTTTTCTCAACAGGTGAGTTTTGTGAATTTTTTTACTGTCATTTTGATGGCCAGTGAAGAGTAAGACCCTATAGTTGTGTCAAATGAAATAGACTGTATTAAAGTAATTAGTTTTAAGCTGCAGTAAAATAATGCAGTTTGCCACCACTTTAACTGTCATGGCTCAATGCTATGGAATTCTGGAATTTGTAGCTTATTCTTGCACCAGAGCCCTCTGACAGAGAAAGCTAAATATCTCACAAAACTACAAATCCCAGAATTAAATAACGTTCAGCCATAGCAGTTAAAGTGGTATCACACTGCATTATTTCTGCAGTGAAGATGCAGCCTTATTTGCATGAGTTTATTCATAAGTGCTGCCTGTGCATGAAATAAGGAGTGCTTTTTACAATGCAGAAATGTATGCTTCTTGCAAATCTCATTATGTAGCACATGCTTCAATAGCATGGTACAATACTTTACCTGAAACAATAGAAGAGAAGGTAAGATTATATGTATATTTTTTATGTTGCAAAGCACTTATTTTAAAATTAGTAAGGCATCACAAAACCATTGCTTTAAGGGTTGCAGATAATATTTACTAAAAGTCTACTTCATTTTTAAAACTGCTTTGTTCTGTTCATCATCTTTTGAGCCTTTTATCATTAACTACAAAAAAAGCATAAGTACTTCACACACAAAAAGTAGTTGGAAACTTATTTATTACTTAGAGTGGGCAACAAAGCTTTGAAACACACACACTCACATTTTTGTTTGTGTGCCTCATATGACCTGAGAAAAATTGTGTCTTTGACCCACTTGACCATGTTAGCAATTCATCCACCAAGCCCTTCTGGGAGAATATTCTCTTGGTCTTCAAGTGGATATCTAACCAATCCAATATCTCATTTCTATTTGTGGCAATATTTGACACATCAAAAGAAAATATATATATATATATATATATATATATCAGGAAAGCCTAGGCTGTGGAAATAAAACCTTTTCTAGCTCCATTCAGCTGCTGATTGCAGTGAATTAGAAAATGTTATGATACTGTTTTGTTAGCTTTTAAATAACTAAGACTGGATACCCTGATGAATGTTCTATATCTAATAGTCATGCAACAGAAAGATAATCTACAACTAGGACTTTGTTGACATGCTTTCATCTTTATTATTGTTGTTGTTTCTGTTATCCCTCCTTCCTCCCAATACAAGGACTGAAGGCGATGAACAGCAAGTTTAAAACAATATGATATAAAAACAATAAAAAAGCATTAAAATGCATAAATATAAAATTAAAAAATAATTGGACAGTGTAAATAGGTAAAACAATTATGCATTAAAATTTAAAATTTTACAGTCTGAATTATACAGCATTTATAGCCCAACACTTGTTAGTTTGAAAAAGCCTGATGGCACAAGAATGTTTTTATCCAGAAAGAGAGCAGGAATGGGGACATACTGGCCTCTCCGGGGTGAGAATTCCAGAGCCTGGAAGCAGCCACCAAGAAGGTCCTCTCTCTTGTTCCCACTAAATGTGCCTGAGAGGGTGGTGGGACAGAGAGAAAGGCCTCTCTGGATGATCTCAACACTCTAGTGGGCTCATAAAGAGAGATAAAGTCCTTCACATATGCTGGACCCAAGTCATGTATAGTTTTATAGATCAAAACCAGCACTTTAAATTGTGCCTAGAAATGGATTGGCAGCCTATTGAGCTGTTGCAACAAGGGAGTTGTATTCTTCCTTTATCCAGGTCCAGTTAACAACCTGGCTGCATCTCTTTAGGCCAGCTGACATTTCTGAGCACTTTTCAACGCCACATAGAGCACATTACAGTAATCCAAACATGTAACCATGGCATGTACCACTGTAGCCAGATTTGACTTCTCCTGGAACAGGTGCTATGGTGCACTAGCGTTAGCTGTGCAAAAGCACTCCTGGTTGCTGTCAAAACCTGGGCCTCCAGGCTCACAGTTCAATCCAGAAGTATCCCCAAATCATGAAACTGAGTTTTCAGAGTTGCTTGTCTTGCTTTGGTGTATGATTGGTCATGATGGGGGACTATCAATGATTTTCCCAAGCAGCATGACCAGCAGTATTTCTCCAGTATTGTTTTGAATGATGGTACTAAAAACAATAGTTCAACATTCTCCCCCTCTTTTCATGGGCTCCCATGTTTTTGCATACAAAAATGCCTTCTCTTTTGGCCAGGGATTTTTGCAGGCTTTATGACTGGGGCAGGATGCTTTACAGGGTGCTCTCCTAAGAATGAATCCATAACATGAACATTGTGAAGATGAAGTAAAAGAAAAAGCAGAAAAAACTCTGCATCAGTTGAGTGGGCACTCATTTGTACAATTTCATCCTATTTTGCGGAGGTAGTGATACAGCCTTTTGGCATCACAGAAAACTAACAGTGTGTATATCAGAGCTTAGAGTGTGAATTAATTTTATCATGTCAAAAATTAGAAATTTGGAAAATAAGTCATTTTCACCAACACTAATGACTGACAATAATTAATTAATTATGATTGATCATCTAGTTAGGTTTCAGAGCCAGTAAGGGGATTTATGAAAAATGGCATGGAGTTTTTCACCATTGACTGAGGAAACATATTTTAACTGGTGCCTTCAAAAGTGCTCTTTTTGATGTTTTTAACTGTCCTTCCCCTTATTTGGACTTTTTTCTGGGACAGATGAAGAAAATCTATTATACAAATATTGCTTGTGGATAGATACATCACATCTGGAATTCCTCTGGAAACTCAGATTTTGAAGTCTGTCTTAAACTAAATAGTCTCTTATTTTATATGTTCAGTTGAAGGGGTGTTCGCACTTACCTTTTGTCCCGAGGAGATCTGGATCTCCACAGGGATGTAATACCAGATCAGTGTGCCCACTACATTCTCCCTTTTCGTATCTCTCCGTGCCATTTTAACCCTCTTGCCATTCACACTTGCCACCATTTTGGTTTAAGATGGAAGTGTCTTCATTTCTGGGAACGATGCAGCATGATCCAAATTGATTTGACAGCTTACTCACACTATCAAAGATGCAGTTTGCTCCAGCACTAAAAATAGACACGGTAAGGGACCTGGTGTAAAATGAACCAGGTTAAGTATGTTTTTCTGCGCTCGCACACACACTCCGAAAAATGACACTAGGTGCATTCGGGGCCAGTCTGAGCATTGCAGAAATAACTAGGTTTCACACCGGGTTATTTCTTTAGTGTGGATGGGGTCTAGGCTTTGTCACTGATTTGTGTATCTGCTCTTTTTTCTCCCCATCCCCATTCTCACCAACCTAGATACTGTTCATTTAGCTTTCAAAGGGATGTGGTGGCTCAGTAGTTAAGATGCTGACTCTGATGATTCAAGATTAGCAGGTTGAGGCCTAAGTGTCATGTGATGGAGTGAGCTCCTTTCACTAGCCCCACCTTCTGCCAACCTAGTAGTTTGAAAGCAAGTAGAGAAACACATACCACTTCAGTGAGAAAGTAACAGCATTCTGTGCAGTAAGGCTGGCCACATGAACACAGAGTTGTCTTTGACAACAGTGGTTCTTTAGTAACAGAGAAGAGTACCATGCCCTACAGTAAGAGACAACTTGACAACCTTGTCAAAGGTGAAACCTATATTTTTTTTAACATTTCAAATGCCTTAAAGGTTGGCAACAAAAGATGTGCTAATTCAGCTAAAGGACACAGAGCCTCTATAAGTATAGTTATAAATAAATGCTTTGGAAAAGCAACCAGTAAATCAGAGTTGGAGAATTCATAATAAGAAATGTTTTTAGTTCTTCTGTGCATAAGCAAAAAACATTTCTGTCGCTTAATCACTGCATGCTGTCCCCACGCCCTATCAAAAAGTGCAAAATCAGTGGTAGAATGAATGGTTTAATTATTTCACCCAATGTGACTTAGTTCTGAGCAGTTTTTTTTAAAAAAAAAAAAAGACATGAGCAAAACCGGGAAGGCATGGATTTTATCTTTATCTTTTGGCTTCAAACTGCAAATTTACTAAACTGCACAAAGAGTAGGATCAACTGAGGAAATAAAAAGTAAAAAGACTGAGGTAGTGTGGGAGTAAAGAAAAACAGAGGAAAGAAAATGGATTGGAGATCTTTCCACCTATTTATTCCAGTGCCCAGCACTATATGAGCTATAATAAATACAGTAAAAGATTAAAAATGTGTTATATTGTATTTACTTCTGAGTAGACATTAGGTAGACAACCCAAAAGACAAACAAATGTCTCTTAGAACAATTCAAGCATGAAATGTCTCTGGAAGCCAAGATGACTAAATAGAGGCTGTTGTACTTTGACCACATCATGGGGAAGGCAATAAGTTACTAGAAAAGACAATAATGCTAGCAGCAGAAAGAGAGGAAGACTGAACACCACATGTATAGACAATCAGGGAAGTGCCAGGCCTGAATTTATAGGACCTAAGCAGAGCAGTGGATGGCATGGTATCTTGGAGATGTCTCATCCACAGGGTCACCATAAGTCGGGCCAAGGGAGTTAACACAGAAAAAGACATGAGGAGGGTACGGGACAGTGTGAACAATCAATATACTAAAGCAATTATTGGTATATGCCTTCAACTTGTTTCCAGATTAAGGTGATCCCTCAAGTGAACCCATTATGGGGTATTCTGGAGAAGATTTTTTCACAAAGGGTTTGTCATTGCCTTTCTCTGGGGCTGAGAGAATATGAATTGTCCAAGGCCAGCCAGTGAGATTTCATGGCTGAACAGGGATTCAGTCTCTGGCTGCCTGATGCACTAGTTCAGCACTCAAACCACTATGCCACACTGGCTCTCACACTAAAAAAAATATAAAGAGGTTTGTTACATCCAAATAAAAATTACACCCATTACTGTTCCATTAAAAGAAAAATGAGTAATAAGTAAAGGAGAGTTGATAAGAGTCCTGGTGGTGCAGGTGTTAAATGCTGGTACTGCAGCCATAACATTGTAAATCCAATCATAGAGAAAGGCTCCAAGGTCCACTTGGCCTTCCATCCTTTCATAGGGTGGCAAAATGAGTACCCAGTTTGTTAGGGCAATTGGCTTGCACATTATGAACTGCTTAGGGAGTGCTAGTTCACTGACAAGCGGTATAGAAATGTACTTGCTATTACTATGAGAGCCGCAATACATTTGCCCTTCTTGTTTCGACTCAGAAAAACTATACAAATCCATGGGGGGTGGGGCGATTAAAGTTTATATTGTGCAAACCAGAAAAACCAACTTCATAAAGAGGGAAACATTTTTAAAGGGGCTTCCTTGTCTTCCTTTTTAAAGAGGCTTCCTATTTTACTGGCTCTACAAAAAGAAGAGTATCTACGTTAAAAAATTGTTACTATTCAAAAAAAATAGCTAGCTCATTAAAACATGGGATTAACTTGTATTAATTAAGAAAACTGGTGTGTTAAACCACATCATCAGAATGACTGTACGTATTGATAACTTCATGTGTTGTTTGGTTGTTTACAAGCTCTGGCTTACACGTAACTGTATCTTCCTTTAGTCATAAAGAATAGAAGCCATGAATTATTAGGTATGTAGAATTACAGGGATTGTTTACTTATAACTTTATTTCTTTGTTTTACAAGAGTCCAGGGGTATCTCAGTTAACAAAGGGGCTTTCTAGATTGGCAAAAAGAAGTGTGTTCATGGCTGCATGAAACTCTAGCCTTTAGATGAGAAAAAGGGAAAGTGTGCCATGAAAATGCTTTTTTTGCGTTTTAGGGGAGAAGAAGCACCTTTAAAAAGGTGCTGGTTTTCCCAGCTTCTTTTTTAAAAACTGCAGAACAGCGCAGCTCCATCTAAAGTCTGTGGTGCAGCTGCTAAGCATTAAGGAAAAGGCAACTTCATGTCACACTTTCCTGCCAATCTAGAAAGCCCCAAAGCCTCTCACAAAGAAGCTCCTTTTTACAAAGTATTTGTACCTCCACCCAACTTCTCCTTTCCCTCTTATCCTTTGTGTAGCTTAACATTCATTCATTCATTCATTCATTTTACATCAGCATTGGCACTGAGAAGGTGGTGAAGGAAGGCTGGAGAACAACAGCCTTCTGATTCTACATTGAAGCCGTGTGTCTGCAGAAAACAATACAATAATGTCTGAGATGGGGGAAATAGCATTCTATTCTAGCTGCTCCTGAAGTAGCTGTGTGTGCTTGTTTACAACAGGCAAGGTAAAGAGTAGCTGCCTCTAGAATCCCTTAGTGAGCATGTGTGAAAAGCACAATAGACAGAGAAGGGTAAAGCAGTTTAGCCTGTCTCACCAATCACTTCCAGCACATTAAAAAAAAAAAAAAGCATACTGTGGCCATTGAAATGGAAATCATAACAAAGGTAAAGGATTATGCAAGAAGAAGGAAAAACATCCCTGGATATGTTTTGAAGAAACTTTCAAGTGGTCTCTTGAAGGTTCAAGATGTTTTGGTTTTGGTTTTGTTTTACTTATGCAAGGTTTATCTGACTGGGTTTTTTCATTTCTCATGAACATATCATCACCTTAGGATAAAATGTTTGTTGAATCATAGTGAACCTCTATTCTTTGTGTGGCATATCCCTATGCTTTCCTTGTTGTTTCTTCCTTAACTATCAACTTATCTGTTAAAGAAGTAATGTTTAGGATCACCTTTAATTTGTTAACAGACGTATGCCTATAAATGCTCTTTCCTAAGAGGCCTCCAAACATTCGTGTTAAATGTTGCTTCTTGACTGACCTTAAGAGGTGGATTAGATCGCTTTAGTTACTTTAGGAGGTCAAGGATTCTCTAATTCACACAGAGAAATGTACAAGATCATAGAGGCCTGAAGGCCTAAGGCATAACCCAATAATACCTAGGTATTTTCATCCCCATACAGGATATCTGAAAACCTTATTTAGAATATCGACCTCAAATTTAGATTTGCATTGAAAGTTTCAAAATATTTTGTATTTATTTGAGCCAGTATGCCAACATAACAAAATTCTAGTCTTAGATTGATTAGCCATTTATAGAATAATAATAATAATAATAATAATAATAAAATTTTATTTATATTTTCCACCTCTCCCTACGAATCGAGGCGGGATTACAACATATAAAACAGCAATACAGTGTGACCAATACAACAATCACAATACAACAATTTAAAATTATCTAATCAAAATCAATTAAAATCAGCTATGTGGTCTAATAGAGGGGTTCTCAGACAGGGGTTCAATAAAGTCTTATACACAATCTGGTGGATATGCCCTTTTTTAGCACCTTTTTGAACACTTCTAGAGTGTTTATCAAGCGGAGTTCTTCCGGCAGGTCATTCCAGAGTTTTGGAGCCACTGCTGAAAATGCCGTATGAGAAGTTAGCATTAGTCTTGTATCAACAGAATCTAATAGGTTTTTTCCTGATGTTCTAAGGGTGCAGGGCGGATTATATAGGGAGAGGCGTTCCCTCAAGTAACCTGGACCCAAACTATGTAGGGCTTTAAAGGTAACAACCAACACTTTGTATTGCACCCAGAAGCTGATCGGCAGCCAGTGAAGAGATTTTAACACGGGGGGTTATATGCTCCATCCTGGAGGCCCCCGTAATCAGTCTGGCTGCTGCATTCTGGATCAATTGAAGCTTCTGAACTTGGTACAAAGGTAGCCCTATTTAGAGTGCATTACAGAAATCTAAATGAGAGGTTATCAGTGCATGTACTACTGCTTCTAGGTCTTTCCTGTCCAGGTAGGGATGCAGTTTGCGTATCAACCGAAGCTGATACCATGCACTCCTGGCAGTCGCCTCCACCTGAGATGTTAGTTGTAGAGACGAATCCAGGAGCACCCCCAAACTGCGAACCTTGTCCTTTCGGGGAAGTGTGACCCAGTCCAGAACCAGTTGGTGAATGGTACTGGCTGAAGACTTACTGTGATTTCCAGAGTATTCACTTTTTAAGTAACTAACATATACATAGCACCCTTGGTCAGATTTCAGATTTGTTGATCTCATGATTGCTTGCTGACTGCTGGATGCATTTATTCAGAACTAACTATGAGTTCTTGCTACTTTCTTTCTAAGTGTATTGAAAGTACAGAAGTCTTTTACTGATTGGGGATGTCATGCCAGGGATAATTATCTGGCAATTCAAGGTGCCTTTCTACTCCTCATGAAAGGGTGTCATGTTAATGAAAGCAACTCCTTACGTTCTGTATAGTTTTTGTCTCCTCTAATGACAGTATATGTAGAGGAAGTGCTAAACTGCTACTATTCCCCCTTGAAAAGAATACTTCCTATCCATCATATTCCACACGCTCATTAGTGTATGTCTGCTTTTCTTCTTAATTTCTTCTCCTTAGATCAAAGTCAGTGTAGCACAGGGCCATGTGCACACCCCTTCACCTTCATCTAAACCTCGCTTCAAAAGCTATGCGTACACACAAGCTGCTTATGTCATGTCCTCTGACCCAAAAGGGAAGATGTTCCCTCCACAGGTCTGTCAACATTACTGTTTGATATGGATATTCTATTACTAATATGCCTGTGCCTGCTGTGGAAAATATGTGCACTTTGAAAGTTTGTGTTTGCTTGTGTCCATTTTAATTTGCAGCCATACACTTTTCAGATTTATTTTGCTTTGTTTTTAGTCTCAGTCATTTCTTCTTCTTCTATATGTCTTACTCTTCTCTGTAAAAATAAGCCACACCTACTTATTATAACATTTTAATACATTAGGCAAGTATTGTATATATATATAGAGGGGGGTGGTGGTTTCCAAATATGATTTAACTCAAATATTAGTTAACTATAATAAAGTTATAACCATAGGGAACTGGATAGGGAACTGAACAAGTATCCCTCACATACACACACAGGTGAACTTTGACCTGGGTTTTTCAAAAAGTATGTCTCATGTGTGACATAGTGTTTTGGGACACATAAAGTACATTTCTTAATCCTTAATACATCTTGGTATTCTGTCTGTGATTTATAAGTGTGTGAGTGTGTCAAGAATGTTTATTTTTAACTTATTAAGACATCCTGTTGAAAAAATGGTCAGCAATAGTGAATTTTCGCCCCTGTGAAAGAGCCTTAAAAATCCTTTCTATTAACAGCAACAATAACCAAATAAATAAAGAGCCATGGCATTTTGTGCACCCCACCATCTCTTTCTAAAGGATTACTTTCCAAAACTTTCAAAGAAAGTCCTGAAGCATGGGTAAAAAAACAAACAACGCACACACTCAAAAAAAACTTATTATTGTTCTTAGGAAGGAGAAATGAATAAAATTAAATTAAATGCCTGAAGATTATCTGTTTCTTCTCATTACTTGTTTTTTTTAACTATGCATTCTCTCAGTAAATGTCTTCCTAACCTGATACTAGAGCAAGATTCTTCTTGATATGTTATCCTATCCATACTATACAATTGAGCACCCTATTATTTCAATGTGCAAAAAATAAACCTACATTCTTGGTAGCAATATCACATTTATCTATAATCAAGAAACAAATGACTGCAGTACATTCAAATTAGTCAAATCACCTTTATAAATTTTTGTTATATAAAGTAAGTATCATCACTTCAGTTTAAACTGATGTATGTTGCATCATCCACTCATTCTGTTGAATAATTATTTATGGTCAGCTTGAGAGATCAAAACTAATAGAATTCACTAAAAAAAATCAACAACAGAAAGAATACAAAATAAGAAATCATTAGAATAAATCAACATAGCTGCTGACAACTATGTTCTTGTTAACCATTAACACTTCCCAGTTTCTTCCCCCCAAACATGGCAAGATGTTAATCTCAGCATGTACAGTTACATTTGCAGAAAATTATTCCATGCAAAATCATTGTAGTTTGCTTTCTTAATGGAAAAGTGTTGACTTGAATACTTTTCTGTGTAACCTTGTCACCTATTTTTTTAAATTAAAGTTTAATTTAAATGTTGTATTTAAATATTAAAAATTTTCAAACCTTCTGCGTATGTTGCAAAATACAAAGGTAAATGGCATGTGTGACTCACATAAATAATTTGTGCTCTGAATACTCTATCATATAAAATCCAATGAAATATTAATTATTATAAAGTAAAACCCTACAGAATCTGTTTTTAATTTAAAATAAAATTAAACCTATTTTCAGTGGTAACCAGTGTTTATTTGGTTGACATTTCCAATGTGAGACATGGATTGAATATATTATATGAGACCCCTCCCTCCCTTTTTTAAAAAGAAAAAAAATCCATTACATTATATTGTATGGGATCTCTGGCTGGCTCTCCACAGATTTAATTTATATGAGGTTATAAACTTAGTATAATCTTTATTAACACTGAGCTGAAAGTTCTATCTGGAAATTTTCCATTAAGTGTCTGGGGTCTACTAGAAAGCAAAAACACAGTTTTTGGAGCAAATATGAAAACAGCTGCAATGGGAAAAGGTGATGAACAAGCTCTTTTAAACCCAACAATGCCCATCAAAGGCTGCTACTTCACAATGAAAAGAGTCACTCTATATTGTTGACTATTTAAAACATGTCCAACATTGTAGTGAATTTTTCCTGCACCTCCCAAATTCTGATATAGATGCATTATGTGCCATGGAAGTAAAGAGCTTTTTACAGGTCAGCTCTAAAATTATTATCAATTGCCTCTACCTTGTATTGTTATAAAAGCAGTCAGGGTGACTTAACAGTAATGATAATGAGAAAATAATGCTATAATAACACTTGAGCAAAATGAAATCATATTAAAACAAAGGCATCAAAAGGAAAACCATATTAAAATGTCAACAGCAATTGCCTACCTGTACAGAAAAATGATAACAGGAACAAAAATGAATAGGTAGACTAAAAGCCGCTTTATTAATAATTTAACTTTGATCTGTGGTAAATGAGAATAGTGCAGTGTCAGCTGAAGCAGATTTATGTCTACTACCTTTTCAGATGTCAAAAATGAACAATCCAGGTCCTAAGGTCAAGCTCAAAAACCTTTGTTTGACTCCATCCTGCCCATAGTACATGGTGATCTCTCCCTGAGCCCTAAAGAAGGCCAGTCAAAATCCAGCGCCAAAGGTTTTTCCTTTCTCATCCCTATATCCCGGGATCCAAACAGCACGTTCAGAAAATCCTTTTTCACCAAAAGGTGTCTCTGGGTGCTCACCAAGTACTCTCTTCCCACATTAGCCCACCAAGAATTAACCAATAAATACCAGTTATAGTATAGCCAATTAAGTGCCAGTTGGCATTCAGAAACAATCCAATCTTGTTCCATGAGTTTACTAAAGCCAATTGAGCTAATTCTTTTAATTTACTATCAAAGTCAGTTGACCCATGGTTATCATGGAGAGCTGGTAAGCTATGCTTTCACTTCCTCCTTTTGGGAAGGCAAATGACACCATTCTCCACAGTCAATACTATAAGGGAACAATGGAAGCAAGGACCAATAATGTGATCCTGACCAACAATCTCTCTGGCTTTTCTTCGCTACCAAAGATTCAGGAAGGACTCATCCCACGCTTTCTACAAGCACGTTGATGACTAAAAAGGCCGATCCGAGATAAACAAGTCCGGTTACAGAAAGCACAGCAGAAAGTCTCCTTGGGTGATGTTTCCAAGTTGTGGTTCTTTCTGAATTGTCATTTCTCTTCGAGACTTGTTCAGCATGAATTCTCAAAAGAGGCTGCGGCATTGTGGATAGTACATCTCCTTGATTCCCAATGTGAGGCCAGGGCAGACCATTGTTGGTAATCAATTTGGCTGAGCTTCAGGTGGGATTCCATCAATTTTTCATCTGCTGTATGACCTTAATGGTTTCTTCCAAAGTGGGAGCCATGTCCAGTTTATTTTTCATCGGTTGTTGTATCATATGTTGGATAGCTGAGCCTTGGACTACTCGGTTGGCACTGAAGAGACTTTGGAAATGTTCAGCCCATTGATTCAGGATGGAGGCTTTGTCTGTGATTAGTGTTTGACCATCTGTACTATTTAAGGAGCTTTGGACCTGATAAGTAGGTCCAAACACTGCTTTAAGAGCTTGGTGGAATCCTCTGGAATCATCCAGATCTGCACAATGTTGTGTCTTTTCTGCTAAATTGATCCACCACTTGTTCTAAATGTCTCAGAGTTTTTGTTAGAGTTTACTACATGTGAGATGGAAGGCTGTTTTTCTTACATGGCAAGATGGCTGGGTGAGGTGTGCCTGATGAGCAGTTCTCTTCTTTGCCAAAAGCTCCTGGATCTCTTAGTTGTTTTCATCAAACCAATCTTGTTTTTTCTTGTGGGTGAACCTGAGGGATTCTTCTGCAGACTGCAGGATACTGTTTTTAAAATGTTGCCAAAGCACTGTAGGAGAAGAATTTATAGGATTGTCTTCAAGTTTTGATTGCAGATTTGCCTGGAAGTTATCTCTCATGGCAGCTTGTTGGAGATTGTTGACTTGGAGTCTCCTCTTTAAGATGCCACCCCTCTTAGATTTGAGCTTAAGATGAAGATTTAGTTTGCATCTTAGGAGGCGATGATCTGTTTGACATTCTGCACTGGGCATCACTCGAGTATGACGGACATTGAAAATGTCTCTCTAGCACACTAGAACATAGTCAGTGAGGTGCCAGTGTTTGGATTGGGGATGCATCCAGGTTGTCTTCAAGCTATCTTTCTGCTGAAAGATAGTTTTTGTAATAGTCAAATGCTGTTCTGCACAAAACTCTAGCAGGAGGTGTCCGTTATCATTAAAGTTACCAGCACCATGCTTGCTAGAACACCTTTCCAGGCTTCGAAGATCTTTCCTACTCTGGCATTGAAGTCACAAGGATAATGATTTTGTCTTCTGCAGGGACTTTTTGTAAGAGGTGGTGTAGGTCTGAATAGAATTTGTCTTTCTTCACAGGGTCATCTTGCATAGTTGGGGCATATATACTGAAGAGAACAACATGTGGGAGGCGTAAGGAGATAATGCGATCAGAGTGACCTGTTGGCAGGGTTTCGAGTTTGGAGGCAATGGAGTTTTTAATCATAAAACCTACTCCTGAAAGATGTTTTTCAGTTTTTGGTTTGCCAGACCAGTAGAGTGTATAGCCGGCACCGTGTTCTTTAAGGCTGCCTTCCTCATGGAGACAAACTTCACTATGAGCAGCAATGTCAATATTAAGTCATGATAGTTCATGGGCTATTAGAGCAGAACATCCACTATCTACAGAATCTTGCATGGTTCTGATGTTCCAGTGTGCAAGCGTCAGTCTGTTTCCACCTTTGGAGGCTGGTGTGTGCCTTTGTATGTTTGTTTTTGTTTGACCGCATCAGAAGATGCCCGTTGGCCATGGCATAGATGGAGATGAGCTTTTGTTAGGCCACCTTTTCTAGGCCCCTCTCCATATGGAACAAGCAGTGCTCTCCTTTAAAAAGGCTGCTTGGTCATTCAGGATGCTGCCGAACAAGACTGTCATCTCCCGGTCAGTCTAGAGCAACCAAAATCCTGAACCACCTGCATGCAGAGTTGGGTCTGCGGCTTCCAGTGCATCTTTCCATTGACCAACAATACAGCTCTAACAAGTCCATAGAAATACAAAATTTCCCCAAATGCAGGCTGTGTTGGAGCTGGGCTCAATTGTTTGGGGTTACTCTTCCAAATCATTAGTATTATACCTGAAAAGTCCCTCTCTCTGGTATCCAGCCATGCAGAATATCCAACAGTTGAGAGAGCTGAAGGAGTACTGCTGAAGCTGAACACACATCTCAGGCAGACATATGGGGAACATTATTTTTCAGACATTCTGGTTAGGGTGGATCCAAAATGGCCCTAATTTTGCTAGCCTATTGTAGGAGATCTTTCAATAATTTGCAGCAGGGCCAAGGGGAGACAAAATAATACTGGAAAATATAAATGGTAGTCACAAAAAAAGGTGCATCACTACAAAAGTGTTTACAGGAGTAACCATACCATCCAAAGTGTGATTTTGCATCCTGCTTCCTTCAGGTTTCAAACACATGGTCCTGAGGCAGCCTGATTAGAATCATAATCAGGTCCTTTAATTTAAATTAGAATGTGCATGAAAAATTCACACCATTACTAAGATTCTAGTCAAGAATGGCTAGTTACTAGTGTCTTTTTATTTTTATTTTTTGTCTTTGTGAACTTCACCATGCACACATAGCAAACACAAAGCACAGGCTGAATGATCACAAAGAGAATCCCTCCAGTGCGCATACAAGGCAACAGGTATCAATTTTTTGATACTATAAATTTAAGGAAATACACAAAACCAAGTCACAAGAATGTGCAAATATTCTCCTAGACTAACAAAAATGAAAAGTCACTAACTCACAGTGTACAATGAAGAGACTAGGAATTTAAATTCTTGATTATTTGAAGTTAAATCATCACTGTAGTTTTCTATTCACTAAGGAAGAATTGTTCTATGGAGAAATCCATATGAGCCCTCCACAAAAAATAATGTTTTATATGAGCTGTAGCATGAATTATATATAAAGTATTAAATATTCACATCGTTTATTGATCCCATAGAAAAAGGCCAGAAATAATATTTTCAAAAGGGATTGCCAATTATTAAATATGTTTTAATTTTTATTGCTACTTTTAATTTAGTACAATCTTTCCCTAAGAAGATTAATGTACTTATTTTGTTCTTTTTAACAGCTCCATAATTTAAATATAGATAATGTTAGCTCAATTATGTAGTGTCTTTATTGTTCCATAACACATGGATGGGGTATAGTGGAATAACACTAAATGAAGAAGAAAATTCTAATTAGAGAGTTTTGCTGGACTAGGTCTTATCAATAAAAGCAATGATATTCAGCTGTCAGGGGTGTCCTTTTGCTGTTAAGGATTTAATTTATGATCTCAGAATATAACTTGGAAATATTTAATTGAATTACTCAGGAGAGCTGGTCATATGAAATAAGTTGTTTCACAACTGACAGTGGTAGGGATAAAACCAACATATTAACAGAACATAGTTGCCATGTGGTGTGGATGTGTGCATAAAGATTTGGCTGCCCTTAATTTATTTGGCCAATTTATGGCCCACTCTCAAGAATGGGCAGAGTGATCTCAGAACATCATGTTTGAAAATTGATTTGATAATATTAAATGATAGAACTGGGGAGATTATTATCATTAAAATCAATAATTAAATTTTATCAATACAGTGAATTATGTTGCTTAATGCATTGCATTCAAAGCATACTGGAGTATATACAGGTAATGACATAGGAGTTGTCACCAATGACTCCATTCAAAAGTGCTCTTTTTTTAAAAAAAAAAAAAATACAGTTGTCATTAGACAACCTGTATTTTTTCCAGAGGGACTACAAAGCCCATAAAACATTTGTCGTCTAGGCATAGTGGGAGCCCAACATCTTTTGAAGCTTTGAAGTTGGGAAAGGGTGAAATGTAAAATCTCCTCTCATGTGTTCAATTCATCTTTGTCACTGATCCATATCGCTTGTCACTTTATTCCACACAGGCACAAACACCCACAACCACCACCATTATGTGCAGTGTTTAAATACCATATTGTATAAATTTTATAAAACAATAATATTAAAGGTTAGTTAAAAATGATATGTTTACTTCAGATAGAGGACACTAGTCCACTAAAATGAAATCATTAAGTGACTGCCTTTAAAGAGCAGCCACTGAATCAAGGGTATTTTTAACCAGAAATGTTTCCATTGCCTCTGACCATATACAGAATGTTTGCTTGATCACCCATCATAAACCATATCAATAAAGTTTGAGACTGAGTATTGTGTATTTTAATTGTCTTTGAGCCAGACTCAGCTCAAGGTGTCTCTGTGGATGAGACTGTTAGTGCTGGGGAAAAAACTGAGTCCACATGCAGAAGATTACCAGCCAGGAAGACAAACACCACTGCCGAGTCTGGAAGTAGTTCATAACTGCTGAGGTTCTTCCGAAGAGGCTTTTAATCTTAGTTGCAGCTAGTATTTTCAACCACGATACAGCAATATTTACATAAACCAGAACAATGCTCCGTCATCAACTTCCTGACAGTAAGGGCTGTTCAACAGTGAAACACACTCCCTCCGAGTGTAGTGGAGTCTCCGTCCTTGGAGGTCTTTAAGCAGAGGCTGGATGACCATCTGTCGGGGATGCTTTGACTGGGAGTTCCTGCGTGGCAGGGGGTTGGACTGGATGGCCCTTGTGGTCTCTTCCAACTCTATGATTCTATGACTCTATGACATCAGTCACACATTTGACTGATGACCCCAATGTGCCTTTCGACCAGACCATCCTCCTGTGGAGTGGCAGGATTCATGGTCATATGGCAAATGCCCATCTGTTTTAGCCAATTTTGCAAATGGGTGATGAGGAATTCACTTCCCTGGTCAGTCACCAATGCACCAACTTTGTGTGGGAACTCACTCTCAGCTGAGTTTACCCACTGCTTAAATTTTGTAGCTGCCTCAACTTTACTTTCAGCAAAAAAGAAATACCCATGCCTTGTGCCTATTAGCAATTACCAACATGTGTTTGTTGCCCCCTTCACTGGGTTTCTAAGGACCAGCCAAATCTGCATGGACTACCTGAAATGGCCTCTGGGTGGTACACTTGCTTTCCTTGGGCACATGAAAAGCTTTCAGTTTTATCTTTTTGCATACAGAACAATCCAAGTACCTTGCACACGGGTTAACCTTTAAATTGGACATACTTTTTTCTAGCTGAGACAGGCTTGGAAAATTTGCATGCTCATCAACCTATATAAGTAATGGGCACATTAGACACATTTGCACACTTTGCTTTTGCCACCATGTGGTAAAGCTTATTCCTGTTTACCCCTCTGGCATAGACAGACCCATTTTAAGTTATTGTGCACTCATCCCCTTGAAACAACACTTGATACCCATCAGATGTTAGTGAAGAAATACTCACTAAACACCTTTCAAGATTGTTTGTATGAAGTATGTTGTTAAATGTCTTGCCAAAACTGGGAATGAAAGTGTTCCCCATTTTTTGGACCTTACTAGGAGCTCCTTCTGCCAAACCCACAGTGGACACTGGAGCAGGTCTTTAAGTCCTTCAGGAGCTTTGGACTCTTCACCATGTGATGAGTGGCCCCACTGTCCAGAATCCAAACATCCCCTGGGGTGCTTGCCTGGTTGGCAACAATAACATTCCCTTTTACTTGAGAAGCAATGCCCCTCCTTTTTTGAGGCTTCTTCTTCTTGCAACTGACTGACATTTCCTTCTGTGTTGTTGAAGACATACAACATTCTCACTGAAGATGTCCCACCTTCCCACAGTTGAAGTGGCATCTTTCTCTGCAGACTGATGCTCTCTCACACTCAGATTCTATCCATGTGGTGTGCAATCTTCCTTGCTTTTTACTTCCGTCTACCTTCTATAGCATTATTGTCTTTTCTAATGAGTCATGCCCTCTCACCATGTGACCAAAATACAACAGCCTCAGTTTTGTCATATTGGCTTCTAATGAGAGTTCATGCTTGATCTGTTCTAGGACCCTTTGTTTGTCTTTTTAACTGTCCTTGGTATTCTCAGCAGCACTCTTCTCCAGCACCATATCTTAAATGAGTCAATTTTCTTTCTGTCAGTTTTCTTCACTGTCCAGCTCTCACATCTGTACATAGTGATGGGTAATATACTGGTTTGTATGATTTTAACATCAGTGCTCAGTTTTATATCTTTATCCTTTAGGATTCTGTCTAGTTCCTTTATGGCTGCCCTTTTCATTCCTAGTCATCATCATCATCTTCTTGGCTTCAGTCTCCATTCTGATCAATGTTTGAGCCATTGTTTTGATTTCTTCATTTTCTAGGTTGAATTTATGTAGATCTTCTGCGGCCATTATTTTTGTTTTCTTTATGTTCAACAGGAAGCCTCCCTTTGCACTTTCTTCTTTGACCTTCCTTAGTAATGATTTTGGTTTATTAGAATTGAACACAGCAACCCTATACCCATTTATCTTGAAGTAAATATAAATGAATTCAATGGAATCTGCATTTGTAATGCTATGAAAAGGGACGTGGTTTTAGTTTTTTGTTTTTTGGTTTTTTTTTTTTTACTTCAGGCTAATAGCTTCAACCTTACTTACTCTTCAAAATGTGTGAAACACAGGTCTTGCAGATTCAGGGTTATGACGTCCTTGATTGAGTCCATCCCTCTGGAATATGGTCTTCCTCTTTTCCTGCTGCTTCTTACTTTACCAAGCAATATTGTGTTTTCTAGTGAATCATGTCTTCTCATGAAATGGCCGAACTATAACTGTCTCATTTTAATCATCTTGACTTCTAGGGGGAGTTGAGGCCTGCTTTGCTCTAGGTCCCGTTTATTTGTCCTTCTAGCAGTCCACAGTACCTGCAGAACTCTTCCCCAGCACCACACCTCAGATGAGTTTATTTTCTTCCTAACAGCTTTCTTCACTGTCCAGCTGTCATACCCACGCATAGTAATAGGACATACAATTGCATTGAGTCTATTCATCTGGAATGTGGCCTTTCTCTTTTCCTATGGCTTTTATTTCAGCAGGAGGCAGTTATGGAATCCTGGATCCAGAATAAGTTATCTCTTCTTATGATATGGCTAAAGTAAGACAGTCTCAGTTTTTCATCTTGGCTTCTAAGGAGAGTTCAGGCTTGATTTGCTCTAGGGCCCATTTATTTGTCTGTTTAGTTGTCCATAGTCTATTTTCTCTTCTCCCTCACCAGATTTCAAAGGAGTTGATTCCATTCCTGTCTGCTTTCTTCATTGTCCAGCTTTCACAACTACATACATGTTATTTATGAAAGCATACAAACACTTAATGATGCAGGTTGAATCTGCTGTTACACAAAGTGTCTTAGAAACAAGACTCATCCTGGGGCTCACATGTCAGTGGGATGGTGGATTCATTCCATCCTTCCTGTGTTATTAGAAACAATACAACTTCCCTCCACCCTCTTTTAGATGCCAGTTTCCACTGTCACCTGCACTTTGTATGTGAAACCTGCCATCACAGTCATGAAGTCTTGTAGAAGTATGGTGAATGCCATGATCCATAGAAATCATTTTGGAGATAAGGAGGCAGTTATGGAATCCTGGATTCAGATGCAAAAATATAATACAGCACTCTGATAATCCTCTGTTTCTATGTATAACAGACAGTTGAGGAAATCAGCCCCTAAGACAAGAGTACACTGTTTTTAACTTAAGATATTTATAATAATGTATTCAGATTCATTGCAGCTCTGGGAGAAAATATTAGTAGAGCACAGGATTTGCCACCTAAATAACAAGGGGTTAAATAGAAGCTTAACTTTTGAAATGCTCTTCAAACACACAAGTTAGAAAAGGTTATCAATTTCTTAAAACATTTTTAACATCCCGAGCTCGCTACTGCATTTTAGCTTTATTTTATATAGATTTTATTCCATTGTCGACCCTTCACCCTTGCCTTAGCTGTAGATTCTAAAGGTACTGACAGTAAATCAGCCTTACCATGCAATTGTTTAGAAGCAAGAGATTCTTATTCCAACCATTGCATTGCTTCACTTCAAAGATAATAGAAGGGTCAATAAATGTTGCTTGAAAGAGTTCTTAAAATAAATAGGAAGAGAATGCTCCATCCTATGTAAATCCAATCCTGTTCTCTAAGCAAATAGCTCTAGGTTATACATTTTGGATACATTCAATTTCATTTAATGCTATGCCTCTCTTATTTTATTGAGAACTCATAACAGAATAAATTATTAACAGTAAATGGATTAGTATGCACCTTGTCAGTGGAAATAAAGCTACAATTGACCCAAGTGCAATTGATTGTCTTAAGTCAGTGTGCTCAAAACTAAATTGCAGTTTTACAGATTTATTACCCTCTCAATTTATTCTGGCATTGTTAGGTCTAATGCTCCATTTGACCTCCTTATCCACAAGTAAGCCTTGGCTCTCATTGCATTTTGTGTTCTTGGATGAAGGTGTATTAACCTGAGACTAAATAAGAACTTCAAAATTATTCTGTAGTTTTGGACAGACTGTCCTATCTGTGTTCTGTTTTGGACTAGCAACTGAGTAGTTCTTGATTTACTGAAAGAGTATCAGTGATAGTACTGAAGGACAGGTGCTGTCCTTGCTATGATGGGTACCACTTGGATACCTCTATTCATACAACACACATTTGTATTCTTGGAACACAATAAAAAGGGCTTCAGGGATCAAGAAGAACTGCAGGTTAGAAGGAGACACTTGAGAGTTCCTCATACCATATATTTAATGCCATAATGTATCCTGACCTGCAAAAAATAGAAGGGAGAGGAAGTTTCTTCTGCCTTAAATTAGATGCTGGTTTAGCAGATGCTTAAGTGGTATCTGTGCAGCTGAATCAATCACATCACTCACACTGTCCTTTTTTTTTTTTTTTACAAAATCCATTAGGATTGTTTTGGCCTAAATAAATTCTGTCCAAGTTACTACAGTACTTGTTTGTACTGCAGTATGCTGTTCCTGTTATCTTTTTCTTGTTTCCATGTTAGGAATTTGGAAAAATAAAACTGCTTATGTTATGAGCCAGCATGATGTATTGGTTTGAGTGTTGCACTAAGACTGGAGACAAGGGTTCAAATTCCAGCTTGGCCATGTCAACCCATTGGGTGACCTCATGTGAGTCACTGCCTCTCAGCAAAAGAGGATGGCAATGGCAAACCACCTGTGAAGTAACTTGCCAAAAACAAAAAGAAAAACAAACAAACAAACAAAACCCTCCATTATAGGTTCGCCTCAGAGTTGCCATAAGTCAGAAACAACCTGATGGCACATAAGAACAGCAGAACAAAGGTGAAGATAAAACAGTTTGTAGAAAATGCAGGCCCAAAACTCAGTCAGGGCAGTTAAAGTCATCTCAAACTGGATTATTTCTGCAGTGTATAGTGTGCCTGCACCATACACAGCTTCCAGCTCACACGGTAGCTGCACAACAATTAAAGAAATGGCACGTGTGCTGCCACGAGCTGTGAGCACATCCCCCATTGTTTGCAATGAGGTGCGAGCATACTGTACGCTGGGGGATCCAGAACAGATCCTCTGCATAAGGGAAGGGCATGCTGTATTTTGGACAATAGTTTGCTTTGAACAAACTGTGGCTGCATTTGAAATACTGAATGGAGTTCCAGTTTCTGTTACCTGGGTGCATATTTTTAGAACTGGAAAAGGTGCTGAGAAAAACAGCAAACATGATCAGGGGATGGAGTAACCTCCACAAGTGGAGGTCACAATATATGGAAAATATAAAGGTATACATGATGCAGAGAGGTAGATCTTTGAAACACTAGAATGTGAAGGTTTCCCATGGAGAATGGTGGAAGAGTCAGAAGGAAGTGCTTCTTTTCAGACTTCATAGTTAAAATATTGAATTGGCTTAGAAGAAATGGTGATGGCCAAAATTTAAATAGTTTTAGAAGGGAACTAGGAAAATTTCTTAAACATAAAGCTACCTACAAGTAATCATGATGATGGTGATGTATTATGATTGGGTTCAGATACCTCATGCCTCTGAATACAAAACCTGGGAAATAACAGAAGGAAAGTGTTGATTAGCATGCTGCTATAAAATGTCCATTCATTAAGGTAATCAATAAAGCATCTAACTTTTAATCATGCTTTAATAATTAAAAAATGGAAAATAATAGGTCTTCCTTCATTTTGATGTTAAATTTAAGCACTAATAGCACTGTACAGGTAAATTTTTACTCTCTATGCTTAGGTTTTATAAATCAGTTAGAACCATTGCCAAGCTCATCTGATTCTTCTAAACTTCTGAAGGTCACAGAGATTCTAGATTTTCTTTAAATTAGAGTTTTAAAATCCTTTCAATTTTTCTGGATCAATGATAACATATACTTTTTAAAAAATACCTCTTTAACTGTACAAATTATAAAATGAAAATTCTTTATTCATAGTCAAAATTAAGCTTCTCGAGTATTGAAATTATTTGGATGGCAAGCTGTCAGGAAAACTGTTCTTGAGTCTCTGAAATAACCTTGAATTTACTACCTCCTGTTTTGGATTAAATGAGTTCAGCTGATCCCACCCATCTCATTTTGTTTTTTAAACAAAACAGGACATACTAACAAACAATTGTTTGCTTTCTCCTCATTTGTCATTAATCCTATTATCTAAGGAGACCTACAACTCTTCTGCCTCAAATTTCTTGCTGTAAAAATAAAATCAGTAAATAGCAGCCTAAGCCTAAATGTCCTGAAAGCACCAGATCCTGTCTGATCTTGGAATCTAAGCAGGGTCATCACTGATTAGTTCTTGGAAGGGAGTCCATCTATGAATACCAGATGCTGTGGGATATTTCAGAGGAAGGAATTGGCAAAAACACCTCTGAGTATTTCTTGCCTATGAAAGCTCTATGTAATCCATGGTGTGTCCATAGGTCTACAAGCAACTTGAAGGGACAAATGCAAACATACAACTAGAAGTTTGTACATCTTTCCCCTCATCATTGCAGTTAGGAAGATAATGCTCTGCTTTTGCTTTTTCTCATCTTTCTGTTTCTACATTACTCCCCTTTGTGCCTTGCCACATCAAATCAGCTTTTTTCCCCTCTTTTCATTTTATTTTATTTTATTTTTGAAAAGCAGACCATATGAACTCTTACAGATCAAGAACACTTTATCTGAGGGTCTATCTATTGCTGCACTTGTAAAAAAAAACCAGTTTATTTAGTTCTCTGCAAAAAGAGAGGGAATGTGTCAATTAATCCCCTCTTTATCCACTCATGGCAGTGAAATTAAACTGAGAAATATGTAATGTAGAGGTTAACATGGTGTAGATGTTTGAGTACTGGACTACAGTTCTGGAGACCAAGGTTCAAATCCTTGCTCAACTGTGGAAACCTACTGAGTCACCTTGAGAAAATCAAAGTCTCTCAGCCTCAGAGGAAGGCAAAGAAAAACCACATCTGAAGAAATCTTGCTAATCAATCCCTGTGATAGGTTTGCTTTGGGATTCCTATACATCAGAAACAACATGAAGGCTCACAACAGCAACAAGAGGTATTTCTGACAATCTTGACTGATTAGTTTAATAGTGACTGCATTTTAAAATCTTCCTTTATTGGACAAACAATCACCATATATAAGAGCCTCTTCTGTACTCCCCCACATTATGGAGCCCCCCCTTCCAAATTCTATAAATGATGCACTAAAAGATGGCCCTTTATAAAAAGCAAATATGTGCATCATGTAATTTATGGATGTGGACAATATGTTAATTTCACAAAGAAATACATTTCTAGGTTGACTGAAATCTGTAATTTTGTATTTACATTGAGCACAGACTCTTTTAAAGCTACTTCCTGACTATCAACCATGTACATTCTACAGGTACTGTCATTTTTTTTCTGTTTTGAAAACCTGGCAACACTAGTTGTATGGAAAAGGGACATGTGAAGTAAGCACTTAGCTTCTCCCCTCTACACCAAACTGAGACTCTAATTCAGTGTTAGACTACTTTGGTGAGTCTAAGGACTTCCCAGGACTTGCTAAAGTCTGCACTGACACTCAGAAATGGGTGAATATAAAATGTAGAAGTGACTGAAAGTTCACACCAGTTTTCAAAAACACACAAACACAACTGAAATGAATTCTCAGTAAATCAAAGCCACAACTACTTCCCAGAGGCTTCTTAAGATGCAATTATTCTTGTGGGGTGGGGGAAAATGTCCAGGGCTGAAAACAGAGGTAGGGAGGCTATGGAGTGATTGTTCACTCTGTTCTAATTTCTGTCTGTAACTCAGTGTTTCATGGGATTCTCTTGATGTTTTATTTCCCTCAGGTATCTCCAGTTTTTCTCATGTGCAATAATGGAGATACTCACCGCAAAGCAGTGTGGCATAACTACAGATTAGTTTTAAGAAAAGAACATAGCCATGCAGTTATTGTAGCAGAGTCTTTCTTACCATTTGCAGCTGAACACATTTGCTGCAATGTCCTCTAAAATAGTGATGGCCATAATAAATTGGAACTAAAATATGTAGGGGTTAATAATTTTAACCCACAATTGTGTACGTGTGTGTGCGTGTGTGCACACACAGAGTTGTTTCATATTGCATTTCTGTAGCTTTGTTTGCATGCACATACAATTAGACAAGATAATTCGGACCAAAAAATAAGGTATAGAGTTCTACATAATCCATGAAAACTAGATCTTAGTACAGACTTTTGACTGCATTTATAACTGGATCTGCATGAAGAATGACTGTTTATTTCATGTTTAACATTGCTTTCTTCCTAGTCCTTTTGTTCAGTGATTTTACAAAGAAAAGTCTCTGTGCTATACTATACCAACTGATTCATAAAGATTTTGATGTCAAAGCTATTCTGTGGAATTAACACCACTGTATTCCATGTACCAATGTAGAAAAAAAAAATGAATGCAAGTTAGTTTCATCAAGGTCAAAACTGTTATTTTCTGTTTAGCAGCACTTGGAAGGCCATGAAGAGAAGCTGTTTGCTACTTCACCTACGCATACAGAAGTAGATCTGGAAAGCTATCAAACTGCATTAGAAGAAGTACTCTCATGGCTTCTCTCTGCTGAAGATTCACTACAAGCACAAGGAGATATATCCACTGATGTAGAAGAAGTTAAAGAACAGTTTCATACCCATGAGGTATTTTGAACAACACAGATTGCAAAAACAGACAAAAACACTTCACCATTTGCTAATTGCTGTTCTTATATCTGTATAGGAGATAAAGGTCAAAAGCTTGAAATTTGACTGATATTTTGAATCTATTTGATTGCTTAACATAATATGTTGTTGTCCCTTGCCAAATGGTTGAATTAATTTACTAAAACTCTTTCAAAATATTTTATTAGGTAAAAGTTTAAAAGTTTAATCAAATTTGTAAATTATAAAGTCTTTAGTGATAATTTTTGTTAAATTTTTTTTGAAGGGATTCATGATGGAATTAACAGCTCACCAAGGATGTGTTGGTGATGTTTTGCAAGTAGGCAGCCAACTTCTGTCATTTGGAAAGCTTTCAGAAGATGAAGAAAATGAAATACAAGAACAAATGAATCTTCTTAATTCACGATGGGAAAATCTCAGGGTTACAAGTATGGAAAAACAGAACAAGTGAGTAAATATGAATCTGAGCAAGCAACTGTGTACTCAGTACAAATTACTTGTTTCAGTAAGATACTTGGGACAAATATATGCTGTATTTTTTATCCTTTCTATTGAAATTTAATGAGAATTGGAATTGATTGCAAAAGAATAGAAATAGAATCGAGCAAGTGATCTGTGAGCTAGTATTAACAGACTCCCCCCCCCCCCCCTTAAACAACCTTTACTTGGCTGTTTCCTTTCACTTTCATACTATTCTATTCAACAAAATAAAACAGAATTATAGTTTCATAACAGCCAAAGTAATGCACAAGGGAATGGGGGGCATTTACAGTGTTGATATGAATCCTATAATCTTCTGATTTAGCAAGGGTGCTCCAAGCCAATATTATGCAGATGTGAGGGTTTTTTTGTCAGTAGAAATACTACTTCTGCACAAGACTGAAATGTCTGGTTTTTATTTTTATTAATGAAACAACGTAATTATATAAGAATAGATGTAGAAAACCATAGGGTTTTTTTTAATGAAACCCAAATAATTTACAATAAAATTAAATGTAGAATTAATCTCGGGAGTGTGTTTATGCTCCAATACAACTCATCTTTTATTCACACATAACATAGCCATTTAAGTTCACAACACCTATGAGGTAAATCCTTAAATCTAGAAAGCAGTGAGAATATTTTCCCAAAGTAATCATCCATGGACCATTTCACAGTAGTAGTATTAAACTCCTAGAAAAGTTGACTTACCTTTTATTGAGATTGGCTGTATATACATCTAACCCAGTATATTCAGTAGATGGGCTAGTTACAGATTTCAGAAAGGTATTTGGGATGGAAATAATATTTGAAAATATCAGAAAAGAGGATTACATTTTATTATTTTTAGTGTTGAGAAACCCTCATAAAAAGAGTCCTGGACTGGCCAAAATCTTCACCATTTGGGACTTACTCCATACACAAGTTAATATGGTTGTTTTGTATAGAAAACAGTATTTTCTGCATAGAAAACTGCATTTTCTGTGCAGGAATTGGTATTTTTGTATTGAAATATTATTTTCCATCCAGAACTTTCAGTTTCCTGTGCAGAAATGCAAAACAACCATGTGCCAATTTTGTTCATAATAAGTCATAAATTGAAAATAGCCTTCAAAATCTGTGTAGTATTTCTCATAGCAAGAAGAAAAAATATTTGTGTAAATACCTTTGCGAAGAAACTTACAGGTTGTCTGCAAAGGCAAAAAGAAGAGTCTTCAATGCAACTTAATGTCTACCTGTTCATACAACTCATGAGCCAGAAATGGGGTGAAACCAGGATGAAGCCATGCTCCAGAGTGATAAACCAGAGCAAATTTGCTATGTTCTAATGCATATATACCAGTATATAAACAGCACAACGTGAGTGTGGGAACATGGAAGGGCATGGGCAATTTACAGAAGCAGTCTGGAGCCTGCACCTTGGGCTTGGTGAGAAGCAGCTGCTGGTGCCATTGTTAGCCATTTTTTTTTTCCCTTTTGTTGAGCATACAGGCACACAAGTGGCCAGCCCCACCACTGGCTGATCACACCATTGATCTGTCACACACCCCATGAAATGGAATTATAACAAATACAGCAGGTTGCCAATAATGAAATGGATGTAATAAATTTTTTGTTTTAATTTTGGCAGTCCAACAGGGGACCATGGGGTGAAGGAAGTAAGGGGTATGTATGGCGGAGCCTCCATGATTGTGCTTTGCCAATGTGTTATTGGATGCACCCGTGCACTATATGGGCAGTGTATTGCTTGTACAACTGAGTGGCCCATTACTAGGTCAAGTGGGGTATCCAATGGGATGCCAGTTGGGTGGGATGAGGGAAGTAATTGGCAGTTACAGGGGGTGTGTTTGTGTGGTTGTTGCACATGCAACATGTTGTACATAGTTGTTGCACATGCATTGGAGGAAAGCAAAAAAAGTAATAATAGCATGGTGTGGCTTGATGATGCAGGATGTGGACTGCTTGTTGATGTTCTGGTCAGTGTGGACAGCAGAGGTCCCTCTTGATTCAAGAAATCCAGGGTGCAACCCAGTTTTTCCTCTCCATCTGCTCAGCCCCTAAGTGAAGAACTGCATCCCTAAAAGACATCTTTCCAAGTTCTGCTAAGATATATCAGGGGTTGAAGCTGGGTCTGTTCAGATACAACGCGTGTACACTAACATTAACCTGTGGTTTTCCCCTAAAAATAGAAATGTTTCAGCAGCCTAAAGAAAGTGAGATTTCAATTTTTTGCATGTTTCAGTAGGTCATGTATACATTTTAATGGGCAGAAACTGTTTGTCATGGTAGTAGAGAAGGAACAAGGGGTGAAGGAAGTGAATTGATCTTTGGAAGGCATTATAGATATTGCATTATCTTTTATTCTTTTTTTTTTTATCTTAAAGACTCACAGAGGAATCTTGAGGGGGTGAAGAGTTGTAATTTCCTCTATGGTTTAATTTAAGAGAGATATGAAAGATCTACCATTTCCACACACCCAATTCATGTCTGTAAGAGGCAGTGAAATCTTTAATAATTTCTCATGTATTCCTTAAATTGTCTTGTTCCTTTTTCACTTTCTTTTCACCTCTTGCAGTGTAATGTGCAAATGAGAAGTGTGCTGCATCCATAATTTGATGGCAGTGGTAAATTCTAGGAATAACAGTTAACCTTGGGCGCACAAAATTATGATTAAGCCTATGTCTAGTACATTTGAACTTTGTCCACCTTTGTACAGTATGTTGTAAGGAAGTCTGTCAGAAAAATGACCTAGAATGGTGGAATGATAAGCCACCATTAAATTCTTTAAATTATTAGGAGAGTTATGATATATAATTATCCTTTGTGGTAGAGCTAATCAATAGGGCTCACATGGGAGCTGTGAAAATTAGTCATATATTTGTTAGTTTCTTTTTAAAAGTAACTGGATTTGTGTACAATTAAGGTTGATTATATCATTTTAAGTGGGTGTGCTACTTTCTTCTCTGCTTGAAAGCAACAATTTACTGATCTCTCCTTACCTTTTGTTAAGGAAAGTTTTCATTTGTGGGATTTCTTAAAAAAATAAAAGCTATACTAATTTTAGTATTTCCAGTCACAGATACTTTATTTAAATCATTTCTGAATTCGAAGAGTTGATGAAAAATGCAGCCAGCTTACAGAGTTAGAAACCATAGTTATGTATTAAGGAAAGAGGCATATGTTGGGGAACTCATTGAATTAAATATGTTGAAAGCTTCATAATATAAAATGAGTTCTTTCGATGGAATGAAGTTGTGGTGGCGTGGACACTCACTCAGACTCTCTCAGTCCACCCACACAGAATACCTGTCTTCCCCTTTGCTGCCACCAATTGTATTTTTCTTCTGTGGAGATCTTCTCCATCACTGCCTATCTTTTCTGAGGCTTTATCATCTCTAGTGGCGTGCCACAATATTTCACAGAGGCCAAGTTGTAATAAAATAATACTGAAGTTTATTAACAAACATCAAAGTAATCAGTAAACTACTTTCAAGGCTTTCACATTTCTTTCTTCTTAGTTATGTTACCACAATTACATAGACACAATACTTCAGCCCTCAGGCAATCTGCCAAATACTCTCAGCTTAAATCAACTGGCTTACAACCTAAAGCCTAATCAGTCCCTCTCCTGGACTCTACATAGACCCTGTCTGCCCTAAAACCTAAACTACACCTGACCCAATCAGGAACCTAGAGAGCACCCCCCCCCTCAGTGGCGTCCCTCTCCTCAGCCAAAACTCCAACCCTGCCCAGCCAGCTTCTAATTGGCTGGTCACCTGGTGCTCGTTGATTGGCTATCTCTGTCTCCGGGGTTTGCTGTTTCAGGTTTCATCATTCAGGTTTCAAATAGTTGTCCCTAAGGAGGCCACAATGTCACAGGTTGGAATAGGATCTGCAGAGATCCCAGGATATGTCACGTTTAAGAGGCCCCATTGTTGTTGTTTTCAGTTGCCCTCAAGTCTACCATATCTCCTGGCAGCTCTGTGGATGAAAAATCTCCAAGACCCCCAGTCTCCAACTTCTCTGCTCAGGTCCTGTAAATTCTGGCCTCCGTAATTTGAGTCTACTGATCTGGCATGTGGTCTTCCTCTCAGCTGCATTCTACTTTCCTTATTATTATTGTATGGAAACCCATCCCCCCAAAAATGTGTAATAGCTATGCAAAATTATTTTAATTATATATTTGAAGGTCCCATATAATCTAAGGCACTAATACTTTCTTCATAGATTCAGTGTTTCATAATTCAGAACTATTATGCATTTAGCTTGTGTGTAAATCCAGCCCTGCATGAAGACAAATGCTTCCCCCTGTGATTGCACCCTAGCAAAGGGTAGTAAGTGGTATGCTTCCCTGGACATCAGCAACTTTATTTTACTCAACTTATTTAAGTTTATTTCTTCAAGATCTGCAAAAATGAGGGGAAGAACCTTGTGTGGGAACAGCTGGCAGATGGTCTGCTCCCAGACCCATTCCCCAGCTTCCCCTGGATGAAAACACCAGAACCCCAAGGGCAATCCAGAAGTGGGTTGCTCCCCAGCCAGCCTGCATCCAGAAGGCTAACCAAAGACTCCCCCACTTAACTCACAAGACTTAATTGAGGATTTAAATCTCATGCCAGCCCCAAAGCAAGTCTCCTTCCCTTCCTTTTTAGTCACAAGACCGAAAAATCAGTTCCAGAGACTTACCTTCACCCTTTAGGAGGGCACCAAGGTGTTCACCTGGACCTCTGTCTCCTCCACCTATGCCACAGATATGGGACAAGCATCTGCTTAGCCTCTATCCCCCACCAGGCTGGTTAAACAAGCTGAAACCCCTGATTAGAGGTGCTGAAGAAATATCTGATTCCCCTCTTCAGAAAGGTGGGTGCTGTCTGCCCTGTAGAGCTCAGGTCTGAGCTGCACAATATCATCATGTGCTAAGTAAAAACCCATTTATCCAACATAGCCTTTCAGATCTTGTTGTTGTCCCTCCTGTGGGCTCTATTGAGGAGGAAAGGGTCCCTTCCACAGCTCCAAATGTGGCACAGCTACGTCATCAACCATAAGAGTGTAACAAAAGGCCACTTCTCCTGTATGTATCTCACATCATGGATGGCCTGCCGAACCAGGGCTTTGCCCTTTAACAAACCTAAATCATTGTCCCCCAAATGCATAACCAACACATGGGGTGGGGAGAGAACCTTGCTTTTGCCAAACAGCATAGCCAGGAGCCCATGCCATCATAGGCCACATTTTGCCTTCCACTCAATGATAGCCTTATCTGACATCCCCAGCTGGTGGGCCACCCAGAACACCATGCTTTGTCCGCAGATCGAAATACCATGTCTCATCACAGAACATACTGCCTCTGAAACAAATCAAACAAAACATTCTCAATAAGTCAAAGGATGCAAATATGACTGATAAACATGAGACTTCCATCGACCAGTCCTCTGAATATCCTGTTGACCCATGTCTAGGATGGCAACTATGGACGCAGAAAGAGTGTGTGGCAAACTTGACCCCACAAAGACCCAAACAGTCTAGAGCTCTTGACGTCACTGACAAAAACTGAAACTTTGTGAGTGGAAACCTATTGGAACAACCTATTACCTCTTGCTGCTAAGAACTGATCTAAAGCCCTAACTGGACAAAGCAATTTCTCACTGCATGATAGGAACTGCAGCTCTCTACCTTTTCATAATTGGTCTCTCATGAAGGAGTGCATAAATAGCAGGACTGAACGGGATGGCAAAGAAGCATCCTGTAATAAGAGGGCCTTGTTGGATGAATCCCCCTTTGAGATGACTACCAACTCACTTATCTTCAGTGCCCCCCAAAAGGTCATTAATAAGGCTGCATGAAAAGGCACGGCCTCATAAGGAGAAGTATAAATAGTTGGCCAAGTAGTACTGAGACCCTTTAAAATATTAGGTGACAATGGCTTTCATGGATCCATAATTCTTATACCTTCTCTGGACCAACCGTTTAAGACCTAATGTATCCTGAAATCCCCAGAAGTATCATCAGAGGTTCTAGCCCTCAGCCAAAAGGCTATGGCTGAAAGCCTGCCCCTAATGGAAGATACTGCTAGACCGTTACCTTGCAGGAACATACAAAATGGTAAGAATTGTGTTACAGGTATAGGAAGCTGGTCAGCCAGTCCCAACAGTTTTGGAATGTCACAAACTTGTTAACAGCCCTGACATAGCTTTTCTTCATGGAAGGTGCTAATGACAATTTCATAGCCCAAACTACTACTCTCTGCCAAGGCTCCATAGGCATCAGGTCTGGAGAATCCACCATCTCTGGAGCTAGTTGCTTGAATCGCTCCATCTGCATACGAGAAAGAGAATCAGGTATCTCATTATCAATGCCTGGAGTGTGAGAGGCTGTGAAGAGAATGTTATGCATCAAACAATGCAAAGTGAATGCATGGATTAATCTCATAACCCTGGGTGATTTGGAACTCAATGAATTTAGTTCTTGAACAACTGCCATGTTGTCTCACCAGAAACGAACCACAGAGTAGGCCAACTCACTTGTCCATAAACATGCCACAACAAAAATGGGGGAAATTCCAATGTTTCCTTAGTAATACCTGATTTTACCCATTTAACAGGCTACCTGTGAGCACACTATTTACCCCAAAAATAGACTCCAAAGCCTGTTGAATTTATGGCTTCAGAAGAGATCCCTAGATTGGCATCTAGCTTCTTAACCTCTCTCCAAAAGGATACACCATAGACCAGATATGTAGATCCTGGCAGATATCTTGCATCAACCTTATCTTTTGGTGAAGGTGTAAATGCCAGCAATGGCATCACAGAGATCTCTTAAGAAGCCTGACTTGGTTTTCAGCACCCATTCAACAATGTGCTAAACATTCCAAAAAGTGAACACGAGATTGAACATCACACAGAAAGTGCTCGGTCAATGTAAAATTCACTATCAAAACTAAAACGTAACTAAAACTGTGGAGGAGGACTGCCACCCTCCATCATCAAGGCCCCTGGGAGTGGTGAGGCTGGGCAGAACTCGGGAATCACCTTCCCTTGGCATCTGTGGACTGTTTTGCCCTCATGAACTCTATTACTTTTATCTAGGACATTTCTCCCATTCTTTTCTGCACAGCAACTATGGGACTGGGCCAAGATGGGAACGTAATCACAAATAGTCTAATCCTTTCTCCCCCTGTGTTATATTGTTGCTTGAGGTTTTTTTATTGTTATTGGGGATAGTATTTCGCTAGGAACTGCTAGATAGTTTTCTAATTTCACCAGAAAATGGAGCCGGGAACAACCAGGGAGCGGGCATTGAGGTTGTGTGGAGGGAGGGAAGGTACGGAGGCAACAGAGTGAACAAATGTTACAAAAGAAGTAGGGATTGATGTTTGATATCTATCCCTTCTTCAGTTCACTCTATTTCCCAGGATAAATTGGAGAGCGTACCAACCATTCCACAGCCCCTTAATCTGCCCCTTTGCAATGTTAGGTTGGCCAAAGGTAAGACTCACATCATCCACGATCTACTCGTGGATGAACAGGCGAACCTGCCATGCTTTACTGAGACCTGGCTGGGAGAAGCCAGAGCTGCTACATGGGCACAGGCTCTCCCAGCTGGTTATATGGTTAGTGAGCAGATAAGGGAAAGTGGGCAGGGGGGGGGGGCGGCATGGCAATAGTCCATAAAACCAAATTAACCTTGATTAGGAAGCCTGTCTGGAAAACAATCCACATTGAGTGTATTTAACTTAGCCTGAAAACCAGGGATAGTTTGGGGATTCTGCTGGTATACCGGCCACCCCGTTGCCTAACAGACTCCCTAACTGAGCTGACTCAGCTGGTCTCTGAGTTGCTGTTGGAGTCACCCAGAATTTGGTCTTAGGCGACTTCAACATTCCTCTTGAGACCAGTTTATCTGATTTATCTGGAGTGGCTTGGGAGTTCATGGAATCCATGATAAGCATGAACTTATCCCAATTGGTCAACGGGCCTACCCATAGTTCAGGTCATACACTAGATGGGATTTTTAGTATGGAACAGGAGCATCTGTGGGCGGAGGTAATCAAAACCTCCACATTGTCATGGACGGACCACTTTCTGATCAAAATGGAACTAAAAGCTGCTTTTTGTTCCCCCAGGGGTGGCGGACCCTATAGAATGGTCCGCCCTCAAAGGCTTATGGGTCCAATCAGTTTCAATGGTTGGTAACACCGTTGATCCCAACAAAACCTTGGTGAAAATCTGGAACACCGACTTTCCTAAGGCTATCGATGTGATCACCACCGAGCATTCTAGCCCGCTTCTAACCATAAAGGTTCACAGAGGAACTCTGGGAGATGAAGTGGGTAAGACAACGACTAGAGCGCAAGTGGCAGAAAACTCTGCTCTTATCTGACAGAACTCGCCATAGCAGGCTTTGCGTGCAGCGTGGAGATCTTTCTGCTCTGCACGCATTGCGTCTGCAGAGTCCCGTTCAGCAATGCTGTTTAGGGTGGTGGGGGAGCTGACGCAGGTTCCTCCTGCACCAAATCCCCTATTTGATCCAGCAACAGCCTGCTGTGATGCGTTTAACACATACTTTGCAGATAAAATTTCTCGGATAAGAGCCGACTTGGATGCCAACGTTTTACCAGAATCCACAGGTGAGGCATCCATCAACTCCGTTGCTGTCACCTTACTGGATGAGTTTCAATCTGTGAGTACCGAGGACATGGACAAGTTCCTTGGAAGTATGAGGATGACGGCCTGCCCTCTCGATCCTTGTCCATTTTGGCTGGTTGTCTGGGGGGGCATGCATTGAGTGTATTTCTTTGGGATACAGTCAATGTGTCCCTTAGGGAGGGGACCTTACCATCTTGTCTGAAGGAGGTGGCTGTTAAAGCCCCTCCTGAAGAAACCTTCCCTTGACCCCCTGACAGGAACAACTATAGACCAGTGTCCTTGCTACCATTTTTGAGCAAGGAGAGAGTACATAACATATGTGATTAAGGCTCTCCCCTGGCTGCCGATCAGTTTCTGGGCGCTGTACAAGGTGTTGGTTTTAACCTTTAAAGCCCTACATGGCTTGGGTCCATCTTATCTCAGGGACCGCCTCTCCCCATATGAACCCCCCCACACACACACTTCTGTCCTCTGGGAGGGACCTGCTGCAGCCTATGAAAACTAGACTGTTGCAGACCTCCCAGAGGACTTATTCTGCTACCGCTCCCAAGCTATAGAATGGCCTGCCAGATGAGACGCATTTTACTATGTCTCATGACTGCTTTAAAAAAGCTATAAAGACACATCTTTTCTGGCATGCCTTCCCTGAAACTTCTTAACTTCCCGGCTCCGAAATTGGGTTTGATCCTCTGCTTTTCCCCAACTTTGACCCATGGTGTTACTGTCCATGCCACTCTAGGAATAGTGGTTTCATGAGGTTGTATTATGTTTTTAATTGCTCCTTGGTTTTAATTCATTCTTAGTTTAATTTGATTTTAAGAGGTGGAAGGTTAGGTAGCGGGTTATTGAACTGTTAACTTGTGTCTTTTTAATTTGCTGTACCCCACTCCAATTGCCTGGACAGAGGAGCGGGCTATAAATAAAAATTATTATTATTATTATTATTATTATTATTATTTATTACTAACAATTCAAAATTGCCTGGGCGAACTGGCAACAGGCAAAAAGCTGATTAAATATCACATTTTGCCAATTCCTCCCCCAATCTGTATTTCCTCACTTCCCTCACGGTAGTGTCAAAAGAGGTATACTTAAAAGTAGCCAATTCATGTGGAATGGCATCGTTAACAGAGTCTCCCTTGGATAAGAAAGATGATGTATATGCTGGAATTCCCCTGGTGCCTTCTTAGGGACTATCCCCAATGAATAGGGGCACCCTCAAATTTGGAACAAGAGGTCCCCGGAAGGGACCAATCAGCCTACCTTCAGAAACTTCCTTAGCTTTCTTTTGCTTCACTGTCTCTTCCATTTCCCTGACCGATTTTATGTTAGGGGCAAGAAAGGGGTGCTGAATACCACAAAAAGGGATCTTAAAACCATTAGTAGAAGCTTCTAACAAGAACAATGCAGCCTCTCTGAGACGATAACATCTCAAACAGATAGAGAGGGTATCAACATATATCGGGCTAAGTCCTTTTGTGAGAGGGATGGCTGTGCCATCTACCTTTCTTGTGCCCTGGTTCCTTATGTCCCGCTTGTCCCCAATTCTGAAAGGAGTGCTTCCCTCCCCACGATGAGCACTCCTGCTTAAGCCTACAGGGTTTTTGGTTACAGCCAAACTCCCAGCATAACAATTTCTGTTGCTGGTTTATTGGTCCTGAACCATGAAAGGAAGACAAAAATAGGCATTTTCTGGACCAGATGTCCACTATGCAATCACTTCCCTTGTGTAAGCATTCCCTGTAAATGCATCATATCCCACCGTAGTGTGGGGTAAATAGCAGCTTGTATATGGAAAGCCTCATCATAGAGCAACCATGCTGTTCCCGAATAAACTATGTAATCTCTATGTATAATGTCTGTATATTGAAATAGGGAGGCAGCCCCAATGGGCTGTACTCTTGCTATAAAACCTGCACAGATCAAGAAGCATGAAAGCCAGTTGGACCAATTTCTCTTTATTCTCTTTTTCAACTTTTCTTTTTCCTTGGCATCAAGATGGTCCTTCTCCTCCTTATCTAACTCCCAATGCATCAGTGTAAATACATCAATATATTCACCCCTTATTATCTTATCCCACATAGCTTGTGATAAATGATCGCCTAGGCAAAGGGTGATATCACCAATTGGTATCTCAGATGAAGAGCCTAACTCATATCCTGTGGGATAAGACACATGTTGACCACTCATGCCTTGCCATTGCATTGAATTAGGCAATGAAGCAAAATTTGGTGTTGTGTGTGGGGTGGGCTATCACCAAACCTCTCCAAATGGAGAAGCTGTCACCCCTGTAACCATAAGAGTTCCAGGTATGGGGTTAGGCTGTGATGAAACCTGCAGCTGGCCTGGACCCCATGGCCAAGTGATTGGTGATGAAAGAAACCATGGATCAAAAGCCTCACCTGTGAAATGTCTGGGAGGTGATCATCCACTGCAGCTCAATGACCCTCTGGGGGCTCCGGCCTGGATGACTCCTGATACATTGACTGACAAGAACCCTCATCTTGGGCTTGTAATTGTTGTAGGGTGGCAAGATGAGAGCAAACTTGGTTAAATATCCTCTTTTGTTCAGACATCCTAGCTGACTTATGCCCTGAAGGTGCAGCTGGAACATGTCTCACCCTTTCAGATTCCAAAGCCTGCAACCTGGATCCTACGGAATCCCAATGAATCTCTTCATCACTATCCTCCTCAGCATCCACCAACTGACCCCTGGGGGGGGGGTCTTTGGAAGGCAGGGCCCTTGTCCTTACGTCCCCCTATTCCTTTCTTTTGAGCCATTAACAATGTCAAGGATGATGGGAGTTGCAGCTTGTCTTATACTTGCTTTAACTCACCACCTTGTTGTGCAGCGGAACAGACCAGCTTTGATCTGTGGTTGTTGCTTCTTCCAAGCATGCAGAGCTTCTGAGATTAGGCTGAAGACCTTGACATACTCTTTCAGCCTTCTCACTCCTCTCTCAGAGATGTCTTCAAACGTCTCCTTGGATCTGGTAGCTATTGTATCTTCTCTTTCCCAAGATTCCAGGCAACACAGTAGACTTGTACAAAAGATCTACTTTATTTTACTATATACACTAAATGCCCTTCACCATACAATCTTTGCTATATAACTCTATACAATGCTCAGTTCAACTATTCTCTACTATACTCCACACTACTCCACAAAACATTGGTATACAGTGTCATCATTTATAGTCACTTGTGGGTGTTTTACACATTCTGATTGGTTCACAATGTTCATCCCATACTTAAGTCCAACCCAAGTGTTTCATCATACTGTCTTGTACCTTAATTGGTTCTCAAGTGTTGCCAATATGTATCTTGTCATTTATCCTTGGCATATGTCCTTGGCTTCCAGGACTTCTAAATTACATTATCCTTTTCACCTGTGTAACTTCTCAATTGCTTTTGCTTAGTCATTTTGACTTTCACATACATATTTGATTTCTACTGTATATCCAATGTTGCATTTTCCTTAACAATCCCCTCCGAAATAAAATGTATGTGTCTTACAATGTCATTCCAACCAATTGTGTCAGTCTTTCATGTTTTTCTACAGTCAATGCTTTTGTGAACAAATCTGCTATGTTATGTTGTGTTTCAATATATCTCAATTCTATTTTTCCTTTTTGAACCATGTCTCGTACATTCTGGTATCTTATGCCCACATATTTCATTCGGTTTTTCAAACTCTCAGCTTCAGCCATTGCTATACACGATTGTGAATCTTCTAGTATTTCCACTGGCATTTTGAACTTTTCATTTAAATCATTTAACAATTGTACAATCCACTGTACCTCATTTACTATCTCATTTAATGCTGCGAATTCTGCTTCACTCGTACTTAATGCTATGTTAGTTTGTTTTCTACTTCTCCAAACTATTGGACTTTCACTATATTTAATTATCATTCCTGTAACTGACTTTTTGTCTCCCAATTCTGATGCAAAAGAACTATCTACAAAACATTCTAAATCAGCATTACTTCTTCTGATTATCAATTTCTTATCTAAAGTTTCTTTTAAATATCTTAACAAATGTTTTACTGCTGTCCAGTCTTCAACTCTTGGATCATTTACTCTTCTTGATAATACATTTACTGCATATGAAATGTCTGGTCTGGTGTGACAAGAAATGAATTGTAGAGATCCTACTATACTTCTGAATAAAGTCTTGTCCTCAAATAGTCTAGATGTTTCCTCAGACACAAAACCTATTGTCATGGGAGTTTTTACAATTTTTGCATTTTGCAATCCACACTTTTCAATTAATCTTTCTATCCTCTTTCTCTGATTTAACACATAATGTCCATCTTTTGTCCATTCAACATCAATTCCTAAATAAGTCTTTAACAAACCTAAATCCTTCAAAACAAACTTTTTAGACAATTCTTCTTTTACAGACTCAATTTCCTGTTTTGTTTTTGCTGCTACACACAAATCATCAACATAAATCACTAACATTATGTTTCCTTTTGTATAAACACAAGCATCTGCTACACTTCTTTTATATCCTAGCTTTTCAAGTTCATCATTAATACACAAATTCCATGCTCTGGCACTCTGATTTAGACCATATGGAGCTTTCTTCAATTTGTAGACTTTTTGACTACTTTGTTTTTCAAAACCTTCTGGCTGTTCCATAAAAATTTCTTCATTCACACTAGCATTTAAATATGCTGTTTCAAAATCAAAATGTTCTACAACTAGATTTCTTTTTGCAGCAATGGCTAGAACCATTCTCAAACTCTCTGGTTTAGCAGTTGGTGAATAAGTTTTATCATAGTTTTCAAACTGCTGTTGTGCAAAACCTTTTGCTACCAACCTTGCTTTATACTTAATACTTCCATCTGACATGTCTTTCTTTTTGTATACCCATCTACAACCGATAACTTTCTTGTCTTTGGGTCTATCTACAATTTCAAAAACATTTTTATTTACCAGGCAATCAAACTCACTATCCATTGCATCAAGCCATCTTTCCTGTTCTTCTCTAGGAACATTTTCTAAATCCTCATAACTTTCAGGTTCTTCCATCACTAAAAAAGCTCTTGCTTTTGTTACAATAAATCTATCTGGTGGCTTTCTGGTTCTATGACTACGCCTTGGTACAAATTCTGTTGTTCTGTCTTTTTCTTCTTCACTTTCTGTACTAGAAATTGTAGTTCTGCGGCTAAATCTTTTATCTTCAGTCATGCGAGTAGTTGTAGGCCTAGACTGATTCTCATCATCAGAAATACTAACATCACTGCTAGTAGATGCTTCTGGCTTAACTGAAACCCCTCCATTTCCTGAAGTTGGTTCAGTTTGTTTTTCTGTCTCATTTGAACTTCCTAACCTCACAAACACTTCTTTATTGGCATGCAATTTCTCCCAACCAGCATGTCTCTCGAAATTTACAGACCTAGAATACTGTACTTGATTTCCATGTAAATGAAATTTGTAGCTATTTCCTGAATACCCCAAAAACATTAGTCTTTTACTTTTGGGTTCACCTTTTCTCCTAAAACAAGCAGGTGTGTAAACATAAGCAAATTGACCAAAAACTCTTAAGTATTTGTAATTTGGAACTCTGCCATACAATACTCTATAGGGAATGTCTTCTATTTCTGAATGATACAGTCTGTTGCTAATGTGTACTGCTGTTAAGGTTGCTTCTGCCCAAAAACTATCTTTCACCCCGGCATCAGCCATCAAACAAGCAGTTATTCTTTTTATGTCCTGTATCTTTTTCTCTGCTAGCCCGTCCTCATTAGCGCACCCGGGATTTGTAGTTTCATGCGTTATTCCCTCTTTTTGAAACTAGTTATACAATTGATTTGACAAAAATTCTCCTCCTCTATCTGTAACAATAGTGCCAACTCTGCTATCAAACTTTCTTTCCACCATTCTCACCCAATCTTTTAAGCTTTGCCCAGCGTCAGATTTGTTTTTCAGTATTCTTACAAATGTAAATCTTGTAAATCTGTCAACAATTACTAGAAAATACTTGCTTCTTCCTAAGGATAGACAATTAGCTTGGGCAACATCTGCATGTACAAATTGAAATGGCCTTTGAGCAATTCTTTTTGTCTTTTTGGCCACTGGAAATGCTTTAACTTTTACTTGTTGACATACAGTACAATCCAAATGATTTTTGCAATCTGCAACTTTTAAATCTGGACATACTCTAATTAAATTCATTAAACACTTAAAACTGGCATGGCCAAATTTTTTGTGGAGCTCATGTATGCAGTCTTTGTGCAATGGAACATTGTTTATGTTATTTGCACTTTCAACCTTGTAGCTATCAATATTGTCCTCCAAGAAATAAAGTTTATCTTTTTTCACGCCTATGCCACACAATTCCCCATTTCGCTTTATCTTACACAAGTTCCCTTCAAAAGTGACTGTGTAGTCTCTGTCTGTTAGTTTGCTAACTGATAACAAATTATTTTCTAACTCCTTCACATGTAAAACATCAGTAAAGCTTTCTTTTAGCCCGGGAATGTAAACTGTTCCCATTTGTTTTACAGTGCTAACTTCATTCCCATCAGCCATGACTACAGAATTTATATTAGCTGGCCTTCTATTTCTTATTAAATCAATACTGTTGGACATAATATTTGTTGCCCCCGAGTCAATAAGCCACAATGAATTATTACTTTGTTTTTCCTTAATCATTGTTGCAAACCCCTTTTTGTTACCACTGTCCTTCACAAATGGCGGTTTGGAATGTCTTTGATACTGTCTCGGTTGCCATCTGCTCTCTCCTTGCTTGCTTCTCTCAGCAGCCAATTGTTTACAATGTCTCTGCAAATGACCAATCTTCTTACAATAAAAACACCTCCGTTGCTCCGTCGTAGAAGCTGCTTCTTCCTGCTTTCTCACGTCTGGTGTTGTTTGTTGTTTCGGCACTGTCTTTAAACTTGCGGAGTCTCCCTGTTCAGATTTTCTCCTCTGATTCTCCTCCAGTATTCTAGCCACAATTAAGTCTCTATTTAATTCAGTCTCTGGCAGATTTTGCAAACTGTTTGTAATGTTGTTCCAAGATGAATCCAGCAACTCCAATAAAATATAACACTGCTGCTCTTTGCTGATCTGCACTCCCCTCAATTCGGCTTGTATAAACAAATCTTGCATCGTTTTCAAATGCTTTATAACACACTACCCTTTGGACATCTTTTCCCTGTAAATTCTTTTGGACCATAACATTTTAGCAAAGGCAGTACTAGGAGTGTGTAGTCTTTCCAAGGTCTCCCACACTTCTTTGGCGGAACCTTTATCTCTTACATCATTAATCATGTCCTCCTCAAGCATGAGGTAAAGACAGGCTTTCGCTTTGTTATCTCTCTCTCTTTCTGCTTCATCGGCATCGGCTGCAAGCCCTCTTTCAACTGTCGTCCACAAACTTTCCTTAATCAGTAGAGACTGAGCATATATTTTCCAGGTAGAGTAGTTACTGCTATTTAGCTTGCTAAATTTCAAGATTTCCATCTTACTTTGTGCAGTGACTCAATTTGACACAGTCCTTCTGAGTTTGCACAGCTGCCTCGTCTGGGCTTAAAACAAACACAAAAACTTTTTACTTACGAAGCTTGTCAGTGCAACGTAAACAGCTTGCTCTGTTCAACTTCTGTGGATGCTGGGTGCTCTAGTAACTGGTAACTGGTATCTGGGCTACTGGGTTGCTGGGCCCATAACCCTTGTCAAGGATGATGGGAGTTGCAGCTTGTCTTATACTTGCTTTAACTCACCACCTTGTTGTGCAGCGGAACAGACCAGCTTTGATCTGTGGTTGTTGCTTCTTCCAAGCATGCAGAGCTTCTGAGATTAGGCTGAAGACCTTGACATACCCTTTCAGCCTTCTCACTCCTCTCTCAGAGATGTCTTCAAACGTCTCCTTGGATCTGGTAGCTATTGTATCTTCTCTTTCCCAAGATTCCAGGCAACACAGTAGACTTGTACAAAAGATCTACTTTATTTTACTATATACACTAAATGCCCTTCACCATACAATCTTTGCTATATAACTCTATACAATGCTCAGTTCAACTATTCTCTACTATACTCCACACTACTCCACAAAACATTGGTATACAGTGTCATCATTTATAGTCACTTGTGGGTGTTTTACACATTTTGATTGGTTCACAATGTTCATCCCATACTTCCAACCCAAGTGTTTCATCATACTGTCTTGTACCTTAATTGACTCTCAAGTGTTGCCAATATGTATCTTGTCATTTATCCTTGGCATATGTCCTTGGCTTCCAGGACTTCTAAATTACATTATCATTTTCACCTGTGTAACTTCTCAATTGCTTTTGCTTAGTCATTTTGACTTTCACATACATATTTGATTTCTACTGTATATCCCATGTTGCATTTTCCTTAACAAACAATTCCTTTCACTTAGCAAATGATGGCTCCTAATATAAGGATGTGATCTGAAACCAAAGGCTTTACAGAGCAGAACATACTTGAACAATCTAATGCACCACCCACCCCAACACTAATGAATGTATGTGCTTGTGTCACCAGCCACCCTTTGCATTTCATGGCAGACTCCCATCCAAATACCATCTGGAGCGAAACTGGCTAAGCAAAAATAAAATAAAATAAAATAACTCAAAATGGCTGATTAACATGTGGTATGTGGGGCTGGGGTCCCCTGAAGTTGTATGCAGCCCTTACAGAACCACAGGCATCCTCTCTACAAGGCTGACAACACAGCAATACAAAATGGCTGAAATAATGGCTGCCAAACCTCAACAAAATGGCTGCCACACTTATCAATAAATGACAGTAGCCAGCATAGAAAGCTTTTATGTAGTGAATTAAACACTGGCTGCCATCCAGCCAACCCAGCTTAGCATGAAACAATTTATTTCAAAATGACTGGTTATGGATTGTTATGCCAAGCTGGGGCCCTCTGCAGTTGTTGGACATCCTTCACTGAGCCATAGGCCTCCCCCCAGCAAGGCAGAAAATGCAGCTATTAAAAATGGTTGCCAATACAAAATAGCTGCCAAGCCTCAAACAAAATGGCTACCACAATTATTAATGGCAGGGGGGGGGAGTAGCCAGCATAGAAGTTGAAGGGGATACTCTCTACCTCCCCCAGAGGCCCCCATGACCCAAACACTCCATGGAGGCACAACCGATGGGTGCTGTGAGGAAGGACCCATGCCCTCTCCCCAGCTACACAACTTAGCCTCCAGAGAGCCACTTGCAGCCCAATCTCTCCTGATCATGGGTGTGGATGTCCTGCCAGTATCCCTCAAAGCTGACTATAGGAAGCCTCCAGCAGAGTGAAAGGGACCCCTCCATGCTCTTGGCCCACCACCGCTGGAGTGGGGGCTTCCAAAGCCAGCAGGCAGCTGCTTGTCTCACCACCAGCTTTGCACAATCAAGCCAGCTGACTCCCCATTGACCTGCCCCGAAGCAAGCCGGCTCCCATTCTCTCCCAGCTGAAGCTCCCCTGATGGCCAAGTGCAACAGGCTGGAGCAGGCAAGGATCTTCCTGTAGCAGCATTTCAGCCAGACTGGAAAGGAATGGGCAGACAAGCCCCAATTAATCAATCAAATCAGATCAAAATATTTTTGCACTGTTTTCATCTCTGCAATGCCCCTCCCCCATTTTTTGAAGACTAGACAGAAATGCACACTGTTTTTCCAGCAGAGGCACAATGAAGATTTATAAAAAGCTATTACTGTGTTGGGTAGATTTATTTTCTTGTTTTCTTTCTGATAAGTTTCCTCTCCTCCTATGTGAATCTGCTCATCTCTTCTGCTCACTATTGTTTTTTGATCTGAGCCTGATGGCATCACAGGAGAGAGTGAATGTTCTGTATTGCAGTTTCTTATATATGAAACCACCAGACCAACAATATTATATTGTCTCCTTCCTGCTCTGTGTTCTGCTGGCATTTAAATAAATTTATTTTTCAATAAGACTTTTGGATTTATTGCTATTGACATTGTGAAGAGTATTTTAATTCTGTTACTTTTTGTTTGCTCTTATCTCCTTCGTATGTTCTTATACTTTCTGCTAATGTGCATCTAACTTCTACCTGTGACATCTCTAGTCACTTCTGGTTCAGTAAGCAGACACTGCTGGGATTCTTTTGCTCCAGTGTGCATAGGTTGCTTTGAACAACAGGTCTCTAGCTATATGAGACTTGTGTCAGGATAATGAGTTTTGCCCTTGGAAGAAGTAAATGCTTGAGGACAACGTACAATGTAATCATGTATTATTTTCTTCTACTTGGATAAACTATAATTATTTTGATTAGAAGAAGCATCCTGCAAAAATAAGATTACTTAGAATGTCTGAAGACTTTGTACAGACAAGCATTGTAAAAAAATTTGTTATGAAAGCTGAAACAAATAAATGTCAGAGAGCTACAACCTGCCTTCTGCAACAAACAAAAAAATCTGTCAGGCATTGCCATGCTTGAACTAGAAACATTGTCCCCTTGTACTCCCATTGCAGCTGGTCATAAAAGGGAATTGTATATAATTCTCATTGGGATATTCTTGCTACAGCATATCATTTTCCACAATCTATCATTCTACTGAACCTTATACTAGAGGGCAAATTTAGTGCCACTGGGTGATACAAAACTTGCAACCTGTCACTGAAAAGTATTAACTATTAGCAAAGGCAAAAATTGTGTTTAATATTTTCCTTTTATTCATTCATGCAGTAATGCATTAACCAAAGCTGTGTTCAGGACTGACCAGGGAGTGCTAGTTAAAGGTTTTGGTGATGGAGTGCAGTCGTAGTGGGCACCATATTAGATAACATGATTTCCTTGAACTTCATCTACATTAAAAAGGTAGATGAAGAATGGCTTTTTGCAAAGGAGACATCCCTTCCAAAGGAAAGCCCAAAGAGAGATAATAAAGAACAGGTGTGAAAGTTTAGCAGTATCTAAAATTAGTCCATTTTCCCAAATGGGTGCAATCCAGATCTGTCAGATTATCCTTGATTCCACCCTTAATTCTCCATCTCCGCCCTTCATGGCCATTGCTACAGTGTGAATGCAAAGATGCATTACACAGAAAAGATTTGCAAAATTGCTCCCCCTCCACATAACTGGCTAGCATGTTAGTTTCATGATGCTGTGGTACATCTACACTGTTTGCCTCTCTTAGGATTGCTGTGTGTATCCTTCATATTCAGTGATATCTATTAATCAGCTAAAATATATTAATCTGCTGGTTACAGTTTGGTGTTGTAGTAGATACTAATACCTGTATGTTAAGTGCATCAACACATTGATTAATTAGTGACAATATACAAAGGTTTTAAAATGTATTGTATGTAGTAAACTATTTTGGCATAAGCTATTAAATACTGTTTGTTTTTTTAAAAAAGAAAACTCTTGGAGGAAATCTGTTTTGCACTGGGAAACTATACAAATCAAACTATGAGAAAGATTTCATCACTATCCTGAAAATTATATTTTAGAACCAAAACCTCTGTAAAACCAGTGGCAGCATAAGTACATTTAAAAGGCAGATGAAGAACAACAGCAATTTGGTTTTTAAAATAAGGTCATATTCAACCATGATGTTTTTATCTCCAATAACATTGACATTATCATGTTATAATTAAACCACTGTCATATCTTACTTTATACAGCAAATAAGTTTCCATGTTTCCATTTCTCTGAAGATGCCAGCCACAGATGCAGGTGAAACATCAGGAATAAACTCTTCTAGGACATGGCCACATAGCCCAAAAAACTCACAAAAAGCTATGGATGATGGCCATGAAAGCTTTCGACATCACAAGTTTCGATATCATTGCAATTAAATTGCATGTGAGCTGAAATACTGACACTGATTACCAAACAGTAACATTTCAATGTAGTTTTGCAAAATACAATGGGGTATAAACTTATGCATTGTAAATGCTGAGAGTATAATTGTATAGACTTTTGCCAGCTATCATGGGTTGATGAAGACTAGAGAAGATACTATGATTTATCTGTTTTCTTAAAGTGGCTCAAATCACTTAAGAAAACAGTTGATAGAGAAAGGATATAGTAATCTGAAACCAATCAATTCCAGTGCATAAGAAGATTCCATATGTTTTACCTGTGCAGTGGTATTGAACTGGTGATTGGAAGTTAAAAAGAAAGTTGTATGCTTCACTTGGACTGATACAGAATTTTTATGTAGTGCCCACTACATAACCTTTGACATTTGTCAAAGACCAAACAAGCCAAATAAATAAAGGTCCAACAATGTAGTTCTTCTGAAGAAAGTAGAAGGCATCATTGCTTCTGCTCCTAGCAAATCAATTCAAACAAATAAACACCCCACTCAGACTGTCTACCATTAGCCTTAGATGCTCAAGAAGAGCATCTTGAAGAGCATTGCTATCTGACTGTTGCCCTTGTAAGCCAGTTTAATAATATAGCAGGCAAGGTCTCTCTCATACCTTGTGCTTACTATAAAAGCCCATATGTGCAACATCAGCCCTTCCTGCATTGTTAAAAGAGACAGGCAAATATCCACACAATGTTTAAGCTGAAGATAGCAGTTTGGGAACATTGGGGAAACCATATTGGTGATGCTATTATTTATCAATGTGTATATATTACAGATGTACTAATTAAACTATTTTCTTTGTGGCATTGTCGTTTCCATGTCTGGGAAGTATGGGAGAAATTATGTAAAATACTGCACAAGTGGCAATTATGGGCCTCATTCCCACTACCTTTTAAACCAAATTGCAAATTGGTTTGAACTGGTTCAAATGACCTGGTTTCCACTTAATCCAAATCGCTGAAGTGATTCCGAGAGGGAGGCCATGCTCCAGACCCATTTAACCCACATCTTTTTGATGCTTTTTTCCCCCAGCTTCTTTTTTGATAAATTGATTCCACATGAGTGTGAACCATAAGCGGATTGGAATCGATTCAAATTTCCCCTTCATCTGGCTGGAATGGATAGGAACCATAAGTGGTTTATTTTGATGCCAGAAAATGACAGAAAACATGATCAGGGCAAGTGTAGTGTAAACCACGATCCAATGTCAAATCAATCCATCAATTCGGATCGTATACCAATGGAAATGAGGCCATGAACTTTCCTCAGATATTCTCTTTGTGTCATTGTTATTCTGTGTTGATGAAGGAAGCTTTCAGTACACAATTTCCTCAATTATATATAGGTCCCATCCCTTTTCTTTCCCTTATCCCTCTAGACTAACAGATTATGTCATAGCTCTGTCTGTCTGTATTCAGCTTGTTTGTGGCATCCAGTTATCTAGTCCTTTTTATACACTTCAATATAGTCAATATAATCAGATCAGAGCTTTAGTCCAAATGTTAATGAAAACTTGCTAACAGGTTTAGCCTATACAAACTGAGATAAGTGGAATTAGTCCTGTTCTTGCATAATGTCAATTTATGCATAAATTATGTTCCACTCTTGTTTTCTGAACTTTTCATTCATTTTTGTCTCAGTGTGACACAGCTGACTGTTACAGCAGTGTTGTACTTTTCAAGGTCCATCTTAGTTTTTTCTTAATACAATTCATTTTATCCACTGAATGCCATAAAATTCAATGTATAGCTTGCATTATGTTAAAAACATACCAGAAATCAGAAAAGGTAATGAAATTGCCTCAATAAATTTGCCCAATTAAATAGCTATTTTAAAACTATCGCATTTACACACAATTTATCCTATTCTTAAGATAATTCCATCTTCACATAGAAAAAATGTGGTTGTTGTTGTGTTTTTATCTCAGAAAACATTATTAGGGGAGGGAGACAAAGGCACAGAAAACACATGTGGGTTTCATGCATTTTCTCCACCAAAATATTTAAAACCTATGGTGAAAATTACAGACCTTTTTACATTATTGTTTCTTTAATTTAGCACTTTCTTTTTACAGAGTATCACAATGTCGCCTGTCTCATCATGATGAAAAATGTGAATATTACTTAGATGCCTACTTTGAGGGATATGGTGTTTTTCAGGAACAGGATAATGTAGTTTTAAATAACTGTTTTTGTGTTAAGCCCACCACAGTCTAGCATTTCTAATGTTAGGAATTTCTTCCTGTGAATGTACAAATGAAACAGGGGAATGTGCTTGCAAAGAAGTGTTTTTGTACTGTGGAGTACAAAAAATGTTTGGAGGATAATGATCTAAATTTCTCCCTTTGTTCTCCCCATCTCAGAAGGGAGTGTTGGATTGTATTCTTTGTCTCTCTGCTCTGTGGAGAATGAGATATTTCACCTAGCTCATCTCTTACAGGGAATGTGAACCACTCCTGACAAACTCCCAAAGAATGAGAAGTGCGAGAATCACCAGAGAATTTTTGGTCAAATTACAGTGCTAATGCTATTTAGTGTGTTATGTCAAGCTACTTGGTGGCATGTGTAACTTGTATAGAGTTTTTATTGTACCAGCTAGCAAAATCCAAAACAAGCTTGCATGAGCTGGCCTACTCACATATAAACCCCATTAAGCACAATGGGACTTATTTTCCACCTAGGACAAGATGCCCAATCCTATGTCCATGCATATATAAAAAAAGTATGTTGGCTATATAGTGGGGAGGGGGAGCAGATAAGAAAGAAAAAGAAACCACAGCCAAGCTCTCTACTTTTGTTGCCTAAAGAGAAGTGATTCAGAAAATGTGGCCCACATGTGGCCTTGGAAAATGATAAGAGCAATGATTTTGAAATAAATTTGTGAGGGAAGGCCGAAAGAGGATTCCACCACCCCCTTTCACTGGATGTCTCATTACACAGATTAATGGGTGCAAGTCTGTGGAACTAAATGTTTATTTCTAAATAGACTTTTCCTCTGTGGTATGGGTTACATATATTCCATTCTACTGGAATGGATCAGTTTTCTTAGTCCAAAGAAGTCTACTTGAGAGTATAGTAAATGTTCAGCTCTTATTACTATCACCACCACCACCACCAGATAGAAAAAGGTTGATTGGAAGCCTTCTGAATTTGCTGCCTGTGCTTTCTCCAAACTAATTCAATGACTTTAATTTCTGAATTGATTATTCAGTCTTTTAACTCTGAAAAGGCATTGATAAAATGAATTTTTGTACTGTGCTGCTTTTCCCTATGTCTTCTGAGTACACGAGACATGTGAAACCATTGTTCTGGGAATACTCTGTTGATATATCTTTTTTTGTGCAATTTCTTGAGTCCAGTATATAGGATACTTCCCCTCCCTCCAAAGATTAAAAACAAAACAAAACAGCATTTTGAAATATTTTAAATTAGAATGTTCAGTGTATCTTTCATATTTAAAATATGTTGGTATACATTTTTTTTTGTATATCATTTGGGGGGGGCAGGGGAGTCAGACCATACTGCTATACCATTCTCTAGGTCTCTATTTCTGTCTGTCTCTCTTTTTTACACACACACAAGCATGTGTGTGTGTGTATGAAATGTAGAATGGTAATTCTATTGCTTTTCAGAAAAATAAGAGCCAGAAGTTACATCTTCAAAAATTGCACCTATAAAAACAATTAATTGATTCAGGAGCCCTCTAACAAAAACTGCCAACTAGCTAATTTTTAAAAGTAGCTTTCAAGCTCTGTTTCAACATTCAACATTTTTTTTTAAAAAAAAGCCAAAATCATTCTTTGTTCCTTTAGACCATCTAGGTGCATTGTTGACAAAACATTCCATTCCTGTGTATTTGGTGTTCTCCACTCTTTTCTTTTTTCTAGACCTGATATGTAGTGGTTTTTAAATTTTAATGCAATTTTTGCAATATCATGTGCAATATGACAAAGTGCTATTGAGATTTTAATTGCATTTACTGCTTTCAGATTCTTCCTTTTGTTGTCTTCAGTTGAGCATAGCAACAGGCTGACAGATGAATAGTCTGTTAATTATATCTTGAATAGCTTTTCATAGTTGCCTCTTATGGACAGTTTCCATCCCTGATGGTTTAGAACTGAAGTAACCAGTAATAGTCAAGTAAAAGAGATAATTCAATGAGTGATTAACCTGCAATTTATCCATAATAACACAAGAAAGCAATACATGAAGATAGGCTGGCAGCAGGTAGCATTTGATTAACATGAGAGAAATAATGTGGTGCAGAAAGATGCGTAGAGAACCAGCACGGTATAGTAGTTTGAGTGTTGGACTAAAACTGTAGAGACCAGGGTTTGAATACCCACTTGGTGATGGAAATTTCCTGGGTGACCTTGAGAAGTCACACTCTCTCAGCCTCAGAGGAAAGCAAAGGCAACCCCCCCTCTGAACAAATCTTGCCAAGAAAAACTCATGATAGGTTACTGTAAATTGGAAATGACTTGAAAGCATACTACAACAACAAAAACAACAATGCTGGACTGGAATATCTGGAATATAACAATGAAACACACTGTGTAACCTTGAACCGAACACCCAATGTTGTTATGAAGTAAAAAGGAAGGGACACCATATTGAAGGAAAAGCATGATATAAATATAACATATCCACAACGAGCAATATTACAAAGAATGATTCTGCCAAAAAGTGTGACATTAATTTACTAACTAGGGAAGAAATCACTCCTCCCTCACACAAACATGCTGGTTGTTGTTGTTGTTGTTGTTGTTTATTTTTCTGATTTCTCAGCATATTTAAAACAGTGCATTGTTAAACATCTAAAACCTCTTCATCAGCTATGGAAAACCTTCAGAGCCCTTGGGTCTCCTTTGCATGAAACATCATTTGGGTGTTTCCAGTCATATTTTTAGAAGAAAGAAGTAAAAACAATAAAATCTTTTATGATTTATTAAACTATTTAAGTTTTTTTATATATAAAAGGGTTGTTTGACCTACCCTATATTTTTAACAGGTCTACTTCAGTCATTGTCCTTTACTCAGAGTGACATTTAACAGCATGACTCTCGAATAATGTGGGCTGCTGGAGGGAATGATTCATTCACTTTGTAAAAGTATGTTTTGTTCTGTAGAAATTTGACTGGTGTCCACTTTTAACTACACATCCTCTGAAATCTTGTCTTTAAATATGTCTGCAGACTACTGCTGTCTTTTTATAGGCTCAAAACAATTTGGAACATGATTGGAAATAGAGCTCAAGCATTGTACAGGAGATACTGTCCAAGAACCTAAATTGCCCTGGTGGAGCATAAGTCTCTACATAGCTGCTGCTTCTCCTGCACATTAACAGCTGTGTGTAGTTTTTTGTGGAGCTTTTGGGCTATGTGGCCATGTTCTAGAAGAATTCCTTTCTGACGTTTCACCAGCATCTGTGGTTGGCATCTTCCAGAGAATGATAGCCTGGAAAAGGATTGGATATATATATCCTGTGTGACCCTGGGAAGGAAGGAGTAATTTGCAAATGTGTTGTTCTTTTGCTAATGACAGTCCTCAGGGTGGGAGGATATGCAAACAAGGATTAATGTTTGCTAACTGGTGCTCATTGTCTGTTGGGAATCTCCTGCCCTTAGGCTGTTGCTCATTTGCATAGGTTGAGTCTTGACCTTGCTGTCCTTCAGGACTGGTAGCCAAGCCTTGTTTACTCTCAGGGTTTCCTCTTTCCTGTTGAAATTGTCCAGGTGTTTATGGATTTCAATGGCCTCCCTGTGCATTCTGACATGGTAGTTGTTGGCATGGTCCAGAATTTCAGTGCTTTCAAACAGCATTTTATGCCCAGGATGGTTTATAGCATGTTCTGCTACTTCTGATTTTTCCAGTTGACCCAGTCTGCAGTGTCTCTCATGATCCTTGATTCTTGTCTGCACACTGCGTTTGGTGGTCCCTATGTAGACCTGTCCACAGCTGCATGGAATGAAGTAGACTCCTGCAGCGGTGAGAGGGTCTCTCTTGTCCTTGGCTGAGTGAAGCATTTGCTGGATTTTCTTAGTTGGTTTGTAAACTGTTTCAAGGTTGTGTTTCTTCACCACTTTCCCTATTCTGTCCGTGACTCCTTTGATGTATGGTAAAAATATCTTCCTTTTGGGTGGTTGCTTGTCTTGAGTCTTCTGGGTTTTTCTGGCCTGGCAGTCCTTCTGATGTCTGCGCTGGAGTAACCATTGGCCTGTAGAGCCCAGTCCAGGTGTTTTTCAGTTCATCTTCCAAGAAGTGGGGTTCACAGATCCATTTTGCCCTGTCTACCAGTGTTTTTATTGTGCTTCTTTTTTGTCCTGGGTGATGATTGAAGTTCTTGTGTAGGCATCTGTTCATATGTGTAGATTTTCTGTATACTGTGTGGCCCAAACGTTGGTTTGGTTTGCGAATGACTAGAAGATTCAAGAATGGTAGTGTTCCATCCTTTTCTTTTTCCATTGTGAATTGGATGTTAGGATGGATGTTGTTCAAATGGTTCAGAAATATAGCCAGATCTTCTTCTCCATGACTCCAAATGATGAAAGTGTCGTCCACATATCAGAACAATGTTGTGGGCTTTTTTGGTGCTGTTTCCAGGGCTTGTTTTTCAAAGTGCTCGATGTAAAAGTTTGCTATCACAGGGCTCAGAGGGCTCCCCATTGTTACCCCATCTCTCTGCTCATAGAATCCATTGTCCCACTGGAAATAGCTTGTGGTGAGGCACTGTGATAGCAAACTTTTACATGGAACACTTTGAAAAACAAGCCTCTGTCCCCATTGGTGTCATGGCCTTGAAAAGATATTACTAGACACCTCTTTCCAAAAGAAACAAAAGTGTATATACAGGCATGAACACCCATCATACCTGCCTATTTTACTGGAAGGATTAGGGCCACTTTTTCTGTATAAAACTGTCCAGAAGGCTGCTATGTCTGTCCAGTTCAGCTGATGCTTTGGTAGGATGGTTTTAACTAGAGCTATAATTTTTATTTTTATTTTGCCATTTTTCATATCCTCGTTAAGAAAGGTATCTTTTATTGAAACTTCCCATGTAGAGGGGAATGTGAGCAGCTGCAAGATTTTTCTTCCTTTCACAACACAAAAGAGAAAAAAATAGCAAACCTCCTTTAAAAAAAAATTGAGATGGCTTCTATACAAAAGCATTGTTTTGTGTGTCACTTTGCTCCCCCCTTACAAGGTTAAAGAGAAATATAATTTCTTCAGAAAACAACTGGTTTTAGTGATAACAAAATTTTCTTTAAAATTCCTGAAATGTCAAATAGTAATTGATAATAATATCAATAATAATAATAAAATTTATTTATAGCCCACTCCTCTGTCAACCAATCGGAGTGGGTTACAACAATTAAAAAGATACAAAGATACAAATTGAAATTGTAAGGGGTAAAAAAAACTATGAATCTTTGTAGGTGTGGAGGAAACATTACCTTCTCTCATATAAGAACAAACTAGGCAAAGATTTACACTGTGTCCTTACCATCCACAGGGGTTCTGTTTCAGGGGACCCCCATGGATGAAAAAATACCCCACATGTACACGTCCCACTATAGTCCATGGGTGGTGATGTGCATGTGGCCATGTCGGCATGGCAGAGGGCAAATACCACCATTGACAATAACTGGGCAGCACAATCCACATATATTTCAGTCCATGAGTATTTCCACTGTATATACCTAGTTTTAATTCATCAGAGTAAGGTATGAAAAACAGACCATGTAGTCAGGATAGCACACATACAATACTAGGTAGAAAGCTTTTTGAGCTTTTATTGACATTGAATCTTCCCTGAAAAAAATACTGCAATATATGACAGGTTGAATCACCTTTATCCAGAATTCCGAAATTCCAAAATCTGAAATGTTCCAAAAACCAAAACTTTTTCATGAGTGGTTTAGATAGTGATACTTTTGCTTTCTAATGGTTCAATGTGCACAAACTTTGTTCCATGCGCAAAATGATCAAAAATACTGTATAAAATTACCTTCAGGCTACATGTATAAGGTGTACATGATATGTAAATGGATTTTGTGTAGGGACTTGGGTACCATCTCCAAGTTATTGCATTATGTAAGCATATGCAAATACATGCATGCATACATACATACATACATACAAATAAATAAATAAATCCAAACTTATTGTCCCAATTTTTTCGGACAACCTTTCATTGCATGATTAACTATGTGAGTTTTTCTATGATGGGAAAAAGAAAGTGGGGAAATGCTTAGCTTCATCTTCTAGGGGACAATCCAAAAGAATGAAAACAAGTTATAGGGAAGCTGAGAAATGAAGGAAAAATATTATATTTCCATAATTCTGATTAAAGGGGAGCATTTTTATCAATGGAGATTATCACATGGTGGGGGGGGGGGCAGGACATCATTGTCCCATCCATGTCCTGTATTTCCCACATGATTATGGGAAGGACTTTCAGATGATGTTGTGATTATCCAGTCCTGATCCTGTCCAGAAAGTGTGAGTGACAGCGATTGCGAGAAAGACTTTCAGATGGAGTCACACTGATCCTGTCATTGTCCCATCAGTGAAGTGGCATTGCCCAGAACTTTGCATTAACAGACATTCCTGTTAATGCAATGCTGCTTTAATGACAGGATAATGACAGGATCAGTGCTATGATCTGAAAGCCTTTTGCACGTTCACTTTCACGAATTGAGGTTATTTTATCCTGTCTGTATGTGATAATCTCCAATGCCACAGAATCTGATGGAGAAGTCATTCAGCCTGCTTTGCAGTGTCTGCAGTTTCAAAACTTTTCCTGGGCAAAAATGTCCAGACACGATTAACATAAATCTGTAGTCCATAATGCACAAGGGACTGTATATACTCATGCATAAATCTAGAAATTTTGTCAAAAGTTTACCCAAAAAACGAGTCAACTTATCTAGTGACCCTAGCAAAAGGCAAGGCTGTAATCTATCCTGGAAGCACTGACCCTCCTTGTACTCTCTCATCCATCCAGCCTTTAGGGTGAGCACAAATAGTTATGCCTACTAGAATTTTGTACATTCTTTGGCATTTTTTCTTTTACTTCATCCTTTAGATTTATACTTTGTCACATGCCCCTAAGTTTCACCCTCGGTGTAGCCATAGGTCATATCAAACTGCCCTCAACTTAGACATGAAGTCGACTTATAATCAAGTATATATGGTACTTCCATACCTGTCTGATTTTTAACTCATTGAGGTTATTTTATTTTATTTGTCTCTAGTTTACATCGCATTCTAATGGATTTACAAAATCAGCAGTTAAGGCAACTATCTGACTGGTTAACTAAAACAGAAGAAAGAACAGAAAGGATAGAGTCAGAACCTTTGGGGCCAGATCTTGAGGATTTGAAACGACAGGTGGAGGAACATAAGGTAAAGTATAATCTATTTTTACTCCATTAGTTTCTAGAAACCAAATATATAAATAAATAATATTTATTTTTATTTTATAAAAATATCAACCAAGGACCATTTTTAAAATGAGTTATGGCAACGTATGTAAATTTGGAGTGAACAAAAACCTTTGGTACATAGCACAGAAGTTTGCAGTTCCAATTTAATAAGGCTAGGATTGTCATCAGCTTCATTTTTTCTTTCCTTCACACAGTCATTATTCAGAGAATAAAAAGTAGGCTGGAATGGTAAGGGAAAGGGGAATTGCAATGTGCTATTTACTGCAAAATACAATAATAACAATTCAGATTTTATTATTCCCTGGTTTCTTTCTTTTGCTATCTTGTGCTTTCCTTCTAGAGTACTCTAGTAGCAAATCGACACTATTAGTTATTATAATTGGGATTTCTAATCTCATTAGCAGTGCTGGGACTCTGAGCATGCAACCCCCAAGCACTGTAAAGTAGTCAAACTGAGTGCCTGCTTTTGTATGGGAAAACATATGGAGTATTTTTGAAAAATGAATTTCATTATAAAAACAAGAAGCCAGCACACAATGAACAAAAGAAATGCATAAGACTTACTTTTGCTGTGATCAGAAAGTTGCAGTTGTATGCACAAAGATCTTAGAACTTCTGATAGACATGGAGAATTAAAGTTACCCACCAAAATCCATTTTCAGATTTGCACATATTGCTATTGAATTTCAGGGCTCTAGATGAAATCAGGAAGGAGAAACATGGAGTGGTACTGACATAATGTCATCTGCCCATTTGAAGTAAAATATCAAGAGAATGCTGCAGCAGTGGTTCTCTAACTGTAGGATGCGACCCCCGGGGATATATGATAGTTGGTCAAGGCTCTTCTTAGACTGAGAACGATTTGCCCAAGATCACCCAGTGGGTTCTCATGGCTTAGTAGGGAATTGAACCTTGGTCTTCCAGAGTCCTAGTCCAACACTCAAACTGTTACATCACTCTGACTCACTAAATCCATACAGTAAATTCTAAATAATAAGTGAGACCTTGTTTTAACATCTCATGTTGCTAATAAGAGAAAATATTCACCATCCAAAACTGAAAATGGACTGCAGCTTCCATAGAGAGAGGGCATAAAATCAATTCAGCTTTCTTGTTTACTAACATCCCAGAGTAGCTTTGATATGTTGTGCCTTGTTTAATCATAAATGATGAAAAGCAGATAAAATGGAGCTGCTGCTTTCTGATTGTATGAATGAACTTTAGACTTGCCATTCTACCACATTTTATGAACACCAACACTTTAAATGAGAATTACAACTTTGCATGAGGAGCTAGAGATGAAATAAAAGCCAAGGGATGAAAAGAGTTTGTGTGTACATGCACATGTGCATATGTGTATGGATGTACATATGTGCTAACTAACCTGTTTGATAGAAATATTAAATTCTGCTATTATTTTGAATTGAAAAACAACTGCTTGCTTCAAAATGTTTCATTGGAGTGTTCTGTCAGACATGATGAAATACATTTTAGAAGGGGTGGATCTTGTTAATTATGACTAAAATAAATCTGTACTTTTCTTTGAAGATTTTATTTAATCTTCAGAAGTATTCACATCTCATATACACTGATTCCAGAGTTAATGGTTACTATTAACTGTGTTTATTATGTTTTGTTTATTAACTGCATTGGTTTGCTAAAACCTTGTGCTAAAAAACTCTATCGATAATTGAAGTAGTGCATCCCCTTATATGGCCAGCCATAGCACTAATGAGACCAAACACAGAAAATTAGGTTAAACAAGGGGCACTTTATTTGACCTTACCTATCTAAAATGTGTTAGCCTGGAAATGAAGCAAGAGGGGGGAGCAACCTGATGGTGGTCAACCTCTTGACAACTTCTTCTGCCTTCCTTTGGGCAAAAAACCTCAATCTGGAGGCAATCAAAATACTTGGGTTGCTCCGCAGTCTTTATAATTGGAAGGTTTCCCAGGGGACTTTCACCCACACCTCACAATTCTACATGCAAGAGCCTGGATCCCAGCTTTTCCTGAAGGGTAGCCTCCTTCCCCATCTTTCTGGGCCTCAGTACTCTAGAAGAGTAGGTTTCAGAGCCCTCTGCTACACCAAAAGTTGCCAAAGGTGAACATCAAAGACTTGATTCACTTCCTCACTACCCGTAAGCTGAAACTCTATTTAATGACACCAACCAAAGCCAATGATCCAAGTCTCATAGACACAGTATGGAGCAGGCAATTAAAAAAAAAACTAAATAGGGGAAAAATTCCTACTGAACCGTGAAGGAACCAGAAAAAAGATTACACAGCACTGAAGGTGGGAAGATCCAAAGAGGCATGTGAGGGGGAGATTAGGCCCTAAATAGCCTCCAACTGCCTGCATCACATGCAACATTTTCTCACCTTGTGCCAGATATAGATCTTCTAGTCTCTATCATGGAGGGTATCAAAATCCTACCTCCCCCCTCACTCTCATTCACCATACCAGTAGATGTCTGCCCAATAATGGGTTTGTTGATGGTGCAATACATTATGGGATGACATCAAAGAGGGCCTTCTCTACTGTGGTACCCTTTATGGAATGCCTTCTCCTCAGAGGTTCAGTTGGTGCTAATGCTGGTATCATTCTGGTGCCAAGCAAAAAGTCTTTGGGGCTTATTTGATTTTACCTGATCTGCACAGGTGCTATGGTCAGCATTTCTTTAATTTTTTAAAATTGTTTTTTTTAAATTGTCTCGTTTTAAACGATAAATGATTCAACTTTATATTTCTGTGCATCAATGTATTTAGTCTTTTAAAATTTTCTATTATCCTTAATAAAAAAACCCTAAATTTTATTGTTCATCGTCCTGAGATCCTTGGATGTAGGGTGTGTATAAATATTTTAAGAAAGTACTATGAAATAAATGACTGGTGATAAAAGAAGTACATTTTTCAAACTCAGATCTCCCACAATGAGTTCTAATCTCCCAAAATAATTTAAAACTCTGCAAAGAGATTCTAAATTGATGGAAAGTTCATGCATGAAGCAGCTAGCTACTGTGATTAAGGAACATTGACAACAATAGCTGTTGGAAATAAACAAAGCTTTTATTATACAAACTCCATTAGAATAGGAAAGTTCTGAAAGAGTACTAGGCTATGCTAAGATAGACTAGGAAAAGGTGTAAATCAGTTTTTAAATTCTTGGAGCAGTGAAAGAGCAAAAAAGGAGGTGGAGTGATTCCCTAAGAATATCATTCTAAGCCTGCATATGCACTACAGAAATAATCCAATTTGACAAATCTTTTAACTGCAATAGCTCAATGCTATGGAATTCTGGGAACTGTAGTTTTATGAGACATTTGACCTTCTCTGTCAGAGAGTTCAGGGGCCACAACAAACTACAGTTTCCAGAATTCTATCGGATGGGGTCATGGTAGTTAAAGTGGTGCCAAACTGGATCATTTCTGCAGAGTTGATGCAGCCTAGGAGAGGTTAGGATAAATGAGGAGGTTATAGGTCACTGAAACATTCATTAACCCTATCATTACTGCTCTTTCTAAGACACATTTAACTCTTTAAACAGAGGATTGTTGCATTTCCAATATGAATTTCATGCAGGGGGAGGGCTACATGAATAGCAAAGATTCCCCCACTGCTGAGATTATTTCTCCAACTTCTGCAAAGTGATTGAAACTGAGCTGGGGGGGGGGACCTATTCAAATGGCTGTACAGATCTAATTGAAACTGTAAAATAAGGAACATTTGCCTTCTGGTATTCCCTCCTCTTGTTTGTGTTTTGCAAAAACTGGAGTAAATATGTTTGCATTATTTCAAGGCAAGGTTCATAGTATTGTGGAATCCAGCTCTTGCTCAATGCAGGATCTCCACTAAAGCAGCCCCAGCAGGGAGCTGTCCAACCTTTTTTGAAGTTGTCCAGAGAAGCAGACCCCACCACTTCTCTAAGCATTTAGTTCCATTGCTTAATTGACTGTCAGTAACTTTTTTCTAATTTTCAATGGAAATCAACTCTCCTGCAATTTAAAACTATTATTCATGGTCCTACCCACTGGAACAACAGGAACAGTCCTGCCTCCTCCTCTCTGTGGCAGCCCTTGTGATATTTGAAGAGTGCAGTCATGTTACCCCTCACTCTTTTCTTCAGCAAGTTGAAAATGTCAGACTCCTTCAACCTTTCCTCATATGTTTTGTTCTCCATATCTCTTGTCTTTCCCATTTTTTTCCTGAACCTGCTCCAGCTTGTCTATATCTTTCTTAAAATAAGGCACTCAAAACTGAAGGCAATACTCTAGTTGAGGCGTGACCAGTGCAGAGTTTTGTGCAACTATTACTTCCCTTGACTTGGAAACTCTGATAATGCAGGCTAAAATAACATTTGCCTTCTTTGCTGTAGCATCACACTGCTAGGTTATATTCTACCTATGATCAATAATATTTCGAAGGTCCTTTTCATATGTGGTACTGCTGAGCCATTAAATGTATGTATGTTTAATACTCTAAATGGATTAAGTCAGGGATATCTTAAGGAATGTTTATTTTCATTCCAGACTACTCACTCTCTGGTGTCTTGGGAAGCTTGTTTATATCCTAATAGTATACAGGTCATGTGAAACAGCAGATGGCCTTGTTTGTGGTTATGTCTAAACTCTAGATTTCTAGACCACACAAACAAAACACTTATTGGAAAAAAATGTTAAGCAAACCTTTAACTTTCTCAGTTGAGACTACTTAATAAAAGATGCATTTAACTGTGGGTTTATATTGCTTTTTCATTTCATTTTACTTTCAAAATACTCATTTTATTTTGTTTTAAATAGGAATGTAAAGAATACTAGCACATTTTTTTCCTCAGTGAAAAAGGAAGTCTTGACACTGTGAGGCACTCTGTAAAGAAAATGGTTGCAAGATGCATTTTGGAATTTTTCTGTGAAAATTTGGTTTGTAAAAGCAACCTTTTTAAAGAAAAAAAAACTTGCTTTTTGCAAAAAAAAAAAAAAAAGATTATTATTATTAATAGTAGTAGTAGTAGTAGTATCCCTCCCATCACTATATTGGATTGAGGTGGGTAACAACAATTAAAAAGCAATAAAAATAAATTAAAAAAAGATTGACAAATTTAAAACGTAGTAAAATATAACAATTCAAATTCCTTATCTCCCGCCCAATTCCCAATAAAAATTTACAGTACAATCCATCATAATCTGGTGGGAGTAGTTAGTCAATAGGGGAATTCAATTACAAAGAGGTCAGTTTGGGAAGGCCTGTCAGAAGAGATCCATCTTTATCACCTTTTTTAAGGCCTCCAAAGATGTAATATGGTGGATCTCCTTTGGCAGGTCATTCCATATTTTTGGAGTGGCAGCTGAAAAGGTCCTCTGGGAGGTCACCACCAGCCTGGTTTTCTTTGGCTGCAGTAGGTTCTTCCCAGAGGACCTGTGTGGGAAGGATTGTATGGGAGGAGATGTTCCCTCAAGTATGCTGGACCCAAGTCATGTAGACCTTTATAGATAATAACCAACACCTTATACTGTGCCTGAAAGCTAACAGGCAGCCAGTGTGGGGATTTTAAAATAGGTGCAATAGAGTCAAATTTAGAACTCCCTGTATCTAATCTGGCTGCCAAGTTTTGAACCAGTTGCATCTTCTGAACATGGCATGAAGGTTGCCCCATGTAAAGCATATTGCATAAATCTAGACGAGACATTACCAGTGAATGTACAACCATTTCTAGGTTCTCCCGTTCCAGGAAGGGTCGTAGCTGACATATCAGCCAAAGCTGATAACAGGCACTCCTGGCTGTTGCATCAACCTGAAATGACAGGTGATGCAAGAAGTCCAAGAGTACCCCCAGGCTACGAACACAGTCCTTTAGGGGAAGTGTGACCCCGTCCAGGATTGGAGGACTTATTTCTGCACCTGGAATAGGATTGCCTATAGCGAGTACCTCCATTTTATTTGAATTCATTTTAAGTCTATTTTCCCTCATCCAATCCATTACTAACTTCAGACAGTCATTCAGAGGGAAGATGCCATCCTTGGTCACTGAATCAGTACGAGACCTGGCAAAATAAATTTGGGTGTCATCCGCGTATTGATAACACCTAAGTTTTTGGCAGAACATAAACTTGTTTTCTGTGGAAAAAGTTCTTTCTTGCATAAGAGGATTTTTCATCCAAAAAGGACTGAAAGGCAAAGAAAGAAAGAAAGAAAGAAAGAAAGAATTCAGCAATGGTGTGTGGGAGTGGGGTTCAGCTCTTGTAATCTTACCAAGTAAGGAGAAAACATTTGCAATCAGTGCTTCTTGAGTACAAGAACAAAATAATGAATGATTGATATCCTTAGTTTTAGTATCATTATAAGCCATCCTGTGTGTTGTGCATACAGTAGAAGGGCATGACTTACCACTAATCTGAATTAAGCTTTATCATAAATCTTTTGGGGGATTCTGCATACACAATTTGTAATTAGAAAAAAAATCAGTCAAAGGTTGCCTTTGAAACAGCATGCAGGGTGATAGGTAAGGTTTCGATACTGAATTTAGTTTATATTACTGTATGGGGAGAGTAAGTATCTGTGTGCATTCCTTCAAGGAACCTGTTAACTTATTGTGACTCCATGAATTTCATACAGTTTTTCTAGGTAAGGAATACTCAGAGGTGGTTGGCCACTTCCTTCCTCTGAAATATAGCCTACAGCACTTGGTGTTCATTAGTGGTCTCCCATCCAAGTACTAACCATTTCTAAGATTAGATGCAATCTGGCACCTTATGAGTATTTAGGCCACTAGTGAACATTTGAGTAGGTAGAAAGAGGGGAAAAATGCCTATTTCTCTTTGTCTCTGTTGACTTTTCCTATCATCATAATTTGTTTCCTTCCCTTTTCCCTTGATGTTTTTTGTGTAATCTTTTCTTTCTTTCCTGAAAAGGATGATTAATTTTTTGTCCTTGAAAGTAAATGTTGCATTAATGGTTACTTTTAGTCTGCCTTATTTGCCTCATCTGTCAAATTTTATACTTGGCTCTGTTCCTAATGTTTCATTTCTCTTTCTTAACCAAGATAGAAGAAAGAGGACACTAGAAATAGTGATTGTTCAGTTAAATAAACTGGAATCTGTCAAACAGCTCACTGTTAAGGGCAGGACTCTTGCATTTAGTCTTAACAATCATGACAATATAAATTTTGTGTACTATTTTAAGGTAATATTGGCATTACCAGGGTGTTGTAAAATGTTGTGAAACCCGTTACCTCACATGTGTTAATAGTAAATAAATAGTAAGTGGGAGAATTGTAAAATCTTTAAGCATCCGTGTAAATTACCTATGAAACAGATTGATCTGTTTAATGTTAATATTTCCAACCTTTTCTTTATCTGAGCTTTCTGGGGTCTAGTACTGAGAGCAGAGGTATGGGAAGTAAATAATGGCATAAAGTGGTTCCACTATCCATCAGGGTCATGAAGGAGATTTTTACCCAGTCTTTCAGGACCATTTTAGGATTATTTCCTAAAATTTGAGTTTAAAATGACCATTATTGGCCATAGCAAGGTCTAAAGAATGGAAGGGAAGACAAAGAAGGCATGACAGACATTTTGGTCCAAAAAACTAGAAACTGATTTTAATAATTCTATGAAGCATGGTGAAGGTGATGCAGCCCTAAAAAGTTCCTTGGAGGGCCAGTGCAGCTTCTGATAGCTGGTAGTTGCCTGTCCAAATAGAAAATGGCTAAAGTGTCCAAAAGCTCACTTACTTCTTTACAAACAATATAAAGACATTATTTGACAGCTCCATCCCAAAAGATATTGCTCCCTAAAGCAAAGACTGACATGACCTAAATCCATCTGTTAGTATAAACTAGAGTAAATTTATTGAATCAATTAATAAATGATAAGTCATTATTTATGTAATATACATTTATTCAATGGGTTTACTCTAGGAAGAGGTAATAATTGTATTAAGGCCCATAAGCTGTACCTCCTGCATTCTGTATGTATAATGAATTTATATTTTAATTTTTCTTCCTTGCTGATGAAAAAAAATCACTCTGGACCAACATAGACTGCCCAAAAGGGGCGGTCTCTACCCGCCCCAGGAAGCAGCAGGATAGGGCCAAGGCTGCCACACCGGCAACCTCCGCGGTCCCATCCCACTGCTTGTGGAGGCCGTGGGGAAGCCTCCAAGGGCGCCCACTGCACCCCGCTTCCCTCAGCGGGTGTGAAGGGAGGAAGGGGCTGCCGCCACAGCCCCTTTCTCCCAGGCTCTTTGACATGGCTGTGTAAAAGCCGTGGCAAAGACCCACCCACAAAAAGCAGCTCCATTTGGAGCTCCTTTTTTGCGCCTCGGAAAGAGCGCGATTTGTGCCCTCCCGCAGTGCAAAAGTGTCATCATGTGCACAGCCTATTTAAAAGCTGCACACATGATGACGCTTTGACAACACGTCCATATGGACGCCACCATTTTAAAATGGTGGCATCCATATGCTTTAGGGTTAGGGAGGGTCTAAAAGCTGTGCCCTCCCTAACCCTAAAGGCAGGCTTTCCAGCCCTTATCGTGGTGCAAAGTGCCCGTCTAGAATGGACCTAGGTAGCTTGGGTTGCAAGACAGAACAGGTGGTACCCACCACTGCCACCTCCAGCAGTTCACTGTTGTTGACATATGGTAGATTGCATTCCAGAGTGATTCATGTAATGGTATTCTCTAGCATATACTGGATTCCCATAATCTTACATCCCAGTCACTGTCCATGGATGGGGAATGGGCAATGTGATGAATCTCCAGAAAATTAATTCTGTTTCATTTCCCATTCCCAGATAAAATAGTATTTTTTATAAGTTGGATCATGCTGCTTTAACAAAATATCAGTTGCGATAGTTAATTTGGAGTAGTTGTATTTTTCTTGTGTGCTTTTCATTCCTTTGATGCATTGCTCCTGTAATAGGTGGCTGCAAAAAGAGGGATTTTTTTAATGCTCCTGTCAGACTTCATTACTTGATTATGCACTGATTTACTATTTTTGTGCTGTCATTCTTTCTTTTTAGTTCTTGTGTGATTCAGTCTTATAAGTACTTGTTTTATTAACAGTAGTGGTAAGATAACTTCTTTATGAAGTAGGATGACAGCTCTGTGGGAACCTAATAGAGGAGAAACGGAAGACAGTTGGAAGGGAGAAACAACCACAATGGTTTCCTCCAGTATCTTGTCATCTCCATAGCCAATTGTTTTGCTAACCATTCCCACCAATCCCCACCTCCTGCTATGAAGATACCAAAGCTGGATTTAAAATAGGACTAAACTTTATTTCTGCAGAACTGGTCTACAATGAGGAAATAGCAAAGATGATCTCAAAGGATTCCTGTTGGGGGGGGGGCTCAGCTCCAAAGTTATATCAAGCATCATTTTATAATTCCAGCCGAAAGAGTGCACAGAGGCAGAAGACCTTTAAGGTGGACTGCAGTAAGTGAGATGTAGCCCATGATGTGGTTTTCTTGTCAGGTTTCCAAGCATATGCCACTCGCAAGGGCCTCTAAGAATGGAATAAAATTATATATGTCCCCAAATGTGATGGGCAGATATAGGATTGAAAATGTTCCTAACACCTGAAATAGTAGGCTCTGAGCTGATCAACCTTTTAGTAATGGTCCACTGAATTTTAAACCTTGCTGACACTCCTTTTAGCTCTGCATTTGCTAAAAGATCTGAACTGTGGGAAGACTAACTTTCAGTTCCCAGCTGGAGAAAATGTGTTAAAGGCAGCTGTGTAGAAATCAATGCAAGCTAGCTATTTATTACTAGAATTATTAATTTTAAGGGAGAAAAAAACCTCACAGCTTCCAGTAGATAATTTTGCTTGTAGCACTCTGGCTCAAAATGTCAATTTTGTAAGTTATGTTAAAAGATTTTGATTTTCATATAGCAAACTCTTGCATTGATATAAATTCTGTTTGTTGTTTTGCTCCTTTAAATAGTTTCTGACTTATGGCAACTCTAAATCAAACCTATCATAGGTTTTCCTTGGCAGATTTCTTCAGAGGGTTTTGTCATTGCCATCCTCTGAGGCTGAGAGAGTGTGACTTGCCCAAAGTCACCTAGTAGGTTTCCATGGCTGAGCCAGGATTTGAACCCTGGTCTCCCAATGACATAGCCCAATGCTCAAATAATTATTTGCCCTCTGGATAGAATTATTTGACCTTTAATGTTGTTTTAGACATAAAACAGATTGAAAAGGACAATGAAGTTACATCCTGTATTTTAAAAAGAAAAGCTAACACACAGGTACTGTACATCTTGACAGACATAGCAAAAAGAAAATGAAGCTATAACTGTACATCATCACCCGGCACTGTTGTTAATGTAACCTTTGTAGTAGGGGTAGGGAAAGCACAGGCTGTAGGCATCTCCCTGACCTCTTTTTACAGCTCAAATATTCTCCCAGGGCACTCCTAAAGCCCCTGGATTCCCATGTATGAAAAGTTTTCAGGAGACAATTTGTCCCAAATTGTCATCCAGGTCCTCTGAAACATGGTGGTTGGGCTTAATTTCCCCCCAACCTCCCCCCCCCCCCCAAATATAGCTAAATCTAAAACAAGAAACCACTTTTTGGACCTTAGTGTATTTGCCAACACTCTGGTAAGTGTTTTTAGGTGCCCATTTTAATGGCATGTAAAAAGGAGACAGGTGATGATGACAATTCTCTATTTATTTTATTTTATTTAGAACTATTGTGTCAGCTTCAAATATTCTACAGAGTTTTTGAAAGTTACATTTCTGTCTGTTGTTGTGGCCCTTAAGAAGCTTATGCAGGTTGTATAATGGTCAGAATAAGTAATAATAAGTTATGTTCAGAATAAGTAATATTTATTTTCTTCAATTGGTATAGTAGGGTCACATTAGTGAAAAGACAAAGCAAGTTGCCCTTGTGCTTAATTTTAAAGAATTTCTAAGTGATTGTATTCCCTCTCTCTCTCTCTCTCTCTCTCTTTTAATAGGCCCTTCAAGAAGACTTAGAGCAGGAACAAGTGAAGGTTAATTCACTCACTCATATGGTTGTTGTAGTAGATGAAGCTAGCGGAGACAAAGCTACAGCTGCCTTAGAGCAACAACTACAGGTAACTGTTACACTGGTATATCTACCTGAAAGGAAACAAATCTGTCAGAGTAGAATTTTGCATCTTGATTTTGGACTTAGGTCAAGATGCTTCAGTTAAGTATTAAAAATATGCATCATAAAATATAGCAATGCAATACAAATTGACTTTTTTCATTCAGAAGGCAACTGATCTTTATAACATCTTCAGTTTTTAGGGATATACAGTTTATAGACTATCTTAGTGAACCATGAATTTTTTACCTATACTGTGGGTATATTGAACACGCATCTTTCCATGTGGCAGTTTGAAGAGAGAAATACTCATATAAATGAATACTGAATTGGTCTCTCTAGTATTTCTGGTATTCCAAGGAGATGTCACAACTCTGCAGTCACCACCATGCTCACCAGCCCATACATCAAGTATCACAGCAATGTTTTTGAATACAAGATGTATCTGGTTATGCAATTTCTGAGAAGAAATCAAGTTTGCCAGTAGTTGTGCATGTGTTTGGGCATCTTCTCAAATCCATAAAAGACACAACAACAATTATACTCCTAAAGTAACTGGGCATTGCAGTAATGGTCAAGTGGCAGGCTGAGAGTGATTATAAGCAAGAGTATCAGCAGTCATGCCCCAGCTCCTTAGCATCATTGATATTGTTCAGAAGAAGCCCACTGCTTCATCTTCCATTAGTTAGATTTGATAATTCCCACTTCAATAAACCACCATGCAGCAAAAAGTCCAGATGTGGACAAACATGTATGTTTACTACAGATTCTTGTTTGTGAATTGCTGAGATTCAGATAGTGAATGGATAATTTATATATTAAAACAAGAAAGAGCAGTTTGTTAGTTCCAAGGCTTCTTTATAGCTACAAACACAAATGTTGGCTCACTTTTCCTTGAGCACTTTCCTCTCCCCACTTCTCTCAGAAAATTCAACCACAATTCCAACTGCCACCACATTTTTACTCAGCTATACTCAAACAGCTCCCCCCCCACACACACACATAATATACAATTGTCAGTCAAAGTGCCAAATCTCTCTTTTTATTTTTCCTTCAGCACGTTTTCACAATTTCCCAAGGGCTGTGATTGGTTGATGACAGGATTTGTGATCTCGCTCTTCCTTGTATAAAAAAGGCCGTTAGTGTAGGAAAACACAAGGGATGACATAGCATTTTTTTTCCAAGCATGGTGTATTTCAGATAATTGTCTTTGAGAGGAAGAACATGATGACAACACATGAAAATAATTCAAAATAAAACTAAAAGTTTTGCATCCAAGTATGTATGTCCATTTGTAGTGGGTATTTATTTTTCTTTATTTCATTTATATGCCACCTTTCTCCCAGAGTTCAACTCAAGTCAGCTCACAGATAAAATTGGTTAAAAACTTACCAATACTACATAAAACAAATAAAATAATTTTATTTAAACAATATAAAATTACATTAAAATACAAAATTTAAAAACATAAATAAACACAACATACACCACAATAAGAAGCCTCCCAGAGATTGATTACATATTAAAAGCCTGCTTGAACAAAAATGTCTTTGCCTGGAGGTGAAAGAAAAGCAGAGAGGGACTTTTCCAGAGGGTGGGAGCAGCCACTGAGAAGGCTCTCTCGCATGTCCTCACCAATCAAGCTTGTAATGGTGGTGGGACCAAGATTGGTTCAAAGGGATGTTGTGTTTGCCTTTTTCTGAAGCTGAGAGAGTGTGAAGTTTATATGGAGAGATAACGGGAATGGGTATTTCACCTGCATCCATTTCAAAAAACATCTGGTCTGGTAGTCACATATGCTTTATTTGTCCAAGGTCACCCAGTGGGTTTTGATGGCCCAGTGGGGATTCTGTAACCAGTCATTAACCATTGCTTCCCACAGCTGGAATTCCCTAGCATTATAGTTATTTGATTGTTCTGGTTGCCTCAGCATTTGCATCTTGTCGGACTGTTGATATGTGAGTCTCAGAGCAGTGTAATTCTCTTTGAAGTCATGCTAATTTTCAGATAGACTTTTTCATCTTGTTTTGACTCAGTGCAGCATGTGAAGCTTCTTCCAGCATGCAAATTGGGAAATATCCTATCAAAGCAAGTGCAAGTCTGAGTGACCTTGTATCATTTGACTTGGTGCTGGCTGATAGATTAATAGAGAACAGTTCTAAAGATAGATCACAGGGCTTGTGAGCAGAACTGTGGAGCTCTTATTGCAAATGCTAAGAACAAAGGATATGTTTTCCTTCTTTATAAAGTAGAATTGACTCAAGTATTAAAAACCTCAAGCACCTTTTGGGAGAGAAATACAACTTATAAACATAAATTTTCCAGATTATAAAATGTAGGGCCAATGAAATAGTAGTAGTGCTAAAATGGGAAGCCACGCATGTCACTTAAATATTTTAGGAAGACATGCCAAACATGTACATCACTTGGGTTTCCTGTACTTGTTTTCTTTCTACTTGATTAATATGTGTATTTGACGACTGATAGCTGAAGGTATGAATTTAGTCTGCTGCAAAAAGATTTGGTTTGAAGATGATGTAAACTGACAGGATGGTTTGCCAGTAGTGTTAGACCTTTCATGGCCCAGTCAAACATACAGGTAATTGTCTTTATTCAGCACCATAGGGTAACCAGGAAATCACAGCAATTCTTTTCTATTCCATGACTTCTGCTGCCCTCCACTGTCAGAAAATGAGCAGGGATAAAACCATGCACAAAGTGCTGAAATTTGGTTCTTCCTCTGGCCATAGCATATTGTAGAATCAATAACTATTACAAACATGACAGCTCTTTTTAAACTCCATGTGGAAAGTAAATGTCAGTGTTCAAACAATATTCCAATTAATTAGAATGTATGCTTCTACTACAAGAACTGCACATGGTTCTGTATACATTTTGTTTAGGATTTGCTTCAGTGGATTATTATATTTTTCAGACAATTGATTGCAACAAATGTTTTCAAATGGTTCATATTTCAGAATTCTAAAAGTGGTGAATTCAAAAAAGAGAATTCAAATAAGATAGAAGCAATTACCTGGGTAACAATTATTAGCTAATTTTACAAACAAACAAAAATTGGGCTTTTGACATTACAGAGATTGAATATTGAATATTGTGTATTGATATCTTGAATATTATCATTGTTTCTGTTTATGATTTCATTACTTCTTCATTTAGTTCAGTATGGTACTCTACAAATAATGATAATGACTTCATTTTCTTATGTGAAATATTTGATGGTATCTAAATGGATCTTAAAATGTTAATAGAAAGATTGCATCTTGTTTTTTTCTCCCAGCAGTATTTAATGTCAAATAACAATAATTCTGTTCTTGCTTCTTTTATTTAAAAAGCATTTAGGAAACAGGTGGGCAACCATTTGCAGATGGACAGAGGATCGCTGGTTTCTTCTTCAAGATGTTCTCCGGAAATGGTTGCAATTTACTGAAGAGCAGGTGAGCATAGTTTACTGTATCCTTTGTTGCAGTCTATGAAGACTAGGCTGACGCAGACCTCCCAGAGGGCCTTATCGGCTGTCGCTCCCAGGTGTGGAATGACCTGCTGGATGAGATGCATCTTATGACATCTTTTGATTGCTTTAAAAAAGACTTGAAGATGCATCTCTTCGGGCAGGCCTTCCCAGAAAGTCCTTAACCTCCCAGCTCTGTTTGGGTTAAGCTCTCCCATTAACACTTTAACATCTTGACCCTGATGTCTATGCAATGGGTTGCTGTTTTAAATTGTAATTTTTATTATGTCATTTTAATTGATGTTAGTTTAATTCAATTTTAAGGGGCGGGTGGTTGGGTATGGGTTGTGTATATTTTATCTTGTATTTTTTAATTGATGTAACCCCCTCCAATTGGATACAGAGGAGCGGGCTATAAATAAACCTTTATTATTATTATTATCCATTTGTTTGCTCCAAAATGCTTTATTTGTGGTCTTATTAAATTATTTTCTTATTTTAGGGTCTTTTTGATGCATGGCTTACTGAGAAGGAGGATACAATCAGCAAGATCCATACCACCGATTTCAAAGATCAGAATGAAATGTTGGAAAATCTACAAAAGTTGGCTGTAGGTTTTTTTATATATCGTGTCTTATTTCTTTGTGTTTGTTTGTTTGTTTGTTCCAAATGGTTCTGTCATACCAATTCAGCATAGTCAGTTAGAATTAGCTCATTATCAGTTCTAACCTGGAAGAGTAAATAAGTAAATATTGATCAAAGGCCTAACCATGTTGGAAGATTGACTTTTAAACAGTTAGTTTAAATCTCACAGCCAGATCTGTGTATCTTCCTACTCTTGCCAAAACAGATATTGAAATTTGTTCCATACACATGGGGGGGGGGGTCACTGTATGAGTTTTCTTCTTGTTGTTGGTACAGTTATTGCAGTCTTTTATAGTCTTTCACATTTATAGTATGGAAATAAAAAGCTTATTGTGAAAAATTCTATGAAGTTATTACAGAAAATCCTGTTCAACTTTTCATATAATCAGATCTTTAAAAGTGAACTTTCCTATAAATAAACAAGAAAGATTATATATTTTAAGAATCTTCCTATTTGATTGCTCAAACTAATTAACAGGTACCTGACAGCTGGTTTAAAATTGCTGTTAAACATCCCTGCTGACTCACACAGTGACTACAGATTTAATGTTCATTAAAATATGTCACAATTGGAGATCAAAAACTGTGACCATCTGTCAGCATAACCTTAAGCATACGTTGCTCTCAATAAGCTGTGCCCAGCCCTATGACCTGAGTAAATTTCCATAGGCTAAAATACACACATATCCATATCAATTCTCAAAGCTATAGATCAGCACCATTCCCAAGAAAATGAAAAGGGCAAACACTGAATAGTCTGGAAAAGCATATCTTTGTAAAGTGAGTCTTTAATAAAATAAAAGACCCCGATGGCATTCTCCACACCTGTAAATTTTTAACTTTGACTCAAATTTAGATTTTTAGATTGTACTCTCGGCAAAATTATACAACTTAACCTTTATTAATCTTGCTAAATTATCTGTTTTGAAATTTCCGGGGCTCTATCAAGCTTTCTTCTTTTAATGTGACACAGTTCTGCTAGTAATCAACTTCTTTATCTGAATCATGCAAAAGAAAAGAAGCATAGCAAAGGTATGTGAATTGAAAAGCATGTCAGGAGCCTGTGGGGTGCTTCGAAATGTGATAATCCCCAAGCAGTTCTCCTTAAGCTTTTGGGGGGTGATGGACCCCTTTAAATGTCAGATGATTCCCTGGATTTGCCTCTTTCTTTTATACTCCCCAAGTTATTTAGAAAATAACCTTCTTGGGATCCCTGCCCCTTACAGTCACTTTTTGACATTAGGGAAGATGAATTAAAAATGGCAGGTGTGCTTATGAGGAAGCTAGGAGCAAAACAGTAACCAGCAAAAGGGCCATTATCTTCTGCTTTTAAAACTGATTTAATTAATTAATTAAATCATCAGTATCACCATCAGCAGCAGCCTGCAAAAATAGAAAGATATTTTTCCTGCTAAAGGAAAGAAAATGGAGGTGGGGAGCAACTGTACATCCCATAGAAAGCCTGAGATTGGTTAATGAGAAGGCTCTCTTCCATGTCCTCGCCAAATGTACCTGTGATAGTAGTAGGACTGAGAGAAATTATTTTTCCAAATATCTTAAAACTCAGGCTAGCTTGAAGAGGAAGATAACAGCATTTTAGATTTTTGGGACCTAAACCATGTAGAGCTTTAAAGGTCATAATAAGCACTTTTTATTCTGCCCAGAAACAGTCTTGTATCCAGTGAAGCCATTTCAACAGTAGAGTTATACTTATGATCTCTATAATCAGCTCTGGTCAGCAGTCTAACCAAAGTGTTTTGGAGCTGATGAAGTTGCCAAACAGTTTCCAAAGGCTTCCCCATGAAGCTGGTTGCAAATGTAATCCAAGCAGGTGTAACTGTAACCAGGTCTGACTTCTCAAGGAAAAGGGACAGCTGGCAAAGCTGGATTTAACTATGCAAACACACCCCTCACCACTGCCAAAGTCTGGACATCCAGGATCAGATCTGAGTAAAATGTAGGCCCAACTATGAACCTGAGATTTCTTGGGGAGTGGACTCCCATCCAGCACAGGCTGGATCCCTATTCCTTGCTCTGGCTTAATGACAGACCAGGAGCACCATTTTCTTTAGAGTTATTTCATCCAGGACATATAAAGCCACTTTATCCTGTCTGTGATGATTTATCAAGTTGTTCCAGAAGTAAAAATTTTAGCACTTCTGTAGCCCACCATAATTCTCAGTTCAAGATCTGAAATGATGATCTTGAATTTTATTACAGCAAAAGAAAAGGGAAAGAAAGAAAGTTCAGCATTACATATCAGTAGCCCACCATAATTCTCAGTTCAAGATCTGAAATGATGATCTTGAATTTTATTACAACAAAAGAAAAGAGAAAGAAAGTTCAGCATTACATATCAGTAGAATGTGTTGATGGAAACTGCAAAATGCATTCTGTCCTTATTTATTAGGCCTTACCAGCCAGCAAAAAAGATGAAAGCTTGCAGCATCATTGGCCAAAGCTGCAGAAGCACAGCATATTCCATCCCCATATGATAGCCTCTAGAAACTATTTGTGTAGTAGCACTTTTGCTTTTCTGTTCCATACATTGCTTTGTATCCATTAATTTTCATGATCTGTATTCAACATTCCTTCCTGTAATTGAATATTGCATCCAACAAAGGTAGAAAATCTTGATTCAATTTTTCCCCCCAATTAAATGTGCTAATCAGGCTGGTGACAAATTGTGGCTCCCATAACATTGGGGCAATGAATTTTACTCCAGATTTTAGTCTTAACTTTAACCAAATGATCATATATGCTGACCCTGTTTTGGGGATGGAATTTAGTGTCTTGGATAGTTTCTTTAAATTGTGGACTAAAACCCAGAATAGTGTCACCTTCCAGTTGATATGGAAGCCACTATATGTTATTGAATCTAGGTTGATCAATGGTTGTGTGTGTGTGTGTGTGTGTGTGTGCTGTTGCCCAATAAAACCTACTTTCTTTCTCTCATATATTCTGAGGCTTTATTATTAATTCTGAAACATGTTTAAAGGAAAATGTTGAGACTCTATCTCAAGAGGTTTCTAATTGTCTCTGATTTAATGTCAAGGGTATTAGGAATCCCCTTACAATCTGAACTAAGTTTAAGACTGTTAGAAGTCTGTACCTTTCCTTTTTGAGAATTTCTACAAAAACAAGCACAGATATATATAAGTATAAAGCCTCTGACAAAGAAATCCCTTTTTACAAAGTCTTTTAATACCCGCCCAGTCTCCCCTTTTAGGAGTATCTGTGGAAGAACACAGACTTTTGGTGTCACACTGAAGCAGTTTCAATGATCATATGATAAAACATGGGCTGGGGGGAAATGGGATTTTACTCTAGTTGATCCTACAATAGATGTATGTGTCCACCTAGAATAAGCCAGAAGTTTTATCCTGGATCCCTAAATATGCATTCCTGAAGAGGAAAACACAGGGAAAATGTGAAGACAGAATAGCTGGCCTCAACCACTATGCCTAACATTTTAAAAAAACCACATACATCTAATTTTCGACACACACACACACACACACACACAAAAATAATCATAAGAAGAATGGATGCTTGTGGGGGGAAAACATATCCCTCGATGGTTTTTGGAAGAAGCTATCAAGTGGCCTCTAGAGAGGTCAAAATGTTTTTGTTTACATATGTAAACAAAATGACCAGTTTGGTTGTTTCATTTTGCATGTGCAATTTTTATTTTATTTTTTATTTTATTTATAAACATTTCCAGAAATATGTTGAACTATGATAATAAAACCTATCCTTTTATTTCCATATTGTTTCTGTCTCTGGTATCCAATTTTCTATTAAAAAATGATGTCCAGGTATACATCTGTTTTATTAACTAATAAATACCTATAATAGCTTATATATTTCCCCATTTACAACATGAAGAAAGTAATGTTAAAACTAGAAATTATAGCATTTTTTCCAGATAAATTTATTTTTGCAGTAAACTGAAACTGCTGATACGTCTGGATATGAGAATGTACATTGCATTTTTGTAATTTGTATGTCTTCAGTTGTAATAATATATATTTTTGGTTAGATGTTTGTTATTTTGTTTGGTATATGTATAGTACATGTTCAAATAACCTGCCAAAACAACCATTAGTTAAGGCAAAGATTTTCATGGCTGGCATCCATATTTTTATGTGGGTTTTTCGGGCTATGTGGCCAGGTTCTAAAAGAGTTCATTCCTGACGCTTCACCAGCATCTGTGGTGGCATCTTCAGAGAATGTACATTCTCTGAAGATGCCAGCCAGAAATGCTGTTGAAATGTCAGGAATAAACTCTTCTAGAACATGGCCGCATAGCCCCCCCCCAAAAAAAAACCACCAAAAAACCAGTAGTTACTTCCCTTATACAGTAGCAGAGTGGGGAAAATTATAACACATGCTTTATTCCATATTAACATTTAAAAGTTTGTTTCATTTGTCTTTCAAATCTCTTTTGGGACCCAATTAGTTTAAAGGTCATGTAGCAAAAGCTACTTTAGAGTTCGTTGCTTAGAATGTAGATTAGTAGAGTGCTTACATTAACTTATTTTTAATATTAGTGGCAATGTGGCCTCTTTATCAGTCTTATAAAATAGGTGGTGGTTAGAATTTCAAGCTGTATTACTCTGGTAACATTCTTCTGTTTACTGAAATATTCTTCCAGACACAAATCATTCATAGTTGGTCACTCCAAAATGGACATCAAGTTATAATTTTAGGAATATTTTAGGAACCCCCCCCCCCCAAAACTGTGAAAGCCATTGCATTATGAGTCATGCATTATATAGCCTCTGTATCAACACTACACAATCAGTTCTGATTTGTTACATTGTGTGTGTGTGTGTGTGTTATATCTGCTATCTCTTGCTCTAATTAAAATGCACAAGTACTTCTTTACAATTAATTTATAATATTTTTAATTTATTTTTATTTATGTTTTGCTTTACTGCATCTGTTTTAACAGATCTTGAAAGGAGAATTGGAAATCAAAAGACAGACTTTGGATAAATTGAAGTCACTCAGCCAAGACCTCCTTTCAGCTGTAAAAAGTAAAACACTATCCCAAAAGCTGGAAGGGTGGCTAGAAAACGTGGCTCAGCGCTGGGATACTTTGGCGCAGAAGCTGGAGAGCAGTTCTAAGCAGGTTTGTCACAACCATTTACCCTGTCAACTGATGACAGTTAAATCATATGCCTATGAAATGACTGAAGTGGAACTGATGCAGTTTTAAGTCTTTTTCAGTCTGAGTTTGTTAGAGACATGGCTTTTTTATATAGACTAGAATGGGGGCATGTGAATTGAAATCGGTCACTTGGTTCCCATTGCGTTTCCTATTTTGCATCCCCATCTTTTCAGGTACGTTTGGTAGTGTCCTAAATATCTTTACCATTCACCCAAATGGGGTTCTTATGCTGTTGTGACAGCAGTGGTGGTTATTGTTCTGACAGAGAAGAGTAAAAAAAATATGTACAATAATACACAGTAATATTTTATATGCACTGGTGTGTATAGAAGTATTTCATGTTGAAGGAACAATAAAGTGGTTAAGTGAGAATTTCTGATCATGAGGTCTTCATTCTGAAGGTATTGAGAACACTTGGATTTTTCATCAAGCACTAAAGGTTACTTGTGTAAAGAAAAAGGGGCCATGATTGCAAAGGTAGGCATGGCTACAGGAAGAAAAAAGCCATGAGCACGCTGGCAGTATGAAAAGTGAAAGAGGTTTTGGTGGAAGCAGGAGAAAATTTTGGCTCTATCAACTGGAATCATAGAAACATAAAGTTAGAACAGACCACACGGGCCATCCAGCCCTCTTCCCCCACCATGCAGAAACTCACAATTGAAGACCTCCAAAGGAGACTCCACTACACTCTGAAGGAGTATGTTCAGGTTTACACAATTTCTTGTCCTGCAGATGATTGTCTAAGGCAGAGGTTCCCAAGGTTTGGTTCTCCAGGTTTTATGGACTTCAGCTCCTGGAAGCCTCAGCTGCCATGGCTAAGGTCTAGAAATCCTGGGAGTTTAAGTCCAAAACACCTGCAAATTGGAAACCACTGGTTCTTCCTAGAATGCTGGAGCACCAAGACCTCACCACTCTTTCATGGGACTTTATCCCATGTAATTTTCATGCCATCCCAGGCATGGGATGGGATTGGGCTGGAACAGGTTAAAACAAAACAAAACAAACAAACAGCTTCATTTATATACCGCTTCATACCACCTAAGCAGTGTCTAAGTGGTTTACAACTGTAAGCTACTAGCCCGCAACAATCTGGGTACTAATTTTAGCAACCTCGGAAGGATGCAAGCCTGAGCCAAACTTTAGCTGTTTTGTTGGTACTGAACTCTCAATCGTATGGTTTTGAGTGAGTGGCTGCAGTACAGGCATTTAAATACTGCACCACCAGGGCTCTTACTTTGTTAAAAACATATTTTACCACATGCAAAATTGCTTCTGTGCTGCCACTCGACCATCACCCATCCTCCAGCAGTGCTCTGCTGCCAATTTTGGTACAACAGAAAGCTTCTGTAGTATCAAAATCAGCCACCAAAGCACTGCTGGAGGATAGGTGATGGCCAGGCAGCAGTGCAGCAGCAATTTTGTGTGTGATAAAACCAGTTTTAACTGATTTTAAAATCAATTCCAGCCCAATCCCATCCCGTGCCTGAATCGGCATGAAAATTAGATGTGATAATCTCCATGGAAGCCAAGCATTCAGGAAACAGACAGCCCAAAGCTATCAGCCTTCTTATGCCATCACTTTCTACATGATCATGTGGAGTAATGATTTAATATATGTGTGATGCACTAGCAGGATTCAAGCCATGGTGACTGCTCATGAACAAGGGAAAGGACCCAGGTAATGGATGTGGCTTGGATTGAGAGGAACAGGTAGACTGTTTAGGGAATTCTCCTTAACTGGGGTGAGATGTGAGGAAATTTAACAGACCCAAATGGGTTACTACTTACCACCCTGAGCTGTTCTTCCTCCCATAAGAAAAATCACAGAGGAGTCACTGGTTACTCGATTGTGTACCTAGTAACCTGCAATTTGGAAGAGAGATGTAGGGAACATGTGTTTGCCTTTAAAAACCTGAAATAGCTCCAGGATATCCTGCATTTCAAAATGTGATATATTGGACAACAACTGCCAAAATCAGTGTGAATGAGGGGGTAGGGGGAAGACAGGTGAAAAATCAATCTGTGTTTTGTTGTGTTACTGAAAAATAGAAGACAGGAGAGTGAGAAGCTACAGTCTCGGAATGTGCACCTAGGTCATCAGGCAATCCATCCTCTGGTTCTGGAAGGTGTCTTTTCATTGACAAAGCTATGGTCCACCCATTGGCCATCCCTTCTCCACAATGGAGGAGTTGGAGTAGGGCTGGGCTTTTTGTTTCCCTCACCTAAAATCATACCATGGCACTCATGCCATGGTGTGATGATCTGGGGGCAGAGCATGACACAACTTATCACCTGCCATCCCCAAGGGCTTCAGTTCAGTCTTCAAATCAACCCACCTACCCGCCGCTGGTATAGTGTGAAGTTTCTTGGTCGTTTATGGTCCAGGTAGGATTTTTTTTCTTTTTCCCATGGGTTTTTCTCCTACCCCATATGCTGTCCAGTCAGCATATGGGAAATTGGCTTGGGTGGAGTCTAAATAGGGATCAGTTTAGCATAAATGAATTTAATTTTGGTGCATAAATAATTGAATTGGCATAAATAATTGACCGGGGGGTGTGGTAGAAAGAAATTACACTTAGGTAATTCTGGTTTGAAAGATACACCCTCTCTTTAATCCATTCAGACTGTGAGAGGGACTATCTGGTTTGACTTCCTGATGTGGGCCACCAACTAGTAACTCAGCTTTTGAGTTATCGTTGAGAGCTCAGGTGTCATCATCCAAATAAGCTGCAGGGATGGCTTGGAGAAAGACACTGGCTTCAGCTTCTTCCACACTTGTTTTTTTCCTTTGGTTTATTTGCAGTTCCATTAAGAAATTAATAAATAGGTCAATCAATAAATGACCTTGTTTTCATCCCAGTCTTATGTCTTGTCTCATTATTTCTATGGTTGGGCAGCAATTAAAAATTCTCTTCCCAGAATATAGATAGTCCATTACAAGTCAAAGTGTCAGTGTAGAAGAACAATGATTGTGTAGGTCTAGTGAGTTGTGTACTGGGAAATAACCTAGGTTGATCTTTTTCTACAATTTTGATAGTCAATGAGATGAGAAATGAAAAACTTATGTTTCAGAAGTGACCAAGATATTTGGAAAGAAAGTCCACTGAACTGAATTCATTCTTCTCTTCTAAACTGTGTAGTTGGTACAGCTCGTGATGTGAGCTTATCTGCCTTCAAATAATTTGATAATTAAATCATATTTGTAAAATGCAGTAATGATCTGATACACCTGTACTCAACAATTCCTCTGCTTCTAACCAAACAGGAATTGTTCATTCAGCCTACTTTAATATTCCTTCTAATTTAGCTGGCATTTACTGAATTCATTGGGGGCGGAGTAATGAACAAGATACAAATTAAAGGGAGGGAATTATAGTTGGAAAGGGCAGTTTTTCATCAATTTGGCAAAATATAGTAAAAGTGGTCATTTGCACTTCACAGGGGATGCAATTACAAGAAATGAGAAATAATTGTTATCTGGTTTGTTAAATTTAGGGCTAATTCTGTGGTTTTCACTGTGTTGAATACTCTTTCAACCAGTTTTTTTTCCCCTAAAGGATAAATGTATAGTACAAAAAAAAACCCACCCTGAAATAGCTATTGCAACACAATCCTATATATGTATACTCAAAAATAAATCTCATTGAGTTCAGTGTGAGTTATTGACAAGTAAGTAGGTCTACATGCTGTTTGCCTCAAAGCCATTTCCGTCTTATGGCAACCCTGAGGAAGACCTATCACAAGGGTTTGCCTTTGGCTTCCTTTGAGGCTGAGAGAATGTGACTTGCTCAAGGTCACCCACTCAGTTTCCATGGCCAAGCAGGGATTTGAACCCTGGTGTCCTGAGACATAGCCCAGAGATCAAACTGCTACACTACACTGGCTCAAGCATAAGCTTCTTTTTCTGGAAATGAGATTTACTAAAATATTTCCATAGCTGAACACTTTGAGAAGAAGACAGCAGTATTATTTATTAAATCCTTTTTTGTCATGTTTAATACTACTAGCATTACTGCCTAGTGATTACCAATAATGTTGGTAACCAGCAATATTAGGTGTAGCAGATGGATTAGGCATCTAGTTCACTGAGAGTTTCAGGTTGGTTTGGGTTGTCCTTGTAGTTGAGGCAGGGATAGAAAGAATATTGAAATGGTTAAAGAAAAAGGAGAAATAGGGTTCCCACCCTCTAAGTTTTCAAAAACCATGATAAGAAGAATCTACCTTAAGACCTACAAAGTCACATACAGGTATAAGTAGCACATCCTAGCCTTAAGGGAACTGCACATACCTTGTAATTAATTAGATATTTTATCCTTCAAAATTGACCTTATTGCACCACTTAACCCTTATAATCCATATAATCTATATAATCTAATTTGATCCTGAGACTCCTTCAGGGAATCACCTTGCTTTGGTTATGTAAGCTATATTTGGGGGGGAGGGGGGGACAAAACAATTATCTGGTATGACTAGCTGATTTTCCATTGTGGTTCACTGAAGTAGGGGAGTTAGATGTCTTTTTACCACTTTGTGATACAACATGCTTATGTTCCATAAGCATGGCAATTGCTCCGATTTTGAGGATGAAAGCAGGACAGAAGTCAACCTTTAAACTTTGCATGCAGAAAATATTAGTTAGGCCTTTCCTTCCCCTCCCTCAAGCCCCAAACAAAGCCTTTGTCAGGTGGAAAACATGGGAGATTTCAGATCTCGTTGAAAAAAAAAAGATGAATCAGATGGGAACAGAGCCATTCCTTTTTAAAAAAGTAATAACTCAGTATCTTTTAGCTAATCTGAGTTAAGACATGGATGATTTACAGGTCTGTAATAATTTTCATAGAGAATTTATGTTCTTCAGGCTTTCTCTGTATTTGTAAAACCTTTCAAGATTTCAGTAAGAAGAAAAATAATATATTGAAATTAATAGCTGAGTTTTCCTTAGAGCTAACAAAAAGAGAAATGCAATCTAGAATACATTTCTTTTTTATGGCTAAGCCATAAATTATTTCTTTTTACTGTTGTGAAACATAAATGTGTCACTTCTATAGTATTATGTGCACTGCTGACATTTCCAGTATGTGTTGATTAGAATACATGGCATGTTTTCAATATAGTCTTCAGTCATAGTTTTGAATGGCATTTTGGGTGTTTAGTAACTGGTAGAATATTTGAAGAATACAGACATGTTATCCTGGTAAACTCTCTTCTTGGTCCTATATTTAGTTTTAAATAGAAACTGGACCACAATTGGACTAAAATATGCTGAGTATTAAAATTATCACAGAACAAAATAAAACATTTAGAGCACTACAAGGTCATGTTCAAAAATAGTTTTAAAAGCAAAAATATCAGAACATATGTTTTTAAAACACCGTATTTTATCTGAAATCCAGACATTTCAAATTTTATAGGAAAGATTGTCATGTTACCTCTTAGATAAATTCATTAAAAGCATTACAACAATATGAATACTGGATTTGATGGCATCCTTTTTCCTTATGTACACAGCACACTATACATACCATGTGCTCATATACACAGACACAGATTGAACAATGATGTTGCCCTCCAATTTGTGATTTATAAAATTGTGAAAAGACATTTCTGACATTTTGGAAAGTGTGGATTGCAGTTTCCAACACTTTGAGAAAGACTCACTAGAGTTCCAATTTATTTATGACCACAAATTTGAATTTTTGAAGAAAGCCCCATTTTGAGATGCATTTGGTAGATATAAGGTGTCCATTCTTAAAACAAGTGGTGGTTTTGGGGTGTACACAATATACCTATGAAAAATGATTTCATACCGAAATTGGCTTAAATCTATCACTAGTCTGGAATGTGTCTTCTCATGATATGGCTGGTCAAAGTATAACAGCCTCAGTTTAGCTATCCTGGCTTCCAGGAGAGTTTTGGCTTAATCTGTTCTAGAACTCATTTGTGTTTATAGAAATCTGCAGTATCTTCAGCCCTCAAATGAGTTGATTTTCTTTCCATCAGATTTCTTTACTGTCCAGCTCTCACATCCTTACATGGTGATGGGGAATATGATGAAAGATGATCCTGATTTTAGTGTTCAGAGTTTCATCTTTGCACTTCAGGATCTTGTGCAGTTCTTTCCGAGCTGCCCACTCCTAGTCTTCTGATTTCTTGTCTGCAGTGTCCCTTCTGGTCAATATTTGATCTAAGATATGGGAACTCGTTGACCAACTTTCCTGTTGTCTAGGATAAATTCTTGTAGATCTTCCATGTTCATTGTTTTTGGTTTCTTAATATTCTATTAATCCTACCTTGGCACCTTCCTCCTTGGCCTTCTAAAGTAATCATTCCAGATCGTCATTGGATTCTGCTAGTAGCATTATGATGTCTGCATATCTTTTGTTAATGTTCCTTTCTCTGAATCTTCACTCCTTCTGCCTCTGAATTTAAGCCTGCTGTGTGTATATTTTCTGCATACCGGCTGAATAGATAGGATGATACTATTCAGCCTTGCCTGGCCCCTTTGCCAATTGGGAACCATTCTGTTACTCCATATTCTGCTCTAAAAGCATTCTATTGTCTTAAATGCAGATTTCTCATTGGGACAATCAGACATTGTGGCCCTCCCGTTCCTCAAAGAGGAAGCCATAGCTTTACATTACCTATGCAGCCAAAGGCTTTGCAGTAGTCAATAAAGCACATGTAAAGTTTTTTCTGGAATTCACTGGTGCTCCATCATCCATTGTATGTTTGCAATGTGATCCTTAGTGCCTCTTTTGTTCCAGTATGCAGCTTGCATCTCTGGGATTTCTTGCTCCATATATGGTAGGAGTCTTTACTCCAGAATTTTGAGCATGACTTTGCTCTCATGGAAAATTAATGCAATGGTTCTGTAATTGCTGGAATCTTTTGTGTCCCCTTTTTGTGGATCAGAATGTATATTGATTGCTTCCAGTCTGTGCCCTACTGCTCTATTTTCCATATTTGTTGACAGATTTTATTTAGAAGTATACTTGAATCTATCTCTATAGATAGTAGCAGTTCTACTGGTATGTCAGAATAATTCTTCCCTATTGGTTTGAGTGAGACTTTCGCTTTGCTTTCCAAAATTTTGAGTTGATCTTTGAAAGTTTCTACTTCTTCAGTGTCATTCAACCTTTCACATTTTTATATAGCTCTTCTGTGTATTTACTCTTTTTTTATTTCATAATGGTCATGTATTATGTTCCTCTTCTGGTTGTACAGCATTCTTACCGTGGTTGAAATTTCTCTTTGAATTCCTAGACCATAAGGAAGAGGTCTCTTATTCTTCCTTTTTTGTTGTCATCTTCTATTTCTCTTCACTGATTATTGAATTAATTCTCTTTATCCTTGGATAGCAGCATTCATGGTTCTGATTATGTTTCTGTCTCCCTTTTCTTTTGCTTCTCATATTTCTTTAACTGCTTGAAGCATTTCATCTGTGATCCATTGTTTCTTCTCTTTGATTTCATCTTTTTCAATTTCTCTTTGACTATGCATGTGTCAGAGGGCAGAGGTCGAGGAGGAGAAGGGTTGGGGTCCCCCATGGGGAACTGAGGGGCAACAGGACCTGGAAGACTCTGGATGAGGGGGCACTGGAGGGGGAAGATGGGATACAGCTGCAGCCAGGAACGGGTCTTTGGGCAGGGCTGAGGGGCTACCTATAAAGGACAGGGGAGTGGAACTGGGAGGAGGAGGAGGAGGGAGCGATGAAGGAGTCAGGGAAGAGGGAGTCAAACTGGAGAAGGGTGGCAGAGTGAATGACCCAAGACAACATTGAACAGGCTGGACGGCGGCCTTAACCCCTAGGCACCTGCAAGCATGCTGAGGTAAACATGAAGGGGATGGGTTAAGAGACCCCAGGGAGGAGGGATTCCTGGCTGACCGGGTGCATCCCACAATGTTCAAGGCTGAAGGGGAACCTCTGAGAGCTCGCCCAGTAATCGGGCCAGGGCCAAGACTTTGTTGGGACAAGAGGGGAAAGTGTTGGCCAGTTGGACCACCTCTAATACCTAGAGGGCTGGAAGAAGGCGTTGGCTTGAGGCGCGCCACACTTCCTTGAGGGTGAGCCATGAAGTAATGCGCTACCCATGTTTTGGAACGTGTTGAAGTTGTGCAAGTTAATAAAGTCAAACAGCATCTACCTTGACATGTTGACCCTCTTTTGACACCATGGAAGCAGCTGGAGGACCTGTCCTCCCCAGACCAGCTAGGGGCCCGGCGACAGCATGTTGCTTCTGTCAATAGTTTTTCTGGTTCCCAGTAAACTAGGCTTAATACATGCAAATCTATTTCTCACACTTAGGTTAAATTCTGCTGGGATGTACTTCAGATCATATTTTGGCATAGTGATTTATGTGGTATTTTTCTTCAGCTTTAATTTAATTTTGGATATTAGTAGTTTATGGTCTGTGCTGCAGTCTGTGCCTGGTTTCATTTCACTGTATGAATGGCACTTCTCCACTTAGAATCATAGAATCATAGAGTTGGAAGAGACCACAAGGGCCATCCAGGTCAACTCCCTGCCATGCAGAAATACATAAAGCAAATTCTCTTCCCCTCCCCCCAAACAGATGGCCATCCAGCTTCTGTTTAAAAACTTCCAAAGAAGGAGACTCCACCACTATCTGACCGAATGTGTTCCATTGTTGAGCTGTTCTTTCTGTCAGGATGGAAGTTCCTCTTTTCCTGTAGCTTCTATCCATTGTTCCATGTTCTATTTTCTGGAGTGGCAGAAAACAAGCTTTCTTCATCTTCTTCTTTCACATATTATGTGACCATATGCTTGTCACCTTTGCCTCCATAAGGTGCAGCCTCAACTGGATGCACAGGCAATGACTACACAGTTTTGGTCAAAGATATTGGTTTTATTATTAAAAATTAGGAACTAAAACAAAAACTTGAGCACTCAAGGGTGTAATTGCCAAGACACAGATATACAGTGGGTACAGGCTTATATACAGGTTGGTCTCAATTAGCTTCAATACAGTTTCCTTCTGTCCAATCAGCAGTTGAAAACACAACTCTGTTTGCCAATCACAATCTGACAGCACACTCTAGCCCAACTATCATAATCTGCCACAACGCTATTACCTTATGTGGTCAGGGCATACAAGGGTGGGGGGTCTGGCCATAATTGCAGCCTAGTCCGCTCACATGCCAGATGGCTAAAATTGATCAGGGAAGCCACAGGCCTGAGCCCGGGAGCCCTGAGCAGACCAGTGGAGGACATGGAGCCTTGGCAATGTCTTATCCGCAGGATCCCAATGACTTGGTAGCAGTTGACAACAACAACAACAACAGTGAAGTGTTCCTTCTTTCTAAGATACAGCTTTATTAAGGCCCTGTGCAGACTGGCAGTTTGGGCCAGGTTGGGGGTGGAGTTGGTGCACAATGTCTACATGACACATGCCCCAGCATCCCCCACCCCAGGGCGGCATGACATTGTGTGCCACACTGCATTGTATCGGCATCACGGTGCTCCTCTGGCACTGTGCCCACAGAACACAGCACCAAAGGAGTGCCATAAAGCTACCGCATGGCGGCTATCACACCCTTTCCAGAACGCAAAAATGAGCTGCTTTATGTAGCTCCTTTTCACACCCTGGAAAGGCCAGATTGGGGCCATGGCATGTGGTTGCCATGGCCCCAATCTGGTTGTAAAAGCAGGCAGCTGGAGGCCACCCCTTTGGGGCTGTCTGTACAGTCCCTAATTCATCTGATAGTGATGCAGCCATGCTTATTAAAATTCTGTCAAGTATCCTAGCAGGAATGTTAATCCATACTAACCTTTCCCCTCATAATGGCAGAGATGCAGTTGATAGGTTGGTAATGGCCCTTTATTTAGGCAGGCCTTCAACTATTAACTTACAGGATCCTTTAATGAGGTGTGTTTTTTCTTTCATCTTTTGCTGTGTTTTAATGTGATTTAAACTGTTGTTATTTCGTGTTTTTAACATAATTGTTCCCCCCCCCCCACTTTTGTATCTGATAGTTTTTAACTGTCATTTGCTTTTAATTTTAGGTGAGCTGCCTTGGGTTCCCTATAAGAGGATGCTATAAATTAAGATGATGATGATGATGATGATGAGCAGTAGCAGCTTGATATGACTGTAAAAACTAGTTTCGAATCTCCCTAGATAGAGAGGCCATATGGTTAGAGTGGCTTTTCCCCCCCATGTATGCAGACATGAGCTTTGCTTCCCTTTCTCTCTCTCTCTCTCTCTCTCTCTCTCTCTCATTTTATTTTATTTACTGTTCTGAGTTCACAAAAGCATGAGGGTAGTAGAAAGAGCACTTCAATATAGATGTAGCATATATCATTTGTTTAGTTCTTGTGGAAGACAATTGAGAAAATGTTCTGGGATGCAAGTGAGAAAAAAGAGTCCTTAATGGCATCAAGAGTGCTATTTTCTATTGACTTGCCTGAAGAATGACTTCATTAGTAAAAAAAAAAAAAAAAATGAGCACAGGTCATTTTGAAACACACACAAAATAGATTGGTTGCTTGTGAATATGTGATGGGTTCTTCTCCAGTTAGTTATCTGAACTATATGACTTTTCGCTTCTGGTGCAGACAGCTAATGAAGTAAGGAATGTTTATGTGTGTATATTCATTCTATACCTTATCTCACTAGATGAAACATTGGTGTTTTCATTTCTTGGTTGACATGAAATATCAAATCATCAAAATAAAATGTGTTTAAGTTAGGTCCTGATTTTGATATTGACTTTTTCCATATGTCTTACTCATCCACCATGAGTCAGATAAAACAATTTGGCTTTGGTTCAATACAGTGTTGTTTTGTTCTGAAGGTCAACCTGTGAACAAGGAAGAGCAGTTTCTCATTATTTTCTATTGGCACTCCAAACAGTCTTTATTAAAGTCTTTCAAGCAATGTGTGACCTCTGTTCAATACTTCTCACAGATTTCACAGGCTGTTGCTACCAGTCAGACATCACTAACACAGACAACAGTAATGGAAACTGTAACTATGGTGACCACCAGAGAACAAATCCTGGTTAAGCATGCTAAAGAGGAGCTCCCACCACCTCCACCCCAGAAGAAGCGGCAAATTGTTGTGGATTCAGAAATTAGGAAAAGGTGAGATAAAGAAAAAAAGAACTTTAAAAGTACAGCTTAGGCAATAATCTAACACAGTATCAAATTTGAAGTATTTAGTGTGAGGTCCAAGGGAGTTATTTTATTATTACAGAAGCAAGGAAAATATATCTACATAAATATCAGCTCACACTGGAATTCAGAATATGATATTAGAACTTTATCTGTTTGGAAGCAGAAAAAAGTTTCAAATTAAAATGCATTTGTACATGTATGAACTACATCTACATAGACAGTAGACTATATATTGATATGAAGCCATTTAGAGCATGAGGTTGGAAAAAGCAGCTGAGAGGATACAAACACACACACACAGACATATGGAATGTCTTTTTTGCAGCATTCTCCTAAGTCCAACCCTGCTACAAAGATACAGCTGAACCTGAAGGTTTTCCATAGCTGAAGTTTTACAGTTTTGACCATGGATTCCTCTTTGCCCTTCAAATGTCCTCAGAATGCCCCTCCAAAAAAGTAAGAAAAGAAATCCCAAAAGTAGACCAGAAGCTACTTCCAGTTTTGAATTCTGATTTTTTAAAACAAGATATGTTGTCACTGTGTGTGGCACTGTGAGCATCCCAAAGGCCAAGATTTGGTCTCCAAACCATCTCCAGTTGCCCATGTGTGATTTAAAGCATTTTCTTTGTTCTAATGGCTTTGTTGTGATAGCTTTTTCACATTAGATTTCTACTTCTGCTTAAACATGTGTTATAAGCCTGTATTATAACTTTTTAGAAATAGTAACTATAAAGACTTTTTCCCCTTTTGATCCTAGGTTTGATGTTGATACAACAGAACTTCACAGTTGGATGACCCGCTCAGAAGCAGTACTCCAGAGTCCTGAATTTGCAATATACAGAAAAGAAGGGAACCTGTCAGACCTCAGAGAAAGAGTTAATGTAGGCAAATACTCAAGCAATTGAATTATATTTCTAGAACAACGTGCTCTGGCATCTGAGTTATTCAAACAAAAAATTGTACTTGGTTACATACCAAGAACTGTTTGAAAACTCTGAGTTTGTGGTGGGGGAATCCTTTATGGACTTTTAGGATGTAGGGGACTGGCATCCAACCCTAAATGCAAATAATGCAGCAAATTTGGGCATTTATGACATTAATGAATAAAAATAAAGCCTTTTTTTTTTCAAAAAAACTTAATTTCAACAGCCTTGCTCTTAAGCTGACATTCCATGTGAATCGGTGACAGAGCTATCAGTAACTGATAGCCATGATAGTTAAATGGAAGTCACAACTTCAGAGGCCACATACCATTCATTCCCTAAGAGACCAGGACTAATAATGGGAATACCTACATTTTAATGTGGCCACAATTGGAAACAAAATCGGGACAACAAGTAGTTATTCACCAAATCCATTATAATGTCCCATTCCACTTCCTTTTTGGGAATGAAAATAGAGGTGAGTTGTATTTGCCAGTGGAGATGATCACACAGAGAAAAGGAGAGGAGTGAAGTGGATTGCTCCCATCCTTATCATGTCATGTTTATCCTGTCCTCTCCCATCAGTGAAGACAAATGGCCCTGTCACTTTGTATTAACAGGGGTTTCTGCTAATACAAAGTGATAGGGTCATTCTACTTCACTGATAGGAGAAGGACAGGATAAGCGTAATGTCGTCTCATAATCTTTGTGAAATCATGCAAAAAGGATGCCATAAGGATGGGATAATGACAGAATAAACACATCGTCATCTGATAATCTTTGTGCAATTGTGTGATAAGGATGGAAGCAATCTGCTTTGCTCCCCTCCTTTTCCCTGTGTGATTATCTCCAGTGTTTGAAAAGGACCTTTCAAAAAGCAATTTTGTAGTTATGGTTTTAGTGACATTGTTCTGCTAAATTTTCCAGTGTACAGGACATGATATGTGGTCTTTTATACATAATATCTTAATAATGTGGACATCAGTGAGATAGTATTCACATGTTCTTTGTGTTCTTTTCTGTGTTGCCTATTTTGTTTTCAATGATTTATAAAACAATGTTGCTATTAAACAGTTTCCATCATAATGGGTTTTCAGTAGTTGTCACAAATAAGTTTTCTTACTTTCTTTGCTATAAATTTAGAAAAATAGCTCCATATGTTGCTTCAGCCTGCATAGCAGGACTGGAGAACTTTGGCCTTCCACATATTTTACACTATAGCTCCTATAATTCCTTACCATGCTGACTGAAACTTCTAAATTAATGGAAGTTTTGCACCCCTGTTCTGTAGCTTTCAGTGCAGTAAATTCAGAAGGCAAGTAGGTTTGTAATGTTACATAATGGGACTTAGGGCTGCAATAGATGGCCTAGATGGCGCTGCATGAAGCTGCCCCGCCTGAACATAGATTGGGACTATGGCAGCACATGCCGCAGCCCCAATTCACTTCTGCACTGGCCGTAAAAGGAGCGTTTTTCAACCACTCCTTTTTGGGCTGTGGAAAAGCAGCCTTTAGTGGCTCTTCTGCAGTGGCTTCCCCATGTGTTGGGGGCTCGCAGCATGTAACTGCCATGCCTTCAAAAGGCCCAGAAGCTGGCTGACATGTGGCCACTCTGGACGCCTTGAGGTCATCATGGGGGCTTGTAGCATGTGCATGCCATGTCCCCAAGCTGCCTGCAGCTGCCCAGAAGGCGGCTTTTAGTGCCGGTCTGTACTGGCCCTTCGGCTGATAAAAGCAAATGGAATAGTTAAATATTTCAGCTTTTTGCCCTATAGCAGAGTGGGAACACACCTTTTGAAAACGTCTTTCAAATACAGCTGCTAAAGAATCAATGGGAGATCTGATCTGTCTTGTCCTGACTCTAGTAGTCATAGTTGGGAAGCTGTGTTCAAGATTATTATGCCTTAAGCATTTATTTTTTTAAAAAAAACCACTGGTTTTTAAAATACCTGTGGGCAAGCATGATTACTAGGCAATTCTTTGGCAGGTTTCAACTTATTTTTAAATCTATTTCATGTGAATGATTCTACTGTGCCCTTATATTGCAGGCCATTGAACGAGAAAAGCCTGAGAAGCACAGGAAACTCCAAGATGCCAGTAGATCAGCTGAGGCCCTGGTGGAACAGATGGTGAATGGTAATTACATGGCAGTTGATTCAGATAATCTTCTTAGGGATTTTATAAACATAGTTACTTATTATCACATGAATTATATTAGTAGAACACTTTGTGAAAGAATAGTACATTAAAGTTTGAATTCTGGTGTGTTATCTTTTAATTAGAATAAGGGACTGATTTGAAATTTTGAAATTTAGCACTGTGTATAACTAAAGCATAGCTCAAAATCCCAATGTTCCCAATAGTACCAAGGCTATTAACAAGCTGTTCTTGATCCTCAAATATTCATTCAGTCTGGGATCTCATTTTCCATCCTGACACATATTATCAAAGTGATAAAAACTAAAAATTAGTTTTCCCCCTCTAATTATTTAAACAATATGCAGTTTCCCAAACTCTTTTAAGAACTGTTAAAATGCCATTTTAAACAGTTCTTAAAAGAGTTTGGGAAACTGCATATTGTTTAAATAATTAGAGGGGGGAAACTAATTTTTAGTTTTTATCACTTTGATAATATGGCTGCTTGTGCCCACAGTGTTCCATTTAAGCTTTTCTTATTTTCCATAGGTTTTCCTGTATTCTTGTTTGCTCCTTCTGTTTTTATTTTATCTACTCTTCTTTCTCTCCACATATCTGTCTAAAACCTAGTAAGGCCCAGGTTCAACATCCTTTCCGCTACGTCCACTATGTGTATTTAGCTTTCCATTCATGAAGAATGAAAAGCTCTCACTTGGCACTCAGACTCCTCTGTTTACTCAAAAACTTCCCATATGTTTTGCTTGCCTTCTCCTTTCCTGACCCATTTCTTTATGTGTTCTGTCTCTTCATGTAGCTTGGTTTTAGACAATACATATCACCTGTGAAACCTACAAATCTCTGCTATGAAGCCCTTTGCTTACAGAAGGTTTAAGCATGTCTAGGATTGCATCCAAAGGGTCCTAGATTGCATTCCAGTCTGGACAATTTTAAGAAGTTTGATAAATAATATAATGTCACATGACAGTCATTTGAAGTAAACTTTTTTACACTGGGGCTTTCTAGATTGGCAGGAAAGTGTGACATGAAGTTGCCTTTTCTTTAACGCTTAGCAGCTGCACCACAGCCTTTAGATGGAGCTGTGCTGTTCCACAGTTTTTAAAAAAGAAGCTGGGAAAACCAGCACCTTTTTAAAGCTGCTTCTTCTCCCCTAAAACGCCCCCCCCCCCCAAAAAAAAGTGTTTCCATGGCACACTTTCCCTTTTTCTCATCTAAAGGCTAGACTTTCATGCAGCCATGAACACACTTCTTTTTGCCAATCTAGAATGCCCTACTGAATACAGGTCTTATATTTGTATTTTGAAAAAAAAATCCTTTACTTTCTTTGACACTCATAAGCATAAACCTAGTAAATAGCAGTGATTAAATTCTTTTAGCTCCAGTGGGATTTGAGCAGATGAAATAAACAGAGATTTAAAGCCATATTTGACAGAAACCTTCTGCCACACAGATAGCTCATATGTGATGGTGCTGATGACCAAACACCAGTTGTTGCTTTAATTTCCTTTTTGAACATTCTGAAATTAAGAGAAAATTAACAGTTGCAGTGAATCTTAGGAACCCAGCAAGCTGCCTTAACACTATTTAACTGTCAAGCTCAATATTTACTGTTTCATGTGACAGTGACTCTCTGGAGTCTCAAGCAGAGTTCTTTCATCTCTCCTGTTTTCTGATCATTCTTACTGGCAGTGCCACAGTTTGATGCTGGGACCTTCTGGTTGCAAATCATGTATTCTTTCTCTGAGTGATGGCTTTTTCCAGAATTGTTCCTGATGTTTGGAAAGTATTTGCTTATGTGTTACATTAGTATGGTGTTCCATAATATAAAATTCTCTGATCAGCTTACAATTTGTTGTTGTTTGCCTTTAAGTCACTTCTGACTTATGGCTACCATAAGGTGATTTAGGCAAGATTTGTTCAGTGAAAGTTTGCTATTGTCTTCCTCTGAGGTTGAGAACATGTGACCTTCCCGAGGTCACCCAGTGGGTTTCATGGCTGATGGGGAATCCAACCCTGGTTTCCAGAGTCATAGTCTTAGCACCCAGACCAATATTCAATGATGACTCTGATCAGCTTACAATATGCAAACTTAAAAAGAAATTCAGTACACAAGGCTTAAAACTATAATATTAAAAGCAACATTAAACTTACTGTATGATCTAGCTGACTGTTACCAGACTGAAGATGTCAGTGGACTGGGAAATTTTGTCAGAATTCCTTCTACACATCCTTTCCTTTTATTAGAGTCACACATTGTTGAGGTATGAGTAGAAGATTGGCTGCTATGAGAAATATACAACAAAGTGTTTGTTGTATTTAGATAAATGCTCACTAAACTGACTATGAATTTAGCATGATAAAGATGAAATGTGATATTATACAAGGTTAAGTTATTCCAAAAATTCTTGTAAATCTAAATCTAAACCATAATGTTCCATATTGAACATAGCTAATGATGACTATATTTGACAATGTCTGTCACACAGAGTGACAGTTTTGTAGTCTTTGCATATAAGGTGCTGAACAATTAAAGGCATTTTAATACAATTTGTTATTCACAATACACAGGTAATAAAATTAATGAAGGCACTACTGTTACTGATCTCTTTGTTCTTTGGGGACAATGTATTTATTCACTGACAATATAAGAGGTTGTTCTGAATATAAAATGTGAAGCTATTTATGAGCCATTAACCTTGAAATTACAATATATTACCACAGAATGGGAACTGTATTATTCATTACCCCTGGTGTTCATGGCAAGAGTCATATACTTGCTTAATGCTGATGATAGCACCTTTCCCAAACTTTGTTGTCAGAAAGGCTAGAAGTGAATGGAAAAGCAAGGTGGACCTCTTTTATGTTATGTAATGCAAGTTGCAATAAACCATGAAATTATACCATTATGCTTAGGAAAATTAGCTTACACAAAATAATTGGACACTGAGATATTTAAACAATTATTACAGTACACACATTATGGTTCCAGAGTATGCTTATGCACATCTACTCAGAAATAAGTCACATTGTATTCAGTGAGACTTACTCCCAGTTAGTATGAACTAGGTTGCATCCTTAATGTTCTTTGGGTAAAGAGAGATTTGAGAAGGTTTAAGTTTGTGAAAGAAAACAGAAAAAAAATACTATTTAGCAGACAGTGTTTATTTAAAAAGAAATGCAGATGAGCAGAAGATCATGTTTATAAGTGGATAGTGATGAGGACACAACCATGACAATCTTCACAGGATGGGAACAGAAATAGGAAAAGTTACCAGAGTACTACAGTTTCCAGAAACCCCCAGCCATCATAATTGCTCCCATGCTGTCTGGGAATTCTAGTAGTTACAAATTTTAAAAGGTAACATTTCAAAGCTCTGTTTCATGGTACATTCCTGGAATTAAGATTCTACCAACTGAACACTTTCATACAGATTCTGTTTTATAGAGATTTTCACAAAATAATGATTGTGTAATTTTTTTAAAAAAAAAATTGAACACTTTGAAATTTTTGGAAATACAGTGCTAGGATTCCCCTTCCCCAAATTGTCATCCACACTCTTAATGGCCAGATTTTATGGTTGCCTGCAGAGAGCTTTTAGTATGCTAGCACTTGCTCTATTATATGCTGTTCATCATCCTTTTCAGCTCAGGCATCCTGTGATCTGGAACAGCCTGTATAGGATCTTTGTTCTGCGTGCTTCCTGCTCACTGTCCTTTATTTGACCCTTTTTTTAATTTGTGAACTATGAACATGTAAATTAACAAATTGTATCTTAGTTATCCGGGGCAGTCACTGAATATATAAACTTATAAAAGATATGGTACATGTAGTATTTGGCTCTATTCACAATATTTTTACTAAATGTTTGGAAATATGTTATTTTATATTTTTAGCCCACAGGGAAAAGCCCTCCCTTTTTCCTGGGTAACTTTCCATTTCACCCAATTGATTTAATGAGTTCTGCATTATCTTCTCTTTTTGCTCATATTCAGCAATACAGTTCATCTTGACAGTAATACTTTTCTAGACTTTTATAGGACACTAAAAATCTTCTCTCCACAATGTACAACAGCTGTATGTTCAGGATCATTTAGTTAATGATAAATCATTTGCTGGTTTTATCAGAGTCCTGATAGAGAAATAAGTTGTTTAATCCTACACACTCCCTTTTTTAAATCCACTGTGGCCTAAAAATAAATGTGTTAAACTTTTCCCCTGTTTCCTTTCTTCCTCTCTAGAGGGGCTTAACGCTGACAACATCAAACAAGCCTCGGAGCAGTTGAACAATCGCTGGATTGAGTTCTGTCAGTTACTGAGTGAAAGACTGGCATGGCTGGAGTACCAAAATAACATCATTGCATTTTACTCCCAGCTGCAGCAATTGGAACAGACAGTAATTACTGCTGAAAATTGGCTAAAAGCACAGCCCACACCAGCGGCAGATCCTGATGCAGTAAAAACACAGCTAGTTAAGTGCAAGGTTAGAAATCCTGTCCTGATCTGTTGTAGTACTATCCTGCATAGGGAAGATATATGAGCTGGGTCCTGATATTCCTACAGAAAATATTTTTGCACATTGAAAACTGGGAATGGAAAGAATCACATCTTGCCTTAGAAATCTGTACTAGAAATGCTTACATTCAAACATGCACACAAACACGCTTTGTTTAATACCAAGAAATGGCACAAAAATGAACTCATTTTAAAAATTGCATTAAATGTGTACATTGGGGGAGGGGGAATAAAACAGATATGTTTCTGTTGAAGGGGAAAGAAAAACAAGCAACTCAAATAGAACCAAGTGAATGTTTTTGGGATCCTGGGACAGTCATGTTTTCAGGACTTTGCAGGGTGTAGGTCACTTGTATCTGTATCAGGTTTGTTTGATAGTACAATTCATTCAGTTTAGAACAGCTATATGAACAATCTATCTGGCATTTCACCTTCTTGTGTAATGCGGTCTTGAAGTGCTACTGCCATTATGAATACTGGGGAAGTCAAATGTACTTAAGCAGTATGTTCAACTGAGTACAGCATTGTTAATAATAATAAGGTTTATTTATAACCCACTCCTCTAATGAAATACTCGGAGCGAGGTACAACAAGGTTAAAAAGTACAAAGTAAAACAACAGTCATATCCCTTCCCAACCACCACCACCCTTAAAACTAGATTAAACCAAAGCTTTTAAAAATTGACATCAGTTAAAACTCGTTAAGAACAGTAAAAACAAGGTGCAGTCTCATGCACAGTGCGAGTGCAAATCCCCAATGGATGAAATAAAGAGATTTAAGCAGGGGGACAACTAAGGTTAATTCCCCAGTTCCATTTGCATTTTCAGGGCCAGGAGTTGGTATTTCATTTATTCCCTCTTCAGGGGAAGGCCTGCCTGAAGAGATACGTCTTTAAGGCCTTTTTGAAGCTGGCCAAAGATGTAATGAGACACATCTCGTCCAGCAGGCCGTTCCAAAGCTTGGGCACGGTAGCTGAAAAAGTTCTCTGAGAAGTCTGTGACAGCCTAGTTTTCATAGGCTTCAGCAGATTCCTCCCAGAGGACCGAAGTGTGTGGGGTGGTTCATATGGGAAGAGGCGGTCACTAAGGTAAGACGGGCCTGGGCCATGTAGGGCTTTAAAGGTTAGTACCAACACCTTGTACTGTTCCCGGAAACTAATGGGCAACCAATGGAGAGCTTTGAGCACTGGTGTTATGTGCTCTCTCCTTGATGTTCCTGTAATAAGCCTGGCTGCCATGTTCTGAACTAATTGAAGTTTCCAGGTTAGGCACAAGGGTAGCCCCATGTAGAGCGCGTTACAGAAATCCAGACGTGAGGTTACTAGAGCTTGTACCACAAATTCCAGGTCTTTCGTATCCAGGAAAGGGCGCAGCTGGCGGATCAGCCGAAGCTGATAACAGGCGCTCCTGACAGGCGTTCCACTGAACACATGTTTCCAATGAAGTAATAATAATCCCTAGCTAACTGAAATCTGACAAAGGAGAGATTCCCTTTAAAAAGTGGCAATTTAATTAACTATAGTTTTAACTAAAATGATTGATTTAAATTAGAATTTGACTAATAATTCTAAAATTAAGTAATTTATAAATTAAAGAATGCTAAAGTGGCATCAAATTTCATATTTCTTGGCTGTTTTTTTTAAACCCCAAACTCATTACTCTTATGCAAAATTATTTCTTGATTTTTCTGTGTTTATTAAGGTTGGGGAATCGCTACATTTATATCATAAGATTCAAACCACTTAATAGTAGTTGCAGTTGGGGTGGTGGTGGTCATATCAAAATGGCTTTGGGGAATCTGTCAGTAGATCCTGCAGAAATGCAGTGGTGCGTGGAGGATACAAAATATTTTTTTTAAATTAAAAACATTATTTGTTTAGTGCATTGAGGCTGCAGTGTGATGGCACATGCATGTCCTTAAGCCCATTCGTGTAGCCTGCAATAAAACCAAGTTCATTGATCTGAAAACAGTACACTCGGAAATAAACAGGCAATTATTGCAAAGCTAAGTCAGTTAGGTGACTTCCTGTGAAAAATATTATTGTATTTGAATACAAAGATTACTGTGATATCTTGTTTTGAGATATCGAGTGAGATCAGCAAGCCAGACCAATTGAGCACAGAACTCAGTGTTGCCATACCAGTCAGTGTCATCATCTCCAGATAAGATGTTCCAGTGATGCATGCAACTTTTATCAAAGAAAGGGGTTATGAAAGATATGTTGCAAGGCTGAGGCTGTGGTTGGCAGGTGACATATTGATATGTAAAAACTCTGTCTTTCACCTTGTCTCTTTATCTCTCATCATGATTACATTCTGATTTTTAAAAACTTGTAATGTGTAGGATGAAGTGACACGATTTTCCAGTCTTCAGCCCCAGATTGAAAAACTAAAAGTTCAAAGCAAGACACTGAAGGAGAAACAGCAAAGTCCAATGTTTCTGGAAGCAGATCTTGTGGCTTTTACCAACCACTTCAACCAAGTTTATGATGATGTGAAAACTAGAGAAAAATATCTACAAACAAGTAAGTAATATTATTAGTTATACAGTGTGCCCGCACCAACCGCAGGCTTGCCACCCGCAGTTTGAGCTTCTGCAGACAGCGAGCTCTGGCTTTTTCAATGGGGCATGCATGCACACAGTGGTGCAAGTGGGAGCACATACCCATTGAAAAGAATGGGACTTAAGGTCCTAAGGTTTTTGCTATCTGTAGAGAGAAACTGAAAGTACTCTAAATAATTTTAATATGTAAGAAGAAAGCCAGTTAAGATCCTAGCTTTTCTCTTACAACAAAAAAGCATAGAATCATTTGCTGTTGTAGTCATGTGCCTTTAAGTGGATTCCAATTTAGGGTGACTCTGCCCTAGAATTTTCTTGGCAGGACTTACTCAAAAGAGGTTTGCCATTGACTTCCACTGAGGCTGAGAGAGTGGGACTTACCCAGTAAAGTTCCATGGCTGAGTGGGAATTCTAATCATGCTGTCCTAGAGCTCTAGTCCAACATTCAGACCACTCTGCTATGCTGGTACTCTAGAGTACTATGTAGGGGTGTAAAATTTTGCTTATTTCCTTTGATAAAAAGAAAAAAGAAGAAGATGTTTATATCCCAGCTCAGCAAGACTGTAAGAGTTTTTATAGATTTGCTTTTGTGTGGGGGGGGGGGGAAAGAAAATGTGAAAGGAGGGTTTTGGTGCAAAAAACTTTTTATTACACAAATTCAGCATTTTTGTGCAAAAGCATTATTATACAAAATGCAACATTTTATTTAAGCACATTACATGCAAAAACATTGTTCTGAAATTGCTGGAAGTGGGGAAAGCACTGGTCTTGTCACTCAAGATTTGTGGGCAATGTTTTTGATGAGGTGTTTTGATAAAGATGACAAAAAATGTAAATATTCTTCACAACCCTAGTTATATGTTAGGATGTAAACACCACTAAAGTCTGGAAATTTATATAAAAGTATTCAGATACATAAATCTGATTCACTAAAACAGGCAGTCATGAGAGACTGGTGAAGAATCTCTCAGTCTCCTTGTTCAAAGGAGGATGTCCAGGAAAGCAGCCAACTGCTGATAACAAACTACAAATAAACAAGAGAACACCACACAGAGTATGCAGAGTTAAAACAATTCTTGAATGGCAGACTTACAAGCAAAAGGCAGAATCCAAAAACAAGGTCCGTAGTCACTCCGGGTGCAAGCCAAAGGGTCAAACAAAGAGCGTAGTCAAGCAATCCAAGAAGGTCAAGGGTTCCAACAAAGCAGAATGATCATTGTGAAATTCAAAGATCCAAGCCGAGAAGTCAAACAGAGCATCAAGGAACAAGGTGCTTTCACCATGGAAAACAGATAGCCTCTGACAAAGGCTCTGGTGATCTTCCCAGACTTTTATCTTTGGCGCTCATGAGTGCAGCTGTTCCTTAATTGTTTGGCATTTTGCATAAAGCCTCTGAGACTACTGGAGGCACACCCTGTCGGATCTCCTCTGGCTGAAGGTAGATATGTGGGTCTCTTCATCCTCCTCCTCTGCCCACAGTTCCAAAAGGCTCTACTGCCTGGAAGCTGGGCTCCTGGTTGTCTTATAGGAGCACAGTTCTGCTGGTGCTCTCAGGACAGAGCTAGAGGCAGGCTCAAGCTCAGGGTCAGAGTCCTGTCCTCAGTCCTCATCCTGGCTGGGCATGACAGAGGACCCCATAATAAAAATGTTAAAATAGCAGCATCTGATTTAGGACTGAATTGGGTCAGTGGTTCCTTGATGACCCAATTAAGGACAGCAATAATGATTGTGTTATATGTTATGAATGCTAACATGAATGGTTTGTATACATCCATTTAAGCTTCACATAGAATTGTCCCAAATTTGCACCTGTTGCATTTCATGTCCATTTTGCTCAGGGTATACTGTTTCCTTCTCTACTTACACATGTTTTTCTGTGCATCTGAAGAGCAGGTTCCATGTATCTGCTGAAGTTATGAAAATAAATGACCCAGTAGATTTGTTAGTTTCTAAAGTGCCACAAAACACTTTGTTTTTACACATCAGTTTCAGAAATGAAGGAAGTTAAATTTGACATGGAACAGGTCAAAATGTAGCCAGTGCCAGCAGTGATTCCTGTGTGTGTGGTAGCATGTATGCTCAAATAAATTGTATCTCCCCTCTAGATTAAGGGAGGTGTTGTTTCTCCCACAGGGATACTTTTCTCAGGCAGTTCCCACTTGAAGCAGTATATAAATGATTAAATTGGTTCCCAGATTTATATTCAGCATTAGCAGCCTGGGACCATGGAAGGTGACTTTGAACAAAACTAAGTTATGCGTACATGCAGGCAGACTATTTTTGAATTCCTTTTTTGCTTTACTTCTTGTCGTCCTCCTATTGTTTTCAAAATAGTCTTTTCAAAATGTTAACTATGTTGTCAGGAGTAGTTTTTTTTGGGATGACATTATTCCTATCTCTTGATTTTCTTCCAAATAAATAAAAGAGGGTTTAAAATCATTCTTGAAATATGAGGTTTCCACATGGGAAAATAATGTGAATGGCTTTGAGCAGAAATGCATAATTTTCACTTTAATTATTAAATAAATGTTACCAATAAAGGAAGTGATAATCACTTGTGCTTCCCTTCTCCTGCATAAGTGACAATTCCAAAACTGCTTTCTGACATCTCATTTTTTTTAAAAAAAAAAAAAGCCAACAACTCTCATGTGTATTTTCAGGTAGTACAGTCTGGCAAAAAAATAAAAATAAAAAATAAAAATAAACCTTTTCATTTCCACCCCTCTCCCCCCCCCCCCCCAGATATCCATCAGTGTAGTAGCAATATGGTATAGTGGTCAGTATATTGGTTAGGAGCAATCTATGTTCATGGTCAACACAGGGTTGTTATGAGGTTAGAAATGGGGGGGAGGGAGCCACATACATAGTCTAGAGTTCATTGGGGGAATTACTACCTATGAATGCCACTAATAAAAAGTAATATTGAACTCAAAGTTTCATATGTCACCCATAGAGTATTTGTGGTATCTGTATAATCATAGTAGGAAAGTGTATGTGAAGAATACTGTTTGAAGGGATTGAGAATATTAACAAGGGGGGAGGTGTGCTTATTTTGGGCAATGGAAAAGTGGCATTTGGTTGTAAAAAAGTTTTCTTACTCTGATTTTAAGTAATACACAGGGTAAACTGTAATACATTAAACAACTCCTAGGGTGGTGTTATGTGAAGGTCAAACCTTTAAAAAATAATTGTTCAGTGCTATGGAATTCTGGGAATTGCATATTTTGTGAACCTTCTCTGTCAGAGAGCTTTGGTGCCACAACAAACTACAGATTCCTTTGCTAAGATTGCTAAAATTGTGAATTACAAATTTTAATGCCTGTAAACAGATTTTGTGCCACCATCTAGGCAGCTTCAGAGTACAGCATTTTGACTCTACATGCTCTGAAGCTGCTTCCAGCTGCCCAGTTTCTCACACATAGCCCAGCTTCCAGGCACTCCAGCAGTATGGCATTTACACACCACACACTGCCAGAGCACAATAAAGCCAGCTTCTGTCCATGGCGGGTAGGAAAAGCTAACTTTTCACTAGCACAAAAAGGTGTGGCTCTGTACCTCTCCTTTTTCAGCAGGCAAAAGGGAGGATTGGGGCCACAGTTTAAGGTTATAGCAATCCCAATCTGTCTTTGAAAGGGGTTATTTTGCCTTTTACTGCAATGAGACTAGTCTAGTCAAACCTCTCAGGAAATTTCTTTTAAGGTCGTACATAATGGTAGCCCATGACAGTGACTTGTACAGTTTTACTTTCTGAATCTGAGCTTTAAGAAAATTCAGAGGCTAGGGAGCACCCATTTCATACAGTTATGATATAAACAATAAGATTATTGTGATTTGATTGCACTTTTAAACAAGCAAACTTTGAAATTGTGAAAATGGAGATTTATTTATAAAGGAAGATTTAGGTTTTCTCTAATAGGAGACTAAATGGAGGTTTAAGTTAGGCCTGAAACAGACGGGTCAAACAGAGTGGCTTCCAGCCACTTTGGGGATGTGGTGTATATAATGCACACACCCAATGTAGCTGGAAGCTACTTTGAAGCCACCTAAGGCAACTTGAAGCCACCAGCAAAATAGCAGTTTGGAGAGCAGGCCAACTGGTCGCCACTGTCCTTGGCCAATTGGGGCCAGAGCAGCCTTTGGCTGTTCCTTTTGACCCATCTGCTTCACCTCTAGTTTCTTAATTAATCTAAAGTCAAAGTCAGTTCATTTTGTTCAATCCTCTGTCCATTTCTAACATTTCAATGAGGTTTAATTCAAACAATAAACTAGAAATTAAAATGTAGTGGTGACTTATGCCTTTCTTCCACCTTTCTCCCAAACAGTATTGATCTCTGCTTAAACCCATCTAGCTCTTGTATTATCATTCTGCAGCACTCTTCATTGGAAATACATTTCTGCAGAGTGATAGCACTGAAATCCTTGTCATGGTTTGATTTTGTGAGATCACTAATCATTGGGATCATTACTTCCAAAAATGAAATTGAATCTGTAATAATTCAGATTAAACCTAGTATATTTGTCCCAAATCCTGGTTCCATGATATTTTTTTTAAATAAATGAATTGTTTAAGGCTGCAATTCTTTTTTCCCTCCCTTCTTTCTTAATATCTGTATATAAGTCTATATCTATCTCCCACCATTTATTGTTGGATTTCAGTTCAGCATACAGATAAAACACTAACACAGACAATACAAATAAATTAAGCCCCAAAGGCTGAATAAAAAAGTCATTGCCTGGCTCCAGAAAGAAAGCATTGTTGACATCAGTTGACCTTCAAGTGGAGGGCATTCCACATTTGGGGTGCAACAGCTAAGAAGGCCCTTTTCCATGTCTTACTACGCTGTATTTCATCCACTGGTAGAACACAGAAAAGGGCCATTCCTGTAAACTTCAATCCTTCGGCAGATATGTGTGTGTGTGTGTGTGTGTGTGTGTTGTTTCAAATATAGTTGAACCCAATAAGACATACTTCTGAGCAGAGAAACATGGGTAAGGAAAGATTTTTCAATCCATGAAATGAAAATTAAAAATTTTAAGAACTAGTTTGTTAAATAGTCATATATTTTGTGCATATGATTCTTGATACTCAATACTAATTCATACACTGGTATGTAATTGCTAGTAATCCTGGAGCAATTTTTGGGACCATGCATGCAAAATTTGAAGCTATAACAAAGATTTTTTCCCCCCTTATTTTCCTATATCTTCATAGTTTTCCAAAGTTTTAACACACTTTTTAACCATCTTCTTTACTATAATAAAATAAACAAATAAAGGAACATGTACAGTGTGACACGTAAAATGCTGCGGTATGGGAATGTATGGGAAATGTATGGGAAAATTAAAAATCTTGTATCACATTTCTGGCAGTGGAATTTATGCTTGACATCTCAGCAATTCCAACATTATGTTCTACTTCAAAAGTTTTCCTTAATATTCTTCTGAATTTTTCTGTTGCACTGGGATTTTTGCTGAGTTTTTACAGTCTTTTTCAGCATAATGTTAAATCAGATAAGCTTGTTTAAACCATTAGTTAAACTTTGATTATTCTTTGTCATTGCACCATATGTGATTTTTCAAAAGCAACACTTTGCTGAGAAAATTATGAAAAGTAGGCTATAGTAATGAAAATGTCTTATCTCCCCAAAATTAGGCAGATTAATTAAAACAAAAAGAAAAAAGTATACCATTTCCTTTATTGCTACTGCCCACCCCACTGATTTTATGCAAAGAAAATTTTTGGTGATGTTGAAGAAACAAAAGTAGAATAGTGAGAAGTACTATCTACAGATGTACTCATATCTAAAAACTCCAAAAACTCCAATGCACTATTAAACAGCAGGACTATGCAAGACATGCCTGAGCGCTGTATTGTGTTAGAAAGTCATAGTTCTCATACTAAACTACAAATGTAAGGGTCTCTTTAGGCAAAGGTATGACATTTGGGTTTGAATTAGTACTGTAGGTGTATATACTATACAGTACTTTGTACTTGTACGTTTTTAGATGTGTGGGACAAAGGCGAGGGTTAGGACAGAATGTGATGGATAGTTTAAATGAACTAGCAGAGGAACAACGGGTGGCATAAGGTTTAGAATGGAGATTCTATAATGGTACAGAAAAGGATTTAGTGAACAAATTAGTTCTGAAAAGGGATTTGAAGAACAAAAGAGAAACACCTGGGACATGGATAGGCTTTTCCAGTTAGGGAGGCATGAACCTTTGCATGTGGTACAATCAACTGTTCTTAAAGTCAAAAGATTTTGCAAGAGTTGGGTATGCATGTTCAAAAAGTAATAGCCTCCTCCTTTGTCAAGGTTCAGGAATTTAACTTGAGTAGAGGCATGTAGCTGTGATAGGCAATGATACGTTCTGGTGGAGTTTCTTTTGCCACTGAGGACTGAGACTGTAAATTATAGGATGCTTGGCAGGATACTAATGTTTAATCTGTCTTTACGAGATTTTCCTCTGCAATCATCTTCTCAGCAGAAATGACACAAAGAGGGTAAATTTCCTGCTGAAGGTTCTGTGAGTCTGTAGCTGCCTTAACTAATTTGAAATACATCCTGGAAGGGATTTGCTTTCACCAGCTGCTATGGCAAGCTAAGTTTCTAAGCCATGGTGCAAGGAAGAGAGTAGTTGTAGGATTGCAGGCTTTTTTAACAGCTATGGTAACTCCAGGCTTGCCCACAAATACCTGATCCAAATCAGAAGCAATCGAGCTTAAACTAGCAAACCTGTTCTCGAATGTTCATGGCAGGGCATAGTTAGAACACCATCAGATTGTTAACCTTTTCAATATTTATCATTCCTGAATCTGGGAACCACACAACCACAGTTCCTCCCATCATATTTAGCTTCAATTCAGTCCTTATAGAGCCCCAAATAGCATTCAAAAACACAATTCTAATTACATATATCCTGATTCATATGTAACGAACATTAAACAGGGCTCTGTGAACACCTAGAAGGCAATGCCATAATTACAAAAAGTCAACATGGGTTCTAGAGAAACAAATCATGCCAGACAAATCTGATCTCTTTTTTTGATAAAATTACCAGCTTGGTAGATGAAGGGAATGCTGTGGATGCAGCATATCTTGATTTCAGTAACGCCTTTGACAAGGTTCCCCATGATATTCTTGGAAACAAGCGTGTAAACTGTGGGCTAGACAGGGTAAGTCTTATATGGATTTGTAACTGGTTGACCAGCTGAACACAAAGGGTGCTCAACAATGGTTCCATTTCATTCTGGAGAGAACTGACCAATGGGGTGCCACAGGTTTCTGTCCTAGCCCCATTGAAATTCAACATCTTTTTCAATGACTTGCAGGACAGAATTGGGGGCATGCTTATCAAATATGCAGCTGACACCAAGTTAGGAGGAGTAGCTAAAACCACAGAGGACAGGATCAAAATTCAAAATGACCTGAATAAACTGGAAAGCTGGGCCAAACATGAGTCAACAGTGTGATGAGGCAGCTAAAAAGGCTAATACAATTTTAGGCTGCATCAAAAGAAATGCAGTGTCTAGGTCAGGGGAAGTAATAGTGCCCCTCTATTCTGCTTTGATCAAGCCCCACCTGGAATCCTGTGTCCAGTCCTGGGCACCACAATTCAAAAAAGATGTTCAGAAACTGGAGTGTGTTCAAAGGAGGGCTACTAAAAATGATTAAGGGTCTGGAAACAATGCCTTATGATGAAAGATTTAGGGAGCTGGATTTAGGGAGCTGAGTATGTTTAGCCTGGAGAAGAGAAGGTTAAGAGGGTGGTGGAGTCTCCTTCCTTATAGGTCTTTAACCAGAGGCTGGATGGCCATCTGTCAGGGATGCTTTGATTTGGAGTTCCTGCATGGCAGGGGGTTGGACTGGATGGCCCTTCCAGCTGGATGGTCTCTTCCAGCTCTATGATTCTATGAAATAGTAGATCTCATGGTTTAGCTAAAACCAGCTTTTGAAATGCCACCTCACTAGCTGTTGATTTTCATTGCTTCCTTTGGATTTTCCAAGTACAGATTAGGATCCTTATAGGATGACAAAAAGGGTATAAGTACATGTGACACAATTTTCAAAAAATAAATATTTTGGTTCAGGTTTATTATGAATTGGCATAAACTATCACTCCAAGAAAATACTTTAATGTCGAAAAGAAGAGGGCATATTCTGACATCATCTTCTAATTAGGAATCTTGTAGGAATCTTAAAACTATTATTAGAATTGGCACTATCCTTTTTATGGTTCATGCCATTGTATTCTGTGTATCTGTAAAGAAAATGTTATTCTTGGGACATCTGTTAAATGTTTAGATTAGAACATTAGCATAGTAGGGAAATACAAATAGCATTTTATTAAACTGGCCCCGTTAGAATGGCACCACAGAGGCATTTACATAGGTTAACATCTGTGGAGGCACCAGGTTACAAAATAAAAATCCATTCCATTCAACTGGAATTTTGCCATTGACTTCAATGGGATGTATTTGGCATGTATACTAAGTTGATACCTTCTGTCTCCGATGAACGTTCTGAGGCACACAATGCAACTCAGAAACTGTTAGAAGTTGGAATGACAGAAGTTGAAAATGAACCACTTTTATACATTTGGCATTATAATTTTAATGATAAAAATATGATTACAGGATGCTGATATTATATACATTTAATAGTTCCACATAATTAATTCTGTAGATTCTGAATTCTGTATATTCTAATTCGTAATTTTTTCTCAGAACATGCTAGATATCTATCAATTGCATTTGAGCTCTCAGATGATTCTCTATCTTCCTGGATCAATTTTCTGATGGTCAGGAACTTTTTCAGTGGTTATGGTCCCATTTACAGTGGGAGATTGTCAATCCCTCCCAGTGGCAGAATTGTCAACATATCCCTCAGATTTTTGTGAGCAATACCTCAGGGTATCATTTTGTCTCCAATATTACTTAATAACACCACTGAAAGTGTTCTTATAGGAGAAGGGGCCAAGTGTGAGCAGTATGCGGATGACATATCATAGAATCATAGAATTATAGAATCATAGGGTTGGAAGAGACCACAAGGGCCATCCAGTCCAACCCTCTTCCATGCAGGAACTCTCAAACAAAGCATCCCTGACAGATGGCCATCAAGCCATCCAAGGAAGGAGACTCCACCACAGTCCGAGGGAGTGTGTTCCACTGTCGAACAGCCCTTACTGTCAGGAAGTTCCTCCTAATGTTGACGTGGAATCTCTTTTCCTGGAGGTTGCATCCATTGTTACGGGTCCTGGTTTCTGGAGCAGCAGAAAACAAGCTTGCTCCTTCCTCAATACTGACATCCCTTCAAATATTTAAACAGGGTTATCATATCACCTCTTAACCTTCTCTTCTCCAGGCTAAATATCCCCAGTTCCCTAAGTCATTCCTCATAGGGCATGGTTTCCAGACCCTTCACCATCTTAGTTGCACTTCTTTGGACATGCTTCAGTTTCTCAACATCTTTTTTGAATTGTGGTGCCCAGAACTGGACACAGTATTCCAAGTGGGGCCTGACCAAAGCAGAATAGAGTGGCACTATTACTTCCCTTGATCTAGACACTATACTTCTATTGATGCAGCCTAAAATAGCATTGGCCTTTTTAGCTGCCGCATCACACTGGTAACTCATGTTCAAGTTAGGATCTACTTGGACTTCTAGATCCCTTTCACACATACTTTCATTCAGCCAGCTGTCCCCCGTCCTATATCTGTGCATTTCATTTTTCCGCCTTAAGTGCAGAACCTTACATTTCTCCGTGTTGAATTTCATTTTGTTAGCCTTGGCCCAGCTTTCTAGTCTATTCAAGTTATTTTGAATTTTGATCCTGTCTTCTGGAGTATTAGCTACTCCTCCTAATTTGGTATCATCTGCAAATTTGATAACTAGGCCCCCAATACTGTCATCCAAGTCATTAATAAAGATGTTGAATAGCACTGGGCCAAAGTCTCTGGAGGTCAAGGGTTTTGGGCCACAAAAGAACATTTGGGCACCATGGGACCTACAGGTCACATTTCTCTTCTCCTGCAGTACTAGGAAATATTTCTGAATATCCAGAACAACAGTTCATGGAAATCAATATCTGATCAATTCCAAAGACCTCCTCAAAAAGTCAGTTGTCTCCTACCAAGCAAAATGAGAAAAATATTCTTCTCATAGCCAACTGCTACATTTCAGTCATTAGGAGGAAAGAGAGAAGACTATCAAATGTTGAGCAGACAATGATGGGGAAAAATATAGATGGTGCACTCAGGGTGGGATGAGGAAGCAGACCAGGCTTGACTTTATTCTGAGATATGTATTTTCCATGGCTAATGATGAAGATTGGCAAAATGAGGAAAAATCCCTACTGAGTGAAACTTATTGCATTTTCTTTCTTTTGGGGAGGGGAACACAGTTATAATTCAAGATAGATCATAATTGTGGTTATGAACTTTTCAATTCAACAAAACAATTAATAAAACAATGGAATAAAACAATGCAATTTTTTCCCACTCTTCCTGCCTCTTATGCAGCTTTCGATAGTTTGCCACCTGTGCACTACAAAGAAACTATGAACACCATCCTCTTGTGGATCCAGCAGTCAGAAGCCAAACTGTCCATACCTCAAGTTACAGTCACAGAATTAGAAATAATGGAACAGAGGCTCAGGGAGTTGAAGGTAAACACTCCAAACAGGATGCTTTAAATTACTGATAAACACTGGTCTTAGCAATTTTTTTTTTAAAAAAAGATCACTGAACTATACTAACAATTTCATAAATGCTAGATAAGTGTGATCTAGTTATGAAAATAACCAGTATATTATTATTTTTTCATTTTTTAGGCTTTACAAAGTTCGCTGCAGGAACAACAAAAGGGACTCAACTATTTAAGCACAACTGTAGAAGAGATGTCTAGGAAAGCTCCTGCAGAGGTCAGTCAGAGGTATCGATCAGAAATTGAGGGAGTCCTTGGCCGATGGAAGAAGCTGTCTGCTCAGCTGGTAGAGAACAGCCAAAAAACTGAGGAACTGATAACTAAGTTACAACAATTCCAGGTAAATTTATCTTATTTATTGTAGAGCTAAAAGCAAAAAGACTTAATACTGATGAGCTGTTTTTGTCTGGTGACAGCTGACAAAAGGCTTTCTTGCTACCATTTATTATTGCTTGTAAATATGTTGTGTGTGTGTGGGGTGTCTTACCAAAAAAAAAGTTTCAAAACTTTCCAGTATTCTTTTTACACAGGGAAACTTTCATGGTCTTGGATGCAGAGTCTATTTTTAACAAAATTCTGCATTCACTTAGCTAGCTACTGACCTACTTACCTACCAACAGGTTCATAAGTGTAAACATATGTACCTATACAGAGTGTGCTGGCAGTTACCAATAAACCACAGTACATTAAAATAATTTACTATATGTTTAATTTTAGAAGTGTGGAAGGTAAACAGGAGGAACTATTGTTTTTACTATTATTTTTTGAGATGAAAGTAAAAATAGGCAATACATTAATTTCTGAAAAATTGAGAATGAATATATTTTCTTTCTTTGTATTTTTTAAAAAACTAAAGTTATTTCAGTAACAATGCTATGCTGAATTATTTTATCATTGTAATTGCTTAATGTAATAAAAGGCAATGTTTGTTCAATCACAGAATGATACTAAAACCCTGAAGAAATGGATGGCTGAAGTGGATGTTTTTCTGAAAGAAGAATGGCCTGCCCTTGGGGATTCAGAAGCACTGGAAAAACAGCTAGAACAGTGTACAGTAAGTCGTGGCATTGCAGTACATTTCATGTGTAAAGTTTATTCCACAAACAACCAGAATAATCCTTATACATAACTGTTGCACAGTTGAAGCTATTCTCAGTCTGCTTTTATACTGCACATTTATGCACATATATCTCTAGGAAGTGTTGAACTTTAAGTAAGCTGAAGTTTAAGTAAGCTGTCATATTTGAAACTACTTTGAAGTTCATGTGGCAGAAAAGCAAAGTATAAGTTTAAATTTAAAGATTTTCTTAAAAATTTATTTAAAATGTGTGTTTATTTCTTCTATCTGTTTGTTCTATTTCTGTAAAAGCTGTTTTTATTTGTTCTATCTGTTTTGATTTGACTTGCTTCCCTTCAGGAGCTGGGGCCATCTTGAAAAGCAAAATAAATAAATAAATAAAAATGCTTCTCTTTATTATTATTTATAAGTAAATAATTCTAGGAAGAATAAGAGAAAGCTAATCATTAGTTCTATAATGAATTTTTTTAAAAAAAAAAAAACTTCGAATCGTAGTTTTTATCAGCTGTATTTTGGATATTCTACGTCAGAAGAATTAATGAGCTTGTTATTTCTCTTCTTAGTTTGAATTACCTATCACAGACAGAGAATACTTGGCGTCTGCTGTTTGCATATTAAAATATTGTTCATGATTTTAAAATCTTGTGTCTCTTTTTCATAGTTATGTCATGTTTGATTGGGATTAGCACGACCATTGTGTTGTATTTGGCCACTAGGTGGTGGCAAGAGGTAACTGTGTAAATTAGCTTGTGGGGATTTCATTCTATTGCCCTCCAGTTTTCTATTCCTCGTATTTTTGTGCTGTGGTGAGAATATAGACCCTGCTGTAGCAATCTAAATGCTGCCCTTCTCTTTTGGCTTTGCACTTTTGTATTTCTCCGATGCTATCTTTATGCATATGGCACTGGCACTCTTTACTTATTTAATTAATCTGCCTATATGAAATGGTCTGAATCTTAAGGGCAATGAGAAAAAAATTGCCTAATCTGCAAGAAAAATGTAATGTACCAGCATACTACAGATATCAGGAATTAGTTGACTCAAGTAGATTCAGCTCTCCTTGAAATTGTCTGGGTTTGAAGATTCTATAATAATTGCATTTATATTTTTGGTCTGGTACATAATCTTTTCCAAAGAAGTATTTTTAAAATGTTTTTTCACTCATAATTTACATGGTCTCCTCTCTCAGATGAATATGTAAGCTCTGTGAACTGTGTTTTTCTCACAAAGCTTACAAGTTCTGCAAGAGTCCCCACAGAGGCTTAAGACATCAGCAAGTATTGATGTTTCTGTCACAGGATTTTCAAACTATTCTGACTATCCCAACTTAATTTGTAATTAATCATGAATCTTCAAGTTATAATAATCTAGAACTATTTCACTCACAGAATTTTTCAGGTATAAAGGTCATTCTTGTTTGTTGTATATTCTCCCATAAGGTTTAAAGGTGTCTCAGAAACTCACTTGTTATAAAGCATATAATTTTCACTAAAAGGTATTCTTGCATAATCTATAGTCTAAATCCAATGCTAGACCTGAATAGACTGCAGCCAGTGAAATAAATGAAATCCGTTAGTTACCACTTCTGTATTTTATATTGATTTCAGTGGGTCTATCTTAGGACCTTATCAGACGGGAGGAATTTCTCTTTTTTGCGAATGGAGCCAATTGGAGCCAATTCGAATTCACGTGAATTCGCTAGTTTAGGGAATTTAAGTGAATTCCATTAGCATTCGGAATGCATTCAGAATGACTTCCCATGACCCAAAAATGACCCCCATTGCCCGAAATTGCATGAGATGCTTTAATTCGCAATAACGTAAAACCCATGATTGTGTTCGGAATGACTTCCTTTTTGCCCGAAATTGCATGAGATACTTTAATTCACAATAACGTGAAACCCCATGATTGCGTTCAGATTGCCATTAGGTTACACTTCCAATTTCCGTCATCTGATAAGGTCCTTAGTTCACAAACATTTGGTGAAGCCCTAACACTCAGAAACTAGTATAACCTTACAGAAGCCAGTGTCAGGACTCAAGTCTATGGCTCCTGCTTGTCCAGTGTTGATGGATACTTTTCAGTTTGTGCAACCTGAGGATGTGGGCAGGATCCTTGGAGAGGTGAGAGCCACCACTTGTGTTCTGGATCCTTGCCCTTCCAGTTTATTAAACAGGACAGAGGAGAACTAGTTGAGTGGGCAAGGGAAATGATTAATGCCTCTTTACAGCAAGCCAGGGTCTCAATGTTGGTGCTTCTGGACCTCTCAGCAGCTTCTGATATGATAGACCACAACATCCTCTTGGAACACCTGAGAGAGTTAGGAATCGGAGCCCCCCAGGATCAAAATATTTCCCCCATGTTCTCCAAATGTCTTTTGGAAGGCAAGGCAGCAATTTTGGTTGGGTGCCATTTTATGTCCAAGAGAGTCTTTTTTTTTTCTTTTTTTTTCTTTTTTTTCTTTTTTTTTTCTTTTAAGGAACTGAACAGGAAATTGTGTGTGTTTACTCCCCATTGTTAAAAAAAATGCTTCTCTTAAAATGCCAGGAGGTATAAAAATATGGCAAAATAGGTGTTTGGAATGATTTCAAAACAAAATATATAAGGTCTCCTGTGGGACCCAAGGCAAAATGTAGGAAACTGTTTTGGTAGAGCTGGAAGCAGGAAGTCTTTGGGGATTGATGCATCAAGCCATAAGATTGAGCTTTTAAGTTTTTGTTTTTTTTTAAATATGGATTTTGGTTGGGAAGCATCTAAATCCCTTTCAGAGAACCTCTTCCTAACTGTCTTCTCCTCTCATGTAAGAAAGTTTCACTGGGTTATGTTTGACTAACAAAAGGAAACTGTGTCTGGCTGATCAGGATAATTTTCTTACAGGTGAGTGCCTCTGCCAGGTACAGGTACAACTCTACCTGTTGTAGGTAAAGTTCCTGCATGGATATATTTATCTGACTGTATTTTATCTGGATGTTATATCTGATTGACTGGTCACATTTGAACATTACTAGTTAAATATTATATTTCTGTAATTATTTTTTCAGGACCAATGTCCTGTAGTTTCCAAATCAGCCTTCCTTCTGCAGACAAAACCCAATATGACCAACAGTTTCATGTAGCACATACAAGTCGTTAGACTATCATTGTAGACCTGCACCGTTGTGTACCTAGGGTTGTAAATACACAGTTTTCAGTAGTCCTACTTCCAAGCATTTTTTTTCCTGCTGGACTCCATTTATCTACTATACCGCCTTAATTCTACCTCTTTTGATTATTCTCCTACTGGTTCAACTATTCCTTCAAAGTTTACCTAAGGGGAAAGCTCTCCCTCTTCCTCTGTTGTTCCTTCTTTTTTCAATGTCCCTCAGGAGTTCATTATTGGCCCTGTTTTCATCCCTTTGCATATATTGTCCCAAGCTGATGGCTTTGTTACTGTATGTGGATAACCTACTTAGTTCAATGTTTTACCTCAGAGCTTCCCTGTCTGTCTAATCCATGATATCCAACTGCCTTTGTACAATTTCATCTTTGTCTCAAATTCAGTACAGCAAGCCCTTGGTATCCACTGGGGTTTGGTTCTGGGTCCCTCCTTTGTATACCAAAATCCATGGATACTCAACTCCCATTATATAAACCCATTATATAAAACAGCAAAATCAAGGTTTGACTTTTGGAAAGGATTTTTTTAAGCTGTGGATGGTTGAATCCATGGATGTAGAGGACTGACTACATGTGTTAAGACCATACTTCCCAATGTTACTTTCAGGCCTGGTTTTCTTATTCATTAATAATGGATCTCTTCAAAATCTTCTAATCAAACTTAGGAGTTAATCACATGGGGGAAATATAGAGTTTAAACAGTGATTAACCTGCAAAAATCACATAATTGACATTAAAATACGATTAAAATGAGATTAACACAAGAGCCATTATCCCGTGAATAACAAAGGAATAACCAGGCAATAAACAGCAAAAAGTTATTTACAAGAAAATCCCGTGAATGATTTGCCTGTTTCTTGCCTGGTTATTCATGGGGTAATGGCACTTTAATTACATTTCATTTTGATGTCATGTGAAAACCAATTGCGGGATTATCATGGGTTGATCACTGTTTATGCTTCAAATTGTCCCCCGTGTAATAGACTCCTTGGAAAAGTTATTTGACTGTGCTAAAGGAAAGATTGATAGCACAGAGAAAATTGAAATTAAATTAAACTACTTAAATTGTCTAACCCAGTGTACAAGAAGAATTTTTTAACCAGTTTCACAGTTGTATGCAGCCCTTGTTAATAGTTGGTATGGGAGGTGGGGTGATAATGAATACCAGGTGCTGTAGGCTACATTTCATAGGAAGGAGCTGACAAAATCACCTCTTAGTATTCCTTCATTTCATAAATCCTATGAAATTCATGGGGTTGCCATAGGTCAACAGGTGAATTCAACACACACACATACACCTACAAAACTATTTGCTCCTTCTATTCTTGTAAGAGACCTTTTCAAACTCAGCATGTTTTCCATCAGATGGAAACAGATAAAAGCTATTAAAATATGTGTGTGTTAAAAAAACATTTAGAAGCAGAGAGAGAAAGGAGAGAGAAACAGAAGTGCTTGAAGCATCTTGGACAGCTAGGTGCATTTTCTCTTTTTTTCTGTAGATCCAATGTGAAATAGAAATTGCTGTGTGATAAATGTGTTTGCTTTGTCTTCCCACCTGTGCTTTATATGTGTTTTTTTCAAAAATCCAGAAACATCCAGCTCACATTCTGCCATGGAAAATTTAGTAGTATTTTCTGTGTTACTTAACTCAGAAAAATTTAGGGTGTATTAAAGCTGTTTGTAACTGCATTACAATATATAAGTGGCTACACTTGTATAATAAAGAAGAGATACCATACACACACTGGAGAATATGACTTGAACAGAGGCAATTAAAACTATGGCAAAGTGCAAAAATTCAGATTTCTATACAGAGACACACAAAGCAGACTGATGTCAACAGTGTTCATATCCAAAAAGCAACAAGAAATTGAAGTTTAAATTTGAAGGAAAGATAAACCATTCTTAAAAGTAGAATTTAAAAGGTTTTTTTTTTCCCCTGTGGATTTCTCAGGTTATGCGGCCATGTTCTAGAAGATTTCTGATGTTTTGCCAGCACCTGTGACTGCCATCTTCAGAGAAAGCTGGCATGGAAGAGAGTGGGGTATATATACTGTTGGTTGAGAGGAAGCAATTTACATATTAATCTGTGTATTGTTCTGTTGTTGAATGACAAGGCTTCAAGGTGTCTATTTAAATAATGATCCATTGTCTGCTGGTTGGTGTTCATTTGCACTTGCTGGGTCTCGTTTTTCAGAACTGCTAGCCAAACTTTGTTTACTTTAAGAGTTTCTTCTTTCTTGTTGAGGTTTGTCCAGGTGTTTACGGATTTTAATGGCTTTCCTTGCATTCTGATAGTTGTTGGCATGGTCCAGAATTTCAGTGTTTTCACACAGCATTTTATGCTCAGGATGGTTTATGCTGTGTTCTGCTGATTTTTCTGACTGACCCAGTCTGCAGTATCTCTCATGTTTGTTGATTTGTGTTTGAACACTGTGTTTGGTGGTCCCTATGTAGACTTGTCTGCAGTTGCACAGTATGTGGTAAACTCCTGCAGTTGTGAGAGGGTCTCTCCTCTCATTTGCTGAGCACAGCATTTGCTGGATTTTCTTTGTCAGCTTGTAGATCATTTGGAGGTTGTGTTTCTTCACCTAGTCTGTCTGTGACTCCTTTGATGTGTGGTAAAAATTCTGAATACCAGTCCTGAATAACACCAAAATCAAGACCTAGCAAATGCAAATGAAAACCATCCAGAATGAGGGGGGTTTCCCAGCAGGCAATGGATCATTAATTAAATAGACACCCTGAAGCCTTGTCATTGAATATTAGAATAATATTCAATTAATATGTAAATAATCTCCTCTCAACCAATATACCCCACTCTCTAACATGACATTCCCTGAAGATGCCCAGCCACAGCTGCTGGAAAAACATCAAGAATAAACTCCTCCAGAACATAGCCTCATAGCCCAAAAAGCCCACAAAAAACTATGTATACCAGGCAGGAAAGAAGTTAAAAGCATGGCAAGTTTTAGGAAGAACTACCAGGTCATATTGTTTATTATGGCAATGTGATGACATGAATACACACACACACAAGAAATGCAATACAACCTGAATTAAAATATTTTATGAATTTTAGGTACTGTGTTATCGTATCCTAAGTGGAAACACATGAAATTAGATGGCAGTGCAAGAATGGCAAGGTGTTACACCCTTTAAAGCCCTACATGGCTTGGGTCCATCTTATCTTAGGGACCCCTTCTCCCCGTATGACCCCCGCCCCGTACACTTCGGTCCTCTGGGAGGAATCTACTGCAACCCATGAAGACTAGGCTCCTAAAGGGCCTTTTCGGCTTCTGCTCCCAGGCTATGGAATGGCCTGCCAGACGAGATCCGTCTTATCACAGCGTTAGACTGTTTCAAAACAGCTTTAAAAACGCATCTCTTCCGGCAGGCCTTCCCAGAAACCGTATAATCTTCCCGGCTCCTAAAAATTTTCCAGCCATTTCCCAAACCCCCTATACCCTGAAGTTACCCTATGCTGTGGCCAGCACCATGGGTTTTAATATGTGTAATATTTTTGTTTTATTTGTACTTGATATTAACTAGATTTTAATTTATGCTAGTTTAATTCTATTTTAAATGGCAGGAGGTTGGGGATGGGATTGTTGAATTATTTTAACTGTAACTGTTTTTAATTTCTGCTGTACCCCACCTCAATTGTTTTGACAGATGGGCGGGTAAGAAATAAAAACAATTATTATTATATTATTATTACAGAGATCTGGATATTATAGGAAAAAGATTTAGTTGAGGAAAAACAGAAATAAGAGAGAAAGGCTTAGAGAAACAACAAGTAAATAATTAACAAAAGATTACACAGACATTGGTGAGGGAAAGAAACACTGAGAAAAAGATTGTGTTTTCCCCCCAGCATGGGGGAAGAAAGGAATATAATCAGGAACTTAATTATATTCCTGATTATATTCAATCAGAAACTAGGAAAGAAAGGAGAAACAATTAAATGACAAGAGATTAAGGACAGCTAAGTAAACCAAAACCACATTAAATATACATATTAAAACTACATGGTTTGAATTCCACCAAGTCTACTCTTTTGCAACCCACTTGGCAGTGAAAGAATAAATTTCTTGTCCACTAAATCCCTATGAGTTTCTAGGCACTGACAGTCATCCACAAAGTAAAGGAGGGGCTGCAATCTTATATAAAATATTACTGGAGGCCACATATGGGAATGCCCATTTCTCCTCACTACCTTGGCAATTGGACCTGGGGTGAACATCACTGACATATTTGGTCCTCTCCCCCTTGAAAGTCCAGATCAGGGAGCACAAGAGAAGGAATACTTAAATCAGTTAAGGAATCTGATGATGTTGTGATTTGGTAAACATACAGACTTTTTTCCTTGCCTCCTTTAAATTTTTATTAATGAGCTGAGAAATTTGCCATCTCCCTGGACTAGGTATGAGAATCTTCAGATGGTTCATTTGCAATTGACCTGACAAGACAAGAAAGTCCATTTGAAATTTCAAAGGGGAGCCCTGATGGCTCAGTGGTTAAATGCTGGTACTGCACCCACAATATTGGAAGTTCAGTACAGTCATGCCCAGCCTGGAGGACAACTCAGACGACAAGCCTGGGACTTGAGCCTACAACTGGGGAGCCTGAGGCAGGCCCTAGCTCTGCTGTAGCCTCTCCTGGGGCCTCTCCAGAAGTTCAGCAGCCAAGTCTGCCTGTGGCCAAGTCTATGGACAAAGAGGAGGATCAGGGAAGTGTGCCTACCTTAGGCAGCTGGAGCATATGTATCTAGTTGCCAGTGATTATCTGACCTTCTTGAGGAAAGACTCTGTCTCTGGCTCCTGAACCCTTGCTTCTTGGACTGCTGACCCATCTTGATTATCTGGAGCCCTTGACCTTTGATTGCCTTATCAACCTGCCTATCTGATACCCTGGACTTCTTGACAACTCTTTTGATAATACCTTTTGTGATACTGCACTTAAATTCAAAGACTTTGTAACTTAGTTCTGGCTCTGCCTGTCGGGGGTTTGTTTGTTTGAACCAGCCTTATCAGCCATTTGGCGGTTTTCCCAGACAAGTATTAGAGAAGGGCTCCAGAGCCCACTCAGACTTCCATCCTTTCATAGGTTGGTAACATGAGTACCCAGCTTGTTGGGGCCAATTGGCTTACACATTTATTACCACTTAGGGAGTGCTAGTTTACTGATAAACAGTATAAAAATGCACTTGCTACTGAAATCTGGTCTGGATGGTTTTATGGCTTCAATACTATGTTGAAGAGCAAAGGTGCTATTCACATTCTCTCCTTTGTTGTTGTGTGCTTTCAAGTCATTTCTGACTTATGACAACACTAAGGCAAACCTGTCACAGGGTTTGTTTGTTTGTTTGTTTGGGAAGATTTGTTCAGAGGGGGGTTTGCCTTTGACTTATTCTGGGGCTGAGATAATGCGACTTGTCCAAATTCACACAGTGGGTTTTTCTGATCTAATTTGCCTGATGCTTTTTAGGGCCATCTTAGATCATAAGCTTCAAAGATTGTAAAGTGTGTTTGTGACTTCAGGTAGCACAGCTTCCATGATCCAGATGTTGTTGGACTACAGTTCCCAGGATTTCTCAGCATTGGCTACACCAGCTAGGGGATGCTGTGACCTGTAGTCCTACAAGAGATGGAGGGCCATATGTTATGATAAAAAGTAGCCCAAAAAGTAGATTAACAAAAGGAATAGTTGCATAAATTGAATGGAACATCTGTATTCTCTGTTGAGTTCAGAGAGGAATACATGGGATTTGATTAACTCCAAGAATCTTGTGAGGTAGGCCTTAAACTCTGACACTGACTGACATAAAGTCACAACATAATTTTAAGTTGTATCAAGGATGGGATCCAAATAAGTTAGGCATTACAGTAAGCACTAGGGAGAAGCGGGGGGTGGGGGGGGCGGAATTAGAGCTTGGAAAAGTTTTGGACAACAGCTCCTATAATCACCCACCCAGCTATGAGATCTGCTGTCCAAAAAGAAGGCAATGTTTCCAAGTTCTGACAAATAAGGAACAATACAATACAACTGAATGAATATTTGTAGTCTCTTTAGGATGCTGCCTCTAAGGACCACAGTGTGTATATGTATGTGTGTGTTTCCTGAGTGATACAGAGTGTTTCTTCAACTGATCATTTTAGTTGGATTTTAACACATAAGGAGCTGAAATGGAAAACTGATCCAAGCTTATCTTTACTATATTCTTATAAGCTATAACTTCCCATAAAGGTACCTCCCCCCACCACTTTGTGTTACATTTTCTGTTTTTGGGTTCAAAATTTTGAATCCAGTCATTTGCAAAAACAACACAGAATTTCAGCATCTCATTGTCAATATGTATGTACTAGTCTGCCTTTATTTGTTATGATCTAAGATGGCCCCCAAAAGCACCAGGCAAACTACAGAAACCCACTGGGAGACTCTCTCTGCCTCAGAGGAAGGCAATGCCAAAGCCCCTCTGAACAAACCCTGCCCAAATAAATAAATAAATATAAATAAAAAATAAATCACTGTAATAGGTTTGCATTAGTGTCACAAAGAATCAGAAATTACTTGAAGGCATGCAACAAAAACAGTCAGTTGCAACTCCTGCTTAGTACTAGTGCAATAAAGCCACCCAGAACATTGAATTTAAAATGGTAATTTCCACTCTCTCCCCCCGCCATGTGAGGGATGAAAAAATTTAATTTTTTCATACTTTACCTGCAGGGAGAACAGCAAAGATTTTTCCCACTCTTCTCCAGGGACAAGAAGAATTTTGACAGCTATTTCCATTTCTTAAAAAAAAAATCATGAATGGTATTTAACTCCTATCCAATTATACAGAATAGCTTATAATGCCCCACCATCAAGAACTGGTGACATATGGAGGGACGCTTTCTGATTGAACCCAACTCCTTCTTGAGAGTGAAATTTGGGTTCATCCTAATTGTACAATGCTAATTGGATACCTACCCTAATTAAGCATCCCTTATATGTATTTTTCTGATCACTCATATCTTAAGCCTGTTTGAACATTTTTTGTTGTTGTTGAGTTAGTATTCTTTGTGGAACTGAAAGAAATAAAAGTTTAAACAAAAAAGTAAAACAAAACCAAATATCTCACTCTATTTTTTTTTAAAAAAAAATTCCAATAGCTTCTAAGGGTAAACTGGTGGTAAGATTTGAGACATAATCTCTCCCACATCTTACAATGATTAGAAATTCACTGCTAAAATATGCATTAGTTTAGGAGGTGGGACTGTCAATCAATTAACCCCATTCCCTCTCCTTCTGCCTCCTCCTCTAACAGCAGTTTGTTGTCGTTAACTGCCCTTGAGTCAACTTCTGCTCATGGTAAACCCATGAATGGGACACATCTAAGTCTCACTGTCTTCAATTGCTCTGCTCAAGTCCTTCCGGCTCAGGGCTGTAGCCCCCTTGGTTAAATCTATCCATCTAATATTTGGCCTTCCTGTCTTTCTACTGTCTTCCACTTTTCCTAGCATAATTGTCTTTGCCAGTGTGTCATGACTTCTTATGATGTGGCCACAGTATGACAGCCTCAATTTGTTCATCTTGGCTTCTAGGGAGACCTCCAGCCCAATCTGCTCTAGTATCCATTTGTTTGTTTCTGGCTGTACATGGTATTCTCAGCAATTTTCTCCAGCACCACATCCAAATGAGTTGATTTTCTTTCCATCTGCTTTCTTCACTGTCCAGCTCACATGTCTGTGCATGATGACTGGGAAAACAATGGCCTGGATTATCCTTATCTTTGAATTTTACACATAAACAAAATCTGTAAAATATACTACTATGTGTCTGCCTTTCAAATATGAAGTATCAATGGATGTGCCTTATCCTTTTCCCCAATGCAATACAATCACATTTAACTCTCAAAGACAGGTCTTATCCTATTCTCCCGAGGCTGGATGTATGCAGCCATATGCAACTTGGGCTTATTCCACAACTTTTCAAGGATGGGATAAAGTGCATGTGATAATCTCCAATTATTCCACTATGCAGAGTATAATTTCATTCTATTTGCTTCAGAAGAAGGCCATGTTGTTTCAAGAAACATCAGAACCAATCTGAAGAGGTGTGGCTCAGCTAAGCAATCAGGATGTCTCCAGATCCTGAAAAGATTTTGGCATTTTCCAGATTACGCAACCATAAGAAAGACAGGAGAAAGAATGTAAATTTAGTTCAGTGATGGCAAAGTGATTAGCTAATTTCTTCCATTAACCTACAACAATGCCCACATGCCATGTACATCAACATTAAAGCCATCAGGGAAATATGGATTCTTATTCATGTGGTCCTATGGGCTCTCCTTTACAGGCGTAGTGTTTTCACATGTGCAAACTGATGATGGGGACAGGCAGGGTAGTGGACACCACCCCTTGTATGTTTAAACAGCAATATTCTAGGATGCCCAAAAAACACTTATGTAATTTAAAATAAATATTGTTTTTATTTTTAATATTGACATATAATAAAGTTCCTTCATTATGTTGTTATTGTTAAATATGCTTTTATTTTAAAGCTTCTTATTCATTTGTTTGTTCATTTAACAAAACATCTTTTTAAAAAACATATTTTTTATCAAATTGGGATAGCTATGTATGTGTGTAATAACTGTAAATGAAATTTGTATTGTTCCCTCTCCATCAGGCTCTAGTGAATGACATCCAGACAATCCAGCCCAGTTTGAATAGTGTTAATGAGATTGGAAAGAAAATGAAGAATGAAGCAGAGCCAGAGTTTTCATCAAAACTACAGAGCGAACTAAAAGAACTTAATGCTCAATGGGATCACATTTGCCAACAGGTATTCTGTCTCATGCTGTGAGTGGTTATTTCTTAATGAAATTCCAAAAATCTCATTGACATAGTTTCCCCCATTCTGTGCACAACTGCAAAAATTGGACAATAAAATCTGAATAGCTTGATAAATGTGAGAGGTGGAGACAGGCGTTTATTGTTCACACTAATAACTTCCCATCTTTCTAGTTTTATCTACCTTGTCAAAATGCTTGCAAGAATGAGTTTAATGTGATCATTCAATAATTATATTATATATTATAGTTACAAATAGACCATTTTGCAATAAATAAATATTGTCTCACATATGTAAAATACTAGATAGACAGTCAGACAGACCTACATTGGCTTTCATCCAATTATTATTATTATTTTAGTATCATACATTTGCAGAAAATGGACAATAAAACATCATTATGATTGAGAATTAAATAGCCTGGAACTACAAATTACAACATCTGTCAGTTACAAGCATCTGTCTGTTACAAGCTTTAAATGTCTCCAAGGTAGCCACAGACAGTAGAAAAGCAATTATACTGAAAAAGGCAAACCTGTAATGAAAAATTGGATAATAAAATCTGAATATCTTGATAACAGAATGCCATAAAAATTAAATTCATCCTATCTTACTGAATTAGACTGCAGAGATTCCAGTCTAAAGAAATGTGGTAAGTTAAAGGCAGGTTGTCTATGTAGAATTTTATTTTATATGCTATATCACAATGTTCTTGCACCTGTGTACATTTTGGCATCTTTTTGTACTGCTGTTTGCACCGTTTAATTTTGAGGTTTAAGAACAGTGCCTTTTTTATAAAAAATACAGAAAATTGAGAGTTTGTGCAGTCCCCTCTTAATTTAGAATCACAAGTTCATTATGATGTCCAGGCTGCTGCTTAGAGCCTCAGAGAAAGGTAGCAAGAAGATATAGCACCAGGGCTAGCTCAGAGTGAGCACCTTGCTACAGTTTCAGTGAGTGCTCAATTGAAGTTTCTTATATTAATGGCCCATAAGTAATGTTTCCAGGCTCTACCCATTTCTACCAACTAGAAACTCTGGAAGAGAAAATTTCATGGCCTGCAGTCTGGCACCTCTCCAAGAGCATCTGCCTTGTATACTGCTGGCTTTGGCACACTGAAATCTGGGATTGTACAGCTCCTGGTGGTAGGTGGCCTGTTTCAAAGAAGGGACCAGGTTCAGGAAGTGCCAGGGTTGTCATGGACATTGTTCAAGGGTGCCAGGTTTGGCCAGCATGTCAGAACATGCTATGTCAGGAGTATCAGGCTTGTCTGGCTTGGAGTCAACAGGGTTGGCAAGCGATAAGTGGAACCCAATCCTACTGTCTCTATACTAGGTTCTAATTAACATTGCCTTCTCAAGGATGTCTTTAGGTACAGTTTGACCTGCAAGATGTTTTTATTATAAATGTTATTCAACCTTTAGGTTTCAAATATGAGATCGAAAACACTTCCTCTTCTTTCTTTCTTTTTTTTTATAAAGAGCTTCCTCTCCCCCCCCCCATGTGAATTTCATACGCAAAACATTTCCTTCATGTAATTTCTGAACTAGTGTTTCCATTTTAACTTTCTTTTTCAAGGCCCGTGCTAAGAAGACAGCACTGAAGAGTGGCTTGGATAAGACTGTGAGTCTTCGAAAGGATTTGTCAGAGATGCATGAATGGATTACACAAGCAGAAGAAGAGTACCTTGAAAGGGATTTTGAATATAAAACACCAGATGAATTACAGAAAGCTGTTGAGGAACTGAAGGTAACAATGCAAATTGACTTCCCACCCCCACCCCCGCTTTGTATGCACGCCTGTTCTTTTGAAGTCATTGCTAGATACACAGTGTGTTTGCTAATCGGAAATTATTGGGTGTTTAAGTGTTACTTTGAGAATCTCAAATTTGAAGGGATAGGTATCTTCAAGGAATGTTTCAATTTAGCAGCTGTCGTATGACATCAGCCTCTTCAAATAATTATATTGGTACAGGGTTTTTTTAAGCAATTAATTGGATTAAGCATTGAATGTGTAGGTGCCCGTACTGTTTGGAGGTATCTACATTAAATTTTGCAGTTGTTCTCACATTCTCTTTCCTGGGATAATAGAATCATATGGGATTCTATAGTCGTATGGAAAGACTATTATCCGTCTGGATACAGTTCCTCCCAAATTGTATACAAAAATGCTGCTTTCTCATTAATTAAAGTTAAAACTTTAAATAACATCATTTTCTCTCTCTCTCTTTTCCTGAAGTATTCGGAACAAGATTTTGGAACAAGTGCTGAATTAACTTGTTCCCTTAAATTATATCTATTACTTATAGTGAGGGGGGTATGCTCCAGACACTGGAAGGCAACATTCTCTACTTTTGCTGCATCAAATATTTTCTGGAATACTGACTATTCCAGAACTCTGTAAGGCTGCATGTCATTACAGTCATTCTTTGGGTCAATTCTTCTAATATTTGGACCAGGCAATGTTGACTATTTTAAAGTGGGTAACACCCCATAAACATCATATACCATTTTCTCAAAGAGATTATGATCATCCACATTTAAAGCATTATGTTTTTTTCATATGAAAAAGTTAGGGAATCCACCAAGGGCTTTAGAAGGATTGTGGAGACTCCTAAGGGCCATACTGGACCCCCCCCCCCAAAAAAAGGTGGCTGTATGGTTCCCATGTTATAATTAGAGAATTATAATTATAGTAATAGTAACAATGACACAATCCCATTTTTATTCCAAGTTCATGTGAAATAACATATTAGGATAAAGCAGGATATAAATTAAATAAATAAAACATGCCAGAGCAAGTTATATTAATTTTACTGTCATGAGATTTACTTTGGATGACAAAAAATGGAGGCTACCTACTTATCTTTAAATATTGGGTCTATGAAAGTCCTTGCCACATATCTCTCAGACACTCCATGCAGGGGTGGCCAGGTGGGTGAAATGAAGTTTGGGCGGAGGGGCATGTTTTTCTAATATTGCTCATCCTAGAAATAGAGGTCTTTGCAGAGTATCAGTGCCACAGTGAAATTTCACTGATTGTTCATGTTCCTTGGTAATATTTTTTTCATTCACATACTTTTCAAATAATACCGAGTTGTCATCTGTTTATCATCATCTGTTTATCTGTCATCTGTTTGTTTTTAGTTCAGCTCTATACCACATTTCAGGGATCATAATATTTACCACATTTTTGTTTGTTTGTTTACAGAGAGCAAAAGAGGAGGCCATGCAGAAAGAGGTGAAAGTGAAGCTTCTCACAGACTCTGTGAACAATTTTATAGCAAGGGCTCCACCTGCAGCTCATGAGGCCTTAAAAAAAGAACTTGATGTTCTAACTAAGAACTACCAGCGACTCTGTAGCAGGCTAAATGGAAAGTGCAAAACACTGGAGGTTAGTTCCCCCCCCAAGCTAAACTAGACTAGTTAAAATGGTAATAGTATAGTTGATGGACAGAAGTACGTTAGAAATGTTTGTCATCAGAAATTAATTAAGCCCAACTTTGTTCAGAGATACCATAGTATCTCAGCATGCACTACACATTCCAGGAATATGGACACTAAGTTTGCTGTTAATCAGAGAGTCTTTCTCTAAACAGGAGTATGATGGTAAGATTGGATGCAATTTGGAAACTGGGGAGAAAGCTCCTGTATTACTTTTTTAAAAAACCTCTTTTATTTAGTATTAGTATTTTTTAGGATCTTAATTGTGGAACAAAGCCTCCCCCAACTTTAATGTGTCCCCCAAACAGCCTTTTTCATTTATTTAATACAACATAATTTATAATTTTGAAATACCAAATTATTACTCGGGTTGAGTATCCCTTATTCAGATTTCCAAAATCCTAAATACTACAAAACTCAGAATTCTCCAGTTGTTTCAGGTGGCTGAGATAGTGAGGCCTTTGCTTCCTGGTAGTTCAGTTTACACAAACCTTGTTTCATGAACAAAAAATTTTTTAAAATATTATTTACAAAATCATCTTCAGACTTTCTGTATGAGGTGTATATGAAATGTAAATGAATTTTGTGTTTAGATTTAGATACCATCTCCAAGATATCTCATTATGTATATGCAAATATTCCCAAATCCCCAAAATCTAAAATACTTTATTCCCCAAGAATTTCCTATAAGGAAGATTCAACCTGTATGTTACATATACATTGCTTTCAAGATAAGTAAATCAAAAGAAATTTTTGTATAATCAGCTACTGTTAAAAATACATATTTTTAAAACTCATTCCTCAGGAGGTTTGGGCATGTTGGCGTGAACTACTGTTGTATTTAGAAGCTGAAAATAAGTGGCTGAATGAGGTAGAATCAAAACTTAAGGCAACAGAAAATATTCAGGATGGCACGGAAGAGATCTCAGAAGCACTAGATGTAAGTACTGATGTTATTTATATATTAATGTTTAGGAACCCACACCCTTATCCTTTGTCTTGCCAGTGGATACTTACTAGTGGATCTCTACTACAGTGGTAGATCTTTATTCTTCTGTCTGCTGCAGGACTTCCCTTCCTACAAAGGCTTCAAGGGGGCTTTCCACTCAGGATCCAGTGGGAGAAAATGAATTCTGTTTTGACGCTGATGCTGCTGAATAATGATGATGATATCTATTTATCTCCCACCATTTCCTCAAATTGGCACTCAAAGCAGCTTACAATTTAATTTAAAAAAAAAAACACCACAAAATACAAAAGTTTTAAAATTAAGCAATCAGAAAAATTAAAATCCAGTTTTTATACACACACGCACACACAGTGGATTAATAATATCCAGTACATTGTGCAAGTTGGGCCTTGTATCAATACTCATCAAAAATCTGGTGGAATAGAAAGTCTTTACTTATCCACAAAAAGTAAACAGGGAAGGTGCCAATCTAACTTCTCTGGGAAGGGACTTCCAAAGTCTGATGGCAGCCACTTAGAAAGCCCTCTTGGATGTTTCCACCAGATGTATATGTGAGAGTGGTAGGGCAGAGAAAAGGGCCTCCTCGGCAGATCTCAGAGTATGGGCTGGTTCATAAGGGAAAATACAGGCATTCAAATAACCTGGACCTGAGCTGTGTAGGGCAAGTGAAATGATGCTGTGCATTCCAGCTACTGAATTTTATAATGTTAAGGCTGTATGTTATCTCAAAGCACAATATTCGTAACAGATTTATTGTGTGTTGATATGTTTGTATCCATGTGGAAGTATTTTATTTCTTTGAATTTTGTTCTATAATATTTTCATTTATTATTATCTATAGATGTAATAGCTAAGGAGATATTAAGTTTAAAGAGGTAACAAAATTATTTGACAGAAATTGGAGGTGTCAAAAATAACACAGGCATTTTAATTTTAAAATGTCAATTTCATTCAGGAGCCCCCCAAATATATGCTTTGTCAGGTAAAAAAGTGACATATTGCATTAATTAACTCATAGCTTAATGTCAAGAATACTTTGTGAGAAATGAATTCTTATCCCATATTTTGGGTGACATAGCAGTTGGAGTAAGTATAATGTTATCTACTGCAGATTTATTGTGTGCTTTTTTACTGTAAAACTAAATCCAATGGGACTTACTCCAAAACGGTAATGGCATAGGATTACAGTTTCTTCTACCCTGCAACAAGATTCCCTTTTTTAAATCTTTTCTTGTATTACCTCCATCCTGTTACAGAGATGGTGCATGAGCAAAGCAGATTTCATTAAAACTCGTAAGGTTTCCACAACTACTAAAGAAAAATCATCTGTCAGTATATATAAGGACTAGTGCTCATTAGGCCTACATTTTGCCCTGTTATATTTATTGTTGTTTCCAAGCAAAAAGACTCAGAGATATTCCAGCTGTCAACATATATGTTCATTGAGGAAAAAAACAACATTCAGTAGACAATAACAAAAACTCAGTTATTTCTGGTTGTATATTTTGATTAGTCTATCCATGGCCAATTCAAGTGTAACATGCATTGTAGCTACACTATGTAATGGGTTGAAGGTTCAAATTGAACTTTCTGATATCTTCCTAGTTACATTTCAGCTAATTCACCATCAAAAGTGTGGTAATGTGTTGTATTTTCCATGAATATTCCTCTATTTTAATGGAATAAAGGGTTTCTGCCTTCTTTTTTTCCTTGTTGGTTTTTCTTCATTTTAATGATTGCTCTGAATGTTTGGTCTAAGAGGAATGGCAAAAACAAATAATACAGTTTATGGATGTTTCAGTCTCTGGAAACATTAATGCAACACCCAGAAGATAACCGCAATCAAATTCGCGAGCTGGCACAGACTTTAACTGATGGTGGAGTTTTGGATGAACTGATCAATGAGAAACTGGAGAAATTCAATACTCGGTGGGAAGAGCTGCGACAGGAGGTAGATTTTAAGAAATAACATCTTTCCCCCTACATTTTCTTTTAACCCCTGCATTTCGCATAAATGATAGCTTCTGAAAACTGAAAGTTACCTTACAAAATAATATATTGTGAAGTTGTGAAAGATAATAATGCAAGTTAGAAACCATCAACTTTGAAGTGTAAGAGATTTGTATATGATTGGTTAGGCAAGGCCAGTATTTGTGTGTTTTCCTGGTTTTGGCTTTTCCAGGAAAATCTACCTTTGTACTTCACTCAAGAGATTTCAGAATATGAAGACGCTCTTGCTGTTTCACTGCAGTGCTCTTAAATTGGCAATGTGATCACTTTCTGCTGAATAGAAAAAAAGAGAATAAGCCTTATTTCTAAACTTGCTGGAGCTTTGTCCATTTTCACTTTATTTTCTCTGTGTAAAAATGAACACCTTTGCTCTTTTCTTGTGGGCGACCAAAAAAGAAACAGGGTTGAACATTTTCGATACCTACTACAGGAAATAGCAGATGGTAAAGGAATTTCTAAGTGAGCACTTCTTTTTGGTCCATGGTGGGGAAGAACTAATCAGTATGCAGTCCCACATTTCACCAAGATATGAGAGAAATGGGACCAAGTTTATTTATGCCCTATACAAGCAACCAATTTCCCCCGAAAAGCACTCCACTAGAATCACAGAGTAAATTTACACAACATGTTTTTTTAAAATGCTTAGCAGTGTCTACTTATTCAATAGAAAAAAGGTTGGCTTCCCTTAGTGAAATATTAGAAGGGGAAATTGAAAGACCTGATTACAGAGGATTAATCAGGGCAAATGTGAAATAGAAATTGGGATAAGGTGGACATATTATAATCCAATGAAACTGGAACTTCTCAATAGAGAATATTACTATATTGTTTTCTGATTGTTTGTTTTTTGTTTCTTTAAATTAGCTAACTACTTATGGTTGAATAGAAAGTAAGGTGTGATGAAGTTCAATATGAGACATGGAATGGAGAGATAGAATAATAGAATCATAGAGTTAGAAGAGACCACATCCAGTCCAACCCCCTGCCATGCAGGAACTCCCAATCAAAGCATCCCCGACAGATGGCCATCCAGCCTCTGCTTAAAGACCTCCAAGGACGGCGACTCCACTACACTCCGAGGAAGTGTGTTCCACTGTCGAGCAGCCCTTACTGTCAGGAAGTTCCTCCTAATGTTGAGGTGGAATCTTTTTTCCTGCAGTTTGCATCCATTGTTCCGCATTCTAGTCTCTGGAGCAGCAGAAAATAAGCTTGCTCCCTCCTCAATATGACATCCCTTCAAATATTTAAACAGGGCTATCATATCACCTCTTAATCTTCACTTGTCCAGGCTAAACATCCCCAGCTCCCTAGGAAGAGGCAGAATTAAAGGAGTTATAAGGAGCAACAAGATATTTTCTTAAAGTTAAGAGAAAATCAGGAGGAAGTAGTATTATTAGAGATCATTTATGAGTGATGGTGTTATTTATATTTTATGTTTGTAAGGGAGAGTACCTGTGTGTTATGATTTATATAGATTGTAATAATAAAGATCATAATAAAAAAAGAACTGACTGCTTTTTTCAGAAAAAGCATCCATATAAAGGATTGCAGTAATGGTTTGCTATTTTGAGCAGCAGGTGTGTGTGGGGGGGGTATCATTTTTCTCCTCTCATTCTCCCTCCTACATTTCTAAAGAAATGCCCCTGTTGCCCTAAATAATAATAATAATAATAATAATAATAATAATAATAGCTTTATTTATATACCGCCCTTCCGAAGATCAGGGCGGTGTACATCATGTTAACAACATTAAAACCAATCTAAATACAAATGTAAATACAGTAAAACAATATCAACCCAATGGAAATGTAGGATGGCAATACTCCAAGCGGCTTGTATAACAGGGTAATTATCAGAAGAGAACCCATTCAAGGGTAAGCCTGCTTGAATAGATACGTTTTCAGCTCCTTTTTAAATTGGGAGAGAGAGGCAGCCAAGCGGAGCTCAATGGGCAGCGAGTTCCAGAGGCTTGGGGCCGAGATAGAAAATGCCCTCTTAGCTGTAGTTGATAATCTGGCCTCCGGAACTCTCAATAATTGTTGCCCAGTAGACCTAAGTGTGCGGGGCAGATTATGTGGGGAGAGACGGTCCTTCAGGTACTCTGGGCCCAAGCCATTTAGGGCTTTATAGATGATAACCAGCACTTTGTACTGAGCCCGGAAGTGAATAGGCAGCCAGTGGAGGTCTTTCAAAACCGGTGTTATATAGTGTGTCCTAGAGGCACCAGTGACCAATCGTGCTGCCATATTCTGCACTAGTTGTAGCTTCCGAGTGTGATACAGAGGCTGCCGCATGTAGAGCGCATTACAGAAATCCAACCGAGAGGTTACCAGAGCATGTACTACAGTTTCAAGGTCCCTCCGGTCCAAGTAGGGACGCAGCTGGCGTAACAGCTGAAGCTGATAACAGGTGCTCCTGACCGTCGCATCCACCTGAAAAGTAAGATGGAGCGATGAGTCAAGGAGCACCCCCAGACTGCGTACAGTGTCCTTAACGGGAAGCGTGAGCCCGCTTAGGACGGGTGGAACTACCTCCATACCTGGGCCGGGGGAACCTATCACGAGTACTTCCGTTTTCTCTGGATTCAGGCTGAGTCTGTTTTCCCTCATCCAGTCCATTACCAATTCCAGACAGGCCACGAGAGGAGCGACGCCATCCCTGGTTACTGCATCAGTCGGAGACATAGAGAAGACTATCTGGGTGTCATCAGCGTACTGATAACCCCGCGCCCCATGCCTCCGGATGATCTCTCCCAGCGGTTTCATGTAAATGTTGAAAAGCATGGGGGACAGAATGGCTGCTTGAGGGACCCCAGATTTAAGGGCCCTCTTATTGGAGCAATCGTCTCCCAGCTGCACCATCTGGAACCTCCCAGAGAGGTAGGACCGGAACCACTGGAGCGCAGTGCCTCTGATTCCCACCTCCGCCAGGCGTTCCAGAAGGATACCTTGGTCGATGGTATCGAAAGCCGCTGAGATGTCCAAGAGCACCAACAGGGACATGCTACCCCTGTCGATACCCAGACGGAGATCATCGACCAGGGCGACCATGGCAGTCTCAACCCCGTAGACCGCCCAAAAACCGGTTTGAAATGGATCTGGATAATCCGTTTCGTCCAAGATCGATTGAAGTTGGATCGCAACCGCCCTCTCGATCACCTACCCCAAAAATGGCAGTAGTGAGACTGGCCGATAATTATTATAAACCAGGGGGTCGAGGGAGGGCTTCTTCAACATTGGTTTTACCATGGCCAATTTAAGATGATCAGGAAACTGCCCCTCCCTCAAAGATGTATTGATAATCCGGTGTAATAATGATATTACAACCGGACCCCCCTGTGCCACTAGCCATGAGGGACAGGGATCGAGAGAGCAAGTTGTTTTCCTAACACTTCTAAGGATCTTGTCCACATCCCCGGTACTGACAGACTCAAACTGATCCAGTACAACTGAGTCCACGGAAGCTCTGGACACCTCTATTCTGGATTCTGCTTTAACACTGGCGTCCAGACCTTCATTTATCCGAGAGATTTTATCCGCGAAGAAGTTGTTAAATTGGTCACAGCAGGCCTTGGTTGGTTCAAGGATCTGGATCGGAGCAGGAGGGAGCTGAGTTAGCTCCCTCACTACTCTGAACAACTCTTCTGGACGCGACTCCGCGGACGCGACACAAGCAGCATAGAACGAGTTCTTAGCTGCACGTATCGCCTCTCCGTAGTCCTCCAAAAGGTGGTCTAGGAGAGCCTTGTTGGATAAACGCTGGTGTTTCCGCCAGGTGCGTTCTAGCCATCGCAGAACCCGCTTCCTGTCCCGGAGATCTTCCATATACCAGGGCTTCTTTTTGGAAGCAGGCCTGAAAGAGCGCTTGGGAGCGATACTGTGTATAGCCCTGGAGAGATCCATATCCCAGATGTTAAATAGGGCATCAACAGTGTCGCCGTCACTTCCAGCCATATGACCCTCTAGGGCTTCTTGGAACCTGTCAGGTTCCATCAGCCTTTGAGGGTGGACCATTCTAATAGGTCTGCCACCCCCGATGGGGATCTGGGTTGATGCCTTGATGCTTGCCTCTACCAAGAAATGATCTGTCCATGACAGGGTGGAAATGTTGGTAATTTCCGCCCATGAATTTTCCAAGTCCGTACAGAAATAGCGCCGCCCGACTTACCGGGCCGGCGCTGTTGCCGCGCGCGGGAAGCGCCACTTAGCGCTCACGCCGCGGTCTTCCTCCCGGCAGCCATTGCGTGGGCGGGCTTCACGGTGATTGGCTGCTGGGAGGGTGAGCGCGGGAAGCCAGCCCGCCTAATTCTGGGACGGACTACATGTCCCAGAATGCTTTGTGGTTCAGGCGGGCAGCCTGATTGGCTGTTGGGGCCCGCCTCTTCTTCGGATTGGCTGGGGGCGAGCGGGGGGCGGGGCCGCGCTTCTTCTGCTGCCCCTGATTGGCTGGGGGCTCCTTAAGTTGGGCCGAATGCTCGTGAGAGGCGCCATTGCCTCGTTCGGCTCTCCTACCCTCCCTCCCTGGGAGTTGATAGTCACAACTGGTGCGGGGGCGGCAGCATAGGCCTGGATCTGGGGTTAGGGGTTTCCAGGGCTCGATGGCTCTGGATCGGGAGTCCTCGCGACCCGGGTGTATGGAGCGTGCTGATGTGGCCAGTGCGGGGGCCACAGTCAATTAACACCCGGTGACTAGAGTGCCTTGCAAATCGGTTGGTAGCAGCACAGTTGCCCGACTGTGCAATAGGGCGGGGCTTGGCACCTACATCATCCCGATGCTTGGCTACAAGCAACCATACATTAGCCAACGGGGGTTTGGCTGATGTCCAGATCCAGACCTTATGCTTTGGGCCAACCCTATTGTTTGTTTTGGCTTTTAAATAAAGTTGTGGCCATGTTCCCTCCAGCCATGTGTGTGTGTTTCTTTGTGGCGCCTGACCTGCGAGGCAAAACCAAATCGAGTGTATTTCCCGCGAAATGCGTTGGACCCATAATTAGCTGAGACAGGCCCATGGCTGTCATGGTATCCATGAATTCCCGAGCTGCACCAGATGGAACTACGTTGGCCGCGAGGGGGATGTTGAAGTCTCCCAGGACTAATAGCCTGGGAGACTCCAACACCAGCTCCAAGACCAACTGTGTCAGCTCGTTAAAGGAGTCAGTTAGCGCACGGGGTGGCCGGTAGACCAACAGAATCCCTAGACTGTCTCTAGCATTTAGGGTCAGATAAATACACTTGATATAGGAAGTCTGACGAACATGGTTCCTGGTTAAAGACAAGGTGTTTTTATGCACCAAGGCAACACACACACACCCCACCCACCTAACCTGTTCTGGTCCTTCACCGAGTACCCGGAAGGGAGGGCCTGAGCCCACACAGCATCCCCTTCAGGCCCAAGCCAGGTCTCGGTTATGCACGCCAGGTCACAGTTACTATCCTCTATCAGATCATATAGGATGTGGGTCTTGTTCTTAATAGACCTGGCATTGCACAGGAGCAGAGACAGGGTTTGTGGTATGGCTGGAGTGAGCCTCAGGTCCCTTTGGATAGGAGTAGGACTGGAAGGAGAGATAGATATTAAACATCGATCTCGCCTTCCCTTGTAACGCCAGTCCTTACTCCTACCGTCATACCTCCCCTTGCCCCACACAACTTGGATAGGGGCCCCGCTTCCTATGATTTAGGATACTCTCCAATGTTAATGAATAACTAATTATACCCAAGGTCTGATTAGGAGGTTTCATTGCCACTCTTCCTTGACTGCCATATTTTGAAACTGGGCTACAAACATCTTTAATCTTTTAAGTCTGATGCAGTAGGCATGTCATGCATAAGATATTGCAGGGCAAGATTTTGTGAGGAAGGAATCCCTGGAATCATGCCATAAGATTCAATGAATATACAAAAAGAATTAATGTATATGTTATAGATATAAGGTGAACTAGTGAAAAACAAGAGACAACTAGAAAATCAAAATGAAATGACCCTTTTTACAATACTGAGCTATCCTAACTCTAAACCTGAGGTCTCTTAAAGAATGGCTGTTCTTATACATGGCTGTTCTGAGCATATTTTCCCACTGAAATTATTTATATTACACAATCATATGACATTGTTGCAGTTACAATGCAAAAAGTCTAAGATTTTGAAGCTCCATTTCTGATGTTTCTGGCAATCAGTGGCTGGCATTTTTGGCATTATATGATGTGATGTTTGAACACAAGAGCCTACAAATCCAACCAAGTTCCTTGATCTTGATTCCCACTACCTGGCAGATCATCTAACAGGATATATTATGTTATTCCCAAATAATATATGGAGATTTTTTTTTTTTACTTCATTCAAGATGTGGCTAAGCATTATATGCTTCCTTCTTGAAATTTGCCCATGGGAAATGAACAATGGTTTTAGAATTAAATGCCATGTATAATATTGTCTTACAGACTTATGATCTCCAGGCATGTCAGAAAAAATGAAAAGTCATGTCACTAAAATTGGTATATAGGAATCATTCAGTAAAACAGATGGTAAAAGTATTAGTAAAAATTACAAAGTCTTATCATATGAAGTGGCTCAGACTTTCTTTTTCTTGACATTTTCTGACTGAAAGTTATTACTGATGACAGCCTACTATTTTTATCACTATTCCTCAGCTCTTTTAGAAATAGCTACAGTACACATATAGCATGTGGATACAAATAGCAAATGGGATTAGAAAGAGAAGTCTACAAGACAGCAGATGTCAGGACTTCATGAAATCCTCAAAATCCACAATGATGAATTTTTGAAAATCACAAGTGTGGTTCCTGGGCTAAATGTGATCTCTAAAACTGTTTCTGAAGCCATTCATTCCTCCAAACTCACAGGGCCACGATTTTCTGAAGAAAGAAGCTGGTGAATGGACTCTCCTGGAAGTATCCATGAGAGAAACTACACCTTTTAGAGAATCCTGGATTTCTCAAAGCTCACCACATGTTTAAACTGAATAATTCAAAAGAACAAATTTTCCTAAAAGACAGCTTGTCCTTCACTGCCTGTCTGTTCTTCCAATGTGTAGTAGAAATTCCTAGAGATGTAATGGGACCTCCTTCTCTGGGTGTCATCAAAAAAGAGGCTTGACTGTTCCCTGCTAAGGATGCTTTAGCTGAAGATCCTGCTTTGGGCAGGGGCTTGGACTGGTGGCCCATGAGGCTCCATCCATTCTATGACTCTGTGACTGTAATTTTTTAAAAATCTATTCCCCTTTTTATTTCATTAACTCATTGAAAGGTTACAATAGGAATAGAGGGGAGTGTATGTGTGACTAGAATACAGTAAAGTTATGACAGTATTTTAAAATGGCTGCATTTGTGTCATAACTATAATTGCCCCAGGATATATCAAAGCCACAATAGTGATTGTTCACAATAATGTACGTTTACCATTGGGAACACATTTGCTATATTCTAAAATAAACCGACATAAGAAAAAAAATGCAAAGGTCATTATTGTTTTATTTCTAAGGATGAATGCTTTCAGAAAAGTTGTTTTTCTGCATCCCGGATAACCTAAGTGGCTTTAGAAAGATGAATCCAGGGGCTGAAGCAAAATGACTGATGTCCTTAGCATGAAATTAAATCACTTGGTTTTCAGACATCATATCACAGAGCAAGCTTAAAGTGATGGAACTTACTGTGTGATAATATTAGAAAAGTCAGACTACTGTATTGGTCTGTTTTTCTAACACTTAGTGGATGTTACAGAATTGTCAACTGTAAAAGGTCATTTATATATACAGTGAAACATGAACTCTAGAGAGACTGTGGCAAAGCATAAAAATCTGATTACTACTACTCCTTAAGCCATGCTCTGAGGCACTATTTATATCTTATGTGCTAATTTGTTTTATAAACAGAGCTTTTATCCCTCTCACTTTTATCCTTCTCACTTCTTGCAATGGATTATCTTAAAATGGCCTGTGATGACGGTAACTCTGTTCTGAAGAAAGGAAATCACTCGAGATATCTAATGAGATTAGGGGGTACCACAGGCTTCAGAATGAAAAAGTGTCTAAGGAGAATGGTTGTGCTTGGTTTGGAAGCAGACTTCTACTCACCATAGAATTCCTTATTATTTGCTTTGGTTATTTAGGACTTTGTTTAAATATTGAAAAATTCTGTGTGGTTCTTTCTTTAAAATAGCAAAAAAAAAATGGCTGGGAAAAAAAGAAGAAATTTATCTTACAGAAAGGTGGTTGTGTATCAGCTGGAAATTCTATTATGTTTTTGAACAGCACTTTTTAAAAATTCAGTGTCTAATCTCTGTTCTCCATTCTTCCTTTTTAGGCTGTGAGAAGACAAAAGGTTCTTGAACAAAGTATCCACTCTGCCCAGGAGATTGACAAAACTCTTCAGTTAATTCAAGAATCTCTTGCCTTCATTGATCGACAGTTAACAGGTTACATTGCAGACAGAATTGATGCGGCACAAGTACCTCAAGAAGCACAGGTGAGTCCTATTAGCTTAAAAGTCTTACAATTTTATCATTCAAATGCTCAATAATATTTTGTCTTCATTTTGTTTTTTTATGCATTTCTGATGAGTTCTAGAATGTTTATTTAGGCAGCTTAATTTGCAGTTCATTTCTTGTAAATCTAATGAGTTGAATATGAAATTGATACTGTACATAGTAGCATTGTCTTCAAAGGGAGCAATGTGCATTTCAGTAAATTCTTGATTCATAGTTTTATCTATCCTAGTGGTGTCAAAATTCATTTTATGATACTAAATTAAATATCACTGCATGTTGATGATGGTAAAATTGTAACACTGAAGTAACAAAATGAGTACTTTACGTGTCTGACTTTTTTATCATTCCATCATCCATCTCCTTTAGTGCTTATAGTGGACTTCTTATTAAAGCTCATTATATACACATAAACCTTTTATATAATCACAGATACTCCATTTTAATTAGTTGATCGTCACATGCTCGTAATCTCATATAAAAATAAATAAGTAAAGGAATAACAATGTATAATTCCTTTTTACTAGTAAGTCTGTCCATTATTGCTTAATATTTGAGATATATTCCTGGGATCTGTAACTTTTGTTAATTCTGTTTATTGACAAAGAAACATTAACTGAAGTGAAAAAATTTTCTGTTGATATGTAAAAATGGATGGGATACATTATTAGAATGTAAAAATTAGTGCATGTTTTCTATTTTGGATGGATCTGTTTCAGAACATGGTACCAATTTTATAAAAATTTCACATTTTTTGTGACAGTGAAGAAAACTTGCAAGAACAGGTAACTGAAAATATATTGCTATGGCTGCAGCTCAATATAAAATGGAGGAGGGCAAACCCTGTGTACATTTATGACTGTCAGTTAATTTGCTCCAAATGGTAGCCCAAATGCCTGTGCTATTTCTCGGAAAACATCAGGTAGTTTTGTGACTGTAAAATATAATTATATTTATAAATTATATTTATATATAATTATATTATTAAAAAAAAATAGTGTCCTAAACAGTACATGAGTGAGTGGAAAAAATTATTCATGTTTTCTCACCTCTATGTCCTTGATCAAAACCCATTCAGGTTCCTTTGTCAAAGCTTTATGTTGATAATTCCTTTATTTTATCATGCTTGACATTACATCCACCTGGTGGCAAATGCCATGAAATACACACCTCATAAAAACGTTGAGCCTTTATTATTTTGATTTATTTGTGGTCCAGTTATTGTGAAGAACTGAAATAATTAGCGGGATTTTACTGTGATATCTAACAGTTGATGAAATTTTGAACCATTTACAACTATAGTCAGCCCAAATATAGTCAGATCAGGATGACTCTCATGTATGGAGTATGTTCTTAAGCAGTTCAGCAACAGAAAGGAAACTTCCTCTTCTGTGACAATGAGAATGTGATCCCCCCCACAGACCCAATTTACAGAAGAGAAAGCAAAATTGAAGGGTGAAACAGGTAAAGTTAACTTGGATGACTTGGATGACAATGGATGTGAGAGATATTAAGATGATATATAAATTAGATTAGTAATTTGATAATAAATACATTGGAGCATAGGATGTTGTCTGTAATGAGTCAGCATACTGGTTCAGCTCTGTGTTGTCTATAGTAGGAGTGGGCAAGCTTTTTTTTCTTAAATGATCACATCTGGTTTGGGCTTAGGAGCCATGGATTGTGCACATATACATATCCCCAGAGATACAGAGACACTTCTCTCCTCTGTAACTAGATTCAGTCTGTGTTTATGCATCCTCTTTTACACCACTATGTGATGATAAGAAAGAGCTGAGATATCTAGGGTTTTATGTATTTATTTACTTATTTATTGCAGTTATAACAAGCTACTGTTACAATGATATTGGAAATCAAGTCAGTGAGGGCTGCGATAGGGTTGCCATTTGTCCTGGAAAATTGGGAAAAATCCCAGATTGAAGGACTAAAACATGTCCTGGCTGGATGGACCAGTTGAAGCAACCCATCCCAGATTCTTCCTTCATTGCTGGACTATGGGTAGATTAAAATATGGCAGTGTCAATAAAACAGGAAACCATGCAAAAAGACTGGCACTGACAGGAATCTCATCCCATCTTACAGTCTGTGGTTGCTACTGCACAGGCATAGCATTGTCACCTTATTCTTGTAATCCCCCCCCTTCCCCCAATAGGTCAAGAAAGCAGGAAAGGAAGGGAGGCAAACAGAGGCAATCTTGTATTGTCTGATGACTGTGTCAGCTGCTTTAGCCTAGGGCTAGGCAACATGATGGAAGTTCACTTCTGGGCAGCCTTGCACAATTCCTTTACTCTCTGGGGCTGCTTAGAAGCCTCCCTCTCTTCACAACAGCTAGGAAGGGAAAAGAAGAATAAAAAGAGTTCCTAATACTGGTACTGAGGTTGAAACATAATGATAGAAAACTTCAATTGTTAATGTGTTGAATCTGCATACTCAGAATACAAATAGAACCTGGTGCTATTTCATGTATACTATGTTATCTCCTCTCTTTAATTGCATCTCAGATTATGGACTGATAGTCTCATCATAATTAGATTCCAGTTTATATCCATGAGCCATGAAATAGAGAGTAAACCAAAATTCCATAATGATTTCATATGATTAGGATCCTACATAATTTCCATAAACATTTGGATAATATAGCCAAGTTAATTTTTTATTTAGAGATGAAACAAACTTGCATCATGTTCTAGTTTCCAAAAACGATATATGTATGACCTCATTCTGTTGACAGAGCACACTTTACAATTACATGGCTTACCCTCTTTTTCATGTACAGTAATATTTTAATTCATTCAGCTGAATTTAATTCAATTGTCATTAGTTGTTCTTTTTCCTCAGATGGTGATTCTCCTTTTAATTTTCTCTTGTTAATGTCAGGGATGGAGATACTACCTTAATTTTTTTTTTTTTTTTTTTGAACAAGGCAATTTTAAAAGGGTCTCCATGAGATGCTACATAACATCTTAACATATTGTCTATTTCTCTCATATTGGTCTGATCTTCTCTGATAAGTGTTGTTAAATTAAGCTTTTCAAATTATGCTGAAGATGATGATATTGTATGGAAAAATACTATAAAACAAAACAAAAGCTCAAATTTAACTGATTAGTCACTTTCATGTATAGAGACAATCATTTTTGGTATTCCACATTGATAATAATGCCACAAGAGCCAGTGTAGTGTAGTGGTATGATCACTGGATTACAACTTTGGAGATCAGGGTTTGATTCCCTGCTCAGCCATGGAAAACTATGGGGTGACCTTGGTGAGTCACACAACTTCAGCCCCCAAAAATCCCAAAATAGGTTTGCCTTAGGGTTGCCATAAGTTGGAAACACCTTGAAGGCACACAACAGCAATAGCAACAGCAATATGCATTCACATTAATAACCTATTCAGTATTATCAACCAAAATTTAGAGAAGTTAAACACAAATTAGTCATCCCTCCTTTCTGTTATCTTTTTATCTTCTCTGTAAGGATTTTGAAGGTAGTTTATGTAGCCCTTTATAAATGGATGAATCACAGTCTTTTGGAACAGCTGTTTTATACTGTTCTATCTTTTATACTTCTTTTTGTTTGATTCTTAATTTTACCAAAACATTATTCATAAACCATTTTAATTCTTTTCTGTTCATTATGTGGCAAATGTTTGGATGGCCTTTTTCACCAGCAACTACCTTATTGTCTTGGTGATCCTCTCTCTCTCTCTCTCTCTCTCTCTCTCTCTCTCTCTTTATTTTTTTATTTTTTATTTATTTATTATTATTATTATTATTATTATTATTTGAGTTATGGTGGTGGTGAAGAAGGATTTTGTACAAAGTAGATTTACTAGACATAGTAAAACAAGAAATGGAAAGTATGAACATGACAGTACAGCTAAAGTGGACAGGAACAGGGAATTCTGAGTCAGATAATCACACACTATCTTACTGGGAAAATGAAAATCTAAGAAGAAAGAGAGCCATTAATAAATGTGAAGGAGATCTATAGCAAAAACTTGCAAATGATACAATGCAAAGTATTACCAAAAAATATAAATACTTCAGGGGAAACCCATAGATATAACTGTAATCCAAGTTTATGTTCCAACCACAGAGGCAAACGAAGAACAAACTGAAAGATTCTGTGCTGGAATTACTAATATCAAAAATAAGATTAATACTAAAAAAGAACACTCAACCAATTATTGTGCCAAAATACAACCTGAAGAACACTCCCATGGTGTAAATAATGTAAAAAATAGATTTGTACTATTAAAGCCTTATTGATCAGGAGCTAGAAGAACTCTGAACTGAAGCCAAGGACATTGTCAGGGAGGGGGTGGGGGTGGTGCAAAAATACTCTCTTTGCAGTCAAAAAGAAAGAGACACCTCAGTGGATGACAGTGTCATTACACACTCTCTACAATCAGAAGATTCAGATACAGAGGAGTCAGATTTCAAAGAATTTATAGTTTATGAATATGGTGGCCTCTCGAAATTTGAGGAGTTGGGGGCTGAAGCACTGGAGGCCCCATACTCCCCAGCAGGCAGTATCAGATTATTAGGACATGCTGCCATTCTTTCAGGACCATCAAAGAGATAATACACTGATCCCAGTGGTTGTTAAATAGAATTCCTTAAGAAGCTGAGTACTTAAGCAGCTGGTGTTTTGAAACAGCTGCCTATAAATCTCCCAGGAGCTCCCTGGCATTTTTTCCCCCAACTGTTCTGTCTTGGTAACTTACAATACTCTTTGGCATCAGTATTTTCTTCACCTTGGAGTGGTTACATATGACAATTCTGGTTTATGCCTTGCTGGCTTCATTTATCTAGACTACTGATTTACTGTAATGAATCTGGGCCAGCTAATGACCACACTCCTGTTTCTCCCTTCATCTTGCTGGAAAACTTGTGACTGACCTGCACTGGATTAATTACTCAACAGATCTTATACCTTAACTACCTAATTTCAGGGTCACTTACTGACTGGAGAAGAGTCAGCAAGGGACCATGCCAAACAGATGAAATTTTTCAAGCAGTTAAGGACAGATAAGAAGCAACAGTAAAATGGACACAAATAGAATCAGGATCCTGAATACAACTGTTAGCTGATTTGTATGTTGGATGATGAAAACTACTATAATGATCAATGCAGAGAAATAGAAGATGGTAACAAAAATAAAATGAAAAATGAAAAACTCCAGAAGGTATGAGAAATCAAAGGGAATTTAAACTAAGAATGGGGATGTTCTATGACCAGCAGGAGAACACAGTACAATGACCAAGCAGAAATAAAAAAAAAGCAGTGAAAACAATATACAAAAGAATTCAAGATTCAAGCTGCAGAGACAGAATCTAATCTAGTTCTGATTAAAATCTGTCAAAAAAATGCGGAAAACAAAAGAATGATCTACATACTAAAAAAAGGGGACACCAGATATTGTAGTAACCACAGGACCATTGCATTAATTTCCCATACAGGCAAAGTGCTGCTCAAAATTCTACAACAAAAACAGGAAACTTCATATATGGAGTTAGAAATGCCAGAGTAAGAATTAAAGATGGGTTCAGGAAGGCGAGAGGCACTATGGATCATATTGAAACATATGTTTGATAATGGAATACACCAAAGAATTTCAAAAGAAAATCAGTTTGTGCTTTATAGATTATATCAAAACCTTCAGTTGTGTAACTCATGAAAAACTATGGAATACTCATAAATAATTGGGTGTACCACAACATTTCATTGTGGTGATGTGCATCCTGTCCTCAGTACAGGGGGATACTAACAGGATAGAATATGGAGAAACTGAATGGTTTCCAGTTGGCAAGGGGCTTATTCAAGGCTGCACTTTATCACCCTATCTGTTTAGTAAGTGGAAGAAAGGAAGTACAATAATCACAGGGTTCCATTCAGTAATTCATAAGCCAGCTTCTACTTGTTCATGGGCTGTTTCCCTTCCTGTTCTTGCCATGCATCTCCCACCCTCTCACAAAGTCTGGTCTAAAGGATACCAAAGCATAAAATATAGTTAGTCTTTGTTCCATACGACAATATGCATCAGTGGATTAGGATATGTAATCTTAAATATTTCCTTATAAAAAATAATCTACTTTGATTTTAAGCACATTGCCCTTTTTCCAACAGAAAATTCAGTCAGAGTTGGCAAGCCATGAGATTAGCTTGGATGAAATGAAAAAACGGAACCGAGGTAAAGATGCTGCTAAAAGGATAGTCTCCCAAATCGATATTTCACAGGTTTGCAAACTTCATTTTCTTTTACATATTCAGTTGAACACTCTTCTTTATAATGTACAACTATAATGTACAATAATGTACAAATATTTTTTTTAAAAAAAGTCATTGATAAGAAGGGTTACTGATTTCTTGTACCTTAGCAAGTTTTTTTTTAATTTAGTTATTTCTTTTGACTTTGTTTACAGTATATTTAATTGGTTTATGATGAAGCAAAGAAGAGGAGAGGATATGTTTATTTACTGAGATTTCAGAAGCTAAACCTTATTTTTTCCAGTCTAGAATAGCCAAAGTGAAACACCTAGTTGGTTTAATTTGCATGAATATCCCACTGTCACCAACAAAACCAAATCAGAGTGATGTCCAATTTTTTTTTTTTTAAAAAAAATGTGAAACCAGTTCAGTGTTACAAACAGGGGTTTGTTTATTTATTTATTTATTTATTTATTGCACTATCAGTCTGTTGCCATATGGCAAACATTACTTAAAGTGCAGAATCAGATGATGATTTTAAAAATAAAGGCCATTTAGTTTTCACAAACTTTTCTTTTCATCATCATTGTAGGGTAGTGGTCTTTTCTTCCCCTGTGTGTCTAGCAGCAAGCTTATCTAACTGGAGGCTGCCTTGAAGGGTGTGGATGAGGAACATTGAGGCCACTGGGGATGTAAATAATATTGATTCAAATATATTTGATATTTATTTATTTCCTTGTTGAAAAATAAAATTCCCAACATGAAATTCAATTGGAAAAAATAATGCAGAAAGATGAATTATTATCAACAAACAACGAAGCTACACATTTCATGTGATGTAGTCAAAGTGAGTCATAGTGCTATAACTGCATAGCATGAAAGGGCACTACATCATCATGTTTTTACATATATGTTTTATATGTAAAAAGGGGAATACTAAGAACAATTATCCAAGATTGTCCCAAGGATGTAGAAATGAAACCACCCTTTGCCCCATTCTAAGTCTTCAGAAACCTGTAACTGTGTGTGTGCGCAACTGTAATTAACTCCTCAGAATACCACAGCAGAGACATTTTATCTGTGTGCTCTCTCTAATTGTTTTCCTGTCTTGTATGCATTTCTTAGAAAAAACTGCAAGATGTCTTCATGAAGTTTCGCTTGTTTCAAAAGCCAGCAAATTTTGAGCAGCGGTTACAAGAATGTAAAAGAATTTTAGATGAGGTAAAATTGCAAGTGCCAAAGTTGGAGATGAGGAGTGTGGAGCAGGAAGCAGTGCAGTCACAGCTGGATCATTGTATGGTGAGTATTTTCATTGCAGCAGTTCACATGCAACACCATAAATTCAATTTGTTAACATATATTATATATTACACACACATACACATATAAATGTTATATATGTAATATATATTATATGGTATATGTTATATTACTTGTTATTTAATAAAACACTCCAGCCTCATGAGTGCTCTCTCATCCATTTTATCGAGTCACTTGTATACCCTGTTTCCCTGAAAATAAGACATCCCCCCAAAAGTGGAGGTTTTGCTGAATTGCTAAGTATAAGTCCTCCCCAAAAGTAAGACCCAGCAAAGTTTTTTGGATATAAATATATATACAGTATATAATAAATGTTCATTTTTTTTTTTTTTGGTTCAACAATAAATGTGAATTCTGCTCGATGGAAAAAATAAGACATTCCCTGAAAATAAGACCTACCACATCTTTGGGAGCAAAAATTAATATAAGACACTGTCTTATTTTCGGGGAAACATGGTAGTTCTTAGCCAGCATCATAACTACATTCCATTAACTCCCTCCACCATTCATATGTCTATCTACTCATTTTGGCTTTAGCCAATAACTTTTGTCTAGCATTTAAAAATAACTTGTCACCTCATCACCATACTCACAAATTTTGTATTTTTATTGCTCTTCAATCACATGACCTGTTCATTCATAGCTTGGCTTATTATCACACACTGACAGGATAGGGATGTCCTTATCCTGTCATTATCCCACTATTAACTGTGATAGTGCAAAAGGCTTTCCAGTTGTAGCACCGACCCATCATTAAAGCAGCATTGCAATAACACAAACTTCCGTTAATGCAAAATGCCAATGACAGGTTAATTACAGGATCTGTGCTACATTATCTGAAAGTCTTTTGCACAATCACAGTCAATTGCACTTTTCAGATGAGTTAATGACAGGATCTGCTTGATATTGTCTGAAAGTCCTTCCCATGATCATGCAGGAAAGACAGGACAGGAATAGGAAAGGAATGTGATAATCTCTGTGTGATAATCTTCAATGTTCCTAGGAACTTCACTCTTTACATCATTTGAAGTAGACTTTAATCTATAAAAAACTTATGCTACCAACTCTGGAGAGCAGACAAAGTTGGGCCAGCACAGTGACAGCCAATCAGGAGTCAGCTGGTGACAGCCAATATAATGTTGACTGGTAAGAGGAGTAAAATTCTGTTAGTGACAGATGGATGTCAGATAGGGTTTTGTTTTCAAAAAGTTAAAGTATGATTTAGTGACAGTCCAGAGGTTAGGGATTGTGAAAGCTAAAGTTGGGGAAAAGTCCCAATAAATATGTCAAGTTAATACAATGGTCCAGTTTCACACACACACACCCTTTTTGTGTGTGTGTCAGTTTCATTATTGTATTTCATTATTGTGTCTTGTCTCATTGTTTCCAGGTTTGATAGCAAAAGTAAGAACATTTTTTTCTCTTTTTCACATGTATGTTGGCTAGAAACTGTATAAAACTCTTAGTGAAGTGAAATCAGAAGTGGAAACAGTCATAAAAACTGGCCGTCAGATTGTACAGAAACAGCAAACAGAGAATCCTAAAGAGCTGGATGAAAGACTCACAGCTTTGAAGCTGCAGTATAATGATCTGGGTGCCAAGGTATGTTCCCCACCTTTTACTACAAAATCAATTGTTGAGTCTTACTTTTAAAGTGAAAAACATCTTGTTCTTTTAAAAGCAGTTTCCTTTTCTTTCTTAAATTATTCTTGTTTTTGTTTGCTTTCCTATTGAGAAAATACATCACTTCTATTAGGTGAATATTTAGAGAAACCAAATTAATATTCAAATAATTTAAATAAACTTTCATTTCATCTGATTTTAAATATTCTGTGAAATACATCCTAGCCCTTTGAAATAACTTGTAACTGGGTTTTAAAAACCTTTGCACTAATCTCTTATTCACATTTAATTGGCATGTAATGGGAGCTACATTTAGTATGGCAGGTGCCTATTGATTTGATATGTAATGATACCTCAAAGATATATCTTCCCAAAAGATTTTGCTCCTTGGAGCTTATATGGTCATTTGTGAACTAGTATTTTGTGTATCTTTTTGTACCTTATCTAGCCTTATCTGGATTGGAGTTAAATATATAGAAAACTATTCATCAGCATATTTGCATATGTAATTTTAATGACAATTTTTAGAACACATACAAAGACTAGATAAAGTCTGTAAAAAACAAGGATCTGTAAAAAAATGTACAGTCTCAGTAATTCACAGGAGATCATGAAAAAGGTAGACATGCAAAATTAATTAGAAGTGACATGTTTTTATCTTTTGAAAAAAGTAGTCATGTTAGTCTCTTGCAACATAAACAGGAGGAAGCGTGGGAATGGAGATAAAACGAATATTAGCATCCTGAAGATGAACTAGTTTTTATTTTAACATAAGCTTTCATGATCTGTGCACTCATGTTGGCCACATGATCACAGAGAATTCTTGGATAATGCTGGCTCTTTGGCTTAGTAACAGAGATGAGCATTGCCTCCTGTGGTCAGACACAACTTGACAACCTTGTCAATGGAGAATACCTTTACCTTTACTTGTCATGAGTATAAACCAACTTCTACATATGAACAAGAGGATTCATATCCAAGAAAACCATGCCAAAATAAAAGCCAGTTAGTCTAAAAGGTTCTGCTACATTCCTTCTACTCCTTCCCCTGCTTCTTTTTATGCTTTTATCTAAGTATAATTCTACATCAATGATCTATTAAGTATTTTTCTACTCAAATGTTCTACTTAAAATATTGTACTTGAATTTTAGAGTAGTTTAAATAAAATTCAAGAAGAATGATAATGAATATAAATGTGTTGGTGAGCATTTAGATCACTTCAGAAAGTCAGGTCACTAGATATGGCTAGAGTTTTGGTAAACTTTGGCAGTACCCAGGTTTCAAGTAGGAAGAAAATCTCAAGGTAAGCAGCTCTTGAAAAGAAGAAAGTTCTGTTTTGTGTGAAATGAATGTAAAACCTGAACAATCTCTCCAACTATTCTCAGCTATAGTCAGGACTCACTGGATCAGTCTGAAAAAGTGTTTATGTGTGTTACCCCTGAACTCACACCAGTGCATTGAAAAGATACAAGGAGCTCTTTTTTAAAATTGTTTTTGCAGAAATACTGTGCACAAAACTATTGTTCTTCACATTAGTGAAGCAACACACACACACACACACACACACACACAGAGCAAGCAGAAGAGACCCTGATTGATTAAAAAGATGAAAAGAACCCATCCAGTGTTCCAAACTGGTAAAATCCTCACAGCAGACTTTAAGATGTTGTAGTCTAGCCTAATTTGTCCAGTTTAAGCAGTTGATACAAAAATATTTTTTACGAACATTAGACAAGTCATCAAAACTTGCATAAAATACCTCAGTGGAGCATAAAATACCTCATGGTTTCTCATTTTCACATAGAAGAATGGGACAAACAAGGATTTATATCCTATTTTAAACTCTTCAGCCACCTAGAATTTAAGTAGTAACTATTGATGTGTCTCCTAAATAATAATGTCATCAATAAAATATCACACATTAACATCGTTAGAAAACAGTGTTTTCACACTGTTGCTAAGAATGTTACATGGAACTGAGAGGTCTGCTTTATTTTCTCCTTTCAAAAACCTAAATCAATCAGAAAATCAGGAAAAAGAAAAGGGCAAGAAGAAAAGTTTATCTCTGGTTTTGTTTCAGCTCAGATGCCATGTCAACTGTGAGATAAATGATATAGGGATGATATGAGAATCTTGTAACAGTTCCACTCCTCCCAAATTTTCTTGAGGAAGGTCATTCTGATGTGATAAAGATACTGACAAAGATACTGACAAAGAAAGCAACACTTAAACAGCAACTTTTCCTTCAACCTGACTAGACTAATTTTGCTTTAGGGATTAAAAACACAGATAAGACACATTCTATTTCATATATTGTCTATTTCATTCAAATATTTGAAAATGCTATCATCAAGAGATGGCATTTTGAACAGTTGTGTAAAAAAGAAAGACCTTAAGATGGCAGTATTTCCTATATTTTTAAAATAGCATTTATTTCTTTTTAAAAAATAGAAGGGGAGAATATGACATTAGCTCATGACTGTATACAACCATCATTAGAATGAGTTTAAAACTGTTTCTGTTGAAATACTGAAAGATGCAAAGAAAAATAAAGTTAAAACTGTGCCTTTACTACTATCCTTTCTCTAACTTCAGTACTTACCACAAAAATTCTGTACGTTCAACTATTCCAGAAATTAGAATTTAGAAATAAAATTAGTTCCCTTAATATAAAGACAGATTGTTAGTTGCAAAAGAACCAAAATAGATTGTGGCTGCAATCTTTCATGCTCTTCACTTGCCATTGAGACTACTGGACCATGTAAACTTTCTTTCTGGGTAAACACATGCATTGGATTATTCTGCTAAATTTAGAACTTGGAGCTTTATGTTTTGTACTACAGCTCAGAAGATTCAACACTCACCCATGACAGTTTTCCAAGCTTTGATGGATATATGTGTGTATACGTGCCTTCATGTTGCCTGTCAAATTATGGTGATCCCATGAATTTCATAGGGTTTTCTTAGGCAAAGAATACTCAGAAATGGTATTGCCAGTACAGAAAAAAAAAGAAATTTGTTTGTTTGTTTGTTTAAATAGTAAAAATGTGAAATTAGTTAAACAAGAAGATCATGAATTTATATAGAAATATTTTTTGCAAATTCTGGTGCAGTATCTGAAAAATAATGAAAACACAGATTGTGGTATCTGTGGCATGATTAAATCTTTCAAAACAATTGCTTATGCTTCAGTTTCTGCATAGTTAATGACTTGGAGTTCACTTGTTTTTCATTCTCTGAATGGAAGGAACTGTGCTTAAAGAAACCCCTTTCTGGCCAGAATTTTTCCTCTGTGAATATAATGAAAATGAGTCCAATCCATTGTATCATGAAGAAACAATGTATTTAGAAATAAAATTGAAAGATAATTCAGATAGCACTGTATAATTGGAGTAGGAATTGGATGGCAAATGAATCATTACACTTTGGGCTCTAGGTTTCCAAAATTATGACTTCAGTTGCTTTTTTTTAATCATTCTTAGTGCCTGCTCCCAAATGCATATGAAAAAGGTTGCAGACTTTATTCACTTAACAAATTCCAAATTCAATACCTAATCCAGGACATTTTCATCCCCCCAATCCACTTCGTATTGTTGAATTTTGGTCTCATAGGGCATTGACACCTGCATATATTACTATGGTCCAAAACACACTGCAGAAATAATCCAGTTTGAGACTGCTTTAACTGCCCTGGCTCAATGCTAGGGAATTGTGGAAACTGCAGTTTTGTGAGATATTTAGTCTTCTCTGTCATAATAAACTACAGTTCCCAGGATTCCCCAGCACTGAGCCAGGACAGTTAAAGTGGACTTGAACTGGATTATTTTTTGCAGTGTGTTTTGGACCTATGTTGCCAGGCATGATTTTCTGCAGCCACAATCTGCCTTGACCCTGGCCCAAATAGGAGCAGAAAAGATCTACTTCTATTTGGGCCAGGAAAGAGCCAGCTTTCCCAGCCCTGCCTCAGACCCAGGGTAGCTTCAAGATGTTCCAGCGGTGTGTGGCATGTAAACGCTGTGCTATTGGTACATCTTGAAACCACCCAATTCTGGACAGCTGGCCGTCTTCCAGGTGGCTTCCAAGCAGCTTCCATGTGGCTTTGGAGCATATGGTGTGTAAACGCCATGCTCCCAAGAAACCCAAAATGTATCTTTAATGAGCTGTTTTTTCCAGCCCTATGATAGTGAATCAAGCATAGGGACAAATGTTTAATGAACAATAGACTTCTTTTTAAAGATGCACTAAACATCTAGTTGAGGTAGTTAGAAATTTAGCCCCAATAATTATTTTGGGTGATTGGAAATATAAAACAAAGGATAGATAGCCTCTACAATCATGTAGAATTGTTTTGTTTGTTTGCTTGTTTGTAATGTAAATAGAAAAAAAAATACAGCCATTGTGTTTAGCATAAGGTATGGGCACACTTCAGACAGTAGAACATTCAGATACTTGGGTTCTTAAAATATCTCTCCCCTTTCTGTGCAGGTGACTGAAAAAAAGCAAGAACTAGAGAAATGTTTGAAATTATCTCGGAAACTGAGAAAGGAAATGAATGCTCTGACAGAGTGGCTGGCAGTGACAGATGCAGAACTGACAAAGAGATCAGCAGTAGAAGGAATGCCTATCAATTTAGATGCTGAAGTCATCTGGAGCAAGGTAATAATATATATTTTCCTCCTTTATAAACTCACATACCTGTTCTTGGAGTTATCTCACTGTCACAACAACACTTTTCTTCCTAAAATTGTAAACAACCTATAATTTTAACTATAAATAGTCTTTGTAGTATCTTTTACTATCAATGCTATTTAATGGTTTCCGATACATACCTTTACAAGAAAAATTTGGAGCCCAAAATTTAATATATTAACCTTAAGCTATAAAGCAGGATAGGTTTCAGACACCACATTATATTTTTAAAATTTCTTATAAGGTATGATACTGCTACAATAACAGGTATATTTTAAAACAAACAATAATCTCACTTATCCTTTTATATTATTTCTTGAGGTTTGTCCTTTTGTTGCCCTTCAAAGAATATAGTTTTTTTCCAGACATAAATGGATAATTTAGTGTAGTCTCAGTGTCTCTGTACTTCATAACTTTTGAATCAGTAAAAACACATAAGCAGTCTGTCATTTTATATCTGTTAATATATTAGCTGTTAGACTATAAAGGTTTCTGTGACATTTAATCACCAGTGCCTGGTGGGTTCTAAGCCAGTTAGATGGTGAATCTGCCATGGGCTTTATTCTGAACTTTTAAAACACTATCAGAGTATTGAATCTTACATACAAGATAGCACCTTAGAAATCTTTAAAATATGGAATAGAACACAAAGCAGATTCCATACTCCCATGACATGGAATCCATTAGCTTCCACTGGTAGCATTTCCAGATTCATTTGTATTTTTGACCAACTCAGGAAATAATGAGACCAGACACAGAGAGCTGGGTTATAAAATGGGCAACTTTATTTAACTCAACCTATTTAATGTATTTCTTCGAGATCTGCAAATAACTGATGGAGGGGAGTAACCAAGTGTGGGAACAGCCAGGGCAGATGGTTGACTCCCAAACCACACCCCTAACTTCCCCTGGGCCAAAGACCTGAGTCCCAATGACAATCCAGAGATGGGTTGCTCATTGGCCAGCCTGCATCTGGAAGGCAATCCAAGACTCCTTCACTTAACTCACTAGACTTAAGTGAGGACTTAAATCTTAGGCCAGCCCCAAGGGAAGTCTCTTCCCCCTCCTGTTTAATCACAACTGGATAATTCAGTTCTACAAACTTCACCTTCATCCTTTAAGAAGGTGTCAAGGTGGCTGTGACAAGAACCACCAAAACTGCTTATTTTTCCTTTTTTAGAATTCACTTTCAGATGCTACCTAGTAGTGTGGTTACTTATTTCAGACCCAGACAAACTTGTAAGTAATTAATAATAAAACTTTATTTGAAAAACAGTTTAACAATGTTTCAGTTGTTTAGTTGGTACATTCACTTGTTATTGTTTCACTTTGTTGCACTTAGTTACACTTTGTTACTCCCCCTGTCTCTCTCTTTCTAGAGAACTCCAGTTACTATCGCTTAGGACCCTCACACTGTCCTCATTTACTATTATCTTTCTGACCAGGCTAAGCCCCACCCACCACAACTCTCCTAGTGCAGCACAAACACACCATGCTTACATTTAAAACAATTGTTCTCTCAACCTATGTGCCACTTAATTTTTATAAAATGAATATATTACATTGGTTTTGCCCAAGGGAGATCATATTCATGCGATCATATTCCATCGTTCTGTGTGACTTTGCTTTCAAAAGCACAAATCTATGTTCTTAATTTCAAAAGTTAAGGTACTGCTTTTTTATGAATAAGATGTTTTGTCCCTCAATCATTTTGTACTGCTTGCAAATGAATTTCTTTAAAAAGCATTACCACAGAGAAAGAAAGAAAGAAAGAATTAAAGATATTGGCATATTTATTTGTGAATATGTGAATATTTTTGTTCAAAACTGTGTAAGTGATTTGACAAACATACTTAAAATAACTAGAATTTGGATAAAAGTATGCAGAGTACACTAAGTACATTTATACTTAGAAGTGGAACAGGAAATAGAACATGCTTGTTAGAGTTTGTCATCTTTCCTTTTTTTACTCCTGTCGTGAGAAAGACTTCTTTGCAGCTGTTGTGAGAAAGACTTCTTTGCAGCTTAGGGTACTGTGAAAAGTTTCATAGGAATTCAGTAGGGGAGAGGCCTGTGGGGACAATAAATTTGTGTGAGCATACTAGGATTTTAGAATAGTAAGCACTGTTGGTTGGTAAACAGTGCATGTATAGATGCAGCCTGCAGTTGCAAGATGCAGTTAGATTTCACTGCAATATAGCATTTATTTATCAAAAACATGCTTGAACCCATCTCCAAGGAACTCAGTGTGACATACATAAGACTGACCAAATTTATATGAATATTGTGGGGTAGGTTAGGATAAGATCCATGTGCTGGCAAACCCAGCAAGATAGACCGCATACTTGCTATATCTATACATCACACCTACCTTTTACAAGTACCTTTGGAGAGAACTCCAGCCCATCAATCTAGCCTATATGCCTTGATTTGTCTCAACCACAGAAGCCATGCTTCCTACATGATCCCAAGCACACATGTCATTTTTGTGTTTTTGTATCATATCTGAATGAGAGAGTTCCAGGATGTGCTTGTGTGGGGTTACAGATTATAAATGAAGAGAACAGGACATGTGTAGATTGTGCATCCTCTCATCTTGATCAAATTGGCACAATTGAAGGATTAAGGTGGCAACATGATAATTTTGGATTCTGAGCTATTTTAAATTTTTACAACTAAAGAAGGGGGAATGTGGCAAAGCTGTTCAGTTTTTTAAAAATAAATAAATATTATCCAGAACATTCTCTAGTAAACAAAAGAGTTAACTGTTTCATAATATATTAAACATGTCTGATCCTTCTAAAACCAGGAAATGATTTTCAGAGGTTTTTAGTTATAAGCATGTAGGAGGAAAATCCAATTTTCATTGTTAGTCCTTTGATTAGGTTTAGTATAATAGGGGCTGGAACAAACTGACAGCTTCAGACAGCTTCAAGCCAGCTTGGGGGCATGACGTTTACACATGTCATGCCCCATTGTTACCCAGAAGTCATGCCAGTGATTACACGCTGGTTGGCTTTGGGGCAACTCGGGGGCATGGCATTTAAGATGCCACATGCCCTGAAGCCAGCTGAAGGTGTGATGGGGCAGGTTCAATCCACCCCAAATAGGAGAAGCTCTTTGCTGCTCCTGTTTGGGCCAGATTTGGGTTGGTCTGTTTCGCCCCTAGATCAATACAGATCAGAGCCTCTTTCAATTAATTGCAAAAAGGCACTTTGGGGGAAATTTTTTTTTTCCTTTCTGTTTATAATGATGTCATTTTGTAACAAAGATTTCAGAAACTCACATTTTTTAACATACTAATTGCCCTGCATCTGCTTTTCATAGGCAACACAGCAGGAGATTGAGAAACGCCAACTTCAGCTGAAGAACATCACTGATTTGGGAGAGGGACTGAAATTGTTGCTTAAAGGAAAGGAAGGTTTGGTGAATGATAAACTCAGCCTTTTGAGCAGTAATTGGATAGCAGTAACTTCACGAGCTGAAGAATGGCTTAATTTGTTGTTGGTAAGAATTTCTTGTTATTATTTATTTCTTTTTTCCCTGATTAATGAGAAGTCTGAGAGCAGTACTACACAATTCATTTTCTTTTGGATGAGAAAGAGTGTATTGGAGAATTCATACCTTTGTGATATAATCATTTGTTTTAATTTTGACTCACTTTTTCCTGTCTTTGGGCTCATGTGGCCACAACTAACTCACATACACCGGAAGCATGAACAGACTCAGAGTAACTCCAGATTTTACAGGTTAAAAAAAATCAGGAAAAATAATGCTTGGAATGACAGAGACTTGTGATGTGGTCACACGGGAGGAATTTCTCTCAATTTTGAAAGAAATGAAAGTGGGGCCAGTTCAGAATTGAGTCAATTCGCTAGTTCAGCAAATTTACATATTGCGTATTGATGCCGCATTGCATTTGGGACTGCCCAAAATTGCCTCCCAGTGCCCGAAATTGCATGTGATAATTTCTCACGCAATAACGTGAAATCCCACAATTGCATTCAGAAAGCTTCCCATTGCCTGAAAATATGTGTGATTGGCTTTCATGCAATAACGTGAAACTCCATGATTGTGTTCAGATTACCATTGGATTATACTTCCAATTCCTGTTGTGTGATAAACTCCTGAGTGAAATCCTATAAGATGTCAGTAGCCTAGAATGCTGAGGGACTGTCAAGAAGAGTGAAAAACAATGAAACTGATATGGATGGGGAATAGAACAGAGCAGTTAGAAGATGAGATGGTAAGGATAGATACACAGATATTAAAAACTGGAGAAAGAACTCTTATCACTATCTTCTTATAGTTATTTTCAGTTTTCATTTGGTGTTCTCTAAGAAGCTCTTTTAAAATGTCCCCAGGGTGAAAATGAAAACTGTTCATAGGCAGGAATGGGAAAATCAAAGATATTAATATAAGTGAATTGCACACAAGTGAGTCCAGCCCTTCTCTTGGAGGAAAAAGAGAATAAAAGCCAGGATTTTTTGACCAGTGGCCAAACCTGTGCAAATAGGACATGAATACAATATCGATTTATCTTCCATTCTTCCCCAGAAATGGGTATAATGAAGCATGTTACCTCTGGTCCTTGATTTTGGCAGTATATACTCATCATCACTAAAAACTATTGAGATATTTTCCTCTGTAGATGTGTCTAATCCCTATTATAGACATTGAAGTTGGTAGCCATTGCTGTCTTGTGGTAGCAAATTCCAGTGTTTAACTGTATGTTATGTAAATATGTACATTCTTTGGTTTGCTGTAATTCTCCCACTTTTCAGCTTCATTGGGTTCTGATATAACAAGCGAAGGGATAAAAACTATTTCATCCACAATTGCTCCTCATCATCCATAGTTTCATAAAACTGTATCTTGAATTCCATTACCTAGCACAAAACCCCCAAATACCATGAGCTTCCCTTATTGGTGGGTTAACTACAACCACTGGATCATTATATATATTTTGGTCATTTCATCTTTTATTGAATCTTCTACAAAATCCAATTCAACAAAGCACTATCAAAATACATATATTGCATTTATGCCATATACGTATGCAAAAATTTCCATTCTCCCCACCACCCAATTCTTATGCATTTTTGTAAGATTCACATTCATAAGTCTAATTCATACCACTTTCTTTCCCTTTGATTACCAAGAGTTTAATTCTTGTTAACAAACTTCTTTCTCTTGTGACACTAATATACCAAATGGAAATACTTTTTACTTTGCCTCTCACCCTTCTCTCTTAAACCAAAGTAACATATATATTAGATTCTGCTGTGTGCTAAATCAATATTAAGCTGCGCAAATCAGTATTTAGCGCTTAAGTAAACTTCGAGAGATCTCCTCAAATAGGGTTTACCCTTTAATTTCTATCTTAATCTCAGGACATGTTATGTCCCATTTTACCTAAATTACCTATCCTATATTTGAGAGTTTGTATAGGTCTCTAACATTGCATTCAATTATAACATCTTTAAATTGAGCTTTAAGCTCATATATCTGCATTTATTTTCAATGCTAGGTTCGCCACTTTCCCCCATTTCTTTTCCATATCTTCCCATACCTTTTCCCAACCTTCCCTCCATTTTATCCTATTTCATTTCTCATTTTAGATGACAACAGATTTAATTCCATCATTTCATACAGTTTAAGCCACCATTCTTCCATATTTACCAATTTATCAGTTTTCCAATATCTGGCAAAAACTATTCTTGCCACTGATAACATATAGAAAAGCGTTTTCCCAAACCTCAGTTCATCCTCCTCTTTCAACATATTCAACAACATTACTTCTGGCCTAAACTGTAGCGTTATTCCCAAAATACTAAAGATTTCATTTTGTATTTGTTTCCAAAATATTTTGGCCTTTGGTTGCCAAAACAACCACTGGATCATTTTGTTTGCCCGTTTTCTGCAACGTTTCCAGCTCTGCAATATGTTTTTTGCAATACAGTGTCTATACAGAGTACATAATTATGTACCACATTCCAAATGTGGTCACACCATAGATTTGTATAAAGACATTTATATATTTGACATGTTATAGACTGTGTTTCCCAATCATTCCTAAGAAGCCGAGGATACATTTCCTAGTCATTCATCACCAATTCAGCATCAAACATGGAGGTCTAGAGAGAGCACACCATAACTAAAATCAGATAATTTGTGGCCAAACTGGGATTTTTTCCAGTTTCCTAACTCACATTCTACATTATAACCACTGCACTGGACTACCTCTCATAAACAAGTGGGTTCCATTTCAGAGGAGGTCACATACATTAATGCTGTTACTGTTATTGTTATTATTATTAGCCTTAGAATGACAACATATAGAGAAAATAATCTATTACTACAGTGTTCCAATTACTACAGGTCCATGTATTTTTTTTAATGCGCTAGAGGCCAGCTAATGATTGACTGTTTGAAATGTCAGTCTTCCTATACACATTGGTGGCCCAAGCGCTTTGAATCTGGAGGTTAAAAGAAAGGAGAGTGAAATGAAAATAAGCTGGTGGGGGATTGCAATTGTGTGTATTAAATAATACAGCAAAGT